>JBAIAC010000042.1:31657500-41657500 GCA_037349315.1 Chelydra serpentina
ATTAGAGAGACAAGGTGGGTAAAATAATATTTTTTTTGGGACCAACTTCTGTTGGTGAGAGAGACAAGCTTTCCAGCTACTCACAGCTGTGTGTATTTAGCTGTGACACTCTGAGTACATTTTCCCAGACCTGAAGAGGAGCTCTGTGTAAGCTTGAAAGTTGTCTCTCTCACCAACAGAAGTTGGTCCAAAAAGAGATATTACCACACCTACTTGTCTCTCTAATAGCAAAATTCTATCAGTTGCACAAAAGATCATACTACAAAACAGGAAAATAATTTGAAATTTAACCTTAATACTATATATCTTGTAGTTAAGTTTGAAAATCAGCCACAGAAAACAATGGTCTTGTACGTAAATATATTTGGAGTTGTGATTTCCCCCCCCGCCTATTAGTGACTTACTGTATTCATCTTTTACTATTCTGAAGTCTAGATTGTAAACTCTTTTAGACTGGGATTGTATTTTACCTCTGTTTTATAAAACATCACATACTAAATGCCATTTAACATTTGTAGAGCATTTTATGGACTATATTCTCTTCTTATATCCTGTACAATGCCATTAATTTTAGCACACACAAATACACAATCCACTAGATCGCAAATCAGTTTTCATTTGAAATTTTTACTTTATGTTTAATGTTCTATTTTCCATTCCATTAACTATAGTATATTTATATTGTTTTTATTTCCTTTACTGTTTTCTCTCTCATGTTATAGTGTATGACTTTGTTTTCTTATAAAACCACTTAAGATGGGAACATAAAAAAGTTTTTAAAAGCCAGTGTTCCAGTATTGGGAAGATTTTGCTATTTATAATAAAGATAATAGCTTGCACTTAGACTATGTCTGGCACCTGAGGATCTCAAAACCCTTAAAGCTGGATAAGTGATTTTTTAATCTTCATTTTACAGATAAGGAAACTGAAGCACAGAGAAAGATTAAATGAGTTAATTGCCCAAAGTCAACAGGAAGTCTTTGGCAGAACCAGGAATAAATAAAACTGGTCTCCTGATGCACAATCCCCAGCTTTAACCACTAGACCATACTACCCCATAAACTTTAAGGGCAGAAGGGACCATCATAATCATCTAGTCTGACCTCCTGCACA
Source organism: Chelydra serpentina (assembly GCA_037349315.1). Taxonomy (NCBI): domain Eukaryota; kingdom Metazoa; phylum Chordata; order Testudines; family Chelydridae; genus Chelydra; species Chelydra serpentina. The sequence goes on from JBAIAC010000042.1 coordinate 31,658,614, forward strand.
TTACAGGCCACAGAATCTCACCCATCCACTCCTGTAAGAAACCTATAACCTCTGGTTGAGTTACTGAAGTCCTCAAATCATGATTTAAAGACTTCAAGTTACAGAGACTCCACCACTTACTCTCGTTTAAACCTGCAAGTGACCCAGGCCCCATGCTGCAGAGCAAGGCGACCCCTGCCCCAGGGTCTCTGACAATCTGACCCAAGGGAAAATTCCTTCCTGACTCCAAGTATGGTGATCAGTTAGACCCTGAGCATGAGGGCAAGACCCAGACACCTGGGAATGAATTATCTGTAGTAACTCAGAGCCCTTCCTAGTTAATGTCCCATCACTGGCCTCCTTACTGTTTGTAGTGATGAAATAAACTAAAGGCACATTAATGTACATCTTCTGTAATTTGTACCTTTATGTTAAAGAGCTGTTGAAAACTTACTGAAAGCTTGAAGACATTCCTTTTGGAAATAGTTCTGTGGATTTGTCCTACTTTATTTCTATGCCTTCACTTTTTAGTACTCGGCTCAACGGTTATTTGCATGAAAACAGTAATATTGTTCATTGGGAGTATTTTCTGTTGCTTGTTCCTCACTAGGAGGAATATATTCTGATTTTTTACCTCAAACTTTTCTGCAGCAGCCAGTTAAGAACAGCAAGACAAAATCATAATTTACATCCCCAATGGAGCATCCAACCCAAAATAATGTCCTGGCTTTTCAAATGCTCTTGTATGCATAAGTATATTAAGTTTAAATGAGACCCTTATCCATCAAACTTTCAGGCTTTTCTACAGAAAATTTTGGAGACCTATGGACAGATTTCCATCTCAGCCGTCTCTGCCCCACTACCCTCCTTCCCAGCCTCCTTAGATGGACTCTTGCCATACTTCTACTCTTGAATCCTTGATCTCTGTCCAAGATACTTATTTCTGTGTGGAGCAGCTGGGTAGAAAAACAAGTTGGTGCAGTTCTTCTATTTAGCCAACAGAGGCTGCTGCTCCAAGTGCTTCTGAGCATTTCCTTCTCATCCAAAAGTGTCCTGGACCACTAGCCTGCCAGCATCTCAGGCAGCCAGCAATTAAGCACCTCAATATTGAGGAGGCCGCAGAGGTTAAATATACAAAAGTATTTGGGAACCTAATTTACAAAAGTGCCTCAGAGTTAGAAGCAGAACTCCGATTGACTTACCTTTGTAAATCTGTCCCAAGGTACAACATGGAAGGGGATGAAGGAATAACATGGGTCCCCATACTGGGTAGTAGAAAGGAAAAGGGAGAAAAGAGTGGGGGAACCCAATGGTGGTGGAGATGAGAGGAGGGCTTCAGGGGATGATGGCTGCTCCAAAGGTAGAAGCTAATGAAAGTTCTCTGACAGCCCCTGGAAGGAGAGAACAGGGAAAGAGAGTGAAGGGGCATGCAGATTCAATAAGAGGGAGCAAGCCTTTCAAGAGGCCCCAGTTACCCAGATAGCCACTAGGTTTCTCCTCTGAGAAGATAACAGGTGAGAGGTAAGGCGAAGGCATGCTCAGAGGACAGATGGCTTGTGTGGGATGGTCATAGAGTGTGGTGGGAGCCTCCATAGGTTTGGATAAGAATCTACATTCTCCAGACTTGAACCTTGTGAATTTCCTCAGCATTCATTTTGAGTGATATTTATTTATTGCTTTAGTCACAGTGGAGTATGCTGCCATAGCATGGAATCACAGTGTGGAAGCATCATAGATGGATCGAAATAATGAAGAATGTAATAGATGATTAAAGATTGAAGAGAAGCCTAAAATAACTGTTTTGAGGTCTTATCTGAGATAGTATAGATATATATTTTAAAAGCCTCCTAAAACTCCCAGAAGACAGACGTGCCTCTGGTGGGGGTGGCAGTCCTCAGGCCTCCTGATTTATTTGGGAAATTATCTATAGATTTTTTTCCCAAATGTCAGCAATTATATAGTCCGCCATCAGCAAACAGCTGTTAACTGTGCTGCCACCTGCTACTTTGCCTCTGACTTACAGTCCCCTCCTGGCTCCCTTTGATCATGCAGCCTGGATTCCAAAAATCTTTAATCCTAACTGAATCGGTCCTGTTTGCAGGACAGACCCATGAATATTGTCATTATTCTGCCAATTTCAGGACACAGGGCAACCTTAAGTATGAGGCCTCATGTAAACTATGGCCTGAAATGAGAAATAAGTATGATTTCCTGGAGAGAGGGAAGCTGTTACCCCTACAGGGTTGAATTAGTTCTCCACTCCCATATGCAAAAATTAAACATTTAATCATAAATTGCAGAGCACCCATTACTCCTTAGCACCTCATAGGAGGTCTTCTGCCCTTTGTAGGACTGGGCCCTAAATAGGCAAAAAGTTTTCCTTGATGTTTAGGTGAGTTTGTTTTCTACTCCCTGGTGGTCTGCAGAACTGTTAATATCTCCAGAGCTTCTGAGTGTGTCTGTTTTCTGTTTGTTGACAGCCCACTAGCAGTGACCACCAGTAATGTAGTCCTGAAGTTTGTGCTCCTACCATCAACTGGGGAAGTCAGGCTGAAAGCCTGCTGGGGTGCCATTCAGGGGCGGCTCTCACAATTTTGCCGCCCCAAGCAGTTGCCATGGCCCCACCCCCGATGCAGGCAGACGTAGCGGGGCCCCACCCCCGACGCCTGCTTGCATCGGGGGCGGGGCCCCGCTACGTCTGCTTGCGTCTGGGGCGGGGCCCCGCCCCCGACGCAGGCAGTCCCAGTCCACGGCGGCAAGGGAAGAGCGGCAGACCTGCTGCCTCATTGCCGCCACGGCAGGCGAGAATGGGGCGGCAGTCCGAGTCCCGTGGTGGCAATTCAGTGGCGGGAAGAGCGGACCTGCCGCTGAATTGCTGCCGCGGGACTCGGACTGCCGCCTCATTCTCGATGCCGCCCCAAGCACCAGCTTGGAAAGCTGGTGCCTGGAGCCGGCCCTGGTGCCATTGTAGGGTCTATAGATAACAGAAGGACAGGAATTATGATATGGAGGTAGCCTTTGAGGAACGAGGCGGGTTAACTTTTCCAGGGGCTGGCTCATTGTCAGAAACTGCAGTTTTCTCCTTTTTGATTTTCATCATATGGGTACTCTGTCCCCCACTCATAAACCCTACGCATCCCTCGATCTGTAATTGACTCCAATGGGAGCTAAGGTACTTAGCAGGAGGGAATCAGCACCTCACAGGATCAGGTCCTTCACGTCTTCTCTCTTATTTTTTAAAGAATTTAATTCCAAAATGATTCATTCCCTCCCGGTGAAATGTTTCTGAACATTCTCCCTCTGCCCTGCACAGGCAAACACTTTACAGCATGATTTTCACCATCTTTTGGTCAAATCTCTTCAGATCATGTTACACTCTTTATGGTGAGACCCAATTATGCATATAAAACACCCTATTAAAAAAAGGAGTTAATATTGAGGTTGTATTTGTTATTCTGAGGCACTCTATCCTAGAGCAGAGTTTGGGATACTATTGCTTTTACCTGTCAGGCTATGTGAGCAGCGTTCAGACAGTGCATGTTGGTCTGAGTTTCGGCTAGGATTCTTAACATGGAGATAAGGAAATACTTTTGACCCACCCTTTCCCTCCCCTCTTCCCCAACCACTACCTCCTGCTGCTTAACCAAGTAGTGCGGACAGAGGGTTGGGATTTCAAATACAACCTCAAAACTAAAAAAGGGTTTTACAATGAAGAGACGAACAAAATCTGAACCGTATATTTGGGGAGAGAACCACAGTTTAAACTGTATTTGCTTAAGTGGGTGAGGGATCAATAGTCAAAGTTAAGAGTATATGACGGGAAATGGGTTGGATGCAGAAACACAAACACTGGGTTAGGGGGAAAAAACGCTTTCTTATGACCCATATTCCCTTCCTCCTTTCCATTCCAGTTCCCCAATGATTTTTGAAAAAGCCCTGTAGAGTTGACGAACTCTTGAACACAAAAACATTCTCTTTTCAAGGAAATGTCTTTGGCATTAAAGATTGAGGAGCAGCAATGCTGCAAGTATGACTGGTAAGCAGAAGTAGCTCTAAATAGAATGTCTTTAAAAGCTTCCTCTTAAGTACTGACACAGCAGTTCATTAAGGTGCTATATTGTGAGTGATGGTGAAGTATATGCTCCACTTTACCATACAGTCATGGTGAAGATGCAGCTGAAACATTTTGCTATTTCAGTTGTGATGTAAGGAAGAATTAGGAGAACACAATTTAGATGTTGCTGACATAGCAGACAATGCAGATAAAGCGCAAACAAATTACGGGAGAAGCACTAAAAGCAGGAAGTGAATGGAAGGCATTTTTCTTCTTAACTGTCCAGCACCAACTATGCACTATTTTGTCCAAAGAGTAATTGGTAAAATCAACTTAGATGCAGAATCTTTCATTATAAAACATTCAAGCAATTCTCCCCATCAGCAGAGTGACAGAATCAATTGGATAATGCTCTCTCTGTAAGTTTGGAAAGGATGCCTTTGTTACTTTTTGTTCCCTGTTATTGAGTCTTTAAATGTCCACAAATAGAAAAGTTGTACTTATTTTCACTTTCAGAGTGAATAAAACACTCTAAATGAATCTGGGGTTTTATTATGGAAAAGTTCACAGAGGCCCAGATTGTACTAGCATTGTGCCTGACTTTAAGCATGTGAGTATATCCTTTGAAATGGACGTGCCTACTCAAATACATGCCTAAACTTTAAGCATTTAAGTACATCGCTCACAATATTTAAGATTTTTTGCTCACAATACTTTGCATGTTTAATGGATGTATTTTGCAGCTCAAGAGGGCCAACTTGAGTGGTACAGAGATTAAAGAAATAATTAGGAAACTGTAAACTAATCTTGAGAATAGGTTGCAAGCAGCTTTTTCTTTTATTAATATCATTATTTATTTATTAATTGTAGAGAAACAAGAAAACAGCATTCAAATCTTAAAACCCTCTGTGGTGATAATGTTCCAACATCACAGGGACACTTTGAGTCCCTTCCCAAGAGGGAAGGTAAATGTGTTTTGGAATTTCATACCCTATTTTGCTGCACCAGTTATTTTATGTTCAGGTCCCTATGCTACCCAACCATTCTATTATAATTTATTTTATTATTCTAGGGCTTGTGTAGCTTGAAATGAAATACAGTGTAGGGGGAAAAAACCCACATTAAGCTGTCTGCTACCACACCCTTTTTTCTGAGGCAGGCCATTTTGGTGTCATGATACATAACTCATCCTCCCTTCTAAACTTCAGAATCCACCTGCAGTTAGACAACGATAGAAAGGAATGATCAAATATCAGCAGTATTTAGTGAGGTTTTTTTAAAAAATTGTGATGTCTCACCCAAGTGCTAAATAGAATGTGTAAATTCTAGAATAAAAATGTTGAAGTCAGTGGGAGCTAAGGGCACCTGGGACCTCACTGGATCGAGGCCCCTTATCAAGTGGCTGCATGTGCTGCCTTATTAAAAACAAAACAAAGCAGCTATGTAGTAGAGAAGGTGTAGAGACCCCATGTAGGCCTCATCTACACACAGATTTGCACTGGTTTAACTAAAGGGTTTTTTTTAAACTGATTTAGTTAAAGCAATGCAAGTTTATATGTAGACACTCTTATTTTGGTTTAAGAGTAGCTTCTTTCAGTTTAACCTAATCAACCAGATTACGCTAAAGGCTGGTCTATCACAAACATGCCCTGAAATAAGAGAGTGAGTTGGAGATGATTTACTTATTTTGGTGCAAGTCGATGTGTGGACACATCGATGTGTGGACACATGTGTGGACTTCCTTCAGATAAGTCTTTGGCTACACTAGCACTTTTGTCGGTAAAACGTTTGTCCATCAAGGATGTGAAAAAACATACCGCAGAGGCATTTGTTGTGACTGCATAGTTGAGGGTGCACTGAGATTTGCTTGGTTTTAAATCCCCTAATTTCCATTCACTGCTCTTGAATTTAATCTCCAGATTTAACATTAATTCAAATGAGATCATAACTGAATTTTCTAGAAATTTCCTATTATGGAAAAGAACTTTCTGCCCATTTGAAATATTTTAAAACCCTTTATTTCTGAAATTTAGCTCTGCCTGCTGTTTCTTCATAGTCCCTTTAAAATATACCATTTATACCCCGAGACACCTTAGGTTTCACACATTCACCCATCGTCCTCATAACTCAGACATAAGGTAAGTATTGAAAATTCAAACACTATAAAAGGACTATTCCATTAATTCCTTTCTAAAGGGATGTGGGTCTCAGCCCACTTGTACCTCAGCTGATTTGCCTCCCCAGGTGAAGAGAATGAATTACTTCATGTGGTAGATGGTCATGTAACTAAATCAAGTCTCTGGGGTTAGAAAAACAGAGGCCTGTGGAGTCATAGCTGGGTAGAAAGCCTGGCTGGAGATTTTGGTTTTCCTTTTGAGGGGAAGGCAAAGAAGGCAGGCCAGGTTTCTGACTTCTCCAGCTGCTCAGAGAGCCGTACCTTGGGGAGGAGGGGCTGTGCCCAGCATAAGGCGTTTTGTGTTTAGGTTTGAACTTGAACTAAGGAGGGTTGTGGTGACTGGACTTATGAAAGCCTTTTGTGTGTGGAATATTTGAAAAAGCCTGGAAGAGAAGAAACTGAGGCAGGGCACTGTTACAGTTCATTAGACACTTCTGTTGCCACCCAGTGGGAGAAAAATGAGGAAACCTCTAAGCCTTCTGTTGCCTTTATGGGCTAGAGCAGGCATCGGCAACCTTCGGCACGCGGCTCGCCAGGGTAAACCCCTTGGCGGGCCAGCCCGGTTTGTTTACTTGCCGCGTCTGCCGGTTCAGCCATCCCCGGCCAATGGGGGCTGTGGGAAGCAGCGGCCAGCGCGCCTCTTCCCGCATTGGCCGGGGACGGGGAAGCGGCGGCCAGTGGGAGCCACGATCTGCCGAACTGGTGGACACGGCAAGTAAACAAACCGCCCCAGCTCGCCAGGGGGCTTACCAAACACAGTCCCAGCCTCCATACTGCCACAACAAACCCCTTTCCACTTCCAGTATACAACTGCCCATAATAAACACATTCATTTCCTGAAAATCACAATCTCATTTCCAAACTCAGAGTATTGTAGGTAATAATAACACATACAATTCTAAAGGAAGCACATGTCTTTCAGTATGTGACAAACAGTATCTATCTTCAAAGCAGTATCTTCTTAACTTTGCTTATAGTGGAGTTCAGGTGGTGTGTTTGAATGTGACTTTGAGCAGCTGCATGTGTGCATTGTGGATATCTGTACGTTGGAAGAGAAGGGAAGTTTGTTTTGGGGGTAAGGCAACTGTGAGCATGTTTCAGCGGAAAGGCATGCCATTTGAGCTTGGTCTGGATATTAAGGGGATTTTAGCTGGTGGTTTTCCTGATTATTAGTATTTACATTGCAAGGAAGTGCACCTAAACTAGCCTTATCTCCATATTTCTTGTGGGGGATTATATGAACTAGAAATAGGGCTACAGTGATACAGGAAATTAATCTCAGAGTGCAGCTTTAGTCCTGTGGTTATACAGTCACCAAAACCTCTGTGAAGTAATTTCCTTGTAATATCTGCAACCTATCTGTAATTCATACACATTAATTTAACCTCACCCAATTTTAGTTTCTCATTGGTACTGGCTAAAAACTTTCTTTGTGCTGATAGGAATTTATTCACTGGGTGTATCTTTAATTGAAACCCCTGATTTATCTCATTAAACAATTCATATACATCATCTCCTTGGGATTAACAAGGAAAAAGTAGATACAGTACTGGAAAAACCTCTCTAAAATGTCCTCCATATCAATCATATTTAAGATTAACAAGGCATAGCATCATAAAAAATGCAGTGAAAATATTACAACGGAGAGCCTGGAGAGAGTAAAACTGGACATATTTCAAGCATCAGAGCATAGTGGCAAGCAACTGTTTTTCAGAGATCCCTTATTTTTTTCTGACTCTGCTTTAACAAGAGGAGCTCTTTCATTATTCATTCCCACTGCCTGACCCCTTTCACTGCAACTTTGTCAGAGAAATGAGAAAACACAACAATTCAAAGAACTAGGGGCCTGATCCTGGGAGGCACATTGTGTGCTCCCCTTGAAGTTAAGAGCTGAGAGAAGTAAGCACCATCCAAGAGAGGCTTAGCGTCTTGGAGGACTTGGCCCTCGTAGTCCCTTAAACAATTCCCTATTAGAATCTGCCTATATAAAAGAATTTACAGACCAACAACAAAACAAAAATAATACATGGCCTGATCCAAAGCCTATTGAAGTCCATCTGAGTTGTTCCACTGATTTCAGTAGACTTTGGATCAGGTCCATACTACCTAAGAATCGTAGAAGCCAGAACTAGAGGAGACCCATTAGTTTATACAGTCCATCTCCTTGCCCATATGGTGTTATTCCTTATGTTATATTTTATAAGGTTTTATTCAGCTAGATATGAATGTTCCAAGCAATGAGACTTAACTTTCCTTGGGAGATTATTTCCCAGTCCAGTAATACTCTAAGGGAAATTAATCCTGATATCCAAGCTGATTTTCCCTTTCTTAATTTCATTCCATTATATCTCTGTGCACCACACAAAATAATTCCTTGCCTGTCTTAGTGCTGACACTCCTCAAATATGAGTTGACTCCATTGCACAAAGAAAAGCCATACATTAATATTTTTGCATTTTAAACCTTTTCTCATAAATTAGTCCCTCCTGGCTCCTAATAATAATTGGTGTTCTTCTCTGCACTCATTCAAATTTCTCGATGTCTTTATGGTAATGTGATACCCAGAAATGCTTACTCTGTATTCCACATATATTTACACCATAGAAACATAGTAAGTGACAATATTAACTCCCTGCCCTGTGACATCCTGTCTGTATGTACACAGCCCACAATTGTACTGATGCTGCTATATCACAATGGCAATACAGTACATATCTAAGTTGACATTGACTATTACTCCTAGAAGCATCAGGGAAAAACATTCTAATCAATTGTCCTTAGGCAGCTGTGACTTTAAATTTGATTGTTTGATGTGAAGTATGGCTATTTTTTAGACTGTGGTCTTATTCTCGCAAGTAAATTAAAATGAACTATTGCTGCTGCTGCTATAATTACCTACAAGCATTTTCTCCAAACTTGGCTTGTTCTGTTTTGGACTATTGTTCCAGAGTTTCTTATTTTTCATTTTCTCCTTTTCAATGTGTCTGACTGTCACTTAGTCTTTCTAAGTGAACATTTTAATGTCTAAATAGTATTGTAGATAATGTTCATGTGTCTTGAAACCTAGATTTGAACATAAGGAATAGCACCAGTCTAGTCCTCTACCAGTGCTGCCTGCTATTGCTATTGATTGTATCCACTGATATATTTTGGTTTTGATCCCTCTTATAGTTAATAGAGAATAACCTAATGGGGCTGGAAAGCATCTCTGCTTGGGCCACTCACTCATATCTGAATAAAGGCCTGGATTGTGTTTGGCTGCATATGTGCACATGAACTTATTTTGGTTAAGGTCATCGTAGAAAGTCAACTTTCTTTATGTCACTGTAGCTGATGTGTATATGTAGCACTCTGTTCCGAGACTTTAAACTTTCCCCACAATTGCATCCATGCAGTGCCATTAATTTCAGTGTTTATGTACAGATGTGAGTGGGGCAAGAATTTATCCCTTGAAGTCTATTACTGTGCTTTCATTTCACACCCTTGATATTATTGGAAAGATTTCAGTATTTTCATTTATTTATTTTTTGGTATGTCATGGACCCCAATAATTTAACTGCAGATAGAGAGTGTTAAGGACCTGATATTAATGCATTACAGAAAAGATAAGACACATACTGAAATGAATTTGAAAATGGAATACTGCATGTCAATCTTTGCTTGTGAAGGACAGATCAAAACCAAGATGTAAGTGTAACAGTACTACACATCCTTTTAAAGGACTTGCAAAATGTATTACATTTCTTCAGTGTAGAGAATTGCATCAATGTATAAAGTTACATAGCTTGAGATAAAGATTTGTCACATCAGGAGAATGCCTTTATTTTACTTTCATTGGCTGAAAACATCTTTTCCTGTTCCCCTTAGGGTTTTTTTACATATCTTAGAGTGTGTTAATGCTAATCATGTTAAGCTCTAAAACCTTAGATGTCAGGTTAGAACAAGATGACCAGGGACATTTCAAGCAAATCTTTCAGAGCCTCACTCCACAAGTAGTCCCACTGATTTGTAATCAAAGCAAAGCACTGATCTCAATGGGGCTGCTCATGGACTAAGGTGCTTTTTGGCTTGAGTGAGAGTAGCCCCATTAGCTGCTTCCATCTAGGAATCTGGATGCCTATCTGCTACATAAGCCCAAGAGTGATTCATGAACTGGAGGGAGAGAGAGAATTCGGCCACTTAAATTGCTAGCAGGGTCCAATCCAGTAGTTGGCTTCTGAGCATGCCTACTGGGTTGGGTCCCATTCAAAATCCATCCAGAGGAGAAGAAGGTGATACTACTCTCCTTCTAAGTTTTAGCCCAGTCGTTAGAGCACTCGCCTGCGGTGTGAGAGACCCAGGGTCAATTTCCCACCTCTCTGCCAGATAGGGAGAAAAGATTTGAACAGGGATCTCTAACCACTGAGTTATGGGATATTCTGATGCATGGCTCCCTCAAATTCTCCTGTTCAAGCAGCTCCATTGTGGCTAAACAATGAAAGAGTGATTGGAGCAGGGGGGACTGGACCCAGAGTCTCCCACCTCTGAGGTGGGTGCCCTAACTACTGAATTACAGAGTCCTTTCTTCCCCCTGACCTCCACTCTCTCTGGCCCAATGACTGTTCCACTGTTGACAAATACTTAAATAGTCACTGGGTGAGAGAGAGTGACTCTGTAGGTAAGTGGGAGACCCTAGGTCTAGTCCCCTTGCTCCCATCACCCTTTCATTATTTATAACACTGGAACAGCTTCCACAGGGGAGACTGAGGCAGCTGCATATCAGAATATCCCATAGCTCAGTGGTTAGAGCAGTTGAACAGTGGGAGACCCCCCTGTGTTCAAATCCCTTCTCTCCCTCTGACCCTGGATCTCCCATATGCCAGGTGAGTGCATTAACCAGTGGCTAAAAGTTATAAGGTGTGTGGTGGCACCACCACCTCCTCTGGTCACCTGACTCCAGGCAGTGGGTTCCCCTTCTTAGACTGCCTAGCAGAAATAGGTGCATCCCTGAACCCCTATATAGGCACCGGTCTCTGAGGAAGGGAAAGGGTTTAGCACACACCCCTCTAGTCAGCATTTCCCATGAGCTAGCTTAGGCGATTGACTTTTGAGGACCATATTCTAAGTCACCTATCTCTCCCCAGGCATCGTATAAGGAGTTTAGGTGCCTAACTCAGCGTTGTGAACTGCCATTTTGTTCCTGTTATTTACTCAGCACCTAAAAGTTAGATCCCATTCTAACTCAGCATTGCAATCCCTTCATGGATCCTGCCCTAACTGTTTTGTGGATAAATGGAGAACTCTACTTTGCAGGACTGTCAACCCATCGCCTTTCACAAGATACTTACAGTATGGAAAAACAAAACAAATCCAAATAACTCAGAAATTAATCAGTCTAAAAAACATCTAAGTATTTGTAACTATTTTAAGCAACTCATCTATTTGGATCTACTCTTTTATTTCTGTAAATTACCTTTATTATATACAAATCTATCATTTATGAACTTTATAAAAGGCTTCCATTTTCAGTTAAATTGTTGACAGTGACATATTTAACTTTTTATAAAAAGGTAGCATTTTAACAGTGTAAAGAAAGTTAGAGGGTTATTTAACATGCTAACAAGTCCCTTCAGGTTTTATTGCTAAATTGCCTAATTTACGTAATTCAGATAAGAATATTTAACATGTTTATATTTACCTTTTTCTGGGCTAGGAATAACATCTGGCAGATAACGATCAAGTCAATTACAGCAGATTTGAAGTTATTTTACAGCTGTTCCAACTGTGTGTTAAATTCATTTGGGGAAAAAGGGGGGATGGGTGAGGATCAGAAACAAATTAAACTGAATTTATTTCAGGGAAATTGAAACAAAGTGTATATTTATATGTTGAAGGAGAATATGAAATGAAGCACAGGCTATAGCAATACTGATTTTCACGGAAGTTGGTAGTTTTTGCAGTGACTTCAGTGAGAGCAGGCTCAGACGGAAATTGGTTGCCACTGGGCTGAACTTGTTCCACTGTGGAGGAGGGTCAGCTGCTATTTCACTCAAAATGGAGAATACAAAAGTCAGTGTTAGGAAACCATTATAAGTATGCTTGGATGGGGATTGTCAGAATAGAATACAGAGCCAGAGGTTTTGCGGACGTATCAGGGAAGGAAAGGATAAGGTGACAGCAGGGAGGCTAGAAGTGTAGGGGAAAAATTAAAATACAAGCCTAAAATATGTGGAGAGCTAGATACAAGAGAAATGCAGAAAGGCAGTATAAACTCTTAGGGGCAGAGAGAGCCTTTGTTATATGGTGTATAGTCCATTGCACAATGGGGCTAGGACCTCTACGCATTACTGCAGTACAAATAATTAATAATAATACTCTCTGCTAGAGGCACTGCTCGTAAGGAAGTCAGCTTTTGTCATTGCTGACAGCTGAGGATAAAGCTAGTTCCAAGGATCATAGAATATCAGGGTTGGAAGAGACCTTAGGAGGTCATCTAGTCCAACCCCCTGCTCAAAGCAGGACCAATCCCCAATTTTTGCCCCAGATCCCTAAATGGCCCTCTCAAGGATTGAACTCACAACCCTGGGTTTAGCAGGCCAATGCTCAAACCACTGAGCTATCCCTCCGTGTGAAGAGTGTTTTGCAGGTGGCATCCTTTGGCCTGTGGCTCGCCTTGGAGGCTGAGTCACTGTGACTGGCAGTGGCAGCTGTAAAGTTTCTTGAATAAACTGGCAGAAGATGGAAGGAGTGTGAGTGGCTGCAGTGTTAGGGTTTGAATGGTGGGAAGAATGAAAAATCTTGAACTCCTATGTTATTGTTGTGCTTCTAAGATGTAGATAAGAAGGGAGGCAGAGAGAGAACCCCTTAGTGGTCTGAGTGATCCCCAAAACATCACAGACATGCAGAAAGGCTGCTGACTCTCATATGGAATCAATATCGATTTTATCCAGATCCAACAGAAACCAAACAGCACAAAGAGTTCACGTGATCTTGGGAACAGAGTCTCATTTCAGTGTACGGGGACTTAGTGGGCTTATACATCTACCACTGTTTAATCACCCAATCCTACACCTGTTTGAAGCATACAGTGGATACAGATGCCTCCTATGTATATAATGGACAGCTTCCAACTTAAGGTGCAATTTCAGAAAGGCAAAAATGAGTAGGTTTTATTTTGACAAGGTGCCAGGAAGTCTAAGTAGAACCTTCATGCCTGTGGATTGTGTCTTTCCATTTCATTGCTTTTACATTTTTGCCCTTTTAAAGTTGAGGATATTATTGCTTAAAAAACAACAACAACAACAACAAAGAAAACCAACCTGATTCCCCTGCCAGTGCTGGGACTCCATGCTGTAAATGAAAAGTTTCATCTCAGCAGGTGATTTTTAAATAAACAAAAGCACACAGTGAAACACAGATGATAGAGGTAGCTTCCACTTAACTGAAACAGAAAGAAATGGAAATCTAGATGGAGAAAGAGGATTTCTTCACAAGCATGGTGCTGTCTTGTTTCATCAGTAGATAGTTTTCTTTATGATGAATTTGCACAATTGCTGGGTATCAGGAACTTTGATTGGGGCTTTTAACAGGTGTTCGCTTTGAGCTGTAGATATAGTAGCCTAGGTTTGTTTAGTCATAAACACAGTTGGTTTTGGCTCAGTTGTCCAGACTGATACCTCTGACATCTGGCAGTCATATCAGATACATTCACATTGTGGGCCATATGAATCTCTCACTGTAACTAACCATGGGAGAGAGACCAAATGTGACAATACACATTGAGACTGCAATAGAAGATGTCAACATAAACAGCCCCTTTTAGGGTCTCTGCCGAAGATGACACTCAAAATCCTCAGTTTCAGTGTGGAGGCATTCCCTGCAGAGACAGCGTATGTTCTCTGGCATGAAAGCAGACATAATGTTCTTGAAAGAGACACACAGAGCATATCTACACTGCATCTACGAGTGAGCCTCCCAGCCTGGGCAACAGATTTATGGTAGCAGGACTTGTAAAAATAGCTGTGGTAGACATTGTGGCTTGACCTGAAGCCTGCGGGCGTGGGTGGGCTTTATAGCCTGAACTCCAGCCTAAGATGCATCATCAAAGCAATGTCTACACAGCTATTTGTACAGCACTAGCGCAAGCTGCGCTAACACAAATGTGTGGAACCAGGCCAGGAGACTTGCTCCCAGATACAGTGTAGGCATGCCCGCAAAGAGATGACAGCACCAAACATTCTTGGTGTGCATACTTCTGTGGACATCGGAAGCCACATCTATGGCAGTACAATACTAATATGTGACCAAAGACTGGTGAAAAACACTGTTCTGAGACCCTATCATATAATGGAACTTATCATGGTTAACTCGATCAGATGGCATGCTTGAACTTGATCATAGTAATTTCTGTTTAAAAACCATAGGGGGAATAGTTGCGTGGTCAATCCACTTTCTCCTACTAGAAGGACTATTTCTGGTCATAGGCAACTTCAACAGTCACAACAGCACCTGGGGATACCCAACAATGACAAAAGTTGAGAAGTGGGCCTCAACAAACAGCTTGACCTTGCTCTATGACTTCAATAACAAATGTACCTTCCAAAGCACATGATAGAACAAGGGGTACAATCCTGAAATTAGCCTTTGTCACCTCTGAAAATTGAGGCAACTTCATAAGGGAGGTCATGGCAGCGATCCAAAAATCACAGCATAGACCAGTGCAAATGACAATAGAGGTTGCAGTACAAGCCAGAAAGACAAATATCTCTCAAAATTCAACTTTGGAAAGGTGAGAAGGTTTTACTTTGAATTGGATTAATCCATCTGTAGTGTTACTCCGACACAGGAGCATTATGGAAAATTTGTCTTCCTGGTGTGGAAGATTGCCCAAAAGAACATCCATAGGGATGGAATTGCTGAAGGGAGCTGAATGAAACAACAAACCTGTGCCTTAATAGCAAAAAAGTCTGGTGCTATTTGAAAGCTGAACCCTAATGGACAACACCCAAAGTGCTTCGCTATAGTCTTGCCTGACCAAGTCACACACCAACTCATCCTAAACAAGCCCACAAAGCAAATTGCAGAATGAAACAAGTCAAGCAGGAACTTCACTCACTGCTCAGAAACTGCAAAGTCGACAGTGAGCAGCTCAATAGTGAAGAACGACAATAGCCATGAAAACCCTGAAATGGGGAAAGGCACCTGGGCTTGGGCATCCAATAAACTGTTACTACACCTTGGGATGAGAGCACAGAAATGGCTGCTTGGTTTCTTTAATTCCTGCATGGCGACAATGCAGATACCCAGATACAGAGGCTGCAAAGACAGGTCAAAGTGGCTGAGCTACTCAAATCACATAACTCTTTGTTAGGCTGTTTTGTGCCCAGTATTTTTACTCTGCTCAACCTACAAGGTATATGAGTGGAGGATAATGGGTAGAATAGCACCAATTGTGAAAGGGAAGCTGACTGATAACCATGCTATAGCCAAGTTGTAAACCTAACTCAATAAATCAAAGATGATATTTAAACCTGTGAAACTACAGGGCCTGTGCTTGTTGATCTGTCAGCGGCTTATGATACTGTGAACCATCATGCACTTCTACTGAAATGGCAAGAATTTTGAGAAATAGCAAGATGCTCCATTTCATCTTTTCCCTGCTTGAGAATTGACAGTTCTTTGGCAAAATGGATGGTTAGAAAAGATGATGGCATACTCAACAGCATGAACTGCCCCAAGGTTCAATGGTATCACCCTTGCAGTTTACACAAATGACCAGCCAGATATCTCTGGTATGCAAAGATCTTTGCCTTGCTACCTAATTGGAAAGAATTGAGGACACCGAACACATTCTAACTGGTTTCCTTGATATACTTGGCAATATTATTGCATGTGGTTTCTGAATGCCAACCTCAGTAAGACACAAGTGTGCACCTTCCATCTGAAACACCACCAGGCCAAGCAAAAACTCCAGATATTGTGGGATGGTACAATTATTGAGCACTCTGAACCTCCAGTGTAGCTACAGGTCACAATAGACTGAAAGCCGATGTTCAAAGCACACATGAAGAGGCAGAAAAATAAAGTGAACTCCAGGAATTGTGTACTTCAGAAACCAAGTAACATAAAATGGGGAGCTGTCTCTAAAACATTCCAAGCAACCAGTCTCACCCTGTGTTACTCAGCTGCAGAGTACTGTGCCTCAGTATGGTAACACTCAAGCCATGCCCATATAACTGATATTGAACAAAATCAGTTCTGTAGGATCATCACAGGGGCTGTGAAATGCACTATACTGTCATTATACTGCCTCATGGGGATTGCATGCAGGATGCCTTCAGTAAAAAGCAGATACAAAAACAGGTGCTTGATCCAAGACATCCACTGCATGGGTACATCCCACTACCCTGAAGTTCAGAAAAAGCTTTGTGTCTGACAATCCCTTACCCCAAATACTATTGTGGAAAGCTACAGAGTAACAAAATAGCTGGAAACAACAATGATCTTGGAGAACCTGGTTCCTTCAGAACTATTCCCTCCAGGCACTGACCTCGAACAAAAATACTGGTGTATTCTAAATCGAGCAAGATCTGGGGTGGCAAACACTGGAGACACTATGACCAAGTGGAAGCTGAGAAACAACCCAAAATGTGAATCCAGAGAGCCTAGACGAGGGGTCGGCAACCTTTCAGAAGTGGTGTGCCAAGTCTTCATTTATTCACTCTAATTTAAGGTTTCGCGTGCCACTAATACATTTTAACATTTTTAGAAGCTCTCTTTATACAAGTCTTTAATATATAACTAAACTATTTTTGTATGTAAAGTAAATAAGGTTTTTAAAATGTTTAAGAAACTTCATTTAAAATTAAATTAAAATGCAGAGCCCTCCAGACCGGTTGCCAGGACCTGGGCAGTGTGAGTGCCACTGAAAATCAGCTCACGTGCCACCTTTGGCACCCGTGCTATAGGTTGCCTACCCCTGGCCTAGACAAACACTTGAACACTGCTTGATACAGTGCCCCAGTCAACATCCTGTATTCCCGAGGAACTAGTCGAGATACGTGACAACACCAAGTCTTGGTTGTGGTTTTGGAGTGATACCCTGTGATGATGAGGATGATGGTGATGAAGCCTCTGACACCTAATGCAAGGGCAGCGAGCATTCTGACTAAGATGTGAAAGGAAAATCAAGAAGGGGAAAATCGTGCAGTTTCTGGGAACTCTTCCCAAAAGAACATTGGTGGCTAGTCTCTAGTTAGTTCTGAGGAGCCTGAGCTTCAGACTTACAAGCTCAGGCAGTCAAACACACAACCTGGGTACAAGCTGTGACTCCTGGGGATGTTACATTAGTGGGAAATGTTTGCGATCACTGTTTGAAAAAAATATTTTAAAACTACATTACATTGGGCAGATGTTGGCTGATAGGTGCTTTGAATTCACAGTCGTGTTCATACAAGTGCCACACCACACTACATTCTGTGGTTAAAGTAGGCCTCTGTCCAATGCACCATACCAGATCTTGTGTGTTGATGTAAAATAGCCCTCAATTACGAGCTACGCTTGGACATTTCCCCAAAATGTCTTGCAAAAGCAAGTTGGATTCAATAAATTTTCGCCGAATCACAGGCAGGAGTCTGATGGAACCTTGTCTGCCAAGCAAATGTCTGTTGGAAACCTGCCTGGTTCCCTACCAGCTCGCCTGGTGGGCTACTGGGTAGCCTGAGCTTTCAGGGTCTCTGGCCCCAAGATAGCCCTGCCACCAGGACTGCCCCAGAACCAAAGCAGAGACCCTTGGTTTCTAGGATCAGTGGCTACCAAACCATGCCAGAGCTTTCAGCCTCTCTGCCACACAAACAAGAGCCTGAAAACTCTGGGAGATCTCAGGGTTTTCTCATTCCTGGCCATAGAGTCAGGAGCCTGCCAGATCTGGAAGAAGCTGTCAGAAGCTAGGCTCCCAAATCCATATGGGGGCTTGAGCCAGGACACTCGAACTCTCATGGAGCTGGGAGCCTGGATGGGCTTCTAGGCTCTATGACTCTGGGGTATCCTCACCATGCAGACTGTGGCAGGCTGGGGACCCCAGGGCTTTCAGATTTTCCCTCCAGACTGTCAATTTCAGCCAGCAGCTGCCCCTTCCAGGGAGCAGATTTTGTTAGAGAAACACCATGTGTGAGTGTTGCTAACACATTTTTTCCCCCCAGGATTTCTTGTTCTTGAGACATTTTGAATAATTTTGGTTTTGGCCCAGTTCAGACCAGAACCAAATTCTGAAATATCAATATTTCCCATGAACCCGAAATCCCAATTTTCATCCAGCTCTATTACTGGTATCGCTGGAAGAGCTCATGCACACAGGGTCACTGGTAAGATAAGGGCACAGGAGTATCTAGCATGGAAACAGCCAACCATTTGCTCTTGCTACTTGAGTAATTAATTGGGAATGTGTGATTACAAATCTGCAGGACTATTGGTAGTGGCAAGAAGTGGAGGCACTTTCTCAGTTACTCATCTGACTATTGAAATTGATCTTTTTCAATTATATTTTTCGAAACATTAGGAAAGGCACTTTGAAAAATACATTTGTACAGGAATTAAACCAGCAGCTTGCAACACTTAAAGTAAATGGAAACTCCTCTGCACCACAGGAGTTATTTTCTGCTTTGCTAAATCAACAGTGCATATCTCAAATAGTTTCCTCTTGAGTGACCCTCTCCTGCTTCCATTAAAATTAATGGGAAAATAACTATTGAGATCATTGAGAGTAGGTTCAGGTCCAGTGTGTGACACAGTAAATAAACAAGGCTACCACTCCCATTCAATCTTGGGGAACAGAGAAGCAAGTGTTAGAAAAGACTTATGGATTTGCCTCTATAGCCATATGATGAGCCTTAAAGACTTTCAATTTCTCTTGAACTTTCAATGCATCATAACAGAGGCTAATATTGAAGTAATTTTGCAATGAGACAAAATGTGCTCTCTGTGTGTCTGCATGAATTGGAAGCTTTTATGGCCCAACTAGCTAGAGTGTTATGCAAATGCCCTCCCCAGGCTATGGGTTTAAGTTCCCACTAGCCAATAAAGAGACTGAAGTGGGTGGAGTGGGTTTTTTGTTCTCTTCTCCCCACCCCGCCCCCGCCCCAATCAGCCAGCTACTGTGTCACAAGGATCTTCCCAGTAGCATTTAGTGAAACATGATGCAGGGGTGATTCCTAGAAAGGGTTATATATGGTCAAAAGCTCCCTTTAGATACCCAGCATCGTAAATTGAATAGGGAACTAGTTTGGGAGTTAGGAGACCTGGGAGCAAATCACTTGCTTGGTAAATTTATCCCAGAAACATGACTTTCCTGTGTCTAATTTCCCCATATGAAAATATTGGAAGAACTATACTTAGACACCTCGTTAAAATAAGATGACATCTAGGGGTACAAAATTCTGTATCAGGGATTACCCTAAACACATGTAATTTCCTTTATCATTTTTGTCCTATTTGAATAATCACTTCCAGTGTTACAGAAGTGCATGCAAAAAAGCTGCCAATGGGTGGGACTAGCATTCTTAAAGAGAAGGGTTGGATTCTACGGATGTCACTATAACACAGTGTGGCACAGTAACCACATAAATGTTCCTATTTGGGTGCAGCAGAAGGAAGAGCAAGTCCATGCCACAGACTGCTCTGCGTGCTGTTGAGCTTGGGCAGACTGCTTAGCACTTTGGAGTAGTGAGCGTAGTCATTCATCCCCTACACAAAGCGTATAGACGTTAGCAGTCACTAGGGGTGTTTATATAAAGGCAACACGGTTGGAGCTCTGTTTCTCTCCCTCTCTGTCTCTTTCACACACACATAGTGTTAGGGAGCAATGAATAGCTGTTCCATAGTTCAGGATGAGGCTAGCTTCACATTAAAAGAAGAGGGAGGATTGTCCAGTGGGCAGGGTGCTAGCTTGAGAATTGGCAGACCAGGTTTGTTCCTTGCTCCGCACTTCCTGTGTGACCTTGGGCAAGTCTGGATGAAATCCAGCCCCTATGAAAGTCAATGACAGCTCTCCCATTGACTTCAATAGGGTCATGATTTCATTGCTAGTTTGTCTGTGCCTCAATTCCCCATCTGTAAAATGGGGGTAATAGCACTAACCTACCTAACAGAGGTGGTGTCAGGATAAATATGTTACAGACTGTGACATGCTTAGTTGCTATGGTCATAGAAGGAGGTCATAAAGGTATTATAGACTGGTAGCTCAAATGTGGAGCTCCTCTGCTGGATATCTGTGGGTGCAGATGGATTATGACTCATGCCATCAACTGGCTACTGAAGCTGGCCCATAATGTTCATCTTAATTTCTCTGTTGGTTCATGCTAAATGCATAAAGCAAAATTGACCTGCAGGGTGATGAAGAGGCATTTGTATATCTTAGAAGTTCCTGACTAATCCAGATAGTTACTATACATACAAGCCCACATTAAATTGCTCTTGCTGGAGTGGAAAACAGACTCTGCATATCTTTCCTCATGCAAATAGCCTGACTGAAATTAAGATCATTCCCTGTTTACCTGCTCTGGTTTCCAAAACATGCTATTAGCCACTCAGCTAATTCCTGAGCAATTCATCTCTTCTGAAAACTGCTAGTGTTAGTTTTCAGACTGATACAATGTGACATAAAAAATTTCCTAAGTGCTGCTTCAATTTAATATACAGGAGATTAAAAAAAATTACAGAAGATTAAAAAAGACTGTCCATGACCTGAGCTCTGGACGGGAGAGCACACAGGACATGATTCACTGTTGTCTTGCATCTTCTGTAGTAATTTACACCAGTGCATAGAGGGTATAAAACCATTACTATACGGTATGCACTGGTGTGAATGACTACACAAAGTGCAGAGCAATGGAGAATGGAGACCAAAGGAATCTTCCTCTTTACCCCTGCACATGGGATAGGTACAATCACAGTCTCTGCTTGTGTCAGTGCAGGAACTGTTCCCTTCCTTTGCTCATTTACCTAAAAATAACCCCAAAGGAGTCAGATCTGTAGCCTCTCCCACACTCCACACCAGCATGGGAAGCTGGCTAGCCATGGAGAGAGGAGCATGCTGCACAACCACAAAGTATGCTTCACTATGCACAATCTCCTTGCACTCCCAGGAGTTTTGGGATGGATGGTGCCTCCCAAAGATCTCACTGGATAGGGATATGGCTGTGACGTTATTGACATGAACTGTGACCGTATATATCATTGTTGCAACCAGGGTCCTATGGTTGCACCAGGTCTTGTACAGAGGAGGTCAAGTGGGGTGTCTATGGAAAGGTGGGGTGTCTATTGTAGTTTGCTGGTTATGATTATGCTGTCTGTATGTGTGTACCGTTTTTGTATTTAAAGTTATAAATATTGGCTATGTACTTGTATCTCAATGTGTTTGATTCTAAGTAGCCTCAGTGAAGCTGAATCATTCATGGACATGTGACTTGCCCAGGTGGCTACAAACTCCATCTTGTTGCTGTGATTTTGCACCGGAGATCAAAGGGGTTTCCACCCACAAGAGAGAGAATATAAAAGGCCCTGGGAATCCCTCCATTTTGTCTTCAGCTGGCTCAAGAGATGGCCTCTCCATCCCCAAGAGCTTCCTGAAAGAAACTGGAACACAGGACAGTAACTACAGGGGCATGAGTGATTGCTGGACCCAGACTAGAAAGGAGTCCAGTCTGTGAAAGAAGCTTATTGGAACATCTTTGGGGGTGAGATTTCATCTGTAATCAGTTTCTTACTGTATTAGGCTTAGATTTGCGTTTCATTTTATTTTGCTTGGTAACTTACTTTGTTCTGTCTGTAATTACTTGAAACCACTTAAATCCTACTTTTTATATTTAATAAAATCACTTTTTCTTATTAATTAACCCAGAGTAAGTAATTAATACCTGGGGGAGCAAACAGCTGTGCATATCTCTCTATCAGTGTTATAGAGGGCGGACAATTTATGAGTTTACCCTGTATAAGCTTTATACAGAGGAAAACGGATTCATTTGGGGTTTGGATCCCATTGGGAGCTGGATGTCTGGGTGCTGGAGACAGGAGCACTTCTTAAGCTATTTTCAGTTAAGTCTGCAGCGTTGCAGGGTGTGGTTCAGACCCTGGGTCTGTGTTGGAGAAGAGTGGCATGTCTGGTTCAACAAGGCAGGGTTCTGGAAGCCCAAACTGGCAGAGAAAATGGGCTCCGAGGTAGTCTCAGCACATCAGGTGACAGTCCCAAGGGGGTTTCTGTGATCGAACCCATAACAATGGCTAAATGACACAATCTAGCCCTAAATATATGTAGATAGGGGGAAATGATTGTTGCAATTACAACATAAAACTACTAAATAGGAATGACTGTTTTTTTCTAAAGTAACCCTTTCTTATATAGTTTTTCAAGCAAAATCTTTCCTTTAGGGCCCAATCCAGGAAATGTTTACCCTTTGAGAGCCGCTACATGTGTTGTTAGTTCCATTCAGTGCAGTGGATTTTTCTCATAAGTAAGGACAACATCCATGAGTAAGGGTTTACAGAGCTGGGCACATAGAGCTCTGTAAAAAGCAAAATTGTTCAATGTGTCTTTGGATTCCCCTTCCTTCTCTCTCCCCCTTTTTAAAGTTTTCCGCTGCAAACCCTCAATAAATTGCAATAGTGTCCACAAGAGTCATCTGTCCAATAATTAATCTTTGCTATGCTGAAGGCATCCAAAAACACAGAACAGAAATACACAAGGGAATGTTCTATTAGCTGGAAATTAAAGTTTAAAAGGCTCTTGCTCTTGTTTCTCCTGCAGAGACTATTTTGAAAAAAATTGTAAGTGAAAGCTGGGTCTCACTACTAATTTCTGGGAATGACAATTCCTCTGTGAGTTAAAGCAGCCATTTCACAAAAAGAGCCTGGGACAATCAAGAGATGCTAATGCACATAATACCTCTAGAACACACATACCTAATTAGAAAGAGAAAATGCTCTATTGCATTCTAATAATTAGGAACCTGTTTGAATTTGGGACCAGGCCAACTGGATATTCCTTTCCATGGGCTACTCTTTTGCTTTTGAACTATGCTGTTTTAAACAGTAGACCTGCAAGACCTTTGCATTACTGAGGTTCAAAGAAACATCAGGGGACTCAGTGGTTCAGAATCTCAGTTATGCTAAGGCTCTTTTATGCCATATTTTGTAGTAGGTCGAAATGTCCCCCTGTAAAGGCCTGGCTAGTGTAAAGTGGGTATAAGGCAGGGGTAGCCAACCTGAGCCTGATAAGGAGTCAGAATTTACCAATGTACATTGTCAAAGAGCCACAGTAATTTGTCAGCAGCCCCCCCATCAGCTCCTCCTATTCCCTGCTCCCAGCACCTTCCACCCAACGACAGTCCCGCCGATCAGTGACTCCCTTTCCTTCCCCACACCTCCATATCCGCTGTTTCGTGGTGTGCAGGAGGCTGTGGGGGGGAGGGAGGAGGAGCGAGGGCATGACAGGCTCAGGGGAGGGGACGGGAAGGGGTGGAGTGGGGGCAGGGTCTGTGGCAGAGCCAGGCGTTGAACAGTGAGCACTCCCCCAGCAAATTGGAAAGTTGGCGCCTGAAGCTCCAGCCCCAGAGTTGGTGCCTATACAAGGAGCTGCACATTAACTTCTGAAGAGTCACATGTAGCTCCGGAGCCACAGGTTGGCCACCCCTGGTATAAGGGCTGTACCATGACCTTACTCCTAGCCCTCAGCTTGAAGAGTGGATTGAGGGCCTGTCACGGGTATGGCCTGAGTATACTGAATTACAGCTATTCTCTTCTTCTCCGAGCCATAGGCCACAGATATGACATCACAGCGCTGTTGCAGAATCAAGGAACCTCTGTGAAGATGATGGGTTTGCCTCCTGCCCATCCCCTGGGCATCCACAAGTCCACAGGGATGGATCCTGTAGCTTACTCCAGGTATGGACAAATCCCTCCTCCTTCTCGCAATGAACCAATGTGGGGGAATCACTGTGAAAGGGTAAGTCTACACTGCAATTCAACCTCCACAGCAGGCCCATGCCAGTAGACTCAGGCTCGCGGAGCTCAGGATAAGGGGCTGTTTAATGTACACATTCGGGCTTGGGATGAATCCTATGTTATAGGACCATGCGAAGTGGGAGAGTCCCAGAACTTGGGCTGCAGCCCGAGCCCAAATGTTCACCCAACAATTAAATAGCCCCTTAGCTAGACCCCGTGAGCCCGAGTCATCAGGCATGGGCCAGCTGTGGGTGTCTAACTGCAGTGTAGACACATCCTAAGATTCCTCACATACATTGTGGTGTGGAAGGGGGAATTTGGCCTTTTGGGTTATCTGGGATAGCGGTGGGCAGGTAGTTATCATTGTATAAGTGCACAGGAGATGTTCTCAACAGATTTCCCTTTAACAGAGCTGTGCAATAGTGCCTTCTGAGTTAAGATTTGAAAAATCCTTTGTTTGTTGTTATCTAAACTTTGTTTGACCCCCTTCCAAATTTGGGAGGCATGACAGGGTAGAAATCCTTTTGGACTGAATTTTTCATGTATGTTCTCAAGTCAGAAGCAAACATTTAAAAAAAAACAAGCAGAAAAATGAAAATATGGCTTTGCAATAGCAGATTTTGATATTTGTGAAATGGTCTATAACCCTGATGAATGTTTGGTGATTTTTTTCTATAGCTAGTCATTAAAGTTCAGATAGAGTTAAGTAATGAATTCAAACACCACTTATTCACCAGGACTCAAAGAAAAAAATTGCCTTCATGTTCCCACTTTCATATAAAATACTGAATCACTGATGTTTAAGTGAGCTTCAGTCCCCCTCTTTGATTCTAGTCTAAACGTTTGTATCAAAGAAAACATGGCAGTTGGAGCAAGGACTGAGGGCTTGATTTTTTTTAATGTGCCCGAACAGTATTTAGGTGCAATGGAGGAGAGGGGGTAGGATCCAGAGATTTCTTGATTAATGGATTCCAAGACCAAAAGGGACCATTGTGACCTGCCTGACCTGCTGTATGACACAGGACAGAGAACTTCCTCAAAATAATTCCTAAAGCACATCTTTTAGAAAAACATCCAATCTTGATTTAAAAATTGTTAATGATGGAGAATCCACCACTACCCAGGGTAAATTGTTCCAGTGATTAATTACCTTCATCGCTAAGGCTAGGTCTACACTACCCCCCCCATCGAACTAAGGTACGCAACTTCAGCTACGTGAATAACGTAGCTGAAGTCGAAGTACCTTAGTTCGAAGGAAAAAGCACTTACCCGGGGTCCAGACGCGGCGCGCAGGCTCCCCCGTCGACTCCGCCTACTCCGTTCGTCGAGCTGGAGTACCAGCGTCGACAACGGAGCACTTCCTGGTTCGATTTATCGCGTCTTGACAAGACGCGATAAATCGAACCCAGAACATCGATCCGACGCGTTCGACGCGACGCGTAAGTATAGACCTACCCTAAGAATTAAAAAAATTATGCCTCATTTCCAGTCTGAACTTGTCTAGTTTCAACTTCCAGCCATTGGATCGTGGTATACTTTTGTCTGCTAGATTGAAGCACCCATTATTAAATATTTGTTCCCCCAATAAGTATTTATAGACCAGGGGTCGGCAACCTCCGGCACACGTGCCAAAGGTGGCATGCGTGCCGGTTGTTGACAGCACGCGGCGGTGACTCAACCCACCCCCCCACTGCGGGCTCCTGCCGCTGTCCTGCTGCTGGCCCCACCAAGAGCCTGCTGCCAGCCTGGGTGAAGGAACCCAGGCTGGCAGCGGGCTGAGACCCCGGCAGGTAGGAGCCCATGGGGGAATCCCAGGCTGGCAGCGGGCTGAGCCGCTCAGCCTGCCGCCGCTCTGGGATTCCCCCGTGGGCTCCTGCCAGCAGGGTTCCCTCCGCTGGCCCCACTAAGCGCCCGCTGCTGGCCTGGGTTATTTTACCCAGGCTGGCAGTGGGCCGAGACCCCGGCAGGCAGGAGCCCACGGCGGGAACCCCAAAGCAGCGGCGGGCTGTGCTGCCGCTCTGGGATTCCCCCGCGGGCTCCTGCCAGCAGGGGTCCTGCTGCTGCCCCACCAAGAGCCCGCTGCCAGCCTGGGTGAAGAAACCCAGGCTGGCAGTGGGCTGAGACCCCGGGTGGCAGGAGCCAGTTGCTGGAACCCCAGAGCGGGGGAGGGCTGAGCTCTGGAATTCCAGCTGCTGGCCCCTTGCCAACCGGGGTCCCGCCACTGGCTCCACTCAGCAACCGCTGCTGGCCTGGGCGAAGGGAAACCCAGGCTGACAGTGGGCTGAGACCCCGGCTGGCAGGAGCCGGCAGCGGGAACCCCAGAGGTTAAAATGTACCACTGGCATGCAAACCTTAAATTATAGTGAATAAATGAAGACTCGGCACACCACTTCTGAGAGGTTGCCAACCCATTATAGACTGTGATCAAGTTGTCCCTTAATCTAAAACTAAATAGATTGTGCTCCTTGAGTCTATCATTACAAAGTAGGTTTTCTAATCTTTTAATCACTCTCTTGGCTCTTCTCTGTGCCCTCTCCAATTTATTGACATCCTTCTTTAGTTCTGCACACCAGAACTGGTCACAGTATTTCAGCAGAGGTCACACTAGTGCCAAATACTGAGGTAGAATCTCTGTACTTCGATTTGAGATTGCCCCAGCATATACAAGGATTGAATTAGCCCTTTTGGTCACAGTGTCACAGTGGGAGGCCATGTTCAGATGATTATCCACCACAACCCCCAACAGAGAGCTAATTGTGGCTCTTGATTCTGAGCCATCCAGCCTTGGCATAATGTCCCTAGGGATCTTATGCCAGTGGAGAACTGGGCAGTGGAGTACTGGCAGCTTTACATGGCCAGAGATTCCCCCAGCACAGAGAGGGAATTATCCAGTGAAAATCTTTGGCTGTTTAAGTTCACTTGCATTGCATAGGTGGCATAAAGTGACTTTGGGAGACTGCAGAATTTGGCTGTCAGTTAAAACTTCAGGATTTGGCCCCCTAGTAATATTTTTTAATAAAAGGTTTATGCAGCAAGCAACCTCCTATCCCACCAAAAAAAAACCCTCATTACTGCAATGGTCAAAAATGTTAACTAACATATGAGAAGCTAAAATTAGACCATAATCCAAATGCTGAGTTAATCCCCCTGTGTCACAAATACTCTTTTCTGTATTCAAAAGGGCCTTGATGTTACAGACTCTACCAGAGAGTTCTGCTAATGCATAACAGTTTGTGTTTCCAGAACTGGTTTCAGGACACCCCTCACCATAGTTTCCCATCTCTCTGCTTGGTGATTGCTCCTCATAGCTTGCATGCATGGGAGTGCAGAAAAATATTAGTTGCATGGCAAAATCGATTATTGTTTTTTGTTTACTATTGGAACAGGCCCCTATATTTAGAATAGTATAACAACGAGGGACTGAAAAACTATCCCGCCCTTCCCCTCCCCTCTGGGAACAGGCTGGAATTTCTGCTGAGGCCTGGACTCAGTCTATGGTAATAAAGCGATGCCATCAGATGTTGAGCGAAGAGAGTCTGCAAAAGGAGCAACATGGTGGGGTGAAAAAACGAATCATCTCATGGTTTTTCATGTCCACTTTTGATGTATGACTGTGACACCTTGGTTTGAAAACCACAGAGCACTGTTACGATCCCTTTATTTATAACAAGGGGTTTGCTTGATCACACAGTATAGTTTGGGTATATTTACATCAGAGAGGGAGCTGCGGGAAAAGTCAGCAGTTCAAGCCCTGTAATCCTGAGCTGGCATTCCCTCATGCTGAGCATTGACGAGCTGCACTGTTGAAACTTGACTTATATAGGGGCCTTGTTCTATTTTGCTTTTTCTTTTGGCATCTACCATTCCTTCTTCTTTCCCTTCCCCGCCCCCATCCCCAAAGGGGGAGTTGCAGTAACTTCCCAAGTCTGTGGTTGAGTTCCCCTTTGATAAGAGGAGGGGGGAAATTTGCTTGTGGATTTGTGCATCATTACTCTTCCCTCCCCCACCCATGGAACTACACTAATTCTGCTGCAGTCAGGGCCCCCCATGTCCAGGGAGACTGGGAAGAAGAGGGTACGATTTCCCCTTTTATGACTAATAGACTAATGCAGTGAGGCAAGTAACCTAAATTCCATTTCCTGGTGTTCTTACTTGTGCTAACACCCAGCAATCCCACTCCAGGATGCAATACAACAGTTTGCATCAAGCTAATTGCCCCCTTCTGGCATTGCAAGCCAGATGATAGAAGTTTTCCCCTCCCTTTGCTGCACACAAAACTGGCCTTTTATCTTGGATCATATTAACAATGCTTAGTTCTGGTTCTAATCAGTGGTTCTCACAAAGGCGCTAGTTAGTGTAATGTAATGTATCCCTTCAATTATCCCAGTCTAATCATCAGCATTGAGATAAAGAGCTTCTGTTTAGCACAATATTCTATTAAACATTGACATGTCAGCTACTGAGTCCTGCTTACTCTAAACATTCAAACAGGAGCCAAGACAGGCAGCACACTATGCAGTTACCTGGATGTAGGAGAAACCTCAGACAACTCTGCATAGGTGATGGGTCTCTGAAGAAGGAGGAGGGAGGTACAATCTTCTAATACAATATGTAGCATATGTTTACTCTTGTTAGCTGCTCTAGGAGCAGAATAAAAGGACCATCACTTAGACTTTCTCTGATTCTGAGAGTCAGTGGGCCAGATTCTCCTCTCATTCATTTTTTCAGAGACTGTTTCCTCTGGTTTTACTAAAGCTCTATTGATTTCAGTAGAGTTACTCTGGATTTACACTGGACTGACTGAGACCAGAATGAACTGCTGTTCATGGGGAGTTGACAGCAATGGTAATATATGTCCTGCTCAGTTGGGCATGAAGACAGGGACAACAAAATTGGTGTGTGTGTGTGTGGTGGGGGGAAATGAAGGGCATGATTGTTTCTGGCTGTGTGTGGATGAGCGAGGGAGGGAGGGAGAGAGAGAGCACAGAGCCTTGTCTCACCTTGAGCATCCGTGGTCAGGCTGGCTCGATGTCTGCACTGGTGTGTGCTAAGCTGCCCAGGGACAGGGAGGGACCTGTGCATGCTGCCCTCGTTGAAAGGGGGCAGAGCTTCCACTGCACTGTGTGCTGCCTGAGAGCCCTTCAACCTCTATTTCAGGCTGATGAAAAATCCAAAGACACTCCCTTTTGAGGCTTTCATTGTGATAAATAAATAACAATTTCATTAAACCCCAGTGGATGGAATTTAGAACTATAAAGTGGTCACTTGCTGGATTCTCCAGACAATGGAGTTAGAGTATCTGACATCTATAGAGTACAGTATCTTTCATCCCAAATGATAAAGTTCTGTGCATACTTGTAAGCATTTTATGCTGAATACTGAAATCCTGAGTTCCCTTTTGGAAGGAACACAGCAACACTACACTAGGGCTTGTCTACACTTCAGGTTTCTGTGCTGCAAGCCACCGTGTGAATCTACAGTATGCAGCATGTTGTGTGGACACTGCTACAGTGTACTTTCATAGTGGAGAGATGTATATAGCAGGGACCAGTGCAGTTCAACATATTCATAAATGATGTGGGAAAAGGGGTAAACAGTGAAGTGGCAAAGTTTGCATATGATACAAAATTACTCAAGATATTAAGTCCAAAGCTGACTGGAAAGACATACAAAGGGATCTCACAAAACTGGGTAACTGGGCAACACAATTTCAGATGAAATCAATGTTGATAAATGTGAAGAATACTGTAGCCAACTGAAATTGCAAGGAGAATATAAATAGACAGATTATAATCAGGATTTACCATGAAATTCTCTTCTTTTCACAACAGTGGGCTCCAGAATCTCACCTTTCATTTAAGATGGAAGACAAACTTGTAAGCATGAACTGAATGTAAACTGAAGCAGTGATTTGTGACTGAGTCTGTAGAGTGCCTGAAAGATGTCATCTCTCCCATTCATCTTAATCAGAGCCATGTGGCCTTGGTGAGTCCACCGCTGCATAATTTAGCATTCTTCCAAGATGCCATGGAAGTCATGATTTTGCTGCAGAATTTGCCAATATGCTACAATCAGGAGTTTGACATTTGGTTTTCTGTCTCATTGCTGAGACCTGCCTACAAATGTATTTTGCTCTCCCCACAAGGGGGAGTTTATTGGATTACAATGCGTACTTCTTGCACACTGTTCCATGCAGGCACACAGCAGGGGAGTTGGAACTGTAGTCCGGTTTGCAGCCAGGGAGTTGCGGGTAGCCAGACGTGTAGGCTGGTGAACTGGGCTCCTTGGAGATCAGCACAGCAGCTTAGGCTTCAGGGGCCATGGAGATGAGCAGCTGAAGTGGGCTTTGTGCTCCCCACTTGACTGGCACTTAGAGGGAGATTCCGAACCAGGTTGCCTGGACAACATCACAGGAGTTTAGGGTGACCAGATGTCCCGATTTTATAGGGACAGTCCCGATTTTTGGGGCTTTTTCTTATATAGGCTCCTATTACCCCCCACCCCCTTGTCCCGATTTTTTACACTTGCTATCTGGTCACCCTACAGGAGTTGAGGTCTGGGGTTTGGAATCAGGCTGCCTGGAGTACTAAACCCAGATTATACTCGCACAAATCACTGTTTGGCCATACTACTGCACCTAACTTAGAGGGGAGGGATAGCTCAGTGGTTTGAGCATTGGCCTGTTAAACCCAGGGTTGTGAGTTCAATCCTTAAGCAGTCCATTTAGGGATCGGGGCAAAAATCTGTCAGGGGACAGTACTTGGTCCTGCTAGTGAAGGCAGGGGACTGGACTTTATGACCTTTCAAGGTTCTTACAGCTCTATGAGATAGATAGGCATAGCACCTCTATTTGTACCCCCCAAAAATAGTTTTTTTAACAACCACAAATAGCCAGCAATTCAGTTTAAAATTTTATTCAAAAAGACCCAAACTTGATTCTTAATTCCATGCTCAGACATTAGTAGAAACACTGAAGGAAGAGTAATACTTGCTGAATCACCACACTACTCCCTGTATCACCCATTTTAGCTTCCAGATTTCCTGTTCAGTTATTCTCCAGGGCAGATCAAATGCTATCTAATACATGGGAGCAGATTAGTTCACAGGCTGATGTGGTATTGGACTTTTTGATTTTGTCAAGGGTTTTGAGTTTTATAAATAGTGCACTAAAAAAACCTTAGATTATTCCTGGGGCTTGCCTCTGGGATCCAAATATGGAGGCCATGTGATAAGACATAGGTGTACATTTTCAGAAGGTTCTGTGGCCACAACTTCCACGTGTATACGTATCCATTCTGAATTAAAAAAATACATATGCCTGTGGTAGGATTTGCAAAGAGGGTGGCTGGCTGTGTGGAGTGTGTGTATAAATGAGCAAGCTGGGGATTGTGGCCTCAGGAATAGACATACACATGCAGTACTAATATCAAAATTCCACTGGGTGACAATGTTTATTAAAAGCTGGGATAAAAATCTTTTATCTCATGTGTAACATTAGGCACATAAATCCATATTTAGGGACCTGATTTTTTTCAGAGCTGCTGAGAGCTCACACTTCCTTTTAGGGTTTGTGCTCAGTATGTTTTAATATAAAGCTATTAGGTACATTACATATGGATTAAGGTACCCAATTTTAGGCCCCCAAGTTCATAAATTTTGCCCTTAGTAACTAACTCAAGGCATCTTCTTATCCCTGTCATGCTGTCAGATACCACAGTCTGTCACATATACTGCCATGACCTCTGAATATAAACCATGTTACAACAAAGGGTTTACAGACTTAGTTACTTCTGGTGCTAGAACAGCCCATCAATTCAACCAGCCGGAGAAGAACTAAAAATATAGTTTTGGCTTTGTAGTTTTACTGTACTTTGCAGAAAATGACTGTCTAAATGATGCTATATCTTGGTAGCAAAATGCCACAAGATAATTGTCAGTGTCAAACCATCTGGAGCATTTTTTTTTTGGCAAGAGGAAATTAAAATAATTTGTGAAACATACAATCCCCCCATTCAACAGAACTAAACAATAAGACAGCTTTTAAATATTTAAACCAGCTTTTATAAGCATTATCAAGATTAAAAATTTTAATTTGTGAAATATTAAAACTTTTGTATAATAGTGCATCCTTAATTAAATTTAATTGAATGAAATATGAAGTGCACTTCAGTTACATAAATAACCCTGGAGATGAATTAAATCAAATCAGGACTCAAGACACAATAATATTTAATTAGGTTACAGTGTATATGACACGGATGACTGGTATTAAATCAAAGCTCCCTGGTTCATCACCATTTCTGCTGAAAAATCGATGAAAAACAAAGAAAGAAGGAAAGAAAGACCTAGAACTCTATTGGATGCTGATTCAGATAGTGTTTTTATTTCACTACATTAATATCAGTGCAATCTGTCGTGGGATTCAATCTGCATATGGGTCCATCATAATACAGCGATGCATGAAACTTCCCTTTAAACCTGCTGAATAGAATAAGTTTTAAACCACACAAGTCTAATATAGATTGGTTAAGAAACTCTAAATGTTAGTACTGGACTTTTTTTATAAAACGCTTGAACAGCCTTCTTATGTATATCAAATACATTGGGAAATGTATAAGGTGCTATGTATCCACTGGAGGACTTCAATCCACTGTTGACCAGCTGTTTGGTAGTAAGCAGAAGCCTGCTGTCTCATGAGATGACCTCACCCCTGAAAATGTAGAATGGAAATATCACTTTGAATAAAGTTGAAAAAGGCAAAGGAATCACAGACTATTTTGTCCTCAAAGGGGATCCTAAACTTTAACACATACATTTTAATAAGTTGTATGAAATCGACCTGGACCTTTGACCGCCTTCCTCTATCCCTCCATTTCTCATGCATATGCATGCTAGGGAGATTCCTCTTAACAGTGTGAGAGTATGAAGTCAGAATTCTGCAAGCTGGCTCCAAGTCCCTGATGAATCGTACAATCAGTGATTTGAGAGAATGCCTTTTTTTCCCAATGTACAGCCATGAGAAATTGAGATCAGCTGCAGCATTTTCACGAACCGCCCACATTTGAAGTTCTGGAAACAAGGGAGAGGATATTTTCAATAAAGAACCCTCATTCCTGGAGTTTATTATCCCTTTTATCTTACAAAACCCAAGTCTATTTTCCCTAGGTGAACAGTGCAAAGCCCACTCGTTTTCTTAGTGGGGGAATTTCAAAAGTGAAAAGTCAATGGGATTGGTGTTCTTGACTCACTGAGTTGCTTTTGAAAATCCCGCCCTTTGACCCGTGGGAACAGTTAGGGGTGTTTTCACTTTTATGTGTGTGTGGATAGAACTGTTGGAATTTAGTTCACACTTTTAATTGGAAAAAAAAGTTTTGGATGAAAATTCCTCTGCCAGCACTAGGCTGACTATTTTAGTCTTAGTTGGTACTGAACTAATGTTGATATTGACTTTTATTAATTACTCACATGTAAACATAACCTCTACCCATGAACAGTATACAATCTAAATAGGCAAAGGGTGGGAGAAAAGAAATATTATTACCTCAGTTTTTATAGGGAAACTCAGAGAGATTACATGCTTACACTTACAAAGAGAGTCTTGGACAGAACTGAACCCATGCTTTCTGAAGCCTAGATTAAGGACCTTAACCACAAGACCCTACCGCCTAACACTGCAGAGCAGCCCCTTGGAAATATAATATAACTAACAATGCTGGCTATATAAAATAAGACAAAGACTAATGCATTCAACTTTACTTTTATTTCATTCTCCACTATTAGCACTTAATAACAAGTACAGATAGACTATGCAGCTGTCTCAGATACTAACTTTGCTTTAATGGCCCAGGTTGCTTAAACTTCCCATTTTTATAGTGACTTCTGAATGCTAACAATTAGGTGGTCAATAGAACTACTTTTCTACAGTTTTGGGCTGTGTCCACTTGATTCTGTCTAGTATTTAATTTCTTTTAGTTCCATCCATGATTGGAGTGCCTGCTGAAGGCCAGCACTATTTAACTAGATCTTTTTATAGTTTGGGTTGTGTAGTCAAGCATAGTAGAAAAGCCATATTCAGGAACATTTAAAAACAACCCTCTAGCAGCATTTCCCCTATCTATTTACACAGAACAATAAAGTCCTTCAGAAATTAGGAGTCCAATCACATAAATCTTTCTGTGGAACTACAAGTACAAAAGTGTGGAATAAAAGTGAGTGAGCTTGATTTAAGAAGGCACTCCATGACCCATGACTTTTATCGTTCTTGGTTATTGAATTTGTCTGCAGAGCTGTGAGACACCTGTGTTGATATTTTTTTTCGGGGTGAAAAAAAATCCCTACCTAGCCAAGGGGAAGGGGAGGGCTGGTGTGTGTGTTTGTGCTTCTGTAGCACATAAATATATTACTTGAACATATATTTGAAAGTTTTTTATATCAGGCTCTAATTTCTGTCTATAAATGAAAACCACTATTCTAAAAAGTTAAAAGAGAAGTGATAGGTATGTCAAACTTCTTGTTATGCTTGTTAGAAAAAATAGGAAGATCGTAACTGTTTAGAAACCTCACCTAATGCAGATCTGTTTAGGACGGTGACCGAATAACAGGTAAGAGTAATATGGTGAGACTGACAATGACTTTTTTGACAATAGCACACTTTGTAAAATTATATTTTAAAGCTTCTTACAGATGTTTTGTGCTTTTATCTCATAAATACAGATATACTTCTATAGATGTGCTACATATCAAATGTGAAGGGGATGTAGATCGCATACCCTAAATAAAACTTACTTGCACTAAAAACTAAAGTTTTATAGTTGATCATTTCCTTACATACCTAAGCATATTTATATCAAGGTTAATATTTTATTTAGGTTCAGATAGTGGTTTTCCATCGTTGTGTCAACTAGTGGATTTTCACATACTCTGAACTATGTGACTAAATGTAGTATAAACTCATGTTTCAAGACTATGGTATAATTTGAAGATGCACTAAATGTCAGCATGACCTAGTGATATGGGTGATACGTATCCTTCATGACCCAAAAGGGGACACTCCCATGTCTGTTTTCCTAAGAGAAGGAGGCAATGTCTCCCTGGTAGGTGAGAAGCAGGGACCTATAAGAGTTGCCTCCAATGAAGGATCAACAGCACCCAATTTCCAGAATTATATATAAAGAGGCCAGGCTCCTAGGGAGTGTTATTGGTGTGTGGAGATAACAGATCTCTGCTTCTAGAAGGAGTATTTTTGTTAAAAAAGTATGTAACTTTTGTTGGTGAACCTTGTTTTGAGAAAGCAGCCCAAAGATCAGAAGCCCCTTGAAGAGATTTTACTTTGTGTTGGCTCTTAACATAAATAACCAAGCCACTTTCTCAAAAGGGGGTTTTCCTTCTAAAATGTCTCATGTTGTTTGTGAAAAGGATTTTGTCCCTGGGTTCTGCCACACTTGGATAGCTCAAAAACTTTGTATATAATAGAAAAATCTTATAAACAAAGTTTATATAGATTCTGGGAGGATACAAGTCAAGTCAAGGCAAAGCATCACTATCAATTTTATTTAACTTAGAATTCTCTGCCACTCAAGAATCTAAGATGTAGGGTCTTTTCCTTTGGTACTATCATTATTTGTTGAAGCAATATATGCCACCCATAGCCTGCTGATGAGACACAAGGAGCATGAAATGAATTTATGCATGGTGTGAGGATGAATGCACTGTTCCAGTGTTGAAAAGAAGGCATAAACCCAATTTAACCCACATTTAACTGGTTAGCAATGACTGCTCTTCATCATTGCATGAACACAATGTAGCTAGAGTGTACTGACAAATCTGACTCAGTAGTGCATCTGTGACACAAGGACACTCTGCTTATCTGCTTGGATCCTGTGAACAGGCAGGATAACAAAATTTACAAGAACCCTTTTTAGTAAAGTGTCCTAAGGGCAAGATTATTGTAAATTTAAACACATTTGCTCCCAAATGGGAAGAGAAATCAGCATGATGAGCCCATAAGCACTTCTAGCACATGCATCTATGTTTATGGAATAACCAAGCAGTTGGATTTGTTTTTGCAGACTTTCAAAAGAGTAATTCTAACTAAGCTAGGTTGTGGTCTCATTTTGGGGTGAAAATGGATTGTTGAGTATCAGAAAACCAATATGAAAGAAAATGTATAATTTTAAAGGTAAGCTAAATTTTGTGGCTGCCATCCTTTAAATGTGAAATCCAATGGCATTTTTCTCTGAGATACCCTGTTTGTACATAAAAGCCAATGATCAGATTCATGGCTAAATGCCATGTAGATAATATTCTTACGTTTTTGTTCCTATTTTATTATTATTCATGTCTCAAAGGATGTTTCTAGTGCATCCACAGAGCTAACCAAATAAAGAACTCAGTACACCCAAAGTACATTTTGGTATATGTACACATTACAACCAGCGAGTTAGTTACCGTTGCTTAGATTGAACACAACACAGTCTAAATTGCAAGGTTGAAGAATAGCAATTGAGTTTAATAAGATCTTAATCTGCACATACTGATTACAAAGTTCTCTGAGCTGTCATGGCACCTGAAAGACAAGGTAGGTGAGGTAATATCTTTTATTGGACCAACTTCTGTTGGTGAGAGAGACAAGATTTCAAGCTACACAGAGCTTACTCTTAAGAGTAAGAACCACTGATAACTACTCTCTGGGAATGATTTTCCAACCAGTTATGCATCCACCTTATAGTAGCTTCATCTAGGTTGTATTTCCCTAGTTTGTTTATGAGGTCATGCAAGACAGTATCAAAAGCCTTATTAAAGTCAAGATATACCACATCTGCCACTTCCCACCTATCCAAAAGGCTTATTACCCTGTCAAAGAAAGCTATCAGGTTGGTTTGACACAATTTGTTCTTGACAAATCCACGCTGACTGTTACTTATCACCTTATTATCTCCCACTTAACTCGTTCACTTCTGTCCCACAGGTGCTAATATTATCTCACTTTTTTATTGTAAATTGTTTATATCGGAAAGACAGGATTGTTGAACTGATGCTAGAGAAGATTCCGTGAGTGTGAAAGCCATTTGTCCCAAATAGCTATAAACGTCTTGTACTTCTATTTTTCTTATATCCTCTTTTTTTAGGCATTTGTCTCACTGTTGCACATTTGTGCCTTGGCAGATTGAGGAATGTGCTAAAAATGTTGAAGAGACTAGGTGGGTTACATAATATCTTTTATTGGACCAACTTCTGTTGGTGAGAGGGACAAGTTTTTGAGCTTACACAGAGGTCTTCTTCTGGGAAATGTACTCAGTGTCAGCTAAATACAAGATGGAATAGATTGTTTAGCATAAGTAGTTAACACATATTTCAAGGGACCCTTCAAGTGAAGTGGCCAGCTGACACTTCTCCAGTCATGGAGAGGGAAAGAGGTGTATATATGGGGGAGGAACCCAGAGGGGTGAATTTAGTGGGTTACAGATTGTCATAATAAGCCATAAATTCAGTGTCTCTATTCAATTAATGATTTTTAGTGTCTAGCAAAGTAATGAATTTAAGCCCCCTGACTTTGTCTTTTGAAGGTGTTGTGCAGGTTTCCTTTGAGGATGAGGACTGAGAGGCCAGGTAGAGAGTCATCACTTTATGAAAAGTGTTGGTTTGAAGAACAGAAGAGGTGGGCCAGGAAAGATTTCTTTCAGGATGTAGTTTACATTGAGTATGGGTTGTAATTGTTTAACGATACCCCATATGGGTTTCAGTATGACAACGAGGGGTGTGTGGTCAGAGGGGGTTTGATGTCCATATTGAAGAAGCACCAGTAGGGTCTACCTGGGGCAGTTAGAGTGCAACACGTTAAAGTGCTTTTACTAATCACACCCCTGTAGTGTGCTTTGCTATGCCATGTAGACAAGTCCTAAATCACATTGACATTTCACTCAACAAAATAAACTACTTGTATTTGCTCAGGGAAGTCCCTAGCTATGCGAGGAGCACCAGAATTTCCCCAGATCATCTCCAGTTCATTCCAGATGTCACAACAGGATACTTAGCACCAGGTAGACTACCTAATCTTTGTGACCCAGTACTGTAAGTAGTCCACCTCCCTGCCAATGCATAATTGATCCCTATAGTACATCTAGAGATTTGTAGAGTCCAAGTTTAACACCCAAGTGGTGTAGCTTCTACATGTTCTAATACACAGTTAGGGAACATTCCCTGATTATTCTGCCAAAAACTTCCCTTACTTTTATTGCATTTCTCTTTTTCAGTCCCTTGTATACCCTATTACCCAATCCCCTGCCAACTCTGATGTTAACAACTTTCAGATACCTATACATTGTAATGAAGTCCATCATTAATAATCACTTAACCACAATATATACGTTTAGCTCTTTTAATATACCCTCAAGTCATTTCCTCTGTCCTAATGATCATTTTATTGCCCCTCTCTGAACTCTGAATTAGTTATTGAAGATTAAGTTAATTAATGATTTAATTACCTTTGAATATGTGACATGCAGTGTGAGTGCTAAGCATTAGTAGTATCTGTGGTGTATGCAGAGAGAAAATAAAAGGCATCCCAGTTTTATGTTTACTGCACTTAAGTTTCCAAGCACACTCTCTATGTGCAGAGTTCAGCAGTCATTTTGTTCTCAGAGTTCAGAACAAACACCCAGGAGATAAATACATACACAGACTTTCTGTCTTCTCTCCCTGTCCTCTCCCACTCCCCCATGGAAACTTTACTACTTCTTACATGCTGAGTGTATTTTACTCTTCTCAATTGAGAGAATTCTTATGTTTCTCCATACACAAAGAACAAATAGGTAGGATTTTTTTGGTATCATGTAATGGTCTATAGACAGTAGCATGACCTAAGACATTATTCACTTACAGAGGAAACCTTAGGGGAAATAATTTTGCTGGTGATGAGCTCAGCTTCTAAAAAGTACATCACCGCTCACAATAAGAACCTCTAGGTGTAGTTAGACAAAATTAGCAAGAACATCTCCCATAACACTATCTGACTCCATATAATATTACAAGAAATACCTTTATTTGAGATTATGAGAACAAAAGTGTTGTCACCATAAGATAGCGCACAGAGTCTCTCTCTTCTGACAGCCTGTACTGAGCTCTTCACAAAATGGCTGCTAAGTTTAGTATTGAAGGACCGTGCTTAGGAATGTAAAGGTCCACAAAAACAAAAATGCATACCAGTTTCATAGGCACATTATTGGTATTGGATAATACATATCATATGGCTGTCTGGGTTTTAACTGATTTTTCAGTCTGAAGTCTGACAGGAAAGTGGTGGCAATTGTAGCAGGTACAGATGGGACTAAAACGGTGACAGTGGTGATCACACTTATTACATGGGGCTATGGTGCTGATGGAAGTTTAATCCAGCAGGTAAGATATTGACGGTAGCCAGTAACAGCACATGCATTTGTTGTACTAATAGCAACATTTAGTATACTTATACCGCCTTGTGGATTATAAACCATTTTGGGCCTCATACACAATCTAATGGTATTTGGGTCAGTTTAGGGAGTTAAATAATTGAAAACTAAATAAGTGGCAGCAGCATCGGGCAATATATAATGCTCTATAGTCTAGGCTTGCATGGCGTGGTCCTTCTAAAAAAAATATAGTGCATGCTACCTTAACTTGGGTTGCAATATAAGCTGAAACTTAAAAATGAGCAGGGAACCAAGAGAGCAATCTAGTTGGCTAATGAAATTTCCAACCTGTGCAGTTATTGGACAGCGTCCTACAAGAATGGAATTTGTTGGCCTCATTAGCTTCTCAGAACTATATACTAAGTAAAAGGAAGAAATACTAGGGGAAGCGATCATAATATGCTTTTAAGAATTGCTTCCAGGCCTAGAACTCGTGAATGGAAGTGCAGAAAAAACATTAGAATATACTTCTTTGCTTTAGGAATATCCATTAACCTACAGAATGTTAAACTAAACCTTGACAGTCCCACTACCTACAATTAGCACTGCATTGATGTGCAGTAACACCTTTTAAAATGTACACACTGTTTTATTTGACAGTTTAGAAAAAAATGTGTTTTGAAATCAGCTTTGCCTCTTTTGATTCTACACACCTTCTGGTTCCTGAGTCATGTTTCAGTCACCCCAGATTTTGGCAAACCAAATGAGCAGGGCAGAGGGTTGGGGGTGGGGGGAGGGAATGACTAGGTTAAAAAATGGAGGACTTCACTAGGAAAATGTAGTTGGCACTATTGTGTCAGGGAAGGCATAATTGCCATAAAAATAGAAAGCTGTTTGTATTGTGTACATACTGTAGACAAAATGGCATTAATTTATAAAACTGACAGGCTATATCTTTTTAGGTAAAGTATGCACAATAACTTTTGTAGCAATCCATTATATGCCTGAATCCACTTGAATTCCAAAGTCATAAACTGCAAGTGACTACCCCAGTATATTAAAATTGCTTCTATTCAAATGTACACCATCCAACATCACTTAAATTGAAGATTTAAAACACACAACCCTCTTCCCCCTTCCTTTCTTTCCTCGCTCTTTGTATAAATCTACATCTTCTATATACACTCTGCTTGTCTGTGTGGGTGTCTGAACGTGTCTCTATCTCAGCACTGCCAACAATTACTTGATAAATCCATTAAGTTATCAGTCGGGCATATTTGCTATCAACCTAACTAGTCTCTGGATATTATCAATGTTCTATTCAAATAAAGGTGAACTAGCCGTTGTAGACCAGAAACTATTTCCCACAGAGGCGCTAATTAATAATTGTGTATAACACTAACTACATAAAAGTCTGACCTGTACAGTCCAGTGGGGTAAACTCCAAAGAATATGTCACTTCAGATTGTGGTGCCACATTTGGCTAGAAGACAAAAATAATCAGGGGGCAGCCTGCCAACAAATAAAATGAGATAACAGGACAAGGAAGTGGAAACTGAGGTATCACAGCTCTAGTCAATTAGTTGCTACTAAATGTGGGTGTGTGGGGGACATCTCTGTGATAGATTGTTTCAGCTTTGAAATAAATGAGTTTGTCTACAGGTATTATTTCACTCTCTTTCCTATCCTCTTTATTTCTTCCCTCCCCCCACCCTTTTGCTCTGTCTTTTTTTCTGTTTTTCTTCTAGTTAGAGTAACATGAATTGGGCTGGTGAAAATGTTGTTACCCATTTCTATAGATGTAATCTTTACATTTGTAACATAGATCACTAATAAACTCGGGGTGGGGAAGAGAGATGAATGCTATTTTCTCCTAAATGTAGCTGTAGGTTTACTTTTCTGACAAAGTTTTTCTGCTATAAAAATTGAATCCAGTATTGGATACATTCACATCTCTCCTGACAGCCCAGTTAATTAGTGTGGCCTTTAGAGATTAGCCTGTGGCAATAGAACATCAGCACTACCCTATTAACTTATGTATATAATATTAGCAGTCTTCACTATCTCCTGAGTGTGAGTGTACATGTGCACGCGCACGCGCGGTTTGTCTCTTAGGCAAGCTCATGGGGCAGGGACTTTTTCTTCATTTGTGGCTTGTGGACCACTGAGTTACATTGTCAGCACAGCAAAAAATAACCAGAGAAGTTAGAGATGGAAGGTGCCTGTTAGATCATCTTGTTCCTCTCATAATGATATAAGTTATTAACAATTCACTCAGGAAACTGATATACTTTTCCATTCTTCATGACTGAACTTGAGAAGCAATTATTCCGATTGCGGAATTTCTCTTGATTTCTAGTTAGAGCTCCATAAAATGGTTCACATTGTTACCAGGAAGACATGCTTTTGCCCATGTTCCTCCCCCAAACAGAAAACAATTTTCATTCTTTGCTTCAGATAGTTCATGAAAATGTAAGGCCATTGTTACCGACAACAAGTTGTCTATTTACACATGAATATTAGTGAGGAGATGGCTGGCTCAGCTCACATTCTCACCATTATTTTAACATCTGAAATATCAGCACAGCTTCCTTCTCCCATCTTATTTCCTACTTCGGTATTCTTTATCTCTCTGACTTGCTAAGATAGTTACTTATTTTGAGAAAAATGATCTAGAAAGCATCTCTTCTAATTGAAAAAATGTTTGGCTGATCTGTAAGTGGATGCAAAAGAAGAGGAATGAGACTTTTGTAAAGCTGTGGGTGATTTATGCAGATGTAATTTTAGAGTTGGACTAGTGGTCATGGTTGAATACATGCAGGAGTTGGCATGCTGCATCTATAGTCTGTCAACAGGTTCTCTTGGTCAGAGAGATATCTTTAAAACACTTATACAAATGCATGGGATTTTTTTCTGTTGCTATATTGCAGACTTTTATATTTCTTGATCCTTTGACAGTTTAATTACTAAAAGTATGTGTGAGGTGCTACATGGACTTTCCATACTCACTGCTGGACAATGTGGTATCATTGCCCTCAGCAATTATTCGTAGTAATAATATCCATCTTGAAAGAAGCTGATGAGTTAAATTGCACAGTTGCTCATGCATGTGCACACACACAGTAATTGGAAAGAACTGATGTACAAAGCTGGGAGAAAACTAAAGAGGAAGATTTTAATCTCCAACCCTAGGTGCTTTGAGGAAGCTTTGAAACAGTTAATCAGCGCAGGTTCAGAGATTCAGTTTGAGCTTCTCATCTTATTTCATCAGACCTTATTTGATAGGAAGGAAAAAATAAAACACCAACATGAAAGAAGCTCCGAGCTGCATCTGTCACATTAAAGAGACTCTGTTAAAATAGTGGTTAAAAAGCATCCATCAGGGGATTTGCTGGATTTCTGCAGGAAAGTATGTATCCCCTCTGCCTGGGGAGAGGATGATTAGCAAGGCATGCACACACAAAGACAATGAGAATTCATTAGTCCCAAGCCCCCAGTAAACAGGATTCTAGGAGATTGGATCTCATGTTATAACTATTTGGGTGCTACCTGGTTATGTGACTGATGCAGAGAAATCCAATTTCTTAAGCTAACTGCACAACATTTTTCAATTAATAATAGGTTTTTTTAATATATATATGAAAAAAATCCCTCCCTGGTGCTCTTTTCTTGTAGTGGTCATTAATGACTTCTGAAGTGCAGCTCTATGTAATTGTGCACTTGATCATCTTCAATAATATACTCCCTTGAGAGCTTTCATGATTAATGCTTCTTTCTTATGGAAACTAAATTATAATGCTTCTTTCTTATGGAAACTAAATTAGCCCTGCCAGGGTATATCTCTTATGAAACTATGATTTTATACATTATAGGGTGTAGCGGGGTGGCTCCTGCCCTAAAGGGGTTAACGCAGCCCGGGAGAGGGCTAAAAGCAGGAAGAGCAGGCTGACTTGGGAAGCAACTGCAGGTGGGCCACGCCCCAATCAGGCCGCAGCAGGCTCTTAAAGAGCTGCTAGGCAGGAGCTAAAGCAGTCTCCTCTAGCTGTGGAGGAAGATGGGCCTGGCTGCTGGGAGACCTGGGAAGGTACCTGGAGAGGAGCAGGGATGGGGGAAGGCTAAAGGAGCTGGGGAGCTCTGTCCTGGAAACCCCCCAGGCTGCAGGCCTAGACTAAGGCCATAAAGGGTACTGGAGTTGCAGGGGACAGCCCACGGGTAGGCAAAGGCAGTAGGTCCAAACCCCCCTTACCTATGATGACTGGCTAATACAGCCTGCAGTCTGCCCCAGTAAATGGGGGCTTGAGGATGACTGGCAGTAGCCCATAGGCTGAGGCAAGGTGGGGATAGTGGGTGGGGTTCCCTTGGGAGGGGAGACCCAGACCAAGGGAGTACTGCCAGGGGGCAGCACCCCAGTCAAAGGGGCACTGGGGGTCCAGGAGGGACATGGGGGCCAGCGGCAGTGAGATACTGGCCTGCAGAGG
The DNA here is from genome assembly GCA_037349315.1 of Chelydra serpentina. Lineage (NCBI taxonomy): Eukaryota > Metazoa > Chordata > Testudines > Chelydridae > Chelydra > Chelydra serpentina. The sequence goes on from JBAIAC010000042.1 coordinate 31,702,660, forward strand.
GCGCTCCAGTGGCTGGAAGAGCTAATTCCCAGAGAAACCAGCAGGAGGCGCTGCAGGGGTGAGTCCCACACCGTCACATAGGGATATCTCCCCTTCCTGTTACGTACTTTGCCAGTTCCTGTATTTCCTCAATGCTCTTTTGGGGAGCTCACTTCAGGCAATGGTTATAGCTTCTTTTTCTAAATGGCCAGTGAGCTAATTTGGGTACAAATTATTCCTACTCACCATTCCCGTTTATAAATCCAAGTAATGTTTTAGCCCTTTTCGGAACAGCATCTCACTGGAAGCTCATGTTAAGTTGCTTGTCCACTGTGACCCCTAAATCCCATGTGTCATCTCCAAGTTTTTAAAGGTTTATAATTTGGCTAAATTTGGGTGGACTTCCACAGATGTAAAAATGCACATCCCAGACATGCAGACTGCTCTTCTGCCAAATTTCAGGTCCTGGCTCCAAAGCATGGGGACACTAAGCCATTTAAATAAAAGGTTACCAGAAGTTTTGAGCCTGGACAAAACATTTTTCCATAGAACTATTCTCTCAAATGGTTGAACGCTTTTTTTGGCTGAAATGTGTATATTTTAACAAAAGAAATTCAGCCTGAGGCATACATCTGACTTGGAAAATTTCAGCCTAAACAGGGTGTGTATATGTGTGTTTGTCCTTCCTAAGGTCTGCTCCAGCTCCTATTAAAGACAAAAAGAGCCTTTCCACTGACTTTAATGGAAGTTGGATAATACCTCTAAAGTCCTGACTTGCACAGAGGAATAACTACATCTGTATTTGGTGGCTGGGCTTCTGCAGATTTGTATGAATATATTCCTTAGTTTTACATCATGTGAACTTGCACCCCCTGAGTCTGAACCCAAAAACAAAAGTAAAGTTTAGCAAGATTGCTGAATTTTGCCTAGATTTTTCATGGAATCACTGTAAGTCATCCTAGGGTTGCTTGTAACTTGGTCTGTATTTGCACACAGTTTAGCCCCAGAGCTCTGAAAGATTCTCAAACTTTGGCAAACCTTTTGACATGACACCTTGCCAAAATTGGCATTGTTGACTGGGTTGCCAGTCATCTGTACATTTTGGGAGAATGCACAGAGAGCTAAAACAAACCTGTCAGTTTAAAATACAAACACTTCTATATACAATGGATGGTTAGCCACCTCACATTGCCAGTCCCAGCATATGATTCTTTCTTGCTGGTGCTTCTCCAGACTGTGGTTCCTTGCAAGAACAGAAGACCCAGACAAAATCAGCAAATTCACTACTTAGCCCGCTTGGTGACACAGGCCTTGGTCAGCCAGGCGAAGCTCTTGCTTCTAGACCAAAGCCAGGGTCATCCTACTTCTCAGCACTAATATCCTGCTCATCCAAATCTCAGACTGGGCCTGAGCTCCAGTGTATTCTGTGTGGTGGTTGGATCTTCTGCACCTTCTCTCTGTGGGTGATATAAATTGACCAATGTTGTGCGCTCAGTTTTAAAAATTGAATTTGCCTTTGTCCCTCACATACCCAGGTTCACAGATTCTAAAGGCAGATGTATCCATTGTGATAATCTAGCCTGACCTCTTGTATAACACAGGACAGAGGACTTCCCTCCCCCCACCTCCCCCCCACAAAAAATTACAGAGCACATCTTTTAGAAAAAAAATCTAATCTGGATTTAAAAATTGTCTGAGAGGGAGAAACCACCATGACCATTGGTAAATTGGTAAAGTTGTTTCCACTAGGAGGAAAAATTGATGACAGAGCCAGCTATTTCCTTTGATGCAATCTTGCTTATTTACAAGGATTATACGTGAAGTCTTATTCCCCTGAACATCGAAAGACTCAAACAGCAGGAGGTGGATCCTTTTCTCACTGTTCCAAATCTGCCATTCCACCCAGCACTCTGTGCCCCCAAAAGGTTTCTCTTTTAGGTTTCTCTCAAAGTCGCATTACCAGCACTTCTGTTGCTGTTTGCGTGGTGTTCTTGTCACTTCGGTGTCTCTCTCTATTCCTTCTCTTAAACACATACAGATTAAAACAGTTCCACCAATCAAAGCCCTGCCTGCTGCATTTGAAACCCATTGGATTACAGGGTTCGGCTTCTACTCAAGCATTCCATATCGCTGTGTTTTGGGTGCTACTGCTATACTTTACAGTTATCCTTGAATGAAAAACCCAACATTTTAATTCAACCCTTTAAGTGACCAATTCATGTATGACAGGATCCCTGGGGTGCAACCTGGAACTGTGGGATCACTGTGCCATCTTAACTCTTTAGCCAAGGCTCTTTAACAAAGCTATGCCAGTGACAAGCAGCAAACCCTCCAGGCACTGTGATCACTCGGCCATCAGCAAGTGGAACCACACCCAGCTGTATTACATGAATGATCCCTGAGCCACTCATGAATCATACAGAGAGAGGCACCAGTCAGTCACCTCAGCCTTCCAGGCTTGCACCCCAGGTACTCTCTACCATTAATTTTGACAACCCCTTAATGTGCTCCATGTCTAGTTCTGCAGAGGCTAATATCACAAAACCAAAATAAGTGATACACCATAGGCGCCGACTCGGTGGGTGCTCCGGGGTTGGAGCACTCATGGGGAAAAATTGGTGGGTGCATAGCACCCACCGGCAGCTCCCCACCAGCCCCCCCCGTGCCCAGCTCACCTCCGCTTCCGGGTTCCGCCTCTGGAGGCGCCGCCCCGCGAAGCTGCTTTTTTTAACTCACAGGCTTGCCGCCCATCAGCTGTTTGGCGGGCGGCAAGTCGGGGGGGGGGGGAAGCGCAGCGGCGGCACCTCTGGAGGCGGAACCTGGAAGCAGAGGTGAGCTGGGCACGCGGGGGCTGGCGGGGAGCCTCCTTGGTTTTGAGCTGTAGGGCCCACTGATGTGCTAATCCTCAGATTGCTTTTGGGTCCCTAAATCCAGTTCTTTTAGCTTCAAGATTTGCTGATGTTCTTTCTCTCTTTCTGCCCCCTGCAGTCTGAACAGCAGTAACTTTGCAACTGAATCACACTCACCAATCTTCCTGCTTTTTCTGTTCCTGCTTCCTTTTCCTAAAATAAGCAAACAGAAAATAACAAACTTGTAACCTTCTCTTGACTGTTCTCAGCCACCACACTTAAAATCTCAGTAAAATCTCTAAACCAGGGTATGAAGTGAAAATCTCACTCAGAACAACAACCTGTGCATTTCACCCTGCTCGCTGCGCCTAGGGTTGCCAACTTTCTAATAGCACAAAACCGAACACTGCTGCCCCATGCCCCACCCCTTCCCCGAGGCCCCGCTTACCGCTCACTCCATCACCTGTCGCTTGCTCTCCCCCACCCTCACTCACTTTCACTGGGCTGGGGGTTGGGGTTTGGGGAGTGTGAGGACTCTGGCTGAGGCTGTGGGCTCTGGGGTGAGGCCAGAGAAGAGGGGTTTGGGGTGCAGGAGGGGGCTTCAAGCTGGGGTAGGGGGTTGGGCCTGGGGTGTGGGGGGGCATGAGGGCTCTGGATGGGGGTGCAGGCTCCGGGGTCCTGGTGGGGCCAGAAATGAGGGGTTCAGAGTGTGGGAGAGGGCTCCGGGCTGGGGCAGGGGGTTGGGTGTGGGGGGGTGTGTGTGAGGGCTCTGGCTGGGGGTGTGGGCTCTGGGCTGGGGATGAGGGATTTTGGGTGCAGGAGGGTGCTTCAGGCTGGGATCGAGGGGTTTGGAGGGCGGGAGGGGGATCAGGGATGGGGCAGGAGTTTGGGGCATGGGGGAGGAGGGTGGTTCGGGGTGTAGGCTCCAAGCAGTGCCTATCTCAAGCAGATCCCAGAAGCAGCGGCATGTCCCCCCTCCAGCTCCTATGCAGTGGTGCAGCCAGGCAGCTCTGCATGCTGCCCCGTCCGCAGGCACCACGTCTGCAGCTCCCATTGGCTGCGGTTCCTGGCTAATGGGAGATGCGGAGGTGGCGCTTGGGGTGGAGGCAGTGTGTGGAGTCCCCTGGCTGCCCCTACACATTGAAGCTGGACGGGGGACATGCCGCTGCTTCCAGGGAGCCACGCACTGTGGAGGCTAGAAGGGAGCCTGCCAGCCCTGCTGCGTGGCGCTACCAACTGGACAGTCAATGGCCTGGTCAGCAGTGCTGACCGGAGGCACCAGGATCCCTTTTTGACCAGGTGTTCAAGTCGAAAACCGGACACCTGGTCACCCTAGCTGTGCCACTGTGATGGGATCCCCAGGTTACAACTTGGAACTGTGGAGGACCACTGTGTTCCCTTAACTCTATACCCTGGGGTGTCTCTCACAAAGCTATGCCAATGACAAGCAGTAACACACCTGCAGGCACTGTGTTCACTCAGCCATCAGCATGTGGAGCTCCACACCCAGCTAAATTGCATGAATACTCCCTGACCCAGTCATGAATCCTACAGAGAGATGCACCAGGAAATCACCCCAGCTCCCAGCCTTGCACCCCAGGAATATATTGTCTTACACTGCTCAAGACTCCCTGGAACATCACAAGTTCATTAATTAGTTTGCCACTCCAACAAATGGGTAGTGAACATGCAACAGCACTTGTTAATCTAAGCTGAGATTCCTCAAGCACTTAAATAAAAAACATACTGCTTTAGGTAAAATATAAAACATATTTATTAACTACAGGACGATAGATTTTTAAATGATTATAAATAGCAGGTATAGAGATCAAAGTTGGTTACCAAAAGAAATAAAAATAGAATTTAGACTGAATTTCTAACTTTAACAAACTAAGCATGATTTGAATCAAACTCTCTCTCACCCTAGTAGATGTTCCAGGCAGCTGTAGTTCTCAATACTCAGACTGAACTCCCTTCCAGCCTGGGACCAATCTCCCTAGTTCAAAGTCTTTGTCTTCCAGGTGATCTTCCAGGTGTTGATATGGGGTTGGGGGGAAGTGAGGGAGACTATTTGGCCAATGATGTGATGTCACTGCCACGTTTTTATACTTTCTTCCAGCTGCTATAACGATCCTTGCTGTGATGTTGGCTAGTTTGCCCCCATGCGTACATGCCTTCTCTGAGGAGTCCTTAGGAGGGTGGATTCTTTTTGATGGGCCATCAATGCCTGACTGGCCCTCCTTTGTTGCAACTGAAAGGCTAGCTGTGGACATTTCCCAACCTCACAACATATTTCAGTAATACATATAGCAATACTGCATTACTTCACATACAATCGTAGTACACACAATCAACAGATCAAAACTTTTAAAATGATATCTCACAAGGAATGCATTGTACAAAACATATCATAATCCTATCACAGTGGTGAATATAGGGGCTCCAGAGTGGTGTTCTGAGGTACAGAGTGTCACAGCATGACTATATTGTGAGAATTGAGGAGGCAAGATATTTATCTCAGTTGGAGAATTGATATTCTTTGACAAACTTGGGGGATACCTGACTTGGACAAAGAGTTGCCACCCATCCATAAATATATATCTGTCCAGTTAGCTCTCAGGGCAACTAAAGAGACTTAACCTTATTTCAAGGCCTCTCAGTATCATGATGTTATATCAATAAGTAATGAGCTGCACCAATACAGTGTGGTGTTATTCAGTATGCAAGTGTGTTCCATTACAATCCAAATACAAAGCCACTACGCCCTGTGGAAATTGAATGGTATATGGAAAGTGCTATTTGAGTGCCAAGTATTTTATTTTGTCCAGCAGGCATGTATAAATAGATGGAAATCCTACAATAAGTACATATGGAGAGAACTTAATGGGAGAGTTTAGTGAGGCAAGATGGGTAGCACTGCAGGCTGCAAGCCTGATGGGAGAATACTGGTCACACCCTGTAGTTTTCTTATTCAAGAAAGCAATTATTGTCCTCCTTTAGGAGACTTCCATGTTTGTGTGTTTGTCACCATCTCAAAAAATCCTAGAGCATTAATTCAGGAAGTTATCATTAAAGGCAAGGAGTTCTGTGTGATAAGAGCATTAACCATAACAATAACTGTTGGTACACGGTGTAAAAGAGACAGATTACACTCTAGTCAAACTTCTTTACAAGCTGATTGTCACAGTCATGGCTGACTACCCCTAGTGGATGATTGCCAGTCTGTTATATTTGGATCCTACATGTATCCTAACCAGCTGGTTCTGGGAAGAGTCCAGTGTGACACTGTTCCTCAAAGTAGCACCCTGGACCCCCCCTTCCCCCCCATATTCACCAAGATAATATGATGATGTGTTTGGTACAATGCATGCCTTGTGAGGTATAATTTGAAAAGTCTTGATCTGATTAACATTAATATCCTGTTGGGTTTTATGTACTGTCATTGTATGTGGAACTAGGACGTATTGCAATCTGTGTTACTGAAATATGTTGGGAGGCCAACCTTTCAGTGGCAACAAAGGATATTGCCCTAGTTGTTCAGCATACAAGCCTTCATACCATCAGATGCACCGTAACCCGAGATCTTAGCACAATTGCTGATTATTTCCAATGCTGGAAACTTAGGCCTAACCTGAAAAAAACTATGGTAACTGCTTTCCATCTGAACAATAAAATGGCTAATACCAAACTTGATGTACCGTTCTGTGGTGAAAGCATCACCTCAAGGCTAACCCACATTATATTGGCGTTTCACTGGCCTGGAGTTTGAGCTTTCGACAACACCTTGAGAATGCCCACGATAAGGTCAGGTCTCATGTTGTGCTTATCAGAAAATTGGCCGGAACATCATGGGGCTCCAGTCCACGGACCTTACGAACTGCAACAATTGCCTTGGTATATTCTGCAGCTGAATATTTTTCTCTGTTGTGGTCTCACAACAGTCACACCAAACTCCTTGATACTTAATTCAATAACGCTATGTGCATAGTGTCAGAGACACTCAAATTACTCCAGTCGACTGGCTACCAGTCTTATCTCACATCCAGCCTCCACAGATTAGAAGAGCTGCTTAGGCATCTCTCTTTCTTAACCATGTCAATGCGAACGCGAGTATCCCACTGCCCAATGACCTGCAGAACCCGCCAAAGACCAGATTAAAATTTCACAACCCTCTATGGAACCGCATCAAAACCCTTACACCCAACTCCAATGCTGAGGCTCAGTGGAGAGCCGCACGGAGTATTTTGACAGCTCAAAACACACAGCTTGTCGTTGACCTTCTAAGGAACCACTGGGTTTTCATTTATGTCAGAAAGACTGACACAGATTAAATTGCATGAGGACATTTCATGGGAGATGTGGACAAACACTCTTTAAATGGAAAATGAAGCAAACACCTGTATGTGACTGTGGTCACCAGGCACAAATGATGGAGTACATCATACCTGAGAGTCCCCTTTGTTCTTTCCCCAGGGGCCTGAAGGACATTGTCACAGCAGTGAGCTGGTGAATGTACTGGCTATTAAACCTAGATATAAATGTGTAGTTGTTGCTACCTACCCAAGTCATATGAATGAAGAAGAAGCACATGAACTTTTCCTGGGAAACCCCTAGTCCAAAGTGGCTCATCTAAGACCACATGGGCTCCAAAAATGAGCCTGGATGTTTTCCCCTGCTTTTGTGCAACAGCTGCTTTGCAACACAAAGGAAGCTCAGGAAAGGCTTAGTTGCCCTGACAAAGGCTGATTTATCCCACACAATCCTTTCAAGGATTGTCTGGGTGTAGTAAGAATTTCATCCTGAGGGTTTATACATCAGTTAATTACAACATGCATGAAATTAACACCTTATGAGCATTTAAGATGAATGTCTACACTGGCTTGTAAGTGATGGTTAAAAGAAAATTTCAGTAATTAGTTATACTGCTTTAGAGGAGCAAAATAAATATATACTAAACAAGAATACGGTGTTATTTACAAGGGGCTTTTCAAAGCAAATTTTAGAAACACTTGTCAGTGTTTCAGTTTCTCCATTCAGTGATAGGGGCTATTTTTTTTCTGTGTAGGTTGCCATTGTAACAATCCTTCTCAGCAGGGGTCCAGTTTGATGAAAAGCAGAACCAAAGTAATCTGCTTTGCTGTTTAAAAAGCACTGGGAATTTCCAAGTTTTAAAAAAAGGTGGAAAGCATGTTTTCTTAGGAGAGTGATAAGAAGGACAGGTATTAGGCTCAAAGTACACGATGGGTCAGAAAATTAAGATGTCCCCTCTTCCCATTGACCATCCCACACTTTTCTTCTTCAAAAGGACCGAGGAAAATTCAGAGATATTTCCAAAATTAAACTATTGAACATATATTTGTCACAATTTAGCAATTTCTCCTGCTGTGCCAAAGGGGATTCCATGGCAAAGGAAGGTAAATGCAATCTTGGGGAATCCACTGCCACCAGTTACTGTTGCTGCAGTGGACAACTTGTACAAATTTGGATGCCTATATGATTTGACAAAAGCCACACAAGGAATCTGTGTCAAAGCTGGGATTAGTCCCTTCAGTGCTGTTAGTCCACTACACCAGGCTGCCTCGCTCTATAATGAAATGCCTCTCTTGGTAGCTGGAGGTTATAAATGCTTCTCAGCAATGCAAATGGCTCCACTACAGTTTGTAGTTTCAGTTTGTAGAGAGCCTGAGGCAATTCTAGGACCCTCGTTTATGGCGGCGGCGGGGGGGGGGGGCACTGCTCCTTACGAATGGTCTGGAATCCGTTGTGGTTGTGAGAAAACTGAAAATAAACTGCAACCTTTAGGACTAACAAATCAGTGACAAGCTTTCAAACCTAGTGATCATTTGCATAATTTTTCCATTGACTCGTTTTCAAGGTTATAGAATCATAGGACTGTAAGGGACCTCGAGAGGTCATCTAATCCAGTTCCCTGCACTCATGGCAGGACTAAGTATTATCTAGACCATCCCTGACAGGTGTTTGTCTAACCTGCTCTTAAAAACCTCCAATGATGGAGATTCCATAACCTCCCCAGGCAATTTATTTATTATTTATCTATGCAAGGAATAGAGTTAGATGCTAAAACAAACCCAGATACATCTTTATTTGTGTAGGTCCTCCCAAAATGTCAGAGGACATGGGTTGTGCAGGGCCACAATGCTTGGCTTTTTCCCAGCACTTGGAGAGAGTAACATACTAATTCTGATAAGCAGGGACCAAATTACAGTCTGATGCCCCTTATTAAAAACAAAGATTGGAAAAAATAAAACAAATAAAAGGTGTTTTTTCCACTTTACAATTAATTTGAATATCTGAGTGCACATGTTCACTTCTATTTCTCTTACATGTGCTCTGCTCCCCACATCACCCGCTGCTCCTCAGCATTACAAGATTTCACCCCCACAGCCCTTTCCCCTCCACCATTGAGAAGTGTCGGAAATTAAGTCATTATATGTTCATCAACATGCTGCACATCCTACTCTGACAAACAGGTGAACATACATTGCTCTCTTGCTTGATCAATAGCTACATAGCATACTGTAAACGGGATTGGGTTCATGTAACCAGATGCAGGTTATTCTCTTTGGCCTGGGGAAGACAAATAGTGCAGCTCTTATTTTGAGTCTTTCCTCACAACTCTGACATGCCAGTTGCTGACCTAGAGTTCGTAGTCACAGCTGCTTTTACAGGCCTCTCAAAACTTTGTTATAGCAAAACAGTCACTACATCACTAAATTGTCTTAGATTAATGACCCTTCTGCCACCTTACAGCAATCTCTGGACTACAAGGCTGGGTGTACAAGACTCTCACTGAATTGAATACTTGTCCCATGAAATTCCCCTTGATTGTGTTCTGTTGGGCCTGGATGCTCCCTGCCTATTCCCATAGCTGTCTTCCCACATCCAGAATAAAGCATCAAGCTTGCAGGTGCTGATCAGTGAGAAAGGAGAAGTGCCTTCCTCCCTCTGCCCATCATGGAAAGGTTGGGTCAAGCTGGAAACTGTCACATGAGGCTGGACATCTTATCTGAGCTAAAATATTCTGAAGAAACACCATGTTTATATGGATCCCTCAGTATATGAAGGAATAGGAGCGTGGTGGCCAAATCCAATTCCACTGTAAGCAGGGGACACTCCATTGTATTCAAGGAAGCTAAATCTACATGCACCATGACTGAATTTAGTTAACTAGGTGGTGAAACAAAGGTCAGTTTTATTTTTGCTGTTGTGAGAGTCCTATTTCTCGTTTTAGGAGAAACTTTCAAGGATAGTAAAGGCTATTCCAACAGGCTGGTTTAGTTTCCCTGTGTTTAGTCGCCCTTCATGCACCTCAGCAAATTTAGGACTGCTTTATTTATTGCTGAACTGTTATTGTAATTGAGAAGGTGCTACACACAATGTAAATGTTAAGACCACAAAGGCACTACTTTCCTGGATGTATGCCTTGTGGCTACAACCATTGTATTGACTAAGAAAACTGAGTAGCACCCATAATATGCTAGGTATTTTCCAAACACACAAGAAGCCATTGCCTGTTTTATTAATTTAGATGGATTATATGGACCAAAGGTGTTAACATTAAATAGTTTTAAACAAGGTTCAGGATTTGGTATACAGAGACCTCAGCCTGCTTAGTACAATGGCAAACACACATTAAACTTAATTTTAACCTTTTATTAAAGATTCAGAAAAGGAGGGGAAACAGTTAAAGCATTTAAAATGTCAAGTGTTAAATCAGACTTTCACTTTAAAACCATCCCTTGTTCCCTTTCCTTTTAGTGGAGAGTTTTTAGAAGGAAAACCCCCTTTAGTTTTTTTGGGGGGGGGGCTTTCCCCCCCCCCCATTTTACTTTTATTGCTTTTGTAGCTCATAGTTGAGTCTTGAATTTTTTAAAACCAATTACACATATTTTGGAGACAGACAAACTTCAAAGTTGTCAAAATAAAGTTTTGAATGTTTTACTATGGTTTTGGAATCTGCTCTGAGGCAAACAAAAAAACGCAACATTCAGGTATCAGAAAGACTGAGGAGACTGTTTACAGTCTTTTAGATTGTATCCGAGATGGTAATAATTGTCCTTTGGCGGAAAAGAGAATTTAAGTTGTTGTTGTTGTTAAAGTCAGATCCCATTTCCTAAAAGACAAATGCACACAAAAGGTACTCGTGACAGAATTCCATGCCCCTGTGCGGAAAAATGCAAAAGTAATCTGCGGGGTGGAGGGGTGGGGTATGCGCCTCTTCCCAGGCAGCTCATCTGTTCCAACGTGTCTGGAACAGCCTCAGAGATGCAAATCACTGTGGGGGAGAGGGGGACTGGGCTTGGACTCGGTGTGTGCGCCTGCATGGGAGATGTTGATCACCATCAGGAGCGGGGCTGGGCGAGCGTATGCGCCAAAAAGCGAGAGAGTCTCTGTCCCTCCCGCTTGCTACTGCGGCTCGCCCGGCGTGGAGGGGTAAGCTTTTTAAATGAAGCAGCTAGTTAATTGATCTCATTCACTGAGGCAGAAATGTAGCAGCCTGCCTGCCTAGAAATATTGTTAATGTTCCTGGTGTTAGTTAACTGTTTCCCTTCTCAGTCAATTCCCCCAGGAGCATAAAACTTGTAAAAGTTTTAAGGCCTCTACATTGCCAGAGTGATGTAAAGCCTTTTAAATGACAGTAAGGGAATCAGTTAGGAAGATCTATGGGCTTTTTCACTTTTTTCCTGTGCCAGTTTGGCACAATGGGGTTAGATTACAGCTCAGGATTTATTTTACTTACCCATTTAAAAAAAAAAGACTTTTAGGGCAAATAAAACATTTACCAAGCAGTCAATTAAATGTCAGGACAATCAGAACCAAGCACCCCCCAAAGCACCCAGCCGGATCTAGGACAATGATTAGTAAAATTTTATAACTTTCATGTGTGAAAGTCTGAGCAATTTAAAATGACATACTACTTTTTTTTAACTGTTTGGTGTTCTGTAATGTAATTTAAATGAAAATCCAGGATTATAACTAGAATATAGGGCATAAGTTACCAAATGTTTGTAATTTAACTTTCATGTGTTTAGGAAATGCTGAATAGTTATTGTGACTTTTTTCTGTATTGTAGTTTAAATAAATTACCAAAACAATTAAAACTGCTGCGATTATATTTCATTATTCTGACAAATAAAATATGCAGAATTCTGAATTTTTTGGTGCAGAATCCCCCCAGTAGTAAAAAGGGAAGAGAAAAGAACAGTAAAGATAGAAGATGCAGCTACTGTCTCCTGGTGTTGACTTTCACTTGCAACCTCCCTGCCGGAGAAACACAGGCACAGAAGCATGGTATTGGCATGATACTGCAGAACACTTCGCTAATTCCTATGTACACTAATATGTAGCAAGAACTCCTGTGTGCCATTTTTCTTTAACTTTGTGTTATGTGGTTTTATCTATGTTTAATGTTTAGATGGCATGTGAATCTAAAATGAGGAATAATATGCAAATCCCTCCCTGTGAGCAATGTGTCATGTTGCTAGGATGGAGCAGGACCAAGCTGCCAATAAAAGAAAAGCTGCTGTAGTCACCAAACTGAAACACAAAGCATTGGCCTTGAGGGATCATTGCTGAGCATAAGAACAGCAGAACAGTTAGAAAGCTGTTGATAAAGCAATAACCACAGCTCTTGAACTGTTTATCCACTGAAGTAATTTTATGGTTTCTTAGCTCTTAATCATTTTAAATGACTAGTAGTCTGATCTGTGGAGTAGATCTGAAATCCCCAGACTGTGATATTCCTATTAAAAGTCTTCACACTTCTCATAATTTATCCTAAAAACATGAAATCTGTACTTTTTTATGGAGAGAGGAGTCTTCTATAGAAATACACACTCTGGCTTCTCTCTTATCTCCATATATCTATTTTAGGATGCTCTAACATGTGTCATTTCCCCCCCTTCAGTCCTCCCCACTATGTTTTGTTCTGCATATTTTTCTGCACCTGGAAGTCGGAGATTAATAACTTTCATTGGAATTGTTATGTGCGGTGGGAGAACTAGACAATGATTCACCAGCACCTTGTCCGGTGAAGATCAGGAATATATTTTACTATGTGTCGGGAAGGCTCCTCATTACAATGCATTTAGCCAGAGCCACAGCCAGGATTTACAAGGTTTAGAGGACAAGATGTCAAAATGGGGTCCCTGCAGCTATATCCCCTTCTCTCCTTGTTTCTTTCCTAGTGTTTTAATGCCCCCTTCATCCAGGTAGGTACCTGAACCACCCACACTCACCCAGCCATTCACTCATATTCATTGATGCAGGCATCCGCACCCACTCACACTGACACAGGCAGGCACCCTCAGAGATGCAGACAGGCATGGACCCTTAACTCATATCATTGCTGTTTAGTTAAGTGAGTATTTATTAGCCTGACAAGGTACAAAAGTGCTAGAGATCTGCCTAGGATCACTCGGGGATACAATGCCTTTGCAACCTTTCACTGCTTCAGTTAGAGAGTGCATGTTCTCACTGAGTTCTTGTACTATATTCACAAGGTGATGGAATGCTGTATTGAACTTGGTGCTCTACTTTTCCACAACACTGTTCACTTTATGTAAGATAGAACCTACAGTTAAATCTATTTCTGCTGTGTGCTACCAAGGGCTAGCTAGATTGTGACTCAAAATAAATCCCTGTAGAAGAGAGTGAGAGGGATTAAGAACCCCTCTGTGACAGAGGGCTAGTTGTAGCACCCTAGTCACTGAGCTTGCTGCAGCATTGAGAAGCCTGTAGGACTAACTGCATGCAATCAGCCTGTTACTGGTGGGGGATTACTGACATTTGGTGGCAATTGTTGGGCTAATGAGGTAATTGGTTTAGGAATGGGGAATATATATAATTCAAAGGAACAGACAGTAAAAGAGAAGCCTAGAGGGTGAGCTGTGTAGAGGAGAGAAAGATGGGTGTGAATGGCTTCCTGTGCTCAAGCCAGGAAATTGAGGATTAAAGGTACATGTGGTGAAAAAGTAACTGACTGTGTTTGTGAGTAGGAGATCATGGAAACAGGCTAGGCCATGCTGATTGCAAGGTGGCTTGAGAGGCAGCCTTTGACATCCTCCTACACTATGTCTTGGGTTACCTGGATTGTGGGTCCAGGTATGTAGGTGAATCAAGGCTACTTATCTGTTTGCTCTTTTCCTGGAGCAGGTGGGCAGAGACTGGGTGGGGAGGAGGCAGGAGAGCTATGCAGGTAGCAATGGCCAGAGTAAATTACTAACCCCTTCTGTAGGAGGAAGGAGGATGCTGGGGAGGAATTAGTCAGTTATATATTCTTCCTGTTCCTCGAAGGCATGTATCTGAGTCACTGGCACCTTCCAGGGCTACTCCTGGATTTATGCATCACTCCTTGCTCAGGGCTATGGCTGAAGTCAAATTCAAAGTTAATTTATGGCTGGAAGTAAAGATGTCCTATTAATATTTATATATGAATGTTTACTGTAATATGTATGGAAGAGGACTTTAAAAGTCACTTAATTCTGGGAAATAACTCATTCCAGAATTTCCTGTATTTTTAGTGTTTGTTTCTTAAGAATGGTCACTAGCAACCTTAGTCTCACACTAATGCAGGTTTTTGTATGAGATCACTTTTGTGTATGTATGGAATATAATCTCCAGATTCTGTTGTTCTTTGTGATGTTGACTTGCACCTTACTACTTAAAGTCAGTGGTACTACTTGTGGAATAAGATGTTACCTAGCATGAGTAAGGGTATCAGAATCTGCTCCATAGTTTTCAGTTCTGTAGATAACTGACAATATTTTTTCCCTCTAAATATCTTGGCTTTAATGATGCAAATCGCTGTGTAATGACTGGGATGGAGTCCCAGGTGGTTGTGTTCCAGCATTAGTTTGACTAGAAACTATGCACGGTCACGATGATCAGCAATAGGCACAGTCTTCTGCACTTAGCAGAATTAAATCTCAAGCCTATTGTGTGCCCACTTGCTTACTGTCAAGTATGCATTAATGCAGGATCAGGTCTCCCCTGCCCTCCCTGTTGAACACATATGAGTTCAAGGTCAAAGGTGAATCTTTGCACACTACAAGAGCAAGCATTATGTCCTGCTGATAAAACACCTACTGATTCTGTTCTGTTTCAGTGGACTGGAAACTAACAGTTTTTAGCTTTTGCTAAAACGTTGAGTTAGGTCTTTCTTCTATTTCTCAGAGCTTTGCTAGCATCAGTATTGCCAACCTACAGGCAAGGAACTATCTCTTGTATTACACTTTTCATCAGTAGATCTCCAAGTGCTTTACAAATGAAGCATTGTTAGCCCCATTTTATAGATTAGGACACTGAGGCACAGAAAGGTGATGTGACTTGTCACCCAGTGGCAGAGTTGGAACAGAACTCAGGTCTCCTGAGTCCCAGTCCAGCATTTCAATGTATATTTGGTATGGTACATCTGCCTGGCTTTACTGCAGCAGAGAAAAAAATAATGTAAACCCACACTTTCAAATGATGCCTAAAACTAGACACCTAAATCCATATTGAGGTTTCTAGATAAAAGTGATCAGATTGTCCAGACATGCTGAGCATCCACAACCCCCCCCTTGACAAGTGCTGCAGCAACTCTGAAAATCACCTGTTAGGGGCTTAAATCTGGATTCAGATGACTTGCTTCAGGCTCCAAATATAAAAATGTGGCCCTGTTTTGTTTTTGTTAACTTCTCAGCAAAAAACTGATGCCACTAATGCAGACTATGGCCTTTCAGCAGGCACCAGGAATGTGCCATGCATAGTAACTCTGGTGTTCTGTACATGTATAAATGTAGGCACTTGCCTCTTTCAGCTTTTGGTCCCCAACAATAATAATTTTAAGCACAAGTTTATTTTGTGGTTTTAATTGCATTTTAAACTTTGTAGTTTTGCTACTTTCTGGATGTCCCAGCCAGAGTCTCTGCTAGAGAGATGGTTGTCTTCAGCACAAATTCATTGTAGTGCTTTACTGGTTTCACAGCTCTGGCAATTAATTTTCTTACAAGAGGGATGTTTTTCCCAGTAAAACGTGATTTCTGAGGATTTTAGAAGATTGTTTTCTGACGGAGACAAGTATAATTATTTCCATTTTTAGTAAATGATCACTGGAAGTCCAGATATTAAATGTTTAATGAGGCTGACTGAGAAGAGATGAGCTAGATTCCAAGTAACTGCTCTCGATTTCTGTCTGGTTATTGGGGATAATGCAAGAAGTGTAACACATGCAGAGCCACAATACAGTACTTACAAGAGATTAGAATATAGCTTTACATTATTTTTCTTAACTCAGAGTTCTCCAAACTTTATTTTATTTTGTCATTTTATTTTCTCCCCTGTTGGGCTACAATATGAACTAATTTAGGGTAGAGTCTCAGAGCTACAGTCTGACTTGCCCTCATGGGACTTGAGGTGCAAGGCTAAAAATAGTAGCAGGGATATTTCAGCGGGAGCTGGGCCACTGAGACCGGCCCCCTCTCTGGGACTCAGAGCCCAGGCTCCAACCTGAGCCTAAACATCTACGCTGCTGTTTTTTTACTCCTGCAGCACAAGTCTGCGTTTGTTGACCTGGGCTCTGACACTCACTGACACTTTTTTTGCTGTGCACTGTAGACGGATCCTGAGTCAGAAGTATACATTTTATGTTTTTGACTCAGGAGGCACAAGATGATATCCTCCCATTTTAGCACATTCCCTTCTCCCTGCCACTCCAAGTGCTTCCTCTGACAGATTGCTTTGGGGAATTCAAACTCTACTTCTTGGAGATGAAGGGTGGTGGTGAACAATACCCATTCACTAGTGTAGTCTCCATGGATTTCTAAGTAGAAATCTGATCAGGTGCTAATACTTGAAGCAGCATCAATGTCCTTTTGTAATTGCTACTGCACAGCTGTGTTGAGTTCTCCAGTGACAAGATTGCTCTTGAATGATACATGCTGCCTGGAGTTTTAATAGCATAAAACTGGAGTAGCACAATGGTGAATCAGTCCTGTTGGCTTTTATTTTTGCATAGGTCTACACTTTGTTCTGGCTGATACCAGACTATCCTGCGCCTTGTGTGGCCATTTAACAGTATGTGGTATTTGTACCTGCCTTGCACAGGCGGTAATGACTGAGCAAGGTGCAAGTGGAGAATCAAGTCACGGTAGTAGGAAAGCCGAAATAGACACCTTACTGGTAGAGACAGAAAATATGGGACAATTTGCCCATTTTTAAGAAAGTCAGGACACCTGCAGGAGGGCTTACATATTGGACTGTCTCTTTAAAAATGGGATGTCTGGTCATCCTAATTATAAGGCCAGAAAGAACCATAGTGATCACTTACTCTGACCTCTTCCATAACACAGTCCAGAGGAATTCTCTGGCATCAACTACAGCATCATGTTTAGAAAAACTTCCAGTTTTGATTAAAAAAAAAAAAAATCCTATCCACTTGTGGTTGCATCTTAAGTGCCTTATGCAATCCTACCTTGGCTGCATATATGATTCTCACATAAACGTAATTTTTTTTTTTAAAGTGAACCAACAGAATTGGAAACTGAAGTCTACAGGATAGGTTCCCTTACATTGCTCCACCAATGTGTTTCAATCTTGGCTTTGAAAGATCACCTGTAGGGAGGGCCTGCTTTAGCGGGTGCAGGGCCCCACGCGAAGAACGATGGCGGGGACCCGCACCCTTCCGCAGAGCCAAAAAAACCCCAAAACACCTCCCACCGGAGTGGGGCCCCCTGGGTCACGGCACCCAATTTTTGGGGAATCAGTGGAATTGGCTTAAAGCTGGCCCTGCCTGTAGGAGTCATTCAGTTTTCATGACATTCAGTCCTTGACTTCCCTTCTGAGGCTGCCTAGATGGCCAGTGCCAACTGTCAGGGACACTTGTTCACTGGGAATCAGACTGAGGCCACCAAATCATTTCATACAGTCATGAAACAGCCAGCAGAATATAATTTTCAACCACTACCAATTTGGGATCATATTCAGTTCCTGGTACAGCTTTGAAAGGCTTCATAATTTTGTTACTAAACCTCTGTTGCATCCAGTTATTTAAAACTGAACTATTAATAATCTGGGCCTACAGTACATACACAACACTTCTACAAAGACCTGCTCCCCACCCCCCCACAACTAAGTATATATTCAGAAAATATCAAGGGAGAATAACAAGTAAAATGAATGAATCCTGAAATAAGATTAGAAGGGCTGAACTAATAGGAACTGCAGTCTAGAGAAGAGAGAGCTGATTTAACTTGTGGAGCGGGATGGAGGTAAAACCTCTATGGCTGCTCGGTGTGCAGTGCAATCTTAAACTCCTTGAGCAATGTTAACAGAGAATTTCAGATGTTTTTGGTTGCAACATTTAACGTACAATGTGCATGTGTACTGTCAAGTCAGCTAAAACACATGTAAGCATGTGTGTATTTTGCCTAAAGCTTTTGTTTGTTCCCAAGACTTTGATTAACAACATGGATTCTCATGGGGCTTCTTGAAGCTCAGCTAAAATCTACAAAAATGAGATTTGGTTAAAAATATGTTTAAAAAATCCTGACTTAAGGCTCAGTCCCAATGTCCTATAAAAAGATGGATATTTTAAACTCTTTATAAGGATCCTATCCTGTAAGCATTTTCTCACTCCTGCCCAAAGTCTGACTTCAGGCTGAATCCTACAAGCAGTTATATACATGTGTGGCTACTCCCAATATGAATAAGGTCCTACTGATGTCAAGCTAGCTATCCTGAAGTGGTGTAAGAAAGGTGCCTTTTTCATGGAGAAAAGCTACAGCTCCCGAACTGGCTGAGGATAAGAGCATATGATTTTTTTATATAGCTCTCTGGTGGGGACAAATGTGGACTAGAACCACACTATTCTTGGGAGAGCATTGAGAGATTCTGTGCCACAGCAGGCTTGGAATTCTATGTACAGCTGGTGCTTATTGCCTGACTGCAGGACAGCACATCAGTAGGAGTAGAGTTCTGTCTCTTCCCTTCATCCCACCAGCCAACTGGATGGGGAGTATTCTGCTGCCTGAAAAGGGGTGAAGTAAATTACTCTTCCACATCCCATACCCCAGTGCAGCAGGGGAATCTAGAGGAATTAGGCTTGTCAGTACTCCTTTGGCGGTATCCCCATCTATGGGTTTAGTCTGGATTTTTCAGCGTTTGGAGATCTATTAAATACTAAAGTCATTAACAGCTATATTCTGCCACTCTTACTCTCACTGAGTGGTACCTTGCTCTGAGCAGTCCCATTAACTCTACTCATGGGGTGAGGAACTGTTCATCCTGCGTAAGGGTGGAAGAATCTGGCCCTGAGGGCACAGACACTTATGAGTGCATTTGTTTCCCACACAGTCACAATGACTTTAACTATAACCCACAAATGAAACATCCTCCCAGAGGACAGAAGCATTAATTTAATTGTCCTGTCCTGCTGGCAGATGCTGCCTGGGAAAAACACGCAATCCACAGATCTGTTGGGCCTTGCAACATCTCTTCCATTGCAAACCCTGTTTCCTTTCTGGGCTGCAGCCAGCCTTCACTGGACCAGAAGGCTCCTTGCACTAGTGTGAACATCCCCTCCTCCCAGTTGGGTAGACTGCCCACTACAGGACCTAGGTTACATTAGTAGGAGCTAGTGTAACCAAGGGCTATTTAACTTCTCCCCCTTACTTGTGTTAATGATTTTAGGTGTCATTGTAATTTAAATTACATGAAATTAAATTTAATCACTCCATTTCAAGTTGTTTCTGATTGGTTTCATTTCTTGTTGTACAATACTCTTGTGTTACAATAGACTCTATCTAGACAAAAACTGTTTAATGTAAAAATGTTGTGGTAGAAGTTGGACACCTCCACCAGGCTGGGCTCCACTAATACTAGGCATTGTATGCACACCTAATAAATGACCGCTCCTGTTCTTTAGGTGTAGTGACTGTCATTTACCATATGTATGTCCAGTGCTTAGCACATTGGGGCCCCAACCTGGTTATGGCCTCTAAGTGCTACCACAATAGAAACGTTTGTACAGTTATAGGCCTTGTAAAGCTTTGTATGCTTTTTTTTTCAAAAATTTGGACCTGAACTACCTGATAGCCTCCCTGTATACCACAAGACCTAGAACTAATGAATAAACATTCAGGGCAGTTATACAATGTTTGGAAACTATGAACTAGAAATAATGAGAATAGGCTTTTAATGGGAGTTTGATTTTTATTAAAACTAGCTGGGTTGGTGCTTGCTATGCAGTTTGCTCTGTTTTTATTTCTAAACTGCTTATAAGCAATACCACTTTTCTTGATGTATGACCTTTATTTCATGAACAGATCATCTATAAAATATTGAAGTGATTCTTTTAACCTGGAAGATCAAATAGTTTAGGAACATAAGACAGAATGGGTCATGTTGCCCAACAGAGATCTACCTCCACCAACCTCTTAATGTGCTGATCCTAATAAAAAAAATAACCCTAATAGTTCATTAATGTTCTATAAAGGACTGAAGTGTTTCACTAGTCAGCACTCTTTTTTTAACAAACTCCAAAACTGACATCAATCACAAGCATCAAGGTCTACAGAATAATAAATGGTCTGCCTCAAGATTCAGAATCCAAACTTCAATGCAGGGAATTTGTAACATGCCTTCTACTTACAAAAGCTGGAGTATAATGCTCAATAGACTGTCAACTTTTCAACACGGCATTTCAAATGGACTTTTATAGGAATCATGAATATACAATAATGCCCTCTTATAGGAAAAATAAAAATCTTTTGCTAATGATTTTTGGGTCAGATCCTGCCCTGCAGTATAAAGATCTGCAACTCTGCAGAAGTTAGGCAGAAAACTCCTATGAACTTGAACCCATGACGTTTCATCCAAATCATCCCACTGGGTAGGTTTGCTTGCCTTGCAGAGTACATAGTGTAGCTTTTCTGCAGATGTCCCATGATCCTGAATCAAGTGCTATAGATGGTGGAGAAACTTCAGAGTCAGTGGGATCAAGAGGAGGTCCCATGGCTTCCTCCTACTCTCTGAACCTCATGTTGGCACAGCTCCTTCCAAAGCTGTCCTTCCATTTGTTCCCCAGCCAAGCTTGGGCCAAACCCCCTTTCGGGGTGAAGAGCTGGGTTCTGTGTGAGGTTGCTGAATAGAAGTATGAGGTTTCAAGGAGGATTCTGCATTTGGCTCTTCCCATACAGCCATGCCTGCCATAAAACAGCAGAGCAGACTCCATCTAAAATCCATGTCTTCTCCCCCACCCCACCCCGCCCCTCAAGAGAAACAAAGTCACATGCCCCAGCATAAAGCATGTGGGTGGACGGTAACATCCTGAGTGTTCCCCCCACCTCAGCTAGGTGCAGTTCACATAAACAGGAAAACAATCTCTGGCTTGAAGGGTATATAAGGTAAAAAAAACAATCCACATTTTAAGGGTGGAGAGAGAGAAACGTAGGCTTTTTTTTTGTTTTTAAATCAACTATCTTCTGCCACAGAGGATAAAATACTAGTATAAGTGAGAGCAGAATTAGACAGCTAACAAATACATGTACTTTAGAAAACTGATTTTTAAAAAAAAAATCTTAAACAGCTCATTATAGCTGGAATATAGGGTGAAATGTCTAATCTCATTTTAGGAGTTTCTTAATTACAGTCTGGCTCCATGGAATCTTTTTCAAAAATTTCTGGGGGATTTCACTTCCATGGGCTTGTCAGTTACTTGACTTTAATTTACAGGAGACTTCCCTCCCCCTACCTTTTTTTTGTTTTGTTTTTTTCTTTGAGGGAAAAATCTCATCAGTCTCCTATAAAAGGCAAATGTCAAAGAATAATTGGATAAAATGGTAGCATAAATCTACTGGCTAAGCAAATCAGCTATGCTAAGCGGCAGTCAATATCTGATGGTGACCTACCACAATGAAATGTACAGCTGCTATCTGGAGAAAACAAGGTTGGGATTTCAGATAGTGTTAATATTGACAAAAGGAAAATAATAGCCTGTAAATAATGCTCTTTAAACATTGGACTTGACAATCTTTTATCTTATTTAG
Organism: Chelydra serpentina; assembly: GCA_037349315.1. Classification (NCBI taxonomy): domain Eukaryota; kingdom Metazoa; phylum Chordata; order Testudines; family Chelydridae; genus Chelydra; species Chelydra serpentina. The sequence continues at coordinate 31,724,534 of JBAIAC010000042.1, forward strand.
GCATTTATGCCATTGTATTTGAGCAAGTTCTAAATGTAATTCAGATGGCCTTTCCCATGCCAGAACTGTTGGCTCTCAAAGGCAGACAGTCCTCCTAGGAGGAGGCTGAAATAATGTAAGGCTCCCAAACTTCCTGTACTACCTGGGGAAGGGGGGCTGGACCCAGCCACAACATAGGCAATGCTGGTCAGCAAGGATGTGTACCAATTCAGTGCAAACTGTGGGCAGATTCTGATAGCCAGGATCCAATAGATCCCCAGCTGCAAACTTAAAATTGCTCTCCACCCCCCAATAAATCATTGCTTCACCTTTCTCTGGGTGAATCTCAACCCCAGAGTTACAGCCTACCCTGCTGTCATGATATGGTGGGTGGGAGCAGGGAAGATGTTGGGTTGCAGTTTATGCTGCTCTGTGCTAGAATGGATAAATCATGGCCACAGTAAGAAATAGTTTATGGGAAAGAGATCTGGTACTTCCATTTTTGAAGTTGGTGAAAAAGGAGACAGGGTTTGTCTACACAGCAATTAAACACCCATGGCTGGCCCATGTCAGCTGATTCTGGCTATTGGGCTGTCTAATAATGATATTCAGACTTGAGCCCAAGCTCCAGCCCAAACCTGAACATCTACACTGCAATTTTACAGCCCTGCAGCCTGAGTTCTGTGAGCATCAGCAGCTATGGTCCAGCTATGGGTGTTGAATTGCTGTGTAGACATATCCTGAGAGGACTTACTCATGCCCACAGCACAGAGAGATCAAAGACCTCCAGGGTCCTTTTTTCTGACCACTAGCCCAAAACCAAGTCCAGGCATGTATTGCAGTTATTAAAAAAACTAATATCCATTTTCCAATATATTTAGATGCTTATTTAAAAAGTCTACAGTGTGAAGGGTGCTTTGTGACAACTTGACATCTAATGCATTTAAATAAAGATTTATTGAATTTTTGAAAATCTTTATTTAGAGACTTATAGGGCTGTGTTTTGAAGTTTGGCTCAATAAAACTCTGTGCATTTGACAGACTGATTCCTCTCAGGTTTTCTGCATCACAAAGAATGCCACTGTATAAATTCTTTCACAGTGCCTCCCAGCCCCACACAAATGATAGCTGGGCGGTGGCTCACTGACTTAGTATAGTAGCTTTGCATCTCTTGAGAGCTGTAGACTAAACGCTGCCCTATTTACACTGATGTAACTCCAGAGTAACTCTGGTGAAGTCACCGGTATAAATGAGCAGAATTTGGGTTCTAATTCTATTCCACAGCGAAAGGAAAATGTGACTTGCAGCTCCATCATAGTCCCTTTTTATTACCACCTGGCACTACAGACAGTCTGTGCTCAGAAGAGATGGCAGGCTGGATGCCGCAGGTCAGGATTTATGTGGGGCTGCCTGAGCAAGTATCTGCTTTCTCTAGGCAGAGTTTTGTATCCCTGATTTGTATATTCACTTTTTCCTCTTTTTATTTTGTATTAATACCCTACCCAGTGCCATCTGGCTCTCCTGTTTTTTTTCTCATCCACAATGGGGCCCAGATTAGTTGACTAAGGGCTAGTCTACACTTACCGGATAGATCGGAGGTATCGATCAATCTTCTGGGTTCGATTTATCGCGTCTTGTCTAGACGCGATAAATCGAACCAGGAAGTGCTCCCCTGTTGATGCTGGTAATCCAGCTCGACGCGAGGAGTAAGCGCCGTCGATGGGGGAGCCTGCGCGCCGCGTGTGGACCACAGGTAAGTTCGAACTAAGATACTTCGACTTCAGCTACGTTATTAACGTAGCTGAAGTTGCGTATCTTAGTTCGACATTGGGGGTTAGTGTAGACCAGCCCTAAATTTGGTCAGCTCCTGGGATCGGATATCTGAGGAAATAATTTACAAAGAGATCCAAGAACTTACTATCACTCCTTCATGAAAGACTGTACTCCATTTCCCCACTAAAATCTATACTCTTACCTGTCTTTAAGCCCAGGGCTACACTGGGGGGGGGGGGGGGAGGGGTCGATCTACGATACACAGCTTCAGCTACGTGAATAACGTAGCTGAAGTCGGCGTATTGTAATCGACTTACCTGGCCATGAGGACGGCGGCGAGTCGATCGCTACCGCTCCCACGTCGACTCCGCTTCCGCCTTTCGATGAGGTGGATTTCCAGAGCCGACAGGGAGCGCTTTAGACGCGATTAATCGATCCCCGAAATGAGACGTGAAAAATCGATCCCCGATAGATCGATTGCTACCCGCCGATCCGGCGGGTAGTGAAGACAAGCCCTTAGAGACAGAGTATGTTTAGAGTAGGGTTGGTTAGGCCTCAGCTGGAGTACTGTGTCCAATTTTGATAATGTGTAGAAAGGATATAGAGAAACTGGAAAACAGCCAGAGACAAGCTTCCAAGATGATCAAATGGATGGCATGCAAACAATATGAGCAAAGACTGAAGGAAATGGATATGTTCATTTGGAAAATAGGAGATAAAGGGGGGGATATCATAGTAGTCTTCAAATACTTGAAAGGCTGCCATAAAAAAGATGGAGAAAAGTTGTTTTCTCTTGCCACAGAGGGCAGGTCCAAACTACAGCAATTGATTTAGATTAAACCTCAGGAAATATTTTCTAACCAAGAACAGTAGGACAATGGCACAGACTGCCTAGGGAGGTTATGCCTTTACTGGAGGTTTTCAAAAGGAAGTTAGATAGCCATCTGTCTTGGATGGGTTAGACACAACAAATCCTGCATCTTGGGGGGTTAGACTAGATGACCTTTGTGGTCCCTTCTAACCCTATGACTCTATCCCTCATGCAGAGCTACAGATGAGGTCAGACACAGAGCCAACCCTTCCTGTGCATAGTCTGAATCCCTGCATTTGAGTAAGTGCAAAGGTTGCTCATCTGATGACATCCAAGAGCCCACATTCCAACAAAGGAGTCAGGGGAGCTGGGTAGGAGCCAAGGCTATGAACCTGCTCTTCTATAGCAGCTTGCAGAGGGCTTACACTAAAACATTGCACATCACATGTATCCCATTGTTCAATGGGGAGACTGGGAAGATATTGTGCCTCCTTGGCCATCTCTACACTATAATTTTTCTTTAAACTGTTCTCCATTGCAATTGTAATGAAGCAACTCCTCTAGCAATAGGGAGAGCACTGGTGTAGTACTAGGCTGCTGGAGTTTTAACCAGTATGTTCTCCGCACATGCTCTGAACATGTTTAGATAACATAGCAGCCTGTCTACCACCATGGTGTTCTCACTATTAACACTGCTAGAGATGCACTGACTCTACAGCAATGGTAGGACAAAAAAAAAGAGACCAGTAGGAGAGCACTTCAGTCTCCCTGGACACTCAATAACAGACTTAAAAGTGGCTGTTCTTCAACAAAAAACTTCAAAAACAGACTTCAATGAGAAACTGCAGAACTGGAATTAATTTGCAAACTGGACGCCATCCAATTAGGCCTGAATAAAGACTGGGAGTGGCTGGGTTACTACAAAAAGTAATTTACCCTCTTGATATTCACCCCTTCTTGTCAACTGTTGAGAATAGGCCACTTCCACCTTAATCGAATGGCCTTACTAGAACTGACTCCCCCCCCCTCTCCTCCCCGCACTTGGTAAGGCAACTCCCATCGTTTCATGTGCTGTGATATATACTGCTTACTGTATTTTTTTCACTCCATGCATCTGAAGTGGGTTCTAGCCCACGAAAGCTTATGCGCAGATAAATCTGTTAGTCTCTAAGGTGCCACAAGGATTCCTCTTTTTTTTTTTAAAAAAAAGGCAGAGGCACAATGCCTGGTGCACCTTTGTATTCTTGCCTACTCAGGGCTGAGGCCTAAAGAGCACACTGTAATCATAGGTATCTTTCTCTCCTGAGGAGGCACAATGCCTGTTTGCTAACAGGTGTGTCTTTCAGCCTAGAATGCTGTTCCTAGTAGAGCAGGATTTGTCATTCATCAGTGTTAATCAGTTGCACATAAGGGCCAGATCCTCAGCTGGTGGAACTCACCATAGTGCCATGGATTTCAGCAGTGCTCTGCTGGTTTACACCGGCTGAAATGGTGGCCTATAAAGTCCTGAGCATTGCCCATGCAACTTCCAACTTCTGCCAGATCTGGAACAGGCATCCAAGCTTGCTATTCGGCTTTGGAAACATCACAAACTATCACTGGGCCACTTAGCCAGGCTCAGCAGTTTTGTAGTAAATTATATTTATTTTGATATTTTCTGATCATTGGTACTTTGAACACTTAAAATATTTTTATGGTATTTCATTCATTTTATGCTTACTAATGGTTAGATTCAGTACCTAATGTCTGGGCCAATGCACAGTGTGAACGTGCACTGAATCAATCTTTCATGGTTTTCTGTGGTCTTCAGCAGTGCAGAGACTGGGCATATTTATTTTTTTAAATCAACTGTCAGAAGCCAGCAGTCCAGATTGCCAAACTCAATTTTTACATGGTAATGTCTTGTAATCCACATTATCTAAATGAACAGGTTTACTAATTCATTAAATGAGAAATTAATAATGCAGTAATTAAGTTTAGTATTTAACAATCCATTAATAATGACTAAGTGGGGCATTTTCAGAGTACAACTTGGGAGCTGCCGCAAGAACCAATGAACAGAAAGCAGGGATTCAAATTTGTATTGAAACTTCTCATAAGGCAGTTTCAAATTGTAACTATAAAATGGCATAACCTCCTCCTCTCTCCTTTTATTATTTTGGTTTAAACATGTTCAACCAAATAGGATTAACCTTAGAGGATGGCCACACTAGGGCAGCTATTATTCATTTATGTATTTGTCATGGTCGATTCCTGCATTAGGTTAAAGAACATAATGCTGCATCTGAGAAACCACTGAATTAATACTTCCACAACCTACTGTCCGACCTAAAATCAGTAGGACTTTGTTCAGTGCTGCCAACATATTTCTGAAAGGCTGATATCTGCAGATATGTAACTCTTCCAGCCCAGATAATTGCTCTAGTGACAGATTGAAGAAGTGCCCCCAACCCTATAGCTCTTTCCCACCCCGCCCCGCCAGTGTTTGCGTGCGTGTTGGATGGGTGCTGAAAGAGGATTTAACTACAGACTCACCCTTTATAGAGGCTTTCCAGTAAAGTGCAGCATTTTTATTCATACCTGCATTCATAAACTAAATTCTCAAGCAGTCCCTTTAGGCAATAAACCAGATGGAAACAATAATTTACATATCTCAGGAGAACAACACATAGGTTGCTCAGAGACTGGAGAAAGAAAAAGCAGAATATTTTGCATAAATTACTGTATTTTAGTATGTAGTAGACACTGATCATTTAATTGAATTTAGCTACCTATTTATTACTTTTAATTGCAAATTACTTGAAAGTAATACAGTAACTTAAAAGACTTTAGAAGCAACAGAAATGTATTTGTGCAGAGAACCTTAATGACTTTTAAATTTTTATTGTGACCTATAAAATATAAAAAGCAAAATAATACTCAGTACATTTGTAAATGTATGATTATGAATATTGTCAGTTGGTTGAACTGCTCTTCTCTCCAATTTATACAATTATCATGTTCTGGGCTGATATCTTGCAATTTGGAAATACATTGCTTTCCTGCTCACAAATGTATACTAAGAGGCTTACATTTTAATAAGCATTTTAGTTCCTGATTTTTACCTAATAAAATCAAAGTCCATCACAATTGTTGATGTCTAATCAGTAAATAAGTATTAAAGGTTAAATAAAACATCCATCAATAAGAACAAGTGGTTTACACATAAGAGTATTTTTGTTTAAATGTATTTGGAAGGCTGGAGGAGTTGGAGGATTAGTAACAGGATTTTGGAGCTTTCCCCTGTAGATCACTGATTCAAATCTGACTCCGGCTCTGACGGTGGCTAAAAGGCATTTCATCTGCAGGCTGTTTACCAACTCTATTCACATAGGCTAGGAATCTCAATTCTGCTGGATTAATAAAAAACAACCCAAAAAAACCTACAGAGGTAGATCATTCCCAGTGTACACCTCACAAAAACAGCATTACAGTTGTCCTTTTGTTAGCAGTCTCAGCAGGGTGGCTAACCGTGGAATAGGAATGGACAGTTACCTAACCTTTTATCCTGACAGATGGTCCATTCCAGTCAGGAAAGCAACACGTCAGGGAGTCTGAACAGACCTCACCCACCTCGTATCTCTTCTGAGAACAAATAAAGGTTTCCAGTCTCCACCCATGAAAGAGGAGCTGACAGTCCTGAAGTATAATTAAAAATGGAAGTTTTCTTTAAACATCCTTTGCTGGGTTTCTGCTTGAAACATGGAACCAGACCTTTTATTTTAAGCCAATACAAAATAGCAAGATATTGGAGCAATGGGAACTTTAGCAATGCATATAATAAAATTACTGTGGTTTCTGTTTAGTTTTAATTCTTTGAATAATAGAAATTACATTGCCAGGATATCATGTAGTCATTGAACAAATTTTCCTGTCTTTGGGGGAAAAAATAAACATCTTGGCTTCACCCTGACACTGTGTTTTCTGTTTCTGCCACATCTTTGTCTTGGCATTTACCTAGCAGCATTATCCTGTGACCATTGTCCTGTGACCAGGGGTGAAAGTAAAATGCAGCTCTTACGGTACAGGGCTGTTCTGCCCCACCCCCCCGGAAGAGCAGTCACCTAACCTTTTATCCTTCCAGATGGTCCATTCCAGTCAGGTGTGGTGTGGGCCTTGGGCAGAAGGGGCAGGGCTGGGGGGCTCATGTCCATTTGCGCTCCCTGGCCCACACCGCCCGGGGCTCCAGTGGCGATTTAAAGAGCCTGGGCCTTTGGGCGGCAGCTGGAGCCCCAGGCCTTTTTAAATTGCAGCCCTGGGGCAGCTGCTACTTCCTCTGCCCACCGCATGAGAACTACCAGCACTCAGTTACTTTTGGACCTGTACTTGCCACTTATCAATATCTTTAAATTAGGGTGACCAGATGAAACCAACAAAATATCATGACACACAGGGGAAGCACAAAAAAAAAGGCAGCCGGAGTTGCCGAAGCGCCCCCCAAAAAAGCGTCCAGAACGGCCACAGCGGCAATATCAGGACCAATGGCATCCCGGCTGTGCATTGGTCGGGACACGGGACAAAGAACTAAAAATCGGGACAGTCCCAATTTTATCGGGATGTCTGGTCACCCTATTTCCAGCCATCTCACCTACTTGGTTCCCCTGTAGTGTGTCTGCTAGGCTACCTTGGAGTCAGGGCTCCAGGGCTTTCAGGGTCTGTGGCTCCATTCCTTTCTCTGGAAAATGTTGAGTTGTGTGGTTTTTTCCTTCTGAATTGGAATGAAACCAAATTTTGTAATACTGAAATCATCTGTAAAACCGAGTCCCATATGGTACTGCAACAGCTAGTGTAATCTAAAGGAACCCTTATTTTAAATTATGCTGGTGGCTGTTTTGGCCATGGATTGGTCCAGGGTACACAGAGAACAAAGACCGCTTTGAACCAACTTTCTCTCTCTCCTTACTGCACTGAATGTAAACACTGCATAGCTAGACTCAGGCCCAGTGCACAATACATAGAGGCCTGGCATATTTGGGGACTACTCAGACTAATACTTGAAAGCCAGAGCCTGAGAAAGAGAGGGAGTTGTTGGTGCTCAGGTTCTAATCTAAAGCCCACTGACCTCAATGGGAATCTGAGACCGAAAGGCTCCCATTGAGTTCAATGGACTCATGGATCAGGACCATTGTGAATAGCTTTTTATACTGTTATATCCAACCCCATCATCTGTGTGTAACACACACAGACCCCATTGTCAGCGGGTGGGATCAAAACGGGGACTTCTGAAGCTTTAATGCATGAGCCTCTACTGCATGAGCTAAAAGCCATATGGCTCTTAGCTAAGGCTGTAGTAGACTCATTAATCTCTAAGTGGTCTTGGTACCACTAGAGAGGACAGAGCACCACCCCCAGGAGGTGTGTAGGTTACAGGTGCTTTGGTTCAAAGACCTACTTCAGCTCATTGTTAATGTATTCTTTTCCAGCATCTCTCCACAAAATAGAGTGGATGTGGCATTGAGAACTTTAGGACCAGTCAACAGCACGAGGCTGTTATGTATGTACACTTGTTGCATTAGAAATGAAATCTTCTGTTTTCACTTTCAAAGCAGGCAGTATTATAATATCATTTCATGCCATATAGCTGAGCAACACTGAATTTATTTAATTCAGTTAATCTCTTTTCCTGTTTGCTAAACTGAGTATTTGAAATTTTCAATTCCTTCATTATCTGAAGTTATATTCTAAATGTATTCAGTTTTATTGAGAATTACCATTAACCTGTTTGCTTTCTGTTGAATGTATGAAATGATGTACAGGCAAAATCTGTGCAGTATACTGTTGATTTCACTGGGCTTGCACTGATATAAATAACAGCTAGATTTGGCTAGTAGTCTTTATTAACATTTGATACTTTGCAGCTTTTTTCTCATTATAATTGTATCTAATGTTAAATGTATGGAGTAATTTCTCACTTAACAGGTGATAGCTCAAACATCAAAAGTGTGATCAAGTTAGGACTTTTTTGGAGAAATTCTGAATTGTATTTGTTTAGTCAAAATATGAATGGATGAAGAATTTCAGATTCTACGATCAATGGCCTTCACAGGAAGATTGGCTTGGAGTTTGGCACAAACTATGCCACTGTTTCTATCAGTGCATGGATCACTTGTCAGACTGGAATGTTACCAAACTTCAGGGGTGATCTGATCTGAGGATTTAGTGTCTTGACTATAAGAATGCTGTGTTGAGACCGGCTACTCCAGCCAATATGTTGCTCTAGCTTGAGACTGATATGCTGTCAGTTTAAGTGAAGAAGCAATGCTCTTTTCTGCATGCTATTCTGAGTTAAATGTCCCGTTCTTCTGGATAAAGTGAGGCTGACTGTTCTGAATTCAGCTGCTCCCTTTCACAAATATGGTAAATTCTCATGACTAATGCTGAGTGCTTTTCACTGGGGATTACTCATTATATTTCAGGAGAATACCACTTTGACACTGCAGTCAGGTTTACAGTTGCAAATCTGTCCCTGTAGTTTAAAAAAAGAACAAACAAAATTCTTCACCAGAATCCACTATTTAGCCCCTTTGAAGTCATTTTGGAAAAACTCTGAAGATTCAGTTTAGCAGCTTGCAGCCTGAATCATCCGACTGTTTAAAGTCTAATATAATGTGTATAAAGCTGTAGACTTTACTTTTAGAAAACTTTTTCTCCGGTGATGACTTGTGTGAAGATGTGGCACATCAAGATGCTTTAGTCATGTCATGTTATGTTGCAAGTGGTGTGAAGTATGTACCTTGTCCTGACACACAATCAGGAAATATTATTTAAAAGTGACTTTCTTAACTAGGTCAGGGAAAGTTGCATTTTTTTTTATATCCATTATTTTTAAAGGGTCTAATTGGATTGGATGTTAATGAGTGTGACGTGAAAATACATCTCTCTATCCTAGTGTTTGTAGAACTACTTTCTGTGACAGGCAGCTTTCAAGTCACAATACAGTCAGAGCAACAAATATATCAGTTCTGTCTGGTATTTCTTTTTAAACTTTTTTAGTGTAAATTTATACAATACACATGTGCATTATGCTTTCCTTTTTGTTTTCAATACCCTTTCTAGATCTAAGCAAAGGCGGCACCTACATGATCATACCAAATGAGTACACGGAGGTAGGGGTATGTTTGTTTATTTTGAAACCAGTGATTGGATTTTCCCATTTCCTTTCAACAGGGTTGGAGTTCTGCATTGTTCTTGCTGAGACTTGGGGTAAAGCCATTGAGGCATTGCCGTGCTGGGCATTGCAATGCCTAACTGATTTAGCAGCCTAAATCATTTTCAAAAGTGATTATAGGCACTTAAGTCAATGGCCCCCCAAGTGTCTCTGATTCAGGAGCCTAACTCCTTTTCAAGCGTTAGCGATTGCAATGCTGAGCACAGCAACACCTAAATACCTTTGAAAATTAGATTTAACTTGAGATTTTTAGAAGAGATTTAGGCACTTAAAAGCCAAAGGGTAAAATTTTTAAAAGCCCTTGGATGAATTAAAAGGTGAAGGCCTGGTCTACACTACAGAGTTAAGTTGTCATCATGTGCCTTGCGTCAACTTAACTCTGTGAACCTTTAGACTAAAATGTTGCTCCCGTTGACATAATGTGCCCACTACACCAACTTAACTCCACCTCCGAGAGAGTCACAGCATTTAGGTTGATGTAGCTAGGTCGACCCAGTATCCGTGTACACACTGCATTACTTACATCAACTTTAGTGGTCTCCAGGAGGTGTCCCACAAAGAATCATTGTGACTGCTCTAGTCACTGTTTTGAACTTCACTGGCTGATGGCCAGGTCCACACTCCTCCCTTTTCAAGCCCCATGAATTTTTGAAATTCCATTTCCTGTTTGCTTGGCATGGAGCGCTAACCTAACCAGGCCGGCTCCATACTGCAAACTGGCTCCTGCCTGGATACACAGGAGGAGGTGGATCTCCTGGGTCTGGGGTGGGTGGGGGGGAGAGGCTGTTCAGGCACTGCTCCAATCCAGCCATAGAAATGTAGATAGCTACAAGCAGCTCACTTGTAACCCTTCTCCCCCATGCGCCAAGAGATCTGCAGCAGTGTCACATGAAAGCCAAAGAGCTGCAGCATGCATACCATAAGGCAAGGGAGGCTAACAGTTGGTCTGGTGTAGAGCCCCAGACATGCCACTTTTTACAAAGAGCTGTTCGCCATCCTCAGTGGAGGACCTCCCCTCCCCCAGGGATCCTTTGGAGTCAAAGGTCCCCAGCGTGAACAGTGAGAAGGTGTTGGATGAGGAAGAAGAATATAGAGGACAGGTGACTGGGGATCTACTGGTGCAGTGAGCCAGGACTTGTTTGATTCCAGAGCAGTTGAGCGAGTCTCTAGAGTACAGTATGGGCAAGCCTGATTCAGGGGAAGGAACCTCTGGTAAGTATGCAGTTTGCTCCGATATTGCAGGGACACATCTATTCATTTTAAATCTTTTAATCAGGAAGTGGTAGTGAAATAACCAATAGAGGCAGAGTTGCTCTCTGCTTCTCATCCCCCTGTTGTGTTAGGCTGCATCAGGCTGTCCCAGGAATCCTCTATAGAGATCTCAAGGAAACTTTCCTGTCCGTAGTCTGCAATCCTCTGCCAAAGGTTTCTGGGGAGAGCTGCCTTATTTCTTCCACTGTAGTAGGACACTTTCCCACACCACTCAGCAATTACTTTAGCAGGCACCATTGCAGCACACAGGCTAGCAGCATATGGCCCCAGTCTGCAGCCAGGCACATGCAGGAGCTGTTTCCTTTCAGCCTCTGTTACTCTCAGGAGTGAGAGTAGTTTACAATCACCGCCACCTGTGGAAAACTGCCAGTATTCAGTTCAATTGCCCTATCCATCCATACATACTCATGCCTGTTAGCTACCCCATCCATTGTCCCCACTCACCTCCTTTGCACATCTCCCCCACCCCAAGGCGATATTCACCATGGCTGGGACTGCTGCCATCAGGGGAGGCTCCAGGCACCAGCGCAGCAAGCACGTGCCTGGGGTGGCAAGCTGTGGGGGGCGGCATGGCGATCGCTGTGAGGGCAGTAGTCAGGTGGCCTTCGGCAGCATGCCTGCAGGAGGTCTGCCAGTCCCACGGTTTTGACGGCAATTCAGTGGTGAGAACCCTGCAGGCGCGGGACCGGCGGATCACCTGCAGAAACGCTACCGAATCTGCGAGACCATGCTGCCAAAGGCCGCCTGACCGCCGTGCTTGGGGCGACATAAAACATAGAGCCGCCCTTGGCTGCCATGCTGTATGAATCCCAAGAAGAAGTGAGAATGTAGTACTTGTGGCTTGTCAGTCAAGAGGAGTGAGTTCCATATACCAAGTTTCCATTTATCTTGGGAATAGACTCCCACTAGTGTCTCTGCGCATTTATCTTTTGCAGCTGAAACTGTGGCCTTGAGGCTCTCTGTCCCCATCAGCAGAGTGGCTCAGCCAGACCAGGAGGAGAAAGAAGAGAATGTGGGATGACATGTTCCAAGAGATCCTTCAAGCCTCTGTTGCTTCAGTTACCACGCACAGGGCTTGGAGGATCACCCTTGTAGACAGAATGGACAGGGATATAGTGGAGAGGAGAAAAGCCCAGGAAAGGGAGGGAGACATGCAGCAGGATATATTTAGTGCTTCTCAAGCCGATGACAGACATGCTAGAAACTCTTGTTCACATTCAGGTTTGACAGACCTGTGTTCGCCTCCCTCTGCAGCCCATAGAGAACTGCATTCTGGAACCTCCCTACGCCCCCACACATTCCACATGGTGTCCAGGGCCACTGCCTTACACTATCACTCCACCCTGGGGGAAGAGTACGAACAATCACAGCTGCACATAGAATGACACACACAGTTGGTGTATATTTTTTGTGAAAAGAAAACAACTCTATTCTCCTTCAAAGATTCTTTTCTCTGTATTCATAGAGTTTCTTTCAGTTAGTTATAAATATGTCTGTTTGGCATACAAGTCTATTTATGGAAACTTAATTCATCTTTATTAGGTCATAACGTATGCTGGCTGGGTCTGACGTCATTCAGAGATGATTGCAAATTATATTACTGTACACAGCACTCATTACAACGTTCCTACTAGGGTGCCAAAAACACTGCCAGGCAGAGCACACTTAAGGTGACCAGATGTCCTGATTTTATAGGGACAGTCCTGATATTTGGGACTTTTTTTTTATATGGGCTCCTATTATGCCCCCCCCACCCGCATCCTGATTTTTCACACTTGCTATCTAGTCACCCTAAGCACACTACAGCACCAAACATTACTGTGGCTCACTATTAAAATGGTCTTTCAAAGCCTCCCTGAGCCGTATGGCTCCCCCTTGAGCATTTCTTACAGCACTGGTATCTGGCTGCTGAAACTCAGCAGACAGCCATTCCATCTCTGCGAGGGTGACCAGAGAAGAAGTGTGAAAAATCAGGACAGAAATAGGCACCTATACAAGACACAGCCCCAAATATCAGGACTGTCCCTATAAAATCAGGACATCTGATCACCCTAACCTCTGCCCTCCACCCCAGTAGAAACTTCCCCCTTTGCTTCACAGATATTATGAAGCAGGCAGCTATAACCATTAGTGGAAAAAAATATCCCAAGGTCTCTACTCGTGAGTAGACAGCGGCAGCAGCCTGCTAAAGGCACAATTAACTGTCATTCTGCACCAGATCAGCCTGTAGTTGACACGCTCCTTGCTGCCACAGGACTAAGGGGTAGGCTAGGTCTCCCAGGATCACTATTAGCATTTCATCATTCCCCAATGGTGAGCCTCTGGTCTGGAAAGAAAGCCCCTACTTACAGCTTTCTGAACAGACTTGTGTTCTTAAAGGTGTGTCTCATGCACCTTCCCTGGCCATCTCATATTGATGTCAGTAAAATATCCCCCCCATGATCCACAGCACTGGCAATGCAATAGAAAAATAGCCCTTTCTGTTGATGCACTCTGTGGCAAAGCGATCTGGTGCCAAAGTAGGGTTCACTGCAGTTCAGGAACCCCATTGCTGCAAAACAATCCACTGTCTTGCACGGCCCAGAGTCTCAGTCCTACATAGCAGAATGCAATTAATAGCCCTCACAGCAACCCCCATAGTGGATTTCATGACTCCAAACCGATTCCAGACTGGTTGGTAGCAATCTGGCATTGCAAGCTTCCATACAGTCAGCACCATTCGCTTCTCCATTGTCAGTGCAGCTTTCGTTTTCGGTGTCACTGCACCAGAGGCCTGGGGCAAGCTCCTCTCTCACGCTTCCAGGAATGTGCCTTGTGCATCCAAAAGTTCTTCAGCTAATGCTCATATGTGCATAATGATGCAATCTCACCAGTCTGCTTATTTCTTGGGCCCAGAACCAGCACTCCACCATCTGCAGCTGCTCTGTGAATGCCAACAACAACCGTTTGTTTCTTTCTATGTCTAACAACAAGACAGCCTCCACGGAATCGTCTTGTTCTGCCTGGCTCCTCTGGCAGCTCTACAAATACTGCAGGATGAGGCATATTGTGCTTGCAATACTCATCACAATAGTGCAGATCTGTCCAGGATCCATGCCTCTCACAGAGATTTCAAAAGCCCCACAAATCAGTGCATTTGCCAAGAGGTGCAAAATATTGTGCAATGCAGATACAATTATGGGATGGAGACAACTGCATCCTGGGATATTGAAACCATATTCCCAGTCATCCCTGCACCTGCAAGAGGCATTGCAAACCCTTCAAAAATACCCTATACTAGATGGAGAGTTCACAGTGGGATAGCTACCCACACTGCTCTCTGCGTGATGCAAGCACTGCTAGTGAGGATCTGCACTGCCAACACCAAGAATGTAGTGTGGACATCAACTTAGGTTGACTGAATTATGTAGTGTAGGCTTGCCCTAAGTCCTATATGCCTAAATCACCTTTTAAAATGAGACGTAGGCTCCTAATTCATTTGGGGCTTTTGAAAATTTTACCCTGGTCTATTGAGCCACGTACTTTCCAGTGTTTAAAAATATGGCCCTTTAACAAGGTATTTAGGCACCTAAAGATGCATATGGATCCTAGTGTCATTTTTCAAAAGCACCTAGGTACCTAACTTCTGTTGATTTTAATGAGAGTTAGGCATGGAGGTGCTTCTGAAAATCCCATTAGGCACCTGAGTGCATCCTAAAGTACCTGAATACCTATCAAAATCTGTCCCAAAGCACTTGTATCCATTTGATGGATACATTAACACTTCAGTAATCCCTAGAATGCACAATTGTGATGGTTTAGGACAAACATCGAATGTCTTTTATTGTGCGTTACTTCTGCCCCAATTGTTGCTGTAACTTATCACCATAGTGCATGGGGGGAAAAGGAAGTTCCTAGTAATTTACATTTATTGCAAATGCTTTATTTTTCTCTTGCATATTTTGTCATACTCCTGGAGAAATAAAGGTTCTAAGCATTACACAGATCTGGGTTTGTATTAGTACTGCCTTCCACTTCTTCTGAAAAATGAATTCAGACATTTCAAAGATGCAAAAATGACAGCCTGGGGGACCAAACTTTGTCCAAATAGAGGAAGAGGTCCAGAGAGAGATTACAGGTTTCCTCACCGCATCAAGCTACTTTCCTGGGATTTGGAAAGAGTAACACACCAGGTGCCAAAGAGGATAGCCAGGCAGTTTTTTGCAGAATTGAGTTTGAGATGACCACAGGACGCAGTAGGCCTCTGCTAAACCTGGTGTGCTTATCTGCTACTAGACTGCTCTGCTAAAATGTTTTAAATCTGCCCCGACCCTTACCTCAACGGACCACATTGTATCTCTAACTGCAGTCTATTTACATTGTCCTGGCACTGTCTAGGGACCACAAAGAAGAGGAAACAATCTCCACAAAATCCCCGTCAGCATTTGAGAGGAATATACCACCCAATATAGGCCTGTAGCAAAGCAAAGACTCACCAGCACGGTGCCTCCTGGTAATTAGCTCAATTCCACCCCAGAGCACCCTCTGCAGGCTGGTGTCTCGCCTGCCGCTGGCCCCGTGTCCCTCCCAGACCCTGGTGCCTCTTTATCCCAGGGTTCTGCCCCCAGCAGTACCCCTTGCTCTGGGTTTTCCCCCCTCCATGGGACCCCCCCAACCCTTTATCCACACCTTGCCTCAGTGGCTACTGCCAGTCATCATCTAGCCCCCACTCACTGGGGCACACTGCAGTCTATCATGGCCACTCATCAATGGCAAGGAGTCAGACCAGCCATAGGCGCCAACTTCCGGTGGCGCGGGTGGGGGCTGACGCCCGGCATCAGGGGCGGGGCCCCACCCCCGGGCCCCACCACCGGGTGATGTTGTGGGGCCCCGCCCCCGACGCCAACGCAACGTCGCCCAGCATTGGGGGTGGGGCCCTGCAATGTCTCCTGGTGCTGAGGTGAGCTTGCCGCGGGTCCCGGGACTGGCGGGGAGCTGCCGGTGGGTGCTCTGCACCCACCAATTTTTCCCCGTGGGTGCTCCAGCCCCGGAGCACCCACGGAGTCGGCACCTATGAGACCAGCTGCCCCTGCCTAACCCCAGACTGCACCTCTGCAGCCCCAGTACCTTTGTAGGTCTTCATGAAGTTCTGCAACCTGGGGATTTACCAGGCTGGAACTCCCTTTGCCCTTCCCCAGCACTGCTCCACTTCAGTTACCTTACTCTCAGGCAGCTAGCCCTTCCCACTCCAGGACTAGAGTGGGACTTCTCCAGCTTCTGGCCCCCAGCCCTCTTATAAGGGTCAGATGTGGCCTGATTGGGGCATGGATCCAGCTGTGGCTGCTTCCCCAATCAGCCTTTCAGAGCTGCAGCCCTCTCCAGGGCTGCTTTTAACCCCCCTGTTCTTCAGGAGTGGGGCAGCCGCTCGATGAGCCTACAAAAGGGCCCAATAAAGCTAGTGGGCATGGTAGAAAATGTCTCGGAAGGGATGGGACATGGTTAGAGTACACTGTAGTGGGACAATGCTGTGCCAGTAAATGGCACATAGTGGGACATAAAAGCTTTCTCAGTTTAGGGCAGCAGTGAGGGCCAGAGCCAGAAACAAGGAGGTACAAAAATGGCTTAAATCCACCTTTGTCCTTCACTGCAGTGCTGTGTTCTACACAGAACCAGAGGATTAGAGAATCTGACTCGAGGAGTTAAACAAGAAAAGATTAATAGACATATAAAAATATCCAGAACTCAAGGGGATCTTGCATGCTTTTGGTTAGTAAGGGCAGTAAATTATTTATAATATAATGCTTGATATCAGTGTGACAGGACCTGGCTGGCTGTCCTATATGAAATGCATTTGCTGTATAACTGGTAGTGAATTACGTTTTGTGCCTGTAAAATATTCTCCTACAGTAACTGGATGGAAAAACAAAACCTGCTAAATGAATTCCCAACAGCAAATCTAAAAACTCTTCCAATGAACAGATGCCTGCTCCCTCAGATAGTACATATATGCCTTTTAGAAAATACGAAGGTGTTAAACAGCACTTAAAATACACCTGTTGTGCATTTACTAAACCCATATTGAAAATCAAAAGAATTCTTTGCAATAGGTAAATAAACTTTGTTATGACCCAAATGCTGACTGGGAACTAATTCCTACAGGTTGTAGACAATGTGGACAAGAATCCATATCACAAAAAATCATTGTCACATAAATATTACAGTAATAGTTAATTTTTCAGTGGAGACACCTAAATTGAATGTACATGTTCAAAAGCCCATATCTGTGCATGTGAAATGGATAACTACAATCATCAGGGCCTCTTTGAGCGTATACATTTTGTAGGCTCATTTTAGGAGATGCTTTTGAAAATCTGGGCCTACTTGACCTCCTAGTTGGCATGCCACCAGAAAGGCCAAGGATTTTATGGGCTAAATCACCCTTTTTCCTATGAAGTTGGTTGTTCTTGGTACGGCACATTGGCAGGGTGGTGTGGGGAAAAACTACACTTTCCCTGTCTGTGGGATATGGAAATTACTTCATTTTGTACCCTTTGTTACTTTTAATTAAAATAAATTAATTTAACAGCACCCTGTCCTCAAAAAAATTTCATGGCAAGGGTCTGTCCATAAATAATGTAACACATTTTTGGGTGATTCCCTCCTTTTGTAACACTTTGTAAGACTGAAACAAGCATGTAAATTAAGGAACTCCCCCGCCCACTCACACACATGAGGTAGGCAATTGATGGACAGCCTCTAGGGGTCCATGTTTGAGAAATATTGTGAGCAATCTCAGACTTCGACGATGAAAAATATAATTTTTGCCTCAACTGCAAGATGTTCCATGACATAGATGGAAAACAGAATTATTCTTTCTCAGCTCCTTCCATGTAGGAAACAAAACATCAGCCTCTCCTGCATCTGTGCCTTCAGGGGCTCCAACCAAACTGAAATTCCTTCTCTGTGTTCATTTTATGGATCATTGAACCAATTTACAATTCTTGATGTTTTCACTTTTATAAGTGCATCCAGCCCATCAATTCTAATCTCCAGGGACCAGATTCTGATCTGTTATGTTGGTGTAAATCTATTGACATTGGTCTAATTGAAATTAGTATCTGCCTCGATATCTTTAATGTTCCTCTCTGTCTTCTGTGGAGTTTAAGCAAAACCCTTAATCTGTTAATCCAAGGAAATGATTTTAGACTGGATTACATCCCAGTTCGTTGGAAGATTCTGAACTCCGAATGATGGGAATATGAAATATGAAAAGGTCAACCTTTGAGATTCCAGTATCTTGAAAATGTAATTCCTGATCTTTGGGGTATTATGAAAAATGTGTCCTCTTTTGAATAACTATTTAGTTTACAGTAAATCAATACAAACCCCTTATTTGAGCTAAAGGTTTCCAGCAAAAATCCTCTCCTAAAAATAAACAAATAAAACCAAGCCTCACTTCGTCTGCCACCTTGGCTGGTCTGTGTGGCCTTTTCTGCCCACTTCCAGTTGAATTTATTGGCAGCATTAACTGCATGTATCATAAGATCATCAGTTACATTTCTGGTATTTACTTAATTATATATTTTTTAAATTATTCTTATGCAGTTAGTTTGGCCTATGTGTCACTTTCTTAAAAAGTGGTTTCCCGGTGTCCATATTTTTATATTCAGATGGTCCATTCGAATAAATGTCTTCTGTTTGTGATTGAAATGCTCCTTTTGAGTCAGGACGGCAACTCACACTAATTCATGTTTGGTGAATGATGACTTTCTGGCAATGTTCCCTCTAATTTTTAACAGGCCGTGTGCACAAAAATTTCTTCTGTGCAAATTTTTGACAGGCCGTGTGCGCAAAAAATTTCTTCTGTGCAAATTGTTGTGCTTCTGTGCAAATTTTTGTGCGTGCGGTGTTTCGCCGTGTGCATGAGGTTTAGGATCTGTGTGCATGCGCACACGCACACGGCTTAGAGGGAACAGTGCTTGCTGGGGTCCTAACTCTGATGCAATTCAAGAGCTTAAAGAAATCAATTTAATCAGTAACTCTCATAACACTTTCTGAACAATTTATTTGAATAATTTAGTTTCTTTTTTAGCTCAGAGAGAATCCAGAAACAGATCATGATTTCCTCAATTTCATTGGTTCTTCCAATTTATTCTAAAACATTTTATGAGTTCTCATTTTATGTGAATCTGTGGATTGATCATCAACCATTTGCTGAGAAGATTCCATACCCACTATTTACAATTCAAGCTCAGTTCACAGGTCACATTAATCAAATAGCATTGTTCTAGTCTGACTGCGTGAATATGAATCGATGGGGGCGGGGCACTTTAGGAAGCCACTGGAGTTTTGGGTGCATATGTTTCTATCTCAAAAGGCCTTGTCTGGCCCATTTCATTTCCTTTGTAACCAAGGCTCTGGGATATGTTTTGGGGAAATTGTCCCTCTGCTGTGCTCAGAAGTGTCCAGCTTAAATGTATTACAGTTTGGTGAATAATTCCTAGTGAATTGTTTAATTGACAAATGTAGCTGACTTTTCTGTTTATGAATTATCTGTGGGGTAGTGTAGCTCTGTAGGGGAGAGCTCCTGCCTGCTTTTTCAGTGCATAGGGCTGAATATTACACTACATGCCTATAGCAATGGGGATGGAAGTTCTGAAGATCCCACTTCTGGAAAAGTACACTTGTATCCACTCCTTGCTGCATCTGAGGAAACCCTATTGAGACAAAATGGCTGTCACTGGGAGGCGAAAACTCTGACTTGGTCTCAAGGTTGTGTGTGCAGGTGAGGGGAAGCCTCCCACTCCAAACAAGAGCAAGGAGGCATGTTTATTAGGGTTTCCTCAGTATGCCTGCAGGAGACAAATCTGCATGCCTCTCCTTTTCCCTATGGCTAAATGAAGAGAAGGGGGTTAGTTTAAATCTTGTGAGTTTCTGTGTTTTGTACAATGCCTTGCACAATTGAGTCCTGATCCATGACTAGAGTGCTTAACTGCTACAGTAAAAAATAAGTTGACAGCTTCTGTTGTACTATAGGCAGAGCAGCCAAAGCAAGCCAAAGCTTGCTCCTTCTAAGCAAGCACATTTATTCTTAAGGTAAATGCATTATAGAGAAAGCATATAAAACAATAAAAGAACCAACACAGGCACTAGCAACACACTTGCCAGAAATCACCCTTAACTCCGACATCAAGCTCTGGAACATGTCAGTTTTTCAAACCCCAACACTGCTCTGGTCCTTAGATTAGGAAACAGAACTCAGGCTGTGAGCCAGTTAAAGCTCGGGCTGTTTATCCAAAAGTTCTTTCTGTGCCTGTTTGGTCTTTGGAGAATCTAGTTTGAACCAGAATATGCCAGCCTCCCCACCTGTCTCTGGCGGTGTTATAACTTCTCTGATTTGCCTTAATCATTCTCTATTGTTTTCATTTTCTGGAAGAGCTGTGGTAACTCTTCCCATGTGAAGTGCATACAGTCCGTGGCCCACAATGATTCATAAACCATTTATGTACATAATATATTCTCCCAAAGATATTTCAGGAAATAGCCCTGTCGCACCTGCAAGATTCCAAATTTTTGGCTAAAGAGTTGCAATACCATATCATGATTATCTCAAGGCAGAATTATAGAACAGCAATATGCAAGTAAACGGTAACAGGAGAAATCAGACAGGTTTGGTGGTGAAAGTCAACACTACCACTGGAGTGAGATGTGATCTTTAATAATGTAATAATAATAAATATTATCTTTAATAATTTTCCCTGATGGCAGTGCACATAGATTGAACTTCCAGAAAAGAAAACAATCTGCCTGCCCATGTCTCTGTACCGTCAGTGTCTAGAGAACTTAATGTTCTCTGTATATGGGAAATTGCTGGTTTTGTTGTATGGCTATTAAAAGGTTCTATTACTGAAAGACTGTGAGTCAGAGCTGCTTAATATTTCCTTGTATGCTTTTTTTAAAAGTGAAAGCTTAGGTCTCCAAAAGATCTTTTATTAAATTTATAAACTACCATGAAATGCCCAAGCATATAACATTTCCCAAAACAAAAGCAAATAATTCCTAAATTTTACTCCCAAATTAATAAAAAATAAGCAAACAGTTCTATGCAATATAGTAGGCTTGTCCAGTACTAAAAGATAAAACCAAGGTGCAGTTTCTAAAACCAAATCATATTTAAATTATGGTGCACAAAAAAAGTATCTTCTATATTTGACCTACATTTCCTATTTCAAACGCTCTTCTCAAAAACATTTTTGCTCACTATCTGGAAACTATCCTTCCCAGCAACCTTTTATCCACCCTCTCCGCTTACATTAAATTCTTTATATAGAGATCATATATGCTAATATTGATGTAGAAATATTTCTTGTATTTCTTGGGAAATTGTAGTAAAGTTGGACTTAAAGTAGAAAATGAGTTGCAACCATAACTGTCTGTAGTCAACTATTTGTAACTAAATCTAAGAAACAAAATTCAAAAAGCTTGATTTTTTTAATTTCTATTAATTGATAAAATTTCTACTTTTTCACCCCAACATCAAAACTGTGAACCCTGCCTCCTCAGAATAACTCAGTTCTACAAGCTCTAGTATTTACTACTTTAAAATAAATCTGTGTTCATTTAAAAGTTCATCCTTATTCTTGCTTGTATCAGTAACCCTAGTATTGGCTCTCTTTTTTGGAGTTTACACTTTAACTTGTTTTTTAGTGTTCTTAATGCCTAGAAGCAGATAATCTGAGACAGAGAACAAATCATTTATCTCCTTTCCTCTGTGTTCTCATTGATAACTCTATAGCTTACCCTCCCCAAATTGAGCTTCACATGGAAATTAATTGAATAGCTATTGTGGAATAAGCAATAGCTATTTCAGTCAATTTCCTTGGATACACGAACCATAAAGATGATAACAGTCAAAGATCCTTGGGTAGATTGAAAACCCCACTCCAGGGAGAGAAGAAGCCAGGGCTAGAGTCTAGGGAGAAAGGGCTGCTCTGAGAAAATAAAATGGGAAAGGAGATTAGAACGCAGGAGTGATGGTTGGTTTAAGGAAGCAGAGGGTTTAATTCAGCCTTTGGATTGATCAAATCCAGGGTAAGATCTATCTAGGGTGGTAGCTGGAATTCAAGTTCAGATTGCATAGGAGATATTATGAATATATTTGTTTCCAAAAGTTAACAAGAGCCCTAAAACCAAAGAAAAGTTGAAATTTCTAGGAAAATTGTTCATCACCTTTTTATTTTTGAATTTAATGGTGTAGGCTTTTTCATACACATCTATCTATAAACATTTTTATATAAAAACAGTGGCCTTTAACTTTCAATGAATGAATCCCTGGTATAGTTTATAGCTATAAAGATTCACACTTCACCAACTTTGGCAAATGCAGTGGAGTGCATGAAATGGCTCTGAAAAAAAAGAGAAGATGCCAATCTGAGTTTTGGAACTTCATGTAGGATCAGACCTTACAATGTATTAAAGATTTTGCCTGAAATTAATCTGTACAGAAAAGGGAACTTTAATAGAGCAGAACAAAATCTTTTAAAATTGTCCTGTTCTAATATTGAGAGGCATTTAACAACTCTCTCTAATCCCTTCTTGGATGCTGTTGTATTACCAGAGGCATGGAAATGTGCTGCTGTTGCAGCAACCAGTTTTCATTGGTGCAGAAAGAAACCCTGGCGAAACACACTTGAACCAATTTCCATATTACTTGCAGAAGTTAAAGTTCTTAGGCAATAAATCCACATAATGTCAGCAGGTTTTCCTGCATCTGTTTACTCTGGCTTAACACTAAAAAAGTTCATAGTACATCACAGCAATTTGAAAACTCTCATTAATGATATTTTAGCAGTGAAGTGCAGAAATAAAATAACTGACTCTGTCTTTTGCAAATTAGCCAAAAGCAGGAACTACAACAGATTGCAGTATTCAATTAGAGAACCAATACAAACTGCTTTCCCTTTGGTTTATTTACTTGTCATGCAGAAAATTATCCACCCTAGATCCTCTCAACTCCACTTTTCACCACCAGTATGCTTTTAGATCTCCTAACCCCTCTGCTGGTGTCACTGAAAGGATAACATGCTTATTTTTCTTCACTCAATAGCCCTCAGGATTACCCAGGCACTTCTCTCCATTTGTCACTTCTTGTCCATTCCCTATCTTCTGCCTGATGTTTACCTACAAGCTCGTTGAACAAGCTGGTTATTTCAAACACTTCAGCTTGTTTTTATTAGATCCTTTTCTTGAGTTGTGTCAATCTGATTACTGATCTCTCCCCTCTACTGAAGTTTCTTCCATAAAGGTCACCCAAGCAATAAAAGGAGACGGCCCTCTCCTCATTGCCCTACCACAACAAATATGCTTGTAGGGAACATTCCCTCTTGATACCCCTAAGGTGAACTCCAGGGAATCTGAGGCAAATCATGCTTAGTGTTCGGCCTTCACCTTTGGAATTCAGTCCCACTAGAAAACTATTTAAGTCCAAGGCAGACCACTTTCAGGGAAAAGTGTAAGACACGTCTCTTTTTCTAGGTTTTCCGATAATTACATCCTGTTTGCATTGCAACCAGGACCTTCATTTTCTTCTGTTTAAGCAAGGTAGGAAGAAAACGTATCTTTTCTAGGTTTTTCTCTTTTAAAAAGTCCACCCGGTCTTCCAGGCACAAACCCGACTACTCATTTTACACTATTTCAAGGCTTCCTTTTTTCCCCCCCAGTTTTTCTTTATCTCTTTCTGTTTCCATCATTCAAATCCAGATCTGATGGCTCCAGCCTTTGTGGACTACTTTGGTTTGTCAAATCCTATAGCCATCAGAACCTGATGTCTAGGGAAAATATCTTTCTAGTTACCTGGTCTATCCAGGTGAAAAAAAGAATCAGAATATTTATTGTATTCTTATGTAATCGTATCAAATATTCCACCATGTCTTCCATCACATCACATGGGGAATGTGTGGATAAATTAATTAAAATGTAGAAAGTTCCTTAGCTAAAAAGTTCTGCAAAACTGAAGTATTGTTCAGGACTCTGGTTTAAGGTTCAGGTTTAACAAATAACCGATGATAAAAATCACTATGTAGCAAAAAGGTGACAATAGATTTTATAACAGTAATAAAAATGTTTTGAATGGGTAAGGCCGGATGCCCTGGTTTGCTAAGTTCACTTTGCACTGTGTGCTTAAACCCCTTGGATAATTCTCTCTGTGCAGGGGGAATCTAGCAGGTGTAAAGCTGGCTGAGGAGACTATGCTGCCTCCTGTGCCACTCCACTGCAACCCCCTCCCCTGATGGAACTATTATGCTTGAAGTGAAGGGGAGGCTGCATTTAGGGGATGGAGACGAGGGCTGAGAAGCGGGTGTAGCAGAGTGAGACTCTTGACTGTCAGTTGAACATAACATAAAACTGCCCCTTCCTGCAGCTTTAAGTTATGCTGGGGTTGTACAGAGTAGAATCTGGGAACTACTATTGGATCCAACTGTCAGCAAAGCTCAGGCGCAATGGAAAATTGAGCCCATAGTGCTTTTCATCTCAACACATCCTACAAACAACAGGCCCGAGTAATTAAAGGTATGAGGCTTTGGGGGAATTATACCCCTTGCATAATTTACACCTCCATCTCTACCTTCTGTGACTCTACAAACAGAATTGTAAGTTGTCTGTTTGCAAAGCATTGCAATAATTGTGGACTTTCATTCATTCTATTTCATTGTTAATGGATTTTCGCTGTGTACAAGTTTAGCATATTAATGGGCTTCATGTTGTATACTGAAATGCCTCAATAGGCTCAACTTAGTGAGGGAGACAAAACATATTGTGTTCAGGTCAGGGGAAGTTAACAGAGAAGTACTATTCTCAGGAAAGATAAGGACTCTTTAAAGATGGCTTATTCTGAGGTGATGGATTGAAAGTTCACTTCACTTAAATTGCATGGAAGTCAGGAGATTATTTTCTACCAGACAGACAATGGAAAGGGAGGGCTCCTGGATTAATAATATTCATAATTTATTAATATTTTGTGGCTAGTCCACGGATATGTTATTTTTACCAAGTTTCTAAAATGTAACTCTTTTCATTTAAGAAAAGTGCCATTTTGTTTTGTTTTTGGCACATTTCTGATGCTATTAAAGCTCTAGAACATTCCTCCAGGTCTTTCTTTCTTTCTTTCTTTTTCTCAGTCTGGAAGATAGCAAGTAATGAAATATTGATCTGGTTTATACAAATTATGTTACCAACATAAAAAAATGGAGTAATTTTGATACTGATTGAATAAGGGAGTGATTCTCATTATATTAATTATAAATGTCCTCTAAAGAAAACTCAAATCAGGCATTGGACTTTGGACGTAAAATTAAAAATGAACTAGTGACAGACTCAAGGGAGAAGTGCACATTGTTAAATACTGCTAAGCATGAAGGACCAATTTGTGAAGACCTGGGATTTTTGTCTGACTGGGACTTAAGACAGGACAGGTTTGAATTGTTTCTGTTAATGACCATCACTAGATGTAAAACTGTGGTTCAAATGTTGCACAAAATGGACCCAACTCTGCTGTCCCCATTCAGGTAAATTTTCACTTCCTCTTCATTCCCCTACCTTCTGCCTGTGGTTTATGTATAAGCTTCTTGAGCAAGCTGGTTATTATAAACACTCCACCTTGGTTTTTTTTTACATAAGTTTGTTAAAAATTCACCAAAACCCTTCTCAAAGCAGATATGATACCAACAAAAATATTTCATTTCCACCATACTTGGAGACAAATCACATGAAATCAAAGTTCACTGATAAGACATCTAATTTCGGCCAATTATAGATTCATAGATTCATAGATTCTAGGGCTGGAAGGGACCTCGAAAGGTCATCGAGTCCAGCCCCCTGCCCTCATGGCAGGACCAAATACTGTCTAGACCATCCCTGATAGACATTTATCTAACCTACTCTTGAATATCTCCAGAGATGGAGATTCCACTACCTCCCTGGGCAGTTTATTCCAGTGTTTAACCACCCTGACAGTTAGGAACTTTTTCCTAATGTCCAACCTAAACCTCCCTTGCTGCAGTTTAAGCCCATTGCTTCTTGTTCTATCCTTAGAGGCTAAGATGAACAAGTTTTCTCCCTCCTCCTTATGACACCCTTTTAGATACCTGAAGACCGCTATCATGTCCATGTTCATAGGTCATGTTCTCTAGACCCTTAATCATTCTTGTTGCTCTTCTCTGGACCCTCTCCAATTTCTCCACATCTTTCTTGAAATGTGGTGCCCATAACTGGACACAATACGCCAGTTGAGGCCTAACCAGCGCAGAGTAGAGCGGAAGAATGACTTCTCGTGTCTTGCTCACAACACACCTGTTAATGCAGCCCAGAATCAAGTTTGCTTTTTTTGCAACAGCATCACACTGTTGACTCATATTTAGCTTGTGGTCCACTATAACCCCTAGATCCCTTTCTGTCGTACTCCTTCCTAGACAGTCTCCTGCCATTCTGTATGTGTGACACTGATTGTTCTTACCTAAGTGGAGCACTTTGCATTTGTCGTTATTAAGCTTCATCCTGTTTACCTCTGACCATTTCTCCAATTTGTCCAGATCATTTTGAATTATGACCCTATCCTCCAAAGCAGTTGCAATCCCTCCCAGTTTGGTATCATCTGCAAACTTAATCAGCGTATTTTCTATGCCAATATCCAAGTCGTTGATGAAGATATTGAACAGAGCTGGTCCCAAAACAGACCCTTGCAGGTCTAACAAAAGTCTATCAAATAAAAAAAATGAGCTCTATGGTCCCAATCCTGTAGCAGCACAAGAATTCAATGGGACTACATAGGTGTGAAAAGTTATGTATGTGCTCAAGTCTTTGCAGGAACGGGACCTAAATCACTCAACCCTGAAAAAGTGTGCCTGATCATTTCACACTGCTCTTCTTGTCGGGTTTGTACATCTCAAGCAGTTCAATGCCACAAAATGCTCTAAACCCAATGACACAAAGATTGGGAATAGCACTAACTTGAGCATGTGAAAAAGAAAACAAAACACACACAAGCCACCTACTGTGTCGAGTTATCATTAGTGAGAAGGTGAAGTAACTTAGGGCAGCTCTGAGCAGAAAAGAATATTCCACCATAGTCATTTCTGGTTTATTAGATCCTTTCCTTGAGTTGTTTCAGTCAGCTTACTGATCTCTCCCCTCCACTGAAATTGCTCCCATTAAGGTCACCAATGACATCCCCATACCCACAGCAAAGTGCTTCTTCTGTATCTACTTTCTCTTTGAGCTCATTGTTGCCTTTGATTTTAGTTAGCATATGTGCTAAAAGGAAGAAATTTGCTGCCTCATAGGCAGTAAAATGGTTTCTGGTCTGGATAACTGCTGCAGTGCCTGTTTTTAGGAGATAAATGATGTTGGAGTCAGCATCCATTAATTATGGCAGAATTATCCTCTCTCACCCCACCAGCCCCGATTAACCAAATTCAGAAGGTATGTGGGAAATTTGCTTTGTTACTCTGCATTTAGCTGCAGTTTGCATATGTTTCTCTCCGCCTCATATATATTCTAGAAGTGTTTTAATCTTTGCAGAGATGAATTCTGAATTAATGGCTTCCCATAAGCTTGGAATTTGCTAAGTTTACAATAGAAATTCTTTTAATTGAGCTATCAACACCCATCATTTCAGAGAACCTGTGTCGCACATTTTATGGAGTCTTTAATATAATTCATGCCATTATCTTTGTTAAATGCATGTTTTATGGGAAGTAGGAATTATATTTTAACCTATAGGTTTCAAATACTTACTGCACTGGTATTTCCATTATTAAATTAGTCAGTCCAAAATGTACTTTTTATTTTAAGCAAGAGCAGTTTCCAGTGAGTAATGAGACATATCACTGTATAATGTAATATAACATTCCTTGGTGGAAGAAAGACATGCTGGTTAAGCTTCAGAACATAATCAGGAGAGTAGATTAGCCAATCCAACACACATCTAAAGCAACATGTCATTAATAGCTCACACCAGTCAGTAAGTCATTTGTTCACATTTCCAAAACATCAAGTAAATGGCAAGTCACAGCCTGCCTTGTCCTTCAAAGGCCATGGGTAAGCAATTCGTTAGTCAAGAGCTATTTGAGTGTTAAAGTTGGCCCTATTTACCAAAGTGATTTTGACTCTACTTAATTTCTTCAGTTAAGAGTTATTAGCTTTCTGATAACATCTGTGCAGCACTTTATAAATGGCCATAAAATAAAACAAAATGAAATAAAATGCTGCTCAAGAATATGACCTGAAGTTTCTTGAGAAGATGGCAACTTTTCAGAAAGTAGGCCTGGATCTAATCCATGTAGATGATAGAAGCTTCTGAAGTACTGTTTTGAGTGTTTTCCACAGCAATGGTATTCTAGAGTGTGTCATTTTCATGTATTCATTTTAGACAATGCTTCTAATTGATATATAAACATATATATATATATAAACCCCAATCTCCTACTCGGTATGAGACCACTCAACAGCTTCTATATTCCAAAATTACCCAATGTGAAAATGACCCAGAGACTTTACACAGAAGTAAGCTGACAAAGCATACTAAATGAGTGAAACAAATGTTCAAATCTGGAGTACTTGTCAACTACTATGTGCAATGGAGCCTCAGACAGAAATTATCTGCTGGTAGTGATTTTGATTAATTTTATAGGTGTCTTTTCTACTGCCAATGAGTTTGCTCAAAAACGGCTCCAGCATGTTGATGAATGTAAAGGGAAATGACACCATGAGTTACAAGACACACCAGGAAGATGAAAGGAGATAAGCAAGGCCGGCTCTATACCAAATGGTGCCCCAGGTGAGCAGCATCTTAGGTGCCCCCCCTCCAACTGTTATACGTTTGAATACCTTATTTTTTATTGCATTTGCAATACATTTCAAGACTTTGATGCATGATTTGCACACATGATTTATCCTTATCATACAAGACGATAAATTTGCACACTGGGATCTGTAAATCTGTATTTATTCATGCTATATATAAATGTATAGAAACTTTTTAATTTTAAAAATAACTGAAATGTAAACCAACACTGTGGACCAGCATTAAATAGTGTTACAGTAGGTAACAGCCTTAGAATGTTAACTCTTACACTTGTCAAATTGTAAAACAAAGTACACTTTCAGATTTACACAATTAAACAAGGTTCACAATATCGCAACTGGACTCTCACTTCACTTTGTTCTTGGTCAATGTCCCACCCCTTCTATACCTGCGAGGGCATGGCTGACAACATTATAGGAGGTTCAAGGAAAATGCAGTTCTCAGAAAGTCTGGAAGGTTCCACAAGATTTTACAAAGGTCCAAAATATTCTAGGAGGTTAGTGAAAAATGAATCTACATGCAGAATACCTGAAACATTTTACTTCAAACATTCTATTTTCCCTTTAGTCGCTAACAACAAAAACAGCACTCTGAGCCCGGGACCCCAGGCAGTCGCCTAGGTCGCCTGCCCCTAAATCCAGCCCAGGGACAAACAGCTATCCAGTGGCCCATCATTTTAAACCAAAATGAGAATTATAGCAATGGTAGAAACTCAAGAGCATCACTGTATTATATCCTGTTGTGTTGGTATTCATTTGCTACAGAAGTCTCGCAACCAAATTAATGTAATCTATAATACAGGAGGCTGCAGAAGCAGAAAGTTGTTAATTATCTTAATTAGCTACACTATATAGTATAGTATATGGGAGTTTTTTAGTTTTGCTTTTTATGTGGGAGATTTGACTCCATATGTTGAGACATATTCAGTTTGTTTTCTTGACATTTTTTCTCTGCTTAAAGAAGTTTAAAAAACTTCAAATTATCACTCTTTCACAATAGAGGGGGTAACTCTTATTCTAAATCAAATTAATCCACAGTGGGAATATTTTAGATTAAATTATTTTATTTAATGGTGTGTTTCATGTTGCCATAATATTTCAGCTACAGACAGGAATGTTAGATTGGGGAAGAAGTGTAATAAAAGGGAAGAGGTGAAAATTAAAACTTGAAAAACAAACTTCTTTGGATTTTTGAGGGAATTGGATTCAGATTCCCAGATCTGAGCGCTCTGCTATATTTTTTTTTCCCATCTGGGATAAAAAAAAATCAAAGCATCTTATTTTCTTGTTCCAGTTCAGATATGCACCATGAGAAAAGTCATTCCTGTAGGATTTGAGTCTTGTGAGATTTACTGATCTTGTGAAATGTTCTTACTGTTCTTCTGCAAACTGTCATAAAAATAGCCTGCAGTATTTCATCATAACTGAACCTGACCTCAAATCCTTGCCCTGATCTGGCCTTTAGTTTGAATGCCAAGCCCTAGATTAAATGTTATTTGAATCCAAATGACACTATTCTCCCACTACAGGAACATAAGAACAGCTATACTGGGTCAGACTAACAGTCTGTTTAGCCGCATATTCTGTCTTCTGACTGGCCAGTACCAGTGTTTCAGAGGGAATGACTAGAACAGGGCAATTTTTGACTGATCCATCCCCTGTCAACCAATCCCAGTTTCTGGCAGTTGAAGGTTTAGGGACACCCAGAGCATGGTGTCATGTCCCTGGCCATCTCTTTTCTGAACCTAGTTATGCTTTTGGCCTTCAAAATACCCCATGACAATGAGTTCCACAGATTGACTGGGTGTTGTGAGAAAAAGTGTTTTCTCTTGTTTCTTTTAAACTTGCTGCCTAATAGTTTCATTGGCTGACCCCTAGTTCTTGTGACATGTGAATGGGTAAATAACGCATCCTTATTCACTTTCTCCACACCGTTCATGATTTTATAGACCTCTATTATATCCTCCCTTAGTCATCTCTTTTCTAAAATGAACAGTCCCAGTCTTTTCAATCTCTCCCCATATGGAAGCTGTTCCTACCTCTAATAATTTTTGTTGTCCTTCTCTATACATCAGAATTGGAAAAGGCATATTTTTTAAATGGGGTGAACAGACTGCATGCAGTATTCAAAGTGTAAGGGGGTACCATGGATTTATATAGTGGAAGTATGATCTTTCCTTTTTTATTATCTATCCCTTTCCTATTGGTTCCTAACATTCTGTTAGCTTTCTGGACTGCTGCTGCACAATGAGTGGATGTTTTCAGAGAACTATCCATGATGACTCCAAGATCACTTT
The DNA here is from genome assembly GCA_037349315.1 of Chelydra serpentina. Taxonomy (NCBI): domain Eukaryota; kingdom Metazoa; phylum Chordata; order Testudines; family Chelydridae; genus Chelydra; species Chelydra serpentina. The sequence goes on from JBAIAC010000042.1 coordinate 31,755,711, forward strand.
CTTCAGTGGTAACAACTAATTTAGACCCCATCATTTGGTATGATTAGTGGGATTATTTTTTCCAATTTGCATTACTTTGCACTTATCAGCATTGAATTTCATCTGCCATTTTTTTGCTGAGTCACCCAGTTTTGTGAGATCCCTTTGTAATTCTTTGCAGTCAGCTTTCAATTTACCTATCTTGAGTAATTTTGTGTCATCTGTACATTTTGCTCCCTCACCCCTTTTCCAGATCATTTATGAATACGTTGAACAGCACTGGCACCAGTACAGTCCCTTGGGGGACCCCACTATTTACCTCTCTCCATTGTGAAACCTGACCATTTATTCCTACCCTTGGTTCCTGTCTTTTAACCAGTTACTGATCCACAAGTGGATCCTCCCTCTTATTCCATGATTGCTTAGTTTGCTTAAGAGCCTTTGATGATCAACCTTGTCAAGTGGACCCTTGTCCACTTATTTGTTGATCCCACCTCAAAGAATTCGAATAGATTGGTGGGGCATGATTTACCTTTACAAAAACCATGTTGACTCTTCCCCAACATATTGTGTTTACATATATGTCTAATAATTCTGTTCTTTACTGTAGTTTCATCCAATTTGTCTGGTACTGAAGTTAGGCTTACTGGCCTGTAATTGCCTTTTGAGCCTTTTTTAAAAATCGGCATCACATTAGCTATCCACCAATCATCTTGTACAGAGGCTGATTTAAGTGATAGGTTACAGACCACAGTTAGTAGTTCTACAATTTTATATATGAGTTCCCTCAAAACTCTTAGGTGAATCCCATCTGGTTCTGAAGACTTACTGTTTAATTTATCAATTTGTTCCAAACCCTCCTCTACTGACACCTCAATCTAGGACAGTTCCTCACACCTGTCACACAAAAAGAATGCTTTGAGTGTGGTGATCTCCCCCATATCTTCTGCAGTGAAGAGAGATGCAACAGAATTAATTTAGCTTTTCCATGATGACATTGTCTTCCTTGAGTGCTCCTTTAGCATCTCGATCATGTAGTGGCTTCGCTGATTGTTTTGCAGGTTTCCTGCTTCTTATGTACTTAAAATTGTTTTTTTGCTCTTAGTTTTTGTGTCTTTACCTAGTTGACCTTCAAATTCTTTCTTGACCTACCTTATACTTTTATGCTTCACATGCCCAAATTCATGTTCCTTTCTATTTTCCTCACTAGGATTTGACATCCAATTTTTAAAGGATGTCTTTTTGCCTCTAACTGCCTCTTTTAGACTGCTGTTTAGCCATGGTGGCATTTTTTGGTCCTCTTACTGTTTTATTTTTATTTGGGATATATATTTAGTCTGAGCCTCTGTTATGGTGTTTTTAAATAGTCTTAATGCAGTTTGCAGACATTTCACCCTTGTTACCATTCCTTTTAATTTCTATTTAACTAGCTTCCTAATTTTTGTGCGCAAGTCACTACCATAATTGTATTGTGCCAGAGGAATAAAGTTCTTAAAACTAAAAGCCAGCTCCTCAGTTCAGTTATAATAAAAACCAGACAGACCAGAAAGGAAGATGGGGGAGAGAAAAATATATGTTTTGAATACAGACATAGAAGGATTATTGAATTCAGGTCAGGTCAGGTCAGGCCAAGACCTGAATCCCCAATGAAAGTTCAGCCTCTGGGATGATCTAAGTTATACAAGCTATGTAACAGCCAAAAAGAGTCCATTACATGGCTGAAGAACACTCGGCTTATGCACTCGCCCAACCTGCTCTTGACTCACGCCCTACATTGGGTGGGTGGTAGTGAAGAGGAGAATTTGTCACAGAGCTAGATATGCTGGCTCTTTGTCAGCCAAAGATATCCCATACTGGAGAAAATCCCAAGCTGCTTTGCTAGAACACCTTAATTGCAGCACAAAAGGGCTGGACTGGGGTCAGAAGATCTGTCCCTCTTTTTTAGCTGGGGAATTACCTCATTTGAATTTCTCTAAATTCTACATATTGGCCCATGAACTAAATTATCATTCAGGAAACAAACATAGAATTATTTTTGGATCATTTCAGTAAGTCTGACTTTTGTTTCCACAAGATATCTTGAGCAAACAATTTGGTCCTAGCAATGACCTTCGTTACGAATTATTCCTGTTAGGACACGTACAGTTCGTTTTTAGGCTGAGGCAACCAAACAAAAGTTCAGACTGCAGAGTGATTTTAAGCTGATAAGTTTATTACACTTGCGAGTGTGGTGCCGTCTGTTAAGCAGAACGGGACAATGGTTACAGGCTACACAAAGGCTATATACTATTGGCAAAGCATGCTGTCTGCATGCATCGGAAGCCTAAGGTAATAAACAGGCCTTTTTTTTAATCTATGACCAATTTCCTGCTGCCACCTTCCCCGTGTAGGCATACTGATGTTGCATACGTCAACTACTTCAGGCATGTCTGTCGGCTCCTGTTTCCTTTGTTTTCCTTATTTTAAAACTGTCCAGCTGTCCGCCTCGAAGGCGCCTTCCCCTCCTTGGTACGTGATGTGCTCGCTTCTAGCTAATGGCAGATAGGAAACCCAAAATGAAGTCACATATGTTAACTATGCTAACTTCCCTTAACACCTTGGTTCCTTGGATCATAGCATGGACCAAAAAACTGCAAAACAAAAGCTAGAAACCTTTGGTTGTGTGCGTAGTTTAGATTCTGATTGCTTGCAATGGTAATAAACTAATCTTGTTACTAATAACTATGTTAAAAGCAGTCAGTAAGAAACAACCCATTTGACATTTAGATATTTATTTCTGTATTTGGCCTTTTAGATAACTGTCTAATTGTTTTGTATGTGGTTTCCTTGTGTAGCTGGGAGCAGGGCCGGTGCTTCCATTAAGTGACCCTAGGCTGTCGCCTAGGGCGCCGGCATTTGGGGGGCGGCAACTCCTGGCGGCAGCTGCTGGTGCTGGCGGAGGTGAGTTGCCGCAGGTGGGGAGCTGGCCGCCGCGGGCGGGGAGCTGGCCGCCGCGGGCGGGGAGCTGGCTGCCGCGGGCGGGAGGCTGCCCCGGCCCACGAGTTAGCTGCCGCAGGGAGGGGCGGGGAGCAGGGAGCCGGCAGCCGCGAGCGGGAGGCTGCCCCGGCCCACGGGTTAGCTGCCGCGAGGGGGGAGGGGGGGAACCAGGTATAGCAAGAGTATAGCAAGCACCATGTTAGTCTGCATTTTCAGAAACATTTTGCCTATCCCAGAGACAAGGGCACACAAAACATACAATATGCAACTGTCAAGGCTGATCATTATCCAGAGATGTAACAGAAAGGTCCCAACTCCCAACAACTTTTCTTTAAGGACCACACTGATTCACAAAATAAGAGCTGTCAACTTATTTCTTATTGAATTCTCTGTCTAGTTCAGATAAATAATATCTCATATTTATTCAGTGCTTTTATCCCAAATGATTCCAGAACACTTTGCAAACTATGAACCAGATTCTTTATCCTAATGTAGTTACACGCATTTTGTACATGGTATAAATTACAAAGCAAGCTGCAAGGTAGTGATGAATCAGTCCCCTACACACACAGAGTACCACATTTTCAGGAAATGGTCTCTGGTTATGGACATGTAACTTTATAAGCACAAACACATGGGCAAATGGGTTTTGCACCTGTAAATTCATCTTGGCATGGTTAGCTGCCGCGGGGGGGGGGGGAGAGCCGCCGTAGTCTGCGGCCGGGGGGCTGCCTTGGGGGGATGGGGAGCTGGCTGCCGCGGGCAGGGGGGGGCTAGCCGCCGCGGGCCGGGGAATTAGCCGCCACAGTGGGGTGGGGTGGAATGGGGAGCTGGCTGCCGCAGGGGGAGGGGGTGGCATTAGCTGGGCGGGGGGGAGGGGGGTGTAGGGCTGGTGCAAGGAAGTTTCACCTAGGGCACGAAACTTCCTTGCACCAGCCCTGGCTGGGAGGAAAATCTAGATAAAGACAACCAACTCTCTGATTTTTCAAAGGCTTTATTGAGATTTATAGTTCTTTTGCTTGTAATTTAAAGTTCTTGATTGTTTCCTTTATTTTAAATGTGGGTGTCTCTTTAACTGTCAACAATGTTCAGAGTACCTTAATTCCATGTGTAATAGACAAATTGCAACTTACTCATTAGAGGAAACATCTATGGTGCTGTAGTAGCCACCAAGGGACAAAGTAGAAGAAATGACAAAGTAGAAATGGCATCAGAATCATGGTATTTGGAACTTGAATGTACATGACATTGGGGTGAAAGGTTTCAGAGTAGCAGCCGTGTTAGTCTGTGTCAGCAAAAAGAACAGGAGTACTTGTGGCACTTTAGAGACTAACAAATTTATTTCAGCATAAGCTTTCGTGGGCTACAGCTCACTTCATCACACGCATGGAATGGAACACACAAGTGATTCAATGCTCTAGTAATGCAGAAATCACAAATCTAAATGATATTGCAGCATTCCTTTTTAGCCATTATAGTACAGTGAATGGGTATGACATGAGATGGACATGGAGAGTCAGTCAGAGCTGGGGAGAGGCTCCATAATTCCAGTCTTTACTGCTGACTGCTATTTTCACTCTTCTCTTTATGAGAGAAGAAAGGAGCAAGCTCATGTGACAATAAGGTGAGAAGAGAGGGAAGCAGATGTCGGTCCAAACTCCTCCAATTTGTAGAAGCTTTTCTATCTGAACTCTACACAGTCAGGTTCAGGGTTCACAGTTCATTCTGAGCACAAGGGGAACAGCTCCAGGGAGTAGACATGGCATGCTATGTTCCCCATAACTATCATCAGATTTCTAAATGGAAAGTCAAGTAACAGTTATAGCTGGATGTACCACTACAGCATTAAATCTCTGCTACGAGCAGGTGTGGCTATGGTATAGATGCCATTGGGAGCCACCCATACTAGTGGGGAGGAAGGGTGCCTGGAGAGCACAAGGAGAGGAAACTGTTCCACAGGTCTGGTGGTTTACTGGGTGCAGAATTTAGGTCAGTGAAATGAAACTAAAAGCTTGTGTCTGTATTCAGTGCCTCGCCAAAGAGGATGCAGTGCTGTGTATGAGCAGAGATAGTGCTATTGTGGAGAAAGGGAGGGAAATCTTCTGGGCCATTCCTATATTTTCAAGGTGGAAGTGAATGATACTGTTTCAGAGAAGGTAGGTTTAGGGGGAGAAGACCAGACAGATGATGAGCAGAATTAAGAGTTTCAAATAAACCCCTCAAATCTGTGAACACATGTAATTACCTAAATTGTAAGCATCCTGCAGCAGGCTAGTTTGTTTTTTATTTAAATGCACCGTGCACACAATGAGTTCCTGGTCCATGACTGCGGCTCCTAGGCCTAGATTCTCCAAGGTATTTAGGCACCTAACTCCCATTGATTTCAGAAGCCTAAATACTTCTGAGGATCTGGACCTTAGGTTTTGTTATAATACAAATAATGGGTATGACAATAATACAAGTAGAGGCAGCTGCACACACAATGACCAGCTGGATTTGCTACTGGTCACTTGCATGCACAATTATTTGACTTACACGTGCAGTTACACAATTTGTATTTTATATGCATTTTATGTGTGCAAATTGGATGCATAATTGTTTGCACATGTTAGCTCATAGTCTGGAAAACAAGGCCCATATAGGAACTAAATATACATATAATTTAACATTTTCTCTCATCCTGTAAGTAAGACCAAGATGTGGTCTAGACAAATTTGTAGATGAATCTATTTCACAAAGGCAGCCAGAAGAGTTTGAATACATTTTGGTATCAACCATGTCAGCATGACAAGAGAGAAAACATATCCTTTGTAAGTTTTAACCTTCTTCTAAAGGAGACAGCATATTTGTTTGAAACACCCACACTTCAATTGTCATAAGCAGAGATTTATCTCTAGTTATCATTTTTGCTGCTGTTGAAAAACTAAGTTTTCAAAAGTGCAGATATATTCTTATGTGCTGGTAATAATGGTTTCTGTAACAAAATCTAGTTTAAGTAAATGGGATAGAGCTATTAAAGTGTTTGGATCTAATGGATAAATAAAGTAGACATCACCAAATGCTCTACAGCTGGGCTCCTGACACCCACATACTGTTCATTTTTATATGTATTTCCACACACCCCACCAGTATTTTCCAGTAATCTACCTACTAGTGTATGTTCCACACAGTTAAGCCACCTACCCTGTCATACATGTTCCTCTAGCTTCCCTTCCCTTTAGGAACTTGCTATACTAGCATCTTCTTCCTCTTATCCCATCAACTGGTGTCAGGTCATCATGCAAGCATCCATTATCTTTGTCTATCCAAGGCGGCACTAAGGTCCACCTGCTTCCTATCTTCTTTGATGTAATCCATGCATCACTTTCTCAGCTTTCTTCAGATTGCTGTCATCCTCTCCTGCCATGCTGGCTTCACCAAGTCACTTTCATTCATCTTCAGCATGTGCCTGAACCAGCCAAGTCGTGCTTCCTGGATTTTGTCCGTCACATTGCAGACTTTGACTTACATTCTAATACTTTCATTTAAAAATCTGTCTCTTCATGTAACTCCCCTTATGGCATGAAGTCATCTCATCTCAAACATCTGGAGACATTGAACCTGCTGCCTCTTTACCTCCCATGCTTCTGCACCACACAGCATTGCCAGGCATACCATTGTTCTATACAGTTGGGCATTTAGTGCCAGTGGCATACACTTGTCAAACACTACCCCGAGATGTGATTCCACGCTCTTTCAGCAATCCCCAATCTGGACTGTATCTCACATTCAAACTTGCCGTCTTCAGTGACCCAGCCATGAAGGTACTTGAACTAGTTAGTCTGCTTTAGTCATATTCCATTAATCTCTATACAGAGTTTCCCTGTGGCACCTCTGCTGACCCACATGACCTAAGTCTTCCTCACGCTCGTTTTCATCCCATGCTTAGCTTATCTGGTCATACCACCGGTGTACTGTTTCTTCTAGATCTTCTTCTGAGGATGTCTATGCAATCTGCAGATGGCAGCTTCTCACCTTTTCCCATGGGGATCTTCCTACTGATATAGTCCATCAATATGATAAACAGCAGCAGACTGAGGACTGACACCTGATGCAGTCTGACTTTCACTTCAAAGGGACTAGTTCAAAAACATGTTTGGTTCATTGTTTTAAGTCAGTGGTTCTCAAACTTTTGTACTGGTGACCCGTTTCACAATTTCAAGTCTCTGAGTGTGACCCCCTTATAAATTAAAAACACTTTTAAATATATTTAAAACCATTATAAATGCTGGAGGCAAAGAAGGGTTTGGGGTGGAGGCTGACACTCGTGACCCCCATGTAATAACCTCATGACCCCTTGAAGGGTCCCTACCCCTAGTTTGAGAACCCCTGTTTTAAGTGATCTATATAGGGCATTCACCATAATTATTAAAGCCTCAGACACTCCATATTTCCTGGTGTGAGAATCCTTCTGTTCATTTTATTATATGTCTTTTCTATAAAAGCCCAGAAGCTATCCTGTTGGTATTCCTGCTACATCTTTATTCCTTGCTGAATTACAAACATGGCATCTGTGGTTCCAAATCATCTTCTAAAGCCAAACTGTTTGTGGAGACGTTCCACCATTCTCCTAATCCTAGCATCCAAGATATATTCTAGTATCTTCATCCCACATGACAATATCTTTATTCCTTAATATTTCCACATTCATGGATGCTTCCCTTCTTATGTACTGGAATCAGGATTCTGAACCACTTTCAATTCTGAACCACTTAAAGGAGAGGAAAGTGATCAGGAACAGTCAGCATGGATTCACCAAGGGCAAGTCATGCCTGACTAATCTAATTGCCTTCTATGATGAGATAACTGGCTCTGTGGATGAGGGGAAAGCAGTGGATATGCTATTTCTTGACTTTAGCAAAGCTTTTGATACAGTCTCCCACAGTATTCTTGCCAGCAAGTTAAAGAAATATGGGCCGGATGAATGGACTGTAAGGTGGATAGAAAACTGGCTAGATGGTCGGGCTCAATGGATAGTGATCAATGGCTCCATGTCTAGTTGGCAGCCGGTATCAAGTGGAGTGCCCCAAGGGTCGGTGCTGGGGTCGGTTTTGTTCAATATCTTCATTAACGATCTGGAGGATGGTGTGGACTGCACCCTTAGCAAGTTTGCAGATGACACTAAACTGGGAGGAGTGGTTGATATGCTGGAGGGTAGGGATAGGATACAGAGGGACCTAGACAAATTAGAGGATTGGGCCAAAAGAAATCTGATGAGGTTCAACAAGGAGAAGTGCAGAGTCCTGCACTTAGGATGGAAGAATCCCATGCACTGCTACAGACTAGGGACCGAATGTCTGGGCACCAGTTTTGCAGAAAAGGACGTAGGGGTTACAGTGGACGAAAAGCTGAATATGAGTCAACAGTGTGCCCTTGTTGCCAAGAAGGCTAATGGCATTTTGGGTTGTATAAGTAGGGGCATTTCCAGCAGATCGAGGGACGTGATCATTCCCCTCTATTCGGCACTGGTGAGGCCTCCTCTGGAGTACTGTGTCCAGTTTTGGGCCCCACACTACAAGAAGGATGTGGATAAATTGGAAAGAGTCCAGCGGAGGGCAACAAAAATGATTAGGGGGCTGGAGCACATGACTTATGAGGAGAGGCTGAGGGAACTGGGATTGTTTAGCCTGCAGAAGAGAAGAATGAGGGGGGATTTGATAGCTGCTTTCAACTACCTGAAAGGGGGTTCCAAAGAGGATGGATCTAAACTGTTCTCAGTGGTAGAAGATGACAGAACAAGGAGTAATGGTCTCAAGTTGCAGAGGGGGAGGTTTAGGTTGGATATTAGGAAAAACTTTTTCACTAGTAGGGTGGTGAAGAACTGGAATGGGTTACCTAGGGAGGTGGTAGAATCTCCTTCCTTAGAGGTTTTTAAGGTCAGGCTTGACAAAGCCCTGGCTGGGATGATTTAGTTGGGGTTGGGCCTGCTTTGAGCAGGGGGTTGGACTAGATGACCTCCTGAGGTCCCTTCCAACCCTGAGATTCTATGATTTTCTGTGATTCAGGATAGATTTAGACCTGTCCTTGGGAATTCTCTTTTCTTACCATATGGCTTTAACCGCTCTGCTTATCCATGTTATGCCTCTTGCATCCAAGACTTTCACCAGGTCTGTTGTCACTTCATCAGATCCCTCTGCCTTACCATTCTTCATGTCCTAGACTGCATTTCTCATCTCCTTTTTTGATGATAGGCTTAAGCACCACATCAGAATCACATGTTTGCAAATCCTCTCTAAAGGTGTTTGCCTCATTTAGGAGACTCTCAAAGAACTGTTTCCACCTTTCCTTCACTTGTTCGGGTGTTACTAGCAGTCTCCCCAGATCACCATGTACAAATGGTGTTGCAATACCATCCTCTTTCCTTTTTGTGCCTCATTTTTGCAATGCTATAGAACTTTTTGCCAGTCAGCCTTGAGTCATTTAAAAGCTTGGCATATACACTATCTAGGGCACTCTCTTTGGCCTTCTTCACTGCTTGTTTGGCAGCTTGTTTTGCTTCTTTGCATTTGTTTTAATTTACACCTGAATTCATTTCTTTTTCTTTACATGACATTTTCTTGTTTCAGATCGCTACTTGCATTTTGTCAGTCCACCACTCCTCCTCTCTTTCCCTTGACTTTCCCCTTCTGTATTGACCACAAACGTCTTCCAGTGCCTCAATCCAAATTCTTTTGAGGTGTTTCCACACCTTTTCACCTGATGCCAAATCTATTTCTGGACAAACTTATCTGCCACGCTTTCCCTTAACTTCCTGTACTTCAATCTTGTTTCTTTTGAGCTTAGTTCTCTACTTTTCCAACATTCTACTGCAATCTTTGCCACAAGAAGTTTGTGTTGCAGCCACTACCATATTGCTAGGTATCACTTTGCAGTCCATAACTTGAGTCCACTGAGATTTCCTCACCAATATCATATCAGTCTGGCTTTTGTTTCCACCACTGATATATGTAACCAAATGACTCACCCTCTTTTGGAACTGTATATCAGCTATCATCCATTAGTTGCAAATGCACGTGTCTAGTAGTGCTTTTCCTTCCTTATTCATAGTGCCTAGACTGTCTTTTCCTCAACACATTTCCTGCCCCATTCTGTTTTTGCCTGTGAGTGCATTCAGATCACCCAGCACCAACAGGGGCTGTCCCCTAGTGCCTTCAAACCCTGGCAGAAACTCTCCTTCTCTTATTCATCACATTCTTGTTAAGGTGCATACACTGATATCACAAACATGATGCACTCTTGCTACACTAGCATCTCATCTCTTCTCCTCTGGATAGAGACAAAGGCTTGTTTCCTCATCCCATTTTAGCTAAGAGACTACACCATTATTTTCATCTTGTCCACTACATACAACCCATGAATCCCCATAGCTATATACCATTTCAATACATCTGTGGTTACCAAACTGGTCCATGGACCACAAGTGGTCTGAGAATATTTGCTAGCTGTATGTAGAAGACTGGCTGCTGCCCACATGGTGCTGGTTTTCTGCCTCATTTCTAGCTGATGTATAGCTTTGGAAGACCCGGAATATACATTAAATACTTTCTTATGGTTAGTTTTCCATGTAAGCAATTGTATTTGCACAAGATGATCTTTGATCATCATTGAGAAGAAGACAGTCAAAATCATTATGAACAAGAAGAGAGTAAAATGTAGTGAAGATTGAGAGCCCCTGCACCATAACCATGTGTGATCATCTGCTAGTTTCAAATTGGTGTAATTCCATTGATGCCAACTGAAGGTTTGGCTCACCTTTGCAGTTATGAAAATGGCCACATAATTTAACTCTTTGCCTAGATGCAACATAAAATATTTCAGTTAATGTTGCATAAATGAACACAGTAGGCTATTCTCCTATCTTTTTCCAAATCATCAGTTTGTCTTCCCCATCATTTTGATTTCCTTCTCAGTGTATATGTATTTTAATTCCAGATGAGATGTAAGCCCACAGCTATTGCCACTGGTGTTCATTAAAAGCTCTGAGGACACAGTTGCAAGAATAAGGGTATTAGCTAGAGTAGGGCAAATAACTAATCACAAATAATGTATTTGAAACATTTCTCCTCTTTCTGTTTTCAAATTGCCTGCAAACAGATTACACTTTCTCAGGTTTATTCATTATTCAAAATTATTCACATACTCATTTCAGCCATTACTATTTGATCTGTAGAGTTAATCATTTATGAACAGTTTGTTAGACGGGCAGACTAGATGACCCTTGAAATCCCTTCTAACCCTATGATTCCTGTGAGTATTCCTTATTTGAAATTTGAGCTGCTTTGATTGGATACGTAGATCTTATGGTGCATTTGTTTCCTGATTTGATGACCATAACTCTTAGAATCAGGTTTCATGATTAGAAATTTGTTTTCTGCAAATATTGTGCAATATTTACTGGTTTGGTGAACATTCCTTCCGGTAAACTCATTTATTAGAGTATTTTTTGCAAAAGTGTATGGGAGAGGGAAGGAGGAGGGAGGAGGGGAAGGTGTGACCACAGTCCAAGTGAAGAGGGAAAAAAAGGTTATTGTTGCAGTGGAGTGTTCTTTTGGAATTTGGCTGAAGAATATTTTTCCATTTGTACTAGTGGAATAAGAGATTAAATACCCACTTTTTCAAATACATGTGTGCCTAAATGCACATGCCCAATTTATGCTCACAAATTTCCCAAAGCATGACACAATTTAAGGTTTCACTCCCGCAGAAAGGTAAAAATATTTGCAGTCTGTCTTGTGAATGCATCTCGAGGCATTTCTGTATCAAAGTTGGGCATTTGTAAATGCACATAGAAACAAACCTGCTTGAAACTTTAGTCTTAAATATTTGTGTTTGGATTTCATTTAAACACATTAAACTGATCAGCTGGTGTTTTGTAATCCTTGATGATTTTATGTTTTTGCCTATTGTAGTTTTTCTGGGATTATTCAGTGTTTTGGAAGGATAGGTTTACTGAATGGGTTTATTAGATGATGCCCCAATAAACTTAATCTATTAGGACCATTACATTTCTTTAGTATGTGATTTATTTATAATTTGTTAAGAGTTTTAATTTATTTTAATGTGGAAACTTTGGTAGAGTGATGCAAAATTAGTTTTCTGAGCCAACCTTTCTTGATGATACAGCAAGATGACATAATTGACTGGCTCACAGGTCTTCTGAGTAATTAATTACACATCTACCCAATGACATGCTCTTGCCTGCAGTAGAAACTGCAAAAATTCCAATTAGTATGACTTGTACTGAACAATGCAAGAACTCAGAAAGCGAGCATTGCAGAAATTTGCATAAATTACTCTTGCAGAGCAGCTCAAATCTCAAAAATGTGAACAACCCAGCTATGCAAAAATACTACAAAAAGTTATCAGCCCATAACAAAATCTATGTGCCTGTCCTTTACCCTGATAATTCATAATGAAATAACAAATGTTATTTTAGAGACAAAGTAGGTGAGGTAATATCTTTTATTGGATCACTTTCTGTTGGTGAGAGAGACAAGCTTACACAGAGCTCTTCTTCAGGGCTGGGAAACATTTCCCTGACCTGAAGAGCTTGGTGTGGCTTAAAGGCTTGTCTCTCTCATCAACAGAAGTTGGTCCAATAAAAGATATTACTGCACCTAGCTTCTCTCTCTAATATCTGGGGACCAAAATGGCTACAAAAACACTGAACATTTTTATAATGCTGATGCTTTGTGAGGCAACAGCTACCCATTTCTGTCAGCGGACCCTAAAATTCCTAAATCCCAGGGGTCAGTCCTGTGCAGGCACAAAGGGGACTGAGACAATGAGTTTGTGTATAAATAGTGACAGAAGCCCTGTGTTTGTAGGTACAGGAAGGAGATGACTTTGGGTTTTCGTGCTGCTAAGTATTTTAATGTGTTTACATATGTTGGTAAAATGTCAGGGCATTTAGGGTCCCTGTGGGTTTGTTGGTTTTGGTATTCAGTATTTATTGGTATTTTAACACAACATAATTTGCAAGCAACAAATTATCTGGAACAAGCTCTCTGTAAATGTCAGGCAGGTGTTTGTTTGTTTATTTGCATATTTTTTTCACTAGAAATGTCCTCCTTCTAGAATGCAGCTAATTTTACCTGATGTTTCAAAATGGCTTTTCAGGGTGGACTCCTTCCTCCCCCACCCTGGATTTTCTTTTGATTGTCCTCCCCTGCCAATACTTCACAGCCTCCCCACTTTAACTTGGCTATCTACAGGCCTATATCTCTTCTTACTTGCAATGAGGTGCTTAACTCTCCCTGTGGCCAAGAAGACTGGCATTGGACGAGCATCCAGATGTTATCCAATATTAATCCTCTTTGTTCATCTTGCTGAACATTTTGTTACGCAAATGGTCTACCTGCACTGATCAGTTCTTACAGGTTTGATACTACTGGGAATTTTTTGCTGCTTCTGAAAGCTGCCTTTCCTGAATGAGCCCATTATTGGATGTCAAAGCCACACCAGCACAAAGCCCTGGCTGTGTCAGAGGTTTCTTGGTTGTGGGAATTTGGAATAATTAGGGACCATCTTGCAGTTTTCCTTGTTCCTTTTTGATAGGTGAAACTGCAAAAATAAGAGCACATGTGGGTGCTATAGAAATAATAAAACCCACTAAATGATTTTTTAAAAATCGGTATGAGGCATGCTGGTTCAAGAACAAGTGGGAAAAATGTGCTGAATTCATATAAAGTTTGTTTTTGTTTGGTTAGTAATTTTAATATCTAATAACTAAAAAGAAGAAACAAAGGCTATTTTTCTTCCGAAAGGACACACATTTTTATATTTTGCTCTGGAAAAATGGGGAAAGGAAGCTAGGGTTGATTATGCTAGGGTTGATTATTAATTTTGGGGAAAACATGCTGAAAAATAAACTCAGTGGTGTATGGTAGGTTTTGCAGTGGTAGAAGAATTAGCTTTTCTCCTTTTGACATCAAAAGGAGAAATCAAATCCTATGCAGGTGCGGTGACTATAAGAAAATGACACCTTCATTCTCAGTAGATAGCACTGCTCCTTGAGCCAAATCTTGAAGTTCTTACTCAGGGCCCAATGCTCATCTCTGCCTCCGCAAAAGTTTCTTCTCCTACGGGTTCTCTCTCTGAAGGGCAGAATGTGACTCTCACTTTTTACTCAGAAGAAAACACATCAACTTCAATGAGGTTTTGTCTGAGTATGCCTAAGTTAAGACCTCCAGAGCAAAGTGGATGAGACAGCTTGAAGAACTAAATCGCTTAGTTGCAGGGGCATCATTTGCTATGGGGCAAGAGGTACAATTACCCTGTGGAGATATGGCAATTTCCTGCAATATCCTTGGAGACCTTATTGAATTAAATTTAAGAATCTTAGTGGTCCATTATATTACATGAATCGTTTATCATAGAAATGTAGGGCTGGAAGGGACCTCAAGAAGTCATTAAGTCCAGCCTCCTAAGCTACTGCAGGACCAAGTAAACCTAGATCATCCATGGCAGGTGTTTGTCCAGACTGTTCTTAAAAACCTCCAATGGTGGGGATTCCCAAACATCCCTTGGAAGCCTGTTACAGAACATAACTACCCTCATAGTTAGAAAGTTTTTCATAATATCTAACCTAAATATCCCTTGCTGCAGATTATATATTATTGTGGGCTGGAATTATATGTAACCTTTGGACGGGGGAGATATGACAAAACTATACTGAACTATATTGAGAACTATACTGAGCAGTGTACCAGACAAGAATGGACTTTTGGAACAAAAAGCGCTGATTTTCCTGGGGAATATCTAGAGGGAGGCATAAGCTGTATAAAGGAAAAAACTGAACTATTCATGGTCATTTTGATTCTAAATCCAAAACAGTTATGAACTTGTAATCACAGAGAAAACCCAGTTGTGAGTTTTAATGAACAGACACATACAGAGTGCAAGGTTGGAGTTGGGGTGAACTCTGGTAAATTTTGTAGCATTCGTGTAAGTTTTTCTATTGGTTTTAATATGTTTTCTCTGTAATGCTTTCACCTTATGAATAAATATACTTGCTTAGAAAGCGCTGTGTGGTAACTTGTAACTGTGGGCAACTATGCTGTTCATAACCTTAGGAGAGAAAGCAAAGTACAAACGCTGGCCTATTTAGGCCGTCTGGCTTGCTGGAGATATCATAGTGTAGGCAGGGAACTGTGCAGCCTGGAAAAAACGCTGGTCAGAGAGAGAAAGACATGGGCCTCTGCCCAAGAGAGGTGATGGCTGAGGAGCTGGTAGCCTAGAGTAGGTGTCCTTGATGGAGGAGGACTACAGATGCATTTGCTCTGAACTGTAATAATACCCTTCAAACTTTGGTTTGCTCTCCCTCCCATCCTGATTTTTCATAGGTCTGTATGCCCTACTCCACTGCCTGACTTTGCAGGATATAATATCACAAATAATGTTCCATATGCTGACACAACTCTGCCCCTACCCACCCACAAACTTTTCTGAAATGAAGCCTCTGCCTTATTCTCAGCTGTAGCTGAGTCGTTTTAGTTGTAGGTCAGGTAAAGAGGAGGGCATATAAGTTTATAACACATATGTAACAGTGAGTTCCACACTCCCTGAGTTAAAACTGAAAAAGGACTAGACCTTGTGTGAGTTTATTTTCTGTTGTACCATCATCACGTTTTAATAGTGAATTTTTCCAAATGATATCACACAGAAGTATTTTAGACACCACAGACATCCAACAGTAAATAGTTGCAGTATTGTGCAGTATTATAGGTGTGTGGTATTTGTAGACTTTTTGGGGGCCACTATTGTATCTACAGTCCTACATTAACAAAAAATTGTAATTGCATTTTACCCCATTAGTCCTGCAGAACCAACATAGATATGGGAGACTGAGCTAGAATCTACTTTGATTTATGTGCCATCAGAATTCTTAAGTTCCATTTGCAGATTCACACAATGTCCTCAGATACATTGGTGCAGCCCCAATAACTGAAGGCAGAATTTGGATAGTACCAATGATGATGGGTGAACCAGAAAGAATTTTTAGATTCCAGATTGAGTTTGCAGTGCTGGCAATTTGGGCGGGGCGGGAACCTACATAATTTTACGTACAAACTGAGCAAACATGATCTGAGAGTCACTGAAACAATTAACAAGGAATCTCACAATGCCATTTTTACAGTCATTTGTTAAAGAGCCACACTTTAAGACGCAAGTGAATTTCAGTTTGGGTAATTTCATCTAGTCCCCATTCAATGCATGTCTCAAAACCAGTACACAATCTGGTATAAGTGATACTCTTCACTCGAGACTGTTAGGAATAGCAGGAGTGTTTACAAGTTATGACGGACTGATATTTGCAGAGCTCCGTAAGGAAGCTTGCACAGACATCAATTATGTGCATTATGCCTGGCTCCAGTGAGTGATATTAGCTTCTTTCTTTCATGAAAACTAAGGCTATATCTGTGCTACAGACCTTAAGTGACACAGCTGTACCATTTTTCAGCTGCACCACTGTAAGGTCTCCTGTGTAGCCGCTCTATGCTGGCGGGAGAGCTCTCTCCTGCCGGCATAATTAAACCACTCCTAATGGGTGGTGGTAGCTATTATGGCAGGAGAGTGTCTCCCGCCAACATAGCACTGTCCACACCAGCGCTTTTTTCGGTGAAACTTTTGTCGGCCAGGGGTGTGGGTTTTTTCACACCCTTGACCGACAAAAGTTTTACCAACAAAAGTGCTTGTGTAGACAAATCCTAAACTGATGATTTGTGATAATGAAGAGTAAGAAGAATGTTGATGCAGGATCTACCAGAAAGCATGTGAAAATTAAATGTTGTTAATTATTTAAATGACTCATTTCTTTTTGAGTTTTGCAAGATAATTTTCTATGTCTATGCAGTTTGATTTTTAGAAAATTCTAGTTTAATCAGAGATACAAGTAAACTAAGAATTGTTACAAAGATAGAAACACTTACAGCTTCTATGCTCCTGTCTATGTGCACCCATAACTCCTATTGAAATTACTGGGCCATATGTTTCTTTCAGTTAGCTTGGAATCAATCCAGAGTAATGACAATGAAGTCAGAGGAGAAACTCTGAAGTGAAATCCTCACTCTGTTGGAGTCAGACACTTTCAATTAACTTCACTCTAGTAAGGATTTTACCCTCTGAATTTACAGCTGTAAAATGAAAACAGAATTTGACTCACTGGACTTATGCAAGCATCTCAGGCAGAGAAGAGTTCCCTTGAGACAGATATCATGATGACAGCACTAACTAAGAGGTTTAATTCAACAAAATTAGAATTCTCCCCAACTACCTTCCATTTTTTGATCTATAACACATCACTTCAACAGAGATGTAAGGAAATCAGTCTTTAAAAAATGGAGAAGGATTTATGCTTTCCTATACCCTGCTAAACTTATGATTTCCTTCCTTAATCAGACATATTTTTGGCTACCTAGAAGATGCAATGCAATTTGTGAAATCTAAAGAAGCTGCAGATAACAAGGAGGCCCCTGAATCTCCAGCTGTGTTGAGAGATAAAAAATAATTCCATTATAGTTTTGATAATACCAGTGCATTCCATATAAGAGTCAATTGCCAGTGCCTATCAGGAACAAACAGCTTTACTGACTGGATGCTTCTTCCATGGTTATCACTCTGTCTAGCTGATTATCTAGCAATGAATGAATGTTTTAATTTCATTAATACTTGATCCATTAGAAAGAAACATGGAGATTCTGGGAAAGTTACATATCCTGGAGTAAATCTGACCCTCTACTTTATTCTTGTAGCACAACTTGTGTGGCTGAATATGTGCATATGAGGGGTAGCAGCATCTCTACAGAAGCCTGTGCAAATACATTTGGAAGATGGGACAGGCGAGAAGCCGTGGTGAGGCTGATGGGGCCAAAGCTACGTCAGTCCATTTCTCACATTCTACTCATCCGCCCACTCACAGTGAGAATACAAGGACTATTGAAGCACTGGATCTGGAGTCATGGCCACTATGCATATTTGCTGCCTAGAATGGTGAAAGATAGTTTCCTCCCAACCCCAAATTATTATTCCCCTCTCACGGGCTTGGCTATCCAGGCATGGTAAGGCTGATAGGATTTACCCCTCATGAAAAATTATGATTGCTCCTTTTCCCTGTGTTCTCCTGTTCAAAGATAGATTCCTATATGATATGAATAAGGCAACTTGTTGCAAGAGAATGTTCATGTACTACACTGTGCCACAAGGAGAATCTATCTATTTTAGGATTTTATAATGCTGCCCATCACTGCAGAATCTGAGCACTTTTGAGGTGAAAATAATAGCAAAGTCCCCAGTGGCCTTCATGTAGTCTCTGGTGGTTCTCCTTTTGGGAGTAAAATTCTGCTTTGGGCATTTTTGCTTCATTGATTAGTTGGGATTTTGGCCTCTTTTTTTTTTGGTTGGTTGGTTGACCAGTTTGTTTGTTGGCTTGCTATAGGTTTATTTTAATTTATTTTTTTGGGGGGTGGCAGTTTGGAGAGATGGCGGTATCAATGTTGTGATTGTCATTTCTGCTATAGTGGAGAAGTATTTTCAAAAGAAAGATTTTGCTGTGTTTTCTTAAAATGGATTGAAACGTGGAGGAGGCATAGTTCAGTATGCTTATATTCCTTTGTTATGCCACACCTTGGAATATATAATGGAAACCAGGGCAGCCAAGTTTCCTCCATGGTCCAGCTTTTGTTTGAACTTAATCTGTTGTGAAGGGTTTGTGCTTAACACACCCTCAGAATTGTCATTAGCACATCCATGAGGTAAATTATAGCAAATGCTTATTTGTGCTTGTTATGACTGAGCTTTTTTAAACACCTAACAAATCAAACTGCTCAGCTTTCCAATTTATATCATTGCTTGCATTTTTTCTGTTAGATTTAAGTCATACTATTTGCTCTGCTTGCCCTTCAAAATCCCATCACTAATAGACTCCTCTCCCATTAATCTCCTAAAATTTGGTTGTGCCGAAGGACAAAAAATAAAGGTTTTAATCAATGAATGATTTTGCCTGCCATGATCGTTTGTTTCCCCAACCTCACAAAACAAGCTGCTCCCAGTAAAATGGAAATATTTTTAGTGTAGTAAGAGGATTTGGTGTTCTTGAACATGCCAGAATGGCAGTCCAGAAAAAATAAAATCTATGATTTATCCTAAAACAGGTCAACATGGGTAGACAGGAGTGCCAGCTTCCTTGTACTGTGCCCCAGCCTGTCCTGGAGGAACCATTGCTTACAGTGAAAGAAAAGTTTAATTTCCATGTGTCATTCAGTCTGGGGGGGGGGGGGGGGAGTGTCTCTGCCAAGAATTGATCAAGTAGTTGGTTTTGAGATAGAAACAACTGTTCTCTGGCAACTAAACTGAGAACTACTGATTCATATTAGCCACTGAGTCCTTAGATGTAACACCTGTCAGTTTCAATAAAGCAGGGCTGATTCTGAGGCAAAAGGCTGTGCAACTTATTACCAGTCCCCGTGACAATTGATGGAAAACTTTTCAGTGGGATGTTGTTGTTCAAAACATACAGCAACAGTACTTGTACAGGGTTTTCTGTGGTACTTGAAGAAGGCATTACAAACTTAAAGGGATTTCCCTTCCTGTGATTTGTCTCCTTTCTAATCCATAGCATCTGTACAAGAAACAAAAGACGATAGGAGGTTATTGCCACTAGAATGCAGTTTTCAATTACTCAGGACCAAGGCTTTGAAAAGTGCATTAAGCTGTAAATATCCATCTTATGAGCTCACAAAAGGCCAAGGAGTTCCTTGAAATTGCCAAAAGTATTAATTTGAAGCTCCCATTATTAATCATAAAGGTGTTTTATCATTAGTAATGTTGTTGTTCTTTGTAATATGCACTGTTATAGAATAAAAGCTCCCATATTGTATTGATGGAGTGCTGTGTTGACTATAGCAATGCAGTTTGCAACACATTTACTTATACAAATGATGGTAAATGACCCATGTGAAATGACACTATGGGACGGATTGTGCCTTAAAGTAGGTGTTGGTGCAAATGGGGGTCACTTGGAGGCTTTGTGCTTCAGGGTTCCCCTTGGCCATATCTAGTATTCATGAAAACCTCAAACCATTATCCACACACATTTGTGTTCCCAATGTGCATCTTGTGCGTCAAAAAATCTCTTATCGCAATCCCTTTGTATCTCAGTATTCATTGCCTATTTAGGTAATCAGGCATCTACTTCTATATAAGAGTGTAGTGTGTGTCATATGTATTTATATGGAAATACACAAATGTATCCACACAATTTAGAAAATCTGGCCTAGAATGCAGATCTCATTTTCTTCCCTACATTTGTCCTAACAGATTCATAGACCTCACTGATAATTCTCTTTACTGTGAGTCCCCTATTAGGTAAGGAAATTTCAAAAAAGACTGCATGCTCTACGTCCAGTGGCATGCTTTTACTACTTATTTGCTCAGATCTTCTCTCTTTCTGCTGACTGAAAAGGGTTGTCTACATGAGGAAACTGACCAAAATATGTTTTCCAGAATAGCTCCACATATCAACATGCTATTCCAGAATAAAAATCACTTTCCCCCCCAGAAATACTTGCTATTATTACATTAGAAATAATCCATAGCTATTCTGGCCAATTTCCCTGTGTAGACAAGCTCTTACATTTTTTGATCTCTTAGAGATCTTTAAACTGCAGTGATTTAGTTGGCATAGAAACTGCCAGCCATGAAGACTTGGGTGGTGATTCTATGACATGATTTAATGTCTGCAGAGAAAACTGTCTGTTTTGGTTTCACTTGTGACCTGGTGCAAAAGATCTCCTGTACTGGACAGCTGCTCCTATAGGGCAATCTCTTTATTACGTGACTCGTTTGTGACAGACTGCATTCTGTCTGAAGAAACTGACAGGATATTTGGTTCCTCAGCTGAGGAACAACAAATAAATACTTCTAACAATAAATACTCTTAAGAACTCTCCAGTCAGTTGAGATTAAGACATAACATGACAAAGTAAATACATTTCCAATGTGTCAGAGCATTAATCCACTGTGCCTCTTCATAATGCACCTGCCACTCCAGAAATTGGCCCTTTAAGAACTGTGTGACTACCTAATCTTTCTTCCTTGCTTCTAATGCAAACCATTTCATGTGGTTGAGGGGGAAGAAAAGCTCCTTGCTTCTGAGTTTTCTGGGACACACTTATGCTCTTGTATCACGCCATTCAAGGCTACCTAGCAACAGAATTAGTTCATGAAGTCTGCTACCCTGTTATGTAAGCAGATATGAAAATAAAAAGATCAGCATTTCAAAATTGACTCTGGCTTTGATCCTACAAACACTTACACAGCTGAGTAAGTTTACACTGAGCTGTAAACGGGATTACTCATGTTAGTCATGAGTGCGAGGGTCCACAGGATCTGGGCCTAAGTGTGTGCATCTTTAGATATAAATCCAATCCACAGTTCAGTCAAAACTTTAATTGAAGTGAATAGGATTTTAGTGTGAGAGAGGCACCCAGACTTGAACATGCATGTGTGCATGCATATGCACGAGGGGACACACATGCACCCACACCTGTAGCTGCCTTAAATCTCGGAGAAGGAAATGGATTTGTCTTTGCTTTGGTAAAGTGCTGGGGGTTATTAATGATCATTGCACTTCCCCCTCATTACAAGTCATTACAACCATAACTACCTAATCTCTTTCCTTTAGGATTCAAAAGTCAATCTTCTCTTATCTCCTCCAGGGACATGACTCCATTAGATCTATTTGCATCAGAGCCATTATTTCCACTTTGATGAATCTCAAGGTGCTGAAGCTGCTCTTTAATAACATGACTCCATGCTGCTACAAGTGCAAAGAGCCCAGTTTTGCAGTAAAAAAAAGGCTTGTTTCAACTCCCTGCTCGGTTGTTTCATCTGAATCTATTCAATATGTGGGATCTTTTTTGTCTTGCTCTGTTTGATTGCTGTGCACTGACAATAGATACAAGTCCAAGAAGGATGATTTCCATATTACCTAAAATTTTGAATACATACAGATATTTCTTTTTTCCAAGATTAGGAAATCAGGGTTCTAAGACCCTCTTGGAGACTTGAGGTGGTGGCGTGGGGGTAGGGAGAAGAAAGAGAGAGACACAGCACTCCAGCTGTATTTATGCTTGCTTTATACTCCTGGCTTTCCTTTCCTATGCCCTGTGGGAAGTACCAGACATGACTTCCTACTGAGTGCTGATCCCGTTAATGTTGATCAGAATAGGATACAAGAGTGACCCTTTATATTAAGAGCTGAGTGAATCTAGCTCCTGTTAGTCCATTAAGAAAAGACCACTCTTGGGTCCCACGCTCATAACTGTAACATGGCAGCATGCAGAGCCACAAGCCATTGGATCTCCGTGACAGTCCCATATGTAGTGACTTTTAGCACGGGGGTTAACAACATGATATACCAGTTATGAAATAGCAAGTAGTGCTTCACAGTCAACCTCATAAACAGTGAGGACCCTTTGTCAGAAATAAAGTTAGTGAGCATGCATATTGAGTCAACAGGTGTTATAGATAAGGCCCTACCAAATTCACGGTCCATTTTGGTCAATTTCACTGTCATAGGATTTTAAAAATAGTAAATTTCATGATTTCAGACATTTAAATCTGAGATTTCACAGTGCTGTAATTGTAAGGGTCCTGACCCAACAAGGAGTTGTGGTGGGGCCGGAGAGGTCGCGAGGTTATTGTAGGGGGCGTTGTGGTACTGCTACCCTTACTTATGCACTGCTGCTGGTGGCTGCTGGCCGGGAGCCCAGCTCTGAAGGCAGAGCCACCCTCAGCAGCAGCTCAGAAGGAAGGGTGGCATAGTAAGGTATTGCCACCCTTTCTTCTGTGGTGCTGCTGGCGGGGCTCTGCCTTCAGAGCTGGGCACTGTCCAACAGCCACGGCTCTGTGGCCACCCAGCTCTGAAGGCAGCGCAGAAATAAGGGTGGCAATCCTGTGACCCGCCCTAAAATAACCTTGTGACCCCCCTGCAACTCCCTTTTGGATCAGCACCTCCAATTTGAGAAACACTGGTCTCCACCATGAAATCTGTATAGTATAGGGTAAAAGAACACAAAAGACCAGATTTCAAAGTCCATGACACGTTTTTCATGGCCATGAATTTGGTAGGGCCCTGTCTCATCCCACCCCACCTTCTATCCCTGCAGCTCTCCTTGCTGGCTAACCTTCCTTGCTCAATCAGCTCGCTTCATTAGCCATCTTTCCCTGCATGATAGGGTGTGCTACCTACTATGGAGCAGCAAGAAAGAACACATTTGGGTAAAATCAAGTCCTGGCTAATGTGTTGCTCTCTCCAAAGTGTGCCTGACATAGCAAAGTATTTAATTAGCCTCCACAAACTTCTTTTCCTTGCCT
Organism: Chelydra serpentina; assembly: GCA_037349315.1. Lineage (NCBI taxonomy): Eukaryota > Metazoa > Chordata > Testudines > Chelydridae > Chelydra > Chelydra serpentina. The sequence goes on from JBAIAC010000042.1 coordinate 31,779,081, forward strand.
GCAGATTATAGTGCTCTCAGCCCAGGAAGCCCTGGAATGCAATTCCTTCCAAGGACATGCTCAGTTGAGACATAATGACATTGACTTGGTGTGCAACAGAATGTAGTAAGAAGATCATGGAATGGATTTTATTAACACTATTGAGCTGCTTATCAAAGATTTTGTGACTATACATATTGGTGATATTTGTTTCTGAATGTCACTGTAAGTGGCAGTGAAAGTCATTAGATTTGCCACTGGTCACTTTGACACTTATTTTCTCCCTAGGGAAACCAAAAAGTCACTAACTCTATTAACAAAGTAGCTAAATTGGAAACATGCTATTCTCGTGTTTTTTCTTTTGTTCCTCTTCTGGGGACTAAAAGCTTTTTATGTTAGGACTAGAACAGAAACACAATTCTTTGCTCTACTGGTTCAGTATGGTGCTGGTTATTGCACCAGCATTCCCTCTTCTGCTTTCTCCTCTAAAATTTGGCATTGTTAATTGTTATCTCTATACTTAGTTGAAAGCAGGGTGAATTATGCTGATCAGAATCTGAATCTCTGTGGTCCCTGTTGTAGGTTGATATTGCACTGGATCAGGCTGGTCTTCAGTGTAAGCATTTAGATACAAAAGTATATTTCCAATAAAATGTTTCTTTGGTACTTTGAAGGAGAGCCAAGCTGGCAGAGAAAGAATGCAAAGTCTGAAGAGTGGGGAGAAACTGGAACTAAGTAGAGGAAAGACAAAGACAGTGGGCAAGAAACGGGGAAAGAAAAATGCCGTCGGGAGAGACAGCCAGTGAGGGGCATATGCAGGATAACAGCAGCAAAAAGAAAGTAGGCATAAGAGGCAACAGTGATTAATGTAAATGACAATACTTTACATTTATAGAGCATATGTTTTATAACTCTGTGTAAGTGTCTATTCTTACCACACGAGCAAGGGGGAGACAAAAAAGGTTAAAATGACTGAAGTCATACAGCGTGTCAGTGAGTGAGTCAGGAATAAAAGCCAGCTCTCTTGTCTCCTTATACCTTCCGCTATCCATTAAACTATGGGTCCTCAGCCAAGGGGTCATGACTCCAACAGTTTTACAAACAAGCTCAATGGGGTCATGAATATGTCTCTTTCTTTATGGGTAGCTAAGGGGGAGATTCTGATTTTCTTTTCCATACTATGACCTCATGTTACAAACAGGATAAAAACTGGGAACCACTATAATAGACCATGTTGCCTCCCAGGAAGAAAGAGACAAAGAAGGAAATGTGAATAAATAAAGAATATAAAAAGAAAAGAACATAGGATGCTTGGAGGGAGAAGGGAATGTGGTAATAGGTAAGGACAGGGGGTGGCGGTGGGGAGGGGGAAAAACGGGAAAAAGAGAAAGACCAGTAAGACAGCAAAGAGCAAATAAGAAATGGAAGCAAATATTTATTTAGCAATAATAAGCAGAAGGTGTTGTTTTGGGATTATATTTGGATCTGGAGCCACAAAATGAGGTACAGGAAGGTTTCCAAACCCCAGTTTTATTTTAAAAAGTCCTGGAATCTTGAGAGCACATCGGCAGTATGAGAGACATGGCAACTTCTATAAAAACACTGATAATTACAGTACATTCGGTGACTGTACAGTATCTGTTAGTGCTGCCTTATCCTCTGATGATGGAGATGTCAAAGAGGGTTAAAACCTGCAGCATAAGTGGCCAGAGTATAAAGTCACTATAGGTTAGCATCATAATCGGGTAGTGGGTGAACATATATAGGAAGCCCAATAGTGAAGGTTATTTGGTTGATAAAGGAAGAGTGTAGAAGTTCAACTTGTCTTTGCAGCAGTTTTTTGTGACTATTGTACTGCTTATTTAGTTAGTCTTATATAATGTACCTATCCCAAACTATAGATCTGAAGTTCTTTGAGGCTTTTTGAAGTTCATTAGTGCCGCTTTCACTTGCAGAATCCTCACCTTATATTACAGCTACAACTCAAACTTTTAATATTTCCTTAGGCATACACTGCAGGAATGAGCTTATTTTTCCCTTGACTTTCAGTGGCTATGTTCTTTTTTACTACACTAAAGAATCGCAAGTCTATCAAAGAATTTCCTCATGTGACACACTTACACTTTATCCAATTCAGAAAAAGTATATGGTATTTTGTATGGTCGATTTAGGGACTATATGGTGTATGATAGATAAATTCACTGTACAACAGCCCGAAGTAGGAATGGGTACACCATAACTAAGAACAGTTCAAACTTAGTGTTTTGGGTCTCAAAATTTCCAAAGATGATTGGCTCTAACCCTTTGAGATTTTTGTTGCATTAAATATCTGCTTTTTGTAAGATCAGTCACAGAAGTAAAATTTTAATAGTTGCCTCTGCATTAACAGTTAGAGGTATTCCCTGCATTCCCATGCACAAAATGTCATTACAATGAAGTTTAAAATGTGAGCAACTACAAGTATCAGCATTTTGAGTATATGAAAATAAGAATGCTAATGTCACTGGGGTACTTTTGAAAGATTTACTCAGTATGTTTAAGTGTGAAAAATCAGTGTAAAGACTGTGGAATTGTTGACTTGATAAATAGACCAACTATCCAGCTCTTGTTCATAAATGTCTGGCTTTGAACTTTAGTTGAAATTGTTTTCTGCTCACAGATGCCAACATAATAAAGTGCATAGTCTACTACCATGAGCATCTATACTTGTTAACATGTAATGAGTGGGGAGATGTCACCATAATCCATTTCTAATGTGGTGTATGACTTAGAAAGAAGCTTTGAGGGGGAAGAGGTCAAAAAATTGAAGGGAAGAAATTCTCTTCCCCTCCTAATACTCCCACCTACCACGGAGAGGTTCACAGGAAGTGATTAACCCCTTTCCCATTCCCTGTGGCCACCTCTTTCTGCTCATTGGGTCCTATGCAGAGGATAGGGACTTCCTCCCATTCTCCCCTTGATGCTTGCTGCCTCCTCCTCCTTACTTGTATCTGTGATGAGGGGTTCCACAAAGTCTTATTAGGCTCTTCAGCCCCCAACAGCTTCCATCCTATTGTATTGGGAGGTGGAAAATTGTGGCAAAGCCCCTTAAAGCTTGTTGCGTGTTGACTGGAGGAACTGTCTGAGTCTTATGAGGCCCTTTGGGGATCACATACCTAACATGCTGTAAGTTTAGGATGCTCCTCAGAACCTCTAATTCATGCTGGTCTCTGAGGGTTTGTGGGTCCCTGCCACAAACCCAAGGAGATTTATGTCCCTCTTTGCTGTGATCCTTATTATGTTCTCTAAGGGCCTCCTGACCCATATACCCCCTCCATGAAAACTCAGATGGCATCAACTCCTCATCTACAAACAGGTTTAGCTTCCCCAACTAAAACAAGGGACCCAGTCACCAGGTCCCAAAGTGAAACCTTGAATAGCTGGATTAGGACTGTGATCTTTAGGAATAATCAGTGGCAAACTTTCAGCCACAGCAATCTATTTGCTTTGTTTATATTTTCAAGGCTAACTCCTCACAAGGAAAGGGGCTAGAAATGTCTGTTCTGTTGTTTGTTTGTTTTGTTTTAATAAAAGCTATGATGAGCCTTGACATTTTGAAGTTCTTGGAATCAGGGTAGACCATGGCCATTGTCTTCACAGGCCCCAACACCCAGGTCTGCAACTGACTAAAAATGTCTGGAGAGTTTTGAAGGCATCTGGCAGATAGAAGCCTGGACGTATGGAAAGGAGAGGGCATAAATGAGATAGTGAGACATATCTTGCTGGAATGGACATTGACGAACAAAAATAACCAAGAACTCAGAAGACATAAGTAAGGGCTGGTCCACACTGGGGGGGGGATCGATCTAAGATATGCAACTTCAGCAATGTGAATAACGTAGCTGAAGTTGAATATCTTAGATCGATTTTTAAAAGGTACTTACCCCAGTCCACACGGCAGCAGGCAGGCTCCCCCGTCGACAGCGCTTCCTCCGCTCGCCGAGCTGGAGTTCCGGTGTCGACGGGGAGAGGTTCTGGGATCGATTTATCGCATCTAGACGAGACGCGATAAATCGATCCCAGAACATCGATAGCTACCCACCGAATCGGGTGTGTAGTGTGGACGTAGCCTAAGAGAGAGAAACAGCAAGGTATTGTGCCAGTGCTGGTATCTGAGAACTGTAACTGTAGTTAAGAAGCAGTAAATCCAAAAACCGTGTCTTAGATTCTAAAACCAGTGGAAGAATGTGATCCATATTTATTACAGTACAGAAGTAGCTCTTGTCAAGATGAATAAAAACATTTATTTCATTAAGTTTGAATAGATCTTAAAATCTTTCACTGTACACTAGATGCACAAAAAAGAAAATATGCTGTCACAAACACGGCTATGATGTGCCTGGACATGAGGCCTGTTGAAACAATTCCTTTTCCATCTTGAAATTCTTAGTGGTATTTTCCTTCCAAAGGTTTAGTCAATTTGAGACACAGGTACTGGTCTGACAATGTTGAATTTGATTGCTTGTGACTCCAGTTAATATCCATTTCTGTGAGCGTGTCTTATTTGCATGAAAAGAACAAAACTGTCAGGAATCCCAAACAACAGGTATTAGGCAGAGACAGACAGCACCATTTAATAGTGTTATCAGTTAATTTTTTTTCTATGTACTTAATAAGTGGTTGAAAGTTGAAGGATTTTGAAACCTCTGCCAAGATGGCCAGTAGGAAGTGGTACGATGAGATATATGGCAAATCTCAGGGGGAGGGAAAATAGGTGTGAGATTCTTTCCTCTTTAGAAGCAGGTGGAAAAACAGGCTAGCTGACCAGAATAGACAGGGCTAACATGTTTAAAACACCAAGTTTAAAAAGTTTGTTATGTACCAGAAGTAGTAATTCTCACACTCTTTTTACTATTGTAGACTATTTTTGCCAAAAAATCCTTTTAGAGACCACTTAAATAAATGGAGATATGCCAATCTCCTAGAACTGGAATGACCTTGAAAGGTCATCGAGTCCAGTCCCCTGCCTTCACTAGCAGGACCAAGTACTGTCCCCTGACAGATTTTTGCCCCAGATCCCTAAATGGCCCCCTCAAGAATTTAACTCACAACCCTGGGTTTAGCAGGCCAATGCTCAAACCACTGAGCTATCCCTCCCCCACACCCAAGCCCTGATTCCAGACTTTCCTTTATCGGTTATAGTGCTTGTTTACCTGACAAAAAAAATAGGGCAGCATATAGGAGAAGTTGAAAACAAATTCATTTTAATGTAATGAGTGCTACAACTTGGTTACATCCATTTTTAGTTTTACTGTTTAGTAGGATGAAATCTCTCTTTTATCTCTTAATACCATAGAATGTTTGTTTGCATGCTGTTCATTGCACATATGAAATACTCACAATTTGAATGGAAATATTTAACTTAGAGTAGACAAAAACATTACATGCTATTGGTTCTGTTCCCTGCTTGGCTGTGTGTAAATTGTAGAATCTGGTTTCTAGTAAATACTCAAGTTCATGAGTTCAAAGTTTTTCTTTGCACCTGCCCTTTCATGATGTCTATGTGACTGTTCATTTACTAAAATACTTGTGTAAGGCAAACTTGTGTAAGCCACTAATTTGTTTGGACTGTGTTTGGACCCATTTTGTGTAAGGCATACACAAAATGGGTAAAAACATAGTCCAAACAAATTAGTAGTTTAGCTCTTAGCTCTGGTCAGCTAGTTCTATTAATAAAACAGTTCCACTTTGTCTACAGTAGTTAAGTTAACAGTGTGAACACCTTGAAGAATCATGTTTAAAGATGGATGGTTCTCATTAGCACAACTTCAGCTGTTGTGTAGACAGGATCTAGAGATCAAGAAACTCCCCACATTTGATTTTTTCCCCCTTCTTCAGATCTATACACTACACAATCTGGTTTGGATAAAAGCAATGAGTTTGACACTTACCCAAGCAACATGAGATGACAAATGCATTTGATACAGCCACAAAACAGGCTTTTTAAATTGAGATTTGATATTCTCTAACAATTGAGGCAGATATTTAGTTGATGAATTTCCAATAGAACAGGACCTTCTAGCACATGAACATGCATGGTTGGCAAAAGTTTAAAATGGTTCTTGATAGATTTTTGACTGAGACTTTTCTTTCATGAGTCTTGTGTGTAGAAAAATAAATAAAGCACTTTACATTTTTTGTATTTACTTAAAGTAAAACGTTCCAGTCATGATGGAAACATTTAAAGGATGAAGAACCCAAAATCTGTGTGCTTCAAAAACATGGAAGTACAATACAGCAGTGTATTTATTACTCTACAGATCACAGCTACATAATAAAATTTCATCAGAATCAAAAAGTAATATAATCATTAGCCTTACAGTACTCAGAAGTGGTTTACGAATTATTACCTGTTATCAGGAAATTGTTAACTAGATCAAATTACTGTAATTTGCAACTCCTCTTTCAGGCACCAATTAGATGTATAGAACTATGTCATTTCTGTAGGAGAATTCTACAACAGTGGCTCCAGGGAGAGAGAGGAATTTCCTATGTCAAGTACAGATGCAAATTGTGGATCAGTAAAGTTGTTTGAAATGGATTTTAATTAGGTTGGATATGCGGATGTAATATTATGATGTATTAGTGGTGCCCCCACTGTTGTGATACTAGACAACAACAAAGGGAGGAATCTAAACGTAAATGCAGATATTCTACATGCGGAAAGTTTTAAAGCTGTGATACCATTCATTTTGTCTAGAGATGAAAGTCTTCACTTAAGTGTCCTCCTTCCCCTCATGAGGGATCCCAAGTATCAAATCTACCAGAAAAAGACCAAGCCTCAAGTTTGAATCCCAGGGATTAAGATTCCATTAATTCAGAAACTAGTTCCTTTTTCTCGCTCTTGTTTTTCTACAATCAGCGGCCTGTCTCACTCAACTCTTTTTGCTAACTTGCCATCCAGAACCAGGAAGTATCCAGCATGAGGTTCCTGCTTCAGAGGCTATATAATGTGTTATGAAACAGGAAGCTCACAGAGATGGAAATCTTCAGTGTTGTCTGGAGGATTCAAAATCACACAACTAGAGTACATTGATCAGATGTATCAGAGGGGTAGCTGTGTTAGTCTGGATCTGTAGAAGCGACAAAGGGTCCTGTGGCACCTTATAGACTAACAGAGGTATTGGAGCATAAGCTTTCGTGGGTGAATACCCACTTCGTCGGATGCATCCGACGAAGTGGGTATTCACCCACGAAAGCTTATGCTCCAATACCTCTGTTAGTCTATAAGGTGCCACAGGACCCTTTATTGATCAGATGACAATTTAGCAAGTATACTAAATTTGTCTTCAGAATTAAGTGAGAGGAATTAAACAGGTGAGAAAAAAATGTCTACCCTATTTGACTCCATTATTTTATTACTTACATCATGTCATTGACTTGATGCTTTTTAAACAGAGTGTCTCTGCCCCAAAAACTAAATTAAAAGAACAACAGGAAGAGATTACAAACACATAAGGAACAAGGAGGATGAAAGTTAAAACAATGAGCCTATGCATTCACATGGGCAAATAGTGAATGTATCTTGAGGTCTACACATTTTTATTGCAGATTTTTGTTGTTTTCTGTTGTGCTGTAAACTCCATACGGCTTCTCCATTGGGAAAACTGGGTAATGTCTCTAACTGCCAGTTTATGGTGTTCAGTGCCTAAGAGGTGGTGAAGTGAAGAGTTGGACTGGGATACCTAAACTGATTGACTATGCCTACTGCCATAATATCCTTTGGGTATTGTTACCCGCCTGTTACCCTGAGAAAGGTGGGCTTCCCCCTCCACGCAAAGAATTGACTCAGCTATTTAAGTTTCCCCAGCTGTTGTTAAATCAGTTTCCAAACTAGAGTACAGAGAAATACACCAATATCCAGGTTTTGTCTGTAGAGAGATCAGCCCGTGTCAGTCATTTTGAGCGTCAGTTCTACACAAATTCTGAGGGCTGCCTAGTGACCACACAGGATGTCTGGGCTGTTTCTGAAGCCCCAGGCACATCTTAGAGCCGACAAAAGCATGAGCAGGTCTTATCCTGCTTCATTGCCACCCAGTTGCCACCCAGTAAGAGGACTCAGTTTCAGGAAGGAATGGGGAATTTTGTCTTGTTTTGGCACGGCTATAATAAGTAATTGTTTTTAAGATATGTGCAGCATATTTTTTTAGAAACCCTCTTCCTCCCATCTCCACCCCCCAGTCCCTGTCCCCGTACAACATGTCAACTATTTTCTTACATTGTCAGCTCTTCAGAGCAAGGGACATTTCCTCATATACGTTTGTACAACACTTACTACAATAGGGCCCCAGCCAAGACTGGGGCCTTGGGTACTACTGTACTAAACATATTTAATGATAATAATAAAACCAGTATGAAGACCAAAGATGGCAGGGAATGAAATGTGGAGGTTTGAACTAGTCTGAACTAGCCTAGAGCAGCAGTGTGTGAAAACTTACCAGTTGATGGCTGTGCAATAAGAAGGTGACCTCAGTCAAGTTTCTAGGGGCAGGTATATACATCAAAAAAACTCCCTCACAAGTGACACTAAGTGGCACTCTTCATGAGCTAGCCAGGGATTTCATATGAATTGAGGCTGAATAACTGCCTTTGCTAGAACCAGTTCTCTTTGGGGCATATTGGTGTACTGGGAAACAGCTTTCATTGTCAGTGCTCCTGATTGTTGTACCTGTTCCGAGGGTAATCAGAGGGCTTCACCTCTATAACTATCAATATGGTACTTTTCACTGTATTGAACAATTACTTTAAAAATAAGTAAAGAAGATAAAGAAAAACAGAAAAATAAATGTCTTGCAAATTTACCTAGGAAGAGGAAGATAATGACATGGCCTACAGCTTTTTGTTTAGGAGAATTTCCGTCCGCTAATGAATGCCAAGAAGAATGGTGTCACTCATATTTATCTATCCTTCTTATCATGAAAGAATGAATTGATGAATAAGTTCAAGTCACTTGCAAAGCATGGAAAATGTGTACATGTAGGACTGATAATAGAGACTGACACCCTTGACAAGCTAACAGCTAATGATGGAGAAATATTAGAAAGTTCAGAGGTTTCGGTCAGCCTGGACAAGCACCTAAACATATGAAAGCTTATGTGAACTGTCCAGACTTTTGGGTCTGCACATTTGGGCTGAAAATCTTTCAAGATCAGTTTTCCTCATTCAGATGCTTACTTGCTTCTGAACAGCCCATAAACATCTGCATCAGCTGGTACATGGAGGCATAAATTAGTTCAGTCCCTGGATTAAACTGGGGCTCATAAATCCAGGGTAGTGTGGTAATTCCTGACAGAAGTAGGTGGGAAAAAGTTGGCCAAAATGAATTGTAATTTTTTGAGGTGTGTTTTGAAGAACTACAAAACTCCCACTTGAAATCTCTTACATAACTTAGTAAAGAAAGTTCCAAGTAGATAAAGATCAAAACTGCATTCTAACCAGCTGTACTATTGTCAGCAGAGCAGTACTCTCACTAGAAGCTCTTCTGTATAGTGCCATCACAAGACTTATTGATTAATTCAGGAGCAAGGTTGCAACAAAGCATCTTTTTTATTCGCTTCCAGGCACATCTAGATAACAGTAATACAGCAGAAACATGATTTTCTAAATTGATTGGCTGAGATTCTCTGTTGTACCTTCAGGAGATGTAACAAAGAAAGCATAGCCCTGGAGGAGAAGGGCAAAGGTGGCTTTCAGTCCTCAGGATTCTGAACTGCTTTGAGGGCTAAAACACCCTGGTGCAGATTAGAGTAGTCCTGAAATATATTCATTAATTTATGGAACCACTACAGAGCTACCTATAGGCTTTGCTACAGTTTGGAGCATCCCAGAATCTTTATAGTGCTCAGTGCTATGGAAACACACCCTCCCACACTTGGTATGCCCCTGTTCCAGGGAACAGGAGAGGGCCTCTTACAGTGGTCTGATCCTGTGCATGTGTCAGGGAATTCTCCCAAGAACCTTTGTGGCACATTTCTTCCCCATAAGCTGCTGGTGTATTCGGGTGGGGAGGGATAGAATATGCTCCCCCCCCACTCTTGCCTACAAGCGACATAGATGATTAATCTTTAAATGTCAGGATTTAAACATAAAATTGTGTAAAAGCACCTCAGAGAAATCTTCACTAAATCTCAGAGAGGTACCTTTGGGATAAATGCTCAGGTTGCATTTTAGAATATCCAAATTAGTTCTCCAGTACTACAGATAGTATGTCCAGAGCTAAGCACAATACAGCGGATGTATGCAGATGCTGCAATGCCTGGACTGACTGTGTCTTAAAACAGTAATTCAATTTGTAGTGCGGTACTAGTCAAAAAAGTTACTTTGTAAATATGGACTCCACATTTCATGACTCTGAGTGCTTCCTGTAGCCAATGTGCTCTAATTACAGGTTAAAATTAATATTTTTTCCTCCTGTGACAATTTGAGGAACTCTGACTTTGTACAAATCTTGGTTGATATGAATTTGTTGTATCATGGGGTGCCTGTAGGGGGCATGTGGAATCCACCATTTATTGACAGGAGCTGTAGCACATTTCTGCAGACCAGGAACAATGGTTGCTGGTTAAATCTTAATGGTCATCTATTCAGATGAAAACACCTTGGAATAATGGATTGGCTGAAGCTGGAAGAAATTTGTCTCTCTAATTGCTCTGAAAGGAGAGGGAGTGGAAAAATCCCCAGCAGCAGACCAAAGAAAAACAGGTGTTGGTAGGGGGACATATACATTTGAGGGACTCAGAAAAAAAAGACACTGGAAGCTGTGGTTTAGAGAGAAGTGCATGCTTTTGTACCAGGTGTGTACTGTTTAACTGTGGGACTAGCCCCGGTAAGGAAAGCTAGCTGAATTAGGCTACATGATTCTGAAGAGAAGCCACAGGAGGACTCTGGGCATCCCAGAAGACTCTGCCCAAGCCCAAAGAACTCTCCAGACTGGTAAGGAAACTGAGGCAGGGAAATGCATGCAGGTGCGTTTATTATTTTGTTTAGAGCTGAGTGTTAGAGTAATGGTGTTTAAAATTCTGTGCAGAATTGGTGTGTTTGCTCTCATTGTCTCATGCTCCTGGAGTTCTGGGAGGGGTTGTGCTTAAGATACAGCGTAGTGTGAGGCATCAGTACAGGGGCTAAGAGGTTGAACCATAGGATCTCAGCTCTCAGAAGAGGATGCTAGATGGTTGATCTGACCCTGAGTGCATGCCTAGAGAACCCACCCAGGGGGCAGTGCCTGGACTGTTCAGTCAGAAGGCTTAAAGAGCACATGTGGTCCAGTGAGGTGGGCCCCAACCACATTAGCCTGGGGAGAGTCTAACCAGAGGAGGTGCTCTCCCGGGTCATGTGTATGTGTGTGAAAGAGAGAGAGACACCCGCTAATTTCTGGCCCAAGAACTACATCTGAACTCAGTGTTAACACTGGTTTTTTTTTAATCTTACACACTATTACTAGTAATACAGGTTCTACTGACCAAATTAGTTCCTTGTTTACAACTGTGCAACCCGTGGCTGGAACCTTAAGCCAGCTATAGTCAAATGAGAAAGTAGACACACATTTTTAACTGAAAGGGTGATTAACCACTGGAATCTACTATCAAAGGAAGAAGAGGATTCTCTGTCTTTTGATGTCTTCCAAGACTGGATGCCTTTCTGGCAGATCTCCTTTAGTCAAACTCAAGTTATAAGGTTCAGTACCAGAGTAACTGGGTGAAATTTAAAGGCCTGTGATATATAGGATATCAGACTAGATGATCTAATGGTCCCTTCTGGCCTTAAATTCTATGAATATATGCAAGGATGTCGGTGAGGACTATTTGTGATTATTTATAAGATATTACAATAATAGTTACATACTTGTGAGTAAAAATAGTCACAAGTGTGTTAACAAATCCAATATTGGAACAAGGTCAGAACTCTAGCACCAGACAGGCAGAATGGCAGGACACTACATTAGCCTGGGGGTACCCACAGCATTCTTATTTACTTTTTAATAATCAACATGTTGCAAGTGGTTAAGTCACCTACAGATTGCCTCATGAGGGTGATGTAAACCATTTATGTGTTGGACAATACATTATAGAAATTAGAGTTTGTCAAGGCTTGAGCAGAAGTATTTACCAAGTGAAAGTTCACCATGGAACTGTGGATTTAAATGCATTTTTACCCTAGATGACCTGGCTAATATAAGCCTAAAATTTCACGTAAATGTGACATTATCAATCTTGCATAATGGTGAGTGAATCAAGCTTATGTTCCAGGAAAGAATTCAGCTAGATTACCTTGACAGAGAATAGATTTCTGTTAAAAGCTTACTTGGTCAGTCTAAACACCAAAGGACAAAAATTACCTTTGAATAATATCATTACTAAAATTGCTCTGTCAGAAAAGCATTTGTTATATCTCTGATGCACTTTATTGACCACCGAATGATTATTCACCTTTTGGATCAATTTCCAGAGTTTCTTATTACTGTAGGTACCTTGCTCTTCAACTTCCACAAACATTTTTATAACTCCTGTAATAAGCCACTATTTTCTTTTGTATTTTCACTGGTCATGTTTCTTTTTCAAGTTTGATTTGATCGTTTTGGTAAGCCTGACTTTTAGTCTCAAATTCATTGACCATATTATATATTGGTAGGGGGAGGCTCGTGTTCTGGTCTCCTTGACCTTTGAATCTCTCTGCATTATAAGATTTATTTGAGGCACAGCAGCTGTCATTTCCTCCTGAGATGCATTATATAGAATTGATGAAACCTTGGTAAAAATGCCAATTGCTCTGAACACATTCATCTCACTTCCAACGGGTAAGATACATAATTCTCCGTGATCTTTTTTGATAGACTTCAATGGTCCCTTTGATGGTCTATTTGAAAATAATTTGTGTGTGGCCAGTTTACAAGTTCCCTGCAGCTTTGCAGATGAAAAAGATGAAATGGGTCTGTCTCAACAGACCATCTCCAATTGATTATTTTGTATTGTGCCTTTTGATATTTTTGAAGCTTTAATAAATAGAGCTGCATATTTACCTTCGGATTTTCCCTGAGTTTTACCATACTCTAACTGGCATGAAGCCAATAGGCTTGGAATAAATCTGTTCCTCAACAAAATCCATACTTTTTGATATTTGAAAAAGTTGAGTAAATTCTAGCACCACTTGCTTCTGTGTGTCTGGCCTTCAGATGATTCAGGTGTTTTGCCACTACCTACCCTTTCAAAATGTTTAATCATATCACGCAGTATTTTCATAAAGTACTAACTAGATTTCTCCTCCATTCATAGCCTGATACTTATTCTGAGCCCACCAGGCCAGCATCAACACTGCTCCCCTGAACCAGTAGCCTTGCCAGGGTGGGAGGAGGGGGAGCGGCTGCTCCCCTGGGAGGAGAAGCGGCGCCTTAAAGCACCGCACAAGCCCCGCTGCTGGAGCCGGGCCAGGGGGGGCGCTTTAAAAGGTCTGCAGCTCCTACCGCTGTGGGGAGCCATGGGCCTTTTAAAGCACGCCCCCCCCCAGCCCTGCTGCCGGAGTTCCGGCAGCGCTTTAAAGGGCCCGGGGCTCCGCAGCGGCTGGAGCCTCGGGCCCTTTAAAGTGCCACCAGGTGAGTACAGGGGGAGCGGGGAGGCGCCTTTTTATAGCGCCGCTCCCCCTGTGCGCTAAATCTGGCTACCCCACTGCCCTGAACATCCAATCTGAACCCAAGAGTATGGTAAGCTTAGAGCAGGATCTATTTTCTTCCATCAGTACACTAGTAACTGTTGCTAGTTCTGCATACAGAGCTGACTTACTTCGCAGTATAACTATGGGAGTATTTATAATCACTCCATCTCTCAGCTTCACTGCTGCCAAACCTCCTTTCCCTTGTCCCTGTACATAATGGCTACGGCCATTCATATGCCACATCTCCATCTCCTCTCCAATCTTGTTCGCATTTAGTTATTTAAAGATTGGATGTTGAGTGCTAGCTGGACTAATTTCATGTTTGTGGGGCATCCCCTGTATGCAGATACCTGAAACCCATTTCTTAATTCGTTTAGCTGTACTGCCTCCACATTTTCTCCCTGCAATGCCGGAGTCCATTTTTGAATTATTTTATTGCTAATTTGTCCAGCTGATGCTTTTCCCTCTAGCAGTATCTTGAGTGGAGTATGGTGACTGCCAATGAACACGCTCTGTCCTCCCACCAGATATTTGTGTTTAATTGCCCAGTATGCAGTTAACACAACTCTCTCACACCAGTTGTACTTAAATTCTATACTTAGCATTTGTTTCCCAACTATTGCAACCAGCCAGTCTTGATTTCCATATTTCTGTGTGAATACCACTCCTATGTTACTTGGCATTACTGCAGGGTACATACAAATGATTTACTTCAATCTGGGAGTGCACAGGAGCACTCCCCAAATGCTGTTTCAGCTTAACCACTGCTTCAGAGTGCTCGTCCTGCCTTATCCTAGTGGGGTGCCCTCACTCACGCATACAAAAGGACTAGCTGCTTCCGCATAAAGCAGGGAGAATTCTCTACACAATCTGGTGATCCCCAAAAAGGACTGTAAGGCCCACTTATCAGTAAGGATTGGTACTTCAGAAATTAATTCAGCTCGGATGACAATCGTAACGCCGTCCCTCCTCACCTACAGTTACTCCCAACAATGTAACCCTTCTCAGAACCAGATGTGCTTTCCTGCTGTTAATTTTAGCCCTGCCTGCTGCAGGCACTGGAGTGCCTCAGACAGAGCCTGTGTCTGTTCCTCCTCAGTGTAGGGACTGCACCAATACATCATCCACATACTGAATGAGCCTGTCAGGCTGAGAAAAGTCCTTAAAACCCTGATTCATATGTGCAAGAAAAACAGCTGGAGGACAGTCTTTGTACCCCCAGTTCATGAATGCTGCACTCCTCTCCATGTGAAAGGTGTTCTGTAGTGACATTCTAGGGCCAGAAACCATTACTAATGTCCAACACCAAAACCCACTTCATTTTAGGAGAGATTTTTGCAATTATTTCAGATAGACAGCTACTATAGGAGTCATAGATTTTGCTTTGTCATTTGCCCTGCTATAGTTAATCTCCACCCACCTGCTGGCTTTTTGCTGGAGAATTACATACCAAGGACATTGACTTTATCACTCCTCATTCCAACAATGCCTCCACTACCTCCTGTATTGGACCTGTAGGTTTTTTAGCTATGGGGTATTGTTTTTGGGGTGGGAGTGGTTCCCTCCTTTTAGTAATATCTGGGTATTCATTCCACCAGTCCAGTAGAGAAGCCCATGTCTCCAGATATGCTTGTACTACCTCTGGGACCCACCCTGGTGTGTCCACAGTATATTGAATAGACACAGCCTGTTTTTCCTTTATTGACCTTACTGCTGCTGCCATGGGTATAACCCCCCTTGCTCAGCACTCCAAAGAGCCATGTTTGCCAAGTCCTCTACTAGACACCTTGCCAACACTTGAACTCTGCAAATCTCTTCCTTAGACAGCTGTGCTACCCCATCACACTGACTTGCCCATTACCCTATCTATATTACTTGTCGTCTTTTATTTCTAACCACAATACTTTCCCAGTAACTTGCTGAATTCTGCCGTTTATCTCCCTGTCATCATTATTGCTGTTCCATTTTCTAATAACATGTCTTGTTCCTCCCCTGCTATAGAGGTTTTTACCATGGGCTGTCCCCAAGTGTCCTAAGAGTGGGATGCTATGAAGGACAGCTGTGGCGCAGGGGTCTTGTAGCCCTATTGGGAGTACATTGAGTGACTTCCCCCACTGGGCTGACCCCCCTGCTAAGTCCTTAACCTTTTTGCTTCCTCCTCAAATTTCTCCTTCTCTTTCTTGAGCTGCCAAAAGGGTATTCTGGGCCTCTCATATTCCTGATCTCCTCTGTACCCTCCTGCTCCTTGTCCTCTGCCTCCAAATCCTTCTCTTCCCCAAGGTTCCCTGTCTTGCCTGATCCTTTTTAATGGTTAATAATTGTCCTGATTGCCAATTGGTCCTGATTAATCAGCTGGAGGTAATAGGGTTCCTGTCCCAGAATCAGGCTACAAAGAACTAAAACAAACTAGTTCAATATCTCATAGGAGACTTGGAGTATATTGCAAGCACACTCACACTGAGGGCAAAGAAAAACCTTAGTGATGTTTATTAAAAACAATTGATTAAGACAGAAAAGCTCCAAACCACATAAACAGATAGGAATAATACATTATTGGGGATAGTGGTGTTATCATTCCTTGCATATGCTCTTCAATTTATATGCTTAACCCTTCCTTGAAGACCTGGTGGTGAGAGAGAAAGTACCAGCCCTGCCTCTGACATGCCAAGTGAGTCCAATGGTCCAGGTTCCCCAATGCCCAAGATTGGTGATAGATGACAATAGACCTGAAGGGTCAAATGATGGAAAGCTAAACCCCTCCACATTGTGGTTTGTCCTATTATAGGGCCTGAGCACTACAATGAATATTTATTCTAATGCCCAGACTTCCATGTGCAAAACTAACTTTCTCACCCTTATTATATTGGGGTGCACTTATCCCATAGGTAAACATATACATGTCATTTAATTCATCATCATATACATCACCTATTGCTCAAGCGAGCTTGTGGTTAGACATCTGCCCAAGATTTTATCCTAAAATATCCAAGCCCACATCACTTCAGTGTTCCTGCAGTTAGATTCCAACTCCTACTATTGAGCAAGCTATTCCTAGTTCCCCAAAATCTAAATGTAACTGTCAGGCTATTTATCTATGCCAAGAGTCACAGGCCTGCCATACTTGGCTATACATATGCTAACTTGCTTAAGATAACATCTTACAGGATACAGGCCTTGCATATGTTCGTTGCATTACTACTGAATATAAAGAAAGGCTAAGGCCTTGGCTACACTTGCAGATGTACAGCGCTGTTAGTTAAACCCGTCTTCGTACAGCTGAGTAGGGAAAGCGCTGCAGCCTGTCCACACTGGCAGCCGCCAGCGCAGTAACGAGCACTAACATGGCTACATTTGCGGCACTTGCAGCGGTTTTGGGAGAGGTGCATTATGGGCAGGTATCCCACAGAACACCTCTTCCAATTCTGGCGCCGTGGGTTGTGGGAAGGGGGCGTGGGGTATGGTGCATTCTGGGTCCTGTCCCAACGTCCCGTGATGCATCGCTTCGCATCCCAGCAATCCCTGTGTTTCCAGCCACAATTTGCGCCATCTTTCAACGGTTTCTTTGTAGCGCGATCTGTGCTCCGTTTCGGTCAGCGGGAAAATGGATCCCGACCTGGTGAGCAAAATACTGACGAGTCTCGCCAGCACGTCACGTTTGGCAGTCGAGCTCTTCCTTAAGAGCCACAGTGACAGCGAGGAGTCCGACGATGACGATGAAATTGTCACGCAAAACGCGTATGACACGAACTTGCTTGTGGCATTCACGGACATGCTATGCACCGTGGAACGCCGCTTTTGGGCTCGGGAAACCAGCACAGAGTGGTGGGATCACATTGTCATGCAAGTCTGGGATGACGAGCAGTGGGTGCAGAACGTTCGGATGAGAAAAGCTACTTTCATGGGACTGTGTGAGGAGCTCGCCCCCGCCCTGCGGTGCAAGGACACGAGATTGAGAGCTGCCCTGACGGTGGAGAAGCGGGTGGCTATTGCAATCTGGAAGCTCGCAACTCCGGACTGCTATCGATCAGTAGCGAACCAGTTTGGAGTGGGAAAGTCGACTGTTGGAATCGTGCTGATGCAAGTTTGCAAGGCCATTAATCGCATCCTGCTCAGAAGAACCGTGACTCCGGGTAACGTGCAGGACATTGTGGCTGGCTTTGAACAAATGGGTTTCCCTAACTGCGGAGGGGCGATAGATGGGACGCATATTCCTATTCTGGCACCACCCCACCTAGCATCCGATTACATTAATCGGAAGGGGTATTTCTCCATAGTTCTCCAGGCGCTTGTGGATCACCGTGGGCATTTCATTGACATCAATGCAGGCTGGCCCGGAAAGGTGCATGACGCACGCATCTTTCGGAACACTGCCCTGTTCCGGAAGATGCAGTCCGGGACTTTTTTCCCAGACTGGAAGATCACGGTAGGGGAAATTGAAATGCCCACTGTGATCCTTGGAGACCCCGCGTACCCTTTAATGCCGTGGCTCATGAAACCCTACACAGGGAGCCTTGACACCAGCAAGGAATGGTTCAACTACAGGCTGAGCCGGTGCAGAATGACTGTGGAGTGTGCTTTTGGCCGTTTGAAGGGCCGCTGGCGATCTCTATATGGGAAGCTGGACTTGGCTGAACACAGTATCCCCGCGGTTATATCCGCGTGCTGTACCCTCCATAATATTTGTGAAGGGAAGGGTGAAATGTTCACTCAGGCGTGGACCTCAGAGGTTCAACACCTGGAGGCTGAATTTGCACAGCCAGAGAGCAGGGCTATTACAGGGGCCCAGCGTGGGGCTGCAAGGATTAGGGATGCCTTGAGGGAGAAATTTGAGGCTGACAACCACCACTAATGTGTGCTGCCCTGCACGACCCTGAAGTGAAGTGGTTCCAATGTTATCAGTTATCTGTCTTTGCTAAGCTGATTTGTGTTTGCTCAGCTCACTTGCGTTGCCTGTTTCTTTCCTGGGCTAAGGTATCTTTTTTCCTTATGCAATAATAAAGACTGTTTGCACATCTAAAGAATCCGTTTATTACAGAGAAAATACATGTATTAAAAAGAAACACAACTGCTTGTGAGACAGAAAGGGCAAGGGGGTGGTGGGTGGTGTGGGGAAGGGTTCAATCACAGGGTATGGTATGTCCTGCTTTCATACTCGGGCTTCCTGTCTGGAGTGCTGTGCAGTGAGTGCGGCACTTCAGAATGTCTATAATTTGGGATGGGAGTTGAGTGCAGTGGGTAAGGGTCATAGTTTCCAGGGCTGTCTGGTGAAGCTACAGGTGTTGGGGGCATCTGGTGTGGGCGATAAGAACCTGGATGTTGGGTGAAGTGGGCAGGTGGTGACATGGGGGCACAAGTGTTTTGGGACACTGGCTGCAGGGGGGGGCGGGTGCGGTACTGCTCCGCCTGCATGGCGACGAGCGCCTGGTTAGAGTCCGCTTGGCGCGCCAAGATGCTAATCAGTTCCTTTGTGCTTTCCTGCCAGAGCTGCATGCTTTGCTGCCGCTGCGCTGCGTTTTCCTGGCGGAGCCTGCTTTCACTCTCCCTCCACTCCCGAGCCTTTTGATTCTCTTTAAGAGACTGTTTCATAACTTCCTGCAGCATGTCTTCTTTCGTTCTTCTGGGCCTCTTCCTGAGCCTTTGGAGTCTCTCAGCCGGTGATAAGAAGGATGGCGGAGATCTCAAGGTTACATCTGGAAGGCAAAATGCAACATTTAACAGAGGCATCATTGTTTTATCCCAGACAGAGCAATGATTCCCCCACACTTAAGGAGGGCACACACAGTCTCCAAAACAGCACAATTTTCCTGTCCCAAACAGAGCACACAGAACCTACGGGAGCCCCAAAATGGTGAGTAAGCACAGGGTAAAGGGGGACTGATTGTTTCACGGATGTACTGTCCGACGGGTTTCTGTGCCTTGGGGAGAGCCAACAGCTGCAGGGGGAACCTACACTGAACACTATCCCCACATTTTCCACAGGAGTTCGTCCTGGAAGATATCTCGCTGCTGAGGGTGTCCGGGGAAGCAAGGGAGGGTCTTCTACTGCCATGCGGCTTCCGCCCTGGCCCATATGCAGCTTGCCTGTGTGCAGCAATGGTCCCCCCGCCCCTCGTGGCACAGTGGCGCGGACACGTTACACTGAATGGGACAAGGACCACGGCGGCTCTCCCAATAAACCTGCGCAAGCGCATTGCCCATGTTATGGCTGAGACTTTCGAAGAGATTACAGTGGCCGATTTCTCCGATGTGATAGACCACATCAATGCGCTCTTCCGCATCTAGGCATGCATGCAGCCCAAACCCTCCTCGCCCAAGGACCCCACACCGAAAAAACTCCTTCCCGAAAATAAAAGCTGCTTACTGCGAACCTGTTCTTCACTTTCTCTCCCAGCGCGTACCGGCCACTGCGACTGGCTCCCTTCCTCCTGGCTCGAGAAGAGCTCCTGGCTGCATGCACCCAGGGATTCAGGGGTGTCTCCCCCAGCCACAGCACCCTCGCTTCTGTTTTCTTCAACCCCCTCCTCCTCCTCTTCCTCCTCCTCCTCATCCCGCTCTCCCGTGTCCACGGTGGTGCTCAGAACAGTAGTGGGGTCAACCCCAAGTATTGCATCCAGCTCTTTGTAGAATCGGCAGGTTTTGGGGGGAGCACCCGAGCGCTTGTTTGCCTCGTGGGCTTTGCGGTACGCACTCCGCAGCTCCTTTACTTTTATCCTGCACTGCATTGCGTCCCGGTCATGGCCCCTTTCAATCATGGCCCTTGATATCTGGCCGAAAGTATTGAAATTCCTCCGGCTGGATCGCAGCTGGGACTGGACAGCTTCCTCCCCCCAAACAGCGATGAGGTCCAGCAGCTCGCCATTGCTCCATACTGGGGCTCGTCTCGCACGTGGAGGCATGGTTACCTGGAAAGATGCGCTGAGAGCACTCCACGCCTGGCTGAGCAAACAGGAAGGGGATATTTAAAATTCCAAGGGAATTTAAAGGGTCGGAGTGGCGGTTGGTCACCTGAGGCCAGGGCAGTAGAGTTCTAATTGATGACCAGAGTGGCTAGAACAGGCGTTGTGGGATACTTCCGAATACTTCTGGAGGCCAATAACAGCGCATTGGGTGGCCACACTGTAGCCGCAGCGCACCAGCAGCAGCGCAACAAACGTTATTCCTCTCGGGGAGGTGGAGTACATGCAGCGCTGTACCTGAGGAGATGCAGCGCTGCACGTGCCTTGCGAGTGTAGACAGTTACTGAGTTACAGCGCTGCAGGCAGTTTTATTGCGCTGTAACTCGTGAGTGTAGACAAGGCCTAAGCTAGTTCTATGGGCTACACCTGCCTTTAGGGCTGGACTCTACTTTAAAAATCTTGGCTTTTGCTACCGATGCTGTTCTCTTAGTTAGTCCCCACCAGTAATTAGCTCTTGTTAACAAATCATCAGTATTAGGTGCAAACTGTAAAATGTGCTCCTTGCATTCAGAGGGCAACATAACCAGCAACAATTCAGTATGAGCTAGGTACCACCCGCCCCTTGTTAGTATATTGAGCACATTTTTCTCTCTCAAATTGTACCACTGAAGGAAGCAATCTGCCTATTCACTTGGACCCTCCTCTGGGAGGAGCTTTGCGGCAAACACTTCCACCTGAGTTATTAAACTATAAAACACTTTTGCCAATTGCGCCCCTAAATCTGAGTCAGTAAAGATGTGCACTATAATCTGTGGTCACTATAATCTGTGGTCCCCAAGGTTCTCTGCAATACCTTCTCCCAATCCTGCATAGTTAACTGGTTTATCGCTTTAAAGTTACTCTCACCTTATAAAAATATTTTTTTCTTTCAATACACATTTCTCCCTCTCCAGTTTACTTACTTTAAGGATCAAATCTCTAGTTTCCTGACTCAGGGTCCCTATTCCCAAAATTAGTCTCTGTAACAACATGGTTTTCTGGGCCCAGCTTCTCCCTGAGACTTCCCTGTGGGAGCCATAGGACCCTCCCTTGGACTTAACCTTCTTCTCTAATGCATTAGAAACCTGCTCAAATTTAAACCCTTCTAATAATGCTATTGCTGAACTGTTAGGTTTTGAGTCTGACCAGTAAAAATATACATATAATAAAATCTATACATTACCTGCTCCAGACGAATAGATCAGGGTCACCTAATCCAGACAGAGATCTGAGTCACAGCACCAGTAATGTTGGGATTCCCTCGAACACTTTGTCTAGTTCTGGAAGAACACTTCATTCAGTTCTCTGGGATCCAGAAGACTCAGGGTATGTCTACACTACGAGGCTAGTTCGATTTTTGTTAAACCGAACTTGTGAAACCGATATTGCAAGGTCGATCGTGCGAATCCACATCAAGGACCTTAATTCGAATTTGTGAGTCCACAGTAACGGGGCAAGCGTCGACATTGCAAGCGGTGCACTGTGGCTAGCTATCCCACAGTTCCTGCAGTCCCCGCTGCCCACTGGAATTCTGGGTGTGGCCCCCAGTGCCTTCTGGGGCCAAAAATGTGTCGAGGGTGGTTATAGGTAAATGTCGTCACTCGACCCACACTCCCGCCCTCCCTACGTGAAAGCGCCGGCGGGCAATTAATTCGCGCCCTTTTCCGGTGATTGACAGCTCGGACGCCACAGCACAGCGAGCATGGAGCCCTCTGCGATTATCGCTGCTGTTCTGTCCGTTGTCAACACCTCGCGCCTTATCATGCACCTTTTCC
This sequence comes from Chelydra serpentina, assembly GCA_037349315.1. Lineage (NCBI taxonomy): Eukaryota > Metazoa > Chordata > Testudines > Chelydridae > Chelydra > Chelydra serpentina. Next base: position 31,801,453 of record JBAIAC010000042.1, read on the forward strand.
AGAATCAGATGCAGAGAAATCGGGCGAGGAGGCAACGGAATCTCCGGGAGGACATGAACTCTGAGAGGGGCACAGACCTCTCGCAAAGCACGGGACCCCGGCCCATAGAAATCATGGTGGCAATGGGGCACGTTGATCCTGTGGAACGGCGATTCTGGGCAAGGCAAACAAGCACTGACTGGTGGGACCGCATAGTGCTGCAGGTCTGGGATGAATTCCAGTGGCTGCGAAACTTTCGGATGCGTAAGGGCACTTTCCTGGAACTTTGTGAGTTGCTGTCCCCTGCTCTGAAGCGCCAGGACACCCGGATGCGAGCAGCCCTGACTATCCAGAAGTGAGTGGCCATAGCCCTGTGGAAGCTTGCAACTCCTGACAGCTACCGGTCAGTCGCGAACCAATTTGGAGTGGGCAAGTCTACCGTGGGGGTTGCTGTGATGCAGGTAGCCCATGCAATCGTTGACCTGCTGCTCTCAAAGGTAGTGACCCTTGGAGACGTGCAGGTGATCATAGATGGCTTTTCCGCTATGGGATTCCCAAACTGCGGTGGGACTATTGATGGGACACACATCCCTATCCTGGGACCGGACCACCAGGGCAGCCAGTACATTAACCGAAAGGGCTATTTTTCTATGGTGCTGCAAGCACTAGTGGACCACAAAGGACATTTTACCAACATCAATGTTGGATGGCCGGGCAAGGTTCATGATGCTCGTGTTTTCAAAAACTCTGGTCTGTTTAGACGGCTGCAACAGGGTGTTTATTTCCCAGACCGCAAAATAACTGTTGGGGATGTGGAGATGCCTACAGTGATCCTCGGGGACCCTGCTTAACCGCTAATGCCCTGGCTCATGAAGCCATACACGGGAGCCCTGGACACTGAAAAGGAGCTCTTCAACTACCGGCTGAGCAAGTGCAGAATGGTGGTGGAGTGTGCCTTTGGCCGTCTCAAAGGGAGATGGCGAAGCTTACTTATTCGCTCAGATCTCAGCCAAACAAATATCCCCATTGTGATTGCAGCGTGCTGTGTGCTCCACAATCTCTGTGAGAACAAGGGGGAGACGTTTATGGCGGGGTGGGAGGTTGAGGCAAATCGCTTGGCAGCTGATTACGCACAGCCGGATACCAGGGCGATTAGAAGATCACAGCGGGACGTGCTGCGCATCCGGGAAGCTTTGAAAGCTAGCTTCCAGAGCGAGCGGGGTAATCAGTGACTGTGAGGCTTGCTTAAACAGAAGCTGAACCTGCCCCCGTTTCTTTTCCCAGTTTCTGTTGCCTATCCTCTCCAATTACCAACCCCTTTCCCCCCCTTCATTCAACACTTTAAAAGTACAATAAAGGAAACATTGTTAATTTAAACCGTCTCCATTACTGGTTTCTCGGTTAAGGTTTTAACCTGGGACACATACCGCGGTTGGGGAGCGGGTGGAGTGTTGGAAAGTACACTTCCAAGCTTGGGGAATGACATGCTCCTGCTCCCAGAGCAGTCCGAAGTGCTGGACTGCTTGTTTCAAGGGAGCCATCAACCCCTCCTATTCGCAACTGTGTGTGGTGGGGACTGTGCGACTCTTTGGCCGTGGATTGTGGCCACAGATCCCCTGCTGCATGGATCTGTCATGCACGCTATCGCCGGCCGCAAAAGATCAGCAGCCACCCTCCCCCACCAGAAAGTTAACCCCCCCCCCATAGAGAACATGAAAACCCCCTCCCAGAATGACAAGTGTGCCCAGTGCATGCAATGTGAGTGTGACTTTCTGTTGATCCTTTCCCCCTGTCTGTACCCTGGGTCAGGCACCTGTCGTCTCTAATTACAAACCCCCTTACCCACTCCCCCAAAACCAAACCGTCCTGTGAAAGAAAGTCAGGGAAACAGCACTCAACAAAACAAACATTTTTATTAAGCTGAGCATAGTTTTGAGATGGGCAGGGAAGTGTTATGGGGTGCGGTTGGAGGGAGGGAAAGGACCCATTTACAGTTTTGGAAATGACAGCCTTCTGCTACTGGAGCAGTCTGCAGGGGTGGAGTGATTATTTCCACGGCCCCTGCCTCCCCTCGTCCTAGTGACTTTGGGCGAGTAGACAATTGGACTTTATGCCGGGGGAGGGCGGCTGGAAATAACATATAGAGGTGCTCTTTCCTCCTGTCTCCTGTCCTGGAGAACGTCTACCAGGCGCCGGAGCGTGTCCGTTTGCTCCCTCATTAGTCCCAGCAGTGTTTGAGTCGCCTGCTGGTCTTCCTGCCGCCACCTGTCCTCGCGAGCTTCAGCCCTCTGCTCCCGTTCCCTGGCTGCTTGCTCGGACCTTGAGACTTCCTCTCTCCGCTGTGCCGCCTCCCTTCGGGAACAGACCATCAATTCGGAGAACATGTCGTCCCGGGTTCTCTTTTTGCGCCGCCTGATCAGCGCTAGCCTCTGGGAGGGTGAACCACGGGTAGGGCGGGAGACACTCGCAGCTGTGGGATGAGAGAAAGGGAGTGAATTCCTAAGAAAGATACTTTTTCCAGAACAATGCCCATACTCTTTCCCTGTGAATAGGACCAAGCACAGTACCTATCACATGTCCACTTACTACAAGGTCAAATATTATGTCTTTATCCTGAGTGTCTGGGGTCCGGGTGTACAGATCCCAGAAGCCTTGCAGAACACTGGAAATCAGCTCTCTGGAGACCATGGTAAGGTGATGAGTTTGGACTGCTGAGAGATTACTTCACAGCATTGCTTTACTCCCATGTTTCAATCACTGTTCCCGGCTGCGGCCAGGAACTGCTGCTGCCCAAACAGCTCATCTACAGCGGCTCGCCAATCCTTTACCCCCCCTCCGTGTGGCCGCTCCCAGGAACTGAAAGGGCCCGCGAACCGCTGTGTTTGAACGGCTCGCCTACCCTTCCACCCCCTCCCCGTGGCCGCTCCCGGGAACTGAAAGTGCACACGAACCGCTCTGTTTGAACGGCTTGCCTACTCTTTGCCCCCCTCCGCGTGGCCGCTCCTGGGAACTGAAAGAGCCCGCGAACTGCCCTGTTTGAACGGCTCGAACACCCTTCCCCCCCCTCCGCGTGGCCGCTCCCGGGAACCAAAAGTGCCTGCGAACCGCTCTGTCTGAACGGCTCGCGTACCCTTTCCCCCGCTTCGCGTGGTCGGTCCCGGGAACTCTCCCTGCCTGCGCACTGCTAAGTTCGAATGGTTTGGCTCCCAACTCCCTCCCACCCCGCGTTAATGGAAACCGCAGGGTGTCTTTCTATAAAGGGAAAATGAAGCATTCCCTATACTAATGAAACCACTCATTCAAACCAGGGCACCATGACTGATATCACTCTGATGAGGATTACGGAGACAGAGAAAGACTGCATGCTGCGTCAATGCCAGCAATCCCCGGGGCCCTATGCAGCCATGCTATGCAAGGCAATGATACCAGAGTACCTGCAGCTTGCATGGCGCGGGAAAGTATCCTACCATGGAGGAGACAATAAGGCCGCTCTCCCCGCGAACCTGATACAAAAGCTCTCACTGTACCTCCAGGAGAGCTTCGCGGACATCTCCGATGGGGATTACTCCTCTATCCCCATACATATTGACAGACTTTTCGAGTAGTTGCACTGGAAAGCGACTCAAAGCTGAAGCGCATAAGGCCAATTAAGCAATACTAACACAGTGCTTACACACCATGCCTATTGTATTTCAAATAAATGTCTAAAACACTGACCTGCTGATCCTTCTCCTGATTCCTGCTCAGGGATGCTGCCTTGGGAGGGTTCGTAGGTGAGCTCAGTCAGGGTGATGAATAGATCCTGGCTGTCGGGGAAATCAGCATTGGAAGCGCTGTCCACTGCCTTGTCCTCCTCCTCTCCTTCCTCATCTTCACCGTCCGCGAAAACCTCCGACGACGTGGCCGTAGATAAGACCCCGTCGTTGGAGTCCACGGACACTGGTGGGGTAGTGGTGGCAGCACCACCGAGCATTGCATGCAGTGCCTCGTAAAACCGGCAAGTGTGTGGCTGCAATCCGGAGCGTCCGTTGGACTCCTTGGTCTTCTGGTACGCCTGTCGCAGCTCCTTGATTTTCATGCGGCACTGCGTTGCATCCCGGCTGTATCCTCTCTCCGTCATTGCCTGGGATATTTTCTTGTAAATTTTGGCATTCCGTCTTTTGGATCGGAGCTCGGATAGGACGGATTCATCTCCCCACACAGCGATCAGATCCAAAACTTCCCGATCAGTCCATGCTGGAGCCCTCTTTCTATTCTGGGATTGCATGGTAACCTCTGCTGTAGAGCTCTGCATCGTTGCCAGTGCTGCTGAGCTCGCCACGATGTCCAAACAGGAAATGGGATTCAAACTGGCCAGACAGGAGAAGGAATTCAAATTTTCCCGGGGCTTTCCATGAGTGGCAGGTCAGAGCATCCAAGTACAGATTGCTGTCCTGAGCGTCCACTGAGTGGTGCACTGTGGGATAGCTCCCGGAGCTATTAGCGTTGAATTCCGTCCCCAGTACCTCGAATTCGACATGGCCATGTCAAATTTGGCGCTACTCCCCTCGTCGGGGAGGAGTACAGAAATCGAATTAAAGAGCCATTTATGTCAAAATAAATTGCTTCCTAATGTGGACGGGTGAAGGGTTAAATCGAGTTAACGCTGCTAAATTCGACATAAAGTCCTAGTGTAGACCAGGCCTCAGTTTGACTCCAGTTTATCAGGTTACTTCATTGGCATGTAACAGCTCTTTGCCCATGCTGGCCAGGTACAGGGTGATGCCACAAATTCAATTTGTGTAAAACACCACTCAGTTTATATACATCTTTCCTAGCTACTAACATCTATAGTTCTTGCATGGAAAGAGGTATTGCTTTGCAGATTGCATAAGGCAAGCATATCTGTTTAGAGTGTTTGTTATAAACATACCCACAATAGTTAGGGCTAGTCTACACTTACCGGATAGATCGGAGGTGTCGGATCGATCTTCTGGGTTCGATTTATCGTGTCTTGTCTAGACGCGATAAATCGAACCAGGAAGTGCTTCCCCGTCGACGCTGGTAATCCAGCTTGACGCGAGGAGTAAGCGCCGTCGACGGGGGAGCCTGTGCGCCGCATGTGGACCGCAGGTAAGTTCGAACTAAGATACTTCGACTTCATCTACGTTATTAACGTAGCTGAAGTTGTGTATCTTAGTTCGACATGGGGGGTTAGTGTAGACCAGCCCTTAGTTTCTACCTCCCTTATTTACTATATATTCACAATAGTTGTTTCAACAATAACTTTTTTGGGCTTGTTCAGTTGTATCTTGTCTTAACTGGGGCCTGCTCATGTCTGCTCAGCCTGCCCTACAGCAGGAAGCAGAAATATCGTCCCAGCTTGATATAGTCTATTCAGTTGGAAACCAGGAAGAACTAGAAATGCACAGTGAGTCTGTTTTGTTCACTTTAACGCTATTCCTCTGAGATTTTATATAAATGTCATTCTGACAGCTCATATAAAAAACTAAATAAATAGTCCTATTTCCACAGTAATATTGCCACTAGACTCAGTATAGGACACCTATGGATTTTGTCAGATCACAGTTAGATGACAACAGTACTCAGTTTCAGGTAGCACGTTATAGAAAGTATGCTGAAGAGATGCAAAAGGTTCAGAAAAAGGTTAAGAGAACAACATCTTTGTCACTCCACTTGTAGGATTAATGCAAACTGTCTGGATCAACTGAAACTTTACTAACTGGAGAAAATATGTATGGAAGGATATACATTTTCAGAATGATGAAGGGGACAATGAATGGTGATGAGTGAACCTCCAAAGGCTCAGTTTGGATAAGCGCCTTAGCTCAAGCTTATCTGAACTTGTCTTGCTTTTCAGCCTTCCTCACAGTCCTTGCAACTCAGCCTGTTTTCCTCTCTACAGCAACATCCATATCCACAGGAGCCTGAGGTCTTTTCCTCTTGTCTATCTGCACACAACTTTCAAAATTTAATTTTGTTCTCTATTTTTAACTCATCACTGATTGACACAACTGCAGCCGTTGTAATTATCCTCCACTTTGTATTGCATGAAGCATGCAGTTCAGCAGAAGGTTTCCTTTTGTGATTCACATCTGCACCTTAAAATACATATAATTTAGTTATCGAACACAGCCCCTCACATGCTCCCAATATGGCTTATGGCTTAAAGCCAAAATGTAGCCCACGGTGCCTGTGTAAATGATGCTAAGAGGAAAAGTCCATCCACCTTTACCATAACGGTGGCTGTCCTAGGATCTGAATGCCCTAGAATCTTTGTTCAATGTCAAGCTTCATGGCACATTTCTGTCTTTGGGTGGCTTTAGCAGTGACTAGTGGGTAGCTTTTTCTGTATGTAGGTCATTGGGCTTTTGGAACAATTTCAGCTCATCTCTACTTAGAAATAACGTTTTAAAAGCACTTTCTAGTGCAAAGGTCTGCTGCATTATGCATTTTTTCACCCCTTCTCCTACCCCACACTTGGGTTTGAACTTCTTAAGCAGAGACTCCATATGTATCAAAGCAAGGTCAAGGGAGCAGAATTAAAAACTCTCCAGCAGTATAAGACAGACCCTCGAGATTCTGTCTGAGGCTGCAATGTAGCGCCTTTTTCTGACACAAAGGTTTGTACCATTTATCCTTGTAGTGGAAGACAAATTCCAATTTACTACATCATTTGCAAAAGATAAATATGTTGTCAACTGTAACATATTTTCCTGGCACGTGGTCTTGAAAAATGTTCATGCAGTGAATAAAAAAACTAGTTGTATGCTAACAGAACCTGTATCTTTGTTCATATATGCTGCAATCAATTAGAAGGCTGGCTTACTGCTGCATAATTGTGCATTGATTCAAACTACTATGTATTGTATAAAATAGAAAAATACCTTTCAGTGAAGTGAGCACTGAAAGGGCAGGGGAAAGGAAAAGAAAACTAGATCTACTGTGCTCCACCACAGTGCGTGCACTGCGTGATGCTTTCCCATCCTATTACTTGGCTCTAACTTGTAGAATATTTTTTTCCCTCTTCATGCTGAAGGTCACAGTGAGAAAGAAAAGACCCAAAATGCCTAGCATAGACCATACATGTTTCTGAACCCTATATCTTGCAGCACAAGTTTGCCATACTAATTGACTGGCCTACTAAACAGGACCTCCCCATGTTAAATTTGAGAGAAATATGTGGTTTTCCATTGAGAAGCTGTGTAAACAGAGCACTGTGTTTTGGAAGACAATTCCAGTTATAACTGGAGCTCTGCTTTTCAATGACTCTTAATAAGCAACCTTTTTTTCACATTTCCATCTACATGGGAAAAATAGGAGCCAAGGCAGCAGATCCTGTGCTGGTGAAAACTGTCATTGCTCCATTGTAGATCTGACACTTTACAGGACCTCAGTGCCTAGAAGATTGTTATGCCTAGCAACAAATTCTAGGACAATATTTTCAAATCTGGGTATTTAAAGTTAGGGTGATAAGTCCACATGTAAGTGGCCTGAATTTCATAGCTGGCAAACACCTACACCATCCATTGGAATCAATGGGAGCAGTGGGTTCTCACACCTCTGAAAATTAGGTGACGTGTTGTGACCCTAAGAACCCTTTGATGCCAGCTGGCAAAGGGTTCACTGTTCTGTAACAGCAACTCCTCTCAGGCCTGACAAACTCAATACACCTAACACTTTGATGTCATAGTATTTACCTATAAAGGTTCCTCTGAGGTATCTAATGGAAGTTTACATCATTACTGAGCCTCAATCACCATGCGGCTTAAATGTACGGGTGGCTATTTCAGTAGTTATGTATGTGTGCTGAAGATATGTTCCTAAAATATGATTTAGAGACAGAGTTGACAAAAGTTTTCTGTCAGACAGAGAATGTTTATTCACCTGCCTCGGTTCATAGGTAAATTCAGCATTGTAAGCCAAACACAATGGGAGCTACATCTGGATTCCAAACCAACAGGGAATGTGAAGTCAACATGGGAAGACATCAGAGACTAAAACCACAGAGGGTTGTCCTGTTTCTGGGGTGCAAAGACAACACCCTTTGTGGTTTAAGAGAAAGCAAAAAGGATAGCGCTTTTTGCATTCATGAAAGTTGGATCATGGCCATGTGGAATAGTGAAGCTCGGAGGCTGCATTAGGTGAGAAATTGCTTCACACAAGGATTTTAGCCTGTTAGAATTAAGTTTAGACGAGGAAGCATGTTATGCTTTTGTTTTTGTTGTTGTTCTCATCCTTACTTATTATCTCTGTTTATTTACAAAGATTTAGATTTATTTGTTTTCACTACAAGTATATTCCAGTGCTGTGTTGTAATAACCTGATTGGCACAACTCAGGATCAGTCCTTTATGCGTACAGTGTCTCTTCAGAGACCGCTTACCTGGTTATTTCTGTGGGTGTTCAATGATGGGCTGGAGACTACAGAGGGAGATGCTGGCAGAGGGGCTTGAGGATTGATGTGTATCTGTCACTAGCCTGCACAGAGAGGTGAGGTCTGTGGAGAACTGTGCTTGTCTGTTGTCAGAGGCGGTTGGTTTCAGGGAGCTGAGTTACAGCAGGCAAGACTCCTTCATGCTAAGGCCAGGTGGTAGTTACGTGCCTCAAACCCCTGAGTCCCATTGGGGAGTGTCACACTTGTTTAGGTGCTTAATTATGGATTTGGATGCCTGACTTTACACCACCTGATTTGAAAAATGTTGGCCTATAGTTCTTTATTGCAGGAAAAAGAGATTTACCTAGCAATTATTTAAAAAATCTATACCATGATTAATCACCCAAAATACAGAAAATCTACATAGAACAAAAGTAAATTAAGTTAAAGAGCAGGTGATTAAAACCACAAAATGTACCAATCCTCTCCCCCACAAAATCTCATCCAAATCCTTTCTCCGCCCCACAAAGCCCTAGCAAATAGCTCATCTTCGCAGCATGCCCTAAAGGTCAACTATCTAGGGATAAGCTTATAATGGCAAGTTACAGACGTTTCCAACCTAAGTAGGTAGAGAGTAAGGCTAGTTTCTTAGCATAATATATAGCATATGTGGGTATAGTGAGGGTGTACCTTGTCCCACTATTGTTCTCAATTTACTTCGGTACACTTTTGTTATCTCTTCTTAGAAAATTAGTTGCTGTAGTGGTATTTAGCCTTCCAGTCAGTCCTCTAGTATAGAAGATTTAATGTTACTCTACTTTGGATACTAGTTTCTTTATTTGATAGACATATGAAAAATAGCTAAAAAGCTGAGCAGTAGCAGCTTTTCATATGACACAGAAGGATATAATTGAAGACTAACACTTTCGCCCTAAACAACCTTTACTTTTCAGATTGGGACAGTCGCTGAGGTACCCTGTGCACCAAAGAAACAACAACAGTTAGCTGTAAGGCTCTACTGGAACTTCAACATTTTCCATTGCATTATATATACTTAAATAGGAATTCTACTAAATGGAGTGTAATAAATTACCTGTCTCAGAGTGAGAAGGAAAAGAGACTGCATAGGGAGAAATACAGTTGGGTTAGGATGGGACACAAGGGGAAAACGTAGTAGTTTTATGTCTGCGGGACCTTTTGATATTTCAAAACTGTTTCTAGCGTGACAGATGGTAAAATGTGCCACTGTGTTTAAACGTGAATTTTAAAAAATCTCACAATAACATTAATATCAAAGTCTTTTAGTGGTGCTCTTGTAATGTCTGGGAGAATGGGGAGATATCTGCACAGGGAACAGAGTGGAACAAAGTAGTTTTGTTTTGTGGGGAGGGGCTCCCAGCTCCATGTAATGCCATTAATGCAATAAATAAACAGGCAGAGTTCTGTGGGAGCTCAGCTTGTGTTCTATCAGACATTCATTGAAATTGAACTCTCTCTGTAAAATATTTCAGTTTTGATGAATCTGCGTTCTCTGATGGATAACCATTCCACTGCAGAATTTCTGACCCCACTGTGCCATGTAGTCTCTTCATATTATGTTTGTTGTGTAAAGATAAAAAGACACAACACAGGTGCAATCCACTTTTCCCTTTCTAATCACAGGAGGCTTTTTGGTTTGGGAGTCAGGTGAGTTATACTGAAGAAAACAAATTAGGATAACTCAAGGATTCCAGATGGCATCCAACAGCTTTCACCTCTATATCTGGTTCAAATCGAGCCCAGATCAATAATGATCAACAATCATTACCTTCTGATGGCTTTTTAGTAGTCCGTGTTAAATGTATAGGTGCTTTCTGTCCATTTCTAATAGGGCAGGGTCCATGTCACAAAATCCACCATCATTCCGATCTCAATAGATCGCTCCAGGAGAGTAGGGGAATGGAGCCTGAATTACTTCACCTCTGAGAGGAGAAGTTCTATCCAAGTTAGGGTTGAGGCACATTGGCAATATAATGTGAGAAAACTTACACTGCTGCTATTCATGCAGTAAATTTCATCTAGTATGAAAACTCAGAGAATAATCTATCAGGAGCCCTGAATCAATATAAAAAGAAACAAATATTACCACAAATTTAAATTTTTAAAATTTTAATAATCCACTGGAACAGCTTGTAAGAACAACAAAAATTGTCCTGTAGTTTCTTCTCTGTACATATTTGTATCTTTACTGCAAAACACTAATAGATGGTAACATGTTTTGCTGGTGTTGTTTCAATGCATACAGTGAAGCTTTAAGCAAGCAAAAATTTGGTTTAGCTGATCTTTAGCAAGACACAGGGATTTAAGACTGCTGTCATCTCAGCTGTTATGGACAGCGTATTATATTATGGGCATTCCGTTTCATTAGTCATAGTGATCCGGGATTAGAAAGTGGCTTTCCATGCAGAACAGGGGGCTTTGAGTCCCCTCCCCTCCATTTTCTTCTGTGGATCATAAAATATTGATGTTTAACTATCTTTAGAGGGATAACCACATGAGATAATGATCTTTAAGGGATAACCTCCTTAAATGTGCCCAGGCATTTGTGTCTACAAATCGTTACTAAAAGATAAATTGCCCTAACAGGAGCACTAACAAAATATATATATGAGGAGCTCTAGCAAAATTTATGCCAAATCTGCAGGGAATTGAATTTGTAGCCCAGTAGAGAGACATCAGCTTGCCTGGTGATGTGTGCTCTTTTGGATGACCTTTGGCAGACTATAGTGGGTCACATGACTCTTGGGGCTGGAACTGATGGAATTTATCTGCAATTTAAAAAAAAAATGGTTTTGTAAATTAATAGTTAAAACTGTTTCTTCTACAAGATACCTTTACCACTTATAAAGCATCAGTGCCATTAAAACAATAACTTGCAGGTCGGAAACTATTAGACTTTCCATTATTTAGTCATGAAATATGATAGCAAATGTATCATTTCTTGGTCAACTTGTGATATATTTTTGACAATCACTTTATTTTGCAGAAAAGCAATTTCACAAGCTGTCTGCATTAGTATTTATATAGCTTCCACCCCGCATTGAAACAACAACCCACAGCTCTAGTGAATATGTGTGTGAGTTTATTGACCATTTGTAATAATTCCAAATCCAGAAGTGGCTATTCTAACAAAACCTAAATCATTCGGATTTGTTCAAATCCAGGGAATTACATTACAATGTGTACTGATTACACTTTTTATTTCATTGCAAGGTTAACCCATTTAATATTATCCTCTTCATTCATTTTATCCAGTCTTAAAAAACAGAATATTTGTTGTTTGCATTATTGTGGAGCCTTGGAGCCAGAGACATGGTCCAGGAGTTTATTGTGCTAAGTGCTGTACAAATATATAACAAGATGAGTTAAAACTAAGATGCACGTTACATTAAGGTCACCAAATGTACATTTAATTTTGATGTAATTGACCATTCTTGCCATTAGGTAACTGGATTTTGAATTGATATTTAATAACATAGGCTCAAATTCTCCTCTTGTACAACTCCATTGGTTTCAATGGAACTACAGCAGGAATGAACTTGGCCCTTAATTAGATTTTTATGGGAAAACTATTTCACCATGCACAGACAAACCAACAAAGATATTTTTTGTTCATCTGTACATCTGATTATCATCAATGTAAGAAAAATGCTGCTTGAGAACTTAGAATTTGATTTAAGGATACGTGCTTTATATACTTTGACACATGATGCTGGCAATTTGTGTTTCAATGGTTAAAAAGCTTTAATTTTTCAATCTCAACATCTACTGTCACTGAATTATTGTCTGACTCCCATTAATTTCCCACAATTTAATTTGATAAAAATAGAGAAAAATGTTTAAAAATAAAATATTATCCATCACAGTTTTAAAAACTAAATTGAATTCAGACAAACTTATTCGTAATGTCTTATTTCATACTGATATGTTGCAAAACCCATGTCTGCTACATGACTAGGGAACTGGACAGTCCCTCCTCAAACTGTCCAGTTCTGTAATCATGTAGAAGGTATGCTGTAGTCAACAGTACACATGTACCAACAGAGCATCCTAGTGGTTTTCAAAGGGAAAGAAAAATGTGCTTGTCTGTGTTATGGCTTACTAACCTGATCCACCTAATCCTGCCCTGAACATCTGATTGTACTGAAGCATGACTAATTACTCTATGCTCTGCCTAACCACTCCCTCCATATCCATTCACCTGCATCGAATGGCAGAATTTCACCCACAAAATGGCATCATGGGGTTCCAAGTTCATTGCATATCAGTGAGTTATAGGTGAAATGTGCTAAGTATATAAGTAAAGAGGATGGTTTGTGGTTTTTTGGGTTGTTTTTTCCTGAACTGCTGAATTTGTAAACTCTACCTGAGATCTGAAAGTCAAGATGGATTATTTTACATTAGTGCTGATGATACAAACTCTGCAGGCCAAATGATGTCCACAGTTACACCTGTGCAACCTCACTGTTTTCAACTTATGGTCCAAGGAAGACAAGACAAGAAATGGTGAGGTTGATTAATCCTTGGAATAAGCCACCAAGGGAAGTGGTGGAGTTTCCATCTCTTGATGTCTTCACCTCAACACTGGATGCCTTTCTAGAAGATGTGCTTTAGTCAAACAAGTTATTGGACTTGATAGAGGGGTAAACTGGGTGAAATGTAATGACCTGTGATATACAAAAGGTCATACTGGATGATCTAATGGTTCCTTGTAGCCTTTAAAATTTAAGAATCCAAATATCAGCTCATTTAGGCCCAATAAAGAGAAGTGGGGTTGTATAGGTATAAGGTAGCCATTCCAAACACAACATTGTTAAAACAGATTTATGTTTCATCTCAGTGGAGCCATGAAGATAATCATACTTCTGTGGAGGGGCAAATTTTATTCCTCCACCCCAAAAGAAGCACTGATAGGAAACTCTGTTACTGAAACCTACCAGTTCCCAATCCTGTGTGTAGACTTGCCACTTGAAGGTCAAGTTTTGCCAAAAATGATCAAGATTACAAGATCTTTAGACTAGAATTCATGTCTTTCTCATTGTACAGCCCTCACTAAATAATAAAGGTACTGAATCAGTACAGGTTTTCTACAGATATTCTATAGCTCAAAGTAATTTTTTTAACTGCTGAGCAATCTTTGCAGATTGACTGTACATGGAAACAATGCTTTCCAGAAATGTATGGAATTATTTTACTTTGCTTTATAGCAATGTTGTCAGAAGTACTCAATGCCTTTTTTTGCCTTGGTCTTCACAGACAAGGTCAGTTCCCAGATTGCTGCACTTAGGGTGACCAGACAGCAAGTGTGAAAAATCGGGACAGGGGTGGGGGGTAATAGGAGCCTATATAAGAAAAAAACCCCAAAATCGGGACTGTCCCTATAAAATCGGGACATCTGGTCACCCTAGCTGCACTGGGCAACACAGTATGGGGAGGAGGTGAGCAGCTCTCAGTGGTGAAAGAACAAGTTAAGGACTATTTAGAAAAGCTGGACATGCACAAGTCCATAGGTCCAGATCTAATGCATCCAAGGATGCTGAGGGAGTTGGCTGATGTGATTGCAGAGCCATTGGCCATTATCTTTGAAAATTCATGGTGATTGGGGGAGGTCCCAAACGATTGGAAAAAGGCAAATATAATGCCCATATTTTAAAAAGGGAAGAAAGAACCCGGGGAACTACAGACCCGTCAGCCTCACTTCAGTCCCCAGAAAATCTTGGAGCAGGTTCTCAAGGAATCCATTTTGAAGCACTTGGGGGAAAGGAAGGTAATCAGGAACAGTCAACATGGATTCACCAAGGGCAAGTCATGCCTGACCCACCTGATTTTCTTCTATGATGAGATATCTGTCTCTGTGGATATGGGGAAAGCGGTTGATGTGATATATCTTGATTCTAGCAAAGCTTTTGATACAGTGTCCCACACTATTCTTGCCAGCAAGTTAAAGAAGTATGGATTGAATGCATGGACTATAAGGTGGCTAGAAAGCTGGCTAAATTGTCGGGCTCAATGGGTAGTGATCAATGGCTTGATGTCTAGTTGGCAGCCAGTGTCAAGCGGAGTGCCCCAGGGGTTGGTCCTGGGGCCGGTTTTGTTCAACATCTTTATTAATGATCTGGACAATGGGATGAATTGCACCCTCAGCAAGTTCGCAGATTACACTAAACTGTGGGGAGAGGTAGATATGCTGGAGGGTAGGGATAGGGTCCAGAGTAACCTAGACAATTTGGAGGATTGGGCCAAAAGAAATCTGATGAGGTTCAACAAGGACAAGTGCAGAGTCCAGCACTTAGGAAGGAAGAATTCCATGCACCACTACAGGCTGGGAATCAACTGGCTAAGCAGCAGTTCTGCAGAAAAGGACCTGGGAATTACAGTGGACGAGAAGCTGCATATGAGTCATCAGTGAGCCCTTGTTGCCAAGAAGGCCAACGGCATATTGGGCTGCATTAGTAGGAACATTGCCAGCAGATTGAGGGAAGTGATTATTCCCCTCTATTCAGCACTGGTGAGGCCACACCTGGAGTATTGCATCCAGTTTTGGTCCCCCCACTACAGAAGGGATATGGAGAAATTGGAGAGAGTCCAGCAGAGGGCAACGAAAATTATTAGGATGACTTATGAGGAGAGGCTGAGGGAACTGGGGTTATTTAGTCTGCAGAAGAGAAGAGTGAGGGGGGATTTGATAGCAGCCTTCAACTACCTGAAGGGGGGTTCCAAAGAGGATGGAGGTAGGCTGTTCTCAGTGGTGGCAGATGACAGAATAAGAAGCAATGGTCTCAAGTTGCAGTGGGGGAGTTCTAGGTTGGATATTAGGAAACATTATTTCACTAGGAGGGTGGTGAAGCACTGGAATAGTTTAACTAAGGAGGTGGTAGAATCTCTATCCTTAGAGGTTTTTAAGGCCTGGCTTGACAAAGCCATGGCTGGGATGATTTAGCTGGTGTTGGTCCTGCTTTGAGCAGGAGATTGGACTAGATGACCTACTGAGGTCTCTTCCAACACTAATATTCCATGATTCTAATATGTACAGTAGAAAGAGCAATTCTATTTTTGCAAGTTAGGATAAAGTTTTAAAAATGCATATCCTACATAGGTAATTCTATTATGCTTGCAAACTGCAGAAACACAAAATTCAGTTCATATTTGTTAGAAACAATATAAAACAGCCTAGTTGCAGCTTTCAATTTTTGAACACCTTACATATTGATTTAGAGTTACTGCTTTCTTCAGTGGAATCTGGATTGGGCACTTAAGACCCAGTTTACTTTAAATTGTAATTTCCCCATTTCTTCAGATTTTTGCGTAGAACACTCCATTGTACAGTTAAGAAGATAAAGTGCTTGAATACAATGTCTGAAAAGGGGAAAGCCAAATCCAATCTGAAAGGGGCTAATCCCAGCAAAAATTGGCCAAGATTATATAAAAAAAAGAGGGGGGAAAGGTACCTAAAGTTCAGTTTCTAAGTGTGCATCCAGTAGTGGCCACACAACTCCTGCTATGTTATAGAGAAAGTCATGGGGGAACTAGCACATGCTGCACCTGGAAATGTGTTCTGATTAGTTTTATGGGTAGCTATTAACGTTAAATTTAAGATGATATGTCCTTTGATTTCACATTTAGAATGTAGTAATCCATTATGCACCACGGTGAAAACAGAGAGGGGTGAAGACTGACAGCTGAAGAAATTGCACAGATTCCTGCAAACCATCCTTTGGGAATATTTACGTTGCTTCCCCCCTCTCCATATGTAAATACACATGTAAATTAAAGGCCTGGTCCTGCAAGGTTCGGAGCGCCCTCAACTCCCATTGACTTCAGTGGCTGTTGAGGTTGCTTTCCACTTCCCAAGAGGCACACAGCACAGGACTCAGCCTTTAATTGACATGAGCAAAATGAGTGAAAGGCAGGCTTAGCATTAATATTACACCCTTCCCTCATAGCACCATGGAAGCAGGATAATGCAGGAGTGTCACATCCATATGGAAATTTCTGAAGTGCTATTGTCTTCACTTCTACCTATAAACGGTGCCTACTACAACAGCAGATTTTTAAAATTATATCTATCCATCTTTGCTGCTGCTGTGACACTCATCTCCATAATATCAGAGTGCCAAGTAGTTTGAAAACTGTGTGCATGACTCATCATTGTACGTTGGAGGAGTTGAGGGCCTGGAGTACTAATTCAGTTATCCAGGGAGAAAGAGACATTAGAAATTCAATTAAACCAGCTAGTAGTCTTAATTTGATTTTTAAGGAAGAGTAATGTGCACTCATGAAGACTATAAGGAGGGTGCTTTTAGGCCCTGATCTGTAAAGACTTACGCATATATTTATCTTTACACACAGTGAGTAGTGCCATTGAAATTAATTGGTTTAATTGGGATTAATAAGTGAGCAAAGTTAAACGTGCATAAATCTTTGCAGGCAGGGCCAGCTCTAGCTTTTTTGCTGCCCCAACCAGCAAAAAAAAAAAAAAAGCCCCAGCCAGAGCTGCCGCCGAAGCACAGAAACCCCCCCTGGCCTTTAAAATGTGCCGCCCCAGGAATGGCCGGAATGCCGCCCCTTCCCATGTGCCGCCCCATGCACCTTGCTGGTGCCTGGAGCCTGCCCTGCTTGCAGAATTAGGACTCTCGTGCTCAGTTTTAGGTAACTAGATTGGCCTGGACACTTTATATAACAGTGATAGCGGGATTTATCCTTCAGTCATATTACTGGTCCCTGCCACCGTCAATTCCCTGTATTACATTAATCTCGCTTCTCATTCTTTCTGAAAATGTGACAATAGTTTTCTGTTAATAAAACCATTTCTCAATGTGTATCTCCCAGAGGAAGGGAGTAGCCTTTGGATTATTCTCCTTCTAGTAATACTCCAATTGCTAGTTTCACTCTTAGGTCTGGAGAAGAAATCCAAAGCACTACAGTAAAATTACAACAAGGGGCAGGCAGTAGGAAGGGAGGAAAATCTACAAGACTCAGACTTAGTAGGTGCACAGGCCTTTTTGTGGCAACACCACATGCACCTTCATTTGAAAACCTGTCTGTAAGTGCTTAATCACAGTCTTCCACCTTTAATCTAAAATTCATCTTTAAAAGCAGGTGGATTGCAAGATGCTTGCATTTTGTAAAGTAGGAGAATTTATGTGACTTATAAGCTAAATGAGAAGGCTGATGCCTGACTCACACACATTATAATAAAATAATACAGTAACAGACCTACAGCACAGCTCCTACAGAATTTAGCTCCGGTAATTTTATTTTCTTTCCTTTCTCTGAGTCATAGTTGAACTTGCTATTCTCTTGCTCCTTTAAACACACATAGGCACATTTCTAACATGAGCAGATATTTCAGTACTTTTCCCTAACAAGTAGCTTTAAAAGACCAAAAAAGAAAAAAGAAAAAAAAAAGAAAAGGGGGTGGGTGGGGCTTTAGGACCAGCATCAGACAATAGTTTTTATTAGATTTTGGTTCCTATCTCATAATCTCTCCTTTCTGGCATCCGATTCTTTTTTATTCTGTCATACCAGCTCATCTGAGGAAGCTGACTCTTCCCTAACCTTTGTTAATGCTACTGTGGGGTCATTAAGAATGTGAGCAGTTGAGGAAGCTAGTATATTGTTAACACAGGATCTCATTATTTGAGTGTTACATTGTGAAATTCCCCAGCTCCTTGGTCTGTCAATAATGGCAATTGCTTGTGTTATTCTTTGTAAACAACATTTCCTTTCCTTATATGAACTGGCTCAACATGTCAGCATGAATCATTTGACTAAGACAGGAGAGTTTGTCTTCAGGATCAAGATGCTGCTGCATCCTAAGGTATCCCACCTATGTGGTGATTATATTCGACAGAATTGCAGAGCAATCTGATAAATGCATCATGCACCTTGTTGACTGCTTCTTGTACTCTGCCAATTAATCTATCTCCCCCAAAGCTATTTCTAACCATATTAACAGCTGTGAAAAGATGCTCATTAAAAAAATTAAATGATCCAGGTAGATGTTCTCTCTACCCCCATTCCCCATCCACCACGGTTGTACCTGTGTGGTGATGGTGGGTGAGGGGCAAAAGTGGGTTTATTGGGTACTAGCCTGGTCTTCAATGCTTTACCCAGCACTACTTGTTAAGTCTAGCTCCCAACATTTCATTCAAGCACAAATCTGTGGCAAACTGTATAACCAACAGGTTCCCCCACCCCTTCTTTGTACTGCTTGTTAGTATAGTTCTGCAGTGGCTGTTTAGTATCTTCTGACTGTTCTCCCTCCCTGGTTACCTGACCATATATGGCAGGCTATGTCTGCCGCATATAAACTATGCCAGGTACCTGAAAGGGAGCAACAAAAATCTTCTCAAAAAAGAGAGAGAGCCTCATTTTGAGGATATCAGCCATTCTCCCAGTGACAGGTCTCAGAGTGATGTGAGTATTATTGCAGCACTTTCCCACAGGTACAAACAAGGAGGTAGAATAAACGAAGGCAGGAAAATTATTCACAATAAAAAACAAACAAAGTGTATGCTATGGGTGTTAAGTCCAAGTGAACTCTGGCAGTCATTTGGGATAAGCCATTTGAAACATGATGAAATACAGGTGCTGTATGAGGCACCACTGTTACACAGAGTATTTTACAATGTATAATATAGAAAAAATTAACAGGATATATCAGCAAGTTAGATTCCCACCTGCACTGTGTGAATTATGACTGTATGAGAAATGCGACCTACTCAGTAAATGTAGGTATTCATCATGATTGCAATCCCTACAGAGTGCTAGAGAGAGAGAGTGTGTGTGTTTTGGCTATTTTTAAAAATGATTGGATTGTCGTTCATTTTCTTTCCTTCTCATTGCTATCCAAAGGAAAGTCAGTTTTTCTTTTTTTAGATAAAAGTTTATAGATATAAGTGTGCACAGCTGTAGTTGAAGTGCTACTCAAAGTCGCATCCATGCCAGTGCACAAGAAGGAGAATAAAAGAAGCTATGTTTACAATGAAAAATCTTTGGTGATGCCAAGTCTCTGATTATATAGGCTTTACATTTTCAATGATTAGTAAAACACTGAACTGCTAGGATTAAATGCTTTCCAATTTTATTTTTAATTAAAAAAACACCACACACAAATTGAAGTGACATGTTTAAGGGTAAAGCACTTACACACCGCCAGCCTTTTTAATGGAGTAGAATGAGTTTTCAAATTATACATATAGTGATTGGAGGCTATTTAAGGATAATTGTAAAGTTAAAGGACATGATTGGAGAAAGGGGGCCTGAGTTGTATTTCCATCTCAAAGAAAAACTTTCAATATGACCGTGGCCACTAATTCTGGGCCTGATTCTCCTCTGATTTTTTCCTGGGTGAAAATTATGAGTTATTCCATTGAAGTCATTGGATCAAAACTTGTATAACTGAGACCTGATTCAGGCCCTTTACCTTTGTGAGCCGCAGCATCCTTAACTGTAAAATTGGGATGATAATACCTACCTGAGTCATCATGGAGTTGTTCGTTATTGTTTGTAAATCTCTTTGCACTTATATAGGCATTCCATGCAAGGATCTCAAAGTATGGTTATGTAAAAAGCACTGTGCAATTCTATGACACACATAAACACGTTAAATTCTACTTAAATGTAATAAGATTTCTCAGCTGATGCAAGCCAGTGCCCCGATCATGCAAACCTAATGGGGAATTCACAAGAATTACTAAAAAAGTGACGTTTATTCATCCATCTATCTATCCACACACCCACTTCTACAGGGGCTTCATTTCAAAAGTTTCTTCTGTGTTGAAGAATGCTACTGGTATGAGATGAATTCACTATACTTTCACATGAGGCACACTGGGAGAACTGGTAAGCTTTCTCAAACCAGTAGTAATTTAACCACATCCATTGACCATGCTCATCATAGAATTTGAACGCCACGCTGAGCTCTAGCTACCTTTGCTCTCAGCAGGGTCAATGGAATGATATAGTCACTATTCCACTGCATGAGCTCACTTATCTAACAGAGATTTTTGAATCCTCAGGTTACTGAATGTGATTGGTGGAACATTTTTATGTGCTGCATCTCATATACTGTACTATATCAAATGCTCTCTAAAAGGAACAAATGCCCACATTTTTCAAACTGCTTGCATTATGCATGTCCAGAGCAACAGGTATGGAAGTGAGGTGGTTAAAATCCCTCACCCCAACCTCATTTGCAGAAAAGGCATTGGAGCCACTCTGCTGTCATTGCTACAGCTCATGGACTTCACTACCCTCTTCTGTTGCTGTAACGCCCTGCCCTAAATGAGGGAAGCCGGTGGATCCATGTAATCATCATGGATTCACATCCCTCTATTCCCCCCCACCCCAAGCCCTCTACTGCAGTATGAAAGAATGAAAGTAACTTGAAAAATATTAAAATGCAATACTCCAAGTTTATTAACAAAGTCATTTAGGGGAACAGATTCCATTACTATTTTCTCTCACAACTGTGTTTAACCAAAACCATTAATGATTTTTATAGAAAGAGTATTAATAGTATAATTATTATGGATCAAATCCTGCAGTTAAATCCAGTGGATATAGTGTACTTATATTTTCAGAAAGCCTTTGACAAGGACCCTCACCAAAGGCTCTTAAGCAAAGTAAGCTGTCATGGGATAAGAGGGAAGGGTCTCTCATGGATTGGTAACTGGTTAAAAGATAGGAAACAAAGGGTAGGAATAAATGGTCAGTTTTCAGAATGGAGAGAGGTAAATTGTGGTGTCTCCCTGGGGTCTGTACTGGGCCCAGTCCTATTCAATATATTTATAAATGATCTGGAAAAAGGGGTAAACAGTGAAGTGGCAAAATTGGCAGATGATACAAAACTGTTCAAGATAGTTAAGTCCCAGGCAGATTGCAAAGAGCTACAAAAGGATCTCTCAAACCTGGGTGACTGGGCAACAAAATGGCAGATGAAATTCAATGTTGATAAATGCAAACTAATGTACATTGGAAAACATAATTCCAAGTATACATACAAAATGATGGGGTCTAAATTGGCTGTTACCACTCAAGAAAGAGATCTTGCAGTATTTGTAGATAGTTCTCTGAAAACATCCACTCAATATGCAGCGGCAGTCAAAAAAGCGAACAGAATGTTGAGAATCATTAAGAAAGGGATAAATAATAAGACAGAAAATATCATATTGCGACTATAAAAATTCATGGTACACCCACATCTTGAATACTGCATGCAGATGTGGTCACCTCATATCAAAAGATATATTGGAATTGGAAAAGGTTCAGAAAAGGGCAACAAAAATTATTAGGGGTATGGAACTGCTGCCATATGAAGAGAGATTAATAAGACTGGGACTTTTCAGCTTGGAAAAGCTCGTGGGGGCGGGGGGAGGAATATGATAGAGGTCTATAAAATCATGACTGGTGTGGAGAAAGTAAATAAGTGTTATTTACTCCTCATAACACAACTAGGGGTCACCAAATGAAATTATTAGGCAGCAGGTTTAAAACAAACAAAATAAAGTATTTTTTCACACAACACACAGTCAACCTGTGGAACTCCTTGACAGAGGATGTTGTGAAGGCCAAGTCTATAACAGGGTTCAAAAAAGAACTAGATTAGCTCATGGAGGATAGGTCCATCAGTGGCTATTAGCCAGGATGAGCAGGGATGGTATCTCTAGCCTCTGCTTGCCAGAAGCTGGGAATGGCCAACAGGGGATGGATCACTTGGTGATTACCTGTTCTGTTCATTCCCTCTGAGGCACCTGGCATTGGCCACTGTCAGAAGACAGGACACTGGGCTAGATGGACCTTTGGTTTGACCCACTATGACTGTTCTTATTTTAGTCAGTGGTAACTCTGAATAGAGTTAGAGACTTGGTGGCAAAAACACCTGAGACTTGTCTATACTACATCTTCCCTCATTTCTGCCACCAAGGGATGCACAGAGGTTAAATTATCGCTATGGAATTTCCTAGTATAGACAAAGCCCTACTGTAGGTCATTGACATATATGAAGACTGAAATAATTGTGGCACATGGGTTTGGAATTTTGAGGATTTGCAATACGTTTGTTTGTGACATATTTTAGGAGGTTTTTGTTTATGTTGCTTTAAAATAAACACCAGACCAGAAACTGTACTGAATGAAGTCATTGATTTTATTCTGGTTTTTTTTAACAGAAGCTAATTTGCCATGTTTATATGTTTGATAGCTTCAACATCTATAATGTAGTTTCTAGCACTTCTGTGCATACCAGATGAAGTCCCAGGAACTTCTTAAATATCATATTTACCTTGGGATTCTCAAAAGTGCTCAATACTGAGTGTTTTCAATAATATTTCCCTATTTTTTAGTTAAAATAATAGTTTAAAATTCTTCCTCGAAATTTTACATGTAGTTTCTGATTAAGATTGAGGTACTGCCAGGATCTCCAGTAAATGTTGAACTCTCATATGAATTGTATGAAATATACAAGCAAACTCTGACCTATAGATGTATTTGTAAATTGTCAGATAAAGATGTCATGTTGTCATGGTATAGCACCTTTTGAATGAGAATGACAGAAACAGCGGAGAAGAGGCTGAAACAGACCTGTCAGTAACTTCACTATCAAACTGATAAAGCTGCACTCAAATCCCTTGAAGAATGAAAGAGTAATTATATTTGTAGATAAAAATCACTGCGTTAATTTTAGATGTTATCCTTGATCTAAGGGAGATAATCAAAGCACTGAACTGTTTTATTTTCTTTATTACTGTACATTATTGTTGTGTGTTCCCTACTGGTTGAATAAGAGACTATTACTAACAAATGAACAACAACAAAAAAGGATTTTGAATCAGATTACATCTTTTGAATAGTATGCCTGTTCTGCTTTCTTTGAAACTAGTAAACACTTGCAACTGAACATTGTTTGATTTTTTCCCTACATTTTAATACATTAACCCAGGCATTTTCTCTTTCCAGTTTAAATGGACTAAATAAAAATATTCTTTCTTGAAATTATGTGCTACCAGTTCAAATGCTCTTAGAATTTTCTTTCTAGAAATATTTCACTAATACTGTTTTGTAGCCTCCATTCAGAAAGGCTAATGGACTTTGTTGTGTATGCTGTGATGTTATTTGATTGTTGGGAAGAATGTGGTAGCATGGGGACACTTTCTAAATATAGATTGATTTTGGAGGACCAAGAGGCAGTAACAATTCCATGGCAAATATTATATCCCCATCTTTCTATGAGTGTTTGGTTGAGAGGAACTATATACACTGACGTACAGAAAGTAAAATAACAGAATGCTTCTTTCCCCATGACATGTCCACAAATGATTTTAAACATCAGAAAGCCTCAAACAAAATATAGGTCCAAACCGAAAGCTTGAATATGAACTCATCTGAGCATTAAAAATGGAATCTGCGTCTGGATTCAAATTTGATGGCTGTGATCCCATACCCAGCCCCCCACAGGAAAACTACCAAATTTTGCAGAAGTTTAGATGATAATCCTGATCCGGCTTTAGCCCATTCTTAAAGACTTTGCAGCTTTAGCCCATTCTTAAAGATCATCTAGTTCTGAAAAGGTATCATGTAGAGTAATGAGAAAAGGAAAGTAATTATTGCCCATGTTTCCTTGCATGGGAAAGCTTTTGTTAACTGACAGTGAATACCTCTCCTGTTTGATATAAATTGTGCCTCTCATAAATACTGGTTTCTTTTATATTGCATATATTATGCTGTTTAACTATGAACCTGGGGTATTATGCCATTGATTTTGATGGGGCCAAGATTTTACCCAATGTCACAAGGGCCTCAGCTCACTGTGCTTAAGTCCCACTGAAGTCATATTCACTCTTTGTATGTAATTAAATTCAATGGCATAAGGTGCTCTGAATGAACCTTTTCTCTTGATACCATTACATGGTCAGTTCATGCACAAGTGTGATTGCTAGAAACAGAAATTGCCTTGCAATTTCTTTAACAATCTTATAAAAACAAAATGCTGTGGACAGAAGGCTGTAAATAAGAATGTTAAATTATCCATACCTCTCATAGTGGTGAGAGTGCTTCATTCACTGTTTTGGCAGAGACTGGGGCATGGGTGAGGGCAAGTTGACTGAAATTCAGTCCAGATAAGAAGGGGTTGGTGCAGATGGACGGGGAAGGAACCTGAAAGTATAGTGAGGATTATTTGGCCCCTTTCGTTGAGGATATGTGCCTGCTTTCATTATAAATGTCAGCCATTTGGGGGTACTGCTGGATCTTTGGATACTGTTGAATCTTCAGCTATCAAACAGCAGCAATGGCCAGGATGTTTGTTTTTAGATTAGTTTTGTTTTTTCATCTGCAGCTGGCCAAGATATTGTGACCATTTCTTTTGGATGGGGGCCTCAGTACTGTGGCCCTTGCCTTTCTTACCTTTCAGAGTCGATTACAGCAATGGGTTTACATATGAAACTAGCTTGCAGGCTGAAGCGAATACAGGATCTCTCTTTTTAAGTGTTGTTTTTCAGTGCAGACACA
Source organism: Chelydra serpentina (assembly GCA_037349315.1). Taxonomy (NCBI): domain Eukaryota; kingdom Metazoa; phylum Chordata; order Testudines; family Chelydridae; genus Chelydra; species Chelydra serpentina. The sequence goes on from JBAIAC010000042.1 coordinate 31,826,359, forward strand.
TGGCATCTGTGTGATACAGGCAGTGTTCTGTAGTGACTGCCTGTTGATTTTCAGGTTGAGTTTAACTTGTGGGTTTTATAGCTCAAAACCACAAATGTTTTGGGATCTGCCTGGATGAGGAATCGCCTGCTGTCTCTGTTATTCTAGCAAAAGTGCAGTCAGTGTATGTGCTGGGAGTGGAGTCCCAATTGTTTAGAGGAGAGGGTGTTTTCCATGCAGGATTCTGAAATAGCAAATTCACTCCCTTTCTCCCATATCAATTTTGGATGAAATAACTGAAATCTCTGTCAATCTGCTCATACTGCAAAGGTCATCTCTTTCCCCGGGCCTTTGGGGATGGAGGGATGAAATGAGGGCAGGGATTTACGGCTGGCATCTCTTTTGTTTTCCTTGTTTGGGAGAGGGTTTTGTGTTTAGTTTTGTTTGTACTGGTATGATTGTCTTTTTAATATGCAGCAAAGGCACCTACAGGAATGAATAGGCACTTTATGTCCTGCATAATTCCAGAGACATAATTAATTAGACAATCTTGAGCAACAAAGGGCGAATTCTTTTTCTAGCTGTAAGTTTTATACAAATTTTAAAGATAAGGAAGGAAATATGAAGTTCAGAGGCCAAAAGCATAAACCCATAGGATTCTCTTTAGTCTCGAGCACCTAATTAGTGCTAGAGGTAAATCAAAGAACACACAATCTGGAATATACTGAGCCTCTCCTCAAAGGAAATAAATGCACAACTAATATAAACTGGAATAAGTCACAAAGGTCATTAAGCTATTGGCTGGAGGAAAAGGCAAGCAGAAGGTAATCAAATTGATAATATGAGAAGGATCCGGGGAATGGAAAACCTACCTTATGAAAGGAGACTCAAAGAGCTTGGTTTGTTTAGCAAAAGAAGGCTGAGGGGAGATATGATTGCGCTCTATAAATACATCAGAAGGATAAATACCAGGGAGGGAGAGGAGTTATTTAAGTTAAGCATCGGTGCAGATACAAGTACCAATGGCTATAAACTGACCATCAACAAGTTTAGGCTCAAAATTAGACAAAGGAGTGAAGTTCTGGAACAGCCTTCCAAGGGGAGCAGTGATTGCTGAATGCTTGGTATCTTTTTGGACTTCTAACTTGGTTAGCATTTTTTTCCCCACTAGTATTTGTTGCCAACAATTAGCACTTCAGATTAGAAACCTTTCAGTAAGTCCATTTTGGAGTGAACGGACTATTAAGATTGTGCCTTCAGGCTGTTAACAACTTTAATAAGAGAATATAAGAGAATGGAAAAATACCTTAGGATGGTATGTTATGCATGACCAACGCTTTCCGTATAAATTAAAAAACAGAGATTAATTTTATTTATTACTTAAGCAATTGCTGACAAAGCAGCAGCACATATTGGGAAACAATGGATAGCTTTGCCTTTGAAAGCATTACTGCCAGTGATGAGACAAAATAACTGGATCACACTTAGCAGTGGGAACAGAAAGAAACAGAGATGTAGTTGAGTGCACCAATGAGATAAGCAAATTTGGCAATGTTACTATAACGCTTAAAAACTGTGACATATATTCAGTGCAGATGCTGCCTCATTTTCCTTTGCAACACTCTGTTTTTCTCACATTGTGGAGCTGCCATCCCCATTATCCTGCTTTCCGTGTCTTTGGTAGGTGAAGTTACTTTCTGACTGGTTGTGAATATGCTTCTTAAAGTCCTAGAAGGCTCCATATTGTTGAAATAGAGTGTTAATGTCATGTTGCTGTGATTAACCGTGGTATTGTGCAACATTATCATTTATCTTCCACTGCACACACTAAAAGGAAGCAGAGAAATTTTTGCTATTTCACAGAGAAAATGTGTAAAGAATGAATACCCACTTCTTCAGATGCAAGCAGTGCAAGCTACTGCTTGCATCCGAAGAAGTGGGTATTCACCCATGAAAGCTTATGCTCCAATACCTCTGTTAGTCTATAAGGTGCCACAGGACCCTTTGTCGCTTCTACAAATCCAGACTAACATGGCTACCCCTCTGATACTTGATGTATAAAGAATAAAGTCTAAAAAAACCACAACCCACCACTATTTTAGTGGAATCCATTTCCTCAGCCTATTCAGATGAATAGGTCTCTGAGTCATGGACATATCTCTAAAGCACCTAGCACACTTTTGGATACTAAATAAATATTCCAAATTAATATTTATAATTATTACTACTTTGCTTGTGCATCAGGTGCTGGCAACTTTGAATAGCAGTTGATTTCCTTCTGCTGAGTCCATGTACATATTCTAGCATCTTTCAACAGCAATGTATTGTTGTGTTGTTAGGTCTCTAAGGAATTCCTGTAGTGGTTAATCAATCTAATTGTGATAGCTTGCTTCCATGTGTAATAATTGCACACAATATTCATGTCTATTCTCCACCAGATACATGCTTCTCATAGGGCTATGTGTGCACTAGCACTTATGTTGGAAAAACTTTTGTCGTTCAGGGTGTGAAAAAAATACCTCCAAGAGCGACATACGTTTTGCCAGCATAAGCACTCATGCGCAGTGCTATGTTGGTGGGAAACACTCTCCTGCCGACATAGGTACTGTCACTCTTGAGTTGGTTTTATTATGTTGACAGGAGAGCTCTCTCCTTGGCATAATATGGCTACACGAGCACTCTTACAGCAGTATAGCTGTATCGGTACAGCTGTGTCGCTGTAAGCTTGTAAGTGTAGACATGGCTTTGATGATCTTACACTGTAAATCAGGGCAGCTTCCTTATCCTGATCCTCTAGGGATGCCAGTAGAGGAAAAATCAAATGTGTCTTTAAAAATCAGTTTAATCTTATCTAGGACCACCAACACTAAAATTCTTATTCATAACTGTATGGTTATAGTGTGACATCACTACAGGGAAGAATTAATTCGGTTTGTATAATGCCTGGTTCTGGAATAATTACAGCCCTATAATGTTTTTGCCCTTAATTTAGTGATACATGCTCTCAACCTTAATTCCACCATAACATAGCTTTGTGTCTAGGATTATATTGCAACAATAATATAATTATTGCAATTATATCATACTATAATAATATAATTTTACAATTATATAATAACATTTTATTAGTAGTAGTATTTATTATTATCTACCTTTAAAAAGCACAGTGGTTGTGGACTAAAATTGTCAGAGTTGACTAGTGATTTTAGGTGTTGCCATTTTGGGGTACCCAACTTAAAACACCTTACTTGGGCATGATTTTCAGAAAATAATGAGCATGCATCATATAACACACAGGTTCCAACTCCATGGATGCTTGGGGGCTGGAGCAACCACAGAAAAACAATAGTGGGTGCTCATCAGCCATCGGAAGCTCCGCCGATCAGCTTCTCCCGCACCCCTGTAGTGCCTCCTGCCTGCCAGCGGGCCCTGCTGATCAGCTCCTTCCATCCCTCCTAGCACCTCTTGCCCACTACAATCAGCTGTTCAGCAGCATGCAGGAGGCACTGGGAGGGGAGGATCAGGGATGGGGCACGCTCAGGGGAGGGGGCGGGAAGAGGTGGGGCAGGGTGGAGTGGAGGTGTAAAGAGGGGTGGGAGGTGGGAAAAGACGGGGCAGGGAGGGAGGTTTGGGGGAAGGGGTGGAGTAGGGGCAGGGCCTGGGGCAGAATAGGGGTTGAGCACCGCCCAGCAAAGCACAAAGTCGGCACCTCTGCTATAACATTAAGGATTCTTTAAGATGTCTGACTTTGTGCACCCAAAACAGAGGCACCCAAAAGCACTAGTCACCTTTAGAAATTGTGGTCCATGTGGTGACAAGCAGTCATCCAAATTTAGATGATTGTTATTTTGTATGGTTGTGTTTTGTTTTAGTTTTTCTACTGAATGCTCCTGTGATTAACTACTTTAAATTACTTATTTGGTCTTCATTAAGGCACTCATCTTGCTAATCCATTAGTTCCCTTAAATGACTGTGTTAAGAACCTCAAAACCACAACAAAAATCATTCTACTGAGCTTTATAGGGAACACAGGGAGAGAATCTAAGGTAGTCTGTGTATAGAAGCTTCTTCAATTACTTTAACCAATTAGTTTTTTTAAACGATCCTTCCCACAATTATTGAAAACAACTGATATCCCTATATCACTCTGTCCCAAACTTATCAGAGAATATTAAGTGACTGCCTAGCCTTCTTTGTGCTGTGGTTCTTGTAATTTATACAATGCACAAAAAGATAAGTAATTAGATCAAGATTATGTTCCTCATTGAGGTTATCCACAGTCCTTTAAGAATGTGTTTGTTTCTGTCTGTGTCACTTACGAAAACTCTGCCAATGCCTTGACTTCTCTAATATGATTTTTAGGATTCCAGTCTATACTGAACTCTCTTGCTCTTCCCTTCACCGTAAAACCTTGTATTTATGGGGAAAATAAAAATAAAAAATCTATGGGGAAAATAACAGCTTCCTTTTCCTTCCAAAATAAATAAATAAGGCTATGTCTACACTGGTAATTGAATGACAAAACTTTTGTCTTTCAGAGGTGTTAACCCCCTCCCTCCCCACAAGACAAAAGTTTTGCTGCAACAAATGCCAGTGTGAACAGTGTGTTGACAGTAGGACGCCGCTGTTGGAGTAGACGTTTTTTGTTGGCAGGAGAGCTGACAAACAGTGGCTACATTGCACATCTTTTAGCGGCCTGGCTATGGCGACACAGCCATGTTGCTAAAAGCTGTGTAGTGTAGACATAGCCTAGGTATGTCTACACTGCCCGTGTTACAGCGCGGCTGCGGCAGCGCTGTGACACAGGCAGTGTGGACATGCTTTATCGCTGGGGGAGAGCACTGAACTCTGAACGAGTGGTGGTAGCTTTATCGGCAGGAGCGCGGCTCTTGGTGATAAGGCGCTGTCTATACTGGCATTTTTCAGCGCTAAAACATTTGTCGCTCAGGGGGGTGTTTTTTTCATACCCCTGAACGATTAAAGTTTTAGCGCTGAAAGTGACAGTGTAAAAGTGGCAAGGAATTACAAATAAAAAGTAGAACAGGAGTTAAGGCTATGCACATAATGGAGAAATAATCAGCAGTAAATAGGAGATGCAGCACATAATGAGGGGACAGAATTGAGTGATAGAAGTGATCAAGTCAGAGCAACTGTCACTACCTTCCTACGGGTGAGATGAGGCTCACCGATAGGCTTCTCTGGCTAGTCTGTACCTGTTTGCTATTGAATTGTCACTTTGGTATTGAATACAGTGTTATCTACCAATCAAGGCAAAAGTGTTCAGCTGTAGGTTCTGGTTCTCTCTAACTCTGCAACTAGATGACTCTGATAAACATTTCTATCTACAAAACAATTGGTAACTTGCTGAAGGCCATTGGCCCTTGCTTTTCTAGCAGATCTCAATTTGAAGCAATATAAATGCTGATACTCCTCATTCACCAGCTCCCCGGCTAATCTTTCCAAAGCTGTATGGGGCAGAGACCTTGTCTTTGTACAGTGACTAGCCCAATCAAGCCCTGGAGCTAATTGTGGCTATTACGTAATAACAGAAATACCAGCATGGCAATCAGTCCAAAGATTTTCTGTCTTTCCTAGACTCCAAATGGGAAGATATGCAGTAAGTTCCAGGTGTATTTCTTATTGACCAGTGATGGATATTCAACTACTTGATATTCAATTCTCTTTCTGGATTCCTCCTTTTACATCTCCCTACTCACATCTTCTGTTTTTCTGACAAGGAAATAGAGTAAAATGCAGGGAAATGGTTAAGGATTTTTGATACTATGGAGATGAGTGTGGAGGGAAATCTTTAATGGAATAAAAGAGACTAAATGCAATGAAATTTACAAACCTTACATTTGTGTATGTTTTCTTGCTCCTCCCCATCTCTTCATTATCTTCTCTTTGTTTCCTACAGGCCCCCCTACTTTTATTCCTTCCTTTAATGTCTATGCATCTTTATTTCTTTTTTATATTTCTTTCTATTGTTTTTTCTGTCTCGCTTATAAAACTTATTTTCTCTCTCTCTCTCTCTCTCTTCCTTTTTGCTCTCTCCCGTGTCCCCATTGGTCTTTCCTTCCCTCTTTCATGGTCCTTTCCTCAATCTCTCTCTTTCTTTTTCTCCCCACCTATCTTCCTGCTTCCCATTCTCTAGGTACAAGGTCTCAAACTGTGGAGTTTTCAGCCTGGCCTCCCCTCCAGCAACTCCAGACTCTTTTGTACAGCACTGAAGGCCTTATTCTAATTTTGGCAAGATTGAGAGTAAGTGTGTGAGGCCTGGGCTGTATATGTGTTTGTACAAGTTTGTGTATGCTTCTACAAGTCGGTAGCAGTGACTTTCCCTAACATGAATTACTGCTTCATTACCTACCTATTTAGCATCTCATGTACATGTCATTAGCAGCAGCATGATAAAATCCAGCAACAACCTTTATTTTCCAATTCAGTTGAACCCCTGCAGTTTTAAAGTGCTATGCCCTGTCAGTCTCATAGACAAGAATGAATTTCAAATCAAATACCATTTTGATCACAGTACCCTTCAAAAGAGGAGAACACATTGAAATTCATGAGTTTTAAAGTGTCAGCATGGGGTAAAATTAAATCTCATAATTATAAACAGGAATTTATGGTTTTGCATATATAAAATGTGCCCCTGGACTCCCAGGTTATGTTTGCTCGCCTTACCCATTTATTTCTGCCACTGGATGGACTGCTAGGTCAAATGTGCTTATTAAAATCGGATAGTCTTCACTCTGTTGTTTGGATCATCATCAGGGGCAGCTAAAAGTGATAAAAGAGATTCAGCTCCTGGAATAGTTTTTTTTAGTGCGATTATTGCTGATAAAGTGAAATATAAAGCCGTTTGATAGAATTTGGATGGAGCTTGCTGAAGGTAGTGGAGCTACAAAATCTGATGGATTTGCCCTGCCAAATTGGGCAAATGTGATATAACATGAAAGTTAATATTGGAATGTTCAACTTCTTTTAAAAAGTGCCTTTTCAGAAGTGGATTACTCCTGATACTGTACAAATGGCACAAACACCTATTATAAAATTGCTGAATCTATTAAATTAGCAAGAAACACTTTGCAGCACAGAAAAGGCCTTTATTGCTATGATGTAGTTGCTGAACATTGTAAAAGTGGAGAAACTCAACCCTTAAATGCTGAAGACAGTTTTAGTTTGAAACACCCAAAGTCTGATCTAGTGCACTTTCCAATCCTAAATTAATTTCCTCCAAAAATTAAAACTACGTAAGTGTTAATATGCTTATTGCACCTGGTTTAATATAATTACTACAAGCCACTTAGTAGGAATATCATGATACATTCAGATTCATGCTAATTAACCAATGTTCTCAACTAGCCTAACATTATTCATATATTACTCTATTTTATTGTTGCATACAACTCCGTTCATTCAAGGGAAGTCTAGTAGGAAATGTGCCTTGTATTACTAGAAAAAATTGATTAATTGCAATTGCTCCTTAATTTAAAATAGTCAATTAAAATAAATACATTATGGGACATTTCTTGGTTGTCATTATGTGATTCAGGGGGACAGCAAAGCCACAAGCTATTTGTAAGCTGTAGCTCTATATTGCTACCTATAATTTCAATTGATAGGGCAGTTAAGTCAAGAATCCACCCTATCAAAGATGCCTGAGCACTTATTATTGTCATATTAAAGTGATAAATTTCTGATTTAAGATAAATGAAAAAATAGTATCCTGAGGCTTTCCCTGACAAATCAACTTAGTATCAGTGCCTAGATATTATGATGATGGGTACTAACATAGATAGAAGCAGCTGTTTATTATCTACTTTCCATTTACGTGGACTCACTTGTATCCCTTTTAAACTATGAGAGCCATCTGTCTTGACTCTTAAAAGACATTTATGGCGTTACCACTAAAGGTGGACCTGAGACAAAAAGTTTGCATCTGGATTTGATGCAAATCAATCCAGCAGTTTTGTTTGTGTTCACCTCCTCTTTTTTATAAAGTGATGTCAGTCTCAAATTAGCTAGTAATGTGAGGCCCAGGGGAGAGTTTTCCCCTGGACTTCAGTAGAAGTTAGATTGAGCCTTTAGGTTGCGGCTGTTGTCTTTGGAGAATTTCTATTTCTTCGTTTGCCAAATGACAGCTGTAAAAGAAATCCAGCATTGTTGATGAACCAACTCTCTGGTCTGTCATGATTGGAATATGTTTGCTTGCTGATAGTGTGAGAGAAACTTCATTGCAGAGGAGAGATAATATGCAAATTGACAAGACGATTCCACTTATAAACTTCCTTGCACTGATTTTATACGATGGTGGTGGAGAGGGGAGAGTACAGCCTGATAGAAATAGTTAGCTCTGTAGCATTAGCAAACAGAGAATCACAAGTATCACATGCTGATGTAACTGACAGATAATAAAAGACCTTGAGCAGCATGGCATTTCCACGTTTCAGAATATCTACAATTTTCATCAAAACATATTTTTGAAGCAGTTTAGCGTTTCAAACATTTCCACATATTAAACTTTGTTTTTGAAAATTGACAAAACCTGTTTACACCTCTGACCTTTTATGAGTATTCAACAATGCAAGATTTTTCTCTTCGACCATGCCTTAGAGTTAGACTATGGGTATGATCCAAAGCCATTGAAGACAAGTTTCTCATTCGATTTAAATGCCAAATTTTGCTCTTAGTTATATCAGTACATGGATAATAAGTTATTGAAGTAAGAATTTGTACCTAATTCAGTCCTGGTGTAAATTAGTGCAACTTCATTGATGTAGACTAAGTTGTGACTTCTTACACTAATCCTTTGTGGGCCAGGTTCAACCTATTTTTTTCTCTGTACACATTGAGTCTGCTGGAATCAACAGTGATTTAGAATAATAGAATCATAGAATATCAGGGTTGGAAGGGACCTCAGGAGGTCATCTAGTCCAACCCCCTGCTCAAAGCAGGACCTAATCCCCAACTAAATCATCCCAGCCAGGGCTTTGTCAAGCCTGACTTTAAAAACCCCTTTGCTCTGGAGTTTGTTCGTTTGTTTTACTCAGGGGGAATATATGTATTTTAATATATTAATAGGCTTTAGAGCTAAGGAAACAGAGATGCAGAAAAATGTATAATTATAAATAAATTGGTTTCTATTACTGTGAATTTTAGCATAGACTCATAGACTCATAGACTTTAAGGTCAGAAAGGAACATTATGATCATCTAGTCTGACCTCCTACACAATGCAGGCCACAGAATCTCACCCACCCACACCTGGAATAATCCTCTCACCTATGTCTCAACTATTGAAGTCCTCAAATCATGGTTTAAAGATTTCAAGATGCAGAGAATCCTCCAGCAAGTGACCCATGCCCCATGCTGCAGAGGAAAGCGAAAAACCTCCAGGGCCTCTGCCAATCTACCCCGGAGGAAAATTCCTTCCCGACCCCAAATATGGCGATCAGCTGAACCCTGAGCATGTGGGCAAGACTCATCAGACAAGTAAAAATAAATCTGTTGTAATGAACATTTTGAAATTTAGCACCACAATAAGGTACTGCATCAAAGCATATCATCAGGCTTAAAATAATGCAATGTGCTTTAGCGCCGAAACTTACTTGTGAGGTTTTTTTAAATCTGGGCAGGACTTTCTCACCTGCTGCGTTTAATTTTGAAAGCCAGTGTTATCTCATAGATTTGAAAAAAAGACATTTCCTCTTTCAATTGTTCATCAGACTCTTTTGCCACTGCAGTAAATTGGTTGTGCAGCTCACATGTCTGACGTGTGAACTAGACATCTGACAGATCTTTTAAATTCTACTTTGATGGCAGCATTGTGGGACGCACAAGTCTTGGCTACGTAACAATTATAAATGAGTCAAGGGGAACCCAGTTACAACCCAGTTATTTCCTGACCCAGTTTCAATTTTGTTAAAAGTTGCAGTGTAGATGGGACCTAACTGCTCTTGCCAGCAATGGTATTGCTGGCAATCACAGAGGAGGTTTCTTGCTTGACTTTTCAGGCAGAGGGGACAAGATAATATGATATAGGGGAAAATAATGGTCTTCTGAACAAAGAGGTGAGTGATCCTTAGACTCCTATCTAAACTGACACTGTTCCTTTCCTGTATCTCACCATGACCATTCTGACAATAAAGTGATTTGAACTAGATCTGGATGGCTACAGAAACACTTGTTTAGGTACACAAATGTAATGAACCAGACCTTCAGGTCTGGTGAAGATGCACTCGGCACAGGACTTTGAGTAGGGAACCCAAAGGAGCTATATGGCATCTTTACATCCACCCAGTTATCAGATTGTTGAGGGCAGTTCCCTCCCAGTGCAAGAGAGAGCACAATCGGGGCCATTCAGAACATAAGAATAGTAATACCAGATCAGGCACATGGTACATCTACTCCAGTATCCTGTCTTCCAGCAGTGGCCAGTACCAGATACTTCAGAGGGAATGAACAGAACAGGGCAGTTATCTAGTGATCCATCCCATGTTATCCAGCCCCAGCTTCGGGGAGTCAGAGGTTTAGGGACACCCAGGGCATGGGGCTGCATCCCTGACCACTTAGGCTAATAGCCATTGATGGACCTATCATCCATGAACTTATCTAGTTCTTTTTTTAACCCAATTATACTTTAAGCCTTCACAATGAGTTCCACAGATTGATTCTCTGTTGTGTGCAGAAATACTTCCTTTTCTTTGTTTTAAAACTGCTGCCTATTAATTTCATTGGTTGACCCCTGGTTCTTGTGTTATGTGAAGGGGTAAATAACACTTCCTTATTCACTTTCTCCACACCAGTCATGATTTTGTAGTCTTCTATCATATCCCCCCTTAGATGTCTCTTTTCTAAACTGAACAGTCCCAGTCTTTGTAATCTCTCCCCTCATGGAAGCTGTTCCATACCCCTAATCATTTTTGTTGCCATTCTCTGTACTTTTTCCAATATTCATATCTCTTTTTTTTAAATGGGGCAATCAAATTTCATGAAGTAGACCAAGTGTGGGTTTACTAGGGAATTATACAGTGGCATGATGATATTTACTGTCTTATTATCTATCCCTTTCCTAATGGTTCCTAACATTTTGTTAGTTTTCTTGGACATTAAGCAGATGTCTTCAGAGAACTAGCAATGATTCTTTCTTGAGTGGTAACAGCTCATTTAGACCCCATCCGTTTGTATGTATTGTTGGGATTATGTTTTCCAGTGTGCATTACTTTGCATTTATCAACATTGAATTACATCTGCCATTTTGTTGCCTATCGCCCGATTTTATGAGATCCCTTTGTAACTCTTCACACTGCTTTGGACTTAACTATCTTGACTAATTTTGTATTGGCTGCAAACTTTGCCACCTCACTGTTTACCCTTTTTTCCATATCATTTATTAATATGTTGAACAGTATTAGTCCCAGTGCAGATCCCTGGAGGAACACTACTATTTACCTTTCTTCACTGAAAAACTTACTATTTATTCCTACCCTTTGTTTCCTGTCTTTTTAACCAGTTACTGATCCATGATAGGACCTTCCCTCTTATCCCATGACTGCTTACTTTGCTCAAGAGCCTTTGGTGAGGGACCTTGTCAAAGGCTTTTTGAAACTCCAAGTACACTATATCCACTGGAACACACTTGTCCACTTGTTTGTTGGCCCCTCTCAAAGAATTCTAATAGATTGGTGAAATAAGATTTCACTTTACAAAAGCCATGTTGATTCTTCCTCAACAAATCATGTTCATCTATGTGTCTGATAATTCTGTTCTTTAGCCAATTTGTCTGGTACTGAAGTTAGGATTACTGGTCTGTAATTGCCAGGATTATTTCTGGTGCCTTTTTTAAAAATAGGCATTACATTAGTTATCCTTCAGTCATCTGGTATATATGCTGATTTAGGCTATAAATTTACATACACAGTTAGCAATTCTGCAATATTATATTTGAGTTTCTTCATAATTATTGGGTGAATCTCATCTGGTCCTGGGACTTATTACTGTTTAATTTATCAATTTGTTTCAAAACCTTCTCTACTGATACCTCAATCTGGGACAGTTCTTCAAATTTGTCACCTAAAAAGAATGGTTCAGGTGTGGGAATATCCCTCACATCCTCTGCAGTGAAGAGCAATGCAAAGAAGTAATTTAGCTTCTTTGCAATGGCCTTGTCTTCCTTGACAAGGAAGCTCCTCAATCGTCCACTGATTGTTTGGCAGGCTTCCTGTGTCTGATGATCTTAAAAAAAATTACTGTTAGTTTTTGTGTCTTTTGCTAATTTCTCTTCAGATTATTATGCTTACTGTTTTTTCTATCTGAGTTACATTTAATTTGAGCCTCTATTATGATATTTTAGATAGGAAGAAGTTGCTAGATCATACTCCAGCTGCTCTCCCCCCCCCCCCCCCCCCCCCGCCCATGTCACTGACACACCCCTTCACTGATGCTTTCTGCTGCACTGGAAATTCACTGAATGTGGGCTCGGGGTATATTAAAGGGACTTTTTTTTTTTTTTTTTGTATTTTAACTGTATTATGCCCTACCTTGATAGGGTAGACACATTAGAAGTTCTGTTTATGCCAGCAAAATAGTGATGTAAATTCAAAAATAATAGTAAAAATAACAGAGAAAAATAATTGTGTACAAATTAACATGATAAATAATTTTGTTTTGAAAATATGATCAATTTAATTATTACTGTCTAGAGTAGTTCTCTGTTCTCAGAAGAATGGACATTCTGACAGATTACACTGAACATGCAGAAAAACTCCTGGATTTATGATGCTTCAGATATGTTCCCCTCTCTCTAGATCCTACATTTAAAAGCTCAGCTTGTTCATAAATGTGTCATTTCAGACTGATCTGTATGCCCAAAGCAACCTACATGCCAGTGTGCTTTTAGGAGCAAGATTTATTGAGTGAAGATGTCAGGAAGAAACCTTCAGTCACAGTAGGCATCAGCAAAATACCAGAAATCAGACTGCAGAGAAGTCATATGATTTCAGTGTGTATTTATGTATGAAAAAGATAGCGATAATGTGGTACAGGCACTCTGGTTTTTCCAGCTTAAAGAGTCTGGCATGCTGCTTTTTCCTGGCTATAAGGAATGAGACAGTGCTCTTTATTCACATAACAGCAAATCATAGGAAATAATTCAACAAAGGCTTAAGGTTCTGCAGTGTTTGAAAACTTTTGTTAGGGCCCAGTCCTGTCCATATTGCCATAGGCATGAAAATAGCTGTAAAATTCCCAGAGATGCTTCACAGAATTCTATTACCAGTGTCTGTTCTCTGTAGAGAAAGTTTTCTTGTAGGGCAGCCTACATATTTGTGCTTTGCTTTCTATCTAGATCTTTGTTATCCCTCAAGAAGGAGCTTTATCTTTCCACGGTAATGTGCGGCAATAGTGAATAGTGCAAAATATGCAAAAGTCCAAATTCTGTTCTGTTACACCCCAGCAACTGCCCCTGAAGTAAGTGGGTTTTCATCAGTGTAAACTTGAGGAAAAATTGGTGTTTTGTTTCTTGGTCCAGCCACATATGGTCTCCAAAAGTTTGGTCAGGTATTTAGTACTTGAAGAAAACTATGCAAAATGCTGAGGCCAGACTATACACTTTTTAATCAATATTCAGACCCTCTATTATAGCATGAAGAAAAACATCTCTCACCATCTCCAAAACCAGTCACATGAGGAGATTAAAGCTAATGTGGTGAGAATAAAATGAAGATAAGCTCACAGCTGTCAGTTTGTGAGAACAGCCTTTTAGTATTCTCTGGCTGGAACTTAGTGAAGTATGGTGATACTGTTGTGTCTGCCAACTGCTGGCCAGACATTTGAACAGACTCATTGAATAACTGGTGTCTGGACTAAGTAGGTCAGAAGGGTTGCCTGGGTATAATTTAGATATAATTTTTCCTATTGCTTTTGAATCCTGACTTACAGATTTGATCCAATACTCTTATAGACAATAGACAGCAACTATTCTATATGGGACAGAGGAGACTCCCTATGGCAGAGCCAGTTATAATATTACTAATAATAGTTTTATAGCCACTTTTCTCCAGGATGCAAAGTGCTTTGCAAAGGGGGAGGGGGAGTAAATAATATCCCATTTTCTAGATCCCCTCCTTTTCCCTTGTTGCTCATAAGAAGTGAGTTCATAGTTGTTCATAAGAAGTGAGAACCGGATACTCAGCTTGTATAGACCAGTGTAGCTCCATTGATGTCAGATCTGGAAAATGAGGCACAGAGATTTAAATGACATTCTAATCATGAATCAGTGACAGCAGTGGAAATAGAACCCAGGTCTCCTGGCCCCCCGGCTGGTGCTATATCTACTGACTATGATACCTCCTTGGGCAATGATCATTGTAGGAGCTGAGAAATCCTGTCAAAACAGATTGTAAACATTATGCTGGATTTGCTTTTTTTTTTTTTTAATTGTAAAACAAAGCACTTTAGAAGTGACAAAAGCTGCTTCAGTGGCTCACTCCTCAAAAGAAGGAAATCCTGGACAGTGGCTGGGATTTAGCAGTTCCTCTAGGACATTGCTGAACATAAAAGAAATCTGAGTTGCTAGCACACAGACTTCTATTATACCTACTGAACATTTTTAACCTACTAATTTGAACGTCAGAACCCAATGGTAGTACCAAAAATGACCCTTTGTTTTTCCCTTTGTACATCACATTGTATGAGTTTTTAATAATTCATTAAATTTTCCTCACCCCTCGTGACATGTGAACGATGAGGAATAACTTTTGAAAAATGTGCAGTGTCATGATGTAAATTATAAATTCAGCCTCAAAGAATCTCTCAAAGTGAGGGCACTGCACAGTTTCTGGTTTTGAGCAGCTACTGAACAATACCCTAAAAATTAAAGGCAAGATCCTCAACCCCACCAAAGCTGCTTTTTGCTCCTCCACCGGTGCCAAACAGCCTTAAACCATCTTAGAGGATGCACAGATTTCCCTAGTGTAGTAGAATCTGCTGGTGGGTCAACAAAACAGCTGTCTATATGGCCCTGTGGGAAAAGGGAGTGAGTTGTCCATCCTTATGCCCTGACAATCCTTGGCTTGGACCTGTGGGCAGCCAGCATAATGTAACTTCACATTATGATGGGAGGCTGGCCTAGTACTCGTAAATCCAGGATCGGGGAGATCAAATTATTTTTGCACAGCCACCTTCTGGCACAAAGGCCAAACACTAGGATCTGGACCTAAAAGCAATCAATGTGTCATTGCAATATATTTTCCTGAGTCAATTCTAAATTGATTTCATTACAGATATTCCACAAGTATTTTGACCTGACATGGTTAATAACAGAACATAATTGCACTGATTATTTCACTTGGGCTAATGGATATATGCTGCTATCCATTAAATCACAGCTTTAATCTGGCCATTAGTTCATTCATGGGGTCATTTCTAATCAAATGTTCTTCACAGCTGTATCAAAGATGACAGCGTCTGGAATCAAATTTCCATAGTTGCTGAGTAGTGCTAACTGGTCATGATGACACTATTTGTACTTGCCAATATTTCACTGACCAATTAAAAATGTAATAACATAGTTTAGATTTACCCAAGCCAAGACAGCACTTAAAGGAATTACTTAGAATTTACTAGCATCGGATATGTACAAATGCTTTGATACATTAGACAAATAATATTTTCATATTAGTATAAAATAATCAAACCATTAAAACATATTCCTAAACTAATAAATTCTAGCTAATTGCCTTAGTTTGGCGCTCTCAATCTACAAAGATCTGCTGATTAATGAAATAATGTAAACAATCTGAGTTTGCTCCTTTGCAGTGAGATTGCAGACTTTCTCTACTGGCACAATTTGCGTGAGCCAAGATTTCAGGCATTCGTAGAATCTGTTTATTTTTTCATTTTCAATATAAAGGAAATTGTAAGTATAACTGCACAGTCAGACTAAGTTTGTCCAATTTACCCGTTTCCTTATACCCATCAGCACATAAAAGTTTCAGTGCGTTGACAAACAAGGTCAGCATAAAAAGCTGAAAAATAGAAACTGAACCCATGCCTCTTCTGGAAAAGCCCGGGAGCTTCTGAAATTGTTTTGCAACCCTATAGTAAATTGCTAAGTGCTACACAAGTATCAGAGGGGTAGCCGTGTTAGTCTGGATCTGTAGAAGCGACAAAGGGTCCTGTGGCACCTTATAGACTAACAGAGGTATTGAAGCATAAGCTTTCGTGGGTGAATACCCACTTCTTCGGATGCAAGCAGTGGAAAACTGTAAGTGCTACACAGTGAATGCTGTAATACCAAGGACAATGTGGTATTAGTTGTTTCCATAGTACCATATACATGTGTGATGCTTTACTAATGTAAAATAAAGCAAGTGACCTCTGGGAGCTACCAGTCTAATGTTTTCTTTTACACAGTTTTCCAGGAGTCAGCAACTAGAGCAATATTATGATGGTGCTGTCAGTCAGTAAAGTTCAGAGACTCATCTGTGTCCAGGATGTGAGGCCCAGGCCTTTGTTTCCACAGGAAATTCAATCATGCATATAATATTCCGGGTGTTGCTGGATGTAAACTGTGAAGTTGCTAGGGACATTAGACACTTGTATACACAGTTCAGTAGCTTCTCTGTATAGTCTTTCTCTCTGAATCCTCAGTAAATGATGCCATATAAATTCAAAATTAGCTTCTTTGAATTTTACAGTTACTTGTCTATGCTTTTTCCAGGTGAACTAATAAATGCATGAAAATAACCCTGTATAGGCTGGAACTAGGTCAGCATACATTAATACCAGTAACCTGCTGGAAAAAGTTCCTGTTACAAAACCTAGGAAAAAATAAATCTTTACTGCAAAGCAAGCAGCAAATAAAGCAAGAGGCACCTGTGACGCTTCCTTTCTCAAAGTCCCAGGGCCTATGTATGTGTCCTCTGTTGCAGACAGGCCAGCCTTTTCTCCCTCAATGGCAGTCTGGGCATCTGCCCCTCTGACTTTTCTGTTGACTTGGGGCCCTGCTGATCCCATGGCATGGTTGTATACAGTGTATTGCTCTGAAATGGATGTAACTTGCCATCTAATTTGTGTCATGCTGCATGCCTTATCCAAATTAGAATGCAACATGGTTTTTGCTACTTTGAGGGGCATGTGAGTTGACACAAAACACTGCAGTCCTCTCTCAAATTTTGCTTATGAGTAATTTTCAGCCCCTGGTGCTCTCCCTTCCATGGAGTTCTTGGAAAGAGTTGAAACTGTTTCTAATCATCTGATTGCTGATCATGCATATTGAACTATGTTGGGGTTCAATTAAGAATATTACCTGTAGTATATCTTTTACAGAAGTGTAAGATACACAGAATATAGCCGTGAGAGTATTCCATGAGTCATGAATCCAAAGTTCCACAGGAAGCATCCCAAATCAACATCATCTTCCTGAGTGCTGGATTTTGCATTGATCTTTCTTAGCTAGCTAAAAGACTTTTGCAAGTGGATGGAGTCAACTCCTCACTGAGTGTACACCTGAGAAGACGCCTGTGTGTTGTTTATTCCAGAAGGTATATGACTAGGCAGAGCTAAAAGAACATTCAATTGAGGGAACATGTCAGAACACCATGGGTCTCCTCCCTTGATGACAACTGAGAGGAATGATGTCATCTGGTCCCAGTGTCAATGAAAAAGATAAGAGCACATTATCCCTCCCTCTCTAACCAGGGGGGTGAATCAAAAATAAGAATCCACCTTCATCTCTTCCTCTCATGACCATGTAGCAAGGAAGAAGAAGAGAAGGCTCTGACCTCCCTCCCTTGGTCACCTAGGGTGGAGATGGGAGAAGAGAGGCCCTGGTACCACATCTCCCAGTTAAAATCCTGAATCCAATCTGTCACATGGCAATTTGGGGACCCAAACATGTCTTCATGTTAAATAAGCAATCAAGTCTTTCACTTTTCAGTGCTGTGTTTTCATTTAACGGCATTGCTATCTGATAAGTAGGGGTAAACACACCAGCTTACATAGCCTAATAATGATTTTTTTAAAAAGCAGCTAAAATCCATACGAGGGCATTTCCTCAGGATTAGGATTAAAAAAAAAATGTTTAAGCAGGAAGTAGAGTTGAAGATCCCTGATTTATGAATTTGCTTTACGCTGTGAAATGCTGAGTTTCAATAGTAGTAAAAAGAGCATGGACTATCCAAATATTCTTGATAGACTTTGAAAGCCTACGGCCTGCATGCATAAAAGGAACTAGGCATTGTGATGATCAGGACTTAGATTGCCAAATACCTATTTTCCCTTGGTTTGTGAATGGGACTTAGGTGGGAGATAGGCTTCCAGGCGCCTAGACAGAGACAGCAATGTGAATGTTTAAAGGCAAAAACATAAGTACCTAGGGGACTTTTACTACAAAAACTTAGATGCTGAGTAAGTTTAGGCACCTACAGAGTTCAGTGAGAGGTTTGTGAATTGCAGTGGTCCCAAAACTGGGACTTGGGTGCCTTAAACAGGGACGTACGTGCCTAACTTCTTTTGAGCATTCAGGACTAACTGATTTACTGTCAGAGTGACACCTGTGAATAAATAAGATTTGCAAGATAATATACCCAATCTGAAAGAAGATTTCCAGAATAAAAGTAGAAGAATAGTTTTAGGAATCCCTTGGTGCTTGAAGAATCCATTCCTGATTGCCTTCAAGATGGCCATTAATGCTACACAGCTATTCTAAATAAAGATGTTTTGGTTAATAGGCAATGAAAATTTAAACACAGGGATAGACCAAAAGAGAAATCTTGAAACTGAACCTCTTTCAATTTTAGGATGTGAGGAGAAAGTTTTGGATTAAAATCTCCAGACTAAAACCTGCCATCTATTTTTGTGTCTGGTTTGCAGATGGAAGAGAAAGGACCTACATTCTGGTTTCAGATCATATATGGCCAAAGTCTTATGGGAAGTGCACATGAGAGCTTTACATTGGTGAATACAGTCTTAAAACGTTAGTCTTGATTTACTTTCAGCCCCAAGACCTAGCCTAAACCTAATCTGGATCCACACATGACTTTTTTTTTTCTGCACCAGATCTTCAGCTAGTATAAATTGACATAACACCACTGAGTTCAGTGGCGCTGTGTGATGGGGAGTCTGCACCTTAAAGGCAATAGTGGCTAGTGGTCAACCTATCCTGCCACATGGCATGGTCCTTTAAGGGTTTGAAAGGGCCAATATAAAGACTGAAGGGGGATATGGATAGAGACCAAAGTCCCAGGAATGAATGATGCTTGGGAGGAAACCCTATCACTGTATCTTTAAGGGTGCAGAGAGGGTGGACAAGGCTCCCGTCTCACACAACCAATTGGGAATGAGCTGAGAAATGGAGACTAGCATATGTGCTACTTACTTCCTCATAACAAGGCAGTAGCAGTAGGAGATGGTTGTCAGACCTGCTGGGAGTAAGGACTAAGTGGTGCCCGCTGAGGAGGAAGCTGGTTTAGGCACTTCAGCTGGTTAAAGTACACACTACTGGAGGTGAGCTGGGGATTCCTGGGTTAAAAGAGCAGCAATAGCTCCCCGTTTTATCCAGGCTCCTGTGAAGCAGTCCTGGGGTCCCATGTTCTATAAGAGGAACAGTGAACTGTAAATTGAGCCCAGGAAGGAGTAAATATTTTTTGTTTGTTAATCTGGGACTACTGTTGAAGAGTGTTTATTTTGGTACACTAAGTACCCTGGATGGGAATTGAACTTCAGAGAGGCCTGGCTGAAGGGCTAGGTCACTGAAGACCTCCCAAGAGGAGATAATGACCAAGGAAAGAGCTCAACGACCCCACACTTAGCCACAAGGGTGTGCTGTCTGAGTAATTCCTGGACATATGGGGTTTGCTTTGGGGTGAGACCCTCATGACATACCATATCAGTTTACATTATCTAAGGATATGGGCTTCTGTATTACATTTTAAGAGTGGACAAAGATTTAATGTGTGGCTATTATAGGGTGACCAGATGTCCCAATTTTATAGGGACAGTCCCGATTTATGGTGCTCTTTCTTATAAAGGCACCTATTACCCTCCACCCTCTGTCCCGATTTTTCATACTTGCTATCTGGTCATCCTAGGCCATTATGTATTCAGAGGTGACTTGGACCCATCTTCCAAAATGGTGCCTGTGCCCAGTATTACCATCTATTTTGTCTTCCTGTTTCTTTTGATCACATTTAGGGTAGCTTATTTATACTGGTGCACTGGTCAGGCAGCTGAGTGATAGAAGCCCCTTGGGCTGCAGCACATTTGTGGCAGAGAACTGATTTTGCTGATTCACCACCCTCTCATCTGGCTATTGTAGCAAGCAGTATGTTATCCACAAAACTCCTGGCTGCTGTTGGTGAGATGGAAAGTACAGAATCAAACCAATTTACCCACTATTTGAAGCTCTCTGTGGCTGATGACCCACTTGCAGAATATGTACAAGTATGGCTAGGAAGTGGGGAGCTACTTGAGAGGAAGTCCACAGACCAGCTAACAAAACATAACTTTTCTACTCATTGCCCTACCTACATAGTTACAGGTAGTAATTACCATGTTTATGTTCTCAAATTTCCCATTAACTGTAAGTTCTCTATATGGCCAAGAAACTAGGGAGGGGGAAAGGGAGGAGAAAGAGAGGAGTGGTAAGTGGAAGAGTTTGGTTGAGAGTTTTCATAAGCTCTCACAGCTCTATATTTTAAGTTTTATTTCTAAGGAACTTAAACCTTATTTATTATTTCAGAACCTAAATCTTACTACTTTGTTTCCTGGAAAGGTTTTTCATATTTGAGTTGTCTAACTCTACTTTGTATGTCACACCAAGACGGATTTGGGTGATTAAAATGGGTAAATTTGCTGCATTAGCTATTGTAGCATTTTATGACTAACTGTTTCTAAAATAGCTCATAATTTATTTTACACATGGGCTAACATAGGCATATAAGGCACTAATGTCATGGCTAGCTGCTAAACTGAAAACATTTGAAAAAGCAAATACTGAAATTTAGGAAATGTAAAAGGACTGCTGCAGTAAAGTCATCTATCTATATATTGTGGGAAGCTAGTGTTTTGTGTGAATGCTGCCTGTGCAGTATTTATAAGATCTAAGCAACTTTTAGTCTACAAAAGACAATGTCAGCTGCTGAGATCTATCAACATAATGTAGGCTACTCCAATCAGATAGGGATTGGGTCATTGCAAGAAGTTTGAAGCCAGAGGGCTCCATCTCCGAAGATTAAACATTTTCAACAATTTTAACTCCAATTAAGATAGTAGAACTGTCTAACTCTTGAGAGGACTGAAGTTGCTCTGGTCACTTCAGTGACCTTCCTGGTGTATGTATAAATAGCATTACTTCTGGGAATAAATAATGTTATGACAAAGAAAGTAATGAAATGCATGTTGTTGAATTATTACATAAATGTGGGCTATGAGAACTTCCATGAAAGGGTTTAATCTAACAGGCTCTCACAATATCTGAAGATGTGATTAGTGGAGTTAGCAGGTTGTTAGCCAGTTGTTAAGATAGGTATGGAAGGATAATCCAGTCCATTGCCAGATTGAAACTGAACGTCAAAAGCAAACCAGAAGGATTTACACTATGCAAACCAACTCTTTGGCAACAAGAATACCCTCAACTCTTCTGGAGTTATCTATCCGCTGAACGTGTCCAAGATCAGGGTCAGATACAAAACTGTTGGGTAGGGGCATGATACCAAGTCAGAATCCAAAGCCCGAGGATGCAGATGTTTGAGGTGTATTTAAAGTTGAACTACATCTCTGAAGATTTTCGGTTGTTTCACACAGGGCCGGCTCTGGCTTTTTTGCTGCCTCAGGCAAAAAAACAAACAAACAAGAAAATGGCCGCCCGCTGCCCCGGCCGGAGTGCTGGCGGGGAGGGCGGCACGCCCGCGGCCCTGCTGCCCCGGCCGGGGTGCTGGCGAGGAGGGCGGTATGCCCATGGCCCCGCTCCCCCGGCTGGGGCACCGGCGGGGAGGGTGGCATGCCCGTGGCCTCCCTCCCCCGGCCGGGGCACCGGTGGGGAAGAGCGCCACCCCCCGCGGCTTGCCGCCCCAGGCACGTGCTTGCTGCGCTGGTTCCTGGAGCCGCCCCTGGTTTGACATCCTTTGAGGAAAACAGCGATTGATACATATTGTGAATAAAATAGACTGAGGAAACATTGTGAATGAATCTCTGGGACACTGATTTCTTCAAGATGAACAAATGCACTTTAAATCCCAGACACTACAAACCACTCAGCAGAATTGACAAGAATATCATGCATTTATTTAGCACCTTTCATCCAGAAGGACCTCAAAGTATTCTATGACTGATTCTGATGACATTCACTTGCTTGGATTTTTTTGGACTAGATCTTCAACTATGTGTAAATTGGCATAACTCACTAAACTAAAGTGAAACTACACCAGCTGAGGATCATGCCCTTAATATTCTGGTGGCTGTGGGTTATAGGCTTTTTTTTTTAAAGCCTCTGAAAGCTGTGGCCAAACTCTCACTTGTAGCAAACTATTGTTTCGCCTGATAATATCTCATTGGCTAGTTGGAGTGATTAGTCATTTTGTGTCAAGTGCCCTTTAGAAGGCTTCCCCAAGGTTCTTGCAAGTTTTCAGAGACCAAGAAAATAACTAAAGTCTGACAAACTTTACTTATTTGATGGAGTAAAATGAAAGGGATATCTAAGCTGCTGTTCTGAATATAGGAGGCAAAACTGTGAGCCAGGTTTTGCATACATGCTTTTTGTGTCAAACTTTCAAAATGCAGATATAATTTAGAGCTGTTTTTGGTATGTTTCATAAAATATCTTGGTTTTTAATCGGAGTTTTTTGGTTCCTATTTTCCATATTTTAATAGAAATAGCCATCTGAGGAATTAGTATACACTGGGTAAATAAGTGAAATTAAAGAGCAGATCTTAGTTCTAAAGTTTATCCCGCTCACTGTGCGGCCCTTGGGGGGGGGGGGGGGTGAGTAGGTGGGCTCACTGTAGGACTCCTAGCCTGGGTCCAGCAATCTCTCACACCCCCTATTGTCTTTGTCCTTTGTTCAGTCTCAGGTATGTCCTTGCAGGGAGTGGGGGGTGGAGAGCCTCTCTCTTTAGCCAGCTGAAGACAACATGGAGGGGTCTCCCAGGGATTTAAATAGACTTTCTCCCCTGGATGGATACTCCTCCCCACTCCCTGTGTAGCATCATGTTACCCTGGAGTTTTGGGATCACATGGGCAAGTCACATGTCCATGAACAATTCCGAAACTAGCCCAGTGACATTTTTGGGCAAACTCAGATGTGGATTTGTGTCTGGTTACTCCTTTGTCAGTTAAGTGCTTGCACTTAACTTGCACATTCTTTTCTCCAGACATGATCCCATGTTTTTACCAAGGCTATGTATAAACCCAGCAAATATAAAACCAATATTCATAACTTCAGCTACAACAATGATACATGCATACAAACAGGAGGAATAGATTCAGTAGATCATAACTTTTACAGAGATATGTTACATGGCACATGTAGCATAAAACATATTCAAGTTACATCATATATACATTTATAAGCATCTCCCCATAAAGTTTCATTGGGGACACCATCACAGTACTTATACAAAATTACTTTGCTAACTTTTTCAACAATGTTTTACAGTATTGTTTCACTTCAGTGTGTGGAGGGGAACCCCATTTTCTCACACTCCAACTTTTTTTTTCTAGAGGAAAAAGCTTGTCAGAAAATGTTCTTGACCTCCCTCCTCCTTCCCCAATTTTTCTCACTTTACTTCGCTCCCTTTCCAGTGGAGGCAGAGAAGTAAAGTGAGAGTGGGATTTTCCTTTCATCAACCCCAAAGGGCAAAGGGAGTGTTAAGTGTGACTATTTAACACTCTGGGCTGGTCTAAACTGTTGCCTGCCCCATTTTATTACAGCATTATATTCAGTCAGAGTATGATGCAGAAGAACGCTTTCTATAAGAAGCATACAGTGTAATTTGAGGTGCCATTGTATTTCATTTGTTAGGCCTTTACAGACATATCATACAGGGCATCTTCACAAGTGTGCAATGGTGAGGGGAGGGTACAAGGAGACTTTTCTGTTAGCCTTTGAATAGCCGCTAGGAACGGTTGCAGCGGTTTACCATCTTTGTGCTCCAGAGTTCCCTAGCTAGCAGCTTCCACCTCACACTTAACTGTAGAACTGACAGTGCTTTAATGGGAATATGCACTTGCACCCTTCTAAAAGGATGCACGGAGACAGTTTTACCCCCACCCCCCAGGATTTCTCAGACATTGCCCTACTGAGATGGTACATGCTTTCTCTGAAGGTCTGTGCTTTAAAGCCACAGACCATGTCTTTAACTTAAAAAACAAAACAAACTTGTGCAGCCTCATGAGTAGAGCAGGCTCCATTCCTTCATTAACACAGCCATGTCATTTCGTATTAATGAACAGGAAAGAAGCAAAAGTGACAAGAACACAAGGTTTGCACAAACTGAAAACTTACACTTTGCAAAGAATGGTTAGTGTTTAAGCCTCAAATCCCCCCGCCCCCCACCATCTTCCACAACACATGCAGCTAGTCTCTTGACACAGTGTATTTTTGTGGACAGTTTCCTCATTGGATGTTCATCTTGGAAAGTGCATTGTTTCTACTTATATCCAGAACTCTTTGCAATACCAAATCATCTGGGCTGACATGTCTGATTTTTTTTTCCATTCTTCATTTCATGGACAGCAATTTGAGCATCACATCCCTTATGTAATACATGAAATTTCTGTACTTTATAACGAATCCTAGATTATGAGATTTTCAGCCCCAATCTACCAGACTTTTTTCCTAAAAGGGGGCACCCATATCTGGGGATGGGGGTGGACGCAGGAATTGACTGTGAAGAAGTTGCTGGTTTGCAGTATTTTGGGCTGTCACAAGTAGGTTTTGAAAAACACTTGTCATATGTCTTTGAGAAATTTCACATGAAAATTAACAAAATGATATTCTGGTATTTGCAATCAGAGATAAAGTAAAAACCATTGCAATTCTTGACCTATCCTTCTGATTAACCCTCTTCTTGGAGAACGTACTGCTTATGAAAGGTGCTGGTATGACACTATTAGAGGCTGGAATCTTCTTTTTCCTGAGAATATGTATAGCATGGACAGGGGCAGAGCTAGCTTTCTCATATTGTGCCAGAGCCTCATGTGTGGCTGGGGACCATTCTGTACAGCTTGGGATGTAAAGCTCACTTTTGTACTCCATTCTTGGTGTCACTGTGTGCAAGGTTGACACCCAGGCATGAGTTACAGCAGCCCAGCTACTGCTCTGAGTTATGTTGGCTGGCAGTGTCTCTAAAGGGCCAAAATTGTAGCTCAGGATTGGTAGGGCATAGAGATCCCTGGCCATACCCCACTACTGCAACCATACCACCTACAATAGGAGATAGTAAGGAGATAGGTGGCATAAGAGTTACAATTCCTGCTTTATACTATGAGAGGACCCCTTGCAGTGGGGTGACCTTCTCAAGGCCAGATAAACTGACTGAGTTTGACTATGAAGTAGTGTGGTGCAAACAACCACAGTGCTAGGACCCCAGATCTGGCTTACTGTCTGCCCAGCATGTCTATATCCTGATCAAAAAGGGCCACTTCTAACAGAGTAGAGTACATTCTCCATGACATTCAATTCTCTCATTCCTGCTGAAATTGCTGTTATAACAATATTTGCCATTAAAAACAATGTTTTTGTATACATCTGATCCCCCTCCTTTCTGCTAGGGATTGGATTGAGGCCATCAAAGGGCTGTTGTAATGTTCAATCATTATTGAACTAGCAACTTAGATGTGAATTTTCAATCTTCTGATGAACTATTCCTCTTTTAATTAACTATTTCCTTTTTTAAAATGATTTTGTATCTTTACTTCATGGTTATGGTTGGGAGCAGAAGTGCTGCTC
This sequence comes from Chelydra serpentina, assembly GCA_037349315.1. NCBI lineage: Eukaryota > Metazoa > Chordata > Testudines > Chelydridae > Chelydra > Chelydra serpentina. Next base: position 31,852,289 of record JBAIAC010000042.1, read on the forward strand.
TTACTTGACCAAAACAGGCAATATCAAAAGCCTTCTACGAAGCCCAGCTTCAGATATCAGCTTAATTTTGCAAGGCCAACAGGATTCCATACTAAAAACTAATTCCAAAGACATTTTAAGAGACTCTGACAAATTATGAAAAATTCTTGACACTATTAAGGTGCAGGTTTAACTGAGATTTCTCTGGAGGAAGTAGAATAAGGGCTGCCTGTCTCAAATTCTTGTCTGAGTTGAAGAAACTGGTGCAATTTAGTTCTACTTGTGAGAATTTTTTTGGGGGGGGGTTGTGAATTAAAAATTACTCCCATCATACATAACATATGGCTCTCTGCCAGTGGTCACTGGGCATTTGTTTGAGGATTAGCATGAACATTTCTTCTTCAAAAGAAGGAGGAACTTCACAGATCTTTCAAGCACCACATAGCTGCACCTCAAGCATGTTACTGCATGTGGGGGGTGCCAATTAGTCAATTATATGATGAGTGACTTCCCTTAGGCCTTGGCTACACTTGCAGATGTACAGCGCTGTTAGTTAAACCCGTGTTCGTACAGCTGAGTAGGGAAAGCGCTGCAGCCTGTCCACACTGGCAGCTGCCAGCGCAGTAAGGTGGCTACATTTGAGGCATTTGCAGCTGTATTGGGAGCGGTGCATTATGGGCATTCAAGTGGCTGCAACGTGCTTTTCAAATGGGGGGGGTGAGGGGGACTTTGACAGGGAGCATTTTGGGAGAGAGAGTGGGTTTTTGGAATCTCCACAGAGTGTCAACTCATTATTTCCACACCTCCACATCCCCTGCCTCTCTCTCAATCACTGAAAGCAAACAGCAGGGGCTTTGTTTGTTTTTAAAGAGCAGATAAAAGAGAACTTGGAGAAACGGAGCCTTCCCCCTCCCGCCGTCTCTGTCCAAGGCAACTTTGCTGCCGGCATTCCTAACGGAGCCCCCCCTTCCCCCCTCCCCACCACCTGCAAACAGTAGCTGTGTTTGATTTTTTGTAAAGCACCTCAACAACGGAGCTCTGAACTCCAACCCGGAAGTGCCGTTTCAAAACAAAGCAGCTTCCGGAGATCAGTAACTGCGTTGTTCCTCGGCTACACTGAAAGACCAACGTTCCACCCACTTCGCAACAGTTGTTATTCCTCTCGGGGAGGTGGAGTACATGCAGCGCTGTATCTGAGGAGATACACCGCTGCATGTGCCTTGCAAGTGTAGCCAGTTAGTGAGTTACAGCGCTGCAGGCAGTTTTATTGCGCTGTAACTCGTAAGTGTAGCCAAGGTCTTAGAGTCAAAATGCCTAATAGAAGTTGTGTTGTTTGTGTGTGATAGATACTTTCCTTCTGGGTTCATGTCTGATTTGTCAGATTCGTTGTTTTATGGATTCTGGATTTGATGTAAGGCTCACTCTGAATTAAATATCAAAACAGGCTAGACCAAATTCATCCTTATAACTGGATTAATCTGTATATTCCTGTAGCATCTTTATGGGCACAATCCTGCAAGTTCTTTCACGATGCACAGCAGAGTGAATAATATGTTAGAGGTTACATGGATTTACCATCCTAGGTAGTGGATAGTTAAAGCATAGTCCTCTGCATTGAACATCAGTAAGTCGTAAGCCTCCTGTGCAGCTGCTCCTTTACTTTATTTCCAAAACTGGGAGGCCTGCAGGGAACAGCTCTTTGGTAGGTAAAAAAGAAAAAATGAAGGGGTTCTGATCTACTGGTAGGCATGTGTCTTGTGCTTCTAGTTTCATAAAGTGTTTAATGTTGTATTTAGAGTTTCCTTGTATTGTGTTCATTGGATGTGTAAAATGCATTATGTAAACATGCCCTTCCACATGTATTCAAGTGTATATATTTAGGAAAGATTATACCCTACTCTATGGCATTAGAGTATAACTAATTAGGACTCCCTAAATGAATCGTTTGGCTAGTCAAACCCAAGGTGGATAAAGAAAAGTGTGGGATGTGAGGCTTGCTTTGTTCTCCCAGTCCTTAACAAAGGTTCCAACCTAAAGTCTTAAACTTCATTGGGAATTCACTACCAGCATGCCATTAGGGCTGATGTTGGCAGACTGGATTGAATCAGGTAGAGTTGTTGAGGGGAAGGCAATCAGGGGGTTGGGTGGGAGTAGGGTGGAGCTGGCAGGGGATGTCTAGGCCAATTCTCTTCCCAACAGGCCTCGTTGAGTGACAAAAGCTAATAGGACCAAATGGGAGCAATGAACCAGAGCAAACCTGGCCAGGCAGAACATCCCGGCTCAGAGCAGTGCACATCATATGATATCAAGTGAAAGCTGAGGGGACCCCCGTGCCAGTATTATGCTATAGGGTCAAACTGACCTTGTGAGTAAGGGATGTGTGTGTGTGGGGGGTGTCTCTGACCAAGAGTTCTGGGCAGTAGCGTAGCCAGAGGGGGAGCAGCTGCTCCCCGTGTGAGGAGAAGCGGTGCTAAGGCGCCGCCTGAGCCCCGCTGTGGGAGCCGGGCTTGGCGGCGCTTTAAAAGGCTGGCGGCTCCTGCGGGGAGCCACGGGCCCTTTAAAGCGCCCCATCCCCCCAGCCCTGCTGCCAGACCCGGGCTGGGGGGGGCGCTTTAAAAGGCCCCGCAGCGGCAGGAGCCGCCGGCCTTTTAAAGCCTCCCTCCCCCCCAGCCCGGCTCCCGCAGCGGGGCTGGGGGGCGTGCTTTAAAAGGCCGGCGGCTCATGCCGCTGCGGGGCCTTTTAAGGCGCCCCCCCCCTCCAGACCGGGTCCGGCAGCAGGGCTGGGTGCTTTAAGGGGCCCGCGGCTCCCCGCAGTGGCAGGAGCCGCCGGCTTTTAAAGCGCCCCCCCACCCCAGCCCCGCTGCCGGAGCCCGGCTCGGGCGGGGATTTAAAAGGCCCGGTGGCTCCGCAGCGGCTGGAGCCCCGGGCCCTTTAAAGCGCCGCTGGGGTGAGTACAGGGGGAGCGGGGAGGCACCTTTTTATAGCGCCGCCACTCCCCCGTGCTCTAAACCTGGCTACGCCACTGGTTCTGGGGGCCCTGAACAAGCCAACACTGCAGTGTGTCCAGGATGCACCTATAGACTAATTTTTTTAACTTAATGTCACTTTATTATTTAGATGTGCTTCACTTAACTTTATAACTTCTCAACTGAACCTATATTCTAAGCAAATAAGCAGCTGTGGTTAGAGTATGTTAAAAGATCACTGAGTGCTTTAAGTAAACATTTTAAAGTAGACAAGCACACTTGGTGCCTAAGGCGCCAGATTTTCCCCACCCAAATCTTGGTTCCTTTTTTCATGCTGTCAAGACTGCTAGTCTAACTACATGAGCCTGGAATTATTGCCACATGGACTTCTAAGTAATTGATATGCAGAGTGTGATGGTTGCAGACTCTCTGACACCTTTCTAATCTCTGAGTGGACCCCTTCAGATAGTAAGCCCTGCACCTTCACCTTCCTTGGAGTAGGATCCCACAATTCTCCCACTCTTAGGCCTTGGCTACACTTGCAGATGTACAGCGCTGTTAGTTAAACCCGTGTTCGTACAGCTGAGTAGGGAAAGCGCTGCAGCCTGTCCACACTGGCAGCCGCCAGCGCAGTAACTACCACTGACATGGCTACATTTGCAGCACTTGCAGCTGTATTGGGAGCGGTGCATTATGGGCATTCAGGTAGCTGCAACGTGCTTTTCAAAGGGGGGGGTGAGGGGGACTTTGACAGGGAGCGTTTTGAGAGAGAGGGGGGTTTTTTGAAATCTCCACAGAGTGTCAGCTCATTATTTCCACACCTCCACATCCCCTGCCTCTCTCTCAATCACTGAAAGCAAACAGCAGGGGCTTTGTTTGTTTTTAAAGAGCAGATAAAAGAGAGGAAACGGAGCCTCCTCCTCCCCCCCCCCCGCCGTTCTTCTCCCCCCCCCCCCCCCGCCGTCTCTGTCCAAGGCATTCCTAACGGAGCTGCCAGCATTTGCTGCCGGCATTCCTAACGGAGCCCCTCCCCTCTTTCCCACCCTCTGCCTGCAAAAAGTAGCTGTGGTTGTAAAGCTGTGTTTGTAGCAGCTCCAGGGAGCTCTGAACTCCAACCCGGAAGTGCCGTTTCAAAACAAAGCAGCTTCCGGAGATCAGTAACTGCGTTGTTCCTTGGCTACACTGAAAGACCAGCGTTCCATCCACTTCGCAACAGTTGCTATTTCTCTCGGGGGGGGGGGGGGGGGGGTGGAGTACATGCAGCGCTGTATCTGAGGAGATACAGCGTTGCACGTGCCTTGCAAGTGTAGCCAGTTAATGAGTTACAGCGCTGCCGGCAGTTTTATTACACTGTAACTTGTAAGTGTAGCCAAGGCCTTAGACTTGATCTTAGGCTACAGCACCCTGTATACCATCTGGGATAATTATACTTGTTTTTTTAGTGCTTTGAGATCTGCTGAGAAATGCAATAATAATACCTATCTGCTATATATATTAAGCAGGCCAGACTGGGTTCAACTCCTGCACGTCTGTCCTACTGGAGCACTGACCTGTGGTTAGTACAGTGACCACACAACTTTCTTAGACCAAAGTATTGTTTAATCTTAACGGCAGCACAAAGCATAACATAAGAGGATTTTATCACAGCCAGGAGTCTATGTGCATGTTTATCAGACCTAACTACATCTCTAGGCAAATCTCGCCCCTGACCTATTGGCTCTGGGGGATCAGTCTCTGCCTCAGTCTCACCTTGTCCTTTAAGAACACCCTTTTCCCTTTATTCTATTTGGTGTTTCCCAAGCCTGGTTTAAACAGGTTCTGGTGACCCAGCAAGGTGTCAGAGATGGACTTCAAACTAGGTGGCTCTCTATTGTCTTATTCCTTGAAGTGCTTGCCATGAGATAGCAAATATCCTTCCTGGATGCATTTCCCGACAAACCTGTTTGTTCATTTAACTAACTATATGCATACAGTAAGCAACACAGTACCTGGTTAAAAGACATTATTCATAAATTATTACATCAGCCCCATTATCTTCACACAGGCACACTCTGGTAGTCAGAACACAAGTTACGTTAGTTGTGGGCCAAATTTATTATAGGCAAAAAGCTTTCCCAATAGAAAAAAAGACTTCTTTGATCCTTCCTTCTAATTAAGTCATAATACCACCATTGTCAATGGTGTTTTGCTCGAGCAAGGAGTTTAGGATCAAATATTTGGGCAGAAAAAGGAATTTTATTTTCAGGATTGTTTTTTTTTAAATTAGAAAAACTATTTAAAAAAGTATGAGACAACATAGCCTTAAGACATTTTCAGGTACTGGTAATGTATTACAAAATTACTTGCAACATTCATCTGTTCTTAGATAGAGATGAATGAGACGGTAAGTACCTTCACAGTAGTGACCTTATAACTAAAGACCTGGCTGGCAGTGCCTGCCTCGGCCTCCATTATGATTTCTTTACACTAAATAAATATCACTTAATCGATACTTCCTGAGCCAAAGTGTTACACTACTGTAAATCTAAAATAACCTCTCTGACTTCAGTGGAATAATTCCTCATCTACACCAGCATATGTGAGAGCAGAACTTGGCCCCCCTCTGTCCCCTTTAAAGGCAGAATATATGTTTCCAGGAGGGCTATGGCCTGCAAGGAATGATTTACTGAGGACTCTCAAATTGCTGCTCAATTTTAACAAAGGTCCTTTGAGGCATTTGTTCATGCTTAACCTGATAGATAGCTATTGATGTATGGAATTTGCATTGCAAATGTCCCTACTTGACACTTCCCCAATATCCAGATGATCTTGGCTTGGAAATGTCCTGATGGCCACAAGAGGCCCATTTGATTATTTAGACGTCATTAATCATGTAAATGCACAGGCAGAAATGACTGACTCCCAGCTCCTACTATTTTGTTTACTGAGGAAATATCAGTGTTTGACTGGCCGCTATAACTTCAAAACTGATCCTTAAAATTAAAGCAACTTCAATATTTGCACACAGTGGGAATTGTTTCTTTCATGAAAATAAATGTGCGGATATATTATCTTTTTTACTACCTGTCAATATTCTGATTTCAGAATATTGTTGACAATTTAGACTTGTTGACAATTTAGACCATAAAATTAATGGCCCTGGTTCTGAGCTGAGCTCTCACAGCTTGGCATGTGTGGGGTAGGCAAAGGTGGCTGCATGAGAATTAGTAACTCTTCAGATTCTGGGGCTGGCCAGGGACTAGTCTGGCCCCAGGCTGGGCTGGCCTGAGGAGTGGGCCACCTGGGCAACCTACCCAGGGGCACCATGGTCGAGGGAGTGCTGTGCAGCAGCACAGATGTGCACTCTGCCGGTGTAGAGTCAGAAATTGCTCCTGGCTGGTAGGGGAGTGCTGCATAAGGGGGTGGGGGGTGGGATGCCAAAATTTCTTGCTGCTTCCTCCCGGTGGACAAACATGTTGGGGGAATGGGGAGGAGAAGCAGTGATGCACAGATACTGCTCGCCCCCCAACATTCCTCTATGCCCCCCTAGGGGGACTATGAGGAGGAGAGTGAGGAGCAACATGAAGCACTCCCTGCATCCAGGTCACTTTCCCCACCTGGGCTGTGCTATGAGGCAAGCATCATGAGCTGCTGCTGCTGCTGCTGCTCCTGCCCTCCCCTTACACAGCCCAGGTAGGGATTGGATGCAGGGATCCCTGACATCACTCCTCGCTTCCCCCCCACCCCAGCCCTCTAGGGGTGTGTGGAGGAGCAAGGTTAGAGGCGGGGTGTGTGTGTGTGTGTGTGTGTGTGTGCAAGCAGCAATGCCAGCTGCTCCATACATCCAGGTCAGTTTCCCCATGTGTGTGAAGGAGGGGGGTAGGGGCTGGGAGGAGGTAAGGGGGGGGCGCGCTGCACACACAGGGCCCAGGGGTGCCAAAATGCAAGTTTGCCCACAGCGCCATTTTCCCTAAGGCTCTCCCTGGTACCAAGCATGTGAAAGAGTTGTTACCCTCTGGCTGCTCTAACTACAACCAGCTCCTGTGGCTCTCTCGTGCCTGACTCTTGCAACCAACAAAGGCTGGAGTGCAGCTGCATTTCAGTTGCACCCGTGACACATCTAGGGTGGGTGGTCCTATATCTAGGGAAGCCCCACTACTCCAGGGCAATACCTAAGAAGCCAGCTAAACTAGTCTTGTGCTTTACAACTGTGTAAATCAAGAGTAACTCCATTGAGCCAATGGAATCACATCAATGTAAAACTGGTGTAAATGTAAGAATCAAGACAAAGGCGGGATACATTAATTTGACTTTGCTCTTCTGGGGCAGTGCAATGTAGAAGGAAATGGAGCCAAGCATTGGAGCCAATTCTGTCCTCTTGCTGCTTGCTTGCTTTCTGCCAGAATTTATTAGACACTGAATATCCTCACTGAAAAATAACTTAGTATTCTAGCTGCTATTTAGAGTGATATTCAAATGAAACTTTCTGGAATAGGATGTTTGTGTCCCCCTCTCCCCCTTCCCCCCCAAAAAGGTATTAAGTCCTGTCTGGAGGCATACTCACTTCCTAATCAGTCTTCCAAGAAACAGCTCTGTTAAGGAAATCCATGTTTCTGCTCTGTCAGCTTGGAGCTGAAAACTACAATTTTTTTTTTTTAAAGCCAGACATGAAAACATTTGTCTGCAGCCATGGTTGCCTGCATCAGTGTATTGGCACTACCTCTAATTGATTCACTTTCATTTGTGTTGTCATAAGGTCATCTGCCAGCTTGCAGCACTGTGGGTGGAAAAATACAGCCCCAGACTGAAGGGGACTCTTCATACCAGCTATGCTCCTTTTGCTGTGTACTGGAAACTCAAAGCTTGATATTTCTTTAATCAATCTGTATAGCTGGCCTCAAAGGAAAGATCCTGCTTCCAAAGTGAAACTAAACCTCTTACAACACAAATTAAGCAAAACAATTTACATGTATTTTAATAATTTGATACTTTAGTACAGTATCATCTCTAAAAAAACCAGGGGGTAATGATGTGGCTTAAGGAGTCAAAAGAGCTGGGTTCTACCCCCAGCTCTCAGTTGAAAGACAATAAAATGTGCAGCAAATCACCTAACTTCGCTGTGCTTTAGTTTGTCTTCCTACAGGAATTAAACTCACAATATCCTTGTGAGGTGCTTTCAGGTCCAATAGAAGTGCAAAGAATTATTATTGCCACTAAAGGAATCAACTGTGAACATGTGAATAAATTAACCACAGAAGTGGTTTTTGGTCTGTCTTAGTCAGTGGAGTTACTCACATGAATATAACTTGTATATTCTAAGTATTAGCTAGTTTGGGGCCAAAAGTTAGTGCAGAAACATTTTGGTGGTGGTAGTTTTTTTTAACTTTTGGGGCAGCAGCATATGAAAACAAACACTAACATATCTATCCATGGACAACTAAATAGAAAAGCTGAAATTCAAAGATGATACAAGGAGCTTTAGGGAATTAGGCATCTATATGAAATTCAGTGGGAGCTAGACTCCCATCTTGGCCTTTGAAAATCCTCTTTCCCTCCACTGTTATTTAGAAATTTTAGGTTAAGTGGCTGTTTCAAGTTGTGTATTTAGGAGCCTGATCTCCTGTTTCCTGCTTTTCACTAGCCATCATGTCACTGAATATCAGTTTCTAATAACTACATTTCAGAATATGCAGAGGCATTCTAAACTTTCCACTAGTTAAAATATTGCCTCTATACAACAAACACAATGGGAACAAATCATAAGCTGCCACAAATGTGCATCTCCATAAGACGCAAATAGTTGGCTTGTTTCCTAAAGAACAGATTCAAGTTTTATAAATTCTTGTGAATTGCAGGTTTCTCTAATAGTACATGGAGTATTATAGTTATATACTGTACCTCCATGCATCTTTCAGCAGGTGCAGATGGGAAGAGCAGACCAAAGCCAGACTAGAACCATTTACCTTAAACTGTTTGGTTTGGAATGCAGCCATCAAGTCCTATGTCATAAGCTCCTTCATTTTACTGACCTCATTGTAAGAATGAATCCTTTTAGCTGCTGGGACTAAATTCATTATTACATAACATTAGCCAAGACTTATAAAGACTTTTATGAATGATGTATTTATTAGCCTAGAATAAGGCTTCCAAAACTCAGTGAATCAATCCAAAAAGTTTGCTAAATAAGGCCTCTATTCATGCAAAACATAAGTTGTCCCAGTTCGTTCACATGAATTGTGCAATTTGTCTGTGTATAGTAGGGAAGAGAGATTCTACAGTATGTGCTGATCTTAAAACTGCGCTGTATTGTAGGGGGGTGGTACTGGAGAAGTGGTTCTCTGCAAACCCATGCTTGAGGTCTTCCAGGAGGTACAACAGCTCATCTAGGTATTTGCCTAGCTTTACAACAGGCTACATAAAAAGTACTGGCGAAGTCAGTACAAACTAAAATTCATACAGACACTGACTTGTTTATACTGCTCTATATACTATACACAGAAATGTAAGTACAATCTTTATATTCCAGTTGACTTATTTTATAATTATATGGTAAAAATGAGAAAGTAAGCAATTTTTTCAGTAATAGTGTGCTGTGACACTTCTTTGTATTTTTATGTCTGATTTTGTAAGCAGGTAGTCTTTAAGTGCGGTGAAACTTGGGGGTATGCAAGATAAATCAGACTCCTGAAAGGGGTACAGTAGTTTGGAAAGGTTGAGAGCCACTGTACTGGAGAATTGGTCTTCCAACAATGTGAGTGTCTATGCTGACTTTTGGTTCCTTCTCCGACTCTCTGCTTTGCACCATCTTCTGTGCTTCCCTGGTACGTAGAAATTCACCTCTATGCCGAGGGTTAACACAAGGTGTATGCATTTGTTACATTCCACTTGATGCTCTCCAAGCTACTGTGCTGGGCTCCTCACTTCTCCACATTCAAGATCTTCCCTCTCCCCTCAAAACTCACTGATTTTGAGACTCTCAAATGGGGGCAGGGGAGGGGTGAAGGGGAAAGAAAAAATATATAATTAAGAAAGAGGTTAAATGACATTCTAAGATAACTTCCTTCCTCAGGATGTCTGTGTCCTGTCCCTAGATTGTATGTTCTCCAGGCTAGGAATTCTGCAGACAGTTGTGTATTACCATATCAAACATGTCAGCACTTAAAGTATATGATGTGTAATCTCAACTATTGAGATTTTCAAAAGAGCCTAAAGTGTGTAGGGCATCTAAATCCCATTGGAATTCAAAATTATGGGCCCAAATCCTGGGCTCTTGACACAAGCCATTGAACTCGCTGGGGGCTGTTAGATACTCAGATACACATACTCTTTTATGTGCCTGAACATGGATACAGGAGCCTAGTTTATTGAAGATAATAGTCTCAAACACCCATTGAAATCAATGGGAACTTGCTTGATCAAGGGCTGAGTAAAAACTAAGGGCCTCAGGATTTGGCTCATTCATAATAACAACTAGCCGATCAAGATGGTTAGAATTTTTATTGCAGAAAATTTGACTTTATATCATCTGAAAACTTCACTTTTCAGCCAAAGGTTTTTATTTCTTGGCCAACAAACAAAACCTCACACTTCTGCGTAAAGCAGACACTACTTGTGAGAAATTTTGTGTTTTGACAAAACACAAACTTTAACAGAAAGTTTCAATAAAATTCTTTGGCTAAGTTCTAGTATATATTTGGGTTGGAAAAAATACCAGCTACAAAAGCTTGGGAAATAACTTTTAGGCTATATTTACATTGGTGAGCATATTCAGTTACTAGACCATGCACACACATGTGGTCTATCTACATAAGCTGTGCTGGATGAGCATATAACACCGTATATACACCACCCCCAATGGCCACACTGCTACTATCATTTCAGGGGTGGTATCCCAGGTTCTGTGCATCATGGGAGATGATCTAGGAACCTCTGCTTGTCGTGTTGATACTGTCTCCCACCTTCACCCACTTGCTGGTGGCAGTTCCTGCTCAACTATCCCTCTTGCCAAGACTGGGTAGAAGACATGGAGCAATTGGAAGATGATGTGTTTCTGCTCCTTATTGCAGGACAAAATATTTATGCTGTGGAGTAGGTGATCTGCCCAAATTCCATCCTGGATCTGACCAATATTTCTGAGACTAAAGACAGCTGACCTTAAGGGGGAATGACAATTTGTCTATCATGATTTTGGAAACTTGGGATGACCAGCAGTTGTTCCAGAACTTCTGAATGAGGAAACAGACTTTCATGGAGCTGTGTGGTGAGCTTGCACCAAACCTCCAGTGGCAAAACATTTGATTCAGGGAAGCAATACAGGTGCAGAAGCAGGTGGCTATTGCCCTGTTGATGCTGGCAACACAAGACAGCTATTCAGTTGCAAGCCATTTTGGGGTTCAAAAGCCCACTGTTGGGGTGGTGATTTGTGTAGGTTTGCGACTCAGTTAATACTGATGTACTCACAGGTGGGTTTTTCTGCTTGTGAACCAAGCCATAAACACCTTTTATGTATCCCTTTTCTGTGTTGAGTTCTTCTGCTTTTAGAATAGCAGTGCTTTCTGCAAGCACATAACAATGCACTTTCCCCCACCCTCCCACGTATCCTTGGAAATTCAGATATTTCCTAACCTGGCGCAGGTAGAAAAGTATTTGCAGTACAATGGCACCAGATGTTAGCACATAAATTGGAATGGCGTGCAAATCATGGAACCCAATTTGAACCAGAAAACTTTTGTTTTCCTTCATCATACACAAAGTCAAAGAAACTAATGTTTGTTAAAAGAAGTATATGGAATGTCTAATTGAAATATTTTAAAAGGAAATGAAAACCAACAAAACATAATAAGAATGAACCTGTGAACACTGGACACATGTTAAAGTCTTGGCACCTATGTCCTTGCCCTACCCCCAACCAAAAAGAAGGAAAACAATGGAGGCCAACTGTTCTTGGAGACAACTGGGAACATCTCTTACACAGGGATTGGAGGGTGGGCACTTAATGGGCTTCAGCAACTCCCACCAGCTAATCATTCCCCTCCTGGACACTTGGGTGGCTTTTGAGGAGTTTTAGTGGAGGATGTGATTCTGCGAATCCTGCAGGGTGCTCCTGGTCTTTCGGGAGGGAGGGGAGCGGGGCCAGGGAAGGGCTGGCTCCTCTGCCTCAGCAGAACCCTGGAGGCAACTAGAGGAGGTAGTGGTGGAAGTGCAGAAGTGTTGTAGCCACACCAGCAGGAAACCCTCCAAAACTTGTTTGGCCAGCAGTTCCACCAGACTTTCTATTAGGGCAGGCTCTCATTGCCTATGGTGTGCCTCCTGCTCAATGAACCAGTTCATCAGTCTCTTCCTGGTGAAGAACCCAAGCCTCCTATGCCCTGCGGAGTCAAACTTCTTTTGGTTCCTCCTGTCTGTGCCAACGAGCAGGCCTCCAAGGTCCTTCTCTAGCTGACTCTACTGTCTCTGGAGTGATGCTCCTGGAAACATGGTTTTCCCTCTCAGGAGTAGAAGTCCTACCAATTCAAAGACAAGGGTAGTTTTTTTTCCCCTCTTTTGGAAGAAGCTGAGGAAAACCCTTTACATGACAACTTTTGATGTGGACGGCCACAATATTAATATTTTTTCAGCATTTCATGTATGCAACTGTTAGACTAACCTTGGTTCTCAGACTACTCTTACAGCTCACGAGGAAGGAGCAGAGGCTACTAATGGTAAGATGCATGAACTAATGTTTAAATTTTTTTTTATAGTATCTCAAGGTTGAGTGGGAATGGTAGTTCCTTCCATGTTATCAGTTACCACTTTGCAACTTCTTTAAAAACTGACCAATATTTGGAGAACATAGTGGTCTTTAAGGTACCAGAATGAAAGAGGCTGCTTTTCCAGTGCTGTGAAGGAGATATAGCAATCTGTCAGATTGATTCTTCTGTTAATGGTCACCCTTCTACATCTTACTGCATGAAGGAATTTGGTCACTTTTGAAAGTGGACCAAGCACATTAGCATCGCTTTTAAATCTCAAGACCCAGCTGGAGTTCCTGTAGACCATGCTTACAGGACTAGGAGGCAACTCAACTGGGTATTGACTGAATTCTCAGCTAGCGTATAGAGTTTCCATACAAATGAAGAAATGAACCAGGAACATCACCCTTCCAGCCCCACCCGCATCTGCAGCATCACCAGAAAAACCCATTCCTCTGCCTGCCCAACAACAGTGAAATGGGCAAGAAAAGACACACACTGCAACTCTACTTGGTTCCCTGAAGTTTCAGATCAGCACCACAACTATCCCTTCCCCAATCAGGACATTTCTAACCTCCCTTCCACTGCTCTGCATGGCCTTGACTATTGGTGCCTGTGTGCTGGCTGAGAAATGCCTAGACACAAGGCACAATAACCGTTAACAACCTGTTTTATGGCTTCTGCCAAAGACATTTAATCAGAAGTCAATACAATTGATTTATAGCCAGGTCTTGGTTGGGGATCATTTAAGTGTTGAAGAGGAATGGGGACCAGGGTTAAAATGTAGCACTGGACCAAGAGGGGATACTGTAAGTTACCAGCTTTGTGTTCTCCTGTGGCTCATGAAGAGGAGCTTCCTCGACTGGCTTCTCCAGGTAGAGATGCAGAATCACATGCTCCTCATCCTCCAGGTCTTCCTGGGCATCATCTGTGGCACCACTGCCTCCTTGCCGTGGCTCTCATTGGCATCCCCAATGAGGTTGAGGAGGCTGATTGTGAGGCACTTCAGGCTGGGAGCTCTTGACAGCACCTGGTCAAACTCGTTGAAGCATGTACAATGGGCCCTCCAGAGCAATTGTTTGGAGTCTTTTTTGCCTTCCTGCAGAGGAGCTTCAGCTACTTGGATTCCTGGCACTGGGCCACAGTCCACTCAATGCCTGCCTGCTCTGTGAACATTCTCAGTACATGTGTCTGTTCCTGCCACTCTGGGCAAAGTCATGGACCATGTACTCTGACCACACATTGATGCAGATTGTGGTCAGTGGGCTGGGTGGCTGCTCTCCAGATCCATGTTCACCTATTTCACACTGTAAAGAGTGCAGTGGGAGGCTGTTCTGATTCAGTCAGTGCAACTTGTTACTCCAGGTAAAATTTTGGGGGACAAGGAGCTGGTAAGGGTTAGGCAAAAAAGCATTCATTGCTTTGTGGGAATAGGGGTGGAGAACTAAAACTCAAGATCTGGTACACACCTCTTACTCCCCTCCACTCTGCACGCTGGCATGGGTACAAGACCATGCCACAATCTGAGGTGTATATTTATCTAGTGCACCTGAAGGGTGGGGCTCACTTACCCTCTACTTGCCTTCAGACATGTGTTTCTGGGGTTTAGATGGGGACAATGGTGGGTATAGAACGGCCATGTGCAAGGACAAATGTACAGTCACTAGTGTAGATTTTTGTCCTTGTCCCCATATTTAATCATGATAGCATCTTTAATGACAAAGGGTCCTGTGGCACCTTATAGACTAACAGAGGTATTGAAGCATAAGCTTTCGTGGGCAATACCCACTTCTTCGGATGCAAGCAGTGGAAAAAGTGGGTCCGAAGAAGTGGGTCTTGCATCCGAAGAAGTGGGTATTGACCCACGAAAGCTTATGCTTCAATACCTCTGTTAGTCTATAAGGTGCCACAGGACCCTTTGTCGCTGCTGCAGATCCAGACTAACACGGCTACCTCTCTGATACTTGACATCTTTAATGAGTTATTCAGATGTTGAAAATATTATCTGTATCTACAGGATCTTAGAACAAGAATGAAATGATAGGATAGAAGGAAAGAGCAGTCAGGATCTACGCTAGACAGGTAGGTCAGGATTGTGACACTGTGTGCTGAAATATTTTGGAGAGGTTTGCACTGCAATTGCCTATGCTGTACTGGTTCTGTGGGGATCCCCCCAAAATTTCTGAGTGATGGGGATGGAATGGAGGGGAAAAAGGCATGTTTTTAGTCCCCTTTAAACAAGTCTTAAATACGATTGTAAGACAGAAGTCTTTCAGAAATACTTGTGTGTTCATTAAGATGAACTGCTATGGCTGGACTAAGGTGTATAGAAAACACACTTAATCCCATGACCAGCAACATGCTCTACAAGAATTCCACACTTTGTGCTGATGTCAGTGTAAATACTAGTGCTGAATTTCCCATTCTGGTAGAGGCTTCTTAAGAATAATTACTTTTTCAGAAAAAGTTAGTCATCTCATTTTGACCTTCTGAAATGTGTCTAAGGTTCCCTGAGTTGCCCAATGCCACAGCAGCTCACCAGGCAGGGAGCCAGACAGCTTGGGAGCTGGAGCTTCTGCACTGTGAAGGAGCCAGGAGCCTGGAAGTCCTGAAGACCCCAGCACTGAGACCAACCACTAGGCAGGCAGCCAAGGCATGGGGGAGTTGGGAATGACATTCCAGCAGAAAATCAAAGTTTTCCAAGCAAATTGAGAATCTTCCATCAGAATGATTTTCCTTTGGAAAGTCAGTCAGCTCTACTAAACACCACGTTTAGCTTAACTTTGGCAGATCATTAGTAAGCATCTCGATCAGATATTTGATGATTGAGCATTCAATTTTTTTTTGCATTAAAAAAAAAACTTGCAGCTTTATCCCTATGGAACCTATCTTCAAATGAATATAATGTCAGATTGACAGGTACATCCAGGTACCCTGGACAAGCACATTGGATGTTTTTGATATAACTATCACAGTTTCAGGGTCACTGACCTGTATTCCCCTCCATGGTCCCTCAGTAGCATCCCTTTAAAGCTTTCCAGTGCCCAGCCCTCACCTCTCTTGGGTGAAGACTCATCTCTCTTCCTCCTGACTGAGGGGGTCAAAAGCTGCGATTCTCTTGTAATCACTTTTCTCCAGAAGCTGTGGCTTTAGATAAAACATCAAGTTTCCTGAGACTTGCAATAAAATTACAGAAGTTGGCAACATATAGTGATTATAATGATCAGTGAACATTTTTCAAAGTATGACATGTATGAGGTTTTTGTGAACTGGCTTGGTTGAAGTAAAAACCAGACTGCATTTCAGTCCAATTTCTGAACTGAACCCCAGTGTTTTTGTAATGTTTCAGACAGACATGTACAAGGCACGCTTGGGAGAGTATGACTTCTAAAACTTCGAGGTCCAACAGATGAAACAGCCTCTCTGCCTGGGTTGTGGCACTAGTCTGCATAGAAATTTCATGTGGTCTGGTACACAAGATTCTCCACAAACTAATTGGAATCCACTGGGAAGGTTGTAGATTGCAGAGAGGTATTGTATGGGAGGAAGGAAGGACCAGCAAACTCTCAGGGAACTCCTGAAGATGGATGAGAAATAGAACTGGAGAAGGTGAGTCAACCCAAGTCCTGGTTTGGAGATAATAGCAACTTTTTTTAACCCAGCATGCATTTCAGCCATGGAATTCATTCCCACAATGCAGTGAAGACAAGAGTTTGGAATTCTGACAGAATGCACCCCTGTATTCACACTTTACACACTATTATAATAATCTTTGTACAAAATATGCTATGTACGGTATCATTTGAAAACTAAACTTGCTGGTCAATATCATGGTGGAATGTATGTAGCAACATTATATTTGAAAGGTATGAACATAAGATGAAATCATGACTGAAATGTGTTTACCAGACAAGTCTAGGGATTGTCTAGCCAGGTGTCATCAAAGCTGATGAACCATTGCCTATTGATGGCAAGGAAGGGGGGCAGGAGCAAACAGATCTGAATCTTAGCAAACAGCATAAAACCTCTTTCTCCCTCTCCCCCCAACAAACACCATGTATCCTTGCTCTCAACTGGAAAGAACTTTATCTAGGGGTCATTCTCAGGAAAATGCATTTCAAAGAGTGCCTGAACTGTAAAAGTGAGGGGTCAAAACACTCCCAGGGATCTCTCACTATTCATCTCTTTTCACCTAAGACGACAAAAGAAACAGCCTTTGGACATTGGGAGAAGATCCTGGCCTGAGAGTTTGGTCAGCAACGTACTGAAAAAGTGGTAAGGGACTTCACATTTAAACCAAGTCTAGTTTAAGTTTAGAAAGCATTTTATCTTGTAACCATTTCTGACTTTAATGCCTCATTACTTGTACTAATTTAAAATCTCTCTCTGTAGGTAAATAAACTTGTTTTATTATTTGATTAAAACTAATCCAGTGTCGTGAATTGTGTGGGTAACTTCATTTAAGGTAGGAGACTGTTGTACGTTGATCCCCTTAAAAAGGCAAAAGACCTAATATACCTGGACTGTCCAGGAGAGGTGCAGAACACATGTTTTTTGGGGGAAATCCAGGACTGGGAGTGTGTTGGGATTACCCAGCAAGTAGTAACCAAGACTGCTGGAAGTCAAAGTGTGGCTGCTGGGGTCAAAGCTGCTGGACCAGGGCTTATGTCTATACACAGAGAGTCAGGGTGTGACCTGCATGCTGTTTGGGGAGCCCAGGTTGGGGCTACAGCTGCAAAGCATTGTGGGTCACACCAGGTAGCACAGCAAGTGGTAACGCAGCCCCTCACTGATCAGGACTGAGACCTGGAATGTCATAGGAACTAAAAAGGAGTATACACTTACATGGGTAATCCGTAAAGATGGGTGAATTACTTTTGTTTTTGTTACTGTTGGCAATTACTAAAAGTGAGGGTGGGATCATTTCAAGACAATATTTTCCATTTTGAGCATTTCTAAACTTGAATTTCTTAAAATGTAAGGACACTTCACAATGAAGTTCCTTTGAAACAATGCATGTGGTTTTAAAAACGGGATTTTTAGTTTTTTCTAACTGAATAATTCAGAGAACTCAACACACATTCACAATGGTTTGGTGTTGCCAAACATGGCATTTTTAGGGGGGAGGAGGGGAGACATGTTTTTAGCTGGGCAAAAAAAACTTTCAACTATGGTAATCAGAATGGAGAACTCTCTCATGCTTCATATCACTGTCTAACTAGTCATTTAATGGGATTAGGCTACCCCACAATTATCCATTATGAAGTTTCTTGTATGTTGCTCTGGAGCATCTGTTGCTGGCCACTATCACAGGCCATTAAAACTAAATGGATGACTGGTATAATCGGACAGTTCTTTAAACAAAAGACACCCTCCTCAGAATTACTCAACAAATTCTTTGCTACCTTTTTTTTTTTTTTTTTTTTAAAGTCTAAGGGTAGGTTGCAAGAAGGTGTATGTGTGTACTTGATTGAGTGTGACTGATTTAAAAAAACGCATGGAATTGCTCCTGGTCCCTTGGATGAGCATGAGGGTTTGAAGAATCCATTAGGGCTTTGAACTTTCAGGGTAGAGGAAGCATCTCCACAGAATTAAGGAATTTTAGAACCTTGTAAATATTTTTCTCTCTGGTCAATAAGGCCTTACAGTGGGCTATGTTTTTTTAAATGGCATTGGGTAAGATTTATTGGCTGGGGGCAGAGTATAAATATAATTTTGTCTCATCACATTTACACAAAGTACTGCCTGCGTGCACATGATTCTACTTGCACTGTACAGTCATTACTCTCTGATTTGTCTCATTAAATTGCCTCTGTGCCAAGGGCTATAGGAATATTGCTAAGCAGTGTTCAAATCCATATAACAGTGGTTTTTAACCTGTGATCTGAGTACGTCTAAGATTTCCAAAGGGGTCTGCAGCTCAATTTGAAATTTTTGAGGGGTCTGCCAATGAAGAAAGGTTGAAAACCACTGCCCTATAATACACCAAATGTTTATGCTTTCAGTACTGGTCTGTCTTCTGCCAGCACTAAAATTATTGACACAGAGTAACGGTACCATCCTTGTCTGATCTATTTAGTTGGTTCTGTGCCAGGGCTCTGCTGAAGGGCTCCAGATAAAAAACAAATTTTCAAAGAGCATTCTTTGGAATTGAAATGAACTTGCTATGATCATTCTTGTACTCTTTCTTGTGTTTTCCACTAGCATTACAGAAACTTTATCACACTTGATACTTGAATGTTTGCATCAGAAGTCAAAGAAGCTCCCCCAGTTTATACCAGTTGAGGATCTGGCCTGCAGCATTAAGCCGAGCTCCATCTCATATGAATTAGACCATTTCTGGTGCTCCCAGGCTCTGCACAGCACAGGGGAACATATTAGCCCTACCTCTTTCCCAGTGCCTTAGGGGCATCACCAGTCCCCCTCTTCTGCACCTTTTAGATGCCCTAGAGAGGAGCAGGTTTTCACTGTCCCAGAGGATGACTCAGTCTGCACAGTTCCCCGTACACACTGGGCTGCTTGAGGCAGGATCACACTGCTCCTAACTGACTGATGATTAAATGGAATAATGTGACCCCTTTAAGAACAGGGCAATGTGCTTCAAGGGCCAATAAAATTATCAGAACATCATCTGAAAGAATTTAAGACAAAGTTCAAGCCTCACAAACAAACATCATGTTGTCTTCTCTAGGTTTGTCTGCGAAGCACATAATGTAAGTCTGCTGACAATACTGTGCTGCAGTAGACAGACTTTTCAGGCAAGCCAGGCCAAAAGCGATTTCACTGCTTAGGGTTTTTAGCTTTTATTGTTTTTAAAATGGAAATGTGTGGTTACTTGTAAAATGGAGCTGTGTGGGGGTTGGACTGGAAAGAGAACAGTTTATGGATCCCACCACACTGGAAACATAACACTGAAATGTTTAATCTTTTCTCCCACTTATATATCTTCCCCTTTCTTTCCTTTTATGCAAACACTGGGAAAAAAAGAACTTTGAAAATATCCACTTGTGAGGAGACTTGCAGATTTGTCATGCAAAAGACCATTTAACTTGATGGGAGGCAGCTTCACATAACTAATTGCTGTTTTCTCACCTTTTTTTTTTTTTTTTTTAAATGTTGGTGTCTGAAGAAAGGAGTAATAAAACCAAACCAAGTATCTAGGGAAAGCTCTCATTAGCTTAAATACAAAGGCTTTTTCCTTTCAATTTTGACATGCATTCAATAAGTTTTTTATGAAACATTTTTGGCAATGCTGAGTCTTCAGAGGAGAAATTTAAACTAATCTGTTTAACTTTCTTTTATTAGATTTGTTTTCCTTACAAAATATTTTTCTCTTGCCCTACAATTCTGCCTCCCTTAAAAATATATCTGCTCTATGACATGAATTTCCAGCTAGCATTGCTCAGTTATTAATTTCACTTCCCAAACTTTAAAAACATTTTAAGGTACTTTTAGAAACATTAAATCACAGGTAAATGGGGGGAAAAGTCAAGGGTCCTGATACTCTGCTTTTTTCAATAGCACTTGCTGACTGTGTAATCACAGCTTGTTTCACCAAATAGTATTTAGGCTGTTTTATCATCATCACTTGTTGGGGGGAGAATACTATAGCCCGAAGATAGATCATTAAACTAATGTGAATATTAAAAGGGGTGTGAGAGGTTTTTTTCTTTTACGGGGATGGGGAGAAGCAGCAATGCCTTGTACAATCACTTGACATCACTTCAAAGGTTTTTCTTCCCCTGCTGTTATGGTTCCTCTCGATTAATTAGCCTCTTAAGGTTGGTCTATGCACCTCCACCTTATCATGTTTCTCTGACTGTATAAATATCTGTCTACTGTATGTTTCATTCCATGCATCCGATGAAGTGGGTTCTAACCCACGAAAGCTTATGCTGAAATAAATCTGTTAGTCTCTAAGGTGCTACAAGTTTTTCTTTCTTATTTTCGTTATCCTAGCCATTGGTGACTGAATGAGCAATGCCTTGAACTACCCAGAGGCTCAATGATGGGAAAGTTAAGGTAAGGTGTTACTAACCTTCAAATCAAGTCTTCTCTGGCTATCCTAGGGCAGAACAACGCTGGGCACAAGAGAGGGTGAGCGTATACAGCAGGGAAAAAGTGGGATCCACCGAACTCCACAGAAGACACTTCATAAGGAAGAAAATGGTTATTTCCAAACAATCAGAGCTATGTTATAGACTTTCAAACAGAAGTCTCCCAAACTATGATTGTCCCTGAGAGATTAGACTGCCTTCAATTCCCATGTGCCAAAGGACATTTCTATAAATGTAGGGGAAGATCTTTTGTAATCTCACTAATTACTTTGGTGCTTCAGCATGAATCTATAACTTTTCTTTAAATTCCCCTGACATCCTACTCATGGACACTGCAGACTTTTAGCAAATTACATGGTTTTCCCTCCACCCCCCTTCATTTGGCAGAATATGGACACTTTCACACCATTTGGTTTTTCAAATCTAAGCTACAACTAAGCACATCCCCAAACAGAATGTACAGTCTGGTTAGACTGCTGGTCCATACTCTGTCAAAACACTCCTTGAAATCAAAAGTAGCTGAGTGCTTTATACCTGTGAAAAATCAGACCACGCTTAGTTAGGTGCTTAAATATATGATGATGTGTGTAATTTAACCATCTAGTTTCTCTTCCCCTTCCAACGCTGCAATTTCTACTTTTACCAGTGTAGAGTAAATATTACAACAAGCACTAGTAAATAAAAATAGACAGATGTAACTCCACCTTTTGATATTTGCACTCAAGTAAGCAGATATCTCAAGATGTTGTGTACATTTCCTTTTGAGTATCACCTTCTCTATCTTTGCTGAGTAGCTTTCTTCAAACTGTAGTTACTCACAGCCTTGTTTCCTCAATCTGGACTTCCACTGATACTAGCATTCGATTCCTACCAATTTCCGAGGGACCCAAACATACATGCTACTGAAGTCAATGAGAATTAAGAGCACTCAGAACTTTGGAGAATGTAATCAGCATCTCATAGGATTTGGGAATTTCCTTTCTTCTGAACACCTCCGCTGGTCTGAGATTCAGTGCTCTAACAAATTTTCCCCACAGCACGCTTCCCCCCCCACAATAAGCATGCTCTCTCTCTCTTTCTCTCTCTAGACACAGCTGTTCTTCACATTTCAGCATTTTCTGACTCTCTTCTCTGTGAAAGAGAGAGCAAATAATCAGCATAGATCTTCCTCCAGTACAATGATTGTAATCTCATTTTCCTAGAGATTTGGAATTATCAAGACACATACAATATGCTGTACCAATATGGGAATAGGTTTATAATAGAGCACTGCCAATCAGTCATCCGAAAGGGCAATTGATCTGGAGTCCTAAAACTCCAGTGACTGGTTCGGGGGTTGAATTAGAAAGCATTGACTAGTAATTTGGTCAGGTGGAGGATTAAATGGGTTTACATAATTCACAACTCTGCAGCGTATTGTTTAAAGAATTCATTCTTTCTTCCTTCCTAGAAAGCAAAGTTTGACATGGATTGTAACATCACAAAGGATGTGCTTTTGTTAAAACTGAATGCTTTGCCAGTTTAAATATTAATTGATCCATTGTCTCTGCTGTAACATGAAATTATGTGTCAGAAGATATGGCCTCAAAATATGTTAATACAGAAGCGAGGAAAAGTCAAGGTGGGGAAAATGTCAGGTATGTCAATGTCTTGCTAGAGGCAAATAATTTCAAGTGACATGCAAAGTACCAGTATATATGTAAACTAAAAATAGGGGTCCTATGTTTCCAGAAAGGAGAGAATGAAAAAGAGCTGGCATTTTCATATGGTGTCTGGTTCTCCATTGAGAGCTGGCATTCAGGAGCCTTAAAAGGATCTCCTTGGCTTAGGGGAAGTCCCTGCTAGCAGCCGAGTGTTGGTTCTGTGTCTCCTGCTCTTGGCATATAGGGTGCATCAGGGCAAGGAGGGCTTAAGGCAGAGCAGAGGGGCTCTTTTTTATTAAGGACCTAAACTGATCATGAAATGTACTGCTGTCTGGTGGCTCTAAATAGCATCAGGGTTGGGGCTGGTCCTGAGAATCTGGAAATCAAAACAGGCTCCATGATGCCTCCTCCTTGTCTGCACTGAGTCGAGCTCTGCTGCAAGAGAGAAGCTACCCCATAGTTTATGACACCTGCATATTGGGGGAGACTCTAAAGCCAGTATAATAAATTGTTATATATATAATTCCACTGTATCTTTGCTTTTCATATATTGCCCATTGCACAATGACTAAGCATGTGGGTGAGGAAATAAAATTCAAAACTGGACAAGACTGGTCAGACAGTGCGAGTACTGGTGCCATGAGGTGTGATCTACAGTGGTCTGACAGCCTGTTGCAGTTATATGTAGCGGCCCTCTGCTGTCCCTACAACTTGTAGGGGTCCCAGTGAGTTCCTCCGAGGCTGTCATTTGTAACAGGATGCATTGTTATCCACAAATCTTCCCCCTTTAAAGGAGTATATGTTTTGGGAAGTTTTGTCTTCCCCCTATGGGTTTACCATAAGAATATGATGTGGCCCTTAAGTTGAAAAGGTAGATAAATAAAATGGCCTTGGTATACATCCTTGATCCTACACAGTCCTTGAGGAGCTTGTATTAGGGTGAAATGCAGGCTACTATAGGCTTATAGGCATAAATTATACAACATAAATAATGAAATAAGTTATTTATACTTTTTAGATTTAATTATTATGGTTTTTATCTCATTACCCCACTTTTAGTAATTGGGATACTATGTAGTGCTCACTATAATAATATTGACCCAGTGCCAGTTGCTGTTCATTTCTTGGGCCCCTGCCAATGAAGCTTCAACATGATGAGTGAGCACAGATGTGTGTTTATTACATATACAGTTGCTTCATTCATCTGTAGGCAAAAAATGCTAATCTGTTATAGGCAGTAATTTTCATGTTACTAAACTGCTTAGAAATGTACTGCATATATATATATAGCTTTAAGCAAGAGAGTTCCCACTGCAGAGGAGAGCTACACAAAGATAAAATGGGCAATCGGGGTGTGACATTGCACTCTAAATGATTTTATGAAAATATGCTAATGAGTGTGAATATAATGTAACTGGAATATGCTTCATGCAAAAAAGTCTCTTGTAAGGTATCATTACAAAGCTTATAATCTACTGAGTCTGGTCATCCTATTTGTATGAATGTATCACTCTTGTATCTGAAACTAGAAATGTGAAATATAACGCTGTGGGCCATTAATGGTGGTTTGGAATCTTGATGGCTCCCATCAGCCAGGACAATTGACTGTGGATGGCTCTGTTTGCAGGCAGGCC
The DNA here is from genome assembly GCA_037349315.1 of Chelydra serpentina. Lineage (NCBI taxonomy): Eukaryota > Metazoa > Chordata > Testudines > Chelydridae > Chelydra > Chelydra serpentina. The sequence continues at coordinate 31,876,278 of JBAIAC010000042.1, forward strand.
TTCCTGTGAGTCAGGCTGGGAGGAATAAAAGCTTGGAGTCTCACAGGACATGTGACCATGTCACCTGGTACTGAAATCCATCTTAAACTTGGTGCTTTTCCATTTAGAAGGGAGCGGGGTGGGAACCCAGAGACACAAAAGATTCCCGCCTTGTGCCAAAGCCATATAAGGGGGTGAAACCGAACAAAGGGGACTGCAATCATGAGAAATCCCCTAGCTACCACCTGAGCTTGAACAAGAGCTGTACCAGAGGAAAGGATTGTGCCCAGACTAGGAAGTCATCCAGTCTGTGAAAGAAACTTATTGAAACATCTCTGAGGGTGAGATTTTAATCTGTATTCAGTTTTATTACTGTATTAGGCTTAGACTTGCGTGTTTTATTTTATTTTACTTGGTAACTCACTTTGTTCTGTCTGTTACTACTTGGAACCACTTAGATCCTACTTTCTGTATTTAATAAAATCACACCAGGTGGCAGCTCCAAGGGGGTTTCTGTGATACCAACCCGTCACACCCTCCTTATGTCAGTCCTATTGGGCTGGACAAGGAGTCAATCAAGGTTTTTCTCCACTACCACCCTGACCAAGAAAGAAGACTGCTAAAAACACCTGAAGAAAAAAGGAATTAAGCTGGGGAAGGCAAGGGCTGAGCCCAGGCTGAGACCAGGGTCTAACCTGTAAAGAAAAAAAACTGGAACTCTGAGCTTCAGAAACTCTACAACCTGCCTAAAACATTTAGGGTGAGAAATTACTATTTGTAACCTGTTTCTTTAGTGTATTGAGCTTAGTTTACATGTTTTGTTTTATTTGTTTAGTAATCTGCTTTGTTCTGTTTGCTATCACTTATAATCACTTTAAAATTTACCTTTTGTAGTTAATAAACTTATTTTTTGTTTATTCCAAAACCCAGTTTGTGCAATTCATAACTGGGAGGGCAAAGAGCTCTGCATATCTCCCTCCACATTGAGGGAGGAGGTGATTTTTATGAGCTTACACTATACAGATCTCTATCATAGGCGTGCGCACGCTATGTGCTGCTGGTGCACGTGCACACCCTAATGCTGGGGGAGGGGGCGGGGCTGCCTGTTCCTGCAGGGCAGCGTCTGGCTCCACGCTGAGCCAAACACTGCTGAAAAGCATGGCTGGGGGTGCGGGGGGTTGAATGGGAGGCAGAGGCAGTCAGGAGGGGACAGGGAGCAAACCCATGCTCCACGGTTTGGGGGCATGGGGGGCTCTCACCTCGGGAGCAGCTCCCCAATCCCTGGCGTCCCTGTAGCAGAGGCAGGGCTGCTCCACACGCTGCCTCCTCCCCCCTCCCAGGGCTGACCCGGTTCCCAGCCGATTGGCCAGGAACCTGGCCAATGGGAGCTGTGGGGGGGCAGTGCCTGAGCTGTCTGACCACGCCTCCCCAGCAGGGAGGGGGAGGGAGCTGCAGACAGAGAGAGAAGCAGGAATCTGTCGCGATCAGACGGGGTGGGGGGTAATAGGAGCCAATTTAAGAAAAAGACGCAAAAATCGGGACTGTCCCTATAAAATCAGGACATCTGGTCACAGGGGGCAGACAAACAGATGGAGCTGGGGGCAGGAGAAAGGAGCAGTGATGGGCACCTGGGGGCTGGCATAAAATACACAGTACAGAGAGGGCTTCCTGATGGGGAGGGGTATAGCAACACTCCCTTACCCCACAGACCAGACCCAGGCTGCAGCTGGCTCTGTCCATCACCACCCCCCCAGAGACCCACACAACCCTCTGCCCCCCTGAAGATTCCCACCAGCCCCTGTGCCCCATCACCCCTATCCAGAGAGCTCCCCCTTGTGTCTCCAGAGACAGCTCCCCTCCTCCCACCTCCCCTGCTCTCAAGCTCCCTACAATCTTCCCCTTTGCCTTCCTCCCCCTTCCCGCCCCCACAGCTCATTGGCCAGGAGGCTCCCAGACTGTTGGCCACCAAGGCCAATGGGGGCTTCACCTGAGGCAGGGGACCTGCTTGCAGATGCAGACCTGCCCAGCTGTGCTAGTGCCTCCACAGCATGGGGAGGGGCCCCACAGGTGAGCAAACCCCGCTCATCATCATCACAGGCCCAGCAATTCTCTGGATATTTAATTTCACTGAGGCAAGTAATTTAATCTGCTCTCCCTTTTCAGGCGGTTTGTGGCTTTTCCTGTAAGAAAACTTACAATTTCTTTGCAAAGAAGTCCAGTTATAGCTTTCACTTGAGAAGTATCTTTTCTGATTGTTCATAAGCTTATTTATTTTAACTCAGTTTCATAGAAAATTTTAAAAGTCACTTGAATTGTACCTGTTTTTTTCCATTGGTCCAAAACCACATGGAAGATGTGCAGATTTTTATGTCTGTGGGGCCAAACCACCCTATGTAGAAATGTAAATGTCAGAGCTAGAAAAGCTCTGCAAGGGTAAAAGTCCTTTCAGGAAATTGTCCTCAAGTCATTCATTCTTCTGGGCAGTCCAGTCTATTGTTCCCTCTTACAGTGATAGAGATCAGTGTCTCCACCCACAGGGGAGATGCAGAAGACTGGGCCAGCCATTCTGCCTCTACCCTTTTTCTCTGTCTGCTCCCTCTACCAGCCCCTTTGGTCTCCCTGGGATTCCCCCTACCATTATTCTCTCTGGGTCGTCTTTCTCTGGAGCTTCTCATGAAGTAAAGTTGTTATTAGAGGTTCTTATCTCTGTAAAGTATTTAATTTTGATGTATTTATTAAGTGTTAATTAATGCACTATGGGAGTCCCCCTTCAGCCCTCTGTATACATTGATCCTCTTCTTTCCATATGTTTTGCCCATAGCCTAGGGTTTTCTGCAGCCCTAGGGCAGCCAGCAATAACACCTGCGCCTTTGCAATGGGGTGAAGGTAGGGGAACCATGAGATCGCTATTTATGTGATTTGCAAGAAGTGTTATTATTACTCAGGGTACCAAATGTGTTTATATGATATAAGTGCCTTGTAAAATCCCAAAGCAAGCTCATTTTCATTTCTCATATAATCTCATATACATGAAAACTGACTATCTTTGTATATGCCTGGTATCACTACAGCAAAAATTTGGTATTTTGTGTCTCATTTTTTAAGTTTGTATTTTTAAGTAAAGTTTAGTTGTTAATTTAAAAAAAATTAAGTTTAGTTTTAGTTTCTTTATTTTTATTCATCAAACAAACTAATGTCCTTTATGATTGAGTATTCAATAAATGTTTGCCTTTAAAAATAAATAAATAAATACAATTCCCTGGGTGCACACCCTAATGAAATGTGCTGCGCACGCCTATGATCTCTATACAGTGCAAGACAATATAATTTTGGGTTTACACTCCAGAGGGTGTGTGCACAAGATATCTGGGCATTTCCCTAACTGATCCCTCCCACAGAGAGCTGATCACAAACTCTTTGTGAGTCTACAACTGGCTGTGTCTCTGCCTATGCTGGAAAGGGGCTTGAGAGCCTGTCACGGAGGACAGAGTAATGGAAACCCAGGCTGGTAGAACAGATGAGCTCAGTAGAGAGTGTTGATGAGTTCACCTATGTAGGTTGCAAGCAGAGTTCAAACTGTCACATTGAATTGCTATTCTTCTATGAATAGGTCTCACTGCCTCCTGCATGAAGTCCGTGTATCGACACAAAAAGTTTTGCACTGAGACAAAGTTCAGGAGCTATAAAATCTGTGTGCTACCTATTTTGCTAAGCAGGTCAGAAACCTGGACCTTACAGGCAGACTTAGAGAAGCTACGGGAATTCCATATGTGCTGTCAGCACCAAATCCTGAGCATAAAGCGGTTTGACTTTGTGCAAAATGCCATAATCTCGCAGAGATCTGGCCTTCCTTCAGTCCCTCGTTTTATTCAAAAGTGGCAATATCACCAGGACAGACAAAAACACTCCAGCGCACTGTACTCTCAAACTCTTCATCCATGTGCAAAGGGGTGCATGATCTGACCCTATCTGACACCACCCATGGGGCCACTGCAGGGATGTGTGGCTTCACAGGATTGAGCCAAGTATGGAAATTTCACTATATTATGCCTGGTGCGACACCATCAACCATGGCCACTCTAGCTGGCACATTGGTCCTCAGTAGGCTGTGTGTGTTTGATGATGTTTTGAAGACTGTCTTCATGTATACAAATTTAAACAGTAGCAAGCACTCAGTTAAGGCTGAAGCAAGATGCCCATTATCATCCTGACTTTCAACCCCTTCCTCACAACTTCTTCTACAATAAATCCATCCATTCAAACCATCACCTGCTGAACATCGTCTCAGGACAGATTTTTCTGAGAAGTTTTGGGGAAGGGGGGGTGAGGGTGGAATCAAAAGGAGAGTTCAAGTTATGGGGCGGGTAGTGAAGACGTTCCCTTACAGCTCTATAATGCCAGTAGTTGGATTTAACATTGCCTATTGACCTAAACTTGAGAGAGAAACAGCTCTTCTTTGAAAGGGAGAACATCTCTCTTTTTTTTTTTTTAAACATTCTAGTTGCATTGGAAAACTGCCTAAAGAGAGGAAGAAAATACTGTTACTAAAGTGTATTGCACGTAAATTTGAAAATCTATTTGGCCCACCATGAATTATATCTTCAGCATTGTACAACTGGGCCATTTTTAGACAAGAAAAAACTTCATTTCTGAATTTGTTACTGAGAGGGAGTTGTTTTAATTAGTACTCTCAAAAAAGACAAATTATTAGATTTCCTAATATGTTTTTTGTAACTTATATATCAGTTAAAATCTTTGGGCCTCGTTTTGGAAAGACAACCTCCAAAACTTCATCTGCCATTTATATACACTTTATAAACTGCATTTTTATATCCAAATGTAGGTATTGACCAGTGGGACTACTTATCTGAATATATAGCTATCAATCTGGATAAATATTGCACAATTTAGTTTTTGGAACAGATAGGTAGCTAACTCCCTATCTAGAAACATATGTAAATTAGAATTGGTTGGAAAATGGGAGTGGGAGGGATGCCCATAGAAAAGTTTTAGATTTTTATGAAATATGTTGGCCAACATTTTGTTGTTTGTTTTTAAAATTACACCTCAGTCTCTAATGGGAACTGTAGTTTGAGTACTTCATGCTCCAACTCGTCTATAGGCGTGGCTCCCTACTGTACCTATTATCCCCCTGATGCACCATAGACAAAGGCTCATATCATTCACCCATTCACCTGACCAAGAGGGGAGAAAGTGATGTATCATGGAAGATCTTTTCTGAGCAGGGACTCTAGCCTATAGAGGGCTTCAGTACAGGCTATCTGCCTGAATAATTACCCAGAGTTCTAGCCAGGCTTGTACAGCCTGCAGTTAAACCTGTGCTATTGCAACTTCAATGCTGTTGTTACTTGTGCCAGCCAGACTAATGTTAGCTTGGAGACATCTACACATGCTGCAATCATACATCCGGATTCCAATGCAGACATACCCTAAGGCAGGGATAATCAATTATTTTTTGTCAAGGTCCAAATTTCTTGGTCAAGGTATAGTCAAGGGCCAGACTCCAGAGAAAACAAACAAAATAAATAAATAAATAATAAAACAACAACAACCATACGTAAATAAATAGATTTTGGGGATTTGGCCTGCGGCCCACCTATTGACTACCCCTGCCCTAAGGCATACTACAGTGCCATTTTGAATTAAAATATTTTGTTTGTCAATATTTTGACATAATATCAACATTTACTGTGGAAAGCAGAGACTTTTTGTGAAAAATGTTGCTCAATCAAAACCCCAGTTTTCCATCAAATAAACAGTTTTGATGGGAAATTTTGATCCAGCCCTGATGCAAAAGCCATTTGTTTATGTGAACATGAAGGGGGATTATGCACATAAATAATTGCAGTCACACATGTAGAGACTACGTTTGAAAGCGTATCCTCTTTAATCAATGCAGAAATCTGTGAGCTGGTTGTGCAAGGAAATGTAGCACAACTATGGGGTTCAAGTCCCACTGACATAAAAAAAACCACTCCTATTTACTTCAGTGCACAGTGAATTGGGCTCATAAAGAGTAGCATGATCTTGTGAATGAAGTACAGGGATGAGAGCTAAGAATTCTTGAGATAAATCCCATCTCTGCATTGACTCACTTTGCGGCCTGCGATAAATCAGTTTCCTTATCTCTACAATGTTGATGATAATACCTACCTACCTCCCAGAGGTTTTGAAAAGATCAATTAGTTAATGTTTGTACAACACTGGAAATATTAAGTACCATTATTATTATTACTTGGCTCGAATGCCTAACGCTAAAATAACAAGAAAAAGCTGGGCCAAATGAATGAAGGGTAAAGAGACAAGGAATGAATGACTAAAATGGCCCTAGCATTTAAAAGCAACAGTAAATCAGTCCTCCTGACCTCCATTCCTTTTCCTTCCAATGAGAAAATTATTATTAGCTCTGAGTAATATTATGCAGATGCCTAAAACCATATTCTGTATTGTTATAAATAGATAGTATTATCACTATCTAGCTCTTCTATAGATCTGAGATCACGTTACAAAGGAGTAAGTATCATTAATTTCATTTTTCAGATGGAGAAACTGAAGCACAGAGAGGTGAAGTGACTTGCCCAAAAGTCACCCAGAAGGCCAGTGACAGAACTACAAACAGAATGTGGAACTCCAGAGGAACGGGGTGAGGGCGCGGTGCTAAGAAAACAGTCCCTTCTTTTTTAAATGTAATGTTGGCAAATCTAGTTCACAGGCCCAGAACCAAAGCACAGAAATCTTGAAGCCCTTTCTGAGTTTTGGTCTTCTTCATGGTACTATTTCACTGCCAAATGATACAGCTGATCAGGCCAATGAAAACATTGTTATATTTAGTGCCGCAACCCTTTGAAACTTTTAGGATACATTCTGTGCTAACAAACGGACTTCACACTGGAAGCTAACAAGCAATTTAAAAGCAGTCTGATAATTATAGCTGTGTGAGCTCTCCAGCATACGGGATGATCAGGTAATAGGTTGATGCTTCTTAAATTATGTCATCAGTCATACCCTATAGAGAAAGAAGCACAAAAAGACTAGCTGTGGAGTTCTGAGTTTCCTGTACTTCCACAGTCACTCTAAAATCAAACTGGAAAGCACAGTTTTAAACAGAAATTAATGGCAGAATTCTAGGTGCCTTATGAATACTGGATATAAAAATAAAACCACCATATAGGAGAAATGAGACCGAAATAAGTAAAAAATAAGAAAATAAGACAAAGTAACAGGCAATAAACTTTGAGGAAGGCTCTTCCTACTCTGGATTCCTAAGGGACCATTCTCTCATCATTTAAATCCATCCTGAAAATTCTCTATGATGTCTACAAGATAAATGTCACATATATACATTATCCTGTTTAGCATTCTTCTTCTAAATAAGTTAATTGAACATGCAGCTGCCTAAACTGATCAAGCACATGATCACATTGATCATATTTCTGCAGCTCTCAGCCATTCACAATTCTTCCCCTTCCTTTGCATTGTCATCTTCAGTTGTGCCATGTCTTGAAATCAGAAAGAAAGCTACAGTCCCTGGCCTCAAGACCTTAAAGTGTGTGAAGCACCTAGAACACTTTGGGACACTATAAAATGATAAATAGCGCTCTTAATAATAATTAGATTTTAGAAAAAGCTTAGACAATATTCATAATGTTCATAATTAATATATGCCCACTGAGAGCTTTTTCTCTGCTTTAATTCTTCTTTCAATAGCTCCTTCTATTCCCAATCCTCTTTCTTGTACTCAAATAAAGGTACTGTCAGTATGAAAGAAAGTGAAAAAAAAAATCCAATTGCAAGCAAAGAGCAATGTAAAAATAAATAAAACCCTCTAATAAGTCCACACTTTTCTCTGCAAGAATCCCACTTCAACACTCTTCTTCCTTGGGGAGCACTGACAATTGCACTTTTTGCCAAAGAACAGGTTATTTCAGTACATTATGTAGAATATATCTGTGAGCCAGCTATGAAGGTGCTCCCCCGTGGAATCTTTTAAAGCCAAATCTCTGAAATTTTTTCAGAGCAGCTGGGAATTGGAGCTGTAAATTAACTGGTCTATAGTTGGTTTTTGAATTGAAGATTACAAAATACAGTACAAGAAACAAAACCACAATCGTTTTAAAGCTAAAGAAGCAAATGATGGACTACGTTAATAAACATGCTGATTATTGCTGTGCTGCATCCAACAGCTGTCAATAAGAGGTTGATTTCTATTGAAAATTATCTAATTTTATTACAGCTCTGGGCTTCAGGGACATTTAAAGGATTGTGCTTGTCAGCCACTTGCAGCACATCAACCTTTGCACATCGAAAATAGATTATAATTAGTTGGGTATCAGAGGTGACTTTTTGCAGCAGAGTCTTAAATAGGTGTATTGATTTTCCTACCCTTGTGTCAAGGAGGAGGAGCTGTCATTTCTAAAGGTGTTGACTTTTTTGAAGGGCTTTAAATATTTACTCACACACTAATGAGTAAGTCTTCATTGTAATTCATATGAATAGCAGCTGCAGTGTCACTAGTTCAATCAAACTACAATCCCAGTTTCCCCATTTGTAAAAACTCTCCTGTTTAACTGAAAATGAGGATAAGGGCTTTTGAAGTCTATACTTTTAGAAGTGTACGTCAATAAGTTTAATTCATATCTAGCAGAAATGTGATTATTGAAGGTGTTAGCCAGGAAAACAGTCTTGATTTCTGCATCTTGACACCCATGCATTCTAATCTTGTTTCATTATGCACAAATCACACTCTTCCTTGGTCACAGCTTTCTATCTTTTGCTTTTAGTAATACACCCTTTAGGCTGTGATAAGGGGATGGTGGCTTATATGTATTTTTTCCAAACTTGAGCTGATTATGTGCTAAGAAAACAGTGACAGACACATAGGGGAGAGCTCACAGGTGCAAGTGACACTATTGCAGATAGGAGCCTTTTAAAAACAAACTCATTTCTTGTCATTTCCTCCAGGCAAGTCCAGTCTCTGCATAGTAATTCCCCACCACCTCAAGACACGTGGGAAACATCCCTGAGGGCAGTTTTGGATAAAAGTGGGAAGGCTAGACAACCCAGTCTCTTCAGTGTAAAAGACAGCTCAAACCTTCATGCATCTGTGAAAATGAACTGAAACCTTTTCTGAGCTTCAGGAAAAGTTTGATAAATCTCCTCATCCTCACACAACCCCTTATGGGACTTATCTGCATGCTAAATATGCAGTGTTGTTGTAGCCATGTCAGTCCCAGGCTCTGTGTAAGCTTGAAAGCTTGTCTCTCTCACCAACAGAAGTTGGTTCAATAAAATATATTACCTCACCCACCTTGTCTCTGCATGCTAATGTAATACCAACGGACCCCGGTCATTGGCAGGATCAAACCTGGGATCTCCGGTGCTAAATTCATGAGCCTCTACTACATACCCTATAAACCACATGGCTGTTAGCTAAGGCTGTAGCAGACTTATTACTCTCTACGTGGACTCAATGCTACTACATGGGACAGAGCACCACACCCAGAAGGTGTGTGGATTACACTAAATAATCATTAGAGGGAAGTTAGGCAGCCCAAACTATCTCCCCCTCTACAAACATGGTCACTTTAAGAGACAGGTCACACCCCCTCTCACAGCAGTTCTTCCTAGCAGAGATCAGACTAATGCACTCATCCTATCCCAATAAGAAATCATCTTTGAAGAGTTGTCCACTCCACTCCAAGCTAATGTTATCATGTGGAAGAGAAGTTACACGATTTGCTGCCTACCTCCAGTAGCAGTAACAGTCTGTGTTGTTTGGGAGTGTGACAAATTAATCCATCTTCTGGGCCTCACTGCCATGATTCTATTTACTTTTCTTGGCCTATGGGGATTCCCTGGTATGTACAATTCACATGGCAGTTCTGAAACCTCAGAGCTCATAGTGATACAATATTTAATCCCAAACTATCATGCAAAGAAGTATGACTAGAGCCTCATTGGCAAGGCCCTGTTGAAGAACTAATGGACACCACAAGAGCTGTCTCCTTATAAAATCTGAAATTTGTAGCTTTATCCTATTTGCTTCTGTTGACCCTTCTGTCTCTCCTTCTCTTGATCAGGTGCCTATATAAGAAACAGCCCCAAATATCGGGACTGTCCCTATAAAATCAGGACATCCGGCCACCCTAAATATAGCCTACATTCTTTGGTCCCAGATGTATACATTTACCTGTATTAAAATGCATATTGTTTGCTTGCTCCCAGTTTACCAAGTGATCTAGATCAGAGGTTGTCAAACTGTGGTCCGCAAGCTCCATTCAGGTGGTCCGCGGATAGTTCCCTCTAAGGTGCATGCCTGGGCAGCTGCACATGAGAGACTGAAGGGCCACCCACCTAATTAGTGGAGTAGCACAGACATGGCTCCACTAGTTAGGTGCCTGGACCCTGGAGAAGACGCACATGTATGATGAGGTGGTGGCCTTGGGGGGAATAGGGGGTAGGTGAGGGGAATTTGGGACGTGCAGGGCTGCGGCGGCCAGAGAAAGAGGCGACTTTCCCCAGCTTCAGGGCTGCAGCTGCCAGGGAGAGAGGCCCCTCCTTCCCAGCCCTAGCTCGGGGGCGGCTGCAGTGGAGGGTGGGGGAGAGAGGGCACATCCATTGCATTAGAAAGGTAAGACTACTGATATTAAAATAGGAGTTGTGTGCTTTTATTTGTAGAACAAAAAAAGATTATTAAGGTTTTTTTTATATAGCGCTTTTATCCAAAGGGCTTTACAATAGTTAGCTAACAGTACAAACAACATTTGAAAAGATCATTAAGTGTTCCAAAACCCTCAGCAATTTTCAAGTGGTCTTCAAAAAAAAAAGTTTGAGAACCACTGATCTAGATCGTTCTGATCTGAATCAGTGACTTGTCCTCCTCATTATTTAGCACTCCCCAAATTGGTGTGTCATCTGCAGACTTTGTCTGCAGTGATGATTCTACATTTTCTTCCAGGTCATTAATAAAAATGTTAAATATTGTAGGGCCAAGAACTGGTCCCTGCAGGACTCCACTGGAACCATACCTCCTCGATGACAATTCCCATTTACAAATACATTTTGAGACCTTTCAGTTAGCCAGTCTGTACATTTAATGTGTGCCATATTAATTTTCTATTCTAGTTTTTTTTAAATCAAAATGTCATGCTGTTCCAAATCAAACACCTTACAGCACTCTAAGTACATCACAGAAACACTATTACCATTTATCAGCCAAACTTGTAACCTTATAAAAAAAATCTCAAGTTAGTTTGACAGGGCCTATTTTTCACAAACCTATGTTGGTTTGAATTAATTACATTACTCTGTTTTAGTTCTTCATTAATTGAGTCCTGTATCAGCTGCCCCAGTATTTTGCTCAGGATCCATGTCAGTCAGACAGGCCTATAACTACCTGAGTCATCCCATGAACTCTTAAAAAAATGCTACATTCGCTTTCTTCCAGTCTTCTGGAACTTCCCCAGTACTCCAAGACTTATTGAAAAAATCAATGTTAATGATCCAGTGAGCTTTTCAGTCAACTCTTTTAAAACTCTTGGATCACGTTATCCTGACCTGCTGATTTACAAATGTCTAATTTTAACTGCTTAATATCCTCCAGATATACTAGTGGAATGGAAAGAGTGCTATCATCACTATATGATGAGACTGTATCATCTGATTTTTTCCCCAAATACAAAACAAATATTTAGTGAACACTGCTGCCTTCCCCCCCCCGCCCCATTATCACACACACTTCTACCATTTCCATCTAATAATGGAACAATACCATTGTCAGGATCCTTTTTGTTCCTAATATATTTTTAAAACTTCTATTGTCCTTAACTCTGCTGGCCATAGGTTTCTCCTTATTTCCTTAGTTTCCCTCAAAGCATGATTCTCATAATGCAATTTCAAGTGATGAAATGATAGCTAGCTGTATAATCTGGATGAGACTACCTTCTTTTGTTCTTCCATTTATTTTTTTATTTGTTTATTTTTGCTCTAATTAAATTTAACTGACATTTCTCTGAAATTCATCACCACACTGAGTATCAGTTTATAATTGTATTGAAGTGAAAGACAAGAGAACATCATAAATGTATATGGGAGTTGAAAGGGCTTTTCTGGATTTACTGTGGACATGGAAAATACATAGTTACAGAGCTTTTAATATGTGAATTATATAACTACAGGACTTTCTTCATCTCTCTGTTACTCTGTCATAGCTAGTCTAACTCCATTGACACTGATGTAAAATTAATGTAATGGAGTAGTGACGGGACCAACGCCTATACAATTTTTAGGGAGTATTTTAGGAAGGATGGAAGGAGTTTTTGTTCTGATTCCACAAGGCTCTGGCCTGTTGACAAACACAGGTAGTGATTTTAAAATGTATATTAATGATTAAACAACCATAACTCCTGCTCCACTAGCTATACCGCTATGCTATGCATATATTTGTTACTGTAATTTTTAAAAACTAGACTGATTTATTTATTTAAATGTAGAATCTATATTCAGTAAGGATCAGACAGTATTTAGAGTGTTTATTATAGGGATAAATAAAGAAACACACTACTGATAAAATTGTCAAAGACTCTTAAAGTAAATCAAAAGCTAACCAGCCATGGCTGTTTCATTATCTCGAAGTGAAATGCAAACATTTGGCGCTTGGATGTTTCTATAATTAATATAATTTGCACTGCTTCATGCCCTCTGTCTCTCCCTCTCTCCCCGTTTCCACTCTTTCACTGCAAAAATGACCATCATCAGTGACTGCCTTTGACAACCTAATAGGCTGAGAAGACTCTGATACAAATCACGACCATAAACTTAAACTACTGATAAACTTAGCTTTAAGCTTCCTGGCTTGAAACATATTTTAAATAGCAAGGCAAAATATAATGATAAAATAATGATAAGGATCTCAAATTTATGCAGTAGAAGAGGTAATCATGGATCCTAAATTGCTTCAGAAATGCTCATTAATCAATGGCCAGATTCACTTCCTGAGTTGTACCATACGAAATGGACACAAACCAAGTTATGGACTCCCAGTGGTAGAAAGTCTGCCTGGCACAAGGCTGCAACATTGCAAAGAACCCCGAAGTCCTGTTCTGGCAAGAAGGACTGCAAGCCATCAGCTGCCACCTGAAAAATAGATGAGCTGACTGGGAGGGGGCATAGCCAGAAAGGATTTATTGAGCCAAAAACAAGTGGAACTGTCCAGTCCTGGGGATGAATTCCCTTCCTCACTCCCACTTCTAGTTTAGCTACCTGCCCGACTGTAGTGGGTGCAAAAGTGCACCCTGTTACCTATGGCCTTGATTGTACAAACTATGGGGAAGATTATGCCCTTGCTGTGGGTCACATAGTAGTTGTGGAGAAGGCAGTGGTAGAGGTCATGTGAAGGGTACAGGGGTCATTCTGCTTGAGCAGGGCTGGATGGTTAGTGAGACTCTGTGAACAATATGCTCCACAGTAGCTGAGTAGCCAGTCCAAGCTTTATGTATTTCCACATATGTGTTTTAATTAAATTCCTGTAAACTCTTAAAGTATGTGAAAGCATATATTCCCCACCTCCCGCGAAGACACACAAAATGAGCTCTGAATTTCAAATCAAGGCATTATATTTCTTCCATCGAAACGTAATGTTAACAGTATCATTTGAAAAAAAGATTTTAATGTAAAAATCATGGGTTGTAAGAGATCATTTTAGAAATGTAGGAAATGTTGAATCAAATTTTCTTCTTATTTATACTGGTATAAATCTTCAGTGACTGAAGTACAATTACCTCAGATTTACAGCAGTGTAACTACCATCCTTATCTTCCCTGCCTTCTTATTCACATGTGACTGACAGTGTTTAATGGCTCTGCTAATGTTTCGTGTGCCACAGTGTGTACCCAAGGAGCCTTTACTGCATGCATTTGGTATGCAAAAAGTTCTTATGAAAATTTTGATGACTAGCACTTATGGCAGTTTTGCAGATTTTTTTTTTACAAAACTAAACATTGTGAGGATTTTAAAAAATAAATATTTAAGTGACTTTAGTGAGCATGAAAGCCCTGGAACTTGAATTACCCTAGCCATAGTATAGATACATCATAGTCAGTGGTATCCAAACTCACCTTGCTAATAATGATAGGTTTCAGTGTAGTAGCTGTGTTAGTCTGTGTCAGCAAAACGAAAATAAGAAAGAAAAACTTGTGCTACAAGTTTTTCTTTCTTATTTTCGTCTTGCTAATAATGTGCTTCCCTCTCTCTTGGAGGGAGACATTCTAAAGTCAGAGGGCTCAGTTTCCCGTCCATTCGTTTTTTGGCTTCTCTACTGAGACTCACACCATAGCAAATAATGCCACTTGTGATTTTTTAGGATACATTACCATCAAGCCAATAGGAAGTTGCATGAAACCATAACTCAGTTCACAAAGGAATAAGAGCCATTGGTTAGACAGATATCTTTCACTAATGACTGGATATTTATCTCAGGGAGCATGTGACCTAGGGTGACCAGACAGCAAGTGTGAAAAATTGGGACGGGGTGGGGGGGGGGTAATAGGAGCCTATATAAGAAAAAGACCCCAAAATCGGAACTATCCCTATAATATCGGGACATCTGGTCACCCTAATGTGACCAGTGGTGTATACGGTGACCAGATAGCCTTCTTAAAAAAGTATTGTTCATTTTAACAGTAATAACAAAGCATTTAGAGAAAAAGGATTTTAAAAGCAAACGTCTACACATCTCTCTTACCTGAACTACTACCATCCCCTGATGGTAAGCTAGTCAGGCCTAAATTCCTTAGAGTGGGTTGTGGGTAACAAAGGGTAGGAATAAATGTTCAGTTTTCAGAATGGAGAGAGGTAAATAGTGGTGTCCCCCAGGGGTCTGTACTGGGACCAGTCCTATTCAACATATTCATAAATGATCTGGAAAAAGGGGTAAACAGTGAGGTGGAAAATTTGCAGCTGTTACAAAACTACTCGAGATAGTTAAGTCCCAGGCAGACTGCAGAGAGCTACAAAAGGATCTCTCAAAACTGGGTGACTGGACAACAAAATGGAAGATGAAATTCAATGTTGATAAAAGAAAAGTAATGCACATTGGAAAACATAATCCTAACTATATATATATAAAATGATGAGCTATATGAGCTGTTACCACTCAAGAAAGAGATCTTGGAGTCATTGTGGATAGTTCTCTGAAAACATCCACTCAATGTGCAACAGCAGTCAAAAAGGCAAACAGAACGTTGGGAATCATTAAGAAAGGGATAAATAATAAGACAGAAAATATCATATTGCCTCTATATAAATCCATGGTACATCCACATACTGCATGCAAATGTGGTCGCTCCATCTCAAAAAAAGATATATTGGAATTCGAAAAGGTTCAGAAAATGGCAACAAAAATTATTAGGGGTATGGAATGGCTTCCTTATGAGGAGAGATTAGTAAGACTGGGACTTTTCAGCTTGGAAAAGAGATGACTAAGGGGGGATATGATAGAGGTCTATAAAATCATGACTGGTGTGGAGAAAGTAAATAAGGAAGTGTTATTTACTCCTCATAACAGAAGAACTAGAGGGGTCACCAAATGAAATTAATAGGCAGCAGGTTTAAAACAAACGAAAGGAAGTATTTCTTCACACAATGCACAGTCAACCGGTGGAACTCCTTGCCAGAGGATGTTGTGAAGGCCAAGACTACAACAGGGTTCAAAAAAGAACTAGATAAATTCATGGCGGATAGGGTCCATCAATGGCTATTAGCTAGGATGGGCAGGGATGGTGTCCCTAGCCTCTGTTTGCCAGAAGCTGGGAATGGGCGACAGGGGTTCTGTTCATTCCCTCGGAGGCACCTGGCATTGGCCACTGTCAGAAGACAGGATGGAACTTTGGTCTGACCAAGTATGGCTGTTCTTATGTTCTATATTCTTATGGATCAGATGGGTCTTCTTGAACAACCAATTCTTCTCTTTAGAGAGTATTATGTTTTAAACAATTTTGATCAGCTGGGTCCCAGGCCTTAGCCTTGCTCATCAAAACCAGTTTCATAATTTGGCTGGAGCCACAAGATAGCGTTCACAAAGGTAATAGTTCAGGTACTGTCTCTTAACAACCCTCAAATTTTTACCAAGAGACGGCTTTTGAGCCCTTTTTTCCCCTTCCTGGGTGATTTTTCCTAGCAAACCCACCCAACATAGTTCTACAGTAAACATCCCAATAACCAGGTCAACACAGTGCTCATAAATTATTACAGCGACGCTCCAATTGTCACAGCATTCATTTACAGCAACAGAGAACTTGTCTCTTCAAGTTCACTGAGCCATCTAGTCAAACCATGCATTTTTAACTAAGAACGCTCAAACCAATCTGCCAGCATGAAAGAGCCTTGCTTATACCAGCTTTACATTAGCCAGAGAAGTTACTTTTTAGTTACACTGCTGCCACGATAGAAGCAGGCCCTAACTGTCGCCATGTAATTTTAAAATCAAATTGATTTAAAAATTACAGAATCCCTGAAATATACAGTTACATAATTGAAAAATGGCTGAATGGATTTCCCCCCAAGATTTGTAGAAATAAATTACTCCTAGGCTGGGCACTTGTGTCCCAGAGTAAAATTTTGCAGCAGAGCTTATGAACCCTGAATTGAAACATTTAGAATGGAAAAAGCTGATAGGGCCTTCACGGCACTGGAGAAAATTGGGCCTCTGTAATGCAGTACACTTTCAAGGTACAAATGAAGTAACACATTGGGCTCCGCTCTGCTGGGAAATACAAATACTGGATGTATTGTCTGGGGTGTAAGATAAACAGAACAGCAGTGGAACATGGATCTTCAATCTAAATTACATTAAATCTGTATTCAGTTGGCTAGATTCCTAGGTGTGCATTAAGGTTTTCAGCAGTTATCTAGTGGCGAAGGAATGCACAGATCCAGGAGGAGCGCGGGGGTGCGGGAGGGAGGGCAGAGAAAGTAACAGGAGTTAAGCTGGTCTCAGTGAAAAAGTAGTGGCAACTTTCAAACTGAACCTTAAAACAAAAGCCTAGTTCCACAAGCACTTTAATTTTCCAGGCAAGTTTAACTTGTGCAATAGGTACTTCCCCAGGACATAATCCAAGGTCTAAATATTGCAGCATTGCAGGGCAGGGTAAGTCTTAGCAAAGAAAAAAAATATGTAACTATTTCTGCTATATGCTAGTTACAGGCTTTCCTTCAGCTTCACGGGTGCACCTTTTCTCATTCCACAGAGACGGAATGAGAACATACCTGAGCATGCATATTGGCTAGATTTTGAAATCCAAGCCTCTTTATTTAAACCCACAGTAATTGTGGATGCAACTGATGACATTTAGATGCTAAATATCTGACTGGGTCAGCATATCTGGGACTCAGATAATGAAATTACACCAATAGCTCCTGCAATATTGCAGATGCAAAAGATGTTGCCCATTTAAGGCCAGAGCTAGTAAGGCTAACTAATGCAAAGAAAAGCAGTTTTTCCTTTTTAAGTATAATTTTAATAGTTCTATATGTGAAAGAGCAGCATGTTTCAAAACTCATGAAACAAGAGGTAGGAAATACCATCTCATAGACTCAGACTCATAGACTTTAAGGTCAGAAGGGACCATTATGATCATCTAGTCTGACCTCCTGCACAATGCAGGCCACAGAATCTCACCCACCCACTCCTGGAATAATCCTCTCACCTATGTCTCAGCTATTGAAGTCCTCAAATCATGGTTTAAAGACTTCAAGATGCAGAGAATCCTCCAGCAAATGACCCGTGCCCCATGCTGCAGAGGAAGGCGAAAAACCTCCATGGCCTCTGCCGATCTACCCTGGAGGAAAATTCCTTCCCGACCCCAAATATGGCGATCAGCTGAACCCTGAGCATGTGGGCAAGACTCACCAGCCAGACACCCAGGAAAAAGTTCTCTGTAGTAACTTCTAACATCCCATCATTGACCATTGGTCCTATTTACCACTGATGGCAATTAATTGACCTTTGACTAAGATCATGTTATCCCATCAAACCATCCCCTCTATAAACTTATCTAGTTTAATCTTGAAGCCAGATAGGTCTTTTGCTCCCACTGCTTCCCTTGGAAGGCTGTTCCAGAACTTCACTCCTCTGATGGTTAGAAACCTTCGTCTAATTTCAAGTCTAAACTTCCTGATGACCAGTTTATATCCATTTGTTCTTGTGTCCACATTGGTACTGAGCTTAAATAATTCCTCTCCCTCCCTGGTATTTATCCCTCTGATATATTTAAAGAGAGCAATCATATCTCCCCTCAGCCTTCTTTTGGTTGAGGTAAACAAACCAAGCTCCTTGAGTCTCCTTTCATACGACAGGTTTTCCATTCCTCGGATCATCCTAGTGGCCCTTCTTTGTACCTGTTCCAGTTTGAATTCATCCTTCTTAAACATGGGAGACCAGAACTGCACACAGTATTCCAAATGAGGTCTCACCAATGCCTTGTATAACGGTACTAGCACCTCCTTATCTCTACTAGAAATACCTTGCCTAATGCATCCCAAGACCGCATTAGCTTTTTTCACAGCCACATCACATTGGCGACTCATAGTCATCCTGTGATCAACCAGGACTCCGAAGTCCTTCTCCTCTTCCTGCAGCACAGGGTGGAGTTGCACACTCATGCCTCATTAATTTGTAGGATTCTCCCAGAACTGTGCAAGGACTTGCTTTAGAAGGTTAAAATTGATTTTCATCTTGGCATTCTGAAATCCCATGGTGAGCTTGGTATTCCATAATTTAAACAGAGGGGTGTGATGGGGTTAATGACTCACCACCATGGCACCCCCTGCCGGTCGGTCTGGGAATTAGCTCTAGGCAGTCCTGGAGCACCCTCCGCCAGTGGTGTCCCATCTGCCGCTCCCTTGCCGGTGTCCGGACCCGCGTTGCTCTCGGCTCGCAGTGTCCTCTTCAGGACACTGCCCTCTGGCAGTGTCCCCTAGTCCACACTCACCCCCTTCCGGGGGCAGGAGGCGTTAACAGCAGTCCCCTGCTGCACCCCTGCTGCAGTGGCCAACCACACCCCAAAGTCTGGCCCCTTCCGTCAGGGGTCTGGTGCAGTCTGTTATGGCCACTACTCATGGCCTGGTGCAAGATAAGGGGGAAAATAGGGGGGACCCAGGCCTGCCCACTACTCTGGGTCCTGACACAGGGACCCTCTAGCGGCAGCCTCCCTGACCTCCTTCTCTTCCCTCATCTGCTCACTCTCCCTGGGTCACTTCCCTGCTGACCACTTTGCACCCTCCAGGCCCTTCCAGTCAGGGCCCGCAGCCTGGCAGGTAATAGGCTGGAGCTCTCCTAGGCTCCTTTGCATCTGCCCAGCACTGCACTGTCCAAGGTGCTGGTCTCCTGAGCAGGAGACAGACCTTCCCCTCCGAAGGCCTGGGAGAGACATCCTACTTCTCTCCTGGGCAGCCTTTTTATAGGGCTGAGCCTGGCCCTGATTGGCTGTTTCCAATCTGGGCCCTGATTGGCTCCCAATAAGCCTGCCTCCCATTGGCTGCCCTTCTACGCAGGCTCACTGGCCTGCTGCAGCCCACTCATGCAAGGGGGAGGGGCATCCGCCCCACCACAAGTGGAAAAGAATTAGTAGTAGAAGCTGAGGTGGCAGCTCTTTTTCCAGGTCTCACAAGTGGCAGAATAAGCAGCACCAGCATGGAACTTGCCATGCTCTCCCCCAGGCCTCCAAATGTCAGAGCAATGTCTTGCTGCACCCTAAGCAGTACTGAATCCTGCTTTTGGAGTTTACTGTTGTGAGATGAGATTGTCAGCTTTTAAACTTGCCTAAAATCAGAACCCAAATACACATCAGCGATATGCCCACTGGGATGGGATAGGAAGCCAGTGTATCGAGGCAGTTGAAACACCACTCAGTTTGCAGCTAGTTTGTAATAAGGGGAGTTATTATTTATACACCATAGTCATTCACGAACTAGAGAAAAATGCAGCTGTACAATTATTACACCAGCTTTTGTCATTCTTTAATGCTTCAAATAAAAATGTCTGCAATAGGCAGGAAAATAACTGAGTGTCCTCCCTGAACGAAGATTCATCTTAAATGCTAACCTTAGTAATTACTGATATACAGTCAGCTAAACCCCAGTTCCCATCTTTGGTTGTATATTTCAAACGTTCTTTATGCTGAATACTCTATGGCCAAGAAATCAGTCCCGCTGAAAAGATCTGAAGAGAAAAGCATCTACATATGTCAGCACAAGGCAGAGGAGACTGAGCTCAGCCTGAATTTGAAAAAAATGTCATGCAATCTGAACAGCCTTTTGAGTCCTTGGAGAAATCTTGGTATAACCAAGTTGAGTTTGCCAGCACTCATATCATAGAAATGCTATGTTTAAATAGCAGCTGATCTCACAACACGGCCATAGGGGTGCACTAACTCACACTGTCTCTATAGACACTTATGCTCTGCTCGTTACGCTGGTCTCGGAAGCTCCTGGAGTACAGAAAAAAATGCACTGGTGACTTTGCCAGGGTTGCAAGAGTGAGAAAGAAAATAAAGTCTGGGGGAAATTAATTGGTTTAAATTAGTAAATAGAAATTTTGAAAGAAATATGCCAGGTGGACTGCAACACTTACATGTGATCAATCTACTTATTAGCTATTCCAGCATAAGAGAGCTGAATTTCCTGCATTATAGCCGTTTCAGGCTCTTTAGGGCAGATCTTTACACTTAAAATGCTGCATCAGTGCAGCTGTAGCACTTAAGGGAAAATGCTCCTACACTGACAGGAGAGCTTCTCGTATCCATGTAGTTAATCCACCTCCATGAGAGGCAGTAGCTATGTCGACAGGAGAAACTCTCCTACCAACATAGTGCTGTTCACACCAGGGATTAGGTTGGTATAACTATGTCACTTGGGAGCTGGATGAACTTTTCACACCCCTAAGCAACATAGTTATAGTGATATAAGTTTGTAGTGTAGATCTGGCCTTAGTGTGTGGGAAATGCTAAAATTTTATATTTACAGGCAAAGAGTTGGACTAATCAATTATTGGCAAACAACAAAAAGCAACTTCTAGCAAAATTATCTTTATTTGCTAAAATTTAAGTCATTTGTCTGTGTTTACAGCAGGTATGGTTCAGTTTATTCTTTCCCACCGACTTCAGTCCATTGTGACATAGCATAGATCTAGCAGATGGGACAATATGCTATGAAACTAGTGCAGAAGCTAGAGATATGCCAGAAATTTGGCAATGCTGACAAATAGCTGGAAATGCTTGTTTTGTGGGGTTTGGGAGGCGGGCGGGTTGTCAGGATTCACAAAAAGCAAAAACATAGTTTTGGCTCCACATTGGTGAAGGATACCTATTCTAATTGGGAATAATATGCAAAGCTCAGGTTTTGAAGGTCCAGGCCTTGAAAGAAAAGAAAAGAAAAGAAAAGAAGGAAGGAAGGAAGGAAGGAAGGAAGGAAGGAAGGAAAGAAAGAAAGAAAAAAAGAAAGAAAGTATTTTTTTGGCCTAGAAATTCCAGGTCTTATTTTGCCCTTTCCTGTAACAAGGGGGAAGGGTACTAGAATGCCAGCCATAAAACATCAGATTCTCCAAAGAACCAGTGGAAGTTTTGCTTTCTTTGCACACCAGCCTGAAAAGACTGGCCTTGTCCGGTTTTCCCCACTGAGTGTAGGTAATTGTAAGCACCAAGTATCTCCATTGTCATAAAATAAGTTTCCATTGTTCTGTTTTCATTCCAAACTGCTCAGAAAACCAAAGAACCATGGATACCATCCTTAGACTAGTTACTGTCCATGTCTGGCATTTCCAGAATAATAATCTTACAAATTAGAAACACAAAACCAAAAAACCCCCAGGCAATATAGTAAAATACAGTACTTGTTAACACTTTAAGAAGTGTTTTTAGTATCCCCATATCCTTCACCCCAGTATAAATGAGAATGAAACCTAAAAGAAAAAATATTGGGACTATTCTGCACGTAGCTAATGAGCACCTCTGAGATCAATGTGTGTGAGCAGCTTCTGACAACATTCAATACCGTGCAATAATGGGCCCTGTATCTGAAGGGTTTTTTTTATTTTTTATTTTTTTAATCTAAATGAGGTAAAATCTTTCTGTAAGAAAAATGAAGTTATAGCCACTTACCAGTAAATATGACACTGCAATAAACTGGATATTTTTTTGCTTTGGTTTGGGAAATAGCCCAGGATTTTGATTCATATAATTAAGGAGATAGATTGCATTGCAGAGATTTTTGCCCAGAGTACCGTATTCAGGCATTTCACACAATAATTTGACAGAGCAAGGACAAGGTTGTTGCTAGAATTGGCTCATGTTTCAGTTTACTTCATGGCCAGAAAAATACAGATGATAGCTAATGAATGGAAAAATACTCACAACTAACCAAAACACACTTCTTGCAGCATTTACAATTTATATTTAAAATGTTATTATTAGCATAAATGTCAAGTTTTGTAAGTAACAAAATAAGGAATATTAAAAACAAACAATCAATTGCTCTTCCTTGAATGAATGCTTCAAAATGTTTTATTGGGTATTGCTGTTAATGATGCTTAGCAATTTCAGATAATGAAAATCAGGACAGTTACAGTTGAAATATGCAAGTCTTTAAATGCCTATTTTATCCTAGGGTATGGGATGTCCAAAATTGTCACTGGCCTTGCATCACTGCTCTCTTTTTCATATCATATAAAAATGAGATGTCGTCTTCTGGGGTCATAGAAATCAATCAATAAGGAAGCAGTTTTAAAAACTGTAATAAATTAGTATTGGTAGAGGCAGCTACTGTTCCTAGGGAACATATTTTCCTTATAATTCTACTGCCATTAATAAGAGCTCTTATTCATATATTCATCAACAAAAGTTCTGGCAAGTATTAGCAAAACACGCATCCAACAATAGAAACATCTTTTTATTGGATTATTCATATCTCTGTAAAGTTCCCTCTAAAGTAATTAAAGAGTGATGCAATCATCTAGAGGATAAATCATTCCTGCAAAACTTATTTGCAAGATGAATATATGAGAGCAGAAAGGGAAAGGAGGGGAAAATGCTATATGACTAGATAAATTGTTTCAAGTATTTATTTATTTTCTATTATGCATTAGGTATTAAAAGGATTATGGAAATTAGATGGGATTGAGATGAGTGTTCTCTTCTTGTGGCAAATGACTTTCAGGACAGCAGTTAATTGAACTGTTTATCACAGCAGAAGGTCGCAGGCATCACCACCAGAAGACTTCAGAACAAAGTGCAGCTAGCATTTCATGCTAAAAATAAATTCAGTTCTCCACCTTCATTTATGTTTATTATAAATTTTAATGTTGTTAATCTAACAAGATAAATCCTGATCATGATCATAACAACGCAGCTGAAATCACAGCTCATCTGCTGCTATGGCTACATTTCTTAGTTACCAATTTTATTATTCAGTGTTGCACTGGAGAGGAAGTTCATTAGGGGTTTTATCTGGGGGTGGGTGGGGGGAGAATATATATTGTGATCAGGTTATATTGCCCTGGACATCTTTATAACAATTAACAATTTCCACAGAATTGATTTTAGCTGTTTACATGTAAATGTTGTACTCATGCCAGGTGTCCAATTAATAGACCCGGTGACAAAAATCCTGTTTGTACACAGAACAGATACAACAGCCACAGTAGCAGTGCAGGGTTTCCCCCTATCACTTGACCAGTGCATTTCACCTCTGATCCAAAGAAAACACCCCCAGGGCTGAGAGTATAAATCAGTCTTCATGCCCACCCAATCCATGGCTTCTTTGTTGAAGCTTCCAACAAGATTGCCAGTTAGTGTCAGATGAGCTGAGCTGATGGGATTTTTGTGATGTGGATACCCATCTGCTGGGAACTGTGCTGAAAATTAAATCAATTTTACATCCAAACAGAACAGTTGAAGTCTTTTACTGTGTTAATCATTCTAAATCAAATCAGATATAAAAAAACATGAAATATTTTAAAAGATGAAAGATGCTTTACTTTGATTGTTCACATACTTAGGTTGATTGTCAGAGTTCCAGTGTGGGTGACTGTCCATACGAAGCATACCTTCTTATCACCTGTTTAATGTGCTGTCAATATTGAGATTATCTAGGCAAACAACCTGCAAGAGAAGCAACTCACCAGGGATTGGAAATAATTAACTTGGAGCTTTGCATTTCCCTCATCTCACTGGTTCTTAATAGCAGTACAGGGGGGTCTTTTCAGGTAGCTTGTGCCAATGAACATGTCCATTGGAGTGTTACCTCTGATGATACTATTCATCAGGTGAGGGCTTTAGCAGGTCAGTCCTTGTAAGGGTGTGGGTTGGAAGTGCCTAGCGTACAATTGAAAGTTCTCTGCTGAGTAATCCTTCATAAGGAAAACCATGTCAATGGATGTCAAAAAGGTTGGGTGGCTATTGTCATAACAATTCATCCAGTTATTGACTAGTCAATCAATCATGTCAAGCTACAGGAACAACTTGAGATCTTTAATGTCAGATTTTCAAAGAGGGCTCAACTTTCCTTATGAATTCACATGTGCAATTTTGCACGTAAATTAATTTTGCATTCAGAAAGTTTACATGCTCAAACATACTGCACTAAAGTTAGATAATCCGTTGTATTGTCTATGACTTGGTACTTTCTACTGGGAGTGATATTGAATTTAGGTTATCTTTGGGGGTCATTATCCTGTTAGCTTTTTATTAAGCCACACATTCAATAATGTTAATTTTCAGAACATATAAACTTCATTCAGCTACAGTATATGCTTGCTGCTAGCAGTTTGTAAATGACACGAGATATCACAAACTGGGAAGGATAGTCAGGAGTTCATTCTGTAACTGTTTAGTCCAACCAAGGGGTTAGGAAGACCCTGTGAAATGACACTGAACAATTAGACATTATCTGGGAGCTAGACAGTGAATCAGAAAGAACCACAGAGTCTAGACTATGCTTAGTAGCCTCAATAAGTAATCCCTTCATATCTGTAAAGACCAGCTCCTGTCACTTAAAAACCTAGAATGGAGCCAATCAGCAGCAGGAACCATTCACCTCTAGGCCCCATGTTACACTCACCATCTTTCTGGCTGAAAGGCTGAACAGGATCCGTTTCAGAGACACCACTTAATTAGCCATAGTGGTCTCTGTTGAGCTGTGCTAAGAGAGGTTTTGGGAAAAAAGAAGAGTAAGGAAGGAGGTGAAACAGGGCAATCAGGAGGATGTGAAGGGCAGGAAAAATGACTGTTCCATTCTGGTAGGTGAAAAGCTATACCCTGTTGTGTTCTGTTACTAAATTTTGAGGTGGATGAATGGCCAGCAAGGCAAATTGCCCAGTTTTAATGTCAAACATGGGGAAACACATACATCCCCCTGCCTGAGACAGTGAGCCTGCTGCTCCAGAAGCCTTCAACTGCTTTCACTTCTCAGCAAGTGTTGAACCAAGGGAGAATTAATTCTGAAATGTGTAATAACAGATTTCATTTAGATTCTGATGAATATTTTATTTTTAATCTCATCTATAAATTAAGAATGAATGTTGTTTTTATTAGTTAAAACATGAGATGTATGGAAAGTAAAACTATGTTGTACACTCTGTGAGGGCTATGAGGAAGAACTGTGATGGCAATGCCTTTCTCTCACCAGCAACTCCCTTAAAAATGTTAAGGTTCAGTTTAGTTGGAGATCTGGGTTGAAAGTCAGGCCCTTTCTTATCCTACCCAATTCAGTTTGCCCATCCCCACAGCAGAGTGCTAGGTGCCTTCGGTGGGGTGCCGAACACCCTGAACACTAACTGAAGTAAACTCATATCTTGCAAGATTGGTTTTCTAGTGATAAAATGAGAACTATAGGTCAAGTCCTCAGTAAATTAACCTAGATACAGCAAAGTTTACCTAGATACCTAGCTGTATCTAGGTAAATTAACCTAGATACAGCAAGTGAACTGTGCCAATTCACACCAGACAAGGATCTGGCCCAAGTCAGTAGGGCCTTGAGTTGATCCATAACCCTACTACACCTCAGGAAGGCTGTTGTATGTGCTAGAGACATCAAGCCTGGGATTTGCAAAGGAGTCAAAGGAAGTTAGACACCCAGCTCTCATTGGAATTCAGCATGACTGGGGCTGTTAACTCCATCAGGCTCCTGTGAAAATCCCATCTCTAGTAAGTTATCCCACTCTAATCACTACCCACAGTTACTACCATGGTCCAATTAAGTGTTACCTAGCAATGAAATTGTTGGATGCTTTCAAGGTGACCCAACAACTCTCTGAATCTGGCCCATGATCAGGGCTTACTTGTTATTTTTAAGAAGCTAGCAGATGAATTTTTCTTCTTCCTATCCCCCAGGCATACATTCCAGATTACTCTTCATATATTCCATACCCATTCTGTCACCTCTGTTGTTTCACCTGTTTAGCTAGTGCCACTGGCTACTAGGATGCCTAATAAAACCTGTATTTTCCATTCCCTTTATTCACTCAAGAGACATATTCCCAGATAAACAACTGCATTAGATTGAAGTGAAGGATGAAAGTAATTATTGCTCATTCTCATATCACAAATATATCCATAGTCCCAAAGCATTTTTAAAGAGAGAGAGAGAGAGAGAGAGAGAGAGAGAGGGGACAGGAAACAAACTGAGATTAATGTACCAGAAACCCCAGTCATTTTAGGTTAATGCCCACCACCTCACCTGAGAGTCCTCCACCAGCTGATCTTTCACAGGTCCTGTTGACCTTAGTTCAGATTTCTGTTATCCTCCCCTTGGTTAACATATTACCATCTGGCAGCTCTGTGCCTCAGATTGAGCTACCATCATCATCAGTAGTCTGCGAGCCTCTTGTGGCTGCAGAAACTGCCAAAATGCCAGCAGCATTTCCACTCCATTCTGAAGATGTCAGGGGAACTGTAGTGACCTGATTTTTCAATCCCTCATTCAAATGAGAAGAGCATGTGGAGTGAGCATGCAGAAAACAGTTGGTAGATTCCAAACAGAAGTTTGATTGTGCTTGTACCAGTGCCATGACAGAGTGACACTGCTAGTGCTCTGACTGTAGGGGACACATTGACTACCACAGGAGACTTCCGTAGTCATCTGCGGACTTAGAGTGGCACAATCTCTCTCTCAACAGGCACAATATCTTTCAACTCGCTGAGACCGCAACAGCCTCCACAAGAAGTCTTGTAACAGAATCCAGTGGCTTTTGTCACCATGGCTGGCTGGAGAGGACATTGGCAGCCGGCCTCAGAGCCACCCACAAATAGGCCAAGAAAAAAGGATTTCCCTTTACCCCTTCCCCACTATGTACCCACTTTAATTGAACATGAAGTAGTGTTTCTGCTTTGTCCCACATTGCTGTACTTTCTGTCCCACATTGCTATATTTATTACCAGATTGAATTGTTTGTATTGATTTTGTGTAATGTTTTGTCTAATGATTTTTCTTGTAGACCCATATAATATTATTTATGACCTTCACTGTTTTGCCTCATATCCAGTTGCAGGGCATTTATTCCATTGATAAATATTTTGCACCTCACCTCAGAAGTTCTTCTTAGTAAGCCTCTACCTCAGCCGCATGGGGATGGGTCTTGTTTCCATTCCCTTTTCCTCCTCCACACTCCCCTCCCATTTGAGAACGTTCATCCTTTGGAGTGCAAACACTGTATGCACATATCTTTCTAGGAGAAAGATGTGAGGATTTCCTGCTTGCTAATTTTTGAACTGTTTGCCCTGTATGCAATGCAGTTTGCTTTTGTAATCAAGTCTTGAGGACAAACAGTTATGAATAGGTTAAATCTTTAATGTCAGAAGAAGACTGTTGATCTGGGCCAGCTTTAGCATCCAATAATTAGAAACAGAAGGTAAGAGCTGTGATTTGAAACAGACTCCATTAGAACTAATTTAGTGAGTCTCCCTACTGAGCTTAATGAATTTAGGTTATATGATAGTTTGATTTATTTCTGCAATGCAAAACTGCTTTAACATGTAGCTATATAGTAGTTTAACTTGAAATAGTTTAACCATTTTTTCGTCTTTTCTCTGACAGGGGTTCAAGATTTGAACTGTTACTTTTTCTGAATTGGTAAAATAGGAATTTCTCAATGACAGAGGTATTTTTGTGGGTTCAATTTAAGATTCACATTTGAGATTTATGGATGATACAGCTGCAGACAGACCATAGTTGCTGACTTTTGGTTTTGCCGGTGGGTGCCCTCCCTAGGCCCCACCTCTGCTCCGCCCCCTCCCTAGGCCCCACCCTCACTCTGCCCCTCCCTAGGCCCCACCCCTGTTCCGCCCCTTCCCCCCACCTTTCCACCGCTCGCTCTTCTACGCCCCCTCCTCTGAGTACGTCTGCCAGTTTTGGGAGGCTATTTTCTGCATATTTATACAGTTCTTTCATATTCTAGTTATTGAATGTGATGATCATTGGTATGTTAACAATTTAATCATTAAAATAGTAAAGAACAACCTAATTACATAAATTACAGTACATTTAAAATCATTAAAATTCCCACTGTTGATTTTCACCACAAATTTATCCATCTTTCAACCTGGCCCTATAATTATAGTACGAACAAATGAAAAACACGTCCCTTCCACAGTCTCACACCCCAGGCCCACCCTATTCCTTACCTCTTGACCACAGCGCCCTCCTGTAAGCACCCACCCATAAGGCCGGCCCTGCATTCACCTTTTTCCCAAACTCCACTGCCTTCATGGATTGGCATGTGTACCCATGCCAAAATTAAAACTCCCAGGCTCAAAGTGGAGTAAGATCTAAACAGCAGGCTACTAGCATCAAGATTTACCCTCCACCTCTAGTGGTCAAGATTCATGCTCTCTGTATATTAGGATGCACCCAAGATGGCCATAATGACAGGATTCACATTAGAGAAAAAAGGTGAGTGAGGTAATAACTTTTATTGGAGCAACGTTTGTTGGTGAGAGAGAGAGAGAGAGACAAGCTTCTGAACTTTCACAGAGCTCCTCACTTCTTCATGTACTCCAGGCCAGAAAAATCATCGTAGGACCCATGCCAGGGTCTTTTCTACCCCCAAATGCCCCCCAAAAAGATGACTATGGGCAAGGCTTAATACAGCATTCTGGTGTTTTTGAGGTACTAGGATCTGCTGTACCTTCTGCCCCTGTACTGGGGTGACCCGGTATAAGAGATCCTTCTTCATTATAAAGTAGGGTCCGGGTCCTTGGGTTTTTCCTTCCACAGGAACCCCATCTATTTCGGTCACTTTTTTCCTAATGTTGTCATACCTTGGGTCTTCAGCCTGGTCCCGTCCAAAATTTCCTCTCCTGGGGCTAATCTGCCCGAGATCTAGGGGGCCCGGTCTCTGTTGCTTCTACTGGTTCAGAGGCATTAGGGTGGGGGTCAGACTCGGGTGCTTCTCTCTCCTGGGTGGCCTCCTGTTCAGCTGCTCGGGTCCACCTACCTAGGAGAGCAACCCTCTGGCTTTGGGTCAGTATACGGGTTCCCAAGGCCTTAGCTGCCCTTCTTTCCCTTTTCATCTTTCTACCCTGTCTGGGAGTGGAGAACAAATCTGGGGATATTTCAGAAAAGATTGGAGGTTGACAGTCCACTGTGGATGCCTTACTAATTTCAGGGGTCCCCTCTTTCTCCAATCCCCATACTGGGAGTAAGTCTCCAAACCCTGGGAAGTCCCTCCCTATGAGCACCGGGTATGGGAGTTTAGGGACTACACCTGCTGCTACCTCAATAGTGTTTCCTTGGATCTCAATTTTTACTGGTATGGTAGTAACTAACTGCCCCATGGACACAGGTTATCCCCGGACATTTAGCCTGCAGCAACTGACTACACTTCACGAGCCTCCCTGAGATAAGCGTGATAGCACTCCCCGAATCAACCAGTGCTGTGGTCCCTACCCCATTTAGTTTCACTGGTCTGGTGTACATATGTGGGGTTAGTGAGACCCCCACAAGGTGGATTAGGAAGCATGGGTCTGCCCAGTTCCCCAGGTTACACTGCATAGGCTCCTCGGCATTGGGACACTGTGCAGCTATGTGTCCCCACTCCCCGCAGGCATAACATCTGTATGGAAGCCTACGCATTCCCCGGTCTCTTGGTTTGGGAAGTCTAACATCACAATCTTCTTCCCCCTCAGTGCTCCGACTCTTTATGGCCTCTGGTGGGCCTTCAGGCCCTCTCTTTTTCCACCTGAGCCCTCCTGGTGGCCCAGTCACTCGAACTCTAGGGCCTGGTGCTGCTAGTTTAACCCGGGGTTCTGCTTCCTTAACTGGTCGGGTCAGTTCCCTTGCCATCCTTCACTTCTCTACCATTGCCACAATCTCGTCATAGGTGGAGGGTTCGTTCTGGCTTACCCATGCGCGAAGGTCTGGCGGTAGTCCCCTCATGTATCGGTCGATGACCAGAACCTCTAGTATCTCTTCTGGACTTCGGGACTCAGTTTGCAGCCACTTTCGTGCGAGATGGATGAGGTCATACAATTGGGACCGCGGGGTTTTGTCTTCCTGGTATCTCCACTCATGATACCGCGGAGACCGCACTGCAGTTGTTACCCCAGATTTGGCCAGGATCTCTGCTTTCAGCTGAGGGTAGTCTGCTGCAGCCTCTTCAGGCAGATCATAGTAGGCCTTCTGGGCCTCCCCACACAGGAATGGGGCGAGGATGCCAGATCACTGATCTCGAGGCCAGGCCTCCCGTAGGGCTGTCCTCTCAAAGGCCAGGAGATATGCCTCTATGTCATCGTTCCCCATCATTTTCTGCAGGCAATTGCTGGCCCGTATGTGCCACGTCCTATTATGACCATGGTTCATCTCCGTAAGGGCCTTCACTTGGTTTACCAGTTCCTGCAACATAATACGGTCTTGAGCGGCCTGGTCCATCAAGAGGCGGTTGGTCTCCTGCTGCAGCCACACTGCCTCCTGTTGGGCGGCTGCCTAGACACGGGTAGCCTCCTGCTGGGCAGCTGTGGCTTGTATCAGTGCCCGCACAACATCTTCCATTGTGGTGAAAAAAATAAAAATAAATCTGCTCCCTTTTCCCCCCCCCCTTCTTTTTTTTCTTTAAACACCCCTCTTCTTCCGCCACTCTGTGCACACCAAATCCCACCCCTAACACCAGTTGTAACAAAGTTCCTCCTCTACCTCGGTGGGTCCTGCGCTTATTGGCAGATTTTTGCTTGCCTCAGAGATCTTCCCCTCTGGTAGAACCCCCAGTCCAGAACAACTCCTCCTGTGTCTTGATCAGGAGTTGGGAGGTTGGGGGGGAACCCGGGCCCTCCCTCTACTCCGGGTTCCAGCCCAGGGCCCTGTGGACTGCAGCTGTTTAGAGTGCCTCCTGGAACAACTGCATGACAGCTACAATTCCCTGGGCTACTTCCCCATGGACTCCTCCCAACACCTTCTTTATCCTCACCACAGGCTCGTCCAGCAGTATGCCTTCTCACTCTCAGCTCCTAGCCTCTTGCTCCCAGCTCTTCGCACGCCATGCCACAAACTGAAGGGAGCTCCTTTTTAAACCCAGGTGCCTTGATTAGCCTGCCTGTCTTAATTGATTCTAGCAGGTTCTTCTTAATTTGCGCCAGGTGTCCTAATTAGCCTGCCTGCCTTAAATTGGTTCCAGAAAGTTTCTGCTTGTTCTAGTGCAGCCCCTGCTCTGGTCACTCAGGGAACAGAAAACTATTCATCCAATGGCTAGTATATTTGCCTTCTACCAGACTTCTGTACCCCACTTGTTTGGGTCTGTCACAGGGGTCATGAGCTGTCAACCTCCACCCCAAACCCTGCTTTGCCTCCATCATTTATAATAAGGTTACATATATAAAAAGTGTTTTTAATTTATAAGGGGAGAGTTGCACTCAGAGGCTTGCTATGTGAAAGGGGTCACCAGTACAAAATTTTGAGAGCCATTGCTCTATACCTCAGGGGAGCGGCATGCTGTGCTCCATAAGCCCTATATTCATCATTTGTATATATTCTTTATATTTCATATAAAGCATGCAATGTAAGGTATCATGGGAAAGATTATGATTTGCTGAAACCCACTGTTCTGTCGAAATATGTATATCATTAAAGTGTATAAAGTCATGCGATTGTGCTGTATGGTGTTACTGAAATATGCTGCAGATTTGGGAGCAGCCCAGAAGACAACTCCTCAGAAACAACAAGGCACTTGAGCAAATGGCTGGGTGAATGTTAAACAACCATCACCAGCCATTGTGCAGCAAGTGAATGACAATTAGCAATTCAATGACCATCACCAGAGAATTACTCAACCCTGGGATTCGGCAATGCCCTGTCTCCCCAACATGATCACTAGCCCTTCCCTTGGGAGACTTCCATCCAAACCCCAAGGCAGAGATTGCACTGCTAGGAAGGTTTCCCCTGTTAGCCTGAGTTTCCCTCTCCTCCCCTCCCCCTCTCCCTTCCCCTCCCCCAGTGCCTGGTTGTGTTTGCCAGAGTGAGCACATGGACTTTAACATATAAACCATATAAAACAGAAGTGCCCCCAGCCACCCTCACCCAAGACCCCCTTTTAAATACACTTCTTACCTGCTGCTGGTACTAATGCCTTTAGTTGTATGAGAAGAGGCTGGAGAAAGTTTTGCAGCTGGAGAACCAGAGAAAGCATGCCTGCTACAAGAAGCTGCTAGGAGCAGGAGACAGACAGAGAGGCATCAGTGGTGGTGGTGGGGGGGCACTCTCTCTGCCCCTCCCACCCAGGAGCAGAGTTCCCTTCCCACTGATTGGCTGGTGGCCAAAAAAAACCTCAACAGCAAATCTGGAAAGAGCTGTTTTGAATGCAGCAAGTCTATCACTCAGAGCCTGAAACAGCTGCTCAGCAGGGGGGAACCGCTGATCGGCGGCGCTCCCGGCTCCGGTGCTGAAACAAACTGCTGATTGCCCCCAGGAGCCCCTTAAACACTTGACTGGTGCCAGTGGGTCCTGGATCATGAAGAGCAGGTATAACTTGACAGAATGACACACTACGATAAGCACTTTCTTCCTCTTATGCTCTCATTTCAGTCACCTTACCAAAGCTTGTGAGACAAAGCTGGCACAAGATAGGAGCAGGCAACAAGACCTTGGACATATACATACTATGGCCCTTAGATGAGGGTAGACTTGGTTTATGGATCAGAAGCTGGAGTCAGAGCCATGAAGCATTTATTGAGCTGCATATCTTGAGCCAGTGAGGGTTCAGCTTCACTAAGTTCACAAGGAGCTTGATCCAAAACCCAGTTAAGTCAATGAGATCCATTGACTTCAATGGATCAAGCCCATGATCTGCAACATCAGTCTAGCCAAGACTGGGGCAGTAACAGAGGAGTTATAAGATCTGTATAAGATACACAAGAATTATGGCAGGCACATTATTATTTGTCAAGAGCATGCACGAAGTTGAGAAGGGGAGAATGTGGCACAGATGTATCATATTAAATCAAAAGTCAGAATGAATTGGCAGAATTTACCTGTAAATAAGTGAAGGATCTTGCATTGTTGTGGTCTGTTTTCAGTCAGCATGAAGGCAGGGGGCCAAATTCTGATCTCAGTTTTACTGGTGTCCACAACTCTTCAGGCTTTATACCAGTGTAATGGAAAGCCGAATTGGGCCCAGAAATATGTGCAGAGCAATGTCGTCAAGGCAA
Source organism: Chelydra serpentina (assembly GCA_037349315.1). NCBI lineage: Eukaryota > Metazoa > Chordata > Testudines > Chelydridae > Chelydra > Chelydra serpentina. The sequence continues at coordinate 31,909,955 of JBAIAC010000042.1, forward strand.
CCTTTTTTATTTCCTACTAACTATAAATCCAAATGAAATAATTTCTGGTTGCTAAATTGATTTTAATCCGAGTCAGTTTTATGTTTTGCTGCAGGGCTAATAAAAGCCAATTTTCATGTTAGACCCAGAAGAAGAAAATAACAGTGCTTCTTGTAGACATAACTTATGTGAAAATGGAGTTGGTTAGCTTATGATAGCTCAGCACACAATGGGATGCTATCCCAAGAAATGGAGACATGCACACCATTTGGGGTGGCTTTGCTTCTGTTGCAAGAATCCTTAAGGAATTGGGCCCATACATGTGAGCACAATTTATTTGTATTAGAAATACTTTTGAAGAATGAGTTTAGCTTTTGAAATTCACCAGATTGCACCAATCAGCATGCACCATTTAAAGAAATTCCCTGGGATTCATGTTGCATGAATTTGCATGGATTTTATCCCTATTCTGCAAAATACTAACACTGTGGGTGCATTTTACTCATACCAAGAACTTTTTAAAATGACACCCTGAAAAAACCCATCCCCAAACCCGAAAGCTATAAAGCTTAGAGTAAAAGGAACAAACTGGCAGAGAACATCACTTCATGAATGAACATTTAAAAAAAAAGCTGTTTTGGAAGCTAGCAAGCTAAATTAAAACTGATCTTGAGTGTCTTAACTTACACAGCTGGCCCCTAGGCAGCCGATAATCCTAAAAATGACACCACAGTTAATAGCATTACATGGGTAATGTTTTCTAAAAGATTAGTTGCTCTTGAATAATTTATCCACTATGTCAGGTAAAAATAGTCTTCAGTAAGGGGCAAGCAAGGCTTCCTACCCACCCATACCCCTGTATTAATTATTACAAGCTACATCTACTACAGTTACTGAAAAATAAATTTCATCTCCAGTTCCTTTGAAGAACATTTGCAGGATCCCATGGTACAGAAGTTGTCCTTAAAAACTTTCCAAATGTACTTTACATAACAAGACATCATTGCCTCAGTATCAGCAGTATTCCCTGCCCTTCCCAATAAGTCACAATCCACATTTAAGAATTGCATTAAAGGGATACAACAGGTAGCAACTGGCATTCTGTCTGCCCACAAACCCCGTTGCCAACTCTGTCCACATATCTATTCAAGGGACACCATAATAGGACCCAACCACATAAGCCACACCATCAAGGGCTTGTTCACCTGCACATCTACCAATGTGATTTATGCCATCGTGTGCCAGCAATGCCCCTCTGCCATGTACATTGGCCAAACTGAACAGTCTCTACACAAAAGAATAAATGGATACAAATCAGACATCAAGAATTGTAATGTTCAAAAATCAGTAGGAGAACACTTCAATCTCCCTGGACACTCAATAATAGACTTAAAAGTCACCATTCTTCAGCAAAAAAACTTCAAAAACAGACTTCAACGAGAAACTGCAGAACTAGAATTAATTTGCAAACTTGACACCATCAAATTAAGCCTGAATAAAGTTTGGGAGTGGCTGGGTCACTACAAAAAATAATTTTCCCTCTGTTGATACTCACACCTTCTTGTCAACTGTTGGGAATGGGCCACATCCACCCTAATTGAATTGGCCTCATTAGCACTGACCCCCTCGCTTGGTAAGGCAACTCCCATCTTTTCATGTGCTGTATATTTATACCTGCTTACTGTATTTTCCACTCCATGCATCTGATGAAGTGGATTATATCCCACAAAAGCTTATGCCCAAATAAATGTGTTAGTCTTTATGGTGCCACAAGGACTCCTCATTGCTTTTGCCCACTGACAGTGGTGCTAAAGAAATATTCATCTCAGTGAGGGCAGGCAACATCATGATGACCTGGAAAGGCCAAGGCCAACATTAGATCTCTGTAAAGGGCTGAATACACACATTTGCCAAGTTCCTTGGTCCATCTTTATTCTGACAAGGCTCACCCACTTTCTGAGCTACATCAGCAAGCTCCTGGTGGAAGGTTACATCACTTCATCTGTATTCTAGACAGACATTCTGTTGCCAGCACCTAGGAGCTTGGGTTCTGCAGAAGCCAGGTACTGAATCTGGTCCCACATTTGTAAGTTCAGGTGAGTGAATAGTGGGAAAAAATGTTTGCAAATATCTTTCCAATTCTGATTCATACTTTGATTTGTCAGAAAGAAGATCTATCTCGCTAAGTCATTTTAAAACTCCCCATCATAGTTGTACCTGAGAACTTTCCACAAGAAGTAAACACAAAATGTGATATCTGTCTCATTGACTTGTGGGTGAAGGGACAACAAAGGATCCCAAGAGCTGTCATAGAGACATAGTGGATGCCTATAAATACAACAATGAAACAAATACAGTAGATGGCCAGATAATGAACTGGGATTTTTCTATTCCCATTATAGGCCTTGTTATTTTTATCTGGCAAGAATATTTATTTATATAAAATGGAAATTATTGCTAACATACTGAGGGTTTTATAACAAAACAGAATGATCACTGTACCTACACTTCTTGTTCCTTTAAGATTTAAGTATGGGCCTAATTAGTGATTTGTTGCATGACCCATTAATTTAATCTGCTAATATCCTTGAAGAACGTCTATCTCTACTGAGTATAGTATCACTAGATCAGGACAGCCAGAATGCATCATTCCAACATTGAAGCACTTTTCATTCAGTCCTGTTGACCTTCCAGTGGTGAGTTTAGAAGAGCTGAAAAATGAACCCTTCAGTGATATGGCTGACTATCATTGCAATTTAATTGTTTCTGTTGTTGGAGTAATTAGTTTTAAGGTCTTACCTTGTCAATGCTTGCACTGGTTTTGGTGGCACCAACAAATAGAATACTTTATCAGCTCTGGCAGTTGTGCCTGGAAGCAAGGATTTAAAATAAACGTAACTATAGGAAAAAAATATCTTGGCTATTTAAGAAATGGCTTTATTTCTTGACCTCTAAATAAGAAGAGAGATTCCAGGATCTGTGATTTGACTATTCCAAATGTATTTTTCATTTTCATAATCAGTGTCTAATTCATGCATTTAAGGTATAATTGAAAGAACAAACAAGTTGTCAAGGTTCATTATGGGTAAAAATTGAACATCAGACCTGGGTCAATGGCCAATTGGAGGATGTCCTTTTTCATAAGAAGTAATGCAGTGCACATCTACACACTTTTGTTTAGCTACAAAAGTTTTATTAGGCATAATAGCTCTATACTCTGGATTACACATACAATACTATTGGAGAACTCAGACATAGATCGATCATGCTAGTTATCAGTAACAAATGTGACAGTAAACGGTACATTATATTGAACTTGTAATAGTTGCTTCACTTTTATAGGAAACCTGGAATTAAAAAAATGCAGTGATATGCTTTGTGTTGAATACACTCCAGACTGGGGCACTATTCAGTTTTCTATTTTGTGTGTTTTCACACCATAGACAAAATTATAGCTGAAAATTTTTAGTTAGTTCCAACTAGTCCCGATCAGTAGCTGTGGCCATAGCTACACTCCAGGAACTACAGCAGCATAATTATGGCACTGTAGCTATGCTGGCATAACCCCACATTGTATATTGAGCCTACAATGACAAAAGGGTTTTTTCTCCTCAGTCACCGTAGGAACACCACATCCTCAAAGTGACAGTAACTAGGGGGACAGAAGCATTCCCCTAGCAGCAGCTAAACAGTTATGGCACTCAGTGATGCAGATTTTTCACAACCTAAATTTTAAGTGTAGACCAGCCCTTAGGGCCAAGATTTTCAAAAATAGGAGCCTAACGGTCAGGCTCCTAAATCCAGACTTAGGCACCTGAATAAGTTGCTTGAATTGCCAGAGTGCTGATCACCCAGCACAGCCTATTCAAGTCAAATTTAAACTCCTGTTTTTCAACAGTTTGATCTAGGATTTGGAACAGTGGAACTAAGCTAATAGTCTGATGATTTGGGGGGCTACTGGTCCTCAAACAAAGCATGAAAGGTCAATAGGTCAAGAAGTCAAAACCCCTACCATAACAGCAACAACCCCAAAACACTACTTCACACACAAGTCTGGGGAAAGAGAGGAGAGAAAGAAAACCATATGTGACAGATGTTAATCATGTTACTAAGTGCACTGCTAGAAGGTGCTCTGGGGATAAGGCAGCATAAAAGAGCCTATATAGAATAGAAATAGAAACCAGTAGAAACCTGTTGTTCCTGGGCAAGTTGCCTGCTGGTACTTAGATACCAAGGTGTCAGTGCCTTAGAAGTGCCTAGGACAGTTTGGAATGTTTTTAAGGATTAAAGACATAAAACAGTCTTCTCTGGATACAAGTCGCACCATTAGGATTAACCATTCCCATAACACTTTCCCTCTTTAGCTAATTTGGACTGTTGGCTGAAGACATTGCCCCACTCACCAGCCAAAAGACCAATGACTCAAGTTTTCAGTGCTGGCTGTCAGCTTGCAAATAAAGTCCTTCAACTGTCCATTGAGTATCCACCATCATCACTGCAAAAAGGCTGCTTGAGCATCTTCTGCTACAACTAGTGAAGAATTTGCAGAGAGAGAGAGAGAGAGAGACTCTATTTTAAAATTAGTGCAAATCCTAAACAAAGCAACATGAGAGAGGAACTGTGCATTCACTTCATGATGCCTGAGAACTTTTTTTGAGTTGACATAAACTCCAATTTCTCCAGCACCTTAGAGAAATTGTAAGTTTCTAAGGGACATTATCACCTTTGACATAAAGCTAAATTTGCCAAAATATTAATTATAACAATGGAATGTCTATTCACTGTATCCCAAATTGCTATATTGCATTATTTCACCTGAACGCCGAAGAAATACAAGCCCAAAATCACTACCTGTCAGTAGCCAAGGATACCACCTCAAATGGCCTGGGTCAGTTCTTGGCTCAGGCAGTGGGCTTAAATTAAATTTAAAAAAAGGGGGCAGAATCTATAAACATAACATCGGTGAGTCAAAAAGAAAACCCTTGGTCTTCGGGGCTTTCATCCCAAGCTTCCTCCCTTGTACTCCAGGAGGTTCAAGTAGCTCAGAGGTGGCCTAGTGCTAGCAACTCTGGCAGAGAAGTGTTGGTCCCTTGAACTCCCAAACTCTTTTACCCAGTTGCTTTCTATTTTTCTCTCTTTATACTTTGGCTCAGCATCATTACCTGCACCAGCTGGGGCATGTCGCTCCACAATTGACATTTCTCATAGCTGAGCCAGGGTAGGCCTAGTATTGCTGTCTGCAGACAGGGAAAGTTCTCCACCCTGCCTGCCTATGTTTTTGTGGGGCTTTGTAGACCCCACTACACAATCCTAAAGTATTCTATGTGCGTTCAAAGTATAAGTATGCATTTATTTCCTTCCCCCTTGCAATTGGAGGAAAAATTATTAAAAGATCCCCTAGAGCTGATCTGTTTGTCCTTCTACACACAAAACCGACACAAATGTCCTGCACAAGGCAATTCCAGGGCCAGGCCCAAATTTATATTAATTCCAACCCAGACATTGTTATTTATATGAAGCTGGATTCCAAAGCTGTATGGGTATCATTTTAACTCATGTTAAGAAAACATTTTTTTTAAAAAAAATTCTTATGGAAATACAGAGGACATTTAGTTTGCTTTCATGATATTTGGATAACTGGTCCAAATCTGAGGCTGCTCTTCTCTCCAAGGTTTTCGTTCCATCAGCTTATCTGTATTTTCCATGTAAATGGCCAAAGGAAAGTTTTAAATTTGTTGTCTAGGGACCCCACATAAAACAGCAAGTGGTAAAAATTTAATGCTCTGCCTCTAATTACCCATTTTTAAATGAAAACCAAACCTTGGTCTAAATTACTTCTCTCATTGTGGGGTAGATCAAGGACACCATAAAATGTCTTTTATGCCTGTGGTAGCCAATAAATTATCTGTGCTCTCATTTTGCATTTCTAATATATATAATAAGTAAAGAGATTAAACACATCTTTGCTGAGTTGATATGGAGTGGTAAGCAAGCTAGAATCTAAATGCATTCTCTTTTTGTCTTTTCTCAAAACCTGGTTTGCAGGGTGGGGGGTGGGATTTGATATTCTTTATACCCGTTAGTACCATCTGGCAGAACAATAGAGATCTCTTAATTTCAGGCTTCCTTGTTTTTAATGTAATTGTTGTTGAGATGTCAGCACAGGTTTCACAAGGGAATGAACAAAATGACAAAAAATAATTAACAGATACCAAATTAAAATTCATGAAAAGATGTCAATCATCCTCACCAATTAAACAGCATCATGTGGTGTTACTTTGCCTTACTGTGCATGCGTATCCCATTCAAATATCCTTTTAATAGCTTAGCTTAGTTTCCATCTGGATAGTTCAGTCTCCTATTTGTAAATGGATAGCACTCAACCTGAACTCCCCGCCCCCCACTCTGAGAACATCAAGGAATCCTAATCTCTTCATAGTTACACAGCTAATCTTTACAGCTAAAGCATAATTTAACCCTCTTTATCTGGTTTCATTTTAAAATGGCTTGATGAATTTCCCTTCTTGTATGGCTTCTGGAGATGGGGACGACATAGTTCATCTGAAGTTTTTAAGCCTACTACTTCCCCCAGGTCCTCTCATATGTAAACATATGGCCTTGATTTGGAAACAGTTGTAAATATATTTGTATAAATGCTGGGGTTTGGAAAAATCCTACAGTTACATGGTACAGAAACTGGCAATCTCTTTGAAATGAATCTTGGTAGGATGAAGACATATTATTAGACAAGTTAAGAAACAGAGGGGGGGATTGTGGCTCTATTGAAGTATGTGGGAGTTTGCCACTGACTTCAGTGGAGCCAGGATTCCCCCAGTATATCACCAATGAAATATTCTCTCACAGAGAACAAAAACCTAACATACTCTTTCATCCACTGATTTATGCTTTCAAAGATATCAACACATCATTACATTTATTGTCCAGTGTCCTTACTTGAGAGATATTGTGTTCCCAGTTTAGACAATATCCAGTATAATGAGTCTGCAGCAATATATAGAAAAATCGTGATTATGTGAATTAATTTAACTCAGTAACAGCCAAATTCTGCCTTTCTTATGCATGGTGAGTAGTCCCTTACTCTGTGAGAGCCGCATTTGCTTCAGTGGGCCTTCACAAAGAGTAAGAGACTACATAACATGAGGAAGAGTGGCAGAATTTGGCCAATGTCCTATGCACATTATAATGTATATATTTTACTTTTATATATATATAAAGGTTATATACTCTAACCCTTACATTTGTTTTTCTTGTAAGTTTGATTCCTTCTCTTTTTTTGGTAATATCACTGTAATTTAATATTGTCCCTCTGTATTGTTTACCAGAAAGTTTCTTCCTCAGAATAATTAAAGCATTTTTCTAAAGCACTACTGTCTGACTCTCACAAATGCTAGAATGTAGCATTCTGTACTCCCAGGCAGTCACGGAGGCCAACTTCATCTTCAAATAACTACTTAAACATGTGTTTATGTAGCAGTATTTTTAAAGTTTAAATACCTTGTTTGAAGTTGAATTCTAACATAGAGGCTGCCTGGGAGTTGTAGTGAGTCCCAGCTTTATCAAAGAGATAACATGTAAACAAGACATTTCCCCCCTGTTTTTATTATACCCAATAAAAATGACATTCCTAATAATATTTCAGCCATTTCAAATTTTAGTACATTATTTTTATAACTAACTCTACCAATGACTGCTGATTTCTTGCATGTATGTTAAAAATTGTACATATAGTTTTAATATTCCAAATGTGGCATTTGGGCCAGGAAGCAGAACAGTAGTGGTCTAACAGAGGGCCCAGGAACCATGTTGGTGCAGTTGCAGTACTGCCCAAGAGGAGACAGGTAAAGAGCAGAGTCCAATGCAGCAGCAACAAGGAGTCTGCCAAGTTGTTCTGACAACCCACCTGGCTCACTTCCTGGCTTTGTGCAAGCCAATCAGGTGTCTCAGGCCTTGAGCATCCTGATAGGACTTCCTGTGGGACCTGACCTTCCAAGATTAGTAAAGTAGTGCTATATCTCTCTCCCTCAGTGGTGATGAGGGAGTGTGAGAGACCTAGCTCCCCCCACAGCCACCGTGTCTAGACCTGCCAAAACTGAGGCTGTGCACCCTTGGGTCCTTAAACAATGTACTATTCCTTTTGAGACTGTGAATCCAACTTACCTGGATTCAGATAATATAACGCTGTCTCACAGCAGCTCCTATAACTGGTAAGATGTAATGTGTTAACAAGAACAAGCCTGAACACTATGCTATTAGGTAGTATATGGAGCTTAGGAAAATTATTTGTAAAGGGATTTTAAAATATATAAATCATCACCAACACATAAGTACTTACCTTCAGTGTTAACTGTCTGGAGGTATATGAATGGGATAAGGCTCCAGCAATTACTTGCTTGACTCTGATTTATTTACACAAATAAGGAAGAAAATCAATGTAGCAGTAACCAGAAATCTATGTTTCTGTTACCTTAAAATAAACATTTCACTGGTGAAGATACCTATACTGTAATACGCGGCAGTTATTCTTTTTATCTAGTACAGAAACAAACCTGCATTAAAGTTCTGTCCCTAAATAGTTAGCAGCAAATATTGCCCTGATTTACAACTTGTGCAGTTCTACTGAGCTAGCACAGAATTTGTCCTTCTGTTATTAAGATACAGTAGTTATTGTTCCCAAAGCTTCACAAGACAAAAATGGGAACAAGATGTTAGGAACAAAGTGACAATGGAAATGGGGGTGGATATGACAAAACAACGCAACTTCCAAGTCATTCCTTTATGTTATGGACTATCACTACAGCCCCTCTAAACTCCACACACTTTAGGACACCACTTAGCCATCAGTGTAAATTGGGAGCGGAGATTTTACATCACTAGGGGGAAATGAAATATGTGGTGAAATTCAGTTTAACACCTACATTGTCATTATCAGACAACTATGCAGGCTTATTCCTGTACATTCAAAACTGCTTTTCATGAATCCTGTGATCCCAGTTACCTAGGAACAACAGGGCAATTGAGAATGGGGCATAATATTGGACTGACCAAGAGCACAAAAGAAAGCCAATTTATCACATACATTCTCTGTTTTGACTTCAATGGTAGCTATATCAGGGTCTCAATTAGTGACTGAGAGCTGAGAGGTGTTCAGCATATCACAGGATTTGATCCAGTATTACGAAAACATTATTGTCAACCCCAAGCATGCAAAAATCATGATTTGTGCCCCCCGCATCCCTAAAATCATGAGATTGGCTTAAATGTCATTTTTTAAAAAAAAAGTACATTTGGAGTTCATTTGATCTGAGGGCTAGAAACATACATTACCACATATTATCAGGACTCTAAAATTTTTTTGAAGTACATGAAAAGCAGGAAGCCTACCAAACAATCAATGTGGCCACTGGACGATCAAGGTGCTAAAGTAGCACTCAAGGAAGACAAAGCCATTGCAGAGAAGCTAAATTAATTCTTTACATTGCTCTTCACTGCAGAGGTTGTGAGGGAGATTCCCACACTTGAGCCATTCTTTGCAGGTGACAAATATGGGGCACTGTCCCAGATTGAGGTGTTAATAGAGATGTTAATAGGTGTTACTGATCAATTAAACAGTAATAAGTCCACAGGACCAGATGGGATTCACCTAAGAGTTCTGAAGGCACTCAGATATGAAATTGCAGAACTACTAACTGTCATATGTAACTTATCACTTAAATCAGCCTCTTTACCAGATGACTGGAGAACAGTAAATGTGACCTCAATTTTTTTTAAGACTCCAGAGGTGATCCTGGCAATTACAGACTGGTAAACCTAACTTCAGTATCATAGAATCATAGAATCATAGAATCTCAGGGTTGGAAGGGACCTCAGGAGGTCATCTAGTCCAACCCCCTGCTCAAAGCAGGACCAACCCCAACTAGATCATCCCAGCCAGGGCTTTGTCAAGCCTGACCTTAAAAACCTCTAAGGAAGGAGATTCCACCACCTCCCTAGGTAACCCATTCCAGTGCTTCACCACCCTACTAGTGAAAAAGTTTTTCCTAATATCCAACCTAAACCTCCCCCTCTGCAACTTGAGACCATTACTCCTTGTTCTGTCATCTTCTACCATTGAGAACAGTCTAGATCCATCCTCTTTGGAACCCCCTTTTAGGTAGTTGAAAGCAGCTATCAAATCCCCCCCTCACTCTTCTCTTCTGCAGGCTAAACAATCTCAGTTCCCTCAGCCTCTCCTCATAAGTCATGTGCTCCAGCCCCCTAATCATTTTTGTTGCCCTCTGTTGGACTCTTTCCAATTTATCCACATCCTTCTTGTAGTGTGGGGCCCAAAACTGGACACAGTACTCCAAATGAGGCCTCACCAGTGCCGAATAGAGGGGAATAATCACGTCCCTCGATCTGCTGGAAATGCCCCTACTTATACAGCCCAAAATGCCGTTAGCCTTCTTGGCAACAAGGGCACACTGTTGACTCATATTCAGCTTTTCGTCCACTGTAACTCCTAGGTCCTTTTCTGCAGAACTGCTGCCCAGCCATTCGGTCCCTAGTCTGTAGCAGTGCATGGGATTCTTCCGTCCTAAGTGCAGGACTCTGCACTTGTCCTTGTTGAACCTCATCAGATTTCTTTTGGCCCAATCCTCTAATTTGTCTAGGTCCCTCTGTATCCTATCCCTACCCTCCAGCGTATCAACCACTCCTCCCAGTTTAGTGTCATCTGCAAACTTGCTAAGGGTGCAGTCCACACCATCCTCCAGGTCGTTGATGAAGATATTGAACAAAACCGGCCCCAGCACCGACCCTTGGGGCACTCCACTTGATACCGGCTGCCAACTAGACATGGAGCCATTGATCACTACCCGTTGAGCACGACCATCCAGCCAGTTTTCTATCCACCGTACCGTCCATTCATCCAGCCCATACTTCTTTAACTTGCTGGCAAGAACGCTGTGCGAGACTGTATCAAAAGCTTTGCTAAAGTCAAGAAATAGCACATCCACTGCTTTCCCCTCATCCACAGAGAGTACCAGACAAATTGATGAAAACTGTAGTAAAGAATGAAATTATCACAATTTGTTGGGGAAGAGTCGACACGGCTTTTGTAAAGGGAAATCATGTCTCACCAATCTACTAGAATTCTGGGAGGGGCATGTGGAAAAGGGTGATCCAATCAATCTAGTGTACTTGGATTTTCAAAAAAACATTTACAAGGTCCCTCGCCAAAGGCTCTTAAGCAAAGTAAGCAGTCATGGAATAAGAGGGAAGGTCCTCCCATGCATCAGTAACTGGTTAAAAGATAGGAAACAAAGAGTAGGAATAAATGGTCATTTTTCACAATGGAGAGAGGTAAATACTGGTGTCCCCTGTGGATCTTTACTGGGACAAGTGCTATTCAACTTTTCGTAAATGATCTGGAAAAGGGAGCAAACAGTGAAATGACAAAGTTTGCAGATGATACAAAATTGCTCAAGACAGTTAAGTCCAAAACAGACTGAGAAAAGTTACAAAACTCTCTCAAAATTGGGTGACTGGGGAACAAAATGGCAAATGAAGTTAATTGTTGATAAATGCAAAATAAGGCACATTGGAAAACATAATTCCAACTATACATACAAAATGATGGGATCTAAATTAGATTTTACCATTCAAGAAAAGATCTTGGAATAATCATGGTCAGTTCTCTGAAAACATCCACTCAATGTGCAGCTGAAGTCCCAAAAGCTAACAGAATGTTAGGAACCATTAGGGATAGATAATAAGACAGTAAATACCATAATGCCACTATATGAAGCCATGGTATGGCCATACCTTGAATATTGCATGCAGTTCTGGTTGCCTCATCTCAAAAAAGATATATTAGAAATTGAAAAGGTTCAGAGAAGGGCAACAAAAATGATTAAGGGTATTGAATAGTTTCCACATGGGGAGAGATTTAAAAGACTGGGATGGTTCAGCTTGGAAGAGACACAACTAAGGGGGGATATGATAAAGGTGTATAAAATCATGAAAGGTGTGGAGAAAGTGAATAAGGAAGTGTGATTTGCCCTTTTACATAACACAAGAACCAGGGGTCACACAATGAAATAGGCAGCAGGTTTAAAACAAAAAATAAAGGAAGCACTTCTTAACACAATGCGCAGTCCACCTGTGGAACACATTGCCAGTGGATATTATGAAGATCAAAACTATAAATGGGTTAAAAAAGAATTAATAAGTTCATGGAGGACAGGTCCATCAATGGCTATTAGCCAGGATGGTCAGGAATGCAACCCCATGATCTAGATGTCCTTAAGCCTCTGACTGCCAGATGCCAGCAGTGGATAACAGAGGGTGGATGACATGACAACTGCCCTGTTCTGTTCATTTCCTTGGAAGCAACTGGCATTGGCCACTGTTGGAAGATAGGATACGAGGATACCATTGGTCTGACCCAGTATGGCCATTCTTACATTTTTCAGGAGCTGGGCCTTTAGAAAAACATTAATTACTGTGAAAGTGAAAATAAAATTGCAAGAATTGGCAATACTATGAGGATCTCAATATTTGCTTTACTCATGACCAAGCAAGAACAGACCTCATTTGTACATAATCTTCACATGGAAACCAAACCAGTGTTATAAAGTGTATATATTCTTTTATAGCCTTTATGTGAAATAATTTGGGGAAGGCATGTACATTTTACCACATTTAAACAATTATGAAAATGCACATCACTAAACTGTATAATATTGCCTTCTAAATCAACATTTCCAGTACATCCCATGTCGTTTTTCTCCCAGGGATGAAGATTTTTTGTATAGTAAAGATGCCATCTTTCTCTCAGCAGTTTGCACTTGTTACATTTTATGTATTCGCTTATAACACTATCCACATTGCTATATGACTTCTTGAATGAGTATCAGTCTCATAATTTCAGTAGCTGTGACATCAAGCAACTACTTCAAAGACAGCCAGGAATAAACTACAGCCATGCAAAATGACCAGATTTAGTGTGTGAAACATGAGATTTTTGGCAGCATAAAATTGTGAAGTCTGTTGTGAAAGGCTGCTATTCTGGAAGTGAGTGCAACTGCAGAAGGCAGGTGCTGCGCTCAGCAACAAGTGCATTAGATGTGAGATTCACTCTGGGGTTGTTACCACAGAGTGTCGCCAAGAATAGTCTCAGGGCCTCAGTTCTCTCCGTACCTGGTTTTCAAGGCCAGCGTAATTTACTGACTCAATGGCTGTGTTCCCAGCCTCCTAGAAGCATGTCCCTTTTCCTCCGGGACACTGTCTATGAAATATTCAAGAGGCTATCGACTCATGCCACGTCTCAATAGGCACACACACATATCTGGAGTACTAAGGAGTGGCAGGCTAACATCCTATGTTTTTCTTTGCAAAAAAGGGTTAATTTTGCCCGTAGGGATAGACTTTTGTCCTCATACTCACATACAATGCATAATTCTGAATAAAAACTGCTTGAATGTTTTTCCAGAAAAAGTAAATTTTAGAGGAAGTCTAGAATGTGCAGCTTGTCTATAGCTCAGTGGAAAAGTTATTTTTGTCCCATTTGTAATGCTCTGTACAAATGTTCTTTCATTCCATAGGACTGGTTCAGAGAAAACAGAACTGAAATATCAAAACCATTGTTAACATACCAGCCATTTAGGGGAACAGAATATTAAAAGGGTTGTTGAGAACAGATCATGTATATCAGGCTGCAGTCTCTTTACTTATGTAACTTCTTTTCATTAATCTCATGCTACTGTATTGCTCAAACTTATTAAACACTCATTAATCCCTCGTTACCATTCACCCAAAGCTGCACTTTAAAGCAAGCACTGAAAAATCATTCCGGTTGCAAGGTCTGCTGCATTTGCAGAGCTGTTTTCCCCAGCCCCTGTTTGAAGCAGCCACTTAGCTCTTGTATTGTATTAAATATTCTAATCCCCACATTGAGCATGCATTTCTCATGAGCAGGGCAGAAAAGTAGCTGCTTTAATTATCATTTTGAAATCTGCAGTGAAGTGGATCATGTTCTCATTTGCTGCATGCCAGTCAACCCACAGTGCATTCAACGCCAGAAGACTCTTCCTGAGCATTACGTAGTGTGTATGGCATTATATCAGCATTAGTGGTAGCTTCATATAGAGCTTTAGCAATAAGGATGCAGAGGATTTGTTTTTAATTTATACGACTTTCAGCATAGATAATAAAGTTATATAGAATCACAGGACATCAAAAGATGCAGTTAAATAAAATGGAACACCACTCTATAATCCTGAAAAATAGATAATATTCCACACACTTTACATCAAAGTAATTTCAGAAAAAATTGCTGCATTTGAATGAAGGAATTTAAAAACTGACAACTTGGGAGCCATGGAAGGAAATGGTCCTGTTGAAATCTCATCTTTTTTCCATCACAGTTCAAAAACCTAGTAAAATGATAGAAATTTTCTCCAAATGTATGGGGTTATATACTGATCATGTGTTGATTTATATTTGTTTCTTTCATTTTGCTCTTCTGTTGTTGTAACTTTTTTTCCTCCTAAAGCAACATGGTGATTTCTATCCCTGACAGTTATTCCATGCCTTTCACAAACATCAAATTCATCCTAAGAAACACATAAGTCAGGCCCAAATGCTCTCCACCATTTTTGTGAACGAGTGGGGAAAATATACCTGCAAATCTTGACCCATGGAACAGAGAAAGAGAAAGTGCTAGGATGATTCTGTGGAATGCTGCTGGCTTATCGCAGCTCTGTGGAAGTCTAACCTTGGCATTCCAGCTCCACAGTTGGGAAAAGGGTAGTTCAGGAGACATTATGGGTCCATCTCAGCTATTCTGCTAACAGGAGCAGAGTCAGGAGCTATTGTATAAGGTGTCCCCATATCTTATGGTTTCTTCAGTTGAGAGCAAACCAATTCCTAACATCAAGTGAATTGGCAAATCCAAGTTTGAAGGGTTTCCAGTGTCCTACATGGATTATTCCAGTATAAAGGAGGACCCAAAAAAGGTTTATCTCTGAGACCCTTGTTTCAAGTCAAGTTCCTTTGCTACTATGAAGTATGGTCCAATCCTGACATCACTGGGTATTTTGCCATTGACTTCAATAGGAGTATAATCAGCTCCTCTCTTTGTAAGATAGAGCTATATCAATAGATAGCCGCCTCATTGTAGCATCCCAGTTTTCTTCTTTTCCCCTATTCTTCAAAAATCTTGAAAAATTCTCAATTGGTTTCTATTAGATGCAGTAAGTCAACTAGATTTGGGACAGAGCCATGTAGTATTTGCCTGAAGCTACTGATCCTCCAGTTTCCTAGAGCTACTGTTCCTCCAGTTTAAAACAACAGAGACCAATAGAAACTACCAGAGACCATCAGAAGGATTCTAACTGAATCTCTGGAAGGTTCATTAGGGAAGGCTTTGGAGTATTATTCTTTATGTCAGAAGGTTAGGAAATTCCAATGGAATTGTTGCCCTTGATATTCCTTAGCTAAACACTCATGCCTTACTTTCAGTTTCTGCAATGATGGAGGGTTTCCCCTCATATGTGCTCCACTTGTAACTTTGAATCCACAGTCTAGGTCACTTTCCATTCAGATTTCTGCACAGCAAGTTATCATTTCTATTTGTACCTCTTCCCTATTTAAAATGTTTTTCATTTGTCCTAAATGTCACGGCGAAGCTTTTTGCAAAATAGGAGCTTTAGACATAATCAGCTCCATCTTCTTTTCTCGTCTGATCATTCATTTCCTCAAAGTAAATACAGTAGTCATGAAATTAGTTGCATTATAAGCCAAATCAAAGTGACATACCAACAAAAGAGGATATTTCAAGGTCTCCTGAACTGCAGTCTGGACTCTGATGTCATATGACGTCAAAGACCATGCAAGCTGAAGAGTGAATCTTTTTCTCTCCTTTGTGTTAAGTCACTTTTTCCTGTTTTTTCTGTAACACTTCTGAAGTGTGAATGACTTTGTGTTTAAATGATAGATAAATGTGTAAATTGATATTAGGAAGGCATCGTTAATCATTTCCCAACTAAAATTCTAAGTGAATCCTACCTTAAAAATCACATTGTATAACTCTGGGTTGTGAAGAGTGTCAACAAAATAGGGGAAGTAAGAGTTGCTGACTGCCATCAAAAGTAGAGAAATTCAACTGGGGAGGCAGCCAACTGTAAAGTAACTAGGAGCTTTAGCACAGTCTTTGGGCATGTCTACACTGGCAGAGTTACAGCGCCACTCAGGAGTGCTGAAGGGAAACTACTGTTGTGTGTTCACACTGTCAGCTGCCTGCGCAACAGCGTGTTCACACATTCGGAGAGGTGCACTCTGTGCAGCTATCCCACAGAGCATCTCTTCCTCTTCTGCTGCTAAGAGTTGTGAGAAGGCGGAGAGGGTCGCGGAGCATCCTAAGTCCTGTCCCAATGCCCTGTCATGCATTGCTTCATAGCCCAGCAGTCCCTGTGCTTCCATCCGCATTTGGCGCCATCTTTCAACGTGTGTGTACTGCGCACTCTGCCTCTTCGGTCTGCAGGAATGGATCCCACACTGTTGACCAATATGCTGCTCACTCTGACTAACATGTCATGAGTGGTAGTAGAGTTATTTCTTAAACTACAAAGGCAAGAGGAGTGCGACACTGATCTCACCATGCGTAGTAGCTATGACACGAGATTGCTTGTGGCATTGATGGAGGTGCTGACCACAGTGGAACACCACTGTTGGGCTCGGGAAACAAGCACTGAGTGGTGGGATCACATCGTCATGCACATCTGGGATGACGAGCAGTGGCTACAGAACTTTTGGATGAGGAAAGCCACATTCATGGGACTGTGTGCTGAGCTCACCCCAGCCCTGTGGCGCAAGGACACGAGAATGAGAGCTGCCCTGCTGTTGGAGAAGCACGTGGCGATTGCACTGTGGAAGCTGGCTACTCCAGATTGCTACTGTTGGTCGCTAGCCAGTTTGGAGTGGGAAAGTCGACCATTGGACTCGTGTTGATGGAAGTGTGCAGGGCCATTAATCACATCCTGCTCAGAAAGACTGTGACTCTGGGCAATGGGCGGGACATTGTGGATGGTTTTGCACAAATGGGCTTCCCTAATTGCGGAGGGGTGATGGCACATATATTCCAATTCTGGCACTAGACCACCTAGCCACCGAGTACATTAACCGGAAGGGATATTTCTCTGTGGTTCTCCGGGCGCCTGTGGATCACAGTGGGCGTTTCACGGACATTAACGCATGCTGGTCCAGAAAGGTGCATGACGCACGCATTTTTCAGAACACTGGCCTGTTCAGGAAACTGCAAGCAGCGACTTTCTTCCCAGACCAGAAGATCACCACAGGGGAAGTCAAAATGCCCATTATGATCCTGGGAGACCCTGCCTGCCCATAATGCCATGGCGTATGAAGCCATACACGGGGCACCTTGACAGCAGTAAGGAGTGGTTCAGCAACAGGCTGAGCAAGTGCAGAATGACTGTTGAGTGTGCTTTTGGCCATTTAAAAACCCGCTGACTCTGCCTATATGGGAGGCTGGACCTGGCTGATGACAATATTCCTATGCTTATAGCCGTGTGCTGTATGCTCCGTAATATTTGTGAAGGGAAGGGTGAAAGCTTCACTCAGGGCTGGATTGCTGAGGCTCAGCGCATGAAAGCTGAATTTGAACAGCCAGAGACAAGGGCTATTAGAGCGGCACAGCACGGGGCCGTAAGAATCAGGGATGCCTTAAGGCAGCAATTTGAAGCTGAAAGCCACTAATATTTGTTGCTATGCTCAGGAGTGCAGTGCTTGTAATGCTAGGTGGTGATTGTGATTGTTGCAGACGATGAACTATAAAGGTTTAAGAAAATTGCCTGTTGGTTTGCAGGGCTGTTTGTTTTCAATTAATAGAATAAAGATTGCTTTCAAGCCAACACAATTCTATTATTGAAAAACAACCGGAGGAGAGATACAAAAAAAAAACAACCCATCAGCAGTGAGGGAGATGGGGGAAGGGAGGGTCCCAGGAGGAGGTGGGGTCCTGGGACGGTTAAAGATTTGTGTATGTCCAGGTATCATATCCAACCTTCTCCTTTGGAGTATAGTGCAGCGGGTACTGTACTTCAGCAGGGCTAAACTGCAGAGGGACGGGTGTTGAGTGCAGTGGGTACTGGGAGTCTGCAGTGCTGGACTGTCACGGGGAGGAGTGGAATGCTGCGGGTAGACACTGGAGCCAGGAGGTTGATAAGAGTGTGTTGGCAGTGTCTGGGGGGCGCATGGGAATGATTTTTGTGACAGTGGCTGCTGGGGAGGGCGGGCGTGGAGCTGCTCAGTTTTCAGTGCTAGTAGCACCTGAAGTGTATCTGCTTGGCGCTCCATAATGTTTAAGAGCCACTCGGTGGCTTCGTTCTGGCACGCCACGCTCTCCTTTCTGTTCCTCTTCTCGCTGTTCTGCCACTCCTTCTCTTCTTTTTTTTCAGCCGTGGAGTGCATCATGACATCACACAGAAAGTCCTCTTTAGTTCTTCGTGGCCGCTTTCTAATTCTATGCAGCCACTCAGCTGGCAATAACAAAGAGGGAGGCTGGGCTCCCAAGGTCATATCTGTGAAGCCAAAATGCAACATTTTACAGAAGCAGTATTGTTTGCGACACAGAGACCACTGATTCAGTGATTTAAAACACAGCCACTATTCACATACCTGTCACCCCAGGCAAGCACACATGAGCCACAAGACCCCCAAAATGGTGAGTAACCGCAGGGCCAGGGGAAATCAGTGTTCCATGATCGTACTGTACACTGAGCATGTGGCTCTTGGGGAGATCCAACACTGTAGGGGGGGCCTGATAATCATTCCTGTCCCCACACTTTCCATAGGATGTGATCATTATGGAAGATATCTCGCTGCTGAGGATGAGCAAGGAATCAAGGGAGGATCTTCTCTGAGACTGCAGCTTCTGCCCTGGCCCTTATGCGGTCGTCTGTGTGTAGCAATGGTTCCCTTCCCCCCGTCCACGTGATGGCAGAGTGGTGCGGGAAAGTTACCCTTACTGGGGCAAGAAACAAAGCAGCTCTGCCAAAGAACCTGCGGCAGCGGGTTGCCCATGACCATGAGAGTTTCCTGGGGATCTCTGAGGGAGATTCCTATGAAGTGAGGGAGTCAATCAACACCCTGTTTCGCCGCTCTGACTAGGCTGGTATGCACATCATACAGACACAAGCCTGCTTTCTGCAACCCTCCTGCCCCCAACAACTCGCCTCAGCCATTCCCAAAATCAAAGCCACTTACCAGGGGTCTCCTCTCCTATTTGCACTTCACCAAGATCCGACAGCTGTGACTGACTAGTCTCTTCCAGGGTAGAGAAGAGCTCCTGGCTGCATGCATCTCTGGCCTCCGAGTCGTCCTCTGCCTCTGGATCCCCCACCCCCTCTACATCCTCATCCAAGATTTCCTCCTCCTGGCTCGGTCCACTCTCGACTGGCACGTGAGCCACTGAAGTATCCACAGTGGCCTTCACAGTGGAGGTGGGGTCACCACCCCGAGTATCACATCCAGCTCTTTGTAGAACTGGCAGCTCGTGGGTGCAGCACTGGAGTGGCAGTCTGCCTCCCGCGCCTTGTAGTAGGTGTTCCGCAGCTCCTTCATTTTGACCCTGCACTGCAGTGTGTCCCGGTCATGGCCCCTTTCTGTCATGCATCATGAAATCTGTCCGTAGGTATCATAATCCCTACGGCTGGAGCACAGCTGGGACTGGACAGCCTCCTCTCCCCAAATGCTGATGAGATCCAGCAGCTCAGCATTGCTCCAAGTGGGGGATTGACTGGTGTGTGGAGCAGGCATGGCTCCTGGAAAGATGCGCTGAGACCACTGCATGCATCATCGAGCAAACAGGAAGGGGACTTTGAAAATTCCCAAGGAATTTAAGGAGTAGGGCTGACAGTTGGTCACCTGAGGGCAGGGCAGTAGAGTTCAAACCGATGAAGAGAGGCGAGAACAGACATTGTGGGACACCTCCCCGAGGCCAATCAGAGCACTGTAATCAACCAGGGTGTCTACACTGGTACTGCAGCACTGTAGCCCTGGCGCAGAAAGCTCTACACCTCTCGTTGAGGTGGGTTTTTTACAGCACTGCAACTGCGGAGTTTCTGCGCACTAGTGGCTTGGCAGTGTGTACACCTCAGGAGTTACAGCCACAGAAAGCTGCTTTACTGCGCAGAAACTTGCCAGTGTAGACAAGGCCTAAGTATCACTTCTAGAGCTGAGATGTAAAACAACCACCGCCTTCAGTTGCCTGGGTTAGTATTTGTAAGAATTGACCACGTGCTGTATTAACTTCATGATTTGATTATTGGGTGCATTCATTTGATAACCTGATTAGCTGGTGATTCAATTCAGTATCGTTACTACTTTACTGACAATTCCAGTTGTGACCTTGATTTGATTATTGTATTGTGTAAGTCTCATTTAGTATATTAGTTAACCTTAGCAAGAAGTTTAATTGATTTTAAGTTTATTTTGTTTAATAAAAAGCATGCTGAGCCAGTTCTTTGTTCAAATTTGCAACGGGGCTGGTAACTTTGAGAGCAAAGTAATTTAGCTGAGTATTTAAGAGCCCATTGGCTCTCTCTTCTTACATTTATAGTATGTATGTGTGTGTGTGTGTGTGTGAGACTGAAATCTGTTTCTCTTGAAGCTTGCCAGGCATGCACAGTAACTTCTTCATGATTTATTGAAAATCTTCTGCCCAGACACAGTGAGCCTAATTAATTGGCATGAAGGAACCTGCATGAATGCAGACCTAATGTTAGAAGACATTTCAATAAGTCAAGTCTAAAAAAATGACTTTCCAGCTGAGATCAAAGTCAGGTCAGTTTTTAACTTGTTTCACCTTAATAAACAGTAACTCTGAGACAGTTTTCAGTTGCTGTCATCATACATCCCACCAAGAAATAATTAGCATTGTATTGCCTGGTTTGTACATAATTTTTACTCTAATTTTCTACTATTTTTCACAATAAAAATATCAAGAATTGTATATAGAGCATGCCACAACTGCTCAGCATGTAAATCAAGAAATGTAAACAAATATAAAGATAAATGCACACAGAAGCATTTTGACAATGGTAAATACATTTGTCAGAATGCATTATAGTCTTAAAACACACTTTCAACCACAGAACAAATGTTTAATATTGCATAAAGTTAACCTGAAAAGAAAAGAAACAGTCCAGAGTATGAAATTTCTCCTACATTGAGTTAATTATAATGGATGTCTTCAAATCTGGGGGGGCTGGTGTTGTTCCCATTTCTATAAACTGGGAGGAAAAATCCTGCATTAGCAGAGTGATGGACAGAAAAATCTAACAGAACTTTCCTTCATCTTCAACATCTAATGAGTCTGTGAATAGTAATAATTATAGCTTGCTCTTACTCAAATTAGTGCATTGACAAGAAATACAGTAGTTCTTTGGACAAGAGTTCTGCTATGACAACAGACCTAGGGTTTTTTCATTTTAAATCTTAAAGATCTCTATTGTATCATTGATCAGGTCATGGTGCTCATGAGTAGGACAGCTAAGGTTGAAATGCCATTTCCATTCTCTTTTAAGTTTTCCCAGAAATATGCCTTCAGAGCTGACATTTCCCATGCTTCTCTCAGTTCAAAGGTGAATTTGTCTGGACTTTTTGACCAACTAAAAATGAGTTTCTTTGTTTTTTAGTACTTTTCTGACATATTCCAATCAGAAGAGTCATGCTCAGGTAACTCAATAACCCAGAAGATAGAAACTTCAAAACTGATTTTGTAGATTCCAATGTGATTAAGTATTTTACTGTGGCCTCCTCCAGTGCACCCTCCCCCACCACAGGGCCTGGATGGGTCTGCAGCATCCACTTGCCAAATCTCCCCCTCTCCAGGGCTCCATAGCTATGCTCCCAACAAATCAGTCTTGCAGGCCCTTCTGGCAGGGCTCTATTTATTTTCCAGGAAACACCAAAAGCAAAATGAGGGGAAAAAACCCAGCATAAGGCCATTTACCCTGCTGGCCTTAGTCTTTGTCCTCGAGGTCTTTTCTCCAAAGCTACTGTCAGGCCTCCTGTCTCTGGCAGTCGCTGAAGTTCCTGCAACTCTCTCACCCCTCTTCCGCTTCATGCTGCTCCATAGGGAACCAGCTATTCCTGCTCAGGTGTGCCTGTTTAATAACTATGGTTGGTTGGGTCCCGGGCGACTGGCCTTTAAGGGGACAAACCACAGTTACACACTCCCTCCTCTGCACAACCCCTGAAAACCTTGCTCATCTCAGGACAAGTTCTAGCTTCTGTACCCTATTATCTGATGCCTTCAGCTTCGTGACTGTGGGGTCTGGGTGTGAACAGTTTCTCGCTCCCCTTCCAGTTCGCTGACCATCACGAACAGGTGAACTCTCTCTTGGGTCACCTGATACTCCCCAGCTAATTGCTCCCACATACCCTGAAAGGGGGCTGGAGCTACCCCCAATTCTTTTGTTTCCTGAAGGCCCAGTGTCTGGGTGGCCACCACCTCCCATCAAGACACCATTCTTTCTCACATTTGTTTGGATGACCAGTCATTTCCCTGAGGTCCCCATTCTCAAAAGGGAAAGTCCTTAACATATGTCCTCCCATCCCCCAGAGGAAGTATACTTTGGAGGGAGTCTTCTTCCTCCACGGAGAGGATAACCTTTTTGGAGAAGACCACAGCCTCCCTACATAGCTGAAGTAACATCCCATGAAGTCACACTCCATAAGAAGACTGACCATCCAGATATGTCCCAACTTCCCCCAATGAAAACAATACCAGGGTTTCTCTGCCATTACGTAGGTTGTTGTTGTTGTTTTTTAACCAATCAGTGAGAATAAGTGTGCTGGTCTTCCCTTCCAAAGTCCCATGGCCAGGGGTAGCCTTAACTTCCTTCTTCTGCAGGCTTTTTACACACAGCCAGTGAGGGTATCCCCATTACTGATCTTCCTCCCAAATTGGGTACACCTGGCCCATCACTCCAGATGCCCAGCTCCAACTGCCCTCTCATAAAACCAAACTAATAGACAGCTTTTGAGGCACAGGTGCACTGGAAACTACTCCCTCTTAAAGGGGCTAGTCACCCTCTGACAGAAATTTTCTTCCATCTCTCTTTTCTGATATCCCTTCAGTTTCTGCACAGCTTCACCCTCCCTCCTTGGTGAGAGGTAGTCTCAAATTCTGCCAACTATGCCAGTGTTGTAGGGTTGCTGGCTCCAGGACACACTCTTGTGGCCTAAGGTAGCGCTGCTGGCACCCTGACTCAGTTTCCTTTTTCTTCAGCTTTTTTAGTTCACGGCCCCCTAGAGTTGGTGTGAGCATTCGGGAAGGCTACCTTTGCTGGGTGATAATGCTGCCACTCTCTTTCCCCTTGCATCAGGAGCCCACAGCACTCTCTCAGAGCAGGGTTAGTTACACTCCTCCTCTCAGGTTCAGTTAAAGCATAAGCAGTCGCAGTCTCTCTCTCTCTCTCTCCTGACACCAGACATTTACAGCCCCCCTTTCGGGGATGGGTTGTAATTCCTGCCAACTGCATATCTCAGCCATCTTCATACTTTTCATACTCTTTCATCTTTAGTACTCAGCCCCTTTACCTTAAAGAGGCCAGCAGGTAGGCTTCCTCCTCCTCCTATCATCACCCCTTTATGAGAGAGATGGGCAACATAGATACTGACCTTCTTCCCTGGGCTCGTCCTGGTTGTCTGGACGAGAGGGGAGCCTTGTCCCACCCTTCACTACAGCCCTCACAGTTCGGCCCTCTTAAAGAGACAGTGTGTTCACCCAAACTAATAATTCCCCAGGACCACTTCCCTCTCTTCCTTCTTTGACTTCTGCCTCTTTTTTTCCAGCCTGCCTGCAACGGGATTTTCTGGCCCGCTCTGGGCTTAAAGATCCAGTATACCCCATTACATTAAGGTTCATTGGTTTTAGCATTATAAATGCCAAAATCTACTTCACCCATGCACCATAAAACTCTTGTGTTTTTAAAGCATTCTCATGCTAGGTACTCTACTTAAGAATCTCCTAGCTATTTGGAAAAGTTGGAGCCGGTAAGCTTTACAGAGCAAATTGAGCCTAATTAAGGAACTAACAAAATTAGCTAAAGGACTACAGGTTTATGTGATTATGGAAAGGTCTGCTGAATTTACCAAGGGCTGGAGACTGTGGCCCTTATAATTTTGCAAGAGGAGCTGCCAGACTAAGGAGCCTGTAGCATATCATGAAGATTAAAAAATTCTAGTTTTCTTTCCTCTTTTTGTTCTCCACTTTCAGAAACCTGGGAAGTGAAATGCATAAAATTAGCTGTTATGCTGTTGAAATATCAAGCACTCAGAAGTCAAGAAATGTCACAGTATTGACCTGCCTATGCTGCATACATGCTGTATTCTCTGTTCTTGGTTTCCCTTTGAAATTGAATTTTTTAAAGTATTATTGTTGATGTTATTAAGATACAGGAGAAAAAGAATTAGATGTGCAATGTGGCTGGGCTAAGGCACAGAATCATAGGGTTAGAAGGGACCGAAAGGGTCATCTACTCTAACCCCCTTGCCAAGATGCTGGCATATACAGATGCCTTAAATTTGGGGATAACTTAATTTTTGATATTTCTATCTTATATCTATATGTGTTAGTTCTTTTAATTCAGGGGTTGTCAACCTCTTTTTAACCTTACCCCCAACTTTTTTTTAATTTGGAGCCCCATTCCCCTTACAACATGGGACTTTACAGTGTAATCTAAATGGAATTGGGGCAGTAATTCCAATAAAGGTGATGCTATTTTAAATAAATCCTGATATCTTGATCCTAATATTTGACTGTGCATAGGATGAGAAACCTTCGAAAAACACATATCTTACTATCCACAAAGTTTTCAGGGTAGTATTTCTTAATTACAGAATCGAAGAGTGTTAGTGGGTACTGACCCCATGTGCCATCTAGTAATGCCACTCACTTAGATTTGGCCTGATTGCTTCTCCACCATGGTGGAGGGATAGCTGGGCCAAACCTTAATGGTGTTGCAATCCCATGTGTCAAATTTGCTCAGATTCGTTTGTTATGGAGATGCAACTGATCCAAATTTGAGTGAATGGCACTGTGACCCCATGAGTGAGTGGGAAGGCTCACCATTCCCCTTTAGAAAGTTTGATATGGCATACCCCCACCAGGAAGGTGCGCCCCCCTGGTTGAGAACCACTGTTTTAATTTAATGTATCCTCCTGTATGATATGATATTCAAAGTCATATAATTTATACAGGCTTTAGCTGCCAAATAGGTGGCAGTGATAGCAGAATCCAACTAAGAAATGTTTGACCTGCTATCCTACTCACATCAATAGCAACATACAACAGTGTACACTATGGGCCAGGTCCCGCTGCCATCATGCTCAGTGAGAGTTTTGCCATTGATTTCACTGGAAGCAGGTTCAGTCTCTGAGCAGACAGCCCTGCTGATACATTGAGAATATTCTTGATTTTTCATGCAGCAAAAAAATAAAGTCAGTTTCAAAATTCAGATTTGTGTCCAGGTTTTGTATACCCAAAGTTACTGGTTGTTCAGGATTCAGTGGTTTGGTTTTAAAACTACTCTAGGAAAAAAGTTTTACTATTATTGTTCAGGAACATTGCAGTTGCCATATTGGATCAGACCTGGTTCACCTAGTACAGTATTGCTGATAGTTGTCAGTTCCAGGTACCTTAGAGGAAGGTGAAAGAGTGCAGCAATAGGCAGATGTGGGATAATGAATCCCTGTGAAGCTTTCAGCCTCCTCCCCAATACCTAGAGGTTGATTTAAGAACTGAAACATAGAGGGTTTATTTATCTCTTATTTGTTGTGCAAGAACATTTTAAACAGGATCTCAAGACCAGGAGGGATCCCTCTTGCAGTATATGCTTGATGAAAGTTCAAGATGTTCTGAAGAAACTTCAAAAAGCAATTTATGATTTTTTTATGCTCCTAGTTCCTTGCTTGGCCTGACACTTCTTAGCAGCCCTTCCCTCCTACCTCCATGCTATATGAAATGTATTCAGATATCCTTTTTGGCACTTGTGGGAGAAACCTCTGTAATTATTTGTCATGCAGAATTAGAAGCCAGAGTTTGAAATGCTGGATTTGCTTTATGTGCTTGTTTAAAGCAAAATCTCAATATAACAGTAAAGACAAACAAATGATGCATGATTGTTATATAAGGTAAGCTAGGGCAAATTCAGAAATATGATGACCCTATCACAATGGGTCTGCACAATACAGTGAATTTTCTGAAAAGAATCAGCTAGTAAACAGAAGAGAAAAATGTTTTTCTGACATTTTAGGTATGGTTTTGATTATAAATGGACAACATAGTCTTTGGCTGTTTGCAGTGTGCCAACCAGACCCTGTCCTGTTGGCACACTGCAAAAGCTGGTGGTGGGAATTCAAACGGAATAATTACAATATTACCCTGTGAATGAAATCCCCTGCTACTACTCCCAGCATATCAGAGAACAAACAACAGCGGTAGGGGAGTTCTTCTGGATGCTTTCATATGATACCAAGTCAATGCAAGAAAATGCTCCCCCAGCACTTGCAGGCAGGCTCTGAGCCCCATGGAGGAGCTGGGACCCAGGACTCTCGCTGTAACAACCTCTTCCCTTGCAGCTGCCTCATCTGCTTGGAGTCCAGTCACCAGCTCCTGGGGGGAGCGAGGAGGAGAAGCGCAGCAGGAAGGTGCTGGGGCTGTGGGTGAGCTGGGCGCAGGGCAGCACCCACTTTCACTAACAAGCCAGCTGGGGCCACAGGAGCAGCCAGTGACACCCTAATTAGCTCCTGTAAACCCAGCTCAGCCTGGGGGCTCTTGCAATGACATAAGATACGGGGAGGCTGAGATGGGCCCAGAGCTACTGGCCCAGCAGAGCTGGGGAGAGAACCCAGGAGTCCTGGCTCCCAGCCCGCCCTGCTCTAACCCACCAGACCCCACTCCCCTCCCAGAGCCAGGGGAGAACCCAGGAGTCCTGGCTACCTGTCCCCACCTGCTCTAACCCACCAGACCCTCTCCTCTCCCCTCCTTTTCCCTCCCCTCCCCTCCCAGAGCCAGGGGAGAACCCAGGTGTCCGGGCTCTGACTTCCTCCCACCTCTGCTGTCATCCACTAAACCCCCTCTCCCTGTCATGCTATAATAAATGAGCCCAAAAAGGACACTGGCCCCCTGGCACCTCCAGGGAATTGTGAGGCCTGGGAGAGGGAGTGTCAGTCTGGAGTTTAAAGTGCTTCCCCAGCTGGTGTGTGGCAGAGGAATGGGGGGTTCGGGACAGGGGGATCTGGGATAAGGGGGTCTCTTCCCCAGCCAACGAATGGCAGAGGGATCGGGGGTTTATTCGTTAACATGGCATCAGGAAATGGAGTTGAACAAAGAAAGGAGGAAGATTGCAACAAACATCAACAAAACAAATGGTGGAGGCTTCAGGCCATTGTCCCAAAATCAAACATGGGTTGTCATTTTCTCTACTGAATTTAGTTTTGTGGCTCCTGCTATGTGCTATAAACATGTTGAAATAAAGTTAGAAAAATGCAACACATTTGGTGATTTTTAGCTTATCTAAGGCCTGATTCTGCAAGGTGCTGAGCAACATGAATTCATAATAGAGGCAATGGGAGCTGGATGCACTCGCCTCTAACAGTGTGAGAGTATGCAGATCTCCAGGTAATGCTCATAGCACCAGCGGAGCCACTAATGCTGCTGGGTGACTCAGTGAAATTAAATGTAGGGATTTAAAGATGCTCAGTTGTTTCTATCTCTGTGTTTATTGGCCTATCCCCAGGAGTATATTTGAGTATGCTCTGTATGGACTTCACAACATCTATTTTGGCAGAATTCCTCTCTTCTCTTTTCCTGGATAAAGGACCTCAATGAACACCAAGGGACCAACTGTAACTAGTACTAAACACTGCCAGAGATGCAGAACAGAATTTCCGTGAGTCTGGGGTTCCCGTTATTTGTTCGCTTTTCTATGAAGAGGTCTCAGAGGATAGCAAAGTGGCTGTTGTGGACTGGCACTGGCATACACTGAAATCATTGTACTCCATTTGGAAGGACTCAGGAGATATTCTCTTTTACTGCATCAGTACAAGTTGATAATGAAAACAAATACAGACAAATGAAAGCTATCGTCCTGGTCCCCAGACATCTGACTGGCTTTAACAGTCTGCCAAAACTGGTCACCAGTGGCATTACTACAATTGCAAGTTAAAAGTGTGCAATACTCATGCTCCTGATCCATTTGCTGCAGCATCTGACACATTTGTTGCTGTAATAATAAGTCCTTTGTTGCATGTTGCCACTCACCAGCCCATTAGTTCTAAAGAGAGAAGGTAACTATTAATGTGACTACTGAACGATAGCACAGTGAGTGCCTCTAAAAATTAAAGTGCTAGTCTCTCGTCTTCTTTAGTGTCTTGAAAAAATTACAATCAGTAATGTGATGTCAGCAGTCCCTCATCTGCTAGGTTGGGATAAAGAAGATGTGCATCTTCTTTTCAGGCTTAAACTTTCATTTGTGGCAGACAAGGAATGTTCCTACATAACGACATGATACAATGTACATGGTCAAATGATTGCAGCACAGGATCTTATCCAAGAGGTGAATATAGCTGGACCACTTGGTAATAATGACCATAATATAATTAAATTTAACATTCCTGTGGCGGGGAAAACACTATAGCAGCCCAACACTGTAGCATTTAATTTCAGAAAGGGAGACTACACAAAAATGAGGAGGTTAAACAGAAATTAAAAGGTACAGCACCAAAAGTGAAATCCCTGCAAGCTGCATGGAAACTTTTGAAAGACACCATTATAGACGTTCAACTTAAATGTATACCCCAAATTAAAAAAACATAGTAAGGGAATCAAATTAGTAGGCAGCACATTTAAAACAAACAGAAGGAGGTATTTTTTGACACAACGCACAGTCAACCTGTGGAACTCCTTGCCAGAGGATGTTGTGAAGACCAAGACTATAACAGGGTTCAAAAAAGAACTAGATCAATTCATGAAGGATAGGTCCATCAATGACTATTAGCCAGGATGGGCAGGGATGGTATCCCTAGCTCTGTTTGCCAGAAGCTGGGAATGAGCGATAGGGAATGGATCACTTGATGGTCACCTGTTCTGTTCATTCCCTCTGGGGCACCTGGCATCCCTGTGGGAGGCACGGAATTTCCCCCGCCCCAAGAATGGGCCTGACTGGAGCCGCCTATCCCCCCTCCCTGCCCGCAAAATATAGAAGTCAAACTATACCTATGTTCCTGTGCTATGCTTCTGTCTCATGGTAGGCAGAGTCTAGACTTCTAGGTTTTCGTAGAAGAGAGGAAAAGGCTTTAACAGGAGAGGCCCAGATTCTCTCCTGTGCTGAAATCCACAGAAGAGAGAGGGTGGGGAAACAAAAAGGATGTTATGACTCCATGATGTTCTGTGCTGGCCCTGACATAGGTTAGAGTATGTAGGAACTAGAATCCCTGCACACCAGCTGGCTAACAATCCTTTTCCCAGTAAATCATTGTTCTATTCTTCCTACACTTTCTACTCCTTTTAGAATTGTGGTTGTCATCCCTAGCACTGTGTTAGAATTTTTCTAATTTGTGTTCTATTTACATACCATACCTACAGCACTTCTGCTGCTATAGCTCAGTACTCTGCTTTCTAAGTCAGAACCTAGATTATGTTAATGATAATATGGTTCTATTCTCTATCGCTGCTACGCATTCTTCAAAATGCACTTTTTCAAAAACTCTATTTTTAGCTTCAAATATTGTAATCTTGTTGACAATGAACACATCAAGAGCCACCAGTGCACTCCCCTTTACTCTCTAGTTCTCTCTGAATTTGATCATTTCTAGTTATATGATTTACTTATTCAACCAGTTTGGTGTTTTCTATGAACTTGGATACATTCCTTCCAATCATTTCCAAAAGGAATGAAAAGTACTGACTTATACACGAATCCCACTGATACTTCACTCTGTCACATAGCCTTTTACCATTGCAACTTATCATTAGTCAACTATCTAGCGTTTTACCAATTCAAAGATGGTGCTTTGCAATGCTGTCCTTGTTAACTTTACATTTTACAGTGTCAAGGATATTTCTGAAATCCAGTTAGATCATGTCCACCTTTTTCTATCTGCTTTTTCTCTATGTTACATGATTTAAAAATCCTACCAGAACTGGTGGACAGAATTTAGCCTTTATTAAAAAATGCTACCTAGACTTTTTTATTCAGGTTCTTGCAATTATAGACTGATTCCATACTTTATTCATGTCTTCAGGATTTCAAAGACCAATGAAGTTATTCAAAGTTATTCATCTAACATTTCCTGGCTTTTCCCCTGCTAGTACTTACATTATTAAGGACTGAAGTTATGTTTTCTTCCTCCCATTCTCCTAGTAGCTTTGCTTTCAGCAAGGAACTACAGCAAACTCCAATTAAATGAGATGTAAATTGTTCAGACATTCTTAATCTGTCACTCACAGTCATTATCTCTTTCTGGCCAGGGAGAAAAAATGGAAACTGATCAAAATGCAAAAGAACATCCTGTACATCCTAAAATATTGTTATCTAAGTCTGGTCAAAACTGAAAGAGAAAAGGACACTAACACTTTGGATCTAGAATGAGCCCATCAAATCTTTCAAAAACAAAAACACCCTGTACATCTCATTTTTCTTTCTGTTCCTGAAAATGTGAAGATTTTTGCCTTTCAGCTTGTGGCTTACCTTGCACTGGTGCACTGAGGCCTGTGGAGAAAAGGGTGCAGATAAACTTTCTCCACACCTTCCTCACCAACATATGAATTCTGACACTGGCACTCCTTGGGCATGAGACACAAGGACTGCTTAGCCAACCCACTGGCTTTCCACAGCACCAAAAGCACCTCAGCCCTAGCTTTGAGGCATGGCAAGGCTGCCATCACACCCTAGCATATGGGCACCATGTTCTGTGGAGAATGAATTCTGTTCCTTTAACCACAAAGTATAAGGAGTACAATACAAAGTGATCCCTCTCATGGTCTCTGAGGGTTTTTATTTACTGCCAAAAAGGTATGTATTTCTCACGGGATAACTAACATCTATTAAATATCCTTCTGAAAATCCCACTGGAGACAAGGCACTATAGTATTTACTACCAGGCACTTAGGCTAGTTCACCATTTCTACCCCCACCCATAGTTACCTCATGGTAAAAGCTACAGTGCCTTGTCTCCACTAGGATTTTACAGCAGGATTTTATAGCTAACATGTTAGTTATCCTGCTGTAAATCAGGCCAGCTTTTTGCAATGAAGACATAGCCTCAGACATTCTGTCTGTATATGCCCGCTATCCTAGGAAAGAGCACCTTGACTTGATTGCTTTATAGTCCACACTCTAATGCTTCTCGTTGGAGCAAGGACACTATTTAGTCCACTGTAAATAAAACAAACTTACTAGCATTTTGAAAGGAAGAGAAGGGCTTTACATCCTGTTAACACTGGGATAATAATTCCAAACAACTTCACTAAGCTTTACAGGTGAAGGAAGCTCTTTGCATTTATAAACATGATAGACTGCAGCAACACAAAAATAAATCAGTCAACAAACATTTCAGAAAGGAGAAAGCACATCTCTAACATAGGTTTAAAGCCCATTTTGTAAACATGAAGACTCTGAATTATTCTGAACTGAATGGGGTATCAAATGTTACCAAAATAGTCTTTTTGACAGGTTTACATTAATTTGTCAATTAAAGCCATTTGCTATTAAAGGCCCTATAGTTTGGTGATTTTTCATACACAGGTTACAGTAATTTAAAGCTGTCGCTCCTTATAATAGCTGTGGAAAAACTGACTGACTTATTTTGCTTCACTTACACAATCAACAACAAAAGATGTTAGAAATCTGTAGGATCTTCCATTATATGGCAGCATAACTAAATATTTTTCAAAAATAAAGTGAAATGAAATCTAAGTAAACCTATACCACACATTTCAACCTGTTCACTATGTTATTTTTACTCCTATTTAGTTACAATCAGTCACCCCACTCACACTGCCAACATCAGTCTTGCACTTGGAGAAATAGTGACTGCAATGCAGTATGCTGGCTAAGCATTAGTTTACTGTAGTTTCTCTCTGTTTAAGTTTGCAACCTGTAGCCATGAACATTATGTCTAGAGTTTGCTTTTCGGAGGTGATGAGCTCCTGCAACTCTCGTTGATTTCAGCTGGAGCTTAGGGTGTTGGATGTTGTATACTCCTCAAAGCAGAGTACTTACAATCTTTTATTCTCACTTTACATACATCTAACTAGAGCTGGTTGAAAATGGTTGAAAATAGTTGAAAATGTCAGGGACTTTTCCTGCCTAATTTTTTTGTTTTTAAATGAAAAACTTCATCTATGTGCAAATCAATTTTTTTAAAACTGAAATGAATTTGATTTTCGTCCCCTTCTCATTTCTTCCCTCATTTTTTTTATTTACTTTCCCTCATTTTATTCAGCTGAAGAAGTTGAGGAAAAGTTTAAAAAGGGAAAGAAAGGGGTGGGGGCCAGGAGAAAAAAAGAAGGAAAACAAGTGTATAGAAGGGGCCTATAGAAAAACCAGTATGTGATTTTGTAATTAGAGACTGTATCACTGCACATACTCACAAAGGGGAGCTGCATTAAGGTTGCACAGGCAACCATAATTCTGGCATTTCCTAACTTCAGAGTGATTGACTTGGCAACGTTAATGTTTTTTAAACATAGTATTTATACAGCTGTGGCATTTCAAATGTCCCAGTCAGAATCAATTATTTCTATATCTCCCATGCCGCACCTGTTCTGTGGTTAAACAGAAATATTCAGTCTCCAGGACTGCCAACTTGATTGACACATTGAATGATCTCTAAAAAGAGCTGCTCAATTAACCTGACCTGATACCTCTCTTAGTCTTCGTAGACATGCCAGCCTCAGTCTTGAGGTCTGTTGCCGCAGTGCAATTGCCTCAAAGGGACCCCGGGAAATTCCTCCAGTATAGGGCAACAAAGAACTGGAAGAATAGAGCAAAGCCACCACACCCGCCATGTAATCCCTAGCATAGGGATAGGTTTAAGTGTAGTAGCCGTGTTAGTCTGTGTCAGCAAAATGAAAATAAGAAAGAAAAACTTGTAGCACCTTAGAGACTAACAAATTTATTTCAGCATAAGCTTTCGTGGGTTAATACCCACTGCATCCGATGAAGTGGGTATTAACCCACGAAAGCTTATGCTGAAATAAATTTGTTAGTCTCTAAGGTGCTACAAGTTTTTCTTTCTTATTTTCATTTAGCATAGGGATGTTCTGAAAGAAGTGTCCAGAGCTGTGATGGGTCACACTTGGGTAGAAGAGAGTGTTGCCAAGAGCACTTTGTGTTCCTGTCATTCTGGGCCAATGGAGTGGCCCAAAGGGGAACCATGCAAATTTGCTGTGAATTAGAGCAGTCCCCCAGGTTGGAGCTGGGTATCAAAACTTTAGGAAGTAGAAAACCACTTTTTCCACCCCACTTTGTGAGCTGTGCCTAAAAATCTAGGCTCTCTTCTTTCTGAATGAGCCCAGTCATACTTTTGGTATACACATTTTTAGTCAGTTAGCAAATTAAAGTCAATTCAGAGCTATTGAATGCTGCTGTCTCTTGTAAACTAGATTTGCAACCCATCAAAGTCAACACATTTTAAGATGAGTGCATTTTCATTTGGAGAAATGTGTGAAAAATCGAGAGCAGGAATTTTTCAACTGTGCTGCAGAATAAAAAACCCCAGAGGCCTGTGTATCCAAAAGGCAAAGCAATTCAAGATGAGTGACAAGAAAGACTTTCATTGCCAACATGACAGAATAATGAAGGTATTTGAATAGATTTCAATGGGGCAGTACTGTAACCTTAGTAAGAACTGTCTTAGATTTACTGAGTTGTATTATTTCCAAAGTATGCCCGTAATAAAATGACAGCAATTCATTATTCTGAGAGTGAGAAATGGATCGTGAACATTTATTATGGAGTTGTCTAACAGCACTATTGAAATATATTAGTGTTCTTATTATAACCTTTCCTGCATCCCTATTTTCATGGGTTTATAATAGGGAGGGGTGAGCGAGTTCTGCTAAAATGAGAATTCCCATGAATGTGAACTGAACATGTTTTCAGATCCTAAATATTAATTCCTCCTACACTCTTTATTTTCATTTCCACAAATTTGTGTTTTTTCCAAATTCTAACTGGAATAGGCTGCAGAGTGTTAGAATTAGAGCTGGCAGGAAAAATTCCCACAAAACATGTTTTTGGTTTTCTGCCAGTTTGCCTGCCAGCCTGGTGCCAGAGCAGCGCATCACGTGGATTGTCTTTGAGCCAGGGACTCCAGGTTCCACAGTTCCAGAGCAGACTGCTATACAGACTGCCTCTGAGTCAGGGAACCCAGGGCTCAGTGACTGAGGCTCCATTCCCTTTCACAGAGAATTTTGAAATTATGGGTTTTCATTCCAAATCAGAATGAATCCTCATTTCAAAGTATCGTAATCTCTGCAAAATGGAATTATCTTTCTCTGCCACAGCTCATTAGAATATTTCCAGAAAAGTTTTTCTGATTGTATTTCTGACTCACTCAGAAGCAGCAAATTGTAGAAATCTTACAAGTAAGCCAATTCTCATGAGATTTTCATCCCAAGGTGTGACTTATTTCAACAGCAAAGCTCTCAGTCAGAAGAGTGGAAGCAGGATGTTGTCCGATATCTCCAGATTTTAGATGGTTAAACAATCATCTAATGAGCATCACAATTCCTCGATGCTTCTGAGTTGAACTTCTGAGTCCATTACAGTGTGTCCAATACTAATTTAAGGGCTTATCTTGCAGCCCTTACCAAGGGTGCTGGAACAATTTTTATAGCAGCTGTCTGACAGCCATTGAACCAAACTGTAAACCTTGAATATAATGGAAACCACTTCAAGTCAGAGAGTACAGGAGCACCCCAAGCACCCATAGTTCCAGTACCTATGCCCTTAAGGTTAAACCTAAATGAGATTAAGTGACACATATAAGTAAGGTCTGCAGATCAGGTTCTATAACTTGATTATAATTAACCTAATTAAGCTGATAATTGACCATCTTGTCATTTCACTTCTTTGTGCAAGCCTGAATCAAAATTCATTTGGACATTTTTAAGTGGTCACCTATAACTGGTAGCATTGTCATTCTCAGTCATTACTTGCATTTCCCTAACAAAAATGGGCTTTTACAAAATCATCCCATCTGACATAATATTTTTCTGTAAGGACTAGGTTATTTTGATCTACTTCACTTTTAAAAGATAAGTCAGTTTAACAATAGGTCATAATAGGAAATTTAACAGGAAATTATAAATAAGCTATTAACACTTGGTGGCCAAATCTTGCAGTCCTTACTCAGGCAGATCTCTCTTTGAAGTCTATGGTAGTTTTGCTGCTGTAAGCAGTGCAGGACTGGGTTGCAGAAAATTAATCATAACACATACGGAAAGTTCAAAGAGCTACTT
Source organism: Chelydra serpentina (assembly GCA_037349315.1). Taxonomy (NCBI): domain Eukaryota; kingdom Metazoa; phylum Chordata; order Testudines; family Chelydridae; genus Chelydra; species Chelydra serpentina. Next base: position 31,945,491 of record JBAIAC010000042.1, read on the forward strand.
TCTGTATTTATTTCTTTATTTTGTATGCACTGTAAATTGCTGAAGAGTTACTATGACAATGTGACTGCGCTGGAGTTTGCATAATACCATATTCTCCTTTCTAGCATCTCTCCCTTTTCCAGGCTGCTCAAAATGCTGCAGACAAAATTATCTTCTCCCTCCACTCTGACCATTTTGCTCATCCCCTTCAAGGTTCTTCATTGCTTTCCTGTATTTTTCTGCATCAAACTTCTCATCTTCCCTTTCAGGCTCTGCATAGCTCCACAGCAATCACCATGTCAGTGCCACAGTAAGTACTGCAATGCATGGCTATACTTTTGGGTGGAGAGAATCATGGAGGACATTTCCTCCTCTATCTCAGCTTTCAGCTTGTGGGGGATATTATGTCTCTTCCCTCCCACACTCCAGCCTTCATTTTGAGGGGAAGGCATGAGGCAGCAGACGGAACAGGAAGGAGCCATCTGAGGCCCTGTCTACACTGGCAGAAGCATGCAGGGAATGTGTAGCTACCCGCAACAGTGAAAAGCAGGCTGGATCCATGCTGCAGTGTGTAGTTACACATGTCCGGGAAAGGCTCTGGCACAAGGGAGGAAGTGAAAATGCTCTGGCAACCTTTTCCCCAGTGCCTATCTCTGCCAGAGCCTTTCCCTACTACTCGAGCCTTTCCCTGTGGTGATGGAGGAGGCAGTGCAGATACAGGAGGCTCTGCTTGGCTGTGTAGAGAGGCGCGTAGGGTGCACGCCCTAAGGTTCAGGCATGTCTGCACTCTACTTGCCTTAGCAGTGCCTCATGGTCTACTATACTGCTATTTTTAGCTGTGCTAGGGGAGCACGCAGTGTATGTACTCTACACACCACCATACAAGTAGACATAGCCTGAGACTGCTGCTTAGTGCAGCTCAGCATTTTCTCCCCATTCCCCTGATCAATGATTGGCTGATCACCTGGGCAGAGGAAACCAGCTCTATCCCACAGCTCCATAGGCAGCTCTCTCCCTGCTCACCTGCCTGCAGGCTCTGATTACAGAGGCCCAACCAACTAGGCAGAGGGAGAGTTGGCTTCAAAAGACAGACTGAGCCACCACCCTCTACTCAGCTCCCTCTCCAACTCCCACCTGTCCAGGTGGTTCACATAGGAGGAGGGGACGGAGCTGATGGGGACACAGTGTGGGCCTTGGTGGGGGGGAGACACAAAATTAGACTGCAGCTGTAGGAGAGGGAGCTAGACTGGATGAGGACTTTAGGGCGGATGACACAGACTCAGAGATAGGGCTTGGATGGAGGGTACAGATTTAGAAGAGCCTTTGGGAGGGAAGCGGGGGCACAGGCTTGGAGAGGAAGTGGTGAATTTGGTAGGTGGGGCTTGGTGAAAGAGAGGGAGGGAAGACTGAGAGGTGGTTGGTAGGAGAGGGAGGAGAAACTGGAAATTTGGAAAGAAGAGTGAGGGAGGTAAGATTTGGGCACAGAGAGACATTCAGAGTCTTACCGGTGCTGGGATGTAGAAGAAAGGGAACAAATTGGGATCTTTGGGTCAGGAAGTGACAGGCATATAGAATTATGAGGGTCTGTGTGCTCCCAGCCCCTCCCCCCACACACAATGCCAGCTGTGTTGGCACCGTTACCTCTTTGCTGCAATATACTGTTCTCCGCATACATTAACATAAGTATTATGTATGATATACAGATAGGATTTCGTCATGGCAAATTTAAGAAAAGTCACTAAATTGTCATGGTAAAAAGGCAAAAGTCATGGAAATATAGTTAAATATCAAAAGTCACATATATTGTTTGGTACCCAAAATAATTTTCCCCATTCTTCATGCTAAGAAGAACCATTTTTTCCATTGCAATAATAGGAGATCATTTTAAACATAACTTTTGTAAGCCCAAGTTACAGCACAAAGATCTCACCAAAAGTTTGCTGGTCTTATCTGATCTTTCATGTTGAGACAGAGTTCTCACTGAGCTCCTGCTGCCCTGCTAGCCTGTCTTGGGCACTCCCAGAATAACTATGAATCATTAAGACACTTGTTTAAGTGTTCAACATCCACCAATAAATTCACTTACATTCAGATCCCAAAATATCAAATGTCATGTATATTGAAAAACAAAACAAAAACAGTAACATATATAACTCTAGGACTCCCAAGTCTGTGCTAATAAAAGTCCAGCTTTAGCAACCTGTACAATATACTCTACATGTTAATAAAATTCTAAAACAAACCTAGATAAAAATATAAACTTTACCAGTAAATATCCTACTGCCATTAAAGCAAATGGAAGTTTGGCCATTGACTTCAATAGGTTCGGGAGGTGAATAACAGTGTATTGGTCTAAGGGACATACAGATTTGTTTTCTTTAGAATTTTTTAAAATCTATTTTCCATTTAGATTTAGAATTAAACAAAAAAAAAAGCAAGCTGTTTTTGAATAAATGCTACTGCTGCTAAATTCAGCTAGTAATCCCTACTAATATTTCATAATATGTGATACTCTAATGGGTATGCTCTCCTTCATTAATGTCATACCCCTCATAATGATTACAGTACGTACAAAGGGTGATTGAAGGATAGAGTAGCAGCCTTTTCTGTGAATTTCCTTTCTCGGCTGGTTGAAGCAGAAATCTTAACCTTGTTTTTGTTTTGCTTTGTTTTTTGAATTTATAGGCATAATTGCGTTTAGCAGCAGTAGCTCTAATTGTAGCAATTAGCCATGTCACTTTTTTCTTCTTAAAAATATCCAGCTGATAGTGTAGAAAGACAGTATGAAAGAAATCACCTGGATTATCTGGATTGATCAGACTTCAGCTGTCGTTAAGACTGCGCCGATCACAACACGTCTGCCATTCTTCTCGCACTCTTGCCTTTCTTCTCCACGTTCATCCAAAACAATAAGATGAAAAGTACTGTATGCTTCCCAAGATGACACACTCTTCATTTATACTTCCAATAAACAAAGAGACAGCAGGATAAATTCTGTTTTTAAGCTTCCTATGTGAATCTAAAAGAAACCAGAACATAAGGAAGGGTGGAAACCAATGAAGGCCATACCAGCCCAACACATGGGCCATTCTTTGGCTGACCATAAACTTACCTTCCTGTTTGGTAACTGCCAATCTCATAATCAAGTCCTTCTCCAGATGCAAATCCAGAGACTTGGATAATTTAGTGATGAGAGATCTAGAGTGGGCAATAAAAATAAATAAATGAAATAAAACAGCTCTTCAACTCATTGATACAACTTGCTTCCCATGTCTTTTTTAATAATTAATTTCATTAATATACATTAGTGTAGATGATCATCTTATTGATTCTAGAATCTTCTGTTGACTAAACACATAAAAATGCTCAAAGAAATAATTTCAATGCCAAAAGTGATTTCTACATTTTCTGGAAATCTGAAGATATCCTGCCACTGAAACTCAGCAGAAAATTCCACATTCTATCTAATGCCCCACCATACCCCATACTTCATAAAAATGATAGTTCCTGATGAAGATAAGTAGTTTGAAATGTCAAACTAGAGTCTACATCATCAAATAGTAAATTGGGCAGGGATAGAGCAAGATGATGGGCTTTAGTACTCCTCCATCACTTCTTTTTTCCCCAGGCTCCTTCTTCCTGCAAGAGGATATTCCAGGTTCTTCGTAGTCACAGCATGTGCCTTTTTTGCTCAATGCCATCTCAGAATCCTTTCCAGCAATTTACAGTAGTGCTTTAAACAGACCCTGGGAGTCTAACTGAAATAGCTCCAGTAGAAATTTTTCTTTTGAGCAATCACATAATGTATGTAACAGTAAGTTATATAGAACCAGGAAGCAGGGACAAAGGGCAGAACCAGAGTCAGAATCCACATGCCAGAGCCAAGGGTCAAGACAGAGTCAGTCTGGAATCAGAGCTGAGGGTCAGAACCAGATTACCAGAAGTCAAGAAAGGCAGGAGCTGGGTTGGGTCTGAGGCAGGAGCAAAGCTGGGACAGGATGGGAACAAGGCTGGGTGCAGGGTAGGATTTGGACTGCAGTTGTGGAGGGGCAGAGCAGGAGCAGGGCGTGGCGTGGCAAGAGCAATGAGCACAGGGAAGCACAGTGTCCATAGGCATGTGCATTGAGCAGCCAGTGAGCTACTGCTACTGCTGAGCTTAAGAACCAGCCTACTTCCTGAGCCAGACAGGCAAGGTGATCCATCGAACAGCCTAGCTGTCTCATTAGGATGACAGGTGTATTGAGCAGGCACAGCTGCAGGGCCTTACTCCTGACAGTTAGAGTCTTGTGCCTCTAGCTTGCTAATTCAAATCCAGACCAGGTAACCATATGTTCTCACTGCTGGATAGCTTATGTGAAAAAGGGTGGTGATAATTTCAGACCAATTCCTAGTGACTGGGATGAAATCTGGACACTTTGAAATCAATGGGAGTTTTGCCTTTGACTTCAATGGAGCCAGGATTTCACCCCAGATAGCCAAAGCACAAAAACGATTACAAGTAGTATCCTTGCTGGCAGTCTCAAGAGAGAATTTCTTCCCCCTAGACACAATCTCATGAGGTATGATTTGAACTATATTGGCTGGTTATTATTGGGAAAGTGGGATGGAGGGGCACTGGTGTAGCCATAATTTACTTGTTCTGTAGTTATATTTGGAGGGCTTTGACTGCCAATCTGGCTGCTTTCAGCAAATGCCAAATTCAGACACTAAAATTAAAAAAAAAAAAAAAAAAAAGGCAGAAGAAATGTTTGTGTGAGAGAGCTCATTAACACAGAAGTCCCGTGAAGTGATTTTCTCTAGATACTCATTTCAATGAAAAGGAAGCCTGGTAAAAATACCTGAAGTGACACAGTAAAGGTTTTAAATGTGTTGTAGGTTTGCAGATGGTAAACAGGGAAGTATAATCAAGTACTTGTAAATGTTCCAGACTTTCTTTTCTTAACAAATTGGCAGTACTAGCAAATGTGCATATCATATTTTTGGACTGCTTTAAGTACACCCATTTCTTCATATAGTGTAGAACAAACAGCTGTAATTGTCCGATGCCCTGGAAATCATTTTAGACATATAGTATGAAGCCTCTGAGAATACCCTATTATTATTTTTCTCCTGATGTGTTTATTTCAAATGTCACACTTGGTGATGGATTCTTAAGTCAAAGTATTGACAACTTGCCTTCAAAAAGGGTTAGCACTTGAAAACATACTGACAGACATTTTTCCCTCTAAAATGCCTTTAAAAACCAACCAAACCAAAAAACCAAAACCCTTTTTTAATAATATTCAAATGATTTTCTTTTAGCACAAAAGGTTAGGATGAATGGGTGACATCTCCTTCATTTGAACCGAAATGAATGGACGAGATTAGCGTTTGCCTAGCAACTCAAATATGTTTATTACTCTCAAATGTAGTTAAAATAGAAATGGTTTCCTTTTAATTTTTATAGAAGGTTTTAAGGACATTTCCTGTCCTTTTGTGAATATAAAGCATTCTGAGGCATATTTGCAGTTTTGACAAATGTTATTTATAAAACTACATGCAATTTTAATCAAAGGAGGAGATGCAATCACCCAGGACCCAAATTATCTTTGAATGGCAAAGTTAATGACAAAGATAATTTCTATTTGTGATTATATTTTTCTTTAACATTTTGTAGATATCTTCTAATTGTAAACTAGCAGTCAACTGCTAAGGAAGATCTCCCCCCTTTGCACCTATAATTTAAAGTCTTCAAGCCTAATTCTCGGTACCTCTGAATATTTTATAGTCTTTTGCACCATTCTGCTTTGGTAGTGTTTTACACCAACTTTGCATTGCTATAAATAATGCAGGCTAATGGAAAACTGGGTTTAAAAGGTACTAATACCACAATATTATTGTAAGTGGATCATTTATTGCTTGTTTTTATTTAGTTATAATTTATTATTCATTTTTGGAAAAGTTGGCTTTAAAACAGTTTATACCACAGTATGTCATCCTATTGCAAAACAAGATTGATCCATTAATCAACAGTCTATAATTACTACAAAGAAAATGCACTGCAAGCATCACTCCAGGTGAAAACAGCCTGTATAATGAGAAACTACATGAGAAACTGCACTCACACAAAATATCCAGATGACCCATCTGTTCCACATCTTACAGAGAAATATTTAAGTAAGAAGGCAGGGTAGGGAGCACATTTCTGGGCAATTACAACAAATCTTCGGTGGTGTTGTAAGCCATGAGAGTAAAATCCAAACAGCTCAGAAATGCACTACCTGGAGAGTCTTATTGCTCTTATAAAGTTGACTTTATGTATCAAAATAAGGAAGGCACTCAGACCTAGCTGTGCATTTAGGGGATATTATAGAAATGAATGTGACATCACCAAGAGCCAATCATCACTACCCGTGAAGAGCTATAAAGCCATTTCACACTTATCTGAATGTCCTTACCTACAGAGTAGTATACAGTTAATAAAAAGTTCTAAAAATATATAAGAAACACAAAAGGCAAAACAAACTTTTTCATTGAGTGTGCTGGATTGTTATAATAAGAGGCAGCACAAGCCACTAGACAAATTTCCATTAAAGATAGCTAAAACTTGAGGTGGTCACGGTTATAGCAAAAACTAAGGCCAGGGTGATTGGGGTTCCAAGACCCATTTCATCTGAATCAGAAGCATAGGTTTATGTGGCTTTGGTAGAGATTGAACCTGGACCCTTCAGCATTATAAACACAGGCCTCTCCCACTTGGCCTAAAGAAATTATATTTGAACAGATTGCTCTGATTTTACTCCATCTTCAATTTCCATATATATAGAAGGAATTAATACATCTGGTCCACATTTTGCAAAGGAACAGTTTTAGTGCTGCCCTGGATTGAGACAGTATTATACAGAATACCTTCTTTTATGCCTTAAATGCAAATTGGCAACACATTACTTTAGAGACTTTCATCATTTCAGTTCAAGATAACTGATGAATATACATAACCTATTAGCACATTGTGACCCATGAACCCATCAACTGGCAAAAGGGTTACAAGAATATCCTGATCCTGGTATGTATATTCTGGTTCACCAAAGAATATAATGTGAGATCTTAAATGAAAGCCAGGATCATTGTTGTGAAATATATGCACAGACATCATCTAAAGAGTTATGGATGTATCCTGAAAATGTGTTTTAAAATCTGTATCAAGACAGAACTGACAAACAAATTTTCTGTCAGACAAGAGATGTTCATTCACCTGTTGGTATATAAATTAATCATTATAAGCCAACACAGTGACTGCACATCTACATATGAAGTCAACAGGAGGATGTGAAATGAACAGGGAATAAGCAGGACTTAGGAAAACTAAATGACAGGGCGGTTTTACTGTCCCCAAGGATGAATTTTGGGACTATAAGTAGAAGTCAAGGAGACCACCATTTATCTTGCACCTAGGAAGTAATTGGGCAATGCAATTACATTCATAAAAATGGGATCTCAATCAGGCTTGGTTGAAATGCTGCAAGATACATTTGGAGTGAGAGAAACTTTAGAGGAGAGGTTAGCCTGTTAGATTAAGTTTTGTCTCTAGAAATTATGATTTTGTTTTATATGTAACCCTTTTGTTTCCATTATCCTATCACTTGAATCTTGAACCCTTATTCATAGATTCATAGATTCATAGATTCTAGGGCTGGAAGGGACCTCGAGAGGTCATGGAGTCCAGCCCCCTGCCCTCATGGCAGGACCAATTACTGTCTAGACCATCCCTGATAGACATTTATCTAACCTACTCTTAAATATCTCCAGAGATGGAGATTCCACAACCTCCCTAGGCAGTTTATTCCAATGTTTAACCACCCTGACAGTTAGGAACTTTTTCCTAATGTCCAACCTAAACCTCCCTTGCTGCAGTTTAAGCCCATTGCTTCTTGTTCTATCCTCAGAGGCTAAGATGAACAAGTTTTCTCCCTCCTCCTTATGACACCCTTTTAGATACCTGAAGACCGCTATCATGTCCCCTCTCAGTCTTCTCTTTTCCAAACTAAACAAACCCAATTCCTTCAGCCTTCCTTCATAGGTCATGTTCTCTAGACCCTTAATCATTCTTGTTGCTCTTCTCTGGACCCTCTCCAATTTCTCCACATCTTTCTTGAAATGCGGTGCCCAGAACTGGACACAATACTCCAGTTGAGGCCTAACCAGCGCAGAGTAGAGCGGAAGAATGACTTCTCGTGTCTTGCTCACAACACACCTGTTAATGCAGCCCAGAATCAAGTTTGCTTTTTTTGCAACAGCATCACACTGTTGACTCATATTTAGCTTGTGGTCCACTATAACCCCTAGATCCCTTTCTGCCGTACTCCTTCCTAGACAGTCTCCTCCCATTCTGTATGTGTGAAATGGATTGTTCCTACCTAAGTGGAGCACTTTGCATTTGTCCTTATTAAACTTCATCCTGTTTATCTCTGACCATTTCTCCAATTTGTCTAGATCATTTTGAATTATGACCCTATCCTCCAAAGCAGTTGCAATCCCTCCCAGTTTGGTATCATCTGCAAACTTAAGCGTACTTTCTATGCTAATATCCAAGTCGTTGATGAAGATATTGAACAGAGCCGGTCCCACAACAGACCCTTGCGGAACCCCACTCGTTACACCTTTCCAGCAGGATTGGGAACCATTCATAACTACTCTCTGAGTACGGTTATCCAGCCAGTTGCACACCCACCTTATAGTAGCCCCATCTAAGTTGTATTTCCCTAGTTTATTGATAAGAATATCATGCGAGACCATATCAAATGCCTTACTAAAGTCTAGGTATACCACATCCACCGCTTCTCCCTTATCCACAAGACTCGTTATCCTATCAAGGAAAGCTATCAGATTGGTTTGACATGATTTGTTCTTTACAAATCCATGCTGGTTATTCCCTATCACCTTACCACCTTCCAAGTGTTTGCAGATGATTTCCTTAATTAATTGATCCATTATTTTCCCTGGCACAGAAGTTAAACTAACTGGTCTGTAGTTTCCTGGGTTGTTTTTATTTCCCTTTTTATAGATGGGCACTATATTTGCCCTTTTCCAGTCTTCTGGAATCTCTCCTGTCTCCCATGATTTACCAAAGATAATAGCTAGAGGCTCAGATACCTCCTCTATTAGCTCCTTGAGTATTCTAGGATGCATTTCATCAGGTCTTGGTGACTTGCAGGCATCTAACTTATCTAAGTGATTTTTAATTTGTTCTTTTTTATTTTATCTTCTAAACCTTCCCCCTTCCCATTTGCATTCACTATGTTAGGCATTCCTTCAGACTTCTCGGTGAAGACCGAAACAAAGAAGTCATTAAGCATCTCTGCCATTTCCAAGTTTCCTGTTACTGTTTCTCCCTCCTCACTGAGTAGTGGGCCTACCCTGTCCTTGGTCTTCCTCTTGCTTCTAATGTATTGATAAAAAGTTTTCTTGTTTCCCTTTATTCCTGTAGCTAGTTTGAGCTCATTTTGTGCCTTTGCCTTTCTAATCTTGCCCCTGCATTCCCGTGTTGTTTGCCTATATTCATCCTTTGTAATTTGTCCTAGTTTCCATTTTTTATATGACTCCTTTTTATTTTTTAGATCTTGCAAGATCTCGTGGTTAAGCCAAGGTGGTCTTTTGCCACATTTTCTATCTTTCCTACCCAGCGGAATAGTTTGCTTTTGGGCCCTTAATAGTGTCCCTTTGAAATACTGCCAGCTCTCCTCAGTTGTTTTTCCCCTCAGTCTTGATTCCCATGGGACCTTACCTATCAGCTCTCTGAGCTTACCAAAATCCGCTTTCCTGAAATCCATTGTCTCTATATCCATTGTCCCTTGATAATAAATGTATTGTTTTCACTATAAATATACCACAATGCTTTGGTATTATACAAGGAGCTTACCCTGTGTTGAATCATTCAAGCTGGTGTGTACACTGTGGCCTTGGCAACATCAGACCTGGTATTACTATTGGTGTTCAATGGATAAGGGGCTGGACACGACAGGGGAACACTTCAAAGCAGAGCCGTAACTAGGAATTTCTGCGCCCGAGGCAGGGGCGCAGAAATTCCTAGGGGCTTACCCTCCGCCGAATTGCCGCCAAAGCTGCGGCACCGGTGGACCTCCCGCAGGTAAGCGGAAGTGGCTTTGGCGGCAGTTCGGCGGAGGGTATTTTTAGCAGCCGCCAAAGCCGCTTCCACTAACCTGCGGGAGGGCCACCGGTCTGTGTGCAGAAGGCCCCCTCCGCCAAATTGCCGCCGAAGCCGGGGGACCGGCGGACCTCCCGCAGGTAAGCAGAAGCAGCTTCGGTGGCAGGGTGGAAGTGCTGCTAAAAATACCCTCCGCCGAACTGCCGCCGAAGCTGCTTCTGCTTGCCTGTGGGAGGTCCGCTGGTCCACCGGCTTCAGCGGCAATTCGGCGGAGGGGGCCCTCTGCAGACACACCGGCGGACCTCCCGCAGGTAAGCTGGGGCGGCTTCAGTGGCGGGGGAGGAGGGCGCCCCTGGCAGCAGGCTTTTATGCCCCTACCAACAGTGCACCCTGAGGCGAGTGCCTCAGTGGCCTCGCCCTCGTTACGGCCCTGCTTCAAAGGGCCTCAGGGACTGCAGTACACCTATTGTTAACCTGCAAGACAAAGTAAGGGCTGGCATAGCCCAGAGAAGATTGTAACAGGCTGGCAGTGTCAGGAAGGTGACACCCAGTTAAGCACAAGCATCTGCATCTGCTTGCCTCCTTCTCGGTGAAGGCAAGTGAGATAACAAGGTCACTCAGTCCCAGGTAACCCAATAACTCTTGCACACTGATAAAAGAACATATTCATGTTTATCTGCTGTATCCAGGGCCGGCTCCAGGCACCAGCTTTCCAAGCTGGCGCTTGGGGCGGCATCGAGAATGGGGCAGCAGTCCGAGTCCCACGGCAGCAATTCGGCGACAGGTCCGCCGCTCTTCCCGCCGCCGAATTGCCGCCATGGGACTCGGACTGCTGCCCCATTCTCGCCCACCGCAGCGGCAATTCGGCGGTGACGGCTTGGGGTGGCAAAATTGTTAGAGACACCCCTGGCTGTATCTATATTAAAAGTGTAATTAGTATAAGGAGATACCAAATGGTTTGTTTGCAGTGTTTGTAGGGTATTTGCTGTGCAATGAATTTAGAACATGGTCAGCTTAGTGCTGTAAGGTATCTCAGATATGATTTCTGATTTTATAACCGTAAAATGAGCTCTGGGTCAATTTGCTGTTCCACAATACAGGATAACTCCATGATTTACACTGGTATACAGAATGTAGTCTTATATTTCTGATTTGTGAACTAAATTAGATTTCAAGTCATCTTAATTAATGATGGGTGAATCAGTTTAGACAAAATTAGAATGATCTGAAGCTTCACTCGAAACAGAACAAACTTCTTTAGTGAAGGTTCACAATAGCTTAATTACCGCTTCCTGAATTCTATCCACTTTTATATATCTGATTTCAGGTGGGATCAGAAGTTAAGTTACCAAAATATTAAAAGAAAGGATGAGCTCATGCTATTTACAACTGAACTGAAGCCCAGAAGTAGTAAGACTCTCAAGAGAAAGTCTGTTCTTGTGAGAGTTGTAGAACAATTTCTACACCAAATAGTGCAGCTAAGTATCTAAACTTTTAGGTGCTTATCTAAACTAAAATTCCTTTGCAATCTTGCAAGTGAATTAATTCCTCTGTACCTCAGCTTCCCCATCAGTAAAAGTGGGCTAATGATACTGACCTATCTTTAGAAAGTATTTTGAGATCTATGGATGGAAAGGGATATTTAAATGTAAAGTTACTATTTTTATTATGATGTCCTTTTATTTTCTTTTACTACAGAATTTAGAATTTGAAAAAGTTTTTACTGCTTTGCAGAGTGTTCTGACCTCAAGGCAAGAACACTCCCAAGAGCAAGGATCTGTGCTGCTACTAGTTGAAGGAGAGCTGAGCTTTCTTAGAATTTGGGGTGTTTTGATCCAAGGTTTCAGGTGACACCATTTTCTTGTATGAAGTTACATTCAAAGGAAAAGGATTATTTTTTCAGTACTGTGAGATCAAATTGTTTAGCAAAAAGGAAGAAGGAAACATGGAGACAAGGAGTGTCACTAAAACAACTCGTAAAAGGGTAGGCAGCATAATTCCATCAATCAGCTCTCTCCACTGAGAAGGTACATAAATACTTCTGATGATCAGATGGCTGATGTTCATATTAGGACCAAATAACAATATATACAATGACAATCATCGTCCCCTCTTCCTTGTGATGCACCAATTTATTTTTAAACAATAGCAATGAAACGTCTCTTGCAAAAATTGCTTTTTGTCCCTGACAAATTTAAGTGGAACTAAAACATTGTAAGGTTATCTCCTATTCTTTACTTTGTGAACAGGCGACAAGGCAAAGTTCAATGACTTAATTTTGTATGTAAATTTCTGTTACAGAAGCTAGCTTTATTTCCTCTCACAAAATCACTCTGTCTGGAATAAAATAAGAATATATGTTGAAAGGTGCTGAATAGCCCTTTTGTCCTGATGGGTTTGTGTCAAGATTTTTTTCACTTGATGGCAGCCCTTTATTACAAATAAATATTGAGATCGTAACACTCATTTATCTCTCTGAGGAGATTTTGTTTACTACTTTTGCTAGAGGACCTTAAACCAAGGTTACAAGAGTTAAAAGGATTATTCTGCGTATTGAGTTGGGTTATTCAGCTCTCATCAGGTCCTAAAAATAACTCTGACTTTATTTGGAAATGTGACCACCACCTGCTTCAGTAAGACATTGTACTGCAGACGGGACTGCCTGAATGTCCTCCTTGTTAAATATTCTCTACAGGAAATATAACTTTCCGGCAGTGTAATACAAACAATAAAGTGCAAGCTATGCCATGACTGATATTCCAGTCATAAAAAGAAATATGCTGCAATGTAATTAAAAGAAAGTGCTTGGAGGGCTAATTTTGACAGAATTGTCCTTATTAAAGTGAAAGGGGCTGAGGAGTCGGTAGCTTTGAAGGCAACTTGTGTACTATGTATTCCTGTCATCCTTTATCCTTCCCATTCCAAGTTACATGCTTCAACCCTTTACTTCAAGATGATGGTATTTCTACTGGATGCTATAGATCTGCTGAATGTTAAACATATTATTTCTTTTCATCTGCACTTGCCAGGGTTTTGGTTTTTTACAATGTAGAGCATACATTTCATGCAATAACAAATACATAAGGCTCCTTTGCAATATTTCTATCAAAACATACAAGAACATAGATACATCTATCTAATTTGAAAATTAGGGCTCTTATCACAATTTATTTCCACTGTTACCACAAGAAGTTTAGACATGCAATGTTTGTCTACGTAAAATGTTTAATTTCCACAGCAGGAAAAGGCTTATTGAAAATTTGTCTAACTGTCAGGATGTGTCAATAATATTCTGAATATACAAAGTTAAAGATTGGGGGTCAAATTCTATTTCACGTTGAACTTGAGAAAGAGGCACAGTTGGGAAAAAGTTTCCCCTATAAGCAATGTATTCCATAACTCTCCATTATAGGGAGTCCTGCAACTTTCTTTGAAGTGACTAGTTGTAGGCCACTATTGGAGACAGGCATCAGGGGAGTAGCCGTGTTAGTCTGGATCTGTAGAAGCGACAAAGAGTCCTGTGGCACCTTATAGACTAACAGATGTATTGGAGCATAAGCTTTTGTGAGTGAATACCCACTTCTTCAGATGCATGCAGTGGAAATGTCCAGGGGCAGGTATAAATATGCAGGGAAGAGTCAGGCTAGAGATGACGAGGCTAGTTCAATCAGGGAGGTGTGAACACCAAGGGAGGAGAAACTGCTTGTATAGTTGGGTAGCCATTCATAGTCTTTGTTTAATCCTGAGCTGATAGTGTCAAATTTGCAAATGAACTGAAGCTCAGCAGTTTCTCTTTGAAGTCTGGTCCTGAAGTTTTTTTGCTGCAGGATGGCTACCTTTAAATCTGCTATTGTGTGTCCAGGGAGATTGAAGTGTTCTCCTACAGGTTTTTGTATATTGCCATTCCTAATATCTGATTTGTGTCCATTTATCCTTTTGCGTAAGGACTCTCCAGTTTGGCCGATGTACATAGCAGAGGGACATTGCTGGCACATGATGGCGTATATTACATTGGTGGATGTGCAGGTGAATGAACCGGTGATGGTGTGGCTGATCTGGTTGGGTCCTGTGATGGTGTCCCTGGTGTAGATATGTGGTCAGAGTTGGCAGAGTTGTATGGATTGGTTCCTGAGTTAGAGTTATTATGGTGTGGTGTGTAGTTGCTGGTGAGAATATGCTTCAGGTTGGTGGGTTGTCTGTGGGTGAGGACTGGCCTGCCTCCCAAGGCCTGTGAAAGTGAGGGACAAATGTGGCCCCAGAACTATAATAATATAGATCTGGTATACGAACCCATGAAATGTAAGGAAATTCTGAATTAGTTATAAACTGGTCTTATACAAGAAGACTCTGTGAACATGGTCATGTGACTCCATATCTGCTTCACTCTGTTGTGCCTAGGGATTGCATTTCTTACCTATATCTGTCAAAGGGGCCTCAAACCAATCGATGGGATTACTGTAAAACAGTAATCCATGGACACTGGGGCATTATATTTTTTCCAACCTCAGGTTTAAGGGCAGTAGACGAACCTCTAAAATGGCAGCACCAATTAGTAACTCAGGTAACTCCCTGAAATATTTTAATGTTAAAATGAGATGCTTTGGTCTGAATTTACTCCCCTCACAAATATATGAGGGCAGTACATATATATAAATTTTGATATTCAAGAAAAAAAATTCTATTTATTTATAGAGGTTTCCATAGAAAACAAAGTCCACAATCTGATACAATTAGAAACAGCTGGGATATGACACCCTATGCAACAGGGGAGCTCACATGCAGTAAAAATATTCTATAGAAATATTTTACAGGTAGACATTAGCCAGTACAATGTAGAAATCAGGTGTGCTCATGCATAGCAGTTATTTTTCATTTAAGCAGCTGTTAAAACATTCTATTTTCAAAATAGCAAGAAGGCAACAATCCATGTTAATAAGTAAAAAAACACCTATAAAATGTTATGTTCTGAATTAGCTAGAGGAATAACTTGGATGTATTTAAAACCAGAGAAAGTGTTCTTGGATGCTGTAGAATTAAAAATTAATTAAAAAAATTATATTGAAAAGAAAAAACAGTTTAAGTCACAAGCTCACTCACTTGTATTCTAGCCTTGATTTCAAGATTTTAACCTGAGTTGCCTGGTTGTGAATTCAAACATCTGAGTTATCTTATGAAAATGAAGAGGTTATAAAAATTACTGGCAAGACTTTAATCTCTTCACTGCACGACTCTTTTGCATAGCTCTGTGCTGCTGTTTTAAATGGATGGCCAATTAAAATAAAAAAAAGCATCGGGATATGCTGAGTAGATCAGACAGCACAGGAGGAACACTGCTGCCGTACATGACTGGTATGTTCACGGGAACAGTGAAGTGCTCAGTGGTAAAGGACCCAATCCTGCTCTCATTGAAATCAATATAAAACTCCTAATAACTTCAATGGGAATTTGTTCTGGTTCATAGGGACTAGGGAACTGAGCCAGGCCCTGATACTACAACACACTCAGGCATGTGCTTAACTTGCAGACATATTCCCTCCTATGTTCAAGCATCTCTAAGTGTTGGCTGAAGCATCCCCCTGCTCTCTGACTTATTACTTTTATGTAATCAAATGCTGGATATCAGGAGGTGAAAGGCACTTGCTAAGAGGATCCATTGACCAGGACAAACAGACGAATGACTGACAGACACTTGAGATGGGTTTAAATGGCAGCGAGCAACTGTATTAATTATACTTGAGAAGGGGCACCACATTGCCCACCCCAGCTCTCCTGTACTAGACTTTTAATTGGTTGCAGTGCAGGTTACATGGCTTTTATCACAAATCAGACAACAACTGGGAGTAGACACTCCCCCAATCTACCCCACTGACTCACTTCTCTTGCGAAATCTCCTGCTTCCTTTGTAAGGGGGGAAGGAGTGGAGACAGAGGCCACAGTGCTGACAGAGGGACCTCAACCTACAAAGACTTCAAGATCCTCCCATCCACTCTGTGAGTGCAATGCCCAGCTGCACAATCCCAACTCTCATTTACCTCTGGGAGCTCGCCCTTCTAGCCTGGCCACAAGTTGCAGCAAGTCAGTAATCATTACAGCATTACTTGAACTTCGAATCCTATTGCTTCTAACCAAACTGTGTTACCAGGAGGCTGTGAGAAAAGTGAAAAACCCACAAGGTTACACATGCCAGTTCTGCCCAATGAGAAAAATTCCTTCCTGACCCCTAAAACAGGCAGATGAACAGCATCATAAGATGAAGAGCTCCTAATCTACAACTAAGGAATGGAAGGGCAGGGCAGTTAACCAAAGAGACTTTTGCAAAGCCAGGGCTTAGCTCAAATAGGCAAAGGGGGAAAGCGGCAGCCAATCAGCTGGCCCCACCCCCATGCAATGGCTGAGCAGAGAACTGAAGAGGAGGATTGAGGAGACAGCCTCTCTTCCTGCCACACATGTGTGTGGGACTTCTCTCATTTCCTGCTGTCCAGTCAATGTTCCTCCCCCACCAAAGGTAGTAAGAGGGTACTGTACACCCATCAGTGGTTAACTAGACTGAAACAGGAGCAGGGGCTTTCACTGTGCCAGGTAGAGGGGGGGGGGGAGAGGTCTTTCTATGCTGTTAGCAGCAGCCCTGGAGGAGTTTTGAGCATAGGAAGGGGTCCTCTGAAAGGGAAAAGCTGATGAGTCTTTATGTAGCAAGGCACTGTTATTACAATGAGTTAACTCTGGTAGTGGTATTAGTGGAGGATCTTAATCCTTAGTTCTCCTTAAATTAACTGGCAACCAAGGCAACTACAGCTTTATAGGGCTGATGAACCATTACAAGGACTCAGAGAAAGCAGGCATGAGGTTATTCGTTAATGAAAATAAAAGGACTCTGACTACACTTGTTCATCAATCCTCAAATTTAAACCTATCAAATTTATGGTTGGTTACTGTGGCCAAGGACTACAGTACAGCAATGCTATACTATACTGCGTTTTTAGAGTGAGTTCTTTATGCATGAAAAATGTGTGGGAGAACAGGCAAAAGATAAGACTCTTGACAGAATGGAGAACTGGGCTCATTAACAGGTCCCTGCTTCCCCACTTGCTTTGTCACAGTTGTCAAATCATCTAAAATTATCGAGATGGGTTCAATCTGCCTTTTTGCATTAGACTGCCTCTAGTTTTCCACTTGTTCTTTCATCAGTGTCTCTTAATTACTATAATTTTAGTTCTGCAGTGGTTTTGCTAAACTAGTGCAGTATCTCGCCTTAATATTTTCATTTCATTGAATTGAATGCGATGATGACAGCATGGTATAAAGCGACATTAATCGAAGGGGGAAAGATAACAGCAACAACAAACAGCTACATACCCATTAGGATGCTGCATGCTTTCATTGCAGTGTTTACTGGAGACTGGTCTTCAGGCAATAGTAAAGGTGGGGTGATGGCCAGCATTTGAGGGTGCGAAGGAATGCAAATATGGTTTTTCATTGTGTGTTTATTTGCATTTTCATTTGACTTGGTTGTGCGTTTCATTATTGTCCACTAAACGGCTCTGTGTACAAAGTATTCCTGCCTATACCTGAAGTTCTGTATGGTGAATTTAGCATTAGCAGGCAGTTTGCAGGGGTGGTGTTCTCAATTCCTGCCCTAAAGTATAGTGGACCAAGGGCAAAAAGGGTAATCACTGAGTACAATTGGAAATAAAGTGAAGCCTGCTCATAGACTTTAAGGTCAGAAGGGACCATCGTGATCATCTAGTCTGACCTCCTGCACATCGCAGGCCACAGAACCTCATCCATCCACTCCTGAAATAGACCTCTATCCTCTGAGTTACTGAAGTCCTCAAATCATGGTTTAAAGACTTCAAGTTACAGGGATTCCACCATTTACCCTAGTTTAAACCTGCTCTAAGGATCACTTCCAATAGGCATCCTTCATTCTGAAGTGAGTATCTCCAAAATTGCCATTTAGTTTGACCTTTATCTAAAGACCACGTTTACTTAGGCTGTGTCTATACTGGAGACCTTACAGCGACACAGCTGAACCGCTGCAACTGCACCACTATAAGGTCTTCTGTGTAGCCGCTCTGTGCTGACCGGAGAGAGCTGTCAGTAGCTATGTCGGTGGGAGAGCTATGTCGGTGGGAGAGCATCTCCCGCTGACATAGTGGTGTCCACACCTGCACTTCTATTGGTGAAACTTATGTTGATCAGGGGGCGGGGGAAAGAGGTTCACACCCCTGACTGATAAAAGTTTTACCAACAAAAGTGCTAGTGTAGACATAGCCTTAGGCAGCTGATTGTTTAAGGCAACTGGTTTTTGCTGGTCCATTAAGACTGATTTCATTTTATTGAAACTCGCTTTCATTCCCTCATCAAAGACAAAAGAGGGCGAGTGGAAAATTTTTATATAAGGCAATTAATTGCTTTGAAGCCAGCGGAGAGGCAGTTAAAGTGGGAGATCCATACAGCAATAGGGATAAATCTCTTTTAGGCAGACACAGTGAGCAGTTTTCTGGGACATACCCATTTAACCTTTGAATTCTGTAGCTATAATATATGCTGCTAAACCCAGAACCATTCAATTAAACTTTGAGTTGTAAGGGGATTTAGCTGCAGAACTCATTCACTTTAATGGGAACTGCATTGCTAAAATCCATGCATTAGTTTGGAAAATATATGGGTATGTGCTCAGTTAATTCCTCCATTCCTCTTGTGATTTAAGATCCCTAGCGAGTGAGTCACTTGTATGTGCTAGAAGAGAATTTGGGTTATAAACAGCAAAATAACTGAAATTGCTGTTATATTAATTAATGGTAACTCATGCAAGGGAGTATGTCCAATTTTCAAGGATTAAGAGCAATAATCTCTCCCAAACTGGTCATATTATAGTCTCAAATCAGTATGAATGTTTAGATATTGTAGAATTTTCACAGTGAAGCATAAAAGACTAATATAGGGTTATGAATAGGACTTTTAAAATGAAATGAAAACAGCTCTACAACACTAGCCAAACTTTTTGTTTCAGTCGGTTTCTTGATGAATGGGCCATATCAATTACCTTTATATCAGATAGTCTTCAGTAGAAATTTTGCAGGCATGCTGTTTGCATGGAGATTACCATTGTAAATATGATTGCAATCCAACACATTTAGCACTAAATTATGTGCTCAAACTAATGCCACTTTGTACACAGTAGACAAGACAGTAAGGAAATGCCAATGAGAAGGGTCAGACCTTAGGGTCCTGAACTCCCAGCATCTGTTTACTCAAAGCATCAAAGTGCAACATGATAAACATATTCTTGGATACACTGCTGGTCTGGATTTTCTTTAGATTTCTTTGGGTTTTGCTTTGGATTTTCTTCCTAGTTCTGACTTCCACAGCATTTACCAGCCTGCCAAACAAGTTGCCAATAAAGACATCTCATCAAGGAAAGGGTTTGTTTTATTTTTAATATGCTTTCCCTTGTCAAAAATGAGTACTGTCCATGAATTACAGTCTTTTAATAAAAGCTAAGGAACTTGCCTTATCTGAAATGGAGTGTGTGTTATTAAGCAGCTGAAGGTTATTCAGTCCAGGCAGATATCCTCAGCAAACCACTACTGTTAATTGAAATTGATAATGCTGAAACTTGGGAAGGTTTTCACAGGGACAATGGTGATGATGATGATGATGTTTAATGGCATCTTATTTCTATGAAAAGCATCTTGATCTCTTGGTTTTTAACGGGTTGTCGAGTTACATTGCTTTGATTAAACTTAGAGCTGCAAACTTATTGTTCCTACGATCAGAAATGTGTTAGCTGATACGGCTAGTCACATTTGATTCCTTTTGGCTTCTAGACAAATAGAGCTCCTCTGACAGTAGGAATTGGTGAAAAATACACAGTAGTGAGGAACTCACATTCATTTTCAGATGTGACAGTAGAGAAGGTACAGTCTATTCATAGCTGGGTAAGTTCCCAAAGCTCAGGGGCTTTTAAATCTGAGGGTTTTGTTTGGACCCATCTCTACTACTCTCTTAGGAGCATGTTTTGCTCAGGTAATACCTCACTTTTTTTCCAGGATAAACGCTGAATCTCTCATTGCATTTGCTTATATTTCTCCAGTTATGTTTTATTTTTATAGTTCATTTTCCGCCTTGTTCCATTTTGTCCCATTTTCCTTTTTCTCTATAGCACCCGTAGTTCACTGACACACCAGAGGCTTGAGAACTGAGACACACTAGCTGCTTTGTGCCATTCATCCTCAGCAAAGTGGCCCTAAAACTGGCATATACAATAACTGGAGAGTGTCCTCCATGGAAGAGGGATACTTGGGTGACATAGAACCTCTACTGATGCCTGCTATGCCACCCCCTCCCTGAGGTTTATATAGCTGTGCACAGTGATCCAGAAGTCCCTGGCGGCCATAATTGCCATGTGTGGGGTTGACAGATGGTGCAAGTAACAGCAACCTGTAGGCTGTTCTAATTTGGATCAGGGCACCAGTACACATACAATGGCCTTAAGATCAGGGAAATAAAAAAAGTATCCTTGTGTACTTTGCCCTTCAGCTGCACCAAGTGCTCCTTGCATCTGAGGATGTGACCATTAACTTTCTATGCTACAGGCTGATGGTGACTTTTTTGCTGAAGCAGAATGGGGAACATAGCCTTGGTGCTAACTCTTAGTAATGAGATTTTTAGGCAAAGATATATGGATTAATAAAGGTGCTGATTCTCCATCCTGTCCCAGCTACACTAGGAATTAAGTCAAGAACAGGTGAAGTTTACACCATCTATTTGTCTTCCTATAATTCTGGAGCTGTCTGGGGGCTTGTCCAGATCACAGCATAAATTACAGTAATTTTAGGGCTGCTCTAATTTATGCTCAGTTGCCTAATTTCCTCTGGGGTCTTGCAAAAACTGAGAATGTCCAGACACTCCCTGTACTACTGGCTTCAAAGGCAGGTTGTACAAGATGCAATGCTGATTCTACACCCACAAAGGAAGTGCCAAGCTAGGGGTATTACCCAGCAGGGAAATTCATTGTTTTTAGAGCCCATTTACATGGCTGAAATAGCATAAAGCACCTAAAGGGTAAAGGGGAATAGGACTTGATGATTGAAAAAAAGTGCATTTCAACATGACATATGCTGTGCAGTCGTTTTTCCCCTCCCTCCCCGCCCCATAAAAACAAATCCTTTCTGATGCAGCAGGAGTTTTGGTGCCTCATTATATGTGTCAAGCTTTCAGTACCATTTTGTCCAATATTCCTTCTTTGCACTGGTCACCTGATTGTTTTCCAACAGATGATCTCTGTCAGGTCTAATGTTCTTTCTCAAATGAAGGTCTTCCATGTGTCAGAACAACAAAGATGCTGCCGAGCCTTTGGGACAATTTAGAATTGTATTCGTGTTTCAAATGATGTCTTGTGTAACTTTAATCTGTCAACTAATGTCGTCCAAATGACATTCATCAGTTACTCCCTTCCCCTTCCCGGCAGAATTAGGTTTTAATGAAAAACTCCCTGCAGAAATCTTGAAAATCCTACATCAAAGCTTTTTTGTCTGCAAAAGCGCCATAAAATAATAACAGCAATTCCTTCTGTCTTATTCTTGAAGTAAGGACAGCCAAAGGGACAAGTATGATTCACTTGTATAGCTGAATGTAAGTTTTACCAATTTCAAAAAAATCCTCTCTAGCAGTTAAGTTAATAAAATTCTGGATATATTGCATCATAAAACAATATCCTTCCTATAAAGCATACTCTGCTGCAAACTCTCTTAGAGTTAGTCTGATTTATTAATGTTTTATGGTGGCAAAAAAGCAGCAAATCACTCCTAATAGTGCAATGATGTAACTAAATAGAGTAAATACACCCAGTTCATAAGAACTGTGGGTCACTTTCCCAGGTATTGAAGGAGGTGTTGGAAACACCCGTTAGTTCAGTGGGTCTGGGATCTCAAAAGGCCAGAAGAGAGAGAGAGGGTGGAGAGAATGGCACTCAGCATAATTTGGCTCAGAAGTGACCTGATATGCTGCTGCTAACGAGATGGCAGAAAAGGGCTTTCACAAATGAAATCTGATTTTAAAAATGAAAGGTTTAAGCAAGCTATATGGAATAAGGATGAAGGCAGAAGAGCCAACGATAATTTGTGAATAGTAGTCAAAGCTGGTGGTAATTGCTGAAGGGGCCAGATTTTCTTTCATTAAACATTTTATTTAAGAGACTCTCTCAAGTAGAAAAGCAAAAGAAATAGAAGTCCACACTGAGCGCAGGTGAAAGTTGTTCTGATGAACCCTAGGGTGGAGTGCACCAGGATAAGTAGGAAGCAAAAGGGGTTGGTCACAATTTTGGCCTTTAGTGGTTCTTTTCTTTTTTTGAACCGTCTAGTTCCAGATGTATTCATTTAACACACAAAATCAGTATTTTTGCTGCACCGTAGCTACAGGAGTGAATTTTGCACATTACAACAGTTTACAGCTTGCCATTCCAGCATAAACACCATTGTCAGTTGCTTTTTATTATAGGGTATGTAAAGACACTTTTATACTGACTTCTAACAGATGCTACATTATTAGAAGTAACCCGAAGCATTTCACAAAACTGTCATTTCTCTCCCATTATCACTGTGAAAATGCCATGAGCAATAATCTCCTAATCGGTTATATGGCAAGAATTCTTGCCACACTGTTCTGTGGGTGAGTTTATTTTGATTGCCTTATGATAATTCATTTCGGCATCCATTTGTCAGCAAATGCCCACCAAATTTAGCATGTCTAAGATTAAAAAACCCCAAATAAATAAATTAATTAAAAACTGAGAAAAAGAAATCTGTTGAGCAATAATTGAGGAAGTTCTAAAATGCCTTCCATTCATTTTCTTAAGAAGAAATGTCAATACCTAAAATTAGATTATGGATACATTACCAGCAAAACACTGAATTCTGTTATAATATATCCTAAAGTATGTATATTTGTGCAGGCACAGTTCCCACTAGCGTGAATGGCACATTCTTGTGTACATTTCTATTCAGGTAATATAAGACCTTGGTGCTGTGTACCATACATTGCAGAAACCAAATACAGCAAGTCAAAAGCAACACAAGCTTCATTCCACATACATTTGACAACATTTTGAAAGATTAAGTATCTTAAGCAACCATGCAAGGGACCAGCAAATTTTGATGTCTACTAGTGAAGGACCTTAATTAAAGGTTGTACAAAACTGTAATGAAATTTTTTTATCACTGTAGACAGGAGTTTGCTTAGTTTATATTTACAGCTACTTTATTTCAGCAGATGCTGTAACATGTAATTGATGTCTCAGGAAACAGCTTAGGGATAATGGTAGGATGACAAATGGGAATGAGGATATGGAGGTAGATATTACCACATCCGAGATAGAAGCCAAACTTGAACAGCTTAATGGGACTAAATCAGGGGGCCCACATAATCTTCATCCAATAATATTAAAGGAACTGGCACATGAAATTGCAAGCCCATTAGCAAGAATTTTTAATGAATCCATAAACTCAGGGATCGTACTGCATGACTGGAGAATTGCTAACATAGTTCCTATTTTTAAGAAAGGGAAAAAATATGATCCGGGTAACTACAGGCCTGTTAGTTTGACATCTGTAGTATGCAAGGTTTTGGAAAGATTTTGAAGGAGAAAGTAGTTAAGGACATAGAGGTCAATGGTAACTGGGACAAAATACAACATGGTTTTACAAAAGGCAGATCGTGCCAAACCAACCTGATCTCCTTGAGAAGGTAACAGATTTTTTAGACAAAGGAAATGCAGTAGATCTAATTTACCTCAGTAAGGCATTTGCTAGGTTCCACATGGGGAATTATTAGTTAAATTGGAAAAGATAGGGATCAATATGAAAACTGAAAGGTGGATAAGGAACTAGTTAAAGGGGAGACTACAACAGGTCATACTGAAAGGTGAACTGTCAGGCTGGAGGGAGGTTACTAATGGAGTTCCTCAGGGATCGGTTTTGGGACCAATCTTATTTAATCTTTTTATTACTGATCTTGGCATAAAAAGTGGGAGTGTACTAATAAAGTTTGCGGATGACACAAAGCTGGGAGGTATTGCCAATACAGAGAAGGACCGGGATATTATACAGGAAGATCTGGATGACCTTGTAAACTGGAGTAATAGTAATAGAATGAAATTTACTAGTGAAAAGTGTAAGGTCATGCATTTAGGGATTAATAACAAGAATTTTAGTTATAAGTTGGGTACGCATCAGTTGGAAGTAACAGAGCAGGAGAAGGACCTCGGAGTATTGGTTGATCACAGGATTGACTATGAGCCGTCAATGTGATATGGCAGTGAAAAAAAGCTAATGCAGTCTTGGGATGCATCAGGCGAGGTATTCCCAGTAGAGATAAGGAGGTGTTAGTACCATTATACAAGGCATTATACAAGTATTCTGACCTCATGTGGAATATTGTGTGCAGTTCTAGTCTCCCATGTTTAAGAAGGACGAATTCAAACTGGAACAAGTACAGAGAAGGGCTACTAGGATTATCCGAGGAATGGAAAACCTGTCTTATGAAAGGAGACTCAAAGAGCTTGGCTTGTTTAGCTTAACCAAAAGAAGGCTGAGAGGAGATATGATTGTTCTCTATAAATATATCAGATGGATAAATATCAGGGAGAAAGAGGAGTTATTTAAATTAAGTGTGAATGTGGACACAAGAACAAATGGATATAAACTGGCCATTAGGAAGTTTAGACTTGAAATTAGACAAAGGTTTCTAACCATCAGAGGAGTGAAGTTCTGGAACAGCCTTCCAAGGGGAGTAGTGGGGGCAAAAGACATATCTGGCTTCAAGACTAAGCTTGATAAGTTTATGGAGGGGATGGTATGATGGGATAGCCTGTTTTTAGCAATTAATTGATCTTTGACTATTAGCGGTAAGTATGCCCAATGGGCTGTGATGGAATGTTAGATGGGGTGGGATCTGAGTTACTACAGAGAATTCTTTCCTGGGTGTCTGGCTGGTGAGTCTTGCCCACATGCTCAGGGTTTCGCTGACCACCATATTTGGGGTCGGGAAGGAATTTTCCTCCAGGGCAGGTTGGCAGAGGCCCTGGGGTTTTTCGCCTTCCTCTGCAGCGTGGGGTGCAGGTCACTTGCTGGAGGATTCTCTGCATCTTGAAGTCTTTAAACCATGATTTGAGGACTTCAATAGCTCAGACATAGGTTAGGGGTTTATTACAGGAGTGGGTGGCTGAGATTCTGTGGCCTGAGTTGTGCAGGAGGTAAGACTAGATGATCATAATGGTCCCTTCTGATCTTAAAGTCTATGACTCTATGACTTGTACCACTATGTGCCACTACGATATGTACCACTAGCGTTGGCAGCTTGTGTTCAATGTGTTGATACCTCAGTTCAGTTCTTAGTAGACAGGTGTCCACTTCATAAAACTACCACCACAAATGGGTTTCTTAGCAGTATAAACAAAACAGCCAGGGATTGAATGGGTATGTGTCACACAGCTTGTCAAGCTCTCCATTGCTGGACTCTCACCAGGCTGCTGGGTAGGCTCAGAGCACTGTCTCTTTCTTGGTTTCTAGGCTCATTCCCGGGGCACAGACTTTCCCATGGTCCAGCTCCCATATACCCCAAGACCAGTGCTGTACCCCCCAAGACTCCCCAGCAGCTTAAGCACATCCTCCGAAGAGCTCGACCCTGGTGGGTACTCTAGTTTACAGTTAAGCCTTCAGGGACATGTGATAAATGAAGCAATCACCACACAGATTTACAGAGGGATTTCTAAAAGCAAACATGCTTTACTCATAGATAGCACAAGAGATATACAGATCTATGCAAAACAATAAAAGACCTGTACATCATTTCCTGCCTCAGTTTCCTCACAAGTCTTGAACAGTCTTTAGGATTTTGTCAGAGTCCTTTCAGGATTCTGTGTCCCTTCTCCTGGACCTTACTCTTCTAGGTCAGGCTTCTCTTCTGGAAGACTGGAGTCTCCTCTCACTCCTACCCAAGCTCCTTTTCTCCCCGGTACCCCCTCAGCATCTCATTTTTTAAAAGCCAGTTCTAAAACCTCTGTCTTTGTTCTCCTTCCTGCTGGGGAAATATCACTGCTTCAAGCCCTCTTCCTGCAGGCCAGATAAAGAAAACCAGTTTTGTCTGGGTTGCAGCCATCTCATTGTTTGGCTAGGCCAGGCAATTCAATTGTTGCTGATCCTTAATGACTGGCCCCTTCAGGGGCAAACGAGTCAGGTGCCCCAAACGCAAAAACTATGATGTAAAAATACAACAAAAGACAGCCATAAAGGCATAAACATAAAGAAAGTTCATAATATAAAACAGAACTCTTAAGTTGTACGCTGTCAGATCCCCCGTATCATCACATTGTGCAACCTGGACAACCCTCTATGCCCTTCAAAGTGCTCTGAGTTAGCATAATGTTGCTCCCACTGAAGTCAGTTTACCACTGAAAATCCCACCCTGTACCTGCAGGACAGGGTTCAGCTGCATTATTGGATGCCTGTGGAAAAACTTGCACTGTCCACGCTATAGCTGGACACCACCCTGCCTGGGTACCTCTGCCTCCTGCTATCACAACTTCCTGGCTCATCTTCTGACCTCTGACTTGTGGTTCTGGTCTCTGTCTCTGATCACCTGGTATCCTGATCCAGCCTGACTCTGGTTACCACTTGAGGCTCTGATCTCCTGGTATCCTGACTCAGCTGACTCTTGACTTCTGACTGCGGACTCTGACCACTGGTCTGGCTGCCCAAGACCCGGCCTTGACAACACCTGATTGGACTTGAAGATGTTGAAGGGGGGAGGGATAGCTCAGTGGTTTGAGCATTGGCCTGCTAAACCCAGGGTTGTGAGTTCAATCCTTGAGGGGGCCATTTGGGGATCTGAGGCAAAAATTGGGGATTGGTCCTGCTTTGAGCAGGGGGTTGGACTAGATGACCTACTAAGGTCCCTTCCAACCCTGATATTCTATGATTCTATGTCTTCAAGACTAACAACTCAGCACTGTTTGTGAGCACTAAATTCACTAAAAATGTGTTTGAAAACACATTTGTATGTGAGTGTGTATACAGTATGAATGAAAACCCGATCACCTGCAAAATGAGAGAAAAACACACAAAACTATATCTCAGTATTAAAAAAAATTATGAAAAGAGTTTTTACTAATACAGGTTGCTATGGAAAATACAAATTTATCACCACCATTCAATAGGATTACATTGATACTTATAACTCCATGGTAATAAAATAGGCTATGTACAGCCCCTCCAAGAAAGAAGAGACTCTAGATCTGGGACTACATCTGCGGTAGGGCACTTGAAATCTACTTGTTAGTAATACCATGTGATACTTCACTACAGTCAGTGAAAGCACATAGTACAGGTGTAAATGGCTTATAATTATCAGACAAGAAAGCCGCTCTTCTGTTGAAATTGGAAAATGCGATTTATATAAGTTGTAGACTTGTACCAACTTCAGGGTCCCATTATTGTACTGCAACATTCTTTAAAAGTATCCAGTTAAGAAAAAAACAAATTAAATCTTGCTATAATATACAGTAGAATCTAAGGCCATGTCTACACTACACAGATAAGTCAACATTAGGCAGCTTACATTGACCTAACTGTGGATATGTACACACTACAATGCTCCTCCCACTGATTTAACTCTCCTGCTATGCCAACATAATAAAACCACCTGGACAAGAGGCATAGCACGTAGGGTGACATAGTTATGTTACCCTAAGTGGCCTCCAGGAGGTGTCCCACAATGCCCTTTGTGACCTAAGTGGTCACAGGCATGTGTCCCTCCCCCTTTAAAGCCCTAGCAATTTTTGAAATTCCTCTGTTTCCTTGGCGTGGAGAGCTCACAGAGCAACTGCCCAGCTGACCATGCCATCTCCCTGCAGCAAACGCACTCCCACCTGGAGTACACCTGGGTTATTAGATACGCTGGGTCTGTGGGGAGAGGAAGCTGTGCAGTCATAGCTCCACTCCAGCAGAGGAACTTTGATACCTATGGGCAGATTGCTTGTGGCATGGAAGAGAAGAGGTATGATAGGGACATGCAGCAGTGCTGTGCAAAGATCAAAGAGCTGAGAGTGGTGTACCAGAAAGCAAAGGAGGCCAATCATTGGTCTAGTGCAGTGGTCCCCAACGTGGTGCCCGTGGGCGCCATGGCGCCCGTCGAGGCATTTATGTGAGCCCACTGTCAGGACTGGCGCCAAGGAAGGAAGAAGAGAGGAGCATCCGCCGGAGAAGCGTCGCCACTGAAATGCTGCCGCACAGGGCTTCCGGCGGAGAAGCTTTTGCCAAAATGCCACCAAGGAGCGCTTCCGGCGGAGAAGCTTTCACTGAAATGCCGCCGAGGTGCGCTTCCGGTGGAGAACCATCGCCACCAAAATGCCGCCAAGAAGTGTTGCTGCCTGCCACACTCTGATGAAGGGATGAATGTGCTCTTGGCCACAGAAAGGTTGGGGACCACTGGTCTAGTGCATCGCCAAAGACATATTACTTCTATACGGAGCTGCATGCCATCCTTGGCAGCAACCCCACCTCCATCACTAAGAGCCCCATGGATACTTCAGAGGGGCAGGAGACGGTGATCAGCAGAGTGAACTCTGATGATGTGGTGGACAAGGGAGTGGAGTTGGAGGAAGATGGGGGACAGGCGACAAGGATGTTTGGTGGCATCGTGGCATCGTGAGCCAGGACCTCTTTTTAACTTTTTAACTCTGGATAGGTCTAGCCAGTCCCAGCACTCCAGCTCTGGCGTGCTTGATACAGGAGAAGGAAACTCCGGTAAGTACTCGTGCTTTGATACTGCAGGGAGATGTGAGGCAGTGCTGTGCTTTTCTTAATCAGGGTAGAAGAGGGATTGAAATAAACAACACTGGTAAAGTTTGTAGCTGCTTCTCATTCCGCTCTGCAGCTAGGCAGACGGGGCCCTGTGGAAAAGTTTGTTCATGCACACTGGTATGTCCTGGGACTCCTCCAAAGAGATGTCTAGGAAATTTTATTTGTTTCCGGGAAGTACTCTGCAATCCTCTGCTGAAGCTTTCTTGTGAGGACGGCCTTGTTTCTTCCCCCGCAGTAGGAAACTTTGTCAGGCCAATTGGCAATTACTTCTGCAGGCACCATAGCAGCACATAGGCGAGCAACATACAGACCTGGTCTGCAGCCACACACATGCAGGAGCTGCACCCTTGCGTCCTCGATTACTCTTAGGAGTGAGATATCAGATGCTATCACCCCGGCCTGTAGAAAACGGTGCTGGTATTCAGAATAGTGGCCCTAGGCACCTGTAGTGATAACCCTCTGAACCCCCCCACCCCAGCCTTTGAACCATCCCCCCTCCTCCCCTCGGGCAGAACTCAACATGGCTGGGGTTCTCGCCATGGTGTGTGCTTGCTAAGGGAAAGTGAGAAAGTGGTGTTTCTAACTTATTTGGATCAAGGCTGAGAGTGCACTCACAATAGTGCCTCTGTCTATTGTTTCTTTAGCATCTGCAGATGTGCCCTGGAGGGTCCTCTCCTGCACAGCAACTGAAAAGGAGACAAAACAGGAGCAAGGAAGACATGTTCTGGGAGGTGCGCGTGCTGCAATCCTCTGAGGCTTCAGATTGCAAGCAGAGAGCATGGAGAGAGGGCTCTCAATGAAAAACTGCAAATGGATAGCCAGGATAGGAAACAGATGCAGGAGCGGATGATTCAGCTGCTTCAGGACCAAACAGACATACTGAGGTCCCTGACTGAATTTCAGACAGCACACATCCGTGCTCATCTCTCCTTGCAGCCCATACAGAACTGCCTCCTTGCAGCCCATGCCCTCCCCACACTACTCCCACCCCCCACAGATTCCTTGCATGTTCCCAGGCCGTCTTAGTACCCCATGCATTTCACCCCAAGGGACATGTTTCACAATGACAGCTGGACATACACCCATAAGAACATACATAAAAACAGCCATACTGGGTCAGACCAAAGGTTCATCTAGCCCAGTATCCTGTCTTCCGACAGTGGCCAATGCCAGGTGAGCAGAACAGCTACTCATTGGTGATCCATCCCGTTGCTCATTCCCAGCATCTGGCTCTTGATTTTCATGTTCCTTTCAGAACATAGAAATGTTTGCATAGGCGTTTAATAAAAAATTATTTATAGAAAGAGAAGGCATCTCTATTTATCTTCTACATAGTGTGGTTTCTGATGGAATTCATACACAGTGGTAATTGGTTCATTTGCATTGTAAAATTAACGTACACACCGCAATCATTACAAGGTTCATATGGTGGCTCAATGCATTACAGAAACCCACATTATTGTGGATCATTTTCAAATGCTCCTTGAAAGCCTCCCTAATTCAAATAACTCCTCATTGAGCCCCTTTAACAGCCTTGGTATCTGACTGCTCAAAAGCAACAGCCAGACAATCCACCTCAACGATCCACCCCTGTGGAAACTTCTCCCCCTTAGCTTCACAAATGTTATGCAGAGCAGAGCAGGCTGCTATGATCAAGAGAATATTTTTCACGTTGAGGTCTAGCCTGCCAAAAAGGCAGCACCAGTGATGCTTTAAGCAGCCAAAGGCACATTCAATAGGCATTCTGCACCTGCTGAACTTGTTGTTGAACTGCTCCTTGCTGCAGTCAAGGTTTCTGGTGTAAGGTTTCATGAGCCACAGGAGGAAGGTGTAGGCTGGGACTCCAAGAATCACTATTAGCATTTTCACATTCCCAATTGGAATCTTCTGGTCTGGAAAGAAAGTCCCTGCTTACAGCTGTCTGTGCTCCTGAAGATGCGTGCATCACGCACCTTCCCTGACCACCCCAAAGTAATGTTGGTGAAATGACCCCGGTGATCCACCAGTGCTTGCAAAACCATAGATAAGTAGCCCTTTCTGTTGATGTACTCTGTTGCAGGGTGGCCTGTGGCCAAAATGGGGATGTGTGTGCCATCTAGTGCCCTCCTCAGTTTGGGAATCCCATTGCCACAAAGTCATCCATTATTAAACACACATTGCCAAGAGTCACAGTCCTTTGTATCAGGAGGTGATTAATGGCCCTGCACACTTGCATCACCATAACCCCCTCAGTGAACTTCTCCACTCCAAACTGATTTGCGATTGATTGGTAACAGTTGGGAGTTGCCAGCTTCCACACAACCATCACCACTCATTTCTCCACCATTAAGGTAGCTCTCATTTTGTTGTTCTTGCAGCGGAGGACATGGGTACACTCTGCACAGACTTTCAGGAACGTGGCTTTGCGCATCCGAAAGTTCTGCAGCCACCACTCATCATCCCATACCTGCAAACACTTAGTGTTTGTTTCTCATATCCAGAACCAACGGTCCACAATGTGGAGCTGCCCCATGACTGTCAAAAGCACGGCATCATCATCAGATTAGCAGCTCATGAAATACTGCAGGATCAGCCACGTTGTATTCATAATGCTTATCACAATATTAGAGAGCAGTGCAGGATCTATGTTTTCAGACAGAGGTGGTAGGTGCGCAGTTTACAGGGTCAGTTGAAAAGCGGCATGAAATGTAGTAGGAAGTCCATGGAATGATGAGATGAAGAAAACTGCATCATGGGACGTTGAGCTTTCCCCACATGAGACTCTGCGATCCCTTTCCAGAACACCCACTGGTAGATTGTGGTGAGTTGCACAGTGGGATAGATACCCACAGTGCACTGCTCTGTCTGTTGATGCAAGAGCACTAACTGTGAACGTGTTCTTTCATCACAACGAGTGTTGGGTGGACATGCAAAAGCAGTTTAATTACAGCAGTGGATGAACATCAATGTAACTTAAGTCAATTTAGCTTTGTAGTGTAGACATAGCCTAATTCATGAATGGCATGTTCCTAAACACAACCCTATTCAGCAAAGCATGTAAGTACTGTTGACTTCAGTTTTTTAAATTAAGCACTCTGCTGAATCAGGGCATGTGCAAACACAATAAAAATGCAATATACATTTTGTGGCACTTTTTAGTTGTCTATAGGCAGCTGTAGCACACTACAATTTTGATTATTTACAATATTTCATAATATTAAGCAGCATATTTTGGAAAAGTAACAGTCATTTTAATTAACCTCACTATAAAAACTGCTATTAAGTCTTTGTTGAGATAAGGGAGAACTCACCAGTGTGTGTGTATATGCTGCAGAGTGTGGATTAGCAAATGTGGTTTTAGTGAGATTCTGCTGTGCTTTACTTTCTGAGTAACTTTTCACGAGCATTTCAATCTATTTTCATAAACACTATGTACACTATTTTCAGGCAAGATTGAGCAGTTAAATGTCTAAGTAATGCATCTCCTAGTTGTACTGACTAGTTTTAGTGACTAAGATAAAAAAATAATATAATAAATGTGACTTAAAGTATGGTATATTTTTATTGCTATACATTTTATTGATGGCATTTTCAAATTGAATAGGAGTTGGGCACCTACCTTTGTTAGGCTCCTCTGATAATCTCACCTTTTTATCTTTATGTTTTTGAAGGGCTTGATCCTTTGTGATACTTAACTTCAGCTAAAGTCACTGGGAGTCTAGTGTGCTCAAAATCTTGCAGGTCCAGGTCCTTATTTTGCAGATACACTTTAAGGTCTGGAAACATTTTGTGTTCCTTTCTCTAGCTGGGAACTCAAGCTGCCAGGAGAGTAAGGGATGAAGTAATAATATTCAGCGTAGTTTAAAACAAAGTGACAGGCAAATGGAAACTGTTTTCAATGGAGCTGGGAACTCATTCAGCAGAGTGCTCTAGTTCAGCAATTTTACAAGATGGTGACATCATAAATGCATCTATCTTATCATGGTTTTATAAATAAGCCACTAGCATGTTGACAAATAATTGTATCTGGAATATATCATACTGTATTAAATGCGCACACTTACAGCAAGAGTTGAACCAAAATCAGATTTCTTCCGATAAATAATATTTTTAAAAAAGAGACAAGGTGGGTGAGGTAATATCTTTTATTGGACCAATTTCTGTTGGTGAGAGACAAGCTCTTAAGCGTACACAGAGCTCTTCTTCAATAAAAGTGTACACTCAAAAGTTTGTCTGTCTCACCAAGGGAAGCTACTACCTCACCCACCTTGTCTCTCTAATATCCTGGGACCAACACAGCTACAACAACACTGCATACAATAAAAAGATACATTTTATTTCACTGTCCTTAATAAATTTGTCAACCCCACCCAGTACTTAAGTGGACCTATAGCTTTATTTTTGAAGGTGGGACAACAAAGGAAAGTGGGACAAAGCAGAAGCTTACTGAAAAGTGCCAGCTTTCTTTCTGTTTGTATTTAAGGAATGTGATAATGTCTCACCCAAAAGCACAGGCGCGGACTTCCGGTTCCACCCGGGTGACATTGCGGGGCCCCGCCCCCGACGCCGGGTGACGTTGCGGGGCCCCGCCCCTGACACGACATTGTGGGGCCCCGCCCCCGACACGACATTGCGGGGCCCCGCCCCCGACGTGACATCACCCAGCATTGGGGGCGGGGCCCCGCAACGTCTCCCAGTGCTAAGGTAAGATGGCGGCGGGCCCCGGGGTTGGTGGGGAGCTGGCCGCGGGTCCCGGGGTGGGCGGGGAGCTGCCGGTGGGTGCGGAGCACCCACCAATTTTTCCCCCTGGGTGCTCCAGCCCCGGAGCACCCACGGAGTCGGCGCCTATGTCTCCCGGTGGCGGTAAGTTTGCCGCGGGTCCGGGGCGGGCGGGGAGTTGCCGGTGGGTGCGGAGCACCCACCAATTTTTCTCCGTGGGTGCTCCAGCTCCGGAGCACCCACGAAGTCGGCGCCTATGCCCAAAAGGAAATATGTGGCTCAAAGGACACAATGTAACATTAGCTCTGGTATGTCTCTCCTACTGACTGCCCGCTTTTAGTTTTAAAGACAGTTCTCTCTTGTTCTCGAATGTAGGGTTTTTTAACATAGTCCAGATAATATACTATATACAGAACCCACTGAGTCTTTTCCATGGAGTCTATCAGTATACAAATGGTTGGAGAAATTTAAGGATCTGACACAAATCAACAAAAACAGGGAGATTCTAACCTCAGCCTAGCATTTGATCCTTAATGTTCCTCATTGTATACTGATGGGGTACAGCAATACAATACTGTACTCTCTGTGGTTAATAATAACAATTAAGGCAGTCACTCTGACCCTCTTCTTGGTTTCAACTGCTCTTTAAATTCATAGATTCAATTCTTAAATCTCCCTCTGTTTCTTTGGTTTTCTGTCAGTTTACCTCAATTTCCTTCCTTCGATTTTGTCTTATTTTTTTTCTCTCCACCCTTTCCAATGTCTGTTTTTCAGTTTAATTTCTCCTTTACTTCTTCACCTTCTGCTATTTTTTTCTGTGTTTTTCATTCCCTCCTTTCCTTTATTCTATCTTCTCTAGTTCTACTACATTCTCAAATCTCTCACTTCACTGACCCCAACCTCCTACCTATCACTAACAACCGTCTTTCAGTCAGACACAGTGCTGCCCTTTTGCCCTTGTTGGTCCAACTCCTCACTCTGGGTGTCAGTCTCTACCTCTCTGCCCTCCCCCCACATCTCAGCCCTCAATTCATATATATTCAGAGCTTGCCCTTCCCTTAGCACTTTTCCTTCCTCCTTTTCTTCTTCCCATACATGCCCTCCTAGTGTTGGGACACCACACATCCTCTACAAGATTTTTTGGGGATGAGGTGGAGTTGGGGGGAGAGAGAGATGCTGGATCTAAATCCTGGCAGATGCAGTAGTTTTCTCACTGAGCTTGCTGCACATCTGTCATTTTGTTTCCCTCCTCCTGTTTGAATACAGCATTTCCTCACACAATCTCAGATCTTGCTCCATGGTGAGACACTGAACTGAAATATTAGCAGGCAGAAAAATTGTCAGAACCTAGAGTCATCTCTACAGTGGTCTGCAAGCTCTTGTGCCTAAGACCTTCCTCTTCTCATACAGTGGGCCTCCTTCTATGTATATGCTGATCCAAAGTTTGGTGGCTTTTGGGACCTTCCCATCCTGGGGCCTGGATCCATGAATCCATCCTTAATCTGCTATTTACTATATATTTCGCCTAAACAACAGTATTTAAAGTGGAAATGCTGACATTAACCTAACCATAAGAACAGAAATTCTAACACATCAAAACACAGCTTTATTAATTCACTTCTACCAAAGGCACCTTTTTCTATTTCTATAACTTGTCTCATTAAAGACATCTATATTTTCATGAATCCCTTGACCTACAGGCACAGGTGTGGTACATGTCTCATTGTTGTGCTGCGTCTCTTCCATTTGGTACCAATTACTTTAAAAAGGCTCAATTTTAATAATGGAAAATATTCAC
Source organism: Chelydra serpentina (assembly GCA_037349315.1). Lineage (NCBI taxonomy): Eukaryota > Metazoa > Chordata > Testudines > Chelydridae > Chelydra > Chelydra serpentina. The sequence goes on from JBAIAC010000042.1 coordinate 31,980,970, forward strand.
AGTAATAACTCATATGTACTCTGGATTTCTCATCAAGCAAAGTAACTGAATCAATGTGCTGAGTAAGAAAACATTGGCAAGCAAACTTCATTTCAACCACATAGCTATGCTTGCTGTTACTGCAGAGATGCACCGCCATTTTCAGAAGATTCTTTGTTAAAACAATTTCTCACATTGAGTAGTAGCCAGCCACCTAACACTACAAATTATAAAATCCTGGGCACCAATGGAACACACGGTCAAAGATGTCATGCCTAGTTCAATATCAACAAATAAAATATGCCATTAAAAAAACCAGGATGCATAAAATCATAATTGTCTATTAAACTTTCACTTTCCTTTATTGAATTACAGTTCACTGCTTAGACCAAACCAGTAACACAGAGGAGCTAGGTCTTGAATTTTGATATTGTTCCAAATAGTTCCATGATTTATACCATAATTGAACCTTTGAATGGGAAGCAATAGCACTGAAAGACAGGCTAAAAAGCTTGCAGAAAAAAGAGTGAAACTAAGTTATACTTTAAAGTTGGGCTCTTACACATTCAATTCTCTTCTGAACAACATCATCACCATCAGCCTTCATCGTCATCCTTCCCATCACTCAGGTTCACGACATGGGCTCCTCTTCCTCAGCCCTACTTTTTCTTCTCTCGGATTCAGACACTTGCTCATTTCTTCTATTTCTTACTCTGCAATATTTCCATAATTAATCTTCACTACTTCACTCCTTCTGGCCCCTTACATTCTCTACATCCTTATTGACACTAGTCCAGGGGTAGGCAACCTATGGCACATGTGCCGAAGGTGGCACGTGAGCTGATTTTCAGTGGCACTCACACTGCCCGGGTCTTGGCCACCGGTCCGGGGGGCTCTGCATTTTAATTTAATTTTAAATGAAGCTTCTTAAACCTTTTAAAAACCTTATTTACTTTACATACAACAATAGTTTAGTTATATATTATAGACTTATAGAAAGAGACCTTCTAAAAAAGTTAACATGTATTACTGGCACGCAAAACCTTAAATTAGAGTGAATAAATGAAGACTCGGCACACCACTTCTGAAAGGTTGCCGACCCCTGGACTAGTCCATGCCCCAGTTATCTACCACATTGATTACCACAACCACTTGCCCTCCAGCCTCCACTTTCCCATACTTTTCTTCATGACATCCAAAGAGCTGCAGTCAAAATAGTTTTCCATCATTCCTTCCTCCACATTCCAAGCTAATCAGTAAGGGGCTGATTTTCTAAGACTCACATAATTGCACACAACAGTACCCAGAGGGGACTGGACATGGGCCCATACAAATACAGAGTATTTGTATGCATAGCTTAAGCACATGCAAATATATATGCATACCTAACTTTTTAAATATTGGCTCATAGAGGAAGTCATGCTATATGCAAGTAATAGCCTTCCTTCTTCTGTAGGCAACCTCATGCTGTTCCTGGAAATCCTTCCTAAAACTGATTTATTTCAGCCAGCTTTCTGCTACTTTCCTCCCATGCTCTTACCACACATCATTAGTTCACTTTACACTATTAAAAAGCTAAAAAAAACCCCACCCTTGAATTAACAAGACCCGTGCCAATCTTAATTGCTCATTTGACTATAATATCATATCCCTTTCTTACTGATCATAATGGTGGTAACTTTCTATTTTGAATATAGTCCTGGTGGCCATATTGAATGGCAGAAACATAAACAGTACTACAAAGCCATTAGATTTCTCCATCTTATAAAACAGAAGAATATATATTTATTCGGGTTTCTCCCTTTATATCTGTCCAAGGCAGCTGAGATTGGCAGGATTGTCCTTGCTCTCCATTCTGAAGTTCTATGTGAATGAGAAAGGTCTTCTTTTATTTTGTTCATTTTTGTAGCTTTTGTTCTAATCTCCTTTTGTGTTTCCCTCTGTGAAGGTCATCTGAAAAATAAACAAAGCCATTGATATTAGCAGAGTTTAGTGATATGCTCAAGTGCAGTGGTTTACAATGTACATCGTGGTTTGTGAAATACAAATTATATTTCCTAAAAAACATGAGTGAGATCAGTCCTGAGGTCATGAAGAACTGGTGATCCCACCATAATAAAGTATTTCACACCAAAGAAAAACCACAGAGTATGGCCAGCAATATAAACTGGGCCAGATCCTAAGTAGTCCAGTGATTCTCCCACCAGGTTGTTCTCCCTGCTGGTTTCTGGATATGAACTCTGCTGTACTGCAGGAAGGGTGTTTGCAATGGAGGGCCCTCATCTCTGGAACCTACTTCCATTGTCACTGCAACAGAACCAAAACCTGGCAAGCTGCCCAATGCAGTACAGACTCCACCTGTTTAGTTAAGCTTGTGACTAATGCTGACCAACCACTGAAGCAGCAGAGCCTTTAATGCATCACTTTGCATTCATCAACACTGAATTTCATCTGCCATTTTGTCACCCAGTCGAGTGAAATCCCTTTGCAACTCTTTGCTGTCAGCTTTGGACTTAATTATCTTGAATAATTTTGAATTGTGAAAATGTTGCCATCTCACTGTTCATGCCTTTTTCAGATCAGTTTTGAATATGTTGAAGAGCACTAGTCCCAGTACAGATCTGTGGGGGACCCCAATATTTACCTCTCTCCATTGTGAAAACTGACCATTTATTTCTACTCTTTGTTTTCTATCTTTTAACCAACTACTGATCCATGAATAGACCTCCCCTCTCATCCCATGACTGCTTACTTTGCTTAAGAACCTTTGGTGAGAGACCTTGTCAAGGGCTTTCTGAAAGGCCAAGTACAGTGTATCAACTTGATCACTCTTGTCTACATATTTTTGACACTCTTAAAGAATTCTAGTAGATTGGTGAAGCATGATTTCCCTTTACAAAAGCTGTGTTGTCTCTGCTCCAAAATATTGTTTACCTATGTGTCTGATAATTTTGTTTTATACTATAGTTTCCACCAATTTGCCTGGTACAGAAGTTAGGCTTGCTGGCCTGTAATTGCCAGGATTAATTCTGGAGCCTTTTGTAAAAATAGGTGTTACATTAGTTACTACCATTAGTAGTACAAAGGCTGATTTAATCAACAATTTACACACCACACTAAGGGCTGGTCTACACTAGCCCCGAAGTTCGAAGTAAGATATGCGACTTCAGCTACGTAAATAACGTAGCTGAAGTCGAAGTATCTTATTTCAAACTTCAAAGTACTCACCCATGGTCCACACCACGGCGCGCAGGCTCCCCCGTCAACTCTGCCTGCTCCGTTCATGGAGCAGGATTACCAGCGTCGACGGGGAAGCACTTCCTGGTTCGATTTATCGCGTCTAGACAAGACGCGATAAATCGAACACAGAAGATCGATCCGATGCGTCCGACAGAGCTGGTAAGTGTAGACTAGCCCTTAGTCATTCTGCAATTTCCTATTTGAATTCTTCAGAACTCCTCAGTGACTATCATCTGGTCCCAGTGAATTATTACTGTTTAATTTATCAATTTGTTCCAAAACCTCTTGTAATGACACCTCAGTCTGAGAGAGTTCCTCAGATCTGTCAACTAAAAAGAATGGCTCAGGTGTAGAAATCTCCCTCTTGTGCTCTGCAGTGAAGATCAATGCAAAGAATTCATTTAACTTCTCCGCAATGTCTTCCTTGAGTACTCCTTTAGCACCTTGATAGTCAATTGGTTCCACTGATTGTTTGGCAGGCTTCCTGCTTCTGATGTATGTAAACATTTTTTTGCTGTTAGTTTTTGTGTCCTTAGATAGTTGCTCTTCAAACTATTTTGACCTGCCCTATTATACTTTTACACTTGACTTGACAGAGTTGATGCTCCTTTCTATTTTTATCATTAGTTGACTTCCAATTTTTAAAGGATGACTTTTTGCCTCTAACCATCTTTTTTACTCTCCTATTTAGCCACGGTGAAGTATTTTGTGATCATCTTTGTTTTTGTTTTATTTGGGGGACACATTTACTTTGAGCCTCTGTTAAGATGTTAGTAAATAGTCTCCATGCAGTTTGCAGACATTTCACCCTTGTGACTGTTCCTTTTAATTTCGGTTTTACTAGCTTCCTCATTTTTCTTTTGAAGTTAAATGCCGTTGTGGTGGCTTTCTTTTGCATTTTCCCCCTATGAGGATGTTACATTCAAGTATATTATGATCGCTATTACTGAGTTCAGCTTCGACCAGGTCCTGTGTTCCACTTGAGACTATTCCTCTTGGATGAGGTCCTGTGCTGCACTTAGGACTAAATCAAGAATTGCCTCTCCCTTTGTGTGTTCCAGGACAAGATGCTCCAAGAAGCAGTCATTTAATGTAGCTATACATTTTATCTCTGTAACCCTTGCTGAGGTGACATATACCCAGTCAATATGAGAATACATGAAATCCCCCATTATTTTTATTTTTTTCCGCCTTTCTAGCCTCTCTAATCTCCCTGAGCATTTCAGAGTAACTGTCACCATCCTGATCAGGTTATAACGTTTTTACTGTTATACTTTTATTGTTCAAGTATGAAATTTCTATCATCAATAGAGGTTCTATGGTACAATTTGATTAATTTAAGATTTTTACTTTATTTGACTCTATACTTTCTTTCACATATAGTGACACTCCCCCACCAGCACAATCTCCTCGGTCATTCTTATCTGGTTTGTACCTGGTATTACTGCATCCCATTGATTATCTTCAGTCCACCAACTTTCCATGATGCCTATATTATCAATATCCTCATTTATCATTTAGTTCACACACCTTATATAGACATCTAGATTTAGACTTAGAGATGATAAATCCAGTTCTGGAATTCCAGCTATTACTGCCAAAATGGGAACCAAGGAACTCCTCAAACATTATTCATTTTCCTAGGTTTAAGGACTTCTCATCTTGGTGGGATTCCAAGCTGAAGGAGAAGAGAGGAAGGGATGAAGTAATAATATGCAGGATACTTTTAAACTAAAGTGACAAGCCAATGGAAACTGTTTGTAACAGAGCTGGAAACTCATTCAGCAAAGTGCTGTAGCTCAGTATTTTTATATAGCAGTGACGTCATAAAACCATACTGGAAATATCACACTATTTCAAAAACTTTAAAATGCTGTGGCAACAGCTACTGAAAAGGGAAGAACCAAAGAAAAAGTGAAGTGGGAAAGCGAGGATGAAGCATGGAAACCTAGATCATTAGTCAAATGAATAAATGCTGAGGGAGTAAAATGAAAAAAAGCAGAAAATTAGGAAGGAATAAAAGAATACGAATAGATTGTTATTTAACTTTTCGTGTTACTTAAAGTAAAAGATGCTTTTTTCTGATATTCAATAGTAGTAAATATTGATTTCAGCACCCTAACTGCTACCACTAAACTTGCGTATATTTCTCTTTTGTTTACTTGTTTGTTTTGCTAACTTTGGGAAGCCCTGGGGATATTTGTTTTTTCCTTTTAAAAACAGAGCTCAGGCATAAACATTTCGCTAAACAGAAATTCACTAATTCTCAGCCATGGTTTTTCAATCATTTCAACTGATGCAGGAAAGTAAAAGCAACAGACTGCAGCTTCCTTCTTGCCATATCTTAAAGATATCTTTGTCATCTAAAGTGAAATTCTCCATGTGACTAATCTGTATGTTAACTAATCACTTTTATTATTTTCAAAGAAAACGCAAAAGGTCAAAATGACCCAGTTACTTCATTGTGAAAAAATGCTCATAACATGCTGTACAGAAATTTTCTATCTAAATAGCAAAGATTTCTAGTGCAGTCACATAACATATATTAAAACCATTACAGCCATTGTCAGCTCTGCATCAATATTTTAGCTGGAGCACTAACTCTCACCTGCACATGGGCTCATTAAGGTCACTATTGAAAATGTCTCTCACACTCTGCTGGACAGATCAGTGAAGCATAAACATTTCCCCCCATGTCCTGTTGCTCCTCAAGTGTACTCTATGCAGTCAAGGGAACAGTGAAATTGCCCCAGAGGGATCTTTCATCTAGAAGATTTAAACATATTAATTTAACTGCTGTGAATAACACATTGCATTGAGAGAAAAACAAACATGTTACTTATTTTTAATTTTCTGGTTTTTCTGAGCAGCAGAGCAGTGTCTCAAAGGTAGAAGTACCAATCGGCACAACCCACTTGTCAGTAATCAGAAAATTAAAGAAATTGTCCTATTTCCATCTCCAAGAGACTGTGACATTACAGTCTATTTTATTATTCATCCATTGATTACCTGCATGCAAAGGGATAGCATACACACATACTAGAGATTTCATTTTAGAGTTAAAATATGATTAAAATGGGACAAGCGCCAACAGACAGTAGACACTCCTGCCTTTATCTACACATCCATAACATTACTCTAACATTTTTGTCTTAGTATGTTTTTTATTATGATCTTATTAAAAGGGGCATTATACCTTAAACAAACTAATGCAAGTTCTTGTGATCTCAGGACAGTTATTCCAAAAACAATGCACTATTTTATAATGAACATTTATAATCAGGTTTATAACAAAATAGTTCATCATGTAAACAAATGAATAAGTCACACACTAAATAAATATCTGTAATAGTAAGTACTGACATATCACTTAGGACTCAAACCAGCAAGCCCTCTGTACAGCATTGCCACTAAAATGAATGTTTTGGTCTCTATTTTTAATTTGAGCTGAGCAAATACTTCATGGCCAATAAGCTATTCAGTGTCATTAGAATTGGAATATACACAAGCAGATCAAAAATGTTGGTAGCTCTTCCAGGGCTATGGTCAGATCACAGAAATTTACCAGTAAGTATTCATTTTCTGATATTTGCTAATTGAGCTGTCTTGGTTAGTTGTGTTTGGTCAGATTAATCACGTTGCCTGTTCTTGGTTCCCTAACTGAGCAAGAGTGCAAGCACTTTAGGCATAAATATTCATGCAAATGTAAATTTTGGGTTCAATAAATATTTTCACATGTAACTATGAAATTTACTTTCCCCAAACATTTGTGTCAGCAGCATTGGACTGGCCTGCAGGAAAAGGAGAGAAGAGGAGTCCTCCCAAGGTGGTCAGAGCAATTGCAACTCATGCTCTATCTACCCACCTCCACCAGCACTATCTCCTTCACAAAGATGAAGGGTGATGGCAATATTCTTCTCTCACTTGAAATAAAGAGGGTTGGAAGTACCACTGCCATCACTTCATGTTGTGATTTTTTAAATGAGCTCACCTGTCTCAGTGCCTCGACTGCTGTATGTGTTGCCCTTTGCCTATTGCTACTTCTTGTGTTTGAACTTTGAATTAAACATACTACAGTACTATGAATTCTGGGGTGTCTCAAAGATCATGCCTCCTAGTGTTTACTACGATAGTACATTAAATTGAAACACAAAAACATCAGAGGGCAACTGCGGCCAATCCTGGGCCCAAAACCTGTGTCCCCACTCTTCTCCACTGGTGATGCCTTCTCCTTGCAAGGATTAATTACTAGATTTAAATTCTATTGGGTCTTCTGCCAACCAGGAGGGATCTGTGGGATCTGTACTTAATCTGTCACTGTTGCAGGAGTCTTGGGTGTCCAACAGGTCTTCAGTCCTCTAGGAAATTTCCCTGTATATCTGTACAATAAATATCAGTCACTTGGAAAGAGAATACAAAAGGGCTGAACATAGTCAAAACAAGTTTGTGTAAACATATGAATACTTGAGGAATTTTTATTTGCATCATTTGCCCAGCTCTTCTTGCAATATAGTTTGAAGTCAACTGCATTAGTTATTACATACATCCAACATATTAACTTAAGCTTGGCTAAAATCTGATGGTTTCTTGCGTATACTTTGTGAGTTGTTACCAAAGACTCTCAGTAAAATATTCTAAATGTGTGTCAAAAAGAAAAAGAAAAAAGAAAACCTGTGCAAGAAAGCACCACCCGAAGAGAAAACATGAACAATGTTTTAAATGATTACATATTTTTGCTATACAAAAAACCTAAGTAAAAAATTGACTTTATATTTATTTTTTCTTATGTTGGTTTCATTTTAAATACTCCACAGATCCATAATATGATAATTTCAGGCTGTTCAGAAAGATAAATCTTAACACAGTCCTATAACCTCCACTTGTATAAATATATTGGAAAGGAACTTTGACCAGCAGTAGAAATTTTCATACTGTACTTAAATAATATTTTTGTTTACAATTTTTGAAATTTTACAATGTTTGGTTTCTGAATACCAATATTAATGCACAAATGTAAAAAAGACAGTTTAAATTAACCTTTTGTCACTCTTTGTATCAAGTGCAGCTTTATGAAAGGAATGTAAAAGAAAATCATTTATATATTAGAGACTCATTTTAAAAAGAGACACAGCAACTTATTCTACGTTTTGAAAAAGAATACTGTATGTCTATACTTTATTATAAATAATCATGTTCTGTCATAGTTTCTTCTTGCCAGCAAATGAAGGACATTTTTTCACAAAGCTTCTAAAATGTACATGAGTATTTGATTAAATCATGTTCCCTTGAGAAAATAAAGTTCATTCGCACAGAGCAGACAATAATGAGGAGCTCATTATTACAATAAGACTTTTAAGGACCTTGGTAGCCAGTACCAGTTGCATTTGGAAAGATACACCTCAATTTTTCTTTTTTTTAAAAATAAAGGTAGAATCATAGTTATTCATTTACTTTAAAAATTCTTAAGATGAAGAAAAGTAGTGTTTATATATATAAGTCCTTGTATAAATTATAAAACTCAAGTTTATGTTACAGAGTTCCTTCCCCAGAGGAAGCATAAAGCACTTTTGTGGTACCTTCACCAGTAAATATTTGTATCACATTAAGTTTGACAAACACAACAAAGACTCATATTGCATCCTAAAGCCCAAAGAGAACATTCCTTTGATGCAATGTCTCATGATGGATGTGCTCCATGGGATCATTTGATATCCTTGAGTTCAGTCAATTTTGAATAAAGGGCACAGGAAAGTAACACATCTAATCAGTTCAGTAGGAATTGGAAATAGTGTACAGCAGTCATCTTTTTTGAGGTCAACTTACACCCTTTGGAAGACAAAGAGGAGTTTAAGAATATGACAATGAAATAAAAAGAACAACAATGAGGTAAACTCCCCCAAAAAGGCAGAATGAGCTGGAATGTCAGGAGAGAGTTCGATTGTACCTGACACCTAAATGTTTTTCTAGCCAGAGTTCAGCCAGCTGCATGGTAGATGCAAATGTACTTGCTTTGGACCCCAAGCACATTTTATATTGTTTAGGGTCTAAATTTGGGTCACACTGAACTGGATGAAAAACATGTACAACTCCTACTTCTTGACTTCTAAAAGCCTTCAGCCCAGAAGTTATTACTTTAGTAAAGAGGTCTACATCCTCAAGTCCCCAGCCTTGTATTGAGGTATCAAATCCACCAGCACTCAGTAGATCACTTTTGTAAATACAAGTGATTCCAAATCCATAGTCTCGCCAAAATCCAGTTTTCTTTGTGAAAACAAAGTTACTGTCACCTGGAGGGTTGCCTCCATATATTACTTTTGGATCATATTGACTGAAGATGATGGGATAATAAACCTGCTGTCCTTGAATAGTATTATCTCTACATCGTTGGAGAAAGTCTGGTGTGAATATCAGGTCAACGTCACAGAATAGCAGCAAAGTGTCATTCTCAAATTGAGATGAGGCCATTTCAAGACCTAAACCTCTGGAAAACTCTCCTGTCATAGGAATTAGGGTCATATCTGCCTTCGGATACTTATTATGATATTCTTTAATTAACTCTCTGTGTTTGCTGGAATCTTGGCCAGAATCAGAGCTGAACAGAATTACTGCCAGCTTTACATTCTGCCTGGGAATAACACAAGTCTTTTCAAAATTCTCCATAAATCTTAAGAAAATGTCATATCTTCCTGTGAGAGGGACAAGAATATGTATTTTCTTGTCACTATGTCCTCCTATTTCTTTGGTGTCTTGGAATGATGAAAAAATCTTTAAAGAATTTGAAAGAAAAGAGAAAGACTGAGTATCACTGTTAATATTCTCCACAAGGCTTCTTACATCCAGTTCCTCTGCCTCTTTGAAAAAAGGCTTGCTAAACAATTGCTGAAGGTAAGCATGACGTCTCACTGGAACTGTAAGCTTTCTCCCTTTGTGTCGTTTGTACAAAAGAAGTAAATCCAGGATGTACTCGACTCCATGCATAGGATCAACCCTACGGTAGCCATATTGTATTTCCTTGAAATCAATAAGCCTTCCTCTAGATTTAGAGTTCTCATTTATCATTTCCATTACTTGCATCACTGTGTCATCTAATGCTGCCCGCAGAATGCTATTAATGCTTTGTCTGGGTGGTTGATTCTCAGCCATAGAATAAAGGAGCTTCCCTGTCAGGAATTCCCATTCAATGACTTCATTCCTTTCACGAGGCTGGAAGCGATTGAAAGATGGCATCATTCCCAGCTGCTGATCTTCCTTATTTATTTCACTGTTACTGAGCTTGCTCATTAGGGCACTTTCTCTATGGAGCTGGATGGTGCGATAGCGTAGTTCTGAAATTTTGCGGCTCAGTATGTAATTGTGGAGTCTGTATTGGTAGGCTGGCCTTTTATTTGGATGAAGTGTTATAGCTGTGTGTATTTTACTGTTGTGAAGATCTTGGATGTAACCCTTCCGGTTGTGTTCATAATTTTCATGGAACAATTGCTGCATCTGGAGAGGGAAGAAAATAAATGCAGTTAGGTAGGAAAAATGTTAAACAATGCAAGCCCATGAACACCTGCTAACTTACTATGGTTTACTTTTCACATCAGAGTTTTAAAGTCTAATATTGAATATTAATTATGTATATTTATTTATTATCCATTTAAATTCCAGTAGTGGCTACAATGGGCAAATAGTGTCTCATAAATAAATTGACCTCTTGTGCTTATCTTTACTTATTCTACCTGGAAAACCAGATATTTTTAAGTTCATGCACACAGTGGAAAATCATGTCAGCTATTCTTAGTAGAATGTCAAAACTCATATTGACTTCAGTGGGAGCAGGACTGGGCTCACAGATGACGTCCAGGTTGAATTTTGCAAAGCATTCAATTCCTCTCATAAGCCTCTATCAATATATAAACCATCATTTGTACAGATCCTTATTGCACAGTTATTGGAGAGGTTAAGTGACTGAGGCCTTTTTTTTTTTTTAACAGAAACTTGAATTTACATCTAGGTACACCTGAGCAGCTCCAAATAGCTAATAATTCCTATTGCAACAACCAAATGGATAGAGCTTCTTAACACTGATTAATCAAATTAACCTCAGTTTAACAAATTTGTTAGTTTTTGTTCCACAGAATATGATTAAGTGACTGCATTATAATCACTGGGCTACAAAGCTCTGGCAGTGATGCAAATAGCAGCCTGCCCAATCAAACTATACCTGTCATACTAGTATCATTTACTGTAACCCACTATTGATTTCTGAGGTAAGAACACCCCACTTCTGTCAGATTACTAATTGTAACTAATTGTAATTGTAACTAGTGGTTAAACACAGGACTAGAAAATGTTGGTCATATACCTGTCTATGCTACTGAACCACACTTGAGCAAGTCATTCAATCTTTCTGTGCCTCTTTTTCCCCTCCTCATAAACTGTTCTGAATGTTCATTACTGTTTGTAAAATGTGTTAGTACTCTCTTAAATGGAAAGCAACAAAGAGGAGTAAAATATGATTAACCCTTCCTAAATACATTTAAGTCACACCATCCTTTGCTGAGATAACAAACACTGACTATAATTGGAAGCATGTTCCCAATAATATAACAGAAAAGAAAAAGCAGGCTGTTCTCATTTATTTGATTAATGGGAAACAGCTTGGTCTGTAATTACAATATATAGAAAAGGGGAAAGTGTTCATTAGATAGGAAATGCTGTTCAGAGCCTTGTTGGTGAACTGAAGCACTAATTAGATCTTCAGGTTTGTATTGAAGTCTGTCTTCTATGCACTGCACACATCAGGAAAGATGATATCTGATAACAGAACAAAATATCCCAGCTTCAAAATGTTTAACTAATTCACTTTATTACAAACCTCTCTAGAATGGGGATCCTGCTTAAATATTTCGCTACTCAAAGATAATATTAACCTATTATGCTAAGAACCAAGAAAGCTAAAATTTAGTAGGCCTATTAGCAAACGATCCTACAGCAGAAAATACAAATCATAATATTTAGAAAATGTTATTAATTTCATACATAATTTCAACATATTGCCATTTTTCTTCTTCTTCTTCTGTAAATGAATTTGCTTGTATAAATAAAACAATTATTGTTAGTCACCACTGTATTTGAGACTGCCTTGCAAGGTCCGAGAGCCTGGACTTCAGCCTGAGCCCATACGTCTACATCACAATTAAACAGCCCCTTATCCCAAGCCTGACAAGCCCAAATCAGCTGTCACGGGCCAGCCGCAGGGTTTCAGTCGCAGTGTAGACATACCCTTATATGGTGCAATCATCCTTAAATTTTCAGTCTCATCCTTCATTGTTATCCTGCAAAATTTGTGGAGAAAAATGCTTTTTTGTGAAAAGTGGGAGATGATGGTAGTGGTAAAGGACCTACTACAAAACCTATTTCTAGCCCTGGCAACTGTAATTAGTATAGCAACCCTTTCTGTATTTTTCCATGCATTCTTGAAAAGCTGAGAATCCTGAAAATAGGTAGCTGTCACTAACAATATGGAAAATGTTTATGGTAGTGCCTAAGGGCCGACCTAGAGTGCGCATCATTGTGTTAGATGCTGTAGAAATGCAGAGTAGTAAATGGTCCTTGCCCTGAAGAGCTTACAGTGTAAACAGACAAGACATGTGCAGGATGGGGAGAGGGGTAGAACACACAAGCAGAGTGAACAATGTGATGGTGGCAAACATCATGTTAGTTCCATTATTATTATTTGGGTAGGTGCACTTAAGAGGGGATAAGTTAATACAAAGAAAAGGGAGGGTATGAGGGAGTAAGGAGACATGGGGGGGGAGGGATAGCTCAGTGGTTTGAGCATTGGCCTGCTAAACCCAGGGTTGTGAGTTCAATCCTTGAGGGGGCCATTTGGGGATCTGGGGCAAAAACTGGGGATTGGTCCTGCTTTGAGCAGGGGGTTGGACTAGATGACCTACTAAGGTCCCTTCCAACCCTGATATTCTATGATTCTATGATTCTATGGCAGGTGAAAATATGGTAAGAGGGGCAGGTGTATAGTAAAACTGAGTTGAAGAGACTGTAAGGAAAAGGGAGGGGGAGAGAGCTGCAATGCAGAAGGGTTGGAACAAATAGTCAATCAGCACAGGGCAGAGGAAAACTATAGAAAGTTCTCTGAATATCCAAAAGACATTCTGCTTTTCCTGCTTCTGCCCCTACTGGCTGAAGCATTTGACGGTGAGGAGAGGCATCAGGTAGGTCATAGGGCTATGCACTGATAGACCTGTACAAGTCATTAGCGCATTGCAGCGAACTCTCATGTTCTTTGGAGAACAGGATTAGAATGCATCGTGATCTTGATAAATTGGAGAATTGGTCTGAAATCAATAAAATGAATCTCAATAAAGACACGTGCAAAGCATTGCACTTAGAAAGGAAAAATCAAATGCACAGCTACAAAATGGGGAATAACTGGCTAGGTAGCAATACTGCAGAAAAGGATTTGGGGGCAATAATGGATCACAAATTGAATATTAGTCAACAATATTCGTGTGATGCAGTTCCAAACAAGTCAAATGTCATTCTGGGATGCATTAACAGGACTGTTATATATAAGACATTGGCGGTATTTTTACCCCTCTATTTGGCACTGGTGAGGCCTTAGCTGTATTGTGTCCAGTTTTGGGCATCACACTTTAAGAATTATGTGGACAAATTGGAGAGAGTCCAGAGGAGAGCAACAAAAATGATAAGAGGTTTATAAAACATGACCTATGAGTAGGGTGACCAAATAGCAACTGTGAAAAAACGGGACTGGGTTGGGGGGTAATAGGCGCCTATATAAGAAAAAGTCCCAAAAAACGGGACTGTCCCTATAAAAACGGGACATCTGGTCACCCTACCTATGAGGAAAGATTGAAAGAACTGGGCATGTTTAGAGGAGAATAAACTGAGGGGCAACATGATAACAGTCTTCAAATCTGTAAAAGGTTATTATAAAGATGATGGTGATTAACTGTTCTCCATGTCCACCGAGGGTAGGACAAGAAGTTATCAGTTTAGTTTGCAGCAAGGAAGATTTAGGTTAGATATTAGGAAAAAGAACATTTAAGCACTGATATAGGTTATCTAGGGAGGTTGTGGAATCCCTGTTACTGAACAGGTTTTAAGAACAGGTTAGACAAACACTGGTCAGGGATGGTCTAGGTATACTTGGTCCTACCTCAGCATGGCGGGAAGGAATAGATGACTTCTTGAGGTCCTTTCCAGCCCCACATTTCTATGATTCAATGAAACACTGGCATCTTAGGGTACGTCTATACTTACGCGTCCGGTCGGAGGCGCGGGATCGATGTTCTGGGTTCGATTTATCGCATCTTGTCTAGACGCGATAAATCGAACCAGGAAGTGCTCCGCCGTCGACGCTGGTAATCCAGCTCGACGAACGGAGTAGGCAGAGTTGACGGGGGAGCCTGCGCGCCGCATGTGGACCCCGGGTAAGTGCTTTTTCATTCGAACTAAGATAGTTCAACTTCAGCTACGTTATTCACGTAGCTGAAGTCGTGTATCTTAGTTCGAATTATGGGGTTAGTGTAGACCAGCCCTTAGTAAACAATGGACCAGATCCTCCATTGATCTTAACTGACACTGATTTGTGACATGAAGTAAATGAGCTATGATAAATAATACCATCTGAGGTTTGGGCCCAGTGTGTCCAGATCCTGATCCCACTCAAGTCAGTGAATGGGGAGAATCATATGGAATTCTGTAAGCCCAAAGTGTTAATTTTTCATAGGACTTTACTAATTTTTTCTGAAGAGATTGCTGCCTTTTGAATGATTCTTACAGCACAACTAGCAATATAGTTGGCAAGAATTTCTGAATGCATTTCTTCATGCCGGTTGAGACTAGAAGTTGGCAAGAGATGTGGGTAATCTAACAGTGCTCTAAGGAACTCTGAACTACAAGCAGTAGAAAAAAACATGGTGAGCTGAATAACAGTGAAGACAATGTTTCCCTGTATGCTTCAATACAATAGTTAATATGTAAGCATAAGGTAATTTGCATTGCAAATCTTCAAACTCACTGTAATCTTTGTGATTTACTGATGTAATAATAAATGAAAGTCCTTATTAAATATAATGCAAATGCCCAAACCATCCCTCTTTTATTATTATTACAAGACTAGTTTGTATTAAAAGACTGAATGCAAATAGTGCTTTTTAAATTAACACCATTTTTCTCTGAACATTGTTTATAAAACTATTTCCTTCAGTTAAAAGTCCAGGAATGAAACTTAATCCTTGCCACAACCCTATTTTTTTTAAAAAAAATATGAACCATAATATTATTATAATAACAGCATTTTATCTGCCTTATGGAACAACCAGCTTTTCATCGAACAACAGGGTACTTTTTCATTCCGATTCTCCCCCACCCCGAGTTAGTTGAAGATTGGGTCTCATCCTGCATTCGTGAGCATCCAATGCTCCCAGGGATTTCAAAGGGAATTTTGAATATACAAGGAATACAGAGCGGGGCTTGTATTGATCTGATCATATGTGGTAGAAAACAAGCTCTTTAAAAAAACAATTTACACTGAAAGTGTATAATGCCCTCAGAGCCCCTCTAGTCAAAGCAATCTTTTGAACTGAGAAAATTGTGGCTCTTTATGGTATCACTATATATAGCTTCTTCCCATAGTCCAATCCATAGTATAAAATTGATTTTACATCTGTAAAAACAATGGCTTTACTATTAGTGTTATATTTGTGTATAGCTTATCTGCATTATGAACTACAATGTTGTGGGGTGTCTTTGCCAACCAAACTGAAGCGTGAATTGAGTTTACTATTTAAATTACTGTAAGGATTACTGATCATGTTTTTTTGGTACCATGTACATACTGCTATGTCGATATACCCAGAAACAATATACATGGTAGTGCAGTTGTGGTCATGGTGAAAGTGACTGTAAAAATGGCATTCTCTTACACAGCAGATCTGCCCTTGCTGGGTATTGTGAAACATATTTCCTTACTCTAGTGGCAAAAATATATATGGCTGAGTCAATGCAGCTATGAAGAAAGATTCTATTTTGTATTATACATCTTCAACAGAATACTTAGGTAAATTACAACTGCAGAATCTTTATGAAGTTACGGCCAGGATGAATGGAACTTGATTGTTTCACCCCTTGTTAAGCATGCAGGGCTCAAATGTGGAAAAAAATCATCATTGTGGGCCAGGTTATTCCACAAGTAGTTTCATTGTCATTGGTACTACTCACCAAGTATTATGAGTAAGGGTGACAAATTTCTGACCCTTGCTTACAAATAAAGATTTGTAAACTGGGTATATGTGAAATACAACAAAACTCTGCAATACCATTTTTACAGGATCAGATTTCAAAGTAGAACTGCACTTTAAGTAATGAATTTAACTTTTTGAATTTCCTTGCTTTTGTGAGTTTGATTTAATCTTATTAGGTACATTATCTTTTCATTTCATTTCTAATATTGGTCAAGACCTTCCACTGACATCAGCTCAGCTCATTTTGAGACTAAACAATGTCAAGCAAAGGCTCTGATAAGCTCTGATAAAATATTGTTACTTCATTAAGACAATGGGTTTTTTGACGTTGCATTTCCCGTTTTCTGCTCATTAAAAACAACAACAAAACAAAACAAAAACAAACAAACAAGTGCCTCCCTATAGTGTTGGAAACATAATTCTAGAAGAGTGCACACAAATATTGACTCTGTGGCACTCTATGTAAACTACTTTATGTAGATGCTTCACCTAAATACATACCAAAGAAATCAGCAAATATGTAATAAGGAGAATAAATTAAAACATCAAGAAAGGAATTGGAAAGATTTAATTTCTGTAAATATCAAAGAGTTCTTTTTTAAATTAGTAAACTCCTTTCCTGTGAAGGCAATGTAGTTCAATATACAGTGCATTTAAAAGCCACTACAGTGACAATATATAAAGGGAAAAAGTTTAAGTTGAATCTGCATATCACATAAAACTGCTTGATAGTGAAAACATTATACTGAATAATGCAATTATGCAAACTATGCATTTAATATATTTATAAATTTACTTTTGGAGTATATGCTGCAGATTAAAAACTGGGATTTACTGTCACTCTTTCTAGGCCTACCAAATTCCCATAGGGAACTGGTTGCAGTTAGAATACTGGCAAATTATAATACTATTTCTTATATCCTCCAGGTCAGAACACTTATCTGACTTGTGGGCAAAGGCAAAACTAACCCCTTGGGGATGCTTTGTGCGTACAGGATCTAGTGGCGTGGTTCACCTAAGTTCTTGTCACAATGTCATGATTGTTAAAGCTGTGAGTGGTGTTTCTTCGGGAAAGCTCTCTTGCTCATCTTTTGAAGATGCTTTGCCTCACAGATGCCTCGTCTGGAGGGTTTTCCTTGAATGAAGAGTCATCTTCTTCTTTACTAACTGGAGACTTGTGGCAGATGTTAGTTGAAATTCAGTTTGAAGATTCAAGAGAATCCTCTTATTGCACTTGCTTTTCATTCATTTTTCAAGTAAACTATAGATCAAATTTCTTTTGGGTTAAAGGCTGAAGAATTTCTCTATTTGTCTGCATGCTTTTTTGAAGAATCTTATATGTAAACCAAGTGATAAGGCTGTGACTTTGATTAACTGCCTTTTTCTTGTCTCAGCTTACTGACAGGTGACATTTATTTACAAACAAATTTAGTGGATCAGGAGTCTGTTTCCTTGAAACTTTTTTTTAATATCTCCAATTCAATTTCATAAAAGTTCAACCTGCATAAAATCCTATATATCTAATTAGTTGTGTGTGTGAATACTTTGAATGTTTAAAGACAATTTCAAATTTTCTAAAGGTTATTCAGGTCTTGATCAAGGCTTATTGAAGGTCTGGTACATGCTGATAAATTTACTCATGCGGAGTGGTACTTTACTCGTTGTGTAAGGGTTGCACAACATGGCCCTCTGAGATGTTCAAGTTTGCACAAAATCAATTTACCCCCAAATGTTAAGACCAAAGTTTCAATAATTTCATTTTGAGTTTCATAAAATGAGGCACTGATTAGTAACAATGTATACATTTTATTTTTCAGTATCTGAAACCATCATCAGTCAACTCATTGAAAGATTTCAAAATCTATCAAAAGGATTCTCAAGTACTATTTAATATAAATCCTTACTTTAAACGTTAGATATAATACCATATGTACTTAACATAACTTACATTTTAAAATAGAAAGTGTGAAGCAAAAATTTCCCTGCTGGTTCTTAATTTCTTAAAAAAGGAGAAAAATATACTTACGATAAATTATTAAAAATAGATGTGCAAAACCTAACCACAATGTTTTTAAAAAAAAGGTGATTTTATATACCAGTTAGAAAAAGAAAAATGTATAACTGTCTTGTAGTACACAAGTTTTAAAATGTATAATTGAGAAAAATAACTTCTTCCTTAAATTTGAGGAGAGAGAAGAGAGAATCTATTTTCTTATTACCTTACAAAGTATGTATGTCTCTTTTGCAGGTATTTTACAAGTGTTATCAAATCAAATATTTCTTGTTCAGTAAATACATAAATAAATTCTTAACACATTATCTCAAAGCAGTGCATTCCTTAAACTACACCTTTTCACTTACATTATAATACACAATCAAAACATGTACTCAAAGTGCAACACGTTTCATTATGGCGGCCTTGCTTCTACTGCAGACACATATGCTCCTTCGTGCCCCAAGTCTATCAATTTTTAAGGCCTTAAATAAACCTTAAGACAGGCCCTACTCAAGTTAATAAGCCAAGAACATAACTGATGCTGAGATTGTGTTTTGCTCCTATGTATTTCTACTGTCATGTGCAGGCAGTAAACTGAAGCGACAAAGGGTCCTGTGGCACCTTATAGACTAACAGAGGTATTGAAGCATAAGCTTTCGTGGGTCAATACCCACTTCTTCAGATGCAAGCAGTGGAAATGTCCAGAGGCAGATATAAATGTGCAGGGAAGATTCAGGCTAGAGATAACGAGGAAACTGAAACTTACAAGACCACTGATAAGCTCTGTTGAGGGAGTTGGCTTTATAGGACTGTCAGTGAGGGCTGCATTCAAGACTGCAGTAGACACAGAAAGGGAAAATATAAATTAGCTTGTCATTTTTTAATTTAACGTTTTAAAAAAATGAATAAATGGCCTCTGCAACCATTGTGAAATTGTTTTTGAAGATATCATCGAAACAATTGGAAGAGGTTAATGAAATTTTTATCTGAGCCTAGGCTGGAGTCCTTTAAATAGGTTCAAATGTCAATTAATAGCATGAAATCACGTTTTCAGTATTGGGTATATATTTGAAACTTAATATTTCAGTGTTATGTGAATAACATTCCAATTTGGGTAGCAGCATATCCCATTTTATAGTTCAGATAGTCTCATATTCAAGACATGCACAGCTTCTGCATTAGCACATTGCAATGATGCTAATATCTGAGCTTCCACTGCAAACCCCAGAACAAAACCCCCAACTGTACTGTATAGATGCTTCATTTTTTAATGTAAAAGTATTATTAGCTTGATCAGAGGATTTAAATGCTTCACTACATCTAGAGGGTATTTTGTTCACTGTATGGTCACATTACAGAGCATTGCACAATCCTTGACTGGGATTTCTAGGCGTTACCATTATATAAACAAACAGCATCAACAAATAATTTATTTCCTTTTTGTTTATATGTTTGGCTATTACAATGTAATAAAAACAAAGCATTCTTTCTGCAGTCAGCACTCTCATATGCCCTAATGGGAAATCTTTATACACCTATCAGAGGGGTAGCCGTGTTAGTCTGGATCTGTAGAGGCGACAAAGGGTCCTGTGGCACCTTATAGACTACACCCCGATCGCGCTCCCCGTCGGCTCCGGAAATCCACGTCATCGAGCAGCGGAAGCGGAGTCGACAGGGGAGCGGCAGCGATCGACTCGCCGCCGTCCTCATGGTCAGGTAAGTCGATTACGATACGCCGACTTCAGCTACGTTATTCACGTAGCTGAAGCTGCGTATCGTAGATCAACCCCCCTCCCCTAGTGTAGCCCTGGGCTAACAGAGGTATTGAAGCATAAGCTTTCGTGGGTCAATACCCACTTCTTCGGAAGAAGAATACCCGAAGAAGTGGGTATTGACCCACGAAAGCTTATGCTTCAATACCTCTGTTAGTCTATAAGGTGCCACAGGACCCTTTGTCGTTTATACATCTAGCAGAGAACATTTATTATATGGTACAGGGAAACACCAACCCCTAGAATTTTCAATAATGGGTAAAAGAATTATAATGATAAGGCCACACAAAAAGCCCTTCTAAAACTTTATTTGACAAGTCCAATCCTCCTGTTAAATCATTGGGATTTTTGCCTGTGCATACTACCATAGTACTATGTATAGGGTACTAAACATTTTGTTTTTCCGGTTGAAGGGTAAAATCTAATCAAAGTCTCTGTGTTGTAAATAAATTGCTATGCAGCACAGAGGTTTTCTATCTTGTGGTGGCCTGTAGTGACCCTACAAGTTCAGTAGGTTTCATGCTTGTCTGACTTCAGTCATAAATCTCTTAACTGTTGTAGTAATTGATGTGGGAATTCAAGTGTGGGTGGGCAAAAAATTTGAGGGCACCTTCCAGCATTACTGATTCATACCACTGGAACATGAAATCACTGGACTCCAGGACCATGAACCAGCCCTAAATTGAGCTGGACTATTAATAAGCCTTCTCTGCACAATTAGTTGGACCACCCACCTTAAAAGAAGAAAAAAGGATGAGGAGCTAAATGAAAGCAATTCTTTGCATTTAAAATTAACCAAATATTAATCACTATAGTATGTATAAAGGAAATGGTCTGATGTATTATATATCAATGCAATTAATTATTCAAACACAAATTTGTTTAGTCAGTACTTGTTTGGTGGTGCATTAAGGTCTGCTCAGGAATTATAACTGAGGATAAAAAGATTTTATCCTCAGTTATAATTTTCTCTTTTAATGCCACTTTGTGCTCAGTGCTGCCGGGGATTTTCCATATAATTCCTCCTGATATTAATAAAATAAATGAAATAAGTACAAATGGCATCATAATAGCTTCCAGAAGCCATACAAGGTTGTGAAAACCTTATATAGTCAACTATATATAGTCAAGAAATCTCTCCTGTTAAGGCTATTAAGTGTCAAATGTATCTATCTATTTATTTATTTAGAGTTAAATAATAAAAAGATGCCTATCCAAGGCTCTAGGCATCTACCATATCATCAGTAATACAGTAAAATTCGAACAGCATTAATCAACTGGTACAATAATTCAACCAGCCAAACATCTACAAAAACGCCTTTCTTCTGCCCGTTCACTATGTGGGAAGCATACTATAAAGTCCTCTCCAAGAAGCCTATCAAACATAGCTCTTGAAGCTTGCTTGGGAGGTCACCAAACCTGGGATATTTTGGACAAAGGGAGGTGTATGTATGAGGTACAGTACACTTAGTCAGGTTCTTGATACAGTTTATTTCTGAGAAAAGGAATAAGTATTGTAGAGATGAACATATAACAAATTGCACATTTTTTTCTGAGCAAACCAAGCAACAATTGAAAAAAGATTCTATTTATACCATTCCATTTGCCCTTTCTTTTCACTCAGAAACAAGTCAAGTTAGAGGTATGCAGGGTGGTGGGTTTTCTTTCCTCTTTATACTTTTCAGAATTTGGCAAAAACTATAGGAGCTCAAGAGAAATAGTCATATTCTATTGCTTAAGCTATCAAAGCTAATGACACACCTTCATTTTCAATTAACCAAACAGCTTGGCGCTATAAATTTTTTTTTATTAATCTCACCAAGCCTAAAACTATACAGTGATGTTCATCAGTCCCCATAAAATTATCCAATATGTACCATATGAAGAAAGATATTCACTCTTCCCAAGCATGAAAGCACATCATCTCACTAAATCCATAACCAATAGCCACTAGTAAACTACCAATAGCTTGGCAAGAAGGAAAATCTAAGTCAGCACTTTGCCTTTGGCTCTCTTTGTCTGATCATTTCGATGGAGACTTTCCCCCTCAATTATATGCATACATGAAAATTTAAAAAATGGAAAATATTTTCATATCTGAAATTTTTCATAAATAACATAATGGCAAATCAGATTAATAAAAATAACTAAAGCACTACAACAAGACAGTTTGCTTCTAAAATAATTAATTGTTCTGGGAAAAATGGAACTGCCTGCAAAATCCCTCTAAATCTATCAGTATTTCCAAACAATCCATGAATTATAATACATCCAACATTTTATTTCTTTTGAGGCACATAGGATCATGCAGTTTGACTCTCCTTTACTGCTAATCAGCTGTATGTTTTTTTAATCTAAAAAGCTTTTAGCATATAGTTACACAAATACACTTTGACAAACGCTGCCCCATCCCTTAAAGAAAGTCTTGATAGAATGGTCTAATTATGTGGAAAAAATTAAATATAAGGTTGCATAACCAACTAAAAGACACAAATAATCTTTACACTATCACTGAATTCTAGGGAATCTTACTTAAATTATGTATAAGTGAAGTATCTATAGCTTCTTCTGATGAGCAGCACTATGAATTTTGATTTTAGAAAGATACTATCAGTTAAAAAATCACACTGTCTGAAATGTTTTACTTATCTGTTTCAAGTAATAAATAAAAAAATAAATAATTGAGATATGCCTATCTCATAGAACTGGAAGGATCTTGAAAGGTCATCAAGTCCAGTCCCCTGCCTTCACTAGCAGGACCAAGTACTGTCCCCTGACAGATTTTTGCCCCAGATCCCTAAATGGCCACCTCAAGGATTGAACTCACAATCCTGGGTTTAGCAGGCCAATGCTCAAACCACAGAGCTATCCCTCCTAAGCCTAAACCATAGCAAAGATATTTGTAATAAAATGTTTTTTGATATATTTTTACTTTATTTTGTGCATCTGACAGCACTTTGTGTAAAGTCAGTTTGACTATTTCCCCTGTATAGTAGTCAATTACCCCAGTTGGGTAATTCTTTCACCCAGCAATGGAGAGAAAAGCATTTGAACAGACAAATTAAATGGTAAAAGACCAAAAATTGTGGGAAGAAATAAAGGATAGGTGTTCTGCCTGAGAATACTTATAACTTATATTTTAAAACTGATAAGGATTCAAGCTGACAGCATCCCTTTTAAATTGCATTTACTTAGATTGTAAAACTTTGTCATCGAAACCTTTAGGGCATTTTAGAGGAAGCTAAATGATTTCTTTGCATCAATCTTCACCCCAAAGGAACTTGGGGCAAACCCTTGATTTACTGTTTTTAAGTAACAAAGTCTGAAGTATGAAAAATCAAAGTATGAAAAGAGGAGATGCTGAAGGAATTTGAAAAACTGGAAAACAGTGAGTCAAGAAAGCAGAAGCCACACATCCAAGAATTATGAGTAGGGCCCTACCAAATTCACAGCCATGAAAAATGCATGAGGTACCATGAAATCTGGTCTTTTGTGTGCTTTTACCCAACACTATACAGATTTCATGGGGGAGACCAGCATTTCTCAAATTGGGGGTCCTGACCCAAAATGGAGTTGCAGGGGAGTCACAAGGTTATTTTAGGGGGTTGCGGTATTACCACCCTTACTTCTGCACTGCCTTCAGAGCTGGGTGGCTGGAGAGCGGAGGCTGTTGGCTGAGTGCCCACCTCTGAAGGCAGTGCCCCACCACAGCCAGAGCAGAAGTAAGGGTGGCATGGTAGAGTATTACCACCCTTGCTTCTGTGCTGCTGCCTTCAGAGCTGGGCATCTGGAGAGTGCAGTACCACAACGCCCCCCTACAATAACCTTGCAGACCCGCCAACATCTCCTTTTTGGGTCATGACCCCTACAATTACAAAACCGTGAAATTTCAGCTTTAAATAGCTGAAATCATGATATTTATGATTTTTTTAATCCTATGGCTGTGAAATTGACCAAAATGGACCATTAATTTGGTAGGGTCCTAATTATGAGACATTTAAGAATGATGTGGCTGTACTGCTAACAAAAATATGTAAACTCCTTAAAATCAGCTATTATCCCAGAGGGCTGGAAGGCAGTGAATACTATACCTATTTTTAGAAAAGGTGATAAAGGTGATCCTGGAAATTAGAAATGTTTAAGCCTTACTTCACTACCAAGTAAACTATGTGAAATGATAAGTGTTTGAAGGATCAGACTGGTGTTCTTTATAAAATATTAAGATGGCAAATCTGTATATTCCATTGAAAAAACATTTTGACAGAAATTTCCCCACCAATTCTCATTAGAACTGCTCAGTTTAGGTAGGAGACATATATACAAAATAATGAATGATATAGATAGATAAATCAGACATACCTATTTACCCAGTCATAATACAAGAAAAAAGAGCATTAAATGACATTTAAAAGTTTGCACATTTAGAATGTAGAAAAGGAAATACTTAATTATATGAAACATAGCTAACCTATGGAACTCAGGGCCACAAATATTATTAAGGCTCAGAGCTTATCAGAATTCTAAAAAGGATTAACCATTTAAACAGATAATACAAACATTCAAAAAGACATTAGAAGGGACATAAACCCTCACTGCTTCAGGGAAGAAGCAATTTAAAACTAATGAGGGTTAAAGAGAAACTTCCTCTATGGGCAGGTAATTTAATTGTGGTTCATTGCAAGGACCTCAGCATGGGGTGGGTGCAGCTGAGCATCAAGCCTACCAAATTTAACATTAATAACTTTTTTCAGAGAAGTAAAAAAGAAACTAATAAAAAGAGAGAATTTCACAGTTCTGAAACAGGATTCTAAATACCCACTGAGAATAAGACAATTAGATGAACTGTTTGGTTTAGAACTATAATCTATTGTACATTTGATGAGCCTTCATCATAAACATATCTTAATATACGCTGTAAAAGTTCTGGTTTTATTACTGGTTTAAGGGAGAATGGATGCTGTGCAAACAACATATTGTTTACTTCCATGTTGCTCAGGCTTTGATGATTAAATATTCCTACCTCGTAATCACCTCATTTTATTTATTTATTTGTTTGTTTATTTTTAGCAGGATCATGCAAACCATGGGAGTCATATATACATGGTGCGAGTGTGAGAAATAAACTCTTTCACCTACATGGAGACTTCTTAACAGTGGAGAATTAGCTTTAACTAGAGAGATCAGGAGCATCCCATAGGTCAGAATTCTACCACATAAATTGAAGAAGAAAATCAATTTAGCAAGAAGAGTTTTATGTTATACTTACCCACCAACATGACATGCACCAGTGGTCTGCATAATAGGGCAGATTTAATCTTATCTCAGATTTAAATTTTTCACACTCAAACTCCATCCAGCCTTTATTCAGCGGAAGAACTGAACAATATGATCTCCTTGTCAACCTAACTCACCTTTCTTTCATCGTCAGTGAAAGAAAAGTAAATGTTCAAATTAAGATCTTATTCCTTATGGTGTAATCAAGGAGATTAAGTAGAGCTTCATTCCAGCTGATTTTATTAACATTAAAGTTTTATGATAAATTATGAACATCCCTAGAGCTAAACAGCCAATTAAAATAACATAAGCATGGTAGGGTATCTATTATAATGTTTTTCTTAGAAGAAATTCTAATTATATTGCCATTATACTTTTCCACAGGCAAAGCTATGTTTTGTTACAGGATGGGATGAAAATACAGAATTAATTAACATGAATGTATTCTTCTGACAACATAACAGAGTTAGTCTTACACTAAAAATAAACAAAATCCAAGCTGACTGAATTACATGCTTCATGAGGACTGAAAATACTGCATTGAACTGAACGCCTTCATCTTCCCAATAATACTAAAATATCCTTAATGGGATATCTGGGGTTGTTCATTGCCAATTAGCTACTGCTGCTGATTAGTAGAAAGTGGAAGTCTTCCAGCTACAGTACAGTATCTTAAAACCCATTTTTAATACTGCCTCAGGCACCTTTAAATCAAAAGGGTAACAAAGTGCACATTTATGAAGTTATTAAATACAAAAAGTGTTACTATCCCCAGTGTGATCTCTAAACCTGGTCCTTGCAGTCACACACATTTTTCCAGATAGAAGAAACCTGAGTATTAATTGGTTCCTATGTGATAATTTCTCACAATTAACATAAAAACACAAAAAGAGCTTAAAATGTTGCTCGTCATTAATGCATTAAAGCAGAAATAGTCTACATGTACAGTATCTTGTATAACATTAATTACCTCATTAACCTTTATTATGCCAACTTGGTCTCAGTGTGGTCAAACAGAGGGAAAATGATACAGTAACTGCTGAATATATGGATTATGGAATGAAGAAAATGAAGGCAAAGGGAGAAATGTAGTGCAGGACTGAAGATGGCTCGAGTAATACAGTGATCCATATGAAGATATTCAAGAGTAATTAAACCTCTTAATAAAAAAAGTAAACATGATGGAAAAAAATTCTGGAAAAGGTAATAGATCAAAATTTATTACCTCAAGGTTTGGGATGAGCAAACTGGTTTGGAACTGACCTGAACCATCCCCCATAATTGCCCTCCAGCTTTTTGGGAGATACAAGAGAATTTGATTAGTTAATTTTAATTTTCTTTATCTCAGCATATTAAAAAGTATCACAATATTACACAGAAATGATTAAAAATGCTACAGCTTATGGGAGGGAAACTCTTATGGCAGAGTTTCATTATTTCAGGGATCTTCTATGGCCCATGCTATTCAGGAGGTCAGACTAAATGATCACAGTGATCCCTTCTCAGCCTGGAATCTATGAGAATGGTCTCACTGTTGAATAAAAGTACAGATAGCTATCATAGCTCTGTCTCTTCATGATGACCAAAACATATAATCATAGCAAAAAGAGGTGCAGATTTTATTCACAAGATCTCCAGGCCTTCCTAGTTCCGATCAAGCTGAAAGTATGTCCCCAAAAGCTGTCTGAGTGAGACCTATGTAATATAACACCAGAATAACTATCTATACCCATTTTATCCCTATTTGGAGAAATATTAATTATAATTATTATTATTTTATTTTATTTGTATTGCAGTTGTTCCCAAAAGTTCCTATTCAGAGTGAAGCCCCATTTGTGCTAGCTGCTGTACAATCACACAGTAAGACACCTTCTATGCCCCTGAAATTTTGGATGCAATATAAAATAAATCACAACAAATGAGTGTAACGAACAACAGAGAAAAGAACAGGAGTACTTGTGGCACCTTAGAGACTAACAAATGTATTTGAGCATAAGCTTTCGTGGGCTACAGCCCACTTCATCGGATGCATAGAATGGAACATATAGTAAGAAAATATTTCTACATACAGAGAAACATGAAAAGGTGGAAATACCCATACCAACTGTAAGAGGCTAATTAATTAAGAGGAACTATTAATATTATCATTATATTATTATTAATATTATTAATAATATATAATTACAATATTATTATTATATTATAATTAATATTATTAAGAGGAACAACAGAGAGGAGTCAGGGAGAGAAAATTAGGATAACAGTAATAAGATCATACAGTAACATAGGGTAGTTATGTGTAAAACTGATTCATTACAAATAATTTTAATTATACATATCAGCAATCTCTACTGGCCAGCTCTAATTTTCCAATATGAGTGGAAAACTGCAAATGAATTTTTACCCTTCAATGTAATACACAACTTTTGGAATCACTTCAAAAATTCCATGACAAACTATCCCAACAATAATTTTTTCCTGGTGGCAGGACTGAAACAAGGATATTTGTGCATTTATTTCGTATGCATACCAAGGTGATGGCTTCAGCTTCCAGCTATTTATTCTTGTTATGCCTTTCTCTGTGAGAAAGAGCCCTTTAGTACCCAGTATTTTCTCCCCATGAAGATACTTATACTCTGCAATCAAGTTGCCTCTCAGTCTTTTTTTTTTTGAGAAGCTAATCAGATTGAGCTCTTTACATCTCTCATTGTGAGGCATTTTCTCCAGCCTTTGAAACATTTTTATCTCTCTTTTCTGCCCTCTCTCCAATTTTTCAACATCCTTTAAAAACATGGACACCAGGACTGTGTGCAGTATTCCAGGATTGGTTTCACCAATGTCACATAGAGATGTAAAATCTCTTCCCAACTCCTACTCACTAGTTTCCTGTTTATACATCCAAGGTTGGTTGTCCGCTGTCTTTGGCAGAGATTAAAAACCAGGCATCTTGACAGTGGGATCATCTATGAGGTGCTTGTTCTTTATGTCAGATCATAAGCCATATTAGGACCTTAAAATAGAACCTCCTTAGTTACGAACTGACCAGTCAACCACACATCCTTGGGAACCAGAAGAACACAATCAGGCAGCAACAATAATGTGTTAAAATAATAATACAGTAATGTGTTACAATAATACAATATTAGACAATAATACAATAATGTGTTAAAAGTAAACTGCTAAAAAAAAAGGGAAAGCAGCATTTTCCTTCTGCATAGTAAAATTTCAAAGTTATACTAAGTCAATGTTCAATTGTAAACTTCTGAAAGAAAAACCATAACGTTTGTTCAGAGTTATGAACATTTCAGAGTTATGACCAACCTCCATTCCCGAGGTGTTCACAATGCTAAGGTTCTACTGTACATGGAAAATGCGTGCACTTGATGCACAAATGGAAACACAAGGATTTGCTACAGTGAAAATTCAGAGACCTCCAAACCATCAAACAACACATTGTGAACAAGTGCTTTATCTTTTCATTTCCAGGAGGTATAGCAATGGTGCCATCAGCATCTCCTGAAGCCCTTCAATGGATTTCAGACCTTCCTATTAACTTGAAAATGTTGTTATATCCATATGAGAGAAGAAGAGATCCACGGATCACGTTAACCCTTTTTGCATGCAAGCTCATGTTCAGTTGTCTGTCCACTGTAATCCCTAAATCTCTTTTAGTCATTGCTTTCCAGGCTACAGTCCCCCATTCTATAGGTATGGCCTGCATTCCTTGTTCCTAGATGTGTAACTTTCCATTTGGCTGTGTTAAAACACACTTTGTTTGAATGGGCCTAGGTTACCAATTGATTCAGATTGCTCTGCGTGACTGCTCTGTCCTCATTATTTACCACTTTTTGAGAGCTTTCAGTTAGCCACTTTTTAATCCATTCAACATGTGCTCTACTGATATTTTATAGTGCTCATTTTTAAATAAAAATGTTGTGCATTAGTAAGTAAAATACATTACAAAAGTCCATGTATATTAAAAGAGACAATAGTATTGATCTCTGTACTCTGAGTCTGGAGAATTGGGGATGTTACCATAGACAAGGAAGCTTGGCTACATCCAAAAACAGTTAGGCAAAACAGATTACACTTAAAACACACTCATAGCCAGTTCATGGAAGCGGGTAAAGACTGAATATATCTAAGTAGGCTATGCTTACCTACCAGAGCCCTCTCTAAAATGGTGATGCTATTTCCTTTGTTTATACTATAAAATATAAAAATATGGCTCACATCAGATACAGATGACATAGTTCGTGCACAAAGTTTCTCCAAAAGGAAAGAGAGAGTTGATTACAATTTCGGAACAAATTAAAAAACAATTCCCAACAACTGAAAAAAACCCAACGCTGGCAATATCTCCTAATTGTAGTGCAAGTATGCTGATACATATTTATTTACATGACAGCTATTCAGATGGCTTATACCAAAGTTTGGAATGATTTTTGGTCTGTTCTCCCTCTAGTCAATTGATTTTTTCTGATATTTATAACATCTAGCCACATATTTTGCCAACCACCACCATCAGAATTTTTTTTTGAAAATATATATATATATATATATATATATATATATATATAAACACATGGTACCCTTGGGGATAACAATACTTAGCATAAGGACAACCTTTCAGACTACTAACAGTATGAAATATTTCTCTCCAATATCTCCCAGTAATAGAATAGCTCCAAAGCAGACACCAGCTTTTTAGATGTGATATTACATCTCTTACATCGGTAGCAAGCAGTGATGTTGGGTTTAATCAATTTGTAAAAGGAAAAATAACCTTTGCTAATAATGTGGATTTAGATTGATTACATTCTCATGTTTGGTGTAGGTGCTGAATTGGAGTTGTATGTTAATTGCTTTCAATCACTACCAACCTGAACTATGGTCACACTGGTGACCTAGCACTGGCTTAATAACAACCAATCAAGCCACCCAGTCCCGCCCGCACAAGTGAGCATTTTAAGTTTTCTTCATGTATGTAAATTATGCAGCATGCAAATTATGCCATTACATTTCTATATTTATTTCAAATTGATAAACCTATTATTTACTTGTTTGAGAATTTTATTGCTTTCTTGCTCAAAAATATACAAGCAATGTATTTATTTATCCTCATTTTTTTTTAGAGGTGGGATATGTGTGAGTAAAAATGAGTTCTTGATCATTCATTGATTTAAAAATTTCCACATTAGAACTCTTGCCCAATACTTAAATAAAATGTATTTTAAAGCCCTTTAATATATTTCAAAAACGAACTCAGGAAATCTGAATACTTTCTCTGTCTGCAGAAGATGAACTTTTTACTTCTAAATCCTAGGTAAACAAACAGTTATGTTTAAATGCCAGTGTAATCATGTAACGCCAGTATAATGTAGTGGATGAATCAGATCCACAGTCTGCAGGCATGAGAGAAATACATCTGAGGCGCATTCTCAGCAGCTGGGAGTGCAGTGTATCTTTGTGTGTCCATAATTCCCTGTCTATTAATTAAACCAAGTTAATTTAAAACCATCCTAATTTTAACAGACATTTTGAAACTGACATAAAACAGTATCCATAGTGACTAGCTTTTCTCACTGATATCAATGAGAGAGATTTTCCTCATTTCAGTTAATCAAATTGCACTCTCTTTACAGGGACATTGCTACTTCCCTGAAGCTAGGCTTCATGTGTATGCCTACATGTACATGGTACATGTGGAATATTTAAAAAATAGAGTGCCCATTGAAAAATATCATTCATTATTTTCTTGTGAAAAAATTAAATGATTCCGAACTAAAAAAATCCACTGGAGTTTTCCTTTCAAATTCTTCCCTTGGAAGATTCAAACTAGTATGATTTAACAACATCATAGATACACAGTGAAGAATATTCAGGAATTGATTAGGATTAATGGCTATAGCTGCTTTAACACTACATTTTCTGGTATAAAGATCGGTTTTAGATTGTAACTCTAGCCATTAATTTGATACAATCAGCCTAGGTCAGGGGTTCTCAAACTGGGGGTCAGGACCCCTCAGAGGGTCGTGAGGTTATTACATGGGGGGGGTTACAACCTGTCAGCCTGAACCCCAAACCCCACTTTGCCTCCAGCATTTATAATGGTGTTAAATATATAAAAATGTATTTTTAATTTATAAGGGGGGGTCGCACTCAGAGGCTTGCTATGTGAAAGGGGCCACCAACACACACACACTCAAAAGGGCAAACTAACCAAGGGCTGCTTATCATATCCTTTTACTAAATCTGGCCTCTGATGAAGCCAGAGCAGCTGCTTTACAGTACCTCCAAATGTATGCAAAGGCCTTCATCCAACTCTGTGTAGCTGCCTTAACAGAGTCCGCATTAAGAAGTTGCTTAATATTCCCCAGGAAGCTGCCACAGAATGACTTTTGCTAACTTGGAGAGCTGCAAGCCCCTGGCTTTCTAGGCCTCAAGAATATAAAAACAGAACCATCTGGAAAGAGTCCTGCCGCAGCAGAAAGGCATCTGTTAGCATTAGCATTTGGAAAACCCTTCAGTTTTCAAAAGATTAAATATAACAGCTTAGTGAAAATTCAGAGAATGAAGATTATTTCTCAAGCAATTTTAATATCCAGAGAAATGGAGGCTGAACATTTCTTGGTTCAAACAAAAGACTAATTTTATCTTGGGAATCAATCATTTCCAATCAAAACTATGAAGAAGTCAGGGTTCTGAACAATGCCTAATACCTACAAACAGGCTTAGAACAGATGTTGAAGTGTGGTTTAAAATATAAAGTTACAAAATGGGATGATTTCATACTTTGTTATTTTTTTCTTCAAAACAGCTAATTATTTTTACAACTTGGGTAGAGTTTCATTTCCATTATTTGAGCTTTTCCTGTTGGTGAATTTAAATTGCTCATTTAGCCTATGCTATGATATCTTCTTTTTCCTAAATGAAGCTGATAACACTATTAGCATAGTAGATTCAGTACACTGAATGACTACCAGAGAGCTTTGTCCTTGGATTCAAAATCAAGGAGCCAACCACAAAATGGAGAGATTTTTATAGTAATGTCTTCATAGAAACCTGAAAGTTGCTTTTGGTATATCTACTGTCCTGCCCGCCCTTCCTCCCCAGCCCCAGAGCGCCGGGAAGGAGAGCGTACATGGCACCGCTGCAGCCTCTCCAGCCCTGGGAAGGCAAGCGCTGTGGCCCCAGCCCCTGGAGCCTAGCGGCACCGCTGAAGCAGGGCCTGGGGGCGGAGTGTGGGCGGGGCCATGCCTGGCATTTGTGGAGCTCTGCCTCCCCTACCCACCACCCATGTCTACAGAGACCTGAGTCATTCACAGAGCAATGTCCATCCCATGCATTAAGGCAAAGATCATGTGGGAAAAACGGTATGTGATCATGTAATTCAAGACTGTGTCATAATGTATTCACACAAGGGGAGGGGGAGACATGCCAAATTGAAGTTGCACAGGCAACTTTAAGTCTGGCATTTCCTAACTTTCAAGTGCTTGACTTTGCAATATTAACACTCTTTTGACATTTTTATGTATTCTTCTCATTTTTTGTTTTCTTTAAAAAATAAAGGCAAAATTGAAAAATTAGCCATTTCATAGGGACATCCTAGGGAACTCTGTTCTGCCATATGGACTGTAACTTGGATCAGCAGCAGGGTTGTGACCTTTAGATCCACAGCACAGACTTCTACCACTTGATCTAATGAAAGTACACAGTAGAAGCAGTAGGCTGTTATTCTCTATATGGACCAGTAATTAGAAGGGAATGAGACACACAATTTACCAGTGGGTTTGTTGATACCAAAGGAATGTAGAAACTGAGGACTCCTAGGTTAAGTTCCAGTTTCTGCAGGAGAGTGTGCTCCGGTAGTTGAACAACTGCTGGGCAATTCCTGCTGAGTCTTTGCAGCCCTGGGATAATGCATACTCATTTGTTTATGGGGATGGTGCATGTGGAATCAGGTTGGCATGCAGGAATTGTGAAGGGATGCAGCATGCTAAGTGCAGAATGAATCTTCAGAGAATTTAACTGCTAAACAAAATCTCTACTGAGAATGTGTGAATTGCAATTACTTGGAGATTTATAATTTAGCCAAATTTTCACAAAGGTGGCAAAAGGTATATCTCTGACACAAAGTCCAACCCCCTGCCAAACTTGAAGTACCTACCCAAAAGTCAAAGGGTGATAAAGCTTTTCAATGTACATTTGATTTTGCATTAATATGTAATTTTTCCCTAATCTTGATCTTGGAAACAATTCAACTTTTTCAGAATCTTTACCAAAAAATAAAAAATAAAAATCAACTTTTGGCAGATGCCTGGCATTGAAAATTTCAGACCAAACAGTTAAAGTCTGGCAAAGTAAACAGTGTTTTATAATGGGAAGCATTGGGCAATCTTACCTATAGGCAGCGCTATAGATCCACCGATAATAAACAAAACCCCCACAGCTAACCTACAACAGATGACACCAGATTAGGCATTACAGGAGTATAATGGGCCCTTGTGTTCTCTAGGTTTCATGCTGAGAATTATGTGTTCTCTGAGGATAACTCTTCCTCTAAGGCAAGGAAAGATGAAAGCTTCTCTTCATCTGAATAAAGTATGTGTGACCAAAGAGTAGCACATATGGTACATCTCTGTCTGTCCAAGGATTTCCTATCATACCCTTCACCAAAGTATCCAAGAGCTTCCCAGGTAATTTAAGTCAGTATTGCAAGATCTCCAGCAAGCTTCACAGTCATTTGTGCATTTCCATTCATTCCTCATGAGAGGCTCTGCTTAGGTTTTTAAATGTTGGGGGTCTTCATTCTTTCCTCTTCTTTTTACTTTTATTTCACTCTAATTTTATTTATTTTCATTTTTATATGTACTTTTAGTCATACAGTTGTAGTGGTAAATCTCAAAGAGGAGAACCTTACAATGTGCCCTAATGCTGGCCAAAAACTGGATCAATCTGACCTTCTCCAGGAGCTCATTCCAGTGCTTAGGTATTATATTTGGGTAGGGAAATATGTCATTATTTCCCTCTAACAAATGGAGTTATAATCACTGAAGGGAACCTGCTTCTGTACCTTGGGCAATAGCACCCAGTTCTTTTGCTTCTATTGGTTGATACCACCATCTCACATTTGAGACTTGCACCTGTCACTTCCTCCGAAGAACTTGTTCTCATCTGAGGTTCTCTGGTAACATTTAACAAAAGGTTCTTTCCCCAAATCCTTAGGTTGCAGATAGCACCATGATGTCATTTTCCTGACTGACTGCTACAGATACAGCTGATCCTCTGATAGAATCAGTCCCATACTCATACACCTCTAAACTTGAGTTACTCATATGAGATATAATCCAGAGTCTCATCCTTAAATCCTAAAAGCTGCAGAGAACTGCAGCTGTCATGAAGAGGTTATAAAAAGCAAGTATCCCAGAAGCAATGATCTTCTTTCCTAGTGGGAGTTTTTCCTCTAGACCTGCTAGATTCTCCCTATCTTGACTGAAAAACTCACATTCAACATGAATTATGTTGTGGTAAGTAGATTCTAGTGCAGGGGTAGGCAACCTATGGCATGTGTGCCAAAGGCGGCACGTGAGCTGATTTTCAGTGGCACTCACACTGCCCGGGTCCTGGCCACCGGTCCGGGGGGCTCTGCATTTTAATTTAATTTTAAATTAAGCTTCTTAAACATTTTAAAAACCTTATTTACTTTACATACAACAATAGTTTAGTTATATACTATAGACTTACAGAAAGAGACCTAAAAACGCTAAAATATATTACTGGCACGCGAAACCTTAAATTAGAGTGAATAAATGAAGACTTGGCACACCACTTCTGAAAGGTTGCCGACCCCTGTTCTAGTGAGTGTTCCTGAAAAAAAGAATAGCCAAGTGCAATAAAAGGGACACATCTTACATTTTGTTTAAACTAAACCAAAAGCTTTCTCTAAGCTAAGATCACCCTTAGGTCAACAGAAATCTTTCTGCAGTTTTATTTA
This sequence comes from Chelydra serpentina, assembly GCA_037349315.1. Taxonomy (NCBI): domain Eukaryota; kingdom Metazoa; phylum Chordata; order Testudines; family Chelydridae; genus Chelydra; species Chelydra serpentina. The sequence continues at coordinate 32,016,502 of JBAIAC010000042.1, forward strand.
AAAGAAATCAATGAAAACAATTGGTTTTAAACAAATAAACATCCCCCTGCAGTGTTTGAAACCCAAACAACTGCCAGACTAAGAACCCTGAAAATGAAAGTGACATCCCCAGATTTGAATAACCATGCTATTATCAGACACATACATTAAAATTATTTACAATGTATGATTGTAAGTTCTCAGTCCGTCCTTTTAAGACACAAGATCTCTGGATTTAAAAAGTCAATGGGGGAGAAAAGTTGTACTGTAGTACACTGTTCCTTTTAAAGGCATTGATTATCTAATGAGAGATTGCAACAACAAAAAAGTTTCCATTTTACTAGCATTTACCATTTTCTGGATCACCAGGGAACATTAAAAAAAAAAAAAGATTTAACATTCCAAAGAGAAACAACTAGGCAGAAAGGATTGATGTCTTAAGGCCTGAATATCTGCTTAAAAACACCCATTTTCTGGCCATGCCATAGATCTCTCTCTGACAAATTCAGTGCACAAAGGCTCTATCAAAATTACATTAGAGACAATTAAAGCCAAAATGAAAAATGAAGAGGAAAATAACATCTCCAAGCCAAACCTTTGCAGGTACTGCCTCTCAGCTGCAAAAAAATGGAACAGAGACTGGAAGACTTATACATGTGAAACCTATTACAGAGAAAATGCAAATGCTCAAGAAAAGTTTATAATGTGACACCACATCTAGCACTTTGATTAAATGTAATTTAATTGGAGACTGGAACATTTAAAAACTAAATCTGGACTAAACATATGAAGGGGTTTTGGGTTTTCTGGAGGGTAAAGAGACACTTGACATTATTTATAAGGAAATCATCATTCCTTCACTCTTCAACCTGGGAACTACAATAGGCTCAATATACTACATATGAATAAAGGTAATAAAGTTTAAAGTCATTCACAATGAAGTTACATGCTTTGGGATGCCAAATCTGCTAGTCAGTTACACTCTGGATTGTAGGGCTGTGAAACAGCAGACATTGCTTCTGGATTTGAAGCTGTAGAGAATGCCTTTCTTTATATTTATGCTGTATTCATTGTTGACTCTCCCACAGTGACCTCAAAGTTTAGAGAATTTAAATGTAATTCTCTCATCCTGAAAAATGTCTTTATTGCCATAGTGTATGGCTTTTTGTGTAAGTAAAGTGAAAAACTGTATGGTCTCAGCCATAATATCTTATGCTGAGATCTTGCCAGATGTGACAAGCTAAAGAGGGTCAGGCTGGGTCAGTACTTGATTTGGACACCAGAAAGTGGTATTAGTTATTCAGTAAGTAGCCATCTTCACTCCAAATTGTGACTGACTCACTGCTGTAGCACGGTATTTAAGGTGCAGTCTTTCAGATGAGGTACTGTATCCCATTACAAGATACTGGCCAACCACAGTGTAGGCGAGGAAAGGAAGACTGACGAGGGAGCTCCTCGTTCTTTCCCTGACCTACATACTCACTCATGAAGCACCTCAGGATTGCCCTGAAGTATGGTAATCCTCAGATGGCGTAAAGCCAGCACAGTCTGCTGTATGCCACCCAGCTCCCCACTCCACACGAAGAGAAAGGGGAACCAAAAGTGGGAGACAGTAGGGCTGGTGCACATGGCAGTCTGCCCAATCCTTGACCAGTGCTGCCTATGGGGTTGCTGCAGCCTTTAATAATAAATAAAGTAGCACCTAGCCCATATATAGCACAAAGAAGGCAAGTGTCATCATTCCCAGTTTACAGATGTGGAAACTGAGGCACAGAGAAGCAAACTTACCCAAGGTCAAGCAATGGACTAGTGGCAGAGCTAGGACTAGAACACAAGTCTCCTGAGACCCAGCCCAGTGCTTTATACTGGGGAGCCATTTTGGCTTTTGTATGGTGCAGGGTCAGGGTGATCAGGAAGCTGGCACAGACCAACCTTTTCCCTATTTACCCCAATCATAAGTTTGGTGCATCTGGAGCTTGATCCCAAGATATTTTAGGCCTAATGCAGTGCCTCATGTTTGGGAACTACTCAAAAACCTCTCTTCTCAGCAGCAGTTCTGGGCAAGAAAAGAGAAGTCGTTCAGCAGTCCTAGAATGTACTGAAGTGCTATAGATGAGAATGCTAAATTGTCACTGTCCAAAAGTGCATTGCTATATGGATCCAAACAGTGGGAAGAAACGGAGAACAAACCATTTTATGCAATCTATTTTCCCTCAACAGGCTGTGCATTGAGAAACGTGTCATCATAAATACAATTAAACAAGCTATGGAGAATAAAAATGGGATTGTAATTGCAGTTTTCCACAGTACTCTATAAGTTTCTTCTGCTAATTAGAAGAAAATAGTTTTGTTGATGAAGCAAAACTCAGTATAAAGCAGTATGATAAGTCTGGTTTCATGTAATTTTCCCTAGATTTTACCTAGAATCATAGTACAATGGGCTCTGCAACTCCACACCGTCTATTTTAGGCATTTTTAATAGACCCATCACTTAGGCATCTTCGCACCAAAGTCCAAATCCTGAAACTGGATCTATACAGGTGGAATCCACTCATTTCAATGGGATTCTGTCCAGAGAATGGTCTGCCAGCAGTCCCCGCCTTTGAATATGAATTATTTCATGTAATGAAGTATGGTCAAGTTGTGAACATTTTATAAAGATTATCAAATATGTTAGAAATGGCATGGTGTTTAAGTAGCCAATATTAACCAGGCAAAAATAGTGCTAATTTTGTTCACTATTCACAAGTTAGAGCTCCAATATGTGGGCATACGAAGCTTGGGAAGCAGATCAAGTTAGCACCACAAGCCACATTTAACTTGACCACTTATACTGTGACATTACACCCCATATTCTTCATAGAACTATACTTATGATATGAATATGGCATAACTAAGATATGTTTTATGCAAGATGGGTCATGTGAGATATCATTCGAAAGGTTATGATTTACTGAATGTGATCACTGGTCTACAATTTTTGAGAAGTCATCTGCTTCAGAGATAAAATGTGCTATTTAGTATGTATTTTGATGTGCTGAATTCAAATATGACAATTAAAACAACTGATTGGCTACTGTTTCTAAGATATTTAAGTTTTGACATTTTATGTCTATGTCTATTGTGTAGATAGTAGAGTTTTAATCATAAATTGTAAACCTAGGTCTTTTCATGTGTTTATGGTTGCTTTACATGATACTATTTCACCTGTCCTGTTTATGTAACACTTTAAAAATCAGCAAAGGGGTTATATAAATAAAATGTATTAAGAAACAAAAGGCAAAAAGCTATTATGTACATAGTTTAGTCCTATTCAGTGTCTACTCAGCGCTTCTTGGCTTGTCTCTTGTATTCATTAAATGGAGCATCTCTTGTCACTGTCCAGCAATAGTCTGCAAGCATTGATGGGCTCCATTTGCCCTGATAGCGTTTCTCCATTGTTGCAACGTCCTGGTGAAATTGCTCGCCGTGCTCGTTGCTCACTGCTCCGCAGTTCGGTGGGAAAAAAATCTAGATGAGAGTGCAAAAAATGTATCTTTAGTGACATGTTGCAACCAAGGCTTTTGTATGCCTTGAGGAGGTTTTCCACCAACAACCTGTAGTTGTCTGCCTTGTTGTTTCTGAGAAAATGTATTGCCACTAACTGGAAGGCTTTCCATGCCTTTTTTTCCTTGCCACGCAGTGCATGGTCAAATGCATCATCTCGAAGAAGTTCACGAATCTCAGGACCAACAAAGATACCTTCCTTTATCTTAGCTTCACTTAACCTTGGAAATTTTCCACGGAGGTACTTGAAAGCTGCTTGTGTTTTGTCAGTGGCCTTGACAAAGTTCTTCATCAGACCCAGCTTGATGTGTAAGGGTGGTAACAAAATCTTCCTTGATTCAACAAGTGGTGGATGCTGAACACTTTTCCTCCCAGGCTCCAATGACTGTCAGAGTGGCCAATCTTTCTTGATGTAGTGGGAATCTCTTGCACGACTATCCCATTCGCAGAGAAAACAGCAGTACTTTGTGTATCCAGTCTGCAGACCAAGCAAGAGAGCAACAACCTTCAAATCGCCACAAAGCTGCCACTGATGTTGGTCATAGTTTATGCACCTCAAAAGTTGTTTCATTTTGTCATAGGTTTCCTTCATACGGACTGTATGACCAACTGGAATTGATGGCAAAACATTGCCATTATGCAGTAAAACAGCTTTAAGACTCATCTTCGATGAATCAATGAACAGTCTCCACTCATCTGGATCGTGAACCATGTTGAGGGCTGCCATCACACCATCGATGTTGTTGCAGGCTACAAGATCACCTTCCATGAAGAAGAATGGGACAAGATCCTTTTGATGGTCACGGAACATGGAAACCCTAACATCACCTGCCAGGAGATTCCACTGCTGTAGTCTGGAGCCCAAAGCTCTGCCTTACTCTTGGGTAGTTCCAAATCCCTGACAAGGTCATTCAGTTCACCTTGTGTTATGAGGTGTGGTTCAGAGGAGGAGGATGGGAGAAAATGTGGGTCCTGTGACATTGATGGTTCAGGACCAGAAGTTTCATCCTCTTCCTCGTCTGACTCAAGTGAGAATGATTCTGGTGCATCAGGAACCGGCAGTCCTTCTCCGTGGGGTACTGGGCGTATAGCTGATGGAATGTTTGGATAATGCACAGTCCACTTTTTCTTCTTTGACACACCTTTCCCAACTGGAGGCACCATGCAGAAATAACAATTGCTGGTATGATCTGTTGGCTCTCTCCAAATCATTGGCACTGCAAAAGGCATAGATTTCCTTTTCCTGTTCAACCACTGGCGAAGATTTGTTGCACAAGTGTTGCAGCATATGTGTGGGGCCCACCTCTTGTCCTGATCTCCAATTTTGCAGCCAAAATCAAGGTGATAGGCTTGTCCCATTCCGGAGTGGCAAGGGGAGAGTGGACCTGCCGCCGAATTGCCGCCGTGGGACTCGGACTGCCGCCCCCTTCTCACCTGCCGCCCCAAGCACCAGCTTGGCAAGCTGGTGCCTGGAGCCGGCCCTGCAATCAGCAGTGGAATGTTTACTAATGTTGTCATGTGAGGCTATAGTAGCACTAAACTTCCACTGAGTTTGAAAATGGATGCCCAGCACATCTCTCTCTCTCTCTCTCCCTTCACTTGCACTCATAGAACAACTGGTTGGCAAAGATGGAGGTCAAACACTACAGTGATGGGCAGCCTCATGGGAGATAGACACAGTATTAGCCTGAACCTTTTTAAACTAGTTCAACTAATACAGAGTAATCACCAATGAGGATAGGGCCTAACATATATCTGGCTGTAGACTGACCGGCAGCTGTGCATTGATTAATCCCTACAATCAGAATGGGTGCATCCTAAAAAATGTAAAACTTAGGCTGCCAATACCAGCGCAGAGCTGCTCTTTGCATGCGTGGCTTTTCTGCCGACATCAATGCCTGGAATCTAATGCTTTTAAAGAGCAATGGAATTTCTCGTTAGATTCTGACTTTAAATTAGCTGGGCCTTTGGGTCAGACTTCATCATATATATTAAGAGATATCCCGTACTTAGTGCCTAATGTCCTATGAACCTCATCCAATAAGAGTAGCATTCAATCATACAAAAAGTACATTTTCAAAGAAATATCATGCAAAGGATCATAAACTGTGATACAAATGTAGGGTTTTGTACCATGAATAACAACTTGTGGAGCAGTGTCAATTAAAATCTGAATGGAGAAAATTTAATAATAATAAATCTAATTATAATAGAAGGGCTCTATTTTTTACAGACTTTGGATTTGAAATTGGAGTGTTGCTTTGCTTAATTAGAAGGGAAAAATTTCTATAAAAATTATACTGATTAGCAGTTTAGAGACCTGAATGTTAAAGTTCAAAACTTTAAAAACAGGTTTAGTCACTCAAAGAAAAGTCAGATTCCCTGCAGAAAATGTGCTACATAGTGTTATAAAGGATAATGTAATTTCTAGTTGTCAATCTGAGTCATTAGAAAAAGGAAAGAAAACTAGAAATGTGAAAGTTCTGAGTATGCCATATGGAATCCAAAAATGCAATATTTTTCAATTTTCAAAAGTAACCCTAAAAAAAAAAAAAAGGGAGATTAAGTCTTGAAATAATATACCAAACTAATATGGCCTTTCGCATCCCTATTCCAAATGTGAGGTATATCAGTAAAGAAAGAAAGAATGACAATCCATAGATACAAGATATGCTACAAGTGATCATTCCTGGACATTTTCAAAATAATATCATTTAAAAAGTAAAAGACTCAGTCTTGGCAGCACTCATTACTGAGTACAGTGTTTGCAAAGGCCATGAGCACATCTCAGGTAGTAAGCACTAAAATAGTATTTGCAGGATTGGGCCCTAAAATAGGATTGGGCCCAGGTGATTGTACACTGTTATTTTTTTTAATGTGCGAAAACTACCTCCCTCTGTTACCATATAACTATGAATCTAAAACAATAATTAATACTTAATACTAATAAACCAAGTGTTCAAACTGTTAGTCCTCTTTCTACTACTTTCTGCCTGCACCTCTCAGGATAGAACTTCAGATGAGTTCATAAATAGCTTGTAATTATTATAACTTTTTCAAAGATTGATTCATCCCTCTCAGTAGATTACATTAGAATAAAAGCAAATGAAAAGCATCAGGGAAAAAAGAGGAAAAAAACAAAACCCCTCCAAAAGTTGCAGCCAACAGACCTCTTACTCAAGGGTTAGTATTTCGAGCTAGAAACTAAAGTAACTTGTTATAACTGGACAACAAACAGAAAGACGTTCCAAGCTAGAGGCTCCTGCCTGTCTTGTGACCCCATGGTGTGAAGCCCTGGTTTTCTAAAGGTCTTCTCCCACTTGTGTTTCCTGAGCAACCCTTCGCCCAATCATTTATGCAAGGAATGGGAGAAACTGAGTGGGAGTAAATTCCTTATTCACCTTGGACCAGGTAGTATTTCTCTGCAGCTTGTCAGATTGCATTCAACAACAATGTTATAATATGATCTGTTCAGTAGTTAGGCTGTAGCCTCAGCTGCTGGAGAATTCTGCCAGAATCTCTGAGAAGACATTAAACCCTCAGAATTAACAGATTATCCAGGTCCGTGGAGTTCTACTGTCTCTTGCAATTTTAGGGTGACCAGACGTCCCGATAAAATCGGGACCGTCGCGATTTTTCTTCTTTTGTCTCGCGTCCCAACCGATGCATGGTCGGGACACCATTTGTCCTGATATCCGGGCTTCTTCCTTCCGTTTTTTTTTCCCCTCAACAAGTTTGGCGGTGTCCTGATTTCCGGGTCCTCGCATCTGGTCACCCTACTTGCAATAAGCATATACTTTAGTATAATATATGTTTTTAAATAAAATAGATTGTCAAGTAATAGCTGAGGAGCTGGGGGGAAATCTTTAGTTAAAACCTGGAACAGAATTAATAAAGCTAAAAGCACCATTGCACATTTTTTTTAAAGATAAGGAGGTTTGGTTATATTTTTATTTTTGCTATTGGAAATGTGGCATTGTTTTATTACTGTTTTTTACTGACACAACTTAGAACACAGATGAGGAAACCTTGGATCAAGTGAGGTTAAGGCTAACATTTGGGTTCAAATCCAAATTAGGGCAAGGGCTCAGGTCTGACTGAGAAAATCTTGTGATTTTGGCTGTAAGGGGTGTAACTCTCATGCGACTGATGACATAAGGACATTTCTGTTATCTTGAATGGTGGGAATCTCATAAAACAAACTGTCCTTGAAAGATTTCAACATCATCAAGAAGAAAATGGAAAAAAGGCACCCTCTAGGTTTGGATCCAATCTCAAGCTGGACACAATAGTGGTGGTTTTGGATCCTGTGTTTTCAATTTGAACCTCCATTCCCTCAAATGTAGAGGTTTCAGATTAGACTCATCTCTAGGTTAAATATTTCTAAAAGTTAACTATAAAACTGGAAATATTCATGCAGAAAAAAATAAATTACATATGTGCATGTGGATATGAGTTTTTCTTTTAGGTAGTGGTTAAATATTGCATTTCTGTTATATCAAAGAAACATATGCTAAAAATAAAATTGCAATTAAAAGAAACCACTTGTAATTTCTATTGACGTGAGAACAAAAAATCCTGGTATTATGATTATTTGTTTTGAACATGTGTGTAGTCCACCACAAATTCTGTGAAAAAATAACTGATAATTTGTTTGGTTGATTACCTGGATTCTTGTAATATTAAATCATAGATAATATTGTGATGGTATTTTCCAAGAAATCTACCTTCAGTGCATACTAGCACAACTTTATTACAGCACATGCAATGTTTTGATCCACAACAGAATCAGAAGCATGAACATTATTAATATTTATACTTCTAAATCCAAATTCCTCACTCTAAAATAGAACATATACACCTGAACCTTTAGATCGGGTCTGAAGGTAAATTCTTCTGATAGTAGTGGAAGGCAGAAACTAGGACTAAGAAGATAAATATTAAATCTGTGGTAGTGTTGCACTAATAATTAGAAGATAGCCAAGCAGAGTAGTTTTACAATAGCACATTCACCTAGTGTTCACGGGGCTGGGTTTAAAACTGCTTTCAGCATCAATGCATTTTGTCCTACTTTGGATTAAAGCATCAGACCAAAAAATCCTAACACCTAAAAACTAAACAAGTTCTTTGACAAAGCTGTGTCAGTCTTAGATAGTTGGTTGAACTTCTGAAACCATCCTGTTACAAATGTGACTGTCACATATGTTACTGAGGATTTTAAAGTTTTGCCCTGTCACACATAGATTGTTGAGCTACCTTCTGGACAGAAGGTCCTAAAGCCAAGGTCCTTTGCATAAGGAAAATAAGGTGACAAACAGTATAACAGATGCAGCACTGGAAAGTAAGTTCTTACCTTCAAGGATATTTTAGCATCAAAACATCATTTCAGTGCACAGGGACCAACTCCTTCTGCAGTCCCCTCTACCTCTATGTGCTTGGCCTTCTCTTCTGATCCCTGTGGATCTGCGAGGTTAAGAGCGATGTCCCCTTCCAACACTGCAACCCCCAAAATCCCTCCTAACTTGCACAGCTATTTCCATGAAATCTGCAAGGTCAAACTTGCAGTGTTTTCTTTCCTCTCTGCTCCTCTTGTCAGTTCCTCCATGAAGTAGACAATAGCTAGCATCAGGAAATCAATCATCCCATTTCTCAGCATTGAAGCAGTAAAGTAGGGATGCAGTATGCTCTAGTGGATGGGAATCATTCAGAAGACCCATATTTGTAATGGATTCACTGTGTGACAGTAGACAAGTTTTATGTGCCTTTGTCTCTCTCTAATAATATTTATTGCAGCTGGCCAGAGAATGGGTCTTTTCCTTTGGAAAATGTTGAGTTTTCATTAAAAAACATTTTTTCAGCTGATAACTGAAAATGTTTCAATTTTCACATTTCTGACAAAAATAAAAACATTTCAAAGAAATGAGACATTTTCTGAAAAAAAAAATTCATTGTCATGAAAACCCAATTTTTTATTTAAAAAATTGACTGAAAAGTTTCAACCATCCGCAAAGTATCTACCCATCTTTATGAAGCACTGTGAGCTCAACTGGGGAAAAAGCACTCTATAAATGTTAACCATATTATTGTCAATGGAGTTACAAGAAGCTATCTTGTCTATCGTAGTAAAACACAATTGCTGTGGAACACTTGTTCCTATTGTAACGTCTGAAAACAGGGAGGATTTTACAATAGCACTATTGAAAGACTTTCTCAACCACAGTTACTTGTACCTTAATATAACTGTGGTTTCTGTCTTTAACACATTCAACTATAGTGGCCTTGATGAAACATTACCATCTGTCTACCGTCACTTTCAAATGGCATCTTTACTGTCTTGAAAAATCTAGAGTGCCTGCACAAAGTAACACATAAGCATTTTTGCAAGAGTAAATTTGCCCCTGGTATCCCAACATACTTTTCCCTACAAAGTCCTGTGAGACAGTGCACTCCACAAAAAATACATTTGTTTTCATGCTACAATGAAAAACAAAAAGAATGTGCTTTTGTTTTTACTCTACATTTGTCGACAATGTTCATAAAAAGCTGAAGTGTAAATGTTCCCTTTTGCTGTTATTGATATTGTGGCCCCAACAGAACAGGAATTCATGTGTTGCAAGTGAACAATTATGTGAAAACAGTGTTAGAAATCTATAATTAGTTATTATTGTTTCAGTGTTACACAGAGGAACTCGGAACACTGTCATGGTCTAAAAAGTAGAGCTTATTTACAAAGAAACTGCTAGACCACAATTATGCATTGCTCCTGCACATAGTAGATGTTCTCATGCTTCTAAGGCAGTGAGACTTAGTGCCTAGTATTTAGTACCATTTTGCACAAATCTTATGGAGTCAACACATTAACAATTTGACATTGTTCAAAGATGAACTGGAAAATATCATGGTTTACTGAATGGTATGGTAGGAAAGACATCAAACAAAATCAGTGCTGATTTTTTGCATGGCCCTTTTAAAAACACTAAAATATGCATAGTGGTTTAGAAAGCCGTATAAAGAAATGTGTAGATGCTGAAGAGCTTTGTATCTGCAGGGATTAAATAAGCCATTTGAAAGTGCCTCAGTTTTATATTCTGCACAGATGAAAGCTATACTTGTTTCTACAAAGCCAAACAATGGATCCTTGTCAAGTAAAGGGGTCTTTTGCTGCAGGTCTCCATGACCGGCAGATGCATAAGGGATGAAATCTTATCCCACCAAGGGCAGGGAGAAGCAGGACTGCTACTCTGAAGCTCCTACTTCAGCCAATGTGCTGTCATAGTGGCAGAAACTTCTTCACCCTTCCCCTCAGAGTAGGGGTTTTACCTAGAGAAGCTACATGGTCACAGATCATGCTGATATCCCTTCCACACTGCTGCACATAGAAAGTGTCATTGTCCATAAGGGGAGAGAGGGGGGAGAGTGCCTTAACTTCCTCATGGCCTGTCTTTCCTCACTCGCGGAGGAGGAAATTCCTTTTTAATTAGGGCCCTGAGACCTGTAGAGGCGGAAGTGTCCCCCCCGTTTTTAATTTAAATATTTGGATTATTGTGATAATATCACACATTTGACACAAAGAGCCAGGCCAACAGCTTTACTGAATTACCTTCATTTATTCCTAATTTATTGTAAAGCTAGAAATCCCCTACCAAGGGTACCACCATAGATGCTAAGACAGTTGCAGGAAACTTGCACAGAAATCAGGAAAACAAATATTCTTGATCTTTTCCTTGTTCAGTATGAATTAAAAGGCTGTTTAATTTTTGCTTCAGTACCATAACTTCAGAAAAATGTGGAGGAAATACAGTGAGAATTAGGGTGGTGATTTTAAGACTGTTCATAAAAATCATGATACGGGACTAAAATACCCAACAGTGGGCAAATGTTTGTCAGCACAATTCAAAAACCAGATTGCAGATCTCACAGTGTAGAAATGTTGTAAGAATTCTAAACATAAGAACAACATTCAGCTCCTAATAGCACTTGTCAGTTCCTGATAACATCTTCCCATGGTATTAAATAAAATGTCTTCCTCCCAATCTTTACTCCATACTTGTCTATATATTTTACAACGATACATACACATCTCCACAAATGTGAGGAAAAGGAGAGTGGATCTCCTTCTGGGCTGTTGGACTAGGCAAGGCACCCTCAGAATTCAAAAATCAGAATGCAAAAAGCTAAAACCTACATATTTTGACCTTTATATAAAATCCTTATAGAAATGAATAGGTATGAAACCAGTAACATTCCACAGAAGCGTACCAGGATTCTATAAAAATTACTCAGAACCTAATACAGGATGGTAACTCTTCTATAGGCTCTCTCAAACCTCCTATAAAATTTCACAGAAAACTATATGACTATTACAGAATTCTACAGGCTGGTTTGCTAATTTGACACTATGATTATAATTTTTATTCTATTGGACTTTTCCATAAGGGAAATCAATCAGAGATTTTATTTTAAAAAACTCCAACATTTAATGGTGTATCATCTGAAGTTTGACTCCTTGAGATTGGCAACATCATGAAGTTTAAAAAATAAAGATGTAATTTTAAATAAATTATGAAGAATCACTGAATTGGGCAATGAAATGTCCTGCTTTGAAATGTGAGACATGCATGCTTCAATGTAAAGGGAGGGTGAAACTTTGAGATTTAAAATAAAGAATTTGTCATTTGAAAAAGAACATTTGAGGCTCGCTTTCTACTATAAGATTGCTGCCTGAAGTTAGCTAGCTCAACTGATATTCTCCCCTACATCTGCTTTGTGTGCCAAGCCTGCTTAAGAAATGCTAAGCTGAAGTTTCCATTAGGGAATACCTTGCAGCTATAGAGTTCTTGATGCAGACACAATGGCAAAATGAGGACAGACACATGCATGGAATTAAGCAGCAGGCCACAACTTCTATTAAACTTTAGCACAGGGGAGAGGTGCTACCTGTCCATTACCCCTACAATCCTATATCAGGCATTTAATAGTTTCCAGTGCGAGGCTTACAGAGCTGCTTACCATATGACCCTCATAACTCAGCGTTAGCTCTCCTCAGCCTACCCCAGGACTACATCTCTCTCTGATGGAGAGCAACCTCACTCCCACAAGGGGGACAGAGGGTGCAGAAGAGTGGGAATCTTGGCCCATGAAGACCACAAGTATCACCTCATCCCATGAGTCCAAGACCCATCACCAAATCCTCAGGTCTTTTTCCTCTGAGAACTGTTCATTTTATGGTTTTAACTGCCTGGAAACAGGCTGCAATTTGTGACAAATTAACAACTGCACTAATAACAGCATTCTCACTGAAACCAACATGCACCTGCTCCGCTGGGCTGGACATTGTGTGCGGATGCCAGATTCTCGCCTCCCAAAACAAGCCCTCTATTCTCAGCTCACCCATGGTCAGAGATCCTGTGGTGGTCAGAGGAAACGTTACAAAGACACACTAAAAGCGTATCTCAGGAAAACTGAGGTGACCATCACAAGCTGGGAGGAGCAAGCCACCAACTGCCCTCAACGGCACCACATCCTCCATCAGACAGTGGCCCACTTCGAGAAGAAACACCTTGCCATTGAAGCTGGAGAGACAGAGGGAAGGAAAAAGAAAGAACTTTTTCCCAGTAGGCAGCTGACCTGCCAAGAAATGTCTGTACCTACTGTGGGTTCCAGGATCGGACTTCTGAGTCATCTCAGGACCCATATATAAATCTGTGGTAGAGATCATCCTCGAATTGAGAGATCGCTGATGATGACATGATGTTAACACAGGGTATCCCTACTGGTCTCCTGCTTCTCTCAAAATGAAATAAGATCAGTTAAGACTTTCATTTGCTTTTATACATATAAACATGATATAACAGATCTGATGCTAACCCCTCCATTCTGCTTTCAGAGAAATCATAGAATCATATAACTGGAAGGGACCTCGAGAGGTCATCTAGTGCAGTCCCCTCCACTCGTGGCAGGACTAAGTATATAGTAAAGTAAATATACTGCAAGACTGCGTGATGCAGATTACCTAAATTAACTGTACATGCAGCGCTGTTTTGATACATACAATTTTTAAAAGGCACAAAAAGCACCATTTTTCTTTGTTTGTCATTGGGTTGATTAGAAATATCCCTGTACTAGTAACTGACAGGAGTATAGCTAACCATTTGAAATCTGTATACACAATGGTCTTCCTGTTGCTTCTGACCTCAATTTCAAACAGGGAGCAAAAATGGATACAATTAAAAACCAAAACTCTCAGCTCACATGGGCATTTGTATCTACAGCTTAGGTACCTGTGTCAATATGTCTGCCTGTGCTAATATCCAATTACACAGAAATGTGGGGTTTTGTGGGAACATTTTTTGCACCTGCTATGACCACTAAACAATAAGTATAATAAGAGAGGGTTATGGAAATGCGAGAAAGAGACAGGTTCAGTTCCCTCTTCCACCACAGATATCCTGTGTGACCTTGTCAAATTACACAGGGTACAATTTTAAATGATTTAGGCTCCTAAGTCCCAGTTTCAAGAGTGACATAGGCTCCCAAGTCTCACTGAAAGTCAGTGGGAATTATCATCCAAGTGACTAAGTCACTTCTGAATTATGGGACTTAGGTGCTTTTGAAAATTTTCCCCTAGTCTCTCTGTGCCTCAGTTTCCCGTTTGTAAAATGGGGTAAAAGTACTTTCCTACCTCCCAGGGGTGTTGTGAGGATAAAAACATTACAAACTGTGAGGTGCAGTCATGGGGGCCACTGAAGTACCTAAGATGGATAGATAATTAGAAATAACTTGCAATGTAATAACAAAAGGCTTAGTAAATAAAGAACCCAGAAAAGCTGCCAATTATCCCCAGAAAATTAAAAATGTTTGTGGCACAGAAGCAACCAAAGCTTGCACTTCAAGATCTTTCTGTAGTTTTAACTGGACTTTCTCAGCCCTGATTGGCTGTTTGCTTCAACTCTCTCCTGCCCCTCTCTCTTTCTGTTTACCTCAGCTTCATTCCATATCTACCACTTTTATCCTTGCCTCTCCTCCTTGCCCTCTTCCTTTCACTTTTCTTTCCATCTAAGTTGAACACTTTCTAACTAAATCCCACCCACTCCCCAAAAAACTGTGGAACTAATGTGATATTTTCTGCCATCACAGTGTTCTACCCCTTTCCCCACCCAGTGGCTGTGCTGTGTATTTAGACCAGGGGTGGGCAAACTATGGCCCATGAGCCTTTTTATGCCAGACCACGAGCTCTCGCTGGAGATCGGGATCGGGGGCTGCACCACGCGGCTCAGCCCCGCTCTGGGAAACTGTTAGAACTATCGCAAAACAACAAGAGATGTGCATGGTCTACCCTACCCAAGCTAGCTTGAGTCCAGCTAATGTGGGCAACAATAGCAGTGAAGGCAGCACAGCACAGGCTTCAGTACAGATAGTACAAGCCTGGCACAGACCCTGAGTACATACTTGGCTCACTAGCCCACTCTATGATGTCCATGCTAGCTGGATTCAAGCTAGCCCATATACAGCTTTTGCATAAATTTCCTTCATGAGAATTCATACATTCATAGATTTTAAGGCCAGAAGAGACCAATACGATAATCAAATCTTACCTTCCATATACACAGGCTGAGAATTTCACCCAGTAATTCCTGCATTCAGCCTACAACTTCTATTTCAATTAGACCGTATGTTTTAGAAAGATCTCCAATATTGGTTTAAATATTCCAAGTGAAGATCTACCACATCCACTGCTAAATTGTTCTAATGATTATTGCCCTCATTGTTAAAAAAATTGCACTTTATTTCCAGTCTGAATTTGTCTAACTTCAACTTCCAACCACCAGATCTACAATCAATTAAGTTCCCCAGGTACTTAAAGCCAGCAATATGACAAACGTAGTATGAAGGGAGGCCTGGGAAATTCCCCAGAGTCTAGACACTCAAATCGCACTGCTACAGTGATTTAATCCAAACAATTTTTGGTAAGACTGGATACCTAAACATGTTTAGGTGAGAACTAATGACTAATTGGGGTTAACAAACTGTATTTTGAGACTAAGGAGGAGATAAGGATGGAACGTTTCCTGTATATTAAAAGTGTTCATCTCTAATCCTCTGTTTCTCATACCCATTCAGCCCATAGTATTTATGGTAGTCTTAAGAAAATATTTGTTTCATGGGTGGCAGGTGAACCCCAGGCTCGGGGAGGCTAGCCTCTGGCCTGGACCACCCCTTTTTCCCGAGGCCCCACCCCTCCCGCTGGAGTCCAGGTTCCCCCGCCCCCCTGGCAGCCAGCTTCCCTCCCCTCCCCCGATGTCCCCAAGGGCCCCCAGCCCCTGAATGATGGGCGGGTGAGCGTGCGGTGCCCCACCTCCCAGAACAACGGGCGGGTGAGCAGGCGATGGGATGGCATGGCACGGCGCGGCCCACCTCTCCCTGGAACACTGGGCGGGTGAGCGGGTGGCATGGCCTTCCTCTCCCAGCCCCGGAGTGCAGGCTGGCCCAGCCTGGGGTCCGGCCATGGAGGAGAAGAGCCCATGAAGCAGGAAAGGGCCTGGGGGCGGACAGTGGGCGGGGCCACACAAGGCTATTTGAGGCCTCCCCCTGCCTTCGATACTTGCCGCCCATGATTTGCTTTATCATTTACTTTCATCTTCTATCTGCATTTCATCACTATAAGGAGCAGGACAAAGGGAAGCAGTCTATCTTTAATGTCCTCAGAACATACTACTATAACATCAGAGAGATATCTGGGACCCGAAGAACTAATAAAAACAGCAAAGAGATAATTTGGTGGCACTGAAATTCATTTTCAATTTTCTCAAAGACCAAAATTAATTGATACAGTCATCCTTTGGGTCTGTGATGTTCTAATATTTTTTGTACTGGCATAAGGGAAACAAATCTACAGTATTCTCAAACAAATAATGGTCCAAAATCTGAAAAGGTATTTATCACTATCAGAACATTTACACTAATAATTTAGTATTTATATTACAGTAGTACCCAGAGGACCCAGTTAGCATCAGAACCACATTGTGCTAGGCAGTATTAAAAACATAAAATATTGTCCCAGCCCGGAGAGCTTAAAATCAAAAATGATAAATGACATACAAATGGTGGGGAAGATGGATATAATCAAATACTGAGACATGGTGGGTGAGGTAATATCTTTTATTGGACTGACTTCTATTGGTGAGAGAGACAAGCTTTCAAGCTTACACAGAGCTCTTTTACAGGTCTGGGAAACTAACTCAAAGTGTCACCACTGCTAAGTACAAGGTTTGAAGAGATTGTTTAGTATAAGTAGTTAACACATATTTCACAGGACCATTCAAGGTCAAGTGGTCCATTAACACTCCTTCAGTCATAGGAAGAAAAGGAAGTGGGGGAAACAGTTGGGGGGAAGGCTGTTACAGACTGTTGTAATAAAGCCATAAATCCAGTGTCCCTATTCAGTCCATAATTTTTAGTGTCTAGCAAAGTTATGAATTTAAGCTCCGAGGCTTGTCTTTTGAAAGTGTTGTTCAGGTTTCCTTTGAGGATGAGTACTGATAGGTCAGACATGGAATGATGACTTTGTGAAAAGTGTTCACCCATAGGTGATAGTGCATTTTTGTCTTTTATCATTTTCCTACGTGAAGTCATTCGAGAGCATAGCGATTGTCTGGTTTCACCCACATAGTTGCTATTGGGGCACTTAGTGCACTGGATGAGGTACAGCACATGTTGTGATAGGCATGTGTAGGATCCATGGATCTTGAAATGTGTGTTGCGGGGGTGTTGATCATTGCAATAACAGAGATATGTCTGCAGGTTTTGGATCTATTGTTCTGGCAGGGTCTGGTGCTGCTTTCAGTTGGTGTATCCTGGTCTGTGGGGAGTTTCCTTCTGATGATGAGCTTGGAGAGGTTAGGGGGTTGCTTGAGGGCCAGAAGAGGGAATTCAAGAAAGATTTCTTTCAGGATGAAGACCCCATTGACTATAGGTTGTAGTTGTTTGATGATACCCCATAAGGGTTCCAGTGTGGGTTAGTAGGAGACAATTAGGAGTATGGCATCAGAGGGGGGTTTATTTCTGTATTGAAGCAGGTTCTGTCAGGGTATTTGGGTGGCCCATTCCATGATGTGATCTACTTATACCTGCCTATCACAACATATGGTATACCTCATCCATTGCACTAAATGCCCCAATAGCAACTATGTGGGTGAAACTAGACAATCCCTACAATCGCGAATGAACTCACACAGAAAAATGATAAACGGGAAAAACACCATATCACACGTGAGTGAACATTTTTCACAAAACGATAATTCTATATATGACCTATCAGTCCTCATCTTCAAAGGAAACCTGCACAACATTTTCATAAGATGAGCCTGGGAGCTTATATTCATAACTTTGCTAGACACTGAAAATCATGAATTGAACAGACACACTGGATTTGTGGTTTATTACAACAATTTGTAACCCTAATAACACCACCGCCACCTGAGATATTTCTTTCCCACACCACTTCCTTTCCTCCCTATTACTGGAAGGGTGTTAACGGGCTATTTCATCTTGAATGGTCTTGTGAAATATGTGATAACTATTTATGCTAAACAATCTGTTCCATAGTTTCCCAGACCTGAAGAAGAGCTCTCTGTAAGCTAGAAAGTTTGACTTACTCACCAACAGAAGTTGACAGGGCCGGCGCGTCCACTAGGTGACCCTAGACGGGAGCTGGGGAGGGACGGGATGGCTGGCCGCGGCTGCCTCCTGTCCTCCCGGCTCCGCGGTTGATCCATTAAATGACATTACCTCATACACCTTGTCCCTCTAATATCCTGGGATCAACACAGCTACAACAACAGTGCATAATCAAACACCCCCCTCACACACACTTTATTTATAATGTTTTAAAATATGTAAATGTAAGTGCCAAGGATCACCATCAACCCCTCAAGCCATTGTTATCTGGCTGATTTATTACAGGCAGTGCAGGAGAGGAGGATACTGATAACAGATTTGAAGGAGGACAGAGTGAGGTGTTACAATCAATCCCCCAAAAAGGGCACCGTAGAAGAGAGAGGGATCTTGGTCTGAGAAACTGACCAATGGGGCGATAATAAGTGAGAGGTAAAGCTGGGAAAGCCTTGAAGGTGAGGAATCACAGAATCATAGAATATCAGGGTTGGAAGGAACCTCATGAGGTCATCTAGTTCAACCCTCTCCTCAAAGCAGGACCAATCCTCAACTAAATCATCCCAGTCAGGGCTTTGTCAAGCCTGACCTTAAAAACCTCGAAGGAAGGAGATTCCACCATTTCCCTAGGGACAAGAACTTGATACAGTGAAATTGGGCATGCAGTGAGAACTGATGTATATACAGTAGAAGTAAGTAAATATAATTTTTAAAAAATTAAGACATATGCCACTCCGGTTCTACAAACAAAATTAGAGTGTGTGTAGAACATGCCCCCTTTTTTTCCACTGGTTCTTTTCTATCATCCCTTTCTATCTTTCATAATAGAATTATGACAGGCAAGATTACTTGTTTTTATTAATTAAATCTCTCAGTCCCTAAATATCCTGCCTTGACCATTGTAGAAATCAGTGTAACAATCAGATCAATAATAATCTCTGTACAACAAAATATACTTTAGCTGTGCCCATATCTTCTTTTTAAATAGGGTTTTAGATAGATTGCTCCAAAACATTGCTGTTATAAACATGGACCATTGAATATCCTGTTCCTTAGGAAAATAAATACTGTGTAATTAGTTTTTCTTCTATCCTCTTGGAAGCTAAAGCCCTGCAATGGGTCATTTTAGAGAGAGTACTGTGGATCAGCAAAGATCAGTGATTCCACAGAATCTTAGTTTGCAAGTTACACTTACAAAGACATTATTGGATTCATGGAAAATGTTAGGCTACGTTCAGTTTTTTCCACTGTAATTGGTCTCATGCCAAGCTAGTAATGGAGAAACTATAATAATATGAGAAGTTTTAGCTGATTGTAAGGGTTTGTTTTTTTAATATATTTTTAGTTCCTTTAGGGAATTTCGAATTTTTTAAGGGAATGAATGCTAGGATGATCAAAATTAGTAATTAATCTAATACATTGTACCAAGCTTAAACAATTTGATATCTAAAAAAGAAATATGTTTCTGTTGTTTTACCATTAATATCTCACAATAGCCCATAAACTTCAGCTACATTTTACATCTAGCATTTTCAGGGATTGAATCTCCCCTTATGCATCTTCACATCAGGGAATGTATTTCAAAACTTCAATTATAACTGCGTTCAGAGTCCTGGTTATGACAGGTATTCTATAAAGAAAATTGAGGCGATATTTGTCCTCTTTTCCCACTTAATTTCATATATGGAAGGTTTGAAAAATATTTTATGTTGCTGTTTTTAAAGTTATTCTCCTGATATACATTTTTTAATATCTTAAAAATATAATGAATATCAATCCTTCTCTTCCTGGGTTATGTTGAAGGATGATGTGGAGACATTAAACTGGTTTTATGAGCTTTCTCTGCCATTAACTGAAGACCTTGGTATGCTCAATCTTTAGCAAATAGAACAGATCTTTCATCTGTTTATACAGTAAGTGAGTTAAACAGGCATTAAACAAAAACATTTTCAACAATCTGAATAAAAATTGCTACTGTACTTCTCTCTATCAAGTGTCTCTTGTTTGATATCTGCAATGTCATAATCCTACTAGTTCTCCATTTGCTCATATAGTCTTCCAGAAGAAACAGTAAAGACATAGATTTCTAATACCAAAAAAACAACCATGCAGGAAATAAAAATATTTCTGTTGCTCTTTACACATCAGAGAGAAGCAAAAAGAGGGTAAACCCAATTCTGAAATACCATTTATACATAAACACACCTCCATTATCTTGCAATATTAAGTGACATTCTTTCCATTTTTGACACACAAAATACACCATGAACACAGAGACAGTGACAGGATAGTACCGCTTCAGGAGCTGACTTCCCCTGTGCTCACAGCTCTGACAGAACACTTACAATGATATCCATTTAGAATGCCATTTGACACATTGTGACTTTTTAAATGATCATGAAGTTGCATAAGCAAAATGTACATACATTTGCACCTCCCAATTTGCATATGCTACCTATAATTGCCATTTGGAAACAAAAACAATATATCATCATTTACATATATTTGTATACATTTGCATATATCCATCTACCCATGTGATGAGGAAACCACCATGAAAAACACGGTTACTCACCGTAGTAAATAGTGTTCTTCGAGATGTGTTGCTCATATGTATTCCAGTTAGGTGTGCGCGCGCGGCGTGCACGATCGTCGGAAGATTTTTACCCTAGCAACACTCGGTGGGCCGGCTGGCGCCCCCTGGAGTGGCGCCGTTAGGTGCCCCGATATATACTGCAGCCGGCCCATCGCCCCCTCAGTTCCTTCTTGCCGGCTATTCCGACAGTGGGGAAGGAGGGCGGGTTTGGAATACATATGAGCAACACATCTCGAAGAACACTATTTACTACGGTGAGTAACCGTGTTTTCTTCTTCGAGTGCTTGCTCATATGTATTCCAGTTAGGTGACTCCCAAGCCATTCCTAGGAGGCGGGGTCGGATTGTGATACAGCAGAGTTCAGGACCGCCGAACCAAAAGCGGCGTCGTCTCTAGAATGTTGCACTATGGCATAGTGCGAGGCAAAAGTGTGTACTGACGACCATGTCGCGGCCCTACAAATGTCTTGTATAGGTATGTGTGCCAGGAAGGCAGACGACGAGGCCTGAGCTCGGGTAGAGTGGGCCGTAGCGTGCATGGTGGGGACACCTGCCAAGTCATAGCATGTGCGGATGCACGACGTGATCCATGACGAGATGCGCTGGGAAGAGACGGGAAGGCCTTTCATCCGGTCCGCCACGGCGATGAACAGCTGGGTCAACTTCCGGAAGGGCTTTGTCCTCTCGATGTAGAAGGCGAGGGCTCTCCGGACATCCAGGGAATGGAGTTGCTGCTCCTTCCTGGAGGCATGGGGCTTAGGATAAAAGACAGGTAGAAAAATGTCTTGGTTAATATGGAAAGCCGACACAACCTTGGGCAGGAAGGCCGGGTGTGGCCTGAGCTGTACTTTATCCTTATGGAACACCGTATAAGGTGGTTCCGAAGTAAGCGCTCTGAGCTCAGAGACGCGTCTAGCCGAGGTGATGGCTACTAGAAAGGCCGTTTTCCATGAGAGATACAGCATGGAACAAGTGGCCATGGGCTCGAATGGGGCACCCATGAGCCTGGTAATGACTAGGTTGAGGTCCCATGTAGGGACCGGGCGGCGCACCGGTGGGTGTAGCCGTTCTAACCCCTTAAGGAACCTAGTGACCATGGGGTTGGAGAAAACAGAACCCGCCCCGTCCCGGGGGTGAAAAGCTGAAATTGCCGCTAGGTGGACTTTTAGCAACGAGAGAGCCAGACCCTGCTCCTTTAGTAAGAGGAGGTAGTCCAGTATGGTGTGAACCGGCACCTGCAAGGGGTCAAGGCCCCGAGTGCCACACCACAAGGAAAAACGTTTCCACTTAGCTGAGTAGGTGGACCTGGTGGAGGGTTTCCTACTGCTCAGCAGAACGTGCTGGACCGGGCTGGAACATTGCAGCTCCGACGGGTTCAGCCATGCAGCATCCACGCCGTGAGGTGAAGGGACCGCAGGTCGGGATGCTGGATCCTGCCGTGCTGCTGCGTGATCAGGTCCGGCCATCGCGGAAGAGGGATCGGGTCTGTCACGGACATCTCCAGGAGCGTGGTATACCAGTGTTGCCTGGGCCACGCTGGAGCAATCAGGATCACCCTGGCCTTGTCCCTGCGTAGCTTGAGCAGGACCCTGTGGACCAGTGGAACTGGTGGGAAGGCATAGGCCAGGTTGTCTGTCCAAGGATGGAGAAAAGCGTCTGTCAGGGAGCCTGGGGAGCGACCCTGAAAGGAGCAGAACACTTGGCATTTCCTGTTCTCGCGAGTCGCGAAGAGATCTATCTGGGGAAACCCCCACTTCTGGAAGACAGAGTGGATGACGTCTGGCCGAATGGACCACTCGTGCGAATGGAAGGACCTGCTCAGGCGGTCCGCCAAGGTGTTCTGGGCTCCTGGGAGAAACGAGGCCACGGGGTGAATGGAACGGGCTATGCAAAAGTCCCAGAGCTGAGTTGCCTCTCGGCAGAGGGGAAGGGAGTGCGCTCCTCCCTGTCTGTTGATGTAGTGCATGGCCGTCGTGTTGTCTGTAAGGATGGAGACACAGCGGCCCTGTAGGTGCTGAGCAAAGGCTTGGCAGGCGAGTCGTACCGCTCGGAGTTCTCTGACATTGATGTGTAACGTCAGCTCGTGCTCCGACCACAGGCCCTGCGTTTGGAAGTTCTGCAGGTGAGCCCCCCAGCCGAGGGATGAGGCATCCGTAGTCACGGTGCGGGAAGGCTGAGGTGGATGAAAGGGAATACCTGACATCACATGTGCGGGGTCCAGCCACCAGTTGAGGGAGGCTAGGACTTGCGGTGGGACCGTCAGAATCATATCGAGGTTGTCCCTGTGTGGTCGGTATGCGGAGGCCAGCCATGCTTGGAGGGGCCGCAGGCGTAACCTGGCGTGGGCTGTCACGAAGGTGCATGATGCCATATGACCCATGAGGCTGAGGCAGCAGCGGGCTGTCGAAGTTGGGAAAGCTTGGAGGCTGCGTATGGCGGCTGCAAGCGTTTGAAAGCGAGCCTCTGGGAGGAAAGCCCTGGCGAGGGTAGAGTCCAGTATAGCCCCTATGAAGTCTATTCTCTGTGTTGGGACCAAAGTGGACTTTTCGATGTTTAGTAGGAGGCCGAGACGGTTGAACATGTCCATGGCCTTGTGAATGTGGGACTGGACCTGGTTGGCGGAGTTGCCACGGAGGAGCCAGTCGTCGAGGTAGGGGAATACCTGAACACCTTGACGCCGAAGGGCGGCTGCTACCACTGCCATGCACTTTGTGAAGACTCTCGGTGCTGTTGAGAGGCCGAATGGCAGGACCGCGAACTGGAAATGTCTCTGGCCCACTACGAAGCGCAGGAAGCGTCTGTGAGGTGGGTAGATGGCAATGTGGAAATACGCGTCCTTCATGTCGAGGGCGGCGTACCAGTCTCCCTGATCCATAGAGGGGATAAGGGTGCCCAGGGAGAGCATACGGAATTTCAACTTTACCATAAACTTGTTGAGACCCCGTAGGTCCAGGATAGGACGGAGCCCCCCCTTTGGCTTTGGGATTAGGAAATAACGGGAGTAGAATCCCTTGCCTCTGAGATCCCTTGGGACCTCCTCCACCGCTCCCAGAGTAAAGAGTTCGTGCACCTCCTGGATAAGGAGTTGCTCGTGAGAAGGGTCCCTGAAGAGGGACGGGGTGGGAGGGTGGGAGGAGGGCGGGGAGACGAATTGCAATCGGTATCCCCCTTGGATGGTATGTAAAACCCAGCGGTCCGTGGTGATATTCGACCACGCCGGGGAGAAGGGGGAGAGGCGGTTCAGAAACAGGAGTGCGGGATCGGAATGGACTGGTACTCCGGCCTCGAGCGCCCCTTCAAAAATTTTGTTTGGGCCCCGACGATGGCTTGTGGGGGCCCTGCCTCTGGCCGGTCTGCCGGCCAGGTTGCTGTCTCCTACCCCCTCGACCACGCGGCCTTCTGTAATAGTCTTGACGTGGTGGTGGGGGGAAGTAGGTGCGTCTCACGAACGGCCTGAAGGGCCTGCGCTGCGTCGCGGGGGTGTGCATTCCCAGCGTGCGAATGATAGTACGACCGTCCTTTAAGGTCTGCAGCTTAGGGTCTGTCTTCTCTGAAAACAGGCCCTGCCCGTCAAAGGGTAGGTCCTGGATAGTGTGCTGGACCTCTGCTGGGAGGGTGGAAGATTGCAGCCAGGAGATGCGCCGCATGGCGACTCCGGAGGCGATGGTTCTGGCAGCGGAGTCGGCGATATCCAAGGAGGCCCGCAGCGACGTCCTGGCCAGTTTTTTGCCCTCCTCCACGAAGGCTTTATACTCCTGTCTGGACTCTGGAGGTATAAGCTCTTTAAACTTGTCCATCGTGACCCAGGTGTTGAAAGCATAGCGGCTCAGGAGTGCCTGCTGGTTCGCCGCACGAAGCTGTAGGCCCCCTCCTGAGTAAATCTTGCGGCCAAACAAGTCTAGGCGCTTGGCGTCCTTTGACTTCGGCGCCGGGGCCTGTTGGCCGTTCCTCTCCCTCTCGTTGACGGATTGGACTACCAACGAACACGGAGGGGGGTGCGTATACAGATATTGAAAATCCCTCGGGGGGGCCATGTACTTTCTCTCTACCCCCCTGGCAGTGGGGGGTATTGAGGCTGGTGTCTGCCAGATGGATGTGGCGTTGGCAAGGATAGTCCGCACAAAAGGTAAGGCAACCCTAGTGGGGGCATCGGTCGTCAGGATGTCCACCACGGGGTCCTCCAGTTCAGGGACCTCTTCTATTTGGAGGTCCATATTCAGGGCCAACCTGCGGAGCAGGGCTTGGTGGTCCCTTAGATCGATGGGAGGTGGACCGGATGATGATGCTCCAGCCACTGCCTCATCAGGGGAGGAGGAGGAGGACAGGCCTTGGGCGAGCGGGTCCTCGACAGGTACTTCTTCGGGGCCCAGGGGTGGGGGCTCCGCTTCAGGCTGCTCTACCTCTGGCGGAGGCCTGGAGACTGTAGCCTCTGGAGGGCGGGAGACTGTAGCCTCTGGCGCTCGACGCTCCAACGTGGTTGAGGTAGGAGCTCTTGCTGGTACCCTCTGGGCTTCGTAGTATGCCATGGGGGTCCAAAATGGCCACCGCTCCTGAACCTGCCCGGTCTCTGGCAGGTGACCCTGGTCGCTGACGGTGCGGTCCTCCGCGTAGAGGTCGCTACCAGCTCTGGAAGAGCGGGATCCAGAGCGCGAAGGCCAGGGTGGGGCAGAGTAGCCATGCAGTGACGTCTGCGTGGCCAGGGTCTGCCTCCTCGGTGGGGTCCGGTGCCGGGATGGTATCCGGTGCCGGGAGCCTGATCGGTGCCGGGATGGCGTCCGGTGCCGTGAGCCGGATCGGTACCGGGATGGTGTCCGGTGCCGGGAGCCGGATCGGCGTCGAGAGTCGGATCGGCGCCGGGATGAGGAGCGGCGTCGAGAGCCGGATCGAGGGCGGGACCTGGATCGGTACCTGCGATGATCTCGGTACCGTGACACGGATCGGGACCTGGAGCGTCTCGGCGATCTGCGCGTCGACCGGCCGCGGGACCGGGAGCGGCGCCGAGAGTCAGGATACCTCCGTGCAGATGGAGACCTGGAGCGGTACCGCGAGTAGGAACGGCGCCGGGATCGTGATCGGTGCCGGGACTGCGAGCGGTACCTTGGAGACGCACGTGGCTGCTGCTGGCTGGTCTCCGCGTGCGGCACCGGGTGGAAGATGGCCGGTTTGCCGCGTGATGTGATGATCCGCACCGGCGGTACCGTAGACGGGGTCGGTACCGGAGCGGTCATCTGGATCAGGTCCCGCGCCGCTGCGAAGGTGTCCGGCGTGGACGGCAGCGGGAGCTCAACCACGGAGCGTGCCGGGGAGCTGGCGGTTACCGAGCTCAACGGCCCTCGCGGGACCGGAGTCGTCGGTACCGGAGCCTGCAGAGGCTGACCTGCACTCAACGGCCTCTCGGGTGCCGGAGTTGGCAGGACCGGCGCCGGTGTTGACGGCGGCGCCGGACTCAACGGCCTAAGGAGGGCCGGAGTAAGTGGCACGGAGACCACTGGCACCGAACTCAGCGGTCCTTCCGGTACCGGAGTTGGCGGTGCGGGCGCCTCGACAGACCTAGGCTGGTCTGGAGCTGGCTGCGCATGCAGCGGCGCCTTAGTCGGTCCACCCGACTTCTTGGCTCTCGGAGACAGAGAGCGGCTCTGTGAAGTCCCGGGTAGAGAGGGACGGTGCCTGGGTTCTTTACCGGAGGTTGGACGTTCCGGTGCCGCAGACGTTGAGGCCGCCGGGGTCGGTGCCGGGGTACGATGCGGCGCCGACATCGGGCTAAGAGACGCCTCTAACAGGAGCTGCTTCAAACGAAAGTCCCGCTCCTTTTTGGTCCGCGGCTTGAAGGACTTACAAATACGGCACTTGTCCGGAAGATGGGACTCCCCGAGGCACTTGAGACAGGAGGCATGCGGATCTCCTGTAGGCATCGGCTTCTGGCATGCCGAGCAAGGCTTGAATCCCGGTGAGCCAGGCATTGGCCCGGTACCGGGTTGGAGAGAAGGGGAGAAGCCCCTAATCTCCAGCTACAATTGTCACTGAGTCTAATAACAACAATTAACAACTAATTAACGGTACTTTAACGGTACTTAAACTATCTAAAAGATAAACGAGTGCTGTAAAGCTAGGGCTGTGGAGGTCAGCGAGCTGCTCTCCACTGTTCCAACGACCGACACGGGCGGTAAGAAGGAACTGAGGGGGCGATGGGCCGGCTGCAGTATATATCGGGGCACCTAACGGCGCCACTCCAGGGGGCGCCAGCCGGCCCACCGAGTGTTGCTAGGGTAAAAATCTTCCGACGATCGTGCACGCCGCGCGCGCACACCTAACTGGAATACATATGAGCAAGCACTCGAAGAAGAACCTCTGTTCCAAGGGAGCTATCCTGAGCCAGAAAGGATAGCTGACATTTATTGCTTTTATTTGGTTATTTTTCTACATTGGCTTTGAGATAGGAGTGGCAAGAGTTCTTTTTGCTCCCTAACAAGCCTCTTCCCTAATATTCTGCTTAGTTTGGTACCAGCTGTTGCACATTCTTCAACTCATGGACCATTCAGATCTCATTCTGGTATAAACCCTTGTAACAAAAAGGGTACTGTAATCATTTAAGAAAAATCTTATTAATTCAGCAAAAGCATCACTTCTCTTCGGGATGCACCAATTCATCTGGCCTTGGAACCAAAGGAAGTTCTAACAACACTTAAAAAATCTAAAGGATTAAAGGTTGAAAAAATTGCGAATGCACTGGGGCTGCTTTTACTGTGTATAGATAGGTTGTATCATATACTTTCATGGCGGTAACAGTCCTATACTGTTTCTGACATCCCCCAAGGCAGAATGACACACATTCCTGCATGTATGCAGTTACTCTGGTTCCTGCCTATTTTCCTGGTTATTCATTTTGTTGTCTTGATTCCTTTTTCGCCTAGGATTGTAGATGAAATTGTATCAGCAGACAGGGGCAGTCGTGCTTGCCATTCTCCAGGAACCTGTGCCCTAAGGCTGCTCAAACTTAAAAGAGCCTCCTAGGGTTGCCAATAAGCTGCTTCACAGCCCAGAACAAACTATAGCACTGAACGCTGTGGCCACACAAGTTCTTGCCAATAGTCCCATCGTGGCATATCCCTACACTGAAGGCTGTGGACAGGGGCTGAATACACCAGCCCTACACAGTTCCTGCACTAGGGTGACCAGATGTTCCGATTTATAGGGACAGTCCCGATTTTGGGGGCTTTTTCTTATATAGGCACCTATTACCCCCCAACCCCGTCACGATTTTTTACACTTGCTATCTGGTCACCCTATCCAGCACCAGGAGAATTCTCAACGATGCTGATGCAGCGCTTTTATGCCACCTTCAATCTCCTTCCTTGACCCAATTCTCACATTGACACCTATTGCTGGGAGCTTGGAATTCTGACTTACCCAGAACATTTCTTTTGCCTCCAATATCCTCCAGGGTCTGTACATTTGCCTATTGCTTCTGAACATAATTTAATTTTACACTATCTTGATTACTCCTCTGCTGGAACTCTTGTCTCTTCATATTCAATACTGTATTTTTTTCCCTTTAAGACCCATCTCTTCCCACTTCAATTTTTCCATTATATGAAAATGCAACTTCTCAGGTGTCACTGGCTTGCTGTTGATTCCAGAATTCATTATAAAAATCTCACTCGTATTCTAGATCTATACTGGGCATGATCCTTCCACTTCCCTCTTTTTTCAACATCTCCTCCAACAGTACTTAGATACCACAGTAAAAAGAGTCTTAGAAATGTTTAGCACTAAGATGCACAGCTTTTCATCTTCTTCTACAGTCCA
Organism: Chelydra serpentina; assembly: GCA_037349315.1. NCBI lineage: Eukaryota > Metazoa > Chordata > Testudines > Chelydridae > Chelydra > Chelydra serpentina. The sequence continues at coordinate 32,045,098 of JBAIAC010000042.1, forward strand.
GTCACTGCATTACTACAATGCCAGCCTTTTAAAATTTTTTTCCTTGTCTCAGCAGTGGTGGATATACCTCCCAGCTAGAGCATCCTTTTTTGCCTAAATAACTTCCTTACTCTTTTCACATACCATCTCAAAACTCATCTGTTTTCCTGGACATTGACTAAAAATTATATAATAACCAAAAACATGATTGAATTTTACTCTTCTACCATCCTGTGACGGGGCAGAGTGGCCCCACACAGGTACCGCAGGGGTTAACCCTTCCTTCCTGGTAGAGGAAGCCCCGCCCCGGAAGCCCTGCTGGGCATGCTCCAACTGGAGTCTAGGTATAAAAGCCTGCAAAGCGGCTCAGTCTGGGCTGAGCACCGGAGGAGAAGGAAGCACACTGCCAGCTCCTGAGGCGGGACAGGCAACACCCCAGGAACCAGGGGCCAACCAAGCCGGGACACCCTCTGCACGCCGCTCGGAGGACGCAACAGGAGGGGATGGACCGGAGAACCAGACATTGAGGGTAGGAAGTGACCCAGGGGAACTTTAGAGGCCGGCAGCGCTAAAGCCGCACTGACGCTTGGCGTGTTGCGGGTAGATCCCCGCCGAGCTAAGCACAAGGGGAACCCCGCTAACAGGTGAGCCCTGGGTCGAGACCCGGTGGAGAGGGCGGGCCCGGGTCCCCCTACTACTCCGGCCATTAGGCCGCACTTCCCCACCGGAGAGAGGGAAGTATATGGACACTGGCCCCTGGGCCACACTGCCCTGAACCTTGGGGCAAGGTATATGGACTCTGGCCGCTGGGCCACACTGCCCTGAACCTCGGGGCGAGGTACATGGACTCTGGCCACTGGGCCACACTGCCCTGAACCTCGGGGCGAGGTACATGGACTCTGGCCACTGGGCCACACTGCCCTGAACCTCAGGACGAGGTATATGGACTCTGGCTGCTGGGCCACACTGCCCTGAACCTCAGGACGAGGTATATGGACTCTGGCTGCTGGGCCACACTGCCCTGAACCTCGGATCAAGTTGCAGGGACTCTGCCCGTTGGGCCACGCTGCCCTGATACTCAGGGTGCGACGCACGGACTCGGGCCATTAGGGCCTGCTACCCTGCCCAAGGGGGCGAGCAAAGGGGAAACCGGCTGTGATAGTGTCCCCATAAAACTTTATGGGGAGATGCTTATAACTATATATGTGTAACGTTTTATGCTACATGTGCCATGTAACATATCTCTGTGAAAGTTATGACCTACTGAATTTATTCCTCCTGTTTGTATGCATGTATCATTGTTGTGGTGGTAGTTATGAACATTGGTTTTATATTTGCTGGTTTTATGCATAGCTTTTGTAAGAACATGGGGCCAGGTCCAGAGGAAGGAATGTGCAAGTTGAGTACAAGTACTTAACAGACAAAAGAAGGTGCAGACCCCAATCCACATCGGGGCCCCAGTCAAGGATGCAACTGGTTAGACTGGTTAGGGCACATGGACAGGTGACTTGCCCATGTGATCCCAAAACTCCAGGGCTACTGGATCCTACGCAGGGAGAGGAAGAAAGGCTATAAAAGCCCTTGCAAGACCCTTCCATTTTGTCTTCAGCTGGCTAAAGGAAGAAGCTCTCCACCCCCCCAAGGACATTCCTGAGGGGAACTGAACAAGGGACAAAGACATTAGGGGGGTGAGTGATTGCTGGGCCCAGGCTAGAAGGAAGATAGCCTGTTTACTGGACCTAGTGAGGGGTTTATCTGTACACAGGGTGATTAGACATAGAACTGCGTGTTCTTTTTTTATTTTCTTCGGTAATTCACTTTATTCTGTCTGTTACTACTTAAAAACACTTAAATCCTATTTTCTGTACTTATTAAAATCACTTTTTACTTATTAAGTTTCCTGGAGTTGAGTTGTTACCTGGGGGAACGCAAACAGCTGTGCATATCTTTCTATCTTTGTAATAGAAAGCGAACTATTTATGAGTTTACCCTGTATAAGCTTTATACAGGGTAAAACGGATTTATTAAGGGTTTGAGCCTCCTTGGAGTTGAGCAGCTGGGTGTCAAAGGCAAGAGCGCTTCCAGGGGCCTTACAGTGGTGAGTGGACTTGGTTCGGACCTGGGTCTGTGTTTGCAGCAGATCAGTGGAATCTGGCTCAAAACAGACAGGATTCGGGAGTCCCAAGCTGGAAAAGGCCTGGAAGCAGGGGCAGAAGCAGCCTTGGCACACCAGGTGGCAGCACCAAGCAGGTCTCTGTGGCCCCAACCCGTCACACCGGCCATTAGGCCACAAAGGATGCCCTTAAGGGGGCGGGCGGAAGGACTTAAGAGTGGCGAGGCCCCGACACCTCAGCCACTCCTGCCACAAAGGGGCGCTGTGGTGCTGGACCCGTCACACATCTCTATTCCCCTTTTTCCATTCATTATCCCTGAACTTGACCTTTGTTCTCCTCTTTGCCTCTGCCTTACTAAATCAATAGATATTACCTGTTTAAGAATTGACATGTAAATATATACATAACCAAATCAGCCGTTAATAGCAAAAGGATCACAGAACACAACATATAAAATAAACTGTGTTGTATTTTAGCGCAAGTATCTTTATGGTGATTCATATGATTAGGCAATCTATACGAAGTTTGCATATTTATGAACTTTTAAAATAATGAAGTAGTTTTTCTGTACTTTTTGATTTCTTATGCTGAAGAAAGAAGCTATAGATTTGAGTCCAGTAGGAATGAGGTAATCTTTTCTCATTCTCTCCTCTTGTTTTGATGTACTAAATGGTGTACCCACCATTAGCAAACAAACCGACAACAGTCTGATGCAACATGTAATACCCTCCCAGAAAAGCAAATCAGTTTGTCCACTGTATGTAACCACTGAAGCAAAGTAAACCATCACCATCTGAAGAGGTGTAGAAGAGCAAAAACAATGGGCAAAATATAACAATGTTTCAAAGCAATGAATGAAGAGTGAATAAAGCAATCACTCCACTCTATGACAGAGATAGATTACATGAATTTTTACAGAAGCAAAATAAATTTTAAAAAAATCTTATTAAAATATACAATGCCACGAGTAAAGTTTTTCAACACAATATCTCAATCCTATGCCTGAGAGCACAATTTTTAACTGCAAAAACAGATTACAATTCAACCTATTCTTCAAGAAACCGTACAGTTACAGTTTCCTACATCTTAGTCAGAAGCCTCCAAAAAAAAAAAAAAAGGAAAAGTCCAGCTGGAAGGGTATCAAAAATATACTGTGTACACATAGATTGGTTCCAAGCATGGTACGCCTCTCTCTTTTTAATAAAAAACTCCATCACAAGATATGCAGGTCAGGCAGTTATAAAGGAAAATAGGAATTAGGATGGCCATGAACTGGGACAAGTCAATATACAGTTTGCAGACTGCAGCTGCAAGTTAAACTTTCAATCCAAACAAAGATTTTTCTGTCTGAATATAACGCATTGAGGCCAGCAGCAAAGAAAGCAAACATTCCAACTCTGCTTTTACAGTAAATTATGTAATTTCACAGTTATGGACTCCTATTAGCAGATGACATCATAGATTTGAATGAGTGCTTGAAACAGCTGGCTGAAATCTACTATTTTGAGCATAAAGTCATGAGTCTTTAGCTAAAGGTACCTGGTAGAATGTTACCGTTTCTTCTACAGTTTATGATTTAATGCACGAATAGTAACATAAAAGCTCAATTTTGCCTCTGAAGTCAGGAAGTACTAGAGTAAAATATAAATTGTCTGGAAACTAACTAAAAAAAAATCTAAATATAAACAGTGTTACTTGTTTCACACATGTTTGTGGAGAAGAAAGCAAAACTAAATGGAAGTAATTACATATCCATGCAGCTATACACAAGAATACAAGTAGGACTACATCTAAATTTATAATAAATATATTAACCATTTCAGCCCTGATTTTGCAAAGACTTGTTCACATGCTTAACTTTCTGTACATGAATCGTCCCTCCTCTGGGTCAGTGGAACTACTTATGGGAGTAAATTTAAGCATGTAAACAAGTCATTGTAGGATTGGGGTCTTGGTATGCTCATACAATTTAAGTAACATGGAAATAATCTTATTTTTCCTAAAGAGATATCTGATTGATAGAGCCCTGAGTGGATACAAAATGTGTATCTGCATCCAATCTACAATCTGCAAACATGGTTATCTGTTGATTTGCAGGGTTCTACTGATTGATGAATATGTCCTTCATTTTCTTAAGTAACTAGTGATTTTGGATGCTCAATTGATTTTTAGGGGCAGATGATAAGCACTTTCTGAAAATCCAGCTCACACAAGGTGTCTCAAATTGGGCACCCAGAAACCGAGGCACTCAAAATCACTAATCATTTTTGAAAATTTAGGCCTATATATTTTTATTTGGACCACTAGCAACAGAAAATGTAAGGGCTGCCTGGCAATTTTTTAAATCACAGATTGGACACTTATAATAAATGGGAAAGATGCTTAGAATTTAGGAGGAGCTCAGCTGAACAAATGGGGTAGATTAAGGGAAAACAGGAAAGGGCAGAGAAAAAGCAGTGATTGAGAAAGAAGGCAAGAGGACACTACTTAAGATTCATAGGAAAATACATACATTGTAAATTATTTAATATACAAACATAAGTAACAGTTAAGAAGATATTAAATTCCTACTCTTGTAGTATAGTCCTCACACAGAAGGGACTTTCAGAAGATTATACCCTTGAAGATGTGAGCAAAGAAAATACCACTGTATACTTCAACTTATCTCTGTGAACTTCAAAGTCAACATTCCAGATTAAAGACTAATATATTGTTCTTAATGTATCCTATTTGTTCATAAACACATAACAAGTAAATAGGTATCGAAGACAACATCCGTCTGAAATTTCTCTTTGGCCATGGATTTCAAATAAAACTTATTGGATTGAAAAAGTGAGATATCTGATCTCTACTAGCATCAAGTAGTGTCAGTATCCAACAAGGGTAGAAGGTAAATGCTTTACTTCTATAGCATATTTCCAGTTATATTATTTCTTCTCAGAGGACTCACTACCAAATAACTGCAAAGTTTCTCCAGGCACATTTTACACTACTGCATTGATTATTTAAGAACTCTATTCAAAACAAAGTAATTGGTTTGGTCATTTTACCCAGATTTGTTTTAAGAGATTCTAATCCTTATATAATCAGATGCTTTTCTGCATGCTCAGATTTCAGGCTCTGAAACACTATGAAACACATTCGCCTTCCCCCATTTTCATACAATTCAAGTGTGTCAAAAGCATCCCCCAATGAGTTATGTAGCTAATCCTGTTTTGAGAACGCTCACAGAAGAAAATCTCTCAAAATTGTGGTAGCATGACCAGTGCAACAGATCCACCTCTGGAAGGAAAAAAAAAACACTCGTAATTCTCATTTACATTTGTCCTCTTTCCATAAGCAATCATTGCTAGACACTGAATCCTTTTGACTGCACCCAACAGGTCTCATTGTTATATATGGTATATATGGATGTGTCTACATGACAGCTGGGATCATGGTTCCCAGCGTGGGTAGACAGACACGTGTTAGTTCTGCTCAAGCTAGCATACTAAAAACAGCAGTGTGGCTGTGGCAGCTCAGGCTAACCACCTCAGTACAAACTCACTGGACTCCCATGGTACATACTCAGGGTGGCTAGCCTGAGCTACTACCCATTCTACCCCTGGTTATTTTTAGTGCACTAGCTCAAGCAGAGCTAACACGTCCATCTACCCATGATGGGAAGCACATGCCCAGCTGCAGTGTAGACATACCCTAGATGTTAGAGAATGTATTTTCTGTGGTCTTAATTCCCAAGTCCCAATACCACACACAATCAGATAAATACTGCTGTCAGACAAATACACACAAAGACTCTAGCTGATATTTGTCACCATGAAAGAATGTGCTATTGTGCCTGTAGATGGTCTCATCAGAAAAGAGAATTAAAGGACACACTGAGATTACATAAATATAGGTACCAGGTATGTGTGGGAAGTGTACTATAGTTTGCTGCAAAAGTAATGATGTAGGAAAAGTTGCATCTTATCACCAGTTTTTTTATTTCTCCATTGGCAGGTACCGAGTAGTTGGTTTGGGTGAAAGCAAAGGAATTTCTCATGTATTACTAATGTGGCTTAACCGCAATGTGACATCGTCCATTCTGAAATCAAGCATATATCTGTGCTACTAGTTAAATGTATGTGCCAAATACATGTCACCAAATAGGCTCTGCTTAGTTATGCTGCTCTAATCCTGCTCTCACACAGCTTTTGAAGCAGCTGCTGCTGCGCTCAATTCTCCTCCCTCGCATTCTCACTCAAAGAACTTGGCAGGCATCTCCACACAAATGCGATGTACAATATACTTCGGAGATGCAAGTGCTTCCTATCTTGTTCTCCTCTTTAGATACTGCTCAAGGACAGGAAACTAGTCAGGTTATAGCAACTGCAATCAGGAAAAAGAAAGTGAATTCCTCCACAATGGAGACTAAGGTGTTTCAGTGCTAAATATAGGTCTGATGCCTTTAGAACAGACTTGCTCAATAACTTCAATTATGGAACAGATCTAAAAGAATGGTTAACAGCTTCATCTTTACAAAGTGGGCTACTGAAGGCAATGCAAGAAGAGCGAGATATCAATCTATGGAAACTCTAATACGGTTGTCAGCTATGATGCCGATGGAAGATCATTTCATAATATTCATCATATTGCTGGTGGTAACAGTAGCTCTCCCTACAATTGTCAGGGACAGCATCAACCGTGAAAAGAAGGCATCAGTAGTAGAACTATGTGGGGAAAAAAACCAATTGGCTAGTAGTCACATATTTTTGAGAAAAACAAGTGCTTTTGTTTCTGTCTTTACTTTTAAAAACAATTGCAAGTAAAACCAATCATCTTTTCATAGACAGGAAAGGGATTTTTTTTACCCCATGAACAGCTAATTTTGCTGTAAACATACTGCAAATTCCTTTTGCCATCAAGTAAAATGCAAGTTAAATTTCATGAGTTTTCACCCAATGTGCAACTTTTACTCTGGAAAAAATTCACAAACACTTGTGAAAATGTCACTGTTTCTGAATGTCAATACTGGTACAGTATAGTAAAATGTTTCTAGTGGTGAATTCCCTGAATGGAAAACAGCTTATTCTCACTCAGTGGACACAATTTACATTTGCGGTGTTGTAACTGAGAAATTATGTACGTATCTCTTAGGTATTTCTCCAAATCCATTTGCTGGGCTAAATAATTAACAAGAGGCTTCCAATTTTACACAGCCAAGATTATAGATTATTCGGAGTGTGAATTTAGTGGGTCACACTTTCAAAGAGCAGAGATTGAGAGTTAAAAACTCTTCTGTAGTTCACCTGGACAACTTTGGAACACACTTTTTCGTTACAAGTGCATTTGCTACATTGATATTTTACACTGTCAAAACAGGGCAAAAAGAAATACATTTCTTTCTGGGGTCAATGTTCTTCTCAGAAGTTTAAAACCAGCTGTTGCTCAGTGCCAACAAGATGATAGATATACCTAGCACAAAGAGTGGTTACAGTAATTTGCCCTACTCTTTATTTTCTGACTAAAGGTACTTGCCTGTACCAAGGTCTCTTCAAAATATGTGAAAAGACAACAAAGAAGAAAGGCATACAATGTTAATGGGCATACTTTTGCATTGGCATGAAGTTGTAGGCCGCCAAGTGCAAACACCATTTTTTCATTTGTCCTTGAAAGAAACCATAATAGGTATAAACCAGGAAGTGTTAGCATAGTCACTTAGACCATGAGCAACAGAACCATTATAAGGTTCTTCCTGTGTCTGTTGAAAACTGACATCTGAAAAGCATGAGGAAAAGAGGAGAACACTATCAAACAGAGAGGAGAAACAAAACCAAAGAGCGGTATTCATAGGCATGGCAGTAAAGTAAAAACCAAAAGCCAGTTAGCCTTAGATGCAGTTACACAGTTTCACTAGGGTCACTAAGAAACCAGACATTTCTCTCTCCCCATTACCATAAACTTGTTCCTGATCTTTCCACAGACAAGAAAGGAAGGAAGAAGAGGTGCAGGAATGATCTGTTGCCCTTGGCTTGTCTACAACATTGTTTGAGATGGAGGCCTTTAATGTGGGAAGAATGTCTAAATGAAAACTAACAACATAGTATTTCCCACAAATAGCATTTTTTACAAAGAAAAGTTGTATGGCATGATCCCTAGTGACCTCTGGCTCCTCTTAGTTAGTTCACTTCTTATCCAGTTTAAAAGAGGCCAGTGCTGACATCTCTCTTTCTGGGCTCTTGAGTGATCCCAACAACAGGAAAAGTGCCATCAGGGAAATTACATGGAATCAATTCCCTGAGGTTACTTTGCAGCATTCAAAGCAAAAACATTGAGAGGAGGATGAGGAAGCTAGGTAGTGGGGATAACAGTGAATCCCAACAGCACACTAAAGTCAAGGGAAGATAAGTAGTGGGGATAACAGTGAATCCCAACAGCACACCAAAGTCAAAGGAAGAAATTTGCTATCCTTTCCAGACTTCTTAGCAGCAAAAAGGACTCTGGCTGTAATATTTTCTCTAAGGGTTTGGTCATCCTTTAATAAGGAATCCCAGACGGACCTAGGGATCATATTCAGCATCTAATGTGGGTGGAGGAAATATACAGGTGGGAGCTAAGGATGCTACAGGAAAAGGCATGGCAACAGGAAGTGAGAGTAGAGAGTTGTAAATGCAATTTTTGGGTGTTCTCCTTAGGAAGAAAAGTGATAAAGTGTAGCTAGGACAAGATGGCTTGCTGGGTTATTCATACCCAAGACAAAAGATTTTTAACACACATGAAGTTAGCACCCTCTGCTCCCCACAAGGGGAGCGGAAGGTGCTTAGACCTTTTGAAAGTTAGACCAGACTTATTCAGAAGCTCAAAATATGGATTTTTGGTGTTTAATTTTAGACACTTATTTTTGACAATCCTGGCCAAAATCTCAATGTAAAAATATCATGTGATGCCTTGTATTACCTCTGTCTACCACCTAGTAGATAGCTATCATATTATGATGCAGCTTCTCTAACACTATACAGAAATGGCACCCATTTGCCAGGTAAAGGAATCATGAGCAATGAACATATAAAAAGATGCCAGGAAGAAAGTAAGTACACTGGGATACAGTCAAGCATTTCTAGATTGCAGCAGATATTCATTTATGTTCTGTAATGCAAAACATATTTTATAATTTTTCCACTGATCTCCTATAAGCCAATGGGAGTTACTGGATGCTCAGCACTTTTGAAAATCAGTTTCTATTATTTAGGTGACTAACTACAGATTTAGGAACCTGACTTTAGGCTCCTAAAGTCTTTCTAAGTGTTGACCCCCTTTGTGAAGTGCATTGAGACCTATGGGAAAAAAGTATTTTATTAGTGACATGTATTTTTAATTGTATAAAAAATTCTAAATTTGGATTTCACACTGTTGTGAATGTACATGCTGTAGTATATGAACAAGCCTATCCACATTTGGGAAGACACCAGCATGTTCTTTCAGAAGAATCTGTACTAACTATTAAAATAATATTGAGCAATATAAATTAGTGAAAATCTATCAATTTCAGTAATGAAAATTCTGGTCTAGCTCACAAACTACGTTCTCTTCTAAAATAGAAAGACAGGTCAAAATATTAATGGGAAATGCCTTTCATTTTAACAGCTAAGGAACTTCTGTATCTACTCTTCACATCATCAAAGTATTTGTCAATGTCAGTGAGAAGGCATGTCTACCTTAAACTTGTTCCCTTGAAGACTGCTACAAAACCCTTGCTCACAGGCATCATGGTTTCTCAGTGTTTCTTGGTAGTGTTTATTGACTGTCTTGTACAGTGGAAAAATCTAAGTTTGCCTTTTGAAGAATACTTACAGAGAAAGTATCAGAGGGGTAGCTGTGTTAGTCTACTTACAGAGAAAGACATGTTACATGTTCATCATTAAGTAGCAGAAGGCCACAAAATTAAATTGTCTAACTGAAGATACAAGAGCTTTGGCTTTGTCTGAATCCTGCACATTGTGTACAGCAATTTGTTCTAACACATCCCTAAAAGTTTTTAGAGTTCTGAAACTAAAGGCATAGCACTGATGACCAGGAAACCACTTTCCTGGGCTTGGCTGGGTAAATTGAAGATTAACTTCTCATTTTTTAAAAAAATTTTTTTTGCAGTTCATGCAGTTTGTTACTCCTCAGAGCTGAGTTGTTGATTTCAAGTCTTATGGGAATGTTTCAACTTGCTCAGTATAATGTTATATCACTGGCATATGAAGACCACTTTTCAGCTGAACTATGTATACCTACTAGGGTGACCAGATGTCCCGATTTTATAGGGGCAGTCCCGATATTTGGGCCTTTTTCTTATATAGGCTCCTATTACCCCCCACCCCGTCCCAATTTTTCACACTTAGTATGGTACTTCTCCCATATTTTTTTGGCACTACTGCCTAGGGCCATCTGTCATAAATTAGGCTTCCTCACTACAGACTGCTCCAAGTTTCCTCCATTCAGTTCCAATAAATGGATTGCTGATTTTTAAAAAAAATATGCTTCAGCTTTTCCATCCATAACTTCAACATCAAAGTCAAATGATGTATTGTTTTCTATGCAGCTGACAAAAAATGAGCCCTTTTGCTAATACTGATATATATTGTCTGACTAATATCAAAACTATCACAGTACTCTTCTCACTGAAGCAACCAGAAAGTGTCTGTACAAAGCTTCATGCACTTCTACCAAATCTGGAATATTCAGATACTCTCAGATAAAATATCTCATTAAGAGAACTGCAAATACATTTCACTTATTAAATATTAATAAAATGTTTTTGTAAAAATAACACTAGAAAGTGAGAAAATAGTTTCAGTACCTAGTGAAACCTTTTCTCTGCCTAACACATTCATCTCAACCACTCTCTCATTATAGACCAGAGAAGCCAACATATTCTCAATATGTGGCAGACACCCCCATATCTGCTACCCTCCCTGTAAAGATCACAGATACAGGCTTCTCACTGAAGATACAGACCAAAAATTTTAACCATTAATTAATAATAACATCTTCATTCCAATGTATCAGAAATAGCTCTATGAACAGTTCTCACTGATGATTAATGTATAAATCAAGCATGAATTTTTTACATCAAGTTGTTTGGGAGTTAGGAGTGGACAAAAAGTGTTAAAACAATTTTCAAAACATAAAAAGTAAAAAACTTCCAACTTTTCAACGTCAAAAATGCCACACTGAATTAACCTCAAATGGAAGGAAAAAAATTATCTTAAGAGAGACTACATGAAAAATGTTCATGAAGTTATTTTCCCAAGAAAGTTAAATGGGGTAGTGAGGTCTCAAAACTGGGTTTAAAATGGAAACCGTCTTACATCTTTCATTTCAGAGTCAATCCTGTGACTACAATAAGCTGGTTACTTGATCACATTTCAAATACTAAAAATCTGGGCATTCCATCTATTCCAAGAGCTGGAGAAGTGGTCCAGACGTTGATTTTGTCAAGTTATTGTGTGCAGTGAACTGGCTGTTTTAAAACCTAGAGCTGAAAATCAATAGGACTAACAAATGGACATAGCATTATTTTATTTTTTTAACAGTAATAACGACTAAGTTCTTCAAGGTATGGTTGGTGTCTTATTAAGCATCTGTATTTCATCCAGTACAACAAGGCCCTTCTTTGGTTAGTGTCTCTGAATACTGCCATAATAGAAATAAAGAAAAACACCAGGCATGTCTACAGTACCCATTATCCAAGAATTTTTAAAGCCACTCTATAAACATTCTATGTAGAGATCATTTCACTAACCCAGGGGTGCCACCAAAGAGGGACAGACAGGGCTTAAAGGAGGGTCCCGACCTCATAGCGTCCCAGTCAGCTGCACTGTGCACATATGCACATTAACAGTCTGCCAGCCCTGGTAGTGCAGCTGCTGCAGCAGCAGATCTATCTGGTGCCTGATGCTGTCAAGGTGAGCCAGTACGTAGCTGAAGCAAAGGAGATGGTACAAAAAGACCCAAATGGAGCCATGAGCAGTGCTCTTTATAATACTCTTATGAAATTAATAAAGTAGAATGAGGAGATAGACAAAAACGAGAGGGAGTGAGGCAGAGAAGGGTAAGTGAAAGAAAAGTGACAAGGCGTGTGTGGCAAAGATCATGGGGAGAAAAGAAAAGGGAAAGGGGTGACCAAGGATAGAAAAATTACAAGGGGTGGAAAGCCAGGCTGGCGAGAGAACACACACATTGGGTGAAGTGAGATGAAGAAAGTAGAAAAGAAAAGGGGGTGTCAAGGAAAGGATCAGTAGAACCAGCAAAACTGAAATGCTGAAAAAGACAAAAAAGCAAAAAAGAAATTAAAACAAGTGACACAAAATCATTTTCAGTGTAGGGAAAGTGTTGTACAACTAAGGTTGTCTTCATGCATGATATTGTATTATTCTGCAAAAAATCCACCTCACTACAGTCATTCTTTGTTGTATACTCATGAGACCTCAGAGTGTCCAGGAAGGGGCCCATTAAATCATGCCAGAGGGCCCATTTTTCACCATTCTGGCCCCAGTACATCATGCAGCCCTCAACCATAATTGAAAGACAGACAGCTACAGGGTGCAAGGCAGCAGCTATTTATTGACTTCATCAATAACCTGTTAGTCAAAAAGAGAAAAATACTTTGGATACTGTATGGGAAACTTTGGTAAGTAGAACGTAATTACCACAGCTGAAATTTGAGTAGGACACAACACCTATCCCCTGATGATCAGTGAAAAATAACAAGAAATCTTTTCATGCCCACAAATTATAAGGATCTTGGTTTTAAATACCATCCTAAAGATGGCATGACGGACACCTTCTAGCCCCAAAATTAAGCCTACTAGTTAAAGTGAAAAACAGCTATGTCACCACAAACCCCAAAGACATGTCCCTTGCCACTTTAACAAAATAAAGTTGTGTACCATTTACAGTGCACCATATTTAACTCTAACCTATAGCCCACTTCTTATTTAATATATTTTTTAAAATTACTGAATCTCTTTTGTCATTCCTCCTTTTCATTCTGGCTTCACTCACTGTTTGTTTCCTGTTACAGATCACGATGCAGTTTTCCTGAGTTGTCCTCAGTATTTGTCTGTTCTCTCATCCCCATGTGTCTCTCTAACTTTCTTCTCCTACACTGTGTTCTCTCTCCTCACATATTTTCTCTCCTTTCTCCTCCTCCCCCACAAAATCTCTTGTACTTCTGTGTACTTTTTCTAACTTATCCCATCTCTCTCTCCATGTCTTACAAATACATATTAGCAATATTACCATACTACATGCAACATTAAGGGTGAGAAATAAACCACTCAGAAGTCAGGAAATGAACAGCTGATTTACAATATTAACAAACTTACCCCGTATTGATTATTTGTCAATTAATACAATAAATAATAAAAGTTCATTTTTTTCTTTTTATACAGGTTTACTTACAGTACAGTTCAGTTTCCAAAGTTGGCTTGATCTTTAAGTTTTGGTCAGATCAACAAAAGCAAGTTTGAAAAAATCAGTGGTGTTATGCAGATGGTCACTGTTGGTTGGCATCTAACCCATTGGGCAAGCATCCAAATAACGTATGAGTGGGCATCATCCTAGCCAAACAGATGGCCACAAAAATAAGCAGCCAAGAGACCATTTATCATTTTTGTTCACAAAGTATATTGAGAGCAGAAATCCTAGACCACAACTTCTGAATGTTTATTGAATCATCAATCTTGGAGTTAAAAATTGTCAGTGATAGAGAAACCACCAATGGCACTGCATTAATTGTTCCAGTGGTTAATTACTCTTACTGTTAAAAAAAAGTGCCACCGTTGTGCCTTATTTTCAGTCAGAATTTGTCTAGCTTCAACCTCCAGCCACTGGATCTTGTTATACCTTTGTCTGCTAGACTGAAGTGCCCATCATCAAATATTTATTCCTCATGGAGGAATATGGAGTTCTCAGTGTTGAGCACTGGCAAGACTGAGCTACAAATGTAATAATATGTGAAGACCCATTTCCTATTGATACTCATTCCCTATTAGGCCACTGTCTTTTTCTTCCTACAGTTACCATCTTTCACTTTTGTAGAGGTATAAGAGACATTAAAAACCATAAAAAGCTTGCCTAAATCAGTGGTTCTCAAAGCCGGTCCGCTGCTTGTTCAGGGAAAGCCCCGGGCGGGCCAGGGCAGTTTGTGTACCTGCCAGGTCTGCAGGTTCGGCCGATCATGGCTCCCACTGTTCACCATTCCAGGCTAATGGGGGCTGCAGGAAGGGTGGCCAGCACATCCCTTGGCCCGCGCCATTTCCTGCAGCCCCCATTGGCCTGGAGATACCACGAACCACGGCCAGTGGTAGCCCCCATCAGCTGAACCTGCGGACACGGCAGGTACACAAACCGGCCCGGCCCGCCCGGAGCTTTCCCTGAACAAGTGGCGGACCGGCTTTGAGAACCACTTGCCTAAATGACCCTAATTATTGGAAGTGGAATTCCACCATTAAACATATTGTTTAATTTAGCCTCTAATACTGGCTGCCATGCAACATTTCATAATCTGCACAGGTGAATCTTAAAAATCAGTAACATAGTAAACTAATACCTGGGTACTAGGCCATGCCAAATGACAGCTTATGAATAATATTACAGGGAAAACCAAAAATATCTTGACAGAAAGTAAAGCATCCTATTGATTTAACAACAGATAGGCATAGAAAACTGGAGAACAGAGGCAGAACGATCCTGGGCAAGGACACTGCAAGTGTTTTGGTAAATATATACACAGCGTAGTCAGCTGGTTTCTTCTAGGCATCTCGGAGGCGGATACCCTGGTCAACACTACAAACTTAGTCAGTACAACTACGTCTGTTATATCAATGGGAGAAACCCTCCAGTCAACATAGTGCTGTCTACATCAAGAATTTGATTGGTATAACTGTGTCACCCAGGGGTGTGGATTTTCCAGTTATACCAACTGAACTCCTGGCATAGACAGCTCTAGCTAGATTGGAGTGTTTCTCCCATCAATATAACTACTGCCTCTCAGGGAGGTGGAGTACCCATGCTGGTAGGAGAAGTTCTCCCTTCGGTCTAGGTAGCATCTTCACTAAGCACTACAAGAGGGATTTAAAAGAGGAGAGGTCTAGTGGCTTTGTGAATCAGCTCAGGAAGGCCATTCCACGTGAAGTAGATGGTGTGGCAGAAAGCAGATGGCTGGTTTTATGAATCATAGAATCATAGAATATCAGGGTTGGAAGGGACCTTAGTAGGTCATCTAGTCCAACCCCCTGCTCAAAGCAGGACCAATCCCCAATTTTTGCCCCAGATCCCCAAATGGCCCCCTCAAGGATTGAACTCACAACCCTGGCTTTA
This sequence comes from Chelydra serpentina, assembly GCA_037349315.1. Lineage (NCBI taxonomy): Eukaryota > Metazoa > Chordata > Testudines > Chelydridae > Chelydra > Chelydra serpentina. The sequence goes on from JBAIAC010000042.1 coordinate 32,060,541, forward strand.
GCAGGCCAATGCTCAAACCACTGAGCTATCCCTCCCCCCCATTTATTTATATTGTTTTGTTTGGCAGAAAAATAGAGAAAATAGCAATGCACCAATGTAAAATATAACATCTATAACCACAGGGATAAAATAAAGATACTTCAAATTGGTGACATTCCTCACTCTCTTCCACTTTGCAAAGCTAATAAAACCCGTCAGAAATGTTATTCTGTCTACAGATCTCAACAAATGATTTATAGCACAAAAGTGTAACAGCTCCAGGGCTCTCTTAAAAATCGGAAAATGTGTTATGAGAGATATCTTCCTAGGAAAATATGTTTTAAACAAATCTGACTCCAGCACACTCTGCTAATGAAAAATAAAGAAAAAAGAGGTGCTCTGTGTTCAATATACTTTTATTTTTTATTGTAATCATTTACACTTCCTAAAAGTGATTTTAGATGCTTTCCACTGTATATCCTTAGTCTTATTTTTATTTGCTAGCTATTATAGAAAAATACATAAGATGCTATTAATAAACCTGCTTTAACGTCAATGAATATTTTAGAATGTGCCATATACATTTAAAACTGAATTTTTTTTTGCCTTGGGCAATTTAGTTAAGACAGGAAGTATACTGCTGCCTTAGAATCATTTGGAATCATTTGCAGACTGAACTTTTCACAGGAATGAATTTTAAATGAACTTTCAGAGAGACTGTATATTTTCTGATCCTCAGTTGCCAGTGCTGCCTTCATTCGCTTGTAACAGTGAACAGCAGACAGAGCAGTCTTGCTTGACCTCGGTGTAAAGATAGCAGGTACTGCTTTCCACATTTAGGATGAAACAGCTAAAATGAAATCAATGACAATCACTCTTCCGTTAGCACCATCTAACTTCACACAGGGATGGAATGACTTATTCTAAGCACTAACAGTTCCCATTACTGTTTTTAGGGATTTGTAATTTTGGCTACAGAAATCTGCTGTGTACTAAAATTTGGAATGCCACATGTAGGGTGGCCACCTTTTCAAAGGGCAAAAGTGGGACACCTGCAGAAGAAGCCCTGCCTCCTCTGTGGCCCCACCAATGTTCCCCTCTTCCCCCTGAGGCTACGCCCCCTGCTCCTCCTCTTCTCCCTGAGGCTCTGCCCCTTAGCCAGGCTGTGGTAAGAGCCACCCAGTGAGCTCAAGCTGCTGTGGGGAGCCACGGACCCACCACCTGCGTGGGCAGGGGGCCAGGGGGCCTGAGAGCAGCCCCGGCCCATGTCTCTGCTCCCCGGGATGCATCGCCCAGGGCAGGTGGAGCGTCTGGGGCTCCTGACGGTGGCCCAGGCCCTGGGTGGCTCTTACTACTGCTCAGCTGTGGCTTCTGGTCAGGCCAGGGATGGGGCCTCGGAGGGAGAGGAGGAGCAGGTTGTGTGGCTTCGTGGCGAGGAGGGGCTAAACTCCACCTCAGCCACCCCCACCGGGAAGAGGCTGGCACCACTCCTGGGCCTCAGGCAGGCAAAGAGCAACACCGCAGGGAATCTGGGACAAATACTGTCCCAGAGACATTCAGCCCAGGATCGTGGTTTATACTCTGCATTTCAGTACTATCCCACCTAATTCTGGACCAGTAGTTACCCTAACCATATACTGTGTGTATATTTTGGAACAAAACATTATTTGACATGTTAACGTGACAATGCATTCTAATTAAAAAATGGGTGGTTGTGTATGAACACTGGAATTCTCCACCTGGAAATTTCATCAAAGTCGCCAGCTTAAGAGTCACAGCTGAGGAAGAGTTCTCCCCTGCCTGAAGCTGGCCAATGTGTTCCTATCCAACTCGCAATACAGCCTTTGCAAGTGCAGATGTGGCCTGAAGAAGCCAGATGCATTATGACCTGGAGCTGTTCTTGTTCTGAAGGGTCTGGTACTGACAGCTATTGCGGACAAACTGGACTAATGACTAGTTCTGCTTTCTCAGTTTTATGTAATTTTTGGTATGAATATGACTTTGTTTTTTAAAAGCTGTGAACCTGCCCCTCTTTCTATCATTTGCTCAGCAGCAGGAAATGAGGCAGAGCAGCTGGAGGAGGGCCAAGGTCAGTAAGTCTAGGCATTTAGCAAGTCCATGGGTAAGAATAGGAGGTGCCGTGGCATTCCCCGCAGTGGCCTGCACAGCATCCATACCACTGCCACCCTCTCACTGCAGCACAAACCTCACTAATCTGCACTCACAGCAGCTGTGTCTCATTTCCTGCTGCTGAGAAAATGGCAGATTAATACAAAAAATTACATAAACCTGAAAAATCAGAACTACCCATTAGTCTAGCTTGTCTCTGATAGCTGTCAATACCAGACCTTGTGGTCTAGCATCCACAGAACACTGTTTCTATTTGAAGAAAATATTGATGTAAAACCAAAGATGGTTTCTAATCTTTAATTCTTCAAGAGAGCAGTGCGCTCTCTTTTTTCCATAAATCAATGCATGGCTTTAATTTATTTGTTATTTTAAAACTCTTGTGATACCAAGACACTCAGTCTCTGTGATACATCAAGTATAAATACAGCAGAATAATTGTACGTAGAGTTGCTTTGAAGGAACTAATCATGTTTTCTCATAATAAGGAAAACCCTTTCCCCCTGAAATGTGAAGGATAGAGAAAACAGATTAAAAATGCCAAATTTTGGGAAGCACTACACTGCAGAGCACCCACCAGAAAAATTCACACTTAACAGCAGGAGAGTGGGAGAGAAGTTAACTCCATTCTGCTTCCTTCCTCCCCAAACTTATTGGAGACGCCTCTCCACAGGTCGTCATCAGCAGAAATCACGAAGGGGTGTATGTGTATGGTTCTGCATATTTCTGTGAGATTGGTGACATTCTGCAATAACTGGTTTTTGTTTTGCACCCATTTATAATCAAACAGGCTAGCTGTGCAGATAGGACATGCAGACAGAGGCCATTGCCAGGGTATGGGGTATACGCACCGACACATGCATGAAGAACCATACACACAGAATTATTCTTAGTGCACTGAATTAGATGACACACAGTACTTTCCTTCTTCTGAAAGAGTGCTTCTGCATAATCTTTTGAAAGAGTGCTTCTGCATATCTTCGTTTCTGCACTGTGGATAATTACTTAGATCATTAGACATTAAGGCCTCTATTCTCCAGTTCATCCAAGAGGTTCGTAGGGGTGTGTGTGGGGGGGGGGGTGTGTGCGTGGGCATGAAAAATCTGTTGTAGCTCCTTGATCTGGAGTCACCTGACTCTGACCCAAGTTAGAAATTAACAGGAGCAGCTCTAATTTAGGCCACTTTAGGACCTTATACCAGTGCAGGATTGGGTATTAATTTACTTTGTTCTTCCATGCTCCCAAAATGCTTCCTACTTGCCCTTATACCAGGGGGATGAAAGGGTGTTATGGCTGGCCTAGTAGGAAGCTGTGCCGATGGAGAAATCTCCCAGACACTCTCCAATCATTTAAAGACCATTTTGCACTGCTTACAGATATGTCAGGCCAGAGAATCTGGCCCAGAGAATTGACGAATCTATGAAACTGGGAGGGGGGAGAGATTGGGACTCTCTGGGCAAGGAGACTGGTGGATATACTGGGATAAGGAGCTCATGTCAACAATTATACACATGTACAAATCTGGGTGCACGTGCACAAACATTTGTATTTTTGAAAGTCTGGCCCATAGTTCTATTTAGGAGGCTAGTAATATGGGTAAAGCAATGTATTGGGTATGTAAAGTTATAAGACAAAATGGGTGGGATGTGACAACAGCCTATAAAAGTTTGAGCAAGGATGGAAAAGAATTACACAGTATGGTATATGCAGCCATAGTGGGAAATTTGTAAAGGGAAAGTTTAGATTGATTATTATAAAAGCTAACAGCGAGATATACTGAGCAGTGGAAAAGTTTCCCATGGATGCGGTGGAAGAATCATTACTGAAGTCTTTTAAAACTAGACTAGAGAGAACACCAGAAAATATAATGAAGGGAACAAATCTTGCACTGGAAAAGAGATGAACTGGATGATCTAATGGGACTTTTCCTCATCTGAGTCCTCTAATTCTATGCACAAAAGCATAGCTTATGTTTCTAACAGTACTCCTAATACAATTTCTAATACAGTGGATTAGAAACATGTGGTAGGCCAAGGATGAAGAAGTTCTGCTGCTTTGGCAATTTATGTTTTGTAATTTCTATGTAGTCATTGGTTTAAATACATAATAGGCGTTCCCGAGCTTCAGATGAGCTCCCTTTTGTGTGGCATTTCTTTTAGACCAAAATCCAATAAAATCAATAAAATGTCTATGGTGTGCCATCAAAACATTTTCATGAACATTATTTCTGATCAACTAGTGAACAGACTCAAATGTCTCAACTTTTATATTTGTAATATACATACATATGTATTTTAATAAATCTATATATCTAAACACATCAATTATTTTTCAATGTATTTGTGTCCAAAATAACTAATTAAAAATTTGAAAAGAAAATAAACACCTCACTATTAAGCTAATCTTCCAATCTGATCTTTTATTATTATGCTGGAGGGTGTTATTAGCTGTCAACAACATGTCTTTAATCTATGGAAATCACATATCTTATTTCAGCTGATGGGCATGGCTAGCCATCCTTCATTCTGGCTAAAAGGAGAAAACACAATTAAGCACCCTTTATGTATTAAGATAGCTGAAACAATATAAACCACTGCCCAAAGCCGTAGCCACATGGAAGGCCTGAGCAAGACCTCAGAAATAAGAGGCAACTGGGAATGGATTGCAAACACAGAGGCATTGATTGGACTGCAGCTGTGTGTGTCTGTGTCAGAATCAGAAAGCAGGAGAAACCAAAGAAGCACTGGTAACATGGCCTGACAGTAAGCCAAGACAGAAATGTCTTTTGGCAGAAAAAGTAGGTGTGGAATTCTCAGCAAGGAAACTGCCTCTTGTTGTTTGTTCCTATTGTTTTCAGTGAAATAAGACTGTGTACATTCTTTGTACATATACAGAATTGCACCAAAGAAATACCTGACTCAATCAATTTCTCCTTCTAAAGGAAACACCCAGAAACACCTCAAACATTGGCTAACCACTCACACTAAAAAGGGGAAACATATTCTCTCCTCTGTTGTTCCTTTCGAGAGGGTATTCATTTTATACCACATAATGATAAGTGGGAGCAGAAAAGTAATCCATGTAAGGTTGCCTAGTAAATAAAAATCCTTTATTTTATGGTGTGTGTGTATTTGTGTGTGTGTATAAACATAAATAAAGGTGATATTGTCTAAGTTCTTGGTTATCATAATTTGTCAGATTTCCAAAGAGCAATTTAATATTGGCCATCCAAAATGCTACATAAACAAATTTCTCCTTATACATATTCATTGTTACAACAGCTGGTTGTAGTGGTACATCAACTCAGATAAACACATGAATCGCATTTACAAAATCAAACCAAGTTATTCCTAACTATCGATTAGATCACAGCATATGTAATAAAGTCATAAATTTACATCTGGGGCACAAGGAAGAGAAACCAAAAAGTTTTATCAATAACATACGTTTTATGGTGGATATTATAATAAATCAATGTAGAAAGCTATAAACACTCCATTTATTATCTGGTAAGATCCAAGCAATAATTCTTGATCACAAAATAAATTTTTTGGGATCATTTCGGTTTTAATATTAATCAGGCAAAATCATTTTAAAACATCAAATTCTCCAAACTAGACAAGATTTTTACTGTATGGTTCAATACAAGACTTCCAAACTTGTGGTATGTAAATCAGATTTAGATCACTATGATCCCTACAAATATGAGCCTATGTCGACCCTGACGGTACACTTTAGCATACTGCTGTTTGAAAAGTAAAGCGGAACATATAGAGCACACCAACAGTATTTACATGGACTAATTCACCAGCAACATATTAGTGCACTTTAGAAAGCCCCCTCACCCATTCACTCCTTCCCCAAGTACAGTGCATTGCTCCACCATGTAGACAAGCCCTAAAGGTTTAACTGTTAATTTTAAAAAAAGGATAACATCTTTATTTGGTGTCATCTTGTAATAAAAAATATGAATACTGATAACACTGGTCTACAATTTTTGAGAAGTCGTCTGCTTCAGAGATAAAATGTGCTATTTAGTATGTATTTTGATGTGCTGAATTCAAATATGACAATTAAAACAACTGATTGGCTACTGTTTCTAAGATATTTAAGTTTTGACATTTTATGTCTATGTCTATTGTGTAGATAGTAGAGTTTTAATCATAAATTGTAAACCTAGGTCTTTTCATGTGTTTATGGTTGCTTTACATGATACTATTTCACCTGTCCTGTTTATGTAACACTTTAAAAATCAGCATAGGGGTTATATAAATAAAATGTATTATGAAACAAAAGGCAAAAAACTATTATGTACATAGTTTAGTCCTATTCAGTGTCTACTCAGCGCTTCTTGGCTTGTCTCTTGTATTCATTAAATGGAGCATCTCTTGTCACTGTCCAGCAATAGTCTGCAAGCATTGATGGGCTCCATTTGCCCTGATAGCGTTTCTCCATTGTTGCAACGTCCTGGTGAAATTGCTCGCCGTGCTCGTCGCTCACTGCTCCGCAGTTCGGTGGGAAAAAAATCTAGATGAGAGTGCAAAAAATGTATCTTTAGTGACATGTTGCAACCAAGGCTTTTGTATGCCTTGAGGAGGTTTTCCACCAACAACCTGTAGTTGTCTGCCTTGTTCTTTCTGAGAAAATGTATTGCCACTAACTGGAAGGCTTTCCATGCCTTTTTTTCCTTGCCACGCAGTGCATGGTCAAATGCATCATCTCGAAGAAGTTCACGAATCTCAGGACCAACAAAGATACCTTCCTTTATCTTAGCTTCACTTAACCTTGGAAATTTTCCATGGAGGTACTTGAAAGCTGCTTGTGTTTTGTCAATGACCTTGACAAAGTTCTTCATCAGATAATGCACAGTCCACTTTTTCTTCTTTGACACACCTTTCCCAACTGGAGGCACCATGCAGAAGTAACAATTGCTGGTATGATCTGTTGGCTCTCTCCAAATCATTGGCACTGCAAAAGGCATAGATTTTCTTTTCCTGGTCAACCACTGGCGAAGATTTGTTGCACAAGTGTTGCAGCATATGTGTGGGGCCCACCTCTTGTCCTGATCTCCAATTTTGCAGCCAAAATCAAGGTGATAGGCTTGTCCCATTCCGGAGCGGCAAGGGGAGAGCGGACCTGCCGCCGAATTGCCGCCGCGGGACTCGGACTGCCGCCCCCTTCTCACCTGCCGCCCCAAGCACCAGCTTGGCAAGCTGGTGCCTGGAGCCGGCCCTGCAATCAGCAGTGGAATGTTTACTAATGTTGTCATGTGAGGCTATAGTAGCACTAAACTTCCACTGAGTTTGAAAATGGATGCCCAGCACATCTCTCTCTCTCTCTCTCCCTTCACTTGCACTCATAGAACAACTGGTTGGCAAAGATGGAGGTCAAACACTACAGTGATGGGCAGCCTCATGGGAGATAGACACAGTATTAGCCTGAACCTTTTTAAAACTAGTTCAACTAATACAGAGTAATCACCAATGAGGATAGGGCCTAACATATATCTGGCTGTAGACTGACCGGCAGCTGTGCATTGATTAATCCCTACAATCAGAATGGGTGCATCCTAAAAAATGTAAAACTTAGGCTGCCAATACCAGCGCAGAGCTGCTCTTTGCATGCGTGGCTTTTCTGCCGACATCAATGCCTGGAATCTAATGCTTTTAAAGAGCAATGGAATTTCTCGTTAGATTCTGACTTTAAATTAGCTGGGCCTTTGGGTCAGACTTCATCATATATATTAAGAGATATCCCGTACTTAGTGCCTAATGTCCTATGAACCTCATCCAATAAGAGTAGCATTCAATCATACAAAAAGTACATTTTCAAAGAAATATCATGCAAAGGATCATAAACTGTGATACAAATGTAGGGTTTTGTACCATGAATAACAACTTGTGGAGCAGTGTCAATTAAAATCTGAATGGAGAAAATTTAATAATAATAAATCTAATTATAATAGAAGGGCTCTATTTTTTACAGACTTTGGATTTGAAATTGGAGTGTTGCTTTGCTTAATTAGAAGGGAAACATTGCTATAAAAATTATACTGATTAGCAGTTCAGAGACCTGAATGTTAAAGTTCAAAACTTTAAAAACAGGTTTAGTCACTCAAAGAAAAGTCAGATTCCCTGCAGAAAATGTGCTACATAGTGTTATAAAGGATAATGTAATTTCCAGTTGTCAATCTGAGTCATTAGAAAAAGGAAAGAAAACTAGAAATGTGAAAGTTCTGAGTATGCCATATGGAATCCAAAAATGCAATATTTTTCAATTTTCAAAAGTAACCCTAAAAAAAAAAAAGGGAGATTAAGTCTTGAAATAATATACCAAACTAATATGGCCTTTCGCATCCCTATTCCAAATGTGAGGTATATCAGTAAAGAAAGAAAGAATGACAATCCATAGATACAAGATATGCTACAAGTGATCATTCCTGGACATTTTCAAAATAATATCATTTAAAAAGTAAAAGACTCAGTCTTGGCAGCACTCATTACTGAGCACAGTGTTTGCAAAGGCCATGAGCACATCACAGGTAGTAAGCACTAAAATAGTATTTGCAGGATTGGGCCCTAAAATAGGATTGGGCCCAGGTGATTGTACACTGTTATTTTTTTTAATGTGCGAAAACTACCTCCCTCTGTTACCATATAACTATGAATCTAAAACAATAATTAATACTTAATACTAATAAACCAAGTGTTCAAACTGTTAGTCCTCTTTCTACTACTTTCTGCCTGCACCTCTCAGGATAGAACTTCAGATGAGTTCATAAATAGCTTGTAATTATTATAACTTTTTCAAAGATTGATTCATCCCTCTCAGTAGATTACATTAGAATAAAATAAAATCAGCAAAGGGGTTATATAAATAAAATGTATTATGAAACAAAAGGCAAAAAAAATTATGTCCATAGTTTAGTCCTATTCAGTGTCTACTCGGCGCTTCTTGGCTTGTCTCTTGTATTCATTCAATGGAGCATCTCTTGTCACTGTCCAGCAATAGTCTGCAAGCATTGATGGGCTCCATTTGCCCTGATAGCGTTTCTCAATTGTTGCAATGTCCCGGTGAAATCGCTCGCCGTGCTCGTCGCTCACTGCTCCGCAGTTCGATGGAAAAAAATCTAGATGAGAGTGCAAAAAATTTATCTTTAGTGACATGTTGCAACCAAGGCTTTTGTATGCCTTGAGGAGGTTTTCCACCAACAACCTGTAGTTGTCTGCCTTGTTGTTTCCGAGAAAATTTATTGCCACTAACTGGAAGGCTTTCCATGCCTTTTTTTCCTTGCCACGCAGTGCATGGTCAAATGCATCATCTTGAAGAAGTTCACGAATCTCAGGACCAACAAAGACACCTTCCTTTATCTTAGCTTCACTTAACCTTGGAAATTTTCCACGGAGGTACTTGAAAGCTGCTTGTGTTTTGTCAGTGGCCTTGACAAAGTTCTTCATCAGACCCAGCTTGATGTGTAAGGGTGGTAACAAAATCTTCCCTGATTCAACAAGTGGTGGATGCTGAACACTTTTCCTCCCAGGCTCCAATGACTGTCAGAGTGGCCAATCTTTCTTGATGTAGTGGGAATCTCTTGCACGACTATCCCATTCGCAGAGAAAACAGCAGTACTTTGTGTATCCAGTCTGCAGACCAAGCAAGAGAGCAACAACCTTCAAATCGCCACAAAGCTGCCACTGATGTTGGTCATAGTTTATGCACCTCAAAAGTTGTTTCATGTTGTCCTTCATATGGACTGTATGACCAACTGGAATTGATGGCAAAACATTGCCATTCTGCAGTAAAACAGCTTTAAGACTCGTCTTCGATGAATCAATGAACAGTCTCCACTCATCTGGATCGTGAACCATGTTGAGGGCTGCCATCACACCATCGATGTTGTTGCAGGCTACAAGATCACCTTCCATGAAGTAGAATGGGACAAGATCCTTTGGACAGTCACAGAACATGGAAACCCTAACATCACCTGCCAGGAGATTCCACTGCTGTAGTCTGGAGCCCAAAAGCTCTGCCTTACTCTTGGGTAGTTCCAAATCCCTGACAAGGTCATTCAGTTCACCTTGTGTTATGAGGTGTGGTTCAGAGGAGGAGGATGGGAGAAAATGTGGGTCCTGTGACATTGATGGTTCAGGACCAGAAGTTTCATCCTCTTCCTCTTCCTCGTCTGACTCAAGTGAGAATGATTCTGGTGCATCAGGAACCAGCAGTCCTTCTCTGTGGGGTACTGGGCGTATAGCTGATGGAATGTTTGGATAATGCACAGTCCACTTTTTCTTCTTTGACACACCTTTCCCAACTGGAGGCACCATGCAGAAGTAACAATTGCTGGTATGATCTGTTGGCTCTCTCCAAATCATTGGCACTGCAAAAGGTATAGATTTCCTTTTCCTGTTCAACCACTGGCGAAGATTTGTTGCACAAGTGTTGCAGCATATGTGTGGGGCCCACCTCTTGTCCTGATCTCCAATTTTGCAGCCAAAATCAAGGTGATAGGCTTTCTTAACCATAGTGGTTATACCATATGCGCTTTTGTGATGCAAAAGTCACTTCACCACAAACATAGAAGTTATCTGCACTGTTCACACAAGTACGAGGCATCTCTGCTCACTTTGGCTAAACAGAAATGTGTCCCTTTGCAAAATCAAACACTGACAAATAAGAGAGCACGACACTGTGTGATTTCTAGAGCTGATCTAGGGCAATTTGTTCAGCAGAGTGATGTAAGCTTCGTTATGATTGCATCATCCATGACTTCTAGGAATAACATGATGCAATTCATATCATGTATGATGCAATACCAGCTTCAGATTGCATCATTCATTGTTTTGCCTAAAAAGCAAGTACTGTCCAAACCCAGTCATAGATTTATTCATAGATCCAGTCAAAGATGTATTTTAGTCATTTCTGGTTTAAGTTGAGATCCCTTCCCTTTATAACTCACTTATCATCCGCCATTCCCAAGTCAAGGGTTGTATATACTGACCCAATAGCATGTCTTGAAAACTAGGGCCAATCAACAATTTTAAGCATCATTTTCGTTCTCAGTGACCCAGAATTAGTAAAGCTTGACTACATTTATTTCAGAAGCATTTTGGCTGTAGAGCAGTGTAATCAGTTTTATTTTGAGGTGCAGAATAAAGCCATGCACCCAAGAAAATTACTGTCCACATGGCCCTCTTTGCAAGAACCGGGCCTAGACTTCAAAGGGAGTTTGAATTGATTAAGGACTGTTGGATTTCTTGTTAATTTAAAGTAATGAAAAACACAAGCTCTTTTCTCTAGATGTATTTTGTCAGCAGAATTGCCCAGTGGAATTAGTCCTGTTTTGTTCAGATGACAAATATAATTGCTAATAGTATAGGTTCAGAATAGACTGTTATAAGCGAATGTTTATGCATTGGAGGCAATAGGGCTCCATCTGCACAGAACTCACTGCAGAACTGGGAACTAAGTGTGTCTGTTTGGATTTTTACTATTTTACCATTTTAAAAAAAGTGTGTATACAATTCTCTGGGCACTCCTGATAATCTTATAAAAGACACTAATTACCTTTGAAGAAATCAAATAAACCAGCAACATAAACAGAAAATAATTCATCTCCTCCCCCACTCCACCATGCCCTAACCCTACTCAATCCAATTTTCTTATAGAAAAGAGAGCAATAGTGAGACGTGTAGCACTGTAGTGCTGAACGTGAAGAAATTTGGCCAGTTATATACCAGCGAGGTAAGCACATTCCAAAGTTAGCACTGTAGGAATTGACTAATATTTTTAAAAATTAAATCCAAACTTCAAATTACGTAAATATGAGCCCTTATTTATTATATATAACTAATGCAGTCCAAACGTTCTCAAGTCACGTAAAGTCCTTTGAACTACTAAAAGTACAAAAATCTCTGTAAAAGATATTTTCCCCCTACTACATTCTTTGTTTTCTCTCCAATTAATTTTTGATTATGTATTTTAGGGATATTTCAGTCTTATATACCTTCTGCAACGAAAAGGTTCATAAGTACACAAACAGCTCATTACAAGCTTCCATGTAAAACAGAATAATCATCTGTAGTTCACTGAGGCATCATTGTTTAAAGGTCATCTAGGCTGCTTTTTCTTGAAAGCCTCAAAGAATTTACCTCTTGGTGCAAAAACTACATCTTTTTCTAAAACATCAGAAAGGTTTTAACAATAAGTTGTGAAGTCCATAGCTAGGTGGCACTAAACTGTACTACAATTTTCTGTTCAATTACCCATGACCAGCTGCTAGAATTTTAAGTGTTTAATATAAATAAAGTAAAATAGAAACACTTCAGTAAGCTGTCAAAAAGGATGGCTTTTCAATTCTAGCTTTGACTGATTTAATTTAAAAGACATATGTTTCATTACCTTTGGAAAATTAAGATTTAATTGATTTCTTTGGAATAACATTCTGCTAGAGAGCTTGATCATATTGTTTACAGTTATAATGATCAGAAAGACATTTCCATATTCAGTGTGAGAGAGCTCTAAAATCTTTCCAAATAAAACCGATGGGAGAAGTTTATTTTATTAGTTTTGGATATGTAATTTACAACAAATATGGATGTATTTATTAAACTGGCATGTTTCTATTTACCGAGGTACTTATGCAGCCATAATTACCATAACACTGGAGTGCTTTGCAATCATTTAATATATTTATCCTTGAAACACTCATGTTAAATAGGGAAGTATCATCTCAGCTTTACAGATGGGGTACTGAGAAACTAGGACAGTTGCAGAGCAGAGAACTGAATCTGGGTCTCCTAAGTTGTATTTTAATATGGCTAAATGTAAATACATACATCTAGGAACAAAGAGCATACACCATACTTACAATATGAGGGACTCTATCCTGGGACACACTGACTTTAAAAAAGATTTGGGGGTCATGGTGGATCATCAGATGAACATGAGTTCCCAGTGCAATGCTGTGGCCAAAAGAGCAAATGTGATCCTGGGATGAGCAAATGTGATCCTGGGACAAGTAGGAGTTGAGAGTTTATTTCACCTCTATATTTGGCACTGCTGTGATCACTTCTGGAATACTTTGTCCAGTTCTGGTGCCCACAATTCAAGAAGGATGTTGATAAATTAAAGAGAGTAGAAGCTTCACAAAAAATAATTAAGGGATTAGAAAACAAGCTTATATTGATAGAGTCAAAGACCTTGGTCTCTTTAGTTTAACAAATAGAAGGTTAAAGGGTGACTTGACTACAGTCTATAAGTAGGGAACAAATATTTAATAATGGAGTCTTCAATCTAGCAGAGAAAGGTAAACATGATCCAATGGCTGGAAGCTGAAGCTAGACAAATTCACCTGGAAATAAAGAGTAAATTTTTAATGGTGAGAGTAATTAACCATTGGAACAATTTACCAAGGGTCATGGTGGATTCTCCATCACTGAATTTTTAAATCAAGATTAGATGTTTTTCTAAAAGATCTGCTCTAGGAATGATTTTGGGGAAGTTCTCTGGCCTGTGTGATACAGGAGGTCAGACAAGATGATCACAATCATCCATTCTGGCCTTGGAATCTATTAATCTATTAATTTAAATTCCAAGCTAGCACCCTGAACTTAAACTGTATTCACAACTTCAGTGGTGTAATGTAGTGTGTTTGTATGATATAAAAGTGCCTTCCCCTCCAAACTGAACCCATGGCCAGCAGCGCTCACTGACAAACGTAGTGAATTGGGGCTAAAGATCAGTGTATATGTCAGTCTAGAAGGGAGAACTTGGACTTCCTGTTAAAGATAAAAATCTTAATCAAAGCGATCTGTGCTGACAGACAGCAATGGACAACCATATCAATGGGAGTCCACGAATAAAAAACTACATCTTTCATCATAATGAGTCCTATTTAAACTTGTCCAACGAGAATTGATTTCAATCATTCATTTAATTGCATTTTTGTCTTGTGCTAGTTTTTACTATATTCATTGCATTTTCTCTCTTTTTAATTAGGTTTCCCCATTTCCCTTCACATTGCTGTTCCTGCCCCAGGTTTCCAATTTCTTTTTTAGAAGATTTCTTTATTCCTCTCCCTCTATTTTTATCCTCACCATAGTTCTGCCAGTATGAATTATTTTTCACAGCTTCAGTTAACATACTTTTCTTTCCTTAGCATCAGTAGCTTTTAATTCAGTTATGTATACTGACTTTGTACTTGTTTCCCTTATTGTAATTCTAAGATACTACATTCCTCCTTTGAAGTAAAAATCTTTCTGCTATTTTTTTTATTGTGGTTTGTAACATTCAGAGACCCAAAGTTAACAGTTACTCCAATGAGGAAAAGAAAAAAGAAAAGATAATAAATGGAGCTGAATTGTAAAATAATCTTGAATTTATCACTCGAGCCAGCAAATACAGTTTGGCCATCAACCAATGCATCTACATGATGAGAAAAGTGTATTTTTCTTAGATATGTCAATCTGAGAACATACACTTCAGGATTGCTGGCAGCGTAGAGAAATTACTCTTCAGATAGACACTGACACACATGACAGCAGTTCCTATTGTAAGGCCTGGGACACCAAGAAAATACAACTATTTGCACCAAAGTGTGAATACAAAAGCTTCCATGATTCATTGCTGTGTAGTTTCACATACAATATTAATCATTGTTTCTATTTTTGTTTCTATGTGATTGCAACCCCTTTCGTAACATACTATGCATGTGTGTGTTTATTCCAATGAAATGGCTTTGATGTCAGTATGCCTGCTGCAAAAGGGAGAAGTTATAAAAGCTGTGAAACCGCCTAGAGTGGCTCACAACTGAGTGCGCCAACCTCAGGACAGGCTGTTAGGAAGGAGGGCAAAACCCCCAAACTAGCTGTATGTTCTATACTTAGATTTCACCAACCAAGTATCAAGTGTGAACTGCTCAAGCACTACCACAGCCTTAACATGGAGTTTAAAACAGTACCTTTGTGTATTCCAGTCTATATTGCCACCCAGGTAAACTTGGCTTTGTGATAGATGGTCCCTTACACCACAAATCACAATAATATTCAGGTTACACCCAGTCCCAAAGGACCAGTCACTTATCTCAAATCACTGGCACCTTAGATCTCTCACCAAAGACAACACTTGTAGCCAATCCTATATTAAACTTAGGTTTATTAACTAGGAAAGTGTTATTTACAAGGTTAAAGCAGGTAAACATACACACACAAATAAGTTACAGTCTTGGGTTTCAAAAGAATAGTAAGCTAGCATATCACAGTAGTTCCCATGTCCTCTAGAGCTAACCCAAGCAGCTTGGGGATCCCTTGCTTATGTTAGAAATATTGCCCTCTCCAAATTCTAAGTAGCGCAGTGATACAGTTCCTTCTAGTGAGGCATTTTATTCCCTCCCCCAGAGTCCAAACGAAGGGAATAAGGGTCAGCAACTGTCTCCTCTTCATGGGTGTGGGGCGGAGAGGGAGAGGAAGGACAATCTACAAAGCCTTTGTCCTTTGATGTTTCACATGGCTCGTTTGGTTTGAATGAGCCTTCTTGTGTGTAGAACCAGCACTTTACACTAATTAATGCGTCTTTCCTGTTTGACGAGTTACACAATTACAGAGGTTTACGATGCAAACACTCAATATAACTTTATACCACTGGCTAGAAGTTATAAGTGAGATCAATACATGCAGCATCCTACAAACATTTTATAAAGTCTACCCAGTAAACACATTCTTATAACTCTAATATCTATTTTAACCAGGGCCGGCTCCAGGCACCAGCAAAACAAGCTGGTGCTTGGGGCGGCACATTTCTAGGGGCGGCATTCTGGCACCGGCCATGCCGCCCCTAGAAATGTGCCCCGGCTGGCCGCCCCAACTCACCTCCGCTCTGTGCTGCTGGCTTCTCCCCGAGTGGCGGCATGCGAAACAGCTGTTTTGCGCGCCGCTTCTCTGGCGCGCATCTCCTCCGAGGCATGCCCCGCTCACCCCAGCCGGGGAGAGTGGGGCCGCGGGCATGCTGCCCTCCCCGCCAGCGCTCCGGCTGGGGAGAGCAGGG
Organism: Chelydra serpentina; assembly: GCA_037349315.1. Lineage (NCBI taxonomy): Eukaryota > Metazoa > Chordata > Testudines > Chelydridae > Chelydra > Chelydra serpentina. The sequence goes on from JBAIAC010000042.1 coordinate 32,076,690, forward strand.
CAGCCTCACTCCCCACCAGTCAGGGAGAACAGGGCCGTGGGCATACCCCGCTTGCTCCCCGCCGGCGCTCTGGCCGGGGAGAGCAGGGCCACCAGCATGCCCCACTCACTCCCCTCCAGACGGGCATGCCCCGCTTGCTCCCCACCGGCTGGGGAGATCAGGGCAGCCGGCATGCTGCGCTCACTCCCAGCCGGCTGGGGAGAGCAGGGTCGTGGGTATGCCCCAATCGCTCCCTGCCGGCGGGGGAGCGGGGCCATGGGCAGAGAGGCGGGGGGTGGGGTGTGTTGTTTCGGCGGGCATTGGGGGGGTTGTTTTTTTTGTTTGGGGGGGTGGCGTTTGGGGGTTGTTGGTTTTTTTTGCTTTGGGTGGCAAAAACGTTAGAGCCGCCCCTGATTTTAACAATACTAACACACAGGTGAGCGAGACTGGTTTCCAGCTAGGCATTTGTTGGTGTTCAGTGAGGCTGAGGGATCTTAGCATGAGCTAGCACCTGATCTGCCAGCATCACTAAAGCTTTAAAGATTCTACAAGGGAAGAATAAAATAAATTTCACGAAACGCACAATTTTGAATGTCAAAGACTATTTATTTGCAATAATACCTGTGACACAAAGTCAATTACTATGTATTTTTCTGTATGTATTTAACCTACAAATACAAAACAAAATTAAATCAGAATGTTGTCTTGTAATTGTCATTTGGATCTATGAAGTTCTACATTCCTCAAAGAACGAGTTGTAGAAAATTAATGCAATTTATTTGCAATGTTTTTTCAGATATAAAATGTGCTTGATTCAGAAAGCATTTATTTAATAGTGAATTTTTAAAGTGGTGTGTGGGGAATAATGCATAGAAATCCCATTACTGATAATGTGATTTTTATACACAACTTCACATACCAATCTAAAAATTTACTCTTTTAGGCTTTTACTTTATTTGCATATTGTGGGATTCATGAGGTTGTACAAACATTTAACTTATAGTGACGTACAGCAAAAGTTGTAGTTGGTATTCTGACTTATTTCTGAATTGCCTACACATAAATGAAATATAGTTTTAAATACATTTATTATGACTCAGTGATAGATAAATGTAAAAATGAATCTAGATAAAGTCATGTAACCATGTGGTATTATATGCAGACAACTCAGGCTCAAATTCAGCAAAGCACAATATCTGCTTAAGTTTAAGCATGTGTTTAAATCCTAATCACGTAAAGTTAACTATATGCTTAAGTTATTTCCCTAAATTAGAACAGCAATTAGGATTTGACATTGCAAAAGCAAAAATCCTCAGAGTTTATGAAATAACTTTGTTCAACTTCTCCATTTTCTCTAGGTGTCACAATACATTATATGGTGCCCCTGTAATATAGAAGAGTAACAGGATCAATTAAAAGGGCACCCAAATAGTATGGCCTGGTTTTCTTGTTGCTGTTTTCTTTTTCTGTTTAGCAATAGTTAATGGATACAAAGTCACAATTTCTTCTTTTTTGTAATTTAAATAACATTTGTTATGTTTTTAAACCAATTCTTTTTAGATCCTCATTTTTAAAAATAAGATGAGTCAGAGATAAACCCATGCATGGATTTTATTCCTTGTGTGTTTTGTTTAAATGTGAGTGAATCTATAGACCAGTGACTTGAAACAGACATAGTTTAAGTGGCCTCCAACACAAGTCCATCAATGTACAGCAATCCTGACTTTCACTTTATAAAGTCCTGTTCCAGACTAGGGACTTGCTTTTTTCTTTTTAGTATTTTATTGATAGTTGATAAAAATAAAACAAACAAATATCTTCAACCAAACAAAATGGAAAATGAAGAAAAAAATGCAAGGTCTTCCTCTCATTTCCACTGGCATGATATAAAATCTTTAAACATAATTGTTACATTTGCTGCTCATCTGTTGACATCAGTGGTAGCAGATCAGTATTTTATTTCAACCCAATATTTTAAATTAGAATTGTATGAAAAACTTCATTAACAAAATTTAATAAACAAACATAGGATGATAGGTATCTAAACAGGAAGCCAGATACAATCTGTTACATAAAATAAAAGCCAGACACGTGTAATATATATTGATATATTGATACCTATACGCATATTTCAATATGGAGAAGGTTAAGAACCACCAGGATGTGGGGAATAGGATGGAGGAAAGACATAATTATAGAGAGATTGAGCAGCAAAACCATATTAATTCACAGAAAGAGCAGATAATGAGAAGTAAATAAAATAAAAATCTCACTGCATCAAGCACATAAGACTACTTCATACTCACATAACTTGACATCGTACCACGTTTGCTGTTTAAGGACTGTTATACTGTATGCCATCTATGTATACCAAGAATAAAGTTTTTGTTTTGTATAGAATTCTTATTACATGCTGACATGATACATCATAACCACTATAGTATGCTGGCCATATATAGTAAGAAGAGTACTGGGGGATTAGACAACTCAGGTGATTGGTAACAGGATACAAATGATGTTTCAGTCACAGCATCACTTGTTGCAGGAAAATATATAGACCAAAAGTATCATAGAGTCACTCTTAAAATTAAACAGAAAAGAAATGTACATAAACATATTATTGTATCCACACTGTGTAGAACATATGCCTCAGCCACACAAAATTGGATAACCTTTACCTTTGGATAGTGTACAGATTTTGATTGTGTATTTAAAGTGAAAGCTGGAATGCAGCCTTGTTTAATAATTCCAATATTTCAAAAATCATCTATGTAGTGTTTTTTTTTTTAAAAAAAAGAATATCACTACAACTTCTGTAATTACCAGAATGTACATGTCTGAATAATGGAATTCGTTGTGTCACGGAAGAGTGTTGAGTAGACGTTGGGGACAAGTTAAAGCTAACCCATTAAATGTATGCACCTTTATCTTTACATTTTAAAAAGAAATAATGCATATAAGAGCTACTTTTGGGGTAACTTTATCCCTTTCAGCAATAAAAGATTTCATGTAGCTGGATATGTCCCAACATATTCAATTTCATATGTCACAAAATCCTGATTGCGTTTCTAAATAAATGAGATGCATATAAATTCTGCCACTGAAATTATGTATAATGTGAATGAGTTATAAGGACAGATTATAGTCCTTGAAGTTAAAAAGTATAAAATGTATATTTCCTCTAAAAACAAGTCTTATATTTACCTAAAATAGCAGTACTTACTTGCAGAAGGAATAAAATTATTTTTTAAACTTAGTCATTTATTAAACAAAATGAGACATTAAAGCTTCCAGCACAAAAAGGAAACTTGCTTTATCTATATAACTATAATGACCTGCAACCAAGTTAATGAAATAATTCCTGACTTCATTTCTAAGTCAGATCTTTTAGATACCATTTATGGAAAAATCATTAAATATTGTGATGATTTGGGGAATATGTCTATGTATAATTTATGAATTCTGGCTGATGTTATGAAGTTAGTATGACATTGTTGTATTTTTGAAAGCCAGCATATGTCAAATCCACAATTTGCTGACACGTGCTGTAGCACATACCTACCAAACCAGGCAGGGCCGGCTTTAGGAAGTGCGGGGCACAATGTGAAAAAAACTGACGCTGTGGATGGCAAAAGTGAGAAGCTGCCGACGAATTGCCACCGCGGCTGGTGGAACAAAGAAGCTGCCGCCAAATTGCCACCGCCGCGGAAACACTACCGCCCCTTTATTGTCACCCCAGGCACCTGCTTGGAAAGTTGGTGCCTGGAGCCAGCCCTGATTATATTTCTCTTCTTTAGGGCATGGGGCCCTCTTAGGCGCCGGGCCTGATTCGGGGGAATTGGTGGAATCGGCCTAAAGCCGGCCCTGAAACCAGGGACAGTGGTGAGTCAGTAACCTTAATGATTGTGCTCTCACCAAACAACCAGCATGCTAAGGAGGTGGACTGAAACTGGGAAAAGTGAATTCTTCCAACTTATTTCCAGTTGGAGGGGGCAGTGGAGAGTGGAAAATTCCCAAACAGGACAAAGGTTTCTTAATTGGTTTCTGCAATAAGTTAATTTTGACTGTTTTGTAGTACAGATACAAGAAGTACGGTCCTAACCTTCATGGATGCTGTGCTGTCCTTACTGAGCCAAGCAACGAAACTCAGCTCATAAAAAACAGATTCAACATTTGGTCAAAATTACCAATACATTAAAAAAAAATCCATTGGTTTACCTTGGCAAATTCATGTTTACACTGATGTTGTCCTAACACTGCGAGCTAAGATTTTAGCATAGTATACTAGGACTCATGCATACAGCTGCTGTCTTGGTAACGATTACTTGGACTTTTCCACTTTATATTTCCTATGCACTGTGTTAAAAGTGAAACCACTAAGTATATTTATTGAAATTGGCCTGTTCCCTCAATGAATCACACCCAGTAGTATTTATCATCATATTAGAATATTAAATTGCAAATCAATTTTCTGACATTCCTTAATAACATTATGCTTAAATTAAAAAAGAGTAAGTAACTATAACTGCTGTAATTAAGCAGACATTCAGACAAATGTTAACCCATTTGTATGGATAGCAGGATCTAACTAAAAAAATCATTATTTGTTTTGTTCCTCTTCCTGCTTCTAAAGACTAAGTCATAACGGCAAATGGTTTTTGCTCTTATTGTGAATGTATACCATAACACTTACTCTGACAAACTCTTTCTGAAAACTTATTTTTTAAAAAGCTATTGGAAATCTTAATAATTTCATATGAAATTAGAACAGATATTTTAATTTATTTTATTATTGGAATATGGCATACTGTAATTATTATACATTCTCTGATTCAGCAAAATATAATAAGTGCACAACAAAATTGCAATATGATTCAAATGCAAAATGCTATTAATGGTATAATTATGGGTTTAAACTAAACAGAGACAAGGTGGGTGAGGCAATATCTTTTATTGGACCAACTTCCGTTGGTGAAAGAGACAAGCTTTAGAGCTACACAAAGCTCTTCTTCAGGTCTGGGAAAGGTATTCAGAGAATCACAGCTAAATACAGAAGATTGTTTCTGATGATCAGCTTGGCAAGGCTGGAGGTTGTTTGAAGGCCAGAAGAGCAAGATAACTATTATAAAACTGCAGACATGTAAGTTTGCATACAATACAAAATGAGGTTTTGGGGTTTAGTCAGTTTGTGGTAACATTTCTGAGATCGTTGATGGTTATGAATCTCCAACATACCCAGGGCCACATAATTTAGTAGAGTCCCATAATGATAAGTACATAGCCATATATAGTTATTTACATTCTACAGCCATAGGAGGGCTGTTTCAACAGACATCCTCTAACATCAAGGGCTTAATGTATGAACACTATTAAGATAATAAACTTTTCACAAATCACTTTCAGTGCAAGATGCGAGTACTTTGCACATAGGGATCTGATTTCTATTGTCTCCAATGTATTTGGGGTAACTGTTGGATAGATAACCACTATATTTACTAAGCATCCTGAAAACCTTGAGGCAAAGTAATAAGGTAAATGTGGTATATTATGGGTCATTAATCTTGTTAAAACTGCTATCTGGAATAGTTAAACAATCAAATAAAACACACTCATGCAAGTTTTAAGACTTTGTGGTAGCATGTTAACTACTGGTATAATACTGCAATTAGATCCAACTTAAGATCTGCCAGGGGATGCCAGATTTTCTGTGAAACACCAGGTGTCTGACAACAGCTAGTATCTTTTGTCTTCAATTAACCAGCATATTGGAATTCATTAACGGATTGTTTTAATTTGAAGATGAAGTGACAACCTGAATACATAGGGCAATGAAGCAGGAGAAAGAGCAAATGTTATTAGCATATTTACAAATGCAAGATTGGCTTATAGCAACAGTGTTCCTCACTAACTGCGCAATTCTACTATTGCGATTAACTTTCAGCAGAACTATTTAATGTTTACTTGTAATTTTAAATAAAAAGGAAGAATGAACTGCACTAATCATTTCACAGATTCCTCAGTTTTCCTGTTATCCACTTCTGGCTGTGATCTAGTTGATAGAAACAACACAGAATATGTTTTGTCATATGAAACCAGTCAGTTGAGAGACTAAAAAACATCAAGGAGTCTTCATATTACAGGCTCAAATAATGATTTGACAAATAGAAATCAAGGGTCCATTAATTACACTGTTTACACCACCACTATCCTTCTACCTCTCAAAGTGAAATCCTTGGGGTTCCCGACTTCTCGTCTCAGATCAAGGCTCTTCCCAAACGTCTATCTTTTCCCTTTGCAGCATTCCTAAAGTGAGCTTGTTCTTTTCCACCTCCTTTGCAAGAACACTTGTTTGTGCCATGGTTCCTCTCTCACACAGAGTCCTGAAATCTCAGGCCCCTACATGGTGAGGACGTGCCTAGACAGCGGGGGGAGGGGGGGGATGACATAATGGGAGCAATGGAGGAGGGAAAAAGAGAGGAAAGGGAGAGGGAAAAGATACTTAGAGGAAGACAAAGAGGTAAGTGTGGAGATCTAGTGGAGGAGAAAAAGCTATGAGAAAGGAGAAAGTGGGGCAGTGAGGGAAGGAATCCAGAGGATAAGGAAAATTACTACAGGTACTGAGCGCTAACATTTTCTGCCCGCTAATCCATCTCCACGGGGGCTATTTTTAATGGTTCAACCCCTCACAGTTGCTTCATATATTTTAAAAAACACAATGTTTTAGAGAAATATTGTCTTCTTCCTCCCAGTAAAGGAATGATTCCTTTTCCCTACATCCCCCAACCCAGGTGACCCTGGTCTGAGATATAAGACAAGTAATAGATAGTCCTGGACTTGTGAATGGCTTAATGTCGGATATCATGTGACCCATGAGGACTAGAAAATGGGAGCTTTATATTCTACCATTAGAAATGGGAGCTTCCCGGTTTCCAGTGGGAGAGACAGCACTTGTTTCTTGCCCTGATATCACGTGATGTGGAGTATGAGATTATAAAACAACAGTATCCTTATTCAAGGAAAAAAGCTATTTAGGGCATTATTAAAGGTTTCTAAAATTTATTGACTTCTCCTTTTAATTCCTGTATTATTGGAGTAACTGAGTCTGTTGAAACACAAAAGATAGTATTGATAAAATATTTTAAAACTTTCAAAAATTTGGTAATTTTTTCACGTGTAAAATGTGGGATAAACATAGGACATGATGGCATGGTGGGGTATCACTGGAACTCATTTAGGATTACCTATATAACTCACTTGTTATTAATGCAGTTAATCACACTCATGCTGATAAAAAGTGTTTATCACATCCTTCATGTATTGTTTTCCACTCAATCTCTTTGGCTGGTTGCTTTCCCAAGGAGAAGCTGATAAGATGTGTATATAAGACACCTGATCACATTTACATTCAATGCATTTTCACATAGCACTTTATTTTAGCCAGTTGATAATGTCGTTAATACTGTATTTGTGACCTGGGAAGTTACCAAAAGCTTGTAAACTATGGAAAATCCTATTTTGGGTAAGTTTAATGTAGTCACTCTGAGAACAGCTGAATACTTCAGAATTAAAGAAACACATACACTTTTTACAGTTTCACATCCTTCTCATATCTCTGATAAAATCACTCCTTAAACTGATAGAAAACATTATTAGTTTCTACAAAGCTATTAGCATAAAAGAATAGACGTTAACAGTCCTGACAAAGGAGGTGTGGAGAAATACAAACCTTCATTGCTTTGGTAGTTATTCATATCAGGTCTGTTGAAGATACTTAATAAAAATAGTTATATTGTATCATTTAATCTCCAACTATTTGGTTGTTTCTAGAAAGTAAGACTCATGCTTTGTTGTGATGTCTACAACTGTATAAAATATTGCTCACACATGGGAAAAATAACTTTCAATGTACATTCTTAAGGCATATATTTTAGCAGTCATATGTTGTATCAATTACATGAACTGCCTGTTCCACATGTTCTTTGGTTAAGAATATTTAATAGAGCGCAACAAGACAAATCAATCCAGGTATGTATGTGGGATTCTGTTACAAAGTTCAGTTGATCTCTCAAGTGTCTTTCACCCTACATAACATGTCACCCATGAATGAATTCTTCTTTTCTGTCCTCAAGACTTTAGGATTTATCAAGACAGATGAAGTTGCTAAAAGAAAAAAAAGTGTTCTGCGTGGAAAATACAATCTAGGTTCCATTGGGTCAGACAATGTATTTTAAAAAACCAAAATGTAATGCCATGTGTTACCATTTTGAAGACCTTCCACCTATTAATAGCAATCCATGATCAGCTGAAAGTCTAAACATATTCACTATCTTTATATTGATAAATGTATTAGATAATTGTCATTTGATGTATAAACAGTACTTTGTATGAAAAAATCTAAAACTTGAAACCACTGTGAAAGTAATTATTTATCCTTTCTGTTAAGATTATTTACATGCATACTTACTGAACTCAAATTTTTTTAAAAAATCCTACCTGTAGAAATATAAAAGCTGATTTGGAAAGCGACAATCAATACAGGTTCAAATTTATTTAGGGCATGGAATGCGCTGATAATGAGAAAGAGCCTTTTACATCCATATTATTGGGCAGGAAAGAGCTGCAGGCAGATACGCAGCTGGTGGAAATTGTCATTTTCTATTTCAATAGACATATGATCATTTATAGCAGCTGAGGATCAGATCCCTGGTTATTTGTGAGCTGAAGTTATCAACTAATGTCCATTTGATATCCTTTTTGTGAAATGTGTTAAATTGTCTCAGCCCAGTTGCTAGTGAACAAGTATTTATATTACAAAGACACCCTTGTTGAAATTTGCAGCAGAAAGGTGCTCAGATACTAGTGATTAGCACAGTATGAGAACCTATATAGAATAGAATAGAACAGAATAGAAGGCCAAGGGATAAACAGAGACTGAATTCTCAGCCATAATCATTGTTACTCCAAAGGTTTTTTCCAATGTTTGCTGATGTTGACATTCAAGGCAATGTGGCCAAACAACTGGCACAATCAAAATATTATTATTGTACCCCAAATTCCAGTATATATCCTTCCATAACATCCAAAAAATCAGCATCAGCATTACAGGAAAGGGAAAGAAGATTCTATAGGAAAAAAAGAGATGATTGGGGAAAAAATGATTGGGTAGCGAGAGAAACAGAATAGAATGCCTGGCAGCCTTTGGAAGAGAAAGTAGGAAGCCATAGAGCAGATAGCCACACACTAGAACAACAAAGAGAGGCGAGAAAGAACAACGAAGCCTTAGAATGAAGGGTCTACAAAGAAATGGGTCACTACAATCAGAGAGAAGAGAGAAAGGCCAGTTTCCAGAAGCAGCAAGTGAGAAAAAACTCAGCAAGTAGACAGAAAAAATGAGGGTGAAGTAAACAAGACTACCCTCTGTCATCTCAAAAGATCAAGTCAGCAAAAAAAAACCTGAGAAAGATGTGGAAACGCTGAAGAAAAAAATAATGGCATAGAGAAATGAAAAGGGAGCCAACACCTGGAGATCCATCCCAGGTTGTTGGGTCTTCAAGATATTTACATTATTTTCCAGTCACAAGATATAATTTGTTTTGTTAGAAAAAAAGTTAATGGATTTGACCTTCTAATTTTTATAAAAACCTAATTCTTCAAATTAGTATCAGTCCTAAATTATAAAATTCTGCAAATATTCTCGTAAATCAAGATGCTTAAGACATTGAACTCTCTTCTCTTTGGAGTTTAGCAAGAAGGTGCTGAAGATAGTGCTTAGCAACTCACGGGATCAGGGCATTCTTGATTTCAAGATAATACACTACCATATATTTTTGTAGAAATGTTGTACCCTTTATAGGTTCCTGCTTTTTATAAAATGGAAAAATTGAACTATAGACCCAGTGTGTCAGGAAAACAAAGGGCTATTTCTATAGAATAACCTACAAACTCAGTCCAGTTGGGAGACAAGACAGGCAGAATTGGAGAAAGATTAAAGCAAAGATGTTTATAACAAGAACTTCTGTCAACTCACAGCACTGTCTGCACTACATTTAGGAAAGCTATCATGAGGTCTGACAAGATAGAGTTTTGTTCTTAGAAATAAAAGCTCGTTTTGATTTAGTGTGAAATCTGTTTCTTTTTAATAACTCAGCTGTGCAGAATTTTGGTTGCTGCAATTGAGTGCACACTAAAATCTAATTTGTGGCTCTCCCGCAATACAAATGACAACGTGAGCTGATATTCTTGATATTCTTGAGACCAGCAATACAACTGCTTAATCAACAAACGGGACATAGTTTAGCTCCCTCCTCTTCAGAGCCTAAATGTCCTGCCACCTGAATTACAGAGAATAAAAGACCAGGTCTTCCATATGTCAGCCTCAAAACCTTTTAAATTGACTTTCCTTCTAGCATACTGATTACAGGGTTTGTGATACTACAGTAGTACACCACCCATTGATTACAGTAGAGACATTATAAATCTATTTAAATATATTTAGGCCAGACGCCACTTTTTGTTTTATTTGTACGTACATTACCTCTTCCAATTTAGGATCTCTGAGTCCTTTACAAACATTAATTTTAGCCTCACAACATCCTTGGGAGATAGCTGAGTATTTTTTCTCCCATATTGCAGTTCTCCTGAGTCCCACTCCTATGCTTTAGCCTGACTGGAGGAAGTTGACAGCATAAGGTGTTCCGATCACCCTACCTTTAACTTCTAGATTTCTGTAGTGTTACAAGGCTCCTTCCCTCCACCAACAAATATATAGCACCACATCTATTTTGTGGAATGACAATTCTAGAAAAATGAAAAATTCTGCTTCCAGAAATGCCATTGTAGGAGGCACGTAGGCTTGTTCTATGGATAATGGATGCCCACCAGTACTATTTTTTTCCTATTCATTCATTTCTAATCTCCTACCTATGAAAAGACAGGGGAATATGTATCATGTTAAAACATCTCCTGCAGCAATCATGAATTCTCATACCTAGTCTATGCATATCATTAAGACAGATCTTTTGCCTGCACCGTGTGTTTCTCCATTGCGCAATTTCAACTTATTTTTAAAATTGCAACTTGAAAAAATGTTTTGGGTTTTGAGATTGTAGAAGATACAGTAATGTATTAGCCTATCAAAAAGTTAACATTCTAATCTATTCCTCTGTACAATCAAATCCAAGAAAAGTGCCTGTAAGTGTCAAAGAAGGGAGGGGAAAATGGTAGAACTTGACAGGAATTAAGGACATTAAAAGTACTCACAATACTCAGTCTAAAAATCTCTAGAAATATTATTAGAGTTGAATTAGTAGCTCCTTTGGTTCTGCCTTATACAAAGTTCACCTACATTTGCTTCTTAGAGCAGTATACGTGTAACTGTATGCAAATGCCAAATTTGCAGAAATGATTTTTGGAGTGAAACTCTAACTCTTAAACATCCTTATAAAGAAGCTAGTCATGCTATTTTCTCAGTAATATAAAGGGAATTTAGTAAGGTTGGTTTTTCTTTCCACAGGAAAAGGTAATTAGAGAAGCAAGATCTCTTACCGAAACCCATAAGCTAGGACTCAAAGAGGTGTCCTTTTTTGCTTGTGAATTACCCGATCTCATTTCAAGGAGGTAGACATTTGATCAGATTGCAGGGAGAATGTATTGTGCCCGGAAAGGAAGTTAGGGGTAGGGGGCAAGAAGAGCCCATGCCTGAAAAAATGCTTCTCCTGCCTCATGGTGTCAGAGGAGTGCTGCTGAACCGAGCCTTCTAAGGGGATGCACTGCTAAGAGGAGGAAAAAGAATACATGTTCGAGCCACCCTCCCTCTTCCACCTCTGGTTTTGCTACATCGTATTGGCTGGCCATGGGAGAAGGGTAGTAGCTCTGATAATTTAAATCTTTCTCTGCGCTATTCCAGCCTCTTTCTTGCTTCTTCAGCTGTCTTGGCCACTCTCACTGTCGCTATAGTGAGTGTGTTTCCAGGATGCTGTAGGTCTGATCAATGGTCTTTTTTTTGGTGATCGGGAAGGAATGTTTTGCATTGAGCCAAACTGGAGTCCTGGAGGTTTTTTGTTTTCCTTCCAGCACTGTGGAAGTACAGGGTCTGGGGCAGAGTGAGGGTGGGAAGAGGTGGGGGCTTAGAGGAAGGGTTGGAGTGGGGGCTGGGCTGGGGTAGAGGGGAGGTCAATCACCCCCCGGGCAGAGAGGAAGTTGACGCCTATGCTGCATTGGACCCAATTAAATGCCTAGTACGTATGATGAATGGATGTATACCACCCCTACCCAGTCTTAAGTTAAAGTTGCAGTCTAGTGCTAAAATCCATTCCAGTGTCTATTTTTCATTCATCTTCATGTCCTGAGCAATCCATCTAGTGATTCAAGGGACCCAACTTCATGACCAAATCACCAGGATAGCAGTTAAATTATGACTAATGCTGAGACTACATCTAGACTACGAGCTGGAGATGCAGGGCCAGCCTTAGGGAAAATGGCATCATGGGCAAACTTATATTTTGGTACCCCTGGGCCTCACTGCCGCCCCGGGCTCCCCGCATCACTGCCGGGCCCCGCTGCCTCCCCACCCATCCCCCCAGCCCTCACTTCCTCCTCAGGCTCCCTACCCCTCCATCGCCCCCAGTGTCAAACCCCAATGGCTCCCTCCCTCAAGTCCCCTGGGGAGGCAGATCAGTATTGTATGTTGCTAACACTGCTGCAGGCATTGCAAAGTATTCTGGGAAGGGTTAAAGGTGTAAGTGTGAGTAAAAGGTTCCTTTGCAGGTTACAAGAGGCTGATGGGAGGGGAGGGGGCAGGGAGAAAGGAATAGGTTAACTTGACGCTCCAGCTGAATATAAGGCACTGACTCCAGCCCAAGAACACAGCACCCAGCCGACGCTCAGCTGCCTGCCAAGAAAGAGGGGGGCTTGGATTCCACCCCGACCATCCATAAGAAAGGACGATTCAGCTGCACAAAACTACAGGGGCTGCAAAGCCCAGCAAGACAGTAAAGGCCAGCAAAAAGAACAACAACATTGTAGCATCTCTGAAGCCGGTGTATTTTGGAAAAGCTAAGGCGGCAACAAAAAATCTGGTTCAAACTGGTGCAAAAAGCACGAGGGACAAGGAGGGCTCCCCTGGCCAAAACGCCCCCAGGAACACCCAGGGCTTAAAAACCCTCCCGAAAACAGAAGCAAGTTGGAAATCCACAGCAAACCCCAAACAACCTATGCACAAAACAAAACTCTCGTCCACCTTTCCCCCCCACTCTTCTGCTTACATTACACCCAGGCTTAGCCAGCCTCGGGTAATGCATGTATAAATATAAAAATTGGTTAGGGCTTGGGGTACTAATGCTTTCTTCCTTCCTTTAAATAACATAAAAAACACCCTGCACTCTTCGCTGTTATTTTGTTATTTTATTAATAAAGCTTTAAAATTTAATCACTTGGTATGTTCCTGTATCTTCACCCCAAACAACCCTGGGGTCTCAAACTAATCACCTAAAATCTTAAGCAAATTGGTAACAAAAATCTGTCACACCAGATCCCGCTGCTTCCCCCTCCCCCACATTGTCTCAAGATCCCATCTGTGGCCTTGCACCTCAGGCCCACCCTGCTCCTTGCCTCTTGACCACAGTTTCCCCCCCGACCACTGCACTCTGGGTGGTCACCTATGTTGTCCACCCATAAGGCTGGCCTGGTAGGGATGTGATTTACCTGCTTGTGTACACATACTTGTGGTAGCCCGATGGGAGCTAGTATGAGTATAAATTGCAGTGTAACCACAGAAGCATGGGAAGTGACATGGCTGAGCTATGCCAAGTACAAACCCGCCTGAAAATTGTGGGTACGTACTTGGCATGACTCAGCCCATGCTACCATGGCTACCCTATTTACACTCATGCTTGCTCTCACAGAGTTGACATATGTGTACATGAGCAGGGGAATCACAGCCCTACTCACAGTGTATATATAGTGGTACACGCATTTGTATCTCCACACTAATAATATAGATTGCCACTTCTGCTCTGATAGGTCCCAACTATCCAAGCATCCTTCAAAATGAGGAGGTTCAGGATATTTATATAGTAAATGAGGTCTGAGTTCTGGAAAGGGTGAGATAAGATAAAAGAAATAATGTATGTGTAATTAAACAGAACAAAAAAGTTCTGAAAAAGAAACTTCTTCTCGGCACCATTCCAAATCCATTAAAATGCATCTTCTGGTAAAATAGGAATTATAAATATTTCATAATCAGGCCTTTCAACTGCATTTCAAATGTTGACAAAAATAATCTGGGAAATATAGTTTGCAATAATGTATCAGATATAAAGTTTATACTATAGTAACTCCTCATTTAAAGTCGTCCCGGTTAACGTTGTTACATTGCTGATCTATTAGGGAACATGCTCATTTAAAGATGTGCAATGCTTCCTTCTAACGTCGTTTGCAGGCTATCAGTTGCCAGCAGTTCAGATGTCCCTTCCCCCACTGCCATGTGCTGCTCCCCAAGACTCCTGCCTGCTGCTTCCTGGGGGGAGGGGAGGGGAAGAAAAGGGGGGCTAACGTCCCCCTGCTCCTGCACCTCGCTTACCCCCTCTTCCATAGACCAGGGAGGACACACGAGGGAGGGAGCTGCTGCCTTAGGCAGAAGCTGCAGGTTTGCTGAACCAATTAACAAGGCAGTGTTCTTCTGACCCCACTCTTGATACTTAAAGGAGAAATGCGCATCTCTATCTCTGAAACACATCTGTCTCTGTCTGCCCTCCCTCCTTTCCTTCTGGCTTGTACAGTGTGAGAGTTAACCCTTGAGGGCTCAGCCAACTGCTAGTTCATTTAGCAGTAAGGCATTCCCTGGGAAATATCCCACCCCCTGACTCCTCCACCTCAACCAAGCTTCACAATCATCATTACTGTGTACCAGTATTAAATTGTTTGTTTAAAATAAATATATGAATAATGTGGTCTTTTTTTCCGGTGGAAAAAAATTCCCTGGAACCTAACCCCCTCATTTACATTAATTCTTATGGGGAAATTGGATTCGCTTAACATCGTTTCGCTTAAAGTTGCATTTTTCAGGAAGATAACTACAATGCTAAGTGAGGAGTTACTGTACTTGCATACAACAAAGCTGTTTAAACTTGATTGAAGGTCATCTTGTAGTACAGTGATGACAATTGCATATGTACCCAAAGTGACATGCGGGGTACTCTGTGCTCAACTATACACCTGTAGGACACTGCTAAATGAGTTTTCATACTTATAGCTCTTTTTCACCATAGCTCTCAAAGCGTCTCTAAACACATATCAATTTGCTTATGATATCACAAACCACCCGAGCTTTATTCTTACTGGTTATAAGAAGGGAAACATGATGTTTATAGCCTTATAGAGTATCTCCTTCACATCAGCATCCTTAAAAAATATTTTTACTGAATTATAGTTGTTCATCTTTACCATGGTATCCCCTGTACTTGGACTGAATAAACTATAAATTGAACTACTGAGGATGGCAAATATCCAGTTTTCAGGGGAGAGGGATAGCTCAGTGGTTTGAGCATTGGCCTCCTAAACCCAGGGTTAAGAGTTCAATCCTTGAGGGGACCATTTAGGGATCTGGGGCAGAAATCTGTCAGGGGACAGTATTTGGTCCTGCTAGTGAAGGCAGGGGACTGAACTTGATGACCTTTCAAGGTCATTCCAGTTCTAGGAGATTGGCATATCTCCATTTATTATTATTATTTATTATTCCCCCAAGTACAGGCTACTTGATCAAAAATGCACTAACACAGCCTTCTAAAGATAAGATATCTATAGAGAGAATGAGACTTGCATATAATTGAACATTTGAATATCAGAGTTCAGAAAGACTCAATGAGAGGTATTTCCTCCTGTTAGGCAAAAACCTTAGGAAAAAGGCCTTAATGCATCTTATTTAACTTTATAATGTAATGGCTGCTATTTTTCTAGCTTAGCTTTGTTATTGATATTATAGGCGGTGTAGGTAGTGCTACCTTATAGTTAAGGTTGCCTGACACTTCCCAGGGTATGGAAAGGCAAAGGAGAAGGCTCTGTAATCACTAGAGAACATTCCGCTCAGAACCTGGAATAAAATCCAGGATTCCTCAACATAACTGCTGCTGACAGCAATAAATGGTGAAACTCATTGTCAAAATGTGTGCCTAATTTCCCTCTAGTGCACGGGTTCCCAAATTTGGTTCGCGGCTTGTTCAGGATAAGCCTCTGGTGGCCGCGAGACACTTTGTTTACCTGAGCGTCCACAGGTACGGCCGCTCCCAGCTCCCAGTGGCTGTGGTTCGCCGTTCTTGGCCAACGAGATTTGTGGCCCGGCCTGCGCCACTTCCCTGCTCTAGAGGCTGGCCTACATAGAGAATTACAACCTGTTACTGCTATCAGTTACCATGTTAGCTCAAGTGACACAGGTCTGTATTGCAGATCTAAAGGCTGTCTGCAACCCTGCTAATGAACCATGTGGGAATCAATATAGTTCCATCTGATGAAATTTGGTTTTTCTTTTCAGTTTGCCATTTAAAAAAAATAGGAAATGACATACACAAAGTTGTTTTAAAAGAACATTAAGATTGCAAAGTAATCATCCCAGTTCAAAAATGCCAGAAGTTGCCTGCGCAAGCTTAATTCAGCTGCCTTCTGCATATGCATTACAATGCAGTCTTTAGTTACATGATCACATACCATTTTTTTCCCACAGGACCTGTGCCTCATTCAGTGCACAGGATGAACAGTGCTCACTGAATGAGTAGCTATTCAATATTTCCTTTTATCCTCATTGTTCAATGTGTCCGTTGCCTTATTTACTGCTCACCACTCAAACTCTAATTCAAATACACAAGAAAAGACGGTTACTCACCGTAGTAACTGGTGTTCTTCGAGATGTGTTGCTCATATGTATTCCAGTTAGGTGTGCGCGCGCGGCGTGCACGATCGTCGGAAGATTTTTACCCTAGCAACACTCGGTGGGCCGGCTGGCGCCCCCTGGAGTGGCGCCGTTAGGGAGCCCGATATATACCCCAGCCGGCCCATCGCCCTCTCAGTTCCTTCTTGCCGGCTATTCCGACAGTGGGGATGGAGGGCGGGTTTGGAATACATATGAGCAACACATCTCGAAGAACACCAGTTACTACGGTGAGTAACCGTCTTTTCTTCTTCGAGTGCTTGCTCATATGTATTCCAGTTAGGTGACTCCCAAGCCATTCCTAGGAGGCGGGGTCGGATTGTGATACAGCAGAGTTTAGGACCGCTGAACCAAAAGCGTCGTCGTCTCTAGAATGTTGCACTATGGCATAGTGCGAGGCAAAGGTGTGCACTGACGACCACGTCGCAGCCCTACAAATCTCTTGGATTGGTATGTGTGCCAGGAAGGCAGACGACGAGGCCTGAGCTCGGGTAGAGTGGGCCGTAGGTGGGGACACCTGCATGGTGGGGACACCTGCCAAGTCATAACATGTGCGGAAGCACGAGGTGATCCATGACGAGATGCGTTGGGAAGAGACCGGAAGGCCTTTCATCCGGTCCGCCACGGCGATGAACAGTTGAGTCGTTTTCCGAAACGGCTTCGTCTGCTCGATGTAGAAGGCGAGGGCTCTACGGACGTCCAAGGAATGGAGTTGCTGCTCCTTCCTAGAGACATGGGGCTTAGGATAAAAGACAGGTAGAAAAATGTCTTGGTTAATATGGAAGGCCGACACTACCTTGGGTAGGAAGGCCGGGTGTGGCCGCAGCTGTACTTTATCCTTATGGAACACCGTATAAGGTGGTTCCGAAGTAAGCGCTCTGAGCTCAGAGACGTGCCTTGCCGAGGTAATGGCTACAAGGAAGGCCGTTTTCCATGAGAGGTACAGCATGGAGCAAGTGGCCATGGGCTCGAATGGGGCCCCCATGAGCCTGGTGATGACTAGGTTGAGGTCCCATGTGGGGACCGGGCGGCGTACCAATGGGTGTAGCCGTTCCAACCCCCTAATGAACCTGCTAACCATGGGGTTGGAGAAAATGGAAACCGCCCCGTCCCCGGGGTGAAAGGCTGAGATTGCCGCTAGGTGGACTTTTAGCGACGAGAGAGCCAGACCCTGCTCCTTTAGAGAGAGGAGGTAGTCTAGAATGGTGTGAATTGGCACCTGCAGGGGGTTGAGACCCCGAGTGACACACCAAAAGGAAAACCGTTTCCACTTAGCTGAGTAGGTGGACCTGGTGGAGGGTTTCCTACTGCTCAGCAGAACGTGCTGGACCGGGCTGGAACAACGTAGCTCAGACGGGTTCAGCCATGCAGCAGCCACGCCGTGAGGTGAAGAGAGTGCAGGTCGGGATGATGGAGCCTGCCGTGCTGCTGCGTGATCAGGTCCGGCCACAGTGGTAGAGTGATCGGGTCGGCCACGGAGAGCTCCAGGAGCGTGGTATACCAGTGTTGCCTGGGCCACGCTGGAGCAATCAGGATTACTCGGGCCTTGTCCGTGCGTAGTTTGAGCAGGACTCTGTGGACCAGTGGAACTGGCGGGAAGGCATAGGCCAGGTGGTCCGTCCAAGGATGGAGAAAAGCATCTGTCAGGGAGCCTGGGGAGCGACCCTGGAATGAGCAGAACACGTGGCATTTCCGGTTCTCGCAAGTCGCGAAGAGATCTATGCGGGGAAATCCCCACTTCCAGAAAACAGAGTGGATGACATCCGGTCGAATGGACCACTCGTGAGTTTGAAAGGACCTGCTCAGTCGGTCCGCCAAGGTGTTCTGGACCCCTGAGAGAAACAAGGCTACCAGGTGAATGGATCGGGCTATGCAAAAGTCCCAGAGCTGAGTTGCTTCTCGGCAGAGGGGGAGGGAGTGCGCCCCTCCCTGTCTGTTGATGTAATGCATGGCCGTCGTGTTGTCTGTAAGGATGGAGACACAACGGCCCTGTAAGTGTTGAGCGAAGGCTTGGCAGGCAAGACGTACCGCTCGGAGTTCTCTGACATTGATGTGCAGTGTCAGCTCCTGTTCTGACCACAGGTCCTGCGTTTGGAGGTTCTGCAGGTGAGCCCCCCAGCCGAGGGATGACGCATCCGTAGTTAAGGCTCGGGATGGCTGAGGTGGATGAAATGGAACACCTGACATCACCTTCCTGGGGTCCAGCCACCAGTTGAGGGAGGCTAGGACTTGTGGTGGGACCGTCAGAATTATATCCAGGTTGTCCCTGTGTGGCCGGTATGCTGAGGCAAGCCATGCCTGGAGGGGCCGCAGGCATAACCTGGCGTGAGCTGTCACGAAGGTGCATGATGCCATATGACCAATGAGGCTGAGGCAGCAGCGGGCCGTTGACGTTGGGAAGGCTTGGAGACTGCGTATGGCAGCTGTAAGCATCTGAAAGCGAGCCTCTGGGAGGAACGCCCTGGCGAGAGTAGAGTCCAGTATTGCCCCTATAAAGTCTATTCTCTGTGTTGGCACCAAAGTGGACTTTTCTACGTTCAGTAGGAGGCCAAGACGCTTGAACATGTCCATGGCCGTGCGAATGTGAGACTGGACCTGGTTGCTGGAGTTGCCACGGATAAGCCAGTCGTTGAGGTAGGGGAACACCTGAACTCTTTGACGCCGAAGGGCGGCTGCTACCACTGCCATACACTTCGTAAAGACCCTCGGTGCCGTTGAGAGGCCGAAGGGCAGGACCGTGAACTGGAAGTGTCTCTGGCCCACTACGAAGCGTAGGAAGCGTCTGTGAGGTGGGTAGATGGCAATATGGAAATACGCGTCCTTCATGTCGAGGGCGGCGTACCAGTCTCCCTGATCCATAGAGGGGATAATAGTGCCCAGGGAGAGCATACGGAACTTCAACTTTACCATAAATTTGTTGAGTCCCCGTAAGTCCAGAATAGGACGTAGCCCCCCTTTCACCTTGGGGATTAGGAAATAACGGGAATAGAATCCCTTGCCTCTGAGATCCCTTGAAACCTCCTCTACCGCTCCTGCAGTGAGGAGCTCCTGTTCCTCCTGGATAAGGAGTTGCTCGTGAGAAGGGTCCCTGAAGAGGGACGGGGAGGGAGGGTGGGATGAAGGCGGGGAGACGAACTGCAATTGGTATCCCCTTTGCACGGTTTGTATGACCCAGCGGTCCGTGGTGATATTTGACCACGCCAGGGAGAAAAGGGAGAGGCGGTTCAGGAATAGGGGGACAGGATCAATTATGACTGGTACTCCGGCCTCGAGCGTCTCTTCAAAAACCTTGCTTGGGCCCCGACGATGGTTTGTGGGGGCCCTGTCGCTGGCCGGACTGTCGACCGGGCTGCTGTCTCCTGCCCCCTCTACCACGTGGCCTCCTATAGAAGCCCTGTCGTGGTGCAGGGGGGAAATATGGATGGTAACCAAAGGGCCGAAAGGGTCTGCGCTGCGTCGCTGGGGTATGCATCCCCAGTGTGCGAATGATGGTTCGACCATCTTTGAGGGTCTGCAGTTTAGGGTCAGTTTTTTCTGAAAACAGACCCTGCCCTTCAAACGGTAGGTCCTGGATTGTGTGTTGGACCTCCGCAGGGAGGACGGAGGACTGTAGCCATGGTATCCGCCTCATGGCGACTCCCGAGGCAATCGTTCTGGCGGCCGAGTCGGCGATGTCGAGCGAGGCCCTAAGCGACGTTCTGGCCACCTTTTTGGCCTCCTCCACAAGGGCTTTGTACTCCTGCCTGGACTCCAGAGGGATAAGTTCTTTAAATTTGTCCATGGAGGTCCAGGTGTTGTAGCCGTAGCGGCTCAGGAGTGCCTGTTGGTTCGCAGCACGGAGCTGAAGGCCGCCCGCGGAGTAGATTTTCCTGCCGAACAGGTCCAAGCGTTTTGCGTCCTTGGACTTAGGGGCGGGGGCCTGTTGGCCATTCCTCTCCCTCTCGTTGACGGATTGTACCACCAACGAACACGGAGGGGGGTGAGTATATAGATATTGGAAGTCTCTTGGTGGAGCCATGTACTTCCTTTCTACCCCCCTAGCCGTGGGGGGTATCGATGCTGGTGTCTGCCAGATGGAAGTGGCATTGGCCAGTATCGTACGGATAAACGGTAGGGCTACCCTGGTGGGGGCATCAGATGTGAGAATGTCCACCACCGGGTCCTCCAGTTCTGGCACCTCCTCGATCTGCAGGTCCATGTTGAGGGCCAACCTGCGAAGCAAGTCCTGATGGCCCCTGAGATCGATAGGAGGCGGGCCGGACGATGACGCTCCCGCCACTGCCTCGTCAGGGGAGGAGGAGGAGGACAGGCCTTGGGCAAGCGGATCCTCGGCGGGGGCCGCTGAAGAGTCCAGGGCTGGGGGCTCAGGATCTGGGTCCCCTACCTCTGGCGGAGGCC
Source organism: Chelydra serpentina (assembly GCA_037349315.1). NCBI lineage: Eukaryota > Metazoa > Chordata > Testudines > Chelydridae > Chelydra > Chelydra serpentina. The sequence continues at coordinate 32,097,985 of JBAIAC010000042.1, forward strand.
GGGAGACTGTAGCCTCTGGCGCTCTACGCTCCAATGTGGTCGAGGTGGGAGCTCTAGATGGTACCCCTTGGGCTTGATGATAGGCCATCGGGGTCCAGAAGGGCCATTGCCCCTGACCCTGTCCGGTCTCTGGCAGGTGGCCCTGGTCACTGACAGTGCGATCCTCGACGTAGAGGTCGCTGCCATCTCTGGAAGAGCGGGATCCAGAGCGAGAAGGCCAAGGTGGAGCAGAGTAGCCATGTAGCGACGTCTGCGTGGCCATGGTCTGCCTCCTCGGCGGGGACCGGTGCCGGGATGGTATCCGGTGCCGGGAGCCGGATCGGTGCCGGGACGGTATCCGGTGCCGAGAGCCGGATCGGTGCCGGGATGGTGACCGGTGCTGAGAGCCGGATCGGTGCCGAGACCTGGACCGGTACCGGCAATGACTTCGGTACCGGGACGCAGATCGGGACCGTGAACGTCTCGGGGATCTACGCGTCGACCGGCCGCGGGACCGGGAGCGGTGCCGAGAGTCAAAGTACCTCCGCCTGGAGGGGGACCTGGAGCGGTACCGCGAGTACGACCGGTGCCGGGATGGAGACCGGTGCCGGGACTGTGAGCGGTACCATGGAGACGCCGGTGGCTGCTGCTGGCTGGTCTCCGCCTGCGTCACCGGGTGGAAGATGGCCGGTTTGCCGCGTGAAGTCACGATCCGCACCGGCGGTACCGTGGACGGGGTCGGTGCCGGATCAGTCATCTGGATCAGGTCCCTTGCCGCTGCGAAGGTGTCCGGAGTGGACGGCAGCGTAAGCTCAACCACGGTACGGGCCGGGGAGCTGGCGGTTACCGAGCTCAACGGCCCTTGCGGGACCGGAGTCATCAGTACCGGAGCCTGAAAAGGCTGACCTGCGCTCAACGGCCTCTCGGGTGCCGGAGTTGGCAGGGGCGGCACCGGTGCTGGTGGCGGCGCCGGACTCAACGGCCTCTGCTGGGCCGGAGTAAGTGGCACAGAGGCCACTGGCACCGAACTCAACGGTCCTTGCGGTACCGGAGTGAACGGTGCTGGCGCCGTAACAGGCCTGGTTAGGTCTGAAGCTGGCTGCGTATGCAGCGGCGCCTTAGTCGGTCCTCCCGACTTCTTCGCTCTCGGGGACAGAGAGCGGTGCCTCTGCGAGGTCCCAGTCAGAGACGGACGGTGCCGAGGTTCTTTCCCGGAGCTCGGGCGCTCCGGTGCCATGGACGATGAGGCCGCTGAAGTCGGTGCCGGGGTTCGTTGCGGTGCCGACATCGGACTGAGCGATGCCTCTAAGAGGAGCTGCTTTAAACGAAAGTCCCGCTCCTTTTTGGTCCGCGGCTTGAAAGACTTACAGATGCGGCACTTGTCCGGAAGGTGGGACTCCCCAAGGCACTTCAGACAGGAGGTGTGTGGATCTCCTGTGGGCATCAGCTTTTGGCATGCCGAGCAAGGCTTAAATCCCGGAGAGCCAGGCATTGGCCCGGTGCCGGGAGGGAGACAGGGGAGAAACCCCTTATCTCCTACTACTATTTACAGTAGCTACAACAATAAGCTATGAATAACTATCAACAACTAATTAAAAGTACTTAAACTATCTACACGATAAGCGAGTGCTAAGAGTGCTAGGGATGTGGAGGTCAGCTAGCTGCTCTCCACTGTTCCAACGACCGACACGGGCGGTAAGAAGGAACTGAGAGGGCGATGGGCCGCTGGGGTATATATCGGGCTCCCTAACGGCGCCACTCCAGGGGGCGCCAGCCGGCCCACCGAGTGTTGCTAGGGTAAAAATCTTCCGACGATCGTGCACGCCGCGCGCACACACCTAAGTGGAATACATATGAGCAATCACTCGAAGAAGAACAATACATTTCTTCAGGAGCTTTAATGGTGCTCCTCACTGCAATATGAACGCTTCACAAATGATAACAATTTACCCAACTTCACACAGGAACTCTGTGGGAGAGGCCGGAATAGAATTCAGTTGTCCAGAGTGGCATTTAAATACCTCAAGTCGGGAGACTATCTTCTCTCTTCCTGCAATCTCCAGCCTAATTCCAATTCCTAATTCCAACTTCTCCCTCCACACATCATTTATTGCAGAGGGAAAGGGGAAATGTAGGAGACAAGAGACAACAGCCTCAATCACTACTCAACCCTGATGCATTCCCTGAGCGGTGTTTGTTCTGTGCACTGAATGAGGCAAGGGTCTGTGGAAAAAACAGTGTGAGATTATGTAATTAAATACTTATCATGCATATGTACAAGATGGACAAATAAAAGTTGAAAGAGCAATCTAAATTTTGGCATTTCCTAACCTTTGGATTGCTTGATTTGCAACCTTAATATTCTTTTCATATATGTAATATCTACATAAAAATACAAACTAGTGTCTTTCATTATTCTTATAATTTATTAATTTCAGAAACTAGAGTTCAGAATAGAAATGTCCTACAGCAGGATGATTAGTACCTATGTTTTATATTAAGACAATGAAAAATATTGGTATCACTCATTCCTGCATCTATAAAGGATAGGGGTATTGAGCTGTATCATTCCTATTTAAATCAATGGGTTATATGTGACCATTTAAAATTTTACTTGAACAGTTCAGTGTTTTTTACTCAGAACAGCAGTCAAAGCAAAATTGTTGTCCGGGGATACTTAATATACTCTAGGTTAACTCAGCGGGGAACCACTTAAAGCCAGGAAAGAAGTGTAGTCTTTAATAAAAAAAGCTACAGCCATTTTGCTGTAGAAAGCTTTTGGCAAACTTCTATATTTAAAGACTGTAATAGTTTTAAAACAACATAGCTTGGGTCTTAAAAAAACAAAAAAAACCCAAATTCAAAATATTTGGATGCCTCAGGACCAAATACATTTTTAAGGGAAAAAATATAAAAATCTTATACTAATAATACAAAGACATCTTACAAGGATTTACCCTCCTTTAGGCCCCAATATTTATCTCCATTAAATAAACTGACAATGTCATGTTAATTTTGCTCCACTGCAATGGTATGTTAATAGAGCATATTCATTTTAAATTCTTTACTTTAAAAAGTAAAATGGCTTGATGCTTAAACCACAGGAAAGGATATTTACTCAATCTCCCTACCAAATCTAACCATGTGAAACGGTATCTAATTTCCCAAGGCAAACCAACAAGAGTTGAAACCCTGAGAAAAACAAAACCATAAATTAACTAAAAGCTTAACTTCCACACTTTTATATTGAATTTCCCCTGAAAAACCCAATGACTACACATGTAGTATCTGATTGACAAGCAGACCAGTGTCAAGATAAACCCTTTATTATGAACAGGAACTATGTACAGAAATGAGGTAACAAACTTTCTACTGCTCTGTGTAACTGCAGCTTGTGACTGCCCGGTCCTGGGCTGCTTTATTTCTGGCTCAGCAGCATGTCACAGGAAATCCAAAGACTGCATGAAGAGTGTACAGGAAGTGCCTCTAAACTTCCTGGAAGACTTACACGATAGCACAACATATTCCAAGATTACCCAAAATGTAACAACCTAACACCATATTAAGAAAGGCGATAATATATGTACAGGGCCAGATTTACACTTTCCATGCCCCTAGACACAACATCTCCCCCTCACCCCGCCTACAGCTGACCTTCATGTTTTCGGTAAAAAATGAAACTTTTAACCCACTTTTAACTTTTAGGTGCCCTTAGGCATGTGCCTACTGTGCCTAATTGCAAATCTGGCCCTATATATGTATAAGCATTAATTCAAAGGGTGAAAAGGTAGGATAAATGCTGATGCAGGAGGCCAGAGCAGGAAGAGTCTTGCTTTCAACTAGTGTCCACCAGTAGCAGATCCTGGTACCATGTACAACAGAAGAGGGCTACCCTTTATAAGCATATGCTGCATCTTCCTGACCCCACTATGTAGGGTGACCAGATATCCTGTTTTTATAGGGACAGTCCCGTTTTGGGGGACTTTTTCGTATATAGGCACCTATTACCCCCCATACCCTGTTCCGTTTTTTCAAAGTTGGTATCTGGTCACCCTACCACTGTGTAATCTGCTGTCTGCTGTACTGGTCAGTGTTCTTATCAGAAGTACAGTCCAGTGGCACCAGCCAAACTGTAGATAATTCAGAAACTATGAGGAAAATAGAACAGTTAAAGAATCCAGGGTATACATCAACCTATGGGACATTACATACTGCATCAATACAAAATACAGTTTAAATCAACCTAAAAATTAACAAAAATCTAACGATTGGATATACTAAAAACTGGTTACAAGAAAGCATTCAAGCAAAAGTTTAATCACCCCAGATTTTCCCTCTCTCCAATAGGTCTGGTAGGTAAAATACATCAACATTTTCATCAGTGAAAAGTTTCTTGGGAGACAAAAATCACTTTTCTTCTCTGCTCTCCTGGCAATGCTGGGGTCAGAGAAGATCAATATTTTATGTCCCTTTAAGGTACATCTCTTTAAAATTTCATCCAGAATTTTAGATGAAAAATCTAAAGAAGTGAGGTCCGTGAGAGAATTATTAAAGAGGCTATTTGGAGTTCTCATTAATACTATGGAAGAAGATTGTCTTCCACATTTAGATCTAACAACTAGGAGATTATTCTTACCATAACTACAAGAACCTCATTTTCTTTAATGGCTGGAGTTCACAGTAGACATTTTTTGTCTAAACCTCTAGTATTTCATTCTTGTTATTGGTAGCAATACAATTCTGTCAGTGGCATTTAAAAGAATACAAACTCTGAAATTGATTTCCCACATGATTTCTCATGTTGCTTCCATATTTCCAAGTTTATTTCTCCATTCTTTTCATAGAAATGATCAATTCTATTAAATTACTGACCTAAGGTGAAAGAGACATTTTCCATTAAGATATGGTGCTGTATCCTGCAGTCTATAAGGGCATACATTCCTCTATTCTATGGGTACAAAACATATCCAAATCATGTTAAGCCTGCAGAATTTTTTTGGATGAGGCATATAGATATAAAATGTGGTTATGCAGTAGCATGTTTGCTGTACTCTCTCTCTTATCCTGTTGGTTGCTATATAGGAGAGGAGTAAGAGTATAATCATAGATCCAGTAACCACCCCACATACAACAAATCTGTTATTTACAGCCAGGCACTCAGATACCACAGAATATGTTGCAAAGAGGAAGTCTTGGATATATACCTTTGTGCACTTAAAATTGCCATCGAAATACCCCCAAGAGAACCTGCTTCAATACAGAAATAAAACCCCCTTTGACCACACACCCCTAGTTGTCAGCTACCAACCCTACACTGGAACCCATATGAGGTATCATCAAACAATTACAACCCATATTTGATGGGGAACACATCCTGAAATAAATCTTTCCTGAACCCCTCTTTTGGCCTTTTAGCAACCCCTCAACCTCTCCAAGCTTATTATCAGAAACAAGCTCCCCACAGACCAGGACACACCACCTCAAAGTGGCACCAGACCCTGTCAGAACAACAGATGCAAAACCTGTAGGCATATCTCCACTGCTATGATGATCAACACCCCGGTAACACACCTTTCGAGATCCATGGGTACTACACATGCCTGTCACAACATGTGGTGGTGTACCTCATCCAGTACACTAAATGCCCCAATTGTAGCTATGTGGGTGAAACCAGAGAATCACTATGCTCCTGAATGAACTCACACAGGAAAATGACAAAAGACAAAAACACCCTGTCACCTGTGGGTGAACACTTTTCACAAAGTGATCATTCTATATCTGACCTATCCATTCTCATCTTCAAAGGAAACCTGCACAAAACTTTCAAAATACAAGCCTAGGAGCTTAAATTCATTACTCTGCTAGACAACAAACATTATGGACTGGACACACTGGATTCATATCTTATTACAACAAACCCAATAACCCCTGCACCTGACCAATTCCATCCCCTCCATGAATGGAGAAGTGTTAACGGGCCAGTTCACCTTGAATGGTCCCTTGAAATATGTGTTAACGACTTATGCTAAACAATCTGTTTCACCTTGTATTTAGCAGTGACATTCAGAGTTAGTTCCCCAGACCTGAAGAAGAGCTCTGTGTAAGCTTAAACACTTGTCTCTCTCACCAACAGAAGTTGGTCCAATAAAAGATATTACCTCATCCACCTTGTTTCTCTACTGTAACACCATCATTCCAAAACACTTAACATTTACTTACCCTGAGCATTCACCTACCCTTCCTGTATTATGTGGAAGGCAGTGGAGCTAGCATTTAGTATGTTTGTTCACTCCCCATGCAGTGCTGTTCTCTGCTGTGCTTCAGGCAGCACTTAATAATCTTGTATTGTGGTTTATATCTTTGAAGTACTGTAGAGACATTATTAATCAGCAGAACTAACCAGTGGAGTTGATAAGTGTTATCCCTATTTCAGAGATGGAGAAACAGAGGCAGAAAGAGAAGTGGGTATGTCCAGGGTCAAACACAGCAAGTCAGTGTCAGAATCAGGATTAAGAGGCCACGTCTTCGGACTTCCATCCACGAACTATGCTGCATATTCTTGAACACCATCTACTGAAACCTTATCAGTTAACTATTTATGTATATACAGTACACCCTATTCTCTTTTCTCCCACAAGCAGACCCATTTGTTTCATCACATGAGTATTATATTCGTCTGACAATTTGGCTATATACATAGCAAAGAGAATAGTCTTTCAGATGTACTACCCCAACTCAAAATAAGAGTACCAGTAAATTATTAGGTTTTTTTTTTAAAGGCAACACAGACCTGATACAAAAACACTTTTTACATACAGTAGCTCAGAACATTCTATTTAGACTCAGTATTAACAAACTTGAGAAATCTGCAGTAGTTTCTTAGCTAGGGCGAGACCCTTTTCTTCTACAGTTCCTGCTCTTGGGATCAGCCTTTGTGTATCTCTCCATCTCTCTATACGCCTCATACAAAATCATATATTTACTTGACAACACTTAGGACAGAAGAATCCCATGCACTGCTACAGACTAGGGACCGATTGGCTAGGCAGCAGTTCTGCAGAAAAGGACCTAGGGGTTACAGTGGACGAGAAGCTGGATATGAATTAACAGTGTGCCCTTGTTGCCAAGAAGGCTAATGGCATTTTGGGCTGTGTAAGTAGGAGCACTGCCAGCAGATCGAGGGACATGATCATTCTCCTTTATTCGGCATTGGTGAGGCCTCACATGGAGTACTGTGTCGTTTTGGGTCCCACACTACAAGAAGGATGTGGAAAAATTGGAAAGAGTCCAGTGGAGGCCAACAAAAATGATTAGAGGGCTGGAGCACATAATTAATGAGGAGAGGCTGAGGGAACTGGGATTGTTTAGTCTGCAGAAGAGAAGAAGGAGGGGGGATTTGATAGCTGCTTTCAACTACCTGATAGGGGGTTCCAAAGAGGATGGGGATCTAGACTGTTTTCAGTGATAGCAGATGACAGAACAAGGAGTAATGGTCTCAAGTTTCAGTGGGGGAGGTTTAGGTTGGATATTAGGAAAACCTTTTTCACTAGGGGGGTGGTGAAGCACTGGACTGGGTTACCTAGGGAGGTGGTGGAATCTCCTTCCTCAGAGGTTTTTAAGGTCAGGCTTGACAAAGCCCTAGCTGGAATAATTAGTTGGGGATTGGTCCTGCTTTGAGCAGGGGGTTGGACTAGATGACCTCCTGAGGTTCCTTCCAACCCTGATATTCTATGACACTCTAATATTGGACAACCACTTTACTGGAATATCTCCCCAGAATCTGAGTTAGCCTAATGATGACCATTATTTAACTGGGATAATATCATATAGTTTACTTAAGAAGAGAGACATTTCGCTACTGTAATTCCAAATAATTAAGTCTTGTGTAGAATTTTAGACCTCGTTAATATCTTGTTAAATTCTGGTCTTTCAACAGGGAAGTTGTGGAAGTAATACAACAAACAACAGAATAATGAATAATTTTCCTTGACCAGTTGAGTAGGATTCTGGAAGTTCCAGAAGCACCAAACTAAGAATTAACAGATTAGAGAACGTACAAATTCCAAGGAAATTGAAGATTAACTTCTCCCTTGTGGCAGTGCCTCACAGTATAGTCTCTTGTGAAATCTATATTTGTCAATTTATAATATTATAGATGCAAAATCAAATACAATTAATACACAATGTAATAGTATACAAATGATATACTTTTACATACACTGTGGAAAAGTACATCTGAAGTATTCAGTAAGTGCTTAATTGTTAGGTCTCATTTAAAAATACAAAATAAACCAAGATAGGTGAAACGGGTTCTAAACAGCTGTAGATTGGGTTCTAAACAGCTGTAGATTTAAACTGACCAAAACAAAAAACAAAGACAAAAGTTGTCTCCTAACTTGGCTTTTTTTGTAACCTAGGGGTTACAGTGGACGAGAAAAAAAGGTGGTCACGTTTAAAAAGGAAATTCATTATGGGGTTTGTTTTAAAAGCCTTATTTTTCTGAATAAAACCTTATCCAGAATATTAAATTGTCTCTCATCAAAAACAATGAAAGACTACTTGCAGCAGAAGAGCACTGACTCCCTCAACTGAAGAGGCACAAGGCACAGTCTTTAACAAATTACTTTGTTCTCAAGCCCTGGACTTCTTTATGCTCCGTAAAGCAGTAAACAATGGTTGACTTTTTTTCCTTTTGCAGAGTACTTTTCAAGTTTAGAGTTGGCAAATGTGTCATGCATAGCTGAGACCAGACAGAAATGTACTGTTTTAAGTGAAACAGCAGCAAATTCTGTCAGATATTTACCCAATATACAAATGGCAACCTACTCTAATACAAGGTAATGCATCTTGGAGGTGATTACAGTGTTAATCTTTCCTTATTGTGTTTTACTTTATATCAGAATGTAATAAGAAACATACCTCAGCCTCCCCTCCCCCCAATAAAATTTTAAATAAATTGTAGAAGGGATATTTTCATCACATGTGGCCACGTGGCAAGGCAGCATTGCATTAAATATTCTCTTAAATAATATTAGACAAAAAAGTAACTTAAAATGTAGACATTTATAAGCTGAAGTAAAACGTTTAACTGTAATCTGCAAAAATATTCATGTTTATGTAGCAGGCCTGCCCTATACTTCAAATTTGTACCAGTAGAACTATGTACATTAGGGTGTGATATTTTACTGATCTAGTTATACTTGGTAAACCCTGCTGTGGATGCAGTTATAAGGGTATAAGAGGTGACCTGAACCAGTATAACTCATTCCCTTACTCTCATATGGCACTGGCTATACCCATATAAAGCCCCTTTAACAGATATAACTATGTCCGCACTGTGGGAGAGGAGGGGAGGGAAGGTTGCAGCATTGTAACACTTTCATGGTATGACTTTCTAGTATAGACAGGCCTTAGCCTCTGTATGCTGCAGCCATTAATGTGTATGTGATCACACACACTTGAGCTGGACAAGTATTCCACCCAGCAGAGGGCAGTGGTATATAAGCATACCGTAGCATGGATAACCAACAAGCCAAGTGTACTGTATTATCATAGAGTAGAGATTTAAGATGTTTTCCAAAAGAAACTGCTTTGTCCAGCATAAAGAAAGGGTAAAGGCAGCACACATACAAAAAGCTATTTAAACACCTTCCAAATCTAATTAATATTTCAACTATGTTCTGAACAATTAGTTCAGAACTTAAAGACTTCCCACAAATGGGGGGAAAGACTCCTGCAAGGTGTGGACTATACTGTATAGAAGAGTAGTGACTTTTAGATGCAGAATGCTCTTTTCTAAACCTATATTTATTACTGATAGTACTTCAATTGTTGTAGCTTCGTTGGGGAACATCATCTATATAAAAACAAATATTAAGTAATACTTTATTACACCTAATTCAGGAAGTGTATTAAAAGTTATTCCTTCTAATTTATGCAGAACAAGAAATTACCTGCAGTTCAGTGGAAGAAATTCTCACTCTCTCAAGCTCTCTGGAGACCAGAATAGACAGTAACAGCTGCCTGAGATGGAGACAGTAAAGAGGGTGTCACTGGGTGCTGCTTAGACTAACTCAAGGGAAAAAGCACAGTCTAAGCATTCTCCTTTGCTGTGGAATGGGCAAATCTAACCTGTGATGCCCAGAGAAGTGAAAATCCCCCTAGATTTAGAGAAATCTAAATAGCTAAAAAGGGGTCCTCAAACATTGTCATGATGTTGACCACTCTTAAAAAAAGACCACCTTGTGAATCACCTCCCTTCTCTAGCCTCCCAGTAATCCATTCACAATCCTTCACTGCTCTATATAGCTATAATACTTGGCAAGTTTGTACACACTGTTAAGATTAACATAAAATTACTGTAGTTTCATTTTTCTAGCTGCACTTTATCCTAGCTGTCCCCTGCAACATCTCAATGGGAAATTTATGGTTCTGATATGCCGATCTTTGGCCCTGCTAGTGGTTTTGGTTTTACGAGTACCAGCCAGGTCTTTTCCTGCTATCAACTCTTCGCATTTTGGCAACTACATGCTTCTTACCCTCTCTTTGTTTGATTGCAGAGGCTATTAGGCATCCTCCCACTCCTCAACTACAGCTAACTCTCCAGGGTTCTTGTTGAAGAGCCTGGTGGTCCATAGTGACATACATAAAAGAGGAAGAGGAGGAAAAGAATTGACAACACAAGTGCTCTGTGGACCACAGATATGGCCTACAATCTTATTAGATCAGAGGTATCAAAAAACACAAAAGTACAGGAATTCACCAGCAATTACAAAATCTCTTCAGGCAGAGAGAAAATAAATCACGTTGAGTTCCACTATATTTTTTAAATTGTTCTTAGTACATTCAGATCTGCTTTCAGTTGTAAATGCAACAGCAAATCAGCAGAAATGACTATATTCAGTGTTGTTTATACAGAAATACAGATAAATACATAAAGAGGATAATACCTTTTGTTATATCAACTCATATATCAACATATATCAAAATGTTACCTGGACGTTTTGGACCTTGTGCACACACAAAGGATCATTAATGTGCCACATGGAACGTGAATCAAATCAGTGGTTCCTCTAGGCCACTGCCAAATGCTTTAGAAGAAGGTGCAAGAAACCTTGTTGTGCACAACTCTGAAAGAACATGTTCATAAAGGACATTTCTTTCTAAATTTCCCTCTCGGTTACAGGCTGGCTTATACTTTGAAGCAGACGTTAATATCCCTCCTTTCAAAAAATCACCCATATAATGTAAATGTGGATGTTTTCATTATCCATATAATGGTCTAACCTTTTTTTATTTTTTCATCCCACTAAGCTTGTGGCTTCAGTGATGTGTATGACTAAGTTCCATAGGTTTATGTAAAAAGTGTTTCTTTTTAGCAGTTTTAAATTTATTGTTTCTTGATTTCATTGTAGAACCCCTTATACTTGTATTATGAGAGAGGATAAATAGGAGAAACCTATTTACCTTCCTTATACATTCATTATTTTGTGTGCCTCTACTAGAGCAGTAAGAATGATCTATGGCCTGGAAAAATATAGAGAAATTGAAAAGACTGGGATTATTCACTTTTCTTTCTAAGATAACAAGAGGGGGGGAAATGATAAACATATATAAGATGAATGGTCTAGAGAAGGCAGATCAGGAGCTTCTGTTCTCCCTGTTATCTCATGCAACAACAAGGGGATATGCAATGAAATTAAAAGGTGGGTAACTCAAAACTGATAAAAGAAAATACTTTTTCTCACAATGCGTAATTAGGCTGTGGAACTTCTTGCCACAGGAAGTAGTTGAGGTCAAGAATTTAGCAAGATTCAAAATGATTGATATTTACGTGGATATCAAAATATCATGTTCTAATTAGTGACAATACATTTTTGAAAAGGATATTAAATTTTGTGCTTCAGGAGTTAAAGCAATCTATTTTAGAGGTCAGACTGAGATTTATGTGATGCAGATTATCCGACATCTGCCGGCTGCAGGGTTCTTATATTTTCCTCTGAAGCATCTGGCTCTGGCCACTGTCTGGACCAGTCTGATGCAGTATAGCAAGTGCTATGTTCTCTTTTATTTGTCTTCTTCCAAAATTAAACAGTCCAAATCTTTACAGCCCCTCTTCCTGTAGAAAGTTTTCCATAGCTAATTGTTTTCATTGCTCATTTGTGAGCTTCTTCTTTTTACTGAAAACTGAATCGTCAACAAAACAAATTCTTTCACAAAAAAAAGTCCGCTTTCTGAAAAAAAAATGGATTTTGTTGAAAAACCAAACATACAAAACTCAAAACGTTTTCAGTTTTCAACCAAAAATGGGAAATTTAGATTAGGAAATGCCACAGTGGAGCCTCATGGAAGTTTTAATCCAAGTGTCTCAAGCTACCATTCTCCTCTACGGGCTGGGCTCTTGAGCTGGATTGCATCTCTCATTATGCAGTGTGGTGACTCAACAAGAGGGGAAACCATGGTTCATCCTGGAGATACAGAAAAGCCAGGGAGACCATCCCACACATGAGAATGGGAGAATGAAGTACATGAATTATATCTTCCCCAAGGTAGAATTTCCTAATCAAAATTCTTGGGTTTTGGCCAAAACAAAATAGTTTTCTCTGTTTCATGGGAAAAGCAAATTTTTCATGGAAAATTTTGACAAGAAATTTTTGTTTTTTCATGTTCACCTAAATTTTACATGGATACAATACCAATTTTCTTAACAGATCTAATTCCTACTCTTTTTTTTTTTTGTCTCTTAACTGCCTCCCAACTAACTTTTGTTAAAGTTCTTCTTCATCCACTATTTTGATGACATGCTCAAAGAATTCTAGTAGATTAGAGAGGTAGGGTTTACTAATCATGGGAGCTATGCTGTTTTGTACCTTATATGTTTTGCTAATGTAGATGTTTTATTCTGTTCTTAATTATTATTTTGACCAATGTTTCTGGTATTAAAATGAAGATTATTGATCTCTAATTCCCAGGAGCATTGCTACCTTCTGCTTCTCCAGTACAGTACATGATTTAATGAAAGAAGACATATTTTCATTAGCAACTTCAGAACGTTTGGAGGTGCAGGTTCAGAGGATTTTACAACTAATTCTTACAAGATTATTCTAAAATTCTCTCTCTTGAGCAATGGCAAATCTACTGGATGAACAACTTAAACAAGGTAATATGCACAAAAGAGCTAAGAGTGGGAAGGCAGGTGGCTGATCCCCTAAAAGAGAGAAGCCCAGGAAATGTAATCAATGCTGCTGGTGTACAGCAACTTACCCTCTTCACTGAGCAAAGACATGGGAATCTATTCTGGATGACTTGAAGCATTAACCCTCCATTCTAGCATTCAGTTGCCCTCCATGCACATGCTCTACTCTTACCAAGACATTTAGATGCTTGATGGCTTAAAGTGCACATTATTCACATACCCTGCACATTTTGTTGCCTCATATTTTGCTCCGCATTGAAATGGTGAAGGACATTGTGATCATGCATTCGCTTTTTCAGAAACTGACTGAAGTCTGGAAGAGGGAAAAATGTCACGGAGCAGACAAAAGGTATAACATGATCCAATGGCTATAGGTTAAAGCTAGACAGATTCAGGCTGGACATAAGGCATAATGTGTTAACCAGGGAGAGTAATTAACCATTGAAACAATTTAGCAAGGGTTGTGGTGGATTCTCCCATCGCTGACCATTTTAAAATCAAGATTGGGTGTTTTTGTAAAAGATCTGCGCTAGGAATTATGTTGGGGGAAGTTCTATGGCCTGTGTTATACAGGAGGCCAGACTAGATGATTACAATGGACCCTTCTGGCTTTGGAATCTATGAATCATTCAGTAATTTGTCTAAAACAAACCATACCGTTACAAGAACATTTCATTTACCAGTTAAATAAGTCTTATTCTTTCTGTGTTAAGTATTGTAAATACATTTGCTGTTTCTCTTCTTCCACTAAAATGTGTTGGTTTCTTATCAGTGTGCATATATTAATTGGATTGCTACATATTTTTCATCAGAGTAGATAGAACTTTAGTCAAGGGGATTCAGTAGACAGAAAATATCTGATCACTTTATTCTACACAGGTTTGAAGTTTTTCTTTGTGAGGTATACGTTTTTTCACCCTCTAGACAAAGGTTGAGCCAGCAGGGCACGAATACCCAGTGTTGCCCAGATAGAGGTTACAATTTCCCAGTGGGAGATGGAGAAAGTTCCAGGATTATTCCTTTTATGTCTTTAGCATGCAACAGTTCTGCTAAATTCCTCTTTTTGTTGTAATCCCTTTGTAAAATGTACTTTGTCAGTTCAATGTGCACACATTTTACATATATTCTCTGTACTTTGAATTTATGTACACCGCATCCCACTGTGATTTAGATCTTAAAACTCCTTCTGTTACTCTGCTTAATGTTTTACTTTGAAGGCCTACCCCATATGCTCATGAGTTTTTATGTGATACTGAATCTACCTAAAAATCTCACTAGAGACAAAACATTAAATACAATGAATTAATACAATGCAATTAAAATGAACCCAAACAGACATACAAAGCAATGTTACTGTGAAGATTCTAATATACAAATGCAAATTATGACTGTTTAAGACAATAGCCAAACAAGGCTTTTACTCAGTATTTTGAAGAATTTCATAATCAAGCTTTTCAATATTCATTCTAGTAGTTCTAATTTTAATTATTTCAATCTGTGGAGATAAAAGGCACACTGGAAACAAACTTGTAATAACACTGATAATATTTTATGCTTTACCAACATTAATTAAGATTTATAGTATCTCAGTGAATTAATAAATATACCCATTTTGCTGGATTCACTGAAGCACAGCGAGATTAAGTGATTTGCCCAAGTAATTCCTCAAGACAACTGTAGAGTTAGAAATAGCATGTAGTAGTCCTGATTCCCAGGTCCTTTCTAAAAGCTAGGTACCAGGGAAGGGGAGTGGTTATGGTGGAGAGGATGTTGTGTGTAACCAACCTTACTTTTCAGAATAGTATGTATTTTATCCGGTAAAGTAACTAAACAAAGACTTCGATCTGAAGTGAAAATGTTTAAGGCTCTATTCTGCCATTGAAAGGCAAATTATCCCAGTAGCATCAGTGGATGTTACACACTTATGGAATGGAAAATGGAACCCATACAATGAAAACTATGCATTTTCTGAAGTACTTATGTTTGACTAGCTGATGCAGTGCACTCCCCTTCCCAGCCAGATTACACAATAAAGTCATGCTGACTCTGTATTTTGATGGTGTCACCCAATCTGGTGCCCTAGTCACTGAGCCCCACCTGTTAGCTATTTGGGAACTGTGTGGGACCAGGCCAAAACTGGCCTAGGAAATCCTGAGAGCACCTTGAACAGCCAATATTGTGGTGGTCAAGGTACTCACCTAGCATATGGGAGCCCCAGGTTCAAATTCCTGCTCAAAATCAGGCAGAGCAAGGTTTTGAATCCTGATCTCTTATATCACAAATGAGCAACCTAATAATCAGGCTATTGGCTTTTCAGGGGTGGGTGGGCCTGGATCTGTCTCTGTGTGTCTCTTGTTTGATCAGGGATGTGATCGTTGACCCAAGAAACTTTCGCAATTAAAATTTCATTAAGACTGATGTGTTTCCATTCAAAGTTTTGCTCCCAATGAAAAAACGTCATTGAAAAATTCCTGGCCAGCTCTAATGAGAGGTACATAACCCACTGATGGTTACTGGGGCAGGTTAAGAGTGTCAACTAATACTGTCTGTTTTAATTACAGGAGCTATTGGAAGCAAAAACTGACATCTGGATTTGCAGGAACTCTATAGTGCATAGGGCCCACAAGCAGGCAGCTAAGGTTGGGAGGTAGATCACAGTTGAGGTTCAAGGCTGAGGCTCTCTCCCTTCAATGGTTCAGCAAAATGGACATGCTGTGGGATCACTTCAAGTGTTTCTGTACTTGTTGATGGGAGAACTACAACCAACTCATGTCCTGGTTATTCATCTTGGGGCCTACACAGGAGTAAATCAGAGAGGAACGTAGGAAGGATTAGGCAATCATGGCCGAACACAACATTGGTTTGGTCTGAAATGCTTGTGAGGTGAGTGTAACTGTCAAACCAGTCCAAATAGACAGAGCCCAAAGAATGTGAACTGGGAGGTTGCCAGAATCATTTCAGATGCAGGGTGCTCAGTGATCAGACATCTAGTACATCCAATACAATGTGCTGGAGCCTTTTAGGGACAACGGAGTGCATCTCTTGCATGCAAGGGCTGACATTTGACTGCAGGAACTTAGGGACTGGATTAGTCAAGAAACTGATACCAGGCTGAGTGAGTGGGTAGGTGACCAACCCAACCACTGCAGCTCTAGTAGCTAGTGGCCAGTGCAGATAAAGAGTAAAAGGGCCAGCTCCCGGAGGTAAATGAGACCTGGGATTTTAGCTGGTGGATCTTGTGCCTGTAAGGACACGCTTGAAGATTTTTCAGACCGTGATCCCCTTGATATTCTCTACATCAGAAGTGAGCTGAGTACTGGGGAGATAAGCCCAGGGGTCTATCCCATGTTATTGCTTAAATGGTGGAAGCCCTGTACCGCCAAGCTGGACTCAGTTAAGTGCCTGGTAAGTGAGATGGGTGGGCTATACCGCTCCTACCCAGTGTAACATTAATAAAGTTGTGGCCTGGAATTTAAAATCTATTCCAGTGTCTGTTTTTCATTCACCTGTGTGTCCTGAACAACATTATTTCCCCTCCTACCCAACTCTCTCCGATTTGGCAGTTAGTCAGAACAGACTTGGAGTTCAAGTCCTGACAATGACATCAGCCATGAAGATTTTAAGGAGTTTATTAACATAATAAATACAATGATCTAGGAGGGATATAGCGCATGTAATTTCACATTCAGTAATTCATGATACATCTTTTAGGTTTATTGTTAACTCAATATTTTCTGTGTTATCTGCCATATCTACTATGCTTCACTCTCTACAGATTTTGTAGATGCAACATATAACCACTATTAAGTCATCTCTGTATGTAACGTTCCAAGGTTGTAAATAATGATTTTACAGGCTGCTCTAAATGTCAGAATTTTTATAAGCTGTGCACATAGAATGCTTTCCCCTCTCCTTTTCCCCCACTATATTGGTATAGCGTGTGGTTTTTCAATGATGAATATAAAATTTAAATTGTGAAGGCAAGAATAAGATTTACAAAGAAGGACATTTGTTCTGAGGCACTTACATCTGTTGCCTGAATAGTAGCAAAACAATGGACTTTTGCCAGACTAATGAGTTACAGATTCAACTTCTGGTCACACCATATGTAGCAAGGAAACTTAGTCAATAAGAAATCAAAAAAGAAAAAACACTCTCTATTGCAACTTTAGCCAATGATCCCTGGTGTGCGTGAAATGGAAAGTCTACCCTTCCCTGTTCACAAGAGCCAATCAGATTTCCTCTAGTGCTCTGAATTGCTCAGATATCAGACTACCCGGTGTGTAAGAAAAACACTCTGGTTCAGCAGGAGTTAATCACACTCTGTGGGCCTATGAGGCCATGCCCCCTCGCCCCTGCTGGGCATGCTCCAGTTGTAACCAAGGTATTAAAGAGGAGCTCAGCTCATTCTGGCCTCAGCACCAAAGTAGGAGTGTGCTAATAAAGTTTGCAGATGACACAAAGTTGGGAGGTATTGCCAATTCAGAAAAGGATAGAGATATATTACAGGAAGATCTGGATGACCTTGTAAACTGGAGTAATAGTAATAGGATGAAATTTAATAGTGAGAAGTGTAAGGTTATCCGTTTAGGGATTAATAACAAGAATTTTAGTTATAAACTGGGGACGCATCAGTTGGAAGTAACAGAAGAGGAGAAGGACCTCGGAGTACTGGTTGATCACAGGATGACCATGAGCCGCCAATGTGATATGGCCGTGAAAAAAGCTATGCGGTCTTGGGATGCATTAGGCGAGGTATTTCCAGTAGAGATAAGGAGGTGTTAGTACTGTTATACAAGGAACTGGTGAGACCTCATTTGGAATACAGTGTGCAGTTCTGGTCTCCCATGTTTCAGAAGGATGAATTCAAACTGGAACAGGTACAAAAAAGGGCCACTAGGATGATCCGAGGAATGGAAAATCTGTCTTATGAAAGGAGACTCAAAGCTTGGCTTGTTTACCTTAACCAAAAGAAGGCTGAGGGGAGATATGATTGCTCTCTTTAAATATATCAGAGGGATAAATACCAGGGAGGGAGAGGAATTATTTAAGCTCAGTACAAATGTGGACACAAGAACAAATGGATATAAACTGGACATCAGGAAGTTTAGACTTGAAATTAGACGAAGGTTTCTAACCACCAGAGGAGTGAAGTTCTGGAACAGCCTTCCAAGGGAAGCAGTGGGAGCAAAAGATCTATCTGGCTTCAAGATTAAGCTAGATAAATTATGGCGGGGATGGTTTGATGGGATAACATGATCTTGGCAATTAATTGACCTTTGACTATCAGTGGTAAATAGGCCCAATGGCCAGTGATGGGATGTTAGAAGTTACTACAGAGAATTTTTTCCTGGGTGTCTTGTTGGTGAGTCTTGCCCACATGCTCAGGGTTCAGCTGATTGCCATATTTGGGGTCGGGAAGGAATTTTCCTCCAGGGCAGATTGGCGGAGGCCTCGGGGTTTTTTGCCTTCCTCTGCAGCATGGGGAACAGGTCACTTGCTGGAGGATTCTTGAAGTCTTTAAACCATGATTTGAGGACTTCAGTAGCTCAGACATAGGTGAGAGGATTATTGCAGGAGTGGTGGGTGAGATGTGCCTGGGTTGTGCAGGAGGTCAGACTAGATGATCATAATGGTCCCTTCTGACCTTAAAGTCTTTAACGTCTATGAGAGGCACAGGGTTTTGATTTCCCCTTAGTGCCTGCATCGGAGTCTGCTCCTGTAGAGTCTCTGGCTCAAGCAGTGCCGGCAGTGCTGAGGTTTTCCATCACCTCGACTCCCAGCGCTGAGCACAGGTGGTGCCGTCACTGGATGCCTGCCCATGGAGTGGCTGTAGATTGTGGCATGGAGGCACTGGGCTCTGACCTTCCCTCAGTGCCTGCACTGGAGCTGTTCCCCAAAGTCTCTGTCTGCCGCGGTGTCAGAGCTCTTAGCCACCCGAGCTCCCGGCCCTGACAGCACAGCCAGTGCTATTATTATCTGCAGGATGGCTGTGGTTTTTTTATTATTATTTTATTCCTGTGGTGGGGACCCATGTGTTTCCTCGAGTGACGCCCGGCGGGGCACTCCCATGTGGGGTTGGAGAAAGCACTCCTGGTCCAAAGCAGTGGTTGAAGAAGTGACGGGGGGATCCCAAGCCTCATGCCCCGACGCAGGCCCGAGACCTCTCCACTCCCTGCCTTTCTGTGAGCCTGAAGCAATGCAACACTTTGTTAGTGCCTCTGACGCAGGCACTAACACACCGGCAGCAAACACACTGACCATGGCTGTCAGGGACAGGCACTGCGAGCCTGGAGGCAAGGCACTGAGAGCCCGCGAAACCAGGCATTCCCGTTGCGGGAGTGGAGGAGGCTTTCACCCTCAAAACGGCTGTTTTTCTGAAGTTCCTGGCCCTGAGGTTTTTGTTTTGTTTTTTGTTTTAAACCAAGGAGAAAAGGAAAGGGAAACAAGCTAACTAGCTGCTAATAAGGAAACTAAGTAACTGACTGTAACTAATTAA
This sequence comes from Chelydra serpentina, assembly GCA_037349315.1. Classification (NCBI taxonomy): domain Eukaryota; kingdom Metazoa; phylum Chordata; order Testudines; family Chelydridae; genus Chelydra; species Chelydra serpentina. The sequence goes on from JBAIAC010000042.1 coordinate 32,117,658, forward strand.
CTACAAAGTAGCGAAGCGCTGCTGATTGCTCCAACTCGTAGCCAAGGGCCGTAGAGAAGGAACTGAGTGGGAGTTGGTCCCACAGCATCGGTTAACTGCCTGCAGCAGCGCGAGGGAGGGACCACGAATGTGCGACCCAACCGGGCACTGCTCCTAAAAGTCTCCGACTATGAGCGCAGGGGTGCACAAACACCTAAAGGGGAGCACCCACAGGGACAGCATTCAAAGAAGTAGTACAAGTTACTTAATAGCCATTTTCTATGAAAAATATTTACAAAAGTAAAGAATATGTCATTTGTACTTCTTTTGGGGCCTTGCATCCCAAATCTTTAGAATAAAGAATAACAGTGCGTTGGTGAAGGTTTTATTAATGGCAGCTTTGGTATCTTGTATTTATTGAAGCGTGTTATTACTTTAATTTAAAAAGCTGTTCCATTAACATCACATTTGGCTAATGAATCTTGACCTATGCAGCCATACTAATACAACTGCAAATGAAAACTTTGTATTTTCTTTTATGTTAATTTTATTTAAATGAATACAAGCACCTTACAACATCTCTTCAAATTGGTGTGTAATATTAAACCATAAAAGTTCTTAAAAACTGAGCTCAGTAAAAAAGATCTGGTTTCTTTATTGTGAAAGTCTCCACCCAAAACACAATTTTTCATAACTTTCATAGTTCTTCTGCACTGAAGTCACAGTAAGTTTTTATTGAATCAGGCTCTTTAAAAACAGCAACATACAAGTAAAATATATTGTATTAGTATGTGCAAATTGCTTGCAAAAGTGTATAGGGAAAGAATAAACAACAAGCTACCTTTTTCATAACAATAATTTTATAAGTCTCAAACAAAAATATAGAATCAGGGTTTTTGGAGGTTTGAGCTGGATAACATATTATTCCAAATAAATAATGGAGTAAAATGGAAAAAAGTTTCAGTCCCACATGACAGAATATACCCGTGTCCACTATTGTAATAATTTTTGTCCATGGTATGCCTTGTGAGGTATCATTTGAAAAATCATACTCTGATGGTCATTATTGTCCTGTGATGTCTGTGAAGTTATAAGATTCCACTGTAGGGTGTTTCTAAAACATGTTCCAAGTCTGAGGAGTGGCCAAACCAGTTCCTCGGAGACAAAGGGTGGCAAGCTGATGCCTCAGCCAGGTGTAAACAAGGTCAATGGGCCATTACCTGCTATATGGCAACTTTGGCAGGAAAGAGGGCATGGGCAAAAAAATCTGAATTTTAGCGAAGAAACAGCATGTGGTTCCCACATGAAACTGTCTGTCACCATAATCACAGTTGGAAATGCTTCTCAAAGGGGTAAAGAGGGCTATAGAAAGAAAAGGGAAACACCCCAAAGCACCCCTCCTCATCTCCCTCTCCATCTCACTGCACCAGAAAGAACAAACGAAGCAGCCATTAAACAGAAGAAGAGATCCTGCTCTAAATAGTTTGGACAGTAAAACTGTTGAGAGCATGAGGTGAGAAAAATTCTACTTTGAATTTAACATTGTTTGTTAAGTTAGGCATTAGTTGTGTTTTATCTTTACTTTTCTTGTATCATTTCTGACTTTTATGCCTCATTACTTGTTCTGACTTAAAATCTCTCTCTCTGTAGTTAAACTTGTTTCATAGTTTTATCTAAACCAGTAAGTCTGAATTGAAGTGTTTGAGAAACTCCATTGGGGGTAACAAGTTTTGTGCATATCGTTTCTATTAATAAAATTACTGACTTCATATAAGCTTGTATTGTCCAGGAGAGGGCTGGGCAGTACAAGACGTTCATTTCTGGGGGAAAATCTGGGACTGGACGTGTGCTGTGGTATAATTCAAGCTGGTAAGAGCCTAGATGTGACTGGCAAGCTGCAGGTACACACCTACCAAGAGGGGAGTGACTTACTGTTTGTGAGCAGTCCTGACTGGAGGTTAAAGCACCAAAGCAATGTAAAGTGCACCCCAGCATAGAGGGCAGGAGTAGCACAGCTACTCACTAGTCTAGATCATAGGCGCCGACTTCATGGGTGCTCCGGGGCTGGAGCACCCACGGGGAAAAATTGATGGGAGCTCCCCGCCATCCCCGGGACCCACGGCCAGCTCCCCGCCAACCCCGGGGCCCGCCGCCATCTTACCTTAGCACCGGGAGACGTTGCGAGGCCCCGCCCCCGACGCTGGGCGACATTGCGTCGGGGCCCCGCAACGTCACCCGGCGTCGGGGCCCCGCCCCCGACGCTGGGCATGAGCTCCCACCGGCACCAGAGAAAGTCGGCGCCTGTGGTCTAGATCAATGTTTCTCAATGACCAGTCTGTGGACTGGTGCTTGTCCCTCATACCTCCCTGACATGGTTTGTGAAGGCAACAAGCCTCTCCCTTGTATCAAAAAAGTTGAGAAACCCAGGGTAAAATCTAGACCAGTGTATGTCATATTCCATTACTAATGCTGTACAATAAAGGGGAAAAATATATTAAATACCATGTGCCTGATTCTTATTTTATTTGTTCTGCAAAGGAGTTGCTCTCAATTTATGCTGGTGTAATTTATATTAAAATCATGTCATGTGTCTTTATATTGGAATCCAAAACACTTTCATGAGTAAAAGTATAGTTAAATACTCATTTTTAACTTTTTGACAACTACTAACTTCCCAAAAACTTTTTAGTCACAATCATTAATTCGCTAGTCTTTTTAGTCACTTAACTTTTTAGCCGCTAATCTTTTTAGTCACAATCATTAATTCGGACTATATCCAAGCAGAAGCTAATAATAAAATTACATACATATTTTAAATGGAAGGTTTAAAACCAGAAGATGTATCGCTCAAAGGCATCCTTTAAAAATTGCTTTAAATGCAAATATTAACCTAAAGCAAAGAGGGGGAGAAACAAAGTACTCTTAAATATTCACAGAAACAAACTGGCTTCATTACGAGTAGGATTTCCAGTGTGTTTATTTCTAATTGTCAGTGTTATTTTTAAGCAAATATGGCTCATTAAGATGTAAAAATATCTTATTTCCAAGTTTAAAAATTATTCTCCTTGAGTGCTATGAAAAACAGGCTGCCCCTGCAAAGTTCTACTTCCCTGGAGATGTTCATCCTGGAAGCAAGGGAAACCTTTAAACCTCACTATGCCCCTTAGCAAAAAATATGCAACTGTACAAAACATCTAGCATTTCAGCATATGTTAGATATAACCCTATTCTCAAAATTTGATAACTATTTTAAATGCTCTGGGAAAAGACTGTCATTTATTGTATATCTACATAATCATAGAATCTCAGGGTTGGAAGGGACCTCAGGAGGTCATCTAGTCCAACCCCCTGCTCAAAGTAGGACCAACCCCAACTAAATCATCCCAGCCAGGGCTTTGTCAAGCCTGACCTTAAAAACCTCTAAGGAAGGAGATTCCACCACCTCCCTAGGTAACCCATTCCAGTGCTTCACCACCCTACTAGTGAAAAAGTTTTTCCTAATATCCAACCTAAACCTCCCCCTCTTCAACTTGAGACCATTACTCCTTGTTCTGTCATCTTCTACCACTGAGAACAGTCTAGATCCATCCTCTGGAACCCCCTTTCAGGTAGTTGAAAGCAGCTATCAAATCCCCCCTCATTCTTCTCTTCTGCAGGCTAAACAATCCCAGTTCCCTCAGCCTCTCCTCATAAGTCATGTGCTCCAGCCCCCTAATAATTTTTGTTGCCCTCCGCTGGACTCTTTCCAATTTAGCCACATCCTTCTTGTAGTGTGGGGCCCAAAACTGGACACAGTACTCCAAATGAGGCCTCACCAGTGTCGAATAGAGGGGAATGATTACGTCCCTCGATCTGCTGGGAAATGCCCCTACTTATACAATCCAAAATGCCATTAGCCTTCTTGGCAACAAGGGCACACTGTTGACTCTTATTCAGCTTTTCTTCCACCGTAACCCCTAGGTCCTTTTCTGCAGAACTGCTGCCCAGACATTCAGTCCCACGTCTGTAGCAGTGCATGGGATTCTTCCGTCCTAAGTGCAGGACTCTGCACTTGTCCTTGTTGAACCTCATCATATTTCTTTTGGCCCAATCCTCTAATTTGTCTAGGTCCCTCTGTATCTTGTCCCTACCCTCCAGCATATCAACCACTCCTCCCACTTTAGTGTCATCTGCAAACTTGCTAAGGGTGCAGTCCACACCATCCTCCAGATCGTTAATGAAGATATTGAACAAAACCGGCCCCAGCACCGACCCTTGGGGCACTCCACTTGATACCGGCTGCCAACTAGACATGGAGCCATTGATCACTACCCGTTGAGCACGACCATCTAGCCAGTTTTCTATCCACCTTACCGTCCATTCATCCAGCCCATACTTCTTTAACTTGCTGGCAAGAATACCGTGGGAGACTGTATCAAAAGCTTTGCTAAAGTCAAGAAATAGCACATCCACTGCTTTCCCCTCATCCACAGAGCCAGTTATCTCATCATAGAAGGCAATTAGGTTAGTCAGGCATGACTTGCCTTTGGTGAATCCATGCTGACTGTTCCTGATCACTTTCCTCTCCTTTAAGTGGTTCAGAATTGATTCCTTGAGGACCTGTTCCATGATTTTTCCAGGGACTGAGGTGAGACTGACTGGCCTGTAGTTCCCCGGATCTTCCTTCTTCCCTTTTTTAAAGATGGGCACTACATTAGCTTTTTTCCAGTCATCCGGGACCTCCCCCGATTGCCATGATTTGTCAAAGATAATGGCCAATGGCTCTGCAATCACATCGGCCAACTCCTTTAGCACCCTCGGATGCAGTGCATCCGGCCCCATGGACTTGTGCTCGTCCAGCTTTTCTAAATAGTCCCAAACTACTTCTTTCTCCACAGAGGGCTGGTCACCTCCTCCCCATACTGTGCTGCGGAGTGCAGCCATCTGGGAGCTGACCTTGTCTGTGAAGACAGAGGCAAAAAAAGCATTGAGTACACTAGCTTTCTCCACATCCTCTGTCACTAGGTTCCCTCCCTCATTCAGCAAGGGGCCCACACTTTTCTTGACTTTCTTCTTGTTGCTAACATACCTGAAGAAACCCTTCTTGTTACTTCTAACATCACACTTGGAGTTGCAGCTAGCCAGAGATTTGGCCTTCCTAATTTCACTCCTGCATGCCTGAGCAATATTTTTATACTCCTCCCTGGTCATTTGTCCAATTTGTCCACTTCTTGTAAGCTGCTTTTTTGTGTTTAAGACGAGCAAGGATTTCACTGTTAAGCCAAGCTGGTCGCCTGCCATATTTACTTTTCTTTCTACACTTCGGAATGGTTTGTTCCTGCAACCTCAGTAAGGATTCTTTAAAATACAGCCAGCTTTCCTCGACTCCTTTCCCCCTCATGTTATTTTTGCAAAATAAAATTGACGCCTAATGTAGTTTATCAAAGTTCTCAATTGAGTTTCATACGGTAATTCCATAATACAGTGGTGGGCAATCTGCGGCACACCAGGTTAATCTGATTGCGGGCTGCAAGACATTTTCTTAACATTGACCATCCACAGGCATGGCCCCCTGCAGCTTCCAGTAGCTGCAGTTCACCGTTCCTAGCCAATGGGAACTGCAGGAAGCGGTGGGACACAGGTTGTCCACCACTGCTATAATACATAGCTAGTAAATATGATTAAAAAGGAATAATTCCAGAATAAAAGACTAGAGCAACAATGTTGCTGCACCAAATTTTAAGTGGGTAGGAAAAGGTGGGGGTGGAAAGCAAGCTGTCACCAAAACCAGGATAATTTTAAAGATTAAAGTACCATTTTGTTTAAACACTATGGTGCTAAAAGCCTAGCCCTAACAAATTTGTAAAAAGAGAGCGAGCACAGGAATGCACAAATAAAAGAAACAGAGAAGGCTAAAATATTTTAACAACACAGCAGCATATTTTCACTTTGCATGAATACCATGCTGTCAGATTTTTTTCTCTCATCCCTGATTGGACACAGTTTCAACCAATGTAAACAGACAGTTTCCTTGAAGTGTCCAATAGCAGCCATCACAAACTTTCTGGGTCAATGAGTTGCACCCACCTTGGGGAAGTTATGATGTACACAGAAGAGAAATTACAGTATGGGATTTTCAAAACAAACAGCATGTCTCTCAATACAAACATAATAGCACAGTAGGATTCTGCAAAGGGGTAAAAGAAGGAGGAAACCAATCTAAGTTTTCAACTGTTTATGCTAAAGCAATTAACCATCAATTAAACTGCTGTAAACTAACTTTTATGGATACAGACAAATTAAGCAATTTCATTTTACACACATAGCTGAGAATCATTTTTACCAACAATATTAGTTTCCCCTATTCCTTGTTATGGCAGCCATCCATGCAAAAGGTGTTATGTGAGTAACGCAACCCATCATGCTCCAAGCTCTCAGATGCCAAGTACATCATCTCTTCAAAATGCCCAGTCTCTGCTGGCTTAGAGCCTAGAAAACAGAGTCCACTCCTAATTAGATTCTTCTGATTGCTAATGCTATTGGACTAATGCTGTGCCACGAAACTACCCATACAAAATTTCCTTTAATCCATCATTTATTACACGAAGAAACAGTAGAAGCAGTTAGTATACTTGTAGCTTCTAGCGTCACTGTACTATCACAGTCTGTGGACAACTGATTCCACTAAAGTAACTGAGACAGCTCTAACAATTAAGTGCAATTAAGTGTAAACGGATGAATTTTAAGTAGCTTCCCTCAAACTCACATTGTTAGAGCAGTACAGCCTAGTCACTACTGATGGTATCCCACTTTCTGTACATTTATTTAGACATGGACATTTGTTTACTTAGAAGTACTTAGCTACATTCAGGCCATTTCTAGATGTAAGCAAGCAAACATCAATGATGCAAAAGTAGAATTAGTATGATTTCGTATTCCAACTCATCCAGTACCAGATGCTATTTCTTGTTCGAGCAGGAATTATCTATGAAAAATGGCACAATGTGGTCAAGCAGCATTAGCCCCCAGAACTTGTTAACCAGGCTCCTCTACCTATGAATGACCAACATCCTCACACAATTCATAGCTGTGACAATTAAATACACGTAGACTATACCTTACAGGTTTATGCCTCAAGCAAATATTTGGTGGAAAATATTCATATTAATGCTTAGGTCATGGTAATTAGAAAATTTTATCAAAAACAATACTCCAATCACCCCTAAACAGACACATTTAAAAACAAAAACAAATTCACTCTATTCAAAAAATGTTAGCTTTTGAATATTGATCCATTATGTGTTTTTACAAAAAGACTAAAGCCTCAATCCTGCAAACACTTAAGTATCTGCTTAACTTTAAGAATGTGAGTAGTCCTATTGACTGCACTGGCTCTGTTCATGTGTTTAACTTTAAATATATACCCAAATGTTTGCTGAGAGAGAGTCTTTAGCACCTCAGGTGAAATCCTGCCCCATTAAAGTCAATGAGAGTTTTGCTATTGACTTCATTAGGGCCAGGATTTCACTTCAAGAGTTCTAGACATCGGCTTCAAAACGTATACATTAATTACATTTTTAAATAGTTATAGTATACAATTTAAAATGACATGAGTAGGCTTAGCAGAATTCGGAGTTTTGGGGTTTGGGTTTTTTTTTAGAATTTTGACAGATAATACTGATGTTTATTTTCAAGCATTTTTCAATATTTATCAATACAAATTTCCACAGTTGTGCAAAATTATAGATTTTAAACATTTTTTCTTTTTATTAATTTAAATGTTCATAGCTATTGAAAACTATGGAGCCAGAAAAAAAATATGTAATGACAGTTGACATTAAGATTCAAAAAGTTAACGTTTTAACCATTACAACACAAACTGTCATAATCAAATGTCTAAATATACAAAGTAAATATCCTTAAATCAAACTCTAGTAAGTTATTGCATAGCATTTTTATTACTTTTCCTATCTGCAAATTTTGATAATCATTAATGGAAATGTTGTCAATTTGTGCATGTACAGTCAAATCAATGTTTACTGATGTTTATCAATAACAATCTAATCTTTCCCAAGCCTATGTATGATGAAATTTTAACACCATATGCAGTGGATTAGTCAATCACTGTACTAGTAATAACAGAAACTGAACTCTAAGGACCTGGAAGATTTAGCTATTAACTCATTCAAATATCCCAGAGTTTTAGATAGGAGTTTAAAATTGTGGATGTATTCACTCTAACCATGAATATGTGTGTATTTTCTGAAGAAGTTTAGATTCTTATATAAACATTTCAAACTAATGTGTGTGTGTTTGTTTTCATGTGGTGAATAAAACTGTATTAAATTAGCATTTATTCTTAATTTTTTTATATAAGATGTCTTGCAGACTTGAGAATGGAGGATAAAAAGTTATGGATTTTCTAAAACCCTCTAAAATGTGTATTATTTGCTCTTGCAGACATCTGTGTGTGGGGAAGGGGAGGGAGGAGAGGCAGGACATAATCTGTAGTAGAAAAAGGTTACAATAAAAAGGAATTCTTAAAGCATCTCCAAAATAGCAAAGAAGCAGGAATGGATGTCCACAAAAATATTAATGTATTGTCTTTGTACCACAAAGTCTTGAATAACTGGCTGCTGAGAAAGCAAACTGCTGAAAGGGGCTACTGTCCTTGTAAAAAAAAAAGAAAAAAAAAGGCACTTGTCACATAAGAATAGCTGGATGCATGAAAAACCTCCATGGCCTAAACAAGACTAAATAGGTTTCTCATCTAGTGACAAATGTCTTATTAAGTAGCTGCTTCTTTGGCAGTATTGCCGCTGTCTATGCCCACTGCAGAGTTGCTCTTTGAAACCACTGTCAACAGCAGTACGACTACAATTTAACACTTCTTAATGAATGTTAGTCAAGTGTTAGTATGCAATTAAAAGCATTTACATTTCCAAGCAATATATTGTGTGTTTTAATGTTTAAAAAGCCATTTCTGAGTCTCATTTAATGTGCTTCATTTATAATAGCCTTTATTGCACTCTGATTCTTTTGAAGCAGTTTACATTGTGTGAGTAGAATATATGGCTGGAAAAAAGACAACAGTGTTCAGAGTTTTAAAAGCAAAAAAACAACAAAGGGATATATGTACAATACTCAAACACGGTCAGAATTGTATGTTATCATGGAAAAGAAATAGGAACCATAAAACCCCCAATTTGTAGGGAGCAAACAAATACATCACATTACTCAATTCATATAACAGAACACATGGATGAAATTAATGTTTTCCTAAAATTGGTGAAACACTACTTATTTTTGAAATGGTTAAAATTATTCTCAAATTTGCATGAATAATTATTCTTTTTTAAAAAAACAAAACAAAACTACAATCCAGTACTTAATTTATCACAATATCAGATTCATGGTAGATATTTCTTATAGTATTCGTGAATTTGGCAGGAACGGGCCCAACCAATCCAAGAAAGCTGTGAAGGAAATTCTGATGTGAACTGTACTGTGTGTACTTTAAGCCTTCATAATGATTTCTTGAAAAATATTAGTGAGCTGTGGAAAACAACTAGTGTAACTTGAACCTATCAGCTCCACTGCGATTTTGACATGCCTAACTGCAACAGCATGCAGAACTGCATTACACTAAAACATCTATTTGTGGAACAGTTAGAGTAGTGACTGCAGAACTGTGAAGAGTTAACTGCATAACTTTTGCAATTTTGGCTTATAACTGAACATGTTTGTAAATTGTTTTCACACAGGGCCACCATAAGACCTACACACCATTGTGTCTTGAAAATAGGACTTACATGGGATATCAAGTGTTACATAGTCCTTGCACTGACCCTCTACATGGAGTAAATTTCACCCATATTACGGGGGGGGAAATTTTCCCGGTTGGTTCCAGCAAGAAGTCTATCGCTCAAGTACGACTGAATTGGATGTATAGAGCAGAGCTCTAAATGAGTGGATACAGGTCACTCTTCTGCCTTCTGCAGACTGGAAAAAGTAGAGATAAGTTGTAAAGAAACTGGGTCTTTCTTTCTCAACCAGTATCTTACAGACTTGCGAAAGACCTCATGCATAACTATGATATGCACCACTTCATTCATAATTTTGCAATTACTGGCTGTGAAAGTGTGCCAGGTATAATTTCAATTTACGTTTTATATTCAAGCATATTTTTGAAAACATGAGAAATATGAACACCTCACAAATTCCTGGCTGCTTACAGCAGACAGCTCATATATAACTTCTCAAATGCCTAGTTCTCCATTTGGATCATCAGTTGGTTCTACAGCACCTTTTTTAATTTCCTTCTATTTTGGTTACACTGTGAGATTCCTTGACCAATTCCCCCTACAATTTCAATGGGATATCTGTCATTAGAAGTGTGCATATATTAGCTGGTGGAAGTCTCCTTCAAAGTTCTGTAATAGTTTTTAAAAGTTAATGAGTATTTCCAAACATTCACCACAGTTCAACTAAAATTGTCCACTCCAGGTTCACTAACTGGTGAGCTCTCTTGCCACTGAAATCATGCAGCTGATGGAAGTGTGTTTGCTTCCATGAATATGAAGATGTGGAATAATGGATTCATGAAGCTAATGAATTTCAAAGATTTCATCAACCTATTAATATAATTCATCCACTGTTACACATGTGTATAAGGATGGAGAGTAATGGTTGACTTGGGAACTTTAATTCTGGATTTCTAGGATCTGAACCTGTAAAGCACTCAGGATGTGGCTCTTCCACTGAAGTCCACTCAGGGAGCACATGCAGGATACAGCTCAATGGATTTTATTTATTTATTTTTAGTTTAAAATAGCAATCCTAGCAATTCATTTTATTAAATAAAAATACCCAGTCCTTTTAGACTGTTTGAGGCCTAATTTGTCCCAGGGATAAGCCCATCTGCTACGCAAGACCTACAAGGAAAAAAAAAAAGGGAATGGCAAAGCTGTTCAGATGGTCATCTTTATACAGGGTCAAACATGATATGAGCTGAAGATGTGCACGTGTGTGCACACACACTATACATCAATGAGGAAATAAAATTTAAAAAAGAAAGAAATCAACATTTGCCAAATTAAGAAAATACTGGGAAGAGGAGTTATTTTCAAGCAGTGCATTTAGATAAGAAATTCTGCAATGTAAACTTATTTCTAGTCTTTCTGACAAATAATTAAGGATTGTTGTTAGAACATAAGAATGGCTGTACTGGGTCAGACCAATGGTACATCTAGCCCAGTATCCTGTCTCTGACAGTGGCCAGTATCAGAGCTGTAGGGGAATGAACAGAATGGGGCACTTTCGAGTGATCCATCCTGTCATCCAGTCCCAGCTTCTGACAATTGGAGACTTAGGCACACATGTTCATGTTATAAATTAGAGCACTGCTAACTTTTTGAGGACAGCAATACTAAATGGGTATTTCTTATAATATATAGACTAATATTTAAACTGAAGGCCTATATGGGAAAGGACAATTCTATTATCAAAAAGTTAAATTCCACATGTTTATAAATAGACAAATAACTAGGTGATTTAAAAAAAAACTATAAAAATTTAAAGATTTATTTAAAAATCTCTCAGAAGTTTAGAATAATTAATGTTAACTTATTGTATTTAAACACTGCAGTGTTTAAAGCTGAGGTTCAGGAAAAATCAATATCCCAGGTCCAAGTATTCGGAGAGGCAAGAAGTCAGAGAGGAGGCCTGTTCATAACCACTAGAGACAGGAGGTAATGGTAGCAGTCTACACTGCTGGAGATAGGTGAAGATGGGCGGGCTGTAGCCACCAGTGAGATGAGGACTAGGAGAAATTCCATGCACATAGAAGTTTCCATTTGATACCAGGTCCTGTGGAAGATACTTCTCAGGATCTAGATGATCCAAGGAAATGGAGAGAAGTCTGGCGCACACCTGTGGATGGGAGCTTAGACCAAACAATAAGAAAAATCAAGCTTGTCCACAAAGAGTTCTGCAACCGTCCAAGGAAGATGGCTGACCCACATTCACAATTTAATATTCAGAAGAACCGAAAGAATATTCTGCAAGGGAGAGGCAGACAGTACAACTCTGTGCTGCCTTCCTGGAGCCAACACACGAGACATCACTCTAAGATGGGACAAACTTTTGAAGTTGATGGGAAAAGGATCCATTAGTGATGGTTCATATCGGCACTAGTGACCCTGTATCATGGGCTATCTCACAGACAGCAAATGACTCTAGAGAATTTGGAAGTTTGCTGAAAGAGAACCTCCATGCAATCTTCTATGATATCCTTTTTCTCCCATGAGCAAGGGAAGACAGAAGATGCTGGTAGTGAACTGCTGGCTACATAAGTGGGGTAAGGTGGAGGGTTTGGGTTTTGTGGGCTATATAGTTTGGATGGCCTCCACCTCTGTAGAATAGGATCAATCTTCTTAGGGACAGGCTGGCTAGAATAATCAGGAGAGCATTAAACCAATAACAAAAGAAAGGGTAAAAAGAGGGAAGATATGAACACTCAGGCCTGGTCCACACTAGGGGGTGGGGCGTCGATCTAAGATACGCAACTTCAGCCACGAGAATAGCATAGCTGAAGTTGACGTATCTTAGATCGAATTAAAAGTACTTACTGAGGGTCCACGCGGCACAGGCTCGCTCCCCCGTCGACTCCGCTTACTCCTCGCGCCGAGCTGGAGTTCCGGAGTTGACGGGGAGCGCTTCTGGGATCGATTTATCGCGTCTACATGAGACACGATAAATCGATCCCAGAAGATCCATCGCTACCCGCCGAATCGGGCGGGTAGTGTAGACGTACCCTCAGTCAACATAAAATTGAGATGCCAAGAACAAAATTAATTAAGGAACCAAGGACATGAAGAGAAGATATTCTTTAACTGCCTATACACCAATGCATAAGTTTGATCTAGCTGGTATTACTGAAACCTGGTAAGATGATTCCCATAGTTGGAATGTTAAAATCAATGGTAATAACCTATTTAGAAGGACTATGTGGCCAAAAGGGGTAGGGGAGTGGCACTCCATCGAAAATGGCATGAGTCACTGATAACTTGGAAGAAAATGATTGTGATTGCTTACAGATCAATGTCTATAAAGCACAAGATTGGGTATTAGTTGGTGCCAGCTACACCACCAAATCCCACTAGGGAACAGAATGACGCACCTATCTATATTGTGTGTGTGTGTGGGGGGGGAGCTATGTGATCATGGGGAACTTCAAATTTGAGTGATATATGCTGAAGGTCTCATGCTGCCAGTCCTAAAACATCCTTGAAATTACTAAATATTATAAATGACAACTTCCTAAATCTGGATCTTAACATGACAAGATACAGAAAATAAATTTGTTTGCACAAATAGACAAAACTACTGGTTTAATCACTAAGCACAGGACTCTTGAAGGAGACAAAAAACTAGAGGGACAGGTATAGAACATGAGTACGTACTATGATTTTAATCTATCTATCTATAAATAGGTAGATAGATATAAAGGCCATAAGAGGGACTTTAGAATTTACAAATAATGAAGTACAATTCACCTGGCATTTCCATAATAAATTTGTTTTAAAATAAATATAACTCATACACATTTGCAAGCATAAAAGATTATATCCTGTTTTATCTCCTGCATCACAACTATCAAATACGTAGATTCTGAAACAAATATTTTGGACATCTAGACATTAAATTCCTGGCCTCCCTCCACTGCCAAGATTAATCTGCAAGATGGAATGAGTATTTTCTCTTATCTACTGAAAAGCAGCAGTGATATTACTCTCTTCTCAGAAGGCAGTGGGTATCCCCTTTCTCTTAAACGCAGACGTAAAGAAGGGTGAGTCTAGTAGTTGTATTGGAGCTAAAGTGAGTCCTAGTTCAAATAAGCTTGACACACACTGAGCTAATTTTCTGTGACCTCCAGTGTGTAACAAGCCACTCACGCAGAAGAACACTAGAAACCTAGATTACTCAAACTCCATTATCTAGTCTCCTATTCTTAAATAACTGCTGACACTACTGGTCTTGTGACTTCAACTCCTGATTATTTTAACACGGGTGGCCAACCTGAGCCTGAGAAGGAGCCAGAATTTACCAATGTACATTGCCAAAGAGCCACAGTAATACGTCAGCAGCCCCGCATCAACTCCCACCACCCCCGCTCCCAGCACCTCCCTCCCACCGGCAGCGCCGCCGTTCAGTGCCTCCCCGTCCCTCCCCGCACCTCCCGATCAGCTGTTTCGTGGCATGCAGGAGGCTGCGGAGGGGGGGAGCGAGGGCATAGCAGGCTCAGGGGAGGGGGCGGGAAGGGGTGGAGTGGGGGCAGGGTCTGTGGCAAAGTCAGGGGTTGAGCAGTGAGCACTCCCCGGAACATTGGAAAGTTAGCACCTGTAGCAGCAGCCCCGGAGTCAGTGCCTATATAAGGAGCCACATATTAACTTCTGAAGAGCTGCATGTGGCTCCGGAGTCACAGGTTGGCCACCCCTGTTTTAACACTTTCATATCATTTAGATAATTTTATAACACAACAGTGTCAACAGAGCTGTTAAGGTCATCAGGACTCTTACGCATTTCTCTGACACAGCAGCAATCAGCTATTTCCTCACTGTTACACAATAGGCATTGTTTCACTATTTTAATAAAATGCTACAACTTTAAAGAAAGCAAAGCAAGTTTTTAAAATCACCTTTTAAAATGCAGTAACACCCATGGCTTTAACATTCTGGCACATGGAGGCCTTGGCCTGTATGTAACATGATATTTCTTTGTTCTTTTCATTATTTTGTGCAAGCTATTTGGATGCAAAAATCAAGGGACACATACAGCTTTAACAAGTTATTTCCTCACATTGAAGATGTTTCAGTACACAAGGCTACTCCCATTGTCACTTAAAGAGAAGCTTATTTTGTCCGTCTGTCTCTGAAGTACATAATAATACAACTTTTCATGAGTTAATTTCTGCCTAGTCAAAAAAATTATTCATCAGTTGAAAGAAAATAATATGAAGGTGTCCTTTTCCCATTGTTGCCTGAGGCTTCCCCTTTGACGTGTGCCACAACTGAAAGTACAATATGGTGAAAGTTTAGCATGGTATAATGTCCAGAGGGGGGGGAAAGGAAGCCAGCGTCAGGGCTCACAGCATTCAGAAATAATATATTCTGAAGAAAACAAAATCTCTACTTTCCATTAAAAGATTCCACACAGATCACATATCTTTAAGCAGGACGCCAACAATAACAAATGAAGAGTTTGGGAAAAAGTTCTGTCTAATTCCTCAGATATCACAATGTGTTGTAATTGTTGACATTTTAAATAGCAACCATGGTAGAAGAATTGCACACATATGGCTCTCTCTATACTAAGTTCTCATAACCAAGTTATATAGAGAGAGATTTTTAAAGGCACACAGAGAGGGCAGTTTTTGTAGATCTTGCACTTGCCCTTTATATGGGACTCCCCCAAGCACTTCAAACAGCTGTCATAGGGGTCACTAACAGGCATCAGCCTGCTGCAAGATGAGCATGGGTTTGAAGCCAGGGAAACGGGGCATGCCCTGCTCCAGGGTGAAGTCCCAGCTGGGACTTCACCCTGCACTCTGCGTGAGTGGCTTGTTATACACTGAAGGTCACAGAAAAACTACTCAACTAACTTAATACTTTACTTAATGGTCTAACTAAGTACCTATGAACTATATACAAAGAAGACAGAACAACGGGTTGTAAAGAACCGCTAACGCTCTTGCAATGCAAGACCAGGCACTCCGACCGTCATGGACGGTAAGAAGGAAATGAGAGGGCGTAGGGCCAGCAACACCTAATATACCAGCACATGAGCATGGCACTCCAGGGGCACTACAGCCAACCTGAGGGGGTACTACAGCCAACCCTAGGGATACCGCTAAGGCAAAAAAATGCCGACCACTGGTGCATGTGCGCACACCTAGAATGGAATAGACATGAGCAAGCACTCTAAGAATTGTATAATCTCTCCTCCCATTCAAAAAAAAAATCCATCCATTCCATATTGTTTCCCTGCCAATGTCCCGCAGGTCATTGTGCTATGCTCCTCTTGACTCAACGTGCTTCCTGTCCCCCAGCACCTCATGAAAGTTCCACTAGGTCTGGTGGCATCACTGTTTGGCAGCTGTTCCTCACAATGGCACCAATGGAAGCAGACAGATTGTTCTGAAAGCAAGGCATCTGGTTGTGGGAGATGGTTGGCTGATGAAGGAGTGGGACACATTTGGCAATGGGATGAGTGATCAGCTGGGAGTTAGCTGGGAAGTAGATCTCTTGTAGCCTGTGTGTGGGGGACAAGATTCCAGGATCCCTATTGGTACCATCTTTTCAAATTCCGGGCTGGGGCTGAACAGGCAGACACTACTGGGCAGAGGGGGGACATTGGGTGTTGCAAGATTCTCATTCAGTGCAGCAGAAGGTTTGTTTTGCCTCCTACTCTGCTGAGTGTCCAACAGTAGAGTCACTTTGGTTATCATGATGCATTTCTAGAAATGATGGTGGGAGATTCAGGAAGGCATTCCTTTGCGGAAGCTGCCGTGGCCAAACAAAACAGAGACACCAGTGGTGTTGCAGCTATCTGGAAAAGCTACAGACAGATCTATGTGAGCTTAAAGGGCTGGACAGAGAGGGTCTTAGAATTTAGATTGGACCAGCAAATCAATTTTCCACCACTTTTTCCCACAAGCAAAATCATAAACAATGCCTATCCACCATTTTCACACCACTATGCCACTGGGCAGGCCTGAGTAGTGGGGGAGGGTTAGTGAGATGATCCTTTGGGATACACTACAAGCAACTACACATTTTACACAAATTGTGTGCCCTTATGGAAATGGCCTTTAGAACAGGTTGGCCACCCCTGGTCTAGAAGCTTATATTTTAAAAAGTAAAATGAAACCTGAGATTTTTCTTCATATGGCACAGACTTGCTCTAAAAAGGAGCCTGTTTAACCTTCTTCCAGATCATCATCAGCAGTAGCTACAGGCGTTCAGAACCTCCCAAGGTCATGCCCTAGATACCTAATTAATATTAAAAGGAGTTGATGGCAAAAATTGAATATTTACTGTATTAAGTTTTTGCAGGGAGGTTTTAGGCGTAAGCCAATATGCAATAAGCAGTAGGGGGTTGGACCATTTCTAACATTAGTTTTAAATTGCATCAGTTGGCTGTAAAAGACTTGCATTTGTTATATGAATGGCACCTTTGCAAACAAAATTTCTGAGGAAGAGGAGCATTATTTTATTGCTAACAGCAAATCTGAATCTGGACAATATTTTCCCAAAAAAACCTTTAAAGCCTTTTTGCTTTGATACTGACAGTAAAAAGAACATACGTGTATCTATCACACAAAGATTTCTCCCTCAAGCTAATTCTCTTGTGTGGCATGAATTGGTTACAACAGATTACTTACTGATATTACATACGTGCTCTAAAAATTAGCACATTCAGGAAGTAAGAAACAGTATACTGCTAAAGGCTAGCTAAACTGTACCTTCAGTAAGCATCACTAAGGATTATCTACAGTTAATGTTCTAACATTCAGCATTGTAAACATGCTTGCATATCTACAGCTTGCCAAATCTTTCCAGGTAATAGACAGAATTGAAAGGAATGTTTTGGGGTTTGTTTGTTTTTCAAGTGTAGGGTGTTAATCTGGGTGTCCTCATCCAAGTCCAATTTGGGTAATTACTTTTGCCTATGAAAATAAATGAAATGAAAATGAAAATTTCAGTTTCAATAGGAAAAGTTATTCTTTACTTCCTATCCTAAATCACTATGCAATGTGCTGTGCACCAATAAACCCTTACCGTGTTTCACTCTAGGAGTTGATAACGTTAACTTTATATATATGCACTACAAATTTGTGTAACAGCTGACAAGATTATGTAAACACAATATTATTGAAGCATGTATTCATGGAATTCTGGAACCAACAGTAAGATTCAAATTTCATCACAATTCAAAAAATGACAATTAAAAAAGAATCAATATAATTCTGGAAAAATTAGAAAGAATGCAAATATTATCTTTTGGAGGGAAATGTTACAGCGCCTAAAGTGAAGGAAAACAAATAATAGCATATGTCCAACTACATATTTGATGCAATTCTGAGATATAGCATAGGTGCATCAGGAATCAATAAGTTATCTAAGATTTATTATTTATATCTTGCAAAATGAATCTGTGCACAATGTCAATTAAATGCTAACAATCACAATCTAGTGTTAACAAAATATTTTTTGTTGTTTTTGTTTTAAAATATGGTAGTATTTCTTAAATCCCTTCACCTATTATGTATTGAACACCCATCGAAAAAGCATGTAACTTTTGTAACCTCTAAATCCATATTTCACCAGTTCTTCATTAAGAATGAAGTCAGTCAAAACATGCACTTCCCCACATGGTAATGTCAATGTTAATATAAATTAACAGGATTTCTGATTACCTTGCAGTATAGTCATTATTTTCAAGGACTTAATTTCTTCCTGGTAAATAAAACCCAAATGCCATTTACTTTGTGGCTTTCCATGTCCACTTTGAGATGCTGTAATATATTATGGTAATGCCCAGAGACTTCTGTTAAGATCAAGGCCCTGTTTTGCTAGACATTGTACAAACACAAAGGAAGACACTGCCTCTATAGAATACCTTAATGAAAATGTTAATAAATCTTCTTGTTATATTGTTCAGCCAGTCTCTAAAAATAAACAAAATTAAACAAACAAACAAAACCCCCAGAGTGCATACATACATGCTAAAACAGGACAGCACTTTATTGTATACATTTTAAATACAGTATGGAGGTCATCAGATACACGTTAAGTATTATGATGCTGTCAAGATAAACTTGTTTCCTAGAATCCTTCTTCTGCAATACCTAAAACTGTTGGAGAATTAAGTAAACCTCAAAACTAAATTTTTGCAGATTTCATCAAGAGTGCCCAATAAGAACCACTTTAAGGAACTGTAAGTAGGTGGACAAACTGAAAGTTACTGAACTGGACAATAGGAGGAAGGAACATATCATGTGTGGAAAAGTTCACATAACTCCATAGGAAAGGCAAAGGATTTTGTAGAGCTATGAAACTACATTTCCATATATAATTGTTGGAAATTGTGTGCTCACCTTTAACTGTTAACTAGTTTACTACTCTTAACTATTCCATATTATTTGGTCCTCCATGCAGGTCAGAGACATCATCTGGGAATGGGATGAGTATGCCATTCAAACCTTTTCTCCTACCACTTAATAGAAAAAATTGCAGTGACAATTTCTGGGTTCAGGTCTTCCATTCATAAAACCCTCAATTTCACAGCTAAATATGTCATTCGGTTCTTTCATCAAGTCTCTGTTTCTCCCAGTTAAAAATTTTGGAATCAACATTTCACCAATAAATAAGTAAATGTAGTTTTGGAAATATTCCATTTTGCTAGTTGATCTGAATAAGAGAGACTGACAACTACCAGCAGCGTACAGAGTTGTAATGGAACACAAAATTTTAGATGCAATTTCTCTAGCTAAGTGAAGACCAAGAGGCTGAAGAAATCATTTCTTTCTCTCATGTTCCTTTTAATATTGTGTATTTCTATTTTTAGAAAAACACTCAAACAAGCAGAGAAAAGCTTATGCAGTCATTTTCTTCATTTTCACCAAGAAAGATGGTCTCACTACACATATTTAGAGCCAACTTTTCAGCTGATCTCTGCTTTGCACATGTGCTAAATCTATATAATTAAATGTGTACGCCTAACTGGCTGTAAATTTGCCCTCAATGCTGAGCATATTTTGAAACTTAGTAACCCTGATTTTGAAGGTTTAACAGTTTTGTTTACAACAAAAACCTACAGAAGTGTTTATAACGCTGCAGTTTGCTAGCTGAAAGTGAGCCAACTTTTTTTCCCCTGAAGTGTCTTGGCATAGTAGCATACACTATTTTGTTTCTTTTCATGTACACAGTAACATTAAACCTCAAAAAAGATGAAATTGTGCAGTACTACTAAACTGTTACTGTCACACTGACTGCTGATCCTGACTCAATTCTCAAAATTAGATACATGACGGCCAAGACATCCATGAGAGTTAAATCTTCAAGATATAGACAAAATACTCCATCACAATTTTAAATGTGTATAATCCCTGTTCTTTCTTGGAGAAAATTGTAAAGCTATTGATACTTCTACAAAATGAGAATTTATGCTGTGACACTGTGCTGTGAATTTATTATCGAAAGCGACAGGAAGAACCATAACAACAAGGAAATGTCACCCTGCTCTCCTATTTTAAAGATTTTTTTTCTTACATGTTAGTGTTGACCGCCCCTTCCCCCCCACCTCACACACACACCTTTTTCTGGTTATATGTTTTCCTCCTCTTTGCTCAAAGTAGGCCTGCAGAGCCTTCCAGATATATTCAGGAGATGCAACTCAGTCTGGATCTTCAGCCTATCTTTGGGAAAGGGATCCAACTAGACCAATTTATATCTAAAAATTACGCATTATTTTACATATATGAAATTTGACAGGAACTAGGATCCTAAAACTGAAGTAATGTTTATTCTGCTACTGTCTTGTTATCATATAAAATGGTTTAGGAGTATTCAGATTACAAGAGGGAAAATCCTTACATTATGTTGCATAGCAATATCTGTGTGGGAAGTCCTAGGGTTATATACACTATCATTTCTGGGGGTGGAGTCGGGGAGGGGGGGAAATAACAGATATATAGTCATATTGCTCTATTCCTTTCTTCTACACCAGACACTTCTGTGCATGAACATCAAGAAAAGAATAAATCCCACAGTGATTGTCTAATTTAAAGGTAAAGCCCAGAAGGGCATAGAATCGAAGGACTGGAGGGGACCTCGAGAGGTCATCTAGTCCAGACTTCTGCACTCATGGCAGGATTAAGTATCATCTAGAACTAAAGAATTAAAAGACCAAAACTATACACACTGAACTTTTGGCTAAAATGTATCTTAGGTCATAGCACTTTCTGGATTTAAACCCAGAATACCAGTACATTAAATCAAATGTAAGAACTACTGGACTATATATCAGATATTTGATTTAGGGAGAGCTGTGGGAAAGGGGCTACATCTTCCTGCACTGACAGTCAGAATAGAATATACACCAATACTTCCAAGCCATACTAACACTTCAAAGGAAGAAAACAGCTCTTTCCCAAAATCATTTAGATAACGTCATCCCTGTAAATATAACAACAACAAAAAATCCTTGAAAATGAGGGAAGGCTTAGCCAATTAATTGCCCCGATCAAAATATAATAAAATACTAGAGTAATATTATCTAATGACATGGTTAAAACATGCTATAGAAATAGTAATGAAGATGAGTGAGGAATTGGATTTAACAGGTATCTATGAAAAACCATTCCTCACATTCTCTGGTATTATTCCTTTGAAGTTTTCTCGGCTTCTCACTGGATGACCAGCCTTCCTGATTTATTGCATTACAGGTCTATTTGCTTACTATAAAAAACCTTTTCTCATTAGAATGCTAATTTACCCCTTTGATTTATAGGCACATGAGGCACTTGGTTTCTTTTCAATGTATTGTCCTAAGGAATACATTCATTTTCTTTTGAGAACAGACAATATGCACAAACTATAATTTCACTATACATTCCCCGTCATTGACATTTTCCAGGCATATAGAGCATGAGCCTAAAAGTAGCTGAGCAACATCAGCTCCCACTAAAAGTTAATTGGAGTTGCATGTATTCCATATGATCCCCATAATTATGTATGATTTGGTTAAAAGATTTATATTACAAGAAAATTAATACAAGTAAATAGAAAGTCAGAAATGAAGTTGACTTTTTTTCTGCTTGAAGTAGTTTTATTCTGAAAAATTATTATGTAAAAATGACACTTTTACTCCAGATATCAACAGAATTGTTTGCTAAATTCAAGTCTGTTACTCTTGTTTAAACTGAGGGCCTAATTTGAACTGTAGAACTTTTAATTCTGGTAACGATGAAGAAAGTCCGGGATTTAGTCCTCAAATATTTAGTACAGCACACATCTTCATTTAATCATGACAACTGGCAGCTACAAATAAAGTAACCTTCTAGCTGCAATAACATTAACAAATATTTCTGCCCCTCCACCAAATTTTTCTTCATATAGCTATCTGTCAGCCACATAAGAAATGGGCTTGCATGTATCCTTGATTTAAGTTGCTATCCACTGTGTCAAACCAATGCAAGCAACCATTTCAAAGCACTCAATTACATGTATAAAATTAGTATTTTCTTACTATTACTTATAGCAATTTTAAATTTTGCAATCTAGAGTTTCAACAATATTAATTGGGATTGATTTTAAATATGCTGAAATATATCTTTAAATAGAATATAACATGAAAGTTTATAGCAAAAAGTGAGAGAACATTAAATAATTCTATAAATATTTTAAACACCACATTTCCTTGAAACTAGATTTGTTATGGTGAGTATGGAAGGGTGTTAGGCTTTTATATCATAGCTCATTATGTAAGTGTGGGGCAGATGTCCAGTGCAGGTATTCCATAGGGAAGGGCTACAGGGACTGGATAAATGGCTTGGTAAAGGACTTGAAAAGGAGCTGTTGGTTAAAGGAGTGGAAAGGGAAGGGGGATTCAGGGATACTATGACTGATACAGCAGGGAGCCTACCCCCCTTTCTCACAGCGCACCTTAACCCCTAGAGAGAACTTAGGCAAAATGCCTTCTTGGTTATCTACTCAATCAGGGTATATAGAGAATTTAAATTCAAGCCAAATATTTTTCTTAAGTTGTATTATTCTAAAGATGAATATGTTTGAGATTCCCCCCCCCAATTTTGTTGAAAAAGTCTGAAAATTCAAGAGCATTTTAAAAATAAAGCTATTCATTTTCATCTATAAAGGTTCCCAAATTTTCATGAGAACTAATTGTTTCTACAGAGTTGTCATTGATATTGATATTTTACAAATGAAAATCCATTTTCTGATCATAACTAATTTCTCATCTATTCAGTAGCCTCCTCTTTTAATTACTTAGTTCTAACAACAGCTCCTTGAAGTCTAGCCAGACAATCCCAGTGGATTCAACTGTGAATTACATACTGTTTAAATAACATCCTTAGCATGCAAACTCCTCTGGACAATGTTTACACACCTGAACAATGTGTTGTCTGTTTAAACCTAGTACTGCCTCCTATGTCCACTACCTTAAAAAGCATCTCACAGCTCAAGACATATGATTACATCCAAAACTACACTAAGATAATAATGAAAATTCAGCGTAAGAGGAAAATGCAGCTGGGAATTAAGCAGAACAAACTAATTTATCTTGCTCGCTCTGTTTACATATCATGCAATGAATTCTAATTAAGAAAAATCTGATGTATATAATCTGTCTCCTAAAGAATCCTCAGTATCTGAAAGTCACCCTTATATAAAAACAGTACTACAAATAAATATTAACAGGGTTGCAATTCTGACTTCTCCCCATAAAAAGAGGAAAAAAGGATATTTTTAAATCATTGTAAGCATTTAAAAGACACTTCACTTCTAGTATTTGTAAGGCTATTGGCAAATTTAAAAATGGCTTTAGAGCCCATTTGAAATATTTTCAATAGTTTTATGTTAAAAAAAAAGACGGTTACTCACCGTAGTAACTGGTGTTCTTCGAGATGTGTTGCTTATATGTATTCCACTTAGGTGTGCGCGCGCGGCGTGCACGATCGTCGGAAGATTTTTACCCTAGCAACACTCGGTGGGCCGGCTGGCGCCCCCTGGAGTGGCGCCGTTAGGTGGCCCGATATATACCCCAGCCGGCCCATCGCCCTCTCAGTTCCTTCTTGCCGGCTAATCCGACAGTGGGGATGGAGGGCGGGTTTGGAATACATATGAGCAACACATCTCGAAGAACACCAGTTACTACGGTGAGTAACCGTCTTTTCTTCTTCGAGTGCTTGCTCATATGTATTCCACTTAGGTGACTCCCAAGCCATTCCTAGGAGGCGGGGTCGGATTGTGATACAGCAGAGTTTAGGACCGCCGAACCAAAAGCGGCGTCGTCTCTAGAATGTTGCACTATGGC
The DNA here is from genome assembly GCA_037349315.1 of Chelydra serpentina. Taxonomy (NCBI): domain Eukaryota; kingdom Metazoa; phylum Chordata; order Testudines; family Chelydridae; genus Chelydra; species Chelydra serpentina. The sequence goes on from JBAIAC010000042.1 coordinate 32,141,733, forward strand.
ATAGTGCGAGGCAAAGGTGTGCACTAACGACCATGTCGCGGCCCTACAAATCTCTTGGATTGGTATGTGTGCCAGGAAGGCAGACGAGGAGGCCTGAGCTCGGGTAGAGTGGGCCGTAGGGTGCATGGTGGGGACACCTGCCAAGTCATAACATGTGCGGATGCACGAGGTGATCCATGACGAGATGCGTTGGGAAGAGACGGGAAGGCCTTTCATCCGGTCCGCCACGGCGATGAACAGTTGAGTCGATTTCCGGAACGGCTTCGTCCTCTCGATGTAGAAGGCGAGGGCTCTTCGGACATCCAAGGAATGGAGTTGCTGCTCCTTCCTAGAGACATGGGGCTTAGGATAAAAGACAGGTAGAAAAATGTCTTGGTTAATATGGAAGGCCGACACTACCTTGGGCAGGAAGGCCGGGTGTGGCCGCAGCTGTACTTTATCTTTATGGAACACCGTATAAGGTGGTTCTGAAGTAAGCGCTCTGAGCTCAGAGACGCGTCTAGCCGAGGTAATGGCTACAAGGAAGGCCGTTTTCCATGAGAGGTACAGCATGGAGCAAGTGGCCATGGGCTCGAATGGGGCCCCCATGAGCCTGGTGATGACTAGGTTGAGGTCCCATGTGGGGACCGGGCGGCGCACCAATGGGTGTAGCCGTTCTAACCCCCTAAGGAACCTGGTAACCATGGGGTTGGAGAAAACAGAACCCGCCCCGTCCCAGGGGTGAAAGGCTGAGATTGCCGCTAGGTGGACTTTTAGCGACGAGAGAGCCAGACCCTGCTCCTTTAGTGAGAGGAGGTAGTCCAGGATGGTGTGAATTGGCACCTGCAGGGGGTTGAGACCCCGAGTGCCACACCAAAGGGAAAAACGTTTCCACTTAGCTGAGTAGGTGGACCTGGTGGAGGGTTTCCTACTGCTCAGCAGAACGTGCTGGACCGGGCTGGAACAACGTAGCTCCGACGGGTTCAGCCATGCAGCAGCCACGCCGTGAGGTGAAGGGAGTGCAGGTCGGGATGATGGAGCCTGCCGTGCTGCTGCGTGATCAGGTCCGGCCACAGTGGTAGAGTGATCGGGTCGGCCACGGAGAGCTCCAGGAGCGTGGTATACCAGTGTTGCCTGGGCCACGCTGGAGCAATCAGGATTACTCGGGCCTTGTCCCTGCGCAGTTTGAGTAGGACTCTGTGGACCAGTGGAACTGGCGGGAAGGCATAGGCCAGGTGGTCCGTCCAAGGATGGAGAAAAGCGTCTGTCAGGGAGCCTGGGGAGCGACCCTGGAATGAGCAGGCATTTCCGGTTCTCGCGAGTCGCGAAGAGATCTATGCGGGGAAATCCCCACTTCCGGAAAACAGAGTGGATGACATCCGGTCGAATGGACCACTCGTGGGTTTGAAAGGACCCGCTCAGTCGGTCCGCCAAGGTGTTCTGGACCCCTGGGAGAAACGAGGCTACCAGGTGAATGGATCGGGCTATGCAAAAGTCCCAGAGCTGAGTTGCTTCTCGACAAAGGGGGAGGGAGTGCGCTCCTCCCTGTCTGTTGATGTAATGCATGGCCGTCGTGTTGTCCGTAAGGATGGAGACACAACGGCCCTGTAAGTGTTGAGCGAAGGCTTGGCAGGCAAGACGTACCGCTCGGAGTTCTCTGACATTGATGTGTAGTGTGAGCTCCTGTTCTGACCACAGGCCCTGCGTTTGGAGGTTCTGCAGGTGAGCCCCCCAGCCGAGGGATGACGCATCCGTAGTTAAGGCTCGGGATGGCTGAGGTGGATGAAATGGAACACCTGACATCACCTTCCTGGGGTCCAGCCACCAGTTGAGGGAGGCTAGGACTTGTGGTGGGACCGTCAGAATTATATCCAGGTTGTCCCTGTGCGGCCGGTATGCGGAGGCAAGCCATGCCTGGAGGGGCCGTAGGCGTAACCTGGCGTGAGCTGTCACGAAGGTGCATGATGCCATATGACCCATGAGGCTGAGGCAGCAGCGGGCCGTTGAGGTTGGGAAGGCTTGGAGGCTGCGTATGGCGGCTGTAAGCGTTTGAAAGCGAGCCTCTGGGAGGAACGCCCTGGCGAGAGTAGAGTCCAGCATTGCCCCTATAAAGTCTATTCTCTGTGTTGGCACCAAAGTGGACTTTTCTACGTTCAGTAGGAGGCCAAGACGCTTGAACATGCCCATGGTCGTGCGAATGTGAGACTGGACCTGGCTGCTGGAGTTGCCACGGATGAGCCAGTCGTCGAGGTAGGGGAACACCTGAACTCTTTGACGCCGAAGGGCGGCTGCTACCACTGCCATACACTTCGTAAAGACCCTCGGTGCTGTTGAGAGGCCGAAGGGCAGGACCGTGAACTGGAAGTGTCTCTGGCCCACTACGAAGCGTAGGAAGCGTCTGTGAGGTGGGTAGATGGCAATATGGAAATACGCGTCCTTCATGTCGAGGGCGGCGTACCAGTCTCCCTGATCCATAGAGGGGATAATAGTGCCCAGGGAGAGCATACAGAACTTCAACTTTACCATAAATTTGTTGAGTCCCCGTAAGTCCAGAATAGGACGTAGCCCCCCTTTCGCCTTGGGGATTAGGAAATAACGGGAATAGAATCCCTTGCCTCTGAGATCCCTTGAAACCTCCTCCACCGCTCCTGCAGTGAGGAGCTCCTGTACCTCCTGGATAAGGAGTTGCTCGTGAGAAGGGTCCCTGAAGAGGGACGGGGAGGGAGGGTGGGATGAAGGCGGGGAGACGAACTGTAATTGGTATCCCCTTTGCACGGTTTGTATGACCCAGCGGTCCGTGGTGATATTTGACCACGCCGGGGAGAAAGGGGAGAGGCGGTTCAGGAATATGGGGACAGGATCGATTGAAACTGGTACTCCGGCCTCGGGCGCCCCTTCAAAAATTTTGTTTGGGCCCCGACGATGATTTGTGGGGGCCCTGCCGCTGGCCGGTCTGTCGACCAGGTTGTTGTCTCCTGCCCCCTCTACCACGCGGCCTCCTGTAGAAGTCCTGCCGTGGTGCGGGTGGGAAGTAGGTACGTCGTGCGAAGGGCCGGAAGGGTCTGCGCTGCGTCGCTGGGGTATGCATCCCTGCGCTGCGTCGCTGGGGTATGCATCCCCCCTACGGATGATGGTTCGACCATCTTTGAGGGTCTGCAGCTTTGGGTCAGTTTTCTCGGAGAACAGACCCTGACCTTCAAAAGGTAGATCCTGGATCGTGTGCTGGACCTCTGCGGGGAGGGTGGAGGATTGTAGCCAGGAGATACGCCGCATGGCGACTCCCGAGGCAATAGTTCTGGCCGCCGAGTCGGCGATGTCTAGAGAGGCTCGCAGCGACGTCCTGGCCAGCTTCTTGCCCTCCTCGACAAAAGCTTTGTACTCCTGCCTGGACTCTGGAGGTATACGTTCTTTGAATTTTTCCATGGAGACCCAGGTGTTATAGCCGTAGCGGCTCAGGAGTGCCTGCTGGTTCGCCGCCCGAAGCTGTAGGCCTCCCCCTGAGTAGATCTTCCTCCCAAATAAGTCTAGGCGCTTGGCGTCCTTAGACTTTGGGGCGGGGGCCTGTTGGCCATTCCTCTCCCTCTCGTTGACCGATTGGACCACCAGTGAGCACGGAGGGGGGTGAGTGTAGAGATACTGGAAATCTCTTGGGGGTGCCATATACTTCCTCTCTACACCCCTGGCAGTGGGGGGTATCGAGGCTGGGGTCTGCCAGATAGATGTGGCGTTGGCCAGTATGGTACGGACGAATGGCAGGGCTACCCTGGTGGGGGCGTCGGTTGTCAAAATGTCCACCACCGGGTCCTCCAGTTCTGGAACCTCCTCCATCTGGAGATCCATGTTAAGGGCCAATCTGCGAAGCAGGTCTTGATGGTCCCTGAGATCAATAGGAGGCGGGCCGGATGATGACGCTCCCGCCACTGCCTCATCAGGGGAGGAGGAGGAGGACAGGCCTTGGGCAAGCGGATCCTCGGCGGGTGCCGCTGAAGAGCCCAGGACTGGGGGCTCAGGGTCTGGGTCCCCTACCTCTGGCGGAGGCCGGGAGACTGTAGCCTCTGGCGCTCTACGCTCCAATGTGGTCGAGGTGGGAGCTCTCGTTGGTACCCTTTGGGCTTCGTAATAGTCCATCGGGGTCCAGAAGGGCCATCGCTCCTGAACCTGCCCAGTCTCTGGCAGGTGGCCCTGGTCACTGACAGTGCGGTCCTCAACGTAGAGGTCGCTGCCAGCTCTGGAAGAGCGGGATCCAGAGCGAGAAGGCCAGGGTGGAGCAGAGTAGCCATGCAGCGACGTCTGCGTGGCCAGGGTCTACCTCCTCGGCAGGGACCGGTGCCGGGATGGTATCCGGTGCCGGGAGTCGGATCGGTACCGGGATGATGTCCGGTGCCGAGAGCCAGATCGGCGCCGAGAGCCGGATCGGTGCCGGGATGGTGACCGGTGTCGAGAGCCGGATCGGAATCGAGACCTGGAGCGGTACCGGCGATGACCTCGGTACCGGGACACAGATCGGGACCTTGAACGTCTCGGTGACCTGCGCGTCGACCGGCCGCGGGACCGGGAGCGGCGTCGAGAGTCAGGGTACCTCCACGTGGAGGGAGACCTGGAGCGGTACCGCGAGTACGACCGGTGCCGGGATGGAGACCGGCGCCGGGACTGCGAGCGGTACCGGGGAGACACCGGCTGCTGCTGCTGGCTGGTCTCTGCCTGCGGCACCGGGTGGAAGATGGCCGGTTTGCCGCGTGAAGTCACGATCTACGGCGGTACCGTAGACGGGGTCGGTGCCGGATCGGTCATCTGGATCAGGTCCCTTGCCGCTGCGAAGGTGTCCGGAGTGGACGGCAGCGTAAGCTCAACCACGGTACGGGCCGGGGAGCTGGCGGCTACCGAGCTCAACGGCCCTCGCGGGACCGGAGTCGTCGGTACCGGAGCCTGAAAAGGCTGACCTGCGCTCAACGGCCTCTCGGGTGCCGGAGTTGGCAGGGCCGGCGCCAGTGCTGGTGACGGCGCCGGACTCGACGGCCTCTGGTGGGCCGGAGTAAGTGGCACAGAGGCCACTGGCACCGAACTCAACGGTCCTTGCGGTACCGGAGTCGACGGTGCTGGCGCCGTAACAGGCCTGGGCAGGTCTGCAGCTGGCTGCGTATGCAGCGGCGCCTTGGTCGGTCCTCCCGACTTCTTCGTTCTCGGGGACAGAGAGCGGCTCTGCGAGGTCCCAGCCGGAGAAGGACGGTGCCGAGGTTCTTTCCCGGAGCTCGGGCGCTCCGGTGCCGTAGACGTTGAGGCCGCTGAAGTCGGTGCCTGGGTTCGTTGCGGCGCCAACATCGGACTGAGCGAGGCCTCTAAGAGGAGCTGCTTTAAACGAAAGTCCCGCTCCTTTTTGGTCCGCGGCTTGAAAGACTTACAGATGCGGCACTTGTCCGGAAGGTGGGACTCCCCAAGGCACTTCAGACAGGAGGTGTGTGGATCTCCTGTGGGCATTGGCTTTTGGCATGCCGAGCAAGGCTTAAATCCCGGAGAGCCAGGCATTGGCCCGGTGCCGGGAGGGAGACAGGGGAGAAGCCCCTTATCTCCTACTACTATTGACAGTAGCTACAACAACAAGCTATGAATAACTATTAACAACTAATTAAGAGTACTTAAACTATCTACACGATAAGCGAGTGCTAAGAGTGCTAGGGATGTGGAGGTCAGCAAGCTGCTCTCCACTGTTCCAACGACCGACACGGGCGGTAAGAAGGAACTGAGAGGGCGATGGGCCGGCTGGGGTATATATCGGGCCACCTAACGGCGCCACTCCAGGGGGCGCCAGCCGGCCCACCGAGTGTTGTTAGGGTAAAAATCTTCCGACGATCGTGCATGCCACGCGCGCACACCTAAGTGGAATACATATGAGCAAGCACTCGAAGAAGCAAAACCAGTTTCATACAAATCAAAACATTTTTTCAGGAACATGTAGGTCTCAATGAATTTTTTAATGGAAAAATCTTAAGACGTTTAAGTTCAACTTTGTCATTTTGATTAATTTTGTTTAGACGTTTATATATTTATGTTAATATAGTATATACTACATATACATAGGATATATTAAAATATTTAAGATACATAAACTAAACATGTCAGCACTATCATAACAAAATGCTATGATGGTCCCAAATCAATTTTTTCGCCTAATTTTCATTTTGCAGGAAATTATGAGATGTTTGCTCTTGTTCCAATTCAGAATGATATTTTTCTTCAAAATGTTGGAAATTCCTGTGGAATGAACATTCCAGTTCCCAACCACCTGGATTATAGATTATTAGATCAAATAAAAAAATAATTACTAAAATGTTGGGTTTTTTTCAAATAATTATAATTAGTAACACCTTTACATTTGCAAATCTTATATGATGTAAAGAAACTTTATACGTAACAGAAGAGCATGTTAAAGATTTGCACAATCACTTTAAGGAAGTTTAAGGAAGCTGTTAAACTTTTATAACCTGTTAAAAATAGATACATCCTTCTGATTCATCTAAGTCCCCGACGTTGTAAATGTGGCTCTGCACCATATTAATCAGACAATAGCTGAAACAAAAATATAAAATAATTTGTATTTTTTCAGAATGAAAACTGTTTCAGAGCTACAAGTTGCATAATCAACTAGGGACTGGAGCATGTATGACTTTTATAGGCTCCTACCTATCCAATACTTGGGGAAGAACAGGGAACTATACAATTGTGACAGATTGTACCCCGGTATTCACCCCTTGCACACTATTGTAATAATTGTACACAAAATCCCTTGTTAGGTATCATTTGAAAACTCAATTTGCTGGTCAATATTGTCCTGATAAAATGTGTGGCAAAATTGTATGTAAAGTTATAGGATTCCACTGTATGGGAAACCAACCAGAAGCTGGCAAACAGGTCTGTCTTCAGCAAAAGAATATGTGCTCTGCTTAATTTACATTTAAGCCATAAGCAGATTCATCAGATAGGGAGAAGAACAAAGGAAGCCCGAACAGGTGATAGAGCAGCAGAGAACATCACTCCCCACAGACTTTTTGTTTCCTGAATCCCTGCTGAAATGTTTCACAAAAGGGAGACAGGACTATAAAAATGAGGGGCAGACACCCCAAAGCATCCCTCCCATAGGTGCTGGAACTAGGGGTGCTGGGAGTGCTGCTGCACCCCCTGGATTCAAGTGGTTTCCTTAATATACAGGGTTTACAGTTCAGTTAAATAGCTCTTAGCACCCCCACTATAAAAATTGTTCCAGCACTCTAATCCCTCCCTTTCTCTCTTCCCATGGCATCCATGGATTCACGGAACCTTATGGACAAAGGAAGCATGTTGGACAGGAGAAGGAATCCTGACTGAAAGAACTTCAATCAGTAAGAAAGCTGAAACATGGTGAGAAAGCCTTGTTTTGAATTTAACATAGGTTGTTACGTTAGGCATCAGCTGATTTTTTTTCTTTATTTTTCTGATAAGGCATAAAAGTCAGAAATGGTTATTACTTGCATTCACTTAAAATGTCTGTCTTTGTAGTTAATAAACTTGTTTTGTCTAAGTCAATGTGTCTAGATTGAAATACTTGGGGAAATTCCATTTGAGGTCACAAGATCTGTGCATATTATTTCCACTGGTGAAATATCTGACCTATTTGTCCAGCAGAGGGCTGAACAGTACAGGACTTACATTTCTGGGGGGAAATCTGGGACTGAGTGTGTGCTGGGGTCACCCTACAGTGTAATTCAGGCTAGGAAGAGCCAGTATGAAAGCTGGCAACCTGCAGCACACACACAGCCATAGCTGGGAGTGACTTACATGCTGGAGGCTGCTCGTGAGCTGTCCAGAGTGGAGCTACAGCAGCAAAGCAGTGTAAAGTGCACCCCAGGTAAGAGGGCTGGGGTGACACCACTATTCATCAGTCTAGTTTGTACCATGGGTATGTCACACCAGTAAAAATGGACCTCCTTGGAAAATCTCAGAAATGAGCCTGTCAGTCATGGAGGAGCCCAGACAACCAATTCTGAGTTTCAGCCCTATTAAAGCTATTTCCTCCCAGCTGACCTGACATCAGTTAGTTAAGAAAAACATGACCCTGATTAGACCACTTGGAGGAAAACTGTCAGTACTGCTGTGAGTTCAACTACCATAAGTGGCATTTGGCTTGAGCTGATAAAGACAACCTAGAAAACGGGATGGAATGGAATGCCTAATGAGGCAACCTAAGGGGGCTAAAAAGAAATAACTATCTGTTTCTGACACACACACAGAGTCCTGTGAATAGCCCCATAGCTGCATATTTCAACAAGCATACAGCCAGAGATTCTAGTTTTTGCTGAATCAGGCCTTTGCATTTAAAAAACATTAAAAAACCAAACGTTACTCACTTTAGATACAAAGGAACCAAATAGAAAAGGAAGACAATATTTAGGGCCAAAATATCATAAATAATTAATTTGTATTTGGTGCTATTATTTTATTGTATCATATTAAGAACGCTGGTGTATCCTATTTTAGCAGAAAACTCTGGACAGCAGTCAGAGTCTACTGGTTTTGTAATGGATTCTTTAAAAAAAACAACAACGAGAAGTCTGCTCTGCAGAGATCCGGCTATACACCAGTAGCCTTATCCTAAATGAGTAGGAAATGCCAGTTTCATCTTGTTGACAGATGAATAGTTGTTTCTGGAAAGCTGAAATACTGGACTTACGTGTTTGCAAGGTGAAAGAGATCCATTAAAAAACTATAGTTCTATTGACTTGAGAACTGAAAATCCATTTTCATTCTAGGTTTTATTAATTCCCAATATCTACTAATAAAACACTGTTCCAAATATATTTGAATAAGTTGGTAGGTGACCAAGCACTGTACATTAAAAGTGTCAGCCTAACTCTGAAAATGTAAGTTCTTTATTTTTCCACTAATCTGGTTGAGCACAGGCTTCCCCATCCTGCCCCACCACTGTGTTCTCAACTGAAGTAGGTAACAACTTTTAGGGGTAAAAAGGAGAGTTTATTCTCTATGCCTGTTTTAACCTGGAATCTCTTCGAATACCAACAATAAGGATACTGAGTAAAACTAACTGAGATTCTGTGTTCTGTGAGGAGGACACTTGTCTACTTTGAACTAGACTGAATACCAAACTTATTTTACCTAGCTATTAAACAGCAAGCAGGAAGTGGAAGACGGTGAAATTTTACTTTTTACCTTAAAGTCTCCTAATTTTTTAAACCTTGAACCCCCAATCAGATTAATACTCTTTAAATATTTACACTGATGGATGGGGTAGGGGAGAGTAAACTCGGTTATCTTTCCTCTCCTCTCCCCAATCTTCATTCTCCTTTTCCACATAAAAGCCTTTCCACCTAGATCTGCCAGAAGTGCTGAAAAAGCAAGACTACATGACTTGCCTCCTTCCTCGGGCAAAGAGGCAAGGCAAGGCAAGGCAAGGCAAATCTCCTGCAAATTGTACAAACTGAAGAATGTCTGCTATCATCCTAGAGATTCATTTTAAAGCAGAGATAGAACTTTCTCCGCCACTGACATATGCACGCTTTTGTGGTTGCATCCTACACAGAAGATCTTCAGTGAATACAAGTGTAGCAGCAAAGAGCTCTATCAAGAGCTGGCTATGAAAAAACTTCCAGGTTAGTAATGCTTAAACACAGGTCCAATGTTCCAAACATAGAAGCTCCTCAATGTTCTCTAACGTTAATTTATTAAGAGTATGAACTATTTACAAAGTGCAAGGCAGTGGAAAAATTAGCCCTATCATCCTAAATTATACTTTAACAGGATATCTTTATTGGTGAAATGAAAGGCACATTAGGGGTTTATATATATGTTTTGTGGAATGTATAGCATTGCTGAGGAACTTCTACACTGATGACAAATTGTGATGTAAATGCTCTTGTAATTTTATACACTAATGATTTTTTTTAAAGAAAGATGAGAAATATCTTGCTGTTTTCAAAATGCATAGGTATCTCTGGGAATAAAACCATATTTATGTTGATACCATGGAGAACTAATTCCTTGTATCAGTGATTAATGTGCTGTTGTATTGAACTATTGGTTTATACATTCCTTTCTGAAGTTAAAATTAGAAGTGCTGGCTTAAGCTTAAGGTTACCAAAAAAAAAAAAAAATCTTTGATTTAAATCCACAGTAAAAGCACAAGAAAAATCTCTACTGTTCTTTTTTTATGGGAAGCATTTCTGTATTTTACATTGCATCTAGTTTTCAGCTGTTATTGATATTATACACAAACAGTACAACCCCATTGTGCCACAGAATCAAAAATATTTTGTAAACTAAATGCTATTGCACAATCACAACACAACTGGGGGAATAATGTTGCAGTTCAGAGCTGAAGGACTGGAAAAGCAAGGTAAATTTAAACTAAGGGTGCACTGTATTTTACACATTTTTCATTCATTACTGCAGTGGCTCAGTCATCTTCAGAAACAGTGAGTTCTGTGTGTTATGATTATACAAAAACCTACTATGTGGTAAAGCACGCTTATAAATGCTGCAGCAACTCAAATGGAACACTCGTGTCCTTCTGTATGTACAGTTCTGACATTAAAAAAAGTTAAATCAAACACTTTTCTCATGTTGTATAATTGTCAAAGCTGAGTGTTTCAACAAGAGACTTGGTCCCTCATTCAACATGGCCCTTTATTGGATCGGGCAGTGAAGTCACAACACAAAAATTGTTACGTTTCCATGACTACAAACTGTGATGTCATGAACCAGGATTATTTAGGACACAGAACATCTTCTTTTTTATGTTTGTACAGCACACAGCACAAGTCCTGATCGGGGCCTTTAGGCACTACTCTGATACAAACAACAATGACCTCTCTATAGGGCAAAGCAGAAGATGATAACTGAGATGAAATGGAGAAGGCCCCTAGTAAGCTATAGTTATATCTTCTACATCAGCAAAGGTAACATAAAAATGCTAGCTGGGTACTGCTTTTTATTTTTATAAACAAACATTATCCATTTTGGAATCAACTGAGTAAAGAAACCATAGAAATTTGACTGTGAATATATGGTAATACATTTCAAAGAACATGTTTATCTGGCAATGTTCAAATGTTTGTTCTTGAGGAGAAAAAATAGAACTCTTCAGGGTCTTCTTGGCAGTCAATAGTCTTTAGACTTTTGAATGAATAAAGTAATGCTCTGTAAAACTAAATTAAAACAAAATGAACTACTCTGTTACAAACTAGAGTACTTAAAACAGATCAACTAGCTTCCACTCTGATGTAAATCCAAATGTAGCTCTGTAGTTCTGTATATCTAATGTGATTCAATAACTCAAATTACATTATGAATAAAGTCATAAACAACAAATTGCTTCTTAAAAGACAATCCAGTATAATTGTTGGTTTTAATATTGAACCAAATTATTACATTATTAATTATCAACCCCAAAAATATTGGTTTTAATATTTATAAATAATCGTAAATAGATACTTTTCTTCACTGGACATTGAGAATAAAAGAATCTGAAAACAGATTTACAAAAAAAGGATACACACATGTACACATTAGGCAGGGCTGTTAGCTCTGCCTATTATTAAGGCTGTAAGAAAATTGTAATGAATTGTGTTAGTTAAAATGTATACTAAATAATGTTAGAGAAACAAATATATATATTATAAGAAAATATAAAGAACAAAACTTCCTTTATAAGGCTCTGCTGATGCAGCATTTCAGAACTTAGCTGGAACAGCTTCCGGAGGTTGTATAAACCATGAAACCTGATTTGTGTATCTTAGCTGTAAAATCCTTGGCCTAAGTAAATAGCAGGGTGAAGCGGTGTGTCATGAGTGAACTGTTAAGTTCCAGGTACACCCTCAACCTCCCGCCTAACAAGACCCGCTAACAAGTAAAAATCTAAAGTCACAAAAAGCAAACCAGTAAGAAGAATAAACAATTTCTGCAAGGTAAAACAACTGGATGAAGCCAGTGGGATTGAAAGCACAGAACAGAAGACAGACAGATAAAGTAAGTCTTAGCAGGATAAGCAAAAATGTATTAGTTTAGGTTAGTTATCGTGATTTATGCATGAGAATGTTTTAATTAGGGGTTTAGAATTGAAGGTACACAGATGAAATAACATGGTAAACTGAGTCTATGGAAACAGTGGATAAAAGATGTGATTGACAACAAGAAAGTGGAGAAGACACAGGTGAACACTGCAGACACCAGAGGTTAGAAGAAAGTTAATCTGTCCCCAGGAGAGGTAACTTGATCAATTATCTTTCTTCCCTTATCTGTTTTTGCATGTATATGTAATACATGGGTGATAGTAGCATTGTCTTAAAAGGTACAAAATAGAGGCTAAAAGAAACTGTTTAAGAGTAAATTGAAGTGGATCTCATTTTTGACCCAACAAGGGAGCCTGACAATTCCCATTATAAGAATATGGTTTCAACGGCTTATAAATTTTCTGACCTTTAATTGTTCATGCTGAAGTTTTCCATGCTGTTTGCCTCAGGCTATATTTCTCTGGAAAATTTCAGCCAGAATTATTCAGCTGTTTCTGAGAATGAGGCTAGTGAAACATCTGTTTTGTTGCCTATGTTAAAAAATTCTTGAGACCTTTTCTTTGAAATGCTCTTGTACCAGGCATTGGAGAAGGGACTTGGTATTTGGCAGGGGGTGATTTTTGTGCCAGGGAGGTCTCTTTGGCTGTCCCCAAGAAAATTCACCCAAATTGGCCAAGTTATAAGCCTTTGAAAAAAATCACAGCTCATACCTACTAAGTAAAGAATTCTTCAAGTTTAGCAACTCAATACCCTGAAAAAACTCTGTGTATACTCAGCATACTCCAGCAGCTGAATGCAAAATATACATGAGCCCAACAAATGTGATAGTGGAAGTACACTGGGACAAGGAGTCAGAGTGGGAGAAGAAATGACGATGATGGGAGGCTGACAGGGAAAGGGAGATTGGGACTTGGGACCAAGGGGAGACTGGGACTAGGACCTGGGAAAGGAAATGGTGGGAAGGGGGAGGCAGGGAACTGAGATCAGATGGGACGTTTAGGTGTGGGGGAACTGAGATTGCAATTGGCTGGGAAAGCAGGCCGGCACTGAGACCAGTAGAGCTTGGGAAAGGGTGAGACAGATCGGGTGAGGAGCTATGGTACTGGGGGAGAAGTGGGACTGACTTTAATGTTGTGAAGATAAGCACTCAAATGTTAGAAAATGGCAGAATTAAGGTTGCCTGTGAAACCTTAATTCATTGTCTTTGAGAGTAGACATTATGATACAGTCTTTAATTACAAACCACATACTACATTTCCAGAGGACCCGTGCCTCATTCAATGCATAGAATAGATAGTGTTCACTTAATGTTTTATTCTTATAGTTCAATGTGTGGCCCATGACTTTTGTACTACACACTATGAAAGCTCTGCTATGAAGAAAGAATTAATTTCTTCATGGGCTTTTCTATGTACTCATCACCTTAGTATCGGAGTGCTTCACAAACATTAATGCATTTATTTTCACAATGCACTGTGAGATGAGGGGTTATTATCCCCATTTTACAGATGGAGAACTGAGGCACAGAGAGATTAAGGTCAGAAGTACTGTCTAATATTGGGTGCCCAATTGAACATGCCTATGGTCTGATTTCTCAGAGAGCTTAGCATTATATGGCTCTTTATATATTCAAAGCACAGCTCCCACTGAGCCTCATTGCAACTGTGAATGCACAGCACTACTACAAGTCAGATCCCAGGGTCTAAAGTGAGATAGCCAGAAAATGAGAAATACACAATTAGTGACCAACTGTGAACAGTTTGATTAAGTGACTTGACATCACATAGGACTCTGTGGCAGAGCCATGAATAGAATCCAGTTATCTAAGGCAGTATTCAATGGCCCTAACTATGAGAGCATATTTATCTTCCTGCAATCCTCTGCCTTACTCATTGCACAGCTTCTAACTTCTGCAACAAATGAAGTAGGACTCCTACAGACAAAAGCCTCTCCTTATCTACACAACCCTGATTTATTCCCAGAGAAGGTCCATCCTGTGCACTGAGTGAGGCAGGAATCCTTTGGAAAAGTAATATGCAACCTTGTAATTAAAGACCATATTATAATGCTCAAAGGGGGCTGAATTAAAGTTGCACAGGGATCCTTAAATCTGGCATTTCTTAGCTTTTGAGTGTTTGATTTTTCAACCTTAATAATATTCTTTTTATGTAGTTTATTGTGTGTAAAATTATTTTACATATAATAATAAATAAATAGTTATCTGGGAAAATAAAGAGAGTGTGCCCACATCAACAAAATCCACTTAAAAAAAAAAACTACCAGTTCTATATATAAGAGCAGAACGCCAAAAAAATCTTCAGCTTCTGTGGACTGACTCCAAATTCCTAATGTCAGCTATGGTTAGTGAATCTCTCCTTGATTCTCCTGTTCCAAAAACAATCTTTCCTGTTTTTCATGTAGTTTCTCCAGTAAACAAGCAGAAATGCATTTGCCTAAACTCTGTTTTTTCATAAATTTATATTAGAGTACGATGTTAGCTTCTACTTTATATATATTGGTAAAATTCCCAATCCATCAATAATATGTGCACAGAGCCTCATTAACTTCATTGGTACTCTGTGTAGGCATAAAGGCCCATGTAAATCTGATTCCAGACTCTAGACCTTAGTGTCTAAAACAGAAATACTTGAAGTTTATTACTAATGTATCATTCTTCACAACATTTTTCTACAATACAGGTGAGGAGTTTCAAAAATATTCCCAACCATCCATGCCAGGTAAACTATAAGATTATGAATAGCGTTCCCTCAGCAAAAATTAGGAAAGAAAGTATGCTAGGGAAAAAAAAAGATATCCTGCATACACAGGTATATTTGAAACACTGACAACTACACTGCACAGAAGAGACAGAAAATTCACTAATGAAGTAAGCAAAAGGAGTTTGTTAGGATTTAACCAAGCAGTAAAATAAACCTAGATCATGGCATTTGTCCTTATGGTAAATTAACTACACCTGGATACTTTTTTCATACTGTTTTGAGTTACTTCTAAAAAAATATATTCTCCTTTTCCCACTAAATTTGCATTTTATACATTAACTTAAAAAAATCATTGTAGATGGAGTTTCCTAGTTAACTTTTTGTGCCAGAGATTGGATTTGTAAACAACTGAAATTTTTAAAAAGAATTTAAAAAAAAAATCAAGATTAAATTCGGTGGTTGAAAGGAAGGTCTGAGAGGATGCATGGACTTTCATAGCTTCACAGATATGTACCAAATAATCTATGACATAACAGAATATGGAAAAAACAGCATTTTAGACAAGCTTTGATTTTATTTAATTTCCAGTTGTCTTCACTCATGTGAATGACAGCTACTTTTTATTTCAGTAATTTAGAAACTTGGACTCTCCAAAGTGATAGGAACTGAAACTGAGCTTGACAGAGCTTCTGCCGAATATAATTACTTGCACTATTCAACTACTGTAAAGAATTCCAGTTTAAAGCATAATCACTTTACTCTTGGCTTTCTACTCGGTACACGGTACCTACCAGATCTTCATGATTTGTCTTCCCCCCGTTTTCATGCATTTTTAAACTATACAGATCATGTTACGTATTCTTCCTCCTGACAGGAAGAACCTCTTAATTCTCTCTCTCTCACACACACACACACCCCTCTGTGGGAATACACCCCCTCTCCCCCGTTATCTGACACCAATTTGCTTTTGGAACAGCACAAACTTAAAAGCTAACTGAGGTGAAACCTTGTGAAAATTAATATTTAATTGTAATTAGTGTATACACACACACACACACACACACACTGCTTAATTTGTAATGAAAGAGATTCCAGGGCTCAAGCAATTAGGTACTGGGGCTCAAGCAATTTTTTTATGTTCATAACTCATGCAGCCAGTTATATGTAGACTGCAAAGAGAGATACAATGCCTGTGCTTTGAATTGCAAAGCATCCAATCTAACAGCTGGTACCCTAAACCAGATAAAGCAATTGTGTTGTATGTTATAACACCAGCTCCTGTACAGTATTTCTGCAAGTGGTACTTAAGGGAATGTGACATCACATTGGCAACCGATCAGCGTAGTTAGACACTAACAGCATTCCATGAGTTATTCATTTCAGGGACATCACTTCTGAGAATGAAGAAAAACAAACACCAACACTTGCTAAGGTGAAATAAGATCAGGAATCAAAATGGTCATCCTATATATCCTTGTATTTTAATTTATGTACTGACCCAAATGCATGCAGCATATAAATCAAAACTCTTGTCCCTATAGAGCTAATTTGCTCTCCACAGAAAACAGTAATATTATTATCAAAAATATTTTTCTAAGTTATGGAAATAGCTTTAGACCTGAAACAGCAATTATAGCTTTAAAAAACCATTTAGTCAAAAATGACATTTTGGTTGCACAAGTCTGTTATGTACTTCCATTGAGTGGCCCATTCTACAGCAGGTACTAGGTAGTTCAGAAGTGGGGTGGGGGGGAACAGTCATCAAGTTTCCATCCTTGGAATTCCATTCTTGAAGTTTTTAGAGTACATTTGTTACAATAAAACGAACAATGAGCTTGTACAACTAAAAAAGAAATGGAAAAGCCTCAACCAATTGTACAAGCCAAGATTGTAACAACTGAGTGTGAGCTCTTCCTTCTATTTATAGTAATTTCTACTTTTCCCCAGCAGCTTGAATTAGTCTTCAGTTCATTCTTTACTTGTCCAGACCACATGTGAGGAATCTGAGGAAAGAGTTCATTATCTGCTTGTTAGAAATCAGGTATGACCTTGGTGCCTAAGAGATGTTGCCATTTTCAATTAATGTATATGATATTGCTTCTTTAGTTTAAGGAAATATCTGGACTCACTTCTGTTTTAAAATGTCTGCTTCGCTAAGAACAACTGACAAAACACCTAGTTCTCTGAAGACTCAGATTTTTTTTTAAATGGTTTTAACTTATTTTTGTGCCAACATGCTGCAGCATTTGATTCACCCTCTACTGGGGCTTTTCTGCATCAGGTTGTGGGATTGTGTAAACCTGTCTCGGACTTTTGCTGGCTGGTCAATAATTTAAAAAAAAATACTGAATGACCAGCTACCATTGCAACAGTGCAATCAGATTTCAAAACACAAAAACTGCCTATATTTAGTCTCAGACATTCCTTCTATCATCATTCACAATCCAATTTCTCTGTTGCTCCACTTTCTTGAATTCGCTAAATTTAATATTAAAAAAGTAAATAAAAAGGTTGTTTGACATGTTCAGATGAAAAACAGGGCCTTTCTAATACATTAAAAAATATACTTTTCTTTCACCACCAGACTTGTGCTGCATGTAGATATGGAGAATACCCACTGATACTTTCAGAACAAGGATTAGGATGTAAAATTCCAAAAAGATTCTGTTTAACTTCCTAATACTGCATTGTTTGCAATAGCTACATGAAGGAGCTGTCTTCACAAGCGCTACAATATATGTCAGGGGAAGGTACATTTTACTCTTTGGAGATTTTTTACTACTTAGATATTCCAATTCTCCCTTAGTAGTCTGGGAGCATGTGTAATTCCATGGGCAAGTTAATGATAGAGAGGAAAGGGAGGTGTCATTTGTTTCTTAAAATCTATAGGATAATAATTTCAGTGGTGTCACCCTCTGCAGTGTAGCAGGGGTACTCACACACCCATCCCTTATTTTACCCCCACCCCTAGATCCTGGTTCTCCAGTCTGTAGAAATTTTGATAATACAATTTCATCAGAATGGGTCAAACTGGGTATCATTCAAAAACCCTTTCTCCCGTGAACACAATGGTACCAAACCTGACAAACCTAGAACAATTGTGTAGATATATATTTGAGAAAATGTTTAAAAATAAACTTTTAAAATCAGGGATCAGCAACCTTTGGCACGCGGCCCGTCAGGGAAATCTGCTGACGGGCCAGGACAGTTAGTTTACCTGCAGCGTCTGCAGGTTCGGCCAATCGCAGCTCCCACTGGCCGCGGTTTACCATTCCAGGCCAATGGGGGCTACAGGAAGAGGTGGCCAGCACATCCCTCAGCCCACACTGCTTCCTGCAGCCCCCATTGGCCTGGAACGGTGAACCGTGGTCAGTGGGAGCTGCGATCGACTGAACCTGCGGACACTGCAGGTAAACACACCGTCCCAGCCCGCCAGCAGATTTCCCTGATGGGCCACGTGCCAAAGGTTGCCCATCCCTGTTTTAAATTATACATTAACACATGGATGCATTGCTTGCATAAAAAAGACATTGATTTTTGATAATCCCAGGGAGGTTAGCCTTGACATGTAGGACTGAAAACATTTATTCCTCAAAGTCATCATTCACCTCTGGAATGAGATTTTACTATATTACTTTCCCAGACTATAATGAATGCTCAAATTTCTGGGAGATCCCTTCAAGTTTACAGAGCTTTTGCTGCATGTTTTCTCATTAGGAATCCTAAAGACTGGATATACAGGGTTTTCTGATTAACTTCACAGGGAATGAACTATTCTCAAAAACAAGCTTATTACATGTTCACATTCTTAAAATAATTAACATTTATTTAATAGCCAATACTATTTCCATTGAAATGACAAATGAATATGAATATTTTACACACTAAACAGAAGGGAGAGGCTTCTCTGGAGTTGCTACTATTAGGAAAATATCAAGGGAGTAATTCTGCCCTAGGATAAGAGGGCTGGACTCCCACTGACTCTGCTCTTAAGTATTTTTAAAAAATAGATATGTTCTTAAAATGCTAGATTAGGTCCCCTTTACAATACCAAAGGAAGGGTTACATTCTATTATGTAAATAATGCAACATTTTTAAAGCATCCAATTACATATAATCAAAGCTGGCCTCGACATGTAAGCACAATACACCAGAAAGCTTATTGGATAGCTTTTTGCTACATCAAGCAATCTAAATTATTTTGAAATATAGTAAATCTACAAAGAAACCTCACACATTTTAAAAAAACTGGTCTTAATCAACAGAAGTAAAGAAATTAAGTATTAAGGCTGAAACTCCATCCTTTGCTCACAATTTTGTGCCTAGCTAAAATCCCATCTCCCCCCTAACATTCTGATTATGTCACCCCTCTCTTCTGGTCCCTTCACTATCTGACTGTCTCTTTCCATATCAAATTCTCACGCTTTGTCTTTACCTTCTAAGCTGTACATCTTTCCTTCTCCATGCCTAAAGCTTAGCTCATTTCTAGAGTAAGCCTTTGTGCCCTTGGAAATCCACAACTGCTGACTCTTGACAGCATATAACAACTTCCTACAGCGGTACAGCAAGTGTCACTGGGTGGTAATTAAAATATATGGGCATCCAGAGTAACAGAAAACCTACAAAAACAGTATGCTTAACGTTGATAGTGATATATCTGGTTATGAGCAAGAAAAGAGAGTCCTACAGTATAATAAAATGAAAAAGTACATTATCCCTATTTACTCAAACATACACATGGACTCACCAATAAGTGCCATTGATGCTTGCTAGATAAGCACAAAGAGTATCAAGAAAGAATTCTTAGCTTAAGGTAACAGCGATCTGAAAGCTAATGCTCCTTCAACACAGTATACGTTTACCCTGAAAAAGACATTCCCATGCATTGAAAATAGGGGCAGTCAAAGCAAAATTGCCAAATAGCATACTTCCATTCCTACTGCATCCCATATGGAATAAACACAGGGGCAATTTAAGTTGTAGGTATTGAAAAACTATGTCTCGAAAACATTTATTTTGTTCAACATTTATTCAAACTAAAAAAGGAGAGATTACGTTAATATTGTTGTATCAACAATACAGAGTTTAATAAACAATTAGGCTTAGAAATGATTATCGAGAATCTAAGTATAGAATACCGTTAGAAGAAATCAGACTCTCACTGACTGTACATATTTAGAAGGATTAAATTCTAGCTAGTTGGTAAAAGAGAATTGAACAAGACACTAATATCCTGCAGATTTAAACCTTACCTTCTGGAAGCAATTACAGCATTGATGGATGAAGAGTAGGTTTCAGTTTGCAAAAGCTCCAGTCCATGATGTAACATTTTTTTAACACAGTAGAAATGGATCAGAAAGTCCTTAATACTGAGCTCACTTTAAGTCCTACTTTTGCAAAAATATTATGTTGAACTGCAGCTTTACAAAGTGACACACTAGTTTAAGTTAACTGGGAGAATTCTTAAATCCTTTTCAGGAAAGCACACACCAAAAAAGTACAGCTACAATATACCTCCCCCTTGCCCAAGTTTGGCAGAGGGAAGAAGGCTTGCAAGGTGCACTATTCCATTCCCAGCATAACCAAACAGTCATAAAACACGGTTACTCACCGTAGTAAATAGTGTTCTTCGAGATGTGTTGCTCATATGTATTCCAGTTAGGGTGTGCGCGCGCGGCGTGCACGATCGTCGGAAGATTTTTACCCTAGCAACACTCGGTGGGCCGGCTGGCGCCCCCTGGAGTGGCGCCGTTAGGTGCCCCGATATATACTGCAGCCGGCCCATCGCCCCCTCAGTTCCTTCTTGCCGGCTACTCCGACAGTGGGGAAGGGGGGCGGGTTTGGAATACATATGAGCAACACATCTCGAAGAACACTATTTACTACGGTGAGTAACCGTGTTTTCTTCTTCGAGTGCTTGCTCATATGTATTCCAGTTAGGTGACTCCCAAGCCATTCCTAGGAGGCGGGGTCGGATTGTGATACAGCAGAGTTTAGGACCGCCGAACCAAAAGCGGCGTCGTCTCTAGAATGTTGCACTATGGCATAGTGCGAGGCAAAAGTGTGTACTGACGACCATGTCGCGGCCCTACAAATGTCTTGAATAGGTATGTGTGCCAAGAAGGCAGACGACGAGGCCTGAGCTCGGGTAGAGTGGGCCGTAGTGTGCATGGTGGGGACACCTGCCAAGTCATAGCATGTGCGGATGCACGACGTGATCCATGACGAGATGCGCTGGGAAGAGACGGGAAGGCCTTTCATCCGGTCCGCCACGGCGATGAACAGCTGGGTCGACTTCCGGAAGGGCTTTGTCCTCTCGATGTAGAAGGCGAGGGCTCTCCGGACATCCAGAGAATGGAGTTGCTGCTCCTTCCTGGAGGCATGGGGCTTAGGATAAAAGACAGGTAGAAAAATGTCTTGGTTAATATGGAAAGCCGACACAACCTTGGGCAGGAAGGCCGGGTGTGGCCTGAGGTGTACTTTATCCTTATGGAACACCGTATAAGGTGGTTCCGAAGTAAGCGCTCTGAGCTCAGAGACGCGTCTAGCCGAGGTGATGGCTACTAGAAAGGCCGTTTTCCATGAGAGATACAGCATGGAACAAGTGGCCATGGGCTCGAATGGGGCACCCATGAGCCTGGTAATGACTAGGTTGAGGTCCCATGTAGGGACCGGGCGGCGCACCGGTGGGTGTAGCCGTTCTAACCCCTTAAGGAACCTAGTGACCATGGGGTTGGAAAAAACAGAGCCCGCCCCGTCCCGGGGGTGAAAAGCTGAAATTGCCGCTAGGTGGACTTTTAGCGACGAGAAAGCCAGACCCTGCTCCTTTAGTAAGAGGAGGTAGTCCAGTATGGTGTGGACCGGCACCTGCAAGGGGTCAAGGCCCCGAGTGCCACACCACAAGGAAAAACGTTTCCACTTAGCTGAGTAGGTGGACCTGGTGGAGGGTTTCCTACTGCTCAGCAGAACGTGCTGGACCGGGCTGGAACATCGCAGCTCCGACGGGTTCAGCCATGCAGCATCCACGCCGTGAGGTGAAGGGACCGCAGGTCGGGATGCTGGATCCTGCCGTGCTGCTGCGTGATCAGGTCCGGCCATCGCGGAAGAGGGATCGGGTCTGTCACGGACATCTCCAGGAGCGTGGTATACCAGTGTTGCCTGGGCCACGCTGGAGCAATCAGGATCACCCTGGCCTTGTCCCTGCGTAGCTTGAGCAGGACTCTGTGGACCAGTGGAACTGGTGGGAAGGCATAGGCCAGGTTGTCTGTCCAAGGATGGAGAAAAGCGTCTGTCAGGGAGCCTGGGGAGCGACCCTGAAAGGAGCAGAACACTTGGCATTTCCTGTTCTCGCGAGTCGCGAAGAGATCTATCTGGGGAAACCCCCACTTCTGGAAGACAGAGTGGATGACGTCTGGCCGAATGGACCACTCGTGCGATTGAAAGGACCTGCTCAGGCGGTCCGCCAAGGTGTTCTGGACTCCTGGGAGAAACGAGGCCACGGGGTGAATGGAACGGGCTATGCAAAAGTCCCAGAGCTGAGTTGCCTCTCGGCAGAGGGGAAGGGAGTGTGCTCCTCCCTGTCTGTTGATGTAATGCATGGCCGTCGTGTTGTCTGTAAGGATGGAGACACAGCGGCCCTGTAAGTGTTGAGCGAAGGCTTGGCAGGCGAGTCGTACCGCTCGGAGTTCTCTGACATTGATGTGTAATGTCAGCTCTTGCTCCGACCACAGGCCCTGCGTTTGGAAGTTCTGCAGGTGAGCCCCCCAGCCGAGGGATGAGGCATCCGTAGTCACGGTGCGGGAAGGCTGAGGTGGATGAAAGGGAATACCTGACATCACATGTGCGGGGTCCAGCCACCAGTTGAGGGAGGCTAGGACTTGCGGTGGGACCGTCAGAATCATATCGAGGTTGTCCCTGTGTGGTCGGTATGCGGAGGCCAGCCATGCTTGGAGGGGCCGCAGGCGTAACCTGGCGTGGGCTGTCACGAAGGTGCATGATGCCATATGACCCATGAGGCTGAGGCAGCAGCGGGCTGTCGAAGTTGGGAAAGCTTGGAGGCTGCGTATGGCGGCTGCAAGCGTTTGAAAGCGAGCCTCTGGGAGGAAAGCCCTGGCGAGGGTAGAGTCCAGAATAGCCCCTATGAAGTCTATTCTCTGTGTTGGGACCAAAGTGGACTTTTCGATGTTTAGTAGGAGGCCGAGACGGTTGAACATGTCCATGGCCTTGTGAATGTGGGACTGGACCTGGTTGGCGGAGTTGCCACGGAGGAGCCAGTCGTCGAGGTAGGGGAATACCTGAACACCTTGACGCCGAAGGGCGGCTGCTACCACTGCCATGCACTTTGTGAAGACTCTCGGTGCTGTTGAGAGGCCGAATGGCAGGACCGCGAACTGGAAATGTCTCTGGCCCACTACGAAGCGCAGGAAGCGTCTGTGAGGTGGGTAGATGGCAATGTGGAAATACGCGTCCTTCATGTCGAGGGCGGCGTACCAGTCTCCCTGATCCATAGAGGGGATAAGGGTGCCCAGGGAGAGCATACGGAATCTCAACTTTACCATAAACTTGTTGAGACCCCGTAAGTCCAGGATAGGACGAAGCCCCCCCTTTGGCTTTGGGATTAGGAAATAACGGGAGTAGAATCCCTTGCCTCTGAGATCCCTTGGGACCTCCTCCACCGCTCCCAGAGTAAAGAGTTCGTGCACCTCCTGGATAAGGAGTTGCTCGTGAGAAGGGTCCCTGAAGAGGGACGGGGTGGGAGGGTGGGAGGAGGGTGGGGAGACGAATTGCAATCGGTATCCCCCCTGGATGGTATGTAAAACCCAGCGGTCCGTGGTGATATTCGACCACGCCGGGGAGAAGGGGGAGAGGCGGTTCATAAACAGGAGTGCGGGATCGGAATGGACTGGTACTCCGGCCTCGAGCGCCCCTTCAAAAATTTTGTTTGGGCCCCGAGGATGGCTTGTGGGGGCCCTGCCTCTGGCCGGTCTGCCGGCCGGGTTGCTGTCTCCTACCCCCTCGACCACGCGGCCTTCTGTAATAGTCTTGACGTGGCGGGGGGGGGAAATAGGTGCGTCTCACGAACGGCCTGAAGGGCCTACGCTGCGTCGCGGGGGTATGCATTCCCAGCGTGCGAATGATAGTACGACCGTCCTTTAAGGTCTGCAGCTTAGGGTCTGTCTTCTCTGAAAACAGGCCCTGCCCGTCAAAGGGTAGGTCCTGGATAGTGTGCTGGACCTCTGCTGGGAGGGTAGAAGATTGCAGCCAGGAGATGCGCCGCATGGCGACTCCGGAGGCGATGGTTCTGGCAGCGGAGTCGGCGATGTCCAAGGAGGCCCGCAGCGACGTCCTGGCCAGTTTTTTGCCCTCCTCCACGAAGGCTTTATACTCCTGTCTGGACTCTGGAGGTATAAGCTCTTTAAATTTGTCCATCGTGACCCAGGTGTTGAAAGCATAGCGGCTCAGGAGTGCCTGTTGGTTCGCCGCACGAAGCTGTAGGCCCCCTCCTGAGTAGATCTTGCGGCCAAACAAGTCTAGGCGCTTGGCGTCCTTTGATTTCGGCGCCGGGGCCTGTTGGCCGTTCCTCTCCCTCTCGTTGACGGACTGGACTACCAACGAACACGGAGGGGGGTGCGTATACAGATATTGAAAATCCCTCGGGGGGGCCATGTACTTTCTCTCTACCCCCCTGGCAGTGGGGGGTATTGAGGCTGGTGTCTGCCAGATGGATGTGGCGTTGGCAAGGATAGTCCGCACAAAAGGTAAGGCAACCCTAGTGGGGGCATCGGTCGTCAGGATGTCCACCACGGGGTCCTCCAGTTCAGGGACCTCTTCTATTTGGAGGTCCATATTCAGGGCCAACCTGCGGAGCAGGGCTTGGTGGTCCCTTAGATCGATGGGAGGTGGACCGGATGATGATGCTCCAGCCACTGCCTCATCAGGGGAGGAGGAAGAGGACAGGCCTTGGGCGAGCGGGTCCTCGACAGGTACCTCTTCGGGGCCCAGGGGTGGGGGCTCCGCTTCAGGCTGCTCTACCTCTGGCGGAGGCCTGGAGACTGTAGCCTCTGGAGGGCGGGAGACTGTAGCCTCTGGCGCTCGACGCTCCAACGTGGTAGAGGTAGGAGCTCTTGCTGGTACCCTCTGGGCTTCATAGTATGCCATGGGGGTCCAAAATGGCCACCGCTCCTGAACCTGCCCGGTCTCTGGCAGGTGACCCTGGTCGCTGACGGTGCGGTCCTCCGCGTAGAGGTCGCTACCAGCTCTGGAAGAGCGGGATCCAGAGCGCGAAGGCCAGGGCGGGGCAGAGTAGCCATGCAGTGACGTCTGCGTGGCCAGGGTCTGCCTCCTCGGTGGGGTCCGGTGCCGGGATGGTATCCGGTGCCGGGAGCCTGATCGGTGCCGGGATGGCGTCCGGTGCCGTGAGCCGGATCGGTACCGGGATGGTGTCCGGTGCCGGGAGCCGGATCGGCGTCGAGAGTCGGATCGGCGCCGGGATGGGGAGCGGCGTCGAGAGCCGGATCGAGGGCGGGACCTGGATCGGTACCTGCGATGCTCTCGGTACCGTGACACGGATCGGGACCTGGAGCGTCTCGGCGATCTGCGCGTCGACCGGCCGCGGGACCGGGAGCGGCGCCGAGAGTCAGGATACCTCCGTGCCGATGGAGACCTGGAGCGGTACCGCGAGTAGGAACGGCGCCGGGATCGTGATCGGTGCCGGGACTGCGAGCGGTACCTTGGAGACGCACGTGGCTGCTGCTGGCTGGTCTCCTCCTGCGGCACCGGGTGGAAGATGGCCGGTTTGCCGCGTGATGTGATGATCCGCACCGGCGGTACCGTAGACGGGGTCGGTACCGGAGCGGTCATCTGGATCAGGTCCCGCGCCGCTGCGAAGGTGTCCGGCGTGG
The DNA here is from genome assembly GCA_037349315.1 of Chelydra serpentina. Classification (NCBI taxonomy): domain Eukaryota; kingdom Metazoa; phylum Chordata; order Testudines; family Chelydridae; genus Chelydra; species Chelydra serpentina. The sequence goes on from JBAIAC010000042.1 coordinate 32,167,389, forward strand.
ACGGCAGCGGGAGCTCAACCACGGAGCGTGCCGGGGAGCTGGCGGTTACCGAGCTCAACGGCCCTCGCGGGACCGGAGTCGTCGGTACCGGAGCCTGCGGAGGCTGACCTGCACTCAACGGCCTCTCGGGTGCCGGAGTTGGCAGGGCCGGCGCCGGTGTTGACGGCGGCGCCGGACTCAACGGCCTAAGGAGGGCCGGAGTAAGTGGCACGGAGACCACTGGCACCGAACTCAGCGGTCCTTCCGGTACCGGAGTTGGCGGTGCGGGCGCCTCGACAGACCTAGGCTGGCCTGGAGCTGGCTGCACATGCAGCGGCGCCTTAGTCGGTCCACCCGACTTCTTGGCTCTCGGGGACAGAGAGCGGCTCTGTGAAGTCCCGGGTAGAGAGGGACGGTGCCTGGGTTCTTTACCGGAGGTTGGACGTTCCGGTGCCGCAGACGTTGAGGCCGCCGGGGCCGGTGCCGTGGTACGATGCGGCGCCGACATCGGGCTAAGAGACGCCTCTAACAGGAGCTGCTTCAAACGAAAGTCCCGCTCCTTTTTGGTCCGCGGCTTGAAGGACTTACAAATACGGCACTTGTCCGGAAGATGGGACTCCCCGAGGCACTTGAGACAGGAGGCATGCGGATCTCCTGTAGGCATCGGCTTCTGGCATGCCGAGCAAGGCTTGAATCCCGGTGAACCAGGCATTGGCCCGGTACCGGGTTGGAGAGAAGGGGAGAAGCCCCTAATCTCCAGCTACAATTGTCAATGAGTCTAACAACAACTATTAACAACTAATTAACGGTTCTTAAACTTATCTAAAAGATAAACGAGTGCTGTAAAGCTAGGGCTGTGGAGGTCAGCGAGCTGCTCTCCACTGTTCCAACGACCGACACGGGCGGTAAGAAGGAACTGAGGGGGCGATGGGCCGGCTGCAGTATATATCGGGGCACCTAACGGCGCCACTCCAGGGGGCGCCAGCCGGCCCACCGAGTGTTGCTAGGGTAAAAATCTTCCGACGATCGTGCACGCCGCGCGCGCACACCCTAACTGGAATACATATGAGCAAGCACTCGAAGAAGAACAAAAGTTCAGAGGCTACCTGAACTGCAGAAACACCACCTTGCCCATGACCATGAAAACTGAAAAACTACAGTGGCAATGATTTCCATTCCCACAGCTGAGTTATACAAGGCTGTTTCCCATGGTGTTTTCAAACCTTTATCCTGGACTCTGCAAGAAGACAAGAAACCAGGAATGTTATTTACCTAGATTACAACTAAGCAGTGTTGCCTCATTCTTGCGGTTTCCTCACCAATGACATGATTTTGTCTGGGGCTGAAGTCAGTCTTGCCAATAGGGCCAGCTCCTGGCCGCTGCCAAATTTCAGCCCTGCCTATGGACCCCCTCCTCCATTGGTTTCCTTTCCCACTTGCCCACCTCCTTCAGAAAAGCATGCAATAAGGCCTGAAGGAAGCTGGCAGAGCTCTCCTCCTCTCCCTCAGGAGCCAAGTTTGGGTTGTTGGTTTTGCTTTGTTTCTTTGTTTTAGTTGGTTGGTTGAGCCTTTTTGGTGGGGTTGGGGAGGGCATAGTCAACATACTGAAGGTCTGGTCACCATATTAGAGCAGTCACGTCACCTGATTACGCTACTACTTTTTTAGATTAGTGATTAATAGGCATTCTGTATGTTCAGAGAAGATAGAAGAATTTAATAAAATAAAATTAAAATGTTCAGTCTGAAGTGTTCAGTATTTATTTCTTTTATAAAAGGAGTGAAATCCCATTCCAGAAAGAACACATGGTTCAAGATCTCAATATATGTTTACTGGATGTCTCCCCCATTAGTTCAGCAGTAAAAGCTCACCCATACCTTTATTTAATTGTACTTATTTATTTATTTCTGAGACCGAATAATACATGTCACTGTTAGTTCAGTTGTCAGATCTTCTACTGATGAGTTACCAAAAATTAGACTTTAATTAATCAAACCAGTATATTCATACAATTACAGTGCCTTTGTGGTCAAGTACCTTTGTGATTAAGTTCTTTTCTGATGGGCTGAAAAAAATAGAAGTCTTTAACCCAGTTAGGGAATAGCATTTAAATAATGATGCATGCACTGAATAACTGTCACTGTATTGTACCACTGCCAATCAAAATGACAGCATCCATATCATTATTAATTTGGCGTGACAGAAATAAAGTAGCATTAGCACTGAATGAGGGCCTCCAGTTTTAGAAAAACCATTTCGGCTCTCCGTCAAAGTTCATTTTTGTAAAATGCCCTGGTGCTACATTTGCATTTATGTAACAGTGGGAAACTCTTTTGTGACATTATCTGATTCAAATATGACCAGGTAAACAATTGTTGCTACCACTTTTATATAATTGTAGCGAATCTTAAAGTATGATACATGACCTGAAAGGGTTAAGCATCCTGTAGGATAAATAACCAATATTTAACCCTTAAAGACACATGGGTAAATAATGTTTGTGCTTTTGTGTATTTGCATATATATTGGTAGAGCTTGACAATGTAATCAAACAGTCCCTGTCTATGCTGCATTCTGTTAATTCAAAGATGAAAAGGGCATACTAACATTTAGATGAACTGTAAACATAGGATATAGCTGTATTCATCTCTTTGAAATGTGTAGCAAATCACCTGAGAATGATGGAAAATGTGTAACTGCCTTACGTTAATCTCTGTAGGTAATTACCGGGATGTTTAGAAATGGATCTACTTCAGAAGTCCCCATAATTGCCTATTGTTTGCTGAAGGACTCCAAGCTGTCTCGAGAAGTCCTGAAACTGTATAAAGATGCTTGGGTCCTAATCCTTTTTATCTCAGGTCTGCTCGATGCTTCATGCAGGAGAAGCTTAAGCCTTAAGGCTGAGATCCCAGGCCTGACTGGATTCCCCTGAATATAAACATTGGACTATAACCTATGAACTAATTCTGAAAGAACTCTGCTTCTACAAATTTCACCATCTCTGCTATGAATCTGAATCTCAGGAATTGTACTCATGTCTGTATGTATACTGATCTTTTAACCAATACTCACTCTCTTTTCTTTTTTAATAAATTTTAGTTTAGTTAATAAGAATTCACTGTAAGCATGTATTTGGGTAAGATCTGGAATATTCATTAACCTGGTAGGTAATGTGTCCAATCCTTTGGGATTGGTAGAACTTTTTTATATAATGAATACGATTTTCAGTAATCCGCATCATATTTGTCTTGGGTGTGTAAGTGGAAGCCTAAGGTTGGGTTGCTTTAAGGGAACTGTGTTGTTGTTTCTGGGTAACCAGTGAGGTTATTATAGAAGCTGTTTTGTGCTGACTTGGTAAATCTCAGTATTGGAATAGCCACCAGCTTTGAGGATTGTCTGTCCCATTCTTTGAAGTTCACCCTAATTGAATGACCTCAGTTGGCTCCCCTGGGACTCCGGTCACAGTGGCGTAGTCTGGCTAGGATGCACATTACCACAGGTTAATTGGGTTTTGGCTCAGAACCACACACTTGTGAAAAATTAATTTTTATAATGGAGAGTTTAAGGGTTAAAAATCAGTTACAAAGGGTGACTTACGGTCCTATGATCTTGACAGAAAAACCCTTGAAGAACTGTGCTCACAGAGGGGGTTGTCTTTCAAGAAAAAGGTGCCAAAGCGAGAACTGAAAAATCTGTTAATAGGCAGTGATCAGGAAGCAGACCCAGTGAAAATACTTGCAGTGAGAAACCAGCTGCAACTTGAACATGAACAAAAGCAGATAGATCTTCTATTGCAGGAAAAGCAAAAAATAGCTGCTATGGAAAGAGAAGCTAGAGAAAGGATAGCTAAAAAGGAAAAAGAAGCTGCTGAAAGAGAAAGAGCTGTCCACCTAAGGCATATGGAATGGCTAGCTTGCTGCTGAGGAGAAGGCCCACCAGATGCAACAGAAATCTGCCAGACTTCAGCTCTAAGTCTTGGAAGACCAAAAAAGGCTGCCATGACCTTTAGATCCACCCCCTCATGACAACAAAAACTGGCAAAGGATTTGTCCCATTTACAAGGATACTGAAGACAAAGAAATTTCTACCTACCTTTGAGCGTCTATGTGAAATTTACAATATCCCAGAGGTACAGTATGTTCCTGTCCTGCTAACCAGATTGACTGGGAAAGCCAGGGAAGTGTTCAATGAAATGGGTATGAATGAAGCTTGGAATTATGTAAAATATAAAAAGATACTGTGTTAAAACATTTCAAGGTTACCTCTGAAACTTACAGGTTAAAATTTAGAAATTTTAAAATGTCTCATCAAATTTCTTATGTGGAATGTGCTCATAAACGGTTAGATTTTGTCAGAAAGTGGATTCATGATTAGAAAGCTTGGGGTAATTTTGAACAATTAATTCAATGAATTACATTGAACAAATGTTAAATTTGGTGCCAGATGGGGTCCGCGCTGCTATACGCAATAGAAAGCTCAGTTCTGTTTTGCATACTGCTGATATTGCAGAAGAATTTGTGCAGAATCGAAGTTTAAAAGAAACAAGTCCCTGGGAAAGAATAATCACTATTCACCCCAGTTTGAAAGAAAAGAAGGGTTTAAAAGTGGGACCAGCCCCACTTCTGTTAGAAAAGCTCATGGGAGCCCAGAACAGAAAAACTCATACTCTAAGGTAAGACAAATGGTATGTCATTTGTGTGGTACAACTGGACACATCAAACCAGAGTGTCCAAATGTAAAAAATAAACCAGCAAACCCAGTAAATGCTAATCCAGTTATTCTAAACACACAGGCAGACCAAATAGAGCCCAATGCTGCTGCCTTGTGTGCAAATGCTGTTCTGTTGTCTCTGAAGGACTTGACCTTAAAACTCACATTAAAACTAAATATGGGAACAACAGAGCAGACTTTATTAGCAGTGCAGAAGTTAACAAAATAAGGTGTGGCATGGAGAGACACCACAGCAAATATTACTTTGGTTAAAGCAAGTCTTGTGGGAGGAAAATTATTTACCAGGTGAAAGTGTAACTGTTGTAGCCTTATCTGAATATTTTGTAAGAGTGCCTCTGGCTAAAATCCACCTTAGATGGAAGGGATTTGATGGCACCATGATTTGTGGGAGCAAAAATACAATTCCTTCAGATCTTTTAATAGGGAATTATTTTAAAGCTTTGTGCAGTCAAGTTAATACAAAAAAATCAGTCATAGGAAAGAAATCATTCTGAGCCTGTCTCTATTGGGGCAATTATTTGCCTATGGGGGGTTTCTCCAAATGTTTGTCTGTGGAAATCAGCCGTTTGTCTTTTGGGACTGGCATCCTGACCGTTAAGAAAGCTGTCCCACTCTCCAAGCAATTGTCTGTGAACAGCCATGTGTGCTGGGACAAGGAAAATGATCTCTCAAATTGTTTGTCTGTTAAGAATAGCAGAGTATCTGCTAACGGAGAATATTTCTCCAGCTCTTCTCTGACTGAAGCCTGTCAGCTTATGATGGTAGAAAATGTATCAGTTGTCTCCGAGTTAAGTCTGGACACAACTGAAGCCCAGGAAAGAAATGTTCCTAAATGTGTGTCTGCTTGGGTTAATGACATGGTAACTAGGTTGCATCCAGTTAGTGTTATAGCTAGTTCCCAAGGACTAGGTGATTCTGATGTTTCTATTTTTCCTGTTGCTAGTGTGTTGCTGGGTAAAGATATAACAACCTTGTCTGATCAGGTTAATATCTTGACCAGGGAACAAGGAACGCATAAAGGTGAATTGACTATGTTATTCAATGACAGTGTGGAAACTTGTAACAAGGAAGCCTACACACAATCCTACAACTTTCCACAGCAGAAAAACCATTATAAGCTTAAACTGCTGTGCAAGAAGGGAAACACAGCCTTCATGGCTAACTGTCAAAGTAAGTGCTCCCTCAAAAACATTGATGGCTCTGTTATGTTAACACATTAGCGAGGGGTAGATCTGAGTTCAAGTCCCTGCTCCAGAATGAGGATTCAAATGTGGGTCTGCTACATTCCTAGGTAAATGCCCTAATCAATAGATAAAGATTACACATGGTTTTCTGATGCTAAAAAACTCTTCCCAAGCTGAAACTATCAGGTCAAATTCGCAAATACTTTCAGAGTGAATGAAATAGTATTTTTCAGCAAATAAACAATTAATCAGAAAAATTCTGCCAAGCTCTACTCTTGACACGTGTCCATTCTACTTCGTACAACTTCATAGAACGCCATACAACTATTACAATCAATAGGACTGTTTTATACCAGTTCACTGTAGTGAAAGGGCGATTGGTTGAGTTATCTCTGCTGTCACAATGACTTCACTTAAGCATTACTTTAGCTGTAGACCTGACCCTGCCCGGAGGTAGTATATATAATAACAATTAGATAGAATAATTAATTAACTTGGGCTATATTTGCAGAAATTTGATTGTGATTTAGCGATGTGCAAGATTTCTATTAATTTTATCTTCTGAGGCATCTGTGTTATTCTGTTGCTAAGATCATTGGGACTACAGAAAAGACTGCAAACATTTTTAAAGGACACAGTGTTTAATTTTAAACGGATAAACTAATTAATGGATGCAGTATAACTGGAATAGAGGAATACTAAAATGATACAAATGCAAATATACAGTATCACCAACCAGATAATTTTAAAGCCTTCTGAAAAATTTCAGTGCTACTGGATTTCAGAGGTTTTTTAAAAAAAATGTAACAAGTCTTTCTTGACACTTCTTAACAAAAGTTTAATGTTTATATCTAACAAAATCCTCAGCACACAGTTCACATATGTCTGTGCACCAGCAGGTGAGAATCTATCACTGATGCTGCATAGTACAATAAGATTCTGTATTTCCTTCAAGTTCTAACACAGAATATTGTAAAGCAATACTCTGGAAGCAAAAGCAGATGTTTGATGTGTATACTAAGACACCATTCGTATGATACAAGGATAATGTTTTCCAATTACACTGCACTTTTGGCATTTAAGAGATAAAGGGCACAGTTCTGATCTCACTTACAGTGGTTTTACAAAGGTGCAACTTCATTGACTGTAATGGTGTTTCTGTTGATTTACAAATGTGAGAAGTCAGAATCTGGCCCTAAAACTTTAAATTATATCACAGTATAGTGTTATGATTTAAGCCATTAAAAGAGCAACTGAAAAGCATTATAAAAATCTTTCCAGCATAGATGATAAAGTGGGGACAGTTAGCTAATAAGGACTAGTAGGTGAATACCAGTTGGATTGTATAGCCAACAAGTGCAAATTAGGTAAATGCTTCAGACATTTTTGATTTTGATCCCTCAAGTGTCACACCTACAAAACTGTCATGGAAAGGAAAGGCCTAGAGATCTAGGGAGAAATCCTGGCCTCTGAAGTCAATGGGAATTTGTCCATTGATTTCAATGGGGCCAGGATTTTATCCCTACAGTACAGGGCAGACAGAAACTTTTGCAATGTGGAAGCAATAATGTGCAAGTTCTCACAAGGAACCTGCATAATTAAGATCCATAATGGCAGCTCCATCCACATTCATGTTTAAAAAGATGAAGATTGTATAAACTGAAAAATCAAAGATGTAAAAGAAATGGCACCGTAGTCAAGAAATCAAGGAACATCATAATAGAGGATATTCCCACAGATCAGTACGAGTGCTTTTTCTCTGCTGATACCTATGCTTTCAAGAGTGTCCACTTTGGGAACAACCCTTACTTGTTTTCATTCAATGCTCAGTATTATTTAAAAAAAACACAGCCGGATTTAATTTCTAAAGATAATTTTATCAGCTAACTTTAATTAAATTTCTTTTTATCTTTATCTGTTTTCTGTTTGCTCTTGACATTATGAGAGTGCAGATGTTATTTTTAATATAGTACAAGTAACAAATATCTATTCAGAATGCTAGATAGACCATATAGTTAGCATTAAAAATACAGCTTTGAAAAGTCACTGTTTTCCAGCCTATCTGTAGGAACTGAAGACACTGACAGACTATATGTGGTTGATGGATTAAGTAATTAATGAAGCATAATGCTGTTTTACAAGGCTCATAAGAAGGAGCTATCAGTTTTAATCTCTCCCAGCTAAAAAAGGTGACTCATTGGGGAAATAAGAAACATAATAGCTAGAAAAGAAAGAAAATTAAAAGTGAAAGTTGTAAAATCTATTGGTAGAGTTTTTTAAATTATGAAAGAAATAATATGACAATAGTTAATGAACATGTAAGATTTAAATAGTAGCTGAAATCCTAAATGCCAGACCCTCCAAACCTAAGCACTGCATTTGAAAGTAAAGCAGAGTTCTTTCTCATAAGTAGCTTTGCTTTTGTGGTGTAAAGTGACCTTAAAGATGACTCAAACACAGGGAGTGGGTAGCTGTTCAGCTGAAATTTAGATCAAGGCATAGTGATTTCCAGTTTCTTTATATATCTTTGCTAGAGATGAGTTTTGAGGAGGGCATTCACTGGGACCTGCTGCATGATAATGGCAATCTTTTATACAGCCAAGAGACAGCTAAAATGTGATTCTGCCCCGAGTGTCAATGTAGTTGTGAAGTTAATGCCCCCTTGTCTGTTAAAGTCAGCTACCAACTGTCACAGCAGATTTTCATATAAGCAGGGTTCACAACCAACAGCCAGTTTATGTTATGATTCACTAAACATTAAAGTGATTTAATTGAAGAAACTCAAGTTAAGACACTAAACATTTTTAATCTGGGAAGCACACTTAAAATGGGTTTTGGTCTGATTTTCAGAGTACTGAGCACCTATAAATTCAGTTAAACCCAAGCAAGATTGTTTGCTCAGCACCTCTGAAAAAATCAAGCCTCTAAAAGGGCAAGCTTGAAATCAAATCAATTTCAATAACAAAATAATTAAAAGTAGTTTCAAGTACTTCACCTGCTCCTGAGTCTCCCTACCAAATTTTTCTGGGTTCATGACCACATTCTTTTATTTTTTTAAATGTTTTCTCTCTTTTTTGTTGGAGTATGGAAGACCCAAACAGACAAAAAGAGGAAGTTGACTGACTACATTGAAACTCATTTCATAAACTGCTGTCCAATGCACAAAGTAAAATTGAAAAACCAAAAGAAAACAAATAAAAACAAAAAAATAAAACTGACAGTTATAGTAATCTTACAAGTTACTTTTAAGAAAACTAGGTCCAATATTTTCCTACAAACAAGCATTTCAATGTGCACTAAAAGCTCTAATGCTACAAATACTTGTATCATGTTTCATATTATCTAGGTAGGTTATGTTATAGATTTTGTATTTTGGCACTTTAAAGAGGTCTAAACATTAAATATGGATTACATTACAAAATACCTCTTTCACAAATAACTACGCACGGTGATATGCAGCAGCTCTTCCTATTCAGACACACGAGACTAAATTTTCCAAAGGGAATAGCAATTTTGAGTACCTCAATTTTTGAGAGCCCAACTTCAGATCCTTTAACTGGCCCGATTTTGAGAGGGTGCGTGTTCAGCCCTGTATGAAAATCTGGTAGTTTAAAAGTACCTCAAGTTGAGCACCCAAAAATTGAGGCACTCAATATCACTACTTGCTTTTGAAATTTTGGCTGTTTTTCTTTATAATCAAACTTGGTTTACCAAATAAATATAATTTTAGTGTGAATGCTTAAAATAAAGTATTTTATAGTATATTATGATAAATCATTTTGTATCTAAATCAGTTTAGATTAGTGTCCTTACTTTTCCCTGACAAACTTACTCTTGGCAGGACAGCTACTCACTACCAACCTGCTATGATATTGTTGCAGGTATTGAGAAAGCAGTGATCCAGCCACCATTAGTTCAGCAGTAAAAGCTCACCCATACCTTCCACCCTACCCTTTTGTTTTTCCTTCTAGAAATACTCTCCTCTCACTCTCCTGTTTTTAGACCAAAGTCTTATTGATAGGTGCAACTGCATTGCCCAGCTAGTGCTACCAAGCACTGAACAACAGTGACTGTTGTTCAAAAAGCCAACCCTCAGTATGTTGAACTGGGCAGTCAGAAACACAAATTTAGATACTGACTATTTTCTAAAATTCCTTAATTATGACTATCATCTTCACTACCTTTGAGTTAACATCAAGAGAATTAATGGCTTGTTTCAGAATATACATTCAAATCAATTTCAAAGACTTTATAAATATGTTTCCCTTCTGCTACTGTCAGTGAACCACAAAAACAACAGTAAAGTCACTAGTGTTTTGTAAATATTGACAATTGGTCTTTTCCACGTTTTGCCCTCTCTCCTACTTATAGCATACAATAAATTTGTTTTTGACACCCAAATAGATCACCAGTCCCCTGACCTATCAAGTCACATCAAAGATGAAATATATTATAAATAAAGGCACTTCTAAATATATTTTAAAAGCCAAAAACTTAGAATGGGCTAGATATCACAAACAACATAAAAGTAAAAGTGAGATACAGGAGCCCAACCCAACAGCCTACATATTAATAATTTTGTTGATTTCAATGAGAATTACACGCAGGAGTAAGAGTCGAAAGATTGGGTCCATACTATTTTAAAAACATGTTAAGGTACCAACATCCAGACTGGCAATGAATTGCTGCTTCTTGCTTCATGTGTCACTTCGTCAGCACGCTGCATTGTAGGACATCACAGAGAGCTGAAACCAATGTGTCTCAGAGTGTCTGAATGCCAGGATTTAAAAAAGAAAATAAATTTTAAAATTAATAGATAAATGTTAAATTTCTAGGGTGCTGAATATTCCCTTCAGTCTGGTGATTTGGGGGACTTAACACATTATTCTCAAGTCACCAGTTTTTTTCTCCAGTGTTTAGAACTGACTTGCAAATAATTTCATTTTTTTTTAAAGTACAATTCACTCCAAAAGCTTCATGCTAATTGCTTATGTGCTACGGAAAAAGTTGAGGATGGGCTTGAGACAACTGAGCTCTCGCACCCTATACATTCTAGAGCAGGGATCTCAAACTCAAATTTCCACGAGGGCCGCATGAGAACTAGTAAATTGGCCCGAGGGTCGCATCACTGAAACCTTTTCATACAATGATACAAAAGTATAGTCAAAAATGAAAAAAAATGAAGAATAATATAGTATTCTATTAAAAGTCAATGTATTAACTCAGTGGTCCCCAACGTGGTGCCCGTGGGTGCCATGGCGCCCGCCGGGGCATTTATGTGCGCCCACCATCAGGGCGGAGAAGCTGCCGCCGGAATGCCACCGAGGCACTTTTCCAGCGGCAGCCTCTTTGCCGGAATGCCGCCGAGGAGCGTCGCTGCCCACCAAACTGGTGGGCCACAGAAAGGTGCTCTTGGCCACAAAAAGGTTTGGGACCACTGTATTAACTTTTTTAAAACAGTAATGCAAAGAGGGGTTTTAATAAAATATAAACACTCAGTAATGTTTGGAGCTTGGCTGCCAGTGGAGTCGGTGCCTATGGCGGGCCACAGGAAATAACTCCGTGGGCCGCATGTAGCCCACGGGCCGTGTGTTTGAGACCCCTGTTCTAGAGTGAGCATTACTGGGTTCTAATCTTCTCAATGTCTCTTCACATGTCTTTCCCGTGTCTGTAAATATTTTGTTGCCCATCTCTGAGTTCCTATTTCTCCTGTAAACTGGAGATAGGGCAACCACAATTACATATGTTACCCAGGTAAAGAGGGTTCCAATGTATAGCTTTCTAATATTGTTAGTATTTCCTACCCTATTTCTTATTCAGCTTAACTTTTATTTGACTGCTGCTGCACATTGAGCATAAGTTTTCATACCTCTGTCCACAATGATGCCCTGGTATTTTTTCCTGTGTGGTTAGTTAATTTAGAACCCAGTAACAGTTAAAATTATTCCTACCAACCTTGATTATCTTGCATTTATCACCCTTGAATTTCAACTGCCATCATGATGCCCATTCACAAAATTTAAGTCCTTCGAAGCTCTTCGCATGTTGCTGTACTTTGTTTACTGCCATGGCAGTTGAGATCTGCTGAAGCACTCATTACAATTTCTAGAGCAGAACATCAGAGGACTGGCTTTTCTTAACGGTACAGGGGTCATGCAATCTGTAATTTGATTCACTTGTTGGTCCAACAAAGTACAAGCTCTTTAACATTCAATGTATAAATCTAAGCCCATCTGTTCTACCAGATTTTTTCATGAGGTAGGTTAACAAATGGGTTGGGGGCGGGGGGTTGACCCTATGTCTATGATTTTACTATAGAGGAGGCAATTGTAAATTTGGGAAGTGTTTTTGATACAGTTACTGAAAAAATATAAATTTTGTTTGTGTTTTATTAGTTTGAATACATTCAAAATAATAAATGCAATATGTATATATTATTATAAATGCAATTATAAATAAAATCAGGATATAAAACTAACAGCATATGATAAAACCTAGAACCCAAACCTCATATTGTATATGCAAGTATGCGTGTCTGCTAATTTTACAAAATCAACTGCTGAACGAAAAACTGAATCTTATTATAAAACTGTCAGGATAGTCAATCTGAGATCCACCACTTTGCCTTAATATACACTACATATATAAATAAGCATACTAGCTTCGACCTGTCCAGATCCTTTTCAACAGTTGTATGTATAATACTTTTTAAGATCTAAAAAGTACATTTTGTCTACATATACTTGCTTTTTAATGGAACCTCTAGATGCTACAAGTTTTCTATTGGAAAGGATTTGTCACTCTGTACACGCTACATGGCAAACTATGCCCAATATACAGCATGTAAAGCAAATATCTGAAAGAACTCATGCAGTCCAGGGTACATGCCTCATTAGTCATGTACATCTCCAGTGATCCAAAGTGATATTAACAACAAATAGTAGATAAATTTTAGAGTAGAGGACACCCTAGCTGTCAACTTGACCCCAGCTTTCCAAGCAGATGATGTATACCATTTCTGCTTTCCCACAAATTTAATATACTTAAGAGTGTACTAAGGAGCCTAAATTCAGACTTGCTTACCATAGGTTTAGTCAAAATCCTTGTCTTTCTGATTATAAAACTCTGTGTTGGTCTTACAGCCCTTAAAACATTTGTGTGTGATTTAAACAATGGACGCTTGCTTTAATACATGACTAAGAGTTCCTCTTTAATTGAAAATTATCTTTTTGGCAAGCATTCTAACAACATTTGGAATATTTTTCATAGAACATATCTAGGAATACACTACCAAAATGGACTAACTCTGAATCACAGATAATAGTGTTTTGGTTTATTAGGCTGCTCAAAGTTGCCTATAAGGAATTTTGCAGTTGCATTTTCATTGTTTTAGTTCTAAACAGCATACTTCTTCATGTCATAAGTCAACTCTAAATGCTTTGTGAGAAAAAAGTTTCCACATTAGGCTTGAGTGTGATCAGCAGCAAAGAACAAAACAAAGTTATTCTAGCAATATTTCAAATTAAGTGCCTGTGTTAAATCAGTAATACATATTTTGCATGTAATTAATATGCCTAATGATACATAACTATAAATATGTAACTAATTCACTGAAGAATACATCATGAAATATTATATTTTAATATAATATAATATATTATAATTAAGCAATGATGAATAATCATCATTATATTGAGTAAAGTGAATTGGCACAACATCCCCCTTTCACTGATGGTAGGAAATAAACCAGTTCTTTTATGATTTAGACTTATTTGCTATCTGTTGCACCATTCTTCAAACAGATATATATCTGGCCCAATAGTTTGCACTGAGCTGAAAGTCAGCCCCCTAGATATCAATAGATATCCGAGCTCTAGGAGGGCTTGGGTTTCAGAAGGATATAGTACACATGGATGGTAGAGTGTGTACACTCCTACTGCATGCCCCCAACTAAGTCTTCTCATCAGCAAAAACTGGAAGGTGGGGGTTGGAACCATGATCCAGTCCCTCAGCTGGCACCTTTGTGTTGGTTTGCGTGCCCAAGGGTTAGTAGAAGATAGCAGGGTACAGTCTAACTTACAAAATGCAAATTTATTTTGTCTTTCAGGAATGTGTGTAATACAATGCTTTAGCTGAGAAGACATATTATCTTTCAATATATAAGCAAGGAAACATTGAAGCAGGAGAAGGGAGGTGGTATTATCTCTGTAAAAGTCATTAGTGAGACTGTTTCTGAAATGTTGTGTGCCATTCTGGTGTCCACACTCCAAATAGGACATTGAAAACTAGAAAGAGTTCAGAAATTAAATACAAGAATGATCAGAGGTCTGGAAAACATGCCTAATAGTGAGGGACTTCAGAAGCTCAATCTATTTCATTTATCCAATAGAAGGCTAAGAGCTGTCTTGGTCAGTCTATAAATCACCTCTATGGGGAAGAGATGTCTGACAGTAGACAGCTCATTAATAGAAAAAGGTATAACAAAATCAAATAGTTGGAAGCGGAAGCTAGACAATTCAGACCTGAAATAAGGCATACATTTTTAATGGAGGTTAATGAACCATCGGAACAACTTACTCAGGGATGTGGTGGATTCCCCAACACCTGAAGTTTTTTTAAATCAAGATTAGATATCTCCAAAAGATGTCTCCAAACTATAGCTTAAACAGAAGTTCTGGGCTTGATGTAGGAATTACTGGGTGAGGTTCTATGGTCTGTGTTCTGTAGAAGGTCAGACTAGGGATATGTCTACACTGCACATTTCTTTCAGCATGTAGAGTACACACCTGCACGGGTATAAACAGTGGTATAGCCAAAGGGGCATGGCTCGCACTAGAAGGGTCTGGGCAGGTGTACAAGTATATACCCTACATGCTGTCTCCATGTACACTGTTTTTTTCAGCAGTGTAAAGTCCCAGTGCTAGAGCCCTTCCCCTCTGTAGGGAAAAATTGGACCAGTGGAGCAAGGTTCTGGCAGAGGGGAGGCAGCGAAGAAAGGCTCTGACAGCTCCCTGCAGCTGGAGCCCTTCCTCACTGCAGGAAAAGGCTCCTCCCCTCTACCAGAGCCTTTTACTGACATGTGTAGCTATACATCACAGTCTGGACACAGCCTGCTTGTAGCTACATGTACTCTACGCACTGCTGCCAGAGAGATGTAGTAGTGTAGACATAGATGATCATCATGGTCCTTTCTGTAAATTAAAAGCTATAAAATATTTTCAATAATTAATTATATGCAATTCTCTCACAAGTACAAGAGTCCCTTTGGGACTTAATTCAACCAACAATCAGGCGTGCTGAAACAACTTGTATAGTGTGGGTGCTGAGAGCCATTGAACCAAACTGTAAAACTTGTATGTGATGGAAACCACTTCAAACCAGGGGGTGCGGCACCACCCCCAGCAGCCTTAGTTCCAGCACCTATGCCAACAATAGTAAATTGTCATGCTAAAAGATAAGAACAAATGGGGCAGAGATAAACATTTATGAGAATCTATGCTTATACTGTATATACCAGTGGGAAATATAGCAATCACAGCCATATTAACACAGTGTACTGGAAGATCAAAAACACCACAGTCATGTTCCAAAATAATTTCTGAATCCAATATTGGCTTTTCCAGTTGAAGAATATACAAATATGTAAACATGAATCAGCTTGCACTCCTCTGAAACCATGCACCCCGGAAAAGCAACTATGCTTTAAAGCAGGGGTGGGTAAACCTTTTGACCCTAGGGCCACAACGGGTACAGAAATTGTATGGAGGGCCGGGTAGGGAAGGCTGGGGGAAGCTATGCCTCCCCAAACAGTGAGGCATGGCCTGACCCCTGACCCCTATCCAGCCCCTTGGAGCCCCCACCCCCATTCAACCCCCCCTGCTCCCCACCCCTGACTGCCCCAGGGACTCCTGCATCCTATCCAAACACCCCGGCTCTCTGCCTCCTGACCATCCCCCCGGGACGCCTGTACCCTATCCAATCCTCCCTGCTCTCCACGCCCTGACCACCCCCAGAACCCCCGCCCCTATCCAAACTCCTCTGCTCCCCACCCCATGATGGCCCCTGGGGGCTCCCTTGGCCCCCCATCCAACTCTCCCTGCTCTCCCCGCCCCATGTTACCTGTGGGGTAAGGGAAAGAAGGAGGCTCAGTCCTTTCCCTGTGTGTTTCCCCTGCTCGTTTGGCTGCTCTCCCTGGCAGTTGGGCAGGGCTCGCTCTCTGTCTGGGCTTGGCTGCTGGGGACAGGGGCCAAGCATGCTTGGGGTGGAGGGGGACCAAGCATGCTTGAGGTGGAGGGGGGCCCTGGCTTACTCTGCCCCTGTCTCCAGCAGCAGGACCCAGGACCCCTAACCGACCCCCTGCAACCTCCCCTGCTCCTCGCCCCCCCTGCCCCGGAACTCCCGCTGCTCCCCACCCCTTGACCACGCCACCCTGGAGCACCAGTTCTGGCGGCGCTGTAGCTGTGCTGCTTGGCTGGAGCTGCAGCCACACTGCCCAGGCTCTGGGGGAACTGTGACTGCGAAGGAGGGAGAGAGGGTGGGGCCAGGAGCTAGCCTCCGCCCCACTCACCACACTGCCGGGCAGTTGGGCTGGCTCCCCCACAAGCCTTTCCTGACCCTGCTCCCTGGCAGGAGCTCGGGGGCCAGAGGGAAGGGTCCTGCAGGCCGGATGTGGCCCGCGGGCCGTAGTTTGCCACCCTCTGCTTTAAAGTGTGGTTCTGCTCCAAAAGAAGATTCTAGAAAAGGCGTTCAGGGTCACTCTGTCTCTCATTGATTCCATAACCAATTCCCCCAGTTTAGAAATAAAAATGGGTAGCAATCGATCTATCGGGGATCGATTTTTCGCATCTCGTTAAGACGCGCCTAATCGATCCCCGATCGCGCTCCCCGTCGGCGCCGTAAAACCACGTCATCGACCGGCGCAAGCGGAGTCGACGGGGGAGCTGCAGTGATCGACGCGCCGCCGTCTTCATGGTCAGGTAAGCCGATTACGATACGCCGATTTCAGCTACGTTATTCACGTAGCTGAATCTGCGTATCGTAGATCGACCCCCCTCCCCTAGTGTAGCCCTGGGCTAACTGGCAGCCCTGCATACTCAGTCTGGGCACAGAGTCAAGCTGGACTCTTTCCTTCTCATGCATCATCACAAGTAATGATGAATCTGCAGGCCACGTTATACACTCAGTAACACATGTGAAACCTACCGACAGCTAAGGGGTCTAGCATTACTTTTCTTCCAGATGTATCGAGCTTGTATTTTTCCAGGTTGAATCTTATTTATTTCCTGCCCATATGCCTAACCTCTCTATTGTCCTTTGAGCTACTATTTCAGTCTCCATCATGGATTGGCAACATCTACCAACTGAATACTGTTTGTAAATTGAACTGATGTGATTTAATCTCTCCATTGAGAGCACAAAAGGTTATGTTAAATATAAGCAAGGCCTTACATTGGCCCCTACAGCACGTACTTGATATCTTCCTCCAACCTGATATACGTTTCATAGTTAGCCACCCCATTTTCTGTCAATGATGCCGTCCTCATCCAAGCCTATGTGATTTACACATTTCAGGTAAGATGTTATCAGCTCCTATATTAAAGGTTAGGCAAACAG
The DNA here is from genome assembly GCA_037349315.1 of Chelydra serpentina. Classification (NCBI taxonomy): domain Eukaryota; kingdom Metazoa; phylum Chordata; order Testudines; family Chelydridae; genus Chelydra; species Chelydra serpentina. The sequence goes on from JBAIAC010000042.1 coordinate 32,184,894, forward strand.
GGCAGATCTTGGTCCCTGCCATGCTCACAGCCTCCCTTGCAGCCTGTGGTCCACACTTCCCAGCACTTCTATCACTGGCTGCAGCCCTGCAAAACTACCTGTGGCTGGAGTTTTCAATATGGAATGGGAGCACTAGGGATTGTGTGGTTGCAGATAAAACGGAAAAAAAAGTTGTCAATAGACAGCATGCATGTTGCCAGTCTCAAGACCAATTAACATTATAGTCACTTGGATGGTATCAGTTTCAGGAAAAACATTTCCACAATCCAAAAGAATATTACTAAGCATTTATGCACATATTCACAGTGCAAGATATATATTCTATTGGTAACATTTTTTCTTAATTGCATGATTATGTTATTGAAAATGTATTGAGCTTATTTCTTTCCTAAATTGCACTGTCAGTAGACAGCATGAACTAGCAAATGTGGATTTCCCATACATGATATGGTTAACAAGGCACAGCATAATTGCAGACATCTTAATAAAAATTATACACTGCACTGTATGTCTTTCCAACATGGAAACATATTACAAAATGCCACTGAGAGTTATATTGTAACAGCCTATCAGCATCATTTATAGCTAGGGAGGGATATTTCATTAAAGTGAGCTCTCTAACTTGTCAGATTTTCTTCATCTGAAACCATATTTGTTGTTTTTCTGCTATTATGAACAAATCTATAGTGCAGATTTTAAGATAAATTACTTGACAATAAATTCAATTAACAGAAGAAATCCAAACACTAATGGTGATTCTAGATGTGCCCATTTAAACCTTTATTGTGGCACTCTAAACACTTGGGTAAATTAATTAAGGCCTGTCAGATACAATGAATAATGCTTAAGGACACAGATTTAAAACAGAGTTTGTCTTTGAATTATCCTTTACATTCGTTCCCTCTGTCCTATATAATGAATAGCCACTATACAAAATCATAATTCACTTACTCAGATGCAGATACAAGCATAAAGGTCTCTACTGCAATTCTGTTTTAATGACCATCAATATCTCTTTGCTGATGAACTCCAAACGCATTTGGCTTGCTCTAATAGAACGGTTTTACTGCATCTGAAGAATAGCCATGGGTGGAAAATAAAGACTTGTTTAATAAATGCTGGATTTAGGGAGGAAGAAATCTGTATTTATGAGCAGCTTTTCAGGACCTCAGTTTATTTCTCAGTTATGCTATTTATAACTAACCATATTTGAGAAACAATAGCCACCCATTGGTATATACTACAAGATATGAAGATTTACCTCTTTGAAGACATACTGTAAAAGCCAAACACTTTCAATTTAATTATTATGTTCCCATTGTAAAAAAATATACCGCCATAAATTACAAAAACTCAACATTTTAGGACTCTGAACTATACCCTTCACCTGGCTTCAATTTTGTATCAATTTTGATAAATTGCATTTTAAAAGTTCTATTGTATCCAAAGACTTCAAATGATCTATATTTTTGGTTTTACAACATGAGCTATGTGGTTAGCATGTACATTGCCAAGGATATTCAAATTTTTTTTAAAAGGCTTAGTAAGATTCTTAGAAAGTATTGCACCTGCAAATGGATACTCATTGTATCAGGAGGGATACAGATTTTATAGGCATACAGGGATCAGCAGATTGGATCTAACTTGCATCAATTCAATGTACACATGGCATGTAGCAAGGCAGACAGATATGCATGAAGCAAACAACAAAAGTAAAGGGAGTTTCTATCCAAAGAGATCTTGAGAGAGTGACAGGAACTGGCTAACAAATTACTAATTAAATTTAATATGTAAAAAATGTAGAGTAATAAGAACATAAGAACGGCCATACTGGGTCAGACCATAGGTCCATCTAGCCCAGTATCCTGTCTTCTGACAGTGGCCAATGCCAGGTGTTCCAGAGGGAATGAACAGAACAGGTAATCATCAAGTGATCCATCCCATGTTGCCCATTCCCAGCTTCTGGAAAATGGAAGCTAGGGACACCATCCCTGCCCATCCTGGCTAATAGCCATTGATGGACCTATCTTCCATGAATTTATCTACAGTAACTCCTCGCTTAACATTATAGTTATGTTCCTGAAAAATGTGATTTTAAGTGAAACAATGTTAAGTAAATCCAATTTCCCCATAAGAATTAATGTAAATGTAAATGGAGGGGTTAAGTTCCAGGGAACTTATATATGTAAAGTATAAGTTTTAAACAGTTTAATACTGTACACAGCAATGATGATTGTGAAGCTTGGTTGAGGTGGTGGAGTCAGAGGGTGGAAGAGGACGGGATATTTCCCAGGGAATGCCTTAGTGTTAAATGATGAACTAGCACTCGGCTGAGCCCTCAAGGGTTAACACATTGTTGTTAATGTAGCCTCACACTGTACAAGGTAACACAAATGGAGGGAGGGGAGACAACATGGCAGACAGAGAGAGAGAGACACACCCTGTGTGTGGGAGAGAGAGAGAGAGAGAGATGTGCATTGCCCCTTTAAATACACTGACCGCGCTCTAAGTACATTGCCTTTTTAAGTACATAAGGAAGTTGGGACAGCAGCTTCTACCAGCAAGCTCCCTCCCTCCTGAGCCCTGTCGTGTCCCTCCCCCTGCTCTATATGGAGAAGGAGTAAGCAGGGTGTAGGAGCGGGGGGAGGGGGACACCCTGACATTAGCCCCTCTCTCCTTCCTCTCCTCCCCCACCCACGCACAGCAAGCAGGAGGCTCCAGGGAGCAGCTTCAAGGCAGAGGGCAGGAGCAGCACTTGGCAGTGGGGGGAGGGACAGCTGAACTGTCAGCAGTTGATAGCCTGCTGGGCGGCTGCTGCACAGGGAACTTAGGGAAGCGGGGAGCTGATAGGGGGGCTGCCGGTCCACCCTGGTTCCAAGTCCCCACCAGCTAGCTCCAACAGGCTGCTCTTTCTGCAAGCAGTGGACAAAGCAGGCGGATGCCAAACAACGCTATAAGGGAGCATTGCGCAACTTTAAACAAGCATGCTCTCTAATTGATCAGCAACGTAACAACGAAACAACATTAACCGGGATGACTTTAAGTGAGGAGTTACTGTAGTTCTTTTTTGAACCCTGTTATAGTCTTGGCCTTCGAAACATCCTCTGGCAAGGAGTTACACAGGTTCATTGTGCGTTGTGTGAAGAAATACTTCCTTTAGTTTGTTTTAAACTTGCTGCCTATTAATTTCATTTGGTGGCCCCTAGTTCTTGTGTTTATGAGAAGGAGTAAATAACACTTCCTTATTTACTTTCTCCACACCAGTCACGATTTTATAGATCTCTATCATATCCCCCCTTAGTCATCTCTTTTCCAAGCGGAGAAGTCCGTCTTATTAATCTCTGCTCATAGGGCAGCCGTTCCATACCCCTAATCATTTTTGTTGCCCTTTTCTGAACCTTTTCCAAGTCCAATATATATTTTTTGAGATGTGGCGACCACATCTGCACGCAGTATTCAAGATGTGGGCATACCATGGATTTATATAGAGGCAATATGATATTTTCTGTCTTATTATCTATCCCTTTCTTAATGATTCCCAACATTCTGTTCGCTTTTTGATTGCCGCTGTACATTGAGTGGATGTTTTCAGAGAACTATCCACAATGACTCCAAGATCTCTTTCTTGAATGGTAACAGCTAAATTAGACCCCATCATTTTATATGTATAGTTGGGATTATGTTTTACAATGTGTATTACTTTGCATTTATCAACATTGAATTTCATCTGCCATTTTATTGCCCAGTCTCCTAGTTCTGAGAGATCCTTTCGTAGCTCTTCACAGTGTGCCTGGGACTTAACTATCTTGAGCAGTTTTGGATCATCTTCAAATTTTGCCACCTCACTGTTTACCCAGTGTTTTTCCAGATCATTTACAAATATGTTAAATAGAGTAATGGAATAGAGTAATGAAGAATAGATCAAAACATGAGAAAAGGAATTGTGTTTTAAATGGATACAATCCACTAGATGCTAATCAGGAAAAAGAGGATCCAGGGATGACAGCAGCTAGAAATAAAAACCATTATCTCAAGGCCTGGTAGCATTAAGAAAGCAAATAGAAAACAAGTATAAATGCAGAAAGTACCAATCAGAAGAGATCAATATCCCACTGTACAAGGGGCAAATGTGACCTCACAGAGCACTATAATGAGAAATTTGGAAAGGGACAATGAGGTAATTTACAATGATGGACTTCAGTGGTTGTAGTTACATGTTCTCTCTCACATTACTTAGCAATGTGACAAGACAAGCACGTATTGAAGCTACATTCTTCATAGCCCATTGAAATAGGAGGATGGATTCTTTCAGTAGTGATTGGCTCTGGGGTCTCTGAGTAGCAATTAAAATCTTGTTTTCTGTTTTTACCACTAAACTCAAGGAAGGGGTCTAGGCACTTCCAGAATTTCTCTTCTCAGTAATAGATTATAGGTAGAAACTAGACAAGTAGAATCTTGGTTTCAGTCCAATGTTTTCTGTTGTGACTGCCTGGTAAACAACAATAACAAGCTATAATTTAAGAGCTCCTTGAATACACCATTCCTTCTTGGAAGCATGTTATTTTAGGATACTACACTCTAAGACCCCAATCCTTCACCACTGAAGTCAATGAGAGTTGACTTCCATTGCAAAAGGGGCAGATTAAGTGCAGTTCTGGCTGTGTTCTAAGCAGATCACCCAACAATAGCATTGGGAGCACAACCTGAAGCATACAGCAAAAATCTTCAAATATGGATTTTCTTCCTTTTCCTCATGCATTATCCTTTAATTAATTTTAATTTTTATCACAGAATGAAATGAATATGTACTTTAAAATAAAAGTGAGAAGCGACTGGAAGCAGTTTCAGGACAAGGCTTCTCCATCAGACAGCCTGCTTAAAAAGACAAGAATCAATTTGTCCGATAAGGGAGAAATCAACTCTGCTGAGCCAGTGCATAAAAAATGTTTCATCCTTATTGTTTATTGAATGACTGATGGATAAAAAGAGAAAATACCCATCAATGTCCACTTGGGACAAGTGAGTCGGAGAACAACTTCTTAACATCTCTATTTTCACAGATGCATTGTTCCAGAGTCGTAAATTCTTCCAATTTAATCACCGAAAATCATCAATCACCACTTTCACATTACTATTCTACCTCAGTCTATAACTTCATGAGAGGAAGCATGGTGTGGAGGAATGGAGTTGTAAGGCAGGAAACTTTTCATTCTAATCCCAGCTCTGCCACTGAATAGCCTTGAGAAATTCACTTCAATTCCCTGTTACAGTTTCTTCATTTTACAAATTGTTGAGGACTAGCACAAGACTTTGAACAGAAAGGATAACATTTTAAAAAGTTTCTAAATCTCACTGATTTGCGAGGGGAATTAGGCTCCTAAATCACTTTAAAACTTTTGAACATTTTATTCGAAAGCACCGTATTTGTTACAAATTCTAAATTGTAACAAAGGGAACATGGAATTTGAATCAGCATCCTTTTAGTAAGCTTAATCAAGGTATTTTTCATTACTTTTAAAAATTTCCCACTAACATTTGAAATTAAATACATTATTCCATTGCTTACATACATATTTTTTAAAATATCTTTTTTAATTTTGGAAAAAAAACATCCAAGAACCTGCACAAGTAATCTGCAAATAAAAATTAAAAGCAAGTCTTGTATTTTGTTGGTCATGTCTGATATAGCCTTACACTGGGGCCCTTTTCTTGGTGCTCATCATTCTTCCTTTAAAAGTAAATAGTCACTGTATGATGTATTTAAGATCTAGTTAAAAGATTAAGAAAATCGTTTTTATATTGCGTAGACTTTCTTTAATCTTGTATCTTTATGCAGAATGGGGCTAGCAATTATAATTAAAATATAAATCCAGCTATTCTATTTTTAAGAATAAAAGTACTGCACGTGATTTTAAACAATTCTAATATTAACACATTATTGTATACACATTAGTCAGTTATAAATAATTGAATGTTTATGCTTAGTTAGGATGTCCAAAAATGCTAAAAGTAATCATTTAATTATACTCTCAAAAGTCACAAAACCAAGCTTCTTGCTTTTCCATTGATGCAACTCAGGCATGGTTTCACCAGCATAGACAATTCACTGGGATGGCAAAATTTAATGTATTCTCTTAGCTCAGCTACATCTCATTACTGATTTACCTGTGAATTCATTTCAGTTGGATAACTTTTTCAAGCAGAAGGCTTGAAAGTGAAAAGGTGAATCAGACTGAACTTTCTTCCTAGCTCATATCTTACGTGAGAAAGTCAGTGACAGTATTTCTTACCAGTAAAATTTGTTTATGGCTAATACAGGTTATGAACTAGTATTTTGCAAAATCTTAAATCCAAATTCCTGGTGAACTGAAGAGCTGTTCCTTCCTAATGGCATTTCTACCTTAGTGTGATAGTTACTGAAGAGTGACAAGGTTTTTCACTCTTTGAAAAAGAGGGTGCTTTTTATCATCTATTTAAAACAAAAAATATGGAAACACAGATATTCCACTGACTAATTCTAGGAAGCTTTATTCTTACCGAAACCTGTCTAGCATTTTCTCACTTGAATTAACTCCATATGCAAGTCACCTGTGCTTCAGCTGCTAGCACAGCAATATATACATCAACTCATTTGCTGTACAGCTAACAAATGAAATGTGAATCATGGCACAGAAACAGCATATAGACATTACATTTTTTTAAAGTACAAAAGTATTGCTAAGCGGGGTTTTTTTTTCTGCAATGCAAACCATGTATCAATTATTGGAAGTCTCGGCTGCGACAGTTAATGAAAAATTTTGACAAGCCATATGCCAGATAATGTATCGTAGATTAAACTTAATTTGAAATACTGCAGTATGTTTCATAACAAAAAGTTGAAATAGCTACTTTGAATACACTTTCTATAACACTGATTCTCACTAATAGGTCTCAAACTAATTAGGAATCACAAAATGATTGTAGAAATTTTCAGGAGTAATACAAAAACAGTAAGAGGATGATGCTGTCAGTTTCAGTGTTAGCTGCACCTTTGACCCCACCCCCTTTCGTAGGGCACCCACTTAACGTTTCAATCTTCCTGGCCATCTCCTCTCTCAGCTGGAGACCCACATGATGGCTTGTTGTCCCTCTCCACCTCACTATGATTTCCCCAGCAGGTCTAACAGGGGGCAGCACCTCTGAGTCATTCTTTCTTCAGGGGCCACAACACCATATACCAGTTACCAACCAGCCTTCACAACGCAAAATACATTTACTCTTAGGGCAAAAGCATCACAGAGAAAACATTAAAAAAACCCAATAAAGTCCCTACATGCATGCTAAAATCTTACCACAGATCACCCTCAACTCCAACACAAGGCTCTCGTAGATGCCACCCTTTCAAACCCCTTAGCCTGAGCCCCTTAGCCGGAGTGAGCTGGCTCAAGACAGCCACGGGTGTCTAATTACAGTGAAGACATATTCTCAGTTACAAGTTCATGTCAGTTCCACAGTTTTCTTTATAATACCTCCTAAAACAGGTAATGGCCTTGTCTTCAGGGGCTGAAGCTTCAAAAGGTTGAGTTTTTGCATAACTAGCACTCGGGAATTTGCTTTAACTCTCTGCCCAACCACTCCCCTCTTCAGATCCCCCAGGAAGCCAACTCAGGAAGCCAGGACCCTGAAAATACATTTAACACTTATTGTCCCAGAAATCCATATCCGTCCAACATTTCAATGCAACAGTCTTTTGGCAACCTCACACTTCCCAGGTCTCACATATGTCACAGGTGCAATGCCTCTAAAATATTTAGATCAGCTCCAAGCCCTATGCCAAAGTATACTTAGCCTTTAGGACCTGGAAACACCTTTGAATAAGCCCTTTGGAATTCCTGGCTTGATGCAACCCATGGTTGTCTAGCTAAAGCAAAAGGACAGGAGACAATTCATATGTGAAGATGTGAAGAGTTTAAAGAAAGGAGCCCATTTTTCCTCAGTTTTGTAAAAGGAATGATAGTCCGGGAAGAGGGACAGTAATCTGATGAAGTAGCCTCTTAGTTGCAGATAACACCTATTTATCCTTTCATCAGAACTCACTGGTGGAAGAGGCGGTCAATCTTTCATCCCAATACAGTCTGAGAAAAACGCACAGGAGAGAGGAAAAGACTGACAGTTTAGCAACTTTTCATGGTGCTTTCGCTAAGAGGATGAGTCTTATAAAACATTGGGCTGAACCATAACATTACCTGGCAGACAAAATATTCCTTTCACCTGCCCTGAAGCTTCTGTAGATCTGATGTTATTGTAATCCACCCACTATCCAGAATCATGGATTCATTTTCTACCAGAGAGCAGGGTCTGATGGCTCCTTCTTGGAACAGGCTGTGGCTTGGGTTGTACAGATGTCATTCAGGTTGTGCTGGTGGCAGCAGTGGAAAAGCAGCCTGAACCTTTGATCTGCCACGAGAAGCTACCACTCTGACAGACGCGAGGCCAGAGCAAGAATAGAAAGAATTTGTGAAAGAAACATGAAAAGTTCAGACACCCACAGCCAGAGCATTTGCAGCCAGCTTTCCTTATTAGGGATGGTGGGTGAGTTTCAGTGCTGCTCATTTTACTTAGAAGTAAAAACTGGAGGAACAGTTTTTGATAGCTGCACTGAAAAGTCCAGAATAGCAGCTGTCTCTTCTGCTCTGTTCTCCTACATCACTGAAGTGTGACCAGGAAGAAAGAGCAGGAAAAGAGGCAAAGACCGGATGGCTGAAGGGAGTCCAAACTAGAGATTCTTATTGATTGCTAACCTGTTGATTGCTAATCTTATTGATTGCTAACCTGTCAAGAAAAGGAGAGCTGCCTATCCTGTATTTGTGGCAACCATGGGACAGAAATTCAAGCTTTCTATACCTTCTTCTTCCAGCTCAGAAAAAGGAATTATATAGAAACTTGATAACAAACTGTTGCCATAATTCTGCTAAAACCGCCAAGACTTGCTCTAAATATTTTTCAACAGAATCCTTAGGCGAGGACAAAGATCCCAAGTTAAGAAGTGCCATACTACAGAAATTAATTTATGAATATATCAGGGTGCATGTATACATTGTAATTTGTACACAAGCTACACATAATCTTGCAAGTGACAAATTATTGACACTTTAAAAAAAGTCTGTTGCAAGATTATGTACTAAATGTATAAATTACAAAGATAAGTGGTGTTCAACAGATAAGTGAATTTCGTTTTTTGTGAGTGGTTATTTTGGTCCCCTGAAATCATGATCAGCTCTCTCTCAAATTTCTATGATAACTTCACAGCTACCACAGAATCCTGCCAGTGCTGTGAACCAGCTTACTAGGGGAAGTGTTCGGCAACTGACAGTTTTAGTATATTGTGCAAGTTTATGAATTTAAGGGAGTGTTATTGTTCGTGCTTTTAGCAAAGATCAGAAAGTCCAGAATATTGCATTTTATTCCCAGCTATGTCAGTAAATTGCTGTGCGACATTCCTTACGCTGCACCTTATTTTCCTCATCTTGGCTTAATTAAATCTGACAACATTTCAGTGAAGTAAGTAATTTTTGTTAAGTTATTTGAGAACTTCAGATATAAGGAACCAATATGCTAAGTTTTTTAATATTAATGCCATCACCTTTTGGATTATAGAGCACGAACACTTTGCAAAACCATGCCAACATAATATTTCTTATTATTTCTATTGTGAGTGCCCAGAGACCTCAGGACCACGTTGTGCTATACAAACTGAAAGGCAGACAATGTTCTCTGCCCAAACAGCTTACAACCTATTAAAAAGACTACCTGACTTGTTTTGTGTGTCAATGGGATTCCATGGCAGTTGGCTGGACCATTAAAATGTACTGATTAAAAATTAAAACATACAGTTCTGTACAGAACTATCTATTTACCTTCACTGTTGAGGGAATTCAGTACATAACACTACAATTAGCTCATCGTTAAAAAAATATATCCAAGTCTCCTTTCATGTTTTTAGCATGAGTGTATAAAGGCTATCCTCTTAAAAGCTAATATTTTATTAAAGGGATTACAATATAGGGAATTAGTATGCTCTCTCTCTACCACTAATGACAAACTGTAGTACATTTTGTCACTTGACCACATAAAACATGAGAACTTTTATAGTATTTACTGTATATTAGTTCCAGTTATTCTGAAACTGAATTGTCTTCTTAGTCAACCAGAATGCAGAAGTGCTATAAAAGTTATTTCTTACTCATGCAAAACTTTTATATTCTGATCAGCTACAACCTTCACAATTCCACGTACACATACAAACAGAGTCATTTCAGCTTCAGTCCTGCTCCACAGCCTCTTAGTCCACATGCTCTTATCCCCCTCAACTGCTTCTTGCTCTTGAGGAAGGCCAAGCTGTTAGCACAGGCTAAATTGTAAGTATACCCAGGCTGAGGCTGATATTTTAGCTGAGGTTAGTTATTACTAAGTTAATATGAATCAATTTCAGCTTGTTGTATTAGTCAACCTTTTAAATATTTTATGAAAGTGAAAAAAATCCCACAATAAAAAAAAACATACAAATGATCAGTCGAATTGCCAAAAGAATTCTTTGAAACCTTTATGGCCCTGAAGATTTGTTGATACAGAGAAAGAAGGAACTCTAAATCCTTTTAAAAATATCTTTTCAGTTTAGCTTTTTTGTGTTATTTCTATCCTGTCCAACACCCTTTACTTTCATGAAAACCATAGAGCTATTCTGCTTCAGCTGAAAGGAATGAGAAGCTGAGGCAGAACCTTTGTTGCTGGCAAACTACTTCAAAATTTTGAGTATGGGAACCAGAAGAGATAGTTTATAGCAGTCAGAATAGAGATTAACATAGTTACTATGAAGTTATTGTGAAAGAATAATACAGTGATTATGCAAATGTTGGCATTCTGATTGGCTAATCATAGCTGTCAAGCCAGTTCAGAAGGATTTGCATACGGCACAGCTACTAAGAAATCTATAATGATTGTGCAAATCAGACACAGACAACTTCAGTGAAAGGAACTGCATAACTAATTGTAGTTATGGTTCAGTATCTGCAGGGCCGGCTTTAGGCCGATTGGCCCAATTCCCCTGAATCGGGCCCCGCGCCTAAGAGGGCCCTGCAATGTCCGTCTCATCGGTGGCACTTTGGCGGCAGCTGAATTGCTGCCGCTGCGTTCGACAGCGTTTCGGTGGAGGGGCCCCGTCGACAATATACTGCCAGAAACAAAATCAGATTATTTGGAAACCCAAGACAGAGTACCAGTATGCTATTTATATTATGGTGTGTGACGGGGCAAGGCCAGAGGGCTATAGGAAAGTGGTAAGGAACCAGTATGTTAGCCCCAGGCTAAACAAATCCCTGATACCTTATGGCAGTTGCTCCAGGTTATTCAAGACACCTGGGGCCAATTAAGAACTTTCCAGAAGGCAGGGAGGTTGATTGAGACACCTGCAGCCAATCAGGGGCTGGCTGAAACTAGTCAAAAGCCTCCCAGTGAGTCAGTGAGGGGCGCATGTCAGGAGCTGTGGAAGGAGGTTGCGTGTGAGGAGTGGGGAGCAAGAGGCACTAGGAGCTGAGAGTAAGAGGGCGTACTGTTGGAAGATCCTGTGGTGAGGATAAAGAAGGTGTTGGGAGGAGTCCATGGGGAAGTAGCCCAGGGAGTTGTAGCTGTTGTGCAGTTGTTCCAGGAGGCACTCTAAACAGCTGCAGTCCACAGGGCCCTGGGCTGGAACCCAGAGTAGAGTGTGGGCCCGGGTTCCCCCCAAACCTCCCAACTCCTGATCAAGCACAGGAGGAGTTGATCTAGACTGTGGGTTCTACCAGAGGGGAAGATCTCGGAGGCAAACAAAAAAATCCACCAATAAGCGCAGGACCCACCAAGGTAGAGGAGGAACTTTGTCACAACTGGTGTCAGGTGTGGGATTTGGTGTGCACAGCGCGGCGGAAGAAGGGGGTGTTTAAAAAAAGGGGGGGGCGGGGGTTTATTTTTTTTTCACCACAATGGAAGATGTAGTACGGCACTGATACAAGCCACGGCTGCCCAGCAGGAGGCTACCCGTGTCCAGGCAGCTGCCCAAGAGGAGGCAGTGCGGCTGCAGCAGGAGACCAATCACCTGTTGATGGACCAGGCCGCTCAAGACCGTACTATGTTGCGGGAACCGGTAAACCAAGTGAAGGCCCTTACAGAGATGAACCATAGCCATGATGGGACACAGCACATACGGGCCAGCAATTGCCTACAGAAAATGACGGGGAACGATGACATAGAGGCATATCTCCTGGCCTTTGAGAGGACAGCCCTAAGGGAGGCTTGAGATCAGTGGTCTGGCATCCTCGCCCCATTCCTGTGTGGGGAGGCCCAAAAGGCCTACTATGATCTGCCCGAACAGGCCGCAGCAGACTACCCGCAGCTGAAAGCAGAGATCCTGGCCAGATCTGGGGTAACGACCGCAGTGCGGGCCCAGAGGTATCATGAGTGGAGGTACCAGGAAGACAAAACCCCACGGTCCCAATTGTATGACCTCATCCATCTCGCACGAAAGTGGTTGCAAACTGAGTCCCGGAGTCCAGAAGAGATACTAGAGGTTCTGGTCATCGACCGATACATGAGGGGACTACCGCCAGAGCTTAGCACATGGGTAAGCCAGAACGAACCCTCTACCTATGATGAGATTGTAGCAATGGTAGAGAGGCGAAGGACAGCAAGGGAGCTGACCCGACCAGTTAAGGAAACGGAACCCTGGGTTAAACTAGCAGCACCAAGCCCTAGAGTTCGAGTGACTGGGCCACCAGGAGGGCCCAGGTGGAAAAAGAGAGGGGCTGAAGGCCCACCAGAGGCCATAAAGAGTCGGAGCACTGAGGGGGAAGAAGATTGTGATGTTAGACTTCCCAAACCAAGAGACCGGGGAACGCCTAGGGTTCCATACAGATGTTATGCCTGCGGGGAGTGGGGACACATAGCTGCACAGTGTCCCAGCACCGAGGAGCCTATGCAATGTAACTTGGGGGACTGGGAGGTCCCGTGCTCCCTTATCCACCTTGCGGGCGTCGCATTAGCCCCGCATAACTACACCAGACCGGAAAAGATAAATGGAGTAGAGACTATAGCGCTTGTGGAATCCGGGAGTGCAATCACCCTCATATCGGGTAAACTGGTAAAAAGTAGCCAGCTGCTACAAGCCAAACGCGTAGCAGTGACGTGCGTGCATGGAGCCATGAGCCATTACCCCACCATCCCAGTGGAGATAGAGGTTATGGGGACCCCCATTGAGGTGGCAGTGGGTGTAGTTCCTAAACTCCCGTATCCTGTAGTCATTGGGAGGGACTATCCAGGGTTTGATAATTTACTCCCCCCGGAGAGGCTGGAGGGAGGTGGGGACCCTGAGGGCAGCGACGCATCACCAGGGGAATGTCAACCCCCGATGTTCGCTGAGTTTTCTCAGGATCTGTTCTCAAAAAGACCCAGAAGATAAAAAAAGAGAGGAAGGCTGCAAAAGCTTTGGGAACCCGGATCCTGACCCAGGGCCAGAAGATCGCCCTAGTAGGCAGACGGACACGAGCAGCCAGAGAAACTACCACTACAGAAGGTGAGCCGGAGGCTGGCCCCAGCCGTGACAAAAATGAGCCATTGGAAGCAACAGAAGCCAGCCCCTGGGAGCTCGGGCAGGTTAGTCCCGGGAGAGAGACTTTCGGGTGGGACCAGGCAGAGGACCCTAGATATGATAATGCCAGGAAAGAGGTGGCCGAGATAGATGGGATACCAGTGGATGGGAAGGTCCGGGGTCCAGGACCTTACTTTATAGTGAAGAAAGATCTCCTGTACCGTGTGGTGCAAATGCAGGAGCAAGAGATACATCAACTTCTGGTGCCACGAAAACATCAAAAAGCCATATTGAGCCTCGCCCACAGTCCCCTATTTGGAGGACACCTAGGGGTAGAGAAAACCCAGGCACGGATCCTGCGGAGGTTCTTCTGGCCAGGAGTACATGAAGATGTCCAACGATACTGCACCTCTTGTCCGGAGTGTCAGTTACATAGTCCTCGCCCGCACTTCTGGGCTCCTTTGATACCTCTTCCAATAATAGAGGTTCCTTTTGAATGCATAGCCATGGATTTGATAGGGCCCCTTGAGAAGACAACTCGGGGCCACCAACATGTGCTTGTTGTACTGGATTATGCAACCCGCTACCCAGAAGCCGTTCCCCTATGCAACACGGCTTCCAAAACCATAGCTAAGGAGCTAGTACAGATCTTTGCCCGAGTTGGGCTACCCAAGGAGATATTGACTGATCAAGGGACACCTTTCATGTCCAAGTTGATGAAAGATCTCTGTTCATTACTCCATGTACAAGCCCTACGGACCTCCGTATACCACCCGCAAACAGATGGCCTTGTGGAAAGGTTCAATAGGACCCTCAAAGCCATGATCAGGAAAGTGGTGAGCCGGGATGGGAAAGATTGGGATACCCTATTGCCTTACCTCATGTTCGCCATCCGGGAGGTTCCACAACCCTCCACAGGTTTCTCACCATTCGAACTATTATACGGGCGCCACCCCTGGGGCATATTGGATATAGCTAGAGAAGCCTGGGAAGAGGAGCCAAATCCAGGAAGGAATATAGTCGAGCATGTGCTGCAGATGAGGAATCGGATAGCTCGAGTTACGCCTATTGTACGAGAACACTTGGAGAAAGCACATGAGACCCTACCGAATCCCAGCAGCCAAAAGAGAAGAAATCAAGGCTGAAGTAAAGAAAATGTTAGAATTAGGGGTTATTGAAGAATCTTACAGTCAGTGGTCCAGTCCAATCGTTCTAGTGCCTAAACCTGACGGTACCACAAGATTCTGTAATGACTTCCACCGACTGAATGAAGAATCCCAATTTGATGCATACCCCATACCACGCATCGACGAACTGATGGACCGACTGGGTAGTGCCCAATTCTTGACTACACTGGATCTGACAAAAGGATATTGGCAGATTCCCCTGACCAAAGAAGCTAAAGAAAAGACAGCGTTTTCCACCCCGGATGGGCTACTCCAGTATACAGTCCTTCCTTTCGGGTTACATGGGGCCCCGGCCACATTCCAGCGCCTCATGGATAAACTGCTGCGCCCCCATTCTAGTTATGCAGCTGCGTACCTAGATGATGTCATTATCCATACGCCAGACTGGGGAACCCACTTGGAGAAAGTTGAGGCAGTACTGCACACCTTAAGGCGGGCTGGCCTCACCGCTAAATGCGCCATAGGGCTAGCAGAGGCTAAGTACCTGGGCTATATTGTAGGAAGGGGCATAGTGAAGCCCCAAACGAATAAGCTAGAGGCGATTCAAAACTGGCCCCAGCCGATCCGAAAGAAGCAGGTCCGTGCATTCTTAGGCATGGTAGTCTATTACCGACGTTTTATTCCCCACTTCGCCACTAGGTCAAGTCCCCTAACAGACCTGGTGAAGGCCCGAGGTCCAGACATGGTGAAGTGGACTGATGCAGCGGAGAGGGCATTCACAGACCTTCGGACGGCCCTCTGTAATGACCCCATACTTATAGCCCCAGACTTTAACAAATAATTTATTTTACAAACAGATGCTTCTGAGGTGGGTTTGGGGGCGGTTCTATCGCAAATGGTTGGAGAAGAACACCCAATCCTCTACCTAAGCAAAAAGCTGCTCCCAAGAGAACAGAAGAACGCAGTAGTCGAAAGAGAATGCCTTGCTGTCAAATGGGCCATGGAGACACTGTGTTATTACCTCTTGGGCCGGCGATTTACTCTTGTGACGGACCATGCACCCCTCCAGTGGATGCAGCGGAATAAGGAAAAGAATGCAAGGGTCACCAGGTGGTTTTTATCCCTCCAACCGTTCCAGTTTCACATACGGCACAGGGCTGGATGCCACCATGGCAACGCTGATGGTCTGTCAAGAGCACACTGCCTGGCTTCCCAAGTTGCCCAACTCTATGGTGTTGAGCAGAGGGGGCGGATATGTGACGGGGCAAGGCCAGAGGGCTATAGGAAAGTGGTAAGGAACCAGTATGTTAGCCCCAGGCTAAACAAATCCCTGATACCTTATGGCAGTTGCTCCAGGTTAATCAAGACACCTGGGGCCAATTAAGAACTTTCCAGAAGGCAGGGAGGTTGATTGAGACACCTGCAGCCAATCAGGGGCTGGCTGAAACTAGTCAAAAGCCTCCCAGTGAGTCAGTGAAGGGTGCATGTCAGGAACTGTGGAAGGAGGTTGCGTGTGAGGAGCTGGGAGTTGATCTAGACTGTGGGTTCTACCAGAGGGGAAGATCTCGGAGGCAAACAAAAAAATCCGCCAATAAGCGCAGGACCCACCGAAGTAGAGGAGGAACTTTGTCACAGGTGGCATACAGGAACTGCAGTGAAGGATCAGAGCCCCCTTGTGATAGGCCCCATATGTCAGTAATAAGGAAGATAGCTCACGTTCCAGAGTGTTTGAAGTGGAACAAAACAACCAAGTGGGATATTGCAACCACACGCAGCATCTTTAGGAAGCATACTGTATTTTATGTTTAAAACAGGAAAACCTCAAAAAGCCATTACATTGAGATGGGCCAGACAGCATGAGCCGTACAATGTTCTTTGCCCTTTGTATCAGTACAGGTGGTGCATATTTATATGTTCCTAGCTCACAGGTGATGGGTTTTCTACAGAGTCTATAATCACTAGGGGGGTGATTAAAGGAAATTCCTCAACACAGCCTTCTCAAGCTTCCCCAAGAGGAGAAGGTGATTGATTTGTGATTACCTGTAACAGGAGGTCAATGAATAAAGGCCCAAGCTGTAAACAAAGTGGCTGAACTATTCCAAGGGGGCCCCAGGCTCTTAAAGTGAAACTTGACATGAATTGATAACCACAGAGCAAATCCAGTTGATGGGTTTGAAAAACTGGCATCTACTGGAGCCCTATGTTGGAATTGGGAATCACCTCTGGTAAATTGTTAACATGCATGTAGGAACTTCTATTGGTTTTTGTATGTTTTCTCTGTGATGTGTTGCCCTAAGAATAAATGTATTTTGTTTTCTGAAGGCTGATTAACAGGTGTACATTCTCTCAGCCCCAGGAAAAAAGGTTAACCACAGGTGTGAGATCCAGTTTAGACCTGCTGAGGAAATCAAAATTAGATGCATAGCGACTGCAAGCCTAAACCCCTGGTCTAGATGGAGAAAGACGCTCAAGAGAGGTGATGGCTTAGGAAACCAGAAACCTTAAATAGATGCCTTCAAGGAGTCTGGTATGGGGAGGGAGTCAAAGGTCCAATTAACCCTGAAACTGCAACAGTAACCATAAAATAAAAGGTTTAGTGGAAAATCATAAGATGTTGCATCTTATCATTTGCCAAACAAGTATGGAATGTGCAATATCCCAATACCACTAAAAGCTGAATGAAATCGTTTCTGGGACAGTAATTCAGATAAGACATTACCGAAAATTCTTAAAATCTATGTTTTCTTGACAGCTACATTAAGAAATTATAAGTAGCACAGTAAGATTAAGAGTATGCTGTTTACTATCTTGTCCAGTTTTCCCCCCACCTCCATCCAACCCGCACTAAAACAGCATGGGCTCAATTGCTAATGCAAGATTCAGTTTAAAGATTGATTCTGTTTTACTTCTTAATATTATTGAGTTTCCCCTTGTTTTTCCAAGTGCTTTCTATCCACTTTTCTTTAATATGTTGCTGCTACAGTAATTGTAACATACCTGTAGCTAAAATGTAATTTTGGTCACAAGAGGACAGATGTTTGATATGCTGTGAGTGAGACAGATTCAGCTATGAGAACAATTTATTATGCAAACAGAATATCTTAATAGGGAACAGATTTTTTCCACAATCTGCTATTTCAACAATATAAAACAACCTGTGGATCAGGCAGTTAGTCCCTCCCTTACCTACCAGTTAAATCCAAAGAAGTTCTAAAATTTTGGAGCAGACAGGAAGGTGTTTTATTTTCCATACAATTTTTCACATGCAACTGGCATGTTCTATTTGTGGGGAAGAAATTACCAATATATCAGGAGAAAATCTATTCTTCTTGAAGCTATTCTCAATATGACCAAAACCAGTCATTACTGGAACTTACAGAAAATAACCTAAATCTACAAGGTGTGGTTCTTTTTGGTATATTCGCTTAGGGCTGGTCTACACTACGGGTGGAGGGGGGGGGGGTCGATGTAAGGTACCTCGCTCAACTTACCTTGCCGTGTGGACCCTGCAAAGTCGAAGGCTGCTGCTCCCCCGTCGACTTCGCTTCCTCCTCGCCTCGGGGTGGATTACCGGAGTCGACGGGAGCGCGTTCTGGGATAGAATTATCACGTCTAGATTAGACGCAATAAATCGATCCCCAAAAGATCGATTGCTACCTGCCAAATCGGGCGGGTAGTGTAGACAAGCCCTTAGATATATCAACAGCTATATTGCCAGCTCTCTTTTTTACTGCTTAGAGAGAAATGTAAATCAGACTGACTGCATTGAGCAAAGCAGTACAATTCAAATTGTGGAGTTAAGAAATTAATTCTACCAAAGCACAGAGTAATACAGGAAAATGCACAGTCCATATTTATTAGTGCCATAGTATCAGTGATGGATATTAGTTTAGAAATTAAAACATCCAATTTCCTATGCAGTAGTATGCCCATAGAAAGTGATTACAACAGCAGCACTTATATCTTTCAAACTCTTGTCAGAATCACCCCCATAATCAGGGGCGGCTCTAGGCACCAGCAAACCAAGCACATGCTTGGGGCAGCACATTTTCAGGGGCAGCATTCTGGCCATCCTTTTTTTTTATTTTTTATTTTTTATTTTTTTTTGCTTGGGGAGGCAAAAGGACTAGGTAAGGTCTGGGACACTCGGGCTGGGGGCTGCCCCGCAGGGCACATGGTGCTGCCCGCAGGTGCTGCAGGTGCCGCAGGGTAGCCGCCCCCCCAGCACCATAGCCGGGGCTGGGTGAAGTGCCTGAGCCACTCAGGGGCTGTGGCAGGGTGGCCAGGAGCAGCAGCAGCAGCGGGGCCATAGAGGGGACCGGTGCCCGGGGTGCTGCCATGCGGGGCCTGCGTCCCCCTCTGTGGGGCTGTCCTGCCGTGGCTCCTCAGCCCCCTGCCGGGGTAGTCCCCCCGGCTCTGTCCTCCCGGGTCCCAGCCAGTCCTGGAGGCAAGAACCCCGGCAGGAGGGACCCTGGGCTGATGCGCGGCCCGGGAGCCCCGCTGCTTACCCCAACCCTGCCGGCACCGGACAGGCTGGAGGTGAGGGGGAAGCAGGCAGAGTCAGCACTGGTGGTGGGGAGCCCAGGGCTGGGGCAGCAGAGGGTGCAGGGAGGGGAGAGAGAGAGCCCAGCACTGGGGTGGCAGGGAGTGCAGGTGAGGAAGGGCACTGGTGTGAGGGGGGGGGGGGTGAGAGCCATGGGCTGATGTGGCAGGGGGTGCGGGGGGGAGCCCAGGGGTGGGGTGGGGGGAAGCCAACATTTGTTTTGCTTGGGGCGTCAAAAAACCTAGAGCCGGCCCTGCCCATAATGGTTGTATTACACAAGTAGAAAATAAGTAAATAGTACGATGCATTTTTTCAATATGGCACAATCAAAGTGTGTATTCCATCAAAGAGATTACAAGTTATTAGACTGAAGAAATTTAAAAGGTATTCATATTATACCCTGTAAATTCCATGTCAAATACAACAGCTCCCATGAAAAACTGAGCATCCAAAGTAGAAACCATTAAATATTGATCGTTTACAGACAGTACTCAGATTAGATAAGTACTCAGTTCTTACAAACAGCAATTGAAAAGAAAGGAAGAAAGGCCGGGGGGGAAAGGAACAAAATGAATGTGAGGGAAGTAAAGCTTTACTTTTATTTCCAACATGTGGCACTGACTACAGTTACTTGTGGTCTATTAAAAAGGAAAAGCTTAATTACTTTCAAGATTTATTTTGCAAACTGAAGAGCTCTATGTATCCACAGAACAGATACAGCAAGATAAGATGTAGTACAAGCATCTCCACACTACCCTGCAAGTGTGCCACATCCCTATTTCAGAGGAACCAAGGAATGTGAGGGTAGTTTAAACGTCATGGCCGTTTATTCCTCTTCTGGAAAGACATCTACAAGGATATTAAGCTGACAAGAACATTTCTGCCTTATGATCATAATCAATGTCTAACAACAATAAATTGACTCATCAGTTAAAGGCAACTACAAAGGTCAAATCAATGAAGATGGGAACAGATGCTTGTAAGTATCACCCTTTGATTTACAATAACCAGACCATTGTGCAAGCAATTTTTTGACTGAAAAATATGAAATGTACCTAATCCACAAACATTAAAAAGAAAAATATTTGTGTTGAGGTAACAACAAGCTATTAGTTTCTATTCTTTCTTTTTACCTTTCTACACCTCTGTCTACAGGATTTATAGAAGTAATACAGGAGCACAGATAGTACATATGATTTTAAGATAACAGTTTTTGAGGAAAAGGGAATTTATATTTTTGCTTCCCTGCATCACAGATCGGGTTTGGCACCTACAGCCAAATTAATCCGGAACAAGTTGCTATATCTCAGTTTGACTTGCCGCTTGTCACTGTCTGAAAGTGTTGTTGTGGTTCTTAATGCAGAAGGCAGAATATGAGGGGAGAAATATTAAAATATGGACTCGTAAAAATATATCACTGTCTTATGAGATACTGGGAAGACTATTTAAAAGATTACAACAAAATTGGGGAAGATATTCTATCTGCCTTTACTTACTGTAATGCACAAATGTACACTCCTGATAACAGTGAGTTGCTGAAAACAGAACTGCAAAAATTTCTTCTCCTGCATAGGAAATGTCAACACAGTTTAAATCCATAAATATTTTATGTTCAAGAATCTATGCAAACAAATATAACCATGGTTACACTTTAAAGTTATGTGAGCCATATTAAGGTATTGAAAGCCACCTGCCAAAACAGAAAAATGTTTTATTCTTCTCATTTTAGTAATGCAACACTAGATAATCATCACTAAAGTTTTCTCTCTTGTTTCCAGAGCTGACTATATGGAATACATTTTACAGAGACGGACCAACAACCAAAACAAATACTCAGACACAGCAAATCTAAATGAAAGAGATCCATATTTAATGTGCTGTACTATAGTGCGAAGACTGTTAAAAGTCTAAGATCACAAACTGTTTGGTATGCTCTCTTATGATACTGGCAGTGTAGAAGCTGCCATGCTATTGTTAATGTAGAGAAAGAAGTACAGTACATTCTTCTTAAATCCTATTGGTAATTGCTTATCACTTTCTCCTTTGGGGTTGCATATTTCTATGCCTATTCCCAGCATGAAAATAGATTTTTTTTAAAAACACAACTTTTACAAGTAACCAAATACTGTCAATGATTTTTGAGTTATCTGAATGGGGGTGGGTGGGAATATTTTCACCTTTTTAGAACCCCTTCGAATACTGTTTGTTTCTTATTGTTTTTACACTTCAAATTTGACACAGACTCATAGACTTTAAGGTCAGAAGGGACTATTATGATCATCTAGTCCAGGGATCTCAAACTCAAATCACAATGAGGGCCACATGAGAACTAGTAAATTGGCCCGAGGGCCGCATCACTGAAACCTTTTCATACAATGATACAAAAATATAGTCAAAAATGAAAAAAATGAAGAGTAATATAGTATTCTATTAAAAGTCACTGAATTAACTTTCTAAAAACTGTAATGCAAAGAAGGGTTTTAATAAAATATAAACACTCAGTAATGTTTGGAGCTTGGCTGCCCGTGGAGTCGGCGCCTATGGCGGGCTGCAGGAAATAACTGCTGCCCGCGGGCCGCATGTTTGAGATCCCTGATCTAGTCTGACCTCCTGCACAAATGCAGGCCACAGAATCTCACCCACCCATTCCTGTAATAAACCTCTAACCTATGTCTGAGCTATTGAAGTCCTCAAATCATGGTTTAAAGACTTCAAGGTGCAGAGAATCCTCCAGCAAGTGACCTGTGTCCCACGCTGCAGAGAAAGGCGAAAATCCCCCAGGGCCTCTGCCAATCTACCATGGAGGAAAATTCCTTCCCGACCCCAAATATGACGATCAGCTAAACCCTGAGCATGTGGGCAAGACTCACCAGCCAGACACCTAGAAAAGAATGCTCTGTAGTAACTCAGATCTCACCCCATCTAACATCCCATCGGCCATATTTACCGCTGATAGTCAAAGATCAATTAATTGCCCGTCATACCATCCCCTCCATAAACTTATCAAGCTTAGTCTTGAAGCTAGATATGTCTTTTGCCCCCACTGCTCCCCTTGGAAGGCTGTTCCAGAACTTCACTCCTCTGATGGTTAGAAACCTTCGTTTAATTTAAAGTCTAAACTTCCTGTTGGCCAGTTTATATCCATTTGTTCTTGAGTACTGGGGGAAAAAAGAGTGCCTTTGACATATTTGAAACTATTTGATTTTGAAGTAATGGATACAGCCATTTGAAAATTTTCTAACACATGCACAATGGGTTATTTTTTCTAACTTCTTAAGCACGTACAGAAGTTCAGTGTTCTATAACTGAATACAGAGTGAAGGGGGAAAAAGTGATTTTTAATCAGCAAATGTTCACATCTGAAGATTTTAAACTGAAATATAGCAAGTCAATATTCCATTTCAAGAACTTAGATTTTACAAATCGAAGTGAGCACTGTCCATCACACTTCAGAAACAATAATCTTTAACTTTTCAGTTTGTCAGTTTTGCAGCAGTTTTAAATTTTTAAAGCAAAACACAAATAGTGTAGTAGAAGTACCGTATAAGTGCATCATGAACAACAGTAAACACTTGTACAGTGTTCTGAAAGAAAGTCTTTATGTAAGTACTCAATATTATTAAAATAATAGAAAGTGGCAGTTGAAAAGGAAATATCTAAATGCTTTAAATGCAGGGTTGTGGTGGTCTGATTTCAAATAATATTAAAGGCTTAATACAGTTACAGTTTTATAAGTACTTGGATGGGAAACGTGAAACATCTTAGGCAAACAGATGCTGCTTCCATGGTTCAAAAGCATGCAGAGAGTAAAAAAAGATTCTCATTTAGCACAACAGAGACTTTCCAATTGTAAACATCCTGGATTCATTTATTGTCTTTTAACACGTGCTTCATAAATTAGATAAAACTAAATTGATTAGCAGTAACTAGAATTCACATATTCGGTTGCAAGGCCAGCCACCTCCTGTCTGTTGCCTACACGTAGCAGTTCCTAGCTGTGGCATAACATAACTGAGAAATAAGAATTCTTCAACTGGGGTTTACTGTATTGTATACCATTTTGTACTGTCTAGTTCTGACATTTAGAAATGGCAATCTATATTTTTCTTGCCAAGGTGCACTTATTTATTAGCTGCTTTTATAAAAATGTATACATTAAAAGGATATTTCCATTGAAAGCCTCTATTTACAATGCCTTATAACTTTTTCAAAACAATAATCTTTTGGGTTGCAATATCGTTGTAGGTGTAGCACTGCCTATATTTAGAGTTGCTTAAAACTCTCCATTACAAAACCTTTTTGAAAGTTATTTATAATTTTGCCAAACTAACCATTCAAGTGGAATTTTCCATGCTGGGTGTCTGCTTGAGGCTGTATTTTTTAATTTAATTTAATTTATAAATAAAGTTTCAGCAAAAACTGTTCAGACATTTCCAAAAATGAGGTTAGGGGGAAAAATACATTGTAAATGTGAAAAAAATATGTTGGGAAGCGCTAGTGCCTCCATGCTTTGGAGTAGGGACCTGAAATTTAGATGAAGGGGGTCACCCTAGGGCAATGGTGCCCAAAGTTTTCCTCTTGCTCCCCCCCTTATCAGTAATTAAATGTGTCCACATCCCACCCAGGCCAGGGGTCAGGGCCAGGAGTGGAGCCAGAGCTGGGGGCTAGTGCCAGGGGCCAGAGCCAAGGGCTGGGAGTGGAGGCGGGGGCCGGAGTCAGGGGCTGGAGCCCAGGAGTAGAGCCAGGACCACAGCTGCAGCCGGGGGTTGAGGCTGGGAGCGTGGCCGGAGCAGAGCTGAGGGAAGAGCAGGACTAGGTGGCGCTCCCTCCCTGCCCCCCATAGGGGCTGGCCCAGGCTCCACCGCACCCCCCTCCCCACGACGTTCCTCTGTGCCCCACTAAGGAAGTGTGCCCCACAGTTTGGGAACCACCGCCCTATGGTAAGCGAAGGCCTTTTGCTGTATCCATACAATTTACCTATATTTGGCTAAATTATAAGTCAGTGCAACCTTAATTTTGCACTCTTATTCATTGCATTGGGATACAGTCTTTAATTATGTGCTTACATACATATTACATTTTCTACAGACTCCCACCTCGTTCAATGCACAGGACAAAGTGCTCTGGGGATGAACAGGGTTGTGTACTGAATGAGACTTGCCTGTAGGATTCCTCTTTCATTTGTTGTAGAAGTTGAAAGATGTGTAGCAAATGAGGCAGAGGACTACAGAAAGAGAAAGGATGATCACATGGCTAAGGCAGTTGAATGCCACCGTTCAACAATGTGTTCTCTCTCTGCCATAGAGTTCTTACACAGGGCAAGTCACATAATCAACATTTT
The DNA here is from genome assembly GCA_037349315.1 of Chelydra serpentina. Classification (NCBI taxonomy): domain Eukaryota; kingdom Metazoa; phylum Chordata; order Testudines; family Chelydridae; genus Chelydra; species Chelydra serpentina. The sequence goes on from JBAIAC010000042.1 coordinate 32,209,502, forward strand.
CCACAGATGGCTACTGTATGTTCCTCATTTTTTGGTGCTCAATTTGAGACACCTGGAGTCAGATTTGCAGAAGTGCTAAGCACTCACAACTGCAGATGAAGTGAGTGAGAGCTATGGTTTGATCATAGAGAACTCAACCTCAACCACCCCCAAGTCTACTCCGTCCTGCCCTCAACTCTCACATAACATTGCTTTGAGTTCCCTGCTGAACCGCTCCCTCCCTGCCCTATTTAGCAAAACCATCATTGTTCTACCATGCTTTAGGTTCCATTTTAGGTGCTGAGGGTGGGGAGGGAATCATAAGATTTTTGCCCAACAAAATTTAAAACTTTCTATTTACTGAAGAAACGTTATTGACAATTTTAGGTTTCAGTGCATGTGTTATTTTCATTCCATGCATCCGATGAAGTGGGTACTAACCCACGAAAGCTTATGCTGAAATAAATTTGTTAGTCTCTAAGGTGCTACAAATTTTTCTTTCTTATTTTCGTGTTATTGACAATGTTACTATCTCCACATAGAAATGCCTTGTTTCTCTTTATATACATGTTGCTTAGACTAAGGAATATTTCTTACAGAAATCAAACGTCACTGCTTGTATATATTTTTCTAATTACAAATACCTTACCGGATAGACCTATGACATCTGAGGAAAGAAGAGATATCTTGATTAATAACTTCTTTACATACTCGTGCTCAAAACTATATCAACACCAGATCCACTTCAGGTAGTTTGCACAAGTTTGGGTGCTATAAAATAGTGAATTATTATTATTCAAGCTAAAACTATGTACCGGGTAGTCAAACCGTAATTCCCTGTTCCACTCTTTGAAATACATTTTTGATAAGGTATACTTTACATCTGTATATAGCTTAATTGATAGTAAAGGTGATCATTCATTTTTCCCAGTGTGATCATTCACTACATATTACTCAAAAAGTCAGAAACTTTCAAAGTGTTACTTAACACATATAAATCTTTTATAACAAGACAGATTACCCAGCTTAGTCTCTGTGTTTCAAGTTCATAAGACATTTTTCGTGCATTATTCAAGTTTATTATTTATTATTAGTAGCAATAATAAAAATAATACCACCTTCAAATAAAAGACAATAAAGGTCAGAACCTTTTATAATTGATTGGCCAATTAAGCATTCTTTAGTCTTTTTCCAGTTTGCATTGCCCCAACTGCATTGCTTAATACAGTTACAGTTTTATAAGTACTTGGATGGGAAACTTGAAACATCTTATGCAAACAGATGCTGCTTCCATGGTTCAAAAGCATGCAGAGAGTAAAAAATCAGCCCGTACATCAGCCCATTTTAAATTTTCCTTCAGTCTCTAGAGGAATCCATGTCACGGTAAGAAAACAACAAAGCACTGGCTTGTTTATTCCTTGAATGATACCATCCATATCACGTATTGTTTCACAAAAGGGAGGTCACTGGGCTCTCCTCTTTTCCTACACTACACAAATAGATTTGTTACCAGTATACCTAATCTCCTGCTTTGTCCCATTTGAAAACAGGTTTCTGCATGACAATATCACACGTTAAATCTAACAAAATGGAATTCCTTATGTAATCCACAGTAGGTAAACCTAATTTACCAGTATTTCCCTAAATAATTTACTGTTCCTTTTCAAAGCTCAAATGGAATTTATTTTGATTATTTTACTTAGACAAGTAGGTATTTATAAGTATTCTTGCTACCTTGAAACCAGCAAGCAAGCACATTTTATGAACTATACGTGTTGTGATCGGCGCTTTCTCTGTGAAGGCTGATAGACCGATCGATGACAGTGACAGTGACATATAAGTGACTCATAAATTCATGGATAGTGGATAAGAACATAGGAATGGCCCTACTGGGTCAGACCAAAGGTCCATTTAGCTCAGTATCCTGTCTTCCAACAGTGGCCAGTGCCAGGTGCCCCAGAGGGAATTAACAGAACAGGTAATCATCAAGTGATCCATCCTCTGTTGCCATTCCCAGCGTCTGGCAAACAGAGGCTAGGTACACCATTCCTGCCAATCCTGGCTAATAGCCATTGATGGACCTATCCTCCATGAATTTATCTAGTTCTTTTTTGAACCCTGTTCTGGTCTTGGCCTTCACAACATCCTCTGGCAAGGAGTTCTACAGGTTGACTGTGCATCGTTTGATGCACTTCCTTTTATTTCTGTACTTCCTGTACTTCCTTTTATTTGTTTTAAACCTGCTGCCTATTAATTTCATTTGGTGACCCCTAGTTCTTGTGTTATGAGAAGTAGTAAACAACACTTCCGTATCTACTTTCTCTACACCAGTCATGATTGTATAGACCTCAATCATATCTCCCCTTAGCCGTCTCTTTTCCAAGCTGAAAAGTCCCAATCTTATTAATCTCTCCTCATACAAAAGCCGTTCCATACGCCTAATCATTTTTGTAATGTAATGTTTTTCACACGATGTTGCTGTGAACCAGATTCTACAAATATTTATTTGATGTAAACTCTGTAAATGAATTAGTTACATCAAACATAAGAAAGCTGTCTTAATTTCTTTTTATGCAGCAGCTGCCCATATACTTAACTAACAGTAAAGTAATATTTATTTTTGAGGGCAAGAATTACTGATTTTCTGTATCATAAGCCTAAACAATTTAAATGTTTTTTCTCATAGAATGCATCCTTAAGGGATATTCATCTGGGCACAAGTTAGAACAGCCATGAGGCCACCTTATCCCCAGGAGCAGGGGAAAGGAGAGAGAGGAGGAGGGGGCAGACTGGCGTCAGGGGGGCCTTAAGGGTTGCATATTGACACATTTACCCTCTCACTACTGCTCTCATGCAAAGCAGAACTCTTCCAGTTCATAGGATCTAGTAGTGCACCACACCACTGCTGTCACTAGGGGTATGACTGCACTGCAGCTGGCAGCAAGTCTCCCAGCCTGGGTGTGACGTTCCCCAGTGTCTAATAGGACTGGAGATAATTTGGTAAAAATAAAAAACTAGGCTGAAAACTTAACTCTGCCCTGTAGTGACACAATCTGTGGGGTGATAAATTTCCTGTGTCTTTAAAAATAAATTTAATCTGGGACCACAAACACTAAATACCTTAATCATAATCACATAGTTATTGCACAGTGTCACTACAGGGTAGAGTTAAAGTTGTTTGCCTTAACCGTACGCCTTCACTGTTCATTTCTATACGGTAACATGTTTGAATTTCCTGGGAATAGAAAGATTGGTGTAGGAATAATTGCTACATCTCCAGAATGTGTTTTACTCTAAATTGCTTATATGTACTCTCAACCTTAAGGCGGATAAAATACATGATAAAAATAAACACTTAAAATAATTAAAACAGGTGCTTTATTTACAGATAGCTAATTCTTTCCTTTATTCCCATTTTATAATCTTAAAGGGCTATAATGGATGTTTCTTATATTTTTTTCTTTAATTAGTAGTGTTGTTGTGGCTATTGTTATTTTGAGGGGGTGGGGGGAAGGTCACCACTACTAAGAAATACTTATTTGTTCTGTAAAAGACAAGTCATACTTCCTGGGCTGGTGAGAAGAAGTTAAAAAAACCCACCCCACCCAGGCAAACCTGGCAAAGAAAAACTCCTTCCAAGCCCCCAAAAGGTTCAATTCTCATAGGATGTCCAAAAACAGTTCTACTCTAATTCCAAGGTGGGGAGCTTTGCCTCCCAGGTGAAGAATGGGACCCAGACCAGGGGGATGGGCTTATAAACCTCCCCTTACTTGTGCAAAAGCCAACAGGCTTTTGTTGCACCCTTCTCTACAGCCAATTAACCAGATGCTCCATTCCTCAAGACCAGGCAGAAGAGAGGAAAAATACCATTTTAGCTACTGATGCTGCAAACACCCATATCCTTAACTTTAATGACCTGCAAATAAAGTTATTATATTTTGGTTTTTGCCCACAGAATTTTTTTAAAATTAAAGTAAGATACTTTAACAACTGTAGCATTTAAAAAATATTAGCTCAGTATACATTTTAATCTAAAGTTTCAAGAGCACAATTTTTCAAACTGATTTTATGAAGCGTCAACCTGATTTAAAACAATTACTTGTAAAATAAATCACTCCACCCTGCTCAAACTTATATTTTAATGTATTTTTGTCTGCGATCAAACACAGGCAGTAAGTCCTTTCATTTTTCATTGGACTTTTGGCAGTATACATTAATTCCTTGCGTAAGTATTGGTTGGTTGTTGGGGGTTTTTTGGAGGGGAGGGGGCGGGAGAGATTTTTTTTGTTTTATTTGTTGTTTTGAATAAAGCGTTAATAACTATAAAAAAACAACTGTTTCTTTGCCCTCATCGAATACATTATTCTCTACAACAATAGTTATTTTACCGTTACCAAAGTGTTGTTAAGGGGACAAGTCTATTACTATGCAGGTATTTATAGAATATGTTGTGAGAACTGGGACCCCAAGGGTTGGCCAGCAGCGGAGTCCCCAGGATGGGGCCATCAGCGAGCTGAGTACCCAAGCGCAGGGCTGGCAGAAGAGCCCTGGGTGTGGGGCCAGCAGCCGGGATCCCAGGAGTGGGGCCGGCAGCAGAATCTTGGGCGCACAGGGCAGCAGCGGAGCCTAACGGTTAAACGTATGACCAGTAAAATTGTAATCGTTTAAACATTTACTTTTTTTAAACACTGTTTACATCCCTAGTTTGGCACTGAAACTGAGCAATTCATAACTCTGACACCTCTTCAGCACAGGGCAGCATTCCAGAGTATCACTGGCAAGGGTCAATATTTTACATCTCCTCGGTGTAAGTCAAAGCATTAATACCTGCACATACAGTAGTGAACTGTTGCCCAGCCAGTGTAATACCTTAACTATAGCTGGACACAGCATCAAAGTGGAAATTAGGCCTCTTGAACATAAGATAGGCCAAATCAAAACATTGCAGGGGAGACGCAAAGCACTTTGTCATGAGGACATGCAAGAATGTTGTTGTTATCTCTGATGTTTGTCATTACGATAACATCCTACCAAAAAAAAAAAACAATTACAAAAACAACAATTATCAACCTTTTAAATATTAAAATAGGAAAGCAGAAAAATTTTCTGTCTTAAAACAATCCAGCATAAACTTCTGCACAAACCGCTCCCTTTCTCATGAAACGAAAAAGCCAGCAGCTGGAGGTTATGACATCCCCACACCCTACCTCCCGTGCACCCCCCTCCCAAGTCCCACAGTCATGGCCTGGCCTCTTTTAAGAACTAAAAGACCACTTAAAGCTCCAGGATGAAGACCGTGGTTGATAACTTCACTCCTCTGGTATAATGGAACTCTCAATGATAAGAGCAAAGCTCATCTGTGCAGGAGACAGAACCTTCTCCAGGGGTGGTTTGAAAACGTGGAATGAACTCCCCCAGGAACTAAAAACCATCAAAAACCTCATCACTTTTTACTCCAATTGCAAGGTGCATTTCTTTGACCTTGCCTTCTCTAATATAAGCACATAGCAACAGGTATATTTAAATAAACACCTACCGAAACAAGACACTCCACTGTGCATACTTCTCCGGCTGAGAAGAGGATGAGACAACAAACAATACATAACAGATGCCTAGTTACGTTGCTTAATACACTACTGGAAGGTGCTATGTTGATTAACATTGTCTAAAAACCTATATAGAATAGAATAGAATATAGAATAGAATAAAATAGATCACTAATGCTCAATGGTTCTGAATTATTTTAGCTTGCTAATTACCATGCAAATCCCCCTTAGGCTTGAAACACAAAAGTGTGGCTTTACCATTGATGACATTCTATTATTTGTCCCACTTTTTCTGAAAAGCCCCTTTTAAATTTATCGGGGTCCACAGGGCTCAAAAAACGAGAGGAAAAAAAAGCAGTACACTTTTAAATAAGGATTTACACCAATACGGTTATTTTAATTCATTATGTTAATAAAATAAAATAAACCACACACAAACACCAGAGCAGTTTCACACTTCCTTTCCAAAAGTGGCTTAACAACAAGATTCCTCCAATTTCCTTTCACTTCCATTCCCTCCTCCTAAAAGGAGGAGTATTAGACTGACCCATCCATCTATCCAAGGAGCATGAACAAGACTCTGTCCAGATCCACGCAACACTGCTCTTGAACAGGATGTATAAAAGTGAGTTCATTATTTTAATCACATTTTTATTTGAATCAACTAATTTTTTCTTTTTTAAAATAATCCTATTTAAAAGTAAGTTTTGAATTATGGCAACTTATGTGAAGGCCTACACTTACTATCATCTATTAAAATAATTTAAATAAAATTCTTTTTAAAATAGTATTCAAGCAATACGTTTTCTGCCAAAGTTTTAAAGGAAGTCAAAGCACTAAACTGTAGAAGTTACTGTCTAGGCACCTAGAACCAGAGTTTGCGGAAATGCTAAACCATCTTTTGACAGCAGTAGCCTCTTCTGCAAGTACAGGGAGATTGTTTTCTTCATTTTAGTTTATTCAACTAGTTCAGTTCAATGATAAGTTCACTCAAAATTGAGAAACCAATTGGGAGTTGAAAAAGCAGGAAAGCTTGTTTTCCTCTTCCAATTTATGCATAAAAGAGAGAATGAGATCTACTAGTTCTAAAATCTTGAAAGGCATAGTGACCACAAACAATCAGTTCAATTCACTAACTATGGCTAATACTTCCCTTGTTTAATAAATCAGTTAGTTTTAAATGCAAAAGAGGTCTTGATAAAAACTTTTGTTCTTATAGAACTAGCACTAATGGGGTTCTAGATGCATTTTAATTGAATTCCTATTTCCATTCAAATGCAGTTTGACACAAATCACAAATAAAAAAAATATTGCCACCTAGTAAATAAAATGTGTCATTCACCGTTTTCTAACAATCAGAAAATAAAAATTAATAATCTGAATAAATGTAATTTAAGCTATACAACTGCTCAAATAAACATGCAGTTATAGTGTATCCTCCTGGGTAGCAAAAAGTGCCACCAAACTTAAAGGCTATATTTAGTTGCCAATCAATATGTTTTAATAGCTACCAATCAATGAGAATCAACCTTTCTTTATGAAAATAACTAAAAAGTACAAATGCAAAGCAAGATTAAAATCATAGGGACAGTAATCCAATCATTTTAAATATACAATGACATGGTAAAATTATATTAGTCACATCCTAGTTTAATTACAGACTTCTGAAATATGACTGACAGCCCTTGGATTCCCGCATTGAAATCAGATAAGTTAAATAAATCCACCTTGCTTTAATATCTGATACATCAATGACAGAAAAATTCTAATATAAAAATGAACATTAAAAAGAGTCTTTTAGAAAAAGCAAGCTGTTAAAATAGTTGTGAATATATTTCCTACTATGAAGATGTTAAGATATTACAATTCCCATTTGAGACAAGAAGCTCTCTTGCTCCTGCCTACCATCTCGATCACAAAATAAATACATAAAATTTTCTGACGATGCAAAGTATTCATGTTGTTTTTTCCTTATCACATGCAAGCAGAAGTATATTATGTTTTCTCATTCAAAGAACCCAAACAGCTCTAAATAATCAATATGCTTGAGTACAAAGTACCTTTAAAAATTATTCCATGTGAATGTACAAGGTCTACTGTATCTTTCTTGTAGAAATTTTAAAAGACTATCTTGCACACACAGCTTGAGAAATCTGATGGAGCAGTTTATGCCAAGTATCTTAATTAAGAACACAAACACTTCCTGACAATATTTGTGGGTAGTCAGGTAACCCAACATTTCCAGAAACACATCAAAAGTCTAAGTCTTATTTAATACCAATAAAAGGACTGTCTTTGAAAGTAAGATTGAGGGAGAAAGGGAAAGAGAAATATAGATAGAAAATGAGTATTGAACCTGTAGTAAAGCTTGAGTCAATTCCTTTCTTACTCAGAGAACCAGAATTTGCTGCCCTTACTTACTCCACAAGTAATAACAAAATGCGGCTATTTGCAGAGTAAGGTAGATTCACCATTAGTATGGCAGAACCTGTCCCAGAGTGAAAAAGCCTCAGCACTCTTGCGTCTCCTTGCTACCTGTTAGCCCTATGCTAGAATTCCTTCCCAACTATGTTTATTTGGTGAAGGGGGCGGTGACATTCCAGGATGCAATCCAGACCAGTGAGGAGCTGTCATTCCTGCCCTGCAACCAGGTGAGTTATATGCCCGTGGTGGGCCCAGCTCCACCAATGTTCGGAGATGGGTCTCTCCCCCACCCCCGCCTGCCGCCCCCTTGCGCCTCCCACAGAGCATCCCCGACCCTGCCTGCCACCCCCTTGTGCCTCCCCCAGAGTGTCCTCTGGCCCCGCCCCTGACTGCCCCCCACCGCTCCATCCAACCCCTCCTCTCATTTCTGAGAGCCCCCCAGGAACCCCTGCCTCGTCCAACCACCCCTTCTACCTGTCCCCTAACTGCCCGCGGAACTCCTGGCCCTGATTGCCACCCACTGCCCCATCCAACCCCTCCTCTCATTCCTGACTGTCCCCCAGGGATCCCTGCCCCCATTCAACCTCCCTGTTCCCCGCCCTCTGGCCTCCCTGATCCCTAGCCACACCCCCGCTCCCTGACCACCACCAAAAACTCCCCTTCCCTCTATCCAACCCCTTCCCCCCGCCCCGGCTCCCTGACCCCTTACCACGCTGCCTGGAGCACCGGCGGCTGGCGGCGCTAGCACGAAGCACCAAGTCAAGCCAGGATCTGCAGCTGCGCTGCCCCAGGACCTCCCAGACCCGCCACCCAGAGCATAGCACTGGCAGCAGGGCGCGCTGAGGCTGCGGGGGAGGGCAGATAGCAGGGGAGGGGCTGGAGGTAGCTTCCAGAGGCAGGAGGGTTCCGTGGGCTGGGCAGGAGGGTCCCGCAGGCCGGATTTGTCCCACGGGCCGCAGTTTGCCCACCTCTGTTCTAACTGCATTACTGACCAGGTCAGGACTCCTCCCCCAAGGTCCAACGGCTGTTTCTTTTTTCTTCTTAGGTTCAAGGCGGGAGATGGACAGGGAGGGAGATGAACAGGGAGGGATAACTTTGGGTGTTTTACCCTTCACCTTTATAGTTCAGTTACCCTTTGAAATACATCTCCCGGAGAGTGATCCCTAGATAGAGTTCTTTCCAGCTGAGAGCAAGGAGACATGGAGTCTGGTGGGGACAGGGAGTTTTGCTAAGTTGGCTGCTAAGATGCAGATCTGTTTGTTCCTGCCCCCTTTCCTTGCCAAAGAATGGCCACTTGATAGGTGATGGCCCATTAGTTTTGATGACACCTGGCCAGGCATCAACCTGTCCTTTAGTACTGAGATACAGATTTACTCCCCAGACTGTCTGGTAAACCTACTTCAGTCATGATTTTAGCTTATGTTCGTAACTTCACATATAATGTTGTTACATACATTTTACCATATTATTGACCAGTGAGTTATTAGTTATCAAATGATACCTTACAAGGAATATTTTGTACAAAGATTATTACAATAGCATGTACAGTGTGAACACAGGGGTGTATTCCATCACAGGGGCAAAAAGAGTAGAAGAGCTTCACTCATTCATATCTCTAAAAATTAAGCCCCATACACACACAAAAATCCCCCAGTCTTAACATTTAAGAGATACTTCATCTTGGGCTGAATATATAACAGACTTGTCAGCACTTACTACCATTGTATATTCTTTTCCACCTGCTTTTGTGGTACACATTGGTGATACCATATACTGGTTATATATCAATCTATAGCATGAAAACTTCCAAGTTCAAATTTACCCTTTTACAATCAATTTGTAACAGGTGTAGAAATAAAGGAACCATTGTTTAGCTGGAGTAGGAGAGACGACACTGCGTAAGAAATTTTAGCAGTGCACAAAGCAGCTGTTAGACTTTATTCCGAGCATCACTATCTAATGCAAAATCTAAGCTGACTATGTTGTAACGGAGAAAAGAATGCCCATCTTCACTGGTTTCTCCTGTTACCTTCAACATACAAGCAAATGTAAAATTTACAGCCAAGTATCACATGGCAGAGGTCTCCACATATAATTAAATTTGTTTAGCACTCTGTCTATCCCCAAGCCTGTAGCCTGTGATGGTCAGAAGAAAAAAGAAAATTAAGAAAAATAATAAAATAACTTTTTATTCAGAAATTAAGAGTTAACCCTTGCAGGTTTTCATTCAACCTTATCATTAAACTTTGCTCTAGTTTCCAGGGTTTATGCTATTAAGGAAGTTTATATTAGAGAACAATATATTAATACTGTGGCAAACAGATGTTGGGGTTAAAGGGATGTTGTAAAGGCCAAAAGTATTACTAGGTTCAAAAATAAATTAAATAAGTTCATGTAGGATAGGTCAATCAATGGCTATTAGCCAAAATGGCCAGACACACAACCCTATGCTTCGGGTGTCCCTAAACCTCCAGCTTCCAGAAGCTGGAACTGGATGACAGGGGTGGATCACTCAAAATTAGCCTGTTTTGTTCATTCCCACTGAAGCATCAGGCATTGGCCACCGTAACAGACAGGATACTGGCAGGGGCGGCTCCAGGCACCAGCAAAACAAGCTTGGGACGGCAAACTATTAGGGGCGGCACAATTAGGGCTGCGGCGGGGCAGTGAGCCGGCTAAACGGGGAGCAGGTCCCTGCCGCTCTCCCGTGGGCAGCGGCCGCCCTCCCCCTGCCCCCAGGGGGGAGCCGGTAGCGCTGCCCTGCCCTGGCTGCGACGGGGCAGGGAGCTGGCGAAGCGGGATCGCACCGGTCTCCCGCGGGCAGCAGCCACCCCCCGCAGTGGGGAGCCGCCCCTGGCTGCCCTGCCCCGGCTGCGGCGGGGCAGGGAGCCGGCTAAGTGGGCAGTGGGGCCGCTCCGCTCTCCCACGGACAGCGGACACCCTCCCTCCCAGGGGGGAGCTGGTAGCAGGAGCCGGCTGAGCGGGGAGCGGGGAAAGCCGGTAGCGCAGCCTGCCCTGGCTGCAGAGGATGCCCCTCTGCACTGCCTCCTGTCAGGGGAGCCAAAAAAAAGTGAGGGGGGGGGAAAGGCAGCGAAAAAATGTTTTGCTTGGGGCGGCAAAAAACCTAGAGCCAGCCCTAGATACTGGGCTAGATGGACCATTAGTCTGACCCAGTATGGCCATTCTTATGTTAAACCAGGAGTCTCAAACTCAAATTACCACGAGGGTCGCATGAGGACTAGTGCATTGGCCTGAGGGCCGCATCACTGACCCCGCCCCCTCGCTGCCTCCGCCCCCGCCCCCACTCCACCCCTTCCATTAGGCCCTGCCCCTTCTCCGCCTCCTCCCCTGTGCGCACAGCTTCCCGCTCCTCCCCCCTCCCTCCCAGATACCACGAAGCTCTTCCCATGCAGCCTGCGGAACTCTTCCCTGTGGCCCACCGGGCTCCCCGCGGGCCCCCCCCCCCATTTTTTTTTAAATCCCCAGGCAGTTCCTGCAGCCAGAACAGCTATCTGGTGGCGGGAACTGCCTGGGGGTTAAAAATAAAATAAAATTGGGGGGTGGAGGCGGGGCGCGGGGAGCCCGGCGGGCCACAGGGAAGAGCTCCGTGGGCTGCATGCGGCCCGCATGTTTGTGACCCCCGTGTTAAACAATTATATCTTATGTTAAACAATGATATCACTGAGAATATTTATAGTGTCCAATTTTGCTCTCATGCTGATTTTACAGGGATGTAACTCCACTACCATCTATTAAGTTATTCTTGATTTATACCAGTACAAGTGAGTATAGAATCAGGTGTGTATGTTCAATACATCTGAAAGATCTTTATTTTTCCCAGTTGTGGGATATTTTCAAGGTTACATACAGTTTTATAAGGCAGAGAGAAACAATGTCTCAAATTTTGTACTTTGTTACATTATACTTCCTTACTCACTGACTAGTGCCTCTTTCCCGCAATCAGTGGGGAGGAGCTTTGAATGACCCCAGAAGACGGAGAGTACTCAGGTGGCGGAGAGTATGAAGTACCAATGCAAGAGTGTATGTGTGGCTGGGAAGGAAGCGCTGTCCCCTCCTCTGGTCCTGTGCCTTCCCTCTGGCTGGAAACAAGGGAATAGGCTAGCCCTTGAGAGCTCCTCCCCTCTTGTCTATTTAAGCTTACTCAGTCTCTTCAAAAAGCCTCTTGTTTCATTCTGCTACATCCCGCGCCTCCCCCCACCCCTTAGTATAGTGTTAGTGCTGTGTTATTTAGGATAGCATGGGATATAATTACATTGATGTAATTATATCAGTGCAAACCCCTACAACAGATGTATTGCGCTGAAGAAAAGTGGGGGCTTACATCAGTGCAACCTAGGCTATGGCCACACTACAGAGCTTACAGCGGCACAGCTGCACTGCTGTAGCACTGCTAGTGCAGATACTCTAAGCCAACCGGAGAGAGTTCTCCTGTCAACTTAATTACTCCAGCCCCACTGAGCGGCAGTAGCTATGTCAGCAGGAAGCTTCTCTCGCTGACATAGTGCTGTCCACACCAGCGCTTAGGTTAGTGTAATTTATGTCAATCAGGGGGCTGGTTTATTCACCCTCCTGAAGCAACATAATTTATATTGACCTAAACTGTAGTGTGTTCATAGCCTTAATCCCATTTCAAACAGAACTACATTAACACACACAAAGCACCTTTTAATCTGTGCTACCATGATCTACGCAGGGAGCTAGACCGTAATATTTTAGAGCATCTACCATTCACATCCCCGTAGTCTGCACTGTAGTACCTGTGTAGATAAGCCCTTACCGGATGCTGCTGTTAATGTAGAAAGGGTCTTACAGCATTGAATGTGGGAACATACTTTAAGAAGCTCCAAACAAATGGGGAAAATATCTTGTGTGCACAACAGGCAGGTTTATTGAATTTTTAAAAATGATGAGACAAAACATGGAGTTTCAAGAGTTAAAGAAAGCCTCTATTAGGAAAAATACATTGGAGAGAGAGAAAAAAAAATCCTGTTCTTATAAAAAAGGTTCCCTTGTAAGATTATCAAGGGTAGACCTTCGGCTACTTGCTATGTAAATTGTAATTACTTAAAGATAAAAGGGTTGTAAGGACAAAAAAAATAAGGCTGGAGCAAATTATACATTTTTTAATCAATGGCCATTATATTTATCTATAATGGAACAACTTCCAGACATTAATTAAGATAGAGAGAAAGCTCCTATTTTCCTTCTCTCTCTCTCCCCTCATGCAAAAAGTTGAAAGCTATTTTATAATAACAAATACTAATTTTTCCTCTACCATCACTGATTAACAGGAGCATCCAAAAAACCTCACCTTACACTGGGAAAGCAAAAATAAAACTTTCTAAATATTTCCTAGAAAAACGTAACTAAATCTGCTAGTTAGACAGAGGCTAGAAACATGAGGGACCCCTAGCTGAGGTTCAGAGACAGTTCTCTGAGGAGAAACCCACAACTGCTGTGAAGAGAGAAGGTGATCTCTCTGGACCCCCCTTAGTTTTCAATTTTTCACATTAGCTTCTGGTGTAGTGCTGATAAACATGCATGAAACCTGTTAACACCCATTTCCAGCTGTTGGAAAGGAAACAGCTTTCTCTCTTCTTCCTCCTGCAGCCTTCTAACTGGTGGAGGCAGAAGTCCTCCACCAGCCCCTCTATTCCCCTCCTACTACTCACGCACACAGTTAGGGAATTTTTCCCATTATCCACTGGCAAAAAGATTTTTCAAGCCTTGACAATATTAATACGTGTTATTTAAGTTGTCTAGATAAGAAACTCAGGACAGACTAAATTCACTTGCCTCCCTCCAGTAATACACACTACTCATTTAATTGTGTGAACTTTCCAAACTACTAAGTGGTCCTTTTCTTTTCAATTTGACCCCTAGCACTCAGGCAGAGACTAATCTTACTTTCATTATATGACTCTATTAGAATTGGGAATGGCACTGTTAAATCCATATTAGTTGTCTAGTAAGTATTTGGACAAGATTTGCATAGTTTGTTACCTGTGCAGCTCCACTAATTAGGTGGGTGGCCCTTTATTGTCTCGTGTGCAGCTGCCCAGGCATGCACCTTTGAGGGAGCTATCCACGGACCACCTGAATTGAGGGTCCGTGGACCACAGTTTGAGAACCTCTGGTCTACTTTACTTTCCAGAAGTTATTTTCATTAATGAATCATTGCTTGTTTATACAGGTCTATCCCTTTTACATCTGTTTTGGTGCCTTAAGACCACTACTGTAAGAATATCCCGTTGAGAGATATGGAACATATTGAAAACACACAATTTTTAATAAATTACACAGGGAATTGATTTCCCTACATACTCCATAAAAAATTCAAGTTATGCTAGAGGTCATCATAAATGGATCCCTTAAAGGAATAAAAGATTCAGCATGCTGCTCTTTCTCCCACTATACTCAGTCTCTTAAATTCAACTAATTCTTCTTTAATTTAACCAAAAACCTTTATTAATCCCTCAGTTATCTTTGCCTGGATTATTGTAGCCTTCCAGCATCCCCTCTTTTCACTTGCTCTCTCTTTGTTGGGAACAAGTCACTCCATCTCCCCGAATCTCTTCATTGGTTTCCTGTCTCTGATAGCATCCAATTCAAGACCCTCAACTTCAAGACTCTATAAAATCTCATTCCAGGCTTCATCTTTGTTCTCATTTCCTCCTATTCCTCTATACTTTTCTTTTTCCCTTTGTCTCCTTTTCACACATTCAGTTTAGGTCATATCATTCTGTCCCTACACCTGTAACAGTCTGAACTCCTCTCCATTAAGACCCCCTTTCTCTATCGACTCCTCCAGATCCATGCTTATGAATCCACTTCTTTCAGGAAGACTTCTATGCTTATTCATTTATTTCCCCTTTCCCTCATGCCTTGACTTGTTCTGTCTTATGCCTCAATTCTGCAAGTGACCCAGTGCTGGAGGACCCCCTAGCCCTTGTGGAGTTCTGCATGGGTGTAGGAGTTTGGCAGCACAGTGTCACCTGCTGTATTGAAGCCTTAAACTGTAAATTCATTGGAAACAAAGAAAGAAGCATTTCTTGTCCCCTAAGTGCTATGTAAATTTTCAGTGTGATATACAAATAATTAAACAGGCACTGCCCAGTACAAACGCAAAAAAGTTAGTTTTTCTTAGAGTTTGTGGTATGAATACTATGGTTCCTATACTGACAAAGAGCAACCAACTACAGTGCTTGCATGTTAAATGAACAGTTTTAATCCTACCAAATCGAAGAGGATCCCTGGTGCAATGGATTGTTATACGCAACAATAACCTATTGCATTGTGATTGGGGAGAAGGTTTTGATTCCCCATAATTACTTACTTTAAAAAAAAAGAATTGTATACACACACACATTTACAAAAAGAACAGACTGAATTTAGGTAGAGTCCATACAATCCATTGTTATCTTTGCATATACCAAAATGTGTGAAGATTTCAAGGAAAATACTTAGTTACACATTTAATATACTTCTTTTGAAACATGAATTTAAGGATCACTTTAAAATATTTTCTTAACACATTCTGGAGCCTGCCCCAACTGAAGTTTGTCTATCAATAATTCAAAATCAGAACAGATCTGCTTAGCTAAGCATCTCATAGGTCATGCTGTGTTTAAATTGCTCACAAGAACATCATAGTGAAACAGAATAACCCAGGAGTAGGTCATACATTCAGCAATCAATTAGAGCATTATAGAGAACTTTTTATTAAAGGAACCCAATCCTCCTATGGGGTAGGTATTTACTTATCACCAAGATGAGTGGGCTGTTTAATAGCATATGCCACCATTGCACACATTACAACAGGTAGATTTAGGTGGGTTAGATATAAAATTATCTATGCGAAGAATTCATCTGTTAGAAAGATTGCCAGGGTTGCCAAGACCTCTATTTTACATCTCATCTAAAGACAGCAACTCCAGAAGCACGGTGGCCTCTCTTTTAACACTATGGTAGGGTATTAATTCAATACTGATTCAGAGGAAAAAAATACAACTACGGTACTGCTAACACCATTTCCTGAAGCTCCTACGTTCTTCCTGGATGTCTCCTATCCCAATACTGCTCAGATGGAACCATATTTAGCTGCTTGAATCTGACAGAATCACAACCCATTAAATGCCTGCAGGCATTCAAAGAGAATCTCTAAAAAGAAAGTCACATAGCAATAGGCTTTCAGCATTATAATTAGACTCCTTTGTTGAAAAGACATTAGTATATTAATACATGAGAAATTATTAAATCTTTAAAAGTGCTTTCTAATAGCTACTGCCTCCCTCAACATACGTTCATTCAAAAGACAACTGCCTCCAATAGTGGGCAGACCCCAAGAAAGAGGGAAGAAAATGTTCTCACCATAACTAAATACACTGGCTCTTTGTCTGACTGAGAGGAAGAAAAGAGTCAGAGTGGAAAGGG
This sequence comes from Chelydra serpentina, assembly GCA_037349315.1. NCBI lineage: Eukaryota > Metazoa > Chordata > Testudines > Chelydridae > Chelydra > Chelydra serpentina. The sequence continues at coordinate 32,225,905 of JBAIAC010000042.1, forward strand.
AGACTTAGGAGAAGAACCAAGAGGATCAAGAGGGGAATAGGAAGTGGCCAGACCAGGTGGAGGCACTAACCCTACCATCTACATCAGGTTGGGGAGACAGTATTTATATTCCCTGCATTCCAGAAGGGACCCTCTGTTTCATAGATCACCAGAACACATCTCACCTGTGAGACCAAAGTAGGATTGCATTTTGTGATCTGCTGCTGACATTGCACTAGTTGCTTTTTTTCTTTTGAGACTGGCAATTGTCAATCCCAATTTGTCACTCACTGCCAATTTGGCCAACACGTGATTTTTTCATCTTCCGCACAGTAAGTCAGAGACCAAGTGAGATAGATAAGCAGGTCACAATGTAGTAGGTAACAGGTGTCCAGTGAACTTACTCCTTATAGAGGGAACAAGGCTTCCTGATAAATAGCAATTGGAAGTAGATTTAGGGAAAGGTATCCATTAAAGATGCTGGGAAAAGGGGGTTGGGGCTCCTAATATCTGGTACAGCAGGGGGACAACCCTCCCTTTCTTCCTAGCCCCCTTTCCCCTTAACACTTATAGGAGGGGGACGGCAGCAGAGTCCCAGAACTAGGTTAGGACCACGTTGAGAAGGGGCAACCCTCCCAAACAGGTGGAAACATTTAAGGAAACAATGATGCTCTACTCTGTAAACTTATTGCAGGGTATTCCCTCATTTGTTAAGTGAACAAAGTTGCAGCTTAATGAAACCACATCCACTAAATCTGGTCTTTCTTCCTGCATGGCTAGGACAATGTTTGTGTGGAAACGGCAAACACCAGGAGTAAAATAATGCTCAAGAAAGCACAGTTTCCTTGCAGAGAGCAGATAGTTTGACTTGATTAGTTTCACTTTTTCTTTTATTTAAAATTCTACTTTTACTGTCTTATTGTTGAAAGGCTTCACAGAGAAGTAAATTAAGAGATTAGACAGGCACATGGATACAAAGACTGTGGTCTGTGTCTGTGTGTAAGTAAAGGAGGCAGCATGAAAAAAGGCACAAAGGTGAGTGTAGAAGGATAAAGAAGGAATGAGAAGGTAGGAGACTTGAGGAGAGCAAAGGCAGTGGTGATAGGTGGACACAAGAAGAGAGGAGAGCAAATATACAGGCACTGAGTTTTGCAGTGCAAGTTTTGCCTAAGTAAGGACTACAAGACTCAGTTTGCTATGTTATCTATTTGTGGTGTAAGGAATACATGCATATATATTTGACTGGGTTGTATTTTGAAATAACATGATCATTTTTCCTGCATTCATGTTTACATTACCAGCTAGTTGAACAATATTAAAAATAAGCATTATAAAAAACTAAGAAATTGTAGGCAAGATTCCCATGTTCAGGTATCGAAGCCCCTTTGAGGCATACCTGAAAGTGTCAGAAATCAAGTATGCTAATTGCCTCTGGTTTTCTATAATTAATATGGTATCCAAAGATCCTAATATATGCCTCAAGCCTGGACAAAATGAGACACATGGAGTTCTTCCAAAATTGATAAGTATAATAAAATGTCAGGGTAAGACGAGACATGGTATGTAATCAAACTTGTTTAAGTGGCAACAAGAAGCTAAAGGGGCATTGATATTTTTGTGTAAGATATGTGAGGAGAGGAAGACAATCTTTCTGAAAAAGTGAGACAATTTGTATCTGTGATGGACAGGTATCCATTATTGCTTATAATCAATTTTAAAAGAATTCTAAACTCGTAGGAAAACATTCATATGTTCACTGATGTTTTGTCCAACCCAATTTAAACTGTGAAGATATCGATTAAAGCTCTGATTTTCCATACATGCATGTTGCAAAGGGTTATTTTCCAGTATTTGAGCAATAATTGTCATGTTCTATCCAGCAAAATTCGGAATCATTTTAAGTGGGGGTAAAAGCAATTGTAAGTATCTAGAGCAGTGGTGGGCAACCTGCGGCCCGTCAGGGTAATCCGCTGGCAGGCCGCGAGACAGTTTGTTTACACTGACCATCCGCAGGCATGGCCACCTGCAACTCCCTGTGGCCACGGTTCGCCATTCCCGGCCAATGGGACCTGCAGGAAGCATGTTTAGTCTTGAGAAAAGAGGACTGAGGGACATAACAGTCTTCAAATACATTAAGGGCTGTTATAAAGAGAATGGTGATCAATTGTTCTTCATATCCACTGAAGGTAGGACAAGTAGTAATAAACTTAATCTACAGCAAAGGAGATTAAGGGTTGGTCTACATTACAAATTAAGGTTGACCTAACTTTCACGCTCAGTGCTACAAAGTTAAACCCACTTAAACGCCAGCATATACACTGCTAGGTCAATGGAAGACTTCTTCCATCAGTCTAGCTATCACATCTAGAAGACGTGGGTTTACTACAGTGATGGAAGAACCCCTTCCACTCCTATAGTATGTCTATGCAACGGTGCTGCAGAGGCACAGATAAAGATAGTTCAGCACTGGAATAGGCTTCCAAGGGAGGTTGTGGAATCCATATCATTGGAGGTTAAGAGCAGATTAGACACATACCAGTCAGGCATGGTCTAGGTATACTTGGTCCGGCCTCAGGATAGGAGGCTGAACTAGATGACCTCTCAAGGTTCCTTTCAGCGCTACATTTCTAGGATTCTATATATGTGATTGTGATGAAGCTGAGAAGTACTTGCATGTGAAAGTGCAATCCACTCGGGAGCAAGAGAAAGTGGTAATAGCCAACTGGCTAGAAAAGAACATTATTAAAAATTCTCATCTTGCTAACAGAAATATCTTTCTGTTTCTAAATTTTCTTGGATACAACTTGGTAACAGTTTTCTTTAAAATTTGGTGTCATTTGTGATTTTAATTGTTGCAAAAGACAAACTAGTACACATTATAAAATTGGATTTTCTATATGGCTGACAGTATTTTTATTAAAATATTTGACCTTTAACTGTAAAAATAAGGACTTGTGGTATATTTGTGTGGTTGCTGCCATCTTTTCTGACATTGAGGATTGAACCAGGGACCTCCAGAGTTAAAAGCATTAATCTCCACAGCTTGACCTTGCGCTCAAGAGCCAGGCTCTGTAATCCTGGCCAGTAACATACTCATATCTTCTGTGGAACAGACACTGACAGGACTACCTAACACACATTGGCCTGTGGGCTGACTGACAGGAGGGATCCTAATGAATAAAGTCCACCCTGCTCCACTTTCTTTCTGGCGTATTTGTTACATGACTCTAGTTTTGCCTGTAAAACATTATGGTGAACATTTATTTTTGAAAGATGTTTTAAAGTCTGAAATAGTTTTTCATGATGGACAGTAGTCCATACTGGAAACAGTAAAAGACTTTTTTTCTGGCAGTCAGTAAGGCAAGATTTCAATTGATCTTGATTAAGTAGATTTTTCAAGCTGTGGAGTAGACTATTGGCCAATTTCAAGGGGACTCAATTCCTTATTTCATGTTAGTTATGGGGTTGATGCCAACTTCCAGATGCAAATTACATTATTTGGAAAAAAGTTTTGTGCCAGAGCGTGAATTAGGAGCCACAGAACTATGTTAGGAAATCTCTGGCAAATGCTCCCTGTACAAAAACTGTTTTTTCCTCTGAATGTAACTTTAACATTTTCAGTGTCCTAGAGTACTAAACACGGCAGTACTAATCAAAATATTGGTACATCGTTTAATTTTATTTTTCTTAAAATCCACATTAAAGATTAAAAAGGGTAATTCAATTTAGCATAGTTATACATCATATTTTTTAAATTACTTTGTTAAAACCCATGTATTATTGCATGAAACCAAGTGAAGTAATGTCTAACACTAACTGAAATACATGAGTATTTGGTAGGTTACCAAATAGGTTCTCTTTGTTTGAGAACCACTGCATTAGCCGGCAACTTTCCTCTAAAAACCATCTAACTTCAATTTCTTACCCGTTGGAGGTAGGACACACTCAACCAGAGCAATGGCTACCTGGATTGGGTGCTCACTTATGATAGGGCAGTTCTTCAATCTCTATTCAGTTAGAACTCTATCATCTTCTGCTGATGGAATATTGCCTGCCAAACTACCCCATAAATGGGAATATTCAGGGAATACTTGAGGAACAAATAAATGTTACATGTAACCAGAGTTCTTTGAGATGGACTCTGCATATTCATGCTCATCATCTACTTTCTTGTCTTCCTCAAATTCCAAATACAATTTGTCTCTGAGGAGGCAATGGAAGGAACTGAGGCAGCAGAAGGCTGTTTATATATAGAATTATGAATCTATTTTTTTCCATACATGAATGGGGTTATTTATACTGCTCGTTTAATATTAGTGTTGTGTACAGTACTTTCCTCATCATGTTTTATGCTATTCTATAGACAATATTAGAATGTCAGTCATAAATTTTAGCATTCATTTTGAAAAAGTTAACCTTGGAGTCTTCTCCCTTGCTCAGAAAATTTCTTGGCACTTTTTTCACTGTTGGGCTTTCCTTATCAAAGAGTTCTTTTATACTCTGTGTTTAAAGCAGAGTAGGCTAACATCAGTGCCCGCTCTCCAGTGTTCTGGGCACTGAGTGGTGCTGGTCTCTCTTCGGTAGAGCAGCTCTGCATAGGCTAAACCCTTCCTTCCACAACCTGTGTGTACAGAGGGGACCCAACTACTTCCAATTTGAGGGTTTGGAGAAGAATACTGACATAGTAACTTTTTGGAGGTGGGATGGAGAAGGTTGTCCCTCACTCCTTTCCTCCGTGGAAAAAGGGGTAAAAGTAGTGGCTGCTGAGCTGCTCCGTGGCCTGAGAAGATTATTCTTTCCCCCTTGAATTCCCCATATCCAGCTGAGTTATTTGGGTGCAATGAATAAAGGTCTAATCCAAAGCCCATTAATATTATTGGGGGATGTGGTGGGGAGGAAGGCGTGATTTACACTTACTTCAGTGGGCTTTGGATCAGTCCCAGGATGTGTTCAGAAGAAAGCAGAACACTTTATAGCACTTTTTAAAAATATATATATATTTCGGTGATACAAAACTTTGCTGCTAAAATCGATCTAAAACTAACACAACTGTGTGATTAGCCCCTTGAAAAGGCAGATCTCACTATATTTCTTTGAAACAAGAACATCTCCAAAATCTGCCAAGAAGCACAGCGATCTATATACTCTTATGCTGAAAACAACTGAGTAAATTTTAACCAACAAATGCAAGCATTATTTACTTACTTTTATTTTTTTAAATCAGTTTTTTTCTTTCCAGAATCTCTTTAGCTTTCTGTGATTTCACCTCCTCCCCCATGGTCCTGTGCAAATTTCTGTTCAGGCTTAAATCTGATTTTTTAAAAGTTATGCTATTCCAGGGGTCAGCAACCTTTCAGAAGTGGTGTGCCGAGTCTTCATGTATTCACTCTAATTTAAGGCTTCTTGTGCCAGTAATACATTTTAACCAAGGCCAGCAGCGGGCGCTCAGTGGGGCCAGCGGTGGGATCCTGGCTGGCAAGTGGCCAGCAGCTGGAATCCCAGAGCGGCGGTGGGCTGAGCGGCTCAGCCCGCCGCCGCGTGCCATCAATTGGCTCGCGTGACACCTTTGGTATGCGTGCCGTAGGTTGCCGACCCCTATGCTATTTCTTTCTTGTAACATCTGAACAAATTCAGTGTTTTGGTGTGACTTAACTATAAAATAATAAATACCGAATGAAAAGTTCGAAACAAAGTGCAGCAAAAAGAGGGGAGATAGGTATTGGTGACAGGGTTTGGAACAAGATTAGTGAAAATTCATGGGTTCTTATGGCAAGAATGGTATTGCAAAATGACGCATACTTTTATGATGCATATAACCTTTAGATTAAAAATGTATGTGTGTGCAGTTTTAATGTCAAATCGTTTAAAACTATGGTTCTTTGTGAGAAATGAAGATCTTTACCTCACGTTTGTCTGCTTCAGTGCATGCTTGTGTCCAAGAGATGTAGAATAAAGGATATTGTTGTACCTTTCTATAGTCGTGTCACTTCACTAGAGTATGTTAGCAAATAGATGGTTACAAACTGTCACATTTTTTAAAGTAAAAACTCTTCTGAGGTTTAGTTATGTAGTACAGCTATCATCAACTTAGACCACATCTACACTAGCGAGCTTAGAGTGACACAGCAGTACCAATGCAGCTGCATTGCTGTAAGATCGCTCATGTAGCTGCTCTATGCTCATGGGACAGAGCTCTCCCATCGACATAATAAAACGACCTCAACAAGCGGAGGTAGCTGTGTCGGCAGGAGAAGCTCTCCCACTGATACAGTGCTGTGCACACCATTTATGCCGGTGAAACTTAGGTCACTCGGGGGTGTTTTTTCACACCCCTGAGCAACATAAGAAGTAGTGTAGACATTGCCAGAGGTGGGAGGAATGTTTTTTTATTACATTGAGGTTAATTGATTGATTTCACTATTTGTGAAATGAGGACAATTCACATTTGAAAGATACATTTTAATATGTAAGAGTAGTCTTAGTGAATGTACTTGATTCACAAAGAATAGGTAAAATCACTTGATTTCACAAAATCACAAAATAGGAAAATGTTACTTTTTATGTAATTTTGAAAGTTAAAATATTTTTTTCAAAAGCAAACTGTGGATGCACTTAAAGGAAATATGTTTTTTAAAATGTGATCCATGTTTCATATATTCTGTATTGTTTCTTTTAATACTACACTTAAAAATATGAACACTCATTAGAGAAAAAAAATCACTACTTTTTGGAGTGCAAACATGAGTGCAAACAAAGATGCACCTTGTAACTCACTTATGACATATTTCCAAAGGATCAAATCCAGAGGCTAGAGCCTTCTACTGACAAAGTCTGACCTGGCTCCTGTGAACTTCATCCTTAGTAGCTTAAACTGCAACTGAATTTTACTTATTTTATACTGATCCACTACTCAGTTATTTTCCAGAAAGAACAAGCTGTATTAATAGATAATCTAGAACAGACAGAAAATGTAGTTTGATGACAACATGAAGCATCCAATTTTTCAAAATGCAGCCACCCACGTTCCCTTTCATTATCCTAAATGCATGGTTCTTGAACACAATTTAGTCAGTCACTGTAAAATAAGGCCTATGTATGTGAATTTAACATTAAAATACAAAATTATGAACAGAATGCCTATATAATAAAAAGTTGTGTCTATAAAATGTACCATACTATACAAATGTCTGTATAATATACAAATGATGACAGCACTGGCATATGGTACACGTAAAATGATAGTTCTTTCTAGTCAATTTAGTCTCCCTAGTTGGAATACAAGCAACAATTCAATTACACTGAACTGAATTTATCCAAATTGCTTTGAGTTGCAAATTTCACTAGAACAGGTTCTTGAAATATCTGAAGTTTCCTAGTTTCAGCTAGGTCAGAAATACTATGGAAAGAAGGGCAACGATAGGTTAAGTGACACATTTAAGATCATACAAATCAATACTCAGATTTCCTGGCTTCCATTCCCATGCTTTTTATCCACTAGAGCAGGGGTCTCCAAACTACAGCCTGCGGGCTGGATCCAGCCCGAGGCTTCCATTTGTCCAGCCCTCCAACCAACAGGGGAGAAGCGAACAGCTGAGTAGGCACGCCGAGCAGCAGCTCATGCAGGGGGGCAGCACAGCTGAGCTGTGCAGTGGGGTGAGTGCCCCCGGGAGCCAGTGTCCCCCCAAAAGGGGAGCCAACTTAGGGGAGAGTTGCTGCTGCAGCCGAGCAGGCACGGCCCCCTGCCTTAGAGTAAAAATACAAGCCAGATGCTTAATTACATCTCCAATAAATGGAGTAAAGAAGATAGAAATTAACAATTTCATAATAGTTAAATTTTAAGTACAGCACTAATAGAACCAAACAGTCCCAACCATCAATGGGAACCTGGAGCTTCTCCTACCAAAATACAGCCAAAATGTCAATCCTTTGTCATTTTCTTCAGCAGAGCAGGCACACCTAGCAGGCACAGGGAGAAGGGAGCAGGCATATATTTGCATATATTTAATTTCTTTCAGTCACTTCGGCCCGCAAAGCCCCTTCAAAAATCTAATATGGCCCTCGTCTCAAAGTTTGGAGACCCCTGCACTAGACCACTTTTTTTCTGTGTGAAAATATATAAATATATAAATATAAAAATGTCTGGAGGAAAGAAAGATGGAAATACTAAGATATTTGTTCCCAGAACTGCCCTGAAACTGCATATATATTATTACAATAATAAATCAAAAGTGCATTTAGAAATTAGTTTGAGGAGCCAATATGTTTAAGGATACAATCAAATATGCTGAAAAACAAATCTTATTGTATTCATTTCAAATAATATTAGTAAACAGGATAGAATGAAAATACCTTCACAGACTATTAAAAGAAGATGTTAACAAAAAAACCTGTATTAAACAAAGATGAAAATAGCAATGGGGAGAAGTCATAATAAATGCACAGTGGATCTAAATTTCACTCATTTAAAAAAAAATCCAAACCTGGAAAAATATTACCTTTTATAGACAGACACAAACATGTGCACTTCAGTCAAGTAGGGATATATGGCTGCATAGAGAATTATTTGGGGAAAATCATCATCATGGCAAAAAAGTCAACTACATACCATTGTAGGCAGTCTTATCATACCATCCCCTCCATAAGCTTATCAAGCTCAGTCTTGAAACCAGTTAGGTTTTTGCCCCCACTGCTCCCCTTGGAAGGACGTTCCAGAACTTCACTCCCCTAATGGTTAGAAACTTCCATCTAACGTCAAGCCTAAACTTGTTGATGACCAGTTTATATTCATTTGTTCTTGTGTCCATATTGGTGCTTAACTTAAATTGGTGCTGGGGAGTGCCAGGGCTCTGATGCCTCCCCATCCCTCCCCCTCCCCCACCCTCCTCCAGCACATTTTGGCTCATGGATAGCGGTGGAGGCAGTGGGATGGAGCAGCTGTTTTCCTGCGCTCCAGGTTGCTGCCTTGGCAGCTAGATGCCACCTCCTGGATCTTAATGCTCAACTGTTTGGGTTTTGGGGTTTTTTTTGCAATGGTGGGTGCCCGCAGGGGGCAGAGCAAGGGGGGTGGGGATGTGGGGGAAGAGACAGTGGGGAAGGGGGATGGGATAGGGCAGGGGAAAATGGGGAGAGGATGGGGGAGAGGCTGGGGAAGAGAAGGGGATATAGGAATCGGCAGGGGGAAGCAGGAGCCCAGAATGTGGCGACCCCTCAGCTGCAGCAGCACCACCAGAGCAGCAACATCGCAGCAGCAGCTGCTGCCGGAGTAGCTGCCGTCAGCAACCGGACCACTCCCGCACCAGTATCAGCAACCCAGGTATCACTTCAGATGGGGGAGAGAGCCAGTGAGCCAAGGTAATGGGCTTCAGGGGGCACATGTCTATGCGTGCATGTGTCCACATGCACTTTGCCCCCACCCCCAATATAGCAGTCAAACTACGCCTATAAATGGTACTAACACTTCTCTGTCTCTACTGGAAGAACCTCACCTGAGGCGTCCTAGGACTGCATTGCCCTTTTTCACAGTCACATCTCATTGGCAGCTCATGCTCATCCTGAGATCAACCAATATACCCAGATCTTTCTTCTCCTCTGTCATTGCCAACTGACAGGTCCCCAGCTTATAGCAAAAATTCTTGCTGTTAGTCCCTAAGTGAATGACCTTGCATTTTGCACTATTACATATCATCCCATTCCTATTATCCCTGTTTTCTAAGTCATCCAGATCTTGTATGATATGCATAATCCTCCTCCAACTTTGTATCGTCCGCAAAGTTTATTAGCACATCTCCACTTTTTGTACCAAGGTTATTAATAAAAATGTTAAATAAGACTGGTACCAAGACCTGAGGAACTCCACTAGTAACCTCCCTCCCAGCCTGATAGCTCACTTTTCAGTATGACCCATTGTAGTCTCCCCTTTAACCAGTTCCTTATCCACCTTTCAATTCTTATATTAATCCCCATCTTCTCCAATTTAACAAATAATTTCCCAGGTGGAAATGTCTTACTGACATCCAGGTAGATTAGATCTACTGCATTTCCTTTGTCTAAAAAAATCAGTTATCTTCTCAAAGAAAATCAGGTTGGTCTGGTATGATCGACCTTTTGTAAAAGCATGTTATATTTTATCCGAATTATCATTTACCTCTATGTCCTTAACTACTTTCTCTTTCAAAATTACACCAGGGTAGAATTTTATGGAGGAAAGGCATGAAGTTGAGTGTTTGGGTATTTTTGACTGGGAGAGGGAGGTAATGAAGTTTGTAGGAATGTTTGCCAGTGAGAGAAGAGTGATTTGGGTTATACAGCAAAATGGTATGTGCATGCCTTCAGCAGCTAGTTGTGGGGGTATCCAAGAGGGTTGAACAAGGCTACCATGAAGCTGGACATAGGATGCTCTAGAGAGGATCTAGCTTATATGGAGGCTTCAGATCTTCAGTCTTTGTCACGGTGTACAGTGAGAGATGACAAAGTTGCTGACATAGGCTCTAGATGCAATATTTAAAATCAATTCAGGATGGAACATCTCTGGTTTTGTCATGGGAGCCTGGAATATTGGTGAACAGTCCTTTAAAAAAATCAATGATGACCGCTATAGGAGAAAAAAAGAGATTCATGGTGTTAAATGCTAAGTCAGTGGCTAATATTATCATTCACAGTTTCATTAGGGCAAGGTATAAAATTTTCAAAAGTTCACTTCAAAGTGTAAGTTTTTTTTCTTAGAAAATGTTATGCTTGGCCCTTGTGTTTACGATCAATGGAAGTTGAAGGCACTCAACAGCATGCTGGATCGGACCATAAATTCTCACTGAAAAGGATTTATGTTTTAATCACTAAGCACATAAACCTAAGGGGTCACAATTTTTAAAAGGTTTCAGAGTGGTAGCCATGTTAATTTGTATCAGCAAAAACAATGAGGAGACGAACAAATTTATTTGGGCATAAACTTTTGTGGGCTTGTTCGTCTCTAAGGTGCCACAAGTACTCCTTGTTGTTTTTACTTTTTAAAAGCAGTCTCTACAGCCCCATCCCACAAATGTTTATAGACATACTAAACTTTACATACAGTACTGTACTTACATACTACCCTACTGACAGCATAAAGGAGGAGCATAAAGTCAAGCATTTGCGTAACTATTTGAAGGATCAAAACCTACTTATATTTGCACTCCACAACTCGAATTGTTAGGCACCCAACTACTGTTGCACAAATACTTAGATGCTTGGTTGAATACTACTGAAAATTTGACCCAAATTTGACCCAACCTGTATTTTGAACAATAAAATAGAGATAGATGTAAATAGATTTTTAAGCAGTGTAGAAAAACTAACAAAGGTCGAATATCTAAAAATAAACCAACCTCTAAACCCCAAGACGGTCATGATTCAAAACACAAAACACTTAGGAAGTGCCAATTGAATATGTAAGCCAAAAATACCATAAAAACTACTAACTAGTAGGTTAAAACATACTTTGACAGATTCCAATAGCCATTTCCAATACTGAAATATGCAGTTTTTCATAGGTAGTGCCAAATTCTACTCTTATGTGCACGTACAGAACACTCATTAACATCAACAGGGGTCATACATGCACAACAGAGAACAAAATTTGGCTCCAAGTGTTCAGTCAACCCACTGCTTCTTAAGCAGCTAAAGGCATAAAAAACTGGTTCTGGGCATTTACACTTCCTACAAGCTCACTGATTTGTACATATTGTGCAAATAAATATCAACTAGACTAATAGGGCAAAATACTTTGGAGACATTATATACAGTTAAAATAATTTATTTTATTGCTGAAACTGATGAATACATGCCACAAAATTCAATATTTTACTATCTGTCTCATTGCCATCTATTTACTAACACTTATAGTGTAAGAAATGTACTGAATATTCACTAATAACGTTCCAAGAAAATATGGAAAATTTACAAGCAGAGCAATATAGTTCCAGCTTTGTGATTTTCAATAAGGTGGAATGTATTTTGCAATAGATATTATAAATTCAGTGGTCTATTTACAGAATATAACATGTGTGGTTATGCTGAATGCCTGAGAAATGATACAGAAATGATCTAGTATGCAGGGGGTAGTATCTTATCTGTGTGGGAAGGTCAAACTGAACCAATTTTATTAATCTAGAATTCACTACATCTACCCATGATAAAATTTTTATTTAAAAAAAAAAAAAGTTCTGTGTTTTAGTTAAAGTCCTTTATCGGTTGGAGGGCGGGGAGAATGCAGCTAGTTTTAAAAGGAAAAGTGTGCACATATGTCACTACTTCATAGTAGTTGTTTTTTGTTTTAGTTTGCAAGTTTTTCCCTTTAACTATATTACAGATTTAAAACTGAGGCTATATATACACATCTTTCAGGAGAGATTTTCTAAACCACAAATAAAAGTTAGATGCCTAACTCCCAGGAAATATTTTAATATTAACTCACACCATTTTTAGTAAGGCAAATTCCAAGTAGCAGCAAATTAAATTATGTTATTTTTCAAAAACTAAAGTGTTTATAAAAAAGTGTACATTATAATGCAACAGAACTATTTTGGGCACCAGGCTGAAAGAACTCAGACAGAAAAAAATGTGCTTAACCATGCATACAATGGTAGAAGTCAGTAGAAGTCAGAATTTACATAACAATAACATTAACAATAATAGCCAGAATTCTGAACAACAGGTTTCTACAGTTAGATTCCTGCAGCAAAATTTTCAAAAGCACCTAAGGGCTGGTCTACACTAACCCCATAATTCGAACTAAGATACGCAACTTCAGCTACGTGAATAACGTAGCTGAAGTCGAACTATCTTAGTTCAAATCAAAAAGCACTTACCTGGGGTCCACACGCGGCGCGCAGGCTCCCCCATCGACTCCACCTACTCCGTTCGTCAAGCTGGATTACCAGCGTCGACGGCGGAGCACTTCCTGGTTCGATTTATCGCGTCTAGACAAGATGCGATAAATCGAACCCAGAAGATCGATCCAACGCCTCCGACAGGACGCGTGAGTATAGACGTACCCTAAGTGACTTTAAAATGTTACCCCAATTCCTTATTTAGGTGCCCAAATAACTGGCCTGAAGGTTCAGAAGCTATCACTAAAGTCAATAAACAATCTGTATTCAAGAACATTCTTGGTAGGCATTAAACAGTGATTTCATGGGCTTCAATTAGTTTTCTCCTTCTGAATTCATGAATCTGAACCTGCATCCTATATACAGCACACAAACTTCATGGAAAAATTATTCAGATCAATGTGAGAGCTTAAATGTTTTTACTTTCCTGTATGTACTATCATAATAAAGTGATTAAACTGCAAATATAAGGAAATATATCTGGCATGTTAGACTATTGTTCTATTAGAAACCTTATTAATTAAAAAACCATACCTACTTGACCTTTTAAAAATGTACTATTGTTACAAGAAGTATAACATCTACAATTACTGAAACTGAACACTGGAAAATATTTTTATTTTTGTTTATTCTGTGCATTATACATCACTTTGTATAATCATTTTCACTCTTTCACTATAGTCAGCCTTCTGTTCTTGTGTGCACATCCCCCCACACAACGAGAGAGAAAGATTGTTTTAAAAATAAGAAAATGTAAAAAAAAAACAGGATGATGAATCAGAGGTTGGTATAATATCGTGAACTATCCTTAAAATAATTTAGTTTTTATTTAGTTTAATTAAATAGTTAAGTTTAAGGAGCACCGTTAAGTAGATCTGCAAGAGTGAAGCCAGAAGCTAAATTAATAAGCTCTGTGGGAGAGGAAAAGCAAGAAAGCTGTTCCCTCTAGAGCAGCGGTGTCTAATACGTTCACCACTAGCCGCATGTGGCTAATAGGCTATTGAATCATGGCTAATGCATGTGGCTTTTTTATAATGTGGCTTAATGTGACTTTTTTATAATGTGGCTAATAAGAAAAATTCAAAACCACAAGTGTGGCTAGCAGTGTGGCTAGCATCGAATTTCTATTGGACACTGCTGCTCTAGAGCTTAGGAGCTCCAAAGGAGCTTGGAAGCATCAGCTATGCATGTGCTATAAAAACATGCATTTGGCCCATGAATGCTACATAAAATATACATGGCCTCTGAGTTTTAAGAAGTACACTTGTCCCCCATACAGAGTTTATGGAGCATGCATTGGGTCTGCATGCCTCATGAAGTACCCAGAAATTACTATTGAAACAATTATCCCCCAACCCTTCTAAAACTAGAAAAAGGCACCATCTCCTGTGAATTACAATATATTAATATGACACTCCAGCTTCGTCTCCCAACCATCAACTAAATATTCCCCATGGGCGCATATCCATCGTCTCTCAAGACTAACGGACGCCAACAATATTTGAAGACCATGGTTTTCAAAAGCAAATTTTCTTTTTTGGGGGGGAAGAGGTTCCTACACATAGAGTCACAGAAGGGACCAGTAGAAGACTAGATCATACAGATTGACCTCCTATATAGCACAGTCCACTAACACCATCCAGCATGCACACACTAAACTCAGCAACCCACAATGAGACCAGCGCATTACAACCCACAGGAGACCAGACTATTATGTGCCAAAGGGAGAGAATAGGGGAGACCGAGGTGTACCAGTGCTTGAGGCCCTCTGAAACAGCCAGGAAATGAATAAATGAGATATACCCAGATAACTCACACCCACACATTGCTGAGGAAAGTAAAAAACCCTAAGCCTGCCAATCTTATCTATTGGAAAATTCCTTCCCGACCCCACATATGGTGATCAGTTAGGCCCAAGCATGTGAGCAAGAACCAGCTAGCCAAGCACCTGAGAGAGAGAGAATGCTTGGTGCCACCTCAGAGCCATTGCCCACCCTGCCCAATGTCCCATCTCCTGCCATGGCCAAATCTGATGCTTCAGAGGAAGGAGATTAAAAAAGCCTCCCAGAATACATTGAGGGAAAACATCCCTTCCTGATTCCTGCCAGTGGCTGGCTGAAAACCCGAAGCATGAGTATTTAGAAACAGAAGATGTAAACCAGAAATGAGTCCCAGGTCTTTTGAGCCCTGCCCCATACCATCACAAGTAACCACATCATATAAATGCACTAATAAATTTGTTCTGCTCTCTTTATTTGCCCCACAACTCCTATTGCAGTTCTAATTTCCTTCTAATTTCTAGCCTGAATTTGTTCATGGCCAGTTAATATCCATTTATTCTTGTGCCAACACCATCTTTGAGCTTAAATAACTCTTCTTTGGCCCCACATGTATTTAGAGAGAGCAATCATATCCCATCTCAGCCTTCTTTTTACTAGACTAAGCAAGCCAAGTTCTTCCAGCCTCCTCTCATAAAACAGGTCCTCCTTTCCCTATCATCCTAGTAGCTCTTCTCTGCACCTGTTCCAGTTTAAATCAATCTTTTCTCAACCTAGATACCTTATCTTTTTTGTTGTTGTTTTAAAATACAGGATTCTGAGAAAGAGTTGAGGCCTCTTAAAATCTCAAGTTGGCCTCCAAAACCTGAGGTATTCAAACTCACGAACTGCTTTTGTAAATATTGGCCTAAAATTTCTAAATCAAATCATTTGATTTATCATAGGCCAAAAAAGTATGATAAAAATGTCAGATGTGTGCCAATTTTTGCACCACAATATTTTAAATGCTTGATCAAGTTGGACTCAAACATTCTAAAAACTATATTTTATAGAATAAGGCTGTTAAATTAATTACAGATTAGTTTCAGTCTAGTAACATTAAGGATAAAACAACCCATGGTTATTAAGTAGAACTAGCCTTCTTTTATAACTATGGAGAATGGCTATTCTCTCTATAATACTTAGCGCACAAGTGGCATTTCTTAATAAAATTGCTAGGTGGACTCCATTTTTCTAGCCATACTTAAAAGGCAAAATTACATAAGGATTAAATCAGCAAAATGTTAGTGGTTAAAAGAAATTTTTTTCCCTTCTAGATTTACTCCCCTCCGATTGAGTCATCTGAAATAATAGATTTTAGTTGTTAAGAAGTTCTGGGTTAAAAGACTGTTGTCTACCTTATCTATTTTATTAGAAAAATACATATTTTTAAAGATATCCTAAAAAAAAGGGGCCAAGATTTCCCTGGCATAATACCACTGCAGCCACAGATGTTACACTAGGCCCAATAACTTACATGGTTTGGAACATTTACCAGTCACTTACTAGCCAGAGGACTAAATCTAATAAACAGAAGTCATTATTGAGCATTGGTCAGCTGTAATAAATGTCCCCGAAGTAGAACTGATTATTGGGTGAATCAATATATTTTTAAAACACTATCAAATCAACTGCATATACCAGTAGTGATCTGCTATACATATGTACTATACTAGCTCTAGAATGGGTAGAGTACTGCTTTGGAAAGATAACCACAAACTAGAGGAAGCACCAGGACCTGAAATGACCCAGTCCTTTGACCACCCAATAGATGTTTTCTCTACTTGCATTCCCAGGACCCACACACAAGAACAGGGAAAGGACCTTTGATAGCTCATTCCTCTATGATGAATAATAGGCTATATCCTGCTCTCTTTTCCATGGGTGTAATAGAGCAGAATATAGCCCAATATATTTTCTGGTTTTCTAAATTTGTACAGTCACTGCTGAAATAATGCTTAAAGAGTTAATGTCTTCTCAAAATATCTTGTCTTCCATGTATATATATTTAGGTCTGATTGTTTATAGCTCCCAGTTGCTTTCTTAATGAACATTTCACTATTACAACGTAACCTGTTTTGCTGACCTTGTCAAAGGATGGGGGGGTGGGAGAGGGGGAGGGAAGAGCCCAAGAGCACAGACTTAAGTCACAATAAGAGGAGACAAGTAGGAAAACAGATCAAGAGTACTTTGTCAACCGAGTAACAATGTAAAAAGCAACACTGAAAAATCAAGTTTAAACAATGAATAAAATGTTAAGAATGGCTGCATACATTAAAAGCAACTTATACAATTTTATTTACATTTTCATCTGCAGCAAACAACTCACCTTGTAGGAAAATTCAGGCAACATAGTTTCACAAAACTATTTGTCTGGATGACTTATGCTTCAAGGACAGTCAGAACTGTATTTCCAGAATTATGGAAGAGAAATAAAACCATGTTTATAAAGTGTGTGAAAAACAAATCCAACTGCTGAATCCTTGGGGAATGTAAAGTTTTGCGAACAATAAAGATAATGGTGGTACTGAACTGAAACCTTAGTGTATTTATGTTCAGTGATTTTTTTTTATCGACAGTGACTTCAAGATAAAGAGAAGATTGGGTAGGAAAGGCTAGAGATAATCCAAGAGACAAATGAAATATTAGGGAACACATGCTGACTACTAAAATAGTGCTTCCCCACCTCCAGCCCCAAAGTTCCCTTTCTGAAAGACTGTTCATGAAAGCCAAGCCTCTTCCATGTTATATAGTGTGACATGCATTGTGAAGAGGGACCTCATAACAGATTTTAAATCAAATCCAATAGGAAGTATGGTAGTCTTATGTCACAGTAACCTTAAGAGCATCCTAGAAAGCACTGTGCTTTTTAAACACACGCTTATCTAGTTTTCTTTACTGGCATTGTTGTAATTGTATTATAATGGACATGCCAGTTTATAATGATCTTTTCAAGGGCTTGTACATTTCTGGCAAAATTTCACCTTTGAGCAGAGAATAAAGATGAGAAATTTTAAGTGAAAAAGTAAATGTGGAGACAAAAAAATAGGCCATTTGAACACTAAAAAAAGACCAAATTGTTTTTCCAAATATAATTTTTTCAGATGCTTATTCTGATGTTTTGATAAATATAAGCCATTTCTGAGTTAAAATTGAAACATTTCAATAGTTTGTGCTCAAAGTGTATTCATATCTGAAGAAATGTCTTCAAACAGTCAAGTTATGAAAACATTATAGTAGGAGAGAAGAGATGCACATTGTGCGTCTTTTTAACACTCTACGAAGGGGCAATGCTATGCATGAATGAGTGCTTCTCTCTAGGAGTAAAACTTACTGAAATAAATGTATCCAAGATCATTTCGCTTATTAGATATCGAAATACACTCACATGGATTCCTCTGTCCTCTTCCTTTATCATCATTCTCTTCTACATATCAGCAAGGGAAAAACTAAGTTAGAATTCCCACATCTATGAAATCCTGAAACAAACAAGGCATTTTTCCCTCCAGAAAGGCGCAGTTAGTAGTCCTGTGGAGCAGATAGGACATCCTGTTTGAAAAAAGCCCAAAAATCCATAAGAAATCCAAACCTTAACCCCACAGAACTATGGGCAAATGAACAGAATGCCTGCCCCCAGCAGCACAACTAGTTCTGTGGTCACGCCACCATTGTTAATGGTCCACAGATGTGTATGATCCTATGTATATACACCCAACCCATCCTACCCTACAGCCACAAAGAAGAGACAGAAGACATAAATTAGAAGTTAATGATGCAAAGAGCAATATTGACTTTGATGGGAAAACCTCAGGGTATTTTAAGAGGGGAAGAGGTCCACTTACAAGGGTCCTAAAGTTTCATATAAGTGCTGAGACATCAATCCACTTTCAAGGTACACTTCCTGAAATGTGCAATTTTTATTTGATTGGGTGCTTGCATGTAATACACCTCTTCTACTTTTTTAAAAATAATGGAAGAAGGAACAAAACCCATTTGTGTAATAATATGACAACAGAATCTTGAATGTTGTGGGTTTAGTTTTAATTACAGTTCCTATTATTAGTATAATTCAGCATGCTTACAATACCATAAATAACAGTACATCTTTAGTAGCCTGCTTCTTGCTGCCTTCTGATAAACAGTCTCAGCCTGTAGCTATTTTTCCAACAACATACTGGAACATTTTCATAGAATCATATAAAACTGATGGTAAAATGATGTGCAGAAAAAGAAAAAACTCTTAAGCCACATACAACGTATGTAGCCTAGTCCATATTACACATGCTGTAAAAATGACAATATGTAAATTCAGAAGATCAAAGTACATGCACCACATTTCACAAAGTACTTAGTTTCAAGCGCATGCCTTCTCTTGCACTGAAGAATAAATGTAAAATCATATGCAAACTCAATAAGCCAAAAGCCTAACAGAGCTATGTCTTGAATATCCCAAATCAACTTGGTAAGAGGGGTCTTTGACTTTATATATCTTTCCTGCTTATCCTGTTTTAGTTCTAGAAACACACTCCTTATCTTGATTGCCACCTCCTGCTCAATTTGATACCCAGTATTCGCAATAATGTCCAATTCCTGATGGGGGTGATGTATGCAGCTAGTTAAATCCTGCATTTTATTTTCCTGTTTGATAGTATTAACTATTCTCTATTTTACATCCAGGGGCTACAACATTTTTTAAAAAATGTTTACAAAATCAGCATTATAGTTTAAAAAAAGAAGACACAGCAAACAAATTATTCAATACAAGCTTCCACAGCCAAGTCCCTTTAAAATGGTAAAACAAAAACAAACAAACAAAACCAATCATGTGTAGTTTTAAAATACTGTAATATTTTATACTTTATAGAATATAAAAGTTTATAAAACTATGCATCACTAACAACACAGCTAATCTCATTACAAATAAAATGGAAGTTTCTAGACTTCAGGGTTACAAAGAAAAGCTTGAAAACATGAATCCTGAAAAGCTCAAAAAAAAAAAAAAAAAAAGAGAGAGAGAGAGAAACCACCACCAGAAAAATCACAAGAATATCACAAGTTTTTCAACAGCTCATGATTTTTTGGGAGCAAGGGCTGGCAATACTGCATTAAATACATAGAGAGAGTATTTACCTTAACCGATAGGTCAGGTCCATTACATATCAATTGGTGTGACATCACCAAAAATTTGAATATAGAATCATCATGGCATTTGTCTACACTGAAAAAGTGAGTAATGTTTTAAAATACGTTAACGGCTTTTTAAAACGTCAGTTTGCACATAGTGTAGAGAAAAGGTATTAGCGGACAGAGGTTAAATCCATACAGAACAGAAGCAGAAAACACAGATGGGTTGCCACTGTTACCCATTTTACTTTTGTCACTCAGCACACAATTCTGATGTTTAACTTTCAAGATGTGCTCTGTATAACACTGACTTTTCTGAAGGTAATCTTAATATATGATTTAAAAAAGCACACTGAAAAAAAACCAGCAACTGAGAAAATAAGGCTACCGTATAGAGAACTATGACCATCTATTTCTCTGAAAGCTAAGTATACAATCTGTAAAAAGTACTGTTCCATGTCTGCACAAAGAACTTACAGTTCAGACTCACCCCCAAGAAATGCAATAGTGCCTGATTCTGCTCTTGCTTACACCAGTTTAAATCCATTAATTACAGTGGAGATATTCCTGATTTACAGTGTTGTATGTTGCTGCAGAATAAGGCCCAACAGAAATGTGGAAGTTCATAAAAGAAGGATGAAACTTTGCCCTGAAGTCACTCTGTTGTGTCCAGGTATTGCAACCCACCTGGACTCAATGTCTGCCTACATAAGGAGTACAGGACTGGGACCAGGAGTTGCATGCGTTTACCTGAGGAAAAAAATTTGACTTGAAGTAGTGAAGTAGCTTTCTGTTCTAAGAAAATCATAAAGGAGTACGCCCTCACATTTTATTATTACAACAAAAAAAGATTCAATCCACTGGGGTGAAAAAATCACCACACAGGCCAGTCTAATTTAACTACTTTCAACATTAGTATCAATGGAGGTACATTATTAAAGCCTGTACCTTGAACAAACTACTACATAATTTCTCTACACTATGTGCAACCCAGGAAACTACAGACCAGTTAGTTTAACTTCTGTGCCAGGGAAAATAATGGAGCAAGTAATTAAGGAAATCATCTGCAAACACTTGGAAGGTGGTAAGGTGATAGGGAATAGCCAGCATGGATTTGTAAAGAACAAATCATGTCAAACCAATCTGATAGCTTTCTTTGATAGGATAACGAGTCTTGTGGATAAGGGAGAAGCAGTGGATGTGGTATACCTAGACTTTAGTAAGGCATTTGATACGGTCTCGCATGATATTCTTATCAATAAACTAGGGAAATACACCTTAGATGGGGCTACTATAAGGTGGGTGCACAACTGGCTGGATAACCGTACTCAGAGAGTAGTTATTAATGGTTCCCAATCCTGCTGGAAAGGTATAACGAGTGGGGTTCCGCAAGGGTCTGTTTTGGGACTGGCTCTGTTCAATATTTTCATCAATGACTTGGATATTGGCATAGAAAGTACGCTTATTAAGTTTGCAGATGATACCAAACTGGGAGGGATTGCAACTGCTTTGGAGGATAGGGTCATAATTCAAAATGATCTGGACAAATTGGAGAAATGGTCAGAGGTAAACAGGATGAAGTTTAATAAGGACAAATGCAAAGTGCTCCACTTAGGTAGGAACAATCAGTTTCACACATACGGAATGGGAGGAGACTGTCTAGGAAGGAGTACGGCAGAAAGGGATCTAGGGGTTATAGTGGACCACAAGCTAAATATGAGTCAACAGTGTGATGCTGTTGCAAAAAAAGCAAACTTGATTCTGGGCTGCATTAACAGGTGTGTTGTGAGCAAGACACGAGAAGTCATTCTTCCGCTCTACTCTGCGCTGGTTAGGCCTCAACTGGAGTATTGTGTCCAGTTCTGGGCACCGCATTTCAAGAAAGATGTGGAGAAATTGGAGAGGGTCCAGAGAAGAGCAACAAGAATGATTAAGGGTCTAGAGAACATGACCTATGAAGGAAGGCTGAAGGAATTGGGTATGTTCAGTTTGGAAAAGAGAAGACTGAGAGGGGACATGATAGCGGTCTTCAGGTATCTAAAAGGGTGTCATAAGGAGGAGGGAGAAAACTTGTTCATCTTAGCCTCTAAGGATAGAACAAGAAGCAATGGGCTTAAATTGCAGCAAGGGAGGTTTAGGTTGGACATTAGGAAAAAGTTCCTAACTGGCGGGGTGGTTAAACACTGGAATAAATTGCCCAGGGAGGTTGTGGAATCTCCATCTCTGGAGATATTTAAGAGTAGGTTAGATAAATGTCTATCAGGGATGGTCTAGACAGTATTTGGTCCTGCCGTGAGGGCAGGGGGCTGGACTCGATGACCTCTCGAGGTCCCTTCCAGCCCTAGAATCTATGAATCTATAATAAAGAAGATGTGAAACTGTTCCAAAGCACATACATAACCTAAGGATCCTTAGGTTTGTCAGAATATCTAGGGCTTTGCTGAAACTGGAGCATTATGCCTCCAGTTATACTTCAAAGCTGGAGAGAAGTAAAATTCACGCAGCCATTGTAAAATGTGTTACCAGTAGATCTTAAATGCTTCAATAAAATGTATTTTGTCACAATGTGACTTAAAAATATGTTGCAGATCTATTCTTTTCTCTTTTTCCATCTTAAAATCCCATCCTAAATGGATGAACAGAAAATATATGCATTCCTTATGTCTAAAAATGACTGCACTTTTGTT
The DNA here is from genome assembly GCA_037349315.1 of Chelydra serpentina. Classification (NCBI taxonomy): domain Eukaryota; kingdom Metazoa; phylum Chordata; order Testudines; family Chelydridae; genus Chelydra; species Chelydra serpentina. Next base: position 32,248,375 of record JBAIAC010000042.1, read on the forward strand.
TACTATGAAGAATTTTTATTCATGTCACTTCTCCTTTATACCTAATTTTAATATTTAATAATTCAGAACTAATGTATTATCTCAAAAAGTTTGTTTTAATCATATATGTATTTTAGAGCTCTTTGTACACGAAGTGACAAAATTCTTCTAATACTACTACACTTTTCAAAATCACCATTTACTTTTGAGTTTTTCTTTATTTTATATATATATAATAAAGCACCTAGAATAATAGGATCCCCAATATATAGCAGTGGCTTCCAAAGGTCCAAATCAGAATTGGGGATCCTCTTATTCTAGGTGCTGCACAAACCCCATGAACCTATCTCCAAAGAGAAGACAGTTTAAGGCCACAATCCTGCCCTGAGCCCCGAGCAGGTGGACCCCTCTGCTCCTGTGGAACTCAGTGCAGAATTTGATTACCATTTATCTTGGTGGGGGGAATTAACAAGATAACAAAGGAGAATGGGTGAAATGGAACCACAATCTCCCAAAATGGCACTGTTAGGACTGAGGCACCATCCTACATTCTATTCTGCATGGATAGACCCCCTGAACCTGCATGAAACCCTGCCCACTTCAATGGGGCTTTGTGCGGGAGTAGCCCAAATAGATCAGAATGTAGGCTCAGGATCTAAATTTAGTAATTTGATCAAAATAGTGATTAGAGATTCCTATTCAAAGTTTTACCTCCATCTGGATGATGCACAACATTATTTAATTATTTTAAGCAATTTTTCTATGCCACTAGTGTATTTTATGCACTGTAACACAAAATGTTCTCAAAATAAATTTTCAAAACACACTTATTAATAATGTGGTTAAGTACAAGACTCCCAATCACCTGCAAGCAATATTTTACTAAGCAGAGATTTTAAACCATTAAATAAATACTATTTACATCCAATGTAGCTATTTAAAAAAGACCACCACATTTAGCTGAAGCTTTCTGAAAAATAACAACAGACAAAACCAATTACTTTGCTGCCTTTTTGTCTTTAATGGCACATAACCTCTTTCACTGGCCTACTGAAATGATTTTTTCCTGTTTAACGAGATAGTGCCACAAGGGCAAGCATACATTAATACTAAAGAACCAGTCAAAATAGCTTAAATCATATTCACCATCTCAGCTATGACTCCTGTCCATGTACTCTGAGTCTATATTTTTATCTACAAGCATAATCTTACACCCAAGTATAGCCTCCCTAGTAAAACAGCTATAGAGGTTGATTTAAAGTTTTGTAAAATATATTATCGGCATTGCAACGAAATTTTTAGTAGCCTAATACGTACCTTTACTTAAAAACTTGATTGAATATTAGAGGAATTTATGTGCTCCTTGAATATGTATGACTTTTATAATTTATTATGCTGCCTGTATCTATTGGTGTGATATATTCTTCATTAAACACCATTTAATTAGACTCCAGAATAAAGTAAAGTAATCATACCACTTTTGCTTTCTCACACAGCAAACAGTTCTTTATTAAAAGTACATCTGAACCATTAGAAAAATAGCAAATGCTACTACACTCTGAACACTACAATAACATTGTTGAAGAACTCGTAGAAGGATATAATCTGTTGAGTCACTGTACAAGACAAAGACATTATGTGGTATCAGAAAAATAGTGATCCAAATGTTAATATGCATGTTTATACAAATTGCAATTTATATAACAAATGCATATAAACCCTTAAGCTAGTATTATAATAAGCCATGATATATATATATATAACATGACATATTTATGATATAGCTTCTTACTGATATAAGCTCACTCTGGTACCGGAAAACAACTTATTTTTGGTGATGAGGCTCTGTGAATGTATTTTTCATCTTTTTATGATAAGTAATTTACATCCTGATATATGTGCTCTTAAAAATAGTAAAGAGGAGGAAAGATTAGTGATACATTTACTTACGTTCTCATATAGAAATCTGTATATTAAAGCCATCATGACTTATCCATGACTTCTTACCTCATATGACCAAACGCACTGGGTTCCACCAAACCGTCGGACGCATCTTCCCACTTCCACATCCTCATGTGTGGTGTACATTTCTCGAAGACATTCACCTATATGTGGCACCATTCTCCTGAGAACTTCTCGACTGAAGATCATTCCTGGCCCTCCCATGCAGAAATTTTCTCCAGGCTCAAGCCCCAGTTTTCCGAGTTCTTCAATATTTCCCAGACCAGTCTGCCCCAAATAGAGAGGTTTACTGCTGTTCAGTGACCTAAGGAATTCCTCCAATTTTTCCCCTAGGAAGATAAAAGGTGAGCATTATCTCTTCAGCTCTTGTAACAGTCATCTGGTTTTCTGCATCGCAACCATTCTTTAAATGCAAGAAGCACCTTTGTCATAATTTTCTATAATAGTCTAATATAGTTTCCTGTGTTCCAATGCACACTTAAAAAGAAAAAAAAATCACACCCAACCAATCTTCCTATTCTGATATAAGTTTTAAGGGTATTTTACATCAGCAAAAGCATTAGTGTAGACACATTTATACTAGCAAAAAAGTACTTTTGCTGGTATAGCTCCTTTCATTTGGACAACTGCTACGAGCTATATGGGGGAAAAAACAGTATTTTGACAGTATAAAATGTGTCTTACATTAGGATGGTTTGCCAGTACAGCTGTACTGGAACACCATTTGCAGTGTAAATTATCTACAAAAATAATGAGGAGAAGTATATAGCAGTCATAATTAGATCTGACATCCTAGTAAACTTACATGGACAAAATCCGCATTGATATATTGCCCCAAATGGAGAAAATCATGCCAGAAATAAATATAATGGGATTAATTTAAAAAAATGCAACTGATATAATTAATTTAAACCTGTTTTTGTCAAATATTATTTCATATTCCTCCAAAGTCTGTACCAGAGTCACTTGTCCAGATGTTTCCAATGATGCAAAGCAGTACAGCAAAAGATAACTTGATATCAATTTCTCCTTTTGTGAACTTTTTCCTAAAGTTTAAATTTGGTGTATAAATTTAGCCTTGAAGCAATTTACAAAAATTGGTTGCTTCCAAGTTACAGATGAGTACAAAAGAAGATTGGCAGGTTTTTTTTCTGTACTACTTCTATACTGTAAAATGTGTGTATATATATATATAAAATGTGTGTGTATATATGTGTGTGTGTATATATACACACACACACACACACACATATATATGTGCATATATATATATACACACACACATTCATATATATAATGAAATGTAGCAAGCAAGTCAGTCCAAAAGTCATTTTTAAAAAAAAATAAAGTGACAAAATTAAATAGGTACAAAATCATCTCCTTCATTAGCAAAATTGCTACATTCCATAATATCTTTAATAGGCACTGCAAATTGAGCCCTCATGCCAATAATATACATAATCCATTAATGGTGAGAAATTTTTGCTTATCAGAACACAAGCATTTTTCCTTAAGCAGCAGCAAACGTTGCAAAGCAGCATGTATCAGAAGGCCATTTTCCAACGTACTAAAAACTTAAATTGAAAGCATGCTGCAAAAGCTTTTCAGAGACATACTGCAAAGAATGACAATGACTTGACAAGGAACTTTTGCAACATTAATGGACAAAAATAATAAAGGAAAATCCTGGATTCAAAGGATGCATGGAACAACAAAAAGGAATTATTTTATCAAAAATATCTATATGTTAAAAATGCAGCAAAAGATACATTAAAATTGTATTTCATTAAAAAAAAAAAGTCGTCTGAAAATTACTTCTGCCAGATTTAAGTTCAGTCCTTAACTCATAGGGCTGGGCCCAAGTAGGATGGGCGTCTGATGTGTGATACTACTTCCACTGTGAGCAACAATATTTGTATACAGAGGAGTAAGATGAGGAAGGACTGCCACCCTTAGGCTGCATAGCTGAGCTATGCGGGAAGCTTTAAACACACAACAGTGAAAAGCATAACTGAATTCCCACCAGCTTGGTCTTAATCTCTTCCCTAAAGTTCATCTTAAATTCTGCAATTGGTGAAACCTGGCAGATTCCTTTCCTTTGACCAAAGTAACTGCCCAGACTGCAGTAAGGGATCCTCTTTAAGTCAGCCAACCTAGAGGCACATCATTAAACTAATAAATATTTGCTTCAAACAGTGAGGTATTTGGTTGCTCCTTAAGTACAATTTCCAGCACATCATCTTCACCGCCCTTAAAGCATTTAAGAATATTGATTTTTTCACCGAAAAAGCCTTGGTTCCTGAATATTAATATCACTAAAAGCTTTGCGGCCCACCAACTGCCTTCACTATGCAACTTGATTACAGTTCCAACTACTGTGCCTTGTATAATATACATCACTTGGAAACCACCCCAGTACACGCACATGGAATAGAGAAGCGAGGTTAAGCCCGCAACATCTCGAAGAGCAGACACACATCGATGTTTCTGTGGATGCGAACCAACACATCCTTTGGAGGTATTTTAAGGGAAGTGGAACACTTTTAAAAGCCTCTGACACTGGACATTTCATCCTCATTTATTACAAAAGACAGATGTATGCTCCCCGCTATTCAGTGGCGGAAGCAACTGACTATATTAGCAAGCATGTTAGTACTAAAAAAGTATCCTCTTTCCTTGTGTCTTGAGGGATAACAGCGCATTAGCATATCTCAGATCTGAGGATTCCTACTGACTTCTGTGAGTAGTGAAAAGCAAGTCACTAGTATTTAAAGATAATACGCAAGTTCATATATAATATTACAGTCTGCTGCAAATAAAAGTAACTGCATTCAGCTGCTATTGTCCCGGCTTTCGGGGGCGAAAGGGGAAGAGAAAAATTGGAGTGAAGGAGAAAAAGCAACACTAATCCCTCAAATAATCACTATCTCTGAACTACCCTTGGGATAACATCGAAGAGCTCCTTTAAAAGAATATTTAGGGTTCCAGGCGAAAACCCTGCATTATACATTCATTTCTCAAGCCCGGGCGAAAGCGAGAGCGGAGACCTCATCTCCTACACACCCACAAAACTGAATTCCCTCGGACCTGTACGGGCAATTCTGTTTCCAGCTATAAATCCCTGCTGAAGCGTTGGGACTAACAGACAAAAATGGAGATTTAGCTTTTAGCGATGCTGACAGGGCTCAGCAAAGCGCTGGCTAAGTTTTTTCAAAACTACCCAGAGACAGACACACAGGTGGTGTGTTTGCCAGGCCAGTGCGGACGCGCTGAAGAACAGGAGTCAGACTTGCTGCCAGCTCTCACACTTTTTGCGGGGATTAGCACAGAATGAAGGATGCTCACCTATTGGGGTTAGTTTTAAGGGAGTTTTTAAAAGGCTTGAGCGGTTACTTATATGCGTTTCCATAAGATAGTTAAAGTTTCCCCCAATTATGGGACTCTCCCTCATACATATGGTCCCGGTTTGGCAGCTTTGGAAAGTGCTGGAGAAGAGAGGTTAGAAACGGGGTTTTAGCTTTTGCTTTTGACGATTCACGTGGCTTGTCATTGCCCCTGATGGGAATCTCCCCCCACGTCCCGCCGGTCCCGGTTTGGCAGCTCTGGGAAGTGCCCCGGGAGGGATTGAGCATTTGGGGACGGGTGTTGGGTGCCCAGCATCACCTTTGATGTAGACATCGTCGTCCGCCCGCATGAACCACTCGTACTTGTCCAGGTAGTGGTCGTGCATGTACTTGATCATCATGAAGGATTTCTTCTGCGGCGGGTAGGAATCGTCAACCCCGGGCAGGGCGACGACCGGCAGCGGCGGCAGCCCGGGCTCCGCGAGCGGGGCGGTGGAGCCCTGGCTGGAGAAGAACTCCACCCTGCCGGGGATGAAGCGCGCCCAGGTCCGCTGCGCCGCCACCGCCCGGCTGCCCAGGTACTTCTGGGCCGTCATCACCCCCACGTAGAGGAAGTTGCGGGGCTTGGCACAGCCCGCGGGACCCCCCCAGTCCCCGCTCCCGTTGTGGCTGCTCCCGTGCCTGCCGCTCCGCTTCTCCCCGGCTTCCTCCTCCTCCTCCGGCTCCCCTTCCCCGCCGGCCGCGGCTGGAGGGCTGGGGACTGTGCCCTCCTCCGCCTGCGGCTGCAGCTCCCAAGGGCTGCTCCTGAAGCCGGTGCCCCCCAGCACGGCCGCCGCCGCCTCCTGCTGCGCCCGGGCGCCCCCCGCCGCGCGGCCGTAGTAGGCGCAAAGGCTGGAGGCGCGTCTCTTCCTCTCGCTCATCTCGGCCACTTTGGGGGCGATGAGCCAGGAGGCGGCGGTGAAGCCCAGCACCAGCCCCAGCACCACGCTCAGCCAGGGTCTGCGGGACCGCGCTGCCATGGTGCGGCCGGCCGGGCGGGGCGGCTCCGGGGAGGGGGGGAAGAGGGAGGGTCCCGCACACGAGCTGCGGGGCGAGGAGGCGGCTGCTGCTGCCGCCGGGGTCCCTGTGCCGAGTTAGTGCCGGGCGGCCCGGCCCCGGCGCCTCCTCCCGTTCTGACGGCGGCTGCTGGCGTCTGTTGCTTAGAGCGAAACTTCTCCCGGCAGCAGCGGCAGCGAGAAGCCGGGCGGCGGCAGCGGCCCCTCCACTGCTGGCACCTTGTCACCGCCGCGGCTGGTCCCTCCCCGCCCCTCCCACCGCTCAGCCTCCTCCACGCGGCGGCGGTGGCCCGAGCTCGCCGCTCATCACAGTCCGGCGGCGGCCGCCGAGCGCCTCACCCAGGAGGGAGCAGCAGCAGCCGCCGCCGCCTGGACCCCAGGCAGGGCGAGTCCCCGCCGCAGCTGCTTCTCCGGAAGGAAACGATTTTTTTACGGGCCGCCCCCTTTTCCCAGATCTTCCTCCCCGTCCTCCTCCCGCTGCGCCCCCTGCCCGGTCCGAGCCCCCCCCTGGGTTCCCCCCTTCCACTTCCCCACTCCCTGCCTCCGCCGCCCCGTTCTTGCTCCAACCCCTAACGGGGGCGAGGGACCTAGCACAGCAGCACCCATGCCCTTCCTCCCAGCTCAAGCCTTCAGCTCATCCTGGTGCCCTAGCCCAGCTGCAGCGCAGTAGCTGGGGGACTGGGGTGGGGTGGAAGTGTCAGGAAAGTCCTAAAGCATCAGACTGGGCTAGACTAGCAGCCACGCTGTCCCTCCAAGTCCTGGGAGCATGGGGCGGCTTAACACTAGTGAGGGAACTGCTCCTTCCAACAGCAGCTGCTGTCAAGTCAAGTGTGTAGACATGGGGGGAGCCTTAATACTGCACCCACACCTTTATTCATCCCCCCACCGCTATAACGAGGAGAGCGGTAAGAGCTATTGCATCACCAACACTCACAAGTTTTCTTTAGCTGAAAGAGGTCACAGGATTTTGCAAAAAGAGAGAAGTGTCCAGTTTTCCCCCTCACAAGGGTAATTACTAAAGGCAAAATGGGGATATATTTCGTGAGGAAGGCTGTGGAAAATTCAGTCCTCCACCCCATCTGTTCCTTGGCTTCAAACATTTAATAACTTTCAAGCCAGGAACTGTATTCCTCCCCGGCTTGCTTCATAACTTGCTAAATATGTTACTAAGCGCTCCAAAATCGTTAGGTAGCTCCCCCAGTCTGAATTTCTCCAATCATTAAGAAAGATAATTGTCCAGACTAGGATATGGGAATGTAAGACTGGTTGCTTCAAAGGCATAAGGGTTAAAATAATGGACAGAAACTATTTTCAGTGCACATCTATAAACAGTTTTTAAACTTAACATTGATCTTGCCCTTGATATTTGCCCGAAATATTTACATCCACTAATAATATCTCCGTCCTTCAACTAATAATACCTTCCTTAAAACTATACAACACAAGCACTGAAATTAAGTTGTTTCTAGCACCCAATTATCACTGCACTGAAATAATTCTTGAAGCTCCCGTAATGTATATGTAATATACATATTTTCCATTAAAAGCACCTAATTTTTGTAGCTCTTATAATTTCTGGCAGTACGATACATTTGATGGCTCTGTTTATTATACATCACATATAAAGAAGGCAAGACTAAGTGACAGTGAGGTGGGGACGAGAGAAAGCTGGTACAGCCAGATAAAAGCAAAGGAAGAGTGGGATAAAGAAGATATTTTATAGAATACTTTTTTTTCTAAAATGGTAATTCTCTCACATTATTCTCAGCTCCAAGAATGAAACTCCTTTTCCATTTCTGTGTTTGATGAAAGTCAGTACAGATATTTTACCTCTTCATTGTAGAATGTGTAAGCCTTATTCCTAAAGTGTACTTTACATACTTAATAGAAGAACCCACTCTGCATAGTCAGAGAGGTTACTTCCAAAGTAACTTTTGTTCTCAGACTGTACTGTTTCCACAGAGCTACAGCATAGAAGCTTATCCATGTTTTTAAGAAGTGACTCTCCTTAGGATCAAGAGATATCCATGGGGTCTAACATTCCACTCTTTGTTAGCCATCCCCAAGAACATAAGAACAGCCATACTGGGTCAGACCAAAGGTCCATCTAGCCCAATATCCTGTCTTCTGACAGTGGCCAGTTCCAGGTGCCTCTGCCTAAATGAACAGAACAGGTAATCGAGTGATCCATCCCATTCCCAGCTTCTGGCACACAGAGGTTAGCGACACCATCCTTGCCAATCCTATCTAATAGCCATTGATCGACCTATCCTCCATGAATTTATCTAGTTTTTTTTTTAACCCTTTTATAGTCTTAGCCTTCACAACTTCCTCTGGCAGAGTCCCACATGTTGACTGTGCATTGTGTGAAGAAATATCTCCTTTTATTTGAAATTAACAGGCAGCAGATTTAAAACATTTAGTGACCCCCTAGTTCTGCTATTATAAAAAGGAGTAAATAACACTTCTTTACTTTCTTACACCAGTCATGATTTTATAGACCTATATCAGATTTCCCCTCTCCCTTAGTCATCTCTTTTCCAAGCTGAAAAGTCCCAGGCTACATCCACACTACCCGCCCAATTCGGCGGGTAGCGACCGATGTTCTGGGATCGATTTATTGTGTCTCATCTAGACGCGATAAATCGATCCTAGAACCGATCCCCGTCGACACCGGAACTCCAGCTCCGCGCGAGGAGTAAGCGGAGTCGACGGGGGAGCCTGCCTGCTGCCGTGTGGACCACGGTAAGTACTTTTAAAAATCAATCTAAGATATTCAACTTCAGCTATGTTATTCACGTAGCTGAAGTTGCGTATCTTAGATTGACCCCCCTCCCCCCTAGTGTGGACCAGGCCCCAGTCTTATTAATCTCTCCTCATATGGAAGCTGTTCCATTCCCCTAGTCATTTTTGTTGCCCTTCTGTACCTCTAATTCCAATACATTTTTGAGATATCCCTCAGTTCTTCTCTACCTGCTTGCCATCTTGTTGTAGCCATGTCCATCCCAGAATATGAGAGAAACAAAGTAGGTAATGTAATATCTTTTACTGGACCTGCTTCTACTGGTAAAAGGTGAAAGCTTTTTAGCTACACTCTGCTTCCTTCCCCAGTCCTGAAGAGCTGTGTCTCTTGAAAGCTTATATCTTCCACCAACAGGAAGATCCAATAAAAGATATTACCTCACCTACCTTGTCTTTTCTACCTGACAGCCCCTATGGCCAGACTGGGGTATGTAGGTCTTCAGGCAGAGGAATCTCAGGCAGGGTGCTTTTGGAGAACAAGTGTTGTCAGATGCCACTTTAAAAAAAAAGTTGTGCCCAGACAACTCCCACCCTGAGACTCTTTGAAAACAATAGCACATGTTACTTGGTGAGAAATGTGCTATAATGTTAAGATCACTGAAAGGAGGAAATATATTTAAAGTTTCTCTCTCCCCTGAAAAAAAAAGGGTTTCTAAAAATGGCACTAGAGGTTTGTATGTCTCAAAGCTTTCTGTATTCCCCTGCTACCCCAGCTGCCACCCTTGCAAATTTAGCTTGCTCTGAGACTAAGGCTAGTTTCTTTCAGTCTTGTGCATCATCAACAGATGTTCATTTACAGCTATGCAGCCCCTTTGTCTTCAAATTATGGCCTCAGTGATACCAGTGCACCTGTATTATCTTCAGTGTGGTTGCTCAGGTTTATTAAGTACCACTCAGTTACACAATTCTGTTCATGATACACAAGGTGAAATGACCCTTGAGTCACTCAGTTTCAGCTGTTCTGGCTTTTCAGGTCTAAAAGCAGTGGAAACTTTGTTAATTAAATGAGCAGAGAGATGAATTCTGATTAAGAAGGATATTTTTATATACTTTTAAGAGTGAAACCACACTTTAAGGTAGTGAGTGCAACTAAAAGAATTAGTTAATAAATAGAACTCTTAAGCAGAAAGAAAAGTGAAGTAAACATTAAGCTAAATATTTAAATGTATTCCGATTATGAATATCCAGATATACTTATATTCTGGAAATATAATACATTACCAAAATTTTGATATACCACAGACTTTGAGAGACATTTTTCCTTGACAGATCAAGACTCATTTAACTGCATTTGTATGAAGCAACTGTGGCACCTAGTGGTTAATAACCACCACCCTATGTGAGTTCCCTAAATTGAGAGATGATATATTGTAACCCAAGCTGTATGTCCAATTTAAAATAAAATAAAAAACACCTTGGGATATATTTTGTTAAATCATTTGAGTTGAAAGTATTCATTTAAACATGATCAGTTTGCTGGTGAATCTGTTATATCTTGTAATGCACCCAGGATGACATACAAGGTGATGTGGGGTGCTGTGAATGTATATCGATGGCATCACTCCTTTGAAATATGAACGACAATGGGCAAAAACTACTAGAGTTTTACATTCACTAAGGGCCGTGCATTACCAGTACCTGCTTCCAAGACAGTGACTGCTGGAGAATCTTATGGAAACACCCTAGATCTAGACACTAGTATCAAATTGATTTAATGGTCACCCACAGAAAACACATACAGGATGCTCTCCATACTCAGAATTCCCAGTGCAGAACGTGACACAGACCATGTACTTGTGTACTGCTAAAAATCAGGGTCACCACTATGGAAATTCCATTATACCAAACAAAGCTGTTACTCATGCATTAACACCACCACAAAGACAAAGGAAGATGTGTCTAATTCACTGTGAATTTCAGGGAATCTATTTAATCAATTGCACCTTCCCTTAATGCTGATGCAGCATGGAACACACTCAGAATAAATATTCATATAGCTGCAACCTTAGCTTTTAGTAAAAACACTGTACAATATAAAAAGACTCGTTTGCAGCATATTCTGAAGAAAGCTTCTAGTTACTGAAGCAAATCACAGAGCATATCTCCACCACAACATGAACCCCTCTCCTGAGATGTGCTAATCGCAATCAACAGGAAAGGCAGGAATCAAAAAAGTGGGAACCAAAGCTCCCAACACCGTAACACTCAAGAAAGCAAAATTGCCAAATCTAAATTATTCTCAAAAAACAGATATCTACCCGATGAGTAATGGAAGCATTACAAAAGATCTCCTGTATGGAGAACTTGTGAATGCTCCAAGCCCAGTGGCTGTCATAGGCTCAGGTTTAAGGACACTTGCAAGAGGGACATGAAAATGTTCAACACTTACACCATACTCTGGGAAGACCTAGCTAGCAACAGGCTACACTGGAGAGCTGTGCTGCACCAGGCAGTCGAAGAGGCTGGAGAAAAATGGTTGAGAGATACATTTCCCAAAGTAAAAACGAGACACCGCATGGGGCTGGCCTGAGCCCTGTGTCACCTGAGCCCTGTGCCACCCAGGGCTGTAGCTGACTACTGAGTTCCATACTGAGTCCTGCCACCCGGCGCTTCACATCGCCACTCATTTATCCTCCCGCCCCCGCACGTACCTTGGTGCACCCCACTTTTTTGGCAAAACAGAACAAATGCATAATTTGTTCTTGGTGATCAGTTGGCAAAAGCAAACAGGACAAATGCCCATTTTTGCCAAAAAAAAGTTGGGACATCTGGTACAGGGCTTAAAAAGAGAGAAGAATGAACACAAAAGTACAGCAGGCCTCAAGCACTAGTAGTGTGCTGTCTTCATCTTCTGACCCAGTGCATTGTGCCTGCATTATCTATGGCAAGGACTGTAACTTGAAAAATGGACATTTTAGCCACTCGCTATGCTGCAGCATGAGACATAGTAATTTAATTGCTTCAGTGTTTACACCATTGTCTTTCAAGATGGACAGCTGCCATACCATAGTCGGGGAGATAGATTATAGAGCTCGTTAGTCCAAAATGTTCTCTTAACCTGTTCGTTGCTCCTGGTCTTCAAGAGATTTGCCTTATATGCTGCTTCAAAAACTAATGCTAAAATGCCGATGACAGTTACAAACATCACCTAATGGGGCGGGAGGGGGAGAAATCATATTTGTACTCACCCACAGTTGCTTCTTGGCTGTTTCCTTTTATCTTGCTGAGACACTGTGATACTGGAGAATGACAGTTCTTATTTATGAACTGCTAATAAACCTATATTCTGTCTGCATTTTTCCCCGTTTCCTTTCTCTCTAAATACAACCCTTTAACTCATATGCAAGTTTAATTTTCTCTTTCCAGCATTTCCCTTTAGTTTATGTCATGTCTCAGGTTATTGAGAAGCTGCCTAAATCAAGGCACTCACACTAAAAGCTTTATTGATCCTTTCCTCGCAGCACAAATATCCACACAGTACTGACTAAACTCCAGAAGTCCATCCATAACATGCACTGAGCTCAGTGTAAAACTTGGGATGGTTTCTCTGGATCCTGGATCTTATCTGCTTGTTCCCAAGTCCTGGTCAGGAATCTCTAGAGGGGATGCCCCATGGATATTCTTACATCAGTACAGGCATCGGTGTCCTAGATAGGATTCAAGTTTAGGCAAACTCAGCTTTTGTGGCAGCCTTCCACTTAGGTTTACAAGTGTAGCCCACTCCACGAAGGTTCCCAGAGGATGTGCTGAATCAATGCATCCTAGAAACCCCTTTGTGGCTGCATTGACCAGTTCCAGACTCTCAGCAGTGTGGATTGCATTATCACATACACAACCACTACAAAATGCTGTGCGGGGGTGTGTGTGGAGGGACTGTAGCCTATGTTACATCAGCTAAGCTAAGGACGAATCAAGCTCCTCATCTTCCTTAAACTGCATCTTGCCAGACACTCATCTTCCATTTTAAGTTATTTGTCTTGCCTTGCTATCAGGCTTCAGATTCCAGCTCAACTGCCACAACTGTCAATAACTAACTGCCACAGCCTCTCAGAATGCAGACTGGTGATTGGAGCAGAACCTAGTCAGTTAGTTAACCCAGTGGGTTGAACCCCATCACTAGCTTCACTTTAACTCCTCAGCAGCTGTTTCCAAGAAAACAAGTAAATTTGACTAGGCATTATAATCTCATTCCAGTTTTTAATCTATTTCTATGTTTTAGCAAGGTAACAAATAATAGACTTCCTATGAAAGGATTCTTAGGAGATGATATTAAGCAATAATGTATTTCCAAACATGTTAGGGCTGTTATTCAAGAAACAACCAGAAATAATCTAAAGTGTACTATAGTAGGTGCACTAAGAAATTTTCCTCTAAAGAGAGATTATGGAGTAATAGGATTTTTATAAATTATAACTTTACTATGCAGAAAATCATCCAGAAGTCAGTATATTAGCTGTTAACTCAGATGTTGTTTAGTGATGTTAAGCTAATGCCACATTTGTCAAATCATGTAGCATATACTGAAGGAAACAAAGGTCAACTGCATTGCAAAAGTCAATTTGTTTTGTTTTGAATTGTATGTTGTACCAAAGAAGCTTTAGATTTTTTCCATCTGTCCTTTTAAAATAAAATAAATAAATATGAACCACCACAAACATCAGTCTTCATTTCGTCCTCTTCGCTGGAGACTCTTGGTACAAAATATTGAGAGGGTTTGAATAGTAGTCCCATATGCAGATATGGATAATATGAATCACATGCCCAAGAGACTGAGTATTGTCGATATTCCTGCATGGCTAATTTCTGAAGCCATTAACATTTTTACCTCTGTTACCTCTGCAGAGCCGATACAGCTAACAGAGGGAGTTGGGCTATATTACCTCTTCGCTATCAGCCACTGAATCATTTATGAAGTTCCTACTCCCACTCTTTAGAACCTGTGGAGGGCTGCCCATATGGCCAGGGCTCCAAACAAGGGGAATGGTATTGAGTGGGTAAGGAAGAGGTTAGAGGAATGTGCATCTCCCCCAGCCCCAATCTGGCTCCATAAATCTTATCTAAAGAAAGTCTGTAATGCATCCCTGTAGCTGGTGAGGTCCCTGGCACCAAGGGTCCATTGCAGTGTCACTGCCAGGGAACTGGACCACAGCCAGCATGGGACTACTAGCAGTAGCATAGCCAGGACTGGCAAGAGCCAGCGCCATGCTGGACCGTACCGCCAGCAGTGATTTAAAGGGCCCGGGGCTCCAGCCACTGCGGGGAGCCCCGGGCCCTTTAAAGCACCACCAGGGCTCCGGCAACGCTTTAAAGAGCCCGCGGCTCCCCGCGGCTGCATGAGCCGCAGGCCTTTTAAATCCCCGCCCGAGTCCGGCTCCGGCAGTGGGGCTCGGGTGGCGCCACTTCTGCTCACAGGGGGTGCAGCTGCTCTCCCTGCCCCCCCACCCCCGGCTATGTTACTGGCTACTAGGACTCTGCACAAATCCTTCAAACAAATCCTGGTAGTTCCACCAGTTTTGAAGCAGCCTCCATGGCCTTTATCACAAAGAGGCATACCTTGGTCCCAACTGCATGCTGTGGGGAAGATTTTTGTGGAAGACATCACCTCCTGTGGCTTTATATGTGGGAGGTTGGAGCCAGGGGAGATCTAGCCTAATCAAATTATTGGAGAAAGGGATTTATAATACATTTCCTGCTACATTCCTGTGTCTCTTAGTACTGTTTTTCATAAAGGAAGGATATATTGCTTAAATCTGTCAGAGTTTTGTAGCCCTTCTGAGGGATAACAGTTGTCACAGGCCTTACAAGTTGACTCCCCATTCGTGGAGAAATGAGTGATGAAGTCTTGGTATATTGTTAGCGTAACTTGATTTACACATTATTTCTCTCCCAGTATTAGTGTGTCAACACACCAGCAATTCTTTCTGTCAGAATTCTCACAACATCCATGCTTGGTTCCCAGAGAGCAACAGTGTCCCAAGACCTGACTTTAGTTAGCAAAAGATTAAGGCAGTGAACAAACCCCCTTCCATCCTTGCCACAGCTTCCCCAAAGAAGCTACAATAGAGAAGCATCACCACAGCATTTTCTTCCAAGACTAAACTTGCTTGCAAACAGAGACGGGGAAAACCCTTTGTAAGCTGTAACAGTGCCTTTTGATGATCTGTGCATAACAGTTCATTCTCTCTCATGGTCTTATTTAAAAACAAAAAAACAAATAAGGGAGCCAAGATCTAATAGCAGCAAGTCATGCCAGACGTGCATTCATAGATAGATTACTGAAACATTTCTCAGTTGCTTGAAACAATAAACTCAAGGTAGCCACAAATAGCTTATTAATGGATATCCTGTTATGGAAGTTGTGTTTTGTTTGTGTTTTCTTTTTCCATAGAAAAGGCATGTAAAAATCAGATTTAATGCGGATATCTCATTTACTGTATATCATTTCACATTCAGATGAATGCATCATTTCATTTAACATGAAAGAGAAAATTCAACCAAACCAAAAATCAAGAAATTAAAAAAACAGCAAATAAAAAGAAAAACAAAACCGGATAAATGAAGGCAGTTGCATGTACACAAAATAGTCCAAGTGACAAGAACAACCCCATCATTTGGTTTCACTAGGCCATGTAAATGTTTTCAAAAGAGAAGTCAGAATCCCATAATTACTAGGCCTCAAGGGATATATATATGGGACAGTCCCAGATTTTCAGATAAATATTCAGAGTTTGAGAACTTCTTTCAGGACACCTGAATTGTCCCATGTTTTCCATTGTATCAAAACATTCTAGGTTTTTATAACTGCAAAATGTAGTTCTGAACAGCTAGAGAATGTTTCATAAACCCCTGCTTCAATTTATCATTTAGTGAGTGTACTTTTTGTAATGATTGCTCAAACCAAAACATGTCACCAATGTGTCAAGCAAAAGAAATTGATGACCCAGTCTCATCTGGGCAAACCTCTACTCTTTCCCCTCAAACAGGGATGAGGGTGTGTGCACATTTCCTCTGTTCTCTCCTTTTAAAGAGTAACAAAAACTATAGATTTCAGAGAAGTAGCCGTGTTAGTCTGTGTCAGCAAAAAGAAAAGGAATACTTGTGGCACCTTAGAGATTAACAAATTTATTTCAGCATAAGCTTTCGTGGGCAACAGCTCACTTCATCAGATGCATGGAATGGATCACATAGTAAGCAAATATTTATACATACAGAGAAACATGAAAAGGTGGAAGTAACCATACCAACTGTAAAAGGCTAATTAATTGAAAGCAACTATTATCAACAGGGGAAAGAAACTTTTGAAGTGATAATCAAGATGACCCATTACGGATAGTTGACACAGAGGTGTAAGGGTACTTACTAGGATATTAAATTAGGGGAAATAGATTCAATTAACATAATGACCGAGCCATTCCCAGTCTCTGTTCAAACCTGAGTTAATGGTATCTAGTTTGCATATTAATTCAAGTTCGGCAGCTTCTCATTGGAGTCTGTTTTTGAAGCTTTTTTGTTTCAAAATTGCCACCTTTAAGTCTGTCACTGAGTGATGAGAGGTTGAAGTGTTCTCCTACTGGCTTTTGAATATTATGATTCCTGTCAGATTTGTGTCCGTTTATTCTTTTGCATAGAGACTGCCCAGTTTGGCCAATGTACATGGCAGAGCAGCATTGCTGGCACAGGATGGCATATATCACATCGGTAGATGTGCAGGTGAACGAGCCCCTGATGGTGTGGCTGATGTGATTAGGTCCTATAGAGAGGAGGGAAGTGAGTGCCAATGGGGCACAAGGGAGCCCTCCCACCAGCAGTGCCCCAGGTGGAATTTTTCCAACCCGGCAGAACTGATCAAAGAAAGGAGCCAGACTGCAACGAACGTCAGTATATTTTGACCTTAAACAATATTACCTCCAAAGCATTGTAGCTTCTAAATTTGAGAACATGGTTACTTTATCTCAAGGTTATGCAATTTTTATAAATGGAGATATGCCAATCTCCTAGAACTGGAATGACCTTGAAAGGTCATTGAGTCCAGTCCCCTGCCTTCACTAGCAGGACCAAGTACTGTCCCCTGACAGATTTTTGCCCCAGATTCCTAAATGGCCCCCTCAAGGATTGAACTCACAACCCTGGGTTTAGCAGGCCAATGCTCAAACCACTGAGCTATGCCTCCCCCCAATTTATGAACCTTCAGTCTTTCTATAGACTTTAATTGAAGTTGCATTGCACCCTAACAGTGGTGTAAATCTGGAATAACTCCACAGAAACTACTGAAATAAATGGAGTTGCTTCAGATTACTGGAATAAACTGGAGTAGAATTTAGCCCTACAAATTTAAACTAAAATTTAAGTTCCAGAGGTAATCATGGAAATCTTAACACTTACTTGCAGATTGGCAATATTTGTGAGTTAGGTCTCTTGGTGCAGTTGTCATGCTTTTTCAAAACATTGCAGAAGAGGCTGTTCACAAGATTATTGCAAAAAAATAGAAAAAGTTGTTTCCAGTTTGTTAGGAATTTTATTAGGGCTGTTAAGCGATTAAAAAAATCAATCATGATTAATTTCATGATTAATTGCTCTGTTAAGCAATAATAGAATACCATTTATTTAAATATTTGGGGATGTTTTCTACATTTCAAATGTATTGTTTTCAATTAGGACAGACTACAAAGTGTACAGTGCTCACTTGATATTTATTTTAATGTAAAAAACCCCAGTATTTTTCCAATCACCTAATACAAGTACTGTAGTGCACTCTCTATCATGAAAATTGAACTTACAAACGTAGGATTATGTACAAAAAATAACTGCCCTCAAAAATAAAACAATGTAAAATGTTAGAGGCCACAAGTCCACTCAGTCCTACTTCTTGTTCAGCCAATCACTCAGACAAACAAATTTGTTTACATTTTCAGGAGAGAATGCTGCCCACTTCTTGTTTACAATGTCACCTGAAAGTAAGAACAGGTGTTTGCATGGTATTGTTGTAGCTGGCGTCGCAAGATATTTACATACCAGATGTGCTAAAGATACATATATGTCCCTTCATACTTCACCCACCATTCCAGAGGACATGCTTCCATGGTGATGACAGGCTCTGCTCAATAACAATCCAAAGCAGTGCTGACTGACCCACGTTCATTTTCATCATCCGAGTCAGATACCAACAAGAAGGTTGATTTTATGTTTTGGTGGTTAGGGTTCTGTGGTTTCCACATTGGACTGTTGCTCTTTTAAGACTTCTGAAAACATGCTCTACACCTCATCTCTCTCAGATTTTGGAAGGCATTTCAGATTCTTAAACCTTGGGTCATGCTGTAGCTACTTTTAGAAATCTCACATTGGTACCTTCTTTGCATTTTGTCAAATCTGCAATGAAAGTGTTCATACAAAACAAACAACAACGTGTGCTATGTCATCATCTGAGATATCCATAACACAAAATATATGGCAGACTGCAGGTAAAACAGAACAGGAGTCATGTAATTCTCCCCCCAAGGAGTTCATTAACTGAATTTCTGACTGCATTTTATTGTTTTAAATGAGCATCATTGGCATGGAAGCATGTCCTCTGGAATGGTGGCCAAAGCATGAAGGGGCATATGAATGTTTAGCATACCTGGCATGTAAATATCTAGCAATGCCGTGGTGCCATATAAACACCTATTCTCACTTTCAGGTGACATTGTAAATAAGAAGTGGGCAGCATTATCTCCTATAAATGTAAACAAACTTGTTTGTCTTAGTGATTAGCTGAACAAGAAATAGGACTGAGTGCACTTTTAGTTTATCAAGGTCTACATTTTGTTTTGAGTGCAGTTATGTAACCAATAAATAAATAAATCTCCACTTGTAAATTGCACTTTCATGATAAAGAGATTGTACTACAGTACTTGTATGAGGTGAATTGAAAAATATTTTTATCTATCATTTTTACAGTGCAAATATTTGTAGTAAATATAAAGTGAGCACTAATCACTTTGTATTCTGTGTTGTAAATTGAAAACAAACAATAGAAAATGTAGAAAAACATCCAAAATATTTAATACATTTAAATTGGTCTTCTATTGTTTAACAATGCGATAAACTCTGCGATTAATTTTTTGAGTTAATCACATGAGTTAACTGCGATTAATTGACAGCCCTAAATTTTATTCAAATAACAGATTTTCCCTAAATCTTGGTATCATAGCCATCAAATGGAATGTTGCTTTAGTCTGCAACTTGAAATAACTGGCAAGGCACAAGTAGTAATACTTAAATAAAAAGTTGAATCACCCTTGAATTACAATACGGTAATAAATTATGTCTTGAAATAAGAACGGCCCTACTGGGTCAGACCAAAGGTCCATCTAGACCAGTATCCTGTCTTCTGACAGTGGTCAGTGCCAGGTGCTCCAGAGGGAATGAACAGAACAGGTAATCAAGTGATCCATCCCCTGTCGCTCATTCCCAGCTTCTGGCAAACAGAGGCAAGGGACACCATTCCTGCCCATCCTGGCTAATAGCCATTGATGGACCTATCCTATATGAACCTATCCAATTATATATGTTGCTGTATTAGGAAGGCAGCCATGGTTATGCATCCTTCCTAATTCAGCAACATATAATTGGAAAGTGACCTGCAATAAAATAGACACCGTGAAATGGCAAAAAACAGACAACCCCCAAAATGTTATTTCAAACTCACAAAAAAGCATTACTCTATACTTCTTAGTTTAAACAATCCTTTAAATTATGGTTTTGGTAGTAATTATTTTCAATGTCTGTTAAAATCATATATATTTCATATATTGTTTATTAAAATCCACATTGAAGTCAGTAGGAGCTCATAATGGATTTTGGATCAGACTCATGGTCTTATATATATATATTACATTACATACTATATATATATATATAAATAAAAAATACACACATTTTCAAAGTCTACTTTAAACCTTTGTGTTTTAATATAAATAGGTTGGTTATAGAACAATAAATGCTACAAAGATTTATTTGAAGAGGCTACTTAAATAGAGATTAACAGCTGAAGTGATTCATTCATAAAGATTAAGAGTAATTGTGCCACCTTGTGAAACAATATTGTGTTTGCAGGCTGATGCTTTCTGGAGGCATTTCATGCTAATTCAGCTTGTCATCTAAAATTTATTTGGAGAAGTTATTTTCTTACTTCAAGGTATATATCCAAAAGCTGTATATTTGCTTTATAAGTTTAGTTGTTGGAAATTCATTAAAAGATAATGATTTCAAAGAGTCTATTTATTGCTTTCTTGCAGGATGTAGCTAGAGCAAATTATGTATAAACATTTTTTAAAAAGCCTTTTAGGCATAGACATTTTTTCCAACAGAGTTCTATATTTGGCAAAATATAAAATCTCTACTCTGAGGTTCCTTTCCTGGGGAATCTAGAATGCTGAAAAGATTCAAATACTCTGTAGAAAAAGGAACATCTGGGGGCAGGGGAAAAAAAAACAATCCCAACACAGAATCAGTGTCTATTTTTTAAAATTCTGCTTAGAATAAATTGTCCTCAGATGTTTGTTACTTACTTAATAGGCTGAGTTTCAGTATTTGATTTGTAGCATCTTTTTAAGGCACATTATGTCAATTTCATAAATAATATCAGTTTAAAAAAATTGTTTGAATTATAAAAAAGCTGGCTTACTTCAAAACTCTATACTCTTGAGTATGAGCTCCCAATTAATGTGGGTGATCTCTAAAGTCTACCTCCCATTACAATTTTTTCAAGATGAAGAAATGGCAGATTTAGAGTATTTTCAATACATATTTCATAACAATAAAAGTTTTTGATTGGGTGGGATTTATTTAGTGAAGCACCAATTTTGGAAACATTTAGGCATATATTTAATATTATTCATTAGCTTCAACAGGACTACTCATCTCACTAAAAAGTTAAGCAGGTGTGTGAATACTTGCAAGACTAGGGCCTAAAATTGGAAAACTTAGTTATAATAGACCAGATCCTCAGCTCTAAGGCTGTTTTGTGCTGCTCCAACCATGCAGGGATCCTCTTTGTGCCTCCTCACAACTTGTGGTATATGGAGGCATGGTTGGTGTGGAGAAAAAGTGTTATTTATCCCTTCACAGAACAAAAGAACCAGGGTCACCTAATGAAATTAATAGGCAGCATTTAAAACGAATGTTAGGAAGTATTTCTTCATACAACACACAGTAAACCTGTGGAACTCTTTGCCAGGGGATGTTGTGAAGATAAAAACTATAACTGGGTTCTAAAATTAGAGGGAACATTGCCTGCTAGTTCAGGTTTGGGCAAGATGGGGTGCAAACCTAGAGCACACTTGCATGCCATGCAGTAGGAAGATCAACAGGACCAGTTATGAAAGTTCCTGAGTGTGCTTTGATGTTGAAGCACATAGGAATACAAGTTGGTGTGACAAAGCTTTGTCTTTGTCTCCATGGATCCTGCGTTTCCTGATGGATTTGTGCTAGCCTCAGAGGCTCACTGTGACCCTCCTTGTAGCCCTTCTCTCTCTAGAGGCAAGGGTCACAGCCTACTGAGCCATTTTCATCATAAGCCAGCGAGGAAGGTGAGGAGAAGCTACTCTCCCTTGCACAGTCTCTGTAGTCTCCCAGTCTTGGTGATTAATGGGGGGGGGGGGAGGCAAAACGGGGGGAGCCTGGGCCCACCTTCTACTCCGGGTTCCAGCCCAGGGACCGTAATAGTATCAGCTATGGTAGCTGACCTTTTAGAAATAGGACACGTACAATTCCCTGGGCTACTTCCCCCACAGCAGTCCCCACTTCCTCCAACTCCACTTCACCCTTACCTCAGGGCCTCCTTCCTTGTGCCTGATATGGTCTCTCCAATAGCACAACCTCCTTCCACAGCTCCTGACATCCACACCTCACTGACTAACTGGGAGGCTTTTAATTAGTTCCAGCCAGCCCTTGATTGGCTTCAGGTGTCCCAATCAATCTAGCCATCTCCACTGCTTTTTTCTAGAAGGATCTTAATTGGCCCCAGGTGTCTTGATTAACCTGGAGCAACTGCCATTTGGTTACCAAGGTATCACGGATTTGTTTAGCCTGGGGCTAACATACTGGTTCCTCACCATTTTGACAGGCTGTGTGCAAAAAATTTCTGTGCAAATTGTGCTTCTGTGCAAAGTTTTGTGCACACAGTGTTTAGCTGGGTGCGTGGGGTTTAGGATCTGTGAGCACACACAGCTTAGAGGGAACAATGCTAGCAGGTGTAGCTTAGACCTGGGTGCTATTTGGTCTGGTTTCAGGAGGTCCGCTTGTTACTACCCTGGTCCAACGTCAGCAAAGTCAGTTCCACCATCTGGTTCCACAAAAATCCATTCTACTGGCCCAGCTTAGTCCCGGAGAGTTTGCTGTACACAGAGCTTAGTTTATTAGTGAGAAATCTGGAATGAAGCAGCCCACTGGATAAAGTTTTTGGTCTTTCAGCCAGACACTTATTGGGTTTCCTACCCAGCCAAATACAGAACCCCCCTAAACAGGGTGACCAACTTTGTACATGGTAAATCTTGTAAATTTTTGTGCCCTTTCATGAATGCAGCAATTGGTTTTAAAAAAAACTACTATCTTTCATAAAATCAGAACATAAAGAAACTTCAAATAATGCACCACACTTAATTTTGCTCACCTATAGTTCTAATTTATGTGCATGAAAATTGCTAGCAGTTAATATTTTTACTATAGATGGAATCAGAGAGCTCTCTCCCTGTAACCCTTCTAGTGCTGGGGCTTACAAGTAATTCTCAAGAACCATCTTTATTTCCCACCCCCTCCTCATTTGGTGCAATCTGGTATATTGGCATATGTAGAGACTCCTCACTCCCACTCATCCCCATTATGCTTAACTACCTCTTCATTCACTGGACCAGCTTCTCATTCACACTAAAGCCTCTTTATACGGTCAGTGGGGCAAAGAGTCTCTAGTGTAAATGAAAATAAAGACAGTACATTCTTTGGAGCACATTTCTAGTGGGTGCTTCTAATATAAGTTTGTCAATTGGTCTAGCCTCCCTCTGGTTATAATTTAAAGAAAGTAATTTTGTTTATAGAGCGCAACAAATTATGAAATTCCTCTGCCCCTCGCCTCTGATCTCCATTGCATACTTGGCTCTGATGCATGAGAGCTTATCATAGACTATAGGGAAACATCTGTTGAAGTCCCTTGACAAAATATTGGCAACACATCACTAGAGCATATGCATCATTCCTCCCGTGTTCAATAAATTCGAAAGTCTCTTTTCTTCAAAGATTAATTACACACTGCTCTTTGGATTGTCTGGAACTACAGGGAAAGCCTACATGACATTGTGTTCTCTTCAGAGGCTTTGGGTGTCACTTTTTCTAGTTCTCCAAAATCTCTCCTAATTAACTCAGTCGATAGAGGATCTGTATAGTGACACCTAAAATGATGACTCATTTATGAATAATAATGATGGCGTAAAATTAATCCTTTTTTTTTTTTTTAAGCAAAAAACTGACAAACTTCACTAACATGAGTGTCATGCTGTACCTCATTGCTTTTCGGGTGGGGGCAAATGACTGGACACAACTGTCAGTGTTTGTTAGCGTAACCCACAAGCTCTAAGAAGGACTCAGAAGAAAAAGTCACCTCCCCTCAGCTCCTTCCTCGACCCAGGAATGAATTTGGCCCCATGGGATTTGCAAGCATAAATGTTGGGTTCCATTCCCAAATGCAGATTTTTGAACACTGATTGCTTGCATCTCTCATCTATAGCAATTGTGCTTTTTGTTCCTCACATAGGCCTAGCGTCAGTAAGAAGTTAACCTACTAATCCAGACAGTTGTCGTCAAAGCCTTTGCAATGTTTCTTGGTCTGGTGCTGAAAACAGTTAGTGCTAGTGTATGCAAGGCAAAAAATCTTTTCAGAGGCATGACAGAAAGCTGTCCCTGAGTTTGCATTGTTACAGTGGCCACAAACTAGGAAGCCAGTTCTAATGGCAGAACTGCCACACAGTGTTTATATACAAAGCAGTGATGTGCATGCACTTGATTACGAAGATGCTTTGAAATATATGATCAGAAAATAAAATATAAGCCACTGAGGGTATTCAAGCATGCTATGACATGCTTTTCCAAGAGTTAAGAAACTGAAGCTGAATAAATGAGGCAGAAAGGGAAGCTCTTCTAGAAACTGAATGCCAGACATTATTATAATGCCTCTTTTTTTCCTATATAATGTATAAAAATAATGTCCTGTCTAACATTGGGAAAAGGGTTCCCTGTATATCACAGGCAATCTGATTAGAAAATCTCAGCAAAGACTGAGCTGAATTAAAATTCAGATTAGTGCATTAAATTAGAGTAGTGATGTGTGTCCTCTAGAAAACATTCTCCAATAAACTGCCCAACTTCAAGGTATTTAAGGAATTTCATCAAATGTATGCCTCTCTCCCAAGATAGCTAAAGCAACAAGAATTTTGTTGCAATCGCTGTATTAAAGTCCAACCAAAAACTACAGTGTTCTTACTAGGGTCTTTCACTGATATATTGTCAGACATCCAGTCAAATGTCCTCTTCTGAATGCTGGCCAGACTCCTGTGAGGAAATCCCATTGCCATATCCGGTGTGATTTAGGCCTCTGGGAGTCTAAACAGAGTCCAGGAACTGCCCGTATCTTGGGAACTCTAGGCTCACTTTCAAAGGGCAAATCCTCTATCTACCCCCAACCTCCCCCTGACAGCTGAGACCTCACATTCTAAGTCACTAGTCCCTGTTACCACTGCTGACCCTCTGAGGATCCCCACCCACCCCCTTAGCTCAAACATACCCTCTCCTAAAACTCCAGCTGAGTAGGTAGTCTGGGTCCATTGGGCAAATTAAGAATTGTGACAGTGAGGTTGGCCGTATCCCTCCATATACTATTTGGGTTTCCTCATTTTTATGTAAATAAGGGCAATATTTTACTCAAATAAGTCATATTTGTAGTTTCGTATCTCCAGGAATTCTGGATTCTTGAGAGTGTGGAAGAAATACCTGTAAAGGTAAGTAGAGGTTTTATGTTTTTAATTCCTAAAACCTGGGAGAGAAAATGGTTAGAGGCCGGGACTGGAACCGTATGTTTTATTTTAAGAAGGATCCCTTAACCAGATTACTGAGCCTATCCCTGGTTACTGCCATTGACACCTGACAAAAGGATTACATGCTTTTAGGAACCCTAGAAAAATCAGTTTTGGGAAGGAGGTCTCAGTTGAATCTAGAGAAGAGGCAAACTCCAGAGAGGCAGATAAATTGCTCAGCCGTTTTTCAGCATTGTGGCAAAAATTTTAACAAGGAGCTTTTGTGAGCCGCCTGTCATCCTGTCTGAGCACATCAGACAGGTAGAATAGGAAGGAGTTTGCATCTAAAACAGGAGAAAAATAGCAGGCAGGAGGAATGCAAACCATTAAATTTCATTTGGACAAGCAAAGTATTCTGAGTTATTGCAGTTAGGAAGGTTGAGTGAGAATTCTCATTGCATATATATGTAGCTATTGAGTGTATTGAAGTACTTAGAGGTACAATTCCAAATAGAGGGAGAATTAACTTCTAAAACCTTAATTTTTTAGCTGAATACAATTTCCTATGCCATCACAGTCACAATAGAATTCAGATCTTGTTAAGATGTATAAATGTATAATGAATGCATTCATCATAATCCCATTGATCTATACCTCTCTAATAGATCCTGCTGATATGGTCTCCAAATTTATTCTCCAGCCCTTCATATGCATGTTTCGGCAACTTATTTAATGATTAGAAATAAGGCCAATTTTGCACACTAATAGTGGTTCATGATAATTCACAGAAATTACATATTTAAGGTGAGAAATGCTAGGAGCTTACTATATTCCCCAATGTGCACTTTAACAAAAGCAGGCAAATAGTTTAAAAAATAAAACCTTATTTCCAGCAAGCAGCCCGTCCCCCATCAAAAATGTAAAAGTGTTTACAGATGTACAAATTAATTTGTGTAGTCATTGTGTCATCTAGAGATGTTCAAAAGTTTTCTGGTGGAACAGTTTTTCATCATAAAATGCTGATTCTACAAAATCAATATGCTCCACAGGGATGTGTTGATTCCCTCAAAACTTTAAACAGAAGCAGGCCGATGAGGTTGGCCTACCTGCCTCCCAGGATCCCTTTTCTCCTGCAGTCTACCTAACGAGCTTCCCAGGGTCCCCAAGCTGCACAGCTCCACCTAGCAGGCAACAAGTTCCGAAGGTTCCCAGATTGCTCCCTTGAGATTCCTTGTTCCCTTGTAGCCCACCTGATTGGCTATGTCTCCCCCCAGGTTCCATGGGCTGCGTAGATTTCCAGCTCCTCGGGCTCCCTACCTATCTGGCAAGTCACTTGGGCAGCCAGGAAGTGAAGGATATTGGGGAGCATGCTTCATTTTTGGAACATTTTGGTGTTTCCACTGTACAAATGTTTAAGTGTTTCCAAAATAAAATATTGTGCAATTTCAGTTCCACAAAAGGATTTGAGTTGATTTTGATCTTGATTTGAGAGGAAGAAAAAAATAAAAAGAAATCTCCAAGTTTCAGAACAGAAATTAACTTTCCTGCCCAACTTTCATGTCATCTCTTCAACCAAGATTTTATCTAAGTGGTCACATATAATTATAACACTGGTCTACAGTTTTTGAGAAGTCATCTACTTCAGAGATACAATGTGCTATTTAGTATGTATTTTGATGTGCTGAATTCAAATATGACAATTAAAACAACTGATTGGCTACTGTTTAAGATATTTAAGTTTTTACATTTTATGTCTATGTATATTGTGTAGATAGTAGAGTTTTAATCCTAAATTGTAAACCTAGGTCTTTTCATGTGTTTATGGTTGCTTTACATGATACTCTTTCACCTGTCCTGTTTATGTAACACTTTAAAAAATCAGCAAAGGGGTTATATAAATAAAATTTATTATGAAAGAAAAGGCATAAAACTATTATGTACATAGTTTAGTCCTATTCAGTGTCTACTCGGCGCTTCTTGGCTTGTCTCTTGTATTCATTAAATGGAGCATCTCCTGTCACTGTCCAGCAATAGTCTGCAAGCATTGATGGGCTCCATTTGGCCTGATAGTGTTTCTCCATTGTTGCAATGTCCTGGTGAAATTGCTCGCCGTGCTCGTCGCTCACTGCTCCGCAGTTCGGTGGAAAAAAATCTAGATGAGAGTGCAAAAAATGTATCTTTAGTGACATGTTGCAATCAAGGCTTTTATATGCCTTGAGGAGGTTTTCCACCAACAACCTGTAGTTGTCTGCCTTGTTGTTTCCGAGAAAATTTATTGCCACTAACTGGAAGGCTTTCCATGCCTTTTTTTCCTTGCCATGCAGTGCATGGTCAAATGCATCATCTCGAAGAAGTTCACGAATCTGAGGACCAACAAAGACACCTTCCTTTATCTTAGCTTCACTTAACCTTGGAAATTTTCCACGGAGGTACTTGAAAGCTGCTTGTGTTTTGTCAATGGCCTTGACAAAGTTCTTCATCAGACCCAGCTTGATGTGTAAGGGTGGTAACAAAATCTTCCTTGATTCAACAAGTGGTGGATGCTGAACACTTTTCCTCCCAGGCTCCAATGACTATCGGAGTGACCAATCTTTCTTGATGTAGTGGGAATCTCTTGCACGACTATCCCATTCGCAGAGAAAACAGCAGTAATTTGTGTATCCAGTCTGCAGACCAAGCAAGAGAGCAACAACCTTCAAATCGCCACAAAGCTGCCACTGATGTTGGTCATAGTTTATGCACCTCAAAAGTTGTTTCATGTTGTCATAGGTTTCCTTCATATGGACTGCAAGACCAACTGGAATTGATGGCAAGACATGCCATTATGCAGTAAAACAGCTTTAAGACTCGCCTTCGATGAATCAATGAACAGTCTCCACTCATCTGGATCGTGAACAATGTTGAGGGCTGCCATCACACCATCGATGTTGTTGCAGGCTACAAGATCACCTTCCATGAAGAAGAATGGGACAAGATCCTTTTGACGGTCACGGAACATGGAAACCCTAACATCACCTGCCGGGAGATTCCACTGCTGTAGTCTGGAGCCCAAAAGCTCTGCCTTACTCTTGGGTAGTTCCAAATCCCTGAAAAGGTCATTCAGTTCACCTTGTGTTATGAGGTGTGGTTCAGAGGAGGAGGATGGGAGAAAATGTGGGTCCTGTGACATTGATGGTTCAGGACCAGAAGTTTCATCCTCTTCCTCGTCTGACTCAAGTGAGAGTGATTCTGGTGCATCAGGAACCGGCAGTCCCTCTCCGTGGGGTACTGGGCATATAGCTGATGGAATGTTTGGATAATGCACAGTCCACTTTTTCTTCTTTGACACACCTTTCCCAACTGGAGGCACCATGCAGAAGTAACAATTGCTGGTATGATCTGTTGGCTCTCTCCAAATCATTGGCACTGCAAAAGGCATAGATTTCCTTTTCCTGTTCAACCACTGGCGAAGATTTGTTGCACAAGTGTTGCAGCATATGTGTGGGGCCCACCTCTTGTCCTGATCTCCAATTTTGCAGCCAAAATCAAGGTGATAGGCTTTCTTAACCATAGTGGTTATACCATATGCGCTTTTGTGATGCAAAAGTCACTTCACCACAAACATAGAAGTTATCTGCACTGTTCACACAAGTACGAGGCATCTCTGCTCACTTTGGCTAAACAGAAATGTGTCCCTTTGCAAAATCAAACACTGACAAATAAGAGAGCACGACACTGTGTGATTTCTAGAGCTGATCTAGGGCAATTTGTTCAGCAGAGTGATGTAAGCTTCGTTATGATTGCATCATCCATGACTTCTAGGAATAACATGATGCAATTCATATCATGTATGATGCAATACCAGCTTCAGATTGCATCATTCATTGTTTTGCCTAAAAAGCAAGTACTGTCCAAACCCAGTCATAGATTTATTCATAGATCCAGTCAAAGATGTATTTTAGTCATTTCTGGTTTAAATTGAGATCCCTTCCCTTTATAACTCACTTATCCTCCGCCATTCCCAAGTCAAGGGTCGTATATACTGACCCAATAGCATGTCTTGAAAACTAGAGCCAATCAACAATTTTAAGCATCATTTTCGTTCTCAGTGACCCAGAATTAGTAAAGTTTGACTACATTTATTTCAGAAGCATTTTGGCTGTAGAGCAGTGTAATTAGATCGGTTTTATGCACCTCTAGTCATTTTGTCCATCTTCTGTCTTTATGTTCTCCAGTACTTTCACTCTGGTTTCAAATTGCATAGAATTTGTGTTCTCTCAAAAAGGGAAGAATTCTGGTTCCATACCATGTATACTAGCAGCTTTTACTCACACATGCATACACGCCATGGTACTCACAAGTTTTAATCCGGATTATGATAAAAATAAATAGTTAGGGGTTAAATTGTGCAAGAGGTTGGTACACTGGCCTTTGAATTCTACAGACATGGAGCCAGACCCTCAGGTGCACTAGAACAGTTATCACAGCTAAGGAGGGAGGAGACAGACAGCACTCTGCCACCTGGCCTCCGCACAGAACCCTGGGAGCTGCCAGGGACCAGTTCAACCATTAGCACAGCTTGAAGTAGGGTGACCAGACAGCAAATGTAAAAAAAAAAATCAGGACAGGGGGTGGGGCGGTAATAGGATCTTATATAAGAAAAAGACTCAAAAATCAGGACTGTCCCTATAAAAAAAAAAAAAAAATCGGGACATCTGGTCACCCTAGCTTGATGCAACCACAATGTCTCAGATGCAGGGTCTCTCCATCTGTTCTCAAGATCAGCCAGCTTTGTGTGCAGCCCAGTTACATGGCAATAAGAGACTAATGGGCCCCTACCTTATTGTGAGTAGGCACAGGAAGTGGCCTTGAAAAATACTGCTGTTGTGCTCCCCCACCCTTTCCCTGCAAATTCCTCAATATATTAATTTTTAAGTAATGCCTGTGAAGGTGACAAAGGGTCTAGCTTTGTACCAACAAAATCAAGACTCTTCACATGTAAAAGTAGTTATTCCCACATTTACTTATCTCCTTGGAAGTACATATTGCAAGAATTTCAAAGCAACATAAAAACAACCCAGAACAATACAGGCACAGGAGATGCGATTGAGCAGTTGAAGTATAATCTACTACTTTAACACTGGATTACTTTTCACATGAACATTTAAATGGCTAACAGTTATTTGAATTATGAAACCATTTCTCCAGGGAGACATTAAATGTAACATTAAACTATGGACCTCATGGAACTACTGTATATGTGCTTGTTCAATTATCTTCAACTTTTTTTTGAAGTTAAACAAAACTAGTGCTATTAATAAACAATGGTCTATATAAAATCATGGCACTAGGATTCAGTTAAATTAAGGCCTGGTCTACACTAGGAGTTTATGTCAAATTTAGCAGCGTTAACTCGAATTAACCCTGCACCCGTCCACACAACGAAGCTATTTATTTCAACATAAAGGGCTCTTTAAATCGATTTCTGTACTCCTCCCCGACGAGGGGAGTAGCGCTAAATTCGACATGGCCATGTCGAATTTGGGTTACTGTGGACGGAATTCGATGCTAATAGCTCCGGGAGCTATCCCACAGTGCACCACTCTGTGGACACTCTGGACAGCAGTCCGAGCTCGGATGTTCTGACCAGCCACACAGGAAAATCCCTGGGAAAATTTGAATTCCTTTTCCTGTCTGGCCAGTTTGAATCTCATTTCCTGTTTGGACGTCGTGGCGAGCTCAGCGGCACTGGCAACGATGCAGAGCTCTCCAGCAGAGGTTACCATGCAATCCCAGAATAGAAAGAGGGCTCCAGCATGGACTGATCGTGAAGTCTTGGATCTGATCGCTGTGTGAGGAGATGAATCCGTCCTATCCGAGCTCCGATCCAAAAGACGGAATGCAAAAATTTATGAAAAAAGATCCAAGGCCATGACGGAGAGAGGCTACAGCCAGGATGCAACGCAGTGCCGCGTGAAAATCAAGGAGCTGCGGCAGGCGTACCAGAAGACCGAAGAGTCAAACGGATGCTCCGGATCCAAGCCCCAAACATGCCGTTTCTACGAGGCACTGCATGCAATTCTAGGTGGTGCCACCACCCCTACCCCACCAGTGTCCGTGGACTCCGACGATGGGGTCTTATCTACGGCCACTTCCTCGGAGGTTTTCGCGGACAGGGAAGATGAGGAAGGAGAGGAGGAGGACGAAGCAGTCGACAGCACTTTCAACGCTGATTTCCCCGACAGCCAGGATCTCTTCATCACCCTGACTGAGATCCCCTACCAACCCTCCCAAGGCGGTAACCCGGATCATGAATCAGGGGAAGGATCAGTAGGTGAGTGTTTTAAACATTTATTTTGAATAGAATGCGCATGGTATGTTGGCAATGGGTTTTTATTGATTAGTTTGCCATAGGGGCTTTAGTTTTTAGTCGTTGCCAGTGCAGCTACTCGAAAAGTCTATCAACATGTCTGGGGATAGAGGAGAAATCCTCCTGGGACATCTCCACGAAGCTCTCCTGGAGATAATGTGAAAGCCTTTGCATCAGGTTCCTGGGGAGAGCGGCCTTATTGCCTCCTCCATGGTAGGAAACTTTTCCGCGCCAGGCTAGTAGCAGGTACTCCGGTATCATTGCCTGGCAAAGCATGGCGGCATATGGCCCCAGTGTTTGCTGGCATTCACGCAGCGTACGGTCTTTCTTGGTCTCCGTAATCCTCATCAGAGTGATATCAGTCATGGTGCCCTGGTTTGAATTAGGGGAATTTTAGTATGGGGGAGTGACTGCCTGTTTCTTTAAATAACTCTACCTGGTGGTTTCCAGCCATGTGGTGGGGGCGGGGAGGTGGACTGTTCATGCTGAGCGTTTCGCCAGCAGCTTGCAGGGATCTTTCCAGGGACCAGCCACGCGGTGGGGGTTGGGGGCGGCGTACTGTTCATGATAAGCGGTTTGCCAGCAGCATGCAGGGACCGTTCACGGGTACAGCCACGCCGTGGGTGTGACAGGGGAGAGTTCATGCTTGCCAGATCGCCGGCAGCAGGAACTGGGCAACACCAGGAGCAGTGCTTGGAACGTGAAAGGAGGGCCCCGCTGTAAAGTAAGCTTTCAGCAGCCAAAAGTCTATGGCTTACCATGGCCGCCTACTAGCCGAATTCCGTTTTCCGGCCCCGCTTGTGTGATCTGTACACCAAGACCCCAGGCACTCAATATAAAGACAGAAAATTCAACTTTGTACTGAGTGCACATGTGATAGGTAGTGTGCATGGTCTTGTTCACAGGGAAAGACTATATTCATTGTTCACGAAAATTTATCTATGTGAGGAATTCACTCCTTTTTCCCATCCCACAGCTGTGAGTGTCTCCCGGGCTACCCCTGCATCCCCCTCCCAGAGGCTGGTGCAGATCAGGCAGCACAAAAAAAGAACATGGGATGACATGTTCTCGGAACTTATGGTCTGTTCCCGAACTGAGGTGGCACAGCAGAGAGAGGAGAGGACTGAAGCTCTTGAGGACAGGTGGCGGCTGGAAGACCAGCAGGCTACTCAGACGCTGCTTGGACTGATGCGGGAGCAAATGGACACGCTCCGGCGCCTTGTAGATGTTCTGCAGGACCGGAGGCAGGAGGACAGGGCACCACTTCATTCCATCTCTAACTGCCCTCCCCTGCCACAAAGTCCCATCCCGCCCCCACCACCCAAAGTCCCTAGAAGGAGGGGCGGCAGGGGCATGGAAACAATCACTCCACCCCTGCGGACTGCTCAAGCAGCAGAAGGCTCTCATTCCCCAAGATTTGATGGGTCCTTTCCTTCCCTCCAACCACACCCCACCCTAGACACCATCCCAATTTCATCCCATAACTGTGAATTCCTTAATAAAAATTACTTTTCTGTTAAGTATTGTTTCCTTGATTTTCTTGTAAAGGACGGTGTGTTTGAAGGTGGGGGGAAGGGGCTTGGTAATTGGAGATGATTGTACCCTGGTAAAGGTGCCTGACAGGGGGGCAGGTCCACCAGAAGGTCACACTCACATTGCAGCCACTAGGCACCCTAGTCAGTCTGGGAGGCGGTTTTCATGTTCTGGGGCGGGGGCTCTGCGAGTTTGTGGTTGGGGAGGGCGGTTACAGATCTTATGCAGCGGTCCGTAGCCTGGATGACAGAGCCACGCAGCAGGGGATCTGTAACCGCCCTCCCCCACCACAAAGTCACATAGCCCACAGAGTCCCAGAAAGGAGGGGTGGCAGGCTCCGTTGAAACAAGCAGCCCACCACTGCGGACTGCTCTAGGAGCAGGAGCCTGTCATTCCCCGAGTTTGGAAGCGTACTTTCCATCACTCCACCCGCCCCCCAACCGCAGTATGCGTCCCCGTGTCAACCCTTTACCGAGAAATCCTTAATAAAGAAGATGGTTTTAATGAACAATGTTTCATTTATTTTATTTTTAAAGGTGTGTGGGAAGGGGTTTGGTAATTGGAGAGGATAGGCAACATTAACTGGGTAAAGAAACGGAGGCAGGTTCAGCTTCTGCTTAAACAAACGTAATAGTCACAGGTTACCCTGCTGACTCTGGAAGCTAGCTTTCAAAACTTCCCGGATGTGCAGCATGTCCCGCTGGGCTCTTCTAATCGCCTGTGTGTCTGGCTGGGCGTAATCAGCAGCCAGGCGATTTGCCTCAACCTCCCACCCCGCCATAAACGTCTCCCCCTTGCTCTCACAGAGATTGTGGAGCACACAGCAAGCTGCAATCACAATGGGGGTATTGGTTTGGCTAAGATCAGAGTGAGTCAGTAAGCTTCTCCATCTTCCCTTCAGACGTCCAAAAGCACACTCCACCACCATTCTGCACTTGCTCAGACGGTAGTTAAAGAGCTCCTTTTCACTGTCCAGGGCGCCTGTGTACGGCTTCATGAGCCTGGGCATTAGCAGGTAGGCTGGGTCCCTGAGGATCACTATAGGCATCTCCACATCCCCAACAGTTATTTTGTGGTCCGGGAAGTAAATACCTTCCTGCAGCCGTCTAAACAGACCAGAGTTCCTGAAAACGCGAGCGTCATGAACCTTGCCCAGCCATCCGACGTTGATGTTGGTAAAACATCCCTTATGGTCCACCAGTGCTTGCAGCACCATGGAAAAGTAGCCCTTTCGGTTAATGTACTGGCTGCCCTGGTGGTCCGGTCCCAGAATAGGGATGTGAGTTCCATCAATACCTCCACCGCAGTTTGGGAATCCCATCGCAGTGAAGCCATCTATGATCACCTGCACGTTTCCAAGGGTCACTACCTTTGAGAGCAGTAGCTCAACGATTGCATTGGCCACTTGCATTACAGCAACCCCCACGGTAGATTTGCCCACTCCGAATTGATTCGCGACTGACCTGTAGCTGTCAAGCGTTGCAAGCTTCCAGGGGGCTATGGCCACTTGCTTCTGGACAGTCAGGGCTGCTCGCATCTGGGTGTCCTGGCACTTCAGGGCAGGGGACAGCAACTCAAAGTTCCAGGAAAGTGCCCTTACGCATCCAAAAGTTTCTCAGCCACTGGGATTCATCC
Organism: Chelydra serpentina; assembly: GCA_037349315.1. Taxonomy (NCBI): domain Eukaryota; kingdom Metazoa; phylum Chordata; order Testudines; family Chelydridae; genus Chelydra; species Chelydra serpentina. The sequence goes on from JBAIAC010000042.1 coordinate 32,283,074, forward strand.
CAGACCTGCAGCACTATGTGGTCCCACCAGTCCGTGCTTGTTTCCTGGGCCCAGAATCACCATTCCACAGCATCAACATGACCCATTGCTACCATGATGTCCAGGGTGCGGGGTCCTGTGGTTTGTGAGAGCTGTGTGCCCATCTCAGAGTCAATGTCCTCACAGCGCTTCCGTTGCCTCCTCGCCCGATTTCTCAGCATCTGCCTCTGGAAAAGGTGGACGATAAGGCTCGAGGTGTTGACAACAGCCATAACTGCAGCGATGACCGCAGTGGGCTCCATGCTCATGGTGCTGTGGCATCCGCGCTGTCAATCACTAGAAAAGGGCACGAACTGATTGCCCGCCGGTGCTTTCACGGAGGGAGGGCGGGAGTGAGGGAAAAAATGACGACAGTTACCCAAAACTACCCTCGACACATTTTTTGCCCCAGCAGGCATTGGGGGCTTGACCCAGAATTCCAATGGGCAGCGGGGACTGCGGGATAGCTACCCACAGTGCACCACTTGCAATGTCGACGCTTGCCCCGTTAGCGTGGACTCACAAAGTCAAATGACTGTCCTTAGTGTGGATACACACGTTTGACTTTATAATATCGGTTTCACAAATTCGGTTTAAGTAAAATCGAACTGCTCTCGTAGTGTACACATACACTAAGTGCCTGTAAATGAGTGCACTATTATCCACACATATTTGTTTTTCATGCAAGTTGAAAGTGATTTTGGTAATACTGTATTTTCAATTAATGTAACTGTCGGTTGGTGAGTAGGGATTTAGTATTGTAGTATGACAAACAGAAATCAAGCAGGTAAAAACCTATGTGCATCACTGAAAAAAGTATGGGATAGGGATATAAAAATTAGTACATCCTTGATATGGCATGTAAAAGTCACTCATTGTTTTGCAATTCACCCCCTTGAACTAGGTATTGCAAGAAAGAGGCAAGAGAGACTTATCAATTTGGTTTTTTGGGGGGTACTTACGTTTTCAAACAAACAAACAAAAAAAACCTGCTCACGCTTTGATTATGGTCTCAGATCAAAGCTGGGAAGTGCATCTTACACCTAGACCCAGGCTATTGTAGACCTCCAGTTTTACTGTAATTTTCACCATGGAATAGTCAAATAGTGTCCCTCCGCCACACCAAGAATTCTTACAGCAGCTCTGCAGAATACTGAAATGTTGTTTAAATCAAGTCAGCTAGAATCATGTTGAAAACCAAGTTCCTATTAATACACAGTTATTTACATTTTTAAAGATAAAACTGTGCTCAGTAGATTATGACTTCAAGGAAAAAAAATCTCATTTGAAATCCCCTGGATCCACAGGTGTAAATTTCAGCAGGGCTAGCTCAGCCTTCTAAAGTAAATAAACTAAGTTCCATGGAGTTTATCCCGAGTGTATGTTGTTGTGATAAAACCTTAAAAAGCTGTATTGTTCTTTTTGGCTATTATAGATCACATGGCAAGTGGCAGGGTCTCAAGGGGGGCCACCCTATTACCAGCTGTTAGAACCCTATATAAAATTACCAAAGTTCTGCTGACTTATTGTGGCAAGTGCATCATGTTGACTTTATGCAGACTGTAAAGGAGATGGAAATGGCCCTCTGTGGAGAGGAAACTAGACAGTAGTAGTCCTAGAGGGAAACTACAGAGATAACCACACTCAGGGAAGGAGCTTAGGCTGCGATATCTCCTGTGTTTTTGTTCTGAGCTACCTGTAAAACCAAACTCCATGAAAAAGGCAAAAATGGACACTGACTCGGGATCTGTGTGCTTCATTGAGGATAGGATAGTGAATCAGCCTGTAGTACAGTGCGTTGCATACTGGTTGTCTGCCAGGCTGTGTCAGTGGTGAAGTGAAGTAGATGCATGTGCTGAGGAATTTTACCCCACTGTCTTCAATGGGAGCAGTTCCTGAAGAGTTCCATCAAGATTGGTGAGAATCGCTAGATTTCTGCACATGACAGGAAAGAGGCCTTAGGGCTCATTCTTTGAGTCTAGATGAGCTGCACTTTAAGTGTTTAAGGAGGGAGCAAAAGGTATCTTTACACCATTTATGCACATGCTCTTATACTGGGACTTCATCTGGCTACAGTAGAATCATAGTCTCAGACCTATTCTCAACTACCAAGTCCCCAAGGGTTTGTTTTCACTAACAAAACAAAAACAAAAAACACACTACACACACGCTTACTTTTAAACACAGTTGTTGGGAAGAGTGTGGTCTAACAGAATGCAAACTACAACTAACTATGTAGAAGCCACGCTATTGCTTATGATGTTTGTATTTGAATAGACAGCCATCCTGATTTAACAATCCTCTATTGTCAATCCACTTGTGATTTTAGTTCAACGTGGAAGTAAGAGGACAACAGAAGACAAAAAGCTGCCTCTTCAAAATGGAGTTTGCAGTGTGGTAAAGATACATAGAGAGCTCTGTTTCCATCTGTGTAGACAGACAAGTTGTGATCAGAATCCTGTCAGCTAAATCAGCTCCTCATAACTGTATTTAAACAGGAGATTTCACACCAAAAATGATCCCTGTGAGGCTATCCCAGCAGCCAAGATCTGCTGGAGTACGGCATCTCTTTGGTTATGGCTCCTACATTGTGGATGGGTTAAGTGACACAGTGCTGGCCTAGCCAGGAGCAGACATTGTTGCAAAGCACTTCTGCTAGTATTTCACTTGTGCTCCTCTGAGTTGCCCTAGACCATGGGACTCAGATAGTTGACTAAAGTGGTTTTATGATTGCTTTCTGTCAGAAGGCCAACTCAAAGTAGCTGCAGCAAGGCCTGAGGTTACACAGTCAGTGGCAAAGATAGAGTCCTAAGAAGATCTGTGCAAACAATCCATCTCAAACTGCAAGTGTACTTGAAGGTCAAATTTGAACCAAGGCAGATTCCATCTGTAGATCAGTAGAAGTTAGTATCTGGGAACTATCCCTAAAAAATTTCCTATGCTTCTTTGCTTTATCTTGATAGCTGCAAACACCACAGACTGTTATTCACAATGAGCCACATCCCAAAGGGCTAAGCACCTGCAGGAATATTTCAGTGCCATTGTGCTTTGAGGAGGAATTTGAATCCCTAGATTCCAAGGCCAGAAGGGACTATTGTGATAATCTAGTCTGACCTCCTGTATAACAAAGCAAACAGTTTTTTCTAAATCTAGAATCCTTTGATGTTAAAGTGCACTCTAAACAGCAAGTTAGTACACAGCAAGCTAGTGCTCTATAGCCTCATACTCTAGCATGCCATGGACTAATTCACCCTGTAGGCAAGCCCCTAGGTTCCTCCAAGGTTAGGCAACAGTTGAGCAGCCATCTTATGAATGCTAGTAGCATCCCTAACAGTTGGGTTTATGTGCCTAAAGTAGCAATTAGGCACTTACATCCCCTTGTGAATTTAACCCATGGTCACTTAGGCAGTTGGGAACATTTTATCCACACGGCTGAAGGAAAACATTTGCTTCCAGAACATAGACATACATACTGTAAGAGTTAACCTCTAATGCAGTTCTCCTATATAGGAAAGCTTGCAACCAGAAGTGCTGCTATAGTAAACACTACTTTCACATTTACCTGGGAACTCTGTTCCTGAGGGTTGTAGAACACCATCATACAAAGGTTCTAAGCCAGCCCTATGTAGCCCAACCTTATACAATTGCCAGAACTTAGCCACAAAAATAAAGTTAAAAATAAAGTTATTCAAACAGGAAAAAAATAAGAATTAAGCACCCTCTCCTTCATAGTTTTACTTATAGGAGTAGTTCTTACTTACTCATGTAGTCCCATGGGGGTAATAAGGTAAAGCTTGCTTCAGTCAAAGGAAACAAACTAAACTACATCTGGCTGATGACCCCACACCCAAGTTCTCCTCCCTCCTGGGTGATTTATATACCTCACCACTCAGAGAATCAGCAACCCATTGGTAATTAATTCATTAGCTTTCTTTGGAAGCAACGCTTGCTAATTGACCCATGATGGTTAGCAAAATACAAGGGTAGCTGTATCTGGTGGTGTTTTAATCCCACCCCAGGCAGGTTAATGCTAATCATTAATATAATTGTGAAATGTATGTACACATACTATGTAAGGAGTTAAGTATGTACACTGAAAATATGTTTTTTAGAGTCTATATCATAGCAGAGGTGGAGAAATGGGTGTTTATTCACCTGTCTCTCTGTCAAAATGTAAATTAAGCATTGTCTGATTTATAATAGGTTCCCCATCACCTGTGTAAAATGAATGCAGATGAAGGATTGTAAGAAGTTCAGAAAAGAACTAACAGTTCTAGAAATACAGTGAAGGAACAGAACCTTATTTTGAGATACACTTCAAAGATTTGCCGGCCTATATTTGGGGAACAAAGAAGACACCATGTCATCCTGTACCTAAGCAGTAAATGTGTAGTGTGTTTACATTCATGAAAATGGGATCACAGCCAGCTTGGATTGAATATGCTGCAAAAGACTTTGGTGGAATACACTTCTTTAGACAGGAGATTAACCTAATAGTTAAGTTTAATCTTTAGAAAGCATGTTATGATTGTTTTAAATATAACCCTTTTGTTTCCATTATCCTCACTATCTCCTGAATCTGTAATAATAAATTCATCCTTGTTTTAACTATAAATATATTTAATTGCTGTGATATTAAGCAAGGGTCTGATCATGGGTTGAAGCATACATGCTGGCATTTACACTGTTCCCTTGGGGCCAGCAGTCCTTGTATTTTTATGAGGGTTTACTGGATATGGGGCTGGATGCAACAGGGGAGACTTCAAAAGGGTTTGAAGACTAGGGTGACCAGATGCCCTGATTTTATAGGGACAGTCCCAATTTTTGGGTCTTTTTCTTATATAGGCTCCTATTATCCTTCACCCCCTGTCCCGGTTTTTCACATTTGCTGTCTGGTCACCCTATTGAGGACTGGGGTACACCTATTATTAACCTCCAAGGCAAAGTAAGGGCTGGCATAGCCCAGAGGAGGGTGTTTGGGTAGCTCACTGGCTAATGGTGTCAGGGAGATGACACTCAGTTAAGCACACTCCAGTCTCTCTCACACTGGAGGATAACAAGGTGACTCACAGTGCTGGGAACCCCAAGAACCATCACACATGGGCACACCAGTTTATCTGAATGCAAAGACTTGCATGATTCTTGCAGTCCCGTCTGTCTCTTGCTCAGCTGTACAAAAATTGTTTGGAATTTCTTTGGGCTGTTTTTTGATTTTGAGACCATCAAGATGGAATTCAGCTTGCAAACGTGTTTGAATGCCGTGTATGTTTATTTTGCACAACTGTGTAACAAAGGGACACATCTATCTTTTATGAAAATACCAAATCATGCCCAGTTCAAGAGGTGAAGTAACTTGTGCATTTTAACACATATGTTAATAAATCTGTAGAGAGACTTTTGTAACCACTATATAGTGTTCAGTGTTTTTCTGACACTTAATGAAGCCTGGGTAATACCAGTGAAGCATGAAACTTAGGCCAGGTTCATTGACGTTTATAAACCTTATGGGCAAACTGATTTTGGACCAATTTCTAGCTATTAATACTAATAATAACAAATATTTTTTTTAAAACAGTCATTGTTTTGAATAGAAGCCATGTGAAATGTATGTTGGCTGAGCCATAAATTCTTATAATTGCCTGCTGCCATAATTAATGCTTTCATACAAACTGCAAAATGAGTACATTTAAAAGAAAGGCACATAAATACTAGGATAAATACTCTATTCAGATTTGGTTTGCATCCAAGCCCATGGACAGAGAAGATATTCAGATTATTATGGTGGTGTTTAAACCCACTACAGAGCCATCAGATAGTCAGGTACTGCTGTGAAGATATGTTACACTTTATCAGCCAAATCCTGTAGTTGGTCTCCAGACATATAAGAGTAACTGATTAGGCAAGCTTCGGCCCAAGGACTCTGTCTGGGACACCAAAAAAACAGTAAGTGCAGGATTGTCTGGTACAGCAATTCTCAAATTCTGGTTCTTGGCCCTCCAGTTGTCCAAGGAGCACTTGCTGATGGTCACATGGTGCTGGCTCATCTTTGTTTCCAACTGCTAAATGACATTTAAAGATATCTTAAAATATATTAAATACTTTCCTAATAACATCTTTACATCTTAGCCATTGGTGCAGTTGCCACAGGGATGCTAACTGATCATGAAGGGGAGGGTAAGAGGTTCACCCAGCCATGAATTCGAGTGCAGAATTGTCAGTGGGTCAACCTCTTTGTTAAGGTATGGTTCAAACTTGTTAGAATGCAACTTGCTAATACTTAAGTTTCAGTGTTATGTGTTGATTCATAGCTCTCTTGACTTTTTAATTAGGGCTGTCAATCAATCGCAGTTAACGCCTGTGATTAACTTGAAAACAAAATTAACGAGTTAATTTTTTAACAACATTAATCGCATATGTCTGGGTGGGACGGGAGGCATCGGCTGTGGAGGGACCTGATAGTGTTCAGTCACACGCAGTAACCCAAGCCACCATCAGAGGGTGGGAAAAGGAGAGAAGAGAAGAGGAAGTGGATCCCATTCCAGCTCTGGTGGAGAGGTAAGGATCCTGCCCCATTGCCCCCCAGCCAGCCCCTCGCTCTGGAGACTGATACCCTCCCCCCATTCTGTGTCCCATTGCCCCCAGCCAGCCTCTTGCTCGGGGGTGGGGGGGGCTATCCTGTAGAGACCAGGAGCTTGGTGAGCTCAGCCTCCCTGCACCAGCCTCTTTTTCCCTGCTGCATGCCAAGTTCCAGAGGTAAAACCCACCCTTTCTTGCAAATCAGGGCTCACTCAGCTGAAGGGAGCCCACTTAGCTCAGTAAAATGTGGCAAACCTGGAGAGCTGGGCCCAGTACCAGAAAGCACCCTTCCAGAAGTAACAGCAAGACACCTCCCTCACCCTCCTCCTTCTGCACAAGTCATTTCCTGCTTCCGCCTCCCCGCAACCTCTCCGAACACTGAATGCAGATTTCTAAGATGAAACTCTCTTCTTCTTTGAGCAGGAGGTGAGCCTGGTGAGCTCAGAAACCCAATTCAACAGGAGCAGTGTTAAGAATTTACCCTTCTCCTGCCCAACTCACACCCCTACCATCTCCAGAATACTGATTTTCTGAGATAAAAAAATCTTACCCCTTCAATAAGCCAAGACTTCTCTAAATGAGGAAGAAGAATTAGGACTGAGTGGACTTGTAGGCTCTAAAATTTTACATTGTTTTATTTTTGAGTGCAGTTATGTAAAAAATAATTCTATATTTGTAAGTTCAACTTTCATGATAAAACAATTGCATTACAGTACTTGCATGAGGTGAATTGGAATACTATTTCTTTTGTTTATCCTTTTTACAGTGCTAATATTTGTAATAAAAATAATTAAGTAAGCACTGTAGACTTTGTATTCTGTGTTGTAATTGAAATCAATATATTTAAAAATGTAGAAAATAACCAAAAATATTTAAATAAATGGTATTCCATTATTGTTTGAGGGTTAAAGCTGCAATTAATCACGATAAACTTTTTTAAAATTGTTTGACAGTCCTATTTTTAACATCTATTTTGTGTATAAATGTCTGTTAAACAAACATAGTCAAATATAATATTTTATGAATATCACAAGTAGTAACATTAGTCTCCTAAACTTTGCATTCTGGACTAAATTCTGCTCAAAACTGCTGTCAATCTGGAGAGATTTCTCTGAAAGTAGTAAAAAGAACAGGATTACTTTTGGCACCTTAGAGACTAACAAATTTATTTCAGCATAAGCTTTCGTGGGCTACAGCTCACTTCATCAGATGCATAGAATGAAACACACAGTAAGTAGATATTTATACATTCAGAGAAACACGAAAAGGTGGAAGTACCTATACTTAGGTGTCACTCCAGTTTTACACCAATAAAAGGATAGCAGCTTGTGGCTCCCTTATCTCTAAGACCCTGGTAAAGTAAGGCATTTAAGCACCTACTTAATTTTAAGCACATTCTATGGGACTTACAAACATGCTTAAATATAAGCAAATGCTTAAGTATTTTGTTGAATAGGAATGGACTGCTGAATTGGGGCTTCAGAGATAATTTAGTGTGGAGTTCATGCTGTACAGCCAGTTTATAAAACACAGCCAGGTACTGTAGTTTTACTAAATTAGCTTTAAAAGCACTGCTGGAATAAACTGAGAACTCTGTTTTTAAAACACAAAGTATTGTGTTAATCTCAAAATGCACAACTGCTACATGATGACTTATTATGTCTGGCGTTTGACATCCAAGAAGTGGATTATTAACAAACAGAGACAGTCACTCCACTACCTACTGCAGTAAAGATATCCATTAATGTAAAGTGCATATATTTGTCACCTTACATTACTTAACATTTAATCAAATAATTCAGGGAAATATGTGCTATACTCTACATAGTTGTGTCTTCCTAATTTTTATTATCAAGTGTGCCAAAGTGCTTATTGCAAATTTCACAGGACCTTCCTATGCTGAAAGAAGCCAAAGGGCTTTCTCTTTGTTTTGAGCCTATTCTCTTTTTCAAACAGTGGTTCAACTAGTTTTTTCCAAAACTAGAACAGAATTCACATTTAGCAGACAATTAACTAGGATCCTACACTGACCCATCCTAAAGGACCACTATTTCAAATATTCAGGAGTTGTATTCCTACTTAAAGAAACTTGCAAATTCTACTGGGGAGCTTTCTCTTTGTCTATTTTTTTTAAAATTCATGTGATAAGAAGCTACTTGAAGCACAACCCCAAAAAACACTGAACAAAAAAGGCTGCCATGAAGCCCTGCAAAATGAACCTACAGGTAACACAGGTCTATATAAGACAGAGGGAGAAATTAAAGAATGCGCTGATTAAGTTTCATCTTCACTAAACGAAATTGCCAAAGTATCACCCTATTGTGCATCCTTAGTTCTACCGCTAGATGGCAGCAGTGTAATCTAGATTGAAGTAGGCACAAGTGACCAAAAAAAGGGGAACCTTTTCTCACCTTTTGAGAATCTCCACTAGATGACAGTAGCAAGAACCAGATTGAAACAGCTAGTAATGGATTTATGGAGAAAACAATTTTATCCTTACTGTTAAACCCACAGAGAGCAGCACAGTTAAGAAACTCTCATTATTGGCCATTTTCCTGGAAATTACAGTACTTTTTGCTTTTAGGCTTCCCGCCCACCAACCTCAATAATTTACAAAAATACATTTCAACATTGTATGCAATGCACTTTAAGCATATGTACTTGAGCTGGAAAAAACAGATAAAGCATTATTGTAATGTGAATAATTACTTCATAGTGTAATCCATTAACCTCTTAAAGTGTTTGGGAACACTTTTTTCATAAACTGAATGGATTTGCTCTTTCTGACATAGAGATTGCCTACACTAAAACTTCAGTCTGCTAGGAGCCTCAGCTAGTAGATGGTTGTCCTGACACACCTACAACACAGTTCATTTTTTGTAGTGTAGACACTAAGTGCATTCCTGATGTGTGCTACTGCCTCAAGACTTTAAAAGACTGCCAAGGCTTTAGAGAGACAAGGTGGGTGAGGTAATATCCAATAAAAGTTATTACCTAACCCACCTTGTCTCTCTAATATCCTGGAACCAACACAGCTACAATTACACTGCATACATAATGCCAAGACTTTGTTCAAGGGCCTTGGTTAAGTTCCCATCTACACTAAAAATGTAACCATGTTGTCAGGGGCACCATTTGGGGAGGGGGGCAGGGGAGAGTGCTAGACACCCCCTCCCCTGAGTTTTATAGGGGAGATCTACTCACCCTAACCCCAAAAGGAGCTCTTAACTGCAACAGCTTGAGTGTGATATGTGATAAGTTCAGAAGCTGGGAGCAGCACAACCTTTGGGGCTGGGAGTTTGTTTATAAACAGAGGTGGGTGATTAGAATAACAAAAGGCTTGTCATTAAAGTTAATTAAGGGTCCTTAGATGATCCTGAAAACATTGCCAGGCACTTCAGTTAAAAGCCAGGAAACAAAGGGTAGGAATAAAAGGTGAGAGTGGAGAGAGGTAAATATTGGTGTCCATCAGGGGGTCTGTACTGGGACCAGTCCTATTCAACATATTCATAAATGATCTGGAAAAAGGGGTATGCGGTGAGGTGGCAAAATTTGCAGATGATACAAAATTACTCAAGAAAGTTAAGTCCAAAGCACACTGCGAAGAGTTACAAAGGGCTCTCACAAAACTGGTGACTGGCAACAAAATGGCAGAAGAAATTCAATGTTGATAAATGCAAAGTAATGCACTTGGCAAAATATAATCCCAACTATACATACAAAATGCCATTTCCTTATTCAATTTTTCCACAGCATTTATGATTTTATAGACCTCTATCATATCCCCCCCTTAGTCATCTCTTTTCCAAGCTGAAAAGTCTGTCTTTTTAATGTCACCTCATACAGAAGGTGTTCTATACCCCTAATCATTTCTGTTGCCCTTCTCTGTACCTTTTCCAAATCCAATATATGTTTTTTGAGATGGAGTGACCATATCTGCATGCACTATTCGATATATTGGCGTACCGTGGATTTATACAGAGGCAATATGATATTTTCTCTTATTATCTATCCCTTTCCTAATGATTCCCAATATTGTTAGCTTTTTTAATTGCCAGTGCATGCAGATATGGTCACTCCAGCTCAAAAAACATATATTGGATTTGGAAAAGGTACAGAGAAGGGCAACAGAAATGATTAGGGGTATAGAACATCTTCTGTATGAGGCGACATTAAAAAGACAGACTTTTCAGCTTGGAAAAGAGATGACTAAGGGGGGGATATGATAGAGGTCTATAAAATCATAAATGCTGTGGAAAAATTGAATAAGGAAATGGCGTTTAGCCCTCCACATAACACAAGAACTAGGGGTCACCAAATGAAATTAATAGACTTTTTTTTTTTAAATCTTCTGCCTTTCTTCACAGTCAGCATGTAGAACTCTTTGCCAGGGGATGTTTTGAAGGCCACCACTATAACAGGGTTCCAATAAGAATTAGATAAGTTCATGGAGAATAGGTCCAGCAATGGCTATTAGCAAAGGGTGGGCAGGGATTCAACATCATGTTCTGCATGTCCCTCGCCTCTGTTTGCCAGAAGCTGGGAGTGGGCAACAGGGCAACTTGATGATTACCTGTTCTGTTCAGTCCTTCTGGGGCACCTGGCATTGGCCACTGTTGGAAGACAGAATACTGGGCTAGATGGACCATTGGTCTTATCCACTATGGCCATTCTGATGTTCTTATATAGAACCAGATGTATCTGCTCCCTGCTGTAACCCACTAGACCCAAGCTCCTACCAGAGCTGGGAAAGAACCCAGGAGTCCTGACAGGGTTGCTCTCTCCACAGAGTTCATAATCAAGTAAGAATAGCCATTAAAATTTTAAACCTAACCAGTGTCCCTTAAGTGACTTGCCACAAGATGTCAGAACATGTTGTTATTAGAGCTGAGTGGGTCTAATTTATTTAATTTTCTTTCTTTTATAAAGGAATTAGATACAGGTCTCCTGTCTGCTAATTGCTAAATTATCTGCCAAAAACCTAGAGTTTTCAAGTGCCTAAGTAGCCCCAGGAATTATGGTTAATGTTGCCCCGCCCCAATCTGAAATGGCACCCCTGCATGTTGTCACTGGCTCAGAGGCCAACCCTGTTTTAACCAGGTCCTCGAAGTGGTTGTGGATAGTGTAGATGGGGTCGAAGATCATACTTGGAGCAGCTGGGGAAGGGGAAGGAAACAAAGGTGACTCTAACCCACCTTTCTGCCTCCCCCAGTCTTGTGGCTGATCTCCCCCCTTTCCCTCCCCCCGCGCCCCAGAATAAGTGAAAGTAGCTATGGGGCTACTCTGCCTTACACCATCTAGACTGCTTCCTTTAGTGATTGTTCCTCTTGTCCGAGTGTCAGACTGAAGTGCTGTGCAGTCTGGCCTCACCCCCATCCTGATCCTGATCCACCTCAACACACTTCCTATCTGGACGGGGGAAACACCTAGCATAACATGAGCTATTCAGGGTTAGTACCATGGGGAGATTTCCCTGTGTCAGGCCAATCCCCAGCTGCCTATTAGGGCAGCTCTACATACTCTTTGTGCCACTGCAGAAATGGACAGAGGGCTTGCCTTGGTTCAGGGAGTTGGCCCAATGAGCACAGAGGATACTTCTTGAAGTGAATGCAACTAAGTTATGTGCTCCTCCTATGTGCGCACAGAGTTTGCGTTGTCTACAGCAGGTTGTGATACAGTATTTGCCAACTTAGCTTGTATTTTCATTATCCTGAATAATTCTGAGACATCAATCTGTTTATCTAAGCTATTTTAACACTTCAGGTGTTCCATTTATTTGTGCCTGACCCCTATCACATCATTTAAACAGAATTCATTCTTTAACCCCTTCAATGTGGACCTGCTATTCCAGTTTCTGCTCTAGAACTCAAACTTCTCTGATGTGGCATCTAACAAAATACTGACACTATCACTTTAGTGAGTGATACACTGTGATAGAGTGTGAGGGATGTGAGGCAGCAGAGAAGTGGTAAATTGATGCTCTGTCTCTGGTAACTCTTAACATGGAAGCTCAAGATCCTGTGGGTTTTGTTTGTTTGTTTTTAAGTGTTGCGTATAACCCAAGCATTTAGGCCAGCTCTGTGAGAACTTGAATGCTCTGTGGCTGCAGCAATTTACTCTCCAGTCCAAGCCCCTACTAGTATCTAATTCATTGATTTGTAAAACACTTTGAAATACCTTGAATGCTACATGGTCACACTCTTACAATATAACAACTGGAAGGTGTGATATGGGATTTTGCATAGTATGTGAACAAGTACAGTAGCAAACATTTCTATGTACTGGCCATATGCACCATGTATCTGAGATTAGAATCTGGCCCAGATCACTGTTCAGAAGAATAAGTTGCTAAATGAGCATCTTATTAATAGTGCTGTGACTGATACAGATAACATAAAGCAGGTACTATAGTGCTCAGTGTATTTCTCTCTTTCAAGGACTGATTATGCTGAATAGGGATTTTGTAAAACTTAGATGTCAAATAAATTACATTCACAACAACAACTTTGAAATTCAGATAAAACTAGGGGAGGAAAGTATTTTAATAAAAACATTTATTGGAAAACCTCTGTGACTGGATTTGGCTGTATCAAGTAAATAATATGCTAACAGTGACTATTGCAATCAAGATGCAGATAGCAAATATCACAAGCAGGACAATTAGGCAGCATTTGGAATGTTTCTTTTCTCTCTCTTTCTTTTTCAGCAAGGTGTCATACCCAGGAGTATAAATATCCCCCATCCAAAATTGTAGATCATTAGGATTTTCCTAAAAGAAAGATCAGAAAATGAACTCAGCTCCTCTACTGTATGTAAAGTCACCAGAACATAGTTGGTCAGGAGTATTTTGGTTATCACTTAATAATTAATGAATTTAAAACATCACAATTCAAATCAGAAAAATTTACACTTGAACTCTACACTGCACTAGATGCCAAATGCTGTCCCACAGAGGACTATTAAAACCATAGCTTTCAGCCAGGAACCTAATGTAGGATACCAGCCATTGAAATCTGATAGAGACTCAGAAGAAACCTCCTGACATTCTCATGCTGATGCAGAGGTGCTAATTTACAAATGCAGATCTGAGTCACTTTTCAGTAAGGAGAACAGTCTAAAAAAGCAACAACCCTAAAAGTAATACACACTAACCCACGAGCAGAAAGGAGTACGGGTGGTGGGGAGAAGTTAAATTATTTGAAAAAGTACATTGAGGCATGATTTATTTGTCCAGGTTCTTATATGGCCACCATCAACATAGTATCTTAGGGCTAGACCCATAAAGGGACTTAGCTGCTGCAGCACCTAACATTTAGGTACCTTGTCACCTAATGGAATCCACAGCCCTGAATGAGACACATGAGCAGAGAAGCACCTCAGAATGGAATTCTCAGAAGCCAGCAAGCTGAGCAAGGAATCACCTAAACTAGTCGTTAGGAACTTCTGAGGAGAGAGGCAGGACTTAGGCCAGTGAGAGAGAATGGATGAGTCTCTAGCCCAGTGATTAGGGCACTCAAGTAGAAAACCTGGGTTCCAGGCCCCGCTCCAATGAATGTTTAAGTATTTTATAAAAAGTAGATCAGCTTCAATAGGCGAGATGGAAACATTCCTTCCCACCCCTTCAAAATATCTGATTCAAGTCTCTGCTCCAAATCAGGCAGAGGGGGCTTCAAACCTAGGTCTCCCAGATGAGTATCCTAATTACAGAGCTTTGGGGGACCACCTCCCCTCAGCTGTCTTTTGTATGGGTGAGGCATGCTCTAAGAACGCCTACCAGATCACACCCTGCAGATAGGCAGAGGAATGCCTAATGTGAGACCCTGCTAGTGCTTAGATGCCAGGTTTGTGTCAAGCAGATCAGCAGCGGCAGGACTTAGGCAGGTGTGTGCATGCGCACTGGCAAACATTTGGGCACCTATGGGGATTTTACCAGTGGAAACTCAAGTGCCTAGTGACTTTAGATACCTATGGAATTAAGCAGCAGCTGAGCAGGACTTTTGAGGATCTCACTAGTGGCTATTGGACTTAGGTCCTCTAAAGTGGGAGTTAGGCACATAAATCCCTTTGTAGATCTAGCCCTTAGTACCTCACAAACAAATGTGATTTTTCCCCACAACCCCTGGGTGAGAGAGGAAAATATTATTATACCCCTTTTAAAGATGGGGAAAAGTGACATTAAGTGACTTGCTATAGGTGACAGAGAACAGCTGTGGCAGAGCCAGGACTGAACTGCAGTCTAAAGTGTTTAACCATATTACTATCCTACCTTTCATGATTGGATCCATATTGCTATGGAATCCTTACAAAAACATATTCATATTTACTTCTGAAACCAGAATCACCAGCAAATGAGCACAGCATTTCATTCAGTGGTTCAAGTGTAAATACAATGCATAGCATCTGGGTTTGTTCATGTATGAGTCTACAGCACAATACCTTTAAGTAGTTAGCCAGGTTAGAATGCAGTGAATGCTTGTCATAGTCTTGAACAGTCCAGGAAGGGTTTTTTTTCCTCTCTGCCCAGTCATCATCAGTTCGGATGTCAGTGTACAAGGGATTGCTCTTGATGGTGGATTTCAAGGTAACAGTGGTTATGTGTTTACCAAGAGCTTTGTCAATCATTGCTGGGCTGACCCCACTCAATTCTAAGCCAGGCTGCTCAAAGACATTTCTTTTTTCTCTCTGCAGGATAGTCAGGACAAAAAATGGTTATCATCCTCATTCTTCTCATGACACAGATGCTCTTACACATTAACAGTCTATTGTGCAGTAGAACAAATATTATTAATGATTAATTATTACTAAAATAATAACTGCCTATTCTTTTTGTTATGGTCTAGAAAGAGACAAGAGGGCTGGTTCTCCACTTTGTGCAGTCTTTCTTCTTCTGTGGAATGAGGGCCTGTGCAAAATGAGTGCCAAATGCTGCTGACGGTATGAACTGGCATGGTAACACCTGTTGGAAGAGAAGACTGTCATAGAAAACAAGTGCAACAAAATAACTGCCATAAGAATTGGGTTTAGAATTGCAGTTCTTATGAAGACAAATTAACTATATGATGCTGAAGCAGAGTTGTGGGGACCAAAATGCATTAGAGATTGAGGGCCCAAAACACACATGGGTGTAACTTTGCATAGCTTCTCTCCTCCCTTATTCTCTGCAGAAACTGAACAGATTCCACTGATTGTGCCTTCACCAAACCCATTTATTTTAAGCTCCCTCCACTATTTCCACAACAGTCCCAGTGCAACAGTCCATTTACAGCACCACCATGATTTTTTTTTTGACCTCTCCTCAGGACCTGAGGAGCACATAGGTCTCCCTCCCCAAGGCCTCCATGTAACTGGGCTCAACTAGCGCTGGCTCCCTTTCTCCTCCCCTAGGCCTTCCTTCCTGCCTCTTTATCAACCTTGAGCTGATGGAGTATTTGGCACCTTATTCCAGGCAAGTCAGCCAGCCTGATTGTTTAATTCCCTCCATCAACTTTCTTAAGAGGAACTAAGTAACATCTGAGCGATCAGACTGCAGACTCACCTGTTTGCTCCCTGCACTCTATCACAGTGGTGTAAGTGGTGTGGCAGAGCTCCGATCTTGTCCCTGTGGGTCCTGCGCTTCTAGGCGGTTTATGCTAGCCTCAGAGGATGGTGAGAGAACTCCCACAGTTCCTGTTGTCCCTCTGGGCTTATTGCAGAACAGTTTAGCCTCCTGTCCTGCCAGAGGCCTGTCTTCTTGTAGTGGCAGGTTGGTGGGGGGAACCCGGGCCCGCCCTCTACTCCTGGTTCCAGCCCAGGGACCCTAATGGTAGCAGCTGTTGACAGCTGGCCTTTCACTGCCAGAGTTGCTACAATTCCCTGGGCCACTTCCCCACAGCTCTCCCGCTTCTCCCTTCTTCACCCTTACCTCAGGGCTCCCTTACCAATGGCTTGAGAGTTGCCTTATTTACTCAGCCCTTCAGCAGCAGCAGCACTTCCTCTCCTCTGGCTCCCTGGCTCTTTCTCAGCCTGACTGGAGTGAGCCCTTTTATATGCTCAGAAGAGCCTTAATTAGGGTCAGGTATTCACTTCACCTTAATGGCCTCACCTGACTCTTTGCAGATTAATTAGAGTCAGGTGTTCTCATTAGCCTGGAGCAGTCCCTGCTCTCAGGGCTGGCTCCAGGCACCAGCTTGCCAAGCTGGTGCTTGGGGCGGCAGGTGAGAAGGGGGCGGCAGTCCGAGTCCCGCGGCAGCAATTCGGCGGCAGGTCCGCTCTTCCCGCTGCCGAATTGCCGCCGCGGGACTCGGACTGCCGCCCCAGTCTCGCCTGCCGCGGCGGCAAAGGGGCGGCAGGTCCGCCGCTGTCCCCTTGCCGCTCCGGAATGGGACTGCCCCCGCCCCCGACGCAGGCAGACGTGGCGGGGCCCCGCCCCCGACGCAGGCAGACGTGGCGGGGCCCCGCTACGTCTGCCTGCGTCGGGGGCGGGGCCCCGCCACGTCTGCTTGGGGCGGCAGAATTGTAAGAGCCGCCCCTGCCTGCTCTAGTCACTTAGGGAACAGAAAACTGCTAACCCAATGGCCAGTATATCTTCCTTCTACTATTCTGTTGTACCGAACTGGCCTGGGTCTATCACAGTGGATATGTCTTGATTGACTTAGTGCAGTTGTACCATTGGACAGCAGGGGTGAGATTCTTACCCCAGTTCTGGATTCTTTGTCTACACTACTGCGCGGAGTCAATCTAAGATATGCACATTCAGCTACGTGAATAGCATAGCTGAAGTCAATGTACTTAGATCTACTTACTGCAGTGTCTTTACTGCAGTAAGCCGACAGCTGATGCTCTCCCGTCGACTCCACTTGTGTTCCTCATTCTGGTGGAGTACTGGAGTCGACGGGAGAGCGCTGAGCGGTCGATTTATTGCATCTATACGAGACGTGATAAATTGACCCCCACTAGATCGATCGCAGCCCGCTGATCCGGTGGGTAATGTAGACAAGTCCCTTGTGTCAAGTAAAAGGGCTGGAGCAATGTAAAGGGGCCCTAAAAGCCCCATATTGGGCTGAGGTAGAATTCTGCTGGTGAAGGCACTCTAGAAGCCCAAAACTCTCCAAGAGTTGGCAAAGCTGTTGCAAATATTGTGCAGGCCAATGCTGTTACCACAAACCTGAACAGCACAATTTCAGCTCACCACAATTCCCTTTTCACTGCTACTTTGAATTAAATGAATTCTAGCAGCCCTGGAAGACACATTTATGATACATTCATCACATCCCTTAAATAAATTCATAGCTGTCCTAAGGCAGTCCCAGAATTGCTCTAACAGCATATGTGCAGTACAAATGAAACTCTCCTGGTTAGAAAATAACATTTCTCTCCTAGTTCCTTAACAGTTCTTTGGACTGGAAACTTTGATCTGAGACAGCTGAAGTCTGAGCCTGGACTGGTGACTGCATCATAGGGAGCACTGGAGAGGAGTTAGAATCACATACTAAAGCAGTCTTATAAAAAAAAAAAATCTCAGAGAAGCGATCAAAACAGATTTCCAAATACTCCTCCCCACACCTCCATAAAAGGTCTAAGCAGCTTCAAAATTCACTTACCCAAAAAAGGTTTCAGAGGCAAGCAAAACAAGATATTTTTTTTGGCCTTCCGAGGGATAAATGAAGAGATTTAATATATACTAATTCCCGAATCATCATGCGTGGGGGAGAGGGGTGGGAATGAGGGGGTTGGTTTCTTTTAAAATAATGTGAGGGGGGAGAGAAAACAGCAGATTCTATATAAACAAAATCCAATGAGGAATCATCATTCAGGCATTCTTATCACTCTCCCATGCACAAGGAACTAAGTGTGTTTCCCACCAGCCATAATCATCATGATCTGGTATTAGAGGGCAGATGGATCCCCAGTACCCACAGCCCATGTGTTAGCTCACTGCAATTGCCATATGTCAGTATTTAACTTTGACAGAGCTTTCACATCACAGTTATAGCTGGCACCAGAGCCATCTGGCTTCTGCTGGCCTGTTTTCAGTTAAGCTGGCATTTTAAACTGTCTACTCTTGCTGCCTGTATTTTACTGTGTTTCTTATTTAAAGTTCTTCAGTTACTTTAATGATGCTTCCTGCAGGCTTGTGAGATGGATGTACTTGGAGAACATAGCATAAGAACTTAAGAATGGCCATACTGGGTCAGATCAATGGTCCACCTAACCCAGTATCCTGTCTTCCAACAGCAGCTGGTGCCAGATGCTTCAGAGGGAATGAACAGAACAGGGAAATTGTTGTGTGATCCATCCCTTGTTGTCCAGTCCCAGCTTCTGACAGTCAGAATCTTAGGGACACCATGTAGTTGTATCCCTGACCATCTTGTCTAAGAGCCACTGATAGATAAGTTCCTGGAGAATAGGCCCAATTCTTTTTTGAACCCAGTTATAATTTTTGTCTTCACAACATCCCATGGCTACAGCTTGACCATGCATTGTGAGAAGAAGTACTTCCTTATGTTTGTTTTAAACTTGCTGCCTATTAATTTCATTAGGTGACCTTCTTGTGTTATGTGAAGGGATAAATAAAACTTACCTATTCACTTTCTCCACACTATTCATGATTTTATAGATTTCTATCATATCCCCCCTTAGTTACCTCTTTTCTAAGCTAAACGGCCCCTGTCGTTTTAAACTCTCCCCATATGGAAGCTGTTCCATACCCCATATCATTTTTGTTGCCCTTCTCTGTATTTTTTCCTATTCTAACATATCTTTTTTTGAGATGGGGCAACGAAAACTGCACACAGTATTCAAGGTGTGGGCGTACTATGGATTTTAGTGGCATTATGATATCTATCCCTTTCCTAATGATTCCTAACATTCCGTTCGCTTTTTTAACTGCTGCTAGATATTGAGCAGATGTTTTCAGTGAACTATCTACGACTCCAAGAGCCCTTTCTTGCGTGATAACAAGTATGGTATATGTACAGTTGGGATTATGTTTTCCAATTTCATTACTTTGCATTTTTCAACGTCGAATTTAATCTGCCATCTTGTTGCCACCTCACTGTTTACTCTTTTTTTTACAGATCATTTATGAATATGTTGAACAGCACTGGTCCACTGTGAAAACTGACCATTTATTTCTACCCTTTGTTTCCTGTCTTTTACTCTATTACTGATCCATGGGAGGCCCTTCCCTTTTATCTCATGACTCTTTACTTTGCTTATGAGTGTTTGGTAAAGGATCTTGTCAAAAGTTTTCTGGAAGTCTAAGAACACTATATCCACTGAATCACCCTTGTCCACATGCTTGTTGACCCTCCTCAAAGAATTCTAATAGATTGTTGACGCATAATTTCCTTTTACAAAAGCCATGTTGACTCTTCCCCATTGTGTTCATCTATGCATCTGATAGTTCTGTTCTTTACTTATGATAGTTTCCACCAATTTGCCTGTAATGAAATTGGTATACTGCCCTCTAATTGCCAGGATCAATTCCAGATCCTTTTTTAAAAATAGAAGACGCTTACATTGAAGAAATTGTGCACTCTCACCGGGGGAATGTTCATTCTGCTCAGACTAAAATATTGTGAAAAGAATGTGCCTTGACAGTGTTGAGTTTTAAAGCCGTTGTTCTAAATAAAAATATTTCAAAATAAAGATAGGCTAATTGGTTCAAATTGTTCTCATAAAGCCAATGCATGGTGGTTTGACCACATGTTATTGGTGATGCCCCAAATAAACTAATTACCTCTTCATCCCAGCAATTACTATACCTTCTGCCTCATGGGGAATAGTGATCTAGGAATGTGGTTATACAGTACACATGAGCATGATCAAGTGGAAGAGATGATGGCAGCAGCAGCTAAAATTTTGATGAGAATAGGACTGGTAAACGTGGTGGGAGATTTGTAGGAAAGACAGTGGTGTGGAGGTGATGATGTAATTAACTTGAATGTAGCAGAACATGCTATCTTGGAGATTTGGAAGTAGATGTAGCCCTGAAAATAGAGAATGAGAAGGAAAGATGCTGCCTTACAGAAGTAGAGGTTTAGGTTTAAGGGATAATAAGAAAGAGAGATAGCAGGTACCCTGCAAAAAAGATTATGCACACAATTATGATTATGCACACAATTAGATTATGCAGAAAAATATTACAAATATTCATTCACAACCCCTTTGCATAGACTTCCATTCTAACCAGATTGTGTTCATAAGAATGTTCAACGAAAGGGAAAGCATTGTGAAATGGTACAAATGTGCAAGTACACAAGTACTGATGATATATATAACATAAGTTTGAGAAGCCAGCTTGCCAGCTCTTTGTGGATTTGGAATTGATGGGATCTAAAACACAAATAATGGCATATGACTTAGGTGACTATTCGTACAATACACATAGTGAATTGGGAGCAGTGAATAGTCAAAGAAATCATTATAGTGAAGAACTGATGAGGAAGCCACAGTCTGAAATGTATTCACCAAGTATTCATTGAGCAAATCTGCAAACCCTGAAGTGTTTGCTTAACAGGTAACTTGCCAAAAGAAAAAGGACAACATTCTTTGACTAATTTTTCATTGTGAATACTTTTCCTACCTCTAAGGAGGACAGAGCTCTGGTGTAGAGACTGTGGCCATGCAATGAACCTGAAGACTTACAGAGAATTACAGATGGCTCCATCCCTGGAAGACCGAGTTTCTTGGTGGGGTTTCTAATCCAATCTAGTAATTTTATTATTTCATGGCATAAACTACAACATAATCTATTTATTTAGGGAACATTTTTATCACATTGTGATAAAGTTTCAGCATACTTTTGTCTATTCCTACTATGAAAAACAATGTGTTAAAGGAAAGAACGTGATCCATCAAAACCAGGAAATCAAGAATTAAGGCAGAAACTTGGTCTCAAGCCCATTTTACTGAAAGTAGGGATCAAAGGGATTTCTACACAATAGGATGATTTTACATATTGTAGGTCAAATTCTGTTTGCTATATATATTATATAACACCTTGTAACAGATGTTCTTACATCAAGCTCTCACATAGCTGGTCACTTCACTGAGTCACTTGACTAAACTAGAATAATATTTGGTTAGCAGTCCTTTGCTCCCACAGTGCCTCCTTCCCCTGAGCTTGCTGAGGCCACATGACTTTTATGGCATGGCTGACCTTGACCTTTAACTCTTAGACATGTTGAAGGTGGGATTCCAAATCATGGGAAAGGTGGGGGAATGGACTCTGTCATGGAGGAAAATCTTGTTTGTTGATTGGCCCATGTAGACAGCATTACAGAAATGCAGTCCAGAGGTGACAAAAGCAATAATAACTGTGACAAGTTTCCTACTTGGAGGGAAATTTGCAATCTTTGTGCCAGTCATAGATGACTACAAAGTGCTCTTGGCTACAGCTGCACCATGACCATCTGGGTATTCAAGAGGCTTATAGATTGCAACCAATGCTAAGAAAATGTGAAGAAACTGCACCTAATGAGGGGCCAGATATCAGTTTCACCATCTCTGCTAGCTGTTATACACAGCCTACTAGCATCACCCTCATTTTGTCTGAACTGAACTTCAGCCAGCTAGTCCTAATCCAGGCCCCAATCTTGGCTAAACATTGCAGTGCTGAGCGACTGCCCTGGTTGAGTCCAATGAAAAACAGATGTAGAGCTGAGTGTCATCAACATATCAATGACAATGCAGCCCAAATCAGCACAGTATCTCCTCTAGTGGCCTCAAATACAAACTGAAAAGGTAGGGTGACAGAATGGAATATTGGCAGTCCCTCACATGAGAGAACCCTTGGGGCAGAAGAGCAATCACTCAGCACTATACCATCTGGGTCCTCTCAAGGGGAAGGAATGGAGCAATTAAAGCACCACTTCATCTATCCTTGTCAGTGTCCACACCTGTGCCAACAAAACCTCATGGTCAATGGATAGAAAAGCAGGTGGTAAATGTGAAAGTGTCAGTGCGTGCACTTGGTCTTTCTCAATTGCCAGGAGGAGATAATTAATGAAAGAGGCAAGGGCTGTCTGTACCTAGCTAGGCCTAAAATCAAACTGATAGTGGTCCAGGGAATTTAAGTACTACACAGATTGCCAAGAATTGCTTCATCACAAACTCCTTAATAACAATGAAAGTGGGTGGCAGGGCAACAATTACATTAGCAAATAATTAGCATGAGTTAATTCTGTGGAAAGTGATACATTCATTATACACCTCAGACATTATGTCACATCTCTGAGACATGCACTAGCATGGATCCTTGTCTTTCTTTAAAGGCATGCTTCTGGGAAACTAGCTGTGACAGAAAAGAAGCTACTATGTACTATCTAAGAATCTGGACATGCAAAAATGGTCTGAATATTATATGCAGTGTTGTTGTAGCTGTGTCAGCCCCAGGCTCTTGGAGACGAGGTGGGTGAGGTAATATTTTTTATTGGACAAACTTCTATTGCTGAGAGACACAAGCTGAGAGAGAAGTTTATCCAATAAAAGATATTACCTCATCCACCTTGTCTGTGTGAATATTATAAGTGATCTGGTCACTGAGGTAAAATTACTGTATAGCTATTGCATCCGAAGAAGTGGGTATACACCCATGAAAGCTTATGCTCCAATACCTCTGTTAGTCTAGAAGGTGCCACAGGACCCTTTGTCACTTCTACAGATCCAGACTAACACGGCTATCCCTCTGATACTTGTATAGCTATGGTGGTTTATTAACATTTCCCATATGAATGTATCTAACTTAATGGGGGGTGCGGGCTGTGGGAAGAACAAACAGGAAAGGAACACCATGGTTCTCTAGGTAAGCAACCTCAGACAAATGCTTGGAAGACAACATGTCCAGCTGTTAGCTTCAAGGTTCCTGTAGTCAACACATTGTGAGTGTTGTTTTACCAGAGCTGGGAGGCTGGAGAGCAAAAGAACACTAACAAGTTAAAAAAACATTCTCAAGGGAAGAAGGGGGTGGATCACTTGCCAGAAGCTGTCCAGAGAGACAGGTTGACATAGGGAAAGGATCTGCTGAGTGAATTGCCTTAGGAAAAAACAAGCATTAGTATGGGCTGGTTTATTGTCTTAAATCTGTTATCTCTGAAATGCTTTTCATCTGATAAATAATACTCTGCTTGAAGGAGGCTGTCTGATCACAGGTTACCTCTGTCATTGCTCCAAGAGAAGGGAACAGAACTGCAGGGGCTGAGCCTAAGCCAGACTTGCTGAGGTAAATCACAAGTTGGTACACAGGGCACTGAAAGCACCAAGATTATTTTACTTAATAGTTATATGACAAAAATATATAATAAGAGGGAATGAACATTCACTGTGCCTGACACCAAAATAGAAAGTGAAAAAAAAGCTTTTGCTCTAAAATGAAGATTACTTTTATCAGACTGCCTTATATAATGGAATAAATGACACTTAAAGGTGTAGAAAGCACATAAGCACTTAAGTGCACTTCAGTTTGTATAATCTCATGACAAACGTCCCAAGAAGCACACAAATACATGGCTGAGCAGTCATTTTACACAGGGAGGCCTGAGTAACAATGTTTCTTAAAAGAAAATGAATTTCTGGACAGGGAGTTTAAGCTATGCTCAAGGTTTAATAACTTTAGGAGGCTGTAGATCACTGCCACCTGTTCAAAAGTGAAACACACCCCTTCTGTTTCTGAATAAACTAACTCTTACACCCCCATTAGCCTGCTCATCATATTATTCATAAACCATTAGCTCTGCACTGTGCTATCGTGTTTATTTTAAAGTCTGGAATGCATCAGGTATTTGGTTTTTCCTTATTTGCTCATCAGCAGAAAAGAGAAATAAAAATGCACATTGCGTTTAAGTGCTTTAGATGAGCTACTTGGATCTACAAATGAACATGATGAAAAGGAGAGTTTGTGCCTTATGTTTAACATTTAAAATAATAACACTCTAATTTGCTTTCCATGGGAAATGGTGACTTGAGTAGTTTCCCTTTGAGAGGGCCATCCTGGTGCTGGAATGAATTTCGGCGAATTCTCTCCATGGGGATTATGAGGAAGATGCCATTTTAAGGGAGAATATTCTCTACAGATTTTCAGTGACGGCTCAATGAGATCTAGTCTTACTTAATTAAAATAGGCTGGAACATTTCCTCCTGAGGAAAGGAGGAATCTCCTCATACCTGCACAAAGTGGTGGGATGGGAAATAAGCCACCATCACTCTTGGATCTTGTGGGCATCTCTTCTTGAGGTTAGTGCACTGTGCTGGGGTAGGGAGAAGGTGGGTTAATGTGTTACAATCCTATGTGCAGGGAAGAAAAACAGTCCTTTAGTGTAATGATGACTCTTATTTTAATAAAAGAATTGGCTGTCCCATACTAAATCATTCTATCCATCATGGGAGTCACCCCTTGCAACTCTATCATTGGAAACTCACCACCCCTCAATTTGGCCTGACTGACCATCTGCATGTGGCCAGGCCTCTGGAGGGGTGGCCAGCCAAATCTGAATGGGATCAGCAGTTCTTTAGGTGTGCTGATAAATGGCCAGAGCGTAGAGGGCCATGCAGGGAAATTGGGGTCTCTAGCTGCGTGATTTGCAGGGGCAAAGATAGGGAGTTCAATTCCTGCTCCCCTCAGCACTGTGGCTGTGCTGCACACTGGCTGGGCCCCTTGTGATGCCTCAGTAATTGCCAGGCTGTGGCTGTGGGTTCCATCGGGGTGATCCAGTGCTGGGCACAGCATGCAGAGCAGGAGTCTCAGAGCAGAAAGTGAAGCTTTTAGAGATGAATCAGGAGCAGAACCAGTTGGAGAGCATCCACCGGGGGCCGTGCGGTAGGAAATGGGAGAAGTACAGAAGGGCTTGGCCTTATTTACCCTCCTCAGAGAGTAGCCAGGCTCCCCTAGGGGTGACCAGAGGGAGAGGAATGCACAGGCTGCTTGCTTTCAGGACCAGTGGCCCTCTCCCTGAGTGCAGTATCTGAGCAGTATCTGACATCACAGAGGGTGGAGGGTGACAAGAAGTTAATTGTGGGGAGCAGGTTTCCTCCCCTGTTTTAAAGTGATTCTTGCATTTTACTCTTTCTCATGTCCTCCAGGGCTGTGATAGTGAACAGGAAGCAAAGGTATGGGGTGGAGGCAGCGCCTTATAGCAAGAGGAACTGTTTCCCCCTCACACACACAGTTTTTCCCTGAATCAAAACCCTGGTGACTACAGCAATGTCTCGCATTATAGTTACTCTCAGTACACCCATTATCCAACATGGTGAGCTTTTCTGTTTCCTACTTTGGAAGAAGGAAGTTGTTTGGCCAAAGCAATAACATACATTAAAATGTTTCATGTTGAAGAAGCTGCTGTAGATGTTGTGCATCACTGCACCAAAGGTGTCTGATCTCACCCAGGCAGGGAGGGAGACTGACTTGACCGGCGTCATAGTGAGTCAATGGCAGAGTTGAGGAAAATCTAACTGCCCTCTTGCTTGGTGCAGCAGGTTCTCAATGCACACTGTGCATCATCCTCTCCTATACATTTCATGTCTCAGGTCGATGAGGACTGAGTAACATGTGCAGCTATTATGGGATCTCCAGAGCACAGCACTTGCCCTGAGGCGTTCACTGTGGCCTGTAGCCTCTGTCATCACGTAGAGGCCCACAGATGTCTCAAGTTTCATGAGTCACCATCCCTGAAGAAAAATCGGTAACTTTCTGCACTGTCAGCACGTGTGTGTGTGTGTGTGTGTGTGTGTGTGTGTGTGTGTGTGTGTGTGTGTGTGTGTGTGTGTGTGTGTGCGCGCGCGTGCGCGCGCGCGCATTAGGAAAACTGTCCCTTATTTTTGCAATCTGGGGAAAACTCTCTGAGGGGAACCTCTACTTAAAGGGTTTCTTCTTTTCTTCCCTATCTCTGTGTCCTCTGTCTTTTACCCTAACTACTACCCAGGCATAACCCTCTGGTGTCTGCTTAAGTAACTCACCCAATAGCAGTCACAAAAGCCAAATTAATTGTATGGTACACAATCATTGACTGTTAATGTTAGTTATTATGTGGAGACAGTAGCTGCTTCTTATCTTTAAGGATGTAACTGAGTTTCCATTTTAAGCCTGAATTTTTCTCTTCCAGAATTTTCCTCCCCTCTAGCTCCTACCAGCATGTTGTTTCTGGGAAGTTTCCATATGACTCCATATAATATCATTCATACATGTAAGCAGAGTCAGGATGAGCTTCACCCTGACATCTGTTGGCAAGTTATGGGAAAGAACTTCAGGGCCTGACCTCATTTACATAGGCACACCCACCCCACCTACCATGAGCCCAAGCAGCCCAAATGGTCACGTTGGCTGCTGTAGGATCCCCAGTTTTTCTGTTATTGGGGCAGGAAGAATAAACTGTTGTTATCCTGACATGAATCAAGGACAGTGGCCTTTTGTTATGATGGAGGGACTCACCAGCAACTAAGCAGCACTTGCTAGGCAAGGGACATGGGTTCCAAAACTCAGTGAATTGAGAGGGGCTGGGGATAGGTCTGTGTGCTTGGTGGTATGGGCCCCTTCCGAGGCCCCTAGATACCAATTGCATCGCCTACCTTCCCCACTGTGGAATATCAGAGCTAATTTTGATTCTATTAGGAGTCTTGTTACTGCTGAACTGGGTTCACTTTGGGCCAAGGGTGCACCTGCACTGAGGCCCTCCCCCTTATTACAAAGTGAAATCACTAAAGAGCTAACATTACTAAGAGCTGAGATCACTGAGTGCTGTGTTATGTAGTGGGGGGGCCTGAAGATACATTGCTGAGTGGCTGGTGGAGTGGAGCAGCTGGCAGAGTGGAACAGTTCGTGCGATGGCTGGTGGAGCAGAGCAGAGCGGCTTGCTGTGAAGGCTGCAGTAGAACCCCACAGAGAGGCGAGGCGTTCGGCCTTGGTCCACGTAAGGTGCCTTTTTACCTTCCCCCCACCATTTCCACTGGGGGGCGGGGGACTCTGCAGATGAACTTTTGAACTCTGGGGCTGCACTGACCAGGGACAGAGAATTTTGGGGTTGTTGGACTTTGGGGACTTGGGGTGACTTTTGGATTGCTGGACTCAAGAACCAAAGGGAGAGGACACGGCCCAATATGCTGGGTGTGGGTCCTGTCGCTCATGGTTTGGTTATGAATCCTGTTTGTGGTGTTTTCCCAACATAATGCCGCATTGTTTCTCTCTGTCATTAAAAAGCTTGCTACACTCAGACTCGGTGCTTGCGAGAAGGGAAGTATTGCCTCTTAGGCACTGGGTGGGGGCTCGAGCCAGTTTTGCATTGTGTTATTGGAACAGAACCCCTACATACTGAACCCGGCCCTTGTTGCTGCCAACTCTGACTGGCAGAAGGGTTACATACACATACTGGGAAATGCTAAAAAATACCACAACCAGGAGTCAGCAGGTCAGTGCCAGTACTAACAGGTGTGGAACTATATGACAGTGATAGGGTCTGAGCTCATGGTATCAGGAGGATTGTTCTCATACAGCCTGCTCCTGCTCCCATTGAAGTAAATGGCAAAACTTTCAGTGACATCAGTGATGCAGGATCAGGGACATGCAGTGGCTGCAACCACAGCAAAAGGCTCAAACCCAAATTTCATTTGTTTCTGACCCACAAAATGTATAAGGAATAATAAGGAAAGAAGTGAAACATTCAGGTCTTTCCTTTAGACCTTACCTGTAAATAGACTTTGTTGTGCCATTGCTGTGCGCCTGGAAAAGCTGCTTCTGGAAATTTTACTAGGCTGGCTTGTAGAAAGGCAGAGTTTTTCATTAAAGACTTCACATCTAGTTGTAGGAATTTATCAGGATGGTTGTTGTTTGGCAAAACAGAGAAGTCCATGTTCCCCTCCTGTTGAGTAATAATGAAAACAGCCCAGTCTTCTGCTTCCTGGCTGCTGTGTGCTCCTTCTATTATTAATGAAGTGAAAAAGGATCCTACAGTTGCCTGAAACTGTAACTGACCCCTGCTTGGTGTCACACTCACTTATATCATCTACCAACGATAAAAGATCATTCAGAAGCAGCATAGCAGGCAAGACATGCTTCCTCAAGTGCCTAGATTAAGTTTTCAAGTTTAAGGTCCATTTTGATAGATGTACATGTGCTCATTAAATCTAACGGAGTATCAGTGACTAGATGCATGAGATACTTAAATGCATACCAGCACTTCCTTAAGTGACTTGCCAAAGATCTCAGGCTTACAGTATTTCTTTCTTAGCTAACTAGAAGCAGTTCATACCACAACAGGAATGGTTCAAGTCCTTCAGCAATTATTCTCTGGGGATACCAACCTCATTTGATTTTGTTACACAGTTCAGGACAGTAGTTTGATATTATAACAGTAACATACACATTCTCAGATTAAAGGGATATTTCGTCAGTAAGTTTTTCCTCAATATGGGGAATATTAGTTTATTTCATCTATTGATTCTGCAAGCGTTCCTTAGGAGCTTGATCTTTCTTGAAGTCAATGGAAAATTCTAATTGACTTGAATAGTATAAGATCAAGCCCTTAATTTTCATTATTGTATCTGTGATGCTTGTATTTTATTTCAGAGTTTGATACTTTATTTCAGTATTTCATATTTATAAAACCACTTTGATTTTGACTGATGAAATTTCCTTCCCTAAGTCTAGCCACTAACTATAACCAGTACAGGCAATAAAAAACACCAAGCTTTTAGTCTTTGTTTCAATTCAAATTCAAATGTCTAATTCTTGTATTTTATTTCAGATGTCCTTGCCCCCTTGCCAAGTAGTTTAGCTGCAAAATATAGGTTTAAAAAAAATATTTTTTTACAAAAACACTTAAAAGAAATATCTCTTTTTTTAAATTTATGAAAACTATTTTGGGTTAGATTAAACATTTGTGGTGATTGCAACATGAACTTTGTAGAGTTGTGTTAAAGCAGAAAAAGCAGGAAGTGAAAATGATAATACAGAAAAGTTATACTGACTAATCTGTTCTCAAAGATAGGTGAAACAGAAAAAGAAAAACAGTTTTAATAGTGACAGTTTTTCAATTTTAATAATGCAGGGTGTTATTGGTACCAAATAAATAATTTGCAACAATGAATTAAGATGTTTCACCTTCTTTTTGTTCATTGAGTGTCCATGACTTTCCCCAAATGTATTTATTTGATTGCATTTGTGACCTTTGTTTATTCTGTAGCGGCCAGTTGGAATGCCTTATTAGAGCAATATTGCTTGGTTGTGATTGGTCACAAGTCAGATGACAGAGTTTCTTTTTGACTGGATGAGTAAACTCTTGTAGGCCCTGCTTTAGCAAGGTATGCAACTATGCATAACTTTAAGCATGTGACTAGTCCTACTGACTTAAATTTAACTCAAGTTAGTGCCTAATTTTAAGCATATGAGGATCTTCAGCTCCCATTTAACTAAGCACTAGCAAGGCAGTGAGTCACTTTTCAGGACTGGGACCTATATAAATGGATAAACAGAGCTCCAGACAATTTATTTGTTATAAAAGGTACAGTTTGAAATGATCTGACTTGTAGAGCAGCTCAAACTGTTCTGAAATTATTACTCTCAAAAAAATGGCACTGAAATTTGGCTTGACTAAATAATTTTTCATATACCTCTGCGAAGTTGCATAGTTAGGCCAGAGAAGTTGTTGCCACCCTCCTTGCAGGACCTACAGTATGGCTGGCTGTGATGAATGACCAAATACAACATGTGACTGAATCATTTATTGCTCTATCTACTATTCAGCTTCTAATTTGGTTTTAGAAGAATGCAGTTATTCAGATTGGGTCAAATATTACAATTAGTCATTCAGTGTAGCCCTAAAAGCAGCATTTGTTACTCCATGGGGCCTGAACTCTCATGCCTCTACCTCATTGGAGGGGAAGGGCTTAAGCTTACTTTCCTGATACGCCAAAGACTGCCCTAACATACCACTCTTTCATTTTTGTTTGTGTCATTGAAGGTCTTTACTGGGAAGACATGGAATGCTATAAAATGGAATATACTGCTAGATTACAGTTTGTGACATTCATGAAATTATTGATTTAGTTTAATAGTTGTACAGTGCTATGTCGCTCTATTTACCATGGTGACTTCAGCGAGTGTGGTGATTAGTGCTGTTAAATACTTGGATAGATAGGCCCCATTCCATCTTTCAAAGCATACTGCTTCTGTAGTGCTCACTGAGGATGAAAGTGAATATAAATGCTCTTCCAGAGTAAGTGACATGCAACTAAAATTTCAGGAGTACTTTACCTGTCAGAAAGGTGGAATAAGTGGTAATTGTACTTTTGGACATGGCTGTGCTTTACAGTGTACATCGGGAGTGAAATTTCCTCCTGCACAGAAGACTAGTACAACCTCTATGCAATACTTAAATCCCACTTAATCAGTCAAAATAGGGTTTAAATGGGATTTAATAGCATACAGGCCTTTTGCTGGATCCTCTGAATAGGAGTAAATTTAACCCTTATTGTCCAACTGAACTTGGATAGTTGACAGAGGTTGAAGTGTTATTCATCAGCTTGGAAGGAAAACTCATTAATAGAGAGAGACTGTTAGAAGAACTGAGTAAATTCTGCTGTGACTATCTACTGCTGGAAGAGTACAACTGCCTCACTGAGCACATCTGTAAAGTACTTCCAGCTGTCAGACAGATCAGTGTGTTCTCCGGAGTGGCAGTGCTCTGCAAAGCTACAATGCATTTCGCGATCATCATACCTGTGCTCACAAACCCAGTGCATTCTTAAAAAAACCTTCACTCTATTTTTCTAATAAAATGGCACATTGATCTGTATTGTTTCTTTGAATTGTAGGGAAATGCTTGAATAAAATGCAGCAACAAAATATACGTTAATCATTTTAAATTCATCCAGAGAAGGAAATATGATGCATTTACACTACACATACACATAATGACTTCCAAGTTGCAGACTGCATGTACATCTAATAACCAAGTATTACAGCCACTGAAGAAATGAAAGCTGTAGCTAAAGTTGCAGGTAAACGTAGATGATAACCCCTGATTTCACTCATTATATCTAGAAAATATTCTCATTTGTCTCTGAAACTTTGCATCCTTGGTGTCAGCCTCAAAGTAATTTTTTTTGTGCATCCCTGACTGCCCATGGATAGCAGCTTCAACCACTCCCATGCCAGACACATTCCTCCTACACCCAGTTTGCAAAGAGGTCTTCAGGAGACAACCTATAGCTGTCTTCCTCTCCCCTGAGCTGTGGTACTTCTCCCCATCAGGTCCAGGGTTTTAGAGTCCCTTTATGCTGCTCATTCCCATGGACTTGTAGTACAGAGGCAGCTCTATTTAAAATTTAGAAAGTGAAACAAGCCCAGCAATATTTCAGATATACAAAATAGGAAAAACTGAAATAAAAAAAGAGGTTTTACTTTTTTATTGAAAATGTAAAAATCATGTGAATCATGTACAATATTTTCTCATAAGGAAAATTTTAGCTGTTTCATAATGTTTCACAAAATTGTAAAACTTTTTTTTTTTGTATAAAGACTTTCATAAAACAAAGATGAAACTAAAGCAGTATCACAAAGCTATCTTCTAAGTCATCAACAAAGAACTGGAAAATGTTTAACAGATTATGCATAGAAATGGCAGGAACAAGGACTCCTCCATTTGTAGAACTGCAAAGAGGACAGACAAAGGCATAAAGAGGCATGGGTCTTTTGCTGAAAACATTTAAAATCAAGTGACATGTTAAAACAGTACAGACGTGGTTTCATAGGATGGTACAAATTCTAGAATTTGTGTTTCTCTAAACTATCTTAAACAGTGCAACAGTGAGTGATTCAGTGTAAATCTCTACAGTGTTTCATTGATTCAATACTTGTGTTCAAGTATGTGTTCATGAGCACAATCAAAATCCCTAGTTCGCTATTTTGATTTTTTTTGTTTATCATAGGTTATATGTTACAGTAGATTCTCTCCTACAGTATGTCTCTAAACCAAAGAGAAACTGATTTCACAATACATTCTGTAATAACCTGTTCAACAACGTTAACTTAGGCACCTCAACATCTGTTGCAAAATAAACAAGGTCATTCTGACTCTAAATGCCAAAAAATTAAAATAAAAAAATTGGCTTTATTTCCAAATACAGCAAAACTATTCAGCTAAATTAAAATAAATTCAAGATAACATGAGGGATTTTTTTGGCAATAGAGAGATGACCCTACCGAACATAAACATTTAAAATACTATTTAAAAAAAAATTCTGATATATGTATCCAAAACTGTTCATATAAAAATTATGAAAACCTCAGAGAATAAAACACAAAGGCTGTCTAACCAAAACAATAAAGCATGTCTGGCAGGCAAAAATAAATTAATTTGATTAAATTATATGTAATCTGATAATATTTGGTCTGAAGAAGCGTGTGTGTGTGTGTGTATAAATAATGAGATTGCAAAGAGCTGAGAGCCAGCCAGCCTGACAGAGGTCAACTCTTTTGTTGCATTTTTTGCGCATAAAAGTCCCTGCATGTCTCACAGCAACGTTGATACCACCTCATGTCCTGACAGAGGTTCTTCTCTCGTATCACTCTGCAGTATATAGGCCACTGGTCTCCCAGGCATTTGAATGTTAAAGCAGCTGTGAAAGAACAAACACAAAACACAAACTATATATCTATACACTCAAATAGTTCATTTGATACCTAAGGCAGAGTATAACGTTCATTCATTCTATTATTACCTATTACTAAATTTGTTAGTAAAGAATCAGGTAGCAGAGGTGTCCTTAAGGGTGTCTAAGGACGTCTGACACAACCGACCTCCCTGCTAGTGACTCCATTGGGTCAGAAACCAAGAGGTGGACTGGGTGAGAGCAGAGGCAGGAGTAACTGATAAGGAAGTGGCCAGCAGGCATGGAAAGAGGGTGCTGGGGCACTTTTGAAGGAGGCAGCAGAGAAGAAAGGAAGCTGTGAGAGCACTGGGGCTCTGTTGGTGGGAAGGAATGGATG
Source organism: Chelydra serpentina (assembly GCA_037349315.1). Classification (NCBI taxonomy): domain Eukaryota; kingdom Metazoa; phylum Chordata; order Testudines; family Chelydridae; genus Chelydra; species Chelydra serpentina. Next base: position 32,316,624 of record JBAIAC010000042.1, read on the forward strand.
GGGTGAAGCTAGTTTATTTTTCAACGGAGGAAAAAATCCTATTTTGGTGACCTGCTGCCAATATTTTAACCATTAGAATGTTTGAGGCCCAGCTAAGTAGACCCAACAGTTTTCCTGTCACGAATGCCATACATTTATAAGAAGGCACAATTTCAAGCTAATAGTAAAAAAACGTAAATAAAGCAAATACCTTTTATACGAGGAATAGGACAGTATACTCGGCCAGACATGATCATATCATATCTTAATTACTGCAATCTCCTCCTCTCTGGCTTGGACAACTGCAACCTTGCCCCCTCAAGTCCATTCAAAATGATGTTGCTAAGATTATTTTCCTGCTCATCGCTCTGATCATACCACCCTCTTTGAGTCCCCCCTTCTCTACTGTGTCAAACACAAGCCTCTCTTCTTTACCTTTAAGACCCTTCATGGCTTAGCCCCATCCTACCTAGCTCTTCCATTAACACATTATGGCACTGACTACTGCCTTCACTCTGCCAAAGTTCCCACCATTCAAAACCATTCTACCTGAAAAACCTTTGCACTTACTCCCTCACAACTGCTTATGTATGCCTCATCAATATCTAAAAAGCCGCTAACTCATTCTCCTTAAAAATCCCTCCTTAAGACTCATCAATCCGTGATGCATACACAACTCTGTCAGGTGATAATGGTCAGGCAGGTGAAGAGCTCTGACTACTGCTTACCATACAAGACATGCTCAAAGCACTGTTACCTCACCCCTCCCTCCCTCCTCTCCTGTTTGTTCTGTCCACATGTTCCATCCAGCATGTCGTAACCAAGACTGTAAGCTCTATGGGGCAGGACCTGATCTTATACTTCACATCTGTATAGTGCCTAACATAATGAGACCCTGATCCCTAATTGGAGTCTATAGTGGGATGGCCACTTACTGAGCACATCCTCAAGGTCAGGGGTCACTTTGCAGGCCCTCCTACCCCTCGAGGTCCTAGAGCCCAGGCTGCAGCCCAAACACAGAAATCTACACAGCAATGAAACAGCCCCACAGCTTGAGGCCTGTGAGTCCGAGCTGGCTGCCATGGGCCAGCTGTAGGTTTTTCTTTGTTGTGTAGACATACCCACAGAGCTCTCACTCTATCCCTGTTTGCTCCACCGCTCTGGCTCTGGCTCTGGCCTGGTTCTGTTAGCCACACCTTGCAGTTTCCTGCTGCTATTTATGAGGAATTCCCTGATCCAACCCAGGTGTGCCTCTTTAGTAATGAGAGTTGGCTTGCCTCAGCCCTCCAGCCCTTAAGGGGCGAGCCACCGTGTTACAGTGCCGCCAAACACTATTAAAATACAAATATATAATAAATATAATTAAATGTGCAATAACATTAGAATAGAAAAACAGTTAGCGGGGCATTATAAATTGACCTAGTCCAAAGAAACTCTAAATTAGGTATTCCTTGAGGTGACAAGGTTAGGCTCAAATTAGATATAATCTATGTACCTCTCCTTCCATTGCGGGGGGAAGGGAAGAAGAGGAGAACAAAAACCAGAACAGATGTCAAAAGCTATATCTGAAGAAGCATAGGTGCCTATACTGCCTAGTAACAATATGACTGGAGGCCCAAATGGCAAATCCACTCAAGGCAAGCATTGCCTCTATGCATCTGGTGGAATGGGCCCTAACTCCTATTGGATAAGATTGACTTTGAGATTACAAGTGTCAGTGCTACATCTTCTAATCTACTCAGATAACTCAGATTTATGGGCCCCACTCCCTCACTTTGGTCCTTCAAATAAAGTAAATACATTTCAAATCAGCCTGAAATTTTTATGTTGTGTATTTATGTATAGTAGAACTTCGTGGCCTGTCTCACAACTGAGGCAGGGAAATGCCTCTGTCTCACTGGATGGAAAATGTGTTCTGATGCTGGTGGAGGTCAGTTGGGCAATTGTGCACAAAGACAGATAAAACATGAAGGACAACTTTGTCCTTATGAAATACTGTATAAGGAGGTCTGTAAGCCTCAGCTCTCATCTCAGTCATCCAGCAAGCTGAGACAATGGCCACTACGCAAAATGCTATAAGGGTTTGTAGCAGGGCGGTCACCCCGCTCCGGCCTGAAGGGGTCAAAAGCAGCTCTGGGGAGGGCTGTGGCCGGGGGAGCCCATCAGCTAGGCTGATTAGTGAAGCAGCCACAGATGAGCCATGCCCCAGTCAGGCCACAGCTGGCCCTTATAAAGGGGCTGTGAGCCAGGCGCTCAGGCTCTCTCTCTCTGGCTGTGAGGAGAGAGAAGGACCTAGCTGCTGGGGACAAAAGGGTGTTTGGAGTAGAGCAGGGATGGGGAGCTCCAGGCTGGCAACTCCCCAGGCTGCAGGGCCTTGTGCAAGGCCTACAGAGGTACTTGGGGTTGTAAAGGAGCAGCCCGGGCTAGGCAAAGGCAGCAGGTCCAAAACCCCCCTTGCCTATGATGAGTGGCTTGTACACGGCAGTGTGCCCCAGGGAACAGGGGCTTGTTGCTGACTGGCAGTAGCCATAGACCGAGGCAAGGTGGGGATAGAGGGTTGGGGGTTCTCTGGGGAGGGGAGACCCAGAGAGAGTGGGGCCACTGCCAGGGGGCAGCACCCCAGGTAAAGGGGCACCGGGGTCCGGGAGGGACACGGGGACAGCGACAGGCGAGACACCGGCCGGCAGAGAGTGCTCCAGAGCTGGAGAAGAGTTGATTCCCAGATAACCAGCAGGAGGCGCTGTGCCAGGTGAGTCTCGCATTGCTACAGGGGTCCAACTTCAAAGGGGAATACCCTTCATTAGCTCAAAGGGAGGATTACAGACAGTTTGTGACATTAGATTTGCTTTCCATTCAGGAATAATCTATTTGACAGGAGGGTTTATCCTAACAAGGGCTCTGAAAAAATCATCAGGTGTCCTATAGCAGATCTTTGAATATATCCCAATCATGCTCAAGGCTCAGACTGACATTCTGAGGAGCTGAGGGTAAGAACCTCATCAAAACTCCACTAGGGATTTTACTTGGAGGATAATTGGTAGGGGTAACAGATCTCTCTCTGCACTAGCAGTAGAATTCCTCCCAGACTCTCTAATAGGAAACAGAGTTTGAGAAAATTTTGGATTTTAAAAAGGTCTCAATGAGTTTGTCTCTGACCCCTTTATGTTGAAGATGTTCTACACAATCATGGACAGATGTAGAGATCTGGGTGAAAGACTGGCAGAAGGAAACATTTGTAGAAACTCCTTAAACCAGGGCCTTCTTGGTCCTTTAAGGACCATGAGAATGTTGTTTGGAAAACTTTGCCAAACTAAATTGTATATATTTTCTCAACTCTATAAAAATGTGTGATGCCGTTAACCAGAAAAATAACTGGTTTGAAATAAATTTCTATCAGCATAAAGATATTTACATTTTGATGTTTAGTAACAATAATAAGATGGAATACCACATCACATCCCCGTCATGGATACCAGTGTGCTTTACAAACATTTATGAATTAAGTTTAATAAAACCCTTGCAAACTATTTTTATCTGCAATTTACATATGGGGGAAATTGAGCCACAGAGATGTTAAAATGACATGCCTAAAATGACACATAATTCTACAGGAGATATAAGGATAGGTTTTAGATCTCATAAACCCAAGCCCTGTCCTTTTAATCACAGGACCATCATTTTCCTTCATAAGCAAAGACAGAAAAAGATAACTTCTGCACTGTTGTACGTCTTTTTTTTTCCAGCTTACCTAACCTGGGTGATGTGATCGTGTTTACGTTAATTTTCTCATTGCAGGGTTGAAGATGGCAGGGTCTGTATGCTGCAGGCTTTTCTGAGGAAAAACATTCATTGCCATGCCTTCCTGTGATCTTGTGCATGCATTGGATTACTCGGGACTGCATTCCTTTGCCACAGGTAATGGAACACTACAACAGATGGAAGAAAGGCATGTGTCAGAATTCAGTTTTTTCCTGTAAAATCCTGACCCACCTGAAGTTAATGGAAGTTTTGACCTCAGCGGGGCTAGGATTTCAGGCAGATTCATAGTTTCATAAATTAAAATTGATTTAAAACAAGCAAACTAGAAAATATGGTCGTGTCTAATACTTATGGCAGCAATTCCCAACCTGTGGATTATTGCTCATCCCCTACCCCCCAAAAACTATAAAACCTTGCCAGCGTTGAGCATTGGTTCCATCCACCTGTTACAATCAGGAACACACACATCTTGAAGCGCCAGTGGTGAAAAAGCAAAGCAAAGGAAGCCTCTGAGCTCCAAGGCCTGCTCTCCCATCCGTATTTCTGAATTTACCCTCAGGAGGCAACAAAAAGAGGATGGGTGGAGCAACAGAATATGCTTATAGAAACTGGAGAAGAGGAGTAGTGGACGATGAAGAGCCTGCCATATTCCCAACCCCACTGCTAAATTGCTCCCCTCACTGAGCAGAGTGGATCCGATTCTTTTAGAGTCTGGCTTCTGGTTTCTCTTCATGTTTTCTTCAAGGACCTATCAGCCTGAAATGCTTCTTCTCAGCTCCTGCAAGGATTAAGGCACCCCAATAAATTTTTGTATTCCCTCCCACACCCAAGGGATCCATGCAAAGGGAAAGTGTGAAGAGGAACAGAGAGAAGGGGAGAGAAATAGAGAGAGGAGAGAAGGTTTTCTGGGAAGATGCTAAAGAAAAAGGGAGCGATTCAGAAGGGAAGACTCTTCTCACTTGGTAAGACTTAGAACAGCAGTAACAAGAAAAGAAGAATGAAAAATGGAAATCAAACCTCACTAAAATACACAGAAAAAGAGAAGAGAAACAGAAGAAGCTGGGTCAGGGAGAAAGAATGGGCAAACAGGAGAGATGTGGCAACCATATATACAGCACAAACTCACAATCAGAGGGGACTCCAACCCCAAAAGAGAGGAAATCAAGGACTTAAGAGCTCCCGCCACACTAAATGTAGCATGCCTTTTCATGTGTATAATCCTGCAACAGGCCATGAGGAAGTTCTCACATCTACTGAGACAAATCTCCATGGGTATAATATGGAATCTATGGAAGTGGTGCCACTAGAACATAACCATGGCTGTAGATAGGCAGCTTATGTACTCTTCAAGTGGCACCTGTACTGTAGGAAGTCATTTCTTTGTGCCAAGATATATAACAGTAAAGCAAACATCACTGGTGCTCTGCATGAAGGTAATTTCATGTTAGCAACTGACATTATACTGTAAAATTGTATGCTCACTTGGTAAATTAGTTATAGTTATAGACTTTAAGACCAGAAAGGACCACCAGATCATCTAGTCTGACCTCCTGTATATCACAGGCCACCAACCAATTAAGCAACAAAAATCTTTGGGTCCTAATCAAGACTTTGGGTCCTAATCAACCTTAAAAACCTTTGGGTCCTAATCAAGACTGGGCAATGGTTGAAAGTAGGCCAAACACAACCCCAGCAAAGAGACCCTGAACAGTTGTTCTCTCTGGGATGCCCACCAGAACCATATAATACATTGGGTGTGATTAAAAGCAAGAATAGATTACTCCTAGCACAGATAGGCAGCCGACAGACATTCTTAAGCATAGTGGAGTGTGACTATTATGATCCCAAACCTGAACACATCCTTTAGCAAAGTGCTGACCAGATCAAGTGATATAGATGACAGGTTTCAGAGTGATAGCCGTGTTAGTCTGTATCAGCAAAAAGAACGAGGAGTACTTGTGACACCTTAGAGACTAACAAATTTATTTGGGCATAAACTTTTGTGGGCTAAAACCCACTTCATCAGATGCATGGAGTGGAAAATACAGTACATTACACCACACAATCAAACTTGCACGAAGAACTGATTGTGCAGTCAGAACCCAATCAGCCTTGCCATCTTACTGTTGCCAAGGTGAATGGTGTCAGAAAAAATAGTTCAGTAACAGTAGCTTTCTTTTTCCATAAAAATGATTGTGAAATAAAATCCTGGAAGGAGAACTAGGGCAGTGCCTCACAGATGCACATGAAATCTAATCTGAAGTTGTGTGAAACACACCCTTTCTCCTTTGCTGACTTTATGTTCACAGCATCTCATGAGGCATATGTATATTAATTATCTAGTCACATATGTGCCATTGTTTTAAGTGTAATTTCATAGCGAAATAATGTTATACCATTGCCATTTGTTCCCTCTCTGCTAGATCTAGATCCTGAAGTATATTTCATCCATTTTTTTGCAGTTATATACTTTATTAAATGTTTTGCAATAGAAAATCACTTGATATGTTTCTCTTGAAAATGGATGCCAGGGGCTCTGGTACTTTGTGTTCATGTAAAAGACACACATGGCCTGTACAACATTTTTATTTAAATCTTAATTTCTTGATTCAAGTTACTATATGTTTCAGATACCTTATTTAACATGCCCTGAAACATATCTCCTAACTAGAGATGGACTCAAACTAACCCCTTGGATCTATCAACTCCAGTCTTTGGAGCAGAAATCGAAACTTGGTGGCTCGAGCTCAACTATACTGATAATGCACCTGACACTGCCTTGCACCTTGTGCAGTGATGTGCAGGCACAAAAATTGGGTGGACAACAGTACTATTCTGATTTGGTACACTAGGCACAGGTGTAAATTACTTCACAAGGTACAAAGCAGTGGAAAATCAGACACAACAAATCTAGATATGACAAATATATACTTTATTGAGACATCATTCAAGTTAGCAACATAGTACAGTTCTCTATTTCTGCAGGCCTGTCTACTATGGTAAAGAAGCTACAATAGTACTGTGAAAAATGAGGGAAATATGTGGGTTTTGTGTTTTGTTTTATAAATAGCATTTGCAGCTATGTAATATTAACTTGCCTGTCTGAGTAGAGTTAAATCAAAGGAGGCTGTAAGGGGCAAGCCCACAGGAAACAACAAAAAATGGCAAAGATAAGATAATATAGAGAGTGCCAAGAGTCCTTAAGGGAAACAACAGGGAAGCTATTAACTAGGGAATCTACCCCTATGTGGTTTCAACTGGGCTAGCAAAATTTATTTTCCCAAGTCCAAACCTAGGATCACAGAGGATAGTATAAACTTAAAGATGCTGGTCTAGGAAAGAGGCAGGGTTGAGTGGGCTGTCAGCTGTGGGTGGAGGTGAGTCTCTAACAGAGGAAAACACAGAGAACATGCTACAGCAGTGCAGGCTCTGTTTCCCACCCAAGAGATCACACTAACTGTATGAATGGGACTTACCAAAGCTTGGAAGAAGAGATTACGGAGAGATATGAATATAGACCTTTTATTTTGTTTACCCTTTGCTTTCCCTGCTATGTACCTGTGGATGAATAAATAATTATTTGTTTTGAAGGAGCTATTTTTGAGTTACTTAGTAAGCCCACTGCCACAGACTGCTAGAAGAAAAGGTCTTACAGGTGTTGTCACCATTGGGCCTGTCCTGTAAACATAGTTAGGAAGTAGGGGGCTGCCACCCAGAGTGGTTGAACTTCAGGTTTTCACTAGGGCTGTCAATTAATCACAGTTAACTCATGCGATTAACTCAAAAATATTAATCATGATTAAAAATATTAATTATGATTAATTTCAGTTTTAATCACACTGTTCAGCAATAGACTAGACTATAAAATGAATTGTGGTTGAAGCATGAAGGGACATATGAATCTTTACGGCATTTGGCACGTAAATATCTTGTGATGCTGGCTATAATGAATCCATGTGAATGTCTGCTCTTAATTTCAGGTGACATTGTAAACAAGAAGCGGGTAGCATTATCTCCTGCAAATGTAAACAAACTTGTTTGTCTGAGTGATTCGCTGAACAAGAAGTAGGACTGAATGGACATGTAGGCTCTAACATTTTACATTGTTTTGGTTTTGAGTGCAGTTTTGTAACAAAAAACCCCCAAATTTGTAAGTTGCACTTTCATGATAGAGAGATTGCACTACAGTACTTGTATGAGGTGAATTGAAAAATACTATTTCTTTTATTTATCATTTTGAATGCAGGTTTTTTTTACATAATTCTACATTTGTAAATTCAGCTGTCATGATAAAGAGATTGCACTAAAGTACTTGCAATGGGAGAATTGAGAAATATTATTTTTTGTTTTTATAGTGCAAATATTTGTAATTAAAAATAAATATAAACTGAGCACTGTACACTTTGTATTGTGTTGTAATTGAAATCAATATATTTGAAAATGTAGAAAACATCCAAAATATTTAAATAAATGGTATTCTAGTATTGTTTAACAGAGCAATTAACGGAAGGGAGTTCTGAACCTTAACTTTCACTTTCCGTTATGACAGTGGTACCTCTGTGTTTCATCTGAAGTTGTTGCAGCCTTGAGGTATTTCCGCCATACCCAGGAATGCCTGAGCCATATGAGAAAGAAGAGGACTCAGTATGACATGTTTAGCAAGATCCTGTAAGCCAGTGCTAGATCAGACCATGAACGGAGGGCCTGGAGGATTAGTACTGCAAACAGTATGAAGAGAGAAGGCAGACAGGAGAAAGGCCTAGGAGTTGGAGAGGGAGATGCGGAGATAGGCGGGAAGCAGTAGAACTTGACTTTAGTAAGGGTTTTGTTACTATCGCGCATGACCTTCTCATAAACAAACTAGGGAAATGCAACCTAGCTGGAACTACTATAAGGTGGGTGCAAAACTGGTTGGAAACTGTTCCCAGAAAGTAGTTATCAGTGGTTCACAGTCATGCTGGAAGGGCATAACGAGCGGGGTCAGTTCTGGGTTTGGTTCTGTTCAATATCTTCATCAATGATTTAGATAATGGCATAGAGAGTATGCTTATAAAGTTTGCAGACGATACCAAGCTGGGAGGGGTTGCGAGTGCTTTGGAGGATAGGATTAAAATTATTTAATTAAATAAGATCCCGCTTATCAATATCTTCCATGCTAATTTGTTAGGCAATGAATTTAATCAGAAAATCTATGCAGTCAAAATCACTAATGAAATAATTAAACTAATTATACATAAAATGGCCCTACTCCCACCAATTCCTTAGTAAAGTGTGGAGGTTCAGCAGGTGTCCTCTGTAAATCCTAATTTAATTTCAACCTACTCTTCATTACTTTGTACTGGGTAATGCTCTCTCACAAAAAAAATGTCCGCCAAAAAAGAATGTCACACTTGCACACACTGTAGTTCGTGTTTGTGGTGTTCTAGTTATTTCTTACTTCTGACTGTTCAGGTGACCTACATTTTGAGGCCATGTAGCTGATTAGCAAAAATTCCCGTAGGACAACTGTGTTTGTAGGTTTAGACTAAATGTTCTAATATGCAGCCAGAGTTTTTTTATGTGGCTGTTAATCTGGCAGTTTTGGACACAGTCCTAAAGGTACTGTAAAACCATTCAAGCTGCAAGTCATGTAAAACATTCCTGTTAAAGCCTCTACAAAAAAATCCTGGATAAATATAGTGAAAAGCTATTTTTAAAGTTTTTTTGCATGAAAACTACACATTCTATATGAATACTGGCCTACCTTTGAACTTCTTTTAAACGTAATTTCAGGGACTGAAATCTAGCAGTTAAATATAACAATCCTTACACTTGGCATGCACAAGGATTACCCGAGATTCCTTCTTTCTGTTCCCTGCCAAAAAAATATATTTTGGAGAGAATACATATTCCCATGGCCAACAGCTGAGAAAGGTGTTGTAATGCCTTAGTTGTTTCCAGCTGGCTTCAGTAAGTAGTAGGAATTCCTAAATTAAGGGAAAAATTGTAACTGGCAGTCAGTAACGGTCAAAATGTGTCTCTCAGCCAAAATAATAGGCAATCATTACAGGATCTGATACAATCTACAATAAGAAGCGCCAATCTGTGACAATGTTAACAGAATTGACTTGGACAATTTGTCTTAAAGAATAAATAGATTGCTCAAAAAGGCGTTTTACAAGTCTAAGTAACATTAGAAGTGGAGAGAGATGTTCTTATAAGGAAACTCAATGATGAGTTCTACTGGAAATTACTAGCACAGCATTCCTAATCATTTATGTATAGGTTTGTCAGTTCCAGCATTCAAGCAGTTTCAACCTTTTAATAAAGTGAGTGTGAAACAAGCATACTGAAGAATCAAAAGTTGATAACAGTGCATAAGGTTTCAAGGTTTGCAATATTTTTTTTCACTTTGCATTTTTAAAGTAGTTTGGTTTTGAGGCTGGTATTAGATCATACAATATACTTGTCTGTATAATGGTTTTGTTTAAATGAGGTTAAAAATATCCACAAAAGTTGTTCGTCAAGCTAGTCAGCTTTTGCTATAGCTGTTTATGTCCCAAACTATATCTACTTTATTTGTACCGATATTTGTGTATCAGTTAATCACAAGGAAGGAGGAATAATGGATCCAAATACCATTAAATAAAGATGCAGTCTGAGTTCCTTCATGCCCCAATTGCAGGAAGATCTTTGCCACACTCAATTGTAACACACCCATCACCTCAGTATCAAAGATGCTAAGTACCTGCATTAAGTTTAGCTGTGCTGTTTTGGCCACTTCCTATTTTTAACTACTTTTTGGATTTTTTCTTGTTTCCCTTCCCTTTTCTGTATCTTTTTCACTGTATTTCCTGTTTTTCATTAGTGCAAGATGACTGCTGCAGAGAAGTGTCTTCTATATTGTAGCCAGACTTTGGGCTCCATCTTATTTTGATAAGTCATACTATAGATGCAGCCTATCGTGGAATAACCCTCAAGCCCTGCTTTTGAGAGTCTGGGCTCCATCGGTGTTAGCATTCCCATGGAGAAAAGCTGTCTTAGTTGTTTGTGGATAAAAAGTTGGCCTTTAAAACAGACAAGCACTTTTCCACTAAGGGCTTTAAATATTAGGACCAGTACTTGGAACTGTCTTCGGTACAAGTGGAGACCCAGTGGAGAGTATGATATGTTTGTTATGTTTTTCTTGTTCAGGAGCCATGCTGCTGTATTCTGCATAAGCTGAAGCTTCATTGTGTAAAGTAACATTATCCAGTCCGAAACAGAGTTGAATTACAGTAATCAGCTAGGAAGTGAAAAACATAGATCTCAGTAGCTAGGATCTCATGTGAGAGGTACTCTTCTGGCAAGATGAAAGTGAAAGCCATGCTTGGCATTATTGTTATGTGCGTATCTAGAAAGGAGTTCAATAGAATCCTGAGGCTCTGCACTTTCTTGATAATCAAAGGACGTAAGAGCTCAAAGCAGGAGTAAGGTCAATAGCCTTGATAGTTCATTAACGTGTTTCCTTCTTCGCACCCAAATCACCTTCATCTTCCTTATGGAGAGGGGTTAGGGGTTCTTCATTCTCTGGATCTCCTAAAATGAGCCAGGTTAGCAAAATAGGAGAATGCTCCCTCTGCCCCCAACCACCATTCTCACCCAAGCCTTTCTTCCTGCAGACTGCCTGAGATCTATATGAAAGAAGGAAAGAGGAACAGGGAAACATTCCCCCATTCCCATGGATCTCCTGAGATATGCAAGGTGGATAACTTCAGTAAGATGGCACGAAGTCCCACCTAAATAATCACTGCAATCTTAACTCTACCCCACAGAGCAAACAAATTCATACTGTAAAAAGGTAAGAAAAGGAATCAGATTCCCTCATACTAAATGGTCTTTAGGAAGTGCATGTAAAATGGCGGTACTGCTACAGGAATTGTAATAAACTTTATTTCTGAATACACTACATTGCAGATCTAAACCAGGATCTTGAGACTGGCAATCCCTACAATAAGTTGGTTACATGGGCCTTGGTTTTGATGGGCTGGTCATGTCCTAGAGAGTTAGGGAGTTCTGGATGTAAGCCTCCAGGGGTCGCAGGAAGGCAGCCTGGATTGGCTACTTCCTATCCTTTCCCATCTTTGCAGCTGCAGTACAGATTACACATCAGGAGTGATCTTGTATGGTTTGCCTGTTGAATGTGTTAAATAAAGCTGCAGCTACTTTGCTACAAATTCCAGAAACATTTATCTCCATCCTCATTTGCTTCATGCTGTTAAGCCCAGATGTTGCCAGACAGCACTGAATAAACTCCACAACAGCTAGGCTCCTCCTTTCTTGTAGCAAAGGAAATTGAGAGGACTCAAAGACACCCCACCATTTTTATTTAAAATGGATCAGTTAAGTATAGTAGGGGCACAAAATTAGTCAATTAAGTTTCACTCGCTCACACAAAAATCCTAAGGGTGGACCTCACTTGGGGACAACTCACAGAAGACATCAAAAAAATAAAGTGCATGGGTCAGTGAGACATAGGAGAGAAGGGGGCCAATTGTATGTGATGGGGGCTGATTCTTGGATCTCTGGGTTCAGCAGAGTTTCTTTATAAAAATCCCACAAATGGACATATCCAGGTTCATAAAGCCCTGAAGTTAAAGTATACCTTGTCTAACGGCTTGTTTACATGATGCAGTCAAGCGCATTAGAGAGGCGTCATCTGTAGTGTGCTCTAATATACTGCCTTCTAACTGCCCCATGAGACCTTGCTGGCATGAACTAAAATGTACCTATCTCACATTAAAGTAGTCAGGACTACGTTAATGCAAAGTAGGTACCATTTAGTTCATGCCAGCACAGTCTACGCCTCTCTAGTGTGCTTTACAGCATTGTGCAGACAAGCCCTAAAAATGTATTCCAGTCAGGGAAATGAGGAATCACAGCTGAACAGGCACTTTTGGAAGATGGTATTGGTAATCTATTATAGTTTCACTTCTCAAGTTCTTCTATCACCTTTTTATTTGACATCTCTATCTCTGACTGGGCCTCAGCTTCAATATCTGTAAGCAATAACCTTATGATAGGTATTTCCCTATTATCCTGTCTGGTGAAGACCAATGCAAAAGAATGATTTAGCTTAGCTGGACTTAACTTCTTTGATTTGCACTCTGATGCTCTCGTGGATGCAAGTGTTCATCTAAAGGCTTTTATTACTGATGTACTTAAAATATATTTGAAATATTTCTCTTACTATACTTGTCTATTTGCTTTTAGAATTTTCCCCAAGCCTTCTTGTAACAGGATGGCTTGCTCCTTGAGGTCTGGAGGGCCTGGGACTCCCAACCCTGATTACTATATGATTAGCTGTTTTCCCTATAAAGGGCAGCAGGCAGCTACAGGGAAAGGTATGCTCAGGAAACTGCAGTGAGTGAGAATGACTCTTGCAGTGAAGACACTAACACCAGGGGCTTTGGGGGCCAGAGCCCAGGGAGCAGGAGGCCTCTGAGGGAGACTTTGATTGAGTTTGGGTCTGGAAGCCAAAGTCAGAAGGCTAAGCACCATCTAGGAAGAGCAGGGAGGACTGGCTGAGAGAAGTCTGAGACAGAAAAAGAACTCTGGTGATGAGAGAAGACACCAGAGCTAAGTATGAATTTTTGTGTGTGATAGACTTGTATTTTAGGACCCTGAGGATTGTTAGGAAACTGTTCATGTTAATAAACCAGCTCCAGGTAAGGATGGTGGTGAAAAATAATTGTTTCTGTTAATAAACCAGCCTCAAGTAGTGGTAGAGGCTGTTAACCCATAAAACCTGTGTGCAGTTCTCAAGGAGCCCTGAAGTGGGAGACAATCAGAGGCAGAGTGCCACAGAGTGACCTCTGGCCATGAGGGGGTGCTTGGCAAGCAACTGATCCTGCTACACTTCCTAAACTGCATTTTATAAAAAATATTTTCTATCATATTATAGTTTGGACTGGACTTCTTTTAAAAAAATATATTTTTGATCTAAACACAGACTTGTACCTGCTGTTTAACCACACTTTCCCCTCTCTTCCATTTTGTATTTTGCTTTGTTTGGTAACTATAATAAGGTATTCTTTAACAGCCTTCATGCTGGTTCTAATTTCCTATCTTTTCCCTTTAGGCTATTTTTAATTCCCTTCTTTTTAAAAAAAGGCAATTTCTTGAACTTTAATATCACAATGCTATTTAATTGTATGATTTCGCCCCCTACAAAGATGTCAAAATTAATTATACTGTAGCCTCTGGCCACTTAGTGGCTCACCCACACTTCCTGAAACAACTTCTGTGTGTTACGCAGTACAAGAGTAGCCTTTCTTTTTGTAGGTCTAGAACAAGCTAGTCCAAGAACTAATCTTTTACAGTGTCTTGCATCTCCAATAGTTTTCTTGATATGACCTTCACAGCTTGTATATAGGTGGCCGAAGTAACCCCCTTTAAAAAAAAAAACTATTTTCTTTTTTTTTTCTTTTTTTGACATCCCAATTCCTCTCAAAATTCAGATTTTGCAATGATGTTTATATAATTCAAGCATATTTTAAAAAGACAATGTAATAATATTATTAAAAATAACTATCCTATTCTACAGTTTCATGAAAATTGTATTTGTTCTTTGTATGTTTCTTAGTGCTTAGTATTTGTGATGGCACTATGTATACATTCAAACTATGAATAATGCTTTCTAGCAGAAGTTCCACAATAACACACCTTTATTTTATTCTTCAACTAGAAACTTCACAACTTTTGCCATTACAAGAAAACTAAGTCTACCATCAATAGAAGGGTCAGAACAGGACCTTTAGTTTGAAGTACTAGGACATTATATTAAAAAGGTCAATTATGTGTTATGAGGTACTAAAATAAACATTATGTAGATATTTAGTGTTTGAAGAGAAGACAAGATGTCATAATAATGTACAAATGTGATCGCAGTTTAGTATCTACACGTATCTGGAGTGGAACACGAGGAGAAAATTAGCTATGAGGAAGTTAAAGCTCATCCAATAAATTTAAAAGTTACTCAGGGCTACATTTCTTGATTGCTTGTTTGAGGTTGATTTTTGGAACAGGAGAATGTGTGCAAATTTCTTGGTGTTTTTCGTTTCTTTTCTTTTTTAAAGAATACTTGAAGGGATCTACAAACCCCATACAAAACACAGGCAGGCAGGGGTTGAGAATCCTGTGTTTTTCCTACAAACAGCAAAACCAGCCCCCCACCCCCCAGCTTAGCTGTGAGAAAGGTCATTTACAGAGAGACACATCTCAGCTGCTGCAGCAAACAAGCCCAAGTATAAAGAGGGAGAAACAGGAAGTAAGAGGGCAGAAGAACTTGTGATTTCAAGGGAGCAACAAGTCCCTGCCAGATAAGCTAGCACCAGGGTGTCTCTGAGCTGCTTAGATTCCAGGAGTGTAAGAGAAGAAGACAGGGACAAAAACTCTTAGAACCAAGGGCTTTCTTTTGGCCTTATTTAGGTTATATTTCTATACTCTGCTTTCTTGTTGATTTCATTTAAGCCACCGCTGCCTGGGTTAAGGAGTGATCCAGGCTGTTCAAACTAGGACTTCTCCCAAGGCGGTATTCTTGGCTGCTGACATGTGGTACCAGAAATGGGATTTTTAGTCCCTGAAAGGGCGGAAATAAACAAACAAAAATCCCCATAGAAGTGAATCAGCTCCTACGGTGGCTAGCCTATTTGTAATCACAGCAAGAGTAGTGACTACAGCAGCTGTTCAAGCAGATGACAATGCACTAACAGTTACTATAATATACAACTGACGTGCTGTCTTTAAAAAGCTGCTCAAATCCCTCAATATCAGGAGACAAACCTTCCGAGATTCAGGGAATGCCCTTGGCCCTGACACTTCTCAAGATGATGGCAGATGATAACACAGACTCCTTCCACATAACCTTTGAGAAAGTAGCAACAGTATCACAATGGCCCCTAGAGAAATGGGCCATCAGGCTAGCTGTCTTGCTGACGGAGGAAGGTCAGGCAGCATACCAAGCTCTTGATGGAATGGCTGCCCAGTCATCTTGCCCAAGACTAAACTGATTAAGCTATACTGGATTGATTAGGCATAACCTATCTTCAGCACTTCCAGAATGAGAGTAGAATCCCAAGGCCAGGCCTCAAATGGTAGCCCAGAAGCTGAAGGGCTCCTGCTGGGGCTGATTAAAGCTGGAAACTGGACAAGACCCCAGGCTGTGGAGCTGATCATCCTCAAGCAGTTCATACAGATCCTCCTACTGGCAGGTTGAGATTGGGTCTGCAGACACCAACTGGAAAAGCTGTAGGAAGCTACCTGCCTCATGGAGGACTCCTTGACTGCTCAAGCTGCTGAGAGGCCAATGGAGAAGAACCATAGACCACCATGAACAGCAAGGAGGAGAAATGTGCATCCAGGGAGAGAAGAGAATTACGTTGGATGAGTCCCAAAAAGGCCTTAGCACATGCCTGGGCATGAGGAAAAGCCCACAGTCTGTGATCCTCCTAAGGCCCTCCCAGATAACAGATGGATACCCCCAAATATGAAACAGACCTTTGCTAGCCACCTGCTCAGGCATAGGGACACCCTAAATCTTCACAGGAATAGATCAACCAAAGTAGTGGGCTGTGACAGGATGCAGTTGTATGTTTCTCCTGTGGCCAGCTGGGGCATATATACGGAGTGCCCATACAAGGAATGTGCTTTTGGTCATGCATATGGCAGAAAATAGGGCCTGGAGAAGGGGCCCAGGAAAACCTATGGTATGGTAAAAGTCAATGACAAGGAAACTCTGGCCCTTGTAGACTCTGGTGGTGTCCAGACATTCATCTGAGAACTAGTGGAAGCAGAGTGGCTACCTACAATAGGAGAAATTTGCATACAATGCATCCACAGATATGTCAGACACTATCCAAGCACCATAGTGCAACTGAATGTTGTGGGATACAAGAGCCTTTGAAGCTGTGTGTGTCCCCCCAGACCTACTCTTTCCCGTAATATGAGGTTGAGATTGGCTATACTTTGTTGAGCTGCTGCTGAAGCTTCCTACAGGTCCTACTCCAGAGGATGCTAGCTTGTGGGATAACATGGGGACCCTTTTTTCTAGATATTTTTCTACTGATTCTGGAACAAGAAATCTTGGCAGGAGAGGGGTATAGAAAGAAAGGAATGACAAGAAGTGAATGAAGCCACTGCAGCCATAAGTTGCCTCCTGCCATAGTTAAACCCTGAGAAGCTGATTGTTTTCTCAGACTTTCGACTGCAATAAAAAACTGACCAGACCTTGGGCCGAGTATTTGAGCAGATGGCTGTGGTTAATGACAAGGAAGTAGAACCCCAGAGGTCATGGCAATATCCACATTTTTCCCTCAAGACAGACCTTTTATACTAGGTAGATCAAGACCAGCAGATGAAGGAGGTTCAAACACAATTCCTGGTACCTAGAATATATCGCTGCAAACTCCTTCACTTGTTATATGCCATCCCTTGTAAAGGTCATTGGGGAAAAGACAAAACTAGGTCCAGAATTTTGGCACTTTTTTGTGGCCCGGTATCCACAAAGAGACCAAATATTTCTGTGCCTTCTGCCCTGAATGCCAACTAATGGCTTCCAAAGGTATCCCCGGGGCTCCACTAGACATGCCTCAGCACTGCTGTTGCTAATGAGGATGAGAGCTTGAGGTTTCAAGGGAGCAACAACTCGCCGCCAGACTGCCAGAGGAGACAGCATTAGACTGTCTCTGAGCTAGTTAAAGCCTCCCAGATTACTAAGGAAGAAGATGGGGACAAAAGCCCTGAGGACCAAGGGCTTTCTTTTGGTCTCATTTATGTTATGTTTATAGACTGCCTTTTTGTTGATTTAATTTAAGCCACCACTGTCTGGGTCAAGGACCAACCCAGGCTGTTCAAACTTGGACTTTGCCCAAGGCAGTACCCTTGGCCACTGAAAAATACCCTCTTTTGCCTCACATACTCGTATCTGAAATTTTTTTGCGGAACACAGTTTAATTAATGAGTACAATGGTTATATAAATTACAAAACTGAATCATGTAACATACTGTATTTTAGCCAAATGAAATACACTTAATTCTGAGATATACTTTGTGTGACAAAAAAATATAGGCCCTAGCTGTTGACAACATTTTACTGGGTAATTTGTATTGGAAGAAAATCTTTGGCTCACTGGGATTATTAGCTACATCTCTGAGTCTAATACAGTATTAAAACAACAACTATCATATTCCAAAAATATGACAGTCCAATAAATAACTAGCAGGATATCTGTACAGAATATAGAAGGACAATTATATTTCAAACTGTAGTCAATACAAAGTAAAGTCCATCAGATGTTTCTATCTCTAACATATTCACCTTAAGATAAACCATATTGTAATAAATATCTTTAAATTCTCATCCACTAATAAAGGGGTTTCTGCTGCTTCTGCTTTACTGCAATCAAAAGTCTGTGTTGATTATACAAGCATTTCTACTTAGATCAGTAACACAGAGTCCAATCACTCCTGTCAATGTCAATTTTAAAAAGTGACAAACTTTAGTAGAGAAAATGGAAGCCAGACTACATAGTTTAAAGTTTCAAGCTATGGTTAGAACTCAGGATGTGGCTCTAGCAGACTGCAAGGGACAGTGTAGGAAATCTGTAAAACTGCCAAGTGATTCCAAATTTTTATATATATATATATGGTGCTCGGTCTTCGGTCCCCCTTCCTGGGGTCATGTAGTAATTTTTGTTGTCAGAAGAGAGTCACGGTGATATAATATATATATTATCTATATATAGATAGATAATAAGCTCATACATACTACTATTTACATGTTGAAACAAAGATGCATTTTTAAAGATCTTCTATAGAATATTTTTATAATTTCTCAATTATTTTTCAGTATCCACGCTTATTCTCCTTTTACTAGAGGTGAGTAAAAACTACATAGTACCTTCATGTATTTTCAAAACCCCTATTCCCTGCATGATCTTATCATGCACTCACATGGCTTCAGCTGTCATCTTTATGCTGATGACTCAGAAGTTTACCTTTTCATTCTTGCCCTGTTTACCGAGATGGTATTCTGTATTTCAGCCTGTCTCCCTTACATGACTGAAGTGAACTCAAACACCATTGCAAAGATCATCCTTTTTGCCTGTTCTGACCATGTCACCCCTTCTTCGAATTTCTCCACTTATCTCTTTTCCATTAAATCAAGTTCAAGCATCTTTTCTAACCTTTACAGATCTGCCTCTTTGTACTTATCTGCTCTCCTTTCCTTTTGCATTGCCCTGCCTCTTCTCCATGACAATGCTTGCTTTGACCACCCACTTGCCCACTTCTCCCATGGCTGTCTTTGCATCTTTTTTGATGTTGGCCCTACACACATGGAACACCCTTCCCAAACTGATCTATTGCCAATAACCTGTCCTCCTTCAAATCCCTCTTTGATGCCCACTTTCATGAAGCCTAAAAGAAAGAACAGAAATAGTCAGTCAGCTATACTTAAGGGTTTTTTCACTATTTTAAAAAAATATATAAAATGTATAGAAAGGGTATATATCTGATAGACTCCTTCTCCGTCACTCTTAGTATGTCACTTGTCATCAGCGGTTCTCAAACGTCATTGCACCGTGACGCTCTTCTGACAACAAAAATTACTACATGACCCCAGGAAGGGGGACCGAAGACCGAGCACCACTGCCCTGGGTGAGGGACAAAGTTGAAGCCTAAAGGCTTCTGCCCTGGGTGGGGGGCATGTAACCTTAGCCCTGGTTGGTGGGGCTTGGGCTTCAGCCCTGGTTGGTGGGGCTTGGGCTTCAGCCCTGGGCAGTAGAGCTTGGGCTTCAGACTTGCTGGGGCCCAGGGCTAACATCAGCCTTGGTGACCCCATTAAAATGAGGTCACGACCCACTTTGAGGTCCTGACCCACAGTTTGAGAACCCCTGTTTTAGATGATAAACCCCTTGGGTCAGAGACTGTGTCTTCCTGTGTGTTTGTACAGTTTGGAGCACAATGGGTTCCCCATTCAGATTAGAATCTTGGGACTCTCTCACAACAAAAATGCATATCAATAAAACCCATTCTGCTTACAGATCCAACAGTTTTGATAGACAACACAGAGCTATGGCCAATTGTTACTTTTTGATACTACTTTGTCATTCATGAAAGCCTCAATTTCACTGAGAAGACTTCTAGCAATAATAGAACACCACATGGTAGCTCCCAGGGTGGGTTACTAAGATGACACTATCAAAATATCCCACTTACTTGTGATTCTATGCACACAGATAACATGAAATGAGCACACACTTTTAAAATCCTATATAGTTCATCTGTGTGTTGTAGATCTCTCTCTCTCTCTTTCTTGTTTTGTAACCCAACATGACACTACATTTATTCCAGGCAGAAACTAACAAAGTAGTTTTGAACTGATCCATAAAAAAGCTTTGTCTAAAACAAATTACGCTCATGTTACAGGATGAGTTGAAAATGAACAAACAACTCCCACTTTTATTTGATTGTACGAACAGTTTGTGACTTATTTGCTTATTCATCATTTCTGAAAATAAAGACATACCTCATTTGTTGGAAACTAACTGTAAAATTCAGTTAACATAAAAGTTATTAAAATGATGCAAGGGTTATTTAGACTTATATTATGTGACTTTTGTGAAATAATAGCTTTCTCCATAAATCTAGTAATAATGTCATATTTTGATATGTGGCCAGCACTGTTCTGTTCCCAGAATTTAAAAGAGCTAATAATTCTGGATTAGGAACCAAAGAACTAAACAAGGCTAATTATTTTCTCAATACAACTAATCTCCTAAATAATATTACAAGCCACATAGTTTGTCTTTATACTTCAATTGAAGGAGACTAAACTATTTGCATCTGTTTGATATGGAAGCACTCTGCACAGTTTAATGGTTGAATTTCCTAGGTTCTTGAACAGGTGGCAAAAACAATGCACTTCTCTTTCACTCTTCCCCCTCTGTGCCAAGAATTGTTTCACACACCAAGTATGAAGGCAGTAGATGTCAAGACTGAATGTTTTTTGACTCTACAAAGGTTTCAAAATTAAAAGACAACTGGCCAAATCTGGGCCCATTTTACAAGGCAGCAGAGGATGTAGCATCCCTACATTGTTGTCTAAACTGGCTGCATGCTGTGAGTGGAGCCCTCCTCTCTGACAGTGATGCCAGCCTTGACTGCCTACTTGTCTGCTGCTTGTGGGAGCAGGAGGTTCATGCACATCCTTCTAACAAGCCTTTACCAATCCTAGTCACATCTTTCCTTCCAGCTCAGGCTATGGTAGTTGCAGTACTAGTCTACATGGGCCATTGTAGCAGGGAGATAGGGCAATTCCTGGTTTCTTCATTTTTTTCCAGGTACTGGGGAGATCACCTGGTGGTCTCTTGCCCCTTTACATCCCCAGGAAAGACATGGAACAAAGAGACAATCTGTGGCTCAATGAGCCCTATCAACTCTGAACTACTGACAGCAATGTTTTGGAGCTCTCAACTCGAATCACTCCATGGGTTATTCTGTCCGCTCAGTCCTTCCTCAGCCAATTCTTAGTTAACTGAGAATGAACTTGTTCTCACTTGGATTTCCACAAGGCACTACACATACACAGTGTTATACATATCAGTTGAAACGGACTGAGCCATGGACTTCATACATGGTGGTGGGTTGCAGTTGGATAACTAAATAAAAACTCAAATGCAGTTTGGAGTTTACTGTGATAGCTTAACCAAATGCGCTCCTTATCTCCCCACCTCCCCAAACTTTATCCTCTCTTCTTCTTTCTGATCGCTCTTGACAAAACCACTATCATCCCAGTCACTCTGGCCCATCATCTGGGTGTTATATTTGACTCATCCCTCTGCTTTTCCCAATACAACTATACTATTTCCAAATCTTGCAGCTTCTCCCTTGTCAACATCACTAATCCATTTTTTTCTCTCCATTCCTATGATGAAATATACAGTTTAGGCCCTCATTATACCCCACCTTGATTATTGCAATGCCCCCTTCCATCCTTACGACGACCCTAAGCTCATCCACGAGGCCCCTACATTATCCACATTTTAGTCCCTCTTAAAGACTTACTTCCACAGTGCTACCTATAGTAAATCAAGTTGATCTGTATATAAATGGCATATAAATTGTCCTTTCAGTACCCCTCTGTCTACTCGGTCATCCTTAGATTGTGGACTCCTTGGATCAGGGACCATCCTTGTTAAGTCCTTGGAAAGTACCTAGGACATAGCGGGTCTGAGCTTGGGTAGCACCACCTGGGCAGCAATGTCCACACTGCTATTTTTAGCGGACTAGCTAAAGGAGAGCTAGTAAGGTGAGTTTGTCTACCTATACTGGGAATCACTCATCCCAGTTGCAGTGTTCTCATACCCTAAGAGCTATTATGAAGTTAAATTCAGCATAAACTCTAGATTATACTGGAGACTTTAAAACAAAAAGTCAGAATTTTAGTAAAACTGTTAGGTTTAAGTGTAGTAGCCGTGTTAGTCTGTGTCAGCAAAACGAAAATAAGAAAGAAAAACTTGTAGCACCTTAGAGACTAACACATTTATTATACAGTAAAACTGTTGTGTTCATGGACCTTAGTGCAGCTGTCAGTTTTGCCCAGTTTCTTATCTTGTTGACGTTATTGTTAAAATGATGAAAACAATAATTATCATCTGATCTTTGTGTGTTTGTTCTTCTAAAATTAATTACATTCTATTATCACATTCATAATAAATAATATCTTTTAAGTAATACTCCCAGTTCAATTTTAAAATTATGTTTTAGGAGCTCAAGAGGAGCAGCAAAGCCAGTAAGGATCACATTATACCTCCAGTTTCAATGTGTCAGAAGTGTAATTTAAATTTCTCTAGCCAAGTCTTGGCATAAACTTGTGGGGGATTTGGCTCTGCTCAAAGGAACAGCCTTCTTTCAATGTCAAGAATTATTTTAAAAAGCAAAAACAGTGAACACAAGAGGCTGCACTGAACCCTCTGACTCAGAATCCAACAGCAGTGAGCAAGGATTCATGTTTATCTGAGCTTGCCATTTGTTTCCTTCATTGCAGACACATTAATATGTACGACATGACTTCATGTTGCTATATATTCTAGCAATGGAACAGTAAAACAACAGGAAAAAAATGAGGAAATCCAAGTACGGCATATTTTAAACTGATGTCTCTGCAGAGAAATTAAAATCAGCGCCTATATGCTAAATAAATAATCCACTTCAGATTGTATTGGGAGTTCAGTTAAAGCAACACTAAATGGATACTAGATAAAAACTGGATTATGTGGAACTGATTTGAATATTGACATATTATGTGGTAGAGTAAAGATGTCTTAACCAGTCAGGGAGGTTCAACTTACTTGTAGGCATTTTGGTAGTGTAAATACATGAAATGTGTAAGATGAGATGCCCCAGCATCCTACAGTGGAGGAAAAGGAGTCTAATTACCCACAGTTAGATGGTAAATGAGAAATGGAACTCAGAAAAAAGTATGTCCTGGAGAAACAAAAGGATTGTTATCAAGGCCTGAGGAAAATGTGCTCATCCTTTGGTAATGTAAATTAGAATATCCTCACTGCACCAGGTACACTCGCATCACAGTACCAAAGGCCATGCAGCACAACCAGCATGACAGAATCAGGACACAAAACAACCAAGACTATGCCCATTGATGGACTTGAAAGGCACAAGGAAATAGGTGACTCATACAAAGAGGCATCTCATAGCAATATGTTACATTGCATGGCCAAGTGTCTATCCTAATGTCAGCAGACATTAGGTCACAAAGTTGTTGTTGTGAACAAAAAATCTCAGCACATAACAGATGGCATCAGCAGGATAACAAGTCAGATGGTGGCAAGAAAATCTTAATAAATCCTCAGGAAAACTGAATATACAAAGAGCACAAACTAGAGGTAACCACTGCTTTGCCCAACAGTGTGTCAACATAACAGCCAAGAAAGGCAGGAGATTTCAGAGATTTTTATACTTCTTTCTTTTTCTGGTGTCTTTGCACACACACTCCTTCGCTTTTCTTATGTTTGTGGTTTATATTGTTGAAAACAGAAAGTATTTCCTATCAGCGTTGCTAGTTACACACTTCTATTGATTTCAGCTAAAGCTATACTAGTATAATTATACTTGTGCTACATTACATACTCCAGGCTACCTATTTTAAAATTTTCACCTGAATTTTGTCTACACTGGCAAGTGAAAGACAAAACTTTTGTCGTTCAGAGGTGTTAAAAAAACACCCGACAAGCGCCAGTGTGAACATCACTTTGTCAGCAGGAGCCCTCTCCTAACGCCACTCATTGGGGGTGGAAGTTTATTGTCGGCAGGAGAGTTCACTCCTGCCGACAAACAGTGGCTACACTGCGTGCCTTTTAGCAGCACGGCTGTAGCAGCACAGCCGTGTCGCTAAAAGCTGTGTAGTGTAGACATAGCATTATACTTGCCGAGTATATCTACTTTCTACTTAAAGTCTATTCTTTTGTCACAATTTGACTATATAGTTCCATTTTATTTGCAGCTGCATTGTTCCTTGATTTGGGACATTGCTGAATCTTTGATAAAACTGTTGCATCTTTGAGAAAACTTATTCCAATAAACCCTTCTGGAAAAATAGTTTTTGTTGTATTATGTGGTATTAGTGTCATATCCCACCTTAGACCAGTCTCCCATTCTCCAGACATAGCATTTGGAATAGTCCTCACAGTCTTCCTCTTCTTTAGGTCTTGTGGACAAAACACACTTCTTTCGGGGATTGGTGCACCTCACAGTCCGATGTCGTACTCCTTCGCCACATTTTACAGAACACTGGAGGATATAGAAAGATGTGATTTACACTTGTACAAGACAAAAAATATATATGCTGATATTAAATTGAGTGATCTCAGCAGCCTCTACTTTCCATGACACAACATTCTGGTAAAACAATGTTAGACTGAGGGCTTGTCTTCACTACTGGGGTAAGTTGACCTAAGTTACGCTACTCCAGCTAGGTGAATAACATTTGGACCCCGAGCCTAAAAATAAAATAAGACATAATAACATAAGACACCAAGCCTAAAAATTCCATCCTGATAAGTGAAAATTTTGGAAAATTATGATCAGCTGACCATAAAGTTATAATAAAAAATTAAGGCAACCTTACCTATAAATGGCACTCTCCTTAATATACATATGTATGAGGGAGAGATACATACATATATTAGATACACACAAAATAAAACAAACAGCTAAAAAGGAAACAAAAAGTGAAATAAAACATCCTTGAAGAAATTCTAAATATTTTTCAAAGAATGAGACAGAACAAAACTTCAAACAAACCATAAAAGCGTATAACAGATCTTAATTGGAATGAATTTTGAAATCGCAGAAGTAAATATCACAGATCTATATGCAACAATCCAATTTGTTCTACCACATGAAATGTCACTAATTGAGATTAAAAAAAAAATTTCAATTGCATATATAACATGAAAACTGCTACAATAAAGTCAGTGCAAAAGATTTATTGACTGGAAGGCCTTAATCAGCACATTTTCTTTCAGCTATTCCCACTTATATAGCCAAAAAATTAAAACATTTCTCATTCAAGACATTGTTACTACTTTGATTTTCCCTAGTAGACCATCCTCACTGCTTCAAGAGTTAAAGCTATGTCTTTTGCCAAGCTGATTGCAAGTTCAGGAAGCAGTGACATATGGTGAAACTGGGGATTATAAACACCTCGCTCCTTAAAAATTATTTCTGACCCCCCTACCCACACACACACAATCATTACTGATCTCTCAGTTAAAACCAACCAACTAAACAATTTAGGGCTCTTTCTTCTTCCCTGATAAATAAATTCCGTTCTCCCAATTGTTCCTCTGTTGTAACCCCACCTTTGCTCCTTCTGAAAATGAGCAGACAGCTCACCCTGCACTCTTCTCCTTACCTTTGCACCCCATCCTCACCAGATCATAGCCTCTCCCTTTCAACTGCCCACCTCTGCCAGTTCATAGGCGCACCCGCTCACCAGATCACTAGCTCTCACTGCTTCACCTTTTTTACTGCCCCATTCGCCAGGTCCCCTCTCACACTTTTGTTGTTGAACACAGGCACTACCTGCTTCCTCCTTGCAAACATAGGATGGCCACCACCTCACTCCCTCTGCTTCAGATTCCCTCTCTTGAAACTCTGATGATGCTCCTGAGGTGCAGGTGGAGCTCTACAACTAGTCCTGTGCCTATATTCAGACTCTGGGGCTACCCTCATTTTGCACCACAGGGGAATGGAAACACAGCTTCTGAACATGTGTAGCACTCAGTATTGCCCTATACTTAAAATGGAGGGAGGAGCCCTCTTAGGGGCAAAATCTCTATCAGTCCTCTCTGACCATCTCTCTCCTGGCTGAACTCTACAGTTCTATGCCACCGAAGAACTGGGCACTGCCATTTCCTCCATCCCCTGATTGTACTCTATGTTGCTGCACTGAAGGACTAGACTCTGCAAACCCCTATTCCCCTTCCCCAGTCTACTTTCTGGTACTCTCCACTGTGCTGACAGAGAAAAGAGAGAAAAGAAAAGCATATGCAACAAATGGTTTTGTTTAACTAGAAACAAAATACAGATAATTTAATAGATGAGGCTTAGCCCTATTTGTCCCCATCAGCTGCCACTGTCAGGAAGTAATAATACCTACCTGGATTTGGGCTTTTGAAAATGTTTCAGAGCAGCATTTGGCTAAAAGGAGAAAACTCTAGGTAGTGGGTTTTATTACTCTATCATCTTTAATTCCAGAGAGATTAAAGCAGTGTCATGAAGGACCCAAAAAAACCCCTTAGTCTGGGATGTGCCTCTTGTTAAAGTTCAATAGACATCAATTATTCCAAATCCATTAAACTGAGGTAGTTTTCTCCTTGTCTAATTCTGATGCCATATATGTGAGGTAATACTTTTTACCAGTAAAAGTTACAGATAACACTTGGACTGTAGCTTTCTGTACCCTCTATATGGGTCCCAACAAAATCTCTAAAAAAATTTAAGAAACAACAGTAGATAGAGAATAATGCATACACTGCACCTCAGACCACACTCCAGCTTCCCACACAGTCATACAATCCTGGCCTTCACAGCGCTGTGCAGAAGCTGGTTTTGGCCCAAGACAATCTCTTTCCCTAGCTCTAATCAAGGTTCCATTTCTGAGCTGCTGTGTACAGGCAACTTGTCTATTCTGGGTTCCTTTTCCACATGTCCTTGAACAAGGAGTCCATTCGGTCATCATCCATCTACAAAGAAACATAAATAATAGAATAATAGAAATCAGTGATGGAAAAGACCGATTAGGTCATCTTGTCTCTTTCCCTGTCAACAGGATTGTTCCCTAACATATATTTTGAGTGCTTTGTCCATTTTTAAATAACTCTAGCTATGACCATCACATTTAGAAGGAGATGAATTTAACTCACCACACATTTAAGAAATGTATTCTAACATTTAGATTAAATTTTTCTTTCCAATTCCATCAATTATACCTAGTTATTCAGCGTCCTTTATATAACATAAGCTTTCCCCCTCTTTTTCCTTATCATTCTAATTAGAAATGTATCCAAATGTAAAGTTTTAAAAGCAGAAGGTTACTTACCAGTAACTGTTGATCTCTGAATATTTCCCCTTGCAGATACACACTATAGGAATCATATGTCCTGCCACACAAACCATGGAACTCTTTGAAAACAGTGAACTGTGAGGGGTGTGCACACTTGTGTCTCAGACTCCCTATTCTGGTGCTGAGGGTATAAAAGTCCCTTCCCTTATGTGTCCTTTAGATCATCTCTAACTTCAGACACACAGTTTATATTTCTGAAGTAGAGCGGAGTAAGAAAGGGTCAGTGTGGATCTGGAGAGCCAACACATTTGGAGAGCTATAGTTGCTAGTAAGTAACCTTTCCAGAATGTTCCAGAGCTCTGGATGATCTCTGTGCATCCCTCAAAAGTCAAAGCTTTCCAGAGGGTTCTGCCCTTTGGTGCAGGTGCATCCCAGGCATCTGTAACTGACAGTATTTCGACAATTGAAGTTTACAGTGGACATTCCAGCTTTCTGTCATGCTCACTCTGAGCAAACATCACATATAAATATTTTAATTTGTTTTTCTTTATGATTAGTTGCAAAGGCTCAATGTCCATATTACAGCTTGTTAAGAGAGAGAGATAAATAGACATTTAAAAATGCAGGTGTCAGTAACAAATAACTAGTAATGCCAGGTGATGTTTAGAGAATTCCCTAAACCCAGAGGAGTGAAATTCCCCCCATCAGTGAAATAATGTTTGTTTTGTAATTTTTTTTAAATACAAAATGTTTGACTACTTTGAATTCAGGACTATGAGATACCTTATAGATTATTCCATATGGCACTTCTTATTAGCAGCTTTATGGTTACGGCTGTATATACTATTTAAATTATGTGATACCTCTGCTGTGTGTAAAAACAGTGCAACACATTTAAAAATAATTATAATTGATACGATCTCAGAAAAGGAGCAGATTTCTCCCATTTCTATCCCTCACTTTTGGGACATTTTTAAAAATCACTGTGTATAAATTGAAATAAAAATGATGACTCTATAAAGGTGAAGTTCTTCAGCCTATGTTATGCAGGAGATCAGAGGAGATGATCATAGTGGTTCCTTCTGACCTTAAAATATATTATATTTTTTACTTTACAGACTTTTTCTGTTAAAGACTTTCTAAGGAAACTGATGTTTTTCCAATTTTTTATGCATGTTTCTTTAAAATATTTTACTAGTAATTTAATTTGTTTTCTTCTTTCCATTGCCTTATTTAAAAAAAACTATTCACCCTTCTATCCATATAATTTTGATTCCAGTTTTGCCAATCTGACATACACATGCCAATTGATGTAAATAGGAATTTTGCCTGTGTGATGATTATGGTACTGGACACAGTCTTCATTTCTCATGATCACATAAATCTGGTAATACCAGGGATTGAGTTTGATGATAATCATGAAATACCTTTCCATTTGAATTTCCCTTCTCTGAAACATAGCAACCACTCCAACCTGCATGCTTGCTGTATTAAAGTCCAGAGATTTTCCTTAATAGTACTGCATCAACAACTCAGAGAAAGGATGGTACTCTCTGAAGTTTAACAAAAGCAGCATTACAGACAGAATGCTTACTGTAGTCACCAGGAGTGGAGGATGCAGAACTACACATTTCTCACAGAAAATCCCCATCATGCACAGGAAATGAGCCAGCTATTACACCCCATTAAGGTGGCCAGCTACATTTCCTGTGTGTCCAGTCAACTCTGCTGACTGGTGAAAAGAGAAGGGCATGAACCTGCCTTTTCCCCAGCAACTTAGCCAAATGGAGCACTATCAGGGAGCAGTCCCTGTGCTCAGAGTGCAGGAACTACAGTTGTGATCAGCCCCTTTGCTGGGGATGAAATTTTGAAAAACAACTAATTGTGCCTTTTCTACCCCTTGCACACAGAATATTGATCCATAGACACTGGTGATGTTCATGTTTCAAGGGAATTGGGAAGATCAGTAAATGAAAAATAGAAAAATTGAAGTATTTACTTTCTAGTGTAACAAGTGTTTAGCGTGTGCTGTTAAGGATTATGATCCCAATTCAACAAAGTTCTTAAGCACATGTTTAACTTTAAGCATATGCTTAAATCGATTCCCGTGATTTCCACCACTTAACATTAATTACAGTTTAATGTAATTGAATCACTATCACCTTGTCTGGCACGGTTGTTCATTGCACTTTCGGACCTGTGGCTCAGGCTTTGTTAAATATTTGCATTTCTTATTGTCCACAATACTGATATTCTTATTCATAATCTTTGTGCAAGATACTGTTGTCTTTCTTTCCCCTAATAAAACATAAAGCAAAGATACATGGAAAAATGGGAAATGTCCAGCTTTCTTTAAAAAAAAATCTATGTTGAGTCGCAGGTAACTTTATCTGATAAAACTACCATCTTTATGTGTAATTTGGATGAAAGATGTGAAATAAAATACAGTAAGTTATTCTCAGATATAATTTTCTATACATATATACATTATACAAGTTCTAGTTTCACATGTGAAAATTTACAAACCATTGATTAGAAAAGTAAATATTTTATGAAAAAAAACAAACTGAATTAATCCACTGGTTTAGAAAAATGAAGTATGCCATGTCTACATTTTAGAATGGCAATTATGAAAACCAATGATACCAGGAATAATTAAAGGTGGAGGGATCTGGGTGGCTATAAAAGAAGTCGTGATTTATAATTGCACAGAAAAAAATACACGTTAATTATAAATACATTTGCAAAAATCAAATGTATTTTATGTGTACCTACACACCAAATCACACATTCTTCTCTATCCAGACACATATCTTTATCACAACCACTGTGCTCCACAACCTAATCTCTGCACCCATGTGATGCCAGTCGTCCCCACCACCCTCCTTCCAACACACTAAACAAGCACACCAAACATCCACGCTAATAGTGTAGGGAGCAGGTAGATTAATTGATTTTAAGGCTGATGGGAACTATTGTGATGGTCTAGCATGACCTGCATAACACAGACAACAGAATTTCACCCACTGATTCCTGATTCTAGCCCAGAACGTATCTTTTAGAAAGCTATCCAGACTTGAATTAAAGACACCAGACAGTGGAGAATTTACTGTATCCCTTGCTAATCTGTTCCAGTGGTGAAGTACATCTAATTTGAAGTTTGCTGATTTAAACTAGCAATTTGATAAAAGAGTGTGAGCAGGAGGAAGGCAGAGTTAAGACAGTGGTGTATGATAGTAATAAGGAAATTTGCCTGTGGATGCAAGAGTAAAGGATGTGTGTATATATTTTTATATATAATTTGTGTGTGGCCACCTTAACTGATTTACATCTTTCTGTGTATGCCCACATGTGTATATACATGCATACACACATATGCGTGTATGTATATATATGTTAACATTTGCATGTGATTACCTTAACTATTTTACAGTTTTGTGTATGTATGTGTGTCCAAATATGTAGGTATACAGGCATACACCCATACACCAAACTTTTTTTGCCAAATAGTTGATTACACACCAATTACATATCTAAATATATATGCACAAAACCACACAGCTTCTTTGATACTTCCTTTTTATTATTCATTTTAAACATTATTTAAATAAATATATATTAGTAAACTGTTATTTCTGATTAATCAAACGTTGACAATAACAGTTTAAACTCAAATCTTTCCACGTCACACAGTCTGTAACATTTTAAATTATGTTATTTCTGTATATAAGAACAGACAATTAATAGGACAGTTACAATGAATTGTTTTGTCAAAAATAAATAATCTTGAGCTGTAATTTAGAGCATTTGCATTAAAATATCACAAAAAGAAGAATTTTAGGTTACCTAACCTAATTTAAATAACAGCACAAGCTTATGCCAATTACAACAGAAAAGGATGATAAACAGACATAATGAAACACTTTGCTAAATGTTTATCTAAGTTGTCATGTAGAATAAATGACTAGGATTAATGTTACATTTGAGCTTTTCTCAGAAAATGAGAAACACTAGAAATGGTACACTTATGAGAGTTCATGATAAATGCAAGTACTGGAATTATAATAAAAATACAGCAGGAAGTCATTAAAAGTGTTAATATTCTAAAATGAATCCGAGGAGTGGCACTACTTAGAAAAGGCTTGTAGCAAGTAAAGAATGCTTACAGAGGAGAGTTCTCTTACCAAACCGCAAACATACATATCCATGGAAACTCGTCTGTAGAGAATTAAGGATTGTTCACAGAGTCAAAGTAGCTGGGACAGTGAGTTCTTTAGACTATTATGATGAATAAGTGGTATGTTTCTAGCTTTTACTATTTGAGTTAATAAGAGAAGCACAGCAATTTTCAGGATTAGAAGTGACCATGTCAGGAGAGTAGTGTGAAATGCAGAATACCAAGACAGTGCAACCTTGGGAGACTTGCTAAGCAACAAGTAAAGGAGTGGGTGGGCAGGAGATAGACATAACAGGAGTCTATGAATATTTAAAGATGACATACATGACGGTTGAAGATTAATTACTTTTGTTGGTACATGGTGGTATAATTAGGAGTTATAAGATTAAATTTTAAAAAGGGGAAATTTGGACGGTATATCAAAAATAGCTTTCTGACAAGACTTCTGTTGGTGAGAGAGACAAGCTTTTGAGCCACACAGAGCTCTTCTTCATGTCTGGGAAAGGTAATTCCAGTGTAATAGCAAAATGCAAGGTAGAAAAGATTGTTTATCATAAGTAGTTAGCACATAGAGTGGCCTGAAAACATCTCTGCAGCCATAGAACAAAAAGAGGAGGTTATAGGGTTAAGACTGTTGTAATAAGCCATAAATCCAGTGTCTCTTTTCAGTCTATGATTTTTAGTGTCTAGCACAATAATGAATTTAAGCTTCCAGGCTTATATTTTGAAAGTGTTATGCAGGTTTCCTTTGAGGATGAGGACTGATAAGTCAGATATAGAGTGATTGTTTTGTGAAAAGTCACCCCAGGGAAGTGGTTGGTCAAGGAGATGGACTATGTGGTTGATGATTAAATAATTTGGTAATGGATGTCTTAGGAGCTAATAGAAGAACTAATATATTTTTACTCTATCTTCTGTGGTTCTGTGCGTCTTTGTGAGCAAACAAAAAACACAGAGAAAGGGCCACTCAGAATATATAGCAGTGCAAATGTCACCTATGTTTTCAATTCTGCAAGAGCTTGAGAATGATAAAGTAAACAGGATAGTGAATGAGGATAAAAAAGCATAGCATATATATCACAATCATGCCTGCAAACAGGAGAGAAGAACAGGCAAAAGAAAAAGATAGTAGTAATCAAGTGACTATAATTAGAAACACAGAAAGCAATGCTTGTTGATGTGAATATGAGTGTAGTGAGATTTTTCCAGTATGGTGTAATTATCACACTATGATTATTATTATGCCATTTGTGTACCCCTCAGTTTGCAGACATAAGATGACAAGGGGTAAAATTTTCAAAAGTATCTAAGGCCTGATCTGGGTTAATGTAAGCTGACTTTTGTCGAACTAGCTGTGGAAGTGTCTTCACTTAATTTTGGCTCCCACTGCCCCTCTAAGCTGATTTAGTAACACCACCTCCCTGAGTGGTGTAGAGTCACGGTTGATGCAGTCTCAGTGTGGACGCTGCACTGCTTATTACTGGCTTTCAGGAGCCATCCCAGAATCTTCCACATCAACACTACAATTGACTTGACAAAGCCCTGGCTGGGATGATTTAGTTGGGGTTGGTCCTGCTTTGAGCAGGGGGTTGGACTAGATGACCTCCTGAGGTCCCTTCCAACCCTGAGATTCTATGAATTGATACAACCGTTCCTAGTGAGTACACACACCACTGAAACAAAGAGGCAAGTGTGCATACACACAAGCTATTTAATAGCTGCGGTGGATGTATGCTGATGTAAATTAGGTAGACATACTTTTGTAGTATAGATATGGCCTAAAACCTAGGTATGAAATCTGGTCTAAGACTAGATATGGTCTTGAAAGTCAATGGAACTTAGGCTCCTAAGACCTAGATTCACAAGGGTAGTTAGGTGCCTAAACCCTAGATTTAAGCACCTAATTCTGGATTTAGGCACCAATGTCCCAATTTTAGGCTCCACTGTGATTCTCAAACTGCAACTGAATCCTGTAGGCACCTAAACTCACTCTGTGACTAAGTCTTTTCAGTCAAAAGTTAGAGCTTGTGTTTCTGCCTCTGGGTGCCTATCTCCTGCCTAAGCCCCAGTGCGATGTACAAACCAGGGAAGAAAGGCATTTGCTTATCTAATTTGCATGTAGGCGCCAATCTGGTAGGCAGGGCAGGCTCTAACTTTTTTGCCGCCCCAAGCAAAATAAAATAAAATACCCAAGCGCTGCCCCACCGAAACAAAATCCACAACCCCACCCCAGTGCCCATGGAACTCCGCCCCCCCCCCCAGTGTTGCGCCGCAACAACCTCCCCCCCAGCGCCTCTCCCTGCTGGAGCGCCGGGGGGCGGGCAGCATGCCCGGCCGTGGCCCCGCTCTCCGGGCCGGCCAGAGTACTGGGGGGCGGGCGGCAAGCCCAGCCGCGGCTCCACTCTCCCGGCCGGCTGGAGTGCTGGGGGGAGGGCGGCAAGCCCGGCCACGGCCCCGCTCTCCCAGCCAGCCGGAGCACCGGGGGAAGGGCAGCAAGCCCGGCCGCGGCCCCGCTCTCCCGTATGCCTGCCCACAGCCCGCCCCTACAACCCCCCGAGCGCCGCAACACACACAGTGCCCCGCCGAAACAAACCCACCTCTCCCCCGAGCGCCACCCCTCCGCAGTATGTTTAAAAAAAAACACACACCTGAGCACCGCCCCCCGAAGGTGCCGCCCCAAGTACGTGCT
Source organism: Chelydra serpentina (assembly GCA_037349315.1). NCBI lineage: Eukaryota > Metazoa > Chordata > Testudines > Chelydridae > Chelydra > Chelydra serpentina. The sequence goes on from JBAIAC010000042.1 coordinate 32,350,836, forward strand.
CGGTAGGCTGGTGCCTGGAGCCGGGCCTGCTGGTAGGTGTACTTTCCAGCATGATATTGTTCAGCTTCTAAAGAGTTAGTAATTTTTATGGATTTTAAATTTTCTTCCATATTTGTAGTTTGCTTTTCTAAACTCACATATTTATGACCACAGAAAACATGCATCTCCCAGTTTATTAACATTGTATCAATGTTTTCCTATCTGCTGATATATAGCTTTTGTTTCATTTTGTGACGCTGGCAGCCCAGATGCCAGCTCTTGCCCAGGCTGCAGGCATTAGTTAAGACTGACAAGCTCATAGCTGGAGACCAGGTTACCTGTATCTTATTTCTACTCAAAATAGGTATCAGTCTTATAAGAATATATTTAGTATTTAGACTCTGTGAAATGCTTGTATGTTGCTGCATGCATTAATCTCACTTATATATATCTTATGTTATAGGTAATAGTTAAGTGTTTGCTCTGAAACTGTAAACCCCCAGAGTCAGGAGAGAAACATTACAAAGTGTGAAATACTACTTTGTCACAGGGTGTGTTATCTCCTGCCCAACAAAAGAAGGCACATAGATCCCACAGAAATAATTGTGGAACATCAGAGGACAAAAGACTTTGTTGACTGCTCCCCTGCAACCCATGAAGAGGAGACATGCACGTGAACTCATCCCATCATCTTGAACTCTGGGGGAAAGGAATCAAAATCCCTGACAAGAAGAAACTGCATCTTTTTGGCTGTTTGAACTCTGAAGGGCCAAAGACTCTAAACTGAATCCATAGATCCCCAGGGGCTGCCTTCTGGGGCTGCCCTGAAAGAGACTTTGAATAGACAGATCACTACAACTCTGACACTCTTAGGATTTAGATGGTCAGTCATTTGTGTGTATATGTTTGTTTGCTTTAACTGTAAATAAAACCAAAAGGTCTGAAGGTAAAAAAATTCATTACAATCTACATACCACACAGACTATGGTGAAAGATTGTGCCACACACTCTCAAAGAAACTGCGGAACCACCTGATCAACATCCGATACAGCAAACAGGTGAAGATTAAGAATGAGCTCTCAAAATTGGAGACTCTCATAAAAAACCAACCTTCCACACAAACCTCCTCATGGCTGGACTTTACAAAAACTAGACAGGCCATTTACAACACACGCTTTGCTTCTCTACAGACACTAAACTATCTAAACTCCTACATGCCACAAGGGGCCACAACAGTGGTACCCTTGACTCACCCAACAATATTGTTAATCTATCCAGCTATACTCTTAGCCCAGAAGAAGAGTCTGTCCTATCTTGGGGCCTCTCTTTCTGCCCCACCGCCCTCACGAACATGACACAGTTCTGTGGTGACCTGGAATCCTACTTTAGCCATCTCCGACTCAAGGAATATTTCCACCACACCACTGAACAGCACACTACCCCACAGAAACCTTCCTATCAACACTACAAGAAAAAGGATTCTGTATGGACTCCTCCTGACGGACGAAACAACAGACTGGACTTCTACATAGAGTGCTTCCACTGACGTGCACGAACTGAAATTGTGGAAAAGCAGCATCACTTGCCCCATAACTTCAGCCGTACAGAACACAACGCCAGCCACAGCCTCAGACACATCTGACATTATAATCAAAAAGGCTGACAAAGGAGGTGCTGTAGTCATCATGAATAGATTGGAGTATGAAGGAGAGGCTGCTAGGCAGCTCTCTGACACATTCTATGGGCCACTACCCTCTGATCCCACTGCGGGATACCAAAAGAAACTGCATTATCTGCTCAAGAAACTCCTTGAAGAAGCACAAGAACAAATAAACCCCTAGACCCTCCGACCAGGGGTATTCAATCTGCTACCCAAGATCCATAAACCTGGGAATCCTGGATGCCCCATCATCTCAGGCATTGGCGCCCTGACAGCAGGATTGTCTGGCTATGTGGACTCTCTCCTCGGGCCCTACACTCCCAGCACTCCCAGCTATCTTCGAGACACAACTGACTTCCTGAGGAAACTATAATCTATTGGTGATCTTCCAGAAAACACTATCCTAGCCACTATGGATGTAGAAGCTCTCTACATGAACATTCCACACAAAGATGGACTACAAGCCATCAGGAACAGTATCCCCAATAATGTCACGGCAGACCTAGCAGCTGAGCTTTGTGACTTTGTCCTGACCCACAACTATTTCAGTTTTGGGGACAATTTATACCTTTGAAATTTATAATATAAATTTCACTGCTATGGGTACCTACATGGCCCCACAGTACGCCAACATTTTTATGGCTGACTTAGAATAATGCTTCCTCAGCTCTTGTCCCCTAACACCCCTACTCTACTTGTGCTACATTGACATCATCTGGACCCATGGGAAGAAGGCCCTTGAGGAATTCCACCAGGATTTCAACAATTTCCACCCCACCATCAACCTCAGCCTGGACCAGGCCAGAAAAGAGATCCACTTCCTGGACACTACAGTGCAAATAAGCGATGGACACCATCATAAGACCTAACCACATCAGCCACACCATCAGGGGCTTGTTTACCTGCACATCTACCAATGTGTTATATGCCATCATGTACCAGCAATGCCCTTCTGCCATGTACATTGGCCAAACCAGACAGTCTCTATGCAAAAGAATAAATGGACATAAATCGGACATCAAGAATTGTAACATTAAAAAACCAATAGAAGAGCACTTCAATCTCCCTGGACACTCAATAACAGACTTAAAAGTGGCCATTCTTCAATAACAAAACTTCAAAAACAGACTTCAATGAGAAACTGCAGAACTGGAATTAATTTGCAGACTTGACACTATTATATTAGGCCTGAATAAAGATTGGGAGTGGCTGGGTCACTACAAAAAATAATTTTCCCTCTGTTGGTATTCACACCTTCTTGTCAACTGTTGGGAATGGGCCACATCCACCCTAATTGAATTGGCCTTGTTAGCACTGACCCCCCACTTGGTAAGGCAACTCCCATCTTTTCATATGCTGTCTATTTATAACTGCCTACTGTATTTTTCATTCCATGCATCTGATGAAATGGGTTATAGCCCATGAAAGCTTATGCCCAAATAAATGTGTTAGTCTCTAATGTGCCACAGGGATTCTTCGTTGTTTTTGCTGATATAGACTAACACGGTTACCCCTCTGAAAACTCTCATTCCTTTTTCCTAGTTAATAAACCTTTAGATAGTTTATTACAGGATTGGCTACAAGTGTTGTCTTTGGTGTAGGATCTAGAGTACCAATTGATCTGGGGTAAGTGACTGGTCTCTTGGGACTGGAAGCAACCTGATGTGGTGTGATTTTTGGTATAATTGACCATTATTACTATGTCTAGTTTGTCTGGGTGGCAAGATGGACTGGAAAGTCTAACGGGACTGTCTGTGACTCCATGGTAAAACTGGCATAGTGATCTAGGAGTTCACATTTGTTACAGGCTTGCTGAAATCTAATTATAGAACACCACCAGTTTGGGGAGTCTGCCCTGTTTTTGACAGTTTGCCCTGAGGTAGGCACTCATAGTCGTGAGGCACTCTTGACAGTGTGGCACATGTACTTTTGGATCATTATCAAGACAAGCTACTAGTTACATAGTTTGGATCTGAGCGCAGATTTTCTTCAATGTCACTTAGGATGCTTTGAAATGTATTTTACTGATAAATTATTTTCACCGATTCCAAATATTTAGTGGAATGTAACAAAGCATACATATGTGTTTGTTATGTACATGTACACACACACACACAATTGCTTTAATAATTTTGTCCTTAATTCATTTTGCTTAACCAGACTTCCTCTCCTCACTGTCCTTTTGGCTATCTACTTTACTTAGATGTAAAAATTTACTATAGATATTACTGTTGTTTTTAGAAAATTAAAAAGCAAGGAGATGAAAAATATACTTAATCTTTCCCTGCCTGTTGTATTATATCAGCTATAATAAGGATGGTATTATTAAAACACTATTAAAACTAACATTTGATTGAACAAATAGTTATCCAAGGATATATAAATATATATTATAACTTTTAAAAAATAATTTACCTCCTCCACATACAGCATCACAGTCCTCCCAACCTGAGTGTGTCCACATAAAAAGAGGTTCAGGCACTTTTGAGCTATGATTCTCAGGAAGAGGGTCCAGGGGAATTGTGTATTCATAATGCAGACCATAACTCTGGTCATGAAAAAGCAGCACCTGCAACATACACAGAATGAAGATTCCTGTTCACAGACATTGCTGAAGTTAAATTATGACCAGAGGAAGAAATTACATGGAGAATAGTAAAGGAAGAATGAACACTACATTGCTTATGTGCACTGTCTCTGTTGGTACAGAGCTGCATTCTGGTCTTAGAGGAAACCATCACAGTCTTCTTGACTATAAGTATTATGCTGCTGTGACTTACACAAAGGAAAGGGACAGGGTATTTAAGCAGAATAAATGAAGGGATGTGTACAATACTCAGTAGGATAGGAGCAAAGATTGAGGCTGACTTTCTCAGATTAGAATTTTCTGTAGGAAGGGGTGGTTGGATAGTTTAGAAACTGACCATTTTAAGGCAACCGTATTGTTAACTCACTGTTCAATGTAATTCCACAAAGAAACCATACAACTTTTTCTCCTACTATAATGATTTTCACTACTATAATGATTTTCACTAGCAGCACACTGCAATTGTTGAACACTCAATACAGTCCATGTGAAGTTATTAGTACTTATAAACCATTTAAATTTGGCCTAAATCCTTGTCAGAAACAAGTGTGTGACTTAGTTGTTCTAGAGATGTGTACATGTTTATGATGGAAGGAGAATTTTATTCCCCAGTATGCTATCAGTAGTAATAAAGAAATAATCTATATCAGAAGTATATTGTGATTTATTCTGACTCATTGAATAAAAGTGATTTTTAGAAATAAATTTGGCTCACAAACTAATTTGTGTTTCACAGATACAGACAAACATTTTGAACACCTCTGTCCCACCAGTGCAGTGAGAGGATGTCATCATGCAAGATCTGATTCTAGTTAACCCAATGGTAAAGGATGGATTTACAACTTCAGGTTTCTGCATGAAAGAATACTAGATGATGTTACTCACAAGAAAGATATAGTTTTTGGAGGACAGTGAGGATATCAAGTTTTAATTTTATTTTGGAAGGAGATATCTCCCCAGATTCTTGCATTTGGAGGATTTAAAAATGTTGAGTATTCTCCCATCACCACCCTGAGAATCACCATACTCTCTCTCCCTCTTCCAGTTCTATCACCATCACTATCAACTTCACCTCTCCTCCATTTCAGTAGGTGACCACCACAGTCCACTGCTCCTATAATGTGAAGTCTCGTATAATGTTTGTCACACAAAAGATTTTATCTCAGTTATGGCGTCTAGCTATTTCACATTAGGAAAATTGTCAAGCTATTTGGATTGCTAAAGAATTCCAGAAACATAAAACACCAACCCCACCACCATGCTCTTTTATATAAAACAGGTAGAAATATAATCCATATTGTCATACCAGTAGATGTAAAGGTGATGTTGTGGGACCTTTGGCAGAGATTTTCTCCCAGAGACCTCTCCGAACATAATGGACAGTAGTCCCAGCAATATTGAATGTTCCTGAATGTTCTATCTTCCAGTCACTATTAATGGACTGTTTGCTGGCATCTCGAAGAGCTGTGGAAATATTAGAAAATGATGTGAAAGAGAACTTTACAGTAATACTTTATGGCATCTTCACATTGTGCTGTCAGTATAATTTACAAGTTGGTGGAATCATAGGATCCAATTCACAAAGCTATTGGTCATTCATAACCTACATAAATAAACTTCAACAACAGCACATTCTAGATTCACTTTCTGGCAAGGAAACATGACAAAAAACATATGTCTGCCATTATTTGGATTCTTCTGAAGTTAGGACAGTTTTATTGGCCTGATTACAAGGACTAACGGCCTCTAGCATTATTCAGTAACTTGATTAAAACACAGGTCAGTCGGGTCTATACAAGTTCTTTGCCCCCAATATGGTAATTTTTATGAACAGACAGGACCTAAGGAATAAGGGAGACAAATGGAATGCTTCAGAAATCACAGAGCACTTCTATGGGTCAGGGCAGATTAGTATTTAGAAACTTCCTGCTTTCAAATCCTTTGCTTTAACTAGTAGACACCATTGCTTACTATCTGAAAATGTGGAAATGCTGTAATTGTCCAAGACATGCTACATTTCTGCACTATATTTCTGTTTTTTAAAAAAACTGACTTTTGTAAATAGGCATAATTTGATGTTTCAAGCCAGGAATACCCTTTTTGGGGGGAGGGCTCTTCCCCCCTTTGGCTTGATCATAAGTATTGATTAGACTAAATAAGATACACTTCAAGGAACTGAGGTTAAATGATTTTGCATCATTTTTGATACATGAATCAGTACTTTTTTCCTCCTGTGAAGAGTCTGCAATTCTTGAAAGAATCAGGCTCTTGAACAGTCATGTGAAGTAAAGTATACTCAAAGTCACCTTGTGGGCAAGAAGTGCTACACATTCCCCATTGAAATTGGATGTTTGGCTTCAGAATTATGTGAAAGAATCTCAACACCTTAGTTCATGCCCAAAATTTCTTTTAGAGTTGTACATTAATGTGAGTCATTCCTGGTGATCAGCTTCTCTCCTATTTATATTTATACTGTTATGTTATGTTTCTATGGGAAACAATGGCAATAAGACCATCAACTGGCAGGAATACAATTGCATTATTCACCAATAATGTGTGCCACTACAGCACTGTACAATAAATAGTAAGTCTATAAAATCCATTAATGCTGTAAAATATTCCTGTACTAAAAATATCCAGTGATTTTATAAGTTTCAAAAATTGGCCTTTTAGGTTTAACAATTCAACTATTTAAAGTTAATTAAGTTCCATTTAGTAGTTGGTAGTAAGGGCCAAATTCTCTCCCCAGCCCACAACCAAAGTAAATGGGCCATAAACTGGGGAGGTCTGCCAGGGTCAGAGAGGGTAAGATGGAATGGAATCCACTCCCTGATCAACAGTGGAGCTGCTATGCAGCCATATGACTGTAACAGCCTCTTCAGCTTTTGTACCCTGTCCATCATAGAAAAGAGGGGGTTTGGCTGCTGAAGTAATATAACTGTGGATCCACCAAGCTTACCCCTGCGCCATCTCCAAAACATTCCATGTTGGCACATGAGGTGTTCAGAGGGTGCAGAACACTGAACAGGCCTCCCATGTAACGGAACCATTCTGGTTCTTTTTGTATTCTTGTCACATCTGTGGGCCCATATTTGAGCTGCAGAATTTGACTTGAAGGAAGGAAAGGTGGTTCTATGATTAAAGCTTAGGACTGAGAATCAGGAGATCTAAGTTCCACTCTTGACTCTGCCACAGACTATTTAACCTTGGGCAAGTTTATCAAGATATACTATATGTCCCAGTCCTGATTACTCCAACTGTTTTCATTCTAACCTTGACAATTGAAATCTTGGTCCTCTCAAATCCATTCAAAATGCTATTGCTAAAGTAATTTCCTTGTTTCACTGGTCTATGTCTTCCATCTCTTTGAATCCCTATATAAGGCCTTTCATAGTATAACTCTGTCTTGCCTATCAGTGCTAATATGTAATAAGGCTTGCCTCTACTCTACCAATACTGTCAACCTCCATCCCCACGCATGGGAGATATTCCCTATTAATGTCCATAAAGTCAATACATTATTCTCCTTTGCATCTTTTTAAAACTCATCTATGCCATGAGACTTGTGGCTAGACATTTGGTGTGCTGAGACTTCTGCTTAATATGCTAATCATGATGGTTTTATTTACCTTGCCTTTTCCCCCACCATTTGTTTCTGATCATCCAATCTCAAAAGTTATAGAGCAGAAATAGAAGGGATTCAAAGGTGGATGATGAAAATGACTAGAGCCATGGAAAGACTTTCTTATGAGAAAAGACTGGAAAAGACTGGTCTTCTTGATTTAGAAAGAAGATAGCTGTGGTATACAGAATAATGAATGACACCGAGAAGGTAAATTAAGTATTCCCATTTACCCTTTCTCATAATACAAGAATAAGTGGCAATCAGTTTAATACTGCTCAGGTTACCACTACCATTGAGACCAAAAGGGTTAATTAAATATTGTATGGCTAATGAGAATACATAAATACTAATACTTCAGACTACACAACAACCACTAATGGGTAGGGAATAAGAAGAAAGACTTCACCCATACTCAGGTTATTCCATTATTTTTTACTGTGTAGTTTCTTGCATCTTCCTGTGAAGTATCTGATATAAGTCACTGTTAAATCAGATTCTGGATAATCTGGATAATTTTTCCTGGGCTTATCTATATGAACATTTAGTTCACAGCAAGTTGTGGTGTAAATCATCCTCACACTAGCCTGCTGAGCACTAACTGTCCATGTGGACCCTATTGCTGTGCACTAGAAGTTCCATAGTGCCATTTGATCTATCCTACTTTGAAATGGGAGTAGATTAAAGAACTGACCTCAGGGTCCACACAGACAGTTAGCAAGTAGCAGACTAGTGTGAGGTAGATTTTATCACCCCAGCTTGCTGTAAACTAAGTATTCATACAGACAAGCACCCTGTCTGTAAAATGGGAATTCCTACTTCACGGGAGTTTTATGAAGCTCAATTAATTCAGTTTTGTAAAGCCCATGAAATAAATGGAAAGAGTACCACTGCACTACAATAATGGAAAGCATAATTTACTACTTTTCGTTATTACTATGTAAACACATTTACAGAATCCTTTTGCAGTACCTAGTTAAATACTAAGAGTAATCTGCAAGGTTATTTTATTTCAGTATGGACTGAATGCTCCTTTCTTCCCCAATCTTTACCTAGCGTGAGTTGAGCATCCAACACATGCATATCTAAACACATCAGATCCCGTGACATTCTCTCTCAGTGCCTATTCCTGATCAATCTGATGCCACAGAATGCACTATTCTGTAATACAGATCAAAAACTAGCCTGTACCATTTACATAATAACTGAGTGATGGTGAGGAATGTGGTATATCTGCAGGATTTATGTGCTGTAACGGTGAGCTCTCTCTCTTTCTTTATGTGGATACTACTGAAATGGTAGCTTTGTCCTGACATTTTTATTTTTGTTTAAGTGGAAATTGCCAATTTTTGTAGAGAAAGGATAACAGATTTTAAGAAAAAGGGGACTGAGTTCAAATGAGGGGGAAGTTCACATTTTTGTGAATTCTGAATTGATCAGTGGTATATTTTGTGTGCAAAGAGGATACAAAACTTGATGAGCTACTGCATGTCAAATTTTAGAAGAATGTAATTTTGACCATTTACTACTTCTCTAGGAACACTTGCCAGTGACCAAAATAGTCTAAAAAAAATTATAAACCCCTGAAAGTGTACATTCTATCTTTAGTATTTTTAAAGTAAGCCACTGTTTCACATTTTCAAAGCCACTTACAGGATTTGAAAACCAGGAAATCTCATGACCAAATACCTGAAGCACCTTTTAAAATTTCAGCTTAATGTCCTGTTAAAAGGCAAAATTCTATCACTATCAGTGTCTCTAGAATTAGATACAATTTGACATAATGTACCAATATTAGTGTTATTTCCATTTAAATGTACTTTTGCAACCACATTTTTCAATTTTACATTATCCAACAATGGGACATTTAAAAATGTTGAAAGTAATATATTCGGTACTCCTTTAGTGCTAAATAATGAATATCATAGTTTAACTGATAAATATCTTTGATTACGTGAAGAAATTTACTATTAGCCATTATATTACTTTTATATAGAGATATTATAAGTTGAATAACCTAAACTGCCCATCATCTCTCAAATAACTGAGGGTGTACTTTGATATTATCTCTCTGTAGGAAGCTCTCCTATTAGTTGCTTCTCCCTTAATTTATTTCAGGCCACTGTTTGAGCATAAGGAAACCAAAGAAAAATAGTTATCAGGCCCACACAATCTCTTTGCAATAGTTTATTAGGTATATCGCAGCATGCACAGTGTCAAAAAGAGAATCTCCCTTCCCCAAATGAAGAATTTCAGAAAAATCTTCATAGTGTTTACAAAATCACATACTCCAATAATCAAACATTTATTGAAAAGCTATGCAGGGCAGTAGTTAGAATGAGCCTGAGAAATATTTCCAATAAGATCTGTAATAAAATGGGAAAGATATAATATGGCGGTAATTATGTATAGTACAGAAAACAAAGATGACAGTTTATATTGATCATCAGGTTTTCCTAAAACTGAAGAGAATATACTTCTATTTTCCTCTTTTAAAATTCAAATAAAGTATTTAGATATTTGTGATTCAATGTTTATTAATGGCTTTTTTGATATAACTGATGTGATTCCAAATATATATCCTGAATTTGTGTGTGAATATTACATACACTCATGTGGGTAAAGAACAAGCCTACGGGGGCTGTTCTGTTCTGGGGTGTTTTTTTTAAGTAATAACTATCAAAGCACTGGGCATTTCCTAAGGATTACTGATGGGCAGGAAGGAGATGATGGCACCTCAGCAGAACCTCAGGCAGTTAACCTTAACAGGTCATTAATCCTCAGGAAATGCCCTGTGCCAAGGTCATCAAGGTTACTATAAAATGAAACCGAGGAGACCGGGTGCTGGGATTTTTATGGACGATACAACTTTAACTAACTTATATAAAGCAGTCTGCATGTATTCTCTCTCAACTGTTTCTGCAAATAATGAGACCATCACTATTCAGCAAAGCATATGCTTAAATCTCACTGAAGTCAGTAAGATTTAAGCATGTGCTTAAAGTTAAATATGTAATTAATTGCTTCGCTGAATAGCAATGTGATTTAAGTGTTTTAATTTGTGTAACTATTTTCTCATATACATGTCTAAATCTTTAGCACTGTGGATAAATTTTCACATATTCTGTCACTTCCATTTTTTACCTATTCTGAAAATAAAGCTGATGAATCCTCTAAGTACCCAACACAATTTCTCAAGAATAGTAATTTAATGACATTTATCAAAAAGAAGATTGTTGCACAATTCTTCTATGTAGCTCAAGGACCAGATTTTTTTTTTTAAAGAGTCCAGAGGCCCATATTAAAGTATGTATGTGCAAAAATGTATACATAATGTTTGTGTGTATAGTTACGTTTGTGCGTGCTACCTGGATAAATGCATGCACAAATGGCTAATTACATGTCTAACTAGCCATTTCTGTTTAATTACCCATTTCGCATGGATAGTCTTTGAAACAGAGAATGCAAATATAGATGCATAATTGTGCTCACATTTTTGCGCTTTGACTGTGTCTACACCTCCTCCTTTAAAAATGAAAACAACATATAAAACATGGATCTTTTTGGAACAGGGCTCTCGGATTTAGCTTTCATGAATGAGAAGGAATAACTAACTTGTATTCATTTTCCAATCTACTGCTTTGGAAAGGTGAGAATTCTATAAATATTTTCATCAAGCTTAAACAAATATCAGCTGAGCATGATCGAATTTCATATGCTGAATTCTGGGTGTTTTCTGAAATGTGTTGATCAATTGCTACCAGTTCTACCTATTTCATATACACAAAACATTGGACTGGGAGACTAAGATCTGACTATGCCTTTTTCTTTTGAACTGAAAAGGACTATTACAGACAGCAAATCTCATAGAGTCTTCTTTGTTACCAGATTAAAACAAAATAAAACCACATCATCTCTTCATGAAAAAAATGTAAACCCACACAGGTTTTTTTGAATTTGGCAGCTTTAGTTTCTATCATTATAAATCACAAAATTCATGAAATAAAGTACTAGCAACTAGCAAAGATATAAACCATTAGCAAATTCTAAAGAACATATGATTACTTTATACTAATATAAAATTAGCTCCAAAAGTGCTACATATTAACCAGATTATATGAACTTTTAAGCACAGGGAGGTGGGAGGGAAATATGCTTAGTCTTAATACACAAAGTTATACAAATTCTTGTTGATAAAGACCAGATCCTCAGCTGGTGTAAACTGACTTCAACTGAGCTATGACAATTTAGACAAGTTGAGGATCTGGCCCAAGATATTTAAAAGCATTGTCAAATGATATTTAAAACTGTGTGTGCTTTGACAGGCTACATATAAGGAGCATATGACAGATTTTTTTCCTCAGGAAGCATATTCCATAATGGAAACCACATGCAGCGTAATTATGCATTAGATGCCTCAAAATGGAACTGGTGATTACAAATGTGTGTAGCATTAAATTCTCAGGACTCCAAAAGATTTACATCTTTGAAAGAGATCGACTGTATATCTGAGAAGTCACAAGTAATCCACTTCTGTGCTACAAATGAAAAAAAATAACTGTATTTTTTCCTTCTAACATCTGTTTAGCAGAATATCAGAAGGTAAGGAGATTATAGTCGTTAGACTATAAAACAATTCTTTAGTTATATTTCATTATCCATTCTTATTAAAGCATTATGGGAATGGGTTATGTCAAGTCATTATATAATACCGTCACAAGAATGAGAATTCTGTTGTGAAAGCCTAATTCATTCTTTATGAAAAACACTGTAAACTACCTTTTTACCCCACGTTAATGAGGTTTTTAAACAAAAGATAATTGTAATGCCCGCCTGTTCAATTTCAAAATTGAGGAAAGGACAAAGCACAGCATTACTCTACAACAATTCAGCTAATACATGAAACACTGAATTTCTCATAATTTATTCTTATGATAGAGATTGTAAAGCAAGAGAAAATGAATCAAGTCTCCTGGCAACAGTTTTAACACGATAAGAATTAATACAAATGTTAATCAACTCCTTAGACAGAAATCTCAAATTCCTTCTTGAATACTGTGTTTTAATTCTAAAATTAATTGGATTTCAGATGCATGGAAATGTTACTAATTAAACATCTCTGGTTTTCTCTCTTTTTTGTCATTGAGTAAAATTTCTATCCACCCATATGATCTTAAGAATGATGTACTGAAGAAGGATCATTATTGACATTTTGACCATGTAATGTTTCTAGGGCTGATTAGCTAATATGTGGATCTTTTGCAGGTAACAGAGATTCTGTAAATCTTTTGAGTCTGTGCAGGACCTACTTACAGTGTGGCTGGGAGTGCATACACTGTCTCATCCCCATCTAGGGTTCTAGCTCCCCAAAGGGGTGAGGAGAGAGAGAGAGAGAGAGAGGGTTGGGCCATGGCAGAGCTGCCCAATTGCACAGAGGATCACATGTTGCACCCTCTCCTCTGCTAGGATGGTAGAGCTGCTACCAATTAATCTTATGTTCTCTGTAGGGCCCAGGAACAAGTCTGACACAATCTGTCAGAATTCCTCCTGAGAGCTGCTGGTGTAGAACAGCCACTTTCTCTCTCTTTACTAATGTGGACTGTGGCTATAAGGCACAATTTAGACAATACAATTGCAGGACCCAGACCACAGTGCTTCTGCTCCCCACTACTTGTGAAAATGGAGCATAGTTCTGATTACCCCCATACTGAATTTACACTAGTACAATAAGGGCCAAATGTTCCAACAGTCTTAACTTGGCTTCTGCTTTGGAAGTATATGATTTTGCAGCCATATTGCATGCCTCTCTCTATAACATTTATAGAGATTATTTTCTGAAAAATTGGCCCTGAATATGTAAAGTTGACCCACTTTGTTGTTAGGGCCAGAAATTAAGAGAATAAAGCATTCAACATTGTAAAAATAGCACAAAGAAACCTATAAAATTGAAGGACAGAAACACAAGAGAATAGTTAAATCATTGTTTATAGGATTTGTGATAGAGAATGCTGGATGTAGATAAGGATGTATCAATGTGCATTACAACTGCCATTTTTGAGTCACAGAGTTTTCTGCAAATTAATCTTTTTGAGCTGAAATTTTCATTCTTGGTCTCAAACTTTGGAATTCTTTTCATTCTGTTCAGACTCTTAAACTGCTCTCAGAACTGTTTCAATCAAGCAACTTAAGTTTAAAGGGAATTCCTTCCCGCAATAAGAACATACGATTTTCACTTGAACAATATTGTTCAAGTCCTTTTCCTGCTCCTCAATAATTCAAAAATGGCTGAACAAATGCCCTTCAAATATAACAATAGCTGAACCCTGTGACAAGTTCGGACTCACCCCTGCGGCGCCTCCTGCTGGTTGTCCTGGGAGTTAGCTCGTCCAGCCTCTGGAGCGCCCTCTGCAGGCCCGTGATCTGGCTGCCCACTCTCTGGCCCGTGTCCCTCCCAGGACCTGGTGCCCCTTTAACTGGGGTGCTGCCCCCTGGCAGTACCCCTAGATCTGGGTCTCCCCTCCCCAGGGGAACCCCCAACCCACTATCCCCACCTCGCCTCAGTCGTAGGCTACTGCCAGTCACCAGCTAGCCCCTGCGCCCTGGGGCAGACTGCAGTATAAGCCACTCATCACAGGCAAAGGGGGTTTGGACCTGCTGCCTCGGCCTACCTGTGGGCTGCCCCCACAATCCCAGTACTTAGTGGGGCCTAACCCTAGGCCACAGCCTGGGGTTTTCTCAGGCCGGAGCTCCCCAGCTCCTCTGGCCTTCCCCAGCCCTGCTCCACCCTAGGTACCTGGTCAGGTCCCTGCAGCCAAGCCCTTCCCTCTCTAAAGACAGAGAGAGAGAGAGTGTCTGTTTGCTCCAGGCCCACTGCCCTCTCCACAGCTGTGGCTGCTTTGCCAAACAGCCCAGCTTCTCAGCCCTCTCCCAGGGCTATTTCCAGCCCCTCCGGGTAGGAGCAGGTATCCACCCCGCTACAAACCCCAATGAGGTTGAGTTGCTTTGTTAAGTTCTTTAAAAAAGTAAAAGTAAAATGACAAGTGATTAAGAATTAGTGACCACGATAAGGAACACATTTCCAAAGATTTGCATCATGTCTGAGAATGTCCCTTATGATACTTTGTGACATTATGTAGTGACATGAAACAGCTTATATACTTCTTGTTGAGCCTAACCAAAGTATTGCTTAGAAGAGGAGCTGGAGTGCTATTCACAAAGGAGTTTGATTCCCCTAAATCAAATGGAAGCATAGATTCCTCCCTCAAGCGCCGACTATTCTGTATGGGACCTGTGTGTGCCAGAAGGGTATGGCCCATATTTTTAAAGCTATTTAGGTGATGCTGCGCTCAACAGTGCAACATTTAACTGATTTAGGAGCCTAAATCTCATTTTTTTCCAAAAGTGATTTAGGCACATATGAGTTTAAGGGCTGGTCTCCACTGAAAAGTTAGGTCAACCCAGCTACATTGCTCAGGGGTCGCCCTGAGCAATGTAGTTGAGCCTATCTTACCCCTGCTGTAGACAGCACTGTCGATGGAATGCTTCTGTCTGTAACCCACACACCTCTTGGGTGTCCCAATACAATATTATTGGGACTGTACCCCATCCCGCATTATTAGAGTGTGCTACAAGAAGTTTGGACAAGATGAAATGGACTAGATGATGAAGCTGAATCGTTCATATATAATAGGAACTGAGGAAGTAAATACACTCCAGTTGTAAAAGACACGTCCAGTCCTGCATATATTAATATATTATGTGACAAAGTTCTTCCTCTACCTCAGTGGGTCCTGCGCTTATTGGCGGATTTTGCTTGCCTCAGAGATCTTCCCCTCTAGTAGAATCCACAGTCTAGATCAACTCCTCCTGTGCTTGATCAGGAGTTGGGAGGTTTGGGGGGAACCCGGGCCCACCCTCTACTCTGGGTTCCAGCCCAGGGCCCTGTGGACTGCAGCTGTTTAGAGTGCCTCCTGGAACAACTGCACGACAGCTACAACTCCCTGGGCTACTTCCCCATGGACTCCTCCCAACACCTTCTTTATCCTCACCACAGGATCTTCCAGCAGTATGCCCTCTTACTCTCAGCTCCTAGTGCCTCTTGCTCCCCACTCCTCACACGCAACCTCCTTCCACAGCTCCTGACATGCGCCCCTCACTGACTCACTGGGAGGCTTTTGACTAGTTTCAGCCAGCCCCTGATTGGCTGCAGGTGTCTCAATTAACCTCCCTGCCTTCTGGAAAGTTCTTAATTGGCCCCAGGTGTCTTGATTAACCTGGAGCAACTGCCAGAAGGTATCAGGGATTTGTTTAGCCTGGGGCTAACATACTGCTTCCTTACCACTTTCCTATAGCCCTCTGGCCTTGCCCCGTCACAATTACTATCTAAGGTATGTTTCATTTTCAACTTGCATTATTTAAAAATAAATAAATACTACTCTTAAAAAACAAAAATACCCTAGAAAACTTACAACTAAAACTGAGGTTATCAATTTGAGATTCTGTTGTACGAGCTGACATCATTTCCAAAAAACCACAAAAAGAGCCATCAGTGTATTTACACAATAGAGCAATCCAAAATACTGAACCTTTTAAGGTATTTTAACAGAGCAGGAGCAGCTCTCATGATAACTTGAAAGCAAACCTTTGAACTCTGGAACTGTTATTATTAAGATTTATTATCTTAATTTTCCATGAAAACAGTGAGGTTAATCAGATAAAACCTTTTTTTATAGGTTAATTATGCTAATACAAAGATCAACCCAGGGACTTTTCATTTAATTGCACTATTAATTCTTACAGGTTCTGTTTTTCAGTTTAAAATGAAAACACAGAACAGAACAGCAACAATTGTAATTTTTCAGGAATCTATTAAAAAGCAAACACAAAATTGTCATTTCCCTGAGGCACAGTTCCTTTAAAGGGCCTTTTCACAGAATTCACTTTCTTTTCATATTCTCTGTAGTTCACTTCTTAGTCATACATACCAGCAGTATGGTAATTTTTTGCTGTGGGTACAAACAATAAATAAAACGAAATATACCTAAGTAACTGTGAGCTGGTTTTTCTTCCACAACTTTGATTCTTCTTGCTCCTGCAGGTATCACCAAAGCTTCCACATAACCTAAGCATGAGATCAAATGTCGCGAGTTAAATACAAAACTATGGGACAGTAGATTTTGCATTTTTGGTTTTTTTAAATCTGCTATTCTTTTTTTTCTTTTAAGTCTAATATTGTATCATATTTTCCAGGATGCCCTGTCATAAACAACCTTTACAAAGATAGCTTGAACTATGAACATCCAAAAATAAGTTCATGTAAAGGGTATGTTCTATGGTCATTGTGACTGACTGCTATGAATGCTAATGGAAGATGCCCATATAGAGCCAGAACATCAAAGCTGCTGAGCATTTACAACTCTCATTGACTTCATGGGCCCTGATACAGCAAAGTATTATTTAGCATGAGCCTTACTTTAAGTCTGTGAGTAGTCTCAGACTGCCTGGGAGTTAAGGATGCTCAACAACTCATGGAATCAGGCCCATAAACAAGGAAAGAATGTATCCCTTTGTGTCTTTAATTAGCACTTCTATATGAAAAAAATACTTCAAAGATAAATTTCACAAGGCTTATTTTCTCTCCACTTCATGAGATAAGGAGATGGGGCTGCTAGGTTTCCTGACAGCCCCATTAAAAACTCTGAAACATTAAAAACACACAATTATCCATGTGATGTGCTATATATAATATATACAATGATCTACAGCCAAATGAACATAATAAAGCTGCTATTCCTTCAAGAAGTTCTGGGGGCGGAAACCATACAGATGAAGTTGCCTCAAGATAAATAGAGTCCTCTGTCATTAAAGGTACCTGAAGCCCTTGATGGAATTCCAACATTATGTGGCACATATAATTTGGATGTTCTGGTTTTAAAAAATTAACAAATAAAATACATTTGATGTGGTTTCTAGATCTCTTTTGTACCTTTACCATACTCAACCCTTATTCCTCCATAGATTTGAGCTTTCAGTTGTGTGTATCAATAACTTGGTGAACTTTTAAATATTGTTAAAAATTGTAAAACTGTAAACATTGTTAAAATTAATTAATTAAAATTTCTCTTAACAATTTCAGTTTTCAAAGTCGGAAAATATCTCCTTATATAGTCATGCTTCAAAGTTGATTAGTACTGCTCCATTATATTCCTAAGCTAAAATACTACAATAAATTTGGATATTTATCTCTGTTATAAATGCGAGTTGACAGATTTTGACTGATGTGGTCAGCTCCCTTTTCTATAGCTTTTTAGATTTAAACTTTGATCTGTAACTGAACTTAGCCACTCTTTCTTTATATGTTCCTAGCCTTTTAGACTTGTTTTTGTTTCAGTTTTCTCTGTCCCGCATTACCACCAGCCTCAGAAAGGGATAAATTCAAGTATCTGAATGCTGCGTCCAATTTTATTTTCTAAAGCACTGCTTAGAGTAATCTAGATTGCACTGAAATCTCTCGATTTTTCAAACATATACAGTCTGCTTCTTCTTATACTAGTTTGTGCAAAATAATCTACTCACTATCTTGAAATTTTGCAAATTACTTTAGAAAGAAGCGGAAATCATAACTACACACAAACATTTCAGAGCTGAAATAATGATCTATCAAATGCACTTTCAGATAGAGGATTGTTCCAAATGTTCTAGATGCAGCAAAATGTGGACAACCTTATGGCTTTAGGCCCCAGTTCTGCAAACACTTATGTGCATAAATCATCCCATTAAACTCAATGGGAAGACTGACACATGAGAGTCAGATCAGGCCTTAGCTGCTAAAACGTTTCAGAAATGCCATTCAGATTTATGATATTATTCACAGTTTTATACTCACGTTATGACACTTTATAAGAAGTTTTCCTTGGACATTTGTCCTTTATATTCTTTGTTTCCTCTTTTGTTTAAAGACATTGAGACATTGATGTAGGTGATGAATAGTTATCTGGATAACATTTATTCTCAAGAACAGTAAACAAATGTAGGTACTGTGTGTCAAAAATCTAAAGTGGGGTTTACTAAATACTTGTTTCAATCTGTCAAAAACAGCCTCTTCTATGAAATAGTGTCCTTTATACTGGGGGAAACACTATTTTAGACAACTGCAGCCAATGCAAATTAGATAATTCCTTCTCTATTGTAATTTAATAAATACATAACAGACAGAGCATCATTTTACAATTTCTTCATTAGAAAATTTTCATGTGAATTCTCCACTCACATCTCAACTACTGCATATCATAATCAAACAACAATCAATAGCTTTACAGAAGGTCTTCTGCAGCTCTCTGAACGTAGTTCTCAGGCACTTAATTGTTAAGCAAAAATGAAGCATACCTCTTGACACACAATTTCATCAAAACACTGCATGGTTTATTAAGTAAAAAATAAGCAGATATACCTGCTCCTCTGGTATGGTTAAAATCGCCTTTAATAACTTTGCATGATTTTCCATTACCATTGCAAACACCACAATGATCTTCTCGTGCCAGAGATCCTAATATTCCATCACAGCCAAATTTCTGTGGAGAAAAATAAACCTATCATTGTAATTAAGGGTTAGATTGTGCATTTAGATTGGTGCAGAGCTGTCCCACCACAGGGAGAGCACCACAAGGCATTTCAGATGACAATTTGCCTCCCCACTTTGGAGGGTACATGCACCTTATTAACAACCCCCCACTCCACTCATGTGGCTGGCCAGTTCTCTTGGCTGGTGTATATAGGGTGGAGCCGTGTCTCAGCCCCCTCCTTGCCCTGCCCCTTCACCTTTGTGACACTATGCACTCCTGGGGTGGTAGGGACAGCACAATTCCTATGTTCACCTGATCACAGAGTCAGTAGCTTGATCTGGTGCTTACACTGGCGGTGCAAAGCGGGGAAGGTTATCTGGGCTCCTCTGTAAATGCACCCACATAAGGACCAGGCACAATCTGACACCAAATCATTTACTGTGCTAGTTTACTATATTAAAAGAAATGTGAAAGTGTCTGGAACTTGTATTATGTACTTGGAAATGTAACCCTTACTGATGTTTTATTGAAAGGCTATCAACACAAATACTAAGCTTAAAACAAGAAACATTTATTCTAGCAGTACACAAATTACTCTGCTATGCTTATTACTATTCATAAACATCATTACTAATTTGATAACAAAAACCAGATTACACTGAATACCATATGTGGTATATAAAAAGTCTAGTGATCCCAGCGTAATCAGAATTAACTGTATTAGTATAGGTGCACTCATCCAATGAAACCAACAAAATCTCCACTCCTCATAAATTATCAAGGCAAGGGCAGAGTAATTAGAAAATAAAATAACTGCATAAAAAAAGAAATTACTGTGAACTGAAAATCTGTTCATGTTCAAGTACAAGATGACTTACTGCATTTCTCCATTATAGTTCTTTTAAATTAAAGAGAGGAAAGTGACAAATCAGGATTTTCAGATGGGAGTTGTATGCCTATTTCCTATTTCCATATGTCTAGACTAGGATAACATGGGCATTTTTAAAGTGTATAAGTTCAAGTGTTTGAATTAACATGTTAGCTGGTTAAGATGAAACCTACATATTAAAATACAACTTGTCCCATTTACAACAGGGTTTTATAATGTGTTGATTAAAACTTTTAGCTAATACTTTAAAAAAATCTCTTTTTATCCTAACCTAGGCATACCCTGAAGCGGCACAGAGTTTAGAGGATGCCAGTGCAAAGGTCTTACCCATTGCAGTAAAGACAGTGACTGAGTGGTGTAGGGCCAGAGACTGTACTTTCAATAATTAATTAGGAAGGAGCCAAAAACAAACCTGTGGGACTAAAAAGGTGTGAGGAGGACGAAGGGCCACCAAACGAGACAAAGAAAGAGCAGTTAGAGAGATACGAATTTCCATGTACCAAGTGAAACTTTAAGGCAACTTAAGGCATAAACTTTAAGTAACATGTACAGAATTAGTATTAAGCTTTTATTGTACATGATTCAGGCTCCAATGTTGTCATTTATCTTGACCTATAATTCTGTATCTCTGGAAATCAGGCTGAATTAAATATACATGCACACTCTACATCAGTATTTTCCATGCTTCTGAAAGATGAGCCTCTCTTCAAGACAATGAAATCAATCATCCACTGGCTCACCCCCACTAAGTGTTGTTAAAGATCCGCTCATCTGAATGTATACATTTTCTGTGCTACCTTTCCCTGGCCCCAGCTAGTCCTTCAGGTGCTGTGCCACATAACGTATTGTAATAAGTGAAATGAATTTAAAATATTATATTTTATATGTAGATATAAGAGGAAGGCAATGACCCAGCTCTGGATATTTCTTATGCAATATTCTACCAGAATTAGCACGTATGTACAGTATGTTAAAAGTTGAGTCTAAAGAATTGATTTATACCTGGCATCTACCATTTGCGCAGATATCTAATCCATGCTGACCACAAGAAGTCCCATCCATCACCTTTTCTGTTAGAAGAATAGGCTGATCCTTTCCAACAGGGGAACAATATAATGCACAAGGCTTTTCTTTAATAGAAATTGGTGAAAAAAATGCCAAGTTAGTAAAACTGATTAATAAAAGTAAAATTCTTCCAAACCAATGTTTTTGGTGGTGGCGCACAGTGTTCTTCATTATATTAATCAACATTAATTATAACAAAAAATTATTTCATTTTATTTAAGACAAATGAAAAAAAGATACTGAATCTTTCTTCAGTTTGGTAAACTACAGCTCTTTTTTCCTGTTAGAAAACAACTGTATTAAAAACGTCTAATATTTTGGTTGTAAGAGGAGATTACTTACCCGTATCTGGAGGCTCTTTAAGATGTGTGGTCCCTATTTATATTCCAAACATGGGTGCACATGCACGCCATGCACCAGATCTGAAAGTTTTCAGCAGCAGTGTCTGTTGTCCCGCACGGGCGCCTTACTTTGTCACGTGCTCCATAAGAGGTTATAAGAGGTCGTGAGGGCGATGCACCCTCAATTTCCCTCTTACCGCTGAATAGAAAGTCCACAGCAGAGGGGATGGTGGGCGGGTACTGGAATACAAATAGTGACCACACATCTCGAAGAACCTCCAGTTACAAGTAACTCTTCTTCTTCAAGTGATGGTCCCTATATGTATTCCAAATGCAGGTGAGTATGAAGCAGTGATCAGCTTGGAGGTGGGTGCGAGGAAATGAGAGGTAAAGCTGACTGCAGGATGGCATGTCCCACGGTTGCGTCTGTGTCTGCCCACTGGTTGATGGTGTAGTGCGCTATGAAGGTGTGGCTAGAGCACCAGGTCGCCGCACGACAGATCTCGTGCCAGGGGACATCTGACAGGGAGGCGCCAGTGGTTGTGTGAGCCCTTGTGGAATGAGCCATGATCCTGATGGGCAGTGTGGGAGCACGCAGAGCATTCAGTAATGCACTTAGGGATCCATCTGGATATGCACTGCGAGGAAAGGGCTTTCCATTTCGACCATTCTGCAATGGCCATGAAGAGGCCTGGGGAGGTGCAGAATGCATGAGTCCTGTCCAAGTAGAAGGCCAGTGCCCTGTGGACGTCCAGGTAGTGCAGCGTCCTGTCCGTGGGAGTGGTGTGCGGCATAGGACGGAAGACAGGGAGATGGATGGACTGGTTGAGATGGAAATCAGAAACAAGTTTTGGGAGGAACTTAGGGTGAAGGCACAGGGAGACTTTGTCCTTATGGAAAATTGTATACGGGGGAGGGGGAGGGTGTCAGCCATCATGGCTGCCAATTCACTGATACGCTGGGTGGAAGTAATGGCCACAAGAGGACCTTCATGGATAGGTGTGTGAGGGAGCATATGGCTAGTGGTTCAAAGGGAGGCCTGGTGAGGGCAGACAGCACAAGATTAAGGTCCCAGAGGTGGAGTAGTGGTAAGGACTGGTGGGAAGCAGTTCATCAGGCCCTTCAGAAACCTGGCAGGGTGGGTAAACACCAACTGTCCATCCAGTGGAGGGAGGAAGGCACTAAGTGCCGTGAGGTGGACACAGATCGAGCTGAGTGCAAGGCCTGAATTCTTAAGCTCCAGGAGATAGCCTACGATATTGGGCATGGAGATGGCCTAGCGGGGAAGGTGGTGGTGTTGCACCCAGGAGGCAAATTGCTTCCACTTCATGGCGTAGCACGCCCACATGGAATCCCATTTGTTGTGTGTAGGTACACAGCAGACGGATGACAAACAGGCATTGTCTACATGTGAGCCCCATCCAAAACCCAGGCTGTCAGCTGAAGCGGGCCTGTGTTGGGGTGTCAAACCCTGCTGTTGTCATGGGTGAGGAGGCCCAGCAGGGTTGGGTGGCTGATTGGTATGCGGGTGGACAGTCTGAGTAGATCAGGAAACCAGAACTGTCGGGGCCAGCACAGGGCTACCAGGATGACTGTGGCTTGGTCTTGGAGGATCTTGTGGAGTGGAGGGGAACAGGGGGAAAGAAGTACTAGAGGCCATCACCTTTGGAATCTCAACCCCTGGTCCCTCTAGAGCAGTAAAGGGGAATTTGTGGTTTGCTTGAGTTCCCAATGAGGCACGACAGATGGAGTAGAGAGTGGGGTCGTGGAGTTCCCACTCATGGTTGACATACCAGGTGTGGCTGAGTGCATCTGCCAGGGAGTTCTGAGTCCCCAGAAGATATGCTGCATGGGGCACAATGTTGTGGCAGAAACACCAGTTCCAGAGGTGGATGGCCTCCATGCAGAGCAGCCAGGACCTGGTGCCGCCTTGTTTGTTTGTGGATGCCACTGCAGTGGTGTTTTCTGAGAGGCTCTAGACATGTTGATTGTGGAGCAGAGGCAGGAATGTGTGACAAGCCAGGTAGACCATGCGCAGCTCCCGAATGTTTATGTGCATGCATGCTCCTCTGGGAGTCCATGTCCCCTGCGTGGCATGGCCATCTAAGCGTGCGCCCCACCTTGCCAGGGAGGTATCTGTGGTAAGGGTGGCCATAAGGATGGGAGTGGTGAACAGGGTGCCTCTGAGCACCTTGGCAGGATTGGTCTGCTAGGTGAGGGAGGTGCAGACCCAACTTGAGATAGTCAAGGGGGAGTTCAGGTGGGCGACGTGCAGCCTGAAGACTGAGAGGAGCCACTGATGTAGACAGCGCATGTGGAGGCGAGCGTGTGATGTCACATGGGTACAGGCCTCCATGTGGTCGATGAGGCAAAGACAATGGCATACTGTTGTGCACGTGTTGCAGCGCAGGGTTGTCACGAGAGCTGTGAGGGTGGCAAAGCGATCTGCTGGGAGGAAGGCTTGCACTGCTACAGACTCCAGGCGCGCTCCGATGAAATGGATTGTCTGCATCGAGAGAAGCACGGATTTCTCGTCATTGACACAGAGGCCCAGAAAGGCAAGGAGTGAGTGGAGCATGGCGACAGCTTGAGTTCCCAATGAGGCAAGGGATAGTGCCACCAGGAGCCAGTCATCCAAGTAAGGGAACACAAAGTGGCCAGCCGGAGAAGGTGGGTTGCTACAACCACAAAGACCTTGGTAAAGTGCCTGGGGGCCATGGCGATGCTGAAGGGAAGAACCTTGAATTGACAGTGATTGTTACCTACGTGGAAGAATGTGTGGTGGGCTGGATGGATGTTGATATGGAAGTATGTGTCTTTCATGTTGAGGTCTGCGAACCACACACACTGGGGAAGGGAGGGAATGATGGATGCGAGCATCACCATACATAACTTAACCTTTCTGATGAAAGTGTTGAGTAGGTGGTGGAGATCAAGGATAGTGTGGATGCCCCTATCCTTCTTTGGGATGAGAAAGTACAGGGAGTAAAATCCCTTGCCAATGAAGGGGGGCGGGCACGGGTTCAATCACACCCTTCATGAGGAAGGCATCTACCTTGTGTTGGAGGAGGGTGCCATGGGTGAGGCTCCCTGGAGGCATACTAGGGGGCCCCAGTGGGAGAGGAAGGTGAGGAACTCTATCGAGTAGCCATGTTGTACGATCTCCACTACCCAACTATCCATTGTGGGCTGTAGGTAGTGATGTGGCGGATTCACAGATCTCAACCAATGCGTCAAAATTGGGCCTTTGATTGGTGCCATGGCATGGTGGAGGAGGTGGCCATGGCAGATGGGTGTGGGTGCTCAGATCTAGAGTACCGTCAGGCCGGCTCCTGGTACCGGGTGTAGGTGGGCTGGTACATTGGGTAGGAGTGCAGGAGACTGGAGAGTTGCTCTTGAGTCCTTCAGGGAGTGCAGAGCTTCGTCCGTTTTGGCAGAGAACAGCTTGTCCTAATCAAAGGGGAGGTCCTAGATGGTGGATTGACGTTCCTGGGAAAAACTGAGGATTGCAACCACACTTCCCGTCGTATCACAATGCCCTTGGCCAGGGAATGGGAGGACATGTCCATTGCATCCACCGCAGCCTGGAGGCTGACCTTGGCTGTTAGGTGGTCTTCCTCCAGCAGGGCCTGGAACTGCTGTCATTAGTCCTGTGTGATGTCCTCCAAGAACTCTGCTAGCTTTGCATATTTATTAAGATCATACTTTGCCAGCAGAGCCTAGTAGTTTGATATACAGAACTGAAGCCCATGAGGTCCAGTCACTTTGCCGCCTTATCTCAATGGGTGGAGGTAGCGGGTTGGTGTGTCTGTTCTGTGGCTGCATGCACTACCAGCGTGGCAGGGGAGCATGGGAAAAAAATAAAATCATGCCCCTTAGACGGCACAAAGTATCTATGCTCCCTCCTCTTGGGGCTTAGGACACAGGAGGCCGGCGTGTGCACGCTGCCCGTGCAGGTTGAAAGACAGCCTTGTTGATGGGCAGAGCAATGCGCATCAATCCCTGAGGCTGGAGGATGTCCAGCATCTGGTGAGGTTGGTCCTGGACCTCCTCTAGGGGGATACATACGTTGAGGGCCCACCTCTGCAGCAAATCCTGGTATTGGTAGTGGTCATCAGTAGGTGAGAGGGTGGAGGGGCTCAGGGCCTCATCCAGAGAAGAGGAGGCCACCATCGGGACCGGGAACACTGGCAGTACCGGGTCGTGCTCTAGGTCTTCTTCTAGGTCTGAGCCGGGTGGTTCCGGTGGAGGGATCCAGTGGAATGGTGCGAGACCACCACCTGTGGGTACAGCTGGTAATAAGGGTCCCATGTGGGCCATTCCTTCAATGAGGCTGGGTCCTGGGAGTACTGTTGGCCCAAGGGCACAGATACCACCCCGATGGGATCAGAGCCCAGTGATTCCTGCCGGAGCTGAGGGGCATGTATCAGCGGGCTGTCCTACTGCTCAATTGGCATGGAGACCAACGGTGCTGGTGCCTCTCTCTTGCACTTGGCCTTGCCCCCTGCCTTAGGGGGTGGCATGGCAGGGTCCTCACACAACCTCTCACATGACTGGGTCTGGCTCAGGGAGGGACTGCAGTGCGTTTCAGCAGTGCGCAAGAGAGCTTGTGGTTCTCCTTCATTGCCTTGTCATGTGTTGGCAGTGCTGGCAGATCCAGGCAGAGGGTAGAGGGTGGAATGCTCGCTGCCAGTGAAAGGTGGTGCACAGCCTGTACTGACAGTCCGGGACTGGACTCTGCATGAGGCCAGAGCACTTCTTCCATGAGGAACTTGGGGAGTCACAAGACATGGTTGTCACCTATCTACAATGAAAAGGACTTGAAGACGTCACAGCGTGTTGCGTGGTGCACCTCTCCCAGACAGTAGAGACAACAAGTGTGTTCATCGCTCACTGAGAATGAGTGAGGGCACAAAGCGCAGTTTTTAAACCTCGGATCGCGGGACATAGTTCCCCAGCTAGGGGTGGTCCCCATAAAGGACGACTAGATACACTAACTATTTACATTATTAACAGAACTACTAAAGAAAGAAACGGAACTAACTATGTACAAATGGACTATTGTTCTCATACAACTACGAGTGCAAAGAGAGGATTCCGACTCCGACCATGCAGTAAGAGGGAACTGAGAGTGCCTCACACGACCTCTTAAAACCTTGCCTGGAGCATGTGGCAATGTAAGATGCCCGTGAGGGTCAATGGACACTGCTGCTGAAAACTTCTGGCTTCAGCGCATGGTACACATGAGTACCTGCGTTTGGAATACATTTAGGGACCATCATTTGAAGAAGAATCTACACTTTTATTTTGCTATACTTCTGACAGATCATAAATACTGGTTAAAGAAGAACTTAACACATTCCGGATTTTCTAACTATGCAGGTCAAAAAAAGCATTTATTCTTAAGAAAGTACACTTCCAAAAGAACCACACACACTAAATGAACTGAAAATGCTTTCCTACTGTCAGATTAAGCCAGAGGGGTTCCTTACTGCTTTACATCTACCTTATGAAAATACTGCATGAATAATTATGGAAATTGATTTTTTTAATTCTAAAAAGCCTAAAAATGATCTTATCAATAGGCTGCTTTTCATAAACATTACAGCTTTACAAATAATGCACTTTGCGCTATCATTGCCAAAGCAATCAAAGATAAAAGATTTAACAGCCCTGTCACTGGCAAAATGGAACAAAAAATTGAACCACGTGTTCATAATATCTTTGTTTACAATTAGCCCTTCGATTTTACTCCCAAACTGTTTGAAGATTTTTTGACTAATATAATTACAATTCTGCCTTTACAATTAATTTCACGTAGTCACATGTACTGTCCATCTCTGTCCCATACTGACTTCTAGATAGAATCTCAGAGGCCTTTGGCTTCATGAATGGCTTTATCAAATATCAAGGGTTCACATCTTTGTCAAATTAGAAAGTGTACTTGAGCTAAACTTTTCACCCTTTTAAAAAAATGTTAGCCATCATAGAATACTGGAGAGCATATATGAGCTTCTGGAGAGCATATATCAGCACTTTTGAAATGAATGTCTTATCAAGACATAATTATTTGCTTCAAGTATTACCTTCGTATACTTTCTTTAGGAAAGTAAAACAAAAACAGATAAAAAGAAAGAACACAACAAAATGTTGTTAAGGCTGATGGGAGTCATACAGCGAGACATACTTGGCTGCAACAAAATAAAGAGGCTGGTTTACTCTCTTTCCCTCATTTCCATCATCACTATTTTGCAGCCCAATATAATTCTGCACAACTGGTACCACACAAAACCTCAAAAACTTGCTTAATATTAAAAGTCCTTTCTGCCCTTTTCTAATTTTAAATACAATTTATTCTCCCTTCAGAATGGTATTCTGAATTATCCATTTCAAAACCCACCTCTAATTTATACAATACTAATTTGGAAAAGATAGCTATAACCTTCACATACTCAAGTTGCCTAACTCCCTTCTCAGTTCATGAATCTTACTTCTGTAGCACCTACTCCAGTGAGGACTATTCCATAAGTGAGGTACTGTTTAGAAGAAAGGTGACCGAATGAGACCCTTTATTATTTGTAAATTTTCCAAATTGAAAAAGTCCACACCAGTTGTGTATCATGAAGCACTGCTCTGCATCAGATTGACAGTGAAGAAGGAATTGGTGAGGTTGAATCCAGGACTATTTGGATCATAGGCTAGATACTGTACATGCAATGTGAAGCAGTAGCTTCAGACTACTGCAACCCTGAGGCTTCATGACAGATAGAATCTGTGTTTCCACTATGCAAACTGAGGGAAGAATCCATCCTTACCCTTCCCAGCGCAGAACTACTAAGTGGGGAGCTGTTCAATGGAACCAGGATTTTGTCTGCAGTAATTATTACATTTGTAGAATTTAGATTCATATGCAAAATCTAAAAAGGACTATGCAATCACTTATTACTTTTTATTGATAAATACACTATCGCAGAATGGCTGTATGTTGAACAATATTAAAAATCATAAGCATACCTTGTTGACCATTATCAATAGCTGAAGGATGACACTCACTATTAAACGAGGCAATCATTATCCTCAGACAAAAACCAAAGAGCTGGACCTTTCATCAAGCCCCAAAGGTCAAGAGAATCTGGCTCTGGCTGACCCACTGAATTCCAGAACCAAAGGGGCTCCACTGAGTAATATCTATCTTAGGTACTTAATGGTGCTCATTACTGTAGTATCTGAGTTCCTCACAATCTTTAATGTATTTATTCTCATTACACTCTGTGAAGTAGAGCTCTTATCCCCATTTTACAGATGGTGAACTGAGGCAGAGCGAGACTAAGTGCCTTGCCAAGGTCACACAGGAAAGTTGTGGCAGAGATGGAAATTGAATCCATGTTTCCTGAGTTCTGACTAGTGCCTTAATCACTGGAACATCCTTCCTTATAGACATCCTCCAGATATTTAAATTTAGAGTTGCCAGCATATGTGACCCCAGTGAACTTCAACTGCTGTGATGGGACAGATAAAGACAGTGGTCTCTTGAGCCGTCATGATGCAAGCCACATAGGACGTTACAGATCCAGAGCCAACTCCTTGAATTACATTTAGATTATCAAATAACAACTTTCCACTTACTGACATGCGCACAATACTGATATTTAAAGTTTAAACTGCCTTCCAGTCTCAGTGGGTGGGTGGTCTGACTGGATTGGCAGACTCCCTTGTGCTGCCTGGGTGAGGGGAAAGTCCCTCCCCTCCCTCAATCTGTGTGGCTAAATTCAGCTTGGAGAGGAAGGGAGAGAGTGAGGTTGAGGCGGGGATAGAGCAGGACACTTGAATCAATCCCTGAGTGCCCAAATGGCTGGTTTAGGGGAGATGGCTACCCAGGATTGGTTGATGACCGCCCCCCCGTCCCCAGTACACAAGGCCCCTCTCTGGCATTGGGAGCCAGCAAAGACAATCATGCTATCACCTGCCATGCATCCCTGTGAGTTAATGTGGCAGAACTGGGTCTCCTGGTGTACCATAGAAATAGCCTTAGCAAACCCACAGGAGCAGCAGAGGTGCAGAAAGGACCTTTCCCTCAGGACAGAATTAACCGTTCCTCTGAGGGTTTTCCCACTTCTTCACAGAACCCAGGAGGCTTACTTGGGTGTGTAGGACTTTCTGAATTGTTGCAGCTTTCAGTAGGGCCCTCTGCAGGGTTATGGTAGGTGTCAGTTGGCTAGCTCCTAAACCTGAGAGCAGGGTCTATGAGGCATCCAGCAAGTTGGGTTTTGTGGAGGATGATGAGGTCTTTTGAGATCTAGCAAGGATCCTTATCTAGTATGTATCCTTCATCTCTACCCTCATTTGCTTTCATGAGAGGGAAGAGTGACAAAGGGATCTCAACAGCTGACTACATCCTTCAGTGACTTAGTGGGCTAGGCCAAGGGTGTTAGACCTTTTGTTGTAAAGCCATGAATATCTACACTGGACGACAGTTTTGCTTGACAAGGTTTTGGGTGCTGTTCAACCTAGTGTTAATTTAGTTCAGTAAAGTTACAGCCTGCTGCTTAAACTCATGTTCTATGTGGTGTGTCTTCATTCCCCATGTGTTCGTTCAATCTTTAAATTACACTTAACTCAGTAATGCTTATGATGCAAAAGCTATATCAGATATTTCAACTTAAAGTATATCTTTCAAGCTTTTGATTAACATATAATGCCCACTACAGGCACCACATTTTATTTGTATGTCAAATACAAGTGTTGAGTGAATCAACACATTACAAACGTAGAAGGTAAGAAATTAAAAGGCAAAATGACCCTTAGTTTAAATGAAATGGGACCCCTGTGAGAAACACACAGTAAATGAACTATTGGACACCACTTTTTTATGCATATTTCTGTATTCATTTCTTTTTCTGTGCAGTGCCTCTTGTCTTTTTGACACTTGTACGCCCTCTTCATTTTCTGACTGAAGAATTGTGACTTGAAATTTAAATTAAAACAAGACCCCTTGGTTCCAAATTACAACTTGCCTTTAGCCCCATATTTATTATTTTTACAATTTCTCATTTATTTGTCTCTTATTTCTGTTCTTCTTAAATAAAGGGGCTTCATTGATCTTGGGGCCTGAGGCAAGGCAGAAGGCCACCATATATATATGCATATATACAATGTAAATATAATATTATACAATGTAGGTGGGGTACCATGCCCACCTTCAACAAAGAAGAAACTTGGACACCAGATGAAGGTGTAGCACTGAATATATGGAAAAAGATCCTTCCATACTATAGAGATTCCAGTTAGAAGAATTCATAGTTCACAAACTGCACATTCCCCAATTCGGAAGTTGTCAAAGATAATGCATGTCTTGTGTTTAAAGCATATTTGTGTATACATTTGCGAACACACAAATAACATGTATTCAATTAAACTGTTTTTATCTAAAAATGTGATCTCATTTACTCTTTCTTTCATGTATTTTGGAGGGAACCAGTCACACTTACTCTATATCTCTGCCAACTAGTGGGTCATATACAAATGTTAATTTCTTTGAATCCCATTGAAAATATGTACAATTCTTTCAAAAATAATCTGTTGCTCACATAGTGAGAAACACTGGTAATGTAAGTAAACGTAAATTTCATTTGAAGGTGCAGTGTTTAATTAAAACTGGTATTTTATTACTGAACAGTGGCACCAATTCCGATATTTCTTTGTGGGGAGAATGGAATTTTGGTCCCTCCCCGTGGTAGGAACTGCATTCTGGTCCATGCTCATTCTCCTCAGGGCTCCAGGGCTCCCTCAGCCTGAGAGTCTTCCCTCTCACTTGCTCATCTGGGGGGATTCCCATGCATTCTGCTGTATAGGAAAGACTCCTCATGTGCCAAGTTGTAACACCATTTGGCCCAGCTGCCCCACTGTCTGGATAGAAGGGCATCCAGGCCAAATGTGAGTGGTGTTGTGATCCCGTGTGCTAGGTCTCCAATGCCACTCACTGAGATTTGCTCAGGCCGCTCCTCTGTCTGCACAGAGGGTCAAATTTCAGTGGCATTGCAACCAGACAGCTTGAGTGATGCTCCAGATTGCTCCAGCAGCAGCTGTACTGATTTAGTATAGGACCACTGATAAGTGGTCAGGCCATACCCTAAGCTCTGCAGCCTATAGAACTTTCGGCTATTGCAAAAACCTTGGGGAGGGCATTCACTTCCCCTGCTCCTCAACTGGCACAACTGCAGCTGAAGAGTGACAGGATTTGTGACCCCAGCTGTAAAGGGAACCCTTGACAGAAAACATAAACCAGTCTCCATCTTATGTTTTAGAAATAGCATAAGGAGATATTTCTTTCTACAACAGGGATTTTAAAAAATAAAGCAGGCAGTAAAGTTCTTCCCTTGAATGTAAATCAATGTATAAACATAATGAAAATTAGTTTGTAGCCCTCAGCTTTGACTTTGGAAAGCCCAATGTTATAAATGTTAATGGGAGAGGGTGTACCAGGATTTCTCAGCCTCTGCTGGAGATGGTGCTAAAAGGAGGCCGTAGCCAATCAGAAACCACCAGGATAGATAAGAAGGATTTCCTACTTCTTCTAAGGGGGAATTCAGGGTGAAGCTGGAACAGGTGAGGAGCTCCTCAGTCCTAACCCAAAGCCTTGGGCCTGGGCCTAACCATCGGACTGTATCTTCAGTTAAGCAGCGTGACAAACTGATTATTTTTGTTGTGAAGTTTAAAGGCCCATGCAGCTAAATTTTGAGTTTAACCTTACTTAGTTGTTAAAGGACCACCAAAAAGCTCACTGCATGAGCCGCTTTGCTCTTGGCAAGCTTTGACAGTCACCTTTGAGCAAACAAATTCATCAGAATGAATTTGTGTGTGACCTCAGAATTTCAGCACTTAGCAAATCAAAAAGGTTATTTTAAGATGTAGGTACATAATTCTATCTGACATGGATGATTGCTGTTAATATGAATGATTCTGACATTTTTCTTTTAATGTTGCATTATAAATTGGAATAAAGCATTTCTAAATGATCTCACATTCAGAATGAATTTTAATACACAATAATTATTGCATCAGTAAGTCATATCTTTATCTTTATCAACAGTTGATTATTTTAAAAATGGCTTTTGTAACTCAATTCCTCAAGTTAATTTCTTTGAAGAAAATACAATATGACAAAATTTAAAGGAAATTCAGTATAATAGCAGCTATCATCTACATTGCTAGCACAGACTTGCGTAGAATATTTTCTTTTCTAGGCCGTCAATATTTTGTGCTAACTTTAGCTTTACAGATATCATAAACATTTAGTATCACTCTTTCCTTGGTGAGTGCACACTTCAAGGTAATAAGGAACATTGTTTCATTGTAGCAATGCATGCAATATGCCAAATGGTTGCTGTCTAGATTGATAAGAAACGGACCCAAGTCCAAAATATGCATTAGACATTCGATTCTGTCAAATCCAGCACAGAGTATCTAGGGTATCTAAATGTTAAAGACATGCTCCTCCATTTCTCTGAAATCAATGCCAGCTACAGTATCTCCACTCTCTCTTCAACTGTGTAACTGGATGTGTAACCAAGGTATGCACGTTTTAACATCTTGATGATATTCTGCTATTAATGTGTGCTTATGAAAGACTTTGCAAAAAGAAATAGTGTATTTGCCCCATTGATATTTCATTTTATCGCAGATGTGTTCATTGGGAAGGTCAAATTCAATATAAAGATGAGACAAAAGCCATTAGCATGATGAAAGAGCAGTAAAATGTAAATGATTCGATATGGAACTTATTTTAAAGCTTGAGCCTCATGAATTATAATTTTCTTTTTTACACTCCTTTCTAAACGGACATTATGATATTGGATCTAATACACAGAAGTACATCACAAGTTAAATGGGTTATAGTTTACTTTTACCTTCATCTATAACAGCCTGCCACTGGAATACATGCTTCTGATATGAAGGTCTGACAGCGAAGGCCTGACATTGCCAGTCCCTGAACATAGGCATTCCAGCAGGACAAGAAGGATTCTCACATATTTTGTATTGTATTCTGGGTCCATGACAATCTCCTTCAGAACCTGGCCTAGAGAAGATGGAACAGACATGTCTTTTATTTGTTGGGGACATTCTGCCAAACTCTGAAAACACAGTCCACTTCATTCAGTCTATATAAAAAGTTGTGTTAACAAACAGGCATCTTTTGATGAAATACATTGCTTACCTTAAAAACACATTTAAAATATCACCAACTACAAAATCAAACTTAAAAAAACTTTGGCTTCTGTTTTTCATCAGTTCTCTTAAGAAAGATACACAAATTCCAAATTTTCATTTACAACTGGCAACAGATGAAGAGGGAAGTTCAGCACATCTATTCAAGACAGGTTATTATAGACCTCCAGCTGCTTTTTTCAATATAATTCAGGTGATTTTTTTCTCAGCTCCTGATTCAGCCAAAGTTGAGTCTAAATCAGCAATGAATGGGCACAACACTTGCATGTACTTTAAATTCACAGCTTTCTGCAATTTACTGGTGCACTGTTACAGTTTTCAAGTTCAATTCCCCTCCCCCCCCACACACTTTCTTCTGGCCTTTCAGTTGTTCCTATGGGTGCTAATTATGGAAGAGCAATAGCAGACTGCAGAAACTGGAGAGTATGCAATTATTGGAAAATCTTGCCTGGAAACCAGTGAAAATGAAATTAAGACATCCCTAAGTGCTGGAAATAATTTATAGGCATCTTATAATACAGCTAGAAGTGACATTCACATGGGAGGGAGCTAGGGAAGAATTTTGCACACAGCAAAAAAGGCTTTTCTGTCAGAATACCTTGTTCAGTACACTCACTTCCATGTTTTCCTCATCTTCCAGTTTACAAACTCCTCTGTCCATTTATCTCTATCTCTGGTATGTTTCTCCTCTCCTTTTCTCTATCTTTTTCCTTCGTCCCACTTATGTTACCCATCCCTGTTCTTGCTACTTCCCTCCCCACTATTTCTCTTCTTATACTCCTTTCCTACAAAGGAAAAAGTGGTGTTGAGCAATTGAGAGGGGATGGTATTTTTTTAGCCATATGTGTAGAGTTCTGGGGTGAAATCCTGGCTCCAATGAAGTCAGCGGTTAAACACTCCTTGCGTTCAAAGGGGCAACTTTTTTTGTTTGTTTTTGTTCATACCTATTTAACTTAAATGCTTGTAAAAACTGTTGAGAAGAAAGATCTCTCTGTGAAAGGTTTAAGCATCTGTCCAGTTGAGGGTAAGACAATTCTCATTTCAGTTCTCATCTCCTTCAAGGACTCTTCCAGCAAACAGATGGAGGACAATATCCTGATATTCTGGATATTTTTTTCAGGTGAAAATTTTTTAAAAGGCATGAAAACACTTATTTTTTCCTTTGTGGGTCACCTTTAAAATATACTTGTATTCTTTGATACAGTACTTCCAGAAAACTTTAGGTCCAACTTTGCTGCTCTCACTACACTTTTGCACCGCGGAAGCTGGTGACAGCAACAATGAAGACCAAGCTACCCCTCACCCCGTTACAGTGATCATAAGCAGAGCTGTGCAAACAATCAAAACATGTTTTTCATTAATGTTTGTTTGATTTTTAAAATGAATTGTTTCAACTATGTTTGTTCCTGGCATATTTGCTATTAACAAACATTCTCACAAATGAGCTTACTGTCACGAATATTCATGGAAATAATGAAATTTAAGTGACTACTGGAAAATATTTAGGGAGTGTGAACTTTCAGTTTGTAAACTTTTGCAACAGAAACCTCATGATAAAAGATTTCTTCCCTGGTTGGATGACCATAAACATACAACGTGGTTTGTGTATGCAATCAAAAGTAAAAAACAGCTCAAATCTCAGATATTTGAGTTCTCACAATGAACTGACTGTGCACAATCTCCAGAGGAAGAATATTTTGCCAGAATTAGTCAGAAAATTAGTTTGAAAAACAAATAACTAAAATAAATCTGTAAGCTATGTCCTTGTAGAAACAGAGGAAAACATAATATAATCATTTATTCACTATGAATTATTTTTTTAGGTCTCATGACAAGTTTACATGAATTAATCTCCTGCTGTTTCTTAGCAAGACAAACTCATGTGACCCATTTTTTTTTTGGAGGAAGGTTGACCTTCCCAAACCCTACAGATCTACTATTTCCCATTACTCAGTATTTATGGAAAAAGAAGAATTGTATACACGTAGCACAGCTGTGTATGACTAGGATTGACTACAAGTTAAACAGTACTGAGAAATCCTATAGCACAAAAAGGAAAACGGAACTTTTTTTACCCAGTGCATTCGCGCTGTCGACTGCTGATTCCAGTGTTGCAAGTTCTGCTGCAAGTGCTCCATGTGCTCCACTCCCCGTCCAGATATTCAGGAAAAGATGTTCTCCTGGTACATTCTCCAGCCTTACACCACTATGCCAAAAGTCAACTCTCAGGTGAATAAATCAAGGCACATCCAAAATAACTCATTGTCTTCCGTTTGCACTGGTAGCACAGCATAAGCAGGGCTTATTGAACACACTCTTAAAAACATCAAGTCAAAGAAAACACTGGGAATTTAGGGCCTGTTCGAACGCCCCTTAAAATCAATAGAATTTTTCCACTGATATCCATGATAGTTTCACTTGGTCCTTACTGCATAAAACATGCCATTATGGACTTCAAGATCATTTGGCTTCCCCTACCATTCAACTACTCCAAAAAAGCACTGAAGTGAGGAGGATGAAAGTCAATACAGCTGAGATATAATCTATATCTATCTATATCAATACGCTTATATGAAGTTCTGGGCTTGATGTATACATTCACATGTATTTCTGCAATTTATAATGAAAATGGATGTAATGTAGCACACAAATTTTAGGGTAAATGGCACTTTATTGATAATGGGAGGTAGGAATGCCCTACTTAGTTTTCAGAATATTTTGGGTGGAATCCTGGCCCTAGTAAAGTCAATGGAAGTTTCAATAGGGCCAGGATTTCACCCATTGTATTTCTATACATATACATCATTTGCCAGGAGAGGACAACTACAATTCTCCTCTCATTTATCTACTGTGTAATATGCTGTGTAACAGTAAATCATCCGTTAGATTTAGCTTTCAATTTTAGTTTTCTAAGAAGTGTCCAGATGCCACGGGGATAAGCGCATAACAAGTGTATATATATAACTTTGCAGAATAGGTAAGTGGAATACCCCTCCCCCCACACACTTAAAATACACACACACATATAATGTGCCTATCACCATGGTATCTGGGCACCAATGGCAAAACTAAAATTCAAAGCACATTTTTTCAGAAATAGAACCTCAATATTTCACTCTCCAGGAATGAACATTTTGGAACAACTCATTCCCTTGATAGGGTGCATATGATAGGATGCAGCCTTTGTGTTTATTAACTTTTGATCTTTTAGTAAGGATCTTCAGAACTGTATCCCTTCCATCTTATGAAGCTAAATGTTCAAGGGGGACATGTTTGGGCAAAAATGAACATTTTTCACAGAACTAGTCATTTTAGTGCTGCTATCTGAAGATGGCTAAGAAGTCAATTTAGGAAGCCTAAGTTATAATTCACTTTAGAAGAAATAATATGTGCTCTTGAGCTTCCTGAGACAATCACAAGGGAGTTATCTGGTTACACACATCTTTCTGCTAATTCAGAAATACAAAGGAAAATCCATCATTCAGTGCATCATGTGGATTTATGACCTTCACTGGGGGATTTGTGGGCCAGAAATCAATGAACAGATTACACTCATTGAGAAACAGTTTTTGCTTTATGGCAGATATAATATTGATAATATTCTTTACTTAATTGTTTCAGAACACTATAATGTATGTGAGAAACATAGTCACATAGAAATTAGTGGTACATGAGAGGTGCAATGTAGTAAAATAAAAGGATTAAATCAAACTCTAATAAATTTTCAGGCACCATTTTTCTTACTTTGCCTATCTGTAAATTTCAGTTATTATTAATGGAAATATGTTTTCATCTGTGCATGTGTACAATGAAATTAACGTTTACTGACACAAACCAACAAAAATCTAATCCTTCCAAGCTTACATATAAAGGTAGATATATTACAATAGATATATGGGGTAAAAGAGACTCTCCAGGACAGTATCTGCACTAGGTAGAGGCTGAGGAATGCTCACAAATCCTTCGCTTACAGAACAATTTAATCAGGATGAGCATGAAACAAGACAGACTGAATAAATGAAATTCCCATCATCTCCTAAATGAAGGAATGTTGTACAACAATACAACACTGTCATGCTCTGAGCAAAACAGAGTAGGACTGACTAGTGAATATGAAACTCATCTTGGACTGTGACAATGGAAAGAAGAAACTTTCCTAGTCCAATAAGATAATTATGTTGTTTCAGGGATGCCTGCTTACTTCAGAAGTTAGATGTGTCTTCCAACCCACACAGCTCCTTGTTCTAGACCTACTCTCCTCCTGCCCATCTTGCCTCATTATCCCAATCCAAGTTCCTCTACCCTTAGCTCCATATCACAATCTCTTCCCATGTCCCTCGGCTGCACATCCCAACCCTCATGCCTAGCACTTTGTCCCAGTCTTCCCCCAACACCTGTAGCCCCTTGTCCCAGTGTCCCCACTGCCACCCTCCACACTTGGACCACTCAGCATTCCAGTGAGGCTTCTTCTTTCTCCATGCTGCTTTGGCCTCACAGGGTAATACTGAAAGCACCAGATAGAAAGGCTCTTTTCTCTGTTTCACTGTCGGGTGCTATCGCAGTCCCCAGCTGCTCAAAGGAGGAATTGCTGGGAATGTCCTGCTCAGCCATTGCAGCATGCTCAGTACAAAGGGAATTTAGCTGCTAAATGCTAACAAATCTCTACTGAGCACATGAGATCCGGGATTTTTAGAGGCACATAGTTTGACCAAATTTGAGCTGATTTTGATGAGGATGGCAATAGGCACATCCCTGGTACCAGTGACCCCTCTGACAAATTGAAATTCCCTGTTTCAAAGAATAGAGCACTACAGCTTATCAGTTAAATGGTTGCAAGGATTCTTTTAACAAAGACAAAACAATGTATTTTTCCTAATTTTGTTCTGAGCACTGGCTAAACCATTTTTGCTGAAATTTTCCAAAAATATTTAATATGAGGTAGACACCTAGCATGGAAAATTTCATCCTGAACAGTTAAAGGTTGGCAAAGTTATAAGCAACAGAACTCAAAATCTTACAATGGAAATTGTCACGCAACATTAGTATAGCTGACCCTGCACCACTTACAATATAGCCTTAAGGCTCTCTCCTCTCAATGCATGCTGGATTTACACATATATTTCTCTTTTCTCAGAAAAGAATGCTACCGTTAGCAAGAAATAGTAGTTGTTTTAAAATATTAAATAGGCTACACAAGTCTAGTTTGCCAGTATCATTAGGGTGACACAATTTCATTATTCCAATGGAACAAAAATAAATAATGGCTTGTTCCCAAAGTACACCACTGATATTATCTGAATACTTTATCTTATTCTGTTTATGGTTTTGTTTGGTTTTTAGATGATGAAAACTGTCCTTGGCTCAATGTTTTATGATTCAAAGAGCAAACTATCCCTTAGGGAGACTGCACGGGGGCTGGCAGTGTAATACCACGAGAAGAGCAAGATATATGAATGTTTCTGTGCTGTTTATTACTTTTTTCTAAAAAGAGAGTTGGCTTACACACTTGACCTCCATTTATTGTGATAGCACACATTTGGCAGAGGCCCTCCGAAGCATAAAAGCTGTTGATGGACATTTAACAGAAGTCTCGGTTTAAGTGACCATTTCATTTCTTTGTTGAGGAGTTCTTTAGGAAATCTGTCACTCTTCTGGGTGCTGTGACACTTTAAAATTTCTTTGAAATAAACCTCTTCTGTAGTCATTTGTATACAGTAATTCTGTATTGGTTCTTTGCATGAGATTAATTCTAGAAAGTAGTGTTTGGGAGTGTCTGAAAATTCCTATTTCTGATTACAAATAAAGTACTGAAACAATGCAACAATGACATTCCATTTACAAAATATATTACAAAAAGCAGAATTAGCTTTAAAAAAATAGTGCAAATGTGAAAACATATTTTGGTTTGGTTAAGTTAGAGACTTTCCACTCTTCATAGGGATGAATACCTTTTCCCCACACACAAGCA
Source organism: Chelydra serpentina (assembly GCA_037349315.1). Lineage (NCBI taxonomy): Eukaryota > Metazoa > Chordata > Testudines > Chelydridae > Chelydra > Chelydra serpentina. The sequence continues at coordinate 32,390,733 of JBAIAC010000042.1, forward strand.
AGCTGCTGATCTACACAAATAACTTTAATTAGGCAAATGCATATGTGTATTTTCCCCATCCCAAAAATATTCATATTGTATACAGAAAAAGCTATTTTTCTGATGCTAATCAGAACAAACAGTAACTGTAATGGACTCTTTCAAACTTCTATTAATCTCCTTTCTAAAACTGTTATATCTTCAGTATAATTATATTTTATTTCAGGTGTACACAGTAAATAGGGGCGTATAGATGATCAAATCTGTTTATTTGAAAACCTGAGACCTTACTGAGAGGGAAAATCTAAAAAATTATTCACTGGTACATTTTATATTTTCCCTTTATGTTAAACGTAAATGACACTCAATTATGTATTGCCAGTCAATATAGTGTTTAGGTATTGAGCCTGGTAATTTATGTTAAAATATTCAATAATGACCCTACAGTTATTATATAGTTTGTATAAAGACCACAGAACCGGATAGTGTTCATATTAGATTTTTTTCTGTAGTGAAATTTATTTGTATAGTGACATTGATTTATTTATATTCTGAACTGTTGTGAGAAACCAATAAAGACATGCTAAAACTCGTAAGTGTATTTGCATATACAGTAATAAAACTATCCCTATTGTATACTATGGTAATGTTATATTAATAACAGTTATTCCCAGAAATATCTAGTTATATATTGTATTTCCTAAAATTTACAAATTAAAATGATTCATCTCATATTTAAAAGTAATGTGTGTGCAATTTTCCAGAAGCAATTTCCAAAATGTATTCACAATAAATTAATTGCTGCATTACTTCCATTAGTTACAATAGGAAAATCAGAGGTCATACCTTTCCAGTGTCACAGTCTGTTCCATCCATTGGTGGATCCAGTTTAGTTTTGCACTCCTTCTCACCTTCCACCTTACACCACAACCCAGTGCAAATAACATGCTGAAAAGCAAACATACATTGCTAAGGACAGAGGACTTAAATGGCTGTATATATGTAATCCATTAATTTCAGCAGGAAGTTGCTGGTTTAGTGGTACTGAAGTATGTACAGAGTTAAACATCAACACAAACTGTGGATTTAGTATGCAGCAAATCCTGGATGCACTCCCCTTGGGCATGGACAGGGCTGGCTCTAGGCTTTTTGCCGCCCCAAGCAAAAAAAATTTTGGACGCCCCCCCCCTTGGTTTGTGCCCCCTTCTGCCCCCGGCTCCACCCCAACTCCACCCCTTTCCAACCCCTTCCCCAAATCCCCGGCCCCGCCTCCTCCACCGGGCATGCCGCATTTCCCCCTCATTGCTTCCTGCAGCCCCCCGCGATCCCCCGCCCTAGCTCACCTCCGCTCTGCCTGTTCCCCTGAACGTGCCACCGCTCTGCTTCTCCCCCCTCCCTCTCAGGCGAGGGAGCTGTTTCACACGCGGCCTGGGAGGGAGGGGGGAGAAGTGGAGCGGCGGCAGAGCGCTCAGGGGAGCAGGCGGAGGCGGAGCAGAGGTGAGCTGGGGCGGCGGGGGCACATTTCTACAGGCTGCATGGCTGGCGGCTGGCGCTGGAATGCCGCCCATAGAAATGTGCCGCCCCAAGCACCTGCTTGTTTTGCTGGTGCCTAGAGCCAGCCCTGGGCATGGACACAGTGGAACAAGTCCAGTTGTGCTGTTGGAGTGTGGGACGGATTCCAGGAGCCTGTGTACAGGGTCACAACCCTTGAATGTTGCCAAACTGACACAGGGAGGGCTTTGCCAGGCAAGGTGGATCTACCACTATATTGATCAACTGATTTAGAGGTAGCTGTAGATGGTGTGCTACAGCCACAGTCTGAAATGAGGACTCTGTTTTCACCCACCAGTGCACAGCTCAGCTACTTGACCTAGTGCATATGGACAAAAAACAGGTAAGCATAGGGGGCATAGTGATATACTTCTTTCTCCACAAAACTCAGAGCTTCTTAAGAATTAAGAGAGCTAATAGTTTATTCCATTATTATTTTACCACTCATTCAAGGATGGAAAGGAAAGAAAACTAGCACTGTCATTAGAAGTGAAAGTATGTCTTAGAAATCCGTGAAGTGTTAGGTTGTATGTGTGTGTGTATATAACTTGTGAATTATGTTCACTAGAGGGCTTGGAGAATGAAGTACAATAGACTTTACTTAAAGGTGTAAAACTGAAAAGCTAAATGAAAATTGAAAGATTAGTGCACTGAGTCACCACCCAAACAGGACGTGTGGGGAAATCAAGTTAGTAAGCACACAGGCGCCGACTTTCTCTGGCGCCGGTGGGAGCTCACGCCCAGCGTCGGGGGTGGGGCCCCGCTCCCGACGCCGGGCCCCGCTCCCGACGCCGGGCCCCGCTCCCGACGCTGGGCCCCGCTCCCGACGCCAGGCCCCGCCCCCGACGCTGGGTGACGTTGCGGGGCCCCGCCCCCGACGCCGGGCCCTGCCCCCGACGCCGGGTGACATTGCGGGGCCCCGCCCCCGACACAACGTCGCCCAGCGTCGGGGGCGGGGCCCCGCAACGTCTCCTGGTGCTAAGGTAAGATGGCGGCGGGCCCCGGGGTTGGCGGGGAGCTGGCCGCGGGTCCCGGGGATGGCGGGGAGCTGCCGGTGGGTGCGGAGCACCCACCAATTTTTCCCCGTGGGTGCTCCAGCCCTGGAGCACCCACGAAGTCGGTGCCTATGAGTAAGCACATTTAAATAGAATTTCCTGCTATTGTAAAATTCATTTATTACTTCCTAGTTTGAATCATTTTATAACACCACAGAATCTACTGCAGTGACAATCTCAAAGAACAATCTATTTTGGTGGCTCTCCAACAAACCAGACTGTGCCAGGAAGTCTGAACAGATGAAAATAAAAAAGAATTTTTAGGTTAACTAAAATTTATTTTCCTACTGAATATCCCACACAGTCTGGTCAATAGGGCATTCAGCTCATAAATGCTTATGTCAATTTTAAGGATGCAGTTCATCCTTAAATCAAATATGAATTTCTAACACAGTCGAGACTGAAGTGAGTTTTCAAAACCCAAGTGAATATTTGTAAAACTTCTGTTATTGCTCGAATAATATAGAAAACATTTATTCAGACACTATTAGGCTCTCTGACGACTTCCTCAAATGTTCCCTGTTCACTCCATCCCAATGGTTCCTGCTTCCTGATGTACATCCATTCCTTCATAATCCTCTCTCCCCTGGAAGCAACTCAACACTCAACTGAATCTGGCATTCACATAGAATGGATATCAAATAAGATGACAAGGCAAATTATAATGGTTTTTCACCAAGGGGTCATAAAGTTGTAGATGTTATAGATGGAAAGAACAGTTGGTCCTTTAGTCCACCCTCTAGCTTCAGGAGAGGACAGTTTTTATTTTTCCCTGAAAGGAAGCTCAGCCATGAACATTGCTGCCTATTGTAATTCCTCAATCGCTCCAGGAAGCCTCTTCTATTTGTCTCTACAGAGAAAGTACAAGGCTGTCTAATCCTGAAGAGAGAGGAAACATGTTGAGAATTGTGACTTCCTTCCCCACTCCATTTTGTCCCCCCACCCTTACCTGGAAACCAGATGGAAGCGAACAGGGCCAGCTGTGGCTGGATCACTGCTTGAAGGTTATTGCTTGTGCAATCTGATACCCACAAAATATGGACAGTGCAGGGGCAAGAAGGATCAGGAGAGACAGGGGGATAAAAGAAACAAATCAGCACCAGGTTCTCAGAATCCAGGGCCACTAGAAGACAAGATGTGCTCTGTCTGTCTTAAATTCTTGATTATGCTGGCAAAATTGAATAATAGTTTCTGGTCTTTGATATGATGCATGAAAAATGTGTTTATATTATGTTTTCTAAATAAAATGGTACCCTGAAAAAACCTCATTGTAAGGGAAATGTCATTTAATAAATGTTTGTATCTGGGCCAGGGCATAGGAGTACCTGCAAATCTCAATGTGTGTCTAGTATGTAAAGATGTCAGTAGTAACATCGTACAAAATGAAGAGACTTATTTCAGTAGGTCAGAGAATTGTACAGAAACAAAGGTCAGGATGACAATGAGCCAAATTCATCCCTGGTGCATTGCCAATGGACTTACACCTAGGAAGAAATTGACCTAATAAGGCATCACATGTTTATAAATATCTCATAACAACTCTAAAAGAATGCTAGAGCTGGCCCTAGCCTAAATACTTATACATCACAATGTAATTTGTTTTATGGTTTAAGGTCCAAAGAGAAAACCTAACTTTGCATTTCTAAAACTAAGTTTTAAGCAAACTTTTCTTTAAGCTCATAACTATAAGGGAAGCACTAAAGTTAGGAACAAGCCTTCCAGTCCAATTCCTGAAGACTAGGCAGAAAAGGCAGCCATCAGGCCTTCTTCTGTAGTCCTATCCCAAGTAAGAAATGGGAGAAAAGGGAATAGTGAGCTCAGTTCAACCTCACTGGAGCAAGGATATAGGTAAACTGACAATAACAATGAAATCAAAACAAGACTTCCTATTCTTGGCTCAGATAAGAGCCTTATTTGTATTTTATATCCACATACCTAAATGAGTACATTTGAGGAAACAGTTCTCCAAGATTTCAAGATACAAAATCCAAAGTCCTTCCCTTTAGAGAGTGTTTTACCCCTTTTAACTTTCAACTTGTACCCAAAGAACTTCAAATACATAGAAATGCAAAGCTGACTGACATTGACCATGAATCATAAAAGATTGACTTCCAATCATAAAAGATGTATGACCAGATTTACATAGGACTTTTGGTGCCTAAATATGCAGATGGGTTTCTAGTTACAAAAACACCTAAGCAGCTCGTAAGTCAATGGCAGTTAGGTGCCTATCCAGTTTAGATGCTTTTGTAAATTTCACTAGATGTCTACCTGCTTCTAGGCACCTAAATATCTTTGTAAATAGCCTGTGGCTCTTAACCCCCACCACCTAAACTTATTCTAGAGTAGGGGCGGGCATCCAACCCTCCCCCCGCCCCGCTTCTCGCCCCCTGACTTCCCCCTCGGGACTTCTACCCCATCCCACCCACCCTGTTCCCTAACTGCCCCCGGACCCCCCCGCCCCTGACTGCCCCCCACTGCTCCATCCAACCCCTCCTCTCCTTCCTGACTGCCCCCCACCGCTCCATCCAACCCCTCCTCTCCTTCCTGACTGCCCCCCGCCGCTCCATCCAACCCCTCCTCTCCTTCCTGACTGCCCCCCACCGCTCCATCCAACCCCTCCTCTCCTTCCTGACTGCCCCCCCGACTCCTGCCCCCATTCAACCCTGTTCCCTGCCCGTTGATGGCCCCAACCCCTATCCACACCCCTGCCCCCTGACCACCACCCAGAACTCCCCTGCCTTCTATCCAACCCCCTTGCTCCCTGCCCCCTTACTGCGCTGCCTGGATGCACTACAGCCGCGCCGCCCAGAGCACCAGGACAGGCAGCCATGCTGCCCGGCTGGAGCCAGCCACCACGCAGCACAGAGCACCGGGTCAGGGTCTGCAGCTGCGCTGCCCAGCAAGAGCTTGCAGCCCCACCACCCAGAGCATTGTGCTGGTGGCGTAGTGAGCTGAGGCTGCGGGGGAAGGGGAACAGCAGGGGAGGGGTCGGGGGCTAGCCTCCTGGGCCAGGAGCTCAGGGGCTGGGCAGGAGGATCCTGCAGGCTGGATGTGGCCTGCGGGCTGTAGTTTGCCCACCTCTGTTCTAGAGAGAGGATGTAACTAATTTAGATGTCCATTGCACCTAAAACCAACCATCTCCTAGGTTCACTCCCTTCCTTTTCACTACATTTTTTATAAGAGGCAAACAAATTACTAAGCACATTTACATTAGAGAAAAAGAACACACACACAAAATGTTTGATGTATTCTAACTGGGAATTAGGATACATTAAGGTGACTCTCATATTTAACTCCACCTTGGGCCTTCATCAAAGGCCCTTATGAACTGACCAACCCAAGAACATGCAGGTCTCCGATAATGGCTAATATTGGCAGAAGACACATAAATTCTCTCCTCCCCATTATGCTTCACCAAAGATGCCAAGTGATCTCCTGTTATTAAAGCCACATGGATGGCTTTTTTAGCTTTATGCCTGTTATCAGCTACCAAGACCAGTTTCTCATCAGCCACTTCTTTAGAAACTGGCCCAGATTATAAATCAAACAAATTCTCTCTGATTCTTACCTACTTATTAAAAGGTAGGTAGACTATTAGTGCCTTTGGCAGCCACACTAGAAAATAATTTGGTTTCATATACAGATTTCTTTAAATTTGATTAGGAAAATCAACGTTTTTTTAAAACGCACAAACCCACACATTTATGTGATGGTATTATAAACATCTTAATAGATCTGAATACCAAAAATATATTGGTCATTCTGAATTTAACTGACAGAAATGTTAACACAAGATTGTAATGTTGCATCTGCTAATGTATAGATACCTAAATTCCGTGCAAGTTACGAAAGTGGTCTCACTAACTTCAGCTCAAGCATCTTGTAAAGGGAAATCATGCCTCACCAATTTACTAGAATTCTTTGAGGGGGTCAGCAAGCATGTGGACAAGGATCCTGTGGATATAGTGTATTTAGATTTTCAGAAAGCCTTTGACAAGGTCCCTCACCAAAGGCTCTTAAGCAAAGTAAGCAGTCATGGGATAAGAGGGAAGGTTCTCTTGTGGATTGGTAACTGGTTAAAAGATAGGAAACAAAGGGTAGGAATAAAAGGTGAAGGTGGAGAGAGGTAAATAGTGGTATCCATCAGGGGTCTGTACTGGGACCAGTCCTATTCAACATAGTCATAAATGATCTGGAAAAAGGTGTAAACACAGTGAGGTGGCAAAATCTGCGGATAATACAAAATTACTAAAGATAGTTAAGACACAGGCAGACTGCAAAGAGCTACAAAAATATCTCTCAAAACTGGGTGACTGGGCAACAAAATGGCAGATGAAATTCAATGTTGATAAATGCAAAGTAATGCACATTGGAAAATATAATCCCAGCTATACATATAAAATGATGGGGTCAAAATTAGCTGTTAGTACTCAAGGAAGAGATCTTTGAGTCATTGTGGATACTTCTCTGAAAACATCCACTCAATGTGCAGCGACAGTCAAAAAAGTGAACAGAATGTTGGGAATCATTAAGAAAGGGATAGATAATAAGACAGAAAATATCATATTGCCTCTATATACATCCATGGTACACTCACATATTGAATACTGTGTGCAGATGTGGTTGCCCCATCTCAAAAAAGATATATTGGACTTGGAAAAGGTTCAGAAAAGAGCAACAAAAATTATTAGGGGTATGGAACGGCTGCCATATGAGGAGAGGAGAAGCCTGTATCCCAAGAAAGGGGAAACAATTCATAGGCAGGGGTTTTAGACCAAGCTGGATGAGCAAGCATCTGAGAGAGGTGATTAAGAAAAAACAGAAAGCATACAAGGAGTGGAAGATGGGAGGGATCAGCAAAGAAACCTACCTTATTGAGGTCAGAGCATGTAGGGATAAAGTGAGACAGGCTAAAAGGCATGTAGAATTGGACCTTGCAAAGGGAATTAAAACCAATAGTAAAAAGTTTTATAGCCATATAAATAGGAAGAAAACAAAGAAACAAGAAGTGGGACCGCTAAACACTGAGGATGGAGTGGAGGTTAAGGATAATCTAGGCATGGCTCAATATCTAAACAAATACTTTGCCTCAGTCTTTAATGAGGCTAATGAGGAGATTAGGAATAGTGGCAGCATGACAAATGGGAATAAGGATGTGGGGGTAGATATTACCATATCCGAGGTAGAAGCCAAACTTGAACAGCTTAATGAGAGTAAATCAGGCGGCCCAGATAATCTTCATCCAAGAATATTAAAGGAACTGGCACATGAAATTGCAAGCCCATTAGCAAAAATTTTTAATGAATCTCTAAACTCAGGGGTTGTACCGTTTGACTGGAGAATAGCTAATATAGTTCCTATTTTTAAGAAAGGGAAAAAAAGTGACCCGGGTAACTACAGGCCTGTTAGTTTGACATCTGTAGTATGCAAGGTCTTGGAAAAAATTTTGAAGGAGAAAGTAGTTAAGGACCTTGAGGTCAATGGCAATTGGGACAAATTACAACATGGTTTTACAAAAGGTAGATCGTGCCAAACCAACTTGATCTCCTTCTTTGAGAAAGTAACAGATTTTTTAGATAAAGGAAACGCAGTGGATCTAATCTACCTCGATTTCAGTAAGGCATTTGATACAGTACCACATGAGGAATTATCGGTTAAATTGGAAAAGATGGGGATCAATATGAAAATTGAGAGGTGGATAAGGAACTGGTTAAAGGGGAGACTACAGCGGGTCATACTGAAAGGTGAACTGTCAGGTTGGAGGGAGGTTACTAGTGGAGTTCCTCAAGGTTCAGTTTTGGGACCAATTTTATTTAATCTTTTTATTACTGACCTCGGCACCAAGAGTGGGAGTGTGCTAATAAAGTTTGCAGATGACACAAAGTTGGGAGGTATTGCCAATTCAGAAAAGGATCGGGATATCCTACAGGAAAATCTGGATGACCTTGTAAACTGGAGTAATAGTAATAGGATGAAATTTAATAGTGAGAAGTGTAAGGTTATGCATTTAGGGATTAATAACAAGAATTTTAGTTATAAGCTGGGGACGCATCAGTTGGAAGTAACGGAAGAGGAGAAGGACCTCGGAGTCCTGGTTGATCACAGGATGACTATGAGTCGTCAATGTGATGTGGCCGTGAAAAACGCTAATGCGGTCTTGGGATGCATTAGGCGAGGTATTTCTAGTAGAGATAAGGAGGTGTTAGTACCGTTATACAAGGCACTGGTAAGACCTCATTTGGAATACTGTGTGCAGTTCTGGTCTCCCATGTTTAAGAAGGATGAATTCAAACTGGAACAGGTACAAAGAAGGGCCACTAGGATGATCCGAGGAATGGAAAACCTGTCGTATGAAAGGAGACTCAAGGAGCTTGGTTTGTTTACCTTAACCAAAAGAAGGCTGAGGGGAGATATGATTGCTCTCTTTAAATATATCAGAGGGATAAATACCAGGGAGGGAGAGGAATTATTTCAGCTTAGTACCAATGTGGACACAAGAACAAATGGATATAAACTGGCCATCAGGAAGTTTAGACTGGAAATTAGACGAAGGTTTCTAACCATCAGAGGAGTGAAGTTCTGGAACAGCCTTCCAAGGGAAGCAGTGGGGGCAAAAGACCTAACTGGCTTCAAGATTAAGCTAGATACGTTTATGGAGGGGATGGTTTGATGGGATAACATGATCTTAGTCAAAGGTCAATTAATTGCCATCAGTGGTAAATAGGACCAATGGTCAATGATGGGATGTTAGAAGTTACTACAGAGAACTTTTTCCTGGGTGTCTGGCTGGTGAGTCTTGCCCACATGCTCGGGGTTCAGCTGATCGCCATATTTGGGGTCGGGAAGGAATTTTCCTCCAGGGTAGATTGGCAGAGGCCCTGGAGGTTTTTTTGCCTTCCTCTGCAGCATGGGGCACGGGTCACTTACCGGAGGATTCTCTGCATCTTGAAGTCTTTAAACCATGATTTGAGGACTTCAATAGCTGAGACATAGGTGAGAGGATTATTCCAGGAGTGGGTGGGTGAGATTCTGTGGCCTGCATTGTGCAGGAGGTCAGACTAGATGATCATAATGGTCCCTTCTGACCTAAAAGTCTATGAGTCTATGAGTCTATGAGTCTATGAGAGATTAATAAGACTTGGCCTTTTCAGCTTGGAAAAGAGATAACTTAGGGGGGATATGATAAAGGTCTATACAATCATGACTGGTGTGGAGAAAGTAAATAAGGAAGTGTTATTTACTCCTTCTCATAACACAAGAACTAGGGGCCACCAAATGAAATTAATAGGCAGCAAGTTTAAAACAAACAAAAGGAAGTATTTTTTCACACAATGCACAGTCAACCCGTAGAACTCCTTACCAGAGGATGTTGTGAAGGCTAAGACTATAACATGATTCAAAAAAGAACTAAATAAATTCATGGAGGATAGGTCCATCAATGGCTATTAGCCAGGATGGGCAGGGATGGTGTCCCTATCCTCTGTTTGCCAGAAGCTGGGAATGGGCGACAGGGGATGGGTCACTTGATGATTACCAGTTCTGGTCATTCCCTCTGGGGCACCTGGCACTGGCCACTGTCAGAAGATAAGATCCTGGGCTAGATGGACTTTTGGTCTGACCCAATATGGCCATTCTTATGTTCTTATCTTCTTAGACCACCACCCCCGCCAGGCAAATTTACAAGCACTGAGGTAGTGATGAGCTGGGTTGGGTTTGATGGGGTTTTCCCTTGAAGAATACTAGGGGTCCTTGGCCCATCCGAACCAACTGTAACCTATTTAGGGTCAGGCTTTATCACTGATTACAACTCTGGCTCTAACAGGCTGGGAGAGAGCTTTACTCTCCCCCTTCCATTTTTTAAGGCTGAGCTGTGGGAGGAGCAAAACACTATTCAGGCTCTCTTCCTACTTGCAGCAGGATTTCCCCTCCCACCTATGCACCAGGGGAGAGGAGGGGAGGAGGGGGAAAAGAGCCTAGAAGAAGCAGTTGGTCCTTTCCTTGGAATACTGTGTGTGTGTTAATGACCAAATTGGATGTTGCTGTTATGGGGACTAATCATTGCATTTTCTTTTCTGTTTGGGCCATGCCAGAATCTCATATTTCAGTATGTCATGTTGCAACTTTGGGGTCGTAAAGACTCTTTACAGTGGCACAAATGTATTTGTTTGGGCAGGGATGGTAGAGAGGGCATATAGCTCTCAAAATTGTGACTCTTTGTTGTTGGGGTTGAGAGACTCACCCACAAAACCTTCCTGGGGTCTGACTCAGTGATGGTTCTAACCCTCTTGACAGGGGGAAGTGTGGGCCTGGGTGAGCTGGACAGTTTATCAGATGGCATAGCTGTCTCACCTTGGGATCTGTCAGTTAGGACAAAGGGTGGCTTAGCATTATCGTCCTGAAAGGATACAGGCAGCTTTTCCTTCAAGGATTATATCCCCCCCTGTCATTTATGTTTATTTAACAAAACTGCACCCTGATAAAGCAAAATTATCCATAGTTTGTGAAATGTCTTTTTTGGGGATCCACTGGGCAATAACTGCACTGATAGGATGAGTAGGATACAGCTTACAACTACTTTTGGTAGGATGCCAATATATGTATTTGGCTCTTGAAAAGGCCTAGAAAACTGACCATTCCATTACATTAAAACCTATTCATTTGAATTCTCTTTTGGTGTCTGGCCTTATTTTACCCGAGTTAACACAAAGGTCATTTTTTATTGTTCATCAAACAGTCTTCATGTTGCATAAGTTACATCATGCTAATCTCACAATTTGAAGCAGACTGTAAGTATATAAGAATATACTTGCATACTTATGTGCACTTGCTATGACTGCAGATTATTATTTATTCATTAATCAGTGAAGTCCAGTGAGTACACCAGGCTAGAACACAAAAAGAAACACCTTCAAGAGATTGAGAGGAAACAGATAATTTACGATCTTTTCAAATGGTGACAATGATGGTGTAATATTGACTCGGATTACATAGAGGACTAATAGCACAGAGAAGACGAGAGACGTAATAGAGGATTTGTGGATACACATGAGATATTACGTGTGAAATATTTGATATACAAGCCCAAGAGCCACATAAAATACACACTACAACAACAAAAAAAAAACTGATTTTTTAAAACTGATCTAAAGTCTGTTAATATCTGGAAGAACGCATCTAACCTAAAGTCTATAGCATGGTTACATATGGTCTGTTCAACCCACAAGGAATTAGGTGTGACATTGAAAAAGTGTAAATATTGTGCTTGTTTTAAAATATTTAGTATCCTCATTACATACTTTGTAGGTGCTTCAGAAGCTATTTAACTGCTTCAGATGGTTTACTAGCTGCATTGGAAATAATTAGCTATATTTATTTAATTCCCTGCTGTATTTCCTGATTTCCCAGCATCATTATACATTTAATTAATAATTTACAAATGATCTTTAATGTAGTTTTGGTATTTAAACTGTGCATTTTAGCTGTTTTTGCTTTTGTTTTTGCATACAATAAACAAAGAAAGTATTCAGCACAATGCACAGAATGAAAACTCTTTTACAACAAGATGCTTTAGACTCTCTTAGGTGTCCTTTGTCTCTTAGTTTCCTCTTAGGTGTCTCTTAGTGCCTTTGGTTAAATAAATCCTGATATTTCCTGCTGACATTTGATTTAATGAATGTAAATTGAAAGAACAATCAGGATTAAAGTTTTACACTGGAAAGTTTGTGTGTCACTGTCTCTTTGTCAGACCATCTTTCCTAACCCTTCAGGACATATGGTCTACTCTGCACAAAAATGAAAGGATTACACATATTTACAGTTGTACTTTTATCACTGAAATAATGCAGTCAGAATTTTTTTAAAAAAAATCCAAGACTTTTCTGACATTTTAGGATTTTTGCGTGTGTGGGGGCAAATCATGAAAAGCAGCTGAACACTTTCACTGGGAACTTTAAGTGCTGCCAGTTAAACCATCATTGCAAGGGAGGCTAATAGAAAGCTGGAGCGCAGCAACAACACTGTAGTGCAGGGGTAGGCAACCTATGGCACGCGCAAAGGTGGCACACGAGCTGATTTCACAGCTCTACAGCCAAAATGCTTCTGAAATAAATGTAGTCAAACTTTACTAATTCTGGGTCACTGAGAATGAAAATGATGCTTAAAATTGTTGACTGGCTCTAGTTTTCAAGACATGCTATTGGGTCAGTATATACGACCCTTGACTTGGGAATGGCGGAGGATAAGTGAGTTATAAAGGGAAGGGATCTCAATTTAAACCAGAAATGACTAAAATACATCTTTGACTGGATCTATGAATAAATCTATGACTGGGTTTGGACAGTACTTGCTTTTTAGGCAAAACAATGAATGACGCAATCTGAAGCTGGTATTGCGTCATACATGATATGAATTGCATCATGTTATTCCTAGAAGTCATGGATGATGCAATCATAACGAAGCTTACATCACTCTGCTGAACAAATTGCCCTAGATCAGCTCTAGAAATCATACAGTGTCGTGCTCTCTTATTTGTCAGTGTTTGATTTTGCAAAGGGACACATTTCTGTTTAGCCAAAGTGAGCAGAGATGCCTCGTACTTGTGTGAACAGTGCAGATAACTTCTGCTATGTTTGTGGTGAAGTGACTTTTGCATCACAAAAGCGCATATGGTATAACCACTATGGTTAAGAAAGCCTATCACCTTGATTTTGGCTGCAAAATTGGAGATCAGGACAAGAGGTGGGCCCCACACATATGCTGCAACACTTGTGCAACACATCTTCGCCAGTGGTTGAACAGGAAAAGGAAATCTATGCCTTTTGCAGTGCCAATGATTTGGAGAGAGCCAACAGATCATACCAGCAATTGTTACTTCTGCATGGTGCCTCCAGTTGGGAAAGGTGTGTCGAAGAAGAAAAAGTGGACTGTGCATTATCCAAACATTCCATCAGCTATACGCCCAGTACCCAACGGAGAAGGACTGCCAGTTCCTGATGCACCAGAATCATTCTCACTTGAGTCAGACGAGGAAGAGGAAGAGGATGAAACTTCTGGTCCTGAACCATCAATGTCACAGGACCCACATTTTCTCCCATCCTCCTCTGAACCACACCTCATAACACAAGGTGAAATGAATGACCTTGTCAGGGATTTGGAACTACCCAAGAGTAAGGCAGAGCTTTTGGGCTCCAGACTACAGCAGTGGAATCTCCTGGCAGGTGATGGTAGGGTTTCCATGTTCCGTGACCGTCAAAAGGATCTTGTCCCATTCTTCTTCATGGAAGGTGATCTTGTAGCCTGCAACAACATCGATGGTGTGATGGCAGCCCTCAACATCATTCACGATCCAGATGAGTGGAGACTGTTCATTGATTCATCGAAGACGAGTCTTAAAGCTGTTTTACTGCATAATGGCAATGTTTTGCCATCAATTCCAGTTGGTCATGCAGTCCATATGAAGGAAACCTCTGACAACATGAAACAACTTTTGAGGTGCATAAACTATGACCAACATCAGTGGCAGCTTTGTGGCGATTTGAAGGTTGTTGCTCTCTTGCTTGGTCTGCAGACTGGATACACAAAGTACTGCTGTTTTCTCTGCCAATGGGATAGTCGTGCAAGAGATTCCCACTACATCAAGAAAGATTGGTCACTCCGACAGTCATTGGAGCCTGGGAGGAAAAGTGTTCAGCATCCACCACTTGTTGAATCAAGGAAGATTTTGTTACCGCCCTTACACATCAAGCTGGGTCTGATGAAGAACTTTGTCAAGGCCATTGACAAAACACAAGCAGCTTTCAAGTACCTCCGTGGAAAATTTCCAAGGTTAAGTGAAGCTAAGATAAAGGAAGGTGTCTTTGTTGGTCCTCAGATTCGTGAACTTCTTCGAGATGATGCATTTGACCATGCACTGCGTGGCAAGGAAAAAAAGGCATGGAAAGCCTTCCAGTTAGTGGCAATACATTTTCTCAGAAACAACAAGGCAGACAACTACAGGTTGTTGGTGGAAAACCTCCTCAAGGCATACAAAAGCCTTGGTTGCAACATGTCACTAAAGATACATTTTTTCCACTCTCATCTAGATTTTTCCCACCGAACTGCGGAGCAGTGAGCGACGAGCACGGCGAGCGATTTCACCAGGACATTGCAACAATGGAGAAACGCTATCAGGGCAAATGGAGCCCATCAATGCTTGCAGACTATTGCTGGACAGTGACAAGAGATGCTCCATTTAATGAATACAAGAGACAAGCCAAGAAGCGCCGAGTAGACACTGAATAGGACTAAACTATGTACATACTAGTTTTTTGCCTTTTGTTTCATAATAAATTTTATTTATATAACCCCTTTGCTGATTTTTAAAGTGTTACATAAACAGGACAGGTACAAGTACCCCTCTGATACTTGATAAACAGGACAGGTGAAATAGTATCATGTAAAGCAACCATAAACACATGAAAAGACCTAGGTTTACAATTTATGATTAAAACTCTACTATCTACACAATATACATAGACATAAAATGTCAAAACTTAAATATCTTAGAAACAGTAGCCAATCAGTTGTTTTAATTGTCATATTTGAATTCAGCACATCAAAATACATACTAAATAGCACATTTTATCTCTGAAGCAGACGACTTCTCAAAAATTGTAGACCAGTGTTTTCAGTGGCACTCACACTGCCCAGGTCCTGGCCACTGTTCCAGGGGGCTCTGCATTTTAATTTAATTTTAAATGAAGCTTCTTAAACTCTTAAAACATCTTAAACATCTTATTTACTTTATATACAACAATAGTTTAGTTATATTATAGACTTATAGAGAGACCTTCTAAAAATGTTTAAATGTATTACTGGCATGTGAAACCTTAAATTAGAGTGAATAAATGAAGACTCGGCACACCACTTCTGAAAGGTTGCTGACCCCTGCGTAGTGAAACACAAACCAGAGCACTGAACTTAGAGTCAGAACTTCACTCTTCTAGGGGGTGAAACTTTCTCTTTTCCCCAACTTGAATAGTTAAGTTATGATTACAAAGTTTAGTTCTAACACAGTATGTTCTGTCTCTGGTACATCGTTATCACAGTACAAGAGAAGTTTAAATTATTTGGACTAACAATGGGAAATAAGATTTATCTGAGGATATAAAATAATACTGGTGACACTTGATTTTTATAAACTATACATTAATTTACTATTTATATGGTGATAGTACACAGCAATGTATAACAAAAAAGCTATACTAACCTAAACAGAGATTTCCCCTTCCAAAAACACTTACGAGGCATCCATTCTAAGGGCAAAAACCTTCTATATTACAAAATGAACAGCATAACAAATACAGAAACAGTGTAGCAGGGGTCACTCTGACTGGCACATTTCACAGAACAGTTGGCTTTTCTGGGTGTTTTTGAAGAAAAAAAAGAGTGAGGGATATTTGTGCATGTCAAGTGGAATGCCATTCCAGTCATATGAACAGCTGGGAAGAAGGAGAAAAGTTGGGACTATGTAAGAAAGACAAAAGGCGCAACTAAGAGTGATGCTTGTGCAGAATGGAGATAGCAGGAACAGTAGTGGTGGTGATCAGGACAGATATGAAGACATAAGTTTTGCTCTTTTCATCATGATCTTTCCCTTGGACTTTCTTAAAAGTTGCCATGCTATACAACCACTCTATTCATTCTCTATAAAAATCACAGCTGTGTTATGACAAGAATTGTTTTAGTGAAGTTGACTAGATAGCATTCACATCCTGGACTTTAATCTTCAAGGCCAATATTTTGCAGTTCTACAATTGTACTCAATTATCAGGTTCTACTCATGAGCCATTATCTTGCTTTCTGTTATTCAAAAGAATGGTAGGAACTAATTGATTCTTACTTGAAGCACGGTGGGCATAAAAGCAAACTTGGCAGTTTTACAAGATAATCACAGTGACAGTATAAATCTTACACTGAGAGATACACAGACACTTTGTTCTTGAAAGGCTTTAGGCTACTCTTCTCAGACTACATAAATTACAGCCTTCAACTTAAAGCATGTTCACAGGGTTAAAAAAAATATCTTCAACATAAAGATTAGGCACCATTCAAGGAACAGGAATGTGGGCCAACTTAGTAGCTCCCAGAGATAACTCTGCAGGGGTAGGTGTTATTAGTACTCTGCTGTGGCATGTATTATAGACAAGCGAGACCAGGTGAGGGGAAGTACATGGAATCTCTCCCTTGTCTCACAGGATTATCAGAGCAAGTGTGTACTGGAACCTTGGCGATGAGGGAAATGTGATTGGTATCTTTAATATTACCATATGATGCGATTACAGATAGTCTTACAAGTTCTGCTTAATCAAATGTATGGGCAGTCAGATCTTAGAAGAAATGCATTGTGAGCTGTGGTTCAGTTCTTTTTAGCAACTGCACATATCACTAGTAACATATCCCTGCCTGACAGAATACATTTATTAGGTGTATAGTTGTTTAATTTGACTATATACTTTCACAAATAAACAACCCTAGAACAGTTGGAACATGGGGCATTCAAAACTAAATATCAGAAATTAACAGAGGACAAGACCAGGAAAGTAAGTACCCTATTCTCAAGAAGACAGTCAAATTAGCATCAGGATAATAATCTTGATTTAATTGTTGGTGTTCCTGAAAATAGCAAGGAACACTAAAGGAGTACTAAAGACAGCCTGAGAGACAGCTTGGCAAAGCATCTTGGGGAGTATATGCAACTTGCAGGTGATTAATTGTCCATCTAACTTCACCTGGCTTCATTAGGATAACATTCCTGATTGTCATTACACAAATTGAATCTATTTCTCCATGTTAAGTATCCTCACACCTTCTTGTCAACTGTCTGAAATGGGCCATCTTGATTATCACTAGAAAAGTTTTTTTTTCTCCTGCTGATAATAGCTCATCTTAATTAATTAACCTCTTAGAGTTGGTATGGCAACTTCCACCTTTTCATGTTCTGTGTGTATGTGTTCATGTTCTGTGTATAGTTCTTCATACTGTATGTTCCATGCTATGCATCTGATGAAGTGAGCTGTAGTCCATGAAAGCTTATGCTCAAATGAATGTGTTAGTCTCTAGGGTGACACAAGTACCCCTCGTTCTTCTTGCAGATACAGACTAACAAGGCTGCTACTCTAATTCCTGATTTACTTACCCACAGTAGAGGCACAGGGAAATTAGGAGGTTACAACGGTATCATGCAACTGCACATACATACATTTGACAGTCTGGCCCATAATCTGTAGTTTAATGAAAGATTTTATACTGGCTGCAGAAAGAAGTGGAATTTTTTTTTTCTTCCCACACCCCTTGGAAAGGAGCAACTACAGAGAGGCCCACAGTGGATTATGACAAAATCTGGTATTTTAACTGCTTCCATAGATGATAGGGTGGATGCTGCTCTACCTTTTCCTGCACCAGCATGGACATAAGTAGTCCCCCTTCTCTTCTGGCCACCTAGGGGTAGAGGGGAAGGGATGGGGCAGCGTCCCCACACTGAGCTGGTATGAAGCTGCCATAGCAAGTAACACTCTGGTTCCCTAGCCCTTAAAGGGGCAACACACCTTTTCCCAGAAGCTAGACAATGGCCCCAATGTGTGGTGAGGTCATTTACTTCAGAGGGTCCATGACTTCACTGGATGTATTTTTCTATTTTTACACTGAAACCTGCACGCTAATGGTGCACATTAAAGCTCCAATTCAGCACCACTATAGCAGGGCCTAAACAATAAATAAAACATGCCCATATTGACTTTCACATGACTTTCACATGCCCATATTGTACTATAGCAAAGCGTAAAACCAGTTACAAATCAGCAATTCTCTCTTTCATGCTGTCACAGAAAAAAGAACTCTGTTCTAAAGTAAACAACAATCCTTACCTGCATTTCTTGACAAAATGAAGCCATTGGTCCAAAGAGAATCTGACACTGTTCATCTGCAGTGTACGTCATTCCTGGCAGTTTGGAGGGAATAATCACAGAATTGAGGCTTTGGGGATTTGTCTGTAGCAAACAGTTACTGGCCTTTGACCTGCCAATATGCAGAAATTCATAAAATGTTGAATAATATTAATAGAGGTTGGCTATTTTGTTAACATAGAACATATGCAATTGCTATAAAAAAGAATTAACAGATCTTAAGTAGCATTTTGCTGACATTTAGACCTGCTAATATAACAAAATTCTTTCTTTTGCTGTTGTATATTTACAGAAAGGCAAAACAGTTTATGGATTACAAGCAGCTATAAGGATTTCAGGAAAATACTTGGAAAACATTTTAGTGTAAATATTACATAATTTAATAGTTTAAAAATTATATGGCTTTTAATAAATATTTATGGAGCTCACTTTTTTCACCCATATTTTAAATATGTCAGTGTTTTTCAAGTACCAAGATTTTAGTAAGCACTGTTTTCACACAAAATTAAAGAAAAAGGGAGATGACAATACATGGACCTCCATTAGATTTGAGTTCTAAATGGACACAACTACATATTGTCCTTGAATCTCAATCATTCCAGTGCCAGCTCCAATACAGACCTTTTAAGGACTGCTCAGTTGTAAGTAGTAAATTGTTAGTAGGCATACCTATCAGTTTAAGAAGGTTATTCTTGAGGGTTATTCCTTATACAATGCACAGACACAATGTAGGTGTCTGTTTTGATATGATTCCATGTATCATATTCTCATTAAAATAAAATTATTTCCCCATGTTGTTTGTTATTGAATGGCAACATAGAACATGATATAATCTGTAATATGTTATGTGCAAAATAGAAAACAATAAAGATATACTTTTAAGCACACAATCTTCCTAATATGTATTTTTGCCCCATATCTTTGTTAATGTATTTTCTTTAGTTGATAAGGTGGCTTTTTGGTGGTTAATATGCAGCTATTATTAACAGTATTTCCTTTTTAAACTCATACAAAAGCTGGTAGAGAGTATTAAGTATTTGGCATATCTGAAACTTAGATCAAAACTCAAAGAATTACTTTAAGCAATGCTATTTCTTGACTGAATTACCTGAGGAACCGTTCTAGATCTTCCCTGCTGCACCGGGACCATGAAACATCACCAAGATTCTGTCCTTTAATCCATTCTCCAGACATGATATGGAGGCCATCTGCACAGGATGGGTGGTCATTGTCATGATTTATTCCCATGCTGAATTTTGAAGGTATTAAAAATAAAAACTTATTTTAAGAAAACAGCATAATAAATGGTTTTCAAAATGGTTAAGAACATAAGAATGGTCAAACCAAGGGTCCATCTAGCTCTCCTGCTTCAGAGAGAATGAACAGAACAGGCAATCACTGAATGATCCATCCTCTGACATTCACTCCCAGTTTCTGGCAGTTAGAGGCTAAGGACACCCAGAACATGAGGCTATATCCCAGACCATCATGGCTAATAGCCATTGATGGACCTATCCTCCATAAACTTACCTAATTCTATTTTGAACCCATTTATACTTTTGGCCTCCACAACAAACAAACTGCATTTCTCCCACTAATAAATGAAAAGACCATCGTGAGCTTACATAACAAAGCCAGTGAATCACAGTGTAATTCTGCATTGAACTTGTTTTCATTACATTTGTTTGTTTATTGTTATAGCTACTTGTATTTAGCTAACTAATAAGTGAGATGTATTGTTCAAATATTCTGAACAGAAGTTTTATGTATACTTACAATTTCAAAAATTCACTGAGTTTTGATTGCAGTACCTTTTATTTAAAATAATAGCAAGGGAATGACTCAAGGTAAATATATCCAAAGGACGACGCAACCACATGGTAAAAGGTGGTGAATGCTCCCACAGGACACTGCCATGCAGGAGTCATACAATTCAGCTACAAAATCTACTTGTGGCTCCCACTTTGAATTTGTTCAGTTATCGCTTTTGAAGATTCACTGTCACTTGAAAAAAAAACTATTTGATTGTAGACAATAGTCAGGAGGGTTTTTTAAGTGAAAAATGGCACTTTAAAATTTTCAGAAGTAGCTATATGGATACACACAGAGCTGCTATGTGGAAAGTAAATAAAATAGTCTCAGCTGCTTTTGACTATTTAAAAGTCACTATAAGGATACTCTTCAGCGCAGGGTATACAGAGTGGCTTCTGGGATTTTGCAGCTTCTTCAGGACTTAAGATAGCCCTGTAGTTTGTACTATAGCAAAGCAAATTTTTATGGATACCAACCAAACTACATAAGCACTACTCTTTCTGTGCTGGCCCCTTACACTCATCACGTATATTCATTTAATTTGGCTATCTTGGTCATTTTTCACAAATGGTCTGCTTTTAGCCAAAGAATTGTAGAATAAATGTATCAATGCAATTTTTCCTGCATGAAAAGTCAGTTACCTCTAGACCAGTACTAAGTGCTGATATCACATGCTTCCCTACATCTCACCATCCTTTGTTTACTTTGACATTAAAATGTAAACAACAACAAAAACAAAAACCACACAATTCTGGCAACTTTCCCTCATGGCCAAACTGTGCCCCACACAAAGCTATTCAGTCAAATATCAGTAACACTAAGTCAAATTTTATGTGAGGTACCACAGCTCATGTAGCATTGGGCTTATTAATGAAAGGAATTTAATTTCCCAATAAGGCACTGTTGTGTAGGACTCTATTGTGCCTGTCAGGTGCTCAACAGAAGTGCTGCTGCTGCTGCTGCTAGTTTGGAGCCCCTTACTGGAATGTGCACACTGTGGAACGCTGAGGCAGCTGTCTGTGCATGAATCTTCAGGAAGAATTTTGTGAATGGTGGATAGAATTGAAGAAAAGATACATTTATTTCACATTCATTTTAATTTCTCACTTTTTCTGAGCTGGATAGTGCACCACTACAAAAGTGCTTCTGCACTCAAACTCCATTGATGAGAATCCTGGCTAGTTAAGTCTCTGGCTTGACTGAACTCTTTCATGTCCCCCCACACCCAGTACCACATTTTCCCATTTTTCAAAAACTTAGATAAATTCTGAAAGTTAGAGCTGTTCTCCAGAATCTCTGGGTAAACCTTCCCTCTGTCTGAACAATGGAAGAAGGCAAGTTGATTGGACGACTGGAGCTGACCAAAAAAAAAAAAGAGCTATACTACAGCAAATATCAGTAGAAAGGTACAAAGATCACACACAGGAGTAGCCCATATGAACATTCAATAGCATGACTATAGAGCTTAAAGGTATATTCTGTGGGAAAGAAACTCCACAGCAGAAAATGCCATAGAGAATAAAGTGAATCTGTTAGCGTTCAAGACACAAAACACAAATTTGTCCTGGGAAGTGACTAAACAATTTTAAGGGCATAATGCTGCAAGGATGGACACAGAACATGTGATCTCTTGACATGGAACTCAAAGAAATAAGATTTCAACAGCCTCTTTGTAACTAATAAGCATCTGCAATTGTTTGGTATACAGTCAAAAGTAAAAACATAAAGGAGAGATTATTTTTATGATACCGTGGTTCAAAGTTGATTAAGATCTATAAGCGGGGTATAGGCAAGAATAAAGAAGTAGTTGTTTTCCTTTGAAACTGATGGGTCCACTGTGGGTTGTTAGTTTGCTTCTGATAAATTATTCTTTCTAAACATACTCCACTAGTTCAGTTCAATGTCATTGTGACAGAGGATTCAACTATTCTCTGATGTATCTAATTAGAGAAAGGATGTGCTCAATGTTATCATAACTTGTCTGTTATGGATAGATATATCTACAAATATCATGTATACTAACATACTGAATTAATTGGGCAAGTATTACTTTCAGTATTCATAAACTGGGGGAAACCATATTTTAATTTCACCCTAGTTTAGGAGATGATGGGTCAAAACTGGATAAGAAAAAGAATTAACAGGATTCATTAAATGATCAGGCATTTACATGGAAAATCAGAACATCCACCATTACCTTAACTAGGATAAAAAATATGACAGATAGATCCTCATATTCCAGAGCAAAGCCAACCACTGACTGATGATCAGGTTTAGGAAGAAAATTGCTCCATGGGCACATTATTCCATAACTCTCTACTACAGGGTTTCCTGCATCTTCCTGTGAAGTACCTAGGACTGGCCACTGTTAAGAGGCATGATACTATACTAGATGGCACAAAAGTATATCTCAGCATATAAATTCCTGTGTTTGTGTGTTCCTGAAAAACAGCTTCCAATTATTCAAAAAGAGATAATGGAAATCATTGTTCTTAAAATCATGAGGGATATTTCTGGGAAAATTTATGGACAGTTGTATACAAATATGGTAGATGAAACAGACTTTAAAAAAGAGTTTGTAGATAGGTGGATAACAACATGAATGCTCATGAAGAATTCACTGGACTGTACAATGTAGCCGATGAAGGTTATCATGTCAGTAACTAAAGATATATTATTACTTCTAAATATGAGGGTCAACAACTGTCACAGACAATGTTATGATGATTCCATTAGTATGGCAGGTTTAGTATCAGTTGTAACCAGCAGATTACAACAGGTGGAACCACAAGCACCTGGTTCATTGCTACAGGCATGCTTTGAATTTGGAATGCCAGGATGCTCTTAAGAATAATGGTATCCTATGAGATACTCTTGAAATTGTTTACAAAAATCACAAAATTAATTTTAAAAAGTCACCCAAATGAGATGTTATATTTCAGGACACATATTAAGTACATCACCAGGTACCTCTGGCCTCTGTTCAACAAGATGGACTCTCTGAAGCCAATGCTTCTGCACAGTTTCTGAGAACAACCTTTCATTGTGCAACTTGAGAGGTTGCAAATAATGCAAAGCAAGATCCTGAAAGTAGAGCTCAAATTTGTAACATGGCTGTTCAAAATGAAAAATATTTACTTCCTCTTTGGTATTGAATTAAGTGAAAAATTCCTAAACACGGTAGACAATCTGTCCAAAACTCTGTAAAGGTTGTACACATCAGCCACAGAAGGCCAATCTCATATGAAAATAACACAATCTACTTCAGTCCATCCAATCAGATGAAAGCTAGAACTTATTCTGGGAGCAAATCCACGAAAAAAATTTAGTGTTAATAGTTAGAATACCTGAACTTTCAAGGAAGAGAAAAGTTCCCTAGAAAAAAGCAAACAGAGACAGGAGAAGACAGGTACCTAAATTCAATAAAGGAATTTTATAAGTACATCTACTTCTAAGTAATTGATTTTACAATGGCCAGTATTTAATTAAGGTGTGAACAGAAAGGCTACAAAATTATTTAAAATCTTGAAACTCTCACAGAACTCCAAATGTAAAAGAAATGTTCAAGACACGCTTGCTATGTATGATTCTGATTGCAACCATGAATGACTGATTAGTCAGCTTCATCTGCTGCAAGCCATCTGTCAGCTTACAGAAAGATAGCTGAAATCAGTTCTCTCAGCCAAGCCGAATGCCAACTGTTTTCCAAAGTAGTAGAGTTGCTGAAAATGATTGTAGTGGTACCGGCAACTAATGCTGTAAGTGAGCATTGTTTCAGTGTTCTATGATGCATTACAATATGGCTTTGAGCCACAATGAGACAATGCCAGCTCAACTGGTGTATGTTTTTACATGCACAAAAGGACAAAACTGATGACTTACAGCTTACAGATGTTGCAGAAGAATTCATGTAAAGAAACCCAGGGTGAAGATCATTGTTTGGAACTTTTTCAGATTTGTAAGTCATTCTTTTTACTCATGTTTTAAAAAGCAATACTTGAATAAGTGGTTTTGTACCGTGACTAAATGGGGGGGGGCATTACAGCCCCCCTTCCCCCAAACATCCAAATCATCTCTGCCCGTGACAGATGATCTGTTTGAGCTGCAGGAGCTACTCTAGCTCAAGGGTGATTGTCTGTCCACTGCACTGCAACTCGTTGGCTAGAATCCAAAGTACTCAAAGGCTATACTTCACCTCCTGCTGATAAGACCACTTCCCTTTCCATCTGTTGGAGAGCTTTTTTAAAGCTTTCTTGACACTTCAGGGCCATATTTAATTTAAAACTTCCTTAAGAGAGAGTCCATCTACATTCTGATTGTCAGGTGAGGAGACTCCATTTGTACAAATACTACCGTTGAGCCAAATCTTAAATACAAACCTTGACAAACTGTACTAAGTTCAGATTCAGATAACTATTTGAATATTCCAGTTTTTATTCTTTTGCTCATCTAATGCATGTAGTATTGAACTAGAGTATCCATTAAAGAGATACAGTTCAAATATATGAAAAAATCAGATATACCCCAAATTTGGGCAGGTGATATTAAAAGAAAAGAAAAACAAGGGAAACAGACAATTTAAAAATATCACAGAAATATTACCTGAAACAAAATTCTGTCCCTTTATTCCCCTTAGCACATATATCAGAAGAAATCTCCTGGTATGATTTCCCATATATAGCAATTGGGATAGAAGAAACCACATAGCTGTACACTGTGGGGAGACTAAGGGAGAGACCACAGAAGGTCTAATACTGCCTCATTTGTTTTCTGACTGTCCAGGGTATGGATTGTGACTACAGAAAGAGCCTGGTGAAAATCAAAATTTCCATTTTGTGAGAATTTTTGACATTCTGAATTTTGTGTGTGTTCCTTATCTGAACAAAAACAAGTATTTTCAAAGTTTCACACAAAATAATAAGTCCACAAATTTTCCAATTTCAAAATTTTATATTGGAAAAATATCATTTCAGAATACATTTTTGTTTAGAAATGTATTTTTTTATTTTAATATTTTTGATTATTTATACAGGATTTTGTGACATGTCAGTAGTAGTCACCACTACTGTGACATAATATAATAGTCAAAATATTCTATTTATAGTACATATTATTTTTCTATTTTATTTTATTTTATTTTTAAAATCATAAAGGGTAGCTATTACTGAGTGTGGATTGAGTACTTATTTTCTAGATCAAAATGCCTCCAGTGTGTGCTATAATGAAATAGTTTAATACTTTGACAGTTTGATCTAGAAAATAAATTAAGTACTCACAGTAGATTCAGAAAGGGACTTGGGTGTTGTGATGCTGAGTGTTACAATGCCTATCTTTTAAGGCACCTAGAAAATCATTGGCATTCTCAGAGATGGTTTCGATGCCTTGGCTACCTGTACAATGAATGGAGAGAGATAGGCATTCTAGGAATGGGATTAACAAAAGCTAGCATGCTGAGCTGGGAACTACCTGACCTGGGCAACAGGAGATGCCAAGGGGAGGGACGCATGCCAAGTCCCACCCCTTTCAAGGAGTTAGGTGCCTAAGTTTGATCTGGAGGAAGGTGTCAGCCCAGTGGTTAGGGTACTCACCTGAGATGTAGGAGACCCCCCAGTTCAAGTCCTCTTCTCTTCTTGATGAGAAGAAAAGATTTGAAGAAGGATCCATCACTTCTCAAATGAGTGGCCTAATCACTGAGCTCTGGGATATTCTGATATGGGGTTCTCTTAATCTCTCCTGTTGAAGCTGGTCCACTTTGCAAACATAATTAAAGAATCCTTAGGCCAGATACAGACTGAAAATAACTCTATAGCCCAGTGGTTAGCACACTCATCTAGGAGGCAGAAGACTCAGGATCCATTTCCTCTGTGTCAATGAGTCTTTAATTATTTATCAATAGTGGAACAGCTTCAACAGGAGAGCCTGAGAGAGACCCTATATCAGAATATCCCATAGCTCAGTGGTTAGAGCATCACCTGAGATGTAGCAGATCTCTGTTCAAATCCCTCTTCTCATCAGGCAGAGGTAGGATGTGAATAAGAGAGCTCCATAGCCCAGGTGAATACCCTAACAACTGGGCTAAAAGTTGTGAGGGAGCTATCATGCTGTCTGGAGTGATTGACAACCATGAGTGGCAACCTCTGGGAAGATTCAAAAAAGCAGGGCAGACACCCCAAACTTGTGGCATTTCACCAACCCAGAAACAAATGTGAACTCTGAAGCACTCTAATAGTTTGACCATGGAGTCTCAGGCAGTCCCCTTGCACATGCTCTATCTTGCTACCCAGGCAAACTGGATTTAGTGATAGTTGCATAGGCGTCACCTCCACCTCCTCCCCATGCTCCTCCCTCGAGGCGCTGCCACTGCGCTTTCCCCCCTCCCTCCCAGGCTTGCAGCCGCTGATCAGCTGGAGTGCGGCAAGCCTGTGAGCTCAGGAAAAGCGGCTTGGCTGCCGCAGCGCCTCAAGAGGCAGAGGTTAGCTGGGCGCGGGCGGGGGGGGCTGGTGGGGAGCTGCCGGTGGGTGCTCGGCTGCTTCTCCCCCCTCCCTCCCAGGCTTGCAAGCCAGGGGGTGGGGAATGCAGTGTGCCCGGGGGACGAGGCGGAGGTGGGGATTTGGGGAAGGGGTGGAATGGGGGCGGGGTCAGGGGTGGAGTTGGGGTGGTGCCGGGGGCGTGAGCACCCACCGGCGTCGACTAAAGTCGGCGCCTATGGTTGGTTGTCATACACCAAAGATCACAAAAGATTCAGGTTGCTTCCATTCCCAAGAGAGAAGTCACTTACTCCAGGTCAATTTGTACTTCAGATCTCACATCAAAGACAATGCTTGTAACCAATCCAATAGTAAACTAACTAAGGATTTATTAACTAGGAAAGAGAAATGAGAGCGTTAAAGCAGGCGACATGTATACACAAATGAGTTACAGTCTATGATTCCAAAAGGTGCAGTAAACTGTCAGCACTGAATGTTTTTTAGGACTAACCCAGGTTGACCCTAGCGATTTCTGCTTGTTTCCTAGCTTCAGCCCGGTGAAAGTCCAAACAGCAAAGAGAGAGAGAAAATTTTCTTTGTCACGGTTTTATTCCCTTTGTCCCTGTATTATTCCCTTCTTCCTGCATTCAAGCTGATGGAATGGGCTTTCTTGCACACACCATGTTCATGAGTGTGAGAGGGCCCTTAATCAAGTCTTTGTAATGTGATGTTCACGATGGTGGATTTAATTTTGATAGTCCTTCTTGATAGGTGGTGAACTATTCCTCCTGACTGGGTTCACAGACTCAAAGCAGGCATTTTTAGTTATAAAGCAACACTTACATATTACCTTATAACGTGTCATACAGACATCACAAGTGAAATTAATACATGCAGCAATTTAGAAGCATTCCATAAAGTCTAAACACTAAACACATTCTTATAAATCTAATACCTATCCTGAGCAATACTAACATGGAGGTGAGCTGGTGTGGTTTCCAGCTATGAATTTATCAATGCTCAGCAGACACCTACAGCCTTGACAAGAACTGGCACCTGGCCTGGCACCATCACAGGAGGTCCTGCTGTTTGGTGTGGAGTTAGGCGGCCTCTGAGAATGCTTACCAGATCGGACACCCTGAGCAGGCAGCGGAGCACCTATCTCCCTGTAGTGTGGCTCACACAAGGGCTTGGGCGACCAAGCACCTAGAGTGAGGCAGCAATGTGTGTGACCAGAGGCAGAAATATAGGCATGTAAGGAATTTTTACTGCAAAAACGTAGGCGCCAAGCAAGTTTAGGAACCTTCGGGGTTAGGAGGCAGCTGAGCAGGGTTTTGTGAATGCCAGTGGTGCCTTAATTTGGGGTTCACGAACTTAAAGTGGCAATTAGGCACCTGAGCCCCTGGATGCATCTAGCCCCCAGTGTATTAATCAGAAGAGCAGCTATTTCCAATATCCTTGTATTAGCCTGAATAATTTTTCTAAGGTAGTGAAAAAGGTTGCTCCCCTGATTAGTACATTGAGTGCTTATCTTATTATCTTTTTAAAAGACTCAGTGTCAATCTGTTTCATTACAACACAAAATAGGAGACACTCTGATCTAGAAAATAAAAAAAGATGTTTCAGTCTGTACTAAGTAGCAACTGTCCTTAATGATTTTAAAAATAAAAGAGAAAAATGACTATAAAATAAACAGATTGTTTCAACTATTATATGTCATAATGTGTTGCCATGCCATGCCTAATGCATATTTGTATTCATTCCATGCATGGCACACCCAATGTTCCATCTAGGGTGACCAGATGTCCTGATTTTATAGGGACAGTCCCAATTTTGGGGGCTTTTTGTTATATAGGCACCTATTACTCCCCACTCCCCTCCCGATTTTTTACACTTGCTATCTGGTCACCCTAGTTCCATCCATTGAACAAGTGAAGAATATGTAGGATAGAGATTGGTAGTGCAAATAACATAGCAGAAATTTATCTATTGTTTAAATAGAGGAACTCCTGTGTGGAAGAACTTTTATATTATGAAAATAATGGCAAGCTTTAAAAGGTAATATATTTACTTTTATAGAGTTTTCTCAATATATTGGGACAATGCAATAGGCACTGCTTTACTTTGGGGACCTCATATCTTGGAAGTTAAGTATTGTTCATCTTTGCCCCTCTGCTGTTTAAGCAGAACTTGGCATTGCCAGCGCACACGTCTCCTGTACCTTCCTTAACATCATCAATGTAGCTTGTGGTCTGTTATAAAGAGGAAGTTGCTGCACACACCCTTTCCTTAATACCTATAACAAACGTGCATAAAAAGTGAACACAAACTGGGAATGCAGAAGTCTTAACTCCCCATCTCTGCCGCCATGCCATGTAACGCAATAAAAAATCTGGAGACTCACTCATATATCACCTTTTACCAAGTGATAAATTAATGGAAGAATATACATATCATACAGAGCACACTTACACATTTTCATTGTAATAATCATGGATATGAAAGTGCATAATGTTCAATTTGGGGAAATATCTCAGTGGTATGGTATTTAGTAACCCAACATGATGTAATGGACATGTGTAAGAGACAACTGCACTTTCTCACAAACAGAAAACTACTTCAGAAATTGTGTCTGTGTGTAGTGCTGTTCTGGGGCTTAACACTTCTATTCTTACCTAATTTATCATGTTAGTGCTGGCCAGATTGCCTCTTGTATCCATGAGCTCCTCTTTCCCTCTTTTTGGAGCCATTCATTCTTACATAAGTGAGAGCAAGACAATCATTCATGCATGTATGTTTGTGTGGTAGGGAGATACGGCAGTTTGGGGTAAAGGGATGAAACATTTCACTAGTCTAAAATGCTGTATTTAACAAAAACATCAGTGCTTCACTTTTAAGAAAAAGTGCATCATATCTGCATGGAAACTGATCAAATTCTGCTGTAAGAACAGGAGCTTTATTATTCTGAGTGGGACAAAGAAATGCTTAATCCACCCTGGCTGAGAGAACATATACACGTCATATTTTGCTTGAATATAGGAAGTATCTTATGGAAAACATTCTCAAACTGAAACATTAGCAATACTTCAACTCACTCTATTCAACTAACCTCCATTTATATAATCTCAGTTTAAATGTATTTTGACAAAGAGCCTTGGTCAAATAAACTTGTCAGTAACATTATGCATGGTTGTCAAGTCAACTGAAAAATATTTTTATCTTATAAAACCTCTCAAGCTTGTTTAAAATCCACTGCCAGAAAATTTTTGTGATATCATGCAGAAAGCTGGAGCATACTATGGGAGATTTTGAGGATGGCCCATGTTGATATTTAACATGAAATAGGAATTAGAAAACTTTCTTTTCACCTATGTTTCTCTGTACTCAGAACAGTGATCGAGTTGATATACTGTACTTGGACTTCCAGAAAGCCTTTGACAAGGTCCCTCACCAAAGGCTCTTAAGCAAAGAAAGCAGTCATGGGATAAAAGGGAGGGTCCTCTCATGGATCAGAAACGGGTTAAAAGATAGGAAAGAAAGGGTAGGAATTAATGGTCAGTTTTCACAGTGGATAGAAGTAAATAGTGTGGTCTCCCAAGGATCTGTACTGGGGCCAGTGCTGTTCAACATATTCATAAGTGATCTGGGAAAAGAGATAAACAGTGAGGTGGCAAAGTTTGCAGACAATGCAACATTACTCAAATAGTTAAGTCCAAAGCTGACTCCGAAGAACTACAACAGGATCTCACAAAACAGGGTAATGGGGCAACAAAATGGCAGATGAAATTCAATGTTGATAAATGCAAAGTAATGCACATTGGCAAGCATAATCCCAACTATACATACAAAATGATGCAGTGTAAATTAGCCATTACCCTCAAGAAAGAAATCTTGGAGTCATCATATATAGTTCTCTGAAAAGATCCACTCAATGTGTAGTGGCAGTCAAAAAAGCTAACAGAATGTTAGGAACATTAGGAAAGGGATAAATTACAAAAACCCGGAAAATATCAAAATGCCACTATATAAATCCGTGGTAGGCCCACACCTTGAATACTGTGTAAAGTTCTACAAAGGAGGGCAACCAAAAAATGATTAGGGGTATGGAACAGCTTTTATATGAGGAGAGATTAAAAAGACTGTTCAGCTTGGAAAGGAGTTGACTGAAGAGGGATATGATAGATGTCTAGAAAACTATGAATGGTATGGAGAAAGTGAATAAGGAAATGTTATTTACCCCGTCACATAATACAAGAACCAAGGCTCAACCAATGAAATTAATAGGCAGCAGATTTTAAACAAACATAAGGTAGTACTTCACATAATACACTTGTAGAATTTATTGCTAGGGTATGATGTGAAGGCCAAAAATATAACTAGGTTTAAAAAAGAATTAGATAAGTTCATGGAGGATAGGTACATCAATGCCTATTAGCCAATAGGGTCAAGAAAGCAACCCCACGGTCTGGGTGTCCCTAAGACTCTGACTCCCAGAAGCTTGGACTGGACGACAGGGCATGGATCACTTGATAATCGTCCTATTCTGTTCATTCCCTCTGAAACATCTGGCTCAGGGCCGGCTCCAGGCACCAGCTTTCCAAGCTGGTGCTTGGGGCGGCATCGAGAATGGGGCAGCACTCCGAGTCCTGCGGTGGCAATTCGGCGGCAGGTCCACTCTTCCCGCCGCCAAATTGCTGCCGCGGGACTTGGACTGCCGCCCCATTCTCGCCTGCCGCAGCGGCAATGAGGCAGCAGGTCTGCCGCTCTTCTCTTGCTGCCGCGGGGCCCCGCAACATCAGCCTGCGTCGGGGGCGGGGCCCCGCAACATCAGTCTGTACCGGGAGCGGGGCCGCAGCGACTGCTTGAGGCGGCACAATTGAGAGAGCCGCTCCTGATCTGGCTCTGGCCACTGTCAGATGACAGGATACTAGACGGTCTGGCCCAGTATGGCCATTCTTATGTCCTTGTGAGGGTTTTATGCTTTTATTATAGTAATGCATTCTGAAATGACACCTCTTTCACATCTGAACAAATGACAACCACTTTGTTTTGCTATACAAGTTAAATGAGGCTATGCACACACCTTCTGGAAAAAATTAAGTCCACATTGAAAAGATGTTATTTGATATTTATCCTACAACAGGAGCTCAAAATTTTCCGCAAACACGGTACATTAATTGCAGCAGACTTTAGAGACACCACACTATTACACTTGAAAGCTCTTATGTGTTATTATTCATTACTTGTATGCCACTTTTAAGCACATTGCATTTACAGATTAGAGATGGAGGACTGGATTATTTTCTCACAACAGAGTGAATCAGAAGCACGTCCACATAAATGAATAGTGTTGGACCGGTATTAAACTAGTGTACGTTAGATCAAAATGAGGCTTAGAATCCATGCTCTGAAGAGTTTACAATCTAAGGACTAGTTTCTGCAAACACCTAACCCAGTGCATATGCTTATTTGCACACATAGTAGGATCGGGTCCTAAAATGAGACAAGGACCCGAGGAAAGAAAAAGAATTTACAATACAAATATTTTTAACCTTTCAAGA
This sequence comes from Chelydra serpentina, assembly GCA_037349315.1. Lineage (NCBI taxonomy): Eukaryota > Metazoa > Chordata > Testudines > Chelydridae > Chelydra > Chelydra serpentina. Next base: position 32,423,102 of record JBAIAC010000042.1, read on the forward strand.
ATTTGAGGCCTGTGCCTAGAATGACGATTACTCTAAAATACTTTAATGCACTATCCAATTAAGAATTATAACAATAATTAATAGAGAATGGAGAGAATGAAAACAGAGAAATACAGTAGCTAACCACAGGCACACAGAATATAAATCATAGTTTCTGTTAACCTATTGAAACTCATAGAAATTTTAGGGGAGAAAGGGTGCAACAATAACGGAAATATGTATTATTAAGGAACAAATTGTAACCACTCTTTGAAATAACCACCTGAGGGATATTTTATTACCAGGCACAAGTACTTAGGGATACATGGAAGAGGCAGAGGATGTGGTCTCTCAACCTGATCGTTCCCTGGGGCCCAATTTGAAGAAGACCTCTCAGGGAGGCTTAGCAACTCTTAGTTGCTTTGCTACCTCCCATTACTCCTCTAGGAACTGAGTTAGCTTTGACAAAGCTTCCTGTTCCTCTAAAAGTGCCACCACCTCTCTGACTAGTGCAAAGACTGAATGGCACTTTAAGAAGAACTACCTTAGGAGCAGACATCTCAGCTATGGAGAGGGTGAACTAGGCCTAAACTATTTTATTATTAACATTTTGGAAAAAAATAAAAAATACAAAGGGTACAGAGATACACTCTCTGTTACTACTGTGTAATGCTGACTATTGGTTTGAGCACATAGAATCTACCAACTGCCTAGGAGGGATTAACCAAACCATAAAAAACAGGTTGCCAGGGGAACTGTGGACATTTTTCTGAGCAGTCAATAATCCCACTTCCAACCCCAAACTCCAAAAGTTAAAGGTCTAACCAAGAGGACATCAGCAGGATGGAGGTGATGAGTGAAAACTGTAAGCTTAGAGTAGCAGTGATTTGTGAAAAGTCATGGCTGGGTGAGACATTGCTAAAGAAATCTCATTTTCTGTACAGGGGATAAAAAGTCTCTTAGGGTCTTGGTTACTTTACAGCTAGATTCATATATGAATAGATTAGGCTCCACCCTGATATGCAAAGAACAGAATCTAATCGTGAGAGAAGATCATTCTTGAGAAGGGAATCTTTTGATAGGATCTGGCTGAATAACATTTGAATAATTTATTCATGAATGTCACTATATTTTTAAAATAAATTATCCAGTGAATATTTTTTCATTATGGGCAAACCATTCACAAGTAATTATGAGACTCATTACTTTTTTGACTTTTTCTTCCATTATTCACCAAGTTCTAACTTTTATTGTGTTGTACTATGGATATAATAGTGTGATCCAAGTCTTAAAAAATGGACTTGAAGGCATAAACTCTCAAGTTTTATCCTGGCTCTAATATTGATTCAATGTGTGGCCCTGAGCGAGTCATTTAACCTGTTTTTAGCTTCCTTTTCAGTAACATGAGGATAATACTTACTTAGCTAGCATAGGGATCTGTATGGGCACGGTATAATCAGTTATTATTTGTCCTGCATTTTGAGGACATAAAATTCTGTAAGTTCTGCCGTATTATTGTTGTTATGTTGAAGAGTTCATAGGCAAATGACCTAATAGGTGGCTTTTATATGCTGTTTTATGTTGTTAGTAATACGAGTTACATGAAAGGTATAGGTTTCAGTGTAGTAGCCGTGTTAGTCTGTGTCAGCAAAATGAAAATAAGAAAGAAAAACTTGTAGCACCTTAGAGACTAACAAATTTATTTCAGCATAAGCTTTCGTGGGTTAGTACCCACTTCATCAGACGCATGGAATGAAATTATATTTCAGACAGATATTTATACAGTCAGAGAAACATGATGGTCCAGGTGTATAGACCAATCTTAAGAGGCTAATTATTTGAGAGGAAACATGACAGCAGGGGAAGAAAAAGCTTTTGAAGTGATAAACAAGATGGTCACACAGGTGTGAATGAGGATCGTTAACTTAAGGGAAATAGATTCAATTAACATAATGGCCGAGCCATTCCAAATCTCGATTTAATCCGGAGGCAACGCAATCTAGTTTGCATATCAATTCGAGTTCAATAGTTTCTCTTTGAAGTCTGCTTTTGGAGTTAATCTGTCGCAACACTGCTATCCTCAAATCTGTCATTGAGTGATCAGGGAGGTTGAAGTGTTCTCCTACTGGTTTTTGAATGTTATGATTCCTGATGTCAGATTTATGTCCATTTATTCTTTTGCGTAGAGACCGTCCGGTTTGGCCAATGTACATGGCAGAGGGGCATTGCTGGCACATGATGGCATATATCACATTGGTAGATGTGCAGGTGAATGAGCCCCTGATGGTGTGGCGGATGTGATTAGGCCCTGTGATGGTATCACTTGAATCGATATGTTGACAGAGTTGGCATCGGGCTTTGTTGCAAGGATAGGTTCCTGGGTTGGTGTTTTTGTTGTATGGTGTGTGGTTGCTGGTGAGTAATTGCTTCAGGTTGGGGGGCTGTCTGTAAGCAAGTAAGGATTGCTTACAGACAGCCCCCCAACCTGAAGCAATTACTCACCAGCAACCACACACCATACAACAAAAACACCAACCCAGGAACCTATCCTTGCAACAAAGCCCGATGCCAACTCTGTCAACATATCGATTCAAGTGATACCATCACAGGGCCTAATCACATCCACCACACCATCAGGGGCTCATTCACCTGCACATCTACCAATGTGATATATGCCATCATGTGCCAGCAATGCCCCTCTGCCATGTACATTGGCCAAACCGGACGGTCTCTACGCAAAAGAATAAATGGACATAAATCTGACATCAGGAATCATAACATTCAAAAACCAGTAGGAGAACACTTCAACCTCCCTGATCACTCAATGACAGATTTGAGGATAGCAGTGTTGCGACAGATTAACTCCAAAAGCAGACTTCAAAGAGAAACTATTGAACTCGAATTGATATGCAAACTAGATTGCGTTGCCTCCGGATTAAATCGAGATTTGGAATGGCTCGGCCATTATGTTAATTGAATCTATTTCCCTTAAGTTAACGATCCTCATTCACACCTGTGTGACCATCTTGTTTATCACTTCAAAAGCTTTTTCTTCCCCTGCTGTCATGTTTCCTCTCAAATAATTAGCCTCTTAAGATTGGTCTATACACCTGGACCATCATGTTTCTCTGACTGTATAAATATCTGTCTGAAATATAATTTCATTCCATGCGTCTGATGAAGTGGGTACTAACCCACGAAAGCTTATGCTGAAATAAATTTGTTAGTCTCTAAGGTGCTACAAGTTTTTCTTTCTTATTTTCATGAAAGGTATAGATACTGTTTATTCTGGTTAACAATCAGGCTGTGACCAACACGTGGCTGGTAACTCATTACACAGCGAGGTCCACAAATAATTGTTTTAGAATGTAAGAGAAAAGCAACATAGCTCATAACACAAAGGGATTTTCTCATGGCACTTGCAAGGGAATAATTTAGTTTGGAGGGGCAAGTGACCTTGTTACAGAGACAGTTTGCTGATGTGCATAGCCAGCTGCATAGCCAGCTTTCTATTTAGCAAGATTTTATTCGGTCTTTGTTGGATGAACATGCTGCTTGCCTAGGAAAACCAAACCCACTTCTTACTCTATTAATTTTATGCATAAATCAAAATAAATATGTGGCCAAGGAATATTTGTCTCTTTCCAGCTATTAAGGCTCTAAGATAAAGACAATATTTTAAAATATGCTTTGAATCTTATGAACATTTTAAGTCCAATTAATAGGATTAATGCAATACATATTCTAACAAATATGTTAAGAGTCATAAAGTTCACTGAGGACATGTAGAACACTATACTGCACCCTGCCATCTGTGTGAGCTTGTGACTTCTGCAAAACAGCTTTTCTTAATTCCCTCTGCCACTTCCACCAACATTCTTCCACATGAGATGTTGGATTCAGGGAGGGCACAAGTGATGGAAAATTCAGAGCTCCCAATTTGCTCTCTCATTCCATTGTAACATTTTCCCATCCAAGTGTCATTTTCTCTGATGTGGCTGCTACAGTATAATTTACATGATATTTGTTGCATTGCTTAATGATGCTCACTGTTCTAAACTTGTGTATCTTGTGCTCTGTGCCTTTGCATATGCATTATGTCATACATGTAAATATGGAAATAGAATGTGGGACTGGGGGAGGAAGAGGAGCTACTTTCTCAGGCATTCTCCTCTCTCCTACAGCAGGGGCTAAACGACAGGTAATCTGTGCCTCCTATAAATCAATGCTGCTTTAGGCTCAAGATGTGCATCTGTATTCGCCTCAGAAATGGAGTTTTTGCATGGGCAACAAGTGGAAGAGAAAAGAACGAGTGTCGTCACCAGGGCCGGCTCTGGCTCTTTTGCTTCCCCAGGCAAACAAGCCACTGGCAGCCCCGCTCCCCAGGCCGGGGCGCCGGCTGGGAGCGCGGCTCGCCCGCGTCCCTGCTGCCCTGCGGGGAGTGCGGCATGGCCGCCCCCCGCTACCTCAGCCAGCTCGCCCGCGGCCCCACTGCCCCGGACGGGGCGTCGGCGGGGAGTGCAGCTCGCCCGCGGCCCCGCTGCAGGGAGCGCAGCACGGCCGCCCCCCGCTGCCCCGTCCGGGGCACCGGCGGGGGAGCGCAGCATGGCCACCCCATGCTGCCCCGGCCGGGGTGCTGGCGGGAAGAGCGGCTTGCCCGCGGCCCCGCTGCCCCGGCGGGGAGAGCGGCATGGCCCCCCCCCGGGAGAGCAGCTCGCCCATGTCCCCACTGCCCCGGCGGGGAGAGCGGCATGGCTGCCCCTCACTTCCCCAGCTGGGGCGCCGGGAAGAGTGGTTGTGTTTTTTTAAATTACAAAAAAAAACAATTAAAAAAAATAAAACCCTCAGTGCCGCCCCCCTCCAGGTGCCACCCCAAGCATATGCTTGGTCGGCTGGTGCCTGGAGCCGGCCCTGGTCGTCACAGGAAAAGCATGAAGGAACCAAACCTATGTGTGGGAGAAGAGTGCCCCACTATAATTCCTCCCTGCAAAAGCCCCTCAAGAAAAATTAAGAAAACTTCATAATATGAACCTTCATAAAATGCTCCTTTCTCCTTCTGGTTCCTCCCATGTATAACTCTACTAGAGTATGCAGTTTGGGCCCTACACTGAAGCATATATGGGTAATACAAATAGTTTAAAACTTTGCTGTGATTGTTTTATTTAACTTAATAAAATGAAACAAATACTTTAAGTTAAAAATCCAACAAGAGACCATGTATCTAATACAGGGCAAGTGGGCAGCAACAACAAAGAAGAATCTAAAGGCAAATACTGTAAACTGCAGTATTTCAAGATAAACAATTATGTCTAAAATTTATGTACTCAGTTCTATGCCAAGAATGATCACTGAACTATACCATGTGATCAAATGAAAAAATTATGTAATTAGGAAGAGAAAACTTTGAGTCATTAGATATTCATTGAATTGCCAAAAAGGCTAATTCTGTTTATTAATAAAAAACATTGATACTAATTTACACAATCTTTTGTCAATTTTCTCACAATTATCTGAAATGTTTTAAAATATCTACTAAAGTTATGCATTACATAAAATGTTTTCCACATATTGGACACTATGTTTCCAAGACACTGCTCCAAAGTGATGTTAATTAAAGAATCATCTTGTAGTGCATTGCTCAAACACAGGATGGAAAACTGAAAATTTTACCTATTTGCTTAATCTTTTAAATTTCAAATGATAAAATGATTTTACATTTTTTAAACTTGCTAAATAAATGCTGACAAAGCATTTCTGAGGGGCTGGGCGATTTGGATGCACAAAGCCTGTCAAGAGTAGATTCTTCACTTTGGCTAATTTTTGTACTGTATTTCTTCTGGAGCTCTCTCTTCCTCTAGCTGTCTGTCTGTCTTCACAGGACTCATCAGTGTAAGTCTCCATTAAGGCAAAAGATGCTTGGATAAAATAAGATGCTCCCTGAAACTTTGCCTGTTCTTAGAACTTAAACCAAACAAATTAGTTTTTATGATTTTGAAAATTCTAACAAGAGCATTTGGCTTTCAGATTGCAGCCAACCAGAAAGTGAGAACGAAAATCTCAATATAAACTGGATCCATCTCTAAAATCCCTATTTGCAAATGTATCTTCTGAAAACCTTTCCAGAACCATTTGAATGTTTCGTGTTCTATAATAATTTTTCCAGGCAAAAATTCTCAGCTGGTGTTTATGAGCATAGCTCCATGATTTTGAAACGCTGTCACCCACTTTTGATCCAAAATACCCAAATCTGTTGATCTTTAATGTATACAGAAAAGCCCATCTTCTTGAAAAAGTCTCAGAAGAAAGCTGAGATGAGCAGGGTGAATGATGGGGTCTTTGGAAACTTGAGGGATGGGATACTTTGCTCTTTTTGGCTGACTGGCTGCTTTTTGTGGGATTGACCATTATTTTGCCATTGCTTTTATTTTATTATTATGGATGGGGTGGATTTTTGATGTCTTGTCAGGGAGCCTAGACCTCGGAATAGGTGTCTTGTAATTAACCTTAAATAAAGAAATTAAGAAAAATAAAAACAAATTTGCTTTAAATGTAGTTTTGCAATGTATTTTGTCTCTGAAACAGTTTTTCACAGCTACCTTAGTGTCTAATTCTGTTCTTGTTATACCAGTATAAATTAGGAGTATCTGTTGAAACCAGTGAAACTACCCTAATGTAAAACCAGTCTGTGATCAAAGTCAGGCCCTATGTAATAAATAAAAGGGAAATTCTCTATGGTGCTTATGTGTTTTGTCAATTCAATAGAATAACCATTTAATAAAGAAGCAAGTGAAATATGGTACCTTCTTTGTTATAAGGAGCTGATCCAAAACTGTTCTCTTACTTACACGTGGATAATCTTAGTAGATTAAATAGTGTTTCCTGTAGAAATAAAAGTTTCTAGCTACTGTACAAAAATGATAGCCCAGTGTGTGCCAAAAATAATATCAAAGCATGACTGTGTGATGATTGACCTCAAAATTGACCCACAACACTGCAAACCTGAAGACAGCACAAAAGAATGTTAACTGCTAACAATACTGTTATAGATGTATGTATGTAAGCTATTTTCATAGCATTATGTTCTGTAGTTAGCATGAAAATTCTCCTAAAAGTAATAATCACACCTTCCATACGGTGGCAGTGGTTTTCAAACTTTGGGCAATAAACTTAAGTTTCCAAATCCATATTCAGGCACCTAAATATAAGTATTTTGGTTTCCAGCGGTACTGAGTAACCCCAGCTCCCATGAAAATCAAGGGGAACAGCAAGAGCTCAGCACTTTTGAAATCAGGCCACTTCTATTTACGTACCTAAATATGGATTGAGAAGGAGAGCTTTAGGCACCTTAGTTTGAACACTTTTGGCTTTGTGACTTGAGAGAATAGTGTTACTGCTACAAGTGAATCATCTTACTTAACAAGACACATTCTGAAGTACAGTGAAGTACTAAGGAAATGGGAAATAAAAGCAGTGTGAGAAATTGAAATAATTGATTCCTCATCTAAATTATGCCTCGGGAAAACAGGTATGGACTCTATTAATAGAAGTATTAATGCTGAGCTTAATTGATTAATCCTAATATGGATTTCTTACTAAAATGCTTTAAAATGGATTTTGGTGTTGGAAAGCATAAAGGAAGTTATCATCAAAGTGAAATTAGTAACTAGGGGCCAAACTGTGCCCTTGTGATCTTTGCATCGAGGGGTCCTCTGTGCAAGGATCTCTACATCTTCATAGGAAAAGGGATGTACAGAAGTGTCCACCACTTGCACAGAAGTATTCCACTACTCCCCCTAAACTCCTTGGAGGGCTGTGTGGGGGTAAGAAGGAGGTAGTGAGCAGATCAGTCAGGGCCAAAATACTTACATCATCCCCTCCTGCAGCCAGATACATAAAATTCCCCAGTAGCTTCCTCATTGCTGAGGAATTCACAGCCAGGGAAGTGCTCAGGAGTGTAGGTCCAATGGACCAATTGTAGCAGGAAGCAGGAACACAGCCAGAGAGGTCCTGGAGTTACTACTCAGCTTTCTGTGCCGCTATATAGGTATTGTTAAATCAGATATCTGTCTCTGTGGTATATCATTTTCTGGAGATAGCTATTTTAACACATTAGTACAAAATGTTTCACTTGGTTAAGTAACCTGTATTCTGTGATCAGCTTTAAAACATTCAAACCAAGGCTGGGTACATTTATAGTAGCATTCTGTAGGGAAGGTGTGACCAGAGAAAGCTCTTTTAAGAGTTAATTTCCCAGCTATACAGATACTGGATGATACCCAGTGCATGCTTCCAATTATTTACATGGCTCCCAAATTGTGCTAAGTGCTATTAGATATTATTTATTTAGATTTTAAGCTCTTCAGTTTATACTTGTACAGCGACTGGAACAACAAGGCTCCAATCTTAGTTATGTCCTCTAGGCACAGTGTAATAACATAAATAAATAAATAAATGAATAAATAAATAAATAAATAAATAAATGTTTCCCACTATAAGAGGGTTTCTTCAAATTATTATAAAAACACTACAAATGAAATGGAAGAACAGACAGGCCAAGTTCTAAGTAAAAGAAAGGGGTAGGAGGAAGGTATGAAACAGAAGCACAAAGATTAAGTTCCACAGATACAGTAACAGGATATTTAACCTCCAAAATCAAGATTAAGCCCTTGTAGATGCCAAGCACTGTCAGCATCTTGAGCCTCATAGGGCAACAAACATAGAACTCCTATTAGCCACTAATTTACTGATCAACTCAAGTAACGAAGCAGCAGTTAAATGTATCCAAAAGGAAAAGAGAAGCTGAAAAGCCATAATCTCATTTTAATAATAATGTAACTAATCGAGTGGGGAAGACTGAAACTGGTAAAACCTAAAAACAAGCAATTCAAAACGTGAATGAAAGAAGATAATCCATGTTGATTCCACTAATCTCATATTTCACTGTATCTTTTACTAGAACCAAAAGCATGAATAAGAGGTTGTGGTTCCCACAGGGTGGGGGAAACATGCATTACTGAGTCAAGGCATTTGCAGACAAACTGTAATATAGTGAAACACCTCAGTAATTGAGTAACACCAAAGATAACCATCTGTAGCATGTACTGTCTAGTACTTCCATGTGGCTTTTGTTCCTAAAGAATTCTGGAATGTTTCAGATCTAAATTTATTTCCGCAGGAAACAATCAAGATTTTAACTTGAAAAGCTGTTTATAAAAATCACCTTAAGATTTTTTACAATGCTAAAGCCATTTATAATAGTCGAGTATTTTATTTACAGATCTCTGAAACATGTGTTGAGCTTTATGAGGACAGAATTTGGCTCCCTCCTCACATCTAAAGAGCTTCAGCAAAACTGCACAACACATAAAAAGTATTTTTCTTATGAAACTATAGAGAAGTGTTACTTATTAGTAGAGCAAAAGATGTCATATATATTTCAATTTTTAATGTAGACACAAAACATATATATTCCATGCTATGATACAAAGATTAGACAGGTTTGAATGGAACAAACGATGCTGACTGGCTGTGCACCTTTGCCCTCTTCATTCTCTGTTCCTCTGCTGCCAGCCTTACTTATGATTTCCACAGTGCACCTCTCTCCTTCCGTTACCTATTTATCCATCTCAGTTCCTATCATCTCAGTATCTGAGCACCTAATATCCTTTCCTTCCTCATTCCCTTCCATTTCTCATTTTTCTCTCACTCGTATTTCCTTTCCTCATCCCCCTCCACTTTATGCTTGTAAACAAACCCCCCTCTAACCACTCTCCTTACCTCCACCTCTACTCCAACCTCCACCAAAAAAGCCTCTATATTATCATTGTTCAAAATGTATCCATAGGGAACTGTGAAAGCCACATGTAGAAACTCCCTTGTGTGTGCTTAATAGCGGGCACAAAAATAACATTAATAACAAAATAACAGTATATTCAACCATGACTACAGAGCCATAAGTACATTAATATGTATTTACAATTATGCACAGCAGGTTATGAGCATTTTGGGGATATATAAAAGTAGGTAACTGAGAAAATACTCTTAAATGCTCCACAGCTCTGCAGAGTTGTTCTATTAGGAGCCTACAATTAGGTCTGCATGTAGGTCAGACAGAAATCCATTCCAAAGTACAGAATATACAATTAAGGAGTTTGATGTGCAAAAACAAACCCACAAAAATTAAACTATTAATTATTTTCAGTTGCATAAGGCACTTCAAATACAGTTCTGAAAATATTTCCAAGTTTTTGCAAGCATACTTGTTTGTACTTAATACCCTGTGTGCTAAATGTGCTCTTTGAAAAAATCTTGCCAACAAGAGCTCATACAGTTTATTTATTTATGCGTTTTATAACAGTGGACAGTTTTCATTGTCATCTACAAACAGGTGGTGGGTTTTCTGGTTTTGCCTTACATTTCATTGTATTTTCTCTGAGAATTCCTTTTTATAAGCAGCAGATATCCAAAAATTAATTTAAAGGAAAGCGTTTATTTCTATATTTTTTAAAAGTTTAAGGAATTTAGTGGCCTTAAATTGTTTCTCTGGCAGGAATTCACCTGAAATTAACATCCCGTAACCTTCTCACCATCCTCCATGACTGTATAGAAATTGTTCATCTCTAATTCACCGGGACAGGCTATCCTTAAAACCAAAATCTCATTTAGTATTGACTTTCTTCTTCAGTATTAGATACTGGAATCTCAGTTCTCTAGACAGTATGATTAAAATGTTCAAAAGTGACTTCCAATTTACGGTGCCCATCTTGAGACACCTACGTTTCAGAGTTGCTGAGAGCTCACAATTCCAACTGAAGTCAACGGCAAATGCAAGACCTCAGATGGAGATGTCTAGTGCAGAGCCTCCAGAAATGATGGTCTCAAAAACTGAAGCTGCTTTTTAAAACATTGACCTAGTTGATAAACTTGTATTAAATATTGAGGGTGAATACAGGAGATTCTCCACCATAAAATTTACAGTTGTAAAGCAATGACTTAATTTATTCTTTTTTGAAGGGTGGGGCAATCAAGCACTGAATTCCAGGTTTGATATCTATTTTGTTTTGGCAGCATACTGCTTTTTTGTATTAAGTTTACTCCTTAGTACTCCCTACTCCCCTCTAGCCAATAAGAACAACATCTGGTTGTAAAGAATGTACATCATCAGCTTCAGCACAATCTTTCTGCTGTTTGGGGTGAGGGAAGCTAGTGTTTTAATTACCATTATGATTTAATAGGAACTATTTTGAGACTGGCAAACTTGATAAAATCTCAGTCAACGTATGATTTCATCAATTTTTTGGGGAAATATTAGTCAGAGCTGCATTTGATGCATAGTACCACAATCCCAAAAACAAGTTCAGGAGACACCTGTTTTTCCCCCAGATTAAATTAGATCTTCCAAATGTTCTAATGAATTATTGTATATATAGAATGACTAATGTGCCATTCAAGGATTTAATTGTTTTCTTGACTTATGTGCTATATTGACAAATTATGTCAATTTTAACCAAAAAATGAATTTCCTTACACTTATCATAAATAATAGCCTTCCTTAATTGAAAAACAAGAACACACATTCGCAACCAAAACTCCTGTGTTAAGTGATAAAGGATTAACTCCTGCATTAAAATTAAAATTAAACTTAGAGTCTGGAATAATACCTGTCAACAAAAGTTAGGGATCTTTGTTTTCTTTCATGTACTTACTTGTGACCCATCTCATGGGCAATGGTAAATGCGAGATTCAGACCATTGTCCTCTGCAATAATACATTTTCGTTTTTCACTGCACATTCCACTCAAATAGGCTATACCTAGGAAACACAACCACCACACCAGGATTAATCATGATGAGTATTATTTATTATTAATACTTACATTATGGCCCTGGGTTGGGGCCCTAGTGTGCTAGTGCTGAACTAGCCCTAGCACATAGGGATGTACCTGCCCTATACTGTTTAGAAACTAATTAAAGACAATACACAATTAGTGAATTTAGCATCAATAGGATAGAAGGGAGAAGAGAAGATCAGGATAGTGACAATATCACTCATTTACACAGTATACAATATGCACAAAATGGGTTCCCAAACGATGTTATGTATTTAAATAAAGTATGATACAGTAAAATTTGAACAGCATATTGTTTAAAAGGGCAATACAAATCGGATAATTTTATCCACAAATCTGCACAATTTTTTTTTTTTTGCTAATAGACTTGAGTTTTATTTTCTGTTCTTCAGTTTCTACTCTTTCATTTTAACATTAGTACTTATTCATTTTTTAAGCACCAATATGGAGTTCAGTTAGGGTGACCAGACAGCAAGTGTGAAAAATCAGGACGGGGGGGGGGGGGGTAATAGGAGCCTATATAAGAAAAAGCCCCCAAAATCGGTACTGTCCCTATAAAATCAGGACATCTGGTCACCATAAGTTCAGTGCACAAGTTATAAAGGAAGACAAGTTTTTACAGGAAACCTCAAATTCCATCAAACTATAACAATTCTTAATACACAGCAGTATAACCATCACATTTATCATAAATGCCAAGGACAGTATCAAGCACATGATCTAAAACCTAGGTTTTCAAAAACAGGAGCCTAAAAGTTAGACACTCAAGTCCATGATTAGGCTCTTAAATAAATGACCTGATATTCCAAAATGCTGAGCATCAAGCAGCTTCATTTGACTGAGATCATTTATTTAAGAACCCAGGATTTTAGGCTCCTATTTCTGAAGATCTTGGTTTAAGCAGTCTATCTGATTATTTACATGTTCCAAATCTACAGCCTATTTCCTACGGAACATCACTTCAAAGGAATGGTGCCCTCTGAACCAACATATTTGTTGGATGTTTCTGATACAATTAAATGGCTAGAAGCAGTTGGAATTTAGTCATAATTAGCCTTCTAAATTTACATCTCATAGGATGAAGTCCAAATATTTTAACTTGTCAGCTTGCAAACAAAAAGGCCTTATCTACACTGGGAATTTTAGGCAATACCCCATCGCTGCTCTGACTAGGTTTGGACAATACAGTGGTAAAATTTGTCTGGGGGCTAGTCTATACTAGTGCTCCCACTACTGTCAGCATCAATGGAGCAATGCTAGAAGAAAGGTAAGAGAATTACCTAACTTCTCAGTGTAGACACAGCAAAAGAGGCAACTGTGTTACACTGTGAAATGTTATTTTACATTGGGAAAGCCTTCTCTACGGGCTTTGTTTGCACAAGAAAGTGAGATGTCCCTGAAGGTTTTCCACAACATGCCTTCCTCACACCCCCACGAAATGGAACATAAATACAATGTGTTGGCATAAAAGCAGAGAAAGCTCTCAATTCTTCTTTGGCTGGTGAAGTCTGGATGTGGCAGAAGTAGCTGGTGACTGGTTGAGGGGTTTGAGGCTCCCAGCCTTTCCTGCCAGTGGGCAGAGCAGCAAAGCAAATGAGAAAGGGGAAAGAGGTGCCTTAGCCGGCTCCTCGCCTCTAAAATTATGTTCTTTTTAGGAGTAAATATGCTACCTTATATTTTGTGTAAAAAAAAAAAATCTTAGTACAATAATAGGCTTAATGCTTCCTTCCTCCACTGCTTGATTGCTATGGCTGCTAGTTCCCCTTAGTATTCTACTGGCTCTCACAGGCATAATAAAGCACTGAACAGGTAAATCCTTTGATAGGTTCCTTATCTATTGCAAGGAAGAAATTATAACCAATAGTACTCATTACAAACAACAAATATCAATGTATGTAACCAAGACTTCTTTGTACACAAAGTTCTTCTAGGGTCTAACACTTGGAATGTGAAGCCTGCATTCTATTTACATTAAATTAGATTCTGATTCTAGATACAGCCAAAAGCATCATATACAATTAATGCTTTATACTTTATTAAACAAAAGTTGACCTTATACACGAAAGTCACATCAAATACTAGCTACTGGATGTAAATCAGCCAACTACTAATCGAGAACTAGTTTCATGTCTTGTCCATGGTTATTAATTTAATGTGCAAGGGGAAAAAATGGTGTCGGTAAGCAGCTGCTCTTGCTTAACTATCACAAAAAAAGACTTTCTTCACATACGTACATATATATTCATTCACTGCAGATTCCTTAGGTAAAAAAGAATTTCTTCATATATATATATATGTTCACTGCAGTTTCCTGTGGCTTACTAACACAGCTGGAATTGCTCCAAGGTTAAATCCACTCGAAATAACAAAAAACAAACAAAAAACCCCCCAACCCCTGAATAATTGCTCTTTTGTTATGATTACAGTATCCCCACTGAAACCTGTGGGCTTTCCACACAACTTCAAATTAACAAACTTTGTACTTGAAAAGTCTTTGCTTGAACTCTGTGATAGCATCTCATACAATTTTAAAAACAACCCAATTTCATGTCTAAGAAAAAAGCCTAAAAGAAACATTGACGGTTACATATGTCAGAACAAGAAACAGTATTGAACTTATGCATGCCTGACAGAAGATGTTAAAATTGTCTTAACCTATTGATGATCAAAGGTGCTTTTTAGGATAATTAAATACAGAATTACTAAATGCTGTAAAACCTCATGAATTTGCACTACAGCTATTATGAAATATCGCATTTTGTGAATTAATACGTGCACAATCAATAAAATGGATTATGTTTCAGAAAATGAATATTGCTTTCATTTTATTTTGTCTACTATTTATATGGTTAATGATATTTCATATGGTAGCAATAAATATACTACCTTATATTTTGTGTAAAAAAAAAGTCTTCATACAATAATACATGTCCCCAGTACAGAATCTTCTAGTGTATCTTTGAGAAGCAAACACCTCTGTTATTTTGTATGTGTTTTAAAGAGTGTGGACTAGCTCTGGTAGGTAAAGTATCAAAAAGTTATTAACTGTCTTTGCCCAGTTACTAGAGGACAAGTGTCCACAACATAAAATCATGAATAAAACTAGCAATAAGTATACTTGCAGACAGTGTCCATGGACAGCCAAAGGATTCAATTAATATGAAGACTGAGGCACCCTCAACCCCAGAGATCCATCCATAATACTGGTGAAGTGTGGGAAAAAAACATGCTGCTCCCATGTTCAGTGTATAATTAAAAGCCTCGGTCATTTTACAAAATGTTCTAATACTCCTGGTCTCGTGCAATACAAAAAACTATTGACCTGGAGTTTGGGTTGAAAGATTCTAGCACGTGCTTCATGGGGACAAGAATCCTGAGAGGGAAATATCACTCATCCGGTGCAGTAACTGTAGTTCTTTGAGATGTATGCCCCTCTGGGTGCTCCACTTCAGGTGCATATGTGCCTCCTGAGCCTTCGATCAGAGATTTCTAGCTAGCAGTGTCCATTCGGCTTGCACATGTGCCTTATGCCACCTCATGGCAGAAACTGAGGCTATTTAGGGGTGCACTGGCCAACTGTCCTCAGTTCCTTCTGTTCTCATTTATCCCCTAGGGAACAACTGAAGCAGAGGGAAAGGAGCACGAGTAATCAAGGACTAAGACACACATCTCAAAGAACTACAATTACTGCACTGAGTGAGTAACATTTCCTTCATCTTTGAGTAGTCTCCCTATGAGTTCTCCACTTCAGATGACTTCCGAGCAGTATCCCTAGAAGCAGGAGGGAGCTTTGGAACAGGGTTCAGAACTGAAGATAGTACTGCAGAGACAAGTGCCGCATCAAATCTGATGGCAGGGAGCAGGGCATAATGCTTTGAAAAACATATGGACAAAAGTCCAAGTAGTGTCTCTACATATCTCTTATACTGGAACATTGTTCAAAATGCAGTAGATGTCCTCAATAGTACCCTTAGAGACCAAGGACCTCGATGGGCACCTGTTGTTGTTTTTTGGGAGCTGGCTCCTTTAAGTGAGAGACCATGCTCCTCTTTCTGATAATCTTCACAGTGGGCTCCAAAAACTTCCCTTCCTCTCTGTCCTTAGAACTCCAAGGCTTCCCATGCCCCAAGGTTGATGGGGTGTTGGATAAGTCCAGGGATGGATGTACTGGGGTGGAGGGTCCTCCTGACTTGGCTCAGAGGGTGGTTGCAGGGAGGGAGACATGGGGCTTCCCCAGGCAACAGACAGACTTGGAATATCCGTTGCCTACTGGTATAGCCTCTCAATAAGAGAGGCATCATTTGAAGCCTGCTGAACCAGGAATACCCTGCCAGGAGACAAGTCTCCTGAAGGAAAAAGGCAGTAAAAATGATCCTCTGCCCTAAAACTAACTATACTAAACACTAACCTACAGCTATAAACTAACTAACTTTGAGAAAAAAAGAAAAGAGAAAAGGCTGAGTACACTCTAGATGGACATGCTAGGTTCCATTGTGGGCTGGGGCAGTAGAGAAGGAACAGATTGCAGCTCACCCACACATCCCTGCATAGCCTCAGTGTCTGCCACAAGGAGACCCATGGTGTATGTGTGGGCTGAATGGTCAGTGCCAACTAGAAATCTCCAATTGAGGGCTCAAGAGGCAGGTGCGCACCTGAAGTGGAGCACCCATAGGGATACTACTCGAAGAAGAATGCAGTTTTCTTAAAACAAAATCCTAAAGTGTGTGAAAATATGCAAATGGTAAAGTCACCCAGAAAACCTCAACTTTATACCTGTGGCAATGTCATAAGAACAGCCAGAAAATCAGAGGAAACATTATCTCTCCTTTATGTGGACCTCTTTCTACAAAAATACTTATCTTAGAAACATAGGAATTCCCATACTGGATTAGATCAGTGATCCATCTAGTTTAACACAGTGCTCCTGCGGTTACTAGAATCAGATGCTTCAGAAAAAAAGGTACAAAACACCCTATAGCAGACAGGCCCCTAGCCAGAAAAGCACTTATGTATGTGCTTAATTTTGAACACATGGTCAAGACCCTTTGACTAGTTGGGACTATTCACGTGTTTAAAGTAAAGTACACGCTTAAGTGCTTTGTTGGATCAAAGCCCTATAGAATTCCAAAACAAGAACTATGTTCAGACACAGTTAAGGTTGAGAGTATGCATAGGTAACTTAAGGTAAATAATGGATATAGCAATTATACCAAAACCAAGCAAGAAATTCAGAGTTAAGGTTCCACTTAAATGAAAGCCAAACATGTTAAGAGATGTGCAGTTAAGGCACCCAAACAACCATTAACCCTGCTTTGTAGTGAGACCATACGATCATGATTAAAGCATTTTAGTGTTTGTGGTCCCAGGTTAGATTACACTGATTTTTAAGACATGGGGTTCTTGGTTCCGACCTCCCCTGCCCATAGTATCTCTACAAGGGACAGGGACATGTCAGGAGGCTTCACGTTGCATCCTCCGTTAATCCTCCAGGATGGAGGGACCAATCCTGACAACTTGGCCATCAATACTTTAAATATCTTACTTCTGAATATAAAAGGGATTTTCTGCCCCTAAGCATGATGGTCTTCAGCAGTTAGCCGCTAATATGCTTCAGGAAACACATTCCACCAAGGACTCTCGATTACAGACCAGAGGTTATCAGATTGCAGCTTCCAACTATCATCAACAGTTTAGAATTTGCACCTATGTGAAACCTGGACTTAAGCTTCAAGTATCTGGACAATCTGAGGAAGGTAACAAGACCACCTGGCATATCATATTTGTAAATGGCGTAAATCTGATGAATATTTACTGCCCCTCTTCTGAACAGTGGAAACACCCTCTGCTCTCTCTTGTTCTGTATCCCACAGTGGTATGTGGTGACTTCAATTGCCCTGATATGAACGTCCATAACACCGCTGATTCTCCTCATGGTGAAATGCTTGTGCTGCCAATCTATCCTGCCTTTATAATCCTAAGAAGTCTCATACTTTCCACTCAGCCCTTTACGGTACTAAGTGATCATTAGATCTTGTTTTCATTTCTGTAGATGCTCCATTTTCCCCCTCAGCATACACGTGGAAATTCCCACATTTCCTTTTCACGGTCATAGCAGTGCTAGAGAAAGCAATGGCCATAATAAACCCATGCAAGAAAAGGAACTTTCAGCTTGTCAATTGGGATTGCTTCAGAAAAGAATCCGACAGAATTAGTCGGGGAGTCATGGCATATGGCTGATGATATGAACGTTCCTTACAACTTCTTCTGTGAGACTTTAAGAGCAGCTAGATAGTTGATTCCACATGCTTTTTGTAGGGCATCTATCCCCTGATGGCTTGATGTCTGTGACAACCTCTATGAAAAAAAAGACAATGTGCTTAGCCTGAAAGGACAAAATAAGCTGCTAATATATTAAAAGAAACTGCAAATATGGAATGATGTAGTATTGAGAGACAAGAAAGGTGTCACCAACATGCTGAAATTCTGGACTTCATGCACTCAGGTCGTATGGGTTTGGAGCCTTCTTCATTCCCTTTAGGCAGAGGTGATCCCTAAATGCCCTACACATGTCACAGCAAATGCTGTGGTGACCAACAGCCAACTAGTAATCACAGAGATCATGATCTGAAGGAATTGTCTGCTATCAGAAAAATTCGGTCTACCCCCTCAGCCGACTCCAGTTTAACCCAGCATTTCAATAGGGAGGAATGGAACCAGTGATTTCTTTCTTAAAACCTTACAAAGCTCCTGGGCTTGAAAACATCCATGGGGAGTTCCCGCATCACATTAGCTCATCCTGTTATGACTTTCCACTGCGACCCTATGATACTTGTCTGGAATGCTGCAAAGTTCCAAAGGTCTGGCGAAGGTCAGATGTAGCTGCACTCCTTAAGCCTAGAAGGATTCCAGATGACCTGAAGAACTAACGCACAATTGTTCTGATCAGCATCACTTTTACACTACTCAAGAGACTGGTACTTAAATTACTGTTGTCTCACAGTTACATCATTACCAGGCAGTGTTCCGACCTGGCTGTAGTGCTGAAGATCAAGTGATTAGACTGATATCCCTTATTGAAGATACTTTTGAAACAGGCAGAAGGTCAGCACTGTTTTTGTGGAACTTTCATTGGCATACGACGCAGTTTGGAACTATGGATTAGTCCTAAAATTTTACTCTATTGTCGCACACAAGAAATGTGTAGAGTTTATTATGCAGATGATTTCTAAGAGAACAGTGATCATCAAGTGTGGATATGGTTTAAGTTGCCCCCACCATATGAATAATGGACTCCCACACCAATCTGTACTTGCTCTGATGCCCTTTAATATATACAACTGGCCTACTGACCTCCTCAGAAACTAAGTTTGTGTATGCTGATGACGTCTGTGTGGCAATAGCCATAAGGAGCTGAATTCCAGCCTGCCATCTGACCTTGACACCTTGTCTAAATACTTTTCAAAGTGGTGACTGAAACTAAACAAGCTAAAGACAGTATCCTCTTGCTTCCACCTCACCACCAGTTAGCTCATCAACAGCTGCAGGTCCTTCTGAACAAATCAGCCAATCATTTTTGAACCACATTTTACTCATCTGGGGATAAAGCTTGACCAATCCCTGCCCTTTTGACAACGCATCAAGATGACACATGCTAAAATCCAACTGAGTGTCACACTCCCTCCACAGGTTTACCAGCAACTAATTGGGTGCTGGACCTGCAACCTCATGGGCATTCACCAATGCCCTAATGATTCTACCTGCCAAATACTGCGTGGGAGCATGGGGCTCCAGTTGTCACTGTGGCAAGTTGGACTCAACAATCAACTTTTCCCTTCATAAAATCACTGGCACAATGCAGACAATTCCAATCTCCACCCTTTTGGTCCTGGCTGGCATTGCTACCCCAGTGATTAAGTGTGAAAGCAGGGCTCTGGCCACATTATTGTGCACAGCTAATTATCACGACAGCTTACTTTGCAATTTTGTCTAAAAGACATTAAAAATTCAGGCTAAATACAAGATACTCCTTTTCTGAAATAGTTGTGCCTCTCAGACAGTACATCAGACATGACCTTTCCGAGGAGCAGCAGTAGCAGGTGGTTTATAGATTCATAGATTCTAGGGCTGGAATGGACCTCGAGATGTCATCGAGTCCAGCCCCCTGCCCTCATGGCAGGACCAGTTACTGTCTAGACCATCCCTGATAGACATTTATCTAACCTACTCTTAAATATCTCCAGAGATGGAGATTCCACAACCTCCCTGGGCAGTTTATTCCAGTGTTTAACCACCCTGACAGTTAGGAACTTTTTCCTAATGTCCAACCTAAACCTCCCTTGCTGCAGTTTAAGCCCATTGCTTCTTGTTCTATCCTCAGATGCTAAGATGAACAAGTTTTCTCCCTCCTCCTTATGACACCCTTTTAGATACCTGAAGACCGCTATCATGTCCCCTCTCAGTCTTCTCTTTTCCAAACTAAACAAACCCAATTCCTTCAGCCTTCCTTCATAGGTCATGTTCTCTAGACCCTTAATCATTCTTGTTGCTCTTCTCTGGACCCTCTCCAATTTCTCCACATCTTTCTTGAAATGCGGTGCCCAGAACTGGACACAATACTCCAGTTGAGGCCTAACCAGCGCAGAGTAGAGCGGAAGAATGTCTTCTCGTGTCTTGCTCACCACACACTTGTTAATGCAGCCCAGAATCATGTTTGCTTTTTTTGCAACAGCATCACACTGTTGACTCATATTTAGCTTGTGGTCCACTATAACCCCTAGATCCCTTTCTGCCGTCCTCCTTCCTAGACAGTCTCCTCCCATTCTGTATGTGTGAAACTGATTGTTCCTACCTAAGTGGAGCACTTTGCATTTGTCCTTATTAAACTTCATCCTGTTTACCTCTGACCATTTCTCCAATTTGTCCAGATCATTTTGAATTATGACCCTATCCTCCAAAGCAGTTGCAATCCCTCCCAATTTGGTATCATCTGCAAACTTAATAAGCGTACTTTCTATGCCAATATCCAAGTCATTGATGAAGATATTGAACAGAGCCGGTCCCAAAACAGACCAAAACAGTGTGGTGCAGGACTACACTTTGGATCGATGGCATATTTCTTGGCAGATAGACAACTTAGATCTGCATCCCCTAATCTCTCTGGATCAGCTCACACATGTCCCTCAGAACAACCATGTGAACCAAAAAATCCCTCTTTGTTACAATAGGATACATTGTGGACACGGGCAGTTTAATTTACATCTTTATCATAGGGGCTTTTTGAGCTTCCCATCCTGCCCCTGTGGAGCTCAAGAACAAACAGTGTGCCATGTGGTTTTGGATTGTTCTCTTTATCAACTTGATGGTTGATGGATGTGCTCAATAGAGTGGCTACATCACTTACCCAACATCTAATTCATTGTGCCATCAGAAGCTATAGGCCAGAAGACCACAGGGCAGAGTTACGGTTGTCTGCCTTCCATAACCATGTATTTCCACTTAAAATGTTTCTTGTAAGTGTAACCTTAACTCCGTATTTCTTTGATTTATATTATATGTGCAAACTTAACTCCATGGTACGTTTCCTCCCCTGAGAATCTCCACAGTTTCTAAAAATTATTAAAAACTACATATACAAACACTGAACAAACAGAATGTCCCCATGTGTGAAGTGCAAAGTAAGGGGCTAAATTTTTTTATTTAGTTTCAATAGAAAATTTTCAAAAGTTCTTGTAAACTAGAAAAGTTTAAATATGATGTTTTACAAAAAGTTTTCGTTTTTAAGAAAGGCCAAATTTTCAATGAATTTTTTGCCCACTGCTTGATTTTTTCCCCAAAAAAATTTGGATCAGCTCTATTTGGAGACATAACTATGCAAAATGGTTTAGGCTGAAACACAATCTTGCTGGAAATCAATTTCCTTTTTTTCCTAATCTGTAAACATGAACCTAGGTCCGAGAAAGTTCCATAAAATGAGGCAGATGCTATTTGCTCACCTGGGTCCCATCTAGTCATAAGTGCCCTAGAGTCTCTGTACTAATTGACCATCAAGCTCCAGGATCTATTCCTTGACTTCAGACAAATCTGAGGCCTATATGCCTACCATTATGGAGTGCTACCATCTGTGCTTATTTCCTGAGCCACTGCAACACCCCCTTTACCTAACAGGAAGCCCCATGCCAACTGGTTTTGGAGTTTCAAAGTTTCTGCTGTCCATTTTGGGAAGGAGAATCTCCTGCCCTCCAGAAAAACTTTTGCAGATTGGGGAAGATGATGATGGCCTGCCAAAAGAAATGCACAAAGTGCATATGGCACCATCTGAACCAAAGAGAATTTGGTAGTGCCTGCTCAACTATAGGACTAATAAAGCCAGACAGTGTCTCTACCACTGATAAGGTTCAGGATTTACATAAAGTTTCAGTCTCTATATGAACCTAAGAGAACTAGTTAGCTGCACTTGTTCCATTGCCAACCCTTGATTACAGAACCTGAAGGGTTGTGTTAGCATAGCACCTAAAATGAAGCATGCAGCACCAGTTCTTATTGATATACTTTGAATTTGCATTTTTAAGTGTTCCTTATGGCAGGACTTACATTGTCAGTGGTGAAGAAACTTTTACTATGAAGTTCTCTGGGACGCTACCCATCAATCAAGGTTGTCACTTTTGACTGAGATGCAAAACAGTGGGAAAGAGTAGGTTTCACAAGTGCATATTGCCTTCTATATCATCCATCCAAGAAAACTAAGAACTTTATTATTAACACATGTACACTGCATATTACTGAATTCATACTGTTTGGGCTTGTCATTTGGTATTTTGTAAGTTAACTTTACATAATCATTGTTCCAGTTTTGTAAATTTACTAAAATTGTTAATATTTATTTTATTAAAATATTATTTCTCCACGTACATAGCATCTTGTGTCCTAAAGATTCCGAGACAGTTTCACAAACTATACATATTGTAACACTCCACTGAAATGCAGTGCTCTGGAGTGCAGGGCAGACAAGCAATGCACAATACTCAATAAAGGGTGAAAATGGGGATTTTGTCCAAGAACACAGGGCAAACCTTTGCTCTACAATAAGTGATATAGAATACAGAGCAGACATGGGTTAAAGTTTTATTAGAAAATATATATAAAAAAGTAAAACCATTGCAATAAATAAAGAACATGATGAATGTCCATGTGTATCTGTTTGCTTTGGCACTCCAAAACCAGTTGGCATGGGGCTTCCTGTTAGGTAACAGTAAAACTCAGCTGGCTTGAACAGCTTGAAACACCTCACACACTGTTGTCATGATATTTATTTAAAAGATGTCATGCAACAGATCTTTGGAAAATGAATAACTTGTTGATCATTAATATTCTTGTTTGATGTATATATGGTTAATCTACAGAGAATTATAAAGTAGTGCTGGAAATGTGTAACTAAAATGTGTTTAAACTAGACATGTCAGGGGAAGCTGATGAACAGGTTTTTCCCAACAAAGAAAAGGGGCCAACACCCCATATCAGGTGTGGACAAAGACAGTGGACTGTCTTTTGAATTGGAGATTGCAGGAAAATATTTGCATTGTAAAAATCTCAAACTTCCTTCTTCATCAGACAGCATGGTGTCTACACCGAGTAGTGGAAAGGAACTTCATCTGGAGATACACTTCAGAAAAATACCTTTCAAAGGTTTCCTGGACTATAAAAAGAAGAGGAGAGAACCCCTATTTTATCCTTCACTTGACGAGACAAAGAAACCAAGCACTTTGAACTCTCTGTTTGGATCCTGGCTAAGGACTAGCTAGCCATGCTGGAAGAATGATCACGGTTAGAAAACTTTGTCCCAAAAGAGTCGTTAAGTTGAGCTTTAGTCTTAGAAGTGTATTTTCACTTTGGTTTGTTTGTAACCATCTCTATCCCTATTACTTCTACTTGGTATCACTTAAACTGGATACAGGTATGTCCTTATGTTAATAAACATGCTTTACTTTTACTATAAATCAACTCAGCACTGTGATTGAAGGGAAGAGTTTGTTAACCCCAGTTCAATTAATAAGCTAATGTGTACTGTCTCTTTAAAGGAGCAGTGAACTTGATATTGTTTTGTGGGTGCTACAGTAAGAGGGGCTGAGAACTGGAGAGGAGATGTTTTGGGGAAACTCTAGCCTGGAAGTGTTGTTGATATCACCCTGCAAGGAGTAACCAAGGGGAAGCCAAGGGGAGGTCATTGTGTGGGAAGCAGGGTGATGGTGTTAGGACATCGAGACAAAGCTGGGCAGCACAGAAGCATCCAGGGTTACAGGCCACATGGTAACACTACCCCTTACTGGTCTGGGTTGAACACTAATGTGTCACATACACACACATGTTTTTAATCTGAATTGACAAATATATTGACTTGAAATCATGGATGGTGGAAATTTAGTTTGACTTGCATCTCTGTTTCTAACAAACTAATATTCTTTTTTTTCTGCAGTCCATGTGTTTCCCATAAAGGGGACGGGGGTAGGGGAGAAGTTTTCCACATTGCTGTTAAGAGTAGCTTGTGCTATTTATACCTTTAAGAAACAGCTTTCTATAAGATAAGGCTTTCTGGAAAAAATGTTACTCATTTGTCACTTACAAAGGAGTCAGCAACCATATAACACTAGAAAGGCAGCAAGCAACACATTTACTATACAACTATCTCAAGTCAGAACAGCCAAAAACTGAGTGTTATATCTTTGTTTATGGATAAAAGACATTGACAAAATCAGTGGTCTAGAGCAGTGTTTCCCAAACTTGGGATGCCTCTTGTTCAGGGAAAGCCCCTGGCATGCCCGGCCGATTTGTTTACCTGCTGCGTCCGCAGGTTTGGCCGATCGCGGCTCCCACTGGCCGCGGTTTGCTGTGCCCGGCCGGCCAATGGGGGCTGCGGGAAGCAGCGTGAGCCGAGGGACGTACTAGCTGCCGATTCCCGCAGCCCCATTTGGCCGGGCACAGCGAACCACAGCGAGTGGGAGCCGCGATCAGCCAAACCTGCGGACGCGGCAGGTAAACAAACTGGACGGGCGCACCAGGGGCTTTCCCTGAACAAGTAGCATCCCAAGTTTGGGAAACACTGGTCTAGAGAGACAACTTGCTGCATACTATGTTTGATATCTCTACGTTTTGACCAGCTGTGCTATTGGCCTGTGAGTCATAAGAACCTACCTCGAAATAAAGGCCTCCTATAAGATATTATTTTTATAGCTCCATAAGGGAACTAGATGCTTATTTGTTTAATAACAAACAATAAGTTAACTATTAATATATACTTAGTTGATCAAACTGCTGCACTTCAATCCTCAGAGTGGAAAAAAAACTAGAAAAAGGGAGGGAAATGTATGCAGGTATGTAAAAGATACCTGCATGGATTCAGAGTGGGTAATTGTGTTAGCTCCTAAGTCATTGGTTGCTGCACTGTGTTAATTTATTCACAATTCGTATAACATCACATAGATAACCAAGCTGCAGCGAGTCAGCATTTTTCACAAAAACCTAGATCACACAGAGTTGTCTGTTCTGAAAGTCTTTAAAATGGCTTCAGCTAAATCAATGCTGGCACTGAGTATAAACATGGCATAACAATTTTTTAAAACTGTTTGAGATAAAGTAGAAATATGGTCTTCAGAATGATTTTAAAGAGAATTTTTAAAAGTTATCCTCTGCACACACAGATTTCAGCCCCATGCAAACAAACTATTTTTCACAATCACTTTTTTTTTAAATTTCCTAACATGGAAAATTTTATAACAATGAGCCCTAAGAATAGGGGTGAAAGAAAGAGAAAGTAATGATTAAAAAGAAAAATTACCCAATTAGCATCCACCAGTGTATGAAGCAGAAGGGTGGGTTACACTGGGTTAACTTGTAGTATCTGTTTAAATCTGTAATAACCATCAATGGACGATAGAGAAGTCAGCCATCTTGTCTCAGAGTACAAAGGAAAAATCACTTATAAAAATAATCAATTTATTGTGGCATTTATAGAAGAGAAAGTTACTCACCTTGTGCAGTAACTGAGGTTCTTCGATGTGTGTCCATCTGGGTGCTCCACTTTAGGTGTCCATGCGCCCCAGTACTCATAATCAGAGATTTATGTTAGCAGTGCCTGGTTGGGTCCCCATCTCACGCCACTTTAGGTGGTTAACTGGCTCTGTGCGACCAACCTCCCCTCTGTTCCTTCCCTACTGCAGATCATAGTAATAAACCCCAAAGCAGAGGGGAGGATGGAGGGTAGTGGAGTACCCACAGGGAAACACATCTTGAAGAACCTCCATTACTGCACAAGGTGAGTAACTTTCTCTTCTTCTTTGAGTGATGTCCCTATGGGTGCTCCAATCTAGGTGACTTCAGGACAGTGCCCTCCAGTGGAAGGAGGGGGCTTCAGAGTCGAAGTCATAGCGGATGAGAGTACAGTGTGGCCGAACAGGGTACTGGAAGATACAGATTGTTGCAAAGCATAATGCTGGGTAAATGTGTGTGGTGAGGTCCAGGTTGCAGCCCTACAGATTTCTTTGATTGGAACATTGTTAAGACCCCCATAAGGGGTTGTCAGTCATGCTGGAGGTAACAGAGTTTTATGCAGGCTGATATCCATTTGGATAGCCATTGTTTTGATTTTGGCATTGCCTTTTGATCATTCGGTGATTGAAATGAACACTTTTAGAGTCTTTCAAAAAGATTTTGTTCCATCATTGTAGAAGGTTATAGCCCTGGGGACATCCGCGGAGTGTAACCTGGACTGTCATCTGTCCATATGTAGTTTGGGAAAAAATGTTGGTAAGTGGATTGGTTGGTTGAGGTGGAAGGATGAGACAACTTTAGGTAGAAACTTGGGATATGGTCCACCATAAAAGGGAGTCTTTTTTATACTTATTTATACTGTGCCTGTATGGGACATAATTTGTCTGGAACCAGGCTTGTAGACACCGCATATGTAGTCTTGCATGTCGGACAAAGGTCGTGGCAGCCATGTGGCATTTCTAAAACATAGCTTTTTTCTGATAGCATGCATCCAGTTTGACCCACTATTCTAATTTTCTCATGGCAGGACTTCCTTGTTTAATCTTCCCAGAGATTCAAAAATGCTGCTATTCACAGGGCAATGTGGTTCATCATTACATGTCACTGAAAATTATTAATATTCTTGACCTACATTAAAATCCAATACATTTTTAATCCAGATTTTGGAGAGAGCTAGAACAAAAACTCATGTTGAGATCTTCACAATCAAAGTTTCCCTTTACTGTATTATAAAAGGGCCCACCAAAAGGTTCTGGCACACTTCTGCGTAAAGTAACATAATGAATGTGATTCGCTAATTTGAAAAGGAGACGCTTTTACCTCTTAGGCTGGAAAAATAGAATGGAGTTTTCCATAGTAAAGCTGCAGTACCATCAGCTGGACAGCGAGATACAGGTTCCAAGATGAGCCTCAGCCATTTCAGAACAGCCCTCATAAAAAGAAAGAAAAATCAAACAGCTTGTTCTTGATCACGTTTCTCACTGATGTACTGGACCGCCATAGAGAATATTCTGTTTCCTTTGTTTGAGTATCAGATGCCCTCTGGTAACAGTCTGTGCCCATTTCCTTCAAATAACAGCTCCTCTGAATAAGATGCCAGAACATTTGTCACTATGTGCTTCAGCTTTTGTTTTACCACAGCTAATTTTTTGTAGCAACAGTGAAAGAGTCCAGGGAGATTTGGCTGGGTAGGTTCCATTCCACTCACACAGCAGACAAGCAGGAATGGTGATGATGATGAATACCATCGTACCTTTTAGCGACCTCAGCTGCAATTATTTGGGAAAGCTCAGAACTGTTTTCTGTTCATTATAACTTGTTCTTCCATTAGATTTCTTTACAGCTGGGTCACGTGCTGGTGTGTTGCTCTGAATTCTTTCAGGCTATTTCTGTTCTAGGAGCCTGCTCCTCCCATATCTCATGGACAAGGTCCAGGATACCTTGGAGTTGCCTCCTATTAAGAGCTTGAACAGAAGAAATTCAGTAGCTGATTGGGGTACCTCCAAAATGGCATATAAAAGGGGAGGGACCAGTTGATCCCTGTGGTGGAAGGCTGCAGCAATCAACTTTAACATCCTTTTCAGGGTCTAGTAAAAATTCTTGACTAGACCATCAGTCTGAGAGTGATTAATAGATGGATGTTAATACACTTTTATTTTTAATGGATCACACACCTTCCTTCAACAGATGGGATGTAAAGTTGATGCCTTCATCAGTTAGGATCTCCACAGGCAAACCAACCTGGGCAAAGACCTTTAGCCCTTCTGCTGCAATAGTTCTAGTGTTAGGAGAGCACAGTGGAATTTCCTCCAGATACCAGATAGCTTAATCAAGTATGACCAATAGATGTCCATATCCAGCTGCACTCTTTTTTAAGGGTCTGACCAGAATCATCCTTATTTTTTCAAATAGAACACCCACCACTGCAAGAGGGGCTAGAGGAGGTTTGCCCACCCATTTAGGGTCAGCGAGCCGGAACTTGAAACATGAGCTACAGAAATCTTTGACCTCATGGTGAATCCTGGGCCAGTAGAAATAGCCTAAAATCCTTGCCAAGTCGCCCCTCAGAAGGGACACATGAGCCAATCACATGACCTTGAGCCAATGCGATCAGGGAACAATGAGCTGTGATTGCATTTTGCCCATCTGTCAGTCTTTCGGTAGCTGGTATGGTTGCTATGCCCAGAGGTCTGATCAGTGTGGGTCTATCACTTCTCCATTGACCATTGAGCTGGCCATAGGCCCAGCTCAGGGTTTAGTCCTTGCTCTAATCTCTGACAAAGTTAAACCCTCTGTGGGGGTGGAGAGGGGCAGCATCATTTCATCATTAGGTGGATCTTCTGAAGGAGCTTCCCCTTGACCAGAAACCCCCTCTCCAGGGTCCAGCTCTTCCTCTACACCAACCAGCGGACGGGGTCTGAGGCCCCACCACCCAGGAACTCCTGAATCAGCCACTTTAACTTCCACTCAGCACCTCCTAGAAATAATCCCAATCCTGTCCCAAGACAATGGGATTGGCCAGATCCACTACCAGGGAGTTTCACACATTGTAAGAAATAGTTTCACCAGGGGTTCTGGATCAGATGGCCCTGAACCAGGGTCTGACCACAACCAGCATTGACCAGATCCATCATTTCCTTTCTGTGTATCCAGATAGGGAGAGTTAGTGTAACTGGGGTTATTTTACAGGATTGGCTTTCCATCATCCACACCTGTTCCATATTGGGGTGTTCATGGTACAGGTATCTTGTGTGACCACTTGAAAGACCAACTCCTACTGCTTGCCAGGTGGGTTCTGGCCCTGGGACTAATACTCAAGGTAGCCTGTTCGGCCTGCCTGCTTCCTCCCCCTGGTTTTCCTGGTAAGGAGACTATGGGAGCCCCAGGATCCCTCATCTTCATGTAGGATCAGGCCTACATCATCTGGGTTCTAGGATGGGGCCCAGCCTGGGGCCCTCAGATGCTGGGGTCATTGGGCTAGGAACCAGGCCATCACTCCACCAATCCTCACAGCTAAGTTCTCTTTTAACTTGAGAGACACCATTTGCTTCAGGTAGCTTCTCACACAACATTGCCAAAGCTGTTTCAGTAGCCAGATAGTTCTCCATAACTTGACTGCATCAGCTCTGACCATAGCTAATGCGGTGTTTGAGTAGCTAGTGCTTACCCTCAACTGGGAGTATGTGGATGAACTGCTCCATCAAGAACTCAGCAACCTGGACTCCAGTCCAAGTCTTGGACTTCAACCATTGCCAGCACAAGTCCCTCGATTTCTGGCCCACTACATGGGGCCAGGCTCCCTGGGGGTATTTCTTTTCATGAAATGGCTATCAAAAGGTCTCCTCTGTGATATAAAGGTAGTCCAATACATGTGCTATCCCCTGGTTGTACTCTTGCATTGCTTCTGCATACAGCCCTCAGTATATAGCCTACGCTGGCCTAGTCAGATAAAACATTAACAAGATGACCCACTGCTCAGCTGGCCACTGAGCTGCCAGTGCTTGAACATTACAAGGAAACGCTCCAGGTCATCCTCAGAGCTCATTTTCGTGAGTCTCACTGGCACAACCACAGTTGCTGGATCCAGGCCTACAGTCCCAGGGGTGAAACTCCAGGGCCCCTGAGGTTGTATCAGAACTGTTACTTATTTGACCAGCTGTTACTGCTGGTTCACCCCGAAGTCCCAGATCAGCTTTGCTGCTGAGCATCCATCTGCTGCAGGAGCTGCTACTGTTGGTTCACAGTCATCCACTTTAGAAGATGTTCCAGATCCATATTATCCTGGGTTATCAACCCAGACCTCCAGGTTTCAGTGTTTAACAGTCTGGATCATTCAAGCCTCCCCCTTCTCCAGGGGTGCAAAGATCATGACTGCAATACTCCCCCACGCTGTCACTGGGTTCTTTCTCCAGAACTCCCCTAGGCCAACCCTCTGTACTCACTCAGGCCTCTGCTCTACGACGTCCAGGTATTCCACCGATGCCAGGCCAGTCATAAAAAGTTCAGCCCTTTCGCTGAGCCCCTTCCAGGATTGTCAACGAACACAAAAAGAAATTAACACAAACAAATTGTCCCACAGGTATGCTAAAGCTTCTGTTAAGCTGTCGCCCCAAAAAGGCTCACAGGCTAACATAGAGAAATAGTCCCTGTGACAGGGCAGAGTGGCCCCGCACTGGTACTGCAGGGGTTAACCCTTCCTTCCTAGCAGAGGAAGCCATGCCCCTGAGGCTCTGCTGGGCATGCTCCAGCTGGAGAAAGGGTATAAAAGCCTGCAGAGCTGCTCAGTCTAGGCTGTCTGCCAGAGGGGAAGGAGGCACACTGCCAGCTCCAGAACAGGGACAGCCTGTGCTCCAGGATCCGGAAGCCAGCTAAGCCAGGACGTGCCCAGACGGAGTACGTCACAGAAGGGGAACAAACAAGAGGACCCCCTGAAACGGAGGACCCGGAGGTTATGGTAGGAAGTGACCCAGGGGAACTTTAGAGGAAAACAGCGTTAGAGCTGCACAGAGGCTCGGCATGTTTAAGGCGGATCCCTGCTGAGTCGGTGGCAAGGGGAACTTGCCACTACCAGGGCCCTGGGTTGGGACCCAGTGGAGAGGGCGGGCCTGGGTCCCCCTACCCCTCCCAGCCACATGCCGCTCCTCCCCCCGGTTGGGGGGTGGCCCAGCATGGGAATTGTATGGACTCTGGCCGCTAGGCCGTGCTACCCTGTATGAGAGGGGTGATTGTATGGATGCTGGCCATTGGGTCACACTGTCCTGACACTGGGGTGACTTCCATGGACTCTAGCTATTGGGCCACTCTGCCTTGACACTTAGAGCGACCCATGTGGACTCTGGCCGCTAGGCCGCACTACCCCCCTTGCAAGGGGGATTATATGGACTCTGGCCATTAGGCTGCACTGCTCTAACGCTGGGAGCGATTTATATGGACCCTGGCCATTGGGCCACACTGCCCAGACATTTGGGGCGAGTTACATGGACTCCAGCTGCTAGGCCGCAGTACCTTGTCTGTGAGGGGGGGTTATATGGACTCTGGCCATTGGGCGACACTGCCTGGATGTTTGAGGCGAGTTAAACAGACTCTGGCCGCTAGGCCACACTACCCCACCTGGGAGGAGGGGATATATGGATTCTGGCCACTGGGTCACACTGCTCTGATGTGGGGAGTGATTTATATGGACTCTGGCCATTAGGACACACTTCCCCGACTAAGGGTTGATTGCATGGAGGGAGGCCATTAGGTCGCATTGGGCCGACCACAGAGGGGCGAGCACGCGGACTCAGGAGTGGCGAGGTTCCAACACCTCATCACCCCCACCCCAAAGGGGCGGTGAGGTGATAAGCCAGCCACAGTCCCCTCAAAAGGTGGATCAGCATCAAGCCCACCCTTCCTTCAGAGAGGGGCTACCAGGCAGCAGTCATCCAAGGAGCTCTTTTCAGTCAGCTCTCTCTCCTTGAGCTGTAGACAGGAGATGTGCTCTCCTCTCTGGTCTGCCACCCACTGTTCTGTGTATTCCCTTTTTAAGCATCTCCCTCCAAGTCTGATCTCTCTCATAGGTGTGACGGGGGGGGGGGGCGGGAAATGAATCCCCACTATCTTATTAAACTCATGTTCCCCGGTGTGAGGTCTGTATACCTCATCACAGGGACAGAATGGCTAATATGGATAATAATGGAAGAAAAATTATCAAGTGAATATAGATTTCAGTTTCTCCTATATAACTAGGTCTTTCATTCCAACACTGGGATTTTAACAGCAGTGGAATCCAAAGGCTTATTTAATATTTGCAAAGTACTTTGGGGTCTTTGAATGAAAAATGATATGCCAGAGTAGAATATTATATCGAAATATACATTTAAAAGATACATTGATGCCCATTAAAGCTCAAAAATAATTAAGTTAAATTTATAAAAAACATAAAATAAGAACTCACTCCGTCCTAAAATCAAGACAATAATTTGTTTCCGTAATGAAATAAAATACAGAATGAACCTTGCATTGACTTTTTAGCCTTGTATTCTGGATTTCTTTACTTTCTAGGGATCAGTTAGAGTCCAATAATCACTTCATGTTCCTTAAAGTTGTATTATAAGTAAAATATAGAATCATAG
Source organism: Chelydra serpentina (assembly GCA_037349315.1). Classification (NCBI taxonomy): domain Eukaryota; kingdom Metazoa; phylum Chordata; order Testudines; family Chelydridae; genus Chelydra; species Chelydra serpentina. Next base: position 32,455,583 of record JBAIAC010000042.1, read on the forward strand.
GAATGTAGGGCTGGAAGAGATCTCAAGAGGTCATCTAATCCATCTTCCTGCACTGAGGCAGAATTAACTATCTGTGGACTGAAATATGAAGTAACAAAATATGATGACAGAAAGGAAAAATTACTATAGAGGGTATTTTCACTATGTGGTTTATACACTTAGGCAGTGCTGCCAACACACACAATTGTGAGTGTCATAATATTTGGTGCAATTTTTAAAGCCCCAGTTTGTCCTGGAGTCATGTGAATACATGAGGATCTCAACCTGCATTAAAAAAATTAATAAGTTTCTACCTCTCACAGTTACAGAGAAAAAGTTGGAAAATATAAGCCTTAAGGACTCAAAACTCAGAAGATGAAAAAAGAAGACCCCCCATGTCTGTTTTTTTTAAGTCTCATGATTTTGGGGGGGCTGTCTCAGAATTATTGAACACAGTGGTAAGCCAAACTGCACAGGATTCATTTATTGGCTCGATGCAATGCTGGGGAAATGAAGAGGCTAATTGCAGCTCTCTAATTCTTAGATGCAGTTTTAACTTTATCCTCTGATGAAAAACTTTCCGCCAGCAGAAAATCAGGCATAGTGAAGTCACGCACACCCCCGTCCCTAATTCATTCCTTGCCTCCCTTCCCTGCTTACGCTGGGCAGCAGTAAAAGAAGTAGCAATGGCACCCGGAGGAGCTCACATAAGAGACAGCAAAGCAGAGATTCTTCTACATACTCCCCTCCCTGTGGATATTCCCCTGCTGAAGCAATGAAAAATGCATGTAGTGAATCAAAGAATCTAGCCATAGCTCTTATTCTCTGGAACATAGACAACCACCTAATCTATGATGTAAAGGGATAAACACACCTCACCATCTCCATCCAATTACTGTTCTGATTAGTAAGGTAAAATAAATGGGGAGAAGGATCTTTACATCTCACATCTGCCGCAGCCCATGAATAAAATCAGTTTTTTAAATGATCTCATGGATATTAAAAAATTGTCATTAGAAACATTAATTAAAAAATTAGGTGACATGAATCACACAGTTTAAGGTTTTCCTTGACATAAACTTAAAGGATTCAGCTGGAAAAAGTGAGAAATGTCCTGATTGCATATAAATCAGGAATTGTTGCTAACGGTACAAGGTAATCATATACTGAAGACATAAAGAAATGACCATTAAAAACTAAAAATATGATGGTAATAACAAGCAGTTAACACTGGCTTTTTGTATACTAGTAAAATATACTGTATGCTGTGTTAATTTATTTATGACCTTCAGGGCATCTGAAATTTTATGCCCTTTGAAACTAAGTATTTTTCCCAGTATACCCTTTTCTATTGTACTTTTTTTCCACTACATGTATTTTCAGTAACACTAATATTTCATCATTTTGTAATCTGAAATACAAAGTACAGGGTTAAAAGATAAAAGTATACACTATTTACAATACTGCTGTAATATATACCACATATATACTGTAATAAATAAATAGACATTCTAATGGATTAGTATCTTGTAATTACATTTTATGCTTTTCTCCACAAAGAAAATACTTTCAGTTCTGAATCACAGCCAAATTTTTATAGCCTTATTCAGACAATACTGTCTGACTACAGTGGGAGCTTTGTCTGAATCAGAAATGCAAGATGTGACTCTAATGCCAAATACACTAAATATTACTAAATATTCTCCTACATTTTTAGGAATCATAAAGCATTTTTAAATCTTTTGAAAAAGAATTAAAAATTCCCCAGATATGTTAAGGCTGTAAATACATATTAGTTGCTTTTTTAAAAAGCCTTTCAGAACGCTGAAGTTAAAAAAAAAAAGTTAGAGAACCTAATTCTAAGTCAAGGTTCCTCAAACAGTCTAAACTCCACCCCTGAATATTCTCCCACTATTTCAAACTCTATAAATTACCTAGACATGTGAGAGTATGAGTTGTATAAAGATACCTATCACTGTTTTACAATGTTACATGTAAATTCTTCCAAGAGAGAAGGAAGGTATATAAGTTTTTAGTGTGTAATATCTAAATCAGGAAGCGAATAAGGGAGGTATACTGAGGAATTACAGGGACACCACACGGAAGATTAAGGCCCATATCCAGCAAAACACAAGTATATGCTTACATCACACTGACTTCAATGGGACTTAAGTATGTGTTACATACTTTGCAGACTCAGGGCTTCAGTGAGGTAGAATGGCCTCAGAAACATTAGAATTGTAATATATATGGAGAATAAGAAACAAGATATAGGTGGTACTGAATGCAAACATATAGGCAGTTGAAATGGAGGTTTTGCTTGGGGGTTGATGGCACATATGTGATGGTATGACACGTGGGATGTGGTCTGTAGTTCTGTATATGTAAATGAGTGTCATCCACCCTGGAAATGTAGAAATGATATAATGGTACTATTATGAGAGCTGGGTGTAAAAGGGTTGCTGGTGGACAGATAATCGATATTGTTACAAAGTCAGAGTTAAAGTGTGTGGAACAAAGTGTGTGTGGTATTAGACTTATTTTTAAAGATACTTACAGCATCTAAATAAGGCTTTTTTTTTTTAAGTAACTGATATATTGTTACATCCTTAATCCTACCTTAATTACTATTGTCTAGGAATTTTCTTGTTTTATATATAATTGTTAAAGGATATCTGGTATCCCACTATGCAGAAATATTTACTCAAAATCTAGGATTACATCCTAGATGACAGCTGTGTTAATTAACTTATTTTGGAGACCCACTTTCTAGAGGTATGCCAAAATTTCACCAAAACAATGTGTAGACGTCACATTTTTCAAGATGAGCATTGCCAATTTTATGAACTCCAGATAGTGGTTGTAGCCTTTTAAGAAGTTCTAAAATCTGTTGTAAATACCATTAAACCTTGCAGCCCTTTACAAAAATGCTCAGAGGCTCTAGCTCTATGATAGATGTTTAAAATAAAGTTAATATTAATACACCAAAACATCTTTGCATTTTTCTTCCAAATAAGTTTTTAAAAGCTAAGATTTTTCCTAAAGATAAACTTTTTCAGGCTTTCATATTTCTGAAATGTGTTGACTAACCTGAATTTTCAGAAAAAAATCTCCAATGGCAATATGCTCCCCCCAAATATTTCAGGCAGAAAGGACTTTTATTTTTTAAAAAGATGAGTGGATCATGATCAAAACTAGTTTTACAGTGAAAAGTAAGATAAAACCTCAACTACAAAATTAGTTAAATGCTCCAAAATACATTCAGCGAGAGTGAGTCTGGTCTGTTACACACTAGTACAATTCAGAATACTAAGGTGAAACACTGGAGCAACAGAGACCAGAATATGGCCCAACATGCTGTAACCCAACTCTTTGGTATGATTTACAGCACAGTATGAAAACACACTCCCAATAGTCCATGGGTTAAATCCTGGCTCCATTGAATGAATGAGAGTTTTGCCAATAACTTCAACGGGGGAAGGATTTCACCCCTCAAATTCAATAAAACAGAACAGATTTTCTATAACATAATCTCCAAATCCAGAGAGGAAATGTGGACTAATCAAAATGAAAGTGTATTTCCTTTGCACTATACAAATAACAACCCTCAGATTGCTACAACAAAGATAGGCTTACCATGTCCAAGGAACTGTGTGCATCCGTCAGAAAGGGAAAGAGATTAAAACAGACTGACACTGTTTTTCCCCAATAAAGTGCAACACGGGGTTTTAAAAGATGGCACTAATTAATCTGATGGTTCATGATATCATCAGACCAATTTTTGTTTTACATTTATTTGGATCTAATTAGGGCTCTTTCCTGCAGCCTTCCTGACATGTAACTCCCACAGACATCGACAGGAATCTTAGTGTGCAATTCGTGTAAGTCAGACTTCCTTTAATTGATTAAAACATTTTGTACATTAAACTTATGTTTATAACAGAAACATGTTAATGGACTAATATTCTACCACATGGAGATCCTTCCTAGGAAACTCATATCTATAGCTCAAATGACCTTAAACAATACACCTCAGAAAAGTTGCAAGAGAAAGAAAGAAATTTTAAAAAGCCACAGGCTCTTGGTTAAACATTGTTGTTAGTTATTCAGTTATTGAATGTCAGTATTACAAAGCCCATGAGAAATAGAAATGGAGAGTAGAACTATTCAGAAATATCAACTAAAAGTGTTTAGAGTTTAGGAAAAACATTTTTCTATTCATATGTGCTGCCATTTGAAAAATATTTTCTTATGTAGGTGAGTCTCTAGTAGTAACATCAGGTTATAAAGTTTACGTGTAGCTGCTGTACTTCACAGTCACTATACTTTTGCGAAAAATAAGTTTTATGAAGCAAAGCTGAGTAAATATTTGTAACTCGTTTTTCCATCAATTATATAAAACTGCTATATGAAAAAAATCCGAATTCAAGAAAAAAACTCTCCATTGTAGTATTGGACCACTTTGCAAATATCAATTAATCTATGATCACAATATAACTCTGAGGTAGGAAAGTATTATCATCCCTATTGCACAGATGGGAAACTGCATCTGAAAGATTGACTTACCCAAGATCACACAATGGAAGTCATTCACTCAGGAAGTCTTTTGCAAGGCTAAATACTGAACCCAAATTGCCTAAATTCTAGTCCAGTCCTTTAGCTACAAAATCGTCTTTCTTTTGCAGGAGACACATCTGGGGGATCTTGTATTTGTGGTAGTTTCACTTTCTATGGAAGGGGCATGGCCAATGCAGATGGTGAGAGTTCAAAACATTGAGATACCTTTTGTTGTTTTTGTGAATTTAGTTCCCATGAAATATATCAGAGCAACAGCCCTGGAGACATGTCGGAGAACATACAGGACTCAGATAGCATGGTACTAAGTTAATATATGTGTCTTTTACCCTTGCCCTGGCAGAACTACTTCTAGAGGTTTGCTCATTCAGTCCTGAACCTTAACAATACTTCAGATGGCCTGTATTCCTCTGGTTGTTCAGAATGCAACACTTACAACAGAAGAAACAAAACAAATCTGGTTATACTAAAAATCAAACCCAGAAAAACCCTAATCTGAACCATCACCTAAACCTTCTAGTGACTAGGTGTGGCCAGATGGTAACAAATATCAGCCACTACCCACCTAGTCTGGTTTTAACCTGGCAACCTGGAATAATTTTTACTGCTGAAACAGAACAGAACATCGTTTTTTTTCAATGGTGGTCAAAATATTCATAAGTAACTTTCTATACGTCCAGATTACATTAATACCTTTTACATTAATACATGCCTCTGTGTCCTCTAATGGTGTCTCGCTGGAGCAGTTTTTGAAAAACGTACCTATTGCACACCTATTTCAGTACTTCTGTTCTATTTAGATTCTTATAATGTGTCAACCACTGTGGCATTTGAGCATTTTCTAGTAGCCTGTTAGGCAGTGTAACTAGTATGTGACACATGGTTTTTCCTCTCTTTTTTTTGTTCCCTTCCTTTCCCCATAGGAAATACTGTGTGAGGATTTTTTTTTATTTTGTATTTAAATTTATGTATGTGCTCATGCTTGTGTGCTTCTCTGGATGATTGTTATCTGGCAAGCAGGCCACAAGGGTTTACTTTTAGAATATCAAGACTTAGCTTTTGTTGGACCATGAAGCTCTGCCTGATAATTTATTTCTGTCAACTCTTGATAGGCAGGGCTGGACCTGATGACTGTCCCATGGAACACAGACAAGAGAATAGAAGGCGAGGTGTTCTGTCCTAAGGGTATGTCTACACTGCAATTAAAAACCCCTTAGCCTGAGCCAGCTGGCACAGGCCAGCTTTAGGAGTCTAATTGCTATGTAGAAATACCCTAACGGTCTACAACTTTGACCAAGCTCTTCCCCTTAAGATACAGAAAAATCCATCAATGTCACCTTGTTGGATGAGATAGAAATCTTTTTCTTCCATTTTAATTTGTTTCATGCAGTTTATTTTTGTAGTTGGTTGTTTAACCACCAGTTGTCAATTGTATCTTGTATGCTAGTTGAGGTACTTTACTTGAGAATGGGGACTCGATGGCCTTTTGAATTTTCTGCTATTAGCTTACTGCTGTACAACACTCAGCTATAACCAAGTTAAAGTTCTTCATAATACAGTAATGTATACTACATTCTTGAAATAGCACACGAAGAGAGTCTTTACATGTCATAATGTCTTTAATGTCATAATTCCTGGGCTACTTAGACATTATTACGGTATTTTCATATAAACATTTCAGTAGCAAACATTTTAAAGATACAGCTTTGGGCAACAATGGTTTCACTGTTGGTGCTTTAACAAATGAAAAGAATATATTAGGACTCTGAACCCCAAAAAAGTATTGGGATGCCTGTAAAATGTGCACTTTTACAATATCATCTAAGATAATAAAACTGTGAAAGACTAAATTTGCACAGCAATGAAATATTGTTTAGCAGGAACCTCTGTTTAATTACCTCCTCTTCAGGAGAACTCTGCACATACTCCTCTGAGATCTATAAAGCACTGGGGAAACTGTCTTTCTTAAAGAATCAGGAAAGCTTCATTTGCCATTCTGAGACTTCTTATTACTTGGTAAATTCAAATGGGGCTGGGAGATTACAAGCAAATGGTATCAGTTTTGTAAGCTTGTTTTTATAGTGCTACATAGCTATGTTGACTTAAAGCTAATAAAAAGTATCTCCATCTGCTGCAAAGATAAGTTATTGCTGAAATGACCAAGTTTTAAGTTCAGTCTAGCTCAAGCAAAATTCACCTATAAAATGACTCCATTTCAACATAATGTATAAACTAGAGCCCAGTCTATAGATACCAAGAAAAGCGTTGATCCTTTTCTGATACACTTCAGTTAAATAGTCTGCAAAACAAGCAAAAAAAGATTTGAGTAAACTAATACTGGAAATACTTGCTTTTGTTTTCCACTTTACAGCAATCAGTGTCATAAAGACATTTTTCTAGCTGCCATCAATCTTCTAGAAACTGACTGCAAATGCAAGATTTTATGTAGCACATGTGTTGTACACCTGTGGACTTCTGAGGTGGTATCAGAGGCAATATAACCTGAAAAATCCGGCAACACAGCGCAGAGTACAATAATGAGATTCAGGTGCATAGCAACTAATGTTTGAAAAGTTCAATCTTCAGTGCAGACTTAAAAAAAATATTGCCTCCAGAGAATGCAACTGATAATTTACTATAAAATGGAAGAATGGCATTCATAAAACAACCTGCAAATGGTACATGTATCTCCTTGTGCACAATCACTCCTGCAGTTCCCCTGGACCAGTGATTTCCTCCACATTTACAGGACTTACTTTTTGAGAACAGAATATTTTTCCTTAGAAACAGCAACTAGATTTGTTAATTAAATCTGTGTATAAGTTACAATAATTTTAAATTACCACTTTAGGAGTTTTGTTTGATGATTTTAACCTTCATTTGGATCCCTCTAACAAAAAATCTAGAAGTATGAGCTGAAAATTAGCTCCCCTCCAGATAATTCCAAAATCTAAGACATGGACTATTATTTACATTTAATAATGCACAAATATTTGATTTAGGAACATTATTAGTCAGTGTAATTTCTATCTGTACTACAGTTGTTTTCATATATTATTTTTTCATCCAATTAATTGGTCATAAAATATATTTTCCCCATGAATATTGGTGTGCGTAATTCTTGTTGTATCAATTCTTTTAAAATGAAGAATCAGTTGTACAATGTATTTTTGCAGGAACAGGCACCTACACGAAGCAGACAGAAAAACAAATCTTCTTCAAAAGCTCATCCTGCTTACACAACTCAATAACAGCCTCTTTGGGACAGGGAAAGAGAAGAAATGGTGGACTGCGAAAGGGAGATGTGCCCCTTAACCAAAGCCCCTCTATGGACTTGAGAGGTGTCTCTGTTCCCCCTCTCTCTCTCTTCAAGGAGCCCAGGAGAATGAAAGAGATCCTGGGACTGGTAGGAAGACCTGAGTAGCAGAAGGGGAAGGAATTTGCCCACACACACGCCCTTCAGCAAGACCCAGCAAAGAATAGGATAAGACATGGGAAGTAGACAAATGGCCCATCATAGGGCCCGACCATAGAAGCAAGGAATAGCCAGGCCAGGAAGGGGAAGGAAACACTCCCTCCCCCAGCTCCTCTATGGGCAAGAGGTAGATTCAGTTTTCAGCTGGTAGAAGAACAAGTTGGTAATATTCTTTTAAAAGGGACACAAACAACTCAAAAATGATATCCATCTGAAAATTTTGAACCTACTATTGTTACAAATAACCCTTACCAGAACAGACAAGAACAAGGAAAAAAGAAAAAAAAAAACAGGGTTCTCTCTCCACCTCCCTCCTGTTTTCTATAGCAGCTGTGAGCATAGTATGCAAGTAATTTTTCATATGTTTGCCCCAAAAATAATGAGATTGGTTTAAAAATAATGAGATTTGATTTAAATAATACATTTTTGGCTCTTTTTATTTGCCTTCTCGTTTCTGAGCCTTTAGGATACACACTTAGATCAGGTTTCTGAGCTTTCCTCTGCAACCATAAGGGCTAGAAACTTTTTTTTTTAAATGTCAGTTTCTCATACAATCTCTTGATTCCAGCAGCTGTGGCTTTAGGAAAGACATCAAATATTGCAAGACTCATGATAAAATCATGAGCAGTGGCAACATGGAAATCAACACACTTGAAGTAAATGGATCTATGTTTTACACCATGAGAGGATCTAGCCCTATTGTTTTATAGAAAAGTAAACTCAATGAAGGAGGAAGTAATTGGAATCACTTTGGATTTGCACAACGTATGATCAAAACATGGCCCAAAGACTCTACTAGCTACAGCAAAATTTTCCAAGGTCTTATAGCTATAGTGCAATCCTTCATAAAAAAAAATGAAAATCAGAAGATTAAAAAAAAATCTATATTCTAAAATGCAAAATATTTCAGGAAATTTAGTAGCCTTCAAAACAAAATATATTTTTACCATTTAGTTCACTTTTCAAAACTATAGAATAAAAAGTGTGGGTTTTGATTGACTGCCAAGTTGTCCAACAGAATACAAACTGCTTCCTTCCTTCCTCCTCTTTTTTCCTAAAAATCTCAGATTCCAAGCTGCACAAATCTCCTAAAATGTCTTTATATCTATAGAACTGAATTTTCTCCCCATGAATATATACATTTTCACCTGGAGATTTGTGTTACATTCAGGGCACCCATACCACAATACTTGGATCATTTGTTCCTAAATCTAAAGCATAATTAAATTTTTCAAGGACGTATAATACATTTTGCATAAGCACTTTTTTGGGGAGAGGGGGATTAGTAAACAGAGTTTATGGTTGGTGCTCACTTTAAATTGTAAAATTATCACACAAGTAACTGTAAAAAATCCATATTTCTAACACACAATGAATAAAATACTTCAAGAAGCAGCACTCAACATAGAACCTTGTGCAAAACAAGATAGGAGCTTCTTAAAACTTTGGTTTCCTTGCCATACAAATACACTCAAATGTAGATTATATAACTCAATCGCGGCATTTATTCGTCTAGGTAAAATGTGTACTCATGTCAAACCTAAAATAACATCTTGAGCAGTGATGGTATTTAATGAATAAACACAAAATCCAATAATTATCTGTCTAGTGCCCATCACTGGGAAGAATTAGAATCTGACATGACAATACCCATCAGTTAATACAACCCATCCTTTAATAATCCTCCTTCAAGGTTCCTTTCTCATGTTCTCCATTATGTTATTGGGTATCATGCTGAAAAATGCAACCTGTAAGAATCATGTAGGGTGAATAACATGGATGGTTACATTAATGTTTTATGATGAGCTGCCTTAACACTCTCCTTGCCACACAAGATAAAAATGTGTATTTTGATGTGTCCATATTTTTTGTAATCTTTGGACAGCTGGGAATTGTTCAGTTGATATTACATTAGCATTTTTCATTGACTTCCTGGCAAATGCTGTAATTTATAGCATGTTAAGCATTCCTGGAATGTACCATCTCTTTTTGCCTATAAACATGTTATGTGAAGATTTATTGTAAGATCAAACTTCTCTTACTTACTTTCTATCGAACTTTTGCTCACTGTCTAATCTAAACCTAAAATCAGCTTTGTGTTTTACAGAACCTAGTAAAAGCAAAATCAAAGATGCTAAATTAAGACACTCATGCACTTAAGGATGTCCTCCTGCCCCAAGATTTACATCTATCTCTATAATCCTCATAACATTGATGTAACGATCTTGCTCCTAGTCAGGCAGAGATGTAGTACACTGTAGAGACAATAGTCCTAACCTCGAAGAAAAGGGCACAAAGTTATAATTAGCCTTCAGCACCATTCCAAAGGCTAATTAATATATTATCACTGATTTTAGCCCTAAAGAAATCTGTACTTTTAACTATATGCTATGCCCCACAGTACTCTATACTTTGCATGGGGGAAATAATAGATTTATTTTATGGAAAAAAATAGTATTTCAGATAACAGGTAAACTTCATATTCTGAGCCACTTCTTTGGGGAACTAAGAATTCATTTGGCCCATGACAACAGTTGGAACAACAGGAGATGGACCACCCTGCCTTCCGTACCTTGAGGATAACAGTTTCTATTTTTTAAAACTTCCCCCTTTTTCCCAGGTAGGAGTGCAGCAGCCCCAGAAATAGCTGAAGAACATATTCAGTAAACTGTGACCTCACCTCCCTACTGATTTACAAATTCTGAAACTGAGGTTGTGATACTCCATGTAGCCCCAACCCCAGAAAATAATCAAAAGAGCCACTGCCCATGAGCTAGACCCCAAGCAAAGACTCTCCCAGAGCTTCATTCCTTCTGCCTGTTATCCTCACCAGTCCTCCACAATGGCACTACTCTTACAACTGGACAAAGGGCTTGAGCTGCTCAATGGCTCCTTGTTTCTTCCCTTCCCTACTGCAATACGATTACCAATCTCTCAGGATTCCATTTTGAACTATTCTAAAGCAAAACCATGTCACCATCACTTCACAATATGGCTTAACTCAGCCCCCTGGAAAGTTGAGCAGTTTTGCCACTCGAGGTATTCGGCATACCACTAGTTCACCAATACTGCCAATCAGGCAGACCATCCACCTATCAATATAAATTATAAAAGAAGAAATAAACATCAGAAACATCAGCCAATGTCAGTCTGGTACAGTCAGTCACCTCCTACAGTACCAAATCAGAAGGACCTTTATATTGATCAACTCTACATCAGTAGACAACAAACTTTAAACTTTGCATTTATCACCAATTAATCACCTCACTTGTTCTGCATCAAGAAATTTGGTTTATTAATCCTGCAGATCCAGTACTAGCTCATCTTGTCTGCTGACCTACTGTATAGACTACAGACTCAGGCCCAGAGACACAAATGTGGAGACAAAATAGACATTCTATTCTCTCCAGAGCTGAAATGAAGGTAAAACTTAATTGGGAAAAAAAATGCTTTGAGTGCATCTTGTTTATATGTGAAATCCAGGCACAAGACTATTCCAAGCATCCTATTAATTTACAAATCTCCAGAAACCAAAAGCTTTCCAACTGACCTGACAGAAATGCAGGCAAAATGGTCATTAAATTCAGAAGGCTCATCATCGTGGGAGATTTCTATATCCATGCAAACTAGGCCTCAGATGCAACAGCATTAAGCTTCCCATCTGAACCCTCCATCTAAGATTTGTCATGGGTAGTCTCCAGACCCGGACCCATTGCCTGTACTCTGGACCAAGATCCTCAGCATGGATGTAAATATAAGAAATGTAAGAACTTCCTGGTCAGATAACTTTCTCCTTCAGGTGAAAATAACTATTCTCCCCATCACAAGGCAAGAAGAAACAAGCACCATAAATCAACTCTTGGCAACTTCCAAAAACCTACTTATACAAAAACCTTACCCAACTAAAGAGGCCAACACGTGGAAGAAATAGTGAGCACTACCAGTCCCTGACCACTAAGATAGACACTACAGCACTGAAGTGCCCCATCCAACTCTACCACACAGACACATATCTTTGGGATGAAAACTCAGTAAGGAACAATACTAGAGTCAATGACAAACAATCTAAGTCATAAGGAACATCTTTAAATGCTACTGCTGTGAATCAGGCAAAAGTTCCTACTACTCCTTAACCCCGTGCCTTACAGGCAAAGTTACACCCTACAAAATTTTTCTTTTCTGTAAATTCAAAGTGGTTAAACAGCCACCTGGACTGTCTTAATTTTGTTGAAGCTACCTGTATAATGAACAATTGTGACTACACTTAAACTGTCATTATGGGTGCTAGGAGCCAAATTCTGACCTGGGGTAAAAAGATATTCCACTGACCGTAATGAATCTTCGCCCACTTAACCTAGGTCTCATTATGTAACCTTGATGGCCAACATAGCACACCTCAGTTTTCTCACCAGAGCTGGTACTGAAGAGCTAGCATGAACAGTGCCATCAGCTACTGCAGATGGTAAATGTGTACTTTTACATGGTATGCACTATACACTTCTCCTGCCAAAGCTGGTGATGAAAATGGTTGTCTCACTGGTGTGGGAAAGAGTCACTTGAGTTCAAGTTCTACTTGTTATAATCTGGCCTTGGTCAGGACACTGAACACTGCATGCTTGGATAGGAGTATATTGTCTTCTGGGGTTGACTCAGTCTCTAACATGGTGACTTTTCAACTGAGGACACTGTTTACAGTGCCATTAAAACTGGATATATGACCCCTAAAGTAGTTGCATTTATTAAATTTGAGTTATGTCCCTGTCATAACCATACAGCTAAGGGTAACCTAAAATTACTTCTTACCTGTAAAGGGTTAAGAAGCTCAAATAGCCCAAGTGGCACCTGACTACCAGGACCAATGAAGAGAGAAGATACTTTACAATCCTGGGAGGGGGGAAAGCTTTGTTTGTGTTTTTTTTTAGTTTCTGTTCTCTCTTAAGACTAAGAGGGACCGGGGCAGAATCCATCTCCTCCCACCCATCCTCAACCAAGTCCGTTGGTCAGGCATTTCATTTAGGCTTTCTTTTGTTTTGCTTGTGAATTTTCCCCGTGTTAAGAGGGAGGTATTATTCCTGTTTTTCTGTAACTTTAAGGTTTTGCCCAGAGGGGGGATCCTCTGAGTGTTGAAATTGAGTACCCTGTAAATATTTACCATCCTGATTTTACAGAGATGATTTTTACCTTTCTTTTTTTAATAAAATCCTTCTTTTAAGAACCTGATTTTTCCATTGTTCTAAGACCCAGGGGTTGGGCCTTTGATCACTTGTAACCAATTGGTTAGGAGATTATTCTCAAGTCTTCCCAGGAAAGGGGGTGTATGGGCTTGAGGGAATATTTTGGGGGAAGGTGAACGCCAAGTGGTCCTTTTCCCTGGTTCTTTGTTTAAATCACTTGGTGGTAGCAGCGTCTACTTAAACCTAAGCTGGTAGAAATAAGCTAAGGGGGTCTTTCATGTGGGTCCCCACGACTGTACCCTAGAGTTCAGAGTGGGGAGGGAACCCTGACAGTCCCACTGTAAGTATAGGGAATATGGAAAGTACCTCATTAAGGTACGTGTAGTGTAATCAGTGTCCTTTTTTAATTGAACAGTGCAAAAAAGTCTTACACACTATTTGACATATTTTTGTGTGCTTCTAAAAAGCTACACTATTAAGATATATTGTATCTAAGGCATAATCATTTTTTTAAGATATATTCTGAACAAAAATAAATCTGCTACATTTTACATAAACTATGAACATCCCTTTTAGTTTAATGTTCTTAATTCAAATTTACTGGAAACACAATTTGAAAGTGTTAAACTGACAAGCGAGTAAGAAAAAATGGTTTGAAGAATCTGTTAAAATGAAAAGATTAGAAAGTCAACGTTTTTTCACTTTGTTATATTGTAATGACAGGCACAAATCCAGACTGTTTATCATAGTAATTTTAAATAGTTTTTGCATTAACTAGTCATAAACACATCCACAAATGTTGATGTGTTCACTCAACATTACATATTTACACAACACTGACTTTATAAGACTATATACATATGTTTTACATTTATTTACTTACCAACAGTATCACATGGTTCATCTTTATGTACGCAGAAATCCTTCCTAGAATTGGGTGGGGAGGGGGGAAAAAGACACATTTTAAGCAAGCCATACTGTTAGATCAGTAATGATTGTGTGACCCATTTGCACATATTTTGTATGGCTCAGTGAATAACTACAAGGCTCCATTATCTCAACAAGGCGCATAGTGAAGCAAATGCTGGGATTAACAAGAACATTTAAATATTAGTTTATCCACAGAGCAGATTTAGGGTTAATCAGGTGACAAAAATGTACCTCACATTTAAACTACATGGGTTGTTTCACAATTCTCTGATCTCTCGAAAAGTACTTCTAGTCAGTGGAGCCAGCTTTACCAAACTCTAATTCTCTTATTTTTCCTTTTATTTTAAAGAAAAAAATCAGAAATGTTTAAGATTACAACCCAAAGCAATATTTGTTTTATCATTGTTAGAAGCATTGAATTATTGATGGTATTTGTGCTTTTTTAAGATAATAAAATGGCTAGAATGAAGTATAATCTGGACATATCCTGGAAAAGATTCACTGCCAATGCATCTTGTTCTAAAATGATAGAAAGCTTGCAGTTCCAGTCTTATGTAGCTTCCCTGTAGTAAGGCTGACATAGCTGGCTACTATATATCCAGTTTTTATACATGTATCTCTATAAATATCAGTGTTTATTTGTGCCAATTCAGACAAGCTTTTTATTCCCATGTTGATAAACATTTGCTAGGAACTAGTCTAACACTATCAAATCTATTTTACTTGTTCTGAAAGACAAATAGCTAGTAAAATGGACAAATATATCCAATGGCAGAGTTTGGCATCTTATTAATAAGAGATTAGTATTTACAGGTAGGTTGATGAAAGGGATGCTGATTTTAAAGCTAACTGATGCCAATCTGTTGTTTTTAAAGGAAATTTAGACAAGAGGAAACATTTCAAAATGAAATATGAGTGCTGAATTAGGTATGAAATAAAGTGAAAATATTTTTTGTACTTGAGGGAAATTTATACATACATACATACACACACACACATATCTATATATATATACACACACACACATTCACATACATACACACACAGTTACATGTGTTATATTCCTCTATACTTTTGAATGGATTGCTTAGGCCAGAGATGCCTCATATTATTTTAATACTCATTGTATGTAAGTATATATTGCCATATCAATGGGAGTTGGGTAACTCTTGAACTACTCAGTGAACATTTCTGCATAGTGCATGTGCAATATGCCTGGTTTCAATAGCAATTCAGGCTACTAAATAGTTTCTGTGAATAAGGCCCTTGAGTCTGTACATTTATAACATTTGAATCTATGCATTTATTCATATGAGCTGACTAATCAATAATTGTTGTATTAACCCTTTTGATACCCTATTGATATTCACTCATCCTGAAAAATGATCCTATAGACATAATCCATATATCCTCACATTCCAACAAAATGTTATATCTTTCATTATTATGCAAAAGCCCTAAGTTTGCAACTGAGTGTGGCAATCAAGATGTATTGTCTTCCATTGTCCATTTCTACAATAAAATGTTAGTTTATTATGAAAGTCCACCAGGTAATCCATGAGGCAAACAGAATTTTTTCCCAACTATTAGCTCACATCTTAGCTAAATATTTTTTCAATGCTCAGATGATTGCTAGTGCATGCAAGAATATTTTTGGTACTTGGGATGGGAGCGGAAGACAACAGAGCTACATTTTAATGAATGCAACTAAACTAAGTGTAATAGTGACTGGATTTAAAAAATTGGATTAAAAAAATCAAACAAACTAACACTTTAAAATAAAAATATGTTTATAGTGAAGTCCACTCTCATGTAGATGATTGGGGTGCATGAGCAGCCTCAAGAGACTAGTTGCACAGGCTGGTGAACTTCAGACACTTGATCAAAGCAATGCCATTAGGGAGAGAATGCAGTAAATTAATACCTTTGAGTCCTCCAGTCATTTTCTTCTGGATAATTTAGGAATAGAAAAACCAGGGATGAAAGTAAGGCGGTACGGGCCGGTATGGCATACCGGTAAAAAGCAGCCGCTTGTACCGGCCCGTACCGCTGACTTTAAAGCACTGCCGTGGCAGCACTTTAATGTTCCTGCCCATTTTGACCCCCCTGAGCCACTGATGGGGGGAGGGTGCACAAAAGGAGCAGCTACCCCAGGCCCTTTAAATTGGCGCTTGAGCCCCAAGAGGGCTGGCTAGGGGACGCTGACCCTCCCCAACCCCGCCCCTTCCGGGGGAGAGGGGAAAGCTGCCCCCCCATATCGGTAAGAGAGAAATTTTACTTCCACCCCTCAGAAAAACCAAAAATAGAAGAGAAAAACACCAAGGAATACAGACCTCCAGCATAATCTAGAAACCCACTGAGATTAACCTTAGGTTTGGAGCCAAAAATGGTGAAGAGGAAACTAATCAGATGCAGGGGATTCTTTTATTTTTTCTAACCTGCAATAGATCATATTAATGCACTGGGTTGTAATATAATTCTTTGTCTTATGCTATGTCACGCAAGGGACCTATTGCGCTGTTAAGCAATAGGGCAAAACCATAAGAAATATAGTACCTATGGTCAAGCTTATGTGCATGTGTATCAACAGTCTGAGGACCTAAGCTCCTATTCCCCTGCTACCATCACACCTCTCTCTCTCCAACCATTATTATTAATTGGTGTTGCAAGCAGGAAAAAAGGGGAGAACAGATCCTTGAATGTAACAGAGACAGACGATTACAAAAATTTTAATTTGCCAACGTCTAAGAGCCTTTTGTTTACTGTATAAATTTATTTTTACATATGAAGAGGGATTCTTTTCCCTTTTTGTCTGAACTATGCATCCCAGAATTTCACTATGGGAGTTTGGGGAAATAGCTCTGTTATGTCTTGGAAATAAACAGCTCTTGGGTCCTAACTAACATTGAAAAACTGTAACACATCCTTTAATTTCCAAGAATGAGGATGCATTACATTTGAGAATAGGCCCCTTGGTAAAGTTTTATGATGCTCTAGAAATACTTATAAATGACTCATTCAGCAGTTGTTTTCTGATTCCTGTAGGATACTTTTACAAAGAATGTATCTGTGTTCTCCATACTTGTGCTGTCATCATTGAAACATGTTTACTTGTATAGACTATGTAACGGGTTCTCCCCCCGCCCCGGCCCATTTGTTACATGACAGCATGCTCAAGCACAAAAACCAAGAGATGGCATGATCCCTATGCCAAATATCTTATGGTATAAATAAATCGTACAAAATGCACTGGGAGGCCCAGAGAAAGGTACAGTCATTGATATGACTTGCTTGCTTTTCTTTCTCTCTCCTTCCTTAGATATAATACATCAGAGGGCTAGTGTCCGCATGCATAAGATGTGCACAAAAATTTTGGGGGGCATACTACAAATAAATAAAATGCTCATATTGATAAAGGGCATAAGAAATACATTAGCTGCAAAAATTACTCTGTAATAAAGTTGACCAAAATTATCACTAATTGACCATGTTTATCAAATAGCAAGTCTATTTTTTAAATCCACATAAAAACAATAGTTGTGACATTAAAAAACATTCAGAGATATTAGTGAAATTCTGCTTATTTAATATTTACTTTTTAAAGCTTTTACTTTTTAAGCCCCACAATTATCTAAGTAAATAAGTCACCTCATGTGAAGTTTATCACTCAAGACTCTAATCCTAGAGCAATATCATGCCCCAAGAAAGGGGAGATTTAATGTGCATGTTTTGCCTTCAAAAAAATCAGTTTTTTTAATTTAAACACCACCACTGCATTCTTCAACTTACACTCCCACTTGATTTCATGTCTGATAATGATGATATATTTTGCCTAATTTAAAGAGCAATCGAACATTTGAAGACTGGAAACTACAGTAAAGTTCCACTCACCTCTCTTCTCCCATCTGTACCAAGCATGCAACTTCCATTAATGTTAATAATGATTTAGCATGCATATGGAGGGGAGAATAGTCCCTTGTTCAAGTGGGAGTACAGTGGAACTTTTATGAGATTTATGACAGATTTTCAAGCTTAAAGAAGGTGACTAATGGGAGAAAAGAAGCTTAGGCAGGAGCAGGCAACTACTAGTCTGTCATTTTAATAAATTATACTCAACTTGTAAACTTTTAAACCCATTAAATATAGCATTATAGAAGGTCCTTGGGGCAATGCAAAGATTAAATATTCCATTTCCAAAGTTAAAGCCTCCCATTATACTGGAATCTTTTGTTTAAAAAATATACATATAAAACACCAGCAGTTTGATACATAGCAGGGATGCATAGAAGAGGATGGGGAATGGTAGCAAAGCAAAAATATATAACCCCCCCGCCAAATCTAATTTCCATAGATAGTTTTGTGCCAAGCTGCCATTTTTAGATGAATTTAACTTTTGTGCTGGAAGTAGACTTGTCAACAAAAGTGCAGTTAGTATGTCTAAATTCAAACTGGTTGACAGTTTCCTAAAAAATTTACACAAGAAAAATAATAATCTTAATCAGGCTACCAAATCTTCAGAACAAAATAAAACTTCCGAATCATCTCTTATTTTCAGTTCTCCTAACTTCTAACGTTTCAAGCTAATGCAAAGTTGTAAGAAAATACACTGAGCTGGGTTCTTTATGAAAGGAAACCTAATGCCACTACAAATTCTTTTTGTGCATGCTGATTTCAGGTATTAGGAACTATGGGACAATTGCCCAAGCAACGTTTTCACAAGTCACGTGGCCCTTATTAGCTACCATTACGATTAATAGACCCCGCCCCCCCCATGGCAAATATTTTCACTATACTAGCAAATACCACTATTTTGGATCTGTGTCTGACTGGTGACAAGGTTTCAAATATTCTTTTCTTTCTGTCTACATTTAGGCAACAAAACCTTTTGAAAAACACACCAACACAGGCAGTTGAACCACATGACACTTTCTAAGCATACTGTCCACTTCACTTATTTTAATGTGAACTGAAGGGCCATTCCAGAGGATATCAATTGCATTGGAGTAAACAAACGACTCATTTACTGTAGTTTGGGAGCTTTACTGTAGATCTATAACCTTCTGAATGATTTCATCTTCTGTCGGTAGAGGCAGAGGACAAGAGCCTATGCACTTATACAGAGTGCCATGTCACCTCTTCCCTCCTGGTGTATGGCTGAGAGTAGAACACAGGTAAATGGATACTTTGGTTGATGTGAAAGTCGATCACTACCTAAGTTGGGGGATAAACTTTAAGTACAGCCTCTTTAATACCTTATCCATGTAGAAATCATATTTGGTTATCAATGAATGACAGTTTAAAACTGGAGATCAATGAGTCTGACATCTTCCTCCAAAGAGGTCTATTCTGTTAGCCTCCTCATGAGGTGTAAACATGGCTTGTCTCTGCCTGCTGTGCTCCATCACCACCAGTGAGTTGGGGGTAGGTAAGAATAGAGTATTCTGACCCTTTCACTTCATTTCAGCCCATTATAATGCTGGTGGAACTGTGATGGTCATCTGCCAAAGTGACAAGTTTGACAATGGCTTTATTTATAATGAGCACCATTTAACTTGGTCCGGAGCTGTGCAGGATGTCCAGCTGTCTGTGAGGGGTTTTCTGGATCTTCTTCAGGGAAATCTGTAGTGTGTCTGCCATCCTTTTAAAGAAGTCCTGAAAGGACTTAGGATCATCTCGTTATGACAGGAAGCTGGAATCCCAGCCTTGTCCAAAGAGAAGGAGAAGGTCACCAGCATTCTGGCTGGTCTTCTCCTCTTGGATGCTCTTGTAGAGACTCTTGGGGAGGCTGTGGTAGCTGTTCCTCCTCCTTGGGAAACGTACACCTCCGAGGTTCCCCTGCTCAATGGTCAAGTACTTTGTGTGGAACTTCCTCCTTGGCGTGGAGACCCAGGGTGATGGGTACCAGTACATATAAAGAGGATACTAGGACATCCTAGCCACTTCTCACTCCCTGTCTGGGCTCAATCCCCACTCCAGAGATGGGAGTCCCCCATATCCTCCTCCTGACTCCAATGACTTTGAGTCCAACTCTAACAGGAGAGATCTCAGTACCAGACTCTACTCGTCAACCATACCATGACAGTCTAGCTCTACCCTGGCTTGAAGATGGGAACAGTGAGGGGTACTGAAGGGAGATGTCCTCTAGAGAATGTCAATGATTCTGGTCCAAGAAGCATGATTAGGTTGCCCAGTGCTGAGAAGTGGGCTGGAAAGAATGGAGTCATTTTCATTTCTGTAACTTGGGCCATCGGTGCTGTGCTGATGCAGATACAGTTGTTAGTGGTGCCAAAGTACCACCCAGTACTAGAAAGTGATGAAATCCCATTCCAGTCCCTCCTGGAACCAGACACTCCTGCTCCAGAGCAGGTGGTACCTTCTGGCTTGGTACAGGATGGAAACTTTTGCCTCTTCTTAGAGGAATTGGATGAGGAACTTTCCCTCGTGTCCTTATGGGGAGTGCTTGTCTCTCCGTTCCCTGTTTGCTTTGGCTTACCTAAGTCTCTGGTGCCAACGGGGCGGGGTGGGGGGGGGGAGAAGGCATGGAGGTGGAAGGGAAGGATTGCGGAATCAGCCAGAGTAGCACTATGAGGGATGCTCCTATTTTCTTCAATATGACATATTTTGAGGGGGGATCTCCCTGGTGAGAAGCTGTCCCTGCGCTCATGGACCTCTCCATGAGGAATCTTTAAACTACAAATTCCTTTGACTGCTTTGTCCTTCTCAGGAATGACCTGCAGATGGACAGGGCATGGATTTCCACCAGGCAGTACAAACAGGCATTGTGACTATCTCTTACCAGGAAAGGTTTCGGGAAGTTGACCGTTCTTGAAGCCAAGGATTCTTGGCATGTTCTCCCTGCCTACCAATAGAAGAACTAGGGATGGGTTGGTACTGGAATCGTTTCCTACCCAAGGGGGGAGGTCCCAAAATTTAGGGAACCATGCCCCAACAATCTTCCTAACTAACTAGACTAAAACAACGTAGACTACCTTTTTTAAAGAACTATTTACAGGAAACCTAAAGCTCCATCTTAGACCACAAGCAGTAAGAAGGAACTAAATAAAGTTCACCAGCCCCCTTTATACTGTCGGTGCGGAGCATGAAAAGAGATCATGCGCGGACCAAATGGACACTGCCAGGAAAAAGTTCTCTGGTCCTGGTGTTTGGGACATATGCATAACCTGAAGCACTCTACACAAAGGAAGCAGCACTCAAAGAAGATATATAAAATCACTGCAGTTAAAATTTGCAGATGACATTAAAGTTGGTGAAGTGGTAAGTAATGATGGGGACAAGTCAATTATATAGACTGATCTGGATCACATTGTAAGATGGAATCTTTTGAACAACATCCATTTTAATGCAGCCAAATGCAAGATCATACATCTAGAAACAACGCATACAGGTCATACAAGCTGGGAGACCATATCTTGGAATGCAGTCACACTGAAAGGGACTTGGGGGTAATGGAAGATAACCAACTGAACATGAGTTCCCAGTGCGATGTTGTAGCTAACAGGGTAAATACCACACTTGTACACATAAGCAGGGATATGTCAGGTAGAAGCAGGAAGGCAGCATCACCTCTTTCGTGAGATAGTAATGGAATAATGTGTCCAGGTTAGTAGTCCAAAGTTCAAAAAGGATACTGAAAAATTTTTAATGGTTCAAAAGGTTTCCAATATCTGGAAAACATGCCTTATAGTGAGATACTTAAGAAACTCAATCTATATAGTTTAGCCAAGAGAAAGCTAAGAGGTGATTTGATCCCAGTTTACACGTACTTATATAGTGAAGAGATTTCTGATTGTACAAAGTTCTTTCATCTAGCAGAAAAAAGGCATAACACAATACAGTGGTTGAAAGCTGAAGCTAGACAGACTAAAAATAAGGAGCAATTTTGAACACTAAATGTAATTAACCACTGAAACAACTTATTCAGTGATGCAGTGGATTCTCCACCACAGTCATATAATCACATCTCGATGTCTTTCTAAAAGATATGCTATAGCTCATACAAAATGTATCAGCTTGATGCAGAAATTACTGACAGAGTTTGTATGCAGAGCTGTGCAAATAATGGATTGTTTGATTTGCTGTCGGTTTCAAAAGATTGGAAACAGAATTTGGTTTGGGTCAAACCGAAACCAACATTTTTCAGAATTTTCAGCAAATTGAAAAGGTCAAAAATTTAATTTGGGGTCAAATTAAATGTTTCTTTTTGACATTTCCAAAAACTGAAACAAGCTACCGAAACTGCAAAATTCACCACTGTATCATTAAACCCAAATCTGCATTTTGTAGTTAAAAAAAAGTTCCATCCAAAAAATTTCACCTAGTTCTGTTTTATGCAAGAGGTCAGACTAGATGATCCTAATGGTCCCTTGTGGCCTTAAAATCTATGAATCTATAAATCTGATGTACGTAGGTTAATATGTGATGGGTCAGTAGGAGTGGGAGAATATTCTAAGCAGAATATGTATAGCTGGTATAGCCCACTCCCTCCATTTGAGAGAAAACTTGAAATCCTCATGAGTTCTAATTCTAGCCTTGGTGCATACTCTCCTGTGCAAATTTTGGTAAGTAATTGGACCTCACTGCTTTAGTTTCTCTATAATAAGGAAACAGTAAAACTTACCTACCTACTGCATGCTGTAAGTGTTGTGAGGATTAATGTTTCAGAAATATGATTTTGTATCGATTATCTATTTTTATAAAAAGTTGCCATTTAATTTATATGAATTAAATGACTATTATTATTATTATTATTCCACTTAACTAGAAGTTCTATCCAATATAACTTAAGGAAAAATGTTTTTAGATATTGAAGGCAAATACGAATAATTTTCTAATCAAAGTCAGTTGCAAAGGAAAACTTCATTTTTTTTAAAGTATGTCTGCTGAACAGTAAGCTAAACAAAGGGCAGGCTGGTATATGGATCTTTGGATCATCATGCATTCACAAATTCAGTTTCTGTTTATGTCACAAAAACAAAACTAAGCAGACATTAGTAGGTAACAGCACTTTTTTATTTAACAGTTTTTCTCTCTGTGTGTATACAGAAGCTCTTTTAATGTACGTTCACACACATCACAGTACATTTGCGCTGCACTACAGCAAGCTGTGGATTGGAGCAGCAGCTAAACGTGGTACATCATTTGTATGGTACTTGAGAGGTACTCAGATACCTCAGTGTTGGGGCCACATAAAATCCCAGGCGTACAGATAATAACTGTGGCTCCCCTAGGCCTACCTTCCTTCCTTCCTTCCTGGGCCTCTGGGGATCCCCAGGATCCCCTTCCTGCCTTCAATTCTACCTTCCACACCAGCTTATGCTGGGCAAGGATGGAGACATGATGATAATGCTCCCTAAACAGCCACTGTACCTGGGTTCTCTCAGTGCAACCGCACTGCAAGACTTAAATAACATGGTGGACCTTGTTGCATCAATGTGAGTTTTCTTCAAAGAGAAAAATATTTCTATATATGAAAATCTTTAAAGTGATAAGTGTTAATAAATTAAGTGTACATCAGTTTGTTTTAACAAGAGAGACCTTAAAGCAATTTCTCTCTTAATTCCTAACCTCTCCTTATAACAAAGGCCAATTCTCATCTACTTTTTTTACATCCTCTTTTCAACACTTATTCTCTCTCTCTTCTTTCCTTCTATGACACCTTACATTAAACATGTAATTGTTTCATCAGAATAAGCCTACCACTAGAAAAATAAAACCAGACAAAAACCATGCACTCAAGTAGGACTATTCTAAATTAAAGGAAACTAATCCATTTGACAACACATCTATTGTGAACACTACAGCCTATTTTGCCAATATAGAAGATAAAAATGCGGTAGAAAAGTTTGGTATATAGTTTCATACAGAAATCTTTGTCATGAAAAAAAGTGAGATTGACTGATTGTTGAGTCAAAGAATCTAAGAAACCATGAAAAGTGAGGCATACACATTTCTGTGAAACATATAAAGCCATTAAAAAGTCTCTCTAGAAATCTGATGCTCAATATTTATTTTTAAGTCCTTTTGTGTCTCAGAACACACAGACTTCATTGACCTGCAAAGAACATTGTGTCCCCTTTTCAAAACTCTGTCCTGCTGCTCCATTTTCATGCTATAGTAAGGAAAGGGCCCACTTTTAAAAGGCCTGCTACAGAAAGGGTTAAATAAGATAAAATACTTGGTTTCTACCTAAAGAATATAGAGTAAACAGTTGGTGTTCATCTGTCTAAATATTATTTCTCTCAGTAAAGCAGGTCTACTATCCAAGGCTGTTTGTAAATTATGACAAGGGAGCCTGTTCTGCGTTTGTAAAACAGAATGAAACTCTTTGAACTAACAAAACACACAAGTGTAGCCACACATGGGGTTAACAATACCATAAACCTTGACGATGTGCAGAGGGAGTCTGGATTAGCAAAACATTCCCACAGTCAGCAAGCCATGATCTATTAAAAGCTAAAGCAGCCCTGAGATGAGAGGTAGTATGGTCCAGTGACTAGTACTAGTAGAATGGAACTCAGGAGGTCTAGGCTCTAATTCTTGGCTCAGACACTGACCTGTTGTATGACCTCACACAAGTCATTTGCATAGAAATAGGAGCATGGAACAACAATACACTGCAAAGTGAAACTGTTGACTTTCAGTTCAATACAATGCGCTAAAAAAAACCACCCAATCAAACATGACACACAAATGAATACACTGTATAGTATACCACAGGGCTTAAAGCAAATTTAGGAAGTCTCATCTCGTTGTGTCACAAAGAGTACGGTGGCACACAATTCTATAAAATAAAAGCTTTTTAAAAGCACCAAAGAAAAAAAAAGGTTTTCTAAAAACATTTGTCCAACACTCATTTTTTACAGTTTCCCACCTCCCTGTGTAAATCTTTTTCAATTTTGCAAGCAGCTTCGTAACTGTTCTCAAGGTCACAATTCTGGGATATCCTGTGGAAAATGTCCACAAGCAAAGGCTCTTTGAGTTTGTTGTCCCAATGCACTATCCTCTTGTGGATCAAGAGTAGCCTGTGGGTGCTTTACAGCCACTACTGTTTCCAAAGTTCTGGGTCAGTGAGCACACCTTTCACCTGCAAATGACTGTCGAACTCAACAATGACCTCAAATTCCTCTTCTCTTAGGTTTTCAGGAACTGAAACATCAGCCAGCACACTGCAAAAAAATGCTGGCCTGGTGGACACCAGTTGATGCAAACCCTCCCTTTCTGAAGGAGTTTCCAAAAGTCTTCTGGAGATCAGTGGCCCATGACTCCCTAGGAAGATCAAGTGCATCTGAATTACTGTTTAACAACATCCAGTGTTCATAGGTGTGGGTCAGCAGCATGGAGAGAGGTTTAAGTCAAGCACAGGAGTGAACTTTGAAGTTTTTGGCGACACCTATGTCCATTAACTGCGTGACCGAGGTTATGTTAGGAGGCAAGAATTTTAACAATATGTGATAGCTCTAGATTAGCTGAATGGGCTGGGCAATTGTCAATCAGCAGGCACATATTGCAGTCTGATAGGCACGGCTCCCTGTTCCAGATCTGTAGCCATTCTTTAAACAACAAACCGGTTATCCACGCATTTGCTGAGCTTCTGTAGATTATGGGCAGCTCTGAGTGATCCTTCAGGAAATGAGGGCACTTACTCTTTCTGATCACCATAAGAGTCTGTTTCTCTGTCTCATCCATGTTTGCACAACACAGCAATGTGATACGGTCCATGTCTTTTTTCCCTCCTACAAATCTTCCTTTCAGCATGCCAAGGCTTCTGTTGGGATAACCCTGGTAGAAGAAAGTGGTGTCATCAGCACTGATGATGTCAAATGGCTGGAACTCCTCTAGAATGTTGTCCACCCTCCATTTAGTAGTTGTCAGAAAGTCAGCATCCTGTTTCTTGCCCGGCTCCTTTGATGCATGATGTGCCAGGCTTTCCACAAACTGAGACAGCCATCTGAAGGGATGAACTCCTTCCCCTACTCTGCCTCCAGCTGACTCACTTTCTGTTTCAGCATTGGCCCAGAGAGTTGAGTACGTTGGCCAAGCTTATGCTGGAACCAGAGCAACAGAGCTTCACCAGCATCTGCCTGCTTTCCATTGCATTGACACTTGTACTCCTAAGGTAAAGTGTCAATGCAATGGAACAACATTGTGGTGTTCCCGTGCTGCCTTAAAATGAATGAAATGAAATAACTGACTTTGAGATACCAAACTTCTTGGCTACTCACACTTGCTTAGCACCAAGCTCAAGTAGGGTATCCAGAATCCAAACTTTATTGGCAAGAGCTATGTCATTTCAAAATCATGGAACACAGCAGAGGTAGTCAACTGTGCATGGCCAGAGCCAAAAAATTATATGTAGGACCTCTCCCTCCAAAAAAAATAAAATACTAAAAAGCAGCATGCCTTTTGCCAATATCCTAATTCCATTAACATCAATATTAATGGAATGGGGTTATTTGCCATTAACAGCAATTCTGATAACAGGCAACTTCCTGCTAAGTGGAATCTACTGAAGTTAGGATAAGATGGGCAAAGGCAGGGAGCTGGGGAGACCTGTAGCCAAAGCTATCAGAGTTGCTCCTGTAGCTTCAGAAAAGGGAAACAAATTAAGGATATCTGAGCAGTGCTGTTGCTAAATTTCCATGAAACAAGTTGCTAAGTGTGTTTGTCTGTGTGTGCCTATATCCTGTTAAAAAGTTTATCACGGTAACCAAATTAGCTTGCAGATGTTAAATCCTTTTCACGTCTTAATTGCCTTACATTATGTACGTGACTGTGCTCAGTTAACCTTAAGATCAAAGATGTGACATACTGCAGGAAACTAATATTATCTACATCAGTAGTGGGCAGCTGCAGGTTGCCCACCACTGATCTACATTGTCTTCAGCTTATCTATCTCTGTTATAATGTATGACTGGCAGCTACCTTATGTTAATTGCTGTAATTGGATTACCTGTGTATGCATAGAAAATAGAATGTTAACTTCAAAGTGATGGGAGAGTGTGTGCTCAGCAAAAAAGAATACTCTGTTACATGCTGTGCACAAAACACTTAACAGCGCTTCAGCTTCAAAAGTGAAACATTTGATGCCTGATCCGGCATTAAAGTCTGCTGAACTTTGAACAGGAAAAGTTTAAGCCATTGGAGTTACTTAGAAAACCCTGGAAAATACATGGAAAGACTCCATCAGACCTTGCATCTAAGCTGCCTTTGGATTCTGACATGTTGTAAAAGTCTCCAAGGAGACTTTTACAAGCCAACAGATATAACATCACTGCTATGATCCTTGTAAGTATATGATTCTTAAACCTTTCAATAACTCTCTTCTTTTCTTTTATTAATATATCTTTAGTTAGTTTACTAAGGATTGGCTGAGAGTGTGATATTTGGGTAAGATCTGAAATACAGATTGACCTGAGAGGAGGGGAGGGGAGAGTAGGGTAAGTGTCTGATCCTTTGGGATTGGTAGAAATTTAAGTATGGTGAACAGGGTTTTCAGTAACCTATCACTATATTAGATCTGTTTGCTAGATGGGAGCCAAAGGCTGGAATGCCTAAAGGGGGCTGTGTTTGGCTTCTTGTTTAGCAGTGTGATGCTACAGAAGCTCTTTTGTTACTGGCTTGGTGAATCTAATTATAGAATAAATCACCAGTTTGGGGGATTTTCTGCCCTATTTCTTGCAGTCTGCCCTGAGTGTGGCATTCTCAGTCTGGCCCATCTAGGCACCCGGTCATAGGGGTTATCCATGTGATGGAGCAGAGAAGCCTCACACCAGGACAAAAGGGGTAAAAGAGAGCCTATGAGCCCCACTAGACCTGCAGCCAATGCCAGTCCTGCAGGGAGAAGAAAAGAACATAAGAACATAAGAAAGGCCGTACTGGGTCAGACCAAAGGTCCATCCAGCCCAGTATCCTGTCCACCGACAGTGGCCAATGCCAGGTGACCCGGAGTGAGTGGACCTAACAGGTAATGATCAAGTGATCTCTCTCCTGCCATCCATCACCCCCCTCTGACAAACAGAGGCTAAGGACACCATTTCTTACCCATTCTGGCTAATAGCCATTAATGGACTTAACCTCCATGAATTTATCCAGTTCTCTTTTAAATCCTGTTATAGTCCTAGCCTTCACAGCCTCCTCAGGCAAGGAGTTCCACAGGTTGACTGTGCGCTGTGTGAAGAAGAACTTCCTTGTATTTGTTTTTAACCTGCTGCCCACTAATTTCATTGGGTGGCCCCTAGTTCTTTTATTATGAGAACAAGTAAATCACTTTTCCTTATTCACTTCCTCCACACCACTCATAATTTTATATACCTTTATCATATCCCCCCTTAGTCTCCTCTTTTCCAAGCTGAAATGTCCTAGCCTCTTTAATCTCTCCTCATATGGGACCCGTTCCAGACCCCTAATCATTTTAGTTGCCCTTCTCTGAACCTTTTCTAATGCCAGTATATCCTTTTCGAGATGAGGAGACCACAATTGTACACAGTATTCAAGATGTGGGTGCACTATGGATTTGTATAAGGGCAGTAAGATATTCTCCGTCTTATTCTCTATCCCTTTTTTAATGATTCCTAACATCCCGTTTGCTTTTTTGACTGCCGCTGCACACTGCATGGACGTCTTTAGAGAACTATCCACGATGACTCCAAGATCTTTTTCCTGATTAGTTGTAGCTAAATTAGCCCCCATCATATTGTATGTATAGTTGGGGTTATTTTTTCCAATGTGCATTACTTTACATTTATCCACATTACATTTCATTTTCCATTTTATTGCCCAATCACTTAGTTTTGTGAGATCTTTTTGTAGTTCTTCACAGTCTGCTTTGGTCTTAACTATCTTGAGCAGCTTAGTATCATCTGCAAACTTTGCCACCTCACTGTTTACCCCTTCTTCCAAATCATTTATGAATAAGTTGAATAGGATTGGTCCTAGGACTGACCCTTGGGGAACACCACTAGTTACCCCTCTCCATTGTGAAAATTTACCATTTATTCCTACCCTTTGTTCCCTGTTTTTTAACCGGGTCTCAACCCATGAAAGGATCTTCCCTCTTATCCCATGCCAACTTAATTTACGCAAGAGCCTTTGGTGAGGGACTTTGTCAAAGGCGTTCTGGAAATCTAAGTACACTGTGTCCACTGGATCACCCTTGTCCACATGTTTGTTGACCCCTTCAAAGAACTCTAATAGATTAGTAAGGCATGATTTCCCTTTACAGAAACCATGTTGACTTTTGCCCAACAATTTATGTTCTTCTATGTGCCTGACAATTTTATTCTTTACTATTGTTTCAACTAATTTGCCCGGTACGGACGTTAGACTTACCAGTCTGTAACTGCCGGGATCACCTCTAGAGCCCTTTTTAAATATTGGCGTTACATTAGCTATCTTCCAGTCATTGGGTACAGAAGCCGATTTAAAGGACAGGTTACAAACCCTAGTTAATAATTCCGCAATTTCACATTTGAGTTCTTTCAGAACTCTTGGGTGAATGCCATCTGGTCCCGGTGACTTGTTACAGTTAAGTTTATCAATTAGTTCCAAAACCTCCTCTACTGACACTTCAATCTGTGACAATTCCTCAGATTTGTCACCTACAAAAGACGGCTCAGGTTGGGGAATCTCCCTAACGTCCTCAGCTGTGAAGACTGAAGCAAAGAATTCGTTTAGTTTCTCCGCAATGACTTTATCATCTTTAAGTGCTCCTTTTCTATCTCTATCATCCAGGAGCCCCACTGGTTGTTTAGCAGGCTTCCTGCTTCTGACATATTTAAAAAACGTTTTGTTATTAGCTTTTGAGCTTTTGGCTAGCTGTTCTTCAAACTCCATTTTGGCTTTTCTTATTACATTTTTACACTTAATTTGGCAGTGTTTATGCTCTTCTCTAGTTACCTCACTAGGATTTGACTTCCACTTTTTAAAAGATGCCTTTTTATCTTTCACTGCTTCTTTTACATGGTTGTTAAGACACGGTGGCTCTTTTTTAGTTCTTTGACTTTGTTTTTTAATTTGGGGTATACATTTAAGTTGTGCCTCTATTATGGTGTCTTTGAAGAGTTTCCATGCAGCTTGCAGGGATTTCACTTTAGTCACTTTACCTTTTAATTTCTGCTTACCTAACCCCCTCATTTTTGCATAGTTGCCCTTTTTGAAATTAAATGCCACTGTGTTGGGCTGTTGATGTGTTCTTAGCACCACAGGAATGTTAAATGTTATTATATTATGGTCACTATTTCCAAGCGGTCCTGTTATAGTGATCTCTTGGACCAGATCCTGCGCTCCACTCAGTACTAAATCAAGTGTTGACTCTCCCCTTGTGGGTTCCTGTACCAGCTGCTCCAAGAAGCAGTCATTTAAAGTATCGAGGAATTCTGTCTCCGCATTACGTCCTGAGGTGACATGTACCCAGTCAATATGGGGATAATTGAAATCTCACACTATTATTGAGTTCTTTATTTTGATAGCCTCTCTA
This sequence comes from Chelydra serpentina, assembly GCA_037349315.1. NCBI lineage: Eukaryota > Metazoa > Chordata > Testudines > Chelydridae > Chelydra > Chelydra serpentina. The sequence continues at coordinate 32,486,211 of JBAIAC010000042.1, forward strand.
ATCTCCCTTAGCATTTCATCATCACTATCACTGTCCTGATCAGGTGGTCGATAATAGATCCCTATTGTTATGTTCTTATTACAGCATGGAATTACTGTCCATAGAGATTCTATGGAACATGTGGATTCATTTAAGATTTTTTCTTCATTTGATTCTACATTTTCTTTCACATATAGTGCCACTCCCCCCTCCCACATGACCTATTCTGTCCTTCCGATATATTTTATACCCCGGAATGATTGTGTCCCATTGATTGTCCTCACTCCACCAGGTTTCTGTGATGCCTATTATGTCAATATCCTCCTTTAACACCAGGCACTCTAGTTCACCCATTTTATTATTTACACTTCTGGCATTTGTGTACAAGCACTTTAAAAACTGGTCACTGTTTAATTGTCTGCCTTTTTCAGATGTATGAGAATCTTTTTTATGTGAAAGTTTCTCGTCTGATCTGGCCCCTCCTTTATCCTTTTCCACCCTCTCCTCCTGACTAAAACCTAGAGAATCTCTATCAGTAGACCCTCCTGTAAGAGAAGTCTCTGTCCAATGCATGTGCTTCTCTGCAGCAATCGGCTTTCCCCCATCTCTTAGTTTAAAAACTGCTCTACAACCTTTTTAATGTTAAGTGCCAGCAGTCTGGTTCCACTTTGGTTTAGGTGGAGCCCATCCTTCCTGTATAGGCTCCCCCCATCCCAAAAGTTTCCCCAGCTCCTAATAAATCTAAACCCTTCCTCTCTACATCATCGTCTCATCCACACATTAAGACACTGAATGTCTGTCTGCTTACCCGGCCCTGCGCGTGGAACTGGAAGCATTTCTGAGAATGCCACCATAGAGGTCCTGGACTTCAGTCTCTTTCCTAGCAGCCTAAATTTGGCCTCCAGGACATCTCTCCTACCCTTCCCTATGTCATTGGTACCTACATGTACCACGACCACTGGCTCCTCCCCAGCACTACTCAAAAGTCTATCTAGATGCCTCGAGAGATCCGCAACCTTTGCACCAGGCAGGCAAGTCACCATACGGTTCTCCCAGTCATCACAAACTCAGCTATCTATGTTTCTAATGATTAAATCTCCCATTACTAACACATGCCTCTTCCTACTGATTGGAGTTCCCTCCCCCGGAGAGGTGACCTCAGTGCGAGAGGATACCTCAACACTACCTGGAAGGAGGGTCCCAACTATGGGAAGGTTTCCCTCTGTTCCCGTTGACTGCAGAGGGAGAACCAGGCTAGTTCAGGCCTGATAGACTAGGCTGAGCAGCTTGCTAGGCTGGAGGATTTCTGACCCCAAATGAAGTCACTCTGGAAACCGAAGAAAAAGTCTACTAGAGAAGGAGAATGAATACAAAGTAAGGGAAAAACGGAAAAGAAAAAAAAAAGAGTAGAAGCAGAAGCAAATGATCATGATGACAACATCAGCAAAAAAGCAAAGCTGAGGAAGGAAATAATAAACCAATATGTTATAATTGTAAGATCCCTAGCCAAAGAACTAAGGTTAGGTGACATTAATCCTGTGAAAGTAGTTGACTGGATTTTTTAAAAAAGCATAGGGGATATAATAAGAGCCAGAAGACTGTGAGATGGGGATCTTTTAGTTCAATGTGAAGACAAAGAGCAAGCTGATAAACTACTAGAACCTAAGACACTAAAGGAAGTTAAAATAAGTGAGCAGCTACCACAGTATTTGACAGAAATGAAGAGGGTAATATGTGGCGTGCTATTAAAACTGACCAATGATGAGATAACCAAAAGCATAGAAGAAGATAAAGTGTTAATAATCAAGCGACTAATTAGTAAACAAGGAGAAGAAAGCAAGCCATCAACAGCAGTGCTGATTACACTTAAGGGAGGGACTCTACTTGAGAAAATAACACTAGGGTTTCAGATATCCCCCCCCCCCAATCAAATATCTCCCCAACACCAAGTTGTTATAAGTGCTGACAGTATGCGCATGTAGCAACTGTTCGTAAAGGGAAAACGAGATGGAGTAAATGTGGGGGAGAGCATTCCTATGAAAACTATATAGCAGTGACAAGGATCAAATATAGTAACTGTGGTAATAATCACAGTAAAGCATGTAGAGAGTGAATTACAGGAAGATAAGCTAGAGAGATACAAAAGCCAAAAACTGTTAATAATATATGCAGAAGTCATAAGGAGATTCTCAAAGCATCTAGGAGAGAAGGAAGAGAATTAGCACACGCAAAGGGGAACTGCAGACACAGCCTCTTTCTATAAACAATATGATAAAAACTGTTGAAGGAATAGGTGACGATATACTACTAGCAGTGAAAAAAATGTTTATTGCATTTATGACAGAAGTGAAATTGTACATCACAAACATGGGGAAAAAGAAAAAAATGAAAATTATAGCAAGGGCAGTGCAAAAAAACTTGTATGTTAGCGATTTGTAAATTGAATGTATTCATGCAATTTTGAATGAAGTTCATGGTGAAATATGACTAGTATGGGAATCACAATCTTTTGTTGGAGTGCACACAGCTTGACAGAGAATCTCAATGACAATGTAACAAAGGGATTAATAGCAGCAGCTTCTGTAAAGTACCCCAAAACTATAAACTCACTTCTATGGTGGAATAAGAAGTGCAATGTGACAGTTAAAGAAAGGAACAAAGCCTATAAAAAGCTAAAAATACAATGAATAGTGAAGAACTAATGAAGTATAAAAGTAGTAAGACAATAGTCCAAAAAATAATACAACACCATTTAAAAAAATCAGAAAGTTGGAGAAAGTACTGCAGATGAATAACTAAAGATACCAAGACATCAGAAATATACAGGCAAATTCGAAAAATGAATTGGATTGAGACTAAAGGTAACCACATCCCAAGTCTCATTAGGTCTGGCAAATAGTTAAAAGTTCTGATAGTGAGGAAGCAGAAGTTTTTGCAAAAACTTTGAGGGTGAGAAATGATGAAAATCAAAGGGAAATTTTCCACCAGATTAAAAAACAATGTCTTGAAAGAGAGCATTTGTTATTAGCTGAGGTAACAATGAAGATACTATACTGAATGAATGATTTTGTATGCGGGAACTTAAAAAAGCTATTGATATCAGCAAGAATACATACTAAGATAAAGATAATATATGGAACATAACATTTAAGTATCTGTCTGAAAGCAGTTTGAGGGGTCTCTTGGAATTATATAACATGGGGGGGGGGGGAGAAGGAATGATATCGGTAGGGTGGAAACATGCAGTAGTAATTCCAACACAAAAACCAGGCAAACTGTCCACAAGACTGGATGCCTGTGGATCAATTGCCCTTATGTCCTGTCTGAGTACAATTATGGAGAGAATGGTGAAAAGTGTCAAATACATACAGATGAGTCCAAAAAAAGGGGAAAAAAACCCAGGAAGGGTACGGACGGCAGATGTACTAATTCCCAGTTTTGGCATACAATATAAAAGTATATCATGACAGTCAAACTAGTAGCAATAATCCTAGAATTAAATTGCATTAGGGTAATAACAGAGTTAGTACAGATGAGGATACATGTAGCATTAGCTTGGATCCTAATGCCTATTGGGATAACAGGGAATGAAATGTAGGACAAACCAGCTAAAAATTCTGTAAGAAATGGAAGGATTGACAGAGATATACAGTTGAGTAAACAGGAATTCAAAAGCCTACTACAGAAACATTTAAAAGAGGAATGGCAAAAAAATTGGATTAATGAAAGAAGAAGATGATTTTTTTGGACTGTACCCTAGAGTTGAGGGCCTGGATAGGAATAGCAAAGTGCTTTTGTTTAGAGTACTAACTGGCCATCATGGCTTAAACTAAACTCTTTTTTTCGAATAAATAGACACAAAGGTGGATTATGTGCCCTCTGTAAGATGGAACAAACAACTGATCACTTTTTATAGGTATGGAAGGGCTTTGAAAAAGGAAGGGAAAAGCTTTCTGAGGAATTCAAAGTCTTCAGGTAACAAAAATTACATTATGTCATTTAGTAGAAACATCAGAGAAATGGGTTGTTATTAAAAAGGCATTGTTACATTACCTGAAAGACAAAGGGCAGCTTGAAAGAATATAAACAGCTAAGTATTGAGGGATTATTGTTGGTGGCGGCTATACACAATTCAGTCAAGTCTGCTTCACCATAAAAAAGAGAAGATAGAGAAAAAGAAAATAAAGTACAGGGCCGACTTGTGAAGAGGCAGGAGGTCTCTGTACTAGAGGGGAGCTTCACGACAAGCCTGACAGCCAGGACAGCTGCCAGGGGAGAAGTACTGCTTCCCTGACCAAGAGCGACTGTTGAGGTGATTGGGAGCATCGAGCAGTGAGTGAACTTTACTACTTGACTTTAAGGACATTGTGGGGCTAGGTCTCTCCACCCTGGCCCAGACAGACCTGAAATAGCAGCAGGATGCCGCAAAAGGTGCATAAGGGGACACCACTCCAAAAGAGCCACTACAGACAGTTTGGCTTATAGGGGCCATGCCCCAAATTGAAGGGACAAAGGTAGGAAGGAGCCCAGGGCAGGAGGCTTAGACTCTATGCTGGGAGAATTCTGCTGGTGTTGATTTCCACTGGGCCCTGGGCTGGGACCCGGTGGAGATGGAGGGCCCTAGGGTTGCCAGTTTTGGTTGGACATATTCCTGGAAGTTTCATCACATGACATAATCTTTAATTAAAGATTAATCTTTAATTCTGGAAGACTCCAGGACAATCCTGGAGTGTTGGCAACCCAAACAGGGCCTGGGCCCACCTACCACACTTCCTTAAGATCTGAAGTTCAGATGCCTCTGGAGGCCAGAAGATTCCTGGCCTAAAGTCAGGAATGAGGCACCTCTGCCACCCAGGCAGAGAAGCAAGGGGCTTGAAGTCAGGTGCACTAACCACTAGGCCTCCCTGCCATCCAAGCACACTATCACAGGGGAATAGTGCTATGTTTAATTTTTAAATTATGCTTCAACCTGACCAGCTAGCACACACTAAAGTATACCTTGCCTTACCTCCACTAGTTTTAGAAAATGTTAGTTAGAATGTGCTAGCTAACACCTTTAAAAACTCTTTCCTATTCTAGTCAAAACAGACCTCAAGTGTTATTCTCCATTTTAAAGGAAATGGAAGTACAGGGGGTTTAAGGTCCAGATTTTCAATGGTATTTCAGTTAATAACAATGCAAATGGGTGCTAGTGGGATTTTCAGAAATGCCCAAGCACCTAACTCTCACTGAAATCAATTTGCTATCCATAAAAGTGTCCAATCCCTCTCTGAATCTTGCTAAATTCTTTGCCTCAGTGACTTCCCATGGTGATGGGTTCCAGTTTAACTACACGTGCAGTGAAAAAAATGATTCCTTGTATTGTTTTTAAATTTGCCACTTTTTAAATTTAATTGAATGTGTCTCCTTGTTCTTGTATTATGAAACAGGGAGAACAGAGGCTCCCAACCAATCTGCTCTATACTATTCATTATGATATGTACTATTATCGTGCCTCCTCTCCTTTCTAAGGTAAACAATTATAAACGTTTCTCTTGTCTCCTCATGGGAGTTTTTCCAATGCCCCAATCATCTGTGTCACCATTCTCTGAACCCCCTCTAATTCTGCAATATCTCTTTGGAGATGGGGTGACCAGTACTGCATCAGTAATGTCGATGAGATGACACCACTGACTTTTCTGTATTATTCGTCATCCTTTTCCTTGTGTATTCTAACATCTTGTTTGCTTTTTTTGGCTGCAAATGCACACTGAACAGAAGTATTTATTGAGCTGTCCACAGTGATACCCAGGTCCCTCTCCTGAGTTTATTCAGTAAATTTAGCACCTTGCCCTGTGTATGAATAGTTTATTTTTTTCCCTCCAAAATACATTACTCTGCACTTATTGACATTGAACTTCACTTGCCAATATGCTGCCTACTCATCTAGCTTGGTTAGGTCTCTCTGAAGTTCTCCACAGTCCTCTCTTGTCTTGATTAACCTAACTAATTTCTCATCATATCCAAATTTGGCAACCTCATTGTTCACCCTTTTCCAGATCATTAATATATTTATTAAACAACAACTAGTACAGAACCTTGAGGTACCCCTCAAAAATTGACTATTTAATCCAAGTCTTTGTTTTTGTCTCCTAGTCTATTTTTGGCCAATGACAATATTTGCCGCTTATCTTGTGATTACTTAGTTTCTTTAGCAGCCTCTTGTAAGGGAACTTGTCAAAGTCCTTTTGAAAAATCTAAATAATGTCAACTGGTTATTTAAACGTTCGAAGAATGCTGGTTAGACCCTGTCATTCCAGGTGTTTAATTTTCAATAATCATTTAAACCAATTTTCTAGATTCAGATTTAAAATGTACTGGTCTGTTATTCTCCAGATCACCCATAGGTACAACATGTATTACCCTCCAAGCCTCTGGAACAGTAGCTCTTTTGAATTAGAGATTGCATATTTTGGTAGCCTCTCAGCCACTTCATACTGAAGCTCCTTCAGAACTCCTGGATGTATAACATCTGGGCCTGGTGACAAATTGTTTTTTATATCATCAATTTGTTCCAGCACCTTTCCTTCTAACAACTTGATCTCTAATAATACCTCACTTTAATTACCAGAAAAGAGCAGGAGAGAAAGCTGTAATCACATTTCTTTCCATAGATAAAGCTAAAGCCAAACTGTATCACCTCACAAAACAACTGAACGTCTCTAACTACAGTGCTGACAAGAAGACATCAGGCTATTTTTTAAGAGACTGTTTTTAGAAAATATTACCTTGTGATAAGTATGGCTGCATCTACTGATGACATGTCTTCTCCCCAGCTTGTTGACATTTCTAAATGTATATCATTCTTCTTGCCAAACTCCTCATGTTGCCACTTACAGAAACTCTCCAGCATTTTTTCCCCATGATGCCCGATATACATATCTGCCTGAAAATTGAATTGCTTGTTTTATTATATGAACATGTAAATCATAATATCTAATTTTTTCATCTTTTAATTGCCAATGTGTACAAGTTATGAGATCACAAAGCTGAGCACAACTTTCACCCAAATATCAGAATTTCCTAACAATGCCTCGCCCCAGTTAGTCCTAATTACTCATGTGGAACTATTATAATAGATTTCATTGTCTGCCATGCATTGTTAATCTATAGTTGTCTAGATATTAATATATTTCTGATTCCTTGTTTTTACTTTAATGAATTTTTTCCTGTAGTATATATAAGATATACTGTACAAAGAAAAATGTTCTCAAATAGTTTTACAAATATAAGCACATGCTTTGTTTCAATTAATAAATATATTCTATTTTATTTGTCATAAAATATATTTGGTGCAATTGTTTTAACTTCAAGCACAGAAGCCAACTGCATTTGACTTTAATTAAATCAGTGCTGGTGAAAATTATGCCCTCAGATACATACAGTGGCCCTTGTCGCCCATATTCTTCTCCCCATATGTGCTGATCTTCCATTGATACAAGCTGGAGTTCATTGTATCTAGGGAGAGCACTGAGGCCAAGATCCAGTGTTTGGATTTGAGGGATCTTTTTTTCCTGCTGACAGGATTACTATATGTCCAAACAAGAAATGCTTCTTTAGATACTAGCCTAAGTATAATTTAATTTATTTAAATGTATAAGTTAAAAATCTCTCTTACATGGATAATAAGATTCCTTTTTTTATTTTTGTGAACTCTAACTAAAATATGCAAAGCTTTCAGATACTTTGTAAAATAACAAAAAGTCCACATACTACTGCTAATATGATAAGGGAACAATAGGTCACTTCAAAGAATGACCCACATTACAACAGCTGATTCATCTCTTCAACAAGGGAACAGGATTTAAAAGATACGTTCTAAAATGATGTCTGAAAGACATATCATGAAAGAGTGGTGTTACACTCTTGTTTTGTTTATGATATGACTGACCTATATCTAATTTTAAAACTAACTGTAAGCTTTGAAACTAAAAGGATTTTGCTTTCAGAGTGAAATATCCACATGCATAGAAAAAAAATAGCTGATAATGGACTGAAATTTGTAAATACCAGCCAATTTCAACAAAGGATAAATTATGAGCCTGGACTAAGAAAAAATCATTTCCAATTTTTAGGTTACTTGAAAGCCATATATACCTTCAATTTTGAAATAAACTATGTGTGGGAATTGTCTATCACTGTGTGTGTATAGCACCTAGTGCTATGAGCTACCAATTTTGATTGGGGTCTCTTGCCACTACAAATAAATATAAATAGTAAAAATAATAATGAATAGACAGAAGATAACAGAGAAAATTAGCAGGGTGTTATAAGTGATGAATATTCTATGCCTTAATGAGGCAGCAAGCAACATGTCCCTACCCTTCTATTCATTCTACAAAGTCTTGTCACAGAATAAGACATATTCAGTACTTTCTTACTGGAGTCTCATGAAGCAGAACAAGCTTAGTCACTCGAAGAGTCACTTGAATTCCAAGGCTTTTGTGCTGGAAAAGGTTAAAAACCTTTAACAAAAAAACAAAACAAAAAATAAACATGAGTGCTTCCATTGGACACATTGCAATACATTACACCCTTTAAAAAAACCAAATCTCAGAATTTAAGGATCTCTTAATTATACCTCTGTTAGTCTATAAGGTGCCACAGGACCCTTTGTCGCTTAATTTTGTAGAACTTTGACTTGACATTTGAATTTTATACACATTAAATATAACACAATACTTAGATATTACCATTTTTGAGGTGAGGGGAGGAAGAGACAGATAAGGGGTTATCCAGTGTTTGGTCCAAGTATCCTAAAAGGACTCTATCTTTTTCCAGATGACCTTGACAGAGCTTTAAAAACTATAGGCCATTTCTTCAAACACTTCCACATGTACATAATGTTATGCCATGAGTCCCACTGAGATAAATGCAGGACCGAGGCTAAAAGTGATCAGCAGACGGCAAGAAGCAATAACTCACAGGGCCAAACAGAATAGCTGTGATCAAGTTTTCACCCACTCTTCATTTCATGATCCTTTATTCTGTGATTTTTTTTTCTTTACATACTGAGGTTACTAATTTTCACTGCCTTGTGGATCACATAAGTGTGTTGCATTCACATTCATTGCTGGGAGGAAACATAACTTTGCCCGAGACTAATATTGCTTCTCCTCCAGCCACCAAGAAGATCAAAAGATCCTTCTAAATTAGAAGAGTCACCTCTTCATAATGAGTTCAGAGCAGACTCTTGTCCTAAGCATTCAACCTGAATCTAGTTTAAAGAACAATATGGGTTTCTAATCAAACAATCATGCTGTTCAACTCCCACTTCTTTAGTTTCATTATTGAAGGTACAAAATATGTCTGCAGAATCATAGCTTCTGTGCTGCTGAACATTCATGGCACATTCAGTCTGTTGAATTTTATGGAATGTCCACTTACAGTTAATTATGCCTGTTGAACAACTGCAATAATTAATTCAATCAATCTCCGGGCATGCATTTTTCTTTCTAACAAAATGCCTTGATAAGTTCTAAGAGTTTCCTACCATATTTAAGATGGTTAAAATAAATCGCCTGGCAGCATCTGCTCCATGATACGAAACCATAGCTGGATCTGCAACCACTACAGTTTCTATATTGTACTCCTGAGGTAATTTATAGGAGTATCTTTTTTTTCTTCCTCTTCCTCTTAGTTTTTGATTCCTGGATTTTCTTTTATCTGTAACATAAAAATACTGCTACATGAATTCATAGCATTAATTAACTTTAATATAGCGGTTTTTGTAAGTGTCACTGAGGTGATATTTTTAGGATTTGCTAGAAAAAGAGTTATGCTATAAAATGTCACTGCCAAGACATCTGTGAGTGGAGAGAGAACTACAACTACAGGATTACAATAGAACTTTGATTTTACAAACACCAGTCTTATGAACAACCAGTTATACAAACCATTTTTCCCAATGGGGAGGAGAGGGTGGAAATCCCATAATGAAGGCGACGTTGATGAAATACAAGTCCACATCCCTTCATATTTTGATGCCTTCAATGCACTAGAAATCACTTTGCAATGGTTTGTGGGACAAGAAGAAAGCAGTGCAGTGGTCCATACTGCAATTTATACACTTTGCTACTTTAACTCAGACATTGAATTTTATGAACCCCTCAATACCCAGGTAGTTAGTAAAATAGGGGTTCTACTGTATATGCATTTATAATACAATGTAATAATTAATATATGGTAACATGTATTTACTGGGGATATTTATCCAGTCACGCTTAGTTTGAGGCTATGGACTGCATTCAAGCATGTTAGCCGCTAGTCCAGCATACTGTTCAAGCTGGAATTCTGTCCAGCTGCTCCATGAGTACACCAGAGCCAGGGAGACCCTCTGCACCTTCTTCCCTAGTTCTAGTGTACACATGTAAAACAGAACAGGATTTTGCCTTCAGTCTGGCTACTGGAAGAATACTAATTAATGTCATGGGTTAACATAAAAATAGGCTCACTGAAGTTACAAGAGTATCTCCCTGCCTTCGGAAAACACAGGACAAATCTGCAGTCACACACATCTCCCCCTTCCTATGCCCCCTCTCCCAACACTCAGAAAGAAAAATCTGGATTGAAACACATTCACACCCCAAGGAACAAGTGCATGTTGTACACATGGACCAATTCATTAGTAAAGATCAGGGGACAAACTCTGTTTTGGAAGAAATGGTTTGAAGGGTCATCTACTGAAGGATTTAATTGAAACACTTTCCTGTGTTTTACAAAAAGGACTAGAAAAATAGGACTTCAAAGTAAAAGTTGCCGTAATTATATATACAGATTAAATAATGCACAAAAGATTATTTGAGTAAATGAGTTTCTAAGCACACAATAAACTCCAAATTGAAAACGTATTAAACTCATAGATGAATACCACCAGTTCTTGTTTATCTAAAGCTGCTTCTTCAACAATACAACACAATTCCCACTACAATTTAGGTTTTTATAAAAAAATGGATTTGAATGTATTTCCACAAATAAGTGGACCAGAAGATAGCCAGGTATTTATACAGTAATTAGCAACACTAATTTTAAAGTTTAATGAAACAACAAAATAAAAAGCAAGTGCTATCCATGATTCATATTGGACTATCCTGCATGTCACAAAAGTTGGGGTCCTGATTTTGCTCCCATTTAAGTCAAGTAAAATAACTCTCAGAGCTCCATGATGTGGGTTCAGACCCTATGTCTGAAACACAATTTATACTGGAGATAGCAATTATAGACACATGTTCTGAGACGGTTCAGGCATTAGGAGATTTGAGCAAAATTAATCAGTCTCATCCCTCCGTGGTAAATTCCTGTACACCATCTTATGAATTTCAGCATGCTTTCCAAAACATCAGAGTAACTTTTCACAAAAGTACTAAAATAATCTCCGTAGGCGTCAAAAAATATTACTTACGGAGTAGTGAAAGACAATACAATGCTATCTGTAAAGATATGTTTATGAAAAATTGTGATTTGGAGACACTCCTTCATAAGGGACAGTGTTAAGAGTGTGGGAATTTGGAGATGTGCCCTGGAGGCAGGGGTTGGGAAAACAACATGCCTGTGTGCAGCAGCTCACTACAGAAGCTCTCCAGTTTGTTTGATTACAGTTTTTTCCTTTCGTATTCACTGGTTTGTTGTTTAATGAACCCCAAGATCATTACATGGTGTCACAAGTGCTGAATGAGAAGGAAAAATGCCGTGATTTTGAAGTTAACTCCTGTGTTTGCAACTGAAAGCAGAGACAAAGGGAGGCACCAGAGAAGCATGTGAAGCACCAGGTATAGAGGCTTTTGCATGTATTTGATGAGCGCAATAGTAACTTGACTAGCTTAAGAAAGTGTGGGAGAGCCCAAAATGGATGTATTCCAACCTCGTTCCAGTCTGCGATTGTCAGGCAATGTTGTAGCAAACTGGAAAAAATTCAGACAGAGATTTGAATTATATTTGGCAGCCATAGGGGCAAAGGAGAAAAATGATAAAGTGAAATCATAAATCTTTTTGCATGTTGTTGGGAAGGAAGCTTTGGATATTTATAACAAATTTAAGTTCGAAGAAGGTAAATGCATGAAGGTAAATAAAATATTGACTACATTTGAGGAACATAACATGCCAAAAAGGAATGAGATCTTTGAGCAGGACCGGATTAAGGCAGAGGCTTTAGGGGCTGCAGCCCAGGGCCCCAGCTCAAGGGGTGGCCTGCAAAAATAAATCACAGGCAGCGATCTCCAACTCCTGGCTGCTATAAGTCCCGCAGAGCAGTGGGGGTTCAGGCAAGCTGCCTGGATGCCGTGGCCCCATGCCACTCCCGGAAACAGCAGGCTGCTAGCACATCTCTGCAGCCCCTGGCGGGAGGGTGGGAGGAGGTGGCTCCACGCACTGCCCCCACCCCCAGCACTGTCCCCACAGCCAATGGGAGCTACAGGGGTGGTGCTTGCAGGCACAGGCGCACATGGAGACACGCTGTCCCCCTCCCTCCAGGAGTCCCAGAGACATACTAACAGCCAGCCACTTCCGGGAGCAGCGTGGGGCCACGGCATGCAGGCAGCCTGCCTGAACCCTGCTATGCCACCACTGGGAGCTGCCTGTGGTAAGCGCCTCTTGGCTGGAGTCTGCACCTCGCACCCCCTCCTCCACACCAACCCCCTGCCTCAGATCAGAATCCCCCTTCTGCACCAAACTCCCTCCCAGACCCTGCACCCTCTCCTGCACCCCAATCCCCTGCCCCAGCCCCCTCCTGCATCAAACTCCCTCCCAGAAAAAATACTTGTATACGGGGCCCCACAAAATCTAATAGCCCCGGGCTCACAGGAGAGTTAATCCAGCCCTGCCTTTGAGAGATACAAAATTTTTACATGAATGCAAAAAACTGATGATGCCATAGAGCAATATGTCACAGAACTAAGGAAATTCAGTAAAATCTGTGACTTTGGTGACCTGGTAGAATCTCTGGTTAGAGATAGAATCATTTGTGGCATTAAAGACAATGTGTAAAGAGGGCCACTGCTTCATGAAAAAGATTTAACTTTAGAAAAAGCTCTCCAAATATGCAGGGCAGCAGAAACTGTGAAAGAACAAGCCAAAGAACTGAATTAAACAGAAGGGATTATCCATGTACTAAGTACTAAAGAATAAAGCCAGAAAAGGTCAAATCAGAAAGTGGAACCTCCCACTATGAAAATCACTGATTGCGGGAAAACCAGATACAGATGGTTAAGTGGAAGGTGTGGATCACAGCATGGCCCCAAACAATTTGTTGCCTTTGGGAAACTCTGTCATAAATGTGGGGAAAATAATCATTTTGCAAAATGCTGCAGATCCAAATGCAGAAAAGTCAAGTGCATTCAGTTAAAGACAGTTTGGTTGAGGAGTTTTTCATAGACGTACTGAGATCTAACAAGCCTGATGAGAGGAACTGGATACTGTGTATGACAATGAATGGATCAATTATTCCACTGAAATTGGACACAGGAACTCAGGTTAATATTCTGTCTGAACAAGATTATGAGAAACTGAAAATAAGACCAAAACTGGAACCAACAAAAATAAAAGTAACTGGTTATTCTGGAACTAATATACTAGTGAAGGGGAAGTGCATTGCTAGCATCAACCATAAAAGCACCATGTACAGGCTCCCTTTCATTGTAGTGCCAGAGGCGGTGACACCAATTTTAGACCTGGCTGCATGTGAGAAACTCAGTCTGGTAAAATGGGTGCTCTCCCTGCAAGATCATACTGAACCTGGCTATGAGGCACTCTTTCAGGATTATTATGACCTGTTTCAAGAGTTAGGTTGCTTGCAGGGTGAACATACAACCTGGATAAACAAGCAGGTCCCTCCAGTTACCTATCCATGTAGAAAGGTACCATTTGCACTCCATGATAAACTCAAGGCTGAGTCTGCAAGGATGGAAGCAATGCAAGTAATACAAAAAACTGAGGAGCCAAAAAAATGGGTGAGCTCCCTAGTCACTGTGGAGAAAAATAACAGTCAGCTACACATATGCTGAGATACCAGGCACCTCAACAAAGCTATAAAAAGAGAACATTTCAAACTACCAACCAGAGAAGAGATTATGGCTCAATTTGTAAATGATCAATATTTCAGTAAATTGGATGCATCCTCAGGGTTTTGGCAGCTAAAATTAATGAAAAAAGCTCAAAGCTATGCACATTTAATACCCTATTTGGAACATACACATTTTTATGCTTATCCTTCAGCATAGCTTCAACATCAGAAGTGTACCATAAAGCCATACACGTGATTTATGAACATATTAATGGTGTTGACACCTCAGTGGATGACATCATCATCTGGGGATCAATGAAAGGAGCATGATCGGAGACATCAGGAAGTCCTGGATGCAACTAGAGCTGCAAACCTCAAACAAAATAGGGAGTAATGTGTTTTAGGGGTTACAGAACTGACTTTTATTGGGGACATTATTTCCAATGAAGGTGTAAAACCTGATAAGAGGAAGATTTCAGCCATTGAAATGATTCCATGTTACCAGTCAAAGAACGATGTCCAACGGTTCCTGGAAATGGTTAATCAATCTTGAAAAATTCATGCCTAATTTATCTACCAAAGCAGTGGCTTTGAGAAAACTTCTAGAGACTAAAACTGAATGGTATTAGAATGCAGAACAGGAGGAATCATGGAAAGGTTTAGATTACTGCCACACCAACAGTCTCCTTTAGGGAGTTTTATTGTCCAAACTTAAAACAATTCTTCAGCCACCCTAGGCTATAACTCCCAGGGGATTTTTCCCCTTTACCTTTCACATTCTTACTGCCTCTCCTTCCAGGAAACACTGGCAGTCCTGCTACTCCTGATTCTCTGCCCTGTTCCAGAGTTCCAAGCCCCAAGACCTTTTATCTCTGGAGGCCCCTTTTCAGAACAAGTCCTCACTGCCTCCCCTCCCAAGGGACACTGGCAGTCCTGCTTCCTAGCTCTGACCCCAAGGTGTCCCTCACTGAGAGTCCTCCTCCTTCCCCTGACCCAGAAGCCCTCTTCTAAAGCCAAATCTGGGTCAGCTACTGTAGCATAGGTGCACTGGCTCTGCTCTGCTCCCTCTCAAAGGATCCAGTATAACACTATACACATTTAAATATACTTTCTTCAAACCTAAAATAATTTTTAAAATATAAAATAACACTTCTGATGGATATCTTAATTCTAACATCTCTGGCCTTTTTGCGTGACCTAAACTTAGTGTATGTGACTAGTCCTTAACCTTATGCACATGACTGTTAATTACAGAATCACAGCATATTTTATTAAATATATGTATTTTTGTCATTTTCTGAGAATCAGTTCCATTAAAAACTTCAGTGTCAGGATGCTGACCAAGAAACACATTCTACAAGCCATAGAACTATGATTTACAATGCAAGCATTTAATGCTGATAGACAAGGTTATATCCCTAAATCTAAATAACAGACTCATTTCCGTTAGAAGAGACCTCTAGTGAGTCATCTAGTCCATCCACCTATACCCTAGAAGGAGTGATTGATTCCAGTAAAGTTTCCAGCAACATAGTTTATCCGTTGTTTGATTCTCAATTACAAATGACAGCTATCAACTAGAAACTTTAATAGGACATTACTACTGCTGTTTAGAAAAATGAGTTGGTATAAAACTTTTAATTAGCTGAACATTTATTCTTGTAGAATGGATAATAAACAATGCCCCACAGAAGATAACCCATAAAGTATTTATTTGTCAATACCATAGTCATAGAGAAAGCTACTTGTAGATTGCAGTACAATCCGCATGAATGGAACTTGATTATGTCTCTCAGGATTGTCCTGCATGAGAATTCCACCCAGCCATGCCCATCATTTCCTTCAGAGCTCTCTGGGGTTGTCAAGCCAAGGAAGAGCCTATGCTAACCCAGCCAGCCATCCTTTTCATACTTTGCTGGCAGGCTTCCCTGTCATCTGAAATTTCATTTAGCAGAAGATTTCAGCTGTCCCCTAAATCCTTCAGATAAATGGTGTTACACTATATTAGTATAATTGGTATTCAACTGGTTGTCATTATCATTGCCAGATAACCAGGAACTTTATACAAAATCATGTACCTGGTTCTTTGCATATTTATAAATAGGTAAAATTGTAAATAAATACTAATTACTAAATTAAATGAACTACAGGGTATAGGATCAAATAGTTTCAGTGCAAAACATTTATTTTATTGTGCATGAGCTGAAGGAACTGAAATTAGACAGTAAAAAACTCTGAACAGGATTTACATTGTATAGCAATATATTGTCAATGTAACCAACTTCATTTAGTTGGCAACATAATAAATAACACAAAGTGAAGGTTACAAAGATGACACTGTACAATATCAGCTTTGAATTCTTTTCTATAGCTATAGAAAACGTAAAAGATGAATAAAATGCTCAGAATCACTCACTGTTGGTTACTATAACCAAGCCTAGGAAACCTCAGCCATTCAGCAGTCCTCATGCCCTGCCCCAGCCTCTCAGGAGCACCATTTAAGGAGGGATTGCAATTCCTTTCAGTCTTGACTGAGTTCCCAAGCTGTTACTACATACTACTTCTACCTTCCTTAAGGACAGAAGCCTCTTTCCTCTCTCTGTGGTGCCCAATAATACTTTCCCCACATAGGCAGTCAACATATCAAATTCCCTACAAGAAAAGTGCATTTGGCATAGACTAGAAAAAAAAAGAGAGAAAATAAAAACATTAACCAGAAATGTAAAAACCACAAAAACTACGAAGGCTGAAGAATTAGTTATATAGAATATCAGTTAAATTACCCTAGGACTTTGCTTATTACCAAGTGTCTCGCTCTCTTTCTTAGCCTAATGGACTCTCAGCCAATCTCTGGTCCTTCTTGTGGGCCATTTCCTGAGAAAGGAGTGGGATGTGAGGTCTGTGTCTATGTCTAGGTATTTGTGCCTGACACACACCCATAAATAAAATGCACAAGGCTTTTCTACACGTTGCATTAGTGCTCACCAGCTGGGGTGTAAATTTTGTGCACACCAGCGTGTTGCACACTAATTGTTCATGTGGACACTGCTGGCATGCATTCAAAGTTCCTAGTGCGCATTGATATAGTCAGAAATATTACCACATCAACACACACTTGGGATCTTTTCATGCATCCCAGCAGGGTCCACAAGGACAGTTAGTGCCCAAAATGCTGTGTGTACTAGAGTTTAGACTCCAGCTGGCATGCAACAGTGCATCATCTAGTCAAGTCCCCACACACCATTCTGCCACTCTTTTGAATAAGTCCTGAAAGGATTTAAAGTCATCGCCTGTAGTAGGCAGCGGTGGCATAATTGTTCCATCAGGGGATGAGGACAAAATATGGGTGGGTGGCAGTATATCGCCTTCAGGGACCTCTTTAAGCTCCTCTCCCTCTTCCTCCTGGGCTTGTGATGGTGGGGGGCCCGCAGGTGAAGGGGCCTGGGTGATCCTTGGTGCTGGTGGGTTCGAAAGTTTAAGAGTCTGGGCCATGTAGATTGCACATGGGTCCCAGTATGGCCAATTGGATGGCTTAACGATGGGCGGAGGCATCCATGGTAGTGTCTGCCAGCTGTGCCCTTCCATAGGCGAGAGGGTCCTGGTTTCGGGGAGGAATGATGAGGGGTGTAAAGGCTTGAGTCATCCACTTTGTCCTCATCACTGGATAGTGGGGGTGCAGATCTATTATGAGTGCCTATTCAGCTCGGTCCTGGCCAGCACTGATGCACCCCAGTCAGAACGGAAGGGTGGAGGAGATAGCCAGGTCCGCCCGTCTGGTAAAGGGTTGCGGTACCAGGAAGCTTGGTGCCATGGATGGCAGCATAGTACACTCTGATAGTGCTGAGGTCTATTAGGCTGTATATATGCAGCAGGTGGTGCACTATCTTTGCACTAGTTCTTTGTTCTTTGGCACTATCGGTGCCGAACTAGGGAGCTTAACTTTAGCTCGTGCACCTGAGGGAGAGCCTGGCCACGTCGGTGCCTTGGCTCCTTGGGACGTCTCAGTACCAGATGCTCTCGGTCCGAGGTTCTTGGTGCCTGTCGGTACTGGGGCAGATTTCTTGCCAGGAGACCACTTCTTTTTAGGGGGCAATGACTGCGACCAATGTTTGGTCACCTTCTTAGGTGCAGGATCCTTAGACACAGTTTGGGTGGAGCCCCTTGTCTGAGGCTGCTGCTGGAGACCGTTGACCAGGAGGAGTCCTGGACTCTGGATCGAAGGCTGGCCTGAGGGATTTCTCCATCATTAATCATTTTAGTGGAGGTCCCTGGTTTTCAGTGTCCTGGCAGATAGTTTCTTGCAGTGAAAACACGTCCGTGGTACATAGGTTTCTCCAAGACAGTGGATGCACTGAGCATGACCATCCGATACAGGAATTGATAGCCTGCAAGTCAGGCAACGTTTAAAGACGGGGGAACTAGGCATGCCCGAGGAGGTTCAGGGCTATAGAAAATGGTCGTAGTTCAGTTACCATTGGCGGTGACCCGTTAGTGGGGAGGGGGGAACAAACAAAGTTTTACTTTGTTTAGTTGCGGGGGTGGGGGGGTTGTGGGTAAATAAGGACGGGAAAATGGAAGAAAACCAACAAAAAGGATAAATAAAGATGGGAATATAAGCATTGCTGTCACTCCGACCCAAGCCAAAGGAGGTAGAGAAGGAACTGAGGGACGGTTGGCTATGCACACTAAGTAGCCATTTGAAGCGGCATGAGATGGCTGCCGTGCGTGCGCAGCCAACAGGGGCACTGCTACTACAAAACTCTGATTACAAGTGCAAGGTACCAAGACACCTAAAGTGGAGCACCCACAAGGACACTCCTCAAAGAAGAAGTTTCTACTTTCAGTGAACACTTCTTACTGGTACAGACATCTTCACACCTTAGATAAACAAACACTGACACAGCAATGGCAGGGGGAAGCAATATATCATTTACTTATTCTTTCCTAAGCTGTGCTACTTAATCATTTCCCGTTTAACATTTTAGAATTAAGTTTTCATTCACGTGTTGAAATTAGAGTCTAATCTTTTCAGAATGAAAAATCTTTCAGGTATATGTTCTGTTCGTGTTAATACTTCAAAGTGGCACAGATGTTCAGGGGGCAGGGTGGGAGAATGATAAATGTGAAAAATCCAACTGGTTTTTTGTTTCTTTCCTGAACAAACTCAAGTTTCTCATAACCCTAAAAGCACCACAGGTCTGGGTACAGAACTGTCAAACTTCGACCTACCACAGTTTTTTTCCACTGGTAGAAGGTAGAATTGGTGGAGAAACAAGTTCAACAGAATGTCATCTTTCACAAAAGACTTTTTTGCTAATAAATATTAACAACATACCACTGTGTGTCAAATTATCATGCAACTTTTTTCCACCACAAAATCCATTAATGAGGACCTGTTTGGAGTATTTCACACAATTCATGTAAACTTAATTCATAAAAACAAAAAAAGATACAATTATAGATTGCTATAGATACAATTGTGACACTTTAAAGAAAGATAAGTGGTTCCTAAAGTATTCCACAAAGTAAACCAAATCTCAAACCATGAGGTTTCAAAACTGAAGAACCTCTTGAAGTCCAACCACTGTATAAAGTTAATACCTGAGACCAGCCAGATGATACTGGGAGACAAGAAATAGGATACAAATTAAGAGATGGCCAAAGTTTTCCACTTTTATATTTTTCTTATTAAAATAGGACCGTTTACTTAATATGCAATGTCCATAAGCGAATGTATAGTTCCACTTTCTGACAAACTCAGCGCTCCAGAAGTTATAGCTAGAAGAATGATCAGATATGATATTTTAAAAAACTATTATCTGTGCTCTTTAAAAATATGCCCTCTGCATTAAATCTATTCAGTGAGATTGTTATATTACCTGTAACAACACCACAGTAATGGTTGTGAGGCACTAGCTTTTCAGTAACTTTCTCTTCTATGGACCTTTTTCGTCTGTACACCCTGTGTGCATGACCTGTCACAGCCAAAGTGTGATTGAGTGGCTCAATAAATATGAAGTCCTCGTTAATCTGTATAAACCCCATCTGTAAAGGAAAACAAGAGGGACATATAAGGTATGTAATTTAAAGAAATCACATATGCACACGCACACAGACACCCCGCCCCTCCCCTCAAAAAACCCTTTATTTAAAAAAAAATCATTTTAAGAATCCTAGTTGCGAGAATACTGTCCTTCTATTTTATTAGCCTCCATCTCAATGCACTAAACTTCATTTACTTCAACTAAATCAGTGTGGGTTGGTGGCTACATGCCAGTAGCAGATGCACGGTGAAAGATCTGGAATGTTAAAGGCTTGCTTTGGGAGACCCAGGGGTCATTTAAATATGTACAGCATGTACCGCACAATCTATACCCTAGTTTTATAACACACCATGTTGTCATACTTTCTGATCACCAATTTGTAATAAAATAGTTCATATACAAAGATGAATTTAGGAAGTTTCATACATATTTAGCAACTGCACAGAGCTGCAACAGATATGAAATTCTTAAGACCCCTTTTACAGATTTTTAACTTTTTAATAAAAACAAACAAAATTTTCTTCAAAAATAATGGATGCATGATTAAAAACCGAGAAACACTATCTGCATTGCAGCTTTTTTTTACCCATGTGCCCACACTGACATGAGATCGTGGTTGAGGTCACCAAAATACTGTAAAAACTGTTATTCTTATAACTACTATTTACTATGCTTCAACTCAAAACTGTTTAATTTGCCAAAAAAATACCAGTTTATGTCAGAATTACAAAGCATGTAGAAAAACAAAGTTTTTTTTTCTATAAAATACCATCAACAAAACTGACAGGTAACTTCTAATTCCAGAGATCTTAAAATCTATGAATCTATAAAACACTGTTACTAAAAAACCCACCAAAATGGCACATCTGGCTCAAATAAGGAGAGTTCTTCTCCATGTATGCATGTAGTTCCCATTTACACAAAAAAGAGAAGGACTCTTCCTCTTACAGGCAACTTAACTGCATAATCATACTAAAACAAAGATACTAATTTCACAATCAGGTGTATTAGCTGCATCTCAACTGCTATTCTGAGAGTTTTCTGAGGACCAATGATGAATAGACACAGTAATTTCATCCTTTAACATCCAATAGTACCTTTAAGATAACTTGATTTATTTGGTTGTTTTTGTTTTCGTTAAATATTAAGTATTTAGGAGGTAAGCAAAATACTTAAATATACTTTCAGTGCAACTGTCCAATGGTGCTTTTATACATTCTGTATGTTTTTCTAATCACCAAAATTGATCTATTTATATTGAGAATTATGTTTTTAAATAACTGGTGGAGTATAAGAAGAGCAGACTAATTTTCTCCTGATATTTGTGGATTCAGGTATTGAATGTTTACAATTTATTTTTTTAATGCAGTGTCTGTGAAAGGTGATGAGCAGGCTTGGATATAGAATCTCTTTTCTCAGAACAAATACATATGTCTAGCCTGTTCCATGGTGCAGGCACCTAACAAAAATGGAAGTTTTCTGTTGCAAATGCTCGTATCCCAATGTATAAAGTCTTAAAACTGTCATAACATAAAAACATGTAAAACCTCTAGTCCTGAAAGAGAACGATCTCCATGTTGCAATGTCCCTACCAACCCTACCCAGAGTTCATTTCCCTAAAAACAATGGCATATTCCATTTTTCTATTTGATGAGGGGCTTGATTCTCCTGTCATTTACACCTGTATATATTTGAAGTAACTATTGCAGTCAGTGCACTAAGATAAAAAGAGGAGAATGTGCCTGTTCACATTACAAGAGACAACTGGCTATACCCGGTATATGTCCCTGTATAGAAGTGTAGGTCTTGATCTACATGTGGCTTTAAGATCCTACATGCAACTTTAACTACGTTTTTTGCTCAGACTCTGCCTGTTCCTATTCTAAGTCATAGCAAGCCAAGTTGTGTCAAAGGAGGACTCAGACACAAATGAGGTAGCCTGAGGAGCATTTAGTGACCATAATCCATCACATACATATACAATCCCCACAGATTTAGCTCCTTGGAGGGGGGAAAAGGGGAAGAGAGAAAACACCAGCAGACTTTCTATCGCAATCAGGAAAAGAAGTGGAGAGTAGGGACAAAAGAACACCCACAGACACAGATTACATCCAGAAAGAGGCAGAAGAGAAGGAAGAAATATTTCCATCCTAGCATCCAGGGGTAGAAATGAGTACAGAGACAAAGTTGCAAAAAAAAGGAGCTCCAAAGTGCCACAGACGAACTATTTCATGATGTCCTGATTTTGTGTTATAACGTTTGCATCATAAAGATCCACTGACATACAGTGATGCTGCATTGTGACAAATACAGATATGTCACAACACAGGCATCATAAAGCAATTTCGGGACATTGTGCCTGGCTTATTGAAGGGCTTCCTATGACCCCATTTAATGAGGAAATAATTCTCCAATTGCTCAAGGATGAGTATTACTGAGCTATCATGGCTGTGTAGTAACCTGTTGGATTGAAATACAGTAGCACAACAAAATGCATCTGAGAATTAGCTGCCTCCGTCACCAAATATTCCATCATTTAAAAAAACCCTATAAATACACAAAAGTTCCTTTTCATGTGATTTATATTTAAAAAGCTTTAAAATAATACCAATCACACTGCTTGGGCAGAAGATGCATTTATGCACACATGTGGTATGGAATTAAATAACTTTTGTTTCCCAACTGTTAATTGATGTTATCACCAGCATACTAGCATATGGATGCATCTGTTCCTTTGTCATAAATAATGTCATCTTCCCCAAATGTCAGAAGCAGAATTCACATCCCAAAATTTACCAGTGCTTATATGAAAATAAGAATTATGCCTTCTCTCTCACTCATTTAGTAGCTGCTCTCTGGTATTCAACCATTGCTATGTATATTCCATAGACATTCCATTCCTGATTACATTAAAAAATTAACATAACATGGCCATCTTCTGATTCTAACACACTCTCATGCCTATCTGCAAAAGGAGGATGCATAGCTCTACAGATCCTGCATCCCCTACAGTTGCCAACTCTTCAGTATTGTCCTGGAGTCTCCAGGAATTAAAGATTAATCTTTAAATAAAAATTATGTCATGTGATGAAACTGAATACATCCAACCAAAATTGGCAACCCTAGGTCCCTTCCCACACTGCTACCGGTGATGCAGGAAGCCAGTGCAGGACTGCATCCCCTCATGCTCTTGCACCAGCACATAACCCAGGCTGTGATTTGGGCCTACACTAGTTTATACAAACAGGCAGTACATCCAACATTTCCTTAAAGGTTAATAAGTCTATTTTAAGCAATATCCCCAAAACATTACCACCATCTACAGATTCAAAAATGAAAGATTTATTAAAATGTATAGTGCAAAAGCCAATTCTTCTCCAGTACTGATTAACTTTAAACAGTTTTGTAATCTGAGACTTTGTGGTCTTTACAAAATCTCACAGAATAGTAAAATGATTTATTGTTTTGTGTCTGATTGCAAAGGCAAAATTATTCATTTACATTTTAATACAGCACTCCGAAGAAGAGTACTGCAAGTTAACTAATATTATTTAAAACTAATCTATGTTTCAAAGATTCAAGATTAAATTAATATCTTGAATTAAAATAAAACATTAACTGGAACATAAAAATAAATATCTTAAATTCTAATAAGAGCTTTTAACAGGACAAGCATAAAAACCATCAAAATGTGTTAATGTATAAGGAGTAATTTTCTATTCTTGTTACATGTTATAACCCTCTCTCATCAGGTATCTTTATTTTTGTAGGTTGAAGACATGATTAAAAAAGGATAGCCAGTAACATCTATCGTTGAGTGGGTGAGTTTCCAGATTTACATACTTCACTATTTATGTGGTTTTTTCTTCAAAGTATTCTCTGTCTACCTGCGGATTGCTTTTTCTGGTGTTCTGAATTAAAGAGAAATATTGTTTGCATCTCCCTTTCCATTTGCCAGTGTCACAAGTGTTTTTTCACATAACCCAATATTTTTTTTCTTCAATGGCAGGAGCACATCATGCAGTGTGTGTGTGCGTGTGTGTGTATTAATTCCATATATATGCTGCCTTAACAGATGAGCAATATTTTGAACATTATGTAGAGCCGAATGCACACTTTCAAAATCTGCTCAAAAATTTAGACGCTGTAAAAACAAAGTTTTCAAAACATAAGATGAACTGGAACGTTTCCCTGATTTTTAAAATGTCTGTACTACTCTGTAAGCTTAGCAAATCCACACTTTACAGCATCATGCTACAGCAGTAGCAGTGGCTCTCAAAATTTATCTTCATTACCTACTTTTATCAAAGCAAGTGAACTCAGGCCATACATTCACATGTTCAAGAGACAATATTCATATAGATCAAACTATTAATGAAACAGTAGAATACAGAAGCATATAGAATACTAAGAGCATACCATCACCATGGCTCATTTCAGTAAGCAGAGAGTGCACATGATTCTACATGGTGTAGCCAGTTGTGGAAAAAATGACCCAAACAAACTGGAAAGTGACCTGTGAATCACCTCCAGGCAAAAACATGATCCAAGGGGCAACAAGGTGGTGGGGAAGGGAATGGGGGACAGGACACCAAGGGGATCTCACATGGCGAATATGGGCTTGGTCTCCCTTGAACCTCCAGTTCCCCATTCTGTCACAGCAGCAAGGCCCTGAGGTGTGTGGCTGCCGCCTCTTCCTCCTTCTTGCTCTCTCCTCCTGGAGACTCCAGATAGGCTGGTCACCACCAGGGACAGCACTGAGGGTACATCTACCCCACACATTAAGATGTAAGGTATGCCTACCCACACTACTTAGCATGGCTAATGATAATAGTGAAGATGTGGTGGCATAGGCTTCCCAGAACAAACCCACTGGAGACCCTATGGACAGACTCAGGCCGCTAGTCTCCACCAGGATCTATGCCTACCCATGCTACAATCACACTTTTACTTGTGGGGTAGAGGTACCCTGCAAGTAGCTGAGAAGAGGAACTGGCATGCCAGTGCCACAGCATCCCGTTATGGCAGGAGGGGGTAACTCTATAGGAGGGAAAAGCAGCTCAGTACTTGCAGCATTGCTGTATGCATGACAGAGACTTGAGCTGGAGCTGGAACAAGCACACAGAGAATGTCTTTATTCTTATTTTCAAGACAGCAAATAAAAAAAACGATACAAGAGTTTGAAGTCCTACCCCGACCGACACTGTCCGAACCGCACAGTATGAAGCATGTGCTACAGTAAATCTGACTAGAAATAAAAGTGAAACTAGCTAGTTTTCTTTCACTGTCGAAACTAAGACAAAGAGTAAATAAATACCACACAGATTATTAAAATATTAACAAATAAGGACACTTATTCCTTTAAAAACAAAAGGATTTATAAACAGGCAATTTCCCTTCAACATTTATTGAAAATACTCCTCCCCCTCCTCCCCGCTCCCCCTTGAACTTCTAGCTGCTAACATATCCGCACACTCACTGGTCTCTTGGTCCTTTCACCACATGTGCTACAGACATGAGCTGCACCTTATCTTTAAAAAGACTCCGGCCAATTCCAGTACGTTAGCTACGGGCCACAGTGTTCTTTAGCAATGGGCCAAATTGGAACTCCAAGAAGTCCATACATCTGTAGTTCTGGGAATGAGTCAGTGTTGTTAGATCTTTACTAGTGATCTCACAATTGACAAAAATGTTGCCAGCCTCCTACATATCCCCTGAGAGCAGCTGCAAATTTAATTCACCATGGAAACAAGATAACTGAAGCCACCCACTGGATGGCCAGAACTGACTGACTAGGATGTAGAACGCCTCTTCATTTTTGTCCACAATTTTCAGACATTCAATTAAAGGTCAAAATGGATGCTGCAGTACAGTTACTTTTTCCATGTGATTCCAAAGAATACTCTACAGAAGACTGTCCCTTGGTATTTGCAGTTCTTAATTTACTGTCCACCCTGCTATCAATTTACATTCTGTCCTTTCCATCATTTAGTCCCATGATTATTATTGCTACCCCCCTGGACATATTTTGTTGATGTGGTAGGAAACCAACCCAAAGAAACACCCTTTCTAGCCCTAAACCAGTGGTTCCCAAACTTTTCACTTTGCACGCCCCTTGCACGCCCCTTGCACTTTGCACGCCCTGTTCACCTCACCCCCACCCCCGGGAGCCACTGTTGGGACCTGGAGCCAGGTTGGGTCTACAACTGGGAATGGGGCTGTAGCTGGTGCTATGGCTGGGAGCAGAGCCCAGGCCAGGAGCCAGAGACTGACGCCAGGGCCATGGCTGGGAGCAGGTCTGAGGCTGAGAGCAGAACCACAGCAGGGGGTGGGGCTGGAGTAGAGCTGGGAGTAGAGCAGGGCTGGGTGGCTTTTCCTCCCAGCTCCCCGTGGGGGCTGGCCGGGGCACGCCCACAGTGTGGGAACCGCTGCTCTATCCTGTGTTGCAGCACACTTAGTACTAATTGTGAGGAAAAGCAATAATGACTGCTTTGTTTAAAACGACTTTTCTCTCTTTCTCATAGCATTTTCTGTCTGATACAGACGTAAACATCCAACATGACGTTCACACCAAACAGAGCCATGACAGCTATAACGTAGATATTATTCTTCATTTATGAAGTATGCCAAGTAAAACAAAAAGTAAAATAAAAAAATCTAGCCATACACAGCTTTTAAAACCAGATGAGATCAAACACATTCAGACTAACACAGTCCTTTTTAAGTAACAACTATTACTTTAATTTAGATTTCAGGTGATTCTATAAATGTATACATCCCTGGACAGACTCAAATGTATTCTCAAGACCCAAGCCAGAACCCAGACCCAAGTATATTAGACCATTAAATTGAAACTTTTATAAAGTATTCAACAAGAAAGAAGGAGAACAAAGTTAAGGAAGGTTATTGCTGTAGAACGACATGTTACTACTCAAATTTACTAAAAATGTCATGTTCTCCACATGATAAAGAAAAATCCTATCATGGTACCCAATGAGTATGCAGGTCAAAAAGACTGCAAGTACATATCCAGGCAATCTATAAAGGTTTGCCAAATAGTGTCAATAAGAACGATCAAATACCTGCAGTGTATACTTTTTTAAGTGAGGAAATTAATGCACTGTGCATCTTCCATACTTTATTTTCATACTAATAACTGTCATAGGTGCTACATACAGAAACACAACAACATCAAACAAGCATTTCAGCTGTTAAACTTTTAAATAGATTGCTCGACCTTTTAACTAGATTGCTCAATTTAGCAGTTCCATATTCTGGGCTAGATTTTCATAGGTGCTGAGCAGCCACCACTTCCACTGATTTTAGCTAGAGTTGTGAGCACTCAGCACTGCTGCAAGCATTTGGTTGAGCAACATTACAGGAGGGGAAAAAAGTGAATGGACCACATACACCAATCACATTGGGCTCAAATGGGCACAGCCAGCAGGGAAGAAGTCTCATCCCCTGAAAATGAAAAGCTAATAAACCCCCACAAGATGCAGTATATATACTGCTACATAAAGATGATCCAATACTTGTATTGTGTGCATTTTATTTTATTCAAGATGAGAGGACTGGTCCCTCATAAGCTTTGGCAATACACTGGCAGGCATGGTAAATATTTTGCCCTTTGTCAATAAGCTGAGTGGGTCTGTTCACTGTGTTTACTATATAAGAAACAGCACACAGAGAGTTGGTAAACACAACTTTACTTGCTGAAGGCTAACACAGAACTCACAGCAGGAACAATAGCCAAGTTTCCAGGTTGGGACCCCTGATAGTTCATCCATCTTTAATTTTAAAAGGACACTGTCAATTTGAAAACCAGTAAATTTCAAAAAATAAGGTAAAAATAATTCCAGGTAGTAAACTTGCCCCTGATTCCTTCTGCCAGTTTTATGTGGGTTTGCCATCAATTTTTCTTATTTTTTAAATGCTCTGCTCCCCACGTCCATTGCTCGGTGAAAAGCCCACACAAGCAAGGAAACAAAATAACTGACTATACAGGGGAAGGGGGCACTTACCACACACAAAGTACCAAATGCACAAATTAAAAACATTGCAAAAACTACAGGAAAATGTATCTCTAATCTCCCTCATTTATTGTAATCTTCAGTGATATTTGGTACAAAAAGTTCATAAAAATATTTCAGACAGAAGTGTGATTTCTAAATTCACAGTGTTGTTTTAAAATAAAATGTTCATTCACTACAGTTAGCAACTGGAAACCCAGAATCTGATCTAAAGCCGATTGAAAACAATGGAAAAGCTCCTCATGATTTCAAATGAGCTTCAGATCAGGCCTCGTGATTATTTCTTTTTTTCAAATTTGACATTTACATCTATGTAGTACAAGACGCATTTGGGAAAATTGAAAAGACCAACCCAAATCCCACTGAAATCTTAGATCAAGAGTTCTCCTTGCTCTTTCAGGATGTCGGAACAACTTATTAGTAGGATTCCGTGCCTGTCACAGAGGTCACAGATTCCGTGACTTTCTACGACCTCCATGATGTCTGCAGCAGCCACTGTGGCTGACCCCAGGGCTGCCCAAGCAGCTGGCTCCAGAGCCAGGTGTTCAGGTGATCCTGGGGACAGCCACACTGGCCGCTGCTCGGACGGACCTGGGCAGCTGGCCCCAGGACTGCCCGAGCAGTAGTTGGTGCGTCTGGCCCCCAGGACTGCCCAAGCAGTGGTTGGTGTGACTGGCCCGTCCTGGGGACTGCCCAAGCAGCAGTCCCCAGGATGGCCCAGGCAGCTGGTGTCGCAGCTGGCCTCAGAACCCCCCAGTAGCAGGCCCCCTCCAGAGGCCCCCCTCTTAGCAGCAGCCACCCTTGGGTGCCCCTCCCCCAGCAGCGGCCCTCCCAAGATTTAGTCAAGGGTATTTATAGTACAAGTCATGGACAGGTCACGGGCTGTGAATCTTTGTTTATTGCCCGTGACCTGTCCATGACTTTTACGAAGAATACCCATGACTAAATCGTAGCCTTACATATTAACATTTAAGAAATTGATACTGAATTGCACTATGATATTGATACTATGGCATCATTCACGTCTTTTTATCATGATGTCCACTAGGTGAACTGATGTTATTCTCTGAAAGTGTGAATTCCCCCTGCACCCATTAATTTTTCTGTTAAATTTAAAGCCTAATGGCAACTTCTTTTAAATGTCAGCATAAATTATCTAACTACTAATGTTTCTGGGGGATGGGAAGGTAAGAAGGTGGAAACGAAGCTCACAGGGGATGAAGGGTGGGCATTAGGAGCTGATGCAAGAAAAGAAATGCAGAGGTAAGAAAGGAGAAAAGAAAAAAAGGACTATGAGTCAGATAAATAGGGAAAGGAAGATAGTAAAGGAACTGAAACAAAAAGCAGACATATTGGTGGCCCTAAGGATGAGCACTGAGTAATTCTGAGAATACAATAAAGATACAGGACACATAACTACTGCTAATATTGACTGCTAGCATTTTCAAAGGAGCCTAAGGATTCTGGCACCCAAACCCATTGAATTCCAATGGAAGTTGGGCATCTAACTCCCTTAATAACCTTAAAAAACCCTCTACCATATCTCTTCGTGAACACCTCCCATTGACATCATCTGGGAATTCACTGTGAATGGAGGGGACTATGTAGTCACCTATTTATACACTGCCCATGAACAATAATTAAAAATGGAAATCAGACCTCTCTACTGAATATGTGTTACATCCCTGACACATTGTAACCACCGCACTGAAGGGTGTCCCTGTGAATGATGTGGTACACCTGTCTCTAAGTGTTTGGTAATTTGCTGAGTGTACCATAGGTCATAGGCACCAACTCCATGGGTGCTCCAGGGCTGGAGCACCCACGGGGAAAAATTGGTGGGTGCTGCGCACCCACTGGCTGCTCCCCGCCAGCCCCGCATGCGCTCGCCTGCCCGCCCAACTCACTCACCTTCCGGGTTCCCTGCACGGCCAGAGGAGGTGCCTCCGGCCGCGCAGGGAAGGTTAGTGAGTTGGGCGGGCGAGTGTGCGGGGGGGGGGGGGGGCCTGGTGGGGAGCTGCCGGTGGGTGCTCAGCACCCACCAAATTTTCCTGGGAGGTGGGGGCGGGGATTCAGGGAAGGGGCGGGGCCGGGGTGGAGTTGGGGCAGGGCCAGGGAGGAGTTGGGGGGGGCGGGGGGAGCACCCAGCGGCGCTGACAAAATTCGGTGCCTATGCCATAGGCTCAGAAGCAAGTGGTGTAGGTGTTCCCTGAACTCGGCTCTTCAGGCAATAACCATCAGGGCTTCCCAAAAACACACACACAATTCAAGTAGGAAAGATTATTTCTTTACTAGTGCTACCAGAAAACAAAAGTTGCAAGTCTCCTAGGCATAGCCTGCAGCTTCCTGCTGTGGGTCCCACTGGCCCCCTACCAGCAACAGGGTGGGTCTCAGCCCAGCTCTTAGTCTGCTTGCTATCAGGCCTTCCCTCCAGAGCCACTCCTCAGCCTGCTGCCACCACCCTCTGCTCCTGTTCACATGCAGTTTCAGGCTCCTCCTGCTCCAGGTTCCCTGAGGCTCTGGTAGTACTTCCCTTTCCTGTGCTGGAGGGATTATGGAGCCCTCCACTGGCTAGATGTTGCACTGGGAGTTACCTCAGTGCACTGTAAACAGCCCCAGGTTCATTATAATTTGGTATTTGTACATTGTTTCACTGCAAATTTACTCTTTACATAGATGCTTTTTAAAAAAAACACATTCTTTTAAAGCAGCTTAATTTTAATTTAACATATATTTGGGCTGGTGCACAGAAAATGTTATTCTTTTCACAGGCCTATTCCTTTAACCGTTTATTTTTTAAGTGGGCTCTACCGCACATTTTTTGCCAGTAATTACCCAGAGGTCTAGTTTAATTTTGTTGTAACAAAATCAATTATGTCAAAACACTGGAAGAAACCCAACCTATAAAATCCCAAAGCTCATCTTGAACCCTTTCAAGCCCCTGATAAGTCATGTACCAAGAAAGCATGCACAATTTAACAGTTTATCAAGCTGATTTCAAAATTAGTACTGTAGTCTACATCAAATTCCTAAAAAACAAAATGCTACAGGGTGGTAATTAAGATGTTTGGTGTGCACCCAAACATCATAGTTAATAAATTGACTTTTTCTGGGACACTGTGGAAACATTTACAGACAACCCCAAGCAGTGCCTCATCCAGTAGAAGACAGGATAGATTTATACACTGTTCTTTCTCTCCTGAGATGTGAGTTTGAATCTGTTCCAGTCTGAGATTACTAAACGAACGTTAATGATGACTCAGTGTTAAAGAGGATATGAGTGCCAGTTTCAAAACCTTCAACAAGAGATATTGTAAATCTGGCGCTATGTTCTCCTCTCAATGCACGTGTTGTTCCTTTTATACAGACCTATGTCTCTAAAGGACAGATGGCAACCAAATCAACAGTTTCTAAAGGTGTATATCATATCCCTTATTTGTCATATGAAGATTACATTTATCTAATGAGCCTACAGTATAGGTACTGATGATCCACAGATTAAATCCAAATTTGTCTAAAATGTTCTGACCCAGCGAGTGTTGCTGGTGAGGCATGACCATCCCAGGAATTCAGTGTGATCTAGTGATCAGATAAAAAGGCCAGACAAAGGGAGTCAGGAAGACCCTTGAAGTCTCAGATCCCTGGTAGTGGTTGGCTGAAGGACAGGATTCATTGTGTGACACTCACATATCACATGACCCCATTTTAATTCAGGCAAACCTAGCTATACAATGTAGTAAACAACACAAAATATAGTTGTCAATAGCAACCATGTTTGCATGGTTTTGTTTTAAAAAAATCTTGCCCATGTAATTGGAACTGCATGTATTTTGATAAATTACATAAAGGAAGTTTTTATTTAAACATCATAATTAATGATCTGGATAATAGAGCAAGCAACATATTGCTGATATATGCTGATGACACGAAATTGGGAGGTATAATAAACCCCAGAAGGATACTGAAGAGGATCTCGAGAGCAGGAAATGAAATGAAATGGCCGGGGGAATCCAATACACTAAATGGGAAGAAGATACTTGGAAATGATCTTAATACTGATCATAGACAGAAAATTAGATATGTGGCTGCAAAGTGATGTTGCAGAAAAAGCAACAATGCTATTTTGGGTAGGGTGACCAGACAGCAAGTGTGAAAAATCAGGACAATGGGTGGGGAGTAATAGAAGCCTACATAAGAAAAAGCCCCAAATATCGGGACTGTACCTATAAAATCGGGACATCTGGTCACTCTAATTTTGGGATGTGGTGAGATTCCCTCTGAGATCTTTTTGACTCAGCATATACAGAACACCTCATCCAGTTCTGGGAGAACATTTTATCCAGGTCTCTGGAATCCAAGACATCAGTTCAACTCCAGATTTGTCACAAAGGTTTTTTTATTGGCATACAATCAAACTACACTTGAGTTGATCGGGCTCAAGCATAGATGGTGGGTACAGGGCATATCACACATCCAAAGTACAAAATCATTAATCAGTTTATATACAAATTCTAAAACAAACTGCCGCATGCACCTTTTAATCTGCATTGTATCATGCACTTCATGATCGGTTCATTAATTTCTGTAGCCAATCCCCATCTAGATCATGAACTGTTCACGTGCTGCAGTACATGCTAGACCACAGCTGCATACTATCACACACAGCTTACTATCATTACTAGCTACATCTTTTACATATTTACAAGGCTACTTTAAATTCATGCTTTATACATTGTTTTGTGTCTTGCCCAAAACAGACTAGTTAGATGCACATATAAAAGTATTCTATTTATGAATCAGGGAGGTGAAGTCCCTCTTTATACAGCTTTGGTGAACCACAGCTGCAGTTAGTTTGGGCACTCTGTAACCAGAAACAAGAAGACAGACTGGCAGAGATCAGAGAAAAGCAACAAATACTAATAAGATATAGCAACTGACCAATGAAAAAATATTCAAAGAAATAAATATGTACAACTAAAGGGAATATCAAAAATATCCACAAATATCTGAGCACTAAAGAGCGGGATGCCAATGCAAAATGGAAAATGTATAGGAGAAAACATAAAAACTTGAGATCTACTAAACTGTAGAGCACTCTCCCAAAGGAAGTGGGTCAAATCCCACTGCCCAAGGTATTTAAAATTGAACTGGAGAAAGTAATTAATAACATGCTGTAGTAAACAAACCTGCATGAGTAGTGGAATGAACTACTACATATTAGAGTTTTTTATATCTAATTTCTATTATTCTAATGTTCATTTGTAACCTCTTCTTTATCTACCGATAAAATGTTATTTTATCATCTTTTTACAGCAGTCCTCCTCAGTGGTTCACAATAGATACCTCTTACAATTTCATTCTCAGAGGAATATTTTCCTTTTCTAAAAGTAGCGGAAGCACACCTCTGTAACAAAAGGCTGTGTTAGTTTGAGACATTAGTCCCTCCTCCTTGACACCAACAGACCCTACTAAGCGCGAGCAGACTCTGCTGAAATCGCGAATGTGACTGAGAGTGTATTGAGTTCTAATCCTATTCTGTCAATGACTTGCTGCATAAACTTGGGAAAAAGTTACTCATGTTCACATTTTCAGCAGTATTCTCTAATACTAGATGCCCAAAGGAGTCTCCAGTTGGGCAATTAAAATCTGAGATACTCAAAACTAGTGGCCACTTTTGAAAATGTTGACCTAAACCTCTCTAAACCTCAGTTTCCACTTCTGCAAAATGAAGATAATATTACCTGTTCCACAGGTGCAACATAAATGCAAAATTTTATAATGCATTGTCTTTAACAGAAGTGGACCATACGCATATTTTTGTTATAATGTTCACCTTCCAACATATATTGTGTATTTGAACTTTCAGAAAACCTTAGACAAGGTCCCTCACCAAAGGCTCTTCATGAAGCCATGGGATAAGACAGAAGGTCCTCTCATGGATCAGTAACTGGTTAAAAGACAGGAAACAAAGAGTAGGAATACATAGTCAGTTTTCACAATGGAGAGAGGTAAATAGTGGGGTCCCCGAAGGATCTGTACTGAAACCAGTTTTATTCAACATATTTATAAATGATCTGGAAAAGGGGGTAAACAGTGAGGCAGCAAAGTTTGCAGACAACACAAATTTGCTCAAGATTGCGGTCAGTTTAGGACTTAACTAAGAGTTACAAAGGGATCTCACAATATTGGGTGACTGGGCAACAAAATGGAAGATGAAATTCAATGTTGATAAGTGCAAAGTAATGCACATTGGCAAACATCCCAACAATACATACAAAAGGATGGGGTCTACATTAACCACTCAAGAAAGAGATCTTGGAGTCACTATGGATAGTTCTCTGAAAACATCCGCTTCATGTCCAGCAGCAGTCAAAAAAGCTAACAGAATGTTAGGAATCATTAGGAAAGAGATAGATAATAAGACAGAAAATAGCATAATGCCACTATATAAATCCATTGTAAGCCCACACCTTGAATACTGCGTGCAGTTGTTGTCACCCTATCTAAAAAAAAATATGAATTGGAAAAGGTACAGAGAAGGGCAACAAAAATGATTAGGGGTATGGAATAGCTTCCATATGGGGAGAGATTAAAAAATCTGGGACAGTTCAGCATGGAAAACAGAAAACTAAGGGGGGAGGGGACATGGTAGAGGTCAGAGGTCAACTGATTAAATTAGTAGGCAGCCGGTTTAAAACAAACAAAAGAAGTACTTCACACAACGCACTTGTGAAACTCATTGTCAGGGAATGTTGTGAAGGCCAAAAGTATAATTGGGTTTTAAAAAAACTTAGATAAATTCATGGAGCATAGCTCCATCAGTGGCTTTTAGCCAAGAAAGGGCTACAACCCCATGCTCTGGATGTCCCTAAGCCTCTGACTGTCAGATGCTGGGACCTGTGAGGAAACAAGCACCTCAAACCCAGGCCCATGTGTCCCCAGGCAGTGCTCAGGCCACAATCACCACCCAGCTGCACCACTGACTTACCAGGGAAGGGCTTAGTTTGCAGAGGGTGCCGCACCCTAAGCTCCTGATTAGGAGAAATATCCAGCCCCCTCCCACTGGCTTAGGAGCTCTATATAAACCAGGAAGTAGCAACAGAAATTTGTCTGAGCAACTAGAGGAATTCTTGACTGGCTCTCCTATGGACCTTCCTTCTTACCAGACTCCTGAGTCCTCTATTCCTGCCTGCTCCTAGTTCCTGTCCTCCTATCCTAGTCTCCTCTCTACTCCCAGTTCCTACTGTCCCTGCTCCTACACCTCACTCCTGACACTATCTCCAGCTCTGACCCCTCTCCTGGCACCTGATCTTGTCTCGGATGCTGACCTTCAGCTTGGTACACGATTCTGCCTTCGGTTCTGACTCTTGGCACTGACCACTAGACATGGCACCTATGCCCTGGTCATTGCAGTACTGGATGACAGGGGATGAATCACTCAATAATTGTCCTGTTCTGTTCATTCCCTCTGAAGCATCTGGCATTAGAGACAGGATATTTGCCTAGATGGACCCAATATGGCCTGACCCAGTATGGCCATTCTTATGTTCTAATATTCTTATGTTAAAATGTATTTTCTGAGCTGTAGCAACTCAGTTTCAGAATGCAAAGAAAGCTTACATTCAATATGTATTTATTTTCCACAGATATTCATGTGTTAATATATATATAGCAAATACAAGGTATTTAGCTCTGGGTTTGAGAAACACTATCTTTTCAGAAAGCAGTTGGGGAAAAGAGAAAAAGAGAGAGAGCATACATGTATATAACAATGTAGAAACAGTCTGGACCTTGAGTCTGTAAGCAGGTTTTCAGTTTCATACAAGAAAATCCTTTCATTATCCTAGATATCTTATGAAAACTACAGACTCAAGACTGGCTGTATCTGAAGATTTAAACCAGGATACTGAGACTCACCAGTGTAGGCTTAAAATAAAACTTTGTAAGTCATCTGATTCATGTATGAACAAGTATGAAAGTACACACGGTAGGGAGCACTTGTCACCACAAATCTGTAAGATGTATTTATTGTTATAAAGTTTTTAATTATAATTAGCATTTCCAACCCAACTTCTAGAGACCATTGCTGAAAAATATTTTACACTAGCTATGTGACATGTAAATATAAAACCTATTTTTAACTTGCTATAATAAAAGTAAAATAATCACTAAAAATTAATATTAAAACTAATTATTTAATAATTTAAGTTTTCTTTGGATTACTATGCAAATATTAACAAGGCTGTATCACCAAAAATATTGGAGGGATAGCTGTTGGAAAACCATTTTACAGATTTCGCCATAGGATAATCCTAAAGCTAGCCCACTGCTGGGCCCCTTAAAGCAATTTCCAGGCAAACCCTCCAAACATTTGCATTTTACTTAGGGTGTTGTCAAGGAGATTAGTAATGGACTATAGGGCTGGATCTAATGCCTTTTCAAAGCAAAGAGTTGTTCCATTGATTTCAATGGACATTTGATCAAGGCCATAGAGCACTTCACATGTTGGTCATATGTTTTAATCCAGACCAAGCCAGTAGTGAGCCAATGTTACTGTCAGAAAGGGTTAACTCAGTTCACTTTCCAGTGCACATGATCAATATGCCTAAAACCACCTACACAACTGATATTAGTTTGTAACCTTGTTGGTGGTCTCAGCAGAGAGGTCAAGGACTAAACTGGTATGGAGTCTTGAACTAGCCACTCACTCTAGAGATGGTCCTACTTGATCAAGGCTGAGGTACACTAGTGAGGGAATATGGAGAAGCTTCTATCGACACTGATGGGACTGTGCTTGTTCTATGAATAGAAGACTTAATTATCTCAAGACGTATATTTTTCAGGCCCCTTTACAAGTACTAAATACACACAAAATAGCCAGTGCACTAGTTCTTAGGAAGGACAAAAGTCGGCATTTTCAAATTTGGATGCCTAACACCAGATACTTAAATCCATACTTTAGCACCTAAATAGACAGACTAATTTTGACTCAGTAATCATACTACGAGCTTCCTCTGTCTCTGTTTCAAAGGCCTGGTCTACACTAGGAGTTTATGTTGAATTTAGCAGCGTTAAATCGAATTAACCCTGCACCCGTCCACACAACAAAGGTATTTATTTCGACATAAAGGGCTCTTTAAATCGATTTTTGTACTCCTCCCAGACGAGGGGAGTAGCGCAAAAATCGACATGGCCATGTCGAATTAGGGTTAGTGTGGACGGAATTCGACGCTAATAGCTCTGGGAGCTATCCCACAGTGCACCACTCTCTGGCCACTCTGGACAGCAGTCCGAGCTCGGATGCTCTGCCCAGCCACACAGGAAAAGACCCGGGAACATTTGAATTCCATTTCCTGTTTGGCCAGTTTGAATTTCATTTCCTGTTTGGACATCGTGGCGAGCTCAGCAGCACCGGCAACGATGCAGAGCTCTCCAGCAGAGGTGACCATGCAATCCCAGATTCGAAAGAGGGCTCCAGCATGGACTGATCGGGAAGTGTTGCCTCTGATAGCTGTATGGGGAGATGAGTCCGTGCTATCAGAGCTGCGATCTAAAAGACGGAATGCTAAAATCTATGAGAAGATCTCCAAGGCCATGACGGACAGAGGATACAGTCGGGATGCAACGCAGTGCCGCGTGAAAATCAAGGAGCTGAGTCAAGCGTACCAGAAGACCAAAGAGTCCAACGGGTGCTCCGGGTCTCAGCCCCAGACATGCCGTTTTTACGCTGCACTGCATGCTATCTTGGGTGGGGCTGCCACCACTACCCCACCCCTGTCCGTGGACTCCGACAATGGGGTATTCTCATCAATTGCTTCCTCAGAGGTTTTCGCGGACGGAGAAGATGATGAAGGAGATGAGGAGGACAAGGCAGTCGACAGCGCTTTGAACGCTGATTTCCCCAAAAGCCAGGATCTCTTCATTACGCAGATGGAGATCCCCTACCAACCCTCCCAAGGCTGTATCCCGGACCGTGAATCAGGGGAAGGATCAGTAGGTGAGTGTTCAAAACATATCTTTTGAATAGAATAGACATGGTATTTTAGCAATGGGTTTTTAATGATTAATTTGACCTAGGTGCTTTAGCTGCATTCGTGGCCAATGCAGCTACTGGAAAAGTCTGTTAACATGTGTGGGGATAGAGCAGAAATCCTCCTGGGACATCTCCATGAAGCTCTCCTGGAGGTACTGTGAAAGCCTTTGCAGAAGGTTTCTGGGGAGAGCGGCCTTATTGTGTCCTCCATGGTAGGAAACTTTACTGTGCCAGGCCAGTAGCAGGTACTCCGGTATCATTGCCTGACAAACCATGGCGGCATATGGCCCCGGTGTTTGCTGGCATTCACGCAGCATACGGTCTTTCTCTGTCTGCGTAATCCTCATCAGAGTGATATCAGTCATGGAGACCTGGTTGGAATTAGGTGAATTTTATTACAGGGACTGTTTGCCTGTTCCTTAAAAAAAATCTACCCTGCCGTTTCCAGCCACACAGTGGGGGCGAGGAAGGGGAACGTTCCTGCTGAGCGGTTCGCCGGCAGCTTGCAGGGATCTTTCCCAAGACCAGCCACGCGGCGGGGGCGGGGAGGCGGACCGTTCCTGCTGAGCGGTTCGCCGGCAGCTTCCAGGGATCTTTCCCGAGACCAGCCACGCGTTGGGGCCGGGGAGGCAGACCGTTCATGCTGAGCGGTTCACTGGCAGCTTGCAGGGACCTTCCCCGAGACCAGCCAAGCATTCAGGTGAAGGCTAAACTGACCATCCCACAGAATGGGATGGCTGGGGTTACTGTGGTCTCTGCCACTGCACGTTAACACGCACAGCGCAGCAGTAACTGGCCAACTCTAGGAGCTCTGCTTGGAACGGGAAAGGAGGGCGCTGCTGTAAAGTAAGCTTTCAGCAGCCAAAAGTCTACGGCTTACCATGTCTGCCTGCTAGCCGAATTCCGTTGCCCGGCCCCACTTGTGTGATCTGCACACCAAGACCCCAGGCACTCAATATAAAGATTCAAAATGTGACCTTGTACTGAAAGCAAATGTGATATGTAGTGTGCATGGTCTTGTTCACCGGGAAAGACTATATTCATTGTTCTGGGAAATGTATCTTTGTAAAGAATTCACTCCATTTTTTTCATCCCACAGCTGCAACTGTCTCTAGGGTTCCCCCGGCATCTCCCTCCTAAAGGCTGGCACAGATAAGGCGGTGAAAGAAACGCACACGAGACGAGATGTTCTCCGAACCCATGCAGTGCTCCCGCACTGAGGTAGCATAGCAGAGTGAGTGGAGAGACACCATTTCATAATACAAGCAATCAGCCAGCGAACGGGAGGAGAGGCAGGACGCCCGTGAGAAGAAGCAGGAAGCTCGTGAGGACAGGAGGGATGCTCGCAATGATAGGTGACGGCTGGAAGACCAGCGGGTGACTGAGGCGCTGCTTGGGCTAATGCGGGAGCAAACGGACATGCTCCAGCATCTGGTGGATGTTCTGCAGGACCGGAGGCAGGAGGACAGAGCCCCGCTGCAGGAGATCTCTAACCGCCCTCCCCTGCCCCAAAGTCCCATAGCCCCCTCACCCAGAGTCCCAAAAACGAGGGGTGGCAGGCTCCGTGGAAACAACCAGTCCACCCATGCGGACTGCTCAAGTAGCAGAAGGCTGTCATTCCCCAAGTTTTGAAGCGTCCTTTCCTTCCCTCCACCCGCACCCCACCCTAGCCTCCGTCCCAGTTTCCTCTCTGTACTGAAAAATCCTTAATAAAAAATATGTTTTTGTTGAACAATGCTGCCTTTATTTTCTTTTTAAAGGAAGGTGTGTTTGAAGGGGGGGAAGAGGGTTGGTAATTAGAGAGGATAGGCAATATTAACAGGGTAAAGAAACAGGGGCAGGTTCACCTCATGGTTAAACAAACGGAAGAGTCACTGGTTACCCTGGTCAGTCTGGAAGCTAGTTTTCAAAGCTTTCCGGATGTGCTGCGCATCCTGCTGGGCTCTTCTAATCGCCCGGGTGTCTGGCTGCGCGTAATCAGTGGCCAGGCGATTTGCCTTAACCTCCCACCCCGCCATAAACGTCTCCCCCTTGCTCTCACAGAGATTGTGGAGCACACAGCAAGCCGCAATAACAATGGGGATATTGGTTTCACTGAGATCTGAGCGAGTCAGTAAGCTTCTCCAGCGCCCCTTCAAACATCCGAAAGCACACTCCACCACCATTCTGCACTTGCTCAGCCTGTAGTTGAAGACCTCCTTATCACTGTCCAGGGCGGCCGTGTACGGCTTCATGAGCCAGGGCATTAGCGGGTAGGCTGGGTCCCCAAGGTTCACTATAGGCATCTCCACATCCCCAACAGTTATTTTCTGGTCCGGGAAGTAAATACCTTCCTGCAGCCATCTAAACTGACCAGAGTTCCTGAAAATGCGAGCGTCATGAACCTTTCCCGGCCATCCGATGTTGATGTTGGTGAAACGTCCCTTATGATCCACCAGTGCTTGCAGCACCATTGAAAAGTAGCCCTTTCGGTGAATGTACTGGCTGCCCTGGTGGTCCGGTCCTAGGATAGGGATGTGAGTTCCGTCTGTAGCCCCACCGCAGTTTGGGAATCCCATCGCAGCGAAGCCATCTATTATCGCCTGCACATTTCTCAGGGTCACTACGTTTGAAAGCAGCAGCTCCACGATTGCTTGCATCACAGCAACCCCCACGGTAGATTTGCCCACTCCAAAGTGATTCGCGACTGACCGGTAGCTGTTAGGCGTTGCAAGCTTCAAGAGGGCTATGGCCACTCGCTTCTGGACTGCCAGGGCTGCTCGCATCCTCGTGTCCTGGCGCTTCAGGGCAGGGGACAGCAACTCACAAAGTTCAAGGAAAGTGCTCTTACGCATTCGAAAGTTTCGCAGCCACTGGGATTCATCCCAGACCTGCAGTTCTACGCGGTCCCACCAGTCTGTGCTTGTTTCCCGGGCCCAGAATCAGCGTTCCACTGCATCAACATGACCCACTGCCACCATGACGTCCACTTTGCGGGGTCCCGTGCTTTGAGAGAGGTCTGTGTCCCTGTCATTGTCACTGTCCTCACCGCGCTGCCGTAGCCTCCTCGCCCGATTTCTCAACATCTGCCTCTGAATAAGGTGGACGATAAGGCGCGAGGTGTTGACAACGGCCATAACTGCTGCGATGATCGCAGCGGGCTCCATGCTCGTGGTGCTATGGCATCCGCGCTGTCAATCAAGGGAAAAGGGCGCGAAATGATTGCCTGTCACAGCTTTCACGGAGGGAGGGGGGGAGGGAGGGTTGAATGACGACAGTTACCCAAAACCACCCGCGACACATTTTATGCCCCATCAGGCATTGGGGGCTTGACCCAGAATTCCAACGGGCAGCGGGGACTGAGGGAACTGTGGGATAGCTACCCACAGTGCACCGCTTGGAATGTCGATGCTTGCACCGTTACTATGGACTCACAAAGTCAAATTACTGTGCTTAGCGTGGACACACACGTTCGACTTTGTAATATTGGTTTTAAAAAATTGGTTTAAGTAAAATCGAACTACTCTCGTAGTGTAGACATACCCAAAGACACTGATTTTATGCTAGCTGCAATCCAGCATTGTTGTTATGGTGAGAGAGTAGCCACATCATAGCTGAGGTTAGTAAAGGTTAGCAGCAGCTTTTTGATTTTGTAATTTTAAGTAGGGTTAAGAAATGAGGTTATGGTCATGGAAAACTCATTTTATAGATGTATATTACTAAATTACTGAGGTAACTCTCAAACATCAACATGTACTGTGGCCAATATATGTTCACTAAAGCAAGATTCAATATATTATCTCCCTCTACCTAACATCTAACAGACCCAGGCATACACTGAAATGGACTTCAGAGCAAAACTGTACTACTGAAATTTATGTAAATGTCTTTGAGCCTTTAGGGTTCATATTTTCAAGCTTTTCTCTGCAACCAAAAGGGCTAGAAGCTTACTTTTAAAAATAGATTCTCATATAATCACATGACTCAGAAACTGAAACTTGAAGAAAAACACCAAATATTGAGAGACTTGCAATAAAATTGTAAGATCTGGCAACAAGGATCTTAAATCTTTCAGTTTGGCACATAGATACTACAGTGATTGTGGTAGATAGGGCTCAAGTACTGTCTCGAGGAGAACAAGAGGAAGTGACTGCCATACCACAGTTCTTAAACCCCCAAAAGAAAAAGTCTGAAGATGCTGGCTGTCTGCTCCTACTTGGCAAGCCTTTTCCTGTTCCCCAGACAATGATTATATAAATACCTTCTTGCTCCTTATGTTCTTCCATGATATTACCTCCTCCTCTGGTGTCCCTATTTCCCCAGCAAACCATACATTCCCCTTAATGCAGAGATCCTAAAATGGCTTATGGACAAGCTGGGAAGCTGAAAGACAGCAAGAGACCATCTATTTATATCTAGGTTTTTTTTAAATGTGCAAATTTATTTATTTAGTAAAAAGTTAGTTTATGAAGTCATTTGCACTGCCACATAATTGTATTATGCACAGGGCTCCAAATTTTAATCAGTGCATTAAAAGGCGTTTCAAAGTTTAGCAGTAATTTTCATAAACTAAAGGGGAAAAAATAGTCTCAAATCTCAAAATTACATATTTTTGTTTTTGCAGAATTTAGACTCAAATCATCAAGTCCCCTGGTTAACCCCCAAAAGCCCAACAGATGGAGCAGTTTCTTATCTTGTGTCCAAAACTGTTTTAGGAACCCTTCTTTTATTACGTTTATTTTTCTTCAATAACTACACTGGAACACTTGTGCTCAAGCAACCACAGATGACTAATCCAGAGCAATAAAATAAAATATATTTTAAAATAGGCCAACCAGCAAACTAAAGGCCATCTATACATGACCAAGCGAGGTACACAGCCCTTAGTTTGTAAAATTTCAAATCAGGAATGAGTATATAATCCAGTTTTTTAACAGTGACCTAGTTTGTATTTTCTTTTCCTCCCATGTTGTCATAACTTGAGTGATGCTTAATGCCAACAATCATTTTGAATCATTTTATTTTGCTCCATCAATTGCTTATTATATATCATTAAATGTAACACCTGCCACTGATATCATTTTTTAATTATTTTTTTCTTCGCCCACCCCACCCACCACTCCAGAACAAACACGACAGCTGTCCTAAAGTAAGCCAGGATTCCTTAAAAACCTATCCCCTTAAAACTAAACAAAAAATCTTTACAATGGGCTGATTTAGTGAAATCTCAAACACTTTATCACATAATGGATTTTCAGTAATTATTAATATCATATACAAAAAATACAGCTGCTATGCACAAACAAACATTCCCAGTTCTATAAAAAACAGCACCTTCCCCTCCAAAAAAACACCAACTATTAAAAGCTATAGTGCCTATAAGGATGTGTTCCTTCAGAACATCGTACTGTAACCTGAGTACCCTGTACTGCTAGAGGTTAGGCTAGGGCACAAACTGTTGGAGTGTGGAACAGACTGCTGCAGCTAATGAAACAGTAATTCCTTTTGTGTGTGCTTGGATTTATTTCCACAAGACATTACAGTGCTCTTCTAAACAGACAAAATTTAACAATGTAGAAAGAGCAATCTGATCTAATTAAAACCGGTAGTGGGTCTACTCTGGATGG
Organism: Chelydra serpentina; assembly: GCA_037349315.1. Lineage (NCBI taxonomy): Eukaryota > Metazoa > Chordata > Testudines > Chelydridae > Chelydra > Chelydra serpentina. Next base: position 32,529,941 of record JBAIAC010000042.1, read on the forward strand.
GGGTGGGGAGAGAATAAGTGGAACAGCTGTGGAGGGAGTATCCGCACCTTGGCATGCCACAGATGTACTATCTACAATAATGCCAAACAGACCAGTATATGGGCCATGGGAACTGAATCAAGGACCTAAACCTTTCAAATAGTAAATACAAATGAGGTGCTGACAGTGTTCCAACCCGTAATCTGCAAAAGTAGCCATAGAGGGCAGCCATGAACTGCCCATAGTTGTAGGGAAAGGATTTAATTCCCACAACCCCTATGAAAACTCCCACTCACAGCCTCATACTTGGGCTTTGTGCTGGGAGAAGGGTTGAATTTCACCCAAAGGCTTTTGTGATTTATAGCACACTAGTATGAAACCATGAAATCGACATGAAAACCGACATGAAAACCGACAGTTTTGTGCAAATCTACGGCTTGTAGAAATTAACAACTCTGGGCAACAGTCAAAGTTGAAGTCAGAAAATAAATCATCCTTAAATATCATATAATTGGAATCTAAACAAATAGTTCATATCATCTACATGTTTTATCCATGTTTTATCAATAAATATATAAATAAACTCTAATTTCTTAATAAAAGTTAAAAACACATATCAAAACTTATGTTTCTATCATCTCCTACCTTATCCAAAACCACTTTTATCTTAATACTTTTTGGCAAACCATGCATATTCTGTTGTATGACATTTCTAATTTGTAATCTCTCCCACCTTTATCTCTAAGAATTGTTCTAAGATTACTGGCAAAGCCACCTTTTTATTTAGTCCAGAAGGGAAGCATACTTAAAAAAAAAATATTCCCCAAAGGGGAAAGAGGGGACAGGTATTTTCAAGCACTGAAATCATTACAATGATTTTTTTAATTAAAAGAAAAGGATGTACCAAAGTCATTTACTTTGCCAATTTTCTTTCAATTACAAATGGACAATTTCACTATAATATGGATGCAGCTTTCTAGATTTTTCACAAAAATAATGTAGATTTGGCTCTCAAAATGATTAAAATGGTGTGTAGCGACCCCAACCCATTAAGCCAAGCAGCAAAATGTACAGTTTGACTAGTCACTTTAAAGTGTGAAACAGAACTTGACTACATGTAGATGAAGCAAAAGATGTGTCAAAAGGTATTGCCTTCCTCCCATCTATGTTAAGGCCCTACCAAATTCACGGTCCATTTTTGTAAATTTCACAGTCATAGCATTTTTAAAATCTTGAATTTCATGATTTCAGATATTTAAATCTTAAATTTCATGGAGTTGTAACAAAGCATGAATATGTATTGAAAAATAGCAAAATATAAACATGTATATAGCCCTTTAGTCAGCATTTCTCAAACTGGAGGTCCTGAGCCAAAAGGGGGTTGCAAAGCTATTGTGGGGGGCAGGGACATGGTATTGCCACACTGACTTCTGTGCTGCCTTCAGAACTGGGTAGCTTGAACACGGCGACTGATAGACGGATGCTGAGCTTTGAAGGCAAAGCCGCACCAGGAGCTGCTTTACAGCCACCCAGCTCTGAAAGCAGTGCCACCCCCAGTTTGATAAATGCTGTGTACTTGTATATATTTTTCCTCTATAGTATAAAAGAATATAGTATAGGGTAAAAGTACACGAAAGACCAGATTTCATGGTCCATGAATTTGGTACAGCCCTAATCTATGTGCCCCATTTTTAGACCATTGTCCCAAATGCAAAGAACATTATATTACCCCATCTTTTTAATATACATTTTTCATCATAAAGAATATGATGGTATTTGAGACGTTACTATCATTAGAACTATTTAGCTACATTCTGAATTACTGGAACAAATAATCATAAGGAAACAGGACAAATGTACTAGGAATATTAGTCAGAACCAGAAAAAATTGTAATGTACATAAAAATTTTATATATATACCCCACCCATCATGACAGTTGTCTTCTTAGATGGCAAGCATGATAGGATAGGGTCCACATCTTAATGTATGCCTCAGAGTGACACAATCATTTGGGGACAAATTTTAGGTCCCCTGATTTCAAACTCAGTTGTGAGTGTTCAGTAGTTCTGAAAAACAGCCCATAAAGAGTTAGAGGCGTTTCTTGTAGGACTTGTGGGTGGATGCATGAGAGCTAAGATGGGGATTCCTGCACTGATAGAATCTTTGCAGAAAAATTGTATAACAAATTACAATTAACCAGTAAGGTATGAGAGAGTGAATTTGTATAACACCACACTTTATGTTCTGTGCAACACACAAGCTAAAAATGCAAATCATCCATTGAAAAGTTTCTCAAAATAGCAATCACCTCCTTAAGAAACAGTTTTTCCCCCATCTCCCATCCCCTCAGATGAATTACTATAAACTTAATGCAATACATCCTGGTTACTGAATTAGAATACAGTTAATTACCAGATTACCTTGAATTCAGTACTTTGGACTAATCAAACACCCGTTCCCTTACAAAAAGTGCAATGACATTTTTAGCTAGGTCTGAACCTCAGATTTACATTTTACATACAAGATGGCACCTTCCATACCCAATGCACCTTTAAACAACATGCTGGGGCTTTTGCTCAATACTGCCTCTCAGAAAAGAGTGCCACCTGCTGAATCATTAGCACTACTTCCAGCAGTACCTGGGTTTCCCTTAGATTTCTTCTATCCAAGTAGTATTGACCTGGCTTGACCCAATTTAGCTTGTGAGATTTGATGAGAGTCCAAAGTAGCACAGCTGTGGTCATAAAATAAACATATGCAATTGTTGGAAGATAATCACATAGAAACTGAATCACTTCCCAAGTCAGTTTTGAGCATATTTCTACATTTTTTGGATGCAAAACTCATTCAGAAAATAATTCTGACTGAAGTGTTGGTAGACCCAAGAAAAATATTATGTAATTATAGAATCATAGAATCGTAGGACTGGAAGGGACCTCAAGAGGTCTTCTTGTCCAGTTCCCTGTACTCAGGACTAAGTATTATCTAGACCATCCCTGACAGGTGTGTGTCTAACCTGCTCTTAAAAAACTGCAATGTAGGACATTCCACAATCTACTAGGAATGCAGTAGTAGTAGGTGTCTGCAAATTGATCGCTTAATTATTTGCTCCACTATTTTTCCATGTACTAAAGTTAAATAGACTGACTGGTCTATAATTCCCCGGGTTGTCCTTCTTCCCCTTTTTATAGATTGGTACTACATTTGCCATTTTCCAGTCCTCTGGAATCTCACCCGTCTTCCATGACTTTTCAAAGATAATCGCTAATGACTCAGATATCTCCTCAGTCAGTTCCTTGAGCTCCTGATGTATTTCATCAATCCCTGGTGACTTGAAGACATCTAACTTGTCTATGTAATTTTTAACTTGTTCTTTCCCTATTTCAGCCTCTGATCCTACCTCATTTCCATTGGCACTCATTAAATTAGATGTCCAATTGCTACTAAACTAAACTAAATTCACAATGTATGTTTCCAAAAATTCAGTTTGTATTCACTTACATGCAAATAGATGTATTATTAGTAACTAATGTTATGATATAGGTTTATCATCTTATATGCATGGTTCCATTATTAACATGGGAAACACACTTAGGAGTTCTTTCCTTCCAAATAGCACTTTTCAAATCTCAGAGACCTTTCACCTATACATCATTAGAGCTGATATCAACAAGACAAGACAGACTATGCAACAGCCATGATTACTAATGAATGCCTTGGTACAGCACAGAATACCATCTTATTTTAAATATTAAAATTAAAACTCCTCTCTGTGCAGCTTTAAGGAAAGGGAAATCTTTAAGGTGCACTACTGGAATTAAAAAGGTAGCAGCAGAGGCCCCACACCTGCACTAGCAAGATCACCAAGCACTGTCCACATAAAATACCAAAATGAGATGCTATTTATTCAATATTTTGTGCAGATTTGTATTTATTGTATGCTTTGCATATAATGACATCACTTGATTGACAGACTTTGATCAACAGTGAAATAGTTAATGTTAACATGTAAAACAGCAATAGACTGAAGAGTTAACACCCCGTCCTTAAATAAATGGGCAGCAATGGAGCAGAATTTCATCGCACCACCTGTCAGTACCCAGCACACTCCAGAGAAGCAAATGATCCTCCTAGCAAACCAAATTGCGCAACCTCATACTTGAAGAATCCCAGTATCTCTGCTTTTGGTAATCCTAAGAATGTGCTATCCTGAGGCTTCCACACCATCAAGCCCACACTCTGAGTCTTACAACTCAATGTTGAGGGTTTCTCGATAGTCAAGTGACATTTAATTAGTGCTCTTGCTTTTCAACGTGCTATCAATATGATCTGCTTACAAAAAACTCAAATTTCATCTAATGAAGCTTACCAATACAAGATCGACGGCTTCGACTGATATGCCATACTGCACACCAGAAGCACAGCTACACCATGTACGTTCAGGCTACCATTGCAGATGAAGTCCATTTGTTATCCACTGAATACTGCAAGATCATCAAGATAGGCGCATTTCAGGTAGCAAACATCTAAAAGCCTCCTAGCATTAGCTGGGGTCAACAGATCCTTTCATGCTTACCGCATCCAGTTTACATTGAAGACTTCAACAGCTATCATATAGACTGGGGCTACAAAGTAGCTGATGCTGGCAGTGAACAATTCGTGGACTGGGCCTCATGAAATGACCTTGCCTTCATTCATGATCCAAAACAGCTCCATTCTTCTAGATGGAATCGCAACTATTCACCTGACATACGTTGGGTCAGTTCAGTACACAGCAACCTACATCCAGCATCATGCCAAGCCTTGCACAACTTTCCACAAAGCCAACACAGACCATCACTGATTCATATTGGTCTTCAGCTTCCAATCATCATGAGCACAAAGAAGAAGTGGTGGAACCTGCACAAAGCCAACTAGGAGAAATAAAGGGGGGCACTGGAATGGAGCATTGTAACGATAATGCCTCACCACATCCTTATAGAGCAGGCTTACAGGTGTTTCTGTAGAGCTATCTACAAAGCAGCCATCTGAGCCATTCCATGCAGATATCTCCCTGTGTACATCCCCTGCCTTGAAGAGGAGTGTGCCACTCTACTCAAGCAGTATGAATCAACCAGTGACCCGGACGTGGCCGACCACTTAATCGAAGCTTTGAGCTTTACTTGCCAAGCCAGATGGGAAGAAAAGACCAAGAATGTGGACTTTATTTATTCATCTGGAAATGCTGGAGTTTACTTTGTCACCTTGGAGTAGCCCAACAAACACCAACACCACGTCGATCGTCTGTGAGTGCTAGCCAAGTCCCCAGTCACCAGCTTTGCATGGGAAAGACACCCCTGGAAAAAGAAGTGAAGAATCAACCCTGAGTGAGGGGAAGGTCTTCCCCAGGCAGCACAAATCCAGAGCTTGCCCTGAACCTTTCACAGTTCCAGAGCTGGACAGAGTGCTATGTAACATCAAGTCTGGTACCACTGCCAGCTATGACAACACCCTTCCAGAGTTCCTAGGCCCATGCACCTGCTATTGGCTGGCTCAACTCTTCACCAATGCAGGAACACTGATGAAAATCTGGGACAAAAGTCATCGGCCTCCCAAAATCTGGTAAAGACCCAAACCAGGCATCAAGCTACTGTCTGATACTGCTGCTTTCTGTGTGTCTCAAGGTTCTAGAGTGCCTAATTTTACAGCGAATAACACAGTGGAGAACATTTTGAATGTTGAGCAAGCATGCTTTTGACAAGGTCGAAGCACATGCAACCAAATACTTGCACATTAATCAAAAACAGTTTTAAAATAAATCTGAACACAAGCGCTATTTTCCTTGACCTCACTGCAGCGTATGATACGGTATGGCACACAGGTCTACTTGTTAAAATATCAAGAATCCTCCCACTATGGGTTATTGATGCCACCAAACTGCAACTCCGAAACAGATGGTTCAGGGTGCATGTGGGTGAGAAAACTGATGAAATTTGGTTTGGAAAAAACAGATGAACGAGTTACCCCAGGGGTCTGTTCTAGCCCCAACCTTGTTCAATCTATACATCAATGACCTGTCACCAACCCAGTCATGGAAGTTCATCTATGCAGACGGTATCTGCTGCATCCAACTTTCTCTGAGCTGGAGAAGACTGAGTGATGACGCTGCAAAGCTGGCCACCTACTGCAAGATGCCTTCAGCCTAGTACCAGCAAGACAGTCTCTAGCACATTACATCTCCATCATGCCAATGCTAAGAGGGAACTAAACATCATAATGAATGGCCACAGGCTGAAGCATGAAGCATACCCAGTTTACTTAGGTGTGACCTTCGACTGAACACTGACATACAAAAGCCACCTGAGCAAGATAGCAGCAAAGGTCAAGATACACAGCAATCTTCTCAGCAAATTGTCAGGGGAGCAGATGCTCCAACCCTAAGGACTCAGCCCTTGCCATCTAGTATTCAGTAGCAGAGTACTGTGTCCCAGTATGGGGTCAGTCGGCACACAACAAACTTGTTGATGTGCAATTCAACTCAACTATGCGCATCATCACAGGAACTCTGTTCAACTCATCTTCCATGGCTTCCAGTTCTGAGCCATATTGCTCCCCTCTTATATCAGGAGGGAGACTGCAGCTGGCAAGCTACTTGTGCAGGTAGATGCCAACCCACGCTTGCCCTTCTTCACGACCTTTTTAGTCCACTAGCTACACATCTTTCATCACACCCACTGTGGTCGAGGCTGTCATGTCAGGACGTGACAGCAGAGTCCCTGTGGAGGGAAGACTGGTGCTTATCATCAACCACCAATCAATTCCTCGTCACAGACTCTACTGTTTGCCCACCCGGCTTTGGCCTGCCACGTCGTCAGTGGGCCCTTTTTAACCAATTCCAGACTGGGCAAGGCCTCTCTGCAGCCAACCAGCACCACTGGCACTTTCAAAACAAAGCAACCTATAGCTGTGGTGCAGATCAAACAATAATACACATTGTTGAGGAGTGCCTGCTAACCAAATTCAGCAATGGGCTCCACAAGCTCCTCTTGGCCACTGCAGATGCTATTGCTTAGCTCAGCAAATATGCAAACACTAAATACTTAAATACAGGCAGTTCACACCACTCCCAGAGCTACCCTTTCAGGCTGTGTGCTGATTCAAGCAAACATCACTACACCAGTTCCCAAACTGATAGGTATGTTTGCAGCCAAAGGGTAGTATTGATTATAGTCAAAAATCACTAATCAGGCCCCAAATCATGAAATTGGCTTAAATATTATGAGCTTTTAAAAATAAGCAGTTTCAGGTCTTTGCTTCCTGCTTTTTGAGCCTTTGGGTTTATACTTTCAAGTTTTTCTGTGCAATCATGAGGGCTAGAATCTTCCTTCTTTTTAAATGAAGGCTGTGCTTTTTATTAAAGAACATGAATCCAGGAGCTGGGGCTTTAAAAAAAACCCTAAATATTGCAAAATGCATTAAAAAAATCATCAGTTGTCAATTATAGAGCACACCGCTATAATTCAGTAGATTCCTGACTCATTCACTGTGGAATATAAAAGCTGTATATTAAATGAGATCCTAGTCAACAAAGCAAGTTTTCAAGAAAGTGATCCATAAGCATACAAGTATAATTCCACTAAACTCAACAAATTTACACCAAGGATGGACTTAGTCCTCTTTCTCTCACACTTTTAAAAGAATTCTTCTGCAAAACTATCTGGGCCAAGGCTTGGGGTGTTTTTGTTTGTTTGTTTTGTTTGAGATGTGAAATAATGGCCTTATGTACTTCTTTGAAATTTCTGACTCAGCTTCTCACTTCTTTATCCTGCAAAAGAGCTTTCATAATTTCACAAGTATTCATGCATTGTAATACTTTGTAGTGCTTTGTAATACTTTTCCTAATTTTATTTTAAAAAATAGAGCATCTTTCAGAAGAAAAAATATTTTAATTTCCAAACTCATCAGAAAGGGTATATCTTGCTGAGACCTGACTTCTTCTGGAGAACATCAAAGCAATCATCAATGGGGCCTTGGAATCACCAATCAAATTTGGCCAAATAAATAAATAAATAAACCAGCATAGCAAAGGTGAAGAAACTGTCAGAATTTGAGTGATTATATGATCTACTGAGGTCTGTGAGGGAGACAAAGGAATTATTCATGCATAGTTGGGTTACTTATGTAATCCTTTTCCCATCTTGGCCCACCAACTCTCTGGTTTTAGCAAAATATTTAACTGAGAGGGAAACATTCAGAGATGACTTTAGTTCAAAATGTTTGTTCTAAATCAAATTTCCTAAATTTTGCATTTTTATGTTAATTCAACAGATGCTGTGCCATCTAGATTTTAAAAGGTACATTCCTATCATGTCACATCAAGAGCTTTGCTAGGTACAAAACAATGGTTTTTTCCTTCATTTAAAAAGGTGCATTTGAGTAACTAGTAACTAGTGTACCACTTCAGTATCAGAGCCCAAGAAACAAAACAAAAAACAAAATGTCCCAGTCTTTTATATATTAACTAGATCTTCTTGTTGCACTCTTGTCAGACAAGTTAAACATTTTAAACATCATCACCTGCCAGTTTTGATTCCTTTAGATAAAAAAAAAGTCCCTTGGTTATAGAAAGGCAATCTCTTTCATGACTGTTCAGATACTACACAGTGGCATTTGACTTTAGACAGTGTTTTGATTATACAAATATGCCAGTTTCCAGCTGTACAGATTTACTATCCTGTTTTCTTACATTCTCGGTCTCCTCCATTTCAGTGTAATCCACATGTGCATACAGATAACAGCACATGTAACTGATCAAATGTAATTTTTGTTGCAGCTATGACCATTTGGATATTCTTGTAGGAGTACCTATATACAATCCATTGGTTCCTGTGTTTTACAGAAGGCACTGAAGCTCAAGTCTCCGGCTCACAGTATCTTCCTAGCATTGCTCATGGTTTTCTGTGAGAAAACCCACTTCCCAAACAGATTGAGTGGGTCTGCTTTCTGTTTAGATTTGACATTTCCATTGATGTCCCACCTAGACTACTTCTACTGATGATAAATCTGATAGTCTGTTTAAAGATGTTTAAAACACAAATAAATGATAAGTTAAAGTAAACAAAGCAAAGCTCTGTGAACCTGTGACCTCTCAGTAAGGGATCCAATTCCCACCCCTGCTCCTGCCCCTCCCATCAATGTTTTTACTTGTTTAACAAAATTACACGGAGGCACTAGGAGAACCATGTGAGAATGTGACAGGATAGTTAAGTTTACCCTTTTAAATGAACCAGCCTCCAGAGAATCCTGTAGTTTTTTTCCCCACTTAGTCAGCATAGGTTTTATGAAGAAGGAATCTTAAGGATTTGTTTGCTGTTTGATTTTGCTATCTCTTGTTTGTTCTGGGTCTCTCTGAGAGCAGAGCTCCCAGAGGAGGAGATCTGTGCGCTCCATTTCATACTTCCATTCCCTCCAAGGTCCTAAGGATATTCACATATATTTTATAGTCCCACTTCTGCTCTGTCAACCATGTGCACGTGTATGTCAAATGGACCGTGAATTGTACTGAGTTTCTCTTTCCCCTTGTCTCTAAATTGTTGTAGCATTCGGTCTTCTACCGTTCCCCAGAGCAGAAAAGAAACAATAATTTTCCTCCAAATCCCTATAAAAAAGGCATCTGTCTAAGGGGTTAAATGGATAACTGAATAGTGCAGTGTAACTGCAACACTGCTAAGGTTGGGGAAAGAAGCTATGTTTTCCAATTACATGAAAATAGGTTAGGTTTTCAACCCATTGATCAGACTCATGGATGTAGACTCTACCTTACCCTTAGGGGAAAGTCACTTTGATCTAGAAAAAGTCTGTATAACCCTTAAACAGCCAGTTGCTCCCAGACTGTTGCTGCTATTAGGCACTGCTACAGCTGATTCAAATAATCACAGTAAGCAATGAGAACTAAGTACTGTATTCCACAATTTAAAAGGTCTGAAGTACTGACCCTGAGGCTAACTTCAAGGATAGCAGACAGCATGGGAGTGCACTTTAAGGAAGCAAGATAATCCGAGAACAGGCTCAGGACTGAACCCCTAGAGTCTGGCTGAATACATGATTTTAGAAAAACTGTCATTCATGTTTATTTGATTACTAAATGTTTTATTTAAGCAACTTCGTTCAGTTTGTTCTGAGACATCAGTTTATAGTACCCAAGCAGTCAAAATGGCTGGATATAAAATAACTGTACACAGTTTTCAGGGTTCCTGTATTCTGAGCCCTAAATAAGTTTACACACCCCATTTAAAATTAGGGGGGAAATCAATAAAATTAAAATACAGAAAATAACCCTCCCATCTCCACTAATGCTCAGTCCTACAGTGGTACCTAAAAAATTTGCCTCTACATAAATAAAATTATATTCACTCTTTTGTAGCGACAGTTGGAAAAAAGCTTGTGCTGGGGTGTAGGAGATGGACTAGCCATGCTAAAAGCTGCAGTGCAGCTCCTTCTGGGAGCTCGCTGAACATGCATTGACTTCGGTGGTAGCGGCAGACAGGGCTAACAACAGACAACTATCAGTTAGTTTCTTTGTACTAAATTCATACAAGCCTCTTCTCAAGCATGCATGATTTAACTGTAGTAAGTAAACCACCTATTATAACTTGATTTATATTAGAACATTACAAGTGTTCAGGAAAGTTCAGTTCATGGTTCCATTTCAAATGCTGAGTCAAAATAGCAAAAAAAAAAAAAAAAAAAAAAACATCAGAAGCAGGAAGCCTGCTAAAGAACCAGTGGGGTCACTGGACGATCAAGGTGCTAAAGGAGCACTCAATGATTATAAAGCCATTGCAGAGAAACTCAATGAATTCTTTGCATCGGTCTTCACGGCTGAGAATGTGTGGGAGATTCCCAAATCTGAGCCATTCTTTTTAGGTGACAGATCTAAAGAACTGTCCCAGATTGAGGTATCGTTAGAGGAGGTTTTGGAACAAATTGATAAATTAAACAGCAATAAGTCCAGATGGTATTAACCCAAGAGTTCTGAAGGAACTCAAATGTGAAACTGCAGAACTACTAACTGTAGTCTGTAACCTATCATTTAAATCAGCTTCTGTACCAGATGACTGGAGGATAGCTAATGTGATGCTAATTTTTAAAAAGGGCTCCAGAGGTGATCCCGGCAATTACAGGCCTGTAAGCCTGACTTCAGTACCGGGAAAACTGGTTGAAACTATAATAAAGACCAATATTGTCAGACATCTAGATGAATATAAATTTGTTGAGGAAGAGTCAACATGGTTTTAGTACAGAGAAATCATGCCTCACCAATCTACTAGAATTCTTTGAGGGGGCAAACAAGCATGTGAACCAAAGGGATCCAGTTGATATAGTGTACTTAGATTTTCAGAAAGCCTTTGACGGGTCCCTCACCAAAGGCTCTTATGCAAAGTAAGCTGCCAGGGGATAAGAGGGAAGGTGCTCTCATGGATTGGTAATTGGTTGAAAGATAAGAAACAAAGGGTAGGTATAAAAGGTCAGTTTTCAGAATGGTTGGGGTAAATAGTGGTGTGCCCCAGGGGTCTGTTCTGGGACCAGTCTTATTCAACATGTTCATAAATGTTCTGGAAAAAGGGGTAAACAGTGAGGTGACAAAATTTGCAGATGATACAAAATTACTAAAGATAGTTAAAACCCAGGCTGACTGCAAAGAGCTACAAAAGGATCTCTCAAAACTGGGTGACTGGGCAACAAAATGGCAGATGAAGTTTAATGTTCATAAATGCAAAGTAATTCACATTGGAAAGCATAATCCCAACTATACATATAAAATGATGGCGTCTGAATTAGGTGTTACCACTCAAGAAAGAGATCTTGGAGTCATTGTGGATGGTTCTCTGAAAACATCCACTCAATGTGCAGTGGCAGTCAAAAAAGTGAACAGAATGCTGGGAATAATTAAGAAAGGGATAGATAATAAGACAGAAAATATCATATTGCCTCTATATAAATCCATGGTACACTCACATATTGAATACTGTGTGCAGATGTGGTTGCCCGATCTCAAAAAAGATATATTGGAATTGGAAAAGGTTCAGAAAAGGGCACCTGGCACTGGCCACTGTCGGAAGACAGGATACTGGGTTAGACGGAGGACCCTTGGTCTGACCCCGTAGGGCCATTCTTATGTTCTTATGAGCGCCTCAGCTCAGCAGGCAGGAGGGAGAACTATGCTGAAGGCTCCTGAATAAGGGTGCCAAAGAAGCCTCTTTGTGAGGAATAGGTCTTCATCTTCAGCCTGGTTGGGGCTGAAGGTTTAGTTGTTTTTTCTTTTGCTATCTTATCCTGGACTTGGAACCGAGGGGCATGACAGATGGTAGGAAGTGACCCAGGGAGGGTAACTCTGGGGGCACTCCAAGGTGCCAGACCCTGATTGGCTCTCATAGGGCCCTGGGTTGGAGCCCAGTGAAGTGGGAGGGCCGGGCTCCCATACCAATTGCCCCTGCTGCAGGAGGGGCATATGCCTCATTCCCACCCCACTCACCTCTCTGGTAAGGAGAGGGCAAGGACACTGAAAAAAACACAAAGTGAAACAAAGTCGATACAAGGGTGAGGAATTGGACTGAAAAGCTGTCCTGATGAGGGTGGCTCTGGGAAGGAATGGAGGTTAAATCCAAGAAGAGAAAAAAGGGTGTGAAGGTGAACAATGTTGTGAAGGGGAATCCAGTCTGCACACATCATGGTCTTTGTGCATACATCTGAGCTCTCCATAGTGCTGTACCTGGAATGCAAGATCAGTGGCACCTACAGCTATATATTCACATTACGCACAGTATATCATGGACAGGGGCATGTCTGCCTGGAGGTGGGGGCAAAAGGGGCAGTTTTCCCCAGACTCCCAATTTGAGAGGACCCCAAAACTGAGTGGCATTTCAACCTACCAAACTGGGTCACAACACCACTCACTGAAATTTGGCCCAGCGACCCTTCATCACGCTGGAGGGGGTCCAGGCCAAACCTGAGTGGTACCATGCTAAGTTAAAGTGACAGTGATTCAGTTGTGCATACCATGTGAAAAATGTCTGGGGGCACTTCTGTGCCAGACCTCACAGTGCTCAGAACCCAAACGCAAAACCCATTTCTTCAACTTAACTTTTTCTCATTAGCCCATCACAAAAATACACATAATCAACCCGATCTACTTAAATGTACAAATAATTATTTAAAAATATCTCCAATATTACAACTTTTTCCTACAGGAAGAGTGAGAGTTTATGTAACATATTTAGTTTTGTTACTCTAATTTACTGGAAGACAGTCAGATAAAAAGGCGCAGTGGGCCACATAAGTAAAAAAGATAAGTAGTTTAGAAAGAGGACTGGAAAAAAGCTAATGTATCTTTTTTTTTTTGAAAGAGTAAAAAAAGAATGTCCCAGGTAACTATACACCAATCAGCTAAATTTCAATCCTGGGCAAATTCATTGCATTGAATGCAATCAGAAAATAATTAAAAGATGATAGTATAAAAAAAAAAATTTATATTTTTTATATTTTAAAATAATTAAAAGATTATAGTAATATAATTACTACCAGTCAACTTGGTTTTATGAAAAACAGGTCTTGTCAAATAAACTCAGTACTGTTTTCTGATGAGATCACAAGATTGACATAATATATTTCAACTTCTGAAAGGCTTTGACTTAGTATAACACAGTGTTCCAGTAAAAAATAGCACTATACAAAATATAGCACATATTAAATAGATTAAAAACTGGCTAACTGATAGAACTGAAAAAGTAATTGTTAATGGGAAATCATCATCAAATGTTTCTAGTGTTTCTAGTGATGTCCTGTTCTTTGCCCAATAATATTCAATGTCTTTACCATTATGTTTTCTTCTTAAAAATCATTAGCAGGGGAAAGACTAGATGGAAGTTGAAGATGGACAAATTTAGAATTTTTAACAATGAAGATATTTATCATTAGAACAATTTACCAAAGGTTGTGTTGGATTTTTCATCACTTAAACTATTTATATCAAGATTGGCTGTCTTCCTAAAAGAGATGCTCTAGTTCAACCAGATGTTATGCGTTTGATGCAGGACTTACTGGGTGAAATCCTACAGCCTGTGTTATGTAAGAGATCAGCCTACTCTCTGTGATAATAATGGCCCCTTTCTGGCCTTAACATCTATGAATATGTAAATGATAACTCTTGGTGTACCTGGAAGCAGCACCAGGGAAGCCACTGCCAGGGTGTGAGGCAGAACTATTAATGTGTATTGAGGTCCAAGGTGTTCATCTATTCCCCTCTCCCATCTCCACACCCCCATGCACTCCCATCTAAGTCTCCCTATTCATGTCTCCCTCCCCCTATTCAAGAGGTTGACACTGATTTTTCAGGGGGAGTATGGGAAGGGCCATCCAGCCCAGCAGCTACTGCTACACCTTACACCTCTCTTGCATCCAATCCCTCATTCATGCCTCACCCCATAACCTCCTTTGGAGGTATTAATCCTTCTCAACAATAATGCCAATGGGATGGACCTACTCAGGCCTGTCAAACTATGGCTGTCCTCTGCTGAGACACTGGAGAGTCACCAGAAAGAGAAGCTACCTCAGGAGCAGAGTGGATGGTGGAGGCTTCAGTACCAGAGGGAGGTAGCTGAGGCTGAAAGGAAATTGGTAAGTGGAGTGTAGATGGGGTGTTAAGTGACTTAACTACTCATCGCCTTGCTTTTTATGATTTGTATTAGTAGGATATGCATTCTAGCAATTTTCACTCAAAGTTTACAAGGGTTTTGTGAGGAGAATATATATACACACATACTAAAAAGGGAGGAACTTCAGGTTACATTGTCTCTAAAATACATTTTTGCCAAACCAGAAGGAAAATACAGAATGCATTATAACTGAAATAGCTTTATAATGAAATACTTATAGTGTCAAGTTTCACTGTAGTTTACATGTTAAAACAAAAAGTGTAGTTTAAAATATCTTGATTATTTTTGGTGGGAAAAGCATGAAGACATAGGAGGGAAATAGCAATCCTTATACTGTATGATGCAAATGAAAGGATTCTTGGAAAATGAACAATGATTTACATGTGTAATAGGGACAAGTGGTGATTGAACAAAGAACCGCATTTTTAAGCCAATATGTTATCACCATGTTGTGTAAATTTTAACAAAGAGTCTGATTTAGCAACACTTACAGGAGGAAGCCTTGCTTACCTGAGTAGTCTCATTGCAAACCAGGGGACTACTTAAGTAATACATTTTTCAAGATCACATACTGTTTACTGAAGACCTAGGGCTTGTCTACACTACCCGCTAGATCGGTGGGCAGCGATCGATCCAGTGGAGGTCAATTTATCACATCTAATATACACACGATAAATCGACCCCTGAGCGCTCTTTTCAACTCCGGTACTCCACCAGAATGAGAAGCGCAAGCGGAGTCAATTGGAGAGTGTCAGCTGTCGACTTACCACAGTGAAGACACCTCAGTAAGTAGGTCTAAGTACGTCGACTCATAGGCACCGACTTCCCCTCTTTCCCGTGGGTGCTCGACCCCTCTCTGTCCCCTGCCCCACCCCCACTTCACCCCTTCCATGAGACCCCAGCTATACGTCGACTTCAGCTATGCTATTCACATAGCTGAAGTTGCGTATCTTAGATCAACCCCACGCGGTAGTGTAAACAAGCCCCTAGAAAAAAGATTGACAATTCAGCATCATTTATCTGAACAAAGCACATGATCTGAGTGCATGCATGCTTAGTCTATGCATACATTCAAGGGTAAACTGAAACACCTGTGAAAAGTCCAGTTAGTAGGAACACTATTGCTCCTAAATCAAATGCATTTTCAGAGTATTAAAAGCCTACTGATGGCTTTCAGATCACCCTCAACTGACTTTGAGAATGTTCCTCCCCAATTAATTCCGCTACTGTACTTAGGAAAATCTGACAAAATATCATTAATTAGATTTCAACCACTTAGAACTGTGTGAAACTTGGCAGGTTTTTTTATTTGGTATCAATCCAAATAAATTCCCCCATCAGTTTCAGTTTGAGTTTTATGTTTTAACAAATCCAAACAGGCAAAGTAAAATGCAGTCACATTCTCTACATTTCACGTAGGTTCACATCATGACGATGCAAAACTGCTAATTTTGCATGAAAAGTTGGCAAACCTCAGAGAATCTATCATGGATCTGGTTTGATAGGTAACTATGGAATGAATCTAATGAGTTTTGCATAGCCGTGCTATAGTTGCATGGATTGACACCCATCATGCCACAAAAACAGGCAGAGTTTGGATATTGCTGACTCTCTTCATCAGAATCTGTTTTTATTCCACATTTTGTAAAGTGCTGCAGGCGTGTACATTTATGATGCTCTATAAAGGCCCTATAATGAGAATAATAATTGCTTTTGTTTTAAATCCGGCCAGGGTTTTACATCATCCCAGCTGCCTGAAGTCCCTCCACCCTCCCCTAGGTATCCTGGGATCAGGGCGGGCTCTAACCTTTTTGCCGCCCCAAGCAACAACAAAAACCACAGAGCACCGCCACCCTCCCTCCCCCAGGGGAAAAAAAAAGCGAGCGCCACCCCGCCGAAACAACCCTCCTCCCCCGAGCTGCCCCGCCAAAACAACCGCACCCCTCCCCCGCGCCCCGCGCCGCCGAAACAACCCCCCCTTCTCCCCGAGCTGCCCTGCTGGAACAACCCCCCTCTCCTCCCCTCTCCTCTCCCGTCCTGAGCCCCGTCCCACCCCGCTGAAACAACCCCCCTCCACTCTCCCCCAAGCCCCGCGCTGCCCCACAGAAACAAATGCCTGTCCCCTGAGCTCTGCACCGCTGAGCCAAAACAATCCCCCCTTCCCCGAGCCCCACGCCACCCCGCAGAAACAACTGCCCCCGAGGCCCGCGCCGCCCCGCCGAAACAACTGCCCCCCTCCCCCGAGCCCCGCGCCGCCAAAACAACCCACCTCCCCTCCCCCTCCTCTCCCCTCCCGAGCCCCGTCCCACCCCGCTGAAACAACCCCCCTCCTCTCCCCCGAGCCCCGCACTGCCGCCGAAGTAAAAAAAAAACAAAAAACCCCAAGCACCACTGCCAAAGAAAGAAAAAAAAAACCCCAAGCACTGCCCCTTGCAAGGTGCCGCCCCAAGCACGTGCTTGGTTGGCTGGTGCCTGGAGCCGTCCCTGCCTGGGATTCCAGTTCATCAGAAGCACCACTGCTGCTGTCAATGGGCCTGGTTCTGATCTCACATTGGTGTAAATGAGGAGGTCACTAAATTCACATCACATAAAAACAGTGTCACTCAGAGGAGAAACAGGTCCAATGTCTCTAAAGTGAAACTCACCACAATGGTTTGATTGTGTTAACATTTCTACTGCACAGATATTCATTATGTATTTTTACGGGCAAAAATAAGGAAAGAAGAGGGTGCATTCTTAGCAATGCCAGGTATGGGGATGAGGACAAAAGGGGATAAGAAGGGGAATGGGACAAGGGAAAGATGAAGAGAAAGGAGGATGAGAATCAAGATATGGAGTATCAGTATAAATATAAGGATGTAGAAGAGGATGGGATTAGAGATGGGGAAGAACAAGAGAGGGAAGAGGAGGCCAGGGATGAGATGAGGATGAAGAGAAGGAGGTTTATGGATGCCACTGGGGGAAGGAGGCTGGGCGAGCATGGGGATAAGTATGGAAATAGATTGAGGAACAGGCTAGGATTAAGGAGAGGGATGAGCAGGAGGTGAGGAAAGAAGAGCATAAGGAGATGAATAAGATTAGGAAGCAGGAGGAATGGAATTGGGAAGTAGAACAGACACAGAGATGGGATGAGCAGGACAAAGATATGGATAGGACTGGATGGAATGTGTGGAGGGGACTGGGATTAGGGATGAGGTGACGAATACAGGTGGAATTCAGCAGGACAGGGATGGGATGTGCGAGAAGCCTGTAGGAGAAGGATGGGAATAGGAAGGAGGATGAGACAGTGATGGGACAGGAATGGGAATTGGGATGTTACTGCCTGCATGCAGGGCCTGCCTTACCAATCCAACGCAGGTACTGAAAGAAGCGAAGGAGCCTGGGTAACGAAGTACAGTGCCACTGTAGTAACAGGTTCTCTCGGGCTGAGAATGGGCAGCGCCTGGGGGGCTTTTCCCCTCACCCCTGAGCCGCTCCTCCACTGCAAAGCCAGGTGCCAAGAAGCGGCTGTCCCTCTTGAGCAACAGGTAGAGCTCCCGGGCAAAGGCCGGGATCCTCAGCAACACCTCATCCCCATCCTCTGACGGTGGTGGCGGTGGTGGGGAAGGTGGCGGCGGTAACTGAGAAGCAGCGCCAGATCCCTGAGGATGAGGAGACCAGTGATAGAATTCCTGAGACTCGTATTCATCCTCCGCGTCCTCCTCCTCTGCTACCTCCCCAGCTGGCTGTGGTTGTCTGTTTACTGGGGAGGAGACCGAGCGGACCTCGCGGGAGCTGCCTGCTACTTGGCTAGGTGTAACAGGAGCACTGGTGGTGCTGCTGCTGCTATTTCCACAGCTGGGATCAGTACTGCAGCTGCCTCCACCACCACTGCCTCCAGCAGGCTCCTGCTGGCCTCTGCTCCACAGTGCTGGGAAGATGATCTCCCACTCCTCAGAGTCTCCTGATGCATGCAGACCTGCAGGAAAGCCAGACAAATAACAGCATATGCCACAAACCAGTGCTGCACATGCCACAACTTACCACTCATGCCAGTGAACACACATATATGCCAATACCCCTGACTACAGCCAGTGCTCCTAATCAACAAATGCATCACACAAAGCACACCCTTGTCCCATTTCTCCTCCCCCCACTGTACCTCCCCCACAATATGTTTACTTGCAGTATATTAGTCAGCCACTAGATGTCTCTGTGCTGTTTAGGAGTTCCAGACAGGAACTGTGGTCCCTGGTAAACATGGGAGATAAGCAGGAACAGGAACTGTGTGGTAACTATTGTTTGTGAATGTAGTTGTTCTCTTTAATAAACACCTCCTATATAAGACTAGAGCTGGACAAAAAAAATGACATTTAGAAAACAAGTGTCAAAAGTTCTCTTGCTGGTGGCCACGCTGACAATTTTTCCTAAAATACTTAATTAACTTTAGGAAAAACAAATATATATGCACATGCACATGTCCAAATTATTGTCATTTATTGAATCTTTTTACAGACTCAATAATAAAAATAATGTACAGTTGTCTCTCTTTTTTATAGGACATAAACAGAATAGAAACACAAATAAGGTGCGCTGCAGGTTCTTGTCTTTTTTATTGTTGATTCTTTTCCTTTTTTTGGTTGCTTCTTTAAAAAGACTTGCAAGCTAGTAAGTCTGCTGCTGTGAAAAGTGATATTAGCAAACATACAAATCATAGGCGCCGACTCCGTGGGTGCTCTGGGGCTGGAGGACCCACGGGGAAAAATTGGTGGGTGCAGAGCACCCACTGGCAGCTCCCCGCCAGCCCCCGCGCCCAGCTAACCTCCTCCCCATACCCCTCTCCCAAGGCGCCGCCCCTGCATTTTCCCCCGCTCCCCCCTCCCTCCCAGGCGTGCCGCCGCCGATCAGCTGGAGGAGCGCTGCAAGCCTGTGAGTCCAGGAAAAGCGGCTTGCCTGCCGCGGCGCCTCAGGAGGTGGAGGTTAGCCGGGGGCGGGTGGCGGGGAGCTGCCGGTGGGTGCTCGGCTGCTTCTCCCTCCTCCCTCCCAGGCTTGCAATCCCGGAGGGGGGGGGAATGCAGCGTGCCCGGGGGAGGAGGCAGGGGCGGGGATTTGGGGAAGGGGTAGAATGGGGGCAGGGCCAGGGGTGGAGTTGGGGCGGGGCCAGGGGCGCGAGCACCCACAGCGCCTATGATACAAATATCACTTTTCACAGCAGCAGACTTACTCAGTCCTGGCAAGCCCAGGGACAAATTAAGCCTAGGATGGGGAGGTAGGGGACAGGGGGGGAATGCATGATGGGCCGTCAGAAGCAGCAGGGACCAGGGGCAATGGGGGGTGAGCCCCACAGCCAGGCCCAATCCTACATCCCCAGGAAGGTGGGGAACTCACTAGCTGCCTCCTCCTCCAGCATGTGTGTCTCCAGACAGTAGCGTAGCCGGGGGGGGAGCAGGGGGAGCGGCCACTCCCCTTGTGAGCAGAAGGCGCCTTAAAAAGGAAGCGGCGCCGCTTCTTTTTAAGCGCCGCTTCTTGCACTCACCCGGCGGCGCTCCGAGTCTTCGGCGGCATTTCGGCGGCGGGTACCACCGAAGACCTGGAGCGAGTGAGGACCCACCGCCAAAGTGCCGCCGAAGACCCGGAGCTCCGCCGGGTGAGTACAGGGGAACGCGCCTTTTTATAGCGCCGCTCCCCCTGTGCTCAGGACCTGCCTAAGCTACTGTCTCCAGAGGGGGGCAGGGTCCAACCCCTACTGGTGTTCCGCAGGGACTGACCACTGTTTTGCTCCCCTCTCCACCCCACCCCCCCATCACTGCCCAGGAAGCTGTGGCTGCAAGAAAAGCCATTGGTGGCCACATGCGGCCACGGTGGCCGTATTTGAGAAATGCTTAAGCTATACTTAACCTTGCCTCACCACAGGGGGATGGACTAGATAACTTCTTGAGGTCCTTTCCAGCTCTACATGTCTATGATTCTATGACTCTCTCTCTGTGTGAATATTTTATATTACATATTTATATATAATTATTCATAATTTGTACATACATACACTATGAATATTCTAATCATAATGTGTATATACACACACATTATGAATGCTAGTATACACACATATAAATATTATGAATACTATGTAATACACACACATACTGTAACCATTGTATATGTGGGAAATCACTCCATGCCATATGATCATATATACATATGTTATTGATATATAATGTTATCAAACCCTGCATACAGTACTGATTAGTTGCAAAGTAATGTGTACAGGTTGGCTACAAATAAGAGAAGAAAGCAGCAGTAACATGCTGGACCACTGATTTTCCTCTCCTTCTTCCATGCTATGGAAAGTACAGAAATGAGCGCCAAAGAAAGGGATAATTTTACCTGCAATGATCCCATTTGATAGGAAACACAGCTGATAAAAAATGCAGCAAATGTGGCTCAGTCGCATCCCCGTTTTCTTCTCCATCCACTTCACTGTCCCAAACACACCGCAGGAGCAGCCTATTCACACTCTTTATTTATTCCTGTGTATTAGCTTCTGTTGCTGCAGCCTGTCCTCAATGGGTTGTGCCCTGAACTGCCCCCGTTCGTTGTATGGTTGTGGGTTGCAAGTTGCTGCCTCTTCACAGGGTGTATGTCCGAGTTTGTGGGAGGCAGGGAAGAAGGGAGGGGGAAGAAGTGGAGCGGTATTAAAATTTGCAGCGGCTCCCCAGCTCCCTGGTGGATTAGCTGATGAGTCTATTTTCTGATTTACGGGAGGCAGCCGGAGGAGAAGGGAGAGCCGGAGTGCGGCAGAGTGAAACCACCTCAAAGCCAGCCGAGAAGCAGAGGCCAGTTGGAGAGTCGAGAGGGTGTCCTAGAAAGGAGAGGGAGCAGCACACGCAGAAGCAGAGAAGGAGGGAGAGCGAGTTATCTGTGCGCAGAGCGTGTCACCCTGCACAGCAGCGAGAGGGGATAGCGGTGGACAAGCGGCAGGAAGGCGAGAGTTGTAGAGGGAGCACCCGGAGAAGAGGAGGCAGCATGTGCCCCGGCTCTGGTCAGCGCGCTCTGCGACCAGGCGGCTGCGAACTCTCCCTGGCAGGGGGCGGCGGATTAAGGGGAAGGGGGGGATCCCCCAAACTCCTGCAGCTTGCTCCCGATTGGTTGCTCCGGCCAGCACTATTTGCATGCCCCCAAGCCAGAGGTACAGCAGGCAGGTATAACCCCGGCCTCCCGCTGCTGCTCCAGTGTGAACAGCCGAGGGGGAGCTGCTGCTGAGCCTGGGCACAATGCTGCAATCCAAGCGATTTTCCAAACGCCTTTGAGTTGCGTTTCAGTGTTAAGGCGAGGAGCGGGAAGATAATGCAATTAGTCACGGGATTCTCCAGGGCTTCCACACACACAGCCTGTGCCTCAGCCCAGACCCCGCCTCCCTCTGCCCGTCACACACCCACACAGGACCGTGCATACTCTATACCCACATATCCTAGTCCAGTCACACACAACCTTATACCACAAGACACACGTAGTCTATACATCGACACACCCCAGAACACCCTCAGTATACATTTTACACACACCACATGGTAAATAAACACAAATTATACCCTGTCTAGGACAACACAAACACACTATACACACAGAGTAATACAAATCATGTCCTATATGCACAACCCCTATGTGAACACACAGAGGTTACACAGAGAGTCAGACAGAAAAACTCACACCACGTCCTATACTTACAAAGTAAAATGCACAAACACATTAGACTACACTACACATACACTAAACACCTTTTTAAAAAGTATCCCTTCCCTCCCCCCCTAAAAGGTCTTTGCTTCAAATACAAGGCACTCTAAAGATTTACCATTTCTGTCTGTTTTGTGTAACTTGATTCCAAACTCCCTTTTTGCCCCCACTACACAGCTCTCCATGGAAACCCAATGCTTCCCACCCCCATCCCTGTCAGCTGAGGAATGATTAAATGAGGAGCCAAGTAATATATTAAAACAAATATCTAAAATCAGAATAAGCTGCAAAATCAACAGATAAACACCTCCAAATCTGAGACTGATTTCTCATCATAACCTTTGTTGTTTTACCTACTGTTTCTGATGTCAAAGGTGACTACTATGCCTTAAGGGAAAACAAAGTAATCTAGTTTTGTGAGGAAATACATCTTTTCGATAAGAGAAAACTACAGAATTGCAAGAATTTCTCCTGAACGCTAAAGAGATGTTAAAACAAAAAGAAGTACCACCATATCGTTAGGCTCCAAATAAAAAAATATGTTTAGATTTCACAGAAGCCAAATTGGGAGCTGATCTCTGCTCTGAGTGTTCAATAGCTGAAGAAATGCTGCACAACAAGGGTGTGTATTCTTAACTACCTCCAAACAATATTCTTGATTAGTTATTTGGTTTTATGGAAAAAATTACTCGAGAGTGATCTTTTGCTGGAAATTAATTGAGCCAACTTTCAAACTAAGCAAAAATCAAGGAGGGTTGTAAAAACTAGACAGATTTATATTTAACAGCTTAAAAAAGAATCTCGGGCAGTGCAAATTACTATTCATGTGACATTTAAAATGCATTCTTATAGTAAAACTTTGATACCTGAGTAAATATTATTTCACATTTTATTTTGCAGTACAATTAGTTAGTTAATAGGCCCAATGCTGCAGTCTTTTCACAGACAACACCCTCATTACAGGGGAGTTTTGTCTGAGTGTGTACTGTAGAATGTGGCCTAAGTTCTACCACTAATTGCAATTTGAAGTATGAATGAACAAAAGCATATAGAAAGGGTACTAAAGTGTATCAGAAATAGGGATATTGTATATACAGTTTAGTACACAAAGTGGAGGTTTAAAATTAACATCCAGTCAACAGTAACCAGAACTCAAGACACAATGTAGTACTTTGTTTTTATTAAACTGGGAATCAGATTGGCATAACAATTTTTGGATTTCCCCAATTTAAGTTAGTCCTTTTGGACCAAATCCTTTTTGCCTTACTCATATGTGTAACCCCCCATGAAACCAACAGGACTATTTCTATGAGTAACATAAGCAGAATTTGACCCCTTGAGCACAAGCTGCAGGAAGTAGAGGGATTGTGAGAGGGCAACTGTGAGAGGTTTTAATATATTTGACTTTATCACAAACAAACAATAAAGGAGTATTTCAAACATTAAAATATTCAAATAAATATTCTACAAATAGGAAAACAAAGCTGCAATACATTTCCGTGGCTCATTTTGTGTTTTATTGTTTTAAAAGTTAAAATAAAAATGTAGGGGAAGTTCTCTATGTTTAACTTTGGGGAAAGTTCACTATAAAACAGCTCCTACTGGTGTTCATTAGTTTTAACAAAGAGTCTGGTCATAGGTTAATACTGGTAGACGTTGTTGTAGTCCACCACCTAGGGTGACCAGATGTCCCAATTTTATAGGGACAGTCCCGATTTTTGGGTCTTTTTCTTATATAGGCTTCTATTACCTCCCACCCCCTGTCCCAATTTTTTACACTTGCTGACTGGTCACCATAACCACTAACCTAACTAATTAACCGAACCTAACCATTGTCACTGACTAGTAGAGGGAAGTCGATATGTAAAAGAATAAGAACTGAAAGAACAAAACAATGGTTTCCTCCTGTGATTTTTTTGTAGAGAGAATGAGATTGTATCCACATATGTACTGTACAAAAGAGTTTAACAATTCATAAGTCCACCAAAACTCTGTCTGCAACACGTTACCTGTTTTACATGCCACAGCATAGTATGGTTACCTTAAAAACCCTTTCTTCATATTGTTGAATGTAATTTACTATGTAGTTGTAAACTAAGAAGAAAAACTGCATTTATTTAAAGAAATAACTGAGAAATTCGTTAAATGAAATATCGTTCCTATAGTTCCTATTTGTTTAAAAAAATTAATAAAACCAATTTTTCATTGTCTATTTAATCCATTCATGAAAAGTACACTAAACAGGAGGGCAAAGTTAGCATCATTCTTGTTATAATCTTTAGTACATCTATGGCTAAAAAAAATCAATTTTCTCCATTCACAATGCAGGGTAAAATGAAAATTATTAAAGATACTCAGTTTTGCTCCCTTGAGTCTTGAGATTACTCTTCATCTTTGAGAACAGTTTAATGCTGTAGTTTTCTAATTGCCACTAGTGGAATTAGCAGTCTGGCATATATCATAACAGAATTACACTGAATTTACAGATACTAATTAAATAAAAACAGTGGGCCAAATCATACCCATCCATAGACAAACTTTGCAAGGAAGTTGCAGGGGAGGAAGGGAGACCCTAAAGTATAATCAAAAACTGCATAAGCCAGCTCCTTACCTGGTGTAAATCAGTGTAGCTTCATTGATTTAAATGAAACTTTAGCAACCTACTCCGGCTGAGAAACTGGCTCCATGTGTTTATATTCACCCAATTTCTGAGGACTCATCTGTTGGGGTTAAAGGACAAGGTGTTGCTCGCCATGGTCTGAGTAGAGATTGAGAACTTTTAACCTCATGGTTCTCCCAAAATCAATCTTGGGACATCCCTTAGATCTCAAAGCACCCGCAGACAACTGAAGCATACGCCTGTGTTGGCCTTCCATGCCCCTAAGAAAGAAGCACGGCCTCATCTAAATCCATGCTGTCAATGACTTTCTACTTCTATCTCAGTCACCTGTTACTAGGTAGAACATCTTCTTCCCTATACCCAAGAATAATAGGTAAATGCAATCTAGTCATTTAATAAAAAGAGTTAAGTTTAACATGGTGTGAATTATGCATCTGATTTTTAATAAGTCCCCCTTTAATTTAATATAGATTCTATCCTCAACCACTGACTTTTTTCTTGGCTTATTTTGTTTCTATAATTATGACTGTAAAGGTCATATCAAATTTATGTTCATAACAAGGAATTTGATTTTCACAAGTACAATTCATTTCTACAAGATTGCCTTAAACAATGCTTTAAGTTGTTATAATAAATCTTTAAGCCTTTCTACAGTGGTTGAGTTGTTAATGATTTGACTATATGCTTTATAACTCTGACTGATGAAACTCTTGAGGATTACTGAGTTTTTGGATACATTTGTTTCAAATTTTTACAATTTAATAAAATATACTAGATAAATAGGAGAAACTATGCTGGTTTGAATGGTGCTTACTACATTAACACCACATATCATATGACCATTCAGATTAGAAACAGAAACACGTCTTCCTGTTTCTGGAGAGCCTTGCAAATGTTATCTCAATATAAATAAACTTTTGCGCAAAATGAAGGTCGAATTATACATTTTTTTAATGTAAATGTGAATGGAAATACAATTTGTTGATTTTTTTAAAAGCATGAAGAAAGTCAGTTTCCCAATTTTAGAGAAAGCTGTGCTTATTGCCTGTTAACTCACCGACTCTGAGTATTTAATCTGTAATTCTATACCATTATTTACATCTTAAATAAACCCTTCATTTTGACCATGTATGTATTTAAGATCACTTCAAAAGACTTTTTAGTGAAACTTGCTTTAGAGCAAATCTCTCAGTTATATCTAAACTCAGTAGTACAATCATGATAACCTGTGGAGTAGGATATAAGTGTCAAACTACTGTGAACTTAATACTCCATATTTACAGAGTTGGCACTTCTGATTTAAAGTGCCAACACTGTAAATATGTAAAGTTAAGCTCACAGTAGTTTGATGTTTATATGTTACTCCACAGATTCTCATGACTGTATTACTAAGTAAAGATGATTCAGTGAGATTTGGTCTTAGTACGGTATAATCATTAACTTGTGAGTTATTTCCCAAAGTCACACTGTGAATTTAATCTAGATCTTTGTGGGTGGTAGCTGTAAGTAAAAATACACTTAGAATGCACTATTTATATAACCTGTTGGCTGAGTAATCATAATCACTTATAGTCTTTTCATTTGGTATGCTATTTTTCTTAGAAATGTGGATGTTTGAAATTAAGGTACTTTAGATGGTCTCCATACAATTTAACAAAAAGCAATCCTCACAGTAAAAGAAATCTAGGCATCAGATGCAAATTGTAGCCCCATAATTAAAGGCAGTAAGGGCCCTCCACAAACGTCAGTTTCTCATAACATAAGCTGCAAAGTCTCCTACAAAGAAGTGCTTACTCCATACTTCTGACAGAGATTTTCCCCCAGACAGAACTAGCATCCTTCCAGTCTGAGACATCATGGCCTTCCATAGTGATCAGCTGTTGTCATTTCATACGCAAGTCTCACAAAGAACAACTTTCCATTTGAAATACCAAGGAATCCCTACAAAAAAACAAGTGTTCAAATTTGAGATACCTCAGGTCTCCACATGGAAAAAAGAGTCCACTATTTTGAGAAGAGGCTTCTCAATTTGAAATGGAGGCTTGCATCTTAAAAACAAACAAACACCCTATCCCATTTATGAGACACCAAAGTTCCCTCCAAAAGTTCAGCATCATCTAAGATTTCTACTCTCTCTAGTGGCATGTTCCCATGCTTCCATATTCATCTGATAAAGAACCCAAGAGGTCACTGTGATGCTGGAAGACGGGGGGCCAGTGCTTGCCAAGGCTGTAGCTATCATCTAAGCACTGACAATTCATAAACGGAAACCAGATCAGCTCACCTGTATTTTCCTATTGTTCAAGATAAGTGTTAGACTTGTAAAGATGTGTTTAAGTGCTTAGATTCTATCAAATGCTTGTAAATTGCATTAATCTTATTTGTAATATATCCCATGTTGTAAGAGGATATGTAAGTTTTGCTTTATAACTGTAAAAATACCTGCTCTGAACTTATGAACCCAGGCAGAAGGAATAGTTCCTCTGCCCATCATGGTGCATGATCAAAACTAAGTGGGCTATTGTGAAACATCACAATACAAAGACTGGGCTAACGGCCCTTTCATGCCCACAAAAGTACTACATGCAAGGAAACTCATCCCATCAGCTTTAATTCTAGAAGAAGGAAATAAAGATAGTGGACATCTCTTTGCTGTTTGGACTCTCACAGGGCTGGAGCTAGGAAACAAAAGCAGAGATCTCCTTTTAAAACTATAGATTGTCATTTGTGTATATATGTTGCCTGCTTTAGCAAATAAATTACTCTCATTTCTTTTTTCTAGTTAATAAACCCTTAGTTAGTTTACTATAGGAGTGGCTACAGGTGTTGTCTTTGCTGTGATATCTAAGGTACAAATTGACCTGGAGTAAGTGACCGGTCTCTTGGGACTGGGATCAACCTGAATGTTTTGTGATCATTGGTGCAAATTAGTTTTTCAACCTTTGATCTGCAGACCTCAGGAGATCTGCAGACTCTGTCTAAGATTTCCGCACATCCATATGAAATTTCTTTTAGGGATCCACAAATGAAAAAAGGTTGAAAACCACTGATGTAAGTGATCATGAAGTCCAGCTTGCCTGTGTGGCAAGATAGACTAGAGTGCCCAAATGGACTGTTTGTGACTCCATGGCAAGACTGTTATAGTGCTTCAGGAGTTCACATTTGTTACTGGGTTGATGAAATGTAATTATAGAACCTACCACTGGGTTGGGGTGTCTGCTCTGCTTTTTGACAGTCTGCCCTGAGGTTGGCACTCATCATCGTGAATCACCCCAGACAGTATGACATTTACCTTGGGTTCCTCCATTGTATAATGGACCCTTTCCCCTCCATCAAGAGTCTGAACTTCCTTTCAAATTCAGATCATTTAAGTTTAAGAAAAAAGTGTATTTGTAGTAATTTTAAAAAAAATATTTTTTTCTGTTTACAACATTAGCAATATAAAAAAATAATACCTTGGTGGATTACTTTTCTTGAACAGTAAGATGAGAAAGGACTTCTTAATGTGACTTTGAATGAATATTTGAGAACGTTTAAAAACAAAAACAAAACACACCAAAGCTCTACCTTTATTATTGGTGAGCAGGGAAAAGAAAAGAAAAGAAAAGAAAAGAAAAGAAAACACAGTGGTAATTAAGAACATCCTACAAACTCAGGAAACTTTTTACCAGGTAGAATTTCTTATTATAACAGATTATTTTTGTTGATAGTAAAAATATAGTTGCTTTGTCTCAAAGCAAAGTACTCACTTTTATTGAATTAGGTAAAATCAAAGCATGCATATATAATAGTAATAGTAATCTGGGAAACTATAACCATTATTGGCCCTATTCTCTTGTCCAGCATAATTTCAAATCTATTTCAAAAGTAGAAGTAGGTGAGAACTTTTGGGCACTCTGAAGATTAGCATTCTGATTTAGGTCTGATTAGGGTCCTGATCCTGCAAGACTACACACAGGCTTAACTTTATTTAAGGGAGAGGACTGTTAGCATGATCAGGAAGGATGAGAAGTGAGCAGAGCAGAACTCTTTTCCCCATCTGTAAATCAAATGGCATATGATCCCTTAGGGACCATTGGTAGGCATTGTCTAATAAAGCAGCTTTTTACTGCTCTAATGTACAAGAGGGACAGGGCAGTTTAACCTGCTGCTATCCAACTCAGATGTGAGGAGAGGAAGATGGGGTAAGGAGACAGAGGTTCAGAGAACAGAACAAAAGAGGATTTTGGCCAGGACTGCAAAACACATGGGACCGAGTTAAAAAATCCATGACATTCCTAGCCAAAATGAAACAGTTGACAAATATGTTAGATTAACACTGAACACTAGGTAGATTTGTGCTGTATTTAACCCAGTAATTTAGAGACGAAAGATACTGTGTTCCATGGTTAATCCCATGGACATACCCATTACACTGTGCAACAACTGTAAATATGACAGGTTTCAGTGTAGCAGCCGTGTTAGTCTGTGTCAGCAAAAAGAACAGGAGTACTTGTGGCACCTTAGAAACTAACAAGTTTATTTCAGCAAAAGCTTTCACTACAGTTAGAGAGTGTAAAGAGAAAACTAAAAATTAAAAGTGTGGGCACTGGAAAGTTGCACAAAGTAAAGAAATCTAAAAGGGAACATAGCTGAATCTTAAACAAAAAGAATTGTTTTATTAAACAGCAAGCAACTTCTATTCTTTTGTAGGTATTTTGGTAGATAATTTATTTGGGTATAATCTTCAGTATATCACAATCAGCATTACTATTATTACTTACCTATCTAATAGTGTCAATTTACACATACATAAAGAGAAGAAGACATAAAACAGAACCATAAGGGACACCGAACTCATGGAGAAGAGGAAGGAGTCTTTAAAGGAAATGCTTTAGGA
Organism: Chelydra serpentina; assembly: GCA_037349315.1. NCBI lineage: Eukaryota > Metazoa > Chordata > Testudines > Chelydridae > Chelydra > Chelydra serpentina. The sequence continues at coordinate 32,559,823 of JBAIAC010000042.1, forward strand.
GGGTTCAGGAAATTAAGGGTGGGGCGGGGAGAATAGCACTGTCATGAAAGATAAGAGAAAGGAGGAGGAGACTGTGATCAAGAACATCAGGAATGATGATTTATGTCTTATTTCTTTGCTGTGTGGTAAAATGAAAAACATTACAAGTACATTATATTTTTTTAAAATGAGTTTTATTTCTTTGTAGTCTCGGAACAAATATGAATTCAATATCTGAATGAAGATAATGATTTGTGAGCCATCCCTCTACCAAGTGGCATTAGCTCAAAAACATGTCAGAACCCACAACACCTAATGAAATAATATTAATCTGCAAGTGATTTTTCACATAAATTATATTGTGGATATCCTATTTGGGTTTTTCCCCTGCCATGGCAGAGAAGGATTTCATTATACTTACCAGATTAAAAAAACCCAAACATTATAGACATGATTTATATTTTTCTATCTAAGGGATTTATTCATAAGAAATGTTGTGTGGAAACCTGCAGAACAGGCTGCCTTACTCTTTCAGTGTCTGTAACTGGGAAACCCATCAAGACCACATGAGTTGTCAAAGCATACACTATGTAATATACTGTATGAGTACTGTCCACAGACACTCACTTTGAAGGCAAGCCAATGGCAAACAGTGGCACTAGGAGACCAGCTAAAATATAGAGGAATCAGGGTGACAGAACATAAAACACAGGTTGTGCAATAACAGGCAAACAGCCAAGGGCACATAACTAAGTGGTTTCTAAGCTGCTCTCTAGTGCCCTTTTCACTTGAGGCAAAGCAAAAAAAAAAAAAAAAACAACCACCACCTAAAACACGCCCCCCCCCAAAAAATCCTTCATATATGTTGGCTTTCTATGAGATGTTCTTAGTTATACTTCTGAATATCTGCCCCCAGGTTATGTGGGAATACACAAGAATAAAAAGAATAAAAGCACAGAAGGTAGATTATCTTGCATTTAATTGAAGTCAGACAAAGGAAAGAAGCTGATTGACAGGTTGTGCTACAATCATTGTGACCCAAAGCCAGGAAGTGTCAGTTATCATAGTGCTGACAGGCATTCATTGTACTGGATTAATTCGTTAATATTTGCAAAGCACTTTGAAGATGAAAGGTGTTATATAAGGACTAAATATCATCATCATCATCATCACCTAAAACTTGTGTGTTTTCCTTAAAGGAAAATAAGCCACAAAAGTGTTTTCAGTCAACTGCTGAGAAGAATCAACATGTGTGATTTCTTTGCTGTACCTTCGCACTTGTTTAGGACTCTAGTAATCTAGTATATTTTGTTACCTTTTGCAATCTTTCATAGATATATAGGAATCAGAGGTGAGACTCAGTATACACACATACACACACACTATAACCACAAGGAAGACTTTCGCCAGATGTTTTTCTAGTACAGAAGAATTTTGTCAGATTTAATTTCCAAAACAATTAATGTAAACTGGTGTTTGCTTTTGCTTCTTCTTCTGCTACAATGAGAGTTGTTGGACCAGCTGGTTTTATCGCCACCAAACATACAGGAGGAGGGAACTATAAGGTAAAAGAAAGGCTACCATGTGACCAAAATTAGGAAAATAAATCTGGTTATTCCAAACTGAATGTCTGGTGCACAAGGTCACCAGGTACTACAAAGTTGAAGGAAGACAGGCCTTGCCAAGAAATTATGCATGTGAAACAGGAAAATCCTGACAGCTATTAACTTATTTATTTACTTAATGTATGAAATATATGGAGGAAACTGAAAGTCTATACGGATATGGAGAAGTCTCTGATACTCCATCAAAAAGAAAATGGAAGAATATCACTATATGTTCAGGGAACTGAGGTATTTCTATTTACTCTACACAAGAAAATGTGAGGACCTGATTGAGACATCTCAATCAAACTGTGAATGTTGAGGGGGTTGAGAGAGAGAGAGAGAGAGAGACCACATGTCCAGCATAATCATTTTAAAAACAATTTGTAGAAAAAGGAAAAAACTCCTCCGAAGAAACCTTTAGCACTATCCCAAATTAAATTAAGTTCTCTGTTTTCATAATTAGCATAATAAAAGATCTACCCCAGCTTGACAAGAAAGTATCCAAAACAAAGGGTTATCAGAGACAGGTAGATTTAGAGTCCTTAGACAAAAATCCCCATAGGCTACAGGATCAGGCTCTGTATCTCCACCGGAAACAGTTTGATTCAGGTTTGGGAAGCTCAAATTCCATTATTACTAGGAAACAGTCAGTGGCGATGTTTTAAATGCCTTCATAGTCTCTCTCTCTCTCTCACACACACACACACACACACACACACACACGTGTACTCTATAAAACTTATACATATAAGTAAAGTTTCAGTTTTGATAAGACATGTAGAAATATCTAAATATCCATTAAATGAACAATCCAAAAATGTTTTAGAGCCAGCAGAGTTAATCCTGCTGGCTACACTGAGATAAAGCCTTACACCATAAACTATATAAAGTACTGCGTATAGCCAGAAAATCATCAATGATGTAAACTTCTTTTAAAAATCTGAAAAACAAATTAATTTGTTTTGCAAATATTAACAAATTAATCCAGTACAATGAATGCCTGTCGGCACTATGACAACTGACACTTCCTGGCTTTGGATCACAATGATTGTAGCACAACCTGTCAATCTGACATCCACCCTGACTGAATTGGCCTTCAACATTGGTTCACCACTTGTAAGGTAACTCCCTTCTCTTCATGTGCCAATATATATTTATGCCTGTATATGTAATTTTCACTCCATGCATCTGAAGAAGTGGGGTTTTTTACCCACGAAAGCTTATGCCCAAATAAATCTGTTCGTCTTTAAGGTGCCACCGGACTTCTCGTTGTTTTTGTAGATACAGACTAACATGGCTACCCCTCTGATACAAATACAAGTGACACAGCTGAATTAATTAGGATACAATTTAGAAAGGAAAAAAAATTGAGATCAGGTTATTTCCTTGAATAGTTATGAAAAACTATAGGATTCTTTCAAGGGCTCTCTGGCACATTGTCCACTTGCCTGAGAGCTGCCCAAGTTGTGGCCCTGCTTCAGCGGCCTGTATGGAGATTTGTGGGGACCCAGAATTCCTCCCACTTTCTCTCTCTGTCAATCATTCTCTCCTAAGGGAGTGTTGAATACAATATATGTGTACTGTTATTTTAAACAAATAAAATTGATCTTATTTCCATCATTTAAATTTGATTCTGATCCCCTAACCTCCAAATGGAGTCCTCAATAGTTTAAATTGTTTAACAAAAACAAATTTCACATTATTTTAAGACAAATAGATATGTAAAATATTCAACATGTAATGGTCCACATGTGGATATTAAAGATCCCATAGCACTTTTGTTAGCGCAGGGCTTGCTCTAAGCCTTGGTCAAAAAAATTCCCTTCTTATTATTACTGTTAATTTTGCAATACATGAGTTGTCTATAGATCACAGACCACCCCAAAGGCAGTTGCATTTCAGTGGTATTATACATATACAGTTTATGTTGGGCTTTGGAACTTTTCAGGATAAAACCAGCCAAAAGTGAAACTTTATTATTGTTCCTCTTTACTACTTTTTTGCTGATTTATTCCTTCCTATTATTTAAATAGAACACCACATTTTATTTTGACTGAGATGTGTTTTATTAATAAAACAAGAATATAAAATGCATGTCTACTGAAACACATGAACCAGAATTAATTGACAGTTTATGTACCAATATAGACAAGATAAAGAATAAAGGAATAGAGTTAATAGAAATTTAAACTACTGTGGACTTGATTAAAATGGCTAAGGGATTAGAATCAGGTTTTCATGGTGAGAATGGGATTATTTAAGGACTTCAAGCATTTTGAAAATGTTTTTAAAATGAATGGGGTCTTTCACTAGGCCTATTCATTTTTTTTAAATGAGGCCCAAACCAAACTTTAAAGGAAAACTGAACCCATTTTGCTCAGCCCAGCAATCTGTAAGTTTGAAAGGTGCCATAAGAAACACTTCTAACCATGAATAAACTGTGTCAAGAATGACTTGTCTTTTTAAGCAAGATTGCCACCTCTGTAGGGGGGCATAGTAAAGCCAACTGCAATTTTTAGAAATGCCTTCAGACAAAGTTCACATTTTATTCAGGGTGAAAAGCTTTTTTCTTATCTTTCAGATTTGGGTTGGAAAAAATATTGTACTCCTGTATATTATACAGATCTCTATCAAACCACCTCCGGTGAGCAAGATACCATATAGTTTTTGAATGCTGAAGAAGCACCCACATACAACTTTGTGTTATGATAAAAATATAGGGAAAAGTAACCTAGTGACCATTCAGGAGGACAAACTGGATAAATGAACTGGGATCTAAAACCCTGATGGGGGAGCTCTACAGCTATGTATTTACTGACACAAACAAGGGAACCCTGTAAGAATCTTGCAATTTACCTATGGAAAGATTGAGATACACAAGAATGAAGAGCAAAGGGCATATATGCAATTGCAAATCAACACAAATGCAACAACTAGGTTACCAATGCTGTGTTAATCCACTACTTTTTGTTCTAAGTGTTATTTTGTTTGTTTGTTTATTTTATACCTATGCTGTAGCTCCAGTTGTGTTAGAACCACAGCACATTTGCTACTGTCTAAAATTACAGCATGCTTTTAAAAAGAAAAATGCTGTTCCAGGTGCTAGAATACTGATAATGGTATAGAAAAATAAATAAGAGTTGTGAAGGGCAGAAAGTAAATAAAATAAAATAAATCAATAAAATAGAACAAATTATTAAATAGGGGTTGGAGTGAAAGGCCTGATCTTGCAGTCCTAATTCAGGCAAAACGTCCACTGATTTTACGTCCTGATGAGGCAAAGCACTTAAGCATTGAAGTCATTGGGTCTACTCATTTGCTTAAAATTAATCATGAGTTTAAGGGCTTAGCTAGATCAGGACCGTATATTTCAGGAAAATTGCCCCAGTTCTCTTGGGCAACAGCTTCCTGATTAATTACTCTGACTTGCTGGACCACTGCTTGAATTAGGACTGAGAGATGGGGCCCTAGATGAAGAATGTAAAGGGTTAAAGCTGTGTGTTTTGAGATGGAGGCAAGTAGAATAGGGGTTTCTTTAATGATGTTTTCTCTGGTAATAATGTTTTGATTGTCAAATATGGTTCAGGGCCACATTATCCCAACTTCCTCATACTGAGTAGAACTACTCCTAGATTAAGGTAAAAGTGAGTAACGGTGGTAGAAGCTGGACATTAGTAGATATTAATTATTTACTATATACTTCCATTTGAAATTTAATGCATTTAACAAAGTATTAGCCTAAGAATGAATTAGGTACATTAGAAATCAGATAGTGAATGGTTCCAGAGGAATCTCTATGACATGAATAAAATGCTTTGTGACAGTCAAAAATAAATAAAGGACACTGATGAAATGCCTTCCCCTACAGGAGATAAGTTTTTAAATAAAAAATTGCATATTTAATCATTTATTTTGCAAGTTATTTGTTGTTAAAAAAGTCTCAGAAAATATCAGAGAAACCAGCTAAAACAATGGCCTCTTGAAGTCTGAGCATCTTAACAGATGGTTCCTATTAAACTTCCCTTGCTTTTTCAAGGAGAATATCTTTTATGTCTACTACAGAGTTTGCTTTTTGTTTTTGTTTATTTTGAAAACATACCTACAGCATTTTTAGATATATAATATAGGGACAAAAGTATGTCAAAAATCTGACAAAAGCATTTCTAGCAGTTTAAACTTCTACCCCATTTTCAGCTGCTGATTCAGGTCACATTTCCGTTTACTTTTTACTTGTTTGAACTGATGAACGATTCTCATCAACAGGAGGCTCCTTCAGAAGTGCTCAATTTCTTTTTTTCTCTTCCTCCTTCTCCTCCTCTTCTTCATCAAAATGAAGGAAACATGTTTAAAAATAAAATAGTGATGTTTTTCTACAAATATTTAGAAATTGAACCGGTGTACCTACTACTGTAGCCCTTATGAAAATGTGAAGGCACAGAATTTGGTCCTGATCCCAGACAAGTGAACGAACACTGCTTCATAACTTCTGCATGCATGAATGTTGATTATACAAGATATTACACAACTTTATCTCACATAGTGCCATACATGTATTCCAGAATGAGTTATCGAACTAAGTGATACAAGATAATATAGCTTAGCTACATTTATAGTACTGTATTATATACTGTACGTCATTCAAAAGAAGAACAGCATATGCATGTGAGGAGATAACAGCAAAATCCATGCCAAAATGTTGGTATTAGGAGAGGGAGAGAGAGAGAGAGTGCTGTCTTTAAAAGGTCCATAAAGACAGCTCCGCATACTATGTTCCAACCAATACCAATGAAGTTTCAGAGTTTGACCAAAAAAATGAAAGCATTTATAATTACAATACTAGTTTTTCACATGCTGCTGTGAGAGCATGAAGCTCCCTTCCTCCATTAATTATTTCCTGAATCAATATATTTCACGCACTAGTTGTAATAAACCACATATGAACCTCCCACATGGTGTATTCAATAGCATGCTGCCTATGATTTTTCACATCTTTCAGCTTCAGCACTAAGAAACATTATCATGATTTGTGATTCTCTTTGGGGTATTTTGGATCCATAAGCCAATGAGCTCTGTGGAGCAGAAAAGCTTCTCTTTCATCAACAGAATTTGGTTCCAATAAACGATATTACCTCACCTACCTTATCTCTAATATCCTGGAACATAGCTACATTAACACTGAAAAAATAACTCACCCCAAAAGCCATTTTTAGTTGCTTATGACAGATAAGCATCTGATTTTTAAAAACAGCCTTCAGTTTTGCTGGCATGAAACAGATAGTTGGAATTCTTGGTGCCAGTATCTGTGTTAAACTTAATGGCATTTGCACAACTGGAGGCTGCTTTTAAAAGTCAGGCCAAGAATATGGCAAATAATTATTTAATAAGTAATCAAGGGACAATTCAATGCAAGCCACATTGTTCTCTTGAAAATTATTCTTAATTTAGTGAACTCTATTCAGCAAAGTGTCTACATCTAATAGGAAAAGAAAAAAGGGAAAAAAGGACAACACAGTCATAATATTATTTTGAAACATTTCTTGTCAACAGTCTCATCAGAGAAGGCAGGCACAGAACCCTGTCACTGAATGAGGCAAAGGTCTTGTGGAAAAATTAGTGTGTGTTCATGAAATTATAGACTGTATCAGAATGCACATGTACAAGAGTGACAAATTAAGGTTGCACAGGCAACCTTAATTCAGGTATTTTCTAACCTTTGAATGCTTGACTTTGCAACCTTAGCATTCTTTAAACATAGTTTGTTGGTATGTAATTTCTTACATTCCCCCACAACAAAATCCCCCAAACTCCTCCTCCCCTCAATTCTATCATATGGAACCATACTGACTCTCACATCACTCCACAGAACTGGAACTCTAGATCCACACTAGATATTTCGTTCAGTGATCACTCTGTGTTTACAGCAGTTGGCAAGACATCTGCTCTATTTTGGAACAATTGCAGGGAAAGTCCTGCTCTACACCTCAAGTCCTAGGATGCAGCATCCTGAGCCACTTTGAGGGTTTTGCAAGCTGGCATCTCCTGTCATAGTAGATGTTCAAGTTTGTTTCAGTTCATCTTCTTGTGCAAACAAACTGATGAGGGATCTGCAGATGCGACTGCATGTCAGGTAGGCATGGCTGAATGATTTTGCCACAGCCTGATTTCTTCGCTCACGCTTCATTTTTGGCTTTTTCTGTTCTGCTGTTCTTGATTGCTTTAACTGCAGGCCAACAGGTCTGCCGCCATCCTGATGTGTCAACGGCAACAGCTTCCCATGTATTTGAGACAAGTTGGCCAGCTTTGAGAGTATTCTTATATTGTTTTCAATGGCCTCCCAACATATGTGCTCCCATTTTTAACTGTCCATAAAATATGGCTTTCGGGAGTCATGTATCATCCATTACCTACGGGGTGATCAGCCCAGTGAAGTTGCACCGGTATCATTGGGGATCCAACATTAGCCACGCATCATCAGCACAGGACTTCAAGGGGTCAACCAGGATACCAAACATTAATGTTACAGATGAGATGCAGACAGCGCATATGAAAACACTCTAGTTGCTTCAAGCATCTGTAATAGAGTGTCCATGTTTCATACCTATAAAGAAGAGTGCACAACACAATTGCATGATAGACATAATCTTGGTGTGAAGTCAAATGCCTTTCACATTCCACAAGCAGTGACAAGGCATTTGACCATAGGCAGAATGGGCTTTAGAAATGCGCTGCATGATTTCATCGTTGATCATGACATTATTAGCTAACATGCTGCCAAAATAGCAAAACTTTCCTATCACATTAAGAAGTGCATCATCAAATGGCGATTTCAGGGGCAGAATACATTTTCCTGGAACAGGCTGGTAAAGCACTTTCGTTTTCTTGGGGCTAACAGACAGTCCAAATCACTTTGCTGATCTAGAAAAGCAGTTAGTTAAATGCTGCATGTCTTTGATGGCATGTACGACAAGTGTACAGTCAAGCTAACGAGCAAGTCACTCACTTTAGCGTGAGCATGAAGATGCTGGATACTGAAGATGCTGCCATTTATGTGGAATTGCATGAAAATACCTCAGCTGCAGTCTTTGAAATAGCACCAAAGAGAACAGTAAGTAGTGTAGGTGAAAACATAGTGTCCTAATTAACGCCATTTGTGACAAACAAAGATTCTGAGGAAGCACCAATTTCCAACACTCTAGCCAGCATGCCATCAAGGAATGAACGCACAATGAAGATGAATTTTTGGAGGCACCCAACTGCGTGAAAAATTCACCAGACACCCTCATGATTAACAGTGTTGAAGGCCTTCATCAGGTCTACAAACACCATATAGAGGTCGTGGTTTTGTTGCACAGTCAGGTTGGCACAAAGGAGATATGAGGGGATGAAACATGCTCACTTCAGACAAAATAGTCAGAGAATTTAGTTTCCAAACTAATAAGTCTCTACTGCGCATGTGCAAATTCATTTTTCATAGGCTTATAAACTTGGCCAAATTTGGGTGGACTTTCATAGGGTAGGTCTACACTACCCGCCCGATTCGGTGGGTAGAGATCGATCTTCTGGGATTGATTTATCGCGTCTGTAAGGTTTCGGACTCACCCGGCGGCGCCTCCTGCTGGTTGTCCTGGGAATTAGCTCGTCCAGCCCTGGAGCGCCCTCTGCAGACCGGGGATCCGGCTTGCCCACTTTCCGCTGAGGCCCACGAGTCCCTCCTAGGACCCGGTGCCCCTTTAACTAGGGTGTTGCCCCCTGGCAGTACCCCTAGATCTGGGTCTCCCCTCCCCAGGGGAACCCCCAACCCACTACCCCCACCTCGCCTCAGTCGTAGGCTACTGCCAGTCACCAGCTAGCCCCCGCGCCCTGGGGCAGACTGCAGTATAAGCCACTCATCACAGGCAAAGGGGGTTTGGACCTGCTGCCTCGGCCTACCCGTGGGTTGCCCCCGCAACCCCAGTACCTAGTGGGGCCTAACCCTAGGCCACAGCCTGGGGTTTTCTCAGGCCGGAGCTCCCCAGCTCCTCTGGCCTTCCCCAGCCCTGCTCCACCCTAGGTACCTCGTCAGGTCCTGCAGCCAGGCCCTTCCCTCTCTAAAGACAGAGAGAGAGTGTCTTCTGCTCCAGGCCCACTGCCCTCTTATAAGGGCCAGCTGGGCCCTGATTAACTGGCCGCAGCTGTGGCTGCTTTGCCACTCAGCCCAGCTTCTCCGCCTCAGCCCTCTCCTAGGGCTGTTTCCAGCCCCTCAGGGCAGGAGCGGGGTTCCACCCCGCTACAGCGTCTCATCTAGACGCGATAAATCGATCCAAGAAGCGCTCCCTATCGACTCCAGAACTCCTGCTCGGTGAGAGGAGGAAGCACAGTCGACGGGGGAGCGAGCCTGCACTGCGTGGACCTGAAGTAAGTAAAATTTATTTCGATCTAGGAAACGTCGACTTCAGCTACGCTATTCTCGTAGCTGAAGTTGCGTATCCTAGATCGATCCCCCGCCCCAGTGTAGACCAGCCCATAGGAAAATGTCTCTTTTCTTGAGGGGGAGGGATAGCTCAGTGGTTTGAGCATTGGCCTGCTAAACCCAAGGTTGTAAGTTTAATCCTTGAGGGGGCCATTTAGGGATTTGGGGCAAAAATTGGGGATTGGTCCTGCTTTGAGCAGGGGGTTGGACTAGATGACCTCCTAAGGTCCCTTCCAACCCAGATATTCTATGATTCTATGAAGAGCAAAAACCACATCCTGACACTGGGGTGGCCCTGTTGCTAGTTGTCAAGTCCCTACTCCAAAGCATGGAGACATTACAGCTTCTCAGTTAAAGGTTGTAAGAATTTTTTAACATGGGCAGACCAATGCATTTTTCTCTACTCTTGTTCTTGGAAGTGGCTGAACCATTTTAGCTAAAACTTGAAAAATATAAATAAAATATAAAAATAAAAAGTATAGGCTGAGGCAAACACCCAGCATTGAAAATTTCAGGCCAAACAGTTAAAGCAACTGATAGTCTTATAATGGAAAGTGTTAAGTAACCTTATTGTAAGCAGAGCTACCAGTTCTGCCTATAATACATATAGATGTGATATGAACACCCGTCTAGTAAGAAATAGAGATTGCCCACTGATTTCACATAGACTGTAAATACACACATGCCAGTTGGAAAAGTTCAGAAGCCCCAGAATACCAAAAACCTAGCATTTTGATCATAAACTGCAGAAAGGAGGATTCAAGAGAAAAAGAAAGTGAAAGACCCTAATGTCAAAATTAAAACCCTTACACTCAACATGAGGGCTTAAGAATATCACCATGGAAGAAATTCATAAATGCATACGCTTGAACAAAAAATGGAAATCCATCCCTAATGAAGACAATAGAAAGGTGTATAAACCATTGAAGGGAAAGTACAAGATTGAAATTAGGAAAACTAAGAAGGAATTTGAAGAGCAAATTTCTAAAGGTATAAAAACAAAAAAATTTTTTTTTGAAAAAGTCTGTCAGAAGCTGGAAGCCACCGGGCTAAATTTGACAATTACACAGTGTTATAACAAGTTAACTAAAAAATATTAAATGTGTGCTAGTATTCAGTGTAGATAAGTACAATTGTGCTTAAAATCATGTAGTCAGTCACAGTTGTGGAATTTTTCCACAAACGTCAGTGAAAATTGGATCAAGCCGTAAGTGATCCTGTACAGAAAGAGCAGGTAGTCCATGAAACATCAGATCAAAATGAGAAAACCAGAAATGCAGGAATCCAAATCAGCAATCAAAATAGGTTTATTGATGGGGGGGGGGGGGGAGGGAAAATACAGTGGTGAAAGTGAATAAAAGAGTGTTAGTTACTTCTTCACATAACACAATAACCAGGGGTCACCCAATGACATTAATAGGCGACAGATTTAAAACAAACATAAGGAAATACATCTTCACAGAACGCATAGTCAACCTGTGGAACTCATTGCTAGGGGATGGTGTGAAGGCGAAAATTATAACTGGGTTCAAAAAAGAATTAGATAAATTCATGGAGGATAGGTCCATCAATGGCTACTAGCCAAAATGATCAGGGATGTAATCCCATGCTCTGGGTGTCCCTAAAACTCTGACTGCCAGCAACTAGGACTGGATCACTAGCTCAATGCCCTGTTCTGCTCATTCCCTCTGACGCATCTGATGCTGACCACCATCGGAAAATGGAATACTGGGCTAGATGGAGCACTGGCCTGACCTAGGATGGCCAGTCTTATGTTCTTATATGATTGAGATTGAGAATATAGCCAGTGTTGTCAAGATATCTTAATAGGGTTGTCAATTTTAGTTGGACTTATTCCTGGAGGTTTCATCACATCACATTATCTTTAATTAAAGATTAATCTTCAATTCCTGGAGACTCCAGGACAATCCCGGAGGGTTGGCAACCCTATATCTTAACTGTATATTTCCATACTTTCCAATATTTGGACTTCCATTAAGTTTAACTTTAATTTTGAATTACTTATGGCTGTTTTATCATCATTACAATTGGTCTTATAAGATTATTTATCCTTAACTACTGATATATATTTTACCATATCATCACCTTATCTTGACTTCACTTGAAGAAGTTTTTGTCTGAGACTATCATTCCTTTCAGTCACTATTACCAAAAGGCAACCCTAGCCCTCAAAAAGGTACCTAAAGGAAAGGGCTGACTTCCTGACCAACTTCACTACTTACAGGTCTCTCAAGCTTCTCAGAGTTCTAAGGTTCATGAGAACCTAAAACTCCAAGTGACACCCATGGGTCATGATCCCTGGCAATGTGAACCTACCAGTTTCAGTTTGCACACAGGCCCTATTTAGGATTAGGTCAGTAACCTAAATACACTAAGAATATAAGTGAAGTCCAACATCTGCAATGCCCATGAAAACTCCTTTCAACACCTATATACCAAAAAGAAGCAACTTTTAACCTTTCATTATTATTTTAAAAATCCTGCTTACTTAAATAAAAAATGAAGTTATTTCTCCTCAGAGAAAGACCTTTATTCAAATGTCCCTTACTGAAATGGATCTGCTTTACATAAAAATATCCCTAATGCTTTATTTTCTGTCTTGACGGTAATTAATACTGACAGTTATCACATTTACATGACTTGAGATGGCATTGATATATTTAAAATAATCAGTTTTCTGTGAAACAGTACCCATGCAAACCTCAAAATGTCAGTAGTGAATTTAATGTATTTGTTTGTGTTCTGATAGTAGCTGCAGTAAGAACTGTGCATTTTTCTGCAAGAGTCAGTACTGAGGATTCCAGCTATGGGATACCAGGAACAATCCAGCTGTACAGCTTAATCATATAGAATTATGTTTGTGGGAAATGCCCTTTTTCCACCATCAGTCAATTACCATCCCAAATTATTGGATTTCTGCCACAAAATATATAGCGCACTCAATGTCCAGTATTGTTCTGGATTAAGTAAGTTATAACATTTGAAGTCTGCCTTAGGTAGTGCTCAAAATAAACAAACAGAGACCAGGAACAATTGAAAATCTTTCTGAGATGATAAAGACTCTTTTTCTTCAACTACAATTACTTTTTTAAAAGTTTTAATGAATGTAGTGCTTGTGAAAGTTGCTGGCTTGTCAGCATTGGAGACCACAGCTCTCTCTTTTGGGGATTTATTGAAGTCAATGGAAAAACTACTATGGACATCAAAAGAATCAGTCCTTTAATCTTAGGACTTGTGATGATGTGTACTCCCCACACTGGCCCTGAGAGGGTTGAATTAGGCCAGACAGGTCCAATCAACCAGCAAACAGGAGAGATTTATGCTCTGAGGAGTCCACTAATTGGAAGCAAGTTCACCTGTGAGGGAACAAGCAGGGTTTACATAAAGCCTAGAGATTAGTAACAGAGGGTCAGGCTGCAGGGTGGCAGTCACTTTCTCTCAGGGAAGGAGGGATAGGAATCTCTGTGACCTAGTAGAACCCCAAGAAGAGTAGAAGCAATGTAGCAAATAGTCCAGGGGTGAGAGCAGTAATGTTAGAGAACCTGCAGATCTTGATTGCTTGGTAAAGGGCCTTGGACTGGAACCCCGAGAAGAGATTGGGCCTGGGTTCCCCTACCAACCACTGCAGAGTGGCACTGCCTGAGGCAGTGAATTAGAAGACTGCCTGGGTCACTGCAGGAGTGACAGGGTCAGGGTGGCAGGTGTGAGCACTGCCTGATACCAAATGAACGGAAAGTCTTTGAAGGACTCCATCCTGAAAGGGGAAACCACCTAGGGTATGTCTACACTACAAAGAAAAACCCATGGCTGATCCATGCCAGCTGACTTCGGCTTCTGACTTCACAATCCAGCAAGTGGCCCACTATATACACAGGGTCAATAACTACCTCAGTTAGTTCCATGGCTAACATTGGAGCCATTAAAATGTTGAAGAGTCATCATCCATATGGACACTAAAGTTGCCCAGAACAATCAACCTCTCCACACTTGGAGAAACAAGATCAGGTTAGCAATTTCCTACAGCTGGAAAGTGCTTTAGATGACATAAATCTCAGAAGTTATTTTACATTATTATTTAATTCAAAATTGGAAAAAAATCATAAAGACATAACTGGATACATAGGCATAATTCTAACCCCACTGAAGCCAAAGGGAGTTTTAGCATTGATTTAATGTAGCCAGGATTTCACTCTAGTATGGAGCATTGAAATTGAAGGAATTGGTTTGTACCACAAATGATACTATACATTAAATTCAAAATATTGTATGTATTGCAGTGTTAAGTGATAAATCCTCTTTGAAAGGCTGTCACCTCATTGCTAAAATGTGTGTATGTATGTCACTATAAGGCAAGTGACTTTGTCAGTGAAGTCAATACAGTTATAATAGATAAGCCATCAAGCATGCTAGTAATGTATCAAAGTCCTGGATAATGTGACCTATCCGTATTACAGTAATGTTAACCTTAATGCTTAGCAGTTGTTGCTAACAGCATGACAGAGGAGTAAAATTTATAGATACAGTCACCTGAGGGTCTTTGTCACTGACACCCAGGGCACAGCTTATGTTGAACTATAGTCAACTGAACCCTTATAAAGTTAGTAAATACCGAACAATTCCAATTATTTTAATGCATCTTATTTATTACACGTTTCTGCTGTTATAATAATGACCAACCTGGAAAGGTCTCAGATGTACATTAAAATGTCTACAATTTTATTGTATTGATTTCAGAGGATTTACATTATTTTAACCATGTGCAAAAAGATGCCACAGTGGAATAATCATACAAAATCTGTGTTTATTTATATGGACAAATTAAGTTATATTTTCCAAGAAAGAATGGCATTCCCTCTGGATACAGAGTGATCTCAGGGTAATGATTAATATCTGTGGAGGGTCTGAGTGGAAAGTAGCCACAAGGGAAGGTCCCAGGCTCAGCCCAAAAGTTAAAGCTGACCAGGTTCAACTTTGACTTTTGTTACTATTTTAAGAAAGCATTTTTATTAAAGAGAATTGATGTAAGTAGATTGTTATAAAGTTTTCAGTTTGTGTCTTCATAATCTTTTGAAGAGATGTACTTCAATTTTATATTTTTAATTTCTTCTTAATTCTAGAACAGAAGCATTCCAATCAACATAAGAACAATGGCTATGAAAATCAGAATTCAACCAAGTCTAGAAAGACTTTTAAATGGGTGAAAATGGTATAAATGCTCATCTTTCAAAGATGCATACTGCAAAGCTCTAATGTTTAAAAAGAAACAAGCAAGGTCCAAAAATGCAAACTGAGTTAAAGGTTTTAGTACATTAAGAATTAGAAGAGAGACTATGGGCTAAATTTAGCTCTCAGTTACAATGATATCTCAGAGCAGAATTTGATGCAACATCATCTATTAAACTACACAAGTGCCCTATTCCATATCAACAAGCAATTGTGCCCCCAATGGGTGAAAATAACAATTCAGACTAAATCCTATGAGCTCCTGTAACATCAACACTCTCTCTCATTGGGGGCCTGATTCAATACCCATTGAAGTTAATGAAAAGATTTCCATTATTTCAGTGGTCATTGTATTGTACCTTACAGGATTCGGCCCCAGGGTGCAAAATAGCATAGGGGTCTAATTCTACACGGTTTAGATCAATAAGAGTTTTGCCAAAGTTTTGTCAATCACTGCAATGGGAGTAAGATTGGGACAGTCATGTGCATCCATATTCTGTCTGTCAACAGTTTCATGCACATCTTTCTACATCAGGGATCTTAAACTCAAATGACCACGAGGACCACATGAGGACTAGTGAATTGGCCCCAGGGCCGCATCAGTGACATCCCCCCCCCCGTCGCTGCCACTGGCCCCACCCCCATTTCACCCCTTCCATGAGGCCCCGCCCCACCCTGCCTCTTCTCACCCCTTCCCTACCCCCATTCCAACCCCTTCCCCAAAGTCCCCACCCCAACTTTGCCCCCTCCCTGCCCTCATTCCAACCCCTTCCCCAAATTCCCCCCCCCCCCCGCCCCGCCTCTTCTCCACCTCCTCCCATGAGTGCGCGGCTCCCCGCTCCTCCCCTCTCCCTCCTAGAAAGCGCTAAGCACCGCCAAACAGCTGTTTGGTGGTGGGAAGCGCCTGGAGGTAGGCAGAGGAATGGGGACGCGGCACGCTGGGAGGGCGGTGGAGGAGGGGAGCTTGGCAGGCCACAGGAAATAACACAGGAGGAGGATGGGGGGACGGGGAGCTTGGCGGGCTGCAGGAAATAACCCCGCGGGCTGCGTGTTTGAGACCCCTGTTCTACATGGTACAAACATGAATAATCTGTGTAGCACAGAGTGTGTGGCACAGAATCCATTTCTGAGTACACCTGTACACAGTCATGCAGGCTATACCCCCTGAATCCTAGGTCTCACCTGGAAATGTGTCTTCACCAAGAACATTGTGACAAAGCACCTACAGTGCAGTCTCTCTGGAGATAATAAGGAAGTCAGAATAGCATTGGACACTTCCACCTCATATTTGCTGCTGCTTGTGGGGTTTCTGGGACACAGAGTGGTGCCTGCCAGAACATACTCCTTAGGCCACATTATGAAAAGACAGAGCTGTACTAAATGACATACTATCATGGTAAAGAGTGGCAACTAGCTAAGGTTGTAAAACACTTTCCATTACAGCCCTCTAGGATCAGATTCACAACTTTATGAAAGTATTGACTTCTGGGCTGAAATTTTTCATCCTTTTCATTGTCTGAAAAGGAAATTTCTTTATTTTGTGAGCAACTGAACACAATCCATTCAGTCACAGAAGAGAGAAGGATATGCATATTCTCCACTATAATGTTAATATTAAAACAGGAACAGACATGAACAGAATGAGTCCTGCATCATCCTGAACAGAGGTAACAAACCCTGAATTAGTCTCCAAACTCACTCCCTTCCTGGAGTTTGGCTTCACTTGTAATGCAATAACACAACATAAATCTAAACATAAGCTTCTCCCTTTGACCATCATGATTCAGCAGTAATTCCTCTGAATCTTATTGCAGGGTTATGGCACTTGAAGCCAATGTCTCAACAGAAGAACTCTTCATTCCTATACAGAATCTTATAATCTGCCAGCATTTTAATATATTCCAATTAGGTTTTTAAATAGGGAACTCAGGAGTTGATCCCATAGCTACTCCACCTACAGAATTCAAATAGAGTTGCCTGCATGGTTTAACTGCAGGAGGCTTTTCCAGCTTATGGTTGGTGGTATGGGTAAAGGTCTGAAGCCAAGAGTAGGAGAGAAAGGGTGCAGTAACTGTGTTCTTCAAATATCAACAGTTGTGCTATTTATGACTTTTCCTATAATTATAAAAGTCTGAAATCTTATTGAGTGATTCCGTTTATAAATAAAAGGTCATTCTATTCATGGCTATCCCATATTTCAGCATTAATGTTCCCCTACTATTCCCTCAGATCAAATAATAGAGTATTCATATGCAGATTATAACTATTAATAACTCATTAATCACATGCTATAGGAATTCCAATGCAGTTTCAGGCCAATGTGAGGAATGGCAGATGTGATATTTGTAGCTTTGTCAGATGCAGAAGATATGCAGAGAATATCAACAGGACTTTTACGCTGTCTTCATCAATCTGGCTAAAGGATTTGACACTGACAGTAGAGCTGCACTTTGGCAACTATTATACAAGTTTGGTTGTCCAGAAAAATTTACCAACATTCTGAGGCTATTTCATAGCAGAATGCTTAGATGAGTCTGTGTAGATGGTATTCTGTCTGACCCATTTCCTATCACTAATGGTATTGAGCAGGTCTGTGTAACTGATCCAATCCTGTTCAATTTCTCCTACACAGCAATGTTCAATGACACTAACAAGAGACCTGAATGCTGGCATCAGGCTATGTTTCCAATCCTCTGGAAAAGTATTCAACCTGAACAGGCAGTGATCTTCCATGAAGGTCTTTAAGGCAATTGTTCATGAGCTTCTGTATGCTGATGACTGTGGCCTAGAGGCACATACTCAAGAAAAGATGTAACTGATTACAGACATATTCACTGAATCTGCTGGAAGGTACTGGCCAACAATCAATCTGAAGAAGATAGAAGTCATGCATCAACCTGCTCCAGGGAACCTTACATGAAAATAGTCACCACCAGCAACACACAGCTAAATGCTGTTACAGACTTCTGCTATCTTGGCAGCAAATTGTTAAATGATGCTACTATAGACAAGAAGCTGACAAGCTGCATCAACAAAGCCAGTTCATCATTTGGCAGGCAGAAATTGGCAGCACCACAGCATTAAGCTTCAAACCAAGCTAAAAAGTCTAAAAAGTGGTTGTGCTGTCCAATTTGTTGTACAGATGCAACGCTTGGACCTGCTACAGGCATCACATCAAGCGTCTAGGTAAGTTCCATTTATGACATGTGCATGCCATACCTTGCATCAAATGGCAGGATAAAGTTACCAATAATGAAGTTTTGAAATGCAGCCACTCCACAGGGATTGAAGCCATGCTTATCACACCACAGTTACACTGGGTTGGTCATGTGTTGAGGAAGGAGGACACAAGAATGCCAAAGCAGTTGCTGTATGGTGAACTGAAAGTGGGTAACTGCATACGAGGCATCCAGAAGAAACACTTCAAGGACACACTGAAATATAACTTAAAGTAGTGTAACATGGATGTCGACAGCTGGGAATTGTCAGCAACAGATAGATCACGCTGGCGAGCAACAGTCAATAATGGGGTTACTCAGTTCAGAATTAGTTCCCGGATGGATCTTGAAGCACAGAGGCGGAGTTGTAAACAGCAGCAGATTCAGCAAGCACAGACTGTAATCTCTTCCTTGATATCAAGCTACTCATGCAATCAATGTAGAAAGGCCTGCTACTCATGCATTGGCCTATTTAGCTATAGTCATACTCACAAGATGTAATATTCTCATCAGCGTCATCTTCAGTCATGAAGGACAGCAGCAACATTTAACTGAGTGACATAGTTATTGTAATTATTTTTAGCCTATAATCTGAAAAATTAATTTAGTTTTAAATACACTTTCAATCACTAATGACCTTTAAAATCCACTTGCAAATGTGATTTATTTCATGTTGTACTCCAATCAAATTTTATATATGTCTATAGAATGTGTGTAACCATTAGGTTTACAAGTCAGGAAATCTGAATGAATTCATGAGCACTGCCAAGATTACACATGCTATATTTAGGATGAAAATCATTGTGTTCAAAATTTAACTGTTTGAGTGTGTAAAGTAGTCCACAAATCTTTCTTGCCCTTTCTCAAGTGAAATGGAACTGATGGATTGAAATAGATAGCGGGTATATGCAACTGTTACAGCACATTGCTCTTGCAGATGGCAATAAGATACTAATGGGGTTATCTGTGTGTGTACCACATCTTGCCCAAACAAGTCAGCCTTGAGGAGAAGGTAAGAATAAAAACGGCAAATTGAAACCGCGGACAGGAATGATCTAATAAAAGAGTTCATTAAGAAGGTTCAGGCAGTTGCTTTCCAAACCAACACCCTTCTGCAGTTTGGACACAGACACTAATGGACACACTCTAAATTAACTGCAAGCATTTAAAACTGTGTGGGCTGAAGTACAGCTCACAGGGCTTGTCATAGCCAAGATTAGTGGAGGCTCCCAAAAATATTAAATGAAATATTTTGGTTTTGGGTCCTAAAAGATTTAAGGTTACAAAGTTTTCCTTAGAAGCTAATGAGCTCTTCAAAGGGGAGAAATCTGTTTATTCCCACTGGCAACTAAAAACACCAATGAAATAGATGCGTGTTTTCATTGGGATTTATACCATTTGTTCTAGCATTTATATTATTGGCTTGTACAAAGGAAAAAAATAGTAGCTTCAGCTCATAATATGTTGGGCAAAATATCAAGAAGATTAGGCCACATGTTAGAGTAAACTCTGATGGAAAACATACATTTACTGCAAAGAAATAGTTATGCCAGAAATCTAAGAAATTTTACTGAAAAACGGTGTCTGCCTTGTATCCATCTATCTCTCACTATCAGGTTTTCTTAGCAGGAAGGAGGCTATTATATGCCATGAACAGACTACCTTAAAAAGGTTTGTAGAGGCAAAAAGAAAGGGAGGGAAAGAAAAAGAATGGTGGAGGCAGGGGCAGCTCCAGGCACCAGCAAAACAAGCTGGTGCTTGGGGTGGCAAACTCTTGGGGGCGGCACAATGCGGCGGGGCAGGGAGCCGGCTAAGCAGGGAGCAGGGCCCCGCTGCTCTCCCGCAGGTAGCAGCTGTGCTCCCCTCCCGGGCAGGGAGCTGGCTGAGTGGGCAGTGGGGCCACGCCACTCTCCCACGGGCAGCGCCCCCCCAAGGGGGAGCCGGTAGCACGGCCCTGCCCCGGCTGCAGAGGACACCCCTCTGTGCTGCCTCCTGCCAGGGGAGGGGAGAGGGGAGCAGAGCCAAAAAAAAAATAGCGGGGGGGGGGGGGAGCCAAAATTTCCTAGAGCCGGCCCTGGGTGGAGGCAGAAATAATCTAGTAATAATACAATAACTTATTTTCTAATAATAATAATGAATATTTTTATCAATTACTGTTTCATAAAGTAATTGGTGGCCAAAATATTAAACAAGCCACAGCTATTAAAGAAGACAATCAAATGTAAAAATTTGGGGGGGAAATGTAAAGATATTGTGATCTCATTTGAGACTCAGTTTAGTAATAATTAGGCTCTGTCGCTGCTAGTGTACTGAACGTCATAGGCCTGTTCAGTTCCACTGAGAATTAGGAAAAGGCTCCCATTCTCTGGTGCCTGTGAAAGGCTGTATCCCTCACATCCACTGCAGAATTGCTGCGTACTCTGATCACACTTGGCAAATAGGAAGGAGAACTAAAAAACAGCAGTAGCGTTCTGGAACTTTTTGTTGAAGAAAAAATGGTGATTGCCCACCTGATTGTGCAGTCCAAGGTCTGCCAGTTTCCTTCAGGATACACTCATTGTCCACCTGTCCCTCCTTCCCCTTCATACAACTTTCATGGTAGTAACTCTTGGGAGCACAGTGGGTGGGGGAGGCGTGAGCTTATGGTGAGCAAACCAGTGCTAGACGCAGTGTTTACTTTCCATGTTTGCTGAGCCAGCTTGTGCACCTGTTGCAGAGCCCAAGTCCCTTACTCACCCACACAAGCACTGCTTAACCCTGTGCAATCTCAGTCCCTTAAAAATATTTCTGCTCAACAGAATCCTAGGTCCTGTTTCTGACTGTGACTCATAGAATGTAAAGAGGAAAGGTAAGATTGTCCTAATGACTAACAGCTTTGAATGCATGAACTTTGCTTGTTCATGTAACTCCTACTGTAGCTAGTATTGAATACTGAAAATATGACACTTGCAAGCACATATTCTGTTCTTGTTGTTATAAATATGTGCAGCTTTCTTTCTGTTAGGTTTCAGTGTAGTAGCCGTGTTAGTCTGTGTCAGCAAAACGAAAATAAGAAAAAAAACTTGTAGCACCTTAGAGACTAACAAATTTATTTCAGCATAAGCTTTCGTGGGTTAGTACCCACTTCATCGGATGCATGGAATGAAACATACAGTAGACAGATATTTATACAGTCAGAGAAACATGATAAGGTGGAGGTGCATAGACCAACCTTAAGAGGCTAATTAATTGAGAGGAACCATAACAGCAGGGGAAGAAAAACCTTTGAAGTGATAAACAAGATGGTCACACAGGTGTGAATGAGGATCGTAAACTTAAGGGAAATAGATTCAATTAACGTAATGGCCGAGCCATTCCAAGTCCCAATTTAATCCTGAGGTAATGCAATCTAGTTTGCATATCAATTCGAGTTCAACAGCTTCTCTTTGAAGTCTGTTTTTGGAGTTAATCTGTCGCAACACTGCAACCCTCAAGTCTGTCACTGAGTGATTAGGGAGGTTGAAGTGTTCTCCTACTAGTTTTTGAATGTTATGATTCCTGATGTCAGATTTATGTCCATTTATTCTTTTGCGTAGAGACTGTCCGGTTTGGCCAATGTACATGGCAGAGGGGCATTGCTGGCACATGATGGCATATATCACATTGGTAGATGTGCAGGTGAATGAGCCCCTGATGGCGTGGCGGATGTGATTAGGCCCTGTGATGGTATCACTTGAATCGATATGCGGACAGAGTTGGCATCGGGCTTTGTTGCAAGGATAGGTTCCTGGGTTAGTGTTTTTGTTGTGTGGTTGCTGGTGAGTATTTGCTTCAGGTTGGGGGGCTGTCTGTAAGCAAGGATTGGTCTGTCCCCCAAGATCTCTGAGAGTGAGGGATCATCTTTTAGGATAGGTTGTAGATCTTTGATGATGCGCTGGAGAGGTTTTAGTTGGGGGCTAAAGGTGACGGCTAGTGGTGTTCTGTTATTTTCTTTTTTGGGCCTGTCTTGTAGTAGGTGACTCCTGGGTACTCTTTTGGCCCTGTCAATCTGTTTTTTCACTTCAGCAGGTGGGTATTGTAGTTGTAAGAATGCTTGATAGAGATCTTGTAGGTGTTTGTCTCTGTCTGAGGGATTGGAGCAAATGCGGTTGTATCTTAGAGCTTGGCTGTAAACAATGGATCGTGTGGTGTGTCCAGGATGGAAGCTGGAAGCATGTAGGTAAGTATAGCGGTCAGTCGGTTTCCGGTATAGGGTGGTGTTTATGTGACCATCACTTATTAGCACAGTAGTGTCTAGGAAATGGACCGCTTGTGTGGACTGGTCTAGGCTGAGGTTGATGGTGGGATGGAAATTGTTGAAATCATGGTGGAATTCCTCAAGGGCTTCTTTTCCATGGGTCCAAATGATGAAGATATCATCAATGTAGCGCAAGTAGAGTAGGGGTGTTAGGTGACGAGAGCTGAGGAAGCGTTGTTCTAAGTCAGCCATAAAAATGTTGGCATACTGTGGGGCCATACGGGTACCCATAGCAGTGCCACTGACTTGAAGGTATATATTGTCCCCAAATGTGAAATAGTTGTGGGTGAGGACAAAATCACAAAGTTCGGCCACCAGGTTAGCCGTGGTAGTATCGGGGATACTGTTCCTGACAGCTTGTAATCCATCAGTGTGTGGAATATTAGTGTAGAAGGCTTCTACATCCATAGTGGCCAGGATGGTGTTGTCTGGAAGATCACCGATGGATTGTAGTTTCCTCAGGAAGTCAGTGGTGTCACGAAGATAGCTGGGAGTGCTGGTAGCATAGGGCCTGAGGAGAGAGTCCACATAGCCAGACAATCCTGCTGTTAGGGTGCCAATGCCTGAGATGATGGGGCGTCCAGGATTTCCAGGTTTATGGATCTTGGGTAGCAGATAGAATGCCCCTGGTCGGGGTTCTAGGCACGTGTCTGTACAAATTTGTTCTTGTGCTTTTCCAGGGAGTTTCTGGAGCAGATGGTGTAGTTTCTTTTGGTACTCCTCAGTGGGGTCAGAGGATAATGGCCTGTAGAATGTGGAGTTACAGAGCTGCCTGACAGCTTCTTGTTCATATTCCAACTTATTCATGATGACGACAGCTCCTCCTTTGTCAGCCTTTTTGATTATGATGCTAGAGTTGTTCCTGAGGGTGTTGATGGCATTGTGTTCTGCACAGCTGAGATTATGGGGCAAGAGATTTTGCTTTTCTACAATTTCAGCTCGAGCACGGCGATGGAAGCAGTCTATGTAGAAGTCCAATTTGTTATTTCGACCTTCAGGAGGAGTCCACGCAGAATCCTTCTTTTTGTAGTTTTGGTAGGAAGGATTCTGTGGGTTAGTATGTTGTACAGAGGACTGTTGGAAATATTCTTTGAGTCGGAGACGTCGAAAGTAGGATTCTAGGTCACCGCAGAACTGTATCATGTTCGTGGGTCTGGAGGGACAAAAGGAGAGGCCCCGAGAAAGGACAGATTCTTCTGCTGGGCTGAGAGTATAGCTCAGTGGTTTGAGCATTTGCCTACTAAACCCAGGGTTGTGAGTTCAATCCTTGAGGGGGCCATTTAGGGATCTGGGGCAAAAATCTGTCAGGGGACAGTACTTGGTCCTGTTAGTGAAGGCAGAGGACTGGACTCAATGACCTTTCAGTCATTGAGTCCAATTGGTCCTTCCAGTTCTATGAGATTAGCATATCTCCATTTATTTAAAATTAAACTCTTCCCAGCCAAATGCCTGTTCTCCCAACACTGCTTCTCATCATCTTAATTCTCCCATTCTTCCTCCATATTCCCCTTCAATTCCTATATTCATGGGACACATCATGTAGCACCACTTTGGGATGATGGGTAGTGGGAAAGGAGACTGCGTCTGAGGAGAGGAGGCATAGTGGGGTTAGCTAGGATGTGGGGTTAAGAGGAAACATTAAGACAAACTGGTGTTTGTGCTGGGGGCCCTGGAGTGAGTGAAAAGCTGCAGGCTGATGAATCGCTGATGAAGCACAGGTAGTTCACCAGATCTCAATTCATAGACTTTAAGACCAGAAGGGACCATTGTGATCACCTAGTCTGACCTGCACATTACAGAACCACACCCACTGTTCCTGTAATGGACCCCTAACTTCTGGCTGAGTTAATGAAGTCTTCTAATCATGATTTAAAGACTTCAAGTTACAGAGAATCCACCATTTTCTCTAATTCAAACCACCAAGTGATCCATGCCCCATGCTACAGAGGAAGGCGAAAACTCCAGGGCTTTGGAGCTGTGCTCCGGTTCTGCTCCAGTTCCAGGGAAAAACCTGCAGTTCCACTGCACCAGAGCTGCTCTGCACTCCAGCTCCGGGCTCTGCTCCAAAGCCCTGGAAAACTCCCCAGGGTCTCTGCCAATCTGACTTGGCGGGAAATGTCTTCCTGATACCCAAATATGGCAATAAATTAAATCCTGAGCATGTGGTCAAGACCTACCAGACAGACACCTGAGAAAGAACTGTAGTAACTCAGAGCCCTTCCTATCTAGCGTCCCATCTCTGGCCATTGGAGATATTTGCTACTAGCAGTCACAGATGGGCCACATGCCATTGTAGGGATCCTCATCATACCATGCCCTCCATCAGCTTATCAAACTCAGTCTTGAAGCTGGTTAGGTTTCTTGCCCCCCACTGCTCCCCTTGGGAGGCTGTTCCAGAACTTCACTCTTCTGGTGGTTAGAAACCATCTAATTTCAAGCCTAAACCTATTGATGGTCAGTTTATATCAATTTTTTCTTGTGTCCACATTCACACTTAACTTAAATAATTCCTCTTGCTCCATGGTATTTATCCCTCTGATATTTTTATAGAGAACAAGCATATCTCCCTTCAGCCTCCTTTTGGTTAGGCTAAACAAGCCACACTCTTTGAGTGTCCTTTGGTAAGGTAGGTTTTCCATACCTCGGATCATCATAGTAGCCCTTCTCTGCACCTTTTCTAGTTTGAATTAATCTTTCTTAAAACATGGGAGACCAAAATTGCACACAGTATTCCAGATGAGGTCTCACCAGTCCCTTGTATAATGATAATAACCCTTCCCTATCTCAACTGGAAATACCTTGCTTGATGAATCCTTAGATTGCATTAACCTTTTACACAGCCACATCACATTGGCAACTCATAGTCATCCTGCAATCAACCAATACCCCTAGGTCTTTCTCTTCCTCTGTCACTTACAACTGCCATGTCCACAGTTTATAGCAAAAATTCTTGTTGTTAGTCACTAAGTGAACGATCTTGCACTATTAAATTTCATCCCATTTCTATTATTTCCGTGTTCAAGGTCATCCATCATCTTGCATGATATTCCAGTCTCCTCCCTATTGGCAATACCTCCCAAATTTGTGACATCCACAAATTTTATTAGCTCACTCCCACTTTTTGTGCCAGGTCATTAATGGAAATGTTAAATAAGATTGGTCCCAAGACCAAATCCTGAGGAACTGCACTAGTAATTTCCCTCCAGGATGACAGGTCACCTTTCAGTATAATCCATTATAGTCTCCCTGTTAACCAGTTCCATATCCATCTTTCAATTCTCCTATTAATACCTATCTTCTCCAATTGAACTAATAATTTCCCATGTGAACTGTATCAAATGCCTTCGTGAAATCCAGGTAGATTACGTCTACTGCATTTTCTTTGTCTAAAAATAATAATAATCAGTTATCTTTTCAAAGGAAGAGATCAAGTTGGTCTGGCATGATCTACCTTTTGTAAAACTATGTTTTATTTTATCCCAATTACCATTTACCTCTATGTCCTTAACGACTTTCTCTTTCAAAATTTGTTCCAAGACCTTACATACAATTGAGGTCAAACTAATGAGTCTGTAGTTTCTTAGATGCCTTTTTCTCTTTCTTAAGAATAGGTATTACATTACCAATTCTTCAGTCATAAGGTAGACTCCCGAGTTTACGGATTCATTAAAAGCCCTTGCTATTGGGTTTGAAATTCATGTGTCCGTTCCTTTAATATTCTTGGATGGGGATTATGAAAGCCCCTCATTTCGGTCCCATTAAGATGACTGAGTTTGACTTCTACTTCAAAATGTGGTAATTTCTACTTCCATATCTTCATTTCCATTAGCCACCCTGCCACTACCCTAAAAGCTCCTCATTACTCTTATTAAAAACTGAGGCAAAGTATTCATTTGGGTGTTGGTCCATGCCTAGATTATTTTAAAGATCACCCCCATCTTCAGTGTTTAGCAGTCCCACCTTTTTCCTTGTTTTCTTGGTATTAATATGACTAAAGAGCCTTTTATTATTGGGTTTAGTTGCCTTTGCAAGGTCCAACTCTGCTTGGCTTTTGGCTGTTCTCACTTTTCACCTACACTGTCTGACCTTCAAGAGATAGCTTTCCTTGTTGATCTATTTCCCATCTTCCTCTCCCCTCTTCCTTTCTCAGCCCCCGCCCAATCAATCCCCACTTATTTCCCATACACAACATTTTCCTTCTCTCTTCCCCAGTCCTTCAGTATCATGTGTGCACCATGGCCTCCTGTAACCCCATGCCTCCCATACATTTCTCATATGTCCTGCCTCAGGTTCCATTCCATAGTCCTTCTTACTCTAAGGCCCCTACATCCATCCACTGTAAGCCCTTCTCCTCTACTGCATTTAGCTTTTAAACCCTCATGTGTCAGTGTCCATATGTATATCAGCTATAAATGCTGAAAGTGGTAGGGAGTGACCATATGAAGGTTGCAGGGATGTAGAGGGGGAAACCCACGGGTAATGGGGAATTGGCATGGATGGTAGAATGTTTAATGTGTATTTTTAAATATCTATTTTGTTTGTAAACATCCCTATATAGTTCAGACATTCATACAAATGAATAAAATATGTTTATGCTCTAATGTATGGCTGCCAAAAAAAATAGGGATTGCTCATTCTTAGCAACCAAGCACACCTTAGTAGCAGAGATGTTTTGCAGCGGGGATTTAAAAAAAACAAACCATCCCTGTTGCAAAACAACTCTGCACCACCTTTGGAAATGAAAACAAACAAAAAACAAACAAACACACACATGTAAAACAAATACACATAAAGTTAATTTCAAATATAAAACTTTTTACAAGATATTATATAAAATGGAAGTGATTAATGACAGTCATTGTATTACTTGACTGGTAATTAAGATTACCAGACAAATTATTCTATTTTTTTCTGACTTATGCTAGGTTTATGTGTTTTAGCACAATACTTCAATACTAATTTTTAAGACACTCTACATTTTTTGTTCTTGCTTTACCTAATTATCACTTGTAAATGGTGGATTTTGTGCAAAACCATGAAGCTATTCCCCCGCTCTTTAAATGTGCTTCATTTTGGTTTATGCTCTTAGACAAAACATAGGACAAATCTTGCTTCCCCCCACCCCCTCATTTGTGTGACTAATCCCATTGACATCAGTGAGACTATTTTCATGAGTAAAGTGAGCAGGATTTAGCTCATATTTGGAATCAGCTAAATGTGTACTCCATAGAGTATAGAGCTGTTATGTGGTGTGACAGCAATTGAACATGACAATTATTTTTGCACACTTCTGATAAATGGAGCAAAGCCTAAATAAAGTCATTTTATTCTGAGAAAAGTACAAAGCACAAGGGATGAGGGAAGAAATCCACAGACCCAAAATAAGCCTCAAACCCTTCAAACCCATGTAGCTGGCCTTTGGCCATCTAATGCAGCATAAAGGGAGGGTTAGTGTACATATAGGACAAGACCCAAAGCGCACTGAAGTCAATAGGAGTATTTCCATTGATTTCACTGGGCTTTGAATCAGAACCACAGCACTTGCTTTGTCCTAAGAACTATTATTATTTTGTTTATTAACACTTTAAAGTACTCTGCATTTTCAAATCATTATACAAATATTGGCTAACTAATCACCACCTCTCCTGTGTGAGCCAGATACCTCCACTGGCTTCTCCTCTACTATCCCATCAAATTCAAACTTCTTGCCACCACTTTCAAAGTCCTGCATAGCTTTCTCACTCCCTATTTATCCTTCTTTGTCTTGCTTTTCATCATCTTGCTCTCTCTGCTCTGCCACATGTTCCCAGCTTCATCTACTCATTTGTCAGCTGCTTGCATAGACACTTCAGAGCCTTCATCCACACTGACCCTTTCAAATAGTATCCCTCTCCTGAGCTCATCTGCAAGATCACTACTCTCTCCACATTTAAGTCCCTTTTGAAGACCCACTTCTGGTGTGCTGCCTATGGGAAAGCTGTTATGTAAACTGAAAAAAGTGTGTGTGTGTGGGAGGGAGGTGTTCCTCTCCTTCCAACCCCTGCCCTTTGATTATGAGTGCCTCAGGGCAGGGACTGTGCCTTCATGTCTAGAAACATTGATGCAATCATAAAAGCAAGCATATGTATTCTTAAGGTAAAACAAATACATTTAAAATGCACACTGAACATACCCATCATTCTTATAGGGCCCTAATAGGTGTTAATACTTTTCAATTCTTCCACAAGCGTTGAGGCCCACACTGCACAGAAGGTTGCTGCAATTGGAAAGAAGGCAAACTCATCCTTTTAAACCAAAAGCTTTTTTCCTTTTTCTCTTAGTCTCTGCAAAACCCATCTTGAATCAGTATATGCAAACCACTCCAAGCAGTAGTACCTCGCTAGAGTTCTTTCATCTCAGTGACTCATCTTAATCACCACCCAGTTTTTAGTTCCTATAGGAGTTGCGGTATCCCTCCCCCGTGGAGAAGAACACAATCGTACAAACTATTCATAGATTTAATACAATATGGTCCCCAAAGATACTGCATGCAATTGCAATATCTGTTACATTTCCCACATTAGATATTGGGGTAAATTGAAGCAAAGAGATAAAGTGACTTCCCAAAGCAATACAGCAAGTCAGTTGCAAAGGTGCAATTACATCTTAGGACTTCCTAGGTGCCAATCTTCTGCTCAGCCCTCCAGACCATGCTGCCACCACGTGGGGTTTGATCCCTCTAGAGGTGATGTGTTAAGGGGCAAGCAGGGGCAAGTGCACCCCCAGCAGCCAGCACGGGTGTGCGGGGAGCAGAATGGGCGGGGCAGGAGCCATTGAGACACTGCTCGCTGCAGTACAACAGCTGCCTGGGAGAATGCCTGGCTGCGGTGGTGGCTTGCCCCCTGCCCAGGCTTGGCTTCCAGGGACAGCAGCCAAGTGAGCCAGAGGCCCCCCTTCCCTCGGACCCCTGTCCCCAAAAGCTGAGACTGGGCAGAAAGCAGTTTGCCGCTGCCACCCCTCCCCAGCCAGGCTCTCTCCCAGGCATCTGGCTACGCTGCACAGAGCAGCGACTGGGAGCGGCTCCATTCTGCTCCCCGCCCGGGATCAGTTGCCAGAGAGAGTAGTCAAACATGCCGGGAGGGGTGGGGGGGAGTTAAGCCAGAGCAATGGGAGGACAGAGCCCCTCACCCTCATCAGGTAACGTGGGTCGGGGAGAGCACGGAGGCCCCAGGCTGGGGGAAAAGCGGAGACATGTGAGGCGGTCACGTGTCCTCCCCTTTAGCTTGCTCCCCCTCCACCCTCCGCTGTATGGGAAGGCACTAGTCATCTAGGCCTCTAGATTTGCATTGTTGGCTAACCCACAGTGCATGATATCAACACACCCACTTGACTAAAAATGAGGTAACAAATAAGAGCATTAAAAAGGTTGCCGAAAAAGGACAGAAGAAAAGCAGTGTTTAATGCTGTATTAGGTTATCTGGAGCTACATGGAGTTTTTAAACAAATTGAAGTATGTCCAAAAATAACAGTGCACCCTATCATGCAAAATCATCACCCTGTCAGTTTATTAAATAAGCATGTGGTAGCTACTAAGGAATGCAATTCCAACCAGCACTATCTTACTATTAGTGAGTCCCTGAAGTGCCTAGACTAAGGACAAAATATTTCTTTCTCTAAGATTGTGTGAATTTGAAAAGTGGCTATTGTTGAACTTCAAATAGTTTAAGTAGTTTTGGATACTTATCTGAACAAAACGTCAGGTGTGTATCCTGAATTATCTGAACTATTTGAATGTACAAAGTGGGTTGGACATCTCACAAAAATGGTCCTTTCAATATTTTCAGTACTTCCAGTTAAGGTGGGTCCAAATCAAATCACCAGATCTCAACTCACAAACTTTGAAGAAATTTGGGTATGGATCTGGTTCAAATTCTAATTTTGTGGCTTGGGCCCTGTGGCAGGGTCGGGACTCACCCCTGCGGCTCCTCCTGCTGGTTGTCCTGGGAATTAGCTCGTCCAGCCCTGGAGCGCCCTCTGCAGGCCAGTGATCCGCCTGTCCACTCTGGGCCCGCGTCCCTCCCAGGACCCGGTGCCCTTTTAACTGGGGTGCTGCCCCCTGGCAGTACCCCTAGATCTGGGTCTCCCCTCCCCAGGGGAACCCCCAACCCACTATCCCCACCTCGCCTCAGTCGTAGGCTACTGCCAGTCACCAGCTAGCCCCCTGCAGTATAAGCCACTCATCACAGGCAAAGGGGGTTTGGACCTGCTGCCTCAGCCTACCCGTGGGTTGCCCCCTGCAACCTCAGTACCCGGTCAGGCCTTACCAGGCCTGCAGCCTGGGTTTCCTAGGCCAGAGCTCCCCAGCTCCCTTGGCCTTTCCCCAGCCCTGCTCCACTCCAGGTACCCTGCTTAGGTCCTCCAGCCAGGCCCTTCTCTCCCTAAAGGCAGAGAGAGAGTCTCTGTTTGCTCCAGGCCCACTGCCTTCTTATAAGGGCCAGCTGGGGCCTGATTAACTGGCCACACCTGTGGCTTCCTTGCCAATCAGCCCAGCTTCCCGGGCTATTTCCAGCCCCTCCGGGCAGGAGCGGGGTTCCACCCCGCTACAGGCCCATTTTGAGTTTCCAGCCAGGTCAGAAATTTACATGGATGATATTTTCAGTGGTTCTACTTCTGAAAAAAAAAGACGAAGGGGTACGCACAAATGGTGATGAGAAGAGAGGAGAGGAGTGCAAACTCATTGTTACTTTTGTTACAGTAGGACCTATAGGCCGGAACTAGAGCTGGTTGAAAGTCAGAATTTTCATCCCATGGAATATTCTGATATTTCAAAATTTCAGAGATGGGATGAAAAGTCAAAATATTGATTTTTTTGGTGGAACACAAAGTGTATAAAAATTTCAGTATGGAAATGTCTAAACATTATGACATTCCCAAACTGAAAATGTTTCATTTTGGTTTGTTGAACCAAATAAAACATTTCATTTAGTCTTGGTTCTACATAGTTTGACATTTGTATTTGCCTGAGCTGCTGCATTGCCTCATGGGAATTGTAATTTGGGTGCCTCATGCCCTCATTCTGCTCCTCAGGTAGTCTGTGTGTCCCATAATACACAATGGTTGCATGTCTCCCAACAACAAGAGAGAGAGAGAGAGAAGTACAACAAAGAGATAGTCCAGCCAGGGTGCCCAGTCCAGAGGAGAAATGGAGCATCAGTCATCTGAATTATGGCTCCTCCCAGGAAGCACTGCAGCAGCTCAAGCAAACAGACACAAAACAACCCAACCTGAAATACTTCATTTTGATTTTCCCAATGGAAGATTTTTGGCAAAAGCAAAATGTTTGTATAAACTGCTTTTTCCACTGGAACAACATTTAGATAGAAAATCCCTGGCCAGTTCTAGTCCCAAACAAGACTGGGTTTTGCTGTTGCTCTGCCTCAGACTCTCAGTACTAACTCTGTTCATTCTGTTTCTCAACCCCACGCTCCTGCAACATGTACTCAGGGAAAGCTTCCCCTGATAGCAGTGGAATTTGTGACTAAGAACTCCATAAGGACTGTAGGATCAAGTCATTTACACATCCATATATGCATTTTATCTTTTCAAATCTCAAAGGTTTGGTTCAAATTGAGCTCGAGTTTTAGTCAAAGGTTCAGGTCAATTTGCCCATCCATAACTCATGAAATTCTGGCCCAAATACTTCGAAGGTGGCATAAAGCCAGCAACTGTTACTCTTACCTTCAGTGCTCTTATCATCAATGAAGTAAAGACAATTGACCCAAATCTGCCCTCAGTTAC
Source organism: Chelydra serpentina (assembly GCA_037349315.1). Lineage (NCBI taxonomy): Eukaryota > Metazoa > Chordata > Testudines > Chelydridae > Chelydra > Chelydra serpentina. Next base: position 32,592,373 of record JBAIAC010000042.1, read on the forward strand.
ACAGGTGCAACTCCCACTGAAGTCACTAGCTGCGCAAAGTTAGAGTAAGTTCAGCTGTTGTAACAGAGAGTGGAACTGGAAACAGTAAGCCAAATATATCTCTGATATTGAGTAACCCTATGGACTTGAGCAAAGTAATGCACCTGTTGTGTCTATAATGGCCAATATTCCCCATTAAAAACGTGTTAATAAATTGGTCTCTAGTGTAAATTATAATATATGTGAAATAGTGCTGGTGTCTCTATAATCCACCTGTCAATCACGTAACTATTCATTTTTAAACAAACAATCCATTGGTATTTAAACACCATACAATACAAAAAAATCTTATTAAATCCCCCTGAAATGCAAATTTTAGAATCTTAAATTTAAAAATGTTATTTTACTGAATTGATCACATGAGTCTTATTCATTAGGTTCTGCAAGCTCTTTAATACAAGCAACCCCATGTTAAATGGGCATGACACCACATGTGCTTCTGCTATATCCAGCATGACTTGAGAACTGAACACCAGAACAGAACAGCAGGTGGGAGTGATGAATTCCTGTCCAAAAAACCCATTGACACTACAGTACAATGCCAATACCATCGCAATGAACTCTTTGAAACTACCTGCTTCATTGAAAGGTCACTTGCACCTTGTGATGACAGAGGGCCTCTGACCAATGGAGCTTTTCCACGGAGACAAGATACATTGATATTACCAAAGAGATTTGCATCAATAAAAAAGTAAGCGTCTGAAAGTCTGCAACCCATGACAAGATCTCTACTCTCTTGCTACATCACAAGGACATTCACTGGAAGAGAGATATGGTCTGAGCAAAGGCGTAGAAATTTATCATTCTAATCCTGACTCTGATACGAAGTCCTGCTATTGCCTTTGTTAAATTACCTAATCTTTTTGCCTTATTTTCTTCATCTGTAAAAGACAGAGATAATATGGATGGATGAAAATCTTTCTGACTAGTCACTTAAATTTTAAAATTAATTAGCATCAGTCATGTCCACACTTCTTTTATTTCAGCTTTATGTGAGCAATAAAGTGATTAATGTTGTTTGCATGAATGCTCATGGGAGGCAAATTTCAAATTGCCACTAACAGTTATTCATGGAAAACTAATTTTAAGCAGACCAGTAAATGAGCCAAACAGGGATATGACCCTGTCTTTCACAACTGAAGCAGCACATACACAGCACATGCAACTATTTTGTGTCAATGACTGTGGGGTGGGGTGTGGGGAACAGAAATGTACAAAGCAGCAAATGCAAAACATTTGAAATGGCATGGGACACTCCTTTAGAAAGGAGACAGAGTTTCCACATGCCAGTGATATTATATAAGCCAGACAGGGATCTGACCATTCTGTTCACAACTAGGACCATGAATGCACATGCTTTTCCTTTGTGAGAGTGTGACTAGAGAAAATGAAATTACATTTAAATTAAATCTGACAACAGCCCTTTTACATTTTTTAGGAATGATGCTTCAGGCAAGGCCTATGTGGCCCTGAAGGAATCCCCTAATCCGGACTATCCGCTACCTCTCCCTAAACTGTTGCACCTGTCTAAAAACTCTCAGAGATCTAGGTACTTCTGCAAGTCTTCCTCCAGATTACAGGAAATATACTTGTCCTGACAGACAACAGAATCAATATCAAGTGACTTATGAGACCAATCACAACTCAAACTTTGAATATTAATTACCAAATACTTGCAGCCAATTATCTTAATCAATCCTTAGAGCAGGGGTAGGCAACCTATGGCACGGGTGCCAAAGGCGGCACGTGAGCTGATTTTCAGTGGCACTCACACTGCCCAGGTCCTGGCCACCGGTCTGGGGGGCTTTCCATTTTAATTTATTTTTAAGTGAAGCTTCTTAAACCTTTTAAAAAACATATTTACTTTACATACAACAATAGTTTAGTTACATATTATAGACTTATAAAAAGAGACCTTCTAAAAACGTTAAAATGTATTACTGTCACTCGAAACCTTAAATTAGAGTGAATAAATGAAGACTCGGCACACCACTTCTGAAAGGTTGCCGACCCCTGCCTTAGAGTAAAATAAACCCATTTCATACAGCAAATACATTTGAGAAAATGATGATCGGCTCACAGATATTCCTAGTAGGAAATGGGTTCGGGGGAAGGCTAAACTTCTTAAATATGTTATTCATTGCAAATTATTTCCTCTGCTATAATAATAATTTACCTGCCTCACAGGTATTTTTGTGAGGGTTAGTTAATGCTTCTAAAGCACCACAAAGAGGCAAAGCACAACATAGGCATTTATAATTATTGCAAAAAGTAGAAGCCTGCTATTAGTGCAGTATTTCTAACACAGTCAGACTGGAAAGCAAGTAAAAGAGTCTCAGTGTATGGAAACAATTGAAAATGTCACAAGAAAGTCAGGGTAAAGTAATTCTCAGAATTAAAGGAGTCTACCACACTTGTTCAGCATTATTTCATGGGGAATACATATTGTGGCATCTGCTGGTGGGAGGCTGGGCTAGGCTGGAGAAATAGAATGAATAGATTTAGTACAGAGAGTCTGAGACAGAGCAATAGCAAAACCCAATAGTAAGATAACTAAGTTCTTTGAAAAGACAGATTTTAATGGGACACAGAGACAAATCCATTGGACAGATCAGAAGGAGTGATAAAAACCATATATAGTATTCAAGGACAATGCTCATAGTTGTCAAGACACTATTGTTCTAAAGGGAAACACCAACACATTGTGTAATTCTAGAGCTATTATTCAAATACCAGTCATGGATCCATAGTTAATGGTGAGTTTTGCACGTATGTAATAAAGAGGTTGAACCTCTACTTTATATGGTGAATACATGGTACCTTCCCTCCTCAAAATCACAGCACTGAATTTAGAATGAATTTCTTGAGAATTTACAAATAGATCCATTCATTTATTAATGAAAAATTAATGTTAATATGAGTCCTTTCAGAAATTTAGCATTTTTGTGATGAATGAACTCAATAATGGGGGTAAAAAAAACCCCCAGACTCTATAGCTGAAATTAGAGCTAGTTAAAATTTTCCAAAATTTGACCAAAAAGTCCTCTTTTTTTTGTCCAAAAAAACCTTCAATTTTTTCCACTAAAATCTTGAAGGCTACATTTGAAGAAACTATAATGCAATTAAGATAATGATTATTGTGTTTAAATATTATGAATTTTACACAGGTCCAAGTCAATAGCTCAATTCACTCCTAAGTGAAGCTAGTGATATTTTCTTAAAAGAAATTCAAAAATGTTAAGGAATGGAAACACACAATTCAGGCACCCTGACAATCTTAATTCTGCCCTGTAATAACACCTATAACAGGACAGAACTAAAGTTGTTACAGTGTCTTATCTGTGTCATTTCCATAGCTTAATGTGTTTGGAGTTCTTTTAGCTAACCTTAATTCTGAATTTCCTGGATTTCTAATGATTGATTTTAGGAAAATTACAACATTTTTGGTGATGTTTTACATCCTTAAAGTTACTGATATATAGTTTCAACCTTAGCTCAGACTTATTTTAGGTGTTCTCTCTCTCCCCCAAGGAATAAACAAGCATAATGGTTAGGTCTTGACAGAGGAGAGGATGGAGTACAGAGACATTGTCATCTAATTACATCAGGAGGCATAAATTATAGTATGAATCAAAATTATGTTCAACTACGCTGGATTTTTATCTGAACAAGTCTTATTATTGCTGTGTAATCTTCCAGCTAGAATTGGCCAGGAACTTGCCTAAAATACCTTAGATTTATGTTCACCCAAGGGAAATTTATTACATTTAGAAAATGTTTTCTGGAAATTTCAGTTACTTTATACTGAGAGATGAATGAGCAAGAGTATCTGAATCAAGGTAAGTTTTGTGCAATGAAATGGGGTGTTTCAATGTAATACTTCAGTAGTTTTGGAAGGAATTACTACACAAATGCAAATTTGGGGTGAAATTAAACCCATTGTGGAATTCTGTGCTTCAAAGCAGGACCCTGGAATGCTCATATTCACCAGTGTCACATAATTATGACATGTTTTGTACAAAGTATGCCTTGTGAGGAATCATTTTAAAACGTTTTGATCTGTTGAACATTAATATCCTGTTTAATTAGATGTGTTATCATTGTATCAGAGGGGTAGCCGTGTTAGTCTGGATCTGTAGAAGCGACAAAGAGTCCTGTGGCACCTTATAGACTAACAGACGTATTGGAGCATAAGCTTTTGTGGGTGAATACCCACTTCTTCAGATGCATCATTGTATGTGAAGCATGTGGATTAGCATGTGCTATCATTGTCTGTGAAGTTATGCTATGTGTGTGTTACTGAAATATGTTGCAGGGTTGGGAACATCCACAGCCTGCCTTTCAGGTACAACAATGGAGCAGCCAGACACGCTGATGGCCCATTAAAGGGAATTCACACTCTCAAGAACTGTCCCAGGAACGGTATACAATGGAGACTTCTCAGAGATAGCACATACACAATGAACACATAGCAAAGGTTCTTTCCAGCAAGCAGGAAGAAGATATAAAAGAGGGGAAGTGACATCAGGTCTTGGCCTCACTCCCCCCACAACTCAACACCTGGAAGCACATCTGGAGGACAAAGATTTGGAACTGGGAAGGTGGTCCCAGGCAGAAAGGAGAATCCCAGCCTGTGTATTAAGGAACTATACCATCTACCAGGGTGAGACACTGCTTGATTCAAATCCTGTCTAGTTTATGGAACTCAGATTGCAATTTTACTTCGATTTTTAATGGTAACCAACTTTGATCTGTACGCTTATTACTTATAATTACTTAAAATCTATCTTTCTGAAGTTAATAAATCTGTTTTATATTTTACCTGAAACAGTGTGTTTTGGTTGAAGTGTTTGGGAAATCTGCTCAGGTTTCAAGGGCTGGTGCACGTTCACTTTCCTTTGTAGAAGTGGTGGCCTGGGTAATAAATTTATACTGGTCAGTATTCTGAGCAGGGCAAGATGGTACATCCCTGTAGTCCCAGGCTGGGGAACTGTGGGAATTGACTGGAGCCTCTCTATTGTTAGTTCACAAGTGAACTGGGAGAAGCATTCATGTAACTCAGCTGGGTTTGTCCCTGCCTGTGGATGTCTGTGTAAATAGTACCTGACAGAGGTTTGTGGCTTAGCAACAGAATCACAAGTATGAGAGGATGCCCAGGTTGGTGGCACAGAGGGCTCAGCGGTACCCTAGTTCCAGGTTGCACCCGAGGGAACCCATCTCACCCATGTACCTCTTGAATCCTATTTATACCCCATATAAAGACATGAGTTATGCAGCATCTTCAACAGGCCCTCTGCATTAAGAGTTCATGCTATATACACATAATGCAATCTCCAGGAAGGATTACAAAAAAATATTTTTAGATTTTTTTTTAATCCTACCATTGAACTCTGTGTCCAACTGTCAGACTTCTGATCGAGAGGGGGTGAGCTGCAAATGAAATGGTGTACAGCCAAATTGTGCTCAATGTGAAATGTGCCAGAGACAGATGTGACCACCACAAGTCAGGGTGACCATGCCATATTTCAAAAGGAGCTAGAGAACAAAAGTATTGAGTCTGTTATTAAAGCTGTCATCCCAAATGTATTTGAAGAGTGCCCTCCAGATACTCAGGACTTTCATTCTAATTATAAAAAAATCCCACAGTGGATCTTTTTCTTCATACCTCTAACACTCATCTGTCATTCGCTAACACTCTGAAATATTCCAGACATGACCTTGTCCCTGTTTTCTGTTTCTGCTCCTCTCCATTACTTTTTTACTGGCAGCTTTCTTATAACACGTGATGTTTTGTACCTCACAGAAAAGTCTGGGTGTTTCATAAGCAGAGTTTTCTGGACTGTTGCATCCTTAATATTTTAAATTAGACTTTACAATGCAGCGCTTTAAGTTAAATCATATCAGAATTTATACTCCAAATTCAAATATACTCTTTGGTTAGAATCTGTTGTAAAAATATGCACAAACAATGGAACTACATTGTTTAGAGAGTAGCAGTAACACTACAATTATTTTCTTCTTCAACTTGTAATTCAAAAATTTAACACAAAGGGGAACATAACTCACACCTTGTAAATAAATCTCATTATAAAAATCAGAGCAGATTTTACCAGGAAATAAAAACTTTTATTTTGGAGGGGGATATCTCACTCATTACCACATGATTACTATTTAACAAGAGTTCAATGTGTGCAAGTCGTCTTATGGCTTTTGTCCTGAAGAATTCCTACCCTAGTTCCTAACATGACCCACAAGTGAATTTAACTCACAAATCAGAAGGAATCAGTAATTGTCCTAATTAAATTAGCAATTGTGTGCTTAAAATCATTTGAAATCTGACTCAGTGCCACTATTAGGCTTAAGAGTTAACACCACACAGATTATTTCTGGAGAGTTCACATTTCTTTTACAGCAGCTCTTTCAGGCTGTCTAAAGACAGACCATTAGTTCCTTTTTGTTGCCTTATTATTTCTCTTGTTTGAGCATGCACATTATGAGCAGAGATGGCCATTCACTCAACAGGGAGGGGAATAAAAAGGATGTCATGATTTGCTAAAGAAAGCACTCTTCCCAAGAAAAATACTCCAAGAGGGAAATATTTCCACACACACACACATACACTTTCTACAAAGCATTGTCTACAATATATTTTAAAAAACTCAGTTTGTAGCTTTATAAACTTTCAAATCCCCTATGCTTCTACAGATTATAAATATTTTCTTAAAGTAAACTATCTTTGTTGAAGTTGTGACTAACAAATAGCAAACAGAATACTAGAATTACCAGGTAATAATGATCAAGCCTAATAATCAAACCACACAAATATGAATTTCAGCTTAAGTCCATCTTCCATTAATATGTCAAGAAATACTATAGACATATGAAATATTTTATTTATATTACTGTATCCCACTTTGACATTTCATTACCAAACTCTGAAGCATTAAAAGTATATAATAGGATAGCGACAATATCATAAAAAGCTTTGCACAAAGTCAGGCAAGCTACGCAGAAAAAGAAAAGTGAGATTTAAAGTGCCTCCATGGCTTGGAGGCAGGGATAAATAAAGTCTCAGATAGATGGTGTGATAGATAAATAGTGAACACAAATTATGGAGAGGAGAGACAGAGAGAAGGCCAAGACAGTTGGAGCCAAGTTAGTAGGTGGATAGGAGTTCAAAGCAGTACAGTGGAATAAGTCCAGGAAACATTTTGAAAGCCGGTGAACCATTTTGAGGTGGATTTGAAGGCTGATATAGTAGAAAGCAAGGAAAGGTTTTGGAACATGAAGCTGATATGGTCATGTTTACTTGACAGAGAAAGTCTGGTCACAATATTCTGGACCCCCTGAAGTTTAGATAATAAAGATTTATGAAGACTATAAAAGAGAGAACCACAATAGTCAAGATAAGACGTGATTAATGCATGACTAAGGATTTCAGCAGAAGAAAGGTCAATATAAGGGCAAATTCTGCCAAAGTTCTATAGGTCACAGTAGGCAAGCTTACAGACAAGGGAGACATGGAAAAATCAAGATCAGCGCCAAAGATTATTTATAAACATTTTACCCTAAGATCTGAATTAAGAAGATTGAACATAAAGTCTCACACCTTGGGGCTACATTGTTCCAACTGAGCGTTCTTAGAGAAAATACTTGGGCAACATGTACGACTTTGTTCAACAAAAGAATTGTACCTCAAATGACATTTTGCCTGGTCTTACTCCTTACACAGGCAAAATTCACATTAAAATAAGTGGGAGTGTTGATTGAGTAAGGTTACTTTGCTAGGAAAAGAATAAAAAACAAAATACCTCTCTCTATATATATACATTTTTCAGCTGCCTTATCAAAGCACTTTGTCTCAAAGACCAGAATGTGTAGCATCTTGTGTTAATGCTGCTCCATAAATTAGCTAGCAGCAATTCATCTAGTCTACAGAAACTCCCACATAACACTCAGGGTCTTTGCTAGCCTTAGAATTCTGTTTGGCCACTATGTCACCTAAATAACATTTAAATTTCATTAGTCAGTACAATCATTAGTCAGTTCAATGTGAATGCTATGCAGTTTTCTGATCTACAATTTAACGAAATTATTAAAGTATTATAGTAGTTCTAGCAACATGTAGGCCAAATCCTTCTCTCAGATCTATTCTGGGCAGATCTTTCTTTGAAATTTGGACAGAGATAACATTGGAATGAAACGCAACATAGTTACTCATCAGAATTGAAAATATCTTTTATTCAGGCCCAATTAGTCCAGATATTACTGGAATAATAGCAAATAAAAACAAGGTTGCATAATCTTCACTACTGAGTACTGGAGCATCTTTGCTGACTGCAAGTAAAGTAAAATTATCAGGAAAACAGCGATAAACTGAGAGACCCATTCTACTTTTGCTGACATCAATGGCAAAAGTCCCAGTAAAATTAGTGCAGAAAAGATCACTTGATCCAGAGCAGCTAAATTAGAAATTCACACAAATAATACCAAGGAATCCGAATACAGGACATTTATATTGTCAAATAAAAAGGAGTAATTTAAAAAAAATCTAAATTCAATAAACACAAGTTAAATAAACTTCAGAAGTATTTTTGTGTTTTTAGTAAACAAATAAAACCTATGTATCAGTTCACTTATAGTACTTTATAAATATTAATTAAATATAATACTCTAAATCATACAGACTTTATGCAGTCAAAACCTACCTTTGACTTAAATAGGAGGCTTGCCTCAACAAAGACTAAGAATTTACTCTACATGTATTCAGCTTCATACTGGCAAACACACATGAGTAAGTTTGGGGATGTACTATTGTGTAAGGTTACTTTCTTGCATAAGTGTTTGCAGGATCAGGTCCTTAGATTGTGAGCTCTTTGGAGCATGGAATAGGTCTTCCTCTATATAGACAGCACCTAGAACATAGTGGGCACTACCATACTACTACTACTAAAAAAATAGAGAATGATAGTAGAAAAATTAAGAGGTTTCCCATACAGTTGTCAATGTTTTAATCTTTAATCACCTTATCTATCTGCCATTATCTGGATTTAATGAGGTTTCTGGACATCAAAAGTCTATATTTCTAGAAGTGATATTTCAGAGCCAGATTCACCAAAATTCCATCCAACTTCTGTGCTGCAGAAGCCAGTGCAAGCCACTCTGGTTTGGCCTTCTGTGAGATTCCAAGGTGTGGAAGCCGGATAGAGTTTTATTGAAGCTGGCCCTTAACTGAAGACTCTCGAAAGTTCAAGCATGCCAACAGTAATACATCACATACTAAGTCTCCCATTTTATTTTCAACTCACAATTTTTTATTTTAAATGAAATAATGATTTTATGTTAAGGAAACAAACTTTAAATGCAAGTTGTTAGAAGAATACATAACTACTACACCATAATTCAATCCCCCCACACACACACTTTTTTTTTTGGCTTTGTTTTTGAAAGAGCAATATTGACCCAACATATCAGTTCTTGTATAAACCACGATGAGGATTCTGAGAATCAGTGGTTTGTTTTAACAAGAGACTATTTTAATTGGCAGTATAATTCAAGTGTTACGTTAAATGAGATAAAGTTTGCCTTTGACACCAAATCCAAACCCCACACAGTACTGTAAATCTCATGTTTAAAACAAGAGGGAAAATCTAAAAGGTATCATGCTACATTAAGCCTTTGTTCACGTCAGCCACACTATCGTTCCTGCCTTTGTACCAGTTGAAGCTGACTGACAGTGTTCAGATAATGAGATGTGTGTATCAAAGCTCACAGAGGCATAGACTGTATCTTCACATTCTTTAGGCTGCAGTTGAGGGCAAGGTATAGCAGCTATGGTATCCAGTACCTTCTCTTTTGTAAATATGCTCACGGCAGCAGCAAATCAAACACAAACTTCACTATCACTAAAACACAAGCACATGAACACTTTAAATAGCATGCCTTACAGCACTCCCTTCTCAATGGTCCCATGGCACAGTAATTTTCACGCTGTAGTGGTCTTCCCATATGAAAACTGCAGCATGGGGACTCTTCAGGTCTTTTGCCATTCACTGCTCAAATCCCAGATACCATTATCCTCTAACTTCACTGAGTTGAAAGAGCTCAGCATCTTGCAGGATCAGACCCTCTAACTGTTTAAAATGAAGCTTAATCAAGATGGTTTAATTTGGGGAGGAGGGATAGCTCAGTGGTTTGAGCATTGGCCTGCTTAAACCCAGGGTTGTGAGTTCAATCCTTGAAGGAGCCATTTAGGGATCTGGGGCAAAAATCTGTCAGGGGACAGTACTTGGTCCTGCTAGTGAAGGAAGGAAGGGGACTGGACTTGATGGACTTTCAAGGTCCTTCCAGTTCTAGGAGATTGGCATATCTCCATTTATTAAAATTATTATTAACTCTTAAGGAATTTGTACATCAACAGCTTCCCTCTCTACCTGAAGCAGAAGTCTCCAGTACAAGAATGTATTACATTGTAGTTCATAAATAAACAGAGGAAAACTGCCAATAAAATAAAATAAAAAGTAAAACAAAAAGAGTTAGCCTGGTTGAAGTTCTCTTTCTCCCCCCCACACCTGGCCCCCCAGTACTATTTTAACCAGTTTACAATTTTCCTTGCTGTTTTATATGCTATATGATAAGTTTGATAACAAGGTTAAGTTCTTTCCAGTCCTTTTTGGCTCATGATCATAGAAAAACTCCTGGAGAGAGTGGCAGGGGGAGGCTGAGGGATTTCCAGAGATTAAAATGGCCACTTTAGAGATACTCTGAGCAAAACCATGTCAAGAGCCAAGACCCACAGGCCATTGAAAAGAATTGTAAAGTGAAAATTCGAGTGATTGTCTTCTGCCTAATTTTAACTAAAACAGTTGTTTCCTCTGACATGGTCACTGGAGCGTCAGTTTTGTTTACATAGGATTCTTTGAAGTTCTCTCCTTCAGTCTATATATTTTTTAATCTTAGATCAGCTCTGTTCATTAACAAACCATCAGTGAACTATTGTGTTTGAATTCTAACTTAAACAGGCCACTTGGGTGTACTGGGTTGCAAAGCCAACAGAACAAGCAACATAAAAAAGGCAGACATAATCTCATTCACAGCCTAAATTTCAGAAGTACACCTGAAATAAAACTGTGTTTGGATAGGACCAGAAGTTTTGTGACTAAGTGTCAGCTGTTGTATGTAAAAGATTGAATTATGCAGTGAAACTAATAGAAAGAGTTCTTTGAGGCCTTCTCTACTTACTTTCAAACATATTGCTGAGTGAATTTTCATAGAAAATCTCCAATGTAAATGCTTAATATTTTGTACTTCAACAGTGCTTTTCATTTAAATACCTCAATACATTTTACAAACAATCTTCAGAATACCACTGTGAGTTAGTTGAGTACGCTATTTTCTAATTCTGTGGTGTATTAACAGGAGTGTCACGTCAAAAATAGAGAGAGGTACTTGTTCCACACTACTGAGCACTGGTGAGGCCTCATCTGGAATACGATGTCCAGTTTGGGGCATTGCACTTTAAGAAAGATGTGGACAAACTGGAGAAAGTCCAGAGGAGAGCAACAGAAATGATAAAAGGTTAGAAAACCTGACCTCTGGGGAAAGATTAAAAAAAAACCTGGTCATGTTTAGTTTTGAGAATAGATGATTGAGGGACGACCCAATAAAAAGTCTTCAAATATGTTAAGGGCTGTTATAAAGAGAATGGTGATCAATTGTTCTCCATGTCCACAGAGGGTAGGACAAGAAGTCATTGGAACAAGGGAGATTTAGATTAGATATCAAGAAAAAAAACTCTTACTAGAATAGACAAACATTTGTCAAGGATGGTCTAGCTACTCTTAATTTCTGCCTCAGTGCAAGGGGCTGTACTAGATTAGCTCTCAAAATTCCTTCCAACCCTTTGTTTATAATAATGCACCATCAGTGCATGTGGGGGACCCAGATTTGAGTGCACATCCCAGGTAAGCGCTCTAACCACTGGCTATTCTGGGGTGGCTCTCTCTTTCTTCTATGTTTTTTTTTAATTGAAAGGTCAGAATTTTTATTCTGCATCAAAATGAAAACAAATGTCAAAAATCTCAAAATTTCTCACAAAACAGAACCCGTGTTTTCTAGCCAGCCCTATATACCACACAAAGGGGGAAGCTTTAAAGAAGGCCTGGAGATGCCATAAAACTGGGTGGAGAAGGCTAGCATTGATGTGCAGGAGGAAAATGAGACAAGGACCATTACATAGTCAGGTACAAAAACATGTAAGGCCTTAAAGGCAGTGACAAATCATGAAAAAGAATCCAGCGAAGAGATTCAAGGGCAGGATCAGATACCATGTTCAAAATAATAAGCATCAAAAATATGGTTTTAATAGATTTCAAAATAAAGAGAATATTTATAGGACCATAATTTTACCAACATTTTAATATGTATATGCCATTTGTTAGAATGCTTCCAGAAATGACACTGCCATCCATCAGTGATTCATTATAAATTACTTTCATTATCTACTTTATAAATGTCAAAAGGCCAAAGAGGTGGAGAAATGTATGGGGTATTCAGCCATTTGACTTATAAACAAGCAAATCTACTCTGATTAGGAACCACAAATCATAGTCCAACAGTTATTTAATGGTGGCTGTAATTCTAGTAACCTACAAGTTCTTATTATAGTATTCCTAACACTACCTATTGTTTTAAAAAGTATAATGATTGCATTGATTATATAGTTGGTAGAGTCCCCCAAAATAAGAGCAACACATTCATAGAATCAAAATATCAACTCTTCTGAGGCCTGGTCTGTTGATAAGAAGGTAATTAGGAAGATTGGCCAATTGCTATACAGGATCTATCTAGTCCTGCATACTGTCTCTGATAGTGAACAATACCAGATGGTTTACCAGAAGAAGTAAAAAACCCTGAACTGGGCAGTTAGGGCATATCTTGCCCATGAGGGAAATTTCATCCCACCTCCTTAAATCAGAGATTGGTTTTGGACCTGCAGCACATACCTTTATATCCCTTCCAAACTTCTGTTTTTTCTTTCTTTTCTTCTTAATGTCATCTATAATATTCCAAAATACTGCCACATGAATCCCCAGTCTAAACATAATCCTCAGGTCTGGCTATTTTTAAGGTTCCTTCCTTCAAGATCCTCATGTCCAAACCCTAGCTACCTGTCTTGGAAGCACATCAAGATGGAATCTTATGAGCCACATCTACAGCAATGACTCAGCAGGATTTAACATACAGTTCCCTGATGTACTCTAACACCTGGTGACAGGGTGGGGCACCGAGGAAATTCTGCCACTCCATTAAAATGACTCACTCCCTTCTCTATGCACATGGCTATATGCTGTTAATAGTACATGAGCTGCTAGTAAGACAGTGTACTTGTGGATACAGTCATTAGATTTGAGCTAACCTGTTTGCAGCAAGATAATATCTTGAGGGGACAAATGCTAAGTCAGTTCTGCTTGAATTAAGTGCAGACGTAGAATGTGTTGAGGGAACTTCATGCCACAAGCTGTGGTTTGGAGCCAGGCTAGCAGGAGATTGGCAACACCTACGTTAGGAAGGGCAGACTGCCAACTTCTCTTAAGGAAGCTATTGTATTAAAAAAAACCCATCACTTAGCATTAATAATTGTACTCTTTGGATTCTTTCAATTTTTGTTTCAATTCTTGTAAGAGTTGTGGTGAGAGAAGTCTCACTATGTATTTAGATGCTTCAGATCTCCTTGACCCTTGTTATTCTGAGTATTTACTTTGGTATGTATTGTTTGCACTGGTCGACTACTTCCTCTTAGCAAAGGATGAATATCGGGTATGCTGGGGTTCATACTATTATCATTAGACCTATCAGTTGTTTTTGATACCGCTGATCACAACCTGTTATTGAGTCACCTGCAGACCATAGCAAGACTGAATGAGGGCATTCTGGAGGGGCTCTGATCCTTTTTTGCTGAGCATTTCCATAGGATAGTTTTGGTCAATAGCTGTTCTCCCTGTGAAGCTCTTTCATGAAGGGTTCCCTCGAGTTCCCTTTAGCCTCCTTTCTTGTTTAATGTGCATATGGGGTCACTGGGAACATTAATGAGGAAACATGGGCTACAGTGGCTTCAATATGATGATACCCAGCTCAGTGTTTCAATTTTTTCAGATCCAACCAATGCAGTTGAGTGACTTGCCCAAAGTATGGTTGAGAGCAGGGCCTGAATGAAAGTTACTTGGTTATGGCTCAATCCAGATAAAATTGAAGCAGTGTGGGTAGGTTACAGAAGTAACTGGAGAACAGTGAGAATTATATCCAACCTTTGATAGAGGGTGTGTGTGTGCCTTTTGTCACTGGCATTCATGCTCTGGGGCTTTGGTTAGATTCCCTAACTTATAACTTTATCACCTAAGGGACCAATTATCTGTAGTCCTTACATGTTTGTGGAGTCCTATGGTAGGAGGATGCAAGGAGCCTTCCCCTTTCCCTAGAACTCCCTGCATAAGGGCTATCAATAATTATGGCACTTGGACTCAGAGGAGGGCAGGGGCTGTAGTTATTTTTAGCCCTTGTGCGGGGAGTAGAGATGGGTGACATCTTTTGGATGAGTAGTTTATTTGCTGAAAAAAGCAGTTTTGGCTGATCTGAAACTATTCATGAATTTGACATGATTAGTTTCAGCTGGGAAAAAGTCTTTTGTGGCCAGCTTCAGGGGGCAAGCATGTGTGTACATGTATTTCCCCTTAAAACCTGTAGCCTAGTGGTTAAGGGACTTGTCTGAGATGTGAGAGACTTACGTTTGAATCCTCACTCTGGAGCAGCATCTTGAACTCCATTCTCTTCACTCCCCTGCAGGTGAGCCTCCTAACCACCAGGCTGTTCTGGGGTGGGTTGCCCTTAGTCTCTCCTGCTGAAGCTGTTCCTCTTTGTAGAGATATTTAAATATTAATTGGAGTAGAGAGAGACAGTGAGAATAACTATAGCTTGGTGATTAAGGTATTCACCTATGGGGTAGGAGATGTGGATTCAAACGATATCTTTCCCTGATTCAGGATTAAAAGGTTAAGGGACGCGCACACACTTTTCTGAAGCTGAGGAAGGAAACATTTTGGACAACTCAAAATGGACCTTTCTGATTTCCTGACACGTTCCAAACATTTTTGGAACTGAACTGAACTCAATTATTTTTCCCCATTTGCTGGCTGAACCAAAATTATTATTTACCCAGATCTAGTGGGGAGTGCTAGAGAAGGCCCCTTATGTGTTTATCAATTGATGAGGGCCATAGGTCATTTTTCTGGATATTCCCCTCCCCTCTTCTGAGATGACAGATCACCTCAAAGAGGGCAGAAAAGAAACATACCTTGCAAGGTACAGAGAAAAGAGCATACTAGACTATTCTAAGGGGGGAGGATGCAGCCTGATCATGCAGCCTGTGCGCTGCGGAGGTTCTGTACCTACTTCCTGAGGCAACCTCTGTCCCAGTGCTCCCCATAGGGTAACAGAAAGATCTACTTTTCCGAAAAGCTGCTGAGCACCTGTCTCCAAAACATATACATTTTATTTGGGGGGCACAGCTACAGGAACAATGTGAGCAGTGAGTGTATGTACCTGGAATCTGGCCCAATATGCACATTTTCTGAACACTTGGTTGTAACATTATAGGGAGTCCTGCAATAGAGCTGCTGCAAGATGACCTTGCTAGTTTTGTTTATCTGAATATACAGGACTTAGATCTTGGAGAAATCATTGTCAGCTGTGATGTAGACTTTTTGAAATGCTGAACATATCCATAAAATTCTGCCTGAAGGGGTCTACCTTTTTCTGACTGACTTATTAAGACTAGCACTGCTACCTACTGGTGGCACCTGTACAAGCAAACAAAGCTTACGTTGTGCTGCAATATTCCGCTGATGATTGCATTACATTTGGGCAGCACTGGCAAAGACTTATTAGGACAAACTCAGCTAAACTAGCACAAACCACACAACTCTAGTTTAACCCAATTTGACCTGTAACTGCTCCTTTTAATTTTTGTTTCCTGCTCATCCAGCTCCTTTTGCTTTGAGGGATTAATGCAGGTACCTCATTCACACTGACTTATCTTGGGCCCTTCCTATTGGAAATTGCCATGCAATAGAAAGGGAAGCCTTTTGACTCAAGTCATGTCCACAGTCCTTATTCCATTATGAAGTTATCCTCTCTGTCAAAGATCATGGCCTGTTGAATGTCATTTACCTTCTATTTAAACAATGTTGTTTGACACATGGAATTTAACCCTTTGCTAAACATTCTCCAACATCTAGCATAGGTCTTGTATAATCATTGCCATTATATTAAGCCTAACATACATATATATACAAACATCAGGGCCTTAATTCTTTCCAAGAGAAGGAAATGAAGAGTCAATTATATTTTAAATCAGAAGAAAATCAGCAAATAAACATTTTATATATTGCAATTAGGCTATCTCCAACCAAAAAGGGGAAGCAATTTTGGTATTTTTTAAATATATTTTAGTTAAACTTTAATAGTCCTATCCTTCAGTTTACTCCTCTGTACATGGAAGTATCAATAAGGTCTGAGAAAATAATTTTTAATGAATAATGTATTCAATTATTTTTCTCCTTTTCATGTATTTCCCTTAAAACATATAATGACTTTTAATATCTCATTATAAATAATTCAAGTAAATAATTCCTGGTCTGTTGCTCATTGGCAAGCAGTTTGTTGCATTTTTTTATGTTCAAAATTTGAAATTCAAGCTGTGAGACTGGTTATTTAAGTCACAAGTTTCACTCTATTAATGGGATCAATCTAATTCTTAGAATTAGGTTTCTTAAGAGAATGTTTGTGGGCAGTGAAGTGCTTTCTACAGATATTCTTTGATAGTTACTTGCCATTGTGTTTCCATGAACATTCCAGCTAGTTGCATTTCTTCCTCTAATATTTTAAAAAAGCGAAGACAGCTGAGGTACAAATGCAGTCAAAGTAAATTTATTTAAAAGTTAGAGTGAAATTATTACAGCATATATTAGATTTTTTTCTCACTTTTAGTAGTAATATCTGCCTCACAAGATGGTGGGAGGCTTAATGAATTAAAAAGCACTTTGAAGTGCAATCTGCTACTGAAATCCAATTTAAAGGGTGTATTTCTTAGGAGTGATGAAGTACTAGAAAATATACTGTAGGGATAATAATGAACTGGCAGGAGGAATAGATTAGATTTGACCTATGAGATGGAAAAGCTTTTAACTTCTATGACTAAATCTGTTTTTAGCAAACTTTTTAAATTTACAAAGAATATAAACAAAGGAAATGATCTTAAAGGGCCAGATACTATAAAATGGTTCTGGTTTCAACACTGTAGGATGGCTGCAAAAACCCTGGAGAATCTAACTTCCACACCGACAGCTCCCCCAAAATAGACATATTTTTCTTTTATTTGGATCAAGTTCTAACTTTTGAGTTTAACAGGAATAAGAAAATAGAGAGAGAACTCTATAAAAACACTGAAAACTGATCATAAAGGCTAAAAAAGGGGAAAAAATCAATCTGAGAAACAAAAGATGATTTAGCATGTCCTCTCCATTACAACCGGAGAATGCTGGAATGGTAACACTAAGGTTCAATCCAGGACATGTGGTGTTAGTTACATAAAAATAGCTATATAAAGTATCAAAGAAGCAAAATGTTAGCTGCTGCTGTTTGAGTTTTTCAAAGTGTGATTTGGGATTCTGGTCATCATGTAAGGCAGAAGGAAAAATATTGTAAAAAATTAAGATTTGTGCATGTGGAATTCCATTTGAACAGGCACAAACACACTCTCTGCTGAAATGGTGTTCCACATTCTGTCTCACTCCTTTCAAACCCAATTCCCAATCCACACATACAATGCTCACTAAAATAACACCTAATCAGAGGTGTAGGCACCTTTCACACACAGTTAATACCACAACAATAGTGCAATAAAATCATCAGCACCCTAAATCAGAAAATAGTAACTTAAAAATGAGTCAAACAGCCCAGCCTACTCAATAGTCCTGACTGCATCATTCCCTCAACAATAGCTTGGAAGAATAGATGGGCTTTGTACTGGGCTCAAAAAGTCAACATGTACAGCTATTTTGGATCAAGAAGGAGCAGTAACTCGCAAAACCGAAGAGTCCTTACAGCAAGAGAGTGCCCTGCTGGAACTCCCTTCTCTTGTAAATGAATGAGGCTGCAATCTGAGCTTCTCAAATGCTTGCAACTGTGGTAGTATGGCATAGCTGAAAACACAATCTGTTAGAAGTTTAGGGCCTTGTAAGTAGGAACATTAAAATTCATCCAAATACCAGAAGGTAATAGGTTCATTTTCTTAGAATACTGGTTTTGTATGCTGCCAAGGGGAAATGTCACTCAGCAAGTGGGCCACCTCATTCTGCACCTGCTTCAGAATCTGAATGGATTAAAGGTGAAGCCTCAGGTACAGCGCACCATAGTATTCTAATCTCAAGGTGCTAAAGGCATAGACAACGGTAGCAAGCTCTGCATTTGAAAGAAAAGATTTCAACCTCCTGACCACACATAGTTGTTGGGGGTAGGGAAAGCCACCCTGACTACTACTGTTGCTCACTGCTCTACAGCCAAAATGCTTTTGAAATAAATGTAGTCAAACTTTACTAATTCTGGGTCACTGAGAACAAAAATGATGCTTAAAATTGTTGATTGGCTCTAGTTTTCAAGACATGCTATTGGGTCAGTATATACGACCCTTGACTTGGGAATGGCGGAGGATAAGTGAGTTATAAAGGGAAGGGATCTCAGTTTAAACCAGAAATGACTAAAATACATCTTTGACTGGATCTATGAATAAATCTATGACTGGGTTTGGACAGTACTTGCTTTTTAGGCAAAACAATGAATGACGCAATCTGAAGCTGGTATTGCGTCATACATGATATGAATTGCATCATGTTATTCCTAGAAGTCATGGATGATGCAATCATAACGAAGCTTACATCACTCTGCTGAACAAATTGCCCTAGATCAGCTCTAGAAATCATACAGTGTCGTGCTCTCTTATTTGTCAGTGTTTGATTTTGCAAAGGGACACATTTCTGTTTAGCCAAAGTGAGCAGAGATGCCTCGTACTTGTGTGAACAGTGCAGATAACTTCTGCTATGTTTGTGGTGAAGTGACTTTTGCATCACAAAAGCGCATATGGTATAACCACTATGGTTAAGAAAGCCTATCACCTTGATTTTGGCTGCAAAATTGGAGATCAGGACAAGAGGTGGGCCCCACACATATGCTGCAACACTTGTGCAACACATCTTCGCCAGTGGTTGAACAGGAAAAGGAAATCTATGCCTTTTGCAGTGCCAATGATTTGGAGAGAGCCAACAGATCATACCAGCAATTGTTACTTCTACATGGTGCCTCCAGTTGGGAAAGGTGTGTCAAAGAAGAAAAAGTGGACTGTGCATTATCCAAACATTCCATCAGCTATACGCCCAGTACCCCACGGAGAAGGACTGCCGGTTCCTGATGCACCAGAATCATTCTCACTTGAGTCAGACGAGGAAGAGGAAGAGGATGAAACTTCTGGTCCTGAACCATCAATGTCACAGGACCCACATTTTCTCCCATCCTCCTCCTCTGAACCACACCTCATAACACAAGGTGAACTGAATGATCTTGTCAGGGATTTGGAACTACCCAAGAGTAAGGCAGAGCTTTTGGGCTCCAGACTACAGCAGTGGAATCTCCTGGCAGGTGATGTTAGGGTTTTCATGTTCCGTAACCGTCAAAAGGATCTTGTCCCATTCTTCTTCATGGAAGGTGGTCTTGTAGCCTGCAACAACATCAATGGTGTGATGGCAGGCCTCAACATCGTTCACAATCCAGATGACTGGAGACTGTTCATTGATTCATCGAAGACGAGTCTTAAAGCTTTTTTACTGCATAATGGCAATGGTTTGCCATCAATTCCAGTTGGTCATGCAGTCCATATGAAGGAAACCTCTGACAACATGAAACAACTTTTGAGGTGCATAAACTATGACCAACATCAGTGGCAGCTTTGTGGCGATTTGAAGGTTGTTGCTCTCTTGCTTGGTCTGCAGACTGGATACACAAAGTACTGCTGTTTTCTCTGCCAATGGGATAGTCGTGCAAGAGATTCCCACTACCAGGGCCGGCTCCAGGCACCAGCCTACCAAGCACGTGCTTGGGGCGGCACTTTGGGGGGGGGCGGCGCTCAGGGGTTTTTTGTTTTTTATTTTTTCCTCCAATTAACATATTGTGGCGGGGCGGGCTGGCTGCCCTGCCCCGCAGCGATCCGGCCGGGAGAGCGGGGCCGGGCTGGCCTCCCTGCCCCTCAACGTTCCGGCCGGGAGAGCGGGGCCGGGGCCGGGCTGGCCGCCCTGCCCCACAGCGTTCCGGCCGGGAGAGCGGGGCCAGGCTGGGCGCCCAGCCCCGCCGGCGCTCCGGCCGGGAGAGCGGGGCCGGGCTGGCCGCCCTGCCCTGCAGCGTTCCGGCCGGGAGAGCGGGGCCGGGCTGGCCTCCCTGCCCCACAGCGTTCCGGCCGGGAGAGCGGGGCCAGGCTGGCCGCCCAGCCCCGCCGGCGCTCCGGCCAGGAGAGCGGGGCCGGGCTGGCCGCCCTGCCCTGCAGCGTTCCGGCCGGGAGAGCAGGGCCGGGCTGGCCTCCCTGCCCCGCAGCGTTCTGGCCGGGAGAGCGGGGCCGGGCTGGCCGCCCAGCCCCGCAGCGATCCGGCCAGGAGAGCAGGGCCGGGGCCTGGCTGGCTGCCCTGCCCCGCCGGCGCCCCGGCCGGGGCAGCGGGGCAGCCGGGGTGCTCCGCTTCCCGCCGGGGGAGCGGGGCAGCAGGCGTGCTCCGCTCCCCGCCGGCACCCCGGCCGGGGCAGCGGGGTGGCCGGGGTGCTCCGCTCCCCGCCGGGAGAGCGGGGCCGCCGGCGTGCTCCGCTCCCCGCCGGCGCCCCGGCCGGGGCAATGGGGCCGCCGGCGGGGCAGCGGGGCAGCAGGCGTGCTCCGCTCCCCACTGGCAGGGGGAGCGGGGCGGCGGGCATGCAGCCCTCCCCGCTGCCCCCCCCCCCCGTTTTCGCGGGGCGGCGTTGTTGGGGGGGGGGGTGTTTTGGCCAGCGTTGCAGGCGGGGGGGGCGGCGCTTGTGGGGTTTTTTTTTTTTTTGCTTGGGGCGGCCAAAAAGCTAGGGCCGGCCCTGCCCACTACATCAAGAAATATTGGCCACTCCGACAGTCATTGGCGCCTGGGAGGAAAAGTGTTCAGCATCCACCACTTGTTGAATCAAGGAAGATTTTGTTACCACCCTTACACATCAAGCTGGGTCTGATAAAGAACTTTGTCAAGGCCATTGACAAAACACAAGCAGCTTTCAAGTACCTCCGTGGAAAATTTCCAAGGTTAAGTGAAGCTAAGATAAAGGAAGGTGTCTTTGTTGGTCCTCAGATTCGTGAACTTCTTCGAGATGATACATTTGACAATGCACTGCGTGGCAAGGAAAAAAAGGCATGGAAAGCCTTCCAGTTAGTGGCAATACATTTTCTCGGAAACAACAAGGCAGACAACTACAGGTTGTTGATGGAAAACGTCCTCAAGGCATACAAAAGCCTTGGTTACAACATGTCACTAAAGATACATTTTTTGCACTCTCGTCTAGATTTTTTTCCACCGAACTGCGGAGGAATGAGCGACGAGCACGGCGAGCGATTTCACCAGGACATTGCAACAATGGAGAAATGCTATCAGGGCAAATGGAGCCCATCAATGCTTGCAGACTATTGTTGGACAGTGACAAGAGATGCTCCATTTAATGAATACAAGAGACAAGCCAAGAAGCGCCGAGTAGACACTGAATAGGACTAAACTATGTACATACTAGTTTTTTGCCTTTTGTTTCATTATAAATTTTATTTATATAACCCCTTTGCTGATTTTGAAAGTGTTACATAAACAGGACAGGTGAAATAGTATCATGTAAAGCAACCATAAACACATGAAAAGACCTAGGTTTACAATTTATGATTAAAACTCTACTATCTACACAATATACATAGACATAAAATGTAAAAACTTAAATATCTTAGAAACAGTAGCCAATCAGTTGTTTTAATTGTCATATTTGAATTCAGCACATCAAAATACATACTAAATAGCACATTTTATCTCTGAAGCAGACGACTTCTCAAAAATTGTAGACCAGTGTTATGTTAGGTATCTGATATTTTCAGATATAATCTCAGAGAGGATATCACAAGAAACACAAGATTTTCATGCCCCCTTCCAAGTTATACAAGTTGAATGCTGGGCTTCGTTGCATTGTGCCACTGGTAGGTCCAATGTCTCCCGGGGCATAGGAAGGCATGCACAGTGTCACCCTTTGAAAGGATGCAACATACACTCCCACCTGTACAGGGGACAGCTCTTCTAGCCAGAATGGAGGCGAGAGTAGGGCCATGGCCTTTACTCTTATGTGTCTCTTCTGCCCATTTTTGGGGAGGCTAGCAGAATTGTAACTTCAGACAGTGTTTGGCTCAGAAGAGTACATAGTCTCCACTGGCCATTTAGGTCTAAACCGTTTCCCCTTGGTATTTCCAATTTCATCCTCAATTCCAGGGCTTCAAGCTCCCCCTCCAGTTACCTTTGTGGCAGGTAGCTCCATCAGTCTCACTGCTGTCCCTGGCCTCTCTAGAGTGTCTTTTCCACAGGCTTCCTCCTGGCCTGTTTTCTGGGATCACAAACTCCATCCCCCTAGTAAGGAATTCCACAGCCCTCCCTCATACACTGCGCACATCTTCCTCCTGGTTGAAGAATTCCACAGCCTTCCCTCAAGGGGCTGTACACTAGCCGGCCAATATCCAGGTTCCAGATCCACCCAGTGCCTCTTTGCTTCCTTCATTCCCTCTCCAAAGTCAGCTAACAGCTAAATGTTATCCTCTTTAGGAGATAAGCTCCTTGATTAACACATGACTCCCCTCAAATTTCCCATCTCATATGCTGATCCCTGTTTCCTCAAAGAGGCCATGCCATGGAACAGGGTTGGTTGGGCCAGCATTCCACTACTCCTTAAAGGGGACAGACCACCCTGTTACAATGGCCATGAAAATAAAACCCTGAGGATATATAATTATGAACTAAAAAGCAACTGATTTTCTTCAAAACAGCCTTCTGTATGTCAGGAGCCAGGACTATTTATGTTAGCCAAATTACATACATGGGGTTTAACATATACGTAATAAGGTGACAATATATAAAAAGAGATCCAAAACAAACGACAAAAGAAAAAAAACATACAAAAAATGATCTACTCATCCTTCCTGTTACTCCACTCAAAATGCCCTTGTGTGTATCTTTGACAATTCAAGTTCACACAGTCTAAATTAGGGTGTGAAATCTTGATAGTAAAATCAAACTTGTCATTAAGTTTTGAAAGTGCCCAAAACTGCCTTAAGTAGGATATTACCTACTACTTTATTATTGTCATAAAGCACTCCTTCATGGCAGTCCTCCACACAGCCCACTGCCTCCATTTGCACCTTCGAGGGTCTTCTAAAATAAACTTCACACACAGGCCTTCCTTCCAGTACCACTCTTCTCTGTGGTCTAGTTTTATTAACAAAACAGTACAAACTAAAAAGTTCTCAAGTCCATCCATTTGCCCTCTTATAAGGTCATTCCCAGGCCCTTTCCTGCCTATAGTCTCAGTCCAAAGCCTCAATTCTGTTATTTTTTTGCTAGAGACTACTCATTCCCAGCAGCCCCTGTATCCCAATCTAGTCCCTAAACGTTCCCCGCTCTGTGGCTTCCTAATGTCCTTAATAAGGGAAACAGGTGATTAGGCCCATTTCAAGTAACAGTGGGCCAAATTCATCCCTGATGTAACACCAAAGTCAGTGGAGTTACATCAAGGAAGGATTTGGCCAAATTAATCTACTCTTATAAGATCATTTCCAGTATGTTCTTGAGATGTTTATGATACACAACACTTGATCACTAACTAGTAGCTCTGTGGTCAAAATGGGCAACTATTATCTTGCCATTGTATCATCTTTGCTTCATGCTTTCTATGGGGAAGGGGGGAAAGCAGCATTTCACCAAGCTAACTTGCCATCTTGCCAGGTAAGGAAGAGAATGCAAACATTATGAAGACACTGCCATAACTTTAAATAAAATAACATGAAGTATGACAGTCGTGGCCTTTTCAACAATTCCCACACAGAATTACAACAGTAGGAAAAAGATGATGAGGACTGTTGCCACGTGGTGGATTATCTGTTCCTTGAAATCCTAAAATAAATGAATTATACTTTTCATAGCATTTGGGGCTTTTTTTTTTTTTTTTTAAGAGTAGCAGACACTACCAACTCTGCCAAATGCGTCAGGCAGATGTGGCTGGAGAACCTACCTGAAGTGCCAGCTGGATTTGTACTAGCATTCTTGGAGAGAATGAAGACACGAATGGCTGCTTTGAATTTAATATATGTTATTTCCTGACTGCTGGCGCTACGTAAGGGACACATTTGCTGTCCACTCTGCTGTGCCCTCTGAAAGTCTATTTTTCCCCTGAAACTTTTTTTTCTTTTTAATATGGACTTTTCACAAAACAAAACCAAAATAATAAATTGTTGCTTTAACATTTGGCTCCAATCACCTAGATCCTATCCTAACCAAAGACAGACAGCGTCCACAGTAAAGAGTAAAGACAAATGGTTAACACATTTTAAGATACATTTTTGGCAATGAAAGAAATTTGTGAAATAGTTTCTGATTTTTTTTAAAACTGCTTAGAACTGCTGGTATGTTTCTGTGACAATATTACCATTGCAAAGACTATTGACAGCTCACATAGTAATTACACTATTAAAAGACATATGACAAACAACATAGCTTACCAAAAGAGAGAGAAATAAAAACAAAACAGAAGCCTTCATATACAGAAATAGTGAGCCTGGCTTTTCTATTATTGATCAAGTGCTCTGTGCCACCATCCTGTAGTAAATTAGGAAGAAAGGAGTTTGCTGCTGCCAAAGTGTATTGAAACTACTGGAGCATAGAACGTGGTGTCTTTTTATGTGGAATAAGCACATTAGACTGTGAGGATCCAGGGTTTGTGTGTGCACATTTTGCATATTGTCTGCTTCCTAACAGTATACAGCTTTAGTAACGTATACCACTGTTATTTGGCCACCAAAAGGTGAATTTCCCACCCTGAGATTTAAAAATAAAAAATAAAAATGTATCTACTGGTATTTTTCACATCTCAAATGGTTCACAAGATAAGGGTAAGAAGTACTTTTACTAGAAATGAACTATGTCTTTATGGGAGGGGTAGTGGTGGTATTTTCAGTTCAGTGCTCAAATTGAGGGGGAGGGGAACCAAGGAAATTCTACCATCTTAAAAACAAAAAGTAATGGTATTTCCCACCATTCAAAAAATATGTCCCAACTTTTCCTTTATCTTATCCTACCATTTCTGAAACCAGCACTTATAACTACCTCCTGTAATTATAAGTTTGTTAACTCTTTTAACCTATTGGCATTTCCAAATCTAGTCTGGCTGAAAATGAGGTGATTTGTGAGTACATCTGCTCAAATTATTCACAAATAAATTAACTGACACATTCTATTCTTTTTTCTGTGCATGAATTATTTGCAAACAGTCCTGATTTCTGAAAGTGTCTATAGTTTAGTAAACAAAAGTAAGTCATTATTTGATATTCTCTATTTGTTCTTCATGACTGATGACCTAAATCACGTGTGATAGTTTAAATTGATTAGAGGACTACAATATTTTAAATACAAGAATGACAAATAGCAAATAATGAATATCCATAATAACATGTGCACAACAATGAAGGCATTCCGTCAAAATACAATTATTCCACAAACCTTAATGTGAACAAAAACCTATTGCCATATAATAACAAAGGGGAAAAAGATACATCAAACCAAACAGAAATTTGGAATTTGAACAAATGTTGTGGAGGCTGTTTTTGCATATGTCTATATTTATAAATGTGAATAATCTCGTTGGTTTTAATGAGACTACTTATATGCTTAAAGTTATACTCATGCTTAAATATGCTTTTGGATGGAGGTCTGTTTGACCCGCCAGCCCTACTTGGGAAATTATTAGTGTGGTAGCCCAATGGAAGAGTCTGTAAACCAGTTTCCAATATGCCTTCATTTTAGTTTTATAATCCAAAGAAAAACTTAAATATATAATGTTTAAAAATTAATAATTTTGCCCACAAATTGGAATTATTTTATTGTTAAATGGTTTAGGTAGGCTGAAATATGGTTGACTCTGTTTCATTATGTGCTCACATTTCAACAGTCACAAAATGACTTTTCTTATTAAAAAATGGCTTCCTACAGAATGGCTCAGGAACACCAATTACAAAGTTAACAAAACCAAACAATCATTTCACCATTTATTCATGTTGCTGAAAAAAAGCATCTTTCTCTATGAAGTTTTGAACTGGCAGGCTTACCTAAGCAGCTGCAATTTTCCTTTAAAGATAAACACAGCTATTTAAAAAATGCAAAAACAAAAACATAAAACAGGGTATGTGAATAGTAACAGGTATGTGAAAATGCTGAGACTTTCTGTGTAAGGAAGAACCAGAGTTCCAAATGTTAAGGGAAATAGTATTTCTAGTATGAAGTTCATGAAAACTAATTGTAACAGCCTTTCCTAGCATCAGGGTGACCATATTTCTATGGAAGCAGTTTTTAATTTAGTTTTCCTTTGTGCTTCAAGAGTTAAATGTTGCATGCCCCTCCATGGCCAAGAAAGGGCCAAAACATCACAGTTGAACTGGTGTGGTTTTGCTGAGTAGGGTGCCAGGAACTGAGGAATAGGAATCTGTAGCTGTCAGCTGATATGGGGCTTGAGCCGGAAGCATACAATCTACACACGCGAAGGAAGATGGGATTTGTGGAGATGCTGGGGGCATGGCCTATGAGTCTGTGAACTATGTTGGGGGAAGAAGGGCAAACAGCAGCAGGATCCATAGTAGCAACCTCAACCTGGCTGCACAGATAGCCTGAGCTCTGGCTGTGACAAAGGGAGGATTACACTCTCTGCATCCCTTGAAGCTGTTTAACTTTGTATCTCTTGTACAAGGCCTGTTTGGCTTTGCTTCATGGGGCACATGAATTTCACCAAAAGAGATGGGAATAATCATATTCTAATTTAGGAATGCATCACATCCCCAAGCCTCACCCTGCTTGCATGTTGTATATAATGTTCACTCTTTGCAAGAGCAACAGTTTTCATTGGGCCTGATTCATTTCCCATTTAAGTCTATTGGATTTCCATTTATTTCAGTGAGCTTTGGATCAGGCCCATTACACCCAGAGTTTCTCTGAAGTCTCTTACTGACCCGTTGAGAAGAATTTTCCCTACATTTGTGGACTGTAGTGATTTTAGTGATTTCTGAAACACTGGTAGGAATAACACTGTGAAGCATAGGTAAAAATAATTGAGAGTCGTACAAGGGTTGCCAACTGTCTAATCACACAAACCCAAACACCCTTGCCCTGCCCCTTCCCCAAGGCGCTGCCCCTCTCCTGCCCCTTCTCCAAGGCCTCGCCCTGCTCATTTCATCCTCCCTCACTTCATCACTTACTCTCCCCCACCCTCACTCACTGTCACTGAGGTGGGGCAGGGGGTTGGAGCGCGGGCTCTGGGCTGGGGCTGGGCTGAGCCTGGAGAAGGGGGTTGGGGTGCCAGCTCTGGGAGGGAGTTTGGGTGCAGGAGGGGGATCAGTGTTGGGACAGGGGATTGGGGTGCAGGAAGGGCCCCAATTTGGGGCTGGGGTATGGAGGGGGTTTGGGGTGCTGGCTCGGGGGATCAGGGCTGAAGCATGGGGTTGGCATGCAGGAGGGGGTGCAGGCTCTGGGAGGGATTTTGGGTGCAGAAAGAGGCTCAGGGCTGGTGCAGGGGATTGGGGTGCAGGAGGGGGCTCAGATTTGGGGCTGGGGTGTGTGAGAGGGTTTGGGGTGCTGGCTCTGGGCTGGGGCAGGGAGTGGGGTGCAGGAGGGGATTTGGGGTGCTGGCTCCGGGGGGGACTCAGGGCTGGGGGTTGGGGTGTAGAAGGGAGTGAGGGGTGCGGGCTCTAGCCGGCATCTCCTGGTCGGTGGCACAGTGAGGTTAAAGCAGGCTCTCCTGGAAGTGGCCAGGACAGGTCTGTGGCCCCTGGGGAGGGGGGACTGAGGGCTCCACGCGCTGCCCCTGCCTGCAGCCACTGTCCCCACAGCTCCCACTGGGCACAGTTCCCGGCCAACGGGAGCTGTGGAGTTGGCGCTCTGGACAGGGGCAGTGCATAGAGACCCCCCTCCCCCCACCCACCCCCCGCAGGGACGTGCCAGCCACTTCTGGGAGTGGTGCAGGGCCAGGGCAGGCAGGGAGCCTGCCTTAGCCCCACTGTGCTGCCAGATTTTTAGCAGCCTAAAATCTCCTGGTTTGGTTTCAGTAGCCTCCGGGAGATAGAGCCTGATTCCAGAAGACTCTCGGCAAAACCGGGAGGGTTGACAACCCTAAGTACCACACAGGCCACTGTGTAAAAGTTAGCCCATACAGAGCGAGTGCACCAAGCTTGCCCTCTCATTACATCTCAACAATTCCAAAGCAGTTGCAAGGGTGTAGATCAGGGTGAAGTTTGACACACACTGCTTTACAGAATGTAATATGCAGCCTGTTTCATAAAGTTAATTACATGGTTTTTTTATTATTTGAATAGTCTCTTGAATTGTTGTTAAGTGAAACAGCAATTATTGTGCAAGAAAAAACAGAAAGTAAAATGGGTTATAAACAAATGTGATGTGAAAAAAGTAAACACCCAGATTAACACATTAATTGGGAAAAACTTAGATTATTAATTTAATACTTAAGGCTCTGATCCTCCCAAGACTTACCCACATATATGTACATGTGTAATCCTAGTATGTTCAGTTCACAAATTCACCAGTGGCATGCACACCTCCATTAATTTCATTGGAGTTTGGCTTGATCACAGAAGCAATAAATTTAAATACATGATTTTGGCATTAGGCTAGTTTGTCTATTTCAATACAGAAATGATAATAGCTCTTTTGAAATTGTATTCAGCCCCAATTATCCTGTTACAAAAATCTATGGAAAGCTGTTAATTTTTTTCCATCCTTTACTACATATGCATTTGACTGGGAGATTTATTTTCATGAATTCTTTAAAATGTATTTTAAAACCCCCCACTTTGTTACAGTACCATTAACACACACACACACACACACACACACACACACACACACACACACGTAAAAATGATAACATCTTAAAATAACTTTAATTCAATTAAATGTAATTAATTTAGCCTGTCTCTTTAGATCATGCTGCATGCCTAGACACTACAGCACGTATTGCATAAGATCACTGATAGTTCTGGACCCGTGTCATGACTTCTGTAGGTTCTGCAGGATAGGCTTAGGAGGCACCACCAGCCATACTCCTGAATATTTGATTTTGCTCATTTGAATTAGATCATTAGGATGTAAGTGCTCCTGGGATTTTGGCACAGTGGATCGACAGGAGATTGGATCCCTAATGCAATTTTAATGTAGCTCTTTTCAAATTATTTAATATGCCAAATACACAAGCTATGAAAATGTTGTGTTTTTTATTTTTTCACCAGGCAAGGCATAAAGGATTTCAGCCACAAACCACTTTGGCATAAAACAATGGAACAAGTTTAACAAATAGAGAATTAAAAAAAAATTGTTTTGATGATTTTCACAGAACTCAAATCCCAATCACTTAAAGATACTTGTGGGCAGAAACATGGTATAAAAAAGAAGCCTTTGAATTACAAAAAGCATGGAAACGAATCAACCATTTTCCTTCCTACATAAATGATTTAACAATAAAATTGCAATATGTAAGCAAAATTATGAATTGGCTAGTAACTCTTCCTCATCATGAACTATTAATTCACGTTTTCAGATTTTGTAGAACTAGAGAATATATGAAGAAAAATATATTATAAATCCCTTTCAGATACAAGCATCTTTCAGTTTAGCAAAGTGATTTTTTTGTCTTATGTAAAGCACCGTTGAACGTCTTTATTGCATGAAAACATAAGTAGACCACAGTGAATATTCTAGTTCATAATGCTTGAATATGTTATAAACTAACATTCAATATCTAAATCCCAAGTACCCTTAGATATACTTTTGATCACAGTATGAGAAATGTAAACTATACTAGGATAGTTCGATAAAAATGTTTTTTCTTATTTGACACAGCAAATGGATAATTTTGATTTGCAAGTGAAAAATTTGATAGGAACTTATCTGCAGATACTGAAAAAATCAGAATGTAGTCAAAGCACATATTATTACACTACATGATACATAGTTATATTTACTGGCATTTGAGAGCAGTGATCTGTCTACCCACCATCACGTCAAATAGTTTAGACTTCCAAAACTTTCTTAAGATTTAGTGTTTTCACTTTTCCTGTCTGCAAAACATGAATATTATAGGAACAATGATCCTTTTTCTACCTCAAAAGAGGAACAAAGTTTCACATATTGGTGTTTGTAAAGTGCTTTGAATTCCTCAGACAGAAAGCACTATCGATGTGCTAGGTATTGTTTTTAAGGTGAACTAAAATGTTTTTTATTAAAATACAAAACCTACAAACATCAAATATTTAGCAAAATAGATATGGTGACTCTGAACATTACAAAAAAATGCATTTTAAAACAAAGTTGTTTAAAGCTAAGTAAAGGAGAAACTATCAGCTAAGATCTCAGGTAAGGACAGGTCCTCAGGGGTTCTGTGGGTGGTTTTTTTTCCCCACTGCACTTGATGGCATCACTACACTAAAGCAGTGTAAGGATGCAGCTCCCAGCTTTTGGTGTTTGTGGTGTTTGTTCTAAAAGAAACTTCACCCCAAATTCAAACAAACGTGTTTTTATTTTCATCTCTTTGTTTGACTGCCAACATAAGACTATCTAGTTGACTCCAGAGGAAGTTTCTCTTTAGTAGGGAGTATTTGGGGGATAACTTAACAAAATTTCTATGCAAATTAATAACACATTGTGTTACAGCTCCCTTTACATAGGAAGAATTCTCGAATTTTGTGATGTACTGATCTGACAGTCATCAATAAGAATTATTTGTGTTGATGGTGACTACTGGATACCTATCAATAGAATCATAGAATATCAGGGTTGGAAGGGACCTTAGGAGATCATCTAGTCCAACCCCCTGCTCAAAGCAGGACCAATCCCCAATTTTTGCCCCAGATCCCTAAATGGCCCCCTCAAGGATTGACCTCACAACCCTGGGTTTAGCAGGCCAATGCTCAAACCACTGAGCTATCCCAAATAAAGGCCTTTATTTAAATATGAACATTACACTTTACACATGAGATCATTTCACCTTGAAGCAATGATCCATTTAATCTAAAATAATCTATACGTTGAATACGTTCCTAATATTCACTCTTTTGATCACATTTGATAGTGCATGTCTTCACAGGAATGGAACACACTTTATGTTCCAATAAGTAGTACACAAATTGTGATGCAACTGGGGTATATGTTTTGGGACATACTAGTTTGAGAGGTGTCATGCTTTATTACCTTCTGATATCTTTTATTCTAAGGAAGCAGAGATATCATCAGCAGGTTTCCTAAAGAGCTGCTTTTATTTTGTCTGGAACATATAATAACAATTGTGACAATAGTCATATCCATCCAGGCTGTGGAAAGTATAAATGTTCTCTATTTTCCTATTTGAAAACAGCAAAGGTTATCCTCAAATTAGAGGATGTTACCCTGAGGCATGTCCCTGAGAGAGAGAGAGGTGTCCTGTTCAAAAAGGCAATGGGCAAACTAGGAAGAGCTTTTATTTACCAGGATAGCTTGTGCAGGAGTAGAAAAGAAACAAAACCCATATGGGAAACCTTATAAAGGCCAAATTGCCTTTGAATGTGTGTGCCAAAAAAAGGGCACTATCTCTAGCAGTGGATGGAAACCATTTTTTCCCATCCTGTGAATATTTGAGTTTGGGACAATGTCAATCTCCAATGCTCATAAATTAAAAAACAAAACATATTAAGTTTGAATCAATGAAACAAAACATTTCTAACAACAAACACTTTTTGACCTTTTCTCTTCTCTGATCTTATTAAATTTCAAAATGTAAAGTCACTTCCAACTTCTAAACTTGTTTTGACACCAATCTTCAAAATCAACTGTGTTTTGTAAACAGTTTGACAAATTGGAATTTTCTGATGAAAAAAGTGAAAAATTCCTGATGAGCTCCACCTATCTGTGCCTTAAGTTCTGTTTTATTTATATTTGATAATATAATCAAAAAAGAACACAAGCACATCTTTTTCCTTTGCAAGTAGCGTTAAAAATCATATGGTTTGTTTGTGTTTATGCACACAATGTTTAAAACACATTGACATATAGAATTATTTCCATTTTCAATTTGCTATACTAATACTTTGCCAAATTGACTTTTCCTTTCATTTTGAGAGGAACTGACATCACTGGTAGCTGCACTACCTTATATTTCCCTTTCTAAATATAATAAATGTTTAATTCTTCCCTTTTCTCTTTGCAGGTTTCAAAGACTTCACAGTTCAAAGCCCAAAGGATCTAGTATGAAATACATACTGCCATCTCTGTGAAGATATGAAGTATGCTCACGTTACACAAACATGTCCAATTTCCCTGTTACTTTTGCACATCTTTGCAACAAAAACTGCACTTTGAAAAATGTAGGCAAAAGCTTTGATGTTTATACATTAAAAGCTGACAGCCCTACAAAGGTAAACTAATTAGCAGTACATAACTAGAGTGGTGACAGAACAAGGAACTGTGTATAAGTAAGCAAATTAAATTTTACCCTCATTACATTTGTGCAATTCCAGGTGACTAATATGGGAGCAGCATACGTGAAACGGAGGGGAAAATTTGAGCCTGAGTTTATTTGATTGCTTACTTATTTAAAATTGTGTATTTTCACAGCTTCTCAAGAAGAGGGAAAAATCTTCATTATTTAGTTCTTTCAGCTTTTCATCAGCAAATACCAAGAGGTGAAATACAGCTCCTTATTTTCCTTTCCAAGTATTAAAAATCATAACATTTTTCAATTTTCTGACTGCGGCGAACCATGTTCCCTGCACCTATTAATATTTACATTAGCTTATCAACCAGATAGACCATCAAAATCAGGGTTCCTTGTGCTAGGTGCTGTACAAACATATGCAAATACATGATCCCTGCCAAAAAGAGCTTTCAATCTAAGCCATCAGTACTGCAGTGGATTCTACTCAGGGGTCTGATTGTACACAAATTGCAGGATCAAAGCCTAGGTTTACAACTAGAGAGACAAGGTGGGTGAGGTAATATCTATTATTGGGCCAGCTTCTGCTGGTGAGAGAGACAAGCTTTCAAGCTTACACAGAGTTCTTCTTCAGGCCTGGAAAACTAACTCAAGTATCTCTGCTAAACACAATATTTTATATATATATATATATATATATATATATAAATACACACACACACACACACACACCTCAGAATAAAGCACCAACTAAGCCTATTTGCTTATTTTGCTATGTGAAACATCATTAATTAGCTGACTTTCTATAAGCATCATATCAGAATTTGGGGATTTATGTTAGTTCAGGCCACTCAGCATTTTACAGGATTCGATCATATGTTTATAAACAGGTTTGCACACAAAAAAGAGGCAAGTTCTGTGATAAGCTGAAGGTCTTCTGAGTGGTGCTGACCTTACCTCCCACTGAAGTCAGAATAAAGGACACAGCACTTATCACAATCAGGCCAAATCTTGCATGCTTAGTTGAGAATCTGTTTTGAAAATTTGCCTCTAATAATAGAAGATCGATATAATAAATTTCATTCTTCTAAAATAAAGCAGTAGGTAACTTACTTTGAATACTGATGCTCAATACTTATACATTTTAATTTGTGCCAAAGATAATTTTATGTTCCCATCTTCTTCATCTTACTAAACCAGCAATAATTAAATGCTGCTCTTCATTTTCTGTAAATCACCTGCAGCCTAGAATCTGGAATTTTTGCAACCAGATGAAGCTGAGTGAGGACCTCACACTATCTTTATAGACACAACAGATTTTGGTTTTGGCATCTATTAATTGTTGTATTCTTTTAGGAGTTTATCTTGTCCTAGGATCTTAAAGTCTCTACTCTAGTGAAATTTTGAAATACATCTGTACCTATGAAGTAAGAAGGATTTCTTGCAGCAGTTTAAATACAAACTAAAGGCCATTTTAAAAAAGATATGATGGGATGTTCTGCATGAAGTTGTATGGGATACATCAATCAGCAGTATCTCATCCAAACCTCATGCTTTATTTGAAGGGGGGGTGGGAATTCACACTTTCCATATCTCCTAGTGATAGCACCGGCACATAGAAAAAAAATCTCTGAGTATTACCAATGTGAAAGAGTCCCCTTAACTGAGCTAAGAGTTTTCTTACCTTATATTTATAAATATGCTATATTCTGCAGAGTGACTGACATACAAATTGAAGATTTTTTAACATCTACTGCATTTTAATGGCACAGGCAATATGTAGTTCTTTCTCCCTATTAACTGCTATATGCAATTGACTTGCAAGTGGTAACCATCAGTGCAGTTGCAGTGCTACCGTAGCACATTTTTACAAGATTTTAGTTCACATGAGGCCCCATCCAATTCCCACTGAAGTGAATGGAAAGGCCCACGAATAGCTGGCCAAGGAGAATCTCCCTGAAGACCAGTGCCTATGCTACAGGAGCAGGGGGCCATGACCCTCTTCCTTTTAAGTGGATTGCTGCATTTCATCATCACTAGCCTAGAAAACAATTATTCAGAAAACACCATTTACATTCATTTTGCTACATATTACTGCCTGGCAATGCTAAATAGCTTTGAAATTCTCTGAGCCCTGGAATACACTCTTAAAAGTATTCGTACGATGCTATTAACCAAAGACTGTTTCAGGTTTCCATTGCAATTTTGACACTACTTTTTTGAGCCATATTGTGTGTGTTCATTGCAGTGATGACCTAAATAAATAAATTGAAGAAAACAGGCAGCACAAAGTGAGAGACTGACATTTTCTGATGGCTAGCCAGATATGGTATATCTACACTGTGTTTTAAAACCCACAGCAGCAACTCTCAGAGCCCAGGTCTACAGACCCTAAACGTCTACACTGCTATTTTTAGTGCTGGAGCACAAGCTGCCACAGATTTTAAAATTCAGTGTAGACATACCTATAGCAGCTTAGCACCAAACATCCTTTGGCTCTGATTCGACCAAGCCAGAATATACAAATCTGCTGTGTGCAACATGGTAACAGGAAAGAGGCCAGAGGGCAACAACTGAATGGATGTAGCAGCAGTGACAATGGAACTAGTGGACTTACTTGTTGGGTCTCTCAGCCCTGGTCTACACTACGAGTTTAGGTCAAATTTATTAGCATTATATTGATTGATCTGTGCACCCGTCCACACGACGAAACCATTAACATCAACTTCTAGGGCTCTTAAAATCGCTCTTGCCACTCCACCCCCAACGAGGGGATTAGCGCTTAAAGCGATATTGCCGAATCGATCTCGGCTTAGTGAGGACGCAATTCGACGGTATTGGCCTCCTGGATCTATCCCACAGTGCAACATTTGACCGCTCTGGACAGCAGTCTGAGCTCAAATGCTTTGCCCAGGTAGACAGGAAAAGCCCCGCAAACTTTTGAATTTCATTTCCTGTTTGGCCAGCGTGGTGAGCTGCAGGTGAGTGCAGATCTCATCAGCAGACCATGATGGAGTCCCAGAACCGAAGACGAGCTCTAGCGTGGACCGAGCGTTAGGTACGCAATCTGATCGCAGTATGGGGAGACGAAACCGTGCTAGCAGAGCTACGGTCCAAAAGAAGAAAAGCCAATACATATGCCAAAGTCTCCAAGGGCATGCAGGACAGAGGCTACGACAGGGACGTGCAACAGTGCCGCATGAAAATTAAGGAGCTCAGGCAAGCCTACCAAAGAACCAGAGATGCAAACGGCCGCTCTGGGTCAGAGCCCCAGACATGCCGCTTCTATGACGAGCTGCATGCCATTCTAGGAGGTGCAGCCAGCACTGACCCACCCATGTGGTATGACTCCGTATGTGGATCATCAGAAACCACAGAGGAGCATTTTCGGGGAGAGGAAGATGATGATAATGATGCTGAAAATAGCGCCCAGACACAGCAAGGAAGCGGAGAAGCCCTTTTCTCCGACAGCCAGGAACTCTTTGTCACCCTGGAGCCAGTATCCTACGAACCCACCCAAGGCGTGCTTGATGCCAGAGAAGGGACCTCTGGTGAGTGTACCTCTGAAATTAATACATGTTTTATAAGCAAGCATGTTTAATGATTAATTCGCGGCCAGTACAGCTACAGCTACTGGAAAAGTCTGTTAACATGTTCGGGGAGAGAGCGGAAATCCTCCGGGGACATCTCCAGAAAGCTCTCCTGGATGTACTCCCAAAGCCTGTGCAAAAGGTATCTGGGGAGGGCAGCCTTATCCTGTGCTCCGTGGTAACACACTCTACCACGCCAGGCCAGTAGCATGTAGTCTGCAATCATTGCATTGCAAAGCATGGCGGCGTATGGTCCCGGTGTTTGCTGGCATTCAAGCAACCTCCGTTCTTTATCTGTCTGTGTTATCCTCAGAAGAGTGATATCATTCATGGTCACCTGGTTGAAATAGGGGAATTTTATTAAGGGGGCATTCAGAGGAGTCCGTCCCTGCTGGGCTGTTTGCCTGTGGCTGAACGGAAATCTTCCCCGCTGTGACCCACGCGGTGGGGGGAGGGGAACAGCGAACATCTTGGATGTGTGTCTGTGTGTGGGGGGGTGTCGATTAGGTTCGCGCTGCACGTTAACCTGAAAACCGCCGCCCCTCCCTTTTCAATTGCCAACCCTTTTTAAATTGCCAGCCCAAAGGCTGTTTGTTATGGGAAATGAGGGGGTTGCTGTTTGAAACCATTCCCACATGTTATGAAGGTTAAAGAAGCCTATAGACTGTGGCTTACCATGGCTGCCCACAAGCCGAATTCTGTTGCCCGCTGGACCTACTTGTGTGATCTCTCATACCAAACCAGCAGACCCTCAATATAACAGGCAAAGTGCAACCTTGGACCAAATGTACATGTGCTATGTAATGTTTGGAGCATTGTTCTCTAATATGTGTCTTTTAAACTACTCCTCTCCCGTTTGTTTCCTCCCGCAGCTGCAAATGTTTCAACGCCACCCCTTTCATCACCGTCCCAGAGGCTAGCAAAGATTAGAAGTAAAAAAAAAAGGAATCGAGACGATATGTTCACAGAGCTCATGCAGTCCTCCCACACTGAAACTGCCCAGCAGAATGCGTGAAGGCAGACACTGAGGGAGTCCAGGACGGCAGAATTTGATCGCGCAGACAGGTGGCGTGCTGAAGACAATGACTGGCGGGCTGAAGTGAGTAGGTGGCGTCAGCGTGCTGAGAGAAGGCAGGATGCAATTCTCAGGCTACTGGAGGATCAAACGGAAAACCTCCGGCTTATGGCTGAGGAAAGGCGTATGGTTCAGGAAAGGCCGCCTGAGCCCAGACCGCCGCTACAGCCCCTGTGTAACCAACAGCCCTCCTCCCCGAGTCCCGTAACCTCGTCACCAAGACACCCAAGAACGTGTTTGGGCAGCATCCGTGCACCCAACCACTCAAGCCAAGAAAACTGTCCAAGCAACAAAAGGCTGGCATTCAATAAGTTTTAAAGTGCTGTGTGTCCTTGTCCTTCCCTCATCCCCTCCTCCACCACCCATCCTGGTGCTTCCCTTCCTCCACCATCCATCCCGGGCGACCGTGGCAGTTACCCCCATAGTTCCCCCTATTTGTTTGACGAATTAATAAAGAATGCATGATTGTTAAGCAACAATGACTTTATTGCCTCTGCAAGTGGTGACCGAGGGTGGGAGGGCAGGGCGGTTTGGTTAAAGGGAAGTAGAGTGAATCAAGGGGCGGGGCTTTTCAGTAATGGGGGAAAACAGAACTTTCACACAGCATCCTGGCCATTCATGAAACTGGTTTTCAAAGCTTCCCTGATGTGCAACGCACCCTGCTGTACTCTTGTAATAGCCCTGGTGTCTGGCTGCGCATAACCAGCGGCCAGGTGATTTGCCTCAACCTCCCACCCCACCATAAACGTCTCCCCCTTACTCTCACAGATATTGTGGAGCGCACAGCAAGTAGTAATAATAATGGGAATATTGGTTTCGCTGAGATCTAACCTAGTGAATAAACTGTACCAGCGAGCTTTTAAACGCCCAAATGCACATTCCACCACCATTCTGCACTTGCTCAGCCTATAGTTGAAAAGGTCCTGACTACTGTCCAGGCTACCTGTGTATGGCTTCATGAGCCATGGCATTAAGGGGTAGGCTGGGTCCCCAAGGATAACTATAGGCATCTCAACATCCCCAACGGTTATTTTCTGGTCTGGGAAGAAAGTCCCTTGCTGCAGCAGCTGAAACAGACCAGAGTTCCTGAAGATGCGAGCGTCATGTACTTTTCCCGGCCATCCCACGTTGATGTTGGTGAAACGTCCCTTATGATCCACCAGTGCTTGCAGCACTATTGAAAAGTAACCCTTTCGGTTTATGTACTAGCTGGCTTGGTGGTCCGGTGCCAAGATAGGGATATGGGTTCCGTCTATTGCCCCACCACAGTTCAGGAACCCCATTGCTGCAAAGCCATCCAGTATGACCTGCACATTTCCCAGAGTCACAACCCTTGGTGCCAGCAGCTCTGTGATCGCCTTGGCTACTTGCATCACAACAGCCCCCACTGTAGATTTTCCAACTCCGAATTGATTCGCGACTGACCGGTAGCTGTCTGGTGTTGCAAGCTTCCACAGGGCTATTGCCATTCACTTCTGTACTGTGAGGGCTGCTCTCATCTTGGTGTTCTGGCGCTTCAGGGCAGGGGAAAGCAACTCACAAAGTTCCATGAAAGTGCCCTTACGCATACGAAAGTTTCGCAGCCATTGCTGATCGTCCCACAACTGCAGCGCTATGCGGTCCCACCAGTCTGTGCTTGTTTCCCGGGCCCAGAATCGGCGTTCCACTGTATCAACATGCCCCATTACCACTATGATGTCCACCTTGCGGGGGGGGGGGGCTTTTTTGAGAGAGTTCTGTGTCCATGTCCTCATCACTGTCCTCAGGGTGCTGCCCTTGCCTCCTCGCCTGCTGTAGCTGTAGCAGCTCCTGGTTCTCGTTCTCCATATACTCCTGGACAATGCGCATGGTGTTCATAATGGCGATAACAGCCGTGACGATCTGATCGGGCTCCATGCTTTCCCTGGTATGGTGTCTGCAGGACAGCAGAGTGGGAGCAGAAGCGGCGGGTGGATAACAATGGTGTCAGCAATATGGCACCCGCATGAAAAAAGGCACGAAAGGATTTTGGGCTCCCCCTTCTGCTGCTTTCTCGGAGGGAGGGGGGAGCAAGGGTTAGGCTCCTTTCCTTCTAACAGCAGATGGTACAATATGCGGGGAGCAAGGGTTAGGCACCTTCCCTTCTAGCTGCAGATGGTTCAATAGGCTTGATATCCATCATCATCATCTCCGGGCCCCCTCAAAGACTGAACTCACAACCCCGGGTTTAGCGGGCCAACGCTCAGAACACTGAGCTATCCCTCTGCCTGTATTATAGCACGACTGAATCCCCACTAGACCTAATGTCCAGGTGTATGCTGGAGATGTATGGTAATTGTGAGCTGAGCAGGCTCTATGCTTGCTGTAGCAAACCCGGAAACCCCAGACCGCTGAGCTATCCCTCTGCCCGTGTTCCAGGCAGTACTGAATCTCCCTTAAACAAAATGTAAAAAAGAGAATGACCAGAGTCACTCTGGTCACTCCCATTTATGTCCAAGCGCCCCTGGCCAGCCACACCATAGGCCGGCCAGGAGCACACAGGGGACAATGAATTTCAAGCCTACTGTACAATCTGCAGCTAAAAGGGAAGGACCTTCTGCTGTGTAGTCCCACAACTATGATCATTTAATGGCATATTACACCATCTGCTGCTAGAAGGCAAGGAGCTTATACTGTGTAGTCCCATGACTACCAGCCTCAGGTGGAATGGCTCCCTCAAGGATTGAACTCGCAATGCCAGGTTTAGCAGGCCAACGCTCAGACCGCTGAGCTATCCCTCTGCCCGTATTATAGCGCGACTGAATCCCCACTAGACCTAATGTCCAGGCGTACGCTGGAGATGTACAGTAACTGTGAGCTGAGCAGGCTCCATGCTTGCCGTAGCAAACCCGGAAACCCCAGAAAAAAGGCGCGAAAAAGATTGCTTTCACGGAGGGAGGGAGGGACGGGGGATGGCTTGACGACATGTACCCAGAACCACCAGCGACAATGTTTTCTGCCCCATCAGGCTTTGGGATCGCAACCCAGAATTCCAATGGGCGGCGGAGACTGCGGGAACTGTGGGATAGCTACCCGCAATGCAACGCTCCGAAAGTCGACGCTAGCCCCGATACTGTGGACAAAGTCCGTCGGCCTCATGGTCTTAATGCTCTTAAGTGGGGACACACACAATCGATTCCATACATTCGGGTTTTAAAATATCGACTTCTATAATTTCGACCTAATTCTGTAGTGTAGACGTACCCTCAGTCAGATAATTGCCCTGTACTGCGTTATAATCATTCAGATGGTGTATTAAATAAAACAGATTCTGAAATGGAACTCTGCAAAGGAGACATATTTTTCCCTCCCTAGAAAGGGACCCGAGGATGAAAGAGGAAGAAGCCCACCCCCCAACAGCAGCAAGGTTGCAACCCACTCTCTCTCCAACATTTCTAAAATAGAAGATTTATTTCTTTTTATACTGCAAATCCTCCAGCTTCTTGCCATGGAGATGGACAGACAGACTACTCGAGCCCCAGCCTAGTAGGGTATATCCTGAAAGCTCTGTGACCCAAGTGTGAGGAGAGGGTAGGTCCTATGTTATTTTGCTTGGAAAGGGCACAGAGCCCAATCCAAAGCCCTTTGAGAGAGAAGTACTATGGAAAGACTCACACTGACCTCCATAGACATTGGATCAGGCCCATTGAGAGCAAATCTCCAGCTGCCACGTAAGTGAACAAAATACAAAAATCACAATGATAGACTGACATTAACAGCTGCACAGTGTTTGCAAATGTTATTTGTACTGTTAAGCCAATTTGTGATTTTTTTAATATAAAATTGTAATGTGTGTGAAACAAACAACTCTTTGGCAATAAATCCTTTTATTGCTATAAATGACAGAATACATATTTCATACTGATATGACCTGGTGAGGAGAGAGCTTTAGCACCATTTATTTCAGCCACATGTTCTTATTCACAATGTTGTTTACAGAACTAAAAATTATTTATTTTATGGATTAGAATGCTTTTCATAACAGATTCTACATCATTACAGGACATCAGGGAAGGGTGAACTTGTACAGAAAATATAAGAACACCCCAGCCACCAAGTCTTTACTCAGCCCTAGGAATGAACCAAACTGAAATCATTCTTGAAGTTCTGTTATGTTTATGTAAGAACCCTGACCTAAACCTCCTATCCTATTCTCCTCTGTGGGTTTCTGGTGGGCTGGGATCCCATTTGTCTGGCACTTTCTAAAGTCTTTTAGGATTGTGTGGGATCTTTTGGGAGTAGTAGCCAGGGCCGGCTCCAGCTTTTCGGCCACCCCAAGCAAAAAAAAATTTTTTTAAATGGCCGCCGCCTAAGTGCCGAAGCAAAAAAAAAAAATGGCTGCCCTAGAATCCCCGCCCCAGGCATGTGCTTTGCCATCTAGTGCCTGGAGCCGGCCCTGGTAGTAGCCAAGTCCAGTACTCTATCCTGCTTTCTTTGAGGACTGTCCTACAAGTCCACTTACACCATAATATTATGGTATTGAGGATGTGGATGGGTTGCAGGCCTGCCAGGCACCAACTGAAGATCTAAAAGAAGGGAGTGGCCTTCTCTTCAGTCTCTGTTAGATCCCAAAAGGAAGAACAGGTTCCTCAGCCACCTGTGGAAGATTTGGAATGGGCAAAGGGACCTGCTGATCACCCTCAGAAGACTTTTGAACGTTAGATCTTACACATACCCTAAAAAAATGGGGGGATCTTTATTCTATCATGTACTTAGGAATTATGAGCTTTGTTGTGACTAAACAGTCAACATTCAAATTCAGACAAACACACTGAGTTTGTCAAGAGGCCACTTTTAATTTGTGTGTAAAGGAGGAGTGATGGAGAGAAACAAGTCATCCTGGTCTGGATATTTTTTACCATGTGCAAGCTTTATTCTGTCAAAGTCCAAGTGCACACTTTATAAACTCCCCAGCTTCTGAGGTCTGCAAAGGCTATGATGAACCATATATAAATTCAAGCACAAATTACAGTAGAGATCAATCAGAAAAACAAAGAATCCAAACACAGTGCAACCAAACTCAATTAACTGGGAACTCCCAGTTCACTAAAAGCTGTTTGGGTGTTCTGGGACTATACTGCACGATACTGTGTTTCTATGGAGTTCTAGTGTATCCTTGTTCCTCTAGAGTTTAAGAGTTCTGCAGGAGATAAGCTCCACTGGATAAGCTCCATTACTGCAGAATTTAGGAGTTTGACAGGAAAGAAGGTTCTCACGAGCTTCAACTCTGCTGAGCTGATCAGTGTTGCAGAAACTAGCCAGCTCACTGAGCTGTAAAGTGGAGAACTATAATTATTCAAAACCCCAATATTGGGGGAATTTTAAATATTCCCCAAAACCTTTGTAAAAATAAAATAAAATCAAGATTTCATGGTAATTCCCAACAATTTGGACAGCTATGACAAAGAAAAAGTCTTTGGAGTAGGCAGTTCATCAAAGGCAGTGAAGATATCCATTTTTCTTTATGGCTAGATTGAATATGGAAGGTTTATTTTTTTCTGATTTAGAGGACTCTGAGGTTTGTTAAATTCTTCAGCATTCTCAAACCAAGTTATACAATCGCCTCATGAAGTACTTACTTTCACTCAACTCTTGTTCCTGGAAGTTTTTAACAGTTGTGTCAGTAATATGGATAAGAGCCACACTGTCCATATCCTTCATGGAGATGTGAACATTGGCCTTTCATGGTATAGCCACACACTGGATTGAGAATATGTTTTTTAAAAAGATTTTTTTGTACTGTGATGTATTTGAGATTGTAGAACTGAAAGAAAAAATATTTCAGAATGCAGAAAAATAGGATATATTGTAATATAGTTGCCAGGTTATCTGTTGTAAAAATAGCGCAAAACTAATTACATTATTATTGTTTTTACATCTTACAATGTTCCACACATGATGTTAAGCTTTCTTCTGCAACCATGAAGGCTAGAAACTTACTAATGGAATCTTAGATTCTAACCTAATCACATGACTCCAGGAGCTAGGGCTTTAGGAAGAACATCAAATATTATAACACTCACAATAAAGTCACAAGAGCAGACACCACCAGAATCAGTTTAGATTTATTGTTTAAACTATAACAACACTAAAGTTCCCATTGCATCTCTTGAATTGTACACTCTATCCGATGGTCTGAGCCACCCTATTAAGAGGCAGAAGCAATGCCCTGTGTTCCAAACCTAGTTACTATTTTAAGGTCACGCCTGGGAGCTCCACTAAGTATTACATCTGATAGAGTGTTCATTTTGCTGAATGCAGAAGCAAAGCGAAAAATGCAGAACAATGCAAGCTTAATAAATATCATTAATAAATTTATTGCCTACATCCACGTCAAAGCTCAGTTTTCAAACTAGTTTTCTTGCTTAATCCACACTGAATGATCATTCATTTTTAATAATTTTAATGACTTTTGATATCATATAGCTCTGCAGAGAGATAGAGAGAGTCAATTCAATAATATAGTACTATTTCCACAAGACATTTACAATGCCAATTCATAGATGTACAGGAATGGGATGGAAAATGCCTCTGGTTATTTATTTAAATATCAGGTACTGGCTATATTTGTTTGGCTATACAGAAATCCAGTCCTGAGTAGAATGCCAGCATAAAGCCTATGCCCCACGTAAGCCCTCAAAACAGGAAAATTATGAGCACCGCATTTGGATTAGAAAATACATCCAAATAGCTCAGAAAATTTACTTTATTTCAGTGAATGTGTTAAAGTCAGTTTAAAAATAAACATGTCTTTAGCAATTATTTCATAGTTTTCTATATTATATCTATTATTAAAATTAATCAGGAAGATAGAGAGAGGGGGAAACTGTGGTCAAACTCCCTCACAACTGTTAAATATCACCTATTGGTGGGGAAGAATACAGGATATAAAATACGAGGGGCTCAATCCTGCAAAAATAGGACTTTATACGAGTAAAGCTACTTGAGTGCAAGCATTTTCAGGATTTAACCCTGAATTAGCAGAGAACAGCCTAGCTTTGTGCAGTTTTTTATGTACCTAACAATCTACAATTGGACTGGTTCAGTGTCTACTGCAGCTATGTAGTTTAGAATACCCTTTGCACAGAGTTTTGAGCCAGTTAAAGAGAATTGGTTTAGAAGATGATGATTAATTCAGCACCTGCTCTTGGGCATTAGAAACTAAGAATTCCATAGGGTGGCAGAGAGAGAAAGTCACATAACTGTATCTCCAGTTCATTTAGCCTAAAGGAACAGCTGGTTTTACTCTGGCATTTGTATGCTTCATTGAACCCATTTCAGTGTATCACTCCCTCCCTCTCAGCTAAAATTCAAGGACACAGATACAACAGAACAA
This sequence comes from Chelydra serpentina, assembly GCA_037349315.1. Lineage (NCBI taxonomy): Eukaryota > Metazoa > Chordata > Testudines > Chelydridae > Chelydra > Chelydra serpentina. The sequence goes on from JBAIAC010000042.1 coordinate 32,637,287, forward strand.
CATTAAATAAATGTCTAGTTGTCAAACCACAGATAGTCTAGCTCTAAGTTTATAGCGAAAGGAGAATGGAGACAAAATCCCATTGCCTCATTATGTATGTACTTTGGTAAACATTATTTCATATTATTGTTAGGCATTAATAACCTCACTGCTATTCCCATTCTCATGGCCTTGGAATTCAGAGCAGCTACAGAAAGAGGTGGTGTATGAATGGCATGTTCTTCCAGCACACACGTAATATTACAGCGGTAATAAAACAGATGTTAGGGATATATAGTTAATTTCCTTCACATAGCACATGCAATGGTCTTATAGCCTTTAGAAAATGACAGAAGTCAAAACTTGACCATACTTTTCTAAATTTTGACCAGAAAAGCAACACGGATAAGAATACTGATTGGCTAACTTCTGAAGAATCTTAACAGGGACAAGACTCAAAACAACAAAATTCAATTCAGCCTCACTTAAGAAAAAGTTCACAAGCAGTAAAAAATCTTGAAACAATGTAAACTTATGAATACAGTTTCTTTACTGAACAAGCTCCTTAATGAACTCACTTAATACTGGAGAATGTCTTGAAGACATAAAGCCTGTCCTGATTGTCTCAGTGACAGCATTCAGCAGTCTCTTTGATTTCTAGCAAGCATTGGGTTAGTCACTATTCATGTGTCACACAGGTGTTTTGGGTGAAGTAGCAGAATATGGCTGGAGACTGAAGGTCTAATTAGGCAGCTGCCTAGAGCCAGGCAGTGACAATTAATGCTACAGAAGGAAGCTAGGAAACTAACAGCTGTCTGGGAGACAGTCTGAGAAGGTAGGTGACTATGCACAGTAGCTAGGTTGTTGGATTGTAAACAGAGCCTGATTTTTTTCTGTTTGAATCTGTGTTTAATATAAGTGCTTTTTATTTGAGAGAGAGATCCTATGCACACTAAGTCAAGAGAAAATTCCCTTGCTTGATGAAAAGCTTGTGTTTTGTGGCTGCCCCAATTCCACCTGGTTACAGCACCATACCTTCAGTATGGAACTGTAGGTACACTCTCTTTGAACAATCCATCACCTTATAACCTTCTGTAAGATACAGGGACAAAAAGAAGACTGTATTGTCAAATTATTGCTTCACCATACCGACAGGAGTGAGTTCACTAAATATCTGTACAATAGAACACCTCGTGCACTGTAAAGAGGTACAGTAACTGATAAAAATCAAAGGCCCAATCCTGTAAAGACATTACCTACTCGAGAAGTCTCTAAGTCTTGGGAGCGCTCACGAGGAAGGACTACTTGAGTCGAGAAGAGGGGTGAGAACAGGCCCTTAATGCTTTCAGTAACATTCAAAGTAAAAGCCGGAAAGAGAAAAAATATTAGCCTGATTATAAACCGCAATAGAAGGGGTGTGTTCCAGTTGTGCTCTCCTGAGACCTATACTAACAGCATAAATGTAGGGGTGTTGCTAAATGCATGTGTCCCAAATAGCTGAGACCCACAAAGATTACTCTACATAATGAGCAAAAGAAGAGTAACTTGTTTTTTAAAAAAAAGCAGTAGTAGTCAGCCCTTCAATGCATCTATCCCCTTACCACCTATAAAACCACAAAGACATTGAACATAATGACACTTAACTTTGGCTGAACTGGACCAAGCTTGAACAGGATAAGATATGTATAGAGCCCCTCCCTCCCCAGCTGCTAGTCCAGTAACAATTTAAATACATTAGGCAGGCTCAAACATACAGAACACCACCATCATGTCATTAACCATTCTAACCTTAACTATTAAGCAGTCAATCCACTATATAAGGCAGGTCAAAATCTCTTGCCCAGAAGAATAAAAAATGAACAGCGATTGTGTATAATACAAGTTATGCAGCCACATAAAGATGCAGTTTCCATTTTGCTAAGATGTCACATACATCTGTTTGTGCCGCCTGAACCACAAAAAGGCCATTTTCCTGCTATCTTCCAGCTCCTCCATTTGTCCCTGTTGCCAATTCTCTACATGTGTGCATCATACTGTTTTTCCCATAAGGGAGACTTCAGTAATTTTTCTGTGCCTGATTTTGTGTTTTTAAAGGATAGAAAGAGAGGCAGCAAAGGGGGAGCTCCTTAGTCATTCAGGACAGCAGGACTGGCAACCCCACAAACCTTCTCTCAGAGGTAAGGGGGCAAAAGGGGCTGAATCACTATCTCAGATGGTGGTGGGGAGGGGAGTGAGAACAGGCATAAGCTTGTAGCAGGAAGTGGCTGCTTTCTGGCATTCCTAAAATGTTCAGGAATGGAGCACCATTCCTTCAGGGCTTATGAGTTCTTAATGGCAGCTGCCTTCCCTTGCCGCATAACTAGTAATGCTTGCAGGAGTTGTTTTCCTCTGCCTCAAAGCAAATAAGCAACATGCACTGATTCTATAGTTTCAGTTTGTGGTGTATTTCAGTAACCAAATGATTTTATCACCAGTTACCATTGCTGCGTCATTTCCCAGGTTACCTCAGGATTCAGTGCAATGCTGCTACATAAATTGGGTGGGAGGACAGGCTTCACACATAATTTAGGTACACCAGGGCCTTGGAAATGAGTTTATAAACTCACTCTACCAGTGATGGTGTAAATTTTTAACAGTGCACGTAAGTAATCATTGGAACAATTTGCCAGGGGTCATGGCAGATTCTTCAGCACTCAATTTTTAAATCAAGACTGGATGTTTTTCTCAGAGAGATGCTCTGGAATTATTTTGTGGAAGTTCTGTGGCCTGTGTTATACAGGTCAGACTAGATAATCAGAATGGTCCCTTCTGGCTTTGGAATCTATGATGCAACATTTATACTACCAAACAACATTTCTTTTCTGATATCATAGTTTAAAGTGGTTCTCCCACCCCTGAAAAAATAAGGAACCAACTTCTCTTCAGCTGTCCTGAACCGCCACTCCTTCCTCTGGTGCTAAACGAAACCTTTTTACAGCTTTGGAAATTTTTATTTAACTATTTACCTGCTCATTATTTGTCATTGTTACATACTTCTGCACTTGTGTAATGACAGATCAGGCAGAAGTCACTATGAAACTACAGCAAATAAATTCTCTCCATGTTTTCCAAGTAGAGGGAATGTTGGAACACACTAGTAAGGGGGGTAAGTTTTAAAGTGACAAGCAAAATATTAATGAAGGGTGATGACAAAGGAGGTATAAAACAAAATGTAAAGCAAATTAAAACAAATAGATGCTTTTGATTTGAAAAGCTTTGACATCAACATTCTGAAAGAGATGGTAAACATATTTCTTTTAGATCATAGCAGAAGTTTTAACCCCTCACTGGGAACAAGAGTGATTTTCTAGCCCTGGAAATAAGTTAACATAACACCCATGATGTAAAGGGGATAAATTGGCAAATATAACATGATTGCTAGATCTGAGAAACTAGCTTAAGATAATGGTTGATATATTTTGTTGCTTTTTCTGTTCTCATAACATCTACAAATGGAACATTATTCAAAATTTGTTGATTTTTCTTCAGTACTGCCAGTTACTCTATGGTTGGCTGTTCAATGTTCAAAAATACTGGCCCCACTACAGTCAATGATAGTTTTGCCACTGACTTCAATGGAGCCAGAACTTCACCCCAAATTTTGGCTTTTTCGTTCTAGGTGGTCACAAAGTCACCTGAGCTACCTTCTGTTATAATTGGGTTTGTGGAACAAATATGATGGAAAGTTTAAATTTTGTCTATAAACAAAACTTCATGCTAGTAAGACTCAGATGTATAAATGTTCATGGCTAGTGAACACAAAAGGGGCAGAAATATGCCCAAAAGCTATTTTCTTTATATAGTTATTTGAATATTTGCAGATTATTTTTGTCTTTGGAATATTTGCTCATGTGGTAACAGACATTTAAGACTGACCACAGTATTTGGAAAGTTTCCAGAGTTATGGATCAGACACACAAAAGAGGAGAGAACCTCCAATAGTTAGAACCTGGACTGCGGTAGACATGGCAAAATAGAAATTGGACCCCAAAGCACTGAGTCTGTCTATAAAAAAAGAAAACTTTTACTAAAAGGGAGAGGAAACTCAGCATTTTGGGACAATACCACAACAAGGATTCAAAAGTGTGCAAAGAGTAACTATACACCCTCACAGTCTTTTGGGCAGTAGTCCTTTGCCTTAGTTTCCCACCATGCAGTGTGGAAGTCTGACAGATACATTTCCTTTTAACATGTCACTCCCCTTTCCATCTGCTGCACCCCTCTCCTATCACAGTTGTTTGTCCAAAGTCAGCAAACTCCCCGAATTCAAGGGAATGTTCACATGGGTTTGCCTCCTGCTCCTGAAGGAAGGAAATGGGTCAGGCAATGTGTCCCTCATTGCCATTGGTCTTGCTGTTGTCTCTGCTATTGCTCACCGCTGCCTCTGTCCTCTAGCTGCTTTGGCACATTCCGAGGTGTCACGACTTATCCTATTTCTTAGTCATTTCAGTTCGTAGTGATTTTGTCAGGTACTGGGGAACTCTGCACTATAATTAACTACACCACTGCTCCCACACCACATCTAAGGGCTTGGCTACACTTGCAAGTTAGAGCGCATTAAATCAACCCCAGGTGCCATAACTCCTGAGGTGTCCATGCTGGCAAGGCACTTAGAGCGCCTGGACTCTGCAGCTGGAGCACTCCTGGTAATTCACCTCCACGAGAAGCATAGAGCTTGCTGCGCCCTGGCTGGAGCGCTGGGGTGTCAGTGTGGATGACGCATTGCATTACTGTGCTGTGATTGGCCTCTGGAAATTGTCCCATAATCCTCTGAAGTCAAGTGGCCACTCTGGTCATCGTTTTTAACTTGGCTGCAGGCATCCATATATCCTCCTTCAAAGCTCCATTTCTGACAGCCGGCATGCTTATCTGCTCCGGGACACTAAGCAAACCATTACTGGAGAATGCTCCTGCTGCAGAGGGAGGCATTTGTGCATGTGTGTGTGAGAGAGAGAGGCAAGGGGTGGGGGCTGATGTCAGGTTCCCCCTTTTCCCCTACTGCTGTCTGAACTTACAAGACAGCATGCTGACATACTCTGCCCCCCAAAACACACTCTCTCTCCCCCCACATACACACAATATACTCCCTGTCACACTCCCCACCCCATCATTAGAAAAGCAACTGACAATCTAGTAGGATGCCCATGGAACAATGAGACTGGGAAACCTGCATCATGTGATGCTGTCTCTTCCCCATGAGGCATTGCAAGCCCTTTCCAACGCACGCTGCAGCCACTTGCACACTGGGATAGCTACCACAATGCACTGCTCTCTGTGGTGTTGCAAGAGCTGCTAATGTGGACATGCTCCACAGTCACAAGGAGCAAGTGTGAACACACAGCAATGCTTTTCCTGTTGCTGTCTCCGAGGGCTGGTTTAACTCCCAGAGCTCTACATCTGCAAGTGTAGCCACAGGGCTTGGCTACACTTGCAGTTGTAGAGTGCTGGGAGTTAAACCAGCCTTTGGAAGACAGACCGCAGGAGGGAAAACGCTGCCATGTGTTTACACTGTCAGCTGCAAGCGCACTGGCATGGCCACATTAGCAGCTCTTGCAACCCCACAAAAAACAGTGCATTGTGATAGCTATCCCAGTGTGCAAGTGGCCAGGGGCGCCGACTCCGTGGGGGCTCCGGTGCTGGAGCCCCCACGGAGAAAAATTGGTGGGTGCAGACAACTCCCCGCCCGCCCCAGACCCGCGGCAAACTTACCGGGCACCGGGAGATGTTGCGGGGCCCCGCCCCCGACGCTGGGCAACGTTGCGTCGGCGTCGGGGGCGGGGCCCCGAAACGTCGCCCGGCGTCAGGGGCGGGGCCCCGCAACGTCGCCCGGCGTCAGGGGCGGGGCCCGGCGTCGGGCGGGGCCCCGCCCCCGACGCCGGGTGACAGCACCCACGGGCGGGGCCGGAAGTCAGCCCCTGTGCAAGTGGCTGCAACCTGCTTTTCAAATGGCGGGTGGGGTGGAGTGTGACAGGGAGTGTGTTGTGTGTATGTGGGGGGAGAGACAGAGCAGCATGCCACACTAATGGTTTGCTTTGTCCCGGAGCAGATAAGCAGCCAGCTGTCAGAAACAGAGCTTTGAAAAGGGATATCTGCATGCCTGCAGCCGATTTCAAAACAATGAGAAGAGTGGCCACTTGACTTCAGGGGATTATGGGACATTTCCAGAGGCCAATCACAGTGCAGTAATGCAACACCTCGTTCACACTGACGCCCGGGTGTTTCAGCCGGGCGCAGCAAGCTTTATGCTTCTCGGGGAGGTGGATTACCAGGAGTGCTCCAGCTGCAGCATCCAGGAGCTCTACGTGCCTTGCCAGTGTGGACACCTCAGGAGTTAGGACGCCCGGGGCTGCTTTAATGCACTCTAACTTGCAAGTGTAGCCAAGTCCATAGCCTAAGGTTCAATCCCCTAGACCAGAGTATCAGTGACTTCAGCTCTAGAGATCATTGAGCAGAAACAAGGCCTCTAAATTGAGTCTGATCAGCTCTGTCATTATATGCTGGAGGGACCAGGTCCTATAGTATCTAAAACTATTTAAACAGAGTCTATGCCACCAGGTAGAAATACCTGTCCTCATCTCCTATTTAGAGAATAAGGTTCAATTTACGGTGACCCCCTCCATTAGGGCCATATTAAGTGATAGTTCTGTTGTTCTGTGGTCATACAATAGAGATAACATTTAATTCCCCCAGCATCCAAGATTAATGTTAATTTTAACCCAAACCAGCCAAAACTGATCACTTTGGCAAAGCAAGTCTGTCTGCTGATTACCTAGGCAAAGTAGGTGTGTCCCTGCAAATATGGTCCGCTCCTGAGGTCTTTCCCCAGAATTCATCAACAGATGGCAGGGGAGAGCTCATTCAGACCCTATAGATATTTACTCCATTTTTTTAAGTGACAGTATGAAATGAATTAAAACAGATGGAAAATAAATTATGGATTAGCAAATAAATTATCTTCATAGCATAAATAGATATAATTATAGTGTTTGTATCTTGTTCCAACCTACATACCACTTGTTAAAATGAAAGACAATAGAATAATTAATTTTCATGGCTTCATTTTCATTACTTTTTGGTGGGTTGGCAGCCACATTCATATCTCAAGCTGCAGTCTACAGAGCAGACTGAAAGATACTTAAGCTCTTAAATCATGTCTTAGTTTTTATCTTACAAATTCTAAAATTTCTTGGCGAAAAGTACGAGAAGATTAACAAAGGAAGTTCTTGTTTGTAAATTTTACTTGTGTTTATGGCCAAAATAACAGGCTTAAATGCAGGTTCACCAAAATGACTTCCATCTATGCTAACATACCACAGGTCCAATTTGGTCCTTTCCAAGGTCTTTCAACACTTTATAGCACTTGCACATTTACACTGCAATCCCACTGCTATTTCCTAGAATAGTTTCAGTAAACTGCAATATCTCAGACTTCTTTATCAGACTTCTGTACATTTGATTTTATTCTCAACCGTCTAGTTTCTCATTTTGAAAAGGTATTGGATTTATTTGGTTAGGTGATATCACTGCAAACAAACAATTAGGCAACCAGAGCATTATGGGCCACATTTTTAAGGCGTCTCAACCCAGCTTTCAGTTTCTATTTTAAGTATTTATATAGCATAGTATTCCATCTGTGCATATGCAAAGTGTTATCTGCATGCTTAGTTTCATTTGCCTTGTAGATTAATTTACAGTTGGACTACTTGGGAACTCAATGTGCATGTACAAGGGATTACATTTGTTTACACGTACCTACTCTTATAAGTGATAGTACAAAAAAAATCAAGGTAGTGTGAAAATTTGATCCCCCAAAATTAAAGACCCATATGTGATCCTTAGCTATTTGTTAAACACTGAACCTGTTTGTATCAAGTACAGATCGGAAACCTTGCTGACAGCCAGATCTTCATAAAAAGATCAGCTAAAATCAAAGGGAATAATTTGGAAAAAATGCAGCTGCCTTTTTAGTACATAGGTATCTGACAAAAATTTTATTTAATGCACTTTGCTTCAAACAGTTGAATTTGGAACACGGGTGTTTCAGGTGGACTTGCCTTCATTTAAATCAGTGGCAGAATGAAAGTCAGATTTTTGTTATTTTGGGCTTAAAATCCCTCATTCTTGACCAAACTACACGCCCTTTTGGAGATGTATCAGTTTTAACATACAACGGTTGCAGATCCACCATAGAATACTATTTATAGCATATGAAAATCTCATGGGTTTCCATAGACATCTCAAATTCATATTGCGTATCTAGGATTTACCTTGCAGATCTCATGGTAAAATTTGGCCCAAAGCGGTGAAAAGAGGCTGTCCACACTGCTTCCAAAAGAATAAGTGATTGGTTCCATAACTTTTTGTTACATTATCCAAGGACTCATTTATTCTTTCTCAGCACACAGGGTGACTGTGAAGCCAAACAGCTGGAAACCATGCAGTGTGTGTATGTTACACTTCATACATTATTACTACCATCTCTGTTAACACAGAGCATTCTTTAAGTAAATTCTTCTTCTTTAAGTGATATTTCTCAAGGTCTGTGGCACAGTATGATCAATGTTCTGCCACCAAGGTCTCTAAATGAAAAATGAATGCTGAAAGGGTAGTGGGGTTTGGGTTTTTTTGAGTCAACATAGTGACTAAAAAATTTTAAATGTTGAGCCAAGTTATTCCCCCCCTTTTTAGATTGATTTTGTGGCATAACTATATCTACACACTCAAACAGACTCACAGTAGTTTGTCATTCATACTACAGTAATGTATTATACTTGCAGTGCTGACCCACTCCAGACCCCATACTAGCAGTGAAATAAATATTCTACAGTATATCTATATATTTTTCTAATTGCATCATAAAATATATGTAGTATAATAAAAACAATCCAAATATAAGAAACTATGTTTTGGGGAGGAGATGGTACTAAATAGTGATGGGTGGACCTTAAACAGTTTAGAGAGTTAGTGCTAAGTTTGGATAAGTGCCTGATCATTTGGGTGCTTATCTGGATTATCAATACCTCTTCTGTCTGCAAAATTTGTCTGGAAATCCAGCAGGAACAGGCTCTCCTGAGAGATTGCAGATACTTCCTGCTTCTGGGTGGGACAGAAGACCTTTGTCTGTTTTGTTGGGGACTTTAGTTAGACTGAGTGTGCAGGGCAAAGGAGAGAGAGGAGTCAAAGATGACCCCCAGGTTATGAGTGACAGAATGGGGTAAAGGAGAGAGAGAGCTTTTTGTACTAAAGTAACATTTTGATTTGATGGCTCTGTGTTTTCTTTTGAGCTACACTACATTGTTTATTCAGTGAGGTCTTGCCTACTAAAATTCAACTAAATAAACTCCAAGCCACTTGGCTCCAACTTGTATGGCTAAACATACACCTAATATTAACTTTTTACTCCCCTGACTGACTTCTATGCACTTACATGCTAATCCCTCATCACACACAGGGGAAAGGAGGTGAATCACATCAACAGCCTTAGATTGTTGGTAGTTTTAGAAATTTATTGAAATAATTTTGGTTTTAAAAGGAAGTTAAGTAGTAATATTGTTCATCAGCAGAATTCAAACAAGTATAAACACTTCTTCTTATCCTTCATGAGTACCCTTGCATATACAGAAAATAGCCAACAAGCGAACTCTATGTTAATATTACTGCATTCATACACCTTAACGGGTAATATGGGCCAGATTCTCAGCTGATGTAAACTGGATTTACTCCATTGAAGTCCATATTACTGGAACACAAGACATTTAATATGAGGCTAGTGATGTCATTTTATTAGAAAGGACTTGAAATGGGACCATTGTTAAGGAGGCAAGTTTGTCAATGGACACAGCAAAGCTGCCAATGGAATAACTTAGAAGTTACTGAGATGATGTTGCTTTTTTTTTTCTTCTGTGTCTGATGAACTATAGTTGACATATAGAGCCTCCCCTGGGATAGTGCTTGGGGTGTGCTATAGACCACCGGGATCTAATTTGGATAGGGATAGAGACCTGTTTAATGTTTTTAAGGAAGTAAATACTAATGGGAACTGTGTGATCATGGGAGACTTCAACTTCCCAGATATAGATTGGAGAACAAGTGCTAGTAATAATAATAGGGCTCAGATTTTCCTAGATATGATAGCTGATGAATTCCTTCATCAGGTAGTTGCTGAACCAACAAGGGGGGATGCCATTTTAGATTTGGTTTTGGTGAGTAGTGAGGACCTCATTGAAGAAATGGTTGTAGGGGACAACCTTGGCTCGAGTGATCATGAGCTAATTCAGTTCAAACTAAATGGAAGGATAAACAAAAATAAATCTGAGACTAGGGTTTTTGATTTCAAAAGGGCTAACTTTAATAAATTAAGGAAATTAGTTAGGGAAGTGGATTGGACTAAAGAATTTATGGACCTAAAGGCGGAGGAGGCCTGGGATTATTTCAAGTTAAAGTTGCAGAAGCTATCGGAAGCCTGTATCCCAAGAAAGGGGAAACAATTCATAGGCAGGGGTTTTAGACCAAGCTGGATGAGCAAGCATCTGAGAGAGGTGATTAAGAAAAAACAGAAAGCATACAAGGAGTGGAAGATGGGAGGGATCAGCAAAGAAACCTACCTTATTGAGGTCAGAGCATGTAGGGATAAAGTGAGACAGGCTAAAAGGCATGTAGAATTGGACCTTGCAAAGGGAATTAAAACCAATAGTAAAAAGTTTTATAGCCATATAAATAGGAAGAAAACAAAGAAAGAAGAAGTGGGACCGCTAAACACTGAGGATGGAGTGGAGGTTAAGGATAATCTAGGCATGGCTCAATATCTAAACAAATACTTTGCCTCAGTCTTTAATGAGGCTAATGAGGAGATTAGGAATAGTGGCAGCATGACAAATGGGAATAAGGATGTGGGGGTAGATATTACCATATCCGAGGTAGAAGCCAAACTTGAACAGCTTAATGAGAGTAAATCAGGCGGCCCAGATAATCTTCATCCAAGAATATTAAAGGAACTGGCACACGAAATTGCAAGCCCATTAGCAAAAAATTTTAATGAATCTCTAAACTCAGGGGTTGTACCGTTTGACTGGAGAATAGCTAATATAGTTCCTATTTTTAAGAAAGGGAAAAAAAGTGACCCGGGTAACTACAGGCCTGTTAGTTTGACATCTGTAGTATGCAAGGTCTTGGAAAAAATTTTGAAGGAGAAAGTAGTTAAGGACCTTGAGGTCAATGGCAATTGGGACAAATTACAACATGGTTTTACAAAAGGTAGATCGTGCCAAACCAACTTGATCTCCTTCTTTGAGAAAGTAACAGATTTTTTAGATAAAGGAAACGCAGTGGATCTAATCTACCTCGATTTCAGTAAGGCATTTGATACAGTACCACATGAGGAATTATCGGTTAAATTGGAAAAGATGGGGATCAATATGAAAATTGAGAGGTGGATAAGGAACTGGTTAAAGGGGAGACTACAGCGGGTCATACTGAAAGGTGAACTGTCAGGTTGGAGGGAGGTTACTAGTGGAGTTCCTCAAGGTTCAGTTTTGGGACCAATTTTATTTAATCTGTTTATTACTGACCTCGGCACCAAGAGTGGGAGTGTGCTAATAAAGTTTGCAGATGACACAAAGTTGGGAGGTATTGCCAATTCAGAAAAGGATCGGGATATCCTACAGGAAGATCTGGATGACCTTGTAAACTGGAGTAATAGTAATAGGATGAAATTTAATAGTGAGAAGTGTAAGGTTATGCATTTAGGGATTAATAACAAGAATTTTAGTTATAAGCTGGGGACGCATCAGTTGGACGTAACGGAAGAGGAGAAGGACCTCGGAGTCCTGGTTGATCACAGGATGACTATGAGTCGCCAATGTGATGTGGCCGTGAAAAACGCTAATGCGGTCTTGGGATGCATTAGGCGAGGTATTTCTAGTAGAGATAAGGAGGTGTTAGTACCGTTATACAAGGCACTGGTAAGACCTCATTTGGAATACTGTGTGCAGTTCTGGTCTCCCATGTTTAAGAAGGATGAATTCAAACTGGAACAGGTACAAAGAAGGGCCACTAGGATGATCCGAGGAATGGAAAACCTGTCGTATGAAAGGAGACTCAAGGAGCTTGGTTTGTTTACCTTAACCAAAAGAAGGCTGAGGGGAGATATGATTGCTCTCTTTAAATATATCAGAGGGATAAATACCAGGGAGGGAGAGGAATTATTTCAGCTCAGTACCAATGTGGACACAAGAACAAATGGATATAAACTGGCCATCAGGAAGTTTAGACTGGAAATTAGACGAAGGTTTCTAACCATCAGAGGAGTGAAGTTCTGGAACAGCCTTCCAAGGGAAGCAGTGGGGGCAAAAGACCTAACTGGCTTCAAGATTAAGCTAGATACGTTTATGGAGGGGATGGTTTGATGGGATAACATGATCTTAGTCAAAGGTCAATTAATTGCCATCAGTGGTAAATAGGACCAATGGTCAATGATGGGATGTTAGAAGTTACTACAGAGAACTTTTTCCTGGGTGTCTGGCTGGTGAGTCTTGCCCACATGCTCGGGGTTCAGCTGATCGCCATATTTGGGGTCGGGAAGGAATTTTCCTCCAGGGTAGATTGGCAGAGGCCCTGGAGGTTTTTTTTGCCTTCCTCTGCAGCATGGGGCACGGGTCACTTACCGGAGGATTCTCTGCATCTTCAAGTCTTTAAACCATGATTTGAGGACTTCAATAGCTGAGACATAGGTGAGAGGATTATTCCAGGAGTGGGTGGGTGAGATTCTGCGGCCTGCATTGTGCAGGAGGTCAGACTAGATGATCATAATGGTCCCTTCTGACCTAAAAGTCTATGAGTCTATGAGTCTATGAGTCTATGAGTAAATACTTCAAAAGATCACAGTTAGATTTTCCTGGTTTCTCCTTATCTCCATATGACTCTGAGTAGTAACAGTGAACAGCAACCATGTTATATGTCCACTCTTATCTTTTTCCTTTTGTAGTTGGAGTTTACGTTTTGTGTGATGAGTGCCATAATGAATATCTGATTCAGAGGACTTAATAGAATTCTCCTTATTCTCAATTATGTTGAAAAAGAGACATGTTACAATGAGTAGATTTACTGTCTATGTCCAGTCTTCTACTTCTCTTCGTGGAGCTGAAGTTGCGTATCTTAGGTCGACACCCCCCACCCCCACCCCAAGTGTAGACCAGGCCTTAGAGGCGCCCAGGAGGTGGTGGTTAATTATCCAGGTCACTGGGTGGGGGCTCGAGCCAGTTTTGTGATGTATTGTTGAAAAAGAACCCCTAGATACTGAACCCAGCCCTTGTTGCTGCTGGCTCCACTGGCAGAAGGATTACAGATGAATATACATCCCTTTTGTCTCGCAAAACCTGTTTGTCCACCCTGCCTGGGACGCAGATTTTAAAACATCTTTTCAGTATATATACACAACTCCTTAAATACATACATACATCCATTATGAGAATCAACATGACAAGCTGTTATTAGATACCTTACTGTGGTGTAAGATGTTGTGGTGTTTAGATGTTGCTTGTAATTATTAGAACTGGGAGCACTGGCTGCTGGGAGTCTGAAAGGACAGGAAACAGGGAGGAAGGAGTTGGGAGGCTGGGAGAGCTACAGAGGGTGCAGCAGCTTGGTAAAGAGGTTTCCACTTTCAAATAAAGGTCTGTTGCAGTTTGTTAGTGCCTTGCTTGACTGATACAACACTTACATGATATTCTTTATGGATAAATATTATAAAAGCCATGTACTAGGTGTAGTGAGTCTGTTAGGTCTGTTAGGAGGTGCTGACACAGAGTAGTGAACACTTTGCCACCTGGCATCAACATGTCACACAGATTATGGTCAACTACATACATTGAGCCATGTCAAAATGGTCATGGACTCTTACAACTCAAGATTCATCATGAAACTGGATGTTCAAATCAGTGAATTTTGGTGACTCCCACATCATTACAGAGAGTGGAACTTGACCAGTTCATCCAAGGATTCTGAGATGCCATCCAAAACAGTATTCTCTAGAGACAGCAGGACCAAAACACTTCTAAAAATTGATTTTAACATCTTGTCACCCACCACAACAGGAACTGCTGGGTCCCAGACCAACTAGTCCTCCACAACCAATCCCTGCCTTGACCTTCATGTACTTATCACTCAGCCATTCTAAAGTAGCCATCCAAGAGACACATCTGTACCAGCTAGATACCCAAATATGAACCGCAGGGGCCAGAATCTCAAAGTCATCAACCAACGGTAGTCCCTAAGGCTTTGCAAGAAACAGGATAACATTTCTTCAACACCTTAATAAAACGTTCACAATGACCTTCCTGTACAAATAACTTTCTCCCATTCCCAGCTCAATACATATGTCTCTCTCACCAGCCCTGCTTCACCAATCTCCAACCTCAGAGATCTTTCACTTTCAGTGCACTTGGTGGTCACCACGTCCTCAGCTTCCCTGGAAGCTAAGCCAAGGTGAGGGGTCAAGATCTTAGAGGAAGAATCAGCAACAACGATCCTCTCTTATTCCACCTCTCCTGAGAAATAACCTTCCCATTCTCCTCTCAACTTGGCAATACTCTCTGCCTCTTCACCTTATCCTGATGACACACTATCCTTCTCACGCTGACATAAGAGAAAAACAAAAACACACCTCCCCTTAATAAAGATATTAGCAATCTGCCTACTTTTAAATGGCTGCCCTATGAGAGTTGCTGATAATGCTGGTGTTAGAGTCCCACACAATATAGAATAACGCAAGGTCTGTTTTCCCTAAGCTGGAACCCCAACTATACGGGCTCGTCTCTCATTGTTACAGATGTTTCTTCCAGGAGGGTCCTGAGCCAGATATGTTTATAGCCCAATCACCCTGTATTCAGCACCTTTAGATTATGTGTGGGATCTTTAGTTAATGTTATAAGTGAGACCATCCTTTAAAAAAAAAAAAATCACACACCTGCCTGAATTTAACTGTCAGACACCAGAGGGATTTTTTTTATTTTTCCCAACCATTTGTTTACTTTGTGTGTTTGACAGGAGTTGATGTGTATTCAGCATCAGTGTTACTCTGTGTAGTCAGTTACCTCTGCTCTTTGTGTTGGTTATTCACACAGCAGTAGAGGAATCTTTTTTAATAGGAATATGTAGAATGAAAACCATTTTAAAAATAAATCAGTGTACTCATGGGCAAATGGGATCCCTGAAACTACTTTTGACTTTTAAAATATATATATATATATTAATTGATTAGATTTAAAGATGGCAGAGCCACTTGATTCTGTAGTTATTTATTTCAGGAAGTTACTCTAATAATTTGCCTTTTGCAAAATAGAATATTATTTCATAGTCTATTGCTTTGTATGGGTTCATTTGTGTGTCTTTCAGCTCTAGCTTTGCATGGTTAGTAGAGCAATACAAACATTTTCTTTAAATTACAAATTTCTGACCTATCAATATACACAATGACAATATTTTTTGCCAAGCAAAATATAGTTATAGCTGGTGTTTTCCATACAAATCCTATCTAATTACAAGATGCAATATACAAAAGGAATAGAATGTTATTTTAACTAGTTTATGTTTTGTATTAGCTCAGTACATGTGTGCCTGTTTTAGCATAGGGGTGTGTGAGGCAGTGCATCAGTGTAACAACACCCTCTCTGGTCAAGTGTGGCACAGCCCCTGCACTCACATAGCCTAGCAGGGCTGTCAATCTATTCCTGGTGCCCAGGAGTCCGGAAACCCTTTTTTCACTCCCAAATCTGTCAGAGGGTTAAGCAGGGGAACCCAGGCCCACCCACTCTAATGGGTTCCATCTCAGGGCCCTCAAACTAGATAGGAAGGATCAGGGTTCTTCAACTCTGACAGTTCCCTCCTATATTCCCTTGGATAGCTGCACACTCTCCAGCTTCTCTCTCAGTCTGTCCCCTCCTAGGCTGTTGTTTCTGGGCAGCTCTTTAGCAGCTTGCTGGCAGGAGCTCCTTTCTCCAACCTGCTCACTTCTCTGGCAGCCACCCTACTCCTCTGCCTCTCAGCCCTTTTATCCTCCCAGCTGCTGTGAGGCTGCCAATCAGCAGTGGCCAGAAGTGCCTGTGTTAACCCTTAAGTTGCTGGGCCAGGATAGGGTACATACATCTCGTGGCAGGGTGAAAAACATCAGAGTCTTTGCTCTCTCTAATATGGTCTCAACCAAAGGCATGTGTCAATGGAGAATTTCTCACCACCTGATTCAGGACTCTGGATATGAACACTACACCTACCCTTTCATTTCTGCTATTTTTATCACAGTATTGCTAAGTGTCTTCCTCTCTGTTAAGATGCTTCAGCCACTAGGAGGTGGTAACAATGATATGCCAGTTGATACAGTTCCTATTGGCCTAAAAATTGAGTCCCATTGTTACTCTCAAATCAGGAACTCCTGAATATTGACTCATTAAGTTTCTAGATGGAAAACTGACTTCAATAAAATAAATTTTGTTTGTATTTCTCCTCCTATTTCCATTGTTAATTGCCTTCTTCTCAGTGGTCACCCTTGCACAGCCCAAATAGTAGATCATCTTCTTCCAAGAATACGTGTTGCAGTTAAGGTTCACCCATCAAGGAAAACAGCATAATTAAGTTCCCAGATACCCATTTTCCCAAAAATGGGGCTCCGCACTTCTGTGATACGCTTGCTCCCCAATGTAGGCTCACCAGCCTACAAATACCTTCTAAACCCAAATCTTCTGAATAGCAAAATAAAGTACTGGCTGTCCCATATATCACTAGTATCACCACTGCTCATTGAGAGGCTACATAAAGTCATGTTTTCCCTCACATTTCTTCAACAAACAGACAACTCTGTGAGCTAAGTGAAACTGAGGAAGGAAAATCAGTGCTGTACATTATGGACCAAGTTTTGCAATATTTATTCAATCCACACACAGGTAAAACTCCTTCAGAGATCTTGCACACACAAATGTGCAAAAGGCATTTGTGCTCACACCATTTGCACAGACACCTCATTTGGGAACCCAGATGTTGTCTAGTGAGGCAAATCTGAGTTTTCGGAATACAAATTCTAACATGTCCCAAATTCTGGATGCAAAGCTAAAAGCCTGGATAAGGCAACTTTGAAAATCAGCCCTTGGGTATCTGAATATATCATATCTGGATATGTCCTTCACAACAAAGAGTGGGTACACACCAGTACTCCGAGAGCCCTAAAATACTGTTAATTCTGTCAGCAGTTTGAATGGCTGTGGTCTTGCTTACTTTGGTAACCCAAATCCCTCTGCAGGGTTTATGTCCCTGCCTCTAGCACTCCTGCAGAAAACATGGGAATGAAAATGGTGTGCACTGAATCCACAATCTGTATGTGGGGTAAATAGTTTACCTTCTCTTACTGTTTCGCACATTTGCAGTTTATTTTAGATTTATGGTGCTATCTTACCAGCCAAGGTCCTTGAGTGCATAGCAAGGTGACAATGGGTAGGAACAGAACTGGAATGGTTATAGTAAAACCAAACAGAACAACTTAATTCAGCATTCACAGCTTCACTGCATGAAGTCAAGAACTGCTGACATAACATCCCACAGTGCCCTGGGAAATAAAAAAGGTGAAGACAAGAGAATGGAAACAGTATGTAAGACAAATAGATAGAACAAGAAGAACAAGAGATTGTTTTGTAGAAATGACTTCCAGGATTTTAACAATTGTTACACATCCAATTAAAATACAATTGTTCTCATCCATGATCTTTGTAGCATTTCTCTTCCTGAAAAAAAAAGTTACACAGAATATTTTTTGTTTTATAATCCTTTAAATCAAAACCACATGAATAAGGTTTATGCAATGACATATGGAAGCTATTAGTGCTTCTTCAGTTTTCAACTAAGTATCCAATTCTGTACTCCTTAAGAAAAACTTCCACTGAAGTCAATGAGAGGGTTGTGTGTGTTGGGTTTTTTCCCCCTCTTTTTTTGCATAACAAGAAAGAAATTGGGCACTAAGGGTGTGCCCACAATGCAGCTGGCAGGTGTGATTCCCAGCATGGGTAGACACTCCTGTGCTAGTTCAGATCAGGCTAGCACACTAAAAAGTAGCAGTGTGGACTTTGCATTATGGCTAGCCGCCTGAGCTGAGACCCAGTGGGTATGCCAGGGTTGGACTTGGGTGACTAACCTAAGTTGCTGCCTATGCTGCAAAGTCCACACTGCTATTTTTAGTGAGCTAGCACATATCTGCCTACCTGTGCTGGGAATCACATTTCCCAGCTTTCAGTGCAGAAACACCCTGAAGGTATTGATCTGTATGCTACTAAAATGGCAGTAGCAGCCTCATGCACTAATAGATGCTATTTTGTTACAAGAGACAAACTTTGATTTGATTGTGGATGGGTACTTTCTGTGCAATCAAAGCCCAGTACAACTCCCACAATGTCAAATGCAAAACTCCCACCAACTACAGTAGGAGGCAGGACTGAGCTCTTCATATGGTTTCCCCCATAAAAAACCACAAAACTAACCTAATGCTTTTTCAAATGCCAATCTACCAACATAACTCTAATTTCAAAGGCTCTCACTTTCTCTGGGTGAATGGGGTTGATGGAGTGGGCGTCTATATTATAGTCAGTCAATCTCACATAGAGCTGCGCAGGAAATGGTTGTCCTGTCCCACAACATTTTCAAGGTTTCAAAAACGTTCACGTTCCCCATCAGGACAAAACTGAGGCCTTTCAAAGAAAAAATGAGAGCAAGAGAGACTCACTCCAGAATAGCAAATAGCCTGGTGGTTAGGACACGTACCACTTACATTGGAGCCAAGAGACCTAGTTTCAAGTCTCTGCTCCACCTAATTCAGACCAAGGACTTCAATGAAGGTTTCCACAATCCTAGGTGAGTGCTCAAACCACCTTGGCTATTTGGGGGCAGTTCTGTCTCAGGTTCTCCTGTTGGAGATATTTGATTCCGAATAAATAAATAAATAAATATTCATTAGAACAGGGACTTGAACCTCAGTCTCCTAACCACTGGGCTATAGATTCAGATTCTCTCTGGCCCAATGATAGGTTGACTCTAAACAATTTTTTTCACAAGTTGGTCATTTAGATTCAGCAGTTTTTAGTGTTTTTCATCTTTTGTGTATGTTTGTGTTTGTTTTTCATTGGCCAGATTTGAGAATGAAATGCTATTCTGAAATAAACAAGTCAAAACAAAATGTCTCAGAATGGTCAAAATGAAACATTTCAATTTTTTTCTATGTTCTTTTGGCCTAGACTATTCACTGAATTTGACCCACATTTGTGAATAGTTTTGGAGACGTGAAATTTCTATCAGCTGAAAAAAAATCCACCCAGCTCTAGTTGTCACTGAAGTTTTTAAGTTCTTTGAGACATTACAACCTAGTTCCAGGGAAATGATTTTGCTAAAATAGTAAGGGCAAAATTCTGGCCCCACTAAAGTCAATTGCAAAACTCGTTTACTTCCACGGGGCCAGGATTTCATCTCAAACTTTTAGGGCCTGATATAAATCTCATTGAAAAAAAATTGAAAGATTCCTGTTTAAATGAAGTGACAAGGAAAATGTATATGTCAACACAGTATAGTCTATTTAAAGTGTGACTTTCTCATCTAATATAATACTGTTAAAACTAGAAGTAGAAAAATCCAACCTAGTATTTATAAAACCATTTGGCAAGTAAGTGTGTTCTACTATATGCAACAAGAGCTCAATCCTACATGCTTGGTTTTATGCATATGGGTAATCCCACTGAATGTTATGCAGAGTTATGCTGGAGTTACTCCTCTTGAATTAGCCTTGCTTGACTGAGGCCTGGTCTACACTACAAACTTATATAGACATAAGTCACGTAGGGTTGATTTAATAATGTATGTGTCTACACTAATGAATACCTTCCGCTGATCTAAGTGACCTGTAAAGCGGACTTCTGCACTCCACTTCGGTGAGAGGCATAGCACTTGATTCGACATCCACAGGTCAACGTGGGGATAGTGTAGCCACTGCATTGTGTTATTCAAATGAATTGGCCTCCAGGAGGTGTCTCACCATGCTCCACTGTGACCGCTCTGGAAAGCACTTTCAACTCCATTGCACATCAGCCACGTACACAGGAACCAGCCACCCCGGGAACTTTTGAATTTTCAGTTCCTTTTTGATCAGTGTAGGGAACTCATCAGCACAGCTGATCATGGAGACACAAGGCCGCAAACGGATTACTCACTTCCACTTCGCCCCTCCCCCCACCCTTCAGGGACGGCCCTGGGGCCCGGAATTTCTGTTGGCAGGCCTGGACACGCAGCAATGCCACATGAAAATAAAGGAGCTCACAATAATAATTCTCACAACAACAGTGTACAGCTGAGCAAGGTCCACGCTTGCCATGATATGACGTCTGCACGTGTAACGCAGGTTTAGGAAAAAAGGCACGAAAAAGCCTTGGTTTCTTTGCTGTTGATTTCAGGAACCCTCAGAAACTCCTTTTAAGATGTTTATCCCTCTCCTGGTAGTGGATAGTTCAGGCTGGTATTTATGTACATTCTAGTAATTTCTGCAAGCAAACAAAGAAGGTATTGCCTACAAGAAAACTATTCTTTGCTTTAAAATTTAAATGTAGAAGTTTCTGATTTAGAGAGTTCCAGTTGCAATAGAAAAATAGAATTAGTTTGTACTACTTATAAATAAATGATCAAACAATGGTGATCACGGACCTTTCATAAGGCAAATTA
Organism: Chelydra serpentina; assembly: GCA_037349315.1. Classification (NCBI taxonomy): domain Eukaryota; kingdom Metazoa; phylum Chordata; order Testudines; family Chelydridae; genus Chelydra; species Chelydra serpentina. The sequence goes on from JBAIAC010000042.1 coordinate 32,658,038, forward strand.
CGGTTTCATGATTTTAGCCTCCAACTATGAGCATAGACTACACATGATGCCATGGAGTTACTATTACTCAAGTGGATCTCTTCCAGACATTTCACGGAATGGGTTGGGGGAAGGAAAAAGTCAAAAACGTCAAACATTTGTTTGCACTTTGGCATTCATCCAACTTGTGTATGCTGAGGTGTGAAAATCAGAGTCTAATCAGGTGCCAACTGGCATTATGAAAAAAAAATTCTGGTCACTTCAACAAAGACCCAAAGTTTGTTGCCAGTCCAGAGTCAGGTTATAAAATCATTCTTTGCAGTTGTGAGGACATATTATAGGTAAATGTGGACTCCATAGAAAGCCCTGGGTGGGGAAAAGAACCAACCCAAACAATTTTCCAGGGAGCCTTCCAAGTTAAATTGAAGGAAGTCTTAGGGTGACAAAGAGCTCTCTTTAGCAACTACTGCTTACTCTACCTAAGGGATTACTGACCAAGATTTATATTTCCCTTTAGGTTTCTTTTAGATTTTGTGCAGATATTTATGAAAGGTCAGCTTCGAGGAAACCTGATAGTCAGTAAAATTAAGACAGGAGGATGTCCAGTAATTTGTGTGCCTTTTTTCAGACTTTTGGACAAAAACGTCTACAGCGTCTGTCACTCTTCCCCTATTAAATGAAAGGAGGAAGCATCTTCCAGGGGTACCAGTCATGATAACAATCAGGATAGATTTGTAACAGATTTTGTTTTTCTTTATTAAATACACTGTCCCCAGAGTCAGTGGCATCCAATAAATAAGTCCTTATTAAACTGATGGAAAACAAATCAGAGGTCCCGTTTCTGACACTACAAATGCCAGATGAAAAACTAACTATAAAATGTTGCAGAATTAAAAATTTTCCTCTGTTTTTAATCTAAGAGGCAACTGTCAGAAGGTGATATCCTCACCCCCCTGAAGTTTATGGCAAAACTCCAATTGACTTCAACAGAACCAGGATTTCACCCAGGGAGTTTAAGGCAAGGAATAAAGATTACTGCATGTGTAGACGCCTTGTAAACATTTCATGGAAAAACAAATGGATAGAGGGAAAGCTTTATGCCACATTATTTATACATGGGAGAACTAATCCATGCCAGGGGATGTGTCCTCATATAATGAAATATTATTCTCAAGAATTTGTATAGTGCTTTTTCCTGCATAGAACTAAAAGCTCTTCACAGAGGTGGGTAAGTATAATCCTTCACAGGGAAGGTCTGCAGATCCCTTAGAGTGGGTCTCTCCCTGTTTATAGCTTGCTGGAGGGAGAACTATGCCTATCAATCAAGGCAGGATGGGAGTAGTCACATTGCCAGTTCTGGTCTGCTTCCAACAATTGCCAGTAGACTCCTTTTTTCCATCATTTTATGGATATACCATGAAATCCTGAGGTCTTTACTCAGACAAACACTCATTGAGTTTTGCGGAAGTCAAAAACTTCAGTGGAAGTGGATCTTAGTATGGACATGGACACATGCAAGCATACACACACACACCCTGCTTTTTCCGCCGAATTTTACATGAGATTAAGAAACCAGTTTTTAAAAGAACTAAACAGGTGCACTAATTGCATTCACAAAATGTGCAAGTACAGATGCAAAGAGGTAAATGTGTAAACAAACGCTGCAGTTCTCCATGCAAAATGGGTGCTTTCAAGTGCAAATGTGTGGTTTTATTTTTAGATACTTGTTTTAATGTGTAACTATCTGTTTTATGCAAGCAACTCCATCTTATATATGATAAACTTTCTCTGCCCTGCATGAGGATGTTGTTGGGTATAACTGGAGTGCCTATTTCTTAAAATTTTAGCTTTTATTAGCTCATCTTCATGGGCCCATGTCTTCTGTGACATTAGATGTCTATTTTTTTAAAAAAAAATTGGCCCCACAACTTAGATTTCCAACTTTTCAAAAACCCATTTTTTTAATATTCTGCTCCTTTAAGGAGCTTGCATTTATATCAAAATTTTCATTGGGCATTAGGTCAGTGATAGAAAAAAAAATAGCACCCAACCACTTGGGTATCCCAGTCTTGGGAAAAGGGGTATCCCAGCCTTGCCCCTATTTTTATTTAGCAACGCTTTTTAAAGCTAGCGCTACTCTACAATATTTTTTAACATTATTTACTTGTTCAGATTTTTTTATTTTTAACTATTTGGGCTGCTATAAGTAGAGTCACAATCAAAGCAAAACATTTATGGTAGCAGTTTTTATAGCAATCATGGGGTCCAATATTTTTTTCTCATGATGAGAACTAATTGTAACCTGACTGGTAGGTAATATACCTAGTAGCTAAAGTATTGTCTTTGGTCCAGTAAAATATGCAAAATCTGAAATTTTCCTTCTATTATCCATTATACTCTTTTGTCTTTTAACAACGTTTATTGCAACTAGAACTAAGATTGCCAATTCTTCCCAAACTTTACTCTCCGTTTTAGGAATTTTGAAAGCACTACAATGCAATGATGACAATGGACATATTCCAGGTATAATAAACTTAATATTACAGTCATGTGGTGCTACATGCTATGGAATGCAGTTGTATGAAAATTAAGCACAAAATTAATGGTCTAATCATGTCTGTGAATTATGAATGATCATAAGCATAGGTTTGGGAAAATTCTTTGCAAAAACCTCATGACTCCCTTGGCACTTTTCTGTAATTGGAAACAAGTGAGAGGAAGTGGGAATACTGTTATATATCTTGCCCTGAACAAGCCAGCAAACTAGGGAAATGTGGTCTAGAGGAAATTACTATAAGGTGGGTGCACTACTGGTTGAAAAAACATACTCAGAGTAGTTATCAAAGGTTTGCTGTCATATTGGGACAATGTATCTAAGTGGAGTCAGGCAGGAATCTGTCCTGCATGTGTTACTATTCAACATTTTCATTAAGGACTTGGATAATGGAGTGGAGCATATGCTTATAAAATTTGCAGATGACACCAAGCAGGGAGAGGTTGCAAGGGGTTTGGAGGACAGGATTAGAATTCAAAATGACCTTGACAAATTACAGAATTGGTCTGAAATCAAGAAGATGAAAATCAATAAAGTCAAGTGCAAAGGAAAAATCAAATGCACAGCTACACAATGGGAAATAACTGCCTTGTCAGTAGTACTGCTGAAGATGATCTGGGGGTTATAGTTGATCACAAATTGAATATGAGTCAACAACATGATGCAGTTGCAAAAAAAAAAGGCTAATATCTTTCTGGGGTGTATTAAAAGGAGTGTGGTATGTAAGACATGGGAAGTAATGATCATGCACTACTCAGTACTGGAAAGGCCTCAGCTGGAGTTCCATGTCCAGTTCTGGACACAGGAAGATAGATATGGACAAACTGTGAAGAGTCCAGAAAAGAGCAACAAAAAGGACAAAAAGTTTAGAAAACCTAACCAATGAGGAAAGGTTAAAAAAAACTGGGCATATTTAGTCTTGAGAAAAGAAGATTGAGGGGGCATAACAATCTTCAAATATGCTAAGGACTGTTATAGAGTAGAAAGTGATCAATTGTTCTCCATATCTGCTGAAGGTTAGCCCACTACTTCTTGGCTTAATCTGCAGCAAGAGAGATTTAGATGAGGTATTAGGGCAAACTTTTTAACTATAACGGATAGTTTAGAACTGGAATAGACTTCCCTGGGAGGTTATGGAATCCCCATCATTGGCAGTTTTTAAGAGCAGGTTAGAAAAACACCCCTCTGAGTGGTGTAGGTATACTTGGTCTTTCCGCTCCACAGAACACTGCCTCACCTATGTACTTGTAGCTAGACCTTTCATGTTTATGTATTGAGTAAATATGGTTCTTTGGACTCCATTGCGCCAAGGTCATTCCTTCATATTGTGTATGTTGTGTAAAGAATAAAAGACAAAGATTATTAACTCAAGAGCAAAACAAAAATTACCTGAACTTTTAGACAAAAGCTTTTTGAGGTCTTTCAGGTATCAAAGCCAAATAAAAAAAATTTCAGAATATTTTGTTCAGTGAAAGATTTCAAAATATCAAAATTTGCATCTTGATTTGGGACCAAAAAAAAACCCCCAAAATTGAAATACACTAATTTCTCAGGAGGCCAAAATTCTGAATTTTGTTCAGCTCTACATTCAAGCAAGAGATTTTAGGGCTCTGATTCACAGTTGCTTACAACAAAGGATTCTGAATTTTCTATTGGCCTATGAGAATACAGGAGATGCTACTACATGGGCATAGACTACTGGGGTCCTGAAAGGGGGGCTTTAGCCCCAGTCCCCAGAAGTAGGAGCGTAATAAATAAAGGCAGTACTGAGTTTGGACCAGAAGCTCATTTATCTCACTTGAATGAAAGAGGACAAATTTAGTCATGGTACAAAATTACTCAAAGTGATATTCAAGTGCTATTTTTTCTTTACTTCTAGCTCCCCCAAATACAAAATTGTCCATGAAAATTGTGCTACAAATCAGATGCCAGCAACATTGTTTATGGGACAATCTATAGAGCCATATTCTTAAGACACAATGTGAGAAAATGACAACAAACAGTTGCACCTTACTGATTTTCATGTAGAAGAAAAAAAGTCTTAACTAAACTATCAAGATAGTCGAGAAAGGGTCTGAAGTAAATAGGATGAAATTCAATAAGGACAAATGCAAAGTACTCCATGTAGGAAGGAACAGTCAGTCGCATATATACAAATTGGGAAATGACTGCTTAGGAAGGAGTACTACGGACAGGAACCTGGAGGTCATAGTAGATCACAAGCTAAATATGAGTCAACAGTCTAACATGGTTGCAGAAAAGAAAACATCATTCTGGGATGTGTTAGCAACAGTGTGGTAAGCAAGACAAGTAGTAATTCTTCTGCTCTACTCTGTGCTGATTAGGCCTCAACTGGAGTATTGTGTCCAGTTCTGAATGCCACATTTCAGGAAAGATGTGGACAAACTGGAGAAAGTCCAGAGAAGAGCAACAAAAAATGATTAATGGTCTAGAAAACATAACCTATGAGGAAAGATTGAAAAAATTGGGTTTGTTTAGTCTGGAGAAAAGAAGACTGAGAGGGGACATGATGACAGTTTTCAAGTACATAAAAGGTTGTTACAAGGAGGAGGGATAAAAATTGTTCTCCTTAACCTCTGAGGAAAGGACAAGTAGCAAGGGTCTTAAATTGCAGCAAGGGTGGTTTAGGTTGGACATTAGGAAAAATTTCCTGTCAGGTTGGTTAGACAATGGAATGAATTGCCCAGGGAGGTTGAGGAATCTCCATCATTGGAGATTTTAAGAGCAAAACAGCTGTCAGGGATGGTCTCGATAATACTTAGTCCTGCCATGAGTTCAGGGGACTGGACTAGATGACCTCTCAAGGTTTCTTCCAGTCCTATGATTCTATAAGGTGGAGAGACAGGACAGACAAGTTGGGTGAAACAGTTTTTGTTGGTGTTTTTGAAATACTGGACCCCTAGTTAGTTACAAGCAGATGCTTTGGCTGACAAGTCAACCATGACACCTGCTGGTTGGACCCTGATTCACATTCTGGTCAGGTATGTCATCTGGTTTGATTCTGTCTCCTTATACTGTATTCATCCAAACCTGCCTTGTCTAATTGATTTCAGGATGCAATGAAAAGCTCATAAAATGAGAGATAGGATAGGAGGAGAAAAAAAAGTGAGCAAGGGCTGGGAAAACAAACAGGATCTTATTTGTCTGTGTGATGTGGGCAATTAGCTAACCCCACTGATGGGCTGAGGACTGGATGTCATGCTAATGTAATGACTTTCAGTACTGATAGGTGAAAACAAAGTTCATAAAATTAGAGCAAGGCCAGCCAGCCTTCCTTTTGGGAGGAAAGTCCCTTAGCCTGGTCTGCTCATTCTGACATGAGGTTGAGGAAGGTGAGATGAGTGCAGATGAGTTACAGTGCTGGGAGGTCAGAAGATGAGCTGGGCAATGGCGATTATTCTTTCTGTCCCCCTCCAAGTCTCTTTTTAAGAACTCCAAAACAGAGTAAAAGTGGGGGGCATATTTTATCCTTATTTTGTTCTCCAATTAAATCCATTTCCACAAGATCGAGCTTGGCAAAGGTAACTTTGTTCTCACATTTTCTTATTTACCAAGTATGATCTCACCATAGTCCTTGAGTTATATCACTAGGCCATTTTTGTTTGGACTAATTCAGTTTGTCTGGTTTCTTGCACCTGTTCATAACATTTATTTATGAAAATAACTTGTCCTATTTTCCATGGTTAGTTCTCAAGCAGGCAAAAAGTCATAGGTTATTGTGACATGTTATGAACTTTCACATACTTTTCCGAGTTGCTTAGGGCAAACTTTTAGATCCAATAATCATAACAGAACCAACACAGGAAACAAATAAAAATGTATAGCATTTAGCTGAAACAGATGTCTGATAAGTACAGGGTGTAGTACTGCACTTCCTGATTTAAGAGACTTTAGATATTTAGAGGGAAAGGATCTAAAGTGCTTTCAAGATAATCCCTAAAAATGGAACTAAGTCTGACTTTCTCCACTGATATTTGTTTCCAACAGTACAAACTAGTTATTTAGACATTGCCAGAGTCCTAGCAATGGGAACTATAAAAACAGTGTATTAAAATGTATGTGTGAATTACTGCTTTAAAAAACCCAGTCAGAGGCACTGCATCAAATTTATCGCCTATTATAAGGTTGATTTTTGTATGAATATGAATGTATATACTCTGAGCTGTGAAACTAATAGTTCTGTCACTGAACATGTTACCCTGTGTATACACATTTTTGTTTTAAGATGTTAAAAAAAACAACAAAGCATCAAATGAACAAATCATGTGTACACCATTTGAGGCACTGGGAATCCATGTGGGTTGGCTCCTATGCCCACAGAGAGTCTTGCTGATATCAGTAGGACTCCTTGTAATCCACAAGAACAAACTCCTTTGTGAGACTGAGTCCTTCAGGCTCACTACAGCAGCCTGTAAAGTCAAGACTCTCACTGACTTCAAATGGAGTAGGATAAGGCACTAAGAACAGTGTGATAGGAAAATGTTGTTGGACCCTCCCACAAGGAGGAGTGTCCCAGAGCTCGGGCTCCCAGAGCTCAGGTCCCAGAGTTCTGTCTTCCCTGCAGTTAAATAACCTCTTAGCCTAAGCCCCATGTGCCTGAATCAGCTAGCACAGGCCAGCTGTGGGATTTTAATTGCTGTGTTGCCATACCCAGAAAGACTAGATAGATGAACAGGCTATGGCGCATGCACAAATATTCCATACGTTTAACCAAGAGCTAGCTGAAGGAAGCTTTCACATCTGTCAGACCAAACTGAATAATATATTTTAATGGTTTCAATAGCAATAGAAAAGTACAATGTGCTAAAGTGCTTTCAGCAAAAGCAAGGAAGGAAACAAGAGGGATGTCATGAGAAGAATGTAATGGGAATTCATACTTGATAGGTATATATTTATAAAATCAAGGGCAAAGTTCAGTCCCACTATAAGCAAGAATAATTTCATTGAAGTCAGTGAAGTTGTACCCACTTACACCAAGATATAATTTGTCTGTTAAGATGTAACCCATAAGTAAGTGTTACTTTGGTCACGCAAAAGTGGCATATTTACAGTAGTTATGATAAGTACTATTTTGAATTCAGTGGGGCTTGGGAAGAATAGCTGCCCTGTAAAAGTAGTTAAATAACATTGCAAAACAAACTGAATAAAACCAAAGAATTTTTTCTTGTGTTTTGGGGTGATGTTCTGAATTTACTTGAACTGTATATTATATACATATAATAATGGCATCAATAGCAACTCCATAGTTAAGGCTGCATTGATATTTGCAGTTTTAGGAGGAATCAAACCCTCTGAATCACATTCTAATGACTGAATATTGTCTCTAGATTTAGCAAAGTAACTTCTCAAAGGAGAACTGATTTTTCTATAACTATTTTAGTGAAATCTTTACTACCTTACAGAGGAAACAATTAAATGATCCCTTTTGGCCTCTTCCCCATTTTCCTATAATTTCTTTAGGGTTCCCTAGCTAGACAACCGCAGTTTCCACCAATTCCAAACCTTCCCCTTTCAGTCTCCCCCACACACACATTGTGATAACATCACAGACAAAGGCCAGTTTCAAACTTTTAAAAATTAATCACATAAGGAGTTAATTATTTCCCATAACCTAATTGAATTTTGCCAAGATTACCTCATGGGACAGCTCAGATTAATCATATACTTCTGTTTTCCAACTCTGCCAACCTTCCTTTGACTAACAGGTAATATTTTGAAATTTAAAAAAAATAAAACCCCAAATGTTAGAAAATCTTGATGAAAAACAGAAAGTAAGCAGCTATAGCCTACTGACTAGCTATTGTCTGCACATATCCTGATGAGGAGAGATGGGGCTCTGGGAACATATGGGGGCTAAGCAGGCCTTTTGGAGGTGTGAACGCTAAGCTGAGCTTGGCATGTGAGAGTTAGGGGAGCTGTGGTTGCACAGACAGTTTGAAGTTGAGAGAAGGAGCTCATTGTCTCTGGGCTGAGTCAGAGACTGAACGCCTCCCTCACGTCTACACTGAGTCCGTTATATGGTGTTGGTAGGATTAGCTGTACTGCCCATGGCTGTCCCATCACCTTTATGACAACATACTGGCCCCACCTCAAATCTTAACCCCAATATATATTTTAATCTCACATCTGTATATGCTCTGGCATCTGTAAACAAACTAAGTTGTTACAATCTTGTCCTAACTCAAGAGCAGCTGCAATTACTGCCCTGCCACTATAAAACGGGTGTTGCAATTACTCTTCTCTCAGTGCAACTGGGGAACTCTGATAGACAATCCCATGTGGCAGTGCAGAGCTTCCCCAAAGCATGGCTGTAGTTAAATGTCACAATCTAGCCCTTATTCAGTATCTTTTAGACATATAACACAGCCATCCCTATATGTAATTCAGGGGAAGAAACAGTTAACTATGAAGCTAATTTAACCCGAAACCTAAGGCCTAATCCGGCAAGCATTTATTCATGAGAAGCTTTATGAGACCACTCTCCACCACAGAGTTCAACAGGACTATTCACAAGGGTATATTTATTTGTGTATGTGTTTGTAGCCATTCATAAATTATGTGATGTATTGGGGTGGGTTGATCTTTAATTTTGCATGTTTGTTTCAGGGTTACAACATGCTACAAAGGGTGGGTGGGTCTTGGGGGGGAAAAAAAGCACCAAAAATGCAATTGTATAAAACACTGCTAACACCCACCCCACCCTTGGAATGTTGCATCCAACTCTGGTCACCCATGCTTAAGAAAGATTAACTCAAACTGGAACAGAGAAGAGCTACTAGGATGATCATGGGAACGTTGGGCCTATTTTATGAGACTGGAAGAGTTTGGCTAGTTTAATCTAGCAAAAAGAAGGCTGAGAGAGGATACGATTGCTCTCTATAAATACATTAAAGGGGTAAAGAGCTATTAATGTTGACACAAGAACAAATGGCTATAAACTGCCTATGAACAAGTTCAGGTTGGAAATCAAAAGGTTTCTAACTATCAGAAAGGTGAGGTTCTGGAACAGCCTCTCAATAGGAGTTGCGGTGGCAAACAACTTAATTAGTTTTAGGAGACAGCTAGGCAAATTTATGAGTGATTGTATGACAGGGTTGTTTGTGATGTTAGGGTGCAGTGCTCAACAGCCCTGGGACTTACTTCTGAGTTCTGTCTTATGTTCCTAAAGCTCATGCTTAATGATTTAACCTAGTCACCAGCAAGCATCAGGAAGGGATTTCTCCTTGTCCCCTGACCTATCCTAATGTATTCTGGGAAGGTTTTTTGTTTGCTGGTTATAAACCTCCTTCCTCGGAAGCATCAAGGATGGCCACGGCTAGAAATGGGACATTGCGCAGGAAGGGCCAAGGCTTTCAAGTGGCATCAAGCATTCTTTTTCCCAGGTGTTTGGTTGGCTGGTTCTTGCTCACATACTTAGGGTCTAACTGATCACCATATGTGGTGTCAGGAAAGACTTTTCTCCCACGTCATATTCGCAATGACTGGGGATGGCGGGGTAATCAGGATCCCAACAAGGATCATAGCCCAGGGGCAAACCTGAGGCTAGGAGTAGCTGATGATTTCATAATCAGTTCCAGGCCATGATCGATACTGAGGATCAGAGTCCAAGTCAGGAGGCGAAGTCCAAAGCAACCCAAGGTACGTATTCAAGAGCACAGAACAGGAACAGTCATGAAAGCTACAGAAGAGCCACACCATTGCCTGGACACTTCCTAGAATGCCCCTTCGGTTTAATGTAGGGCAAGGAGCTGCTACCTGACAAAAATATCCTATGGTCTCTGTCCACAGCAGGTCATGGGAAGTGGAGCACAGGCTGGTTATAGTTTTCACTGGATGGCAACCTGGAGCGATTAACTGGCTGGTAACTCTACAGGCCTATGTTCTAGACCTGTGGGGCCTTACAGGGTTTTTGGGGTTTTTTTTTGCCTTCCTCTAAAGTGTGTGGGGGAAGGTCACTTGCCAGGATTATCTGGCTTTATCTCACTTAATCATTTCCCTCTCATTGCAGAGGCCTCAGGCAGTGGTGCACATTAGTCCCTCCTGTGGTACACAGTAGTCTTATTTACCTGTGGGCTGTAATATTTTGGTCTGATTTCAGTTTCTGGTCAGATGAGATGATCTAGTGGTCCTAGGGTGACCAGACAGCAAGTATGAAAAATCGGGACAGGGGGTGGGGGGTAATAGGAGCCTATATAAGAAAAATACCCCAAAATCAGGACTGTCCCTATAAAATCGGGACATCTGGTCACCCTAAGTGGTCCCTTCTGGCCTTAATCTCTGTGACTGTAAGACACTTTACAGACATTAAGACTCACAACACACTTGCAAGGGCATTACGTATAAATATACCAATTTTACACCTAGTTAAACTACCATGGAAAAGGAAAAAATGACTTATACGTGGAATCACACAACAAATCAATGGAAGAACCAGGAATAGAACCCAGGAATCCTGACTCTTAATGCTGTGCAGTAACCACAAAATAAAACTGATAAACAGTCCATGCTGTTCATAACACATTTAATGGGTAGTTATGCATTTACACAGAAATAAATCAAATTCTAGCAGTAACTAAAGCTGTTTTAATTTAGAGATTAAATATTCTATTTTATAATTTACACACAGTAGGTAAGGTGCTACAGAGTGATTTTCTAGACCAGAAAAGCACATGGCATTAGTATTTTTGAAACTGATCCAAGCTCCAAATGTTTATATAGTGGTTGGTAAACTGTAACAGCTGGCTTACTGAACAGGATACCTGGTCTAGACATTTAGACACAGATGACAGAACCCTAAATTATGTAGTACTAGTGTGTACTTTGCATATTTCATATGCCTAAAATAGTAAGCAAAAATAGATAAGTCCAATACACAACTTTTCCAGAGACAAATATATTCTCCTCTGGAACGCTAGTAATTTTGGGGAGTTCCAAAATTATCTCCTGTGTTATCAGGTTTAAGAGAACTGCCACGTCACAAATTTGACCGTACTGGATAATTTCATATTATTTTTATTATTACTATTAATGTTTCAGTAGCATCTAGAAGCCTCACCCAAGATTATGGCCCCATTATGCTAGATTCTGAACAGCCATATAGTAAGAGGCGGTCCTCACTCTGAAGATCTAACAATCTAAATAGGCAAGTCATTCAAAGAAGGGGAGGGGAAAACAGTTGCAAACAGGTGCCTAATGTCACACAGCAAAGAGAGTGGCAGAGTCAGGAATAGAATCCTGGTCAATCAAGTTCCAATCCTGTGCCTTACCCACTTTTCCATGCTGGCTCTTTTATAACACTAATTCTTAAAGAAAAATAAAAGCAACAATCCATTTAGACTTAATTTCTTCTAGCAGTTTCACATGCACATTGAATAAGAGAGTGACAGGCCTGAATACTGTAGGATACCACAGCTGAGGGCCCTCTTGGAGAAAGAATAGTGCTGCTAATCACTCTGTGTGATCTTTCAAACAAAAGGGTGGAATCACTTTAGAGGAATTCGGCCAACCCTGCAAGATTCCTCAGTGGAGTTAGTAGCATCTCCTGACTGATGGAGTCAGAGGCTGTTGACATATCTAGTAGACTTTTAACCTTTATCCAAGCAAATAATCAACCACTAAGATTAACTATGCTTTTGTGAGCAACCTAGTGAAGTCTGAGGGAGCAGGGCTCAAAATATCTGAGGTGATCATATGCTGCTGGAGTTGGCTTATGGGTAGAGCTGGGAGAATAATGTAACAAAAATCAAAAAACTGTCTTGTATTTTTATTAAATGAAGTATTTGTGAATCTTTGTGTATTATTCTCCCTGCCATAAACCAATTATTTTATGAAGATTCCTTATTTATCTGAAAAAATATGAAATTCATCAAATAAATCCATTGACAAATATTATACTCCATCTCTATTCACTGCCATGCTCCCCACAAAAGGGAAGGTAAAGTCTGGGTGATACCTGAGTCAGTCATTCCTGACAAGTGTGGAGAGTTTGGTCAAGGTTCATAACACAGCTTGTGATAGTATTTCTCGCAGCATGTTTTTTTTCAACAAGTAATTAATGACCCTGTCAGTAGGACATCCAGTTATTACCAGATCACTGTTACTAGCTATGACAGACAGATTTGATTCCCAGTCATCTAGAACCTCAGATTGTGAAACAGGATGAAACTTATGTTTAGAGAAACACATTCTCTCTGGCCTCGACACTGATCCTGCAAGCTCCAGAGGGATTGATGTGGATCAGTTCAATTTTCTTTGGAAAGCTCCTCACAACAGAAGACACTGAGGCCTGATAAAGGCAGTCCACCCACACTGTTCTGTTTCATCCCCATTGTTGGGACACTGGCACTATAGTCTCCGCCATTTTTGCTTCATTTGTTGCAATACACCACTCTCTTGTCAACTAAATTAGTACTATAACATAGGATGGAGCACAGCCACAACAATGCTGGCTCTGAATAACATGATGTTTAGCAAGCAGGGAGGGGTTCTTGTGTTAAATTAAATGTTAAATTAAACACTCACCATTTTCCCTCTCCTCCTCCTCATTGCTCACACAAGACCAGAATCCCACACATGGGAGACCTCCCCAACCTCTGCCAGTCTTGATTCATTTCACCTTGACTTGAATTCCTCAGTGACTCCTTCTCTTCCCTCTATGCTGCATACAAATTTGTTCAAACATAAGAGGTGAAATCTTGCTTCCCCCCCCCCCCCCCCCCCCGCCCCTGCCCGCAACCAAATCAATGTCCCATTGACTTCAAGGGGGCCAGGATTTCACCTGAGGTGTTTGCTTGCCACGGAAAAATGAGAAGGAAACTACAGCCAGTCAGCAAACCCAAATGGGTGCAAGTATCTGGGGCAGGAGCTACCTATGAACAACAGAGACTTTCTTGGGGTGGGGGAAGAGGAAGAAAAGGAGGGTAAAATGACTAGGTAGATTGACTTCTATTGCTTGCTAGGAAATGGGCTGTTAAAGGCTTTTCCTGCCTAAAAGTTCATCCTGGCTCGGTCCTCAGTGGAGGATGGGAGGAGACTCTCATTGTTATGTATAATTAAGTCACTATACTAATGAGGAAAACTGCAACAGCTTTTAATTTCTATTTGAAATGTGATTTTTTTTTCCCCCTTCACCACCATTATTCTTTTAATTAGAGGCCGGGTGGCCTTTCAACACTGTAGTCAAAAGTACATTAGCAAACTTCTCGTTTTCCTGCACTCTGACTCTTGTTGCATTTAAATTCTTTCAATCTTTCTCTTGATTTTGTTCTTCACTAAAAACTGATCTCACACGTGCTACCATCCCAAGGTCACCTCATTGTGCAGTCAGCAGTGCCAGTCAGGTGGATGAGATGTGCAGCCCTATACAGCAGGACCCTGTACGGGCAGGAAGATCAGTTTACTATTTATTTGGCACTTTTTAATCGGTCTATACATTTGAGGAGTATGAACAACAACAACAACAAAATACAAAAACTTGATCTCTCCTCTCCCCATCACATGCACCTTACCATGCCACTCAATTTTTGTTTACACTTTAGTGTTGGGGGGGAGGGAGAACAGGTTCAAGAGATAAATATGCATGGAACTACAGTGTGAAAACAGATTTTCTATCTTTTTGCACAGATTCACAAAGCCAACTTTGTCAGTCTTGCTTAATGTGTGGAAGTACTTGCAGCACTTTTACCTTGGTCTGAGGGATACAGCAAGCCACTATGCCATGCTCTTGATCTGGAAACTACTCCCAAGCACTGTTAAGTGGAGATGGAAAGTGGTTGAAAGGTAGCAGTGTCATAATCAACACTTCAGACCATCAGTAGTTGTCTGTAAGAGGGAGAGAAGATTCCTTCCCTTCAGTGACTTAAGATATCTCTTTATGCATTTTCCTTTTCATTACATACTCTCTGCTGCAATGGTTCAACTTATGTTTTGGCTTGTGTAGATGAGCAAGATCTTTGGCTGAACATTAAAGTCTGAATGTTTTGCCTACTTGTAGGAGATGCAACTGCAACCTACACAAATCACCACCTCAACACATTGTTTTTTATTGTAAACAAGTTACCTAGCAACTGGGGCGCAATAGGAGTCAGATCTCCTTAATTCTGAAGCTGTTTCCTGTTGAAGCTGTTGTAGTCAAAAAGTGAGACAGAGAGCCCCACCTCAGAATATCCCAGAGGAAAGTGCTCTAACCACTGGTCTAAGAGATGGGAGAACTATGGGCACGAGAACTAAAGTGCAGGGGGTGCTGCAGTACCCCCAGGTTTTACTCAGGGCTCCGTTCCCGGCCACCCACGCAGGGTCCCGGCTGCCGGCCCCATGACGGGGGCTCCTCTCCTGGACCCGTGCCTACCCCCAGCTGTAGCCCCAGCCTTGGCCCCCTTACCTCTGTCTGAGTCCCCTCCTTGCAGAGACACAGCCCTGCTCCCACCCCAGCTCTGCGGAGGGGTCCACAAACAATGTTCCCTCTAATTTTTGACTGGCCTTGTTGGCAAAAAATTTCTTCTGTGCAAATTTTTGACAGGCCATGTGCGCAAAAAATTTCTTCTGTGCAAATGTTTGTGCGTGCAGTGTTTTGCCGTGTGCGCTGGGTTTAGGATCTGTGTGCGCGCGCATACGTGCACAGCTTAGAGGGAACAGTGGTCACGGACAGGGGTAAGGCTTTCAGCATCCTCACTATTAAAAAAGTGTTCCAGCACCACTGTGGAGATCCCTGTTCAAATCCCTTCTCCCCCTCTGCCCAGGAGGGGGGAAATTTTGGCTGGTATGTGGGAGACCCAAGTTTGTATGCTGAGCACTAGGCTAGAAGTTTAAGGTAGGCCTTCCTCCTCCTCCTCCTGGCTTTTGAGTGGGGGCTCAAACAGAGCATGGGAGGGAGGAGGTTATAAATGCAGGAGTTAGAGACACTGATGTGGATTCAGCAGCTGATTGACACAGGAGCAAGAGATATATCTGCTATGAGGGCTGGGTCCCAATCCCTGGGTAACCACTCTGGCTATAGATCAGTGCTATTTTAGCTTTATTTACTAGGGACACACTCCATTAGAATAACGTTTGATCCACCATATTCTGTTTTTATGGATCTAGTACAAGAGCTGAGGGCGGGGGGGGGGGGGGGGGGGGACATATGTTACCCCTAGAGCAGGGGTTGGCAACCTTTCAGAAGTGGTGTGCCGAGTCTTCATTTAGTCACTCTAATTAAAGGTTTCACATGCCAGTAATACATTTTCATGTTTTTAGAAGGTCTCTTTCTATAAGTTTTTCTTTAATATATAACTAAACTATTGTATGTAAAGTAAATAAGGTTTTAAAAATGTTTAAGAAGCTTCACTTAACATTAAATTAAAATGTAGAGCCCCCCAGACTGGTGCCCAGGACCCAGGTAGTGAGAGTGCCACTGAAAATCAGCTCGCGTGCCGCCTGTAGCACCCATGCCATAGGTTGCCTACCCCTGCCCTAGAGGCTATAGTGCCCGTGGAAATAATTGTTGATGATTTGGTTGGAATTGATGAACACCACAAAAGACAGACTAGATAATGTTTACCAGTGTACAAAAAAAAACCCTAAAATGTTAAACTGCTCAGAAACAAGTGTCATTGAATTAAATGAGATTAGTTATGTATGATACCTACCCAGTGACAAAGAGTTCAATTAGACCCAAGAAAAATAGAAGCAATTGCACAAAATGAAAGACATCCCCCACGTGCCCCAAAACAAGAAGATCTTAAAAAATTCATGGGTCTGCTAAAGTATCATTATTCATCCTTATTTTGGCACAATTGAATGCTCCACTCAGAATGCTCCTTGAGGACAGCACAGAATGGCATTGGGGTAATTGGCAGGAGAAATGCTTCTGGGAATTAGAAGTTGTCAGAGTGATGAAATATTTTTAGATTAACACAGAGCCTATGATTTCAGTTGATACTGACGGCTATCCTACTACAAGATGAGTGCTCACTGATAAATGCTTCCAAAACTCTGACTGACTAAAAACACAAGAGAACTCTGCTCAGAATGAAAAATAAATGCTGGCAATTACTTTTGGTTGTGAGTGGAATTCATTTATAGGCAGAATTAGTCAAAGTTGGAACAAATCAAACCGTCGGAAGCCATTTTACAGAAACATAGTGCAAAGCACTGAATTGACTGAAAAAACTATTACGTTTTTTAAAAGTGAATACGAAAAAAGGGGTAGCTTAAATCTGAAATATAAACCTAGTAAGGAGTTTCTTATAGCAGCCATGCTTTCAATGTTACCTATAAAGAGTGAAAGCAGAGAGTCTGAAATAAATGACAATGCAAGTACACTTACAAGAAGAGTTAAAAATAAATGTGACTCAAGGGCTGTTCATTCCAAAAACAGCATTTACAGCCTCAAATGGGAAATCCAAACTGACCAAACCTTACAGGAGTTTGATAGAGTGATGAATGACCACCAGAAAAAGCCCAGACATTTTCAAGCTTAAAATCATACTGGGATTATTGTTCCTAAACAAGTCCGAGCCATGCTTCTCCCTGCAGCATTAAAAAAGAGTTACAAGGAAAACCAATGGCATGTGCTCTGAAACTAGTAGGAAACAAGTATAAATCAAATAGCAAGACAAATTGCCATTACCTTTCCCACCAGTGATTCAGAGTGTGTGCATGCTCTTATTATAACAAAGAGGAGGTTTCCAGTACTCATGACACCAATTTATAAAAAATATTGTCTCAGGCCCTAATCCAAACCCTTTTGAAGTCAATAGGAGTCTTTCCACTGACTTCAGTGGGCTCTGAAGTAAGCCCTCAGTGGAGCTTCATAAGTAAGTAAAGCCGTGATTAGAAGTAAGCGCCCTAACTGGAATTGATTAGGCTGATGACTATGCCCACTATGCTACACATTTATAAGGATACCTTTTTCTAATGGCATCATGTGACTATTCACCTATTACATCTTGTCATAGTCCTAGATTCTGAGCTCTCTGAGGTAGGAACAGTTTTTGTTTTACTCATTTGTACAGCCACTAGTGCGATAGGGCCATCATTCCTGATTGCAATAGCACCTACAGGGCCCAATTTAAATAATGAGTTTCACCATATCGTGCAGTATAAGGTGAGAAATGTTTGGCATTACCCATAGTGTACACCTGTGTGTTGAGAGTGTAAGATCAGAGCCTGAGATATCCTATTCAGGTGAGGCATGACAGTTATGCTCAAAGAGAAAGGAATTTAAAGAAGAAATTTGAAAAATTCAGGAATCAGGAAGCAGTTGAGCTGTTCCACAATGCATTGAACAACAATGTAACAATACATTGCAAATCTAAAGCCACTTTCCATGGGATTCCAAATGAGTTAACTGTGGAAGCGTGTACCCTCGAGAGCCACCTGGCAGGGCGAGGGTATGTGTGCACCTGTTATCTACCAGGGCACAGTACTAAGGTTCGCGTGGATGTTCGGAGGGAACCCCCCTGGAGCTGATGGGAACCACACAGACACCGAGGCAATAAGGCTAGAAATTTCAGCTTTATTGCCAATGACACTTATAACCTAGGTTTACAATACACAATTAATGCAAAAAACAAGATTACCCCTATTAAAAACAGCAACAGTCCTTGGAGTTGTTCTAAATCCCAATAATTACTTGGGATGAGCCACGGACTAGTAGAATTAGAGGAATAATACATAGGATACTTTTACAACAATGAATTACAATTGAAGGGGAAGGGGTAAAGCAAAATATTAAAACAATAAGGTATTAAAGAATACTTACGAATACAAACCCGTATACAAACATTACGGCCGGCACACGCTGAGTTGGGGGAGGTTTTCGGGTTGATCAGGCCCGAATTGCGAATTCGTGACTGGTATGTGTCTTCGGTTCCTCCTCCCCCTCCCTCGGGGGGACGAGACAGATATACCTAAGATGACGCGTCCTTGGGGCCAGAATGACGCGTTTTTGGGGGGCAGTTTTTTGTACCAAATAAGGTAAAAAAAAGAGACCTGTTTTTGTTTCTCCCTTGACTATTTCCCCATATCTGGTGGAGAGACAGGGGAGAACGGGGGAGGGGGGGGCTGCCCCCCTCAGCAGTTACAAATTCTGAGAAGTTGTTTTGTTCATTTGGGCGGTTGAGCAAGATCACTTCCCTGGGGGGTGAGATGGTGGTGTGTGCAATTCTAACTGCCACAGATAGCAAACCTGTTTAGAGGCAAGCAGGGCCCCTGAATATGTATTCTCGAGGGCAGGGCAGAGATAGTAACCCGAGGGGAGCAATTCTTTTAACATGCCCCCGTGCCCTGGCCGAGAGCCCGTGGCAAAATACCTAAACCCCCGTTTCGGCGTCCGACTCATGACCCTCTCCTACGAGGGGGTATGTTTCGGGGACGGAGGCCATGTAGGCCAAGCCAACGGTGCGGCGGATACACGCCTTGATGCAGGTGCAGCCGAGGCACAATAACACACATCCCACCAGGAGGGAAATGAGCAGGGACTGGAAATAGGATTTATATTGGCTTAAACCCAGCCAGTCAAGCCATGACCAAAACCTGAAGGTCTCCCGAGACTGCCTGACGGTGGTGCTCAGCGTCTGCAGGTCGTGAACAATGGAACTTAGATTGGGGGAGATGGAAGGTAAAGAAACACAGCATTTACCTTCAAAAGCGGGGTAAACTTCAGCGAACTTTGTACAGAAATCAGAGGAATCAAGCAAATACTGAATCATTAAGCGATTTTGAACAACATAGGTGGACAAATCACTTAGCTGCTGATCGATTAGCGAAAAACCCTTGGCCGTGGCGTTAGACAAAGTCTCGATGGCCAGGGACTGGAACAACACTTGATCACGTAACAACATGTAGCCAACGGGGTTAAAGGTAACAATTGCAGAACCGACAGTGTAGGAGGCATCCTTAAGCTTTTCCCACCAGCCTAAGGCGCGGGGGCTGCGACTGCGATGGTGAGGGTGGCCTTTAACAAACACGCCTCCGCCGGAAAGGGCAAGGGACCCTATGGTACAGATGCCGCGGGGGTTGGGAGGGAGAACGGAAAAGGCAGCGGTGCCGCACAGCCAAAAATGGCCGGGGCGAAGCGGCGACCAGTAGGGGTTACGAATGGAGGGGCGAAAGCATATGGATTCAGAAAGCATCATATCCATAACAAAGGGGGCGGCTAAATAGGTGGCACCAAGGGAACCAGTAAATAGTGAGTCATTAGGCACGGGAACGGTTATTACATTGGAGGGGGAGCAATCGATTGGAGGGGGGTGGGTACGGTTAAAACGGGGCTTTTCCTCAGAGGAATTGGCGTTAGAGAAGCTCCAATAGGAGCAACGCGGGTAGACGCCAATCCAGGTGGGGGGAGAAAGGGAGTTACCAGAGAAAACCCAGCAATGGGAGGCTCTGGCGCGGTTTGGGGGAAAGGGGACGGGGAGGCCTATGGGGCTGCGTACCGAGGTGTTGAGGGTTGTAAACACAGAGGGCGGAAACTCATCTTTGCAGGCATTCCAAACGCTGGGCTTAGCCCAAGGGACGAAGGGAGAGGAGCAATTGATAGTATGTGGAAACATGGAAAAGTTATACACAACGGGAAGCAAGGGGAAAGGGGTGGGAAAATTGGACGAGATCGCCGCTGAGCACACGAGGCAGTCCTCCGAGGGGATGTTCGAGAGGTCGGGGTCACCGGCGAGCTCTTGGACCCAGTAGGCCGCGAACCAGGAGCGGAGGCCGCCTGGGCCCAGGGGTCTTCGGGGGAGCGTGTCGGCGAGGGCCGAGGAAATCTGAAAGACAAAATAACGAAGGCCCTAATTGGCCAGCGGGTTAACATAAGCACTAGGAACGTTTACTGAGCCAGTTATGGTGAACCAGCTTGTTTCCGGGGGTGTTCCCGGGGGTAGCTAAGGCTACCAAGTAGGTGTTTGGGTACTTGCCGGCCCGGAGGATGGTGGCTTCCACGGGTTCTCGAAGCCCTGAGGCCTGGGGTTCCGTGAGCCAAACCTGTTGGCCGGGGCTAAACACCGGAGACCAGGGCGGCCTTGGTGTAGGCGCCAGGTGTGGCCAGCGAGAGTAACTTTTGTTGAGCGCGATAAGTACCTGGGGCAGAAACGAGCTCCAGTTTTTAAAATCAGGGTTGGGGTTTGCGGTTCGCAGCATGGTCTTAAGGACTGCGATTTTTCGCTCCACCACACCATTACTCTGAGGATGATATTTGGTATGGATGTGAAGGGAGGCCCCCCATCCAAAAATGAGCCGTTCTATGCTTTTGCTGGGAAAGGGTGGCCCACCATCTGCTTGAACTTCAGTGGGAGTGCCCCAGGCAGCCGCTGTTTGCTTAAGAGCTGCAGCGACTGAAGCAGCATTGGTTTTATTAAGAGGGACACAAAAGGTTTGCCGAGACCCCAAATCTACGGTAACTAAGGCCTTCGGGAAACGACGAGCACCCGGCAGGGGGCCAATCAGGTCCACCTGCCACGTGCTACCTGGGGCAAAGTGTTCAGCAGCGTATGCAGAGCACTCATATCGGGGGCGATTTCTAGTTTTTACCTGCACGCATTGCAAACAGGACCGAACAATGAGCTCACACTGACCGTGGCTAACGTCGGGCCTCTGGTCAGAGAAACCTGACAGCAGGCCGTACAACTTGGTGGGAGGCAAGTGACCCCACTCCTCGTGGAGCCAGCGGAGCAGAGGATCGGCCTGTATGGCGGGTTGTGTGACAGAAACCTGAGCCACATCGGCCTGCCTTAATTGCTGGTCCAACCTGGAGTGCAGGGGGTTAGAGTTGGGCCGATGTGAGGGGCAATGGGTGACAAACCAGGGCCGGGATGATCTGCGAATGAGCGGAAAAATGTCTTCCCAGAGAGTCTCAAACGCGGAAGGGTGGGCGTCACCAATTAGAATGCTTAAACAGAACTGTGAGTCGATACCTAAAACTACCTGCTCCCTAACGGAGTGGGCCTGCGAAACATGCTGCGCCGCTAGAAGAATACCCTGGACCTCGCTCTGTTGTGCGGAGCAGGATGGGGACAAATGCTCTACGGCGAAGTGTTCGCACTTCCCGCAAAGGACCCCTGCCCGCGGGGCCGGGGATGTGCCCCCGTCACTGACGATCCATGGTTCGTACTGGGTTTCAATGCAAGGGGGAAGGTCCCAAGGGGGGGACACTTCGTCCGCCAGCGGGCTGAGCTTCCACCCCCGCCAGGCCATCTCCACCTGGAAGCAAAGGAGCTGCCAGGTGGGGGTGGTCCCGTGGAATTCTGGTGGGGGGGTGTCTGTTAACCAGGGAATCAGGTGGACCCACGGTCCGGCTAGGGTACCGACGGCCGCCAGGGGTGCCCAGTGACGGGCTGCGGCTGCAGCTAACAACATCTTCCCCACAGGCCCATAATTGAATTGGGGCCCAGTGAGCCGATGAGCCCAGTTGTAAACAATCTCGTTGCGCTGCGAAACAGAGTACCCCACATGATGTGAGGTTACGAACAAGGTGATGGTAAGGGGCTGGGTTGGGTCGAATCGAGCTAAACGAGGGTTGGAGGAAAACCAGGAGGCCAATTCCTCCAGGGAGCTTTGAGCCGACAGGCCCCACACCTCGCGAGTGCGTTTTGAGGAGATAGGGGCTTGCAGGGTCTCTAACGCGGGGACTAGCCGAGTGGGGAGGAAGTGGCGGTGATAATTGAGGAGCCCCAGTAACCGCTGGAGTGCCTTTTTGGTCCTGGGAGGGCTCACTACCCAAGGATCTAGTACGCCAGCGGGCGCCTGGGAGTAAGAGGCAGGGGTGAACTGAAACCCCAGGAACGAGAACTGTTGGGAAGCCTGCAGGTGGCTTTTTGCTGTATTAATTAGCCACCCGTCAGCTTGTAAAACGCGGACGACCTCCTGCGTAGTGACTTGGACCAACTGAGGGTCAGGGCCACATACGATAATGTCATCCACGTAGGATGAAACAGTGACCCCAGACGGGACACTCACCCTCTGCAAGGTAACGCTAAGGTGGGATGTTGCTAGTGCTGGGGAATTACAAAACCCTTGTGGGCACACCTTCCATTTATACTGAGCGCCACTGAAGGCGAAGTTTAAAATTTCATGCACATCCCTTAATGGAATTTGGTAGAACATGTCCTTTAGATCCAGGGTACATGCCCATTGGTTGTGGGCATTACTTAACTGCCTCTGGATATCAGGAATGGTGGCTGCACTAGCAAAGGCAACGCGCTTAATGCGACTATTCGCTTCTCTATAATCAATAACGAGGCGAAATTTTGAGGGGTCCCCTGGCTTCGGGATACCCCAACCCAGGGATAGGAAGACAGAGGCGACCGCGCGCTCGATCTTTCCCTCTGCCAGGAGCTGCTTGAGCAGGTCCTCAATAAACTGGACTCCCTCCGGCTTTGTGGGGATGGGAGAGAACTTCCATGGTTGGGAGCTAAGTAGCTCAGGGGTGTAAAGGGACGAGCCGCCTACCGTAATGGGGAGGGCCTGTAGAACAGAGGCTTGCAATTTGAATCTTTTTATGTCGGAGACCCCTAACAGATTTTGTGCCCCCAACAGGGCTTTTATTTTCCTTACATATTTTCCGTGGGTGATTGGGACCCAAACTATGGGTTTTTTTTCAATACTATTGAGGCCTTGGACAAACATAGATGAGCCCGTGGGAGTGTGGGGGACCGTAGCCGTGATTATGCTGACTTGGGCGCCGGTATCTAATAGAAATCGAACCGGAGCGCCCTCAACGCATGATGACACGTAAGGGCGCTCGTCGGAAAGGGAGACGGAGTGGGCCGGGGAGCACCCGGCCACTACTAGTTTTTTGACTTAACGTAATCGTCCCAGTCTTTCCATCCGAGCTGTTTGGCAAGGGTTTGCTGCTCGGCGGAGGTCATTTTCCGTAGGGCCTCCTTGGGGATCCCCTTGTTAAGGAGGAACCCAAAGAGCGCGCGTTCTATCTTTGTGCGCTCGGGATACCCCTTAGGGGGCTGGGCAGCCTTCTGGGCACTTTTCCCGGCCAGAACGGAGGCGGGGGTCGTCGCTGGAAAGCGGATTTTACTAACTGCCTCGTATAGGGTGACTATGGGCCGCCCAGCCTGGGCATGTAACGATAACACGGCCCCCGTATCAAGTTGGGGGCTGCCCTCCAGAGCTAAGGTGAGGGCGTTCAGAGTTATAGGGAGCTGAGACGGGTCGGTGACGTACAAAAAGGGCGTGGGGGATCTCAGCTGGGCGTCGGTGAGATTAAGAGGAACCTGGTTGTAGTCCCAGAGGACAATCGATGCTCCCGCGATAGCCCAAATCAATTCATGTGGGGTTTTAATAGACTCAGAAGTCATAAACATCCCCTTAAAGCTGCCTTTCATTGCCAGGAGTGCAGCTGCTGGGGTAATCACCGGCCACACCCTATTACTAAGAAGCCCGTGGCCTGGGAGACCTTTGGCCCAATTGCCCGTCTTGGCCAACACTGCAGCTTCGTCCCGGTTTAAGGTGTCTGCGCCGTGGTCTAAGGCGAGCCGACCCAACCAGACTACGGGAGACTCGTCGTCTTTACGCTGGGTGTCTAGCAAAAAATCCTTTAACTCGGCTTTTGACCGAGTGCGCCACTCGGTCGTAGTGACCATTTCACCTGTAGCGGCATCCAGTTTATTTTTGATTACAACTACGGGCAGTGCCTCCGCTACGGGCCCTTTATTCGCAACCGGGGGGGCAGTGGGAAGAGCTGGGTACAGCCGTGGGGCGGGTGGAGCCTCGTATGGGGGAGGGGAAAACTCCTGGTCTCGGTCAGGGGATATCTTTCTAATTTCCTCCCCCTCACCGGCCCCGCTCTCGTCGTTAGGTGGCGAGGCCGCGACGGCTTGCCGTGCGGCAAACAGGGTGCCCCCGTGAAGTACGGTACAGAGGTCCAGTGCCCGGTTCACGATAGAAAACAGGACAGTGGACACGTCCTCTGATTTATACTCGTCGGGTTTTAATTTCTTTGGTTTCTTAATTTGTTCGAGCTCGGCCAACATTTGGGTCATAAGTTGGTGAGCTGGATCGCCACTAGATACCCTTGGTGACGGGGCTATCTTCGAGACTGTGGCCCCCGACCGTCTAACTATACGACCGCATTCCCGCCAAATATGGCTTGGCTCTTCGGTACGGGTACTTCCAGCAACCCCCGTGCACTGGGGTTGAAGGGAGCACTCGGCCGGTTGGCATTTGACGCCGGGGTGACAATACAAGAGGCACCCCACTGCCTCTAAGGTCAATGGGGTCGTATAGCTAGCGGACCCAGCCGGTGCTGGGATAACACATACCCAGTCCAAGGTCGGTTGATTGGACTGCTTGGTTTGTAAAAGGTGGAACTGTAGATGCTGGAACTGTTCTAGTTCGGTCTGTGTGCGGGTCCCACCACGCCAGGGGCAGGGTCCAACCTCGGAACATCCTGTTCGTGACGCCATGTGGAAGCGTGTACCCTCGAGAGCCACCTGGCAGGGCGAGGGTATGTGTGCACCTGTTATCTACCAGGGCACAGTACTAAGGTTCGCGTGGATGTTCGGAGGGAACCCCCCTGGAGCTGATGGGAACCACACAGACACCGAGGCAATAAGGCTAGAAATTTCAGCTTTATTGCCAATGACACTTATAACCTAGGTTTACAATACACAATTAATGCAAAAAACAAGATTACCCCTATTAAAAACAGCAACAGTCCTTGGAGTTGTTCTAAATCCCAATAATTACTTGGGATGAGCCACGGACTAGTAGAATTAGAGGAATAATACATAGGATACTTTTACAACAATGAATTACAATTGAAGGGGAAGGGGTAAAGCAAAATATTAAAACAATAAGGTATTAAAGAATACTTACGAATACAAACCCGTATACAAACATTACGGCCGGCACACGCTGAGTTGGGGGAGGTTTTCGGGTTGATCAGGCCCGAATTGCGAATTCGTGACTGGTATGTGTCTTCGGTTCCTCCTCCCCCTCCCTCGGGGGGACGAGACAGATATACCTAAGATGACGCGTCCTTGGGGCCAGAATGACGCGTTTTTGGAGGGCAGTTTTTTGTACCAAATAAGGTAAAAAAAAGAGACCTGTTTTTGTTTCTCCCTTGACTATTTCCCCATATCTGGTGGAGAGACAGGGGAGAACGGGGGAGGGGGGGGCTGCCCCCCTCAGCAGTTACAAATTCTGAGAAGTTGTTTTGTTCATTTGGGCGGTTGAGCAAGATCACTTCCCTGGGGGGTGAGATGGTGGTGTGTGCAATTCTAACTGCCACAGATAGCAAACCTGTTTAGAGGCAAGCAGGGCCCCTGAATATGTATTCTCGAGGGCAGGGCAGAGATAGTAACCCGAGGGGAGCAATTCTTTTAACATTAACAACAGGCAAAACCCAGTAATTCATGAATGTCTCATTTCAGCAACTATCTTTGATATAGTACTTTAAGTATGCCATATTGAACTCTTATTATGAGCAGTCAAATGGTTGGCAGTAAATTCGGTTAAATAGCATATCATCTGAATTTAAAAAAAACTTTGGCTCAGTATCTTCCGACTGTATGTTCCACTCTATGCATCTGATGAAGTGGGTTTTAGCCCACGAAAGCTTATGCTCAAATAAATTTGTTAGTCTCTAAGGTGCCACAAGTACTCCTCGTTCTTTATACTTAGCAATGTTAGACTATCATGACCCACTTCACGAAGCTTTGTTAGAATCAGCTGTTCAGAGACTTATGGCAGAAGGACAAAACCTTGGTGCCAGCATCTAAGAAGCTTCTTTAACCAAAAACAATTGACTATGAAGTACTTACAAAATAACTATACATCAGGAAACCAAAAGAAATAATAAAAAAATTTCTGTCAGTTACTACCATTATAACTGGGAGAGAATGTTAGATTCCAAACAAGTGCTTGACAGCTTGCTAAGGTAACAGCCATAGCATCTGCACCAAGGTCATACGTCATAGTTACCTTTGAGGGACCAAGGACAACACTGGATCTCAAGTTTCCTGATGACTCTAAAATGCAAATGACAGTTTTCATGCACTGACAGAAATAGCACATGCCCAATCAAGGCTGTCTATATGGGGAAAGAGTGGCATAGCTATAGTGGAATAACTACTTTGCAATTATTCCAGAATAGAGTCACTTTTATTCCAGAATAGAGTGTAAACACACAGGAGTTGTACTGGAACAGCTCTAATGGAATAGCTATTCTGCCCTAGCTATGCCTGTCCGTTTCCCTGTATAGACAAGGCCTCAGCCACGGACAAACAAAATCACCAGGAACACCACAGCAGGCAAGCTTATCATAGCCAAAAGAACTGTTTTGAATACAAGTGGCCATTTCATCACAAAGCCAGCATAGTTCAGAGATAATATTTACTGATAAGCAACCAACAAGCAGCAGAAAAATCTTCTCATTTGTCATCAGGTTCAGGTCAACTATCCTGACTACTAATCCCCAGTATTTCCACTTGCATGTTTTATCATTTGGCTGTATTAGTTTGCAGTTGTTTTTAGCTGGTATTAAGTTATTAAATCATTCTCTACTCACTCTAACAACTTCTTCTGCCTTACTTCTTATTGGATGATTTTCCTCTCTTATTTCCTATTTCTAGTGCTTAAATTAGAAAAGGAACAGATGCTGCTGATTGGGGGGGTTGGGGAGGGGAGAGAAAGTTGTGCATACCATCAGGATGGGGAATATTGTAACTTGATTTTCTATATCCTACACTCATTATACTACAATTGTCATCTTCCCCATTGTTGAAATAGTCTACTGGTGAGAGATATTAAAATGGAACATACAGCTGGAATCAGTGTCTCAAAACTAAAGAAACTTGTGACCACTGTATTATGAAGTTTACCCTATGGCCAATATGCTTTGTTGCCACAGTTGTCTTGCTAATATTTACAAGAATGTTGCTGATTGATGAAATAATCCATTTTAGAAGTACTAAATGCAGCCTTTTAAAACTCTCAGATTTAGGGGATATATATAGTTTCTGTCCTCCAATTAACACCTGGTGAAACCTGATTATGTACTCCAGGAATTTAAACCTGATTTATGTCTTTATTAATAGTCTCATTGGATCATTAATGTTGGGATTATCCAGTGCTGCATGAGACTACTTTTTTTTTTAAATACACAAGATCACCTATTAAAATATTACTTTTTATTCTATCTCAGTGTTGGTATGCCCCCTACTTTTCTTTTTTGACAGGAAATTGGCCCACTTGGGCATCCTTTTGAACTAAACCTGGCCATGTTGGACATTATCAATTAGGACCACACAGTTCACACCTTTAAACCTTCCTTCAATACAAGGGCCGTCCTTCATTTCAAATCCAAATTTACTTCTGCGCCACACTAACCTAAAGTTCTGATTTTTAATCAGTTAATTATTAATCTCAGATAATAAGGTAAATAAATTTCACCTACTGTGCACTTTAAGAGTACAATGAAGGAAACTCATTAAAGCCAGAGGATAGAAATAAAGTAGGGATGGGTCTAAAGCAAAACCTTAATATAAACTCCACCAAACTTTGGACATCTCTAAAATCAGATCCAAATTTAGCAAATGGAGTCTCTCTCTAGATTAGAAGGAAAAGTTGAGCTGTGGAAACAATTAAAAATACAATTTTAAAAAAAACAGTGAGTGGCTCTGCTAAATCTGAATTTAGTTCAATTTCAGCCAATAATTCATCCAAAGTTAAAAACAACAAGCCACATTCTGCCACCGTTAGGCTAGGGTTACACTACACATCAGAGGGGTAGCCATGTTAGTCTGGATCTGTAGAAGCGACAAAGAGTCCTGTGGCACCTTATAGTCTAACAGACGTATTGGAGCATAAGCTTCCGTGGGTGAATACTCACTTCTGCATCTGAAGAAGTGGGTATTCACCCACGAAAGCTTATGCTCCAATACGTCTGTTAGTCTATAAGGTGCCACAGGACTCTTTGTCGCTGCTACACATCAGTGGCACATAGAGTATGTGTAGCTTCATGCTGCAGAAAAAAGCAAGCTGGGTCCACACTGCAGTGCGTAACTACACATCTCAGTGAAAGTCTCTGGCAGGGGTGAGGCAGAGGAAAGGCTTCAGCAGCTTCTGGCTGCCAGATCCTTTCACTGTAGCAAGGAAAGACTCTGGCAGGGAGGAGACAGCAGGGAAAGACTGAGCTGGCAGAGCCTTTTCCCCACTGCCAGAATCTTGACCTACAGCTGGGAAAGGCTCAAGCACTGGAATCTTTCCCTCCAATGAGTAAATGCTCCAGCACCAGGGAGCTGGCAGCGCCTTCCCCACTGCCGGAGTCTTTTTCTGCAGTGGGGAAAGTCTCCAGCAACTGGGAGGCAGTGGGACACTCCATGGCTAAAAACACCAGTGTATATAGGAAGGTATGGCTTAGGTGAGTATAGAGCAATGTAGGGTATGTACTTGGGTATATACGGACACCCTTCACATGTGTCTGTACTCTACTCACATAAGCCATGCCTCATCATCAACACTGCTACTTAATCCCATGTAGGGGGAGCCAACCCAAGTACATACTCTGCACACCACTGAAAGAAGCATGCAGTGTAAATATGGCTTCACCTAAGTAAGGCTGTCTCTTACTTGTGAGTAGTGCCACTGATCTCACAAAGTAAGTCACTACTCAGCATGTGTAAACATGGCAATATTTGCCCCATGGAAGTAATCTCTTACAGGCAGTGAACATGCATTATCTGTGTTCTGTCAAATACCAAGCACATTTATGCTGCACAATCAGTAATAGACTAGTTCTGTATTTGTTAAACACTGCTACCACCTGCTGGTTAATTCATTGAGTGATAATTGCTACACTAGTCTAGCAAGGAAGGAGAAAAGAAAGAAAAAAAACATACTAAACAATACAAAAATAAGAAAGAAAAACTTGTAGCACCTTAGAGACTAACAAATTTATTTCAGCATAAGCTTTCGTGGGTTAGAACCCACTTCATCGGATGCATCCGATGAAGTGGGTTCTAACCCACGAAAGCTTATGCTGAAATAAATTTGTTAGTCTCTAAGGTGCCACAAGTTTTTCTTCCTTATTTTCGTTTTGCTGACACAGACTAACACGGCTACTACACTGAATACTAAACAATGTTGTTCAAGTGAAGTGTCTAGCAAAGCCAACTGATCTAAATATATTCTCAAATCCCCTCCTTTCTATTGCCATTTGAAAGGCAGCATTAATATGACAGATACTTCTATTTATGGAGCTATTCAGGTGGGAGTTAGGAAGAGATTATTGCAAGCAGGAGGGAGTGGCCTGTAGTGTTATTTTCCTTTTTTTCTTATTAGAGTACCACTAATAATTATGTCACTCTTGCCTACTTTCTAGCCTCTTCCATGCTGGAAGGGGGAAACAATGCAAATACCATATATTATTGCTTTAGCAGCCAAGATGGTGTTGAATCCACTTTTATAGTGTGTTATTTATGCAGGAAGCCAAAAATCAAAACAAACAAATCAACCGCTTGTCTCGTGGAAAGCTGCACAAAATGTCTGAAATAATTGCTCTATATTAAAAAGTTATACATACAGTAGTTGCTATGGAAACTGAAGCTTTAAGAGTCATAGCAAAGAAAAATGTAACACCACAATGTTACAATGGATTAATTAATAAATCAAATGTATATCAAAAGAGCTGACTACAATTGCTATGGAAAGTATTCTGTCCAAATAACCAATATAGGAAGCTGAAGAAAATAAAGGGACACTACACCTAAAAAGCATTCTAACAAAACTGTGTTATGGAGGTGCTCTTTTAAAGAACAATACACAAGCAACAGAAATCTTGACTAAACTATCTGCTTGGAAAACAATAGAGCAGCCATGTCTAGCAGTTTAATTCCAATGGACAAGCCAGGAAGTTTGGATCAAGATCTACATTACCTCATGGTGCAGGTGTTTTCAAATCTAGGGTTATAATTTGTCCCAGTGTAGATGTAGGGCCCAAACTTGAAGTTTGGATTTGAACTGCCTCAAAGTTCATGTGCATTTAGATTTGGGGTATTAATCTATCGCTAGCCAGGACCAAAAGGAGTAGTAGGCTAAAGGTTAGTAAACTTGAAATGACTGGCTCAAGGATGCTGCTGCATTGTCTCATTCTTCCTGTTTATGTGATAGGGTCATTGACCAACACAAGCAGGTTTAAACAACAGGCCACAACTTTATTAATTATACCTGGAGAGGGGCACTTCATTGCCCAACCCCTGTTCTCACAGACCAGGCATTTAATTGGTTCCAATGTGGGTTACAGGGCTCTAACCACGAACCAAACAATAACTTGGGGTAGAACTTTCCCATGGACTCAGCTCAGCTGTGAAAACACTACACCCTCAACCACCCCCTGGATAAGGGAGTGTGGAGTGACAGAGGCCAGAAGACTGGGTGGGGAGAACCTCCTACCCTCAGTGAGTGCAAGGTCTAGCTACACGATCCCAGATCTCATTTACCTGTGGGAGTTGGCCCTTTTAACTTTGACCTGTACTGGCTGCAAGTTGCAACAAGTCAGCAATCATAACCGCATTATATGAGCTTCAAATCTTGCTTCTGACCCATCTGTGCAACCAAGAGACTGCAAGGAAGGCAACAAAAACCACTCGGCTACATGCCAGTTTGGCCCAATGGGAAAAATTCCTTCCTGACCCCTAAAAACAGGCATCGGTTAAATCCATAGCCCCATGAGTGGCAGAGCTCCTAATCTACAACAAAGGGAAGGATAGTTAACAAGAGAGTAAGGCTTCTGAAAAGCTGGGCATAGCTTAAGAAGGCAAGGGGTTGGGGACCCGGCAGCCAGTCAGCTGGCCCCACCCCCTTTCCCCAGCCAAGAGAACTGAAGGGGAGGAAGGCACCCCCTACCTGCCACACATAAATTTTGAACTTTTGATTCCCTGCTGTTCAGTTAAAGGACCTTCCTGCTAAAGATGGTAAGAGGGCACTGCAAACAGTAGCTCACCTTTAAAGTAAATACTGTTACCAGAGTGTAGTGTTTAGACAAACTTCTTGAATCAAGTATTTTGGGGTGGTGGACTCTGGGAGCCCCTGGCATCACTCTGGTGATGCACTTATCCCAGGAGTATGATCGTCATGTGGCCTGATTTTTGTGCCCCTTTTCTCTATCTTCTTGCCATACTAACTTGCAGGAGAGAAATTGTTCTGTGCCAAATTCTGCTTTCATTTTCTCCAGTGTAAATCGACTGATTTTAATGGAGTTACTTCAGCTTTAAACTTGTGTGAGTGTAGTATTTGGCCCCCAACTTAATTTTCTTTTCTGTCTGTAAAATTGTGAGGTTGCATTATATTGTGGGTACATGAAGAAATTCAGATAAGAACAGACCTGAACAAAATTTCATCCAAACTTTCAAGATTCAAAAACGTTTAGTGTTTCCTGATTTCTGTGTTTCCTGGTTTCAGCTGGAAGAGGAAGTATTGGCCAAATAAATAAATAAATAAATGTGTGTGTAAGGATATGATGTCATGGTCATTCCAGTTGGGCTAAAAATCAAGATGCACTGGCAATCTCATACAAAAAAAAATGCTGTAGCTGTGAGATTTCCAGACCATTTTACAGACCAGAGCTCTGAGAACCATTTATGCTTATCTGAATGGAATCCCCAGATTTATGCCACACTAATGAATATGGACTTACAGCATGGTGAAATTGCATATATTTGTCTGATATCCCCTTTTCTGAAAGGAAGCAATCCTATTTAAGGAGTAGGGGTCAAGAGCCACCCTACTTTTTGAATTTTCCCTGCCAGACAATTTGCAAAGCAGATGAATTATGGTAGCATCCTTAAAAAGAAATCACACATTCCTCACTCTGATCTGAAGAAGCCACTGCCAAGAGGTTAGTTATATGGGTGAAAAGAAAACAGCTTAAGTAATAATGGGTTCTTATGGCTCATATCAGGGTTGGAGAAGAGATTCCGACTGCAAAAAACAACAACATATTGAGGATAGGATTTTCAAAAGTGTTCTGCTTTGGCCTAACTCTGCTTCGATTGACTTCAGTGGGAACAGCGACAAGCCAGTTCTCAGTGCTTTTGTAAAAATCCCTTAAATATTCCAATAAACTTTTAAGATTGTACCTAAAGCTAATTGTATTCTCCTCCATTTAAGGCAATTCCAAAACAATGGTTTAAAGAAGCAATTGAGGTCACTATTCAATTAGTATATGAAAAATACTTTTGCTGTGATTTCATTCTCTGTGGTCTTGCCTGGCATATGCTGATTCAGTAATGAGAATCTGCCTGTGTTTTATTCCACACATATATCTAGTTAAGGGGTACAGACCTATGAAGGGCAGAAAGGGGTGCAGAACACTCATTGTTTAAAAAGCCTGGTACTATGCAGAAACAGCATTAAAGTAATTACAGTTTTCCCAGTAGAAGAGATTGTTACATGAAATCCCTGCCTCAGTCTGGTTCCTCTCAACTCAGTCCCGTGGGATATTAGTAATAATAAAAATCAGTTTGCATTTCAACTATCCAAGTATTTCAAATAGGTTTATTTATATATATTTTTTTTAAAAGTCTTTATTACATGAGTTAGATTGTTTAGCTTTGCTTATTAAATAGGGAAGTTGGAAATCATTTCAACACATAAATACTGTTGTTTTATTGATCCCAAACTGTTCAACACCTGAATCACATTTTAAAATAAATCTCTGTTTGGCCCATTTGTGCATATCAGAAAACTTCCACAGAATTTGGCACAGTACGAGACAGTTGGAAGTCTTTGCTTAAGAGAGATCCAGAACTGGAGTGAGTAGAGACACCGCAAGCCAGGCCTGAGGTACATTAACAGAGCTACACAGGAAAGATTTCACAGAAGTTTCTTACACTGTGTCTGATCGAAGCCAATGCTACTAGTCTCATTTACAGGAACACTAAATTCACACAAAATATTTTTTTTAAAAAGCCTTCCTATTTCAATCAGAACTATTTCCCCCATCTCCACCTCAGCTAAATTAAGAATGAGGAATAACCATTCCCTAAAAAAACATTTTCAGAAGTATAACCTACCAAATGCAATGACTTTACTATTTGCATATATCACATATAGGCATTTGCCATTTGAAACTTTTGCTCATTCCTCCATGATATCCAATCTGAATAAAATTCCATCTGACGGTCATTTTCTTGGTTACACTAACAAAACAAAACAAACAAACAAAAAAAGATTCCAAGAAATAGAAAGAAGCTTCTAGACTGAAAAACACATTTATACATTTTTCACTATGTGGTTCAGCTGTTGTTGTATGAAAAATTACATAGTTACCAGGATTAAAAATACTGTTGAATAGCCAATATAGGAAAAGGGTATCACTTCTTTGACCTTAATTGGTTCACTCATGAGGGAAGAGACAAAAGCAAAGCATTTTGTGAATTATAGCGTCAGCACAAGTGAATCAATGTACTACATTAGTACTCCAGCACCACCAGTTGTTCATGTGTGTATGTATCATTAAATGTCTCTAACTCATACAAACAGAGGGTGATGGTACTGCAATACAATAGGGTATTGTGAAGTACTTTCATTCTCTGTCTGAACAATACTCAAAACTCACCTATAGTTCACAGTATTTAATATGACCCAAGGACCTCACTAGACTGCATTACAATCCCCAAAAAACACTTGAGTAAAAAGAACACTTAAATAGATCATATATTCCCACTACAGGCACTACCTACTGCTTACATATTTATAATTCACAAAAGAAACAAGGCAGGAGAGTCCTTATAGAGTGAACTTGTGAGCTGTTTAGGCAAAATGAAATTCTATGCGCATTACTGCAGGGGTGCTGGAACAATTTTTATCGTGGAGTGCTGATGATGGAAACCATAGAAATCATGTATTTGGTGTTTGTTATTACTACTACAAGCCAGCGGGTAAGGCAGCACCCCCAGTTCCAGCAACACTGCCCAGACTGATTCTTGGTATTGCTCAGACATCTAATGAAAATACTTCATAACAACCCAAAACAGACAGGCAGAAAACTCAGATAGAAGTTGGTGCACTATAATGTTTATAGACAGCTGGTAACATGTTATCCTCTGAATCTCCAATCTGGAGTATGATGAAGGGGACTTCTGTCCCACAGGAACAACCTGGAGAGTTTTAAAACACATTTTAAAACATTAATGCAAACATTTCTCCACAGGAATTCAGTGGAGTGCAGTGAAACTATATGCAAGAATGGGTGCAATCTGCTTGAACAGGCCCTAATACTTTATAATGGAACCATTGTAGCATCAATCAGCAGAGGGAGCTCTAAGATTGGATATAAATACTTTTTCCTCTCCCTACAGGTGCTCAGATTCCTACATGAATGAGTGCTACAGAAATGTCTATGAATACACTAAAATATTCTCTGATTTATTCAATATAATTTTATTTATGGTTTCTATGTTAATTGATCCAGTGTGATCCAGATCTGACATCACTGAATTTAAATCTGAAATAAGGGCAGAAACTGTCCGTTTTCAAAGTTGGCTTCAGAAAGCAAGATTCCTCTCACTCTCGGGCCCCTGGCTGACACACAAGAGGAGAGTGTCATGTAGACAGGAAGGAAAAGGACAGCATAAATGCACACTCCCTGCTTTTGTGCGTACATAGGAGAAGTTGGGTTCCTTGTTCTTCTGTGCACTCACTAAGGAAAGGGTGGATTTTAATACTGTTGCTTGCAGTACTTTTATTGGAGGGGATGACCATTTTCTCCCCTATCTCAAAGGCATTATAAGACAGAGGCTAGATTTTCAGAAATAGCTGGACTAGTCAGTTGTCCATGCTAATCTATAAATGGGCATGCTAATACATGGAACTAGAGAAGCAGCTTATTTTAATTCAGTGGAGTAGTTATATGTTCTTGAAGATGATGCAATTTTGCTTCATCAAGCATCATCAAGGTTTGTTTGTGGGGCAAACAAACACAAAAATACCCCTCACTTCAGAACAGCCAATAACGCAATGATCAGGGCACTCGCTTGGAAAGTAGGAGATCTTGGTTTGTCTCTACTCTGAATGTTGGCTATTCTGGGGTACAAGTATCTCCCTCTTTCCTGAGGAAAGCTTCAAAAAAGTTTCACTACTGTCAAACAACACTTTGTCAGTGAAAGCCATTTAGTCAAAAGATTTCCTATCAGGGGACAGGTCATGTCACCTCACCCTCCTTGAAGTTTTATACACTGAACCCTATACTATGCTATCATTGTACTCAATATATTTAAGGAAGGGAGTATGAGTATCCCCCTCTAAGTGTGATTTAATATACATAACAGGTTTCATTTCCAAATGATATTGGAAGTTCCTCCTTTGCAGTGGTTATAAGACTGATTTAATGTTCATAGGAATGCAAATACAAACATCCAGTTCCTCACTTCTTTTCTCAAAAAGCATATGCTCCTCAGGTACGTTAAGTTTGTCACAGATTGAGGGTAGTGTTAGGGATGCGGGGGGAGGGGGAGAGGGATTTGTGGTATAGTTTGTTAGATACTGTAGTTGCAGTGCATCTCTGGACTAGGAGACAGGTCAGAACAGGGTGCAAGGAACAGGTTTTAGCAGTTAGGTAGGGAGAAAACCCAGGTGCCTGGAGAAGGGTCTGGAAGCTAGCATTGTGCTGAGGGGCATGTCAACTGCATTCAGGGCAAGGACAACAGTTTGGAATACACATACATGGAGTGTTTGTTTAAAAAGTTAAAAGGTTAATTTTTTCTAGACTACATCTGCTGGTCATAAATTCATCAGAGAGAACCTCATCACCCTTGAGGTCTGGGATTCAAAACCTCTAGAAAATGCAGCTGATTGCCTTGGCACCCAAGTTTCCTCTCCTCTCCTGTTCCATTTCATCTAAGCACACAAGTATCTTATTAACATACCCTAACATCCCCTGACCCATTTATCATTTTCTCAGAAAGTGTGGGTAGTTAAGCTTCTTCTTTTTTTTTTTTAAAGCAAGAGGATATGCTGAACCAAGCCAATAATATAAATAAATAAGAATAATAAAACTTCCTGCCTTCCACACCTTCTTTCTACATTGGAGAGAGGACTAGTTATATTTTAAAGGATTATAGAAGGCATAGCAGATAATGAAGTTATTACAGATGCTATTAATTTATAGCACATTTAAAGGCTATCCTGGTGAGAAAATCCTACCACTATCAGCCTTAAGTCTTGAAGAATCTCCCTCTATCGCCTTATCTCAGGAGGCAGCCCCTTTCTTCAGAGTTTATGTGGAAGGCCTCCTTTGGGGCTGGCTATTGCCTGATGATGGGCCCAAAGCTTCTTCCTTACAGCACACTGTAAATATCACCACTTGTGTTTAAAGTCAGCCAGGTTTCACTTATGGTAGCCTAAAGCATTCATAGAGAACAGGATGTGATTCCAAACCTAGGCCTTCCTGGAAGGGTCAGTTTTAAGAACACTGACTAAAAAGGATGTCAGAATGGTCAGTAATCATGCCTCCCATATTAATTAATCAATCATATTAATTGGGTTTCCATATCTAATCAGTTTGACTTTCTCCTCTTTTGTAAGGAAGATCCATTGCTACCCTTTCTAGCAGAATCATAATGGCAGGAAAGTGCTACCCTTAGTGTGGAATGAAATAGATCCTGTGAAACATCATTCTCTGAATCAAAATGTAGTGGTATATGGGAAGTAATATATGGCTTAGCTATTGTGTACTGTTGTTTTGCCTACATACCTTGCAATGCTTGTAATATGCCAAAATACCTTCTCTCGGTCTCTCTCTGTGTGTATATTCATAAAATTCCTGTTCTTTCATTCATATGGTTACTGATTAGTCTCTAAGTAAGATTAGAAGGTTATACTAAGTTAAGACTCAAAGTATATGTGATCTTATTAACTCACTGCTGTCCTTTAAATATCATGATCCTAATCAAGTCAATTAAATGTGAGAGTATAGCATGGAGCCGAAATTATAAGTGGATCTTTGTTGGGTTCTTCTTTCTCCTTTTATTTCAGTAAGTTTTGGTGGCTTTATGTATATTCTGCTTTTTTTGGTTGTCTATTGTGTGTGTGTGTGATTTCCCAGTATTTGCTGATCTAACTTTGATTACTGAGTTGCTCACTGTTTTTCATTGTTGGTCACATTTCTTAAGGGCTTGCATCTGGAGGCTCTCTCAGATAATGGGAGGCACCGATTAGGGAAGATTAGAAATTTAATTTGTTGGGTTTTGTCTTTAGACAAAAGTTTCTACTAAATTTTTGAGGGTTCCAATTCTGATATGTACTGCATGGTTTTCAGAGATGCTCAGCACCCACATTTTCAGCTGAAGTCAATGAGAGAAGCAAGCGCTCAACAATCCTGAAAATTATCCCCTATTTGTTACCAATGAGAGTACTCAAAATTAGAGGACACGCTTGAAATTGTTGGTTTTAACTGCTTGTACTTCAGTTTCTCTGGCTATCATCCTTGTACCCAAAAAGTGCTTGTAATAACTGATTCACATTGACTATTAGATACAAAATTACCACAGAAATCTGTTGGTTGGTGACTTCTTCAGAGGGCTTAGTCAAGCCCTGTACACAGGGCAGGTGCCCTAAGCGAAACTTCCTTGCACCAGCCCTGTGCTGCCCCCCACCACAGCCAGCTCCCCACCCACAGGAGCTCAGCCTCCCCCCCCCCCCAAAAAAGCCCCCCCCAGCCAGCTCCCCCGCCCGCGGGAGCTCAGCCTCCCCCCGCAATGCACCCGCCAGCCAGCTCCCCTGCCCACGGGAGCTCAGCCTCCCCCCACCCGCAAGTGCTCAGCCCCACCACCTGCGGGCCAGGAGCTGAGCAGGGAGCCGGGGGCAGGAGGGCGGCTCGCCGGGGCTGATCCCTGGTTCCCCGCTCAGGCGCTAAGTGGGGGGGGCAGCGGGGCGGCTCGCGGCGGCTGCCCCCCACATCTTGGCACCGTAGGCGACCGTGGGCGCACCGGCCCTGCACATGGGTCCATATGTACAAAAGTGGTCAACCCCAATCACAATGAAATTTAGTATATTGTGCCACATACTGCCATACTAAACTGTATTTTATCAATGAGTAGCCTCATGGCTTTCTGACTGATTAAACCTGGCTCTTGAGCGTATCTGAACTGTATGTTAGACTCTCTTTGGTGTCCATAGGCATTAGGAGATTATTTTTGAAGTGGAGGATAAGCGACTATCACAGTAAAACTTCATTTTAAGCATACAGTATGATGATTTCCCTATCACTACAAACTATCTTTTAGTATCTGTTCATTTTTAGCACACTCATTTCTCAGTAATGTGCTGCAAGGATTTCTTTGGGCTGCTGGTAGGTACTTGTTAAACTTCTGCCATCAGATAAGAAAAAATATGGATCATTTTGTTCTATTAATTTCAGGTTCTGTGCTGTGCCAGGCCTCATGTAGACCACTGAATGGCTGTAATTTTTAGCTGTTATGAGGCTGCATTGCATTCATAGATTCATAGATTCTAGGGCTGGAAGGGACCTCGAGAGGTCATCGAGTCCAGCCCCCTGCCCTCATGGCAGGACTAATTACTGTCTAGACCATCCCTGATAGACATCTATCCAACCTAGATAGATTCAAAGCAGGTTATGTATCCCTTTAATAGTCCTCTAATGAAGGATTTCCTAGTGACTGGCTCTCCACAGCCCTGCATATAGTGTAGTTAGTTAGGCCTGAATTCACGAAGGGGCACAGGTATTGCAATGCATAACTTTTAGGTGCCTTGAAAATCACTGGAATCTACAAACCCCTGGTTAGACACCTAGGCTCCCTATACAATGAGAGAGGGACCTGAGACTGGGATCCACAAAAGCCAGCACACTAGGAAGCTGCCTAAGTTACCCAGTGGGAAATGGCAAGGAGAGGGGATGTCTTAAACCCTGCCCTCTTATGGAGTTAGGTGCCCATTTCTGATCCACAGCTGGGAAGGCTCCCTTGGAGTCAGGTGCCTAAGCCATTTTTAGCAAGAGCAATGGGAGGGAGTGGAGGAGGCCTCTCTTCAGGGCCAGTGCTCCCACTAGGCGACCCTAGGCGGTCGCCTAGGGTGCCAGGATTTGGGGGCGGAGACTCCCGGCGGCGATTCGGCGGCTGCAGAAACGCCACCGAGGAGCTGCTGCTTCCGGCGGAGGTGAGCTGCTGCGGGCGACGGCCTGGCCGCTGCGGGCGGGGAGCCGAGCCTGCCACGGGGGGTGGCGTTGGGGGTGCGGGGGGCACAGGGCTGGTGCAAGGAAGTTTCGCCTAGGGCGCGAAACTTCCTTGCACCAGCCCTGCCTCTCTTACAACCTTAACCCTGTGGTTAGAGGGCTCACCTGGCATGTAGAAGACCCCAGTTCAACTCCCCACTCTGCTTGATGGATAGAAGGGATGTGAACAGGGGTTTCCCTGCTCAGGTAAGTGCCCTATCCACTGGGCTATGACATGGGATTCTTACTATCTCTCCTGTTGAATAAATAATTAAATAGTCATTGGATAAGAAAGTGAGAATGACTCTACAATCCAGTGGTTAGGGCACTCAGCTGAGAGATAGAAAACAGCTGTTCAAATTCCTTCCAAGAGAGAGAGAAAGAGAGAGTAATTCAGCTGTAGTCTCCTGCATCTTGAGTGAGTATCTGCACCACTGGGCTAAAGATTAGAAGAGGCCTCTTCCTCCCACCCTGCCTAATTTATATAGAGTTAAAATAAGATAGCTGTGCACATGCCCCAAGGCAGAACCTTAGATGTCCAGGGAACTCTTACAGCAAAACATTGATGTGTTAAATTAATTTAAGCACCTACAGAGTTTGGCAGCAGCTAAATTGGGCTTTTGTGGGTCACAGTAGCTGCTAAATCTGGGACATAGGCATCTAAGTTCTTTTGTGGATCTGGACCTTACACTTGTGCAAAGTGGATGCAAAATGCTACAGTTCTGATGTAGACTACAAAATATGCAAGACTGTGGAGAACCAGACTCCAGTTTGGTGCATTAGATACAATTTCCTGAAGTCTGTAGACATGTATGCTGTTATAAAGCACCGAACTGCAAATTTTGACAAGGAGCACGCTCTGCTTCCATGCTGATGAGTGTAATCTAGGTGCCTCGATACTTAGACTGTCGTGAAGAAAGAGTTAACTTTAACAGGATAAAGAAATCAGAATGCTTGTTTACTTAAACATAAAGGTTTATATAAACATAAAGGTATTTCAAAGATACAAAAAGGCATATCATCTTGTTACATTGCTAGGAAGTAATTGCTACTAATCTCAAGATATTATAATTGAAATCCAAACACCACTAATGAGATCACCAATTATATGTGCAG
Organism: Chelydra serpentina; assembly: GCA_037349315.1. Taxonomy (NCBI): domain Eukaryota; kingdom Metazoa; phylum Chordata; order Testudines; family Chelydridae; genus Chelydra; species Chelydra serpentina. The sequence continues at coordinate 32,698,867 of JBAIAC010000042.1, forward strand.
CCTTAGTAGCAATCTAGTTTGAGGACTTAACTGCATAAGGCTCTTTGTGCAAAAAGATGTTGGGATAGTTGTCGTGGATGCACCGGCTTATGTTGTTGAGACAGTTGTAGTAGTGGTAAAATGTTGCAGGTATTCCTACGAAATGTCAGGAAAGGCCCAATACAAAGTATATTTAAAAGTATATGAGGAAGGAGATTTGAAAATTAAAAGGCAGATAAGTTTTTATTTTCAATGTTTTGCTCCTAAATTCCTGTATTTAGGACTATTACAGTAAATAGCTGGAGCAGAATTTACCCATATCACGTATGCAGGGGGATTAAGAATGAAATGGAAGTATACCAAACTGAGAGGGGTTGCAAATTCTTTGGAGGATAGGATTGAAATTCAAAATTATCTGGACAAACTGGAGAAATGGTCTGATGTAAATGGGATGAAATTAAATAAGGACAAATGCAAAGTACTCCACTTAGGAAGGCACAATCAATTGCACACATACAAAATAGAAAATGGCTGCCTAGGAAGGAGTACTGTGGAAAGGGATCTGGGTGTTATAGTGGATCGCAAGCTAAATATGAATCAACAGTGTAACACTATTGCAAAAAAAGCAAACAGAATTTTGGGATGTATTAGCAGGAGTGTTGCAAGTAAGACAGGAGATGTAATTCTTCCGCTCTACTCCATGATGATTAGGCCTCAGCTGGAGTACTGTGTCCTGTTCTGGGTGCCACATTTCAGGAAAGATGTGGACAAATTGGAGGAAGTCCAGAGAAGAGCAACAAAAATGATTAAAGGTCTAGAAAACATGACCTATGAGGAAAGATTGGAAAAAATTGGGTTTGTTTAGTTTGGAGAAGAGAAGACTAAAGGGGTCATTATAACAGTTTTCAAGTACATAAAAGGTTATTAAAAGAAGGACGATGAATAATTGTTCTCCTTAACTTCTGACGATAGGACAAGAAGCAACGGGCTTAAATTGCAGCAAGGGAGTTTTAGACTGGACATTAGGAAAAACTTCCTAACTGTCAGGGTAGTTAAGGACTGGAACAAATTGCCTAGGGAGGTTGTGGAATCTCTATCATAGGAGACAGAACTGGTTAAACAAATACCTGTCAGGAATGGTGTAGTTATTACTTAGTCCTGCCTTGAGTGCAAGGGACTTGACTAGATGACCTATTGATGTCCCTTCCAGTCCTACACTTAAATGATTCTATGACTAAATACACAGTGATTGGAAAGAATGAGTTAAATTTACATTTGCCGTGTGATAAATCACAGCTATCATGACATATGACAGAGTTACTCTGTGATTTCACTAGAAATGCTCTGTAGTGTGTCCAGGGCTGTCCTTAGGATTTATGGTGCCCTAGGTGGGATTATTAAACTGGTGCCCCTATGCCTGACTTGCTCTTAGCAACACAAACATAAGCTTACAGTATTGGAAACCTTCTTTTTCTACTTCTAAAAATGTGATAAACGATTCCTTAACTGCAATCTGTGCTGAATCACTAATGTCGACAAATCTCACTACTAACGACATCTGTTCTTGATTACTTATGTCCGGAGTGCAATCCACCGGAGTGTGGTGCCCCAGACCTAGTGGTGCCCTAGGTGGCTGCCTAGTCTGCCTATGGCTAAGGATGGCCCTGAGTGTGTCCTACTTTGAAATATCATAGAAGTATTTGAAATTCAACACATGATACTATTTAATGTACACTATATAAATCTTTCCTTATTACATTCTAATTAGCTAGGCCTTATTACACTCATCACCATGATGAGTATACTGTATTTACACATTCAAGTTCAGATAACAGAGACAAACCTATGCTTTGGGCTTTTCTGATGTGAGTGTAGACACATTCTGTTTGAGACAAAAATTTGAGCAAGGGCCTTGAAATCTTGTAGAAAGACAGGATTCTATGCTTATATCTAAGACCTGTTTATATTTACTCTTAAAACTGAAATATGCATTACCTCATGAAAAAACACAAAACCAGAAATCATTGTAATTTCTTACCCAGTAACACATGTCGCAGGCAGGCTGCCCCTGGCACTTACAGGGCCAGAGTTGAAGCTGACAGGGATCCACTTAGACAGCTGGAGGATTTCTATCTAAGAAGTTCTTAATGCTCTTCCTTCTGCCCTAGCAAATAATACTATGGCTTATTTTCTTCTCCAGAAGTCCATGTTGCAGAATGTCACTAAAAACCTACCGTGGAGCTGAAAAATCGTAATATAAAAAAAGATTAAAAGGTTGTAAATGAAAGAAAACACAAGTGGACCAGAATAGGTTTCTGCATTAGTGTGTGCATCATTTTATAAGCTACATAACTGTGTGTTTGTCATATGACATCTCAATGTGCCAGTATGCATTACATTTTTCTAGGGATAGGAAGAATTTTGCTAAACCTCGTGAGATTGAATGGCTGTCTTTTGCATTTTATGACATTGGGTAATAGAGGCATGCTTTCCTGGGCGAATATGTACTTACCAATTTCTACTACTGCCAAGAGACTGAATCATTTGTAAGTTGTGATGAGGAGAGTCTGGAGGAGTTGACTAACAGTTGCCAGAGAAAAATTCATGGGAATAATGAAAGCATTATCTCTATAATCTTCTTTGCTTCTTCTGAAAATTGGTTCTTTTATTCATCACAAGCAAACATGAGAGACCATGCAGCACCCTTTGCAATAAAACATATGGACCTCACTAAACTGAGGGAAGATCTGTAGGGAAAATGAAGTTTTGACACCAAATTCCAGCTGTTTGGCTCTTGTTTACTTATAGTTATAAATGTCAGTTATAGTTACAGTTATAAATGTCAGAGTACTATTTATTAAATGTGAATTTTAAAATTATTTGTATATGGATACCCAGGTTTAATAACTGACATATGTTTCTCTATTGAAAAGGTAGTTTTTACAACTAATACATTAACACTATTCACACAGAGTCAAATCCTGAAGTTGTTACTTCAATACTGACTTAGGGCTAAACCTTGATTCTATTCAGATCAATGAAGAAGTTCCCACTGCCATCAGTGGGACCAGGATTCAGCCCTCATTCCTTTCTCTAACCACCTCCTCCCATGCACTGTTAAGAATTCCGCTTGAGGCAGGAGTTCTGGACTGGCTGAAAGGTAAGGCCCTAATCCTTCAATAAATTCAGTGCAGGCAGACCTGTGCTTTCCTGTAGAGCCCCATTGGAGTCAATTGATCAGTTGGAGTCCAGCTGTGTAAAGTTCATCAGAGGATCAGAAGTTAGGTAAGGGTTTGGGTAGGGTTGACTGTGTTTCTTGGATCAATATTCAATGAGTCCATGTAATTTCAGTGTAAGTAGATTCATGCACAAATTAAATCCAGTTTGGAGATTTCTCACATCCCTAGAAGTGTGGTCGAAAAGAGCTGGTAAAGTCATGCACAAATAGACATTTAATAGTATTAATTTCTGAACAAGTGTCCTCTGTTTCTGAATGAGCTTGTTTATTTAATTCTCATAATGGCACCAATCAAATCTAGTTTTAACAACAGAATTTAAGTTGGACTAGCTGCTTCACAAGTTGTACTATGTGACTTTTTTAACACTTCCCGTTCTCACTACTAGAATATTAGTGTGAGCAGTAACATCCCCTAGTGGTTTAATGTGGTGAAGTGTCCAATATAATAGAACAGAGGTTCTCAAACTGTGGTCCGTGGACCACCAGTGGTCCGTGAGCTCCATTCAGGTGGTCCGCGGATAGTTCCCTCTAAGGTGCACGCCTGGGCGGTTGTACAACGAGAGAATGAAGGGCCACCCACCTAATTAGTGGAGCCCTGCAGGCATGGCTCCACTAATTAGGTGCCTGGACCCTGGAGAAGACGCACATGTATGGTGAGGTGATGGCCTTGGGGGGAATAAAGGGTAGGTGAGAGGGGGCAGTGGGGTAAGAAGAGGTGGTGGGGGAATTTGGGATGTGCAGGGCTGTGGTGGCCCGAGAAAGAGGCGACTTTCCCCAGCTTCAGGGCTGCGGCTGAGATGGCCCTCCTTCCCAGCCCCAGCTTGTGGGCTGACGCGGTGGGGAGAGAGGGAGAGATCCCCCCTCCTTCCCAGCCGCAGCTCAGGGGCTGCTGTGGTGGGGGAGAGAGGGCACATCCATCGCATTAGAAAGGTAAGACTACTGATATTAAAATATGAGTTATGTGCTTTTATTTGTAAAACAAAAACAACTTTATTATGGTTTTTTTATATAGAGTTTTTATCCAAACCGCTTTACAATAGTTAGCTAACGGTACAAACAACATAGGGAAAGATCATTAAGTGGTCCGCTGAGACCCTCAGCAATTTTCAAGTGGGCTACAGAAAACAAAAGTTTGAGAACCACTGTAATAGAAAAAGCAAGGAACAAAAAGAGAGGTCTTATTGTGATACAAGTCTTGTGATACACCTAAGTGGAATCCATGAGTCTGACTCCTTATGGGTCAGCATTATTTTCAAAAATACTATTCTTATTTAGTTTGATTGGATACAATAAATTACAAATATAGTATTACAGACGTCCTTCTGCATTTGCCATTCATGATTTTCTCCTAGTTAATCTCATTTTTAAAATAGTGACCTGTGAATATATCAGACCTATAGATAGCAGGATGTTAACTGGTCCTATTTTGGAGTCCACCCAATCACATTGCATTGCAATTTGCCAATTTATCAAAACATAGAAAACATATCTGAGTTTCTCTCATTGGATAAACTCTGACAAGTGGCAACCAAAATTCATTTGAGACTTGGGCTTATCCCTAACATTCCCACACCTCCTATAAATTACATCCATCCTCAAACTACTCCTTTTGGCCTGAGCAATTAATATCACTATTTAGTGTCAGAAAGGATAGTGGAATCTTCTCCTTGGACAATTAAAAAATTAATGAAAAATCTTCTAAAAAGTCTTATTTAAAAAGGGAACAAAGAAGGTCCTAATAAAAGAATGACAAAGACATGGAATGCTGTGACCTAGCCAACTGCTGTAACACTTCACTATATAGAGACGGATACGTTTGTAAATGATCCAGCATCCTAGATATCCTACTACAAAAGCAGAATACTGAATAAAAAGAGAAGTCACTTATTGGCAAAACCCAATTCCCTCATGAACTTCCTTGCATTCTATGCCTGATGATGCCCCCATTCTAGACTCTCTTGGTACTCTTGAAGATGTGATTAAACACAGTACAAGTTAAATCTCAGGAGACTTATTCTCCCTCAAAACCACCAAATTTCTTCCCTCAGCTCCTCATCATCCTAGTTTCTTCTTTAGAAGTATGGAGATTGTATTTTTAAAAATTAAATTAGAACCTTAGTAGATATGAATGAATATCGATGCTTCCAAATTTGCTAAACTGCTTATTAGCAGATTAAAAGGAGCAAAAAATGCTTAAGGGTTCATTTCATGAGCAATGGATTCTGTATAACGGATATACCATACAAGGAAGACTTCTGTCATAATGAAATGTACTAGTATAAAGTGAGGAAACAGCTGCTGGAGCTAATAAAACACATGGGCTATCCTTTGGGGAAGTGGTCAGGTCACAGCAAACTTCAATATAGTTCTGAGATGTTTTAGAACACGAGTTTATAAACATGGAAAACTTTTTTTCTTTTTTCATGGCAGAGCAAACTAGCATTTCTGTAGAAGAGATTACTCCATGGGCTCTGGAAAGGAATAGATGTGTGTGGATCATTGCAGGGGAGGTATATCATTTACATGCTATTCTCCATCATGAAATAACTATTACTGTTATTTAATAATTATTTAAGCAATAACAATGTGCTCAGCTACATACAAGACACACACACAAAACCATCCTTGTCCCTACGAGCCAACAGTCTATCCCAAGTTTTCTACAGGATATATGGACATCACTCACCCACCACGAAGAAGAAAGGTGGTGTGAAGAACATATCAATGACTACAAACTGGAAGAATAATGAAAGATCTTGAGGAGTCTGTAGAAAGAAAATTGTAGCAGGTCCTGACAGTATAAACTTGAGTGCAGCTTGCTATTACTTAGGGTCAGATTGTGAAACTGTTACTCTGATTGAAGTCATTGGGATTACTTAGGTGAGTAACTCTTCACTGTTGTGAGTAAAGGGGTCACAATCTGGACCTTAGGATGGGATTTTCAAAAGCATTCAGCATGGACCTAACTCCTCTTCTTTTGAAGTCAATGAGAGTTTTATCACTGACTTCAATGGGGGCATAGTTAGGCCAATCCTGAGTACTTTGGAAGTCCCACACTAAACTTCTATATTACCCAAAACATATTTGTTGTTCACATTTATTTGATTAAAGTTACCATTTTCAAAAGCACCTATGAGAGTTAGGAGTCCCTTTGGCTCAGTTTCCTCATCTGTAAAATGGGGGAAATGATACCTGCCACCTTTACAAAAGCACTTTGAGATCAATGTATGAAAAGTGCTATAAAGAAATTATTTATCATCTTTCAATTGGACTTAGGAGTCTAATTCACTTAGTTGCTTTAGAAAAATGTACCCTAATTTTTTTTATCCTGTGAATGGATTGTGAATATTCAAAAATCAATTTGCAATGTGATTGGTCAGATAAGTCATATGTCTTTGTATCTATTCCCTGCCTGGATGAATGGACAAGCACTTCTGGCATGAATACTTCCATGTGCAAATTTTAAATTTGGTTTCCACAACTACTACTTCATACAATATGAAATTTGCTTTTAATGACTTTGCCAGTAAAATCTGGCCAGTTGACTGTTCTCTACAAGTGCACACACAAGAGAGATGAGCCAATTAATAAAAAAATTGATGGATTTTATCTTTTGTATTACTTCCACAACTCTAGTGATAACATTTACAGCGATGATGCATTAGGAGTCTATTTTGTGTTGATGCCACTGCAAATTAGTCTTCACCCTGTACTTTGTTCCTTGCATTGGCTCTCCATCTAAGACAGAATCCAGATTCATTGGGAGTCAGAGTCTCCTTTGCAGTTTCCCTTTGGGGTAGTGCACTGTTTCTGACTGATTGTCAGGCACCCTTAGAGCTCCTAGGTTTTAAATCCTGAAATGTCTTAAGCGATGTTTGCACATATGGGGTGAAATCCTGCCCCTGTTGAAGTCAATGGCAAAGCTTCTATTGACTTCAGTAGACTCAGGATTCACCGCTGAAGAATAGAATAGTATATAATTCGACATTCATACTCTTGTACAGTTCATACTTTAGCATATAGTTACAACTTTAGCTCCAAAAGTCCTGTTTTAGCACTAGATGTCTTTTTAGAAACTGAACTCGGAGTCTAAAACCCTTTCCCACAATCTTTAGGTTGTACACGTTTTATTGTGGCAGAGTACATAGAACCCAACCAGTGATTATTTAAAGAACAGGGGTAATACTGTTACCCCTTTTGGCCTGAGCAATTAATATCGCTATTTAGTGTCAGAAAGGGTAGTGGAATCTTCTCCTTGGACAATTAAAAAAATTAATGAAAAATCTTCTAAAAGGTCTTATTTAAAAAGGGAACAAAGAAGGTCCTAATAAAAGAATGACAGAGACATGGAATGCTGTGACCTAACAAACTGTTGTAACACTTCACTATATAGAGACGGATATGTTTGTAAATGATCCAGCATCCTAGATATCCTACTACAAAAGCAGAATACTGAATAAAAAGAGAAGTTACTTATTTTTCATTAACACTTTGCCATATATCCTCCATTAACTGTTCTCTTCATTTGCTTTGTCTTTCTCCTGAGCAAATGAAAAGGTTTCATTAAAGCAAAGCCAAATGCTGTCAGTGGCAAGAGGGCTGCCAACCTTGGCTGCATTAGAAAGTCAGTTAAGCCAATTTGAATATTAATACTTAATAAATTCCAGCTATTTGTAGCAGCCCTTTTCCAATAGCTCTTTATCGCCTATGAAAAAGTAGGTTATACAATTCAAACCAGTAATCAAAAGGCAGAGCAATCACCCACCTTTATCTTTATAAATAGCACAGCCCTGTGAGACAATGGAGCCTCTATCTATAATAGCCTCTTCTTAAATTTACAGAAGCTGCTCTTGAGATTCCAGAAAGGTCAGTCTTTAACTTCAGCAACTCCCATGTCCTAAAGATTTTATTATAAGAACACTAACAATGAACACACAAAATAGAGCTTTCTTGTTGGGCCTGTACAAGACTGTCAGAACCCTTTTTTCAGAACAAATGTTCTGAATCTGTGTGAGGGACATCTGTTGGGCACATCTAGAATAGTTTATCCTCTGTACTTTATCATAAGGTATGAAACAAATCTGATCACCAAGTCCTGCTGTTGCTGCCATAGCAGTAAGTACTGTGGAAAATTCTCAGAGTGGTATTTATCCATAGGCTAGGTACAGTTCTGGGTAACATCAAAGATTATCAAATGAATAAGTCTTTATCCTCCATAGTTTCCATTGCCTTTCCTAGCAGGTCTGTAGCATTAGCAACTCATGATTAAGCAACTCACGATTAACTGAAAGACTATGAAATTACAGGGTATTGAACTTTTTGTACTCTACCCTTAAAATAATGAGACCATGGTCATATAAAAAAAGAAAAGAAGAATGATCCTAACTCTTGCTTCCTAAAAGTTTGACTTACATTACTGGTTAAATAATGGCAGACATATTAAGAAAAACAAATCACTCAACATCTAGAGGATGGAATCATGAGTAAGGCTACGTTTATGTCACGGAGGTCATGGAACTCACGGAATCCCCTGACTTCCAGAGAACTCCGTTACATTCTCTGCTTCAGCCCCAGGAGCTGCGCTACTCTGGAGCTGGCAGCCAGTGGGGCCTGGAAGGGTTCCAGTGACAGGCGACAGAAGTGACAAGTGACAGGGGGCCCCCTGCAAAGTTCCAGCAACAGATGACAGACTCCTGAGGGGGCCCTCCTCAGGGTTTCAGTAACAGGTGACAGCCTCGCACGGAGGCAGGGGAACACCTCGGGTGAGGGGCTGTGGGTGTCCCTTTTTCTCTTTGGGAAATATGGTCAACATGCAGCTTCCAGCTGCTGTGGGCAGAGGCGGAACCCCACGGTGGCAGGGGAAACCATGGAGCTTCAGCAGCAAAAGCCACAGACTGGTCACGACTTCCGTGAATTTTTGTTTATTGTCCATGACTTTTACTAAAAATAACCATGACAAAAATCTTAGCCTTAATCAAGAAGATATTTTTCATAAAGAACAGATTTTGCCAGAAAAAAATTGATTGCTTTTTTGGAAAGGATGATGGGAATACAGTCTATTTAGTAGTGTATATTTGGACTAGAGAAAAACATTTTGTTACAGTATTCTAACAAAAGCTTACTTTTAAAATGAACTCAAATTGGTTTGGATATGAACACTGTCATGTGCCCTAAAAACTGCGCACAGATTATTGCAGTACACAGTAATGCATCAAGTTGGGGTGGGGTATGTTATGGCTCAAGAAGGATCAGTGTCAACTGCAGCCTTGTTTAGCATCCTCACTATCTTGATGAGAGAATAAAGAGCGTGGGCTACATCTTGATCACCTCTTCCACAACAATAAAGCCCTACTCTTTTATAGGCAAAATCTGCCACACTGATCTTGAGGATAGCCAGAAGTTTAGAAAAGGTGCAGAGAGACTCCACAGCATCTCTGCATTAGGGACCTGCGGAGTGGATGATTAACTCCTTGACCGCTACAACTGTTCTTCCACTTATTCTGCACCGCCACTCAGGCTTTGCAGAGGTTATTTCAGACTGGGTCTGCATTAACACATCAAAACTGCCACATGGGGAGAGGACCAGGAATTGGAGTACTGTTAATGGGCAGAATCCCAACTCCATCCTCAAAGCAGCACAGACTCTAAGACAGCATACAAACTCAGCCTTCTAAGGGGTTGGCTTGTTGGTAACAAACACAAAAAACAGAACATAAACCTACAATTTTCTCCACTGAGCCTCATTGTCTCTAAGGATTGTCTCCCACTTCCTTTAAACCTACCTTCATCTGGGTGGAGTTTATAAGCAAAATCTACCACAATAAGTCAGCAGAACTTCAGCAGCTTTATACAGGTTACAAGAACTGACTGGTGTGTCAACAAATGAACCCCCTACTACAAGGGCAAAACTGCCCTTTCTTCTGTTGTCTATGCAGTCTTTTTTTTAAACTTTCCTAGGCCAGAGGTTCAAGCCCCACTGAAACCATCTGCAGGGGCTAACAGCTTTGTTTCAGAGCTATCCATCAAGGTGGTGTCTGGAACCTTTGCTGACTCAACTGTCAGTTAGTGAGACACCAACCCTATGCTGGGTGAACTGTTGGGTACAGTTCCTCCGGAGTCACTCCATAAAGGGTACAACAACCTCTACATAAGGAAATGGAGCAGAGACAAACTACAAGACTCCAGGCAGTTTATCCATAGGCCCAAATAAATTTATTAAACCGATTATAAAACCTAGTTGCAGAATAATTTCAAATGTTGAACACAAGTAAAAATCAAAGCTCGTTTATGAAAAAGAGGGCAAAATTCTTCAGACAAATTGCTCACCGTGACTAGTTTGCACAGTTCTGAAACAAAACATTAACTGATTTTGAATTAGACTGGGATGGGTTTGTATGAGACCCAGGACATTAGATTTGTTCACAATCCTACTGCAGTTGAGTATAAAACTATTTTTCCAGTTCTACTCAGTCTGCTTGCTTCCTTCTTATGAGCAGACAGATATATCCTGCTGCCGGTGAGACTAACTCACAATAGATTACTCAGGGCTTGTCTTCACTACCCGCCGGATCGGCGGGTAGCAATCGATCTATCGGGGATCGATTTTTCGCGTCTCATTAAGACGCGCTTAATCGATCCCCAATCGCACTCCCCGTCGGCGCCGTAAAACCACGTCATCGACCGGCGCAAGCGGAGTCGACGGGGGAGCTGCAGTGATCGACGCGCCGCCGTCTTCATGGTCAGGTAAGCCGATTACGATACGCCGATTTCAGCTACGTTATTCACGTAGCTGAATCTGCGTATCGTAGATCGACCCCCCTCCCGTAGTGTAGCCCTGGGCTCAGAGTGCAGGAATGGAAGGCCGTATACTTGTGATCCAAACTCAAGTTGATAGGGATCATTTTAGCTCTACCAAATTTATCAGGTATCTTCTCAATTTTTTATTAAATGTAGATATATCAAGTGGTAAGGGTAGGAGAAAATTGAAAAGTTGTGATCTTCAACATCCCTAAAAAAACAAAAAGATGAGCTTTGGAAACAAAACATGCATATAAATATACTTGTACTGAGATTACAATAGTTGTATTGATAAGAGTATTTCCTTTACTTCCTGCTAGCAAATGGGAGAAAGAAGCAAGATGACTGTTGCCCAGTGTTATTGGCTAAGACCACACAATACACTAAGGCCCTGATCCTCAAAGGCATGTAGACACCTAACTCTCATTGAAATCACTAATTCTAATTCAGGTTTTTTTGGGTCACATTCTCTTCTGCCAGCAAAACACAAGCTATGGGAATTTTGTAGCAGAAAGCCCACCTGCAACCTTTGCTGTTTGCATAAAGCCAGTTAACTAGAGTTTAAAGCTGCTCACCCAGTCTGTGGTGTATGCACTTAGAGGTGAATTTACCCTCAGACATAGGAGGTACACGCTACACACTCTGCCCGAGGGATTAAATCAAGCCTTGAGAATCATTAAGGTAGCAGACTTATTGAATATGTATTAGTGTGCAAGCTCATCAGGACAGGGACCACGTCACTATGAAATGTTTTCATATATATTATTCAGATTACCAGGTCTGTCCACTAGGAAGGCCACTTACTACAATCCTATACATTGGCTCGTATGTACAGTTTATGTAATGCTTAGAATAATGGTATTATCTAGCCAGATAAAGGAATAGTTAGGAAGGTAGTTTTGTGTAGCCACACACTCCAATTGGTTCATGGTCATTCATTTAGGTAAAGCCACAACTTTTTATGACTAATTAGATTATGGGATCTTTTTATTACAGAAGATAGCATTATTAGGTCAGTATAGACTTGTTTTAAAGAAAAAGATTAGGCTAAAGGATCATGTGTTATTTTTTCATATCTATACAAGGACCATTAGAAAATTATGAAGTAGGCTTTAAAAAGCCTGGACTGTGATTAGCTTTTATAGTTCCATGACTTTGCTTTAGCCTTATGACACCGTTCAGTTTTTTCAAGTAGGTGATTTCCTCTCATGGCTTGACTCTTCCATTTCGCATGGATAGCTGTGCTAGAAATATCGGAGATTAAATAGCTGGGCAAGTATCATTTTGTGAACAGCAGTAAACAGCTTGGGCTAGAAGATTTCAGTTACAAAAATAATCTGACAAATAATTTTGTGGGGGAGAGAAGATAAATGAATGGAAATAAAACATTGCATTTAAAAACCATATAGTTTATCAAGCTTTTAAAACTAAAATCAAAGGTGACATTTTGTTGTGCATCCCTGCCAGAGATGTAGAGCCCGATTTTTGGAGTGTTGAAATCAAAGGGAACTGCGGAAGCTCAGCACCTCTGAAAATAAAGCCCTTAGACCTTCTTTCCTACTACTTCATCTTTGATATTTTACTCTACAAATATGTTCATTAATGTCAATCAACAATCCACAGATGCATGGAGAACAGAATAGTGCAGTTGAGTAACAGCATGAAGAAATCAGGACAAAAGTTTCTTCTCATTTTTGTTCCCCTAGCCACAAAATTGGGCAGTGAATTTTTTAATCAGTTTTAGAATCTCACTAAACACGCCAGACAATCCAATTGTGCTGATTAACAAATCTCAATTGAAAGACAGCAATTTGATTCACCTTGTGCCTCACTTCACACGCAGTCATTTATATGACATTATCTCTCAGTATGCTTTTGGGTGGCTTTTTTTTTTAACTGTAGGAAAAAAATGTAAGTGGGGGCTTTTTAAAAATTAACATTTTTAAAGGCGAAATCTATAAATTCAGCAAGTATATACTAGGTACAAATGGGCATCATTGGTAATATGAATTAGTTTATAAGGATTATCTTTAGTGTTTTCTTTTATTATTCCCGATTGACCTCTCTTGTGGTAAAATCATTGGGATGGGACCCATTGAAAGGAAATCTCTGTGGAGTTCTCATAGTGTGTCCTTCAATATTTTTCCCTATCTCTGGGAAGGGGACAGGGTTTAGTTTCTCCCAAACCCTGGCAGCACAAACAGTGGATCCAGTCCACAAAGCTTATGGATCTCTGGGATCAGCTGGAGGTTGAGGAGACACTGCTCAGGCTCTAGGGTCCCTGTGGTTCATCCTGGCAGTGTGGCCCCAATGGTTTGGTTTTACTAACACTCAATCAACTACAAATACTTGCTTGTGTTTCCAACATAAAATATGGTGCTCTGGAAGGTGGCAACATCTCTCCAAAAATTTATATGCATAAAAAGATATTGTTGGAAATTTCCCCCTCCTCACTACCGCAGGCAATATAAATGTATAAATATTGAAGAAACAGAATAATATTTCATGAGATATTTATAGTAGTTTTGTGCACAGCTGTTGATTTATATAAGTGAACTTTACTCGGCTAGACAGCATGATTAATATAGCAGCCCAAAGGAAAAAGAAAAAAAGAAAAAAAAAAAAGAGAGAGAAAGGTAAAAGTAGGTCAGTGATGTGGGACAATGGCTTCTTAAACTCTTACTTTCTTCTCCCTTTCCTGCCCCGAGCCACAAGAGTGGTGATCATTCTTCAAATTTTAGAGCACAAAATAAGTTCTCAATAACATAAGCAAAGCTATTGGGTCATACTCTGCCCTTAATCTTGGCACAAAATTTCCATGACATCTATGGGAATTTCACAGGCAGCACAAGCTAGAATAAGAGGTATGGTAAATAACAGCTTTTAGGATTCTCCATTCCACAAATACCACAAGAGTAAGAGAGACAGTAAATGTTAACATTTTATTTGATTTAAACATATAAAGGTTATACAATTCTTTTAGAGCCATCTTGTGGGGAAAATAAATCACTTCAAACAATACATTTACAGTAATTGTTTTATAGTATAGATCTTTTAGTTTTATACCTAAAAGATCAGTGTTCAGTATTTTGTTTCATCTCCTTCAAAAAAAAAAAAAAAAAAAAAAAAAAAAAAAAAAAGTTCTAAAGTTATATTCTTGTTGTAAACATTATATAACAAATTTTAACCCATTTGAACATGAAGAAGGTGCCTTCAAGAGGGACAATTGCGTTAAAGTTTAGTTCCAGCTACGAAATATATAGCAACAAGTTACAGATGTCCCTTTTTATATTACGCATTTAGGCTAGATTCCAATCAAATTCCAACATCAGTGCTGCAGAAGTCTGCGACAGACTAGAAAAGTTGATTATTTTTTTCAGGGCTTGCTTGGCTTAATGCAGAAACCAGATGGAGTTTATTAAATCTAGTCATACAAGGATTTAAAAAATCCGAGGACATTTCTAGAAATAATTAGCCTTCAGTAATTGAAACTGAAAGAGTTTAAGATTTTTTTTCGATTTGAAGTGCTAGTAGTCTCTCACGAGCTGTGAATTACTGTAACCCAATCTTTTAGATCATCTCATTAACAAATTGACAGATTTCTTTATAATTTTGAAAGGGACAGTGACCCAATGATTGCTTCCACCTGGAACTTGTAGTTGAAGTACAGAACATTAAAACAGGATTAGGGAGTTAAAAGTCTGGAATAATCAAGAATCAACGTAGTCCACTTCAGCTACCCAAAATAATTAAGCCTAGATTGTTGCTAGAGCTACTTGGTTTGTCTACTGAATAAGCAAAGCATTTAGCTTTTATTCTAAAAGACAGCCAATGTAAACACGTAGTCCATCTATTTTATAACTATTGAAATTCTCTATTAAAATAGTTTAATTTATGCACAAAGTTAAAGCATATCATCACATCACATTTACCTTAATCAATACAAAAGTGAAGCAGAATATTACAGCACACTTTCACAAAGTGAACAATCAAGAGAGATTTCACAGAAATGTGCACTTTTTGGAGCAGTAACAATCAGTGGATACGGTACAGACTAACAGGCACCTCTGTTAAGTTTTTTTTCAATAAATAGTAGAGCATCTGACAATAAAAGCATCTTATAGTACTCAATGTCTTTGACAGCTGTGATTAAACAGAACACACTGGCACCCAGACAAATTTTGCTAAGGCAAGCACAAATACGCCAATTTTTAGTTTTATATTTCTACTGAAGTTAGTGTGAGAGTGCGCACGCGTGTCTGCTTACAACTTTAGTTCTTCCTTAAAGATGACAATGTGCTGCTCTTCCAAAAAGCCCTCTTTATACTTTGGAAAGGAGCCCTGACTCTGGAGCACTTGCCTTAATGATGTTTTGAATTTCTTTGAATTTGGGATGGTCTTTATCAGCTACCAGCTGCAGCAAGATGGCCTCACTAGTGGTAACTATTATTCCAGTGCGAGCAAGACGCTAAAAGAGAAAAGAACAGAGACAGAAAAAGGTGAGACCCTAGCAAGTGTGGATAAGCACACACAGTATACCAAATGGAGAATACTTTTAAAATATTCACTAAACAATAAAACCTGTGCTGTTTTGCCCCCGGTATGGATGGGAAGGATAAAACCAGGAGGCCAGTGAGAATTAAGAGGGGTGGGGGAAGGAAAAAGTCAATTCCATTTTGTTATGGAATATTAGGGGGAAGGACAGTCTTGGATTAAAGCAAAGGCATGGTACTCAGAAGGGTTTCTTTCTCCAGTTCAGATCTTCTATGTGAATTTAAGCATGTCACTTCCCTCTACATGAATGTTTCCCCATACATAAAGTGAGGATTATACTCCTCCCCACAACACAGCGGTTTTGAAAAGCTTATCTCATCCAGTTTTTAAAAATTTGAGATCCTCAGATAAAAGGTGCTATGTAGGTAAGACACATTATTATAAAGAAAATAAGTTAGCTACTACTGAAGCTGAATTTCCTTTTTCAGAGGTTGTTAGATACCATCCAATACCCTGTTCATGAGATTATACAGTGCCGTGGAACCAGCAGTCTCATGAAAGTAAGAGAGGAAGACTCTTTACAAGCCTTAGCTGTTGACTGTAATTCACTCATATTAGTCAGACAGCAATAATTTTTATTAACAATGCAAAGCTTATATTTAGCCTGTAATGGGACATTTACACAAAGAGAACTCTTCTGAAAGACTATAAAATATTTTCAACATAAAAGTTAAAATTGTTAGGATTAAAAGAGACCATCTATATTTTAAGTTATTTCATACAAGTACAATTAAAATCAGTAATGTTCTGTCTAGCTGCAAACATCTTGCAGTGCATGGAAACCCTGGCAGGCTACAATTGCTGCCTGTAACAGCCGGATATCCTAATGTATCCAGAAGAAAAGGTGGCCCCCTCTGCTAGGCCAAAGCTCCATAGCAAAGAGTTACACAGATGTTTAGTGACTACATCAGATCCCTGCCTCACTGATATTGTAGATCCCTATTCCGGGTCCTGTCTACCTCTCATGCCCACTATCCCCATGGAGGGGACAGTGGGTAGGAGAGGAAATGCGAAGGAAGTGGCCTTTCCAGGCTTGGTCTCTGTTGTGAGCAGTGGAGGAAAAAAGTACCCTAACCGGTTATGAGGGGTTGGGATCTTTACCCCTCCGTAGCTAGATTAGGCAGTTGTGGGATAAGCATCCCTATATTCATATCCCCCACATTATTGTAGTAATCTTTGTACAGGGGGAAATCACTATTTTTAGCTAAGTGTCTTACCTTATGCAGTAAGCATGTAGTTTTTAAAATAATGGACAAATGCAGATTGTTTCCTTCAAGTTAACACTTTCTGCATGAGAACGCGGCTGCAGGTTTTAATCTTAAATTGCAAAAAAGCAGTGCATTCTCCACCACTGTTGTGAATAACTTTAATCCACATGAAGGTCACACATATTTTAAGGCAAACAGAATATGCATAGCACAGTTAAAGATTGTAAAATACATTGCCGGTAACATTTGATAGAGTATTTCTCAGTGGAAATGTTCAGTATCTAACAACAGATACAAGTAGCAAATAAAATAGCAGAATTTGAGTGCCAAACAGATGGACTTGAGGCTCCTGTTAGAATTCCCCAAATGATTATCAGAGCACTAGCTATTAGGAGAGAGTTACAAATGGGAGCTGGAATTAAATGAAAACTGGTTAGGGGAAAACAGGAGACTCACTCACACTTAAAAGCAAAAACAAAAATCCTTATCCAAAAATGCAAATGATAAAGCACTACCAGAAATACATTTCAGAAATATAGTAGAAATCTGTGTTTATGTCAGTAATGCATGTGTTATTAAAAAAGAATAGCAACTGAGAGTGGGCTGTTTAAGAAATACATTTAAGAGAAGAAAATGCTGAGGGTAAAATTCACCCTGTGAAGAGGTGAGGCATAATGATCACTATCTTGTAGGCTTAAATGGCTCTGAAAGTAGCAAATGCAAAAGGTATATGCCTCTTCTCTATAATGGCTAGTAAAAGTGTAAATGACCTAACCATTAGCTTTGCAGATCTGTTTTAGGAAACCATTAACTGCTTTAGCCCAAGAGGAGGAACTGTTTTTCCACAAAATGGGCTATTAAATGTCTTAGGAAAAGACTTAGGGCACGTCTACATGTACAGCGCTGCAGCCTGTCTGGTGAAGACACGGTATGCCGACAGGAGAGAGCTTTCCCATTGGCATAATAAAACCACTTCCACAAGCTCTCTCATTGACATAGCGCTGTCCACACCATTGCTTATGTTGGTGTAACTTATGTCACTCAGGTGGTGGTTTATTCACACCCCTGAACAACATAAATTTTGCTGACATAAGCTGTAGTGTAGACATAGCCTTAGGGCTTGTACACACTACCACTTATGTCAGCAACTGAGGAAACTAACAGGAGCCTCAAGATAGCTTGAGTTAGCATTCAAAAATTTTGCTGCTTAACTGATTACTTATACTTGTTCAAGGATAACAAAAACCTAACTTATTGTCAAACAATTTTCTTTTACAGCTTTCTTTGTGATTACAAAAAAAATCTCAACATGCAGGATTGAATTCTAAATGGGGCTACATATATTTGTATATATCTGAAAAGTAACAGCAAAAGAGGAGACCGCAGGATGAAAGTTGTCTTCCTCAGCTCTAGCTACACTCAGGTTTCATGCAGGATTCTCCTTGGTCAGAATCTAAACATTACAGAGCAGGCACCCCATCATGAGGAAGGAGTAATTTGCACAGAGTGGAGGAATGCAAACAGGGCTGAGGGTAGCAGAAAAAAAAAAAAAGGTTGACACCAACATTCGATAGAGTGAAGAACTATTCCTATTTCATGCCAGAATGTGTCTCATTATACAGAGTACAATCATTCTGAGGTGTACATGGGTCTAATTTGAACATTTTAAATGCACTGTACACCAATAATTTAGAATCAAATTGTACTAAAGTGTTTACATAATAGCTTGTAGTTCTATAGTACCCTCTACTAGAGGATCTCAAAGACTTGCGAGCATATCTGAAGCAACACATATTAATGAACTAAATCTACCCCTGTGGGATAAGTACATTTAACTTGTAAATCCAGTGAAAGAGGAAAAACATTGGAGGCTTTAAATATTTCTTCTTATGGTATATTTAGCTTAAACCAGGGGTTATCAAATGTTCTGAAATCATGGAACACATCTCAAGACAATCAGTCCCATGATCATACAACATGCCTGTACATGCTTTCCTGTTTTCTGGTCCCCATTTCCCCAGCCATGGTCCCTGAGGACAGCAGTCAATTCCTCTCCCCTATAATATTAAACAGCAGCCCTAATACAGGCTCTTTGTTGCACAAAGGAAACAAGAAGCTTGTAGAGGTAGCTGGAAGTGGAGCCAGTAACATGTAAACTGTGAGCTCTCTACAAAGAGCCAGCAAGTGCTCTCTGAACTAGATTTTGAGAACCACTGACATTTACCTGAAATGCCTCAGAAAAAGAAAAGTTATCTAGAACCAATTAATTTGTCAGAAGTGCCCTTCTAGGAGTTTTGAGTGAGTGCAACTATCTACTTTTTTATAATTATAATGGATCTATTTTGATGACAAAATCCAGGACTTGTCCAGGGCACTTCAAAATCTATTACAATACACAGAACTGTGATTTCTGCGTGCGTGCATGCGCACATGAAAGATATGTGCTGTTTGTTCTAAGCAAATGTACGGAAACAGCAAAACAACCAATATTTTGGGTTTTTTTCTTGCCATACATATTAAGCAATAGTAATACTGTACTGCATTAGTTTCCAGATGAGTCTGAGACTTATTTTTCTGACAGTTGTCCTTGTGCATCATATGCATTATGTGGGAGATTTCATTAAGCTCACACTTAATCAAAGTTACAGCATTATCATCAAATGCTCAATACTGCTGAGTTTCCTTAAGCTCTAAGGTTTTACTAGCCACAGAAGGTGTGCAACTCCTTTTTTGATTCTATGTGACTGTCACAAAGTTATGGAATTGTTCATTTTAAGAGTTTAATTTTCAACTATTCTGCTAAAATCCAGAGAAAAAATTCTCATGTTTAGTGCAGATACAGTTCTCTTTTCCATCCTGGATTTTTAACACAACTGAAGCTTGCAAGCTAGTTGGAGTGCATTATTTTCCATAAAACCGACATGAAGTAGTGTATGAAATGTAGCTGCACTTTTAAAATTTTCGAGCTTTATGTATTGTCACTTCTGCAACATTTGTAACATGTTCAGTTGGACTACTAGAATTTTTCTAATTGTGATGATGAAACTTTGTACATCTGGAATTTAAAGCTTTTTAGCTCCTTAGAGGCAAGTAGGAGTTTTACTGAATTTGTTGCTTTTGGGGGTAGAGGTGGGAGGGGGGCACATTAGAAGGCGCTTCAGAACTGGAGGCCCTTTACATTTTGAAAGGTTTAACTACAGTAGCATGCCGAGCAAAATACCATTCTGAACTATAAAAAGTTCGATAGTATTTTTATACAGTTTCATAGAAAATTCTGTCCTACGAGGTCACCTAAGGGGCCACGAAAAGTCAGTATTTGTGTAGAATGTCCAACATTTCATGAGAAGATCCCAAATTCTGACCTGATGTCCCCAACCCTGTGCTCTGCATGTAGACACGTCACCAAAATATTTACGTTTCTTAAAAAATCCTGGCTCTCCTGTTTGGTGACCTTTTCTGTGGATGACTACATGACTAACTCCTCTCAGTGAGTTATTCACTTGCTATAATGCTTGTAACTTTCTCAATGGTTTGTAACAATAAGAGAAACAAACATAGAACCAAGGTGTAGAAGAAAGTCCTTGGAAGCAAATAGGAGTTTTACTGAATTTGTTGCCTTTTTGGGGGGGGCGGGGGGCGGCGGCACGACGGGACATTAGAAGGCGCTTCAGAACTGGAGGCCCTTTCTAAATTATGCATGTTACCTCAAGAGCAAACATTCTGTCCATCATACTTCTTGATGAGGTGGCATCAGCTACAATGTGAACTTCCACACCTCTGCCAACCAGTTCCAATGCTGTTTGCTGGATGCACACGTGAGTCTGTCAGAAAAATACCAGTATTATAAAAGTATTTGGAGGATTACCTGGAACTACAGTACAAGATTAAATTAGGGATCAATCCTATAATTTTCCCAAACATTAAATTACTAATTAATTCAATGGAAGTTTTGAATGCAAACTGCATAATTGTAGGATCTGGTCTTATAAACTCAATTTATAAGTATCTAAAGTATTTTACAAGATTATCCGCTCTGAACAACTGACATGATCACAAATATTTTAACCTTTAAGTGGTATCTGGACTATAACACTGCTTTGCGCAAAGACATCAATATATAAACACGTTTTCAACCATACTACAGTAATAATACAGTACTATAACAAACAAGTACATACTTCTACTCCAAACAAGACAACACTGCGGACTCCAGGAATATCCGCTAATGCAGCTTCTACTTCTGGCAATACCATAGAAAATTTTGTTTTTGGAAGCACAAGTTTAACTCCTGTTAAATCAATTTCTTGCACGGTGCTTCCAAGGCCTTTGGGATACTGTTCTGTCACAATGACCGGAATTCCTAAAATCCGTGCACCCTGGAGCTGAAAGGGAAAAAAAAAATCCACACGAATAAAACAGTTATTTAAGCATGAGAGGGGTGAATGTATAGTATTTAAATCTGGACTGTATAAGACACCAGTCACTGGTAGTATCTGTGCATTGATGACAGTTTGCAAATATTTTTGTAGTTACTGCAGTGGGGGAGGGGGGGCAGAAATCAGTAAACCTACCAATCGTTGTCCTACACTGATGATATCACCAAAATATTTGATAGCAGGTCTGAATCTTTCTTGCATATCGCAACAGAAGAATACAGTGCTTGAAGGTGTCAGGTTCCCCAATGTAGTTATCTGAAAACAAAAATACAGATTTAACATCACAGTTTTAATTCAATAAAATGTTTTAATGATTAGTAAAAAGGAGATTTCTAGAATGGGAAATAGTTTTTAAAAACTGCTAGGGTGTGGGTTGAATGCATACTGAAGAAAAAAAATTAGGGGGGGAAAGGATGTTTAAGGATTGTATTTTATTTTGTTAATTTGTTTTTAAAACTAACATGTGGCAATCAATTAAATATTGACCCAGACATACAGCAGTGTTGCTGTAACCAACAGGAATCCACAGAGAGATGCCCTCAGGACAGTTTAAATACACAATGAGACTTGTATACTTTAAAATATAACTGCCAGTCACAGGATCTGACTTTTTGACAAAAATGCATCCAATTCCACAGCCACAACTAAAGGGACATTACTTAAACAAACTTCTCACAAAACTGTTTTACCTACTAATGTTAAACATTAAAAATTTAAAGTAGTATAACAAAGTTTAAAATAAAATTTTCTTTTTATATACTTTGTATGTACTCCTTTTCTTTCATTGACCACAGTATAGTCAATGTCTCCTGTTTGTGTAGTCCTTTCATCTGGGATCAGATGATAGCAATAGGTCTATAGCAGGGCTCCACAGCTTTGCTGCCATCAGTGGAGCTGAATACAAATAAAAATAAATTTCCCAAGTTTCCCTTGTGTGGATTTTAGACTGAAAGTAAATTAATTGAGGATTTTCACGTATGTGAAAAAGACTAGACCATTAATGTTCAAATAGATTTTGTATTTATTGTTAACACAAGTTTAAAAAAAATGTGCAATGAAGTGTTCCAATGCGCAAGTCATCGACTATTTAAATATTACCTGGAAACTATACTAGTCAGATTGTTTGATAGTTCCTCATATACAAAAGGTTGATTTTAATTTATTTTCAAGGCTTTGGTGAGAAACCCAATTAATCAAAAAATGCAGTATACTTAAATATTGAAGTTTTCTGTATCTATTTTTCCTCTTTCATTATGTATTTTGGCTACTTTTATACCTTGTACCTTTCTAGTAAGATCATTTTTAAAGGTTTACTTCAATTGTGACTGCATATATTGCAGCAGGAATTGATTCATTATTGCATGGCTGAACACAGGAGTTTAAAAGATTCAAAAACTTTTTAAACAAACTCATTTATCTCATGTACAATTGCCCATAATTTGGTTTTGCCTTTTCTTTTTCAAAATTCTAAAAAGTTACATACAAATATTTTTAAGGAATATAAAGATTGCAAAGTCAAACATTCAAAAGTTAGGATATGCCGGATTTAAGGTTAACCTTACTTTTGCCCTCCTGTGCCTATGCATCATGATAGAGTCTTTAATTACATGATCAGGTAATATTTTTCTACAGGTACCTGGCTACATTCAGTGCAGAGGTGGATAGTGAATGAGAGTTGTATAATAAGACAGTTGTCTGTAGGACCCTTCCTCATTAGCTATAGAAGTTCTACCCATCACTCTGCCAGAGTTCTTAAGTGATGCTAAGCAAGTCACTTAAACCCAACATTTTGGAAGGTGGCCACTAACTCTGTGTGCCCATTTTATGGGTGCTCAACTTGAGACACCCGAGGATAGATTTTCATAAGAACCTAGCACTCACAAATGCAACTGAAGTCAATAGGAGACGCAAATGAAAACACCTCTAAGAAATGGGGATCAGGATGTCTTGAATTCTAATCTTAACTATTCCATGGATTCATTGTGTCTCCTTCGATAAGTCACTTTTCCTTTTGATCTCAATTTTCCTAGCTGTAAAATGATGATACTACTACTTACCCACCTAACTCACAAAGTGTTATGAACAAAAGAGTGGCCGTACTGGGTCAGACCAATGGCCCATCTAGCCCAGTATCCTGTCTTCCGACAGAGGCCAGATGCCTCAGAGGAAATGAAAAGAATAGGGCAGTTTAATCGAGTGATCCACCCTATCAACCAGATGTTTATGGACACCTAGAGTATGGGGCTGCAGTCTCTGAACATCTTGGCTAATAGCCATTGATGGGCCTATCCTTCATGAATTTACCCAATACTTCTTTGAACCTAGTTTTATACTTTTGGCCTTCACAACATTCCCTTGCAACAAATTCAACAGATTGTCTGGTGTGTGAAAAAACACTTCCTTATATTCGTTTTAAAGCTCCTGCCTATTAATTTCATTGGGTGACCTCACGTTTGTGTGTTATATGAAGGGGTAAATAACACTTCCCTATTCAATTTCTCCACAGCATTAATGATTTTATAAACCTCTATCACAGGGGGTCGGCAACCTTTCAGAAGTGGTGTGCCGAGTCTTCATTTATTCACTCTAATTTAAGGTTTCGCGTGCCGGTAATACATTTTAAGGTTTTTAGAAGGTCTCTTTCTATAAGTCTTTAATATATAACTTAACTATTGTTGTATGTAAAGTAAATAAGGTTTTTAAAATGTTTAAGAAGTTTCACTTAAAATTAAATTAAAATGGAAAGCCTCCCAGACCAGTGCCCAGGACCCAGGTAGTGTGAGTGCCACTGAAAATCAGCTTGCGTGCCACCTTTGGCACCCGTGCCATAGGTTGCCTACCCCTGCTCTATAATATCCCCCCCCTTAATCATTTGTTTTCCACGCTGAACAATCCCAGTCTTTTTAATCTCTCCTCATATGGAAGTTATTCCATAGCGCTAATAATTTTTGTTGGCCTTGTATATATTTTCCCAATACGGATATATCATTTTTGAGATGGGGTAACCCAAACTGCACACAATATTCAAGGTGCTGGCAAACAAATGGATTTAAACAGAAGCATTATGATATTTTCTGTCCTACTAGCTATCCGTTTTCTAATGGTCCCGGTCAAAAATATAAAGGGAAGGGTAACAACCTTTATGTATGCAGTAACATAAAATCCCTCCTGGCCAGAGGTACAGAATCACTTTACCTGAAAGGGGTTAAGAAGCTCAAATAACCTGACCAAAAGGACCAATAAGAATTTACTTTCAAATCTCAGGGGGGGGTGGGGGGGGGGGAAGAGAGAGAGGTTTTGTTTGTGCTCTCTTTCTGGAGGGAGAGAGGGACCAGGCAGGAAAAAACATCTCCTAAAAACATACCCGAAATGAGCATTTAAGTTTACAAAAGGAACAGATACTAAGAGGGGTCTTTGACACATGACCAAAGGAAATACCAAAAATACATAGCATTCTGGGTGTAGGGAACAGTATTTACTAGGTAAAGCAGTGGTTCTCAACCAGGGGTACATGTACCCCTGGGGGTACATCAACTCATTTAGATATTTTCCTAGTTTTACAGCAGGCTACATAAAAAAGCATTAGCAACGTCAGTACATACTAAAATTTCATACAGATAATGACTTGTTTATACTACTCTATATACTGTACTATGCACTGAAATGTAAGTACAATATTTGTATTCCAATTCATTTATTTTATAATTATATGGTAAAAATAAGTAAGCCATTTTTCAGTAATAGTGTATGTACTGTGACACTATTTGTATTTTTATGTCTGACTTTGTAAGCAAGTAGTCTTTAAAGGAGGTGAAACATGGGGGTACGCAAGACAAATCAGCCTCCTGATAGGGTACAGTAATCTGGAAAATTTGAGAGCCACTAAGGTAGAGGGAGTCTGACCTGATAACCTGCTAGGACACAGGACTCTATTATTAAGGCTAATTTATGAATAAATATCCCAATAATTATTTTCTGGTGATACAAAGAATAGCCATATTCTAAATAATAAAAATTATTAATTTTTTTACATTGCATTTCCAACTCATCCAGAATTTCTGCCTGACAGAGGAAAATTAATTGATTACAGCTAAAACCTGAACATTTCTCTCCATATAAAATTCACATTTTCATTATTGAAAAATAGTTGACGTTTTAAAACTCCCTACGCTGGAAAAAGGGGAAAGTGAGGTAATTTTGTTCTGAATGCAGTCATTACAGCATGACTGGCATAAATCTCTGGTATGCATGAAGATATCTTACTATGAAAAACACGTACTATATCTGTTTAGCAGTCTACCATGAAACCAGTGAGTTGGTATCCTAAAATTTATCAGAAGCAGGACTGAATATAGAACTGGGGACATATAATGCATGGTACAAATACTGGCACAATAAAATTTGTAATTAAAGATTAATCTTTGTTTTCAATGTTGAACCCTGACCCCAATCTCAACTCCACCTTAACACAAATGTAGTTGAAATGAATAAATAAATTGCACAGGTTGTCTATTTCAAATGAAAAATGTTTACTGTTTTATGTATTGTACCATTTTTGGGGAAAATATGGTCTGATTCATTAAATATAAAACCAAGATTCAAGGGTGGCTGTAAGGTACATATGTGTTTCTGTGATATGCATTAGGTTACGGGCTTAATAATATAAATGTATAATATGAAATGTAGGTTTGCTGTATTGCTTCCTCACGGATTTAGATTTTGCCTAATTCCTTCTTTTACTCTGCACTGAAGTTTCCCTTGGACATTGCAAATCATTATTACAATTAAAAACCTAGTCAGGAAACGACACTCACAGACAGTGCTATGCAATCGTTTTTATAACCAGTCTTCTATATTGTGCCATTTTTAAAACAAAGACATTTATTGCAATATGTGGAAGCTCTGAGATTTCTTGAGAATAACTATATTTGTTATTTAACTATTTGGGCAACAATAAAAGTGATAAGAGCTAATAAATCCTATTCCTAAATACTGGTCACAAGTGTAGACATAGAATTCTACATATGCATGTTAAGAAAACTTGGGAGTTATATTCCTTCAATGTTCATTTTCCACAGGATGGGGTTTCAACAGCGTATGTGGACTTTAGAGGGAAGTGGGAGTGAAAAGGGGTGTGTGCCTGAGAGAGAGGTGGGTGGCTGGGGGCAGTGGCATTGGAACAATTTTTATAGTGTGGGGCGCTGAAAGCCATTGAACAAAACTGTGAAGCATGTATATAACGGAAACCACTTCAAGCCAGGGGTGCTGCTGCACCCCCAGCACCCCTAGTTCCATCACCCCCAGGGGAGCCTTAAGGAGACCTGAAGCGCGCTGGGAAAGTCTTTAAAGGAATGGGGGGGGGGGGGTGAGGGGGACCGAAAGCGGGGCCCTCGCAGGCTGAGAGATGCCGGGAGTGTACTCATGAACACAGGGCGGGAGAGGGTGTAAGTCACCCCCGCGTGCTCCAGGAGCGAGGCGGGCACAGTGAGGGCGGGAGCTGTGGGACGGGACGGGAGCGGCTCTCACCTGTATCTGCAGCGGCACCAGGCGCACCTTGCAGCGCTCGCTGACCAGGAAGCCCTTGGGCAGGTCGATGTATTGGCTCCACTCCTCGGCGAAGAGCTGCACCACGAACTTGCGGTGCATGTCGAGCTGGTCCCCGTAGAGGCTCAGGAACTTCTGGATCAGCAGCTCATAGCCGGCGCCGTGCGGCACGGTCGAGGGCCGGGCGAAGACCGAAAAGCAGAAGAGCACAGGCACCGAGCCGCCCCCGGGCCCGGCCGGGCAGCAGCCCCCTCCGCCCGCGGGAGGAGCAGCCGCCGCCATGTTCAGGGGCAGCCGCTCAGGCGCCTCCCTGTGGCCCAAGCCGCCGCCGCCGCTGCTGCTGCTCCACCAGCCGCTCCCGCCCCCCGGGCAGACGGGCGGCCTCCAATCCCGGCTCCTGCTCCGCCTCCTCACCATGAGGCCTGGCCCAGGTGCCCTGCTCCCAGCCCAGCAGCGTCTCCCCCGGCCCTAGGGCCCTTCACCCTCCCCGCCTGCTAGGAGGAGCCGAGGCCCCTGCCTGGCCTGGCCGCGGCGCCCCGCTGCACGGCCCCCGAGAGGATCCCCCGGGGCAGAGCCTGCGGCGTTGCCGCCCTCACCTCAGCTGGGCTGCCCCGGCAGCCACGCCGCAGATCCCCGTGCAGGAGCGGGGCCTCGTATTGCAGCACGCACCGCGCCCCACCATTAGCGCCGAGAGAGCCGGGCTCTGTGAGGCAGCCGCAGCACAGCGGCTCCTGTCACCCTTCCCGTGGGGCGCCTTAGCTAGGCACACTACATTGGTGGTTGTTAAAGACCCAGTAACCAGAGGGGATATTCGTGGCTCTCGGGCTGGCGCTGAGACGGAGGCAGTTACCCATAGGAGCTGTTAAAAGACTAATCTGGAATTGCTGCCACCACTGACTGCTCCGTGCTCGTGGTGGCCTGTGTCTAGCACTTGTTGGTAGTGCCTCAAAGTCAATTTAGGCCTTAGAAACACCTTATATTTCTTTGAGACCATTCCTGTTTGGTAATTACCTCAAATGGATAAAGGTATTTCCTGGAGTGCTGTTGGCATTAGATCTGATGACCAGCCAGTAAAGATAAGATTTATCATTACATAAATGTAATGGAAAGTATGAAACAATCTGATACTTAAACAAAAAATATCCTTTATATTTATCTGCAGTGTGTGCCTCAGTGAGGATTTGCTGCATGTTTAAAGCCTTACCTGTATGGAGACTGTAACAGTATGTGTGCATATATAATAAATACACCATTGATATGGCCTGAAGACTGCCTGTGTTTTAATTCATTTCTTTTGAAAGCTTTGCAGCCTGAGCTTTGACTTTGATTTAAACTCAGGACAGTTTTTCATCCTGTCATTATGGACATACATGATAGGTTAATAAATTTAAATGCAAAATACAGTCTGATAAGTTTCTGAACTTCTAATAAATACCTTGGAGTTACAAAGCAAGGCCTTGAGCCTGCAATTGGATCCACAGGGGGGAGAACTTTGTGCCCACATACCCTCTTCTCACATTCTCTGAACTTCTGGTGGACTATGTGAAATTGACAGACTTTTACCAGAAGTAACTTGCCCAAGATCACCCAGTAAATGAGTAGCAGAGCCAGGAATATAACCACGTTCTCAGCTCGAGTTTCTAGGCAGTTCAGTTATACTCCAGAGTATTTGGGAAATACCAACAGCACTGACATCTCGATTTCTGGTGGCAGCTTCCCATGGTCATCCAGTTCAAAACAGTTCACTGACTTTATTGAAAGTCTACTTATCTAAAATACACGTGTTGGAAATCTGTGACTGGGTGATACACAACAATTATAATGCTCAAGAACTAACTTGACTGCAAACTTAGCAGAGAATAAACCTGGGGCTTGGTTAAAAAAATACAGTTGCTAGCAAATGGAGTCTTTCAGTTTTGTATTTTTCCCTGCTGATGCTAAATTGTCACATTTGGCAGACACTAAAACAGCCTTAACTGATTAATGAAGACCCCATTCGGTAGCTGTTTTTAGTGAAAATTCTACATGTACAGGAGCAGACATTCAAACTGAGGCTCTTATTGTCTATAAACAGTTATATCAAATTAGTCTTAAAAGTGTATCAAGATACAGGTCCAAAACGTACATTCTCTGCCCTCATTTTCTCCCACTAAATTCAGCAAGTTTGCACACACACTAATGAGGTCAGAACTTAGACCACAGTATGACTAATAACAGGGCCCATTTCTGCCATCCTTACTCATGTTGAGTTAGTACTTACATAAGTAGTCCTACTGAAATCAATAGGATTGCTCACATGAGTAGATACCACTCCCTGTGGTAAAGAGTGGAAGAATCAGGCCCATAATGATTAAAGTAATGAATCACATGGATTAGCAGGGAAAGAAAGAATGGTCTAGTTTAGTGGAAGCTGCAGCTGCCTCTCTGTGATCCACATGGCTTAATTTAGATAAGGATTTTCTCATGGCATACATTTAAGGTTCAATGCAAAAGTATGAACACAATTCTGCTATGTTACGAGACCATAAAGCCAACATATCAATGTAGCATATCTAAAATGTATCAATCATTTAGCATACTTAGGATCAACCCTTTAGAACTAATGTAATCTGCAAATATTTTCTTAGAGCAAGGGACTTGGAAGCAGGCACCCTTGACTTTGATTTCTGGTTCTGCCACTGATCTGCTATCTGACATTTCCCAAGTGACTTAACCTCTCCATTCTCAGGTTACCTAGCTGTACAGTAAACATAATAGTATGTTCCTTACTGGGATGTTTTGAAGTTAATTACAAGTTATTATTTTGGTTATATTAGAAATACACATTTTGGGATGAATTTCAAAGTCTGTGAAGAACATGTAGTCATGCCTGCCAACTAGCCAGTTGTTCAGGACTTATTTTTTAATTGCTCATCTAGGCTTACTGTTCTGCTGATACAGTTAATGACTACAGCCAGTCACTTAATACTATTAAGTAGAAGCATTTGAACTGAACGATTTTATGGGTCAGTCAGTTAGCTTGAATCAATTCCAGTTCTCCAAATGAAAAAGGTGACAAGTTCAATAATCTGTGTGAATCCTATTTATCCTACTTGAATTAATCAGTTTATAGTTGATCTTAATCTGTGATGTGCCATTTTTAAAAATTATAGCAACTAGTCCTCCGCACTTTAAATACTGAATACTGGAACTGGAAACAATTAAAGTCAACATCTTTACTTATCAGTCACTCCCAGATTCATATATAAAGGTGAAAGCTGTGTCTACCCCTATTTACCTTAGAAGCTTTGAATTTTCATATTATGTATTTGAGAACCATCAACTTGCTGAATGGATTCTCAATATCAGGGGAGGGAACTGGCTGTTGTTGAATACGCCTTAAGACAGAAATAAGAGAACTTAACAGAACACCTCCATTATTATGTATTTGTTTTATTGTAGTGCTTAAGAGCACCCGTCATGGAGGAGGACTCCATTATGATAGGCGCTATACAAACAGAACAAAAAGATAGTCTTTGCCTCCAAAGAGCTTACAGTCTATATATAAGACAAGAGATCGAGTGATGGGGAAGTACAAGGAAATAATGAGACAATATTGGTCAGCATGATATTCAATGGTCTCTGCTGCACACCAGCAACCTAGCCATTGTCAAGTTTTTTGTAGGCTTCATGACAAAGGAGAGTTTTAGGGAGGGTTTTGAAGGATCATAGTGAGATAGTTTTGTGGGTGTTTATGGGGAGTTACACTAAAGCCCCTTTGTGTCACTCTGGCAGTACAAATGGGTGTTAAAGTGGGCAGGGGTGGCTCCCTGAGAATATCCTCTGAGCATGAGGCCTTGTCCATTGATGGCAAAAAGACTCTAAGGCTAACCATGCTCAAAGTCCCTCCATATTGGGAGGAAAGGGGTAGGTCAGGGAAGGATCTGGGCTTAACCAGAGACACTGTACTGAGACTGAGAGCTACTTACATCAGGGGCTGGGCAGGCTCCTGACTGTGCCAGAATGTAGGGAGCAGTGGCTAGCTAAGAACACCATTTCCATCCAATCTTCTCCCATTCCTGTCCCAGTGTAGGAAGGAAGAACAATGTCCTCGGTCTCCAGTATGTACCTTTAGATTATTCCTGATCACCCTAGGAACTGGACACGCTGTTCTGAGAAGGAGGACTGCTGGGAAGGGATGGGGTCGTCCACCTGACCAAGAGGAAGAACATATTTGTGCATCAACCTGTTAACCTGGTGAGTAGAGCTTTAAACTAGGTTTAAAAGGGGCAATGACAAATGCCACCAGGTAAGCATAAAAATGGCATCCTTAAAAGAGGGTTAGATGCTGTGAGGTGGCAGGGGGCAAGCATGGAAAATTACAAACAACAGTAGGAAAATCAGTGGGGGAATCTGTTCAGCATCTTAGATGTATACACACAAATGCAAGGAGTATGGGAAATGAACTGGACGTATTAGTACATAAGTTGAATTATGATTTAATTGGTGTCACACAGACTTGGTGAGATAAATCTCATGACTAGACTATTGGTATAGAGAGCTATAACTTGTTGAGGAAGAACAGGCAGGGAAGAAAGGGAGGAGTTGTTGCATTATACATCAAGAATATATAACTTGTTCTCAGGTCCAGAAGAAGGTGAGAGAAAGACCAATTGAAAGTCTCTGGGGAAAGATAAAAGTTGGAAAATATAGGTGACATCTGGATAGGGGTCTACTAAAGGCCATCAAATCAGGAAGAGGAGGAGGCATTTCTAGAACAATAACAGAAATATTCTGTAACAATTAGGGACTTTAGCTACTCAGACATCTGTTGGAAAAGTAATACAGCAAAACACAACATTTCCAACAAATTCTTGGAATGTACTAGGGACAATTTTCTGTTTCAGAAAGTAACCCAGGGGGACAGCCATTTTAGATTTTATTCTAGCCAACAGGGAGGATTTGGTTGCTAATCTGAAGATGGAAGGCAATTTGGGTGAAAATGATCACGAAGTGATAGACATCATGATTCTAAGGAAAGGAAGGAGTGAGAGCAGAAGAATAATGGACTTCAAAAAAGCAGACTTGTCTAGAACTACAAGGGAAAATGACATGTGAAGCCTGGCATGGCAGATTTGATAAGGCCCAACAAGTTGGCTTTTAGACTTTGATAATAAAAAGTCACTTTGAACCAAATTTTGTAGCCCTCAATCAACCAAAACTCCGATTGTTGTCAAAAGGAATTTTGCTGTATTTTGTTGTTTGTATACTGTGGCCATCAGAGTAGTATCAGAATTTGTCCCTTTGTTTTTCCTTTTGGCATACAGTAACTAAATCAAAAAGAGTGGTTCCAGCTGTAATTGATATGTCATAGAGAATAATGAATATAAACAAATCTTAACGTTGTAGAAACTATGGAAATTAAAAATGGAGCTCAAAAGAAAAGAGATTTCTCCTTTCTGCTCCTCCAATGTCAGGGTCCATTCTCATTTGTATCTATTTTTAAAATTAAAGACAATTACTCTATATTTCTTAATTTGCCAGTTCTTAATATTTTATCCTGCAGATGTAATTTACAAACTCAAATGCTCCTTTAAAGGTTTTTTAACTTGAGTCCTCTTACATCTGCCTGACAAATGTCTGCATTAGCAGCTATTCAAAGAATGAGGTTTTCATTACTCCCGAGACTGATCTATTTAATTCCTGAAATCCTTGATCCATGAGTGAGTGTGCATTAAATTAAGATTTACTCCATGCCCGATTCTTCCATAGGATTTACTTTTATTTTTAATGAAGAAACAGAATGCAAAGGAATTAAGATGCCTAGCACAGAGAACATTTGAAATTGTAGGAGTAGGTCACCCTGAGAGAACAGAATGTGTGGCATTATATTCCATCCAGGTCTGGAACACTTGTGTAAGTAACGGATTATGTTCATGGTAGCGAGGTTTGAGTGGCAGCCATCTCTTTTTGCAATTAAGCACACACGTGCTACTGAAACATTTGATAAACTACAAATAAAATTGCTTCTTGCCTTTCTGAAAGTTTTGTGTTGCAGCTTTCTTGGCCTTTTCAGTGATGCCACTATTGGGGGGCAAGACTTGCATGACTAATTGTTCAAGTATAGGTTATAAAATGAGGCCAGGTCCAAAAAGTAAATAATTGAATTGAATTTTTGTGAATATGGAGAGATATGACTGGATATGTAGGACCAAAACCACTCCTGGTGTCATTCCATTGAATTCAACTGACTGAGAATAGCAGTGTCAATAAAAACGTCAATACTGTTCATGAGATAATAGCATTTGACTTTTTTGGGTGATGACTGGTTAAAATCCTTCTCGTGTCCAATAATCCTCAGAAATTAGTTCAAGCGGAATAGTAAAATACATTATTTGGAATTTAGAAAAGAAAGCAAAACTCTGAAGCACCCCACAACGTGATAGTCACATGAATAAATTGGGTGTTTTATTATGTTCCTTACGATTAATGCTTATCTGATAGTTTTAGAACAATCAGAAAATTAAATCTTGTGATCAATGACTTAAGACAGAGCTTTCATTTAATGTTATGGTATATCCTAATGTTGTTCTGTGCTTATTTCTGTAATACTTTGACTTACATAGAAATGATAAAACCAAAAAGATTAACATTCTGCTAATTTAGTTTCATTTTAAAATATCATACAAGAAGCAGAAAGGTTTTTGAAATAACAAATACACAAGAACTGGAATGGTTACAATCCTCAGACTCTTTCAAATTTGCAAATTTGAATAGCGTAACAGGGCCTGATTCTCCATTCAAATGCAGTTGTGCTGGTGTAAAACAGCAGTGGTGAGTCAGCCCTATTATCTTGAACATCCCACCAAAAACATTCCATTAATGACAGAGTGCAGATTTTCGTATGACATGTAAAACCTTCTCTTCAGACAAATTGGATATGCCCTGCACAATGGAAATAGGGGCATAGGCACCACATTAAAAAAGGGTGGGTTTTTTTCATTTTATGATGAAATATGGCTTTCGAGATGTACATGATCCCAGAAACAAAACATTATTACAATGCTTTAATGTACTAACAGGACATCTATCAGATTATCTCTGAGGCTTGATTATTACTCTAATGGAAAAAGAATCAGCTAAATTTATACCACAGGCCTTCTTGCTGGCAAAGTGTAGGATTACAAGTATTTTTATAAAACAATACTATCTTTCTGTTTATCTTCGGATTAAAGATGTCATGCACAATCTACCGTCATAAGCAAACAAGAAAAATGTGGTCTTGATGAAATTACTATGAAATGGGTACATAACTGGTTGAAAGACCATTCTCAAAAAGTGGTTATCAATGGTTTGCTATTAAATGGAGATGATGTATTTAGTGAGGTTCTGCAGGGGGCCTGTTCTATGGCTGGTACTAGTCAATATTTTCATTAATGACATAGATAACTGAGTGGAGAGTATCCTTATAAAAATTGTGGATGACACCAAGCTGGGAGGGGTGGCAAGCACTTTGGAGGACAGGATTAGAATTCCAAATGACCTTGACCAATTGGTGAATTGATCTGAAATCAACAAGATGAAATGTAGTAACAAGTATGAAATACTACACCTAGGAAGGAAAAAATTAAATGCACAACTACAAAAATGGAGCTAGGCAGTACTAGTGCTGAAAAGGATCTAGAGATTATAGTGAATCACAGATTGAATATGAGTCAACAGTGTGATGCAGTTGCAAAAAAGGCGAATGTTTTTGGGGGGTAATTTAACAGGAGTGTGGTATGTAAGATGTGGGACATAGTTGTCCTGCTCTATTTGGCACAGGTAAGGCCTCAGCTGGAGTACTGTCCCCAGTTCTGGACGCCACCTAGAAAATAATAAGGTTATAAGGAATAGCCAGCATGGATTTATCAAGAACAAATCATGCCAAACTACCCTAATTTCCTTCTTTGACCTGGTTACCATCATAGTAGATAGAGCAGAAACAGTAGACATGATATACCTTGATTTTAATAGGGCTTTTAACACAATCCCGTACAACATTCACATGAGCAAACTAGGGAAATGGGATCTAGATGAAATTACTATAAGGTAGGGGGACAATTGTTTGAAAAACTGTACTCAACGAGTTTGCCATCAGACTGGCAGGGTGTATCTAGTGGGGGGACACAGGAATCAGTCCAGAGTCCAAATCCATTCAACATTTTCATTAATGACTTGGATAATAGAGTGAAGAGTATGCTTGTAAAATTTGGAGATGACAACAAACTAGGAGGGGTTGTAAGCACGTTGGAGGAAAGGATTAGAATATAAAATGACTGTAACAAATTAGAGAATTGGTTTGAAACCAATATGATGAAATTCAATAAAGACAAATGTAAAGTACTTAGGAAGGAAAAATTAAATGCACAGCTACTAAATGGGGACTAAGTGGTAGCACTGCTGAAAAGGATCTGAGGACTATAGTAGATCACAAATTGAATATGTCTCATCAATTTGATACAGTTGCAAAATTGACTAATATCATTATGGGTGTATTCAAAGAAGTGTTGTATGCCAGACACAGGAGGTAATTTTCCATCTTTCTTTGGAAGTGGTGAGGCCTCATCTTAAGTATTGTATCCAATTCTGGGCACTTTAGGAAAGATGTGGACAAATTGGAAAGAGTCTGGAGGAAAGCAAAAAAAAAAAAAAGCTTAGACAATCTAACCTGGGAGGAAAGGTTAAAGGGCATGTTTAGTCTTGAGAAAAAGAAAACAGAGCGGGGACCTAATAATAAGTCTTCAAGTATGTTAAGGACTGTTATAAAGAAGATTGTGATCAATTGTTCTCCAGGCCCACTGAAGGTAGACTAAGAAGTAATGGACTTAATCTGCTGTAAGGGAGATTTAGGTTAGATATTAGGAAAAACTTTCTACTCTAAGGGTAGGTAAGCACGGCAACAGTTACCCAGAGAGGCGGTGGAATCCCTAGCATTGAAGGCTTTTCAAGCACAGGTTGTACAATCACTTGCCAGAGATGGTCTAGATTTACTTGTTCCATCCTCAACATAGGAGGCTGGACTTTACAACGTTTCAAGGTTGCTTCCAGCTCTATATTTCTATTAAAATTGTGTGGGGTTTTTTTGGGGTGGGGAAGACGGGTTCGTTTTTGGGATATATATATATGTGTGTGTGTGTGTGTGTGTGTGTGTGTGTGTGTGTGTGTGTGTGTGTGTGTGTGTGTGTGTGTGTGTGTGTGTGTGTGTGAGAGAGAGAGAGAGAGAGAGAGAGTGTGTGTGAGAGAGAGAGAGGTAGCCATTCGTGGGAAAGGGGTCAATTTCCTGTTCAATTTTTTTAAAAATTGTCATAATGAGACTTTTTACACTTACAAAACCAAAGAATTTTAACTTCTGGGCCAAAATGAATTTGTATTTAGAAATTTAATTGAATTTATAGTTAAACTCATTTTTTTTATTTCACGCGTTTTCAGTTAATGAAAATTTTTGAAATTTTGTTTTTTCTTCCCAAGTTGGGAAAACCATTTCCTACTCTGTTATACTGTGTATGACCTTTTCTTTCAGATGTTCACCTCATAGTGATGGTGCATGGCTTTGTATCTTCAAGGTTGGATTATCGTAATGTGTTCTACCTTGTGACTTTTCTTGATGACTTCAGTAGTGTTCAGTAGCGCTAGATACCCCAAACATATTACACTATTCTAGTTTCTTCATTGTTGCACATACTGTTTTTAATATATTGTATAAATCTCTATCCAGCCTCAGTCCAGAGTACTGTATAGACAACCTCCCCTCCCCTAGATCTTCATGATGATTGAGGTAAGCCACAGAGCTCAAATTAATGGTTCTGTTAGAAATCTTGTGGAACAGCAATTTTGGTGGAAGGTCCTCAATTTTGGAGTTTTGTAGCTCTTGTGACCCTGTTATGAATTTTTTAATCTTCAGGGATCAGTTCAAGGCCTGTCTATTTAGCTAGAATTTGTCTTGTGCATAGGTCCAAATGGGTGCTCTCTCTTGCTTAAAGGTAAAATTATGACCCATTTACTCACACTGGTGAGCAGTTATTCACACAAGTAGCCCCATTGGTTTCAGTGGGACTACTCACCTGAATAAATGCTCATCACTGTGAATAAAAGGGTAAAAGGCCCTTCAATGCAAAAGTAGAATCTTGTACCCAACTCAAAAAATGGCCAGTTGTAGCCTCAGCTATCCATCACCCATCATCAGTTGGAATGCAAACCCAAAACTATACAAAAACATCCTTATCCTCACTAACAAATATGTTTACTTAGGCTGAGTAACTGCAATCAAAAATTTTATTTTTCTTAAACATCTGTCATCTGTTCATTTAATAGGACAATAAATGCTCCACTTTCAAAACTCAGATCTGTGTTTTGAATGTATACTTCGTGTAAACTGTTGACTTGACTGGTGTAAACATAAAAAATGTCATCATAGTGAGTTTGCAACTGATTATAAACATCTCCTGCATCAGTGAAATTAATCAAAGGGTGTCTGATCTGGAAACCAATAGAAATAGTTTGGCCACTTACGTTTCTATTATACACACAGTAATCTCATTAGCTTTGGTCACAAATGCATACGTTCCATTATGAAATACAGCCGTATACAAAAATGTAATATCTGGCCATATATCAAATGGAAAATTTAGTTAAGCCATTTTCTTTAACACTTTAAAAACAAACTTGTTTCCTTGCATACAGTAAATACTTGTGTTTGAAGGATCACTGACCCTTTTGAAAATTGTGGGTATCTGCACACTGAAGGTCATTTTGAACTAAAGAGCATAATTAATCAGAACTCTTTCAATAGTAGAATTCCGATAATATGCATCAAGGCAGTCAATCACCTATTTGCAAACTGTGCTTAAAATATTGTCTGTACTCAACACTGAATTTAAGATTTTTTTTTTCCCTTTTGGCTTAGATTGAGTCATTAGGCTGATTCTAGACAGCAGGTCTACACTAGAACAACTTTCCCAATATAGCTACATGAAGACAGCTATACCAGCACCCCCACTTCCCAATAGAGACGTAGTTCATTGTGGCAAAATAACTCAGTTCTCCAAACAAAATAAACTAAACTGGCAAAAGGACATTTTTGACAGGATAAATGCATTTACACTAAAGCTCTTGCTGTTATAAAAATATTGTAAAGAATCATGTCTCTGATATTATTATCCTGGTAAAAGTTTCTTGTGTAAATACGGCCAGAATAAGGGGCGTGTGTAAATTGAACCATCCTAGGAGAAACTCAGGGTAGTTTTGCATCTCAGAGAGGTCTCGTGCCTCTTTCAGAGAGGTACTTTGCTGTAGCCCTCCTTTCTTGTACCCAGCCAGCTCCACCATGGCTGTGCCCAATCCCTGCCCATTTGTTTGTTGGGGGCAAAGGGTAATATAGCGCACCCAGAACATGCCCTACAACCTCTGCTTGGAGTCACTCTCTGGGCAGTGTTAATTCAGCCACTCCTCTGCCTGGCTGAGTAGCCAGAACCACAATCTAGACCTTTGTTGAGCCAATAAGATCTTCTACATGGCAAATTGGTTCATGTAATGGCATGGCTTTTGCTGGAATTCTGTTGTTCTCTGGTGATTACAGCTACGGGGGGAGGGATAGCTCAGTGGTTTGAGCATTGGCCTGCTAAACCAAGGGTTGTGAGTTCAATCCTTGAGGGGGCCATTTGGGGATTTGGGGCAAAAATTGGGGATTGGTCCTGCTTTGAGCAGGGGGTTGGACTAGATGACCTCCTAAGGTCCCTTCCAACCCTGATATTCTATGATTCTATGACAGCCTCTGGAAGGCTGTTGCTAGCCAGCCTAAGTTAAAGCAGCCTTCTTTATGTCAAGCATAAATCAGTGTTACGAATTATTCCTGTTAGGACACGTATAGTTCGTACGAATTACTCCTGTTAGGACACATATAGTTAATACGAATTATTCCTATTAGGACACGTACGGTTCGTTCTAGGCTGAGGCTCCCAAATAAAGACCAGTCTGCAGAGTGTTTCCAAAACTACTAGATTTATTACATTTGCAAATGTGGTATTGTCTGTTAAGCAGCACGAGACCCTGATTACAGAATACACAAAGGTTATATACTATTGGCAAAGCATGTTGCCTGCGTGCATCGGGGGTTCACACCAATAAATGAGCCTTCCCCTTATCTATGGCCAATCCCCTATGGTCACGACCCCGTGCACACAGGCCGAAGCAGCAACATCCTTAGGCAGGCAGCAACAGGCTGACACAGCAAAGTAAGAGACAAGCAATACATTCTTATATCCAGTGTCCATTGTTCCCCTTATCGTAGACTGACTCCAGATGTCCCCCCTGGAGGCGTCGCCCCACCCCCCCTTAGTACATGGTGTGCTCGCCTTTGGCTAATGGCGGCAGGAGCCTCAAAATGGAGTCACATATGCTAACTTCCCTTAACATCAGCCCTGAGAAGAGCTGTTGGAGCATGCAAGGTAATGTACATTCAAATAGCGCAATGACAGGACCCCTCCTCCCCCTTTTTTAAAGATCCAAATCAAATTTGTAATCTGAAAAAGGACTGCAAAAGGGCAAAGATTAGACCAATATTTAGTTAAAGGCCGATAGCAGTGAACATTCTGATCTCAAACAGTATTTGTACTGTATATTCTAGTATAAACATTAATAACACGACTTCAACAGACTTCTAAAGTCAATTTTAAAACATAAAAGTAGAAGATGTAAATTGTAAATAATACATTTTAGACTACTACTTTCAGGTGGTGTTTGTGCTGCAATCATACTGGATAAAGAGATGTTGTGTCCAGTGCTGAATAGCAGCAGCAGCAGCAGCAGCATCACTATATTTGGACAATACTCAATTTCTATAAAAGTCTGTAAATATCACATCTGGTTGACGGACTAATTGGAGAAATTTGGCATAAGAGGATGGTTCAGGAGAGGAGGTGATCTAACCCAATATATTTTTTAAACCAGCCATCTGTTCTCTACAAGGAGCATAATGTAACCAATCCCAAAACAAAATTTTGTCATTTAATCCCAAATCAGACTGACACAAATACAGCTTATTTTAACTTTTACACTTTATTTTAAAACTCTTAAGAACAGTGTTTTAGTATATATGTCTAAAATTTTAAAATACCTATAAATAATAAATCCAACCAGTCACTAAGAAAACAAGGCACCCATTGGTTAATTAAGACGAATCTTTTGAAGAGCAAATTATTTTTTTTTACATTCCCCCCCCCCATGTCTTAAGAACAATTTTTGCCATTGGCTGGCAATGACTTCCAATCCATTTGTCCTAACTACATCTGAGCGACACTACCCAACAGACCAGGACTATGCTCATCAATGCATGAGCATTTTTTATCCAATGCCAAAAATGTGCTAATTGCTTTACAAGACAGTATACCCTGCCCTCAGGAGCTTACAATCTAAAGAGACAAGGTACAAATGAAGGAAAGGGAATAGATTGCAACAAAAAGACATGCCGTTGAGCAGTGAAGCTACCACACATTTTGTTAGTTCCATGTTTTGTTAAGAGGATTTTTTGGTGTCTAACTCTCTTCTTATATTGTTGACATTGCTTTGAGGGAGCATTATGATTTGTAGGCCTCTAGGAATGTGTGCGTTTAAAACTGGATTATGGAAAACAAGGTCAGGAAGGGGGATGGTTCCCCCATGTATGGAAGTGAATGGAAAAAGCCAGAGAGATCACAATTGCCTTCAATGGCTTTGAACTGGGCCCTTGGAGCAGTAAACTTGCATCTCGTGTGTGGACAAGGAATTTAAATATGCTGCAGAAGGTAAGTGGATTACGAATCAGATGAGGACAGAACCAAGCTCCAGATGCCATGAGGGAAGGAGATAAAAACAATGTACACTGTATGCCTTTCATGTATTGAAACTAAGCAACTTAAGTCAACGTTTTCATAGAGCAGGAAAATTATAGTTTGTTGTGTTTTTCCTCCCTACCTTTCTTCAATTCCTTTTTAATTTTAACATTTTATAAATAATCATTAAGCTTTATGAAATTGACAGGAAAACTATTAACTACAGTAAAATAGATGTTAGTCTCAAGCAACAATACTAACACTAGTATATTTTTCCAATATAATTTATTTCTGTGTACATTATTATTTTTCTGTAACTATCACTCATTAATGTCTGATATAGAAAATAGGTTCAAGACATTCATACCCCAAATCACAAAGAAGATATATTTTAAACATGTTTTATAAGCAACATAACTATATTTGGTGTTTCAGGAGGTAGAAAATTATTAGTTTTCAGTGACAGTCAAAAATGAAAGGGTGTAGTGAAACTTCTGAATCTAAAAAGATGGCTGCAAAATATCAAGAATACAAACTACATAGAAATATTACCTAGTGCCTTTGTTGCTTCTTACAAAGTAGTTAACAAATCTGTTAATAATTTAACACTAATTAAAGTTTCAGTTGTCCAGATAAGATCTTGTCATGAAGGTCTTTGGTTAATGGAACATAAGATTTTTTAGAACTGTATAAAAAATAAAGTGGATCAGTGATTGCAGATGGATTAAACCCTTCCCTCACCAACCGAAATTTTTGTTGTTTGAAAGTTCCTGTCATTTCCATTGTTTCCTAGGGGAGAACGAAAGTGATTTAAGGTTAAGTGGAAATATTTAATGATTTTTCTCTTGTCTGCATGGACACCTACCTACTTGACTTAAGTGTAAGGTTGGTTCACCCAGTGATTTCAAATTTGCAGCCCATCCCTTAAGTAACTGAGGCCCAATCAAGACTAGCATGAAATTTCCTGCTTATGTTCCAAAACCACATGGAGCAGAGCAGAAGTGTTTCTTGCTGACTGATAGCTCCATGGTGACAACAATTAACCCTCCCTCCTATTCAATCTAGGTCTTAGCCCTTTTATTGTTGCCTAGGCTGGGCCACATTTCAAGTTTCCTTGTCCCTCTATTAAATATTCTTCTACACACAAACATATATAAATTAGAGAGACATTCTCTTACTCCCTCCCTCTTTAGGGAGTGAGCCACAGAACCCCCTTGCTGGCATGGGGCAAGAGTTTGAAACAAGAGGGAAGAATGTTGCAAGGTCCAAAATACAGTTTGCAACTGCAGTATCAAATCAAATGCTTTATAGGAGAGCCCACATTTGACTGAAATAGCCCAGCTTCTTAACTACTCTGCATTTGTGAACATTTATAAAGACAAAATTTAGGAAGATGTTCA
Source organism: Chelydra serpentina (assembly GCA_037349315.1). NCBI lineage: Eukaryota > Metazoa > Chordata > Testudines > Chelydridae > Chelydra > Chelydra serpentina. Next base: position 32,740,849 of record JBAIAC010000042.1, read on the forward strand.
CAAAGTACAGACTGTCACAATCAAGAGCCTCTATTTATAATGTATATGAGCATCTCTGAATTCCCCAAATAAGTTCCCTTACTAATACCCAGAAACTGAACATGGAAGAGCCATATTGGATCATCCAGTCCAGTGGTTCTCAAACTTTTGTTCTGGTGACCCCTTTCACATAGCAAGCCTCTGTGTGTGACCGCCCCCTTATAAATTTAAAACACTTAACATATTTAACACCATTATAAATGCTGGAGGCAAAGCGGGGTTTGGGGTAGAGGCTGACACCTCACGACCCCCCATGTAATAACCTCATGAGCCCCGAGGGATCCTGACTCCCAGTTTGAGAATCCCTGATCCAGTCCATCCACTTGCTATGCAGGATTGCTCTCTACTAAATACTTTGTAATGTTCTGCCTAGTCTAATTTTTAAAATCACTCTTCCTGGCCAAGGTGGGGGGTGGGGAGGAGAGAGGGGTGGGAAGGGGGATGGTAGGCTAGTCAGAACCTCATATCTGTCTGTCAGGAAAAAATTTTCTTCCTATTTAGCCTAGTTTGCTTTTCTCAGTTTCATCCTGCTACTCCCATTTATAACAATACATAATTCCTCTCTCCCCTTGCTATTAACACCCTTCAGAAATGTGTAGCATTACTTCTTGCACCTTTACTGTTGCTTACACAAACAATACACAGTTTGCTCTTAACCTTTCCTCCAGCCTCCTGATAATGTTTATTATGTTTCTCTCAACTCCCTTGAATTTGTCAAAATCTCTCTGGTAATATGTGCTCAGAATTAAATACACTATTCCAGCTGCAGGAGCATCAGAGTTATATAGAGAAGGTTTGTTAACTCTGCTCCAATACATGATACCTTGGCATTTTTGTGGCTGTCACACTGCAAATGCATGTCTAGTTCGCTGTTCACTATCACCCCTTCTCTTTCAGCATTACTTCTTCCCAGCTCTCTTCCTCCCATTAACTATATAGATTTCAGGTTATTTTCCCCAGATGCTTTAGGTACCATTTACTAATCTGAATATAATTTGTTATTCTCTGTCCATGTTTCTCTCTAAATCTCTTTGTATTATCTCTATCCTCACAGCTGTACATGACTCCTCCTAGTTTAGCATAATGTGCAAATTCCATTACTATGCTGTGTAATTCCCCCTTTTAGATCATAAATGAAGATGGTAAATAGGACTGGTTATACAATCAATCTGTGCAATACACCATCAGATACCTTCGCTTCAACCCACCATGTTGCCTTTTATGATCTTAATCAGTGTTCTGTTCACATGTGGATATTTATTTGTACTGCACAATAAATGTAAATTACCTGGAGTCTTAAAAATACTGGGCAAGCATACCCTGGTAGATATGTCACAACTTGTTCATACATTTGTTCTAAATCTAATGATTTATTGGGCTTCAAAGTAACAGAGACCATTCCCACTTTTCCTTCATGATCTGTGAAAAAAGGTTTAAAATTAGGTACATGCTACATTATCTGGAAATTTTCAATTTTAGTGTAACCTGACTTTAAAAACCATACGTTAATATACTGAAAATTTGTCTGAATAAGAATGTAGTATTATTTATGTTTCAAATAAACAATAAAATATACACGCAAACACACAAAATGACATAAAAGCTTTATTGGAATAAATGTGGAATGACTACATTACTCTTATGTACCAGAATCATAAGTGAGTTATGTAGGCAGTCTCAAATGAATTCCTTATACTTCATCACCATCTCATATATTTTGTCACAAATTTTATGGGGGAAATTATTATAGGAATGTCTGAGAATAACTGTTAAGTACTGGCAGAAAAGAAAAGTAATAACTAGATAGCTTAGGTTTCTAGAACTTTTTGGAATAGTTTTTCTGTTTAGGATGACTGCATTACTTATTAGTAAGGCTATGATTTAGTGACGGAGGTCACGGAATCCATGACTTCCAGTGACCTCAGTGACTTCAGTCCACCGCCTGTGGGGGGCAGGGAGATGTAGGGTACCCCCGCCTCTGGCAGGCCCCCCACCTCCTGGCCGCTGCAAACGGTGGGGGAACCCCCAGCTCCTGGCTGCCACAGCTCCTGGAGCTGCAGGTGGCAGTGGTACCCCTGCAGCTCCCTGCTGCCATGGGAGGCAGGGGCACCCCACAGCTCCCAGCCATCCCGGGCAGTGGGGGGAACCCCAGAGCTGCAGGCAGCAGGGGTACCCCATGCCCCACACCTGCTGAAAGTGGATCTTACCCCCTGCACAGCTGCCCCACTTCAGGCAGTGCTGGGACCCACAGATCCCCATTTTGTCCCAGATATTTTTTAGTAAAAAAGTCAGGGATAAGTCACAGCTTCCGTGAATTTTTCTTTTTTGCCTGTGACCTGTCCGTGACTTACTAAAAATATCTGTGATAAAATCTTAGCCTTACTTATTATCCACTCACAGGTTATGCAAGCTATTCCAGGTGAGTGCCTCTGCCACTCTGGAGTAAAGCAGCCACCCTAAACTCATAACAAGAAACCCTTTTTTATCACCTTTCAATTATGTAGTCTCTTACTTTTAATACACAGAGGGTGGCTGCCATTAAAAATTCAGTATTTGCCAAAAGTTGTCCCACAGTGGCATGTGAGATATTGCAATTATTCCTTTTTTAAATGTAGGCAAAAATTGTGCTATTTGTTGGCCAATGTTGAATATACAATGGAGACCACTGTAGACAGTAGTCCTGATTCTCAGTTATAGTAAGGCTCCTTTTACATTGCTCTTTCAGGGTAAAGGGGCTTTAAAGTGCGAGTAAATTAAACTTGCACCTACTTTCAAACCTCTTTACCCTCCCAGTGGGGTGTAAAGAGGCTTTAGCATGAATGGAAATCAGGCCCAGACTATTTTCGGCGAACTTTTTTTTGTTTGTTTCTTATTATCATACTGTTTTACATATTTCATTCATTTCTTTTTAGGTTCCTAGGGAAATTCTCCATCAGAGCTAGTTTACTGGACGGCATTAAAAGATGAAAGCAAACTAACTCAAATGCTTAGTTTAATGTGAATATATTTTTTTAATTTAAGCGGTTAAAAGTTTTTTGCTTCCTCACTCTGTTGAAATGCTCCGTTTCTATTTTTCCATACAAATGTTCGGGTTTCCCAGATGCCATATTAATGATGCTCAGAGGATTAATTCAAATTATGCAGTAGTCCCAAATTCATGACAAAATAACCTTTATAACAATACATCATCACGTTGTCTCTCTCATATTCCACATACATCAAAGTACAGGGTTAAATGGCTGATCCACAATCTTTTGTTATCTGAGCTATTCTTAGGAGCTTTTTAGAGAGCTAAATATTAAATAGCCAAGTTAATTAAAAGTGATTGTATAACTTTCTGAAGCACAACGTAAGAGTTATGAGGAACAGCAGCATGAATTTAAGGAAAAAACCTCTAGAAATAAAAGGTTCTTACCTGGCACAGGAACACCATATACACTGGCTTCCTCTATGAAGTCCAACATACCAATGATATCAGAAACTTCAGTGGTTGCAACATTCTCTCCTTTCCATCTAAATAGAGTGGAGAACAAAACACTGTACTCTCATGAAAACATATGGTCATATTGTACTCCTGATGGATGGCATAAGCTCTTTGGGGGAAGGGAACATTAATTATTATTATTATTATTAATAATAATTAATAATCATTATTGTGCCTAGTAGCCACAATTATGGGCCTTGACTCCATTTTATTTGTACAGGACCTAGCAAAATGGGGTTATGATCCAAGACTGGGGCTCCTAGGCACTATAATAATACAAATTAATAATAGTAATATTACCTTTAATAGGAATTATGAGTACATTGGACTACATATACCCTACATTTGTTCTAGCATGTCCAGTTAATGTGATGCTCTGATCACTATAAGAGTAAGCTTTGTTAAAACAGCTGCATTTAAGAATAAATACATAAATAAATGAAAACAAGTAAATCCTATCCTAATCTGAAATAAATTTTCAAAATTTATATTCAGCTAAATCTACCAAATGTAGACATCTACTGTGTTTGATACATTTCCCCACTTCTCTATTTCAGTGTGCCAAGACAACAAAGACACCGTTTGCTAGAATGCTCATGAGAAGGATCATGAGGGACGTTGAATGAAAACCTGCCACAAAATGAAGTTAGGTATGGTTGCGTGCTGCTCACAAAATTAAACACAACACTGTTATATACTTCAAGAATGGATATGAACCAGAGACTCTTGGGAGAAAGGAGAGGAGGAAAACAGGTCAAGCAATATTATCCTATCCCATGCACCAATTCTTTTTAATAAGGACATAGTAATTGTACCTGTAGGTATCCCCGATCCTGTCCAAAAAGTAAAGAAAATTCTCTTGGTCTTGAACCATCAGATCCCCTGTATTGAAATAAATGTCTCCCTTCTTAAACACCTCGCGGAGTAATTTATTTTCCGTATGTTTCTTACTCCCAGCATAACCAAAGAAGGGATTCTTTGCATTCACTTTGGAAATGAGAAGACCAGCCTCACCTACAGAGAAAAGTTAAGGTGAACAGTCATGTAAGATATCACAGGATAGTTCATGTTAATGTTTACATTAATGTTAATTGACTACATATCCTACACTTACAGTATTAAGATACTAGATAGTCAACTCGACATAGTAGAATTAGACTATGAGACCAAGAAACAATAGTGTGTATTCTGCTCTACTGCTTTGCACCTTCTGTAGTCCTTTGCAGTTGTCCAAAGTGTGTATAAACTGCTGCCAAATAGGAAAGATCATGTTTTACATTACATAAGATCACAAGAATGGCCATACTGGATCAGAACAATCGTCCATCTAGCCCAGTATCCTGTCTTCCAACAGTGGCCAATGCCAGGTGCTTCAGAGGGAATGAACAGAACAGTTAATCAGGTGATCCATCCCCTATTGCCCATTCCCAGCTTTTGGCAAACAGAGGCTAGGGACACTTCCGAGCATGATTTTGCATCCCTGTCCATCCTGGCTAATAGCCATTGATAGACTTATCCTCCATGGATTTATCTAGCTCTTTTTTGAACCCAGTTATAGTCTTGGCCTTCACAACATCCTCTGGAGAAGAGTTCACACAACGCACAGTCAACCTGTGGAAGAAATACTTCCTTTTGTTCATTTTAAACCTCCTGCCTGTTAATTTCATTTGGTGACCCCCTAGTTCTTGTGTTATGAGTAAATAACACTTTCTTATTTACTTTCTCCACATCAGTCATGATTTTATAGACCTCTATCATATCCTCCCCTTAGTCATTTCTTTTCCAAACTGAAAAGTCCCAGGCTTCTTAATCTCTCCTCATATGGAAGCTTTTCTACACCCCTGATCATTTTTGTTTCTCTGTACCTTTTCCAATACCAATACATTTTTTTTGAGATGGGGCAACCAGATCTGCATGCAGAATCCAAGATGTGGGCATACCATAGATTTATATAGAGGCAATATGATATTTTCTGTGTTATCATCAATCCTTTTCCTAATGAGTCCCAACGTTCTGTATGCTTTTTTGACTGCTGATGGACATTGAGTGGATGTTTTCAGAGAATTATGCACAAGGACTCCAAGATCTCTTTCTTGAGTGGTAACAGTTAATTTAGACCCCATCATTTTATATCTATAGTTGGGATTATGTTTTCCAATGTGCATTACTTTGCAATTATCAACATTGAATTTAATCTGGAGTTTTGTTGCCCAGTCACCCAGTTTTTGTGAGATCCATTTGAAACTCTTCACAGTCTGCTTTGGACTTAACTATCTTGAGTAGTTTTCTATCATCTGCTAATTTTGCCACCTCACTGTTTACCCCCTTTTCCAGATCATTTACGAATATGTTGAACAGCACTGGCACCAGCCAGTCCCCTGGTGGACACCACTATTTACCTCTGTCCATTCTGAAAACTGACCATTTATTCCTACCCTTTGTTTTGTATATTTTAACCAGTTACTGATCCAGGAGAGAACCTTCCCTCTTATCCCCATTAACTGTTTACAGGATGAATACCACTACACAAGATGCAAGTCGGTGGAGGATCAGGTCCTGCTTGGTTTTAGAGATATCACTTACTAAAGTGCACCTGCCAAGAAAGATTAGACCTCACATTTCTTAGTGAATTGTAATGGTCAGCATTAGTTTCCTTTTAATACTCAAAATAAAGTACCCAAGATTTGCAAAAATGTGTGTCTAAAGCTAGGTATTAAATCCATATTTAAAAAGCCTGATTTTCAAGAGTACTGAGCTCCCCAGCAGCTTCCACTGAAGCCAGAAAAGTAAAGTGGATTATATTTATACAGAGTCAGTTTTCTTTCTTTGCCGGTTAACTTATGAAAGTTAACCAAATCTATTTTCAGAAAATAACAGACAAGTTAGGAGAGGAGGAAATAAGTCTGCTTGTTGCACATAGAATGCATGGGTGGACTACTTCTATGGCCTACTAGTTCGAAACACAAAGTATACAGCACGTTCCTGGAATGGTTGCTTGTGTCCCTGAGCATTCTGTGGTTACACACACAAGTTTTAATTGTAGGGTCTCACATTTATTAAAGCATTTTCTGAACAGTAAAACCAGAGGGTTACATTGTTCTAGCAGAGAAAAGTACTCCAATAAAAAAAATATACCCAAAAGAGATGGAAAGCATTACAAGGAGTTTAGGGCCAAATCCTTGAGAAAGCATAAAAAGACTACATAACAGGGTTTTGCCCTGCTTTTCTTAGATTCATAAAGTTTAAGGCCATAAGGGACTACTAGAGCATCTACTCTAACCTCTTATAGATCATAGACCATTAATTTTACCCAGTTATTGAATCCTATAACTTTTGTTTGGTTAACGCATAACTTCCAGACAGGCATTCTCCTTATACATGTATCAAGTAGTCTCTCAGTCTTTCTGATAAGCTAAACAGAATGAGCTCTTTTAGTCTTTCACAGTAAGGCATTTTTTTCCAGCCCTCTAATTATTTTTTGTATCCTCTCCAAATTTAAAATATGCTTTTTAAAATATGGAAACCTGAACTGTATACAGTATCTGTCTCATCCATCACTTATACAGAGGTAATATCATCTCTCTAAACCTACTCACTGCTCCCCTACTTATATAACCAAGGATTGCATTAGCTGTTTTTGCCACAGCATCGCACTAAGAGCTCACATGGAGTTGCTTGTCCACTGTGAATCCTAAAATCTTTTCAGAGCCACTACTTTCCAGGATACAGTTAGAACTTGTCAAAACTCAGAATTCATTGTCTGGAAAATTCTGACACTTAAAAAGGTTTTCATTCTGATAAATATTGAAATTTCAAGCAGAAAGGAAAGTCCATCTTTTCCCTATTTGTGCTTTTGTCCCTTAGGCAGTCTATCATTAAACAGATTGTGCTTCTGAAGCCTCACATGCTTAAAAATGTACCCCCTCGGGTCATTAAACCTACTGATTTTGTAGGCACATTGTTATAGGTTATTATTAGCTGATGTTGGTGCTTTATCACTTGTAACACAACAACACAGTTCTTTTTTTTTTTTAAACCTGCAAGTTATTTATAGGCTGGACATATCCTGTTACAATGAATGCTTACCTTTCTTAACCTTCTCACACCAACCATGCCTATTTCTAATCGGTTCATCTTTTTTAAAATCATACTTGATTAAGTCAGAAGGGAAAAAAAGCTGAAAAGAGAAGAGAACAGATGGACCATCAGTTATTTAAAAACACAGCGACATCTGGTGGCAGCAAAAGTAAGCAATGAAACAAATTTATGTACAGCATTTAAATCTTTTTTACCTGAACGTAGAATCCAGTTTTATGTAAATACAAAACGCACAAGATAAACTTATAGTACTCACTGAAGAAAAGCAACATCTGATTTGACTAACTCTTTAACATTAAAAATATCTCTAGAACACATATGTAATCTCACTTATTTTCATACAGCATCTTGTGACACAACTGTGGCCCCTATATACCACTGGAGCAGTGTACCAGAATCAGCACCAGGATGTCATAATAATATAATCAGATCTGTAACGTTAGCTATAGATTTTATAGTGGTGCCTGCTACAAAAACTACTCCTGGAACCAGATCCTTCGCTGGTGTAAATCAGTGTAGCTCCATTTATTTCACTGGAGTTATGCCAATTTATTCCAGATGAGGATCTGGCCCACTGTTTTTAGCATTGCTTGCTAGTGAGAATGCTTGAAGTTGTAGCTTGTGGAAGCATCGTCAAGAGCAGATTAAAATGTCAGAAAAATAGTAGATGAACCAAAAGCAGCACTCCTAGGGACCCTAACAACTTCCACACTCACTCAGCACTACAGTATGGCTCTTAGGAAAAGCCTCATTTTGGTAAAGCTGTACAGCTGCACTACCTGAACACAGGACCGGCTCTAGCTTTTCTGCCGTCCCAAGCAGCGAAGAAAAAAACAAACTGCCGCCGAAGAGGAAACAATGTAGAACCTGCCGCAGCCGAGCCGCCGAAACCCCCCCCACAAAACACTGGAGTGCCGCCCCTTCACATTTGCCACCCCAGGCACCTGCTTCCTTCGCTGGTGCCTAGAGCCGGCCCTGCCTGAACAAGAAGACTGGGAGCATTCTACTTCCCTAAACATCAACAGGGAGGGGAACATTCCCACTACTATACTTCTTTATGGACTGCAGCCTTTTCCCTGCTGGGCACCAGTCCTGCTCAGTGGGCTTCACATCCTCCTTTTGGGCTGTGGGGGAATAATTTTAAGAAAGGATTTTGAAGACCTGGATAATGGGACCTTTGGCCTAGCCTGTAAACTAGGCTGTAACCTTTGGCCAAGTCTGTTGCTGTGTATCTTTGTGTAACCCTGTATACCAGGTCAGTCATGGGGGTGTGGAAAGTCCCCAAATAGAACAATTTGCAATAATCACATTAAGAAATATGAAATATGAGCGTCACTGTTAAATTGGGAAAGCAAAGCTGCTAACTGCAGAAGAAAACAGGCTGTAGGGCAAAGTAACCGGAAAGGCCTTGGCTTGTTTTGCTCAGTGCTTTTGACCTGCATTATTTTATTCAAATAAGGTAATTGATAAGAAAGCGTATGTATGACTGTTTGTGGTTTAAGGCTTTATAAGCTCGTGTAAATCTTGCTTCAGGGGGGCAGTTCTGTCATCTGCCATGTGTAACGGGGCAAGGCCAGAGGGCTATAGGAAAGTGGTAAGGAACCAGTATGTTAGCCCCAGGCTAAACAAATCCCTGATACCTTATGGCAGTTGCTCCAGGTTAATCAAGACACCTGGGGCCAATTAAGAATTTTCCAGAAGGCAGGGAGGTTGATTGAGACACCTGCAGCCAATCAGGGGCTGGCTGAAACTAGTCAAAAGCCTCCCAGTGAGTCAGTGAGGGGCGCATGTCAGGAGCTGTGGAAGGAGGTTGCATGTGAGGAGCTGGGAGCAAGAGGCACTAGGAGCTGAGAGTAAGAGGGCGTACTGCTGTAAGATCCTGTGGTGAGGATAAAGAAGGTGTTGGGAGGAGTCCATGGGGAAGTAGCCCAGGGAGTTGTAGCTGTCGTGCAGTTGTTCCAGGAGGCACTCTAAACAGCTGCAATCCACAGGGCCCTGGGCTGGAACCCGGAGTAGAGGGCGGGCCCGGGTTCCCCCCAAAACTCCCAACTCCTGATCAGACACAGGAGGAGTTAACCTGGACTGTGGATTCTACTAGAGGGGAAGATCTCTGAGGCAAGCAGAATCCGCCAATAAGCGCAGGACCCACCAAGGTAGAGGAGGAACTTTTTGTCACACATGCTTGTAATCAATAAAGGAGCCTCAAGCGATGCTGATCAAAACACAACATGTGGTTACTTTTCCACACCAGGGTACTGTGCACTTCTGAGAACATAGGGACAGAAGTTTCTATACTCCCACGATCACAGACATTGCTATTCTGACTGACCCCTATATGGGCTGCACACCAGAGCTGAAGCAGAGGTGAAAGGCTTCTTGGGACCTCTTGCATAGGGCTAGACAGAATCCGGCCCTGGCTGCAGGACTGGGCCCCATATTCTTCCCAACATTAAAAACCCAGGTACTTTTTTTCACTAAATACTCAGGACCTGATTCTCATCTACACTATGGGCTTGTTTTCACATATTGTGCTAGAGCTGCACCAGTGCAACTGCACCACTGTAGCACTTTAGTAAAGATGCTCCTTTGCCGATGATTAATCCACCTCCCCAAAGCTATGTCAGCAGGAGAAGCTCTCTCATCAATACAGCACTGTCCACATGGGGAGTTAGGTTGGCATAGCTATGTCACTCAGGGGTGTGGATTTTTCACACCCCTAAGGGCCCTTAGGCCAGGTCTACCAATATAGATCTGTTGTGTAGACCTGGCCTAAGGGCCCTTCGCAAGTGGTGTAAAGTGGTTTTCATGTAAATGATAACTAGACCCAGAGTCTTTGTCATCATATGGACAGGGTGCATTTCTTATCAGATATTCACTTATCTTTCTGTGCATTCAATTAGCCTCCCTCCTGTCTCTCCTCATCTTCTCTCTCCTAAAGAAGTGCATCAGTAGTTCTTGTAAAAGTATGACTAACAAAGGATTTCTGGAAATATTTGCAGGAGAAGTATTGACAGGACCAGTGTGGGAGAAAACAATTGTATATATATTTTTTAAATCATACAGCACTTTTTTTTGCCAGCAAGAAATACAATGTAATTAGGGAATGGAATTAGGAAGATGTCTCATGTAATGGATACGATGCTAAAACATAAAATGCTCATTTGCCTTCAGTTAATTTGACTGGATAGTATAATAATTTTATCGTCCCTTAACCTGATCACACCACTATTCATTTTGTTGTCACCGATGTCAGAACATTTTGTTGTTCTGATTTTTTATAGCAACCACTACTTAGCACAGAGGACAATTTAGAAAGAATCAAGTCTGTGGTGGCTGGATGCTGAATTAGTGAATGCAGCTGCACTCTGTGCACACCTTTTGTAATATGAAATTGAATAAGACTGGTACTTAGTTTTACACTGTACTTTTTGAATTAGATATATTGAAAATGCTTTATAATGTAAAGGGATAGATTTTGGTAGCAAAGCAACTGACTGCATATGATAATTCAACTGTCATTAGGCACTCAAGTACAACCTTGTTTGAGCAAAATCTGTTTCATTGACAGAGGAAATGTTGAGATTACCTGATTTCCCTGACCAAAGATGCATCTTTGCATCCAAAATGCATCTTTGGATCTCACTGAAACCCAGAGCATGAAGCGAAAGAACCTTTGTTTAAACACCTGGTCTAAAGAAGAGTACCTCTATCAGTGCACTACTGTGCATCAGCCCAAGGATCTAAAGACTGGACACGTGAACTGAGATTTACTGAATCTATTCATCAGCATCTGTAATACTGTAAATCTGTCTACGTGCAAGCTGCTTTCCTTCTGCATTAAAGTTTGTGAATTGGAGTCACCTTGGCAAAGCAGGTGGTGATGCATCATACTGCTGCAGTTACAGACCTAAATCTGTTTCATGTTGGCTATTCCAAAGTATGGGGGGGAAAGGGCTGTAGACAAACATTACTGTATTATTCTACACAGTGTAATGCAGTGGATCATTCATCTAATTTTAACTGTTTTACTGGATAAATAAATACTATACAACACATGAATCTTTCAACCAGATAAATTGCAATCTGACCATACTCTGTATCACCACTGCCCTGTGATTATGTTGCTCTGATGTTATTTATCTATTAAAAGTATTTATATGACCAAATTACCAAGGTATCTGAGCACCTCACAATCTTTAATGCATTTATCTTCACAATACCCCTGTGAGGTAGGGAAGTGCTATTATCCCATCTATAAAATGGTGATCTGAGGCACAGAGAGGCCAAGTGACTTGCCCACAGTCACACAGAAAGCCTTGGGCAGAGCAAGAAATTGAACCTGGGTCTTCTAGGTACTAAGCTAATACCCTAACTACGGGACCATCTTTTAGCTAACAGTATCATCATCATGTCACACCGTTGCTTTTTCAAATACAATATTTCAATTCAAATACGTTTTAAAAATTGCTTAAAAATTATTATATTTTAAACTCACAGTGGACCAGTAAAAATATGCATCAGCTTTTGCCTTTGGTTTGGTTTGTCAGCTGGAAACTTTACAGGTAATCTACTGTTGAATACCCTGGTAGATGTTTATAAAACAAACTGCTACATTTATACACTTACCTACACAGGGAAATTGCCCAGAATAGCTATTCCACACAAGTTCCCAGTGTGAACACTTGTTCCTCACTAAGGGCTACATCTCCACTATGAGCTAGGGGTGTGATTCCCAGCTCACTTACACATACTCGTGCTAGGTCAATGAGAGTTAGTGCAAGTATAAATAGTACTTGTAGCCATGATAGCACAGGGAGCATCAGCAGAGGGATAGCTTAGCCATGCCAAGTACAAGCCCACCTGAAACTGGTAGCTAAGCTGTGCCATCGCTGCCTGTGCTACCATGGCTACACTATTATTTATATTCGTGCAAGCTTGATGAATGTGTGTACAGTTGAGAATCACATATCTATCTCTCAGTGTAGACATAGCCTACATTGCGCTTTCATTTGGTTGAGGTTAAAGCCACTTTGGAAGTGGATTGAGGTAATCTGCAGAAAGGCCCTCTTTTGTGTGGAGTAAGTATGTCCACATGGGAAACCTAGTGCAGAATAGCTATTGCATTTTTAGTTCACACCCTAATTTTATTTTGCAATAGCTTTTCTTTGTATACAAGCCCTAAGATTCAGGATCCATCATCCAAACAAATTCAAAGACTTAAATAATGTCCTTCCCTAGCACAATAGCTTCATACATTAACTATGTTTCATAACTACAAGGCCTTATCTATGTTGAAATCTGAACCATGTATGAAAACAGAGTTTGGACACTATTTAACCCTGTTTTGGCTAAATTGTTTCCCTTCGTGATTTGGCTAGCCAGTGACAGGACCAACTATTGAAAAAAAAAGCCTCGCAAAGAACATATCTGGTACTAACCCAGAAAATACTGGTACAGTAAGATATCTTGGAATATAGTGGCAGTATTAGACCATGTTTGTCAAAAAACATGTGAATAACCTCACTGTTAAAAGAGCAGCAGTGTTATTCATTTTCAGACATGTTTTAATCTTTGCTGAACAGGAAAAGATCATAGGAGCTTCTAGTAACACTGTTCATAAACACATTAAGAATTTGTGCTGTTAATATTGATTTCCAGAGGCTTATAAATATCTGCTTTAGCTAAAACTTGACATGAAGTTTTGTTTTCATGTTAAAAAGTACCTGTTCTGTTATTTTAAATTTTAGGATTACAAACAAAAAACAAACTCCACTAGAATTGGGTCAGTTGTGAAATAATTTGTTCTGTGAAAGAAAGGCAATAAGCCTCAACAAAATGCTACAATGTTTTTTGCTTGATTGCCAGAGTCAAGCTTTCCACCAGATAAAAAGGTTAAATTATTCATTTAGCACCTGATTCTGTCATCCATTCTCATGTAGAGTAGTGCCTTATCATGCAAGCAGTCCCACTGATTTCTACCAGAACACCCTATTACACAGCATGAGTCCTGGAGAAAGATTCAGGCCCTTACAATTTTTTTTAACTAAAACACTGGCAAAAAAATGTTACATGCCAGGTTCTGAATACAAATTTTTAGAAGCTGATTTTTAGGCAGTTAGTATTTGTACTCCCTGTAGCCACTTTTTATGTCATACAAGTTCTCTTTCCCCTCATTCCTGTTGCATTTTCTCTCTTGAAGCCTGGGGTACATTTTAAGGGTAATATGGAATGTCTTTTCCATGCATCTTTGATCAATATTATTGGGAGTCTCATGCCTAACTCCTTATGCATCACACAAATAATATATGCATAAAAGGTCTGAAGCTGCTCTGTGCATTCCTGTTCAGAGGCCTCTGCAAATTTTGTTTCCTTAGCAGATACAGGCTCCCATTTTTATTGCATTAATTCTATTCACATGAGGCATATAAACATCCTTGTTTTTTGAAAAATCTGTTCATACAAATGGACTGAGCAACTGTGCCTTCAAACATATCAACAGGACCCATTGTACCTAGAGATTACACAGTACAAATAAACTAATTTATTCCTAGACAACAGCACCAATTTCCAGTTAGCATCTCACATCCAGTGGCTCTTTGGATACAGCACACTACTACAGCATTCATCTTTTTCTTTAGACAACTGAAAATATAATAAAGTATGATTTGGCTGACAGAAGATCATCACTATCATTAATTCACTTACTTCTGTCTTCTCACTAGCTTTTCTGGTTGCTGGCATTGTATCTGTCACATCACCTATAATTTGGCAAGAGGAACATCAATCACAGGTTAGTCTTTGCCTCCTTGTTTTAGGAGAAGGTAGGTTAGTGACAGAAAATTTGCTTTCATTATCTTGGGAGACTGTATCAGTCTTGCCAGCTTTAGCATCTGCTATCTCATCTGTCTGTATTTAGATACTGTTCCACACATCACCTCAACATACAAATATAGGAACTGCCATACTGAATCAGACTGGTGTACCATATAGTTCTGTATACTGCCTGACAATGGCCAGTACCAGCTGCATCAGAAGTAGATGCAGGAAAACCATGAGGTTTTATATCCTATTCTGATGGGGTGTGCAAACCCCACACAAGGCAAGAAGGGGTTAAAGAGCCTCATTGAGCTAAGGCAGTCTCACCCCACCACACCTGCAAAGCATACCAATCTGGGAGAAAGAGCTTTAAAGGGGAAAAGCCTTGAATACTGAGGGGTTTCCTAAAAATCTCTACCTACTCTCTATGAATATTGTTTTGTACCAGATTCAGTGTGAATGGAAAGGCAACCGAGTGAGAAAAGACACTAGAGCCTCCAATAGGTAGAAGTCAGAAAGAGAAATTCCTGAGTGTGGTGGAGGTAAGACAGGAGGCCCATGCAAACATGTGCTCACACATGGTTATCTTTTCTCATCCTCAACTTCTCTCTCCTCATCCTAATTCCAATTTAGGAAATTAGATCTCAGAGAGTATCTGAGAAGCTCTCTTCTCCCCCATTCATGTGAGGGAGAAGTAGCATGTATTCAGTTACCCTACTAGGATTCTATGCATCACTTAAAGTTATTTAAAGTTATGTTTGTCTGCTCCCACCAGCACAACCATATTAGCAGAAATGTGTATAATAACCATTAGGACTCAGTGAGGCCTCTTGTATACACCACAAACATGTCTTTCCTCAAACCATTTTCAGCTAGATTCCAATTTGTCACATCCGACATACTTTTCAAAGTCATAGCCACTCTCATTGTCATGCTTCCAGATGTCCAACCGGTGACACTCAAATTGGAATAAAACAACTGCATCATCTACGCTTCTGAAATATAGTGTATGCCAGTCAGTGATTTGTAAGGGTTTTGTTTGTGTTTGTTTGTTTTTAGGAAACCCCTCAGTCTACAAGGAAACTGGCCCAGGATATGATGATTCAGAAACGATTTGTATCAATCAATATTCAACTGCAGTGTAATCAGAAACACAAAACAAAGGAGCAGTGTAAATGTTCATTCCCCTGCAGTTCACACACTGCCCCCATACTTTTTTTTAAATCCAGAGGAAGGAGTGAAAGTAACAAAAAACACATCTAGTGATCTTTTACTTTTGTAACATTCATTCCCTCTTGCCCTCTCCTACCCTTAGCTTTTTTTTTTCATCCATTGCTGAGATAAGTCGAACCAAAGACTCTTAGTCAAGAATAGTACCAGTGCCATAACAGAGCGGGGAGCTACCTGTTGTTATGAACAGGAATGTGGCAGAAAGAGAAGTGAGGGACTGACCATTTTAAGATGACTTCAGTAGGCCTGCTTATGTGGGTAAGGAATGTAGGGTCAGGCCCTTAGTTTGTAGAGTCTCGCTTTGTCTTTGATTTTTCCATGTGCAACTATAGTGATGTATAAAATACTAACATGCAATGTGGCTCCACAAGAAATATTCTCTTTAAAGAGAAAGGGAGCATCATTTTGGAGAGGCTTGGGAGGTGAGGGGGTGGAGACAAGTGTACATATTTTGGACTGGATCATCCCACTGTAGAAAAATCCAGGGGAGAGAGTTCTGGAAGAGGAACAATGTGCAAGAATATCCCTGCAGAATTCCTCCCCAATCATTCTCTTGAGGTGTCAGATAGGTTTGTCCTCCATATGGGACTCAACACAACACCTGGAAAATACTTAAGGATTCAAGTGCAGACAGTGTAGTTAAATCAAAGGTCCTGTGCCTC
Source organism: Chelydra serpentina (assembly GCA_037349315.1). Lineage (NCBI taxonomy): Eukaryota > Metazoa > Chordata > Testudines > Chelydridae > Chelydra > Chelydra serpentina. The sequence continues at coordinate 32,757,178 of JBAIAC010000042.1, forward strand.
TTCATTAGTGACTACATTCACAAAAGTACTTAGGTGCCTACCACTGTAGGAACCTAAATCCCAGAATCAGATCCCACATATATTCACAAAACCCCCGCTCAGCTGCCCCTGAACCCTGCAGGCACCTAAAATCACACAGCACCTAAATGTTTGCAGTAAAGTTTCCTGAGCACGGACGTTTCTACCTCTGAGCATAAGCACTGCAACTGCATAGCAGACATCCAAATGCCTAAATCCCCATAAATTCACAAACAAGGAATAGGTAGATAGGTGTTCCTCCACCTAATTCACCTGCCAGGCCTGATCTAGAAAGCGAGCTCTGACCTCACCTACTCGATCAGGCCGAGCAGTAATAGGCAATCTCATACAAAATGAGGGAGATGGGGGAGAGAAAGTCCCTCACAACTTTTAGCCCAGTGGTTAGGGTATTTATGTGGGACATCTCCGGTTCATGTCCCCCGCTCCATCTGAGGTTGAAAAAGGGATCTGCCACCTTTCAGGTGAATGCCCTAGCCACCGGGCTATGGGATTTTCTGATGTGGGGCTCCCTCGGCTTCTCCTGTGAAGCTGTTGTACTCTGGATTTTTTAATCATTTATCCTCGACATTCAGTATCACCACACCTAAGTTTCTTTGTGAATCTAGCCCTTAATGCAGGTTTATTTTCTGGAGAAGAAAGAATTTGAGCAGTATTTTAAAAAGACAAACTAATTTTGAAGGCAGACTAATTGCAGAGCGGCCATTTCCTGTTCATGAGAGGTCTTACATTCTTTATATTTTCATTTTTGGGAAAGGGTGAGGGAAGAAGATTTCACAGTTATGTTATCAAATTAGATAGATACTTTGATAGGGCACAGTAATGCCAACTTGTTAGAATTTACAGCAGAAATGTCTGTAGGCATTCACTATCCAGTTACAAAAATAAATAAATAAATAAATAAAATAAAATGAACAGAATTTTTAAAAATGTGGATTGCAGCAGTATCCTTATTTCTAGTCTATAGTGGCTAACTCAAGTCATAGGACTAAACCACAGAGGGGAACAAACTGATACTTTTTCTTGAATATAAAATAAAGGTGCTATCTTCCTTCTGGGTACATAAAAAGTACCCTTTTTATCAATGTATGAAACAAATATAAAACAACATTCCACACCTTACATAGTTTAAAGACATGAGGGGATTGTGGGGTAGAAGGACACAGAGGGAGATACAACAAATCTGGGCCTGCTCCTACTGAAGATTACAGATGGAATTTTCAAATGTGCCAAAGTGACTTAGGAACACAAGTCTCATTCTAAATCAATGGGATTTATGCTACTAAATATTTAGTTGCTTTTTAAAATTCCATACTATGGGTGTGCTGCTCTTGATTTCAAGAAGAGCAGGACTAGGCCTCAATAATAGCACAAGGTTAAATTGGCTGTCTAGTGCAGAGGTGGGCAAACTATGGCCCATGGGCCAGATCCAACCAGCAGGACCGTCCTGCCCAGCCCTTGACCTCCTGGCCCTGGAGGCTAGCCCCCGGTCCCTCCTCCGCTGTCCCCCCTCCCCCGCAGCCATGCCACCACGTGAGCAGCATGGCTGGCTCCGGCCGGGCGGCACGGCTGCCAGTCCTGCCACTCTGAGTGGCATAGTAAGGGGGCGGGGAGTGGGGGAGTTGGATAAGGGGCAGGGGGTCCTGGGGTGCAGTCAGGGGACAGGGAGCAGGGGCGGTTTAATGGGGCGGAGGTTCTAGCGGGGATGGTCAGGGGACAGGGAGCAGGGGATGGCTGGATAAGTGTGGGAGTCCTGGGGGGGCCTGTCAGGGGGTGGGGGAGTGGATAGGGGTTAGGGCAGTCAGGGAACAGGGAATGGGGGGGTTGGATAGGTGATGGGGTCCCGGGGGGGTGGTTTGGGGCATGGGGTCCTGGGAGGGGCGGTCAGGGGACAAGGAGCAGTGGGGTTTGGATGGGTCAGAAGTTCTGAGGGGGGCAGGAAGTGGGAGGGGGCAGATAGGGGCCGGGAGCCAGGCTGTTTGGGGAGGCACAGCCTTCCCTACCTGGCCCTCCATACAATTTCGCACCCCGATGTGGCCCTCAGGCCAAAAAGTTTGCCCACCCCTGCTCTAGTGAGTAGAAATGCTGAAGAAGACACCTATCACTTAATTATCTAAACCTAAAATGCAAGTTTCTTAGAGACAAACCTCTCCAGCCATTTAAAGGAATGGTGTTAATAGGATCCACAGGAAGATCCATTTACTGTAGTTTTCTAACTGGGAGATGGTTCTTGTGACACTAGGTCTTGAGGGAGGGTGAAGAAAGGGGTTTACAAAAACTAAAACTAAAAACAAGAACCCAATGAGAGTGGAAGAATCCCTCATGCGATATAAAGAAAGAACCCCTCCATCTTTTCCCCTACTGAACTGTGTGGGAAAGTCTAACAGAATTTATTATAGAAAGGACAATCTTTCTGTAGAGTTATTTAGCAATGGAATTTAATAGAAAATTTTATCCCTGCTATAGAATATCTATCCAGGATGGTTCAAAAAACTAGATACAAATGATCTCATTTTCTATTAAATTCTGTAGGGTTTTAGAGTACATTGTATAAAATCCTATGGGTTTCATCTCTATGCAAAAGTCCTAACAGTTAATAAAGGGAAACAGAAAGACTAAACCTTCAGTACATATCTTGCAGTTTTTAGGTGTTTTCATTACTCAAGTCTGCTTTACAATGCACTGACTTTAACCATCAAAAAGTTAAATATTAAAATTATAGCGATCTGTGGTGCAATTGGTACAGCTTCACTCAGTTGACCTTAGCTTCAAATGAATTTATTCAGCCTTTAAAGACGTAGTGATAGCAATAAACATGCGCAGGGCCGGCTCCAGGCACCAGCCTACCAAGCATGTGCTTGGGGCGGCACCTGGAGGGGGGCGGCACTCAAGGTTTTTTGGGGTTTTTTTTTAATTTACAAAAAAAACTAATCTTCCTCTGGCGCCCCGGCCGGGGGAGCGGGGCCGCAGGCGTGCTCCGCTCCCCGCCGGCGCCCCGCCCGGGGCAGCGGGGCGGCGGGCGCGCTCCGCTCCCCGCCCGGGGCAGCGGGGCGGCGGGCGCGCTCCGCTCCCCGCCAGTGCGCTCCGCTCCCCGCCGGCGCCCCAGCCAGGACAGCGGGGCGGCAGGTGTGCTCCGCTCCCCGCCAGCGCCCCGGCCGGGGCAGCGGGGCGGCAGGCGTTCCGCGCTCCCCACTGGCAGGGGGAGCGGGGCGGCGGGCTTGCCGCCCTCCCCGCTGGCCCCCCCCCCCGGCGTTTTGGTGGGGCGGCGTTGTTGGGGGGTGTGTTTTGGCCGGCGTTGGGGGGGGAGGGGGCGGCGCTTGTGGGTTGTTGTTTTTTTTTGCTTGGGGCGGCCAAAAAGCTAGGGCCGGCCCTGAACATGCGTGTCCAGATTCAGAAGCTTTCTCAAATGTCACTTAGCCTCACAAAAGACAACACTTGTTAAGCTGTTTGCTCACAACTTTCAAACTATGAGATGACTACACTCCTTTATAATTTCACAGATGGTCACCACACAAAAACACCCAATAAATGGGAACAGACCCAACATGAAAGTAAGATGTGTAAGAGTCACGATGATAGTACTCCAGGAGACCAGGGCAGGAAAACTTTAAATGTGCTACCAACATGATCAGCAGCAGCCTGTCTCAGGAGCTACACTTAGGGTCCAAACCAATTCATAATAGTTTCATCCATTCACTTAGATGAACTCTTTTTAAAAAAAAAATCTGAACTATTTATACATGGATAACTTTTTTTTGCAGTTTGTCTCCATATATTATAGCAACTGATTACATACAGTGTGTAGAAAACTTGTTGCACTGGTCCATTACGATATAGCCCATGGATTTTAACAGATACTTAAAGACTAATGAATTCTGGCATCTCACCTTTGTTGCAATATCCTTCTGTAGAAGCAGTTTTAAGTTTTTCCTATAAAAGTCACCCAGGAGTTCACCCTCCAGGCCTGTCTATACTAGAGATGTTTTTATCAAAATATCCCACCATCACCAAGCCTGGTTAAGCTCCACTGGTTTTAACAATGTTAAGAGGCTTAGTACAGAATGGCTGTGTGCATAGTGTAGAGTTCAAGAGATCCACCCAAATTGAACTTTTCAGGGTCCTTTTAAAATGGGGTTGGGAAGCCCCCTGTGTGGGCTTGGATGATCAAGTTCTACACTGACCTCAGCATATTACTGTAAAGGCACTTTCCACCTACTTCCAGAACTCCTCCTCACCTCCTATTTTGCAGAGAAGGGATGATACAGGTGATGTGAACAACCCTCCCTCTTCCCAACCACACATTTTACTGTCTAAGATGAGTGAAATGCCAACACTTGCACCATGCAGTAAATGGTGAAAAGTAAATTGGATTTATCTTTCCAGTTTAAATCTAAAGTAACATAAATGTTACAGACTCAGTGGATTTTGACTTTTGCCATGTGACGGGGTATGAACTTTCTGTAACTCTGACTTGGTCATGTGACTGGGGACAGGAAATATTTCTTAGCATTCCTGTATATCATACCCTTGTTCCACTCAAGTTAGTATATTAGTGTCCTTTTTATCTTTTAAATTTAGAAGTATGGAAAACTTCTAAAGAATAAGTGTATTCTTTGAAACCCTAGCCCTGAACATTACTGTCCTACTAACTCCATTGAGAACTGCACTCTTACTTGTGCAGTCTCTAAACCAAGGGCCTGTTCCTATGGATTACCCCGGTGTTGCCATATTTCATGATTTTATCAAATCTCATGATCTTTGGTGTTTTTCATAGTGCCCCAGGTGTTGGAATCAGATTGCATGAAAGTTCCAGCTTTCATTACAAAAAAAGTTGAGTCCTCATGGTTGTGGAAAGCTTCAAAATATGAAGCAAGTGCACCTTAAAGTTTCAGAAAATAGAACTGTATTGTTTTTAAAAATAATCTCTGGATTTTTAAGCCAATCTCATGATTTTTGAAAGCTTGGGGTTGGCAGTACTGCAGGCACCCCCAGGAAGCCATGCTACCCATAGATATTGTTCTTCCACAGTTGAGTAGTTGAAGCCACACAGTGGGATACAGCAGAAAGGAGCTCTTGGCAAAATATCCCTGGGTCTAGAGAGGATAACATGGAGTGGAGAGTACTTGATCTCCAATTCCACACCAGGCTCTGCCCCAGAAAATAAAAGTTTGAAGACTGGGAAGTAGATGGACTTGAGACAAACAAGCATCTACAGACTCCTGATAAGCAGAGAAAGCATGCAGGTATACCTCCCAGTCTTCAATCTTGTACATACATTTCACTGGTTATAAATCTGTGATGCATTAAATAATTCTAATCTAGTCTCTTGCCTAGTAACAAAGATTTGGAATGCAGAACTGAACAGAACTTTCTTGAAACTTTCAGGATGATGGAGTTTCTCTCATTTAGACCTTATCTATGCTAGGAAATTTTAAGGGAAAAAAAATCCCACTGGTGTTGCCATTAGCACAGGTGGGAGCACTACACACACACACGATTTTGGCAGCATTGAACAGTGTCAGTTAAACCTGCCGTAACTAGATCAAAAGACTTAGGACTTGATTTTGCATCCTCCATTCCCACTAACTTTAGGCCTCACTTCTTCCGATCTAGTTACAGAATTAAGAATCACATTTATCCCCAACCCTTCTTCTAAAATAAAATATTAAATAGTTACCTTATAAAAGAAATTAGTACGCCCCACAGATCCTATTTTTCCGGTGTGGTTCATGAAAGAAATGTTTCCTTCAGTAGCCCCATAAAACTCACACATCTTGATGTCACCAAATCGGCCTAAAAATTCTCTCCATACATCACTCCTTACTCCATTTCCAACTGCCAAGCGAACTTTGTGATCTTTTTCTCCTTCTTTCTATTAAAAGAAAAATTAAAGAAGTTTTAAAAGAATAAAATATTGTAATGGGTGTGTTTGACTGTAGCAGATACTACAGAAAAAAATGTACAAACTTTCAGACAGCCAACAGAAAGCAAAATCAGAAACTAAAAAGTTAAAGTAAATTACAGTGCATTTCTAACGTTGTGAACTAGAGCTAAGATACAGCTGTAGTTCAGCAAACACTGAACCAGTGTTATAAATATATGCATGTAAATTGATTGCAACAGTTAAAATGTTGCTTAAATGAATATTAAAGAAAGGATGCTTGGGTTAGAGAATATGAATATATGCAGGTTTTAGAAAAATTAACCTATCACTCTTCTCTCTAGAACAACTTTAAATTAAAAACTGATGTTGGGGAGGGGTTAGTAAAATGAATAGGGAAAAGCAGGAATTGCTTCTGTAACAGATTTACATCACGAGAGGTTATCAGTTACCTCCTTGTCCTTTCAAATGCATTACAACGTTCATGAAATCTTGGTTGTTTCTCAAGCAATTACAAATTATGAGTATTCCTGTCCTGATTAGAGCATCTGATCCATCTCCTATAGTACCTTCAATATTAAGACTTGCAACTAGGGCTGTCAATTAATCGCAGTTAACTCAAAAAATTAATCATGATTAATCGCAGTTTATACTGTTATACTGCACTGTTATACAATAGAATACCAATTGAAATGTATTAAATATTTTGAATTTTTCTACACTTTCATATATTGTATTCTGTATTGGAATTGAAATAAGTATATATTTGATTACAAATATTCACACTGTAAAAATAATAAAAGAAATAGTATTTTTCAGTTCACTTCATACAAGTACTGTAGTGCAATCTTTGTCGTGAACATGCAACTTACAAATGTAGATTTTATTTTTGTTACATAACTGCACTCAAAAACAAAACAATTTAAAACTTCAGAGCCCAGGCTATTAGCTAGGATGGGCAGGGATGATGTTCCTAGCCTCTTTTTGCCAGAAGATGGGAATGGGCGACAGGGTATGGATCACTTGATGATTACCTGTTCTGTTCATTCCCTCTGGGGCACCTGGCATTGGCCACTGTTAGAAGACGGGATACTTGGGTAGATGGACCTTTGGGCTGACCCAGTATGGCCATTGTTATGTTCTACAAGTACACTCAGTCCTACTTCTCATTCAGCTAATCACGAAGACAAACAAGTTTGTTTACATGTACAGGAGATAATGCTGCCCTTTTCTTATTTACAATGTCACCAGAAAGTGAGAACAGGCATTTGCATGGCACTTTTGAAGCTGGCATTGCCAGGTATTTACATGCCAGAGATGCTAAGCAGCCGTATGCCCCTGCATGCTTCGGCCACCATTCCAGAGGACATGCTTCCATGCTGATGATGCTTATTAAAAAATATGTGTTAATTAAATTTGTGACTGAACACCTTGGGGGAGAATTGTCCCCTGATCCGTTTTACCTGCATTCTGCCATATATTTCATGTTATAGCAGTCTCGGATAGTGACCCAGCACACGTTCATTTTAAGAACACTTTCACTACAGATTTCGCAAAATGCAAAGAAGGTACAAATATGAGTTTTCTAAAGATAGCTACAGCACTTGACCCAAGGTTTAAGAATCTGAAGTGCCTTCCAAAATCTGAGAGGGACGAAGTGTGGAGCATGCTTTCAGAAGTCTTAAAGAGCAACACTCCAATGCAGAAACTACAGAACCCAAACCACCAAAAGAGAAAAATCAATCTTCTGCTGGTGGCATCTGATTCAGATAATAAAAATGAACATGTGTCGGTCCACACTGCTTTGGATTGTTATCGAGCAGAACCCATCCAGCAGCATAGCCAGGGAGGGAGCAGGGGGAGTGGCCGCTCCCCCTGTGAGCGGAAGCGGCGCCTTAAAAAGGAAGCGGTGCCGCACTCACCCGGCAGCGCTCCAGGTCTTCGGCGGCATTTCGGCGGTGGTACCACCGAAGATCCAGAGCAAGTGAGGACCCGCTGCCGAAGACCCGGAGCGCCGCCGGGTGAGTACAGGTGGAGGCGCCTTTTTATAGCGCCGCTCCCCCTGTGCTCCAGAGCTGGCTGCACTACTGAACCCATCATCAGCATGGACGCATGTCCTCTGGAATGGTGGTTGAATATGAAGAGACATGAATTTTTAGTGCATCTGGCATGTAAATATCTTGCGACTCCGGCTACAACAGTGCCATGAGAATGCCTGTTCTCACTTGCAAGTGATTCTGTAAACAAGAAGCGGGTCGCATTATCTCCTGCAAATGTAAACAAACTTGTTTGTCCGAGCGATTCGCTGAACAAGAAGAAGGACAGAGTGGACTTGCAGGCTCTAAAATGTTACATTGTTTTATTTTTGAATGCAGGGATTTTTGTACATAATTCTACATTTGTAAGTTCAACTTTCATGATAAAGACATTGCAGTACATTACTTGTATTAGGTGAATTGATAAATACTATTTCTTTTGGGGTTTTTTTTACAGTGCAAGCACTTGTAATCACAACAAATATAAATAGAGCACTGTATACTTTGTATTCTGGGTTGTAACTGAAATCAATATATTTGAAAATGTAGAAGACATCCAAAATATTTAAATAAATGGTATTCTATTATTGTTTAATCACACAATTAATCACGATTAGTGAGTCTGGTCAGCACTAGGAGCTGTGAGAGGCTCGAACTTGTTCAGTGAGAAAAGAGTCTTCTTCGATTTTAGCTACTAAAATCAAAGTAGTCTCTAAGCATGTGCAAACTGCAATTTTTTCCAAAGACTTGTAAGCTCATCAAATTTGGGCACATTTTCATGGGCACAGCAAAAGGTCACACTCCAACTAAATTTCAACTCAATGCTTAAAAGCATGGGAGCCCTACCACTGTTCAAAGAAAAGGTCACCACAATTTTTTTTAATGTGGGTCAAACAATGTATTTCCTCCCCAGCTTTGATCTTGGAAATGGCTGAAGTGTTTTGGCTGAAATTAAAGTCAGGCTGAGGCAGACATATGGCATGTAAAATTTTAGCCCAGACAGTTGAAGTTTGGCAATGTTATAAGCGATTGAAAATAAGATCTTATCATGGGAAGTGTAAGACTGCCTTAATCATACCAGCCTCACCTATAATACTATTTATAGACAAATAAATCAAAATCTAATGCATTGCTGCATTCTTGATAAGTGATGAACTGAGGTCAGGCAACACTACTAACATGGGCCGCTTTAGAAAACAGGTAGGCAATTTCAAGCTCTTGCTATGCATGCTATTTGGAGCTCCATTGTTAGACCTCAGAACACTATGGTGGAGAAAATGAATATTTCAGTACACATTTCAAGTGAACTCTGAATTTCCTTTTTGAACTGTGGAAGTTATATTACATTGTGTGTATCAAAAGTATACATTTTTCTTCTCTCTCTCTCCCCCCTCCCCCCATTCCCTTTAAGAATGGATAACTCACTATGAGGGAAGAGCAACGTCTTTATTAGTTTTGGGAACCCTACTTCAATGAACGAGAAATAAATCCACATTTCATAGATGTTGGCATCTCTTACCATGCAAATATCTAAAGCATCCATCATCCTGTTACAATCCCTGTTCCATTCCGCTGTTTTAGTTGGCTTTTACCGCATCCATGTTTTTACCTTCTCCTACTGGTCTGTGACCTCATTTTGCAGTAAGAATTATGTAACCACTGATTCTATAAAATCACATACAGCTTTGCTCTTTTCCTACCTCTGCAGCTCTGTGATCTTGTTTCAACATGTGATGCATTATTCAGCATGATGGAACTAATGGAGGGTGTTACCAGCAACAATAGTATCTAAATACAGCAGTGATGCAATAAGTGCCTGACTGTCAAATGTGGATGTCATATCACATATCATAATGTAGCTTTTCATACATTCGACATGCAATGAGGTTTTACATGTATTTTAAATTTACCAAATACTGAAGAGCTTGTGACTACCAATATACTTTGAAAAAAAGTGTTTAAATGCCATCTTGAATTTCAGTAGAAAAGCTTTGTGAAACATTTTGCTTCTAGAAAACTATTCACCCTTTGAATGCTATAAAATTGAAATAGACAAGTCAATTTGATTTAAAGTAGCAACTATTTTAGAATTAGTTATTTTTCTTTCAGTTTCATTGCTACACTGAAATTAATGTGTCAGTTACTGAACTACAGTTACCCCTTGCTGAGGTCATTGATTTCTCAGTCATTCAAATGTAAAGAATACTGGTAACACTCCACTGAAAACAAAACAAAGAACTCCTTTCACTGAGATCATTTGTTCAACAATGAACAGAAGAGAGAGGATAAAAAAGTATACATAGATTGAATGGCTCATTCATAAACCAAGGGAAATTAAAGCTCTTTAGAGATCAAGTTAAGATACAGGTAACTGTTTCCATTTATATTTTTCAGGAACAAAGACAAAATTGTTGATGGTATGCTGAAGAACAATTCCAAACAAGGAACCAGGCTCTGGTCTTATTTTCACCAGTGCAAATCCAGAATCAATAGTGGAATCAGTGGTCTCAGTCCTCAGCCTCATTATGGCTGCTTTGCACTGCTCCATTATGGCTCTAAACTCAGGGCATCCAGGCCCCAGAGGATCTTTCCTGCACAGGCAGGTTCTCGGGAGGAGAAGAAACCACAGATACTGCTGGGGATCTGGCCCAATGTCTCTTTGGGCATGTCTACACTTACTGGTAGATTGGCACTGCTGCAATCGATGCAGCAAGGGTTGATTTAGTGGGTCTGATGTGCTAAATTGCTGGGAGAGCACTCTCCCATCAAGTTGTGTACTCCACCTCCCTGAGAAGCATAAGGGAAGTTGACGGGAGACACTCTCCCATTGACACAGCACAGCGTAGCCACCGTGGTAAGTGGATCTAACTACGTCAACTTCAGTTACATTATTCACATACCTGAAGTTGCATAAGTTAGATCAATTTACCACGGTAGTGTAGACCAGCCTTTTGTGGCTGCATCTTTAATGCCATCAACAGTACAAGACAGGGCTGCTAGATTTCAGGAAATGCTTTTCTGAAGTATCTAGCAATTCCTGCAAAGGCACAAAGGAGTCACATGGAGGTACCAAATCCCAATGCTGGAGAGTGACCTTTCCTAAAAGTGGGGGCTGTCCTAAAAGCAATCCATTCAACCGTTCCCGCAGTCCAGCTCCACACACTTCAACAATGAAATCTAATTGAATAACTGAAGTTACAAGGCTTGTAATTTAATCAAGTGCATGATGGTGACATTAACCCATTAAGGGAGGACCAGGAAGCTTTTGTGGCATAGAGGGAGACATTCTGTGGACATGGAGTGCAAGTGGAGCAACTGGAGAACTCCTGTATACTAATGAAGTTGACTTCATGTCAGCTCTGAATTGGCCAGTGTAGCAGGAAATGCTGGATTGGGGTAGGTATAGGCTATTGGATCCACACTAACAGATCCAATGAGTGAGAGCTCCTGATCAGAGAGTGTGGAGGGGCAAAAGGTTCTATTCCTGTTCACAGAAGGAAATAGCTGGCCACAGAAGGTTTATGCTTCAATCCCACAATATACTCCCGCGCAGGGGTGTTTTTCTTTTCACCCTCTTTCCCCAACCCATGCAGGGCCAGCCCTAGACCAAATGGCACCACCTCCATTTGTTATACTTCTGAATACCTTACAGCACCCTGAGCCTGGCGCCCCCCAAACCCATTACCCCAAGCAGTGACCTGGGTTGTCTGACCCTAAATCTGGCCCTGAACCTATGTACAGATTTCCAGAATTCCACCACATACAAACAAACATACACCACCCTTTGGACTAATCTTGAACTGGTGTAAACCAGCATATTTCCAAAAATTTTACTCAAGCCAGTCTGGATCCTCAAATGCTATAAATCAGTGTATCTGGCCTCTTCAATTTCATCCAAATGTTTCCAATTAAAATATCAGGAAGTCTTATGTCAGTAGAACTAAAGAAGTGTTAATGCAAGATGTTCACTTTTGCTTTCATGCCAAGTTATTTATGTCAAAAACACCGTAAATTACCAATTGATTAATGTTAACTCCTGACCCTATTAGTGATGCTAATAATCACCATCCCCTGTTCTTGCTAAAAAAAAGTTGTCTGTTAATCCTAAAATGTGAAGGACAGATCACAGGAGATTTACCTTGTAAATACAAGAATGTAACTTTATAGAAATCATGCATATCCACACTATATTCATTAACGTTTTTAATTCTGTGCTATACCACCAGATGTTACTGCCTGCTGAGTATATTCTTGATGTATAGAGCTTTTGCCTTAAAAGATTTTGTTCTCTAACTGAGCTCTTAAATCTAATGATATTTTTCAATAGTAACTTAAAACTCAGTCCCAAGCCTGGCTTCAATAGGACTCTTCTGATGAGTAAGGCTTATAGAAATGGGCTCACGGTTTGGAAAATTATCTCCCAGCATACTGTAAAATTACTCTTACTATCTGTATTCCTTCTAAATATTTTGTATATATTGAAGAGTAAATGATTATAGATAAAAGATACAGAACTAAAATTAGACCATATTTTTCCTGTTAGTACACAAGTACCTGGTTCTTATGATAATCTGTTCAAATTAAATTGTTAGAGAGGGAATATACTCTAGAGGTAAAAGTACAGAACTAGAAGTTGAGTGTTCTGGGTTCTGTTCCGGGTCCATCAGTTGACTTTTGACCATAGGGCAAGATATTCTGTACCAGTCCATACCTCTATTTCTTCACCTATAAAATGTGGTAATATTACTCCATCTCACAGTGCATCATGAGAGGCTGAATGGATTAACATTCCTAAAGTTATTAATTACTGGTATTATGGGCAGCACCTAGAGGCCACAGTCTGGATCTAATAAAGACACAAATAGATGTGGTCCCAGCGGCAGAAAGCCTACAGTATAATTCAAGGCAAAAATGCAACAAATGAGTGAAACAAACAAAAAACAAACAAACAAACAAGAGAGAAGGAGGAAAAGTGCAACAGTGATAGGACCGTATTGTCACATAGGTTTATTATGTGCACAGTCACATAGTTCAGAAACATATGGAGCTGTTTGAAAGATCTGAATAAACTAGATAACAATAGAAATATATTTTTAAAGGCTTAAAGATCCTCAGAGGGTTCTATAAACAGTAAAGTATTCATGATTCTGATATAATCAAAGATTAGCTTTGGTTAATTACAACTGTGATTAATGGTTCCCTGAGGGTTATAAAGATGGTATTTGTGAACTGATCAAATATTAGAACATTTTCAACCCAAAATGGTCCATTAAATTTATTTACTATTTATTTCCCTGAACAGTGATTTGAGAGATATATGGATTTGAACTTCATATTTATATTTAAAAGTAATGTTATAAGTTCTGTGTTAAATACAGCCTAAAAACAGGGTAAGATGAATGGAAATAAGGTGTAAATTTTTAACACCGAGAGTAATTAACCATTGGAATAATTTAGCAAGGGTTGTGATGGATTCTCCATTACTGACAATTTTAAAATCAAAATGGGATGTTTTTTCCTTAAAATATGCCCTAGGAATTATCTGGGGGGTGGGGGAGAGTTCTGTGGCCTGTGTTATACAGGAGGGCAGAACAGATTATCATAATGGTCCATTCTGGCTTAATCTATTAATTTTTTTAAAAGTAGTAATACATAAGAAAGCATGCATGTATAACAAATAGCTGAATGTCTCTTGAGAGCCTTTGGCCAAGTTCCTTTAATCATATGATATTTACTGGTATTTCGTGTAAATTAAATTCTGGAAACATGTTTCTCCTTTATGAATGTTTGTTACATTTTTGTAGTAATTAGTTAACAAGTCCAGATCTGCTTTATTATTACTAGATTCCCAGACAGTTGGAATCTTCCTCAGCCATTCTCTCTTTCATAATGTCCTTTTTATTCTAAATAAGCTGATAGGTCACTGATAAATAAGAGTGTCATCTATAATCATCAGGATATTAAATGAGTGTGGAAGGAACTACATGACTGTAGTAATATCAAATCTTACTTAACATCTACATTAAAAACCCAAGATTCTCTGTTCTACCTTTCCTACCTTGGGTTCAGGAAATGATGAGTGGGAGGGAAGCAAAGATGACTTTAAGTTGTCTTGTGAATTCTGGTCCTGGTGCAATTAAGCAGTCTCAGGGTTGTAACAATTCTCTATGGGCCATTACATCAGCAAAGAATAATGGAATGAGAGTGGTTGGTACTCCATCTCAGTTCTTCTGCTGGGTACCAGGTGGGGAGAGAACAGAGCCAGGGAGCCACAAGGAGATAATCTGCAAGGGTTGTCCCACTGCACCATAAGGTGCAATTAGGGAAATGGCTTTGTATTTAGAGAGAAACCACACAGAGGGATAAAAAAGAAAGGCATCTTGAGTGTTGAAAACATAGTCTGTAAAACTTCCCTGAGATAGATCTTAGGTAAAGACCTTAGGAGACATGAGGGAGTGTACACAGAGACCAGAAAGGTGACAGAGATGCAACAAGCCCTGTAACTGTGATACTCACCTATTCTCAAGGCCCTGCTATGTTGTAATCACACACATTTTATATATAAAACCCAACAACCCTCAAAACTTTAAACTGCAAGATACTTGCCAAATCTCTACTAAATTTGCAAATGAAAGCATAGGTGCTGGAACTAGGGGTGCTGTTGCACCCCTTACCTTAAAGTAAAAACAACAACAACCCAAATACTGTACATGGTTTCCACCTTCCGCACCCCCACTATAAAAATTGTTGCAGCACTACTGGGCAAAAGTGACACATTCTTGTGTTATTACCTTGTCTAACATAGGACCATGTCATACCTTCAAAGCAAGTGGATTTGCACAGAATGAGGAAGCACTGTCCACCCATTCTTTCCCTCTTCTTCTGAGTCTGTGAATCTCCCCTCTTTTACGGGGATCACTCTCCATGCTGTGGCAAGGAAAGCTCAAAGATGTCTGTCCACTGTATGTTCTTCTCCACTTCAACATTTGGATTTTCAGCAGGGAAATGAATGCTGATCCTGTCAGCATTAATTTACTTGCCTTTTCCTTCTGACTCATTGTTCTGAAGCAGAATAGTAGTCTTAATCCTTAATAAATGAATCCTTGAGCATGTTTTCTAAAAACATTACAGGGAATTTAATCCCATTGAAAGGAGCCTGGTCAAACTGGATCTAAAAGTCCAGCCCGGATAGGTCTACACTAGGGTGACCAGACAGCAAGTGTGAAAAATCGGGACAGGGGGTGGGGGGTAATAGGAGCCTATATAAGAAAAAGACCCAAAAATCGGGACTGTCCCTATAAAATCGGGACATCTGGTCACCCTAGTCTACACAGAAGAACAAAATATATATATAAAAAAGCACCCGGAGCACCGAATCTCAGAGGCTGGGTCTACAGCTCAGACTTGCACTACAATGCTAAAAATCATTGTGTAGACATTTGGGCGTGGGCTCAAGCTCAGGCTCTGAAATATTACCCAAGCTTCAGAGCCCAAGTTTCAGCCAGAGACTGAACATCTGCATGGCTATTTTTAGCACTGTAGCGCAAGCCCATCTCTGTAAATCCAGGCTTTGAGACTCACTGCTGCTAGGATTTTTTGTGGGGCCATGTAGACATACCGTCAGCATCCAGGGTCATTAGCCATACATTTCTTCTAATTAGACTGTTGTGAAGTAGAGATCTAGATGAAAACTTAGCCAATATCTATAGGTCTCATTTTTAAGTACTGAAAACACTTCAAACCCCCAACATTTTTTTAATTTAGATTTCTTGTAGGGATTTAACCCAGGAGAAAGTGACAGTGGATAATGGAATGACCTCTTTTACCTAACAACAGATGCCCCATCAGTACAAGAGCTCCACAAGTCAGAATATCATTTAAATAACATCAAGGCTGAGAAAAACCTGAAAATTCATTATATAGGCTTTTAATACTCTAAGCCTTGGACATGGGGAGAACTGTCTAGGGAAGGAATATCAACATGGTCTGTAAAAGTAATCTCAGAGCCTACAGGGAAATGGGAGGTGGTAGCTGACCGATACCATACTCCGTTATGAGATTTGTCAAAGCACTTAGCCCTTTCAACAAAGAGGCTTTCAATGGAGCCTGACGGGAAGGACACTTATTAGTTTTATGACTAACCTTTTTCATTAAAGTATCCATATTAGTACATTAATACAGATACCACTCTCTAGCTCTCTGCTGCATTTGCTAAAGTACACTTCTACTGAGGAGATGAAGAGGCCGAGAGAGGAGCTTGGAACAACCAAGCTGTGTAGACAACAATTGATTAGGCGCTCTAGCAAAAGCTGCACATTTGAAGCTCCCTTGAGTGGAGAAGGGAGAGCTGGTGACTGAAACACTCTGGTAACAGGTGGCCTTTCACAGGTCTGCAGGTTGCTAAAGCACTGCATGCAGAATAGTGCACAGGAAAGCTCTCACTGCAAGAGTTGTTGTAGATGTGTGAGAAGAAGTCAGCAAGTCAAAAGGCTGGAGCTGAAAAAGGTTTGGTCACATGAGTCAGTGCTAGAGAAAAGACAGCAAGAAAGAACAAATCATAGAATATTCGGGTTGGACGAGACCTCAGGAGGTCATCTAGTCCAACCCCCTGCTCAAAGCAGGACCAACACCAACTAAATCATCCCAGCCAAGGCTTTGTCAAGCCAGGTCTTAAAAACTTTGAAGGATGGAGATTCCACCTCCTCCCTAGGTAACCCATTCCAGTGCTTCAGCACCCTACTAGTGAAATAGTGTTTCCTAATATCCAACCTAGATCTCCCCCACTGCAACTTGAGACCATTGCTTCTTGTTCTGTCATCTGCTACCACTGAAATCTTCAAATATTGAGTGCAAAACAGCAAGACAACAGCTTCATGGAATGGAGATCATTGATGATTCCTGCCTGTTCACATCTCAGTTATGGGGTCCACTGTTCCCTCTAAGGTGTGTGCGCGTGCGCATGCACACAGATTCTAAATCCCGCACACATGGCGAAACACTGCGCACACAAAAATTTGCACAGAGGCACAATTTGTATAGAAGACATTTTTTGCGCACACGGCCTGTCAAAAATTAGAGGGAACATTGATGGGATCCCTACTAGTACTCAAACCAAATTGCTTTCAGCAGCCTCAGAAGACAGGACAGACAGTGAGTCCTCAAGATTGGATTCTTGGGCTTCCAGGTTATACCTATGAGCAAGTGAAGAGGAAAAACTCCTCGTTTACTATGAGTCCCATTGGTGCCTATAGGCCATCTCCTATAACTGCAAATTTCAAAGATTTTCACCCAGCTGTGGTTATTTTTTATTTACTATTGGTTTTAAAGAATATTGAACTACCAAATGTGATAGATGTTAATTAGGAGGTCTTTCATGTACAGCAATGACAACTTTGTCCCTTTAACCCACATGATACCAGCACAGAACTTTTTTGCTTGTGCAAGCCAGATTTCTTTTGGTGCCAAGACTGTTTTTGTAAGTACTTGTTAATGAAACTAGGATTACACAGTAAACAATTTCACTCACTTGGAACATTCATTAATATTTATCTCTACATGGAGTAACAGGTTTTTACTCATATTATTTATTTGTATGAACATGTTTCTCCTCCAGTTCTAACATGGTAAACTATTACAGGTTTTCTTCCAACTACAATCTAACAAACTTTAGAATGGATTCAGATTATAAAGTTCACTCTTTGAGGAGAAGTGTTAGGATTTTCTTTATCTAACCTGCAAATTAAGTAAATGGTACATTGGTAGGAAGAGTTTAGCATGTGCCTGTGCCAAGGAATTAGACATGTATGCCCATATGTTAGTAGGAGCTATTTAATGAAAGTGTGAGTTCATGTTGGTACAGAGAGGGGAAACTCAGTCCTAGAAGGTGTAGTCTCTCCTCAGTGTAATTATTGTTGTTGTGTCAAATTCCATACGAGGAAAGAAACTTTACAACTAAACTTAGTTTTTTTTAATTAAGGCTCCATGGAGCTTGTAATGATCATGGATGGTTTAAAGAATACGAAAAGACTTGGCTGTGCCTGTTTTAGGCTATGGCCTTGGCTACACTTATGAGTTACAGCGCAATAAAACTGCCTGCAGCGCTGTAACTCACTAACTGGCTACACTTGCAAGGCACATGCAACGGTGTATCTCCTCAGATACAGCGCTGCATGTACTCCACCTCCCCGAGAGGAATAGCAACTGTTGCGAAGTGGGTGGAACGCTGGCCCTTCAATGTAGCCGAGGAATTCCGCAGTTACTGACCTCCGGAAGCTCCCTTTGTTTTGAAACGGCACGTCCGGGTTGGAGTTCAGAGCTCCGTCTGGAGCTGCTTTACAAACACAGCTACTGTTTGCAGGCGGGGGGGGAGGGGGCTCCGTTAGGAATGCCGGCAGCAAAGTTGCCTTGGACAGAGACGGTGGGGAGGGGGTGGGGTGTGAGAAGAACGGCAGGGGGGAGGAGGAGGAGGGCTCCGTTTCCCCAAGTTCTCTTTTATCTGCTCTTTAAAAACAAACAAAGCCCCTGCTGTTTGCTTTCAGTGATTGAGAGAGAGGCAGGGGATGTGGAGGTGTGTAAACTTAGGAGATAATGAGCTGACACTCTGTGGAGATTCCAAAAACCCACTCTCTCTCCCAACACACTCCCTGTCAAAGTCCCCCTCACCCGCCCCCCATTTGAAAAGCACGTTGCAGCCACTTGAATGCCCATAATGCACTGCTCCCAATACAGCTGCAAATGCCTCAAATGTAGCCACCTTACTGCGCTGGCAGCTGCCAGTGTGGACAGGCTGCAATGCTTTCCCTACTCAGCTGTACGAAGACGGGTTTAACTCACAGCGCTGTACATCTGCAAGTGTAGCCAAGGCCTCTGAAAATAAATCTACCATTGCCTATTTATGACACAGGAGGTGTAACAGAGAGTGAACTAAAAATCAAGCAGCACTCTTCAGCAAAGTCAAGCAACTGAGGGAAGGAGAGAGGGGAACTTAACTGGCTGAGAGGATAGTAGCTGAACTTGTAAACCAAGTAAGGAGTGGGGTGAGGAGAAACAGAAGAGCCTGCAGTAAAGAGGAACCAGCTTATACATGGTCATCTTCTTGGTATGTTTGACGTCCAGTATAGTCAGGATGCAGTACACCAATTCTACAGTGTACTGCATCCTGTGTAATCATTTGCATTTGTGTGAAGTAGATATAAGACACTACCATTTCCATCTGATACCATTCTGGCAGCTGGGGAGCACTGGCCAGAGGACTCCCAGACCATGCCTCCTTTTCCCCAGAAACATCCTCTGTGCTGGCATACAGGAGGGAGGACTGGGTTAGGAGATGGAACAGTGGTTCTAGCATAAGAAGAGCCATACTGGGTCAGACCAAAGGTCCATCTAGCCCAGTATCCTGTCTTCTGACAGTGGCCAATGCCAGGTGCCCCATAGGGAATGAACAGGACAGATAATCATCAAGTGATCCAACAGAGGCTAGAGACACCATCCCTGCCCATCCTGGCTAATAGCCACTGATGGACTTGTCTTCCATGAACTTATCTAGTTCTTTTTTTAACCCTGCTATAGTCTTGGCCTTCACAACATCCTCTGGCAAGGAGTTCCACAGGTTGACTGTGCATTGTGTGAAAAAAATACGTTGTTTGTTTTAAATCTACTGCCTATTAATTTCATTTGGTGACCCCTAATTCTTGTTTTATGAGAAGGAGTAAATAACACTTCCTTACTTTCTTCACACCAGTCATGATTTTATAGACCTCTATCATATCCCCGCATAGTTGTCTCTTTTTCAAGCTGAAAAGTCCCACTCTTATTAGTCTCTCCTCATATGGCAGCCATTCCATACCCCTACTCATTTTTGTTGCGCTTTTCTGAACCTTTTCCAATTCCAATATAATCTACACCACTCAAAGATTCACATCTTTGAGTAACAAGCCACCACAATGGTCATTTAAAAAAAAAACCCTCATAACAAAATTGTGTATGATTTGATCCTTAGGAGTTATTATTAACTGTCGCAATGAGATCATCTGCAGCTCACAACAAGAAGTATAAAGATGGCAGTTGTCAATATCAGCAGAAACAATTTTAGGCTCCATCTACAAAGACCAAGAACTATGATTGTTGTATTTGTTTTAAACTCAGTTTAACACAGTTTGCCTGCATAGTTAAGGACAGAAACCAAGTAATGTTATAAATTGATTTTAGAAATTATTTTATAGCCTAGATTCACTCAGTTTTTCCCTATCTAGTCAAACTAGGATTAAATTCAATTAACCTGAACCAGTTATAAATGGTATTTATAATTAGTTCTGCAAACTTTGTTCTTAGTTCACTGCAGATGGGGCCTTAGACAGTGATGTTGTATCAAAACAAGCATCCTAAAGTTAGGACTAAAGTAGACTGTGATTCAAACAGAAGTGATAGTTTGACAAAGATAGCTGCTCTAGTCAAAGAAAGTTTGTATGTCTAAAGAAAAAAATCAAAATCCGCAGACATGTAGTCATGATAAAGTCTTAGCTGCGAGACACTTTCACTTATTTGCTCTCAAGATAAAATGTGAGAGAACTAGATGCCACAGGTATGCTATTTCTGTACCACAATCTAAGCACCTGGCCTCCACACTACAAGGATATGTCTATAGTGCCTCTGAGTGAGCCTCCCAACTTAAGTCCACAGACTTGAGTTGGCAGGGCTCATGCCTACAGGCTAAAAATAATAGCTGTGTAGGCGTTCCAGTTTGGATTGGAGCTCAGGTCTCAAGCCTTAGATTGGAGCTCAGGCCTCATAGCTTGTAAGCCCAAGCCACAACATGAAAACACCATCTTTACACAGCTATTTTTAGCATGCTAGCGCAAGCCCCAATAAACACATCTGTGGTTCTGGGTTGCTCCCAGGCACAGTCTAGACCTACCCTGAAGGACTTAAGAAGAATTAATTTATACAAACTATTCTGAATACAGAAGAACCTTAAGTGTCTGATTCTCCATTGCCAGGCACCTTAAATATTCATTTACACCTGTGGAAAAAGGATATAAAATACTGCTGTTGCGCTTTGATAGCATTTTACAGGTACAAGTAAGGAAGAAACCATCCCCAACTTTATTATCCATACATCAGATAATGAAGCCAGATCTATTATATAGATGTGTATTTACAGAACTCTTTACTATGTCATATGATAGATACAATTTTATAAAAACCTAAAACATAGGCTTTGTTCTTTAATGTAAAGGGTCAGATTCTGGGCTGCTTTACAACCAGTGCAATCCCACTAAATGCTTGTGAACACTTAGACCAGAGCTTGCCCAACTTCTCAAATGTAGCAAAAAATTTCAATTTTGCTCAAATTGCTTTTACACACTGAATTAAAGAATCAGGCCCATATTTTCAGGAGTACACATGCACTTTTGTGTACATCTCAGTCAAAATCCCTGACTTGAATATGCATTTTTATTTTAAATATTTGTGTCTTCCTTATTTTGCTCTCTGTTTAAGCAAATCAGAAAGTTCTTTTAAGACGTGCATAATTTAAGGTCCTGGTTTTAATAAAACCACTGAATGCAGCTTCCAGCTAAAATGCTATATCAGCTTTTAACCTACATATGTAATTCATGAGAACTAACAGGAGTTATGTACACAGAGTGCAAACCTAATATCTCTAGTGGATGGTAACAATTTTTTCCTATATTATGTCAAGTGTACTTGAAATTTTGGACATAATATCTATATATTCCTTATAGCTGAGACACAGCTGAGGACTTAACTATGCTAAGTTTTTCAGTTTCTACATAGCTGGAAGTCTTGGTTAGTGACCAACAAGCTAAAGATACAGGGCTGGATTGTGGAGAGTCATTACTCTGCCCCAGTTGGAGGTCAGACATGATGCCTTCCAAACCTGGGAGTAGTGTGTTCACTCTGCTAGCCAATTCATGGTTCTTCCTCTTTGTGGAGGTTAGTGCAGATGGTAACACCTCCCTGAAGGGACCTTGCAGTCACAGAAATCAGGAACTCCCGTTTTGCCCAACTGTGGCATAAGGACAGGAGGAGGGAAAGGCTCCCTCTTCCTTCCATGTGTACCTCTAGAAGGGGTAGAAACATTGGTCTGCACTGTTAAGGCTGAAAAGTCTGAAGGGCAAACTAATAGGAACTTGAAACAATTTTCTCTTGAGCCTCTGCACTGTATTGACCCCTATAAAACCTTCAAGAACAGAGCAGAGGGATGGCCTATGTGCACGCATGTTCCGTAAGCCAAAATAAAGCTAGTAGGGCCAAAAGTAGGCCTACAAAACTTGACAGTGTCTATTTAAGTTGATTACAAGAACCAAGTTTTTGAAAATGCATTAATGCTAATGTAGATACTCTAAACTTACCCTTTGCTAAAGTTTTCATGCTAACGCATGAACATTTTCTTTTCCAAATAAAATAAAACTGATTCAATTTTCTGTCTCGTACATTTTTTCCTTACATCTTTAAAAATGGTATCAACTCCTTGGTGCCAGTTCAGTTTTCCCAGACCAAGCTATTGGCAGTCATAGATGCATCAGCAACCTTGCACAGAAAGAGGGGTGGAGGGGACAGATTTTTTTCTTTTTAAATTACTGTTCACATTTCCCTTTTAATGTAAATACAGCCACAAAGGTAAGCATGCAAGTAAAGTTTAGCAAATAACCAAATGCTAGGATAACCATCATTTTAATTTCACTTACCACAGGTTGGTTGCAAAGATAACGACAAAGTTCTCCAATATACTGGATAACGGTCACATTGTACTTTTTGCAGTCACTCCAGAATTGACTAGCTGAGAATTTCTTTCTTAAGACGCAAGTTGCACCTTATTAAGAAAATAAAAACAGGAAACACTGGTTGTGTGAACTTGACAAGAATGCTGCTTCAGGTACCATAGAGTCTTGTAAAGTTAAGAACTTTGACTCATTTGTATTTGAATCAATCTCATGTGATTGTTTTACTGATGGGTCTAAATTCATAGACCTTGTCCATTACCGTGAAATGTGTCAGTGTTCGGATTTTTTTTTTTAAACTAGTACCCAACACTTGGTATTTAAGTGCAATACAAATTAAGGAGCACAAAAGCCCAGAACAAAAGATGTTTCTTTTTCCTCTGAGGCAGAGGAATACAATTTTGTGTACATAAATTGCTTAATATTTTTCTTGGGGAAATGCTTTATGGAAAAACTACATTTTGCCTTTTAGTTACACAACACAGTAATGCCCCTGGACGAGCACTGAAGTCCTAAATTTCTCTCAAACTCCTAAGATGTTATTATCACTTTCTCCCCAAACAACATATAAGGACAAAAGCACAAGTACCACCAGTGACTCAACTTTATCAGTTTTAATCCTGATTCAGCATTGATCCCCTCCGTGCACTTTAACTAACAGATGGGGAAACTGAGAAATAAGGTTGAGGAAGGCATAAAAATATCTACTATATAGTATCACACAAATGCTAAATATTATTCATTCCAATTTCATGAAATTAGATGTAGGTTTTCTAAAATAGATGCACTACCTTTGCAGTATTTTGCACAAGGCAAGACAAAATTCAGAAATTTTGGGTAAACATTTCTAACATGAAGATCAGCAGACAACAGGAAAAGATATCCTATCACTGAGATACATGTAGAATAATTATACACAGGAAGAACAAAGGATTCAGATCCATAGTCCACTGAATATAATCTCCTGTCTACCTCTAAGCTACACTTGACACTTCACCATATGGCAAACCTTTGCCCTGACCTTCCACATTAATTTATGTTAAAGAAATCATCCAGGTCAAACAGAGTCACAATAAAATATATATTCTATAGTCAATGCTAAGAGACAGTGCAATTTAAGTGCATAAAGTCCAACAATTTTCAATGCTGTAAATTTATTTTTAAATATTTTAAATCTGAAAAAAAATATATTTTAATCTATACCAATCACAGAGCTCCACCAGTACTCATGCTGGTGTGTTTACACAGCCTGCAGACAGTTAAACACGTGCATAACTTTACACATGAGAATAGTCCAATTCTACAAACTTATGGGTCTGCTTAACTCTAAGCCTATAGCAAGTTTAAGACTTTAAAAAGAACAGCCTGTTGTGGGGGTTGTTACCCTGTAAATGTGTGGTCTCCCCAAGGAAGCCCTGCAAGTGGCCCATTGCCTCACTTTCCCCTCTTGATTCCTCAAATAAACTCAATACAGCCTTTTAAATGTATAAATAGCTCGGGGGGGGGGGGGAGGGAAGGGGCGTTAATTTATTATCAAAAGTACCACTACCATAAACCAGAATCCCTCAGTACAGTCCAAACAGTAGATTAGATCCAACTGTCCAACACTAAGGGCTGGTCTACACTAGCCCCGAAGTTCGAAGTAAGATACGCGACTTCAGCTACGTAAATAACGTAGCTGAAGTCGAAGTATCTTATTTCGAACTTCAAAGTACTCACCCTTGGTCCACACCGTGGTGCGCAGGCTCCCCCGTCGACTCTGCCTGCTCCGGATTACCAGTGTCGATGGGGGAGCACTTCCTGGTTCGATTTATCACGTCTAGACAAGACGCGATCAATCGAACCCAGAAGATCGATCCGACGCATTCGACAGAGCTGGTAAGTGTAGACTAGCCCTAAGTGTAGCTCCGACATCCCTCATCATGCATCAGCCCAGCTTCCAGGTACAGCTCTGGCATCTTTCACCGCACCTCACCTCACCCGAGATGTTTACCTACCCTATTTTCTTTCCAGATAGGGTTCTGGTTCTTGCCTGGAGATATCGGCAGGGTTGCTGCTCCCTCGTTCCCCAGCCTTCAGCCCTCTCTGGCCCTCTGGCTTCAGCTGTCCGGCTCAGCATCTCCCTCTACTGCTTGCAGCCTTCAGCCCTCTCTGGTTATGGCTCTCTAGCCTGGAGAAGTTTGCAGGTGACCCCAACTGCCTTCCACTTTCACCAGCCTGATATTCTGGGTTCACTGCTTAAACCAGGAACTTGCACTGTTTCATCCTTCAGGGGCATCTCCTCCCGGAAGCTCTCAGCCCAGCTCTATTCTTCCTATCTGAGCTCTTTACTCTCAGGACTCTAGACCCTCTCCCCTTTTAAATTCTGGGCTCAGAACTCTCCTTCTAAGCTTCCCCTCAGGGTTCTGAATTCCCTTCTCACGCCTCTGAACTCTCATTTATAACTCCCCAGGGCAGCCCCACCCTCCTCATTATACCAACTCAGGCACACCTGGACTGCAACAGGGGCACTGAGACCAATTTCGATGTAAGGGCCTCTTACCCTAATGCCAAAAACAAACAAAAAAGTGGATGAATAGAATTTTACCTAATTTTCTAAAACAAAAGTGGATAATATGGACCTTACTGCAGTTTCTTTAGGTGTTTTTTTTTTTTCAGTCAACGGAATCACAAAACTAGTGACAATTATTTCCAGATTCATTTGTTTTTAGGCTTAGAAGGGCAGATATAATAAGACAAGTTTAATTAACTCCACTGATAGCAATGATTTTGCACTGTGTTTTAATGCAGTTCTAAATTAATCTCCTCTTCAATCAACAATGCTATAAAATAAAGTGAGCCTACCCAATTCAATACATCCACCAATGCCAAGGACAGAAGCTGCACTGTGGTAAAGAGGGAGAGTAATATAAACAGCATCATCTGCAGTAGCACCAAATGCCCATAATCCAGCAGCTCCTTTTAGAATCTGCAGATGACTGATAACTGCAGCTTTTGGTAGACCTATAATGAAAAAAAAGACATAAAACTGTACATCACAGAGAGGTCAAAATTCACTTTTGTTGAGTACATGAGTATTCAGTCTGTTAAGAACTTCAACAACACTATTACCACCTACCTTTCTATATTCTAGAACCAATTTTTCAGGTAGCCACTTAGCTAAACAGACATCTAAGAACTTGTTTTCAAGTTTAATGTGGCACTATATCTGTTGGTCCTATAGAAGTAAGGGGTATGCAAGCAGGTCATAGTTGCATAAATTCACTGCACACTGGATCATCTGATCAACAACAGATGGAACAGGACGTGAAGAAATATGAAGGAGCCCCAGGCCTGATGTAAAGTCAAAATAGACAAGGAAGGTGAGGTAATATCTTTTATTGGACCAACTTCTTTGGTGAAAGAGACAAATTTTCGAGCTTACGCAGAGCTCTGCTTCAGGTCTGGGAAAGATAACCAGAGTTCTGGTCCTATATCGGTATAACTGTATCGCTCAGCAGTGTGAAAAATCCACACCCCTGAGCGATGTAGTTACACCAGCCTAGCCCCCTGTGTAGACAGCACTAGATCGGTGGGAGAACTTCTCCCGTCAACATAGCTACTGCCTCTTGGGGAAGTGGATTAACGAAGCTTAAGAGGAGAGCTCTCTTTGGGTACGTCTATACTACCCGCCAAATCGGCGGGTAGTAATCGATCTATCGGGGATCGATTTATCGCGTCTCATCTAGACCCAATAAATCGATCACAGAAGCGCTCCCTGTCGACTCCGGAAGTCCTGCTCGGCGAGAGGAGGAAGTGCAGTCGACGGGGGAGCGAGCCTCCGCCGCGTGGACCCGATGTAAGTACTTTTACTTTCGATCTAGGAAACGTCAACTTCAGCTACGCTATTCTCGTAGCTGAAGTTGCGTATCCTAGATCGATCCCCCTCCCCCCGCAGTGTAGACCGGCCCTTTCATTGACTAAGAGCATCTTCATTAAAGCACTACAGTGTACTAAGTGTGGACATGCCCAGAGTGTTACAGCTAAATACAAGGGTAGAACAGATCCAGTGTCTTGTTAAGTCAATGATTTTTGGTGTCTAGCAGAGTTATGAATTTAAATTCCCTTTCCTTAGAGAATGAGGATTCAGAGGTCAGATATGCAGTGATCATTTTGTGAAAAGTGTTTACCCATATTTTTGTCTTATTTTTCTGTGTGAATTCTTTCTAGACTGTAATGATTGTCTGGTTTCTACTCACATAGTTATTAGGGCAGTTAGTGCACTGGATGAGGTACACCACATTGGTGTGGTGGGCATGTGTAGGACCCATGGATCTTGAAAGGTGTGTTGTGGGGGGTATTGATCATCGTAACAGTGAAGACATATCTGCAGGTTTCGCATTTGGTGTTATAGTGGGGGATGGTACTGCTTTGAGTTGGTATGTCCTGGTGTATGGGGAGCTCGCTTCTGATGACGTGCTTGGCGAGGCTAGGGGGCTGTTTGAAGGCCAGAAGAGGGAGTTTGGGAAAGATTTATTTGAGGATGTGGTCCCCATCAAGTCTGGGATGCAAGTTTAATGATACCCTGTATGGGTTTCACTGTGGGGTATTAGGTGACAACTAGGGTTGTACAGTGGGAAGTTTGTTTCCCACCCCCCAACCCCTGTATTAAAGCAGGTTCTGTCAGGGTATTTGGGTGGCCCGTTCCATGATGTGATCTACTTTTCTGGTGGAGTTTCCTTGTGTGGTGAAGGTTATTTTAAGTGTGTTAAGGTTTGCACCTGGACTCTGTCCTCAGAGCACATTCTATGATATCTGAGTGCCTAGTAGATAACAGATTTCTTGGTGTGTTTGGGGATGGTTACTAGATGTGTGAAAATAAGTGTGATGAACCAGGGGTTTCCTGTGTATAGTTGGCTGTAGGGTTTCATTGCTGAAGCGGATTGTGGTGTCCAGGAATTTGATGCTGGTGTGGTCAGGGCCGGCGCGCCCACTAGGCGCCAAGATTTGGGGGGCGGCGGGTGGCTGCCTCCTGGCTCCCCACTCAGCCACTGAGCGGGGAGGCAGCCACAGCGAGCCAGCCCCCCCACCCCCCGCTCAGGCGTGAGCGGGGGGCAGCCGTGACGAGCCGCCCCGCTGCACCCCATTCAGTGCCTGAGTGGGGAGCCGGGGGGCAGCCGCGGTGAGCCGCCCCCCGGCTCCCTGCTCAGCTCCCGCGGTCGGGGGGCTGAGAGCCCGCGCGGGGGAGGGGGAGGCTGAGCTCCCACGGGTGGGGGAGCTGGTTGGGGGCGGTGGCATTTCGGGGGGGGGGGGGGGGGAGGCTGAGCTCCCGTGGGCAGGGGAGCTGGCTGGGGGGGCAGCATTGCAGGGGGGGGGGGGGGAGGGCACGGCACAGGGCTGGTGCAAGGAAGTTTCACTTAGGGCGCGAAACTTCCTTGCACCGGCCCTGGGTGTGGTAGTACTCTAGAGAGAGTGTCATTGATGGATGGTTGTTGAAGTTGTGATGGAAATCTATGAAATCACAGCTGTCATGCCTTTGCTCCATTTCATTTTGGTTTTTCACACACAGCAACCCGTGTGTGGATGTGTACAGTTTCTTTAAAACTGTACCAGGGATCCTGGTAGGAGGGAGTCTGGGGAAGGTTCTAGGCACAAGCACTACAGTGAAGCTGAAGCAGAAGCTTTAAAAACAATATAATTTTCCTTATTTCTAATCCTTGTTCAGTGTTAGAAGAAATCAGCTCTTTCTATGATTCTTTACTATCATCACCTGACACTGATTTCATGGCATCTCTGTCCAGTAAGATTCAAAGGCTTCCCTGCCTCTGCTTCCCACCCCCAAACCCAAATGCTGGCTCCTCAGAAGAGGTGGGAAGCAGTAAGATATTTGTCTTCTGAAAAAGAGTTCTAAAATAACTTGTTTCTCTTTCTTGAGCTCGATTAATGCTGTTCTCACATTGGAGCACCATCAGCAGTTGCTGTTTAAACTCAGAAAGACAAGCAAGGACTGCAAAATTGATCATCTTAAATATACAAAATTAAAAACAAATGTTTTTATATTTAGTAAGCTAAGCATGTTTATAAAGCTGTATTTGGGGTGAGAGCCACTCACAAGTACATATCATTTCCAAAGATAATAAATAAATTATACACTGCAGGACAAAAAAAGACTTTCCATAATGAACCATGGATCTGATCAGTAAATATTTCCTCCCGTCTGGCTCGGACCGTGGCTCCTACTTGACATTCTAGAGGAAGGCAAACAAACCTGTGCACTCAGGTCCCATCATATCGTACCTACCAATAGCTAGCTGTGCAGTGCTTTATGTAAGGGAAAGATTCCTTCCTTTAGGAATCAGCCTTCACTCTTACTTTAGCATACATAATCACAAATTATTTTTATTGATCAAACTAATCCAGCACTTTGAAAAATCCATCCACAGATTTTTGCTTTTGATTTCCCCTGGCTCTAGATTCCATAAAATGACTAAAAGCTGCACAACATTTTATTTCCTTTTAACTTGGCCAGTAAATCTAGACTATTAATTATATCAGCAATCATGTGTTCTTGTATTCTCAGAAAGCATGAAAAGGATGGATGGATTGATTTGTTTGCACTAGATGGATCAGACTTCACAAAACATGATTTTAAACACGATTCAGTTCCCTCTAAACTTTTATCCATGCTAAATAACTGCTCTTTTTGCAATCACACTGTACTTAAAAGAGAGAAAGTTTCAGTGTGCATGGGCTACATACAATCACTCACATTTTCTTACCTCTGTAAGTAACTAAACTATATTAGATTAATTCTGTGCATTGCATCTTTCCACCTCAGCTTCATATGGAGGCCTTAAATGACAGTGTAAGAACTATGTTATAGACTACCTAGAGAAGTCTATAACATGATTTAGCTAAGAGTATTCAGAACAAAGTTTCTATCCACAGTAGCAAGCTCTGCTATATTTTTTCACCACTATTTCAAACATAGTTGATCTCTGAATAATGTTTGCAAAAGTTCTGTTTTTTTTAATTACTTTAAAAAAAATAGAATTGTTCTAAAATAAACTAATGTATGGTTCCATGGAGGCAAATTAAATCAATAAAATAATTATGCTTGGGCAGGGGAAACAAGTTATAAGTTGTAACATCTCATAACTGAAACCACAAGTTAGTTTTCAGTTGAATAAGAAACACCAGTCTGTTTAACCTAACTACATCATGCTGCTTTTTATGCCAGTGATCAGAGTTTTTTAAAAGTCTTAACTTCTTATCCACTGGAGCAATGGTAATGAACCCAGCCATCTGTTTCTAAACTAAAAGGCTAGTAACTTAATCCTATTTTCTGTCTCTTTGGTGACCTGCATTCAAAGCTACTTAATGAAGACCCACTTCATAATAAGTGCATAGTAACTTGTTTTGAAAGGATGTTGTAAAATTCTAGATGTACACATTAGCTCTACGGCTGTGTTACAGAATCACAAAATATTAGTATTATGTTTGCAGTGTTGATTAGCAGGCACCAATAATAGTAGTTATTTAATAAAAGGGCATAATGCCCTGCCCCAGGATTTAAGCAATTCAGCTGGGCAGGGAAAAAGGTGCTACCTTTGCGGGATGCGGAGTCAGAGGGATCCCCTATGACAACAGCCTTGGAAATGACTAATGCCTTTCTTGAGCTTCTGATACCTTCTCCTATAGACTGAGGTGAGACTTTTAGAGTGTCTGATGCAGACACATTAACTGATCGTTTCATAAACAGTTTCAGGAAATGACGGAAACACAAGAGAGCTGTACCTGTTGTTCCTGAAGTAAAAATGTAGAGTACAGAGGCCATGAGGTTGTTTGCAGAGCGGAGATTAACTGGTACACAATCTTCAGATGCAGCTTCCAGTTTATCTAAAAGGGTATTAACACTTGGCAGAGTGCAGTCTTTTGTCATTACCCAAACACCAATATCTTTTTGGAGGTTAGGAAGAATTTCCTCTAATGTCCCAAGCATATCTTAAAAATAACAACAACATTGTGTTACCTATTTTATAATGTATTTACAGAAAGCTAAATTAAAGCAAGTTTTTCAATGTTTTAGAGCTATGTTAGCAAAATACAAGGAGCCAGATTCACCTCTGTGAGAGTAAGGGAATATAATTAGATGCTGATGCCCTGGGGGTAGGGTGGACTTCATGTAGAAATGGACAAGCAATGGTACATACAGTTGCGGTCACGCCTATGCTTTAAATTTCAGCCAGCACTCCATGAAAACCCGCTAGCAATGACTACCATCTCTTGCCCACACCCAGTCTTTGATAACTTACAGTCATGTTTCAGATGAGAAGGTGCAGTTAATATTTCTCTCCAATTTCATCTAGCAAGATAATCTGCCTTCATGCATTGCAGTTTAGTTATGGATACTTGGGCTGGTCTACATTGGAAAGGGAGGCCGGCTTAACTATATTGCTCAAGACTGAAAAATTTCATGCCCTATGCAATATACTTACGTAAACCTAAACTCTGGTGTAGACATAGCGAGATTTATGAAAGAATCTTCCATTGACCTAGCTACTGCTTCTTGGACAGGTGGATTTACTACAGCAACAGAAGAACCCCTTCCGTCGCTGAAGTAAGTGTCTACACTAGTGACACAACTGCAGTGTTGCTAATGGTCTGCTTAACCCAAAATTATCCCCTTGCAAATGGCATGGCAGAAAACAGCAACAGATGTCACCATTCTCCAAACATACACAGACTACAAGTAAAAAATGAGCAGCTACCATGATTTATTGTCTCTTGTGTTTCACATCTCTAAAAATGTTTGCAATTTTATGGAATTGGTGCCAAAAAAAATTGGCTTATTTACAGAAAACTACTTTTCCTGTGTTTATGACTACTGAGCATAAAGAACACTAAGAAATGGGTCACTGATTTTATGGTCGTTCAGAATTTCAGGTATAATTCTGATTTTTTATTTTTTAGTGCAATAGTCTTAGAAACAAATTTACACTGAGTTCTTAATGTATTTGAGAAATATCAATTATATTTAAACTGCAGACAAGTCAAGCAAGAAGGGGACTGTGGTCATATGATTACCCTATGGTCTAATCAGGCAATCCTTTCTAAAGAGGTAAATATATCACAGTTACAGTCTAATTTAAACTGTCATTTAGGATTCAAGAATGACAAAGGCAGCAGTTCCCACTTCCTAGACTGAAGCACATCTTCTTCATGTTATTCCAATTAATTAAGATGAAGCCCCAGACTGAAAATATCCTTGATTTACTGCTTCCACTTTTAAAATTACTCCGTAAACCTAAGGTTTCTGTTTCTGTGTAGGGGTTTGTTTTTTCACCTAGTATTGAATATTAATACTGTGAGTTGGTTCTACAAAAGATTTTTCAGTTGCACTCTGGTATTAAAAACTTGGAACAGTATCTGAACAGTTTGTAATCATTTGTTATCGTGAAAGAGATTCCAGGTTAGACAGGAGAGCACAGCAAAAAACAACAACCATAAGCAATTTCCTGAAGGAAAAAAAGGCAATCGGAAATAGCTAAATATTTTCCTAATATTAAAAAAGCCGGAAGTCTTAGATTAATTCTGGATAATGCATGAACAATGTGAGCTGAAGATAAACTCTCCATTGTACTACCATATTACCAAAGAGCACTTATACAAATGTAAAAAGGTCCAAGACTATGTCCAATGTTGATGTATTGTTTAATGCACACTGAATTTCTCCACCAGATGTTTTTAAAGAGCCTGCTGCTCATTTTATACTTGTATTACCCATGTGTCCGGAATAAACAGCTCTCTTGGAAGAAACACAATACAGCATTTCTGGTGGTGCCTGGTACATGTACATAAGCAGATGGTAAAGCAAGCCATAGGTTGTGAACTTAAGATCTCTCTATTTTGTTTATTTTTTTCTTAGTAACATACTATTACACTTGTAGGGTTTGTTTTGAAATGAGTTATTATTATATCTAATCTTTAACAATAATATAGTATATAGCAGTTCTGTATGTTGTTTACATAATACATTCTGAATAGACAAACATTAACTACATGGCTTCCCTGGGAAAATTCATGTGTTAATGGAGGTGGTGTTAATGGAGGTGGAGATCTCCCGCACACCCTTTTCTCTATTTTTCCTTCTCCTGCTTTCCTATGAACGATTGAGCAGGGTTGTGACGTGAACAACCTGAATGTATAAATAATTGTTAATTGTGATCTTAGAATAATAGGCAAAATACCTTTTGGCTCTAAACTACCACCCTGCATTGCTAGTCATACAAAAGGTTTTCTCTATTTTTCCGAACAAGAAAATAATGCAATTATTTATTGGCAGGCAGATATGAACCCAAAGTAATAACTGCCAGAAATCAGATTATGAGATCAACTTGTACTGAGAAAAATCTTACTTCATTCATTTAAAAACTTTTATGAAATATTGCTGACAAAATATTTGAAGGGCACTCTGAGGCATATGCTAATAAATAAGCTGTGACAATCCAAGTAGCCACCACTGATCCTTTTAACAATAAAAGGCCAGTCCCAAACTCCCCCTTTTTAGATACATTCCCTCCATATACTTAGTTCCCTGTCAAAAAGGCTCTCTCTGTTCCTGCTAAATTGTGTTCAGCAAAAGCCATAGGTGCTAGAACTAGGAGTGCTGGAGGTACGGCAGCACCCTCTGGTTTGAAGTGATTTCCATTATACACAGGGTTTAGCTAAGAATCTATGTTGGCTGCCATGGCTCCCTTGAAATGCCACTGAAGACCGTGAAAAAGATTCTAGAATGTGTTTAGGAACTACACATACTTAGTGTATATTACTGATCAAACGCTGGGATGTATCCGAAGGAGGCCCTGACTCAGGTAGGGGAGCCAGTAAGTTTCCAGGAAAGGGAGAAGCAAGCAAGCAAAATGGAGAGCCAAATCCCATCTTGGAACAGTCCATAAGAGTCCACCCAGCATGTCTTTAACTCTGTGCTGCTCTGGATGTCTCATAATACTTATTTTTATAATTTAGTTTACATCAAGTCAAATGTGAATTCCCATCAAATATCTAATTGATCAAGAAAACAATTTCCCCTTTAAAACCGGATTAAGGATTCTGCTGCTTGTAGTCGAAGTAGCTGTTCTGAATTCATAAGCTCCTGAAAATATCTCACTCACTCCCCTTTTCCAGGGCATTCACAGACTATGATCTAAATTCATTCCTAGTTTATCTTGACTTCTGCCAGCGTAAACCAGGGTTCAGGAGCCATAGCGACAAAACTTCCACAAGGGCACACAGCAGTGGCAGAAAGCAACGGCAATTTCCCCTCTACCGGAGGCTCCTAGGCAGTCAATGAAGCTGGGGGGCGGGGGGGGGAGTGGGAAACACTGGTCAAAGAGGGACTGTAATCAGAACACCAAGGGGATACAATTCCGCACATCCCTCTGAGCAGCCTGTGTTGTTGGGGCAGCTGACAAAGCAACCCTCTCTCAGTGAAAAGCCCCAAGCAACGCCAGAGCTGGAAATACTGCATGTGCTGTCAAGAGTTAAACCCTTGGAAGGGTTCAGCTGCCATTACAGGTGCCAGGAAGTCCAATGTTCACTTTCCTGTGCTAGTTGGGGTGACTCTGGTACTACACCTATGCTGTTAATACTTACTGCTTCCAGGGCCGGTGCAAGGAAGTTTTGCACCCTAGGCGAAACTTCCTTGCACCAGCCCTGCGCCGCCCCCCCAGAGCCAGCTCCCCTGCCTGCGGGAGCTCAGCCTCCCCAACCGAAATGCCACCCCCCCCATCCAGCTCTCCCACCCGCAGGTGATCAGCCTCGCCCCCCCCTCATTGCGGGCCGCAGGTGCTCAGCCCCACCACCACCACCCGTGGGACGCAGCTGAACGGGGAGCCGGGGGGCAGCTCGCCGCGGCTGCCTCCCCACTCAGCGGCTGAGCAGGGAGCCGGGAGGCAGCCACCCGCCGCCTCCCAAATCTTGGCACCCTAGGCGACCGCCTAGGGTCGCCTAGTGGGCGCGCCGGCCCTGACTGCTTCCATACAATTTCCTGCACTAAGGGATACAATTTGTAGTTTTGGTAAAAAACTCTCATTAGCCTAGGTAGGACTGCATGATTTGTCTCTCTTAAGGATCAGATTCCACTGCCCTTACGCATCTTAAGTAGTACCTTACTACTCAGTTAGTCCCTATAGTTTCAATATGGGTAAGGGTGGCAGGATCTCGTAAGTGAGTAGAAGTTTCACAGAAGTGAATCTCCTCCTTCCACTCTAACACTAAAGAGTCTCAATCCAGCAGGATTAACTGTTCTAAAACTATTACATTGAGATATTATATACATTTTGAATAAGATAAGTAGGGAAAGAGAAAAATGCAAACTAAGTAGGTCATTATTAGAGATGGTTGGGAATTTTTCAACCTAACTTTTTTTTGTCAAAAATTGCTAACTGATTGAAACTGAAACTTTCAGATCCATTTTCTCCCACCTCCCAGGTGAGAGTCTTCCACCAGGCTAGGCAATCAGTCTCTCTCTGGCTCACTTAGTTATTTATACAAAGTGGAACAGCCCCGACAGAAGAGATTGAAAAAGCCCTCACGTTAGAATAGTCAAAGTCTGGTGGTTGTGGCCCTCAGTTGGGATGTGGGAAATCAAGCTCCTACTTGGCCTCATTCGCAGGGTCTCCCTCATCACAGGTGAGCATCTTAATCACTACGCTTTTGGCTATTATGGAGTCTCATTCTTAAAACTTTGAAAAGATGTAGTTTCAACACGATGAGGAACAGGAAATTTTTTGAATGGGATAGGAAAACCATCTCCCACCCACTGTAGTCATTATGTGTTTTGTGATCCTGCTGAATTTGCATTGCTGGTTCTCACTTCAGTAGCTTGCGTAAATAACACTCTTCTCCACTCATATTTTTCAGACACCCATATGAACAGTAATACAAACTGTAGTACAAAACATCCAATGAAACTAAAAATAATCGGGGGAAAGTTTTAAGATTACTTTAAAAAATAGAAAATCACCACTGTAAACAGTATGTTGGTGGAATTTCCTTCTATTTGGTGAAAAGGATGCAAAATCCCTCTCAGGCTAGTAAAGGCATGGCAATACGTAGAAAACCAGAAATAAGGCACAGAGTGCAGGTAGAGGTAATAATTTTAGAGATGGGACAAAGCTGCATATTTAGGGTGTAAATTTTGAAACACACACACTCCAACCCCAGAGATCAGGAGTGTTCCAGTCTGAGATTTTGCTTAGTTTTTTTTATAAAGATAAAGAGCCATTTGCAAAATTAGCACCTGCTGAAGCTCTTTACCAATCAACTCTGGTTTTAGATATGTGGTTTTGATTTGGGGGCCTCTCTCATAAACGCTAAATTACATTGTACAATACACGCAGGTCAAAAAAGGAGTTCTATCTCCTCTGAACACTCAACAAA
This sequence comes from Chelydra serpentina, assembly GCA_037349315.1. NCBI lineage: Eukaryota > Metazoa > Chordata > Testudines > Chelydridae > Chelydra > Chelydra serpentina. Next base: position 32,793,294 of record JBAIAC010000042.1, read on the forward strand.
AATTCACCCATAATTTGGAAACAAACACAAAGTGAGCTACTCCTGATTATTACATCCCATCTCCTAAATGTTAGTTGTTTATTGTAAGTTTGTAGGGGTCTCATCTCCTCTATGTCACACAAAGAACACAAAACTTTTTTTAGACTGTAAATTGCTTGGATTAGGAACAATATCCTCATAAGCCTACAGCACAAAAGGGACCTGCTCATGATTTGGGGGCCTCTTGGTGCTACTTTAATACAAACATTACATCATCTGTCCAGACCAGGTCTCCAAAGAAAGGAGGTGGGGAGAAATGTAGTGTATGAGGTTAAAAGCATGAGTATACAAAACAAGTATATACTGTACCTGCTCCCACAATGAGTATCTTGGGCTCACAGTTGCTGATACAATGCAGAAGGGACCTGGAGCGGATGTTGAAGTTGAGGAAAGCCACCACACAGCCCAGCTTGGCCACTCCAAACCACACATGGATGAAGTCAGGTTCATTGCTCATCAGTAGGGCCACGGTATCCCCCTTTTTCAGAGCTCCCTGTTGCAGGAAGACCTGAGCTACCCTGTTACTCCTCCTGTCCACGTCCTGGTAGGTGTGAACATCCCCTTCATAGAGGATGAATGGCTTGTGGGGCTGCCTGTCAGCTTGTTTCACAAACTTGTCCAGCACCGTGAAAATCTTCCCTCGCAGCCTGTAGATCTTCACGGTCAGCCCATATTTTATCACTTTCAGCAGGTATTTAAAGTCGTGCCAGAAGTAGGGGAAGAGGAGTTTCTGGATGAGATGCAGGGAGACAATCCCAGCTGCAGCGCCCGTTACCAAAGAGGGTAACATCGGAACAGCCGGAGCAAACAAGCTGCGGACAACAAGCAATAGCAAATATTGTAAGCGCCTCACCCAGCAGTACTGGGGTGCTTTAATGGGGTCCCGGATTCTGGAGAGACGGGTCAGAGTTCAGATGGGAGACTCCGAAAGGAAACCCGGGAACTCCGGGGCAGCTGTCCCCCCAAAGAGCAAGCTGGGGGAACCCGGGGCGGGAAGAGAAGCGCACGAGCGCCTCCAAGAAGCTCAGAACAAGGCAACAGGTGGAAGATGGGCAGCCCCACAGCAGAACCCACTGACCAGCGCGAGCCAAGAGCTCCTGCCCCCGGGGTCCCACCAAGCGGAGTGAGCCGACACCCCGCGTCAGTCTACAGGCAGAGCGAGGCAAGCTCCCCGCGCTGCACTTCCGAGGCTCGTTGAGCAGAGGTGGCAAGAGCCCCCGTCCTCACAGCAAAGGGAGGGGAACGTGCCGCGCCTCGGGCACCCAGCGAGCGCAATGAGCCCACGGCCCGTGGACACCCAGGGAGCGGAGCGGGACTAGGGACCCCTGCGTTCAACAGGCAGAGCAAGGTGAGTGCGGGCCCCCCGCTCCAACACCCACGGAGTGGAACAAGCTTCTCCCCTCTACGCTCCCCCTAGCGCGACCTCCTGTCCGGGGCTACGGTCAGACAGGCACTTGCGGAGACGGCGGCGGGGAGCCTCGGTGCTGCGATTCCTGCTGCGCTCTAGCTCCTTGCATAAGGCGAAGCCTCTTCTGCTTCACTCCACCCTCCGCTCCGCGGGGAGCAGCGCTGGGGGACGGCTCTTGTATATGACAAAGGAAAGGGCGCCGCCCTCTTCCGCTCCCGGCTCAGGGGGTAGCCGGGCACGCTACTGGGCCCTGGCCAAAGCCCTTGCTGGAGCTCGTGAGTAGAGCTGGGAGATGGGACCCCTGGCAGAGCAGACGGGTGAGCACAGGGCCGGCTCTAGGTTTTTTGACGCCCCAAGCAAAAACAAAATTTGGCTGCCCCCCACCCCACCCCTGGGCTCCCCCCCGCATCCCCTGCCACATCAGCCCATGGCTCTCACCCCCCCCCCCCACCACCAGTGCCCTTCCTCACCTGCACTCCCTGCCACCCCAGTGCTGGGCTCTCTCTCTCCCCTCCCTGCACCCTCTGCTGCCCCAGCCCTGGGCTCCCCACCACCAGTGCTGACTCTGCCTGCTCCCCCCTCACCTCCAGCCTGTCCGGTGCCGGCAGGGTTGGGGTAAGCAGCGGGGCTCCCGGGCCGCGCATCAGCCCAGGGTCCCTCCTGCCGGGGTTCTCGCATCCAGGACTGGCTGGGACCCGGGAGGACCACCCCGGCAGGGGGCTGAGGAGCCACGGCAGGACAGCCCCACAGAGGGGGACCCAGGCCCCGCATGGCAGCACCCCGGGCACCGGTCCCCTCTATGGCCCCGCTGCTGCTCCTGGCCACCCTGCCGCAGCCCCTGAGTGGCTCAGGCACTTCACCCAGCTCCGGCTGTGGTGCTGGGGGGGGGGGGGCGGCTACCCTGCGGCACCTGCAGCACCTGCGGGCAGCACCATGTGCCCTGCGGGGCGGCCCCCAGCCCGAGTGTCCCAGACCTTACCCAGTCCTTTTGCCTCCCCAAGCAAAACAAAACAAAACAAAAATATTAAAAAAAGGATGGCCAGAATGCTGCCCCTGAAAATGTGCTGCCCCAAGCATGTGCTTGGTTTGCTGGTGCCTAGAGCCGCCCCTGGGTGAGCAGCGGGGATAGGCTGCCTACAGCTCTCACTCAAGTGAGACAAGGTGACTAGTGTTACCATATGTCCCACTTCACCAGAAGCGACAAAGGGTCCTGTGGCACCGTATAGACTAACAGAGGTATTGGAGCATAAGCTTTCGTGGGTGAATACCCACTTCTTTAGATGCAAGAAGTGGGTATTCACCCACGAAAGCTTATGCTTCAATACCTCTGTTAGTCTATAAGGTGCCACAGGACCCTTTGTCCCTTCTACAGATCCAGACTAACACAGCTACCCCCCTGATACTTGAGACCACTTCACCAGGGATCTTCTGGCTTTCGCTCGTTCCTGGGACATGCAGTCACAGTGCTGGCTCCTCTTCCTGCTTCAGCCCAGGGCCTCCTTCCTCTCCCAAGCCAAGCCCCCACCCGTAGAGCCCAGCTACACATACGTATCTCAACCCCCAAACCAGTGATCCCCAGATGCACTATATACATCGCAAAGGGTACTGGGCAGTGATTTCCCTACACCCCCCCCTAGGGTGTACACCCCCCCAGAATTTTCCCAACACCCCCCCTAGTTTTGTGAACTAGTTACATGCAGTGTTGCCAATTTAGTGATTGTTTGGGAATTTGAATTGAAATTGAAACATTAATACACACTTTAAAAGCATATAAAGTATATGATAAAATACATGTATCTGAAAAAGTGTAATAGATTTGAAAAGTATGAACACAGACTTGCTTCCTTATACAGATTTTGTTTTTTGTGACTGTCAGTGCATTCATTTTGGTGATGTTGGCCAACCTAATAATTTCAAATGATGATTTGTAAGCAAAGTCTAAATGAGCTATCCCTGACAGCTAGTGATGAGCTGGGGACTGGGGGAAAAGGCTTCAGGACCAGATTGTATTTACATTCACACCTAATCTACCTAGGTATCCAGCAAACAGAGCTGTGTTGCCCAAGTGATAGATTTTGGCTGGGGTTGGGTTACAAATCACTTGAATGCAGGGGGTAATGAAATGTTGTTGTTTTTATTGTATGAGTAAAGGGCAGTAGAACTGTCCTTAGCTTGTGCTGATTGAGGGCATCAAGAGAGAGGGTGGGGACAGGTGTTTTGCTTTATGGTCTGCCTGAGTCATAAGTACTATTTGACCTACACCTCTCCACTGTTTAAAGACAGAGCTGATTAGACTTCATAGAGAGTCTTTTGGTTTGTTAAGTGACCACTAGAGCGGAAATCTCTGATAATCAGGTCTAAGTGCTTAGACCTGCTGTGGGACAGTGTTTCTGTGGATGAGACAGCCCAGTCTGCACTAGCACCGAAGTTCATCTCACCCCGAAGAGCTGAAATCACTGAGAGTCGGGTGGAACCGCGAGAGACCGACTCACAGAGGTCACAGTGGCAGGTGGCAGCAGAAGGTGACAGTGTAAGGCTATTGGGGCAGAGCAATAGAGTGAACCGTGGCATGACAAACAACAGCAGTCAGAGCATTGGACTTAGGGTGACCAGATGTTCCGATTTTATAGGGACAGTCCCAGTTTTTTGGGTCTTTTTCTTATATAGGCTCCTATTACTCCCCACCCCCTGTCCCGATTTTTCACACTTGCTTTCTGGTCACCCTAATTGGATTATGTTTTAGTGACCTTTCTCCAGAAGCTATATTTGTGACTGGGAAACTTAAATAAATATATGTTTCCTAGTAGGCCAAGATTTTAAAAATGCATTATTTGCCAAGATCATTATCTCACATCATCGCTATATCAAGAGGTCATTATCTTGGGGAGTTTCTGTACTAAACTTTTTTATTATTATAATTATTTTTAATGTAAGAATGGCTATGTTGGGTCAGATCAATGGTTCATCTATCCCAGTATCCTGTCTTCCGACAGTGACTGTTCCAGGTGCTTCAGAGGGAATGAACAGAACAGGGAATCATTGATTGATCCATCCCCTGTCGTCCACTCCCAGCTTCTGGTAAATAGAGGCTAGGGACATTCAGATCATGATGTTGCATCCCTGCCCATCTTGGCTAATAGCCATTGATGGACCAATCTTCCATGAACTTATCTAGTTCTTTTTTGAACCCTGTTATAATTTTGGCCTTCACAACATACCTGGCAAAAAGTTCCATGGGTGACTGTGCATTGTGTGAAGAAATACTTCCTTTAAAACTTTGTTTTAAACTTACTGCCTATTAATTTCATTGGGTGACCCCTGGTTCTTTTGTTAAGTGAAGGAATAAATAACACTTCCTTATTCATTTTCTCCTCACCAATCAAGATTTTATAAGACTCTATCATATCCACTCTTAGTCGTCTCTTTTCGAAGCTGAAAAGGCCCAGTCTTCTCTCCTCATATGGAATCTGCTCTCTACCCCTAATCATTTTTGTTGCACTTCTCTGTACCTTTTTCAATTCCAATATATCTTTTTTGAGATGGTGTGACCAGAACTACACGCAGTATTTAAGATGTGGGCATGTCATGGATTTATATAGTAAAAGTAGAGGAGCTTGGTTTGCCACACTGATCAGCTAAGCCAATACTGACAACTTTTATGAAAAGGCTGCAAAACACCATGCTTCTGGACTGCATCAACATGCAGAAAGCCTTATAAGCCAGTCACTGTCAAAGCCAATTTTAGAAGAACTTAATGAGACTGTTAAGAATGCTGGAGACACAACTCAGTTTATGTGAACCAACATGGCTATTGCATCATATTTTCTGTTTAAGCAAGAGATACCACACACTACAAACTAGAGGCCTATGTTAAATGCATTGTCACTTGTTAATCCTGAAGTTGGACACTGGTTCTGAACAAGACTGGCAAATGCTCACTATCTTTCTCCAAAAAACTCAGCTGACTCTCCTGAAACATGTGGTGCAACAGTGAAAGAGTCAGGAGTTGAAAAAGTGAAGAAAATTCTCTCACTATATTCAAAATATGTGCACACATGGCCAACAAATGCACCAATGCAAATAGGCATCAAGAATTAAGTCATTATGTATGTTATCTTGATGTCCATGGTAGGCCAGTAGATACATTCTAGATGTTCAGTTATAGAAGACACATCAGCTGCATCTGTGACATCTTAGAAGAATTCAATGCTTGTAAACATTGGGTTGTTGGGGAAGGTATCCCACAACATTCCCCCGCCCTATCCCCCCCGCCCTTAAAACAACAGATCTTGGGAGCCAACGGAAATGGAATATGTGACAATCAAGTTTCTGTTCCTCCTGGTTGTGGAGAGAAGCTTGAAAATGTGACCCAAGTGCACCCGGTAGTTTAGAAAACCAGAAGGTAGATCAAGAGAACCCCAGAGTGTGTTATTTAGTAATGTTATTATCTGGGTGTCAGTCACCAGATTTTTGAACACTTGGGGTTGGCAATACTAAGCCCCCAACAAATCCCAGTGGCTCCCTTGTACCTCACCCAAGTCCCTTCAAATATGGCAGCTCCCCCCCTCTATCTCCTTCAAACAGGTCACTACAGTAACCTGCCTCCTCTCAACCCAGAGGCTCCCACTAACTAACCCCTGATTGCTCCAACCTTCCCCTGATCTGAGGCACACCTCTCCACCAAACTCATTTATTCTCATGGGAAGCAGCGGGGTTGCCTTCCCCTCCCTCCCTCGGCTGCTGGGGGGTGGCCCGTTGGCTTGTTACCTCCTCCTTGCTCTTTGGGAGACCATCAAGGGGCGGACAACAGCTCCCGACCCTGGCGGAATTTCCTATCTAGCCTGTACTGAGCAGGCTCACCCAAACTGAGCAGGCTCAGTAACATCTGCTGATGCCGTTGCCCTCAGTCTGCACTTACTTGGACTCAGACTGCTGCCTGCTCTTTAGAAGGTTTAAAAAGGAGTAAAGGGGATAAATCGGGGTGGGGTGGGGTGGGGTGGGGAGTGGAGTTGGTCAGGGTCTGAGCAGGGGGTGGAAATTTACTGGGTGGGGGGGTCAAGCAGCTGTAGGTAGTGGCAGGAGAGGGGCTGAGGGGCAAAATCAGGGAGGAGGGGTAGGAGCTGGGGATAAGCCCAGAGGCAAGACACTAGCAGACCATGGCAGAGGCCAAAACCCCTGCACAGTGAGAACAGGGAGGGGGAGAAGGCGTAACAGTTATCCCAAGGGGATGAGCCACCTGCTATGTTTGCAAAAATAGGGATGGGGTCTCATTCTTACCATGTAATAATAACATAAATCAACTGAAATATTAATAAATTGCTTACTTTCTCATTGTTACGATGTAATAAATTAAATCAATTGAAATATTAATATTGTATTTACATGTCAGTGCTGGTCCACTAGGGTAGCCAAATTCTGCTGGGTAAGCAAAGAAGGCCATACTTACATGTTGGTAACTGCTACTAGTGGGAAAATGTGCCGGCTTCTTTTTTGCCCTTTTCTCTGGGCAATGAAGATCTTTATGGCCTACAGACCGATCATGTTAGGCTCTAGTTCTGCCTTTTATAAACAGGGTCAGAAGCCACATACCTGAAAAGGGGAGGGTTTCCTGTGCTGGAGAACACCCTGCAGATGTGGCCACGGAAACCCAGAGCATATGCAATTTCTGCTCACTGACAGAAGGGCTTTTTCATGAGCCCAGCTTTCTGTTTCCTGACAGCCTCTCTCCCTCCCTTCATCCTGCCTTCCTTGGAATGTCTTAACCAGACAGTTTCTCTCCCACTCTGTAACCCCTACAACGGGTGTGTAACCACAGCCATGATCTGTATCTTTCTGAACAACAACCCATCCACACTGCCTACAAGTCCATTCAGCCACGCTATCTCGCTCTCTGCAACACCCCTCCCAACCAGTCTCCCTTCTTCCCAGCCTTCTTGCTCTTCTTTTCTCCCTCTCTGCATCCCAGTTACTCTCACAGCCTGCACTCCACCCTGTGGTGTGCGGCTCTTCTCACTAAGGCAGTGGTCCCCAACTTTTTTGTGGCCAAGAGCACATTCATGTTTTCAGAAGAGTGTGGCGGGCGCCAACAATTTTTCAATACTTATTTTGTATTTGTACATTAAATAATATGAAAACCATCATATTTAATATTACATAATATATGAATCCATAAGATACAAAAGGTAATTTTACATGTAAAAGGTATTAATTAAATTATTCGACAATTATTCTTTCACCTTACCATGTGAATGTGCTCTTTTTTATTTACCTTTTTTGGGGGGGAGTAGTTCTGGGCAGTGGAGAGGGAAGCCGCAGCCCCCCGCCTGCCGGGGACAGAGAACACCGGCGCCTGCAGCCCCGGAGTTCTCTGCAGTAATGTAGCCAGGTCTTGAGCACAGGGGGAGCGGCGCTATAAAAAGGCGCCTCCCCCTCCCCCGTACTCACCCTGGGATGCTTTAAAGGGCCTGGGGCTCCAGCCACTGCGCAGCCCCGGGACCTTTAAAGTGCCGCCGCCGGAGCTCCGGCAGCGGGGCTCCGGCGGCGCTTTAAAAGGCCCGCATCTCCCCAGCGGCACGAGTAGCTGGCAGGGCCGGTGCGCCCACTAGGCGACCCTAGGCAGTCGCCTAGGGCGCCAAGATTTGGGGGGCGGCGGGCAGCTGCCCGCTGACTCCCCGCTCATTGGCTGAGCAGCCCCGGAGTTCTCTGTCCTCGGCAGGCCGGGGCAGCATGGAGAGAAGCCGCAGCCCCACGCCTGCCGGGGACAGAGAACACCAGCACCCGCAGCCCGGCCTGCTGGGGACAGAGAACTCCGGGGCTGCGGGCGCCGGTGTTCTCTGTTCCCAGCAGGCGCGTGGCTGCGGCTTCTCTCCGCACTGCCCCAGCCTGCCGGGGACAGAGATCACCGGCGCCCGCAGCCCCGGAGTTCTCGGTCCTTGGCAGGCCGGGGCAGCATGGAGAGAAGCCGCAGCCCCGCACCTGCCGGGGACAGAGATCACCGGCGCCTGCAGCCCGGCCTGCCGGGGACAGAGAGCTCCGGGGCTGCGGGCGCCTGTGTTCTCTGTCCCCGGCAGGCGCGGGGCTGCGGCTTCTCTCCGCGCTGCCCCGGCCTGCCGTCCCCGGCGCCCATAAATGCCCCGGCGGGCGCCATGGCGCCCGCGGGCACTGCATTGGGGACCACTGCACTAAGGCATGGAGGAGAAGTTGTACTGAATACTTGTTTTTATGTCAACATTACATAACTTTTACACAACACAACCAGAACCTAGGTTGTCAGCAGCCTGCAGTCCAGAGCCTCGCCTTCTCAGATGGAGGCTGCAGCCACGCTCTTCCAAAACCACAGCTGCTCTACCAGTTTCCTTTTTTAATTAAAAAAGAGTATAGGGTTGTGCAGGCTTTGAGTGCATATGTAGGTTGGCAGTCACTGTCTTTTCTTTTCAGTGGTAGTACCACAGGCCCGGTGTGGTGGCGCGTTCCTGTAATCCCAACTACTTGGGAGGCTGCAGTTGGTGGATCGCTCAGGAGTTCTAGGCTGCTGTGCGCTATGTCAATCGGGTGTCCAGTGCTACTGACAGCCTGGCCAGTGGGTAGTTAGAGGACTGGCTAGAACAACATGTCTGACGTGTTGTTATCGGCACTTTCTCTGTGAAGGCTGATAGACCGATGGGTGACAGGGTAGTACCACACATAGTCCATTTTTCAAGGCATCTGCAGAAACTGTTGTAAGGCAGAAAACATCAAAATATTATAGCCTATCTCCCTGCCAGCCACCGATACATACAGGCACTCACTCTCCCACCCTGCCTGCCATATCTCACTCAGCCACTGTCCCTTATATCTCTGCAACCCTGATGCGCTCATTCTCATTCTCAGAAATCCACATGCTCGTCTTTCCCTTCTATCTATCCCTCAGCCAGTCTCCCTCCCTGCAGCCTATTCAGCTACTCTCCTTCCCCCGTCTTTCCTTTCTCATCAGGGAAGGAAATTAATAGACTGCTCCAGCAATTACCTAGAACTTAGTTATGTATAAAACTTTTCCTACAAACTGCATCCTAGTACTGATTTAGATAAGAAAACTGTATTAACAAATATAGAAAGAAATTGACACCCATTTTCAAATGTGCCTAACTAGCACTCCCAAATGCTACATTAAGACTTGAGTATGTAAAATAATATGTATTGGCCTGTCTTACCCCGTGAATCCAAAAGGTACAAGGGATGTCGACACAGGCATAAAAAACCCACGGCTGGGCCAGATCCTCTGACTCGGACTCCCAAGCCAATATCCACACAGTGGTTTTTAGCCCTGCAGTATGAGCCCTGCAAGCCCAACTCAGCTGACCTGGGCCAGCTGTGGCCATGCCACAGGTCTTTTATCGCTATGTAGATGTGTCCACATAGATCTGGATGAAGTGGGGTGGAAAACAAATGCAAAACTCTATTATGGTCTCGCAGTAGGAAGGCAACAGTTAAGCTTGCATCAGAATTTTCTGTTTTACGGGGTCTGTATCTCTGTCTCTCACCTTTTTTTTTTTTAAACCCTTTTTTATATAAACATGCCACAAGGAATTTAAGACAAAGATTAATCACTAATGGGTGTGGAATGATCTCCAATCTGTACTTTGTGTTTGCCTGGCGTTGTTTTTTTAGGAACACTGCTCCAGGGGTCCCTTCAGTTTGCTGGGTTTTTTACACAGACTTCTTTCCTAACTTTTTAAACGCTGTTAAAGTTTTAACAAATGGCGAGAGTGCATTGAAAGACACTTTGTGAAAGTGATAGCAAGTATTTTATTTCATTTACTGGCTGTAGAAGACAAAAAACATCGCCTGGTGAACACCGGCGCCAACTTCCGTCGGCGCCGGTGGGGGCTGACGCCGGGTTTCGCCCCCGACGCCGGGCGACGTTGCGGGGCCCCGCCCCCGACGTCGGGCGACATTGCGGGGCCCCGCCCCCGACGGAATGTCGCCCGGCGTCAGTGGCGGGGCCCCACAATGTCTCCCGGTGGTGAGGTGAGCTGGGTGCGGGCCCCGGGGCTGGCGGGGAGCTGGGCGCGGGCCCCGGGGCTGGCGGGGAGCTGCCGGTGGGTGCTGAGCACCCACCAATTTTTCCCCGTCGATGCTCCAGCCCCGGAGCACCCACGGAGTCGGCACCTATGCTTGTGACTGCATGAAGCTCAGAGATAGTCTATCTAAAGAACACCCCACCCCTCGACTTTTCCCCCACACTTTTAACACTTGCTAAACATACAGTGTTTCATGATATAAAGGTTTTTTAACATTTAACATGAAAATACAGCATTGACTGAGATATAACATGACCTTTTTAAAGGATAGTCTGTATGCAGTGAGGCCTATTTGAAGCAATATGTTTGTGTTTTTAAAAGTTTAACATGAAAAAGCAGTATTGACTGAGCTGTAACAAAACAAGGCCACTCTAGGGATACTGTATTTTGTAGAAGTTTAGTGAACTAAAAAGGCTTAAGATACTAGCCTATCCTTTTAAAAATAGTGGTTTTTAAAGTACCAAAACAGCAACTGGGTAAGAATATGAAAACTGGCAATTGAGGGGAGTTTACATATGTGTTTTGATACACATATGTAAAAGTGTTAAAGAAAGGTTTGTCTTTTAAAGTGTTTATCCCTTTATACAACTTTCACCTCTATTTGTTAAAAACCTTAACAAATTACTTTTATAAACTAACTGGCTGTGGTTTTAACCCTGGGATGTTTCTGCATGCTCATTTTTTATTGAAACATATGCAAAAGTGCTAAATGAAGGGATGTGTCTTCATATAGACTTGCCTTTTGAAGTGTTTATTCCTTTACAAGACTTAATATAACTTTCACATCTATTTGTTAAAAAGTGGAGGAAGAAGCAGCCTTCTTCTCTCTGATCCACTAGCTCACAGACACTGTTTTTGCTGCAGCTTCAAATTGTCCCCACTAAAAGCATAGGGAAAAGCTTTTAAAAACTTGTTGTTAGTAAGGGTTTGTGGGTTTAACCCTGAGGTGCTTCTGTATGCTCATTTTTTATTAAAACACCTATAAATGAAGGGATGTTTCTTCATATAGGCTTGTCTTTTCAAGTGATTATAAAGCAGCGCTTTATTCCTTTACAAAAGTTAATATAACTTTTACTTGCTTTTGTTAAAGAGAGGGAGAAGAAGCAGCCTTCTTATCTCTGATCCACTGACTCACAGACGCTGTTTTTGCTTACAGAGGCCTTGCTGCAGCTTCAAATTGTCCTCACTAAAAATGACCAATGTTAGTCTAAAACATAGGGGGGAACTTTTAAACCTGTTTGTTACTAAGGGCTTATGGTTTTAACCTTTATTAAAGCACCTATGTAAAATGGCTAAATGGTGGAAAAGATGCTTGAGGTCTGTTTTTTAGATAAGAATAAGGCAGTTAAATAGGGGGGAGGGGATAGGCAGGGGAGGCAGATGGCTCTTGTTTAAAAATCTTGGGACTATAGAATTGGTTCAGGAAAATGTATTCTATGACACAGCTGTAGAACAGCATCTGACTGGTCCAATCCAAAGGTGGAGATAACTAGCCTGAGGAGCTGTGAACCTTGGACACTCCTTCTTTCCCCAGGAACAGTGAGTAGGGCAAGATCTCTCTCTCTGACTTAACCAAGCGCTGTCTATCTTTGCCCTTTGCAAAGGAGGTTTCTTTTCCCTTTTCTTGCCCTGTTCTCACTTTTAACCTATCTTTATATGTTTCTCTTTTATTCAACTCCTTTTAAATGCTCTTTTCTTAACCTACCCTTTTATTTAACATTTTAAACATGTTTCTTTCTTAACCAACTTTTATATGATACTGCCAAGAATGACCTTGAGCGTATTACTGCAGACTACGTGGCTCTGGGAAGAAGGATAAAGGCGTTTGAGGCGCAAGTGGTGTTCTTGTCCATTCTCCCTGTGGCAGGAAAAGGCCGGGGTAGAGACCGTCGAATCGTGGAAGTCAACGAATGGCTACGCAGATGGTGTCGGAGAGAAGGGTTTGGATTCTTTGACCATGGGATGGTGTTCCAAGAAGAAGGAGTGCTAGGCAGAGACGGGCTCCACCTGACGAAGAGAGGGAAGAGCATCTTTGGAAGCAGGCTGGCCAACCTAGTGAGGAGGGCTTTAAACTAGGTTCACCGGGGGAAGGAGACCAAAGCCCCGAGGTAAGTGGGGAAGTGGGATACCGGGAGGAAGCACAAGTAAGTGAGTGCAAGAGGGAAGGGCTCCTGCCCCATACTGGGACAGCAGGACGATCGGTGAGTTATCTTAAATGCCTATACACAAATGCAAGAAGCCTGGGGAACAAGCAGGGAGAACTGGAAGTCCTGGCACAGTCAAGGAATTATGACGTAATTGGAATAACAGAGACTTGGTGGGATAACTCACACGATTGGAGTACTGTCATGGATGGATATAAACTGTTCAGGAAGGATAGGCAGGGCAGAAAAGGTGGGGGAGTTGCGTTGTATGTAAGAGAGCAGTATGACTGCTCAGAGCTCCAGTATGAAACTGCAGAAAAACCTGAGAGTCTCTGGATTAAATTGAGAAGTGTGAGCAACAAGGGTAATGTCGTGGTGGGAGTCTGCTACAGACCACCAGACCAGGGGGATGAGGTGGACGAGGCTTTCTTCCAGCAACTAACAGAAGTTACTAGATCACAGGCCCTGGTTCTCATGGGTGACTTTAATCACCCCGACATCTGCTGGGAGAGCAATACAGCGGTCCACAGACAATCCAGGAAGTTTTTGGAAAGTGTAGGGGACAATTTCCTGGTGCAAGTGCTGGAGGAACCAACTAGGGGAAAAGCTCTTCTTGACCTGCTGCTCACAAACAGGGAAGAAATAGTAGAGGAAGCAATAGTGGATGGGAACCTGGGAGGCAGTGACCATGAGATGGTCGAGTTCAGGATCCTGACACAAGGAAGAAAGGAGAACAGTAGAATACAGAGCCTGGACTTCAGAAAAGCAGACTTTGACTCCCTCAGGGAACTGATGGGCAAGGTCCCCTGGGAGAATAACATGAGGGGGAAAGGAGTCGAGGAAAGCTGGCTGTATTTTAAAGAAACCTTATTGAGGTTGCAGGAACAAACCATCCCGATGTGTAGAAAGAAAAGTAAATATGGCAGGCGACCAGCTTGGCTTAACAGTGAAATCCTTGCTCGTCTTAAACACAAAAAAGCAGCTTACAAGAAGTGGAAGATTGGACAAATGACCAGGGAGGAGTATAAAAATATTGTTCAGGCATGCAGGAGTGAAATTAGGAAGGCCAAATCACACTTGGAGTTGCAGCTAGCTGGAGATGTTAGGAGTAACAAGAAGGGTTTCTTCAGGTATGTTAGCAACAAGAAGAAAGTCAAGGAACGTGTGGGCCCCTTGCTGAATGAGGGAGGGAACCTTGTGACAGAGGATGTGGAGAAAGCTAGTGTACTCAATGCTTTTTTTGCCTCTGTCTTCACAGACAAGGGCAGCTCCCAGATGGCTGCACTCCGCAGCACGGTATGGGGAGGAGGTGACCAGCCCTCTGTGGAGAAAGAAGTAGTTTGGGACTATTTAGAAAAGCTGGACGAACACAAGTCCATGGGGCCGGATGCACTGCATCCGAGGGTGCTAAAGGAGTTGGCCGATGTGATTGCAGAGCCATTGGCCATTATCTTTGACAAATCATGGCAATCGGGGGAGGTCCCGGATGACTGGAAAAAAGCTAATGTAGTGCCCATCTTTAAAAAAGGGAAGAAGGAAGATCCAGGGAACTACAGGCCAGTCAGTCTCACCTCAATCCCTGGAAAAATCATGGAACAGGTCCTCAAGGAATCAATTCTGAACCACTTAAAGGAGGGGAAAGTGATCAGGAACAGTCAGCATGGATTCACCAAGGGCAAGTCATGCCTGACTAACCTAATTGCCTTCTATGATGAGATAACTGGCTCTGTGGATGAGGGGAAAGCAGTGGATGTGCTATTTCTTGACTTTAGCAAAGCTTTTGATACAGTCTCGCACAGTGTTCTTGCCAGCAAGTTAAAGAAGTATGGGCTGGATGAATGGACGGTAAGGTGGATAGAAAACTGGCTGGATGGTCGTGCTCAACGGGTAGTGATCAATGGCTCCATGTCTAGTTGGCAGCCGGTATCAAGTGGAGTGCCCCAAGGGTCGGTGCTGGGGCCGGTTTTGTTCAATATCTTCATCAACGACTTGGAGGATGGTGTGGACTGCACCCTTAGCAAGTTTGCAGATGACACTAAACTGGGAGGAGTGGTTGATATGCTGGAGGGTAGGGGTAGGATACAGAGGGACCTAGACAAATTAGAGGATTGGGCCAAAAGAAATCTGATGAGGTTCAACAAGGACAAGTGCAGAGTCCTGCACTTAGGACGGAAGAATCCCATGCACTGCTACAGACTAAGGACCGAATGGCTGGGCAGCAGTTCTGCAGAAAAGGACCTAGGGGTTACAGTGGACAAAATGCTGAATATGAGTCAACAGTGTGCCCTTGTTGCCAAGAAGGCTAACGGCATTTTGGGCTGTATAAGTAGGGGCATTTCCAGCAGATCGAGGGACGTGATCATTCCCCTCTATTCGGCACTGGTGAGGCCTCATTTGGAGTACTGTGTCCAGTTTTGGGCCCCACACTACAAGAAGGATGTGGATAAATTGGAAAGAGTCCAACGGAGGGCAACAAAAATGATTAGGGGGCTGGAGCACATGACTTATGAGGAGAGGCTGAGGGAACTGGGATTGTTTAGCCTGCAGAAGAGAAGAGTGAGGGGGGATTTGATAGCTGCTTTCAACTACCTAAAAGGGGGTTCCAAAGAGGATGGATCTAGACTGTTCTCAGTGGTGGCAGATGACAGAACAAGGAGTAATGGTCTCAAGTTGCAGAGGGGGAGGTTTAGGTTGGATATTAGGAAAAACTTTTTCACTAGTAGGGTGGTGAAGCACTGGAATGGGTTACCTAGGGAGGTGGTGGAATCTCCTTCCTTAGAGGTTTTTAAGGTCAGGCTTGACAAAGCCCTGGCTGGGATGATCTAGTTGGGGTTGGTCCTGCTTTGAGCAGGGGGTTGGACTAGATGACCTCCTGAGGTCCCTTCCAACCCTGAGATTCTATGATTTTTACCATGTGCTTACTAAACAGTCTCTGCTTTAGTAAATTCCCTTTTTTGCCATGTGTTCTTTTTTAACCTCTTTTTATATTTTTCTCTTTTATTTAACTATTTTTAAATGCTCTTAACCTAGCCTTATATTTAATACACCTTTTAAATTTATCTCAATTTTTTTATTCTTTAATAACATGCCAAACTAGTTCTTTAAAATCATTCTTACTAAACTTAACCAAAAAACTCTCTCTTCTTTAATAACTTGCCTCTATTCTTCAAACTAACCCTTTAAAAACAAAAATCTCCATTTTTCTTTGTTTTTATTCTATTCTTCAATAGCATGCTAAACTAGGCCTTTAAAATCACCTCTCCTTACTAAACCTAACCAAACAACTTTTCTTTCCTTTTTTCCTCTAAACCTTACCAAAGCATTCTTGTTTAATCTTTAAGCTCTCTCACTCTATTCTTTCTACCTTTTTCTCTAAACAAGCAACCAAATGTATCAAAGCACAACCATGCAAGATACTCCCTATTCAAACACAAAAAATAATCAAATATATTTTTTTTCATATTGGCCGACAGCGCCATACCTCAACACCAACAGAAACGGGGATGGAGGGCGGGACATAAGCCCTAAATGGAGCGTGGAAACCTGTCTAAAATACATGGTGATGAATGCTATTGAGGTATATATTACTCCCATGGCAGTTTTCATGTCATGTTTTGTTAGTTGTGTCATATCAGGTCTTTTTTTCCTCATGAAATGTCAAGAAGATTATTTGTGTAAAAATTCACTGGCACTAAATGGCTTCATCATTCCATTAATTTATAAAAACCCCTAGCACCTTAATGAGATGTTTACGTGTTATTACAACGGGAATATCTCCCCCAAGTCTTAAGCACAGATCTGTATTCTGTAAACTCAAAGACATTTAAATAAAGACCTCAGTAAATTGCTCATAATACAGACTAATAGCCCTTCCAAATACTGATTTAATTTTCTGTTCAAAAAAGTAGCTGCCCAAGAACAGTGAAAGTATAACCACCAAAATAATTCATCCCCAATTATTACTGAATCATTTTTGCTGGCTGTTCCACATTACACAATCTGAAAATTGGAACTGGGCAAAAAAATGTTCACCAACTTTTTTTGGGGGGGGAGGAATGCAGACTCAGCAACACAAATATTTCACAAATTCACATCAACTGTGGTTAAAAAAATTCTAATAAATTTAAAAAAAACAAAGCATTATGACATTTTAAAAATGAAATATTTTAATTAATTTTTAATTACAGAATTTGTTATAGAATGCCCAAAATTGAAATGCTTGGTTTCAATTTGAATGAAACATTTGGTTTTTGGTTAAAAAAACATTTTTTTGACTTTTCAATTCACAGAAATTTCAAACATTCATTTTTGAAAAAAAATGAAATAAAACTTTTGTATTTTTTCGGAATTGCCAGTGAACTAAACAATCAGTTATTTGCTTAGCTCTGCTGAGAAAACTGTTCACTATTCATTGGGACAAAACCTGACTGTTATAAAAAGGGCGTGGATCATGTTCACAGCCTCAGCCTCACACCCAGGATATTAACCTCTGCTTTTTATTTTTATTTGTTTAAAAATATGCTATTGGATGGATACATCACATAGATATCCTATACAACCCGTCCAAATGGTTAAATAAATTTAGATACTCTACCTGTTTCAACATTCAGTTTGTGTCTGGATACAAAACTTAAGAATGTTAAAAAGAAAAAAAATGGAAATCTGCGGCTGGATACCCAGTCACAGCCAGTGGTTGCCTCATAGCTTTGTCCAAATTTCTAGGGGAGGGAGGAGAAATAAAGTAAGAGAAGAACAATAGTAGATGAATGTTTATTTATACTACATGAAATGCTTAAATCTTTTGAACAGTGCACCGTAGAATGGAAACTGCCAGTTACCTGTTACTTTAATTATTTATAGTTGCACAGTACTTTGCCATAGACAATATTTGAGGAGCTGGTGGTGGGGACCCATATGAAAAAATAAGATAGGATTATTTATTGATTATTAAGATTAGTAGTAGTTAGAATTCCCCAGTATTTGAAGCCATTTTACAAAGCCCATTACAAGTAGAGTTTTAAAGATTTTTTTAAAAATAATGTATCAGGTTTGGAAATAAATTGTGAGGAATTGGAAAGCAGTCTGGACTACATTTTTAAAAAAAATTAAACACAGATGAATCTCCTCTAACACAAATAGCCTTCCAGAAAATAACTACTTACCAATCAAATTGCATTTTTTAAATGTCAAAGTTATCATGTAAATATAAAAAGTGTTCTTCACATCTCATGGTTGTATTCCAAGTTATCTGAATACTGGCAGGAAAATTAAAACATTGTTGCAAAAACTGGAATTGTCCAAAACTGTGTATACTACACCTCATGGTAGGACATGCACTGAAAATACATTAAGAATAGGCACTGTTTTATTATTAGCTAAAAGAATAAGAGAGGAAGATTTTCAAAATCACAAAGTGTTAGGCACCCAATTCCTATCAGGTCTGAATGGCAACTTTTGGCAGTTGTGGCTACCTGAACATCCATTTCTACCTAAGCTTAGAAACAAATTGTGACCAATATAATAGATCACATAAGCCATTATTATATAATGCACTTGCACTAATACAGAGGTACTCATGTTGGTTAAAGTTTTGTAGCTCTTGTTTATTCCTTCATCTCTCAAAGATGGTTCTTACTGGGCATGGATGTTTAACTTACCTATTTAAGCTGCATTATAAACTGATGTACTACTGTCTTAATATAAATAAAAGCACATGTTAAAGTGACTTCTTCCAACATTACAGTTTTTTGTATTTACTTTAGGGAGTTTTCCATATAAGGAATCTAAAAAACCACACACAGGAATAGAGTTTGCATAGCCAACTGTTATGTAAACAGGCATACTGTACTGTATATCTGCTTCTTTCTCATAAACCACCATGCTAAGTATAATACTGTTTTTAACTCCTTAAATTTTTTTAAAAAAAAGTAAATATTGAATATGCTACTATAAAGATGTGGAAAGTGAACTGCAAAAAGTTACATTCAGAATAAGTTACTTATCTAAGGGCTTGTTTACCCTAGGGCAGGGGTAGGCAACCTATGGCACGGGTCCCAAAGGCGGCCCGCGAGCTGATTTTCAGTGGCACTCACACTGCCTGGGTCCTGGCCACCAGTCTGGGGGGCTCTGCATTTTAATTTAATTTTAAGTGAAGCTTCTTAAACATTGTAAAAATCTTATTTACTTTACATACAACAATAGTTTAGTTATATATTAAAGATTTATAGAAAGAGACCTTCTAAAAACGTTAAAATGTATTACTGGCACGCGAAACCTTAAATTAGAGTGAATAAATGAAGACTCGGCACACCACTTCTGAAAGGTTGCCCATCCCTGCCCCAGGGGTTTAAATCAGATTAAATTGAGTTAATCTGGTTTGAACGCTTGCATACACACAAAAGTCCATCTGAGTGCACTAACTCTGCATTTATCATGAACTCTAGAGTCCTCTTGCCAAGTGCACTATGTATGCTGTGAAACAAATTAGCTCGGTCTACTGTTCATATGTACGCAATGCTGCTGTGGACCACTTTGGCAATCCTCCAACAACTATCTAATACTGCTTTGCAGGCAACCGTTACTGACCTGTCTGTTTACCTGTGTGACTTCCACACCTCTGTTGTTAAGTTGCCAGGATGTCTCCTCTCTATTTCAAACTGGCACAAGACTAGATTTTGCCTATTTGCTCCTGGATTCCAGTATATCAGCAATGCTGGGAAGCTGCTAGAGAGGCCCCACATCATGCCTCAGGCAGCTGCTTAAAGCCATGCAGAGACCCTAGATCTCATCACCATCTGGGGTGAAGTATTGGTGCAGGAAGCTGTTGTGGCCAGTCACTGAAATAAAGCTCTGATTTTGGACATTGCAAAGCAGATGTCCATGAGGGGCCATGACTGGGATGCCAACCAGTGCTGAGTATTGAGGATCTACATTAAAACCAGGGATGGCAAGAAAAAAAATCCAGCAGGGGACATGTAACCTGTCCATTTTTTGAAGAACTGGACAGGATTTTGCACAACTACACAACCATGGAACCCAGAAAGGTTGTGGTACCTGCTGCCTTCTCTCTTCGCTCAATACACCCAGCCTCTGAGGATGATCAGCAAGACTCAGAGGATGAGAATGAGGAGGCCAGTGAGGAGCTATCCCCTGACAGCCAGGATCTTTTTGGGATTCAGGATCCTGATGCCAGCCATATAGAAAGCCAGCCTGATTCCTCCCATGCAGCAACAGAGCCTGAGTCCCAGCCAAACATCCATACCAGGACCCAAGAGGCAAATCATCTGGAGGGAGATTCAGCATGTGAGAACCTATCTTTACAATTTATTTGCATCGTGCTATATGGGCATGCTAGCTTCTGTTATGGGTATCCCATGGCTGCTGCCATTTTAGGTGGATGTGAGCTTAGAAGCATTTCCAAGTTTGAAATATGAACAACCAACTGTGTTTTTTCATACTCCCACAGTCAGGGTACCTACAACAGCCAGACCCTCGAGGATAGGGCCTGTATCAATGGCCAAGTGGCTGGACAACATAAGGCAAAAAACAGAAAACTCAGGATGAAATGTTCAAATCTTATGACAGTGTCCCAAAATAAAAACAAAATGGCAAAGAGGTGCGAGCGGAGAGGGAAGAAGTCAGGGAGCTCTCCCAGAAGATTGTAGCAGTGGTCAAGGAAAAGCGTTTCCATGACCGAAGAAGGTATTGGAAAAATAAACAGGGAGATGCAGAGGCAACCCATAGACACAATACTAAGCCAAAATGTAATGCTGTAAACCAGGACCCTGCCATGTTCTTCAGGCCCTGGATAATACAGAATACTGGGAACATCAGCAAGTCCATCAACCCACTTCCTAGCAACTCCATCAACCCATCCTCCTAGCTCTTCTGTGTCTTATCTCTCAGCGCACCTCTGCTCCTCTTGCAGCTCCATGGATACTTCATCCTTCTCTCTCAGTCCTGAGAGGGCAGCTGCAGCCAGGTCCTTTTCTCTTCTTGACCTCAGCTAGGTGTGTGGGGAGGAGCTCTGTGGGTTCTTCACCCACTCTCCTTCTTCCCAGGCCTGGTGTTGCAACTTGCTGGTTTTTTTATGCATCCTCCATACTCTTGTGAAAATGGTGTTGGCTGCTCCCTCTCCCGCATCCCTTCCCCACCTATCAACACCTCTTGGGTCTGGAGGGGAGGGAGAAAGAACTGCTTCAGTAGGGACTAAAATTGCATTACTCACATTAAATTGAGCGAGTTGGCAACACTGTCATGGAAAAGGATTGGTCACTTTCTGCATGTGGCTGAGATGGCAAGAGAGGGGTCCACACACACAAAAACCACAGAGGCTGTATGCTTGATTATGGTGGCTATTAGAGTGTTGTCAAAAATGGAAAAAGTTGGAAGAGAGGAAGGTTGAGGAAGAAAAACTTGTCAGGTTGAGGAGAGCACAGGACATATCTGGAGAAATATCATGTATTAGGAAAAAATTATAATAACTATACAGTGTGATGTGTACAGTTATGAACAATAGGATTAGTTTTGTTTGTGGTAGTACATCTTTAAATTTCTAAGTATTTTTGCTGCATGCAGAGTTCACCAGCTATTTTGTTCTCAGAGTTACTTGTAGAGTAGACTCCATGAGAGCTTAGCATGTGACTTTACTTCTGTAGTTTATTTTTGATTTCTTTAATTTCAATGGGAATTTAAATTTAATTTTGAATGGGAAAGTAAAAATTCTGGTAATGAGGTTGGGATTGTAAAATGACAGAAAAGCTGAATGAAAGTTAAAAGGAGTGTGAGCACTCTCCTTGTTAAAAAGAAAGAAAAGTAAAAAAATGTAAAATGGTCCTTTCTGGACAAATGTAATGTTTCCAATTTAATGGAAAAAGGAACAATCTGAGATATATGTTCAAGCTTCTGCCCAGTATTTTTATACAAATATTACTACACACTAATCCAAGAAGAACAATCTAACAATGGTGGAAAAGGTGAGCAGCTTTCAAATGGAAAGTTCTGTAAATTTCAAAGCCAAACACTTTCAGAAATTATTCTTTCATTTTCTTTTTACGGGGATGAATCCGAGGCATGTAGCGAAAAAGACTTGTCTGTAGGATCCTTACTTCATTTTTTGCAGAAATTGGAAGGTATGTAGCAAGCGAGGCAGGGGATTGGAGGAAGAGAATGGATAATCTCATGGTGAATGTTTAGGTAAAAATCAGCTTGTCCTACTCACCGTTCCAACACCCGGGCAATGCGGAGTTGGATTTACAGCTCACAAACTGTCAGAAGCCATGTAAGAAACACACTGAGGCCGAGTAGCTTTGATCAAAGGGCACACAGCTTCGGAGGCATGTGGCAACTTTATTAGTGACAAGCATCAATATTTATAGTTAGTTGTAAGACAGACAAAGAGGGGTACTGGGCACGTGTTTACCTCTGCATCATTTCAGGCTGACCTTGTTCAAACTGGTTTCTATAGTTACTCAATTTAGGCAGAGAGGAGAGGGAATACTGCAAGAATATTTGTACAAGATAAAGGGATTTTGAACAAGGTCAGGAGGAGTTTATTGCGGGAAGCCAGGAGAAATTTACTGCAGCCCCTTTTATCTTACCTAACAATTCCCCCCTCTGCAGCCTTGGTTGAAGAGTCAACCAAGAGCTGACTAGTGGCTTCAGCCAAAGCGAGCTCGGTGAGGGTCGGGGCCCTTGGGGACTGGGGACGGAGGGAACAGAAGCAGGATGCCCAAATAGCTGACAGGTTCCCAATACACTGGAAACAACAGCAAAGGAGAATAGCAACGGCAATAAAGATTACTAGCCCCTGGATGATGGCTCGAGTTAAACTTGGAAAACTGTTAGCCTTCCACCCGTGTCCCCTTTGCCCATACACAGGACCCGGGAGGAAAGAGAGAAGTGCACCGGCCACCCATACCAGTATCTGCATCCTGCCGTATACCAAGCAAAAGGGAATATAACCAAAGGAATTAAAAGTAATGTGAAAACTAAGGGTAGGTCTATACTTACGCGTCCGGTCGGAGGCGCGCGATCGATGTTCTGGGTTCGATTTATCGCGTCTTGTCAAGACGCGATAAATCGAACCAGGAAGTGCTCCGTCGTCGACGCTGGTAATCCAGCTCGACGAACGGAGTAGGCGGGGTCGACGGGGGAGCCTGTGCGCCGCGTGTGGACCCCGGGTAAGTGCTTTTTCATTCGAACTAAGGTACTTCGACTTCAGCTACGTTATTCACGTAGCTGAAATTGCGTACCTTAGTTCGACAGGGGGGGGTAGTGTAGACCTGGGCTAAGAGTCCAGGTCCAGTGTCAAGGTTCCAATAATTAGAGGGTACAGTCCAAGGAGAGTCAGTGACGTTCATGTGAGGAATGTTTGCTTTGATAATTTTAGTTTTGTGTCTGAGAGGGGCTGGCAGATCCACCGGTCAGCTGTGGTACCCTCGGGAGCGACAGAAACTGCTGGTCCGTTGCTGAGGTCCACTACAGCTGACTTGAT
Source organism: Chelydra serpentina (assembly GCA_037349315.1). Classification (NCBI taxonomy): domain Eukaryota; kingdom Metazoa; phylum Chordata; order Testudines; family Chelydridae; genus Chelydra; species Chelydra serpentina. Next base: position 32,816,439 of record JBAIAC010000042.1, read on the forward strand.
GTGAGAGTGATGAATCCAGGACTTCTGCCCTTCCAGGAAAACAGCGGTTTGCGTTGTCAAGAGTACTTGATGGGGTCCAGTAAATCGGCTGGAGGGTGTCACCGCGAACAAACTTTTTGGCTCATACAAAGCACCAGGCCGGAACAGGTGAACTTGATCCTCCAGAGGCACGGTCTGGGAGAGCTGAGAGGCTTTCCAGAGAGCACGGAGGCGAGCCTGTAAGGAGAGAAACAGAAGTGGTTATGTGATTCCCCCCCCACCCCAATAGTGAAATGTCAACACGTGGCAACGAACCACCAGTAGCGGGCAGATGCCAATAAAGCAATTCAAAGGGAGAGAGGCCCAACACTCGAGTTGGGCGTGTACAAAGGTAGAACAAAACAATTGGAAGTACCTGTGGCCATTTTAACCCGGTCTCCTGGCAATATTTAGACAAAGCTATCTTAGGGTCTCTATTCATTCTCTCTACTTTCCCGCTAGACTGAGGGTGGTACGGGGTATGGAACGAGTGACTGATTCCTAATCCTCCCTTGATTTGCTTAAGGACATGGCTGGCGAAACGTGCTCCTCTGTCAGAGTCAATGCTGGCTGGAACCCCAAAGCGGGGGATGATGTCCCACAGGAGGACCTTGGCAACGGTGGCAACAGTGGAGGCGGTACAGTTTGCTGTAGGGAAAGCCTCTACCCAGGAGGTAAGAGAACAGACAAGGATCAGGAGATGCTTGTTTCCAGAGGCCTTGGGCAAGTCGGAGAAATCAATTTGGAGATGTTGGAACGGGGCAGCGGGTAAGGGACACCCCCCCTGGATGTGCCGGTGAGGCGGGGCAGGCCTATTGCGTTGGCATGTGTTGCACGATTTCACTATTGCACTGCACACAGTCTGAATGCTTGGGGCGAACCAAAGGCGGGCGATGATTTCCACCAAGACATGAGTGCCGTAGTGGCCCCCATTGTCGTGGTGCCATCGTGCAGCGACTGGATAAGCTGCTCGGGGGAGGCAGAGGCGGCCATCTGGCATTTGCCAAGCCCCTTTGTCCCAGATTGCCCTGAAGTCCTGCCAGTGTTCGAGTTCCGGTGAGGGGACAGTCAGGCTGTGCTGGAGCGGGAGGAAAGGTGTTGAGGCCAGGGCTAAGGTGGGCAAGGCAAGGGGTTGGATGGCAGCGGCTTTTGTGGCTCGGTCAGCCAGGGCGTTTCCCTGGGTGACAGGAGTGTTCTCCCGGGTGTGGGCCCTGCAGTGGACGATGGCGACAGCGCAAGGTGCCTGCAAAGCGTTTAAAAGGCGGTGCACCAGCGTGAGGTGCTGGATGGGCTTGCCTGTTGCAGTCTGAAAGCCACGAAACCTCCAGAGGTGAATGTGACAATGGATGACCCCAAAGGCATAACGGCTGTCCGTATAAATAGAAATGGTTTTACCTGTTGCCAGCTGGCATGCTCGGGCCGGGGCATAAAGCTCAGCTGCTTGGGCTCCCCAGTTGCCTGGTAGGGAGGCTGCCTCGATGACATCACACTGAGAGGTCACCGCGTAGCCGGCAAAGCGCTGTCCCTCGGAGTAGAAGGCGCTCCCGTCCGTGAAGAGGATGAGGTCCGGATTTGTGAGGAGCACGTCAAAGAGGTCTTCTCTCACGCAAAGGACGCTGGAAACCACTTCCACGCAGTCGTAGGAATCGGGTGGAACGGGGTTTGCTCAACTCCCCGCGGGATGGCAGCCATGGGCGAGAGAAGCCAATGAGTCTGAGAAACCCCTGCAGCTGCTTCCTGGTAGAAGGTAACGGGCACTGCTGAATGGCTTGAATGCGGGCTGGATCCCTCTGCTGGCCCGCAGGGGTCAGGATGAATCCCAAATAGCATACCCGTTGAGAGACCCACTGTACCTTCATAGGGTCAACCTTATATCCCCGGGAGTGTGAGTAAAGTAAAAGGGCCTTAGCGTCCTGACGGAGGGCTTCCTGGTCACAATGGCCCCACCAGAATGTCGCCCACGTATGGGACCAAAGTTGATCCGTGGGGGCTGAAGAATCCCTCCAGGTTGCGGTGGAGGCATTGGCTGAATATAGTTGGGCTGTCTCGAAACCCCTGAGGCAGGCGCTGCCACACATAGGATTGGCCCTTCCAGGTAAATCCGAAGAGGTACTGAGAGTCAGGGTGGACAGGGATGCTAAAATAGGCTGATTTTAGGTCAATAATAGTAAACCATTGGGCATCCCAGGGGATCTGGCTGATAATGGTGGCCAGATCCCGGCACCACGGCGTGGAGAGGAATGACATACCTATTGACCAGCCATAAGTCCTGAACAAAACGCCACTTCACGGTGTCTCCCTCCTTCTTGGGTGGCTTTTTTGACCGGAAGAATAGGGGTGTTGCATGGGATGCGTTGGGCCTTAACAAGGCCCTGCTCTACAAATCCTTCTACAATGGGGCATATGCCTTCCCTAGCTTGTAAAGATAAGGGGTACTGGGGAACAGATGGGGGAGGCAAGGAGGCCTTGACCTGAATGCGGACAGGCTCCACGGAGAGGAGCAGTCCCACATCAATGTCTGAGGTTCCCCATAGGGACGGCAGCAGGCCTTCCAAATCTGGGGGGGAGGGGGGAAGGAACATTATTTTCTTTGGGAGGAGTGTTCCTTCCCTGTAATAAACTCATCAGTAGGCCCACCCCCCTAGGAGTGCAGGTTAAAGTGGCCTCAAGTTTACAAAGTAAATCTCGACCCATCAAGGGGATCGGGCAGGCTGGGGAAAAAAGAAAACGGTGAGAAAAACACTTATTAGCAAAAACAACATTCAAAGGCAAAGTAAGGATTTCCCTCCACCCCCATTGCAGTTTTTACCTCAGGAGATAACCAAGAGGAGGGGGCATGGTTTAAAAGGGAAAAGGTAGCCCCTGTGTCCATAAGAAAAGATACAGAGACACCTTGAACTGAAAGGGTTAAACGAGGTTCCTTAGTGGGAGAGGAAAAGGAGAGAAGGGAGCCTGCTAAATACATTAAAGAGATAAGACCGTCAGAATGTCCGCCTTCGTCCCTGGGGCACCGTCACTTGGGGGGGTGTTGTCCTTCGTAGTTTATCCAGGCTTGAGGAATTGGTTGTTCTGCAGGCGTGAGAGTGGGCATGTCCTCGACATAACTGTTTGTAAAGGTGCCCTGGCCACCTGGGCATCCCCAGGGGCATTCTCGCTTAAAGTGGCCAAGCTGTCCACACTAAAAACAACTTAGACCCTGAGGACAGGCTGGAGGTTTAACTTTCTGCCTCAGCTGCAGTCTGGTAACTACTCCACCCGGGGAGGATCCCTCTCTTCCGCCCCCACCCCCCTTCCTCATCAGACCCTGCGGCTGATGTCGAAGGTGTAGGAGGACCCGCAGGTTGAGGGGGACCTGGGACAGAAGGCACCAAGTGGTGGTCAAGGACCTGCCGGGCCTTACTATCATCACTGAAATAAGAAGGGGGAGGAAGATCCTCCTCGGTGGAGTTACAGACCGCCATCAGTTTTAAAGATCTCCACAGTCCCACTGCGGATTCCCAACAATACCAAGAATCCAATTGTCTGGGATGGTTGATTTCGATCTGGCCCCTTATTCCTCTTAAGGCAGCCTGCTCGAAAGAACCATACGCTGGCCACCTCTCCTCTGGGTCGGCCAACACTGCAATGTAACCAGTCCACGTTGTCACACATAATGTGTACATTTTCTTTTGGTCATTCCCTTTTGGACCGGCAATTTTCCTTCATCCCACAACTTATTCATAATACCCAAAGGGCTTTGAGCAGGGACACTAGTCCCCTGACCCATGGTGTGTGACAGGAGCTTTCCAACTGACACTTATCCTGCAGTCTGGCGGTCCACCCCTTGATCTCAGAGTGACTGGGAGAAATCTCCCATGGCGCCTGCCAAGTCTGAGAAAGAGTGAGCCAACCGCCAGACAGAGGAGCCGCACCAGAAGGATCCTGGACGAGCTCCCAAATTGTTAGGTAAAAATCAGCTTGTCCTACTCACCGTTCCAACACCCGGGCAATGTGGAGTTGGATTTACAGCTCACAAACTCTCAGAGGCCATGTAAGAAACACACCGAGGCCAAGTAGCTTTGATCAAAGGGCACACAGCTTCGGAGGCATGTGGCAACTTTATTAGTGACAAGCATCAGTATTTATAGTTAGTTGTAAGACAGACAAGGAGGGGTACTGGGCACGTGTTTACCTCTGCATCATTTCAGGCTGACCTTGTTCAAACTGGTTTCTATAGTTACTCAATTTAGGCAGAGAGGAGAGGGAATACCGCAAGAATATTTGTACAAGATAAAGGGATTTTGAACAAGGTCAGGAGGAGTTTATTGCGGGAAGCCAGGAGAAATTTACTGCAGCCCCTTTTATCTTACCTAACAAAGGCAGTTGAGTGCTGCCCTGGAGAACTGATTCTGTCCCTGCCTTTGCCACAAATTCCTTTGTGATGGTAGGCAAGTCACTTCTGGGTGCCATAATTGAGACTCTGGGATCTGACTTGAGAAACACTGACATTCAGAGAAGCGACAAAGAGTCCTGTGGCATCTTATAGACTAACAGACGTATTGGAGCATAAGCTTTCGTGGGTGAATACCCACGAAGAAGTGGGTATTCACCCATGAAAGCTTATGCTCCAGTACATCTGTTAGTCTATAAGGTGCCACGGGACTCTTTGTCGCTTCTACAGATCCTGACTAACACAGCTACCCCTCTGATAGCTGACATTCACAGTTGAGGTGAATGATGAAAACACATATTAAATGTATGGAGTCCCCTTCCCAAAACTCATTACTTCTCATTACTTCATAAACTTCTCATTAATCCCACCAGTCAATCCCACGAGTGGCTGCTTCTATCTCTAGTCTAGCAATGAGACTAGATCTTTACCTCTGCATTTAGTAGTGAAATAGATTAATCGTAGTTCCATTCAGGTGAAGTGCACACATATCCTTTTTCACATCTGCTAAAACTTCCAGCTTAATATTGAAATTGTTGATGTATTGTGACCTATCAAACTATCCTACTGTGAGTAAGTACAGTACTTCTAATTACTGATATTTTCATTCCTTTGTGAGAGGAGCAACTTTTCATGTTCTCTCTATTACAGTGTACTAATTTTTAACTTTTAAATCTTTCCATAAAGTGATCAATTAAAATAGCTGGTTACACTCAGGTATGCATAAAACTTCTTAACATAATTTAGATATTTGTTGGATTAGCTGTCAGTAAATATTATTGTGTAACTCTGGAGGTAATAATTCTTGGGCAGCTAAAAGTTTAAACATACTCTCCTATACGCCTCATACTGTTTACTGTTCAGATGAAAGAAGACTCACCAACCATTAAGCAGATAGATTGCTATACTTGGGACCAAATGCAGCAGCCTTGTGTAATGGAATAATGTTTCAATCCTTTGAATTTGGCAAGAGTACTTGACAGGAATTTCCTTTAGCATAATGGTTTATATTGATTTTAAAGCTCCCTAAAGAGGCAGGTAAAAAAATGATAATTTCTTGAGTTGTGGAGGGAAGATAGAGACAGATAGTATGGAGGTCCCCATAATGGGAGACGAGGGCAGGGTGGACTAAGGGCGAGAGATGGGATGGTGATAGGGGCCAGTTGGAGGAGACTGGGCAGAAGGGGGGTCAAGCTTGGGGCAAGAGAGGGACAAAGAACAGAGGAGTCTGTGCTCACTAGAGCACACTTCTCAAAAGCCTAGAATTGAACCCAAGATTCCTGAGTCTCACAATTCATTTGGTGGTAGCAAATGTCAGTGAAATCCACTGGTAAGGTGTGTGTATGTATGTGTGTGTGTTTCACCTCCCTCTGGTATTGGTCCTTCATTCAATTCTTCATTCTGATTTAGGACAAAAGAAAACTGAAGTGTCAGTTTCCTGCAGAAGAGAGATTCCAAGTTTCTGACAGGTCTACTAGTAAGACAAGTAAGATTAGAAGTTCATAGACAAGATACCTTAGAGCTTCCAAGTCAGAATTCATTAATGTTTGTGAGGTGTTCTGATAATACCATGAGAGGGGGCAGATCATTTCCAAGCAATCAGTCAAAGTGATTGTAATGCAAGTGTCTGGCACACTTGACTTGTTATCTTGGATCTACTGAATCACTTATACACTGAAAATACATTTAGAAGTGCTAAAAATGAAGTTTGCAATTCTTCCTAGAAACACAAATGAGAAAGCTGACTAACCATTATTCAAGTTGAGCCAAGCTCAGGGACAAATCGTGGAACAATGTAACAATTTATCCATGACACTACCATCTGGATCAGTGCTAGAATTTAAAACAAAAGCCAATAAGCAAGGCCCTTTAGCTGAAGGAACGATAAATGGTTAGTGTTGTTTCTTCTATAGATTTGTATCAGGAGAACATGCGAGGTATATCTGCATCCTTGCAAGATGAGTTTACCTTGGTGAGCTACCAAGTTTTCATGTGATTTCAGGTTATTTACACTCCTACTCTACACTTGAATTTTGTAATAATCCTTACAATAAAATCAGTCTGTATCATCATCTGGTTGCAGAATTTTATTCTGTTATTTGGCCTGTCATTATCCTGTTTGTGCATTTCAGTCTCTCAGAAGCATGGAAGCATGAATTAAATGAGCTGATCAGACAATATTCAAAGATATTAACATTACAATATAATCTACTGGTTAGTCTAAAATTGAATTGCAACAACTTAAAAATCTAAGGAGTTATTGGACTTCTGCAAACTTGTGAGAATTAGGATAGTACTGTTAGAATTAGTATAGAATTGTAAGTTACTGTCCGAATCATTATATCGGACTACAAGTTTTTATACAAAATGGACTGAAATTCTTCCTGGCTGTGCAGAAACTGAACATTAGATGGTGAAAAAGCTCTTATATTAACACTCATCTTTTATAGCAGAAATTGCCTTATGAGAACTATTAGTTTAAAAGATTAACAACAAAACTGAAGAACTGTCATTAGAGAAGAATGTATCATCTAATGGAAGACAGATGTTAAATGGGAGTTTCATGAGATTGCTAGGGAGGAACATGTCTGGTTTCACAATGCTTGTCCATAGTTTGTTATATTGCTTTAAGACCAAGAAACTTTTAAAAGCCACACTACAAAGACAAAATTAATAGAGCGGAACATTGCTATTCAGTGGAGCAAATTTCTTTATAAAGATGGTTAAATACTTCTGAGAAGATTTTATTAAAGCAAGGTATAAATAATCTCAGTGTGATTAAAAAGTCTATGGACTTGTATTGACTTACACCAGGGATGAATTTGGTCTTCAGGACTAAATCATAGATTTCCAGGAGCCTTAACCAAGAGGCAGCATGTTGTTGCACTGTCCCAGGAGCAGCCCAGGAAGCAGAATGCAAATTAGAGTCAGACTCTACCTCTGTTTCTCCTACTCCAGGGGTTGGGGGCATATTCCCTTAGCTGTATACCTGGTGCAGCATTCATCCCTGTACAGGATCCATGAAGGGGAAGGCCAAACCCAAACAAATTGTCTCCCTTAAAAAGGCCTCCAAACCAACCTCAGCTAGCAGAGTTCCTAGTTCTCCTATTGATCTCAGGAGGCAGGGTGGTTTTCTCTCTTTCCCTGAGGTGTCAGATCAGGAAAGGGAGCTAGTTAACCCAGTTCACAAGGCTCTTACTAAAGAGCAACCAAACTTGTAGTAATAAAAATCACCCTCTAGGACCTACTTACCTGTCAAACTACTTACCTATGGCTTGTAACTACCAGCATGACTTCTGGCCCACCTCATTCTTGCTCAGCTTCATTTTTATGTAGCCCACACTCCAGGTGAGGTAGAGTGCTCTTGTTTTTACCCAGGCCATCTTGGCCATAAGCTGCAGACTATTCCTGAAAGAGGCAGTACACTCCTCCACAGTCCCTCAGCCCAGCAATGCTGGTTGGAACGTTGGAGGGGCAGACCTGTTTTCTGCCCTCTCCCACCCATATACATTGCAGGAGAGCACAGCAGCTCTGCATCAGCGGTTCACAATATAAGTGGCCTATGCAAGGGAACAAGGGCACACTATATGCCCACTTATTCCCCTGCACAGCTGCACAAGTTGGGCCATGATCTTGCCCTTTGTCCATAACTTGCTATGAACTAAAGTGCAGATATCAGAGATATGTCTGAAGTTGTTTGTCTCAAGTCATTACTGACTTGGGGCCAGGTTCTACCACTGTTCCTCAAACTGAAGCATGTCTTGCTTCTCACATAGTTACACCAGCTGCTAAAGGAATAAGTTACTCCATGACATGGGTAAGGGTGACAGAATCTAGCCCTAAGAAATTATGTGCAGTGCTTAGTATTTGCAGTTTCTTTTCCCTTTGCTTTTTGGAAACTTGTTGGAGATCACAAAAAAATAAATGATTTTGATAATCTGGGGTTCTTGGAGTGGTTACCAATCTCATGAGATGGCACTGAAACTTTTCATCATATTGAATTTCTAAGTGAAAGTGCTGTTAGAGCTATCCTTCAGAGGATTAGAACATGGGGTTTGCCTTATGTGCCCTCAGGCAGGCCAAGGATCCCAGCTAATTTTTAGTTTGCATCTGTTCTCAGTCTGCAAGCTTGTATGTCATAACTTTAAATTGAACTTCTGTCATATTGTGCCTCACTTGTTTCTTTTTGCATAATCTTTAAGATAGCAGACCTTTTGTTTGAGCTCCTCATTGCCCTTGAACATATTCTATAAGGAGTTCAGTTTTACCTTCAACTGTTTCAATCAAATATATACAGATGGGTCTTGAACAGGAAGAGTAGGGATGGCATATTAAATACTAAAATTAGAATGTCTAAAAGTATATCTGACTATGTAGCTGTCATGACAGCCAAACTAGTAGCAATAACGCTAGCACTAAATTGGATCTGGGCTGTATGCCCAGCAGTAGCAATCATTTTTTCGAATTCAATCCCAGGCCTTATAGCAATAAAAAAGGTGACTTAGTATGTACAAGTGATTTAATCAGTGAAGTTATATTTTTAATAACAGAGTTAGTACAGATGTGGATACATATAGCATTAGCTTGGATCCCAGCACATACTGGGATAACAGTATCAGAAAACAAAATGGCAGACAAATTAGCTAAAAATTAGCTAGAAATGGAAAGAATGACACAGAAATACCCATTGAGTAAACAGGAATTCAAAAGACTAGTTTAGAAAAATTTAAAAGATGAATGACAAAAAATTTGGATTAATGGGGAAAAAAAGATTTTTTTGAATTGTGCCCTATATTTGAGGATAATGGGCCTGAAAAGGACTAATGACGTGTTTTTGTTTAGAGTGTTAAATGGTCATTGTGGCTTAAACAAAAAGCTTTTTCAAATAAAAAGACACAAAGATGGACTATGTGCACAGTGGAAGAAACAACTGATCACCTTTTATGGATATGGAAAGGCTTTGATAAAGAAAGAGAAAAGCTTTTTGAGGAATTCAAACATCTTAAGGTAAAAAAAAAAATATTAAGTGATTAGTAAAAACACTGGGGTAAATGAAGTATTATTAAAAAGGTGCTGATACATTACCTGAAAGACACAGAGCTGAGTGAGAGGATATAAGGCTATAGACTATTCAGTCAAGTCTGCTTCACCATAAAAAAGAGAAAAAGAAAAGATGGGGCCTGTAGTGGGAGAGGTAGGAATTTTCCAAGTCACTCTCTGGGATCTGCGGGAGCCCTAGCCCTACAAGAAGGGTGAACTTAGAGGCTGTAGGAGAATCCTGCTTACAGGCTTGATGGTAGAAAGAAATCCAGGGAGGTGGGAGCAAGGCATTTGGGGGCTTGAACCTTATTTTAAGGCCCCCTAGACTGGAATCCAATATAGATAATGGCCCTGGGTTTGCCCACTAGGCACTAGTGAGGTGGTGTCAACCCCCTGAGGAGGGGCTGGGTGACTAGAAGCTCTGAGGAAAGGGCATATGAACCACTGGGCCTGGCATCAAGGCTGGTGGAGTGGACAATGGGATTGGACATTTGTTATGTGTTAGCCTCTGTTACCCCAAAAGGGGTGTGACTAAACTGTGACTAGGCCAAAAGGCTGAATTATAGAAAGAGAAACCACTGAAGCGACTCTTGGAAGGGAGCACCAGAGAGGGAAAGAGCTGCTATGCCATGCCCAGCTGTGAGGGGCTGTGCCAGTGGTAAGGATACTCTTTAACAGTGTCTCATTAACATTTCATACAAGAGGGTATAATATAATTACATTTACATTAAGCATCTGATTTTCAGAGGTGCTGAGCATGCGCAGTTCCAAATGGAGTCAATGGGAGTTGCAACAGCTCAAACATCTGAAAATCAAGCCCTAAACAACTTTACTATATGCATTGTGGGCTATGCCATAATGTAAACTACTGCAAGAAGTGCAGCTGCAATAAAAATAAGTGGACTAGATGTATAGGTATCTCACAGGAAGGAGTGCAGGGTGGGGGAGGAGAGGTGAAGGGGCAATGCGACCAACATGCTGAGCATAATGTAACCAGGAGTTCCTATGCTCTAGCAGCTCCCATTAGTCTTCAAAAAACAAGATGCCTCAAAATCACAGTAATATAATTACACAATAAAAAGTTACTTTCTCAGCAGCCCAGACAGATTTTCAGCAGAATCTAGGGAGTTTCATATGTGGGGAAGGTGTAGCAGATGTCTGGAGAATTGGTCTTGCTGAATATTCCTTTTCCTGCTGCTCACACTGTTACCACTGACAGGAGCTGCTGTATCAAGGTGACAGATAAAGTGGCCTGGGACATATGGGGTGCCACCCACGGTAGCCACATTTGGCACACTTCTGCACCACACTACTACCCAAATCTCCTATTCCCTCTGGTTCTTTGATGGCTTCAGTATAGCCCTCTTCCCTGTTACTTTCAGTGCAGCAACAAAGAAAAAGAGGAGGCAGCTGAAAAGCCAGGCATAACAGTCTAGGTCTCCATCACCGAGGTCAATGGGAGTTTTGTCTGACTTCAGTGAAGCCAGGATTTCACACAAAGTGTCTCATGTTGGGTACACAAATGAGTGCACACTTCTGAAAATTTAGCTGCATGGAAAAGACAAAGGACAAAAAGAAGATGCATGGACAAGCCGTTCTACATTTATGTGATTTCCCCCCACTTTTGCTACATCTTCCAAACAAAAAGGAAAATCACTACCAAAACAGTTAATGTAACTGTCATTCTGGATACCATTCTGGATGTCATTCGGAAAATACTTTTACTGAAGTAAAGGCCTGTGACAGCATGTAGGGATGCTAGAAACCCTGTTTGGAGGTGCACCTGCATTCTGTTATGTGACCTTGGCAGCTAGGCCTGGTGGGATATATTAACTCCAACCCAGGAGCATAAAACCCGGTTGAGTCATTCTAAGGAAAGGGGTCAGAGATCCTTCAGGAAGATAGGTTAGGAACTATGAAGTTCCTACCAATTTAGTGCTAGCGTTATTGCTACTAGTTTGGCTGTCATGACAGCTACATAGTCAGATATACTTTTAGACATTCTAATTTTAGTATTTAATATGCCATCCCTACTCTTCCTGTTCAAGACCCATCTGTATATATTTGACAAAACTCACTCGCCTTTTCAGCTATATACTAGTATACTTCATTTTTAATACCTAGTGTCTCTTTTTTTACCCTTTCCATCCATAACTAATTTTCCCATGACTGAAAATTTTGACTTAATTCAACTTTTCCTTGTCTTTCAACTCCTGCATCCACACTTTCTCTCAAACGACATGTGGAGTTCTAACATGGTGTGCTATAGTTTGTCTGTCGAGTTCCCAACAATCCTCATACATTTGTTTGGTACTTTCATAACTGCAGTACCCATTAACTTTGGCCCAGAAAGTTAGGTCCAGTAGTTTCATTCGTAGTGTAACTGGCATTTCACTATAAGCTACCTGTAGCTCATATAGGTGTTGAAATAAATTCACCACACACAATTCGTAGTTCCTGGGCTTGTATTGAATCTAATTTTTTAGGTTCTGATTTTGATGCTGACCCAAAAGCTTGGAAGCCATAGTCAATAACTCATCTGATTAAGGCTCTGTATACCGTTAGCAGTTGTTTCTTATCTGCTACCCAATTAGTCCCAGCAAGACTGTTAAACAGATTAATCCTTCCTGTGCATTATCTTTAACATAGTCTATATGATCTTTCCAAAGTAATTTAGTATCAAATATTACCCCGAAGAATTTGAGCCTTTTATCTATTTGTTTTCCATACAGTCTCAGATACAGTTTACATTCCTTTGTAACTTTCCTTTTTGTAAAGCTCAATCCTTTGGTTTTAGGAATGGAGAACTTGCAACCCCAATAACTTCCTTAATAAGAGGTGTCTTGTAACGGTTGATTCTCTTTTCTTCCACCTCAGTATTCCTGCTCCTAACCCACAGAGCACAATCATCTGTGAACAGAGTGATGCCTAACCCAGCACTTATTTGTTTTTGGAGATCATTTATCTGCTGTGGCCATATCTTCAGTTACTAGGCTGTTGTTCAGCATGTAACGGCTTGTAATTTAAATAACAGTTCCTTTAATATGTTCTTTGAAATGTGGTTGGGGTATACAGAAGTTTCCATTAAAATAAATTTACCAATACCACACAAATACTGCTACACTAGTATCTGAGATACAATAGTTATGTGCTATTTTGATTATAGACAAATAAGATCCTGATCCTTTGAGATGCTCTTATTAATCCTTGTCCTGCTGAGCAATTGAAACTCTCATTGACATCAACTAGAGAACTTCCAGGATTGGGCTCTAACTATGGATTCTCCTAAAATGTAATAAATGTTGACTCTTCAGTGGCGACCACTGTCGAATATACAATATAAAACAATTTAAGAATGGGATGAGACTTAGTAGTCAATAAAAAATTACCAGCATTTGAAAATGAGAACTTTCCAAAACATACTTATGTTTGTCTGATATTAATCTCTCTCTTCTCTAGGATATTGTATATGGGATCTGGGCTTCACCTTGCCCAGAAACTTGGGTCTGATCTCATTTTAAAACCCATATATTTGATCCTTGTACTCAGTCTTTGGTTTGGCTGGGTATAACTTGCACCCTCCATGTTACTTTATCTATATTGTATGAGATTGCATTTTCAGTTCTGGATTGCTGGACTGAACTCTAGAAACAAGAACTCACCTTGTAGATCTTATCCTCCCTGCCACAGTTGTTATAAGTATGAAAATGCTGCTTGTGTGTTTTTTCTCTTCCTATTTCACCACTTCGAAAGGTATTAGCATCTCTCTACTAAAACTGGATCTTTGTGTCAAACTGCAAAGTTCATGCAATGTTTTAGAAGAAGACCCAGGGTTTTTTTGGCTGGGACTGCACTGAGTCTCTGTAGTTTTCCTGAGCCTCCCTCCAGGTGGGGGAAGACATGGTCTGTTCTGTATCCTCAGCCTGGTCCATGCCTTCCACCTCCAGGGCATACAGAGGCTCTCCTAAACTACAGGTAATCCGGCATGGAGCACGCTGGGGTACGCCTTCCTGTGCCCCCCGGGGCTTTGAAATGACCAGCAGCTTTTATCTCCACACAACAGGCCTCCTCCAAGACCTCTCTGAGCTGCTGTTCTTTTATCAGGACCTCCTCAGGACCTCGAAGCTAGTCTCAATGACCAGTCCATAATAGACACAAAGAACCCCTGATACACAATCCACACCTTAGTGTGCAAGTGGTGGAGTCCCCTTTGATGCACAAGAGGTTGGTCTTGGCTATTACCATCAGACTGGGAAAGCTCCTGGCCTGTGACAGGAGGGACTGGGTGAACCCTGTGGAGCTTAGCCAGTGCATGAGTTTGTCCAACCCACGCATCTCCCATTGTGTGCTCCAGGAGGTGAGGGCAGCTCTGCCTCCTGCTTCTCTTGCTTTCCATGAGGGGGCCTAGCGGGAGGGTGATCCCCACCTGCCACTCATCCCTGGCCCTCCAGAACTCACCACCAGTCCCCTGCCCCGCAAGCCTCCCCAGCCATCCCTAACATGCAACCTAAGTCAGCTGAACAACAACCAACCAGCCCACCTCTGAACCACTCCCAGGAAACATCTGAACGCACTCGTGCTTCACATCTATTTACTCACCTTTGTGTCCCACACCAACACCAAGTGGCAGGACCTGCTGTCACCCGAGGAGGGTGAGGAACCCTGGTAGGCCAGTCTATACTCCACTCTGGTTCCATAGCCAACCAGGGATATCAGCTGACAGCTCCTTTGTTGGTCAGTAAGCATAGGCATGTGCCTCTTACTAAGGTTCTGACTGTACTTCTCCCTGCACCTCTTGAGCTATACACTCCCCAGCCGCAGCCCCACAGTCACAGGGCCTCCTTGTCAGCCTCTTCCCAACACTGACCAAGAGGGCCATCTGTCATACCTGAAAGAGGAAGCTAGACAGGGATGTGCTCTGTGACCTATTTCTGGTCCCACATTTTATTACATCTTTGGGCAGGGTTCCCCTGAGTGGTGTCCACTGACTCCTTAGACACCTTTTGAGGAGCAGTGGGTGCTGTCTGGGGTTCTCTGCTAGATGTCTTTCTCTTTCTTTCTCTCCTCTCTCCCCTCTCACCCCCCCCCCCACTCCAATCCCTCATCTTTTACCTCACTCCCATTCCTGGAGTATTTTGTTTGTTTTTTGTCCCCCCATTTGTTGTCCCAAGAACTCCATTGTAGCCTGGGCTTAGTGGACCCTTTCCCTTAGCTGTGGGGTGGGCCTTTAGACGTGGGTAGGCCTAGACCTGCCTGCGCCAGTAATGCTGATGATGTGCTCCTCATGGTCCAAGGCAAGACAGACACAGATGGAGGCTTGCCAAGCCATCTATTAAGCAACCTCCTCTACTTGTGGTCAACTGGATCAAGAGCTTTTGCATGATAGTCAGGGATGGGTGGTGGGGGTTCCTGCCCACCTGTGCTCCATGCCATGTGGCAGGGTGCAGGTCCACTGTTCAACCTATGCATATACATTTCTGCCACAGATTCCCTTCCTGCTGGAGAATTGGAGTGATTTAGAGGCCAGAGTAGCTGACCGCTTGCAGATGTGGCTAGGACTGCTCTGGTTCCTTCCCCTCTCAGGGACAGTAGCATAGCTGGGGGGGGGGAGCAGGGGGAGCGGCCACTCCCCCACTGAGCAGAAACGATGCCTTTTGTTGTGCTCCGACACCTTTTGCAACTACGCTGCAGCCAGAGCGGAGCATTTTTTTTTGCTCCCGGCGCCTTTTTTTGCTCCCGGCGCCTTTTGCTCCTATGCTGCAGCCAGAGCGGAGCATTTTTTTGTGTGCTCCTGGCGCCTTTTTTTAGCTCCGCTCCCCCTGTGCTCTAAACCTGGCTATGCCACTGCTCGGGAGGGCATTGGTGCTCAATCATCAGATCGTGTCTATGGCTTGGCACCAGTTCAACACCCTGAGCTGGACCCCTGGCCCACCTCCAGTTGAAGAACTCAGAGGTTTTTCTAACTGGGGCGCACTCAGTCTCTGTGGGTGTCTTGAGCCTCCCATTGTGGGAAGGTGGACAGGGCCTGGTCTGCATCCACAGCCAGGTCCACACCTTCTGCTTCAGACCCTTCAGAGATTCCTTTACAGTGCAGGTAGCCCAGCAGGGAGTGTGATGGTGAACACCTTCCTCCCCTATCTCTGATGGCTCCGAGACAACTAGAAGATATTTTATCTCCATCTGAGAGGTCTTCACAGAGACCTCTCTCAGCTGCCAGTCTTTTACCAGGACCTCCCGAGGACCTGGAAGCTAGTCTCAGTGACCAAATTTGTAGCAGCCACAGAGGAAGAAGATCTCCTCTTTGAACTCCTGCTACACAAATGCCATCTTCATGTGGAGGTGGTGGAGTCCCCTTTGGTGCACTGGAGGATGATCCTGTCTGGTATTACCAGACTCTCAGACCACCTGGACTACAATCCGAGGGACTGGGTGAATCCCACAGTGCTCATTCAGTGCATGGGGCTGCCCACCCTGTGTGCTCCTGGAGGTGAGGGTAACCTTGTCCCCTGTTTCTCTTGCTTACCTTGAGCATTTCATGCAGAAGAGTGCTCCCTGCCCACCCCTCACACCAGGCCCTCTGGTGCTTGTCATTGGGCCCTTGCCCCAGGAGCCCACAGGCCTTTCCCACAAACAACCCAAGCAGGCTGAACGCCATCCAGCCCGTCCAACTCTGAACTGCACCCAGAGAACATCTCTACATACTCCTGCTCCATACTATCCATTTCCTTCTCATGTCCTGTCTTGATATTAAGTGGAGGACCTGCTGCCACTTGTGGAGGGTGTGGAGCGTTGGTGGATCAACCTCTACTCCACTGATCACTGGGGATATTAGTTAGGGGCTCCCTCCTGGATGTGTGGCTAGTGTGATTTGTGGAGTCCCCCAACACCTGTCCCTTCTGTGGCAAGATGGAGACCCTGGAGCGTATCTATGCAGAGTGCGCCAAGCTGCAGCCTCTTCCTCGGGTTTGGGTTGCACTACCACCTCACTTGCTTAGTCTCACACACTCCATCCATGGCCTCATGAAGTTGCGAGGCCTCCTCATTAACCTCCTCCTGGCACCGCCCAACATGGTTATCCACCAGACCAGGAGGAGGAAGCTCAGTGAGGGAGGTGCTCTGTAACTGTGAAGCCTGTTTCCATTCCTTCATCATATCTCTAGGCAGAGCTCCTCTGGGCAGCATCTGCTGGCTCCTTGGAGTCCTTTGAGGAGTAGTGTGCGTTGTCTGGGGTTCTCTGCTCTGCATCCCCTTCTGCAACCCTGTCTTTGAATCCTTGATGTGCACTCCCTTCCTATTTTTTTAATTTTTTGTCCCCCAGAACCAGTTGATTTCAATGTTCTTTTCTAGCCCTCCCCCTCTGTTGTAAGATTACACAGTATTTGGGCTTCTATTATAACAGTACCTTGCATTTGGTCTCATTTAATATGACTGAGTGTTAGAAATAAGCCCAGAAATAGAAATAAGGCCAACATGTCAGCTGTGAATGCCCCAAACTTTGGAATGATCAGAAATGAAACCAGGAGCTGGATCCAAATTTCACAGCCGATCGCTGTCTCTCTAATAGGATGAACCAAATCCCTGGGTTGGTACTCTCGGACTTTCAAAGATCTGGATCCAAATTTTGTGGATCAAGACCATCCTTTTAAGCATGTACCAATGTCCAACTGTACACACTTCGTATGTTATCACTTCATTTCTGTACGGCTTCAAGATTTCTAAAGGGAAAATGTGCCCGAGACAATGGGTAAATATTTCAAAAGCACATAGGTTAAGGCATTCTGGAAATTTTACTCAATAGCTATCTATGCAGAGCATTAGCATGCTACAAACTACAATAAAATTATTAATGTGTATTAAAATGTGAGTGGAATCTAGTATGAATCTGCCTGTGCTTCACAGATCAGATAAAACATTTGCATGCATAAGTAGTACAGCACCTTTTATTACTGAAAGGTAAATATGATTGTTTTCATCTAACTTTTTTACCATGATTCTCAATAAGCATGATAGGGCATGTCTTGGCAGGAATTCCACAACATGCTTAGTTTCTTTCAATCAAGTTCTTCTTTGCCATTCCTTTTTACCATACCCTAAAGCAAAGATATGAGAGCACTCTTCTCATAGACAAGATCTACTGAAAGGAAATAAAACCTTGCATGCTTCCAATTTATGGATGTCAAATTATTTGAAGTGGTTTAAAGTATGCAAATAACTCAAGTTTGCCATCAGGCAAATAGTGGATCCTCTTTTAAATAGTTCCATATGTGACTTTATTTTGCTTCTAATATTGTGCATCTCATTTAAAGCTGGGCAAAATGTCTGGCCACATATCTCTGAAAAAAACTTCTTTAATCCTACTTTGGAAAAGGTTTTATTGGGGGCAAAGGGCGGGGAAGCTGTTCTATTAATTTAGGTGGAATAAATGGGCCCAGAGAGTCAAAGATGTTAACACGACCCTGCCTCTGTCCAACATTCAATAATGTTAAACAAGGTTTAGGTTAGGATTTGGTACACAGAGACATCAGCCTGTTTAGTACCATGGCAAACTCATCATTACAAATCCTTTTTAACTTTTTATTAAAGACAGAAAAAAGAAGGAAAAACAGGTAAAGCATTTGAAATGTGAAATATTAAATAAGACTTTCATTTTAATGACATCCCTTGTTCCCTTTCCCCTTTAGTTGGAGATCTTTTAGCAGGAATCTCTATTTGAAGTCTTTCAGATGGTATAAAAGTTGGTAGTAACTGTCCTTTTGGGGGAAAGGGAGTTGTTAGTTGAACTGGGATGGAGCTGTTGTAATTGCTGCTGCTGTTAAAGTCTGATCCTGTTTCCTAAAAGATAAAATTAGACAAACATACACAAAAGGGGGAGTGAAAAGCAGCTTCTATCTTTGTTGTCTTTTACTTGTAGCCTAACTGCTAGAGAAACATAGGCATGGCACATGTTCTTATCAGCCACTCAAAGACCTGGCAAACTTGTACCAGCACTGGGCTGTTTTGGGCACTACTATTATCTGCCTCTCTGGTCATAGGCTCACAGCCAGGGCCGGCGCGCCTACTAGGCGACCCTAGGCGGTCGCCTAGGGTGCCGGGAGGGCAGCTGGCCGCGGCTGCCTCTTTCCCTCCCAGGGGGTGCCTGGCCGCGGCTGCAGCCCGCCCTCCCAGCTCCGCGGCTGAGCCAGGGGGCGCCTGGCCGCAGCTGGCGCACACCGCCCGGCTCCGCAGCTGAGCCAGGAGCCGGGGGGCAGCTGGCCGCGGCCGCCGCACGCCGCCCCGCTCCGCGGCTGAGCCAGGGGGCGGCTGGCCGCGGCTGCTGGGAGCCGGGGGGCGGCTGGCCGCAGCTGCCGCACGCTGCCTGGCTCTGTGGCTAAGCCAGGAGGGTGGGGGGCAGCTGGCCATGGCTGCTGGGAGCCGAGGGCGCCGCGGGCGGGGGGAGGCTGCCGGGCGGGGGGATGAGCTGCGGGGGGGGGGGCGGGGGGGACGACGCGGTGTTAGCTGGGCTGGTGGGCGCAGGGAGCAGTGTTGACTGCGGGGGGGCAGTGTTGGCTGCGGGAGGGGGGGGGTGTTAGCTGGGGGGGGGGGCGCAGGGCCGGTGCAAGGAAGTTTCACCTAGGGCGTGAAACTTACTTGCACCGGCCCTGCTCACAGCAATGTTGCAAAATATACAATCCTGGCCAGCTAAGCCAAGGGAAGTGATGGGCAGAATAGCCCATCCCCTCGTTATTTTGTTCACCAATTAGGCCTAATTTTTGACACACCAATATTGGTCCATTGATTTCTGGACCCTCATTTATCTTGTTCACCAGACATGATTTGAGCACAATCCTTAAGTTATATAAGTAGGCTTCTTTGTCTGCACCAATCCAGGCTCTCTCTCTCCCCTTGTACATTTTCCCATCAACATTTGTTAGAGGTTATTGTGATATTTTATGAACTTTCACTCACTTTTCACAGTGGAGTTCATAATTAGGGTAAACTTGTAGCCCATTATTACCATTGGTCTGAGGTCTGAGTTTTAGCTGGTATTAGAGGTGGAAGTTTCAAGGACTGTTGGGGAAGAGTCAATATGCCAAGTTTTCTTGTTTTAAACCCTTCTTCTCAGTCTTGGCCAAAAGATAATGCTTAAGATGCTCAAACAGTGAATCTAGCATGGGGGTTGGAGAGGAGGATTCTGGTAAGGAGAACATACCCAATTTACAAAAACTAAAGTATTCAGTCCCAGGGAAACTCACCAGATTTATTGCCCTTTTACTTAGGGGGTGAAGCTTTACTTCTATCAGCTAGTGCAGAAACATCCAAAAGCATTCAAACATCATTTCAGATTATGGCAGAGGGTGGGTTTTTTGGGTGGTGGCGGGGGAATGTCTTACCTTTTCACAAGCATGAAAAGAAAGCTGGAATTTATTGGAGATTCTCAGACTTATTTATGTAGGACACAGCTTCTATAAAGTTATGAATGACCATTCAGCATTATGTTGATTAATCAAGAGCAAATAAGTTTATGAAACTGTTTAGCCAGTTTGATTTCATAAGTGGAGTTAAAGAAAACTAAGGCCACAAGGTAGAAATGCATCTTTCTAAAGGAGACTGCATCTTTTACTAGCATATACATTTTTTTTAAATCACATTTTGAGTCACAAAAGTAAAAAATATCATGTAGAGATTCATGCTGTATCTCAGGAAATTCTTCCTTTATTCCTGGTGTGTCAGCCAAGATAGCTGTCACACACAGTGTGATAATAGTGTGCCTATACTGCTTCATCTTAAAAAGAAAATAAGAAAGGAATACTTGTGGCACCTTAGAGACTAACAAATTTATTTCAGCATAAGCTTTCGTGGACTACAGTCCACTTCGTCGGATGCATAGAATGGAACATACAGTGGGACAATATTTATACATTCTGAGAAACATGAAAAGGTGAAAGTAACCATATCAACTGTAAAAGGCTAATTAATTGAAAGGAACTGTTATCAGTAGGAAAGAAACTTTTGGGGAAAAAAAAGAAACAGAAAAACTTCAAAAGCAGACTCCAACGAGAAGCTGCCGAACTTGAATTAATATGCAAACTAGATACCATTACCTTAGGTTTGAATATTGACTGGGAATGGCTCGATCATTACGTTAATTGAATCTATTTCCCCCAGTTAAATACCCTTAACATCTTTGTGTCAACTGTCTGTAATGGGCCATGTTGATTATCACTTCAAAAGTTTGTTTCCTATTGATAACAGTTCCTTTCAATTAATTAGCCTTTTACAGTTGATATGGTTACTTCCATCTTTTCATGTTTCTCTGAATGTATAAATATCATCCCACTGTATGTTCCATTCCATGCATCCGATGAAGCGGACTGTAGTCCACGAAAGCTTATGCTGAAATAAATTTGTTAGTCTCTAAGGTGCCACAAGTATTCCTCTCTCATTTTCTCTTTGCTGACAGACTAACACGGCAACTACACTGAAAAATGCTTCATCTTAGCGTCCTTGGGCATCTGTTCCTTTTTTTTTTTTTTACAGTTTAATGACTGTATTGTAATAGCCTTTTATACTTTGTAGGTTTACAGAAGCAGTAGCTGCTGTCACCCCAATTTAATTCATATCATTGTGTGAGGCACTATAGTATTCCTGACATTTTCTAAAGAGGGCCTTGAATATTTTGAATATACACTTCACTACACTTATTATTGACCAATATTGACCATGAACCCCAACTCATATTCTCTTAATTCTTACTTCAATAGATAGTCAGATGTGCCAATTACATATCCAGTGCATTTGGGAAGTTACTCTACCTTAACATTGCTGAATCACTGTCAAGGTTTTGCATTAGAGTACAGATTTGATAGGTATTGCTTTTGGGTATGCGTTGGGGATGATGTGAAAGCCTTAGTGTGTCGGAATGCATTATCACCTGCATTGTAGCCAGTGTGAAGGCGGAAAGGAATGCAGGAGTCTCTCCTTAACTTCTTATTTCTATGATGTTAAAGATTATCAGAAACTGATGTGGGCGGTCAAATCAGGAGTCAGCCAACCAGGAATTGGGAACCCAGGGTCAGAGCCAGGTTACCTGGAGTGGGGCGAGGCAGGAGCGGGACTGGGGCCAAAGCAGGAGCTATCACAGCCATATGCAAACCAGTGAACAACTGCTGCTTCTGGGCTTAAGAGCCAGTCTGCTGGTTGTTTGTAAGAATCAGGTAGTGTAGCCAATCAGGCAGCCTTTGACTGGCCAGGTGCGCTCATTAGATTGCCTGGGGACTGGCTCTGTTGTAAACCCAGGTTCCAGACTAGCTTCGCTGCAGGCCCCGTTTCCAGACAATTTGGGGTTCTATTCTA
This sequence comes from Chelydra serpentina, assembly GCA_037349315.1. Taxonomy (NCBI): domain Eukaryota; kingdom Metazoa; phylum Chordata; order Testudines; family Chelydridae; genus Chelydra; species Chelydra serpentina. The sequence continues at coordinate 32,838,259 of JBAIAC010000042.1, forward strand.
TATAAGTATAGAGTATTCTTGGACTTTCAGAAGGCCTTTGACAAGATCCCTCACCAAAGGCTCTTAAGCAAAGTAAGCAGTCATGGTGTAGGAGGGAAGGTCCTCTTATGGATCTGTAATTGGCTAAAAGACAGGAAACAAAGGATAGGCATAAATGGTCAGTTTTCACAATAGAGAGAGGTAAATAGTGGGGTTCCTCAAGGATCTGTACCAGTGCAGTTCAACGTATTCATAATATCTGGAAAAGGGGTTAAACAGTGAGGTAGCAAAGTTTGCAGATGATAAACTATTTTGAGTAATTTTATAAGTCCAAAGCAGACTGCAAAGAGTTACAAGGGGCTCTCACAAAACTGGATGACTGAGCAACAAAATGGCAGATGAAATTCAGTGTTGATAAATGCAAAGTAATACACTCAAAGATATCTTGGAATTGTCATGGATAGTTCTCTTCTATCACTTTTCTGTAAGCAGCGGCAATCAAAAATGCAAACAAACTGTTAGGAACCATTAGGAAAGATACAGATAATAGGAAAGACAATATTATAATGCCACTATATAAATCTGTGGATGACCACACCTTGAATACTGCCTGCAGTTCTGGTCGCCCCATCTCAAAATATATTCGAATTGGAGATGGGCAACAAATATGATTAGGAGTATGGAACAGCTTGCATATAAGGAGAGATTAAAATATTTGGGAACTTTCATCTTGGAAAAGAGATGACTAAGGGAGGATATAGTAGAGTTTATGAAATGATGAATGGTGTGAAGAAAGTGAATAGGGAAGTGTTATTTACCCCTTCATATACCAAGAACCAAAAGTCACCCAGTGAAGTTAATAGGCAGCAAGTTTAAAACAAACATAAGGAAGTACTTCTTCACACAATGCAGCGTCAACTTGTGGAACTCACTGCCAGGGGATGTAGTAAAGGCCAAAACTATAACTGAATTCAGAAAAAAATTGGATAAGTTCACAGAGGATAGGTCCATCAATGGCTGTAAGCCAAGATGGTCAGGAATGCAACCCCATATTCTGGGTGCTCATAAACTAGGGAAATGCAACCTAGACGGAGCTACTATAAGGTGGATGCAAAACTGGTTGGAAAACCATTCCCAGAGAGTAGTTATCAGTGGTTCACAGTCATGCTGGAAAGAGATAACAAGTGGGGTTCTGCAGGGATCAGTCCAGTTCTGTTCAATATCTTCATCAGGGGCGAACAGGGGCTGCAAACAGGGGAGTTTGAGAGGAATTGCTCCAGGTAAAGCAGGAGCAAATACAGGACCCTTGGGGTAAGTGGCTGTCTGTAGTGTGTGTTTGGGGGTACTTGTATCTGTCTGTGTGTTCATTCATTTGTTTGTTTGCAGGACCGTGTGCTGTGGCTGGCAGTTGGAAGCTGTGAGCTTCTACACCAGGGGGCGGGGCTAATCAATCAGGCAGGCCAGGGCTTTATAAAGCAGTGAGCAAGTGACCAGGGAGCTTTGCGAACAGGGGAGTTTGGAAGGGGAGTGCGAAGGGGGCAAGCTATCCTTGCCATTCCTAACTCTTTTTACCCAAGCTAAAGGGAGAGGCAGAGCAACCAGGTGGCTGCAGACGGGGGAGTGAGTATCTGTTGAGGGGACAGTTTGGCACTTTGACCGTGTGCTTGAGTGTTTGATTCCCTGTTTGAATAGTGTGAATTGGGAGTGCTTCATTGCAGTCTCTTCTAAAAAGACAGTCAGTCAGCTGTGCACCAGCGGAGCAGCGCATAGCAGAGAAGCAAACAGGTGGAGTTAGCCTGGGAGTTCTCCTGGAGAGAGCCTACCATGGCATCCCCCTTGCAGGTTTCCCTGAGTAGCTTCTGCCACAAGTGAGGAAACTCTTCAAAGGAAGGGACTATGGATGCTGAGCGATCCGCTGTCGTGACCTGCACAGGATGTGCCATGTTTGTCTTTCTTCCACAGGATAGAAGCGACTTTGTACAAAGTGCAAGCTGATCTCCATATTGGAGGAGAAGATTCAAGGTCTGGAGAAACGAGTATCAACCCTGCGTTCCATAAAAGAAAATGAGGAGTTCCTGGATAGACGTCAGGATAGGCTTCAGCGGGCACAGTGTTGTGAGGATTCAGAGCAGGCTGCGCAGCGGGGACAGAAGGCCAGCGAGGATAATTGGCGGCATGTGACCTCCAGAAGAGGAAAGAGTATGAGACAAGTCCATGTACAAGAAACGCATATTCAGATGAGCAACCGTTTTCATGTTCTCTCCACAGGCACTAGTGCAGAGAGTGGAGTGAATGATGCATCTGAGGGAACAGAGCAGAAGGAGACTCCACTGATTGGAAGGCATGAGATGCACAGTCCTAGGGATGGGGGTTCCACGACCACCACTCCCAAGAGGAGGAGGAGGGTGGTGGTGGTCGGGGACTCTCTCCTCAGGGGGACTGAGTCATCTATCTGCCGCCCTGACCGGGAAAACCGAGAGGTGTGCTGCTTGCCAGGGGCTAGGATTCGTGATGTGACGGAGAGACTGCCGAGACTCATCAAGCCCTCAGATCGCTACCCCTTCCTGCTTCTCCACGTGGGCACCAATGATACTGCCAAGAATGACCTTGAGCGTATTACTGCAGACTACGTGGCTCTGGGAAGAAGGATAAAGGCGTTTGAGGCGCAAGTGGTGTTCTCGTTCATTCTCCCTGTGGCAGGAAAAGGCTGGGGTAGAGACCGTCGAATCGTGGAAGTCAACGAATGGCTACGCAGATGGTGTCGGAGAGAAGGGTTTGGATTCTTTGACCATGGGATGGTGTTCCAAGAAGAAGGAGTGCTAGGCAGAGACGGGCTCCACCTGACGAAGAGAGGGAAGAGCATCTTTGGAAGCAGGCTGGCCAACCTAGTGAGGAGGGCTTTAAACTAGGTTCACCGGGGGAAGGAGACCAAAGCCCCGAGGTAAGTGGGGAAGTGGGATACCGGGAGGAAGCACAAGTAGGTGAGTGCAAGAGGGGAGGGCTCCTGCCCCATACTGGGACAGCAGGACAATCGGTGAGTTATCTTAAATGCCTATACACAAATGCAAGAAGCCTGGGGAACAAGCAGGGAGAACTGGAAGTCCTGGCACAGTCAAGGAATTATGACGTAATTGGAATAACAGAGACTTTGTGGGATAACTCACACGATTGGAGTACTGTCATGGATGGATATAAACTGTTCAGGAAGGATAGGCAGGGCAGAAAAGGTGGGGGAGTTGCGTTGTATGTAAGAGAGCAGTATGACTGCTCAGAGCTCCAGTATGAAACTGCAGAAAAACCTGAGAGTCTCTGGATTAAATTGAGAAGTGTGAGCAACAAGGGTAATGTCGTGGTGGGAGTCTGCTACAGACCACCAGACCAGGGGGATGAGGTGGACGAGGCTTTCTTCCAGCAACTAACAGAAGTTACTAGATCACAGGCCCTGGTTCTCATGGGTGACTTTAATCACCCCGACATCTGCTGGGAGAGCAATACAGTGGTCCACAGACAATCCAGGAAGTTTTTGGAAAGTGTAGGGGACAATTTCCTGGTGCAAGTGCTGGAGGAACCAACTAGGGGAAAAGTTCTTCTTGACCTGCTGCTCACAAACAGGGAAGAAATAGTAGAGGAAGCAATAGTGGATGGGAACCTGGGAGGCAGTGACCATGAAATGGTCGAGTTCAGGATCCTGACACAAGGAAGAAAGGAGAGCAGTAGAATACAGAGCCTGGACTTCAGAAAAGCAGACTTTGACTCCCTCAGGGAACTGATGGGCAAGGTCCCCTGGGAGAATAACATGAGGGGGAAAGGAGTCGAGGAAAGCTGGCTGTATTTTAAAGAAACCTTATTGAGGTTGCAGAAACAAACCATCCCGATGTGTAGAAAGAAAAGTAAATATGGCAGGCGACCAGCTTGGCTTAACAGTGAAATCCTTGCTCGTCTTAAACACAAAAAAGCAGCTTACAAGCAGTGGAAGATTGGACAAATGATCAGGGAGGAGTATACATTTTTTGTTCAGGCATGCAGGAGTGAAATTAGGAAGGCCAAATCACACTTGGAGTTGCAGCTAGCCGGAGATGTTAGGAGTAACAAGAAGGGTTTCTTCAGGTATGTGAGCAACAAGAAGAAGGTCAAGGAAAGTGTGGGCCCCTTACTGAATGAGGGAGGGAACCTAGTGACAGAGGATGTGGAGAAAGCTAGTGTACTCAATGCTTTTTTTACCTCTGTCTTCACAGACAAGGTCAGCTCCCAGGCGGCTGCACTCCGCAGCACGGTATGGGGAGGAGGTGACCAGCCCTCTGTGGAGAAAGAAGTAGTTCGGGACTATTTAGAAAAGCTGAACGAACACAAGTCCATGGGGCCGGATGCACTGCATCCGAGGGTGCTAAAGGAGTTCGCCGATGTGATTGCAGAGCCATTGGCCATTATCTTTGACAAATCATGGCAATCGGGGGAGGTCCCGGATGACTGGAAAAAAGCTAATGTAGTGCCCATCTTTAAAAAAGGGAAGAAGGAAGATCCGGGGAACTACAGGCCAGTCAGTCTCACCTCAGTCCCTGGAAAAATCATGGAACAGGTCCTCAAGGAATCAATTCTGAACCACTTAAAGGAGGGGAAAGTGATCAGGAACAGTCAGCATGGATTCACCAAGGGCAAGTCATGCCTGACTAACCTAATTGCCTTCTATGATGAGATAACTGGCTCTGTGGATGAGGGGAAAGCAGTGGATGTGCTATTTCTTGACTTTAGCAAAGCTTTTGATACAGTCTCCCACAGTGTTCTTGCCAGCAAGTTAAAGTAGTATGGGCTGGATGAATGGACGGTAAGGTGGATAGAAAACTGGCTGGATGGTCGGGCTCAATGGGTAGTGATCAATGGCTCCATGTCTAGTTGGCAGCCGGTATCAAGTGGAGTGCCCCAAGGGTCGGTGCTGGGGCCGGTTTTGTTCAATATCTTCATCAACGACCTGGAGGATGGCGTGGACTGCACCCTTAGCAAGTTTGCAGATGACACTAAACTGGGAGGAGTGGTTGATACGCTGGAGGGTAGGGACAGGATACAGAGGGACCTAGACAAATTAGAGGATTGGGCCAAAAGAAATCTGATGAGGTTCAACAAGGACAAGTGCAGAGTCCTGCACTTAGGACGGAAGAATCCCATGCACTGCTACAGACTAGGGACCGAATGGCTGGGCAGCAGTTCTGCAGAAAAGGACCTAGGGGTTACAGTGGACGAAAAGCTGAATACGAGTCAACAGTGTGCCCTTGTTGCCAAGAAGGCTAACGGCATTTTAGGCTGTATAAGTAAGGGCATTTCCAGCAGATCGAGGGACGTGATTATTCCCCTCTATTCGGCACTGGTGAGGCCTCATTTGGAGTACTGTGTCCAGTTTTTGGCCCCACACTACAAGAAGGATGTGGATAAATTGGAAAGAGTTCAACGGAGGGCAACAAAAATGATTAGGGGGCTGGAGCACATGACGTATGAGGAGAGGCTGAGGGAACTGGGATTGTTTAGCCTGCGGAAGAGAAGAGTGAGGGGGGATTTGATAGCTGCTTTCAACTACCTAAAAGGGGGTTCCAAAGAGGATGGATCTAGACTGTTCTCAGTGGTAGAAGATGACAGAACAAGGAGTAATGGTCTCAAGTTGCAGAGGGGGAGGTTTAGGTTGGATATTAGGAAAACCTTTTTCACTAGTAGGGTCGTGAAGAACTGGAATGGGTTACCTAGGGAGGTGGTGGAATCTCCTTCCTTAGAGGTTTTTAAGGTCAGGCTTGACAAAGCCCTGGCTGGGATGATCTAGTTGGGGTTGGTCCTGCTTTGAGCAGGGGTTGGACTAGATGACCTCCTGAGGTCCCTTCCAACCCTGAGATTCTATGATTCTATGATCAGTGGCAGCTCTTATAAATCCTGGTCACTCTTTCTGAATTCCCATTCAGTGAATGGGAGAGAGAGGAGGTTCCATATTAATACTTTCCAACAAGTTAAAAAATAAATAATACAGTAGAACCTCAGAATTATGAACATCCCCGGGAATGGAGGTTGTTCGTAACTCCAGACTGTTCATAACTCGGAACAAAACATTATAGTTGTTCTTTCAAAAGTTTACAACTGAACATTGACTTAATGCAGCTTTGAAACTTTACTATGCCAAAGAAAAATACTGCTTTTAACCATCTTAATTTTAAATGCAATAAGCACAGAAACAGTTTCCTTACTTTGTCAAATCTTTTTTTTTTAAACTTTCCCTTTAGTTTCTTAGTAGTTTACATTTAACACTGTACTGTAAAGTATTGGCTTTTTTGGGGTCTCTGCTGCCTGATTGCATACTGCTGGGTCCAAATGAGGTGTGTGGTTGACGGTCAGTTTGTAACTTTGGTGTTTGTGTAATTCTGAGGTTCTATTGTAGTAATAAGTATTTCTTTGTATTACTATAGTGCCCAAGCACCCTAGCATGAGCCACGACTCTACTGCATTAGGCACTGTACAAACAGAACAAAAAGAGGGACCTCAAAGAGCTTCCCATCTAAATTCTGCTTTTGATGATATCAAGTCCCTATTTTGTAACAGTTGTTACTAGGCATAGCCCTTATTACTGTCTCTGTTCCCATTGACTTTGGCATTGACTCTTCTTGTTGCCACACCATATCTCTTAATCTTTAATGAGACTATGTCTGACATTGAGCACTATACGCATTTGTGGTTGCAGGATCATGCACTATGTCTGAAATGATCATACACCCCGAAAGCATAAATTGGAAGCTTACTCTTTGTATGGTAAATTGTTTTAAACCTTGGCTAACTTAACTTTTAAACTTCACAGTTTAAAATATATGTAAAATAAGAAAAGATGTCCTCCTATTGAGTTCGATAATAGCCTTGTAATTCTGTTACCAGTTCCTTCTGCATGTTTTAATATGCAACATTCTGCATAAAAAGCATCTAGTACAATAACATTTGAAATGGTACCTGCAAACACTTCATCACTTCATCAGAAACTTTTGCCACACTTACAAAATATAAAAGTCACACTACAGTAGCCTAACTTACAAATGTGTAGTTTTTTTGTCCATAGGCCTTGAAATATATCTGCATGAAATTGGAAAACCATGGTGGCAACACTAGAAATGTACCAAATCTTACTGTTCCTCCTGAAAGTTGATTGTAATGAAACAATCTGTAACTTCTTTTCAAACATTCTTTTCTAGTCTTGTACCATTCATTCTGTCTTGTAATAGTGTTCATGGTGACATATTAAAATACCATTGAAATAAACATGGGAGTTTACACCTATTTGTTTCTGGATGATAAACAGAATAGTGAATAAATGAATAGCTTTTGTAAATGGAATATGGTCTTGCACAGCCATTCCATCTGGCTTCTGTTCAGCGCTGGGTTGATGCAGGATTGAATTGTCTTGGTTACTTTTTTCTTCGTCTAACAGAGGCAGAGAAGGAGAAAAGAAAACCAATGAGGGAAGGAAGACAGACAAGCATTGCCGATAACCTGTGTGCAACCCCCACCCTCATAATTTACTGAATGAAGATTATGTAAATTTACCAGATTTTGGCATAGGCTTCCATAATTTGCCTTTGGGGAGCTCCCAAACTATTTTTTCAATACTGACTTCTGTGCCTAGTGGTGCTGACTTATACTTGTGTGGTATGTATATAAAATTAGTGAGCATTGTGTATATTATTTTGGGTTTTGATACTTACTACAGGAAAGTGCCAAATATTTTACATAGTGTAACCAGTTGAGTGCTCAAACTAACCCCATGTCATGACCTGGAAACTCATGCATTTTGTAAAAGAATACTGTCTACCCCTGAGATTTGTAGAAAGATAGCCCTGCTGCTGCAAATTTTATAGGACTCGGGAATAGGGTACACAAGGGAGAAGGTTAGGAAGATCAGTGGACCATTCCTCCACTTCTCAAAAGACACCATAAAGTATATGGAAAGGGTGACTCCACTACAAGCCTTAAACTCATTGCCCCCATCCTTAGATTTACTGGGCATTACCTCCACACACCCTTTCCCTGCCTGTTTGAGTGCTGAGAGCCACCTTCTCCTCCCATAAAGACTCATAGGGATCACCCTTGAATCCCTACAATCCTTAATAGTCTTTAGTCCCCAACAGATCTACTCCAGCACACTGTGGGACTTTAAAGATTGTGTTGGCTCACTTAGGACTCAGACTTCCAAGTCTGTGGGAAGATCTCAGAGGAATATGCTGTGACCAACTGGGGGTTGGGCATGCTAATGCAAAGCCCAAGACCCACAGCCGGTTGTGTTCCTCCAACAAGGTAAAGGCTTGTGGAAGCTTAGTAGTTGCCTCTTAAGGTAATGGGTACCCACTGTGACAGAGGCAACAAGTCTTCTAAGACTGAGTGCAGAGAAGCCAAGTTGAGCAGAACAAGGAGCCCCTACACAGGCCAAGAGGAGTGAAGGATTCTAACTCCCATCATGAGCCTGGGGAGCAGCTAGAGGGCTAGGACGGCACTTATTCCCAGTTCCATTAACTCCCAAGCATCTTGCCAGCCACGTGAACTTGAAATCTAGTCATGAAAAAGAAAATGCACTTTTTGTAAATTTTGTTGTGAGGCTTTTGTTTTCTGTACATGACTTCACTCTAACTTGTTGTTGTGTGAGACAAGCAACAGGGGAAACTGACTAACTGGGGGAAGTCGTGCATTTTATGGTACTTTGACTACAAAGTAAACCAATTGGAAAATACTTTAATCTTTCAGTTATAACTGTTAGTCATAACAGTAGGTTTAAAAAAATTCAGACAAGATTCTTTTAAGATGTCAGTGCCCCTTTTAAAGAAAAATCTTCTAAGGCAACTAAACTGGGTCAGCTAACCTCAAAAGCTAGAAATACATCAGACTTTACATCACTGATTTGATGTTTACAGGGATAATTCCTAAATAAACACATTCTCCTTCATCTTTTCTAATTATCTGTCTTCTGTTCCATGACCAAGGTCTTCCAGTCATACTTTTGTTGCTCTCAGATATGCAATATGAAGATTCTTTTCATTTAAACAGTGTTTCTAATATGAAAACATAGTAACTTGTTCATCACATAAAATACCAATTACATTTGCAAGTATTGGGTTATTTAACACCAGTTCAGTATGTTTAGATCATTCTTTCTTTTTATACTTTTCTGATGTTAGCTGTGTGGAGTTTTAACATTGGCAATATGAAATTATCCCTCTAGAAGCAACATGAAGCCCCCCTGCTAAGGAAGGAATAAAAGATTCAGCTCAGTAAGGCCAAATCCATTATTACTAGTAATACAAAAATAGGTATTCAAATTGGTGAACATTTCTCATGCCATATAAAACATGTATGGACAGTTAAAAGTAATGCTGTATAGCAGTAGTGCAGCTTCCACACTCCACACAAACATTATTTTTCATTCTTATTTTTCAGGGATCAAGTCTGCCAGCAAGAGGGTAATTTAGTTTTTATGCCCATACTGGCTTTGATTTGAGACTCTTCAAAAACAATTTATATTCTTTTTATGTAAAGAATGAGAGAATATACAGTACCTTTCTGCAACATTCGGAATGTCATGGGATGTACCTTTTACAGCCATATTTGACCAGAAGCCGCCTTTTTGCAGATCTTTTATCAAAGCAATATAGGGTTTTGCAATCCCATCCAAGAGAGAGAAAAAAAATCTAACTTCTGGACTGAATCCTTCATACACTAGATGTCCTTTTCGGTGCTTGAAAGTTGTAGTACTTTTCGTGCCTTCCTAAAAAAACACAATTCAGATATGGTGCATTATTCAACTCAGATTACAGATAAATAAATAAAAGTAGTAATTACTGATTAAAATGGATGTCTGTTATAAAATGGCTTCAGTTTGAAGGGGAGAGCTGATTACCTGCTTGGTGTGCATGATTACAATAACAGTGCAATGAGTATAAGAATTAGATATTTAGAAGTAAACTTTCTTTCATCTCTATTTAAAAATCCAGACAAGCTGATATGTTTCCAATGTAGAAGCTCAAACTGTGGTCTGTAGAGTACTTGCTGGTAGTCTGCAGAGAGCTGACTGAGTGTAAGGCACTGACGGTCCTATTTCTATCTACTAAGTTTCATTAAAGACATTACAAATACAGTAAACACTTTCCTAATGTTACTTTTCTATGTAAATAATTGCGGTAGATTCTGCAGGGCAGTTGTAATCAAATTCATGGAGAAGGACTGTATATAGTAGCAAATGAAGGGGAGTGGTGGAATAATCTCTAAGGGTATGTCTATACTTACCCGTCGCGTCGGAGGCGCGGGATCGATGTTCTGGGTTCGATTTATCGCGTCTTCTCAAGACGCGATAAATCGAACCAGGAAGTGCTCCGTCGTCCACGCTGGTAATCCAGCTCGACGAGTGGAGTAGGCGGAGTCGACGGGGGAGCCTGCGCGCCGCGTCTGGACCACAGGTAAGTTCGAACTAAGGTACTTCGACTTCAGCTACGTTATTAACGTAGCTGAAGTTGCGTATCTTAGTTCGATAGGGGGGGTTAGTGTAGACCTAGCCTAAGATGTGGTCCACGCTAAGGGAAAAGTTTGAAAGCCTTTGGTTTGTGGCTTTTTAAAATGTAGTCAAGGCTTTGTTAGTCTTGTTCTCAGACCAACTTTCAGTTCTTCAGGTTTTTCCTCTTAATCTGTAATGATTAACTCCCTCTCTTTTCCTTCCCCTCCCCTCCCCTATTTCTCCATGCCCATTAAGTCTTGACCTCTTTGCTGAAACTGCTAATAAGTTTGCCAATTACTTCACTCCGCTGACAGCTTTTATTATAGGAACCACAGAGAGAAACCATGTCACTTCACACAGGCAGCTGACAAGCTGCCAGACAACAACTTTCAATCACTAGCAACCTGGGGTTGATTCTAACTGATTACCCAAAGTAACTTGTGGTGTAGGTTCAACGTTGTTCAAAAGCCTGAGGTACTTAAGATAGAAAATTAAAGAAATACCCTTATTTCTAAATTATTTAGTGGTTATGAACCTTCTCACTATCCTTCTAGTCTGAATTCCCTTTCATAAATATAGAATAAACTCAGTTCATCCTCATGCACTAAATTGCCCTCCTTTAAAATTTTAACTTCCAAAACTTTAAAAAATGAGATCAGTACACTTTACAAGGGCAAACAGACACTTCATGCGGTGTCTATTTTGTATTAAAGCACTAGCTGTATTATATTAGGCTTTTTGCATAATAAAATGAAGGGCCATAAACCCAGGCTACCATTCAGTGCAAATAAATATAACCAGATCTACACAGTTCCATTGTGCATAAGGAATGGGGGCCTGAGTGGCCTCCCATAGTTTGTACCCTTGTCCAGTGAAACCACAGCAGTTCTCCTGTGGTTAGGGTTGTTTGAATGTGCAGAGAGGACTTGACACTATTCATCTAGTCTTATCTAGGTTTTTATACTTCAGTATGTGAGCACCTCATGAGTAGTTACAAACAGAAATCATCTTTTTCTCAAAGAAATGTCTGTTCAAAAGACTTTTCCCAGTAGAGGGCACTGCTGTTCTAAAGGATTCTCTGGACCAGCACATCTACTCATGTTACAAAGTAGAACTAGTAGGGTGACCAGCTGTCCTGACATTCCACACAAAGATGGACTACAAGCCGTCAGGAATAGCATCCCCGATACTATCACGGCAAACCTGGTGGCTGAACTTCGTGACTTTGTCCTCACCCACAACTATTTCAGATTTGGGGACAATTTATACCTTCAAGTCAGCAGGACTGCTATAGGTACCCGCATGGCCCCACAGTATGCCAACATTTTTATGGCTGACTTAGAACAATGCTTCCTCGGCTCTCATCCCCTAACTCCCCTACTCTACTTGCGCTACATTGATGACATCTTCATCATCTGGACCCATGGGAAGGAGGCCCTTGAGGAATTCCACCAGGATTTCAACAATTTCCACCCCACCATCAACCTCAGCCTGGACCAATCCACACAAGAGGTCCACTTCCTAGACACTACAGTGCTAATAGGCGATGGTCACATAAACACCACCCTATACCAGAAATCTACTGACTGCTATACTTACCTATATGCCTCCAGACCACATCACACAATCCATTGTCTACAGCCAAGCTCTAAGATAGAACCACATTTGCTCCGATCCCTCAGACAGAGACAAACACCTACAGGATATCTATCAAGCATTCTTAAAACTACAATACCCACCTGGTGCAGTGAAGAAACAGATTGACAGAGCCAGAAGGGTACCCAGAAGTCACCTACTACAGGACAGACCCAACAAAGAAAGTAACAGAATGCCACTAGCCGTCATCTACAGCCACAGGCGGCGAATTATATTCTCCTGTGGTGCCCAGGCTCCAGCAATATTGAGGCCCCAGGGGCCCAGCTCCACCAATGTTTGGGGCCGGGTCTCCTTCCCAGCCCCACCTGCTGCCCCCCTGCGCCACCCCAAAGTGTCCCCTGGCCCCCGCTTGCTGCCCCGGTACACCTCCCTGTGCTCCGGAGCAGAGCATCCGGCAGCTCCATGCTGCCTCCCTGCATCAACTGCCGCCGCAGGGTCCTAGTGCCCCCCATCCACACTGACCCTGCCCTTCCCCCTCAGACCCTTCATTTTCCAGCAGGACCCTCTACCAGTACAGCCGCCCCCCATGCCCACAGTCACCACTCCTGCCTACAGGAGCAGGCCAGTCCTCGCTTACAGACAGCCCCCCAACCTAAAGCAAATACTCACCAACAACTATACACCACACAACAAAAACACCAACTCAGGAACCAAACCCTGCAACAAACCCCGGTGCCAACTCTGTCCACATATCTATTCAAGGGACACCATCATGGGACCTAACCACATCAGCCACACCATCAGGGGCTCGTTCACCTGCACATCTACCAATATGACAGATGCCATCATGTGCCAGCAATGCCCCTCTGCCATGTACATTGGCCAAACCATACAGTCTCTATGCAAAAGAATAAATGGACACAAATCTGACATCAGGAATTATAACATTCAAAAACTAGTAGGAGAACACTTCAATCTCCCTGGTCACTCAATAAGAAACCTAAAAGTGGCAATTCTTCAACAACAAAAAACCTTCAAAAACAGATTCCAATGTGAAACTGCAGAACTGGAATTAATTTGCAAACTGGACACCATCACATTAGGCCTGAAAGGCCCACATAAAGACTGGGAGTGGTTGGGTCATTACAAAACCTAAACCTAATTTCCCCCATACTAATTTCCCCCTACTGTTACTCACACCTTCTTGTCAACTGTTTGAAATGGGCCACTCTCATTACCACTACAAAAGTTATTTTTCCTCTCTTGGTAGCCTACTGTTAATTGAATTGTCTCATTAGACTGACCTCACACTTGGTAAGGCAACTCCCATCTTTTCATGTATTTATACCTGCTCCTGTATTTTCCACTCCATGCATCTGATGAAGTGGGTTCTAGCCCACGAAAGCTTATGCCCAAATAACTTTGTTAGTCTCTAAGGCCTGGTCTACACTAGGATTTTATGTCGAATTTAGCAGCGTTAACTCGATTTAACCTTGCACCCGTCCACATTAGGAAGCAATTTATTTTGACATAAATGGCTCTTTAATTCGATTTCTGTACTCCTCCCCGACGAGGGGAGTAGCGCCAAATTCGACATGGCCATGTCGAATTCGAGGTACTGTGGATGGAATTCGATGCTAATAGCTCCGGGAGCTATCCCACAGTGCACCACTCTGTGGACGCTCAGGATAGCAATCCGTACTCGGATGCTCTGACCTGCCACTCAGGAAAAGCCCCGGGGAAAATTTGAATTCCTTTTCCTGTCTGGCCAGTTTGAATCTCATTTCCTGTTTGGACATCGTGGCGAGCTCAGCAGCACTGGCAACGATGCAGAGCTCTACACCAGAGGTTACCATGCAATCCCAGAATAGAAAGAGGGCTCCAGCATGGAGTGATCGGGAAGTTTTGGATCTGATCGCTGTGTGGGGAGATGAATCCGTCCTATCCGAGCTCCGATCCAAAAGACGGAATGCAAAAATTTATGAGAAAATATCCCAGGCTATGACGGAGAGAGGATACAGCCAGGATGCAACGCAGTGCCGCGTGAAAATCAAGGAGCTGCGGCAGGCGTACCAGAAGACCAAGGAGTCCAACGGACGCTCCGGATCGCGGCCACACACTTGCTGTTTTTACGAGGCACTGCATGCTATGCTCGGTGGTGCTGCCACCACTACGCCACCAGTGTCCGTGGACTCCGATGACGGGGTCTTATCTACGGCCACGTCGTCGGAGGTTTTCGCGGATGGTGAAGATGAGGAAGGAGAGGAGGAGGACGAGGCAGTCGACAGCGCTTTCAATGCTGATTTCCCCGACAGCCAGGATCTATTCATCACCCTGACTGAGCTCCCCTACGAACCCTCCCAAGGCAGCATTCCTGACCAGGAATCAGGCGAAGGATCAGCAGGTCAGTGCTTTAAACATTTATTTGGAATACAATAGGCATGGTGTATAAGCACTGTGTTTGTATTGCTTAATTGGCATTAGGCGCTTCAGCTTTGAGTCGCTTTCCAGTGCAACTACTCGAAAAGTCTGTCAATATGTATGGGGATAGAGGAGAAGTCCCCATCGGAGATCTCTGCGAAGCTCTCCTGGAGGTACAGTGAGAGCTTTTGTATCAGGTTCGCAGGGAGAGCGGCCTTATTGTCTCCTCCATGGTAGGATACTTTCCCGCGCCATGCAAGCTGCAGGTACTCTGGTATCATTGCCTTGCATAGCATGGCTGCATACGGCCCCGGGGTTTGCTGGCATTGACGCAGCATGCACTCTTTCTCTGTCTCCGTAATCCTCATCAGAGTGATATCAGTCATGGTGCCCTGGTTTGAATGAGTGGTTTCTTTAGTATAGTGAATGCTTCATTTTCCCTTTAAAGAAAGACACCCGGCGGTTTCCATCCACGCGGGGGGGGAGGTAGTTGGGAACCTAACCATTCGAACTTGGTGGTGCGCGGGCAGGGAGAGTTCCTGGGAGCGGCCACGCGGAGGGGGGGGAAAGGGTAGGCGAGCCGCTCAAACATAGCGGTTCGCAGGCACTTTCAGTTCCCGGGAGCGGCCACGCGGAGGGGGGGAAAGGGTAGGCGAGCCGCTCAAACATAGCGGTTCGCAGGCACTTTCAGTTCCCGGGAGCGGCCACGCGGAGGGGGGGAAAGGGTAGGCGAGCCGTTCAAACAGAGTGGTTCGCGGGCACTTTCAATTCCCGGGAGCGGCCACGCGGAGGGGGGGAAAGGGTAGGCGAGCTGTTGAAACAGAGCGGTTCGTGGGCACTTTCAGTTCCCGGGAGCGGCCACGCGGAGGGGGGAAAGGGTAGGCGAGCCGTTCAAACAGAGCGGTTCGTGGGCACTTTAAGTTCCTGGGAGCAGCCACGCGGAGGGGGGGTAAAGGATTGGCGAGCCGCTGTAGATGACCGGTTTTGGCAGCAGCAGGAACTGGCCGCCGCCAGGAACTGGCCGCCGCCAGGAACTGTGCTGGAAACATGGGAGTAGAGCACTGCTGTGAAGTAATCTCTCAGCAGTACAAACTCATCAGCTTACCATGGTTTCCAGAGAGCAGATTTCCAGTGTTCTGCAAGGCTTCTGGGATCTGTACACCGGGACCCCAGACACTCGGGATAAAGACATAATATTTGACCTTGTAGTAAGTGAACATGTGATAGGTACTGTGCTTGGTCCTATTCACAGGGAAAGAGTATAGCCATTGTTCGGGAAAAAGTATCTTTCTGAGGAATTCACTCCCTTTCTCTCATCCCACAGCTGCGAGTGTCTCCCGCCCTACCCGTGGATCACCCTCCCACAGGCTTGCGCTGATCAGGCGGCGCAAAAAGAGAACCCGGGATGACATGTTCTCCGAATTGATGGTCTGTTCCCGAAAGGAGGCGGCACAGCGGAGAGAGGACGTCTCAAGGTCTGAGCGAGCAGTCAGCGAACGGGAGCAAAGGGCCGAAGCTCGCGAGGACAGGTGGCGGCAGGAAGACCAGCAGGCGACTCAAACGCTGCTGGGACTAATGAGGGAGCAAACTGACACGCTCCGGTGCCTGGTAGACGTTCTCCAGGACAGGAGACAGGAGGAAAGAGCCCCTCTGTATGTTATTTCCAACCGCCCTCCCCCGCCACAAAGTCCAATCCGCTACTCACCCAAAGTCACTAGAACGAGGGGAGGCAGGGGCCGTGGAAATAATCACTCCACCCCTGCAGACTGCTCCAGTAGCAGAAGGCTCTCATTTCCAAAACTGTAGATGGGTCCTTTCCCTCCCTCCAACCGCACCCCACAACAGTACCCTGCCCAGGTATCATCTAGAACATATGCTCCCCTTAATAAAAATGATTGTTTTGCACAGTGCTGTTCCCCTGACTTTCTTTCACAGGACGGTTTGGTTTTGGGGGAGTGGGTAAGGGGGTTTGTTATTAGCGACGTCAGGCGCCTGAACCAGGGTTCGGACAGGGGGAAAGGATCAACAGAAAGTCACTCTCACATTGCATGCACTGGGCACACTTGTCATTCTGGGAGGGGGTTGTCTTGTTCTCTTAGGGGGGGGGGCCCTGTGACTTTCTGGTGGGGGAGGGTGGCAGCAGATCTTTTGCGGCCGGGGATAGCCTGCATGACAGATCCATGCAGCAGGGGATCTGTGGCCGCAATCCATGTCCAAGAAGTCAGAAAGGCCCCACCACACACAGTTGCGAATAGGAGGGGTTGATGGCTCCCTTGAAACAAGCAGTCCAGCACTTCGGACTGCTCTGGGAGCAGGAGCATGTAATTCCCTGAGCTTGGAAGCGTGCTTTCCAACACTCCACCCACTCCCCAACCGCGGTATGCGTCCCAGGTTAAACCCTTAACCGAGAAACCAGTAATAGAGACGGTTTAAATAAACAATGTTTCCTTTATTATACTTTTAAAGCGTTGAATGAAGGGGGGTAAGGAGGTTGGTAATTGGAGAGGATAGGCAACAGAAACTGGGTAAAGAAACAGGGGCAGGTTCAGCTTCTGTTTAAACAAGCGTAACAGTCACTGGTTACCCTGCTCGCTCTGGAAGCTAGCTTTCAAAGCTTCCCGGATGCGCAGCGCGTCCCGCTGTGATCTTCTAATCGCCCTGGTGTCCGGCTGTGCGTAATCAGCAGCCAGGCGATTTGCCTCAACCTCCCATCCCGCCATAAACGTTTCCCCCTTGCTCTCACAGAGGTTGTGTAGCACACAGCATGCAGCAATAACAATGGGGATATTTGTTTGGCTGAGATCGGAGCGAGTAAGTAAGCTTCTCCAATGACCTTTCAGACGGCCAAAGGCACACTCCACCACCATTCTGCACTTGCTCAGCCGGTAGTTGAAGAGCTCCTTTTCAGTGTCCAGGGCTCCCGTGTATGGCTTCATGAGCCAGGGCATTAGCGGGTAGGCTGGGTCCCCGAGGATCACTATAGGCATCTCCACATCCCCAACAGTTATTTTGCGGTCCGGGAAATAAACACCCTGTTGCAGCCGTCTAAACAGACCAGAGTTCTTGAAAACACGAGCATCATGAATCTTGCCCAGCCATCCGACACTGATGTTGGTAAAACGTCCTTTGTGGTCCACTAGTGCTTGCAGTACCATAGAAAAATAGCCCTTTCGGTTAATGTACTGGCTGCCCTGGTGGTCCGGTCCCAGGATAGGGATGTGTGTCCCATCAATAGCCCCGCCGCAGTTTGGGAATCCCATAGCGGAAAAGCCATCTATGATCACCTGCACGTCTCCAAGGGTCACTACCTTTGAGAGCAGCAGGTCAACGATTGCATGGGCTACCTGCATCATAGCAACCCCCACGGTAGACTTGCCCACTCCAAATTGGTTCGCGACTGACCAGTAGCTGTCAGGAGTTGCAAGCTTCCACAGGGCTATGGCCACTCGCTTCTGGATAGTCAGGGCTGCTCGCATCCGGGTGTCCTGGCGCTTCAGGGCAGGGGACAGCAAGTCACAAAGTTCCAGGAAAGTGCCCTTACGCATCCGAAAGTTTCGCAGCCACTGGGATTCATCCCAGACCTGCAGCACTATGCGGTCCCACCAGTCAGTGCTTGTTTCCCTTGCCCAGAATCGCCGTTCCACAGGATCAACGTGCCCCATTGCCACCATGATTTCTACAGGCCTGGGTCCCATGCTTTGTGAGAGGTCTGTGCCCCTCTCAGAGTTCATGTCCTCCTGGAGCTTCCGTTGCCTCCTCGCCCGATTTCTCTGCATCTGCCTCTGGAAAAGGTGTACGATAAGACGCGAGGAGTTGACAACGAACAGAACAGCAGCGATAATCGCGGAGGGCTCCATGCTCGCTGGCCTGTGGCGTCCAAGCTGTCAATCACCGGAAAAGGGCGCGAATTAATTGCCCGCCGGCGCTTTCACGTAGGGAGGGCGGGAGTGTGGGTCGAGTGACGACATTTACCTATAACCACCCTCGACACATTTTTGGCCCCAGAAGGCACTGGGGGCGACACCCAGAATTCCAGTGGGCAGCGGGGAATGCGGGAACTGTGTGATAGCTACCCACAGTGCACCACTTGCAATGTCGACGCTTGCCCCGTTACTGTGGACTAACAAATTCGAATTAAGGTCCTTCATGTGGATTTACACTATCGACTTTGCAATATCGGTTTCACAAGTTCGGTTTAAGAAAAATCGAACTAGTCTCGTAGTGTAGACATACCCTAAGGTGCCGCAAAGCCTCCTTGTTGTTTTTACTATTGAGGGGCTGTCTTATATAGGCACCTCTCATCCTCTCACCCCCATTCTGATTTTTCAGACTTGCTATCTGATCACTCTAAGCACAAGGCTACTCTAACAGCTTTTAAAAGATGATTTACCTGGTATGCTTCCCTTCAGTGAGTGAAAAACCTTTCCTCAATTCTTAAGTCCTTCACTAACTTCTTTCCTTCCCTTTTAATATATTACCCCTCCCCCTGCAACTGATCAGTTTGTCTTCTTTCCTTCTTTCTCCAGTCCCAAACTGTCTTGTAATCTCATCCTGCTCTTACCTTAATTTCAGGATCATTTGTGCCTTTAAAACCCAATTCCTGTTGGTGGCAGTGCAGAACTGTAGAAAGCTTTCTGGAACTCAATGCCACATGGGACAGAATGCTGACTGTTACATCCCTTGATGGGCTGTAGCATACTTTCTGGCATGGGGCTCCTGTCACCAGGGCCATACCAGCGGGGGAAGGGTGCGGGCCCTGGGACATAGGTGCTGAGTTTCTAAGCACCCCCTAGCTCTGCCCAGACCCTGCCCCCACTCTACTCCTTCCCCCAACACCCCACCTCTTCCCACCCCACGTCTTCCCTGTCCAGTTCCACCCGCTCCCCCAAACGGGCTGCGCCCGCGCTCCTCTCCCCTCCCCAATGCCTCCTGATGCTGTGGGTGAAACATCTGATCTGCAGTAGGCACTGAGAGAGAGGCAGTGATTGGCGGGGCACGCTGGGGGGAAGGGGAAGTTCTGGTAGGGGGCTCCTCCTCTTCTGCTGGCCTGCTGCTTGCCTCTCCCAGTCACCACCTCATCCCACTTGCCCTCCCACAGGGCCCCCCAAAGCACAGGACCTGAGGAGGATGCCCCAATTCGCCGTACCCTAGGGACGGCTCTGCCTGGCGAGTGTATGTGGCCTCACAGTTACAAATACACACCAGGTTGTTACCTTTTCACCACATGTGTATTAGTCCTTCCTTAAAAGGTATAACAGCATATAGCAAAAGGCAGTTACCCTACAGCTTTCAGTCCTCAGCCTAATCTCTCCTTCTGAGCTTCCCCTTGCTTCCTGTTCCTTCCATTTATATCCCCCCTTACATTATTAACCATTGATTACCACCCAGGTGCTTGTAATCCCCCAACAAAAAGTGTTTAATTGCTTATCATAGCCAAGTTTACAGTCTTCTTCATGTTTCAGCAACATCAGTGATCAGGGTACTACTAATAGTGCCGTCGTACACACTCCTTTCCATGCCCATCCTAATCCATGCCTTTTTGCCCCTTTGGGGGAACTTGTGCTTTGGGAAACACAGGCAGGGAGCACTTCAAAAGTTTAGGTATTGTAATTTTGTCTTAAGGCTGCTGTCTTACTGCACCTCAAAGCCTCAGGGCCCATGCAACAGATGATCAGGTTCTGGCCTCTCCTAGTCCTCTTTAACTCTCTTCTACCTCTGAAACTCACCCATATATTTACATTGGTTAACTGGGTCTATTTGAAATTCACATGATATAACCTTGGAGTAGGGTCAGAGTGGCTCAAGAACAGGTAGAATGCTCCCTGAGGAGAAGATGGGGAAGAGGTGGATGAAGTCTTACTGAGGAAGATGTGGGAAGGGAATGCCCACATATGACTTAATATAGGGAAAAACCTAGAGCTAACCATGACCTCATGATTGAGCACTAAGCCCAATCCACTGTAATAAGACAGTCATATCCCAGCCTAAAAAACCAAACCATATTGTATGGAAATATAAACATCTTCTGGCCACTATGTGTTATGTTCCTGAAAAATTCTCTCTGACCTCAATTCTAATCTGCTGGGTCCAGGTACAGTTGCCATCTCTCTTTTGTAAAACATTGAGCATACTGATGGCACTCACTCAAAAATCATAATAAAAATCCCATGGTCACTGCCACTGATGACATATTGTGGGATTACTTGTGTTACAGTATCAAGGAGCAGGGCCCAATTGTGCTTGGTGCAATTTATAATGAAGAAGACAGTTCCTGCCCCTGAGAGCTAATAATCTAGATGAGAGACCCGAAGAAACAGATTGTCTGTTTTGTCTAACTGTCTGTTGTTGGTTTGGAAGGAGGAAGTAATAATAAAACAAACCATTGAACAGAAATCACAGCTTGTTACCTTCTTGCTCGTGCTACAATATTTTTTATTTCCACCCTTTAAACTGTATCTCACAGACAGCCATTATGGGATTCCAAGCCATGAAAAGACTCTTGTTGACTTCAGTGCACTTTGGATCAGGCCCTAAATGCTTCTGACAAAGCAGAACTGGTATTCAGCAAGTTCTAAAGTGTGTTATGAAACCCAATAACCAAATGCTGTATGTGAGATTGCATCCAGTAGTAATTCACTGATTTTATTATAATCTCAGTACTACACCTGGAAATGTCTCCCACCCTGTCACTGAAGTAGATAAAGCCATCCTGGTCTATTACCATGAGATCCCCTGAATCAAAGTTCACATCTCCTTTCCTAGCAGTTTCCTTACTGAGGCTTATTTCCAGCATAACCAGCAAATGGGTCTGTCACTTGGCCAACCAGAAGGCCAGCTTCACGGGTACAGTGTGGGAACAAAAAAGACTGCCTTTATAGTAATGAGATTAAAGCATAAAGTAATATATTAAAAGCACCTTAGAAATACCAAACCCACTCTTTCCATCATATTAGCCTGTTATAGTTATTTTCAGATGAGGAGAAACAAGTGAATGGAAGGGGGGAGCATAGCATTACTTCCCTCTTTCCTAAAAACCTGGAGCAATAAAGAAACCCAAAGTTTGAGCCTGATCATCCACTGCTCTGGAAAAATACACAGGAAGGACCAAAAGGGGATGAAAGTTCCACAGAGTTCTGTTTGAATGGGATATGCCCATAGGCCCCACAGATTTTTTTGGGATTCACATGGATCAGTGGTAGTACAGGGCCATTAGTAGAAAAGGCTGAATGTCTCTGTACTAGCTCTGGGTCTTAGGCACTCAGACTTGGCAGTGCGGTTCCAAAGGAATCCTGCTGCTAGGGCTTCTGTGTCTGGAGGCTACTTCAAGGACAACCCCCATCCCCATCAGAGTGGGACTCTCACTCTGGAATGGGAGTTGCAGAAATATAATGTGGCCTTTCTGGAGGAAACTCTGCTCCTTGTCTTTTCCTGAATGAAAGGATTCCTACAGGCTAGCACTGCTCTCAGCACTAACCTTTCTAGTGGGGATAGGGTTGAGGCCCCAACTCCTCTCCATACTAGCTCTCTGAGGGGGCGGGGGGGAAGAGAGCTCACATTGTATCCCACAATAAGATAGTGCCTTCCCATGCCCCATCTCTTCTTGGAGACAGTGGAATCCTCCAGGACCTCCCCCTAGGGAACACTTCCATCACTCCTTAGTGCCGGCTGTAGCCAAAGTTGAACTTCAAGGACATGCTCCTATGCTCATTTAAGTTCATGGCAAAACTCCCATTGACTTCACTGGAATCTGCTCAGGACCTATATCTCTAAATATATTTTCATTGTATTATAGCTGTGGTGGATACTGGCACATTTCCCAGGCTGTTCCTGAGATTATGATTAAAAAAATAAATAAATAAATAAAAGCTTCCTTAGCTTTTTTAAAACAAATTCTCTGAACAGATGTACAGAGACCTTGTCAAAGAAATAGTTTTCTTCATAGTTCCACAGCAGACTCATATTAAACCCTTCTTTATTATTTTGAACTTTTGATTCAGGGAAGTGGAATGGGAGATCATGTTACAGTTCAGGACTGGAGCTGGTAACACTGCAAACAGGATGTAAACGTCAAAAAATCTCAGGACCCAAAGAATGAGCTAGGCAAAACCCATTATTTTTTACATGACTCTGTGTCAGATTTTGATTAGTTTCATGACTCCTTGGTTTTAATTTGAGTTTTGTGTTCATACTAATTAAAAAAAAATCAGTGTGAAAATCAAATAATCCATCATTTTTCACTGCCTATGTTGTGAAAACAGCACATTTTAGCAATATCTCTGAAACCAGAAAGTTTTGTCTGATTCATAACAAAACCCTAGTGACAAACATAGATGGCTTCAGGCAAAACATTAATTGAATCCCTTATCTTTGCTATGTCTGAGATTCAGTTTAAAATAAAATAATTAACATGACTAGTTTTGTGGGGGAGGCAAGAATCTGAGCAGGTTCCACTAAGGTAATTTGCCTCATCTGGTTTAGAACTTTTGTTACAAAACTTTCACATAACTCTTACCAGAATGATCTTGCTAAACCAAACACTCCTGGCTGGAGCCGTCTTCTACTGGATGAAATGGCAAACCAGATCGAGTGTGTGTTTTTGAGGATTTCTGGGTCTGGTGATTAAATAAGATAATACTAATAGAAGGGCAAAATTAAACATTTAATTGGAATTGAAACCATTTTTTTAAACTTTCATTTTGCCAAGAAAAATTCTGAAACAGTTTTTGTTTCCGGTTTTTGTCACTGACCTGAAATAGCAGTTATTCACACAGCTCTAGTCATTTGTACATGAGGTGTTACAAAGTGTGACGAAAGATGCTCAAAATCTGCCCACAAAATAGTGTCAGAACTGTTTCTGTGTCTGGGTTTTCTTTCCATAAGTCTATATAGAAATGAATACATTCAGAGATGGAAACAATTATTGTTCCTCACCTGTGTGCACTTTTAAACACCATCCAAGTTCATCCTTCACAGGTTCCTGTTTCCAGACATCATATTTCAGCAATTCAAAAGAATGCAGGATCTAATTTTTAAAAAATCACTTCATGAAAAAACCTGTTCAACTTCAGGGAATTTAACAAAAGGCCTCATCCAAACCCCATTTAAGTTAATGGAAAGTCTCCTATTGAGACTGTTATTTGACCAGCCCCCAAATGTACTACCATTATATTAGTGAGGGAAAGCCTCACTGCTGTCAGATAATGAAGAAAGTCTCAATTTCTTGGCAAACAACATTCAAGAAAAAGCTAGGTAATAAAGAAAAGAAATCCAGAGTTTGTGAGTATTCGCACTCACAATATTTGTTAAAGCTATGTTTAGAGGAAGAATATTGATTCTGCTTCAGAAAGAAAACCCAGACTTGCTGTCCATTTCTAAATGGTGTGCTATTCATTACTGGAACACAAATCTTGAATATTTAAGATTCTCAGAATAATTTCAAATTACATTTCCATATATCCCAAAAGTTATGCAAGTCAGTTAGGGCGTAGTTGTTTGGTTTAGGCTTTCCCGTCTTCATCCTTGGTCCCACAAAGTTAAAATTTCTTAAAGAGCCAAACTATTATATATTCTATTATTCTGATGGTGGGAAGGCTTTTATGGAATCCCAAATTAAAAACAGAGCACATCATCCTGGAAATCATTAATCTAATTTTGGTATCAATGGAGCTGATCCTTTACTATCACATTTTTTGAAATATTTGATTGCATTTTAGTTTTGTGTTTCACATAGGCCTTTATGCCATTAAGAATAGTGGTTGATATTTTTCAGTGCATTATTGTTAATGGAAGATGTCTGGCTATATCCCCTGCATGGCTTTGAAAAAGACAACCAATACCCTAGTATATGAGATTTACATGGAAAATATTTTGAGATTTACATTTTTCTCAAAGAGTTTGAGGACCTTCTGGGTCTGGTGGTGGTGGCGGTTATTTTCTTTGGAGCAGGGGGAAATAAGGCACAAAAGAATTACGTGATTTTATAGAAAGTCAAACAACAAATCAGTGTATAAGGTAGCTCTAGACCTAGATTTCCAGATTTCCAAACTTGTGTACCAACCAAAAGTCTGCTCTGCCTCATTATTTAATGTTAAAAGCCTGATACCCAGTGTATCAAATAAGGTAGCATGTACTTCATGTGAAAATGACCTTGAGTGGATCCTGTGGATAGGCACTTCTACAGAACAAGGATATTTTTGCATATTTTAGGCCAAATTCATCTCTCCGTGACATCAGTGAAATCCTGTTGACTTCAGTGGGATTACACTGGTGTGAATGAGATGAGAATTTGCCTTGGAATGGTTGTGGGAAGTTTTTTCCTAAATCAAACTGTGCCATAGCTATGCTATAGCCATAATGAGTGTGCCCTGAATGTAACCCCCTCTTTTCTTTACTATTTGTGCCTTTGGGAAAGGAGAAAGTTCGCCAGTCTAGAGGAAATGGTTTTTTGCCTTTGAGAAGATGCTAAAACAGGTCCCTGCACTTGTTTTATTTGTGTAGTTGATCAAAATAATATTTCCTTTTGTGGAGCCGTGGAATTCAAATTTTTAAGTTGGCCAAACCTCATCAGGAATTTTCCAGACATCTTAGGCCATTTCCTGCAGTAATGTGCACCTGGGATTTCTTTAATCTTCTGCCTGTGAACAGCCAAAGATCAAAGTTTCAGAATGTTTCTCATTGGTCCTAACACATTTTAGAGAACAGATGAAAACAGAAGTGATAATTCATGACCAACTCTGCAATTTATGAGACTTTGTTACTATAGTAACAGACATTATAAAACTGAAAGTTTGTATTACAGAAGCTGGGGTCTCCAGTGGTAAAATTGTGTTAGAACACTCCTACAAAAGTGTCCAGTGCAACAACAGTGGAATATGTCAGACAGTAGGTTTCTGAAGTTTAGCTCACTCAGAAACATTCCCCAAGTCCTTTCTAATTTCAGTCACTTAGCCTTTGGTGTTACAGGAGAGCTATATTCTACCCTTATTAATTCTGATGGGTGCATATGTAAGCGGGGGAATAGTCCCGCTATTGTGGGGAACTTTCCTCGTCTCTGCACTACACCGGTGAAATGGGCTAGCGGAAGGATCTCAGTCTTCGCTCCCACCTCCTTTACCCCAGAGGCCTCCCTGCCCTCGAGGACTCCCCTTGTACTCTCCTGTCTGGCAGAGTCCTCGTAACCCCAACAAGGCTGGGCCCAGGATTCCTGGGGGGCTCGACCCCCAACCTTGCTGTGGTCACCTAGGTCAGGGGCTAGGGTGTCCCCACTCCGGGGTACTCTCTCTGAACAGGATGCTTCCCTGACCCACTGATCACTGCATACAATTCAAAGCAAATGCAAATTATTTAATTAACAATTAATTTGTAACAGGAATAAGGAGAAATGGGAAAGGCTAATGAAAACACATCACCCCGCTCCGTGGCAGGGAACATCACAACAGTGTCTCTGAAATGTCAGGGCAGTGCAGTCTGTTCCTTTGTAAGTCCCAGGCTCCTTCTCAGGCCCTGGCTGTGCTGCAGGGACGCTGTGGCTTGGATACTTGCTCCGGCGGCGGCCACACGCTCGCAGGCTCTGGGTGGCAGGACCCTTCTTTCCAGCGTTGCCCCCGCCCTGTCGGGGTTTAGATCCCCCTGCAAGTCTGGCCTGCAGGGCCTCTTGGCTGAGGCCTCTCCCTGTGCTGGGCCCACTGCCCAGGGTCCCCCTCACTCTCCCCAGCTGCTCACCGCACCCGGCTCCGGACTGCTCCAGCCCCAGCTCCACCGCTCTGCCTCTGCACGGCTGCTGCTGCTCTGCCTCCAGCTGCCTGGGCTGTTGCCCTGGCCCCTCTGGCTCTGGCTGCTGCAGCTTCTCCCCCAGGGCAGGTCTGTGTCTCTGGGCTGCACCTCTGCTCCCAGGGCAGGTCTGTGTCTCTGGGCTGCACCTCTGCTCCCAGGGCAGGTCTGTGTCTCTGGGCTGCTTTTCTGGCCCCTCCAGATCTGGCCCAGCTCAGCTCTGGCCTCTCCTCAGCTCGGCCCCACTCACTCTGACTCAGGCAACTTCAGCTCACACGGAGGATGGGATTCACCCTGACCTCCTGACTCCCTGATTCGCCTGCCCGCCCTGTCAATCAGAGCTGACCTGGAGCATTGGCCTCTCCCCATTGCCCCTGAGAGCTCTGAATGTTAGTAAGGGGATAACAGTCCCCTTACACATAGATGGTGTGTAAGCTTTTTGTAGACTAGTGTTGTCCCACAGAGTTCTCTGTCTAGTTTGTTAGGCTGACCTGGTCTCTACATGGAACCAGGCCTATTCCATGGGTCTATTCTGTGCCTTCTAATTCCTATATTGTGCCCAGCAGCATAGTATCTGAGTTTTGTCTGGAAGCTAGGACTGCTGATACAAGTTTCACTCACAGGCACAGTACTAGTCTCATCCACCCTTTCCTGAAACGCTCCACATTCCTGCTTGATGGGCCACCTCTCTTTCTGCTTTCCACTCCAGTTCATGAGGCGTCAGCTACCATCTGATAGTATCTTAACCTGGTCCAACAATAAAGGAGCCTGTCTCCTTATTTTCAAATACAAAAAGCCCCTTTGGTCCACTAGTCTAGACTAGTTGGTTATTCCCTTGTCTTGGGTCTTCAAGAAGTCCAGGCACCAATCTGCTCACGCTTGAGTTTGGGACAGCTGCTCTCTCAGTTTACATGCTCTGCTCCCTTTTTTGCTTGACCCCTCTTCTACATTGGGATCACACAGTCAGACATGTCAGCTAGTGGGATGGCCTACTTGCTCCTTTGTCGCCAATACTTGGGCCAACTTCTGAGCTTGCCATCAGGCTGCAGTTGAGTCTAGTGCTCATTTATTGTTAAGTTTCTTATTCAGATCTATATTGTTCAGTATTACTATCTCAAGCACAACTAAGTCTTTGCATTGCATGGCCAGAGTTTTGCCTTTATAAAGGTGGGCTTATTGTTTTATTCAGAGGGTTGATGGGGCAGTAGCATAATGTGGCTAGAAGTACTGTCTTCAGGAAATTGTATTTTTTCCCCTTCGTTTTAGCTCATTCAGCATTTACAAAAGCGTAAGATTAATTATCAGCTATTAAATACAGTATAGAGTAACCTCCACTCAATAAATTACCAGTTTGTAACATTGGATTTTTATGTGGTTAATTGTTTAATCTGCTGTATATCCTTGTTGTGTTATTAAATCCTGTTGGTAATGCTTGCCTTTTTTGGGGGGTGGGGTCCTCACTGTCCAGCCTTTAGTTGTTTACATTGTAATTCAGAATAAATGTTTAACAGTCAAGATTCCTTTTGAAGGGCTATTTTAATTCCTATTGAAGCTGGAATATGGCATGATTCTCCTGTCACTTATATCAGTTTTATACTAGTGGAAGTCCACTGAGTTCATAGAATCTCAGGGTTGGAAGGGACCTTAGGAGGTTATCTAGTCTAACCCCCTGCTCAAAGCAGGACCAATCCCCCAATTTTTGCCCCAGATCCCTAAATGGCCCCCTCAAGGATTGAGCTCACAACCCTGGGTTTAGCAGGCCAATGCTCAAACCACTGAGCTATCCCTCCCCGCAGTTGAGTAACTCTGGATTTACAGAGGTAAAACTGGAAGCAGAAGTAGGACCACATGTGGTTACATAAAAGAATACAATACTAAGAAAATGACAAATCTATACTATTTATAAAATAAAATGAAATTATAAAAATATACTTCAGTTACAACCCCCCCCCCAAAAAAACACCTCACTATGGGCTGGTTACAAAGGAAACAGCAGAGTTCTCCTATATACAGGAACAGTGTCAAAATGTATTTTCTACAATCACTCCAAAACTGGATTGCTAAAAATTTCTTCTTTAAAAACACAGGTTGCTTCTAGTTGAGGAAAAGGGTATGAGAACTGAGGAAATTGAAAACAATTAAGATCCTTTCTATCTTTGATCACTGTTGCAAACTATCAGGTAAACATTCCTTTACAATACAGCTATTTAGATTGTCCCAAACAGTTTACAGGGTTTAATTTTTTGTTATATGTGCTTATCACATTGAGTCCAGAGCCTTGTTCTGAAGCTTTAGTGCTACTTCAATACAACAACCACCACCAAGTAGTAGTAGTAGTAGTAGTAAGTGGGCAAAATTCCATTGGCGTGAATGGAACTGTTTGCTTACACTAGGGCAGAAGATGGTCCAAGACATATTATGCTCATAAGTAAACAAATGCATTGTTCCCCCTACCAAACACAGTCTAATATCCTTATTGCAAAATGTAGTCTTTATCTGCCTATCAATCTATCTTGGTGGCTATTTTAAATAATGAATACAATTTCAAAATATAATCTTATATTAGTGGTACAACCTCAACTCCCTCCTGATGAAAATGTACATGGCTGTGTTCATTATGCTGGTTTCAGCTCTAAAATGAGGTAGGACAGGATCATCAGGGGCATTTTCTAATTTGTCCAATAAAGTGTCAAAACATTAGAAAGAAGAACTGTTGCTCATCAGCCAGATGCTATTTTCCAGGAGCTGAAAAATAAACTCCTTCTCCAAGGAGCCCACACAATCCGTTAGGTTACAGAAACAATAGAACATATATTTAAATAGTTATAATTGAGGCTGAAATCATCCACTTTAGAACTGCATACCCTAGATCTTTATACAGTCAATCCACTTCAGTTGTATAGATGACCTAGATTGCAAATCCCACCCAGATGGAACTCACCAGGAAGTGAATAAGGGAGCAAAGGAGCTGGGGGAAAGCAGGAGCCATGAACACCAAGGTGGGGAGCAACAGCATCAGAACCTGAAAGGCACATTTGGAGAGAATAACCAGTACTGAGGTTTTGGGAGGAAAGATTAAATAATCTGTCCCCCCACAGACCTTCCAAATTAATTAATGTATCAAGTGGCATCACAAGGTTGTCCCCTGAGAGTCTTTTCCAGCCTCAGTAACTTACCACCATAACTCCAAATGATATTAACTATAGTGCTTCATTATAGCCCTTCAGCACACCACACTGTTATTTACATAACATTTACAGTCAGTAACCGGCTTCCCTACTTGCTTCTAGGAAAGGCAGTATAGCTAGTACTACCTTCTTTCAAGCCCCCTACTCTTTTCCCTACTAGTTCCGTCCTGTCTACTTATATAGTCCCAGCTTGCGGGGAGCCGGGGGCATTACTTCTACCCAATTAGTCCCTCAGCTGTATTATCTACTTAGTTAATTGGCACCCTCTGACAACTGCCTGTCTTTGAATTAAGGCCCCAATTAATTAATAGTGGTGGTGAGTTGAGTAACAGAGTGTGCGGAGTCAGCACCTGACTCCGCACACACAGTTACAGGTGAGTTTGTGTTTGAAGTGGAAGCCAATGAATTCATAAGGGAAAAAGGAAGCAATCATAGAGAGGTAGCATTAGGAGTCTTAGGGTACGTCTACACTACAGAACTAGGTCGAAATTATAGAAGTCGATATATTAAAACCCGAATTAATGGAATCGATTGTGTGTGTCCCCACTAAAGAGCGTTAAGACCATGAGGTCGATTGTCTGTGTCCACAGTTGCGAGATTAGCATCGACCTTCGAAGCATTGCATTGCGGGTAGCTATCCCACAGTTCCCGCAGTCTCCGCCGCCCATTGGAATTCTGGGTTGCGATCCCAAAGCCTGATGGGGCAGAAAAAAATGTCGCTGGTGGTTCTGGGTACATGTCATCAGGCCATCAAACGTCCCTCCCTCCCTCCTTGAAAGCAATCTTTTTCGCGCCTTGTCTGCGTGCTTTCCATGTTTGCTACAGAAGGCTACAGAAGGCTGCTCAGCTCACAATTACCGTACATCTCCAGCGTACGCCTTCACATTAGGTCTAGTGGAGATTCAGTCACGGTATAATACGGGCAGAGGGATAGCTCAGCGTTCTGAGCGTTGGCCCGCTAAACCCGGGGTTGCAAGTTCAATCCTTGAGGGGGCCATTCCGCCTGAGGCTGGTAGTCGCGGGACTGCACAGCATAAGCTCCTTGCCTTCTAGCTGCAGATCGTGCACTATGCCATAAATGGTTGTGGTCGCGGGACCATATAGGAGAAGCTCCTTGCCTTCTAGCTGCAGATCGTACAATATGCTTGACATTACAGTGCTCCTGGCCGGCGGCCTTTGGTGTGGCTGGCCGGGGGCGCTTTTTTACGTTTTCTTTAAGGGAGATTCAGCACTGCCTGGAACACGGGCAGAGGGATAGCTCAGCGGTATGAGCGTTGACCCGCTAAACCCGGGGTTGCGAGTTCAATCCTTGAGGGGGTCAGTAGAGCTTATTGTACCATCTGCAGCTGGAAGGAAAGGCGCCTAACCCCTGCTCACGGCATATTGTACTATCTGCAGCTAGAAGGAAATGAGCCTAACCCTTGCTCCCCCCTCCCTCCGTGAAAGCACCTGAGGGGGGAGCGAAAAATCCTTTCGCGCCTTTTTTCGTGCGGGCGCCATATTGCTGCCACCATTGTTATCCACCAGCCGCTTCTGCTCCCACTCTGCTGTCCTGCAAACAGCGTACCGGGGGAAGCATGGAGCACGATCAGATCACCGCAACTGTTATGGCCGTTATGAACACCACGCGCATTGTCCAGGAGTATATGGAGACCGAGAACCGGGAGCTGCTAGAGCAACAGGAGGCGAGGACGAGACAGTATCAGCCTGAGGAGAGTGATGAGGACATGGAGACAGACCTCTCTCAGAAAAGGCCCCCCCGCAAGGTGGACATCATGGTGGTAATGGGGCTCGTTGATACAGTGGAACGCCGATTCTGGGCCCGGGAAACAAGCACAGAGTGGTGGGACCACATAGTGCTGCAGGTCTGGGATGAATCCCAGTGGCTGCGAAACTTTCGCATGCGTAAGGGCACTTTCATGGAACTTTGTGAGTTGCTTTCCCCTGCCCTGAAGCGCCAGAACACCAAGATGAGAGCAGCCCTCACAGTAGAGAAGCGACTGGCGATAGCCCTGTGGAAGCTTGCAACGCCAGACAGCTACCGGTCAGTCGCGAATCAATTCGGAGTGGGAAAATCTACAGTGGGGGCTGTTGTCATGCAAGTAGCCAGGGCGATCACCAAGCTGCTTGTACCAAGGGTTGTGAGTCTGGGAAATGTGCAGCTCATACTGGATGGCTTTGCAGCAATGGGCTTCCCGAACTGTGGAGGGGCGATAGACGGAACCCATATCCCTATCTTGGCACCGGACCACCAAGCCAGCGAGTACATAAACCGAAAGGGTTACTTTTCAATAGTGCTGCAAGCACTGGTGGATCACAAGGGGCGTTTCACCAACATCAACGTGGGATGGCCGGGAAAGGTACATGACGCTCGCATCTTCAGGAACTCTGGTCTGTTTCAGCTGCTGCACCAAGGGACTTTCTTCCCAGACCAGAAAATAACCGTTGGGGATGTTGAGATGCCCATAGTTATCCTTGGGGACCCAGCCTACCCCTTAATGCCATGGCTCATGAAGCCATACACAGGTAGCCTGGACAGTAGTCAGGACCTTTTCAACTATAGGCTGAGCAAGTGCAGAATGGTGGTGGAGTGTGCATTTGGCCGTTTAAAAGCAAGATGGCGAAGTTTATTAACTAGGTTAGATCTCAGCGAAACCAATGTTCCTATTGTTATTACTGCTTGCTGTGCGCTCCACAATATCTGTGAGAGTAAGGGGGAGACGTTTATGGCAGGGTGGGAGGTTGAGGCAAATCGCCTGGCCGCTGGTTATGCGCAGCCAGACACCAGGGCTATTACAAGAGTACAGCAGGGTGCGTTGCGCATCAGGGAAGCTTTGAAAACAAGTTTCATGAATGGCCAGGATGCTGTGTGAAAGTTCTGTTTTTCCCCAGTAATGAAAAGCCCCGCCCCTTCATTCGCTCTACTTCCCTTTACCCAAACCGCCCTGCCCTCCCCCCCTCAATCACCGCTTGCAGAGGAAATAAAGTGATTCTTGTTTAAAAATCATGCATTCTTTATTAATTTGTAAAACACAGAGGCGGGACTATGGTGGTAATTGACACAGTCTCCCGGGATAGGTGGTGGAGGAAGGGAAGCACCAGGATGGGTGGTGGAGGAGGGGATGAGGGAAGGACAAGGACACACAGCACTTTAAAACTTATTGAATGCCAGCCCTTTCTTGCTTGGACTGTTCTCTTGGCTTGAGTGGCTGGGAGCACGGAGGCCACCCAAACGCGTTCTTGGGCGTCTCGGGGATGAGGTTATGGGACTCGGGAAGGAGGGCTGTTGGTTACACAGGGGCTGTAGCGGCGGTCTGGGCTCAGGCGGCCTTTCCTGAACCCTACGCCTGTCCTCAGCCATAAGCCGGAGGATTTCCGTTTGATCCTCCAGTAGCCTGAGAATTGCATCCTGCCTTCTCTCTGCACGCTGACGCCACCTACTCTCTTCATCCCGCCGCTGTCTCTCTTCAGCCCGCCAGTCATTGTCCTCAGCACGCCACTTGTCCGCGCGATCAAATTCTGCCTTCCTGGACTCAGACAGTGTCTGCCTCCACACATTCTGCTGGGCAGCCTCAGAGTGGGAGGATTCCATGAGTTCTGAGAACATATCGTCTCGACTCCTTTTCTTTTTACTTCTTATCTTCGCTAGCCTCTGGGATGGTGATGAAAGGGGTGGCGTTGAAACATTTGTAGCTGTGGGAGGAAGCAAACGGGAGACAAATGTAAAAGACACATTTTGTTTGAACAAAACATTACATATCACATGTGCATTTTGTCCAAGGTTGCACTGGGCCTCTTATATTGAGGGTCTGCCGGTTTGCTGTGAGAGATCACACAAGCAGGTCCGGCGGGCAACAGAATTCGGCTTGCAGACAGCCATGGTAAGACACTCTATAGGCTTCTTTAAGCTTCACAACAGGCGGGAATGTTTTCAAACAGCAACCCCCTCATTTCCCATAACAAACATCCCGTGGGCTGGCAATTTAAAACAAATAGGTTAGCAATTGAAAAGTTAGGTGGGGCGGCGGTTTTCGGGTTAACATGCAGGGAGAACCTAATCGCCCCCCCCCCACACACACACACACACCCAGGCAAGATGTTCGCTGTGCCCCCTCCCCCCACCGCGTGGGTCCCAGCGGGGAAGATTTCCGTTCAGCCACAGGCAAACAGCCCAGCAGGGACGGAGCCCCTCTGAATGCCCCCGTACTAAAATTCCCCTATTTCAACCAGGTTCCCATGAATGATATCACTCTTCTGAGGATAACACACACAGATAAAGAAAGGATGTTGCTTGAATGCCAGCAAAAACCGGGACCGTACGCCGCCATGCTTTGCAAAGCACTGATTCCAGACTACGTGCTGCTTGCCTGGCGTGGTAGAGTGTGTTACCACGGAGCACAGGATAAGGCTGCCCTCCCCAGAAACCTCATGCACAGGCTTTGGGAGCACATCCAGGAGATCTTTCTGGAGATGTCCCCGGAGGATTTCTGCTCCATCCCCGAACATGTTAACAGACTTTTCGAGTAGCTGTGGCTGTACTGGCCACGAATTAATCATTAAACACGCTTGCTTATAAAACATGTATTAATTAAACAGAGGTACACTCACCAGAGGTCCCTTCTCCTGCATCGAGCACGCCTTGGGAGGGTTCGAACTGTACTTGCTCCAGGGTGAGAAAGAGTTCCTGGCTGTCGGGGAAAAGGGCTTCTCCGCTTCCTTGCTGGGTCTGTGTGCTATTTTCAGCATCATTATCATCATCAGGCTCCTCTGTGGGTTCTGATGATCCACATACGGAGTCAAACCACATGGGAGGGTCTGTGCTGGCTGCACCTCCTAGAATGGCATGCAGCTCATCATAGAAGCGGCATGTCTGGGGCTGTGACCCAGAGCGGTTGTTTGCATCTCTGGTTTTTTGGTAGGCTTGCCTGAGCTCCTTAATTTTCACGCGGCACTGTTGCGCTTCCCTGTTGTAGCCTCTGTCCTGCATGCCCTTGGAGACTTTGGCGTATGTCTTGGCGTTTCTTCTTTTGGACCCTAGCTCTGCTAGCACGGTTTCGTCTCCCCAAACAGCGATCAGATCGAGTACCTCACGCTCGGTCCATGCTGGAGCTCGTCTTCGGTTCTGGGACTCCATCATGGTCACCTCTGCTGATGAGATCTGCACTCACCTGCAGCTCACCACGCTGGCCAAACAGGAAATGAAATTCAAAAGTTCGCGGGGCTTTTCCTGTCTACCTGGGAGGAGCATTCGAGCTCAGACCGCTGTCTAGAGCAGTCAGCTGATGCACCGTGGGATAGATTTAGGAGGCCGATACTGTCGAATTGCGTCCTCACTAGCCTACATCGATTCGGCAATATCGCTTTAAGCTCTAATTCTCTCGTTGGGGGTGGAGTGGCGAGATCGATTTTAAGAGCCCTAGAAGTCGATGGTAAGGGCTTCGTCGTGAGGACGGGTGCACGGATCAATCGAAATAACGCTAATAAATTCGACCTAAACTCGTAGTGTAGACCAGGGCTATGTGTGGATGTAGGTCATAGTATTATACAGGGTGTATAGAAGTTCCTCTGTCAGTAAGCTAAGGACCCCAAATTACAGCGACCAGCTGTCAGTAGAACAGTACTGGCACAATCCTTAGCATAGACAGGGAAAGCTAGTATTTACAGTGGGGGAGTTGATTGCTGCTTGAATCCCTGGGATAAGTTCAAATGGTAGAAATGGAAGTTTTGCCTGTTTACATGAGGGGCTCCACTGTTCCAGCTTTGTGAATGGTTGTAATTGGGGCAAATCCCCAGTTTAGGTAAGGTCTAATTTAATGTATGTACACCTCTGAAAATTTAAAATCCACTTTTTTGGGTTAAAGAATTGGAAGATATAGCAAGGTGAAGTCGCAACTGAATTGTAATCACCCTTGTCCTATGATGTCTTTTTGTATGCAACCCAAAACTGCTCTGCCTTTTTTTGTGCATAAATCAGTAAAGAAGTGTGAAAATTAACAACTCACAAATTACACAGGATTTAGCTGCTTCTGTTGTAATGATTTTATGCTACAGTTGTAAACATAGTGCAGGAGGGACCTGGCGTGGATGTTGAAGTTGAGGAAAGCCACCATACTGCCCATCTTGGCCAGTCCAAACCACATATAAATGAAATCAGCTTCATTGCTCATCAGTAGGGTACAGTGTCCCTCTTTTTCAGAGCTTCCTGTTGCAGGAAGACCAGAGCTACCCTGTTACTCCTCCTGTCCAAATCCTGGTAGGTGTGAACATTTCCTTCATAGATGATGAATGGCTTGTGGGAACACATCCCCACTTGCTGCATAAAAATATCAGTCAGTGAAATATTCCCTGTCCTTTCCCTGCTCTTATCATTTTTAATCTCATCTGCCTCCTGAAGAAGATCAGGTCTGCCCAGAAATATAGAAAAAATAACTTGAGAGTGATATATAGTGTAACTCATGTAGCAGTTGGTGAAAGCCACATGCATAACATGGCGCTGGTAAAAAAAACCAATAGCTATACATATATTACTGATACATTAGTATATTCAATAAAGGGTTTTAAAAGAGAGGTAGACTGAAACAGTTGGAAAAATTAGTTAATTGTAATCCATCCAGTCAACATGAAGGCTACTTCTAAATGCCATATTAGAATTTACAGAAAGTAGAAATACCCAGAACAAAAATATAAAAAGGCAGAAAGAAGAGGTATACAATTGCATAGTTGAATAAATCATGCAAGCCAAAAGCTTGTCTTCCGAAAATGAAAGTATAACCAAAGTGATACTAACAGAATGAACAAAGACTTTGAAAAGTAAATGTAAAATGGAAATTAAGAAACAAGAATTTGAAGAAGAAATAACAGAAGATATAAAGACATAACATTTGTATTCTGAAACAAAACATTTTAACATTCAGTCAAGGTTGCTGCTAGGCTGAATTTTCCAACAACACAAACCCTAGAAAGCAAGGGAATAAGCAGTTAAGTCACTGGGCACCACATTTACACTCAGCTCTTATTCTCATCCTTAACTACTTTCATTCCACCTCACAATCCACATATCCCTACCCTCATCCTGAACAATTTATAGGTACTCTGGGACTCTGACTATTCAAAATTAGTCATCAGTTCATGTGTGTGGCTTTAATCAATTATATTGGAAGTAGTTCTGTAGGTAGTTTTGTATTGGTGTGTGAAAAGTAAGTGAGGTACAGTGTCAGACTGCAGACGAAAAATGTGAGAAACATTTTCCTAAATATTTTGGAAAATCTATGTGAATGGTTGATCTCTTAGTTATTCAAAATTTATTCTGTGTTATGCAGAAATAAAACATTAAATCTACATATGAATATGCATTGGTGTATTATGTTTATTGCTGGAATTCAGGCTGCACATTTTTGTTCAGTATGAGGGTGGATGTATTTATTATAAGAGTTCAGTTTCTCTCCCTGAGATGCCTGTCTATACCTGCTCCATCTTAGGCCTGATTCTGATCTCAGTTACTCGAGTGTAGATCCAGAGAAACTCCCTTGAAGTCAGATTAGAATCTGATTCTAAATTTTCATATTCCTAGTTCAAGTAGATTTAAATGAAATAATATATTGGCACATTATAGAGATAAAGATATAACAAAATAAAAGGCAAGTAGAAATTAACATGTTTTCTGGAATACTATTGAAAGCATCTCTAGGCTGGACCTAAATTTATATTCTAATGTATAGTCTACAAGGTATTTTTTTTTATAGTTGATCAGTCATATGTATTGAAAAATTTTTAAGATGTGGCTGCAATGTGGCCCCTGTTGAGCTCCTAGCTCTCCAAGGTAATTGCAAAGCATTTATATTCTTTAATGATCAGATTGGTGACTAGTGGCTATATAGAATTGCTATAATTTTTTATTTATATTATAGTAATTCCCAGGAGCCTCAGTCAAGACCATGAACCCTATCTGCCCCATAGCATTTATTTGGCAGATTTTTTTTTACATGATCATGGTTGATTGGGGAGTTTTGAAGACTGATAAAGGTTACTGCAGAGCTTGGAGGGTAAAGATAACCACTGTGCAGTTTAGAAGTTCCACATGGTCTGCTACAAAATGTACCATATAGCCACCAAAAGAGTCAATATGGAGTTTTAATATCTGTAGCACAGGCACAGACTGTGTTTGTGGACTCCTTGGACAACTGTGTTAGCTAGTAGAGTTTTCAGATCTTACAACATCTGCAGGGTACACTTGCAGTAAACTCCACACCAGAAAGGAAAACTCTTACATATATCATACAGAATACATATTTGTAGGAAAAAATAAGGACTCTGAATATGAAAATGTTCAGGCTTTCACTGCACATACATATAAAACAAGTTTGAAGTATATAGCCCAAAACATTTTAAATTTATGAGTGGATTTGAAAAAACCCACAATTTTCAAAAAGTAAAACTGCTATTTTTCTAAGCCCTTTAATTTGTAAATGGCTTGCCTGGTTAACCTCAAATTTCCCAAAATTATTCTCCTCGGTTTTGAAACTAACCATGTAAAATTTCAGGCCACATCTTTATTTATTTATTTATTTTAAATTGGAAGGGGCTCAAAATCAGGCCTAGAATGCCTTAGCATTTGAGTCACTTCTGTAATTCCACAATACTCTACTTTCTGGTTCTCTCCTTAATGCCTCAATGCCATTTTGCTTGTGCATTTATCTAGATTTGATCTGCTGCATGGTCAGAAATAAACTAATGTAGTATTCCTAAGAGTCAATGATCTCTGAGATATTGTCCCTGGAGCCTAAGAGTGGGCATTTTAGCAACTAATACAGACTAATCAAGTGATTCTTTTGTTTTTTTAAAAGAAAAATTATTAGTATTTTTGTCCTCTCTGAAACCTCTTTCATAGGTGTGCAGGAATCTGATGCAAAGAGGGCTGTAAAAAGATCTAGTTTCACATTGGTTTGGATATATGTTTCATGTCTAACTCATTCTGTGAAAGTTCTATGTAGTATATTGTGGATATTACATTGACATTAGAAACTAAACATCAAACTGAGCATTATTGGCCCAAACATTTGAAGCATAAAACACTGGTGATCAGCCCAGTTACCTAAACCTAATTTGTGAAGTGGAAAAATAATAATTACTAGGCAGAAGTCTCTCCCAGTTCACAATTGGAACAGCTGCTACGTAGGCTATATTTGAAATATCACTCCAATTTAAAAAAAAAATTTAACCCAGGCACTGCCAACAAAAAATAAGAGATTTCAAATAAATCATTGTTAGCTTAGTTACTAGAACTGATAACATTCGTTATTGTGAATACATTATCTGATTGATTTAGTATGTTCTTTCTATACATAAATTGATGGTAAGCTTGAGAATGTGTTTCTTATTCATAAGCATTTGCCATATGGTTTAGATAAACAATTTTCAACCAATGTGCTCTTCTCATATTCACTTTGACTACTTGCTATTACTTATTTGTGGTATGTAATTGGCCACCAAATTTACATGCTATTATTTCTACTCCCGGTTTATTTTTTAAACTTGGAAATAATGTGCAAGGGAAAATTACTAATGAATAAAGAAGAGCAAGTAATAAATATGAGTACTGATGACTCTTGTACACACACAAATACCCAGACGTGAATACACATATATGTTCAGTATGGCTTACCCCAAGCATTCGGACATTGTGAGTCAGGCTCTCCAAAATAATGAAATTGGCTCAAAAATCATGAGATTTAAAAAATAATACATTTTGATTTTTTTATTACTATTCTGTGTTTTGAGCCATTAGGATTCATGTCTTTAAGCTTTTCTCTGCAACGAGGAGGGCTAGAATGTTTCCTATTTCATTTTTTAAAAATGAAAGCTGAGATTTTCACATAATCACTTGACTCTGGGAGCACAAACTTCAAGATAAACACCCAATATGGTGAGAATGGGCAAAGCTGTTGGACATACAGGTATAGTGTCTACTCCACAATATTTATGGAAACACAGTTCTATTCACATGAGTGCCCATGAACAGCAAATAAAACACGGTGAAACTAACCATCTAAGCAGAATTCAAATGAATGTTTTGTCTTTGCAATATTCAGTCAGCTCACCTGTCTTAACTTCATGCTGTCTTTGCTTAGTAGAAATCTAACTAGTTAGCAGTAGCAATTTATTTTTAAATCACACTATACTGATTTTCAATCCTCAAAGGGATTCAAACTTTTATCCCCCACTGGACACAAGAATCATCTTTAGAAAATTGTATAAATTAAAATAAAGGAATGTTCAGATTCATATATCAAACACTAAACTGTTTGTTTATATAGATTTAAGCAACAGTAAAAAATGCCTCTAGAAGAGCTCTATGCACCCTGAAATTTACTTAATCTTACAAATAATATATAATACACCAATACACACTAAATGGTAGACAATATCGCCAAACCAGCATTTCCTCACCATTACTTGATTATTTCTTGATTAGCTTCTGGGATTAGGTTAGATACCTCCTGGATCTGCTCATAACTTCACAAGAAAGATGCATAGATAATCTGCATATGCTCATTTTATCCTACAGTGGAGATTCTCCTGTAGCTCCACTCCCACATGACACTGTAGGGAACAGTGCATGGGCAGGCACATATACTTGTTTATACCTGTTCTCAGCAAGTCCCAAATCTTCAGTCCTGTATTTCCCCAGCTTTGCCTCTGACTCTGAGTGTGTGATAAAAGAGTTCTGGAATGTTGTACTGAGGAATGTAAAGGATTTGTTTTGTATACACACAAAGAAATAGGCCAGAACGCCAGCTTCTGAAAGTGAACATTCCAAATGGATTCTATTGCGAGTAGAGCTTGTCTAATTGGAAAATAAATGTGTAAAATGTGGTGGTATGCATGTATCTTTCAGCTCATTTTTAATAAGCATACATAGAGTGACTAGATGTGCTGTTTTTAAAGGGGCAGTCCCGAATTTAAGCTGTCCTGCAGGTATCCCGACTTTTACTTAAAAACAGGCAAATTGTCCCGTATTTTCTATCTTTCCCCTGCCCATCAGTACTGGCAGGTCCTGCTGCTGGCCAGATCCCTGCTCGCAAGCCACCTGCCCACCACTGGTGAGTGGGAGGGGGACGGTCCAGAGACCAACAATGGGGGTGGGTTTGCAAGATGCAGTGCACGGGCCAGCCACTCCTCCTGCTGGTCCATCAGCACATCCCCCGCTGCATCCCAGCTCTTGGCCAGCAGGGCTCTGCCACCTGTCCCTGCCTGCACACTGCAAGCTCCAGTGGCAGGTCAGTACGGGCAGGTTCCGGGAGGCGGCCGGTGACATATCGTCTCTGCTGCCCACCCATTGGCCCTTTATGTGCTTCCCCTCTGGCTGTCCTCTCCCTGCTTTGCCCCTTCACCCCCACAGCCCCGCTGTTCCTTCATATCCCCCGCAGCAGGGTGCATCCCGCTCTCAGCACTGTGCAGAGAAACAGACCCTCGTCTGAGTACTCAGCTTACCAACAGCCTGGCTGGCATGCTCCTTCCTTCTCCCACTGCCTCTGGCTGGGCTGGCACCCCAGGAAAGCCCAAGGCCCTCTGGCCCTGGGCGCTGGCCAGGAGGAGCCAAGCCCTGCATGTGCCAAAGCCCCAGACAGCACTGGCATGGGGAAGCCTCTCCTCCCCTCAGCTAAGCTCTGCAGTGTGTGGTGGGGAGCGATTTCCAGTCTGTTCATGCCCCAAACCTGCAGGCTCCACAGCAGCCCCTGGGGCAGGGGCTTAGCACCCTCTTCACCTGCCCCCCACCCAAGTTCTGCCCCTAGGGAGCACAGGGCTGCTCTGTCTCCT
The DNA here is from genome assembly GCA_037349315.1 of Chelydra serpentina. Classification (NCBI taxonomy): domain Eukaryota; kingdom Metazoa; phylum Chordata; order Testudines; family Chelydridae; genus Chelydra; species Chelydra serpentina. The sequence goes on from JBAIAC010000042.1 coordinate 32,879,521, forward strand.
AGGCACCCTCCCCTGCTGAGCCATCTCTCTGGCCGATTTCGCTGAAGCCTCTGCAGACAGGTTCCTTGGGCTCTGGTGCACAATGCATCCTTAGGGTTTAATCCCTTCCTGCCCATGCTGTAGCACAGGGACAGGAGGCAGCTGGGTTATACTGGTGGCCAGCAGCATCCTGGTGGTGTTAGCTGCCTTTTGACACGGCACGTAGGAAGGGACAAGTTGCTTCCAGCCACATGGGAGCAGTGGGGAAGAGATGAGCTCTACAAAGACACAGGCCAGGTCATCCCTTCCCCCCCTCCTGCTCCCCTGCAGCTGGAAGCAGTTCCCATTCCTTCTCTCTCACCCAGTGCTGAAAGGCTGCTGCTGGCCACATTCTGGTGTGAACCCTGGGGTCCCAGCCAGGCACAGAGGGTGGAAAGTGCCGGGCCGGGAGGATCGGGTTGGTCGGTCATCTCCTCTGTGTGAGAGAGGTGTATGGGAGTGTGTGTGTGTCACCCGTCTCTGTGTGAACCCTAATGCCTTAAAGATAAGAATGTAAATAAAAAGAATTCAACTATGTAGTATTTCTATTTAACAGGGGCTCAGTCAACTTGATGTTAATTTGAACCTTTGTACGATTGATTGCCGTTGAACTCACTTGAATGCGAGTAATTTTACCAGGTGTCCTGTATTCAGCAGAGGGAAATATGGTCACCCTAAACATACATGACCTGTACAAATACGCATTGAGGAACAGTAATTCATATGAATATCTGTATTCACAACAAAACAAGCACATTTGTGCACAAAGAAGATTATTTGTTATTTTCCTATTTAAAATGTATAATCAAATCATAGAATGAAACCACACCATGTAACTTAGGTGGTCAATCACGCAAAAAATAATGAATATTGAATAGTAGCAGAGCTCAATTTGCAGATAAGCCATAGGTTGTAATTTGTTTAGACAAATGATTTAATTAATAATGAACAGATCTGGTAAAATGGTTATTGACTCACAGATAGCCTTTTGTCCTGTTCATAAGCTACATTTGTCAAATTGTTGATTTCTGAATTGGTCATCCTATTCTAATTAGTGGACTTGTCTGGTTGTGGCACACAAATCTGGAATGTTACATTGGCCTAGTCACAGAGTGTGTTGGCCCTTAATGGGGGTTGGGTTCAGCTGCACCTTTGCCAGGCTTAGCTCACCTTCCCAAGTGGATGGCAAAGGTCATATATGTAGCACATGTGACTAAGAATCAGGCCTACTGGGGGCTATGAAGGCTGCCGGTGTTCAGCTGAAGAGAGCTATTACAGGGAGAGCAGACTTGTAAGCAAGTGGTCCATTAAAGAGTGGGAAGACCGTTAAGATAAGTTTCCTTACAGGCTCTAGGAACTTTCTAGAGCTTGTAGGTAGAAGGTATAAAAGAGAGACCTGCAGGGAGCAGGAACCAGCTAAAAAGGTTAGAGAAGAAGGAAGCTTGTGAGGAGGAAAGCCTCACCGAGGATAGGATTAAGAACCCAACATTAGGATGTGAGCCACCTAGGAAGGCTGAGTGGAAGATTTGTATTGTTTTGAAGTTTAAGTAACCAGCTTCCTGAAGAAGGGGGAGTTACTGAGGGGAAAAAAACAGCACTATGAAATCTGATTCTCTGAGAAGGGGTAGGGGCAGAGCTTGAAGCCAGACTAGGTAAATTCTTGCTATAGAGCCAAATTTCCAACTGTCAGTTATGTAGGCAACTGAGTTGAGCCCATTGGAACTTTGCCCAGGGTGAATTTGGACCCCTGAATTTATCTCAAAGTTTTCTATAATGACCAGAAATTAATAAAAATCAAATAATTACTGCAAAAACTCAGAGATGAAGAAATTGACAAACATTTACATAGCATGACATCCTGTTAAACCCTGTAGGATGCAGTTAAGGAATGGCCATGACAAAAACCCAAAACCAAACCCAACAAACAAACACACCCTGCTACTAACATTGGGTACTCTAGGCAGGCACATGAACTCCATATTTACATTCCATTAGCAAAGAGCTCAGTTTCCCATTACTGAGCATTAGATTGAGCCAAGATACAAACTCAGGACCGAATATAATGGAAAAAAGTCCGTTGTCCCCGCTCCTCCCCCACCCTCCGTATCCTTGACAATAGCGAGCATTAGAATGTTACTCTTTCTGTTCTTTTGCATGCAACTAAGCATTCTATCATCACATACAAAATCATTTTAAGTGACCTGTTTATGAAAGAATGTATAGCTAAGTGCAAGATAATTTTTATTCCTAATAAATTATGTTAGTAAAAGAGTGCATCATCACTGATCCAAAACACTTCACCTAAATTGGCTATTTAGCAACTAACCTTTTTCTACTGAATGTATTCTAAAGAGACTATGGGCTGGATTCTGCTTTTATTCATACCAGGGTAACTAAGGATAGAATGTAGCTTTACATCTTTATATGATTGAACGGTTGTTTTTCTAACTTTTTCAATGCATATGAAGACTTTTGGATAACACATTTCTAGAATCTCTCAAATGATTTATAAACCAGTAATCCATCTATCTCCTTCACATAGCCTACAGATAAGTGCTGCTTCTGTTTTAATGTATGTATTCATGCTGTAATGACAGATACCTCATTTATTTTTCACCATAACTTAACAATAGAAACTGTCACTGAACCATCTGTGAGCAATTAAACAGTTGAGAGAGAATACCATGGAATATCAAGGTCAATAACAAAAACACATAGTGGATGGCTCCTAGTCAACAATCATATCCTGAACATTGCAGATGACTGGGAAGTTTTAATCCAAAATGCAGCAAAATACTGAGTTCATTTATATTATCATAGTACTAACAATGAGTAAAAAAGTACAAAAATAATTTTCCGTTAACTATAACTGTAGGTGGTTTGTCATGGAGCTGGTTGAATAATATTAAAGAATAACCTATAATTAGATACATTTTGCAATGTCTTTCAAACTATTTCTTCCTGTTCACTTATTCAAACCTGTAATACTTATTTGGGGTTAGACTCTGCTTGGTTTTTATGTGGATGCACAGTGGTGAAGAGGAAATTACAAGCCTCCCCAATTTTTGCACAGCTCATGTAAGAGCTGGCCAGAATTGCAGGCCATACTCCTAGGGATTACTTCCTCACTTCTCTTCAGAGGGTTCCCAGTGCCCCAAAAGGGAAGTGAGAGAAGTAGAGAGAAGTCAGAGCCATGCTTCAGCCCTCACCTCACGCCCACTCTCTGGCAAGCAGAGGTGGCAAGCCACATGAGGAGGAATATGCTACACCCCAGGAAGGGCTAGATCTGTGTGTGAGCTCTAGATATGACCATTGAGGAGCTCCAAGAGACATTCATGCTCCACACTGCCACAGCAAAGGGCTATTAGGGTCTATATAGGTTCTTGTACCGTAGTGTATTGTGCAACATGACCAACATCTGTCACAAGTTGTTCGACTCATTCTCTCCTCAGGGGGAGTAGCATGTGCAGTGGAGTGCCTTATTTTAGTAGGGGGTTTAAATTTCCATGTTATGCATTTATGTTAGAGAAGACAAGCCCAAATAAATGCACCTTGCACTTGGAATGGAAGGTGGGGAGTTTTGTGATGGTCCTTAGTTCCTGCAGGAGTTCATTCCACAGTCTTGGACTGACCCTGAGAAAGTTCTGTCTCCCACACAGACAAGTTTACCCTTATTGTAGAGAGTTCCATTATGCCAGAGGATCAAAGCTGTTAACTATGGTCTTCATCCCGTAGCTTTGGCTAGTCTTTGAGAAATCTTGGGCCCAGGCCATGAAGCACTTTGAATATAAGAATCAAGATCTGAAACTAGATTAAATATTCTATAGGGAGCTAGAGTAGAGAGTGAAGGACAGCTTTAATTTGCTCACAGTAACCTCTGTTGCTGAGGAGATCAACTAGAACAGAATGTTTCAGTGTAAGTTTCCCCATGGGCTGATGCTTCATGCTCAGATATACTGCGTTGCTGTAGTCCATAGGCGCTGACTCCATGGGTGCTCCAGGGCTGGAGCACCGACAGGGAAAAATTAGTGGGTGCTCTGCACCTACCAGCAGCCAAGCTCCCCTCACCCCACCTCCTCCTCCGTCCCCTCCCCTGAGCACGCTGCATCTCTGCACCTCTGCCTACCTCCCAGCGTTTCCTGCCCGGCCACCACCAAACAGCTGTTTGGCAGTGTTAGCGAGCTCCGGGAAGGAGGGGGAGGAGCAGGAACGTGGCACGCTCAGGGGAGGAGGCGGGAAATAGGTGGAATATTGGCAGGGAGGGGGTGGAGTTGGGGTGGGGACTTTGGGGAAGGGGCGGGGTAGCGATAGGGCCTCATGGAAGGGGTGGAGTGGGGGCAGGACTAAGGGAAAGGGGGGGGTCAAGCACCCACGGGAAAGAGGGGAAGTCAGCATCTATGCTGTAGTCCAGCTTAGAGGTGATGAAGGCTGTGCCTAAATAGCATAATCAGATGCTCAATGTCCTTTAAAAAAGAAAATATTGCATTTGTACCAGGTGTCTCACAGTTAAACAACTGTTCCCGCATGTCATACTCATTGGGAAATTAGGAAGACCACTTTTAAAATACTATATCACCCTGGAAAAATATTCATAGTCCTTGTGCATTTTTTTTAATAGTGCCATATACCATCTCAAGCTTTTGTATGGACCATTGTCTTTTACCACTATGCACACCTTAACACATTTTGCATTGTACAATAATACTTCATCCAGATACCAAGAAAAAAATTCATATATACATACAGTCTGTCTTTAACCCCAGAAGATCAGATACACTGTACCACGTTCCTTCTTACAATCAGCAGAACAGTTATTTGCAATTTGTGATTAACCAGGAGAGGGCAGTGATTCATTAATTTTGTGACAGAATAGAGAATTTCTCTATAGTACTGTATAGTGCAAGTGTTGCACCTTGGAAAAGTCAATACATAGTCTAACAGATTTGAAAACATAAAAATGGTTTGATTTTGAGATGTTCATATATTGATAGGAGCCAGAGTATCCAAGAAACAATTTGACTAGTTATTTCTGAGGCTAGTTTAATGTAATGGCTCATATCATATCTGAAATAAATAACATAATGGGAGAGTTTTTGGGGAATAGGTAGTTGCCACTATAGTTTAGATAGTATAAACATTTCCACTATAAATCCTTTTTTCATCTTTTGGACCGAAATTTTCCCAGCTCCGATGTCTGCCTGAGTTTTGGGGGAGGGGAGGTTGTTTGTTTTTTGTGACGTTAAAAAGAATATACTTCATCCATTTTAAGTATGAGTGGAAAAGTATACTATTCTAATATTGCAACCTTATTCCAACAGCTCTACAGCTGAAGCAGTTGGGGTAAGAAAGTTAAAATTTGGTTCCCAATTCTGCAATGTGATCTGTTGTGTGTAGGTACCATTTTGTTCTTTGAAGCCCTAGGAATCAGTCTGCCTGTGAGGAACATATTGCAAATTTGGTTCCTTGGTATGGAAGTAGCCCGCATTGAGAAGAACTTGCTTTGAGTGTTTTGGTGAAATGTTTTGATTTGAGCAAGTTATGTTCTTTAAAAATTGCATGCTATTAATGAAAAATATTTTGCATGAGGTTTTTTGCTAACCTTTGGGTGTTCGTTTGAAGAAGGCTGTGCCACATATGCATGCACTGAAATGGGAAGAATAACCAATCTGTGCACAAATTTTAAAATCAGGTCTTAAGAAGTGTATTGATAGTGTGGAGAGAGTAGGGACATTTAGAACACTCAGGGCACTGGTTTTAGTTCAATTTGTACTAGGGAACTCTGTTCTAATGCACCTTACAAGCTAGAGAATGCAAAGCCCATATGCTAAAGATCACAGGAGATGCACCACTGAAGGTTCACAAAGCATGAAATTCCAGTGGTATGTAGCCATATATCTCCAGTTTCTGAAACGTATCGCCGCTATTGCTTGTTTTTTAAAGCCAGCAGAAACACTTTCAAAGGACTGGTGAGTGAAGCTTCCCCTTCTATTTTTTTCATCATTTTTCTTTTTAAAATTCCCCATGGAGGGAAAAGAAAAAAAATCACTAACCCTAGAGTAAAAAAACACACACACACACACACACAATAAGTTAAGAGAAAGTTAAGGACACACAGTAATGTCCCAGTTATGGTTATATCATACCCAGCCTTAACTCTGCTCCCTTGTGCTTGATATGCACTATGGTTTAATTACTTTATCACATAATATTGTATTATTTCAGAAATAGTATCATAATTTTCACAACCTTAAATATGTTTATGAAGCAACTCCAGTGAACATATAGTCTACTCTGTATATGCCAGGTAGTCAGTGAAAATCATTCATATGGAAAATATGCAACAAACCATCATTGTACCTTGCAACATAGGTTAAATTAACAGAATAAGAAAAACAGTGAAAATTTGTCAGCATATACAGGAGGCTAGGTTAGTTGCCTCATACCCTGAATTGCACCTGAGGAAGGGCAGTGCCTGCTAATTGAAAAGAAAATGTATGGTACAAGGATGTTGATATAAATAAGCCCCTGCAAGTTGCTATGTACAAGGCATATTGAGTGGGATTCTGAGTGGGTTCAGGGGTCTGTCTACATACTATACCTTGTAAGATTGAGGTTTTGTTACAATATCTCAGAAAGAAGAGAAGGTATATTAAAAAGTGCAAGTCAAATAAAGATATACTAGATGATTTTGACAATGAAATTAGTATACTAGCCAGTGAAAAAGAATAAGGTGTTACAAGATGCTGCATGTGTCTAAGAATATAGGAAGAACGTATGATATTATAATCTAGTTGAGAAATAATGTGATTATATAACTGAAGACAATATTTTAGTGCATATACAGAAAGACAGAAGTAATGTTGTACATACAGTCTTAATTCTATAAACTCTTAACCTCTGAGTCCCTAACCACAAAATATAAGTGAGGATGGCCATGTGATAGACTGCAGAACATATTACAAATTGGACTTTGTATGCATCTTTGACTATATCATCTTCACTCTGCCCACTAATCCTGAGTTCCTGCAAATAATTTTAAAATAAAACATGTCGTGTTGCCAGCTCTTTTGATTTTTTTAATCCAGTTCTTTGATTTTTATCCTGAGCATTGTGATATTTGGTGTCTTTATTCAAGTGTCAGCTGTTAGAGCCACGTGCTGGAGTCAAATTTATTACTTTTTAAAATCTTATGATTTTAAGCCAATTTCATTTTGTGGGGGCCTTGACTCATAATTTTTGATTATTTTGACTGCAATAATGCATGCCAGGAAATTTTTCCATCTTCCTACCAAAAGTGAATCCCTACCCTCCAAAATTAACCTGGCCTGAGGCTCATGATAAGCAGTATTTTGTCCTGGACCAGTAGTAGGCATAAGATGTGGTATCTTACAATTCTTAAAAGTTAGAAATGGAAGTTTTATAGCATTGGAAGAGGGATGTTCCTGGCTTTCCACGTGGACACATCACTTGATTTTAGCCCTGAAAAGTCTCATGATAACAGACATTAAAATCACAACATATTTACAAACTGAGAAGTGTGGTACTGAGTTAGTGAAGAGCACTAGTGTTATGATCTATACAGGACCAAACTCGTCCATCTTCAATAATTAAAGCATCTGAGCATTTTCTAATATGGCTGTTTTTCTCAATCTCTGATTTCTATGTAGCTGATCTGTTCTTTTTCTAATTTAGCATTTGTTGAACAGATGAAATGTTTTGAACATGTTTTAGCCCCAAACAGTACCTCTTGGTGTAACAGGGTGCTGCTGGTAGTTATAAATTTAGCTCTTTAGAAGCCAGTACCATGACCATTTAGGACACTCATGACACTGGTTGTAGTTAAAGTAGGAGGGACTTAAGTCATTTGGGTCTGGAAGGGTAAAAGGGATCACTTGCACCTGTAGGGAGCCTCATGAGGTAATTAGCTCACCAGCTCAGTAGCTCTGAGAAGAAAGAAAGCAGTTCCAAAGTCTGAGCCAGAGAGCAGGAAGGAGGTGTGTACCTATTGGATTCCGGGAAGCCCGCTTAGGCCCTGAGGGGCTTGGAAACAGCCGAGGAGAGGGCTGTGCCTATTGGAAATGGAAGAGGTGGGCGGGCGCAAGCCCACCCACTTCTAAAGGCTCCTCCCCCAGCCTAGCGGGAGGGACCACTGGACCCAGGGACCAAGTGAATACGGGGGACAACTAATGGAAAACAGGGATCGGCGTGAAGGTTAGAGGTTCAAAACGAGGATACCGGATGGGGACACCGAGCAGAGAACCTCGGACAGTGCCCACTGCTTGTCAAAGCTGTCAAGGGAGCCAGCGGACTCTGCCCAGTGGAACTCTGCCTGGATACGTGACACTAGGGAGGAGCGGAAATAGGCCCCACAGTCACAGAGCACCCCCTCGTCCAGCATCCTCCGCCTGGTATTATAGATGGACACCTTGGCTAGAGCCAGGAAGAGGTTGACGAGGAGGTCTCGCGACTTCGTGGGGCCACAGACAGGGTGTGCATAAAGGAACAAGTGCGGGGAGAAGTGCAGCCAGAACCTCAGCAAGAGATTCTGGAGGAGCTGGAATAGGGGCTGCAACCTGGAGCACTCGAGGTAGGCGTGCGCCAGGTTCTCCCTCACGCCGCAAAAGGGGCAGGCCTTGGGGATAGGTGTGAACCGTGCCAGGTACACACCCGTGCTCACGGCTCCATGAAGGAGCCTCCAACCAATGTCCCCGGCGGGCCGTGGAACCAAGGTGGAAGCACCACCGAAGCACCTCCGGCTCCCAAAGCACCAACCCCGTCAACCTCCGGCGGAGGAGATAGAGGAAGGGCTCGATCGCCAGAGCGTACAGCTGGCCCGAGAGGGGGCACCCCACCGTACTCCCCGCCCGAAGCTGACCGGCTTGGTCAGGGTCCAGTTGAGCCTGACCAGACACTCCGTGGCAGCGTACAGCACCTGGAGAAAGCCCACAAACTGGGGCCCGAAGCCGAACGCCTGCAGGGTGCCCAGGAGATACCCGTGTCAAACGCCTTCTCCTGGTCCAGGGACAGGAGGGCAAATGACAGACCATCCCTACGCCCCAGCTCCAAGAGGTCCCGGACCAGATAGAAGTTGTCAAATATGGTCCGGCCCGGGACGGTGTAGGTCTGGTCGGGATGGACCACATCCGCCAGCACGGACCCCAGCCGCAGTGAGATGGTCTTCGCTATGACCTTATAGTCCATGCTGAGGAGCGAGACGGGACGCCAATTCCGTAAGTCGCGGAGGTCGCCCTTCTTCGGCAGTAAGGCAAGCACAGCTCGCCTGCACGAGAGAGGGAGGACCCCGCTTTGCAAGGACTCGGCCCAGACGGTGACAAGGTCTGGGCCAAGGACGTCCCAGAACACGCGGTAGAACTCCACGGTCAGCCCGTCCATGCCTGGGGATTTATTGGTGGGCATGCAGCAGAGGGCTTCCAAGAGCTCGGCTAGGGAGAGAGGCAGCTCCAGCCGGTCTCGGTCACCCATGCTGACCGTCGGGAGTTCGGTCCAGAGCACCCTTCTGGCTTCGGCGTCAGTCAGATCTGGGGAGAAAAGGCTAGAGTAGAAGGCCCTGGCCCTTCCACGCATCTCCTCCAGATCCGTGAGGCGGGTGCCGTCCTCTGCCAAGAGGCAGGTGACATGCTGTTTGGCCCCCCCTCCGTTTCTCCAGGACATAGAAGAAGCGGGAGCCGCGATCCATCTCCTGAAGGAGACGGATATGGGATCGAACAAAGAGGAGAGGGCTGTGGCTGGGGCAAGCAGCTCCAGGTTGAATGGGAAGGCAGGCTCAGCTGGGGCCACGCCCCAATTAAGGCTCAGCTGGCACTTATAAGTGGGCAGTGAGCCACAAGCTGAGGGGCTTCCTCTGCCTGTAGAGGGAGAAGGGCCTGGCTGCAAGGGCTAAGCAGGGTACTTGATGTGGAGCAGGGCTGGGAGAAGGCCAAGGGAGCTGGGGAGCTCCAGCCTAGGAAAACCCCAGGCTGCAGGGCTGGTAAGGCCAGACTAAGTACTGGGGTTGCAGGGGCAGCCCACGCGTAGGCATAGGCAGCAGGTCCAAACCCCCTTTGCCTGTGATGAGTGGCTTATACTGCAGTCTGCCCCAGGGCGTGGGGGCTAGCTGGTGACTGGCAGTAGCCTACGACTAAGGTGAAGTGGGGATAGTGGGTGGGGGTCCCCCAGGGAGGGGAGACCCAGATCTGTGGGGTACTAACAAGGGGCAGCACCCCAGAGAAAGGGGCACTGGGTCCTGGGAGGGACATGGGGCCAGAGCGGTTAGGCAGATCACTGGCTTGCAGAGGGCGCTCCAGAGGCTGGATGAGCTAATTCCCTGGACAACCAGCAGGAGGTGCCACAGGGGTGAGTCTGACCCGCCTACAAGGTGCCACACAACTGCTGTTACGTTGTGATGTACCTGGAGCATAAATAAAGACATTTTGTGAAGGTACATTGATGGACTGTGTATACTACTTAGCTGTCTTTGCGAGTTTACCCACCAGGGTTTCCAGGAGCTGACCTAGGAGCTTGTTCAGACTTGTTAACAATGTTCATATAGATTTAACCTTAACTTTCAATTTGGGGAAGAGATTGTCAGAGCACATCCATCATTTGCCTTCTCTCCACCTTAAGGAAAATGATGTGGGTTTTTTCCCATTGGTTTTACTGCCATGTTGGCAGAGTAAGAGAGCCAATGGAATGGTAATAGTTCTATGTGAACTTTCTCCTCCTGTGTGTATGTCTTAAGGGCCTCTGGTTGGGCCTGTTAGCCATATAGCGTATACAGTATTAAGTACTCTTTCTGCTGTAGTCTCCTGTCCTGCTTCTCCCTGGAGCCTTCTCTATAGGTTAGCTGGGCTATTGGCTTCTCTCTCCCTCAGTGCTGCCCTGGGAATTACAAGGCTTTCTTTTCAGACTTTCTGGGTCTGAAACAGCTTTGCTACAGTCTCATCAATCTACTCTCTCCTATAGACAACTAATACTGATGTAATTTCCTCAGAGAAAGACTGACCTGCTTATGAACCAACTGTATTCCTCCCACTCAAAATATCAACTTGATATTTTAACTTCTTATAAGAGTGGATATGATACTATAAATCTTGAGATTACACATTAATCAGGGATACTGAACGTGCCTCATAAGCATGGTGTTGGGAGATGGAGTGAAATGGTTTACATGTCATCTATACATTTTTTGCATGCAGGAATGAAAAATTTAAGGAAAGGTATGCCTGGAAAAATCTTCCTTTGTGAACAATTTTGAATAAAATGGTGCACTGAGAAGTAAATTCAAAACAGGCATGACTGTCCATATGAAAGTCAAGAACAAGCATTATTTGTTGGGCAAGATTGAGAAATAAGCTTTTTTTTTTCTATAAAGAAACTTTGTTTTGAAGATGTTTGAGTCTTCTTCATAAACTGCTGATGATAAACTGCCTTAAAGGTATAAGAATGTATTTTAGGATTAATAGCTCATATTCAAACAAGAGGGAAACTCTAATGGATATTTACAAAACTTGCTATAATTTTATTGTAGTTTATTCCTAAAGTATGATGTTAAGTACATTCACAGTATAGCAAACCAACAAGTGTACCTATATATAATGGTGTATATATAATTTAAAAGTGAGCAAGGCCTTGCCCTTAGATGTATCCCAAATACATAATGAAGGGGGGGGGGGAATTCCCATGAAGAAAGTGGGATTGAGATGATAGTGAGGCCCTGTATCATGTGATAGACACAGAGGACAAACTTTCGAAGTAGCCTCAACTCCGTGTTAACTTATGAATGCACAACTACTCAGCAAACACAAAGCTTGTGCTCAATAATGCTGAGTTCTAGGGCTATAACTCAAATGATTAATGCAAAACAAATTAACTAGATTAAAAAAATTAGTTGTGAATAATCAAAGTTTTAATTGCACTGTTAAACAATAGAATACCAATTTAAATTATAAATATTTAAAGATGTTTTTCCTACATTTTCAAATATATTTATTTCAATTACAAGACAATACAAAATGTACAGTACTCACTTTATATTTTTATTACAAATATTTGCACTGTAGAAAAGAAACAAAATAAATAGTATTTTTCAATTCCCTCATACAAGTACTGTAGTGCAATCTCTTTATGGTGAAAGTGCAACTTACAAATGTAGAATTTTTTCTTACATGACTGCACTCAAAAACAAAACAAAGTCCACTCATTCCTACTTCTTGTTCAGCCAATCGCTAAGACAAATGAGTTAGTTTACTTTTATGGGGGATAATGATGCCCACTTCTTATTTACAGTGTTACCTGAAAGTGAGAACAGGCAGTCACATGGCACTGTTGTAGCTGGCATTACAATGTATTTACATGCCAAATATGCTAAACATTCATATGCCCCTTCATGCTTCTACCACCATACTAGAAGATATGCTTCCACGCTGATGATGCTTGTTAAAAAAAAATCTGTTAATTAAATTTGTGACTGAACTCCTGGGGGGAGAATTATGTCTCCTACTCCATGGTTTTGCCTGCAATCGGTCATATATTTAGTGTTATAGTAGTCTCAAATGATGACACAGCATGTTATTTAATTTAAGAACATTTTCACTGCAGATTTAACAAAATGCAAAGTAGGTACTTTGACAAAGCTCTGTCCTTGTCTCCGTGGATCCTGCATTTCCTGGTGGATTTCACTAGCCTCAGAGGCTCACTATGACCCTCCAGATAGCCCTTCACTCTCTAGAGGCAAGGGTTACAGCCTACTGAGCCATTTTCATCATAAGCCAGCAAGGGAGGTGAGGAGAAGCAACTCTCCCTCACACAGTCTCTGTTGTCTCCCAGTCTCAGTGATTAATTGGGATGGGGAGGGTGGGAGCCCCAACACACCCTCTACTCCAGGCTCCAGCCCAGGGACCCTAATAGTAGCAGCTATAGTAGCTGACCTTTTGGAAATAGGACGTATACAATTCCCTGGGCCACTTCCCCACAGCAGCCCCCACTCAATAGCTCCTTCACCGTTACCTCAGGGCCTCCTTCCTTGGGCCTGATATGGATTTGTACTGCTTAGTTCTTCCAACAGCATAGCTTCCTCCTACAGCTCCTGACATATGTGCCTCACTGACTAACTGGGAGGCTTTTAACTAGTTCCAGCCAGCCCTTGATTGGCTTCAGGTCCCAATCAACTTAGCTATCTCCACTGCTTTCTAGAAGAATCTTAATTGGCCCCAGGTGTCTTGATTAGCCTGGAGCAACTGCCATTTGGTTACCATGGTACCAGGGATTTGTTAAGCCTGGGGCTAACATACCTGTTCCTCACCACTTTACTATAGCCATCTGGCCTTGCCCCGTCACAGTACCAATGAGATTTCTAAAGATAGCTACAGCACTCAACCCAAGGTTTAAGAATCAGAAGTGCCTTCCAAAATTTGAGAGGGATGAGGTGGAGAACATGCTGTCAGAAGTCTTAAAAGAGCAACACTACAATGCGGAAACTACAGAACCTGAACCACCAAAAAAGAAAATCAAACTTCTGTTGGTGGCATCTGACTCAGATAATGAAAATGAAGGCGTGTCTGTCGGCCCTGCTTTGGATCATTATCAATCAGAACCTGCCTGTTTTCACTCACAGGTGACAATGTAAATAAGAACTGGGCAGCATTATCTCCTGTAAATTTAACCAAACTTGTTTGACTTAGCACTTGGCTGAACAAGAAATAGAACTGAGTGGATTTGTTGGCTCTAAAGTTTTACATTGTTTTGTTTTTGAATGCAGTTATATAAAAAAATGTCTACATTTGTAAATTGAACTTTCCTGATTAAGAGATTACACAACAGTACTTGTCTGAGGTGAATTGAAAAATACTAGTTTTTCTTTTTACAGTGCAAATATTTGTAATAAAATATAAAGTGAACACTGTACACTTTGTATTCTGTGTTGAAATTGAAATCAATATATTTGAAAATGTAGGGAAAACATCCAAAAATATTTATAATAAATTTAAAATTGGCATTCTATTATTGTTTAACAGTGTGATTTAAATTGTGGTTAATTGTGACTTTTTTTAATCTTATGATTATTTTTTAATGGTTTAACAGCCTACTTAGTTCATTGCCACCTGCATTTGGTAATGCCATCTGTACTTCATTTGTGCACAGAGTTATATTTTGTATATGTAAATACTGTCATTTCTCCAAATGGGGTTGTTTTCAAAATATTGCATATGCAGCTATTTGTTTATGGAAAGTAGCATACATGCATAAAGAGGCCGTATTTTGAAATTTTGGCCTACTTGTCCATCCTGGAGACTAGTCGGTTATTCAGGGGGAGCAAGCAAGAATACAAAAATAAAACCAGAATTAATTTTAAAAATAGCTAACAACTAAAAGTCACAACCATTATTTAACCAAGGAAGTAAACAGCAACCAGGACACCAATTATTTAACCACACAGTCCAGAATCAATTAACCTCTGAATTAACTTTGTATAGTCAACAATATTAATTTAATGTAAGTACCCAGTATTGCTAGCTTTCAAAAAGACACATAGTCAAGCAAAGAAAATATTCATCCTTACCTTCCACTGTCTGGAAACTAGGAGATAAGCCAAGAATCTGCTATCAGTCACAGTAAATGGCAGTGAAGCTTTCTTCCTTTGGCTTACAGCTTGCAAATAAAGTCCAATTTGGTTCCGATTCTTTTATTTCTTTTTGAACTTCTTTAGCTTTTTTTCTAATTTTGAATTCTTCCACTTTGTCTCAAATCACAGTCTGAAATTCAGAGATGTCTCCCAATTGGAGCATTTAAAAAACAAACTCTCCCATGGTTTAGCTATCTGCTCTATAGAAAGAGTAATAAAATTCTACCATGTTTCTCCTACGTTTCTGCAGCCTGATCCAAAGCCTTCAGAAGTCAATTGAAACCATTGACTTTAATGGGTGTTGGATCAAGACTACAGTGCTCTGGGATCTCCTTCATGAAGACTTGAGAATATCTAATAAATGAAATCTAGGTTTATATTCTAAACTGTTCTTTTAAGATAAAGTATTGGAAAACTGATGAGTGTTTCCCAGGATAAAGTCTGCAGGATTTGTCTATTAACTGTGGAGTCATCAACATAGCTACATATTTACTTGAAGAAGCCGGTATTCTGAAAAGCAGAGCCATTTTTACATAATAAGTTTTCAGATTATAACAATTATCCATTTTATAAAAAAATATGCTGGGAAGTTAATTTTTCCATGCATATGAAGTATAAATGCTGAACATTGCATGTATCAATAGACATATGTCAGATCCCAACAGCACATTACTAATTTACTATACAAAAATATATATACATGTGTGTCACATGTATATACCATATGAAGTGTCACAGGAGGGACGGGAGACAAAATATAGTATAGTCAGCAATTGAATAAACCAATGAGAAATCTTTCACAGGGGCTATATTTCAAATAGGAATGGTAAATACAATCTGTATTTTTGGATTAAATGTTGCACATTTTAAGAGGGTTACGGACTCTGTACATAGTTTGGTAAATGGAGGATGAACCACTTTCTCCCTCAGCAAGGAACATTACACATCTGTATGCCCTTATTTTCCAGAAAACCCAGCCAAAAGGGGTAATATGGCTGGGTACAGCTATAGTAAATGATTCCATCAACAGAGACTATAAAATAAGTGAGTTTGAATTGATAGCTTTGGGTTAATTGAATCTAGAAACTGATTGAATTTGGGATTATGTTTAAAGTCAGTGACTAAGTGTTGGCTTTGCTAAACTATTTTGAACCATCTTTATTATATTATTACTTTGCATTGTGCTAGGGCCTAGGACCACCAGTCATGGACAAGGTCCTATCATGCTGAGTGCTGTACAAACATAGAATGAAAAGATGGTCCCTATTCCAAAGAGTTTACAGACAGGGCCAGCCTAAGGGGTGAGTGACCACCTGGGGTGCTATGGCCCATGTGATGTCCCAGCTCAGTGGAGGGGGTGGGTGGATTGGACTGGCTTCGAGCTCGGGGAAGAGCTGAAGTTGCCAGGAGCATCATGCTCTGTGTGGTGTCCTGGATCTGCAGAGGGGGCAGGCTGGTCAGGCCAAACCCCAGTGGGAGGAGGGGCTGAAGTTGTAGGGGGTTACCATGGCCTGCATGGTGTCCTGAATTGGCAGAAAGGGTAGGGGGGTGCACCAGCTCCCAGGTGGGGCAGTTTGCCCAGGATGCCATTTTCCCTGAGGTCAGCCCTGCTTATAGTTGTTGAACTTTGTTTTCATGAAAACCTTTTTTTCATGTAGAGAAATTCTAGCTATGAAATGACAAGTCTTTCTACTTTAACATCAGGCCTTTTACAGCCTGAGTTTAGTAAATGAAAACAAAAGGTTGCTTCGTTTAAATGAAGGAAAAAAGGGCTTTTTTGTAGCTCACTAATTTCTATGCTGACCTTTGATTTGTTGATTGTTTTGCTCAGTCATGGCTCATTTGACTTGTCACAAGACAATATTTTGATTTTCTTTTAATCCACTTAAATTATCAAAATTAATCTTTTTCTGAAGCTGGTGAACTGTGATGTTAGTGCCATGGGATGTGTATAAAGTTAACAGTCCTCAGCTGTTTCTCTTTTTATATCCTCCATAAACATAACAAGCTCAATAAGCAAATTGCACACAGTAAAAGGGTGTGAATTCAGTAATTGTTTGCTGCTCTGAACTTAGAACACCAAAGTGGCTTGCTGAGGTTAAGGGGGCTTTCTTTATGTTTGGAGCAAGGAGCAATAGCTTGAGACAAAGCTTAGTTTGTGCCAGGATACATTAAAGGTTTGTTTTAGCCCATAATAATAAACACAAGAAGTTGTAGTTATAGGAATTCATCCTAAATTATTAACATTTAAAAAATGGATAAATCTGTCGTACAATAAATTATGGCCTCTTTATGATTTCAATGGATAATGCAAATGCCAGCTCCTTTGTATTTGCCTGTCCTAATATTCAGTGCTCTACAGTCTGGCACAGCTCTGTCCTATCTATCCTCCCCCAAGGGTTAAAAGGAAGAAAATTGATTACAGCTGTGCAAACCAACGATTGACTCACACCAAAAACCCAGATCTAAGCACACTGCAAACAGTGGCGTAGCCAGGTTTAGAGCACAGGGGGAGCGGAGCTAAAAAAAAGGCGTCGGGAGCAAAAAAAGGTGCCGGGAGCAAAACAAAATGTTCCGCTCTGGCTGCAGCGTAGGAGCAAAAGGCATCGGGAGCAAAAAAAGGCGCCGCTTCTGCTCAGTGGGGGAGTGCCGCTTCCCCTGCTCCCCCCTAGCTACGCTACTGATTGCAAAAACCCAGATCTAAGTACACTGGAGCATGTTTGGTGTGAAGTTGAGCTTCATGGCTGGGCCTTAATTTCTCTTATAGGCAGATGCAAAACTCCAGTTTGAATCATGACCTGAACTTGAGAAAAACATGATTCTACTCATGTATTAGAACTTTATGGTTTAGGTCTGTGTCTGAGGGTTTGAGCTGGACTGGCAAAAATGTCCCTAGCCCACAACATGAAGGTTATCACTATTTTTACTCCCCAAGTAAGGGTTGGATTTTGTGTGGCCCTAGTGTGTGCGAGGGAGGCAGTAGTGCCTCATTGATTAATGCAAGGAGCCTTCCTCCCCCCCTTGCATCTGTGCTGCTGAGGCCATGCACAATAGAAATGAAGTACAGGGATTACTCCTGGGGATACAGTCCATCCCAAAAGAGATGGGGAGGGAATGGACACTCCTAGACACTCCTCCAGGTGTTTGGAGGATTAGGTCACCTGCACTATGCAAAAGGCTAATGAAGTTTATGCACTTCTGCTTATTGGAGAGCTGTGGGGAGAGACTGTGCTTTAGGATACACAGTTGTGTCTTGGAGTGGGATAATACAGTTCAGCACCTCCCTCAATCTGTTTCTGTCAGGCACAAGAGAAATCTATTTGTATCCAGGACATCAGTGTAACAACAATCCACAAGCTCAGGTTTTATTTTTTTAAACACTTTTTGGTAATAAGCAATCCCAATTAGTGGCAAATTCAGTGTTGAAAGCTAAACTGGAATTATACATTATCCCCTCTAGTAGCAACCCTCTAACTAAAAAGGAATAAAAACTTGTCTTTATTGCACTGTGAACTTGCTCTCTCTGTATATCCCTCTCTCATTTACCCCTAACTACAGCAATTGGTATATAAGGCAGATGGATCATCCCAGAGTCATACACATCTGACAGAGATTTGTTTGGTAAATGCTAAGTATGCAAGAACAGACATTTCTGAATGGGGGATAAAACTGGGGTGGGGGGACTAAAAGGAGCAGCAGAACAGATATGTTGGCCAGAGGAAAAACAGAGTACTAGTAGTCGTCCACTGGCACATCTCCCTTCTGACAGTCTGAGCTTAAGCCAAAGCTTTCGCTCTCTTCCTCCACCACCTTCCAAAAATCTAAGTTGAGTGTTTTCTGTACCCATCACATATTAGTACAAGATCATCTAAGTAAAGGTGATTCAGTTCAGCTTGGTGTTTCCATAGTAACACCAGCTGTAAGTATTTAAGTTCTTATCTTTTCTCTTTTCAAAGATCATTCAGTGGACAGTGACTAGTTCAGAGAAGTAATGGGACTTTGGTTTTGTTCAACTGCATTATTGGTGTTCGTGACAGCCGCCTGGTAGCAGATCTAGTATTAGCAGCATCAGAGGACTAACATAATGACATGGACTCCATGTCTGCCATCATTTACCTTTCAGTTGCAAATGTATCGAGTCCACTGGGATATATCTGTCTTGCCAGGGTGGAAAAAGGCTCACAAATCAATTGGTGACCTCTTAGGATGGTGAAGAGGTTTTCACACATTCAGATGTAAGAAGTTTTTTTAGATAAGTCAGTAACTGTCTTCTCCTGTGGCTTTACTTTCTATCTTTCTAAAATATTTCACTTCTTTGGAGAGGTTGGTAGTATATATCTTTTGCTAAAACTTTTACCTGTACTGTTTTACAATGATTTTGAGCACAAAATCAAGGTTTCTTTCCTTGGACTCTCTTCTTGAGTTATCTTCATTTTAATATAAAATAAATGGGAAAAAACCTAAATGTTTTGATTTCCTATCTAGCTGCACCTTTCTCTTTTTCTTTCTGTGTCTCTGAATATTTTACTGTACACTTAGGAATGACATAGGTAAAACTTATTTAGGAAAGCTACTGCCTTTCAAATCCTGGGATGTCTTATAAATATTTTCCAGTCTGCCAGCATGTTCGTTTTTTTCCTACCTTATTTCCTATACCTCAGAACTGATGATCTGTGTTATGTTTGGGTGATCTAATTTCTGGAGGCAAAAGATGCATGTCACAGCTCTGGAAAATATTGATGCTTTTTTCTCCTTTCTACACTTAATACTAAACCATGCTAGCCCAAAACATACAAACTTGCTCCAAAAACACAGCACCAAACAAGCTAGGAATGCAATTGTGCATGATGCAGTGATCTCATGCTGAATGTTACCTATGACTTCAGCAATTCAGCTGTGTCCATTCCTTGTATACTAACGGATTTCATTATGAATCAGTGGCAGTCTACTATTATGTTTTTAGTTTTGCATCTTTAGGTGTCTGTATTCCCTTTTTTTAAATGCACATGCATAACTGTCAGTGATGCTAATAAGTGAAATGTACATTTATCAAGGGAAATATAGATTTAGTACCCTCCCTCTCAAACACTTTTAAGTTCATAATGAAGCCCAAGCCTACCAAGTGAATAGCAGCAACCTTTGGGCCTGATCTTGCAAATTGTCAAATATATTCTGTGAGGTACTGAGGGTAGGTTCCACTAAGATACTTAGGCACCTAAACCCAAGAGTTAGGTAACTAAGCCTCAGTTTTACACTCCACGGCAATCCACAAAATTCCCATTGAACTCTGTAGGCACCTCAACTCATTTGGTGCCTACATTTTCAGGGTAAAAGTTCCCTAGGTTCCTAAGTTTTGGCCTCTGGTCATTTGTGTTACTGCCTCCTTCTAGGCATCCAGATGCCTATCTCCTGCCTAAACCTCAGAGTGATCCGTCAACCAGGGGAAGACAGATATCTGCCCAGACCTGAAGTCAGGTGGCTTGGGCATCTAAGGTGTTTCTTGAACGAATGAGTTAAGGACTTGCCTTGTTTTATACAAATCAGCAGGAACAGGAGATGGTAGTGGTGTTACCGCTACCCACTTATAACTTTTAGCTCAGAGGTCAGTGCACTCTCCTGCTAGGATTTGAACAGGGGTGTCTCACTTTTCCCTGCCTCTACCAGGGAGTAGGAAAACTAAACCTGGATCTTCCACATCCCAGGTGAGTGCTGTAACCACTGGGATAAAAGTTATAAGGTGGGTACTGGCAGCAAAACCACTACTAGCACTTCCTCTTCCTCCAGCTGCCTTCTGGGGAGCAAAGCAGGTGTTTAACTCATTCCTTGAAGAAACACCTTAGGCACGTAAGCCACCTGACTCCAGGCAGCTTGATCCTGTTTGTGACTCGCTAGCAGAGATAGGCACCTCCCTGCAGCCTGGAGTTAGGTGCCAATCTTTGAGAGAGGGGAGGGGCTTAAGACACATCCCTGTCATTGGTATCTCCCATTGGTATCTTAGGCAGCTCCCCACCTAGTGTGCTGATAGCATTCATGCATATAGGGAGCCTTGGCGCCTAACTCAGGCTTTATGGATCACAACATTGTTCCTATGGTTTTCTAGACTTCAAAAAGAAAGGCATTGTAACACACAGCATTGCAATGTGTAGGTCTCTCTCAGGATCGAGGCCTGAGTGCCATCAGCATCCACTAAAATCAGTGGGGGCTGAGTGTGATCAGCACTTTGCAGGACACGACCTTGGGAGGATTTCCAGTAGAATATGCATCTTTAACAAACTATTTGTAATTATTTTTCAACACTGTCTTAATGTGGATGGTCATCTGTTATCTAGTGAAATACAGTTTTATAAGTATCACTGCAAGAAAAGTACAAAGGGAGAAGAAAACAACTTGGTTTAATATTGATTTTCCCGGGTTGAGTTTGCCATGTCCTGTTTATCTCTAGTCTCTGACAGAAGTTATGAAGTGATTGCTTTAGGCAACCTCTTACTACTGTCCCAGTGCAGTGTTAATTAAGGAAAGGAGAAAAGCTGTCATGTCAGCTGCTGTCAAAGTGTTGTGAGATCTGGAGGGACAGTGTCTTGTGTGGCATCCCTCTGCTTGTGTCCCTTTTCATCTGGCCTAGATTATAGGTACTAATATTTACTGTTGAAATAAAGGAAATGGAAAGCCATTTTTACTCACTGGTGTTAAGTGACTATTTATGGTTTCACCTCTCTAATATCTAGATTTATGTTTATCTTTTCCTTTTTGTGGCTGGTTGTATGCTCTGCTAAGCACCTAACTATTTTTAATGCTGGAATTGTTTTCACTATTTTATGTTACCTTTTTCCTACCCAGTACTAGGTCCTCACTCTTTCCATCATTTCCTCCTCATAATCCCTTTCTTCTGTACATTTACACTGAAAGCACTAGAGGTCTGAATGATTCCTGTTAATTTAAAATTATGTTCCAGCTATGTTCTCCTTTCCCTTCAGGGGATATTGTGGGGTTTTAAATTGAAATTTTAACTCATCGTTTTGTAATATTCTATGCAGTATTACTTTTTGAATGGAATGATTAGATGTAAAGCAGTGACTAATTATATCACATGAAGATGTTTTCACTCTGATGGTTTTATTACCACAACAATGGTAGTAACCCAACTGCTCTATCATTTTTATGTAGCATTTGTATCACTCACGATAAAACAAACCAAATATTTTTGGTGCATGTTACTTTACATAAAGTATGAACAGGGGAGATGTTAAGGGCTCTAAGGATTCAATTAAAGGTTTTTTCCAAGTAGTCTTCTTTTCATTAAATATTTAAGATTATTCAAACACGCAAACAAAAATCTTATTTAGAAAAACATCACATGTACTTTGCAATGGTTCAATTTTTTTTTTAAAAAGCAGGTTGCTTTGAAGGACTTTCTTGTGATGCAGACCAATATAAACACAAATCCAGATGTCAGCATGGTGATGTGAAGAAAAACTCTCTAGACTTTATTTACACATTACAGCAAATATTTTAATAAGAGAAAGTGAAGAATGTTGACATTTCACCACTTAAGCCTCCATCAGAACAATGGCCTGAGTGCCAAAATGTCAACATTCCTTGCAAATTTTTCTTCACATCAATGGGCTGGGACAAATATCTGGCATCTTTTTTTCATCTTTCATTGCTGTTAGCTATTGTGTATATGAAAATGGGGAGGTGTGGCATCACAAAAACAGACAAACTTCTTACACTTGAATAAAGGCAGGTTATTGAATCCTCAACTGGTAGGAAAAATTGAGTCTAACCGAACTCCTTAAATTAAAAACATTTTTTTCTTAGTTGTCTATCATTGTTTTAATATACTGTAATATCATAATATAGGATGAATATGGTTTAATGAAGTACTCAACTGTTGTGTATATGACAGTGCTATAAATGAAACAGTTCCACTGTGCCCAAGCAAAGCAACACTCACCCCTCCTGGGGACAGGTACTAGAAAATTAAGCCTGTTTTGCTTGATCCAAATTCTCTTTTAGAGAGCAAATAGCCTACCTGACATGCTCCAATCCTTCAGCAAGAGTTTCAGAAGGCTGTACCAGATCCTGCTGCTACCTCTGGAGTGGGCTTCACTTTATCTGAACCTGAGATGCTCAAGAGAACATCATAGCAATACCAAAAAGGAATGAAAGTCAGAACTCTGAGTTGTAACATTAGATAAAAAAATTACATAAAGAATAGTAACAACATAAGTTATCAAATGGGGCTACTGAAAAAGAATGTTAAAGCAGTTGTCCATGCTAGGAAAGTAAGTGGAGGTTAGGTCAGGGTGTAGTGATTAACCGTTGCAAACACTCCAGCCATCAGGGTGGTGTAGTGGTCAAGTGAAGTTACTGTCAGAAGTGAAGTGAAGTGAAGCTACCTTCAGAGTATGCAGCTGACGTTGGGCACATGAAAGACAGAGAATGGACAGCAAAGCTACCTGTATCACTGAGTTACTTCCTGGGCTCCCATGAAAAGGTTGAGAAACAATCTTTATTCCCCAAGCTTTCCTTTTGTTTTCTTGATGTGATCAGCTGGCATACCTACCCTGTTCCAAACAAAGTCTACATGCACTGTATAATTTCAAAACTCATTCTTATCCTGGGGTTTAATGTTATTAATAGGGTAACTCAAAAATAAAACAAACTTCAGCCCAAGTTTTACCCAGCATTCCTTCCTTAGGCCTGCTCATCCCACAGGAAAAGGCCTTTATTTATTTGAAGGAGGATTTGATTTTTTTGTATAGGTGTATGATGGGGTATTCCAACCTCCCACTAGACCTGAATGGGTTAAGGAGAGCCTATGGGTGCAATCAGCCTTGCCCTGCTACACCTGCAGTAAGTGTCAAACCTAAAGGGAGTAGTTAAAAAGGGCTGAACTCTGGCTCAGTTGGAGGCTGACCAGCAATGAGAGCAGATGGCTGACTTTGAGTATTCAGCAGATCAGCTTTCTGCTGAGCCTCAGGACTAACTGGGGTAAAGGAGCCAGCTGAAGGGGAAGCTTACTAAGGTCCTACAGATAGCCTAAGCTACAAATCTAGCTCCAAGAAGGAGAGCTGAGGAACTCCTGTCATAAGGCAGGAAAGCAGGACTGTTTGAAATACAGTCTAGCTGCTTCTAAAGAGGCTTGGAGTGACTTTGAGAGAGCACCTCAGTAGCCAACTGGAAAGAAGCCATGATGAGCCACAAATCCACAGCAACATTCACAGATCTGTTGGGGCACTGAAAAGCAAGGAAAGATAGGAGGGGGAAGTGGCAAGGAATTGAAGGAAGAATGGCCCTGGGGCTGGAACCCACAGGAGAAGGTGGGCCTGGGTTCCCCTACCTCTTCCCCAGAACATGAGGGGAAGTACAGGCTTCAAGCCTGAAAGAGGACAGGAATGAAGAGTCCCAGATGAGGGCTGAGGCCTGGCATAGTGGCTGTAAAATTTTGGGCTTACTTGTTTTGTTGGGCTATTGGTTTACCCTGGAAAGAGTGGGTCTCTAGGTGACTTGGCCACAGGACTGAGCCATAAGAAGAACCAGACTATTGCAGGACCAGGGTCATCAGCAGGGGGAGTGAAGAGAGGAGAGTCTGCTATACTACCATTCCCAGCTGCTGGAAGCATGCCGGCCAGCAAGTTATATCCTTACAAGGTGATGCAAATGAGGGAACAAATATATACATGCTAGTGACTTCATAGCTGCATACTGGCCATTCTCTATGTTTTTCATGAAAATCTGTATATTTTGTAGATATGATAGACCTTTTGAAACTGGATCAACCATACCTGCATACTCAGTAAATCATAATTGTGTTTCCATTTGCAATCACAAATTTGAAAATGTATACCGAGGTTATTAATGTACATATAAATAGTCCTGAACTGGAACTTAGGATCCAAACCCCCCTAGAGAAGAAGACCTGAAACCAAACTGGGTAGCTCAGGCCTATTTTTACTGTATATGTGACATAAATGATAGTGATCTACCACTTTCTCCATCACAACAAAACTAGGGTGACCAGACAGCAAGTGTGAAAAATCCGGACTGGGGTGGGGGGTAATAGGAGCCTGTATAAGAAAAAGACCCAAAAATCAGGACTGTCCCTATAAAATCAGGACATCTGGTCACTTTGCTTTGTTAGCTATTGTTTGTAGAGTATACTATGTAAAGTACCTTCCCCTGTGCCTAACTTTCTGTGTGTACTAGTTGAGCTAGCACAAAACTGGAATTAAAATTTAAAAAACACATAACTTCATATTACATTATAGCATTGTGAGTTACATTTATGGCTTGGTCTAAAATGTATCCTGTGAATGCTGAGTACTAAAATCAGATGGTTACTGTCCTGTTAAAAAGCTGAACTGTTACATTTTCTTTTAAATAACATCTGTCTGGATGCCTGAAGAGGATGTATCCCATCTGGCCCAGAACTCAGGGATTAGAAATGTAATGTATATTGTGGCACATCGGCCCACATAAAACTGTAATTCTGTAACATAAAGACACTTTCAGAAAAGTGAAACTCAGCTGAATTATGTACTTTAAAAGCCCACCATGCTTCACAGTGTGAAAGGAAACAGACCGTCCCGGGATGGGTTTAATAAGCCAGTTACAATACCAGCAGGAATAATACTAACATTTACTCACCACTGTGTTTCACAGGCAAATAATTTTTATGGGCAGGGGGAGCACATACTCCTCTAGCCCCCTACTTCAGTCACTTGCATTCCAAATGTAGGTCAATTACTAATCAACATCAGTATCTGCAATGAACTCAGTCACTTTCAGCAACCTCTGACCTTTACATGTTGCAACATAATTTTAACTAAAAATGGGGGAGGAGTTATAATCACTAAAAGGGATTGTTTTAGAAATAAGAGGTTCAAATTAAGAAAAATGGGGTTGTTCTGCCTTGTAGAGGACCTGCTTACAGTTTTTCGAGCTGTGGTACAAATAGCATGATATAATTTCACTAGACCTTTAAATGGTGTAAAGCTGCTTGACTAGTTGTGTGAATATCAGAAGAATTTATTATTAAATGGGCATAAGTAAAAGTTGCCCTTATGACAGTATATAGAATGTCACTTTCTTTATACTGACATTTTGTCACTCTCACTGACATCAGCCCATGATTAAATAAACTCTAAGGCAACATACAATTGCCTATGAGCAAATACATTCTTAAATGAAAACATGTAGCCTTAAAATTATTTTTATGAAAAACATATTGAACATAATGGAAGTTTTCTTAGCTAAAAGCAGCCTCCAGTGGAGCTTTAGTTCTCTATTTTGGAGGCCTGTAACATGACCAGTTTGTGGGAAATAATTTCTGCAGTTTGTTCACCTTGATATACATGTAAAGGTACTTGGAATAACTGAAATCTGAAAAGAATGACCTTTTTGGTAAATTAGGAAAAAGTTCCTTTTTATAAATCTGGGATTTTGTTGTGCTCAGCAGCCCACAAGGAATGAGTGTGCAATTCATGACTACATCAGTGAGAACATAGAAACTGGAGCCCCATTCATGGAAAGACTTACACACGTGCTCAACTTTACACATTTTGACTCCACCAGGGATACTCAGTGTGCAAATTTTAGTATGTGTGTAAGGGAATGTCTACATAGGAAAATTTGTTTGATTTTTTTTAGTACAACTTCAGATTTTTTTGGCATAAACTGCCTTGTCCCCCCACATGTTTTTTTTTTTTATTTTATTTTTTTTATTTTTCTCTCTTTAATTTGCTTTGGAAGCAACATAACTGTTTTGGAATGAGATACACTGCTATATGGTTTGTGTGGATGTATCCCTATGTTGAATTAACTATACTGCTTTAGGTATTCCTCCTACTGGTATCCCACACTGCATTGCTTCACAGCTGGGTGAAGCTTTCTGGTTACCTGTGTGGTCTCCACTGCTCTCGGGTCTTCTTGATTGGATGTTACCACCCTGTTCAAATCCCAGTATATACCCAACTATGTCACTTTGCGAACTTGCTAGGAGCTGGAATCACATACCCAGAGTCATATCAGCCATGCTCTGTGCTTCCTTGTTGACCTGTGCAGAGTTGCTGGACTTTTGTCCCTGGGGAGAAAAGCATGTCGAGGTTCATCTTAATAGAAGTCATCAGCCTGTGAAGTTTAGGAGTAGCTATTGCAGAGAGTGCAGGAAAAGAGGCACTTCCTAGCTATGGCCACACCAACCCAAAGCTAAGGAGCTTTGGCAGAATTACAAGAACACTAGAGACTAGTAATACTCCCAGTATATGTACTTACTGAAGAGCTGGACTGCATTTTTGACACCAATCAACCCCCATACATGCTGAACAGTCTGCCCACAGAAGGCACCCAGTCAATCGTCTTCCCTGGAGAGGAAATTCCCCCAGACCACCATAATCTCTTCAGCCTACCCTCCAACTGAGTGACCCAGGTAGAGAGAGTGCTGCAGTTGACCCTAGAGATCCAGCTTGTGAGTGTTGCAGAAGGGAGAAAAGAGGCACTAGGCGGAAACGCTGGGTTGTCTCTTGTCACAATGCACAAAAGCATCCAATAAATAATCTACTCAAATAAAAGAGAACAGCTTTGACCCCATCTGCATAAATGTGCACATTGCACTTTGACCTGATTTTTATTTGCTTTAACTTTGCACTGTCTTATATGTGAAATCAATAAAAATTATATACACAAGTACTGTTAGATGAAAAACTTAAGTTACAGATCTCTCTCAGCATACATTCATGATAAAATCATTACAGAAAGCATAGTCATGTCATTCAATAAATTTCATTGGTTACATTATATTGCTTTCCCTCCATCAAGCCCTGGTCTCAAAGTAGGAACTCAGTTATTCCTAATCCTGCTTCCCTACCCTGTTGGGGCATTGTGTAGAGATACCCTTCGTGGTTGTTAACATTTAGAATGTGTGTCTACTTCTGCATCCCACCCAGCAGTATGACACTTTCCCTTGCTCACAGATGTTGTGCAAAACACAGACAGTTCCTATAACATGAGTAAGGGGTATATCTACACAGCAATCAGAGGTTTGATTGCTGTGTGTGTAGACATACCTAAACTAGCTTTGATCTGTATGGCTCAAATAACAATAGCATTGATATGTGGCCTCACAGACAGCTGGTCAGGCTGCACAACCCTGCCTGGGATCCTGCATATGTACTCAAGCGGTTAACCCACGCTGCTGCAGCTTCACTGCTATTCTTATTCAAGATAGCTAGATCAAAACTAGCTTGGGTGTGTGTAATGGAATGCTAACTGTATTAGATTCAACCCCTAGGTGGTGATGTGTATAACATACCTTTAGCTCACAAAAGCCATGGCTGTGCATTAAAGGATCTTATCATGAATACAGCTGGTGTATCCCTCTGGGAGGGAAGCTTTGTAGCCAGTCTGTCTGGTACAGGAGCCTGATCAGCTAGTAGCAGTCCTGCAAGGAGTATATGACATCATGTCAGAAGAATAGGCAGCCTAACTGGTGCTAGAATAGAACAGAAGGAGCAAAACAACAAAGGTTGCAGGCTGGATCTCATCAACATGCCAATCTTCAGTGTCTCAAAGAACTTCAGCTTTGATACACCTTCAGAATGGACACACTTGAAGCAGTATTTTTGAAGCATTTTGCATTACTATCAAACTCTATCAGGAAACTAGAGATACTCAGGTATCAACTTTAATGTAAGCTATAGGGAAGCAGGCAGCACACTTTTCAGTCCATCCCCATTAATGCTAGTAAATCTAGTGCTAGGCCTTGCTGCACCATGGAGAAATACCCCTTTCTGTTAATGAACTCTGCGAATTGGAGGATGAGTTTGGAGTTGGGGGCAAATAAGCATGTGGGGCTGATCAGTGACCCTTATACAATTTGGGAATCCGACCCATGCAAATCCATCAGTAACCTCTTATGCACTGCCCATCTTTGCACCCAGCCAGCAGCACCCTCTCCATAGCAGTCCACACTTCAATAACAGCAGCCCTGACAGTAGATTTATCAACACTAAGCTAGTTAGCTACCGAATGGTAGATATTGGGGATGGAAGCTTCCAGATGGTGATAGCCACATACTTCTTCATGCTAATGGGAACTCTCATGCTGGTGTTCTGCTGCTGAAACTCTGGGGTGAGCTGTGCACAGATCTCCAGGATGAGGAGTTATGTAGTCACCGCTGGTCACCCCAGTTCTGCAGCACTATCCTGTCCACCAGTTGATGGTGCTGGTTGACTGACCCCACTAGTAGCACTTCAGGGAGTGAAGCTGCTCCAGGAAAGAGTCATGCAGAGTTAACAAGGCAATTTAGTCCTCTTCCTCCTCCAGTAGTATTTGCACAGAATCATGGTAGTAATGCAGGTGGCTGTCGGCCAACTCCTCCAAAGCCACCCTCCTGCATGACTGTCAATACATCTGGAGGACCCAGTTCATATTAACGATGGTCAGGATTCCCCTGTTCAGTAGTGCCTCCTTCATGCCACTTGACAGCAGTCTGAAAATGGCTCTGGCCTGCTAAAATCACATGAATTATGGAATACTAGAAAAGGAATCATAAGAGTTTGTTTTTCTCAACGTCCCAAATTCCATTAGGTTCTGGTAGGTATCTCACAAAGAACCATGAGAAAAATTCCAGTATACATTGAGCCTAGTTGTGGAACTTTGCTCCAGGGGGGATCTGTTCCAAATGCTGAATGATTATCTGAAAAAGAGCTCAGAGCGGCATGGACCAGTGATTTGCCAGGGAAGCATATTAAGCTGGCATAAACAAAGTAGTGCAGATGCACTTTTTCATTATAGTTATACTAGTATAATTAATTATAGCAGAAAAACTTCCCTGGGTCGTCAAGCCTTTGCAGGATCTGTGCCAGTCACTGAATAAACTGTCAGAAATGACAGTTTAGTACAGTATAATTTATATTTATATTCCATGCAAAAAAACACCCTGCTAAACTGGAGTAAAAGTTAAGAGTACCTTTGTGATTTTTTTTCCCATGTTGCTCCTCATGCTTGGGAGAAGCTCCCCATAGATATCTGCAAAACTAACCCATTATCCTCCTTCAAAACCCTCCTTAAAACTTCCCTCTGCCATGAAACCTACAAAAAACTTGGCAATAACTAGGCTGCTGGTGTGCTGAAGCCACAGCTTAATATTCTGACCAATATTGTTTCATTTTTTGCTTGTAGTTTTCCATCTGTCTGCATCCAACTGTTGTCTCTTGTTTTATAGTTAGACTGTAAGCTTTTTCTGGCATGGACCATCTTTCTGTTCTGTGTTTGTACAGCACCTAGTACAGTGGGGTCTGGTCTATGACTGGGGCCCCTAGGCACTACGGTAATACAAATATAATTAATAATAAGCTGTAAATGCTTCTTAACCAAGATTTTTTTCTGGGAATTTACTTACTTCTTAAAATACCCTTACTTCCTGGGCTGCACGCAGAGTGGAACAGGCCAGGAGTTTCAAAGTAGCTGACCCCCCCTGCATGGGTCTTTTGGAGAAGCTGGATGTATGTATCAATGGTTATTAGCCAGGATGGGCAGGGATGGTGTCCCTAGTCTCTGTTTGCCAGAAGCTGGGAATGAGCGACAGGGGATGGATCACTTGATTACCTGTTCTGTTCATTTCCTCTGTGGCACCTGGCATTGGCCACTGTTGGAAGACAGGATACTGGGCTAGATACACCTTTGGTCTGACCCAGTATTGCCATTATTATGTTCTTATGTGTGGTAGGGGAAGGGGGACATGGGTTCTTTTCGCCATGGCAATGACTGCTCTCACATATGCCTTTATTCAAGCCCCCTCTTCTACTTCTCTCTTCCTCTGGGTTGCATTCTCCAGTCACCTGCTTCCTTCTAGTTTTCATTACTGGAAGATGAATGTGCTTGACACTTTGCAGGGGATAGTCAACACCTCGAAGGACCAGGCTCTTAGTCCATCTGAGTTTCAGTTTCTCCATCAGTTAAATGGGGATAATGATATTTTGCTACTTCATAACTAATGTTTATAAAGTGCTTTATATCTGCAAAGTATTAAGTCCTCCTGGCTCCCAGCCCCGTGCTTTATTCACTAGACTATGTGGCTTTTGGGAGAGTGCCACCACCACATCACCTCCTCTTCTAGTAGCTTTTCCAAATGTCACAACTGTGCATCTCTTTGAGTAAAATTTCCTTTTTTGAAAGCGCATTTTGTACAGAAAATTTTCCACAACCCTTATGGATATGCTTTTCAGGCTTAGTGTGGGTAATTTTCTGACCTCCTTAAACAATTTAAAATCAATACTTTAAATTACTTTCAAAATCAGGAAATATATAGTGAAAAATATTTCATCAATTCTTTCCCACCTCTATCAGGCATCTAAATGTGGTTCTACATGCTTAACCGTAGACTTGGGGCCTTTATATTTGCTTTGTAATTTATAACTACATAAGTACAATGAAGTCTATTATAAGTTAGTAAACTAAAGGGGAACTTTGTTGTTAGGTCTGTCTTTAAAGTGGAAGAAGAAACCTTAAAACTTTAAGGTTCTTGGTATTTAATCTCCAGAATTACCTAACATCTTCAGGTGTATCACTAAGGAAAAAATCCAGTAATTCAGCCTGTTTTTTCTATCAAAGAAACCTGAGCCAAAACATACAAACCTGGAGAATATATGATATTTGAGAGAGGGTTTTGTGCCATCATTAATGGCTTGGAAGTGGGATGGAATTTTACTGAAGTCAGTTTTAAGAAATTTACTTGAATATTTACTGTGATTACTGAGAAGGTGTATGAGGAACAGTTAAGCAATAAGGAACCCTATCCTTTCTGCAGCATGAATTGCAGACTTACAGATACAAAATTAGCAACTCGACCATTTGAACTAAATGAGACTCCCCATTAACTGTATATTTGAAGTATTTGTATCTCTGGATAAACAGACTGACTTGGATAGAGATCTGATTTGAGCAGTCACACAAAATGCAGTCTGAAAACAAACATTTTAGGGTTTTAAAAAATTGCTAACGTTTTCTTTTCCAATTTTCTGTCTCTGTGCTTCCTGATTTTGGCCACAACAAGAAACAGAAATGTACTGCAAGAAAAGTTATCCCCTCCAAACCAAACTGGTTTGGATAAGCAACTTTTGGACAGTTATCCCAACTGAATTTCCCAGTCTTGTGATGTTTACGCAGAACTAGACATCCACTTTTCATTCCTGTAGCCACAAATGAGCAAGACCATGAATGCTCTGTAAAATAAAGGGACACTCTTTCTTACCAAACCCCATTTTTCTACCCTCTCTGCAAAACTCTTTATATTTAAGTTTCTTGCAACCTTTTCATTTACCATCTCTCCCCATTCCCATCCCAATGAAATACCTATTATCTTCTTCAAAGCTTCTCTTTCTCCCATTCAGTTTTATATTTCTTTTACTTTCTTGGGAAGGACAGAAAATATTAATAAATATTTTAGTAATCCTTCCCCACTTCAAAAAAAAAAGGGAAAAAAAGGGAAAAAAAGAGAAAGGCTTGTGTGTATAACATTTTCCTTTTTTCTGGGAGCCAAACCTTCATCTCAGTAGAAAACAAGGAATGTGGGTTTGTGGTTCCCCCCATCTCATCTCCTGGGGTATTTTTACTCCTTTCCTCCGGAAGATATTTATTTATACTTCCCTCTTTCTGTTCTCAAGAGATACATTGCCTTCCATGCCTTGTTCTGCCTTCAGATTTCTATTTAATTTTTCTTAATCTATCGATCATTTATTTCCTCCTCCTTTGTTCATTTTTGAGAGTTGTGACTAATTAGCCAGTTACACTGATGAAAACATTTCCCAATTTTCTTCTACAAAAGATTGAGGAGTTGTTGCGTAAGTTTCAGTCTGTCTCACATGGGAAATGGAGCAAAACCATCACCAGCTGTGCTCCAGGGAGGACTGAAGCCACTGAAAGTGAAAGTGTGAGAATTTTCAAAACTGAGCCAGGGGTTTTCAAGTTTGTGCCTACTGCCTAGGCTAAGCTATGAATGTTCTTATGGAAACTTATAAGAAAGTTACTTTATAGATGGAAACTGGAATAAACAAACACTATTGTGGCTTGCAGCCATGGCCCTGAATTGAGGCAGCCTACTAGAACATATCACCCCAGCCCATTTCCTACTTCCTTACCCCACCCTTTTTTGGGGGGGAAAGGTGCTTACCCCAGAGACTCAAGAAGGGAGTAGTCGATGTTTCCTACCACTAAGAGACTTCAGGAGAGTACTTGGACTGCCCCATGTATTGCAGGTGCAAGGAGGGATTCTTGAGCACATCTTCCCTATTGCACTACACTGCAACATTCTGGACAACATCTTTCCTCTAACTGTCTTTCAGCTTTGTGACTCAAAGCCATATATGTTGCTTTGCTTTTTGTTACCTAACAAACTTTTAAGAAATCCATTCTTGAGGAAATGGACAGAAAGCTTGTCTGGATGTTTCTTTTTTGTATAGTGTAGTGACTATTCCATTTACCTGTCAGTGAGAGAAGGGACTTAATGAATCTGTGGCCCACACAACAGTGTGGGAAGAACTTAAATTGGTTTTCTCTGTGTGTTTGAACAGTCCAGGCAAATATGGCACTTCCTACTCCTTCACCAGAAAAGGGCCCTGAAAATGGATCTCAGTCTAGAAACTTGTTCTTCGACATATAAAAAGGAGAAAATTCTTCTCACGTGAAGGGGAAATTAAAGGATTATAGCATCCTGAGGGTTAGGACAGTTAAACCAGACTTATTTTCATGCCAGCACCACTGGCACTTCCTACAGTAGTTTCAGCAGCCAAATGTAGAGCCAGCCAGAAGAACAGAGGAATCCAGCCAGGAAGACAGCTACAGTCCCAGATATTGATGCTGGAAAAAATACATGCCAGAACTTGGCGTCCATGTCTTGAAGCTTGCCAAGCACACCCTATGAGTGGCCACACATGTGTTTGTCTTCCACAGCAATGCACACTGAGGAGTAGAATGAAAATAGGAGTACCATAAAATCCATACTACCAGCAGTAAAAGGGGGGCTATCACAGAGTCACAATTCTGAAAATGGCACATGTGGACCACTTTTCTTACCTGATGAACTTGCTATCAATTCTTTCAGTAGTTAGAATATCGAAAAAGTTTTGGATAATCAAGGTGAGGGCACACACATTACTAATATATTTGAAGAGCATTGTTTTGTAGGTAAATCCCAGGATGGGAAGTCAGGACTACAGCTGGTCAGGAATTTTGACACCATTTTTTTAAAATGCTGACTCAACATTGACAGGAATGTATGAGTCTTCATGAAACTTTTAAGGAAAGTATGGATGGAATTTCTGGTCAAAACCAGAGAGACACACACACACACACATACATACTTCAATGGGTGTTAGTCATCTAGTCAATTTTCAAATGTGTCTATGTGCCTATCTGCCTTTTAGCACCTAAATACCTTTCAAAATCTGGCCCAAATTAGTGTCTAATCCATTTGAAGTTAGAGACTCATTATAACTCCAGGCCGTACTTTCAGTGGAGAGCATATGGGCAGCTCAGCTGCACTACCACCATATGCAAGTAGCTAGAGACAAGATCTGAGGTGCTATTCATATTTGTCCTCCATTTTACTGCACCTGCAACAGGTTTATATTGTGAAAATGAGCACCTGTGTTGGTGGAATGGATCTTTTAATACTTTGAACTCTAAATGGTCCCAAACAAAAACCCACAATCCAACTTGAAAAGATTTCAAACCAAGAACCCAAATCCAAATTTTGCATCCTGGACTCATACCTATTTTAAGTTTAAAAGTTGTAGATTTCTGAAGTCCCTCTCTCTGAACATGACTTAATCTCTTAATCACCTATTCATCCCACACCCTTGATACCCATGTCCTTCACTCCACTCTAAAGTCTGTCCCCCTAACCCTCTGACCTGGTGTATTCCTATGTGCTCCCTCCACTCCTGTTGTGCTCCCATATGCTTTTGGATGAAGTGCCACACTGACTTCCTGCACTACAGGCTTCTAAACAAGTCCTTAACAGCTTTCCAATCAAGTGTATATATGTATATCAGTCAAAAATTATGGGACTTCAATCCTAGTTAGATTCTGAATTATTCAAGACTATTTCTGATATATTGGGAAGCTCACCAGCAGGCAGACCACCACAGATAACATCAGCAACATTTTTTCATCTCTTTCTCTTGAAGCAACATAACAGCAACTTTAAAGTGATAGTCTGAAACTATACAATGTCAGCTAGCAGAAAGCCTCATGTTGATCTACACACTACTTAGGTGAATGGTTGTATGTTTATATAAAAAAATCCATTTAAAGAAAACCAATTCCAGACTTCAAGATCTCATCTGCCATGGGGCCTCTCCTCATCAACTCATAATCATAGACTCATAGAAGTGTAGGACTGGAAGAGACTTCAATAGGTCATCTTGTCTAATCCTCTGCATTCAACGCTGGACTAAATAATAACTAGACCATTCCTGACAGATGTTTGTCTAACCTATTCTTAAAAACGTCCAGTGAAGGAGATTCTACAACCTCTTTAGGCAATTTGTTCCAGTGATTATCTACCCTGACAATTAGGACGTTTTTCCTAATGTCTTACCTTGTGATCTAGTATGACCCCCAGATCCCTTTCCGCATTACTCCTTCCTAGGCAATCATTTCCCATTTTGTATGTGTGCAATTGATTGTTCCTTCCTAAGTGGAGTACTTTGCATTTGTCCTTATTGAATTTCATCCTATTTACTTCAGACCATTTCTCCAGTTTGTCCAGATAATTATGAACTTTAATCCTATCCTCCAAAGCACTTCCAACCCCTTCCAGCTTGGTATAGTACACAAACTTTATAAGCGTACTCTCTATGCCATCTAAACCATTGATGAAGATATTGCACAGAACCAGTCCCAGGACTGATCCCTGTGGGACCCCACTCAATATTCCCTTCCAGACTGACTGAACCATTGATAACTACTCTCTGGGAATGGTTTTCTAGCCAATTATGCACCCACCTCACAGTAGCTCCATCTAGGATGTATTTCCCTGGTTTGTTTATGAGAAGATCATGCGAGACAATATCAAACGCCTTACTAAAGTCAAGATATACACATCTACCACTTCCCCCTATCAACAAGGCTTGTTACCCTGTCAAAGAAAGCTATTAGGTTGGTTTGACAAGATTTGTTCTTGACAAATCCATGTTGACTGTTGTTATCTTCTAAGTGTTTGCAAATTGATTGCTTGATTATTTGCTCCATTATCTTTCCAGGTTCTGAAGTTAAGCGGCTGGTCTGTGATTCCCTGGGTTGTCCTTCTCCCCGTTTTTATAGATTGGCACTATATTTGCCCTCTTCCAGCCCTCTTCCATATTCTGTGAGTTTTTGAAGATTATCGCTAATAGCTCAGATATCTCCTCAGTCAGCTCCTTGAGAGTTCTCGGATATATCTCATGAAGCCCTGCGAATTTGAAGACATGTAACTTGTTGAAGTAATTTTTAACTTCTTTCCCTATTTTAGCCTCAGATCCTACCTCATTTTTACTGGTGTTCACTGTGTTAGATGTCCAATCACTATTAAGCTTTTTGGTGAAAACTGAAACAAGAAAGGCACTTAGCATTTCTTCTGTTTCAACATTTTCTGTTATTGTCTTTCCTCCCTCATTGAGTAAGGGGCTGACCCTGTCCTTGGTCTTTCTCTTGCTTCTAATGTATTTGTAGAATGTTTTCTTGTTATCCTTTATGTCTCTAGCTAGTTTAATTTCTTTTTGTGGCTTGGCATTTCTAATTCTGTCCCTACATATTTGGTGTTTTTTTATATTCATCCTTTGTAATTTGACGTAGTTTCCACTTTTTTGTAGGATTCTTTTTTGAGTTTCAGATAATTGAAGATCTCCTGGTTAAGACAGGATGGTCTCTTGCCATACTTCCTATCTTTCCTACACAGTGGGATTCTTTTCTCGTGTGCCCTTAGTAATGTCTCTTTGAAAAACTGCCAACTCTCAAACTATTTTCCTGCTTAGACTTGCTTCCCAGGATAGAATCCCCATTGTGTAAGTATGGCCTACATTTTTTGTTCCTGGATGTATTAACCATATTAAAATGCATATTATTTGTTTTTTGCCCAGTTTATCAAGTGATCCAGATCTCTCTGAAGCAGTGACCTGTCCTATTCATTATTTACTATTCCCCTAATTTTTGTGTCATGTGCAACTTGATCAGTGATAATTTTATCTTCCAGGTCATATATATTTTCTTCCAGGTCACTATTATTGATAAATGGTTCAATAGCATACAGCTAAGAAACATGGGACCCCATAGGAAACATACCTGCTTGATGACAATTTTCCATTTACAATTACATTTTGAGACCTATCAGTTTAATCCATTTAATATTCTAGTTTATTAATCAAAATGCTAATGTGATACCAATTCAAATGCCTTACATAAGACTAAGTATATTACAACAACACTATTACCTTTGTCAACCAAACATGTAACCTCCAAAATAAAAAAAAACCCACCTTCACCAAGAATATTTAAACCATATCTATATTCCATAAACCCTGTTGGTTTGAATTAATTACATTACCCTCCTTTAAATGTTTATTAATAAAGTCCCATATGAGCCATTCCACTATCTTGACTGGGACTGATGTCAGGGTGACAGGGCTATAGTTATCCAGGTCATTCTATTAACTTTTTTTTAGAAATGGTTACAACATTAGCTTTCTTCCAGTCTTCAGGAGCTTCTGCAGTGCTCCATATATTGAAAATCAATATTAATGGGCCAGCAAGCTCCTCATTCAGCTCTTTTAAAACTCTTGCATGAAAGTTATCTGGATCTGCTGATTTTAAAATGTCTAACTTTAGTAGCTTCTGTTTAACATCATACAGCGATACTAGTGGAATGGAAAGAGTGTTTTCTTCACCATATGATGAGACTATATCACCTTTCCCCCAAACACAGAACAGAAATATTTATTGAACACTTCTACCTTATCTACATTATTAATAACAATATAATTATTATTTATACAATTAATAATACAATTCTACCATTTCCATCTAGTAATGGACCAATACTATCATCAGGACACTTTTCGTTCCTAATATATTTTTTAAAACTCCTTATTGTCCTTAACTCTGTTGACCAGAGATTTCTCCTTATGTGTCTTCACTTCCCTTATCAATTTTCTATCAGTGACAAATGAAGACACCAGATGCAAGGTAGTTGAGAATCAGGGCTGCTGTATTTGTTAAAATGGAATTAGCAAGATGTGTATGTAACTTAACCATATCTCATGATATATTCTCATAAATATTCTCTTCCCAATAAGCACCTTTTTCTAACTCATTCATAGAGCCAGCGCTAGGGTGTTGTAGAATGTGTGGCTGTATGTGGAACACCGTCCATCAGCCATGTGACCAATCTGATTAATCAGAATGTGCAGAATCTAAACTTAAATACAAAAATGTTTCTAGTCCTTCTGGTTGCAATAGTTTATATATATATATATATATATATATATATGCTCCCTCTCACTTGCACCAGTGCAAGCATTTTGCAACCACTTTACATGGACAGGTTTAAATATCTAAAAAAAAACACGTCAAGTTACTAGAGAATTATGGCCAATAAGTGTTTTTTCTAAGTGTTGAAAGGTAAGAAAACTCAGAAGGAATGAATGCACTTTTTATTCCATACAAAAGAAATTCAGACTTTTGTCTGTCTGTGTGGGAAGCTGTGTTCTAGGAACTACAAAGGAATATCCTGACAGAATGAGTGTATTTCTTAGAATGCTTGAGTGAGGGACCCCCGCCCACACTCCTGGCCCTTTACACCAAGTAAAAGAGCTGAAACATAAAAGGGCCATAAAAGCCCCAGCTGCAGCTGTGGGCAGATACACTTGATGTAGCCATGGCAAAAGACAGCTGTTAGGCTGCCTTCTGACGATCCAGAGTTCTGGAGCATACAATGTGCCAGGGGACAGGGCTGAGGGTGAGTGGTGGTGTATTGGAGGCAGAGTTGTACTGTGCAGAGCTACAGAGATTCCAGGCAGCACTATAGCCTGAGAAGGCTTCTGGAATTTAGAGAAGCCCCAGAAGCTCCAGCTCCTGGAGCAGCCCAGGGTTGGAATGGTGCAAAGGTGGTTTTAAATCACCATACTACCCCCCACTCCCATGGACTTCATCGGGTGACCAGATGTCCCAATTTTATAGGGACAGTCCTGATATTCGGGGCTTTGTCTTATATAGGCACCTATTACTCCCCACCCCCTTCCCGATTTTTCACACTTGCTATCTGGTCACAGTAGGACTGCAAATTCTGTGCTGTACCTCTAAGAGGTGTCTTAAGTTGCTTTTAATCAAGAAAATCAGGCATGTGGATGTACATAATGTGAACTTTACTAAGGCAGTTATGATTGACACAGATCTATTACTGCACAACAAGGAAGTGTTCTTGGCACTTTAAGAAAATAAAATGTTCACAACCTAGGATTTGCAGAGTGCATATTACCAAATAGTTTTACATGAAGAGAACAGAGATGTAAGTATTATACTCCATGAGGGACTAGACTGATTTTGGCATGTGCTTAATGGACTTGCATCTTTACTAGTGATTTGCATCTGTACTAGTGATTTGAAAAAGCCAGTGTCACAAATGTTGAAATCCAGTCTGGGATTCACTACTTTTTTTATACTCTAGTTTATGGAAATACAGCAGTACATTATGAAGAAAATTTGAGACAAGTGCTGGAATGTTTAGAATGTAGATAAGTTAGGTGTGAAAATTAACTCACCCAAGTGCCAGCCACTTCAGACTGACCACTTTTGGTAGTTTTTGTGTGATCTCAGAGAGGCATAAGTGCTGATCCAGACCAAAATTGCAGTAGACTCAAACATGCAAACTAACAGATGTGACCATTTTCTGGAATTTAACTTGTATATAAAGTTTATTTCCAATTATTCAGTAGCTGTTGAGTACCCTGGTAAATGTGTTTTTTCATGGACAAATGCTGCTCAGTAACCAAAGACCTAATTGCTAAAAACAGAGTGTCTGCCATTTTTGTTCCTGGTTTGCCTACAATCCTATCTACAGATATTTTTGGCTCTCGACTCAGCATAAGGTTCCTTCTGTTCAATGAAGATAACTCAAAATAAAAGGTGTTTTTGCATCAAGGGTACTACTTGACCAAAACAAAGATTATTTATTGTTGGGAGTGAAGCCCTTGCCTATGTCTGGGAAGTGAAAAAATGGTATATCTACCACTGTAGGATTTATCTTCACCGTACAAAATTCTCACTGATAACATTATTGGTCAAGGGACAGAGGCAAGCCAAAATACAGTTTGGGTCTTAGCTTACTTGCTGCCTCTTACATATAATATTGAGTCTAATAAAGGATGTGAAAATATAGCTAGAAATGTACCTTTACTTTTGTAAAAAACTGACACTTACCTGAAAGAGGATGTAAAATGATTGCTATAACAGGGCTGTGTCCATTCAAATCAGGTTGTTAAACAAATCCATGCAGAAAGTGTGAGATTACCTAGCTAGAAAATTGTTTAATAAGTGCAATTTAACTTCTGCATCAGTGATGTTGTCTCAATATGATATTGTATTGAAATGAGACATATCACTCATTGTCTGAGCATTCCAGTTGAACCTACAAACCTTGTTTGTTTGTCTGGCTCATGAGTCATTGGGGACATGTTTCAGCCAACCAGACTCAGATCTCTATTAATGTCCAGGGATGGTTTCACAAAATAAGAGTGATGTAAAATGTTGTGTTACTTGTCAGATGCATGACAAAAAAGTGGCAAAGTGGTACCCAATTATTTTACCTAATTGTGCATGAGGAAAGATTGCTATAGATATACAATAGTGGACTGTGACCACTACTGGGACACTTCTCTCCTGAGTCCCTCCTAGCAGCCGGGTGTGGTACTGCAAAACTTTTCCTTGCTCCTGGTGCAGTTTGTAGATTGCTGACCTGACTAGGTGGCTCTTCAGGGGCTCAGCCCTCTGGCCAAGTCACATAGTCAAAAACAGACCCCTTCCAGAGTAGCAAAGAGTTCAAACTATCTGCCCTCATTAGGGTCTTCAGCCCCATCTCTGGGCCTTTAAATCCCACCCTTCACTTAGACTTCTAAAAGAACCTTGTCCCCTTCTCAGGACTTAGACCATTTTCGGGGAGGAGGGTTACCCAGGCCCACCTACTGCTTCCTTCAGTTAGTTGCTGCTGCATTCCCTTAGCCCCTTGGCTCTTACCACCTGGTCCCATTCCTCTTACCCATTACGTTAGGATTAAAATTCTCAGGTCCTCTCACTCCCATGTCCAGTAAATGCAATCCATGAAGCACTTGTGGCCAGAGAGGGGCACTATTTCTCACCCCTCCGGTCCCAGCGAGGAACTGCCCTGCAGCTCCTTTCATATGAGCCTGCTGGACTCTGATTGGCTGCTTTCTTATGTTCATATGCCACAGCTACAGCAAAAAGTAAGAAGTTCTTCTATTCTGCTCTAACACCTGCACAATACCACCAGCCAAACTCTTCATGGTACAGTATCTGATTAACCTGGATTTCATCCATTAGACAGCCGAGCTGACCATTTCTTGCTTTGAAACGCTTTCAGTATACTTTGCAAATAAATCGGTCAGATACAATGCAGTCTTTCTGGAGCTTTGCTAGAAGGATAAAGGCTTCACCTTGAAAAGGGTATCCAGATACTGTAGTGATGTGTGTATCTTAAATGCTAAGAATAATAGTGATTTAATGGAACAAAAATTAAGGTATAATAAAGAGTATACAGACACATGCTATACATGTAACTATCTAGTATTCCAGTGTGTATCTTTGGAAAGAGTTCATAAATCTGGATTAATAAGAAAAATACAATCTATGTCTAGTGATCCACTTCATTGCAACTCTGCCCACTCTTGATAGATCTCTCAGGTGAGTCGACAGTATCACATTATCTCTGCATCAGTAAAATACTACTGCTAAGTCTAACAGGATGAGCAAATACCATGGGCATGAGAGTAATATAAATGCTAAGAGGGAGTGAGAGCAAACATGGCACTTGCTCATTGTCCAAGGGGAAGAGGAGATAGTATAAGCCAAAGGTAGTCAATCTCAGTGTCACAACAAGGTTTAAAGCTCCATTGCAAGGGATTGAGGGTGTTGGCAGAGTGAGGTACTGTTGGAGATGGTTCTTCATCTTTCCCAGGAATGAAATGTTAGCCACAAGGTGGTAATTGGCAAGATAGCTTTTATCAAGTGATGTCTTTTGAGTACTGAGTGGACTACTGAGTTTTGGAGTACCTTGCTCTTTTGTGCTTTCTCAACAACTCCTCACACTTCCCAAAAAAAGCTCTAGAACTATAAAAAATTCCTTTTTGATGTCTCCCTGTAAAATTGTTTGACTGTCTGTATCCTGAAATATACTTTTCCACTAAAAACATGTAGTTCAGTATTTAAAACTTTTGCTAATCAACATTCCCAGAATGCAGAGGTATTGCATATGGGTGTTTCCTTTTGTTAGTGTTCACATCTAGTGATGGTCCCTTAGAATTTCAGTGCATCAGACTAACATTTTCTATACCTGCATTTACTTATTTTTAAATGAATGGTTACAAATAATGAAAATATGCGTAGGTATATTACAGCACAAACAATATGGTCTTCTAGTGGAAGAGGTGAAGAGTCTCAGGAATTAGAATAGTGGATGATCTTGCTGGTATCATAGGACTAATTCAGGGTGAGATTAGGATGTTATGACATTAAGTTTCAATTCTAGAGATGGTCAAATATTGTAAATACATTATAATGAACATTCCATTGAATTTGTAAGTGGTTCTTACTTTGATTGTGTCTTGCTTTGATTGTGTCCCCACTCGCTCCCACCCTGTGCCTTTTTGTATTTACTTTCTTATTTTTATTCAAATTATTCTATGAATATTATAGGAAGAAAGTTTACAGGCAGAAATGATTTTTTATAAAGTAGATGTAAAGTGAATATTTGTAGACAGTAGCTCTTAAATTTGAAGTGGCGAATATACACAGAGAAAACCTGAATCTTAAGAGTTACACTCATGCCATCAGTAACAGAAACATATTATGTAGCATATATAACCTACATGGTTGGAATTTGATTTTGAATACCAAATATTCACAATAAACTTCTCATAATGAGCTACAGATGAGGAGACCAAGGCAAATACGTTACATGATTAGACCACAGAGGATTTCAGTAGCAGATCTAGAATTAAAATTCAAGAATTCTTGTTCTCAGACGTCAGCATCACATCACTTATGTATGATGCTCTAATATTAATGGACTTTTAATTAAATGCTCATTTATGCTGTATAAAAAACTAATTCTCCATTTCAGTTCGTTAAGCAAAAGATATTTTAAAGGACATGGGGTTCTGGAGTTCTGTTTCATACTACTAGGTAACACACAGATCATCCGGTCTTAGCAGTCAATCATTGTGCAGAATCCACCTGCTATTTTATAGCTCTGATAACTAACATACTGTTTAAGATGTCTCTGTATATGGTAGCGGGACCAGTTAGAAACCACTGCAGTAATGACAGTTTGCAAGCAGAAGGAAATAAGAATCGGCTCTAGTTTTAATGCCTTAAGTTTTGCTTTGGCAAGTGACCTGACCATCATGAGACAACAATTTCATGGTAACAATGTAAATGAGAGACATTTTCTAACCCATTCATCCCTAATGGGATGTCTGTACCTTTTATGAGCACTTTACATTACAAGAG
This sequence comes from Chelydra serpentina, assembly GCA_037349315.1. Taxonomy (NCBI): domain Eukaryota; kingdom Metazoa; phylum Chordata; order Testudines; family Chelydridae; genus Chelydra; species Chelydra serpentina. Next base: position 32,922,938 of record JBAIAC010000042.1, read on the forward strand.
AACCATAATGTAGACCAATGTTCCCTCTAATTTTTGACAGGCCATGTGCGCAAAATATTTCTTCTGTGCAAATTTTTGACAGGCCATGTGCGCAAAAAAATTCTTCTGTGCAAATTGTTGTGCTTCTGTCCAATTTGTGAGTGCAGTGTTTCACTGTGTGCACGTAGTTTAGGATCTGTGTGTGCACGCACACGCGTACGGCTTAGAGGGAACAGTGGTGTAGACACTTGCTTGTGCTTATGGATGTTTTGTAAACCGTTGACCATATTTAGTTGAAGTTGTTTTATACAGCATTATACTGCATGGTCTGTTCCCACTACAGAACCTCCCTGGGAGGTTCAAAAGTTTCAGTGTTTGGTCAAAAATACAGATGTTACCAGGAAGGTGCTGCAATGAGTCTTAACCCTTAAACAAAGAACTATGTAACCTTTCCTTATATTTTCTTAGGAATGAAGACAGCAATTATTTTTTCTTTGCAAGCACAGATGTGTGTAAATAATGCAATGCTTGTTTCCTGCTAGAAAGAGAAGATCAGTCCATCTGGAGCTGAAGGGGAATGAGACTATGAGACTATGTAAATCTGTAGTTAAATAAATGTAAATTATATGAAAAAGAATGTTACTACCTCTCTGCAGCTGCAGTTGTGGTCAATGGCTGCATTAACCTTTCCTGTATGTTTACAGGATGATAATATGGGAATTGATTGTTAGCAGATATGAAGTACATGTCATGATCCTTCCCCAACAGATAACAGAAACTAAAAGAAGATAAAGTAGAAATTATATTGAAACCATGTAGTTATCTCTTGTCTGAATGGGTGGGAGAATAAATTTGTGACATATGTATGCTATAATAAGTACAGTGGTGATATGAGGTAATTGTCCATTACCACATGATAATGCAACATAATCAATGTACTTTATTGTGCTTGAAAATAATAGCTCAAACTGTTTTGTTGTAGATATTACAATAGGTGTAAAAGTGTACTAGACTTTTCCTCTGCCGCATCCTGAGCCAAAACTGGTTAATTTTACAAGCAAAATATTGTTTGTTTGGCCCCATACTTGTTACTAGAGTACATTTGGCTACAACACAGAATCACCAAACAATTTGGCACAGTTGAAGACTGGAACAGCCAGGCTATTGCAGGTCAGGATATAAAGGCATAGTTGTAGTGAGTTATTTGCATAGTCCATGTCTGCATGCCAGACACTAGCCAATACTCTGTATGCGTCATAGTCAGGAAAACTACCAAAATTCACACAGAAATTCTGGTTAATAAAATTCCTCCCCAACAAAAAGGAAATTAATTAAATTCACCAGGCGAATCTGATTTTCTTTCTCTCTTGTATTTTTTTCCTTTTGAAATAACTGCTTAAATCTAAAATTAAACACCACTGGCAAACAAGGCCTTACCTCTACCCCAGAAATATCTGTAGCAGCTGTGTCTAATGATTAATGGGAGACTGCATAAACTGTAAATGACCATGGTGTTCTTTCAATTCTCTGTAACTAAAGACATGTAGGTTAGTAGTTCTCATGGATACCAAAATTAAATTGAACTGTAATGTACCTATTATGGCAAAACAGCTCTTGTAAAACCATCTTGCTTCAACATATTCTGGAAAATTAAAAAAAAGTGAGACAACCCTATTTTAAGTAGTTTTAGTAAATCTCAGAAAATCTTTAGTTATCTCAGAACTTGATCAAATATTTATCTTTTCCACTGTGCCCCATTCTAGAAGTCTACCAAGGAGTTCTTGTGTTGGGTGCTCAGTGCCAAACATGAAATTAATAGATTTTAATCCGGAAGGGTCAATTGTGATCATCGAGTCTGTCGTCCTGCATAACACAGGCCATAGTACTTTCCTCTACTAATTCCTGTTTCAAGTCAAATAGTGTGCTTGAACTGGAGTGTGTCTTTCAGAAAAACTTCCACTTTGATTTTAAAATGTCAAGTGATGGAAAATCCACCACAACGCTTGGTAAATTCTTCCGATTATTAATTACCCTTATTGTTAAAACTGTACACCTTGTTTTTAGACTACATTTGTCTAGCTTCAACTTCCCCATATTGGATCTTGCTATACCTTTGTTTGCTAGACAAAAAGTCCTGTATGTGTCCCCCATGTAGATACTGATAGACCTTGATCAATTCACCCCTTAACCTTCTCTTTGTTAAGTTAAATCAATTGAGTTCCTTGATTCTATCACTGTATAAGGCATGGACGGATTCTCCCCTTACTTAACAGTGTAATTAGTAGTATCACCATTGAAATCCTGGGCGATACACTGATATAAAACAGGGGTGCGAACAGAACTAGTCACTCAATGTCCCCAGGGACAATTACAGAATTCAGTTTTGTTCTGGTTTAGTCATGTCAGAAATATGAATCAAAATGAGCCATCAGATAATCTCTTTTAGCCTTTCAGGTGAGATAATTAAGGTGTTTGATTTAAAATTCTCAACCCTTTTGGGAATTCTTCACAATAATGTTTTCACCTCTGGTTACTGCTATTTTCCCTTAAATTTCATTCACCTTTACACAGACACATAGTGAAAGAAAGTAAGTAACATTTGAGGAATAAAGAAAGTTATGCTGTTCTATATATGATGTATAATTAATTCAGATATCTTTTATCTAATGGATTGCACAACAAAATATCATTTTAGATTGAGCTGGGTAACCCCAGAAACATCTGGGTTCATTTTTGAGGTATGCACCTGGTCCCATATTTTGCATAATATCTTTTTGCTAAAATTATTTTTTGCTTTGGCCCTAGACTGATAGTGTTAAAACAATGTTTTAATTAGATAACTATTTTGGCATGCACAGCTCTGCTTACGTCAGAAGTTCTTTGCCAACTTTTTAGCATAGCACAAAACTTATAAACAACATTGCGCTCTCTCATAATATAATTCTGAAGAGAAACAAACAATATGTACATGTTTATTAATGTAGTAATTAAATAAGATAAATGTTAGTAAGCAGATCTTTTACAAACATGCCGAGTCTCTCGTGCTGAGCATGGGACAAATGAACTCTGCCTCTGTCCCACAGCCCACGCAAACCATGCAAGTCTTCCAAAAATGTACAGCTAAAATGTAAAGCACACACAGCCATAAAAAGCAGTAAAATGTACCAACTGTCTAGCTGGAAGAGCTAAAGATAGCTGGAAAGATGTTTTTAACATACAGGTCTACTTATAGTCATGGCCAATAGAAAATGACAAATGTAATAAATTGTGGAGTCTGTCATTTTCTTTCTATGGCAAGGCCATTGTTTATGTGTATTTGGGCCTCTGGCAGCTTACCACTCTAAACCAGTACAGGCATGCACTTAAGGCAAATCCACCTATTTGATTCATAGCCCTTGTCTACACTACAAACTTAGATCAAATTTAGCAGCGTTAGGTCGATTTAACCCTGCACCCATCCACATAACAGAGCCTGTTTTGTCAACTTAAAGGGCTCTTAAAACCGATTTCTGTACTCCTCCCCGGGGAGGGGTTTAGCGCTAAAATCGACCTCGCTGGGTTGAATTTGGGGTAGTGTGGACGCAATTCAACAGTATTGGCCTCCGGGAGCAATCCCATTGTGACCGCTCTGCACAGCACTCTCAACTCAGATGCACTGGCCAGGTAGACAGGAAAAGCCCCGGGAAATTTTGCATTTTATTTCCTGTTTGGCCAGTGTGGCGAGCTGATCAGCATAGGTGACCATGCAGAGCTCATCAGCACAGGTGACCATGCAGTCCCAGAATTGCAAAAGAGCTCCAGCATGGACCGAACGGGAGGTACTGGATCTGATCACTGTATGGGGAGATGAATCCGTGCTGGCAGAACTCCGTTCCATAAGACAAAATGCCAATATATATGCCAAAATCTCCAAGGGCATGATGGACAGAGGCTACAACAGGGACGCGCAGCAGTGCCACGTAAAAATTAAGGAGCTCAGGCAAGCATACCAAAAAACCAAGGAGGCAAACGGTCGCTTCGGGTCAGAGCCCCATACATGCCACTTCTACGACGAGCTACATGCAATTCCAGCAGGGGACCCTACCACTACCCCACCACTGTCCGTGGACACTGCAAGGGGAAAGTCTCATGCAACAGGGGTGAGGATTTTGTGGATGAGGTAGATGAGGAGGAGGTTGAGGATAACACACAGCAGGCAAGTGGAGAATCCATTCTCTCTGGTAGCCAGGATCTATTCATCACCCTCGAGCCAATACCCTCCCAACCCGGGCTCCCTGACCATGAAGCCAGAGAAGGCACCTCTGGTGAGTGTACTTTGTAAATATAGTACAGGGTTTAAAAGCAAGCATGTTTAATTAATAATTTGCCCTGCAACTTTGGGAAGCATTCACGGCCAGTACAGCTACTGGAAAAGGCTGTTAACGTGTCTGGGGATGGAGCGGAAATCCTCCAGGGACATCTCCATGAAGCTTTCCTGGAGGTACTCTGAAAGTCTTTGCAGAAGGTTTCTGGGGAGGGCAGTCTTATTCTGTCCTCCCTGGTAGGACACTTTACCACGCCAAGCCAGTAGCAAGTAGTCTGGAATCAATGCAGCACAAAGCATGGCAGCAAATGGGCCCGGGCTTGGTGGCATTCAAGCAACATCTGTTCTTTATCTCTCTGTGTTAGCCTCAGGAGAGTGATTTCATTCATGGTCACCTGGTTGAAATACAGGAAATTTGTTTAAGGGGACATTCAGGAGTGCCCATTCCTGCTGGGCTGTTTGACTTTGGCTGAAAAGAAATCATCCCTGCTGTTAGCCACACAGTGGGGGGAGGCCCATTCATGCTGAGCTGTTCGTGTTTGGCTGCCAGGAATCTTCCCTGATACTAGCCACGTGGTGGGAGGAGGAGTGAAGCAATCATCCCATAGAACTGGGGGGGTGGGGTAGTTGGGTTGTGCTGCACATTAACCCCAAAACCACAGCTTCTCCTTTTAAATGACCAACCCAACGGGCTTTGCTTGTTATGGGAAAGGAAGGCGCTGCTGTTTGAAACCATTCCCACATGTTAGGAGGGCTGAAGAAGCTGAAACACTTCTTGCCATGGCTGCCTGCAAGCCGAATTCTGTTTCCTAGCCATGCATGTGTGATCTCTCACACCAAACCAGCAGGCACGCATAATAAGAGGCAAAATGCGACCTTGTACCAAAAGCACAAGTGCTACGTAATGTGAATCGCTTGGGTCACTGTGAGAGAGTTTTCCGTTCTCCAAAACATATCTTTTGAAATACTACTCTCCCTTTCTTTCCTCCCGCAGCTGCAAATGTTTCTACGCTCCCCCTATTATCTCCGTCCCAGAGGCTAGCGCAGATAAGAAGGCGAAAAAAACGCACTCGCGATAAAATGTTCTCAGAGCTCATGCAGTCCTCCCGCTCTGAGAGAGCTCGGCAGAATGTGTGGAGGAAAGCGTTAAATGAACGAGATGAGTGGAGGCAGGAGCGTGATGATACAAGGCAGGATGCAATGCTGAGGAATCTTGTAGATCTGATGCGGGAAAGGCAGCAAGAGCACAGACCACCGCTGCAGCCCCGGTATAACTGCCTGCCCTCCTCCCCAAGTTCCATATCCTCCTCACCCAGACACCCAAGAATGCGGATGGGGAGGCTCCGGGCACCCAGACACTCCACCCCAGAGGATTGCCCAGGCAACAGAAGGCTTTCCAAAAGTTGTGAACTTTAGTGTGGCCTTGTCCTTCCCCCGTCCCGTCATCCATCACCCCACCCGGTGCTTCCGTCCTCACCCACCTCTCCCGGGCTACCTTGCAAGTTTTCCCCCTATTTGTTTGATGAATAAATAAAGAATGCATGATTTTGAAACAACAATGACTTTATTGCCTCTGAAAGTGGTGATCGAAGGGGGGGAGGACAGTTGACTTACAGGGAAGTAGAGTCAACCAAGGGTGCGGGTTTTCATCAAGGAGAAACAAACAACTGTCACATCATAGCCTGGCCAGTCATGAAACTGGTTTTCAAAGCTTCTCTAATGTGAGGCGTGCCCAGCAGTGTTCTTCTAATCGCCCTGGGGTCTGGCTGCACGTAATCGGCCATCATGCAATTTGCCTCAACTTCCCATCCTGCCATAAATGTTTCCCCCTTACTCTCACAGATATTGTGGAGCACACAGAAAGCAGCAATAACAATGGGAATATTGGTTTCACTGAGGTCTACCCTAGTCAGTAAACTGCACCAGCGAGCTTTTAAACGTCCAAATGCACATTCAACCACCATTCTGCACTTGCTCCGCCTATAGTTGAACTGCTCCTTACTACTGTCCAGAGTGCCTGTGTATGGCTTCATGAGCCATGGCATTAAGGGGTAGGCTGGGTCCCCAAGGATAACTATAGGCATTTCAACATCCCCAATGGTAATTTTCTGGTCTGGGAAGTAAGTTCCTTCCTGCAGCTGTTCAAACAGACCAGAGTTCCTGAAGATGTGAGCGTCATGCACCTTTCTTGGCCATCCCACGTTGATGTCGGTGAAACGTCCCTTTGCGATCCACCAGTGCTTGCAGCACCATTGAAAAGTACCCCTTGCGGTTAACATACTGGCTGCCAAGGTGGTCCAGTCCCAAGATAGGGATATGCATTCCGTCTATCGCCCCACCACAGTTCGGGAACCCCATTGCAGCAAAGCCATCCACTATGACCTGCACATTTCCCAGAGTCACTACCCTTGATAGCAGCAGCTCAGTGATTGTGTTGGCTACTTGGATCACAGCTGCCCCCACAGTAGATTTAACCACTCCAAATTAATTCCCAACTGACTGGTACCTGTCTGGCTTTGCAAGCTTCCAGAGGGCTATCGCCACTCACTTCTCAACTGTGAGGACTGCTCTCATCTTGGTATTCTTGTGCTTCAGGACAGGGGAAAGCAAGTCACAAAGTTCCAGGAAAGTGGCCTTACACATGCAAAAGTTTTCAGCCACTGGGAATCATCCCATACCTTCAACAGTCCCACCAGTCTGTGCTTGTTTCCTGGGCCCAGAATCGGCGTTTCACAGCATGAACCTGCCCCAATGCCACCATGATGTCCAAACTACCACTTCCTATGCTTTCAGAGAAGTCTGTGTCCATGTCCTCATCAGTATTGTGATAGTGCTTCCGTCGCAGCCTCGCCTGCTTTTGCAGTTCTGCACATACTGCAGGATAATTCGTGAGGTGTTTACAATGCTCACAACTGCAACGGTGATCTGAGCAGGCTCCATGCTTGCAGTGCTATGGAGTCTGTGTTGCAAACCCAAGAAAAGGGCGCGAAACAATTGTTTGCAAGGGGTGACTGCAGGAGAACAGAGTTGAAGCGGAAGCAATGAAGCTGTACACATGTACTACGGCCATCTGCTGCACAGTTGCAGGAGAGCAGAGTTGCAGCAGAAGCAGTGAAGGCACCCAGGAGCTGCTGCTGTGAAGCAATGGCAGCTGCTGCAGGTGCTTCTGTGTGGAACGGTTAGAGGTCCTGGTAGGGCAAGGTACCTCGGCCAAGGCAAAAGAGCAAGAGCCCTGGAGTTGTTACATGTGTCAACCACAGCAGTGATATGGCGTCTGCACGAAAAGGCACGAAACTATTATCTGCCGTTGCTTTCACGGAGGGAGGGGCGACTGACGACATGTACCCAAAACCACCCGTGCAATGTTCTTGCCCCATCAGGCATTGGGAGCTTAACCCAGTATTCCAATGGGGCAGCAGAGACTGCAGGAACCTTGGGATAGCTACCAACAGTGCACCGCTCTGTAAGTCAACGCTAGCCACGGTAGTGAGGACGCACTCTGCCAACTTAATGCACTTAGTGTGGACACACACAGTTGACTGTAAAATCTCTTCCAAAAATCGACTTCTATAAAATCGACCTAATTTTGTAGTGTAGACTACATAGATGTAAGAAAGGAAAAGGACGTATTTGATCATGGAGTCCATCTCCCTGCCAAACTGGACAGTTCTCTACAGTACATTTTCTAGAGTTTTGTCCAGTCTAGTTTAAAAGGGCTTAGATAGCGGGGCTTTCATCACTTCCCTAGGGAGATTATTCCCCAGCCTAACACTTCTCCTTGCCAAAAAGCTTTTCCTGGTGTTCAACCTACATTTTCCTTTTCTTACTTGTATCCTGTTATTTCTAGTTATACCCTTGTGTATCACATTAAATAATTCCTCTCCCTTCTTGGCATTTACATGCTTCAGATATTTACAGACTGTTACAATGTCCCCATTTAGTTATCACTTAATCAAGCTATACATACATATTTCACATTTAGCTCTTCATATTTTTCCTCATAAATCACACCTTCCAGGCCCTTTGCAATTTTTATTTTTCTTCTTTGTACTGCCTTCAGTTTATCTTCAATGTGTGGTTGTACTAGAACCATGGAGAAAGAGACTATTACTCCCAGACTTGCAATGAGATTAATGCCTTCACATATGTGGCCCATAAATGCATAAGCCTATTTTGATAGTAGTCTTACTTAAATATCTATAAGGTACGTACATAAGACAGGGTCGAGTTTAATATTATTTCAAAGAAGAGAGGGAAAGTGGGGCTGAGAAAGAGGGAACAGAAAAAAAGAACAAAAGACCAGGAGAGGTTTGAAGTTAGACATAACTCAATAGCTTATTTCTCTATTAAGAGCATCTCCATCATTCCAATCTCCAGCATTCACTCATTGCAAACTATTTGAAATCAGGGGACTGATCCTGCCACGTATAGCTGGTAATGAAGACTGTACTTATTAGAAGGTGTTTGGAGGATCAGACTTAACATAGTAATTGTATAAACTTGTACTAAAGAGCTCTATACAGAAATATGCATTTAAACATCTTCCCCAACCGATGCGAGCCACGGTAGTGAGCATAGGGCCCGCCCCAACTCCACCCCCGGCCCCGACCCTTCCCCAAATCCCCGCCCCCGCCTCCTCCCCGGGTGCGCTGCATCCCCCTCCCTCGGCTTGCAAGCGGGGAGGGAATGCAGCAGGGCTGGGCGAGTAGGCAGGGGCGGGGCCGGGGGCGCGAGCTCCCCCCAGCAGCTCCCCGCCAGCCCCAGCTCACCTCAGACTCTGCCTCTCAGAGGCTCAGCCTGAGCCAGAAGCAAAGCGGCAGCCTGCCGCTTTTCATGGCTCCCTCTCCAGCTGGTCGGCGGGAGAGAGAGGGAGGGAGGGAGGGAGGGGTATGGAGAAGAGGCGGAGGTGGAGCCAGGCCCTCCGCCTCTTCTCCATACCCCTCCCTCCCCCGCCCGAGCAGCTGGAGAGGGAACCATGAAAAGCGGCGGGCTGCCGCTTTGCATCTGGCTCAGGCTGAGCCTCCGAGAGGCAGAGAGGTGAGTGAGCTGGGCATGGCGAGGGGGCTGGCGGGGAACTGCCGTGGGGTGCTCGTGCCCCAGCCTCCTGCCCCAGCCCCGGGCACGCTGTATTCTTCCCCCCCCCCCCCCGGCTTCCAAGCCGGGGGGGGGGGGGGGGGAGAAAGCAGGAGAGCACCCACAGGGCCCAGCAGCTCCCTGCCAGCCCCGCCCCCAGCTCACCTCCCCCGAGGCACCGCCCCTGTGCTTTCCCCCCGCCCCCCCAGTATGCCACCGCCAATCAGCTGCTGGAGCCAGAGGAGCCTGCGGCTGCGTGAGCGGAGAAAAAGCCACTCTGGCTGCCACGGCGCCTGGGGAAGGCGAGGTGAGTTGGGCGCAGGGCTGGCGGGGAGCTGCCGGTGGGTGCTCAGCACCCACCAATTTTTCCCCGTGGGTGCTCCGGCCCCAGAGCACCCACGGAGTCGGCGCCTATGCCAACTTAATGCGCTTAGTGTGGACACACACAATTGACTGTAAAATCTCTTCCGAAAAATCGACTTCTGTAAAATTGACCTAATTTTGTAGTGTAGACTACATAGATATAAGAAAGGAAAAGGACGTATTTGATCATGGAGTCCATCTCCCTGCCAAATTGGACTGTTCTTTACAGTACATTTTCTAGAGTTTTGTCCAGTCTAGTTTAAAAGGGCTTAGACCAGGAGAGGTCTATACAGAAATATGCATTTAAACATCTTCCCCAACTGTGCCCCACCCCTGCCCCAACTCTGCGCCTTCCCCGCCCCATTCCAACCCCTTCCCCAAATATCCAGCCCCGCCTCCTCCCCCGGGTGCCCCGCATTTCCCTTCCTATCCCTCCCTCCCAGGCTTGCCAAGCCTGGAAGGGAGGGGGGAGTAGCGGAGCGGCTGCACGCTCAGGGGAGCAGCCGGAGCACAGGTGAGCTAGAGGGGGGCACGGGGAGGGCCGCAGGAACCGCTCCCCACCCCAGCTCACCTCTACTCCACCACCGCCTCCTCCTCCAAGCATGCTGCCACTCCACTTCTCGCCCCTTCCTCCCTCCCAGGCTTGCCGCGTGAAACAGCTGTTTCATGGCAAGCCTGGGAGGGAGGGGTGAGAAGTGGAGCATGGCGGCACGCTCAGGGGAGCAGTCAGAGGTGAGCTGGGGTGGGGGGGGCATGGGGAGCTGCCGGTGGGTGCAGAGCACCCACAATATTTCCCCGTGGGTGCTCCAGCCCTGGAGCACCCACGGAGTTAGCGTCTATGCCGGCGCTGGAATATCACCTCTGGATATGTGCCGCCCCAAGCATGTGCTTGCTTTGCTGGTGCCTAGAGCCAGTCCTGGTTTTAAATAATCCCCTGACTAAATAATGAGAGATCCCAGTTGAGGAGGAATGAGCTGGGCTGGATTTATAAAGCCAGGAAGATGGTAGTAGAAAGGAGGCTGCAAGGAAGTGGTCTGCAGTCCCTCCCTGGGAGAAGGGGAGGTGTGTTGGGGCTACAGAGGCAAGTAGCCTACAGTTACTCCGTGGGAGGAGGGAGTTTGGGGGCTGGCAAACCCAGAAAAGAGGGGAAGCAAGAAAGTTAGGAAAGTCTCAGGGAAAAGGCAGTAAGGTCTGGGATGGAACAGACCTTGGCTGTTGACTAGAAGGTCCCCGAGCAAGAACTCAGAATAGAGGGCAAGCCCAGATTAGCCTACCAACCACTGAGAAAGTGGCACCACTGGGCACTTAACAGAAAAACACCCTGAGCTCATTCATAAGAAGAGACTTTGATACCCTGGAAAGGAATAACAGGTCCAACTTGGTTGGAGGGCTGAGCCATGAACACAGAGCATCTTGCCTCACTGAGAGCCAGGAAGAGAAGGCAGATCATGTGGCGAGAGGCAGAAAGGAGGTGTCGGACCTAGAATCAGATAATCCCCAGAGGAGGCTCACTAGTGGTGGGCAGACCCCATGACACAGCTCCTAATTTCTGGCTAACAAGCATCTTAATTTTTGTGTAGCTCCCCTTTTTAAAGCTACATGTTACCATGTTTATAACCTTTTCCAGTCTTTCCATGTAGGAAAATTGACTGCTAGCTAAAAAGCTAACCTGTTGGAATGTCTATTCTCACAGCTTCCTTCCCACAGACACTCTTTCTCCCCCTCGAACCTTGTCTCTCTTTTTCTTCGGATTTATAACATTTAATTGTAACATATGTACTGTATACATGTATAAGTAAAAAGCGGTCTGGGAACCAAAATGAAGAAAATAAGAGCATTGGTGTCTGGGCAGCAAAAACAACCCCAAAAGGCTATTTTGAGTACACACTGAAAATAAAGCAAGCATCATCAATCTTTCAGTCCTGCCAAGATGCAGCAAGAGCAAAACATCCCAGCAAATTTTATTTTCTCTGCTTAGGGAATATTGTCAATAGTTCTCATGGTCCATTAGTAGGAAAGTATTTTATCATACTCTCTCTTCAGGGTGGTTGCAAAATGTAGTGGGCACCATTCAATCTTGGGGCCTCATTCTCCCCTAGTCAGGCATAGGGCATGCTGTTTATACTACAGGCTTCATTTCTGTGTTTCCCAGATCAGTGTTCCAAAAGGGTTTGTGGTTTGAATGTTTAGCCAGCTCTAAACAGACAAAGCCATATATAAAAGTCAGGGGCCTGATTCCTCAATGTACCTGTCTGATTTACCTTCCTTTGTAAAGCACCTTGAGATTGATCAAGGAAAAGGCTTAGATTACCATTTGTATTGTTCCCTAGAATTCTGCAGTAGAGGTAGTCTAGGGAAGAATATTACTTTTTCCTCAACACTGGCAAAGGTCAAATTTCAAATAAAACAAAAGAAACAGCCCATTAAGAAATTACAAATAACAAAACAATAATTTCTAGGCCTGTCTGGCACCTACATATAGTGACTGACACGCTGTAAATATGATAGAGTAGTTGCAGTCATGCAATGCTTATGCTACTCGGTAAATAATAATTAAAAAATTTCCATTTTCTCGGATCCAATTTTTGAAAGGATTTTGGCTTGAAGTTATAGGCTTCATGTGTCTTGTTTTTGTTCACATATTAGGAACTTATATATCCTTTCACAGATAGCACTACAGGATATATGGGGAAAAGATTTGTGTGATTCATTAAATGCAAGAGCTTGGCAGCACATATGGGGAAATATTTATAAAGCAGCTCAAGAAATAAGAGTGCAACAAATTCAGGTTAATATTCTTCACAGAACCTGTTGTTCACCATTCATATTTTATGGGGTTGGATTACAGACAGATGCTACATGTTGGAAATATAGAAAATTCATAGGTGCTTTTCTTAATTGCATTGAGTTGTCATGTAATTTTCTCAGTTCCAGACCTTTGATGGAATTAGCATTCATAGAGATGCAGCTTTATAAAAAATATTTGAAAGCAGCTTATTTTTAACTTCACAATTTAGAAGCATAGTTAAAGAGCAGGAACTGCACTCCAGCCATTAAGAAAAAATGTCAGGACTTGATTTCTAACGAGAGCTGTAATATCTTTTGAGTCATTAAAGTTTCTTCTCCAGGGTGGAATTTTTACTCCTCATGATTCCTGACAAGTGATCTTTGCCAAAAAACAGCATGACTCTGGGTTTTCTCTGAGTTAATTCATATCATAGACGTGGTAGTATTACCATTTGCAAGTTATTTGGTTCCCTTAGTCAAAGCGATGACAACAGTAAAGCATGGCCATGTCATTAGTGTTAATGAGAGAACAGGTTTGTTTAATGTGAGGGGAAAAAAGAAAAAAAAAACCCAGTTAGACATTTTTGAGTCAAAACAGATAATGAGCAATATTTTTTTCTATTAAAAAGCTCTATTAACCCCTTTTGTGCTGATCTTCGGATCCAGTTGTTGCGCTCCATTGACGTTTATCGACTGTTGGGATATACTTTGTGCTATTAGAATACAGGAGCATAACGAATGCCATGCCAGATTTGAATAACAGAATAGTGTCTGAGAGTTACTATTAGCAGATGCTTCAGAGAAAGAATCAGTTCTTACCCACAGTGGAGAATTATGCCAAAACGTCAGAGAAGTGCTTATGTGGCACTGCAGACATTACTTTGTATTTAATTAAAAAGAGACAGCCCAGGTTTCTGGTGCCTGTATGCCCATTCCTTTATTCAACAAGAAGAAGATGTGCTTTTATTGCCTTCTTTTAAGTAAAACCCTAAAGATTTGTTTTTGTTAGTCAAACCTTTTACCTTTGAATCAGAAATGACAGAGTTTGCAGTGGTGTCACAATAATTTTAGTTTTACTTTAGGAAACATACATTCTATGGCTGGCCCTCACCAGCAGTGTTAGTATTTTAAAATGATATTGGAGAACTGATAATCCTTTGTATTTACTTATACTATATAAAAAGAGAGTGAATTAGGCATTTGCCTGTTTGTTCTCAAATAAACTGAAGTCTTTACAGTAAATTCCTCAAAATCAAATGCAAGTGACATAAAAATAGATTTCAAGAGGATGAGTGAAAAGAGATGGCCCACATGTACTTTAGCCAACCTACACAGAATGCATAAATAGTCTTGGAGCCATCAGCAGGTCAGAACAGTTAGTGGAGATGTTTGCCAAAGAGCCAGATGCTGCTGTTGGAAAGATATCAGCAACACATCATGTGTAGGGCCATGGGTACTGAAGAAGGAGACAAGACAGCAAATAAGAAAGAGTTCCTGGGGCTTTGATCCCTTTCAGAACTGTAATTCAAATGACAATACTTGCTAGATAAAAACTGGGTCTTTGTTTTCTTATTCTGTGGACCCAAAGATTACTCAAAGTTAAGAGGTAGAGATCATATTTGCTGGAGGCTTGGAATTTTGAGAAAGTAGGAAAAAATGTGAAATTAAACAACTGAAACTGATTTGCACTGAATATGAGAACATATCCCCAGCGCTTTCAGAATAAAATGTGTTAATGTTCTGACTGAAAGTACGCTTCAGCAATGACAATAAACCAAAAAAGCTGCACTCAACATCAATAACATTTTCCTTTAAGTTATTTTCTACATTATAGTCTGCAGATAAACACTATTTGCTGCAAACCAAACTCTACATTCACATGATGCATCCATTGAAGATAGGCAATATAGCTGATGAATAAGTCTTGATTTTAAGTCCCAAAGCTTCTTATAGACAGAGTTGGTGGAGAGGCCAATAGTAAATATTGCCTAACAATTTCCATTATAAGCCTCTGTTTTCAGTTGCTTATAACTTTGCCAGTATTTAACTCACTTGACTGATATTTCCAATGCTTGGTCCCTGGCTGATTTTTTTATTTTTGAATTTTTCAGCAAAATGGTTCAGCCATTTCTTCAACTAGCAGAGATTTTTGAAAGGTTTTTTGGTTCCTCTCTTTTTCTAAACAATACTTGCAGTTCAATTAGTATTTTTCATCATAGCTGAAACTACTATATTACTTTTTTTGTTTGACTGATAAAAATGTATACCCTCCAATAGAAGTATACTGTGCTACTACAACAGTGAGAATCTAGGAAAACCAAACAAGTCAATCCTTGTGTGTTGGATCTCTGTTTATTTTCATCATGTTTAAGATTAGTTGGGGGTAGTGTTTTACTGTTACTAAAGACTGGTCTTGGCACTTGCATTTCCCCAAACTAAATTAAGATTATTTTACAACAGTAAGAGCAGAGATTGAGGAAACTGCTAAATTAATTCACTGATTTTTTAAAGCAACTTTGGGTTAAGGCACAAATCCAGGACTTCCACTGAAAAGGAAGGCAACTTCTGAAAATGTGTCCCCAGGTGTTTATTAAATATGTGTAAACTATGTTTGTAGAACAGTGTACACACAAGATACTAAACCATGTAATCTTTCAAATTATCTGTTAACATAAATGTTAATCTAAACCTGACATCAGCACTGGTTTAAAACTTTATTCACTGAGAGAAGACTGATTTACATTACTGTCTAAATCATGTGTCACTAAATTATGGTTTGAAAAACATTACACATCCAAGAGTGTGTCTGTGTCTCTGTGTGTCTAGAAAAAACCTAGGTAAAATTTTTTATGCAGTGAATATCTATTTTTAGTTATTAACCTGATAAATGAGCTGCTTCTGCAGGTCATGCTCCTACCCTGTGTCATGTAGCTGGGTCTCCTGTCTCAGATAGTTTCAATGCCTGTTACTTTGATAATTATAGAAGTATCACTTATTCATGTGTTACTTTTAGCCCCTAGTAATGTTGTCCACACTAGTAATATGAATTTACTGATCCAGGACTGAGACATTCTGAATTGTCTGTTCAGAATAGTTCTCAAATGCAGAATCACTATGGGCTATGTCTACACTTGGGAGCTGGCATGTGCGATTCCCAGCTCACATAGACATACCTGTGCTAGCTCTGCTCAAGCTAGTGCACTAAAAACAGCAGTATACCCAAGGTAGCACAGGCAGTGGCTCAGATTAGCCACCCAATTATATAGCCGGGGAGGTCCACTCCAGGCAGGTATGTAGTTGGATGGTTAGCCCAAGCTGACACCCATCCTACTCCAGTTACTCTGCTCTTTTTAGTGCCCTAGCTCAAACAGAGCGAGCATGGTACATCTACATGAGCTGGGAATCACCCCTCCAGCTTCAAGTGTAGACGTAGCAAGACGTAGCAAGTTCTGTACGGGAAAACATGAGGCTGTAAGTGTTGCTATGACACTGGTTGTCCATATCTTTCAAATTGCCATCATTTAAAGGATACTACACACAATTACGTTTTTATTGTTACTGAGTCAGGCTTCCACATTTTCCTCATGCTGTAGCTTGTCTGTGTCTGTATCATAACTCAGACTGAAAAATCTCATTCTCCTTGTTTTGTTCACATATGTTGCTATGGTCAGTGCCAGGGTTTTAAAAGAAAGGTGAGGGGATCACTGATAGGCAGCTCTCAGAACATTAGGGAGGCCCTGTACTCTTTGGTCAACCTTTTTGAGGCCCTTGCTACAGTGATACATTATACAATGCACAAGTACGTACCTAGAGTCAGCTTCCTCCTCCCGGTCCCCTAGGGAAAACAACTTGAGGACAGAGAAGGAAGAAGACCCCACATAAGGGACAAAAGTGAATCATACCCTGCAGTTCTTAAACAAGTATTTGAAACAGTCCTGTCTCTGTAAGGAAATAACAGGGAATAGTACTTCTCCAGCTGCCTCGCACAACCTCCCCTACAGTTCCAGGGGCAGCTCTAATGTGAACTGGGAGTGCTGTGAACAGCTCCTCTCCCTTTTTTTGTTGCAGCTGCCCAGCTTCTTGCCTGGGCAGCTGCATCACTCCAGGGAGAAAGTAGTTCTGGCTCTTCTATTGTCTGCTTTCCTACAGCATTGTGAGACCCCCAAGGAGTGGAGCACTAACTACCATTGCCACATCAGGAGAATTCCTGGCAGGGCAAATTGTAGATGGTTTCTTCCCTCTTTGTGCCACCTAAGCAAAACAAAAGAAAGCACAGTATCTACTCCAAAATATTGACCCCTTCATCTTTTTTAAATAACGTGTTTGGCCCCCAGGACACCATGAGGTTAGCTGTATCCCCAGGAGTAAACTTCAGTAGAGACAAGGGAATAACACCAATTGTTTTCTTCAGTTTTGTACCAGAATTTTAACAAGGAGCTCTCCTATAGGATTTGCTATTAGAGGGAAGTCCCTGGCCCTGCTCCAATCTCTCACAAGTAGGATTCCAGTCTTTTATAGATTTTCCTTAACCATGTTGCTATTGATGTCAAATCCTATGTATCTCTCTTTGGTAGAGATGTTTTATACAAAAGAATATCCAATAGACTGCTCTATTTCTAGTTTCGTTAATGGAGGAAGCTTCTTTATTTTTCAACGTAAAACATTCATTACAAAATAACTTTTTGGTGCTTTATATTTCTGAGAATCTCTCTAGCTGACTCTTTCTGGCCTTCACTCATTGTTCGGGTGAGACTAACTACCCCTCCCTGCTGTTTGTGGTAATTAGTATTGTCCAAACAGTGCTTAAGAATGCTTTATAATGCCTGGCCAGAGAACCCTTACCTTGGCTAAAATTTACTTACATAAATTAATAGGCAAATACTTATAAATAACAAAGCCATTAAAATCAGTTTGTGAATATTTTCAAATTGTAACTGTATGTGATGGCGTTATAAGCCCTTTGGGGTACATGGGCAGACATTTTAGACCAGAAACAACCCATTTCTGCTTTACCGTTTTTTAAAAAAGTGGTTCTAGGAAGAGTATAGGCATGAGTACACACAATGGTCAAGAAGGAACAGCTGTTTTCCTCCCTTCAGTGATTGTCTGAGATGAAGGAAGGCAGGTGTGCTTCTCACCCAGTCAGTTGGAGCAGATGGACTTCCTTAGTCTGATAAGGGGATGTTAATGGTTGTTCTCAATACAGAAGAGAAGAAATGCAAGAGAGATGTAGTTAGAGGAGGAAGTGCTTTAAACACCGCATGCTGAGGAGGGTATAGACTCCCCAGGGTATAGAGGGTATTTGTTTAATCTGTTTAATGTTCTGAATTTGTTTTATGCTTACTAGCTATAAAAAGGAAGCAGTATGATTGTCACTCGGGATATAAATACTGTTTGTCTCAGTTACTAGAAGGAGAATAAAATTACCAAATTGAAGAAAGGGTATTTTTACAAAATAAAACTGTTTGTGAGCTGTGTTTCTCATTGCCAGACCCTGAGACTTCAATACTGTGTTGTGAAACAGATTGGAATGTGTATGTCCTTTTGGCACTACGTCTGGTTGGCAGTCAGATTGCTCCATTATTTTCTCCTTCTGTCTGTTGCTATAACTATTAAAGAGTGCGTGCTTAGGGGTGAAGAGACCAGATACCAATTTGTAAACTTTACAGTATCATTAGGTCTCTGGGAATGGTTTCTTTGATGTTGACGGCAGGACACTAGCAGCCATGAAATGTCTGATCAGGCTGTTTGTAGAGTTAGTGGAATGCCTCAGCTCCCTGATATTCTGGTCACTTTATAACTTCCCCTCCCTCTGGCTTCAAAGAGAACTGTGGACTGCTAAATCTGCAGAGAGACTGCGTACTTGTAACCAATCCTCATGTTCTAAAAGGTCACTCAGAATGGCAACCTTTGTATATGATCCACTTCATAACACCATAATAAAAACTATTACTATTGCTTGTGAAACAAAAGTAAAAAATGTGTACAGCTTCCCTACCTCCCACAAACATGCAAACACAATCTACTTATCACATCATAGGGATTCCTAGAAGAACACCCGAAGAAGACCTTATTAAACACATTGAAGGGAAGCCATGGAGGGAGCATTTGGAGTGTGGGAAGATTAGTGTAACTGAAGATATTATTCAGCTAATGCTCATTTCTTTCAGATGCTAGTGATCCATACATCACCGACTCTTATTTGTATTCATGGAGCACGTATTTTGAGGTAGTGTTTTTACTGATTGTATTCACAGCATATGCCTTTGCTGTACAGCTGAGTGTCCTGTTGCTACAAAGTAGGAGGTAGGTAGCAACAATGGGTGGGATATGGGGATTTTTTCTTTAAAAAATCACACAATATAATTTTTCAGATAAAGAAGAGCCCTTTGTACTCCAGCTATGCCAGTGATATAAGCACAAAAGTAAATGTTTGGTTTTGAAATGGAAAGTGGGTGTGGTGTTAATGACTTGAGTGGAATGTGAATGTAGAGTTTTTCCCAGGGATCTAGGGATTGAATCTGATCTTGCTTATGCCAGTGTAAATTAGAAGTAATTCCACTGAAGGCCACACAGTTATAGTGTAAAACAGGTCTAAGTGAGATCAGAATTCAGAATCAAGTCCCTACATACTGAGGGGGGAAACTTTTTTTTATTTTTGGCTGCAGCTTTCCAGACAAACACAGCTGCTCTTTTGTCCTCTTCAATGTGATAAAACTGTAGCCAAGCAAAGAAATACGCTATCCAAAGACTTGATTTTTTAAAAATAATTGAATGTGATTAAGATAGTAAATGAATTATGTCAGCTCTTGCAAAGCAAATTCTTGCACTTACAGCTTTGACATTCCATAGATGAATGGTCCAACAAATATCCATAGCCTATGTGCATCCAGCAAATACAGTATCTCTGTGAAGAAAAGCTACATGTGACATCAGTCCAACAATAGAGTACCATCAACTAGGAGGTGAGACTTTAGTAGTGAGATCACAGCATCTATCAGTCAGTTTTCTCCAGCACAAGTATCATTCTGAAAGCTGTGCTACTTTTGATAGCTGCGTTTTTGAGAATGGAGTGGGGGTGAGGGGAGCCACATTAGCACTCATATTTCACAGTTTAGAAAGGTGTAGATTCTGGAAATCCAGCAGACTGAGCTTATCTCTTGTTCCCTCATGAAATCAAAAACTAAACCCTGGAAATTAGAGATAAAATGTGAGTTGAGAAAGAGACCATCATGACTCGCATAGAAAAAAAATAATCACGTTGGTCATGATGCTGCTCTGGGTCTCTTAGATCTCTACACATGACTGAACAAATATCCCCACACACCACTGAACAATATTTCTAAGGATGCCATTGTAAAGACAAAACAAAATCTGGTTGACTGGCAATTTCCAGATGTAGTGCAACTGTGATGTCAATTATGCCTAGGGTGACCAGACAGCAAGTGTGAAAAATCGGGACAGGGGGTGGGGAGTAGTAGGAGCCTATATAAGAAAAAGTCCCAAAAATCGGGACTGTCCCTATAAAATCGGGATATCTGGTCACCCTAATTATGCCAAAGCAGGGTACCCTTAGATAACTCCTTCATGTTGTTTGCCCACAAACCTATCTCTATGAAACAATTTTTTTTAACAATATGTACCTTCTCATATATGTCAACTTTTCATGTAGCAGCAGGAACTAGTGCAGAGTTTGTTATTCACTAACCTTTATTTCTATGTAGGTATATAGACAGCTAGTGAAAAGAATAAAGAGGTGAATGATTACATTTACCAGTTCTCTTGGTACTGCAATTTTATGGCTATTTTGGGAATCAAGATAGAAGTGGCTGCTATTTATTTAATAAAGATTCTAGTAAATTCCAGCAGCTGAACATATAATTAGTCCATCTGCGATAAAAATTGATATTTTCCCATGTCCATATTTTTTGTACTACATCTATACCCATCTCAACTCAATGCAAAGCTAACATAAGAATACAGCCATATTTCCTTTTTTAATTGCACATGGACTTCACATTTTGACTTTTGAAAAAATTGTTAAAATATGTAATTGTATGCTGTTCCCAGAGGACATTTATAATTGAATTATAGAGTCTTGTTTCTGATCCAAGCTGTGAGAGAAACACTCTCATTTGCAGTTCTTTAACTGCCAAGCACTCAAATGGAATAAGCAACCAACTGGAATAATTTAGTAAGTACTTTCTGGGAATAATTATGACATTTTGCAAGCAACAATTTTTTCTATATTTTTTATAAAAAACATTGCGTTCTTTAATTCCCTCAATAGAAACATCCCTGCTGGAGTTCCTAGACAACTTGCATTTTTTGTTTACAATATTTTTTTGTTTGCTTTTGGTACTCTGGACTCTATCCTATATGTGAGAAACTGAGAGCCCTCAGCTCCCATTGACTCCAGTGGGAATTGGTGCTGCTCAGCATCTTGTGGTTTGCAGTGTTCGATGAATTATACTACCCGTGAGCACCTTTGGCAAACTAGAACAGAGATGTGTTTTAAATGTTTCCTTAATAAAATGTCTGATCTGCTGAATAATAAAACTAGTGTGACATGAAAAAATACCTCTTCTCAGGAGTATTCATGTAACTTAATTGGCTTGATGCAATTTGCTCATTCATATTTAGCCTGAGACTAACCCTGAGAAATTTCAGCCCCCAATTTTTTAAAGAGTTCTATATTAGTGATGATAGGGGATAAGAATGAAATGGCTCTTTCAACTTTATCGGTAGTGTTATGGTGCTATTATAGTTGTAATGTCCCATTTCCCATGGCAATAATCTAATGTCTTTAGAGGATCAGTTTTGTATTGAGTCACTCAAACTAGATTACTGTGTGGAAAAATTGGGTGTTTTTTCTTAATATCCCTTAATTACAGAATGTTAAGCCAATCTCTGACTACAAAGGGCCTGATTCTGCCACCTTTGTTCATGTTGAGTAGTACCTTACTCTGTGAGCTGTCCCTTAATGGAGTAAGGAGCTACTCAGTCTGAGGAAGCATAGCAGAAGTGGACTGCTTTGGTGCATTTCATTGGTGTTTATTAGACCAAAAGATACCAAGGATTATTCAGTGTACCTTGGGGTAGGAAAGGAAGTATCT
Organism: Chelydra serpentina; assembly: GCA_037349315.1. Taxonomy (NCBI): domain Eukaryota; kingdom Metazoa; phylum Chordata; order Testudines; family Chelydridae; genus Chelydra; species Chelydra serpentina. The sequence continues at coordinate 32,944,559 of JBAIAC010000042.1, forward strand.
TTCTGGCTAGTGAAAAGATTCCCTTGACCTCTTAGACTTTCCTCTATTACTTATCCTCTGTAATACCCCAGCACTGCTAGCAGGCATTACTATTTATCTGCACAAGCAGGGGGAGACAGTGAGTGGGCCTGATAGTTGGGAAATGGGCCAGAATAGGAATAGTAGTTGTAATCTTCATTAATTTACTGTAGTTTACGGAGGACTTTTTCTTATGCCTACTGTTTTAAGGGTTAAACTGCCTCTGTACTTTTAATTAACTTTGTTTATCTTCAACTGGCAAATTAACTTCTGCAGTGAATGTAACTACCACAACCAAAAAACCCTCTAATGTAGCTGAAAATCAGATATCAACTTAGAGGTATGTCGGTTCAATGCAGAGATCTTAGTTCCACTTAGTACAAGTTCCAACAGGGCATGAATGTTAGGAAATAATTTTATTGTTTGTTTGTTGCATACTGCACTGTGCTCAAGCCATAGTGTGCATACAGCTACTTTTATTTTCATTTTGGATTAACTACTTTTTTTTCAGAAGGTGGAAGAGCAACAAAACTGATCTAAGGCTTGGATCCATAGAGGGACTTAAGCATTTGTAATGCTGAGCAAAATGTAAGTGTCGAGGAGTTTCAATACCTACTGGGTTAGATGGCAGTTAAGCTGTGGACCTAAATTTGGGATGTAGGTGCCTACATCCCTTTGTGAATCGGGACCTACGTGTTTTGTTCAGTTAAAATGTCTGCTGAGAGCATAATATACAGTGTGTTGTGCTGGGCCAATACTGGCATTATGTAGACATCATATAGTTATGTAACATTGGGTATGTCTGTGTTGGAGGGGCTAATGGACATACGTAAAGCTTGCTCTGTAAAGTGCTGCTAAGTGTCCTGGACTTCCTCTGAAGTCTGTGGAAGTTAATGGTACTGAGTACCCTTCAGGGTCAGGCCCATAGCTTTATTTGTATATCTCTGTACTTACGGAAATATTCAAAGGATAATTGAAAGTTTGATGAAAAAGCAAATGGCAAATTCTGTAAGCATGAAGAGAGGGAAGAATGGTATGTATGTGACTATGCACTTATCTAAGCAATTTTAGAATCCAAGTTGCAGGCCCTAGAGGGTATAGTTTGTGCATTGTGGATACCCTCAAGAGTATTGTTAAAATTCTAGGCTATTTAAAAATTATTCAGGCCAGGAAAGATAGACCTGCACAGAGACCTCAAAATGCTGCTCAATCTCAAGGGCATTTAAAACTATCTTACGGTAAAAAACCTTGTTATGACTAAACAAAATAAACTTGAAACATGCCTGGGAGCAGAAGGAAGAAAAGAATGGAAAGGGGTAAGTGACCTGGCTAAGTGAATTAATGTAGAACAGTGATGTCAGCCTAATGTCTGCAATTGACAGGATCAGCCAATTAAGCTATGAAATCTTTCTTACTCATTTCTGTGAATTCAACAACCTGTAGTCCCAGTAACCTCTCTGGCACCTTTCAGATAGCCGAATGAGAGTGGGGAGAAAATATAGCATGGGAAAGATATCACTGCAATTTCTTCCTCGGTGATGGGTCAGAACTGGTGTCCTTGAAACTCCAGGCCCTGTGTAGCAGGGACTGTCATAGGCCCCTATATAGCTTAAGAAGACCCTTTTCAAAACTGATTACCATGGGAAGAGAATGAGGAGAAAAACAATGATAACAAGGGCAGGATTGATGAGGAGACTTAAACTTCAATATATAATAATAAAAACCTTGAATTACAGAAAAAAATTAAGACCCTTATTCTGAGCCTTTGAAGTTCTCCTGTCCTCAACTGAGAACTCATTTTGCTGAGAGTAAGCTATGTTTAGTTCTCCAGATGAACTAAACAGCATATTGATTTGAATGACAATTATTGTATGGTATTGTTTTGTTGAAAACCTTCAGTAAGTGTATATATTTTAAGTGTTCATGAAAAGAGACAGATTGACAGCATGAGAAATTAACGTATGAAGAGATGCTGGCCTCATTCCAGGATTAGAATGTGAATGAATAGCTGAATAAGAGCTCTGTGTCAGTGCAACAGCTTCTCTCTCTCACCAAGAGAAGTTGGTCCAACAAAAGATATTACCTCACCCACTTTGTGTCTCTAGCTTTCCATTCTAAACCTTAATTTGATACATGCAAAACCCTAACTAACTTTGACAAAACAAAATCAATCCAACTAAAATGTCTCATACATGTTCCTTTGAGGGATTTTTTAAATCTGGGAGTAGGTACTTATCAGATACAACTGTTTGTGTTCTAAGAATTTTTCACTTTTGCAAGAAAAACTCCAACTGGATTTATTTTTAGTCCCAGATCATAGGTTCATAAAATCATAGACAGGTAGGGCTGGGAGGGACCTCAGGAGATCATCTAGTCCATCCCCCCATCCTCATGCAGAGGCCGAATTAAGTATACTTCATCTAACCTGGTTTTTAAAAACTCCAATGATGGGAATTCTACATCCTATTTTTAGGAGGCTTGGACTGTGTGTGTTTAACCTATGGGAAATCAGTGAAATTACATGAATTTTGCACAGTTTCTAGTTAAGACTTGAGCAATCTCTTCTTAGCAATCCATGAATGAAAACCAGCTGCTTGGAGTCAAGCATCTTAGCCACCTGAGGTGTTTCTTGTGAGAATGAGTTGGGTACCTGCTTCATTCCACAGAAAACAATGGGAGGGGAGAGGATGTGGTGGTGTAGTCCAGTGGTTAGCACACCCACCTAGAAGATGGGAGATCCTGGGTCCAGTTCCCCTGCTTCAATCACTCTCATTATTTATCTACAGTGGAACAGCTTCACCAGGAGAGTTTGAGGGTATCCCATATCAGAATAGTTCAGTGGTTAACACACTCTCCTGAGAGGTGTGGGAGACCCCTGCATGAATCCTCTTTCTGAACCTTGGTCTCACACATCTGAGGGAAGTGCTCTAATCTCTGGGAAAAAATTATAAGGCCACCACTACCAACTCCTCCTCTGGCAGCCAGATTTTGACTGGGACCAGATTCACTGGGCAGACTCTGAGTGGTCCTACCAGATTAGGCCTGCTCGTTACTTAGGTGTTTGGCAACCTATCTTTCCCCGGTTCATGAATCACTCTGTGGCTGAGGCGATAGGCAACCAAACAGCTAGAGTAATGCAGCAGTGAGCATTCTCAAAGACAGAAACATAGGTGCCTAGGGAATTTTTACCCCAAAAATTTAGGCACCAAGTGATTTTTGGTGCCTACAGCATTCAGCAGGAGTTTCGTAAATCACAGAGAAGCCAAAATTGTGACTTAAGTGCTTAAGTACTTTGTAGATCTGGGCCCTACATCTTAATGGCATCACCAGTCCCCTGAAACATTCCGGAATCACCTACATTTCAAGGATCTAATCAGAATGATTTACATTAGTTTATAGACTAAAAAGCAAAATTAGATTTGATTTGTCTCTAGCTCACTGTTATAAAGTGGGGTTTATTCTATGAGATAATCAAATAACTATTTTTCTTTACACATAACTAGCATGAGATTTTTCATTCCTTTGCAGGTCAGAATAAAAGTTTCAAACCCTTATTTTTAGACTGTACTACTAGTGAATGGTAAGTAGAGGCTCTTTCCAGCTGTTAAATTAATGATAGTTCATATTTTGTGCTTTTGAGACAAGGCTAAGTCATACTGTCACTCTTAACTTATGCAAGTGCTGATAAAACTCCCATCAGGCTTGCCTGAAAGAAATTATGATGACATTTATCGTTTTTAATCTAAACCAAAGAAGCTTTATTAAAAAACCAACTCTTTAGAAAGGGTAGATTTAACTTTGCATACAGAATTTGATTTGCTCTTTTGTTCACAGAATAATGTATTCATACATTCAAGGAAATTAATGTCTAGATAAGATTTCAGAATTAAAGGCCCTATCCAGCAGCAAATATTCACTGCCTTCCCAAACTTCTAAACCCCAGATGGTCTAAGATCCTGGCTCAGTGGAGTTGAATTGGCAGGTGGATCTAATTAGAGGCCTACAGTGAAATCCAGTTTAAACAGAAACACCTCCAGATTTTCAAGTGATGGATGTGGCTGGGAGGTAGAGAGCTACTGAGCTGTATACCTACCATGCTACACAACTACTTCAAACCTCCCTCTCCCCATTTGCAGCAGTGAAGCAAATGAGTTTCTGCATGATCAATGTCTATCTTTAGTCTACAGTTGGCAGTGCAGTTCATCCCAGGTGGACATTCAGGGAGAATCCGACTGCCCATAATACAAGAGGAAGCAGGGGCTTTTATAAATAGCTTTCCTTTGCTGTCTTCTGGAATGGACCTGACACCCATTATGGCACATATTGTGATGAACATCAGTTCAGTTTTCACAATCCTACTCTATGCCAAGGAACCTAACCAATTACCTAAAGAGGTACAATGCTATGTACCCCTATTGCCAGTCTTTAGAGACATCCATTACCCCTGCTGCTTACCAAAACCTTTTTCTAATGGAATTAAAGGAAGAAATCTTATTCTGAATCCCAGAGCATGAGAAGAGACTTTTAGCAGGCAGTTTAGTCTTCCTGTAAAATGAAACCAATAGTCTCATAAATTTAGCTGCCTGATTACTTTGCCTTCTTGGCAGAATCATAGCGGAATAATCAAAACCTTTTATTCTTACAACAAAGTCTCTACTTTGTATAAAGAGCTGGATGGAAGTTTTGTTTTATCTAGGTTAACTTGTAAATTCTTCTTACATTTTTCATTTTTATTACTTGCCCAAACATTGTACTGAAAATAAGGAAATCTGCTATTGTTATTATAGGCGCTGATAAAATTGGATAGAGTAGAATATAAATGTTGTTCTTGGTTCTGTAAAAAAGGCCACTATATTCAGCTACTTTAAAACAAAAAAACAAAAACCATTGATTGTATTTCACATACTGGACTTGTTCAGACCAGAGTGAGAAATGAAATTGGAATAAAATGGTACGAGAGAAGGTGTGTTCTGGGTGACTCCAGGGAACTACAGCTACATTAAGCACGTGCAATTTAGCTACAGTTAATATCAGGGAGCTAATTGGTTAGAAGAGTGAAGATCCAGAATTCCCAAAGGTGCTTCACAGTCAGGGTCGGCTCTAGGCACCAGCCTAGGAAGCACATGCTTGGGGCGGCACATCGTAAGGGGACAGCATTCAGGCTAATCTCAGGGCAGCACATTCCGCTCCGGCCACTTTTTTTTTTTTTTTGCTTCGGCAGCACTCCGTGTTCCATGCTTGGGGCGACAAAAAAGCCAGAGCCAGCCCTGTTCACAATATTGATTACACAAGGTATTTTTAGGCAGACTTTTGCCTTCTCCTAAAAGAGTTCATACCAGGCACTTATTGTAACAAACGGCAAGAGAAACTGGATAGGCTGAGAATTCCGTGGTGGGTGGGGCATTAAGATGCTTTTCACATTTTTTGCTGGCAGTTGGATGGAAAACATTATCTCTTCAATTAGTTTTTATCTTGTTGTTGTATAAGCATCTATCACTATGGTATCTGCATATCTCCCAAGCATGTGTATTTAAAAAAAAAGACCATAATCTCCCTCTTTTTCTTTCCCACCAACTAGAAGTAAAATGCTTAAACAGAGTTAAGGGTGGACATTTGAGTTGGGTGTATAATGTGTATAAGATGTTTAGTTTTGAACACGATGCTGTTCTTAATCTTACTTCTTGTGGGAGTTAGTTCCTTAGTATAGACTCAGTGAAAGTTTTGTTTCCTCTATTAAGAAGTCCCAACTAATGCCTGATCTACACTAATGTTATAAGTTGATCGAAGGGTAGGTCCACACTACCCGCCCGATTCGGCGGGTAGAGATCGATCTTCTGGGATCAATTTATCGCGTCTCATCTGGATGCGATAAATCGATCCCAGAAGCGCTCCCCCGTCGACTGCGGAACTCCTGCTTGCCGAGAGGAGGAAGCACTGTCGATGGGGGAGCCTGCCTGTGCCGCGTGGACCCTCAGTAAGTAAACTTAGTTCGATCAAGGAAACGTCAACTTCAGCTACGCTATTCTCGTAGCTGAAGTTGCGTTTCCTAGATCGATCCCCCGCCCCAGTGTGGACCAGCCCTAAGTCACGTTACTTCAGTTACATAAGTCGACTTACGTGTCTTCACCAGGCCTGCTAAATCAACACCGCTGCATCGATCACAGCAGTGCCAATTTAGCTGATAATGTAGACATGGTCTTATTGATCAACTATTTCATTATTCCAATGCAATGTAGCTATCATGGGGGTTCGCAGTCATCAAAGGAGAGAAGGCAATTGGGGCCAGTCCCATGATGGGATTTGAATATCAGGACAGAAACCTTAAACCAGACACTATATTCAGTGGGAAGACAGTGCAGAGTGTCCTTGTGATATGCTCATTTTCTGTTGTTTAGAAGCCAGGCTACTACATTTTGTGCTATTAGGAGGGGTTTTTTTTAGGGCATATAGCTCATTTCTAGATTGGAACGATCAAGCTGGAAGATAGCAAATACATAGATCACAGTTGCTAAATCTCAATCCAGTAATACAGAGCACACTCTTCTGGCCAGTTGTAGATGGAAATGGACCTTTTTGGGGTCCAGTAGCAATGAAAAGTCCATAGGAAGCCAAAGAGTGTGGCCCAGAAAACTGATCATGGTGCCATTTATAGTGGAAGGTGTGATGGAAAAAGTGACTTTCAAAGTACATCCCTTGCTCACCAGTATCACTTCCAAATTGCCTGTTATCTATAGTTAGCTGATATTAATCCATTGACAAAGCCAGGAGATGGTGGTGGTTATATTTGAAATCAGAGATATAGAGCCAGTTGTTGTCTCCTAACCCCCTGCTCTTCAGCTCATGTTTTCTGAACTTTGCCTACAGCTACATATAGATGCTGAGTAGCAGTAATTGCTTTGCTGCATTGTTTTCATCGTGACTCCATGTCTTAAATGTCTTCAAGTTCAGATAAGATGTAGCATACAGCATTTCAGCAGTTTATCTATTTTTGCTATAGAAAACATTGGTAAATAAGCATCTGCTCACATTGTGTGAGGGGTATGGCCAATTGATTATCAGCTATAGTCATTCTCACTCTGTTTCTAAATATTGTTAGTAAAGTTACAGACAAAGGTAGAGCCTGAGGTAAGTATTTAATGCCTCTTGACACCCCCATCCAGCTGGAAACTCAACATTTTGAAAACAGTTTTTGTTCTGAGCCAAGCAAAATCCATTCATGTAAGATTCTGCAAAGCTTTAATTATTTCTTTAATTATTTTACCTAGACCATTTACAACCCACAACAAGAATAAAACAGCAGGAAGTTAGTTTTCTTTTGGTTTGGCCAAAACTCCAAGGTGATGATTTTTTGTTAAAATTGGTCTTTTTTCCTAGCTAGTCAGGCTGACTTTGGAAAAGCATCCTTACTTTCACCATAAAACAGCAGAAAGGATGCTGTTAAAATTATATTTGTGATGCTCAGTCGCAACTTTGTTAAAGGGCCTCAGATTAGTCAACTAATCTCTATAATTTCTTCTGATACTAAAAATCTGACAATATTTTAACAAATAGAAGTTGCTGACTTATCCCTCTGTAAGCACTTTTCCAGCTATATCTTTTGAAACGTGGAAGCAAAATAAATAAATACAAATTTACATTAGTTTTTAACCTTTAAGTACCTTTAAGTAACGTTAAGAATTGTTAATGAGTTACAAAGAACTGAGTAAGAAACACTCTATGATTTTTTTTGGCAAAAAAACCCCTCGGATTTAAAAAAAATTCTGTTTAAAATAAACAGACAAACATAGCATACGTAATGAGCTCAGTTAGAGATCGGGTTGGGACCCAAATATCTGTCAGTACCACCAAGTATTTTCTCAGCAACAGGGTACACCACTGCTGAAGTGTGAAAGAAACAAACATTAAGGAGGGAGAAATAAAACTATGTTGTATGTTAAATGTTCTGGGAACTGGGGAGAAAAACGTTATGGTGTGTAGAGCTGTTTATGAAACATCCTTCTTGGGTGTATTGTATGTTTACATATTGGGTGAAAGTATGGTTTCATGTGTATGTATATGTTCTAAATTTCTGGGTGGATTTTTGTTTTGGTTTTGTTGGGATTTTTTTCCTCCAGAAGAAGTCGCTTCCTATGCTGTGGTATGTTAACTTCTCAACATTAGTTTGACCCAGGAACCAGTGTCATTAAGCCAATGCAAGATCGCAGAGTCTAGCCATTACAACATATATCATAATTTCATAAAGAATGGCAGAACCAAACTACAGGGATACTTTATGAGCCATATCCAGCCCAACGGAGATGATTCAAAGGACTAAATGTTAAATAATCTTGTCAATTGGCTGTCTTAAAGGATAGAAACAATCTGAATTTATTTTGAAGACTTGAGTAGGAAAAAGACAAGCATGTTTGTTAATTTATGGGTTATTTTAGAGCTATGCAACTGGTTTCGGAAACAGTTAGCCTCGATTGTGGCAGCACAACAATCTTCACCCATGTGGAAAATCTGTTTGAATTAACATGCAATTATGTTCACATATGTTTGTGCTTGATCCCTTTATTTTCCTGAATGAGGACTTTTCTTTTTTCCCTGTATATAAAATGCTGTGTGATGACAGTAATGCAGTAAGACTTTATGGCCAAGGTGATTGGTGATTAAATATATTTGCTTTAATCTCTTAGTTACAGATTCACATCCAGCCCAGGCCAACAATTATTTAAATTGATGTTACCAGTAGGCAGTCCAGTGTTCAAAATTAATTCAGTTCAAATGGAAAGAGATTCACATAAAACACTACTACAACTGAAAAGAATTAACACACTTCTTGGTAACCTCAACAAAGAGGCCATGGAATGAATGGGCATGAAGACTGAACTACATTTTTTGTATCTTTTATATCCTTACGCCTAGAGAGTTTGGGTCCTTTTTGGAATAGAATTAAAGTGCATTAGTATATTCTTTGTCAAGAATCTGGCACTTCTGCTGCCCATGCTGTACCAACTTTGTGACTGAATAGAGAAGTTCATCTCTAGAAATATTATTAATCTAGGAACAAAGTAGAGTTTAAGAAATATTTGGAAAATATTAACATATATAAATTACTTGGTCTGGATGACATGCATCCTAAGCTATTGGATAAATTAGTTAATGCAATCACTTTAGCAGCGACAACTATTTCTGAAAAATTACAGACAACTCGGGGAATGTCACAGGATGAGCTGGTCCTTTATCAGTGTTGGGACTCAGCTTCTCCTGTGCCAGACTTAGCTCACCTCCGTGGGTGGAGGGGATGAACACAAAGATCATGTAATAGGCGAACTGAGAGCTATAAGGGCAGCCTGTAGTCATTCAGGCTCAAGGGGATGCTCCATTAAAAACTGGTTGCACAGCTGGGATAGGCAGTAGTGAAGTAGCCAAGGCTGGGTATGTAGGAAGAGGCCCTGGGAAAGAAAGACAAGGTATTTTGGGCTAGGGGAAAAGTGCCCAATTATTTAGAGTTCCAGGGCCAGAAACTCATAATAGTGGGCGGACGCACTTGCATCTGTGCTGCCATCATGTGAGGTGGTACAGCCACTCTGTCAACAATGGGAAGTGTTGATTAGAACCGAGGAGGGCTGGAAGCTGAGTCCAGATAAGAGCTAAAAATTGCTGAGAAAGGCTTGTACCTGGCTGGAATCTAGGTGAAAGACTATGTTGTGTTTCTTTTTCATTGACTCTGGAAGGAGTGGACTTTTGTGACTTAGATGGAGGGCTCAGAAACCATAGACTCCTAAAAATGTGGAAGCTGGTGGCTGACTATCTGAGAGGGGAAACTGAGATGACATACACAGAAAAACATAGACAGTGGACAAACCTGCAGCTGGACTGGATAATTCCCTGCCATAGGGAGATACCAAGAGATTGCAGAAATGGAAATATAGCACTGATTTTTTCCCAAAAAAGTCAGTTTTCCTTGCTTTTTGGTCAAAATATATTTTGATCGGAATTTCATGCTCTACTGGTGATGGTGGAAAGTGCTCAGGTTGACTTCAAACTGCAAGTAAGGAAAAAAAACCTAAAAGTATAGGGGAAACATTTATGGAGAGTCCCATAACAAATAAAAGAGAGAATAGGAGAATTCTTGTGCAGAAACACAAAATATAGCAATAAGTACAACATTTTATGTGCAACTTTATTTCTTGATTCTTGATCTTTATGGAACTCCCCAAAAAAATGGAATCACTGACATATCAGATAAATAAATTTGGAGATATAATACAGAAAATGCATGCTTAATATTTACCTCTAGTATAAAGAACTAAAACTTCATAAAATTGGGAAGGAGATAAAGATTGATAGAAAGTACAGAAGAAGTGAGAGCACACAGCATTGGGGGGGGGGGGTAAAAGACAAAAAGGAAAGTTACACAGCAGTAAACAGAAGAAAGAGAAGAAAAAATGGAGCAAAGGAAGATAAAGAAAATAATCTCACATTAAATGTACATAAGGTTTGATATGTTTATGTGCACACAGTGCTAGTAAATTGAAAGGAAATATGAATTGGTATGAATTTTGTTTTTCAGCTCAGAAAACCCCAACTCATATAAGTCAATCCAGTTCAGACTATGACTGCCATCAATGTTGTCAATTAGTTTAAATTCTTATGGTGTTTTTGTTTTGTTTTTAATAAGGACAGTTTTGTCCATTGGGAACTGTCCCAAGAATGGGGCCAACAGTATCATATACATTACTAACAAGTCCATCAGACTGTAACAACTTTCAGTCACTACGCATCTAGGCTTACTCATGTTGAGAACCTTTTGCTTTCACATGCTGTCATGTGTAGCTGTATCCTACTGTATAGCACTGTGGACTTTTTTCTTCTGTCAAATTAACTTTCTGTTACTCTTTTAACTCGAATGGCATTCTTATCTGTCACCCACTTACTCAAACAGGTCTTTTTGTAAAGTATATCACACTGTCTGGAGAAATCATCAGTTCCATGGGCTTCTGAAAATAGTACTTTTAAATGAACTGTGACATTTTAATAATTTTTGGAGCCTGTCAAGTCTTTAGGCATCTCTTTCTTGCCTGTCCAAGAATAAATCTAGTAGCAATATCTTCTCACTTCCGACAAGCCTCGCCAATTTCTTTGACACTTCATGGAACTAGATTTCTTTATATAAGAACGTTTCTTGAGACGCTTCATCAGTACTGCTGGTTTCCATGTGTTATCTTTGACAGTATCTCCCTGTTGAGTTAAATATTTGGCATTTGTGTTTATAATATTGTCTGAATTATGGCTTTTACTGTTTCTCCCGCCTTCAAACTTGATCTGGTGCTGGCATCAATAGAAATGTTTTCATTATGAAAAAGGGTTCTGGTTCTTCTTACCAATAGTAGTTAGTTCCTTCAGCAGGAGTGTTTCTTAAGTCCAGTAAAGCTGAATAAACTCACACACGTGTATTGTTGGTAATACCCACCACAGTTTTGGATTCTCTGATCTTGAGTGTAAATGATTCCTTACAATGCTTTTGAAAGCCAAAAACCTCATCTTGTGAACACAGATGGCCAAGAACATATCCAGCATTGACCAATGTCTGGAGTTAATGACATTTTGAAAAAAATGACTTTGAGATCCAGTAGATTCTGGGTACATTTTTATGATGGTAACTGTTTTGAAATTAAAATGCCTATTAAATATTTTAAAACTAAATAGTTTGCAAATGTACTAATTGTGGTGGCGTTGTTCCCAACCTATTTGCATATCTTAAATTTATCATTAATAGCATCTCTGAAGCTCAAAAAAATTGTATTGTGAATCATCCAGTAATTCTGCCTATATTTCATAGATTTTAGGGCCAAAAGAAATCATTATGATTACTTAGTGTAATCTGCATAGCACAGGCTACAGGATTTTCCCTGTTTATTTCATATCACCTGTAAGTATACTAGGCTTTTCAGAGTAAGTGCTGGTCCCTGCCCCGAAAGTTTTTAAACTACTGATGGATTTAAAAGACAAGTGTGTGTAGGTAGGTAGGTATGGGGCAAGCAAATATATTGGTTACAGATGTATAATTACATGGATACTCAGTACACACATAATTACATCTTGGTGGTTCAAATGTGTTTATATTTTTAACACTACTTGTGTGAGGATGAACTTGTTCCAGAATCTTCTCCTTTCATTCCCTTCCCCTTCTCTTTTCTTCTTCTCCTCTTTTTCCATATTCAACTTTTGGTTTTTTATCTCATTTAAGTTCTTTTTATCTTCCAAGTATTGTCATATGTAATTTACACGTCCAACAACAAATTACATGTAATGCAACCTCCCAGTGTGTATGTGCCCAAACTGAGTCACTGTATTACCTTATTACTGTAACCCTCGTCCTTCACCCCATCTCTCCACCGTTTATGACCCTCTTGTTGCATCACATCTAAAAATAGATTGCAAGCTTTTTGTGTCATATTTTGTCAGAAGAACTGAACATGTGGAACTCCAACTGAACTTAATAGAAACCTTCTGGAAACGTTTATGTATTTCTGTAAAGTGCCCAACACAGGTTTAACCACACACAGCCACAAAAAGACAATGCAGAGTAAACATTTTATATAGACACTCATCTTTTATGGATTGCTAATAATGAATAATCATTAATTTGTCAATCAATAACCAATAATCAATTAACAACTTGTAGTTGAAAGGTGTCAAAATTACAACTATATGTTCAACATAGTGTGTCTATGTGTTTAAATCAGTTCAATAATTAAAACCTTGAATAAGTCAATTTTTATTGCATTTATTAAATAATCAGTTAGTTTACAGCACATAATTGAAAGAGGCACGTAGTTACCTACAATCTGGGTCCCTGCAATCTCCAATAGTCTGCTCCTACTCTATTATAGAAGTTGTAACTATCTGCTGTTAGCCTGTCATAATTATACCCCTAGGTTTTTGGGGTGTCTGCAGTTTTTGATTTCTAATGGTTCTGTTTTCCTACCCAAATATATCTTGTTTTTTAAATACACTTCAGGACTTCTATCATACTTCATAAAGTCCTAACTGTGTAACAGATGCTGCTTACTAATTTTGTTAGTATGTTATATTTATGTATATTCCTGTCTATTGCAGTTAGGACATTGCTTGTTCAGTCACAAAAGCATGGCACTACATTAAAAGGTCTTAGCAATTTTAACAAGCTTGTATTTTTCCTTTCTTAGTATGACCATAGAGGATTATTGGAGTCTGGTTCATGATCAAGCTATAGGCCTTCTAAAAGTCTGGTTCATAGGCCAACAGGCTTAATTCTGCAAACTCATACTTTCACTCAAATAAGTGCAATGGGACTATTCAGGTGAGTAAAATGATCTATTTCTGTACTATGACCCTGATCACCATAACAGCATCTAATGCATAAAGACAAAGTTCTTAGGCCCTGGTCCTGCAATGAGCAATGTCCGTGCAGACTCCTGTACCTAATGCAAAGCCCCTTGAAGTCAAGGGGGCTCTGCATAGAGCTCATTCCAGAATCAGGGCCTTAGTTTGTATATGTCTAGTGCTTGTACTGTTTAACAGACTCTTTTAGCATGTGCTTAAAATAAGTATAATTCAGACAAAAAGCTAAAGACACACATGGATTTCTTTAAAACATTCTTTAGTCAGTACTATATACTGACAATGCTATTGCTATATGGGTATGTAACAAGTTTCAAGTCATGGCTTCCTGGAAAAGCCTGGAATAGTTTGTCCAGGGAAGTGTTGATTCAGGAGCCAGCAGTGGTTGAGGTTGTCATTTTGTTAAATATCCCAAGGCAAACATAAAAAGGTTCTCTGAACTTAATCTGCTACATGGTGGTCTGTTTTACGTATGTGCTTTATATTATGTCCCAAATAGGAAATTTTACTTTGAATTTCTTCAGATTATTCTTTATCACTATGCTTTAGAATTCTGGACCCGTCAATAGGCATACCATGGGCCAAATCTGAACCACCAGATGCTTTTGAACAGACCCCTAAATCTTTTTATTTACTTATTTTTATCGTATTTTTATTATTTTCTCTGGAGTCTGGACCTTGACTATACCTTGACCAAGGAATTTGGACCTTGACAAAAATAATTTATTACCCAGATGTTGAGTTACCTGGTGACTTATTTCAATTTCTCCAGTTTGGTGTTAACTTAATTTGATTTTCAATTCTTTTGTAAGGTGGCATGGGAAACATTGCATATTATGGAGGCACCTCTCATGGTTCCATAGTTAAGGCTGAGTTTTGCATTTGATCCAGGGTTTCAACCTGTTGTATTTTTCATATAAATCAGGTTTATTCTCCCCAAATTACCACACCTACTCTGTGGGCACAGAAGGATTTCTTTAAAATTTTTTTTAGAATTTACAAGCAAATCCATAAATTAGACTTGCAATTAATTAAAAAAGGTCCTTTAAGAAATTTAGCCATCTTGTCAGAATTTTTTTTGATCCTGAATAGTCTGAATAATGGAATAATACAACTTCAAACTTTCCACATAGTTAAAACTCACTCAATATTGTGAATATGCATTTTGAAGAAAAAAGTTAGGATTAATGGTCACTTTTTTTTCATTATTCTTCATAAGAGAGTTTTGTTCTTCAGCAGACACATTAGTAAATTCCACAAAGAAATTGGCCTCTTCAGAATGGCTGCCTGACTTATTAAATAAGTCTTTGTTTCTCTCAGTGACTTATCTTATTTTGTTAATATATCCTGTGACTCTAGTAACCAAAATCACACTGCTACCATCAGCAGATTAAAGAATATTCTTCTTTTGATTCTTGTGATGTAGGCTTATACCTGTTAGAGGACAGTTAACATTCTGACAAGGGGGTCTCTGTGACTTGTGTGACTATCTGCAGGTACTGTATATGGACTCAATTCATCCACACAAAACTAAGGACTATAGTATGTATGGTATCTGATTATTGGTGAACATGGAGTATCAGGGAATCTTTGTCTAATGGTTTATCAAATAGGCCATTGGAGTCCACATTTTCAGCATATAGAGTGAATGTACTATTTCAAAAAAGTCAAAGGCTAGAAGCAGTACTTGACGTCAAATTCTCTTTCCTGTTGAGTAGTACAATGTGAGGAGAGACCTCCTACAAATTCCCTGCTGGAAATTCTCCTGGACCAGGAGAGTCACTAGCAGTCACAGTGCCGGCATAGCTGACTCCTGCAGATCTCTCCACACAGCCGATGGTGCAGGGGGTGTATCGAGCATAGATAAGAGTGTGTCAAGTGGCAAGAAGAGGAGTGGCTGGAGTGCACTACACCCTGGTTATCCTTAACTGGCGTATCATCCCTTGTGAACCTTAGCCAGCTGGCAAAGTCCCAGGGAAGGGACAGCAGATGCTCAGAATGATGCTGGGCCATTTCAGAACTACTGTGACTTCAGGGAAAGAGTTGGAGATGTGTCATCCTTTACCACCTCTCTGTAATGGCAGGGCTGATTCCAACATTTTGGTTTAAAAGTTGCAAATTGGGGCTTAGGAAACACATTTGTAATTTGCAATCAAATATGTTTTCTTCTTAGCACAGTTCTTTTAAGGGCTACAATTTAGAGCAAACAGGAATATATTTTGAGTTGACAGGGATATATGAGGTTGCATAATTAACAGATGCAGTAAACCTGACACATTAGGAAATAAAGTGTTGACTGCTGAAACGAACCTCATGGATGCAAGTGGAAATTCCTAGGTGTCTAGCTGAAAAATCTATGAATTCCTGCTCCTGCCCTATAAGGGGGAAGCAAAGGGCACTAATTTGCAGCAATTGGAACTGTCCATTATCTGTTTTCATTGTAACAAATTTTACAATTATACATAGAACCATTATATTTAATATTTGTATTACAACATAGCAAATAGTGTAAGCAGAGTCAGGATGAGCTCTACCCTGACATCTGGTGGTGAGTTGTGGAAAGGGATGTCAGGGGCTAATCTTGTTTGCATGGACACACCCACCCTGCAAAGCATGATGGACCGCTTGCCCAAATGGTCACTTTGGCTGCTGTGGGATCCCCAGTTTCTCTGTTATTGGGGCAGGAAGAATAAAGTGTTGGTACCCTGATTATGTGAATCAAGGACAGTGGGCTTTTGTTATGATGGAGGGACTTGCCATCAACTAAGCAGCACTCGCTAGGCGAGGGACATGGGTTCCAAAACCCACTGAATTGAGAGAGGCTGGGGGCAGGTTTCTTGATTGGGCTGTTTGGCTATAGGTCTGAGACACTGATTGCACCTCCTCTCTCCACTGTGGAATATCAGAGCTAATGTTGAGTTCATTGGGAGTCTGGTTTCAGGCTGCTGAGTTGAAATCACTCTGGGCTAAGGATGCAAATGAGCACTAGGGCTCCCCTAACTACAAGCTGAAATCACTAAAGAGCTAAAACTCTTATGAGCTGAATTCACTGAGCAGTGTGTTAAGTAGTGGGGGGAGCCTGAAGATCTATTGCTTAGTGGCTGGCAGAGCGGAGCAGTTCGGGGGAACCGTCGGCGTGGCTTGCAGGATGGCGGAGCGGAGCTGCTGGTGGAGCCGTTCGTGGGGACCGTCGGCACGGCTTGCAGGACGGCTGGCGGAGCGGAGCTGCCGGCGGAGGGGAGCAGTTCATGGGGACAGCTGTAGCGGCTTGCGGGACGGCTGGCGGAGCAGAGCGAAGCCCCACGGAGGGGTGAGGCAATCATCTTCAAGCCACGTAAGGTCCCCCTTACCTCTCCCCTCCCCATTTCTGCCCAGACTGATGAACTTTTGAATTTTGGGACTGGACTTTTGGGTTCTTGGACTTTTGGGGACTTTGGGTGATTTCTGGGTTGCTGGACTCAAGAACCAAAGGGACAGGACATGGCCCAATTGGCTGGGGAGGGTCTTGCTCACAGTTTGGTTTATGAATCCTAGTTGCGGTGTTTTCCCAATTTAATGCTGGTGTCGTTTACCTGCTGTTATGAAAGATTTTCTGTTACACCGAGGCCCTGTGCTTGCGAGAGGGGAAGTATTGCCTCTTTGAGGCGCCCAGGGGGTGTGTGTAAAGATTTTCCCAGGTTACTGGGTGGGAGCTCAAGCCGGTTTTACATTGTATTGTTGAAAAGGGAACCCCTGTGTACTGAACCCAGCCCTTGCTGCTGTCAACTTGTCCTGGCAGAAGGGTTACATACGTTATTAGGGACATTGCTAGAACTTTTCTATGATTTTTACCTTACAATAACATTTGCTAATTTTCTCTCCCCTGACATATTTTAAATGATGTAAATGTTTCATTGCCATGCCATGTTTAACAAAAATGGAAAAGCAATGGTCCATAGAAATTAATTAGGAAACTTCTTTACACTAACTCTGTCTCACTTTTGCTTTGACACTGCATCATATATTTGTTAAAGAACCATCCAGAGAATATAACATTGCTTAGTGTTGTGTGACTCTCTGAAAAAGAATTGCATATGCTGAAATGGCAAAGACAATCTGACGCATAATTAGGACCATAACTCAGAATTTATTCTGTATGTGTGTGGGTTTTGTATGTAAAATTCTTAGTGTTATTTTAACATTGAGGTTTTTCTGCTTCATACAGAGACATTTTTACTAGTTTTTGGAAAGTACTTCAGCATTGAATTAGGTAATTCATTTGCCAAAACACAGGAGGCAGGGAAAGAGAGAGGTTTAAATAATGTACCCCCATTGGCACCATATGGAGGCCAAAAAACTCAGTATGCTTAATGTTAGGTGACTTGGCCGTTGATTCTGCTGGAAAATTGTAGGTGTGGAGTCAATTCTGGTAATATGCCATGAAATCAATTCCAGTATACCAGCTACCATTGATGGTCCAGCATAGACACAACAGGAAGCAAACCAGTAAAACTTTTTTTCAAAGTATGCTTGGAATACTTTGAAAATACTAAAAAAACACTATCTGCTAAAAACTTTTCCGAAATGCACATTGCTGACCCTGCAAATCCTCAGAACTGGATTGTTTGAGTAATTTGAAATACCACAGTTTACTTGCTTATCAAGACATGCTAGGTGAGATGAAATTCAGTCACTAGTCTAGTAAATATTTTAGAAGGGAATTAATATGGAATAATGTCATCTGGTGAGCGATGGGGAAGAGACAAAGATGAAGCCCCAGATTGTCTGCTGTAGCCAGTTTCTGGTGGTCACATAAGAATGTGGGGCAGACATTCAGGAAGCCAGTTATAGTATTCTGATTCTCTAGTGGATCTATGCCATCCCTGGCCCCTGGAATAGTTATCACAGTCTGAGAACAGCTGTTTAGTTTTTCAGGAGCCACCTGCCAGCTAGGGATTTCCAAAGCACAGCAGCAGCACTCCAGCCATGCTCCTTCCCCTGTTTGTAATGCCATGAATGTTTAGGGTCTGACTGTGTTCTCTCCATGCTGACAGGGACTCCCTGGAGGAATCTACAGTTATGGGGATCTGGCCAATTTCTGGCCTCTTTGTTCTGAGTGATTCAAGAGGGCTGGACTGGACAAGAGACTCTGGTCCAAAGTGAATAAACAGGCTCTGCACTGGGAACCTGTTGTCAGAATTGGAGTTATCTTCTCCTGACCTCAGAACACCAGGTTAGCTTGCTCAAATTCCCTTCACCTCATCCTGTATTTGATCAGTGAATCTACATAGTTTCACATCCACTGGTTACACTCTACCCTTTCCTTTGACCCACACCAGCCCTTCTTCCTTCTGTTGCTGCACAGACATCTCCCAGAAAGCAGTGTTTTGCAGCATGCAAGGATATAGAATCTCCAAGCTTATCTCCTCTAAAGCTTTCCCCCATCCTGTTGAGTGGAATCATACTAGTCCTACTGCTTTTAGGGCTTTCTGAGCTTGTAGATGCAGGGTGAATGGTAGGCGCTGACTCTCAAAGTAACAGTCTTAGCAAAATAATGGTGCTTATGCAATGAGAAATCTTGTAAGTTAGTAATTTTGTGCTTTAACTATAACAATTTAGTGGAGCAAGAACTGGAAGATTTACCAGTTCTGGTCCTAAGCAGACATTGCTTGACCTCTGATATTTAACTGCAAGAATTCAGACCTGTTGTAACTATGTATGAAATAAGGGGTTGTCTACATTGCTGCCCGTCGATCCAGCGGGTAATCGATTCAGTGGGGGGTCAATTATCGTGTCTAGTCTAGATGCGGTAAATCAACCGCCGAATGCACTCCCATCAACTCCAGTACTCCACCAGGGTGATAGGCGCAGGCGGAGTCGACAGGAGACTACCAGCCGTCGAATTACCACAGTTATTCACGGAGATGAAGTTGCGTAACTTAGATTGATTCCCCCCCACACCAGTGTAGACCAGGCCTAAAACTTCAGCAGCAGACCACAGAATGAACAATGTACCATACTGTTGTTTTTTCTGTATATAATTTATGGTTTCCCTTGTAGCATCTTGAATGCCTATGTATAAAACATTCAGATCTGATATTTTTATGATGTCATGGGGAGACCAAATAGCTCAAGGGTAGTTCTCATAACAAATTATTTCAGAAATCTGCTTCATTTTAAGTTTCATGGTATAGTTAGAAGTGGGGTTTTTGTGTGTGTGTTGATAATATAGATGTGAAATACCAAAGTTTTAAAATATATCCCAATTGCTAAACTCTGATATTGTAATATTAAAAAAAAGAAAAGAACATTTACCTAAAGGAAAAATAAAACGAAATGTCTATTGTCCCCATTAAAATCTACAATTTGTGGGTGGTAGTCCAGGGATAAAACTAATACAAACAATGTTCTTCAGTTTTTAACACATAAGTCCCATCGAAGTCTTCCTGTAAGTAGCTAATTTATTATTAATTAAAAAGGACAATACCTAAGACCTAACCCCAGATCCTTCCCTAGAATAGTAAAGTAGAACTACCCTCAGGATCAGAACTGGGTGAATGCTGCATAAAAGTACTTGTAGACATTCCAAATATTCCTTGATATCATTCACAAACCTTCTTGTTTGTTGTCTGAACATTCACTAGAGTAATTTTGACTGCAAGAATGTTCATGAAAACAAAATTTTCACAAATATATATGTGTTGATGCAAAGGTTTGTGCCAGAGACTTATTCAATCCTTTTTGTTTATAAGTCTCAGCCATCTAGTCAGGGAGCAGAAACATTATTATATAGCAAATACATAACACAGGGCAAATTGCAAATTATGAACTGCAGTTTTTCAGAGAATATTACAAAGAAACTTTATGCTGAAATTTTCATAATAAATGCATTGAATTATTTCTAATTTGTAAAAATCAGTCTAATTTATGAACAAAAAGGTTAGTTTTTCTATGAATCAGCATATGTTCTGAAATAATAAATCCAACTTTTCCATATATGAAATTTACTTAAGCAATGACTCAAATTAACAGGCTTTAGACAAATTCTCTCCATTTTCCTCAGTTGCTTCCAAAATACATAGTTTTCTACTGTATTTTATCTGAAGTTTTGGTAGATACAAAAGTGCCACTGCTGTACTTTATACCAAAAAAAAAAAAGCGCCCCATTTTCATGATGGACTGTGCAACACTGCTAACTTGTCAATCATTGTTCTGGCCCGTTCATCCACTGTGGTTGGAGCACTGGTCTTAACTTGCACTTTCCTCAGTGCAGTATACCAGCTGCTCTCCCAGCTTTTAAAGAGATGTTATTACATGTTTTAGCCCATTTTATGATCCCACCATAACATCTGGCCCATTGGGAGCTGGGAATACTGCAGCTCAGGTTTCAGCCTATTTTGATATATCACCATCACATGCTCATCTGTCAGCCAGCCCACCAAGAATGAAAGAAAGTCAGGATCTGATATTCCTGTTTTTTCTAATGTGAAAAAGACAAGTAGATAACTTTTGTGCAGAAAAAAATTAAGGCCATCATAAACAGTATTTACATTTTCTAGTTCACTTTTAGACTTAGGTTTATTATAGAGAAATCACATATTTGGGGGTGGGGGGGTGAGGGAGAGGAGCTTGTCCTGCTGTGAAATCATAGCACCTGATTCTGATCCTAGTTATACTGTCATAAATCAAGAACAACATTGACCTCAGTTGCTCTAGATTTACACTGTATATGAGAACAGAATTTGGCCCATAATGCTGATCTGAAGGAGAACTCCTAATAAAGAATTTGTGTAATTGTAATAATTTCTATGGCATACTCTGATGTCACAAATGTTGGAATATGATACCTTCACTCAATCTGTACATGATCTAGTAGAAAAGGCAGTTGGATTGTGAGAGTGCAAGCTTTTATTCAAAATCTAATGTCTGAAATAATAGTAAACAATACAGAAAATTACTGGTTAAATACATTTTCTTATGTATTTTAATTGTAGGCATATTTTTCCTTTTCACATTTTCTACAATGCACATAAGTACAGGCAGTCCTTGGACTTATGACATAATTGGTTCCTGAAAATTGCGTCGTAAGTCGAAATGTCGTAACTCGGAATCACAATCCAGTTCATTGCAGGACCGAGCATTGTAAAGTTGAAACCAACATCGTAAATTGAATCAGGATGTCAATTCAGAAACGTTGTAAGTGCTGTTTGTCGTAAGTCGAACATCATAAAGTCGAGGACTGTCTGTATTTTTTATGTGATATATGCCATCATGTGCCTGCAATGCTCTTCTGCCATGTACATTGGCCAAACTGGACAGTCTCTACGCAAAAGAATAAACGGACATAAATCTGACATCAGAAATCATAACATTCAAAACCCAGTAGGAGAACATTTCAACCTCCCTAATCACTCAGTGACAGACTTGAGGGTGGTAATTTTGCAACAAATAAACTTCAAAAACAGACTACAACGAGAAGCTGTTGAACTTGAATTGATATGCAAATTAGATACCATCAACTCGGGATTAAATAGAGACTTGGAATGGCTTGGCTCTTAACCCACGAAAGCTTATGCTGAAATAAATTTGTTAGTCTCTAAGGTGCCACAGGTATTTTTCTTGTTTTCTTTTGGCCATTACGTTAATTGAATCTATTTCCCTTAAGTTAACGATCCTCATTCACACCTGTGTGTCAACTGTCCACATTGGCCATCTTGTTTATCACTTCAAAGGTTTTTCTTCCCCTGCTGTTATGGTTCCTCTCAATGAATTAGCCTCTTAGGGTTGGTATTCGCACTTCCACATTATCATGTTTCTCTGACTGTATAAATATCTGTCTACTGTATGTTTCATTCCATGCATCTGATGAAGTGGGTTCTAACCCACGAAAGCTTATGCTGAAATACATTTGTTAGTCTCTAAGGTGCTACAAGTATTTGATTTTCTTTTTGTATTTTTTTAGAATCTTTTGTTTTTATTCAAATACAAATGTATCCCTACCTGAACACTTCACCAGCTACAACATGTATTTAGTGAACCTAATGAACCCCCAAAACATACATCCCCTTATCAACAATAACATTTCATGTCTGAGTAATACCCTTTTTAAAAAAAAAAAAAAGTCTTAAAATAACTTGACAGTGTTAGTCTTGAATTTTTATAGTACGAAGTGGGTTTTGACAAGAAAACTATGTGGTACAGCAAATTGATGTGAATGAGCACTGATATGAAAGATGGCAAGAAACATTACATAAAGCAGCTGAATGAAGAAAAAAAGTGAAGAAATAGGGCTTTAAGAAACTGTTACAAAAAGAAAAGAATAAGGCAACAGAAAGTAGGAGTTTTCAGTTTTGCCAGCTCCCATGATTTTATAATTTTTCATAATATTTCATGTTTTGCTTAAAGCTCCAGCTGCTGGAATCAAGAGATTGCATAAAAATGGCAACTTTCCTTTTAAAAATAAAAATTTCTGTCCTCATGGTTACAGAGAAAGGCTTGAAAATATGAAGTTGCTGCACCCTTAAGTCTCAGAAACCAGAGGACTAATAAATTTAGAGTTCTTTTATTTTTATTTTCTAAATTGTATGTTTTAAGACAATTTTGTGAGTTTTGTGTCCTCACTCAAGATTTCTGAATACTTGGAGTTAAGAACATAAAAATGGTCATATTGGGTCAAACCAATGGGTCATCTAGCCCAATATCCTGTCTTCTGACAGCAGCCAATGCCAGAAGCTTCAGAAGGAATTAATGTAATAGGGCAAATATTGAGTGATCTATCTCCTGTTGTCCAGTCCCAGGATCTGGCATTCAGAGGCTTAGGGACACCTAGAGTGTGGGGTTGCATCCCTGACCATCTTGGCTAATAGCCATTGATGGACCTGTCCTTCATAAATGTATCTAATTATTTTTTGGAGCCCAATTATACTTTTGTCCTTCACAACATCCCCTGGCAATGAGTTCCATAGGTTGACTGTGTGTTGTGTGAAGAAGCACTTCTTTACGTTTGTTTTAAACCTGCTACCTATTAATTTCATTGGGTGACACCTGATTCTTGTGTTATGTGAAGGGCTAAATAACACTTTCTCCACACCATTCATGATTTTAAGGGCTTCTATCATATCTCTCCTCAGTCATCAAGCTGAACAGTTCTAGTCTTTTTGATCTCTCCTCATGGATGATGCTCCATACCCCTAATTATTTGTGTTCCTCTACTCTACCTTTTCCAATTCTAATATATCTTTATTCACATGGGGCAACCAGCACTGCATGCAATATTCAAGGTGTGGGCTTGATAGTGGCATTATGGTATTCATTGTTGTCTTATCTATCTCTTTCCTAATGGTTCCTAACATTCTGTTAGCTCTTTTGAATGCTGCTGTACAGTGAGTGGATGTTTTCAGAGAACCATCCACAATATCTCCAAGATCTTTCCTCAGTGGTAACAGCTAATTTAAACCCCATCATTTTGTGTGGATACCTGGGATTATGTTTTCCAATACACATTACTTTGCATTTATCAACATTGAACTTAATTTGCCTTTTGTTGCCCATTCACCCAGTTTTGTGAGATCCTTTGTAATTCTTTACAGTCTACTCTGGACTTAACTATCTTGAGTAATTTTGTATCATCTGCAAATTTTGACACCCCAATAATTACCCCCCTTTTCCAGATCACTTATAAATATATTGAGCAGCACTGATCCCAGTACAGATCACTGGGGGACACCACTATTTAACTCCTTCCAACTGTGAAAACTGACCATTTATTCCTACCCTTTGTTTCCTGTCTTTTAACCAGTTACTGATCCATGAGAAGACCATCCCTCTTATCCAATGACTGCTTACTTTGTTTAAGAGCCTTTGGTGAGGAACCTTGTCAAAGGCTTTCTGAAAGTCCAAGTACACTAGATCCACTGGATCCCCCTTATAGACATGTTTGATTACCTCCACAAAGAATTCTAATAGATCTGTGAAGCATGATTATCTTTTATAAAAGCTACGTTGACTCTTCCCCAAATTACTGTTTTCATCTGTGTCTGATAATTCTGTTCTTTACTATAGTTTCAGCTAATGTGCCTGCTGCTTACCACCCTTTAATTGCCAGGATCGCCACTGGAGCTTTTTTGAAAAATTTGTGTTATGTTACCCTCTATAAGTGATAGGTTACTGTGAAGGGGTGTGCTCCCCACACTTACCCTGAAAGGGTTAATATAGGCCAGATGGGTCAATTAACCTATTAGGCAGCAAGCTGGGGGATAGGATATTTAGGCTGAGATGAAAGCCCTAATTAGGAGAAGCTCACCTGTGCAGGAACAGCTGCACTTCTATAAAACCAGGGAGTTGGTAGCAGAAAGGGGGCTGTAGAGAGGAGGGATGTAGCCACTCTTTCTGAGAAATGGATTTGGACCCAAGAGGAAGGGTTTGTCTAGCAGACCCAGGTGATTGGGGTTAGCTAGATTGGTGGAGAATGTGGGCCTGGGATAGGCAAAGTGTGAATCACTCCAGGGGAATGGCAGGAAGATTTCTGCTAATACAGACCTTGGCTGCTGGAGATAGGGCCACTAGAAACTCAGACTACAGAGCGTGCCTTAATTTCCCCGTACCAGGCACTGAATGAGTAGCACAGTCTGGGCAGTGAACTTGAAGCCTGTGATAGAGGGAGTATACTAACTCCCTCTTTATTACTTATAGGTAAATAAGGTAAGGATTAATTATTTAAAGCATAATTTTTTCAGAGGTGCTTAGCATCTGCAACTCATTAACCTCAACTGGAGTTCAGAGCTCAGCACTTCTGACACATCAGGTCCTCATTTATAGTCATAAAGCACATGCTAAATGCTTATTGTCCTCTGGTGACTATGCCTTTCAATAGGACAGTCATCAGCATTTAATAGACTAAAAGTGGTTCTCTGCTATTTTGACTCAATTGCCTTGTTTGTTATTTTGAATAGGGTGACCAGATGTCCTGATTTTATAGGGACAGTCCTGATTTTGGGGTCTTTTTCTTATATAGGCTCCTGTTACCCCCCCACCATCCCCTGTCCTGATTTTTCATACTTGCTGTCTGATCACCCTAATTTTGAAAGGGTTGTACATTTTTGTCCTCTGGATTGTTGATGTTAGCACCCATAAGTGTAACTTTGCTTTCATGAATCAGTGCAGTATTACAGGTTCTTTGCTTGAGAAACCAGTTTGTGCATTTAAAAATTTTTTTTTATCCAGTCACAGAAGTGAAATCCAGAGGTGTGAGGAAGTTTAATGAAAATGACATATTAGCTTTCAAGTTACTTGATTTGGTAAACTGAAAATTGAGTTGATCTCTTTAATTTTCCCTTTCATGTACCTGCTCTAATCAAGTATTTACTGATGAAATGTAAGCATTTGTGTTGCATCACCCCCAAAAAAGAGGAAGCCAAACATTTGAATAAAAACAGGAGTTCAGATGAGTGAAGTTTGTGCAGCTTACAGGAGAGATTTTAAAATATACCCAAGGTGAGAAGCAGGTGCTTGCAGCACTACCTCCTTTGAAAGCTAATGCTCCTAAATCCAGGTGCCTTTGAAAATCTCCCCCTTCTATTTATTAGATCCAAAAAAACGCAATTCTATATCACTATTGAACTTAAAGCATTAAATCTGAAATCAAAAAATCCAATATCTATTCACAGGTTAAATTCACCATAGAGTCTACTTCAATGGCAAATTCTGATGGCAGATGCAGAGGTCAATGGTGGCAAAAGTCTGCCATGGAGTAGCATTATAGTGCAAAAGGAATTAGGGTGATGAATCAACAAAAAGGTGCCAATGATCCCAAGTGAAAGACTAGCAATAACAATTATGAGAAGCTTTACATCAGCGGTGTCCAACACGTTCGCCACTAGCCACATGTGGCTAATAGGCTGAATTGTGGCTAATACATGTGCTTTTTTTATAATGTGGCTAATAAGAAAAATTCAAAACCACAAGTGTGGCTAGCATCGAATTTCTATTGGACACTGCTGCTTTACATTATATGGGTTCAGTTCCTTTAGTATAACATATTTTATAAATTATATATTCCATGATATTTCTGTCACTTTGCATTTCTGATTCTGAATGTTTCACAATACAAGTGAGGGACAGCAACTTCTTGCTGAACAGAAGAAATTCTGAGTGTAAATAAGGTGCTGTTTGGTATTTGGGCACTGGTGGAATGAAATCAATGAAGCTATGACAATTCACAGCAGCTGAGGATCTGCCCTTTAGAATTTAATGGAGCAAAGTAAACTGCAAACGAATTAATCAAAAGATGAATCTCCATCTTCTAAAAGGAGCAATTCAGGTTCATTTGTGTTAGAGTTCAGAGATGTCCCTTTTTTTAATTTGCTCTTGATTTATTTTGTAACTTCTCAACATATTTGGTTAATCTTACTCTAAAAAGAGAACATTCTTGTGAAGACAGACCGTCTTTGTGTACAAGGTGTAGCTTGTAGAAGGTTGGTGAACTGGAAAAATCAGGCGCTATCATAATACTTTCAGCCTGAGTATACCTAGAAAGGCTGTAATCTGAAAGTGAATATTCTATTCTGTGCTTCTAATGTTGAGCCATATTGTTCTCTCGCATATTAAAATGCCCAAGAGGTGGCTATGGGGGAGAAAAATGCCATAATGTTCCCCTCATGAAACTTCGCCCATATTATTCTAGCAGGAGAGTGGTTTGTTCTCTCAGTGCAACAGGCCATCAGTTCAGCCCTCAGTCCTGTAGGCCACCTGGATAGTCTATAGGAGGTGGTGATTATATGCATAGAAGGCCTGTGGTTTTGTCTCTTACTACTTCCTTCCCTGGTAGCATGGCTCTAGTGGAGTCTTGCTGTGAGAGACTATCCTGGCTGCAGCTGCCCCAAAGAGCTCCTAGAAGGCAGCTTTGCTACATGGAGGGGATGTGTGGTTAAGGTAAAACAGCAGCTGGTTCTATTGCCTTTGTAAATTGCAGGGCTGGTGGATCCTTTATCGGTTCTTAAACTTTATGATGGCAACCAATAAATCCTATACAGAGTACTTGTATCATTTGTTCACTGCCTTTGCAGTTATAATTTTGTTCCTCACAAAAAAGGCAATGCCAATCTAAACCATAGAATAACCCTTGCCAGCCTTCACTGTGCCTCCTACCCGGTGCCCAAGAAAAGTAAGTTTTGCAGTGTGTCTGCGATCTTAACAAACCCAGGCCCTGGAAGACCAATAGGAGAAACACATTTCAGAGTTGAGGGGGCCTTCACAGATTGCCAAAAGCTCCCTCCAGCTTGAGTGCCTTGATTGGTGGCTGCTGCACAAGAACAGAGGCAGTCCCCAAGGTAACCAAAACTGAAGCCATTTAGGGTTTTTTTAGGTCAAAACAATACCTTGCATTTCTCCAGGCAGTTATACTTGCCCTAAAATTTCCTCAAAAAGTGAGCTCTTCAAGTAGAAGAGATGAGAAACTGTACTTCTGGAATAGCTGCTACTTTATTATCCATTATTTTACAAACAGAAAATAAGTGAGAGTCATAAGGTTAGAAGGGACTGCAAAGGTCACTTAGTCTAACCCCCCCTAATATAGTCCAATTCCTAGTCTAAAATGTACTACTAAGGTAAAATTAATCTGACTGGATTATTTTGATAATGCCCTTTTCTACATGGTATACATATAGTTTAAATACATGAACTAATAGTGCCACTCTGGTAGTGCAAAGCAGCCATAAAGTGAATAGTTTAAGCTTCTTGAGGTTTATCCTTGCATAGGGGAATCTTTGGATGGCATCTCCTGACCCCTGGCATAGGGGTTGTGGCTGGGATAAAGAAATGGTGGCTGAGACTTCCCTACATCATGGTGGTCCCCAGCAATCCTTAAGGTTGTGAGAAGCTTGGCATAAGTTAGAGCTGCTTTAATTTACACCAGAGATCAAATCAGCCCCAGCCTGCCCTAGGGTCAGGGGAACATAAAAATGATTTGGCCCCAACTTTGCCCCCACTTCCCTCAGTCTTGCACTGAGCACAAATCAACTGGACCATAAAATCTGGTCCCCTAAATACCTATGGGTAGCATGGTACTGGCACTTATCAGCACCTTCATGATGGAGAGCTAGTATTGATTCCTGGTGTTACTTTTTTTTTATTCTGAAGGGAATCCTGTCCAGCACTCTTAGTGTGTGACATAAACCTTCAGAGGTTGGAGGGATGATAATGTGTGTAAATATTAAGAGGCATTTCAAAAGAAGGTCCAGGGAGTCTTCTCCCCACAAATGTGACCATCAAATTTAATTAAATAACATATCTATGCCTACTATGAAATGTTAGCAGGATCCACAAACAGCATAGGCTACTATGGGTTGATGCTGAAAGGTGAACTGTCAGGCTGGAGGGTGGTTACTAGTGGAGTTCCTCAAGGATAGGTCTTGGAGCCAACCTTATTTACACTTTCATAAATGACCTTGGCACAAGAAGTGGAAGTGTCATCTGCAAATTTTATTAGCACAAGTTGGGAGGTATTGCTGAGATGGAGGAGGACGGCAATATACAAGATTTGGATGACCGTGAAAACTGGAGTAGTAGAAACAGGGCCAGCTCTAACTTTTTTACCACCCCAAGCACCACCCCGCTGAAACAAAACTCCCCCCGAGTGCCACCCTGCCGAAACAAAAAAAAAACCAAAAAAACCCAAGCGCCGCCCGCCGAAGTAAAAAAACAACAACAAACCCTGAGCGCTGCCCCACCGTCCCAAGATTGGATGCCCCTTAAAAGGTGCCGCCTGAAGCACATGCTTGGTCGGCTGGTGCCTGGAGCCGGTCCTGAGTAGAAATGGGATGAAATGTAAAGACTAACAAGAATTTTTGTTATAAGATGGAAGCAATTGAGGAGAAAAAAGACGTGTGTATTGGTCAATCACAGGATGACTATGAGCTGCCAAGGTGATGTGGCCATGAAAAAGGCTAATGCAATTCTAGGGTGCTTCAGACGAGGTATTTCCACTAGAGCTAGAAAAGCAGTATTACTATTATACAAGGTACTGATGAATCCTCATCTGGAATACTATGTGCAATTCTGATCTCCCAGTTTGAACTCATCTTTCTTAAACTTGGAATAGGGACTGAGAAGGGCTGCTAGGATAATCAGAGAAATAGAGAACCTACCTTATGAGAAGAGATTTAAGAAGCTTGGCTTGTTTAACCTAACAGAATGAGTAATGGGGACGGGGGTGGAATTTGATTGCTCTCTATAGATTCATTAGAGGGATAAACACCAGGGAGGGAGAGGTATTATTGAAGTTAGTGTGAATGGGAAAACTGGCCATCAATAAGTTTAGGCTGGAAATTAGATGAAGTTTTCTAACCATCAGAGGAGTGAAATTCTAAAACAGCCTACTGCGGGGAGTAATGGGAGCTAAAACCCTAACTTGTTTTTAAGATTGAGCTAGATAAATTTATGGAGGGGATGGTATGATGGGATTGCCAGCAATGGCATATGGTCCATCTGCACTGCTTTTGGCAAATATCTCCAATGGCTGGAGATGGGATGCTAGATGGGGAGGTCTTTGAGTTACACAGAGAATTCTTTCCCATGTGTCTGGCTGGTGGGTTTTACTCACATTGAAGGGTCTAACCTATTGCTATATTTGGGGATCAGGAAGACATTTTCCCCAAGCTCAGATTGTCAGAGATCCTGGGGAGTTGTCACCTTCTGCTGTAGCATGCAGCTTGCATCACTTGCTGGTTTGAACTAGAGCAAATGGTGGATTGTCATTCATTTTAAGTCTTTAAATCATGATTTGAGGACTTCGGTAACTCAGCCAGGGGGTCTATTACAGGAGTGAATGGGTGGGGATCTGTTGTCTACAATGTGCAAAATATCAGACTTAGATTATCATGATGGCCCCTTCTGCCTTTAAAATCAGAGTCTAAATCTCAATCGGATCATACACCGTTAACTTTACTGCTTAATTGTCCTGCTAAAGGCAATATAAAATTCCTTTCAAGAGGAAAAATTATGAATGGCATTTACTATAATGTATGGTAACATATTTTGGCAGTATCACTATTTTCTTACTGTGCTCTACTTGAAGTTGTTGCATAATGGACTTTGTACAGACTAGTGTTATACCTCTTTTTTTCACCATTCAGGATAGCGTTTGCCTTACTGGCTGTGAAGGGTGGCTGGGGGGGACTTCCTAAAGAAACACATTTATAGTTATAACATATTTACAAATTCTAACCATGTCCATATCAGATACAATACAATAATCATTATAAAAGTGAGTTTTGTTTATTTTTAACTTGTAGAGAGAAAAGGTGGCTATGATTAAAGTACTGGAGTGGAATTTGAGAGTGAAATTGGATAAATAGTTTATTCCCCAAAAAATGCATTTTTGGTCCACCCAAAATATTGGTGAAGTAGACCCATAGTTTCAGCTGAGGAAACATTTTTCATGGTCCGCTTGTGTGTGTGTTCTCTCTCTCCCTTTAGCCCAGTGATTAGGGCACTTTCTCGGGATATCGGAGAACCAGGTTTGAATCCCCTCTCTGGAGCAGAGGCTTGATTTCAGGTCTCCTTCCTCCCAGGTGATCATCATAACCACGAGACTTGAAACTATTCCAGTGTGGTTTACTCTCAACCTCTCCTATTAAAGTTGTTCCACTTTGTATAAATTCTTAAATATTCATGGGGAAGGGGGAGGGAATGCTGTGAAAATGACTCTAGCCTGGTAAAACTAAGGTACCTCACCTGGGAGGTAGGAGAGGTGGAGTCAAATCTTCTTTGTGCCTATTTCAGAGCAGGGATTGGAAGCCACATCTCCCAGGTGCATGCCTTAATCACCGGGCTATTGTGTGTGTGTGTCCCCCCTCTCTCTCTGGCCTAATGAATATTTGAGACTTGACACAGAGTGGACAATCTCAACAGGAGAGAGAGTGACACACTGGAATAGCCTCCAGTCTTGTGATTAGGATGCTCACTTGGGAGCAAGGAGACCTGTACACCCGCACACACAATCCCATCTTCCCCCACACACACACACACCAGTT
This sequence comes from Chelydra serpentina, assembly GCA_037349315.1. Taxonomy (NCBI): domain Eukaryota; kingdom Metazoa; phylum Chordata; order Testudines; family Chelydridae; genus Chelydra; species Chelydra serpentina. The sequence continues at coordinate 32,975,956 of JBAIAC010000042.1, forward strand.
TGAGTTTTGTATAATATCTGATAACTTTTATATGCAGTATTATCATATGAACCTATAATGTGTATATGCACACATCTCTGCAAAGCCTTAGCTTTTATTTCCTAAAACAGTCATGTGTAGCCAAAGAATAAGCTTTCTGTTAAGAGTTCCCTTAACAACCTCATGAGCTCAGCTGTGCTAATTTATACACAAAATCCCTTAGGGAGTTTTTGTTTTTTTGGAAAGGACCCTTCAAACATGGAGAGGTTGGCTGTTTATTTCCTGCATATTTGATAGTCTGTTTATTCAACAACAACAAAAAACATTAACAGCACTTATTATTATCAAGCATACTTCATAATGCACTCATGCAAGGATGTCAGTAGTAAAATACACTTTAGATATTTTTAAAACTTGGACATTTTAGAAACCACTTTTTATATATAAACATTCATAACTTCCCACTAACCAATAAAAAAGATAAACAACACATGCATAATAACACACTTGGAATAGATTTTAGCTTTTTCTAAGAGTTTAAAGAAACTCCGTAAACTCTTCTTGGAAAACACAGTTCATACACCATATAAAATGTTCCTTTACATAAGAGAATGATGCTCAAGACTTGGATTGTCATTTAGGATTGAGGTCATCTATCAGACAAATATTAGGTATGGTCAAACCTCCTGGAGTGTGAGATTCTCCAAATGTCTGAAACGATAGCATGTTGAGTCCCCAAAGTTAGTTTGAGTTGGTAAACAGTTCTTGCTTTAGTTTAAGTCTGGGTCTTATACAAGCTTTTTTTAAGTTATGTACTCGTAGCTGAAATTTTGAACAATTTATCAGCATTGATCAACATTCTTAAGATAGTGCCTGAGAACACATTGTTACAACTGTACCTCCAAGGTTGGAACCCTGATAAATAAATTTTCCCTGGTTTAGAGATAAGACTTCCTATATTCCTTCTGTTTGCTACTTCTGTTACCATAGGAGCCCTGCAGATTTGGAGGTGCCTTTTCCCCTTGGATCATATGGATCCTCCAGGCTGGGAAGTCTTAATTAGTGATGAATCTACATTCCTCTAAATTATTGCTGAGGAACTCACAGGGTGAGCCTTGTGGACTTTTCAGTTTCTTATGACCTCCTTTCATTGGTTTTTACCCCTGCTTATTCCAAAATGCACCATTCATGATTTATTCATTTGTACTCAATGATATGATTTGTGAGTACAAATAGAGAACAAAATGGCTGTGGGCAGAGGGTGGAGAGCCTATCCAGGTGTCCAATGTGCTGCCCAAAAAAGTTAACCTACTCCCCAGAGCAGGACTGGAACCCTGTTTTTTCTTTCCACATGAGTTCCCTAATCAGCAGGCTGTAGAGTCATTCTCTTCCCACTTAACCCCTGATGAGTATTCAAGCATTTTATACAAAGTGGAACAGTTTTGACCGTCTTTTCCTGAATACCCTAGTGGCTAGAGCACTCACGTGAGATGGGGGAGATGCAGGTTCAAGTCCCTGCTCCAAAGTGGGGATTTGAACTTGCATTTCTCACATCCCAGCTGAGTGCCCTAGCTATGGAGCTCTTGGGTGTAAGGGGAGGGGGCAAATGGCATCTCAATCACTTTGTAGCTCTAAGCCCAAAATTGAAACATTTTGTTTTGGAAATGTTGAAGTTGTTTTGTCATTTAGACTGAAACAATTCACTGAAATCAACCCACATTTGTGGGGGAAAAAAAGTTCTGACCATTTTCTCCTGTCTCTAGTGCTGAGCTCATTCCAGAAGCACATGGCTAGAGGAATAGGGCTGCCTCACTTAGAAACCCTCAGGGTGTGTTTACATAGCAAGTGCTACAGCAGCATAGCTGCAATGTAGAGTAGACACTTGCTACAGTGACAGAAGGGGTGTTTCCATTATTAGTAAATCCATCCTGTCCAGAGGCAGTAGCTAGGTTGATGGAAAAATTCTTCCACTGACCTAGCAGTGTCTATACCAGAGCTTAGTTTGGCTTAACTATGTGTCTCTCAGGGGTGTGCATTTTTCACACCCCCGAGACCAGCTAGATCAGCCTAAAGTTTAGGTGTAGACCAGGCCTCAGTCACCTCTTCCTTGTCTCAAGGTGGGGAAATGAAGGCAGCAATGGATTTTATTTTTAAATCTAAGGCACCAACATATGGCTGGCCCTATTTGTGGGAGAGGGGGTAATTTGGCCCAGTGTATTTATTTTTCATTATTTCTGTCTCTTTTTTTTTTTCTTCTTTTGAAGTGGGGTGGCATGGAAGGAGGAAACGAGGCTTTTGCTGTCTCATTCCCAACTTCTCCCAGATCCCCAGAAGCTGTCCACAGATCCTCCATGTGAATCAGGATCTGCAGCTTTGGATGGAAGGAGCTGGGGTGGGGCTGGGACAACTCTATGTACCACCATCATATATTCAGTCTCATCTGGATTCCTGATCTAAGATGATGCTAATGCAGTCAGCATTAATTTAGGCAGACTCTCAACCCACAATGTCCTCTGGTGGATGAGAAAAGTATGTGGTTCATAAATTATTTTAAAATTCCTTTTTAATTATTTTTAAATGCTACCTTCAAAAGAGTAGGATTAAAAAGCTCTTGAAATGAAAGGGGAGAGAGAATGAGCTATATCAGTATAACACTGCAGATCTGTGACCCGGTTGTCTCTAACTGCAAAATTGCGGGGGTGGGGGGTGGGGAAATTGTCAGTCAGAATTACAAATTATAGTTGGCAGCATTACTATAGAACATTAAAAATGTTATGCTTCATTCCACAATTAATTCTTGTGACATAATTTATGAGAGGGACTTTGTCATCATCTTTGCTCTTCTGTGAATGATTAGAAGACCTTTTTTTTGGCACATCTCATAGACTGTAGCTGTTGATACTATAAACAAGAGATACTTAAAGACAGATGTCCAAGGACTCCACAAAAAAATAAAAATTCCCCTTACATTCTTACAAGTACATCTTAGCAGCTGCAGTAGTTGGCATTGGCCATGAGATCTGTGCAGCATTAAACTTTATGGTTTTCTAAGCATTTCAGGTACTATTTTATACCATTCCGTTGTATCAAGCTTTCCATTATTTTTGGCAGTACATCCTTAGGAATGTCTGCTTCACTCAAAGGCAGTGCGGGTGCCAACCTTGCATTGGGAAAAGAAACGGAGATCGAAGAAAAATATTATAAAAAAGGAACAACAACAAAAAATCTTTCACAAATTCACCCTCTCTTTCAGAAGCTGGCAGTTCTTATGGTCTATTTGAATCACTTGGGAAATGCAGTGATTACATTGTATTTGCCAGAATTGGAGGCGTTTCAGCAAGCTTCATTCACGTAGGTGCTTTATTTAGTTGGCTAAAATACTCAGAATCTGAACAGTTCTCAGACAGAAAACAGGCTTCATTTAGTCGAAAGAAAAAAAGTTTGGATATCTCTGTCACTGAAGCACCTGCTTTGAGCCCATCTCTTAGAAGAATGTTTTGGCTTAATAAATTGTGTGATGAACTAAACTACTCATAGTTTGGATGGTGTTTAAAGTACTCTTTAAAGGTGTTTCTTAGCTTTATGTCTAGACTTTTAGTCTGAGGTCAGTAAACAGCCTTACTTAGCAGCTATGTGATTGATTGTGCTTTTAGGAACAGGCCTGAGCAAGGGGTGGTGTAGGCAATAACACACCAGGAGTAGCCCCAGACAGCACTGTGCCCCGACACCACTCTCTGACAACTACCTCACCATTTATCCCTTGCTTTTAGTAGGGGAAGGGTAGTAACTTGCAGGTATACATGAGAAGCAAATTGCAACACCCCTGCGCTACCTTAGCTGCACCACTGTAGTGGTCTGGTTGGGAAGTAACAGGAACATCACACCTCTGTACACCTGTGAGGTAAGACCCAAGGTCCAGGGAGTTACATCCCTAATGGTCTAAATGTGTGCAATTGCATCAGCTAGGGGGACATGTTCTTTCTCCATAATTACAGTCATCATCTAGCCTTAGGTAGCTATTGATAACCATCAAAGGCCAGATTCTGCCACCCTTCCACATGTTAAATATTCGCTTACTCCATGAGTAATTCTGTTGAAACCAATAGGACTACTCGTGTAGTTATGTGTACTTGTCAGTGGGAGTAAGGGTTGCAGAATCTGGCCCAGAATGAAGCAGTGAAATCTGAGACAGTTGCACCTCAGCTGCAGGTAATAGTTGAGATGGGCCTCATTAAGGGCATGATATTTATTCTTTGTGGTGGGCAGAAACTCCCATTAAAGCTAATAAGTGTCATGCAAATCCTGCAGGGTGAGAACCGGATCCTCTGTTAGGCACTAGATTGAACAGATCCTAAACAGAGATTAAGTGGACCTGATTCTCTTCTCATTGAAGCCAGTTCTACACCAGCATAATTCTACTCACTTTGATGAAGTTTCTTCAGATTTATACATGGGAGAGGAGAACCAGTTCTGATGTAAATTGTCATCCTGTGACAAGTGGATCTTTGAGATTTTGGTGTAAAGAGGAGCTCACTCAATTTCTGAAAAACAAGATAAATTAGCTAGCAGCAAGAGATTTAGTGTGCTGGCCTATATTCTGTCTACCCATAATGAATATTCATGTAATGTATGGGAAAGCAGGATCTGGGAGTAAAACCATCCAGTCACCTTTCCTTTTTAATTTATTTTTATAACTTCAGAACCTATCTATGTCACATTCATCTGCGTGGATTTGTTTTTGTTAATCACATTTGTTATGGTAGTGCCTAAAGACCAACCAAGAACGGGGCTCCACGAAACATAATGGACAGTCCCTGCCCCAAACAGCTTACAATCTAACTAGACAAGATAGACACAGTGTGCAGAAAGAGGCATAACACACAAACAAAGTGAACAATGTGATGACAGCAAATGTCATGTTAGGTCCATGATTTTTTAAAAATTTTATTTATTTGTTTTAGGTGCGTTTGGTTCAGAGGGGTTAAGCTAAGTGGAAAGAAAGACATTGAAGGAAAGAGAGTGAAGACGGGCAGGTCTGAAGAGAAGCTGAGGTGAAGAGACTGTGAGGGAGGTCAAAGGAGATGGTTGGAGCAAACAGTCAATCAGCACAGGGCAAAGACCATAGGCATGCGCACGGCATGTGCTGCTGGTGCACGTGCACACCCTAATGTTGGGGAGGGGGCAGGGCTGCGTACTCCTGCAGGGCAGCGTCTGGCTCCACGCTGAGCCAAACGCTGCTGGAACTGCATGGTTGGAGGTGCGGGGGGTTGAATGGGAGGCGGAGGCAGTCAGGAGGGGACAGGGAGCAAACCCATGCTCCACAGTTCGGAGGCATGGGGGGCTCTCACCTCGGGAGCAGCGCCCCCCTTTCCGGCGTCCCTGTAGCAGAGGCAGGGCTGCTCCACACGCTGCCTCCTCCCCCCTCCCAGGGCTGACCCAGTTCCCAGCCGATTGGCCAGGAACCTGGCCAATGGGAGCTGTGGGAGGGGGGGGGCAGTGCCAGAGCTGCCTGACCGCGCCTCCCCAGCAGGGAGGGGGAGGGAGCTGCAGACACAGAAAGAGAAGCAGGAATCTGTCACGATCAGACAGCAAGTGTGAAAAATCGGGACAGGGGGTGGGGGGTAATAGGAGCCAGTTTAAGAAAAAGACCCCAAAATCGGGACTGTCCCTATAAAATCAGGACATCTGGTCACCCTAGAGGGGGCAGACAAACAGATGGAGCTGGGGGCAGGAGAAAGGAGCAGTGATGTGCACCTGGGGGCTGGCATAAAATACACAGTACAGAGAGGGCTTCCTTGGGGGGAGGGGTATAGCAACACTCCCTTACCCCACAGACCAGACCCAGGCTGCAGCTGGCTCTGTCCATCACCACCCCCCACACACACACACAGACCCACACAACCCTCTGCCCCCCCCCGAAGATTCCCACCAGCCCCTGTGCCCCATCACCCCTCTCCAGAGAGCCCCCCCTTTGTGTCTCCAGAGACAGCTCCCCTCCTCCCACCTCCCCTGCTCTCAAGCTCCCTACAATCTTCCCCTTTGCCTTCCCCCCCCTTCCCGCCCCCACAGCTCATTGGCCAGGAGGCTCCCAGACTGTTGGCCACCAAGGCCAATGGGGGCTGCACCTGAGGCAGGGGGCCTGCTTGCAAATGCAGACCTGCCCAGCTGTGCCAGTGCCTCCACAGCACGGGGAGGGGCCCCACAGGTGAGCAAACCCCGCTCATCATCATCACAGGCACCGCAATTCTCTGGATATTTAATGTCACTGAGGCAAGTAATTTAATCTACTCTCCCTTGTCAGGCGGTTTGTGGCTTTTCCTGTAAGAAAACTTACAATTTCTTTGCAAAGAAGTCCAGTTATAGCTTTCACTTGAGAAGTATATTTTCTGATTGTTCATAAGCTTATTTATTTTAACTCAGTTTCAATTTTTTTTAACTCAGGCCAATTTTAAAAGTCACTTGAATTGTACCTGTTTTTTTCCATTGGTCCAAAACCACATGGAAGATGTGCAGATTTTTATGTCTGTGGGCCAAACCACCCTATGTAGAAATGTAAATGTCAGAGCTAGAAAAGCTCTGCAAGGGTAAGAGTCCTTTCAGGAAATTGCCCTCAAGTCATTCATTCCTCTGGGCAGTCCAGTCTATTGTTCCCTCTTACAGTGATAGAGATCAGTGTCTCCACCCACAGGGGAGATGCAGAAGACTGGGCCAACCATTCTGCCTCTACCCTTTTTCTCTGTCTGCTCCCTCTACCAGCCCCTTTGGTCTCCCTGGGATTCACCCTACCATTATTCTCCCTGGGTCGTCTTTCTCTGGAGCTTCTCATGAAGTAAAGTTGTTATTAGAGGTTCTTATCTCTGTAAAGTATTTAATTTTGATGTATTTATTAAGTGTTAATTAATGCACTATGGGAGTCCCCCTTCAGCCCTCTGTATACATTGATCCTCTTCTTTCCATATGTTTTGCCCATAGCCTAGGGTTTTCTGCAGCCCTAGGGCAGCCAGCAATAACACCTGCGCCTTTGCAATGGTGTGAAGGAAGGGAACCATGAGATCGCTCTTTATGTGATTTGCAAGAAGTGTTATTATTACTCAGGGTACCAAATGTGTTTAAATGATATAAGTGCCTTGTAAAATCCCAAAGCAAGCTCATTTTAATTTCTCATATAATCTCATATACATGAAAACTGACTATCTTTGTATACGCCTGGTATCACTACAGCAAAAATTTGGTATTTTGTCTCATTTTTTAAGTTTGTATTTTTAAGTAAAGTTTAGTTGTTAATTTAAAAATAATTAAGTTTAGTTTTAGTTTCTTTATTTTTATTCATCAAACAAACTAATGTCCTTTATGATTGAGTATTCAATAAATGTTTGCCTTTAATAAATAAATAAATAAATACAATTCCATGGGTGCACACCCTAATGAAATGTGCTGCGCACGCCTATGGCAAAGACAATCCAGTCAAAATTATAGAAAGTTCTCCAAATGTCCAGAGGTCCCTGCTTTGGATACTTCTGGTGCTACAGGCTGGAGTCTCTGGCTGGCTCCACTCAGTAGATTTCACCCAAGATTTCACATGACAGGCAGGAGGGGAGTCACTACCTGGATCCTTGTGCCTCCAGAGTGTGTGTGGGAGGTCTCCCCCACACAATTCTGTATCCAGTGGGTCCCTAGACTGACTTTAACATGATTTCCATGCTTCAGCTATAATGAACTATTGTATTTTTATAAAACAAGTGTTCTCTGAGACATTGAATTGAATGTAATTTCTGTACACTTATTACTCATTGTTAGGATTCGTCATGTACCCTTGAAAGCCAGGGATTTGTCCAGATAACAGGTGTAAATTGTAACAGATATTTTTTTTTAAAATCATGCTATATAATATGAACAGATTTATTTAGAAAAACATTCAGGTTTCAGATACATTGGCCTTGACTGAATAATTTAAATTCTCAGAGATTGGTTTTTCATGTGGTTCCCTTCTGATTGGAAGCATTACTCTTTACGATAACTAATCGTTTGTTATGCTCACTTGTTGCATCATGTCTTATTTAGTTGCAATGTGTAGAGTGCCCAACCATCCATATACACAAACAAACTGAAAGGGGTATGGAGACATCTTTCACATGCAAAGATCGTCATATCATCTGCTTACCTCTATCAAAGTGGAACAGATGGTCCCATTTGTTTATCTGAAACAATGCTGCCATAAAAGATAAATTGAAAGTTTGTAAACATACTATAACAATTCAAGTACGGTAGAATAAAGATCACTGCTCCCTTGGGGCCAAATTCTTTCCCCTTACTTCAAATAATATCCTATTCAACAAGTAGTTCTAGGGATATTAACAGGACTACTGAATATGAATAAAAATAGCAGAATCAGATCCTTGATAAGTATGGAAGTATCCAAGGAAAGACAATGCTGCCCATTAGGGCTGGATGTAATTTTCCATTGCATATGTTTTTTCAACAGAAAATTGGGGTTTTGGGGAAATGAAAGTTTTAGCAAAAAGTATCTGCTTCTGCAATTTTGGGTTTTGTCAAAAAAAATCCATGAATATTTAGTCTGAAAAACACTATTTTTATTTGGAATGCTACTGCAGTACCTTATAGGAGTTGTAGTTTGGTTTCCTCATGTCTCCATTCTCCTCTATGGGCCAGGCTTCCCAGCCAAACTACATCTCTCGTCTCTTTTTTTCCCTCTCCAAGAAAGGTGTCTATGGGACAATCACAGTAGATGTAGTTCAGTGAAGGAGGCTGTCCCATAAAGGAGAATGGGAGCATGGCATGAGGCACCATGCAGCTTTTCCAAATTGAAATAGTTTCAATTTCAGAATTTGAATTTCTACCATAGATTTGAAATTTTCCATCAGAAACTTAGACTTTTTTTTCATTTTTGTTTAAATCTTCTGCAGGTGAAAACAAAACAAGACAAAACCAGTTCTACTTAGTTGAGGGCCATATTTTCAAATCTTGTGCTTCAACATATTTGTGCATGTAAAATCCAGAATAATCATATGGAATATATAGATGTGCATTTTCCCATCTTGCAGGTAAATGAGTGCTCAATTACAAATAAAAATTGCCTCCCAAATTGGCCTACACATTTTGTAAAATGTAAAATATGTCCAGGATCATTAGAGGATGTGGAATGCTGCTTGTCCATGATACCTGAATGCATAGTTGTACTTGGTTTAGCAAGTATTTTTATTCTAAGATTTTTCTATAAGCTTTTGTTTATTATTTGGAAGTATTTTGTTAACTTGATTCAAAAGAAGTAATAGAACTCTTAATCTCAGTCAAGTCTACCATGGTACAAACTTGAGGATACGCAAGTATTTTACTGAGTATTATGTACAGAAATTAAAAATGGCAAAGGTAAATGACTCCCTAAATATTTGATTGCTCTGTGTGTGTGTGTGTGTGTGTGTGTGTGTGTGTGTGTGTGTGTGTGTATCTTTGTGCAAGGAAACAGCAAGAGTGAACTTCTGCTAGTTTTAAGGACTGGAAGGATCAGCTATATTCCATTTTTCACGTGTATCCTTCATATGAAACTTTTTATTCCTTTCTTAAGATATAGGCATATTAGTTCTTAAGAGACCAAAAATAAATTGAAGAAAAAGATGGGGGGGGGGGTGGAGAAAACAAATTGCAGACAGTTCACCTGGCTAAAACAAATCGAGTGCATCAAAAATGTAAAAATTCTACATGGCTCAGAAGCATGAGGGGCTGCTTATACACACAGGAGTTTTAAAGTCACCTATACCTTGAAGGAACTGAACTCCAGAGAGCAGCATAAAAAGCATTTCCAGAACTTTAGGCCTCGGTGGATGAATCCCCACCTCTAAAACAGAATGTTGTAACTGTCTTTGATTAGAGTAGACTCTAGACTTACCCTTGACCATACCTTAGAAACCAAGTTAGGGAACTGTAGTTAAACTCTTAATACATTCCCAGGTAACATGCTTCTAACATGGTTTTGCAGCCCAGTGTTGGTGAGACCAAACTATGGCAATATACAGTTTCACACCAAACTGAATAACCAAACAATGTTAGAAACTATCTGAGACTGTGTTTAAACATGAGCTCCGTAGCTCAATTTCTAGACCTGCCTAGATGGAGCCTTTCTTCCTAAGGTCTCATACCCATTAAGTATCAAAGTCAAGCACACAAATTTCTGAGTGGTTCTGGATTGTAGCCTCACATACCACCAACATCTGATGAAGACCACCAAGATAAAGGCTAGGAATTATGTAATCCACAATTATGTATCTCCAAATTAACTAGGACCAGTTGGAGAGCAGATGTTCACACCTTGCAGACAGCACAGCTCCATCAGCCCGTATCTTCTCAGCAGCAGAACACTGCACCCACTATGATCAGGTAATGAATATATGAAACTTGTTGACATCCAATTGAACGCTGCTACGAGAATTGTCATAGGAGTCATGAAGTCAACACTGACAGGCTGGCCTCATTCTCGTGCATATCTTACTACCATCCCTCTGAAGAGAAGAAGCAATAATAGAAGAATACAATGGTGCAATAATGAATGCAGACTTGCTCATCTAGGAAGATTTCCAGTGCCCCCCAAGATGTCTTCATAAATCCAAGAATTCCTTCTGGTGAGTGACCAAAGCTCTCAAAACCTCTGGACTGTCACCAAAAAAAAATAGTAGCGGAGGCCATGGGGAAACAGTTGGGTCAAGAGTCAAGACCTTATAACAGATACTACACCAACTACCTACCTTCACCATGGTATGTATGATATGGACCACAGCGAATCAGATAAGAACCTCACGTGGGCAATTACCTACTAGACAAATAGAAAATGAAGGACAGCTCAATATTCAAATGTGGTGAAGATGTCCAAACCATGGATCAACTAGTGAACCACTGCCCTCTAAGATCTTTCTCTGGAGGGACAGCCTTGATTTATTCCATTGTACTGAAAGCCATAGACAGGATGACAAACTTGGATGTCAACCTTTAATGTTGCTTTTCAACATTAAATTTCATCATACAAAAGAAGATACCCATTAAATATAACCCTTTGTGATATGAGACCACATCTTAACTATCCAGGTGATTTTTCATTATTACCGTCTAAAAACATACCTCTCCCCAAAGGCTAGATAATGCCTGTGTTGGAGGCAGTATGGAGGCACCTTCTGGAATATCTCAATGAATAGAGGTAGTGCTGTACTGTTACATTCCTATTGAGGAGTTCAGCATATTTCCATTTCAACCAACATTGTCAGACAGCTCTGCTGGCATGTGGAGGGGCAAACACATGACTTTATGTACTCTTTTCTTTCAATGGGTTTGGATTCAGCCCAAAATAACAGCCTTCTGAGAAATGTTAATCTTCAGAACACAGAAAACAAAGACATAAAATTACATAAATACATTTACCACACAGTTTGGTCTCATAAAAGCCAGGAGTGGAATCTTGGTCCACTGAGGTCAATCACAAAACTCCCATAAACTTCAATGGAGCCAGGATTACGTCCCAGAAGTCTATGGTTCATCAAGGGAATCTCATCATAGACTCACACTGAAGTGTATTTATGAAAGTTTTATGGAAAACTATAATACCTCTTTGATAATATCCATGCTAACATAATTGGTGCCTTATTTACGTGCACACCCTTTTTAATGGAAAAATTCATACCAAACATTTAACCAGTGACAAAGAGGTAGCAATGGTCAAACATAAGCCAGAATGATGAATAAATAAGGTGTTTTACTTAGCTATTGATTCTTTTTAAACTCTCTTTTCAACTGGTACTCTGCCTTTCCCTATCAATGCAATAAGCCAATGCTTCTGCAGCTGGGGAATAATCTATTTGGAGAATAAACCCCAAAGAAAGGTCTTGGGTTAATAATATCTTTACAGTGGTAATCACTGTATATCGCCTTTCATGCAGTTGGATATGGTTGGGACGAATACTGACAAGCAGCTGAGAAAATAGGCAAAGAAAATGTTGTCTTCTATTTCTGTAAAAATATAGCTCTTTGTGTATGTTTTTTTTAATGTTGGCTTAATGACCAGATAAATGACTGGATGTGCTGCTGAAAATTGACAGAAAACTCTGGGCCAGAGTCTCTCCCCTCCCATTCCAGCCACACACAGAGACAATCGGGCAATCTTAGAATTTCCCAGGCATCGGAGAGTTCTCATATGATGTAAAGCTGGCTTAGCCATCCAGGCTTACTCATCCCGCATTGGTCTTGATGTAGGGAGCATGCTGGGTTGGGAGGGAGCAAGGCTGAAGCATTGCTTTATTTTGATTAACCTCAGCTGGTGAATGGTTTCTAGACAGCATAAGCAGGGCCGGCTCTAGCTTTTTTGCCGCCCCAAGCAGAAATTATTTTAAAAAAAAAAAAGCCGTGGCTGGAGCTGCCGAAGCAAAAAAAAAAAAAAAAATCCCTTGAAATGTGCCGCCCCAAGAATGGCCGGAATGCCGCCCCTCCAGATGTGCCACCCCAAGCACCTGCTTCCTTTGCTGGTGCCTGGAGCCGGCCCTGAGCATAGGTTAGAGGAGCCTCCTGACTGCTCTAATCTGAACTGAGGTCAAACCAGGCAGAGAATCAGGTAGTTCTCACCAGCTGCATAACAGCTTTACATCGCTGATATGCTATCTGAGTCTCACCCACCACAGAGGATCTGGCTGTCTCTGTTCAGAATGTATTCTTCAGTGGTCAATTATTGCATTCACTTACATTTAAAAATGTGAGTCATTGAGAGTGATGGAAAGCATTGAATGTCAGAAGTCACTAACTTTAAACAACTGAAATAGGATGCAAATGTTTCAGTGAGAACAAAAAACAAAGGCTTTTCCTACATTTTGTGTAATTAAATTTCACAACACATTCTTTAACTACTTCTTTTCATTTGAATAAAGTAGATTTTTCACAAACTTTTAGTTATAGGGAAAAGAACTCGGTGAGTGTGTGTATATTCCTGTAACAGCTTACTTACAGCTGGTATTATATACTTTTATTGTGACACTATGATTTTTCCCTGCCTCTTTTTTTAATTTAGTTTCAAATTTTTTCCCACCATTTGAGAACTAAATGGACTGTAATATATTGAATGTGAGAATAAGGGAGGGGGGGAAAGGAGATTATTTACCTGATCAGATAAATTTTCACCAGGTGGGCCTCGTGTCCCTCAGGTTGTAAGAAACTGAATTTTCAATCTGCAATAAGGGCAAAAAAAATCTTTGACTGGACCCTCCCTAGAGGCTAGGCTTTTTTCAAAGATTCAGAAATATTTTTTTGGCTCTCCTGCTCCAACTTGGGGAGGAAATTTCCTGAGTACATGTTGAAGAAGTCAGTTATTGGTGATCATATAAATTTGTAAACTTCGAATGTATGATATATTTTTAATGAACCTACCAGATTGGCCAAGTAATGGTGATGACCACAATTGTGCGAAACTCAATGGATTCTATTTACATGAATTCTCCTAACCCAAAGCAAGTGGCTTTGGCCTGCACAAACCTCCAAATTCCAGTCATCCCTGAACCTGTCATGAACCTTTGATATTCACCAATCACTGTATCCTTATGATATGGGATCTTTCCTTTTGTACACAACCCATCCTCCGAACAAACTTCAGGGCTTCTTACATCTGATGTCTTTTGGAAGGCAATGAACCCATCTGCTTCCTTTCTCCTCTCAGGATCTTTAATGGGCATCAGTTGGACACTTCTCCCATATTGTATCTTTGTAAAGGAGCCATGCTGTAGCCCACCTGGTCAGTGAATGCTCTTACTCTCACTTCTGCAACTAGCTAAATGAGCTTGGGACCTGAAAGACATCTCGGAAGTCCCTAAAGGGTAGCTAAGAAAATCTTCTCTACTCCTGCGAAGCTTGAACTGGCAAATTGATTTGCCTACTTATGTCATTTTGTTAGGGTCTCTTGAAAACATTCTGAGTGTGAAATTAGGATTTTCTGTCTTGTGATAAGGGGATGCAGTGAGATCCAAGACTTTTGGCAGTGTTGTTAGAAGAGTAGATTAGAGTCACTGTTTCTCCAAGGGATTGTCTGGGATTTGAAAGACTGGATCCTTAAAATTTTTAAAATAGGCCTGGAATCCTTCAGGGATTATAGATTGATGGTGTGTATTTTGCTTTCAGCACATAATCTACTCTCAGGGCCTGGGAGAATCATGTTCAACATCATCCCCGGAATGTATCAAGAAACAAAGAGATCTCCAAATTAGAGAGGAACAAGCAGATTTTAGATCACTGAGATCATGCATAGACCATATTGTTGTTCTCAGAACACACTGTGGAGTTGCAAGCACCTCTTGTGAGAAATATTTTTGATCCCCAGAAGGCTTTTCACAGCATACGCAGAGACAGATTTTAGAGAATTATGGTAAGTTATAGAATACCAGGAAAAATAATTAGAGTCAAGGATCTATATGATAATGCCAAATGTGCAGTCAGAGATGGTAACAACATCAGCCAATGGTTTGTAGTGACAATTGAAGTAAGTCAACGGTGTATTATGTTCCTACTATTATTTGCACTGGTCATGGACTATGTCAAGAGGAAAGTAACACTAGAAGGCAACCTAGGAATTGTATAGATAAATGAATAAAGCACAGTTGGATGACCTTCTTTTTGCCAATGACGTGGTCCCTCTTAGTTCAACATAGCGCTTAATGGAAGAAAAGATCCAGCTTTTGGCAGACACAGTAAAACAAGTTGATTTGTTTATCAACAAGGGGAAGACAATATATATGGCTATCAATGTCCCAAAAGCAACCATCAGAGTAGATGGAGAAACACTAGAAGTAAGTCACTTAATTTTTCTAGGAAGTGAGATGTACAATTGTGATGACACCATGCTAGATGTCAAGCAACTAATATCAAAAACAGCAAACAACTTGCATAAACTTGAAAGGATTTGGAAAAGTCACATGACTAACGCTTACACCAAAATATGATATTTTTAACACCGGTATCATGTCTGTCCTCTCTTTATGGAGCAGAGTGTTGAAAGTCTGCAACAGAAACTGATAAGTAGATCATTCCAAAATAAGTGTTTGCAGAAGATCTTCAGAGTCCACTGGAAACAGTTTCTTGCAACATCAGAAATTCTAAGCAAACCAACCTGCAGCATCAAACATGGCAAGAAGATGATTATGGACATATTTAGGATACTCTTTTAAGAATGATATTTTAAGAATATCTCCATTAATGATCTGGAGGATGGTGTGGACTGCACCCTTAGCAAGTTTGCAGATGACACTAAACTGGGAGGAGTGGTTGATACGCTGGAGGGTAGGGATAGGATACAGAGGGACCTAGACAAATTAGAGGATTGGGCCAAAAGAAATATGATGAGGTTCAACAAGGACAAGTGCAGAGTCCTGCACTTAGGACGGAAGAATCTCATGCACTACTACAAACTAGGGACCGAATGGCTGGGCAGCAGTTCTGCAGAAAAGGACCTAGGGGTTACGGTGAACGAAAAGCTGAATATGAGTCAACAGTGTGCCCTTGTTGCCAAGAAGGCTAATGGCATTTGGGGTTGTATAAGTAGGGGCATTTCCAGCAGATCAAGGGACGTGATCATTCCCCTCTATTTGGCACTGGTGAGGCCTCATTTGGAATACTGTGTCCAGTTTTGGGCCCCACACTACAAGAAGGAGTGGATAAATTGGAAAGAGTCCAGCAGAGGGCAACAAAAATGATTAGGGGGCTGGAGCGCATGACTTATGAGGAGAGGCTGAGGGAACTGGGATTGTTTAGCCTGCAGAAGAGAAGAATGAGGGGGGATTTGATAGCTGCTTTCAACTACCTGAAAGCAGGTTCCAAAGAGGATGGATCTAGACTGTTCTCAGTGGTAAAAGATGACAGAACAAGGAGTAATGATCTCAAGTTGCAGAGAGGGAGGTTTAGGTTGGATATTAGGAAAAACGTTTTCACTAGTAGGGTGGTGAAGAACTGGAATGGGTTACCTAGGGAGGTGGTGGAATCTCCTTCCTTAGAGGTTTTTAAGGTCAGGCTTGACAAAGCCATGGGTGGGATGATTTAGTTGGGGTTGGTCCTGCTTTTGAGCAGGAGGTTGGACTAGATGACCTCCTAAGGTCCCTTCCAACCCTGAGATTCTATGAAGAATGCCACCATACAACTTCCATATCAAGTGATAACATGGATACAACTTGGAAAGAGAAAAAGATCGTGTCCTATGGAAACGTTACACAGAGCAATGGAGAAAAGACAGATTCTTCAACATTACACGCAGAAGCCTGAACAGACCAGTACAATATCCTGTGCACCAGAGAGCAAGGGAGGATAAAGTAAAGAAAGAAATCAAGAATAGATAGTCAAGTGACCTGAAGCATCTTGAGTCAATGCTAGTGGTCAGAACATGCATTCAGTACTCGAGTGCCTGTATAATCAATATATCTGGCAGGCATAGGCTTAATCAAACATCAAGCAAATATAAGATGTGCCAATAGCCGGAACATGCATCATGTTATATTGGAATAAGAACTTTAATGGAAAAAGTCTGAGTGAAGGGACTGAATTAACAGTCTCCTGGAAAACAAATTACAGACTTAGAGTCAGCCAAAATGTTTGTTAAGGTGGTATAAGTAACATTGGATAAATCCTTATTTTTATCTCATCCCCAATGTCGCATGATATAGTGCTTGTTAAAAATCATTTGTAGTGTTTTTTTTACTCAGAAAACCAATAAAGAGTATTTAGAAATCCTCAACTCTTTTGGTTAATTACTGAAAAAAAACATTTAATTTGTTCAGCAAACTACAATCCAGAATTAAAACCCTTTTTATAAATAATTGGAAATTTAGATGAAGCTAAATAATCACCATATGTCTGGTCCTCAAGTTCTCACTTCCGCGTACATCATGTCTTATTACATACAGGCCAAAGTAAGCGGTGGTGTGAAGCCAGAGGTTATGTCTATACTGCAATTAACACCTGCTGCTGGCCCATGTCAGCTGTCTCAGGCTCATGGGGCTCGGGCTACAGGGCTGTAAAATTGAGATATAGATGTTCAGACTACACTGCAATTTTACAGCTGACATGGACCAGCCATAGGTGCAGTGTAGACATACTCTCACTGACCCCTGGGGAGCAACACAATGCAGTCTGCCTCAGAGGCAGAATGCCTTTCAGATCTCTCCTGCAACAAAAGTCAGCATGATTGCTGCTGTCCCTTTCAGGGGGGGCACTTTGTTTCCCCCTGTTGTGATGGTCTTGCTCCTAAGGCTGGTGAATAGAGATGGGTGAATCCATAATTCCCTGCTCCCTGGGAAGTAGGAACAGAGTAATTCCTGTATTCCTCAAACATAGGATCTATGTTTCTACCTAGACTGCAAGGATTCTTTTGTCCTCCCCCACGTGCCCCGTATTCACATATGAACCAGGCACAATCTGGCCCTGAAGGAAAAATCCCATGCAGTACAGAGAAATAGAAAGTACAGAAATGGCCAAACTGCATAAAGGGGGGGACGACCCAAACAGATTGATTATGCGTGAAAGAGAAATTCAGGGTAAGAAAATGAAGCAAGAACAGAATAAGAAACAAAATTAACCTCCCGTATTTTTTTTTTCTTTCAATCACTTTTGCTGGAACAAAGGCTGCAGATTGTTTTCTTCAGTTATAATTTTCTCTCTTTTTCTGTTTTAATTGCATTCATTGTTTTTTTCTTTCTTTTGTTCATTTGGTTTTATCCACTTTTTTTCCCTTCATTAATCTACCCTACTTCTCTGATTTCTCATTTGATTTTATTTGCTTAGTTATCTCTTTCTATCTCATTTGTTCTCTTCTGCCTATTCTGTTTCTTTGGCTATGTCTACACTACAAAAGATAGGTTGACTTCTGTTCGGTCGACTTACAGCCAACACATTAATTACTACAGTGGCTGATGTCCACACTACCCTTCTTCTGTCAGTGGTGTGTATCCTCACCAGGAGCAGTTCTACCGACTGAAGAGGGATGGTGTGGGGACTGAGAGCCAGGGCTCTCAGCTCCATGAAGCTCCTCACTGGGAGCCCAGCTTCTCCCTAGGGCTTCTTGCCTCCACGCTCTAAGTCGGGAGTTGAGAGCAGCAGCCCAGGGCTTCTTGCGTCTGTGATCCCAGCAACCCAGGAACCAGCTTTCTTGTCAGATTGGAAATTTGACAGCCAATATCAGGAACTCAGTGTGTACACAGACACTGCATTGCCCTAACTACACTGACATAAGCCCTACGCCTCTCGTTGAGGTCATTTTATTATGTTGGCATAGTAGGGGAGTTATGTCAATGGGAGGAGCATATCTGTGTATTCACCACCACTGTTTTGTCGACAAAAGCTGACTTTTGTCAACAAAAGTGTGCAGTGTAGACAAGACCTTACTTTCATTTTCTTTTGCATCAATTTTGTCTGCTGACAGTTCGGTCCATGTCCACAAGCCAACTAATCAAGTTCAAGCAAAAGGGCAGATGCAGTAGCAGGCAAGGAGCAAATACTATTAAGGTTTTTAGAGAGGAAATCAAAGTATTTAAGCCTGGGAGAACCAGGATCGAATCAAATAAACTGTGTCTACATTTTTAATACTTCTATTAAAATGTGCTCATAAACTAATAAAATCCTGCTTTTCAGAGGGCACAGTAGCAAAGGGAATATTGAAATCAAATCCAGCAAGACAAATAAATCAGATCCCCCAGAACCAGATTTTAGACATAAACACATTATGTTTGTAGAGAAGATGTTCAGCAAGATCAGTCTGTCATAGTACCAAAAAAAAAAAAAAAAAAAAAGACATTCCAAAAGGTCAGAAAAGTTTTATACAATAAGTCAGGGAAATGTAACAAGATGACAGAACCCTAAAATTGCTTGTTTAAGAATAAATAATCCGCATACTAGAGAAAAAAATCATTTAAGCAAATGTAATGAACTCCTGAGTGTGATTCTCTTAAATAGACTCTGTTTTCTAGGACTTTTCTACATGTTTTTAAATTTGTTTTTGTTTTTGCATCCTGCATTGTTTGTGTTACCTTCAGGGGAGAATGAAAATCTTTATTTTTTTTGCCCTTTTCTGTTTTTAATAAAGCATATCTTTTTCTCTTCTGTTCCTCATGTAGCATGACCCAGTGTTCTGTTTTGTGTGTGTGTGAGGCTTGTGATTTCCAAATTCTCCAGTTTCAGACTTAAATATTTGCTTCTAGCAGGAGTTCTCACCCTACTTCACAGGGAATATTGATCTAATTCAAGATATATTTACTGGCAGCCTGAAAGGGGAGCCACAGCAGGAAAAGATAAATGTGTTACCTCCCGTAACTGATTGTCTCATAGGTGGAGGTTCTGAAGGCAGTAAGGGCAGTATGTAACATAGTGTTAAGGGAACCTTACTGCAATTGGTTGGTTACAGCCTGTGCAGTGTGCTTGGCTTCACTTTTTCTAGATAGCTAATGCTTTTTATAGGGAGGGAAAGCTTTCAATAACCCTTACATCGGCAGTAGTCCAGCCCTTTCCTCAGGAAACCATCACTGGACACCAGCAATCTCTGTAACCACAGCCTTGTCTCTAAACTTCTCTTCATGGGGAAAGGTCAATTGCAGAAACCTGAGTTCAATATCTTTTCTGTGTTGGCAACTGCACAGATACAATAAAGGTGGCAGACTCAGTAAAAAGCCAAGACCAACAGTAATGCTAGGAGGAAGGGCAAGTTTAGAATCATAGCTCCACATGCACCTTTCTACATTAGCCAGCAGAGTGTGTAGCCAGTGCCATTCTGTCCTATACTGCACCTCAATCACACACAACAATGAGGAACCCCCTTTGATACAGTGAACCTCTGCACCTTCCCTTTTCATGGCTGGTGGCTGAAGAGCCACAATCTGGCCATTATTTTTGCTTGTGTACTTTAATGTATGGATTTTATATTAATGGAAGGAAGAAGAGGGGTGTTTTACCAAACTCACATAACCTATCATGTACTTCCTATATCTGTAGTAAGGCAAAACCTGGCCTCCTGAAATAGAAAATAAAGAACAAAAATAGCACTCAACAGGATAACTATGATGTCTATACACAAATACAAGAAGCATGGGAAATCAGCAAGCACTACTGTTAAATGATGAAGATTATGATCTACTGAGCACAAGAGAAACCTGGTGGAAATAGTCTCATAACTGGATTGTCAATATAATTAGACAGAAAGAAAAGAATGGGTGTAAGGATGGTACTATACATGAGATTTTCAAAGCAAGGGAGGAGCCTCAGCCACACTATTAATTAAGTCAGTGAGAGCTGCTGGGTGCTTAGCACTTTTAATATTCAGATCACTTATTTAGATGCCTAAAAATGAACTTAGGAGCCTAACTATAGGCACCCATTTTTCAAAATCTTAGGCACAGCTTGTGTCTTAAACTCAGACATTACATAGCAAGTAAGGACTTCCTGAATGACAAAAAGAGAGAAGGAAGAGTGAGAACAAGAGTTATGATAAAGTCAAGTACATGTCTTAGTGGTTCTTCTAAATTAGTTTTTGTTGGTTTGTATTTTAAAGATGACTTCTCACAGGTGACAGAACATTAGTGGATTTTGAGGAAGAATTTGAATGAGGATAAAAAGGTGGTTTAGCACAGAATATTTGTGAATAAGGGGAGACATGGGAGAAAGTGCAAATGAGGGAGTGAGGAGGTACTGAAGGGAATATGGGGAATACAAAAAAACCCCAAGGTCAGAGTTATAGATTGAAGCAGAGTGGTCTTACAACCAAGCATAAAGAATTTACAATAGTGAGCCAATGGAGGGCTTCAAATGCAGGAGTCCCACAGTGTGAACAATGAGCAATAAAGATTATTTATTTTGGTCAAACTGAAGCTTGGCAAGGGAAGTGTCCAGAAGACCTGAGAGAAGGCGGTTATAGTAGTCAATGCTGGAGATGTTCAGGGTGTGGGCAAATGATTTAGGATGGGAAGGAAGACAGATATTTTTTAATATTGTGGAATAAGAAGCAAAAAAACATTTGGTCACTTCCTAATGTGGGGGCAGGAGTAGAGGGAGGAGTAAGATTAAACCATAGTTGCCTTGAACTGGGTGACTGAGAAGATGGGGATGCTATCAACAGCTATGAAAAATGGAAATAGAGGTGAGGATTGAGAGGGAAAATTATGAGCTTGGTTTTGGTGATGTTGAATTTGAGATGTCAATGAGCCATCCACGGTGAAATGTAATTAGATGCAGGGATTAAGAGGAATAAAAAGAGCTTTAAAAATATATGAGGAAAAGAAGTATTCGAAAGAAAATAGGTGTAAGAAGAAAAGAAATTATTCTAAAAGTAACTTTTAAAACTAGGCTTTGTCTGTTTAATACTTCTAATGTACTGTGAGTAACGTACTGAATAGGATTTTAAGAAAAATATTAAAGTAGGTCAAATTTGAGGTTTAAGGTATTTGATGGTTTCTCCCTAAGTAAGAATATAATGTGGCCTTCATATACGAGTTAATTTTCCATCCCACAAAGTTTACTAATCTATGATGCTAGGAAATGACATTTTTATTGCAAAACCTCTGCTACATGTGTTTTTTTCCCCCAACTTCCGGACATATAGGGGTTGGTTCTCCATTCTGATACAGCACTTATCCACCAGAATGAACTCCATTAGTAGAGTTTCACTGGCATAAATGTGGTGTAATGAAGTGCAGACTTAGAACCTCAGATTGCCACACTGTGAGATTCTTCTGATTTTAAGTATGACTGATACCCACTAACTGCATAGCTGCAGTGTGACTATAACAATTACTTTAGCATGTTTATTATATCAGATTCTCATTTGGGAAAGTATTTCATTGTGTACTATAGCATGTTTGTAGCTACATAAACATAGTCATGTATTTTAGAATTTCCTTATGTCTGATCATCATTATCTTTCAGCATTTCCTGTAGCATGTTTATATTCATTTAGCAGGTTTATTTTGTTTAGACCAGAGCCAGATCTTGTCACATTGAAGCCAACAGGAATTTCACCAACAATTTCAGTGGGAGCAGGACTCAGTACTATATATGTATAGATAGAAAACGTCAAACTGCTGGCATAGAGGAACTGGATAACTCAGTGGATTCCCAGTCCTGCAAAGTGCTGAGGGCTTCCTGGAAGGTGACGAGGTTGCTTAGCATCTCAGCAAAGGCTCTTAGCATCTCACAGGCTCAGACTCATAGTCATTTCCTTTCTTTTCTAGGTCACTGATTCAAATCAATCCATGACAGTAAAGAATGAAAATTGTTACCATTGGAAGCTATTTGGTGGCTGTTGTGACTTACATTATAATAACTTGTACCAATATATGAATTGCTCAAAGTACCTTCCAAAGGTGTAAAGTATTATTCTCATTGCCAGTGAGGTTGCTGAGGCACACAGCTGGTTAAGTGACATCCACGATTCATGCAGGAGGAGTCTGTGGCAGAATCTGGAATAGAACCCTGATCTCCTGACACACTGGTCACTTCTTCAGCCATCAGACCATGTTGCCTCCCTGGTGTAGTTCATTCTAGTGCAGTGTGCACATCACAGAAAACACCCATTATTAGAACTGCCATTAATTAACAACCTTGTTTGCAGTCTCAGTAGAACCACCAGAAACACTGAAGACATTAAAACCAGACTCCAAAAAGTACCAGAAAATATTTAGTAAGGAGTAATCCTGCTTTGCCAGAGGAATGGACTTGATGACCTAATCAGCCTCTTTCTATCATTAATCTTTGATTCTCTGAATGGAACTGAATTACTTTCTCACCATGAGAAATGGTACCTCCAGGTGAAGGCTGGCTGAGTCACAATAATAGGGTAGTATGAGGAAACTTGAACTGCTCTTGAAATTGCTGTGGCGAAATGGAGGACTGTGGACTCCAGAGCTGTCAATTTGGAACATAGACAAGCACTACATTTAAAAAACAAACAAATGCTACTCTGTGTGATAAAGTAAATGTATAATTTGTAGGCTAAGTTTAGCATCCCCTAGTATATAAATATTCTTCAATTTTGGAGCTGCTTAAAATGTAGATTTATAGGTGATAATGCTGGTCTATGATTGCCTCTCCTCACTACTTACAGCACAGAGCTGTAAGGTGCTGAGCGCCGTTAGCTCCTTCAGCTTTAGTAGGAGTTGAAGATGTTAAGCATCTTGCTAGATTGGGCCATAAGACAATTCTTTCTCCCCAACACTTGAGAAAATGCAATCCTACAGGATTGACTCCCTGTATTTTACTTATTTAAAATTTTGGCTCACTGAGAGAGCCTCGAGAACCATATTTTAGGATCTTGGGAAACAGGAATGAGACAGTCAATATAATGCAGGGCACTCAGTCTAAAATAGCAGACCTCACTGAGCAATCAAAATCTCAGTTCTTTACACTGACTAGGCTTCTCAAGATCAGAGATCAAAAGCTTTTTAAAACTAGACAATGTTGGTGTCCAGTTTAATAGAACAAATAGCTTACTGCAGCTGTTGGGGACTGCAGCTCAAAAACATAGCCTCCCATAGACAGCTTTAACCCTAGGAATGCTGAAGATTTTGAATTCTCCAACGTGAATGAATGTCTCCCCTCCTTAACAAGTTTATATTTCCAAGACAGTTATTCATGGTTTTTGAATACAGTAACTGGAGACAGAAAACACTAACAAAATTTCATCTAAATTGGCCATGCACTCACTATCTTGGATGATTTCAGGGTCAGTAAGACAGAGGTGATAAAAGAGTTACAATGCTTGAAAACCAATAAATTCTGAGGCCCAGATGGGATTTAGCCAAGGTTCTTAAAAGATAATAAGGAGGAAAAATTTCGACTGGTGGCAGTAATCCTGGAAAACTTGGTTATTATGAAAGCAATTTTGGAAGTCTACAGGAGGAATAAAACTGACACACGCAACATGTGGTAAGCAATGTAACAGAAATGAAATTAAAAAGCAAGTATAAGAATAGTAATATCAACGAGCCCCAAGTATAAGAGCACCTGCTGAATGACCACTCTGGTAATAAATACACCTCTCTCAGGGACCCGTCTCAGTTTAGATTCCTCAGTGGTAGTTTTCCTAATTTGAAAATCAGATGTTCATTTTTAGTTCATTTTTTTCAATTTCAATCATTATCATCAACAGCTTCAGGAAGGGTGGATTAAAGCCTGTCATTGAGTCTGAAACTTAGTTTACCTGGGACGTTCAAGATATCTCAGCAAGAACATATGGAAATAGAAGGGAAAAAATTAAAATTGCAATACAGTGTGCATCTCTCCATACAGACTGATACTTGACTTCCAAGAAAAGGAGCACTTTTCATGGTCCCAGGATGTATTCTGATTAATGATGATGACTGTATACATGAGCTCTAATTAATATTAGTGGAAAATCGCAGTTGAAATATAATTCTGAAACTCAAAGTGTTTTTAGTGCCCTCTATACCACTGATCTCTCAAAGTCATTAGTAAAGCTGAGTGGTAATGGGATTTTCCATTCTGTGACAAATGGTGAGATTAAAAAAAAAATCATTCTGTAGAAGAACAAAACCAACAAATCTCAGAACTATGAGCAGAATAGTTCCAGGAGAATGAGCTGCCAAGAAGTTCAGCAGGCAAGCTGGCAAGAAATCAGGCAGGGTTCCATCAGAATTTTGTTGCAATTTTGTTGTTTAGCTAGAATGTTTCAATTTCAACAAGTTGACATTTTCTGACAGAAAAATATTATGTTGGAAAATTTCCAACCAGCTCTAGTCATTGGGTCTCTGTAGTTTCAGAGCACCTCACAATCATTAATGGGTTTTATCGTTGTAACACCTGTATGAGGTAGGGAAACAGTATCCCCAATTTACAGATAAGGAACTTGGTAAGGGGTCAGATTGTGACTTGCCCAACATCACACAGCAAGTCTGGAATTGAACCCAGATCTCCTGACTCCCGGACCAGGGCCCTCCACTAGACTATCCATCCTCCCCAAATTGTTACTTCCTCCAGTCTAAGTTGTTGGTTTAAATTTTGTTAATGCAATAAAATATAAAGAGACAATATCAATAAATAGAATAAAGGGGAAGTGGATAGCAGTGAATATAAATTAGTAGTTGAAATGCAAATAATTGCTAAGCAATGCTAAAGTTCTTAATGAAAAATTCATCACTGGTAGGGTTTAAGAACAATAAGAAAGTTTTTTAACATCAGAAATTAGAAGAACCCTATCAACGGTTATAGATCCATCACTGGATGGAGATGATAAAGTTGTCATAATGATGCAGACAAGGCAGAAGTATTCAATAAATATTTCTGTTCTGTATTTGGAAAGAAGCCAGATGACGTATTCAGAGACCACAATGATGATGAAATACTTTCCATTAAAGCGATAACTAAGGAGAATGTTAAACATCATCTACTAAAGTTAAACCATTTAAATCAGTTGTTCCAGATCATTTTTACCCAAAAGTTTTTAAAGAGTTGGCTAACAAGCTCTCCTGATCATTGAGGTCAGTTTTCAACAAATCTTAAAACACTGGAGAAGTTCCAGGGGACTGGAAGAAAAATAAAGTTGTGTCGATATTTTAAAAATTATAGGTCTGTTAGCTTGACATTGATCCCTGGCAAAATTGTACCACACAACACTTGGAAGAAAAAATTAGCATACTACAAAATCAGTGTAACCTGGATTCAAAATGACATCTCAAAATGTAATTGTTAATGGAGAATCATTTTTGAATAGATGTTTCTAATAGGATTCCACACGGATGGATGCTTAGCACAATGCTATTTAATATCTTTATGCATGATCTAAAAGAGAATGTAAAATAATTTCATATAAAGTTTTCAGATGACCTGAAGACTGGTAGAGTGGTTAATAGTGATATGGACAGGTCACTTATTCAGGATGATCTGAATTACTTGGTAAAATGGGCTCAAACAAACAATGTGAGTTTTAATGTGCCAAATGCAGTCATACTTCTATGAATAAAGAATGTAGGTCATACTTACAGGATGAGGAATTGTATCCTAGAAAGCAAGGACTGTGAACGGGACAAGGGTTGATGATGGACAACCAAATGTATATCAGATCTAATGTATTGTCAAAGAGTTAAAGGTGTTCATAAACTCTCCAATATTATTTGCTTTGGGTTATGTTTCTACTGAGACCCTGGTTCTACTTGATTATATGACAAACACCCAAAAGCATTCATTCTAAACTTGAAAGTTCATTGATCAAACACAAGAAAGAGCAAGAAATTAAAACAAGCATTTATACTGAAACTGAAATTGAGTGATTATGCAAAACAATCAAAACCTTTAAAGTTTCTTCTTTTGCGGGCAGAATATTAGTCTCTTATTTTCCAAGCTACCTTTCTTTGATGAAAAGGAAAGGATTAATTTTACTTTCAGTCCTGGTGTACAAAGGATATTTACCTCTCTATTTCTAATAGACAGATACAAGGTAGGGGAGAGAGAGGATAGAAAATGTGGGGGAAATATGATTTTTGTTGTCTCTGGAACACTAGATGGCTGGACAATCACAAATGGATGCTTTGGCTGGCAGGTCAACCATGACACCTGCTGCTTGGATTCTGGATCATGCTTTGGTCAGAGACATCATCTGTTTGGATCCTTTCTTCTTAGACAAGGCCGGTTTGGATGAATGCTCTATAGTCCATTTTAGGATTCAATGAAAAGCCAAGAGAGTGAGAGAGACGATCAGAGGCAAGTGGGGGAAGGCATAAAGCGACACAACAAGAGAAGGGAAAAAAGTCCTTAGCTTGGTCTGCTCCATCTGTCTTGAGATCAAGGAAGCTGCAATGAGATGCAATGCTGCCAGGCTGCGATATGAGCTGAAGGAAGATGATTCTTTTTTTCAGTCTCTTTATAAGAACCCCAAAAAGCGTAAAAGTGGACGACATATTTTATCCTCATTATTTTGTACCAATTAAATCCATATCCGTAAAACCAAATTTGGCATATGTAACTTTGTTCCCACATTTTCTTGTTTACCGAGTATGATCTCACATAGTCCTTGAATTATATCAGTATGTCCTAGTTGTTTAGACTAATACAGTTTCTCTGTCTGGTTTTCTTGCAACTATTATAACATTCATTGTCAAAAACAACTTGACCTATTTTTCATAGTTATTGTAACATCTTATGAACTTTCACATACTTTTTACAGTTGAACTTAAGGTAACTTTGTAGGGTCCAATAATCACAACAGATCCCAGTGTGTGATGCTATGGCCAAAAAGGTTCATACTTTTCATGGATGCATAAACAAGGATATAGTGAGTAGGGAAATTGTATTACCTCAGTATTTGGCACAGGTGAAATCACTGCTGGAATACTGTGTCAGTTCTGATGTCTACACTTCAAAAAGTGTGTTGAAAAGTTGCAGATTGTGCAGAAAATAGTTACAAGTTTGATTCAAAGACAGGAATACATGCCTTATAGTAACAGATTTAAGGAGCTCAATCTGTTTAGTTTGTCAAAGAGAAAGTTACAGTGTGACTTGATCATGGTCTATAAGTACCTACAGAGTAAAAGGTACCTGTAGAAGAAGGCTCTTTAGTAGACAAAGGCATAAGAGGATCCAGTGACTGGAAGTTGAAGCTTGACAAATTTATACTGGAGATCAGTTGCAAATGTATCAATTCTCCATCATTTGAAATTTTTAAAACCAGATTTGGATATCTTCCTAAAAGATACGCTCAGGTTCAACCACAAGTCATTGGCCTTGATGCTGGAATCATGGAATTAATTTCTGTGGCTTCTATTATGCAGCAGGTCAGACTGGATGATCACAATGGTCCCTTTTGGCCTTACAATCTATGAATATTTATGCTATAGCATATGTAGCATCATCTTAACTTCACATTTGCCCTTGCTTCTGTAAACTAAGGGACAACACCCTGTATCTTTTTTGAATGTGAGTATTGTCAAATCAGTGAGAGGAGTGACCTGAAACTAACATGAGTATAAATTATAGCCAAAATGTTCAGTTGTTCCCAGCGTGACACTCCAGTGTTTTCAGAATCTGCTGTAATTAGTGGGAATTTTGCAAATGGAAGGACTGCAGTATCAGTCCCAAAAATAATGAGTCCAAGAGAAAGACTCGTAGGGAATGAAAAAGAAAGAGGAGAAAGATAAAAGTATAGAGAGGAGAAGAGAAAATGAATAAATAAATGGAAGCTGAGAGAGCAATGAGAGTGTTCCTCCAAAACATTTTATAAAACCTAGTAGATTCCAATCTTGCAATGAAAGAAAAGAAGAGCTCAACCCAGGCTGCAATTTGGATCAGGACATAAGCTTTTGCAAAGTTCAGGTCTGAGCCAGATCAGAAATTCCCCAGTTTCAAAGTGATGAGGTCCAGGCATTTTGTATGGTCCACTTCTTTACATAGATCACATATGATAAAGGATTGAGAAAGAAAAGCCCAGATAATATCGTGTAACATGCTAAGACAAACTAGTGGAGGAAGAGCACCACTTAAAGTAATTTAAGGGTTTATTGTTCCCAGAGTAAATAAATCATAGAACTCCTATTATCAATAATGAGAGTTATCCATTTAAATCCCTCTGCATAACCATAGGATAATAGCCTCTTTGATATGCAGTGACCGTAAATGCATCTCATAATGTTTCATGCCTCTTTTCAAAAGCCCTGACAACCCGCATGTCTGCCATCTGTGACAGAAGCATGGATCCTGCACAGCTCTGCACTATTGTGATGAGCGTTGCAAGCATGGGGCGCCTGATCCTGCAGTATTTGCAGAGATGACAGAAGAGCCACGGGGAACATGACAATTCCTTCAAGGCTAGCTTGCTGCGGAACATAGAAAGAAACAATTCAAGGTTGTTGTTGGCATTCACATAGCAGCTGCGACTGTAGAGTGCTAGTTCTGGGCCCAAGAAACAAGCACTGACTGGTGGAATCAGATCGTTATGTAGGTATAGGATGACGAACAATCAGGGCCGGCTCCAGGCACCAGCCTACCAAGCACGTGCTTGGGGTGGCACCTTGGGGGGGGGGGCGGGGCGGCACTCAGGTGTGTGTGTGTTTTTTTTAAAAAACATACTGGCGGGGTTGTTGGGCCGGGCTGCGGCTGGGCATGTCGCCTGGCACGCAGCGCTCCGGCTAGCCGGGAGAGTGGGGCTACGGCCGGGCTTGCCGCCCTCCCCGCGGCGCTCCGGCCGGCCGGGAGAGCGAGGCCACGGCCGGGCTTGCCGCCCTCCCCGCGGCGCTCCGCCAGGGAGAGGCACTGGGGGGGGGGTGATTGTTGCGGTGCAACACTGGGGGCGGGTGGTGTTTCCATGGGCGCTGGGGGGGGGTTTGTTTCGGTGGGAGTGGCGCTTGGGGTTTTGGGGTTTTTTTGTGCGGGGCAGCAAAAAAGTTAGAGCCGGCCCTGCGAACAGTGGTTGCAAGACTTTCAGATGTGCAAGGCCACATTCCTGGATGTGTGTGCAGAGCTTGTCCCAGCCCTCCAGCGACGTAACACCAGAATGAGAGCTGCACTGAATGGCAATCACTATGTGCAGGCTTGCAATGCCAGATTGCTACCGATCAGTCAGGAATCCACCAGGGAGTTTGCTGTGATGCAAGTGAGCAGGGCCATTAATCGCATCCTGCTACAAAGGACAGTGACTCGGGGCAATGTGCAGGACATAGTGAATGGTTTTGCAGCAGTAGGGTTCCTGAACTGTGGTGGAGAGATAGATGGCATGCAAATCCCTATTTTGACACCAGACCACTTTGCCACAAAATACATCAACATAAGGGGCTACTTTTCCATAATATTGCAAGTGCTGGTAGATCACAGAGACGTTTTACCGACATCAACACAGGATGGTGAGGGAAAGTGCATCTTTAAGAACACAGGCCTGTTCCAAACTCTACAAGCAGGGACTTTCTTTTCAGTCTGGTGTCACACCCCAATGGTCCCCTCCCTCAAGTCCCCTGGGAAGGCAGATCAGCACTGTATATTGCTAACGCTGTTGCAAGCCTCGCAAAGCATTTTGGGGAGGGTCAAAGGTGTGCAAGTGAAGAGTGAAAGTTTCCTTTACAGGGTACGAGAGGCCAAGAGGGGGGAAAGAAGAAGAGAGCAGAGAACGAGTTAACATTTCAGCTAGCTCAATTAGAAGATAAGACGCTGACTCTAGCCAGCTCAAGGTTGCAGCTTCCAGCCGACGTTTGGCTGTGAGCCGAGAAAGACGGGGGCTTGAAAGTTGCCCAAGCAGCCATGAGAAAGAAAATCCAACAGTACAGACCGACCTGCACCTACAAGACAGCAAGGCCAGCGAAGAAGAAAACAAAGCCCAGGGTTGCAGAATCTGAAAACACAGACAAGACAACAAGAGGGAGAGCCGAGCCAGGTGTCCCTGAAGCTGGGGTTTTTTGGGAAAGGGAAATTGACTACAGAAAAGCAGTTTGGACAGGCACAAAGAGCACCAGAAGCAGAAGTCCCTGGGTGGAACCCCCCCTCCCCCCGCATCCCCAAGGAGCCCAGGACTTAAAACCCTCCCGAGAGCTGGAGCAACTCGGAGATCACAGCGGATTCTCAGATGACCTGGGCCCAGGACAGCACTCCCGTCCACCCTTTCCCTCCCCCGCTTCTTTGAATGTTATACCCGGGCTTGGCCAGCTTTGGGTCAGATGCATGTGAGTATGAAAGTGGGTCAGGGCTTGTTAGGGCATTAACCGTTTCTTCCTTCCTCTGAGTGATGTGGAAGCATTTTCCAGCAATCTGCTATTACTTTATCATTTTATCATTAAAGCTTTAAAATTCAGTCACATGGTGTGGTGTGCATTCTTGCATCTCCCCCCCTACGGTCCTGCGATCTCAGACTGATCACCTGAGGTCTTAGGCAGATTGGTAACTGAAATCTGTCACACTGGCAGATTACCATTGGGGATATTGAAATGCCAACAGTGACCCTGGGAGACCCAGCCTACCTTACTCTCATGGCTCATGAAGCTGCACACTGGTCACCACGACAGCAGCAAGGAGCACTTCAGGTACAGGCGCAGCAGGTGCAGAATGACAGCTGAATGTACCTTTGGCCATTTGAAAGGCCGCTGTGCTGTCTACTCATGAGACTAGATCTCAGTGAAAAAAATATCCGAATGGTTATAGCTGCCTGCTGTGTACGTCATAATATCTGTGAAGCAAAAGGGGAAAGTTTCCGTCCAGGTGGAGGTCAGAGGTGGAATGGCTGGCTGCTGATTTTGAGCAGCCAGATTATAGAGCTATAAGAAGAGCTCAATAGGGAACTATATGGCTCAGGAAGGCTTTGCAAGACTGTTTTAATAGTGAGCCACAGTAATGTGTGTTGCTATAGTGTGTTCTGCCGGGAGGTTTTTTTTGTTTTGTTTTTTTGCATCCCAGTATGAACCTTGTAACGAGTGCTCTGTGTGTAGTAATATAACATTGCAAATGCACTATTGCTATTATCTGTGAACGATGTTAGCCCTGGCCAGCATATGTTGTGAACTAGATGAATTAAGTTTCCATCAATAGATTTTTATTCCAAACCCGTGCAAACAGACACATTTATAACTGAATGAAACTTTATGAATACAGGGAAAAGAACCTTTGAAGGGGAAAGAACAGTCATATTCATTTCACAAACACATACACCAACCATATGGCTCACAGGTCAGTGTATGTGCGGCTGTGATTGTTTGTACTCTCCCTCAGGGTGGAGTGATAGGGGTAATGCAGTGGCCTTAGATACCACTGGGAATGTGGAAGAGGAGGGGTGACTAGGGAGATCCCAGAATGCAGTTCTCTATGGACTGCAGAGGGAGGCGAACACGGGTCTATTGAACCTGAAGGTCAACAAGAGTTTCTAGCATGTCTGCTTGCTGCTTGAGAAGTGGTAGCATCTCCCATTGCACATCTCTCTCCTTTTCCTGTGCTTTTCTCCTCTCCACTCTATCCCTGTCCATTCTGTCCACGAGGGTGATCCTCCAAGCCCTGTGCTCGGTATCCAAAGCACCAGAAGCTTGCAGGATCTCTTGGGACATGTCATCCCACATCCTCTTCCTTCTCCTCCTCATTTGGCTGAGCCGCTTCACTGGTGTAGACAGAGAGACCCTCCAGGCCACATTTCCAGCTGCAAAAGATAAAATGTGCAGAGGTACTACTGTGAGTGTATTCACAAGATAAATGGATGTACTGAACTCACTCCCCTTGATCCACACAAATTGCAAGCGCTACATAGAGCACTGCAGCAGTCCCAGACATGGTGCTGGGGAGGAGGCCTGAGGGAGGAGGAAGGAGGCAAGTTGGGACAATAAGAGCTGGGGGGTAGCTCACAGATATGAGTATACGTGGATAGAGCAATTGAACTGAATACTGGCACCGTTTTGCACTGGTGATGGTGATTTTAGCTGATATCTGACTCCTGAGGGTAACAGGCTGAAAGGGAACAGCTCTTGCAGGTGTCTGGCTGCAGACTGGGGCCGTATGCTGCTAGCCTGTGTGCTGCAATGGTGACTGCTGAAGTAATTGCTGAGTGGCATGGCAAAGTGTCCGTCCATAGCAGAAAAAATAAGGCAGCTATCTTCAGAAACCTTCGGCAGAGGATGCAGACTATCTACAGGAAAATTCCATAAGCACAACAAAATTCCTTAGTGGAGATGGTCAGAAAATGATGTTTTGAAATTTCTATGAGAAATGGAAAACACTGACATGGACATTTTTCACAATTAAAAATTTTCCATCTCTATACCAGACTATAACAAATGAGAACCTAATGAACAAATATACAATTTAGTCAAGAGATTGCAAAAATATCCAAACATACCTAATCTATCAAGGATAGACTCTTCAGCAGTCTATCAGGGGTTGTACCAAACTCAGGGGTTGTACAATTTGACTGGAGGATAGCTAATATAGTTCCTATTTTTAAGAAAGGGGAAAAAAGTGACCTGGGTAACTACAGGCCTGTTAGTTTGACATCTGTAGTATGCAAGGTCTTGGAAATGTTTTTGAAGGAGAAAGTAGTTAAGGACATTGAGGTCAATGGCAATTGGGAAAAATTACAACATGGTTTTACAAAAGATAGATTGTGCCAAACCAACCAGATCTCCTTCTTTGAGAAAGTAACAGATTTTTTAGATAAAGGAAACGCAGTGGATCTAATCTACCTTGATTTCAGTAAGGCATTTGATACAGTACCACATGAGGAATTATTGGTTAAATTGGAAAAGATGGGGATCAATATGAAAATTGGGAGGTGGATAAGGAACTGGTTAAAGGGGAGACTACAGTGGGTCATACTGAAAGGTGAACTGTCAGGTTGGAGGGAGGTTACTAGTGGAGTTCGTCAAGGTTCAGTTCTGGGACCAATTTTATTTAATCTATTTATTACTGACCTTGGCACCAAAAGTGGGAGTGTGCTAATAGTTTGCGGATGACACAAAGTTGGGAGGTATTGCCAATTCAGAAAAGGATCGGGATATCATACAGGAAGATCTGGATGACCTTGTAAACTGGAGTAATAGTAATAGGATGAAATTTAATAGTGAGAAGTGTAAGGTTATGCATTTAGGGATTAATAACAAGAATTTTAGTTATAAGCTGGGGCCACATCAGTTGGAAGTAACGGAAGAGGAGAAGGACCTCGGTGTCCTGGTTGATCATAGGATGACAATGAGTCGCCAATGTGATGTGGCGGTGAAAAAAACTAATGCGGTCTTGGGATGCATTAGGCGAGGTATTTCTAGTAGAGATAAGGAGGTGTTAGTACTGTTATACAAGGCATTGGTGAGACCTCATTTGGAATACTGTGTGCAGTTCTGGTCTCCCATGTTTAAGAAGGATGAATTCAAACTGGAACTGGTACAAAGAAGGGCCACTAGGATGATCCGAGGAATGGAAAACCTTTTCGTATGAAAGGAGACTCAAGGAGCTTGGTTTGTTTACCTTAACCAAAAGAAGGCTGAGGGGAGATATGATTGCTCTCTTTAAATATATCAGAGGGATAAATACCAGGGAGGGAGAGGAATTATTTCAGCTCAGTACCAATGTGGACACAAGAACAAATGGATATAAACTGGCCATCAGGAAGTTGACTTGAAATTAGACGAAGGTTTCTGAATCATAGAATCATAGAATATCAGGGTTGGAAGGGACCTTAGGAGGTCATCTAGTCCAACCCCCTGCTCAAAGCAGGACCAATCCCCAATTTTTGTCCCATATCTCCAAATGGCCCCCTCAAGGATTGAACTCACAACCCTGGGTTTTACCCCTCAGAGGAGTGAAGTTCTGGAACAGCTTTCCAAGGGAAGCAGTGGGGGCAAAAGACCTATCTGGCTTCAAGATTAAACTAGATAAGTCTATGGAGGGGATGGTTTGATGGGATAACGTGATCTTAGTCAAAGGTCAATTAGTGGTAAATCTAATGCCATCAGTGGTAAATAGGACCAATGGTCAATGATGAGATGTTAGAAGTTACTACAGAGAACTTTTTCCTGGGTGTCTGGCTGGTGAGTCTTGCCCACATGCTCAGGGTTCAGCTGATCGTCATATTTGGGGTCAAGAAGGAATTTTCCTCCAGGGTAGATCGGCAGAGGCCCTGGAGGTTTTTCGCCTTCCTCTGCAGCATGGGGCACTGGTCATTTGCTGGAGGATTCTCTGCATCTTGAAGTCTTTAAACCATGATTTGGGGACTTCAATAGCTGAGACATAGGTGAGAGGATTATTCCAGGAGTGGGTGGGTGAGATTTTGTGGCCTGCATTGTGCAGGAGGTCAGACTAGATGATCATAATGGTCCCTTCTGACCTTAAAGTCTATGAGCAGGGAAAAGTAAAACCCTCCAAGCCCAACAAGACACAATAAGTCACGGACTACTCAATATTATTGAGGTGTGTTCTTCAGTGACAATTGAAACTTCTCTGGTTCTCAATGTCCCTAGGGACAAGTGGGAAAGCATCAGCATCAGTAGCAAAAAATTGTTTTTTGCAAGTCCTTGCCCTCCAGAAACAACCTGTGAGCTTTGTTACCAACAACAATTGTGCAATTAGAACTTGGTTAACTATTCTATAGATAGTGCAGGAGTCAGAGAAGATTTCACTGTATTCCCCCATAGCTGCATTAGCTCTGCAATGATAAGTAAAAATTAGTGAAATAATATTTTTGTCAGTAACATAAGAAGATATGTCAGAATAAACAGGTGGAGGGAAACTGAGTGTGAAGGTGTCTTTCTAACCACAACCACAT
Organism: Chelydra serpentina; assembly: GCA_037349315.1. Classification (NCBI taxonomy): domain Eukaryota; kingdom Metazoa; phylum Chordata; order Testudines; family Chelydridae; genus Chelydra; species Chelydra serpentina. The sequence goes on from JBAIAC010000042.1 coordinate 33,011,159, forward strand.
TTTAAGTGACATAAGTATCCCCGTGGTTTCAAGTACAATTTTGTTGACCTTAAGTCAATGACTACTTCTGTTTGGCAACTGATTTTTTGAGAGTCCCTTGAGCAGTAATTTAAGAGAGCTTTCACCATACTATATTTACGAACAGGAATCATGTTACCAGCTGCTGAAAAACAAACAGATCTGGGGTGGAAAGCAACATCCAGTGCACAGCACACTTCACCACAGTGAGAATATAAATTTTGGCCAATGAAACAGTGGTAAGCCCCTTACAATTATGAAAAATGCTATGGAATATTGAATGTCCTTACAGACCAAACAGGATCTTGGTTTTAAGTGGTTGGGTCAGATTCACCCAAACTGGTCCAGGGTGATATGGGTAAATATCACCACCCTACACTAGCTAATCCCCTGAACTCCAAGAAGAATCCACCTTGAGGAAGAGAATGTGAGGCCACTATTCTTGCTTAATTTCTATTGGATCAGAACAGAAAAGTTTCCATCTGTGCTCCTGGTGGAGGTTGCAAAGACCTGCTGAATCAGAACATCCCCAGTTGCTCTGGACATTCCCCTCCCTGACCTTGAAAGATGCATGGGACTGGCCAGGAAGTTGAGTTGTGGCTGCTTTGCTCCACCACAGTCTTACCGCTGGTTGTACTTTACACTGATCAAGGGTTTATACCAGCAGAAATTGGTATAGAGTCTGGCATGAGTTTAGCCTGTTGTCTGAATGACTCGCATAGTAATCTTATTCTCTGCACTTATTCAGTGCTTGTCATATGTGGATTTCAGTCACTTTCCAGAGCTGGGTGAGCATTATTACAGAACTCTTTACTAAAAATCCTACTTACTGGTCTGATGAAGGAATACCATTGAATGACACTGAGTCTCTGCACACATGCACACCACTTCCTACCTATAGAATGAACTTCAAAGGACAGGACAGTGTTTTTATATTGTTGCAATAAACTCAGTGCGGCTAGATTCTCATCCTAGTTATACTGATGTACATTCAGAGTCACTTCGTTGACACTAGTGCAACTGAGATCAAACTGTGGCTCAGTGACTTTCCATTGTTGCCATTTAATAACTATCCTCTTTAAAAAAAATAGAAAGATGGATGTGATGTTCATATCTGCTCTTTAATCAGAGAATGGAGGCATTTGATTTAAAAGTGTAGCAGTGAAATGTTAAAACTGGGTCAAAGAAGCCTAAGATCTTTCTCTGAATTCAAAACACACATACAGTATGTGAAATGTTCTATCCTAGTCTGCAAGGGGGAAGGAGTGTAACTAGCATTTCCTCTTCTGTAAATTTTCAGACTGGAATGCAATAGCACATCTGTATGGAATTAACATGGCATCTCTCCCTGGCACATACAGATTCATGTGACTGCACAGCTAGAGTCTGGTCTTGAGTCCTGATTTGTTTTACCTAGTAAAAACATCACAATTGCTTGTACCTACAGGTCCAATAATTAAAAAAAGATAATATGATCTTTCTTAAAAAATAAAAATAAATCCTCAGCCAACCTTGTAGTAGTTTTAGCACTTACATCCTGTATTTGTACTTCAGAGACACTCTTCAGCAGGCTAAACACCAAACCAAACATTTAAATTTTTAGTCACTGCTAATAGATTCTAGACAATCAAAAAATAGTGTTATACTTTGTCTAAATCATATCTTGGAACACTTCTGGTATACCAACATCCCAGTTGGTATACCACTGGTATAAGTGAGTTGCTTTAAAAGTACAGTTTTGGTATGTCCGATAGAAACATTCCCCACAGATCTTTGGGTGTGATTTCATCACTGCATTATACCAGTTTGACACTGGTCTAGCACTATTGAAATCAATGGAATTACACCAGCATAAAACCGAATTAATGCAATGGCAGAACAGTCCTGCTATGTTGTACCATTACAAGTTAATGATGTATTCCATAGAGATTGAGGAAAAAAATAATAGATATTTATGCAATCTTTTAAAAAGTCACATTAACTACCAATTGGAGTTCTACATGTTGAACACTTGCAGATTTGAACCCTATATAAATTTAGTATCTGACAAAATTTAAATGTGCAAGTGGGCCAGAAGTTAGATTTAATCTTCCTTGGGAATGTGTTCATCTCTGTACCCAGGGATTGTCACCATAGTATTTTTGTACTTTAACACTTCAGTTTTTCCTCTAAGATATTAAACAATCAAATTCTGCCCAGAATTATATCCCATACAAACCTACTGAAGTCAATGAGGCTGCAGTGTGTATAAGTTAGGGAAGAATTTGGCCCTAACATTCCAAAGTCCTGATGATGATTTTCACTTCATATTGTACTAGGAAAAGAGAGAAAATTTAAGACAATTACTATTTTATTTTGTTCAGAATCCTTCTAGTTGCATCATGTTACTGCGTAGCCTTGGGCTTACAGAGGATTCTCTGGACTGCCTCCAAGATTTCTAGACTCTGTGGGGTCACAGATCTAAAACAGGCAGGATAGAGAGTGTACGTGTGATACTGCCGCTGGGACAATGAATGCAACAGTGACATTCAATGAAATAATGGGGGAACAGAGAGCTCACACACTATTACTGAGTGTCGTGTTATCCAAACTTGTGTAAAGCAGTAACTACAAGAAGCCTACAAAACCACTATTACTATTCACCTGGATCACCTGGATCGATCGGATTTCAGCTGTCGTTAAGACTGCGCCGATCACAACACGTCTCCCATTCTTCTCGCACTCTTGCCTTTCTTCTCCACGTTTGTCCAAAACGTTTAACGATGTCATCTTCCCATCTTCTTGGAGGCCGACCAGGGGGGGTCTTTTCTGTTCTCACGGGTACCACTCAGCAATGATTGCGGTCCACCTGTTATCCATGAGCCGTGCTGTGTGGCCCACCCATCGCATCTTGTTATGTCTGCTTTCCACGACAATATCTTTCACACCGCTGCGTTCTCTGATGATTTCATTTGGTATACGATCCAGAAGGGAGATTCCCAACATAGCTCGTTCCATTGCCCTTTCAGCTACCAACAGCCGTTGCTCTTCTCTCTTCATCAGTGCCCACGTTTCACTGCCATACAGCATGGCGGGCAGCACTGCTGAATTGAAAATATTTTTACGTGTGGTCTTGTCAATTTTTCCTTTGAGGACGTCCTTGATGGAATTAAACGCACACCATCCTGCCCGAATCCTTCGCGAGAGTTCTCCGTTCAGGCCTTGGCGCATATTAACTTCTTGGCCCAAATATATGTACTGTTCCACTTCTTCGATGTCTTCTCCTGTTACCGTTATTCGGGCTTTTCGTAAGACATCTGATCGCATATATTTCGTTTTGCAGCGGTTCATTTTCAGGCCGACCTGACTACTTTTCTTGTCGAGTCTTCATAGCATGCTCTGCAGTTGGTTGGTGCTTTCGGCAATTAGTACAATGTCGTCTGCAAATCTGAGATGAGATAATCTCTCTCCGTTTATGTTGACACCAATCCTCCAATTGATCTTTTCATAACCATTTCGAGGCAGGCGGTGAATAGTTTCGGTGAAATTGTATCTCCTTGCTTTACGCCTTTCTCGATTGGGATGCGGCGGGGAGTTTCAAGGAGAGTAATGTCTGTTGTACATCCAGTATTCGCTTCCTTCAACAAACTAATGTACTGCGTGTTAATGCCCTGCTCTGCGAGCGCCTTTAATATTGCGTTAAACTCAACGCTATCAAAGGCCTTTTCATAGTCGACAAAAGCAATGCACAGCGGGAGTCTGTATTCCCTCGCTCTTTCTAGGAGCTGGCTAAGGGTAAATATATGGTCGATTGTATTGAAATTTCTTCAAAACCCTGCCTGCTCTCTCGGCTGTTGTTCATCCAGACTCTGTGAAAGTCGATTCGTTATCACCTTTGTGAAGAGCTTGTAGATGTGAGAGAGCAGGCATATAGGGCGGTAGTTCTTAAGATTTTTTCGATCACCCTTCTTGTGCATTACATAATTACATAATTACTATTATTCGATTAAAACCTGATAAGGCAAATTCACTGCCCTACTCCACTCTTGTTGCACCGCTCAGGGACTAAAAGAACCCATAGCACCCAAGATGGGGAGTCCCACACTGTGAGGGAGTCTCCAGAGGGGGAGAAGTCAGTGCAGCCAGACCTACATCACCCATCCATTTTTTTTGTGTGCAAATGATTGATTATGAACTTTACCCATAGACAAAGACACTACAGCTGAGCAACTCCTTTGTATTTTATACTTGACTCCTTTCAAAATAGACTACACTGGAAAGTATTTGATAAGTATTTGATGAGATGCTGCTAGTTGCCTGTTTCACTTGAGTAAGGATGCATGCACACACACATGTATCCCTAGTATATATATATTGCTATAGTATCCCTATAGCAATTCCCATTTTGTGCATTAAAATCAGTTAACTCTTCTTAATGGAAAGATGTGCTGCATTTCTCTTAGCAGCACATATGAAGGGCAATGATTTCCATCTACTGATGGACTTCTAAATTAAGAACATTACACATTTGATCTCACTTACATAATTACACTGCATACAAGAAAACACTTATAAATATCAGGTTTTTTATTTTTTTATCTCTAAAAAAAGTGTGGCGTGTTCATATACAGAGTAATCAATCAGTCAGTGCGGGACAGATTCAGTATGATATGTTAGTACCTAATGTACATTAAGCTTTCACCCTCCTGTTTATCATAAACAGGACCTGAGTGCAGCTGCATTAAGGATATGCACCATATGCATAAATGATCTGGAAAAAGGGGTAAACAGGGACATGGCAAAACGTGCAGATACAAAACTACTCAAGATAGCTAAGTCCCAGGCAGACTGCAAAGAGCTACAAAAGGATCTCACAAAACTGGGTGACTGGGCAACAAATCGCAGATGAAATTCAATATTGATAAATGCAAAGTAATACATCTTGGAAAACATAATTCCAACTATACATATAAAATGATGGGGTCTAAACTAGCTGTTGGAATCATTGTGGATAGTTCTTTGAAAACATCCACTCAATGTGCAGCAGCAGTCAAAAAAGCAAACAGAATGCTGGGCATCATTAAGAAATGACTAGATAAGACTGAAAATATAATATTGCCTCTATATAAATCAATGATACGCCCACATCTTGAATACTGCATGCAGATGTGATCACCCCATCTCAAAGATATATTAGACTTGGAAAAGGTTCAGAGAAGGGCAACAAAAATGATTAGGGGTGTGGAATGGCTTCCGTATCAGGAGAGATTAATAAAATGGATTTTTCAGCTTTGAAAAGAGATAACTAAGGGGGAATATGATTGTGGTCTATAAAATCATGACTGGTGTGGAGAAAGTAAATAAGGAAGTGTTATTTACTCCTTCTCATAACAGAAGAACTAGGGGGTCACCAAATGAAATTAATAGGCAGCAGGTTTAAAACAAACAAAAGGAAGTATTTCTTCACACAATGCACAGTCAACCTGTGGAACTCTTTGCCCGAGGATGTTGTGAAGGCCAAGAATTATAACAGGGTTCAAAAAAGAACTAGGTAAGTTCATGGAAGATAGATCCATCAATGGCTATTATCCCTGCCCATCCTCTGTTTGCTAGAAGCTGGGAATAGGAGACAGGGAATGGATCACTTGATGATTACCTGTTCTGTTCATTCCCTCCGGGGCACCTGGCATTAGCCACTGTCAGAAGACTGGATTCTGGACTAGATGGACCTTTGGTCTGACCAAGTATGGCTGTTATTTTCTTGTCTAATGTGCTTGAAAATATTGCACATCACAAAATTGGATTCTCTCTTTTGGTAACAGGCAGGACTGTGGAACAGTTTTTCAATATACTTTACTACACACTATTATTATTATGTATTAATTTTTTTCTATTGTAGAAAAGAAATGCCTAAAGGCCTCAATATGACAAGGCCCCATTTTGCTAGGCACTGTATAAACGATTAGTAAGGTATCCTTTCCCTGAAGACTTGTGCTAAGATGACCATAAAAGGCAGTCAACATATACAAAAATTGTATACACAATTTTTATAATACATTTTTTATTATACATTGTATAATACATTGTTAAATTTAACTTAATACATGCACATCAAATACAACTGGCTACTTCTAAGCATATGCATTTTTTAAAAATTGTATTTATTTAGGACTGCATCCACTCTGCCACTGGAGAGGTTCCAAAACAGGTAACAGAAATGGTATAGTTCTGTTGCACTGGGGCAGGAAGGGGAGCAAGGGCAGGGAAAGAAGCAAGGAGCAGGACTCCAAAGGGCCATGTGGCAGCTCTGTATAGGGTTATCATATCATCTCAGTGCCTTTGCGTCTCACAAAACACAATGGTTTCCAACAGATTTTAACCCAGTGGTCCCCAAACTTTTTACCTTGTGTCCCCTCTTATCCCTGTCCGTGCCCCTCCCCAGCCATGGTTGGGAGTGGTGCCAAGGTTGGGGTCAGGGCTGATGCTGGGGCTGGAGTCGTGGCTGGGGTGGGAGTCAGGGGCCAAGACCGGGAGCAGAGGATGGAGCCGGGGATGAGGCCATGGCTGGGAGCAGAGCCATGGACAGGCCAGGGGCTGGGGCTGCAGCTGGGGGCGGGTCTGGAAGTGGAGCTGTGGCTGGGAGCTGGGGCCATGCCTTGGGGGGAGACAGGAGCTGGGGCCACAGCCAGGAGCTGGGTGGCACTCCCTCCCTACTTCCGCCACCCCTCCGCAGGCTGGCAGCTCAGCCCCCCGCCCGCGGCAGCGTCCCCCTCAGCTGCAGAGCCGGGAGGGCGGCAGGCAGCCGCGGCCATCCGCTCCCCCCCCCCCCCCGGCTCCCTGCCGCCCCTCCTGGCTCATCCGCGGAGCTGGGAGGGCGGCAGGCAGCTGCAGCCAGCCACACCCCACCCGCTCCCCAGCTCTCTGCCGCCCTCCCGGCTCAGCCGCGGAGCCAGGAGGGTGGCAGCCAGACGCCCACCCCCCGGCTCCCAGCTCAGCCACAGAGCCGGGAGGCAGCCGCGGCCAGCCGGCTCCTGGCGCCCTAGGCGACCGCCTAGGGTCGCCTAGTAGGCGCACCAGCCCTACCCCGAGGGGTGGTGCACCCTACAGTTTGGGGACCACTGTTTTAACCATAGTGTATCTTCTAGTCACATAGGAGTAGCTGTTGTCCAGTGAACATTCTGGAGTTTTGGTATGTGGGTCTGGTCCCCTTTGGTTATGCTAGATACTGGCCTGATTGGTCATGGTGTCTTTTCAGCACATGCTAGTAATTTTGAATCTTTGTTTTATCTGGAGGCAGACTGTATAACTGAAAGTAGCCATTTTCCAATGCATTCAGTTTCCACGTCATTAGCATTTGTGCCAGTTTTGGCTGCTATATTATAAAATGCAGAGGTATGGGTTATGGCCTTCCATTTTAGCTCTAGTAATTTTCATTGTAACATCTTCTCTGCCAAGTTACTGACTTATGGATTGGTTAATGACCTATTTTATTCCCAGTCCTTGTAAACTTGGGAGAATGTTCACTGCTGAAGTGTGCAGTTTAAATTGATCTGAAAAGTCCATGTCTGGTGAATATAGAAACTGTGTAATGATTACAGATTTACTTTGTATCCTCTCGTTTGAGGTCTGAAGTACATGGAACAGCTGTGTTGTCAACTATCCACAAATATTCATTTCTATTCTACTATGGTAAATCCACTACTTGATGCTGCTGTGATCTCTGTGCTACTAAGATTTCCTTGTGGCATTAGCAGATCTCAGACTTTGCTACACTTTTCAATTTTTTTTCTCATGCCAACCTAGGCTATCACTTCCTTTTGCCACTTTTTACATTTTTCTCTTTCTTGCAATCTTATCTGTATTCAATGTTTTGTTTTATTGTTTAATTATATGGGATAGTTCTATTTTTTTTCCTTTGATCATGAATCCACCCATTTCACAGTTTCTTAGTGGTTTCTTTATGGCTGAGTTTGAGTTGCATTGTCCTGCGGCCATGCTTATTACTATATTATCCTTACTGTATCTTCCTTCATGGTATTTTCTTTTTTGTTTTGTTCGTAGGTAGATTCTCATTGCTTAGATGCCTTTGTGCTTCTATCTCATCTTCCCTTTTCTGCCTCTTGACTTAATTTTATATATTGCCAAGGAAAGCATATCCACATTACCTTTTTTTCCTGGCTTATAGTTGGTTTTCAGTTTACACAGTTGCAGTTTAAGCAACAGCCTCAGAATCATTTGTGTTGTACAATATAGCAACTTGCTATTATCACTGTTAAAGTCTTTTCATTTTGCAAAAATCTAGTGTGTACTTCTGCAAGTACTTTAGATGCATATATGTGTTCCCCTATTTCCCTTTTCATCATGTCCACCTTTAGTCCTGATTGCAGTGTATCTCTAGGTAACTTAACCATATGGATGCATCATAATGGCATTGAGGTCTAGTAGATAATACACTAGGGGTATGTCTACACTACGATAGTAGTTCGATTTTACTTAAACCGATTTTTTGAAACCGATATTACAAAGTCGAACGTGTGTGTCCACACTAAGCACATTAATTCAGCGTTGTGAGTCCACAGTAATGGGGCAAGCGTCGACATTCCAAGCGGTGCACTGTGGGTAGCTATCCCACAGTTCCTGCAGTCCCCGCTGCCCATTTGAATTCTGGGTCGAGCCCCCAATGCCTGATGGGGCAAGAAATGTGTTGCGGGTGGTTTTGGGTAACTGTCGTCATTCAACCTTCTCTCCTCCCCTCCCTCTGTGAAAGCGGCGGCAGACAATCATTTCGCGCCCTTTTCCCTTGATTGACAGTGCGGACGCCATAGCACCGCAAGCATGGAGCCCAGTGAGATTATCGCAGCAGTTATGGCCATTGTCAACACCTCACGCCTTATCGTGCACTTTATGCAGAGGCAGATGTTGAGAAATGAGGCGAGGAGGCTACGGCAGCGCGGTGACGACAGTGACGATGACAGGGACACAGACCTCTCTCAAAGCACGGGACCCCGCAAATTGGACATCCTGGTGGCAGTGTGTCATGTTGATACAGTGGAACGCTGATTCTGGGCCCGGGAAACGAGTACAGACTGGTGGGACTGCATAGTGCTGCAGGTCTGGGATGAATCCCAGTGGCTGCGAAACTTTCGCATGCGTAAGGGCACTTTCCTGGAACTTTGTGACTTGCTGTCCCCTGCCCCGAAGCGCCAGGACACCAGGATGAGAGCAGCCCTGACAGTCCAGAAGCGAGTGGCGATAGCCCTCTGGAAGCTTGCAACGCCTGACGGCTACCGGTCAGTCGCGAATCACTTTGGAGTGGGCAAATCTACCGTGGGGGTTGCTGTGATGCAAGTAGCCAACGCAATCGTTGAGCTGCTGCTATCAAAGGTAGTGACCCTGGGAAATGTGCAGGTGATAGTAGATGGCTTCGCTGCGATGGGATTCCCTAACTGTGGTGGGGCTATAGACGGAACGCACATCCCTATCCTGGGACCGGACCACCAGGCCAGCCAGTACATTAACCGAAAGGGCTACTTTTCAATGGTGCTGCAAGCACTGGTGGATCATAAGGGACGTTTCACCAACATCAACGTAGGATGGCCGGGAAAGGTTCATGACGCTCGTGTTTTCAGGAACTCTGGTCTGTTTAGACGGCTGCAGGAAGGTATTTACTTCCCGGACCAGAAAATAACTGTTGGGGATGTGGAGATGCCTATAGTGATCCTTGGGGACCCAGCCTACCCACTAATGCCCTGGCTCATGAAGCCGTACACAGGCGCCCTAGACAGTGATAAGGAGCTCTTCAACTACAGGCTGAGCAAGTGCAGAATGGTGGTGGAGTGTGCTTTTGGACATTTGAAAGGGCGATGGCGCAACTTATTGACTCGCTCAGATCTCAGCAAAACCAATATACCCATTGTTATTGCTGCTTGCTGTGTGCTCCACAATCTCTGTGAGAGTAAGGGGGAGATGTTTATGGCGGGGTGGGAGGTTGAGGCAAATCGCCTGCCGCTGATTACGTGCAGCCAGACACCAGGGCGATTAGAAGAGCACAGCGGGACGCGCTGTGCATCAGGGAAGCTTTGAAAACTAGCTTCCAGACAGACCAGGGTAACTAGTGACTCTTACGTTTGTTTCTCCTTGAGGAGAACTTGCCCCCGTTTGTTTACTCTGTTTATATTGCCTATCCTCTCCAATTACCAACCCCCTTCCCCCCCCTTCAAACACACCTTGCTTTGAAAAGAAAATAAAGGCAACATTGTTCAACAAAAAAGTATTTTTTATTCAAGATTTTTCAATAAAGGGAGGGAAATGGGACGGTGGGCAGGGAGGTGTGCAGGTGGAGGGAGGGAAAGGACGCTTCAAAACTTGGGGAATGACAGCCTTCTGGTACTTGAGCAGTCCGCCGGGGTGGACTGGTTGTTCGCACGGAGCCTTCCACCCCTCGTTTTTGGGACTCTGGGTGAGCGGGCTATGGGACTTGAGGGCGGGCGGTTATAGATGTGCTGCAGCGGCGCTCTGTCATCCTGCTTCCATTCCTGTAGAACATCCACCAGACGCCGGAGCGTGTCGGTTTGCTCCCGCAGTAGCCCAAGCATCGCCTCAGTCACCCTCTGGTCTTCCATCCGCCACCTCTCATCTCGAGCGTCCCTCCTGTCCTCATGGGCGTCCCTCCTGTCCTCACGGGCGTCCCTCCTGTCCACCCGTTCACTGGCCGCTCGCTTGTACTGGGAAATTGTGTCCCTCCACTCATTCTGCTGGGCTACCTCAGTGCGTGAGCACTGCATTAGCTCAGAGAACATCTCGTCTCGTGTGCGTTTCTTTTGCCGCCTTATCTGTGACAGCCTTTGGGAGGGAGATGCCAGAGGAAGCCTAGAGACAGTTGCAGCTGTGGGATGAAAAAAAGGGAGTGAATTCTTTAAAAACATACATTTTTCAGAACAATGAATATAGTCTTTCGCGGTGAACAAGACCATTCACACTACCTATCACATGTGCTTTCAGTACAAGGTCGCATTTTGAATCTTTATATTGAGTGCCTGGGGTTTTGGTGTACAGATCACACAAGCAGGGCCGAATTTGCGGCCATGGTAAGCTGTAGACTTTTGGCTGCTGAAAGCTTACTTAATACCAGCACCCTCCTTTCCCGTTCCAAGCAGAGCTCCTAGAGTTGGCCAGTTACTGCTGCGCTGTGTGGGTTAACGTGCAGCGGCAGAAACCAAAGTTACCCCAGCCATCCCATTCTCTGGGCGACCGCGAACCGCTCAGCATGAACGGTCAGCCTCCCCGCCCCGACCGCGTGGCTGGTCTTGGGGAAGATTCCTGCTAGCTGACCGCCAACCGCCCAGCATGAACGCTCCCCCTCCCCGCACCCACTGCGTGGCTGGAAACTGCTGGGAGAATTTTTTAAAAGGCACAGGCAAACAGTCCCCGTAATAAAATGCACCTAATTCCAACCAGGTCACCATGACTGATATCACTCTGATGAGGATTACGCAGACAGAGAAAGAACGGATGTTGCGTGAATGCCAGCAAACACCGGGGCCATATGCCGCCATGCTTTGTCAGGCAATGATACCGGAGTACCTGCTACTGACCTGGCGCGGTAAAGTCTCCTACCATGGAGGACGCAATAAGGCCGCTCTCCCCAGAAACCTTCTGCAAAGACTTTCACAGTACCTCCAGGAGTGCTTCATGGAGATGTCCCAGGAGGATTTCTGCTCTATCCCCACACGTTAACAGAATTTTCCAGTAGCTGTACTGGCCACGAATGCATCCAAAGTCCTCAGGTCAAATTACTCATTAAAAACCTATTGCTTTAATACCATGTCTATTCTATTCAAAAGATACACTCACCTACTGTTCCTTCTCTGGATTCATGGTCCGGGATACCGCCTTGGGAGGGTTGGTAGGGGATCTCTGTGAGGGTGATGAAGAGATCCTGGCTTTCGGGGAAATCGGCGTGCAAAGTGCTGTCGACTACCTCATCCTCATCATCTCCTTCATCATCTTCCCCGTCCGCAAAAACCTCAGAGGAAGCGACCGATGAGAATACCCCATTGTCAGAGTCCACGGACAGGGGTGGGATAGTGGTGGCGGCCCCACCCCTAGGATAGCATGCAGCGCAGCGTAGAAACGGCATGTCTGGGGCTGAGACCCGGAGCATCCGTTGGACTCTTTGGTCTTCTGGTACGCTTGTCTCAGCTCCTTAATTTTCACTTGGCAGTGCGTTGCATCCCTGCTATATCCTCTGTCCGTCATGGCCTTGGAGATTTTTTCGTAGATTTTCGCATTACGTCTTTTCGATCGTAGCTCTGATAGCACGAATTCATCTCCCCATACAGCTATCAGATCTAACACTTCCCGATCAGTCCAGCTGGAGCCCTCTTTTGATTCTGGGATTGCATGGTCACCTCTGCTGGAGAGCTCTGCATCGTTACCAGTGCTGCTGAGCTCGCCACGATGTCCAAACAGGAAATGAAATTCAAACTGGCCAAACAGGAAAAGGAATTCAAATTTTCCCGGGTCTTTTCCTGTGTGGCTGTGCAGAGCATCTGTGCTCGGACTGCTGTCCAGAGAGGCGACAGTGGTGCACTGTGGGATACCTCCTGGAGCTATTAGCGTTGAATTCCGACCACACTAACCCTAATTCGACATGGCCATGTCGATTTTAGCGCTACTCCCCTCGTCGGGGAGGAGTACAAAAATCGATTTAAAGAGCCCTTTATGTCGAAATAAATTGCTTCGTTGTGTGGACGGGTGCAGGGTTAATTTGATTTAACGCTGCTAAATTAGACAAACTCCTAGTGTAGACCAGGCCTAGGACTCAGAAGAGGTGGGTTCTCTATTGCTGACCTTGGGCAAATCATTTAATCTTTGTACCTTGTTTTCTCTATCTGTAAAATGGAAATTATGATCATGTTTAATGTGCTTGTAAGTCTAAAGAAGACACTTACTGTACAAGATTGTTACTGTTATTTATAGTTTAGAACTGTTTCCCTATCTCTCTTCTCTCCCCCCCCCCCTCCCATTCATTGGATGATTCTCACTTTCCTCCTAGGAAAAACAAAAACATTTGTTTCAAAGGATTAGTTACAACTCACTAGATAATTAGATTAATTTAAGGTATATTCATTTAAATGATTAAAACATGTACATAGCAGTTATGCAGACAAATTATATAAACAGGATATTAACACAAGGATGTTAACAATTATGTTATAATAGGAGATAGAAATCCAGTATTTTGTGCTCCAAATTTATTTGTAAACTAGATACTGTATAGGATAGCTCCCTTTATCACAGACGAGTGAGATACTCCACTGATGTAATCACTGTAGCTTCACTGAAGTAAATAGAGCTACGTCAATTCACACCAATTTAGGATCTGGCCCAGAGTGTGATGTAGCAGCATTATACACAAGTAGGCAGTTATGTTTGATATGGCTAAGTCAGCTCCCAATACCAGTGATTTAGGCAGGTGCATGACACTGACCATGCATATGTAACATCTGATTTATTTTAGCATTTTCACATATACTATTTTAAAACTTAGACTAAGTTTCATGTGAGTTTAAATACCAGATGGACCCAATATGCTCCCAGTATACTTTAATGAATAAATATTAGAAGATCAAAGTAGTACAGACCTCCTGTAGCATTAGCAAAGTGGGAGCAAGGCCAGGCCATGGGTAGATCTTTGAAGCCCCAAGCTTTTTATTTTTATTTTTAACTATTATTATACAGTAAGGACCAACCAGATCTCATTAATTTGGGCAACATTTTAAAGCAAGTTTTAAAGATCTCCATATGGCAATGAAGAATTTGCAGAGTACTAGTACAGTGGTGACAGAAAACAGAGGGTGATATATGAAAATGGGTAGGAAAACCTAACATAACAGTGGAATGGGCAAGATCATTTGACAGCAAGGGTAAAAAAAGATCATGAATTCTGAGGAAATGGTCCTGCAGAAATGTTTAGATATTGGTGAAAAGGGGTAAATTGATTCACTTTAAAAGCACATTTTTTTATTTCACTATTTTGTAATTCTTGTGAATGCAAAGTTACATATATGCAAATGAATAACTAAGCAATAAGGTGTTGCTTTCTCAAATATCACCACATCTGTACTACCACTAATACCACCACACCAGTTATCAGTTTTAACAAACACATCAATGCTCCAAAACTGTTAACAGGAACAGAGATTGGTTGCAAGAAACAATGGCAACATCACCACAGCTGGGTGCAAGGGGGAGAAAGAAGGGATAAAGCGCACTAAGGAAAATATATCTGCAAAATCAAGCTGGGCTTATAGAGACTAGTTGATTATAAATTGATTGGTAGAGGACACACTTCACCTCAGTTTACAAGAGCTGTATGTATAATAGCAATATATGTGTGATCAAACATTTTTGTTTATTTATTGTTATTATTATTAAACATGAAGATCCCAATTCTGCCACTCTTACTCACATTGAGGAATTGCCTTGCTCTGCAAGTAGCTCCACTGTAATCAAAAGAAGATGGTAGAGTCTGGTTCTGATCTTTTGTATAAAGTTGTATTTTTTAAGACAAAAGGGAGACAGTGAATTAACTCCCTTCCTTCATTGGTTCTTTCTGCTATATACACCAATCCTCGTGTATATAGCAGAATCTTTTCAGTTTATTTTAAATCGCCTTTCCTTCCTTCATGTTCTGTTAATGTCTACCTTCTTGTCTGTCTCATTGTTTTCCTCACTTCCTTTCTTCCCTTTTCTGATGTTTTACTAGCTCTCACAGGGTAGAGTGGGGCTAAATCATGAAAGGCCTGAAAGACTAGAAACTTGAATCAGGTGTTTGAGGTGAAGGGGGAACCAGTGGAGGGACTCTCGGAGCATATATCTACATGGCAATTAAAAACCCACAGCTGGCCTGTGCCTGCTGACTCAGGCTCACGCTAAGGAGCTGTTTAATTGCGGTATAGATAGTTCAGAATCAAGCTGCAGCCCAAACTCTGGGATTCTCCCATCTCACAGGGCTCCAGAGCCCAGGCTTGAGCCTGAGCCCTAACATCTACACAGCCATTAAACAGCCCCTTAGCCCGAGCCGCGTAAGTCTGAGTCAGCTGGCATAGGCCAAATGGTGGGTTTTTAACTGCAATGTAGACGTACCCAGAGGGGGCTGCTGTGGTCAGGGGTGTGAACCAGGAAAACAATCTTGGCAACAGCATTTTGAATAGACTTGAGTCAAGCAAGGTTGCAGTACACAAGGTCCTAAATGAGGAGGTTGCAGCAATTACAATGGAAATTGTGTAGTGAATGAGTTCCAGCTGTGTCGACAGAGAAGAAAAAGCCCAGCTGTGTGGCTCCAGCTAGAGGACACAGATGACATCCAAGACACAGGCTTGAGTAACAGCCTGGTGGTGGTGTCTATAGTTTTGGAGAAGGAAGAGGATGGGCAGGAAAAGTTCAAGAGCCCAATTTTGGTCACGTTGATTTTAACATAACACCTGGACGTTGACAAAGGGATGTCAGAGAAAGACAGGCTGAGAACTCATTAGAAAAAAAACAACTAGATTTCTGAGTCATTGGCACACTGATAGTAGTCAGTCATGCTTCCACATAAGAGCACTTAGGCTTGAATTTTCAGAAGCCCCTAAAGGTATGTCTACACTGAAATAAAAAACTCATGGTGGCCAGTATCGGCTAGCTCGGCCTGCAGGGCTATAAAACAGTGTCGACATTTGGGCTTGGGCTAGAGTCCAGACTTTCGAACCTGGAGTTCCAGAGCCTGGGCTCCAGCCTGAGCCCAAATGTTTATGCTGCAATTTTATAGGCCCATGATCCAGCTGATACCAGCCACTTGTGAGTATTTTTTATTGCAGTGTAGCTGTACCCTGTGTGATTTAAGTGCTAAGTGCCTAAATCACCTTTGAATGTTGGAATTAGGCTCCAAAGTCTCATTGAGAATCCAGATAATTCGTAATTTGCTCTATTGAAAGTGGGAGTGACCCACCAAAAACAACCCCAGACTTTTTGGGGATAGAAATATAAATCGCTATAATTTCCATGTGTTTGGAATATAATTTCACAATTTACCTCTTTCAGTATTTTTCTTTTGCTCGATACCTTGCACCCCATTTTAAAAATACATATACTGTATTAAGGGAAGCCTAAGATTGCTTTTGGGGGAGGGGAGGAGGGAAACTTTGCTAGCCAGGTGTGTGTGTGTGTGTGTGTGTGTGTGTGTATTTTAATTAATCACATTAGTCTTTTAAACAGTTTTAAATGACTAAATGTATGCAAATGTGGTATCAAATGTCCACAAATTGAAAATAAATTATGGATCTAATCCTTCAACCCTTGTTCAGGCAAGTGACTTTAAATTCAATGGAAGACTTTTTCTAAAACACAGGATTCTTCCATTATAGATTCAAATGTTCTCAATTCTATAAAATAAAAGCAAAGTAATATGAAAGGAAGCTGGGTAAGGATTCCTAGAGAATAGGACTAGTTTTTATGCTGGTATAGTCTATTGGTATGTGTATTTTTAATACCTGTAGAGGCATCTAGACTTGGATAGATGCTTTTAATACATCTAAGTAAATAATGTGGGTGAATATGTATATAAGGTCACTAATCAAATATGGACAGAAGAGAACATCCTGTTTAAGATTTTAAAAAATGATCATATGGCCAACAGCTCAAACTTATATGGATCCTATTTCAGTAAAGTAATAGTATGACAAATCACACTTTGCATTATTCTAAGGGCTGGTCTACACTAACCCCTCCTGTCGAACTAAGATACGCAACTTCAGCTACGTTAATAACGTAGCTGAAGTCGAAGTCTCTTAGTTCGAACTTACCTGTGGTCCACACGCGGCGCGCAGGCTCCCCCGTCGACAGCGCTTACTCCTCGCGGCGAGCTGGATTACCAGTGTCGACGGGGGAGCACTTCCTGGTTCGATTTATCGCATCTAGACAAGATGCGATAAATCGAACCCAGAAGATCGATTCGACGCCTCCGATCCAGCCGGTAAGTGTAGACTAGCCCTAAGAGTACTAATAAACTAGGACTATATATACTTAACTTCTCCCACTCTTTTCCCCAATAAAGGATCCTTTTTTGGAAAAAGTCAAGTAGGTAGGGGGCAGGGGGAAAGTAAATCCCTAAAATAGCCAGTTTTAAATGAACAGTTTCAACTGGGAATGTTTGATATATCTAAGTTAACACTTGTCTGTTTTCTGCTCAGAGAGGAAATAAGATTTCATGAACTGTGTCCACATTGGTAAGATGTGGCATAGAACTTCAGCTACTAATTGTCTAACTCTTTTCCTTCCAGCTCCATCTGTTACAGGATATTATTATACCATGCTGAAGCTGGGGAAGAGAATCTTTAGGAGTCACTGTGACAGTCTACTTTGATAGTCATCATGTTCCTATTACACCTCTGGCATCTAGGGCAATGACAAAGATCCTCCACTCTTGTCTGCTTCTGGCAAGTCTTTCAGTGGTTCCCCAGCTGTGCCCCAGGTTTTTCAGCTCTGCTTCCACAGCTCTTTGCCTTGTTGTTTTCAGGCAGCCTCATCTTCACTTGCCTTCAAGTGTCCATCTTATTGCTACTGTGGTGATGGAATCCGTTTCCATCCAAAGCACATGACTGATCCATCTCCAATGCCTCCTGGAAATGATGGTGCTCAGATCCTCTTGGCTGCACTGTGTCAGTTCAGGACATAATTATGAGCTAGCTCTAGAAGAATTAGCCCTTTGATAATGTTTGGTTGGCAGCATGGTATTCTTCCCTACATTAATTTGAAACAGCAGTGATTCCTTCAGCCTCTGAAGGCAGACATTGTCTCAAAAGGTCCATGTCTCCACTCAGAAAGGTGCGACCCAACCTCATATTGAAGGACAGTTTTTACTGCAAGGGAATAATCCTAATCCCTTCCAGAGCCATCCCATCCATAGGAGGGACTGGGGCAATGCTTCAGGAGGGTGCAGAGTCCAGGGCAGCCTGGGGGGCTAGCAGGGGGCCTGGCACCGGCAGCGGTGACTAACCCGGCCCTAGCCTGCTATGCCCCACCAGCTCCTGGCATTGCTCAGGGTAGAGGACAGAAGCTGGAAAGAGTCAGGGCAGGACCAGGGACTTGGGGGAATAGATGGAGGGGAAGAGGGGCAGAGCAGGGGAGGACTGGGGCTGGGTTGCTTGCTGCTGCTACCTGCTGCTAACAGGGCCGGCTCTAGGATTTTTGCCACCCCAAGCAAAAAAAATTTTGGCCACTGTTTTTTTTCTTGCCCCCCCTCCAGCCCCGCCTCAACTCTGCCCCTTCCCCAAATCCCCAGCCCCACCTCCTCCCCCTCAGGTTCTACATTTCCCCCACCCCGTTGCTTCCTGTGGTCCCCCCCGCAACCTCCTGCCCTAGCGCACCTCTGCTCTGCCACCGCTCGGCTTCTCCCCCTCCCTCCCAGGCTTGAAAGTGTCCCCCCCTCCCAGGCTTGCCGCGTGCGAAACAGCTGTTTCGCATGGCGCCGCCGCTCGGGTTCTCCCCCTCCCTCCCAGGAGAAGCCGAGCGGCGGCGGTGCGCGAAAGCCGAGCGGCGGCGAGCTGGGCGGCCGGGGCACATTTCTAGGGGTGGCATGGCCGGTGCCATGCTTGTTTTGCTGGTGCCTATAGCCGGCCCTGCCTGCTAATCCCCCAGGCCACCCTGGAGCCCGCATCTGCATGAAGCATGGGGCCCGGGGCAGTTGCCCCAGTTCATCGTAGGGACAGGATGGACATTGGTGGAGCTGGGCCCATGTTTCCTACTATTGGTGGAGCATGGGTCCTTATAAGTTGTTACCTATGATCCCTTCTCCATCTCACCCCCACCTGAAAACAGAAGTAAAAATTGCCAGCTCTGTGCAGGTAGCCAGAAGCTACTTGGAAAAAAGACCCAAGGATATAGCAGTAGCCATGATATTGTGAGAAATCTTCCTCAATAGCATTTTAATCACTCAAGACTGTCATCATAAATGAAGAAAACTTCATGTGCCCCTTTTACTATTAGAGCAAGGACAAATGTTTGTAAAAAACAAACAAAACAACCCACTACTGGTTTAGGTTAGTCAGACTCACAAACCTTTAAGGTGAACCTAAGCTAGTTTTTGAGCACTTGTTCAATTTTCAACACATCTAGGTATGTTTATGGTTTTGGGTGGAAACCAAGCAAACACAGACAAGAAATCAGGTAAACAAGCTGATTCTTGTTTTGATGTTTGATGTTTATTTGAAACAGAAACACAAAACAACCTCAACAAGCAGGAAAATCCAAGCACAGTAAAGAAAGTTTTGCAAATCATAACTCGTTATTCTCCAGGCGTTCCAGAGAAGTCACCAAACTGACTCTCATATAAATACACAAGGTTAAAAAAAGACAAAAGATGAAAATCTGATTCGTTTCCAGAGCGCTACAGTCCTGGTGTCCTCATTTAACTGCCGAGGTTTAGCTACTCAACCGCACGCCTCCTGGAAGAATAAACATTCATTGTCTGGGCTCCTCAACGCAACCCCTCCTCTCGCTGGACTGAAATTAGAACAAAGTCAGGCAAAAGGTCACGGATGGAAAGAGAGCAATTACATGCCCTTTTCACCGCGGGTAACTGTCCAATTTCCTCAACAGACCTCAGCTGCAGGACGGCTCCCACCACTGAAGGGGCTGCACTGTCGTTCTCGCCTTGCTGGCCAGATAACTAACCCTCGCTGCCCACCTCCCCCAATGGCAGTGCCCCGTATGTGAGCAGGGCTGTGGTCTTCCTGCATGTGAGGGGCGGTGCGTTCGAGATCTGCTCTGGATAAATAAATTCCTCGAGGGAAAGGGGCGGAATCCGCTTTGGGGGCAACTCTGCACGGACTGTGCACACGTCGCTCTAACTCCGGGGCACCCCGGCACGTGGAAGGAGAGGGTCCTGGCTGCGCGAGGTTGCTAAGGCAAGAAAACAAGCGAGGGACCAAGGCAGCTCTTGGACAGGAAAAAGAGCCCCCGCCACAGCGCCGTCTCCTGAGTGCCCGCTGCACCGACCCGCCCCGAGACGCAAGGGGAGGAAAGGCGAAGTTAGGGGGCTGTGGAATGAAAGGACCGACACCCCGAGAACCCTGCTCGCCGCCTCCCCGCCCCCTCCTCCCTCTTATAACCTCATCCTCGCCCATCCCCCCTACGACTTCCTCTCCCCTGCAGTCCCTCCTCCCCCCCCATCTCTTCCCGCTGCTTCTCTCCCCCTCTTCTCAGCCCCTCCTCCTCCCCACCCACCTCCCCCTGGCTGCAGCCTCCGCCCGTCTCCTGTCTCACCCGCCCAGCCCCGCGCCCTACTTGCTGCGCTCCCACGTGCTGGGAGCTGCGCTGCTCCCCACTGACTGACAGGCAGGCGACCGCCCTGCCTCAAAACCCTCCAGCGCCTCGCATCCTTCAGCTCGCTCCTCCGCGGAGCAGCTCTTCGGCCCGCGGCTGCAGCGTCCGGGGCCCTCTCGCCGCCTCTCCAGGATCCGTCTGTCAAACCGCCTCCTCCTGCTCCTCGGCCGGGATTGCTCTGCCCTCGGCACAGCTCCGGTGCAGCCTGGCTTTGCCCCAGTGACTCCTCGGGGTGCCGGGAGCTTCGCAGGGCCGGTCTGAAGCTCACCTCGGTCCCGGCGCTTTTGTAAATACGAAGCACGTTGCGGAGCGATGCAGCGTGGAGCCCAGGGCGCCCCGGCGCGTGCTCTCCCCGCGGCTTGCTGAAGGCGCTTTGGCAGAGGCGGCTGCAGCACAGTCCCTCCCGGGCAGGGAAAGAGGGAGCAGCGGCCCCCCAGCTGCCGAGTGCTGTGGCCTGAAGACGCCCCCGGAGTGGAAGTTTCATTGCTTTGCACCCGGCCTCCCTCCTGCTCGGGTTTTCCAGCTGTCCAGTCGCAGGATGGGGAGACGGCGGGGGCTTTGCCCGCAGCTTTATTGCTTGTGGCTGGGCTGTGTCGCGCTGTGGGCGCAGGGAGTTGCCGGGCAGCCAAAGCAACAGCAGGTCCGGCCCGTGGGGGGAACAGACGCCATCTACCCAGCCTCGGAGAATCGGGAGGACGGGGCAGGGGCCGCCACCAGCCGGGTCCGCAGGAGAGGCCAGCAGGATGCGCTCAGGGGGTAGGGAAGCACTTCACCGCAAACGCACTTCCTTGCAGCTCACAGCTACTGCACACAATGCAGCAGGGGCAGCCCTTCCCGCTCACCTCCCTGCAACCCAGCGCCACAAGCAGCTCCCTGTAACCCCACAACTACATCGATACACCCTGCAAGCCCTCCGGCCAGTCCACAGCCCCAGCCCCATCATCTCAGTGGAATCCATTACCGATCCGTGTAATCCCCACACAGCTCCCTTCACGCAATTCACAGCGGTCTCCGTGTCACTTCTCCCCACTTCAAAACCCCCAACCGGTGGCTCTTGTGTTTGTCTTCTTCACGCATGACATTTCTTTTCAAACTCACTTATTAGTCTAATTCAGTGTTGTTGTTTTAATTCTACATTGTGGCCACGATTTAAAAAAATAGCCTCTTAGATACCGTGATTATGTTTGAAAATAGTTATTTGCTTGTAAAGATAAACGTGAAAAAGTGGTGCTATTAACAAGTAACAAATATTGCTTCAACTTTGTGATCATGGGTATTATTACAGCCTTAAAAAAACTTTTAAGTAGACTTTGTTTTGCATGTTAAACGATGTGCTTGCAAAAGAAGATGGTTTTGTTTGGTTTGAGGAAGAATTTTGGTTTAAGGTGGTGGTAGAAGGTGCTTTTTCTTTGTTTGATTTTTTTATTTTGGGTCGGGGGACGGGGAATTGTTTGCTTTTGTTTGGCAGTTCATACAGTTTTTGTTTTGTTGTACGTGAACTGTAGATTCTTTCCCTTCTGCATGTGTAAAAAAACTGGATGTGCTTTTACATTGACCGATATTTTTGTGTGCACATTTATTTGTATGTATGTGACAGGCCAAACGTGTGTGGCTCTAGATTCCACTCCTACTGTTGCCCTGGATGGAAAACGCTCCCTGGAGGAAATCAGTGTATTGTTCGTAAGTGTCTGACTTTAGGTTTTTACAGTCTTGTGGGAAATAATCTTCTCTAAATTTTTCTGCTGCATCCAGTATAAAATAGTGGAATATATCTTGTAATTCATTTTGGCAAATTCCATCTTCTAGCTTACACTTCAAAAACGAAATGATAGATTTAGTGGCTCAGGGTTCCCATAACGGAAACTTTAGGAATATCCCAAACAAAATACAGTGATTTTCCCAAGAGGCATGGATCAATTTAGTAAAAAAAAAAAATCCATAAATTGAGTGATCAATACTGAAAAAAGAAAAATGTCAAACAAATAGGATCTGAAGTTTTCTAAAACTTCTGTGGTAAATTTGGAATTGTAATAGAAAGATACGATGGGAAACTTTTTAATGTCTAGGGGTGTTCACTTATTTTCCTGCTTGTTGTTTTTAGTTGTGTTTTAATAGCTATAAAACATGGAGGCTCAATGATTATTGCACTGGTCATGCTAAATTTTGTGCTGACAGATCTGGCTATTGTTGACATGGCTTGGCAAAAAAAGGAGTCTGCTGAGCAGTCTACTTAAGAAAAATTGTCTACCTAAAAAGGAAATATAAAATTTAAGGGTTTTTGTCTGCTAAATTACTGTCAATTTCAGAAGTGTGCTTTTTGCTCTTTGAACTTCAGCTTTAATGAAAACTGCACCTACTCATCCTACCCTTTGACTAACCTGTGTTACTTTCTTATCTAATAATTCAAGAACACATTGCACTCCAGTTCTGCTGTGATATGCGTTGTAATGCCTCCTCTAACAAATCAGACATTCAGTGGGGGATGGGAGGAAAATCTATTGGCATGTAGAAGTTAGAGATGGAAAGACCTGCCATGTCATTGAGGCCATTGCCTTGACAGCACAAGACTACTGGCCTTTTCACTTTTGTTTATTTTACATAGTTAAGTCAGACTTGTTAACATTATCTCCAACTACGCCAGATATCCTTGATCTTGATCTTAGGTTGACTGTAATGTTTTACAGGCAAAGGATAATTACAAATTCAGAACACAGAAAACAGCAATACCAAATTAGCTGTTGAATAATAGGAGCACCTGAGTGTGCTTAATTCTATATTTGTGGGTTAATGGTTGACTCTGAAGGTTATTTTAATGTAAAATTTATGAACAGCATATAGGGACAAATTTTAAAGGTATTTAGGTGCCTAAAGATGTATCTGAGGTGCCCCATGAGATTTTCAAAGCCCCCGAAAACCTAATTCTCATTGTAATCTTTAAAAATCTGGCCAATAGTGTATACTAAGGACCTGATCCTAGAATCTATTCACATGCTAAACTCGAATTTGATTTATATGTGACTTATTTGCTCAAAGGGCCCTATCCTGCTCCCACTGAACTCAGCGATAAAAGTCCTGTTGACCTCAGTGGTGCAGAAATTGGGCCAAAATGACTACAAGATTGGGTAAATGATTAGCACATGATGCTGTTTTTAATATATGTTTTTGATTATGATATAGTTTAGGAACACATTTCTACATTCATACTCTGCTTTTGTTGTGACCAGAGAGTCCTTTAGAACACTTTGTAGTTACAGCCTTTTGTGGCCAAACTAAATGGCTATCTCCCCTAGCAGTACCCCAGTGGAGATTCATCTTATACCAGCAAAGAGTTCTTTTGCTTGTATAGCTTATATCCGTTCCCAAAATGAAGTAAGCATTGCTTTTTTTCCCCCAGTACAAATGTGTCTACATTGGGGCTTTTTGCCAGTTTATTGCCCCTAGCCAACCAACATTATTATACTCCAAAAGTTTCTAGTGTAGACCTGGCCTTACTCACGAAATTGAGCTGGCCTATTTTTCGGTGGGTTAATGAATAACTTAAAAAATCAACTCTGGGTCTCTGGTATTGGCCATGTATTGTAATTCAGATGCCTGACTCTTGCTTTTCAGTTAACCAATGAAAAAGGATTCTGTTTTTTGCATTAATCAAGGCGATACTACTAATTTTAATGAAACAGTGAATTCTCTTTTCGTCTCCCCTCCAAGGGAAATTTCTTCAATGATCTTTTTTCCGATTCTTCTCTCTTACATAGTTATATTTGTTCAGCTTCTCCACCCACAACTCCTATATATTCTGATTTTTGAATATGATCAGACTCAAAATGTTATCTTTCTGAGTCTACTGGAATGATAAAGATGAATAAGTTTTCTGCGAAGAAAATCTGTTCAAGGTTTTTGTTGTGGTAACTGTCTGAGGACAGTAAAAAGGAAGAAGCATGTGTTTATGGCTCAAAAGGCACATGAAGACTCCTTTTCCAACAAGGTCTTCATTCTGCTTTATTTTTAATTTGCTTTTGCTGTTATTACTATGATGTCAGGTTAGGAGCTGATCTTAATCTGCTTAGATATCTTGGAACAGAGTCTCATGAGGTGAAACTATTTAATTTACTCATCCCAATTGTTGGGACATCATGAGAAACCTATTGATAATAATATGTCAGGTGGAATTTAGCCTGGGAGTATGTGAGGATTAGTTGAATTTGTGCTAGGCTATATTAACAATTTGTCATGCATTCCTTGAAAAGAGTTAATTTCAGCACATATTACACTTAGAAGTTGCAATACTGTCTCAAAGTGTTCATCAGTTTAGAAACTGTAATCTGGTTATTTGGTTAGAAGGTCTGTGAGTACTTCCATCATTTTGTAATGAATACATCCAATTACAGAGGAGATACTGTATGTAACATTTTTCTGAATCAAATTCATTGAAGCTTAGGTCAGCAGAGGGTACGGATGCGCAGGGACAACATATTCATAGATGGAAGTGGGAGGTTTTTGATGTCCTTCTGTGGTGCACCAGGTAACCAACTGAAGAGAGGTGTCCATGGGCTGCAAATGTGAGCTAGGGATTGTGTGACTTTAATGGAAAATTTCAAGGAGCACACGTGAAAAATCCTGCCTAGTTTGGCATTGATAAGGAGCTTTTGTTTTGAGGGGAAAGGTGTTAAGCAAGTTGGTAAGTCTTCTAGAGCAGGGGTGGCCAACCTATGCCTGAGAAGGAGCCAGACTTTACCGATGTACATTGCCAAAGAGCCACAGTAATACATCATCAGCCCCCCATCAGCTCCCCCCTCCCCCCCGCCTGCCAGCAGCCCTGCTGATCAGTGCCTCCCCCTCTTTCTCCATGCCTCCTGCACCATGCAGGAGGCTCTGGGGGGAGGGGGAGCAGCGAGGGCATGGCAGCTCAGAGAAGGGGGCAGGAAGGAGCAGTGGCCTTGAGGGAAGGGGTGAAGTAGGGGCAGGGCCTGTGGCAGAGTCAGAGGTTGAGCAGTGAGCACCCCCGGCACCTTGGAAAGTTGGCACCTGTAGCTCCAGCCCCGGAGTTGGTGCCTATACAAGGAGCCACATATTAACTTCCACAGGTTGGCCACCCCTGTCCTAGAGAGAACATTTTTACTTGGCTAATGGAGCAAGAAAACAAAATACTTTATTTTTGCTTTGATAAGAAAGTTAGATTTCTTTTCATTTCATTAAAACATTTTCTTAAGTCAGAACCCAGGATACAAAATTCTGGGACAGATGCTGTCCCTGTCTGGACTTTCTCAGGTAGGGGTTTGGAAAGCAATTTTGCACACTCAAAATTTCCTTTGCATTTTTCCATCAGGAAGAACAGAGTTTCTTTCTCTTTCCCACTCCTACAAAACTAGTGGAGATCTTAGGCCTTCAGAGCATGGGGTCGCCCAAGAACCATGGGGGCTGAGTTCATCCACATGTGGACTCTGCATGTGTACTGTCTCCTACAAGAACTTGTTCTTCAGTGGTGTTTGTGTGGGGTGCTGGCTCCGCTAATGTTCTGGGGCTCATATTCCGTCCCTTGTACAAAACCCCCCACAACATTTATTTGGTCTTAATCAGGACAGAGATCAGGATTTGGCCGTTAGCATTTTCATGCTTCTAATAGTTGGTCTCTGAGTGGAACATCCATTACAATCAATGGGGAAATATGCGTACATGAAAATAGCAATAGATGGTTAATATTAGCACAGCCCATTACATAACATGTAAGTACTGCCTAGAAATTTCATAAAACTACCATCCTAATGACAATATGGAAGTCTTTGCATGTTTTCTGATTTCATTAATTCTTTATAGGAAGGTTTGTTTAAAGGGATAATACCACAACTGATAGACCCTAAATATGAATGCTGTCCTCCCTCAAAAGGTCAGCTTAACCTTTAAAATCCATCCTTAATCAGGAAAGAATAAGTAATTCTTCAAAATAAGGTCTGAAATCACTTTAAAATTAACATTTTTTTAAATACATGACCCAAACAAAACCCATCCAATAACCTGAATTTGTAATATGTAGTACTTTTGTATTTAGAGAGCATCATGTGCAGTCAAATCTCAGTTTCCTACTTGGATTGTCTTTATGTCATTCTGTCTAAAACTTATGGTTTTACTCTATTCCATTGCTTGTTTTGGAGGCTGTTGTTTCTAATTAGGAAAAAAACGTGTATCTCCCCTCCCTCCCCCAATTTAAGGCTACTATTTGGAGAGTTGTATTTTGGTCCTTTCCATCTTCAGAGTGTTGCTTTGAATATGATCACAGCAATGATTTACTAAAAATCAACTTTCTGCTATTTTTGAGTTTTATTTCGGTATATATCTAACATATTGTTTAACTGCATCTCCGAATTGAGCAATTTTCTGGCATGGTTCAAGGCATACATGTTTTCTGACTGACTTCTCTTTCAAACAATAAGTTAGGAGTTTAGTTCATTAACAAGCATTTCTTTTGTAACTTAATTCTGAAAACATTGTTATTCACTGTCTCCTTAAATGCTTTCTTCCCCAGCAATTTGTAGAAATAGTTGTGGTGATGGATTTTGTTCCCGTCCTAATATGTGCACTTGCTCCAGTGGACAAATATCACCTACCTGTGGATCAAAATCTAGTAAGGACTTACAATATTTGCATTGCTTTTAGAGAACTCTCTTAAATTGATCTACAATGAGCATCCATTTTTCAAAAATACTTTAATATATAGAACAAATACCTTATAGAATACATAGTCATCACTATATACAGATACGTAATTTAGTTTACTATTGCCAGAACTAAAGCAGATACTGCTTTAGTTCTGGCAATAGGCATTGTTTTCTGAGTGATATGACAAAAAGTGGGCATATTTAAACACATAGATACCTTGAGTACATACACATCTTGTAATACAATTTTTTAATTCTGAATTTTTGCATGAAAAATTGATTGCAAAATCCTTCTAGATATTTAGGAGTTGCAAGTTGTACCATTATATTATTGAAGTTATTTCCCCTAGATTTTGTTTTAAATGTCTTGATAATTTGTCACACAAATGTAGGCATATATACACATTCTTTAAATGGCTATCACCATTAAAGTATATACTATGTGTATATGTGCTTTTGAATGACTTTGCTGTTAGCCACTTTTGAAAGCCCATTATACACACATTGATTTTAATACTATATGTGTTCCATTGTAGTACAACAGTGCAGTATCAGATGCATGAATGGTGGTACTTGTGCAGATGACCAATGCCAGTGCCAGAAGGGGTACATTGGAACTTACTGTGGACAACGTAAGTAACTTCTCTGTTTCGTGCTTAAATTTGAGAAGCAGGGATCAGTCCTACAATCATGGCTCATGTGAGTAGCTTGGAGTGTATAGGAAAGCAAAAGAATCCAATTCTATACATAAGGTTACATATGCAGAGACATTGTGCCATGTCTGAGGATGTAATAGCAGAAGTCCTTCGATAAGTGGGCAAGGTGGGGCTGCTTGAGTCATTTGTACCTCCCACAGAAGGTCAAAAATTACATTAATTTGGAAAACAAAATGATTAAAAGCAAGAGAGATTGATTTATGAGGAAAGATTAGAAGAACTGAATGTCTTGTGTGGCCAACTGATTACTAATTAGCAGAGAATCTGATAACAGATTACAAGTATTTGAGAGGTGAGACTGTCAATAAAAGAGGAGAATTGTATAAAGTGGTCTGTGGGTATGCAAGTAGGAGTAAACAAATGAAGTAAAAAGAAAAATTAGGTTGAATAGCAGGAAAAAAATCTATGATGGAGATCTAAGTGGAAGAGCATCCTAAAGAAATAGTGACAGCCCCATTGTAAGCGTGGGCAAAGCACTGGGGAACATTCCGTGTAGCAACATTGCACGTGTCATGTGATATATTAGATGAATTTTCACATTTTTTATGATGATGATAATTTTGGGGTACTTTTCCCATGGGAAATCAGATAATTCTAAAGTCTCCTTGGTGGGGAAAAAAGTCCTTTTTTTTATTGCTTTAAAACCTAGGGCATAAACCCTAGAGAGTCTTACTGAGGCCAGTCAATGGGAGTTGGATTAGATCCTTAAGCACTGATCCTACAATGAGCTGTGGATGGGCAGACCTCTGGGATTGCACAGAGCACCCTAGAGGATCAGGGCTTTAGTTACGGCTTTAGGATTTGGCCTCTAGACATAAGATTGAAAGTCATGTTTAATTTATAACATAAATATGTTTAAATTAAACCATCATTGTGTTTTGAGATTTTAAAAAGCCTTCTTGTTCCACAAAATATTGTAATTCATCCACTGCGTACTATAACAGCAAGATACAAGTTGCTTCATTTAATACATGGGACCGACATCTTGAGTGGAAAAGTAATTCAGTTTTATACGCCTTGATAAGAAATACAAGCTTTATCACGCTTCTAGATAATACTACATTTTTATGTGTTTCCCTTTGTGATATAGTGGTCAGTCGAAGTGTACTATTGCATTTTTTCCAATTTAAAAGATTTAACAAAGAGTTGTTTTGGCACAGGGTAGTCAAGTGCTTTATAACCTGTCCTTAAACTGTGGGGACCTGAGCTGGAAGATTGCCTAGAAACTTTAAGACCAAAATCTCTCTTTGTTGTTGCTCAGGCATGTTGTAAAGACAGTGGAACTGTCCTGTAGTTGCAATCTGTTCTTTCAGAGCACATGATATTTCTGTGCAAAGCTGTATAGCCTTGGAAATAGTGAGCCCTGAATTAGGCAGATTTGATTTAAGACACTAAAATTAATAATCTTTTTAGTATGACAGGTGAACACTCTCTCACAGTCATAGTATATTTATAAATGTTTGCTTTCTTAGAGACCCAGTGAAAATTCTTGACAGCTTAAAAAGGAAAGGTTGCTCTGAGGGAATTGCTGTATACCAGCAATATCACAATTCCTAGCAAAATATTGCTGATATTGAAGTTCATACTTCATTGTTTCAAGAATATATATGACATTGATTGGATTCAAATGGATTTATAGGACATTCATTGTTTGATTCACCCAAATTTGTACATGGTGTGCGTGTGCAAATTGTAACCCACCAGTAGATTTACTACTGCAGAAGTTTCAGTATAGTAGCCGTGTTAGTCTGTGTCAGCAAAAAGAAAATAAGAAAGAAATACTTGTGGCACCTTAGAGACTAACAAATTTATTTCAGCATAAGCTTTCGTGGACTACAGTCCGCTTCGTCGGATGCATGGAATGGAACACTCAGTGAGAGGATATTTATACAGTCAGAGAAACATGAAAAGGTGGAAGTAACCATATCAACTGTAAAAGGCTAATTAATTGAAAGGAACTGTTATCAGTAGGACAGAAACTTTTGAAGTGGTAATCAACATGGCCCATTACAGACAGTTGACACAAAGGAGTTAAGGGTATTTAACGGGGGGGGGAGGAAATAAATTCAATTAACGTAATGACCGAGCCATTCACAGGCAATATTCAGACCTAAGGTAATGGTATCTAGTTTGCATATTAATTCCAGTTCAGCAACTGGAGAAGGTACATGATACTTCTACTGCATTCCATTCTAGTGATCTACACCAAAAGTAGATAGCTTTAATTTCTGACCAGGACACCATGACTCACTAGTGAAGGCTACCTGGAGATATGATGAATCAATGGATCTCCCAGGTGTCCTAGCCAGGCCCATTTCTGGCCAGCACTGCCTACTTTTGGGGTTGCACTGTCTGTCCGCATACTCGCTGGTAAAGTTAGAGTTTCTGATACCATTGCCATTATAAGCACCCCATCTTAGCAAACTTGCTGATGTTGGGACACCACAGGCCTGGGATAACTGACATATCCCAGGATGGAATATAATTATGATGGCTTTAGTTTTTGGGAAACTAGTTTAGTTTTTTTCAGAAAAATCATAATTTTTTAAATATATGCAGACTTTATTATATAGAGAGGTTAATATTTAGAGGTTATGTAACTAGCTTAATTGGGAAGAATTCCCTTTCTAACTTTATCTTGGTGTCTAACAAATGGTACACCATGATTTCATGGTGCAGTAAAACTGCCTTGGTTGATCCAGCCACTTGAGGCCTCTGCTAGTGTAAAGGGATCCTGTAGTGCTGTGGAACTGCAGTAGCAGCTTGTACTCCACCTGTACAGGAGTGTGGCAGGGGAAACGGGGTGGCTCAGGAAGACTCTTGTGCTCTAGCAATCCCCGACTGCCAGAAGCGCTCCTGGGAACTATTGGCAACCAGTGGAATTTACAACAGCCTTCAGGCTGCTTTAAGTCTTGCCTGAAGATAAACTTTGTTTATCAGCCTCAGAAGCAGGGAAACCCAAAGTCGACTTTAAGCCACCTTTGCCCACACACCTCACATGCTCTTCCCGGGCAGCCCAGGAGTTGAGCTAAAGACAGAGTTCCAAGCATTAAAATACGGTTCTACTCTAAAACCAAAATATGTAAAAGTAGCATCTTTTCATTGAACAACTGTGATTCTGATGTGTATTCAAGTTGTGTCTGCTAATTTTATGGCAGAAATAAGTTCTTACTACTATTTGTGCCTGTTAGTGCTGCACAGCCAGGGCCATTATTCAGCAAAGCACTTAAGCCTGTGCTTAATTTTAAGCAGCTACTTAATTCCATCTCCATTCAGCAGAGCTTTTTAGCATGTGCTTAAGATTAAGCACATTTAAACAGGTGTAAACAAGGGTGAAATTTGGCCTGCAAAATCTTTATTACTAGGGACGACGATATGTAAGAAGGAAATAACCCAACTTGGATTTCAGGTCCAGATTGAGTTTGTAGGGTAGTTAGAAAAACATTTTTACTTGTAAATTGAGGACTGTAAATTGGAAGAATTTTAACATTAGAGCTCATCACAAAACAATAAAAAGATCAAAAATAATTTTCTGTTTTCACTGAAATTTGATTTTCACCAAAGATTTCCTATCATCTCTAATAAACATGGACCCCCATGACGCCATTTTTACAATGGGACTTTTCAGATTTGATAAATATTTTAAGGAATTTAATTTTTAAAAAAACTTGACAAACAAATCCTAATTATAAATTCTTATTCCGGATTAATGGGTAAAACCAATGTGATCTTTGTATAGCTAATAGTTTTTGAGTTATGAATGAACAAAACATCTCCCTTAGCTTTATAGTA
Organism: Chelydra serpentina; assembly: GCA_037349315.1. NCBI lineage: Eukaryota > Metazoa > Chordata > Testudines > Chelydridae > Chelydra > Chelydra serpentina. The sequence goes on from JBAIAC010000042.1 coordinate 33,042,681, forward strand.
AGTATGAAAAGTTTTAGTCTGAAAAGTTTTTGAGCAGATTTGACTGAAAACTGTCTTTTAGCTTTGACTACCTGCTACTCTGTACTAATGCCAATGAGGTATATTTATTTGTTAACTTATTATAAATAGATTGCAAAGATATACTATTAATATTACATCAGAATTTCAACTTTTTTCAAACACAGCTGTCTGTGAAAATGGTTGCCAGAATGGAGGACGTTGTATTGGACCCAACCGCTGTGCATGCGTGTATGGATTTACTGGCCCTCAGTGCGAAAGAGGTAAGAAAAATAGGGAGAGAAAGGAATAAACAAATTTGCAAGCAAGTTTCTAATAAGCCTTTTGTTCAAAATATTTGTCTTTCCTTTGTGACTATAGCATATCTGATTGGAAAGTGGAAAATTACAGTGCTTTCATTGTGATTGAGGCAAATCTGAGTTCTTATAGATTTTTCATTATCTTTTATGTAAATTCAAAAGACAGTGGGCCAAACCCTACTGTCAGTTACACTGAGTGCACTGGGGCAGATCAGTTGAGTGCACTGGAACCGTAGAATTCTAACTGAGCAGAATTTGGCCCAATTTTCCATACAGTAATTGTTTAAGGGAAATGTATAGAGCTATTTATGCTGATGTGAGAGTGCCTCAAAGAAATGTTTAAAATAAGAAAAAATTGATTAATTATAATAACTGTCTAAGGCATATCTAGAAAGCATATCTATCCAGGAAAGCACATCTTTAAGTGCTTTCCTGAATTAGGACCTAATTTAGTAATTTTATCATTTTACTATTATTACTGAAGAAGCCATCAGCTTATTTATCACAAGGATAGAAATGTCAGTCCTAGCCATGTCACTCACAACATTGCTGAAAGTATTTAGTACTAAACATAAGCAAAATTGTTTTTAGTTTAACATGGCGATTATAGTTCAAATTCATCTTGAAAGACAATAGTTCCATATATAAAAATTTAGAATAATGGGAGTCAGTCGATAAACAGGTTTACAGTATATTTCCCTCTCAAAATACTCAATAGGATACAGTTTGCTCTCCTATAGAGACAAGTGATTAGTTCCATTTGCATTAGGGAGATGTACATGCATGGATGGGGAAAATAGACTTCTTAAATTTGAGGTTCATACTGGGTTAAATTCAGATCTGATATAAGGAGGAACAACTTCCAGGGAATTATTTGTTTCAGCTTCAGTATAGACAGTGTTCAAATGTGATTAGAGAAAACACTATTGTACCACTTATATATATATATATATATATATATATATATATATATATATATAGCACTTATTTGGCATACACTGCATGTGTAACTTACATGCTAAATGGGTAGAAGTGTAGCAGAAAAAGAAACTGACACAAGTAATATAGAGCAAGCCATTCCTGCCATTCCTGACTTGTTTTGTATACCCACTGAAAGTCAAATTGCTAGAGGTTACAATACTTTGCCACAAGCAGTAGAGTGACATAAGTGATGAATTTGGCTCTTTGTGTCTAACTGCCTGTTGCTGTCAATCTGAATATCAGATTTTAAGAGTTACCACTGTTAGATTAGTGTTTGGTATTATAATACATTACTTATCCAATAAATCCCATGTGGACTGTGAACTTCAGACCTAATTCTGGTATATTTTTGTTTTAATTTAATTAATGTGGAAAGTAATATGAAGCAGCAGTCTGTTGGGAATTATATTGATATTTATACAAATATGTGGAAATCCTCTTCATTGGGTAAAATGTGTGCACTTCATTTATATTGGATTTTCGAAGGCGCCTAAGGGAGCTGAACATCTCCGCTTTAGTTCAGAGTGGAGAAAACTCTTATACAAATCTAATTGTTTAGGTTATGCTGAAGGGACATGAAGCTGTTATCTGAATAATAAAACATTGTGTTTGTTGTGTTGGGGGGGGGGCGGGTGTTTGTGTGTGAATATTGTTTGTTTTCTCTTGAACGTAATAGGCTTGATTCTGATCTCACTTGTGCTGTTTTCAGTAGAATGTCAATGCCTTCAAAGGAATTGCTCCTGATTCTCACCAGTGTGAGATCAGACTAAGACCTTCTGAGGGCCAGATTCTGTTATCCTTACTCTGAAAATAGTCCCATTGACTTCAGTGGAACCCTTCATGGAGTAAATGGGTCAAAATCTGGCTGTGAGGACGGTTTGTGATTTTTTGTATAGATTGTTCTATGAGAGGAAGATGCTCCAGCTTATATATTTACAGTTTTGTTGAGTTTTAGATGTCAGTTCCAGAATCTGCTGACAATTCATTAGGAACTTTAGATTCAGATTTTCAAAGCCACCTGAGGGATTTGGATGGACAAAATTTAGGCATCCAAATCTTTTAGGTGGCTTTCAAAGTCTTAGCCCAAGTGTACAGGAACAGAGTGTGGCATGCCAGATAGGGATGACGTCATCACCCGAGGTTTAGCCTGCAGTATATAATAATTGACCAGCAAGCGATTTAGTTTAATTAAAAATTTCAACCATAGTAATTCTGTCCAAATTCTGCTTTCTGTTAAATTGCTGAAAGTACAAAGCAACTCCATTTAAATCAATGGAAGGAACTGTGAGCAGAATTTTGCAATATTGTTGTATATTCTGGAAGCCATGCAGACTTTCTTCCAGCCTGATGCTGAAAGCAGAACCAGTATCATACTATTACACACTTTCCTTTGCTCATTTAATATCAACAAAGGTCTGACTGTGTGATCCTAATCTGACATTAATTGATCAGTCTAAATGCATGCTTACTCATTAATATAATATCATTATGTGAACAGGCAATATATGATATAGGTGTGGTAGCATATTTTTGATGTGTTCTTTAAAGCAATCCTGTTAGAAGTTTCTGAAATAATTAAAGATGGAAAAAAGAATTGTGGATCCAGTCTCAAGGTTTATTTTAAACAGTGTATGTCTATGGATTAATATACTTTATATTAGTAAAATTAAATGGGGGCGAGGAGAAACACTTCTTGAGGAAAGGTGTGTGGGGAGAGAAAACAATGTTTTCAGGCACAACTTTAAAAATACATGGAAGATATTTAGAATTTATAAGTCTTGTCAGTATGGGTGAAGTTCATCAGTCCCTGCACAGAGCCTGGGTACAGTAGGGATTGGTGGGAGTATACAGAATCCAACCCCCAACTCAGTGAGCAGGTTGCATGGCAGAAGTGCAACCACTGTGTGGCCAATATTCTAGCCTATGGGCTGAGATAGCAGTTCATTCTCCTAGTGCCTCTTTGTATGGATAAAAGAAAATAAGAAAGAAATACTTGTGGCACCTTAGAGACTAACGTATTTATTTCAGCATAAGCTTTCGTGGGTTAGAACCCACTTCATCAGACGTATGGAATGGAACATACAGTGAACAGATATTTATACAGTCAGAGAAACATGATAAGGTGGAAGTGCCTATACCAACTTTAAGAGGCTAATTAATCAAGAGGAACTATAACGGCAGGGGAAATTTTTTTTTGAAGTGATAAACAAGATGGCCCATTGCGGACAGTTGACACAAAGGTGTGAGTGAGGATTGTTAACTTAAGGGAAATAGATTCAATTAACGTAATGGCCAAGCCATTCCCAGTCCCTATTTAACCCTGAGTTGATGGTATCTAGTTTGCATATCAATTCAAGTTCAACAGCTTCTCGTTGAAGTCTGTTTTTGAAGTTTTTCTGTTGCAAAATTGCTACCTTTAAGTCTGTCACTGAGTGATTAGAGAGGTTGAAATGTTCTCCTACTGGTTTTTGAATGTTATGATTCCTGATGTCAGATTTGTCCGTTTATTCTTTTGCGTAGAGACTGTCCGGTTTGGCCAATGTACCTGGCAGAGGGGCATTGCTGGCACATGATGGCATATATCACATTGGTAGATGTGCAGGCTTGGCCATTACGTTAATTGAATCTATTTCTCTTAAGTTAACGATCCTCACTCACACCTTTGTGTCAACTGTCCGCAATGGGCCATCTTGTTTATCACTTCAAAAGTTTTTTCCCCCCTGCTGTTTATAGTTCCTCTTGATTAATTAGCCTCTTAAAGTTGGTATAGGCACTTCCACCTTATGTTTCTCTGACTGTATAAATATCTGTTCACTGTATGTTCCATTCCATGCGTCTGATGAAGTGGGTTCTAACCCACGAAAGCTTATGCTGAAATAAATTTGTTAGTCTCTAAGGTGCCACAAGTATTTTTCTTATTTTCTTTTTGCTGACACAGACTAACAAGGCTACTACACTGAAACCTGTCTTTGTATGGATGTTTCTGACCACGAGATCCACATGTACACAGATGCAGTGGGCACATACTCAGCTCACCCTCCATGCTCACCTTCAGGCTGATAAATCTGGCATTGGCAATGAGCCCACCTCTGTAGCATGCAAGAGGCATCCAGCTCTCCCTTTTTGGTCTGCTCAGTCTGAGCCACCATTATTTAGGGGGTATTGGAGAACTTACGTGGTACTTGAAGACCGTCTGGAAAAGGTGAATTTCAGCCTGTGTTAACAGTAGATGTGCTTGCTGTCTTTCAAAAAGGTTTTCCATGTATGCAATATGAATATTGATCTATCTATTCCTGTAAATTTTTTTAGAAAGGATGAAGTCATGAGCAACAGTATTGCTCATTAAATATATCCCCAACATATATTTTGGTCATTTTAAAATTATGGGAAACATTAATCTCATGTGGTTTATGTAAAATAGCATACATAGAACTCTGTAAAATATAATGCATGTCTGTTCTTTTCAATGGCAATTTGCAATTTACATTTTTCCTTTAGTAATAAAATAAGATTATGCTTTACAACAGGATGAAAAAGGCCTGATTCTTATGTACAGTGGTGGTAGTAGGCACCTTAATAATAGTCCACAGTAAAATAAACAAAACAAAACAAAACTCTGTAGTTTGCTTCTGAAACAAGCTTTTTAGCAACAGTCTTTAATTTTTAAACTAAAATTTTATAGTTAAAGTTTAGATGAACTTCCCTTGTAAATCACATTAAAGTTTTAAAAGACTTCGTCTTGTTTACTTTTTACATTACTGTATTTTCAAATGCATAGTTTTTATTGTTCTGTAAATTAAGGTCTTTTAAATTAGGTATTTTCCCCCTAATGTATAACACATGTAGCTTTCCTTCAGATTGGCCTCCCAGACTCAGTTATATGATAAAACGTGACTGCTTGTTCAGCTATCTGGGCTCCTAGCAGACTAATTTCCGGGCTGGAGACAGGAGGCTGAGCAGTAACTAATGACTGGCATGATTACAGTATTTAACTTGAGACTAGCTGCTGGGATAACAAGAAAGCAGAACCTGTTTTGGAGCGCCTGCCTTATTTTCTTCTGATATATACAATGACCTTTTGTACTTACTATCAAAAGCTGTTCTTGTGGTCAACTCCTCCTCTGGTTTGTAGACACATTAGGTTCAGTCTGTTGGAAAGTTAAGGCACTTGATTTTGTCTATTGCTTAAAATTGAATGAGTTATGAAAAGGTTATATACTGAAATAAATATTCTGCCCCAGCCTCCCATAAGTGTGTGTGTGTGTGTGTGTGTGTGTGTGTGTGTGTGTGTGTAAAATAATCCCACCATTCAAAGGCCCAATCCTTATTGTATGCATACAAGTAGTCTTTACTTATGTGAATAGCCCCACTTTTAAAATTAATTATCTGGGAGGTGTATAGGCCCAAATCAAAAGTCTGAGGGAAAGAAGAGATGCTGGTTCCACTGTGGGCTACAGGGAGAGGGAAGGTGCGCTGGCCCCCTGCCAGAGCACTGCAGAAAGAGAATCCTCAGGCTATGGTGCTGTTATGGAGGCTCACTGTGTGTGGACATGGTGGTGCTGGAAGGGATTGGGGAGTGGGAGTCAGTGGAATAGGGTAGCAGTAAATGTCTCTTGAGTCTTACGTGGCAGGTCAGACTGAAGTCCTCTATGAAAGCTCCTCCTTGTCCTACGAAAGGTACATCAAAGAGTGGGTCAGACCACACACCATTATTCATGATGTCTTTTGATGGTAGCAACAGCATGGGAAAGAGAATCAGTTCAACAGTGTCAGTGCATGTGGTGAAAAGTCCTTTTGGAACCGTTTGGCGGTCTTGGACTTTGGACTTTAGTGCCTCAGAGATCAACAATTCTGGAGAGCCTGCAGCCACACAGATGGCAACAGGCTATTTTCAAAATACCTGTGTTATCTGCTAGCCAGCAATGCTATTGTACTACAGCTCAAGAAAGATATGTACTTTATAAACTCACTTGCTTTATCTAAGTTGCCCACCATTGATCTCTCTCACATGCATGTGGCATCTGCAGAGCAATATTCTTGAGATGCAGTTGTAAGTCCATAAGCCATTTCAAGGTCTCCTCTGTGGTGCTGGGGATTCCGTCCATTTCACCTTTGAATCCATAGTTGTGGCACTGCATTATGATGTGTTTGATGATTTGGGTGTTCTCACCGCAGTCGCACAAAGGGGAGTCTTTGATTTTCCACATGTGCATCAACTAGCTGGGACTTCCATGGTTTGTTCGGATGGAATTCAGCGTGATCCAGAGTCTACATGGCAGGTTGAAACCAGGAGAGCAGTTGGTTGGGTCAGTAATAATGTGCTTGTTTGGAATGGTGGATGGGTTCCAAGCACTTTTGCCGTTGCCTGGCCGGATCCAGAGGCATGAGGTGGTCGTATGTGGTCCATAGAGGTTTTAGCAATTTCAGGAATTGTTGGGATATGTTGTCCGTAACCTGCCAGATGGATAGCTCAGATAGTCTTTGGCGTCTTTAAGTTCTCATGCTGTGGCTATAGCTTGACGGATAGCTGGAAGTTTGATTCTTGATAATACAGAAAGCCACAGTAGCGGTGCTGATTTTAAAGTTCCCATGATGATTCACATGGTCTAATTCAGATACCTGTCCACACATTGGGTATGGTTTTTTGTCCACACCAGTGCACAGTACTGTGCAACTGAGTACACCAGGGTAATGGCTGATGTTTGTAGTAGTGGGGCAGTTGATCCCCAGCTTGTTCCTGCTAACTTTTGGATAATGTTGATGCAAGTCTTCACTTTGGAGGCTACTTTCTTGAGGTGGTCAGTGTGCAGTCAAGAATGACACTGAGATAAGTTGACTTTGTGCATATTAGCACAGTTTCACTACAAAACTCGACAATTAGAGTGTGCAATTCTGTTGTCAAGGTGGAAAGAAGAGACTAACAATTTGCTTAGATTTGGTCTCAACTTCCATTTTTTGCAAGCACTCCACCATGATCTTAAGGTCAGATGGAAGGGTCACTTCAAGTTCTTTAAAACTATGGGCCTCATTTGTGAGCACCAAATCATCAGCATACGCAAACTTCTGTACTATCGCTTCAGGCATATCGCTTGCACAGACATTGAAAAGTGTGGGAGCGAATACAGAATCTTGTGGTAGCCCTCAAAGTACGTGGCTTGCTGGTTTGATCTCTGAGGTATACATACATCCTTTGGCTGCTAAGCATGGGATTCAACAGCTGGAGAATCCGCATGCATTGGATAAGGTTGGCGAGTTTCAGTAGCAGTCAATCCTTCCAGACTGGGTCGTATGTCACTGACAGATCAATGAAAGCAGTACCAGTCGTAAGTTTTCAGTGGAATTTGGCCCAGATGTTTGTAGTGAGGGCCAGGACCTGGTCACAGCAACTTCTGTGCAGTTGGAAACCAGCTTCCTCCTTGGGTAGGCTGGCTTCCACAACAGGACTGCGTTGGTTCAGAATCATAATCTCCATCATCTTATAGGTGGTGCTCAAGAGGGAGATTCACCTACAACTAGAAGGGTCATCTGCAGGTTTTCCAGGCTTTAGGAGTGCAATGAGCTTGGCTTCTCACTACACACAGGGATTTTTTCATCAGTCTTTAGGATGCTGGTGAAAAGCTGCATCATCCAGTTCCATGCTGGTGGACCCAGAATATGTGAGAACTTGGGATAGATGCAGTCTTTTCCCAGTTTTGTGACTGCAGTGGTTGCATCAATCTCTTTACTTGTGAATGATCCAGACTATGGGGATGATGGAGTGCATGTGGATGTCACCTGCTGGAGTTGATGCCAGACTTGTCTGTGATATTGATTGTCCCTTGGCTGTTTTTATGTCCAGAGATGTTTAGCAATGATTGCATTGGCTTTCATGTGTGGCCTAGTGGCATGTGTGGGATTTGTAGGCCCCAGGTGTCTTAGCAGGTTCCAGGTGTGTCTGCTTGAGCGTGTGAAGTTTAGACCTACTACACATTCAAGCCACCATTTCCAACAGTGATGCCAGGAGGGCTTGTCCAATTTCTGGGTCTCTACAGTTGTCATATTTGTGCGGGAGCTCTTGGCTCTCTGTAGTCTATACAATGACCTGTGTCCCTAAGGGATGTTATCCTTTGTGGTGCTGATTAGGAGCTCAGTAAAATGGTCAAAAGTTTTCTGCATAGGGGGAATGTGGGAGATTGTATTCTCCACAGTTGTAGTGAAAGTGGCCTGGTCTGCTTTTTGAAGTTCCAGTGAAGTGCCAGTTTTGAGTAGAGAACTGGGATTTGAATGCCACTAGGGCTCAGTACTGGTCTGTGCTGGCTGTTTGGAAAATTGTCAAGGGCCATCTGCGATGCAGGTATCGGCGTGCCTGTATCGTCTTCAGAAATGAACATCAGGTCAGGGCAGAATCCCACTATCCATTATGAACTATGAGCAGGTGTTTAGCACAACCGATGCTATAATTACCAATAGGCTAATTTTCTGTGTCACAGGAGCCACAGTGAAGTACATTTTATTGTCGTTTGCATTCCTGTAGCACCTACCAACCTTACTGGAGATAGGAGTCTCATTGTGCTAGGTGCTGTAAATACACATAGTAAGAGTCAGTCTCTGCCCCAAGGAGCTTATCATCTAAATAGATTAGATAGGCAAAGGAAGTATTATTTTTTCCAGGTTACAGATGGGGAACTGAGGCACAGAGATTGGAACTTGCCCAAGGTCTGTGGTAGAGCAAGGAATCAAACCCACATTTTAGTCCCAGCCCAGTGCTTTAAACACAAAGCCATTCTTCCGTTCTTCTTAGAATGAATAATATTTGCTGCCATAAGTATGCTCCATGAGTGACAGTGTGACCAGTAGTGAGAGAAGGAGGAGAGGATAATATGGAAGACTTTTTTATGAACAGTTACTCAATGATGTCATCATGTGCACCATGCTGCGCAAGTAATTTTGACAGCTGCATACTGGCCTTTGGTGTTCCACTGACTTTTTTTTTTTTAATGACTTGTATGTGTGCGTGTGAGAGAGAGAGAGATGGTGAGTTCAGTGCATAATAAGCAGAACATTTACTAGCGGTAGTACAGTGACAGTTAACATACCAGCTTTGTCTCTTTCAAGTTCCTTTTATTTGCATTTAGCTGACAAACATTTGCATTCAACTGCTCAGTGGCTGAAGCTCTCGCCACACCAACAGGGGAAGGAGAGGGTGCTCTCTAACTCTGCTTTTACCAGAGGAAGGGAAGCTGTGCTCTTTATTTTATTTTATTCCCTGCAACTGCTCCGATCTTTGAATGGCTGGGAGGTCTGTGTAACTGCTGCTGATGCTGCTTACACTATAATTTTCTCCTTTGTAGTCCTGTGACTGGATATGTGCAGTGCTCGTGCTTTATTCAGCAGTGTTTTCTAGGTGAAGGACTACGTTTAGAGGTCTTTGTATAGCTGCTTCTGGGACAATTTATTCATTTTTTCTTGAACTATGGTTAATTCATTTTGGAATACCATGACTGCTGATCTCTGAGAAAGTGGAACCTCTTTCCTACTCTTCTTTGTGAACACGCGTTAGACAGCAATTTAACACTCCTGGAGACTGAAGTCCTCTGTCTATCAATGGAATTGGTACAGAATAGGAAATGGGAGAGCAAAATTTTCTACTCTTTTTCAATCTGTGTGCCTCAATTTTGACTTTGAGGGAATACCTCTAAGGATAGTTTAGTCTCCATCCCCATTTAGTCCTTGGCCTCTGTGCTGAGAATGCCAAAAATGTGCTAGTTTTCATTATAACATCACTTGTTCAGCAGGAACTGTACAGAGAACTGTACAGGAACTGTACAGGCCCAATTAATATAGTCCACAGAAGAACCACCACAATGATAGCCTCAGTGAATTGGATTAATTTTAGTGACCTAGGACCAGATTTTTAAAGTACCTGACTCCATCAGTGGGAATTAAGTTCTTAAATACTAGGGCTGTCGATTAATCGCAGTTAACTCATGCCATTAACTCAAAACAACTTATCATGATTTAAAAAAATTAATCGTGATTTTAATCACACTGTTAAATAATAGAATACCAACTGAAAGTTATTATATATTTTTGGATGTTTTTCTATATTTTCATACATATTGTATTCTGTGTTGTAATTGAAATCAAGTGTATATTATTTTTGATTACAAATGTTTGCATTGTAAAAATGATAAAAGAAATAGTATGTTTCAATTCACCTCATACAAGTACCATAGTGCAATCTCTTTGTCGTGAAAGTGTAACTCACAAATGTAGATTTTGTTTGTTACATAACTGCACTCAAAAACAAAACAATGTAAAACTTCAGAGCCTACAAGTCCTCTCAGTCCTATCTCTTGTTCAGCCAATCGCTAAGAGAAAAAAGTTTGTTTACATTTACAGGAGATAATGCTGCCCTCTTCTTATTTACAATGTCACCAGAAAGTGAGAACAGGCATTCACATGACACTTTTGTAGCTGGCATTGCAAGATATTTACGTGCCAGATATGCTAAACATTTGTATGCCTTCATGCTTCGGCCACCATTCCAGAGGACATGCCTCCATGCTGATGACGCTCGTTAAATCAATAATTCATTAATTACATTTGTGACTGAACTCCTTGGGGGAGAATTGTATGTTCCCTGCTCTGTTTTACCCAGTTGCTGCCATATATTTCATGTTATAGCAGTCTTGGATGATGACCCAGCACATGTTGTTCGTTTTAAGAACACTATTGCTGCAGATTTGACAAAATGCAAAGAAGGTACCAATGTGAGATTTCTAGAGATAGCTACAGCACTAGACCCAAGGTTTAAGAATCTGAAATGCCTTCCAAAATCTGAGAGGGATGAGGTGTGGAGTATGCTTTCAGAAGTCTTAAAAGAGCAAAACTCCAATGTGGAAACTATAGAACTCGAACCACCAAAAATTAAAATCAACCTTCTGCTGGTGGCATCTGACTCAGATAATGAAAATGAAGATGCGTCGATCCACTCTGCTTTGGATAGTTATCGAGTAGAAACCGTCATCAGCATGGACGCATGTATTCTGGAATGGTGGTTGAAGCACAAAGGGACGTGACTCTTTAGCACATCTGGCACATAAATATCTTGCAATGCTGACTACAACTGTGCCATGAGAACGCCTGTTCTCTTTCAGGTGACATTGTAAACAAGAAGTGGGCACCGTTTTGAATGCCCTTTTTTGTACAGAATTCTACATTTGTTAATTCAACTTTTATGATGATGAGATTGCACTAGGATCTGGATGAGCAGAATAAAAGGCTAGAAAACCAGAGTGGTAGGGAAAATCAGAGCAATCAAGGGAATATATGTTTCCCCATTATCCTTCGGCAAGAGGATGAGATTTCCACACCAGCTGTAAGTCCACTGATGACTCTTGAGAGATCTTTCATGAAATTATTGCATTGTTTTCCCGGTCTTTTAGGGATTAGAAATCTGTAAGAAAAGGGACCCAGGTATTTCAAAGATCCAGTTGAGGCCTTTCCCTGTTACAAAATGTCATGGCTTCGTTGACTTCAATGCAGCTATGACAGTTTACACCAGCTGAAGCTCTGCCTCACAGCAGATAGGAGTATGTCTCCTTTGTCCTCATACTTTCTTCTGCGAGTTGCTGCTTTTATCAGCAGCAAGAGCAAGTAGAAAATCACAGATGTCAAGAGAAGAAGAAACAGGCAGGAATTGAATTTAATGTTATAAGCATGTCAAATTGAAAAGAAATTGAAGAGCTGTCATGATATAATGTATCTAATTAAAAGTTTTATACAACATAAAAATAATCTGCAATTATAGAATATTCTTTCTGCCAGTTTCTTTCATCTTTTCATCATGTCAGAGCATCACGTGATGCCACTGGCTTCTATTAATTGATGATGTCAAGATGTCTGATAACTTATAAAGACTATAAGAGTTCATGTAAATTGAATATTTGCTTTCCATTTTCCGTCTACCAGAACAGAATGAGAAAAAAAATTACTCTGTAGTTTACCGTAGCTGAGTTATGTAATACTATCCGGATTGCCAACGTAAACCCAATGAACCACCTACAGTCCCATACATATGGACATTCACAGGGGGAAAGCATTACCATAGAATAAGGCCTGTTGTTCCAATTGTGACCACACAGTATTACATTTAAGTATCAAGTATCTGAATTCTTCCACAGTAATTGGAGGCCAGATCAGCATGAGTACAAAGTAGGAATGAAACACTACCATTTTGATTTAGTAGTGTTTTATGCCCACTGTGTACTAACTTTGTACAGGTGTAGATGACCATATATGATGCAACATAGTGGAGGATCATGCCTATTTTTTCTCTCCTAACCCACATTTGTCAATATCCAAGACATTCCTAGTGTAATCCCATCTAGATGATTTGATAAGACACTAACTATATATGAATTTATTAGATAGTTGGTTATTTTAAATAATAATGTTATCAAAGAGGTTATGGAAATGATGACAGCACATTTTTCTATTGCTTTAGGTGTGGATGGATAACTTACTAATAGTATTTTAGGCCTCCTTCACATTGTTTTTTTGGTACTTCTGAATGATGTGATGAAATATCCTGTCACAACCAGATCAGACACCAAGTACACATTTGCCTTTTTTTAATATACCTATTCTAGTGTCACACTTATTTTGACATAAATGTAGGCAAGATATTTGGCAGAGCTGGTTGAATAACAAAAACAGACCCAATAATATTTTGAGACTAAAAACACAGAATTGGTCATTATTTGTTATTTGTGGATATTCAGATGAATCCTGGGCAGTTATGAAAATATCTGAATATCAAATGTTTCATGAATCTTAGCAAAGATGATTATGAATCTGAAAATGTGTTATTCATCATTTGTTACTCTCCTGCTAAAAAAGAAATTAGAAGTATCCAGGCCATGGAAAGTAAACAATACCATGTGACCAATCATATGACAAAAACAAATACTAAATACTCAAAGTAAGCAGTCTGTATAAACTAGTAAACTGAAAATTATTTTAAATGATTTAGTGAATGAATAATTAATATATTTATAGAAATCAGGATTGTTTCAAAAACTATTCAATAACCAAAAAGGGGCTAAATTTATTCCATAGCACATATTATTCGTACTGCAGTAGTGTCTATTGGAGGTGGGGAGGAAGCTAAAACATGGTCAAAATAAACCAGAACTATCAGATTGTGGTCCAGCAACCTATGTATAGACAGGAAATTCCCCGCCTGTGTGAGCCTCTATAAAAGGATGTTTCAGATGGAGCAGATTGGTGGGCATCCTTTTGGGAAGAGGTACTGGAAGAGCCAAATGTATTGGTCTTGCTCCCTGGAGAGAACTGTATGCTCAGGCTGTCTCTTTTTGTGACTAGTCTGGAATGTAGAGGAGTCAATGCAGGGCCAGATTACTTGACTTCCTGGTTTTCCTGAATTTAAAATGTCATTGGTGATGTGCTCCAGATTTTTATTCAGTAGGTTTAGCAGCTGTAAATGACAGGAATATCATTGAAAACCTGAAAGTTCAGTGCTATCAGAAATGTAAAAAGACAGAAATGTGAGTCTCCTGGAACACACAAAGCATGCTATTAATATGAATCCTGCTGCAATTGCTATAGCTCTTGTTAGTCTATGCATAACTTCAATAAACTAGAATATTGCAGATCAAGTAATGTGTTAAGAAAAATGATTATTTAAAAATGCTCATTTATCTTTTCTCACGTGAGTCTTTATATAGTGGATTTTTGAAACATCTGATCCCCTTGTCAGGATTAGCTGGACAGTTTAAATTAGCCAAGGAATTTAATACCAAAGCAGCTCAAAGGATGAAAAGCTAAACAGATCAAGAAACAAAACCTAGTGTATGTAATACGTGCAAAGAGAAGAATAGAGCCCTTCATGAATTCAGAATTTGTATCTGCATTCGATCCGACATCTGCAGTCCATGGATATAATGGATATCTGCAGATTTGCCCTGCTCTAGAGATGAGAGATGAAGTACTCATCATACAGCAATGAACTGTTAAAATAGGAAGAAAATGAGGTCTAGAATCAGACTGAATAGAATAAAAGCAGTGGAGATAAAGAATAAGGAGCTGGATGAAGTAGGAACCAACAGAGAGAAAGAGAAGGTCTTGACAAGTCCTTTGGCAAATGAAGGCTTCAGCATTTAAAGCCAGTTCATGATCAACTTTCAAAACATAGTAACCATCAGCACATTTTAGAAAGTTGTAGTGAAGTATTGGGTGAAAACATATTGAGATACTGCTAAACTCATTGAGGTGTTAAAAGAAGAGTGGCAAGAACTTTAGATAAGAAATTTCAGAAGAAAGGAGAACAAGGGATAAACAGGACAAATGCTTATTAGATTTTTAATGGACAGTGACAAACTATTATGAAGTTAGAATTCTGCACAGGAAATATTCTTGTAAAAGCTTCTTCTTAACTAGCAATTGAGTGGCCCAAAATAAGTGGATATATTTTTCTAGCGAGATCTTGATGGTTTAAGAGAGGCTGCCAAACCTTATAAGGGAGCATTGCACAACTTTAAACGAGCATGTTCCCTAATTGATCGGCAATGTAACAATGAAACAATGTTAACCGGGACGATTTTAAGTGAGGAGTTACTGTACTTGAAAACTGTTATGTCCCCTCTCAGTCTTCTCTTTTCCAGATTAAACAAACCCAGTTTTTTCAATCTTCCCTCAGAGGTCATGTTTTCTAAACAGTTAATAATTTTTGTTGCTCTTCTCTGGGCTTTCTCCAATTTGTCCACATCTTTCCTGAAATGTGGCACCAGAACTGGACACAATACTTCAGTTGAGGCCTAATCAGCATGGAGTAGAGCGGAAGAATTACTTCTTGTGTCTTGCTTACAATACTCCTGCTAATACATCCCAGAATGATGTTGGGTTTTCTTTTTTTTTTTTGGCCACAGCGTTACACTGTTGACTCATATTTAGCTTGTGATCCACTATAACCCCGAGATCCATTTCTGCAGTACTCCTTTCTAGGCAGTCATTTCCCATGCATTAGATGACTTCTAAAGTGTATTCTATTTGACCCTATTCTTGAGATGTGAATGTCTTTTGTATCATTTGCTCAACAACTATTTTTAGCATGCTAGCTCAAGCAGCGTTAGAGTGAGTCTGTCTGTCCATGCTGGGAATCATACCTCCCAGCTGCAGTTTAGACATACCCTTGGGGTTTGATTTTTTTTCCTGGGTATTGAGTACCCTAATTCCAACTGATGTCAAGGCAAACTGCAAGTGCCCAGTACTCCCGAAAGTCAGGCCAAGTGTCTCAAACCGAGCACCCAAAAATGAAAGCGCCCAGAATAAGTGACCACCTTTTAAAAATTTTGGCCCTCCTATTTGATTATTCTTTCAAGTTTACTGGCATCCGGGTTAGTACATTAGGGCATTAAAAGATGCACGATTAAGCTCTTACAAGCTCAGAATGTAGAACTTTCTTCAGACTTCTTCCCAAAATGATGGATAGACTTGTACACTATTACTTTAGGTGCAATTAACTTTGAGTTGCTGATGTTGTGCATCTCTGTAATGAGGCAAATGCAGCAGTTTCACCATTAGAGTAGGGTCAAAGCAATTATATCAGTACTGTGGATACTTAATCGTCTGTGGATTTATAAAAACGTTTCCCTATAATCATAATTTAACTTCACAGTTTATTGCATGCAAATTTTTCCTATGTGTTCACAGTAGGGTGACCAGATAGCAAGTGTGAAAAATCGGGACGGGGGTGGGGGTAATAGGAGCCTATATAAGAAAAAGCCCCAAATATCGGGACTGTCCCTATAAAATTGGGACATCTGGTCACCCTAGTTCACAGCTTTATGATTATGCAAATCTTCATTTCATTTTCAAGTGTGGTATAGTGTAGCGGGGTGTCTACCCCGCTCCTGCCCTGAGGGGCTTGAAACAGCCCAGGAAAGGGCTGAGGCTGGGAGCAGGCTGATTGGGGAAGCAGCCGCAGCTGGGCCATGCCCCAATAAGGTTGCAGCAGGCCCTTATAAAAGGGCTGCTAGCTAGGAGCTCAGAGAGTCTCCCTCTGCCTGTAGAGGGAGAAGGGCCTGGCTGCAGGGACCTCAGCAGGGTACCTAGAGTGGAGCCGGGCTGGGGAGAGGCCAGAGGAGCTGGGGAGCTCTGGCCTGAGAAAACCCCAGGCTGTGGCCTGGTCTTAGGCCAGCTGGGTACAGGGGTTGCAGGGGGCAGCCCATGGGTAGGCTGAGGCAGCAGGTCCAAACCCAACCTTGCCTGTGATGAGTGGCTTATACTGCAGTTTGGCGTGGGGGGTAGCTGGTGACTGGCAGTAGCCTATGACTGAGGCAAGGCGGGGATAGTGGGTTGGGGGGTTCCCAGGGAAGGGAGATCCAGATCTGGGGGGGGGTACTGTCAGGGGGCAGCACCCCAGGTAAAGAGGCACCGGGTCCTGGGAGGGACACGGGGCCAGGGGTCAGGCGGCTCACCGGCCTGCAGAGGGCGCTCTGGAGCTGGACGAGCGAATTCCCAGAAGAGACCAGCAGGAGGCGCTGCAGGGGTGAGTCTGACCCATTACATATGGTAATATTACATGTCCTATACAAGTGGATGATGACAAAAGCATTTGTCGCTCTAGTCAGTGGATGAATAAATATATCCACTACACTTACTCAGAGTTGAGGCAGAATAGAAGATTTGGTAATCAGTATCTTAATATGGCCTTGCAATGAACGCAGGTGAACTCCTTTTTCTCTTCTTAGGAAACAGGTGGTTAATGTCCGTTAGGACTAGTAGCATATTTGAACAGATAACAGTAACTACATAACAATAATTTTACATATCTCCCATACTGTACCGATTCTTAACTTGACAGAACTAATTAGAATTAAGTGGCCCTGTTTTCAAAGATGCTGCACACGTGCACCTCCCATTGACTTTAATGGGAGCTGCTCAGCACCTTTGAAAATCAGGCCATAATATAACTACCAGGCTATTCTTAGGCCTTTCATTTCCCCCAGGAAGCTTAGAGAATCTCTTTATTTCACTGAACTTTCAAAGAGTTTGTGAGTTCAACTCAAAAGGGAAAAATCCTCACAGAGCTAATCTCCAAACTTTCCCTTACATCAGGGCATAGGTGCTGGGGGTGCTACCGTATCCCCTGGTTTGAAGTGGTTTTCATCATATACAGGGTTTACAGTTTGGTTCAATGGCTCTCAGCACCTCTAAAATACAAATTGTTCCAGCACCCCTGCATCAGGGAAATCTGGGTGGGTAAACAGGGAAGCTTAGTCTACAGACTACTCCTCAGAGAAGTCTTGCTGCTCTCTCTCTTTTTTGGACAGGCTACAATTCTCAGGCCTCTGGGAACCACTGCCTTCCAGGCCTACAGGAAACATCTTAGCCTTCCTAACAAAGGGATCACCCTGAATCCTGCTTCCTGCTTCCCATTCTTCTATTCCCTTCATGATTAATCCTTTCTGTGGATTGGGCAGGATTCTCTCTGCTTCCATCCCCATACAGCATTTGCAGCATCTACTCTAGTTTAGGGATGAGTAATTCCATTCCTCGGTTCACTTTGCATTACCGAGTCCTGTTCCATGGGTTGTTCACTGCTTACCAGAACTTGGCCTTATAGTCATATTTTTGGGGATCACATCTGATGTACAGCTTTGTTCTAAAATGCTACTTTCAATAGCCAGGATACTAAACTGCCTCTGCTCTTTCCATAATGTTCTAAATCTAAGTTTCCCTGCCATATATGATAAGACTTTGAGAGAGTATTTAATCTGATTCATTTTTTCATACCTTGCAACATAAAATCTAGAAGAAAATTAAAATGAGAGAGAAATCTTTTTGTTAATTTTATGACCTAATTTCAATCTATTGGTAAGGTAAGTGGTAGATCATACTTCCATACATATTTTAAAACATTATACCAACTGTCACATCATATATCTATGTCTCACATAGCAGTGCTTTGCCCAGAAAGTTCAGTGCTTCTAAGTATTTGCCCAATTCCATCTTAATCTGGAATATCTACAGTAAATGGAAAGTTTAAGAAAGGCCTCCCAACTTAACTAAAAGCATCTGATAATAATAAAATGTAACAATGGAAGAGCCATTTTCCAGTATAAAACTTCTACCATTTGAAACTTGAAAATGTTTTCTTTTCTGAGAAATAACTTTTCTGAACTTTGGCAGACTGAAAGCCTGAAGATTAGTAACCCAAACAGAAAAAAAATGCTGTTAAAATGTATACTATACAGGTATTTCTTATTGACTGCTGTATGAAAAAATACTACATTTTAAAGCACTTATTAAAGGAAAGTTCAAGCTCCATTTCAGAACTAGAATACAGTACGTTATACAAATCTCTCAGTTGATAGAAATTTAATTATGTTTACTTATCCTTTAATTCTTTAACTTCCTTTTTTTTTTTTTTTTTTTTTTTTTAAAAGGAGATATGCCAGTCTCCTAGAACTGGAAGGACCTTGAAAGGTCATTGAGTCCAGTCCCCTGCCTTCACTAGCAGGACCAAGTACTGTCCCCTGACAGATTTTTTGCCCCAGATCCCTAAATGGCCCCCTCAAGGATTGAACTCTCAATCCTGGGTTTAGCAGGTCAATGCTCAAACCACTGAGCTATCCCTCCCCTTCCTTGAAGATTTGTAGAGCAGTAATTTATGTTCATACTTTAAAAAAAAAAGTACCCATGTGATAATCAGCCTCTTTTTATTTTCTTATTGTGAGGACATATCCTGCTATGCAACTTTGTAGCGCTCTGGTGATATAAAGCTCCATAATGCCTCCATAGTCCTGCCATTGGAAGATTCTCCCATTGGAAGTGTCCTGACATGGCTTAGAGCTGCTTCAGTTGTTCCCATGCTACTCCACATCCCACTTCCCGAGTAGGGATTGTGTCTGGAATGGAGGAAGCGGCATAGCCATGCATTCCTATGTGCTGGCAATCCCCAACTGCTGGATCCTTATGACAAGTGGCTTTCACCAGTCATTGGCCTCATCCCAGCTAACCCTAGGATCAGGGGTGATGCAAAGCTCTCTCACGCTTTGTCACGCTCTCGTGCCAAATGCAATTCAGACATAGCCCAGTATTGGAGCCACACTGTTACATATGATTATTGTTCACTTCATGTCTGTTTGCATAAACTGAATTGATGTGGACAATCTACGTTCAGTAAGCACTCTTACAATCTATAGTAAATAAAACCATTGAAAACTAGAGATCTTCTTATTAGTCACTTGATTGAGCAAATATACTTCAAATTTACTGGTCAAACAGCCCTTCTTAATTTAATTGTTTGAGCTTTGCAGTTTTTAAACTAAAAGGCCAGTTCTCTGCTCATGGAAATAACAGTTCAAGAGAGTTCAGCTCATTAAAACCAGCAGAGAATTTGGTCCACAAGAGTTTATTCTCCAAAGCAAGCTTCTCTTTCTTCATGTATATTTTTACAAGTCTGTCTCATATACCCACTCCCAGCCAGTTATGTGGGGGTAGTTTTCTTATAATATAAATCAAGTATATTTTCCCATAATTATAATAAGCTGAGTCTATGACACCATGAGCACAATATCTTTAGAGCTACATAGAGATTTGCATAAAATGTGTTAAAACTGTTATAGGTATTTATTGTTATAAAACATTTATATACTGCCATAAATTCCTGGGGTGCTTTAAAAACACAAATAAGCCATGTTTCCTGCCCCAAAGTGCTTACATTTTGAAAAAGAAGACAAATACAAGAAAAGACATAGGACATGTCAGGGGAGGAAGGATGTGGGGTTTACTGAGGGGGGCGGAGAATGAGAAAACTGAGAACAGAAGCTTGGACACAATATACCTTTATTTAAGTCCTATGGAAAGATTCCTATTCACTTCAGTGGAGTTGGATCAGGGCTTCTGTGAAATACTAATGGGGGAAGAGAGAGAGCATTTTGATAGGGGAGGTATTGTTTCACCTTTGTATTGGCTTATAATGGAACTTTATACCCCTTTAGAAATACTGATAGGCCGATACGAAGCTTTAAACATGTTTAGGCTGCTATTCTATTAAGTTACTATTCTAACTGAATGAGTCATTCCATGCTTGTCAGCAGTGCCCGATTTTATTACAGAGTTATAAAGTGGAAGTGGCAAAAGTAGAGCCAGCAGCATTATGAACTGTGAATGTGTGCGCGTCTTATGGCGTGTTTGAGTCTGAGTTAAGAGTAACTTTATGCTCTCTAGTCTTTGCTTTACATATATTTTCAGTATCAGTAAATAGAGGACTTTGGACTATCATTGGAAAATCCAAGGTAATTGTAAAGCTCAAATTGTCTATTAGCAGAAGGGGGTTTCTGAGGAAAAGTGACTCAAAGAATTAAAACGAAGTACTGTATTAGTGGTGCGCTAATTGGAATTTCAAATTCTATACCAAAGACTAACTTTTACTTAATCTGACCAAAATCCCAGTGAAGCTACTGGGAGTTTTGCTTTAGTAGAAAATGCAGATTCAGGGCCACTGTTTGGATTTAAACACTTCTCTGTATTTTTGCAACCCAAATGTTGCAGCATTGAGCATGAGAACCAGAAAGGGAAACTGACAAGTACAACATAGATAGAAAGCGAAAATGATTAGTTTGTTTATTGTTGAAATTGGAAAAAAAAAAGTGTGAAAAGTGAATAAAGTATAAATGACGAACAATTATATTGGATTTTAAAATGTCTTTCAGTTTTCATAATTTTGTCAGTGAGCAGTAACCTATTTGTCTGTTTAATTTATTATTTTAACTGTACCTCACTTTAAATTGAAGTTTAATCAGGGGATTAAAAGTTCTTTAAATTTGGTCCATTTTAAATTCAAGAATTTAAAAGAATGTCTCTTCCTTTACCACTAGGTAGGCTGCATTTAGAAAGCTATCATTAATAACTAACATTCTGTAGCGAAGAACTGTCCAGATGTCTGTCTTAACTTGTAGTGAGATTGAACATGTCTCCTATGCGATAAAAGCAGATCAGTAATATAGTGTTCTGAAGCTTGGAAAATACTGTGTTTTAGAGGGAAATCTGGTTTTCTCCACTTCAGAGTAATAGGTTAGGGTATTGCAAAGGTGACATGTTAGCGCTTCATAGACACAATTTGGTGGATTCAGAATTGCTGTCTCTCTTTACCTTCTGTCCTACTGCCTGGTGATTATCAACAGTGGTCCTGAAGTCCCACTGAAGACTTTACGTGAGCCTAATTGATGCATACTGGTAGATCCTGTTGCATCCTGTTGTAGCATTGAGGACAATAGTTGCAAAATGAGGAGAATGTCGTTATTCCTGTCAGCAGAAAGGGTGTTGTGAATAAAAAACATTGACTGCTGTTTCTAGTGAACTATCCACTGAAACCAACAGAATGTCAGGATAACCCAGTGTGACAAAGTTCCTCCTCTACCTCGGTGGGTCCTGCGCTTATTGGCGGATTCTGCTTGCCTCAGAGATCTTCCCCTCTAGTAGAATCCACAGTCCAGGTTAACTCCTCCTGTGTCTGATCAGGAGTTGGGAGTTTTGGGGGGAACCCGGGCCCGCCCTCTACTCCAGGTTCCAGCCCAGGGCCCTGTGGATTGCAGCTGTTTAGAGTGCCTCCTGGAACAACTGCACGACAGCTACAACTCCCTGGGCTACTTCCCCATGGACTCCTCCCAACACCTTCTTTATCCTCACCACAGGATCTTCCAGCAGTACGCCCTCTTACTCTCAGCTCCTAGTGCCTCTTGCTCCCAGCTCCTCACACGCAACCTCCTTCCACAGCTCCTGACATGCGCCCCTCACTGACTCACTGGGAGGCTTTTAACTAGTTTCAGCCAGCCCCTGATTGGCTGCAGGTGTCTCAATTAACCTCCTTGCCTTCTGGAAAGTTCTTAATTGGCCCCAGGTGTCTTGATTAACCTGGAGCAACTGCCATAAGGTATCAGGGATTAAGGTTCCTTACCACTTCCCTATAGCCCTCTGGCTGGGAAGGAGGTAGAGGGCTGCTGCTGCTCCTCCTGCTCATCTTGCTGGGGCTGCTGCTTGGCCCTGGGCCCTCCCAGCTGCTGTTTGCTGCTACTGCTGCTCCAGCTTCTCCCCTGGCTGGGCCAGGCACCTCTCCCATTACTCTACTCTCTGGTTGCTGGCTGCCTGGCAGCTGAACCCCCTCCCCCCCCCAACACCTTGGTTGGTGCTACTCCTGCTGCTGCAGCAACCCCTTGGGGGGGAGGGTGCCTGCTGGCCCTCTCCCCAGAGGAGGGGTGTGAGGGACCCCTGCTCCAGCCGCTGCTGTGACCACCACCATCTGTGAGGGGTCCTGCCTGACCACCGGACCACCGCCTGGAGTTGCTGGAGCTGCTGCTGCTGCCCTGTTTGCTGCCAGGAAGCTGCTGGTACCCAGAGGAGGAAGACCCGGAAGACAGTCGGCGGAGACTCTGCAGACCACTGTGGAGGGGGCCTCCAAGAACTGAGTAATTTTTCAAACTGTGCTCTAGTGGTGGGGGTATTGACTGTGTTTGTAGGGGCACAGGGGGTGTGGCGCCGAGCCTGCCCCCTGGTCCACCTGTGCCCCCCCATAACCCCCACCACCACCGCTGCCCCCTCCACAACCTCTGCTGGCTGCTCACCATCTGCCTTGTGCTATGGCCTCTGGACTTAGCTGCTTCCATGGCCCGCCACAACCTTTTAACATCATTTGGGCCTGCAGCGGCAACCAGCCCCACCCATTGACTTTGTGCAAGCGCACGTGGGTGCACGTGCCCCCTCCTATACCCCTTGGACTGACCCTCTTCCCCCCAGCTGCACGTCCCTTGCTTTGTCCCTTGCCACCTGCCCCATTTACCCCTTGCAGTTGTTTGCCCCCTTTTTTTTTGGTCCCAGCCCCTTGCTATTTTCAGTTTTGCCTGCCCCGCCCCTCTCCATCTACAGCCTTGTTTGTTTGCCCTACCCTAGCCCTGAAACTAGTCCCTTGTTTTTCTGCCCCATTCTTAGTTGGTTGTCTCCCTCCCCCTGAAGCTCGGTTTGCCCTGATTAGCCCCCCGCTTTCGTGAACCCACGCCCCCTCCCATGCGCTTGTGCCCCTCCCCTGTTTAATTTTGACCCTATCTCACTGCACCCCCATGCTGTTATATCATCCCCTCCCCTAGTGCAACAAGAGGAGCCGGATTTCCCATCTTGAGTTGGTGACTGAACCCTACCCCCGCACTAGTCCAAGATAACCCTGAACCCTGTCCCCACTTTTAGTGCCCTCCTCCCCTGCCTGCAGCCTAGCAGGGAGGAGTGGTCACCCCAATTCCTCTCCCCACCCCCCCTCTCAAGAGTTTTCACTTCTTCCCCTGCTCATCATGGCAGGCGATATGGAGGGAGGAGCCCCTCCAGATGGCACGGCCGCCCCTCCTCCGCCTGTTCCCCCGTCACCCTCCCTAGCCTCCACCTCGACCGCCGCTGCCGAACCACCTGCTCTCGCCCCCGCTGAGGCACTGGCAGTGGCGAACACTGAAGAGACCTCCGCTGCTGCCACGTCCCTCGCCCCCCATGATCCTGGGGGAGCGCCCCCAGCCGGCAGGAAGGGCCAGGGTAAAAAGAAGGGTAAGGGCCCCGCGACAAAGGGCAGGCCCTCCATGGCAGAGGCAGCCACTACTGCCATGGCATCCTTCCCTGCTGTTCCCTCTACCTGCTCTGCGGGTGTCCCACCCCCGGCCCCCAGAGCATACGCCCAGGTGGTGGCAACCCCCCCACCTGCCGCAACGTCACCTAACCCGCCCACCGCCTCAGCTACCATCTATAGTGGCTGGGGCCCCTTTCCCACCTTGACCAGGAGGCACGGCGTCCGTTGCCTCCTGGTACCCGCCTCGCCCCACGTAGAAACCTATGTGCGGGCGTTGGCGAGGGTGGTGGGGCCCACAGCCATCGTAGCGGCCTCCAAAATGTACGGAAAGGTAGTCTTCTTCCTCGCATCGGAGGCCGCGGCCCAAGAGGCGGTGGAGAAGGGCCTGGCGGTGGGGGGCGTGTTCGTCCCATTAGAGCCGCTGGAGGACTTGGGCGTCCGCCTAGTCCTCACTTCCGTCCCTCCCTTCCTCCCCAATGCCGCCCTGTTACCTGCCCTCTCCGCCCTGGGGAGACCCATCTCTGTAGTCAGCCCTCTCCCACTGGGCTGCAAAGACCCCGCCCTCCGTCACATCCTCTCGTTCCGCCGGCAGGTGCAGCTCCAAATGCCGCCGGCTGCACGTGACGGGGAGGCGCTCGAGGGGTCCTTTATGGTCCCCTATCACGGGGCCCGTTACCGGGTATACTATTCCACGGGGGAGGCTCGGTGCTACCTCTGCCGGGCGATGGGACACATCCGGAGGGACTGTCCCTTGGCCCGGCAAGGAGGAGCATCCGAGACCCCCGAGCCCCAGCAGGGCGTCGGCCCTGTCATCGCCGGCGCCCCTGAATGCCCGGTGCCCAGAGCCGCCCCTCCTCCTTCCCAGTCCACCGCTGCTCCCACTCGGGCCCTGGGAGTACCGCCCCCAGTGTGCCCAGACGAGTGGGAGAGGCCCGCCGCGAACAGTCTGCTGAGGCCTGTGGAGGAGGGTGAGGCAGGGATACCGCCGGGCGTGGGAGAGGGCCCGCCCCAGAGAGATTTTCTCTCCCTTATGCTGCCCCACCACTACCTCCCCGAGTCCCTAAGAAATCGCCCCTCCCCCTTGACCCGACCCTTACTAGCCAGCCCCCAGCTGAAGCCATGGAGGACTGGGCCTTAGTACAGGGGAAGCGGGGCAAGCGGAAGGCTCGAGCCCCGCTCCTTTCCACTGATGCGGAAGCCCCCCGGAAGACCAGGAAGGGGGGCACTGATGCCGAGCCTTCCGCTTTGCCCCTGAGCGGCTTTTGTCCGCCAGAACCGGCTGGGAAAGACGTGGCAGCACCGGAAGGTATTACCGCCCCTCCCTCGGAAGCCCCCGATAGAGCCCCTTCTGCCCCCTTTGTCGACCCTGCGCGCCCTGACCTGAGCATCGCTTCAGGTGCCGGCGGAGAGAACCCCGGGGTGGCAGAAGGTGACCTGCCCTCCATCTACGAGGAGATCGAGGCCCTGGGTCTGACCCCAATCACCCAGGGGGAGGACGACCCTTTACCAGCAGGCCTCGATCTCAATGACCTCACCCCGGTGCCCCTTTCCCCCCTCTCCCCATGCTCCCTCCCCTTGACCGCCGGTTCCGCTCCCACCTCCGAGGATCCCCTGGGCTCTTCCACCTGCCCGGTCGCAAGTGACACCTCGCTGACGGCCGCCAAGCCTCCTAAAGCAACGGCCAGTGCCCTGCGGCCGGGACCCGAATCCCAGGGGGTACCCCTCATTGGGGTGGGACAATGGTTCTCCTTCCCAGGCGGGGACCCCGCAAATATCTGTCCACCTCCCGATGCCGTGGCTGTAACACGAGCCATCATACTAGAGCCCGGCATCGTGGGGGGTCCCCTTCCCAATTCCCAGATCCCTCAGCCACACCAAGAGAGGCCACCTCCCAGTGGCCCAGCTCCTGCGGCTCAGGATCCTCTACCCGTTCCTCAGCCCGGCCCTGCTCATGTCCCCTTCCCTGCCCCTACTTCTGGTCCCTGCCCTGCCCCTGATGCCGTCCCAATCTCCTACAACTCCCATGATGACACTGCCGCCCCTGGGGCTGTCTCCCTCCCCTTCGCGGAGGATGACCCCCAGGGAGCGGCTCCAGTATTTCCTCATCCCGACCCACCAGAGGCTGCTCTTCTCCCTCCACCGCCTCCCGCAACTAAGTCGAATTTCGGGTTGGGCCCTAAGGTGCCGGCCCAGCGGGAGCTGCGTCGAGGGTCCGCCCCTTGCCTGTCTGTTTCGGTGGGCCATAGGGCTGTGTCAGGGGCCCCTTCTTTCGATAGCCGGGAGCCAGTAACCCCGGCCCCCCATACGCTGCGAGAGGAGCTGTGGGAGTTCCTGGAGGATGTCCGGGGCTCCCGCAACAAAGTACAGCTCGCTCTCCAGTGATGGGGGGATTTCCACCAAATCCTCCAGGCCGCGAGGGCCTTCATGGGGGAGGGCAAAGGGACTGGGAAGCAGGCCGCCACGGCCTACCAATGGGTCCGCCTTTTCCGTGACTCACTACTCAGCTACGGGGTGGGTCACGGATTGTTACGCGGCCCGATGGGGGCCGTGAGTGAGTCTGCCAGCAAGGATCCCCCCCAGCCCTCCTCATGGCATCTCTCCTCTTCGCAACATTGAACACCCGGGGCTGTAGGATGGGTCTCCGCAGGAGCCAGGTGCTCTCCTTCCTTCGGGAGGGGGTGTACTCTGTAGTATTCCTGCAGGAGACCCATACGGATCCAGCCGCTGAAGACAGCTGGCGGCTGGAATGGGGGGACAGAGTCTACTTCAGCCATCTCTCTGTTCGCCAGGCTGGAGTGGCGACCTTGTTCTCCCCCGACCTACGGCCTGAGGTGCTGGGGGTTGCCGAGGCTGTGCCGGGCCGCCTGCTGCACCTACGGGTCCGTATGGAGGGGCTCGTGGTCAATCTCGTCAACATCTATGCCTCGACACCGGGCCCGGAACAACTTTGTTTCTATCAGCAGGCGTCCACCTTCCTCGGCACCTTGGATCCTCGTGAGTGCCTGGTCCTGGGCGGGGACTTTAACAACACCCTTGAAAAAC
Source organism: Chelydra serpentina (assembly GCA_037349315.1). Classification (NCBI taxonomy): domain Eukaryota; kingdom Metazoa; phylum Chordata; order Testudines; family Chelydridae; genus Chelydra; species Chelydra serpentina. The sequence continues at coordinate 33,069,633 of JBAIAC010000042.1, forward strand.
GGGACCGCTCGGGGATCGAGCAGTGCCCGGCTGCCGCGGACGTCCTCAGGGAGATTGTTGAACATCACTCCCTGGTGGACCTCTGGCGTGACCACCACCCGGGCGACAGCTCAACCTTCACCTTTGTCCGGGTGGAGGCCCATCGGTCGCACCACTCCCGGTTGGACCGCATCTATTTATCACGTTTTCACCTTTCGCGGGCCCACTCCTCCAGCGTCCGGCTGGCCCCGCTCTCTGATCATCATCTCGCTACCGTGACGGCCTCTCTCTGCGCGGAGAGGCCGGGGCCGGCCTATTGGCATTTTAATAACAGTTTGCTGGAGGATGTGGGTTTCGTGGTGTCCTTCCGGGAGTTCTGGCTAGCCTGGCGAGGGCAGCGGCACGCCTTTCCCTTGGCGCGGCGATGGTGGGATCTAGGGAAGGTACGCGCCCGGCTCTTCTGCCGTGACTACACCCGGGGCGCCAGCCGACGGAGGAATGCGACGATAGAGCAGTTGGAACGGGAGGTCTTAGAGCTGGAGAGGCGTCTGGCTGCCAGCCCTGAGGATCCATCCCTCTGTGGGGCGTGCCGGGAGAAGCGGGAGAAGCTCCGGGAACTCGAAGATCATCGAGCCCGGGGCGCCTTCGTTCGATCCCGCATCCGTCTCCTTCGGGAGATGGATCGCGGCTCCCGCTTCTTCTACGCCCTGGAGAAAAAGAGGGGGGCTAAGAAACACGTCACCTGCCTCCTCGCAGAAGATGGCACCCCCCTCACGGATCTGGCGGAGATGTGCGGGAGGGCCAGGGCCTTCTACGCGAGCCTTTTCTCCCCGGATCCGACCGATCCTAACGCTTGCAGAGTGCTCTGGGACGAACTCCCTACGGTCAGCACGGGCGACCGAGACCGGCTAGAGCTGCCTCTCACTCTGGCCGAGTTCTCGGAAGCCCTCCATTGCATGCCAACTAATAAATCTCCGGGACTGGACGGGCTGACCGTGGAGTTCTACCGCGTGTTCTGGGACGTCCTCGGCCCAGACCTTGTCACCGTCTGGGCCGAGTCCTTGCAGGGCGGGGTCCTCCCTCTTTCGTGCAGGCGAGCCGTGCTCGCCTTATTGCCGAAGAAGGGGGACCTCCGCGATTTACGGAATTGGCGTCCCGTCTCGCTCCTCAGCACGGACTATAAAGTCGTAGCAAAGGCCATCTCGCTGCGGCTTCGGCCCGTGCTGGCGGACGTGGTCCACCCAGACCAGACCTACACCGTCCCGGGCCGCACCATTCTCGACAACCTGTATCTGGTCCGGGATCTCTTGGAGCTTGGGTGTAGGGATGGTCTGTCGTTCGCCCTCCTGTCTCTGGATCAGGAGAAGGCGTTCGACAGGGTGGATCACGGGTACCTCCTGAGCACTCTGCGAGCATTTGGCTTTGGGCCCCAGTTTGTGGGTTTTCTCCAGGTGCTGTACGCCTCCGCAGAGTGTCTGGTCAGGCTCAACTGGACCCTGACCGAGCCGGTCAGCTTCGGGCGAGGAGTACGGCAGGGGTGCTCCCTCTCGGGCCAGCTGTACGCTCTGGCGATCGAGCCCTTCCTCTGTCTCCTCCGCAGGAGGTTGACGGGGTTGGTGCTCCGAGAGCCGGAGCTGCGGCTGGTCCTATCGGCATACGCCGACGATGTGCTCCTCGTGGTCCAGGACCCGGGCGACTTGGTGCGGGTGGAGGCTTGCCAGGCGATCTACTCGGCGGCCTCCTCTGCCCGGGTCAACTGGGTCAAGAGCTCTGGCCTGGTGGTAGGGGACGGGTGGCAGGCGAGCTCCCTCCCACCCGCGCTTCAGGCCATCAGGTGGAGCGCGGGTCCGCTGCTCTATCTCGGCGTTTACCTTTCTGCCACGCATCCATCCCCGCCGGAGAACTGGCAAGGTTTAGAGGGCAGGGTGATAGAGCGGATCCGGAAATGGACAGGACTACTCCGGTGCCTCTCCTTTCGAGGGAGAGCACTGGTAATCAATCAATTAGTCCTGTCCATGCTCTGGTACCGGCTCAACACCCTGGTCCCGGCCCCGGGTTTCCTGGCCAACCTCCGGACGTCGATTCTGGAGTTCTTTTGGTCAGGACTGCACTGGGTCTCTGCAGGGGTTCTCCATCTTCCTCTGGAGGAGGGTGGGCAGGGCCTGAAGTGTCCACATACTCAGGTCCATGTCTTCCGTCTCCAGGCCCTGCAGAGGCTCCTTTATGGTGCAGGTAGTCCGGCATGGAGCGTATTGGCGCACACCTTCCTACGCCGCTTCCGAGGGCTCCGATATGACCGGCAGCTCCTTTATCTCCATCCGAGAGGTCTTCCGCGAGACCTCTACGGGCTGCCGGTCTTCTACCAGGACCTCCTCCGGACCTGGAAGCTATTCTCAGCGACCAGGTCCATGGCGGCCACCGAGGGGGCAGATCTCCTCGCGGAGCCCCTGCTACACAACCCCCAGCTCCGTGTGCAGGTGGCGGAGTCCCCCTCGGTGCGCCAGAGCTTGGTCCTGGCAGAAGTCACTAGGGTCGGAGACCTCCTGGACTACGACCGGGGAGACTGGCTGGATCCCCTGACGCTTGCTGAGCGCATGGGGCTCTCCAGACCTCGTACTCCCCGGCGCGTACTTCAGGAGGTGAAGGCTGCTTTGCCGCCCGCTGCTCGGGTTTACCTCGACCGGGTCCTGCGAGAGGGTACGCCCCGCCCTCCCTTCACCCCAAGCCCTCCGGACCTTTTTATTGGGCCCCTGCCCCGTGGACCCAACCGGGTCCCCTGTCCCTTCACGGTGAGCCGGCTGCATGAACTGCAGCCAGTCCGCTTCCAGACCGCGCCAAGGAAACATCTATACACGCTCGTGCTCCACACCCTTCATCTCCTCACCCTCACGTCCCGCCCCGATACGAAATGGCGGGACCTCCTGCCACCTCTAGAGGGTGAGAAGCCCCGGTGGGCCAGCCTTTACTCCTCCTTAGTCCCAAGGCCCGCCGGAGATGTCAGTTGGCGGCTCCTTCATGGAGCCATGAGCACGGGCGTGTACTTGGCGCGTTTCACCCCTATCCCCGACACATGTCCCTTTTGCGGTGTGAGGGAGACCCTGGCGCACATTTATCTAGAGTGCGCCAGGCTTCAGCCCTTGTTCCGGCTCCTCTTAGACATTTTGTTGAGGTTTTGGTTGCACTTTTCCCCTCACCTTTTTATTTATGCGCTTCCAATCCGCGGCCCCACGAAGTCACGGGACCTCCTGGTCAACCTCCTCCTGGCCCTAGCTAAACTGGCCATCTACAAAACCAGGGTGAGGAGGTTGGCCGATGGAGGCTCCTGTGACTGTGGGGCCTATTTTCGATCCTCTGTTCGTTCACGCATCCGGGCAGAGTTCCTCTGGGCAGCGTCCACTGGCTCCCTTGACACCTTTGAGGAGCAGTGGGCGCTGTCCGGTGTCCCCATCTGGTTCACTTCGTTTGACCCTTTGACCACACTCCCGTTCCTGTTTTTTCATTTTTTGTCCCCCGGAATTAGTTGGCATCCAGGTCCTGTGGATCCCTCCCCTTAGGCTGAAGGGGGGATCCTTTAGCACTTCCCGGATCCCAATAAGAACATACTGGTTCCTTACCACTTTCCTGTAGCCCTCTGGCCTTGCTCCGTCACACCAGGTATTGTAGGCATCTTGGGGAATGTTCCTCTTCCAGCTGGACATGAGACTTTGACAGCTGTGAAATAGTTAAGTCCCTCTATTTATTTATTTTTTATTTTTTTGCATGAAGTTAATGACTAAGTGCAGCTGCAGGACTGTGTTTAGAGGGTTTCTAGTGGGTTTTTTTTTTAAACGTATATTTTCTCTAGTTTGAGCAGGATTTGCTATTGAAATAACTTCAGTTTTTCTTTAAAAATTTGGGTGAATGTTGAAGGAATTCTCACATTGGTTAGAGCCAGGCATAGAGTGAACTTGGTCTGTATAAGACACATGGTAATTCACCTCAGTCTTAACCCACAACACCCCTGATATTTTAGTGTAGTGCCTTTACTTGAATAGAGGCTCCCAGTCATGCCTAACAGTGCTTAACTGTGTGTTGACTGATATGGCCAAATTAGGGACTCAGATGTAAACATCAAACTCAGTTTTCACTTTATACCTAGCAAGTATTTGAATATAGGTCACCTGTGGTAAAAAACTTTGAACCACTGGTCCACCTAGCAGGAAAATTTGAATAAACTACATACAGTTGCTTTTGTGTTTTGCAGCTACGGGGGGGAAATGCAGATTTAAAGTAATTGTCCTGACTGCTGCTTTACACCTGAATAATTGAAAAATGTCCCAATGTGAATCTCTAGGTTCAGAGGTTCTACGAATAATAAGTGTTAGGGTGTTCACTTATTGGTACTGATTCTGAACACTCTTCCTCAAATGTGTAGTCTTTAATTAAATAAGAAGACCTATGTTGTCTTCAGTGGGACTACTGGCATGAATAAAGATTTGGAGGGGATTTCTATTCCAGGTGCTCATTCTTTGTGCAGTCCTTAAAATTCCACCTTGCCTACTGGGGATTTCCAGACTTGGAGGGTGAATTCCATTGAATAGCATTGAGTTCCTAAAAAAATCCCAACTCTCTCCCTGCAGAATAGGTGGAATTTTAAATCTCCAAGATTAAATACATGGTCCAAAGGAACGATTCCCACCCTCACTCCTCAGAGGTACAGCTAAGGCATTGCCCTGTTCACTATTTGGAATATCAAGTAATTAAAGGTTATAATGAACATTGGTCTGATTATGCAGGGGGTGTTTTTTGCTAAGCAGTATCTTATTTTCTTAATGGCAAATCTTGGCTTGTGAACCAAGCCTGAGTTACAGGTTTTTGTGCAGGGTAGGAAGGTTCAGCAGGGGTAGGGGAATGGAGGAATCCATTGCCATGGCGTAGCAACAGGGCAGATGTTATTGCACAATCAGAGTTACAGTGGATGACGTTGCTGCTATCTCCCACCCTTCAATGTGATTTGAATGGTAGTCTGGCGCATCTCATCAGTGGAACTGATTTGGATTTATTCTGGTGTAGCACTGTAAAATCTGATCGAAGTAGCTTTACAGACTTTCTAGCAAAAATTTATCCAAATATATTGGTGGAATGTTTCCTTTCCAATATGTAAAAAAGAAATGGTGACAAAGGATAAAGCTTACCTGGAAAAAATATAGCCTGGGTCTATATTATCTCTCCTGTTGAGACCTCCATAGTAGAGATCCCCATTAAAGGAAGGTCTGGAGCAGGTGCACCCAGGGAGATTGCTTGGTGGTGGTGTACTTTTGCTGCCAAGGATATCTGGGGACCATTGGGAGCCAGGACCAGTGCAGAGGCACAGATTCTGTGCAAATGGCCTTAGCCTCCCTCTGATCTCCTGGTATCCTCAGGGTTAGGGGCATGCCTGACAGACTATTCTGCGGGCAGGGAGACCTCACTCCCCAGACAGAATGTGGTTTTTGTTATTCTATATTATGTGCATTGCAGTAGCACCCGGGAGTCCCATTGTGCGGCAGAATCCCAGTGTGCTAGCCACAGTACAAGTACAGAACAAAAAAACAGTCCCTGCCCCAAAGAGTTTACAATCTACGTTTAAGACAAGAGATAATAGGTGGACACAGACAGACCCATGGGGGGAGCACAAGGAAACAATTACATAGTATTGGTCAGCATGATAGGCAGTGGACCCCACACATCAAATTCTCAACCTTAGAATAATATGTAGGAACTGCGATATAGGGGAACTTTGCAGAGATTTTCTTCTCCTATTTCATACTCTGTGTGTGTGTGTAAGGGGTATGTTGGTGTTGGTGGTAATTAAGCCCTGAGCTTGTTTTAGCTCACATTTTCTTGTGTTACACTGAGTGAACTCTGAATTCATAAGCTATCTTGATTATAATGCAAGACTTAATTCAGACATACACAGTATATAGGAGCAATTATAAAATGATAGCAGGAGTACGATGAAGGATGTAAACTTTAAAAAAAAAATTAAAGTTCTTGCTGAAGCCAGGATTTAGAGAACATTCTTTTCCAAGGAACGAGGCTTTGATTCCAAGCATGAAGCACTTCAGCACTCATTTTATGATACTGCAGTTCCATATGGCAAATGTTTCTTCATAGAAGTTATTTCTTCCCTTTATTTCATCATTCGTGATTTTAGTTGGTCTCGAGCAAATATTTTTATTTATATATGTATATGTATATAATGTGGAAGTGTGTATTTTTGTTCCCAAGCCAAGCTCAAACTAAGGAAATGCAACAAAATTTTATTTTTTTCTTGACACTGTGCCAAAGTTTTCCTCATGTGTTTAGAAATTAATTATTTTTAATTAAAAAAATGAGCTTTCTGATCAGCAGATGATATTTTGTAAATTGTAATACCCTTTGTCTACTTAAAGCTAACATAATATCAATTATACTAAAATGGATGTGCAAACCCTGGAATGTTATTTTTGGAGAACAGTTACCTTCTTAGTTCCAGCAAAAGGAAAATGAGAATGTGCTTCAAATGAACCTGACAGCAGTGTGGTAGAAACTGGAATTCTGCTAAAATCTATAAAGCCCACATATACTGCTGCATTAAATATGTTTTTTCTTTAAATTAAAGTTTTCTTTCCCTGTTTTAATTGCAGTACATGTGTTTAAATTGCCTAATCAATCACAGACATCCATTTGTGTGATGAAAAGTATTGCATCACAAAATACAGTCAGAAACCGTCATGTGGGATTGCTAGAGTGGTAGTAAACCAATGTTTGTTTAAAAATGCTTTGTATTAATAATTGTCTTTTATCTGTATCACAAACTTAACTGCACTGAATGTTTAAATTAAGAGTTTAGCATGTAGAATAGCTGAAAATCAGTAAACCCTAAAAAGGCAGACCTAATATTCAAGCTTTGGTTTATATAAAGTTCTTAGTCTAAATAGTTGTACTGCTCAGAGACTTTTTTTTTTCCCCAAGAGCAATTAATAGTCCTGCCAAGTCCCTTTCTTTTTCCTAGAGACTAGCTCTTATTTTCAGCCAACAATCTTTTCTCCCCAATTTGTTGGATGTCACCTTTTGAAAAAAATGCTTTTTATTTATATCAGGCCTAAATAAGTACAATCCATCAAACTTCTTGTTCTAAATCTTTGAAACCTCCCTCATCGCACTTCCTCAATGTTTGAAGCTCAGTTTTACTGGAGGGGGGGGGAAAAGGCTTTCCATTTTAGAGTATTAAAATATCGAAGGAAAAATAATTTTAGATAATTTTTAATAAAACTAACCTTGATCCTTTCTAATGTTTAAACTTGTTTTTGCATACTGCAGTTTGTGATCTGCAGATAATGAACTCAGGCTGTTCATGAAGGAGAATATTTGCATACATTTCAGATTCATTGTCTAACCTCCGTTACAAATGTATATCATCAACTCCTTCTCTCTTGCTTAGATGAAAAATTAAGCAAGGCCAGACCCAGTTTCCTCAATTTTTAATATGAACATAAAAATTCGTGGTGAAGTTGTCAACCATCCCCAAATCCAGGGGACAGTCTCTAATTCTGGTGGTACATTCCTTAGCTTGTTGACCTTGCTTACCACGCAGTTGAGCTGTGAATTTATTTCATATGTTATGATGTTATGACATTGCAGGATGACTGAGCACAGTGTTGTTATGCAACACATCACTGTCCCTGCCAGCAGGTAGGGGATCTTGGGGGACAATTACTGCATGGGTGGGGTGCAAAATAAACTTTATTAAGAGAATATAAAAACAGGGAAAATTCAATAGTGAGGGGTATGGGGTTTGTTAAGGTAGACAATTGGGGAGGGGTTTCTTTTAGTAAATAGGATAGGGGGTTTCAATAGTGGGGTACAACACAATGGGGTACAATACAGTTGGTAACCAATTAACACTGAAGTATAAATGTAACAGGTAGCTAACAATTTCTATGTAAAGGGTGTGTCACAGCAGCATATAATCAACTAACAGTTATGGGTAAAATGTGTTAAATAACCAATAACTTTAGGTAAAAATGGGTCACAGTGGTGTAAATGTAAAATGTGAGGTGTGTTAAAGAGGAAAAGGAAAGTAACCAATGGGGTTTTTATGCTAGACTTTAGTAATGCAATTGAGGCTTGGAAAGGCAGTGGTAGAGAAATGAGGTTGGGGCGGGGGGGAAGACACGTGGTGGAGCAGAGACCAAACGCAGAGGCGCTGCGGAGGGAGATTTGAACTGAGGGAGACACAGAGAGCAGACAGGCTGCAAGTTTAAACAGCAGAGAGACTGCAACGAGACTGGGGAGCTCGGGGGGAGACACGGGCGAACTTGGGGGGTTTGGGCAGTGGGAAGACAGACTTAACCACAATTATACAGAACACAGTAAAATCTTATCTATGATTTAACTTAACCAAGACTACACAAGTTAGCAAGTAACAGACACAATACAAACAATTCTTTAAAGCAAATTTAACCACAGCTATGCAAAATGAAATTACAATTTATCTAGACTAAAAGCTAAACCTAATACAGACCAAGGAGTCTGCCTGCTGGGGAAAGAAAGCCAGCATTAAAACAAGGGGAAGTGTGCAAGAGGTTTTTCCTTACCACTTTCCAGGACAGCAACAAGCAGAGAAAACTCGATTCGCTTACAATAATCAGGAGATCTTCAGGCACAAATTCGTTGTTCGTGGGAGGGGAGTTTAAAACGGGGGTACGCTCAAAAAACAAACGAGAGCGGGGAGAGGGCCTCCCAAGACCCCTAGCTGATCAGACCAGGTGGCAAGGCAAAGAACTTCTCCAGGGGTCTGATCAGAAAATGTCTGGTTTTAAAGGCAAACTTAGGCAGTTTCCCACCAGTACTTTTGATTGGCTTCTTTGGATACAGGGGAGGAGAGAGAGAGCAGGGAAAACTACAGGTAAGCATAGACATGCCTGGGCAAGTTCTGAGCCACAGGTATGACTCATATGCTCAGCTATGTGGCCACTTTAGGTCTTGCATACCTGGGCAGAGCACCCCTACACCGAGCCCGGGTCTGAACAAAGAAGCTAGACAAAGGAGCAAGAAGCCTCCTCCCTAGGCAGAGCAATGGCTCCAGTTAGTCTGTACAAGCCATTTTCATGAGCAGGGCCAGGCTGACTTTGGTCAGTTCCATGGCCCGGGCGGGTGGCCACTATTGAAAAAGAATCCAGCAGGGGGACAGCTGTAACAGACAATCACAATGGAGTTAAATTAACTGGCTGGCGAAGAGACCATGCAAGTCCCTGTCTACTGAAAATCCCTTCTATATCCCCAAGCAGGTGTTTCTGTTTGCAGGCAGCTGTGTACAGAGCTCTCTGCCTCCTTGACTTCTGTGGAGCTAGTTTACATACTGGCTCCATACGTTAACATAGGGAGGAGTGTTGGGGCAGGTTGAGGAATGGGAGCTACAGCATCCCATGTAGGGTTTACTGTAGGGCAGCAATTGCTACTTTAGCATGTAATAACAGCCAGGTGGGGTCTGCATCCCACAGCCTCTTCACTGTATTTTCTCTTCCCAAGCATGGATTTCATCCTTCCACTCTGCCAATATGGATTTAACTACCAAAACAATGCCTGGTAGTACCTGGACTCTGTGAGGGAGTGAATTTCACCCGGTGTGGTTACTTGTCCTGTGGAATGAAATTAAGTGTGAGCCCTAATGGTGAGCCTGGTGCTCCAGTGTAGTGCTCTGCCACCCTTCAGTCCGGTCTAATTTCTGGATGCTCCAAGCATCTATTGGTTATCTAATGGGTCCTTGGAGTCTTTGGTACAATTCTGTCTCCAAAATGAAGGGAGGGTTGAGATTATTTCCTTGCTTATCCCCTCCCTGGTTACTCCTAAATCATGCCTGTCAGTCTGGATGTATCTCTGGGGATTATTAAAGTCTTTTGAAGGGCATATTTGGTTTATATTTGGAATGGAACAGTTTGTATGCAATGACAGGATTTTTTTTTAAGCGGGGGTGGGGGGAAGCGATGTCCCAGAGTCCTTATACAAGGCCTTAATTCTATTTTTGTATTGCATATACTGAACACTATGCTTAATATTCTTAGTAAATCTTCAGAAATAAAAGTGTAAACATTCACAGCAAAGTACAGTTAAATATGTTTTGTCAAGCCAGACTACCTCCCTCTTTAGTTATTGTTGTAAGAAAGTGATTTTGTTTAAATGAGAGAGAAAGTTAGAGAATCTGCAGTGAGTCCCTCGGTAATCATCTTTATAGCACAGATACACCCTGTTTACCAAGGTTCTCACAAGCTTAGGCCCTAAATCCACAATCCACTTCACATGGTTTGGATCTCTGTGCCCTATGGGGCCCTGTTAGCATCAGTGATCTCTGTGTCGATGCTGGGATCTGCCAAAGAAAGGTCAGTTGCAGGGTTCAGACCTATGTGAGAACAGCTTTTTATTAAAATATTGTCAGCACATCCCTGCCGAGAAGAGGGCTCTATGCTTAGGTTCCCCCCAAATAACTTCTAATGGAGACTATGTAAATCCGTGGGTGTCTTTTATTTACTCTTTCACCTCCTCTTTCCTCCCTCCATCTTGCTGAGGCAGGCAGACATTTCTTTGTGGATATTTGGAAGGAACTGACCATAATAACTGTACAACAGCAATTAAACTGGAGAACTCATTGCCAGAAGAGGGGTCATTGCAACCAAGAGCTTAACAAAATTCAAAAAGGGTTGGATATTGATATGGCTATCACAATATCCAGAGTTGTCATAATTAATTACAACAAATTTTGAAAGGGATATTAAACCTTGTGCTTCAGTGCTTAAGCCAATCTCTTCTTATTAATGACCATGATGAAACCTAATGAGGGGGACACATCAGCCTACTGCGGGGTTCTATACCTTCCTCTGCTGTATCTGGTACTGGCCACTGTCAGAGACGGGATATTGGACTAGATGGACCTCAGGTCTCATCCAGTACAGCAATTCCTATGTTCCCCACCATTAGAACAGACTTTTGTGTCAGGTAGGTTTATTTAAACCATACATAGCACAGAATTTATTATTTTTAAAATCAAATAAAAACATTCTAAGAAAAATATTCATACATCTGTATATATAGCCTCATTGGGTACGTCTACACAACGATGAAAAACCCACGGTTGGCCCATATCCGCCTGCTCAGGCTGTGGGGGTGTTCCATTGCTGTGTGGACTTCTGGGCTCGGAGCGTAGCCTGGGCTCTAGCCCGGAAGCCTACACAGCAATGAAAGAGCCTGCAAGCCTAAGTCGGCTAGCATGGGCCAGCTGTGGGTGTCTAGTTGCTATGTAGACGTGCCCATTGAGTTAATGCAGAATGCACATAAAGAACAGTAATGCTGTTGGTAATTTCAAAACAGATTTATAAGTACTGTATGCTACTTCCATTTTCTCCATTCCAGTGCTTTCTATGCCAAGAAAAAAGCGGTTCTTTTGTTTTTAAATTTACATTTTATTAATAATTGTAATCATTACAGAAGTTTTGTCAGTCTTCAAGTCACAATACATACTGAACTCAGACAGTTTTCTGAGACAAAGAAAACCATGAATTATATACATGCCAGAAGTAAATCACCTTCTCTCACCAGGGCATTTAGACTCTCTAAGTAGCAAATAATTTATAGCATATGTTTCATCAGTGCTCTCTGGCAGAATTGTTCCAGTAGCAATACTTGAAAAGGAACAAATGAAGAAACACCTAATAGTAAGACATGAAAACCCACATGGAAAATCTTATTAATGCTTTTGTAGACTTTTAGGGCCAAAAGGGACCATTATGATGATTTAATCTGACCTCCTGCATAACATGGGCCATAGAACCTCACCCAATAATTTCTGCATCAAGCCCATAACTTTTGTTGAGCTATAGTACATCTTTTAGAAAGACACCCAGTCCTGATTTAAAAACTTCAAGTGATGGATAATCCATTGCCTCCCTCGGCGTGTTATTCCAATGTTTTATTACCCTCATTTAAACATTTGTGCTTTGTTTTTAGTTGGAATTTTTTGTCTACCTTCAGCTTTCCACTGCTGGATCTTGTTTGTGCCTTTTTCTGTTAAATTAAAGAGCCATCTATTAGAAATCTCTTCCTTATGTAGACATTTGTAGTCCACGATCAGGTCATCTCTTAACCTCCTTTAGGATAAATTAAGTAGATTGAGTTTCTATAGTCTCTCACTATAAGGCATGTTTTCCAGACTTTATATCCTTCTTATAGCTCTTGTCTGAACATTTTTCAACATTCGTTTTGAAGTGTGGGCACCAGAATTGAACACAGTATACTAGTAGTGGTCTTAATGCAGTATTCAAAGGCCATACTGCCTTCCTTCTCCTATCTGATATTCCACTGACTATGTATCTAAAGATCGCATTCCCCCACTTAGCCACAGAATTGCACTGAGTGCATATGCTCAGTTGGTTTGTTATACCAATAAAATAAAAACCAGCAGGATCTTTTTAAAGGGGATAAGACAGAATGTCACGTTTATTGTGAATACAAAAAGAATCATAGTAAGCAGTCAGTTATAGCTATAACATTTCATTCAGTTTCACATTCATTCACACACACACACACAGGTTCTGCATAGATGTCATAGTTACCAGCCTAGAAGTTGCTCATGCCAAGTTACTGGCTAGGTAACCTGGGCATGAGGGTGGAGCCGAGTCCTTGTCAGATTCATCTGATGCTCCTGGAGGTTGGCAGCAGAACCAGAGACTCAAAGTCCTCAGTTTCTAGAGGCCATTCTTATAGGGATTTATTCCTATGTCAGTCTATGGGAATTGCTTCATCATGCTGTTGCTGAATCAATCAGCAGATGGCACACTCCTGATGGCATTCCTGGTGGCTCCACGCTGTCCAAACTTTGTTTTTCTCATCCTTCCAGGTGGTGGGGTGGATCCCAGTTTTACCCTTCGGGGGTTGTATAGGTCCACCTGAAACCTTTCTTCGGCTGATGGATACTCCCTTTCTAGGCTGGCACCTCCCTAGCCATTCATGTAGATCATGCATTCATCAACATACATTCTTTATCACAACTGTTAAAGTATTGCTTTGAGAACAGGCTCTTTGTCTTAGGATGTACTAACACAATCAACAGCTTGCAAGTTTCACATAGTATCTTTCTGAGAACAGATACAATCAATGGTTTACACAGACAGTAGCTTGTAAGTTTAACAAGGGATCCAAGAGATCTTTTACTTGGTAATGCTATGAGGTTTAAATTGTGGGGGACAAATTATGGGGAGTTACTTTTACTTGGGGAATCACTTTCAGTACCTTCTTAAATATCCCTACAGGTTATCTACTATTAGCTCCAAGTTCTTTTCGGTGTCACTGCAATTCTAGAATGAAGTTGATTCTTTTACGTGTAATTAGGAGTTTAATTAGAATCCATTCAGACCTGACAGCTCCTGGGGGCCCTATGAATGCTAGCATGATATCTAATGCTTGTGCCCTAGTATCCAGTGATATGGCATAACAGCTGCTTCTTGCCAATAGAGAACTCCCTGGTTATAATAACTTGAGTCCCATAGTGATTTGGGTTGGGATAATATTAGGGGAGTAATGTATTGAGAAACCTGGTTTCTCAATACATTACTCCCCTAATATTATCCCCCATCCTCTCACCTAATACATGCACCCAGTCCCTATCTCCTTCCCCAAACTCCTCCATTGGAATGGACCCCTCTTACCTATAATGTTTGAGCAGGGTGGAGTTGGTGAGAAGATTTACATACTGAACCTTTAGGTCTTTTAGGAGAGAAGTGGGCTCCTAATTTACTTGAATAAGCCATGAGTTTAGCAAAATTAAATATTAGTCCATGCTAGTGTTTGTAGGGGCCTAGATGCTCCTGAGGAGAATACAAAGTCTTACATAGCAAAGCTTGTAACTATACGTCTGTCCATATTATAGTTGGTCCACATTATCCAATGTGTCCTCTTTAAAAAGTTTACTTTGGGGCACTAAAGTGACATACGTACCAGAAAGCACCAGCCCCCAACCATAGTAATATGTATAGGAGTGCTGCAACAAGTTAATGTCAGTAAGATTTAGCAGACCTGATGAGAACTAGCTTTCAACATTTTTGAGACATCTAATAAATTGTTGCTTCAGTGCACTAGAGATGACATTCACCCCCGATGCAGAGGGCCAGGGCAAGACCATCCACACCCACTTAAACTTTGCAGAGGGAGTCTGCACACTGAGTAGCCACACAGGGATGCTTGTATGCTCCACTGCAGGTCATGGAAATGGTTTCAATGCCTTCAGTGCCAGCCCTGAATAGGCTGGTGCAGAAGGTTACTTTATGGGCGATCCAGAGATGGAACAGGGAATGGGCTGTATATCCATGTTTCTGTAGGTGCAGAAACTCCAATACCTTGCACATCTGGTGCAGAAGGGCTGCAGCCAGTATTCCAACCTATAAAGCAGCGGTTCTCAAACCATGGGTTGGGACCCCAAAGTGGGTCATGACCTAATTTTAATGGGGTCGCCAGGGCTGGCGTTAGACTTGCTAGGGCCTGGGGCTGGAGCCCCGTTCAGCCCTGGGTGGAGGGGCTCAGGTTACAGCCCCCCCACCACCCCGTGGCTGAAGCCCTTTGGCTTTGCCCACCCCCTCACCCCTACTCGGGGCACGAGGCTTGAGTGGGCTCAGGCTTCGGTCCCCACTCCTGGGGTCATATAGTAATTTTTGTTGTCAGAAGGGGGTCGCAGTACAATGAAGTTTGGGAGCCCCTGCTGTAAAGTAATTAGCAGCTGTGGGGACTTAGGCAGCAGCCCCACATTAGGGTCCTTACCGCCACAAACCAAAAATCCAAATGCTCAGGCTTCAGTTAGGTGGAAGGAATTTTACCCTATATTTGATATGAACTGTTTCCATTGTGCAATGGTAACCCTATGCTCATTGTGTGTTATATAGCCTCCTTTTAGTGACTTGCCTATAGAGGATATGAGTCTATTGCAGCTACAAGAATTACTCCTTTATCTTGAGTGATAGAAGTTCATGCTGTTAATGTTGGAGTTCCCAGATTCCATCTTTGCTGATGAGCCAGCGTGGTGGTTGTTACACAGGAATTAATCTCTTAGCAGCAATGACCCTTAAAATACTCCTGTACCTCTGGTATGATGTCAAAGCGTCTCTCACTTGGTATCATCAATGATGGCAATACTTTGCATGTAATACAACCCCATTCTGTTTTCACCTCATCACAGAGTGCTTGTAACTTAGGGCACTCCCATAGTCTATGATTCAGTTTAATTATGTAAACCATATTTTTCCACATAGGGTGGCTCATAGATATTCCTTTTAATTATTTTCCACCCATGCCCTTTTAAGACAACTTTTCAGCTCCATGTGTTTCTGAATCTGGTTGGTGTGGAGTTCTGATCATTCTGAAGTCTCAGAAAGGGTTTAACCTTATCACTCCCGATCATTCCTGTTAATACCAGACTTCATGCAGAGCAGTGCGTAGGCTGCTGACAGTCAGAACACAGGCACACATTAACTCCACTTTTGATGCAGACATGAGTACCCATTTAGGAGTAGGCTATACCTCTTTCCTCAAACTGCACTGGAGGAGGGGAGAAGGTAAAGTGAGTTCTAGCTGGGGTATCTCTCCCTCCAACATCCCCTGCATCCAGAACTGTTCCAGGCGAGACCCCCACTACTCTGGAGGCACTTGGACTGAGGTGGTGCCTCCCCCCATTGGTCTTGGGGGAAAACTGCAGAGAGGAGCCAGCCTGAGACTCCAGCCAGTAGCAACAAGATCAGCCAAAGCAGAGACCTCTGGACAGTCAGAGAACTTTTTGCAATTTTGACTGTACAGTAACCCCTCACTTAACGTTGTAGTTATGGTCCTGAAAAATGCGACTTTAAGCAAAACGATGTTAAAGGAATCCAATTTCCCCATAAGAATGAATGTAAATGAGGGGGTTAGGTTCCAGGGAAAAAAATTTCACCAGACAAAATACCCCCCCCCCCCCACACACACACACCACACACACACTCTATACGTTTTAAACAAACAATTGAATACTGGTACATAGTGATGATGATTGTGAAGCTTGGTTGAGGTGGAGGAGTCAGAGGGTGGGATATTTCCCAGGGAATGCCTTACTACTAAAAGAGCTAGCAGTTGGCTGAGCCCTCAAGGGTTAACTCTCACACTCTTCAAGGCAGCAGGAAAGGAGGGAGGGCAGAGATAGAGCTGTGCATTTCTCCTTTAAGCATCAAGAGTGGGGTCAGAAGTACACTGCCTTATTAATTAGATCAGCAAGCTGGGAAACTGCAGCTTCTGCCTTAGGCAGCAGCTCCCTCCCTCATATGTCCCCCCTGCTCTATGGAAGATGGGGTAAGCCAGATGCAGGAGCAGGGGGACATTAGCCCCCCTTTTCTTCCCCTCCCCTCCCCACAGCAAGCAGGCAAGAGTCTCGGGGAGCAGCACATGGCAGTGGGGGACGGGACAGCTGAACTGCCACCAGTCGATAGCCTGCAAACGATGTTAGACGGGAGCATTTCACAACTTTAAACGAACATGTTCCCTAATTGATCAGCAACTTAAGAACGAAACAATGTTAACCGGGACGACTTTAAGGGAGGAATTCCTGTACTTTCTGTGCCCTGTGCTGATTGGCTGTTTGCTTCAACTGTCTACCACCTCCTTCTTCACAGTCAGTTCACCACAACTTCACTCTACACCTGTCCTTCTTACCCTCTAGACTCTGCCCAGTCCCCCTTCCTTTACATTTTCTTTCCATTTAGCTTATCCCCTCCTAGGTTAAACCAAACCAGAACAAAAACCAGAACTGCCATGACATTTGTTGCCATCACAGAGTGCACACTCCGTCCCCCACTCTGCATGTATCTTCTCTGTTTAGATTGTAAGCTCTTTAGAACAGGTACCATTTACTACTTTGTGTTTGTACAGCGCCTAGCACAAGGAGGCCTTGCTCCTGTGGCTCTTAGGCACTATCGTTATAAACAGGATTAATAATAATTTCCCCTCATTTAAAAAATAATAAATGCAGTTCTGGTCATCATTTGTATATTTAATATTAGTAGTATTTACAACTGGATATTAGAATGGAAATCTGCTCACTGAAGTAATAATATTAAAACCTCTTGCTGTGCATATGAAGAACATTGCTTCCCGTGCCTGGGAGGATATTTTTTTTTATAGCTGATAGTAAGTAATTAATTGCAATACCACTCTTTGTTAAAGAGCATATTATTTTCCACTGGCGAAATCCTGGCTCCGTTGAAGTTAATGGCAAAAATACCATTGACTTTAATGGGGCCAGGATTTCACCCTATATCTTTACATTCTTATTTTCTGAACAGTTCTGTTTTTCTTCTGATAGCATTTGTATTTTCTCGAAGTAACCTGACCATCGACAGTGATTTGAAAGCTGAGAGCAATGTACCATATGATATTCCCCTCAAGCTGCATGACACCTGCACAAACTTTCATGAAGGGAGTGCGCAATGGTAACATATGATAGAGCTCTTTCCTAATCCTTAGCCTTTAATTAAAATTCAGGCAAGATTCACAATGAGTTCATGGTCCTGAAATCCCTGATGGGATTTATGGAATTTGTTCATATTTCAGATATTAGTCATTCCTGTATGAGTCTATTGTGTGATAAGGTCACTGTCTTCTCTTATCAATCATCAATGAGATGTATAATTTCTGTAAATTTTAAGAAAATGCAACAGTCATTGGTTTGACAGGGAAGAACCTTGGCCCTCAGTGAAACTGAAACTGTTGTGAAGCTGATACGCTCAGTATTTTGGAGAAGAGGGCAGACTGGGACCTTTTTAATGTCTAGCACTTCCTTTAGATAGTGTAGGTATTGTAGTAAAAACATGTTGCTCCATGTATTTGAGTATTGAAGAGAAGGCGGGGGGAAGCACAAAAGTCTTAATATTTCAGTATAGTTATTCACTTGAGACTATCAAAGTGGATGTGAGGTTAGAGGATTTCCAGATTCTTTTAACCCCTTTATATAGGGTGACCAGATGTCCCCAGTTGCTAAATTATACAGGCCCGTTTTTGGGGACTTTTTCTTATATAGGCGCCTCTTAACCCCACCCCCTGTCCCTTTTTTTCACAGTTGCTATCTGGTCACCCTACCTTTATATCACAATAATTTAGGCCCTGATTCTGCAAAGACTTATGCACACATTCAACTTTATGCACTGTGAATACATGCAGTGAAGCGAATGAGGCTAATCACAATGTAAACCATATGGGCCTGATCCTTGGTGCAAAGGAAATGCAAAGTCATCTTAAGTGGGCAGCTGAGAATACCTCTGTTATGAGGGATTCCTTGGCTGACATAATCAGTTGGCACCCTCTTTCAGCAGCACAGCCTAAAGGATGTGCCACAGGAGGAGTGTTTATGGACAAATTACCATTGCTTTCTGTTGCTCTGAAATGGCTCCTAGAGGGTTGTTATAAATCAACATAAATTTGAACAGTCCTGAAGCAGCTCTCATTTACATTGAGTGCTACAAGGATACAAGGGTGGCTTTGAGTCACATTTCCTCCACTCCTCAGTCCTGCACTCAGCACAGCTCAGCCATACCTGAGGATCTGTGTGTATGCTTTTACTTGTTAAGTGTAAGGTACAATGAAGATCAGTAGTAATCTAAAATAATCTCAAAATGAAATGTGCTATGGCTTAACTTCTAGAAAAATCCAAAATAATACCGTGTATATATTATGGGGAAAATATCCCTATTGACCATTGCTGTATAAAAAAGGAAACATTCTTTCATGGAGGAGTATGCTAGTTGCTAAATTATACATCTGGTTGTGATAGATCATATAATATTGAATTCTTATCCATAAATCACAAATGGTGAGGACATGGTTATGCAAATCATTACAAACAAGTGGGATTTAAAATGTGGGGGTTACGCTTTCTTTACTAAATGTTGTAATTCACCAACTTGATGTGACATCTGTAATTGCATATTTGCAAATGCTTGTTTTTTCCAGTAGTTCATCAGCATAGCGTATACAAGTTCCATTTCCCTATCACTTCTGTTTGAAAATAAATGATAAACCAGTTTGCATTCTGTGAGAAGCATGTAGTTAAGTCACTAGTTTGTACTAAGCATTGCAAATGGAATGCTAGCTGTGTGACTGTTTCTTGCATGGCCTCATTTGATCTGAAATTAGCCCATTGGTACCACTGGTCTGGATTTTCCTCTGGTAAATTGTAATGAATTTGCTCAGCAACAGGAAATCCCAATTCCTAGATCTCCCAGGAGTTAATAAAATGATTGATTTATGTATTTTTTTATTTTTAGCTTTTCATATATTACAGTATTAATTTTACAGTTGATGTTCATTTGATCACCTAAAAGCTCAGTTTTGATGGATGAACTCCCTTCATCTTCCAGCATCTTTCTCAATAAGAGCTAAAATATTGAACTGACTTATTTATTTATCTTTCCAAAAATTAGTGCTTCTTGTGGAAGGTTTCCTACTACATCTTCATTCCAGTCCATGATTAAAATGTCAAAGATCTGCTGGTATTTTCTTTACATTGATATCTGTTGGAAAAAAATGTATTCCCTCTGTGCTATGTGGGTCAGTTGGTGGAGGCAACATTGTGTTTGCATCAGACATTCCATTTTTCCATTCTTCTTTTCCAGATTATAGAACAGGCCCCTGTTTCACTCAGGTCAACAACCAGATGTGTCAGGGCCAGCTGACTGGCATTGTTTGCACGAAGACTCTTTGTTGTGCAACCATTGGACGTGCATGGGGTCATCCTTGCGAGATGTGTCCTGCCCAGCCTCAGCCATGTCGTCGTGGCTTCATTCCTAACATCCGCAATGGAGCATGTCAAGGTAAACCTTTTCATTTGGCTGTGCATGGTTACTGCATCGTGCATGTTGTCTAGAAAAGCTCATATCCATCTAAAACCAAATTACTGGGTTTTTTTTTGCAAATTTTCCATGAATCTATGAAATAATAAACACAGAAAAAAATTATATAATTGCTGTTATTCACAAAATTCTAATAATCTTGGAAACGCCAAAGTTTTAGCTGGGATACATGCACCTAATAATGAAACTAATGGTATGGGAAAACATGAATATGAACCAAAATAACATAATGAGAGAGAGAGACAGGGCCTGTGTCTCACATCCATCAGCTATGGCATATGCTAGTTACCGAACCTGAGTCTTTCGCTCTGGCCTTTGATTAAAATAAAAATGCCCATGTACTTTGAGTTATGTCTAGAAAAAGAACTGATGGCCTCTTTGTTACTGTTGAGCAGTTTGCTTTGTAAAATGGTGGTTGGTGTCCAAGTTCTTCATCTTTGCTATTTATTAATTATTTACTTACCTATTTGCACAACCTTGGGGACACATCGATCTTGTAGTTGGAGCCACTGGTGGTTTGTCAATCAGTTGGGTGCAAAGGCTGAAGACTGCATTAGCAGATGTGGTACCACGAACATTGCTCTGTGAATGGGCAGCAGCCCCCTGTGTCTTTGACTGGTAAAGAATGGTCTAAGAACTGAGACCTGTCAGACTCCTTGTTTGATGCACCATCCCTTTCTGCCTTTTCTCAGCAATCAGTGACTGATTGTTCCAGTCCCATATGACCTCATATATTTGATGATGAAGGCAGACATATCAAGAAAGCTTCTGTCTTGCCTTCTCTCTGTCTCTTCCTTTGATTGAATTCTTAAACAAACTGCATGTAGAATGAAATGGCTAAAGATAGCAGAAATTCCAAATAATTAAGAGTTTACTTCTTTTTTGTTGCATAGGTGGTGGTAGTCTCAGCTTGAGATATGTAATGAATTCTAGACTGTTGTTTCAGTACTTTTCCTGGGATCCCTAGCAGCCAAGTTGGCAGAAACACTCTCCAGAGTACATAACTTCTGTACATTTTTTCTACTTTGGCCACAAGACACAAATAATACAGGATCTTGTTTGCTGTCAGTGTTTGAGGACCCCAAGGCAATCTCTCTTTCTGACTGTCTGGGCCAGTATCCACAGCTAGAGTGCAGTCTAGCTCATTATCAGATCTGAAATCAACTGTTATTACAAAACATGCATGGTTACAATCTGACAAGCCACTCTGAGTGCTTATTGCATTGGATATAAAGTGTTTCACAACTCTGCTTATAGCATGTTGTAATGGCACTTTGCCATATTTGGAAAACTGGGGTTCTTCCTGTGCTTAGGATTGTGAATTGGGCTTCGGATTTTGTGTCACTGAAATACGTATGTCTCCAATGAAATCCTCAAACCCTACAGTCAATATGCAGCACCTAGAAAAGGATGACACAATCCGCTGTTTCTTTTATGGATTATTATAACCATTATATGCACTTTTACTTTTTGTAACAATAGCATAAATGGGCATAGCCTATTAAAGACATTGGGGAAGTTTGTTACTGAGGGGCATCTCAGAATCAACTACATGCACTGATCTGCCTGTGGGCGTCAATATCTTTTAAGTCTTACGATTTCCCAAAGCCATTTCAGAAAATATGATCTGTACAGACAGATCCCCAAATGTAACTGAGAGAATGCCTAACACAGTACAAGAGAGAATAATTATAACTAGGAGAACTCCTTTCTCTAAATAGTCCAATATAAATACTTCAGTCAGCCAATAGAATAATTAAAGGATTAGGAAACTTGCCTTCTAGTGATAGACTCAAGGAGCTCATCTATTTAGCTTAGTAAAGATAAGGATAAGGGGTAAGGTGACCATATTTCCCTATGCTGAATACAGGACACCTGGTAAAATTACTCATATTCAAGTGAGTTCAACAGCAATTAATCAGAATATGCAGTAGAACCATTCAAATTAACATCAAGTTGCCTGAGCCCCTGTTAAAAAGAAATACTGCATAGTTGGATTCTTTTTATTTACCTTCTTATTTTTAAGGCTTTAGGGTTCACACAGGAAGGGGTGACACACACACCCTTCCCACTCACCCCTCCCACACACATGGGGAGAGGTCACACACTCCCTCCCTCCCTCCCATACACCTCTCTCACACTGGGAGGTGACCGACCAACCCAACCCTTCCTGACTGGCGCTCTCCACCCTCCATGCCTAGCTGGGCCTCCTGGACGGACCCACCTCTCCTGGCACCTGGTGCCACATCTTCCCAAGGCAACATGTGGGGGGGCCGGCACACAGGGTCATATGTCCCTCCCTCCCCTTCTCCAATTTCTGCCAGGGTTCACACCAGAATGTGGCCAGCAGCAGCCTTTTGGCACTGTGTGGGAAGGAAGGGACGGAAGCTGCTTCCAGCTGCAGGGGAGGAGAAGGTGAGGAAGGGATGACCTGGCCCATGTCTTTGCAGAGCTCATCTCTTCTTTCCCCCACCATGTGGCTGGAAGCAGATTGTTTCTTCCTGCCCATACAATGTCGAAAGGCAGCTAACATCTCCAGGCTGCTGATGGCCATGGACATAAGCCAGCCAGCCACCTCCAGCTACAGCATGGGCAGGAAGGTATTAAGTCCTAAGGATTTATTGTGCACCAGGGCCCAAGGAACCTGACTGCAGGGGCTTCATGGAACCTGACCAGAGAGGTGACTCAGCAGTGGAGGGTGCCTAGGGGTCAGGGTCCTAGAGCCGGGCTCCAGCCCCAGCCTAAATGTCTACACTGCAATTAAAGAGCCCCTTAGCCCAAGCCCTGTGAGCCCAAGTCAGCTGGCACAGGCCCACTGTGGGTTTTTAATAGCAGTGTAGACATACCCTTATTGATGATATGCGGTGAGACAGCTTTCCATCCCAGCCAGGAACTGGGGTTAAAGAGCGCCTCTGGGCACAGTCAGCCTCAGCCCGGCACATCTAAGAGGCCTGTCCAGCCTGGAGGGGTGGATCCTTAAAAGTGAGGATTCAAGCCCAATACCAGGTGACATTCAGAGGGACGCTCTCTGGCTTCACAAAGCAGAAGTTGCTTACCAGGAAAGCTGCTTAAAGAGCCTCTTAGGCCTGGACCTGCCTGGAGCCTTTGAAGAGGCAGAGGGATCATCTTTACTTTGTTTTCCTTTTTAAAGCCCGGGGTACTCACTCATGGCCCCTCAGACACACAAGGGGTTAGGAACCCATCCCCCTGCACAGAGTCTGTTTACCTTTTGCCTTTCAGGGAACAGCCAGGTGAGCCCGGACTGCTTTGTAGGCTGCAAGATTATTTTGTTTACCTTTTTCATTTGAACTCCTGTTGCATCCAGAAGAGTTGCTTCCCCAAGCTTCACAGCTGGAGGCCCACACCCCACACTGTAAGCCAACTCAATGTCTACATCCAGCGAAGGATTTCTGGGATGAGAAAGGTGCTCACCCTCACCCCTAGGAACACCCTAGAGCAGTGGTTCTCAAACTTTTGTACTGGTGATCCCTTTCCCATAGCAAGCCTCTGAATGTGACCCCTTATAAATTAAATCACCACTTTTAAAAATATGTTTTTATATATTTGACACCATTATAAATGCTGGAGGCAAAGTGGGATTTGGGGTGGAGGCTGACAACTCGCAACCCCCTATGTAATAACCTTGTGACCCTTTGAGGGGTCTGAGAACCTCTGCCCTAGAGGTTCAACCTATGACACGGTGGCTATAAGAAACATGAGCTTTGTTGAGAAATCATTGAATTCACTGAAATCCAGTTTAAATAATCCTCATCAGCAATAAAGACGTTTTATATGTGTTGCTAAAATCCCCAAAAGACGAGAGGTGAGGGTGGAAATGAAAGGGGGCATGAAAGATAATATCAGATTAGTGATTTCTAATTGGGAGTGCCACTGTTTGCCTAGATCAGGGATCGACAATGTTTGCATGCAGCCCGCCAGGGTAAGTCCCCTGGTGGGCCGGGCTGGTTTGTTTACCTGCCGCATCTGCAGGTTCGGCCGATCGCAGCTCCCACTGGCTGCGGTTCGCTGCTCCAGGCCAATGGGGGCTGCGGGAAGCGGTGGCCAGCACATCCCTCGGCCCACGCCGCTTCCCGCAGCCCCCATTGGCCTGGAGCGGCGAACCGCAACCAGTGGGAGCTGTGATCGGCCAAACCTGCGGATGCGGCGGGTAAACAAACCGGCCCGGCCCACCAGGGGGCTTACCCTGGCGTGCCAAACGTCGCCAATCCCTGGCCTAGATGTTGTCTCAGGAGGGGTCTCTCTCTCTCTCTCTCTCTCTCTCTCTCTCTCTCTCTCACACACACACACACACACACGGAGAAATTAAATTATCCACTTAAGTAGGTAATTTGGCCAATGTCATAAGCAAAAGTAATGGAAAAACTGGACACCAACCGCTAGGAACTGATACATTATGATATAGAGGCTCTTTGATGTAGTGGTCACTATATAAGGACACAGATTAGACAAATGTGGATGAGATAGACAGATAATCCATTTGAAGGAGTTGGAAGGCTGCATGGTGAGAAAGTTACATGAAAAAACAAAGAAAATCAGAACTTGCCAAGCCTGAAGATCTGGAGAACAGATTTACCTTATGAGGATCCATGAGGCAGCAAAGGATAACATCAAAGTCCCTGGTCCAGATGGAGAGGGAATTGGCTTGAGTACTAACTGAGGAGCTATCCTCACTTACTACTAAATTGTATCAACTATTGTATCACTTCTGGTAGGCTTCTATATACAACTGTTAGCCTTTCCGAACTGCTGACCACTTTTATCCTTATCTATACATGAAAATTAAACAAGAATAAGGTATGGTATGCACTTCCAAAGACTGGAGTTAATCAAGAATAGCTATCCAGAATAACCCCATGTAGGCAAGCCCTTAAAGAACAAATAGTTCTGTATCTATAGCTATATCTATCCATATATATATATATATATATATATAATCAGAGAAGTAAGTGCTGATGCAGATTATATGGTGTTAACTGATGTAATTTACCCAGTGAAGGAGCCAAAGGCTGAGGTTGGAGCAGGAAAATCAACAAGAGGTGTAAAATAAAGCAGCCTGCCTTTATTTTTGTATGACCTTAGGCCATTCATTTCACTTCTTTATGCCCGTAAATAGGGATAAAAGCCTAGCTGGCTGGCTTGAGAGACAAGGTGGATGAGGTAATATATTTTATTGGATTAACTTCTGTTGGTGAAAGTGACAGGTTTTTGAGCTACATAGAGCTCTTTTTCAGGTCTAGGAGAGGTACTCAGCTGGGTGGCTGGCATTTTTTGTGGATTAATCAGTTATGTTTGCAGAACAAGTAGAATGCTATAGATTTATTTATTCATTCATTAACGATACCATGGCAACCTAAAGAGGAATTTAAAAATAACCCAAATCTTTAAATCTTCCCATAGCAGTTCTTTTTGCTTCAACAATAGGCTTTATGACTGATTTTTAATTCAGGAGAAGATAGAAATGACACCTGTCACGTTCCCAAGAGATCAGACAGTCCCTCATCCCAAAGTATTCAGACAAGAGACAGTCTTAGTTGAAAATATTTTCTTGCCATTACTACATGGCTGTGCAGCAAGGTAGTGGCAGGAATCCCATGCTGGAAGATTTCTCAGCTCCTCCCTACATTCCTTAACAGTCTATTTTTTAGCTACTCCCTTTCCTCTTCAGACAGTGATTCTTAGCACCAGAGAGAGGAAATAGAGAACGCCTACATCTTTGCCCCACAACTGAATGGCTAATCCAATCTCAAGGGTTTTCCCAAACATCTTCCCTCCTACTGCCAATTGTTCTTATGAAAATGGGATAGAGCTGCAGGAGATGATATGCTGAGAAATGATATAGTAAGAATACATCCAGTCAGAGATGGCAGAATACATAAAAACTTCAAATTCACGATGAAAAACAACAGATATTAATTTCCTAATGGGTCAGTTGTGAAGAACTACTGTGTGTGTTAAAGTGTTTCTCTTAAAACAGATGTCCCCTTACCTGGGACTCCCTCTGGCTCCCATTGAAGACAATGCCATAACTCTCAGGATCAGACCCCTAGTAACTGATAATACCTTAAATTATTAAAACAAGAAAAAAGATTAATGTGATTTTTACCATTTCTGCTGATTATTTACTTTTGCATTATTTTATTCATCTAGGACAAACAGAAAAGGCTAGTCTTTTCAACTGTATTTTAGGCAATTTAGCTTTCTGGTTCTCATGGACTGGGTTAATTAAAAAACAACCAAATCTATTTTCATTTAAATTAAAATATAACATTCAGGAGAATTTTTTAAAAAAATTTTAAAACAAAAAAGTTTTACTAAACAGAAACAATCCAACCAACCAAGCTTCTTCCCCTAAATTTAGGGTCTAAACCAGGCATCGGCATCCTTCGGCATGCGGCTCGCCAGGATAAGCCCCCTGGTGGGTCGGACTGGTTTGTTTACTTCCCGCGTCCACTGATTCGGCCGATTGTGGCTCCCACTGGCCGCGCGCGGTTTGCCGTCCCCAGCCAACGGGGACTGCGGAAAGCGACGGCCAGTGCGCTCCTTCCCTCATTGGCCGGGGACAGTGAACCGTGGCCAGTGGGAGCCGCGATCCGCCGAACCAGTGGATGCGGCAAGTAAACAAACCGGCCTGGCCTGCCAGGGGGCTTACCTTGGCGAGCTGTGTGCCGAAGGTTGCCAATGCCTGGTCTAAACTATCTGACAGAATTTCTTTAAGTATATTTGACAGAGCCTCCATTTCCCTAAGCTTTTTTTTATCTGTCCACTCATCAGAGAGAGAGGCCGAAGTTGGCTAGGTTTTCAAAGGTGCATGTGTAATGTTAGCAATGCAAATCCTGCAGGCGGTTACCACTTACTCAGAAAACTGTCTGAAAAAGCAAAGAACCTTTTTTCACTTGCCAGATATTATCAGACCCATGAACACATGGAAACATTCTACCTAATCTTTAGCATATTGAATCTCTTGGTATATACAACCGTACCTAAAGGATAATTCATTTAATTTTGTGTTTATGGCACTAAGAATGCTTTTTATTCATTTGACCCTCAGAAGCATGAACAGTTGGGGAATGAATAATGTTGAAATTGAGGCTAAGTTAAACCTGGCTGACAAGGTAGAACAAAAACACACAAACCACCTGTCTATTTGATCACAAAATTTGTAGTGTATGTAGACAAATGATTCCCATGGCTTAAAATGGTATTCAGAAAGTAATTCACCGAATAAGTCATTTTAAGAATATATTGTATTTACTTTGCTCTCTCTAGCCTTTCCAAATTCCAAAAGGCTAATAGCATAATTCTAAAAACCCTTATTTGGATGAGTGGGAGGAGGGGGGTGTGTGATGTGAAAAACAAGTAGTAATCTCATTGACTTGAGCTACTCCCATTGACTTTTGAGCCACTCAAAAAGGAACTACTTGCAGGATTAGGCCTCTAGGTTGTATTTCTTTTAACTAACAATGGTGTTTAATGTATTCATTGACTTTATATTAAAAATGATTTTAAACAATTCCCTTTAAACAAATCCCTGAAAATATAACATCTACCTCCATGCACACATTTGGATTAACATCTTTCCTATAAGTAGTTGAACACGTAAACCAGCTCATGTGATTGAGGTTTTGCAGGATCAGTACCTCAGTTAGCAAGACTGTATTCATATTTGTTCATTGGACATATTTCCTTCTTTGTAGAGACGTATGCTGTGTAAAATAACCATCCCCGAGGTGGTCTTTCTTTTCTCCCCTTTCAAAAATAATGGATTTTCCCCCCCAAACCATGTGGATTAAAGTTGTAAGTAATTAATGGGATTACTTGAATTCTAAAACTTTGTTCAAGGCTAGAGAGAAACCTTTTCTATTTCTGGAACTTATTCATTTCCTGCTGCTACTGCAATTAATTTATAATTACTTAATATCTTTGGCTTATAAGGCAGTGAAGTGTACTCTTATGAGATTCAAACAGAGATCGTCTTTGTGAAGGCCACCAGTAAACTCAGATATTGCCGTTTTCAAATTAATCTTCTTTTTAACCACAAGTTTGCTGAGGTAGCATAATTTAAAGGAGCCACAATAACTGATGGGGTGCATTTATATTCAGCATCTTAAGTTCATTTTGAGGTACAAGAGTCAAAGGCCATATACAATAATGATGTGCTGGAGAAGGCTATTGGGTAGGTTTGGTATGAGTGGAACTTATCTTCTCTCTGGATACTGCTAAATCATACCTGCTAGGTCTGACTTCCCTGGACTCACGATTAGAAGGAACAATCTTGCATTCCAAATAAACCATATTGCACTAAGTGATGTTTTTTAAAAAAGGATGTTCCCAGGAAGGATATGCTGGAACCCCCTACCCTTATAAGAGCCTCAGCACACCCACAATCTAAATGATGTATTTGCACACTGCTATGTGAAATAAACTCAGGACAGTTACAGGAAAAAAGTATAAACACTTCCAGCAAATGTACTTTAAATAAGTTTGTTTGCCAGCAGTGTTGCCTCCTTTCTTGGTAATGACAAACTGCTTTTACTTAAATGGTAAACCAGATGACTAGATCCCAAAATCAGTCACCCTACCTATCTACAACACAGACACCTGGGGTCATGAGGCCGAGGGGTTGGGGTTTTGGGTTTTTTTTTTGGTGGGGTGGGAAAGCAAGAGTCTTTGTTAAAATATTGGCAGTGCATCACTGGAAAGAGTAGGGGTAGAGGAGAGTCAAAGCCAAATAAAATGGAAGTCAATGTGAAAGAAAGAATGAGGGAAAAGTAGATGCTTTTGGAACAACTTTTTTCTTTTTTAAAATACTTTTATCTTCCTAGTGCTTGATTTAAACAACACGAACCAAAAATAACAAAACTAAAAACCTCACTCCCACAAACTGAATAGGAGGGAGGCTGGCTGGCTGACTGTGTATGAGAAACAGGGAAGTGACTGTGCACTCAGTACTGTTAATGTGCAAATTAAACCAACTGAAAAAAATAGTGAAAATATTTTCCCCCCAAATCCTTTCAGTTATAATAATCCTAAAGGGTTCTTTTAATAGTAATAGATAAAATGAAGTTTTAGATACAAGTGTGACTTTTAAGTAGACAGTGTACTTTTAATATTGCTGGCTACTCTGGATTCTATATTTAAATAATTGAAGGAGCAATCTAAAACTCACCCCAATTTACATAAAGCTCTTTGGTGCCTGGAGACCTACTGGCCCTCATTGTTATGTCTTGTATGGAATATTGTCCTTGATATTTTAAAAAAAATGATAAGTAGTAGAAGCAGCTGGGCTCTACCTCTTCTATCAAAGAGGAGGCTGGTGGTAGTCTGAAGATTTATGGTGACAAAAAGGATTATCTC
The DNA here is from genome assembly GCA_037349315.1 of Chelydra serpentina. Classification (NCBI taxonomy): domain Eukaryota; kingdom Metazoa; phylum Chordata; order Testudines; family Chelydridae; genus Chelydra; species Chelydra serpentina. Next base: position 33,098,897 of record JBAIAC010000042.1, read on the forward strand.
GAATGCTCTCATCAAAATCCTAAAACCAGTCCTTTGCATAATGGAGTGATCAGAGTCGGAGAGACAGGACATGGCAGGCCCATCCAAAAATGCTAAAGCCAACTGTAGGTATCTGACCTTAATCTATGACTGTAGACAAAGGAATACCCTCTAACTTTTGAACTTGAACAAGGTTGGTGTATAGTACTTTGCTGATGTAGAGTGAAGAAATGTGCACTGCTTTTACATCTGCTTATCTGGTTTTTTGAAAGAATAAAGCAGTTGGTTTTTAAATTCCAATGTCTTTTATAATCACTAAGTGTTCTGTTCTCCTGTATGTGGGTTATGCCCACATTTGGGCTAGGAAACAACATGGGTTTGGACTCAGTTTCCTTTTCATGGCTCTATCAGCAAGGAGCTGGGGAGCAGCACAGTTGCCCTAACCCTCATCCAGCCTGCCTTCTCCGAACTCACAAATATGGATGTCTTTTGAACTCCCATAGAGGAGTGTCTGAGATTTTTGGAAACAAAGGTACCACGTAATGGAAATGCTTCCACACTGCTAGGATCTGCAGGTTTTGACTCCCCAGAGTTCACAGAAGTGGAGCAGAGTCTTTGGGCACTTAATCAAATTGTTTATTGTGAAGGAATTAATAAACATACAACTCCAAAATTTCATAGAGCTGTAGTTTAAATGAACTTTTGAAAGGAGAGCTGTGAGAGCTTATGAGAGGCGAAGTATCTGAATGTATACATCATGCATTAGCCTGAAGCCTACTTTCCATACTCTTTCCCCCCCTCCCCACTCTCTGTGGTACAAAGGGTTCCTCTATATGGCTCTGGCTTACACTGGTTAGTTCAGAGAGATCTCTGTAAAATACTCTGTATTATTTTAGCTACTCATCTGATCTAACAGTAACAAATTCAGTCATTGGGGCTGTGCTGATAGTAAGCTACAGAAATACAGGATGTTTTCATCTATATGGAAAATGCTTTACATGTGTGGGACTATTGCACTTTAAAAGTATAGCATTGTAATGGATGTTTTTGAAAAGTTCTTGGCTCATACCTTATTGTGTATACTGTAGTGTAAATAATTTTTCTTTAAAAAAAAAAAAGCAAGGGTTTTGCCCACTTGGCCTCATTTTGCAGTGAATGAGCTTGTAATAACTAAGTTATGGGCATGATGTTGGTTCTCGTATTTCACTGCCAGGATATATGTTTTTTGAACTATGTTGTAATGAAGTTGGGAAGAAAACACAATTTAAATTGGAAATAGCGCATGTTAAAGCACAGTAGAAATCTACTATAGATGAACTGCAAAGGAAGAATGAAAATGGAGTACATTTATATAAAAGTACAATTTAACAACTGTGGAGCTCCATACTAACAAGTCTGTCAAATCTAGCAGGCCCTGAAAGTTGCATGCTTAATCTAATATATCACAATTTATAGCTTAGGGGAAAGGGGATTAAGCATGGGGTAAGGGTCAATGCCAGACAAAGTGGTCTCCAAATTCACGACGAGATGCAGAAGTGTGATAATGCAAATAATGGTTATATTTCAGAATAATTTCAAAGATGGAGCTGTCCATCTGTTTATCACAACTGTAATTCAAGCAATATCTGATTTCAAGCAAACTACTGTTTTCTCTTTATAGATGTTGATGAGTGCCAGGCTATACCAGGGGTCTGTTCAGGAGGAAACTGCATTAATACAGTTGGCTCGTATGAATGCAAGTGTCCTGCTGGTCACAGACAGAATGAGGCAACTCAGAAATGTGAAGGTAAGTGTATAGTGTCTGAGAACATTCCTAAATGGTGATCATTACTTTGAGTCAAAGTGTCTCTTTGTGGTGTAGTTTTAGAGACTTGTACAATGGATCATGATTGGAGCCTTTCTGGTAAAAAGAGAGAAAAGTTTGCAAAGTTCTGGGTTTTACTACACAGAATTGGCACTACCGGTTGTATTTGTGCTGTGTTTAGTCATCGTCATTGGGCTCATCACATCATATGTATCCGCCTTGTTTTTCATACTTTCTACTAGACAGTTTGCCAGCTTACCTGACAAACTGAATAAAGCAGAAAATTCTGTTCCAAAATAAAAAAGAATTAAGGAGAAAAGACTGAATGTACAGCATTTGGAAGCAATTGTATTATCATGGTTTTATTTTTTTTAAAGTTCAAAATATTCTAGTTTTAATGGATATCATCAACCTACTGATCATACCATAGTAACAGCTGATTTGATGAAAGGGTTGAGAAATGACTGTTATGTACAGTTTCTATTAAAGAAGGGCTTGGGTATGTACAAGCCTCACAGAAGACTACGTACTTTTAGTGCAGTGGAGTTCAATTTTTGCTTTAATTTACCAATCTAATTGAGACTCAAACATTGTCGGTATTCTACAAATAGAGTTTGCTTATTTGGTAAACATATTGATTGGCTAAGAGCAAAAACTTCTTGAAGTTTCGAAGCAATGTAATCGAAAACTGTTAAGTGTAGATAGCTCTAGCTATATATAATCTTAACAGTTCAAGTAATTTATGAACTGTTCGTCTGAGAGGTGTCACTGTAGTTTGTACTTGTTAGATGTTCACAGTAGTGAAATATGTTTACAGTTAAAATTATTGCTTGATTTTTTTTTTTACCTTCTGATGCACATTAGTTTTATTTCAAGATTTATTTGTGTGAATTTACTGTTACCATGTGATTCAAAGAAAAAAGAACATGCAAACTTTACTTGTTCCAGCTAACCTTTTTGTTAGAAAGCGAAGACAACTTTACTTTCAAGTCTTATAGGAGAGAAAGTGCAGTCTTTTGGTTTGCCATTAGGAAGCAGTTTAAGTAAGCTACTAGATTCTTTGATACTGAGTTGAGTTCATTTAAAAACAAACAAATGTGGTTAAATGTCTATGGCCAAATGTTGAAGTAGTCTTAGCTTGGTAGTTTTTCTTGCAATCAAATACAGGGACACAAAATTCAGAGTGAAATTAAAGCAACACCATCAATTTGGAAATCACATTTCGATATGAAAATGTTGTGCCTATGTTATTATACAAAATATCTAATGTTATTAAAAAGACTAAAACAAAACAAAAACAAACAACAAAAGTTAAAGGATTTTGTTCCCTCTGCTTTTCCAGTTTGTTTATTTTATGCATTTGACAATATTTTCCGTATAGCCAGTTTTCCTCTTTTGTTGATGTTCAGTTTCACTTTTTTTATCATGGTCTTCTAGCATGATGCCATTACGCTCATGTATTGCTTTGGGAGAAGCTTGTGTGCATTTTCTTCCCCAAGCCCTTCAAGAAGGTAGTTAACCAATAATATTAAGAGTTGCTGTTGTTTCTGAATTTGGGGCTAGCAGGGCCTTTTCTTCTCTAGGCCCCAGCACCATGGCTGAGAAGCAACAGGAGCCGTGTGTATGTATTTTAGGTTGCCCCTGTGCAAATGGCCAGGGAGTTCCAGAACCCTGGCAGATGAACCAGGGGGGCCTCCCTTTGGACCACAGAGACAAGCAAGGGTCAGGGAATATCAGGAGCCTTGTAGGGTATGCCTACATTGCATTGTAAACCCAGGTCTGTGGGACCTTGGCTTGTGGACCTGGTCTTTCTAAACTTGCACTTGAATGTCCACCTGGGCTTTGTAAACCTGGGCTTGCAGTTTCTGAACTTGGGACTTTCAGCCATGCTATTGTAACCTACAGGCCTACTGGGTGTGGTGGTGTGTCCCATCTAGTGGCACCGAGACCACTTAGAGAGAGTTAAATGAGTCTGCTCTACAGGCTTAGCTAATAGCGAGTTGGCTCTTAGCTCATGCTGTAGAGAGAGGCTCATGCGCTAAGTTCTAGAGGTCTCCAGTTTGATCCCGCCCGCCGACGACTGGGGTCTCTTGGTGTTACACGATCACGTCCATACTGCATTATGCATACCTTCTGACTCAGATCTGTGGTTTGAGCTGCAAAACGACAGGGCTTGGACTGAAATTGCAGCAGGACTTCACAAGAGCCTGGCTTCGTCTGGGCCAGGAGGAGCAGCAGGGATAGCCTGACTCTAGAATACCTGGGTTTTCTTCACAGAAGCTGTGAAACAGCAACTGGACAAGGCAAGGAGCCAGGTGGCGGGTGTTTGTTTCCTGGGAACATGCAGGAGTCTGAGGAGCAGGTGGAGCATGGGGTCAGAGGTTTGAAAGTCATGCTTTGCCTTTGTCTGCCTGCAAAAATGTGGGGGGAGGAAGATGGGTGAGCCCAAGAATATTTGTTACTGTGAGTCTCAACCTGCCCAAAAGCCTGTTCAAAACAACAGTATGGAGGTACTGCTCCCCTGTGATTGCCTAGAGAGGATTCTTCATTTGAGTCTGGCCCTATGTTTAGCTTAAGAGCTATCAGTACCCATCCTACATGCTGTTGGACATCGGTGCAGGTCCCCATGCTGGTGCCTGGCCAGGAGGACAGTGACCTATGCAATGGCATTCTGGTTTCCCCAGGGTCAACTAACCTTTCCATAACTGTTGTTCTTCGAGATGTGTTACTCATGTCCATTCCACAACCCACCCTCCTACCCCTCTGTTGGGGTTGGTTGCCAAGAAGGATGAGTACCACAGAGGGAAATATCTCTGGTAATGGTGCACACGGCACGCGCACACCTAATGTGGAATGGACATGAGCAACACATCTCGAAGAACAACAGTTATGGACAGGTTAATAACCATTTTTTTTCTCTCCCACCATTTCCAGTCCCAGTCTCACCTGACTCATTGTCTTCCCCCCTGCACTAGCTCTGATTCCCTCTGTGTTTGAATTAGACTGCTTCATCCTCAATGCTGCTTTGGTGTCAGCAGAGACAGATCATTGAGAGCACAGGAGAAGCAAGCTCCCTGCTCACAGTTCTGGTGCCTGGCCCCACTCCAGCCCACAGCAGCTGGGAGAAGTCCTTCCCGGGAAAGTTCTTTTGAGTCCCTGTAGGCCTCAGCTGGAGCATGCTTAGTCACTCTGTGGGGATTGTGCACGCACAGTTCAGTCAGCTCTGAGAGCCGCAAATGTGCTCATTATGACAGCAGTAAAAAGCTCAGAAGATTCTAAGCTCTAGCAAGTCTCTACTGAGCATGTGTGAACTGTGATTTTCAAAAGCTTATAACTTTGTGAAAATCTGCCCAAATTTGGCAGGGTTTGCAAACAGCATATCACTGACACAAAGGCTTGCCCCTGCCAAACTTGAAATCCCTCCAGAGGGGTCCACTAGATGTTTCCAGATAAAAGGTTGCCAGAATTTTTTTACAATGGCAAAACAGCATACTTTCCCCTAGTCTCATTCTCAGAAACAGTTGAACTGTTTTGGCTAAAAAATTTCCCTACAAATTCAGTCTGAGACAGACACTAAGCATAAAAAAAAATTAGCCCAAATGGTTAAAGTTTGGGACAATTATAAGCAACTGAAAACAGGAGTTTATAATGGAAAGTGTTGAGCAACCTTAGTAATTGGTAGTGCTGACAGCCCCACCTATTAAAAATTATTATAGGATATGTGACTAGAAACAGAATTATTTATGCTTGTAAAAATGTTGGCAACTCAGTATATTTTTTCCAATGCCATTCAAGCCATCTTTAATAAGTCTCAGACAATAAGTAATCTGCCCAAAATCCAAAAGTATTTACTTGCAATCATATCACTAACAAATATATTAACGTTACAATAAATAATAAGCAGAAATCTTGAATAGAAAATTTGAGAAAACTTGAACAGACTAATCTTCAGCTTGTCAATTGAAAAATGGAGTGAAGACAACTAAATGCTAAACAAATATACATTTTGTTTGGATATTGTGTCAGTTAGAAATAGTATCTTTTGTTAGTGTTTATAGCCATCTTGCCTCCATTTCTTTTTTAAATTGCTGAGTGGAGGCTTTTATTCAATGTAAGGTTCTACAATTTATGCCTGTATACATTATACACCAAGGGCAAGATCCTGCGTTCCTTGCACACCTGCAATGCCCAATAAAATCAGTGGAAGTTTTAGGGTGGACAAGCAATGCATTATAGGGTGAAAAGGAATGGAAGGCCTGATTCCTATCTTCAGTCTGGCAATACTCCCCTGGGAGCCAGTGGGAGACTTTCTCAAGAGAAGGCCGCAGGGAGAGGCCTAAAAAAGGTATTTTAAAAATGAAAATATAGCACCTGAACTAAGATAACGTTTGTTGGTGACCGTTATGATACAGTTGCAGATCAATGAATCAAATCCTGGGCCTGGCAATGTCTGCTGCACAGAGCCTTCAGCAGCTCTGTATTGTGCCCAGGCTCTGTAGCAGTTGATGCTTCTGCAAATCCTGAGGGGAAGAACCTCACTTTGAGGTTGCCATGGAGTGTGTTTGCTGGCACTCACAGCCACCTCATCTCCAGGAGTAATGTCCCAGACTCCACATGCCACCATGATAAATATGACAGTTAGGTCATTGGAGATGATAAATGGAATGAGCAGAAGATGTGGTGCCTCCCCAGTATCTTCCTAGATATCTGACTGAATGGGCCAGGTGGTGTTCCAACATGGCTTTTCAAAAGTGGAGCTGTCATCCAGGACCTCACATAGGGCTTCTTCCCTGCAGCCCTGTCTGTCATGATAGAGAAAGAATGCCTCTGCTTAATTCCCCCCCACTAGTCAAGGTGAGGATTTGTTATATTTTCTGAGGACGAGGCCCCAGTCTTAAGATTTTCTCCACTCTGTGAAATTCACAAAAAAAGTTAACAAATAGATTATATGTAGCTAAAGCCAGATCTTAGTGGCACCCAGGGTTTTTAGTTTAAACTAGACAATGAATTGATAATATGTATGCATCCCCTTTACTATCAATCAGAATATTATTATCTAATTGCTCTTTGTACTAATACATTTAGGATTAGATTGAATCCCATTTTATTGCACCTTGTCACCGGAAATTGAGGCAGAAGAGATGCAAACAACTCATTCTTGACAAACAGTAAAGAACTAGTTTCAAAATGAATATGTGCTAATGAGTGAGGTCATATTTTAAAGAAAATGTGTGAAACGGTTATTTTGTGTACTGTGCTCACTGTAACAGATGTGAAACACTAAAATCTATCAATCAGAGTTTTGCATCAGGGAGGAGTATAAAGTGGTTATATAATGGAAAATATTTGGGGTTTGCTATAGATTTACAATCCAAATAGTTAGTAAAACCATATTGTAAACTTATTTGTAGAAATCAAGATATTAAAGCAAGTTTATAAGCTCACAGAAAATAACCACTTGCAAATTGGGTGATAAGTATTCACTGAAAAAGAGTTTCCTCTTTTTCTTTGGTTTAACAGAACAGAGTAAAACAAAACCAAAAAAGTATCATTACATCAAACAGTAAAAGGAAAGCAGATTATGTATCATTTTAATGTTTAAACTATTTTTGGTGTGTTTTTTCATTCAAGTCTGATCACTTGCTTGTTCCCCCTCCCTGATGTTTCAAAAGGATATGCTTCTTTAAAATGACCTGTTCAGCATGGCACGGGGTTGCATTTTATTAGTGTCTTGGATGCCAGTGTATACAAATACTTACATGAGTTTATATTGGCTGATTGTAGGTCAGAAATCTGAACATGTAATGTTTGTGCCTGGCATCAAATAAAGTATACTAATGCCAAGAGGAGAACTTGTTCAAGGATATCCCTGCTTCTTAAGAGGGCAATTAAAACATGCTTTGCATTTTGCTCCTTTAAATCATCCAAAGCTCTTTTAAATAATTTTTTGAAAAAAGGCTATTCAACAATTCTCCCAGGTAAGGTTCACAAGGATGAATTAATGAACTAGGTACAACCCTTTACTGTACATGGTGTTTAAATAAGGGAGTGTAGGCAGTTTAAGTCAGTATACATGGAAGAACTGAAATCAGATAACAGTATGTGTGGTTTGAAGCACCTGTTATTTCAAGTTGAATAATCAAAAAGGTTTTATTTCCTACCTGGCTAGCATCCTACAGCACTAAGGTGGAGAGAAGGAAGAGCCTGTCTACATTAGAGATATTTGTGCTGGTGTAATACATCAACGTTGTTACGTTGGTGTAATTTTTTGAAATTTTCCTAATGTAGACAGAGCTTAATATTGTAGCACTTTACTCATCTTTGAGTGATTGTCCACACACATTCCACACTGGGGGTGCAAGCGCCCCATGCATACAGGATCAGATTATTTTTAATAGTAGTGCCAGTTGGAGCCACCCCTTCACTGTTATTGCCCTCTGCCTTCCCATAGCAAGGGTAAAAAGGATGGGGCAGCTGCAGCTCATGCTCAGTTCCCTCTTACCTCCTGTGGTTGCGAGACAGAACCCGCAATATCAATATTCTTTGCTTATGAAGTTACTAGTTTTCAAGTTTGAAGTTTCACTAGTTAAATTGTTAGGTTTTCTTTGATTATTTCATCTATCACTGCAGTTAAGAGCAGTGTAACAGGGGTGTTGGACGACCAGTCAGCCTAGTGGTTTGAGTACTTGACTTCCTGCCCCTTGCTTCTGTGGGGAAGCTGGCTGGATGAGTGATAGAGAAAAGCTATTCCGCTGCAGTGCAAGACATTCTCCTTTGCAGCAGGAAACCCTTGACCAGGCTAACATATAGAGCCAAATGGAAGCGATTCTCTATCTGGGAAATGCAGTGTCAGCTTTCACCAGTAACAGCCCCAGTACCTGCTATAATATTTACTCTACTTGAAACAAACCATACTTTCCCTTAGTTCAGTTTGGGTGCATCTCCAGTGATATCCTCCAAAAATCCCCCTCTTCAGTGATACATTGTTTTCTCACACTCCAAGGTGTTGAGATTTTTCAAAGGGCTCCCACATATGTTTCCACCAGTTTGAGAGCCCCTCCTTCATGAGACCTCAATCTGGTTTTGATGGTATTGTTGAGTTCCCCATTTGAACTCTGGCTACATGCTTTTCTGCGATCTTTCAATGAAACTGCCTTCGTTGTGGTCCTCACATCTGCTAGATGGATAGGAGAGATTTAGGCTCTCATGGCAGGCCCACCATATACAGATTCAGTCAAGCCTCACTCAACATTTCTGTATAAGGTGATCTCAGACTTCGACATCAACCAACCTATTCACCTCTGGGTTTTCTTCCCAAAAACACATCCCTCTCCAAGCAGAAATAAACTCTGCACACTGGATGTTGTGAGGACATTAACCTTTTGTTTGGACACAACCAGACCATTCAGATGTGCATCCAGACTCTTTGTGATGTTTGCTGAAAGGATTAAGAGTGAACTGGTATCACCTAGCTAAGTAGGGCTCGGACTGCTTTTAGACTTGCTCTACCTTAGCCAAGAAGGATTCACTTGGACAGGTCAGCGGTAACTCCACCCATGCCCAGGCAACTTCTGCAGCCTGTCCCCATATAAGAATGATGCAGAGCAAAAATGTAGAGTTTAGTCCTCACATTTTTCCCTGCTGCAAGCTTCCATGCTGAATGTGAAATTTAGTAGGGGGGGTCCTCTTTCAGTGGGCCTCCTTGCCCCTATCTCCTGACTCTGGTATAACTGCCTGCTTAGCGCCAAGAGTGGAATCTGTGTGGACAGTTGCTCGAAGAAGAAATAACGATTACTTGCCTTCCTGTACATGTACTTCTTCAAGCTGTCTGTTGTCCACACAGATTCCATGTCCTGCCCTTCATTCCTGCTGACCAGTGTCCTGTTCCAGGCCGCCTTATTGGTGAAGAAACAGAGTGGGGGGTTGTGGCCTGGCTTGGCCACAGGAAGTGAAAGGGTGTGCAGGGTGTAGGTACAGTCCCACCTCACAACTGCTATTCAAAATAATCTGATCTCACGCAGATGGTGTGCATGTGCATCAAGTCAGTAGCGCGGCCAGGTCCAGAGCCCAGGGGGAGCGGCGCTATAAAAAGGTGCCTCCCCCTGTACTTACCTGGCGGCGCTCTGGGTCTTCGGCAGCACTTTGGCGGCGGGTCCTCGCTCACTCCACGTCTTCGGTGGTACCCGCCACTGAAATGCCGCCGAAGACCCGGAGCGCCGCCGGGTGAGTGCAAGAAGCGGCACTTAAAAAGAAGCGGCTCTGCTAAAAAAAAAAAGGCGCCGCTTCTTTTTAAGGCGCCGCTTCTGCTCACAGCGGGAGCGGCCGCTCCCCCTGCTCCACCCCCCCCCCGGGCTACGCTACTGCATCATGTGCGGAATCTATGTGGACAACACATCTCAAAGAGACATCGTTTCCTATAGAGAAAGTAATCATTATTTCCTGGCACCTGACACCCTGAAAAATAGAGTGCATATAACAAAAAGTTATACACATTAATTAACTATAATATGAACATTATAAAGAGAGTTTATATTTCTATAAAGACAAAGGGGATAGCTTACTGGTCCAGCATATGTTTTGACACCGAACCAATACGCTCAGAAAGGTCACTTGTTCTTTTGGTTCAGTAAAAGGTATCACAATCCTGTCTCCACCTCCCACCCACAAGAACTGATGCAGGTGCAAACATTTTCTTATAGCATTGCAATTTATAGCTCACTGGCTTATGTTTTCCGCTGAGTAAAATGATCACGAGGTGGTAAGGAAATCGTTTAATAAAATCTCCTATATGTAGTCAGGCCAGTCTTTGGAATGATTTTTAGTTACCAGAGTCATAGCATCAATTTAGCCTGTGTTTTGGGACTTGACTACACCTTTTTAGTTTTTCATTTCTCTCTAAGGCACTACAAGATCTGGACAAGTGCTGATTAATACTGGGCAAAGTCCTGAGGTCTTTATTCTGGGCCAGATCATCCCCATGGAAGGGCATCTTGGAAGGAAATCTCCCCTTGTGCTGCTCCACCCTCCCCATAATCATCCACAAAAAGGAAAAAGGGAGTTGGTTGTGGTTTCCCTCTGCAGAAAAGACTATGTGCATCAACGCATCTGCTCTGTCCCCAAGTAGGCACTGGCTATGTGACTGGGCAGGTACCAGCGAGTCCCTGGCTGCAGTATCCCCGATGGGGAGGAGAGGTTGATGCAGATGAGAAGCTATATATTATATTATTCTCCTAAATAAGCTCTGTGGGGAGACGTGTGTGTGTGTGTAATTTCACACAGCAGCCTGGTGTATTAGGGGAAAGAGATAATGTATATTTACAATGGACACTCCTTTCAGCAGCATGAAGAGTACATATGCCCCCCTGACATGGCTATAAATAGCAGTGTAGGTGGTGAGGCTCTGCTGGAGCGATAAGCGTACACCCTGAACCCTGTGGATATGTACCTACTCATCCAAGCAGTGCCTTCCTTAACCCCGCCCCTCCCCCATCTCTGCTACTTTTTTTTTAAGCATGGAGTATCCCGCTGCTAGAGCCTTTTCCCATCACAGGGGAAAATTCCTGTAGTGGGGAAAGGCACAGGCAGCCCCCCACTGCTGATCCTTTCCCCACTGCCACAGCCTTTCACTGACATACGCAGCTATACACTGCCGTGTGGATGCAGCATGCTTTTCACTGCGGCATATAGCCATTGGTGGTGGCATGCCGACATAGCCATCATCTGAAGGGTGGGATGGATGAAATAGATGCACCAGAGGGACCAGCCATGCACAGATTTTGGGGGTGACAATCCAGGCCTCAATCTTTACTCAGGCATTTCTTGGTTAAAATTCCTTTGGCTTCAACGAGAGTCTGAGTAAAAATAAAGTGCCCAGTCCTACAGATGATTACACCTGAAGTTAATGGAACTGGTCATGTAAGTGTTTGCAGGTTAGAGCCACAGGGAAGGACATCTGGAACTGGCCATCTGTGAGGAAATGTCTGAGAAGAGAATGTGTGTATAGAAGGAGGATTCAGTTAATAGAGGGTCCATTGTTTTAATGTTATGTTTTATTTAAAATGTTATACAAAACTGATCTCACTACTGAGTATTCTACCCACTCCCTTCCCCTCCCTCAGTATGGAAGGCCAGATGAAACATTACTTGCTGACTTAAAAAGGGCAAAACCTACAATCCTTACCCAGGCAAAACTCCAGTTTTCAATGGGAGGGGTAGGAATGTAACATTGACTATTCAAACCTTTTTTTAAAACAGTAAGCTTTACACCTACGAGGGTGAGATTTCAAGTTCTCTGCTATATCCTTTGGCCTAAAGCGTTCACATGTACTTTTGTATTTTTTTTTAATGTTATCTTCTTGCAGCAATAATTGGAATAAATAGGAGTGTTCATGTCATGCTTTTTCTACCTTAATGTATATTTGACTCAGCTGTGTTGAGCACTTAATCCATTTATTTCTCTGCTAGACTATTACTTTGCATTGCTCTCCTGTGTTTCTTTTCTGAAAGATCAGTAAAAGATCTACATTCTGTTTATAGCAGGGGTGGGCAAACTTTTTGACCTGAGTGCCACATCGGGGTGGGGAATTTGCATGCAGGGCCATGAATGAAGGGCTATGGCAGGGGTTGGGGTGCAGGAGGGGGTTTGGGAGGGGGTGCAGTGTGCAGGAAGGGGCTCAGGGCAAGGGGTTGGGGCACAGGAGGAGTGCAGGGTATACGAGAAGGCTCAGGGAAGGGGGTTGGGGTGCAGGAGGGGGTGTACAGTGTGGGAGGGGTCTTAGGGCAGTGGTGCAGGGAGGGGTGTGGAGTGCGGGAGGGGGTTGGGGTGCAGGAGGTATGCATGATGCAGCAGGGGGTTGCGGTGCAGCAGGGGTTTGCAGCAAGGTGCAGTAGGGGGCTCAGGACAGGGGGTTGGAGTGCAGGAGAGGTTCGAGGTGCGGGCTGTAGCCTGGCGCCGCTTACCTGGAGCGGGTCTGGGGTGGCAGTGGTGCACACCAAGGCCAGGGCAGGCTTCCTGCCGGGCCCTGTCCCTGTCTCTGCGCCATTCCTGGAAGCGACCGGCACCACATCCCTGCGGCCCCTAGGGGAGGGGGCGCAGAGGGCTCCACGCGCCTGTGGGTATTTCCCCCGAAGCTCCCATTGGCCCCGGTTCCCTGTTCCCAGCCAATGGGAACTTCAGGGGAGGTACCCACAGGCAAGAGCGGCGCGCGGACCCCTCTGCTCCCTCTTCCCCCAGGGGCCACAGGGACATGGTGCTGACCGCTTCCCGGAGCAGTGCGGGGGCCCGTGGCACCATGGGGGTGGCAAATCCGTGGGCCGGATCCAAAGCCCTGAGGGGCCGGATCCGGCCTGCGGGCCGTAGTTTGACACCCCTGATTTATAGAGTATTTTGGGAGGCCAGAGCTAGCAGTTCTTACTGAAGCAAAACTCGCATTGAAATAAATGAGAGTTTTCCCTGAATAAGGATTACAGGGCATATACAACAGATAACTACATAAAGAGACCAGTTTGTATATGCAACTATCTGTGTGTGCCTATATATACCTACATTCTGTACATATCTTGGACACCTGTTTGGGGGGATGGGCCCTTAACATTTACACAGCAGTGTTCTAATTTTTCTTATTTATTTATAGCCTTTTCATAGTATCTGAGTAGCTCGTAAACATTTACAAATTTATCCTCTCAACACGCATGTAAAGTAGGGAAGAATTATTATCATCATCATCATCCTTGTTTTACAGGAAGAGAAACAGTCAGAGACACAATAAGTGATGTCCCCAGGGAGACATGGAGAGTCTGTGGCAGAACTAGGAACTCCTGAGTGCCAGTCTGGTACCGTAACCAGACAATACCCCTTCCTATTCCTTTGGCATAAGCTTATTGAGCTGCAATATATTAGGTGTTGTCTTAGGGCTAAAATTGTGTTTATTTTGAAGACTTTCAGGTTATATGTGACCCTCATTTTAAGAAAGAGATACATTTGACTCATCTGCTGGTGCTCATGGAAGTTAAGCATGTGGGTCCTGAGGAGAATTTACTCTTTCAGAGCTAGATTCTGCTTACTACTTCCATGGTGTTCAGCTAGGGGGAAGAAGCCCAGCGCTTATGTGGACCACCCTGCTTGCCTGGTGGTCTACATAAGTGGTGGGTAGAATTACCATACTTGTACTTAAGGAAATGTAGGGACTGTGCCCTAATTACTCCCTTGCGGGTGGGAATATACCTCATCCCTTGAAGGAGTGTAGCAGTTTGTCCTCCTCACAGTACACTAGGATGCTGTAGGAGGCAGAATGCCACTGGTGCTCTTCCCCCGCTCTTGTGTGGTGTGGTTCTGCACCACTCACCCTGCAGGGCCAGGCCTATATGCCACAGTCTAACTCTCTTGATGAAACTTGATACCAAAATGTAAACAGCCTTTTTAAAGAATAAAATTATATTTCTGTTTTTCCTTCCTTGTATAACATACCAGTTCATTACACCATGTGTGTTAAATTCAAACTTGACACTACATTAGACGAGGTAGAATATAGCTAAAACACTTCCACAGCAGCCTTTTTCAGCGTTCAGACATTTCTGAGACCCTTTTCTGGTACATTTGCCAAGATATTCATCATATCCTGCCTACTGTAAGCTTTACAGTAAAAAGCCATGAATTCTGGCTGACAAGTGGCCAGGCTGTTTTCTTTGGCAGACAGATATCCTATTAATACCTGCAGCTGGGATGTTTGCTTCACACATTTAGAGCCAGGTCTTAACGGAGTTTGCTCAGTTTTACCTTCTTAGGTGCAACACCAGAAGGGCAAGCACTCAGACGTTAGGGTTGTTTCATACTTATGAAAATGTCCTCTTTTACCCCCTTTTACCTACCTTTTTTAAGTAACATTTCCCCATACGCCTTAATTTATGCTCGTTTTATTGTGAGCAGTGCGGCTCTTCCAGCCAACCAGTCTACTGGTCTTTCTGAAGTAAAATCTCAAAATTTCTAGTCAGTGCTAATTGAAATCTTGTTATGGGTATGTCAGTGCACAAGAATGGGGGGAAAAAGGAGTTTATCTTAGAAACTAGTGGCAAGAAAATATCCTTAACCTGGTGCTGGTAAAATGTGAGATGGGTCTCTGGTGCAAGAAATCAACCTGGGAATTTTCTCCAAGAGCTCCTGGTATATTGTTTGGTCAGGAGGGTAGGGTTTGTCCTCCCCCGGGGAAAAGGTTGCAGGATCCATTCTCCAAAACATGGTAGATCCTCAGGGAATTGCAGGAGGCCATATGGAAGCTCTCCTCGGCTCCCCGGCATTCAGTGGAGGGTACGCTGTAGAAGATAATACAGCCCTAGACTGATAACTTTTTCTAGGGAATCTGCATGGGGCCAGGTGAGGAGACTGATGTGCAGTCTGCCCCTAGTCCTCTAGCTCCTTGCCCTGATTTGCCAAGTCTTCACGCTCGCCCTGCAGACTGGCAGAGCAGAGCTCCCTGTGTGAGCTGGGAGCAGGGGAGTGATAAAGCAGAAGTATCTGGCCAGTCCTCTCCTATTCTCCTCACAGGACAATGCTCCAGATTCTACCTCCTCATTACCTGGAGGGAAAGTGAGTCCCAAGCTGTAGTTAGAATTACAATAAAGGGTACAAAATCGTATAGCCTTTTAAAGCCTATGTTTATTGCACACACAGAGATTTTGTAAGTAGACGGTGCTGCCCATTAAAGTAGCAGCAACCCACATATGCAAGATAAAGTAAAAATGAATGAGAAACACCTAAATTTCAACAAGCGCCTGTTGTTTTTAGACAGCAACATTATACGTGTAATTCAAGTTATTTCAATCAATTTCTGTGTGTCACAGCTCTTTCCCCCACTAAGTCAGCAAAAAATAAAAGCATCCTGTAAAAGATTGCTGCAGGTTTGGAGGTGTCTGTGAATGGTGCCAGACAGATAGTCCTGGACAGTGAAGTCTTGTATCTATTTTCAGAACCAGCACAGTAACAGAGATGGACAGTGTAATTTTCCTCACACTACACTGTCATTGTGTTGGAATCTGATGTGCAGGGAGTGCTTCAGGGTTTGAGAGAGTAGAGAGCTTTCCTGTCCATGCAATCTGTGACATCTCTGCTGAAATTGCCAACACAAGAGGAACTCTATTCAGAACACATGAAAAAGATCCTCTTGGATGATTTGTCCTTGCCAGTTTTCCTTTCCGTCTGTCTTTGTGACATGGTGCCTTAATTTTTGTTTGTGTAGAGGGGGATTATCATTCTTGTTTTTTAACCAGTTATCAGTTGTGATAGAAATGCACTACATGGACGATATCAAGGCAAGGCATGCAACAGGTTCCAGTTCTGTTATGATTTACACACATGGTTTCATTTCATTGGATTAAATAGGATGGTAACCCATTCCCCACATCATATATTTGGTCGTAATGTAGTAAATTCATGCAAGATTTTGTAGATTTCCTGGGGGAATTACTTGGTTTGGATTTATACCACCATTTGGGATTCTGAAACCTCTGTGGTGGTTAGCTATGATGTCACAAGTGAAGCTATTATTTCTTAGAATGTTTTGATCTGGCAAAAATGGCTTTTTTCTTATAAAACACCTAAATCTATACAAAGTGTGGATACCATATGTATTATAAGACGCCAGTTAAAACTTGCCACTGTCCATCGGATGCTTTGTTAAAATAAAAGACAGTACCAAATTAGTGGTATATAAAATCTAACTGAAAACAGTAAGTGAAAAGCGATAAAAATACGTCTAATAAATCTTTGCTCTTGGTGTTCTTTTAAATCTTTTTCCTATTCTGATATTCTTTTTTTCCATTTGACAAATATTTTAAAGTATTTACCAAATGGATTATAATTCATTATTTTTATTTATTTATTTATTCATAATAATTTATGTAGCTGTTTCTGTAGTCCCTCAGTGTGGTGTTGGGTCCTATACAAAAACAAAGGACAATGCAATCTTTGCCCTAAGCGTTTACAAGCTAGCTCTGTACTGTTTGTTTTATTATTGGTATAATAAAAGCCTCGGAAAGTATGTGATCTGCAACAAAAATACAGTTAACAGTTGCTGATGAATCAGCATAGGAAGCACAAGCAAAAGAAGTATTAAAGAGTATTATGCTCTCTTTCCCCTTCTTCTGCATGGAGACAGGGGGTCAGCCGCTGAGCTATGGGAGGAATAGAAAGGTTGTTCCCCAGTCTGCCTTGCAGAGTTCCATAGAGAAAAGCAGTAAAGCACAAGGCTGTGTTTGTTTCTCGGTTATGAAATACTGGATATATTTATAATAATTTTTTCTCAGTTGTGGAGTAGTGAATTTTAAAAAAATCTGATATTTAAAATGTGGGGAATAATCACCACAAGTAAGGAAGGCAAGTAAGTGTGTTCAGTAAATTTATCATTCTAAACTATGGTGAGTCCTTTAAAGCAATATTTTAAATAGCCTAGTTGAAAAGATTAAAATTTTTCACTTCCTCTGATTAATACTCATAGTGTAAAACATGCTATAAAGGTCATATGATCCTCTAAGATATGAACTATGTGGGTGCTTTGCTGGTAGAGCAATGATAGTTGTAAGGAGATGTCCCTTGTACAAAAAAAGGTACCTAAAAATCCCTTAAAAGTTTTACCATCAACATTGCACCATGTTTTTTTATTGGTTCCTTCACAGTGCAATATTCACATGCTCAGTAGGGCTGTGCATTTTCCTTTCCAGGTACAGTATGGGATTGTACCCTCTAGATCAGTGGCTCTCAACCTTTCCAGATTACTGTACCCCTTTCAGGAGTCTGATTTGTCTTGTGTACCCCCAAGTTTCATCTCATTTAAAAACTACTTGCTTACAAAATCAGACATAAAAATACAAAAGTGTCACAGCACACTGTTACTGAAAACTTGCTTACTTTCTCATTTTTACCATATAATTATAAAATAAATGGATTAGAATATAAATATTGTACTAACATTTCAGTGTATAGTACACATAGCAGTATAAAAAGGTCATCTCAATGAAATTTTAGTTCGTACTGACTTCGCTAGTGCTTTTTATGTAGCCTGTTGTAAAACTAGGCAAATATCTAGATGAATTGATATACCCCCTGCAAGACCTCTGTATACCTCAGCGGTATACATACCCCTAGTTGAGAACCATTGCTCTAGATCCACATTCATGCATGGAGGATTCCTTTTGTGTCTCCACCTAGTGTGCTGTCATCCCTGTGACTTTGTCCCCACACTTCCTTAATCCCATGGGTACTCTTCGTAGGTCTGAAGTCTCCATAGTGGCAAGATTTGAGGTCTGGATAGAGTGGGGAAGATGAGATGCACATTGTACACTCATTGGGCCCCCAACTGTTTCCCTAGAGGAGACAAACACAGCCCAGGGCTATTTTTCCCCCCACATTACTCCTCCCTGCCCCTCTCCCGGTGCAGCCATGACTAAGGAACCAGAGGTACTGCAGGATCAGCCAGTGCAGAGCAATATGGAGGATCTCTGGAGCTTTTCCAGGTTTGGGGCTAGGTCTCATGACTTTCTTTAGTGGGAGTGAAAATCCCAAATCCTAAAGGGACTGTATGGGGGACCTCTGCAAATTGATCCTCTTTGAGAGTTCTTTTTTCATAGCTTCTTCTGCATACTTTATGATAAATGATCTGGGCTCAAAAGTTTGACTTTTTTTTTTTGGTTTGTTTTATGGGGTAAAACTCTCTTAATGTCACTTTGCAACCAAGAACTTAAATGTAGACTGAGCCAAAAACACCAACGTTTTCCAGGCTTTGGGTGGTGCAAAAGCCACAGAGTTTCATATGCTTTCAACTGGAAAACATAAGTCAGCCCAAGTTTGTTGGAAACTTGGCCCAAGCTTGCTCAGAATTCATCCCAGGTTTAACGTGAGCCAGGTTGCAAGTTTATTACAAAACCTGAAACATGGCAACTTTAATTTGGCTGCAGGTTACATATAAGAGAGTTACTCAAAGCTCTAATAAACAGAGGTCACCATAAAAAAAAATCAGTGCGGAACTAGAATTACAAAACAGCGAAAAACAAAACCACTACCACCAACATGCCTATCTAAAAAAATGTTAAGGTTGCAAAGTGAAGCACTCAAAACTTAGGAAGTGCTTGATACTTGAAACTGCCCCCTTGTACCTATGCATTATGATGCAGTCTTTACTTACCTGATCACATAGTAGTTCTTCCATCGCAGCCTACTCCCCTCTGCTGCTCACCTCTCAGCATTACTGTCAGACTGTCTCCTTTACTCACTGTGTGGGCACCAACACGGGGAGCATTGAAAACACAAGTGTGGGTTTTGCCCCTAGCACATGCTGTCAGTTCTGATACCCAGCACCACATCATTTCACAGGTTTTGCTGTGGTCAAAACTTGCTCCATTGACTTGGTGGTATTTCAGTTCACATGAGATGCAACCACTGCTTTCAATTGGACTGTTTGCGTAACCAAAGATTAGTTCTATGAAAGGATGTACAAAGGTTGAGTCCATTCTTCTGAAGACCACAGTACAGTTTCTTTGAACTTCTTGAGGCTCGCAAAGCATCAGGAATGCAGCTGGCTCTGGCTAGCTGAGAATTCTCACAGCATGGGGAGCTCTTAGCAGGTGCAGAGCCATCATACTCGACCCCTATTCTGCCTTCCCGCATTCAGCCCTAGAGCAGGGGGAATGTTTAGGGTAGAACTGAACAGTGCTGCATCTCTGCTATGCTCAGCTGTTTTATGGTCCCAAAACGACCACATCCAGCTGATGTGAGTTAGAGCAGCGTCCAGACTGCTTTAACCTACGTTAGGATTAGGGTGGCACAGAACTGGAACATACAAAGAAAGCCGGCAATGTGTGATCAGCCAGCTTTAAACAGACAACCTGTAAGTGCTCTGCAAACCACAAGTGCTCATTGACCACAATTTCTGAACCATTGCAGTACGTTATTAAATCTGAGTTGCATCCAACGGAATGTAATGCCCTTCATTTTTTAAAAAAATTCTCTTCTTTGAAAGTATTATATGCAAGTGTTTTGTTAATCACTTGCTTCTTCCTTCTTTGAATAGATATCGATGAGTGCAGCATCATTCCAGGAATCTGCGAAGGTGGCGAATGTTCTAACACTGTGGGAAGTTATTTCTGCATTTGTCCACGTGGCTATGTCACATCTACAGATGGATCCCGCTGCATTGGTAAGTACAGCCTTCTGTGGGCTCTTAGGGCATTCTCAAGCCAGACTCTGGCCACTACTGTAGTTTATAAGCAGGAGGTGGGGCTATTGGCTGAAGCTCTCCTCTAATGGGAATTTTTGCCAGGGGATCCACATTGTACACAGGCACACTGGCCTTTCTGCCACAAATCCTAAATCTGTTCACAATGTTCCACTGTGCAGTCCTGTTTAGAGTGCCACTGCAGAGCACCATCTGCAGAGTTGGAGACTACATGGGCTCTCTTATGGCCAAGGACCCTCAACCAATACAGCAGAAATATGGTTTGCGTTTTTTACAGTTATATTTCCAGTTCTGTGCATCTGCAGCTGGGAGCAGGATTAGACTCTTAGCTAGGAAATAATAAGCCTCAGTTGTGTGGACAGATATGAGAAATTAGAATCCCACTCGTTGCTTAACTCTGCTTCTGTTGAAGTCAAAGGCAAAACTCACCTTGGTTTAAAAGAAGCAAGATTGAGCCCTTGCTTAATATTTCAAGGTCTGCCTTCCATAGGCGTACTTTACCTTCTGAATGCCAGCGTTAGAAGTGCACTCATATAAACTCAGAAGACATCTACAGGAAATGAAATGAATTGCTGTTTCATTTGGCTTGAGTGGCCTTTTTCCATTTGTAAGAATAAAACAGATCAAATGTCAGTAGGTTAGAGCTCTTTGGATCTGACTTTTAAAAAATCTGTTTCTGTCCTTTTAAAAAATATGTGTTTGTTTTTAGATGTGGTAATATGTGTCATGGATCTTTTCACTATGTTAGTTTTACAGCTGCATGTATGCCAAGCGTATGGTTTTAAATGTAACGTTGACTTGGCTGAAAATATCGTTTACCCCATGCAATAAACCATTAGCTGTTAAACTACCATCATGTGTCACTTATAACGTAATTTCTTGAGGTGGTTGTGACACTAAGAAGTAGAGTAGATGTTACATTCTCAGGCTCAGATCCAGCAAACACATAAGCGTGTGCATAACTTTATGCGTTGAGTTGTCCAATGACGATAAAGTTTTTCACGCACTCAAGTGTTTGCAGGATTGGGGTATAATTTGCTTGCAGTATCTAGGTGCAACATAAGTGAAGGGCAGAATGGCAGCCCATTCTATTAATTTAGATGGAATCAGTGGGCCTAAAGAGTCAAAGGATGACTCTGTCACTGTCCATATTAAACAGCATTAAACAAGGTTTGGGCTTTGATATACAGAGACATCAGCCTGCTTAATACTTAAACAGAGCCTTAGTCTGCTGTGCTGGCAAATACACCATTAAAAATCCTTTTGACCTTTTATTAAAGATGGAGAAAAGATGGGAAAAACAGTTAAAGCATTTGAAATATAAAGTATTAAGTATGGCTTTCATTTTAAAACATCCCTTGTTCCCTTTCGTGTTAGGTGGAGAGAGTGTTTAGAAGCGCTCCCCACCCTCCCTTTGTTTGACAGTCTCCTAAGATGGTAATAACTGTCCTGTGTGGGGAAAAAGCAAACAGATTAGTTGAACTGAACTGGAGCTGTTGTTGCTGTTATCGATAAAGCCCAACCCCATTTCCTAGAAGACAGAACAAGACAAACACACGCAAGAGGGGAGAGAAAAGAACAGCATCGATTAAAGCTATGAAGTTTGTTTCTGATGTTGACTTTAACTTGTAATCTTGCTTCTGGAAAAGCCCAGGCATAGCATACTGTCTTATTAGCCACTCTGAGGCAAGGCAAATTTGTACAAGCATTGAGCATTGTTCTTTTCTGCCTCTCGTGTTGCAGGCTTATAGTCTTGCAAAATATACAGTCTTGGCCAGCTAAGCCAGATTTTTGTTAGACAGAAAAAGGAAAAAGTAGAAGGATAGAAAAGACAAGAAATAAGGTGAGGAAGGAAAAGCATACATGGGATATGTGTGTGAGGAAAAAATCGTACATCCCAACTGAAGCCGGTGGAAGTGGCAGTGTCATCTGGGTCCCTCTCTTGGCCCATCTGGTTAGGACATCTTTCAAGATTAAGACAAAAAAGATCTGACCATGTCACAGTAGATGCTGGGATCCCAGAAGACAGTGGAGGTGGCAGCCATGATGGTGGAGCTTGCTCCTTCCTCTTGTTTCAGTCAGCAATTGTTGCACTTGTACTCCGTTCACATTTATCCATTCTTATTTTCATCTCAAAGTCTCTCTCTTTCTTAAGGATCTCAAAAGCGAGTGATGGGTAGATTAGCCCATCCCTTCATTATTTTGTCCGCCAATTAGGCCTAGTTTCTGACACACCAGTTTTGGTTAATTGATTTCTGGTACCACACTTCTCTTGTTTGTTAGACCTGGTCTTAACCCAGCCCTTGAGTTATATCAGTAGTCTTTTAGTTTGGATTAATTCAATCTCCCCTTTGCACCTTTCCCCATCAACATTGATTGTTATATTCTGATATTTTATGAACATCCACTCACTTTTTACAATTTCACTATTAGGGTAAATTTACAGTTATTACAACAAGCCTTATAACTGCGAATTAACCTCTTTCTGTCAATTTAAAATAGCTATTTGAAACCATTGGAACAATTTGGGGTTCATAATTTTCTAGATTTTATTTTTAATCAAAATACCAAGTTATTTTTATGCAAATACCTATTTTACCATTCCCATTAGTCTTCTTAACCTTCTGCAACAAATCAGTAGCTGAGACTGTGGCAGTAAAATAGTTCACTGCTTTTGAAGGAACTAGGGTATCACAAGAATTGGCATGCCACATGCTGAATAAACAAAGCATTTTTAAAGGATAAATGCTCTTGTTTTATATTGTTTCCGCCCAGCTCAATAAAAATACAGATAGAAGTCAAAATTTTACCTTCAGAAGCACATATATGATTCCCCCTGAAGCCAATGAGAGCTGCATATCCATATTGCGTGTGTTTAAAAATTTCCTTCTGGTTTGAGTTCTAATTTAGAAAAATAGGAGATCCATCTGCAACAACTGCACTTTCTCTACGAAGAAAACTTATTAACACATCTTATCAAGTAAACAAAAGATTCCTTATCTTCTCAATTTTTTTTACTCTGGAAAAATTATTTGGCTCTTAAATTATTAGAGTTCATATTAAGTCAAAGAGAGTCTTCTTCCAGAATTAGATTATTTAAGAGAAGCCTGAATGGTACTTCAACAGCCAGGTGCAGTGTACTAAGTAAAACTTCAGTACGTGAGAAAGTTGCTGACATTAAATTTGTTGCATGAAATATTAATTCTTTGGCTTAGAATCATAGAATATCAGGGTTGGAAGGGACCTTAGGAGGTCATCTAGTCCAACCCCCTGCTCAAAGCAGGACCAAATCCCAATTTTTGCCCCAGATCCCTAAATGCCCCCCCTCAAGGATTGAATTTACAACCCTGGGTTTAGCAGGTCAATGCTCAAACCACTGAGCTATCCCTCCCCCCTTGGATAGGATAGGAGTAAAACACATCCTTGGCTTGGATAGGAGTAAAACACATAGGAGAGCGTACTTCTAGGAGTTCGGTACTTCTGTACTGGCTACGTCGTCTGTTAGTTTGAGCAGACTCAGGAGACCTTAAATCCATTACTGATAGAGTGTGACTTTAGATAAGCCACTTATCCTCTGGTGCCTCAGTTGCTTCACCTGTAAAGTATGGATAATGAGCCTGTTTGTCTCCAAAATAATTTTTTCCCTGATTGTGCCCTGGGAACAGACAGTAGAGAGGTATGTTATGGAGAACAAGCACATACATGCCCCCCCGCCAGCTATAGGGCATAGGTGCTGCCGCACCCTCTGGCTTTAAGTGGTTTGCATCATATACAGGGTTTACAGTTTGGTTCAATGCCTCCCAGCACCCCCACTATAAAAATTGTTCCAGCACCCCTGCAATAGGTTCATGAAACTTCCAGTCTCCTGAGATCTATCAGGGACTATGGTCATCACTGCCAAGGCCCTGTGCTGTTTCTTGTCCCACTTCCAGCCCCTTTTAGCTAAACTTTCATACTAAGCAACATAACACTCCTAGTCTTTAAGATTAGACAGTCAATATAGTTTTAAAGTGCTTAATGATTATAAGTGTGGGACTGAGTAGTCTTTTTACTTTTACTTGCTGCACCAAGTAGTTGGAATGAGGTATTCTTAAAATTATAAAGGGCTTATGTTGAACTTGGGAAAACTGTTAAAAATTCACAGCCTGTTTCTGCTGCCATTACTCACACTGAACAATACTTTTTCTTTGATAGTAGTCCTATTGCTTTTGGTGGGACTACTCATAGAATAAGGTACTGTTCATTGTGAGTAAAAGTGGTAGATTCTGGCCCTACATATTATATCACATCATGAAAGAAACATCAAGAACCACATTTTTAAAACTCTTAGGGCAATTACTCTTTTTATTCGGACTGCT
Organism: Chelydra serpentina; assembly: GCA_037349315.1. Lineage (NCBI taxonomy): Eukaryota > Metazoa > Chordata > Testudines > Chelydridae > Chelydra > Chelydra serpentina. Next base: position 33,123,259 of record JBAIAC010000042.1, read on the forward strand.
GCAGTTTTCCCCCATGCACAATTACCAACCCCTGTGTCAAGCCAGTTCTAGAAAATTTATGCACATTTGTAGTTAGTCAGTGGAACTTTTGTGAGTAGAGCAAGGAGGGTTTGACACATCTTTTGCACGTGTAATTTAGATGCGTAGTTTTGAAAACTTGCCTTAAATTTTCTGAATTATATTCTTCAGGCCAAAGTAGCTGTATGGGCAAAAAATACTGCAAATTGGTCAGTTCAGTTTAGCACCTAAAAAAATGATCAGGAAAAATTTAGCAGAGTCTAATGTTATTAATCCAGAGTGATTTGATTTCAGATATGTTATTTAACAAACCTAAAAAATGAAAAGATTTATTGCATTGTTGAAACATATAGTGTATATCCGTTTATTGACAGTAGAATTGTAATGTAAGCTATTGCATGCAATTTTTGGTAGCTTGTCACTAATTTTGATAAAATACATTTATCTTTGGTCCAGTCCTGCTTCTCTTGAGCCAATTTGTGTATTACCTTACTCCAATTATTTCCAGTTCAATGGCTCTACTTGCCGAGTAAGGGTGTAGGGTGTGCACAGGATTTATGTTGGGCTAGATTGTGCATCTGCAATACCCCCTTTGTAAGGGACAGCGTGTAAGTTCATTGCCCCTGGAGCAGCACAGGGAGTAAATCACGCCTTGGAGGCTCCAAAAAGTAGCAGATTACTACTTCCTGGCCAGCAAGTTAGACTCTGACCATATACTGGGGGACAGAATATCAACCATACAATATTTGCTTACTTCTAAATATCCAGAGCAAAGGTCTGAGGAGGCTGCACAGGTTTGTTTGGGTGTGTATGGAGGAGAAGCAAAAAAAGGAGGGCAAATTTCTAAAGGACAGTTCATTAGTGTTTTTTTTTAATTAATGTCCAGATCAAAGGGCAGGCACATGTTTCTCCAGCTTGGTGAATGGTCGCTGTGCACAAGAACTTCCGAATAGGTTTACCAAAATGCAGTGCTGTTGTGAATCTGGTCGATGCTGGGCCATTGGATCTGTTCCTGAGATGTGTCCTGTGAGAGGCTCTGGTGAGTGGTTTTTGCTGCCCATTCCATTTATGACAAAGGTTGTTGGAAACATTTTAAACTACTTTAAAATCAAAGCTAAAAAAAAGTTAGGAGTTACATTATCATTCATTCTTGTGTTTTCAATGTGGATGTTTCCATCTGTGAACCATTTTTTCTGGTCCATTATTACTTAGGACCAGTTTCTGTAAGCTCCTTTTGTTGACATTGGAAGTAGTTCTTGTGAACTGAGGAAGATTTTGTGGTCAAGCTCAAAGAGATAATGAGTCTGAGAATCCATAGTTCATTACAATGTAAAGGAACAACTGCTCTCTTTTTCTATAGATTTCATGTTTCTTTGAACTGGCAATGTACATGACATGAGTATGTCACTTAATCTCTCAGCCTGGCACTCACATAGAAACTTTCCACATCAGTGGTGTAAATGTTTTCATTTTACCTACGCTAAGATATCTGCGGGACAGAGATTAGCATACTTTTTTATCCATTCCCTGCCAAATACTACACCAGACAGCTAGGAGTAAATTATAATGTGTCCTAGTATTACTGTACATGGTATTCATTAAGTAACACCTGTTATGACTGTGAAAGCCTCATTAACATAGGAGGAGAAGAGAGAAGACAGTAAGATCGAAAATCAGGAGTTGGTACTTTATTTTTTCTTATGATACAGAGTTCTGTTGTTCAGCATCTTTTTTACACACTGAATTAGGCAAGACTGTTTTACTGTATGTCTGTGTGTGTGTTGTTGTTTTTTGTAGATGAATACCGCAGACTTTGCATAGATGGAGTTCCTGTAGGAGGTGGTTCCAGACCTGGTGGACCAGGAGGCAATGGATTCCTTCCTGGTGGAAATGGGAATAGCTATGGCCCAGGAGGAACTGGATATATTCCCATTCCAGGTGGCAATGGCTTCTCCCCTGGTGTAGGAGGAGCAGGTGTTGGGACTGGTGGCCAGAGTCCCACCGGAAATGGTGCAATCATTACTGGGCTGAGTATGTTTCCTTGTGGTTTTTTTTAATTCTTTCCCTCTATTTTTGATTAACGAGTTCATAACTTTATTGCTTGTGTTTTTTAGGCTTTATTCTGAAAATGAGAACATCTCTTTGAATACACATCCTTACTAATGCAATTGCATAGAAGAAATTTTATATTCTTTCATGACAGTGGATTTTCTAGAGAGTTTAAGTCCCCTTTTTTCCCAACAAAGATCACAACACAGACATGTTCAATTTTTCTTTATTTGGGTTACAGAGATTAGCTTTCTTATTGGTCCTTCATACACTGTAACTATCTCTATCTTTTACAATCCCTTTGTTTACCAGTTATGTTCACCTTTTACTCAACTCCTCATTAAGTTGTATGCCTGCAGTGGCTTTAACTTCAAATTTCTGTACGATAGCCATTCATTGTCTATGTAACCCACACACTGCCTGGGTGTGGTGTTCTGTCCCATCTAGTGGCACCGAGACCACTTAGATAGAGAGATTAATTAGTCTGCTCTACAGCTGTAGCTAAGAGCAACATGGCTTTCAGCTCGTGTGGTAGAGGCTCATTCATTTAGCTCCAGAGGTCCTAGGTTCGATTCCACCTGCGGACAACCGGGACCTGTCAGCGTTATATCTACACATTTGGTAAAAATATAAGTTGAAGTGATATACATGTTATAAATTATACAGCGGTGTGATATATTTATCATTCACATTTCTGGGTCATCTACACTCTAGCCACTATTCCTTCTACCTGGGGCTTATTCTAACACTCCAAACCCATGAGTAGCTCAGCTATCCAGGATTTAAAAAAAACTCCAGAAAATTTTTCCCCAAATTCCACCTTCCTGAATCGGTTTCAGTCCCCCAAATCCCCAGCTACTGGAAGTGGGGAGACTAGATAGGGAGGGCTGTGACTTACTACACAGAATTATTTCCCAGGTATCTTCCTGGTGAGTCTTGCTCACATGCTCATGGTCTAACTGATCACAGTCATAAAATCTATAATCTGCTACCCTGCAGGGGTAGAAGAGGAAGTTTCATTCCATGAGAAAGAGAATTCCAGCCTCCCAGTGGGGACCTAACATTTGCTTCTGGATCCTGAAGGGTCTGAGGTGTCAGATTTTAAAGCTCCCTCCCCGCCTCTATATTTTTATATATAGAAAACCCATTAAGTTATTTTTGAGGCGTTTTACTTTTATTAGTTTTAATTTTTCTCTCCCTCTCAGATTTGCAGAATTGGACTTAGCATGATTAAAGCTTTACAGAGAGAGGGATACAAGAAATAATTCAATAAATGTTTTTAAAATTATCTTAAATATTCCTAACATAGTTTTTCTGTAACATATAGAGCATATACAAAATATATAATGGCATGGTGTGATATAAAAGTACTCATTCAGGATGACCTGCACATCTCCCTCATTGCAACTTGTGAATAAAGCAGTCATCGCAAATTAATAATGCTAAAACCTTTATACCAAGCTATCATGTGTTGCATATAAAATCTGTGTGGTAGTAACATTCATGCGAAACACTGTAGACCTGTTTTATCAAGCAGCTTTGAATATCTTACTTGCATACTGTCCACCCTTCCATCGCAGTCAGTATTACTAGCATTTCAAACCACTGAGCTACCAGTACTTTTGAAACGACCTATTAGAGGAAATCTTTCCTTCTTTTTCTTCCAAATGTCCCTTCCCCCAAAAATTATTGCGTTGCGCCAAGGTCTAGGATGAACAATAATCAGTTACTAATGCCTTCAGCAAGTGTTGTAGGATCAGGGACACAGTACAAAACAGTACATGGACTATTAGGATAAATACACCGTAAATAATAAAGTCATAGTAATGAATTACCTGGATCCAAACCCAATGATTCCTCTCTCTCATCAGACATTCGATGTAAACAGTGTATCATAACCAAGGCCATTTGTTTAATTTTTTTCTGATGTTAATTTATGTGTTTGCTATCTTACTGTCCTATCAATAGTTCTTGGAAATACTTTTTTTTAAACTTCAAAGAATACCTAAACTCACTAATTTGTTTAAAAAAATTGTTAAAAATAATTACAGATTATGTTGTGCGTGCCTATTTCACATTCTGATTCAACTTTCTCATCTTCTGTAATCTGTTTCAGCAATCCTTAACCAGACAATAGATATATGTAAACACCATCCCAATCTCTGCTTAAATGGACGCTGCATACCAACAATTTCCAGTTACCGATGTGAGTGCAACATGGGATATAAGCAAGATGCAAATGGGGATTGTATCGGTAAGTGTAAATTCTTACAGTCCAATATTTAGTTTTTAAATCCTTATATATTTCATTTTAAAACCCATTTCTCTAAAAATGAGATTTTAATTTTGAGTGCATTTTATTGTTTTCTCCACAGAATGTTGTTAGTATTATTGGTCCTTGTGAAAAATAGTGTTGGAATCACAATTCTTTATGCTGGGACAATGTGTAAGTCTTAAAGGAACAAGCTTTTCAACCCAAATTGCTGTGTATCTCAGTAAAAAAATAGATCTTTTTGTTTATTATATGTTAGTGTGATTGTTGGATCATTGTACATCTATCCTCACACTTTGTGGGCCAGATTCTGCTCTCATTTACTCTGAATTTACAGTGTGGTAATTCCATTGTTGTCGCGTTAGTGTGGATATATACCAAAATAGCTGAGAGCAGAATTTGGTCCTGTATGTGTGTTTTACTCACTCTTGAATGTGAACGGCAAAGGGTTTTTGTAAAGATCCCAATTCATTAACAGAATTTATGTGCAGACTTAAATATCAAATGCATTTACATTATAAATGAAAATTGTTGAAACTACCTGTGAAGAACTGAATTCAGCATTATATGTTTTCCCTTCAAAAGCTGATGGCGTCACACACTTTTAAAAGGCAGAAAGAATGCATCTCCCACTCTATTTTAGTGGTTTGTGATGTCAGGAAACACAAAGCATGGGACATAACTGAACTGCTAAGGCCACGTCTACACTACCTGCCGATTCGGCGGGTAGCAATCGATCTTTTGGGGATCGATTTTTTGCGTCTAATCTAGACGTGCTAAATCGATCCCAGAACGCGCTCCCGTCGACTCCGGTAATCCACCCCGACGCGAGGCGGAAGCGGAGTCGACAGGGGAGCGGCAGCCTTTGACATTGCAGCGCCCTCACGGTGAGGTAAGTCGAGCGAGGTACGTCGACTTCAGCTACGTTAGTCCCGTACCTTACATCAACCCCTCCCCCCCCCCAGTGTAGACCAGCCCTAAGAAGAATTCTGTTTTCAGATATATTGTTTGAAAAAATATTTTTAAGTTTTAATCATTATTTCTGTGCCACTGTGTAAGAGAGAAAACTAGAGACAGCTATGTGTGAAAAGATTCATGTCCCATTGGGGGAGACACTTCAGTTCATAATGGCAACAAATCTTACTACTCACATATGTTTTCAGTAATTCCCAGAACATAAGACAAGAAAGGGTTCCTCTGCAAAGGGGACATCTTTTGCCTCCAGTCCTGCTCCGTGTATTCAGGATCCCTCTCAACCTGTCTGACTTCTGTTTGCTTACTGTGCAAAATTATTTCAATTGCAGGCTAAAATAAGTCATAAGTGGAGTGTGCCTCTGCCCTGGCTGGCAAGGTGGTTATAGAGCAATTTTGCTGGCATAATTAGGATTTAAGGGAAAGTGTCCAGGGAAGGATATAGTGGGAGAAGCACAGAACTTCCCACCTTGCATCCCTGGCTGAGAGGATTTGGAGGGTTCATACTGCTGCTAAGCTTTCCTACCCCGGACACCAACATGGGTCTGCACAGCTGGGATTTGGATGTCAGGAATTGGTCTCTACTAGCTAAAAATAAGGGTATATTTTTGTGTTCATGTTGTAGTGAAGATTCCTGAAGATTTCTCATTTAGCATCTGATCCTGTACCATTGAAATCAGTAGGAGTTTAACATTGACTTTAGTGAAAGCATGTTCAGACCCCTAGGGAGTAATGCTGAAAGTTGCTGAGTACATCCTGAAAGCTGCTATGTGCCCTGAATTCATAGATTGTTAAGGCCAGAAGGAACCACTGTGATCAACTGTTCTTTGACTACCCGTAGCATAGGCGCCGACTCCGTGGGTGCTCCGGGGCTGGAGCACCCACGGGGAAAAATTGGTGGGTGCTCAGCATCCACCGGCAGCTCCCTGCCAGCCCCGGGGCCCGTGCCCAGCTCACCTCACCACCGGGAGACGTTGCGGGGCCCCACCCCCGACACCGGGCGACGTTGCGTCGGGGGCGGGGCCCTGCAACGTCGCCCGGCGTAGGGGGCGGGGCCCCACAACGTCGCCCGGCGTCAGCCCCCACCTGCGCCGCCGGAAGTTGGCGCCTGTGACCCGTAGTACATAGGCCATTGAATTTCACCAAATGGTTTCTGCATCAAGCCCTTAACTTCTGAATTCCTATTTGGTGTGATTTGAGGGGGGGAAGCATATGTAGCGGAGAATTAGGTCTACACATATGTTCTGTTAATTATTCGGGATGTACGGTATATTTTTTTTTTTACATTTTTATGAATATTTTGCCATTCACTGTTAAGTGAAGAAAACAGAGTTTTGTACTGGCAAAAATCTGAATTGAAGCTACTCCAGGGATAGGAGTTACATAGCATTAAAGGTCTACCCAGATGGCAATTCACATGATGACAAACTGTGTGGAGTTTGTGATATTTAGTTACTACAGCATGATTTTGATAAAAGCTTCATAGTTCATGGGGAAAATTATCCTGCATGAAGAAACGCATCGAAATAGCAACAGAAATTTTTTTTCACGCACCTTTGTACAAGCCAAGACTAAGTGCAGTGTCCAAGCAAAGTTTCACTCATCTTTGAAATTCCTTTCTTGCTATAATGGTAAAAAGAGTTTTACTAAGACTAACTGTCAACACTTTGTACTGTATATCAGCAACTAGTGCATTAGGAATAAATAATTATAATAACAGTTAACAATAACAAATCCTTGTCTAAGAAAGCCTACACAGACACAAGCAGAGACCTTCCTATTTACAGTACACATCTTTCCATCGTATCTTAGAGATGTTGGGACCATTTTTTTCAAATGTGCTGAGATTTCACTCTGGCATATCAGATATGAATACTGGAAAAGTCACAACAAGGCCCTTTATTTTTGCCTGGGCTTTGAAGGGGGTGGAGGAATTGTGGTATAGGTTGATATAAAGGGGTGTTAGCATTTGATTATGAACTGCTATTTGATAGAAGGGGTGAGCTGATTGAAGTACATTTTGAGTTTTGGATAATAATTAGTAGGATGCTAAAAGCCTGTGGTAAACACTTATTTGTTCTATATCAAAAGAAAACAAACGAAATAAAATAAGTAAACTAAAACAGAGCTACCTTTGAGGTAGGTGGTGCTGTCACTCTTATCGGGCCTTCAGTTCCCACCACAATGGTGGGTGGTGTTTGATATGTAGATAAAGGAAATACATACTGTGCAGTTTTTTTGCTTTATTTAAACTTTTCCTCATTTCTTATCAGAAGAAATTGTCCCCGCAAAAGTGGAGGTGAAGTGACCATCTGTGGTCTGGGATGCCCAGGTGGATCTAAATCCATTCCTGGAAAGTGGGGTTATTGACCAAGCGCGTGGTGTGTGTTTGCATAGACAGCTGGAATCCTATCCACCTCTGGCATAACATCACCAAACATGGATCTTCAGAGTGGTAAACTCTACTTGAGCTAAGACCCGATTCTCCTTTCACAGCAAGTTTAGGCTGATGTAACTCCATTGACTTCACTGGAATTACTACTGATTGTTGCTACTGTAAGAGGAAACTCAGGCTCTTAGTGAAGTTTATGTTATAAAAATTAAAATACAAGTTACTTAAACCACTCATACACACGGGTGGATTCAAATATTACTTCAAGTAATATGAAACTGAAGTAAAATGATCTAAGTATCATCACAGACTGCTCAATGTGCAGAAGTGGTCTGAAAACTGAATACATTTTGAGTTGCAGTAAGATGAAAATAGAGTCAGATGTTGACAAAAACAGAAGGTGCTATACCGTCTGCAAAAATCAGAAAATGAGGAAAGACTAGGGGCTTGGCTACACTTGCAAGTTAGAGTGCATTAAAGCAGCCCTGGGCGCCAATCACGATGCGTCCACACTGTCAAGGCATGTAGAGCGTCCGGACTCCGCGGCTGAAGTACTTCTGGTAATCCACCTCGCCGAGAGGCATAACGCTTGCTGAGCCCCTGCTGGAGCACTGCAGTGCCAGTGTGGACGCCCTGGTCTGTTAATGTGCTCTGATCGGCCTCCAGAAGTGTCCCACAATGCCTCTTGTAGCCACTCTGGTCATCACTTTGAAATCTACTGCCCTGCCCTCAGGCGACCAACCGTCAGACCCGCCCTTTAAATTCTCTGGGAATTTTGAAAATCCCCTTCCTGTTTGCTCAGCAAGGCATGGAGTGCTCTCAGCGAATCTTTTCAGGTGACCATGCCTCCATGCGCCAGCCGATCCCCAGTACGGAGCAATGGCGAGGTGCTGGACCTCATCAGTGTTTTGGGGAAGGAAGCTGTCCAGTCCCAGCTGTGCTCCAGCTGTAGGAATTATGATACATTCGGGCAGATATCAAGGGACATGATGGAAAGGAGCCATGACCGGGACACACTGCAGTGCAGGTTTAAAGTGAGGGAGCTGCGGAATGCCTACCACAAAGTGTGGGAGGCAAGCTGCCGCTCCAGTGCTGCCCCCGCAACCTGCCTATTCTACAAAGAGCTGGACGCGATACTTGGGGGCGACCCCACCTCCACTCCGAGGACCACCATGGACACATCAGAGTCCAGTTCAACAAGGCAGGAGGAGGAGGAGGAAAGCGGGAGCGAGGGTGCTGAGGAGGAGGGAGACACCCCGGCATCCCTAGATGCATGCAGCCAGGAGCTGTTCTCAAGCCAGGAGGAAGGTAGCCAGTTGCAGCAGCCGGTGCTTGGGGAAGAACAAACAGCAGAGGAGGTGCCCGGTAAATGGATTTTATTTTGGGAAGGAAGTTGTTCAGTGCGGGCTCTTGGGGCGAGGAGGGTTAGGGCTGCATGCATGCCTAGATGCAGAATAGGGCGTTGATGTGCTCTCTCACATCGCATTAATTGGCCTCAATGATCTCTTCAAAGGTCTCATGCAGAAGCTGGGCAATGCGCTTGCTCAGGTTCCTTGGGAGAGCTACTGTACTCCTTGTCCCAGTAAGGTTAACATGTCCGCGCCACTGTGCCATGAGGGACCATTGCTGCACACAGGCAAGCTGCATATGGGCCAGGGCGGAAACCTCATTGTAGTAGAAGACCCTCCCTTGCTTCCCAGGTCACCCACAGCAGTGAGATATCTTCCAGGACGAACTACTGTGGAAAATGTGGGGATAGTGTTCAGTATAGGGCCCTCCTGCAGCTCTTAGCTCTCCCTAAGGCACAGAAACCCAGAGGACAGTATGGCCGTGAAACAATCTGTTCCCCTTGCCCCTGTGCCTACTCACCATTTTGGGGCTTCTGTGGGTTATGTGCACTCGCTTTGGGATGGGAAAATTCTGCTATTGTGTACACTGTGCTTGTCTTTCAGTTCGGCCGAATCATTGCTATGTCTGGTGTGAACAATGCTGCCAGTAGCGTAGCCAGGTCCGGAGCACAGGGGGAGCGGCGCTATAAAAAGGCGCCTCCCCGCTACCCCTGTACTCACCCGGCGGCGCGGTCCAGTCCGGTCCGGCGTACCGGTAAGAGCCAGCTCCGTGCCGGACTGTACCGGCTTCCCCGGCGGTGATTTAAAGGGCCCGGGTCTCCAACCGCTGCCGGGAGCCCTGGGCCCTTTAAAGTGCCGCCGGGGCTTGGGCGGCGCTTTAAAAGGCCCGCGGCTCCCCGCAGTGGCAGGAGCAGCGGGCCTTTTAAAGTGCCGCCTAAGCCCGGCTCCGGCAGCGGGGCTCGGGCGGCGCCGCTTCTGCTCACAGGGGGAGCGGCTGCTCCCCCTGCTGCCCCCCTGGCTACGCTACTGTATGCTGCCTCAGTTAAGTGTTGCATTTTGCCTTTACAGATGCAGCCTTGAGATTTCAGCCGTCCGTGTTATCACCGGCCGAAAAACTCCAAAGAATTAGGAAGAGGCCACGTAGAAGCAAAGAGGACATGCTGCATGAAGTAATGCTGCAGTCCCTTAATGAAAATCAAAAAGCGCAGGAGTGGCGGGAGAGTGAAACATTACTAGTGCACCAAACATTACTAGTGGCTTTCAGCCTCAAATTGCTCCCTCAAGGCATCCCTAATCCTTGCAGTCCCGCTGCAGAGAGCTGGGCCTCTTTAATAGCCCTGCTCTCTGGCTGTTCAAATTCAGCCTCCAGCTGTTGAACCTCCGAGTTTTATGCCTGAGTGAATCTTTCACCCTTCCCTTCACAAATGTTATGGAGGGTATAGCACTTGGATATAACCTCGGGGTTGTTGTCATTGGTCAGGTCCAGCTTCCCATACAGACAGCGCCAGCAGCCCTTTTAACGGCCAAAAGCACACTCCACAGTCATTCTGCACTGACTCAGCCTGTTGTTGAACTGCTCCTTGCTGCTGTCAAGGCTCCCTGTGTAGGATTTCATGAGCCACAGCATTAAAGGGTAAGTGGGGTCTCCAAGGATCACAGTGGGCATTTCAACTTCCCCTACAGTGATCTTCTTGTCTGGGAAGAAAGTTCCGGCTTACAGCTTCCTGAACAGGACAGCGTTCTGAAAGATGCGTGCGTCATGCACCTTTCCGGGCCAGCCTGCGTTAATGTCAATGAAGCGCTCACAGTGATCCACAAGCTCCTGGAGAACCATAGAGAAATACCCCTTCCCATTAACGTACTCGGAGACTAGGTGGGCTGGTGCCAGAATTGGGATATGCGTCCCATCTATTGCCCCTCCGCAGTTAGGGGAACCCATTTGTGAAAAGCCAGCCACAATGTCATGCACATTACGCAGAGTCACGGTTCTTCTGAGCAGGATGCGATTAATGGCCCTGCAAACTTGCATCAACACAATTCCAACGGTTGACTTTCCCACTCCAGACTGGTTAGCGACCGATCGGTAGCTGTCTGGAGTTGCCAGCTTCCAGATTGCAATAGCCACCAGCTTCTCCACTGGCAGGGCAGCTCTCAGTCTCGTGTCCTTGCGCTGCAGGGTGGGGGTGAGCTCATCACACAGTCCCATGAAAGTGGCTTTTCTCATCCAGAAGATCTGCAGCCACTGCTCGTCATTCCAGACTTGCATGACGATGTGATCCCACCACTCAGTGCTTGTTTCTCGAGCCCAAAAGCGGCGTTCCACGGCGGTGAACGTGTCCGTGAATGCCTCGTGTCATATGCGTTACGCGAGTCGACATCATCGTCGGACTCCTCACTGTCAGTTTGTAGCCTAAGGAGTAACTCGACTGCCAAACATGACGTGCTGGTGAGACCCATCAGCATATTCCTCAGCACTCTGGGCTCCATTCCCGCAGACCGAAAGGGAAGACAGAGCGTGCAGTAAAAAAAATGTTGAAAGATGGCGTCAAATTTGGACGGAAGCACAGGGATTGTTAGGATGCGAAGCAATGCATCACGGGGCATTGGAACAGGACCCAGAATGCCCTGCATCCCCTCTCTCCCTTCCCACAAGCCACAGTGCCAGAATGGGAAGAGATGCTCTGTGAGATGCAGCGGCATTTGGAGCGATGCATCATGGGCAGCTAAGCGCCGCAAACGTGGCCACGCCAGTGGGCTTGCAGCTGACAGTGTGAACACACTGCAGCGCTTTCCTTACTGCGCTCTCCGAGGGCTAGTTTAATTCACCGCGCTCTATATCTGCAAGTGTAGCCATGCCCTTGGTGTGTATAAGAAGGATTTCAATAGGGTCAAGGCCATCTAGGTGTTACAAATCTCACAGTGCTAATTGGAGGCTTCATTCTGCACTGAATTGATCTACATTTTGAGTAACCCCATGGATTCCAAAGGGATTATACAGGGTGTATTGCAGTTGGCATTAAAAAGTCAACACTTACCAACAGTTACCAAGAAGAGTTATCCGAGCTCTCCTGTTTGAAGTATAGCATGACAATCACAGTGTCTCAAATGCTATAGTTAACTGTTGACTGGTGAATGGCAATTGCTGTATGTCAACCCAGAGTTTGAACATGGGACTTTAAGTGGAAACTTAACAGAATGAAATATCTGTGCATAATGATATAAATTAAATTAAATTAAACTAAAGGACTTGTTCAAATCCAATTTGGATTCTCTTCTGGTTACTGAAAGAACAGGCTTGGGGCATTGGGAACAGCTACATTTCACTGTATCGGGTAAGGTTAATAATATAAAAATGAATGCTCTTTCCAGACTATTATAATCTGTTTGGCTCCTTACCGAGGAAAAACCCCAAAGGATATTTTAAGAAGTTCAAAAAATTATTAAAGAATTTTTATGAGGTAAGGTAGAAAAAGAAAGTATGGCTTTTTCCAAAATGGTCCTGCCAGAACAAAAGGGTAGGTTTATACACAACTTCCAGTCCACCAATTATACTGTATAGCTTTCATCATGAATCATTGTCTACTGATAAAGAGATAAGATTCACAACAATCCTTAGTGGACTGATACTGAGCAGTCTAAGGGTATGTCTATACTTACCCGTCGCGTCAGAGGCGCGGGATCGATGTTCTGGGTTCGATTTATCGCGTCTTGTCAAGACGCGATAAATCGAACCAGGAAGTGCTCCCCCGTCAACGCTGGTAATCCAGCTCGACGAGTGGAGTAGGCGGAGTCGACGGGGGAGCCTGCGCGCCGCGTCTGGACCACAGGTAAGTTCGAACTAAGGTACTTCGACTTCAGCTACGTTATTAACGTAGTTAATAACGTAGTTATTAACGTAGCTGAAGTTGCGTATCTTAGTTCGACAGGGGGGGTTAGTGTAGACCTGGGCTAATAGATCATCAGTTCCTCTTTCTGAATAGATAGAAGTCTGTGTTGTAGTAACCCTTCCTTGTTATCACTGTGTTTGCAAAAACATATTGAATAAAATGGTAAAAATATTATAGAAGCATCAGTAGCAACACCACAGTTACAGTTGTGTTGAGATTTGTACTTACAGCTGGATTCAAATCCCTGTATTTCATACTTTTTTTTTGTCCTCAGATTTGGCACAATAAATCTTCAGAGAACAATCAAACTTTCCATAGAATATTTTAATGAAAATTTTGCTTACTGTTGCAGATTAAATATTTAAAAATTGAGAGATGTAGGCAACAGAAGGAAGTTAGTTGAGGTTGAAAAGGGAAAACGATGAGGGGAGTATACATGGTGGAGGATTTTATAGTCTGAATGCTTATTTCCTTGCTTTTGACAGTTTGCTTTGGTGGGGATATCCATTCTAGTAACCGGAACTCAAGGTTAACAGCTTTTTTTTTATTAGACTATATTTAGCCTGATTATCACTAGCATATAATAATATAGGAAAAACCCAGATTCATATTTAAATACAAGGAGTCATCTGGCACACATGGATTGAAAGGGATTTTCTAAGCTTAAATCAGTTATTTCATAGGGGGGTATTGTTTTCCTTCTCTAGGGTTTATAAATTCATTGATAATGAGAGTAGTTGGCAATGCATATCAATTTGCTTTGACAGTTAAGCAGCTGACAAATTTGCCTAGAGCTTTATTCTAGAAAAAAAATAATCTTTTTTTGTACTAGAAACCTTAACAAAGTAGAGGAGTATAGTGTTTATATTTATAAATTGCTCCTGTCCTTCTCTGTACTAGGGCAGGATAAATATATAATGGAAGTTGTTGGACTTAGGATGTTAGACCAAATGTTCATGAGAAACTCCAATTCAGAGTTTGACATACTATCAGTAGATCTACAATTGAGGGGCTTTGTTCTGAAGAAATTATGAGCAATCCTTTTGGGCAGGCTGGCTGAGCAATGAGCCACAATATCCAGAGGATGGCTTGGTCCACTGCACGTGGGAATAAAACATTCTTTATGGCCAAGAATTGTAGAGCTGCGTCTGAGTGGGGAGCTCATGTAAATACATAAAATTCTATTCGAGGACAACAAATGGCTTGTCCAAACATATACAGATTGAAAAGCAGTTACGGTCACTGCTTTCTATAATCTTTCTAATTTCTTGATTTTTTTCTCTTTCTTCATTTTTCTTCATTCTTTTGGCTTTCTTGCAGCGATGCTATCAACTGCACATTCAAATGTGAGTGTTTTAAAGAGCAAAATGCTTTTTGCATGAGGAGAAGGGCTGTCTGAATCCTTCATTTCTTTTTCCTTTTATTCTCTTTGCTATTTACTAGAGGGCCCTAAATTCATCCAGCCAAGAATATTGCTATAAATCAGCTTGCTAAAAGCACTGTTCTATGTAATCCAAAATCTGTCTGAAATGTAGTATGTACATGCAATTATTTGTAACAATGTGAGCATTCACTATTGCATCCTGTGCAATGTGTGTTCTCGCTTGTGCCTTAGCTAGTAGAAAAGCTCCGCTGCTGTGATTTCCAGCCTCAGAAGAATCCTAGAACATCACTTTTAGGCTGTGGAACTCCAACAGCACATTTTCATTTAGAAAATGATAAAAATAAATTACCTTATTTATTTACCTTTCCCATTCCAGCCAGTTACTTCCAACGTGTAATGAACTGAGATTTAACGTCAGGCGTTATTTACAAAGTCCAAGTCTGAGATCATTTGGAATACAAGCAAACTATATCCCAACTAAGGGCCAGATTGTATCTGTCTGCTCCCAGGTGTGAAAGTGTGGCTAAAGGATACAACTGAACTTTCTTCATCCTAATGTTGGGGGCCTCAATAATCAGGATACAGTGCACAGATACTGCTATCTCAGCTGGAATTCCTCTAAGGAGTCCTGCTGCTATGTGGCCCTTCCGCACACTCCCACAGTACGTGCCATGTCTTAAAGCCATAATCTGACCTCAGCTGTATATGTGCTGGGTAATACTCTCTTTAAATGCTTAGTGCTTGCTTATTGCATTGTAGACACTGCTTATTATTCAAAAGAAAGAAAATAAGTGGTTCAGTTAAACAACTGAATATGAAGCTGAACAAAGGATTTTTCACTTCTGTTAGGCTAGGAGTTTCAAATTCTTCATAGCTTTCTTTTTCTCTTCTCTCTTTTAGGATACATTTAAGAGAGATAAAATACTATCTGGTTATTGAATACTATTTGTATTCCCTTCCTTTTTGAAAATGTGATTCCATAGTTACACTAAGAATAAGTGTGTGTGTTTGGGGAAGTAATAATTTTGCACCAAGAACAGGCTTCAAACTTCAGTGTTTGGCTGTTAATTACCTTATTTCTTCAATCATAAAATGGTGTACTTGAAAGCAAATTTATGCTGTGAAATCTCTAATGGTCTTATTTTCTGCTCCCATCAGATGTTGATGAGTGCACATCAAACCCATGCACTAATGGAGATTGTGTTAATACACCTGGATCCTATTATTGCAAATGCAATGCAGGTTTCCAGAGAACACCTACCAAGCAAGCTTGCATTGGTAAGAACATTTGTTTACGTACTCTACAGATGTTATGCTATCAGATTCTGTTGGAGTTCAGAAAATAATGATTAGTGTTCTTTTTTTCAGTAAACCATGACAATGATGTAACTGCTTTTTAATTACAGTTGAAATGTTGGCCTACCCTTGAGTTAATTCTATTGATACAATAGTGATTTAATTTTTGGCCTTTGCCATTCATCTGTTCCTTCCGGTGACCCAGCTACTTGGCTAGCTGGTTTAAATTGGAGAATACACAGAAAATTAAGGCTATATATATTTTAATAGACTAATTATTGAACATCACTACAGACTAACACTGTTCAGTAGTCTTATATCAGTATAATAAATGTTTGACAGTGTAAAGCTATATACATACTGGGAGTTCCATCTTCAAAATGTTCCTTTCTAGGTAATATTTACTGTCAGGCTCTTTTAAAAACAATAGCTAGTAATGTGTCACTTTTAGTTCATTGATGGAGAGTCATCTGATGGAAACAGCTGTGTGGTTCAATGTTTTCTTAATATTGTTTACTCATTGAAACTCTTAGAAGGTTTTTCTTTAATGATTTTTTTCTCTCTCACTTAGATATTGATGAATGCATACAGAATGGCGTTCTTTGTAAAAATGGCCGGTGTGTGAACACTGATGGAAGTTTCCAGTGTATTTGCAATGCTGGGTTTGAACTAACTACGGATGGAAAGAACTGTGTTGGTATGGAGAGCTTGTCTTTAAACCAGGATTAAGCACCAAAGAGAGACTCTGGTTTAACATTTCTAGAAGTTACACTTCACACAGGCGGGGTGGGGATGGGGCCTCATGGAAGGGGTGGAGTGGGGGTGGGGCCGGGGGCAGCGAGTGGGGGCGCGTCAGTGATGCGGCCCTCGGGCCAATGCACTAGTCCTCATGTGGCCCTCGTGTTCATTTGAGTTTGAGATCCCTGAAGTAGATGGTGTATGGAGCTGCACCATCCCAAAGGGAGTTCAGGAAGGAACTGTCTTTCGCAGGGTGCAGTTTCTCCCTGAGTGACTCAGTACATACGTGAGTCTCGCTGGGGTAGAAGGGGAAGGGAGGGTCAAAACCATAATCCCACCTCCTCCACACCCCTACTTGCCCCCTTTAGGTTACTGTTCACCTCTGGAAGAATATCAAGAGAGCAGTCCCTGTGTTGTCCTGAGCAAAAAACTTGCGATTGTGATAGGTATTTGTGAGGGTAAGGCAAGGGGTAAGGTGTCTTGCCTGCTTCCCCCTCCTCCTAATTTGCACCAACATAAGGGCTTGTCACAATATATCCCCATAATGGGCAATTGGCCTATTCATGTTTCTGAACTCTAAGTTTCATATTTTTAGATTTTAAACTCTGGCTGCGGGGGCTGTGCCTTGGTAGGAGTTTGTACAGCACCTAGCACATTTTAGTCATTGCTGCAATAACAGGAGCATAATACATTTAATATAAAGGCATTTAGATGCTATAATATATTTATATAATTTTTTGTTTAATGACTAGGAAGAAGGTTATATTTCTTGCTGGTTCCTTCATATTTAAATGCTTAGCATAAATTCTTTCATTTTCTGATCATTCCTGATAGTCACACAGTTTAGTACAGAATGGACCATAGAATTGCTGTTGAGTGTGGGGGGCAGACTCTAATATGTGGTGCAATCCACAGGTAATAAGTTTTTCTCAGGAAACAGCATGTCTCCCTTTAATCCTACAGCCTGAGTTTTACTTCTTTGCCTTGTTAAAGAAGATGGGTATTTTTATTTCAATTAAAAAGTGTAATGAGAAACGTGCAGCTGCAACAAGCTTTGAATTCTTTCAGATAGTTGAACCTTGTTCTCCCTTCTCCTAAGGGAAGAGGAGTCACCATTTACTGCCGTGCCTTCTCTATTGAAATATTCAGGGTAAATGACGTTTTAACTCTGATGTTTTACTGCTTCTATTTCCTCAAGGCTAAAGGGGTATAAGTCATTTTCTGTGCTCTGTTTCTGCAGATCATGATGAGTGCACTACCACCAACATGTGTTTAAATGGGATGTGCATAAATGAGGATGGTAGCTTCAAATGTATCTGCAAACCAGGGTTTGTTCTGGCTCCAAATGGGCGTTACTGTACTGGTACGTATGATTGTGAGATAACACATTAGGACAATCTTGATTGAAACCACTTTTTCCTGTCTAGTGAATCAATTTTGAAGCATTTCGAGGAGAGGAAAGTGATCAGGAACAATCAGCATGGGCAAGTCATGCCTGACTAACCTAATTGCCTTCTATGATGAGATAACAGGCTCTGTGGATGAGGGGAAAGCAGTGGACGTGTTATTCTTTGACTTTAGCAAAGCTTTTGATACGGTCTCCCACAGTATTCTTGCCAGCAAGTTAAAGTAGTATGGGCTGGATGGATGGACTATAAGATGGATAGAAAGCTGGCTAGATTGTTGGGCTCCACGGGTAGTGATCAATGGCTCCATGTCTAGTTGGCAGCCAGTATTAAGCGGAGTGCCCCAGGGGTTGGTCTTGGGGACAGTTTTGTTCAATATCTTTATTAATGATCTGAAGGATGGCGTGGATTGCACACTTAGCAAGTTTGCAGATGACACTAAACTGGGAGGAGTGGTAGATATGCTGGAGGGTAGGAATAGGATACAGAGGGACCTAGACAAATTAGAGGATTGGGCCAAAAGAAATCTGATGAGGTTCAACAAGGACAAGTGCAGAGTCCTACACATAGGAAGGAAGAATCCCATACATTGCTACAGACTAGGGACCGAGTGGCTAGGCAGCAGTTCTGCAGAAAAGGACCTAGGGGTTACAGAGGACGAGAAGCTGGATATGAGTCAACAGTGTGCCCTTGTTGCCAAGAAGGCTAACATAATTTGGGGTATAAGTAGGAGCATTGCCAGCAGATCAAGGGATGTGATCATTCCCCTCTATTCTGCACTGGTGAGGCCTCATCTGGAGTATTGTGTCCAGTTTTGGGCCCCACACTACTAGAAGGATGTGGAAAAATTGGAAAGAGTCAGGTGGAGGGCAACAAAAATGATTAGGGGGCTGGAGCACATGACTTATGAGGAGAGGCTGAGGGAACTGGGATTATTTAGTCTGCAGAAGAGAAGAATGAGGGGGGATTTGATAGCTGCTTTCAACTACCTGAAAGGGGGTTCCAAAGAGGATGGATCTAGACTGTTCTCAGTGGTAGCAGATAACAGAACAAGGTCTCAAGTTGCAGAGGGGGAGGTTTAGGTTAGATATTAGGAAAAACTTTTTCACTAGTAGGGTGGTGAAGCACTGGAATGGGTTACCTAGGGAGGTGGTGGAATCTCCTTCCATAGAGGTTTTTAAGGTCAGGCTTGACAAAGCCCTGGCTGGGATGATTTAGTTGGGGATTGGTCCTGCTTTGAGCAGGGGGTTGGACTAGATGACCTCCTGAGGCCCCTTCCAACCCTGATATTCTATGATTCTATGTAAGAATGCAAATCTTTTGTCACATGGACCTAATAATTTTCCAATATCTTGCTAGTTTGGTATAGTAGGCATCTAAAGCTGCCTAAAATGCTCATGGTAATTCTAGAAAGAAATTACAGAACCATGTAATAACGGTGTGCAAGATACAGTGGTTGGATGGATAACAATTTGGCTTGTGAAAATTTGTGGGCAACACTGTAGCTGTAATTTATTCTGTAAAACACTTAAAAAAAGAGTAACAAGAATAGCAATATGAAAAAGCGTCAAAGGTTTTACTTTTTATGAATATTCAAAAGGAAATTCCCACTCCAGTTGCTTGTTGCTCTAGAATAGGGGTGGGCATACTACGGCCTGCCGGCCGGATCTGGCCCACCAGCCATTTTAATCCGGCCCTCGATCTCCCTCTGGGAAGTGGGGTCTGAGGTTTGCCACGCTCCAGCTGGCTCCACGCAGCTCCCGGAATCAGCGGCATGGCCCCTCTTTGGCTCCTACGAGTAAGGCAGCCAGGGGGCTCTGCTCTGCATGCTGCGCCGCCCCTGCAGCTCCCATTGGCTGGGAACTGCAGCCAATGGGAGCTGCAGGGGTGGCAACTGTGGATAGGGCAGTGTGCAGAGCCACCTGGCTGCGCCTCCACATAGGAGCCAGAGAAGGGACATGCTACTACTTCCGGGGGGCCGCTTGAGGTAAACAGCACTAAGAGCCTCTCCCCATGCCCTAACCTCCTGCCCCAGCCCTGAACCCCCTCCCAGTCTCTGAACCCCTCGATCCCAACCCTTCTGCACCCCAAACTTCTCATCCCCAGCGCTCACACCCTCAATCGGAGCCCTCCCCCTCCTCCCCCGCACTCCAACTCCCATTTTGAGAGCGTTCATGGCCCACCATACAATTTCTATTCCCAGATGTGGCCCTCGGGCCAAAACGTTTGCCCAGCCCTGCTCTAGAATTACATAATGTTTATTAGGACACCATCACATAGGGCTAAACACAAGCTTCTTTATGGAGAAAAGGGAAATTTTGAATGTTTAAAGAATAGAGCCTAATCTAACTCCATTTAAAGACAACTGTGGAAGTTGAATTGGGCCTTCAGTAGAAAGGTATTTCATGACCAAATTTATCTGTAAACATTTTTTCTTTCTGTAATAAAATTGGACCTCTTATGTGAATCTGGTTCCCTTTAAAATAAACATATAGCTTTCCAGTTCACACTCAAAGGTTATTTTTAAGCTGTTCATTAGGATGAAAATTAGTATGGCTTGACCATAAAAAGATGGACCCACACTTTTTTTTCAGGTGCACAGATATACACTATCTGCAGACAAAAGAAAAAGTGTAGAGTTAAACCCTGTAATTTAAATCAAATTTTAGAGAAAGGGGGAAGGGAAATCCTGACTTGTTCTTATATTTCTGTGTTGCAAATTGTCCGTAAATTTGCTGAAAATAAAGAAAACAGGGGGAAAGAAAAAGAGGCTGCCTGAACTAATGAATGAGATTCATGAGCAGAGGTTAGCTGGCTTTGATTTAACTCAAGTGTGGTATGAGATTGGCATCGAGTAGCAAAGTGTTAGTTCATAAGAGGAGAAGACTTCCTTTCCTTGCTTCTTAAATAGCACAAATAAATTGTCAGGCTTGCGAGAGCAACAAAACTACAGTCTTACCAGGGTTTGAATTTTAAAAATCAGTTGTTTTTATTTTTTTTTAAATGAAAAATCTGCATCACCATGAAACAACTCCTAAAAGATTGACTGTGGTATATAAATAGTTGCTACAGGACAATGCTCTAGTACTGAACTTTATTACAACATAATGTTTTGTACAACCACCTCATTGTGAATTCAGTACTTCTATACTGCAGTAACAGGTGTCTTAGAAAAACTGAAGTGAGATAAATCAATATAGTGACACTCCATTTAGAGTTAAATAGAAAATCCAAATTGTTTCAATATACAGTACTTCACTGTGAAAATTGCACTACTGGCCAAAGTAAACCTCTTTTTACAGAGTTTGATCCTGAACCTTTGAAGTTAATAGGAGTTTTTTGTCACTGACTCCACAGGGAACAGCATCATGTCCTTAGTGAAGTTAAGTGAAACACTGGCTTTGCTAAAAGACAATTGTGCCATAATTATCTGTATTCTAACTTCAATTTTAAAACACAATATTACTGTGAAATAAATGGCAGAAAACAAAGTGAAAAATCTGCAATTGACAAGCTAAATATAGAATCTCTGATACCTCTAGACTCAACATTTTTTCTGAAAATTTGTTTTAAAGTACATGCCCTTTGGCTGAGACCTTGCATATCAAGTTTAACAGGGAAATGCTAACAATCCCTCAACTACTATAGTGCCATGAGGCAATGCTTTAATGACATTTACTCAAAAATGGCAATAAGTGAATTATGTTTCCCTGTGGGCAGATATTGATGAATGCCAGACGCCAGGAATTTGCATGAATGGTCATTGCATCAATACTGAAGGTTCTTTTCGGTGTGAATGTCCACCGGGCCTGGCTGTTGGGGTTGATGGCCGTGTTTGTGTAGGTAAGTGAGACTTCTTCAATGAAAAGCAATCTGCCACATGGTTGATAGTCAGTGATTACAGAATCAGACACTGGTGTGTCTTGATCTTCCCTGTCTCCTGTGTCTTTTTAAATACATTTCCATTCCTCAGTCAGTATTTTCACTTGTACATCTCACCCTTTCCTCTAATGCCAGTCGCTCGCCCCAAATCATTGGAAAAAATAAACCACTTTGGTCAAGGGAGGGGAAGGAGTTGTATTCTTTCAAATATATTGGTTCTCTCATTTTCACCTCTTCCCCTCATCCTATGAAGATCAAGTAAAGCAAACAATACTCCAGTAGGAGAAATATAAGAAGTTATAGTAAAAATGCAACCTAAATAAACATTATTTTATATGAACTCATAAATAGTTCATAATCACTGTGTTTTGGTGGCATGAAATTATGCTGCACAATGTGCTGAAAATTAGAAGAGAAAAAAGATTAAGGAAAAAACTGAGGTTCTCTGTTCTTAAACTAAGGATATCAAATCATGTAGCTCTCAGCTTCATCCAATGAAAAATTTTATGATTACTAACAACCTTTGAAAAGTGAATTTCTCCTTTTGAAATGCATGATTTTTACTTTAATGGCCCAAATCAGGTGTGAAGTCTGAAAAATCATCATAATAGAAATTAGAGATAGAAAGGATGTGGTAGGTCATGCATAATTGTTCCTGACTGAATCAGTGATCACTCTAATCCAGCTTTAACTCAGTCAAACAATCCTTGTCCTTGGGAAACTTTTGAGTCTGAATGGTATGACTAGAAGCTGCGAATAATGAGAGAAACCAAATTTCTAAATCTGCTGTGGAGAAGGAGCTAACAATTCTATGCAAGAATTCGTGCTGAGAATCAGTCCTTCATACTGGAGATCATTGGCTCAGTGGAAGTCCATTTGCCCAATGTTGTGTATGCATACACATATGGCTTATAAACTAGCAGGAAATAAACTAAAAATAACGCAATACTGTAAATGTGCATATTCACTGTGCTTAATGATGTGTATTGGAAAAATGGCAATATAGATAATCATTACTGGGTGCTAGCAGATGATGTCTGATGGCTTTTTATCAGCTTTCTTTTGTATAGCTGGCTGTTTGCTATTACCGAAGGATCAGATCGGAAGAAGAACATGGTCGTACTTCACCAAAGCTGTGCCCACAATCTCAGAATAGTTGGATGTTCCTGCTAAAATGATCAGCAATGAAATAGTTAACTTCATCAACATTTAAGTTGTCATAATTATGCTTCTAAGTTAAGATAAATGAAGTTGAGATAAATTAATACCGCAGGTTTCAGCAATCTTAGAACTATTCAACCAGATCAAGGATAACATTACCGCCGACACACTCAGCAGACACTTCTCTGAAGACCATGAATGGGAATTACATCCCATGATACTATGACAGGTTTTCTTCCACTGGAGCACCCCGTCGATAGACCTCTTTGCTACAACTCAGAATCGCAAATGCCACCTATTTTGCTCCAGAGCAGGATTTGAGACTGCATCCTTAGGAGTTGCGTTCCTCATCACGTGGAAAAACTCTCTCATGTACGCCTTTCCACTGATCCCTCTGATACACAGTTACCCTGCGACCCCACCCTAAATTTCTCCCTAAGGTGGTGTCCACCTTCCCCTTAACCAACCAATATACTTACCTGCATTCTATCCCAAACCGTATGAGACGCCGCGCGAAGTGGCTCTACATACGCTCGACGTCAGACGGGCAATCACCTTTTGTCTAGACAGGACTAAACCATTTTGTAAGTCCCCGCGACTATTTGTCTCCATTACCGAGCGATCAAAGGGTGTGACTGTCTCTAAGCAACGCCTTTCCAAGTGGATCTCTGACTACATCAGATCCTGTTACTGCATTAAGACTGCCCAACCACCCGAAGGCATCAGAACTCATTCTGCTCGAGAAAAGTGTTTGTAATCTGAAAGTTTTCACATTACATGGGGCTGATTTTATTTTATTTTATGTTAGCAGTACTCACAATGTCATAGGGATTTTGCAGAAAAGTGCATCAAAGAACTTACAATCAAAAGGCTCCTTTCTGCTACCCTTACACTGAGTACTATCTTGCATCATAAGTAGTGCCATTGAGTCCGATGGGACTTTTCATGGAGTAAGTTACTGTACTATTAAACATAAGCATGCAAAATCAGCCCCCAAGTGACAGATGAGTTTGGAAAGAACATACACCCCAGACGGGAACATATACTTGGAAAGGGAACATTCAGATAACTATTTAGAGCCAAATTCTGTTCTTCGACTTGGCTTTCAATGGCTTCTAAGTGAACCATCCTGCATACAGGACAAAATGTGTCCCTTTCACTGGATAAGATTCTGACCTCAGGTTCTTGTTGAAAGAGTATTCATTAATATCCTTCCTAGTCTAAGAAAACGTAATTATTTCTCTGCCTCCCCTTTCTTAGATACTCACATGCGCAGCACATGCTATGGAGGAATAAAAAAAGGAGTGTGTGTCCGCCCTTTCCCTGGGGCAGTGACAAAATCTGAATGTTGCTGTGCCAATCCAGACTATGGCTTTGGAGAGCCATGTCACCCATGTCCTGCCAAGAACTCAGGTAAAGTTGCATAATTCTTCTGATCTCACAGCTAACATAGACTAATAAGTTTGATTCAAAGCAGATTCATAGCATTTATTTTCAAGGTAATCTAAATCTGTAGTATTTAATGTGAACAAAAGAAGAATGTTTGTTTATTTTCTTCCATGCACAGCACTGTCTAGAGTGCACCAAACTCCAGAGCTGTCCAGACTATGTGAGAATTCAGGGTGTAGGCACCAAGGTCTAGATAGATGCAGCTTGGCCTCATAATTATCTTTAAGTGTAGGGTGAACCCGAAGACGTTATGTTGGATAGGAGAAAAGGTACCTTACAGGCATTAGACAAGGAGCTGTAGGCTCCCTAACCAAATCAGTCCAGTGTAAAGTACAGTCACTATTCAGTTTAGTAACAGGGTTGATGTTCAAACCACTCTTTAAAAAAAAAAAAAAAAAAGAACCAGTTCACTCATCTTTAATAACAGCAAAATGCAGAGAACATGAAGAAACAGTTTATTTGCCACATATGCCCCTTGAAAACAGTATTCATATCACCATATTTTGGAGAACAGTCCATGTTGCTTTCTGGGGTGACATTGCCCTGTTGTGAAGCTGTCGGTTAGCATCATGCGTGACGTTACTGTTGTAGGTACTAACCCGAGGAGATGGTACTTTTGAGAGGATAATACCATAGTTTTCCTTTTAGTGTTTCATTCATGATGTCACAATTTTCATTCAAGTATGTACTTGGAGGTTTAGAACTAACATTTTTTTGTACAACTTTTTTGTTTCAATCGAATAGCTGAATTCCATGGCCTGTGTAGCAGTGGAGTAGGCATTACTGTGGATGGACGAGGTAATGTTGCATTTTTTTTCCTTATATATATGAGACATGAAAAATAATGAAAGTAAAACAAATATTTAAAAGTATGAATTCAGCATTTGGTTTTTTCATAAGATACAAATGGCTAAAGGCTTTTTTCAAGATATGGTATGTTGTTTTTAATATGGTACAATATTAAAATAAATCAAAGGTTCTTAAGAAAGGATGAGAATTGTTCCCATCCAAGTCAGTAGTAAAACTCCCATCACTTCAGTGGGAGCAGGATGAGACTCTACTATAGTACTTTCAGCAACAGCATAGTTAGCATTTAAAAATAATACTTAACTAAAAAAGAAAATGTTATTTCTGTTCAATATTGTAAGCATATGGGCCTAGTTTTATCATGTTACAGGCTGTGGTTTTGCTGAAGTTGTAAGTAACGTGACGTGCGTAAATTTGGAAATTCTCTGAGCTGAATACTTGATGGTTTACTGATTCTATAAGCTCCACTAGTGCCACTTGGTGAGATTGTAAATCTCACAAAATAAATAACCATTTTCCGCAATGCTACAGTTTCTAACTATGGGAATTTGTATGAGGTCCTCTGTGGAGGTTACAGTCTTTGTTCGGTACCTGAAGACTGTAACTCCTCACAAGGGATATAAGACAGATCGTAGTCTTTGCCAGGTGCCTGCAGAAGATTAATCTCCTCCAGGGATCAAATATAAATGAAAATCCCTTTTGGAGGCCTGAACGAAATTGTAACCTTTGCTGTGGATCTCATACAAGTGAAAACAGGTTCGCAGCGGACCCTGCTTCTGCTTACTTTGAGGAACTTAGTTTGCTCAAACCATTCCCCAAAGCAGGGGAAAACTGAACCTCTTCAAACCGGAACCTCCTACCTCAACCAAAGAAGTGTTATCCTCCTCATCTGTTCCCTTTATTGAGAGCAGGCAGGAAATCCCCCTTACAGACAATTCTCATTCCGAGTCATGTCCATTTGTCTCTCCACCCTAGTCACACTGCCTTTACCACACTGCAGTAACAGTCACCCAGCCCTACTCCCTTCATTCTATTCATGGTCAAGGACCCACTTGGTTGCTCCCTGAAGACACCAGAAAAGTTGGGGCATAGGAGGGTAGCAAACGTCTACCAAAAAAAAAAAACCTCTTAAGGGAAAAGTAGGGCCTTGACCTGTTAGGGGAAATCTGTGCTACAGGGAGGTAGGATGTAGCATGAAAGTGCCCAACTCTTCCCCAAGATTCAGTCAAGGTTAGTGAACTTTGGTTATAGATTTTTAATAACACCATAAAGTAGACAAGATTCCACTGATTTACATTTTCTTATGAAAGCTTTGGACATCTTATAATCTTTAATGCAAGGTTAACAAAGTGTTTGTCTGAGTATATATCTGTGTATACGTAAATTGCAGGCCAGATACTGATCTCAGATGCACCATTGTTAATCAGTCCAAGTAAATCATGGAAATAAGTGGAGTATCAACAGTGTAAAAGAGTTTTATTTAAGTGAGATCACAATCAGGCCTAGCATCCTTGTTGTTTTTTCCAGTGTTTCTGAATGGATCTATATAAATCACAGGAATCAACATATAGAAAGAGTAATTTTTTGTTTTGTTAATATGGAAAAATCCTTCATACTATGAAATGAAATGTGCAAAGAATGGCTCTTCGGCCCTGAATCTGTAGTCACTGCACTTACAAAATAGATATTTTGAGTTAGAGGCATTTCTGTGTGTGCAACTATTCCAAGATAAGATGTTTCACAGCATTAAATGTGTAATATAGCTGCATTAATTTTCTCTGTTATATTGATACAGATATTAATGAGTGTGCATTGGATCCTGATATTTGCTCCAATGGAATTTGTGAAAACCTACGTGGTAGCTATCGTTGTAATTGTAACAGTGGTTATGAACCTGATCCCTCTGGAAGGAACTGTGTTGGTAAGTTACTTGAGTATTAATTAATTATTAATGATTAAACGCATGTTGATTTTAGTGGAAGCAGGAGAGGTCCTCTGGTGTGTGAGAGAAGTGGCGATTACCTTTAGCTACAGTGAAAAAGCACTAAATCTCTTTAGAAAATCTACCCCTTTCAGTCTGTACAATCAGGAGCGCCCTCTTACAACCCATACTTTATGGACATATCTCCACTGCTGCGATGGTCAACACCTCCCACAAGGGTCCTACGCAAGCCTATCACAACATGTGGTGTACCTCATCCAGTTCACTAAATGCCCCAATAACAACAATATGGGTGAAATGAGACAATCACTATGCTCTCAAATGAATTCACACAAAAAAATGCTAAAAGACAAAAACACCATATCGACTGTGGGTGAACCCTTTTCACAAAGTGATCATTCTATATCATTCACACCTGTGTGGCCATCTTGTTTATCACTTCAAAGGTTTTTTCTTCCCCTGCTGTTATGGTTCCTCTCAATAAATTAGCCTCTTAAGGTTGGTCTATGCACCTCCACCTTATCATGTTTCTCTGACTGTATAAATATCTGTCTACTGTATGTTTCATTCCATGCATCCGATGAAGTGGGTTCTAACCCACGAAAGCTTATGCTGAAATAAATTTGTTAGTCTCTAAGGTGCTACAAGTTTTTCTTTCTTATTTTCGTTTTGCTGACACAGACTAACACGGCTACTACACTGAAACCATTCTATATCTGACCTCTCAGTCCTCATCCTCAAAGGAAACCTGCACAACACCTTCAGATGACAAGCCTGGCATCTTAAATTCATAACTTTGATAGATCCTAAAAATCATGGACTGAATAGAGACACTGGTTTATTACAACAATCTATAACCCTTTTAAACCAAACATCTCACCCTGAGCATTTTCCCCTTTTTTCCTTTTCCCCCTATGACTGGAGAAGTGTTAACTGGCCACTTGTGTTTGAATGGTCCCATGAAATATCATAGAATCATAGGACTGGAAGGGACCTCAAGAGGTCATTTAGTCCAGTCACCTGCACTCGTGACAAGATTAAGTATTATCTAGACCACCCCTGACAGGTGTTTGTCTAGCCTGCTCTTAAAAATCTGCAATGATGGAGATTCCACAATCTCCCTAGGCAATTTATTCCAGTGCTTAATCACCCTGACAGGAGGCTTTTCCTAATGTCCAACTTAAACCTCCCTTGATACAATTTAAAGCCCATTGCTTCTTGTCCTATCCTCAGAGGTTAAGAAGAACAATTTTTCTTCCTCCTCCTTGTAAGAACCGTTTACGTACTTGAAAACTGTTATCATGTGTTAACAACTTATACTAAACAACCTGTTCTAGCTTGTACATAGCAGTGGCACTCTGAGGATATTTTCCAGACCAGAAGAAGAGCTCTGTGTAAGCTCGAAAACTTGTCTCTCTCACTAACAGAAGTTGGTCCAGTAAAAGATGTTACCTCGCTCACCGTATCTCTCTAATTATGTCATTCTGTCCTTTTTTGCTTCTTTTTCCTCCTCTTAAAAAATTGTCAGTTAAAGAGAAGGATAGACCTTTTCTTTACTGAAACATTAACCTTGAAAAATCAAGCAGTCAAAAGACAGGAAATACTAAAAGATTGCTCCTACGGTTTTAAGTTGCACATATATTGTATGAGAGGAAGGATGGTCTTGTTAAAGCACTGAACTGGAACTCAGAAATGCTGGATTATTTTCTCAGCTCCGACACAGACTTCCTGTGTGACCTTTGGCAACTTACTTAGGGTCCAGTCTAATGTCCACTGAAGTATCTTGGAATCATCTTATTGGTTTTGATTGAAATTAGATTAAGCCCTTAATTTCTCTTATATCCCCAGCTATATAATGGGGATAATAGCACTTTCTTCACAGGAAAATTGGGAGGATAAAGAGTTTGTGAGGTGCTAAAAAACTACAGTAATGGGAATCACAGAATAACTTTTAAAAAATAAGATTTTATATTTTTGTTTTCATTGTTAAGCATAAGCAGTCTACAGTAATATTGTTTGTTAATGTATTATAGAAGATTTGCAAATGTCTAAAATAAGATTAAGGAGCAACAGTAACTTTTGGGTTTTCCGGATTTTTCGGTGCTTGGCTTTTCAGCTTTAATGTTAGCTTGTGGTAATATATCTGCTGTGAGTCAGTAGATAGGTAGAAATATGTACACTCATGAGACACTCATGGTTGCAATATTTCAGTGTGTGATCATCTGGAGTGCAACAGGGTATTTTTTATACATAGATATTAGTGTAGGTGTTTCCTACTGTACCTTCTCTGATAGCAAATATTTGTGCAGAAAAAAGGATTAGCGCAGTGATGTAACTCTTAATGAATTTTTGTTAAAAGCATGTTTAACATCACTGCTGGCTGCCAAACAGACAAATCTGAGGGCAGTAATCATGGCTGTTCATAAACGACCAAATATCCCAAGGTCGCCATGTTCTAATGCAGGACATGCTGAGAACATAAAGCTGTGTTTTACTGAAAAACTGATATATATTTACAAATAGTAGTGAAAATCCTTAAGTGTAATATAAAATATGGGGTAAGAGGAATTTGAAAGTTAATTAACCTATTGAAACCAAGTATTGGCATTTCTCCTTATTCAGATACAAATGCAGAAAACTGAATGTCAAACACACGACTGCTACTGAGAGTCCAGTTAAAATAATACTTGGAGAAAAGGAGGGCAGACTTGTTCTTTAATGTGTCTATCTGATCTTTTCCAGACATTGATGAATGTTCAGTGAACAGACTGCTGTGTGACAATGGCCTGTGTCGAAACACACCTGGAAGCTACAGCTGTACATGTCCAAAGGGTTATGTATTCAGCACTGAGACTGACACATGTGAAGGTAAAAATGCTGCAGTGGGAGCCATCTGGATAGTGTTGATCTAATCAGTGATATTATAGTATTGTAGTTTATGAGATGAGCAGAGAACACAATGAGACAAAACAATGAAGGGAAGGAACAGCCTATATTATGGTATAAATCAAAAGATGCATCTTGTCATTGCCCTCAGTGGAATTATCTTAGAATGATGGGGCACAACTGAATTTCCTCCAATATAGCCAGTTCTTTTTCTACACGACAGTATGTTTTGTTAGACAGAATACTTTGAAGAGAAAGTTAAAGAAAATGCACATTTATCTCTTGAGCATTCTGTGAGTGCAGATCTCTGGTTTGTGGCCTTGATAAATGTGTTTGTTTTGGTTCCAGAAGTCCAGTCTTCCTCATCGACCCCTGATGTTGAACAAGGGAATATCATGTAGGGCTAAATCCTGGTACTATTGATGTCAATAGCTATATTTCAATTGTATTAAGTGGATCCTGGATCTGTGCTTTACTGACTATTAATATTGTTCTTTTATTGCTGCCAAATATGTATATTTTTAAAATTATCATTGCTCTCTGCCCTGAATGATACAAATATCACATCAATTAAGAATATACACAATGGAAGCTAGTGAGAATTTATTGCATCCAGAATCAATTTTATGGGGGTGGAGTGTTGATTGGGCTGATAAAACGAAGTTGGAGCAGAGGTATTAATTTCTGTTTTATTTTGAATAGAAATGCATAATGCTACCAGGAATAGTGGAATTTTCATAACTTTCAGTGTTATGTTTGGATTGGCCACCTGAATTATATAATTCAATATTATCACAGTAAGGGATTTGTCACTGTGAATTGCCCTTTTACAAAGGAAATGGTTTGCAAGTTGAAGGCTTCAGCTTTGGAATCCTTAGAATCTCATGAACCAGTGGTTCAGTTCCTGGCAGGGTCAACTCAGTCCTTTTCCATTCAAAGGGAATTGTGTTCCATGCAGCCATTAAAAACTGAGGTTTTATCTGCTTTCATTGTGTGTTAAAGATCCAACTGCACTCTTTTCAAAGTAGTCTTTTCCTATCAGTCATATCCAGGGATTTATACTGTACTCATCACTGTCTTAGAATACTATACACAGTATTTAGCGAAAATTTATTCTTGAGCGTTTAAGCTTTCATATTTTTTTCAAATAGTTTTAGCAGTGAAAGTGGGTTTCTCTCTATGCTTAATATGCTAGTGTCCTTAGTCTGCTGCAGACAGGCATTACGTTACCAAGCGAGATGTTACGTTTGCCTGTTCATCTTGATATTTAACTTCAAAGCTTAACTCTGACCATAAACTTGCTAATGTATTGAACAAGATACCAGAACACAAACAACTGAGCTGAAATAATTGAAATGTAATTATAAAGGACATCTCCATCCAGTTTTGGTTTTCAGTTTGAGAACATAACCAGACAAATTAACGTATTAATTCAAAACAAAATTAGGCCTATGGTCTAGGTTTCACTGTATAAAATTGTGATAGGGTTGGATTTTCATGGGAGCATGCAAGGAGATGTCAATAGAAGCCTGAAAGTCATTTCCACTCATCAAGAAAATTCAACTCATAATTCTAAAGAATGGCCACTTTTAACTTTTATCTAAGTTTACAAGGCGCATTAACTAAATTAATGATCAGTGTAGCTAGCCAGCCTGGATGAAATATAAAAATACAAATAGTGAGCAAGTTTGATTTATTTAAACGTATACAGCACAGTGCTTCTGACTACAATTCCTGGTAACATTTCAATATAATAGGCACGTGGGGTATACAGAGATATTTCACAACTACAGCAAGCAATGACTGATGGGCAGGGGAGGGGAAGTGTGCAGACAAAATTATTGCTCAATTAGTGGATTGTTATGTAAATTAAAATGTACTTGTACAATGTAAATTAAAATGTACAAATAAAAGTTATTTGAGTGATCATTCACGATTCTTCAAAGTGATAACAGATCATAGGTAATTTTTTGCTCTGGGGATTCTAATGAATAAACGAAACTCCTGTCTGTTGTTTACCTTCAGCAACTTCAAATGTTCATAAGAAAACTACATAATCATAATTAAGCAATATATCACGATAGGGGCTGGCTATGGTTAGAGTATTTGCGCTTTCCTAAGTACCAAGACTACATGGGGCTAGCACTGTTAGTTACACCAATAGCAGCTAGAAGAAGCTAAGATTGTGGCCCGTCCACCCCTTTCAGATCAGTCACCAGAGCTGGTTGGCTACTTGAGGGAAGCACACCCTGTTACAGAGAGCAGTTGTGATTGAGTGGCTGTGTTGCCCGTGTGCAGTGAAGTTTTGTGTCTCAGTAAGATGTATTGACACCCGTTACTTCTTCTGCACTGCCCTCCACAGTAAGCAGTCTTTGTTTGGTAGGACACATTTGACCCTATAGATTGACTACTGCTGTTACATATGTACTATTTTAAAATTAATATGGTTATATTGTGATGATCAGTAATGCTATTTATTTGGAATCGAATAAACCCAGAATATTAAAGATATTTCTATCTACTTCCCCACTTGGTGAAACTGACTTGGTACCTCATTCCCCAAAACTTCAGGTTTAATATAAGCCTGAACTTTTGGGGAACTTTTCCTTCTGAATATAATTATTTCAATCCAGACACCCTAAAATATATTTTGTCTACAGCAGGAGCTGAAGTGTCTTGTCAGTTATTGTTAATATGCTTGTGTGCAAATTAAATTATACACACACTCTTTATGAATGATCTGTTGTATCCATCTAAAATCCTATAGTTAGGCAGAAGTTTATATTTAGCTGATCAGGCAAAAATGATCCAGTAATGGTTTGGCATAAAGCTGTCTATGAAACTATAAAATCTATTACACTTTTTCTAACATTGAGTGGCTTGGCAGTTTGAGGAATAAATTCATCTCACTTTTTTTTTCTCCTTCCAAATTCTGTTTTCAAAGAAATGGTAAGCAGTTCAATTTACTTACTAGCTGTAAAGTTTTGCTCTCACTAGTAACTTTGTGTCATGCTTTTACATTACTCAGATGCATGCTGTTCAACAATATAGTTTTAATTAATATAACTTTCAGCAATAACCATAATGAAACATTAAAGCCTGTGTTGTTTTCTATTCATAACCAAGTTATGAAAACTTTGCAAGTTGTTTGTTGTTGGGTTGGTTTGTTTGTTTGTTTGTTTGTTTGTGAAGTCTTGAGAGTCTGTGAAAGTAGAAATTTTTAAAACAAGCTCTGTGGTTTAGATTGTGTTTCCACAAATGTAAACCAGACGTGCTTTGAAGTTTATTTTGAGGAATGTACAGTGGATTGTTTCAATTTTGGTTCTGTGATATAATATATTTACACCACACTTAAAGAAAAATATTTGTTTAAAAACGATGATTATTTTCACATATGCTTGCTTTGCATTTTAAAAATTAAAATAATATTATCAACTTAAAGTCACATTTGTCTGAAAATATCTTACTTAGTATTGTTACAATTAACAGCTAAGATTATTACAACAAAGAGGGAAAAACTTTATTTCCTGTTTGTTTACTTTGTGCATATGACACTCATTGGCCTCAGTTCAGCAAAGCACTGAAGATGGAGTTCTGCACATTTGAGTGCCTTGCTGAAAGGGGGCCTTTGTAATTTCCCCCCTGTATGATCATTTAGGCTATCAGTCAGTTTGTTATGCAAACAATTGTATATGTGATTAACTTTCAGAATGAGTGGTCCTGTTGACTTCAGTGGAAGTTAAGCATGTACTTAAGTGCTTTGCTGAATTGGAGCC
The DNA here is from genome assembly GCA_037349315.1 of Chelydra serpentina. Lineage (NCBI taxonomy): Eukaryota > Metazoa > Chordata > Testudines > Chelydridae > Chelydra > Chelydra serpentina. Next base: position 33,156,925 of record JBAIAC010000042.1, read on the forward strand.
AAACCTTGTCAAATGCACAAAGTAAACAAACTGAATAAAAAAATAGAGAGGTGGGTTTGTGTTTAGAAGATCAGAGGTTTTATCATTTTCCTTTTTGTTTGTGTGGGTCTTCACACAGAAAATTTGGAGAGAAAAATATTTGTAATGGAAAATGTGATTGAAGAATCAGAGAAAGTGTCATGGAGATTTAGAGATCGGTGTAGTATTTTTACTTCATTTAAAAATGATTACATTGCAAGTTGATGGTATCTCTTTAAAAACATTTTAAACTTTTTTTTTTTTAACACTAGATATTTTAAGTGTGATTGGACTGATGATCTATTTGGTTAACAGAATGTCTTTTTTAAAATTCAGGCACTTAGAGAGAGAGAGTGTGTGTGTGTGTGTGCGTGTGTTATATGTGGGGCTGTTTTCAGTTGCTTTATAACTTTTGCCATATTTTTAAACATTTGGGCTGAAAGGTTCCATGCAGAGTGTCTGCCTTAGGCTGAATCTTTTTGAAAAATTTCAGACAAAACAGTTTAGCTGTTTCTGAGAATTAAGCTAAAGGAAAATGTTGTCTGTAGGAGCCCTGCCTCATTTGTTGCAGAAGTTGGAAAGTGTGTAGTGGATGTGGAAGGCTATTGCAGGAAGAGGAAGGGGGTGGGGGTGTCTCATTCTTAAGGAAGTTGAATGTTTCCCTGAAGAATTGGATTCTATCCCTGCCTCTGACACACAGTTCTTGTGTGATGCTAGGCAAGTCACTTAAATCAAATTTCATGGATGGCCACTAATTGCGTGTTCCTTGGGTGCTGACTTCAGACCGTTAGTCTGGTTTGCAGAAGTTATGAACACTTGCAGCTCACCTCAGTGGGAGATGTGCTGTGAACATATGAAGTGTTGTATAATGCTAACTACTCTGAAAAATCAGGCCGTAGGCATCTCAAATTGAGCACCTACACCCGAGTCCATGGGACCTGGGCTTGTGGACTCAGTGTTTCCAAGCCCACGGTTGAGCATCCACACTGCATTGTAAACCTGAGTTTATAGTTGCTGGACCCTCAGTCTCACAGTCATGCTTACAATACACTACCCTCGTACTGCACTATGCAGACCTAACTTGGAACTGTGGCTTGACCTGTGTGCATACTGCAAAATGATGGGACTTGGACCCAACTCTCAGTAGGACTCTGGGTCTGAACCCACCCCGTAGCAGGGTCCTAGGACCTGGTTCTGAGTGCTTGCAGACCTGAGTTAGACTGATTTGTGAGTGGACAAAAAAAGGACTTGGGTTCAGACCTGAGTCAGAGTCCAGGTTTAGTGTGCAATGTAGACTTGCCCTCTGTGCCTCCGTTTTCCAGTTATAAAAGGAGGGTAATAATAACATCCTTTATCTCACGAGGGTGTTGTGAAAGTAAATTCATTAATATTTGTTGAAGCAATTGGGATACTCGAGTGGTGAACACCATAGAAAAGCCCATGAGGAAATTAATAATTCACTCTTCAGAGCAGGGTTTGAATAGTGTGCAGTAAATAAGACACAGGGCTACATACCTGCACAGCAAGGATAAAGCAAAATATTGAATAGCTGTTCAAGCAGGCGCTATCCATCCTGGTGCACTGAATGAGGTAGGGTTCCTGGGGAACAAAATAGTATGTGATCATGTAATTAAAGACTGTATCACAGTGGACAGTGTGCACAACCAGTATGCACAGAGGGGCAAATTAACATTGCACAGGAAACCTTAATTCTGGCATTTCCTCACTTTAGAGTGCTTGTCTATGCAACCTTAATATCTTCTATTGAATTTGTGTGTGTGTAATATACATATATTCATGTGTAATATATTAATAGCGAAAAAGAAGACTGCTCTGTTTCTCTTAGTAGTCCTTTGAAAGGGAGAAGCTACATGTCCTAACATAGTTCAGATACCCTCATCTCCCTGTTTGTTTTCTTGGTTTTAAAGAATGTATAGCCATTGAAAGCAAGGTTTGCAGAAGTACATTATGTGTAGGTTCTCCAAAGTTAGTTCTAGCTCGAGAATCATTTAGCAGGTGATGAATATTTAAGATATCTCCAGTATCACTCTGTGATCTGCCTGCCTTGTTCCCATATGACTAGCAGGAACAAGAATATTGAATTTATTTTCAAAAGCAGCTGCTCTGTATACTACTATAAAGCATTGTCACTATTCAAAAACAATTCATATCAAGGGCCAAGTCTTGGTCACTTTATTTAATTGAATAGTCCTATTAAGTAAAGAGAGTGGTGTTTGCCCCTAAGTACAGTACGTTTTGGCAGATTGGAGAGAGCAATCAGTTTCCTAAAGGTTTCAGATTTCTAGATGTGCTCCATCATTTTAATAATACAGGTGATTCAGTGAATAGTTTAAATTCATCGTTGTTCTTATGACCTCAAAAGCCCATAAATAGATAAACATGTAGAGAAATGAAGACTTGATATGGCATACTACACCAAATAGAAAATGGAACTTTCTGTACTACTTCTATAAATAAGTGGAATAGTTTGTTTTCCCTTGAAAATCAGCCATTGATATGTTTCCTGTTTCGTTACGTAGGTCCTTTATTTAATTTTTAATTAATTTGGGTCAGGCTGTTTTAGGTTTATGGGCTTGGCATTATTTGTATGTCACTATTTGAGAACATTAGCATGTGCCCAAACTATTCCATTCCTGACCCATGACAGGAACTATCTGCTAGGATTGCAATGTCTGATTTGATTTAGGATCCAAATCTAAAACAAAATTGGTGAACTGCAAAAAGACAGAATTGGTGGTTGTTAGGAAGAATTTGCTGGTGGGTTTTTTTTAAATTTAAAAATTAATTTCGCTTTTAAAAAAGGCTAATGCTGACAGCAGGAGTCTTATTCTTACATGTGGATGGGCTTAAAAAAAACAACCATGTGGGTGAAAGTGAGAAGGAGAGTAGCTGGAGTGGAATATTATTTAGAGTATTACAGTTTGTCTTTTCTTTCTTGAGCACTTTCCACGACTATGGAATTGCAGCCAGCATTGTAATACTTTGTTTCTGACAAGGTTTTCTTAATTCTTCCAAAGCCTCATGGAGCCTAGATGACAGAAACAATAAGGCCTTTGTTTGTGCACAGCACGTTGTGGCTGGGAATGCATTGCTTTCCATGGAAAAAGGATTTTGATTTCTCACAGGACAATTATAAATTATTCTGGAAAATGTTTTAGTCCAAGTTCTTGGAAGTTTCTGTCCTTGTAAGAAAGGGTCATTTAATTAACACTTACAAAATATACAAATACTCCTTTACACATGCACATACATACACAGTGCTTGCCCCCAGAATACTCTGTACCTCATCTTAAATAAATAAATAAATAAAAAAGCCAAATTTACCAGACATTCTGGCATATCGTGGTTCATGGCTTCATTTATACAGCATAATATTTTCCAGAAATGCATGGCTGTCCTAACGGTACTTTTTCCTTCTGGATTATAGATATAAATGAATGTGAAATCAGCCCGTGTGTCAACAGTGCCTGCAGGAACAATCTTGGTTCTTTCAATTGTGAGTGTTCACCTGGCAGTAAACTGGATTCCACTGGATTGATTTGCATTGGTGAGTGTATAGATGTGGTGTTTGTTTGTTTGGTTTGATTTTTTTTATTGTTATTAACACAAAGGGAATTGATCACATTGATTAAAGAAACCGAGAAATAAACAAGAGAGTCCTAATTTGTACTTGGTAGTAGACTAGCATATCTAACTGTGAGGCATTTTGGACTTGCTTTCTGAATAACGATCAAATCCAGACCAGTTTGCCTGTTTCCATCGGAGCAGAGGATACCAACATAACAATCTCATTGATACTATTTCACCTACACAGGTTCAGGCTGGTATGGGTCCCTGCATTTTATGATTGGTGAGAACCAATGGGGAGGTCCATTATTGACAGATATTGTTATTGCTTCTCTCCAAGAGGGCTAGATGTCAGTTTAACCAAAGGGTGGTTAGTCTATTGCTTATACATCAATAATTAAATGTTGTTGGCCTCCCCAATTACTGCACTGCCTCACACCTTCCTTTTTTGGGAAAGGATATTAAGTAGGACATGTCAAGACAGTTCTGGATTCATCTGGAACATTCTTCCTGGATCTTTGTCTATCCAGTAACAGCTATGGTTTGGGGATAAAATACATATCATATTAATATCCTTGATTTACGATCTCCAGGCAATGGAAAAAAAGTCAAGTGTCATTGATTTTGATAGATCTAGCGGCAGCCTTTGAGATGGTTGACCACAAGGTGTCATTCGCACAGCTGCAGAATCTGGCTTTGGGGACATTCACCAAAGGCTCTGTTCCCACTTTTCTGAAAGGTCTGAAAGTATGGTGTTTGGCAGACCCTCATCCACCTCAAGTGCCCACAAGCTTCCATTTTGTCACTCCACTTATGCAATATTTATTTGAGGCCAGTAGGGGATCAAAGAGTGAGAGGAGTTGGGCTGGAGTCCCAGTGGTGTTAGGATGACATAAAGCTCCAAGTCTCCAATTTTTTGATCCTGATATTGCTGTTTCCTTGCCTTTCCAGTGCCTAGCTGAGATAGGAACCTGGATGAGAAGGATTTGTCAGACACTCAGTCCAGAAAAGACAGTGATTATACTGGTTTGCAGGGAGAAGGAATTTAGGAATTGTGAAGAGTTTATGTACTTGGTAGTAGACTAATTTATGATTATTCATCTGATGGGTTGGTGTGTCCACCTCTTAACCTTAGATTGCAAACCTTTTTGTTATCTTTGGACCCTGGACTTCTTAGATTCCCAGGTAGCAGAAGTGGCTTATGCATTTTTTAATTTTTTTTGGCGCATCTGTGATTACTTAAGAGGTTTTGTTCTTTCCTTCATGTGAACCTCACCACACTCATCCGTACGTTTTGTCTGATTATTTTTAAGCTTTCTCATGTTTCCAGATGCAACACTGATGTGAAATAATTAAGGGCCAATACTTATAGTGATTTGGACCTTACTACAGAAGTAGTCCTGTTGATTTGTTTAGTATTATTTGGATAGTGAAATCTACTTGAAAACAGATGAACATTAGTAGGAGGAGACAGATATGTTTTAAACAATATATACATACATTAAATATATTAATAACTTAACTTGAAAGTGAGCATAATGGACCCAATCATGAAGTCTTCAAGCAGGTACAAATTCCACTGACTTTGATCTGGGTTCTGTCTGTATCAGGATTTATAGCATTTATGTAATGATTAGAGTATTTATTTAGGAGCAAAAGGAGTTTGGAGGCAGAGCAAAATTGACAAATACGGATTTACAAAATTAGGGCCTAATCCTATAATTTTTAGCCAGGCAAAATTGCCATTGGCTTCAGTGGTGTTGCAAGAAAGGCAGTTTGACCTTGGTTATTCCTATGTAAGGATGACAGGACATAGCTCTTTGATTCTGGAAAAAAACTTGATAAATGCTCTTGTCAAATATAAGTAGGCTTGAAAGGATTAGATTTTTGTCAGTAAATGTCTATAAACATCGATTTCATCGTACACACACAAACCAATGAAAAAATATTTCCATTGATGATAATTGAAATTTACAGACAGACAAAATAAGAAAACTGCTGCCTGAGAAATTATTAGGATTTTAAGGATACTTAGTATATTTTTGACATTTGCTGTTGACAATTTGTGTATTAATCGTTGTAACGCTTTAACTTTTTGAATCTCAGCATCTGTCATTAAATAATTGTCTGACCTCCACACCTGTGAAATTTCCTGCAAATGTGGAAATTGATAAAAACTGAAAAAATGCTTATAATCAATATTATCTGTCAAAAATTCTGCCAAACCTAAATATATGCAGTTTCAAAAACCAATAGGCTAATGAAACAACTTTTTCCCCTGACCTCATGCCTACAATGAAAGGCCTGGGTACTGAATGTACCAATATTCTCTTGCCCCACTGTTCTTTGCTCTGTGCTCCTGTCAGCTTTGGTACTATAATGCTACAGATAGAGAGGACTGTGTGCTGATGTATAGCAGAAATGCTTCTCTGATATGACAGTAATGTGAAAGTGTATTGATATAATGAAAAAGAGAATATAGTGAGACTAAAATAAATAGACAAACACAGATCTATCAGCATGATACTGTGACCTCACACCAATTTTACTCTGGTGCTACCAGATTTATGCTGATATCAGAGACCAGAATCAGTCCTTGTATGACATGAGTGATCTGAGAGTTTTTTCTTTCCCTAATGATTAAGGATAAGATGATGTCATGAAGTCATGGATTCTGTGACTCTTAGAACCCTCTGTGATATTTTCCGCTCAGGGCAATGGGGCTGGAGCTGTCGGCCCACGGGCCAGAACTCCCAGCCACTACAGGCGGCGGGGGCACCCAGAGCCGTCAGTTGCTGCAGGCAGTGGGGGCCCCAGAGCTCTGAGCCCTGGGGTTGTAGCAGAGGCTCCAGAGCTGTCAGCTGCCATGGCAGCGGCAGCGGGTGCTGGACTCCTCCCACACCAGAGCTTGGGCTCTCATGCCCCCACTCAGGGCTCAGGCTTTAGTTGTCCCCCTGTCAGGACCCTGGCCCCCTGATTATTTTTAGTAAAAGTCAGACAGGTCACGGGCTTCCGTGAATTTTTGTTTATTGCCCACGACCTATCCATGACTTTTGCTAAAAATAACCATGAGAAAATCTTAACCTTACTAATAATGATAGAAGTTATTTAAAATGTAATTGTAACACACCACATGGCATTTAAGTGAAAGTGTACAACAGTTGTGTTGGAATAATGCTGACAATATAGAACCGAAGCTAATTTTATTGTTTTAGTGCACTATTCCCAATGTATGCCAGACTGTAGCACTGTTGCTGAATTTCACTATCACCCTAGAATGGATGGGTCCGGTTTATCTGTTTTGTGGAGAGAGGACTTTGGTCTCTAAAGGATGGCAGTTCTGCAGCTATCATAAACACTATGTTTTAAAAAGCTGCTTTTAGCCACTGATTCATTTTACTTTCACATTAATAGTATTCCCAAATGAATGTATCCAGGGAGGACAATTCTGTTAATGGAGTCGTAGTCAATCACCTACTGAGAAAGGAGAGTAGCTTTTTTTTTTAAAGATGGTGTACTTGGCTAGCGGTATAAATGCTACATTGCCATTTTGGGAAATATACACACAATAGGGATACTGTCATTTGTTCTCTTTGAAATAACTTTCTATGCACTTCTGAGTTATGGTTTGTGAAATTCTGACACCGTTCAACCGTAGTGCACAAAGAAGTAGGCTGACATCTGCCTGTAGCATGGATATTTTTTTATTTCAAGTTAGAATCAAAGAGATACAAGTGGCAGAAAGAATGCTTTGATGCTGGGTAATAAATAACTTTCTCACCAGAGAAAAAGTCACAGTGACTACCCTTTGTAAATTTTGTCTCTGCAAGAGTGTGTGTGTAAAATAAAGGAAATTAACTCATAGGCTGAAATAAGATAAGACTAGCAGGTTTTGGCCAGAAGATCCAGATGCAGCTGATATGAGGAAAATCACCTGCTAGTTGTATAGTTTAACTCATTTTGACTATAACAGTTTCTCAGATATACCACCAGAACAGTATTTGCTGGAGGAGTTCTGCCTACAGTGGACAAAGGGATGCAAAATGCTTCTGATAGTGCTACTAAAAACAAATCTACACAAAATGACTCTGAGGCAATCTCTTCTACACCTTTTAAAGGCATGGCCTCCAGCTATTAATAGGCATGACAGGGTGAAGGACCCTAACTCCATCTTCCCCGTCTGGGGTGTCTAGGCATCACTGGCAGCTCTAACAAAACCGCACAACTTTGTGTTCTGGGAGCATAACAAACAGTGGGTGAAATCCTGGTCCTACTGAAGTCAATGACAAAATCCCCATTGACTTCAGTAGGGTCAGGTTTTACTTTGATTTTACATGGATATAGGAGACATCAGAATCTGGTCTATAACATTTTATTTATGCCTACCCTTTTGAATATTTAAATCATATTTGTGCTAAGGAAAATAATCTTATGACATAAGTTAAGATCCTCTAACGATAGATATATTAAAGATGTATATTGGAGTATGACGTCCACTATATTCATAAATATAGGTATTTCTGACGGTGTAGAGATAAATAAAAACACAGCTTAGTCCAGAGAAAAGTAGAAGAAATTGAATAACTCTTCCTTTTTGATAAATGTTCTTTACCGTAAACAGATTTGAAAATAAACTCTTTTTTTGGTTAACAGCTCCCATTCTTTTCTAATCCTCTGCAGATAGTCTGAAAGGAACGTGCTGGCTCAACATCCAAGACAGTCGCTGTGAAGTAAACATTAATGGTGCTACACTGAAATCAGAATGTTGTGCTACTTTAGGAGCTGCTTGGGGCAGCCCTTGCGAGCGATGTGAATTAGGTATGGTTCTAGGCTGTAATGCCTTCCAGTGTTCAGGGGGAAGGATAGATGTATCACTGGGTAAAATAATGGTGCCTCAATTGAATCATCTTTCTCATCAGAGTATTTTCAGTGGAAGAAGAATAAAATGAGAACAGTTGTTTAGTGTAACTTTTAACCCTCACTTTGTGAAACCCTTTGTAAACCATGAAGTCCACCCATAAATTACATTTTTAATTGATTTCTACAAGGATGAGTTTTCATTCTCCCCATAGTGTGCCTGTGTGTGGGCAAGGCTAAGGGTGAAAAATCTGTATGCCTTCTGTTTCTTGAAGGGTCCAAAATGCAGGCATTTAAAAACAAGCAACCTTTGTACTGACACTATTGCTGCTTTATACAGGGTTGTTTTAGCCATCTTGGTCCCAGGATATTAGAGAGATGAAGTATGTAAGGTAATATCCCTTTTTGGACCAATTTCTGTTGGTCAGAGAGAGACACTTTTGAGTTTTCACAGAGCTCTTCTTCAGATCTGGGAAACTAACTCAGAGCTAAATACAAGGTGGAACATATTGTTGAGCATAAGCAGTTAACCATTCAGGGTGAAGTGGCCTGCTAACACCACTCTAGTCATGGGTGGGGTGGGGAGGAGGGAAGCAGCTGGAGGGGGGGTTTGTTAGTGGATTATAGATGGTTATAATAAACCATAAATCAAGTGTCTCTATTCAGTCTGTGAGTTGACTTTGTGAAGTGTTCACCCACAGCTGATATGGTGTTTTTGCCTTTTAGCATTTTCCTGTGAGAGTTCATTTGAGAATGTACGGAGTGGTTTTTGCCTTGGTTCCCTTGTTTGTATATCTTGGGAAACATGTATAAGGTTGTTGGGGTGGGTTCTTGGGGAATGAGTTTGTAGAGTTTTTCTTGGAGTTGTTTAGGAAAGGATTTGATGATATCCTTAAATTCCTGGTTAAATTGTGGTCTGGGATTGTCTCTGAATTCTTCATAGTAGGTGGTGTCAGAGAGTAATCCATAAGCCTTATTAATGCAGTCATCGCAGTTGAGGAACCCAGGGAGACCCACCATATCTGGCCACAGCACTCTTACTGAAGGAATATTGGGACTCATAGAAACCATCTTCAAACCACTCAACACACAAAGGGCCGGTTTCCTCCAGGACACAACTGACTTTCTTCACAAACTCCACAACATTAACAACCTCCCTCAGAACACCATCCTTGCCACCATGAATGTCACCTCCCTCCCAGCACCAACATCCCTCACAATGATGGCATCGCTGGCTGCCTCAAATATTTACACAACAATGGACAACTCTCAGATAGCTACTGCAAACAGATCGCCAAACTCATCCATTTCATCCTCACCCAGAACAATTTTACATTAGACAAAAAACACTTTTGGCCAAATCATGGGAACAGCCATGGGTACTCGGATGGCTCTGCAATATGCCAACCACTTCATGTGCCACATTGAGGAAAGAATTTTTGGACAAATGCACCATGAAACTACTGATATCCTTGAGATGCATCAATGATATTTTCATCCTCTGGACAGATGACCTAAACTTCCTCAGAGATTTCCACCACAACTTCAACAGCCACCCAACCATCCATTGAACTCTCTCTGGAACACTTCCACAGTAGTATCAACTTCCTGGACACAACAGTCAGCTTCAACAATGGAACCCTGCAAACAACTACATACAAGAAACCCAAAGATCACCACACCTAACTTCACAGATCCAGTAACCACCCCATACACAACACAACATCTGTTTATCTAAAGCAGGGGTCTCAAACACGCGGCCCGCAGAGTTATTTCCTGCGGCCCGCCATAGGCGCCGACTCCACTGGCAGCCAAGCTCCAAACATTACTGAGTGTTTATATTTTATTAAAACCCCTCTTTGCATTACAGTTTTTAAAAAGTTAATACATTGACTTTTAATAGAATACTATATTACTCTTCATTTTTGACTATACTTTTGTATCATTGTATGAAAAGGTTTCAGTGATGGGGCCCTCAGGCCAATTTACTAGTTCTCATGTGGCCCTCGTGATAATTTGAGTTTGATATCCCTGATCTAAAGCCAGGCACTCAGATACCACAGAATATGCTCTGAGGAGAAAGTCAGGGATATACACCTTAACACACTCCAAACTACCTTCACCAAGGATACTCCACCAGAGAAGTAGATTGCATCATAGAGCAGGCCACCCAAATACCCTGAGGGAACCTGCTTCAATACAGAAATAAAACCCTCTCTGACCATGCATCCCTAATTGTCACTTACTACCCCACACTGGAACCCATATGAGGTAGCATCAAACATCCACAACCCATACTTAATAGGGACCCCATCCTGAAATAAATCTTTCCTGAACCCCTCTTTTGGCCTTGAAATAACCCCCATCCTTTCCAAGCTCATCATCAGAAGCAAGCTCCCCACAGACCAGGACACCAACTCAAAGCAGTACCAGACTCCGACAGAACAACAAATGCAAAACTGGTAAACATATCTCCACTGCTACAATGATCAACACCTCCCTCGACACACCTCTCAAGATCGATGGGTACTACACATGCCTATCACAACATATAGTGTACCTCAGTACACAAAATGCCCCAATAACAACTATGTGGGTGAAACCAGGCAACCATTATGCTGCCCCCCGACCTTTCCCCCTTATGACTGGAGAGTTGTTCATGGGCTACTTCACCTTGTATGGTCCCTTGAAATATGTGTTAACGACTTATGCTAAACAATCTGTTCCACCTTGTATTTAGCTGTGACACTCTGGATATGTCTACACTGCAATTAGATACCTGTGGCTGGCTCATGCTAGCTGACTCAGACTCATCGGGCTCAAAATAATGGGCTGCTTAATTGCAGTGTCGATGTTCAAGCTCAGGCTGCAGTCCAAGCTCTGGGACCGTTCCACCTTACAGGGCTCTACAGCTCACCCACCTTGTTTCTCTACTATTGCTGCTTGCAAGATAGCATAATTTCTAAATCACAGAGCTTAATATCCTCTGGGCCTGGAGATTGAAAGCAGCAATATTGTCTGAGCTCCCGATGTGTGAAAAAAGGAAGGATCACAGCAGTTGCTCTAAGGAGCAGGACAAATGGGAAAGAAACAGAATTAATTTATATGCCCTTGCATCATTGAGCAGTGGAGTCATGCCACTTGCTACTGAGACAACATCAGGGCATTTCTGCTCTTGCTTTTTAAATGGGCCCTTAATACTAAGAATATGCCACTGTTCCACTTTGTTAGGCCATTAGTATAAATTTGAGGGGGGAAAGGGCCACAAAATTTGAGATTATGATTAACTATTAAAGTCGTACAATTCTGAAAATAATTGTTCCTTTTTTTTGTTTCCAGATGCAGCTTGCCCAAGAGGATTTGCCAGAGTTAAGGGAGTTACCTGTGAAGGTGAAGTAATTCTTTCTTACTCAGGAGTAGCACACTTTTTTTTTTTTTTAAACTGGATAAAGAGGATTCATTACATTACATCCTTCTTGTTGGAGAAGTTAATCAAATTGACATTTGGTGGCTGCCATTACAGGCAATGGTGACTGTTGGAAAGTGTTGCCCTACCCTAAGGTATGGAGGAGCTAAAGGAAATCAAGGAAATCTCTGTTCTGATGGTACAGAGCAGATGGAAACTTGATGGGTCCAGCACCCTCGGTTTTCCCCTAAATAAGTGGAATCGCTGTTGCTTTATCTACCCTCACTCCCAGTGCAGGAGACCTTTCCACAAAAAGGAAAATGTGGCTGGGGTGTGTTTATACCATGGTGATTCATAGGTGTTAGAACAGCCCCTGGGAGGCAGTTGGCAGCCAGGTGTAAGAAAGAACAGTCTTCAGATCCTAATATTGTGTAACTGAAAATATTTTGATTGCCATGACATAACTTTAAATCCTTAATAAGACTGTAGCTACCTTTAATAAACTAAGAATGCACATTTAAACCTCTTTTTGTGCTTCATTTCACATCAGATGTAAATGAGTGTGATGTTTTCCCGGGTGTTTGTCCCAATGGACGTTGTGTTAACAGCAGAGGATCATTTCACTGTGAGTGTCCGGAAGGCCTGACACTGGATGGAACAGGTCGAGTGTGTTTAGGTAAGTACATGGTCACCTTTCACTGTTCCTTAGCTCTATGACTGACTTCTCATGTTCTTTGCACAGTTTAAAATAGTCCTATCGTTTCTGAAATGCATTATTCCTTGAAAGATATTTTTTAACGTTCATTTTTATATTTTAACTTATGTCTGTTTAATACTCAACACTTCCGCCAGCTTAGGGAGGTCTATATAAGAGGTGCTAAGGATAAACATCTGGTTTAGGGCTTGTCTTCACTGCAGTGTTAGCTCAAGGTCTTTCTCGAGTGTTGCCTCTACCCTGACTCCCTTGCACACAAAAATCACTCAGATGAAGAGGAGTTTTAAACTTGAGCTAGCTGGCCTGTCATAGGGTATGGGTTGAAGCTTGAGTACTGCTGATGCTCATGCTAGTAATGCAGCTGGGATGCAGCAACTCTGTGCTGCTAATCCAAACATTCTGTGCTGCTCAAGTGTTATTTTGCGGTATTGCTGCTCTCACTCGAAGTAGGCTTATCTGAAAGGAGATGGCTTGTCTTTACGGCCGTGTTAGATCAAGTTTTTAGATTTCAGCATTTAGTCAATAGAAGAAACTGACACTCTGACACAGAAAAGAAGACCTTTAGGTATCAAAAAATGTAAACCTCTGTGCTTTAAAAAATTAACCAGTTAAAGTTGTATTATTCATTGCTTCTGTTAACCCCTTCTTTCTTGAATTAGTTGCAGTGATGAGCAAAGCATGTCACACATGTGGCTCGTAGAGGCTAAGGGACTCATGTTCAAGCATAGTAGCTACAGAGAAAGCAGCACATTGTTCTTTCTTGTGGCTGAGAAGGAAATACTAAGTTTAATACATAATGCAGCTATTATAGTCATGTGATTTTCCAGATCAATAAGTCAGTGTTAACATTACATTTTATAGTTTTCTAATGGCCAAATCTTGAACCTGTTAGCAAATCCTATGGAGTAGGACTTTGTCCCCTAGAATTGCAAAAGTGATGGGGCATGTAATTTTTATCCGCAGTCCAGAAGTAGGGTGTGGCACACCCTTGCAGAAAGGCCATAATTTATACTGCTGGATTAGGGGAAGAGCAGTGGACCTGATCTGTCCCTGCCTCATATGCAGTGTGAGAGAGACCGTTCCACACTGTTTTAGGCCCCTCATATGCAGTGTGAGAGAGACCGTTCCACTGTTTTAGGCCCCTCATATGCAGTGTGAGAGAGACAGTTCCACACTGTTTTAGGCCCCTCATATGCAGTGTGAGAGAGACCGTTCCACACTGTTTTAGGCCATCTGGACCTTCTGGAAGATTATCAGTTTCTATCTGGAAATTCAGGTTCAGAAAGCATCATTCTGCTTGTGGCAGAATATGTTATCAGTGCTCAGTAATCTGCACTGCCTGGCTGTCTGTTTCCAGGTGGAGTGTAAGGTAATGATTTGGCTTATACAGTCCTAAATGTCGTGGAATCTGCCTACCTGAGAGACTGCCTCTCTCTCTCCAGGCCATATTACTGCAGTTATGATCAGAAAAAGCCTTTGATCTTGATTCTCCCCATTGTAAAAGATAGGGTCTGCTTGCAATGCATTCTCTGTAAAGGACCCTTTCCTTTGGAATGCTCTGTCCCCCCAAGATCTGAAATAGTCTGCATATGTTGACATTCTTGGCATGCTGTGAAGCCCATCTGTTTTCAGGATGTTGATGAAGGGCTGAGAAGAGGCAGTTGAAGGTGGGATTTGCTTGGTGGGGGTTTTAGTCTGTACTGGTCATGTGAATGATGCGATCTAATGATGTAGGAGGTGGGGCGTGAGGAAGAAGTATGCTGCTTTGGTTAATTTTTACTTTATATCGCCTTTATTATTATTGTTTTTAAATGTCTGTCCAGGGTGCACAGAGCTTTCAAAGTGCTCTATTTGGTGTGGGGTTTAGATAAGACTGACATCTAAATAAATAAATATAGAAACTCTTTAGACCTCTACCATAGGGAATGGGGCCTGTACCAGTATCTCATCATGGTGAGTTGTGGAGACTCACTGCAGCAATTCCAAACACTACGAGGCAAGTTCCTGGACACAAGGGTCTCTGTAGCTTTTGTATCCTTGCATAAGCTAACATCTTTTAAGCAACTTTTGGTCCTGATTGCATACATATGCCTCAATGCTTAGATACTATTGTAATGGGTGCTGTATTAAAAACAGAGATAGTATCAGGAATTGGATGTGAAATCTGAAGTTGTTCCAGTAGAAATGAGAATATTTTTCAATGGATAGAAAAGGAACATATTTTTCCATTAGAGAGCCTGCATTTTACATAACTGAGAAGCTATAAAACCTGCATTCATATGCCCCAAACTCTTATATAGCATTAAATAAGACTTTTACCTTGTAATTTAAATGGACATTTATTGGCAAAAGCTTGGCAAAATACAATAATGGACCTAGGTGATTTGTGATTAAGTACATGTTTAAATTAAAAGTCTGAAACCTTTTCATGCCACACTCTTCAGCTCTGTCCAACAGCTGTGAGCTTCACATTGCTGCTTGCAAATTCCCTGTTTGGAAATGGTACCGGACCAGTGGACGCAGATGGGGAAACTGGCAGCCAGAGAACTGTGCACTTTGGATAGATTCTGGAGTTTATATGGTTTTAATGGAGTTAGTGCAGTTTTGGTGGCTGAAGTATGAAGAGCAACATTTTGACTATTTTCTAAGAATGGAAAATTATTTTTTAAACTGAGTATTTTGTAGAAACCAGCTGATTTGCCTTTTTGGATTTTTGGCTTAGAGTGAAAAATGCATTAGTTAAAAATTGAAATCAGGTTTCTGGCAGGTACCACAAAAAATAATTTTAAAATTTGATTATTTTATTTCAATGTTTAGGAAGTCTCAGCATGGATGACTGTGGCTCTCTAAGAGATTGTCCAAAGTGACGCGCTCCAGTAGTTTTAAATTGTCCTAGTTTTTCAGCCACTTTCAAATTTGTGAGCTTATAATGCTTTTTGGAGGGCTCTACTGTTTTATTGCTATAGCCATTACATTTGCACTTTCTGTACATTTCTCCTAGGAAACTCACATTCAGTTTGGAAGTAAAACAACCAGAATGTTGTTATAGCAGCTCAGAACATATTGAATACATTTAAAAATGTAATATCCAAAGAGAGAGAGAGAGAATTAGAAACAACATCCCGTTTGGGAGTGGAGGTGGGGGACTTAATTAAGAGGAAAAATTCCACCTGTCAAGTCCAGGAAACAACAAAATAAACCTGTGCTGGGCAAGTCAATGGACTCAGGCAAGAGACGTTTTCTTTAAAATTATTCCAGTATGGTACATTAGGGGTATTGACTTGCCTTGAAGGATGTGGACTGTTGATGAGGGTATAACAAGCTGGCTTACAGCTTCTGTTACCAGGTTTAGGGGTGGGTTTTCTTCATAGAACTATATTTCCTCTGATATAGTGAACTTGCGAGAATATATATTTTATATGTATGCTTACTCTTAGTTTTATCTTTGTTTGCTTAGGGAGCTCCACGTCCACTCTGGCCATTTATATAGGTTCCTGCTGGGGAGCTGAGCTCTTTTGAAAATCTGGCCCATAAAGCTTGATTTTATACAGGACATGTGTAGAGTGTTACATGTATAATAAGCTCAAGGACAGGGAGGGGAGTACAGCATTAATGGGAGCCCTCATGCTCAGCTGCTTTGTCACTCCTGCACAGAAGCAGATGTAAGACTAGAGAGAGAAGTGCACTGCTAATCTTCTCATTAACTTGATGAGCATCACACTTAGGACTTCTCTGACATGCCCATGCCCTATACCCAATCCATTTTTATCACAGTAAGAGGTCAGCAGCAAAATCTCTTCAGACTTGTTTTCAGTCATTTTAGAGGACTCTGCCTAGTGTTTAACCACACTTGCACCTATGTGTACTCTTCACTCATACTTGAAAGTGCAACCCACCTTGCACTCCCTACTCTGCATCACACCTGGATTTGCAGGATCAAGGCCTTCATATTTTCCTTTGCTTTAAGAGCAGTTGTCATGCTTCAAGGAATTCCCCTCTACCCCCCATTAAAGATTCAAGTCGAGCAAGATGGCAATCCTGTTCATTCTGTTAGCTTTAGTTCTATTTATGCTATTAATTAGCAGCAGCTGATCCGTAATTTGCTTTTCAGGGGGAAGAGGGGAGCTGAAGCTAATGTAGAGAATCTAAGGGTGAGGAATTGTTGGAGGAGGATTTGAGCTTTTGCATTGCCTGATTTCCTGGTAGTTTATAGTGAATTATATGTTGAACTTTAGTAATTAATTCTGGGCATTAATTCTGTTGTATTTTTAAGTTATTTCACTTACAGCATGTGGCTTGGTGCTCTTTTTTTAGCATGTGTATATAAAAATCAGAGCTTTGATAAGAACTCAGATATGCATATAGTGAATGTTAATGTATTAAAGAAAAA
Organism: Chelydra serpentina; assembly: GCA_037349315.1. Classification (NCBI taxonomy): domain Eukaryota; kingdom Metazoa; phylum Chordata; order Testudines; family Chelydridae; genus Chelydra; species Chelydra serpentina. Next base: position 33,173,899 of record JBAIAC010000042.1, read on the forward strand.
GGAAATAACTCAAAATCCAATCTAGCAAATATGTTTGTTTATGGTATGGACTTCCATTTTCCCTTATTTGTTTGCTTACAGAAAATCAGGATGGGTGTGTGTAATTGGCATCTTTATGTAGTTTTGTACAGTAGGTTTGGCTCTGACTTTTTTCCACGCTAGGTAATGTTATTTCCAGCATCTGTAGGAAACGTTAAAAGGAGCAGTGTGACGCTTACAATTGGTGGATGGAGGTGAGAACTGATATGAGGGACTTTGATTTTAAAACAATATATTTTACAACTTTACCTTAAGTCCACCACTTCATTTTGCCAGGGCTTAACTAATAAATGTCAGTTTAAATTACATGGCATAAGTCTTCTATTAGACCACCTAGGCAATTTGGGCCACATGATACATTCCTGAGATAAGTTTACTTGCTGCATACTGCTTAATGTACTACAGTGGTTTTAATGAAAGCAAGTATGTATTAGCAATGTGGTCGCTCAGTCGCATGAGCAGAAAATAATTATACATCTTGAGGGGACATGGAAACCATGAGGATTACATTTCCAGTTCATACATTTGTATTGTAAATTGTTTAAATCAAGATGCATATACAGGAAACGAAATATACACAGTAAATTTATATTATTTTGAAGGATTTGCATGGAAAATACATCTATAACTCATCTGTATCATTTTTAGCTCTTCCATCTTCCCTCATCAGTCCTTCATTTCCCCTGTTGTGCATTAAAAAAGCCAGACAATGCTTATTAAAACCTAATTCCTGGTCTAATCTGTCATATGACAAATACAACATATTTTGTTTTGGAGCTGTAGATTGGTTTTCTCTCCATATCAACAATGCTCTTTGTATCATAGTCTGAGTTGTGTTACTTACACAATGCATTTGTCTTCATGTTTTTCCTTGCACACTGTAAGTGTCCCCCTTTTCTGTAGAATACACTGTTTCTTAAGGTCTAATCTAATTCCCATTGATGTAAACGAGAATCATTCCATTAACTGAAGTCAGTGACAAAAGTTCTATAGGCCTGAATGGGCATAGGAGCAGGCCCTTTGGACTTACACTATTCTGCAGTTGCTAAAGCATACAATGGTACTGTCAGAGTTCTGGAATGCTAAGAGAGCATTGTCACAGATTTGTCCATCAGGTTTCAATCTGGATGTTTAGAAAAGTAAATCTGGGAGGAATCAGAACTGGAAAGGGAAATCAATAAAATTAAATGCAGTATTATGAGTTCAGAAGAGTCAACCAGACCTTTTTTGCTCCGTTGAAAAAAATAAAGATGTAGGTTAGTGACAAACTTTGGGATATGCTGTTATGTATTTTCTTGAAACTTCTATAACTCAATGCAGAGATTTGATAAGCCCCTGCCATGCCCGTTGGGCTTATACAGCTAGCCAGATACATCTAGGAAATGGGTATTTCCAACATGCTTGGAATCAGTACATATATGTGGCTATCTTGGCGATGACGAATCTTTCAGTAAACTTCTGAACAATATCATAGACACAGTAGTATGTTGTCAACATTTCTATTATGAACACTATTTGTCAGGTATTCATGACTTGGACTTAAAAATTCCCCTCCAGGCTAGAAATTACCATTTAGGGGCTTAGCTATAAAATGAATTTTTATATTGATTTAATCCTTTAAATTAAACAACTTTCTTAAAAAAAAACATTTGAGTTATTTCTTGGCATGATAAAAAAATGCATAAGAAATTTGTGAAAACAGTGAGACTTTCTAACATGCTCTACTGGGAGATTTTTGGCATGTTTGGTGTGTATAACACTGTGCATCTTATTTTTAATGGGTGAAACAGGTAAGCTTGGAAAAATGTACAGATGCCCTTTGTGCCTTAAAACACGCACATACACACACAACTACATATGTAAATTAATGCTTCTCTAGATAGTACAGATAGTATAATCCGTATGCAAATGTGGATTTTGTAGGTCCAATTGGTGTATGTACCTTTTTGATAGACCCACCCATTTGGATACACATTAGAAAATTTGTCCCTAAATGTGACCGTAAATGTGAACTTCCATTAAAGTATTCTATGGTTTAGTTTTGGGGGTTTTTTTTTTGTTACTACTTTGAGCTATTAACACAAGGCCAACAAAAACAAGCAGAACCTGCACCAAATTTTGCTTAAACCTGTATCTAAAATCTTCGGAATTCTTCATCTTATTAATGCAATATCACAAATTTTAAAGAATAGCTGATTTTTACTATATATCATAGAATCTCAGGGTTGGAAGGGACCTCAGGAGGTCATCTAGTCCAACCCCCTGCTCAAAGCAATCCCCAAGTTTTGCCCCAGATCCCTAAATGGCCCCCTTAGGGATTGAACTCACAACCCTGGGTTTAGCAGGCCAATGCTCAAACCACTGAGCTATCCCTCCCCCCAAATATACTTCTGGTTCCTACTAAACACACACAAACAATCAAGGGAGCACATTCATGTCATGGCAAGACTTGATGTTGCAATAATGCAAAGGTCATAACATTTGCATTGAAGCTTTGTGATCTGCACCTCTCTTTCTGGAGATACTTTTACTCAGTGTGAAACAATACAGATCTAGAAATCCATCAATGTAACATTAGCAATAGTACTTATGCATCTGTGTAGTTCATATGATGAAATATCAAACACACATGTTGGTGTCTCAAGTACAAATCTGGTCTTGTACTCTCTCTCCCTAGAGCTATAAAAGGCTGAACATCACGCATGCATAATTCAAAAATAACTGTTTATAAAAAAGTCATTAAATTTAGCAAGGTTGCTCTGTAACATGGTATAATTGCCTTTGTTGTATAAAATGTGCAGATATCCGCATGGAGCAATGCTACCTGAAATGGGATGAAGATGAGTGCATTCAGTCTGTACCTGGCAAGTTTCGTATGGATGCCTGCTGCTGTGCTGTTGGTGCTGCTTGGGGCTCAGACTGTGAGGAATGTCCTAAGCCTGGCACCAAAGAATATGACGCTTTGTGCCCTAGGGGACCTGGCTTTTCCAACAGGGGAGATGTTCTAACTGGCAGGCCATTTTATAAAGGTAAAATCCATACTTCACTGCACATAGCTTACTGGAGCTGAAAGTGGGTATTATTTGTATCTTTCAGTCCTTAAAGGGAAAACACAAGGGTTTATATGATTAGAGATATTATCAATTATATAGCATTCAAATTCAAACATAACAAATATTAGTTAAGAAATAGTCATCTCTTTCCCCTCCATGTGTGGAATGTGTTTTGTGGCAGCATTTTGGATATACTGGAGTGGGGGTAAGATGCAAGTCTGGGAAGCCAGAGAGGGGAAGGTTATGGTAGTCAAGGCAAGAGTTTAGGACGTAGTCACGGTTCTTGAGCATGTGAGTAGAGAGGGATGGATATGTTTTGGAGATGAAGATGTAGAGGAAAAACCTGCAGGATTTAGCAACAGCAACCATTTTGGATGAGAAGGAAAAAAGTGGCTAAGATGATACTAAAGCTGAATATTCTGGTTAGAGAAGATAGTAAAGACAGTACCAACAGTGATAGAGAAAGGAAGGAGAAAGCCACTGTCCTTCCCCTCTGCATGCTGCCTAAGTAGCTCTTGCTTCCTCCTCAGACTGAGAGGGTTGGAAACTGCCTGAGGAGCTGGAGGTGAGATATTTATTGATGCCCAAGTGAGGCCTGGGTTGTGGAGGGAGAACTGTGGATTGTTACATTCTTGGAAGGTATATGTATGGCCAGAAGTCGGGTTAGGGGGGATGTACGTGAGAGGTAGAAGAGGACAGAAATACCAGTTTCTCCCTCCCACAGAAAACTGAAGACTTAAAATAATAAGGATATTCTCACCTTTTCTGTCCTCATTTCATTTTTATGGTGAGATAATTCTGAAAATATTTTTAAACAAGCACGTATACTGCAAAGCCTTTGTCTTGAAAAGTATCATATTGTTTGGAGGAACTTTAACATGTTGTCATTATGCATAACCATTCATCAGTTCTGATATTTAATTGTTACTGTCCTTACTCAGGTAAAACACCTATTAAATTCAATGGAAGTTAGCCTGAACAAGGATTAAGGACTAGTATTTTGTCCAGGATTTAGCTCTGCTTTTCTCTGCCTATTGTTTTCTCTTGTACTTGCACCAGCACTTTCCTCTGCACATACTGATGTCTCCAGGCTACGGTTTTGTTCCATAAAATGAATGCTTCTCAGTTAAGGACATTCATCCAGTAGAATGGTACCTATAAGTAAAGTATAGTGCTCATCTGAATGTGTTTAGGGGCTGAGTGGCTCTTGTATGTACACAAAGAGCCTCTTTTATAAGCCCTGTGGAGGGTCTGTTACAATTGCAGTCCCTGTACTATGGAGAATGTGAGGACTGCTCTTTCCATACATTGCAAGGGACTGTTTTGCCCCAAAGAGGAGTGAAAGGGTTTGACTAAACCCCTGCCACTCCACTGCACTAGTCTGCAAAGCTGCTGAAAAGTCCCCATTTGCTCTGGGAATCTCAGAAAGAGTTTCAGGGAGCCACAAACTCTCTCGCCAAATTACACCTGGGCTGGCATGGCTCCTCACTGCCTCTTTCTCAGGCTGTGTTTTATAGGCACAGTTTATTGCACAGGGTTTCATCATTCCCTTTCCTGCTTTGTTGGAATTCACAACCTCCTGTGAGGTTGTGGTATTCAGGCAGTGGTAGCTGAAGTTCAGTTTTTAGAAAAGAACGACTTTCAGCAGCAGGAATTAAGCAACAATGACTTACTTACTGCCCGGTCTATTTTGTGGGGTAACTCAGAAGAGCAGTTTGTTCAGTTAACAAAATGGTGCTCAGTATACACCATGTAGGAAGGAATGGGAAATTACCACTGTTGACACACTTTCCTTGTTAATCATTTAAATGTTCTGTTTTATTTTTTTTTCTTCATAGATATTAATGAATGTAAAGTGTTCCCTGGTATGTGCATGAATGGCAAGTGCAGGAACACAATTGGAAGTTTCAAGTGTAGATGTAACAGTGGGTTTGCTTTAGATATGGAGGAAAGAAATTGTACAGGTAAGTCTTACATTTTCCCCGGTGTTCAAAGGAAGCTGCACCCATTTTGCTGAGTTTGGCAGTCTAAAAACTCACTATCCAGACCTTGCAGTTCTTGGGAATTTTCCCCTAGTAAGAAATGCACAATTTGGCTATTAGTGTGAAGCTCTTAAGCTTCTCTTTCAATGAGGGATTCTCTAATAATTGTGTCTTCTGATTTATTCTCATACACCAAAACTTTGTTAAATTACTGTTAAGGTTGCTTGAGTCAAACTCCTAGAAATGAAATCACTAAAATTAAAAAAAAAAATTTAAAAAAATCACCAGTTAAGGCAATATTAACTTCCCTTAGCCTTACCACCTAGGCATCGTAATACGAGGTGGACGCCTTACATCCACCACAAACTCACTTTCATTTGCAAAACGCAGCCATTCAAATGCTTGTATCCAGTTCCTTACAATCATGCTCACATGTGACATCAGGCATAATACTGACAGATATGTACTATGTGTTATTGGAACTTAAAAAAATCTGAGGTCAGAGTTACACTAGTAAACTTGTGTGATTGAAGAACTGGATGTGTGCATTGTGAGTGATTGGAAATGAAAGTGGTTTTATTCTGGAGCTAAAGAATCTGAGTGTGAGTGTTTGATGTGTGTGTAGTAAGGCATCTGATGTTGGTCTGGATGTTAATGTTCCCTTACCTGGTGTTTTCCTTGGTTTTCTAGTGATTGTATTGGCAGGAAATGCACTTGGGCAACCTTATTTTTAAGTTAATGAGAGGTCAGAGAACATTTTTTCACAAAAGTTTTTTCCCACACTTTTTCATCAAAATTTTGTTCAGATGAAAATTTTCTGCTGACCAGGTCCAGACTTAATGATCTTTTAATGTGTTTTTGTGTTTTAAATTACTAACAAAATGAGATTAGTGGGTAAAATCTGCAGGAGGCCAACCATGCTGTGACATGAGAGGCCCACTTCAGTGAATTGCTATCCTGCAGACCTCTGCACATCTGTATGTGGTATATGAATTACTGTTGTGTTGCACAAAGGGGAGTGAGAGGGAATAAAATGGAGGGAAAAGGGAAAGGATTTTATCCACGAAGGAAGTGTAAAAAATGTGTGAAGTGTTCAAAGATTCCTTCTTCTCCCCATGTCCCTCCTCATCCCTGCCTCCCCAACTCCATGTGTGTGTCTGCCTCCTTCAACTCCTCTATAAACTCTTGAATTTGTGCATTCCTAGTTCTCTGAACCACCTATCCTGATACTTCCTCTCTACAGTCTCCTGACCACTTCCATACCTGACGCCCAACCCCCGCCCCCTTATGCCCCATATGCTCTATTCCCATCTTCCTCACCCTGTCTTTCTTGGACCTCATGGAGATCTACACCAGTTCTCTGCTCCCCAATCCTCCACATTTTTCTGGGGCTCCTCCATTAATCAATTCAGTGTTCTCATCTATCTATAACCCCGTCTTCTGATTTCTATTCCACTAGTAAACTTTTTATAATTTTCCATTGTTTTACACATTTTAACAGTTTTTAAAATAATTAAAAAAAGAGACTTCTATATATAAAAATAATGAATGGGACCAAGGTCTGAGGATATAGTGGAAAGCACGAACTAGGGAGCCAGTCTGGGTAGAAGGACTGGACAATCGGGTGAGGCAGTGGGATAACGAGAATGGCAAGCAGTCTGGCCAGTGGGCTGAGGAGTCAGTGAGGAGCATGTTGCTCAGCTGTGCTCCCCAGTCCTGCACATCCTGGTACCCTGCATCCCTCACCCTGTTGCACACCCTCTTCAGACCAACTCAGCTGCCCAACTAGCTTCCCTGGCTCTTTACATGGAGCCCTTCCGATCCTTTACCCCTTCTACCTTGGTTTTCAATAAATGTGCTGTGATTCGTCAGACCAAGTTGCATATTTAGACATAACTAATAAAGTACAGCAATCCAAAAAAGACATTAAACTACAAATCTAAATGTGAAATGAGTCATTTTAACTTCCTAACTTCTAAAGAAGTGAACCAATATACTTATAACTTTCTAGAAAATGAACTTTCTATCTAGGAGTAAGTGCTGTGAGTTTAGATACTCTTGATTTTGTTTACATAATATATGAAAGTAATCCCCATATTACTGTAAATCTCAATGCCTCTTTAGCTATGGAGTCAACTGACACCTCCATAATAATTGACAATTCCAAGAAGGGTAATGATAATCAGAGCTTTTCTATAACTTTGCAGTTCTTGATATGTTACCTATTGCATAAATATCATCCCATCAAAAATATGATCCTAAAATGATACCTGATGGAAACCTTACTTGTCACAAGGTTTCAAATCTAACTTAGATTTCTGAAGTCACCTTGTTCCAGATCTTTTATGACTCAATTTATCATTGAACCATTTTAAAAAAATATTACATGAAATATTTGCATGCTCATGTATACACTTCAGATTTCACTGGAATGAGTCACTTCTCCATTTTCATGTAAAGAGGATTCACTTTAAACCATGTTTGATTTTTTTCTCTTCATTTAATGTAAAATAGACATTGATGAGTGTCGTATCTCCCCGGACCTCTGTGGAAGTGGTACCTGTGTCAACACTCCAGGCAGCTTTGAATGTGAATGCTTTGAGGGCTATGAGAGTGGATTTATGATGATGAAGAATTGCATGGGTAAGTGTTGTCAGAATGTATTCCAGTCCTTCCATTTACTATTTTGGAGCCTAATATTTTAAACTGTGTGCACTAATGAACACCTAATTAGCATCCATAGTTACTGTGACTACATGTATAAATCAGGTCTGACTATGCACAGATGTGCAGTTAATGGTACAAATACCTGTATTGTGCATGCAGTTATGGTAATTGTCTACATGAATTAGGTTTACAATTTCCTGCACACATTTTTGAAAATGCACATATTAGGGAATCATAGAAATATAAGTCTGGAAGTGCCTTCATGAGGTCATCTAGTCCAGTACCCCATACTGAGGGAGGACCAAGTATAACTAGACCGTCCGTGGCAGGTATTTGTTTAAACTGTTCTTAAAAACCTCCAATGAGGTGTGCTTAGTTATCCATATAGTTAGAAAGTTTTTCCTAATATCTAACCTAAATCTAATCTAATATCTAACCTAAATCTCCCTTGCAGCAGATTAAGCCCGTTATTTCTTGTCCTAATTTCAGTGGGCATAGGGAACAATTGATCACCATCCTCTTTAAAACAGCCTTTAACATATTTAAAGACTATCAGGTCCTTCCTCAGTCTTCTTTTCTCAAGACTAAACATGCCCAGTTTTTTTAACCTTTCCTCAGGTCAGGTTTTCTGAACATGTTATTAGTTTTGTTGCTCTTCTCTCGACTCTGTCCAATTATTCACATCTTTCCTAAAGTGTGGTGCCTACAACTGGACATTACTCAAGCTGAGGCCTCACCAGTGCCTACTGGAGTGGAACAATTACCTCCCATGCCTTACTTACAACACTGCTTTTAATTTTCCTGAGAATTATATTAGCCTTTTTCGCAACTGCCTCACATTGCCTACTCTTATTCAATTTATGATCCACTATAATCTCTAGATTCTTTTCAGCAGTGCTATTACCTACCCAGTTATTGCCCATTTTGTAATTGTGCATTTGATTTTTATTTCCTAAGCGAAGTACTTTGCCCTTGTCTTTATTGAATTTCATCTCGTTGCTTTCAGACCAATTCTCTAATTTGTCAAGGTTGTTTGAATTCTAATCCTGTCCTCCAATGTGCTTGCAACCCTTCCCAACTTGATGTCATCTGCAGACTTATAAGCATACTCTCCCCTCCATTATCCAAGTCATTAATGAAAATATTGAATACTAGCAGACCAAGGACTGTCTCCTGTGGTACCTCACTAGAAACATCCTTCCGGTTTGAGAGCAAACCATTGATAACTACTCTTTGAGTATAGTCTTTCAACCAACCAGCTATGCACCTACTTTATGGTAATTTCATGTAGGCCACATTTCTGGAGATTGCTTATGAGAATGTCATGGAGGATTGCGTCAAAAGCCGTACTAAAATCAAGATACAAATCTACTGCTTCCCCCCTCCCCTCATCCACTAGGCCAGTAACCCTGTCAAAGAAGAAAATTAGGTTGGTTTGGCATGATTTGTTCGTGACAAATCCATGCTAGCTATTACTTATTACCCTATTATCCTCTAGATGCTTACACATTGATAATTTTGACAGTTTGATAATTTGTTCCAGTATTTTTATAGGTATCCAAATTAGGCTGACTGGTTTATAATTCCTCTGGTCCTCTTCCTCTGCTCCCCCCCTGCCCAAGATAGGTATTATGTTAGCCCTCATCTATCCTCTGGGAGTTCTCAAAGATAATTGCTAACAGTTCTGAAATTGCTCAAGCACCATAGGATAAATTTCACCAGCTCCTGCCAATTTGAATCCATCTAACTTACCTAAATATTCTTTAACCTGTTCCTTCCATGCATTGAACTTACTAAATATGTTGTTTGATTAGTACTCTGATTGGTGAGCATTCAAACAGAAATGGTCTTTGCCTGCTTTCTGTTCCTTTCAGAATATCTCCTTCTGAATGATTGAACTTCATAGTTATTTCTTACAAAACAGGAGAGTAGAACTCATTCAAGAGCCATTACTGTACAATTTAATTGCTTACCATATTACAGAAGGTGGAGAAGAGCAGTCATTACTTCATTTTAGCCTCTTCGTGAGCCTCAGATTCTGAATTACCTCCTGATGCTAACAATTGATTTTCTCTTCTTTCCCCCCTCACTAATTATTCCTTAAATGCCTGTCATGTTTCCTTTCAGACATAGATGAATGTGAACGAAACCCTCTCCTTTGCAGAGGTGGCGCTTGTGTGAACACAGAAGGCAGCTTTCAGTGTGACTGTCCTTTGGGGCATGAGCTATCACCATCACGTGAGGATTGTGTGGGTGAGTTTGTTATCTGAGGATGGCATATATCTGTGGTATAAAAGCTCCTTGTGACTGACAAGGATGTAGCTCCAGGAATATCTACACATTCCTGTTCTTCCTTGTTTCTGAATTCCTTCAAATTGAAACCTCCGGGCCTGACACTGAAAAGTCCTCAGTACACTCAGCATCCATTGACTTCAATGGGAATTGAGGGCTCAGAGCGCCTGGCAGGAAATGTTCAGCACTTCACAGGAGTGGACTTTCAGAAATTATAAAAGAATCTTGTCAACTTTCAATTAAAATACATAAAAGCACAGAATAAACTGCACAAAAATTGGTTCCTTAATGAAATGCAGCTCTCCTTTTTTTTTTTTTTTGCTTTGTTTCACCTCTTCTATGAAATATCACTTGTTCAGTTGCAGTGTTGTTTTGTTACATAGTCACTTCCAGGGATAATTTAAAGTATAGTCTCTGTCTATGCTTCCTTAGTGGCTCTGGCGTTCCAGCAGCTATTGCAGAACTGGCCTTTTGAATGGCAAGTAATTGATCTGAGCAATTCTTCTTTTTCAGATATAAATGAATGCTCATTGAGTGATAATCTCTGCAGAAACGGCAAGTGTGTGAACATGATTGGAACATATCAGTGTTCCTGTAACCCCGGATACCAGGCCACTCCAGACAGACAAGGCTGCACTGGCAAGTATTGAATGCCTCTACCTTCATACTTTTATGTCATCTCTCTTTACATTTAATTTCCTGTTAAAACCAGTCAGAGCCAGCTTTTGTCACCTATCCAAAGCAGCAACTGTGGGGACCCTTTCTACCCCAAGAGTTATGGAAAGAGCAGATTGTTTCAATTTAAATATAGAGGAAAGAAGGGTGTGTTGCCATGCTGCCAAACCTCTGCAAAACAGTGTGAGGAAAAAGCATTCTCATGATACTAATCCAGTCAAATCTCAAGAGATTTAGCTAAAATCCAGATGGTGGTGTTCAATTTTATTCCCTGATCAAAAACAGCAAGGGGTCCCATGTTACTGCTTTTCCCCTCCGCTCTCTCATGTGGTATATACAGTTTTTTTAAATGCAGCACTATCTCTGTAAATACTTTGATGGGAGATTCTTCCTGTGTTTTATAACTGCAATTCTGTAGTTTATCATAGAATATCAGGATTGGAAGGGACCTTAAGGAAGTCATCTAGTCCAACCCCCTGCTCAAAGCAGAACCAATCCCCAATTTTTGCCCCAGATCCCCAAATGGCCCCCTCAAGGATTGAACTCACAACCCTGGGTTTAGTAGGCTAATGCTCAAACCACTGAGCTATTTATAGTTTAACCTTTGTTTATAGCACTACTGAGTTACAATAATTGGTAGTATGTATATACTGTTAGGTTACCTAATGGGTTTTGATACAAATTTGTGCTATGGTTCAGTGCTTTCACCTAGAGGTCTTAGAGTCTCTGGAATTTTCTTTCTACAATGTCTTGTACTTCATTTCCTTTCAAGTTCTCATCTTTACTTTCTTTGGATCTTAGAGCAAGAAAATCAACAAATATCAACAAAAACAATGCCTAAAAACAGTCACTGGCTTCCATAGATAAAAATGAGTCATGAAGGAGGGAGGGGTGAATAAAGTGTAAATCAGTGATGTAAAGTGAGAATAGAAATTCAAAATCAGCTCATTGCTGAAAATAATTCCCTTGCTAAATAATATGTCAAGCAAAGATGACTTCTCCTTATGAAAACAGAGTTGTCAAATAATGTAGTCCAAATATTATTTTCCCAGACATTGATGAATGTATGATCATGAATGGAGGCTGTGACACCCACTGCACTAACTCGGAGGGCAGCTATGAATGTAGCTGCAGTGATGGCTATGCTCTCATGCCAGATGTGAGAACATGCGCAGGTAAGAGAGGAGATAAAACAACATTGTCGTATCTTCATGAGACTTCATTTAAAAAAAATCTTACATCAGATCCTGCAGCAAAACAAAATATATTATTTTAGCAGATCCTTATCTGTATGTGCTGTACTGTGATCTACTTTCATTCCAGATATTGATGAATGTGAAAACAACCCAGATATCTGTGATGGTGGGCAGTGTACTAATATTCCAGGAGAATATCGCTGTCTTTGTTATGATGGCTTCATGGCTTCTATGGACATGAAAACTTGTATTGGTAAGTACCTACAAGTTATATTTTAGCAGTTATGTTATTGTGCGTATTTCCCGATGAATCACTACAAGCATAATCAAATTGTGTAAGAAAAAATTGCTGAAAACAAAAATTTGTAGTTTTTCTTAAGAAACAACCTTAACTGCTTTCCCCTGAAGAGAAAATATTTTTAAAAGTCTTTAAAAGTGAGATTAATCTAATTTGAGTCCATTAACACTAAAATGCCTTACTCATAATCTAAGTATTACTGTATGGTATCACTACTGGGCAGAGGTAAGGCTGTTTGGGTGCCTTAATTCATCATTTCCATAATGTAACAGATTTGAATTTCCTGAAAGTGTAACCTTAACTCTGAACTTCCTGGGTTTGTAATGCTTAGTTTGGGATAATTACATCATCCCTTAATTTTTTTTACCCTTAAATTATTGATATATACTCTCAAATTTAACTTTGTTGTAACAGTTCTTTCCAGTTTTTTTGATGGGAAGGTGGGGAGAGGGGAATACACACGTTCATAAATTACATACCGAAAACCAGTGAAGATTTAAAGGTACAAAGTTATGCACTTAAAATTTAGGAAATGCTGGAGTTAAGGTTGCCTATGTATTCTATGAACTGAACTACTGAAACTTGTACTAAACAATCATGATGGATTTTGTAGTGGATTTATTTCTTCAGTTTGATTGAATTGTAACAATAAGGAAGATCATAATGGCATGTTTTGATATGCAGAGTCTTAGTAGCCTTCATTTTATATATATGCTAGCCTTCCGAGAGAGGAAAATAGATGAAAAGTAGTATAAAGGGGAGGTGTCCTTGAACAGCAAATGACTCCTCTCCCCTTAACTTCAGAACCAATAAACTGTTATTTTTCTTCTTCATGCCTTTATCTCATTGAGATGTTCAAATCCTTTTGTGTTCTTGACTGCAGTCCAAGCCCACTGAGCTGATCAATGTTTTCCCAACCCAGTCAAAAGACAGGGTTGATGTCTTCAACAATTCCCCTCTCTCATATTGTTAGCTATGTTAGTGCTTATGAAAATAACATTTCCCTCCACTGTTCTCCTCTTGGAACAGAAAACCTCACGTTAGAATGTTGTATAGCAGTGGACTATGAGTCTGGGTTTCATTCTTTGTTAACAGCATCATTTTAAGAAGCTTGTGAAGCTGTTCCTTTTTCTTATTGTAGCCTGTTACTGTCTGCAACAAAGTATTAGTAGTAGAGATATTTGTAACATTTTCTATTTACTTAATAGCATGTGGAGTGACTGAGGTAATTAGTTGTGATTCTGATCTTACACCAGTATAAATCTGGGGTTATGCCAATGAAGTGAAAACATTGATGTAAAATGGGCGTCAGAGCAGAATCGTGCCATGAGTGCACAATCTACAAGGTTGCAACTAGATCTGCAATTTGGAGGATGTCATGGGTTTCAAATGTTTCAGAGGGGTAGCCGTGTTAGTCTGTATCCGCAAAACCATAGGTTTCAAAGTTAGCTAAACTTTGGGCTCAAGCTACAGTCTTGTAATGTAATTGAGAACCTACAGTTATAATTCATAATGTAGTAGAGAGCTCTAAACACAAAGCCTCGGTGTACACTAATTTATTCCTACAGTCTAGTGGGTATTCTCAATGGAAAGATTTTATCATATATACAACTCTCTCATTCTAGTGGAGGAGTGGGTGGCCCTCAAAAGCAAACTTATCTTTCTCTTGGTACATCAGGCTGTACCATACAAGCTGGTGATGAAGAGACATGATATTGAGGTGTCTGCAAAAGGGGTCAGTGACAATAGCTCTATAACAGGGCGATCTGCTCCTTTAGTAGCCGAGGAGGGAGACAGGGAGCAGCTGACTCTACCCCAGAGAGAAGCCACACAGACCGATTGCTGGGAATCAGATGATACAGCTGATCCACACCTCAGGATTGTCCCACACTCTCATCTGGAATATAAAGGAGAGCTCAGCCATGAAGGGGGTGTGGGGAGAGTCAGGAGAGAGGATAATCTCTGGCAAACAGAGCTGGAGACTGTAGCAGGCACCATGGAGCCCCTCTCGGATGGAAAGGGCTCTCCCAGCAGCTGCCAGAGGACCCCCCAGTCTGAACCCCTAACCAGATGGTTGCTAGCACTACTTTTTGTATACTTTTCTCCCTTTGCTTGGGAAAACATTAAACAGGCCACTGAAGAAAGGGACAGAAACCTAACCAGGTATTAAATCTGTGTGGAAATCCTTTCTGAAGACCAAATAGGAAACCTTTGCCACAACTGCTCCCAACCCATGGGAGTTCCCTAGACATGTTAGGGCCCCCTCTTCAATCCTCTCTGATTGGGACTCCTCCACTGAGATCCTGGAAAATTCAGAAGAGTCCTTACCTGCATTGAAGTCCCAACAGATCAGAACTACAGGGATACATCTGAAAATCCCTGGAAATCTTACGGGCCAGTTCACTTCCAACTCTACTTCTGCCACCCCTATTTAAAATTGTGCCTATTTTAATTTATACTTATTTTATTTCTTTCAAAGCCAAAACAGAGAAAACACCAGCAATGCCTTTTTATTCTCACCATGGTAATTCCCTTCATTGGAATACCCTGGTGTTACCATTTCATTTAAAAAGAGGTATAAAAATATTGGGCAATATATTTGGAAAGTTCCATTTCTCCTAGCATCACTGTATTGTTTAGTAATATGAATCACGGCATCTTTATGAATTTCCTCATTTGGCTGTTTGCCATTTACCTGATTTGAATGCTTGTCCTAATATAGAGTATTTGCTGTACCTCGTAGATATAATCCACATTTTAATCAGGGGCAAATGCTTTCATTTAGATTTTACTTACGTTTCAATTATTATTTTAGTTTTATTTTTTTCTAGATACACTCTGAGGCTTAAAATACATTCTCACATATGTCATTTATCAACATTTTAGATGAGGAACAAACCTGTGAAAATTGAAGTCAGTTTACAGATAATTCAAGACTAGAAATAGTGCTACATTTGTTAAATAAATTTTTCTCTGGAAAAAAGTCTTAATAGCACTGCTACAATATGATGTTTGTGTCTGAGTGTTTTTAAATTGATTTTACATTATTCTTTTAACAAATAATCGACTTCATAGTTAAATATTCATCTCTTTTATCCATTTTGAAAATGCGAGTGTAATTGTGCGAGAGTATCATCCCTACCTCTTTAGAGAATTGCAGAAATGAAGTGAGGAATGGTTGAAAAGTAGTTGTGTTGAGGACTAATATTACCTGTCAAGTCTCAAGTAAACCTTGAATATCTTACTAATAGAATTATTGATTACTTCTGACTTTCATTAATTTCACCTGAAGGGTGAAAATATTTCCCCAGAATAGATTATGCTATTAAATGGCTGTAGTAGTCAAGTAATAATTAAACTATATGCACCTGCAGATGTGAATGAATGTGACTTGAATTCCAACATCTGTATGTTTGGAGAGTGTGAGAACACCAAGGGATCCTTCATTTGCCACTGTCAGCTAGGATATTCAGTCAAGAAGGGAACCACTGGATGCACAGGTACAGAATATTTCCAGCATTTGTGTTATGCATTATATTTCATCTTCAAAGTTTTAGTCTTTGTGATATCCATCTAGGATATATAGATAGATAGATATATAATATGTGTATATATGTATATTTCTAAGATGCATACATACATTAGTTTTAGAGAAAAAATGTACATCAAGTAAATCTAAATCTCAAGAATAAGGTAAAAGGAAAGAGGAGAGAGAAGAAAAGAAGGTAAAGAACAGAAAGTAAAACCACATGAAGTCCTTTGATGAACCACCCTAGCAACTGTACAGTATTAAAGTTAAATAGGCTCATATTCTACAAATCCAGTAGTGGAAGAAAATCCTTCCCCTGGCCACAGTGTAGCTACTATGCTACGCTCCTTGATGGATGCTATTTCAGGCTAATGACTCTCATCCTACTCTCTATGTATTGCCATGCCAGAGGCTTCCATGACACCCACCTATCTTACCCTCCATTTTTCTGCAGCTAAACACCATCCTTTCTACTGTAAATGGGGCTGTCCATAGCTGCATAGCAGGCAACTGGATATTTCCAAAACTGCACTTCTTAGGAAAGTTGGCAATAGTTATTAAATGGAAGCAAAGTTCTGATCACAAAAGAGGAGGGTTTCCCTGAGTTATTGTATCAAATAGAAATTTCAGTGTGCTCTTTTACATACTGTTTTTTGCAATGTTTGGTTTTATTGTAGTATGCAAGACTGACATAATTATGGTATATATAAAACTGAGAAAGAGAGATCTTCTGGAATGTACATTTTTGCTCTATTTGAATTATTTTTGTTTTTAAAGATTTTTGTTTTTCTCCTATTAATTATTTGAGTCTAACAAGAGAAACATATGGTCTTAGATCCTCACAAGTGCTATTAATAGGGACCATTTTACATATTTTTGTCTCTTTTTTTCTAGCGGAGTGTTGTAAATATTTTTCTGTATATTCCACAGCCATCACCCACTTCCAGTAACTAAAGATTTTTTTCCTATGACTTGGTCTTTAGGGATTTTTTGTGTAATTGTCAAATCCTTTTTATGAATAAGATTTGCATGTATGCTCAGAGCTCTGATGGGCACATTTTTAAACAAATACAAATAAATAACATTTGTGTAAGATTACATGAATATCAAATAAAAACCTGATATTGTAGGAAATGACAAACCCAGTTTTAATATATATTTGCAGATAAAGAAAAACCTGGAAATATAATAGACTATATACTTTCCAGTAACACAATCTATACATATAGAACAACCTGCTTAAATCATTATACAGTATTTTTATTTTGAAACTATGCAACGGACATATGCAGTATGTTGGAAAAACATCACAAGTCAAATTTCCAATATTTCTGAAGCCTTGGCATTGAACTTTTATTGATCAATTTGTTTTGCCTTCTTAGATGTGGATGAGTGTGAGATTGGTGCCCACAACTGCGACGTGCATGCCTCATGTGTTAATGTCCCAGGAAGCTTCAAATGCAGCTGCAGAGAGGGATGGATGGGAAATGGCATTAAATGTATTGGTGAGTGTATAATTACTGACACATTTGTTTGGCTGAAAAGTTTTTAAATTGGACTTACTTGACTATTTGAAAAAATCATTTTATTCCTTTACCTGTAAAGGTCTATGGGAAGATAGAGAAATAGGATTCTTGTATTTCATTTATTTATTTTTTATTCTGTGAAGAAAAAAAGTTTGCTTCCATCACAAACTCTTGTCTGTCTAGCAGTTTACTTCAAACAACTTAATATGAAATGATTCAAGTCAGAATACTTATGTTGGCTTACAATATTGGAAAGAAATGGAACATTTTAGTGCAGACATCTTTTGATGCATGTCCAGCATTTTTAAGCTAAATTCAATCAATTATAGAATGGAGAATGAATTTAATATTTTTTCCAAAGCTTACGGGTAAATGTCAAGATGTGTAAAATGCTAAGTTCATTAAAAACAAATGGAAGAAACAAAATGTTGTGAGATTCTGTACCAGTGACTCATAGAAGATCAGTTTCTATAAATGAAAGGAAACTTAAAAGCCATCTTATTGTTCTTTTACTGTTTCTGCCACTAGTGCTGGGTCACCTTGAGCAAGTCACTTCAGCTCTCTGTGCCTGAGTTTCCCCATCTGTAAAATGAGGCTAATGGTACTGACCTCTTTTGCAAAGCACTTTAAGATTTATGGGTGAAAATTGTTGTATAAGAACTAGGTATTATTTTATTTTATTATTTATTTAAAAGATAAGTCTTAGTATTATGAGACAGCACTACATGCTAGTTTTACAAAGGTTTTAGGCATCGATGGATGCAGACAGGCACTAAGTCTCATTTATAGAAGCACCTTAATGAATCAGGCGCCTAGCTTCCATTGATTTTCACCCACGTAGGTGCTTTTGTAAATCTCACTCAGGTGACTCTCAGTGTCTTACGGTGGCTAAATACCTTTGTAAAACTGCCCCTAAAGCTCACTGTGGTTAAACCATTGCTGGGAAGAAGGGAAAGCCCCTCCCCCACAAGCTTTTTTGTGCAAATTATTGTCTGAGGTTTCGTTGCATCTCCAAGTAAAAATAATTGTTCTTGTTTGAGTTGTTGCAGTTGTGTGCTCCACGAGCCAGAGACTTTTTTCCTGCAGCAGTTCCCACCAAGGTGGCACATGCACCCTGCTCCTCCTCAAGGCCCCTCCCTATATAAGGGCGGTGCCGCCCTGACTCCCCTTAGTTCCTCCTTACTGCCAGTAGCCTAAGTCAGAGCTCCTTGTGTAGTTCTTTCCTCACAGTTTATTACCTGCGTCACAGCTACTGGCTGGGACTTTGTTAGTGTAAATAGTTAGTAGGAGTCAGTACCTGTAGCATGGTGTAGTGTTAGTTTAGTAGAGCTTATGCAGCATTCTCCCGGTTTTAAGCACTGTTTTGATTCCAACTGCAGTAGCTTGTGCTTGGAACCACTTCATTCATGCATATAAACTTTATTTTAGAGGAAAATTTAAGATTAAATCAATTGTATATTAACCAAGTATCTGCTACTGGTATTTAGCATTGGTACAGGTGTCCTCCTGGCTATAATAATCAACTCTGTGTTTTTTGGTGTGTATCAGCTGACAAGTTAATTGCAAGTGCAGCATATTACCTACTATAAATATACAGTTTTATTCTTTCTAATGTCTTGGTTTTCTTCTGCTGTACAGATCTTGATGAATGTTCTAATGGAACCCACAAGTGTAGTGTGAATGCCCAATGTGTGAACACTCCTGGATCATACCGTTGTGCCTGTGCTGAGGGATTCACTGGAGATGGATTCACTTGTTCTGGTAAGAAAGGTCTAAGAAGTTTCCTGTAAGGGTAGTTTGGATACTGGGTTTTTTTCCCATTTTTTAGAAGCTTTGCAAAATTAGGACTAACTCCCATAGGCCTCGGCCATATAAGATGCAGGTCAAGATCCCTCCAGATCATTCAAGAAACTTGCTAGTGTAAGCCACACACCTCCTGGGCGTGGTGTTCTGTCCCATCGAGTGGCACCTAGACCACTTAAAGAGAGAGATAAAATGAGTCTGCTCTACAGCCTTAAGTAATAGACAGTTGGCTTTTAGCTCATGTGGTAGAGGCTCATGCACTAAACTCTAGAGGTCCCCGGTTCGATCCTGCCCATTGATGACCGGGGTCTGTCAGCGTTACACTAGTAGAGACTCCTGTCTCTCACTTTAGCTTGTGTACCAAATCTGCAGGTGGCTGATTGGCTAGTGTTCTTGTCTACCCTACCCTCCTCCTCCCAGCCCACTCCCATCAGCCTGCTGTCACCAGTAAACTCTCTAGCCAGGAGCACACACAGCTCCAGCTCCCCTACACATCCTGTCCCTGTTAGCAGGATCCCTGTAGCAGGGACTGTGGAGGGCAGCATCTGTTTTCCCTTCAATATGCCAGTTTGGGGAGGATTTGATCATTATCATATGAAAAGGTTTTTTTAAGTCAGGTGAGAATTACAAAATATATCATGCTTGTTCCTTTGCATTTGCTAATAGTTGGCTTCAAATTTCTGTTTTAAGAATAAACTTTTTCGCATATGAAAAAATAACTGAAAATAATCTGAAGTGTTGAAGATTATCCTGATTTTATATATAAACACTGATGAGATTGTGTATTTGCATGATTATAGTTTTGTCACCCTTTCCATCCACAATATAGACCTGCAGTAACATCTGTTTTCTTTTAAGGACTAGCGCATTTTGTCCTACCATGATGGCAGGGGACTGGACTAGATGACCTCTCGAGGTCCCTTCCAGTCCTACGATTCTATGATGTGTGTTCAGTGACTTTTTTTGTGAATACATCTAGAATATGCTATAATGGCTAGAAAGTAATGTTACTGCATACTATACTTTCCAACCAACCTAAATATAGACCCAAATTTACTTCTATCCTAAATAGACACTGTCTTCTTTCTGTTTATTATGGTCAGTTGTTGACTTCATAAGTGAAGAATCATTAAAATATTCTTTTAATTTTAGTAGATATAGTTGTAGTTAATAAATATGTGGTTTTAAATCAACATTTTCCCCCTACTGTTTATAAGCTTCATTGTGGGTCATTCTCATATATTTTAAAGACTAATATTTTAAGATTTTGTTTTCATAATTCTGAGAGCTAAGCATTAATGAATAGAACGAATAAATCAGATTTAGTATCTGGGTTTACTTAGTCTGGGTGATCTGAATCATTTTTCATATGGTTACAATGACTGCACTCTTGAACAACATTCCCATATATATGAAGTGTTTATAACTCTAAATGATGCTAGCAAAACAGTAACATTTTAAAGGCCAAATGTTGAAAGAACTCCTGCAAAAATTAGCATACATGATATATGCACAGAAATGATAGTTTAACCCACAGATTATTCAGTTTGTATATGCAAATAGTGTTTGTGTATGTATCATTTGCTCACACAGTTAATAGGGTTAAAAAATGGTGTGGACAAGGCAATTTACATTTGCATAAATAGAGATTTTTATTTTTGAAAATTTGCCTCTAGAAGTGTCTTATTCAGAAATATTTCATCAGTGTATTTTATGATACATGTTTATGACTTCAGAAATAAAATATCCATCTTATTGTTTGTCAGAATTGCCACTAACGGGTCTGGAAAACGTACATTGGTTCAAAATTAGATACCATATGGTAAAATCTATTAATGAAACAGTCAGTACATGGAGTAAAAGTTATTGGAAATAGTTGTTACCTTTTGTTTTTCTACATTCTTTTATATTCTGTCTTTGAATGGTGTATCTGCTTTGCTTTATATCAACAAATGTTGAACAGAATTTATTTGAATGGGAAGAAACAGAATCATATTTTGATGATAAAATACATCACAGAAATTTAATGGCTGCTTACTTCTTCGCCCGCAGATATTGATGAGTGTGCAGAAAATGTTAATCTGTGTGAGAATGGACAGTGCCTGAATGTCCCTGGTGCATATCGATGTGAGTGTGAAATGGGATTCACTCCAGCTTCAGACAGCAGATCTTGCCAAGGTAAGTTACCAGTACTTCAACCTTGTTTACTGAGTTTAGATTGGCTGCTGTGAAGGAAACCACAAGAAGTGCTGGAAGAACCTCAACCTGGAAGCAGAATACACATAACATGCTTTATATGCTTCTCCAGCAATATGGTGAAGGTAGCTTTCATCTCTTATGAAGTTTTCCTGGTCTTGGGCCAAGAAACCTGGGGTAGAGGTTTGGCTCAACAAGTTTGTTTTCCTTATTCATTTCTCTTGTTTTTGTCTTAGTGAATGGTTTGTGGGAAAACTCTGCTGACCACTGTTCTATTTAATACATTTATACAGGAAATATAAACTTTGCTGATCACCACTCTATTTAATAGATGTATACAGGAAATTTGAACTATGCTGTTCACTACTGTGTTCAAGTTACAACAATCCTAAAATTTCTCTTTGGAATTTTTCTTCTCCCCGCTTTCTCTCTGTCATATGTACTCTATTGTCTGAGACATAACTTTTAGTTGACAGTGATTCCACTCCTTGTAGTGGTCTGATGTCATCTCTCACTTATTATAACAGAAGTGTCTGAGGACTCTGTTCTAGACTGAGTTCTGTGTACTGAGTGCTCCAAAACTATTTAAATCTTGTTTTAAAACACAAAAAAGTTAGTAGAAACCTCATGACATCTTGGAAAGTGTAAACCTCTTGAAAAGACATCTAAGGCCAGATTTTAAAAAATGTTCTCTAAAATTGCACCAAAAATGTTGCATATGCAGACTGCTATGTACGTACAAAAATCAACTTTCTCACTGCTATAAAATTGTAGAAACTTCTGAAAATTTGGCCCTGAGAGTACATTGGTCTGATCGATTGTGTTACCACAGTCTTGTCAATAAGCTTGTGCAGGAGATTTTTCAGTGCAGTTTTTGCAGCTGCTTTGCCATCATACTGATACTTAAACAAAAATCCTAAAATATCAGAAGCCATGGATATATTTTGTAAACAAGAAAATCATAACTCTCTGAACAGCCATGGGAAATATTTATTTTTAATTATGCTATTTAGTGGAGTCCTTGAAAGAGAAATTTGAGAATCTTGCTTAAGATATTGGGACACAATTGTGGTTTTTTTTTAACAATAATAACATGGAGCACCCATGGAACCAAACTCTGCTATAGGAGGTTTTGCTGATCTGCTGAGTGCAAAGGAAGGACCTTTCTTATGGGTGAGCAGAAATGGTTCCTTGCATTTGAGATATAATCCTGGCCATGTTTGGTACATCTACACTGAACTTAACATAAGAATGGCCAGACCAATGGTCCATCTAGCCCAGTATCCTGTCTTATGACAGTGGCCGATGCCAGATGCTTCAAAGAGAATGAAAACGAGGACAATTATTAAGTGATCCATCCTCTGTTGTCCAGTCCCAGCATCTGGCAGTCAGAGTCTTAGGGACACTTAGAGCATGGAATTCCATTCCTGATCATCTTGGCAAATAGCCATTTATCGACCTGTCTTCCAGGAACTTCTCATTCTTTTTTTGAGCCCAGTTATACTTTTGGCCTTCACAATATTCCCTGACAATGAGTTCTACAGGTTGACTGTGTGTTGTTTGAAGAAGTACTTCCTTTTGTTTATTTTAAACCTGCTGCCTATTAATTTCATTGGGTGACACCTGGTTCTTCTGTTATGTGAAGGGATAAATAACATTTCCTTATTCACTGTCTTCACACCATTCATGATTTTATAGACGTCTATCATATCCCCCTTTAGTCCTCTTTTTTTCTACGATGAAAAGTTCCCTGTCTTTTTAATCTCTCCCCATATGGAAGATATACCATACACTTAATAATTTTTTGTTGCACTTCTCTGTACCTTTTCCATTTCTAATGTATCTTTTTTTGAGATGCGGCAGCCAGAACTGCACATGGTATTCAAGATGTGGTCGTATCATGGCATGGTCGTATAGTGGCATTATATTTTCAGTCTTATTATCCAAGCTTTTCCTAATGGTTCCTAATGGCTAACATTCTGTTAGCTTTTTTTATTGCTGCTGTGCATTGAGCAGAGAACTATCCACAATGACTTCAAAATCTCTTTCTTGAGTGGTAGCAGTTAATGTAGACCCCATCATTCTGTATGTATAGTTGGGATTTTGCTTTCCAATGTGTGGTACTTTGCATTTATCAACACTGAATTTCATCTGCCATTTTGTTGCCCAGTCACCCAGTTTTGTGAGGTCCCTTTGTAACTCCTTGCAGTCTGCTTTGGACTTAACTATCTTGAGTAATTTTGTATCATCTGCAAACTTTGCCACCTCACTGTTTACCCCTTTTTCCAGATCATATGAATATGTTGAATAGCACTGGTCCCAGTACAGGTCCCTGGAGGACACTATATCTATACACATTATTTATGCAGTTATGTAGCTTAACTTACATTTATTCAGACTCTTAATTTTTACTATATTAGAAAATGATGGATGATGCACTTCTTTACTAGATGATGATACATTTTTTACTTGTGATTTGTGGCAAACTCTATTCGGATGGAAATTAAAATAAAATGCACAAAACAGCATTTTAATAGTTTTATGTAATAAAACAATTTTAATTATGCAGGATATGTAAGCAAAGAGTTTATCAAAATATTTTGCTTTTAAAACTACCTAATTCATTAAACAATGGAAGTATTATTTGTAGTTAGTGAATTGAGCTGATTGTTTTTGGTTACCATATCCTTTGAGATTTTAGAACTAGAAGATCTCACCCTCTCACACCTCATTTTTATTAATAGATTAGAAGAGGAAAACAAGTTTTTCTGCTTTTTCAACTTCCAGTTGGTTTATTACCTTTGAATGAACTAGTTGAATAAACTGAAATGAAGAAAATATTCTCTCTGCACCTGCCGAAGAGGCTACTTCTGTCCAAAGCTTGTTTAGCACTTCAACAAATTCTGGTTCCATGTGCTTAGCCAGTGACTTCCACCAATTAAGTCATTTAACTTTCATTAGAACATAGCAGCAAACATGTGCTACTGAATATTACTTTTGTATTCAGTTTAAATTATTTTAATATAGTATACTAAGGTTAGGCCTTAAAATAGGTTGTCAGTTTCAACTTTAATTTTAAATAGGTATATTTTAAAATATAAACCTGTATTTTTTTTTAATTAAATTCATTTTTCCCCAAATTTTATTCACCCTGATGCACACGTGCAGAAATATTAAAACAGCCTAGACTTGCTTTAATTTGCCTTCTCCATTTTCCAGGTGTTTATGAAACTAGATGGAGCCTATGTCCATATCTCCAGTTTGCTCTTGGAGGGTATGTCTACATGGCAGCTAGACACTTGTGGCTGGCCCGTGCAAGCTGACACAGGCTTGTGCGGCTAAGGCGGCGGGACTGTTTCATTGCTGTGTAGACTTCCAAGCTCGGCCTGGAGCCTGGGCCCTAGGACCCTGCGAGGTGGGAGGGTCCCAGAGCTCGTGCTCAAGGCCAAGCCCAGAAGTCTACACAGCAATGAAACAGCCCCGCAGCTCGAGCCCCAGGAACCTGAGTCAGCGGGCACAGGCTGTGTAGACATAATCCATAGTGTCTCTGGAAGATGGGAACACTATGGGTATGTCAACGCAGGAACTAGGGAGTGGCCAGCCTACTGCTCTCTATTTGGTGTACTTTGCATTCTTTCAAGAGGAGTTTAGTGAACCTTAAACACATGCTTACCTATGTGCTGGAAACTAGGAGCATTGCAAATGGTCAGTCCCTATAATTTATTTGTTTAACAATGTGCTTTTCTTTTCTTTTCTTTTTTTGTATATTTCTAAAAAGTCATTTAATAGTATTTTGATCTTTAAATCTTTCTTTTTCATTTGGAATCTGGGGGATTCATTCTTGATAGCACAATTTTTCTTGCCAAATAGAAATACTGAACGTTCACTTTATATCTGAAGATTATTATAACAAATATGACAGGAATAAGTGATCTGGGGTCTTTAAAGCTACTCCTCAAAAATTCCTATGTTTTAACGTTTAAAGTATATAAGCAGTGCATCTGATTTTTCCAGAAATTCTATTAGTGTTTTATGTGGGTTTTTTGAGTGTTTTTAGTTGTTCTTAAGATAGTGGGCACTTCTATTATGATGATCTGTAACTAATTACTCTTCCTCTATTCCTTCAGATATTGATGAATGCACTTTCCAGAACATTTGTGTTTTTGGTACCTGCAATAACTTACCAGGCATGTTTCACTGTATCTGCGATGATGGCTATGAACTGGATAGAACTGGAGGAAACTGTACAGGTATAGCCAATTCTATACAGAAATGTGGCAGGTCTTTCAAAGAGGTGTTTAATGTACCAATTAATCTATTTTTCCATTTTCCCTACTGGATGAACATGGTAAAATCAGTTGATGATTAAATAGGTACATTTTAAACTATTTTAAAACTCTTTAACAACATACAATTAAAAGATTCAAGCTCAAAGAATAGTATTTAAGAAAACAAGTACAAAAAAAATGTTTTTCTCCTATGCTTTCATCTATATTCCAGACTTAGTCACCCTTTCCTTCAACCTACATACTCCTCCCAAGCAGAATTTTTTGTGAGAATGTGTGGTGTGTGTGTGTGTGTGTGCGAGCATTTTAAATAAGAACAAAGAGTAAGAATATGGTAGTTCTTAAGTGTTCATATACAATTTAATTAAGATACTAGCTGGATTTATTATAAAGATTCACAAAATATCTCTGGTAATGGACCTCAATCCTGGTTGAGCTTTTTCAGCAATCCTTTCAATTTAGTACTTGTTCTCTGTTTGATAAGTGCCAGATGTGGACAAATGTGTACTAAGGAAGTTAACTTTTTTAAAATGTTCACTATTAATTAATATGTGTGGAACATTGTTCTATGAATGTACATGGTGCTTTGCAGACATAGAATTAAACATGGTCCCTATTTTGGGCTCGTCTATTCCAGTTTAGACAGGCTCGTCTATTCCAGTTTAGACAGGCTCGTCTATTCCAGTTTAGACAGACACAATGCAAACACTTTAAGTATTGGGGTAAGAGTGGGAGCAAATTCTGAAAAGATCAATGATGAAAGACTAAACAAAAGAAGTGAGTTTTAAGGAGGGATTTGAAGGAAGACAAGGAAGTTCCTTGACAAGGAAGAGCCGTTGTAAGTGTGGAGGAGTAACATGAAATGCTTCACAAAACTGAGAATGGGTAAAGCTTCTACAGTTTATTTTTAGAAGTCTGGACCAAACTGTTCTCATATTGGAAGTGGTACAGAAATAAAAGTTTTATAATAAAAAGATTTTTTTTAAACTCACTCTTTTTTAAAAAAGGGGGAGCGGGCGATGCAGGGTGCAGGCAGCAACAATGTCTGATATAGAAGGTGTTGCACTGGTGCAACTTAATGAGTGTGGAAAGCCCTCCATTGTGAATGGCAGACACAATCATTCTGTTATAACAGTATAATTCACACATTGTCATGTTCTATACAGCTTAGATACTTCAAGTAAGAGTGGACCCTATCTCATTCATTTTATTTTACGTCCCATTTTCTTGGATTGCCTCAATTATTATTGTTTGCCAATCATACAACTGTGATATACTCCTTATATGGATTTCTCAGACATGCTACTAATATGAGGAGTAATATTTTGATGAGATCTATAATTAGAAATAACTCATATACAACATTGTAATTTTTTTCAAACACTTTGGGACTTCCAGCATTTCCTTATTTTCTCAGTACTAGAAATCATATAATGTAGTTTATCCAGGCTCCAGTTAAGCAAGTCTCCTGGTTAATTAAAGCTGTATTATGTCCTCTGGCAGAAATTGGTACTATGCATTGCTTCCCCCATTGGACAAAGGGCTATATAGCAGAGCCCTGCAGCGGGACTGGGGTCCTGCAGGACCTGCTGCCATAATAGTGGGAGTGGGTAAAATGTATTTTGTTGCAGAAGGGATTAGGTGGGCAACAAAAAACAGACTGCAGTAATTTGCGGCAAAACACTTTAAAACTTTTAATACGTAAATTTAAGTGAGGTTTAGAAAGAGATTTGATGTCTATTATAAGGAGTTGAAGTATTTTTACATGGTGTAAGCAAGATTTGTTTTATTCTTTTAGTTGTAAAAGTTGTATCTGAATTCTATTTATATATTAACTGACCACTTTTGGTTTTTGTTTAGTAGCCTCGGGGAATCTGTTTCTCTTGCGGGCTCTAAGGTTTTTGCAGGTTGGGAGCGGGATGAAAATGCAAGAAACAGTGTGGAAGCAGGGGAAACAGGATTTAAAAAACAGTCCCATGCAGAGCTCTACTATGTAGTGCTATAGTTATTTTGGTTAAATTAAGAACTGGACAAAAGTAATGTTTCGATTAAATGTGCAAGTGTAGAAATTGTTCCTGGCTGTTTCATGAACTGTAATTGTTTCAACTTCAGCTAAAAATAAGAGGTTTATCTTTCTCTCTCTCATTTGAATCATACCCTCACATCATTCCCCTCATCGTTCCTCCATTAAATCAACAGATTACAAATGTAGCTTTCCCATTTTAGATATCGATGAGTGTGCTGATCCCATTAACTGTGTTAATGGTCTCTGTGTGAATACTCCTGGGAGATATGAGTGTAACTGCCCACCAGATTTCCAGCTGAACCCAACTGGAGTAGGTTGTGTGGGTAAGTGAAAACTATTTCAAGTAAGTATGAAGCATAGACTGTAGATCCAGAGGCCTCTTATACTGATACTAGATCATTTCTAAACATAGAGGGCCACATTTTGCCTTGATTTGCATCCTGTTCAAAATCAATGAGGGCAGTTTTTGATCCAGAAAATATAAATCTGTTACTGTCACGGTAGATATCAAACCATGCTCCGAAATATAGATTTACCTGTTTTAAATACTATAAACATTGTCCATTTTCTTAAAATACATTTTTCTGTATATACCAGAGTGTTTGTTATTGCATTACTGATTCCATTTTCTGGATGGACCCATGTTTCTGATTTTAGTAACTGAGTTTAAAATCCAAGAGTTCTCATGGGGCTGATGTACACTTCCTTGGAAGTAGATTTTCAGGACTTGGCTCACTGATGTGTTTAAACCTATATCTGAATTAGAATTGCATGTAGTAGCCTTTTGGATTGAAACCAACCTGTGAGAGACACACTTCAATGCAGTTTGTGTAATTCTTTCTGGCTTACTCTGGCTTAAAGTAAGCTTACGTTTGCAACATGATATAGAAAGATAATCATGTGATTACAATACTTACTGGAAGTTAAGCAGTTTAGGTGCTAGTGTAATGGTGTCACAGACTTGTTGAGTGAACTTGGACAAATCATTTACCCTTTCAGATTGGAAATGCCACCAAAGGCCTCTTCACTTTGCTTTCTGGGGATGTTTTGGGATTAAAAAAAAAAAAAAGCATTTGTATCTGTAGTAATTTAAAAAATGATTATGATGTTTGCTATTGGTCTTAGTCAAATAAATAAAACCTGATTAAAACTTTTGTTAAAGAAATGTGAAGTTCTGTCAGAATGGATTCTGCTGCTCAGCTCTTCCCTCGTTCTACTTTTCCCTGTAGAATTCAAAGGGGCTCACTGTCATTGCTCAGGGTACCAGGCCACCAGCAGCAGAACAAGTTGGAACCTCAGTTTATTCCAACCAATTTATTTTACAGTTTCAGGCTGCGATTTTCAAAGGTACCTAAGGAAGTTAGGTACCCAACTCCCTTTGAATTTCTGTCAGTGAATTTGGGTGCCTGACTCCACTAGGTTATTTTGAAAATCCCAGACTCAATTTTTATTCATTTTTTGAGCCATTGAAATCTAACTTAGCGTCTAGTTCCCCTTTCCATCTCGTGAGCAGAGGACTCACTGGAGCCCTGAGAATCTAATCATCTGGGCCCTCTGGTGCAGCACATTTCTGCTAGGATCCCTCTGGCCTCCCTCAGTAAGAGTCTTCTATCAGGCAGCTTTTCAGAAGCTTCTGAGGGTGAGTCCTGCCCTGCCTGTTGCCAATTGACCTTCAATCTGCCAGAACACGGGGCCTTGAGTTGGATCTGTGTTTTGGGGCTCAGCCCTCCTCTGGAACCACAGCTCTGGTATGGGGAACTTGAGCAAAAGCTCCAGGATTCATACAGAAACATTTTCAAAGGGGAGGAGGACCTATACAGCTTGTTCAGGGGTACTCCAGAGTCCCCCATGTACCCCACCACCCCACAAAAAAACAGAAGCCAGCAACCCCTATTGATTAGCTAACTTGTAACTTTGAAGAGCATATGGGAGAAAAGTCAAAGTTTTAAAATCTTTTTCATTCTCACTTTGAGGAAGCGTTTTCTGGGCCTTTTCTCCTGCACAAAGATCCTTTCACAGTATTTTCTGTCAGACTCACTGCCTCTCCCCCAGCCTGCAGCATGTGCAGAGAAGAGAAGAAGCAACTCTGACTGCAGTCTGCTACTTCTTTGAAGCTCTGTCTCAGGCATCAGCAGACAGGGAATTGCACAGATCCTCACTTTTCTGGAACAAGGGCTCCAATTCTCAGAGGCGGGGATGCATCTCTCCTTGGCCTCCCTCAACAGTCTGAACTGCTGGTTATAGCAAAAAGAACACTCCAGGGAGTTTGTACCCAGACCAGAAGTACCTAAGAACTTAATTTCCTATGCAGCTGCACCTATATAGGATTACAGAAGGGTAAGTGAGAAATCCTTTTCCATGGATAAAATTAGATCAGTGTGCTACTACGGGAAGCACTTTTTAAAACAAGTATAGCCCTTTGGGGTGGAGAAGCAATAGTTCATTAGAAACTCACTAATAATATAAAATAATCATTATCATCCTTCCTCATTTTCCTTCTCCAGCAGCTCTTCTAGAGGATTAACTATCTGATTCATAACATGAACTCTAAAGGTGGACACTCAGGAGAGCTTTCTTCACCTAAGTACTGTAATACTATAACCTGCAAGATAATACCATAAACAGACCAAACAGAGGAAGAAGGTCTTAGAACTAAGGGAAAATCTCTTCCTTTCCAAATAAAGTTGGATACAGTGTTTCCCATGCTCTTGATCTTTGAGAACATCATAGGATCTGAATGGGAACTGCTGGCTAAAAGGAACATTTTAAATAAAACATGTAGAATTTTCATAAACTGTGGGAAGTAGCGCAGATAGCAAAAATCAATGCAGTCCTAATCTCATCAGAAAAAGACATTGTTCACCTTTTGAGAGGGTTTTTCCCCCCAAAAGATCCCATAGACCATATGAGAGAGGGTACTCTACACAAATATTTTTAATTCTCACCTTTTAAATACAGTCAAAAGATTCCCTGTAAGGAAGATCTACTTGGTGACCACCAAATGGCTCATTGGTTTAAAGGTGTGATTCTTGCCTTGGGTATGATAGGTCCAGGGTTCAAATTCTGGATGAATCTTCACAGTAGTGCATAGAATATTAATTCTTGGCAGTCAATGTGATTTGCAGCAAGAAAAATGTCTCCAGTCTCAATGGCTACCCAGAAGCTATCTGTATGCCTGTATATAGCAGAAAATCAACCCAAGTTATCACAGGCAGATGAGTCCAGAGGACATGCTGAAACCTAATGCAATTTATATTCTGAACTCTTACATATACACACTGTGGAAGCAAGCCTTACAGGATGGAGAGTGTAACTGGAAGACAAATAACAGGAGTTATGGGAGTTATGCTGTAAAATGTCCACAAGTACCTCAAAGGATACCACTTTCCAGTTCTCTTCAACGGCACCACTATTAGTGTGTCTGAACAAAAACCAGGGATGAACCAGAATTCAAAGCTCTTCTCAGAAGCAATGGAAATAAGGTCTTTGACAGAGAAGACTCTTGTGTTTTGCAAGGCAGTTCATATGAAAGGTAATCTGAAACCAAAAATAAGAAAACAAAACAAAACATGGTCATCCTGCTAGATCCGCACTCATTTTTGGACTTGATAATGCCAGCCAAAGCATCTGGAGAAAAGATTAGACCAATTGAATAAGTGGCCCATTCTTCATCCTGAGATGCTGAGACGATCTTTGATTGAAATTTTAACCACTAAAAATGAAGCGTAATTCAACAGGAATTCTCTGTTAGGGTGATTGATACAGTTTTGGTATCTAGACAAGACTTAACCAGATAATTCATTCATTTATTTAGACATCTAGGAAACTGTTCCATGAGACAACCAAGACTCCATCTGCAAGGTCTCTAGCATTAACGCAAACAGGAAGAGTCTCAGCCTTATCAGAGAAAATTTGCTGAGCAGCATTGTGATCCTCATACAATGCATTTACCAACTTCTACAGAGTAGGTTTCTATTTCTCCATAGAGTAATCCTTTAGTGGTAAAGTGCTTCATGGGCCGGTTCCCAAAAAATGATTTAAAATGACAAAACTAGTATGAAGGGAATTTACATTTGTCTATTATTCTACTGAAATAATTAATAGTAATGATGATGATTGTTTGATCTCTTCCTTCCCTACTCTGATTCACTACTCCTATTTCCCCTTAGTGAAGAATGAGGGGAGAATCTACGCAGCAGAATGGAAAATCGCTTACCATAATTTTCTTTCTATTAGCAGTTTCCTTCCTCATTCTACCAACCCTAGTTGTTTTAATGGCCAAGCTATAGTTTGTAACAGTTTTTTTAAAAAGGATAAATGAACACTACTAATACACAAAATTCCCTTAAAGTTAATTAATGCAGTTTCAGATTGTTGTCTCACTGCCAATAACCAATTGTTGAAGAGTTTCTAAAGAGTTTGAAGCACTCTTCTGGTGGCTTGAGGTGAGGATAGGGTTGTGTCCTGTATTCCAGCCCTCAGGAGCAACACCGGCCCTCCTCTGAATTCCACAGGGAAGAATAATTGCCATTCATAGAGTATAAGGGGGAGGAGCTACTAACAAAAAGAAAACTGTGGTAAGAAATGTTCCATTTCCCATATTAAAGTACTAACTTTGAAGACATGCAAACACTTTAACTGGTCCCTAAATACTTTAAAAAGAAGAAACTATGTTGACCATCACCTTGTCATTTTTCTTGATACCCCTGAATATTAATGTGCATTAGCTTTTTTACCTTACCAGTAACTCAGAAGGATACAGCAGCCTGGGCCTTCCATCCACTAGTAGCAAGTATTAATATGATTGTCTGATCTTTCCTTCATCCAGGCTGGAAAGTGCAACTATAGTTGAATGTGTTTTACATGTAGATAATCGTGTTGGCAATTGTTACCTGAAATATGGACCCCGAGGGGATGGCAGCCTATCCTGCAACACTGAAATCGGCGTTGGAGTCAGTCGCTCCTCATGCTGCTGCTCTTTAGGGAAGGCCTGGGGAATCCCCTGTGAGACTTGTCCCCCTGTAAACAGCAGTAAGCATTTTTAAAATTTTTCTTACAAAAGGTCCAAATATGAAAAGGTGCTTATAATAATTTAGTGTATGACCATAAACAAACTATGAAAATATCTGGCAAATTACTTCATAAGCTTATTCTCTAACAGTCTTATTGTTGAAGAAGGTCTCCATCTTATTCTCAAAGGTGATGCATAGGCCACCTTGGAATCAAGAGACCTGAGCTTTGTTCCCAGCTCTGCCACTGACTTGGTGCCTGGTCCTGCACCAGTGAGGTCAATGGGACCAGAATCAAGCCCTCACTGGGTGACCGTTGGCAAGTCGCCTCATTTTCCCTTGCAAAAAATGGGAATAATGGATAAAATTTTCAAATGTGCCTAAGTAACTTTCACACTTAGGTGCTCTTAAAATTGTATCCATTAACTGCATTTTTGTCGGTGAGGAATTCAGGTAATAATGGTTGGTACTTACATCATGCTTCTTATCCAGAGAACGTCAAGTGCTTTATAAAAGTGAGCATCACTGAATAAAATTTTCAAAAGTGCCTCAGTAATTTTGCCCAATGATACTTACCTTTGAAAGCACTCGAGGTTTTAGGTATGAATAGTGAAATGTAAGTACCAAGCATTATTGTTTTTATTATTTGTTAAGTTATAATACTATTCAGTGTAATTTTAACAAATACTCAACTCTATTGTACAGTAGTAATAATTTCTAGGCCCTAGTTAAGATGGGAGCCACTTTATACTAGGCATTATGCAAAAAAGACATAGTCCCTGCCTTACAGGAGCTTATAGGTTAAGGCCTCATGTGCATAGTTACCAGTGTTATCTTAGGCTTCCATCTTGCGAAGTCTATGCACTTTCTTGACTTTATGCACAGTGATTAGTCCAGTGAAGTCAATGGAACTATTTGTAGTGTGTGTGTTGTTGCAGGTCAGGGTGCTGTTAGGTTAAAACAAGTTAAGCAACAAGGGGCAGGGACCTTGTTTGTGCACTATGTTTGTACAGCGCCTAACACAATGGGGTCCGGGTCTTTGACTGGGGCTTCTTGGTGCTACTGTAATGCAAATAAAAAATAATAATGGCATTAAAATACCATTGAAATTATTAAAAAATATTCCTTAATACCCGTGTTTTATTCTACAAATAAGTAATAGCCTTTTTTCCCCTCTAGCCGAATATAATACTCTGTGTCCAGGGGGTGAAGGATTCAGACCAAATCCCATCACTATTATCTTAGAAGGTGAGTTCATCCTGAAAAATGGCTGTTATGGTTGCAACTTGACAAAAGGTGACATTTTCAAAAGTTTTCACAATAGGAGGATCATTGACGAAGTGTTCGCTTTCATTGCATCGGAAAACCACTTATTAACATGAATAATACTAGAGTGACAAGTTCAAACTGGTGCTTGTGTGAGCAGTTACCCAATAAGGATACTCAAAACCCATTTGAGTAAGTACATTTGGTGTTTTATAGGTGAAACAGATTTACATATATTTTGTCCACCTCATTTATTGTACAGGCCTTCAACATTTGCCCCCCCCCCCAAAGCATGAGACGACCTACAAAAATTATGGTTTAATAATCAAGGTTTGATTATTAATAAATGGAAGGTTAATGTTACTGCAGACATCTATCATAGAGTGAAAGCCTGGTCCAAGTGAATTTCTCATGCACTTTCACAGCATGCAGAAATGAAGCGTTAGATACCAAACTCCCATAAACAATCATGGAAGCTGAACTCCTTACGTTCATCATGCTGAAAATGTGCTACAGAATATGTGGGATAATGACATTCCCTCTTCCCTTTGATAATGAAGTGCAGATTTAGACGGGGAAAAAACCAGTGAAGATTAACAGTTACTAGCTGGTAACATTCCAATGGAATGAATGGTTAAGATCTCTTGTTTCTTTACATTTCAGAATAAGAATATGGCCTTTTCTCTCTTTATAGATATTGATGAATGCCAGGAGTTGCCAGGTCTTTGTCAAGGAGGAAACTGCATCAATACTTTTGGCAGCTTCCAGTGTGAATGTCCACAAGGCTACTACCTCAGTGAAGAAACACGGATCTGTGAAGGTGAAATTCTGCAGTACCTTGTCCCACACCAGTAGACACATTTGCAAATATTTTGGTCTTTCAGAGTTTTTTAGCTGGTGACAACCTTATATATCTTATTTTATGTACAATTTGTCTGATTAACTTCAATTGTATTAGAAAAATTTTCCCTCAGGATTGGTGTACATTTTGAGGTCTGTCTTTGCATGGAAAAGAGACAGAGACTTTCTATTGTTTTGAAATCAGTGCTTAGGTCTCCGCAATCATTTGCTGGCATACTTTAAACTCACTGGAGCCATTCTGATGTTAGTATTTAAATGTTAATAAGTTGGCAAATGAGAGTTTAAGTAACTAAACTTTGTTCTTTTGTAGTAGATCTCAGCTAGGTAAGTTCAGTAAATTACGTTTTATTTCTCCCCTTCTTTGGTTTTTTGGGCAGATTTTTTGCTACCAAGTTTCGAAAAAGTTAAAAGGATTTTTAACTGTCACAATCACCTCTGTTTTAGGATGTCATAAATCAGTTACCGCTTCTTTAAATCATTTCAAATTTGTTAGGAAAATCCTACTTCAACTTCTGACCAGCCTACCAATTCTGAGGCCAACATTCCTTTATTCATTGTGTTTAGGTGAATAGTGAGAGCAAAACTGGGCTTGTTTCAGACGTAGTTATGGAGTATGCTATGCTGGTTACACTCGACAAAGAAAGAGAAGGCCCATACCTTAATGAGGTTATAATTTCAAAGTAGCTGTAATGTGATAATGGAGGGTAACGCACAATAGGGAAAAGGATAGGGTGAGTAAGGACAAGGGTTACAGCAACAAGATTATGTGGTTATTCAGCATATGCATGTGCATTTCTAAAATGTGTTTTGAATAGATATTGACTTTCTCCTTTTAGGCACCATGGTAGAAGTGAATCTCAAGGAAGGATTTGAATGAAGAGAGGGTCATGGGTTGGTGGACCACAGTAGGGAGTTAATTCCTTACATGAGGGATGGCATGGAAAAATGGCACTGAAATGCCTCTGGAAGTGGCAGGCAAATGAAATACTAAGGGCTAGTCTACACTTACCCGCTGCGTTGGAGGCGTCGGATCGATCTTCTGGGTTTGATTTATCGCGTCTTGTCTAGACGCGATAAATCGAACCAGGAAGTGCTCCCCCGTCGACGCCGGTAATCCTGCTCTGCGAACGGAGCAGGCGGAGTCGACAGGGGAGCCTGCGCGCCATCGTGTGGACTGGGGGTAAGTACTTTTAAGTTCGAAATAAGATACTTCGACTTCAACTACATTATTCACGTAGCTGAAGTCGCGTATCTTACTTCGAACTTGGGGGCTAGTGTAGACCAGCCCTAAGGCTCACATCATTGGTGGAGATGGGACGGGAAGTGACTCAGCTTCAACAAATTCTTGGCAAATGCTGTCTTCCACTTCAGGGATTGGAAGAAATCAAACATACAGGAGAACAATAATACATTTCAGCTGCTGCCGCCACAAAAGACTGTTTAAATCAAAGCTGAGCAATGCACCCTGTTTTGTAAATATTTCTTCTTTGCTATGTTGGGGTAGTTTAATATGGTCTTATTCCTTATAATTATTTAATTGAGGTTGTTCCTCTTGTCTCTTTGTGAACTGTACTTCTTTATTTGTTCTCTCTAGATATTGATGAGTGTGTTGCACATCCTGGTGTCTGTGGCCCTGGGACCTGCTACAACACCCTGGGGAACTACACCTGCATCTGTCCTCCTGAATACATGCAGGTGAATGGAGGACATAATTGCATGGGTATGTAAAACTTGTTTACCTGACATAGTGATCAAAGCTGTTTTGGACCTCATCTGGCTGCTTAAAATCTTCCCTGCAACAAGGATGACTTTGAAATCTTAAAAGTTTATAGCTTCCTTTAAGTGCCTTATCAGAACATTAAACTTAAATGATTGCAACTGCAATGCTTGAAAGCTCTAGAGGCAGTATCACCCTTTCTAACCTTTATTGCAAAACTGCCACATCAGATAGTCATGAAAGAGTGATATGAAATGACTAAGTTCTCTAACAGAAGTCAGAGCTTTTCATTTTCACACATAATTTTTCTTATGTATATTTGACTTCCAGCTGGTGAGTCTGTTAGGAAATGTCTTAAAAACATCCACTTTTTGTTGTTGTTGTTTAGTTTCTTTGAAATTTTTCTCTCTTGTACGGCATCTGTGACCAAATGGAGATGGAACTGTATCAGCTTGAGCAAATATACTCAGCTAAAGTAATAGGGAGACAAAGTATAGTTTAATTAAGGCGATTTAATCTGTCAGAAAAGTTTTTTTTAATGTATGCTGCTTGAACTCTGAGTCACTCTGAGTCAGAATTCATGAATCACAGTGGCTAGGTCAGTAGTTGAAGGGATTTGACTTTCGGCTGAACTACTTTGTTGGTTACTGCAGTGGGCCAGCTGCTTCTGGTGCATCTGTCATGGCCTAATGGCATGGCATGCCTGCCTTAGTTTCTGCATTCAGAATGTTAAAAAAAAACTTCTCCCAGGTTTTTTCTTGGTCAAAAATACCCCTCCTTGGGGACTGGGTTTATTAATATCAAATTTGACTGTAGAGGCTGCGTGGCGAGCTTCATGGTCTGCAGAGAAAGCAACAAATAATTATCTTGTCTTGGACCCCACCCACCATCAACCTGGGTTTGATTTACTATGAAGGCAATGGAGCCTTCTGAACCAGTTTCGTACCAGACATGGAATTTGTACTGCAGCAGAATTTTGGTGGCATTTTAGAGACAGTCCACTATGTCAATGTGGGCAGCCACAAACCATGACACACATAGTTGAGGACTGCATAATGACTCAACTTCCTGGAGGTCTTCATGCCTTGAACCTCGTTGATAAGAACGCTGTGGCTTGGCTTGACCAGATTGCATATTCCAAATAAATATAAACAAATTAAAACTCAGAATCCCAAATCAAGTCAATTCTTAAGCCCACCCAACACAAGGTTTCTCTTTCTCCTCCCAGGCCTCCCTGCCTGGGGCAAATCCCTTGGTCTCAGGTCTTCCCTGATGGAGCCTTTCCTCACTCCTGGAGAGACTGCCACAGATTCCTGAACTTCTCCCTTCATTGCAGTCACCTGCTGCCCTTTATAGGGAATTGCCTGATTCAGCCCAGGTGTACCTCATTCTGTAATCAGGGTTGGCTGGCTCTAGTCCTCCAGCCCTTAAGGGAAGAGCCACCCTGTTGAAGTTACCTTGTAACTCTGAGTGTTTTCCCATGCAGATATGAGAAAGAGCTTTTGCTATAGAAGCTACAATGGAACCTCCTGTGAGAATGAACTGCCCTTCAATGTGACCAAGAGGATGTGCTGCTGCACGTACAATGTTGGCAAAGCCTGGAACAAGCCTTGTGAGCCATGTCCAACCCCAGGAACAGGTAAGACTTCCCATAACAATCCTGTTAGACTAACTTCCACATCATCTTAGCTCCTTCTCTGTATCAGTTAGTGTGAGTTTCAGTCAAGAACATGCCATTGCCATTGTCCAAAGGGAATGCAGAGTGATGCTATTCATGTTAGCTGCCACCAACAGTACTTAATCTTCAGGGGTAGACTGAGTTTAGGCATCTGCCATCATGATCCCAGGAACAGGGCGGCAATGGTTGAAAGTCTGACATGGTACAGTAATGGTGTTGGCACAAAGCAGCTGCAAACTCCCCTCTGACCTAAAGGCAGTCAGTGTTGCCCAAATATTGAGCAGTGGTGGATGTGGCCAAGATAGCTGGGTGATATGACAACTCCATTCACCCTGGCTGAAGCCTCTTCCAGGGAGGTACCTAGAGAGCTCATGACAGGAATAAAAGGTGTTTCTGAGGGCAGACAGCAACACCAGTATCTGACCTTCCTTGGGTGAGTTGTCTCCAAGGGAGCAGGAAGGTGTTGATTGCATCCCCCATCATTGGCAGAGTGAATCTGGCCTGGGGGCTTACAAGGACACCACACAAGTTTTTGTTTTATGTAGAATGGAGCACACTGCCGTGGATTTGTTAATTTTGGATGAAGTGTGCTCTTAATAAGTGTCAAAGCACTTAGAGCCTTGTGTAGGCGCTTTTGTGGACATAAATCTAATTATAATTGAAATTAAAATATGTGTATATAACAAATTGTAATATAAAAAGCCACAGGATACATGACAAAAGGAATATCATGAGCAGTGCCTTTTTTCCATGCATTTACGTCACCATGTAGATAGCTGCAGAATTCTCACTTGTAAACCTGCTGCATAGATTTCCACGCAGAAAGCTTGGAAAAGAGATATGGTCAGGCACTGACTGAGGTGGCCCAAGATGTAGATAATACGGCAATTTTTGGAAAAGGTGCTGCAAGAGCAGAGCCCCTACTCTAATGGAGTAGCAGAGCTCAGCAAGACTGGCTTCTTCTCCAGCTATGAAACTGCTAAGGTCCACAGGTGAGGGACATTCTCTTGTAGACTGTCAAAATAGTGGCAGGGCAAATTTTCTGTGGGGCTGGGGCATGCTGTCTCCTCCCCTGTCTAACTTAGAGACTCTGCAACTGGGAGTGTGCCACCCCTATGGTATTCCTATCTCCACCAGAGCACAGGCTCAGCTCTGGCAGAGTTTAGAAACTCCATAATGCAAGCTCCTCCACCTGCTTGGTTTTCATTTTAACAGTTCGTTGAGTGCAACCCACTTCTCAGGCACTCGCCCACCATCCCAGACCTGACAGTCTGTAAACTCCCTCTCCCTATCAGCTGCTGTTACATGTTCCCCTTGGAAGGAGAGGAGCTTAGAGCCAGCTTGTCGTCACAAGCTGAACAGTGAGACTTCTGTGAATGAGAGAGAGGGTAGTGTGGTGAAGGGCTCTCTGCTATGCAGAGCCTCACCACATAATTCTGGGAGCTGCATTAACATATGGCTAATGTGCATGAACAAGGGGCCTTGGTCATATGTCTGTTCTGTGTATTACCTGGTATTATTTTCTCAGCACCCTGCAAAATTAGTAATCAAATAGAAAGACCATAGTGCATTTGTCAACATGAGAAACCCCCACCAGAATACCTTTTTCATCCTAGCGTATGGGATTTCAGGAAAAGTGCAATTGAATGCTTTTTCGCATCCCACTTTTTTCTGAAGCTCAAAATGAGGAAGGAATGACTTCCTGGATTACAACACCAGCAGGAAAATCATCAAACCTATAGTAATTCATGGAATTCATAAATAAATGCTGACATTCAACAATCGAACAGAGGTCTCATAATGTACTGGGATAAAAATAATCACTTGTATAGCAAAAGACGCCTTTTATTATGTCATTGGTTTTGCCCCTAAATCAGTGATACTCAACCTGCAGTTGTAGTGCTGCATACATCTTTAGTGGAGTCCATATAACTGAAGTTTGCCTTGTCTACCACATGGCGAAGGACAGAATGATACCCAAATGATTCAAAACCGCTTGGGGACACACTGTCCTACAAGCAGCCAGGAAGGAGCAAAAAGGGACTGAAATGAGAAACACTTTCCTTCCTTCCTTTCAGTAAGCAGGAGTATGAAGAATGGAGAGAAGTACTCTTCTTCTAGCAACCAAATGTGCAAAATGAAAGCAAGCATGAGAAATGAAATACTATGTTACAGTCGCAGAAAACCACTGCAATAACAACATCATGATAAAAATATAGTATCACAGTGTCAGGATCAAATACATAGAGTATTTATGGCTGTGTGGACACCATTGAACAAGAAAGTGTCTCTGTAGCTGTTCTTAAATGCTCTTTAAAACCTCTCCTTCTGGGCAATTCTGTAAATAGTTATAGAGTTAAAATATCTGTTTCAGGACTTTGCCTGGTTGGCTTTTCTCCTTTAGATGTTTTTGCTGCAGTTGGAGACATTTCTGAACCTCTAATTCCACTAAGGAAGGGGTTTGTGTGGGGGGTATCAAACACAAATTCCAGTTGTAAATGGTTGAATAGCTACAGTTATTATGAGATAATGAGTATGTGCTGAAATCTGGGTGTGGGCTGCACATCACAGAAGCAGAGGTTATGGTGCATTGACCGTAAAACCAGCTTGCTGGCTTCAGCCCAGTAGCTCATTAAAAGTGTTGTTATGCTTTGATGAGAACTATATTGTTCCTCTCAATGAGCTTAGCCTTTACATCTTCTCTTTCTAAATAACTCTTATTTTTTATGTTTATGTTTGACAAATAGTCTCACTGTCTCGTGATTTGGGTAACAAAGATTCTATAGTTTAATGTTGCAAATGCACATGAATCACATCAATTAACATTAGACAGGCCCCCAACCTTCAAAAATAAATGCTCATGTAAGTTTTTACCCTCTTTGCCACTTCTCATTTATGACCAAATTGTATCTGATTGGTTGGCTCATCATTTGAGGTATAAGGGACTAGTTACTGTTAACTCTTGGATCTTACTGTCTTTATGAAATGTAATGTGGTAATAAGTACAGTATATGGCATTTGTAAATTACATACAAAAATCTAAATTTAAAAGTGTTAATGTTGCAAAGTCAAGCAATCAAAAGTTAGGAAATGCCAAAATTAAGGTTGCCTTTGCATATGCATTGTGAAACAGCCTTTCACTATCCAATCACGTACTATTTTTCCTGCATTATGCCTGCTTTTGCCCTGTGCACACACAGTACTTCCAGTGGCCCCCTAAGATACTATTAATTGTTTTCACTTTCAGATAGCTGGTCACCAGCAAAACATTTAGAAAAGCCAATTTCAACTCAAAGCTTGGGGCCAAATTAAGACTCCAAAAGGAGCTAACATGGCTGCCCCTGGGGCAGCCTTGATTTGTCCCTAACTTTTCAGATGAAATTGCCATTTCTAAATGTTTTGCTGAAAGTGAAAATAATTAATAGATTTTAAGGCCACAGGGGGACCACTGTTAGGCTTCCTGTATAGCGCAGGCCATTGAATATCACCCAGTGACTTCTGCATGAAATCCAAAAACTTGTGGTTGAACTTGAACATGGGTAAAATTTGAAAAGCATTGACATGACTGAGACATCAGACATCAATAGTACTAAAGCTTCTCAGTGCGTAAATGAGACTTAGATGCCTACATCACTTAGGTGCTTTTGCAAATTTAATCCTTTGTCTTTTAGAAACATATTACTTTTTGA
The DNA here is from genome assembly GCA_037349315.1 of Chelydra serpentina. Lineage (NCBI taxonomy): Eukaryota > Metazoa > Chordata > Testudines > Chelydridae > Chelydra > Chelydra serpentina. Next base: position 33,215,687 of record JBAIAC010000042.1, read on the forward strand.
TGTAATGACTCCCAAGTGATGGAAGGTTGTACTAATGGTTAATCAGCCTTAACTGCTGAAAATTGTGCCTTATTTTCCCATAACGTTAGTAGTATGGAAACTAACACCAGAAACTATAAATCAGTTTTCAGTTTGTTTTAATGCTGATGTAATGACTGAAAGAAAAGCTTAGTAACATTTCAAAATTAAGCGTCAAATTCTGCCCTTAAATACATCATGAAATGAATAGGAACTGTACGTTCACATCCCCAGGGCAGAATTCGGTAGTAAGTATTCACACAGTAAAGTTATTTTATCCCAGCTCCCCTATTTCACTGCAAGATGCACAAGGCTGCCAGTATCAGTGTTTTACAGATTCGACATAGCCAGAGAGGCTTCTTGTGCGAAACTACACATGTTGATCAAAATGGGTCAATTTTTCCCTTTTAAAAGTTCACCATGTATTGTGAAGGTTTTCTTACGAACATTGTTGTGCTGGTAAAGTCTTATTGACTCAGAGGGTTAATAAGAAATATTTTACTAACAGAGGAGGTTTGCTGTCACACCCTGCACTAATTGATTTCACTAAATGCTGGGAAAAAGTTTACTTACAAGTAACTGAATTAATCTAAATATATTGCCACTGCAGATCCAAACTGTAGGAGTCACGTGCCTTGCCTTGGAAGCCATGGCTCAACAGATAGTAGTAAAAGCCATTAGGGTTGTCTACATCCCGCATCCTTAAGATGTCCTGGAAGAGAGGGAGTAGTAGTCCCCTACCTCTCCCTGAGTTCCTTGCCATTTCAATTACAAAAATCTTTGAAGAGGAGAGGAGAATAGGAGAGACCAGTGTGGCGTGTGGACCAGAGTTAATGTATTCAACAAAACTTAGTTACTGTTAAGTTACCTTCAGTTTCCCTGGTAAAATTGCCTCAGTAGATCCTCAATTGTAGGAGATTAGAAAGTAGTAACAAATCTCAAGAAGTAGGCTGAGTGCTACTTAAACAGAAAATGAAGGCCTGTTCTCCCAAACTCAACTTCTGATCTAGCTCCAAATGGAACAAATAATGATATATAGAAGTGTGAATGAATTTCTGAGTGGCAGCTGCACTTATTGGCAAATTTGCTTTTACATTTTACTTAGAAAAGCTTCAGAGTTTCCTATCACTAGTAGAATTGACTGAAAGTGCTCTTAGAAACCGAGGAAACTTAAAAAATAATTATTGAGGGACTTACACATATTTTTTACAAATGCATAATTTGTTTCATGTTTAGCGGAATTTAAGACCATATGTGGGAATATTCCTGGCTTTACCTTTGACATCCATACTGGCAAAGCTGTTGGTAAGTTTTACTAAATGTATTTTCAACAAGTGATGTTTTGCAGCATGGTGTGTCATAGCAATATAATAATACTGCTATGAACACTGTATACCAACTGTATGTAATAAAACTCTAATTCCATCATGGGGTTCTGGTGACATCATAAATTGCAAGAGTATGTAGTTTGTTCAGGTTACTAGAACTCTTGTTTACTTGGATTTGTAATTAATGTTATTTTAATATAACAGTTGTATGAAAAATTCTCCCTTCCCGCAACTAGCATTTTATGTGCTTCACTCTCTCCCTTTGGAGCTGTATAACCTTCTGCATTTCTCTGCTAAATCCTGACAATTACAGAAAAGTTCAGAAAGTTTAGAATAAAATTTTTATTATATATCTCAGTTTTTATTAAGTATTTTTCTAGTGCCATGTCTTCTTATGACTGCTACCGTTTCCTTTCCCTCTCCATCCCAGGACATGGGTATGACTGGTAGACACTTTAAAAGAATAATTACCTATAAGAAACTTCCTTCTTAAGTTTCTTTCGGACTTTTCTGCATGCATAATACTTTATATACTGGAAACAGATATTTAATGTTCAGTGTTATCCCATTCCCTTATCTCTTTTCTTCCTTTTTCAGCTTCCTGATTTAAATTTATAATCCAAATCTTGAGCTTCTTTATTGAATATCATATAATTTATTTGCCACATCATTCACAACAGCAGCATGTTTAGGTTTTTTCTGCATATTATATATATATATAAATATATAAAATAAATTTTTTAATACATATATAATATGTATTAAATGATGCTGAATAGCTTCAAGCAAGTGAAATACAGAGAATCCATACAATACTCTGAATCCAGTGAAATATACAGAATCCATTCAAGCCATACAATACTCTGTGTGACTAATGTATATTCACTTTCAGATATAGATGAATGTAAGGAGATCCCAGGAATCTGTGCAAATGGTGTTTGCATTAACCAGATTGGCAGTTTCCGCTGTGAATGTCCCACAGGATTCAGCTACAATGACCTACTCTTGGTCTGTGAAGGTGATTTGAATGACAGGTTTTTTTCTGTTTTGTCCCCACAAGCATGCTTATTGTAAAGGGGAGCATCAGGGCATAATTCCAGTGCTGCTATTACCTTAGGAGGAACAGGTTGTGGGCATTCTTTCAATGGTTAGCTCATAATGGCCTTAGGAGGCACTTGTCTTTAAAAAATAAATGTATGTGCCAGCCAGTTTCTGACAGTTTTTGTTACATTGGTTTTCATGCAACCTGCTAACTCTTAAACATGTATCCTTAACAGTCCCTTCTCCTTTCTAGGCCAGGCATTGTTTTGTTTTCTTATTTACTTTTGGGAGTGAATTTAGGACTTCTGAATGTGAGGAATAACAGCACTCTCTTGAACACCACACTTTTGCCAGTGCATCTCATTTTTGATCTACTCTTCCAGTACTCTCCTAGGCAAAGACGTATTCGTCATATTCAGTTGTGCAATGTTGTTATGACAATAAAATATGGGAATTAAAATTCGATCGTTGTCATAATTTTCACTTGTGCCCTAACCTTGGATTTGAATTCAAGTCTAGAGGTGAAATCCTGCCTCTGTGGGAATTTTGCCATAGGCTTCAGGGGAGTCAAGATTTCACCCTGGAAGATTAGAATACTAACACACTGCACCACTTTCCTAGTGTTTTAATTACATTATTTTATTTAATTATATAAAGTTGCATAGGTATATTTATTTACCCAGATATTTATTTTATTTATTTATTTATTTATCTACACAGACTTTTACAGTTCCATTGTCAACACAATGCAGAGGGGCTGTTGAATTAATTTAGATGAATATATGGCCCCAAAGACTTAAAGATGTTAATGTGATTGTGGAAACTGTTTAATGTTAAAAAGTTTTAAACAAGGTTTGGGGTTTGGTATATAGAGACCGTAGACTGCTTAGTTCGATAGCAAAGGCACAGGTCAGAATATGTCTCAGGATTAGGATGAAGAAGATCTGGGGTCTGAGGTGATGGGAGAGAGGGGGGCAGCCACGCTGGGGCATTCTTCCCCTTCTCTTGTCTTTTCATCAGCCAGTGTCTCGGTAACCAACTTTTCTCCCCAGTCTTTTTTTTTTAAAGAACCCATCTCCTCATTATTTTGTTTACCAATTAGGCCTAATTTATGACACATCAGTTTTGCTTCATTGATTTCCAGTTCCAGGCTTTTTTTGTTTACCAAGCATGATTTTAACACATTCCTTGAGTTATATCAGTAGGCCTTCTTGTTTTGCTTTTGAACCTTTTTCAGTAATTTTTGTTGTTTATAGGTTGTTGTGACATTTTATCAACTTTCATTTACTTTACAGTTGAGCTCACAATTAGGGCAAATTTGCAGACCAAATTATTGCAACTTAATCCCTTTTTTATTAACCAGTTCCACGTCAGGTCAGGTTTTTTATGAACCAGTTCCACTTCAGATCAGACTTTAGTTCATAAAATGTCAATTACAAACAAAAATCTTATTTTACTTTGAGCATATTCGGGGGAGAAAACGCACTTGGTTATATTTTAAATTGCAAATATTGCAAATTTTTTATTTTTGATCTTTTTTATTTTAATTAAAATATTTTTTTTATTTTAAAACTGAATTTACAAATTTATTTAATTAAATATTACAAAAATTACAGTAAAACCTTTGAGATATGAACAAAGCTAAAAACTTGCAACTTTATGTATAGCTAAAACAAAACTTAGACCTGGTACTGTTATATGTTTTAAGATGTTTAAAAACAAACTGGCTTTTATTACTTTTTTGGCTGTATGCCCAGAATGGGTAAAGATGGAAAAAACTTTCTTTCCTTTTTTCCACCCGGTTACACAGTTAAAACTATTTAAAGCTGCACATTTACACAACTGTAAAAAATTTAATGCACGAGTGGTTAAACTTGCTTATTTGGGGAAAAACTTTACCCCGATGGCATGTTTACCTAAGTATGTTGCCTTTTTTTTTTAAAGCAACAAAATGCTGTCTTTGGAACTGCTTTTGCATTCATGAGCCTTTTGCAATGCCCACAGGTAAAAATGTGCAGGCATTTTTAGACTATGACAGACCCTACCCACCTGCTTCATCAACATTTGTGAGGACAACATGGCCATTGTGGCAATTTACCCTACTATGGGGATCTAACCTGTAAACACTAGCATCGTCCTATCTTACATGCACAAAACAACAACAATAATTATTGACATTAAAAATGAAACAGGAAAAATAATTGCAAAACCCAAAACAATCACAAGTAGGTTTGGTTCTGCAAAACTCCTTGTTTTGGGAGGCTTCTTGAAATTTAATTCACAGTCAGTGCAGTAGCAGCATTGAATTAAGCTGGCATTCTGCTAACAGGAGGGTTACCCAAGATGTACTTTTAGTAAAAATTGCTAGACTACAACTGCACTTCATTTTTGCCACTTTTAAAAAATGCCTTTACATTAAACCTTTGAAGTTTTTACCATTTACAAAAACTACAACCCCTAAATTAAAAGAAAAAGGGAAAACAAAACAAGCACTTGTAAAAGGTTAAAAAATGAAGTGCTATAAAAATAAAACAATTGATAACCCTTTTAAAAAAAAACAAGATTAAAAGCATGCAAAGCAAACTGTTAAATTACATTCTGATACTTCTAGGGTTTTCCTCCAGTTTAAGGCTGATTTTTTAACACATTTTTGACAATTTAAGTTGTTATACTGTAAAAATATGGCTTTTATTCCAAAATCGGCAAACCTTTTCCTTTCCCCGCTGCCTCACATTTTGTTCACCCTTTGCAATGTACCCACACTTTCTCATAAGGATTTTTTAAATACATTGTTTAACTTCTGCATTGTATCAAGAACTTACCAGTTTTTTACACATTTTAAATTCCCAAGTTTATGTTTATAAACCCTTGTTTGTTAAACCAACTTTAAAACAATTGTCTGTTTGCCAAGTTGCCAGCTTTTTGAGTACATATTAACCCTTTAGACTCACCCAGGGATATAAAATGTTGTATTAATTTAGATGGACTCTATGGACCCAAAGAGTCAAAAGTGTCAACATGACTTTGAAACTGTTCAGTTTTTAAACGGTTAAGGTTTCGCATACTGACCTTGGCCTGCTTAGTACCATGGCAAACACACCATTAAAAATCATTTTAACCTCATCTTAAAGATACAGAAAAGATGGAAAAACTATTAAAGAAATGTAACGTGTTAAACAAGGCTTTTAGTGTACTAACATTCTTTGGGATATTTTCCCTTTATCTGGAGAGAGTTTTTAGAAAGAATAAACACCCTTGTTTGACTGGGGTTTTTTAAGATGGTATTGAAGATGGTAATAACTATCCTTTTGTGGGGAAAAGAGAAATAGTTAGTTGAAATGGGCTGGACATGTTGTTATTGCTATTGTTGTTAAAGTCAGATTCCATTTTCTAAGAAGATAAAACAAGACAGACACACATGAAAGGGGAGAGAAAAGAACAACAAAGAGAAAATGCAACCACTGTCTCCTGGGGTTGACTTTCACAGTTTCACTTACAACCTTACCACTGGAAAAGCACAGGCACCACATATGGTCTTATCAGCCATTCCCTAACCTAGCAAACGTGTACCAGAATTGCGCTGCTTGGAGCACTGCTTTTTGCTGCCTCTTTATGTGCACAGACTTACAGTTGTGTTACAGGATATTCAGTCCTGACCAACTAAGCAAGACTCCTATTAGACAAAAGGAACAAGGAGAGAGAGTGATGAAAGAGAAGACATAAGCTAGAGAAGGGAAAGGACTTTGGGGTGAGGGAGGGAGGACAGACAGTCTCACATGCCAGATGGTGTTTGAGATTTAGTTGGAGGTAGCAGTGTCATCTGGGTCTCTCTCTCTGGCCCGGGCTGGTCAGGACCTCTCTCAGGAATAGGTTGAATCAGATCCAAGGTCTCAGGAGATGGTGGGGATAGCGGCCATGATAATGAAGCTTGCTCCGGTTGCCAATTTTTCTTCCAAAGTCATTTTTTAAAGACCCAAAAAGGGATTGGTGGGTGGAATAGCCAATCCCCTTATTACTTTGTTTATTAATTAGGCATAATTTCAGTTGATTGTTTTTGTTTACCAAGCGTGATTTTAACACAGGCCCTGAGTTATATTAGTAGGCATTTTTGTTTGGACTAATGTAGTCTTTTTGTTTTGCTTTTTCACCTTTTTTGATTAACATATGTTGTTATAGGTTATCGTAACATGTCTTGAATTTTTACTTACTTTTTATAGTTAAGCTCACAATTAGGGTAAATTTGTAGACCCAATTATTACAATATGGCTTAGATCCATAAGGTCTGATTGTTTCCTAACCCCGTTTTTCATTGATGAAATTCTATTAACTTCAGTTCATTCTATTGACTGGCTTACACTGGTGCAAGAGAGAGGAAAATCAGGATCAGAATCTTCATTCTCCATGTTATCCTTCCATGGCACTAAAAATATCTGCACTCTAGACCAAATAAATATATTGTGGTACTTGACATTTGAATTAGGATTATTTATGTTTCAGATATTGATGAGTGCAGCAATGGAGACAATCTCTGTCAGCGAAACGCAGACTGTATCAACAGTCCTGGGAGTTATCGCTGTGAATGTGCTGCAGGTTTCAAACTTTCACCTAATGGTGCCTGTATTGGTAAGAAATCAATTGATTCCACTGCTTTGCTTGAATCCATTTGTATCTATCACATTTACATGTTTCCTGTTGAGATGCAAGATAAACTTTTTTTTTTTAGTTTGCTTGTAAAAACGATGTAATAACTTTACGATCTAGCCATATTTCTCTGTTCATAATAAGAAGAAACTCCATGAGATTTTAAAACAACTTTCTTGAGGTCAAGCTATTGCTAGAATATGTTTGAGACCTCAAAATGTATAGACAAAAGGAAAGTTCCTATAAAAACAGTTTTGTAATGATTCAGTTTTGGTTATGGATAATTCTGAGCATGATTTAAATAATTTACTAACTTTGTAAAACGTGTTTGAAAAATGAATGATAAAAATAAATAATGTATGTCATGTGGGTTTATATTTTTGTTATAGATCGCAACGAATGTTTGGAAATTCCTAATGTTTGCAGTCATGGCATGTGTGTGGACAAGCAAGGAGGTTACCAGTGCATCTGTCACAATGGTTTTAAGGCGTCCCAAGACCAAACCATGTGCATGGGTATGGAAGGGATATGCTTTGAGTTCTAGACAATGGAATGTATCTAGAATTTGAAATGTATTAGGAAATTATATTCCTATTAAAGTACTGATTTCATATATTAAGTATCAATTAGACAAATTAGAATTTCCTTTAAGAAAGTGCAAAGTGCTTTGAAGTAAAATATGCTTGATCCTTGTTCCTTCTTCAGGGCCACACATCACTGAATAAAATATAAAATCAGTGGTCATAAAGATATGTGATGATGAATGTCTTCATATTGAAGGGCACTTAATATGATTAAATCCCTATTCTTATTTTGCTCATATGGTGATGTGAAAGAGATGTCATTAAGATACATACATCACAAAACCAAAGGTTCTTGTCCTTGACCTTTTGGTCTGTTTGGATTTTTAAAATTGTAGACATAATATTATTATAAAAAGGTAAAGCATGTATGCAGCTCCTTTTGTGTCACTGTTTGGTTAATGCTTTGAGAAAACAGCCAAATATAGCTACTGCAGCTTTTGTAAATAAGCCCTCGTGTAAATTCTGGCTCTAAATAAGAGTTAAGTGTCCCTCTGGAAATATAGGCTTTGTTCCAATTTTCTTATTATACGAATATTGGAAAATTCTTCATATGCTGCTGTGTATCCATGTGTGTCTTCCTTTTCTCAGTTTTTTTAATTGAATCACATTCAGATTATTTGTGCAGGGTACTTGGCAACTGACTTGTTCTAAGTCCAAATATCCAAACTTTGATTATTTAAAAAAGTAACAGTATTTCATAACTTTAAACTAACAGTTTTTAAGGTTTCAAACATAAATCCTGAAAACAATTGCATATGGTTGATCCTGCCAACTCTTAAATTTCAAGTCTCACCTTCCACATTACAAAAAATAAATTTATAAATTCTGCAAAAAATCATGAAAACTGTCATTTTTTCTTAAAAACACACTAGAAACTAATACTTGAATAAAGAGCTTGTGCAAGACCCTTTCGTGTGCATACCACGTTAACAAACAACTGGGAAGACAAGTTCCTGTCTACAAATGTATTTGTCTTTGCAGATGTTGATGAATGTGAACGCCATCCATGTGGAAATGGAACTTGTAAAAACACAGTTGGATCATATAACTGTCTGTGTTACCCAGGATTTGAGCTCACTCATAATAATGACTGTATGGGTAAGTACTTTAATCCAAACTTTAATTTCATTGCTGCTGCTTTGGTGTCATATGGGGATGTATTTAAAGAAACCTAAAAAAAACCCCAAAACCATAGTCGGAACTGATCAGGGTCCTAGCAAAGGCAAGGAAGTGCACAAAATGATACTGTTACCTCATCTGTGCACTTCTGTAGATAACACTTTCTCAAGAAATCATTATTTTGGATATCATTTAAAGAATGTTCTTGTTTCATTCTTTAAAAAGATGCAAGCCCTGATTCTTTGCTACGCTGGGACTGCTTTGCTCTGCTCTGATATTGCAGAGCAGTCCCAGCCACTGGAGGATTCCTCTGTGTTGAGAAACCTTCGAGTAGTGCTGCCATAGTGGCTTTTGTGCCATCTGCGTCTTGGCTTCTGGCATAGAAGGAAAGGAGGCATGACTGATACTCCCTTACACTCAGCTGATCCCCAACTGCTGTGACAGCCCCTGGGGGCCATTGGCAGCCATCATAAATCACATCAGGGACTGGTCCAGCATCTTCAGGGGTTGCAAATATGGCTCAAAGTATCTTTTCCTCACTCCCACTGGAGACTTATTCTGAGCGTTCTTCAGCCATAGCAATGATTCAGGGCCATTACTGTAAATGATACTTCATCCCAAGTTGTATGGCACTCTTCCTTATTTACAATACATTATTTACAATTGGGCGTTTGCCCAATGCATTAATAACATCTAAATCTGTGGTTCTCAGTGGTTCCTTGCATCCCAGTCAGCACAGAGCTCTGGCCCCTGTGACATTCTCAGGACTGTAACTAGGGCGAGGTGGGAGGGGCAACTGACCTGGGCGCAGAGCCAGCGGGGGGGTGTGTGTGTGCAAAAAATGGGTGGCACAGGATCAGGCTCAGCAGTATCAGCCCCTGACCCCAGCAGGATCGGGCCCAGCAGCATTGGCAGGAGGCCAGGATGCTCAGTACCCCCCTACTCTGCAAGATTGCAGGTCCAGTGACCCCGCCTGGAGCAGGCTTCCTGGGTGGGTTGCACAACTGAGCTATGCGTCAGAATAGAAGCACAGAGTGGGTGGTGCAGGGGTGGGAGTGCTAGGGCCGTGGGGGTTGCAGGCAGCGTCTGGGGCAGGGGGTGGGACTGCAGGGAGTTAGGGCTGTGGGAGAAGGTGCAGCTAGTGCATGGGGGACAGACTGCAGGTGGGGTGGCTGGGGGAAGTCCTCGGGGGAGATTGATGCTGAGGGCAGTTGCTGGGCGGGGGGGCTGGATGCTGGAGGTGCAGCCCCTGGGAGGGGCGTTCTGCCGTGGAGTGGGCACCCTGTCTCTACAGGGCAGGCACATGTGTCAGCCCAGTGTTGGGGTTGGGGGGTCTGAATGCTGGAGGAGCAGTCCCTGGCTGGGAGGGCATCCCACACTCGGCGGGGCTCTCCATCTTTGCAGACAGGCTCTGGAACTGCACTCTCTGGGCACTCAGACCAGCTGTGAGGAAGCGAGGGTGGCAGTACACTATGCTACCCTTACAGTAAATTAATTAATTTTAACAGTGAATGTTTTGACTTATTTTGCTAAATTAGAATACTCTTGGTAGATATTTGCCAGTGTTGAAAGAAAGGTACTATATGTATTTGAATCGTATTGCTGTCATGTAACAAATACTAAACCTTATTTTTTGTTGTAGATGTACAGGTAGTATATATATTGTGTGGATGCAGCCCACATAACATAGAGAGAGCTGCATATGCGGCCCACAATGTTAAATAGGTTGAGAACCTGATTCAAATAATTTTCTTCTTTCATTGTGGTTTTTCTAAGTTAGCTCACTTCGGTACCTCTTTTCATTCATGTTCATACATTGCAAAAGTGTTCATGATATCACTGTCTACCAGTTAATTTTTTTCTTTTTGCTCAAGTCACAGAGCGTTCTTCTGGAAACTTGGATTCTGGACCCCTTCTTGTTGTTAAGACTTCCTCCCCTCCCTTTATACTTCCCACCTCTAGACTAATAGCTTGTCACCAGCCCAATTCAGATTTTCATAGCTTAACTTCCATACCAGTGTGAAAAAGGGAGTGTGCTCAGTACTAGGGAAAGAGGGAAACCCCAGTACCAAGGAAGGTGTCTCTTGGCCTCCTAAACTCTCATGCCCTCCCAAGATTACTTCATAGAATCATAGAATCATAGAATCTCAGGGTTGGAAGGGACCTCAGGAGGTCATCTAGTCCAACCCCCTGCTCAAAGCAGGACCAACCCCAACTAGATCATCCCAGCCAGGGCTTTGTCAAGCCTGACCTTAAAAACCTCCAAGGAAGGAGACTCCACCACCTCCCTAGGTAACCCATTCCAGTGCTTCACCACCCTACTAGTGAAAAAGTTTTTCCTAATATCCAACCTAAACCTCCCCCTCTGCAACTTGAGACCATTACTCCTTGTTCTGTCATCTTCTACCACTGAGAACAGTCTAGATCCATCCTCTTTGGAACCCCCTTTTAGGTAGTTGAAAGCAGCTATCAAATCCCCCCTCACTCTTCTCTTCTGCAGGCTAAACAATCTCAGTTCCCTCAGCCTCTCCTCATAAGTCATGTGCTCCAGCCCCCTAATCATTTTTGTTGCCCTCCGTTGGACTCTTTCCAATTTATCCACATCCTTCTTGTAGTGTGGGGCCCAAAACTGGACACAGTACTCCAAATGAGGCCTCACCAGTGCCGAATAGAGGGGAATAATCACGTCCCTCGATCTGCTGGAAATGCCCCTACTTATACAGCCCAAAATGCCGTTAGCCTTCTTGGCAACAAGGGCACACTGTTGACTCATATTCAGCTTTTCGTCCACTGTAACCCCTAGGTCCTTTTCTGCAGAACTGCTGCCCAGCCATTCGGTCCCTAGTCTGTAGCAGTGCATGGGATTCTTCCGTCCTAAGTGCAGGACTCTGCACTTGTCCTTGTTGAACCTCATCAGATTTCTTTTGGCCCAATCCTCTAATTTGTCTAGGTCCCTCTGTATCCTATCCCTACCCTCCAGCGTATCAACCACTCCTCCCAGTTTAGTGTCATCTGCAAACTTGCTAAGGGTGCAGTCCACACCATCCTCCAGGTCGTTGATGAAGATATTGAACAAAACCGGCCCCAGCACCGACCCTTGGGGCACTCCACTTGATACCGGCTGCCAACTAGACATGGAGCCATTGATCACTACCCGTTGAGCACGACCATCCAGCCAGTTTTCTATCCACCTTACCGTCCATTCATCCAGCCCATATTTCTTTAACTTGCTGGCAAGAACGCTGTGCGAGACTGTATCAAAAGCTTTGCTAAAGTCAAGAAATAGCACATCCACTGCTTTCCCCTCATCCACAGAGCCAGTTATCTCATCATAGAAGGCAATTAGGTTAGTCAGGCATGACTTGCCCTTGGTGAATCCATGCTGACTGTTTCTGATCACTTTCCCCTCCTTTAAGTGGTTCAAAATTGATTCCTTGAGGACCTGTTCCATGATTTTTCCAGGGATTGAGGTGAGACTGACTGGCCTGTAGTTCCCCGGATCTTCCTTCTTCCCTTTTTTAAAGATGGGCACTACATTCGCTTTTTTCCAGTCATCCGGGACCTCCCCCGATTGCCATGATTTGTCAAAGATAATGGCCAATGGCTCTGCAATCACATCGGCCAACTCCTTTAGCACCCTCGGATGCAGTGCATCCGGCCCCATGGACTTGTGTTCGTCCAGCTTTTCTAAATAGTCCCGAACTACTTCTTTCTCCACAGAGGGCTGGTCACCTCCTCCCCATACCGTGCTGCGGAGTGCAGCCATCTGGGAGCTGCCCTTGTCTGTGAAGACAGAGGCAAAAAAAGCATTGAGTACACTAGCTTTCTCCACATCCTCTGTCACAAGGTTTCCTCCCTCATTCAGCAAGGGGCCCACACGTTCCTTGACTTTCTTCTTGTTGCTAACATACCTGAAGAAACCCTTCTTGTTACTCCTAACATCTCCGGCTAGCTGCAACTCCAAGTGTGATTTGGCCTTCCTAATTTCACTCCTGCATGCCTGAACAATATTTTTATACTCCTCCCTGGTCATTTGTCCAATCTTCCACTTCTTGTAAGCTGCTTTTTTGTGTTTAAGACGAGCAAGGATTTCACTGTTAAGCCAAGCTGGTCGCCTGCCATATTTACTTTTCTTTCTACACATCGGGATGGTTTGTTCCTGCAACCTCAATAAGGTGTCTTTAAAATACAGCCAGCTTTCCTCGACTCCTTTCCCCCTCATGTTATTCTCCCAGGGGACCTTGCCCATCAGTTCCCTGAGGGAGTCAAAGTCTGCTTTTCTGAAGTCCAGGCTCTGTATTCATCTACCCAGTCACCACTGTTTCCAGAGTACAGCTAAGCTTTTCATAGTTTTGTATAACCATAGTTCCTGGATCATCTTTTTTTTTAAGAGGGAGATTAAAACCTTCCTGGGCTAGAGAACAGACTAGGTCAATTGACATCCTCTCCTCTAAGGGGGAAGTAAGAGCCTTAATACAAGCTGAACAGGGGGGGGGGGGGAAGTCTTTAAATTCCTTCCAACTCCCGGAGAGAACCAAAACACAGTCTATAAATCATTTTTACATCCTTTTCTCCTCCAACAGAGGGGAAAAAAGCAAAACTTGCTGCACATGGGCAACAGAATGCAGCTTTAAACAGAACAAAATCTACAGCACTGAACTGAAGTCCCTTCCTTTTGTGTGGCAGAATGGCTGTTGATCCACTCCCAGTAGCCCAGCAGCTATCCTCCTCTCTCATAATGGCGCCATTCTGTTTTCAAGGAGGCTAACAAGCTCAAGTTGATTCATAGCTCGGGGTCATTCATTACCATTCATCTTCCTGGCCTGGAGCCCCATGGCATTCTCCCTCAGCCATGCCCCTACCCACTGAAGGACAGCATAGCTCATCACAAGGAGCTAATAACCAACTACAAATATCTGAATGGAGTAAGCAGCATGGAAAGAGAAGAATGGTTCATGAGCTGTAACCAGTAACACAGAAATTGCCATACTGCATCAGAACAGTGCTCCATTTAGTTCAGTATTCTGTTATCAACAGAAACCAGTATGAGATGTTTCAGAGGACGGTTGAAACCTCTGCAGTAAGCTATAGGGTTATATACCTGATAGAAGAAGTGTTTAACCTTCAAATCTCAAATTACAATATTTTTAAATAACAAAGCGTAAATTGTCTCTAAACCAACTAGAATTAACAGCTAACATCTTATTCTTTTCCTTACACTCTCTTTTCCTTCCATCCACTGTCCTTGTTCACTTGCCTTTTTAAATCTATGTAACTAAAATGGCTCTGTAGAGCTAATTGGGCATTTCCAATGCTCAGTCTCCCACTTGTTATGGTTTCCTGAACTACAGAATCAGCTTGCAGGACGTAGGATGATTCAGTGCTGACTGCAATATACATTTTCAAAAACATGAAAATTACAAAACAAGTTCAGTGAAAACCTGAGTACATCTAAAACGCCAGATAAAATCCGAAATGCCTTGTAACATTTTCTTCTCTGTGTCTGAAGTTAGTATCGCACAAAGAGTCACTTGGCAGCAACTGAACATCTCCAGATGCAGTAGCTGATGTAATGCTGCAAGTTTAAAAATTGTAATACCCTATAAAAGGGGGTGTTGTTTAAATAGAACATATGCCTTAATGTACTGAAGTGAGAGTTACTTTCCACTAGCTGTCAATGGTCCCCTTGCTGCTCAGGATTTGTCTCTTCCATGGAATTATATATTGCAACTTTAGTGTGTTTATACCATACTGTATATACTGTGTCTGCATATACATTCTAACTGGTAGAGCTCTTGGAAAGGCTCAGCCTCTCTTGTTTATTTACAGATATTGATGAGTGCAGTTCCTTCTTTGGTCAGGTGTGCAGAAATGGACGATGTTTTAATGAAATTGGTTCTTTCAAATGTTTATGTAATGAAGGATATGAACTTACTCCAGATGGAAAGAATTGCATTGGTATGTACTAAACCAACCAGAGATTCCAAACTTCTCTGACTTGAAATAATCAAACTGTTGGCCCCATTTAGAAGTAAATATTACAATCTGAATATCTAAGATAGAATATTGAGAACAAAAGACTTACATTAAGAAAATTGGTGGCAAAAGTATGAGGGTTTAGAATAATGTCATTTGTTTTCCTTTCCGTAGCTTCCTTAAGTCAATGAAGTCAGGAAAGAACCCATAGGCTCATAAAAGACAACCCTCTGGCTTACATCTCTGTTGCGGATGACAATATTATCAGTCATTGTTACATAAACATAAATAATTCACTGTTGAATTAATTTCAAAATTTCCAAATCCTTATATATTCTATTTATTCTTTTAAGATACTAATGAGTGTATGGCACTTCCTGGTGCATGCTTTCCTGGTACTTGTCAGAACTTGGAAGGGTCATTCAGATGCATCTGCCCACCAGGATATGAAGTGAAAAGTGAAAGCTGTATTGGTAAGGCTAATTGTTACTGTTACTTCTGAATGATTTACCAATATAATAGAATATTGGGTGCAAACTTGATGAAAAACATGTAAATATTGTTGATGAAAAGCCTCTTCAATTTTAGCAAGTCATGATGACAAGGAATGTGTAATAAGGAGTAAGCAGCAGCCATCAGAAGCTGTCCTTTTAGCCAGCAGGCAAGATATTCTGAGCTGTGGTGAGAGAAAAAGATGTAAGGACTAAGTGTTTTTTATTAATCCACGTTAAAAATATTTTGTGTAATCCTCAAAGAATTTAGTCTTTCTTTTTTTTCCTAATCTTTTTTCCAAATGAAAAATAAAAAGAGATTATCTACTGAATATATAGTGACTACAAAAATTGTAATTTTGGGCAAGCAGTGTATTAAACAGCTATTAGAAGTATCTCGTATCATAGAATTGTGACGTTTAAAAATCTTAATAAAACTATTGAGCTACTTTTCCCTATGGAAACAGAGTTTTCTAAATCAGTTTCTCATAACAGATGTTTTCTGTTTTTGAGTCTTACAGCCCGTGGGAGTATGTGCATCAAGATTTCAATCCCAAATTCATAGCAGAGATGGCGAAACAGATCTTTGTTTCAGTTTTAGAAGAATATCTTTGAGAACCCTGTTGAAAATCAGTTCAATGCTTTAACGTCACCTTTCTTTTTTTGTTTTGTGGAGAAATAGAGCTCTGCTCCAGTGCAGCAGGGAATTGAAACCATAGTTACCAAATTAGAAACAATACCAAAACAAGTTCAGTCCTCATCAGGAAAATTAAGAAGAGGGCTACCAGGAACCTAAAAGTAAATATATATTAAAAATGTTAAAATTAATCCTAGGGATCCTTACTGAAATTCTTTGCTCAGGAAAAATGCCTACTAAAGTCAGTGGGAGACTTGCTCAAGTAAGGACTGAAGAAAACCTCTGTTCATACTTCAAGATTTGGTCTGTAACAACTGAATCTGTCTAAATCTAGGAACAGAGGCAGATCTCAAAGACACTGTAGATTTTCCTCTTTTAAAAGTATGATGTATTTTCTAAGATCACAAACTTTTCATGCAAGTATCATTCTACATTGTTCAGTTTGCCTGCCGATTTTGTACCTCCTTTTGGCTGCTGCTGCTGCCTATATTAACAACTGAGTTTGAGATTAATCCACATCACCTACAGTTATAAAATCCTTCAAAATGAAAGTTGTTAAGTCCCCAAGAATATCACTGTTTAAGACCATGTTTAATTTCCTCTCAGTGTCTTGTATGTTTTAGGAGAACACCACAATAAAAGTGTCAAATATTCCCTTTAATCAACGCAGTTCCAACAAAAACCAGAATTGCATATTCCTACTTTCTTCATTCTGCTGGGTTAAAAAAATTATATTAATATTTTTGCTTAGTATTGTGCCATTTTTATTAATATTTTGATTAATATCACAATATTTTGCAATCAGTTTATTTTATGTTGCTTTTCTAATGTGCAGCCTTCTTTGTCATGCTTTGTTACTGTATTTGAAATTTGTTTATTATTGCTAAATTCAACTCATTTACACCTGTGCAACTAGAGTTAGATGTGTGAATGAAGGCAGAGTCACTCCTGCGGGGTCTCTGCACCAAACAATTAAAAATTCTGTCAAAATAATGCAATACACTCACCAGTTTCAATAGTTTTGGTAAGTTTTTTAAACTACTATACAGAAAAAAGTCACAATAACTATTCAGCATTTCCTAAATACATGAAAGTTAAGTTACAAATACTTGGTAACTAATACCCTGCATTCCAGTTATAATCCTGGATTTTCATTTAAATTACATTACAGAACACCAAACATGAAAAAAAAAGTAGAATGTCATTTTAAATTGTTCAGACTTTCACACATGAAAGTCATACAGTTTTGCTAATCATTGTCCTGGACCTAGCTGAGTACTTTGAGAAGTGCTTGGTTCTGATTGTCCTGACATTTTATTGATTGCTTGGTAAATGTTTTATTTGCCCTCAAAAGTCTTTTTTTTTTTTTAATGGGTAAGTACAAATCTAACCCCATTGTGCCACTTTGGCACAGGAAAAAAGTGAGAAAGCACATAGATCTTCCTAGCTGATTCCCTTACTGTCATTTATAAGGCTTTACATCACTCTGGCAATGTAGGGGCCTTAAAACCTCTACAAGTTTTTATGCTCTTGGGGGACTTGACTGAGAATAGGAATAGTTAACTAACAATAGAATAATTAAAAGTGTTTCTGTGCAGACAGGTTGCTACATTTCTTCCTCAGAGAATGAGATCAATTAACCATCAACAGCAACATTAACAAAATGTGTGGGTTTTTTTTTTTTACAAAAGCTATTTTCTTTAACTTAAAAACAAACAATTTTCAGTAACATGATACTAATATTTAATTGTTTTTTCAATTCTCAAGAAGTTACATTTTACTAGGCAGGCAGACTGCTACACTTCTACATCCGGGACAGAGCCTTCCTCCTGGATACCCTCCTCTGCACCACTCGAGCCATCGAGCCACAGTATCGAGAGAGGGACAGAGTCTCTCTCGCTTGTTGGCCAGCCCTGCCCCCTGATGGTGATCGTTTCCCCCACAGACACGCACACCAAGCCCCTTCCCCCCACAGTGATTTGCATCTCTGAAGCTGCACCAGGCATGCTGGGCTGCCAGGAAAGAGACGTCCCCATCCCCGCCGTAGATTTTCTTTGAATTTTTCTGCATGGGGAGGAACAGAAATATGTGGGCCATATGAATTCTGCGCCCCCTGCATTGGCACAGTATTCTGTCAGGAGTACAGTGTGTCTCCGTGCGTGTGCAGTTACATCAGATGTACCATAAGTCAGTAATTATTGTAATTTTTTCTAAATGTCATCATCATTCTCTTTCAAGACCTGGAGAGCCTTTTGAGCCTCTAATGAGAAGATTTGATTTGACTAGAGGTAATGAGAGTTACAACATGCATGACCCCTGTGAGAAGCAAAGATTAATTAGGGCAGCTGGTCAGGCTTTTAGGTTGACAGCTGGAAATCCACCCAGGCCTGCAAAAGTTCTGGACCCATATTGCTCGTTGAAATAAATGTGACTCAGTATCTATTTTATAAATTTTATTAAAACTGTTAAACTAAAATCAAATCAAGAAAACATATAATCAAAGATAAGTTATTAATATTAAAATAAGAATAAAGTATTACAACTATCAAATAAGAATCAAATCAAGTCAAGCCAGAAACAGTATCCTATGATGAGTATTCTATGATGTTTAGAACAGCAGTTAGATCTATGAATTCTGCAGTTGTTTGAGAAGACTTTCCCAATTGAGACTGTCTGGCCTTCCCCAAGAAGTTCAGGTAATGGCTATCAGCTTGCCTTTTGAGGGTTTGGATCTCTCTAGTTCCATGTTGTAGAATCTGAAAAGGACCAGACCCATTTCACCTAGACTTAATCTTTTAAAATAAGTGACTACTGGGAAATTACCAAAATAATCCATTCTAACCAGGTGATCATGTCTTCCCAAAGTTGAGTATGGCAATTCTAACTTTGCTGCATGAAATTGTCAGTTCATATCAAATCATTGGTTCTTTCTGCTAGGAATCTCAGTACTTCTGACACGTTTCACCATTCTGCTCACCATTTCTTCAATGCCACTATTCATCTGTGGCCAGAATACAACTTCTCTAGCTCTCCTTTTTGATGTGGTCATTCCAAGGTGCTCTTTGTGTATTTATTCCAATGTTTTTCTTTCTCATCACTCTGTGGGAACCACAATCTCTTGCGAGTGTGTCCGCCATTACTTAGTGGTGTCCAGGTTAGAATTCAGGATCACATCATAGTTCTGTACTTTTTAAAGTAGTCATTATATCCTTGATGGTGCTTCTCCAAGCCACTTTTTGTGTATTGCAATCAGAGATTTATGATTACTTTCTGCTTTGAAGCTATGGCCATAAAATTGTGAAATCTAGTCCATCCATATGCCAGACCTAATGTCTCTTTTTTCAATTTGCAGATGCATCTTCTTTGCAGCCGTTATAGCCATACATGCGTACAAGGCTGGTAATCAATCAGTTCCATAACACTGTACTAGTGCTACTCCCAGTCCTCCGTTCATGGAACATGTGGAGAGTTTGATGTCTTTCAGGGGGCCAGAAAATTGCAGCTCTGGAGCTATCATCAGAATGTTGTTTAAATCATTGTATTCTCTTTTGTGCTCTGGCATCCATGCCCATGATATCAGTGTTCGCTTTCATGCCTCCTAGATTCTCTAACATCTGTCTCATAAAGTGAAATATTTCTGGAGCCTAATATATTCCAAAAGGCAGTTTTAGGAAGATGTATCTGCCAAATGGTGTGTTGGAAGTGCAGTTCTCCTTTGTTTCTATGTGTGCTCCACCACAGAATGTGCATGTGTTCGTGCGCTCTTGCTCAGAGATTTTAATTAGCAGTGTCCGCTCCTGCACTCTATATATCCTTGGATTCTGACACAAGGGTATATAGGGAGAGGCAGACAGACCACTTCTCCAGTTAACTTCTCAGCTCTTATTTTCTTAAGAAAATAAGCATTTTATTTATTTTCTTCCTAATTGTACATAAACATTAAGGAACTCGGGGCAGTCTGGCTGTCGTGCGTGGCCTTCCGCTCGCACCTGGAAGGCAGGGTGGTCAGGGTTCTCACGGACAACACGGCCTCGATGTTTTACATCAACAGGCAAGACGGGGCCTGATCCTTTGCCCTCTGCCAGGAAGCCTTCAGGCTGTGGGACTTCTGTATAGCCCACGACATTTACCTATGGGCCTACCACCTACCAGGCGCCCGGAACTCGCGGGTGGATTGCCTCAACAGGGACTTCTCCTATCAGCAGGAGTGGTCTCTTCACCCAGAGGTGGTGCACAGACTTTTCCAAGAGTGGGAAACTCCCCAGGTGGACCGGTTCGCGACTTGGCAGAACCGTCGGCGTCCCCAGTTCTGCTCCAGTGGGGGCTGGGACTGGACGCTATCTCCTATGCCTTCCTCCTATCCTGGTCAGGCCAGTTTCTCTATGCCTTCCCCTCATTCCCACTGATAGGCAAGGTCCTGGTAAAGATAAAGATGGACAGGTCCCGGGTCCTCCTGATTGCCCGGTTGTGGCCCAGGCAACATTGGTACGGGACCCTTATGAGCCCAAGGCCTGGTGCCCTCATCCATCTCCCATGCTATGACTGGCCGATTCCTTAAGGGATTGGATCGTCTCTTCCCGTACATTAGGCCCCCAGTCCCGCAGTGGGACTTGAACTTGGTGCTGGCCCGGCTGACAGGTCCACCCTTTGAGCCGTTAGCTGCATGCTCCTGGTCACACCTCTCATGGAAGGTGGCCTTCCTGGTGGCAATCACGTCAGCTAGACGGGTCTCGGAACTCAGGGCCCTGACCTCCAGGCCCCCGTACATGGTGTTCCATAAAGGTCTAGTTCTTCCTTCGTTCCTCCCAAAGGTGGTCTCTGCCAACCACATGAGTCAGGACATTTTCCTGTGCCCCAAGCCACATGCATCCAGCAAGGAGCGCTGCCTCCACATGCTGGATGTGAGATGGGCTCTGGCCTTTTACCTGGGACAGACTAAGCCGTTCAGGAAGTCTTCGCAGCGGTTCATCGCCTCGGCCGAACGCATGAGTGGTTAGCTGATCTGCACTCAGTGGCTCTCCAACTGGATCGCCTGTTATGACCTGGCGGGAATCCTTCCGCTGTTGATTCTGGGAGCGCACTCAACTAGGGCGCAAGCCTTGTCGGCTGCCTTTTTAGCCCATATCCCCATTTGGAACATTTGCAGGGCTGCCACATGGTCTTCAGTTCACATGTTCACCTTGCATTATGCGATCGTCTCCCAGACCAGGGAAGACGCCGGGTTCAGAAGGGCTGTGCTCTGCTCCGAGAATTTGTGAACTCCTACCCACCTCCAACAGATATAGCTTGGAATCACGGATTGTGGAATACACATGAGCAATCACTCGAAGAAAAAAAGACAGTTACCTTTTCCGTTACTGGTGTTCTTCGAGATGTGTTGCTCATGTCTATTCCACATCCCGCCCTCCTTCCCCTGTGTTGGAGTTGTCTGGCAAGAAGGAACTGAGGGTGGGGGGAGCACGCAGCACCGCTTATACTATGCCATGGAGGCGCCACTCCAGGGGTACTGCTAGGGGAAAAACTTCCAGCACCGGTGCACGTGGAGAGCACGCACACCTATTGTGGAATAGACATGAGCAACGCATGTCGAAGAACACCAGTTACGGAAAAGGTAACTGTCTTTTCCTCTCCCATGAATCCCTCTTAGTTACAGAGGAACCTAGGTTTCCCCTCCTAAGAAGTACCCAAAAGGATCCCTCTGGTACCATCTCACCATTTGGAGCCAGAGTGTCCTTAGGTTATCCTGCATACCAGCATACAGTCGCCTTCCCCTTGGTACTGATACAGCCCCACTGCCGATGCCTGGGTCTTTTTAATAGGACATGGGGAGGATACTTCCTCAGATTGGGATGTTTCCATCCAGGATTCTTCCTCTTTTGCATTCCAACTCCATTCTCTGGAGGTATTGTCCATGCTATCCCTGGCAGGAACCCCCCTGAGGCCCACTCCCTTTCTTTATGCACCACTACAGTGGGCTTTCTGAACCCATGATTTACATAAACAGACCAGTATTATAGGATACCTCTCATAAGAGGCCTCTGCTTTATCAACAGACATCAGTATCACAGGAATCTCCTCCCCAGGAAGAGAGGAGCAGCAGGAGTTAGAGGTTTAGAGGTCCTCCTTCTTATCTGATGAGGTGTCTATGGCCCCACATCCATCCTATGCAAAGGACTTCAGGGCTTTTCAAGGCCTAATTAAAAGAATAGTGGAATCACTCCAGATCCCTCTAGAGGAAATCCAGGAAACTCAACACTCCCTAGGGGGCAGTGTGCATTACTCCCCAAGGGATAGGTCACCTATTAATGAGCTTTTACGGTCACCACCCCGTACTGCGTGGCAGAATCCTGCTGCCATTCTGCCTACTTGCAAGAGAGCAAACAAAAATATTATGTACTGTCTAAGGGACTAGAATATATTTTCTCCCATCCCACCCCCAACTCCTTGGTAACGGATGCTGTCAACTAGAGCAGCAAACAAGCTTATTCCAAATTGACTCCCTTGACTCCAATTGGATAAAGAGCTCAAGAGTCTGGGCCAAAAGAGCTACTCATTGGCTGCTCTCCAGTTTAGGATTGCGAATCATCAGGCCTGAATGGCAAAATATGATTCTACAAACTATGCTAAATTTACACATTTTAGTGATTACCTGCCACAAGATCAAACAGAGCAGTTTCAAGCTCTCATCTTGGAAGGCCAGATGATTGTGAAGACTTCACTTCAAATCTCCCTCAACACATCCTCACGTTTGATGGCAACCGCCATCATCATTTGATGAGCCACTTGGCTACAATCCTCCAGCTTCCCCAGGGAGGTTCAGAATACAGTGGAGGTCCTTCCTTTTGAAGGGTCTAAGCTCGTCAGTGATGACACCAACAGTTCACACCACTCCTTTAAGGATTCCAGGGTGACTCTGTGATGCCTTCGGATCTATATGCCTACAACAAAAAGATGATTTAGCAAATCGTAGCTTGCTCAATGTTCTCAAAGTTTTTAGTAACAGACCTATACAAGACATGCAGAACTCTTCCAGACCTCACAAGCAGAGACACTCTTCAATGGTGACCTCCCAGTCTGCACCTTCCATCAAATGACCATTTTGATAGCATGGTCGAGGGTCATGAACCAGCCCCTTCTCTGGATCTCATGTTGCATGAAACCACTCTCCATCTATTCTTTGTGCACAATCTCCCCTCTACCTGCCTGGGAACTCATCACATCAGAAGTTGGATCCTAGAGGTGGTTTCCACAGGATATTTCATTCATTTCCATTCCATCTTCCCTGCCCATTTCCCTACCTCTTCAGGGACACTTCTCACATGGGTCTCCTAAATCAGGAGATTCAACCTCTATTTTGGGGAGTGACTGAGCCATTTCCCCAAAAAAATTGTTAGAGAGGGTTCTGTTCCAGGTACTTCCCAGTTCCCAAAAGGAGAGGAGAGTGGAGGTTGATACTAGACCTCATTACTATGAATATCTTTATATTTTTGCAGCCTTTCAAGATATTGATAGCAACATTAATTCCATCCTTCATTCCCACAGATTGGCTCATTGTCCTCAACCTCTAGGCTGCACACTTTTAGGTAGCTAAGCACCCATCTCATGGTTCGTTGTTGGTACAGAGCATTACCAGTACTGTGCCTTTCCATTTGGCCTTTCAGCTGCTCTGAGGACTTTTATAAAGGCCCTCTCTGTCATTGCAGCTCAACTGTATCGGGGGAGGGGGAAATAACCATCTTTCTGTATCTGGGCAACTGGCTCCTTGAGGTCCAGTCAGAAACAAACATGGCCCTGGTCTTATTTTACATCCTGGGCCTCTGTCTAAGCCTGGAAATGTCTACCCTAACACTGGTACAGCACACAGACTTCACTGAAGCCACTCTGGACTCAACCACTGGAGCATACTTACTTGCAAAAAGGTTCACCACGACGGCCATTCTTATCTCCATTCTACAGCAGAGCCCAAATCCAAAGCAAAGGCTTGCCTGCAGCTCTTAGACCACATGTCAGTCTGCATGTTTGTGATGCTCCATGCAAGACCTCACCAATGCTTTCAGGCCTGGCTCTTAATGGTTTACACCCCCATCAGTCTTTTCAAGTGAGTGACCATACCTCCAAGAGTTCTCTGCTCTCAGTTGGTGGAAAGGTCCTTTTAGAGTTTGTATGGGAGTTCCATTTTTGCATTCATCCCCATCAAGGGTCATCATTATGGATGCCTCTCTACTGCATTGGGATGCCAGGCTCCACAGCCTATGGCAAATGGACTCCTCAAGAAGTTTGTCTCCACATCAATGTTCTAGAATTCAGGGCCGCTCAGTCAAGGTACTACTGGACAACAGAGCAGCAATGTACTATATAAATCATTGGGGGAAGGGAGGAGCAAGATCCTAATACCTATGTGCAGAATCGCTAAGACTGTGGGACTGGAGCTTATCCCACTGCGTAGCTAGCTCAGTGGTCTACCTTCTATGCCTGCAAAACAACGTCTCAGATTCCCTGAGCAGGCACTTCCACCAAGCGCAGTTCCAGATCTGCTTCTTTCTCTGCAAGTGTCTTTTTGCTTTCCTCTAGCAGTGGGTCTCCTGATACAGGACTTAAGCTCCATAACCCACCCCAATCTAGCATATCTGCACCCCAGGGCCTGGTTCCTCCATGGTTCTCAGGCATAGAACTGGGCTGCTATCCCAAAGTTCAGTCTGTACTTCTGAGTAGTAAGTAACCAGTCATG
This sequence comes from Chelydra serpentina, assembly GCA_037349315.1. Lineage (NCBI taxonomy): Eukaryota > Metazoa > Chordata > Testudines > Chelydridae > Chelydra > Chelydra serpentina. The sequence goes on from JBAIAC010000042.1 coordinate 33,240,250, forward strand.
AGGAAACCTACCTGCAAAAGAGGAGGCACTTTCAAGTCTGTTGTGAGCATGAAAGGGGGGGGTCAATTTATGAGTATACCAGGGTGCCAATCATATTTTTAAAGCTGAAGTCTAACGGATTAGATTTGCCACTATATAATAGAATCCAATAGGATAACCCCTTTTTATTGAGTCCAGGGAGCGTTAGTTTACTAGATCAACTTTTAACTCGAACAGTATTTCTCAAATCAGGACTTGCTTATTCTTAACCAGCCAACAATTTATTAATTCATCCAGAACCACATACATATATAATCAACCGCTCACCGCTCACCACTCAAATATAGACATAACCAATTGTATACACTACACACACAATACAGACATGCAAGAAATTATCATACGTAAGAGTTGAGGCTCAGAAGTTATATTAAAGAACCATTCAAATTACCAAGATTTCTTATTACATTTACTTTATCATCAACAATTTTCAATTATTTAGTACCTAACACATTTTATCACATATCCACGGGTGGACTTGTCTTTAAGGCAGTCTGAAGAGTGTGGTTACTTCTCTTTGACTACATTGGTCCAAAAGGAACACGTTTTGAATATTAAAAGTGATTGCTTAAAACAATTCTTTTCAATCTCTCTTACGTCAATTTGCTTGGTTTTATGAAGGAGTTGAAATGTTTTCTTGAATTCTCACTAGAGAGTGTAGACTCAGCATGATAACCTACAGTTATTTATATTAACAAATAGAAGTGGAAATGCAGTCTTTGAAATGAAATCTCACCACTTATCCTCTTAACCCTGAGATGGGGGAAGAGTCCTTTCCACACAGCTGGTCTGGGCGTCGGTCACATTTAGGATCGTGCAACGTCTTGTGTTAGGTTCTGTCAGTTCTCTTAAGCATATGGTGACCTCATTTTTATATACCCTAGTTTCAGGGTTTGTTGGGGGACACCCTCTTATTCTTACTGGATACTTGCCAAATTAGTGGTTAGGTTTTATGCAGTGTAGTTTTAGCCATGTCAGTCCCAGGATATTAGAGAGACAGGGTGGGTGAAGTAATACCTTTTATAACAGGTAATACCAGCTCATGTGTGTTACCTGCCTGTAGAATGACTCAGCCACTTCCTGATTTGGTGGTCTATAATAGACCCCCACCGTGATATTGCTACTGTTCTTTTTCCTTGTTATTCTCACCCAGAGACTCTAGTTAGGTCTGTCACTCACTTCCCCTTGGACCTCAGGGCAAGTGTATACATTCTTGATGTACCACGCATCACTTCTTCCTTTTTTTTTCCATACCTATCCTTTCAGAACAAGCTATATCCTCAATGCTGGTACTCCAATCCTGGGACTTATCCCACCAAGTCTCTGTGATGCCAATTAAGTCATAATTTTCTTCATGTACCATGACTTCCAGTTCATCCTGCTTCTTCCCCATACTCCTTAACTTTGTATACAGGCATCAAAGATATTTTGCAGACTGCCCTGTTGCTTTTCTTTTTTGCCTTTTTAATGCACTTGTGATTTCTAGACCCTTCTCCAGAAGTTATCTCCTTCCCCGTCTTCGTTACTTGAGCCTAGATGCGCATTGGCCAGATTTTTGTCACCATCTCCCATAGGACCGAGCTTAAAGCTCTCCTTATCGGGTTAGACGACGTCCAAAGATGCTCTTCCCGGTACTTGATAGATGGAGCCCAGCCCAGCATAGTAATCCTCTTTCCTGGAACATCAGCTCATTGTCAAAGAAGCCAAAGCCCTCACACTGACAACACCTGCATTGCAACGCATTTACTTCCACAATTTGATGGTCCTTGCCTAGGCCTTTTCCTTCAACAGCGAGGATGGACGAGAATACCACTTGTTCCCCAAACTCTTTCATCCTTTTTTCCAGAGCCATGTAGTCTGCAGTGATCCACTCAAGGTCATTCCTGGCAGTATTGTTGGTGCCATGTAGATAAATAGGAAGGGGTAGTGATGTAAGAGCTTGATGAGTCTTGGCAGACTCCCGGTCACATCCTGAATTCTAACTCCAGGCAAGGAGCACGCTTCTCAGGATTCCTGGTCCGGATGGCAGGTGGATGACTGTCTCCCTTAGGAGAGAATCCCCAACCACCACCACCCTTCTTCTCCTCTTGGGAGTAGTGGTCGTGGAACCCCCATCCTTAGGACAATGTATCCTGACTTCTGTTCAGGAAGTCTTCATTTCTTAGATGCAATGCATGGTTATTACATGGGTCTCTAGTCCTCTAACCGTTTTCTTCCAGTATGGAGACCAGATTGCACTTTTTACAAACAAAGTCACTTCTATCATCCGGGAGAACATTGCACATCCTATGCAGGTCTCAACAGCCAACCTCACTATCTATATTTTCTGGCTTGTAATGTATCAAGAGCCTCTTCAGATGATGTATTTATTGCTCACAGAAGCCTGAAAGGCAAAATACTGTGTGGGCTCTCCCGCTAGGTGAACTCCCAGGCAAACTCCCTCTGTTTGCTTCTCCTCTGTTCATATCTTACTTCACAACTAGAACTTTAAAAGTATTTGTAGTAGAGTAAAAATTCCTTTATTTTTCTTCGTTTAACTTATAACATGTTTAAATCCCACGTTCAAACATACCTAGCTGTGTTTTTTAAAATAAGTAATTGAAAGTGAAGGGTTTAAAAGAAACATTTGTATATACTACAAATCAAGTGGCTGCAGAAGACATTCATAAATATTAATGTGTGCATGTGCCATGGGGGCTCCATTCTTTCTGAAGTCAGGCGAGAACATTTAGAATGCAGTTTCAGGTTTAGACTCACTCAGAACTTGAAAAAAAAACCACCTTTTAAAAGTCTTCTTTACAAAGCATCATGTTTACAAAGAATCTTTTTTCCCCCTTGTCCTAAAATATCTGCTCCGATTGTGGTTTGAAAACATTTAACATTTATAATATGAATAAGACAATAAGACATGCCCAACGTGACATCTGATGGCACAGGAAGGATACAGATTCAGAAGACAAAAAGCAGACACTGTTAGAACTGTATGGGATAATGAAAACTAATAAACAAGTGGAAAATTTCACATTTCAATCACTATTTTAAAAAGGAAAGAAGGGGGAGCTTTCTTGTGTCTGTTTTGCTGCTTGAATAGAGTACTGAGTGTGGCTGAAGTCAAATCTTTTCAGGTATCAGCAAAATATACAAAATTGATGCCAGGTAGGCTAATGATGAATCTTTTCTCCTATTATTTTGCAGATATTGATGAGTGCAGTGAAGACCCCAACATCTGTCTCTTTGGCTCCTGCACTAATACTCCAGGAGGTTTTCAATGCATCTGTCCCATAGGCTTTGTGCTGTCTGACAATGGACGAAGGTGTTTTGGTAAGATGCAGGGTTAAAACATGTGATCACTGACAGCAATAGTTAACAGAAACTTTGCAAGAAGCATGGGGACTCTTTAGTAACCTCTTACAGGTTGTCAGGATTGTTGCAATGCCATGCTCTTATTACAAGTTTATTATGTTAAAACTAAATTGATTAGGTCCTCCCAGCAAAATAAATGTTTGTCACATGGTGCACCGTGGTCTACAGAAGACAATAAATCTCTCTTACCTGCTAGTACAACTTAGCAATATGACCAACAGTCACTGTGCCCCTAATCCTTTTTATAAAACTAAAGAACTCATTGGTTCTTTTAAGGGTGGATTCCCTGCCCAGATGTGCTCCCTTTGTGCCTCCCAGGCTATTTATAACCACAGTGTATGAGCTTCTACACTGGCTTCTACACCTTTCTCCCCACAGCCCCTAGCACTGGGATGCCATTCACCTCTACCAAGATGGTGTGTAGTCCTGCTGGAACTAGCACTCGGCCAGGGACTAGGGCAGAGAATCGTGATTAGCACCATGCTCTGCTGCATCCAGCAAATGCTAGACATGACAGGAAACTTGCCTCAACATGTTGCAAGAAATCCTTTTCTTTTTGTACTCCAAAAATAGTTTTTTACTTGTAGGAAAACTACATTTGAGTCCTGAGCTCAGTTCCTTGTTCCCCAGGCTGGCAGAATCTGGGGCTATGTGGAGTTGTCATTTGTAAAGGCTGGAGTGGAAGTATTTTTTGCCTGTGTAATAATGGTCCCTGCTGTCCTGCAGAAGGTGAAAAATGTGCAAGAAAGTCTTAGGCCTGGTATACACTAAAACATTAGGTCGACCCAGCGATGTTGCTCAGGGGTGTGAAAAATCCACATCTCTGAAGGGCATAGTTAAGCCAACCTAACCCCCAGTATAGACAGTGCTAGGTCTGCTCACTATAGACAGTGCTAGGTCTATGGAAGAATTCTTCCATTGACCCTAGCTACTGCCTCTTGAGGAGGTAGATTACCTGTGCCAATGGGAAAATCCCGCCCCTCAGTGTACGTAGTGTCTACACTGAAGTGCTACAGTGGCGCCGCTGTTGTATTTCAAGTATAGACAAGCCCTTAGTCCTCGCTTCAACACTGAATGCAGCAGACAGCAGGTGTGCATAAATGAGTTGGTATCCTGTTGTCTGGGTGGGAGATGTATTCCCTACAATAATGGGGAAAACTCAGGTCTAGAATGATCCCTTTCATTTTCAGATACATTTTTCTCTAATCGGGTAGGAGTCTGTCATATGGTATGTGTGGGGTTTTTGCATACCTAGCTTATTACTGTTGATTTTTGTTTGTTTTTCTAGATACCCGGCAGAGCTTCTGTTTCACTAACTTTGAAAATGGGAAATGCTCTGTCCCAAAGGCTTTCAACACCACCAAGGCAAAATGTTGCTGCAGTAAGATGCCAGGCGAGGGATGGGGTGACCCTTGTGAGCTCTGCCCCAAGGAAGAAGAAGGTATGCATCATGGTTTATAAGAAGTGTAGGAAAAGACACAAGAAAAATTGTAGGAAAAGACTGAAATGTGAAGTCAAAATAGTGCCTCTGCACAGCAGTAAATTAGCCTCCCGCAGTAGTTCTTGTTGCTTTGGGACAGGGGAAAAGGCAAAATGTCGGTTAGTGCCCAGAAACACAAAAGCCATCACTGGCATTTGTTTTGTTACCCTACTGTTTGGTTTACACTAAACAAACTGAGGGGGAAGCATTAAATCATTATGTGCTAAAAAAACTGCTCTATAGACTCTGACACGTTTATTCAGGCTTAATACTAGTAAACGGTGTTGCAGTTGAAACTAGCAAGAAGGGAAAAATACAACTCAATAACGGGGAAAATATATGGTAAGAATATCTATCCAAAACGCTCTCTTTTTCATAAGTGTTAACTAAATTCAGCTGCCTTAATGGTTTTGATCACTTTCATCCATTTAGCATATTTGTTTATAATTGTTTAAAATGTTCCTATACAGTTGCTTTCCAGGATTTGTGTCCCTATGGCCATGGAACCATCCCTGGGATTGATGATACACGGGAAGGTATTGCTTTATTTCTGACACCACTTAGAAAATCTTTAATTCTTAGTTAAGTGAAACGCCATTGGGTAATGTTTTTTTCTTTCAGGTAAAACTTTTTTTTAATTTTGTGTGTTTTGTTTTGTTTTCAAGGGTGACAGAAGTTTTGGGGCACTGAGAAAGCTTACAAGATATATTCTATTTTTGAAACTGCATAGTTATATTTTGGCCCAAGACATATAGAACAAGATGCTTATTTTTTGGTCATTTCCTGCTTTTCATTAGAAATGTAATATTTAATATAAAAAGCAGTCGAGTTTGACAGCTGAAAGATCATAGTTAACATGGTTTTCTATTTTTCAGATGTCAATGAATGTCTTGAGAGCCCAGGCATTTGTTCAAACGGTCATTGTATCAACACTGATGGATCATTCCGTTGTGAGTGCCCCATGGGATACAACTTAGATTACACTGGAGTGCACTGTGTAGGTAAGTACTGATTCTACATTAGGCAGACTGTATATTGCAAGGTTAGCAATGCTTAAAGTTCATAAACTTAAAATACCTCTTAGCCGGTGTCCTAGTTCTCTGAAGTTTGTGTTTTACTTATTTCATCCTAGATACTGATGAATGTTCGATTGGCAATCCATGTGGAAATGGCACATGCACTAATGTGATTGGTAGTTTTGAATGTAACTGTCATGAAGGGTTTGAGCCAGGCCCAATGATGAATTGTGAAGGTAAATTATGATTTCCTCCTTTTTACCTCCTCTTGTTCTCTTATATTTAAAGTATTTTATTTACCATTGTGGTGTGAAGAGTAAAGGCTCGTTTTCTTCCACACCATCCAGCTTTCATGCTATCGTAATGTGCGTATTGGGTTTTTATTACAAAGTCAAAGTTATAAGTTAAAAGGAATCTCTCCTCTTGAAATATGGCAATGAAAAATAAAGTCTAGAGTTCTGAAATGAGCTGTGTAAATGTCAATGTTGCAAAAATAGCACTTTTCATGACCTAGCTAGTATGTGGTACAGTGTAACCCTGCTAACATTCCTTTTGAAGGAAAAGTTTTCTTCTCACCCAGCTCTAGAGAAATATGTTGCCTGATAGAAGTGTTTCTAAGAATAACTGAAGATCTTATATTTCCTCATCAATACATTGTAATGGCCATTAACATGGCATGTGAGTGCAGATAAGTGTTGTTTATTTTATTAGTCAAATACGCTGCTTGTTAGTTTTTTCCAAATGTTAGGGTGTGGCCTGCAGAGATGGAGCAAGAGAAGGGACATAGTTAGGCTACTCAACTGTTCTCCAGAGTCTCAGCTTTCATTTGAAAATAAGGGTCTAGCTGTTATGGTCGCAAAGAAAACTTTGGAAATGTGACCAGAGTGTAATTGGTTCCAAAGGGTTTGCCTGAGTTTGCAGAGAACCTGACACAATAGCTTTGGAGTGTGACTTGCCCCATTCATTTCAATGGGTGCTAAGTCAAATGCCACTAATAATACTTTAATTGTCAACATTAACTATTTCACTGCTCAACAAAACATGTAAGAAAGCAGAGAGGATCATATTATGAAGATCTATACATTTTGGATAGGCCTTTAACAACACATGGTGGGTTTGAAGGAGGGCATGATTGGTTTATTTTCCTGAATAGGGACTCAGCTTTCGAAAGCTTGCGAAATGCTGGCTTATCACATCCTTGAAAAGACTGTCTATTGTAAATAGCGTCATGTAGTAAAATCTCAAACAAAAACAAAACAAACCAAAATACAAAACACCTGTAACTCTAACCTTAAAGGTGGCTTTAGAAGTGTATATGTTATAAAATGCAATATATATGAGGATACCCTGGATACATTTATTTCTTGTTTATGCTGCTTCAGAAATACACACAAAAATTCCCAGGATGAAGCATTGATTTCTAACACCAACACAGAAAATATGGGTATAAAGAAAGTTCTAGTGCTGCTATTACAATTAAGCTGGAACATAGCATTCAGTCTCCCTTTTCCTTACTATTCAGACATAAATGAGTGTGCTCAGAACCCTTTGCTGTGTGCTTTTCGCTGTATCAACACTTACGGTTTCTATGAATGTACCTGTCCGGTTGGCTATGAACTGAGAGAAGACCAAAAGATGTGCAAAGGTAATTAACTTAAAAAAAGTTTTAGAAAGTAATGGCTATTGAAATGTAATTTTTCCCTATGCCTGTTACCCAGTAATAGCCAAAGTTCAGTCAAAAGTTGTTTTTTTTCAGTGCATCCTGTATCCAGCCTTTTTAATAAAATGTTGCAACAGGACCTACCATACGATGCACCAAATCGATACACTCAGCATTGTGTCCAAGACAGAATATCACCTGGTGGCCTTGTTGTCTCCACTTGCCACAAAAACTTGGATCAAGATGGAGCATTTCATGCTGGAACATGTCCTCTCTGTGGGTTATACTGTAACAATGTTAAAGATGAAGGAGATGCTATTTGCTTAATTATATACAAATTACAAGTGGCTCTCAGGCTTGTGATTAATTGCAGCGCTCACATGCCCCTCCTCCCCTCAAAGTAGCCTGCTACCTCATTTACTCTTAATAAAAACAGTTTGGGTCTAAGAAGAAAAATAAAAATGATATTTTCTGAACAACAAATACTAGTTGTCTTCTACAATTGAACCTACAAGAAAGCATTCATACTAGGTCTTTGTTATTTGAAATACAACGTAGACTACATTTTTTTTCAGACCTGGATGAATGTGTTGAAGGTCTGCATGACTGTGAATCAAGAGGCATGATGTGTAAAAACTTGATTGGCACCTTCATGTGTATCTGCCCTCCTGGAATGACCCGTAGACCTGATGGAGAAGGCTGCATGGGTAAGGCTTGGGAAGGGAACACTTCATATATTGCTCCAGTATTAAAATGAAAAGTTTATAATATACAAGTACATTTGGAAAATAACTAGTTGGAGCATACTATGATTAAGTGTCAGAATTATGTACTACTTTGGAAAGTAATTGAGATAACCAGGGACATATTTCTCTCAAGCAGTCCAAGATCACTGAAAGGGTGGGAATTTTTAAATACAAAGAGATACAGGACATTTACTCTGTGTTCTACTGCTTGACACTGGAGTATTGGTATAAAGTTGTTACTCTGACTTTGAGCCAACTCTGGTTATCTTTTGGAAAAAGCCAACTCCTTAAAGGATATTATTATCCCTTTGTGACTTGGTTGTTTTCTGCATTGAAACATTAAAGGGGCTAATTTTTTGCACAATTTTACCCATCGAAACCTCCTACTAAAATTGTGAATTATTGAATTGTAGGCTAACGGGGAGACCTCCAAAGTCATAAATGGCAGCTAGGTGCTAATTAATTACACCCTTTGCTACTTGACCGTGGTTTAGATAAAGTAATTAGAGGCACAGCTACTCAGAATTGCATCTGCAATATTTTGTAGGCACAAAAACAGAAGTACAGATTGTATCTGTGCTCAGCTATATATACCCAAACATCTGTTCATGGGGATGGAGACATAAGGCCTCTTGAACCTTCCACTTGACAAGTCTACTCTAACCCTGTTCCATCCAGTCTGTCCTTGTTTTAGGGCTTGATTCTCTAATCTTTACAGTGAGTAATTCTTACACAAGAAATCCCAGTGAGCTCAGGACTGTTTACCATAAATAAGAGTTGCTGAATTTGGCCCTAAAGTCTATTTTTGTTTCTTTTTCTGGTGGCCCACCTTTGCTTTCGATGCATAGGGTTGTTTTAAAAATTAAGCCTTAAAATTACTGACTACCCATTAAAGCCTTTAATTAGTTAGCCAAAAGGCATCTCTTTTGATAGTTCTTTAAATATGAATAATAAAAGTAGAAGAGACAAAGAGTCCTGTGGCACCTTATAGATTAGCAGACGTATTGGAGCATAAACTTTCATGGATGAATACCCACTTCATCAGATGCAAAAGTAGAAGAATTATTGTAGGTAAATAAGAAATGATATATTTGCAAAAATCTGTATTAACAGTAGAGAAATTATATTTATGTATCCAGCTTTTTCAGAGTTAAGGGGTAACAATCTAGAGCAAAATACGAACATTTTACTCCAGCCATCAGCAGCAAAGAATTCATAGGTTTCGGAGTAGCAGCCGTGTTAGTCTGTGTCAGCAAAAAGAACAGGAGTACTTGTGGCACCTTAGAGACTAACACATTTATTTCAGCATAAGCTTTCGTGGACTACAGTTAGTCCACGAAAGTTTATGCTGAAATAAAAAAGAATTCCTAGAAATTAAAAACCACCACAATTCAGAATAATTCTCTCATCTTAAAATGAATAGGCAAACAGCTTCCCTTGACCATTACTGTAATTTGTTTAGAGGGAAAATGGATAGATCTTGCAAGTGGTGCTGTGTCTGGAATCAGCTGTGTCTGGATCCTTTTCCCTTGCAGTGTCGCAAATCTATTGACCATTCTGAAGCTTTCTGTGTTGACAAAAAATACTGGAATTTATCTCCAAATTAAAAAAAAAATAAATTCTTTAGTTCTCTTAAACATCCATCCTGGTGAATGTGTTCAAGAGAACAGTAATCTTCCCTCCACAACAGAATAAAATCTCTCCTTACAGAATTCTTATTTTATTGTGCATTCAAGGAAAATGGTTTTCTTTAATCATAAAGCATATCAGTCTAATTGTTAGTAAGAAATCAAGAATTGTGCCTTTATGAGAGAGATGGCTGTTGGATTCAAACCTACCTCTGTTTTGCCCTGAGCAGCCAAACCTTCCAGTGATCTTCTTTTAAGCACCTATGGAAATTACTGTATCAATTTGTTTTTTGCAAGCTAATATGGGAAGAAGGAGCAGACACTTTGGGATTATAAACCCTATTTTAGGAAAGGCGCTTAGTTCTTACTGACTTAAGCATGTGCTTAGGTGCTCTTCCTGAACAGGCACACTTTATACGATCATGGTCTTGTGACATACTCTTTAACTATTAACTTTCTGTTTCTTAATGGCTCTCACTATTTTATTTTGAATGACTCTCTTCATTCGTGTATTAAATTTCATTTTAATGCTAATTGCTAGACAAAGTTGTAGTGCAGTTGGCTTATGCCATGGTTCATTTAAAACTTACTATAATTGGTAGGAAATTGACAAGGTTTATCTTTCTAAGTTGCTATATTTTTCCATACCTTCTTCAAAGCACATAGTGTGCTGAGTTCTCAACAAAAAAGTGAGCATCAGCTTTTGGAGGCTTACTCAGCTGTCTTTAGGCCAACACATACAAATATATTAGTTACGAAAATGTTTGAATTTTTTTTGCCTGCTGAGTAAATAACTCCGACAAACAGTTTTTAATCTGTCAATTTGGATAAATTTTAAATCACATTTATTGTGTGTATATCTGTGATATTTTTGTAAAGATGAAAATGAATGCCGTACCAAGCCAGGTATCTGTGAAAATGGTCGCTGTGTGAATATTATTGGAAGCTACAGGTGTGAATGTAATGAAGGATTCCAGTCAAGCCCATCAGGCACTGAGTGCCTTGGTAAGTTGATTTCCTTGGCATACATTTCTGATTACGTGAAAAAGTATAAACTCTGTGCAATAAAATGGAGGTGGAATATTTATATAAAAAATAAAAGCACTGCTTGCTAAGATTTCTACCAGTAATGCAGACCCTGAATACTTCACATTTCTCTTGGCTGTGTCTATAAGAGATTAAATAATGATCCTTGATCTGTTTTTCAAGATTAAGATAAATTGAGTTTTCAAAGAGAAAACAATGATTTATTTCTGGAAAAAATGATAATTAACATAGCTAGGAAAAATTACATCAAATGGTGGTTTCATGCCAAAGGAAAATAGTTTGCATATAGAGTAAGCGAGGCTGGTGCTAAGGTTATATAACAAATGTCACATTAAGAGCAAAATATTTCTAATTATTCCATTTATGAGCCAGATACTGCTGCTACAGAATGTGAATGTTAGATCTGTTATACTGTACAGCTGTGTGTAAAAAATATGTACAAACCATTACTTTTCAGTAACTATTTTGATCAGTTTTTTCCTAACTCACTGTTTTGCTAAATGGAGATTATTATAGTATGAACATTTAAAGTAAGGACAGGAAATGTTACTGGCAAAATTCTGTATGTCATAGACTCTAATTTCAGACTGTAAATGAACATTTTAAATAAATTCTAAACAATTAAAAGGGAGGTGATGCAAACTTGAAGACTCTTATGCCTGCCTGGAAACAATAAGAAAGTTTTAGGATAGTTTAATAACCTAAAGAGGAAGGCAAATGAATGCAGTCACTGACGGGGGAGAGGGGCAGGAGTGGTTGATGAAGCTGTTATTGCATGCTGAAGAAAGGAGAGTGACTAAAGTTGTTAACTGTCGGGTGGAGGCTTAGTCTGTTAGAATGTAGTAACTTTTGGAAGATAGCAGGGCATCTGATTATGAAGACTGAAAAAATCCAAGATATTGTGTTGAATTCACAAAGGGGTTTCTCATTTTAACTAGTAAACATGAAAGCTACCATTCAACAGAGCAAACAACTGGTTATTGGTTAATACTGTGGTGATTACCAGACATCAGTGTATGAATTTATCTGATTCAAAATGCTTAACATTTTAAGAAGTGATGGGGGGGAGGGGAAAGCAACTGAATGAACTGTAGTGATGAAACCAGATAATTCTTCTAAAGCAAACTACAGTGATTGTCAAGAATTGCTGAGATATAAGGATTTATGCTCCCCCCCAAAATGCAGGAAGTCAGTTTCTTCAAGAGTAAATGTGCCACTGAATGAAACTGGGTTTCATGATCCTGCTTGTGAAACATTTTCAAGGGAAACATCTTCATCCAAATGTAGTTGCATTGATAATTTAAGTCTCTGTTCTAAACCTATGAGCAGATCTTCAGCATAGACACAACCACCATCAGCATCATGACTAGTTGGTTGAACAGGTGGACTGATATCCCTGCTTCCCCATCCTACACAGGAAGATTCCAGGCTAAAGGGAACTAAGACTAGGTGCTGCCACATCTGACTTTTAGGCACCCTGCTGCCTAATAGAATCTGCCACTCTCACTTAGACACCCAGGCTGTCTACACTATGCATTGGAAAAGTTAGAGCAGAGTCCCCCATTAACTAGCCAACATGATATGCTGATGAGAGAGATGTGGCCTAAGTCCTGCCCGTCAAAGAGAGTTAGATGCTTAAACAGGAGGTGCCTCCCTCCAGTTGAGATTTTCATCTGTAAACTCTGTCCTGGATTTAGGGCTGACCTGTCTTAGGTGCCCGAGGAAGAGAAGGGTATGTGGTGGTGCTTTTAGTCAGTTATTGCCAGTGGGTAGGGCACTCACCAAAATGTTAGAGACCTAGATTCAAATCCCTGGTCTGCCTAGTGTGGAGAAGGGTTTGTATCCCAGGTGCTCCACCTCCCAGCTCCACCTCACGATGGGCTACTCTGGGATGGGTCTCTTCTCAATCTCTCCTGTTACGGCACTCACCTGAGATGGGGGAAGACCTGGGTTCAACTCTCTATTCCAGTGACTATTTAAATATTTACTGGAACACCACAACCACCCCCCTCTCAGCATACCTACTAGATTGAGCCTTGAGGATTAGCTAGGCAAGGGAATGCCTAGTTTGTGACTCTCACTGGGGCTTATGCATGAATGAGGTGCTAGGCATCAGGACTCAGGTGGCTTTGTGCATGCCCAGCAGCAGAAATATAGGCACTCGAGGAAACAATGCCTAGGGACTTTAGGAGCCTATAGAGTTAGATAGCAGCCGAGGGGGGGGGGAGGAATTAATGATCTAACTTTTGGATTTGGGCACCTAAAGTAGCAGTTAGGTGCCTAAACCCCTTTGTGGAGCTAGCCCTCTGTCACTAAATTTGCATCCAACTACCATAAGTACTTGAAATTTGCATTGAGAATATGGAGACCTTTGCTCAAAACCCAACAGCTCAGATCAGCGATCCCTTTGGTTCATGACATCATCAGTATCAGTGATGTTTGGTTCCCCATTCAACCTGGCATTAAAATGATGGTGCTAGTAGCAGACTAGAAAAAAGAAGGCATATGTGCATCTCTGCTTGGATGGCTAGCTAGTAAGAGCCAAGAAAAAACACCAGATGAGGGAAGCCCTTGCCAGGATATGCTTTCTACTAGAGAACCATAGATGGATCATCAGCCAGAAGAGCTGATGATCTCTGTCTTGGCAGCTAGTGTAACCCGAGCCTAGTTCAACACACAAGCCAGCGGATCTTTCTTAAAACAGGAGAGGCATCTGAAGCTGCACTGCCACAATCAAGTCCTGCAGGTGTGGCAGGGCACATTTAATTTCCCACTTAGGTGATCAATTATAAATCCAAAACAAGTCAGGAAAAGGATTTTGTAGTTACTATTACATGCTGGTTTAATGTATTCTGGCACTCCATGACTGTGTAATTGCTTTCTGGTTGTTCTTTTATTAATCAAATGAAGTGCAGCTGCAAGATCTACTCTTGAGCAATATTTATGGAAATACAGTACAGAGTAAAACATGTTATAAGGCCAAGACATGAAATTGTAGCAATATTTAATGGGATTTTTGCATGAAAAAAGGATTCTGATTTTTTTTCTACTTACTGTATAACCAGTTCCATATAAATTGTTATCAACAGAGTATTGATTCCATAACAGAGCAGTAACATTCAAGGTGCAGGGCATTTCTGAAGATTAGTGAACAAATGGAAAGACAGATGGCTCAGGCTATTAATCCCAGGCCAACATCAATCCCAAGGAAATACACTGCTCTTTTGAATTAAATATATGAACAGATATTTTCAAAAATTACATTTTGGGGGAGTTTGCTTGGTGCTGTTTCCCTTCAGTGCTTTTAGGGTCATGGTATCGCTGCAATGCATTGTGCTGGGTATTTCTTTAGAATTAAAGCCCAATACATTTGCTGATCAGATTGTGCAATCTTGTGTCAGAGTTCCATTTAGTTAAAGTATGAATCAAAGCTTTGTATGAACTCCAGTTCAGAATGTACTCAATGAGTTCTAGCTTTCAACATTTCTTGCACAATACACCTATTTAGTAGAGCAGTAGTTGACTTCAGTTATTTCTTAGTTAGAATATAGAAAAAATGAATCGTATTGACATTTTCAGAGTATGGCTCCACAGTAGGAAAATTCAGTCAGAGGTGTAAATTTTACTGATATTTAAATTAGTTAAGCATAAGCAGAATTAAAATTGATAGCCATAGGCTTAATCAGTGTAACAGCACTTGACTTTATTGCCTTCCGTATAGTTTTTTGGACTGACTGAAACCCAGTAAGATTTCAAGATAGCTAAATGTGGACTGTAATAAAATTATGTGGGGGAAAAAACAGTGCAATGATTGCTTGTCTTTGGTAAATTTTATTAGATGACCATGGGTAAAAATGTTCAAAAGCACCTAAATGACTTAGGAGCCTAAATCCCATTGAAACCCACTAGTAGGTAGGCTCATAAGTCATTTATGGGTTTCTGAAAAACTTTCTGTATAGCTACAATTATTAAAGCCAGTTTTCATAAAGTAATTAAAAAATCCTTACTCCTTTAAGCAATGGATGTATAAGTGGCCATTAGGTAAAGGCTATAAAGTAATTCCCTAAAGGACTGAAGTAATATTCAATAAAATATATAAATACTTTACATTTCAAACTATACCCCACACTAAAAATCTACTGCTCAGCACAGACTTTACTCCATGACTCAGGTCCACCCTCTAGCAGTGTTCCATGGTAGCTATGACCACATGATGTATGCTGGGATATCACAATTAGTTACCTAATTTCCTTAATAAAGATTTGTAGGTCCCTTTTTAAAACAGTGAAATGCGAAAGCTTTAAGTCAGGAACATCTCTTAACTAATAGATGCACTATGTTTACAGAAAATAATTCTCTTCTAACCAAATTGGATCTTGTTAATTTCTCTAAAGTTGCTGCATTACAGGTTATATTTTTAATTAAGAGACCATTTAATATCACTGTGTAATTTTAGCTGGTGGTTCAAATTAAGGGGAACAATAAAGGCATATCTAAAAAAAACCCTAATTTACGCAGGGAAGTGTAAGTTCTAGCTGTTTGTATCTGCTGATTCTATTCCTCAGTAGATTTGTTCATCTGAATCAGTTTGGCCCTGTGTCTTTTGGGGTTCCCCAGCAGAGAACAAGTTAAAATTTGCTCTGCTTCCTAAACGTGCCTAGGGGTAGGATGGACATACTATGCTTCCACAATCCAGTGCAAATCCAGGAATGAATATGATCCATGATGTATCACTTTTAGTAAAATACACCTGATTTTTACTATGAAAGGAAATGTTTTGCCAGTGAAAGAGCTACTTTCAGAGAACATACTGCAATAAGGAAATGCAGTCCATTTTAACTAACAAATCAGGCAGATGAAACTGGACCTATTACTAGTGTTGGTATCCTCTGTATAAAAATAATGCTAATTGGGGGGATATTTAGCACGCTAAGAGCATGTTTACACTTAAGTTTGCCAGTTTATTTTATCATTCACACAAGTAAGCTGCTCTGCCAGCAACCCTGGGGGATGTTCCAGGATGTATTATTCTGAGACATAACTAATACCAGGTCTCATGTAATTACTGATGCATTTGGGGGAGCCCTAGGGACCCTTTAAGAGCAGTAGATTGTCAAAGTATTTTTAAGGTAAGGTAAAATAAACCATATTATTATGCTAAATGCTCCCCAAAGACTGGTTCCTATCAGAGTCACTCAGCACATAAATCTGGGCTCACTGCAGTTTTCTTTTCTAATTCACTTTTAAAAGCATTCATATGTAACAATAATAGACCATAATAGTATCGGTGAGACTTCCTGTTTAATACACATCCAGCTCACATTCTTTCTTGACCCCTCCACTCTCTCCTTTCAGATAACCGCCAAGGATTCTGCTTTGCTGAAGTTTTACAGACAATGTGCCAGATGGCTTCCAGTAGCCGTAACCTTGTCACCAAGTCAGAGTGCTGCTGTGATGGAGGACGAGGCTGGGGTAACCAGTGTGAGCTTTGTCCACTGCCAGGAACCACCCAATATAAGAAACTCTGTCCACATGGACCAGGATATACAACAGATGGAAGAGGTAATTGTGGGAAGAGCAGAGGATGAGGTAGAGGAAATAAACAAAAATAACACAGAAAGTAACATGCTTTCTTAAATCTCTGAGATGTTTAGCTGAAGTTACCAGCATTTCTGAAGATTACTGCAAAATTGTTCGGCTGGTATTTTCTATACATTCAATAATAATTGATTTCATATGCTTTTCAATGGGCAGCACCTACAAATCCTTACCTAGTGCCTGCTGTGGGAATATTCACATAAGCAAGGATTTGCAGGACTGAGTCCTAAAACAGGAGACGATGACTAATAAACTGAAAGGCTAAAAGCTGTCTAGAACAGAGGTTGGCAAAATACATCCCACAGCCCGGATTCAGCCCGTCTAATATTTCTGTCCGGCCTTCTCTGCCCCCTTGCGATCTCCGAACTCCCTCCCAGACCCCGCACCTCCTGCCTTAATATAGTAGAAATGTGCGGCCCATGACGATTTACCCCTGGTCTAGAAGCTGTTGCATGCTACAAAAGATATATACATGAGCCAAAAGGCATCAACAGCTGAAACCTGTAGCTACACAATAGTTTCATTGTATGATCTGCATATTTCTTCATATTTCTACAAAGAAAGCATAAATGTGTTTTTAATTTTTACAGTTAGTTTGACTGTCTTTTAACATAATCTAAAGAAAATTCACTTCTATTAAATATAGACATTGTGTAAATTAAGTTAGCAAAACTGGAGCTTGGTTTCTCAGTACATCAACAAGAGAATTAGGTTGGACCAAGTTCAGAATCAGATGTAGAACAGAATTTAACAAAAATATGAAGGGTGATTGGATTGGACCCATCTCTAATGGAATAGGAGTTTGTAGAAGAAGCATGTTGGTGGGAAAGTTGGTAGAATATTAGGGTAAAAAAGGAATCTGTATACACCCAGTACTGTTTCAATGTCCTGTAATTCCATCAGGGTCAGCAAGCTGGAGTTTATCACTGAGAACAAGATCATTTTATCAGCTCTCAAAAAAGGCAAGTGAGAGAATTTAAAAAAAAAGGGGGGGGGAATGAGCTTGGTTTTAAAAATTAGATGTTTCTAGATTGAATTAGACTGTAGATGCCACATTTATATGTGATACCAATGAGCTTCTGCTTATCGTATTTTAAAAGGTGACATGTTTATATTTCCTCTCCAGATATTGATGAATGTAAGGTCATGCCAAACCTTTGTAGAAATGGCCAGTGCATCAACACAATGGGTTCCTTCAGGTGCTTTTGTAAAGTTGGCTACACCACTGAAATAAGTGGGACATCCTGTGTGGGTAAGGTTATCCCTGTAATGCTTAGTATTTTTGCTAATCCAACAGATTTTTTTTTTTTAATGAAATGTTTATTTTCATAGTGAAATTTCCAGGTAAATTCTTTAAAGCCTCAGAATACAAAAATTCTCTCTCTCCCTCTCTTCACAAAATACATTTTTGTCTTCACACTTAGTTATGGGGGGCCCTGAGACCTGATTTAGCATATTACAGTTCCGCTAACCTAGTGGTATTTCAGCAACAACATGAATGAGATACCACTGAACTGGCCACTACAAGACAAATTATGTTTTTGGGAATAAGCTTTTGGCAGGTAGTGGCTAATAATTAATTGCTCCAAAGGACATGTCAGGAAGTTACCATTAATTAAGACTAAAGGGATCACAAAGTAGCCCTGCGTGAGAGGCTTTGTCTTTAGAAATTAGTTTTACTGTTCTAGCTGATCCTCAAAGCAAATGCACTGTTGCTTCAGTTATCCACCCTCTCAGGTTACTTCATTGGTAGCTCGCATCTGTAAAGAAGGGGACAATTAGGAAGCATGGAAAGAATTATCAAAACAATTTGGAAAAATTAGAGATTTATTTGTGCAGCTGTTCAGTAGCATCTTTGTAAGTAAATGAATATTTTTACTAATTACTGATTCTCCTACTTAGATCTTGATGAATGCTCCCAGTCTCCAAAACCATGCAACTTTATCTGCAAGAACTCAGAAGGAAGCTACCAGTGCTCATGTCCCCGTGGCTACATCCTGCAAGAGGATGGAAAGACATGTAAAGGTGAAAAAAGTTGTCAGTTACTTCTAGATTTGTTATTTTATGCGATGGCTACTTTATAAATACTAGGGCTGTCAAGCGATTAAAAAAAATTAAACACGATTAATCGCACTGTTAAGCAATAATAGAATACCATTTATTTAAATATTTTTGGATGTTTTCTACATTTTCAAATATATTGATTTCAATTACAACACAGAATACAAAGTGTACAGTGCTCATTTTATAATTATTTTTGATTACAAGCATTTGCACTGTAAAAAAACCAAGAAATAGTATTAGGTGAATTGAAAAATAAAAGTACTGTAGTGCAATCACTTTATCATGAAAGTTGAACTTACAAATGTAGAATTATGTACAAAAAATGCATTCAAAAATAAAAAATGTAAAATTTGAGAGCCTGCAAGTCCACTCAGTCCTACTTCTTGTTCAGCCAGTTGTTCAAAAAAGTTAGTTTACATTTGCAAGAAATAATGCTGCCCACTTCGTGTTTATGTCACCTGAAAGTAAGAACAGGCATTCGCATGGCACTGTTGTAGCCAGTGTGGCAAGATATTTACGTGATAAATGCGCTAAAGATTCATATGTCCCTTTATGCTTCAACCACCATTCCAGGGGACATGCGTCCATCAGGTTCTGCTCGATAACAATCCAAAGCAGTGCGGACTGACACATGTTCATTTTCATTATCTGAGTCAGATGCCACCAGCAAAAGGTTGATTTTCTTTTTTGGTGGTTCGTGTTCTGTACTTTCTGCATCAGAGTGTTGCTCTTTTAAGACTTCTGAAAGCATGCTCTACACGTCTCAGATTTTGGAAGGCACTTTAGATTCTTAAACCTTGGGTCGAGTGCTGTAGCTATCTTTAGGAATCTCACATGGGTACCTTCTTTGCGTTTTGTCAAAGTGTTCTTAAAATGAATAAGATGTGCTGAGTCATCATCCGAGACTGCTATAACATGAAATATATGGCAGAATGCAGGTAAAACAGAGAAGGGAACATACAATTCTCTCCCGAGTTCAGTCACAAATTTAATTAACGCATTATTTTTTTAACGAGCATCATCAGCATGGAAGCATGAAGGGGCATACGAATGTTTAACATATCTGGCAGGTAGAGACCTTGCAATGCCAGCTACCAAAGTGCCATGCAAATGCCTGTTCTCACTTTCTGGTGACATTGTAAATCAAGAGGGCAGCATTACTACCTGTAAATGTAAACAAACTTGTTTGTCTTAGCGATTGGCTGAACAAGAAGTAGGACTGAGTGGACTAGTAGGCACTGAAGTTTTACATTGTTTTGTTTTTGAGTGCAGTTATTATGAAACAAAAAAGATCTACATTTGTAAGTTGCACTTTCACGACAAAGAGATTGCACTACAGTACTTGTATGAGGTGAACTGAAAAATGCTAATTTTTTTTGTTTATAATTTTTACAGTGCAAATATTTATAAAAAATAATATACACTTTGATTTCAATTACAACACAGAATACAATATATATGAAAATGTAGAAAAACATCCAAAATATTTAATAAATTTCAATTGGTATTCTGTTGTTTAACAGTGTGATTAAAACTGCAAATAAATTTTTTAATCGCGATTAATGTTTTTTGTTAATCGCGTGAGTTAACTGCAATTAATCGACAGCCCTAATAAATACCCTCAACTCCGAGAGATAATGTAACAGTTTCAGCTCCCGGGGAAATCTCTGGTCCAAAGTCAGGGGTGATATAGAAAGTGGTTTATGTTGCATGTCAGGTATAAGTGGTGTACAACTTTTTTATCGAGTTGAATGCCAAATTCATGAAATATATATATATTGGTATAAGTTAAATTTGAAAAAAAAAAAAAGGGTAGAATGACTCAGGAAAAGCCTCACAGCAATTCCAACTGCAGTAGAAAGCTAATGCTAATTTACCTTAGGTGCATGATGGTCAGAAAATGAGTGGCTAACAGGCCTGATTTGCCACTCCATTACACTAGTTCTACATGTGTAACTTTGTTAACTACAAGTTGTATTTACACCAGCATGAAAATTTGTGTTAATAGAGTAGAGAATCAGGGACAACACTAACTTGCTCCAGCAAGTTGGGGGGGGGAGGGATAGCTCAGTGGTTTGAGCATTGGCCTGCTAAACCCAGGGTTGTGAGTTCAATCCTTGAGGGGGCCATTTAGGGATCTGGGGCAAAAATTGGGGCTTGGTCCTGCTTTGAGCAGGGGGTTGGACTAGATGACCTCCTAAGGTCCCTTCCAACCCTGATATTCTATGATTCTATGTACTTCCCTGATGAATATGGATTTATGCTTCAAGTGATAAAGAAATTATTAAGTTAAAAAGTACTTTCAAATGATGATCTTGTTTAAAGAGAACAAACATGGTTAAATCTTTTTCACTGAGTCTTAAAAATCTGCTACTTACTTTCAGATCTTGATGAATGTCAAACCAAACAACATAACTGCCAGTTCCTCTGCGTTAACACTCTTGGGGGCTTCACATGTAAATGTCCACCGGGCTTCACTCAACATCACACTGCTTGTATTGGTAAGAACACTTTAACACTAAGTTTCCGTACGTTTCTATTTGTTATAAAAACAAGGACAATACTTAATATGAGCCTTTTGATCTATTTATTTTGTACCACTGTTTTATTAATACACAGATGAGTATTTTATTTCTCAGTAGTTCAAAAAGGCAGATAATTATGAAAAACAAAAATATCTGAAGCTCATCTACAATAAGCATTTTCACAGTGACTGTTTGTTGGTAGTTACTGCATATTAATTCTAAATGTGACCACATGGAGACAGAGATAAAATATTAAAATCTGACTTTAAAAAAAAATAACCAAAAACAGATTAAAGATTTTTTTCTTTCCCTTGATAGCTACAGATGTCTTTAAAAACTTTAGCATATATATCTTACCAATTTAAGCCATCCTCATGTGTAGTGTACACAGTGGGCCAAATGTTCAAAAGACCATCCTCCTTTTTCCTCACCCAGTCTATACCTGTATTTTGCATGAGAGACTGAATCACAGTACAAACACAAATATTTTAGTACTTATGGCTCTAAGTCTTCAAATTAAGTAATTAGACGTGCAAGTTTAGTAGGTGCAAACTACACCTACAAAAAGGTGTGAATATTTACCCTGTATGTGTAACCTCTTAACCTCATTCCTTATATACTTACTTTCTCTTCCTGTATCTGCATAAATATTTTTGTTTAAAATCACTGCATTTTTTTCTAGATAACAATGAGTGTGGTTCACAGCCATCACTTTGTGGATCAAAAGGAATCTGTCAAAACACTCCTGGAAGTTTCAGCTGTGAGTGTCAGAGAGGCTTCTCTCTGGATTCTACTGGATTAAACTGTGAAGGTAAATTTTGAAGGCCATACATTCTCTGCTAAGGCAGAAATCTGCAGTTCTTTCTTACGTGAATAGTTCTACTGAAGTCAAATGGAGTATATGCGTGAGTTGCAGCATCAGGCAGTTAGCCTTAGAGCAGACATGGGAAAAAAACAGGAATGTAGTTCAGAAGATTTGTATCGACAATTTACTTATCCTACTGTTTTGTTGTACACACTCACAGTTCAATTTGCAAGTAGTAGCATAAGCAGAACCCTGAGTACTCTGCAGCACAATGGGAACTAACTTCCCAGCTGTAGCCCCCACATTCCATTGCAACAGTAATGTATACTATCTTCATCAAATACCTTTCATTCCTGCCCCCCACCTGCAAACACACCCAGTCTAGCTCATCATTGAAAATACTCAAAAGACATGTATGACAATTATTTCTGAAGCTAAGGTTTAAAGTTATGCTCTCCAGGCAGCCCAGCTTTACTCCCTGAGCCCAGGGCTACACTAGGGGAGGGGGGGTCGATCTACGATACGCAGCTTCAGTTACGTGAATAACGTAGCTGAAGTCGGCGTATCGTAATCGGCTTACCTGACCATGAGGACGGCGGCGAGTCGATCGCTGCCGCTCCCCCGTCGACTCCGCTTCCGCCGCTCGATGACGTGGATTTCCGGAGCCGACGGGGAGCGCGATCGGGGATCGATTAATCGCGTCTTAACGAGACGCGAAAAATCGATCCCCGATAGATCGATTGCTACCCGCCGATCCGGCGGGTAGTGAAGACAAGCCCTGAGTCTCAGCTCTTATGTTATCCAGGCAGCCCAGCTCAGAACCAGCTTCCCAGCCCCTCCTCCAATGTGCACCAAGGAAGTGGAGAGCACTTTATCTCCTCAGTTACTGCACATTTTTTTCAGGCAGCCTAACTGCTTGCCTACACTCCTGGGAGCAAGCTGGACTCCAGTTCTGGCTCCATGGAGCAGTGAAAATATTTAACAGGAAAATGTTGGTTTCAAGCAATTTCACAACTCAACAAATGTTTAGTTTGGAAATTGTCAAAACAACACATTTTGACATTTTTAAATGGAAATATTTCTGTTTTCTGTTTCAAAACAAAATTTACACAAATTAGAGTAATTTTTGTAAATGGTTTAAATTCTGACAAAGTTTCAGTTGACAAAAAGCCAACATTTTTTTCCAATTTTCTGTTCACAAAAATATGATATTTCAACTTGCCATCCCAATTCCAAATGGGAAACAACTTCCTGACAAGCTCTAACTGAAAACCAGTTCCTTCGTAGGAAAACTAGAGCATAGGTGGCAGCTGCAGCCAGATCCCAACAGGGCAGCACAAGACGGAGAGTGAGTATTGGGTGCCCGACTGCAACAAAGTGAAAAGTTCCAAGGCAGAAATGCTGAATTCTCTGGCATCTTGGAAAAATGCCAAATTCCATGGCTATTCTTTTAGGCTCTTTCCGTGCTCAGTCAGGTGACACTGCATCAGTAAATCTTTAAAAAGTGAACAGATTATAATCTTCACAACCGTAAGCACTAGAAACATTCTATTTTATATGAAAGTTGGGCTTTTGAAGCACTTTTCTACAGAAATCTTGGAATATGCATGGCCCCTGGGGTAGGGTTTTGGCTTGAAATGTGTGACAATAAAATACAGCAATTTTTTAGAATATAATGAAAAGTGTTTTCCCAGTAACTGTTTATAAATGTCTGGAATAGGAAGAGTCATACATAAACACGTTAAGGTGTTCTAAACCAATGTTTCACCCCTTTTTTCTACAAGATAAATATCACGTGAGTGCTCTTTTTTGCTCATAGTGAATATGATGCTAGCCATTTACTTACACAGTGCTGGGGGTTTTACAGTGTAAATACCACACAATTACAAGGTAAATACACAAAAGCTAGAGCAATTAAAAGACTGCAGTGTCAATCACTACAAACAATATTTGAGTTTCGAACACTGCAAGTCTGCCTCAATTTTTTGGAGACCACGTGCAGTAAATTACATTTCTAATTACAAGATAGAGAAATATCATTGGGAGTTTGATATTCTAGTGAACACAGTATGCTTTCCCTGACATTTGTTAGGCTGCTTACAACTTGCTGTTAGGTGAAACTTTTAATGAATGTGCATATTTTTTTAAAATAGGAGACTTTCATACAGAAGTGTTTTCTTGCCTTCTTTTTTCCCTTATGGATGGCCGTCCCCTTCACCTTTCTTCGCGCATAGCCCTGGAACATTTTAATTTGGCTTTCCTTACTGGGTATAGGTAGACAAATTAGACCACCTCTGTGCTTATCTTACATGTTTGTATTTCTAAGTGCCTTTCAGACTAGCAACAACAACAAAAAGTCCTTGCAAAGCAAGTTATTGGAAACTGGATGTTTGCCCAAAGATTTCTACTGTAAACTTAGAAATCTAAATGGACACTGATGTTCCAGAAACCATAATGAAAAACTAAGAATCCCTCTTCTGACTGGCAGTCTAGCGAGGGCTTGGCACCTAGTCCCAATTCTGGAGGAAGTTCTGATAATATTATTTAATTATTCTAAATCTACAGCGATTGTGCTATAGCTTACAGAGTTTGTGGAAGTCTGCAAGCAGTCCTGCAAATTCCTGCACACTTCACTCACAACTGCCACTCGTAGGTTCCCTTCTATTGAAGCAAAACATCCTAGATGCATTTCTATGTTCAAAGGCTTTGTTTTCAATTCAGACAGCATATTGGAACATAGGCAAGAAGCTCTTAATGAAAGCTGCTTCAGTATATTGTTTGCAATAAAAACAATGTGGATTTGCACCCAATGGTCGTAAGGGTAAAATTTCCAAAAAGCACCCAAGTGACTTAAGAGCCTATGTGCCTGACTCACTTTTGAAAAATGGGACTTAGACTCCTAAATCATGTAAAACGAAAATAAGAAAGAAAAACTTGTAGCACCTTAGAGACTAAGAAATTTATTTCAGCATAAGCTTTCGTGGGTTAATACCCACTTCATCGGATGCATGGAATGAAACACACTGCAGACAGACATTTATACAGTCAGAGAAACATGATAAGGTCCAGGTGTATAGACCAATCTTAAGAGGCTAATTAGTTGAGAGGAAACATGACAGCAGGGGAAGAAAAAGCTTTTGAAGTGATAAACAAGATGGTCACACAGGTGTGAATGAGGATCGTTAACTTAAGGGAAATAGAATCAATTAACATAATGGCCGAGCCATTCCAAGTCCCTATTTAATCCTGAGGCAACGCAATCTAGTTTGCATATCAATTCGAGTTCAATAGTTTCTCTTTGAAGTCTGCTTTTGGAGTTAATCTGTCGCAACACTGCTGTCCATCACATCCGCCACGCCATCAGGGGCTCATTCACCTGCACATCTACCAATGTGATATATGCCATCATGTGCCAGCAATGCCCCTCTGCCATGTACATTGGCCAAACCGGACAGTCTCTACGCAAAAGAATAAATAGACATAAATCTGACATCAGGAATCATAACATTCAAAAACCAGTAGGAGAACACTTCAACCTCCCTGATCACTCAGTGACAGATTTGACAGATTTGCTAGGTACTGAACACCGGCCACCCAGGAAACACTCAGCACTTTGCAGGATCAGGTCCTATGCATGTATCCAATATGTACCAAACACACCATATGTAGTTACTGTGGAAGGGGCCAGTCTTGCAACTCTTACTAAAGCAAATAGTTCCATAAGCTTAATCTGAATTTACTAGTGTGTGTAAGGAGCCAAATTAGAGATGCAGCATCAAGCTTGGGTGAAGAATCTTCTATGGATAAAGTATGGTCCTTTAATTATACTTATTAAAATAAGTTGTGTGTGGTGGTGGGGTCGGTTTGCTTATTTGTTGCAGGCAGTTTGTGTAACCATTTCTTCTTCCACATTTTACTCCCCCCGCAACCTCCTCCAGATGTGAATGAATGTGATGGAAACCACAGGTGCCAACATGGCTGCCAGAACATCCTGGGTGGCTACAGATGTGGGTGCCCACACGGGTACATTCAACATTATCAGTGGAATCAGTGTGTTGGTAAGAATAATCTCCTTTTGATGCAGTAGTCCTGAAGTTACATAACAATGACAAAATAGATTTTCAGAAACCCTATGAACATCTTTTAGGTTCAGAGGTACCTACTTCACTTCATTAAACTTGTGTAGCCCTTCTCTGACTTCTGAAGTTGAAAGGGGTATAGTTACACAAAATCATGTCAACTGACTGTTACTGCCTTGCAATGGGAGGAAAAGACAGAAATTTAAGATAATTTCCACAGAAGGCCTGTAAAGCCTTTGCTAGGAAATAGTTAGCACTTTAGCACTTTACAGCTATTGACTAAACAGACACAGATAACCACAAATGTACAAACCTTTCAGTTGATATATACAGTAGCAATAGAAGCAAATGAAATTAAATAACGACAAAGATTAACTATAAGGATTTCCTCCCGCCTCCCAAGCACTCAGGATTCTGTAAAACAGAATTAGCAAGAATACAATAAAAACATAATAGAACACCACATTTTTCAAATACAAAGACAAATAGATGATGTGATCCATATTTCTTTTAAGGGCAAGAAGGGAAGGGAAGATGATCAAATGTAAGCTCAGCAGTACCCACTCAATAATATTTTTGGGAGAAAAACTGTTTTTTAAAAGTGGGGAGGGATGAAATTACATAAAAACATAAGAATATAACTTACCTTCAAAATCACAGATTCATATCTGTCCCAAGGTTTGTAATGATCAAGAGATTTTCCTTATGGAAAAATCCTATGTAGTTTGGATAAAAGCAATATGCTTTAATGTAAATTCTATAGCAATCTACAGAAATGAGTACGAATGTCACGTTTCTATGTGCTTTTTTAAAAACCATCCTGTAGCAGGGATTAAAAAAAAATTATGCCAGAGCTAGATGTCAAAAGAAAATTATAACAGATAGTTACAAAAAGACCTAAAGAAAACTAATAAGCAATTCTATATGATATTTCCATAAGGGTTACCATTTGACATCCGTTTGTTTGGTAATCTATGGCAGTGGTTTTCAACCTCTTTTGCGGACCCCTAAAATATTTCATATGAAGGTGCAAATCCCTTCTTAGATGTAGTCTGCAGATCCCCAGGGGTACCGCAGACCACAGGTTGAAAACTACTAATCTATGATATGGGAAATGAGTTGGTGTTTTCAGTTTAGTAGAGAAGTTAAGAACTGAATGTGAATTACTAAAAAAGCAGTTATTCTGGCCATTTGAAGTATTTTGGTTCAAGGTTTGAGTATATTGGCAGAGCAGTGCATATTCCACAGCCCATTCTGTATCTGTTCTCATAAGAAACAGAGGATATTAGCATCCAGAACTGTCAGACCAATAGTCGCACACAATTCACTTTTTAAAGAACCAAAGATGCATAAAGTATACAGAATTTAATTTAAACGATAAAAAGGATCTCAGAAATGCTTATATCAGGGGTCTCAAACACGTGGCCCGTGGAGTTACTTCCTGCGGCCCGCCATAGGCGCCAACTCCACTGGCAACCAAGCTCCAAACATTACTGAGTGTTTATATTTTATTAAAACCCCTCTTTGCATTACAGTTTTTAAAAAGTTAATACATTGACTTTTAATAGAATACTATATTACTCTTCGTTTTTTCCATTTTTGACTATACTTTTGTATCATTGTATAAAAAGGTTTCAGTGATGTGGCCCTCGGGCCAATTTACTAGTTCTCATGTGGCCCTCGTGGTGATTTGAGTTTGAGATCCCTGGCTTATATTGAGCAGATTGTTAGTTTTTCAATTAGTTTGAAAGTACCCACTTATAATAAAAGTTTACGTTTTTAGAGTAAACAGTGTTTTATCCGGCACTTCACCAACCGGAAAGCTCTATAAACCAGCATTTCTGATCTTCATTGAAATTCCAGCTTAGTCCGATTGGCGCAGGCCAGCAGAGAGTTGGGGCGCGGAAGGAGGTACGGAGCCCCGCCGCAAGTGCTGCCTCCGCAGCTCCCATTGGCTGGGAACCGTGGCCAATGGGAGCTGCAGGGGTGGCAACTGTGGGCGGAGGCAGCGCACAGAGCCGCCTGCTGTGCACCTAGGAGCAGCCAGGGAACCACCCTTGGTGAGTGCCTCCTGAATTCAGCAACCCACACGCCCTCCCGTGCCCCAACCCTCTACCCGCCTCCTGTACCCAAACTCCCTCCCCAAGCTGCACTCCGCACAACAGGCCTGCACCCAAACGCCCTCCATCTTAGTTAACTGGCATTTTTCACTTACCGGCACCCCCCATTGCCCTAACATGCCGGATAAAACAGCTTTTACTGTATATTGTAGATAAAAGAATCAAATAGCATGAAAATAGGAAACTGGAGGATTGATAATTATTTCACGTTGTTTTTATAAATTACAAGAATGGATATGCATTATAGGAAGAAATGGGAAATTTAAAAACTAGTGTACAAATGACAACAAAAATTATTTTTAAAATACCAAAAACTTCAATTTTGCAAAGCCAGACATCAGAACAACAAGAAGTGTGTAAGGAAATGGGACAGCAACAATGTTCAGTTCAAGAGAATTCACTAGGATCTGGAAAGGAGTACTCTAGGTACTCTAGATTTGAAAGAGCTCTGAGAAACTTTCAGTATCTGGTGAGGAGAGTTTTTTAACATTCCAAAAGGGAGTAGAAGAACCTAATAAAGTGGGGAAACCTAATAAAAATTCATTCACTTTAACCTCTCTTGATGCATTTATAGTCTCTAGCTATTCATGAACTCTCCCATTCATATGTGAAACCAGTTAGGTTCAAAAAGTTTAGAGTTTAAGGGACCTTGTCAAAAAAAATTTTGTGGGGATAGGAGAGGGGTTTACAAAGAATCAAATCATTTCCATTGCTCTGCTGCTGCTTTTTGTACAGCATGTTTGTCTCTCCAGTGGACATTTTGAGTCTATCATGATTTGACTAAAGTTATTGTGGCACTAGTTTGAAAATCCAGTTTAAAAATTTTTATGAGACTCTCAACTATGGTTAAGAGTCATGTCATCATCATATGCTTTAAAATGACCTAATATAGATCTACAACAGGATATATCAGAGGGAAGTGAAGGCTCAAAAAAGTGCTAAATTCATGACGATATTTAAAACAATCTTCTAATCTAAGTATTACTTCAAGTATTATTCCTACACACTACAATTTCAAAAATTATTTTTCTATGGAATCACTTCATATGGTGCACCTCAATGTAAACGATAAGATTAACTTCTATTACATGGTAATCTGTCTGCAGACCACAGCTGCACAGACACGGAGAAATTCTTACTTCCTTATAAAAACAGCTTTTTCTCCCTTATTCATTTTGTTGCTGTATATCTGATTTAGTTTCCCAATTAGGAAAGACATGCCACATATAAATGTCAGATCTAATTATATCAGAACACAACCTGGTTACAAATCTACCAAATGTGCTTTTGTTGGCAACATTCCAGCTCTGCTAAACATGGCAATAAAATACCCAATAAACTTGTGCCAAATGTAATTTCTTGAAGCATTTTTAAAACCCTGTGCTGTTTAGGATATTTTAATGAACACAGATATAGTATATCTGTATACATAATTTTAACATGTTCATGCAGGATTCTGGTTTCATCTAATTTCTTGCCAATGAGATACAAAGTAAATTGTGATCAAGGATTCTAGAGTCATGTTTAGTGAAGCTTGCCCTACCAATGTATCACTCTCTCACTGAGGAAAGAGCAAAGATGGCCTTGTGTTTTAAGGCACGGAATATGAAATTTCTGGTTGTGACTTGCAGTGTGTGTTTGAGTGGGTCAGTTATTTGCTCTGTGATTCAGTTCCCCGGCTGTAAAATGGGGATGTTAGTATTTCCCCACCTCCCAAAGGTTTTATAAGGATAATCCTTGGGAAGCACTCCAATTCTAGGGCTAGATACATACCTAGATAGAATGACTTCCATATCCAGTGGATGAACATTTGGTGACTAGTGCAACAATCCATGCGGCGGATCAGAATGACACTGCTGAGAGAGAGTTTCCATAAAATCCAGATGACGACAACTTACTTGATTATCCCACAGTGTGTTCTCTTTTTAACGTAAGGATTTACTTATAGCCTGTCAAAACAAATTATAGAGAAGATGATGAGATGCCCAAACAGCCACCCCATTAATACTGTGTGTGTGAGAAGCTCTGGTTTCTTTCTTTTAGAATATTCTAAATCCCTCACCCCCTCTGGAGTAAAATAGTTAAGATCATCCAGGTACTGCAATAGAATTATGGGTGAAGCACTTAGTCTTTGCATGAACTCAAATGGCTTTGTTTTAAGGGACAGGGAAGCCACAAAAATACTTTTCTCCACTACAGATTAATCCTCACCTAACTGTATCCTAGGGGGAAATGTGGTGTTAGTGGGAAGAAAAAAAGAACAGCAAAGAACATGATCCTGAACTGGTCAAAAACATCTCCGTGGAAATTTGAGTTTGACTTCCAAAATACAGAGTTGAGGGCCTCTGCAGCATTTGATACCTTGCTACTGTCAGAGACAGAATACTGGACTAGATGGATCAGTGGTATAGCAATTTCTATGAGGGAGGCTGAGCCTGGGCTAATTTGAATGTCGGGGAGAGGGGAGGCTTACATCTTGCATTTGTAGTCAGAGTTGTACGTTGGGAAGGACTACATTTGGCACATGCCCAGGCCCTGTGTGGGGCATTAGAAATTCTGGCAATAAATATTTTTCCCTCCCTGGACATCATAAGCTGTTTATGACTACAACCTGCCACGATGGTATCTTATCATCTGGATAAACAATCTTTTATTTTGCTTGTTAGATGAAAATGAATGTACCAACCCTAATGCTTGTGGCACCGCTTCCTGCTACAACACACTCGGAAGTTACAAGTGCGCTTGTCCATCTGGATTTTCTTATGACCAGTTCTCTAGTGCATGCCATGATGTGAATGAGTGTTCCTCCACTAAAAACCCCTGCAATTATGGCTGTTCCAACACGGAAGGTGGTTATCTCTGTGGCTGCCCTCCTGGATACTACAGAGTTGGACAAGGGTGAGTCTCTTCCTCCCTCTCACAAACACCCTTCCTCCCCAACACTTATTACAATGTGTTATACAATCATCATAAGTGATCACCATAAAAAGCAATGGCTACCAAAGCAAGGGCTGCAGAAAACACAGTTGACAAGAGAACTAGTGCAGGAGCACACAGGGCCTCCAACACCTCTGCATGTTACAGTCCATACACCCCTATGGCAGTCTCTACAGAAGAAAGTGGATTTGGGGCAAAAGCAAGCCAGGAGATGGAGCAAGGCCAGTGCATTTGGAGCCAGGCAGATCCATTGGCCTGACCTGCCTTGCAGGGTCATGTAGCAGGCCCCGGGTGCTGCAGAAGTCACTGAGGAGACACTGCACCAGTGCTATGTGCCCTGCCTCTGGGTTGGGGAAAGAATTCCAAGCCTATCTGCATAGTTCTTCTGTGTACCACCCATGTAGTTAGGTTGTGCATAAGAACAAGGAATTGCCCTTATATGTCTGTAGTACATAAGAAACAAAGTGTGTGTTCACGGCAAAAGAGCATCGTCTAGCATATGAGCAAAATTAAGTAATACAGTAACTCCTCACTTAAAGTCATCCCAGTAGTTGCTGATCAATTAGAGAACATGCTTGTTTAAAGCTGCGCAATGCTCCCTTATAACGTTGTTTGGCAGCCGCCTGCTTTGTCCACTGGTTGCAGGAAGAGCAGCCCGTTGGAGCTAGTAGTGGGGGCTTTGAAACAGGGTGGACCGGCAGCCCCCTGCTCCCCTAAGTTCCCTGTGCAGCAGCCACCCAGCAGGCTATCATTTGCCAGACAGTTCAGTTGTCCCTCTCCCCACTGCCTGCGCAGGGGGGAGAGAAGGTGCTAATGTGAGGGTGTCCCCTTCTCCCCTGCACCCCACTTACTCCATCTCCATAGAGCAGGGGGAGACAAGACAGGGCTCAGGACAGA
This sequence comes from Chelydra serpentina, assembly GCA_037349315.1. Classification (NCBI taxonomy): domain Eukaryota; kingdom Metazoa; phylum Chordata; order Testudines; family Chelydridae; genus Chelydra; species Chelydra serpentina. The sequence goes on from JBAIAC010000042.1 coordinate 33,272,254, forward strand.
GGGAGCTTGCTGGCAGCAGCTGCTGTTTCAACTTGCTGATCTACTTAAAAGGGCAGTGTACTTAGAGTGGTGTCAGCATACTTAAAGGGGCAATGCACGTCTCTCACTCACACGCATGGTGTATGTCTCTGTCTCTCTCTGCCATGCTGTCTCCCCTCCCTCCATTCGTGCTGCCTTGTAGAGTGAGGCTACATTAACAACAATGTGTTAACGCTTGAGGGCTCAGCCGAGTTCTAGTTCATCATTTAGCAGTAAGACATTCCCTGAGAAATATCCCACCCCCTTACTCCACCACCTCAACCAAGCTTCACAATCATCATTGCTGTGTACAGTATTAAATTGTTTGTTTAAAACTTACACACACAGTACGTGTGTGTGTGTGTGTGTGTGTGTGTGTGTGTGTGTGTGTATAATATAAAAAATAGTCTTTTGTCTGGTGAAAAAAAAATTCCCTGGAACCTAACTCCCCCTATTTACATTAATTCTTATGGGGAAATTGGATTCGCTTAACATCGTTTCACGTAAAGTAGCATTTTTCAGGAACATAACTACAATGTTAAGCAAGGAGTTACTGTAGCTGTCATTCCCCTTTTGGTGGCAGTGCATTGTGTATTTGAAGCACTTTCCCAAATGGTACAGGGATATTCCTCATCTAATTGTACCTTCCTTGGAAGCAACATTTATACAATGATTAGTAAGGAATTTCTATTGCACTGATCAACCTAAAGACAAAGCAGAAAAAAGAGAATGAATAATATAAAATAAATATAATAGCCCATTGGCTTGAAATAGTAGTCAGAACATTTACTTTGGATGCCAAATGTCCTGTTGGAGAGCTATTCTTTGTAATGTATTAGTGTTCTATGTATTGAGAATTAGGGAGCTCTATAATGGTCCCTGGCAACAGATAACCATCCTTTGTTCAGCATGTTACACTACACAGGACAAATTTTAAAAAAATATTCCACAGACATCCTAGGGAGGGAAGTGGAGATATTGTGTAACGGTGCAAGGGGTTATGTGGGCTTACCACCATCTAAATGAGGAGGACATAAAACTGAAGTGAAAAGAAAAATGTTATTTGTCTGTGAACATTTTGAGAAATGGGTCACTCATATGATCATCCCTATTCAACAGCCATTGTGTCTCAGGAATGGGATTTAACAAAGGCCAGTACCTCCCTCTGGGTGGAGATGTAGATGAAGAAAATGCTTTGTCCCCTGAAGCATGCTATGAATGCAAAATCAATGGTTACTCCAACAAAAACAGCAGGAGGAAAAGAAGTGTCAATGAAACTGAGCAAGCGGAGGTGAGTGAATACCATAACGAAGTAGCTAATATATAATATATACTTAACACTGTCCTGGAATCAGAACTACTCCTTGGTATGTCAGACACCACCCCTTCCTTGTGTCAGCTGTGTAAAGTTCTATCACCATGGTCATTTTGAAGTTCCAGATGACTATCCTGTGCAGCATTCTGTAGTCACAACAGTGCAGGCTTATGTGACCATTGAGTTTTTACAAGCTGATGATTAGCTTCTAAACCTGAGCTATTTGTATATGTGTTTAAGGGTAAATTAATCATATTGTGATGTAATTGCCAATACCAGAGAACCACACTTCTGGATCAGGCTTAAGACTTTCCTTATGTGTTAGTGTATTTTTGACAAATGGAAATGAAGAGATGGGTGGGAGAGGATCAGTAGTTAACTCCCACCATAGGATGTATTTTGGCCATGTTCCCTTGTTTTCATCAATTTTTATTGAGGTAGCAAGAAGCCTTAGGGCAAAAGCACACCTATTAGGTTATGTAGCACCAGTTGGGGAGACAGACTGCCCATTATAGTATGTACTGCGCCAGAGCTTCCCCCTACCCCTTACAGCATTGTACAGCAAATCAGTGGTTATCTGCATTCCAGGGTGTTGTTTTATGGCAGTAATGAGAAACTATTGATTTGGTTTAAAAAAAAAAAAAAAGCAACCAAGAGATATAAATTTTTTCATAGTTTTTACAAGAGCTCTGATTGAAGATGAAAAGCATTATGGGTGATTACAGTAAGTTTTTACTGCTCAATTTACATATGGTAGTAGTGACTAAGTTTCTTACATAAGCAAACTGTGGAGCTCCTCAGCCAGACCACCACCATGACACAGGGAGTTAGCATTCCCACTCTCTGGTCCACAAAAGGTTGGTCATAGCAGGGAAGTGGCCTCCACCACTTCTGGAGAGGAGGGCTGTTGCATAGCATTCTATAGCATTGTTCAAATGTTGATCCATAGATTGGCTTCGATGGCAGTTTCTGAAGAGCTTGTTAGTGCTGCCATCCCTGCCTTACAAGGGATTGTGTGTGAACTTGGCGTCAGTGACCAGAAAGTAGAATGTGGAATGAAAACATTTGAATTTTACCTAAATATCTCAGCGAAGAGGAGAGCCTTTTGTGCACATGTAAGGGTATGTCTATACTTACCCGTCGCGTCGGAGGCGCGGGATCGATGTTCTGGGTTTGATTTATCGCGTCTTGTCAAGACGCGATAAATCGAACCAGGAAGTGCTCCCTCGTCGACGCTGGTAATCCAGCTCGACGAGTGGAGTAGGCGGAGTCGACGGGGGAGCCTGCGCACCGCGTCTGGACCACAGGTAAGTTCGAACTAAGGTACTTCGACTTCAGCTACGTTATTAATGTAGCTGAAGTTGCGTATCTTAGTTCGACGGGGGGGTAGTGTAGACCTGGGCTAAGATAAAGCATGTTATTGCTAAGGAGTCCCATGAAATAGTAGCAGAAAGAGGAGAATGAATTTCCTCATTTAGATCTGGCGTAGGGGGTAGTATCAGTTAGCCACATTAACAATTGTAAGAGAAAAGTGGTTTCTTGGACTTGATACTTCTGATGATGGTGTACAAACAGTTACCTGGTGACAGTATGGTACCCCTAGGTCATTACTTCCCTCCTATCTAGTGTGTTCATCTTGTTACCAAGCTATCCAGTTATTTATGTTCCATTCATGGCAATTGAACATACAAGTACCTTCCAAAGAAAGTAAAACATTCCCTCATACAGCATTAATTTCTCATCTAGTTCACTATACCCAAGTCTCATTACCATATCTAGGTTACTGTAGCTCTCACATGGCAGTAAGCCATATGGTTATCTGGTGCTATTAGCTTTATGTGAAATCCCCTAATTTCACTTCAGAATTGTCACAGCACAAACAGATATATTTTGTTTTTTTTAAAAAGAAGAAAGTTGGGATCGTCTGGGTCTTGTTGGCTAGGAGCATGCCTAAGGTTCAATGAGCAACTTGCTTTACTTAACCACAGGTTTAATCTACAGTGCATAATGGTATGTAGTGTGATAGGATTTGACCCTTTTTGAGGGCACCCTGTTCCCACTGTTATAGATGCAGAAGGACTTGAACTGGTAAAGTTCTGCTGTGCAGCAGAGTGAGAACGGGGCAGAGTGAGAACAGTGGGTACCCCAGTCATTTCCTGAGAAGTAAAGATCTATCAAAAAGAGAGACGCAAGAGAAAGACTTCCCAAAGAAGTCGCAGCCCTTTATATCTCTTTCATTAGATGAAGAACAGTTTTCACCTACAACCACCTGCCTTTTGTTAAAAGGGGAGGGGGAGAGAAATTTATCTAATAGCTTTGTTATATGTATTCACATCAAACACACTGGGACAAATTCATGCCTGTAGTATAACTCCATTTGTGTTACATCAAAGCAAAATGTCCCCCTCTGGGATGATCAGTTTGCTAGTAGTGCAGACTTTTTTTTCCCACTGCTCTTATCACTGTCAGCTGCTGAACATAGTTTCTCAAATGCCAGGATGTAGACTCTCACTGAAGCTTCTATACAGAAAAGATTCTTCAAAGAACTTCCAGTATAGCAGTTCAGGGTTCCATTTTATTTCCTTGATCTTTCATAGTGAAGTTTGATCAGGTATTTAGAACAGGTTGGAAAGTGGGATACTTCCTGTTTCTTTTCTGCAGAGTTAAACCAGGACTTTTTTTGGAGCAAGCATGAAATTATGTAAACTCTGAGGCAAGATTGAAATCTGAACCCTCTGTGGAGTTAGTGCTGTAACTTTAATTATTCTGTAAAACCTGAGTGAGAAGCCTTAAAGATTTACAGGGTGTGTTATGTGAAACTGAGTAGTTCTCCCAGCTGGAAAAGATTTATAAATGGCTTCTTTCACAGCTGCAGTTTTTGAGAGAGGAATTAAACTGCTACTAATCAAGCTCATTAACTTGAATTGCTTTAGGAATAAGTGTGTGTGTGTGTCTAAGTGTCTAACTATCCTTTCCTTCTCTTTCACTTCAGATTGAGCAGATTAGCTTGGAAAGCTTAGACATCGACTCTCCTTTGAAGATGAGGTTGAACTTCTCTGGGCTTGGTAACAAAGAACACATTCTAGAACTCATGCCAGCCATACAGCCCCTTACCAACCATGTCCGCTACATCATCTCCCACGGCAACAACTATGGCATCTTTCAAATCCATCAGAGGGATGGACTTAGTTACCTGCACACAGCTAAGAAAAAGTCAGTGCCCGGCACTTACACACTGGAAATCACTAGCATTCCTCTATACAAGAAGAAGGAGCTAAAGAAACTGGAGGATAGCAACGAGGACAACTACCTCCTAGGAGAGCTTGGAGAAGTGCTCAGAATGAGACTGTGGATTGAACTCTATTAGCCACCTCCTCTAGACTTAATCCAGTTCTTGAATCACTTCTGTTCATCTATTTATCCACCTGAGCATGTCTACTTTTCAAAAGCTTTAAGGAGTCAATGACTTAATTTTTTAAAAGAAAAAAAAAAGACCTCTATCTTTCCATCCTGCCAAGACTGCAGAATGACCCTTGCAGGAGGAATGACTGACTCTGCCATGGTCAAAAGTTTGGTTACAAGGGCAACCATGGTTACTGTATCCTTTATATAGCCTCAATTTAAAGTATATTAAAACTAAAGTTCAAGAGGTCAACACATGGCACTAAATGGCACAAAAATGTGAACAATTTTTTCCTGTTAGCAGTCTGTAACACTTTGGGTATTTTGCTATAGGTTCTAATTAAAAAAATATAGATGTTTATTTATTTTAATGCAGTAATATATGGAGAAACTACAAACTATGTAAACAAAAGGGAAACTCATTTGTTTTTCTTTAGATTTATGAATTTGAGCTATTTTAGAGGTATTCTTAAAAAAAATCCAATAGATTTGAAAAAGGTTTCCTTTTGTTTGTGTGCCAGTTGTCCAAATACTTTAAAAAAAAACATTTCCATGCTATTACCCGTGCTCTTTCAGCTCTGATACCATCCTCTAAAAAACATTTAAAAGTACGCTTCGCGTATTCAAAAGTCTTAAATGACTAGAATGACATTAGTCTCTGTGAAGATGATCATATTTCACTGCCGGTCACTAGGACTATATTCTCTATCTGCCACAAGAAATAATGGAAGCTGAGGCACAACCACTGTAGCAAAATACCTTGACTGCTTGTGATACCATTAGCATTGCAGGCCAACCTGTACTGTATTTCCTTCCGATAACCTCAAGGTACCACATGTGCTACCACAACACCTCATTCTCACAAAAGGTGCTCTACATACTTGCATTACTGTAGGCAGCTGAAGAAAAAAAGTCTTTCCTTTGAAGGGAACACCTGATGTTTCACTCTGTTTGGTGCTGGCTTGGATTAATGGTGCATTTACTAGGATTGAGCTGTTTCAGGACTGCCATATGTGCAAACTAATTATGCAGTGCAGACCAGGAAAATATATTTGAAATCATTTTTTTAGAACTTTCATTAATACTGTAGTTATACACCATATGCCTCATTTTATCCTAGCCTATTTTGTAAGAAAGATGTTTGTACATGACATTTATGTCTCTTTAGCAATTTTTTTTAATGTTGTACCATTCTGTGTTACATGTATGTCTCCATGGTGCTTTTTTTTTTTTTTGACAGCTGGTGCCTGTAACTAGTCATAGAACAGAACCTCATTATGTGAAACAGCCAAAGCACCTGCGGACTCCAGGTTTATTTCAGTCATGTAGCTGTGCTGACCAAAGATTAGTTACAAGTTACACTCTGTTGGGTTTTTGGGAAAGAGAACCCTTCTAAATTTTAAATCAACTGTTTGTGAGAATTTTTTTTAGTTGTAAGTCTGTATCACTATGACAACACTTTTCTTGCAATAAAGCTTATTTTGGGGTAGGTGTCTTGAATTGTACATGTATTTTAAAGAGAACACCTGCCTAACTGCATAGTTGGATGGTGTCACTAATGAATGGCAGAAACAGCAGTCAGTGTAGGTGCATTCTTCCCCTGGCTGGATACGAACTAGGTTCTTCAGGGTACACTGAGGAACTATGCTAAATATTCTGTCCTGGCTCAGTGTTGAATTAAATTTATCACACAACATTAGAAAAACCTAGATCCTAAGTCTGTCTCCCTTATACTGCTGTACAGTGGGAGCAACTCCAGTGAAATCTCACACTGACTTTCAACCTTTTCCTATAAACTCAGGGTCCAGTATTTGACCACTACAATCTCAATTATTTTTAAACAATGCTTCATAAGTAGTACAACATTCATTATTAAATTCAATGTCCTAGAATCAGATGGCTAGATTCATAAAGAGACCCAAGATCAGGCACCCCTAGTAGTAACAAAACCCCACTTCATCTGCCCAAAGAGGTGGTAGGGTTTAAACAGGGATCTTTCTTCTCAGGCATGGGCAAGGACTTGAAGCAGGGGCTCCCATATCCCAGCTGAGATTCCTAACCCCCAGGCTAAAAGGTAGGAGGGAGGTCCCTCACCGTCTTGCAGAAAAGTACATAGGCACCTAACTCAGAGAGGTAACAGCTGAGAATCCCAAGCAGAGATACACACCTCCCATAAGTGCAGATTAGGTGCTGTACTCCCTGAGAAGGGTCAGGTTTAGGACACGTCCCTCCTCTACTATTTTCCACTGACTACCTTTGGCAGGGAGCTGCCTAATGTCCGGGCTTCTGTGAATCCCATTTTAGAGGGCTATCTTATTCACTGTATAACGAGCCTGAGTGCCTAATTTAGGTTTTCTAAATCTCAGTGATTTTTCTAAGCACTGGCATTAGGATTTTAACATGTAAACTCCTTCAGGAATCTAACCCAGATCCTCCTGAGTCAAAGACAAGACCATTCCCAAAGAATCCATTCCAGATTTTACACAGAGCAAGTACATGCTAGGTTAAGCTTGGTGCTTCAGATAATACTATCCAGCAATATGTTCATGTTCCATCAATTGTAACATCAGCAGGGATGGAGGAAAGCAGCAGCATGGGACAGAGCACTGGACCGAGAATCGGGAGACCTGGATTCTGTTACTGTCTTGACCTCGGTGACTTGCCCAGGGTAAAAGTGCATCTATATGGAGAAGCTATTGTGAAATAGGCTGGGTGGGAATTTAAAGTACAATAGCTATTCCACAATAGCTTCCCATGTGGATACTCTTATTCTGTACTAAAATTGCCTTTTTTACACTAACTTAATCCAGTTCCAAAAGTGGATTAAGCTAAACTGCACATGGACACTTTGTCTACATGGCAGGAAAAAAGTGTGTGTTCTTAATTTGAGTTTGCTAACTGGGGTTTAAGAAACGGCAGTGAAGACAACAGCTCAGCTTTTAACTTTGGCTAGCAGTTCAGGGACTAAACTTTAACTACTAACAAGAGTTAAAAAGCTGAGCTGCCATATCTTCACTGCCATTTTGCAAACCCCAATTAACAGGTTTTTCCCTGCAGCATAGACATATTCTCAGTGTCCACAGCACGAGCTATTCCAGGCAACTTCCCCTTGTAGCTCAGACCTTAAATGCTGTAGCTCAGATTTCTCACTCTCTGAAGTACAAATGACTTCAAATGGAAGATGAAGAGACTCCACATCTTGCAGCATTAGCCCTACTTACCCTCACGGCTACTCTTAGAGAGAAATGGCTTTTATCATAACATAGCTTTGACTTGTATAGTGCCAAGTTCCATGGTTATTCCGACACTAGGTGTCTAATTGACCAGTATTTAACTGGTTTTCACTAATATACATAACTGGTCATTTCTTTTCCCTAAATGTACCATTTATTTCTAATATAAGATAATGAATGGAATCAGTAATAACAACAGGTAGTAAAATACCCCTGTAATATACTGCATGAACAATGAGAACATTAAATTGCTCTTCCCAAGTGTTGGCACTAGTGCTGGTTGCAGATTGATTAAGTAAAAGTCATGACAAGTTTAAGAAATCATCCACTTAAATTTAACTCTAGGGGAAATAAAGAACCAGGAAGTACAGTATAACAACGGTTCTCAATATTACCTTTTGCCAATTAGCTGCAAGGAATGATTGAGCTATTTACTCTTGGAATAGTCTTGCCTAAAATTTGCATGTGTTCAGATCCATGTGGCACTTGTTAGCACTGCAATTTAAATACTGCAGTATGAAATTACCTGGAACCAGTTATTTAACACTAGCTTTGGATATACGGTCATGGAAGCTGTATTAAAATTCAAACCTGCTCCTGGGTAGAGTGATTGAAAGATACACCAGTAAAAAGCCCATCTGAGGCTTTGCAAGTATATCTAGTAATATTGATATAACCATCCTTTAACTAGTTTCCAAGAAAGCGACTCCACATGGGAACTCTCCACAAGTGCTTATTGTATTAAGAGCCAATAGTGTGAACCATGGAGCGTGGTTATCTTTTGTTGCTGATCGCTATTGCTATTTGCTTTCCATTATTAGCATTCTTGTTAACTGTTCCTTAGAGGATACAGCATTTAAGCATTAGTATATTTTATATATACTATAAACACTTTGGGCCATATAATATGCTGAAATAGTGTATTTTGCATGGTAACCAAGTGAATAAGATTTAATTATTTTTAGGGCAAAAAAAAGTACCAAATTCTGAGCTCATTTACCTGTGTAAAATGTAGGTAACTCCACTGACAATACAGTGGGCACAAATTAAGAGTCTTACCTTTTTACCAGTAGAGAAGATATAGCAGCTTGGGTCAATATTTCCTATCCTTATAATGAGACATATGGCTAGAACCAGGAATATCTTTAAACAAACAAACAAACAAAAATCCATTAACTGCACATAATATACTCCAAAGTTACACTGGTATAAATTAGCTCAGAATCTGGCCGCAGTTATTTAAACACACACAGACACACACACACACACACTTAATGCTAGTGTCTTTTCATTTTCAAATGATCTCTAAAAGTGATGGGACGTGATTACATATAAGCTAATGGAAAATGTTGATCCCCCTAGAAACCTATACAAATAATAATGCATGCAGTTAAAAGCAAACGGAGAATCTCCCTGTTATCTAAGGAAGTTGCAATATTAGACATGTGTTGGCAAATTAGAGTAAAGTTCTGAGCCACCCAGTGGCCTGGTCCCACCAACAAGAAATCTGTCCATTGCTGAGTGGTGATCTTTACTCAGTGAGCAAGCAATGCTGTGTCAGAGTTGTGTGTTTGTTGTTGGGGTTTGTTTATTTGTTTTACACACGCACCCCTCCACCTCCACCCCCCTCTGGTTAAGAGAGGCTGGATTCCAATCACCTTGTATGTACAGGGTTATTCATTTGTGTTTTGAACTATGTTAAAGCAGAAATTGTAAAATACACAGGGCTATAATAATCTGCTCAAAGGTGCTATAAAATTGTAAAGGTCTTTTCAAATGTAGGCATTAGCCTGATTTTACAGATTGGCAGGCTTAACGTTTTTGTGCGTCAATTTCCTAAGTCACAAGACAACTTAGGACTGGAGTCAGGACCCCTAGGCTCCTGCTGCACTCACTGGATCAATTCCTACATGGAGTAGGGAATAGTAGTTTACAAATATGTCAGGTTTTTGATGCTCGATGAATTTTTAAATCCTAGGGCTAAAGAGACTCCTGTATATAAACTACAATTACAATGTGGAGGTTTTATTAGATATTCGTCAATGGCAGCACCATATTAATCATTGCCAGCTTTCCATGTCACAGAATCAACAATATCATCAGAATTCCTGCTTCATCTCATGTTATTTCTAGCCCAAAAATTCACTCTAAGATTTTGTCAGTGTCCCCTAACTATTTACCCACCCCCAAGGGCAAATCTATTAGGAAGCTGCCAAAAAGATATTTCAATTTCTGTGTCAAATAATGAACTCGGGAGAGGAGTTGAATTGTACCCGAGAAGATTTATTAGTAACAATAGGATCCAGGAACAGCTCTGAAGCCCGTTTAAGTATTTCATTTTGGACCAAGTCACCAGGCTGACATCTGAGTACTACATGCATGTCCTCCAGGCCTACAGTACTTGGAATAAATACATTCTGGGTCAGAGGAAAAGCCAGAACTCTGCACATCTGTTCTAAATTTAATTTTCTACCATTTCCATTAAAGTCCTAAACACCAGGTTGAATTTGGAATAGAAACTCTGGCTGATGTCAATTTTCACCACTTGGAACTGTGCATGCTTCTGTGAGCCTTGCTCTTCCCTCAAAAGTTTTTCCTGGGAGACACTTTTCAGCATAGCTGCTTTGCACCATTCTTCTATTTCTGCAATCCAACCTTATTTGGAGCAGTAATTTCATTGCAGCTTTCTGTGTCCTATCCTGCCTTTCTAGGCTAAAGTGGCAGATGTGAAGAGAGGCTTTTAATTAATAAAAATATGTTGGCATCATGTAGGTTTTTAACATCCTGGAGGCTGGATCCTGCATCACTGAAATCAATAGGACTTTCACCATTGCCTTACATAAGCCCAGGCCCCTAGTTTTCACTGTATGGGGATGCTGACAGGAAAGTTCATTTTTCCTTTATATTCTTCTAGAGATACGCTCACCATTAATAAAAGTAATCCTTTTCAGTGTTAGCTACTGCCATCCTGAGCTTCAATTGAATAGAGCAGGCTGTCAGAAGACGGTCAATATTCTTCAGCAACACCAAAGGATTTTATCAGAACAGCAAAGTAATTTTAGTTAATGAAAAATGTAAATGCTTTCATGGACTGCTAGAATGGTACTTTACTCTTAAAAATGGTTATTGTACTAACAGATTAAAGTTATTTTATTTATTACTATCATCAGCATGCTTACAATTCTAATGGTTTTCAGGGTTAAGATTTAATTAATTCCGGGGCCAAATCTAGATGTCAGTGATAAAAGTTGGGGGTAAATATCTGGAGTTCCAGCCTTTAAGTCCAAATCAAAGGTATTTAGGCATCTAACTCCCAGGAGAGCAACAAAACCGTACCTAAGAGGAAAGATTTAAAAAATCAGGCATGTTTAGTCTTGAGAAAAGAAGACCCGGGGGGGGAGGAAGAAGCCTGATTAACATATTTGAAGACTTAAGGACTGTTGTGAAGAGGCCAGTGATCAACTGTTCTCCGTGTCTACTGAAGCTACAACAAGAAGTAACGGGCTTAATCTGCAGCAAGGGAGATTTAGGTTAGATATTAGGAAAAACTTTCTAACAAGCTCTGGAATAGGCGTCCAAAAGAGGTTGTGGAATCCCTGTCATTGGAGGTTTTTAAGAACAGTTTGGACAAACACCTGTCGGACAGTTTAAGCATACTTGGTCCTGCCTCAGCACAGGAGTCTTGGTGACTTTGAGGTCCCTTCCAGCCTTACATTTCTATGCTTCTATTATTTAAAGTATTTAAAGTTGAACCACCACACAGGTACAAGTCTGATTTTTTTAATACCCTCATTACTCAGCTAAATCAAAACAGATTTTCATCAGGCCACTGAAAGGCATCAGCTTTGTCAATGGTTTATCTTCTTGCCTAATTTACATTTTCTATATAGAGTTTGGAATAACAGCTGATCAAGAGGTCTCTCACATTTTAATGTATATATATTACAGGAAAAGTAATGTTTTCACTCAGCACTTACTTTAAAACAACAAAATAACTATTTCATTCTTTCGCCTCCATCTTTTTTTTTTTTTATTATTATTTTAAAGAAAGATAAAACCACCGGACCTGGAAAACTTCAGCCAAAAAATGAAAGTCCGGGAAAGTTATGAGCAACTGATACAGGGCAATTTATAATGAAAACACTTAAGCAGCATAGGGCTACTATTATATCTATAATGCCAGTCAAGGGATGGTGGTAGTAATGGGGTGAATAGGCTATAGCCATCTACAAATATCTGAAGTTTAATTCTTCATCCTTTAGCAAAATACAATGGGTTATTTAGTAGGATATAACTTTAAATAGGGTGACAAACAACGGAACATTTTTGTTGAGTATCAGAAAAAAATTTCTGACAAGCCTTTGAGTGTGCACTATCACTTGTGTATACAAATAACCTGCAATCAATTTTGCATGTGTACACAAATATGAAAGAAAATACAATTGATAATGCATGAAGAATGACTCTGCAAGTGTTTTGTGATGGAAAACTGAATGCACTCAAATGTAACTGAATATACAAGCCTATGAATATTTGTCAACTCTAGTTTTAAAAGAGCCAATTATCTGAAAATCTATTTTGGGCAACAATATATATTGGCAGGGGGAAGATACACTATGACTTCTCTCCTACAGACCATTTCTAACTAACTACTATAAATCTATATTATCAAGGCCATTAACTGTGACACAGTAGGCACCACTAAGGTCTTTTTTCTTTAATGCATATTATGTATAAGGCCCTTCCTTTTCGGTTTTTATTTTTTTCCTGGAAATTTAATCAGTGTTTATTACTACAACAACAAAAACATGAAAATCGGTGCAAAAACTAGTGATTTTCCTGGGTAAATATTGGGGTTTATTTTGGTGGGTGGAAGGACAGGGGGGAAAAGTATTCAGTAGATTAATGCTTTGATGAACACAATTCAATGTGGTTTTCTACAGAACTAAAACAACTCAAAACACAATGCCACCTTTGAGTTTAAGAAAACAATACATCTCTAATCCCCAAATAAAACTTTTCATTTGAATAAACAGTTTACTGTTGTATAGTAAGAACTATTAGCCTATAAATATTTATATTTAATAATCCGGCCACACCATTTGCAGTGCATACACTCAACTTCATCCTTTTCTCCTGTTTTTTTTTTAAACTTTTGAATACTTCCTTGTGTTCTAGAACATGTTCTGATACAGTGTTTCATTTTCTTCCCATTTTAGAGCTTCAAATCTTTAAACTATTATCTAACAGCTTGAAATGTATACATAGTTGGCATGAGATTCACCAACACGCTCAGACGGGCACGCACTAGAGCTTGCATGCATGCCTCTATGTTTATTCTGTGCATCTTTTAGACTAATATATAGCCTTATTTCAACAGGCAACTTTGCATATATACAGACTACTGTATTATCATAATACATGTATCTCATGCAATGTATTGTATTTTTTTTGTAAAACCCGGCACTTTTTTTTGGTAAAAATTGGTTTAAACTGAAAATGAAGGGACTTAATTATGTGTCAGCTCTCACTGTATTTCAAATGGCTTTTTTAAGAGATTTTGAAATAGTAAAAAGTCCTCCCTCCCATGTGTTTTCTGCAGTGTGTGGATGATTTGTTATTCATCTTATTTGCGTATGTTTTTTTCCTTATTGCTAAAGAAAGTGTTGAAAAAAGCAGCAAGGCTAAACTGTACTGACTGCCTTTGCAAATATCAGAAAATGAACGCTTCGCTAACGGCACATATTAGTCATTCTGGTTAGTGAAGAAAGCACCCAATTAAATTTCGGCACGTAATGTAGACACCTTCCCAAAGAAAACATGAACATGCTTTACAGACAGAAAGGGCTTGAGCCAGTACCATTGACAGGAGTGGAAATTTTGGCATTAGCTTCAATGGGAGCAGGATCAGAGCCAGAGTTTTTAAAAACAGTAATGAAAGTTTAAGACATGATTCCAGAAAAACACAAGTCAAGGAAAAGTTATCATCATCAAGATGATTACTGCTGTCTAGTCTGTGTGAATTTGTGTAATAAAACAAGAGCAAAGGCCGTGAATGAAGCGTGAAGAAGTAGAAGAATGTACGTGTGTCCACTCACTTTAAAACGTCAGTAGCCCAACCTAACCTTCATCAGCAGAGCTATTCAGACCCACAGGATCGCCAGTGGGGGCTCAGCATGGGAAGTGGTTAAATACCTTTAGTGTTCTGGAGCTAGGAGGATGTGTGCTTGAATGCTGAACTGGCATGGCTATAATGCTAAGTCTACTGCAAACACTGCTCAAACTACTTCCCTTTCTAGGAATTGTTTCTGGTCTGGGCTAGGTATGTAATACAGAATTTCAGTCACAATTTGTGTACAAAATACAGAAGTATAACTCACTGGATCAGCCTCTTTCAGGTTAGCCACCTCTCAAATGGGACCACATAGTGCATCAGACTCAGTGGTCAAGAAGAAGGGAATACTGAAACAACAAATATTTATTTTAGGGAACATCGATTAGGCAATTTAGTGTCCCTCTCTCCTGCATACAAACCATACCATTCAAAAACCAAGGAGAATGTGCAGAAAAAGGAAGGCCATCTTTGAGATATGTTTTCCCAAGCTCTCAAAACATTCAAGAGGAGGATTAGGATGTAAGGCAGAGGTGGGCAAACTACAGCCCGCGGGCCATATCCAGCCTGTGGGCCCCTCCTGCCCCTGGAGGCTACCTCCGACCCCTCCCTGCTGTAACCCCCTCCCCCCGCAGCCTCAGCGCACCCCGCCACCGGCACAATAATCTGGGCAGCGGGGCTGGGAGCTCCTGAGGTAGCGCAGCTGCAGAGCCCGGCTTGACCCGGTGCTCTGTGCTGCGAGGTGGCAGCGGCGTGGCTGTAGCATCGCCAGCCACCCATGCTCCAGGCAGCGTGGTAAGGGGGCAGGGAAGGGGATTGGATAGAGGGCAGGGGAGTTCGGGGTGGTGGTCAGGGGGCGAGGGTGTGGATGGGGTCGGGGCAGTGAGAGGGCAGGGAACAGGGGGGTTGAATGGGGGCAGATGTCCCAGGGGGGCAGTCAGGAAGGAGGGGGAGCGGGGGGGGTGGATGGGGCAGGGGTCCCGGGGGGCAGGACAGTCAGGAAGGAGAGGGAGGGTTGGATGGGGCAGTCGGGGCAGGGGTTCCGGGGGCGGTCAGGGGACAGAGAGAAGGGGTGGTTGGATGGGGCAGGGGGGCCGTCAGGAATGAGAGGAGGGGTTGGATGGGGCAGATAGGAGAGGGCGGGTGGGCCACGACCTCCTCCTCTAACCAGCCCTCCATACAATTTCCAAAACCCAATGCGGCCCTCAGGCCACAAAGTTTGCCTGCCCCCCATGTAAGGGAAAAATCAGCGATGCTCAAAGTCCACTCAGAATCTACAGTTGTATACATAGTCAAAGAAATGGAAGTCTCTGCTAAAATGATCAGCCATGAAATAATTTAATGTTATTTATATGGTCATAATTAGCCTTTAGGGGCAATATGCCACAGAGGAAAAGGGGGCAGTTCACACTTCTTTAGAGATAGGGATAGAAATAATCTGCAAACTCAATAAAAATAGCACTTCTACTGGTCAACTTAAAAAAAAGTGTTAAAATCATTAGGATTATAATTTAAATAAAAGCTTTGATTCAGCAAAAGTTGATTGGGTCATAAAAGAAGGCTGGTACACACCATTATTTACTAGCTCAGCCAAAGAAACTTCCCTTTTATATACAATTATACACGTATACAATTATATACATGAATATATTACGTATTCCCCTTCTGAGGCATGAGAACGCTTCACGTGTGAAAGCAATGACACAAATATTGCTTGTTGCTCTCTAGGAGCACCAGAGGGAATCAACCATGCTTGATTGTTTGCAACTCTTTCTCCAATACATGTTTAATTGGTTTACGTGTTCTGTCGGACACCAACTTCTTCCTCTAACCCACTTGGTTGGATTACTCATTGCAAATAACTTATCTAACAAATTTAGGCCTTTTTCTTTTCCCAAATTATTTATGGATAAGTTATTCAAAATAAAAGCTGCTTTGATAGGACCACCAGACCATATACTCGCCAGGTACTGTTTTACTGTCATTTTTGGGAAACTTTTACATTCCAGAAACGTTCTTGTAAATAAAAAGCTTGTTCACCTGGATGTTCAAAAATAAAGGGTCATGCATACCAGCAAAGCAAGACAGTAGGATTTATTTGCAAGAATACTCAGGGATACTTTTTAATGGGACCACAAGTAGAGCTAGAGGAATCATGCTGGCAGATTTCCTTAGTTCTGTTGCTATTGAAGAAAGCTTATCTGAAATGCAACAAGGCTAGTAATTTGTTCCCCTCTATATTTGAAGAATTTGTTAAAAAACAAAAACAAACAAACATGCTACACACAAACTTTCTCTTTTGTTTGTCTTTCAGCACATGAACCACTTGCACCCCAATGGGCTGTACCCCCCAGCTATGATGGGTTTGTATCTTGTTCAACTGTCCAGGTACATCACCCCCAAAAGCCTTGGTGGTACTGAGCGCAACAAGCAATATTTGTGTCATTGCTTTTACACTTGAAGCGTTCTCATGCCTCAGGAGAGGAATGATTAATATCCCTGAAGCTCAATACATTTATACAAGTCAGACTGCTCTAAAGCCATGACTTCAACACCCATATTGTCTTCCTGGTGGTGAACTACGGTTTTGTCCCTTTTCTCTTTTTTTTAAAAGCGATATTCAGTTAAGCTGCCCCATGACCCACTTTCATTCCAGGGGTGTAAAACCCTATGTAAAATAAATAATTACAAAAGACATTTTGGGAAAATGAGTAAAAGTATTTGACCAATCAAGACTTAGGGTTGGTCTACACAGTTAGGTCGACATAAGGTAGCTTGTCAAGCTAATTATGTCAGTGTCTACACTACAGCCTTCCTCCTGCCGATGTAAGTGCCCTACTACACCGACATAACAACTCCACCTCCACGAAAGGCGTAAGGATGATGTCTGTGTAGTTAGGGCGACGCAGTGTCTTTGTAGACATTGTGTCCCTTACACTGGCTGTCTTGTCAATTTCACGGCAGGAGCCATGAAAAAAACCACAAGAAAACCCCTGCTCCCCTGGAGAGCTGGACCCAACTCCCAGCTGTGAGCCAGGATGAGAAGCCCAAGCAGTCCCCTGCTGGCTGGGAGCCAGGCAGTCTTGTCAATTACAGGGCTCACTAAGCTGTGAAATTGACAAGACTACCTGGCTCCCAGGGGGGAAGGGACTGAAAAGCTGGAGCCCGGTTCCTGGTGGTGAGAAGCCCTGTGTGGCTCCCCCTCTGCTCCTGGCAGGGCATGGGCAGCAGGCAGGCCACAATTAAAAAAAAATCGGTTCAACCACTGTAAAGTTATATAGCTCTTACTTTTTTAATTGAATTTGTTTGTGAATGAATTCTCTTTTTAAACAGGCAAATTTCAAAAAACAATTAAATTGGTTTCTAATGTAGCACAATCATTTAAAAGAAAACATACTAGGACAAAGTCTTTTTACTACGGTCAAGATGGTGTTTCAGAATCACTCACTGCTGACGCACAGTAAATTTTTAACCCATCTTCCAAAAGGACTGTGTACACAGACTTAATGTACATAGCCAGCTGTCTATTAGGTCAATAAAAGATAGTTACCTTTTCCATAACTGGTGTTCTTTGAGATGTGTTGCTCATGTCTATTCCACAATAGGTGTGCGTGCTCGCCACGTGCACCCAAGTCGCAAGTTTATCCCCTAGCAGTACCTGTAGGGGAACGCCCATATAGACCCATGGAGATGCACCTCCATGGCACGGTATAAGGGGTGCTGTGCGCTCCCCCCACCCTCAGTTCTTTCTTGTCAGACAACTCTGACAGAGGTGAAGAAGGGTAAGATGTGGAATAGACCTGAGCAACACATCTTGAAGAACACTAGTTACGGAAAAGGTAACGTCTTTTCTTCTCCGAGTGATCGCTCATGTGTATTCAACAATAGATGATTCCAAGCTATATCTGTTGGAGATGGGTAGGCGTTCACAAATTCTCGGGATGGAGCACAACCATCCCTGGTCTGGGAGACAACTGCATAATGTAAGGTGAACATGTGAACTGAAGAGCATGTAGCAGCCCTGCAAACATCCTGAATGGGGACATGGGCTAATGGGACACTTGCGCCCTAGTTGAGAGTGCCCTCACAATTGGTGGCGGAGGGATTCCCGCCAGGTCACAACAGGTACGGATGTACGAGGTGATCCAGTTGGAGAGCTGCTGAGTGGAGATCGGCTGACCTTTCATGCGTTCGGCTGAGGCGATGAACAACTGCGAAGACTTGCTGAACGGCTTACTCAGCTCCAGGTAAAAAGCCAGAGCCCATCTCACATCCAGCATGTGGAGACAGCGCTCCTTGCTAGACGCCTGGGGTTTGGGGCAGAGGACCGGCAGGAAAATGTCCTGACCCCTACGATAGGCGGAGACCACCTTTGGGAGAAACAAAGGATGTGGGTGGAGCTGGACCTTATCTTTATGAAACACTATGTCCGGGGGCTCGGAAGTCAGGGGCCTGAGCTCCAAGACCCGCCTAGCCAACGTGATTGCCACCAGGAAGGTCACCTTCCACGAGAGGTGAGACCAGGAGCACATAGCTAGCGGCTCAAACTGGGGGCCTGTGAGCTGGGCCAGCACCAAGTTCAGGTCCCACTGTGGGACTGGGGGCCTAACGTACCGGAAGAGAGGATCCAATCCCTTAAGGAATCGGCCAGTCATAGCATGGGAGAACACCGTATGCCCCTGCACTGGCGGGTGGAAGGCCGATATGGCCACCAAGTGCATCTTGACGGACGAGGGCGCCATCCCTGAGCTCAAAGGTGAAGGAGGTAGTCCAGAATCAGCTGGATCGGGGCGTTTCCCCCATGGCTGCCCCGCTCAGCTGCCCATCGGAGAAATTGAGATCACTTTGACAAGTAGGTTCAGTGCATAGAGAGTCACCTGCTTTCCAAGGGGAGGCGCTGAACCCTTTCCAAGCACATCCTTTCCTCACGGCCTAACCACTGAGCAGCCACGCCGTGAGGTGGAGTGCCACTAGGTTGGGGTGGAGGAGGTGGCTCTGGTCCTGGGAGAGGAGATCTGGGCAGGATGGTAACAGCCATGGCAAGGCGACCGCCAGACTTGTGCGGGTCCTGTACCAATGCTGCCGGTGCAATCAGGAGGACCCAGGCCCTGTCCGTCTGTATCTTTTCCAGGACCTTGCCGATCAAGGGGGAAAGGCATAGAGAAACTGGCCTGACCAGGACAGGAGGAAGGCATCAGAGATAGCGCCCCATATCAGCCCTTCCCGCCCCGGAGCAGAACCGGGGACATCAACGGTTCTGCCGAGTCACGAACAGGTCCACCTGGGGAGTTCCCCACTCTTGGAAAAGTCTGTGCATCACCTCTAGGTGGAGAGACCACTCGTGCTGAGAGGAGAAGTCCCTGCTCAAGCAATCAGCCTGTGAGTTCTGGGCTCCTGGTAGGTGGAAGGCCTGTAGGCAGATGTCATGGGCTATACAGAAGCCCCACATCATGAGGGCTTCCAGGCACAGGATTGGGCCCCTCCTTGCCTGTTGATGGAAAACATTGAGGCCATGTTGTCCGTGAGAACCCTGCCCTCCAGGTGCGAGTGGAAGGCCATGCACACCAGTCATACCTCCCTGAGCTCCTTGACGTTTATGTGGAGGGCCAGGTCCTGTGCTGACCACAGACCTTGGGTCTGAATGTCTCCCACATGGGCTCCCCACCCCAGGTCCGACGCGTCGGACACCAGCTCCACCGACAGGGGCCTGCCCCTGAACAGGACCCCATGGAGCATGTTCCCTGGGGAGGATCACCATCGTAGGGAGGCAATCACCGGCTAGGGCACAGTGAGGACCTTGTCCATCCTGTCTCTGGCCTGGGAGAACACCGAGGAGGAGCGGCGCCGACCACGAGAACGAGACCATGACCCCGACGTGGAGGAACGGTACTGCCGGTAGCAGCTGCTCCGCGATCAGCAAGGCGCTGCTGATTGACACCCAGGGCTACAGGAGTGGTGCCGTGGCAGGGTCCTGGAGAGAGACGACAAACGAGAACGGCGTTATGTCTGGTGGGAGAGGCGCTCTGGCCGACGTGGCGTCCAGGACCGCCCCGATAAACTCTATGCGTTGTACCAGGACTAATGTGGACTTGGTGTCGTTTACCAACAGGCCCAGAGTGGTGCACGTGGACAGAAGGAGCACCACGTGGTCCCGCACCTGCAACCGGGAGCTGCCCTTGACCTGCCAGTCGTCCAGATAGGGGAAGATCTGGACCTCACAGCGCCTGAGGTAGGTCGCCACCACAGACATACACTTTGTAAATACCCTGGGGGCAGTGGACAGGCAAAACGGGAGGACCGTAAATTGGTAGTATTCCTGCCCAGCCATGAAACGGAGGAAGCGTCTGTGCCCCTCGAATATATGAATGGGGAAGTAAGTGTCCTGCAGATCAAGGGAAGCGTATCAGTCCTCGGGATCCAGAGAGGGGATGATGGAGGCCAGGGAGACCATGCGGAACTTGAGCTTCACCATGTACTGGTTCAGGCCTCGCAGGTCCAGGATGGGCCTGAGCCCCCCTTTGGCCTTCGGGATAAGGAAATAGCGGAAGTAAGTACCCTTTGCATCTGAACTCTGCTAGCACCACTTCCACCGCTCCTAGGCCAAGGAGCCGCCCCACCTCCTGCTCGAGCAGGGCCTCGTGAGAGGGGTCCCCCGGGAGGGATGGGGGAGGAGTAGAGGTAAACTGGAGGGTATAACCCTGAGAGATGGTGCTGAGGACCCATCAGTTCAAGGTCAGCCGCAACCATTCCAGGAGAAAAGCACACAACCGGTTGGAAAAGGGAAGCTTTACTGAGGGTGGATCCCTGATGAGAACTGGTAGGTCGCCCCCGGGCATCCTGATAAAACTGCTGTTTCCCTGCCAGTTTGCCTTTGGAGGACCCAGGCTGGGGGGCAGGCCGAGACTGCCTCTTCAGCTGTTTATTATAGTCCCACGACTTTTTATAAGGGGGCTCATATTTAGAGTGGGTGGCCTGGGTGGGAGCCTGCTGCGACAAACTTAGGTCTAGCCAGAGTTGGAACATAGAGGCCAAGAGTCTTAAGTGTAGTGCAGGAGTCCTTCAGGCCATGCAGTTTTATGTCCATTTGTTTCGCAAACAGAGCCTTGATGTCAAACGGACAATCCTGCAAGGAGCTCTGCGCCTCACTGGACAGCCCGGACAGCAGGAGCCATGACACCCTTCTCATGGACACCGCGGAGGCCATGGAGCATGCGGCCATGTCCGCGGCATCTGCCACTGCTTGCAGGGCTGCCCTGGCAGCCGCTGTATCCTCCTCCACCAGAGCTTTGAACTCCTTCCTGTCACGCTCCTGGAGGGAGTCCTCGAACTTGGGCAGAGAACCCCATAGATTGAACACATACCGGCCCAGGAGAGCCTGATGGTTCGCCATCCGTAACTGGAAGCTCGAGGATGAATACATTCTTCTCCCAAATGAATCCAGCTTCCTTGAATCTTTATTTTTTGGAGTAGGGGCTGGTTGGCCCTGCTGTTCCCTGTGGTTGACCGACTCAACCACCAGGGAGTTAGGAGCAGGGTGGGTGCAAAGGTATTCATGTCCTTTGATGGGCACAAAATACTTGCGTTCTGCTCTCTTAGAGATGGGGGCCAATGAGACGGGAGTTTGCCAAAAGGCATTTGAAATTTTCACCACCACTTCGTGGAGTGGAAAGGCCACCCTACCTGGTACCAAGGTGGACAGGACGTTAAAAAGGGAGTCTGAGGGCTCCTCCACCTCCTCTGCCTGAAGGTTGAGGTTTGATGCCACCCTTTTCAATAACTCCTGGTGAGCTTTAGAGTCTTCCTGTGGGATGGAGGGGCAGTAATTGCCTCATCAGGGGAGGGAAAGGAGGCAGGCGTGGTACTTTGTGTGTCCACTGGCACCAGAGGATTCACCCCCTGGTCACTCTCCAGGTACGGCACCGAAGATGCACATCCCACCGACTCCTTCCTCGGAGGCCAGGAGAGGGAGGCCAATGGCTGTTCTGAGGCTCCGGACACCAAGCGACCCACCACTGGGGGTTGCGTTGGGAGCCACAGTGCCCACTGGTACCATTGTGCCAGCCACGGGGCCCGGTGCCAGTGCACCTGCTGTGGCACCGGCAGAGCAGGCTGTTCGGCCTGGCTGGCCTGACCCATCGATAGACGACTACGAAGGGAAGCCGGGCTGATGTACGACTTTATGTCCGGTGGGAGGGAATGGTGCCGACCACGAGACCAAGACCATGACCCCAATGTGGCGGAAGGGTACCTCGCGATTAGCGAGGTGCTGGCGATCGACACCTGGGGCTACAGGAGTGGTGCCATGTCGGGGTCCTGGAGTGAGACGACAAACGAGAACGGCGTCGACATTTGTGTTGCGACTGGCTACGATTTAAAACTTGTCTTAGACCTAAATGGACCCCTCATTCTGATTACATTCTGTTGACTAAATCTTTAATAGGATCATGGATTTTTCTTTGAGTGATTGCTCATGTGTATTCCACAATAGGTGTGTGTGCTCGCCGCGTGCACCAGTGTCAGAAGTTTTTCCCCTAACAGTACCCGTAGGGGAGTGCCCCTGTTGACCGCTGGAGTGGCGCCTCCATGGCACGGTATAAGGGGCGCTGCACGCTCCCCCCACCCTCAGTTCTTTCTTGCTGCCAGTGAAGGTGCTTTGAAACTGCTCTGCTCCAGCTTTGCTACAGCTCATCCCCAGAGCTCTTGGTCATTAAGTGTATGGTTCTCCTTGTCCAGATCTATTCTGCCTCCAACAATCTTCTATTCATTGAACTTTTTGAAACTTTTCACTTTTAAAAAGAGAGGTAAGGGATTGACTCTGTGTACAAAAATCTGCAGAGGGACAATATTGAGGTCTGTAGAAGCTACAAAGGGTCCTGTGGCACCTTATAGACTAACAGAGGATTGAAGCATAAGCTTTTGTGGGTGAATACCCACTTCTTCGGAGGCAAGCAGTGGAAATGTTTGATGGATTTCCACTCCATACGGCTAAATGCAGTGCCTTGCATAGTCTCAAGTATCAGAGGGGTAGCCGTGTTAGTCTGGATCTGTAGAAGCTACAAAGGGTCCTGTGGCACCTTATAGACTAACAGAGGATTGAAGCATAAGCTTTTGTGGGTGAATACCCACGAAAATATTGAGGTCTGTTATTTCTCACCTCTATATATTATTTATTTATTTAAAAACATTTTTGCTGTTAATAAACATGTTATCTCAGGAGACACAAATCCACAGATTGAGAACTGCAAACCTAAGCATCTCTGATGGTATCTTCTAGACTGAGCACTGAGTCCCACTGGGTAGATAGAAAATTAATCTAAATAATCTATACTGAAGAGATTGGGTCCCTAATCCATGAACTACTGGAACGCATTTACAAAAAACTTTTCTTAAACATTTACATGAATATATTGTCTCGTACTACAGAATTAAAACGCATAATCCCTATTCCATGATGAGATCTCTTTGAGTTACAATGTATCTTAATTAAAACTATCTCAAAAAGTATTTTATCAAAAAAATCAGATTTAAATTAAAAAATTGGATTTATTTTTAAAAATCATTGATTTTTATCTAGCCGGCATTGTAGGGATGGACCCTTATGAATCATACACAGCATTTCAGGATTATAGAATACTAAGCATGTCATGTTATTCATAGAAACATCAGAATGGCCATGCTGGGTCAGAATAATGGTCCATCAAACCCAGTATCCGGTCTTCCAACATTGGCCAGTGCCAGGTGCCCCAGAGGGAATGAACAGAACAGGTAATCATCAAGTGATCCATCCCATCACCCATTCCCAGCTTCTGGCAAACAGAGGCTAGGGACAGCATCCCTGCCCATCCTGGCTAATAGCCATTGATGGACTTTATTCTCCATGAATTTATCTAGTTCTTTTGTGAACCCTGTTAGCGTCTTGGCCTTCACAACATCCTCTGACAAGGAATTCCACAGGTTGACTGTGCATTGTGTGAAGAAATACTTCCTTTTATTTCTTTTAAACCTGCTGCATATTAATTTCATTTGGTGACCCCTAGTTCTTGTGTTATGTGAAGGATTAAACAACACTTCCTTATTTACTTTCTCCACATCTGTCATGATTTTATAAACCTCTATCATATCACCTCCCTAGTCGTCTCTTTTCCAAACTGAAAAGTCCCAGTTGTCCTAATCTCTCCTCATATAGAATCTGTTCCATACCCCTAATCATTTTTGTTGCCCTTTTCTAAACCTTTTCCAATATATCTTTTTTGAGATGCGGCGACCATGTCAGCATGCAGTATTCAAGATGTGGCCATACCATGGATTTATATAGAGGTAATATTATATTTTCTGTCTTATGATCTATCCTTTTCTTAAGGATTCCAATCATTCTGTTCGCTTTTTTGACTGCCACTGCACGTTGAGTGAATGTTTTCAGAGAACTATCCACAATGACTCCAAGATCTCTTTCTTGCGTGGTAACAACTAATTTAGACCCCAACATTTTATATTGTTAGGCAAAAAGATTTCCCTCCTCCCCCAAGAATTAGGCAAGCACAGACAATACTGAAGGGGTTTTATTTACAGTACCAGGAAGACTGATAAACAGCTTTGAAAATATGGTCCCATAGTGGCCAGTTATATACATTCTCTTATTAATTTATTTACATTTATTTGTACATACAGAGACAGGCATTGTTACAAGTCAAGAGAACTCTGAACAAAGATAAAAATAGGAACAGTACGTACATATAAAGGTCATCCTGATTGCATCAAGTATCTATGGCTACCTTGCCGGGGGAAAGAGGCAGGATCGGGGAGAGGGGTAGGGATGAGTGCTTACAGATATCCGGTGGGCTCTGAAGGGAGGGTTTGTTCTGTTCTAAGAGCTGAGTTACGGTTTTTGTCTTGGCTGTTAGCTAAATTTTAACTCTTGCCTGACAATATGTACAGCTGGGATTATGTTTTCCAATGTGCATTACTTTGCATTTATCAACATGGAATTTAATCTGCCATTTTGTTGCCCAGTCACCCACTTTTGTGAGATCCCTTTGTAACTCCTCGCAGTCTGCTTTGGCCTTAGCTATCTTGAGTAGTTCTGTATTATCTGCAAATTTTGCCACTTCACTGCTTACCCCTTTTTCTAGATCATTTATGAATATGTTGAACAGCACTGGTCCCAGTATAAAACACTATTTACCTCACTCTATTCTGAAAACTGTCCATTTATTCCTACCCTTTGTTTCCAATCTTTTAACTTAATTTCCATGTCCTCATAACTAAATGAAGTCTTCACAATGTGCCTTTGTGAACTATCTAAACACAGAAAGAGAGAGATCCAAGACCAACAGTTTCTCAATATCAACACCTCATTGAGAGTTGGACTGCAGTGGGACAGCCTCTAGTCTAGCACCTCTATTGGTGTAAGTACATGGCAGAGGCTGACTGCACCAGAAATCCATTTAACCAAACAGACACATTCTTTTATGTCTGTTAGCCAGAAGATGCAAAGAAACACTACTTCTCAGTATCCCACAAAATAATAAAACCCGTTCCATCTTAGTACAGATGGTCTTTGGCAACACAGTAGCCATCCTGGAATCCAGTTGTCAAGCCAGGATGAAGTCAAAGAAAAGTGCTGGAAAGGAAACTTGATAGTTACAAATAATTTTTTCAGCTGTTGAGAACACAAACGTAAGTTTTAACAAATGTGCCCACTTCAAAATACAAGAGTTTGTGGAATATGGAATTAACCACACATCAATCTCTTGTTTCCTTCTGAAGTGGGTTACATCTACCACTTCCTCAGTCTAGACTCCTTTCGTAGGATGAGAAACAACACCTGCTTCGTGGAACATTGCATAAAAGAATATGATAGTGTTACTCATGATCAAATTATTGATGTAAATTCAACATGCTTAATAGCGTTCTCTTCATTGAAAGAAGTTGGAGAACATCCAGAAATAGGCTAAAAGACAAAATGTTACACCCAAAATTGTATTCAAGAGATTCAAAAGCAAAGCTAATCTTGATCAGGACACATGCTCTTACAGAAGATACATTCTAGAGGAAGAGGAAAAATGCAGACTGCAATAGGCCAGAGTTTGGAATGAACATTGCCAAACCACATAACCCAAAAGAGCATAATGCCCACAGAATTGACGCTAAATAGGGGAAAAAAACATTTCCATACTAGCTTGTGGGACAAATGTCAGTGAAAAAGGAAACCCTAAATGGACCTCAAGCATTTATATAGCTTGGTTATGGATAAAACAAATTCTTCTGCAGAAACCATCACCAATTTTAATTTTATATATACACATTTTTATATTCTTGAAAGGTGCTAGATTGAGGTCCCGAAAAATGAAGTCACTTATATATCCACAGACCAAGCATATGATGGGCAGAGTCAAGGCAGCAGCTTTGCAAGCTCCACCTATTGCCTGGCAGAATTTCCTAAACCTAACCTAGAAGGAAACTCTTCGAGGATTAAAAGGGTAGTTCAGTCTCATACCCTTTCAGTCCTTGGTCTCTGCTGAAACTACCAACAAGGATGTCAACTGAAGAGGTGCGGCTAAGAAGTGGACACCAACCTCCTAGAAATTGTTATCCGACAACACCAACTTTTAGCTACTTCCGTACTTGGTGACTAACTAAAGGCAAATAGAATGTCAATACGTCAATTTAGAAACAAGGCAGAAACTTCCTGCCCTCTTTTCTTTTATGTATCTGGGCTCAACCAGAAGGAAAAGCGTATTATGAGGTAACAAAATCCTATATGCTTCTCTCCAAACATCAAGAAATCCGCTCCAGAAAAAAAACAAAATCCAGCAACAGAGTTGAAGAAAAAAAAAAAGATTTTTAAATTTTTGTTCTTTACAGAATACATTTTGCTTTTTTAAAATAAACCTGTTTAAAATGAAATCTGAATGTAATACAATATATATTAAGGACTAAAACTATAATCTCTTAAAATAATTAAATAAACTAAATATGCCGAATTCATGAACTTCTACCAAAAACTCTTAGTTAAAGGCTGCTAATTTTAAAAGTTTGAAAGACAGCCTAAGTAGAGTAGGAGGGTGTGTCTACACTACGAAAGTAGGTCGAATTTATAGAAGTCGATTTTTTAGAAATCAATTTTATACAGTCGATTGTGTGTGTCCCCACTTAAGACCATTAAGTCGGCGGAGTGCGTCCACAGTACTGAGGCTAGTGTCGACTTCCGGAGCGGCACTAGCCTCGGTACTGTGGATGCACTCCGCCGCCCATTGGAATTCTGAGTTGAGATCCCAAAGCCTGATGGGGCAAAAAACATTGTCGTGGGTGGTTCTGGGTACATGTCATCAGCACCCCCCTTCCTCCGTGAAAGCAACGGCAGACAATGTTTCGCGCCTTTTTTCCTGGGTTACCCATGCAGATGCCATACCACGGCAAGCATGGAGCCCGCTCAGCTCACCATCACCGTACGTCTCCTGGGTGTTGGCAGATGCAGGACTGCATTGCTACACAGCAGCAGCTCATTGCCTTGTGGTAGTAGATGGTGCATTATGACTGGTAGCCATCCTCGTCGTCTCCTGGGTGCTCTTGGCTGGCCTCGGTGAGGTCGGTCGGGGCGCCTGGGCAGACATGGGTATTCCTGGCAGACCTCGGTGAGGTCTGTGAGGGGCACCTGGCATAAATGGGAGTGACTCAGGTCATTCTCTTCTTTAAGTTTTGTCTAATGGAGATTCAGTCCTGCCTGGACTATTGGCAGAGGGATAGCTCAGGGGTTAGAGCATTGGCCTGCTAAACCTAGGGTTGTGAGTTCAATCCTTGAGGAGGCCATTTTGCCTCAGGCTGCTCTCCCAGCCAGCAGCACCGCGAGCACCCAGGAGACGATGACAGTTAGCAGTCGTACTGCACTGTCTGCTGCCAGCCTACCCCTTGCTCCCTGCTCCTTCTGTGAAAGCAACGGCTGACAATCGTTTTGCGCCTTTTTCCGTGTGGGTGCCATATTGCTGTCAGCATCGTCATCCACCTGCCACTTCTGCTGCCACTCTGCTCTCCTGCAGATGTCATACCACGGCAAGCATGGAGCCCGCTCAGATCACCGTGGCAGTTATGACCGTTCTGAACACCACGCGCATTATCCAGCAGTATATGCAGAACCAGAACCTGCAAAAGCAGGCGAGTAGGTGACGGTATTGCAGTGAGGAGAGTGATGAGGACATGGACACAGACTTCTCTCAAAGTAAGGGCCCCGGCAACGTGGACATCATGGTGGTAATGGGGCAGGTTCATGCCATGGAACGCCGAGTCTGAGCCTGGGAAACAAGCACAGACTGGTGGGACCGCATAGTGTTGCAGGTCTGGGACAATTCCCAATGGCTCTGAAACTTTCGCATGCGTAAGAGCACTTTCATGGAACTTTGTGATTTGCTTTCCCCTGCCCTGAAGCGCCAGAATACCAAGATGAGAGCAGCCCTCACAGTTCACAAGCAAGTGGCGATAGCCCTGTGGAAGCTTGCAACGCCAGACAGCTACCGGTCAGTCGGGAATCAATTCGGAGTGGGCAAATCTACTGTGGGGCTGCTGTGATCCAAGTAGCTAACGCAATCACTGAGCTGCTGCTACCACCAAGGGTAGTGACTCTGGGAAATGTACAGGTTATAGTGGATGGCTTTGCTGCAATGGGATTCCCTAACTGTGATGGGGCGATAGATGGAACCCATATCCCTATCTTGGCACTGGAGCACCAAGGCACGAGTACATAAACCAAAAGGGGTACTTTTCAATGGTGCTGCAAGCACTGGTGGATCACAAGGGACGTTTCACCAACATCAACGTGGGATGGCCAGGAAAGGTACATGACGCTCGCATCTTCAGGAACTCTGGTCTGTTTCAACAGCTGCAGCAAGGGACTTTCTTCCCAGACCAGAAAATAACTGTTGGGGATGTTGAAATGCCTATAGTTATCCTTCGGGACCCTTAATGCCATGGCTCATGAAGCCATACACAGGCACCCTGGACAGTAGTCAGGAGCTGTTCAACTACAGGCTGAGCAAGTGCAGAATGGTGGTAGAATGTGCATTTGGACGTTTAAAAGTGTGCTGGTGCAGTTTACTGACTTGGTTAGACCTCAGCAAAACCAATATTCCCATTGTTATTACTGCTTGCTGTGCGCTCCACAATATCTGTGAGAGTAAGGGGGAAACATTTGTGGCGGGGTGGGAGATTAAGGCAAATCGCCTGGCCGCTGATTACACGCAGCCAGACACCAGGGTGGTTAGAAGAGTACAGGAGGGTGCAGTGCGCATCAGAGAAGCTTTGAAAACCAGTTTCATGACTGGCCAGGCTACAGTGTGAAAGTTCTGTTTGTTTCTCCTTGATGAAAACCCCCACCCCTTGGTTCACTCTACTTCCCCCACCCCTTCGATCACCGCTTGCAGAGGCAATAAAGTCATTGTTGCTTCAAATTCATGCATTCTTTATTAATTCATCACACAAATATGGGGATAACTGCCAAGGTAGCCCAGAAGGGGTGGGCAAGGAGGGAAGCACCGGGTGGGGTGGGGGAGGAGGGAAGGACAAGGCCACGCTGCACTTTAAAAACATATTGAATGCCAGCTTTCTGTTGCTTGGGCAGTCCTCTGGGGGTGGAGTGGTTGGGTGCTCAGAGGCCCCTCCACCACGTTCTTGGACATCTGAGGAGGCTATGGAACTTGGGGAGGAGAGCGGTTGGTTACACAGGGGCTATAGAGGCGGTCTGTGCTCATGCTGCCTTTCCTGCACCTCAACCATATGCGGGAGCATATCAGTTTGATCCTCCAGTAGCCTCAGCATTGACTCCTGCCTTCTGTCAGCAAGCTAACACCAGCTACCATCTTCAACCCGCCACCTGTCCTCGCGTTCATATTGTGCTTTCCTGGACTCTAACATTGTCTGCTCCACACATTCTGCTGGGATCTTTCAGTGTGGGAGGACTGCATGAGCTCAGGAACATTTCATCGCAAGTGCTTTTTCCCCCCCAACTTCTAATCTTCGCTAGCTTCTGGGACGGTGATGATAGGGGGAGCGTTGAAACATCTGCAGCTGCGGGAGGAAAAAAAAGGGAGTAGTAGTAGTTAAAAAGACACATTTTAGAGAATAATGGGTAGACTCTTTCAGGGTGAACCTTGCTGTTAACATTACATAGTACATGTACATTCGGTACAAGGTCGCATTTTGCCTCTTGTACTGAGTGTCTGCCGGTTTGGTGTGAGAGATCACACACACAGGGCTGGCGGGCAACAGAATTCGGCTTGCAGGCAGCCATGGTAAGCCACAGTCTTTTGGCTTCTTTAACCTTCATAACATGTGGGAATGGTTTCAAACAGCAGCGCCCTCTCTGGTTTTTTGGTAGGCTTGCCTGAGCTCCTTAAGTTTCCCATGGCACTGCTACAGGTCCCTGTTATAGCCTCTGTCCTTCATGCCCTTGGAGATTTTTTCAAATGTTTGGGCATTTCGTCTTTTGAAACGGAGTTCTGATAGCACAGATTTCTCTCCCCATACAGTGATCAGATCCCGTACCTCCCGTTCAGTCCATGCTGGAGCTCTTTTGTGATTCTGGGACTCCATCATGGTCACCTCTGCTGATGAGATCTGCACTCACCTGCAGCTTGCCACGGAAATGAGATTCAAAAGTTCACGGGCCTTTTCCTGTCTACCTGGCCAGTGCATCTGAGTTGAGAGCACTGTCCAGAGCAGTCATCATGGAGCACGCTGGGATAGCTCCCAGAGGCCAATACCGTCGAAATGCGACCACACTACCCCAAATTTGATCCAGCAAGGTTGATTTCAGCGCTAATCCCCTCGTTGGGGGAGGAGTACAGAAATTGATTTTAAGAGCCCTTTAAATCGAAGTAAATGACTTTGTCGTGTGGATGGGTGCAGGGTTACATCGATCTAATGCTGCTAAATTTGACCTAAACTCATAGTGTAGACCAGGGCGGAGACTGTTCGCATTTTCAAGAGACTTGGAAGAGTAGGAACGTAAGCCCAAATCACTTTCATTACACATATTTGAAAATTTTCCCAGGCTGACCTGAAATAATCAGTTTAATTCACTTACTACAATTAATCCCTGTTAAATAAATCATAGAGTTGTAAATGTGAAACATATTTTTATAAGAGAAGTTTATGTACCCAAAATATTTAAGGCTGTATTTTTTTTTTTAAGTATAGGTTGTGTGTTTAATTAAATTCTAGTTACCATCCTAAGGCAGCTGGACACAACCCATGAGCAAAAAGTTAATCAGTCACCATTTTTAACACACTATAAATGTACAGTAGGAATCTGAAGCTATATAATTTCTTAAATAAAGGTATATAGTTATAGTGTAACCTCCTAGGTAGCAAAATGATGTACCAAATGCAGTGTAAAGCCTCTATTTAGTTGTAAATCAATATGTTTTAATAAGTGTAGCAATCAATGAGAATGTTCCTTTCTTTAGAAAAAATTGAAGTACACACGATAAAGTTGATTAAAATTGATCATTTAAAATTGAGGTTCTCAAGTTGATTTAAATTGCTGATTTAAAATTCCCTTTATTTAAAAAAATCAATCGAGCCCGCCATCACCAAAATAGCTCCCAAAGCAATATACAGAAAGAGAATCTATGATGTTTCTTTTGGCACACCTAAGAGTGAAAAACTACATGTCCAGACACAAAATACCCATGGTTTCTCGGTTTCATGTAGACATAATAAATAGTGAAGAGGATAATGCAACTGACCAAGGACAAAACAAGAATTCTCCAGTGTCCAAGATTCAGAGCAGAAATAAAAAGACTTCCTTTCAAAAAAAAAAAAAAAAAGCTCCTGATAAAAGCTCATTAAAACCACAACAGCAGCCTCTGTAATGCAAGAGATGTCAAAGCTTCCACAACTAAATCATCTCTTAAAAGAAAGGAAACAGTTTAGAAAACAATGAGAAACAAGCAGTATGTAGTCTTCTGAAGTCCAATGCATTTACTTTTTAATTTTTTTAATGAACCCTAAAATTCACTTTGAAAGGTTAGATTAGAAGCTGTGGAAAGTGAAGTTTTCTAATTCTCCACAGAACAGGCACATCATAAGGAGCAGTAGCACATAGGAGTCAGGCTAAACCGATTTAAACCAAAGGATTTAAATCACTCATTTTATCATGATTTAAATCAGCAAGCAGGAAACCTTGATTTAGATAAATTTTAATTGTGTTTTGTATTTGTACTTGAGTTATTTTCCCAAAGAAAGGTTTATTCTAATTGGTTGGTAACTATTAAGATGTTGATTTACAACTAGTCTTTTCACTAAAACTTGGTGCTTCTTTTTACTAACCGGAGGATACACTGCATCTATACACATTTATTTAACCAATTACATAGCTTACCTTACATGTATTCAGATTCTTAGTATTTACATTTTTATGATGTTAGAAAATGGTGAATGATAATCATTTAGTAAATAAGAAATTAACATAAATCACAAATAAAAATTAAATCTCTATTTGCATGGAAATTCAATTAAACATACACAAACATTGCATTTTAATTCCTTTTTATTTAAAAACTATCAACTTTTTTTTCTTATGTGCTTTTATCAAACATGTTTTGCATGTAAAGCGGATTTATTAGACTGTTAGTGAACTAATTGTGTCTGGTCACCATGTACTTCAAGATTTCAGAACTACTAGATCATCCTCTTACCGCTAGTTTTTATTCATAGATTGGAAGGGAGAACAAGCTTTTCCTGCTTCTTCAACTCCCTATTGGTTTCTTAAATTGTAATTAAATAGTCATTGAACTGAACTACTTGAATAAACTGAAAGAAGAAGATATTCTCTCTGCAGAAGATACTACTGCTGTCAAAAACTGGTTTAGCACTCAGCACACTCTGGTTCCAGGATCATAGCCAGTGATTCCCATCAGTTCAGAGGCTTGAATTTCTTTAAAATAAGGCAGAAAACACGTACTGCTTAAGTTTTTTTGTATTTAATTTCAATTATTTTAATATTGTATTGTGTATATACACAAACACCCACACTGTATTTTTTATAAAGAGAGAGAGAGAGAGAGAAAATACATACATTTAGGCCTTAACGGGGTTGTGAATTTCAAATAGGCGCATTTGTAAATAGGTGTATTTAAAGGACATTTTAAAAAGTAAATCAAATAAACTCAATATTTTAATAACTGATTTTTATCCACCCTGGCAGGAGCTTAAGTAATAGCAGTCACATTTCTGGGAGACATTCTCTCTCCTAGAGTCAGCTCTAAAACAAATGTATTACTCTCCCACCCACTTCCAAAGAAACAGGACGGAAGCCTATCAATCACATTTCTCTGGATTCTCTAGATCAGCCATGACAACAATGTAATGAACCAGCTACACTAAAAGCCTTATGTAAAAGACTGGTTACATGTCTGGTAATGGACTAGTTTTTATTTCAGATTTCAGTTGAATTGAAGTACAGCTACAGAAACAATTCTCATTTGATGGACTAAACTACCAAGAAAGGAATATTTAGATCTACACTTTGGACTGAAATAACTCCATGCAAGTGGAGATAATGGCACACTGCTTCCACGGTGAGATTTTCTGCCAATCCATGAGGTAAATTTAAACAAAATACAAAGACCTTCATCATCCAGAGAGTCTAGCAACTATTCGCTTCCTAAGAACTGCACACAGCAGTGCCCCATCAGTTACACAAAACAGCATTTTCTAGGCTGCCAGCCCAATGAATGCCAAGCAGGGCAGGTACCAATGTCTCCAGAGGGTTAAGAATGCATTTCTCTAGGCCACAAAACAGAAAGAGAAATAGACAATGTCAGGTCCTTGTGGGTCAGCTTGCCCTCCGAGGAGAAATCAGCGATGTGGAGTCTGGATATATTCTTAGTACAACTTGTTAATTTCACACACACACACACACACACACACACACACACACACACACACACACACACACACACACACACACACACACACACACACACACACACACACACACACACACACACCCCTTAAACAGAGGTGGTTACTAATGGCAATCCTGTCTTTCCCAAGCTTTCAGCCAAAACACTAAAGCCCAGAATGCAAGGAGCAATTTTACCTCAAGAATTGACACTAGTTGGAAAAATCAAGGCAGAGAGCAAACTCCCTTGCTATTTGCCACAGCTCGCCCAAGAAAACTCACCAAGATCACAGCATTTTCTTCCAAGGCTTAATAACTTGTTTAAATGCAAAGAAAACGAATTTGAAGACTACTGTATGTGCAACAGCACTGCCTGTTGGCCACTGCTGTAACAATAAAAGCTACAGTTCTGATGTAGAATTAATTTATTCCATCCCACTACTGTCCTCGAATATGGAGAAATATTCTCAGATTTACGTACACTGATTTCACAGATCTCTATATAGATTTTACTGAATGTGATGAGTACATTATTTTCTTTTCCCTGGACAGACTTGGGAATTACACAGCTTGAGTCTTACCTTTCCCATGAAATGACTCATTTTAATGGGATAATACAGTTCTCAAGCATTTTTTAAAGGAAAAAGTAAATTCTTTTTTAACATAGTATTAGTTTAAAAACATCCCATTAAAGGGAGGGAATGTATTCCTGGAATTTACATCAGGAGACTGGGAGTCAGGATTGTTGAGTGTTGTTCCAAAATTGCGTCCCCCATCGTATTTTTCTGTGGCTCATAGTAAAATGAGTATGATCCTACTTACCTACCTCCTTCTCAGGGATATTGTGAGCATTAATTTAATCTCTACAGCACTCTGAGACGTTAACAGTTGTAGAAAATGGTTTATTACTATTAGTAGCTAAAGTAAGATTCCCCTATTATAGAAAGGGAAATAGATACAAACTCAGCAAACAGCCATAGAAGGGTAGATTGCCTATACCTTTCACAATTCTGTTTGCTAACTACCATATTGCTGGGATTATAGTAATACAAGATGGTTTTGTTAATACTGTTTTATCCTGGGAAAAAGTTAAATTTGTTTACAATGTGTTTGGAATGATGCCACATAGAACAGATATATTAGCAAAGTAGACAGTAAAACATAAATGAATGCTAGGAAGTTGTGTGTCTGGACAGAATTAGTTTTGTTTAATGACCTAATGATTTCAAGGTCAGCCAATAGCTCAGTCTGGAAAGAATCAAATCTCTGTTTTCTGGTTAAACAGAGATGCCCTGGTTCTTGGAGTTGCTGAGCACCCACAACTCCAATTATTTATTCTCGTTAATTATTTGCATCATGGCACCCACAGGCCCCAGTTAAGAATGGGGCCCTATTTAGCTGTATGAACATATAGGAAGGAAAAGTTCCTTCCCCAAAAAGCCTGCAATCTAATTTCAGACAAGATACAAGCGGGTGTAAACAGAGATGTTTGGCCTCCAGCTGCCAAAACTTAAGTGTGTTTCTGGTCATCCTTACTATATCTAAAAGCATATTGTTGATAGCTGGAAGAAATGAGGAGATTTTAATCAGAGTAAAAACTGTCAGAATGACCACTCAAGCATCCAATAGTAAGCAAAATGAAATTTTATATAAGGTTACCCAAAAATCCCATGGGAAACCCACACTTCACTCTGTGGTTAGCCTTGATTTCACATAATACAGTGAATGGCTGTTGTTGGTTGACTCCATAAAATGTCATTTCCTTTGAGGTACAGGAATTGTTGGCAGGAACTATATTTTGTTCTACTTTGATTTCTAGGTTACTGGTGCTGAAAATATTGTTTCACTATAACCAATGATGCTTTACTTTGAGTTTGTATTGTTGCAATTTACACCCGTATTTTGGTTTGCTTTTTACCACTACTATTGATCACAGATTAATTACATTAAAAAAAAAAAGCCTGACATATTTGTAAAACATACAGGCTAAGACTGGATCAACTCCATTCTTTCACACACACCCCTCACATAAATAGCTTTTAAAGCGGTATTAAAGGAAGTTATGGTACAAAGGAACAGTTCAGAAAACTTTTTAATTAGCATCACCATGGTTAAAATATCACAGGGGCCTGCATGATCAGGAGGATTAAACATACATAGTTGGGAGAGAATTACTGAATTCTAATACCAGCTGTACCACTGACTTATATGGCCCTCTCCAAGTCTTTTACTACTCTGACTCCAGTTCCACATCTGTAAAGCAGGAATAATACATTGTACTTTTACAGATGGTGCAATGGTTAATATTTGTACAGCACTTAACAATAAAAAGTGGTACACAAGTACTGCATGATTAAAAATTACTCTCATGCTTAAAGGATTGACAACAGGATAAATATTATTCACTCAACTGCTGTAGAACTTCTGTTTTGTTTTTTAAGTTTTCACCTAATCAGAAAAGACGGTTACTCACCGTAGTAACTGTTGTTCTTCGAGATGTGTTGCTCATATCTATTCCAATTAGGTGTGCGCGCGCGGCGTGCACGATCGTCGGAAGATTTTTACCCTAGCAACACTCGGTGGGCCGGCTGGCGCCCCCTGGAGTGGCGCCGTTACGGTGCCTGATATATACCCCAGCCGGCCCAGCGCCCTCTCAGTTCCTTCTTGCCGGCTATTCCGACAGTGGGGATGGAGGGCGGGTTTGGAATAGATATGAGCAACACATCTCGAAGAACAACAGTTACTACGGTGAGTAACCGTCTTTTCTTCTTCGAGTGCTTGCTCATATGTATTCCAATTAGGTGACTCCCAAGCCATTCCTAGGAGGTTGGGTCGGATTGTGAGACTGCGGAGTGTAGGACCGCCGAACCAAAAGCGGCGTCCTCCCTAGAATGTTGTACTATGGCATAATGAGAGGCGAAGGTGTGCACCGATGACCAAGTCGCTGCCCTACAAATCTCTTGAATTGGTATGTGTGCCAAGAAGGCGGAGGACGAGGCCTGAGCTCGGGTGGAGTGGGCAGTAGGGTGCATGGTGGGGACACCTGCCAAGTCATAACATGTCCGGATGCATGACGTGATCCATGACGAGATGCGTTGGGAAGAGACCGGGAGACCTTTCATCCGGTCCACCACGGCGACGAACAGCTGAGTCGTTCTCCGAAAGGGCTTCGTTCGCTCGATGTAGAAGGCGAGGGCCCTACGGACGTCCAAGGAAGGGAGTTGCTGCTCCTTCCTAGAGACATGGGGCTTTGGATAGAAGACCGGGAGAAAAATGTCTTGGTTAATATGGAAGGCCGACACTACCTTGGCCAGGAAGGCCGGGTGTGGTCGCAGCTGTACCTTGTCCTTGTGGAACACCGTGTAAGGGGGTTCCGAAGTAAGCGCGCTGAGCTCAGAGACGCGCCTCGCCGAGGTAATGGCTACGAGGAAGGCCGTTTTCCAGGAGAAGTACAGCAGCGAGCAAGTGGCCATAGGCTCAAATGGGGCCCCCATGAGCCTGGTGATGACGAGGTTGAGGTCCCAGGTGGGGACCAGGCGGCGCACCAATGGGTGTAGCCGTTCCAACCCCCTGAGGAACCTGCTAACCATGGGGTTGGAAAAGATCGAAAGCCCCCCGTCACCAGGGTGAAAGGCCGAGATCACCGCGAGGTGGACTTTTAGCGACGAGAGGCCCAGACCCTGCTCCTTTAGAGAGAGGAGGTAGTCTAGAATGGTGTGTATCGGCACCTGCAAGGGGTTAAGACCCCGAGGGCCGCACCAAAGGGAAGACCGTTTCCACTTAGCTGAGTAGGTGGACCTGGTGGAAGGCTTCCTACTGCTCAGCAGAACCTGTTGGACCGGGCTGGAACAACGTAGCTCAGACGGGTTCAGCCATGCAGCAGCCACGCTGTGAGATGAAGAGAGTGCAGGTCGGGATGATGGAGCCTGCCGTGCTGCTGCGTAATCAGGTCCGGCCACAATGGTAGAGTGATTGGGGCGGCCACGGAGAGCTCCAGGAGAGTGGTGTACCAGTGCTGCCTGGGCCACGCCGGAGCGATCAGGATTAATCGGGCCTTGTCCCTGCACAACTTGAGCAGGACTCTGTGGACCAGTGGAACTGGCGGGAAGGCATAGGACAGGTGGTCCGTCCAAGGATGGAGAAAAGCGTCTGTCAGGGAGCCTGGGGAACGACCCTGGAGTGAGCAGAACATGTGGCATTTCCGGTTCTCGCGAGTCGCGAATAGATCTATGTGGGGAAATCCCCACTTCCGGAAGACAGAGTGGATGACGTCCGGCCGAATGGACCACTCGTGAGTCTGGAAGGACCTGCTCAGTTGGTCCGCCAAGGTGTTCTGGACCCCTGGGAGAAAAGAGGCTACCAGGTGAATGGAGTGGGCTATGCAAAAGTCCCAGAGATGAATCGCTTCTCGGCAGAGGGGGAGGGAGCGTGCCCCTCCCTGTCTGTTGATGTAATGCATGGCCGTTGTGTTGTCTGTAAGGATGGTGACACAGCAGCCCTGTAAATGTTGTGCGAAGGTTTGGCAGGCAAGACGTACCGCTCGCAGTTCTCTGACATTGATGTGCAGAGTCAGCTCCTGCTCTGACCACAGGCCCTGCGTTTGGAGGTTCTGTAAATGAGCTCCCCAGCCGAGGGATGAAGCATCCGTGGTTAAGGCTAGGGATGGCTGAGGTGGATGAAATGGAACACCTGACATCACCTTCCTGGGGTCCAGCCACCAGTTGAGGGAGGCTAGGACCTGTGCTGGGACCGTCAGAATTATGTCCAGGCTGTCCCTGCGCGGCCGGTATGCTGAGGCGAGCCATGCCTGGAGGGGCCGGAGGCGCAGCCTGGCGTGAGCTGTCACGAAGGTGCAGGATGCCATATGACCAAGGAGGCTGAGGCAACAGCGGGCCGTTGACGTTGGGAAGGCCTGAAGGCTGCGTATGGTAGTTGTAAGAGTCAGAAAGCGAGCCTTTCTGGCTCGGGAAGAAAAGCCCGGGCGAGAGTGGAGTCCAGTACTGCCCCTATAAAGTCTAACCTCTGTGTTGGCACCAAAGTGGACTTTTCTACGTTCAGGAGGAGGCCGAGCCGCCTGAACATGTCCATGGTCGTGCGACTATGAGACTGGACTTGGCTGCTGGAGTTGCCGCGGATAAGCCAGTCGTCGAGGTAGGGGAACACCTGAACTCTTTGACGCCGGAGGGTGGCTGCTACCACTGCCATACACTTCGTAAAAACCCTCGGTGCCGTCGAGAGGCCGAAGGGCAGGACCGTAAACTGGAAGTGTCTCTGGCCCACCACGAAGCGGAGGAAGCGCCTGTGAGGTGGGTAGATTGCAATATGGAAATACGCGTCCTTCATGTCGAGGGCGGCGTACCAGTCTCCCTGATCCATAGAGGGGATAATAGTGCCCAGGGAGAGCATACGGAACTTCAACTTTACCATAAATTTGTTGAATCCCCGCAAGTCCAGAATAGGACGTAGCCCCCCCTTCGCCTTGGGGATTAGGAAATAACGGGAGTAGAAACCCTTGCCCCTGAGCTCCCTCGGAACCTCCTCTACTGCTCCTGCGGAGAGGAGCTCTTGTACCTCCTGAATGAGGAGTTGCTCGTGAGAAGGGTCCCTGAAGAGGGACAGGGAGGGAGAATGGGATGGAGGTGGGGAGACAAACTGCAAATGGTATCCCTTTTGCACCGTGCGTATGACCCAGCGGTCCGTGGTGATTTCTGACCACGCCGGGGAGAAAAGGGAAAGGCGGTCCAGGAACAGGGGGACAGGATTGATTAAAACTGGTACTCCGGCCTCGAGCGTCCCTTCAAAAATTTTGTTTGGGCCCCGATGATGGTTTGTGGGGGCCCTGTCGCTGGCCAGTCTGTCGACCGGGTTGTTGTCTCCTGCCCCCTCGACCACGTGGCCTCCTGTAGAAGTCCTGTCGTGGTGCAGGTGGGAAGTAGGGACGTTGTCCGAAGGGCCAGAAGGGTCTGCGCTGCGTCGCTGGGGTATGCATCCCCAGCGTGCGGATGATGGTTCGACCATCTTTGAGGGTCTGCAGCTTTGGGTCAGTTTTCTCAGAGAACAGACCCTGAACTTCAAACGGTAGGTCCTGGATCGTGTGCTGGACGTCCGCGGGGAGGGTGGAGGATTGTAGCCAGGAGATACGCCGCATGGCGACTCCCGAGGCGATAGTTCTGGCGGCCGAGTCGGCGATGTCAAGAGAGGCTCGCAGCGACGTCCTGGCCAGCTTCTTGCCCTCCTCGACAAAAGCTTTGTACTCCTGCCTGGACTCCGGAGGCATAAGTTCTTTAAATTTCTCCATGGAGACCCAGGTGTTATAGCCGTAGCGGCTCAGGAGTGCCTGCTGGTTCGCAGCCCGGAGCTGTAGGCCCCCCCCGAGTAAATCTTTCTCCCAAATAAGTCTAGGCACTTGGCGTCCTTAGACTTTGGGGCGGGGGCCTGTTGGCCATTCCTCTCCCTCTCGTTGACCGATTGAACCACCAGTGAGCACGGAGGGGGGTGAGTGTAGAGATACTGGAAATCTCTTGGAGGTGCCATATACTTCCTCTCTACACCCCTGGCAGTGGGGGGTATCGAGGCTGGGGACTGCCAGATAGATGTGGCGTTGGCCAGTATCGTGCGGACGAATGGCAGGGCTACCCTGGTGGGGGCGTCAGTTGTCAAAATGTCCACCACCGGGTCCTCCAGTTCTGGAACCTCCTCTATCTGCAGATCCATGTTAAGGGCCAATCTGCGAAGCAGGTCTTGATGGTCCCGGAGATCGATAGGAGGCGGGCCGGAAGATGATGCTCCTGCCACTGCCTCGTCAGGGGAGGAGGAGGATGACAGACCTTGAGCGAGCGGGTCCTCAGGGGGGGCCGCTGAGGGGTCCAGGGTTGGGGCCTCCAAGTCTGGGGCCGCGACCGATTCCGAGACGTCTGGTGGAGGCCGGGATACCGTAGCCTCCGGTGCTCTACGCTCGGATTGAGCCGAGAGGGAGGCTCTAGATGGGACCCCTTGGGCCTGATGGTACGCCATCGGGGTCCAGAAGGCCCATTGTCCCTGGTCGTGGGACAGGTCCTGTCCGGCATCTCGCAGGTGGCCCTGCTCACCCACCGTGCGATCCTCCACGTACAGGTCGCTACCGGCTCTAGAAGAGTGGGAGACGGAGCGAGAAGGCCAAGGTGGTGCAGAGTAGCCATGGAGGGTGGTCTGCGTGGCCATGGTATGTTGCGGTGCCGGAGATCAGTACCGGGAACTCGATCGGTACCAGGATCTGGAACGGTACCGGCGGTGACTGCGGTACCGGGATCCAGACCTGGATCGGGAATGCCTCGGCAAACGATAATGATGCCGATCGTCCGGAGATCTACGTGGTGACTGGCCACGGGACCGGGATCGGTATCGGGAGTTGACATACTGCCGTCTGGAGGGGGACCTGGAGCGGTACCGCGAGTACGACCGGTGCCGGGATGGTGACCGGCGCCGGGACTGCGAGCGGTACCGAGGAGACGCCGACTGCTGCTGGCTGGTCTCAGCATGCGGCACCGGGTGGAACATGGCCGGTTTGCCGCGGGAAGCGACGATCCGCAACGGCGGTACCGAGGATGGGGTCGGTGCCGGATCGGTCATTGCAATCAGGTCCCGTGCCGCCGAAAAGGTGTCCGGAGTGGACGGCGGCGGAAGCTCTACCACGGTGCGGGCCGGGGAGCTGGCGGTTACCGAGCTCAACGTGCCTTGTAGGGCCGGAGTCGTCGGTACCGGAGCCTGAGAAGGCTGTCCTGCACTCAACGGCCTCTGGGGTGCCGGAGTTGGCAGGGCCGGCGCCGGTATCGGTGGCAGCGCCGGACTCGACGGCCTCTGCGGGGCCGGAGTAGGTGGCACAGGGATCTGACCCACTGGCACCGAGCTCAACGGTCCTTGCGGTACCGGAGTCAACAGTGCTGGCGCCATACCAGGCCTGGCGTGGTCTGGAACAGGCTGCGTGAGCAGCGGTGCTGTAGTCGGTGCTGGTGCGGTGCCCGACTTCTTCGCTCTCGGGGACAGAGAGCGACGCCTCTGCGAAGTCCCAGCCTGAGGCGTACGGTGCCTGGGCTCTTTCCCGGAGCTCGGGCGTTGCGGTGCTGCAGATGACGAGGCCGCCGGGGTCGGTACCGGGTTCCGGTGCGGGGCCGACATTGGGCTAAGCGAGGCCTCCAGGAGGAGCTGCTTCAAACGAAAGTCCCGCTCCTTCTTGGTCCGCGGCTTAAACGCCTTACAAATACGGCACTTGTCCGGAATGTGGGACTCCCCGAGGCACTTCAAACAGGAGGTGAGGGGATCTCCTGTGGGCATCGGCTTCTGGCAGGCCGAGCAAGGCTTGAATCCCGGAGAGCCAGGCATTGGCCCGGTACCGGGAGGGAGACAGGGGAGAAGCCCCTTATCTCCCGCTACTATTTACACTAACTACACAACGAACTATGAATAACTATTAACAACTAATTAAGAAGTACTTAAACTATCTACAAGATAAACGAGTGCTAAGTATGCTAGGGATGTGGAGGTCAGCGAGCTGCTCTCCACAGTTCCAACGACCATCACGGGCGGTAAGAAGGAACTGAGAGGGCGCTGGGCCGGCTGGGGTATATATCAGGCGCCACTCCAGGGGGCGCCAGCCAGCCCACCGAGTGTTGCTAGGGTAAAAATCTTCCGACGATCATGCACGCTGCGCGCGCACACCTAATTGGAATACATATGAGCAAGCACTCGAAGAAGAACATGGAGCACTTTAAGATGAAATGAGAAAAGCCTTATGTAGGTCTCCTGCTCTCATAATTTTATTTTCCATTTGCCTCCTTAATTGTTTCAAGTAAAGATTAATCCAGGACTGGGGTTGATAGTCTTTTCGTAGACTCCAAGGTCAGAAGGGACCACTCTGATCGTCTCATTAGCCTTTCTGTACCACAAGCCACGGAACTTTCCCAAATAATCTCTAGAGCAGATCTTTTAGAAAAACATCCAATCCTAATTTAAAAATTGTCAGTGATAGAGAATCCATCATGGACCTTAGTAAATTAATTCCAACAACGAATTACATTTACTGTAAAATAATGTATGCTGTATTTCCAGTCTGAATTTTTTCTAGCTTCAACTTCCAGCCTGTGTGTTATGTTATACCTTTCTTTGCTAGACTCAAGAGCCCATCATCAGATATTTGTTCCCTCTGTAGGTAATTATAGACTAATCCATTAATCATTCTCATGAACCTTCTCTGAATGCTCTCCAATTTATCAGCATCCTTCTTGAATTGTAGGCACCAGAACTGGTAGTCTATCAGCAGTTGATAAAATAACAACTTCTACTCCTAGTCAAGTGTCCCGTTTATGCATCCCAGGATCACATTGGCTAGTCCTTTTGGCCACTGTGTAGCACTGGGAGCTCAGGGTTCAGCTGATTATTCACCACAACCCTCGAATCTTTTGTTTCAGGGTTTCTTCTTGCTGTTCTATAAAGGTATTCTTAGACCAGCTCACTAACATTAATGAGGTTGGAATTAGCCATTCAAGACAGAACTGCTCTTGTGAAACAGTAGTTACTGCCTAGCCCAAGCAGCCCTTTGAAGAAAAAGACATTTCAACCATGTGAAGTGCCCTGTCCATCCTTTATGACCGATGTGGTATCTCCCCAAGAGGAATAAGAGAAGGCAACGGTTGTAAAAAAAAAAAAAAAAAAGGTATCTAATATATTCCTTTCCTCCAAGAATATGCAGTCACAGCTATTAAAGTTTAGAACACTATTGTAAGTCTTTAACATTTATTCTAAAACACTAAAAGTTATTTATTCCCTCACATGCAGAAGAGGCAGCTTGTGTCGACAGGGAAACTATGCATGCACACTGCAGGAACTGCAAACAAAGTGAGCTAGTTTAATACTCTATGTTGCAGTCTCACCCTCGCTCCTTAAATAAAGTAAATAACTTCTCAACACAACAGCGCCATCTGGTGTTGCAAAGTATAGTCTGAATTGCCGAAAGTAAATTCTCCCAAGAAGTGTGGTTCCTACTACCTCCAGAAAATCAAATATTTTTGCTTTAATAATGCTATCAGAAACTTAGTTATTGATTGCACAGTGTCAATAATGTGTTACAAAGAAGAGGTCCCTGCTCCAAAGAGCTTACAGCCTAATATTTGCCCACTCATGTGCACTGGACTCCATTCTTCTCCATGGGAAAGAGGAGTCTGGTAACACCT
The DNA here is from genome assembly GCA_037349315.1 of Chelydra serpentina. NCBI lineage: Eukaryota > Metazoa > Chordata > Testudines > Chelydridae > Chelydra > Chelydra serpentina. The sequence goes on from JBAIAC010000042.1 coordinate 33,316,436, forward strand.
TAAAGCAAGGGTGGCCAACCTGAGCCTGAAAAGGAGCCAGAATCAATGTACGTTGCCAAAGAGCCACAGTAATACGTCAGCAGCCCTCCCATCAGCTCCCCCCCCCCCCCCCGCCATTCCAGTGCCTCCCGCCCCACCGGCAGCCCCAAACTTCCCGATCAGCTGTTTCATGGCATGAAGGAGGCGAGGGGGGAGGAGGAGCGAGGGCATGGCAGGCTCAGGGGAGGGGGTTGGAAGGGGTGGAGTGGGGGCAGGGATGAGCAGTGCGCACCCCCTGGCACACTGGAAAGTTGGTGCCTGTAGCTCCAGCCCCAGAGTACCGGTGCCTATAGAAGGAGCTGCATATTAACTTCTAACGAGCTCCAGAGCCCCAGGGGGGCCACCCCTGCCTTAAAGATTAACAGATTTGTTTGGGAATAAGATTTCGTGGGTAAAAAACCCACTTCTTTAGATGCACCAAATAAATAAATAAATCCTGGAGTGAAAATTACAGAGCAGAATCTGGGGAAGTGGGTTTTTTACCCACAAAAGCTTATGCCCAAATAAATGTTAGTCTTTAAAGTGCCACGGACTCTTTGTTGTTTTTGTGGATACAGACTAACATGGCTACCCCGGATATATGGGAAAGAGGGAATTCCAGGCCTTGCTCGTTAGCGCCATGTGTTTATCCCCAGTATACTGATGCTACTAGGTTACTTTTTATTGTATGAAATTCTTTAGGAATTTAGTAAGTATAACACTCATGCAACAACAGATAATGTTTTGCACTTACAGAGCACAGCACCATAAGAAATTATGACAAGACTATACAAAAGAGAGTGAATATAATTATCTCCGTTTTCCACATGGAAAGTTTTTAATCTTTCTTGGTGACAGGTCTCTGGCTATACACAAGGTTTGGGGTTGGTTTTTTTTATTATTATTCAGAACATTTCCCTCCTCTCCCCCCACCCCAATTTTATAGCAGCCTATGTTTTAGCTTTTGAACACCATACAAAACAGAACAGTATGCAGGGAAAAAGAATAATCCTATGTAGGGGAGTGAACTTCTTGTATACTCTCCTGTTAATTAACAGCCAACCAACTACTATTTAGTTCAGGTGCATTCCAAGGAAACACACTTAAGTAGCTATTCAAAAGTATATATAAAAAAAACCCTACGGATTAAAGTAAGCCAGGAAAGGGTGATTTGATTTAGCAGTATCCCCAGAATTAGTTATACTAGAGCCAGGGAACCACCCCCCCACATCACACACAAACTTGCCAAGATCCTCAGATGCACTTGAGCTGCACCCAGCGCACATGAGGAGAGTGGGGGGAAGTATAGAGAGCTTTCCAAAACACTGCACCTAAGGGCAGCTAGAGGCTAGTCCTTGGTGCAATTTGAAGCAACCTCCATGCTGCGTTAATCTGTGCTGGCTAGAACAGCTCAGCACAGCAGACTCTCCCACCACTCTTCCTCCCCATGGCCTCACCCACTATGCCACCGTGGGCCAGGCGCAGGTGGCATTAGCTGCCTAGGCCCGCTCTAAGCTATTCATGCCCTTTGTGCAGCAGGGCTGGCCCAGGGCGTTTTACTAACAACTCACCACGTGCTCGGTTAGACCAGCCACACTGTTTACTAACCATGGCGGCCGCTTCTGCTCCCTCCTTTCCCTTTGCAGCCTGCCCGCTGCAAGCCACGTGCTGCTCCCTCCGGCGCGCTCTGCTGTCGGCTCGGCCGCCTTCCCCGCAGCAGGGCCGGCTCCAGGCACCAGCCTACCAAGCACGTGCTTGGGGCGGCACCTGGAGGGGGGGGCGGCACTCAAGGTTTTTAGTTTTTTTTGTAAATTAAAAAAAAAAAAAAAAACTTCCTCTGGCGCCCCTGCCGGGGCAGCGGGACGGCGGCGTGCTCCGCTCCCGGCCGGGGCAGCGGGGCGGCCGGCGTGCTCCGCTCCCCGCCGGCGTGCTCCACTCCCCGCCGGGGCAGCGGGGCGGCAGGCGTTCCGCGCTCCCCACTTGTAGGGGGAGCGGGGCGGCGGGCATGCCGCCCTCCCCGCTGCCCCCCGCATTTTGGCGGGGCGGCGTTTTGGCCGGCGTTGAGGGGGGGCGGCGCTTGTGGGTTTGTTTGTTTTTTTTGCTTGGGGCGGCCGAAAAGCTAGGGCCGGCCCTGCCCTGCAGGCAGCTCTCGTTTCCTTCCATCCCCACTACTGGGCACTGTAGTCTCATGCCCCTGCCATTGCCCTCCCTCAGTCGCTCCCTTCTTCCCTGTTACCCGCGGGCACTTGTCCTGTCCCCCTGCAGTTCTACCTCCTCAGCCCCCCCGCCCTTATACCCAGCGTCCCTCCACAGCCTGCACACGCAGCCACGCCCCAACACTTTCCCCTGCAGGCGAGGCGGCGTGTGCGTTAACCCAGCAGCCTACAGCACCGCCCTCTGCTGCTGCTTGGAGGGGGAGGGAGGGGGAGCGGGAAGGGGAGGTTTGCTCTGCCTCCTACGTCTCCAGCCGCCCCTCCCCCGGGGTAGAAGCTTTCCGCACCTCGAAGAAGTGTCCTTGTGAAGGGAGGCAGCACCAAGCCCCCCTGAGAAATCGTAATGGCTGAGCAGAGTTTAGGGGGCTGCTAGGAGTCCTCGCCGCACGCAGTAGGGTAGGGGCAAGGGAGGAACCACCACGCTCCTCTGAGCGACCAGGATGGGGGGCGGCTGTGGGACCCAGTCGCATCCTCCAGACCGTCAGCAAGATTTTCAGCAACTTTTAAACTGAGCCCGGAGGTTGCCGGGACTGCCCAGCCCTCAGCTCCCCGGCGCGTGCTTTGCCTTGCGGGCTTTCGGGGGCTCAAGCCGGGGGAGCGGGGTGCTCCTGCTCAGCCATGCAACAGCGGGGAAAGGAAGTGCCCGCTGCCCTGGTCTGTGCAGCTCCACCCACTGTGCTACTTTATGCAGGTGATGGAATGCCGCGACAGCGCTTGTATAGAACACACACTCTAGGTTATGGTCAGCTCACTGCCCCAAGCAAGGAAAGGTTTGAACTACAGTAAGCTGCTGTGGGGGAAAGCTGTAGAGAGTGCCGGGCTTATTGGGGAGGGGGCGCACGACCCAGGGCACTGCGGTCAGGGAAGCAGAGCAGTTCATATCGCCAGCACCTCTGGGCTCCCAGGCATCAGCCTCTGCTCCTTGGCCGCCCAGCTCTAAAGACACGCCACCCTTAGTGCCATGCTGCTGCTGGCAGTGGCCATGTCTTTAGAGCTAGTCGTCATCCAGCAGGCCTGGCTGTTCGCTCAGCAAGTGCTAAAAGGAGCAACTACAAGCAATCCACCTGAGGGTTTGCCTTGCCTAGGAAAAGGTGGCCATGTTTAGGTTTGCCTTAGTTAACAGCTATACCTGATCTGAACTTGACCTTTTTCCTACTGTAAATACAGAGCTTCAGTTTAATTTTAACTGGTCATGTGCTACCCTGGATAGTCACCTAGGACTACATTGATAAATACATACATTACACTGCTCTTGGGAGCAGCAGCAGACAGCTGTTAGTGGTGAGACAGGAGACACCGGTGCTATGCTATCACTTCTAAACCACATTTTGCTACAAGCAGTAGAGCTCTGCTGCCCAACCATGGATGGAGGTAGGGCCAGAGCACATTATCACTACTGGGTTCCCCAGAGCCTACCCAAAGGAAATGAGTGAAAAAGCATGCTGCTGCCAACCTGCCTCAATTTTGCACTATTACCAGCTTGGAGCATTTTTCCATTCATCTAACTTAGCAGAACACTAAGGAGGATGCAGAGGAAATTAAAATTGAGTTCAGGACAAATTTTGAAATATCAGATGCGTCTTCTTAGACTTTAGAAAAATATTTTAGGTAAAACACCACCCCCTCCCAAGCAAATCTGCCTTCTAAAAATAAAATCTCTTACTCACCTCTCCCTCTCTACAGTCAATAACTTTTAAACTATGCATATAAATAAGTTCCACAATTTACGTTATAAGCTCTTTGGGATAGGTACATCTTTCTGTGAAATACCTACAGAAGCAGTTGGTGCTGTAAAATAATGTTTAGTTGTCAGGAGTGTCAACTGTGATAGGCACTTCTGTTTTTAACTTTATTTTCCCCATTCCTCCTCAAAATGTGTTCCATTCTCTCCCTTCCCAGTTTTCATCCCTTTCACTCTTGTTCATTATTATCATCTCACCACCACTTCTGAACTTGACCATAGTGACTGGCCTGGGCTCTCCTGATCTCAGTTCTGTGTGCTCTGCCACATTTTGCTTGCTCTGAGCCCACTAGCTCTCCCTCCCTGGTCCTATTTCCTCCCTATATTGCATTCTCTTGAGTCTCTTACGCAGTGCTCTTGTTGGGGGTCTCCCTGCATTTGCTCCTATTCTCCAAACTATTTCTATCCATCCTCTACCCTTGCCCCAATTGACTATGACTTTATGTCCATAATCAGTCCTTTTCTTCACAATCCATTCCCTGTGCTCCGATCACCAATGCATTTTTTAGGTCCCAAGCCCAGTGTAACCTCTTGCTGTCACAACTAGGCAGGGAAGAAGCTGTCCCACAGTAGAAGTGATTCAACAGGCAGCAGGCACAGCAGAGGGCATCCAGCAATTTGCTTAGCATACCCCATTCACAAAAAAGGAGCGGGGGGGGGGGGGGGGGCAGAGATAGTCCAGTGGTTAGAGTACTAGCCTAGAACTTGGGTTCAAGTCTCCGCTTCACTACAGATTGTTTCTTGCTCCTTGGGCAACTCACTAGACTCTTCACCTCAGTTCCTCAGATGTACAATGGGGACACTTAAATCACAGAGGTATTAAAGATAAATAAGCTAAGGATTGCAAAGCACTCTGATACTATGGTACATACATTATATAGGCCCACTCTTAAGGAACGGGGTCTCAGTACCCATTATCTTCTCTCCTAATACCAGGAATGGTCCTGAAGTGTGCATCACTCTCCTGCGGTGAGCTGGGAAGACTAGTCGCCTAGGGAAGAGTTCTAGCTCTGTACAGCTACTGGCACAGGCCCATCTATTCCATGCTCAATACCATGCCATCTTAAGGGCTCAATGCACCAACCAGTGTGTTCCATGGAAGTCCTATCAGGATCAGCACACTGTATTTATACACCTTAGGGGGCAGATTGATGAGCATTTATTCATATAAAATGATCCATTTGAAATCAATCAATGGCACCTACCTAGTAACTGTTCTTCAATGAGTATATCAATATATATATGCACACTGCATAGATGTCGGCACTAGAAAACATTCAGCTCACATCTGAGCTCATGTAGTAAAATGTTTGAATATTCAATTTTCAAAAGCAGGTATTTTTCACTGAGGATTAAGTGCATCACAAGCAGACATTTCATGTATTAGCCTATCATAACAAAAACATCTAACATTAACAGCTGCATAACTCGAAAATGCTCACAGATTTGTCAAAACTTGTAAACCAACTCCATAAGTGGGTTGCGACTAAGCCTTAGTTATTTCAGGTCCAAAGGAAGTTATTAAAATTAGAAGGGAATAAAACATACTTGGATGGAATGATTCCTGGAACCTTAACTCTGAAGTTACTGACTCCGTAAGCGGAGAAGATACTGGTAAAATTTAAATCTGGTGTGATTTTTGCAGGTAGATGTCAGGGGTAAATTTTCTCAAGGGAAACTTCTAGTAAGGACCTAAATCTAACAGTAGCTGTTCCTCAATTGTGTTTAGTACATATTAGCAATGGCAACATGTGGTCTGATTGTCTTGTGAGTGGACTCTTAGAAAAATCCCCAGTACTGCACAATTGGGAATGTGTCTATATTAACTCTTCTATGTAATAACATCTAAAAAAGAGAACATTTGTTCAGCTGAATGGTTATATAATCTTCAATGAAGAGAGATCGCAGAAAAATGACACTTCACAGCTAAATTTCTTTGTATATGTGCAATAAAAAATATTCTTTAAGAAAATAAATGTAAAAAGCAGTAAAATAACCTAACCATTTAAAAACCTCTAATGTAAGCCAGCTATCAGAAGCATGGGGGAAGAATTTATTTATAGAGCTAATAAAATAAATGGAAAGACGACATATGAAAAGCAAATATATTTTTCTCAGATTTTTTTTTTAAAAACCACAACCTGAGCCCTATAGAGGGTAAAGGTCACAGCAATACTCTTCCTTTTCCCCAGATACATTTTTTTCTCCCCTGCATATGACAACTCCTTAAAGGAGTTCTCTGCCCTATGAATCCAACAGCTTTGATACCTACCATTTTTCTGCGGAGGAGCAAAGAAATTTGCAGACAGCATGAATTCTGCACCCCCACAGGGGCTCAGAATTCCCCAAGGAGTAATTGTAAAGGGCAAAACAAATATTGCTTTGCAGTTCACCTTTAACTCAGTTCTCATACCTCAGACAGCTGCTTTATGTAGGCATGGGTTGATTCCATAGATCTTGAAAATTGAAATAAAATATTTTTTGATCAAACAGTCAGGAACTATTTCAATGAAGTAAAGGCACAGGATAGGGGTATTCTGGATTCACCAGGGATTCTTTTTGCAATAAGAATTCTTGTTCTCATCCAATCATTCATACTAGGAATCTGAAAAATTCCAAAATGAATTAAGGAGGCTAAGTCCTCCAGCTCCTTTGGGGGGGCGTCATGGCTTTGAGAGCCTAATTATTTGCCTGGGTTCTTTCAAATAAGATGAGAAAAATAAGAGTTCTGATTCTTATTCGTGCTTTCTTAGTTTTCAAATTAGAAGCTTAGAAACTTGGGAGTTTAACATGATAATTTAAATGATAGATAAAATTAAAACTCATGAGCAGGTAATAAATAATTTCTCTTTTCTCTCTATATTGTCACTAGAAAGCAATGAAAATGTAGCCTTAATACACAATAAAGGGGTAAAAAGGAAATATTGGGGGTTACTCCCAAAGAAGTCTCCTAAAAATGATTTCTCTCTATGCCATATAAATTTCCAGTTTGTCAGAAAAAAAATATTTAGGAGTTGCGTCTAATACATTCAGGGGCAAAGAAACAAATAGCATACCTATTGTGAGTACATTTTAAAGTATCTAATATCACATTTAACAAATATATTAACATTCTATATACTAGGGTAGGTGTGCGTTCTTTCTAGTAGACTTTGAGGAATGTATAGTGTTTTTTGGAGGGGGGGCAGGGAGAGGAGTTATTTTGTGTGTATATCTAATCTATATCTATATCTATATATCTTCCCTTCAAAGGTTTTGCATTCAGCTAAGGAAGGTTAGATGCTATTCCTTTCTAAGCCAATTGACATCAACAACAACTTGGTGGAGAGTAGGTCTGCCACTTGACACCACCACCAGTTGTGCCCCCAAACCATTCACTGGCGGCATGGTAATTAGAATGATTATATTTAGTATAATAGTGGTCATGTGACATCATTACAAAATTGCAGTACACAAATTCACATATCAGGAATCATATAGTATGCTTGTCATGCATCAGGAAAGGCCTGAAAATATTGAAAACAATTTTTTTCAATAAAAATAGACTATGTTAGACAATTTTATTGAATTCACTTCCTTTTATTGCAGTGTCCCCTTGTACAAAGTAGTAACTGCAATATTCAATGTTAAAACATTAGAAAAGCATGTGTGACAGTTACAGTACAGTATCAAAAAATTACACTTTCAAACCCAGTGGATAACTAAATACCCAACCAAGCTCAAATCTTTAAATTATTTCCATAGTTCATTTTTAAATATGTAATGTCAGAAAAGCATATAAAAAGAATGTACGTAAAAGTAAAGAAACCTAAATACAGTCAAACATAAATGAACAAAAAAATAAATAATTGATTTCTTCAGCTATGGTTGCTCTTTCTAACCCATAAAAAGATTTCATCAACAGAAATAATGCAATTGCCATGTGTCAATGAGAAATTTTATATTAACAATGATTGGAACTTAAAAAAAATTTGGCTTCAAAATCAAAGTTCATATAGATTAAATAGAAATTGGAATGACTGTCACTAGCTAACATCTGTTGCTCACAATTACTAGTAACTGTTGAAGTTTATTAGCGTGTTACAATAAATCTTGAAACTGTTGATCTGGTGTCTAGTGTTAGTGAAGTTCTGAGAGTGCATATGTGAAAAGCATCCTACATTATTTCACAGACTACAATTCCCTCCCCAAATGCATATTTAGATATATTTTATATAATTTTATACACATATATGCATGTATGCACACACTTCATTTGGTTCCTGCATTACAGATAACAAGCAATGGTTTCCTGAATGGACAAAACTTTAAATAAGTGTACCTGTGCACATTTTCAAGATAGCAGCACTAAGTTCATGCCTTATTGTCCATCTGTTTAAAAACAAAACAAAATAAAGAATGAAACATGGCAACGATTCCATGTTCATTGAATAATGAGACATCCCTACCACCTCAACAAGCACTGCAAAACCTGTAACAGACCCAATGAGGTTGTTGGTTACATTTTTTTTTTCTTTCTGTAATTAAACAGCACTTTTATTAGAATGTGTTTGATTATAAATTGTGTCTTAACAAGGCCCATGTTAGCATTAATTTACTTTGTACTGGGCAGCAAAACATGCTGCTTTTAAAAAAAATTGAAACAATTTAACCAATTCAGATCCAGACTGGTAGAAACCAACTGCAAAAATGGAGATTATTTTGTGATTTACCAATGACTTGACTACAGCATGCACTGTGGATAAAGCGTAGAACACATCTCCAATTGTAACTACTTCAAGCTGTATCTTCACAATGACTAATAGCTTTGTCTTTCAAAAGGGACTGTTATTGAGTATTTAATATAATGCTATGTTAAGCATAAAAATAAACCTTTTCTAAGGATCATCTTCAATGAAAATCATTGAAGCACTAGCAATGTGACCCAGTAACATGCCCAATACTAATATCTAGTGGTTGTGAAATGTTTTTAGGCAATCCTTTTCTGAAAAATATATACGAATTTAAAAAAAATAGTTCGTATTACTCACCTTTGTATAAAGGCTCAAGTGAAGATGTGTTAGAAGACTAAATTAGAAAGTAGTCAAAACACACTGGAAGGACACACAAATTGGCAGTTTTTATTAAACATGAAAAATGTGTAAAGTATCATGTATGATAGTCTAAATGTCTAGATTAAGCCTGAGTATTTATTTAGTAAGACTAAATGTAATGTCTGACAACTGAATGAATTGACCTAAAAACATCTCCCCTAAAAACTAGTGGTCCATTTAACCATTTGATGAAAGATTCAGAATTTTAGTTTTTACATTTTTTTATTGGATGGCGTAGCAAGATTCCACATAGTGTTTACAGTATTCTGTTAGATGGCATCACATTGCTCATATTTGCTCCTTCAAGCCTTAGGTTAACACTTTCTTTAAATAAACTAAATGACACCAAGATCTGAAGGCCAGGAACTAAGACAAGTCCTCTTTTTAAAAAAACGAAATAAACCAAAAAGCTATCTTCAGCCTACAACAGGAATACAGTTTCATATTAGAGCTAGAGTAAAGACTGACACACTAACCTTCACCAAGGTAGCCAAAGTTATATGCATCTCAAATTTTGAATGGAAAGAAGGGCACAATGTCAAATCTGAGAAAAGGGTCCTCCCATCATTTGTCTAGCACAATTAGTTTTAATGGTACAAGTTCAGTAGTACAAAGTCTTGGACAATAACATTATGTTTTTTATTCCAACTGACCTGCCCTACCTTTGTTTCAAATCTAACAGATATTACAAAATTCTGAATAGAAAACATACAGTACTAAAAATAATAGATTGATGGAAGACTGAAAAGCAGCATTCATTTTATTGTAAGATGGAAGAGACTACAAACTAAAGGAAGTTTGATCTAAAGTCTTAGTTGAAGGCAGATTTTGACATTCTATATACATTTACAAAATGGGTGTATGGATGCAGTTTGGTTAATTTCAGAAGGCACCTCAAGGCTAAAAGGCTTTTATAAATCTATAATCCTTTCATTGATCAAAAATAAAAACACTTTTATTGCTGCTATTCAAGTAGCAAAGAAAAAGCTTGTTTTGTTGTTCTTCAGTCTAACAAGGAATCCTCCCCCATTAAGCAAGATTAAGTTATAGAAGAATTTGAATAAAACTGAAGATTTCACAACTTTAGAAATACAGTGACTTTCCTTGTGTGCTTTCAAGTCAGTGGAACAGTGAAAGAAGAGTCACTTTTTGCCTTTGTGTTGTTAATAATCATAGTCACTCTCTTCCAGGCACTGAAGTACCATTTCATCACAGTTGCATGTTGCGCAGTATGTTTACGAGTAGAAGGTAAGAACACTCTGATGATTCCCACGAACAAGGAGGACTGGTGGCAGGTCTTTTGATAAAACTTCTAACCAGGCCATGTATAGTGCACTAGATACTGCACCTTTTCGTGCAACTGGCAAACTCCTACAATTTGAAGAACAAAGAAAAAAAATCAAATGGAAATGAAGAACGGTTTAAAAAGCAAGTCAGTCTACCTAAATACAAAAAATACAATTTGAAATAAAAACATAGAAATTACTAAATGTTGAATTCTAACCCATTTCATAATCTTTTCATTTTTTTAGGCTACATGTAGTCAGTTCACAATCCTGAGTGCAAAGAAATTAAATTAGTTCTGAGCCAAAATTGTCTTTTAAAAAAAATCATATTCTGCTAATGGACTTAATTGTAACCTTTTGGGTGGGGGGGGCGCATCTCAAGGTTCACCTTAATTTTGCCCACTCCTGAAATTTTCCGGGGGTGGGACTAGGGAGATGATGGAATCAGCATTTCACTCGTGGCTTCATTCAGAATGGTTCGCCTAACTTGGAGAAACACAGTCACTCTCCAAATCTTGGCCAAGATAATGTTTTTGCTTCAGACTGCAACAGTCTATAGTCACATTACTCTACCACCAGCCCCTCCAGAGTATTGGCAGAATCCTTCAATTCTTGCCTCACTGGAACCAGTTAAATCTTTATTTGTATTGCTCAAGTTTCATCTTTTTACTGCTTCAGAGAGCACTGAAACCATAAATGGCTTTGTACAGAGAGCAAGATGTGTGAAAGTAAAAAGAATTTCTACACTGAAGAATTTGTAATCCAATTGTACTGTAAGTGGGGACAACAATACAAAAGAATATGCAGAGACAGGTACAATATAGGCAAATGGGATATATGGTAACTGTAAATGGAAGATTGCTCTTTAAAAACAAAAAACTGAAGGAGATGGAGAGCAATTAATATACAAGCAGCAAAATGCCTGTAAGAGTCACAAGCCAAATTACAAAGCATTCTCTCTCTAATTCTACCTTGTACTCTAAAAGACTGTACCTAGGATAATACACAAAATAAGTTGTATTACCTATGTAACAGATATAGTAACAGAGTTACTGTATCACTGTGAAAATAGTATAAAAACTATAGAAACAGTCAACCTTTACTTACATTACAATTACATTAGCTGTGCTTGAATGTTCTTTCAGCAACTCATTTAGCCTAATCTGGCGGTAGCTCTGTAATTAAAATGAAATAAAAAAAATCAACCCAAACTTGTTAGGGAGATCGATTCATTATTTCAACAATCCAGAATCAAGTACAATTCTCATTTATTCAAGAAATACACAAAAGGAGGTCAAAATGGATTGCTGTGTTTAAAATAGTGTATCCTTCCCTCCAACTTTTAATAAATCACTCAGGTTTGTAAAGTAAACATATGTCCCTTCTGTCTAAACTTCTACCTCCTCAGTTGCCTAGAACAACAGCCTTCTGGCTGCTGGAAGGGAGAAGAAGATTCCTTCCTATTTCCCCATTCCCCCCAGACATCTACATCCTAGAACCTCCAGTTGTGAGGTTCCACTACTCTACCCTCCTTCAGCATTCTAGATATTGCTGTGCAGGCCTGTGCCCGCTATCCAAGACTCCTGTACTAATCCACCCCTTTCTCAAGTCACCATTTTGGGTCCTCGTCCTCTTCTCCTCCCCAGCTCCAGTACCTGCTTCTGCAAAAGTCAAGTTTACCTAATTCTTGTATTTACTCTGCTTCCACAGGGTTCTGAACAGCAGCAGTAGACTGTAACAGCTGTTATTCTCCTTGTGTTTATATTTGCAGAAGCAATCAAGCTGGCTGCAGACTCAGGAAAAGAACACTGCATTGGTCCATACCCATACAGGTTATCTTTTTAATTATAGGGGCTGGAAACCCCTTTTAAATTAATTTCTGCAGTTAATGATGACTTAGGCCCCTCAGGGAGCATTTCCTACCATCCAATGATGAGTAAGCAAGTGGAGTTTTCAAATCTTTTCCTACCTGACTTATCTCACACCACACCCACTTTGTAATGGAGCAAAGAAGCTTAAAACAAAAATCAGCTCATTAAAATAGGGTATATGGGACACAGTAGGATCACCACTCTCTCTCAACAACAGTCAACACAATAATTAAAAGGTATAAAGAGGTACCTTAGTTTTGTAAAGCTCAAGTTCATTATCTGTTATTCTCCAAGGCTCATCTTCTTTCATTTTATCTGCAATGTCTTGTTCTTTATCGTCTTCATGAAGTCTGAACGGCTCAACCATTTCTTCAAAAGCTGCAATACTAGAAGGATTTTTAACCAATATTTACATTAAAAATAGATACTGTTACTCTTTTCTGTGTATGTGTCAACTGTGATTTTCCAGAAAAATATTCCTAAATACAAGTCAACTGTTGTATGGTTTGTGGTTAATTACTAGAAGTAATGTCAACTGAAATTCTCATTCCTTTGTTTTGATACTAGAAACCTGCTAGTTTGTGAAAGATAAATAAATAAATAGCACCTATGAATATTAATATTTTAAGCAGAAGTTAACTCTCTTAAACTTAATACTGTGGGAACTGTCTTTTAGATTTCAAAATGTACATAAAAAATTGTTTTCTTCTAACAACGTTCTAGACTGAAGATCATTAACAGAGAAGAAAGTGCCGCACAAATGGCTTCAACTCCATTTAGAAATGCAAGAAAAAAGTTCTAACAGAAAAAGTAAAGAAAAAAAAAAGAAGAGAATTACAAGCTTCAAGAGGGAGAGTAGCATCCTTCTAGAAATTTGATGATATAAGGAAATGAAGAAGGGCAAAAAACAAACAGCCATCAATTTAACTCCAGTAGATATGAGAGAAATTGGAATTCAATTAAATTTTGATGACAAAAGTTTTGGTTAAATACATTTTTATTATTCCACGTAGATCACACAACACATGATCTCAGAGTGAAGAAATCAAACTAACTCACTCCATGGGTCACCAGTATTAAATGAGAACAACAAAAAATCCACCTCTGTTATCATGCAGTCACTTTGAACTCTATTTCTGTGCTAAAAAGCTATCTGTAGATACTTCACAGTTTAGTAAAATTCACTGCAGCATGCAGCATAAATATACCTAGGCTATTGGAACTCAGTACACTCTGGACACACTCACTCTTGCCCCGGGCATGCTTCTTACCTAATGGGGCTATGAAAAAGCGATAGTAACTTTAAATCCACTTTGTGCTACTGGACAGGCACAAATGGGATTTCATAGAGCAGAAGACCTGGCCCAGTACATTTATCATGGATGGGTCATACTGCAAAGATACCTGAACTCTACCACATCAGGGACCATTTAGGGAATTTGCTCAAGACGTGCGCAAGGCTCATATCTGCTGTGCATATCAAATTTATCTGATAAAAAATGTTCCTAACTGTACAGCTAAAGATAGAAAGCTAAATAGCCTGATTTTCAAAATGGTTGAGCAGATCCTCCACCGGCTGAATTTTAAGACTCTGCAATTTAGGCACCTTTGGAGTTAAATTCTGCATCACTTTGTGCCAATTTCTGCTGTAAGTCCCTGAAGGTAACATATATGTGTCTCAAAACGCTTTACCTGCCCCCAACAGCTGTCATATCAATTAGGATATTTAAAAGACAAACTAGTGATAATCTAGGAAGCTATAGAGTTTGCTCATCTACAATATATAGTTTCAGTATAAATATTTTATCAAAAAGTTTCTGATGATTAATACGTATCCATCAAAATAATGAATATATACAACTCATTTTAGTAATTCTAGACAAATATTTCCAGCATCTGCTGGGCTTTGTTGAAAAGCAACTGGCTCAGATTACTCTGCTACAGGAATTTTCAAAGACATTTGGACATGTATTTTATCTCTTTTGTATACTGGACAAGATTTCAGGTGGAAGATGCTCAATCTTCTGATCTCTTAGGTCTTATAGGACATTCCATCATAAAATGGCACTAGTAGTATTAGGAATCAACTGCAGTCAGCCAAATTGTTCAAGCTTGAGAAGTAGAAATATTTAATGATTCTTTGGATAAGAACATTTCAGCAGGGCTTGGATTTTTCATGCATTCACTGAGCTGATTAATGCTGACACGCAATTGATTTGAAGATCAGGCTATACACATTATTTTGGGTTTAGAGATGTATATGAGTATGTATAAGATAAGCATACACTAGTTTTATCTTAGTTTCTACCATCTTTTAATTAGGGTAGAATTACTGTAGTTAACAACTCATTTTGTTCAAATTAGAATCTAGCACTTGTGGTATCTCTCTAATTATGAGATTCTAAACCAATACTGAATTCTTGGCACTAGGAGCTCACCACCTGCACTGTTCTCTGAATGATTACATCTTTGTAAACATCTAGTTTAGTTATCAAAATACATATGTAGAGAATTAAATACTGCTTTTCATGTTACCAGAGAAAATTAAGAATGCAACTAGTAAATGAGGTGTCTTTCTGGAACATTTTCAACTCACTTTTCCTTCTTTGGCTTTGTATTAATATCTCCAAGTACCATGATGTCTGAGAAGTCTATTCGAAATTTGCTGAGCAGAGTAGCCATCCTAAATTTCAAAAAAATAGATATATGTTATATAATATATTTTGTCAGTTAACATTTTTATAGGGTTGTTTTTACAGAACAAAGACATGGACATTCACTCAGAAAGCAATCTAATATGGATCTACACAGGTAAGCATAAAAACAATAGCGAATGAGGCAGGGCAAGGGGTTTCAACAAAAATCATACATATACTCTGTTTAGACATTGGCATGTCTGGATGGCTCATTTAAAAGTATGCTTAATACAAGGTATTTAAAGTTTTTAAAGGAACTGAACACTTCACTGAAAACTGACCATAAAAAGACACCTGAACACAAGAAATGTTTAATTTGTGATCTGTTTATCACCAGACGTTGGGATTTCCTGCAACAAAAATTGCGTGCAGTTTCCAGATGTTTAAGAGTAATTCAAACAAAAATACTGCTTCATCAGAGGATGCAGAAGGAGATTTAGCACAGCTTTATGTACTTAAGCCAACACAACTTTTGGACAATGAAATCATTCTAGTTATGCCAAAAGGTTCATATACCATAACTTATTTGTAAGCCAGACAACTGTTTTACAGAACAGAACCAACAGACTTTCCAAACTTTAATTCCCATCACTAGCAATGCAGCATTAATTTTCTTTAAGTGTTATGGTTTTCAGAAATATAAGGGGAACTTTTTAAAAAATAAAAATAAATTGCTGTAAACACACACTCACTCTATAGTAATGCTCTCTAAGAACTAGTTGCCTTTATATAATCATACCAAGATGTACCTGAGCATCCGGAACTGTCTGGAACATAGTACGGATTGGAGCATACAAAAACCTTTGCATGGCACCAAATATGTGGAGCAGAGGTTATAAAAAGACTGTAGTCTCAACCTCTTCAGTCCTTCTGCTAAACCCAAGAGTCCTATGAGAGTAGAACTCTAAGGAAAAGAAGAAGATGGGAGAGAATTGTGATTATGTAGAGGTCCTTGAGGAGCTGTAGTTACTAGAATAATTTTCTTCTTCTTCCAAGTGGTTTCTTTCTATTCCCACTTGTTAAAGTTTAAGCAAAAAAACGGTGAACTGCTCTCCAAAAGTAAACATCAGCTCTAAATGCCACATCAAGAGGTTAGTGATGTGTTAAAGTGTGTACAGAATTTACGGTAGCAGTCCTAAAGATATCTATGGATGGAAACATTGAGATATGCCATCAGTGCCACCGTAATACTGATAAGAGTGATCTTTAAGGTCCTAACGTATATTTCAGTTTCTTGAATGCCCTCTCATTCTGTTTAATTATATTTACAGTACGGGTGCAAAATTTACCACTTTTTTTTATAAGCATGTCCCATCTTAAACTAAATAGTCAAACTCTTCTGTAATCCCCCTCGACTGTCCTGTATTACTTTTTAGGGAAAGGATGAGAAAAAATAGTAAATATCCCACAGTTCAGTAGACCCGTGTTACCATAAGGCCCAATTCTATGGCCTTTTCTTAAGGTGAGCTAGGTCTGCCAATTTGGGTCCCTGTTTCTTTACCATATTAGATGAGATATCTGGCACCTATCGATTTTGTATCTAGGTGTTGCCCTAACCTAAAACTATTCTAACCTTGCAGAAGTGGGGTAGTTAATATAACATCGTAATGGTTCTTAGACTTCGCTTTGTGGATGCAAGTCAACATTTATAATCTGTTGTGGTTGGTCATATTAGTTTCAGCTCCCTTTAAAAACACAGCAAGAAACAAAGTATTTGCCAAACTGGAAAAAAACCAAACAGTAGTAAAGGCAACATTTTCTTTATGATTACATCTCTAAAGCTAAAAGTAGCTTAAAATGTTTCAAATGCTGTTTGTTATTTTAAACAACATGATTATGTACTATGTTAACTAGCATCACTAAATTAGCATTCAGGTACCTCCCAATTCAAGTGTAAT
This sequence comes from Chelydra serpentina, assembly GCA_037349315.1. Lineage (NCBI taxonomy): Eukaryota > Metazoa > Chordata > Testudines > Chelydridae > Chelydra > Chelydra serpentina. The sequence continues at coordinate 33,333,252 of JBAIAC010000042.1, forward strand.
AGGAAAAGGTCATTATTAAATAAGAAAAACATTTATCTATTGTTCCTGATTACAAAGTTCCATAATACCATAAATGTTTCATTTAAAATTAAGGTTAACTTACGCTCTCCTGTCATGATCGATCCTGTTTATTTTTCCACCAATAAACACTCTGATCTTACAGTCTTTCCATTTTTTCTTGGTTGTCAGAAGATAAGGAATCAACAATGTCAAACCTGCATTAGACCATAATAGTTAGAAATACATTGAGTAGTTAATATGCAATGTCAACTTTCTATTTAATAGTGTAAATCCACAATTTATAGAGGGTATGAGTAAGGCTCCATGTTTGTCACAGAGGTCACGGTTTCTGTGACTTCTGCAGTGGCTGGTGCACCTGGCCCAGGGGCCGCCTGAGCAGCTCAGGCAGCCCCTGGGCCAGGCGCACTGGCCACTGCTGGGGCAGTTTCGGGGGCCCCGCCCCGCCTCCCAGCAGCAAGAATTTGGGTGTGTGGAGGGGGCTCAGGGCTTGGGTGCTTACCGGGGGGGGGGGGGGGGAGGGGGGGGAGGGAGGTGGCTCCCGGAAGGGCAAAAGCAACTCCCCTCCCTCTCTGCAGTTCTCATTGGCCGCGGTTCTCAGCCAACAGGAGCTGCAGATCCGGGGCTTCAGGTGGAGAGGAGGCAGCATTAGGAGCTGGGGCTGCCACTTCCCAGGAGCTGCGTAGGAAGCCTGCCCCAGCCCCAGCAACCCCGCTCCCCAGCACAGTCACATTTTACTAAAAATACCTGTGACTAAAACATAGCCTTTGGCATGAGTGATGCCCATTACCAAGTGCTTTTATCATCATTACAAATTATCTTACCCCCATCATCAAAAAGCCACCAGACATCAATAGTATTTTTGCCTTGTTTCTTCTGAAACTGAGAGCTAGCATCAAGAAGTCTTTGGTCAGCCAAGTTTAAAGGAGAACGTGGGCCTTTCGAGTCTAGCAAATTAAGAAAAAGAGAATTTGTAAAAGATTTAAGAAAAACTGTTGCTTAATCTCTCCAATCTCAAACTCAGAATTGTAGTATTGCTAGGTTTTCCAATATTTGCACTGTTAAAAAAAAATCTGACTTTAAAAATATTTATTTTCAGATTTTATAGTTTGCTTAAATGGACTTGTAAAAATGCACACCGAGATAATTTTAAAGAGTTTGCAGACTTCACCAGCTAAACTGGCTGTTCTGAAAGATTAAAAACTGAGCAGGAACAACAAGCAGACCTTTGGTAGATAAGCACAGATTGCAAGACCTTCTCTCTCACTACACTTATAGCTCCATCAATCTGGTCCAAACATCAAAAAACATACTTCAGAGCAACAGTGAGTGTACGGTTGCTGCTCCAAGTATCTCTCATACTGAAGAAAAGACCCGCTGCTCTTGTTTCACCAAAACACATCTGTAGGGTCTTTAATATTATCAAGTTTTTTTTATCAAGACAAAAATCTTAGAAAAACTATAAGTTCTGAAGTATTATTTTAATTTCTTACATTAAAAAAAGAAATATATAGTTAAATGCATTAAGGAAGTTAAGATTGTAAACAGAGTCCATTTTGATGCTGAATATATAGTATTTTATGTTCAAAATAAGATAGTTTTGTAGGAACGAGGGCTTAGAAAAATTTTACAAAACATTTAGTTGCTGTAATTAAAAAGGTGGCATTTTAGTTAGATAATAAGGCTATAGATATAATGGAGAAAAACTAAAATTACTTTCTGAATAAACCTAACAGACACAGAAGTGAAATGGACGGATACAAAAAACTTTCTACCTCCTTCTCAGACAGATTATATTTGGATACAGCAGCCAGCCACTTTACTCACTAGTTAGCTTCTAAGCCAAAAGATATGATTTTGATTTTACAAAACCCAAAAATATTCCAGATGTGAACTACAATTGAGTGAATTAATACATTTATACAGAGCTTGAATTAGGTCAGTACACAATGGTACAAGCACACTGGCACTTCTCCCAAGCCACCATCTTGTGCTCTACAATTTCTGCTTTCATTTAAAAGTGGTAAGTTCTCTAGCAATTATAATTCTGAAGAAATCCTCCCTTCACATTTGAGGTTAACTGATTAAGCAATGTTTGCCTGAATCTGTGGAGAGACTGGAACAATAACTCTGAAAAGTGTGAATAATCCCATTCATTTCACAGAAATATTCACTAAAATGTCCAAATCTGATAAACTAAGTAACTAAACCAAGTTCAGGAAACCTCATAAGCATGCACAATCAATCATATTTTGAACATATGCACATCTAGTATGCATACTGTTTCTGCCAACTCATGTGAAGAAAGCTTATTTTGTGAGAGGATTTAGAGTACCACCACCTTTTTCTACCACCATAATTTGACCCCTGAATTTCCTAATCCAAGTTAAACAGATATCCAGGATACCACCTCATGGTTGATACTCTATACATAAAGGAGTGAGAAAAAAAAGAAAATGGAAGGTAGCAGTATGGAAAAAATGGATTGTAACAAAAAGATGGAAATGCCTGCCTTTTTTCAACAGTGGTTGTGTTGGAGTCTTGCCATCTTCTTCCTCCTCTGGAAGATGTTTAAAAAAAAAAACAAAATAAAGGTTAATATCCTTTGCGGTGTTAATGAAGATAAAAAGTAGCGTACACATTCAGAAAATGAGACGTAAAATGAAGCAGCACACCATGAGAAAATAATCACAACATGGATGAAGTCTGACATATCCTGCAATAAGGATGAGCTCTTTAAAATGCGTGTTAATACTTCACATAGCCATAGGGTTTGTCTTCAAAAAAAAGACAAGAAAAACATTTCCTCCATATATGAATGCAAGGTGTCTTGAATCATTTTTTAAAATGTTCTCTCAATGTGCATTTAATTAAATGTTCTACTTTAAGGCCAACATTTCTTAACCTTGGTGGCTTAAAGTTAAGCTTGCATATAAAGATTTGGCCAAATATTCAAGTGCTGCGAGCCTACAGTTCTCATTACCTCTACAAAAAACAACCCAAGCTTTTTATTTCGGTGCCTAAGATCTTGGAGCCTTACTTAATGCATCAAGGTTTTAAAAATTTTGCTTACACTTTCAAAGTGACTACTCAAGTAATACGCAGACCGTGTAAATGTCTGGGAAGTCCAAGAGAAAAAAAAAAACACTATTGTAATTCAACTCTGTAAAAAGAATGGTCCAATCTCTCAGCTCACTAGAAAGTTACCTTTATGCAGACCAGGAGTTTTTTCACTGGATGGTGGAGAAAAAGCCTTAGATGGGTCTGTCTTTTTGCTATAGTCCACATTTACTACAACATCCTTTGAACTTGGAGATTTCTCTTGAGAGGACAGTAATTCTTCTGTGAAGAGATAAATAATTAATATTGATATAATTTCTGATTGGAACATTTAAACATACTTTTAGCTTCTAAAAATTATGTTTTATGGATAATTAATGATGTAATAGATTATAAGATATAGCGCTCTGTAGAAAAATCAACGGTTTTGTACAACTTAACAGCAGCAACATGTTACATGCATAGAAATTCTACCTCTGAAAGTAAGGAATTATTTTAGTTTAGTCCCGGATTATACCTTTTCAAATTCTATAGGTGTTGAACTACATCACTTTGTAGAGACAGAGCTAATTCACCTCTATGGAGCTGGAGAAAATAAGGGGTTTGAATCCTCATATTTACATTATGTCAAATTGTTAGTATGAGAAGGGAACTGGGGCCTTTGGTAAACTAGATCCTAAAAATCTATGATCAATTTCTATCTCAAGCGGAGCATTTTTCCAAAACTATTAAGAGTCACAATACTATATTTCTATAAAGTTGCTTGCTGAAAGTAGCTTGTCCAAAAACTAGTGAGTAAGAACACACCTCCTTTCAGCAGACAAGCTCAGGCAAAGGCCTTTCTTAACTGAAGATGACACTAACAGAGGTAGTTAACTATTGATGTAATAGAAAAAGGCACAGTAATGTTAAAAAACCTTGTCAAAAACTGATTTCTCAGCCAGAAGTTATCAGTTAAGTCAGCAATGGCTCCAGACTGTTGAGACTGCCTTAAGTTTGAGACCAGTGGTAAAGCTGTCAGGAACATATGATCCCTGCCATGAGGTATTATATTAGTGAGGGGTGGCAGAACTGCCTATTATGAAGATTGTCTGACACTTCCCATTATAAGACATAGTCCTCAATTGCTTATAACTAAAGTTATGTTTTAGTCACAGGTACTTTTAATAAAAGTCGCAGACAGGTCACAAGCAGTAAACAAAAATTCACTGCCTGTGCCTGTCCATGACTTTTACTAATACCAGTGAATAAAAATTGTGGAGGCGGGGAGAACAGGGAAGCTGCCCAGGGCTCCGTGGGTTCTGAGGGAGGGCAGCCTGGCTGCTGGGGCGGGGAGGGGGGGGGGTGAGGGGAGGCACGCGGGTGGCAGTGCATGGCCCAGGATCCCCACAGGTGCTGGAAGGGATTGGCGGGGCTGGCAGGCTCCCCTACCTGGTTCTGCATCTCCCTCACCCAGCAGCAGCAGAGTTTGGGTGTGTGAGGGGGCAGAGGGTTGGGGCATGGGACGGGGTGAGGCGGACTCTGGGCGGCGCTTACCTGGGGGGGGGGGGGGGGGCGCTCCCCAGAAGCGGTGACATCCTCCTCGCTCAGCTGCTAGGCGGAGGTGTGACCAGGCAGCTCTGCACACTGCCTCTGCCCAAGGCACTGCCCCCGCAGCTCCCATTGGCCGTGGTTCCTGGCCAATGGGAGCTGCAAAGCCAGCGCTTTGGGCGGAGGCACCGTGCAGAACTGCCTGGCCAAACCTCCGCAAACTCTGCTGCGTGGGGGGCGCAGTGGACCGAGACTGTCCCAGCAGCGGCCGGTGCAGCTGCTGTAGGGGCAACCTGAGCTGCCCCTGAGCCAGGCACACCAGCCGCTGCAGAAGTCATGGCGGTCACAGAATCCATGACTTCTGTGACAAACCCACAGCCTTACTTATAACTTTACCAAACTTTAATTGTATGGGCTAAAGTTTTCCATATCAATTGTCTGCCTCAGACTGAATTTTTTGGGAAAGTTTTAGCCAAAATGGGTCAACCACTTCAAAAGAGTGGCCTTCAAGTTTGGCAGTGGGTGGCCTTTTTGTCAGGGATCTGTTTTTGCTGTCCTCTATGAAAATCCATCCAAATTTGGTCAAGTTTTAAGATTTTGAAAAATCTGTTTGTACAACGCGTTCTTCTTAGATTATAGCAGGTAAATTTCATGAAGATTTAATCTGCACTGGTCATGCTCCAGCCTAGGGATGAGAAGGATTTTCCCTACGATTGCAGCTCTGGGCTGCTTTAGACTGGAACCCAGTAGGTTGTGGGCAAGACTGAGATTGGATGAATCCAGGTGGCGGGAGTGAAGATTCAGAACATAAGAATGACCATACTGGGTCAGACCAAGAGTCCGTCTAGCCCAGTATCCAACAGCAGCCAATGGCAGATGCTTCAAAGGAAATTAACAGAATGTGTTTGAGCAGAGGGTTGGACTAGATGACCTCCTGAGGTCCCTTCCAACCCTGATATTCTACGATTCTATGACAATCAAGTGATCCATCCCGCTGTTCAGTCCCAGCATCTGGCAGTCAGAGGCCTAGGGACACCCAGACTCTCGAGTTGCATCCCTGAACATCTTGGCTAATACTCATTGATGGAACTAGCCTCCATGAATTTACCTAATTCTTTTTTGAACCCAGTTATAGTTTTGGCCTTCATGACATCCTCTGGCAAGGAGTTCCAAAAGTTGACTGTGCACTGTGTAAAGTACTTCCTTTAGTTTGTTTTGAACCCGCTGCCTATTAATTTCATTAAGTGATCCCTGGTTCATGTGTTGTGTGAAGGGGTAAATCTTTCTACATACCATTCATTATTTTATAGACCTCTCATATCCTCCCTCCCAACCTCCCTTAGTCATCTCTTGTCCAAGCTGAAAAGTCCCAATCTTTTAATCTGTCCTCATATAGGAGTAGGACTGGCTAGGCAAGGAGACTGGGGACAATAAGCTGGGTGTTAGTGGAGTAGACTGGGAGCCCCAAGGATGAAAACTTGGGCTGGCTGATCAAAGAGACTGGGATGAAAACCTGAGGAGTGGAGACTGGAACTGGCTAGGTGAGAAGTAAAGGACTGGACTGTTAAACCTGGGGTGGGGAACAGATAGGACAAGGGCAGGTTGGAGGGGATGAGGCAGAAGGGATCAAACTCAGGGGGAATGGGCAGAAGCTCTGTGGTCACTAGAGCACACTCCATTACAGAGCTCAGAATGGAACCCAAGAATCCTGAGTCTCACCATTCTTCTCTTACCAGCAAATATCTGGGAAACCCTCTGGCAAAATATTTTATCCCCGCTCTAATACTGGTCCACACAGAATATGACAACCTACTTCTGCTATTTGTCACTCAGTTAGCTGAAGTGGAAGAGGCCTTTGTGGTGGGTTTAAAGGTTCCTACTTTGCTGATGACCCATTTGGTATCAGTATGACATTACATGATAAAATATCTTTTTTTCCCCAATTATTTTATTTTTATTTTTAAACCTAGGAAATTACACACAGGAAAACTACATTAAAATAACACAATTAAAGGTTAAAAAGTTAATTTATGCCTGAATTAAAATTGAAACCCTGGGATAATATTAGATGATGTAATTAAAAACTAAGTTAAGTGCTTGATTTTGCCACCTTAATAATGTTCTTTTAACATAATGTTTGTTTAATACAAATAAAAACTAAGTCTATAAACAACTTTCTTAGAATTACCGCTATTTTTTTGCATTAGAAATGTATTATCTTTATTGTTTCCTATTTGTCCAATGCAGATGTATCATCTCCAGACTTTTTATATCACTAGAATGGAAGAAAATTGCCATGAAAGAATCCAAAAGGTCTTTGGACATGCAACTTTTGTTAAATTAAGTTTAATTTTCTAGATTACAGATATTTTCTAATATGCAATATTGATTTTCTGGCCTCATTTGAGTTTGAACATGTAGTAGTAAAATATTAAATCCTTGGGGAAATTTAAGTATGAAGGTGGTTACAAACTGAGAAGAAAATAATGTATGTAGAGCTGTTTCTAAAAGAAATTACAATACAAAATATAGAACATTTATCATTAAAAGCAACCCATCAGTAATAGAAGTCATACCTACTCCACCTAGTTTTATTTTGTACAAGGTTAACAGAAGTATTTTTTAGTTGACAAAATATTAGAAGTAATTATAAACACTAAATCTCTATACTTTGCTTGTAGGCATAACAAATAGTTTATAGAATACTTAACTATTAATTGAACCGATTTACAGAGTTTTCTGGACAGCCAGAAAACTTTTTTTTGGATTTACAGAGTTGGCTGTTCTATTTTTCTCTTTTCTAGGAGGCAAAATAAAGCGTACCTTGTCCCTGAAGGTGAGAAATATCCAAACCTTCCTTTAGGCGGATGACAACTACACCATACTGAATGTCAAAGGCATCACTGTAAAAGGGTAAAAAAGTTGCATTTTTGTCTTGTTCTGGTTTTATTTCTCAACAATCAAAATTGAGATTTTTCTCTTGGACTTAAGCTTCATGTACATAAATTGTACTTCACAGATTTTAAGTCCCAAACTATTAAGCCACTTCAAAAGACTGAATAACATATGCTGAAGTGTAATGGACAGCAACTGTCTCAATTTCACTTCCTTTCTAATATTGCAAACAGTGATCAAATGAAACACAAACAAACCATTCTAAGCTCCATGGGAAAGGTGAAAGCGTGTGTGGGAAATGTAATCCTTTTCAAAAGTACAGGACAATTCTTTTCACCAGAAGTCCCAAAATATTTTATAAGAGATCCCCTAACTTGACAACTACAAATTCCAGAGAGGTCTCTGAAAACTATAGGCACTGAAAGAAGTTTCAAAAATATACAAAGAAACAATTAATGAATGCAGTGTGCATGGAATTAAATGGTAACTATTTTTACAAATTATAGCATTCATAATAAAGAAGTCAGGTTTCAAGACAAGTTCTAGCTAACTCTGGTTTCCATTATGTGTAACTTACAGAAAAAAATTCTCTCCTTAAAAAAGCAAGGACATTAAGAGACAAACTTTGTTAATGAAAAATTAGGCTGTTAGTCTGAGCACAAGTCAGGAGAGTCCAAATCAAAGTTACAATGACAAAGAAGCTTACCCATATTGCCCATTTTGTTTTTATTTTACATTAATACTTGGTATATAAAATGTCACAGCATCGGAAGACATCCAACCAATAATGGCAAACACTTCTTGAATCTTGCACAAATATACCCTAAATAGAGCAGGCAATTTCTTCCAGCACAGGTGGATTCACAAGCTCACGTGGAAATCACCAGACAATGCGACTGTCAACCAGACAGAGCATGTATGTATATTTAAGAGATGGGCATCTTCTTCGAGGGATATCAGAGTTAGCAGAAGAATAGGTGTTAGCTGAGATGGAAAAGAGCATCACAGACACAGAGCAGTTCAAAGGCAAAGAAATGCAGATCAGATTCCACCTAGCAACTGTTCCAGTGTTTTACAGGACCAGACTGAAGAAAGTCTGGAAGACACATGGTCAAACTGGAAGATGGCAGGGGAAAATAGTGGGCCACCAAAAGAGGGCAGAATATGCACAGATTATATCTGGAACATGGGCAGTGACTAATGAAAAGAAAGTTCTGAAGGCAAAAATGTAACAGTGCAAGACAGGGAGAAGTCTTTGAGGCTGATGCAAGATGCAGAGAAAATTGCAAAGAAATAAGAGATGCAAGCAAAATAACAATGCCTGGGTTCAGGAGAAGGCTGCAGAGGGAGCAGCTCAGAAGGGAGAGTACAAGCAGCTCTACACAATAGTGAAAGACTTCCCAGGAAAAAACAGACTGTCAGAGGTCTCTCCATGGACAGATGCTGAAAATGCACAACAAAAAAGCTAGAGGCTGGAAAGATTTCCATTCTATATTAAACTGTTCACAACCGATGATCACGTACAGGTTCAAGAGAAATGCTAACACTAATTTAGAAATAGCAGAGGGATCAACAACACCTGATGAAATTAAAGCCACCGGAGGCCTCACATCGGGGAAAGCTCCTGGGGTTGACAAAAGTAATAACTGATCATCAATACCACCTACCCACATTGAAAAACACACTAGAGTACTAGATGTTCCCATTTTTGTACATTTACTGAGGAGATTTCAATATTAATTATTTGAAAATTATATGTTTGGGAATACTTGGAAACAGTTCATCGCTATTTCAAAATATTAATCTAAAAGCTTTGATTACACTCTTCTAGAGGTACAAGAAGTTCTTCGGGTTATATATTCTTGTTTTCTGTGTTTGGTAAAAAGAACAGTTCTAACTTCTGCATTTTGTACTCACTGAAATAAATTGATATAGGTTTCCACATCCCTCATGTCAGCTTGTTTCCAATCTTTCTTAAATCCAACAACAAGAGTGTTTGGTCTCATTCGACCCAGACCAGCAGCCTAAGAACAAAGCCAATCAAGCATTTTTAAAATACTAAAAAATATTATATTAAACTGAAGTTAAAATAAGAAAATGTTCTTACTTGCACAAAACAAATTTTTTAATAAAAGCTTTATAGTAGCAGAGTGAAAATATTGCATAATTACAATGCAATTTCAATATGCTTGAAAGTGTAAAATATAAAATGTAAAAATGTTTGTACTTTTCTGACACCAATCACCCATTAGCTCAAACAAAATTGCAAGAGAAGTGTACCTGCATCAAGTACTGTCCCCCATCTCTCAAATCCTCTGCATGTACTGGTGCATAGAAGGCCTTCATTTTGTTTTTAATAAGCCACCGCTGATATCTGGCCAAGTCGGCTGACAATTCTTTAATGGCTTGTCTACGAGGGCCCTTTAAAAAATGTACTACTATTAATCCAAAATGCATTATAGAATAATGACTACATGTTATTTTCTGAAAAATAGATTTCCTTTGTACTGTTGCATGAGTGCATTGATAATTAACCCAAAATCAAATCTAATATACTTCAAGTTCAAAAGATATTTTTGTCCCTTCAAAAACAAGAGACCTATCAACAAAAAGTAAAATTGACTCAGAGGGCAATAATAGGTCTCCCTTTCTTAGATACGTGCTTCCTGTAATTTATTGGAACAAGAATTCTCAAGCTCCAATTGCTTCACCAGTAGGCTTGTCCTCTGCCATAAAACTGACAAGGGTATTTTTGTTTTGTTTTTTTGTAGCAAAAAATATAGATACAGGCATAGCTATAGGCCAAGTACACATCAGGTTTTGTGTGGCTGCTTGTGTCCCAGCAAGTTTAAGGAAATTGGTGATCTGCTTTAATTTCCATATAAAGCTGCTAGTCTTCTCCCCTATGGCAACCACTACCTTAAATAAACCCAGATCTCAGCCACTTCTGATGGGGTCCTCTGGCATGCAGCTGTTTCCTGCCAGATTCAATAATACATGAAGTAGTTCACAACAGAATCTAGTTAGTTAATCCTGGAGCGCCTCAGATTACAACAGCAAGGTCAGAGGCTCAACCACTCTGACAATTGCCTACAATTTAAACACATACTCCTTCCCACCTACGAATCCTCCCTTAACATCTACAACTAGCTGGACCCTTTGCCAGTCTTTTGTAGTTGAGTTAATTTGACTCAATTACCATAACCCCTTCAAAACCCACTGAACTTCTATCCTGCTAACAAACCCTCTTAATGCTCCAGTTTTTAAAATCACTGCCCTTATCAGAATAGTAAAGTGTTCTGTTTAAAAACAGCACTGTAGCAGAACTTTGAGCTTGAAGATTTTGACTCCAGTGATTTGACGGGAGCACCAACCCAAACTGTGGGTATTTTTAGCTTTGGAGAAAAGCTTCAAATACAAAACTTTAGTTAAAAATAAAGATCTGAAGAAAATAGTCTAAATTTGGTAATTCACACTGGTATTTTTACAAAAACTCGAGAGTTAAGTGCCCAGCTCATATTAAATTTCAACAGGATTTGGGTGCTTAAGTCCAGGCTCTGATGCTAAGAGCCAGGGGGGCAGCTGTGAGGAACCGCAGCATGGATCCTCCACCCGCCCTGAGTGGGGGACCTGGAGGGCACGGACACTGGGTGAGGGGGTTGCTTGGGCCCCATACCCAGGTCAGGTGGAGCGTCCGCTGCAGCTCCCCACAGCTACCCGCCCAGCTCTTATCATTCACAAGCTGCAGCTCTGAGCTGTGGGGAGCCTGGGTCCCTCCACCTGCCGTGGGCAGGATGCTGGGACACTGGGCAGGGGGCTGCTCAGGCCCCCCACAGCTGCCAGCGCAGCTCTCCCCAACTCAGCTCCAGCCGGAGGAGACGGGGGAAGTGTGGCTTGGAGCCGTAGCCCGGCCATGGTAAGAGCTGGATGGGCAGCTGTGGCGGCCCCTCCACCTGCCCTGGGTGCGGGGCCCGAGCACCCCCCCGGGCAGCTCCACAGGTTTCCCCCATCCCTGCGGCCAGGCCAGCGTACAGCCCAGCCGGGAAGCCCCGGCAGAATCTGCCACCTGCTCGCAGTGCAGTGGGGGAGGGCCCTGAGAGCAGCCCCTGGCTGTGTCCCTGTCCCCCAGGCTCCCTGCCCAACCCAGGGCAGGTGGAGGGTCTGCGACTCCGTGCAGGCTCCCCACAGCTGTCCCCAACCGGGCTTCTGCCTCAAGTTTTCATGTTATACTAAATAAGTAAAAGCAAACTGGATAACATGGAAAGCAAATATCAAACTTATTTAGCTAAGCATGCTTTACCCCCCAGGATTAATAAGTATCAGATTATGTGTTTTATACATCAATTGGAACACCGTTTATCTTTAAGCAAATCAAAATCTAGCACCTTGTTTGTCCTTAAGGCAAGATCTGAAGTGAAGTTGGTCCAGATGTACTTGATTTATCAAAAATATAACAGAATCTCCATTGGTATATCAATCATTGTGGAATGGATCACGTAGCAGTAGCAGCCACCCTATGTTTAAGGGTGTAGTTTGCTTGCCATTAGGAGCCTGATTTTCAAACACCCTCTTAATTTTGCCAAAAGAAACCTATCTGAACCTTTCACACTGCAATTTTATCATTGTGGTGTTTTCAAAAATGTACCTGAAATTCACTTGTGAAAAATTTTGTATCTTCAAAATGGCTTGGTCTAAAAAAACCTCATTTATTTTGTTGTCCTTTCTGAAAAGTGCCTTTTACTACTGTTTTCAATGAGGTAGTAGATTACGGGAGAAATTACAATTTTCTATAACAAAAAACTTCTTGCATTCCCACACAGTAAGGTAGGGAGGGAAAAGCCTCATGAAGACAGCCAATGGAATGCTGCAAGAGGGGCTGTGAAGGGCAGCAGAGAAAGTGCTTGCCCAGGCCACAGGGTCAAAGCAAAGAACAATTAAAAACTCTCAGGCTATTAGTTGAGAAACTATTCAAGCTACGAATGTTTTTTAACCCATGGCTGAAGGTACCTTAAATCTGCTACTCACTGGGACTTACTCTGGATCAGGCGGAGGAAGCCTTGGTTCTGACTCTCTTACAACATTAGGCTGGATGAGGAAATGCTCTGCCCAGATGTATCCCCCAAAAGTGACAGGATGCAGTATGAGGTTACATTTCTTGTTTAATTGTACCACCTCTTCTACTGCCTACTAGCCACACAAAACATGCATACAGAACAAGGTTTACAATCTAATGCAGATATTTATAAATATAAATGTACTTGCCTCTGACTCCAAATGTGGATTGAGGTACAGATAGGGGTTTACAAGATTGAGATGGGAATATGGAGGGTCAAGAAACTGGATGGGGACACGTTGAGATAGACACTGGACTAAGTGGCATAGAGCTTTGTTAGATGCACTTGGAACAGAGAACTTGTAGTCAAAATGACTGGCAGGGCATGGAGGAGGTGCAGGAAATTGGAGGAGACATGGATAGGGTAGAGAAACACAGAGATTGTAATCCATGTTCACCATTAAACATCTTGACATTTTCTACCTTTAAAACTTCCTAGATATAAAACTAAGTTCTTAATGTGTACAGCACGGATAAAATCCTCCATCACAGGCTGCTCTCATATCCCAAAGTATTAAAAAAAAAAAAAAAAAAAAAAAAAAAACACACACCCAAAACACTCTCTTCCTACCTCCAGACTTGCTACAGCCTGCAAGAGAAGAGGCCCATTTTGATGGGCTACTAAATGTTTCAGAGCAGAGGCCTCCCTTCCTGCAGATGTTAAATGTTGACTGGATTGACGTATATAGTTCTCATTTTAAAAAATCCAAAACGCACATTGTTAGAGCATCTTGCGTCCAAGACTGTTCATTTTATAAAATTACAAAATTATTCCAGGGGAGGAGAAAAAAAAAAATCTAGCAGTGATGTACATATTAACATTTTGAAGTTATCCGCTATGCTAGCATTTCTAAGGCTTGCTTGAAATTACAATATACTTTGTGCTATTATGAAAGATAAATCCCATGAGAGGTTATCAATAAATCTCAGCTTCCAGAGAAGTGCGAAATTTGACACTTTACATTTGATAATAATAAAGCAGTTATGGATAGAAGCCAAGTTAGCTTCTTTTTTTTTTAAATGCAGAAAAAATACTTACCATGTATATATGACCACAGATCATCAAACCCACATTTTTTGTGAAAGCATGGACGAGATGAATCAAAGCAGGACGTGAATTTGGAGCACCTGTCATAACAAGGCATTGAGGCCTAGAGTTTTAGATTTAAAAGAAGAAAAATTAGAATTCACTTATTTCCTTTGTATTGATAAAAACAACTTTTAAGTAATTTGCAAATGACTTTAGAATTGTGAAGATAAGTATCTTCACAGATCTCAGGATTGCAAATGCTTATATTTGGAGTGAGAAATGGGGGATATTAATTACATTATGGACATTTATATTGGACATTTCCAGTACTTGCATCCGACAAAGGGGGTATTCACCCACGAAAGCTTATGCTCCAATACCTCTGTTAGTCTATAAGGTGCCACAGGACCCTTTGTCGCTTCTACAGGGAGAAATGTCATTTTAATATTTTATAAAAACATGTTCATGAGACTAGCAGGACTGCCTATTAGTATGGTTGCCTGACACTACCCATTATAAGACTTAAGTTTTCAGTGGTTTATACCTTTGCAAAAATAACTGTCTGGGCTAAAATTTTCCACGAAAGGTTGATTTCCAACTCCATGATTTGTTGTGAAAAAATTCAGCCACAGCAGTGGAGTCATTTCCAAGAAAAAGGTAAGAGAAATATTTATTGTTTTGCCCATTTTATTCCATAATAGTTACTCCACTATGGAAATAAACTAATTATTCCAGAAGAGTGTAATAATGTAGTTTTATTCCAGAATAGTGTCCACATAAGGAACTATTCCAAAATAGCTATTGCAGAATAGCTTGTTCCACAATAATTATTCTGGTCAGTTTTCCCATTTAGATGAGCCCAGAAGCATTATCCTAATCTAACCATCCTGAAATCACAGAGTATTTTCTCATTATATGCTCCCTTCACATATGGACAGATTTCCAAGGAATTAGCAAGAATTTTGCATCCCATGGCTGAAAATCCTCCAAGATTATGTGGCTGTTGCAGTCTTTGTCAAGAAAGGACATGCTGCCAGAAGCAGGGGTAAAGAAAGGGAAGCTGAAACACAGCCTTGTGATGGATGTTCCTGTCCCAAGATCCAAGCATATGTCAGAATATCCATAGACTTAGAGATTTAAAGCCAGACAGTTTCATATAAAGAGTGGTGGATACTGGAAGCATCAAAACACTGTTTTGCTGAGTGCACAGTTTAGTGGAAAGAGATTTTTCTAACCTCTACACTATGCTTCCAGCATGAGCATATCTGCTACCTGAAATTTTTTATGTGGTCTTCCACGCCTGCAAGACGAACAGAATGCTGCAATGCACTTAGGTAAGTCAAGGCTTGTGTAGAGGATCCCCAGTTCACATCTGTGGGAAGATTTGTTTTAAAAAATGTATTATGCCACAAGTTATTTTGACTAATATAACCATTTTCTCAAACTAAAAATTCAGTGTCTGATTGTTTAGCTCCAACATCAACTAAAAATTAGGTAAAATCAAATTAAAATCAAAGTATATTCCCACTGAAAGTAGGTTAAAGTAAACCCAGCTTGTGTTTAAGTTAGGGGGAAAACCAATTAAACTCTACTATAAAGAGGATAATATTCTGTAATGAAATCAAGTTTTCTAGGTAACTAGATGTTTCATACTATACAGTCAAATTTAGAAGTTACTTAAACTGATCTATTTCAAAGAATTATACGATGTTTGACAAAAGCTATGAAATCTTTGTACAAATAGGTTTTGTAGCTATGCTACACTACAGCAAAGGAAAATTTAGCAAGGTAAGCATTAGTTTTAAATAAACAGGCAAACTAAATCATGATGATAAAAAAACTGGGTTAAGAAACTATCCTTTTAGACTATCACTGTATAAGAGAAATTGAATGCCTACAGTATAATGAATTTACTAAGATTAAATAGCTATAGAAGTCTGGTCCCCCATGTTCTCATGCAAGCAGTCCAATGTTTATAACTAAAATAATAACCAAGTAGAATTTCAATTCTCACAAGCAGAGTGTGGATGAGTATGGATTTTAAGGCCTACTACATTTAGAGAATTTCAATTACAGGAAATTTTCTCAAGTTTAAAATTATAGGCAGGGAAAGTCATCGCACCTCTTAAGGTTGCCTGACACTCCTCATTATAAGTAGCGTCCTACCAAATTCATGGCCATGAAAAACACTTCATGGACTGTGAAATCTGGTCTCCTCCATGAAATCTGGTCTTTTGTGTGCTTTTACCCTATTCTATACAGATTTCATTGGGGAGACCTGCATTTCTCAAACTGAGGGTCCTGACCCAAAAGGGGCTCTTGAGGGAGGTCACAAAGTTATTATAGGGGGGGGGGGGTGTCACAGTATTGACACCCTAACTTCTGCGCTGCCTTCAGAGTTGGGTGGCTGGAGAGTGGCAGCTGCTGACCAGGTGCCCAACTCTGAAGGCAGTGTCCTGCCAGCAGCAGCGCAGAAGTAAGGGTGGCAATGCTATACCACGCCATCCTTACTTCTGCGTTGCTACTGGCGGTGGCTCTGCCTTCAGAACTGGGCTACTAGGCAGCAGCCGTCGTTTCCCAGCCGCCCAACTCTGCCGCCAGCAGCAACGCAGAAGTAAGGGTTGCAATACTGAAACTCCCCTACAATAACCTTACAACCCCCACACAACCCCTTTTTGGGTCAGGACCCCTCTGTGAAATTTCAGGTTTAAATATCTGAAATCATTAAATTAACGATTTTTAATATCTTATGACTGTGAAATTGACCGAAATGGACCATGAATTTGGTAGGGCCCTAATTAGAAGACCCTCTTTTCAGTTGCTTATAACTTTGCCAAACTTTAATTTACATGCAAGAAGTATGTCTCAGGCCAAATTTTTTGGAAAATTATAGTCAAAATGGTTTAGCTTCAGAGAATGAGACTACAGAAAAATATGTTTTCCACATGTTAAAAAATTCTGCCCATCTTTTACATTATGGGCTCTAGTGCCCACATGCTTTGGAGCAGGGGCTTGGAATTTAGCAGGAGGTGGCTTTTTTTTGTCAGGAATATGCCTTTTGCTGTCCTCATGCAAATCTGCTCAAATTTGACCACATTATAAGCCTTTGGGGGGGAAATTACAGTTTGCACATGCTCAGTAAAGACTTTTTTTTAGATTTTATAAGCTAAAATCTCAAAGACCACATTCTCACCGAGGATGCTCAAGCCTCTAAATTAGTGTCTGTGAAGCACCTAGATACTCTAGCGATGAGCACAACAGAAAAGCCCATAAGGAAATAAATAATTCTATTTCCAGAAAAGGGTTTGATTAGTGTGTACAGTACTTCAGCTTACATGCTGGTCTATTTCACATTTAGCGATAGGGCAATATATTATTTTTCTTCAGATGACAGTCACTGAAGAAGATCAGCAGCCAACTTCAAGCCAAGTTACTGGCTAGTAGCTAAAACGGTCTTCTGACCAAAAGAGCCAAACAAAACTTTTAAAAAGCGATGCAAGTTTTTTTGAGTAGACTTCCACAACTCATTCCAGATCTCACAAATAAACAGGACAAAAACACAATAGCACAACTGTATCAGGTACATATGCTTTTACTGCTTAGATTTGCAACTTAAACACAATACTTTACACTTTTTGGTATTACCATTCATAGTTTCTATTTCCTCTATGTGATCCCTTTAAGATGTAACGTGGTAGCTCAGTTTGGAGCCTGGTTCTGCCAAATCAAGCAAATACTTTTTACTTATGTGCTAATTGTTTAGATCAATATGCTGACAGATTTTTCTTTTAAGCTTTCATTAAATTCTTTGTACTTTCTGTGTCTTATTCTGAGCTCTTCCTTTTACATAGCTTAACACTTCCAACACACTTGATTTTTGAAGACAAAATTATTTCTCATACTTGTTCCCATACTTAGCTTTCATAAAAGCTGTTTTGAATGGGGCAACTAAACTTTTATCATTCAAGAACTTCACTTACCTTCAAGCCCAATACTTCATGATTTCCTGATTTCTAATTTTAACAAAAACCTTTAGCCTAGCTCTGTTCCATCTCATTCTTGTTGCAAAAACAGCTTCAACCCTACTATTCTTAAAATGTTTTTGCTATCTTACTGTGACGTGTCTGGTCATTCATAGCTATAGGTATGGTTTACCAAGACACCATCCCTAACCCTGTACCATTCCAGGTTGGAACAACAGTGGAGGATCCGCTCTCCAAAAGGTACATTACATTTCCATTACCTCTCTACAGAAACAAGCCTACATGGTCCCTTGGGCCAAATATCGCTCATAACTAAGGCCGCGCGTCTGTCACGGAGGTCACAGAAGTCACGGATTCTGTGACTTTCCATGACCTCCGTGACTTCTGCAGCAGCTGGTGCTGGCTCAGGAGCTGCCCTGATCCCAAGTGTGGGAGGAGGCTCAGGGCTGGGGGTTGGGTAAGGGTGGCACTTACCTGGGCAGGGGCTCCCTGGCTACCACCAGCATGTCCCTGTATCTCCTAGCCGGAGGGGCCAGAGAGCTCCACGCGCTGCCCATGGCCACAGGCGCCACCCCCAAAGCTCCCATTGGCTGCGGTTCCGGGCCAATGGGAGCTGCGGAGATAGTGCTTGTGGCGGGAGCAGCACGCGAAGCCCCCCCAGCCACCCTTACCCCTAGACGCTACAGGGACACATGGAACCGGGTAGGGAGCCTGCAAGCCCCACCCCAGCGGAGGTCTCGTTCCATCCCCTCAGAGTGCTCACGGCCCCTCGGCCCAAGTTTTAGTTAGGGGTATATAGCAAAAAAGTCATGGACAGGCCGTGAATTTTTGTTTACTGCCAGTGACCTGTCCATGAATTTTACTAAAAATACCCGTGGCTAAAATGTAGCCTTATTCATAACTCCTCCCAAATGCACACACTACTTCCTCTCAATTTCTCTTTTACAGATCAAGGATCAAGTACATCATTACCTTTTGAATGTGTATAGTTAATATACGTGAGATGCTTTTCTCTTATTTTGAAAATAGAGTTTCTTCTGTCACTAACCATGCAAATAAAATTGTAAATTTAATACACAAAAACACAACATTAAACAAAATTAAGTAATCAGAGTTTCTCAAATTTGCCCAGATTTTTTTTTACATTGAAAAACACATACCTACCTGGTTTCTTGTAAGTGACATAAATATAGAGTCCAAGGACTATGACATAAGTTAGCAATGCTGCCCACCAATTAATAACGAACATCACTATGCAGCAGAGAATCGCTCCAACAAGAGAAACCCACATATTGTAGTACTTAAAAGCAGGACGCCAACCTAATCAAAGCACAAATGGGAAAAAAGTGAGAGAGAGAGAGAGAGAGAGAGAGAGAGAGAGAGAGAGAGAGAGAGAGAGAGAGAGAGAGAGAGAGAGAGATCTCACGCGTGTGTAAAAATATATTAAAAATACTGGCACATATTTATCCTTAAAGCTCATCCAACAACTTCTTGCAATATTTCAAAGAAAGCGGCATCTTTGTTATTAAGGACAGGAGCAGAAATGTTTATATGGCAAGAAGGTCATTTTTTAAAAAGTGGAGTTTGACATTATTTCTGTGCTAGATAATCCTAGCAGCCTGGTGAGTGGGAGTATTTGGCACAGAGGTCCATACATTACTCAGGTTTGATTTTTGCTTTGCAGTATACCTTTAGAAGATGGTACACCATGAATCACAATGCAAATGACTGCATGCCATATTAGTGGGTGCCATCCTTTTGGTTCCGCATTATCACTCCAGTTAAGCTAACTAGTACTAGGTGTACTAGCTAACTACTTTTAATGTTTTTATTTATTTGGATAAGAGCAACTCCGGAGCACAGAAAGAAAAAGGACAAATATCATGTGTAGAATATAGCCGGACACATTCAGGAAGAAAGTGCAACTGTCAATGAGAAGTACTGAGGTTGCCAAAGTTTGACACCATGAGTTGCTGAAGGGCTGTTCAAAAAGAGATACAAGGATCATCTATTCTGATAAAGACAGCAGTGACTAATGGAGTGTATTTAGGCTTGGAAGCATTAGATTTTTAAATCAGTAAATGTCAGTAAACATCTATTTCACTGTACACACACAAACCGACAAAAATATTTCCATTGATAATCACCAAATGTACAGATAAAAAACACTGCTTGAGAATTCAGAGTTTGATTTAAGGATATTCACTTTTTGTGTATTTCGACATGATGTTGACCATTTGTGTTTTAATGGTTACACAGCTTGATCTTTTTGAATCTGTGTCTACTGTAATTGACTGATTGTCTGACTCTACCCCCAGTTCCCTGCAACTGAAAATTTGAATTGATAAAAGCCAAAAAATGCTTAAAACTCATGATTTTGCACAACTGACAAATTAAATATGAAAAAATATGCTTAAAAATAAACACTGATTTTATCCATATGAATTTTGAAAATATAAAAATCAAATTCTGCCAAAAATATTAGTCTTTTAATATGGCAAATCTGCAAATACTGCATCATCATTTGTGATGCTTTCAGGAGTGAATATATCCATACAGCTTGATGTACAGAAAATTCAAAATATGCCTGCTTATCTACATATACAATTTAGCAGGCTCAATTGTAAATAGAAATAGGATTTACATATGTATGTGGGTTTTCAACATATTAATTTTATCACTTGTGTGTATAAGCAATAGAATAAAATAAACATGTGTACAAGGGTTGCGCAAACACAAATCAAAGGCAACTTAATACACCTTTATAAGTTTGGCCCCAGAGTGCAGATGACTTTTTAAAAAAAGTTCCAACTTAAACTCACTAGGCAAAAAACTGAAATAATAGAAATTCCTATTTATGTTGAATGCAATTCTTTTATAGGCATAACAATACTTTTGTTACAGATAAAATAAAAATTGAAGCGTAATAGCTTCGCTGCCCCATTTCTTGCGATTAGGGTCATCAACCTTTAAGCCCTGGGGCAAAGGAAACAAATAAGAACACCATAAGGAATTCTTTTCCTGAGGGGCAAGCAGTCTCTACAACAGGACTTTTTTCATCAGAATTGCTTAACTAAAAAGTGAACAATAAAACTCCCTTCCCACCAGCATCGCCACATAATCCCAGTGACACCCAGTGTCGATGGGAGGGAAATAAAAAGGACAGAGTCCTGGTCCAATGTTCTGTTAGGAGAAAGCACCACTCCTTCCTAGGAGGGCCTTCCTATCTCATTGAGGGCTTTAGTTTTCTTATGGCTTCCTTGTTCCCAAGGCATAGCTCTTGGCTCCATTCATCACCTGCTTAATGAGCCAGCATTTCAGTCTCTCCCTCTCTCCTCTTCCCTAAGGCAGTTCCCTTAGAGACTGAGTCCCAGTCTCTTTGCCTAGTGAAGTTTTACTCCTTTGTAGCTCAGGATAGGATGAGGCATACACACCTCATTAGCTGGGCACTCTCAGAGGTCAATGAGAGATGATGGGTATTCAGAACGTTAGAAAATTCAAGTCAGTTATTCAAGTGCGTAAACATGAAAACAGACCATGTCTATACAAGGGTTTAATTTGCACTATTTTACATAGTATGCACTGACTGCATATACAGAGTCAATTGTTTTCTGATTCAATATGTATCAGTGTCTACATGGCTGGGACTTTGTGCGATGATAGCAACAACAGTACTGTTGGAATGCTGAGGTATACAAGGCCAGGAGCAAATGGACAGGAAGGTGATATTTGTTCTACATGAACAAGAGAGAACACACAGACAGATAGGTCAGTCCTGGCATAGCTGCGGGTAGCCTGCCAAGCTAATGAGAATGTGTGATGTGTGCACATGAACGTAAGTTCACTGCATATTGAGTTAGTGTAGACTAAACACATTTTCAAAGTGGATTATACAATATACATTAACTAGTCAGTTAGTATGCTTTAAACCTTTGCATCATATGGACATAGGTCAGTCGAGTGTGTACTTAGTGTGGGCTAAATCTGCCACATAAACAAGCCCTTATGCTCCTAACTTAAAGCACCCATTTTTTTAAAATCCTGGCCTTAGTCCTTAAACCAGAGTTTTCAAAACAAATGGAGGAACAAAAATCAAAGTTCTAGTCACATTTTACATACTGCACCTACACACATGGTTTAGAATTAGTTGTTGGAAGGCATATTAGGAGGAAAAGACATCTTACTCAGGTTCCTACACTGTGACAACTACAACCACAAGCCTCCTACAGTTACCAAAGAAGCTGCTTTAGTGTCAGCCTGAGGTAGGGGTTTGATCTGGCTAATCTAGTAATTTTTCTAAGTTTATTTTATTAAATTCTTCAATTAGTAAATTAATAACTTCTACACAGAAATACTTTGTTTCTAGAGTAGCTTTAAAATGTGTTAAACCCCCAAATATGAAATTCCTACCTGGAGATTTTGCAAGCGAGGCATGGAATACAGAGAAATTAATTAAAGCATATGAAGCCAAGAAGAAGTTGGAGATTATTGGAGCAATGACATTCAATTCAGCTGTAAAACACAAAGAAAAACAAATAGTTATTAAGTTTGTTGTCAAACTGTTTTAAAAATCCCAGGGCCAAAAGTTTGCTACAAGGGCCTCCTTCTCTCTAGTGGAAACAGTAGATTTGTAACACGTTTTATTTTATTCAGACCTATATAATGGTCTAATACCATAAACTGCTCTAAACAATTTCTCTGCAATCACTTCAGCTACTACGGGGAAAAACAAACACATAAAACTAAAATCTGCTTCAGAAACAACTTATTCTGCCACCAAAATCCTGTCACCCTTGTCTCCAGCCACACTCACTTTAAGATACTTTTAAAGGAGATTTGTAGAAAATCTGTTCTCAGTTCAAGAGTCCAAATATTAATATGTTCAATTATATCTTGATAAAGTCTAGTCTAGTTTAATCAGTTATCTTTACCTTTTTTTTTTTTAATCAGACACAGTCAAGGAGTGCCTCCCCACGCAAAGAAATAAGTTTAGACTCAGTTTTATTTTCTTACAGACTCATAATAAACTTTGAATTTAAATGTTTCAAAGCTTTCAATGCGAGTTACAATTCTTTGTGATCAATTAATGTGCAGCAGACATTTGTTTAAAATATTCCCTATTTAACTTGCAGGCACTCAAGGAGTACCAAAGTTGTTTGAAGTCAGATACTGTTTGCTATCTGACTACACTGTTTGCTAATTCAGGTTATTTACATTGTTTTCCAGAATTACACAATTAGCCCATGACTATTAAGTTTTCATTAGTCTGCAATAGTGGTGGAATGTGAGCAGGAGACAGATTGCAGTTTAATAGAGGTCTGTGGGAGCTATAACAGGTGAAATCATATACCTGTGGGCAAATGGAGAAGTATATTCGCCTGACTCTCACCTTAATAGAAGAAGAGTGACGCAAGGCTATTACTGTTACTGCTGATGTGACCCTTTAATGGTGTGTGTGTGTGTGCGCGCGCGCGTGCATGCAGGCGGGGGGGGGGGGGGGGAAGAGGGGGGCGGAGGAGAGGGTAATCCTTCCTTCTGCAGCAGTTGAGGCTGTCCCAAGAGTAAAGAGGGTCTTGACAGATTCAAGTAGAGGTTTGGAATCTGAGACGCAGCATCTAGGCTCTCTGTAACTAGGCTCAGTGCAACTGCAGTCAGACAGAGAGGGGTGCAGCCTCTGCCCTCCTCTGCAGAGAGGAGAAAAAACTCACTCCCACCCCTCCCTCTTTTCCTTCCTAAAAGGATTAGGAGTTGGGAAAGCGCAGAGGTCTCCTTTTCACCTGGATAGAGAGCAGCAGTAGTAGCCATCACTAGTCATTTCCCACAACCACAAAGGACTGAAATCAAAGATACACCCATTCAAGAACATGACATGTTAGTCTACTAGCACCCTCGTCATTCTAATGAAACCTCCAGACCACTGGCAGCAGTAATAACTTGGTCTTTCCTTCCTCCAACAGCCCTCAAAAATGCAGAATAGGCAAGATGGGGAAGAGATAAGAGTAACAGCAACAGTTTTTAACATAAGCAATCCTGGAAGGGGCTAGAGGATGATGTGGATGATCTTCTATCTGCGTGCAAGGAATGTATTATTACCTGGGCTGGCCCTCACCTCTGGCAGCACCTGAAGAATCTTGCACTTTAGTGGACAGCAAATTTTAAAGTCCTCTATTTGTGCAAGCTTGCCACTTACGCAAGCATAGATTAATGATGTTTTATTGTCTAGTATGCATGTATCTGTAAATAAATATAAAAGGCTTTCACATCATACAACAGCTCTCTATAGTAGGCTAATGAATAAGACGACAATACAATAGGGTTGGGAAAGGATTAAAAGAAAATCTGATTAGCTAAAATCTGTGGATATTAACTGTTACCTTCCCCCATTAGTTGAGACTGAGGCCTTGTCTACACTACCAGGGTAAGCTGGCCTAAGTTACGCTACTCCAGTTACGTGAATAACATAACCGGAGTCGACGTAGCTTAGGTCGCCTTACCATGGTGTCTTCTGCACTGTGTCGCCGGGAGATGCTCTCCCATAGACTTCTCTTACTCTTCTCGGGGAGCTGGAGTACTGGAGTCGACCGAGAGCACTCTACTGTTGATTTAGTGGAAGACCCACTAAATCGACACCAGCTGCATCAATTGCAGCAGCGTCAATCTCCCCAGTAAAGAAGACAAGCCCTGAGATGAAGCTGAAGTAACTTCCGAATGTATGGGAGAACAATCCTCAAACCCAATCCACTAAACAGGTTTCCAAACACAAGCCAACACCTAAAATTTTTGAAATAAAAATTTATTCCCAAGACTCCATGGATCCTGTCATCTAAGCATAAGACAGTGCAGCATTTTATAGCACCAAAAGAATACATTCAAAAATTTTACTCCAATTTAAATTAACTAACCAATTAATATGAATCCAAGAGCAATCAAGAAAGTCAGAATATATCCTCGTAATGGTTCATTATTCTTCCCATAGCCTTTAGCAAACATTAGAAGACCTGGATAGATATTGTCCTTGCATAAAGCCTAAGAAAGAAAATACAAAGTTAAATTTTGCATGAGATACACACTAATGCATTCAATGAGGGCTAGTGTTGTCTAGTTAAGAGCATAGGGTTGGGAGTCAGGACATGCTGACTCTATTCTTTACTCTACCTTTGCATTACTGTGTGACCTTAGAGCAAGTGACATCTTCCCGTTCCTGAGTTTTCACCTCTATCAATACAATGAAGCATTAGTAGGGAACCCGGGAGCCCCAGCAGCAGTGGGTACTGAACTCACCTACCCCTTTTGTCAGCTATATTTTTAGTAAAAGTCAGGGACAGGTCACGGGCTGTTTTCCATGATCTGTCCCTGACTTTTACTAAAAATATCCATGACAACTTAGCCTTACTTATAACTTTGTCACACTACAACAGAGTGGAAAATGACCACACTGTTGTCAGTTTTAACTGCTGCCATTCAGAGTCCAGTGGGCAGTGAAACTGTTAAGAATGAAGTCAAATTGAGTCTGTTGCCTCTTGGCAAGCTTTGACACCAGCAGAGGTGGGCACTGGAATGAATCATTACTGAGGAATCTCAAGAGATACGAATCAAGACCCTAATATACAAGCTCCGTGTTCCTAATATTCCAGTTTAAAGCTGATTCAAGTTCTTTTGTTATGAAACAAAGACATTATATATGCTTACCTGAAAAATCTTAGGTGCACTCACTAAAGATGCCAATGCGGAAGAAAGGGTGGCTGAAAAGATGCCAGCAGAAATCAGTGGTGCAAATCCTGATACCATGCTCATTACCTGAAAGCAGGATATAAAAACATTTTAATTTATTTTACATGTACCAAACAGAATAGACTGAACAAACATCTGCCTCTAAATAAAACAATTATTTCAATAAAAATAAACTAGAATTCTGTACACAAATGTTTCAGTTGAACACCCTTCAGAACTGTTACAATAGCATTCACTCAACAATGTCTGCAGAATTTTGTTTCTTTTACTTCTACAACTCCTAGATTTTTTCAAATACCATTTACCTTTCAAAGTATGGAGAATATTTCAGGACAGTAAACACTGGCTTTTTTATTCCAACTCAAATTTTTTTTTAAGTCACATGTATGATTTCTTAAAACAGACCGTTAGCTGCTCTGTTCAACCAAGTCTGAGCTCTGCAGCTAGAGAATCTGGTGGGCAAAACAAACATAATGCCGCTACCAATCTTAAGTGCATCAAAAAATGTCTCATTAACGGTCTAAGGAAAGAATTTACTTTCGTGTTAGTTACATCAATAAGAGCAATCATAAGTCAAAAGAGAATGCAGTTTTAAGAGAAGTATTTTAGCTGTTTGACAAAATACAGTATTTTATAAGGTGTGGATTCAGGCATAGAGATTGTGTCTGTTTGACAGAAATTTCTGATACTTAACATCCTGAGGAAGAGGAAGTCCCATTGTTGAAAAGCTCTCCCTAATATCAGTCTCAGATTTTAGACTGTGGAAGCTCCACCTGGAAGGTGGCCAGCATCCTGGAGACTGAACTTCTTAAAATTTATAAATAGGGAAACTTTCAGTTAGACTCTTCCTCTGGGAAATTATCCCCACCCTTCTCAGGAAGATCATCACTGCTTACACAACTGCTAAAAGCTAGGGGGAAGAACTCTTTAAAAGAAAGAAGGTCTGTTTGTGGAAGGATACCTGTCCGTGAGACTGAACAAACAGCCTTTTCTACCTAAGACTAGAGGAACAGGCAATTAGCAGAAAGAGGAGACACTTAAAAAAAAAAAAAAAAGCAAGGAGAGCCCCAGGTGCTGTATGGGAAAGAAATCAAGTTGCCATAGTAGCTAATAGAGGAGTGTTATGACTAGCAGTAGCAAGCAATTAGGCTCACCAATCCCCACCCCATATATGGAAGGCCAACAGAAAAAAAGCCAAAAATTACAGGGAAGTCTGACTGAGGAGCAAAAGAAATAGAGCATCACTTATGTGGCCTGAGAGAGAAAACCAAGCGGAACTCTAGGAAAAAGCCTTAGCCCTGTGGTACTTAGACTTGGATGGAGGAGAAAGTATAAATTCAGGCTTCCCCTTTCTCCTGAGAAATAAGAATACAGAAGGAAAAAACAAAAAACTCCCCAAAAGTCTGATTTCCTAGGGCTCTAGGTCTGTTATTTGGTGGAAAGTGGAAGGAAGAGAAAGCACATTAGAGCTTCAGCAACCCAGTGTTTTAACTATATGCCACAAAAGGGAATGATATGAGGTCCAGTCTGACAGAGAAGCCAAAAATTATTCCCCTCCCAGGACCAGGAGCATGCAATCTCTGTGGATGGTCCAACATGTTCCTGCAAACATTTATTTAATAGATTCTAAAAGACCAGAAGGGACTATTGTGATCATATAATCTGCTCTCCTGCATAACACAGGGCATAGAACTTCCTTGAAACAATTCTTGTTTGAACTAGAGCATTTATGTTTTTTTAAAAAATCCAACTTTGGTTTAAAAATTGCCAGTGATGGAGAATCCACCACAACCTTTGGTGTATTTTTCCAATGGTTCATTACCCTCAATGTTAAAAATGTGCACATTATTTCCAGTCTGAATTTGTCTAGCTTCAGTTTCCAGCCATTAGATCTTGATATACCTTCATCTGCTAGATTGCATCTTCAAACAATTGTTCCCCATATAGTACTTACAGACTGAATCACCCCTTAACATTCTCTTTGTTAAGCTAAATAGATTGAGTTCCTTGAGTTTATCATATGGCACGTTTTCCAATTCTTTTAATCTGTCTCGTGCTCTTCTCAGAACCCTCTCCAATTTATAAACATGCTTCTTGAATTGCGCACTTTAGTAAGTGTCTCTAATGAATCTTCCTTCTTTTTGCCTTTCAATTCTTCCATCTTTCTTCACAGAAATAGGGCTAGAAATAAAAGTAGTAGAGGCCAAGCAAAGATTATACTTTCAGGAAAGGGGGCCAAAAAAATCCCCAAGAATAAAGCCTGGAATTTTATCAAGAGAGTGAGGAGCATGTGCACCTCTTTGCTTCGTAGTCACTTCAGCTAGAATGCTTACTCAGAGAAAACTTATATCCTAGGATGGTAAAAGAGAGAATGTATAACAAAAAACTTCAGTACCTAATCAGGAAGATGAGTAAGGAGAAGCTACTAGGATGTTACTTAACAGAAGACTAGAAGATTACCAGAACTTGTTTTTAGCTAGGCAAATGCTACTCAGATTAAAATAAAAGATGTGATAGTTATTACAGCGCATCAAAGATAAAGATAGCAAACACGGTAAAACTCAATAGTATTTACAGCTGAAAAGAAAGTAGTAAATTTAAAGACACACACTTTGGTACCATGCAAGAAAAAAACTATTTCTAGCTCCATATACCCTCAATGCAAAGGATTCTTTTTGAGTAATAAGTTGTTTGTTAATTGCGCTAACTATGCATTAGGATTGCTTAAACAAATTGTTAGTGACCAACAGTAAGTCTCTACCCAATAGCTGTATGATGTCTAGCATTTTAAGTTTGCAGTTTCAACTTAGTTCTAATAGATCAAGCATCTACATTAAATAAAGAGGTCACCATCACAATTAGTATATTGTTTGCAATCTCAGACAAATAAGGAATGTTTTCAATGAATAGGTCATGGAAAAGAAATCTGCCCATAGTTAGAAATACTTCAGTGTTAACATGGAAAGATTACATTTGTAGATGAATATAATATACATCCTCCTCTGACATGACTGCTTAATGGAGGATTTCCGACATGCAGTGCAGTTAAATCAGACATCTTTCATGTGCTGCCCGTGAAATTTTCAGATTGTACCAGAAGTCTGGTACTTTGGCTGAATCTCAAGTTACTTTCCAGTATATGGCCACAGTTTGGTAGACACAACAGCTTTTTCCTTCCCCCAAGAGATTGCTTTTCTACTGGAGCTCATTTATATATTTCTTTCATAATAGCGGGTCATATAATACTTCTAAACAAGAAATATAGCAAGCAGCTAATTTCATTCCAGTGGCTCTTTATAATACAAAGATTTTAATAAACTTTTGAGATGCTTGTTAATTATGACAAAGATGCTATTTTAAAGGCCTATTCACTCATGACACCTTACAAAAAATTACAACTGACAATGTAAACATGTTCTCTCACACTGTTATACAATAATACCTAAGGAAACTAAGATGTGAAACTACATATTTAAGAATTGTTACAATTTAACACTGGAGCTACTGTTCTGTGCATAAGACAGACTGAGATCGGTTGAAGACAGACAGACTATTGTACCTTTGATAACATCTTGAAAATCTGATTGGCATTTTCAGTCACTGGGCGAAACCCAACATTTGTACCTTTTAAACACAATATCAATGTCAGAATGAGATCATTCATTACTTGCACTGAATACTTTTTTCATCCTATAAACCTTACCCTAGTTTAGTGACCAGGGGAGCAGTGGGGTGGGGAAGAAAATAAGGAAATCTGTTTCAATATTAACACTGTTTGTATCCAAGTGTACTGATTGTTTTTACATTCATAACACTGCTCTACAGCCAAAATGCTTCTGAAATAAATGTAGTCAAACTTTACTAATTCTGGGTCACTGAGAACAAAAATGATGCTTAAAATTGTTGATTGGCTCTAGTTTTCAAGACATGCTATTGGGTCAGTATATACGACCCTTGACTTGGGAATGGTGGAGGATAATCTTTCTTGATGTAGTGGGAATCTCTTGCATGACTATCCCATTCGCAGAGAAAACAGCAGTACTTTGTGTATCCAGTCTGCAGACCAAGCAAGAGAGCAACAACCTTCAAATCGCCACAAAGCTGCCACTGATGTTGGTCATAGTTTATGCACCTCAAAAGTTGTTTCATGTTGTCATAGGTTTCCTTCATATGGACTGCATAACCAACTGGAATTGATGGCAAACCATTGCCATTATGCAGTAAAAAAGCTTTAAGACTCATCTTCGATGAATCAATGAACAGTCTCCACTCATCTGGATCGTGAACGATGTGGAGGGCTGCCATCACACCATCGATGTTGTTGCAGGCTACAAGACTACCTTCCATGAAGAAGAATGGGACAAGATCCTTTTGATGGTCACGGAACATGGAAACCCTAACATCACCTGCCAGGAGATTCCACTGCTGTAGTCTGGAGTCCAACAGCTCTGCCTTACTCTTGGGTAGTTCCAAATCCCTGACAAGGTCATTCCGTTCGCCTTGTGTTATGAGGTGTGGTTCAGAGGAGGAGGATGGGAGAAAATGTGGGTCCTGTGACATTGATGGTTCAGGACCAGAAGTTTTTTCCTCTTCCTCGTCTGACTCAAGTGAGAGTGATTCTGGTGCATCAGGAACCTGCAGTCCTTCTCCGTGGGGTACTGGGCGTATAGCTGATGGAATGTTTGGATAATGCACAGTCCACTTTTTCTTCTTTGACACACTTTTCCCAACTGGAGGCACCATGCAGAAGTAACAATTGCTGGTATGATCTGTTGGCTCTCTCCAAATCATTGGCACTGCAAAAGACATAGATTTCCTTTTCCTGTTCAACCACTGGCGAAGCTTTGTTGCACAAGTGTTGCAGCATATGTGTGGGGCCCACCTCTTGTCCTGATCTCCAATTTTGCAGCCAAAATAAAGGTGATAGGCTCTCTTAACCATAGTGGTTATATCATATGCGCTTTTGTGATGCAAAAGTCACTTCACCACAAACATAGCAGAAGTTATCTGCACTGTTCGCACAAGTACGAGGCATCTCTGCTCACTTTGGCTAAACAGAAATGAGTCCCTTTGCAAAATCAAACACTGACAAATAAGAGAGCACGACACTATGATTTCTAGAGCTGATCTAGGGCAATTTGTTCAGCAGAGTGATGTAAGCTTCGGTATGATTGCATCATCCATGACTTCTAGGAATAACATGATGCAATTCATATCATGTATGACGCAATACCAGCTTCAGATTGCATCATTCATTGTTTTGCTTAAAAAGCAAGTACTGTCCAAACCCAGTCATAGATTTATTCATAGATCCAGTCAAAGATGTATATTAGTCATTTCTGGTTTAAATTGAGATCCCTTCCCTTTATAACTCACTTATCCTCCGCCATTCCCAAGTCAAGGGTCGTATATACTGACCCAATAGCATGTCTTGAAAACTAGAGCCAATCAACAATTTTAAGCATCATTTTTGTTCTCAGTGACCCAGAATTAGTAAAGTTTGACTACATTTATTTCAGAAGCATTTTGGCTGTGGAGCAGTGTAATAGTTCATTGTTTAAAGAAAGAAATGAAACCAAGAAAAACATCTTCATGCATTGTGCATATTTTAATATACACTTATCAGGTATGTTTTATATATATGCACAAGTTAATTATAGATATATGTTCTTGAAGTTCAAATGCAATTTGATTAACAAGTAATGAAACTGCCATGCTCACACAAGTCATAAGATTACTGTAAGTGTCATTACTTGCTTTGGAAGACACTTTAGCGGTTATGAAATTAGAAAAACCTGGTTCCAGAACACAAATTATCACTTGATCTCAGAAAATGGAGTTTAGGCATTGGATTGCATGGAAAAGAAAGTTGATGGAATAAATACTGCAGCAAATGGGTTAGAGAAACAAGAGGATTTATAGATGATCGTTTCTACATTATAAGAAAAAAAGGTTAAAATAATCATTTTATTAAAAATCAAGTATCTCACTTATGAAACTCCAATATATTTACTGGTAAGGATGACAGAGAAGTCTTAGATATATTGAAAAATGATTGCTGATATATTAGCAATGTATTAATTTTCCTACTGTATTACTAGGCAATTTGAATTGTCTGAAATATTCAAATTCTTGTATGTAAGAGATGAAGCTGTACACCGCCTGTGACTGGGATTCGGTTTTTTTACCATCACAAAACTAACTACAGATATAATACTGAAACAATCACATTCTGTAGTCACTATGTTAAGCTGGTATTAAGGTTGAGAGTACATATCAATTAACTTTAGAGACAAAAAAACCCTTACAAGAATGCTTAATCATCAAGGAAACAAGCATTGCACAAACCCAGGATAGTCAATATTAAGGTTAAACTTGATCCAGAGGTTATGTGTGGGAGGGAATCTACTAACAAAGGTTGATCACCTCGCTCTTCATATCTCTTTCCATCCAGTTTAAATTGTTTCGACATTCAAGGGCCTTCAGTCTACCACATCTTCATGCATTCAATACAATTCTGGTCTAAATTTCTATTTATATTTTCTGTTCACTTTCCAAGTTGTGATCTACCTACATTTGTCTACTGTCTATTATGCTCCCAGGGGAATTCTTTCCCAAATAATTAAAAATTCTGCAAAATTTTTCATATTTTGTCAAAACAACACAATATAATCATGTCAGTTACACTTATTTTGGTAACTGATTTCAAAATATTTGTCTGTGTGTGTGTGTGTGTGTGTGTGTGTGTGTGTGTGTGTAACAATACAGACGAAAAATAGATTCTGATTTTTTTTTTGACAAACAGATTCCTTACTAGGCATATTAAAACAGAACTTTGTGTAATTAATTTCAATTACAATACAGAACTGTATTTCCTGCACCTGTCAGAAGCCGTGCAAAGGCTTGGGGAAGTCAAGGGTAACGGATGAGTTGATGGAGAGGGAAGGAGCTTGGGAGTGAACCTGGAGGGTGTTGGGTGTGGGCAAGAGGGTTTTTCTTTTCGATGAGGGGGTGGATGGGGGCGGGGGGGGCGTTGTTAGGGTGTTGGGAAGCTTTCCCCGTGGAGACACTGGATGACCCCAAGCGTCTCCCATTCAGTCAGGCACATCTACCCCTGTCCCCACACCCCCCATCCCATGGGTCTCTGCAGCTCCTCTCCCCGCATCACCAGGCTCAATGCTCTCACCCCACTAGCTCCTGAGCCCATTCTCTGGTCTGTACCCCACCCCACTAGCCAATCTGAACCTCAGTCTGTGCCCCGCCCCCAGCCCTGTGTGCCCCACACTGTCCTAACCTGGCTCTGTGGGCAGAGTGCTGTGATGAACTCTACTCCTGGGGGAACTCTGCAGCACTGGGCATAGAATTTTATATTTTCCTGCATAACATACATTTTCCCTGATACGTGGTGCAGTTCCGCCTTTTTCCCCACCCGAGGCCGCTGTGGCGCTAGAACACAGCATGAATGCAGCTGGCTGTTCTGGAGGCACAGCAGCCTCTGGTGGGCAAAGGGCAGAACTGCAGCATGTAGGCAAAGACTTATTTTATGGGAAAATACAAAATTATTCGAGACAGATGAATTTGTGCAGAATTCCCCCAGGAGTACTATTATTTTTGAATATTGGACATTTTATTTCTTACTCAAATGTGATGCAGTTTTTTCTCTGAGACATTGATACAACTGATTTTTTTTCTCATTTTAATGCTAAAAAAATATCTGTTAGAATCCCTACTACTTGCATTACATAAATTGCAAATACATAAAGTGTTAAGGGACCGATGAAGAATACCTAGCTAATAAAATACATTTCTGCTTCTATTTAGCATAACAAGAATTCATTATGAGGCAGTGCCCAGCCTCTATCGTCAAAGGATTCCAAAGCAAGGGAAAGACCTCCTTCCTAATTTAAAAATAACAAAAACAAAAAACACACACTAGAGAAATCTATGACCTAATTGTTTGAATTGGAACTCTTACAGGATACCAAGTACCAAAGCCCAAAATAACTCATCTACAGGATAATTATGGAAAGAGTAGTTCCATAGAGTAATCTGTACCCTAGGGTTGAAGACACTACGGGCTTGTTTACACTTACAGCACTGCAGTGGACCAGCTACGCTTCTCCCATCAGCGTAGGCACTTCGCCTCCACAAGAGGCGGAAGCTATGTTGATGGGAAAAGCCCTCCCATCGACATATACTGACCCAATCTTCGGTGTAGACCGCACTATGTTGCTCAGAGAAGTGGATTTTCTATGCCTCTGAGAGACATAGTTATACCAATATAAGGGCTTGTCTTCACTACCCGCCGGATCGGCGGGTAGCAATCGATCTATCGGGGATCGATTTTTCGCGTCTCATTAAGACGCGCCTAATCGATCCCCGATCGCGCTCCCCGTCGGCGCCGTAAAACCACGTCATCGACCGGCGCAAGCGGAGTCGACGGGGGAGCTGCAGTGATCGACGCGCCGCCGTCTTCATGGTCAGGTAAGCCGATTACGATACGCCGATTTCAGCTACGTTATTCACGTAGCTGAATCTGCGTATCGTAGATCGACCCCCCTCCCCTAGTGTAGCCCTGGGCTAAGTTTGTAGTAGGGCTAAGTGAGGCTCCTTTGCCAAGAGTAGATGCTTCAAGTTACTCTGATGCTGATTAGAAGAATTTGGAAGTCCACTCCAAATCTGAAAGTGATAATGTCCAATTCAAAAATCATTTTTAAAAATCCAAAATTCAAAGATGAATTTAATGGAGGAGACAGCCAAACAAAATTACTTGGAACAAACATCTAATAAATTGATATTATTTCTAAGCAACTGATATGAAAGGGAAAATGAAAGTATGATTAGTGCCTGAGATAGCTGTCTACTAGTCATACAGTTTTCTGTACATGTACACACTTCAATGTAAATTAAATTATCAAAAGAAAGAACAATACAATCAGAATTTTAAATTTTAAAAATAATTTTACCTCTGCATCTAGGTTATTAAAAACAAAAAATGGTGCTTGTTTTACTGTTGCCTCTCTCAACATGACCACCACACATTAGCCAGTTTCACTTTCTTACTGAGATTCTCATCAGTTTCATTTTCTAGTGGAAATGCTGGGTGATGCCAACAGAGCAGGGGGAAGCGTTTAAGCTATACATTTGGAATGTTAAAGATCTTCATGAAAATATTTCTGTTTCTTAGATTTTGTAAAAGTCTCTATTATACTAAAGTAAACAAATCAAAGTTTGAATGCTGCCCTTAAGAACTGAATTCTATCCCTTCCTCTGCCACAGAGTTCCTGTGTGATGCTAGATAAGCCTTTTAAACTAAGCTTTTCACGGTTGACCATTTACTTGTGTTCTTCTCATTTTCTGGATGCCCAGATTTGCACATGTATTGAGCACTCACATTACAACTTTGAATATACAAGTGCTATAAAAATGCCAAGTATGCTGAAAAAAAACCATCAGATCTTAGGTGTCTCAAACTGGACACCTAAAGTTAGTTGACAATTTTGGCGTTAACATCCCAAGCTGCTCAATAGCGATAATAGTACTACCTCTCACAGGAATGTTATAAAGAAATTAATTAATGTTTGTGAATCACTCAATCAAATAATCTGGTGAAAGCATCACTGAAATGCCCATGCGAAGGTCACACATTAAATGTGGAGAAATATTCAATAAATTACCTGTTCATTTAATGAGGCAGGGATCCTCTGGAAAAAATAGTATGTGATCACGTAATTAAAGACAATCATAATGCATACGGCACAAGGGCCCAAATTAAAGTTACACAGGCATCCTTAACACTATCATTCCCTAACTTTCGAGTGCTTGACTTTGTAACTGTAATGTTATTCTAACAGTTTTTTGGATGCAATATGTATTTATATAAAAAATAAAATGGAGGTACCAGTTGTGACTACAAAGATGAGGTCTGGTTATCATGTGGGCTTAACACAAGCCATACATTTTCTACACTTAGGTAAATTTTCAGTGCGACATTTCACACAGTTGTATGCACCTTGAATGCATTTAGTTGGATTTCTTTTCGTACATTTTTAATACAAAGTGACCTACTTGTATTTCATCAGTGTTGTAGCCATGTCAATCCCAGGATACTAGAAAGAGAAAGTGGGTGAGGTAATATATCTTTTATTGGCCCAACTTCTATTGGTGAGAGACACGCTTTTGAGCTTACACAGAGCTCTTCTTCAGGACCAGGAAATGTACACAAAGAGTCACAGCTAAATACAAGGTGGAACAGATTACTGCTTATCCTAAACAAACACATCTTTCAAGGAACCATTCAAGGTGAAGTGGCCCATTAATATTCCTCCAGTCATAGGGGGAAAAGGGAGAGCAAGGGACTCTGTGTACATTTCCTAGTCCTGAAGAGCTCTGTGTAAGCTTAAAAGCTTGCCTCTCTGAGCAACAGAAGTTGGTCCAATAAAAGATATTACCTCACCCAACTTGTGTCTCTGATGTATTTATGACAGTCCAACTCTTTTTATTAACAGAAAATATTTTAGCAAGATTTCAATTAACAGAAAAATTGGCAGATATCTATCTTGAGTAGATCTGATGCTACAGGTAAGTTTTTTAAAAACCATTTTAGATATCAGGTCTTTTTAGATGTGTTAAATGCCAATGTGCAGCAGACAGATTGGAAATCTGGCACTCTCTGTCAAGGCCCTTGACCCTGGAATTCACTTTCCCCATGCCCATGAGAACCTACATTTATTTATATTCCAGAGAAACTGCAAAGTTTATTGTTTTCCGTTGACATTCGGCAACAGGCGGGGGTGGGGGAGAGAATTAGGTTATAGAATGAGAGTAATTTTGATGACTGAATCATAGGAAATTAGAGCTCTATTGGGCATAATATTGTGATTACTGACCATTTCAAAAAGGACACCATTAATTTAAATTTTAAGTGACATTTCTGCCTGAAAAGTAACCTGCAATAAAATTAGTTTGAAACAGATTGGCAGAATGAAAGTTGCCTGTATTTTCAATGTGTGTATTTAAATAGCACTGTGTGTTTCCTTTAGGATTTATCTACATGGGGAAGTTGACCTGCAGAGTCATTTTAATATGCTCAAAGTTGAATTATTTTGCATACAAATATATTACTCCAAAATAGCTCCCGATGCAAACAAACAATGTGCTGGAATAAAGAAGAGTGACTTTATTCCAGAATAACTACTTCACTCACACCAGGAATTAAAGACACGTATTCCAGAATACAGTGTCGACACAGGGAAGTTACTCTGGAATAGTTATGCCAGTCAGTTTTCCCTTGTAAACGGGCCACTGTCCTCTCCATACAGTCAGTTTCACCTGTTTGATGGTTTTTCACAAAGGAAGCAGGGAGAGAAATAAATATAGCAAAAAAAACAGGAAAAATTATTGTAAAGTCTCAAAAACTGGTGTGTATATGGGGAGGAGGAAGCATAGAAATAGTCTCTTAAACACATATGCTAAATTTCAATTTAATGGGTTCCCCTTAAAGTATGGTAATATGATTTAATTTAAAAAAAAAATAAAAAAAAATAAAAGTTTGGTACCCTGGATAAACATTTCTATTTTTTCCTTGAACTCAAACATATCCTGGGAATATCAGCATGGTAATAAAAGTCACAAATTAAATTAAACCAAGAATGAGGATGAAGATTGAAGAAAATTTACTTAGAACAGGGAGGGAATGAACAGCAGTATTACCAAAAAGCTTTTCACTTGTTAGAAGATAAAAAGCAAGGGATAGTTAAAGTTAATGATGGTAAAAGACTTGTTAGGTTGCATACACCTATCCGCTAGAAAGGTTTAATGGCTCAGAACTTTAAACCATGAACGTTCTGCAATCTACCACACACACAATTTGCTCATGTCAAGAACAGTGATCTACTCCAGCTACAATATCTGGAGATAAAAGTAAAATTCTTTAGTACAAATGAAACTTGCTATTCATATATACAGTATAGTGAAAATGCCTCACTAAAGAAAGCCTTTAAGAAACACATGAAACAACATTTATTTAAAAATAAAACATTAAAAAAAAAAAAAAAAAGAGAGACACTGAGTTGTTTCCTAGAGAACAAAAACATATTCCAGACTTTCCTTACATTTATAGTAGATGGTCTATATTTTAATCTAGGTTTATTTCACAAATTTGCTATACTCAAATACCACCTTCCCCCCTCACCCCCCCCCCCAAAAAAAACCCCCACAACATTCAATTGATGCTCTCTCAAGCCTTAAAGCGTATCTCACCTGGAAGTTATTCATCAGACCATAGTGACACGTTGTCTTCTGACAAGATGAGAAATCAAAATGTAACTTGCAAGCGGCAGTAGTGCAATTTGTCAGTTCGGTAATGATGGTGTTATTGATGTTACCCGTGGCATCCCGAACAACACAAGCACCTAGTGTGGACCCAAACAAAATACAGGTTGTCCAGTGGCAGTTAAACAGTCTGTTCAAAAAAATCTAAGTCAAGTTCAATTTTTTTTTTTTTTTTTAGGAAGTATATTCTAACAGTTCAGCATTACAAAACAAGAGCATTTCCTTTAAATTACTCCTGACATTTAACAAACACACGTATGCTTCGTTTTCTTGCATGGAAAAGTAAACAAGAAAACATCATGCATTAGTTATTGCATAATGTTTTATCATCATCATCAATACAAAGCGCTTGTACATTTTACACGTTTAAACTGCTTTTTAATACATTAACATAAGCAATCTGCTTTTGTTGGCTGCATCTCAAATAAGCAGAGAAATTCTATAAAGAGATTTACTTAATCCATAATTAATAAAAGTAAAGAAACAACAAACATGGAGAAAAGCTAGATTATAAAAATCACCAGTTTTAAAATTCCCATATTTTGTTTTCTTGTGCTGTGCATATCAATTTCTTGGGCAATTTTTATTTACAACTGGTATTGTACACCCTCATATTTGGCTCTGTTTTCACTCTTGCTTCACTCTGTTTTCACATTTGTTAGTTTTCATATTTTGAGTGCTCAGTCACGTTTTGCACAGGCATTCGAATCTTTCTGAATACATTTGTAATTTTAGTCTCTTTTCTGGAAAAATGTTTTAAAATGCTGTTTTATCTACATAGGGGGTTTTTTTTGGTTTGTTTTTTAATACTCGTGACTGAGACTGGTCTGATGGAGGCAAAGGGGATGTAGGTTGAGTGGGAAGTGCCACCTGTTGGTTGCTTTGGGGCTGGAGTTTTGCTGCTGGTTTTTGGTTTCAATAGTATTTTAATAAAAACAAGAGGCACCTATGTGAGTATTTTTGTTCTAAATTACAAAAAGTTTTACACACTTTTAAACCATCATTTACCATTTAAAAAAAAGGCAATCTAGTCATGTGATTTAAAATGTGTTGTCGTTTCCCCATACACTAATAATTTTAGCTAGTCAGGCTTTACAACTTAGTTTATGGTACTATGGCTCTTGTATTAGTCTGAAACTATGTCATGATATGAAATAAACCATGTCTATATATTTTCTCTCTCTCAGATATTTTATACTGGCAGGTGCTCAGAAAGAATATTTCCTTTCACCAAATGTAATGCCATTCTTATATGCTCACTTCAAAACTTGCTTGTTTTGAATACAAATGTATTATTCGAGTTCTCTGTTTCTCAATAACTCAAATCAACTGATGCCATAACATTATGTAAATATTAAGTAGCTTGTTAAGATGCCCACTGCAGGCCAGCTAATTTGTAGGACTAAGAGTAACACAGATGACCCCCCCCCCCCAAAAAAAAAACCCCCACCACATCACTTAGTGGGCAGTAACAATAGTAAATAGAAGTTTTGAGGTTTTTTTTAAAACAAACCCACTATCTTTTCTAACAAAGTTTCATCGTTCTGATAGCTGTAATCTTTAATTCACTCAAGATTATGGATTAATCATTTGTGATGCCACAGCTAAAGGCCAATAAGAAATTCTGTGGAAAGTACAAAAGAATAAGTAGATCAGCATCCACGTAATAAATGAAGTTACATCTGTTTATTGACTAGCTTAGTTTATTCTTGTTAAATTCAGTTTCAAAAACCCTGCTATATAAAATATGCAGATCTCTACTTTGACATTTATAGCTCTTTTATCTTTAGCAAAATGGTTATTGTTTAACCTTCTAGATGTAATTATTGAAATTAAGTTAAATGGAGCTTGGCTAATGGCCAGTAGTAGCTAGTATTTAAGGGAAAACAGATGTATTTAATTAGGCGTTTTAAAGACTGAATTAAGGGAATTCTCTTGATCTGCAGATCAGCAAAGACTAAGTTTCTTCAAAAAAAGAATGACGAGAACATTTTAGGAAGGAAAGAAAACATAGCAGGTGATATCTGATGGCTTAGATGACTTCTCCTCTGAAAAGGAAATATTTCACCAGTATATTACCTCTGAAAGTTACCAGAATGAGATTTAATTTCTAAAATGATGCTCAGTGTATTTTTCTGTTGAAATATTTCTGTGTGTGTGTTTTTATATATATATATACATACACACACACACACACACACACACACACACACACACAATATTCACACACGTACTCAACTCAGCTATAAGCAGCTATGAGGTAAGTAAACTTCAACACATAAAACTATCATGGAGGGGACTGTTAGCACTGCATATTAAGGTTAACTAACATTTCTTATTAAAAACTCCGTGTTCAGCTGCTTATAAAAAAAATTGCCGAATCTTAACCATTTGGGCTGAAATTTTCCATGCCAATTCTCTGCCTCAGGTTCACCTTTTTGGAAGATGTCAGCCAAAACACTTAAGTAGTTTGAGAATGAGATTAGTGAAAAATACACTGTTTTACCCATATTAAAATTTTCACCAATCTTTACTTTGAAAAGCTCTAGACCCCCCCATGCTTTGGATAAGGGTCTCAAAGTTTGGCAGGGGTGGTTTTTGTATCAGAGATGTGCCTCTTTTGCTATCCAAAAATTCACCAAGTTATAAACCTTTAAAAAAAAGTTTGTACAATTTAAGTAAAGACTTATTAGATGTTTGCAGCTGAATGCCACAAAGATTTCATTTGCACTGGGCATGCTCCAAGCCCAGAGCTGAACAGGACCTTCCCCACACTTGCACCTCTGGCCTGGGTACCAGAACTGAAACCTGGGAGTCTGCTGCATTCTCAATAGTCACCCAGTCACCCAAATGACACCCAGGCAGCATATAGGAGAAAGCTGCCTGATTGAAATGAAGAGGTGGCAAGAGCCAGACTAGAATGGGACAAGTCTAAATTGGGTCTGGGAGTTGGGGGAGGATGGGACAAGAAGTCTAAAGAGTGGAAACTGGAACTGGTTAGGTACAGAGAATGGGACTGGAATGAGGAGCTAGAAATGGGGAAGAGTCAAGGACACATTGAAAGGGACAGAGGAGAATAGTCTAGGACAACTATAGTTCCACCTCCAGAGGATGGACTGGAACCCATAATTCCTGACTGTTTCCCTGCTGTCAGCAAATACCCATGATGCCCATTGGGGGGGGGGGGGGGAGAGGGAGAGGGAGAGACACACACACACACACACACAGCGCGCGATTCCCCCCCCGCCCCTAGTGCTAGTCCACATAGAGGAGGACAACCTACTTTTACTATCAGCTACTCAGTTTGCTTAAGTACCACAAGTCTGTGTGGTGGATCTAAGAGCTCCAACCATGATGAACCATGTCCATATGGTTGCCACATGATCGAATTTGTTTTTCCAGTTTGCTTTTATAAAAACCTAGGAAAATACACACACATAAACTACATTAAAAGAACATTAAGGTTGCAAAGTCAAGCATTCAAAAGTTGGGAAATGCCAGAATTAAGGTTGCTGGTGCAACTTTAATTTGGTCCCTCATGTGTCTACATTATGATAGTATGTGATCATGTAATTAAAGACTATTTTTTCCCTCCTTCATTCAGAGCACAAGAGGGACTGTACTCTGGGAATCAATTAGGATTATGTAATGAAGAAGACATGTTTGTAGGACCACTGCTTCATTCACTGTAGAAGTTAGAAGGCAGGTAGTGAATGACGCAGGGGACTGCAGGAAGAGAAAGGAGGGTCTCATTGTTAATGCAGTTGAATGCTGCTTTGCAGAACTCTAGTCTATTCCTGCCTCTGCCACAAAATTCTGATGTTGGGAAAGCCACTTAAACCAAACTTTTCAGAGGTAGCCACTATCTATTCCTCATTTTCTGGG
The DNA here is from genome assembly GCA_037349315.1 of Chelydra serpentina. Taxonomy (NCBI): domain Eukaryota; kingdom Metazoa; phylum Chordata; order Testudines; family Chelydridae; genus Chelydra; species Chelydra serpentina. The sequence goes on from JBAIAC010000042.1 coordinate 33,374,830, forward strand.
TGCCCAACTTGATAGCCTGGGTCTGACTTGCAGAAGTGCTGAGTGCTCACAGATGCAGCTAAAGTCAATGGAAGCTGTCCTTGAATATGTGAAATACTATATAATGCTATGTACTCTGATAACTCAGGTCCTAAGTGTCTAAAATTGGGTACCCAAAATTAGTGGATACTGTCAACCTTAATCTTTGTTCTTCAATTCCATATCTGTAAAATGGGGATAATGCCATCTTTCATCTCTCCAGGGTGTTGTGCAAATTAACTAAAGGTTCATGATGCGCTCAATTACTATAGTGATGGGCACCACAGAAAAGACCATTAAGCACTAAAAAGTTAAGAAATGACAGAATTAGAATTGCCTATGCAACCCTAATCCTGTAACCTTGCATATATGCATGATACATCTTCCAAAATACGTCTACACTCTGTTTTCTCCTTATGACTCCTGTCTTATTCAGTACCCAGGTTAGATAGTACTGGCTGAGGAGGCAGCTAGCAATTCAACTTCCTTTAGTCCTCGTCATTCAATGTATGACCCAATGCCTTATTTACTGCACACCATTCACACGCTGCACTGAATACAGAGCAGATTTTGTTTTCTAATGGACCTTCCTATTGCACTAAGCACCACAGTACTCGAGTGCCTCACACATTAATAAAATGTGTTTTCATAACACCTATATACACACACACACTACATGCATCATCCCCATCATACAGATGCAGAGTCGAGAAAGATGTTAAGACCAAGATTTAAAAGGCTGTTCAGCTTCAGATGCCCAATTTTATACACCTAGTGCCTGATTTTTCAGACATGCTTAGCACCCACTGATTTCAACTAAAGTTACAAGCTGCAAGTGCTCACAACTGCTGAATCATCAGGCCAGGTTGAATATCCAGAAAGTGAGTAACAAAATTAGCTACTTCTAAAAATCCTGGTTTAAATGACTTGTCTCACAATTAGGGATGTAAGAGTTTAACCAGTTAACACAAACTGATAAGCATCAAGCTTATTGGTTAACGGTTATACTCTGCCCAGGGTCCCGGCTGCTGCTCCACACCTGGGGTCCCAGTTGCAGCCCCGCTTGCCAGGAGTCCCTCTGGGCTGCCGAGTCCATCCCAGCTGCCAGCCCCACAACCGAGGTCCCGGCTGCCACCCTGCTGCCACCTAGCATCCTGGCGCATCCGGGGTCCCTCCGGGCTGTGGCCCCACAGCCGGGGTCTGTCTAAGCTGCCGGGATCCTGGGCACGCTGGGATGCTGGGAGGCAGCAGAGCCCCAGACACAGCAGCAGCAGGGATCGCCAGGCACAGCGGTGACAGCGGAGCCCCGCCTAAAATGTAACACCCCCACCACCACCCCTAGTTCCCCAGGTAAACGTTTAACCGTATAACGGATAGAATTTTAAAGGGTTACATGGTTAGTTTTTAAACGTTATTTACATTCCTACACACAATAAATAGGAAGACTGTGGTAGAGACAGGGACAGAACCCAGTTCTGAGTCCTGATCCCCTGCCTTAATAAAAAAAGGCTATTTTTCACTTTGTTTCCCCTTGCATCATTCACAGAAGTTGGAAGGTGTACAGTGAATGAGATGGGAGGGGCGATCCTTTACACAAATCACCTAACCGATTACAAAAAGCTCTGCCTCATTCAACACACATCCTTATGCAGACTGAGGCAAGGGTCCTTGCATAGACAATCATAACTTTTGCATTTCTTAACCTAATTGTTTGGTTTTGCTAACATAACATTCTTTTAATACAAGTCTTGTATTAAGTTTCCTGGTTTTAATAGGAGATAGAATTCATGTTTTTCCATTATCACATGAAACTTAGGGTATGCCTACATTTTATTTTAAAACCTGCGGCAGCGAGTCTCAGAGCCCAGGTCTACAGACTGAGGCTTGTGCCATAGCGCTAAAAACAGCAATGCAGACATTCGGGCTCAGGCTGGAGCTTGGGATCTGAAGCCTAGGGAGGGAGATGGGCTTCAGAGCCAGAGCTCCAGCCCAAGCCACAACATCTACACTGGTGTTTTTACCATCATAGTGCAAGCCTGAGTCTGCAGACCCGGGCACCAAGACTTGCTGTGACCAGTTTTAAAATGCAGTGTAGCCAGGCAAGACCTTTAGATTCACAGCACAGACCTCTAACTTGATCTAAAAAGGAGGAACCATTATTCTTTATGTGGAACAGCCACTAGAAAGCAACAATAATTTGGCATTGAGTTACATAGATATGTGCTAGTCATGAGAATGTTGTTCAAGTTTAAAGGGCTGTAACATGGGTGCGTACCAAGATAGTTTTATCTTGGGGTTAGAGCAGCAGCAGCCAGAGATTTGACACTAATTCTGAAAGACTGCGTAACTAAGGAGATGAGACTTGGGTCTGCCATGTGAAAAACCTGCAGGTTTTTTCTGCCAGAAGTGACCATATGCTTAATATTTAGTGTTGTGAAATATTAAGGCCAATCAATAGAACAGGCATTTAAACTCATGGTCTCCCACTGAACTCAGACTCCCAGCCCAGTGGGCCATTCCTTAGATTAAAGGATGGGGATGGGGTAGAAAAGAGGGGATAAAGAGTGGCATCTCAGTGAGGCTTTGGATCATGCCCAGTGCAGATGGAATGTTCAAAGCATTAAGGATAAGTTCGACTCTGCATGTGGAACGAATGATTTTCTGGAGGGGGTGGGGGAATGGGGTTATCCCAAACTTCAGTCAAATCTGGGTGAATTTCCCTCCCAAAAATGTTAGTTATAGGTATCACTATACATTCTGCCTATAAAGCTAAAAACATAGCTACAGCAAAACATGTTGTAACTATATCAAAGCATATCTCAGGAATTAATAAGTAAAAATCAACCATTTACCTACAGATACTGCAATTCCTATGTAAACCAATGTGGTAATTAAGATGGCCAACAGTGTTCCTTTAGGTATGGCTGATTGGGGATCCTGAAAGAAACATTTAAATGAATACTTGCAATACAAGTAAATATGCAAACTGTACATTAAGCAGTAATATGATAACATACTACTTACTGCAAGATCACCTGAGATATTTGCACCAGCCAGAATGCCAGTTGCAGCAGGGAAGAAAATAGCAAATACAGAAAAGAAAGTTTCATCCTTTCGGAAATCTGGTCCAAAATTCTCAGTAAATATTTCAGCTGTTAGAGAAAGGAATTTTTTTAAATGTATTAGCCTATACTGTGTTTGTATACAATTTCAATATTTACCAATTCCACCTAAAGCAGTTATGTGAAAGCAAATAAAAAGCCAAACTAACCATGGACCAAGATCATGTCATTTGCATATAAATTACAGAAATGTCTAAAATGGCAATATTTTATACTTGGAAACCTTAAGAATGTCTTCCCAGCCTCAAAATAATAAAGTCAGCAAAGTAGAAAAGAAAAATCTCAAAGTAATAACAAAAATAAAATACCTAGTTCTGACAGAGTGAATACAATTTAAATTAAGCTAATGATAAAAATTACCAGGTTTAAAGACTTTTTAGGAATGTGAATACATAAAGTGTAAAAACTGGGCTACCCACAATGAAACTTTTTGGGGTTAGAACTCTCTCACTTTGCAATACTGAAATACAAGTACAGTAACAGATCTACATTTCAGCAAAACATGAATTTTAACTCATTTTTTCTATGAAGTTGTTTGTATTCAAGATATTCAGTGTTATTGCATACCTTTATAACCAAAAAAACCTTTAGCCTTCTTGCTATCCAGTGGAATAAATGTTCCTATGATAAAATCACCAATAGCAAACAGCAGGATCACCAGCAGAACAATCTGTGCCTGAAATTTTAAAAATTACAATCAAAGTCAAGTATCTACCAAATAGTCTGTGAACTAAAAGACTTGGCCCTAATAAGTTACTTTAAATCTTTGAGAGTCCATTTTCACTTATTAGATTCAGATAAGTCATATGGAAAACAACATGACGGAAAAAAAAACCCAAACACAGGGAGGAAGAGAAAGGGAGAGTGAACAGGAACTTACACATTTCTAAAAAGGAGAATTATGACAAAGTTAAGAATTAAACTGGCCTTGAATAAGAAAAGATAAGTCCTAATATTCTGTGAAGGTTTAAATGATCTTTACTAATGTCTACAACCAGGTGTGAGCAATAAAAATTGATTTCTCCACATTCTCCTACAAACTGCCAATGTATATAAACAGTGATTAAGTGACTACAAAAAATAACGATAATTACTTTTTTTATGTGAGATTTCAACACTTGATAGTACTGAAAAATCTAGGTTAATAACAATGGTTTTACTTTTGTTGTTTTAATCAATTCAGACTAGTTGATTTTCTGATTCTTATGCAATATAACTGGGTTGCAAAAAGTACAGAGGAAGATTTGAATTCAAAGAGTTTTCATTCATTTTTCTAACAAAGTTTTGCAAACAAACTTGATTTTTAAAAAGTCAGTTTTGGGGCACAAACTGCTTCACAGCATCATGACTCCTATTGTTTGAATAATTATATTTTTAAAATATTCCACAGACAAAAAAAGACAAGTTATTAGCAATATGCTGTTTTGGAGTTTTACAGTTGAACTGAAAGGGGGAAAACCGTTTGCTGTGCCCTTTGAATTTTCATACCAGAGTACACTATCTGAGCTGGAAATCAGTCATGTGATAAGATCCACTCAATTCCACCACAGCATTAGCCTCCCCTCTGCTGGATTTCTGCAGCAAAATGAGAGGACTTCAGAAGGTTACATCCTAAACTGAAGCTATAGAAAACAAGTTGAAAAAATTAAGACCACTACAGAAAAACTGAAGTTTGTAGAGATCAGTCCTACAAACAATCCGATATAGAAAGAAGGCCTGCTCCACAGCAAACGATATGTTCAATAATGAGAAATAAAAGTTACAGGTATAGAAGCTAGTTTTCCTTTTCATACATTGGTATCCACTGGTCTTGCCATTGCCCATGGGAAGCGGGGAGCAGTAAAAAGCCAAATCCTATAGAAGGAAGTATCAAATATAAAGCAACAAATCCCTCTAAGCAGCATGGGGGGGGGGGGGGGGAAGCAGTTAACCAGATTTGTCTGTCCATGCACACAGTCAGGTCATACCCTCAAATAACCTCTTCTTCCACAGAAGAACTGAAGATGGGATTTTATAAGACAGAGCTCCCAAGTCACTTACCCTTACAACTGAACTAAACTGCTATACTGAAATACGGCCAGGCATCCACTAGGGAAGTGGTTCCCAAACTGGGGTTCGTGAAATGTTACAGGGGGTTCTCGGGAAAAAATTTCCTAATGGCAGACAGAGCTGTCCTTAGGAATCCCAGGCTGCATGGGGCCAGCAGCCCAGAGCCCCTGGACTTCCAAGAGCTAAGCAGATCAAAGCAAGCATATTTATCACAGTGAGGAGATTTAAACCAAGACTCCTTATAAGAAATGGAAAGGGAGGTGGATATTTTTTGCTGTTTTTTAAATTAAATACGCAGCGAGTATTGTTTTTTAAATTATTATGGAGAACAAGTTTAAGCTTTGTTGTAACATGAGTTGTTTGCCTGGACTGCTCAAGACCTGAATGTTTGTGTAGGAGGAACTCTTTCAGTTGGCTTCTTAAATACCTTCATGCTGTTTCACATCTGATACTCCTTGATAACACATAGGAGCCTTGTCTTATAATAGGCTTATTCAAAGTGATACAAGCTATGAAAGTGAAATCTTAGAAGAATGTTGCTGTTTTCATAATGTAATAAAAATACTGTAATGATAAATAATAATTAATAAAGTGTGTAATAAGCATGTCATAAAAACAGATTTTATATTTCCAAGATCACTGCTTTTATAATTTATACCCAGGTATAAAGGTCATTTCCTTTACCTGGAAATATTCATTTTTAGGAGGGGGTTCGCAAGACCTGACATTTTAGTAAAAGGGGTTCACAGGTTGTTAAAGTTTGGGAACCACTGCACTAGGGGAATGTAAAAAGGGTCTGCAGAAAAAGATTTACAGTTCCATGTTTCTATTAGTCTCCCCTGTGCAAGACTGACAAACAAAGGCTCTTACGTAAATAAAGTTGCCATAGGATAAGAGGGAAGATTCTTTCATGGACTGAGAACTGGTTAAAAGACAAGGAACAAAGGGTAAGAATAAATGGTAAATTTTCACAATGGAGACAGGTAACTAGTGGTGTTCCCCAAGAGTCAGTCCTAGGACCAATCCTATTACATTTATTCATAAATTATTTGGAAGAAGGGGTAAATAGTGAGGTGGCAAAGTTTGCAGAGGATACTAAGCTGCTCAAGACAGTTAAGACCAAAGCAGACTGCAAAGAACTTCAAAAAGATCTCACAAAACGAAATGATTGGGCAACAAAATGGCAAATGAAATTTAATGTGGATAAATGTAAAGTAATGCACATTGGAAAAAATAACCCCAACTATACATACAATATGATGGGAGCTAATTTAGCTACAACTAATCAGGAAAAAGATCTTGGAGTCATCGTGGATAGTTCTCTGAAGATGTCCATGCAGTGTGCAGCGGCAGTCAAAAAGCAAACAGGATGTTAGGAATCATTAAAAAAGGGATAGAGAATAAGACGGAGAATATCTTATTGCCCTTATATACAAATCCATAGTTCGCCCACATCTTGAATACTCCGTACAATTGTGGTCTCCTCATCTCAAAAAGGATATACTGGCATTAGAAAAGGTTCAGAGAAGGGCAACTAAAATGATTAGGGGTCTGGAACAGGTCCCATATGAAGAGGGATTAAAGAAGCTAGGACTTTTTAGCTTGGAAAAGGGGGGATATGATAGAGGTATATAAAATTATGAGTGGTGTGGAGGAAGTGAATAAGGAAAAGTTATGTACTTGTTCTCATAATAGAAGAACTAGGGGCCACCAAATGAAATTAGTGGGCAGCAGGTTTAAAACTAATAAAAGGAAGTTGTTCTTCACACAGCACAGTCAACCTGTGGAACTCCCTGTCTGAGGAGGCTAGGACTATAACAGGGTTTAAAAGAGAACTGGATAAATTCATGGAGATGAAGTCCATTAATGGCTATTAACCACGAAGAGTAAGGAATGGGGTCCTTAGCCTCTGTTTGTCAGAGGGGGGGTGATGGATGGCAGGAGAGAGAGATCACTTGATCATTACCTGTTAGGTCCACTCACTCCGGGGCACCTGGCATTGGCCACGGTCGGACAGGATACTGGGCTGAATAGACCTTTGGTCTGACCCAGTACGACTTTTCTTATGTTCTTAAACAGGGTTGGTGGAGGGGGACATAGCTGTCTGCTGCCACAACTCTGATTAACAACCCCAATGATGGAGATTGAATCTTTAGGTAAACAGGGTTTAATCCCTCAGGGAGGCCATCCATAAGAAGTTAGATTTCGCCAACAGATTCTGAGGGGATTTAGGCGAAGGTCTACATACCATGTAAGTGATTTTTCCCCGAACGCTCTTGCTTGCTCTAGATTTCAGAGATTTGAAAAGAAAGTTAGAGTACCTCCCAAAAAGGTACCCATACTCGTGGCTTAGACTCTCAAGCTGGAATATCAAATCTGTGACCATCATAGGAATTTAGGACTCAAGGTAAAGGAAAGCATTCAGAAACAGAGATTCTGGAGTTTGCTATCCGCCATGTTTATTAGCATAAGGAACTAGAATCTGTGAAGTCAGTATGGAGTGATCAGGATTACAGCATTTTTCAAACCATTTTGTGAATTAGCAGATGGATGTCCACAAGATGTCTTCCATGCACCAGAATGCCATTATTGATAGCAAAATATTAGTACCTTGCTGTTGTTTTAAATTGCATAGAAGTTTAGATGAAAAGTGTTTGGAGAGCAGATCATCATCAAAAGTTTAGCTCCCACTTGTTTGCTGACTCCTTCTGCTAACTGAGACAATTGGCCTTAAGGTAAGTCATGCCCAGGATGCAAGTTGTTCTGACAGACAGGCTCTGTTTCTCCAGGAAAAGAAATAGTCTAGTTGGCACAGAAACACTAAATGGGCATGCATATACATGTGCCATTGTTGTCCGGTTGTTATTTTTGCTTTGCAATGTGAAAATATTGCTAGAGATTTTAGTATGATGGCTTCAGAAGTTTTGCCGATTACTTTGAAGGCACTAACAGAGACTGAAACAAGTTAATGGTAAAGATTTAGGAGTTCAGCATTGTCCACTGGACTTGTATGTGCACAACACCGACATGAATAAGTATGAAACAGACATTAAAGACTACCTGAGCAGAGTATTGGAAAAGGATTATAAAACTTCATTATATACATTAATAAAACTATTTTTCAATAGAAATTGAAATGAAGTGCTTTAAAAAATTAGTTCCAAAATTGGCAACATCCAGAGAACACACTAAGAATTTGGGGTTCTGTTTTGTTTTTAAGTTCTTTGTGAATTGCTGTTGGCACTGCTACTGGATTACCTGGAGAGAAATTCCCTTTCCCTGGATAACCTACTGATAAAAATGTACTTAAATGTACTAAGGATACCCTCTTTCTTCATCTGGACTATAAAGATCACATCAGCGTGGGTAACAGTGTCAGGAATGAGGATATGCCAAATAATATGTACAGCAACACAATATTTCCTCTGAATTCTTAGCTACAGAAAATGGCAATAATGATGACCTGGTCACCTACCATAAGAGGGAAGATATGATTTTTGAGATCTATTGTGGTTAAAACTGTAGATCAAGCCATTTCTTGAGTGATTCAGAGAAGATATTAAAATGGCAGGTGGTTAGGCTTCACTGACACGGTGGGGAGGCATAGAGAAGGGACACTGGGAACAAGCAAAGTGGAAGGTGTGCTAAACTGCTCAGCCATAAAGCAAGCATATCTAGTGGAAGATGTGGTAAAAGTGGCAAGCTGGACTAGGGCAGGCCACAGCAACTGCCCCGCCACATGTGTGAAAGTAGATCTCTCTTTAAAAGGAAACTCGGTCTTCCAATTACCAAAAATCTAGTTCATTTGAAATTTTCAGCAGTCAAAGAAAATTCTCACACCAATGCAAATGTTTGTGGAGATCAGTGGGTCTGAAGCTGCTCTTTCAGGTGGAGGGAGTGTAAGCCAAGATCAGAGTATGGTGCAGTAGCAATCTAGCAGAAGGAATATGAAATCAGGCAGAAGTGGGAGATGGGATCCTAAATTTCCATTGTAGCAGACTGAGCAGGTCTAAACCCATGAACATCATCCAGATTAATAGCTCTCCAATGTGAGAGAAAGAGGACAATTTATGTGGTTACCTAATTGTATTATCCACGGAGTTGTGGACACTATCCATATTATATGCTGACTGTAAACCTTTATGCGTGTGGGTCTCTCTCTGGCTAGCTTGAAGGGGTGTTTCCCCTTTAAGAGCTCCCTTGCAGCAGGTGGGTAAATAGGGGAAAGAGTACAAGCATGTAAAGGAAGGGCAGGAAACAACTGGGGTCAGGTTAGGACTAGGTCACTGCACTGCCCTTTGTGCTGTCTGGAAAAGTGGGGAGATATTTATACCCCATGCAGACTGGTAGATACTCTGTACTTGGCAAAAGGACTGGGTTCCATTTTGACCCACTGTGGGCATTATGCTAGTTGCCCCTTTTTCTTTAGGAGCTAGGGAGGAAATTTTCCCCTCACTGACATGGGATGGGTTGGGGTTTTTTTCCTTCCCCACAGCTGGTCTAGGACTTAGAGCGGTGGAATAGGGAGGTTAGCAATTAATATGTAAAACTTGTGGCAGATGTCCAGTGGAGGTACTCAGTATGGATGGAAGGTATACAGTTATTGGATAAAATGGATTGGAAAACGATTTAAAGTAAATCTTCCCATAAGGGAGCTGAGTAAGGGAGGCTTGGGGGTCCTACATCTCATCAACTGAGAGCTGGCCCCACTCCTTTTCCTGGCTCCCTTTAAAGGAACTGAAGAAAGGGGTTGGGATTTTTATTTATTAAACAGCAGAGAGCCAAACCCCTCTTTCCTATACTCTACAATTTGTTACCAGGTACTCTCAGACATTATAACTGAATACATTTATGACCTACTTAAACCACATCCAGGGCCTCTTCTCTTTCTTTCTGACATGGACAGAGATTGGTGTGTAGTAAGTACAAATGTATATTAAAAAGTATCAACAATATCTGGAACAGAACATACATAATAAGACTCCAGTGTCTTCATACAAGTAGTGCCACCATTTTAAATTTTAGATCATAGTTACTTACTTTTGCTTCCCATTCCATTCCTGCTACAGAGATACCCAACAATACAAGTACTGTGATGGCTCCTATAATTCTGATGTCATTCGTCTCATCCAACATAAGTGCACCATTTTCCTAGAAGAGAACAATTTTAAAGACAATTACATACAGTGCAGAATGTATTTTTCCTACTACACAATATAAAGGGAGTAGCGGTTTAGAAACTGAATAAAAATAGTTTACTTTTACACCATTGGTTCAAACCTGCTGATGTCAGTGAGCAAAAAATAGGACCAGCAGAGGATTGTTCAGAGGCTTAAATGAAATGGCTAGTGGCCCCATTCACATGAAAATGAGTGAACAGGCAGTGACTGCTTTCAACCAGCAGAAGGGACATCAGCCAGCAACCTTACTGACAGGCTTCATAAAGAAGCCAGTCACAGAACTAACATCCACAAGCTGCTACTTGACGACAATGCAAACCCTTCCACAATGCCGTGCCACTACTGCTCTTCATGCTATAACTGCTCTGTAGATAGGGGGTTCACAGTTTCTAGAGCTTTTCTTCTGACATCTCTTTAGCAGCAGCTTTTTTCTACTAATATGTAGAAGAACTCAATTACCATCACTTAACTCTATATTACACCCGACTTCTGAATGTATGAGAGCCTGTGTGAAACAGCAGCAGCTAGAGATAAAGGAAAACCTTAACTCATCTAGTGTATTCTTCCTACCAATGCAAGATCATACTCTGCATTACATTTACAAAGGTTCTGAAGTCTGCCCCAGGGAAATTAGATCGTACTTGTGATTTTTAGTTAAGTTCATCCTATTATTTTCTGCCCATTTTAAAATCTTTCTAGATCCTTTAAAAGAAGCTTTGGAACATTCTACTAGACAATCATACATTTTAAGCTTTAAAAGGACTGCTTGACAACAAAATGCTTATTAGTAACTCATATTTCATCAACCTTTTCTCTAAATGGTCAATTTGATTTTTATTACAATTTTAGCTTAGTCCCACTCTAAAAAGGCAAAATGCAAAAAGTGTATTAATATCAAACTAAATGTCATAATTCAAGTGTATTAATATGAAAAGGAATATTATAGCACATCCTAAACCTGTATCAATACATTAACCAAAATTAATAAAAATTAGCATAAAGTCAGGATAGTCATACAGATTAGCAAATGCAATCTACTTACCTGCAGCAGTTCTACAACTGTCTCTGCAAAACCAACTACATACATAGCTACTGCAACAGCATTAGCAAATGCGAAGATTAGGCCTATTGCGCCACCAAATTCAGGTCCCAGGCTTCTGGAAATTAAATAATATGCTCCTCCTAAAGAAAAATGGTATGAAAACACTTTAGAACTCTGGACACCAACAGAGCTGTAATTATTCATGTAGGCAGCAAAGTCACTAGCATCAAGGAAATTCTTAAATCCTAGGCACTATGATAATACAAATAATAAATCTCAACAACTTTTCTTATTTCTGTTTAAAAAATTAATGTATGTAACAGATAGTGACAACTTATATCTAGAGATTATACTTCCCCAAATTACTAAAATTACTTAACCTGGTGCTTTACATCATCACCTGAGACATGCATTCACCAGAAATGCTCGGAGGAGTGTCAGTCTTATTGTTCAAGTACACAACTGATTTGGAATTTTACAGATACTTGCGCCTGTCTGATCAGGCGAAACTATTTTGAAGGATGGAAGCACGTTGAATGCGTTACTACTTAGACACACTTTTTACCTATAGATAACATAGAAGTAGACTTTTCCTCAGTGAGGACTTGTGCCTCTGATATGCACTGAAAAAATTATGACTTGTTTGTAAATCTACGTATTTGGTGTGCTGGTTTGTTTTTTTTTAAATAATCCATCAGGTATATTGCTCGAGATTAGCATAAACATGCATATATAGTCAAGAAATACTAGTTTGTTTCAATTACATACTACATAGTACTTGCTCCCTACACTGTTCAGAGCTACCTTGAAAGCAGCTTGGTTTTACGCCCATTGGGAACAATGAGAGATGGCCATTCTGAAAGAAGGAGTTTTGGCTACTAACAGCAGCATGAAGCTTCATTCCTTTCAAAAACTGGAGGTTACAATCATTTTAAAAAGAGGACAGCTCTTCATGGAATTCAATATTATATCTTTAAAAAAATGTCAAAAAAATTAGGAAGCATAACTGCAGATCATTAATCCTAAAAAAGTTCTTCAATATGTAATCATTGCATGAGATTTCAGCAAGTTTGTACTACATGAAAATTTGAAGAGTCTTCATTATAAAGATAATTTGGGACTAAAAACATGGTTCAACATTTCTTTTGGCCTTCCCCACACATCCTTCCCCACACATACTAATAAGCATTTACCCCCCTCCCCACCCATCCTTCAATTTTAACTCCAACTAAGTTAACTTTACTTATACATTCTCAGAAATTTCATTTTGTACTCAAAACATAAAAGCGCTATAATTTTGAGGAGGCCAGCTATGGACCTGACAAATCTGGGCATATCTTTCTAGATTTTCAAAATGGGGCATTAAGTGAAAAATCTCCTAATTTGCAATAAGAAAGAAATCCTAAACGATCTGTTGAAAGTCAGACAGCCCTTTAGTTCTCTAGTATTAAACAGGAAGTAATCTATATGAAATCCTGGAAATAAATATTAACTGGTATAGCACACAACTTGATAGAAAGTAGTCAAACCAATTGTGCAGAATGACTTATTTCTTGGGTTATAGTTGTTACCTGGCTAGAAAAAAAAATTCTCACAAGAAATCCTAACACAACAGTATATTAACATATGAATTCAACAAGAATGAACACCGAAAACAGTTATATCTGATAAAATCCTGTGTCTTATGATAAATCTCGAGTCTATACAATTTGGAGTTTCTTTAACTTTCAAATGATGTCAAGGGAGTCTTCTGGTTGTCATGACATTCCCAGTGCAGAACAGAAGACAACTATTCAATTTGAAAACGCTTTTTTTTATATTATCCAATTTGAAATATGTTCTCTGTGTCTTAATTTCCATGCACAAACACTTTTTAAACAGAAAATGAGGCATTGGAGGCTAGCTGAAAGAGTAACATCTGGAAAAAAATAAAAAGCAATTTTAAGAAATTGACACTACAGAAATGCATGTTTTTTTAAAAGTTGCTCAATGGTTTAAGAATAAATCTTCAGGCAAAGAACATACATTCCTTTAATGATATCTTCATATACTGGCCTTATCAGCAAAAGATAGAAATATGACATGCAAAGGCTATATTTTAATACCGACCTCCGATTGAAAATTTTTCTTATGTCTTTCAACAACAATAATCTAACCTCTCATATAGGGTTTCATTTACTTGGACACTTAAAAAAGCTGTATCCCACTTAAAGAATACAACTTTTGCAAGGAAAAAAATCCTCAGATTTCCATTCCAAGAGATAATTGGAGGGACGGAGACATACAGAGCAAAACCCTGCAGATAATGGATATTGTAAGTTGAAGATAGCATACTCTGAATCGAGTAACGTGTCAACTTCAGACTAGGAAATATTAACTATATGTGCATAAAGAGATGGGATGGGGGAAGAGAAGGAATAAATTTAAAAATAAAATTCTCGAGTCTACATCTACGTTTGGAAAGATTTATATGTAAATGGGTTGTAAACTTAAAACTACACTCTGGTTCTTTTATCATCTATGAAGTACTTTAGTGCTCGGAGATAAAAACAATTTCTTATTACAGGACACAGGGTATGGCACTATTACCAGAAGAGAAGCAAGAATATAACTTTACTCTTTAATACACAGAAGAGAATAGTGTTAATTAGAATTGACACATTTAACAGCTAAATGCCAAATGACAATTTTAAGCTTGTGACAAGGCTAATGTTTAGCTGTTGGTGTTCCTGCTGTGTTTTATTTGCCCTGCAATAGTGGCATTTTTGTCTGTATGTCTAATAGTGAAAAGCGGGATAGGCACATAAGGAACTTTTTGTAACTGCTACTGCTTTACTTTGTTACTGGTTTTCATAATAAAATGGCTGACTGCTCCAAAAGTATTTCTTCACAGTAGTCAATCACCAATAAAGTCTTTCCCTGCACCTTAAGCTCTTACTGAAATAATTTTGCAGGTACATAGTTGCTGGCTACAGGACAAGCATGAAGGCTAACAAAAATGCCAGTCTCAGACGAACACCTTCTGGAGAGAAAAACATTAACATTATCTAAAGGGTAACTTTTTCAGAGCAATTGAACTTCTTTTGGAAGAGTCTTCCACCATAAAATTATGTGTTCACAGGAACTTGTATAGTTCTGAAGAGAATAAACTGAAATACATACTACTGAACAAAAACAGATGTTTTCTGAAACAATAGATAAGTTTTTACCGGGAAATGCATAAATTTCATCCAATGGATTCATCTATAGGAAAAAGTTAGAATTGCTCTTTTAATTTTAACCAAGCCATGTAACAGAAATGGGGGGTGTTTAATAGCATACATTTTTGAAGAAATAATACTTTTTTAAAAAGACATCATTACTGAGCAAATATATGAGCATATGGATTTATTCCTAAACAATTTTATTTCGAAGGTGCCTTCTGAATTAAAAAAAATCTTTAATTTCTTACTACAGAACACTAATTAGGTTTTGGAACTATAAAATACTTAAATAGAAACAAAACAACAAACAACAAGGAAATGACTTGCTCTCTTCCTCTACCAAAAAAAAAAATTTAAAAAAAAAATCTGCAGAAAACAAGGCAGCATTTCTGTGAAATTGGGAAGGTGAGCTACCAATTAGAACTACCATGTAAGTTATTCAATTAATTCATATTTAAAAAAAAAAAAAAGAGGGAGTGGGGGGGAGCTGAAAGAGACATTGCAGAACAGCAGACATTTGCTAGAAAGGGAATCCTTTTAGCTATTTTCTCTTCATGCCATCAACACTTATTTATTATTCTTAAAGAGAAGGGAGACGAAACTGAGGTTTAATCAGAACCTTATCTTATAAAGAGACACAATTTTAGCCACAGTTAAAGTACAAAGAACTATTTACAAAAGTAGTTTTACCTCCTCTTATAAATCCATTGGTAGCTATTGCTGAAGTAGACAATCCTGTGATAGTTGTCACAACAGTTGCCATTGCAATAACCAAGACAGAAAGAGCTTTGAAAAGAAAAAAAAAAGTAACAATATATTAAAAATTAAAGCTAGCTTCAGAAAAGTACACGTGCTTTGCACTTCATTGTGTCAAAATTGTGAGAGTACTTTCCAAACAGGTTTGGATAACATTAAGCTAGGCGTAGCTCTTATACAGATATGAAAGAAACCTCCTTTCCTACTACCCTCTTCTTCTCTACTCCACCCACCCAGAGTGGAATTCAGAGAAAACTTATCAGATTCGTAGGGAGAACACACTGTGCCTTCTTTATCAATAGCGTAACAACTGTGCTCCCTAGAACTTGCTACAGATGTGAGGCTTTCTGTAGTCCAGTTCCAGGCTAAGCTTTCAAGGCTAAATTAAAGTATAGGTGTTACCACATACTCTCTTTATCTATCAATCAATCTCTACTTTTCAGACCTAAACTAAAAATATGTAACTCACTCTGAAGAACTATGAAAGAGAGGAATCAGATTAGACGTTCTAGCAAGTTTTTCATTTAGCTTCTTAAGAATTTTATGATCATGCTGAGTAACAGACAACACATCTGTATTATTCAGCCCTGTTTCCCCAATTGCTCTAAAATCATGGATCATTGATAACTCATTTAGAAGTTACCCAGTCTCCATACATACAACTACATTTGCTAAAACTAAATAAGATGTCGAATTTTTTTTAATTGCACACATACCTATCCCAGCCTGTCCTACAATCCATGACAGTCTGATGAAGAGCATCACACCCCAAATATTCAACATACATCGTACCTAGGAGAACAAAATACAAGACATAATATCTTCTCATAACTGCATGGTTTTAACATATACATAGAGTTATTTCAGCTAGGTATTGCAAACAAACAATGTATTAAACCTACAAATATATTCATACTTAAAATTGTGAATAGATTAGTTGCTGCAGCAAAGCCCCTAACTGTTTTATGATTGAGTGACCTTTTTAGGTATATAAAAGAGTTACTGGCTTGGTTGGATGGAGTTTTTCCATCTTTCATATCTCGGGAACTAGAAATTATTTTCTGAGCACAGGTTTCTTACCCACTATCTTGATCACGGATGGAAAATTACACTAATTCAAGAACTAAAACCTAATATTTTTGATCCTAGACCAATTCCAGAAAAAATGCCAAACTGGTCACAGAGAACAATGAGTTTCTCTTCCTCACTAGAGTTTGAAATTCATACTAGAGTATACACCATTGCAAAACTGACAATCCTAGCTTTCTAATGGTCTATTAGAGCATCGGTACCAGTCCTCTGCTGCTTTTGTTCCCAGTCCCCTGCAGTGTCCTTTGTTTTCAAAGGAGGACAGGCACAGTTTAGTTATGGCAAGAGTTGGAAAGGCCTCTGAAACAGGCCATATCACTTCTTCTGCAACCCTGTCATTCTGAATATTTTGTTTCAGAACCCTAATGTTCCGCACTCAAATTTTTTTTTTTTGTAAAGGCTTTTATTGCCTTTTTGTGTTTTGATTTTGGTTTTTTATTCCTCAACAGAATAGTAAAAATAATTAAGAATTTCCATTTTGAAGAATTTAAGTAATAAAATTAGCATCGAGTCTTAAAACAAATAATTAAATTGTTCTCTTTTGGCAATGTTGTGAAATGTTTATTTAACAAGTGAGAATAGACTGGGAGACATGTTCCTCTCTTCAAATCCCAGGAGCTCCAAGAACAAGCATGTCTAGGGATTAGCCAAGATTCAGAAAGCCTATTCAAAGGCCCTTCAGTGAGACATAATTGGAGTGGAAACACAGATGCATAGCTGGGCTCTAACTATTTGTCTGAGTAGCATATCCCAAGTAGACAAGAATCACTAAAGCACAGTTCTGCGGACTTTGTCCAAGATTACAAAGCAAATCCTCAACCCACTGTGGAATGTGGAGGTAGGTCTTCCAACAAGGTTTTAATTAAAAGTTTCTGGGGGGAAGTGTGCATTTCCTGAATATATATTTGTGGGAGGGGGAGTTTACACCAATTTCAAGTCAAGATTTAAACAAATCATTACACAATGAAGCACTAAAAAGATAGCAGATTACTTTTCAATACCTCCCCTATAAATTTTTTACTTGTTTCTTAACCTTTGATTCAATTATTTTTAGCAAAACAGATCTGCAACTGACCTTTCATTCTTGCTGAAAAATACACTCACTCAAAATATGTAAAGTAACTGGCAAGGTCACATCTATTAAAAGGCTTGTTGACATACCATATATTTACTTACCAATACACCTTTTATCCAGCCAAACTTGACTATTCCCTTACTGTCTGCAGCATAAGTAGCATCAGCTTCACCAGGAGGAGTACCTTCTTCTCCATTTGCATATCCATCCTCAAAAGGTTCCTGCAGAGAGGACAGGAAAATAAAATAAATAAATAAAATAAAATAAATAAATACCTTACCTCTATATCCTTTAGCAAGTATCCAAAAGGTGATTTCAGAACTGGACACTCAATTAAATTGGACTCAGACATCATTATTAGTAAAATTGATCACAGACAACTAATTATTAATTTCTAAGACCACATCTATGTAGCGTTCTAGTCACAATTTATGTGACTATAGTATACATTTTCATATTTCAGTAATGTTTACAATTTGGATATTTGAAATCCCTACAAAAGATTTTTAAAATAAAGTCCGTGTTTTTACTTGAGGCAGTGATTAAGTCATGCCACTGAAAGCTTACCATAGTAGTTGAGCAGTACCTACAAAAATTAACTGTAGTTACAATCAAATTAGTATCAAACTTTTTTATTGCAACTATGCAATCCATTACTGTGTAGATTAGTGCAAGCACATTATTCAAGTATTTTTCCTAGATTTATAAACTGTGTTCATATGCCTTCAGTCTGATTTAAAAGATTAAGAAACACTCATAAAAGGACCAAATGGGACCTTTATCATCATTTAGTTTGACCTCTTGCCTAAACACAGGCTATAATATTTCACGCAGTGAAATATTCCAGCAGCAGAGGCCATTATTCTTCCCTACTACTTAAGTAAACACGACTGAGCCCAATAATTTGTAAATTAACTCAGATGATCTCTTTCAGAAAAGACAGCTAAACTGGATTTAAAGTTAAGAAAATTAAGATGAATTGATCACTTCTTTGGTAGTCTGTGCAGTGGACAATTACCTACCTACACTGTAAAAAGATTGCATCACATACCAAGAAAGTTTCCCCACAATAATCAACTCCCCTCTAAGTCACACCCAATCCCCTTTGTAAACTAAAATGAGAAGAGAGATGGGTCTTGCAGAATGCCCTGAAGATCTAACTGAGTCCCACCATGCAGACGTCCTTTACTATTGCCTAGCATTCAAAAAGAAAGTTGAGTGACCAAGTGGTTTTGCTTTAAATAACTAGGTAAATATTACTTTCAACATTTCTTACGCTTACTATAAGAAATACCCAAGGAATACTGTAAATACGAGGTACATTAGTAACCTAAGACAACTATAATGTTTAAGGGGGACCACTACAGAAATTATCCTTAATACTGTTCTTATTACTATGCAACATCAGTGTCACCTCATACAGTGTTAAAAAAGCAACTTGCATCCCAAATGACCTCCAAAAGCACTTTACAAACTATAGGCTCAGGCTTGTTCTCAATGAAGTCAAGAGCAAGACTCCCTTTGCTTTAACAGGAGGAGTAGGCCCTATTATATGCAAGACACATTCAGCTTCAAAGGCTTTAACATTATGAACTTAAAACACAAGTCAGGGGTCTCACAATGAACTAACTTGTTCACATAGCAGAAAGATTATTTACAAGGTAGGACTATAAAGTGTGTTTGAGCAAAAAAAACTAGTGAAAAATATGGGGTGCTGCTGGGCTATAGATTGCCCCTTGGCTGATGTCAGGCTCTTGACTGCTAGGAGGAGAGGCTCATCTGCATGCCACTACTCCACTCCAGTTGAAGATGCCTTAGCCTCAAACAGCAATTAAAAAATTCAAATACACAAACTAGATCAGGGGTGGGCCTGAGGGCCGCATCGGGTTTTGAAAATTGTATGGAGGGCCGGTTAGGGGAGGGGGTCGTGGCCCCCCTCGGGACTCCTGCCCCATCCAACCCTCCTGTTCCCTGATGGCCACCCCCAGGATCCCTACCCCATCCACACATACCCCTTCTCCAGCAGCCTAGACACGTCTGCTGGGAGCAGCCAGCAGCAGATTACCGCGGGTGGGACTGCATGTGCGTACATCCATGGAGAGACATTAAGGGGGTAAGGCTGGGCGGGTGCCTGTGTGGGAACCAGTGAGAGAGACTCACTCTGTCCCTCTCACTCACTGTTGCTGCATCCCAGGCTTGGAGGAGTAGGGCTGTGTGAAGCAGGCTGTCCCTGAGGCAGAGCAGAAATGTAACAACTAAGCAGGCAGGCTGCTAATGTTCCCATTTTTAGTTAATTGTTCCCCGTCTTAGTCAATTAAGGATCCTTTACCTTGCCAGAGTGATATAAAGGAGACTTATTGTAAATGACAGTAACGGAATCCTCAGTTAGGCCTTGTTTACACTGCCAGTATGCAGCCCTGCAACTTTCTCACTCACGGGTGTGGACCACTCTCCCCCCGGAGCGCTGCAAAGTGGCAGTGTAGACAGTGCACTGACACTGGGAGCCACACTCCCAGCACTGGTAGCTACTCCCCTCGTGGAAATGGGTTTCCTAACTGTTAGCCCAGGGCTACACTAGGGGAGGGGGTCGATCTACGATACTCAGCTTCAGCTACGTGAATAACGTAGCTGAAGTCGGCGTATCGTAATCGGCTTACCTGGCAATGAGGACGGCGGTGAGTCGATCGCTGCCGCTCCCCCGTCGACTCCGCTTCCACCTTTCGATGAGGTGGATTTCCGGAGCCGACGGGGAGCGCTTTCGGGGATCGATTAATCGCGTCTAAACGAGACGTGAAAAATCGATCCCCGAAAGATCGATTGCTACCCGCCGATCCGGCGGGTAGTGAAGACAAGCCCTTAGGGTAGTTAGGCACTGGAGGCAATTCCCTAGGGAGGTTGTGGAATCTCAGTCGCTGGAGGTTTGTAAGAACAGGTAAGACAAACACCTATCAGGAATAGTCTAGTTATTACTTGGGTGCAGGGGACAACTAGATGACCTACTGAAGTCCCAACCAGTTCTACATTGCTATGATTCTATGATATTACCCAAAGGGGAGGGGGCACTTTCAGCCTGATGTTCTTCACAGAAAGGTAATTACATAGCAGAAATGATCTTTTCCCTCCAGATGTTAGAGCCCTTCCTCTAAGAAACCACAATTTTTCTGAAACAAACATCGAGTCTAGTATCTATACTAGGACTAACAGTATCCCTGTAGAACACCAGTCAGCATTACTTAGAACTACAAGGGGATACCTTGGACCACAACCCCTAAGGTTGTGCTCTCCAGCACTAATAGTAATCCTACAATATCAAGGGAAGACAAATTACCAGGGTGCCTGCATAGCAGATTAGAAAGAGAATTTGCCTCATTGGAAGTAGTCAAGACAGAATCATTCCCTCAAAGGCTGCTTTTAGAGCACAGTACGAGGGCCTACAAAGGTAGGCAGGGCAGAGTGGCTAGTGTGTTATAAATTCACCCCCTAGCTTACTGCATACTAATTTCCCTGTGTAGACAAGCACTTAGGCTCCAAACTGTAAAGGGTGGTCTAGACCAAATATTCTTGAGCACCCTGAAAAACCTAGAGATTATGGGATGAAACCCCAGTTGTGGCTATGGCTGAAACTGCCTACCTCCCACTCCTCCAAGAGTGTTTTGTTGGAAAAGAGAACTGTCTCAATCTTCTGAAGTTCTAGGGTTTGAACAGAAACTAGCTCTCAAATGCCGACATTTACTAATAAGCCAAGAGATGCTAATTTCCAAAATATATTAGTAGGTTCTATTTATTAGAACCCTTTCTGAATTTTAGTATGACTAGACCACCCATTGATAGTAATACGTATCTAACATGGGCCTATTTAAGAGCCAAGATTTTATGTAGGAGTTTTTTCCCTTAGATACTTATAAGCAGAAGACTTTAACTGAGGAGATTTGGAAGGAAAAGGGTCCACTAACAGAAGGATCACAAACTCCAAATACCATAACTCAAGCCCATCTAAAGTGATTAACACCAGAGTCACTGTCTGCTTTGAGTTTCTTGAGTACAAGCAGATAGATACAAGGTGCAGATCTTTTTCTCAGAGGTGGCGGGGAGAAGGGAATAATCAAGAAAGCAGTCAGTCACCCAGGCACACATACGCTCTCTCTCTCGCTCACACACACACACGCACAGTGGAGAAGTTTGACATTTTTGGTTGCCGCAAACTGATCCAATAGTATGCTTCACCATTTGAAGACCTAATGGATCACTTTCCATTTTAGCTCTTTCTAGTGTCATGAGTCACTCAGTGTAGACTGTGCAGATCTTTAAGCCAACTTTAAGAACACTTTACACTACCAGAGTGGTATAAAGAGGCCCTCATTGAACATAATAATCAGGCCCTTTAAAAAAAATAAAAAATAAAAAAATGAAAAACAGAAAGACAGTAAGCTTAGAATTAACATGAACACCACAAAATTGGCTCTGGATGCCTTAGTGCCCTATAAAGAGGAAAGACTTGATATTCTATTCATGAGCAAACTCCCTCAAAGCAAAACACTTTGCACTGACAACAGCAAGGAACTCATTATCTGATGTAATCCACCTCTGTGTTTATTTCAGTAACTATGCTGCTTTGTGATGGGAAGGATGAGGCCCTATAATACAAGAGGCCAGGAAGATTGCCATCATCTGCCCTAATTTAAGTTCTCACCAGATTTCCTATGTCAGACATCTGTTTTCTCCCCAGACCTCTTTTGGGCCCCTCTGACTAAAGTGAGTGACCATGGCAGTGAGCAGTTTGAGCAATGGCAGTGATCCCATTACTATTTTAATACTCTTATGAAGCTTAGAAAGCCACCTATACACCTTAAGATGATTCCTGAACAAATGTTTTAATAATTGAGTAAGACAAAAATGAACTCATCATTGCTCTGAAATCCATAATTACCAAAATTACCATGTATAAATACTCTTTTATTATGACTTTTGTTACAGAGAAGCACCAAACTGCTTGCAACTGATTTTAAAAATCAAAACATAAAAAGACCCATGTGTTTATATTATCCAAGCAGTTTTTATGCTTTAGCCAACAGAGGACCATCAACATCTGATTGTCTCTTCTGTGAAAGCAAAAGGTGTTATGTTTCTAATAAGAAACAAAGAACAGTGTTATTGAAAAGATCAGGGGGAATTCTAAGAGGGGAGAAAAAAGAATTTTCAGGATTTTCAAGTGTCCCACAGTGCTCAAATAACCAAGTACTCCCCTGAATTTACAGTGGACCTACTTTTAGTGTGATTTTATCAAACCCACACTACTTCGTTTTATATTTAACCATATAGGAATTACAATTTACGTTCAATAGATTAAACACATTTATATTCTCGGTATCCTTTTAAGACTAATAAATACCCTTCATCACTATTATGTGCAATAAACAACTAAGGAGGTAACAGCAATACCACGGCTTTGTCATCTTTTTTGGTAGATTCTACAAACAGCTGAACATTTAAGAACGTTACTGGTAGAGCCCTGTGTGGATACAAAAATGTGGATTCGCATCCAATCCGTAGCTGCCAGAATCAACCTATGATCCACTAGCTGTCTTTTACCTGTATGTGCATCCCCACCTGCATCTCACAAGGGATAGTGATTGAGGAGGGAGGGAGGAGAGATAAGCGAGCAGGGGACGGGGTCTTTAGGAGAAGGGGCGGCACAGGGTGGCAGGCTGGGGAGAAGGGGCATCACATCACATGGTGCTCCCAAGGGCTTACGAGCGATGGTAGCAGCACATGTTGCATCACAGCAGGGCAGAGGTGGGGCACCAGAGCCCCGCCCACTTCAATCCCCGCAGCCAGGGACAGGCCCTGTTGCTCAGGAGCCGGGAGCACAGCCCGTGCTGCCAGGCTGGGCCATGGTGGGGACTCTGGTGCTGTCCGAGGGGCCCAAGCTGCTGGACAGGAAGCGGTGCAGCAAGCAGATGCTGGACAGCCCCGACTCCGGCCTGCCACCCAGCCCAGCCACTGACCCTGAGCATGCTGCAGCCCCCAGGCTGCCCAAGCCAGATGCCACGGGACAGGCGCCGCTGGCAAGTAGAGCTTAGCACAGTTGTATCCACATCCAATCCACTATTCGCAAAAATGGTCCGCGGATATGAAACAGATATCTGCGGATTTGCAGGGCTCTATTTACTAGCTTTTAAACCAATTTCATGGTTCTCTTCTTTTTTTTTATGATGTACATAAAGGATCATAGCTAACTTTTCAGTGATTTATGAACTATCAAGTCAGTACTAAATTATGTATACTATGAATAAGAGATGGAAGTTTTGTCCTGTGTCTTCTCTTTCTCCACTATGTAATGTTCTGTAGGGAAGTATTTACAAGTACATTGTTTAAAGGTTATTGTTGGTTATCAGTGCCAGTGGGTGCCTTTTTAATAATGTACAAATGAGAACAGTGAGACATTCTGAAAATCTGTGGGTGGAAAAGAATTCCACTGTTTAAGATGCCAAGCTTAGGCTTACTATTTTTCATGGTACAGATTAAGGGCTTGTTTACAGGGGGAGTTAGTGTGCAGCAAGCCAGGGTGTGAATCTACAGTACACAGCTGACCATGTATTAATTCACCATGTAGACAAACATCCCTACTGGGACAGGGATGGAAGGGGCTTCCTCATCCCCTGCATGGAGCAGCCAGGGTTGGGTCAGGATCAGACCCACCCCCAGAAACCTCCCCTGGCTGCAGGAAACTCCGAGCCCCCATGGCTCCTCAGCCATGGGGGTAAGGGGTCACTGTACAGGGAGCTGCTCCACCGTTCGCTCAACCCCTGTGCACCTAGACCGCCCCCTCCCACCTAGAACCCTCCACCAAGTCCCCGTCCCCCAACCTCGGTATCCATACCCCCACCAAGCCCATCCCACCGGCATCTGGACCTGCACCACTGCACCCAGATGACCCCCTGCTGAGCCCCCAACATTTGAACTTGAACCAATGAGCCCTCCATACCAGACCCCCCACCCCAGCCCTCCATAACTGAGCCCCAACCAGCTGCACCAGACCTCCACCCCATTAAGCCCCTCTCCTTCAGCACCTGGACCCACCTCCCACACCCAGACCCCCATGCCAAGCCCATTCCCAGATCCTCCCCTAAGCCCCAACTACCTTCACCTGGACCCCCTGCAGAGTCCCCTTCCCCCTGCACCTGGAATCCCCTAATGAGCCCCCATGCATCCACATGGCACCTGGAGCCCCCACTGAACTGCCCACACCCAGATTGCCCCACACAGAACCCTTTCAATCCACACCTGGATCCTTACACACTAAGCTCCTCCACACCTGGATCCTGCCAGGCTGAGCCTGACCACCCATACCTGGTGTGCCTGGCACAGAGGGGCGTGTTTATGGGGGAGGCCCGGCCCTTGTTCTATGTCAGGAGTCAGGGTCAGGTGCAGCCTCACCGCCAAGTCCTTGTCCAGGGGGAAAGGGGGAAGACAGAGGGAAGAGGGGCAGCAGGGTGATCTCCTACCTCCGCACAGTCAGTGGCCTGTGTCAGGCTGGAGCCTCTACATTTATTTATTGACCAATCAAATTTGCAAAATTTTAAAATATTGTCCACACAAAGAATTTTCATGCAGAATTCCCTCAGCAGAAATTATTAAAGGCAACATTCCATCATTATGTACTGTACCTAGTACTATTTTAGAAACAGTACACATTCAAACAGGATCTTATGAAGTGGCCACTTTTATGTTATAGTCTTATGTTTCCTGGGGCCTGGGAGGAGGGCAGTAGGCATATTAATTAGTATGAACTGAATTGTCAAGAATTGTCAACATCTGGAGTAATCTTAGAGAGACAAAGGAAGACCAATTACTGGACATTAACTTTTAACAACTGACAGCCAAAGGAGGCAGAACATGGGAAAACAGCTTTCCTGAAGACTGGAGGTGTATGCAATGGGAGAGGTAGAATCCTGGACGCTTTGTCCATATTGGAAGAATTACCTGCATCTCTTGCCCAGGCATACTAGCTTTGCTTTCACTTTCTAAATGAAGGACCCCTAACATACCGTATTCCAGTTGACTAATAAATGCTGGGTTGTTTTGAAAATCATAGAATATCAGGGTTGGAAGGGCGCGGGGCCTGTGGGGAGCTGCCGGTGGGTGCTCCATCAATTTTTCCCCGTTGGTGCTCCAGCCCCGGAGCACCCACGGAGTCGGCGCCTATGCTAGGTAACCCATTCCAGTTCTTCGCCACCCTACTAGTGAAAAAGTTTTTCCTAATATCCAACCTAAACCTCCCCAACTGCAACTTGAGACCATTACGCCTTGTTCTGTCATCTGTTACCACTGAGAACAGTCTAGATCCATCCTCTTTGGAACCATCTTTCAGATAGTTGAAAGCAGCTATCAAATCCCTCCTCATTCTTCTCTTCTGCAGGCTAAACAATCCCAGTTCCCTCAGCCTCTCCTCACAAGTCATGTGCTCCAGACCCCTAATCATTTTTGTTGCCCTCTGCTGGACTCTTTCCAATTTGTCCACATCATTCTTGTAGTGTGGGACCCAAACCTGAACACACTACTCCAGGTGAGGCCTCACCAATGCCGAATAGAGGGGAATGATCACATCCCTTGATCTGCTGGCAATGCCCCTACTTATACAACCCAAAATGCTGTTAGCCTTCTTGGCAACAAGGGCACACTGTTGACTCATATCCAGCTTCTCATCCACTGTAACCCCTAGGTCCTTTTCTACAGAATTGCTACCAAGCCATTTGGTACCTAGTCTGTAGCAGTGGATGGGATTCTTCCGTCCTAAGTGCAGGACTCTGCACTTGCCCTTGTTGAACCTCATCAGATTACTTTTGGCCCAATCCTCTAATTTGTCTAGGTCCCTGTGCATCCTATCCCTACCCTCCAGCGTATCAACCACTCCTCCCAGTTTAGCGTCATCTGCAAACTTGCTGAGGGTGCAGTCCATGCCATCCTCCAGATCATTAATGAAGATAATGAACAAAACCGGCCCCTTGGGGCACTCCGCTTGATACTTCCTGCCAACTAGACATGGAGCCATTGATCACTACCCGTTGAGCCTGACGATCTGTCCTGCAAAACATCTGCTGGCTTCATGACTCCCAGGAGGGGTAAGTCTCCAAGAGGTATCTAAACTTATTTGGACCTGCTAGAGAAGCAGCAAGAAACAGGTGCTAAAGTCAGTGACTCAGCCACAGAATAGCAGAGCTGCAGGGCTCACCCTTGTAAAAAGTGTAGGCCTACCACTAAACGAGAACAACTGTATACAAGTCAGAGGCTAAGCATGCCTTGTGGATTCATGATGGAAGCCACACAGCCTAAAGGGAGCTGAAATGGCTGCATTAGCCATTCTACTCAGCAACACATCCCCACTCTACCGTGCTAGTTCCCCTTTCAAGGCGTTTATTCCAATATTCAGAATCCTCCCTGAGACTGCCCGTAACTACCTGAAAGTCTCTCTTCCTCCAGGACTATGACTTCCCAGGGCCTGCAAGTAAGGAGACAGTCTTCACAGAACTGGACCCAGACTGTGCAACTCCAGAGTGACCATGCAACCAAACACTTCCAGAACTAAATGTAAAATCCGTCTCTTCTACTTGCTTTCCCTTAGTAATTAGCACTTCCCAATGTTTGTGCTGATCGTGCACTTCTATACTCTTTTTTTTAAAAAAGAGGGGTGAGGGGAGGGGAGTCGAGTCCACAGACACTACCATGATCGAGAATATGCAATGGTCTAGACAGATTCTTCTTGAGCCTTAGGTATTTTACAAGAAATATGGACCAAAAATAGGGAACACTAACTTGCAAGAAAAGGTAAGATTATTTTATTTCAGACACCTCTCATCTTGAGAATCAGTAGCAATAAGTGGACAAAAACTGTATAAGTAAGGGAAGCATTTGAAAAAAGTTACCAGACACCCATTAGCTAAATAACTATACATTTTACCTAGCAACAGATACCAAAAAAAAGGACAAAGGGCATTAAATCTCCACCAGCAATGTCTTTATAGAAGCTCGGTTCCACCACTGACCCAAGCTACTGGAAAATGGGATATGCTAAAATGTCTACTCTGAGGGTTTATCTGCATTTAAAAAAACTGAATTTTGGCACAGCTGCAGTGTTTCAGTGAAGACACTAGCTATGCCAACAGGAGGGGTTCTCCTGTTGGCATAGGTACTCCACCTCCCCAAGAAGCAGTACCTAAGTCAATGGGAGAATTCTAGACAGGGGTTAGGTCAGTTTAACTGTGTCACTGAGGAGTGGGGATTTTTCCTGAGCGACAGTTATACCAATCTAATTTCCTAGTGTAGACCAGACCAGAATCATACATGGGGACTCCATCTTTCCCATCAGCTCTCAAAGTTGAGTTTTCTTCACACCCTGCCACAACTGCTGGAGAGCTTCCTGGCTGCTGCAAGGAAGGCAAGAAGAAAAGGTCTCTGAAAGCAACTCTGCTCCCTTCCCAAACTGCTTTTCCGGTCCTCCTACCCAACAACTGAGGCCTGGTCTACACTAGGAATTTATTTTGGTATAGCTAGGTCTCTCAAGAGCATGAGAAATCCACACTACAGAAACACAGTTATACAGAACTAAACCCCAGACAGCACTAGGTTGATGGAAGAATTCTTCTGTAGACCTAGGCACCGCCTCTCAGGGAGGTGGATTACTTACCTGTCAGCATAAATTAGTGTCAATAGTGAGGCGCTACAGTGGTGTAGCTGCGCCGCTCTAACATTTTAAAGTGTAGAATAGCCTAACTAGTGCACGTCTCTACTACTTTTCACAGATTACTTCTCAAGCAATAGCATGAAACGGACGTTTGTGACTGTTTCGGTGCTGCTCAGAATTCTAAGCTAAAAATACCAGCAAAAGCAATGGAACTATCTACAAACTTCAGGAGATAACACTTCATTGGTTTACCCATTGCAGCAAAATCTGAGGGTTTTTTGTGTCTATTATATTTCTAAATCTTATGGTTAAGAAGGCGGCCTAAAGCAGATGCAAAATTGTCTTTCCCTTGTGTTCAAAATAAACGACTAAGAGGAGTGATATAGATCTCTGTTCATCTTAATGGGAAGTCAACTCTAAAGCTCAGTTGTGACAATCCAAGTGTCAATAGTGTTAACCATCTGACTGATTGTTTGAGCAAAAAAAATCTAGTTGATATACTTACCCATCAATGCTGGATGCATTGGCAACATTTAAATTTGCATCATGGAAATCAATTAAAAGAGTTAAAGCCCACTCCATATTTAGGCTTGGAAGGATTAGATTTTTAACAGTAAATGTCAGTAAATAATTTCACTGTGCACATACAGCCAACAACAAAATATTTAATTGATAATCATAATTTATGGATAGTTCAAAGCAAGAAAAATGCTGCTTGAAAACTTAGAGGTATATATAAGGATATTTACTGGATATTTGTATATGTTCACATGTGATGTTGGCAATTTCTATTTTAACAGTTATAAAGCTTTAAATTTGAATTACATCTACTGTCATTAAATAAATTGTTTGAGCCCTCCCATAATTGCTCACAACTGAAAATTTAAATCACTAAAAGCAGAAAAAATGCTTAAAATAAACACTGATATCTGTCAAAATTATAAAAAATAAAAATAGAATTCTGCAAAAGCTACCCATATTGAAGTTAACTTTTCGCAGATGGGAGATGAAGAGATGCGCTGCCTCCACATTGCCAGAATCTACTATTCGGAAGTGACAACACCCCCAAGCACCTACTAAGCTTTGCAGGGTGCACTGCCAAGTTCTCGCCTCTCCCCCCGCCCCATCAGCTTTGACAAGGCAACTAAGCATTCAACATAAAAAATATGACTCAGTGAACAGTGAAGGTTTGAGAGCAGTACTCATATTGAGACCTTTCTTCATTTCTAAATAAATAAGTAAGTACCAAGCAGTCCTGAACCAAGGAAGAAACACAAAGCAGATATTTGTATAAAATTCAGACCACCATTAGGTCACAGAGAAAATAATCACTTCATCTTTAAGGCAGTGTCTTAGGGATCCATCCGACAGAGGACATCGCCTCTATAAGGAAACTAAGTGGCTATCAACGAAAAGAAATTAACGAGCAATTCTTGATTGATTTATTCTTCCCTTTGAACCCTTTTACCAAGAACAAAGGCTATTGTCAACACTAGAGACCTTACGGCAGCACAGCTGTGGTGGGGTGACCAGATGGGAAGTAAAAAAATATCGGGACACTCACCCAGGATGTCCTGGTCTTTAGCGGAATTTCGGCGGGAGGTCCTTCAGTCGCTGATGGTTGTCGGCGACACGGCGGCGGCGAATACGTCTTGCCACCAAAGAGCGACGTACCTGCCGCCAAAGTGCTGTCGAAGACCGTTAGCGAGTGAAGTACCCGCCACCGAAATTCCGACAAACACCGGGACGTCCTGGGTGAGTTTGGAGGGGGGGGGGGGCAAGGAGAAGGGGAAGGAGGGGGAGGGGCGAACGAAATATCGGGACAAATGGCATCCCGACCGTCCTTCGGTCGGGATGCGGGACAAATGGGTAAAAACTGGGACAGTCCCGATTTTATCGGGACGTCTGGTCACCTTAAGCTGTGGAGATGCAGCTGTGCCACTGTAAGACTCCTCAGGTAGACACTCTAAGCAGATGGGAGAGAGCTCTCACGTCAACATAAATGAAACCACCCCCAACAAGCAGCGGTAGCTATGTCGGCGGGAGAAACACACCACCAGCTATGCTGGTGTGGAAGTCGGTTTTTCTCCGACAATTGCTAAATTTATGTTGCTCGGGGGGGGGGGGCGGGGGTTTCCCCACTCCCCTGAGTGATATAAATTTTGCCAACCTAAGTGGTAGTGTAAACATGGCCAAAAATTCCAAGATAGAGTGGAAGGAGACAGTAACTGTGAATAAAGGGGAAGAAAGTCCTTTCTAAAATATTTTAGGAGAGGGTGAGAAAAAATTAGACACACACTGCTGTCACACAAGAAATCCTGTTGCGACTAGAAAGAAAATAATTTGAGAGTAGAATATTTGATACCATTGTTCAGAGTTGGGTTAATTGTACGGATCAGAACTGGAAGTTTTTTAGTCAGTTATAAAACACAAACTACAATCCAAAATGAAATTCAGAGTTGAGATTTAACTTAAATTGAAACCCAAAACTCTGAAAGTATGGAAAGGCATAATTAAGACATACAAGCTACCACAGGTCTTTCCCTGTAGGGGAACAGCCTCCCATCTTCCCCTCCATGCTTACATTCTAAAATTACTTTTTGTAAAGCAATTTTTCTAATAGCTTGAAGATGTTTACTGCTAGAAGCTGAAGACATCTTGCATATGAAAAAGTCCTGCTGATATAGTGACCACTACATTAACATCCTCCCAACCAAGGCTTTGGGGGAGGGAGGGGAAGTGACTGACGGGTAACATAAAATGAAATACCTGGAGGGATTTTAAAATGGAAGCCTATGCTCAGTTTGTGGGTGAAGTATTAAAATGTTGGCCAAAGAACACTGAAATCTATTGTAAAACCAAACAGATGTCAGATCCTTTGCATTGCTGTGTCACCACACTAATGTTTGAACTTATTCAAGTGTTATAATTTCCTGATCTATACTGAAGAGGAATGCATACACTAGCTTTATGTTTAAATGACCCTCATCTAACTGGTGGTCCTGGGAATCTTAGAGAGAGTGGGGAATACTGCTTTCAGTATGTCATATGTCTAGCTAGGAACTTGCGAAGATGTCTCTCTGTGGATAGCATAAATAGGCTAAATTTGCCCAACCACCTAAAAGTAAGATTTACCACTTAAAATCTGTATTTAAATGACTGGCTTGAGACTTCTACCAACTCATTTTGGATACTTCTGTTCCAGCCATGAAACAGGATTAGGAAGAGTATGAGAAATGGATTAGTAAATTCCTGTCAGAGCAACATCTGTTTTTTTCAGACAGAGAGAAACCAGCGAGCCAGATATGGCCTGCAATACCAGCACACATGAAAATAGGCTGCCACAACCTGAAAATCATGTGCACTCCATTAGTAAAGTTTTCCATCCTAGGCTGGATATATCTATCTATCGTAATGGAATAGCAAGGCATAATTGTTTTTTAAGTAATTCTATTTAGTGTGTGTGTGTGTGTGTGTGTGTGTGTGTGTGTGTGTGTGTGTGTGTGTGTGTGTGTGTGTGTGTGTGTGTGTGTGTGAGAGAGAGAGAGAGAGAGAGAGAGAGAGAGAGATATTTTAATGGAATTTATATAATTACTCAAGTCTGAAGATGTTCTCAAACACTATGATGTGATATTTCACCTTTTGAGACTAAATAGTGCAACATGTACCCTATCTACTACTATCTGATCAGAAAGACTGTATTCCACCATGTTCTGGAACCAAACCCTGTGAAGAAAAGCCAATTTCCTGATAGAATTAAGTACAGTGTTACAAACATTAACTAATGTTTTTATACAGCTGAGACTAACCAAACTGAAGAAAATCTGGCAAAAGGTACAAGTCACTGTTGCCTCTTTGGACCAGGCTTTTATAAACTATCCAGACATAGCTTCAACCTGCAGACCTAAGTGGAAGTGAACAGCCATTACTGAATACCTACAGAGATTGGGGGGGGGGAACCCACAGTATTTTCTACAAGTTTTATTAATTTAGATGTTGAGTACAAGTCTCAAAATTGGGAGTAACAAAAGATTTCCATGCAGAAACAACAGTCTGGGATTGTTTTTTAAAACAGTAAGAGCAAATCCCCCCAAAAGTGGGTCACAGTCTCCAAAATAAAAGCTAGCTGAGCATTCAGACAACCAGAAATGCAAAAAAGAAGAGATGTAGACAGAGACTTGCAAGGATGGAGCAGATTTATAAACTTTTGAGTATGTCCTCTAAACTACTTAGCAGTACTGCTTTAACAAAAGTCGGGTTTAATATTAATTATCCCCCAAGTTTCCTAGCAGGTTAGTAATGCTGCCAGTAGCATTCCTGGCAAAGTATGGCAATTTCCTTCTGTACTTGCCAATCATGGTGCTAAGAGTTGCTAAATCTGTAGGATTAGCACTGTTCCTATTTTCTTCATTTTGACCAAAATGTCAGTCTAACCTAATTCTGCTTGAGACAACTGATCCTGAACCTCCGGAGAGAAGCCCGAACTCCTGCTAGTATGACCTAAAGACAGTCCAGTAGATTCAAACATTCAAAATTGCCCGATGAACAGTAGCTTTTAGAGCAGTCCAAGTCTTTCTAATAAACGCCCAAAAGGGCTGCCCATATGACTTCAACAAGAGGCACACTATCCAGAAGCACTTATTTCTTAAGTGGATGGGAAGGACCCCAACAATCACAGTGGAACAAACCAATACTGAAGCCTGAGGCTCCACTGGTTATGATAAATTTTGGTATGAATGACATTGCTTCGGGTGACACTTGAAAGATCTTCCAAGATCTCAGGACCAGCAAAACAAGCTGGTGCTTGGGGCGGCACATTACTAGGGGCAGCATTCTGGCGCCGGCCATGCCGCCCTTAGAAATGTGCCCCCGCCGCCCCAGCTCACCTCCGCTCTGCGCCACCACTGCTCGGCTTCTCTCCCTCCCTCCCAGGCTTTCCGTGCGTGAAACAGCTGTTTCACGCGCTGCCGCCACTCGGCTTCTCCCCCTCCCTCCCAGGTCCCAAAGCCTGGCAGGGAGGGGGAGAAGCCGAGCGGCGGTGGCAGAGCGGAGGTGAGCTGGGGTGGGGAGCGGTTCCTGTTCCTCTACCCCCGTTATTTCCTGCACCCCCCTCACCCTAGCTTACCTCCGGTCTGCCTGCTCCCCTGAAGGCGCCGCTGCTTCACTTCTCCCCCCTCCCTCTCAGGCGAGGGAGTGGAGAGAAGTGGAGCAGCGGCATGTTCATGGGAGCAGGCGGAGCGGAGGTGAGCTAGGGTGGGGGAATGCGTGCAGGGCCCACAGGAAGCAGTGGGATGGGGGAAAATACAGCACTGTGGGGGAGGAGGCAGGGCTAGGGATTTGGGGAAGGGGCGGAGTTGAGGTAGGGCCAGAGGTGGGGGGGGCGGCCAAAAAAAATGTTGTTTGGTGTGGCAAAAATCCTAGAGCCTGCCCTGCTTTGTAAGAGCTGGAAGAAAACAAAAGTACAAGTCATTTTTGATATATCTTTCCTGTCCCATCAACAAAAAAACAACAGGAGATACTGCAGATAGGTTGTTAGTTATGCAAGTACTATAAAGTAGAGTTTTGGTTTCATAGAACATTGAGCCTCTTATATATGGCTTCCATCTCAGTAGAAGGCAAATCAAACTTCTGAGTGACAGACTAGCTAAACTAGTCAGGAAGGTGTTAAACAGAGCAAAATACACAAACATAAGTGTCTTCAGGTAGCATTGTTTCAGTTCAGACACACAGGACCTGAAATGTTTATAGACTGATGTTAGGGTCTGTTACAGACCACCAGATCAGAATAGAGAACAGGAGAAACAGCTCTTTCAACTTCTGTAATGGTATAAAAAGAAAACCTACATTGTCACGGAGGATTTCAACCTGGGGTACATATACTAGAGTTCCTATGCTGCCACGCCTTGTAGTTTCTTAAAAAAATTAACAAGCTAGTAAACCCAGCTCAGGGTAATTCATCATTCTCTATCACAGTGAAGTCTAATGAAGAACTAACCACCAAATTATAAAGTAGCAATTGCCAGTGATCACAACATAAATGTAGTTATGTGCCAACAGAATATAGTCTCAATCAGTATTTTCTATCATTGGCCTTTTCAAAATGCCAATTTCCTCATGCTGAAAGGAATTGTGAGTAAAAGTTTAAATAAAAACAATGTTAATGATAATAGGAAGTTGTATAAATCCACAATTCCAGTGTCTCTAAAGAAGGCTTCTGTAGTTAAAGAGAAGTGGAAGGACTAGAAATTTCACCCAAGAATTTTAGTAGCCATCGATATTGATGTTCAGTTGACCAATGGAAACAATCAATGGATGGGTGAGGGGGAAAAAAAAACAGAGAAGGAACCAATACTATGAAAACTAGGAGTGCTAACAAGAACAGACATTTTAAAACTCATCGGTGCCTCTAGGAATTCTTATTTCATTGAGAAATTGAAGCAATACAAAACCTGCTGGCCAATTACATCATTCAAAAGCCACCAACACTTCCTATCCATGCCTCTGGTGATTGTTGCATTATTTACAAAGTTCCCAGTACCAAATTATCCTTTCAAAACAAAGTACTGTTTCACAGGAATCTGAGCTCCTCTTCATAAACAATGCTCCTAATAGCCAAAGGCATTAAGGCAAAGTTCAATTTTCAACAGCTACAAATAAAACTGGGATGGTTTGACCATGTGACTTAATGCTTTATAAAGTCAAAACTACTGATTGTAATTAGAGGATTTCACCTGACATATGTTCTTTACGCATAGGTTTTAGGCCAAATGACTTACACCAGGAACATTACCATTCATGTTGCTTGTTTCAATTGTGATTAGTTTCTCCTCATTTTAAGTGGAAGTGTAATGCAATACAGTATTACAACAGTATTGTCTCAGTCTCCTGAGCAGTCAATAAGAAGTACAGCAAAATCCACTAACAGATAAAAGCAAATGCAAAGAGTCGCCTGCAGCAACAGTGGACAAGTTACCCAAATAAAAGTGATCTTTTAAGAGCTCACAATGTTCTTCATATTTGGCTCAATGAACATTAAAAGGTTTCCTTTCATCTAGGACAGGGGTGGCCAACCTGAGCCTGAGAAAGAGCCAGAATTTACCAATGTACATTGCCAAAGAGCCACAGTAATACGTCAGCAGCCCCCCATCCGCTCCCCCTACTCCCCCGCTGCCAGCGCCTCCTGCCCACCAGCAGCCCCACCAATCAGCACCTCCCCTTCCCTCCCCGCACCTCCTGATCAGCTGGTTCGTGGCCTGCAGGAGGCTCTGGGTGGGAATGGGGAGTGGGGAGGAGCAAGGGCATGGCAGGCTCAGGGGAGGGGGTGGGAAGGGGTGGAGTGGGGGCAGGGCCTGTCGCAGATCCAGGGGTCAAGCAGTGAGCACCGCCCCCACCCCGGAACACTGGAAAATTGGCGCCTGTAGCTCCAGCCCTGGAGTCGATGACTATACAAGAAGCCGCATATTAACTTCTGAAGAGCCGCATGTGGCTCCAGAGCCACAGGTTGGCCACCACGATCTAGGATATTAACTACCAGATGAGGTTTAGCAGCCACAGGACCAAAAATCTTGGTTTTAGGCTGTAATTTCCTCCCTACAACTACTTATTTAAAATACACTATCAGACTTTTTACTTCATCTTTTGACGTCAATTTCCACTTATTTAAAGATGTTAGCTTTGTGACAAAAAGAGTAACACTTCTTTAAACTGAAAGTAAGCATTGCTTTGACTAAAATGAAGTGATTTTAAAATAGGCAGAGAGATAAGAGCAATTATAAAGTTAACAGTTGAAATTTAAGTCAATCGAAGGATTAACCAGCTACCATCTCTGCAATCAGCAAATATTTTGCAGCCCACAACTCAATACCATTTTTAACAGAATGAGCATTAAGGATCCTCTTGTTTTGGAAACAGGATATTTTACAAACACTTAGTAGCCATTTTTATTTAATTATTTCTAAAAGGAAAACAGTGATCAGTTTTTAGAAGTACAAAATATCCATTCACATTTTTCCCCATGTAGTAAGTTTACACCAAGCTGGTGAAACTGCGGCCACAATTATTCAAGAACCTTAGCTCAAATGATGTCAGTTGCTATTTGTCCTAGTGGGATATCCAGACAAATTGCTACTGAGACACTGGATCTTATAAGACGATAGGTGCCTACTGTATTACTCTTCCTCACCATCAGTACTAAGTCTTAAATAAGGAAAAGTGCCCATTGAAATGCTCATTAGCAGATCCTATCAACCAACCAAGAAAATAATGGATTTTCTCTTCAGAGTCTGGATACCATCTGTTTCTCTCCCACACAGAAAAGGATGCAACTATTGTCCCATATAAAAAGGTCAAGTAGAAAATGAGTGATAATCTAGAATGAAACAGCAGCAAAGACTGCATGCACTTAGAAATCTGTCCTCCACGCTGTGCAATTTATCAAAAATTATTCTGAAGCTGAACATCTCCAGTTGTAATCCCTTGTGGAAGCACTATGCACTTAAAAAAGACACCACGCCCAGAAGAGATCATCCCAATGTTTAAAAAATAAGTGTTGGGAAGAACAGGTAGATATTTCATAAGGAATGGGGAGCTGACTGGGAGGCAGCTGAACAGAGAAAGAATCCAGAGGTGGAGGTAATAAACTGTGGTCCCTCAAAAAAGTAAAAGGAAGGGAGATTAAATATTGTTTAACTGAAGATACTATCTGTGCCAGTTCCTAACTCCTGGGTTTTAGCTCCTTTGGGAAAGTATATTCACGCACTAAACTCTACAACAGGGGTAGGCAACCAATGGCACACGTGCCAAAGGCAGCACGCAAGCTGATTATCAGTGGCACTCATACTGCACGGGTCCTGGCCACCGGTCCGGGGGGTTCTGCCTTTTAATTTAATTTTAAATGAAGCTGCTTAAAACATTTTAAAGACGTATAGTAAAGTAAATAATAACAATAGTTTAGTTGTATATTAAAGACTTCTAGAAAGACACCTTCTAAAAAGGTTAACATGTATTACTGGCACGCAAAACCTTAAATTAGAATGAATAAATGAAGACTCAGCACACCACTTCTGAAAGGTTGCCGACTCCTGCTCTAGAATGTGATTCTTGAGAGCAGTGGTAGAGTATGATCAACACCCAATGTCATGGCTTGGCTTGCCATCACTTCCCATGCCCTCTGAACATTTCTTCTTTATCACAGTCAGCAGAGAAGCTCTCACTAGAGACCATGCTTCTTCAGCGATTGCTCCAGCTTGTCAGAGTTCCAGGGGAACTCGGTTATTTTTTAACCATTCTTTATCTTCCCTTCTAGTCAAGTCTCAAACAGCTATACTAAACAGAGGCCAAAGCTTTTGAATGCATATCTGTGGTGCTTTGACACCTATTTTCCCCCTCAATACACAGTACAGAAACATTTTTGTTTTGCACCTCACTTCTTGTTTTTGTTTCAGGGTGTTTCCCCTCTCCTCCCCCCAGGTTCTGGTTTTGTTTTGGGTTTTCTTTTTGGCATTTTCCCAATGCCTCATCATGAGATGTATTTGTCTTTGGACATTTCAACATCAGTTCCTTCCCAAAGGTCAAGTTCAGGGCAGAAGCATGGGAGTAGTGAGCTGCCACTCTCAGTAGATTGTGCAAGTATTCAAACTACAATCACACATGCTCTGCTGAGCTCAGTTCCCTGTCAGGGGGCCTCAAATGCCCTACTAGGCTTCTTGGACTGAGCGCCTTCTTGACTGGAGGGGGGAAAAGAATGTGGTCCTTTTCCAAGTGTCCCCCTTCACAGTAAATTATGCTGATCTTCATGATATGATCCTTCCTTTCATGCTTTGATCAGCAGTGCAATAGCTGATGCGGACATATCACTGGGCATCAGAATAAAGATGAATACAAGAACAGACCTCTCAGTGCTGTTATTTCAGGCTCAGACAGACGTCACTGCATTATTTAATCTTCAAAATAGGAACGGAGTAAATTTTCACAGCCACAGTCACAAAACACTTTCCCCTACAAAAGCTTAGATCTGGGAGAACAAGGTGGCAGCTCAAAAGAGGTGGTGAAATACAATACTGCTATGTACTCCCCTTACTCCTAATTAAAGCCTGACGTGTTCTCTTTACACCAGTATCAGGTATGCTGTTTGGTTCAGCACCCATTTCAGCTCAATAACTATCAAAGCATTTGGCACACAAATTCTTGGATGATCCAGTCTATGTGTAACCTCTCTTCTTTTGCAAGTACAGTACAGCATTTTTATTTTATTTTTTTTAAAAAGGAAGACTGCTTAGAAGCTTCAAACCCTATCAGTGCAACAAAGAGTGTTAGAATTAGACTACTCTGATCGTTGCATGTTTACCTCACTTGTCCAAGCCCTGCTTGAGGCACCCAAGGAAGACTTTTTGTAAGTCAGCATGCAGACAGGCTGAAAAGCTTCAAAGGCCAAAGCTTTGAAACTGACAATGTCAGTGAAGACGGCTATGCATCAGGACTGTGTTCCGGTAAAGCCAACATCAACACAGACCTCCCTTTCATATCCCTGTAATCCCAATTGTCTAACTGTCCCAATGAAATGCCCACCACTAACAACACTGAGTTCAAGGGCTCTGGCATGCATCTGCTTAGACACTTGGAGTCTGTGGTAGAAAACTTCAGTTTACTGAATGAGGCACGGCCTTCTTACAAGAGGCTCACCTAAATCAAGACAAACCACCCCTCCTATATCAAACAACCAATTTACATCAAGGAATCCTAATTTTACCCTCCTGCATTCTCAAGCTTGAAGTGCAACAGAGAACAACAATTCAGGTCTCACTGGATGTTCCAGGTGCCACAGTCACTCCTGATTCTCCGATATACTACCATAGATTCCCACAGTACTAATTTTGTGTTCATCACTCCACGTTAGTGGAGAGTTAGGATTTCTCCATGCAGTTGGAATGCTTTTTTTGCCTCCACTGATGTTCACAGTTGAGGGGAAAGGAGAGAAAAGAGGAGAGCATAAAAAGTTCTGGCCTCAACTCCAACATGCTTGTAAGCATCTTCAAAGTCCAGAAGATGCACAGTCATTCTCTTCTATCTAGAAGAGGGGTGATGGTTCTTGGGGTAATGACCTTGAACTTCTTTGTCTAGACATTGATATTTCCTGAGCAATTTGTGTCCGGAAATATCTAGAGTAAACCCCCTTTTGTCTTTCACCTGGTGGCGCTGCCTTGATTGCTCTTTGACAGGCCAGACTGGATTTCCCTGCACCAATTCTTCCTGGTATTGATCAACACAAACACATTGTGGGGGTTTTTTTGTGGGGAGAGGTTCTCTCAATCTGGGCTATTTACCAATTTACCTTATGCCAGATTATAGGATAAGGGAATGCTGAAGACTCATCCAAAATGCCTCTCTCGAGGCAGTGTTGGAAATACACATTAACTGGGTGTTTTAAAAAACAAACAAAAAAAAAACAAACCAGTGGCACTTCTTCCATGCTTTGCTAACAAAGTAAGTTCTACCAATGTGAGACATCGCTCATAGAAGATCGAGTGGATATTTAAAACACATGGTCTCTTGTCTCAGGTTCCCTTCACTGGAGTCCAAATACATACATGGCCTCTATGGAGTGGACTTCCTCAGGGTATCATATGATCCACTGAGCTTCTTCAGCTTCACTTCCCTTTGAGGGGGCTCAGATGCCCTATTCAACCCTGTGGATATGTCTATGCCACAATTAAACACATGGGGGTTAGCCCGTATCAGCTAACTTAGGCCAGCCACGGGAGTTTAATTGCGGTGTAGCCATAGCGTGTTAGGCTCCTTCTTGAGGAGGGGTGGAAAAAAGTACTCTCCCAAGTCCACTAATCAGTGGTGCCAAAAAAATGCTGTCACAGTGTATTGTGCAGATCTTCATACTATGAACTTCCCTCATTTGTTACATGTTCTGATGAGCAGGAAGTCAACAACGTTGATATTTGATGCATTATGAGAGGCATCCACGTTAGCACCTATGAGATTAATGGGATAATTTGCACCCCTTAGAACTATTGTTTCAGGTTCTGCAAATACAGGCAGATGGGTCACATTTGAGGCTAACTAATGAAATCACAAGTGTTTTTCAGTGACCACAACAGCAGAGACCTTTTGTTAAAGACTTAGATTGTGGAGAACAAGAAAAGAGCATGAAAGAGTTGCCTGTATGCTGTAGTGTTGCATACCAGCTAAATCTGAAGCCCTCATAACACTACTGTCTTGTCAGTATTCTTTCCACACCCATCCCACTGATGTTCCTAAGAGGACCATCTCTAAACAAATGTCTAATTCACAGTGCAACGACCCGGCTGGCCTGAAACTAGAAGGCCATGTGTTAAGGCTCAATGAGTTGACACACAACTGCCCCTGGGGATTGTTTCAAAGATGTTTCCACAAAAACATCTCCGAAGTATAGCTTGATCCTCTCAATGCATTTAGAGCATTGTTGGCTTTGACTTCCAGGAGGTGATTTTATTTCAAGCCTTTTTTTAGATATCCCTCATGCTTATCCTTGCAAAAGTGAGAATCCTACAGAGACAATGGCCCTGATTCTCAGGGCATGCTACTCTTACCAGTATATTTGTGCCGCTGTAGTGTTTACTGATGATACTAAGAGCTTCTCCCATTGGCATAGGCACTCAATTTCCCTGAGAGGCAGTAGCTATGTTGACGGGAGAAGCCCTCCCATCGATACAGCGCTGTCTACACCAGGAATTCAGTCAGTATGCATCACTCAGGGGCGTGGATTTTCCACATCCCTGATTGACATAGTTATACCAACATAAGTTTGTAGTGTAGACCAGGGCTGAGAAGCAATAATGAACAGCAGCCCTAACCCTGGCAGATCCAGCCACTCAAGGATTCCCTATGCATAAGACGATCCTAATGTGGGATAGAGCTGCTGTAGTGGCTATTGCCATAGTTCCCAACAGACAGGTATGCCTGGCAAAGAGGCACCACAGCCACAGGCCCCTGAATCTGGCTGATCCCATTGTCAAAATGACCCCTACGGGATACTGGAAACCAGCAGGCTACTCCCAAGTGTACACTAGAGACCAGGCTGCCACCGGACAGTTCGAGGTGAATGTGAATGTGGCTGGAAGTCATTTTGCCTTCACCTCAAAATCTGTACCAAAAATAAATTTGGCCAAGCTGGAGAATCTGGCCCAGTACCTCTAAAGAGGGGAATATTATTTACTGTCCAATTCTGTTTCCTCGATACTATCACAATGCCAGATTCCCACTTATCCACCCAACTGCCCCTCTGAGTCTGTAGGTGTTTCCTTTCTCCTCTCCCCACACTATTTTCATTACAGGCATAATTTTGCTATCCGGTTGATCACCTTGAACTTCTTCTTTCCCCTTAGAGCTTTGCCCCTTAGCCAAAAGAACAGAATAGAATGTTCAGAAAGCAGTATTTATACTGCCAGAGAGTAGAGAACAGCTATCAGGAGACGGCTTGGCTCACAAGCTACCCAGTTACTACTGTCCTCAAGGGTCAAACAAGGGGCACTAAGGATTTGGAGTACTTCACGTGCTGCATTAAAAACTAAGTTCTTTCTCATCAAGTTTATAAAGTTTTAAATAAGAGGATGTTACACTACTGCTTCATCTACATTTAAAAGTTAAAATCAACATAGCTACATTGCTCAGAGTGCAGAAAAATTTCACACCCTGAGTACTGTAGTTAGGTTGACTTAACCCTCAGTGAGACATGGCTAGGTCGATGGAAGGATTCTTCTGTCAAACTAACTCTCTGAGAGGTGGTAATTAGGTTAACTATAGGGATGGAAAAACCCCTTCCATCGATGTAGAAAGCATCTACACTATTGTGCTACAGTGGCACAGCTGTGTCAATGGAATGTATACATACCCAGGTGAAGTTATAAATATATTTACGTACAGTCATAGTAATCCATCACCTGCAATACGGTCTAGTTTTGAGTACTCTTAACTGGAGATGTTCAAGTCCTGGAAGAAGGGTAACCAAGAACTGTATTATAGCATGATGAAGCCTTCAGCTTAGAATTTAGAACATCTCTCACCCCACGTTCTTCAAGACCAAATCTCCCGCCCTTTCCCCCCCGCAGAAGCATATACTTAACAGAACTCGCTCTTACATGGTTTTAAAGAAAACCACAGCAAAAGTCAGACAACACCAAATAGATCCACAGAACAGAACTTCTCTGCAGTTTTCTCCTCAATCTTTCCCCCCACCCAATAACCCCTCATTTCAATTCTAGACCTATGTTCAACAGGGACTGGCACTTATGCTAAGCAGCATTTTAGTGATAGGTATAGGGTCAGACATGAGAGCCCCGAAGTCATTTCTCCTAACACCCTATAGTAACTCAAGGGGAAGAAACTGTTTTAAAGGATCAAGTCACTAATCAGATCAGCAAAGGACAGGCTCATCCACCCAAAGTTGAGCTTGGCTATCTGACCCACCCTCTGACCTGTCATTATCTGAACACAAAAGTCTGACAAATTCAGCATGTGGCACCCTGTATGTCCATTTCAATATGAGAGTTGGAATACAACAGAAAGTAACTCATCCATTTGAATGTATGAATTCCTAGCACTCGCTCCCCCAGTGATAGAGCTGTTTCTAGCTTCAAACACCCTAAATTACATCCAAGCCTCTGTTTCCATTAGTAGAAAGTTAGGCTGATCAACTCAAGTATCATCCAGATGCCAAACCAGTGCAACTGTTCAAATAAACACATTAATGTTATACAACAAGTAGTTTCAGGTACTACATCTTTCCCCCTCCCCTAGTCATACAAGTTATAAAAACCACAAAAAAGGCCTTTTAAAATGTGTCTTCCTCCACCCACCGAGTGATCTATACCAGAACCACACAAGCAAAAAAGGAAAGAAAATGATACAAAGTATTGTAAAATAAACTAAAATAAGATAAAACAAGACTGTTTTCTCCCTCTAATCTTTCAATTAGAAGTAACACAGCAATACTGACCTCAATGAGTATGTCTACACTGTAGCTGGCAGCAAGACTACCAGCACAGTAGACAGACTTGTGCTATTATGGTTCAAACCTGTACACTAAAAACAGCAGTGTAGACATTGATGCACAGGCACTCAGGCTAGCCACCTAAACTTGGACTCACCTGACCCCCTAGGTCTATCGCCACCAGTGCAACAATGTCAACACTTAACATGCTAGCTCAAGCCCCCCTAGTGCAAGTCTGTTTAACCAAGCCAAGAGGCTCGCTCTCAGCTGTAGTGTAAACATATTTACATGAGCGGCACTACTAAGTCTTTGCCATGTCCACATGTATATGATGATAGTTACAGTTATTGTGAAAATCACAAATTAGAATTTTTTTAACTGTATTAGATTAATATAACTTTTGTATACAAAAAAGCTGGAGAATACATTTCACTGATTATTACATCTGCAGGTTCAAGTATGCAAAGGCATTGTCTAGTGGTCTGAACCCATGACCGGAAGTCAGAAGCACCTGAAGTGGAGGGGGGGGGAGGAGGCTGTTTATTTTCATAGAGTTTTAAAAAACAAAAACAAAAAACAAAAAGACAACAGGTGAAATTGACAGGGCCATGTTGTGCCATCTGTTTCTAAACTCGACACCCCAATGATTTAAGAAATGGCAGCACTGTGTGGCTTCCAGATGGGTATATAATTGAA
Organism: Chelydra serpentina; assembly: GCA_037349315.1. Lineage (NCBI taxonomy): Eukaryota > Metazoa > Chordata > Testudines > Chelydridae > Chelydra > Chelydra serpentina. Next base: position 33,418,718 of record JBAIAC010000042.1, read on the forward strand.
GCATGTAGTTGTGGTATTTCTAGAGAGGTAAAGACAGCGGCATTAGATGCAGTTATACATAACATATACATGTATTTAGAATGCCCAAGTTCTTTTATCAGATCAACTACTTCTGTCAGACTTACAGAAAGTGAAATGGTGAGGGTCTCTCTAAAACAAAGGATGATACTTCCCTACCTGATGGGAGAGTTGAGAGGATTTAATTACTACTATCTATTAGATGCTTTGAAGCTGAAGCACACTGAAGAACTAAATATTATTCAATGTGCAGAGTTCCAATTATAACAATTATCTACACCAAGGAACAAACCCATGACAAGTTTTAAAACTATTAAATTTGAGATCTTTGCTTTAAAAAAAAAAAAAAAAAAAAAAAGCAAAGTATAAAATAAAAGTGGTTAAGTTGTGAAGTACTATCTACCCACATATACCCATGCTGCCTCCCTGCCCTCCACCCCCACCCCGGACCAAGATAACTCAGGTAGAGTTTTACTAAGCTTCCTAATAAAATGTGTTTGAGGAACCATGCTTGTTTAGAACAAACATGCAAAGTTTCACCCCAAATGTAGCTTAAGGAAGCTGAAAATCTCATGAAGTCATAGGCTTAGAATTAAATTGCCTCTTCAATTCCTATGCTGTAATCAAAGCCGTGAAGTCCTGTCGAACCTCTGAGGTTCAAATTCTAAATCTTATGGTTTAAATTACCTTGGATTGTGATAGAAAGAATATTTAATCACTATCCCTCTTCCCATCCCCCACCAAAAAGACTGTTTTTCCCACCCTACATGTTGGATCAATGCAAGATACTACACACACACACACAAACACTCCATGTTGTATACATTAAAGAAACCAAAACAATGGTAAATGGCCACTCATGTTCCACATTAATTTATAAACAGGATTCTAAGGGAGAGAAACATGAATGAGATAAGATAAGAAAGATGATAGGAACAACAGTAATGTTTAATTGCTACAGATAAGATAGAAAATACACATATAAAATAAAGTTTCATGAAGGAAACTGAGAAACATCACATTTCAAAGAAGTGTGTTAGCGTTTACATTTGCCACGTGGAAACTTCAGCACTTTTGGTGATACAGTGGTCTATTTAAATGGCTCTAGATTCAAGGTTTTAACAGGACTCAACAAAGCTGCTCTGAACTGCATGAAACAGTTGCCTCTTTCCACTGCCTCGGATCAAATGTTTGACCCTATCTATTTTTTTATGGAGTTATGACTTGAGAATTATACCATATAATTCTTTCACAATGTGTGTTACTCCTACTAATCTTTAACAGGGAGTTATGCAGTGCATGCAATGAGAATTTTAAAATTAAGTATTTAGAATTCAGAAGGAAGTAGATCAATGATGCAGAATATATGAGCTAGTGTCAAATACAATGCAGCATGGATTTAAAATAGGCTAAGCTTTAAATTAATTTAGGTGAAATTAGAAATATATGAGAAAAGGAAATAGATACAACTATAGCTTTGTGGTATGCAGTAATCAGTAGTACAAAGGGGAAAAAGTTACTGAAGACAAAACAATGCTATTAGGCACAACTGCTAATACAAAGCATTGAGAGCTAGGATGAAAAGAGGTCAGAACACACAAGTTTCCTTATTTTTATCAACAGAGTCTTAACAAAAAGTAATCCACATTTGCCAAGTTTTACCTAGACCAGAAATAGTCTGTAATTAGCATTTTTAAAAAGTATCTAACCCATGTCCACACACCAACCAAGAGGCAGGTTTCATTCAGCAAGACATCAGCATCTGAAGATATTCAGCGATTATAAAGCCAGGATGGGCCATTGCTATAATTTAGTCTGACCCCAGGATAGAACAGACCATAAAACTTCCCTTGATTTCTGTTTGAACTGGAGAGTATCTATATATTGTGCAGAAGCTTTAACTATTATGTCTCCAACAACATAATGACTACTCCAAAAGGTGGCAGAAGCTTACAGTTCTGAGTTTAAGTCTTGTTATATTTAGTACCCAATAGAATTTAAAGGAACCTGTGAAGAAGATAGACAAGAAAGAGACTTAATTACAATAATGAAACTGGCTTCTCCTTCCCTACCAAAACACTGTTTAATTCAAAATAAGGGGTAAAGAGTGTTTCATGTGAGCTCTTCTATTTTTTGTATGAGGTCAGTAGAAGCAGCTTTGATGATTTAATTGCATGCTGGATTTGGGAGAGGGAATCTCTTACTTGCAATTACCTTTTCCCTATCTACCCGATCATCGATTCTCCTCTCAGTTGCAATAAAACCATTACATGTATAACTGTGACTGGCTCCTACTGCTCGGTGTCCCAACTCCTACACACATTTATATCTTTGAGTGACAAGTTGTTGCTGTTTCCGTTTTCCTCCCAATACAAATTTACATTTATCTCAAGCCGGCTCGTGGACAAGGGGAACAGACACCGATGGGCGGGGGAGGGAGTCATAGAATCATAGAATATCAGGGTTGGAAGGGACCTTAGTAGGTCATCTAGTCCAACCCCCTGCTTAAAGCAGGACCAATCCCCAATTTTTGCCCCACAAGGCTCCCTCAAGGATTCAACTCACAACCCTGGGTTTAGCAGGCCAATGCTCAAACCACTGAGCTATCCCTCCCCCCCAGTTATTTCTCCGTTGGCCAAATTCAGACAAGGGGTGGGGGTGGAGGGAAGCAAAGGCCTCCTATTTCAACCCAGCGGGCCCCAGCTCAGCGCAGATCTGAGTTATCCGGCCCCCACGTGGGAAGAGGAAGGAAACGGAGCGACTCTAAGCTTGGGCACCATCAGGGCTGTGAAGCAGCCGGGCTTACCTTGTCCAGCTCATCGTGCAGCTCGGCCAGGCTGGGCCTGATGAGCTTCTCGCCCAGCTCGGCGGCCGTGTGCCGGTAGTGGTCTATCCTGGGCACGGCGTCCATGGTGTTGTGGCCGAAGGTGCGCAGGTAGTAGGTGTTGGTGTGGGTATCATAGTAGTAGTGGTGATGCCCGCCGCCGCCGGAGTGGAGGCTGCCCTCGCTCAGCACCGTGTCGCCGCCGTTCTGGAAGCTGACACCGCCGCCCTCCAGGCCCCCGCCGGGCTCGGCCGGGCTCTCATCACCGGCCGATGGGTCCACAAAGTTCACCCGAAACCTGCCCTTGGCTTCCTCGCTGCCCTTCGCCGCCACGCCGCCCTGCCCGCCAGGTTTCTGGGACTCGTCCGCCGCCGCCCGGCCAGAGCCCTCCGCCACCAGGTCCACCTGGAAGCGGCTCTGGCTGGGACCCAGCGGTCTGCACAGCGCATCCCCGGCCGCTGCCGCCGGAGACAGCCCGGCTTCGGGCTCAGCGCCGGCGGCCGGCACATCCCCAACGCGAGCCGGCAAACGCGGCGTTTCCTCAGCACCTCCCGACGCCGCTGCCGCTTGCTGCTGCCGGGTGGAGCCAGACGGCGGCTGTTTCCCCTCCATGTCTCCGGCTCACGCGGCGGCGAACGAGCGACAGCTCCGGCTGCCTCTGAAACCCGAGCGGCGGCTCCGCTGCTTTAAACGTCCAACCACCAGCCGGGCTGCCCCGAGACCACGCAACGCGCCGCGCCCGCCCCTCCCTCCGCCGCAGCGCCAGGTGATGATGATGCTGCTACTACCGGGGCGGCTCTTCTGTCTCGCCCGCCCGCCCGCAACAAGCCCCTGGCCCCGGAGACGGGGCAGCAGCAGCCGTCTTGCTGCGCGCTCCGCACCGGCACCCCGCGCGGGACCAGCCACCCCCGCCTGCTCCCCCCCAGCACTGACCGGGCGCCCCGGCTGAGGAAACAGGCGGTGCCCGCTCCCCACTGCGCTACCTGACCTAAGCCCAGAGCCACCCTGATCCCGACACCCCGCGCCAGGGCCCGCGCCGCGGCACTGACTCCCCGAGCAGGAGGCGGAGCGGCGCTCGCCCAACCCCGAGGCACTGACAGCGCCGCGCTGCGAGCAGCCGGCAGAGCGGGCCGGGCTCAGCCAATCGCCGCAGCGCGGCTCGGGGCTGGGTCTTTAAAGCGACACGAGGCCGGGCTGGGCTGGGCTGGCGGCGGAAGTGGCTCCTCTCCAGTCCCCTCCCGCGGGGGCTGCTGGCGGCCCGTCCACCGGGACTCGCTCGCCTTCGGACCCAACGAGCCTGGCGCCGCCTGCCTCGGAGGCTCCTCCTGCACCGTCCCGCCGGCCGCGTTGCGGCAGGAGGAGACACCCGGCTCTGGGGCGGATGCTAGCGCCGCTACTGCTGCATCCGCCGCCTCCTGGGAGGGCGGGGGGCAGGCGGCAGGCTGCGATCGCGCTGCCCAAGCAGCTTCAGCCAGCCCCCGTGGTGGCGACCGGTGCCGGCTCCGTCCCGCCCCCAGGGCCTAGCCTCGCGCTCGCCCGCTCCCCCGGTTTGAAAGTTATCAGCCCGCCGGCTCTAAGGCTGCAGGCTGCGGCGTGGCGGGAGATCTCGCGAGAAGAGCCGGAGGCGAAGCTCGGCGTGACGGGGAGGTGCGGGCTGGAGGAGGCATCGGGGGGAGGATGCTGAGCAGCAGGAGTCTGGCGGGTTATGGTAATTGCAGCGGTTTTCCATGTCCACGCTACCCTTCTTCTGTGGTGCGGCCGCGACGGGTCCTCAGCAGGAGTGCTTGCACCCACTTCAGCTGGGCACCTCCCTGCGCAGCTCCCTGCTCAATGGTGCTGGAACACTTTTATAGTGGGGGTGCTAACAGCCCAGCTAACCAAACTGTAAAGCAGTGGTCCCTAAACTTTTTACCTCATGTCCCCACCCCTTCTCTGCCCCCAAAGAGCTGGGTCTGGGAGCGGAGCCATGGCGGGGCAGTGGCTGGGACTCTGGGCACAGGCTGGGGATGGTGCAGCCCTACGCCTCTCTTGCAGGTGGAATTATGTCGGTGTAGTAAGGCACTTACATCAGCAGGAGCAAGGCTGTAGTGTAGACACTGACGTAATTAGGACGACGTATGCCTTATGTCGACCTAACTCTGTAGTGTAGACGAGGCCTAAGTCTTGCTCTCTGCCTGACGGTCTGATCTGGGGAGATAGGTGAAGGGGGGAAGGAGTCCCCAGAGGCATGATGTCATGCAGGTATGTGACACTTGGCAGGTACACAGGTGGCCACCTGAAGAAAAGAGCGTGGCCTGGCCCCTGTTGTCAGCATGAGGATTACCAGCCCTGCCTGCTCCTCCAGGCACCATGGCACAGCTTACTACATTTACTCCAACTTGCTTCTTCCAACCCCCCTCAAATCATTAACTTACACCTTTGCCCTCATCTGCCTACCCTCCCAGTCACCTGCTCTAGTTCTCTTCCCCTTCCCCAATATCTACTGGCCCCCAGCCTTGCTGTCCCAATGGCCCTAATGTTCCCATTGTCTCCATTTCTAGGCCAGTGCCCACATGGGGTCTCTCCAAGCTCTGCTGCGCAGGCCCTGGCTCCTCATACGTTAAAAAGTTAATTGGGGTAGTCTGGTAAAATAACCCCTCATTCTAAGTCTTCAGGCACTGCCAAGGGGTCACTCCTTCTTTTTCCAGTCCTCAAGGGCTTGGGATCTTTAGATGTCATTGCTCTTCTTCCACTCCACAGGACAGGAGCCCTGTTGACACCAAAGCTAACTGGACTTGGACTCTGGGTTTTATAAGCAGGACTTGGGGGAAGCCCTATTACATATAATGAAGAGATTATTACAAGGGGAAACTCCATGCAATGTGTGTAGGTCATCCGCTGAGTAGACAGAAAAGCTCCACCCATAGGAAAGATTCTATGTATTCTACCCCTTAGATCCTGATTTTAAAGTATCTAGAGGTGTAAAAAAAAATAGTAAAACAATTTCACAAAAATATTCAAAGTTTCCATTATACAAGACTTAAACTAGGCCTGTCATTTTATGGAATTTTCTATGTGACTTTTACTAAAAACCAGATGTTGGAAAATGCAAAATTTCAAAACTGATTTCAGTAAAATTGGTAAAAAAAAAATTGCAGAAATTTCACAAATTATCATTTCTATATCAACAATGTACATGTTTTTTAAAAAGGCCATTTTTGCAATGTAAAAACTTCACCTGGAGATGAGTGAATGAAAATGGAGGAGAGAGCAGTTGGTTAAGGAGGATGAAGTGAGCATCATTTTCCCTACCTCAGCTTCCAAATCCATTCTATGCATGCAGTAAAATTATCTCCCTCCTTGTATGACAGATACACCTCTTTCCTTCCTATGTCACAGATGTTCCCATTCTCTCCCCTCTCTGTGTGGCCCAATTGTTCATTTTGAAAGTTTGGTCATCCTATTTCTTTTCTCTCCCTCAACCATCCTGAGCCATGGAAGGTGTGACGGGTTTGGTCACAGAACCTCCCTCAAGACTGTCACTAGATGTGCTGGGAAACCACTGAGAACAAACCCCCATGCCAGAGAAGGCTTCCCTCCACTCCCATCTTGCTGAGCTAGACACTCCAGTCAGCTACAGCACAGATCAGGTGTGGATTTACCATGAAACGCTGGGCCCCTCAACAATAGGGCAGGGTCGGGTAGCTCAGCACTGGTGCATCAGAAATGTCCCAATAAGCTTCTTTCACAGACTAGACTCCTTCCTAGTCTGGGCCCAATCCTTTTCACACCAACGTGCTTATGGCCTGGGTCCAGCAATCACTCACACCCTCTTAATTTCTTTCAGGCATCTCTTTGGGGTGGAGAGGCCATCTCTTGAGCCAGCTGAAGACAAAATGGAGGGGCTTCCAGGGCCTTTAATAGTCCCTCTCTTGTGGGCGGAAACCCCTTTGTTCTTTTGTGCAAAATCACAGCAACAAGATGGAGTTTGTAGCCACCTGGGCAAGTCACATGAATGATTCCGCTTTTTGGAGGCCATAACATTGTAACATTGTTTACATGTTAGTTTGAAAGTTCCCAGGAAAGCTCAGATGTGGATTGGCATCTCTCAAAGTCCGTTGTCAGTTAAGTGTTTCTTGATTGGGCAGTTACTCAGAATAGTCCTTTCACAAGAAGCTGACCAAATGCTTCACTGATGCTACTTAGAATCCAACACATTGAGATACAAGTGCATAGCCAATATTCATAACTTCAAATACAAAAATGATATACACATACAGACAGCATAATTATAACCAGCAAATTACAACCTTTCCATAGACACCTTACTTGAGCTCCTTTGTACTAGATTTGGTGCAACTATAGGACCTTGGTTGCAACAATGATCAGTCACAGTTCATGTCAATAACGTCACAGAAGGGATGAAACAGGACCAACTGGCAACACCTTCTATACTCAGACTTGGAGGGGAGACAGCAGGATGTCCCACCACCACAGTCACTAACTACCACTTACACGGTGGAGGAGAGACAGAGGGGTACATTAATTTTTTTCTGCTTGTGTATTATCAAAAAATAAAAGCAGATAATAAAGGTTTTCATTATTTTTATTTTCCTTTACAAACTCTCACTAGTGCAAATTTGAAATCTAATGGCTTTTTTGGATTGAAGATACCGGTTGTCATTGATACATAGTTTTGCTGAACTTAAATGTCAATACCGTAACCTTAAACGTCACATGGAAACTCACAGCGAGCCAGCGCAGAGCATGGAACACAGGTTGAATATGCTCACAGTCAGATACTCCATTTATCAAACAGGCTGCCACATGTTTCATCAGCTTCGGTTTCTGGATGGATGTAAAGTGTAGCCCCAGGTGTAGCTATTATATTATTATAAAAAAGAATTCCCAATAGAGGATACCCCCTAATCTCTGTTACATAGGACAACATTCAAACATAGTAGATATTTTTTGCAAGTTGGCAAAACATGGTTTAGGTGCTTCAATACTACAGTGATGAGAGCTGTTTAAAAACCTGAATGCATAGATGGTTTTTTTCTGTTTGTATTTGGGTTGATAGACCCAAAAGAAAGAGGTGTGAATTATGACAATAGCCACCAAAAAAAAATCTTAGTTGTTTTTAAAATGTCAGTCTAACACCTGTTTAGGGCACTTTCTTGATAACTGATAATGGCAAAATGTATTATTCCCACATCTGAAAACCATTTTCAAGATAGGACTGATTGCAGCTTCTCACAGGCAGTCTGAATTGAGTAATTTGAAAAAGAGGGTAGGAAATAACATCTTTGGCCAATTTTGAAGCTCCTGGAAAATGGCTTGACACAACATTCAATCTGTGACATTGTAAATGCAAAATGTTCTTTAAAAGGCAATGAGAAATAGGACTGCTGCTGTTTATTTTATTCAATATTTCAAGATGTATAACTTGTTGCTATTATTTTAAAATAATAATAATAATAATAATAAAAGGCCCAGACGCTGCAATGAGCTCTTCATGAATGAAAATGTCTGCCTATATGAAATTCATTAAAAAATCAAGGCCTTCATTTCCAGAGCATGACAGTCCAAACCTCCTAACCAATTATATTTTTTAAAAAAAATTAAATGTTTTTGCTTTGCGCACAAAAGTCTATAAGGTGCCAAACTTCAGTTTTCCGCTCCTTCACCTCTAGATGCATTTAACTTCTCAACAACAAATTTGGTGACAACCCAACAGGCTATCCAAGACCAGAAGGGACCATTGTGATCCTCTAGTATGACCTCCTGCATAACACAGGCCTACAACTTCCCCAAAATAATTCCTAGAGCAGATCTTTCAGAAAAACATGAAATCTTGATTTAAAAATGGTCAGTGATGGATAATGTTCCATGACCATTGGTATATTGTTCCAATGGTTAATTATTCTCACTGTAAAAATGTATACCTTATTTCCAGTCTGAATTTGTCTAGCTGTAATTTTCAGCTATTGGATAGTATTATGCCTTTCTCTGCTTGGTTGAAGAGCCCATTATTAAATATTTGTTTCCCATGTAGGAACTGATAGGCTGTAATCAAGTCACCCCTTAACCTTGTCTTTGTTAAAATGAACAGATTAAATTCTTTGAGTCTATCACTAAGGCGTGTTTTTTAATCTTTTAATCATTCTCATGGCTCTTCTCTGAACCCTCTTCAATTTATCAACATCCTTGAATTGTGGGCACCAGAACTGGACACAGTATTCCAGCAACGGTCACAGCAGTGCCAAATACAGAGGTAAAATAACCTCTCTACTCCTCAAGATTCCCCTGTTTACTCATCCCAGGATTGCATTCATTTTTTTGGCACATTGTCACACACTAGGAGCTCATTATTCAGCTGATTACCCATCATGACCCCCAAATCTTTTTCAGAGTCACTGCTTCCCAGGTCAGAGTCCCCCATTCTATAAGTATGACCTACATTCTTTGTTCCTAAATGTATACATTTAGTTTAGCCATCTTAAAATGCATATTATTTGCTTGTGTCCAGTTTACAACGTGATCAAGATCGCTCTGAATCAGAGACCTGTCCTTTTTATTATTTACCACTCCCCCAATTTTTATGTCGTCCACAAACTTTATCACTGATGATTTTATGTTTTCTTCCTGGTTAGTGATCAAACATGTTAAATAGTGTAGGGACAAAAACTGATATCTAGGGGCCCCTATTGGAAACACACCTACTTGATGAGGATTCCAATTTCACCATTACATTTTGAAACCTATCAGTTGGCCAGTCTTTAATCCATTTAATGTGTGCTGTGTTAATTTTATACTGTTCTCATTTTTTATTCAAAATGTCATGTGGTACCAAGTAAAATGCCTTACAGAAGTTTAAGTATGTTACACCAACACTATTACCTTAATCAACCACATTTGTAATCTCATCAAAAAAGGATATTGAGTTAGGTTGGCAGTATCTATTTTTCATAACCCATATTGAGTTGCATTAATTACATTACCCTCCTTTAATTCTTTATTAATCAAGTCCCATATCAGCTGCCCCATTAGTTTGCCCAGGATCAATGTCAGGCTGACAGGCCTATAATTAGCTGGGTCATTTGGTTTACCCTTTTTAAAAATTGGTACAAGATTACCTTTTTCCAGTCTTCTGGAAATGCCCCAGTGCTCCAAGATTTATTGAAAAATCAACCATAATGGTCCAGCCAGTTCTTTTAAAACTCTTGGATGCAAGCTAGCTGGACCTGCTGATTTAAAAATGTCTAATTTTAGTAGTAGTAGAGACAGCAAGAGAGACCACAGTGGATTCAAAAGATGGGGATACTGGTCCTTTCTTAATTCCTGTCCATCAGAGGACTTTGCTGGAGGTGAACCTAAACATAGTTTGAGTTTAGTCCACATAGCTTGTGTTTAGTCCATAAACATATTTTAGGCTTAATCCACATAGCTTGGTTTACATCACATATCTTCGGCTTAGTCTATAAATTTCTTGATGGTCTCCAGTACTTCTTGAAAGGAACAGATAATAAAAGACAGAATGCAGGAGATTTCTTCCAAAATCCATGGGGTGACCATAAGAGAGAGTAATTGAGCTGAAAAATATGGTAAACTATAGTGAAATTTTGACTTTGTTCAACGGATAAGAGCTTGAGAAACACAGTGGATGATGCAGAGAACAATGTCAGAATAAAGAATCTCAGCTAGGTCTGGAAGAAACCACAGGAGCAGTGTCTAGTTTTTTTCTCAGCATAGTTGACTTAAGTTGTTCAAGCCAATATTATGACATTCCTTTTTAGCAGCAAGGATCTCATTCACACACACACAAAATCCCTGCACCATACATATTCTATAAACAGGCATAAATATCACATGATCATCTCAAAAGAACTGATCGTATGTTCTTAAGGCATTTGTAAGCTATTTCCATTTAGAAATTATGATTATCACTAGCTTAATGCCTATTTCTGGTTTTAAAAAAATGTTTTCATGTATATATAAAAAGGGAGTAACCTGTCAAGTCATATTAAACTATTCATGAACCCTGCAATATATTAAATCATTAATCAATTTTTCATGTGTTAGAAATTAAACAGTTTTCATAGTACTTATTAATAAGCTTCTACAAATAAATATTACCATACATATTTTTCATTTACAGTATTTTTATAGTAGCTTATTTCTTTCTAAAGCACTTGATACACTTTACACACTGCATGGAATATATAGCAAGGACTAAATTCATATATAGCAAGGATTTAATTATGGATTAAATGCAGCTACCTCTTGGGGTGGAATTCAGCAGTTATATAACAGTTCACACAGAAACATTGCACAATAATTCAGAGGAGAAAGTGGTATATCCAGTTGAAATAGTTAATTAAATGTTTCCTAATACAGTTCCACTTACATTATTACTGTAATGAATTGCAGGTATCACTGGTGAACAAAGCATAATATAACACACATCTCAATGAAATCAAAATGGCATAATGCATGATTAAAATTCTAGAAAAGATTATTATTTTATCACAGTATTACATATAAAATATTTCCTCAAAATGTGACGCAGCGCTAAAGATTTGTAGGAGTGTCACTTCAAAATCCTGTCAAAGATTATAAAAACAGAACTAGTGAAAAATCCAACTTTGGTTGGAAAGTTGGAAAAGAAAGGAATGAGCCAAAAATATGCACACATGGAAAAATAATAGGACACGATTGGATGAGGGCCTTCTTATTAGCAGACATATTTTGTTTTTTCGTTGGCAGGAATCAGAAATACATTCAAAGTTAAAGTGGCTCTCATTATTAGCAGAAGACATGAAGAAGGAAATGAGGTTTCACATGCCAGACTATAAACTAATGAGCATGTGGAGGGAAATATGTGGTTCACTATGTAGGAACAGGGCCAGCTCTAGGACTTTTGCCGCCTCAAGCAAAAAAAAATTTGGCGCCCCACCCCCCCTTTTTTTTCTTGCTCCCCCCTCCCCACCTCAAATCCGCCACTTCGCAACCCCTTCCCCAAATTCCCAGCCCCGTCTTCTCCCCCGCACGTGCTGCATTTCCCTCACCCCATTGCTTCCTGTGAGCCCTCTGCAATTCCCCGCCCTAGCTCACCTCCACTCTGCCTGCTCCCATGAACATGCCACCACTCCACTTCTCCCCACTCCCTTGCCTGAGAGGGAGGGGAGAGAAGCGAAGCGGTAGCGCCTTCAGGGGAGCAGGCAGAGCGGAGGTGAGCTAGGGCGAGGGGGGCGCAGGAAGTAACGGGGGTAGAGGAACAGGAACCACTCCTCACTCCAGTTCACCTCCGCTCTGCCTCCGCCTGCTCCCCTGAGTGGGCCACCGCCGCTTGGCTTCTCTCCCACCCTCCCAGGCTTGCTGCGCATGAGAGCCTGGGAGGGAGGGGGAGAAGCCAAGCAGCGGCTGCGCGCGAAACAGCTGTTTCACGAGCGGCAAGCCTGGGAGGGGGAGAAGCCAAGCGGCGGTGGCTTGCTCAGGAGAGCAGGCGGAGGGAGAGCAGAGGTGAGCTGGGGCGACGGGGGCATATTTCTAGGGGCAGCATGACCGGCAGCAGAATGCCGCCCCCTAGAAATGTGCCGCCCCAAGCACCTGCTTGTTTTGCTGGTGCCTAGAGCCGGCCCTGTGTGTGAAGTAGTTCAAAGATGCAGAAACTGTCTTCAGGAATGGCTATATCTGTTACTGGTCTAAATGTCAATGTTTAGTACCAATATCCATTATTTGAGGCATGTAACTAAATGAGCAGCTAAGTTACTTACACATTTTTTATTTCAAAAGTTATAATATTCAAGGAAATCATATTTCACTTTCATTATTATAATTAAAGCATAAGATCTAATACATAAATACTTGCAGTTACATTATTTTATATGGTCCTGATCCTCCATCCCTGCATCAGTTTTATGTTGGTGTGACTCCATTCACCACAATGGAGTCACACCAGTGTAAGACTGGTGTAACGAAATGGAGACTGAGGCCCATATATATTTCAGCCATATCTGATATCCTGAACTTGAGGATGTTGAATATGGAGCATAGGTGTTTATCCCTGCATTCACCCCTTCTACTCTCCCTTCCATTCCACTACAAAGGTAGGCACACATAATATTCTGCTGCTGTGTTCTTTATTTTGTCCTTTACATCTATTGCAGATGTCTGTCCAAATGAATGCATTAAGTAATACTGTATTTCTCTTCCCAGATTACTGGATGAATTCCTGAGCAATTATCACATAGTCATGTGGCAACTTACCTGTATTTGTATTAAACTAATCCTAGCCACCAGAAAAAATATTAATTGTAACACCACACTTCTGAAAGATTGCTAGACAAATCCCATGATTAAGGCCCTCTAGACTGAAAAACTTTGGGAAAGCTGTACTGCCAGCCAGCTGTAAAGGTACAACAATTTATTTCAGGGTACTTGTTTGTTCTCTACAAGCTTTTTGATGTATCCTTGTATACATTCAGGCTTCCATTACCCCAACTCATACTCTTCTACATGTACTCTGTTTTTGCCATTTTTGCAACCAGGCTGCTTTCAAGGATGCCATTAAAAAGAATCTGGGTATTATCAAAATTCATCTTCTATGTTTCTATGTTATCCTTAAGGGAAATTAGCAATGTCCTCTCCCAGGAATTTCTTTTGATAATACTATAATAGCAGTGCAATCTACTTAGGGGCTTCACCTTACATCCATCAGGAAACCAAAGCTGATGCAAGATGTGGCTGCATGTTTGGTAAATGGAGTATCTGACTGGGAGCATATTCAACCTGTGTTCCATGCTCTGCACTGGCTGGCTGAGAGTTTCCAGGTGAAAAGATTCTGGTTTCTGGTTTTCACCTTTATAGTCAAACTGACTTAGCACCCAAAAGACCATCTCTCTCCCCCTACTATACCACCACAGCGGAGATTGACAGAGGTCTCCATGTATATTGTGGAGCCCCATGGTATAAATGACAGGGGGCTGCTGGCAGGGCACTGACTGTGAGGGCCCTACAGCCATGGAATTTGTGCCCCTCCCTTGGTCTGGCATAGGCTTTCTGGGATTCCTGCAAGGCTCAGCATTTTTCACAGGCATTTGAAAATAGGGGGTGAATTGTTCAAATTAAGTTAAACACAAGGGACAAGCAACCCACACTGCTTTTATTAGTCACTGAAATACATGGAATTTTGGATTTTTTTTGGAGGAAGCCCTGCACGTGACTTCTTTGGGGATTAGGGTGACCAGACAGCAAGTGTGAAAAATCAAGATGGGGTTGGGGGTAATAGGCGCCTATATAAGACAAAGCCCCAAATATAGGGACTGTCCCTATAAAATCGGGACATCTGGTCACCCTATTGGGGATGGAGGACCCTGGGTGTTGTGGGACTTGGGCAGTTGTCAAGATTCTGAGATTCCATTCAGGGAGTCTAGGCCCCTTGCACACCATTGAATACAGGTCCACAGGCGTGCTGTGACCCAGCATGCAGGAAGATTTAGGAGCATGGATAAATGGGGGGGACATGAAGCAGGATCAGATGGATCTGTTAATATGCAAACTCACTGGCCATTCCTCTCCCCTCAGCCTGCTAGAGATGGTAAAGATCAGAGTGGGAGGGGGGAGGAGAGAAAGGAGTCCTATGTAGTCCTGAGGAGTTTGGTGAGCCCAGCCTGGAGAATCAGATTCTACCTAACTCCCAAAGCTTTGTGTAGGGTCCAAGATTTGAACCTTCATTATGGAAAATAAAGTATTGTACATGGCCTAATTTCTTACTTAGAAAAGCATGCACTCCTCACTAAGAACCATGTAGATTATACCAACTATGAAGTTTTAAGATGAAGTCTCTTTAATTATCTTCGGGGGGAGGTGGGGGAAGACAGTGCTTTGGTGCATTGGTGAAGCTTTGCACAACTCTGGCAGCACAAAATAGTTGTAAATCTTCCTGCAGCAAAGAATCTCTGGGTAATGTACAAGAGCCACCATACTCTCCTACACCACCACGCCTTCCAGCAGCTAGTATAGAGGGCATGGACAATGAAAAGGGGGTATGGTCAGGACTCTTTTACAACCCAGTGAATTCCAGCTGCAGGAACTATTCCTTTGGATGAAATGAAACGTGAACAATTTCATCATAAAAGGAAAAAATAACATTATAAGCAATTGAAAGCAGAATTATAATGCAAATCTATACCTACACTGATCTCAGCCCCACAAGGCAAGGACAATGAGCTTTTACTTTACATAATAATGAGTGAGAGAAAACAGCTTGAGTTTAAATTCTTGTGTGTAATTAGAGATGGACATTTTAAAACATACAATAGCCTCACAGTTTTCAGTTTTGCATTTGTGTTCCTCCCACAGATTTACCCAGGATATTACTAACACCAAAGGCAATCAAATCCATTATAATCTTATAAGTAGTGAAAGCTGAAAATATAAGTTTGTACTAATACATTTGTTTCTCCTTGCTTTCAGTCCTTATCTTGGGAATACAGATTGTATTACCGGTATTAATTGTACGTCTTTTGTGTGGCTTTTCAAGATATGTTGGCAGGAGAAGATGCTATGTAAATTATCGAGTCCTTGAACAATGCTAAGTATTATAGTTGAGATTTTAAAAAAAAAAATTTTTTTTAATGAGTTCTTGAAGGATTTTAGCACTTAGGTAGTGACTCACCTGTATCTATTCAAAGAATTGGACACTAGGGTACTGAAATCACTGGCAAATCATTCCAAACAAGAGAAGCCCGGTAATGTCCACTATATAAGATATGCAGCCATTTTCCTTCCATTCATAAAAAGTTTCATTGAACTTTTCTATGATAAATTCAGGATTATCAGAGGGACCGAACAAAGCTAGGTGAACTGTCAGCATGATGGCAGATGAAATTCAGTGTTAACAAATGCATATTGTAAGGAATAATTTGAACTACACATACACATTACTGCATTCTAAGTTAACTGTCACCACTCAAAAAAAAAAAGACCCGAGTGTTCACTGAGCACAGCTTAATGAAAACCTCTGCTCAATGTGCAGCAATGGTTAAAAGAGAAAACACGTGTAGGGTGCATAAGGAATGGGATAGAAAATAATACTGAAAATATTATAATGGCATTAAATTAAGGAATGGTACATCCTTACCTGGAATACTGCACTGAGTTCTGGTTACCCTGCCTCAAAAAGAAATAGCAGAAGTAGATAAGGGTTTCAAGTAATAGGTGACTAAAATAGCTAGAGGCATGGAAATGAGAGGTTGAGAAGATTGCGGTTCTTTAATTTAGAGGAGAGAAATCAGAGAGGACACAGAAGGTAAAAATAAAATAATGAAGGGGTAGAGAAGATAAAATGGGAAACTCCTATTTATCCTCTCTCATAATACAAGAATGGGGGATTTGATGGAATTGAAAGGCAGAACATTTAAAATTGATGAAAAAAAATGCTTTTCACATAATGCATAATTAACCTGTGGATCTGATTACCATAAGATCAAGCATAAAAGTATTAGACATTTAAATGGATAATGAAAATGTCAAGAGTTACATTAGACAGAATAAAAAATTAGGGATATAAACCTTTATGCTTCAGGATATAAGCCAATTTCTAAGTGACATGGATTAGGAAAAAATCTTCCCCAGAGGGCAGGTTATTTCAAATTGCTACTTTGAAGTTTTTTGTACCTTCCACTGAAGCATCTAGCACTGGCCACTGTTAGAGAATAGGTTTCCAGACAATACTTTTAATATCTTACTTTTTACATAGTATCTAAATATACTACCCTTTGCCCACATGGGAACATGGCTGAAGAAAAAGTATGGCCAAAGAGTCACAACCTCCACCTGCTCATCTGCTGGAATGGTTGATGCAGCCAGACATAAGTTAAGCAGGCAGCCCTGAAACTCTGCTATCTTTTGCCACATTGACTCAGCATCCAGGAACCATGGGGCAATGTAAATATCGAACAAGTTTTATTGTGAGGGTGCTGATGATGGAAACCATAGAAACCATGTATTTGGTAGGTTTCAGTGTAGTAGCCGTGTTAGTCTGTGTCAGCAAAACGAAAATAAGAAAGAAAAACTTGTAGCACCTTAGAGACTAACACATTTATTTCAGCATAAGCTTTCGTGGGTTAGTACCCACTTCATTGGATGCATGGAATGAAACATACAGTAGACAGATATTTATACAGTCAGAGAAACATGATAAGGTCGAGGTGCATAGACCAACCTTAAGAGGCTAATTAGTTGAGAGGAACCATAACAGAGGGGAAGAAAAACCTTTGAAGTGATAAACAAGATGGTCACACAGGTGTGAATGTATTTGGTGTTTGTTATTACTACTTCAAGCCAGGGGATGCGGCAGCACCCCCAGCACCTCTAGTTCCAGTTCCACTGAATATGGGTGTAAGCTATCAAGAACTGTCCAGGTGCAGCCTGACCAGTGCTCAAAATCTGGTCCACAGATTCTTTTGGTAAGTATGACCAGGATATGTTCTACATTCTTAATTTTTCCCCTTGTTGAAAGTTGGGTAGATAATTGACTAAATATACACCAACTTGCTCTTGTTTCCCATTGACCTTTCTTTCCTCTATTAACTGCTTCATGTGAGTCATAGTTCAACGATACCTTCACAACATATACTGTAAACAGTTTGTTTAGACCACTAGGTAGAAAATTACTATAACTGCAACTCTTCTTTATCTCATATATCAAGCCATAAAGCTTAGGTTTTATCCAGTTTCACAAATAGACGCTTCAATTGTGTCTGAAAAAAACATATGGCAAACGTCTCCCCCTCATTTTGCTGTCTATTGTTATCATCCATCTGTGCCAAAAGGAACAAATATTATAGGCACTCCTTAATTCTCTTAGACATAGGCTGGAAGGAAATATGTAAGAAATACTTCCCTACAGCTGTTTCTGGACATCCTCCTATTGTTAATCCTGGTTATCCTTCTCAGCTAACACATCAAAATTAACAAACCTAAGAACTTCTCTTTTTCCACAGCAAAGCATTTTCTTTCTGCTCTCTCTTCAGATGTCAACAGTGTCTACCACCAAGAATAGGTTTCCTCTTGACTCTGTGTAGATATCCGCAGGAAGAGTATCTGAAGTTTTTTTTAATTTCCATTTTGCAATGGAAATGACAATTGATTTTAACATTTATGGCACTATTAATTGACACTATAATGACAAATGTTACTATGTCATTCTTTGTCTAGCTGTCTGTCCCACATTAAAAGGATGCAGCCTTCTTTTTTTCAACCAAGTTTACCACCATTCCATTTCATTGTTATGGTCATTCATTTGCATGATAAATTCTGAATCCCAAACTGTGATAATAAGAAGGTTATTTATTCTAAAGTAGTTGATAAGTTACATTTCCTGCATTTCAGTGTAGTAGCCGTGTTAGTCTGTGTCAGGAAAAAGAAAATAAGAAAAGGAATACTTGTGGCACCTTAGAGACTAACAAATTTATTTCAGCATAAGCTTTCGTGGACTACAGTCCGCTTCGTTGGATGCATAGAATGGAACATACAGTAGGAGAATATTTATACATTCAGAGAAACATGAAAAGGTGGAAGTAACCATACCAACTGTAAAAGGCTAATTAATAGAAAGGAACTGTTATCAGCAGGGGAAAGAAACTTTTGAAGTGATAATCAACATGTCGCATTACGGACAGTTGACACAAAGGTGTTAAGGGTATTTAACTAGGATATTAAATTAGGGGAAATAGATTCAATGATTGTGTCTGTCATTTTAGGCCTTTATTCCATAATGTTCCTGCAACTTGGGTCTTGACAGATTGAAAGGTAGTGATTCTCACAATATGATCCTCAGTATTGCTCTGTGTAATGCTCTTTATTGTTATGCTCGGAGTTGGGTGAAATCTTGTGGCTAGTGGGCATAACTTCATTCAGCATAAATATGGAAACAATTAATCTCCTTTATGGAATAAATAGCTAAAATTATAGGAGCTAGTGCCCAAAATGCAGGCAACACGATAAAATCTGAATTATGTGGATGAAGGGGTTTCACTAAGGAGTAGGTATTGTTAGATAATCTGCCTGTGTGAGTGGACAGTGAACAGAAGCAGCAGAAACACCAGAGAAGTTGAGAGAGAAGGGAACAAAAAGCTTAAGACAGAGAAAGACTCTAGCATGATCTTGCAAAAAAGCTAATGCTGGCTGGAAAGAGGCTTGGAATTGTGAGCAAAGAAACAATTCTTACTCTGCCAGGGAAACAGGACTTTATGTACATTCTTTGTAAATAAACTAGATTGTATCATAGAAATACCTGACTCCATCGTCATTTTTTCCTTCTAATGGAAACAACCCAAAAGACCCCACATTTTGGATAACTGCTAAAGTCAAAAGGGGTAACAGTATTAAAATAAATTGGTACATAAGAGATGGTGTTTTACAAATATAGGCCCAATTCAGCAAAACATTTACATATATGCTTAACTCCACCCCTATTCAGCAAAGCACTTACACATGTGCTTAACTTTGAACATGTTCATAAAACCCATTGGAGTCTAGCAAATGCTTCAGTGCTTTTCTGAATACGGGTGGATTGAGCCCTGGGCACTGGTGAGCACTGTATTTTACAATTTGGTACACTTCTTAATGTGGTGCAAGGGAGGAAGGTATTAAATGAGCAGGTATAGGTTAAGTGTTATACTATATAAAAGACATTTTAGAGGTTATCAGACAATGCTTTCATTGTTCCATTGAGGTTAAATTTTTAAGTAAATATGCATTAAATTCAACCAGGAAGTTGCAATCAGCAGGGATATATACAAGCTGACATTCCCTGGATTTTTATGTCCAGGGGGTGGGCTCAGAATGCTCCAGTGTTGATGGCTCACTATTGGAATTCACTTCTCCTCTTGGTCTGACACAGCCCAAGTTTATTAACCTTCAGGTACATTACAAAACTAATTTTTTTTTCTACTCAGGCTGTTCCTGAATGAATAGTTTGAGAGGTGGATCTCAGGGAATCTTTAACTGGGATTTTTTTAACCATTAGTTATATTGATTCAATGAACACTCACGTGATTTTATAGTTATTTATTGTAGAATGCCCATGAAAGACATAGTATGACATTTTTATAAATTGGAAAATAAATCAATAGACATTTTGCTATGCTACTGGATGATTTAATTTAATACTTGAGCTGCTGGAGTTCTGCTACCGATAACTCCATTTCATTGATGGAGTTCTGCTACCGATAACACAATGCTTTAGGCTATACTTGGTTTGTACTATGCTTTTATTGTTTAAATATTGTAAAGCTTATTTTAAAAGAACAGGAGTTCAGGGCTGTATGAAACTCCATCCGCCATTTCTACATATAATTACCATGATTGCCCACACAAGTCAGAAATTATAATCACAGTCCTTCATTTTTGGTTTTTATTTTGTTTAAGACTTCCTGGGAATCTATCAGTGTTTATTAAAAATAAAAAAATGGTAAAACTTGGTGCAAAAATTAACATCACGGTTTTCTGGGAACACTGGTAAAAGTTGAATTCTAATGACAGCTACTGAACATGATTACACCATGGTGACTTAAGTATATGAACACATATCCAAGATTGCTTTTTCAGTAAAATATCATTTTGAGAATATTGCAGCAAGCAAAAAATAAAATATAAATTTTAAAATGACATATTTGCTAAGAGATTGATTCACCATTTTTCTCAGATTGCAAATTGTTTATATTTAGGTATAATATTGATCTGCCAATGTCTATGTTACAAGACAACTGGTGTTTTCTTTTCTTACAATATCACATGAGTTAATGCATTTGTTAACCATTTTTGGAAGGTAACACATCACTTCACTCTTTCTTTGGTACTGTGTCAATAAGTTGATGAGGTGACAAGTCTGGCATTTGTCAACTATGTACTAAATTAGTGGTCTTATCAATTCATGAAAGGTTACACTGTCATCTTCACAAATGGAACAAAAGCATAGGCAGTATTAAATGTGTAATGAATATTAAAAGGAATTGCTACAAGCATGACCCCATAATGGGGCTGTCTGAAACCTGACCTGACTCGTGCTGTGTGAAATTCACAATATTTGTTTCCACAAATCCTTTTGTTTCACAATATTAACATTTTTGATAGTTTTTCAGCTTTTTTTTCAATCCAGTTGTTGCTTCATTCAGGTCTATGATGACTTTTTTGTTTTGTTTTAATACAATAGTCACCTTTCCTCCAAAATTGGGTCTATATTCAGTAGGAAATGAGGAAAATTTTGTTTGAAATATGTACTGTGATGACATTTCCATTAAAAATGATTGTTGAATTTCTAATGAAATTTAATAAAGTCTTTCAAGCTGTTTGCATTTGAATAATGCAAAATTTTACAAATATTTTAACACCTTTAATTTTTACCTTTGTGAACAAAGTGACCTTCCTAATGAACAAAGAAAGCCTTTTTTATGTATCAAAGCTCATTTAAGTTAGCTTTCGCTTGTAAACCCAAATATGATTTGTTGAGAGTTCTACAGTACAAACTATGCTTTATCTTCGATGTTTGTGCAATATGCACAGGAAGGAAAGCTTAGGCCCAACAGCAGAAAGTTAAGAAGTCCATGAAGAAGATTCATGGTTCAAAGTTTTTTGTTTGAAGTTTTGCAGCTGCTGATGTCCCTGTTTATATAATAGCCAGCTGTACCAAAATTCACATTTTTATCTGGCAAATGTCAGATTGTACATTAAACATTTCATAAGCATTGGGAACACTGTCTTGATATCATCACCTGCATTTTAACTTGGAGATGGGTCAAAATTGTGGGCTATTTTTATTAATCAAGCCATGCTCTAGATATTAGGAAGAGAACAGTATAAAGAGAAGAAATTGTCTCAGCCTCAGCCTTATTTTTCTATTATTCTGTCTTTAATCTCATTTAATTTTTAACCAATATTGCAATTTGTCAGGGTGCTGCTTTATTCATCTTGTGGATATAAATTGATCAATGCTAAATTCCCTAATTAATTTATCAAGTAAGACCTAGATGTGATTGTTTAATCTATTGCTGATCTTTTTTCTCCAGCTCTACATATGAAATATTACAACAACTATTCAAATGTTCTTCAGATATATAGACTTACTTGTTAGTAGACATTCTTGTATCTAATTCTGAATCTGAATAGTACATTTACATAAGTCTACAGCTTTGTGTACATCTTGTGTTCATGAGACTTGTCTCTAAACTTGAATAAACGTTTTTAACACCAAGTTTGCAGATACCATTGCAACGTTCATCTAAATATAGCAAACAAAACACATACAGGTACTGAATAGACAATATTGTTAAAAAGGGGAAAGAAAGCACAAGTACTTTTGCATTAAAGATCTCCCTATGAAATATGAACTGTAAGGGCCTTTTTTTGGAAGGGAGAGAGTTATTGACTTTCTCCCCTCTAAACTGTTTCCCCTTTAAAGACACCACAGCAGAGTGACCATCCTGCCAGTCACAGATGACTGGACTTAATATAAAAGACAATTTGAATGTTTGGTTTTTATGACTAACAGACTGGAACACTGAAAGAAAATGAGGATTCCTTAGCTAAATATTATTAAAAATTACTCTTTCATTTCTTAATTATATATATTGTAATATTGATTTGGGTAGTACTGTACTGGAAAACTACCACAGTGTATGCCATTGGTATACTTCTTGGCAGAAAGTTATAACCAGTTTGGTAAGTAGCAGTCAGTCTTTTGTTGCCTTTTGAACTTCACTCAGGAAGCTGTATTTGGGATTTCTATCTACAGCAAGAAAAATTGTAATTGTCCTACACCTCAAAAGATCACAAAAGATTCTGGAGTACTTAAATCAAGTGATGGGAATAGTGTTAACCTTTACAGCACTGAGTGTTAGGGCCAGGTCGTGGGTGGCCTGTGGGCATGGAATTAACTTCTTGGTATTGGTGCCAAAGATCAGAGATCACTCTGTGGCCAGACTAGGTTAAAACCACAAAGTCAGAGTCCATTACCAAACTGACAGCATGAGGCCAGAATTGGGGTCAGGCCTGTCCAGGATCTTTTACCAGGGTCAACAATGGCCTTAAGCTGGAGACAGTAAACCAGGATCAGAGTCACCAGATCTGAGTCTAGATTAAGAACCAGGAATCGGGGATCAAGGCAAGTCACAGTGAATAGCAGCAAGGAGGGTCTAAAGAAGAAGCACACCAGAGGTCTGCATTGCTCATTACAACTCCCAGAAATGGCTTCCTGGTTTATATGGGGACTGCCAGCCAATCAAGGAATCACAGAGAGCTGTCACTCATGCCTACTAGGATGGGACTTCCTGGAGGGTTCAGCCTCCCATTTCCTCTTGGTGGCAACCAAACTCTGGTTGTGATAAGGAAGCAGTGCTTCCCTTGAACCCCACAGACTTTGATTCTAGACCCATGGGCTCTTTCACTGAGGACAAATAGACTCCTGCTTTTGACTGAGGAACAGATTTAGAGAGAACTCTTCTAGACCCTCTTTCCTTCTCTTTTCCTGTCAGGATGAACCCTGCTTCCACCCTTCCTCTTACTTTCTCCTTCTCCTTCCTCTTAAATCAACAGAAGCCATTTTTTCCTTTTTGCCCACACACCAAGCCACCTGCACAAATATACCTCAAGCAGGCATAGAGCCGTCTCCTCTGCACACATACTTCTCTGCACCAATCTGCTGCTGGTTCCATGGTGATTCTTCCTTAAATATGGCCTCATCTCATGATGTAACCTGCTTCCCAGCTTCAGGATCCTGCCTGAGGAAGTGGTCTGAAATCTGTAACTAGGAATGTTACATGGACATGTCTGTACTGCATCCTGGAGAAGGAGTAGAAGCTTGTGGGGTCCAAGCAGCAGGTGGCACATCAGGTCACAACAGACTCCAATCAAGAATGCTGATCTGATCCTAACACCCCATACCAATAGCTTTGATAACCTACTTCCTGCATAGAGCCCTCTCCCACTCTACTAGCTACAATTATAACTACCCTATCCCAAGGAGGTAAAATACCTGGATTAGCCAAACTAGTTAAAAGCTAACTCAAAAAGGACTTTAGTTTTATTGCTCCTCTCTCTTTCAGGAAGCTGCACCAGTTTACTAAAGTCTTTGTCTACTATCACCCACTTAATTAACTGTGTGCCCTCTAATAAAGGAGCTCAGCATTACTATACTGGGGTTTGGAGACCATCAGAGAGGAGAGGTTTGGAGCAGCTCATATGCTCCTGCATGTTAAAATAGAGGGGTGTTTCAGATGGGTCCACCACAAAAATGGGAGTTTTGATACTGACTTCAGTGGGACCGGGATTTCACCCTTATTCTTTCCCTTTCTTGAGGAAATGCACCAGAGTTACTCTGGCCCTAACTTGCATGGGCTGTATAAACCCTAGAAAGACAAAATGGTCAGAAGAGCTCTGGAAATGGAGAGGTCATTTGAATAGGCAGTCTCCATCCTCCTCACTCGCACATTGTACAGCTCCACAAGTCCTCACAGCAAAGTTTTGCTTTTAATGTTTGTTCTGCCATTTCATGTCTAGCTAATCATTTACCCAGACAGGTCAGGTGTTGTCTGAGCTTATCTAGCCCCAAAAGTGGTAGATATGTTTTGCTGGATCAGGCCCTATATTTTTATCAAGCTCACAAATATGTGTATAATATGTTTTTACAGACTTTTAAAATCTGTACTAATGAACCATGAGTTATACCTTGTAAATATTTGCCTTGGCACCGAGTAAACACTTTTCAAGGACATTCTTGAAACAAAGGCTAATACACCTCAGGAGGCTATTTCCTTGTTAAATAATCAAAAAAGACAGTGTCTTCCAATACCACTAGCTTCCAACTACTATCACCTTTTGTATCGTGTTTCTTAATTTTGTCACGGCAACATGGCATCTCTTAAAGAGTCATCCAATAGCATAAGTTATCATCACAGTTCTTGAAGTAACTGATCCCTTTGTGGCCTCCACTTAGTCTCAGGCCTCTTGCCATCATCTTTCTTGGGGCAGAGTCTTACATCTCTCTTTCTAGAGATGGGAATGTAAGTTGCAATTCCTCTTGCAATTCACTGTAATCATATTAGCAAGTCTGATTTTAGTTTAGCACCCGCAGTCCTGTTTGCCCAGAAGCAATGACAGGGTTAGCCAGTGACCAACTAGCCTTTATAAACGCAAAGTATTATTTATTCAGAACAAAAGCATTTCGGAGAAAGCATATCTTAAAAACAATAAACAGCTTACATTGCTTATTAGGCAATCATCCATGTTCCACATGGAGATCCTGATAGGAACAAGTACTTCAGATCGTGTCCACAGAGTTTGTCCCCTTGTTCAATTCTTGAATCAAGCGGGAGTGATGTTGGTCTAGATCCACAAAGGTACTGAGGCACCTAACTCTGGAGTTGAAGTGTCTAAGTCCCTGTTTGAGGCTCCACTGTGATCCACAAAACTCCTGCCTAACTGTGTAGATTCACTCAGTGCCTGAGTCTCTAGAATACAAGTTCTTTAGGCACCTACGTTTCTGCCTCTGGGTATGTGCACTGTTTCCTCCCTCTAGGCATCCAGATGCCTATCCCCTTCTAAGATCCAAAGTGATCCAGGAACCAGGGGAAAAATAGATGTTCACTAACCTATATTATGTGCTGGGTCCAATCTGGTAAGCATGTTTAGAGGCTGCCTACCAGATTGGGTCCCATTCAAAAATATCTCTGCTGGAGGAGGTGGTGGAGCTGATGTCTACCTTGTTCACTGGTTAGAACACTCACCTGAGATGTGGTAAATTCAGGTTCAAGTTGCCCCTTTTACTGACAGAAAAAAGATTTAGACACGAATCTCCCACCTCTCAGGAGAGTGTTTTAACCATTGAGCTATGTGATATTCTGAGGCAGGGCTCGCTGACTCTATCCTGTTGAAGCAGTTCCAGTTACAAGATGGGCACATCTGCTCCTCCTCTGGCCACTTGTGTGGAATGAGGTAGGCACCAGGATGTAGGCACTTAATCCCCAGACAATGACTTAGGTGTTAGGGGCATGTTTACACTGCAAAAAAGACCCTTGGCAGCAAGCCTCAGAATCCAAGTCAACTGACTTGGGTTTGAAGGACTTACACTACATGACAAAAACTAGTGTGTAGACATGCAGGTTTGGGCTGGAGCTTGCACTCCTAGACCCCCAGCCCCTTGGTTTTCAGACCCGGGCTCCAGCCTGAGCCTGAATCTCTACACAGGTATTTTTAGCCCCATAAAGGCTAAGGTCAATTGGTTTGTGTTCTTAGACTTGCTGCCACGCATCTTGTTTTTGCAGTGTAGATATACCCACAACCATCTGACTCCAGAAGAGGGTGTCCTACTCTGGATTGCTATCAGAGAAAGGTACCTATCTCCACAAGATGAGTGGGGCTTAGGGAAACCACCCCCCTCCTGTGTCCATAGTATCTCCCACTGGTTAGTTAAAGTGGTTTCCCACCTAGCATGTTGGCTTTTGTGGATTGTGTTCTTAGCACTTATCTCTCCTCATTCATTGTAGAGGAACCTAGGCACCTATCTCAGGCTTTGTGGATCCCAGGCTTGTTCCTGTGATTTTCTAGGCACCTAAAAGTTAGGCATTGTGATGCACAGCATTGCAACACTTAAGTCCCTTTATGTCAAGGTGGTCACTTTTAAACACTGTTTAGTTCTTTGTTTTCCAGCCTCTTAAATCAGTGCAATCTAGTCTATCCAATTTCACCCCCAACGGGTGGGGAAAGGCTCCTCTAGACTTGTTAGCTGTGGAGGGATTTGTAGTGACCTTAATCCCTGCAGGAAACCTCTGCAACTCCCCTATGGAGTCAGAATACAATTCCTACATTTATAAAGTTGATACAATAGTCTTTGAATATTCCATGTGTCCATAATATATCATGTATTTTTCTTATTTTCTTACATATTCAATTTATATTTTCTATTTGAAATGGGAGCAGTCCCCACTCTGCTCTGAACAAAATGTACACACACTAAGCTAGACCCTCAGTTGTGCCCCCCATCAGGTGTAGGAGGCATGGAGTGGGCATAGCAGGGTAGCAGAAAGAACTGCTACAGTTTATGTAATTTAGAGCAGCCATTAGGCATTAAGTGTTCCCAGCATTGGGGGAACTGAAAGGTGGACTAGAGCCACTCTACCTATAATCCACCCCTTCCTCAGATGCAATGAGTTGGGTGAACTTGTAGGAATAAAATAAAAGCTGACCTGAACTTTCATCCAGAACCTTTTCTGAAATGCAAAACACTTTGGTTAATCCTTTCAAACTCATTGTTTCAGTTTTCATGACTGCCCATTCAGGTTCTGAATCAGAACTTGGCTACTCTTTTTTGACTCACCAGAAATGGGAATTTGTAGAAATCTTGCAAGAAACCCTGTTATGATATTTACAGCCTAGTCTTTCAATCTTAAGAAGTTATGGTAATTTAGATAAGCATCTGTTGATTTCCACTACAAACAAAACCCTTTGATATACCACTATCACTAATTCAAGTTTCTTTTAATTCTAAATGACCATTTCCTCAATAAAATCCCAATTCAGCTTCTTAGTTATGCCCAGAGCACTCTAGAGTCAGTGTCAGGGAGCTTTCCAGGATTGGCACATGTTAACGTTAACCCTCTCTTTCCTTTTACAAGTTTGAAAAAATCTCTTTAATGATGCTCCTGGGACACACAAATGGAGACACAAGTTCCAAGGTAAGTACCAAACTGGGATTTACATATGATACGGTGTTGGATTATCGATGAGCCAATGAAACAGCTTGATTTTTTTTAACTAGCAAAAATGAAAATTGTAGTTTCCAAGGCCCAAATTCTACCCTCAGCTGCTTCAGCATAACTATCAGTAACATCAATGGACTTGAGCATATTTATGTAATGGCAGAATGTTTCACCAAGAAAGGACAAGAAATTCACATTTTAAAAAACTTTTTTAGGTTGGGCAAGAACTATTCCAAAAAATTTATGAAGCACTGTAGAACAGTGAAGTCCAGAAGAATAGAATATAACACTCATCTAGAATGGCGATCAGAATAGTCAGGATTTAGCATGTTTCTTTCACACTCAGAAGAGGCTTAACAAAAAATATTAATATTACAAATATGCAAACGGCGTGAGCCAATTTAATAGATTCAGAGTGTATAAGGCCAGAAGAAGCCACTGTGATCATCTAGTCCGACCTCCTGTATAACACAGACCATACAACTTTTCTAAATTAATTCCTATTTGAACTAGATCATATTCTTTAGAAAAATATCCAATCTTAATTTAAAAATTGCCAATGAAAGTGCAGTTAGACTTGCAGATCAAAAGAGCCAGGCTTAATATCATACATATTAGAGGTATTCAACAGGACAGAGTTTTGATACTACCCAAGATAGCCATCTATAAATAGAAGTCAGAGCCTAAAATACCTACTCTGGTGTAGCCATTGGCAAATCAGAACTGTAATTATCATAAATAGCCAGCGGATGTCATTTGCTTTGTAAGCCAATACAGCTGAAGGGGTATGTCTCTGACACTGAAGCACTTTGATTCTTAGCACATTGGGGACTGGAGTTTCTTGCACCTACGAATACATTTTTAGGAATGTACAGGAATTAGATAAAAACCCAATAATATTATTGAAAATTGGAAATTTGCACCTAATTTCCCCATGCACCATATGGAACATTTACTTGTTAGCCATAGTGCAATATTTGTGAGTGCTTAGCAACTTTAGTAAGCTGCTTGAAAATGATTGTTAAAGTCAAAGAGGCACACACAGCTTGAGTTCTATTACAAACTTGGATGGAGGATCTAATTCCTGCTCCCACTAGCCGTCAATGCTATTGACTCCAATGAAAGCAGAATGAGTTCCCTAAGCGCTGTAGAATAAGGCATTTTGAAATAAGTAGTCAGTGCTAAAATGATCTATTAATAAAACTAGTATGATGAAATAAGAAACACATTTCCTTCTAAAAGATGCAATTTCAATTCAGGTGTGTTAAAATTCAGTGTTAAACCAAGAAACCTGATTCAGCAAAGCACTTGAGCACATGCTTAAGTACCACTGAAATTAAGCATGTGCTTAAGAGCTTTGCTGAATCAACCTCTAAATGGCTAAATATTGCAATACCTGTTTTCACAACTACCAATACAGATGACATGCTCTCCTTCCCACACTTACTTATACCTGTAAATAAACACCTCTAAATTTGCTGTCTTGCATTTGTACCCTCTGGGGTTTCAGTTCTCATTGGTTTATTTCTATGTGTAAGGAATAGGACAAACCACCACAAATGCAGAAGAAGCTAGTAACAAATAGCTCTTTCAGGCAGAACTTTCAGTATTTTAAACTTCTGCTGGTTTCTGAACAATGAGTCAGTTTAACCCTATTGCTATGACCCAAATGTGAACTAGTTTATATATCTTATATATCAGTTTCACACATACAGAATGGGAGGAGACTGTCTAGGAAGGAGTATGGCAGAAAGGGATCTAGGGGTTATAGTGGACCACAAGCTAAATATAAGTCAACGGTGTGATGCTGTTGCAAAAAAAGCAAACTTGATTCTGGGCTGCATTAACAGGTGTGTTGTGAGCAAGACATGAGAAGTCATTCTTCCGCTCTACTCCGCGCTGGTTAGGCCTCAACTGGAGTATTGTGTCCAGTTCTGGGCACCGCATTTCAAGAAAGATGTGGAAAAATTGGAGGGTCCAGAGAAGAGCAACAAGAATGATTAAGGGTCTAGAGAACATGACCTATGAAGGAAGGCTGAAGGAATTGGGTTTGTTTAGTTTCGAAAAGAGAAGACTGAGAGGGGACATAATAGCAGTCTTCAGGTATCTTCATAGAATCATAGAATCATAGAATCTCAGGGTTGGAAGGGACCTCAAGAGGTCATCTAGTCCAACCCCCTGCTCAAAGCAGGACCAACCCCAACTAGATCATCCCAGCCAGGGCTTTGTCAAGCCTGACCTTAAAAACCTCTAAGGAAGGAGATTCCACCACCTCCCTAGGGAACCCATTCCAGTGCTTCACCACCCTACTAGTGAAAAAGTTTTTCCTAATATCCAACCTAAACCTCCCCCTCTGCAACTTGAGACCATTACTCCTTGTTCTGTCATCTTCTACCACTGAGAACAGTCTAGATCCATCCTCTTTGGAACCCCCTTTTAGGTAGTTGAAAGCAGCTATCAAATCCCCTCTCACTCTGCTCTTCTGCAGGCTAAACAATCCCAGTTCCCTCAGCCTCTCCTCATAAGTCATGTGCTCCAGCCCCCTAATCATTTTTGTTGCCCTCCGTTGGACTCTTTCCAATTTATCCACATCCTTCTTGTAGTGTGGGGCCCAAAACTGGACACAGTACTCCAAATGAGGCCTCACCAGTGCCGAATAGAGGGGAATAATCACGTCCCTCGATCTGCTGGAAATGCCCCTACTTATACAGCCCAAAATGCCGTTAGCCTTCTTGGCAACAAGGGCACACTGTTGACTCATATTCAGCTTTTCGTCCACTGTAACCCCTAGGTCCTTTTCTGCAGAACTGCTGCCCAGCCATTCGGTCCCTAGTCTGTAGCAGTGCATGGGATTCTTCCGTCCTAAGTGCAGGACTCTGCACTTGTCCTTGTTGAACCTCATCAGATTTCTTTTGGCCCAATCCTCTAATTTGTCTAGGTCCCTCTGTATCCTATCCCTACCCTCCAGCGTATCAACCACTCCTCCCAGTTTAGTGTCATCTGCAAACTTGCTAAGGGTGCAGTCCACACCATCCTCCAGGTCATTGATGAAGATATTGAACAAAACCGGCTCCAGCACCGACCCTTGGGGCACTCCACTTGATACCGGCTGCCAACTAGACATGGAGCCATTGATCACTACCCGTTGAGCACGACCATCCAGCCAGTTTTCTATCCACCTTACCGTCCATTCATCCAGCCCATACTTCTTTAACTTGCTGGCAAGAACACTGTGGGAGACTGTATCAAAAGCTTTGCTAAAGTCAAGAAATAGCACATCCACTGCTTTCCCCTCATCCACAGAGCCAGTTATCTCATCATAGAAGGCAATTAGGTTAGTCAGGCATGACTTGCCCTTGGTGAATCCATGCTGACTGTTCCTGATCACTTTCCCCTCCTTTAAGTGGTTCAGAATTGATTCCTTGAGGACCTGTTCCATGATTTTTCCAGGGATTGAGGTGAGACTGACTGGCCTGTAGTTCCCCGGATCTTCCTTCTTCCCTTTTTTAAAGATGGGCACTACATTAGCTTTTTTCCAGTCATCCGGGACCTCCCCCGATTGCCATGATTTGTCAAAGATAATGGCCAATGGCTCTGCAATCACATCGGCCAACTACTTTAGCACCCTCGGATGCAGTGCATCCGGCCCCATGGACTTGTGTTCGTCCAGCTTTTCTAAATAGTCCCGAACTACTTCTTTCTCCACAGAGGGCTGGTCACCTCCTCCCCATACCGTGCTGCGGAGTGCAGCCGTCTGGGAGCTGCCCTTGTCTGTGAAGACAGAGGCAAAAAAAGCATTGAGTACACGAGCTTTCTCCACATCCTCTGTCACAAGGTTCCCTCCCTCATTCAGCAAGGGGCCCACACGTTCCTTGACTTTCTTCTTGTTGCTAACATACCTGAAGAAACCCTTCTTGTTACTCCTAACATCTCCAGCTAGCTGCAACTCCAAGTGTGATTTGGCCTTCCTAATTTCACTCCTGCATGCCTGAACAATATTTTTATACTCCTCCCTGGTCATTTGTCCAATCTTCCACTTCTTGTAAGCTGCTTTTTTGTGTTTAAGACGAGCAAGGATTTCACTGTTAAGCCAAGCTGGTCGCCTGCCATATTTACTTTTCTTTCTACACATCGGGATGGTTTGTTCCTGCAACCTCAATAAGGTTTCTTTAAAATACAGCCAGCTTTCCTGGACTCCTTTCCCCCTCATGTTATTCTCCCAGGGGACCTTGCCCATCAGTTCCCTGAGGGAGTCAAAGTCTGCTTTTCTGAAGTCCAGGCTCTGTATTCTACTGCTCTCCTTTCTTCCTTGTGTCAGGATCCTGAACTCGACCATCTCATGGTCACTGCCTCCCAGGTTCCCATCCACTATTGCTTCCTCTACTATTTCTTCCCTGTTTGTGAGCAGCAGGTCAAGAAGAGCTTTTCCCCTAGTTGGTTCCTCCAGCACTTGCACCAGGAAATTGTCCCCTACACTTTCCAAAAACTTCCTGGATTGTCTGTGGACCGCTGTATTGCTCTCCCAGCAGATGTCGGGGTGATTAAAGTCACCCATGAGAACCAGGGCCTGTGATCTAGTAACTTCTGTCTAAAAGGGTGTCATAAGGAGGAGGGAGAAAACTTGTTCATCTTAGCCTCTGAGGATAGAACAAGAAGCAATGGGCTTAAACTGCAGCAAGGGAGGTTTAGGTTGGACATTAGGAAAAAGTTCCTAACTGTCAGGGTGGTTAAACACTGGAATAAACTGCCCAGGGAGGTTGTGGAATCTCCATCTCTGGAGATATTTAAGAGTAGGTTAGATAAATGTTTATCAGGGATGGTCTAGACAGTAATTGGTCCTGCCATGAGGGCAGGGGGCTGGACTCGATGACCTCTCGAGGTCCCTTCCAGCCCTAGAATCTATGAATCTATTAATCTTTTCTTCATTCTTATATAACCATCTTTAACAGTAGAATCTTAAATAGCTTCACGAGTTTGTCGATTCTACGGGGAGGAATACATTTTCTACGCCCAATTTCTTATACAAAGCTGTACCCTGTCCGAACTTTATTAAACATTATATTTGGGGCTTCTCTTTTAAATAGATGATTCTTTCTTAACATGTTATTATACTGTGACAACATTATTAAATTACACCTTTATTACCAGACACTGAAAACAAATTATGAAAATTGGGGGGAATTTTGCAGATCCTTGTGAAGGCGCTTTATATGCTGCACAATGATTTCCTAACAAACTGTTACTTAACTTTTGCTTCTTTTCTAACAGTGAAGACACTGTGTGATTGCACTGTGAACAAATCTGCAAGTGGGATCACTGAAAGCCGCTGCTGGAAAAAAAATGGAAATTATAATGAGTGCTGGAATCATCATTCAGAAACAGAACAATTCTGGGAGAAGGTAAAATTCTCGGGGGAGGGATAGCTCAGGGGTTTGACCATTGGCCTGCTAAACCCAGGGTTGTGAGTTCAATCCTTGAGGGGGCCATTTAGGGATCTGGGACAAAAATTGGGGATTGGTCCTGCTTTGAGCAGGGGGTTGGACTAGATGACCTCCTAAGGTCCCTTCCAACCCTGAGATTCTATGAAAAGAACCTACATTAACTTTGGGTCTAGGATGTTATGTCCAGAGCAATACTGGGGGAACTAACCACCCAAAGAAGGTCAAATGGTGATGGAGCCTGAGAGACAGGAACACATACTTGGCATCCTATTATTTTAGCTTAACGGGAAAGTCACCTAGAGCTGAAACGCATAGGAGCCACACACTGTCAGAAGTAGTAGCAAGCACTCAGCAAGGTTGATTGATCAGGAATGAGCAAACTTTTAGTTCTTGTTGAGGGAGCTATCTCAGAAGGGTCAATTAGATGTGTCTGGACTTAATCCAAATGTACAGGGCCCTGTTCTTATCTGGTCTTTAGGCACTACTTTAATAAACATTATGATTATTGTGATTATTAATAATAAGATGCTGAAAATGGGATGCATGCAAATTACAATAGAAATTACACATTCCATTTTCAACCACAAACACTAAACTACTTTAGTTTGAACCATATTCCTAGAATACAGAAAAGAGATTAATTTAACCTACTAGAAAGAGTTGTTTTAATGTTTGTGGCTAAGATTTTCCAAATAGGAGCCTAAATCCATATTTAAGCACCTAAATCAGTGACCTGCTTTTCCTCAATGGGAATTGTGGAGTACTTGGCACTTTTGAAAATCAGCTTATTTAGGTGCCTATATATTTATTTATTTTTCCTTCAACATTTTAAAATACATCGATAGGCTCCCATTCAGCTGTACCTAGATTTGAGCTCCTGTTTTTTGAAAATCTTGGAACATATATTTGTACTCTGAAGGATGAAAAATGTTGAGAATACTAATACCAATTAAACCCATTACCTACAGTGATATTAAGTTCAAATTCAATCTGAATTTTTAAAATAATTATATAGGAAAATTGTAGAGCTGAAAAGGATGGAAACTGGGATATGTGTCTGTGTCTATTCATGATACTTGTATTTTAATCGTACAGACCCTGGTTCATTTCCAAACAATTACTGAAGTAGATATGAGAAGCATAAACAGAAGCCTATTTAACTCTTTGGAATCTGTAGACATATTACTTTGCACATACTTCCCCTGGTACTTCATTTGGCTAGCAGTTTGGAAAAAGGAATAATAAGTCTATTTCATATATAATGTGACTGTAAGGAGATATGTACCTGTAGAGAGTCACAGTTGTATGTAACATAAGACTGAAGCTGAGCAATGGTCGTTCAGCCTGAAAATCAGAATATGAAATACTACAGAATAAAAATTAAGCCCCTTTCATGTTGCCCAGAGCACTGATTCCACCCAGGAAATGTGTTCACCCTTTGTTTATCTGCTGCATCGTGACCCTGCATGCACTGGAAAGGATGTTCTATATAAAACTGCTAAGTGAATATTAAACTTTAAAGTTTGTAGTCCGATTATTTGCATTTTTTGACATTGGGCTCCAGTGCTGCAGGCTTCTCAGATGAGGTCATTTTTAAGCAAGATGACAGGTGGCTTAGAAATAATAATTACAATTAAAAACTTGAAAAACTAGAATTCACATTTCCTAAATGTTATAAAGTGCTCCTCATCACATACACTTTTAGGGCTAGATCGTGACATTGTGATCCTTCCAGCGTAAGAGGCAGTGCATTGCTGTGCTCTCCCCAGTCAGCTTGGGAAGAAGACTGTGAACCAGGGACTTGCTTGCCCACTATTCCAAAGGGGGAGTAAAGTGTGCTGTATCTATACCTGGAGCAACCTATGCTCTCTGATGTATTGCACAGCTATGCTGCTGAACATGTTACCAAGGTTCTTCCCTGTTCCCAGCCCCTGCCAGCCACCTGTGAGGAGAAGCAGCAGCAGCTTTGTGGAACTTCCTTCTCCTCTTGCTGCCCATAATACGAGTCTATGTGAGAGCCTTAGGGTATGTCTACACTACGAGATTAGTTCGATTTTTCTTAAATTGAACTTGTGAAACCGATATTACAAAGTCTAGCGTGCAAATCCACAGCAAGGACATTAATTTGAGTTTGTGAGTCCACACTAACGGGGCAAGCGTCGACATTGCAAGTGGTGCACTGTGGGTAGCTATCCCACAGTTCCCGCAGTCCCCACTGCCCATTGGAATTCTAGGTCGAGCCCCCAATGCCTGCTGGGGCAAAAAATGTGTCGAGGGTGGTTTTGGGTAAATGTCATCATTCAACCCTCACTCCCGCCATTCCCCCTCACTCCCACCCTCCCTCCGTGAAAGCACCGGCGGGCAATCGGTTCACGCGCTTTTCTAGTGAGTGACAGCGCAGACACCACAGGACCACGAGCATGGAGCCCTCTGCTATCATCGCTGCTGTTCTGTCCATTGTCAACACCTCGCGCCTTATCGTCCACCTTTTCCAGAGGCAGATGCTGATAAATCGGGCGAGGAGGCAACGGAAGCGCTGTGAGGACATTAACTCTGAGAGGGGCACAGACCTCTCACAAAGCACGGGACCCCGTTCCCTGGACATCATGGTGGCAATGGGTCATGCTGATGCTGTGGAATGGCGATTCTGGGCAAGGCAAACAAGCACTGACTGGTGGGACCGCATAGTGCTGCAGGTCTGGGATGAATCTCAGTGGCTGCGAAACTTTCGCATGCGTAAGGGCACTTTCCTGGAACTTTGTGATTTGCTGTCCCCTGCCCTGAAGCGCAAGAACACCCGGATGCAAGCAGCCCTGACTATCCAGAAGCGAGTGGCCATAGCCCTCTGGAAGCTTGCTATGCCTGACAGCTCCCAGTCAGTCGCAAATCAATTTGGAGTGGGCAAATCTACTGTGGGGGTTGCTGTGATGCAAGTAGCCAATGCTATCGTTGACCTGATGCTCTCAAAGGTAGTGACCCTGGGAAACGTGCAGGTGATCATAGATGGCTTCGCTGCGATGGGATTCCCAAACTGCGGTGGGGCTATTGATGGAACGCACATCCCTATCCTGGGACCGGACCATCAGGGCAGCCAGTACATTAACAGAAAGGGCTACTTTTCTATGGTGCTGCAAGCACTGGTGGACCATAAAGGACATTTTACCAACATCAACATGGGATCGCCGGGCAACGTTCATGACGCTCGCGTTTTCAGGAACTCTGGTCTGTTTAGACGGCTGCAGGAAGGTATTTAGTTCCCGGACCACAAAATATCTGTTGGGGATGTGGAGATGCCTATAGTGATCCTCGGGGACCCAGCCTACCCGCTAATGCCCTGGCTCATGACGCTGTACACAGGCGCCCTGGACACTGAAAAGGAGCTCTTCAACTACCGTCTGAGCAAGTGCAGAATGGTGGTGGAGTGTGCTTTTGGACGTCTCAAAGGGAGATGGAGAAGCTTATTGACTCGCTCTGATCTCAGCCAAAACAATATCCCCATTGTGATTGCAGCTTGCTGTGTGCTCCACAATCTCTGTGAGACCAAGGGGGAGACGTTTATGGCGGGGTGGGATGTTGAGGCAAATCGCCTGGCTGCTGATTACGCGCAGCCAGACACCCGGGCGATTAGAAGAGCCCAGCGGGACGCACTGCGCATCCGGGAAACTTTGAAAGCTAGCTTACAGAGCGAGCAGGGTAACCTGTGACTATTACCTTTGTGTAAGGAGAACCTGAACCTGCCTATGTTTCTTTACCCAGTTACTGTTGCCTGTCCTCTCCAATTTCCAAAACGCTTCCCTTCATTCACTGCTTTAAAAATTAAAAAAAGGAAACATTTTTCATTAAAACCGTCTTTTTTATTAAGGATTTTTCTGTTAAGGGTTGAAACTGGGATGCATACTGTGGTTGGGGAGCGGGTGGAGTGATGGAAAGGACGCTTCCAAATTCGGGGAATGACAGGCTCCTGCTCCTAGAGCAGTCCGCAGTGGTAGACTGCTTGTTTCAACGGAGCCTGACACCCATCCCATTTGCAAGTCAGTGATGGGGGGCCTGTGTGACTTTTTGGCCGGGGATGGCGGTTACAGATCCCCTGCTGCGTGGCTCTGTCATGCAGGCTACTAACCGTTGCAAAAGATCTGCAACCGCCCTCCCCCACCAGAAACTCACAGAGCCCCCCCACACAGAACATGAAAACCACCTCCCAGAATGACCATGGTGCCTAGTGAATGCAATGTGAGTGTGAGGTTCAGGTGAAACTGTCCCCCTGTCTCTACCCTGGTACAGGCGCCTGTCATCTCCAATTACAAATCCCCTTCCCCCACTTCAATCACACTGTCCTTTAAAAGGAAATCAACGAAACAGTACTTTACAGAACAGCAATTTTTATTAAGGACAGCAGAGTTATGGGATGAAACTTGGACGGGGGCTAGGGTGGGGTGCGGTTGGAGGGAAGGAAAGGACCCATCAAATCTTGGAGAATGAGAGCCTTCTGCTACTTGAGCAGTCCGCAGGGGTGGAGTGATTATTTCCACGGCCCCTGCCGCCCCTCATTCTCGTGACTTTGGGTGAGGGGGGGATTGGACTTTGTGGCGGGGGAAGGTGGTTAGAAATCAAATACAGAGGAGCTCTTTCGTCCTGCCTCCGGTCCTGCAGAACATCTACAAGGCACCGGAGCGTGTCCGTTTGCTCCCTCATTAGTCCAAGCAGCATTTGAGTCGCCTGCTGGTCTTCCTGCCGCCACCTGTCCTCCCGTTCGCTGTATGATCGCTGGTATTGTGACATGTTCTCCCTCCACTGGGTCTGCTGTGCCGCCTGGGTTCAGGAACAGGACATAGGTTCTGAGAACATCTCGTCACGTGTCCTTTTCTTTCACCGCCTGATCTGCGCCAGCCTCTGGGAGGGGGATGCACAGGTACTGACGGAGACGCTCGCAGCTGTGGGATGGGAGAAAGGGAGTGAATTCCTCAAAGATACATTTCCCCGAACAATGCCTATACTCTTTCCCTGTGGACAAGACCATGCACACTACCTATCACATGTGCACTCAGTACAAGGTCGAATATTCTGTCTTTATATTGAGTGCCTGGGGTCTTGGTGTACAGATCACACAAGCGGGGCTGGACACTGGAATTCGGCTCTCAGGAGACCATGGTAAGCCGTACACTTTGGACTGCTGAGAGCTTACTTCACAGCAGTGGTGTACTCTCATCTTTCAAGCACAGCTCCTAGCGGTGGCCAGTTCCTGCTGCCGGCGAAACCTGTCAGCTACAACGGTTCGCCTCCCCGCCCCCCCCCCCTCCCCTGCACGGCTGGTCCAAGGAAAGCTCCCAGCCTGCTGCCTGTGAACCGCTAAGTTTGAACGATTCGCCTCCCCGCCCCCACCGCGTGGCTGATCCCGGGGAATGTCCCTGCCTGCTGCCTGTGAACCGAGTCTTCTTTGAACGGTTCGTCTTCCCGCCCGCCCCCGCGTGGCTGGTCCTGGGAAATGTCCCTGCCTGCCTCCTGTTAACCGCTAAGTTTGAACGATTCACCTCCCCGCCCCCACCGCGTGGCTGGAAACCGCCAGTTAGAGTTATGTAAAGGAAAAGGCAATCGGTCCCCATACTAAAATACCCCTAATTCAAACCAGGGCACCATGACTGATATCACTCTGATGAGGATTACGGAGACAGAGAAAGACCGTATGCTGCGTGAATGCCAGCAAACACCGGGGCCGTATGCCGCCATGCTCTGCAAGGCAATGATATCGGAGTACCTGCTGCTAGCCTGGCGCGGAAAAGTTTCCTACCATGGAGGAGACAATAAAGCCACTCTCCCCGGGAACCTGATGCAAAGGCTTTCACAGTACCTCCAGGAGAGCTTCGTGGAGATCTCCGAGGGGGATTTCTCCTCTATAGCCATACATATTGACAGACTTTTCGAGTAGTTGCACTGGAAACGACTCAAAACTAAAGCGCCTATGGCAAACTAAGCAATAAAAACCCATTGCTAACATACCATGCCTATTCTATTCAAAATACTTGTTTACAACACTGACCTGCTGATTCTTCGCCTGATTCCTGGTCCGGGTTACTGCCTTGGGAGGGTTGGTAGGGGATCTCAGTCAGGGTGATGAAGAGATCCTGGCTGTCGGGGAAATCAGCGTTGAAAGCGCTGTCAACTGCCTCGTCCTCCTCCTCTCCTTCCTCATCTTCACCGTCCGCGAAAACCTCCGACGAGGTGGCCGTAGATAAGATCCCATCGTCGGAGTCCACGGACACTGGTGGGGTAGTGGTGGCAGCACCACCGAGCATTGCATGCAGTGCCTCGTAGAAACGGCATGTGTGGGGCTGGGATCCGGAGTGTCTGTTTGACTCTTTGGTCTTCTGGTACGCTTGTCGCAGCTCCTTGATTTTCACACGGCACTGCGTTGCATCCCAGCTGTAGCCTCTCTCCATCATGGCTTTTGAGATCTTCTCGTAGATCTTCGCATTCCGTTTTTTCGATCACAGCTCAGAAAGCACGGACTCATCGCCCCACACAGCGATCAGATCCAAGACTTCCTGATCAGTCCATGCTGGGGCCTTCTTTCTATTCTGCGATTGCACAGTCACCTCCGCTGGAGAGCTCTGCATCGTTGCCAGTACTACTGAGCTCGCCACGAAGTCCAAACAGGAAATGAGATTCAAACTGGCCAGACAGGAAAAGGAATTCAAATTTTCCCGGGGCTTTTCCTGTGTGGCTGGTTAGAGCATCCAAGCTCGGACTGCTGTCCAGAGCGTCCACGGAGTGGTGCACTGTGGGATAGCTCCCGGAGCTATTAGCGTCGAATTCCGTCCACAGTAACACGAATTCGACATGGCCCTGTCGAATTTAGCGCTACTCCCCTCATCAGGGAGGAGTACAGAAATCGAATTAAAGAGCCGTTTATGTCAAAATAAATAGCTTCGTAATGTGGATGGGTGCAGGGTACAATCGAGTTAACGCTGCTAAATTCGACATAAAGTCCTAATGTAGACCAGGCCTTAGTTGTCCCCCCTTATACCATCGACTCCGCCATCCCTGGAACCTACAGCCAACTACACCCCGCTGGCCAATACACTGAAAGCCCAGGGCTATGAGGTCCAGATCCACGCCCTGGTCATGGGAGCCCTGGGTGCGTGGGATCCCCACAACGAGCCGGTGCTGAGAGCATACGTAGTCAGTCGGTGCTACGCCCATCTCATGAGATAGCTCATGGTGTCTGACACCATCAGGTGGTCCAGAGACATCTACACGGAGCACATCATGGACACCGTCAGTACTAGGATGAATAAACGAGAATGCCGGTCAGGGAAATAACTGACTTCCTTCCCCAAAGAAACAAGGGATGCACCCCATCCATGTACCTATTTGCTATACCAATACTGACTTGGACTCTAAATATATTCCATGGGTGGCATACCCGAGACCACTTATTCGCTGATGCATTAAAAACTCCCGCACCCCAATCTGGGTCTATGCTGGTTATGTGCTGTGTATGTATCTTGTGAACCTTGTAACCGATACTTGTAATCTCTCATAACTCATAACTCATTTTCAGTTACTGAGGGACAATCTTCATTCATTGATATATTTTGCTTTCCACAACCAAATCTCTGTACAATTTCTCATGAGTGATGTACCCGAATACTTGGATGCTAATATCTTAACTATTCTTAAATGTATTCACCTAAATTTGGGTTAATGCTGATTATGTACTCTATGTATCATATGACTTTTAAAAACAAACTCTGTATTTGTGGATAATCTAAGCACTAGACCCAGATATACAGACATTCTTTTCTCAGCCAATGTATTACATAATTTTTTTAACATAAGCTTTAATACAAATTTTAACTTTCAGAAATATTCATGATCTATGCCTCCATCTAGGAAAAGCAAGGCCCTTTTCAAGTGAGTGTAAGGCCAGGGTGAAATAAATTTAATTTACGTTATCGCAGATAATATGAGATGATGCACTCCAGAACAGGAAAACTATAGTAGGCTTCAGTGGGAGTGGAGGAAAATTAGCATCACCTAATAATGGCACTACCAAACTAAAGCAATGGCTCTATCAAAGATTTTCTGAGAATACTCCAGAGGATTAGAGGACAATTAAGTCTGAGAAATTGTTTTCTCTGCTAGACTGCTGACCCACATTTGCTGACTGGCAGCAAGGTGTTGGACAGAGCCATGATTCAACACCCTCTTTTCTCTTTGCCCTATCTGTATTTGCTGGATGAGAGTTTGTTATGAGATTTTTAGTATATTTCCTCATGGTTTGACTTTTACACATTTTTTTCCATTCTTGGCCTCCATTTTTAAGCAGGTCATATGGCATAGTTCACTCAGCTGCCCTGAACAGCTTGCTATGAACTTCTGTCTCGCTTGGAACAATGGTCCACACAGTCTATCATGGAAGGACAGTGCTGGAAGAGGGGTGCAGAGAAGGCTGACAAACTTTGCCGTGTCCAGAGGCAAAGCAGCCACTTGTGCTATAGTGGCAGAGCTGGAGGGGAAAGTGAACCTCTGCCCTCGTGTGATGAGGCATCTCTCCATTTCACAACCAAAATGGTAGTGTTCATAAAAATTCAGAAAGCTTTTTCCTCAGCTTCTGAGAATACTAAATCAGCCATTGGCTGGTAAAGGTAACAAAAAAGCAATATGCATTGGGAAGAAATCTTCTTGTCTCTCTCCTTCTGCATCTTCTCAGTTGTAGATTCTAGAGTTAAAGACTTGTTGCAGAGGTTTTGGGATCTTGACAAAGCCTCTAGGTCCTCCGGTTCCTGGTCCCCATCTTTGCCTTGCACAAAGCCACTGAGGCGGTATTCTTCTCCCTTCCTGCTAGTTCTTCAGCAACCTGGTGCCAGGTACCTTGGTGCCGTCCAAAAGTATCTTGGTTCTGTCCAAAAGAATCCACCTACCTGTGCTGGAGCAGATATTGGCACCGTGGGTCTTTTTATGGGACATCTACAATCCATTCATTTTCTTCCAGCACTGATTTTCCAAATGAATGATAGGCTGTTCGGCAAGACATTTGGACACCTCATTTAAAATTACAGAGTTCAGCTGGGACTGCATCACTTCTTTGCTTTAGATATTCACAGCTGCCCAGATGTCTGCCAAGATGCAGCTGGCAGCATGCTCATATAACAGCTTCTTCTGAGACATGCTGCAAAAGTGGCTTTGCCAATGATCACAAAGAAGTGGATACCAGTGAGAAATAGCACACAATGAGATCTCTGCTACTTGTACAAGTAAAGGGCTTAAGAAAAGTGTGACCTTCTTGGGCCAGAAGAGTATAAAAACTGTCCCCTAAGCAGTGTGTATGTGCGCTCTGGTATGAAGTGCACTATGGGGACAGGAGTAATTGCACTGCCTGAGCTATTATGCAAGCACTTGTTGTCTGCACTGGTGCTGTCATGCTGGAGGTAGATGATGTGGTGGTTAACCTAGTTTGGTGTATGTGCAGTCCAAATGGTGGAGTGAACACCTGTGCACTATTGGGACCCATATTTTGTACGACACTTGGTGTATTTCAGACTAGAGCTGTTAGTGAATGTTTTGACAATATTTTTTAAATCAGAAAGGTTTATCAGGTCCTGGATAGAATTTTGTGAGAGACACCCTGGAATAGCCAATAACCCCATTGTTATGGCACTCACCTGGGAGGTGGGAGATTCAGATTAAGTCTCTATTCCAATTAAGGCAGAGTAAGGACATGACCCTGGGCCTCACACATTTCAAGGGAGTGCCTTAATCACTGGAGTGGATCCGGCTCTGTTTTTTCATTCATTTCAAAAGGTCCAGGTTTTGTTTGCATAAAACAAATGTTGAAACATCTACATTTTTCAACTTGTTTTCTCGCCAGGGTTATTTCAGACATACTGGGTGTCCAAACAGTACTTAGCATCTAGTGGTCTTTTGTATATGCAAAATTCCTAGCGAGCGTGTCTCTGTTACCATTCTTTGCCCTGATATTTCAGAGTTGCTTATTAATTTTCCTTGTTTACTTATTTGTTCGCATCAAATGAACAAACAAACGAACATGTGTGGGCGGGCCACACAGCACGTCTCACGGATAACAGGTGGACCACAATCATTGCTGAGTGGTACCCACGAGAACGGAAAAGACCCCCCCGGTCGGCCTCCAAGAAGATGGGAAGATGACATCGTTAAACGTTTCGGACGAATGTGGAGAAGAAAGGCAAGAGTGCGAGGAGAATGGCAGACGTGTTGTGATCGGTGCAGTCTTAACGACAGCTGAAGTCCGATCAATCCAGGTGACTTATTTGTTAGACATGGATGTTCATCTGTCTAACACATCCAGTAAACAAAAACAAAACTCATTTTATGAATAGATGCTAAACTGCAGCTTGGAATCAATATATTTAATACACTCAGCAAAATTCAGGACTGCATACGTTTATAGATATACCCTGACATTCAGATTCACAGTCTTACTGAATAATAGAATATGCATGTAACTTTGTTAGCAATGCACCAGGTTACACTGTAAGGTATTTCCAGATTTTAAATAACAATAAAACTAATTTTGCCTCTTTTAAAAACATGATATTTTTAAAATGCAAATCAAGGCCTCACACCTAGATGAACTGATCACAATATAGGAAAGAAACCTTTAGCAGAATTTAAGCTAAGTGAGTTTCTGCACTCACTGTACTACTAAACTGCACAGCTAGAAGAGTGAGTCTGAGGAGCATTCAACCCAGAATTTTCCCAGTGTGTCACAATTACAGCAACACCTACAGTGCATTAAATAACTTTGTGTTTGAACTGCTATGAAATGACAGTATTCAGTAGACTACAACATGTATTTTCGTAAGTATCATGGGTTAATCTAGTCATTATGCTTTGTGCTGCATTATAAGACACACAGGAAGAATTAACCCATTTTAGTGATGAGGATTCCAAGCATGATTGTATCATGAAGCACAGAAAGTTTATAGGATCATTTCAGATAATCACCTAAATGTTTGGATGCTTATATATTTTCAATCTGCAACATTAGGTTGGAAATCTAATTTTGAGCATCTTTAAATCCTGGTTGTTGTAAGACCCCAGTACTTAAAGCCAGCAGCAGCTTTCATTTCTAATCTCTTTCCTTATCAGCATCTCTTTGCAGATGACATAAGTACAAAGAAGAGAACAGCTGTATTTTTAAGAGGGAGGAAAGATGGTTTTGTGGCTAAACTACAGGGAGTCAGGAGATATAGGTTTGACTCCATCATGGACTTCTTATTTTACCTTTGACAAGTCACTCAACATGTCTCTGCCTTATCTGTAAAATGGGGATAATAATATTTCTCTTGGGAGGCTTAATTAATACATATTTTGAAAATACTTGGAAATTCTTGGATGGAAGATACTACAGAAGTGTCAAGTGTTATATTATAAAGCAGTTTTTCAACTAACTAGTGTAATTTACTGATCATAGCTGAGTTTTACGCTCTTTCCATCCTCCCTCAACTTCAATTCTTAGCCTTCAAACTCAGTTCTGCTTTTACTTGAGATTATGCATGCAGAGGAGCACACTAATGCCATTATTACATAATACTTCAGAAATGCTCATATCTGTCAACAAAGCTACATCTCATTCACACACCTTATGCAAACAATTGCTCCACAAGTGAGGACACGTACTGCTATGTTTGAAAAGGCTGTTCGGATGAAGTCGTCATGGCCCTACCCTAGGCCAATACAATCAAACTCCTCCCCTCCCCCCCCCCCCAAATTGTTTTCCTCTGTTCCTCAGGTTGGCAAGATGCTGTTACTTCACTGCTTGTGGGAAAGATCTGTACAATGAAAAACAATACCTCGTTCATGTTCAAGGTTGTGTTGACCCCTGTTGCATACACTAGTGTACAGCAGATATTATGATTGATTAATAGTTTCTAAATAGCTGATCCAAATGATGTAG
Organism: Chelydra serpentina; assembly: GCA_037349315.1. Taxonomy (NCBI): domain Eukaryota; kingdom Metazoa; phylum Chordata; order Testudines; family Chelydridae; genus Chelydra; species Chelydra serpentina. The sequence continues at coordinate 33,463,676 of JBAIAC010000042.1, forward strand.
ATTATGAGAATCTGGATTTGAATTAATTTGTAATCTTGTAAATCTTTGCACACCCCATAATCTTCATTACAATCTGCATCTGGTTATAAGAAAAATATCCCAGAGGTTTTTCTTTTTGGGTTACCACCCATGCAAAGAGAACAGAAAAAATTGTTTTCACAAACCTTCACCCATGGAAAGATTTAATTTTTATATTTAATTACAGCCTGACAAGCACTGTTCTGCAGGAAAGAGCAAAGGTGACCAAAACTGTTTGTTTATCAGTGGCAGGGCAACAACAAAAATGGCACTTATGAAAATGAGCTCGGACCCGGATTCCTCGTGCTTAATACATACTAAAGAAACAGAAGTGTCTTTATTGGAATGTTGCCAAATTCTTAGTTACATGGAAGGGTTCTACCTGCAGCACAAGAGACTCGACCTAGTAATAATTTAAATTAAGACAATTTTCCTCAGATGTCTATATTGTAAAAGAGAAGAGATATTCCAATGAAAGAGTGAGAAACAAATATAACAGGTGAAATACTGGAAGCATTTCTCTATTTCTCCACTGTTCTCTGATCCTTCTCCATTTCCAGCACCGGTACTTTTCCTGTAATGCTGCTCATTGGCAGGACAGTTTAGGAGTGTTTTGGCATGGAGTAGTCTGTTTATTCTCCCTGGAGACTGCACATAGATCATAAGTCCTTGCTAGCATTCTTAACCCTTAAATGTAACTCTCAGTGTTCACTTTCTGAGTTACTATGCCACAGCAGCTGCAGTGCTGGAACATGGGGAGAAGTAGTAAGTTTTCAAGTTGTCATGTGGGGAGTCATACACTTTTCTAATCCCATAATTCTTTTATGGGATTTGCACACACAGCTCTAAATCATCCCCAGTACTTAAAAAATGTTCAGTTTAGTAGACATCAATGTCATCATCACGATTTACAAAAGGAGCAGGCCACTGCCCTCACTTTTATTAAGGAATGCCTTGTGCAACTCAGATTAGTGACAGCTGCCACAAATTTCCTTCAATCCTGATTTCTATTGGTTTCTCTGTGTTTGCTTCTTGGCAGAGTTGGTGTCTACTTCATATTTTATTCTGCTCCAGTATGCAATGAACTGGCTCACCCCCTCAATATTACAGCATGATGCAATCTAAATGATGATGATTTTATGGTAAATGCTAGATTATAGATTTTTTTTGGCAGTGGTTGAACTATACTAACTACTGAACTAATGATGTTTCACAACACTTTCCTTGTCTAGATGTCAAAGCACTTTTTAAAGATGAATAAGCAATATTCTTCCTATTTTACACGAGAGATTCGCCCAAAATAACACATCCTTCATAACACAAATGGGAAGAAAACTCATGTGTGATGTCTCTTTGTTACACAAACAGTCCACTAGATATCCCTTTATGCAGGAACCTTTCATGGATTATACAGTAATGCTGAAATGTTACTTGGAGTTTATCTGCTATTTTAGAATGTCTAGCATTTATTTTTGACCGAGTATATTTTTCTTATGTAAAATAGGACATTCCCTTTTTTTGCTTATAATTCCTCTTTTTGTCTCATTTTCTTTTCCACAAATACAGTAACTCCTCACTTAACATTGTAGTTATGTTCCTGAAAAATGCGACTTTAAGCGAAATGATGTTAAGTGAATCCAATTTCCCCATAAGAATTAATGTAAATGCGGGGGTAAGGTTCCAGGGAAAAAATTTTCGCCAGACAAAAAAACCCCTATATTTTATGTATATATACACAGTATAAGTTTTAAACAAACAATTTAATACTGTACACAGCAATGATGATTGTGAAGAGGTGAATCAGAGGGTGGGCTATTTCCCAGGTAATGCATTGCTGCTAAATGATGAACCAGCACTCTGCTGAGCCCTCAAGGGTTAACACATCGTTGTTAATGTAGCCTCATACTCTACCAGGCAGCATGAATGGAGGGAGGGGAGACAGCATGGCAGAGAGACAGAGACACACACCGGTGTGTGAGAGAGAGAGACGTGCATTGCCCCTTTAAGCACACTGACCCCACTCTAAGTACATTGCCTTTTTAAGTAGATCAGCAAGTTGAGATAGCGGCTGCTGCCATAAAGCACCCTCCCTCCTGAGCCCTGTCCTGTGCCCCTTGCTCTATGGTGATAAGATCAGGGGGCAGGACCGGGGGCAGGGGGATACCCTGACATTAGCACCCCTCTACCCCTCCCCGCTCTGCACAGCAAGTAGGAGGCTCCCGGGAGCAGCTCCAAGGCAGAGGTCAGGAGCAGCACACAGCAGTGGGGGGGAGGGACAGCTGAGCTGCCGGCGATTGATAGCCTGCTGGATGGTTGCCGCACAGGGAATTTAGGAGAGTGGGGAGCTGATAGAGGGGCTGCTGGCTCACCCGGGTTCCAAGCCCCCATCACTAGGTCATAGACTCATAGACTTTAAGGTCAGAAGGGACCATTATGATCATTTAGTCTGACCTCCTGCACAATGCAGGTCACAGAATCTCACCCACCCACTCCTGCAATAATCCTCTCACCTATGTCTCAGCTATTGCAGTCCTCAAAACTGGGTCACTGGGCAACAAAATGGCAGATGAAATTCAGTGTTGATAAATGCAAAATAAATGCACATTGGAAAACATAATCCCAGCTATACATACAAAATTATGAGGTCTAAATTAGCTGTTGCCATTCAAGAAAGAGATCTTGGAGTCATTGTGGATAGTTCTCTGAAAATATCTGCTCACTGTGCAGCGGCAGTCAAAAAAGCTAATAGAATGTTAGAAACCATTAGGAAAGAGAGATAATAAGACAGTAAATATCATAATGCCACTATTTAAATCCATTGTATGCCCGCACTCTGAGGACTCTGCGCAGTTCTGCTCGCCCCATCTCAAAAAAAGATATATTAGAATTGGAAAAAGTACAGAGAAGGGCAACAAAAATGATTAGGGGTATGAAACAGATTCCATATGAGGAGAGTTTTAAAAAAACTGAATTTTCAGTTTGGAAAAGAGACGACTAAGAGGGGATATGATAGCGGTCTATAAAATCATGAATGGGGTGGAGAAAGTGAATAAGGAAGTGTTATTTACCCCTTTGCATAACGCAAGAACCAGGGGTCACCTAACGAAATTAATAGGCACCAGGCTTAAAATAAACAAAAGGAAGTACTTCTTCACACAATGTGGAACTTGTTGCCAGGAGATGTTGTGAAGGCCAAAACTATAACTGTGTTCAGAAAAGAATTAGATAAGTACACGGAGGATAGGTCCATCAATGGCTATGAGCCAAGATGGTCAGGGATGCAACCTCATGCTCTGGATGTCCTTAAGCCTCTGACTGCCAGAAGCTGGGAGTGTTCTTTTCATTCTGCATCTGGCATTGGACACTGTTCGAAGACAGGATACTAGGCTAGATGGACCACTGATCTGAACCAGTATGGCCATTCTTATGTTCTCTGGAGATGTGTTTGATTGTATTCAGTTTATTAGAGACATGTTTTGCAATTCTGTGTGAAAATCCAATAAATATACAGTAATTAAAAAAAGAGATTATGAGATTCTAGAAACCTGTTTGCCAGCCTGTTAATGAAAGAGCACTTTACATACTTAAATATTTGCCCATATAATCTCTAAAAGAATGTGTCAGTTCATAATATCATTCTACTGTGATGCTCTATTGTCAGTTAGATCCAGTGTCACCCCGCTTATTCAGAATCTGAAATACAGAACGTGGAACTTGGTACATAGTGCTGGCAATAAAGAAACAGCTTTTGTTACTAATCTGGCAAACATTTTACCAAGCCCCGGATACGTGGCTTAAACCCATTATTTCCGCTAATTACCAGTGAAACCACTTTTAAATGATCTCTGATCATTTTGATGATAGACTGCATTGTGTAATTGACAGCAGTTGGAAATCCTTCAAGTTTTCTTCAATGAGAGAGTAATACTTAGTGCTTATATAGAGCTTTACATTTTAAAACACCATACAAGCTAATTATCCCTGAAAACACCATTTCTGAGGATATTTTTCACATTTTACACAGGAGGACACTGAGCTACAGATAGGTTAATCACCTTTCCCTGGTCCCACTGAAGTCAATGGAGGACTGAGTCTTAAATTACTTGCCTAGAGTCATACAGCAAATATGTGGAGGAGTCACAAGAGTGCTTGGCTGGCTCCCAGTCCTATGCTCAGTCAGCTAGGCCATCTTCCCTCTCTCACTTACACTGTAGTATGTGATTCAACTATAGATTTATTTTGCCTTTTACTTTTAAATTGAATGAATGTAACATTCATGAAAGTGAGTCAAGCACTGTATAGGATTCCCCACTCAGTTATGCTTGTGCATCAAGGCTCAGAAATTACATACAGTTTTGGGAATCACTGACAGGAAGCTGCCAAGCATCCCCAATTGTATCTGAGCAGTGGATCTGTGATGTATATAGCTAGCTACTAATATGAGATCATTGAACTCTTGTTCACAGCAGATTAAAATTATAGTTTGAACTCAAGTCTACTGAGATATGATGTTAGTGTATTATGTAACAAAACTCTGGGCTTTCTATAAATTCCTTGATGGCTACATCAACACCAGGCCAGTTTATAAAACAGCTTCTGTTGTGGCTGTGCCAACATTAATTTTAAAATAGGCAAAATTACAGGGATTAGTTGATAAGAATGTTATATGAAGTTTAACTGATTTGGCAATTCAGCGGTTTTCTCTACATCTTGAGTATATTGGGCCACTTACATACTGTAAATTATGTGACTACTACATATTTTAAGGCTTGCAGGCTAATAGTGTTGCCAGGCTGATACGAGAAAACCTGGACATTATATATTATTTACCTTGCATAATTAGGCTCTTGCAGCATGAATGCATCTGGACATCAAAGAATACCTTTTGGGTAAATGAATAAAAGATGGAGGTTATAATATATGTATATTCCATAAGAAATGATCTTTTTCAGGTTGTGTGTGGGAGATTCTGGCTATTATCCAGGATGACTCAGCTCTTGTCTGGCTTTTGTGAGTCAGTGACAACTTAAGTGACGTAAATATAAATTACAATCATAACAAGCAAATACTTCTCTTGAGACGTCTACTGTTACTTGTAACCCTTGCTGTTACTTTGCCCTAAATTATACAAATGTTCTGAAGACAATTTTATTCTATTGCTATTTAAGAAACTTATCAATAGGACTCTTTCAGTTAGTACGTCTTATGTATTGATGCAGCAACAATGATTTAACTGATCAGCTGCTTCCCTTTTCACATTGTTTTGCAGAAAATTGTCTCCAGATTAACAATAGCCATAGTAAAGATGTGACTATATCTCATCACCCTATTCACATGAGCCCAATTTTCAGCCATCAGTGCTTACAATATAAAATGAGATTCCTTGAATTAAAATTTAGAAATGGGATTTTTAAAAAGCTACTAACATAGTTAGATGCCCAACTCCCACTTCAAAGTCCCATAAGTGTTTTTGAAAATCCTATCCTAGGTACCTAAGACTGAAAATTGGGCCCTTTAATGATAATAAGCTCCAAGTGTTAAATTGGACCATTTAAATCCTCCATCTAAGAGCCTGTCTATACTATCAACACTACCTTTTATAACCCAATACTCTTCAGCTGATAAGAAAATAGTTTGATCTTATTTGAGTAGATGGTAACAACCTCTGTTAAAACCCATACCATGCTGCAGAAGTATATTGCCCCTCTGATCTATAACAAACAGCTGGAGTTAAGATACATTTTAAAGCACAAAAATCAACCTTACCTTTCCTCCCTCTATTATCAAGAATGGACCTTTTGTTTCAAAGTGGGACTTTTTCTGGTATACTCTGTAGGCTGGAAGGAAATGGTAGGTTGTACTTAGAATTTATGCCTTGGAATTTTTCTGTTTCTTCTCCAATTTTTCTCCTTTGATTTAGGAGTTCAAAAAGCAAACCTTAGTGACTAATATTTTGCAGTAAGCACAGCAATTAAGTTAATGGCCCGATACTTTGTTTTCAGTTCTGATATACTTCACAGGCAGTGGCATACACGTTGTAATGTAGCTTGTCCTTTGACAGGCTGCCGAGGTGGTATGTCAACAAGAAGGTGTATGTGATATGCCTTTCACTTCACGGATATGCATGCAACAGAATTTTGCAACCCTTCTTCACATTTTAGATAAATAATTTCCATGCTGATCCTTTCACACAATGACTTTAAAAAGAACTAAAAGAACTCTGTATCCATTCTTTTTCATTCCAGGAATCTGAAGTAAATAAAATAAAATGGATTTTTCAGTAAGTTCATGAGGATATTCATGAAGTGCTTCTTGTCTTTCAAACCTCAGTTTACTTATCTGAGCAACAGACCTACTGTTTGCTTTTAAGTAGCATGAGCTATATGGGAACAAAATTCTATCTGAAGCCACCAAACAATTTCAAAGGGAACTAAAATCCTCTAGGTTTTCCTTAAGAAGAGCTCTATGGAATGCAATAGAAAATTAGAAGGAATTTGAGCCATCCTATGAATGTAGAGAATTATTCCTGTCCCCGAAGGCCCAAATAATTCTCTTAGCACATAGTCCAGTAAATCTGCTGTGCACTTAGGATTTTCATGGGGACTGTGACGAGGCTACTTGCCCCTGCGGGTTACAGCTCCTGTTGCAGCATCTCCTGAACCTGCTGTGCCCTGTCCACTGGGAACAGGGATAAATAGCTGATGAAACTAGGTTATTTCAAAAAGAAAACAAGAAAAATACCTGTGGCACCTTAGCCCAGGGCTACACTGGGAGGGGGGGGGAGTCAATCTACGATACGCAACTTCAGCTACGTGAATACCGTAGCTGAAGTCGGCGTATCGTTGATCGACTTACCTGGCTGTGAGGATGGCGGCGAGTTGATCGCTGCTGCTCCCACGTCAACTCCGCTTCTGCCTTTCATGGAGGTGGATTTCCGGAGTCGACGAGGAGCGCTTTCGGGGATCGATTAATCGCGTCTAAACGAGACGTGAAAAATCGATCCCCGATAGATCGATTGCTACCCGCCGATCCGGCGGGTAGTGAAGACAAGCCCTTAGAGACTAACAAATTTATTTCAGCATAAGCTTTCGTGGGTTAAGAACCCACTTCATCGGATGCATGGAATGGAACATACAGTGAACAGATATTTATACATTCAAAGAAACATGAGAAGGTGGAAGTGTCTATACCAATGTTAAGAGGCTAATTAATTGAAAGGAATTGTTATCAGTAGAAACTTTTGAAGTGATAATCAAATGTGTGCTAGGACATACTGAAACTCTGCAAAGCACACTTGACCAGAATGCACCCCTGGCATCCTGGTCCCTTGCAGAGAGGGACTATGCCATTTCTGATGCAGTCAGGGTCTTCTGAGTTACACAGGGTGGGGAGGCCAGGAGTTGCCCCTATGTGTATTACATGTGTAGTCACGCTGGTACTTTTCAATCCATTGGGAGCAAACTGCCAGTGCTTCCTTTACATTAGAAAAATATTATTAGTCTCACAAGAAGAAGTAAGGAAAAAGCATGGAAAGGCTGTGAGAAAACATTCCTACATTACCGTAGACTCCAGTACTCTACTCAGATCCACACTTCTGAGTAGCTACAGCTAGTTGGAAGAAAAGAAAAAAGAAAAGAAAAGAAAAAAGGTGGGAAAATTTTCAAAACAAACAAAAACTCCAAAGAAAAAAGAAAAGTAAAAATATATGTCACATAATTTCTTCTATTCTGTGAGGAAAGAAAGACAAAGCAGGAGAAAGGGGAATTAAAAAACCAAATAGATTTCTATTTGACAAAACATATTTTTTTTAAATGGTAGCTTTTTCAGAAGTTTCCAGTTTCAAAAATAGGCCATTTTTCATTGAAGAAAAGTTGTAAAAAAATTTTTTTGACCTGCTCTATACATAACATTTCCATATTTGTCTTACTTTTGAGCACAGCTCTTATCTGTTGCTCCCTACAACTTATATTTAAAAAAACAAAAACAAAACAGGCTGTCATACTGCAGTCTTTTGCACCCCAATTAAGTACAGCTTCAATGTCCAAGGTCAGACTTAGACTCAGTTAAGAATCAGGGCCTGTGAGTGGGCCCTTCTTGCCTTTTCTGTAGTCAACCTGACTAAAAGGCCAGTTTCTCCTTGAAGGATTATATATTTATTCTAGGTTAATAGCTTCCTGGTTATATTTTGCTCTGCCTTACGTACTCTGTTGTGTTCCCTGTAATGAAAGTCATAGTGCTGATATTTAGAAAGTTGATATGGTAGAATAGCGGAGCCATTGATTCTCATCCAAGTAGTTAATCAACAAGACACATTCTCTTCAAATGTGACGTGTTCATGAATTAATTAATGCAATTCAAGATTCTTCTGTGTTAGAAATGTGCCTTGTTCTTTACAACCTGTGACCAAACACTTTCAACCTGACCAGATGATTTGCTCTATTGACCTAGGGCAGCTTTAACTCAGTGCACAAGTACTGAAAACAAATGTTCTTTTAATAACTTCCTTTGTAGGGGGTCAGAAGCAAGGAATCAGTTTCTCTTTTAAGTCAAGAACATCTTAATTTCAAAAGGACAATGTCATCTCTCTGTGTGGACTCTGTGCTCCTGGAAGGTGAAAAAGGCACAATAAAGCACGAAACTGCGGACTTTTGTGAACCACCTAGTGTATTTATTTTGGTGCCCTCATTTTGCAGGAAATCCATGTAACTGGGTTTATTTTTTCCTGAAATGTACTCCAAGCCAGAGGTCGACCTGGGGAGCTGCAGTCAGTTTCTGTATCTTTATAATTTTATAAGCATGCATAGATTTTTCTGGACTATTTGGAATGAAGAAAATAGCTGCCATTTTGAGGCTGAGCTGCTGTAGTTATGTAGAACTAACTATTGAAGCACTGGTTTATTGGAAATTGTTGATCCACTTTAGGGAAGATGTTAACACAGGTGACGTATTGCTAGTTCATACTTTGATGTGTGTGAGATGAATTGGACCAAAAGTACATGCATCTCTACTACAAGACTATATTGCCATAATAAGTTATAACAGCCCTTAATATGACTGTGATGGGTTGGGATCACAGAAACCACCTTGGTGCTGTCACCTGGTGTGCCAAGGCTACTTCTGCCCCTGCTTCCTTGCCCTTTACAGCTTGGGACTCCGGAATCCTGTCTGTTTTGAGCCAGATCCACTGATCTGCTGCAAACACAGACCCAGGTCCGAACCACGTCCCCTGCTACTGTAAGGCTCCTGGAAGCAGCTCAGGAAGGGTGCTTGCCTTTGACACCCAGGTGCCCAACTCCCAATGAGGTTCAGACCCTTAATAAATCCGCTTTACCCTGTATAAAGCTTATACAGGGTAAACTCATAAATAGTTCGCCTTCTATTTCAAAGATAGAAAGATATGCACAGCTTTTTGCCCTCACCAGGTACCAATTCGTATTCCAGGTAACTTAATAAGTAAAAAAATGATTTTAATAAGTACAGAAAGTAGGATTAAAGTGATTCCAAGTAGTTACAGACAGAACAAAGTGAATTACTAAGTAAAATAAAATAAAACACGCACGTCTATGTCTAATCAAACTTGACACAGATATAAAAACCTCACCAGCTCCAGATTCTTCCTGTTACAGACCGTAGAACTCATAGCCTGGGTCCAGCAATCGCTCACACCCCCTATTGTCTTTGTCCTTTGTTCAGTCTTTTTCAGGTATGTCTTTGGGGGGTGGGGGGGTGGAGAGCCTCTCTCTTTAGCCAGCTGAAGACAACATGGAGGGGTCTTCCAAGGGCCTTTATAGCCTTTCCCCAACTCCCTGTGTAGCATCATCTTACCCTGGAGTTTTGGGATCACATGGGCAAGTCACCTGTCCATGCACCCTAACCAGTACAGCCAGTTGCATTCCTGACCAGGCCCAGATGTGGATTGGGGTCTGCACCTCCTATTGTCTGTGTAAGGGTTTCTTGATTGGTCTCTTTACATGCACATACCTTTCTCAAGACATGATTCCAGGCTCTTACAAAGGCTATGTACAAAACCAGCAAATATAAAACCAATATTCATAACTCCAACTACAACAATGATAAATGCATACAAACAGGAGAAATAGATTCAGTAGGTCATAACTTTCACAGAGATATGTTACATGGCACATGTAGCATAAAACATATTCTAGTTACATCATGTATACATTTATAAGCCTCTCCCGATAAAGCTTTATGGGGTACACCGTCACAATGACCATGTTAGATATCTGCAGAGAGAGACATTGTGTCTGTTACTTTAGAGAAATATCTTAAAATGTTCCTTTTTAATTCAACACTGACATCGTACGGCTCCAGTAGATCCCGATGTAGGTGCAACAGACAGCAGCACAAAAGGAGCAGACGTGGAGTAGAATGGCAGGGTAAATTTAAAGTTCTTAGGCAGCGATATTGAATGCTTGGAGTGAAATCAGTTGTTGATTTCCCCATGACTGCTCCCTGTGAATGGCTGTTGGTCTTTTGGAAGGACCAGCATTGCTTCTCACCTCACACTTGTTAGCCCCAAGTGTCGTCTAGCTGCATAAGTCTTCTTCCTTCAGGCAAGTACTGTCTCCCTCACTACTTCCATAGCAACGCTCCTTACAGGAAACAGCAAGCTGTTTCTCTGTGACATCAGCAGCAGAGAGGAAGATGTTTTTGCAACCAGTTGGAAAAGGAGTAGAGGCCCCACAAGTAAAATAAAATATCCTTTAAAAATATATCAGTGAGCTGTCTCTCTCTCATTGTGACTCAGTTATGAAAAATTAGTACAGCCACTTTCTAAAAATTAGAGAAAGAGAGAGTCTAAGTGTAACCAGAGTACCTTATTAATCATTATAATTATTATTAAATAGGTGTATCACAAAAGCAGCTAGAGGCACTAATCAAGATCCAGGCTGCATTGTACAACCATATAGTAAAAGACAGCCCTTGCTTACAAGGGCTTACAATTTAAATAGACAAGACAGATGAAAGGTAGGAGAAAGAAATTATAATTTTCATTTTAGAGATGGGGAACATGAGGCACAGAAAGATTAAGTGACTTGGGTCTGGGTCGCACAGGAAATATATAGCAAGGCTAGGAACTGAATGCAGATCTTTCAGTTCCTTAGCAAGACTATTTTTCTTTTTGATTATTATTTATAACAGATAACCACCCATTCTCTCTTGATATACCTCTTGGGGAAGGGACCATCTTTTTGTTCTGTTTGTACAATGCCTAGCACAATGGAGCCCAGTAGCGATGCATGACTCACCCATGTGGCGCCTCCTGCTGGTTGTCCAGGGAATTAGCTCACCAGCCGTCAGAGCACCCTTTGCTGGTCACCGTCCCGCTTGCCACTGGCCCCGGGCAACCCCCAACCCACTACCCCCAGGTTCCTCTCTGGGGAACCCCCAACCCACTACCCCCACCTCGCCTCAATGCATACTGCCAGTCACCATCTAGCCCCTGCTCACTGGGGCAGACTGCAGTCTGTACCACTCATCATTGGCAAGCGGGGTTTGGACCTGCTGCCTTTGCCTAACCCCATGCTACCCCTCTGTAGCCTCAGTACCTGCTTTGGGCCTGGGGAGTTGCCTGACTGGAGCTCCCCAGCCCCCCTTGCCTTTCCTCGGTGCTGTTCTACCTCAGGTACCCTGTTCAGCCCCCAGGCAGCCAGGTCCTTCCCTCTCAGAAACTAGAGAGAGTATGTCAGCTCCTGGCTCCCTGGCCTTTTATAGGGCCAACTGAGGCCTGATTGGGGCGTGGCCCCAGCTGCGGTTGCCTTCCCCATCAGCCTAGCCTTTAACTCACAGCCCCAGCCCTCTCCTTTTCAGGCTTGGAGCGGGTGATCACCCCGCTACAGGCCCTAATCCATGACTGGAGTTCTTAGGTGATTCCACTGTACAAATAATGATAATGATGACATAATAGACTCAGTCCTGGACACCTTTCTTTACATGAGTAGTCCTTACTCACATGCAGAAGTCAAGGGCACTGTTTGCATGCATAAGGACTACTCACATGGAAACAAGTATTTCAGGATTGGTCCCTATAGTAGTCATAACAATATAACAAGAGATGACAAATCAAGGGAGAACAGAAGTGTCCAAGATGAGGGAAGTATGAGGATTATAAAAGTAAGATTGAGATAAGATTGCACATGTAAAACCTCAGGGTTTAAAAGAACTTTAAGGTAGAAGAGTAGAAAAAAGTAACTAGTGAACTCCATCTGTTCATTCTAAAATTAAAAATGACGTAGAGAAAGAAAGATACGCACTGGATTAACAACTTGACTGCCAAGTTTCAGACAGATGTGAATTCAGAGGGCAAAGTAACCTCTCAGGAATAAGAGTTATAACAGCAACTGACCCTTAAAATGAAAGCTGTACCCATAGTGCTCAGCCTAGTAGCCTGAAAGTTCACCTGGCGATAAGCACTTATTTTTGTGATTAAACTCTGAAATATATCTGTAAGGCAATTGACTTCCCTTTTTTTGTTTTGTTTTTTAAAATTAAAGCTAACTTTGCTGGTCCTACTGCTGCAGTGTCCACCTTGCTGAAGAGAGCATAATGTTATTTTAGTATTAGCTGTAGAATATTTGAATTAAAATAGCAAACATTACACAAATACTAGTGCTTTGATTCAATTCAAAGACACACGAGCCTTTTAATATTCATGAATTCACATATCTTAGAAATAGGTCTGCGTGATTTGGTTGAATATGGGCATTCTAGCTCAAATATCCTATATCAACATCACTTGCCAATTCATAAGCAGTCATTTATTTGCTTGTTATAATCCAATACTGAAAAAGTTAACAAATAATGAGACTGGTTTGTGAACATTGCCCAAAGCCTAAAGATGCTAAAATGAGCATTCATCAAATATTACTTTTAATACTTGCTAATATATATATTACATGACTACATACTATGTTTTACCACAGGAACTTTGCCTCCTTCTATGAACATGAAATGAATCGAGGATGTGTAGTCACTGAAACTACTGTCATGCAGAAGTTCAAAGGCGTGTAGTGAATGAAGCAGGGAAATGCAGGAAGAAAAATGATAGTCTCAGGGTTAAGGCAGTTGAAAGCCACCCTGCCTCATTGGATCCTATCCCTGCCTCGGCCACAGAGTTCCTATGAGATGCTGGGCAAGGCAGTGTAAACAAACTGTTTACAGGTGACCACTATATGTTCCTCATTTTTTGGGTGCCCAACTTGGGTCTGATTTGGTTAAGGACTGAGCACTCAAAGCTGCAAGTGAGGTCACTGGAAGCTGTGCTTTGAATGTATAATGTGCTATAAAATGCAAAATACTTTGAAAAATCAAGTTCTAGGCTTCTCAAATTAGGCACCCAAAATACTTTCACCTCTGCCTCAGTTCCCGATGTGTAAAATGGGGATAATAGCAACTCACCTCATGGGGTGTTGTGAAGATAAAGTCATTAATGCTTGTAAAGAACTAAAAGCCAAACTTTTAAAGGTATTTAGGCACGTAAAGATGAAGATAGGTGCCCAGTGGGATTTTCAAAATCAGTGTGAAATCAAAGTTAGGCAGCTAGGAGCTTTTGAAAATCCCACTGGACACCTATCTGCATCTTTAGGTGCCTAAATAACTTTAAAACTCTGTTCCCAGGGCACTAAAATGACAGTGCCACAGAAAAAGCCCATGGAAAAATGAGTAATTCTGTATTCAGTGCAGGGTTTGGATGGTGTGCAGTAAATAGGGCACAGGCCACACATTAAATGATAAGGATAAAAATATTGAATAGCAACCCATTTAATGAATACCTTTCGTCCTGTGCACTGAATGAGGCAAGGGTCCTGGGGTGAGGTGGAGTGGGGGAGGCGAAGAAGAGCATGTGATCAGATAATTAGAGACTATATCGTAATGCACAAGCACAAACGGGTCGAATTAAAGTTGCACAGGCTATATTAGTTCTGTCATTACTTAACTTTTGAGTGTTTGATTCTGAAACTGAAACATTCATTTAATGTAATTTTTAAGCATGTGTGTGTGTATGCTTTAAAATATGTTTCAGATTTGTTACACATTACATGTGTGTATATATCACCTGGATCGATCGGACTTCAGCTGTCGTTAAGACTGCACCGATCACAACACGTCTGCCATTCTTCTTGCACTCTTGCCTTTCTTCTCCACTTTCGTCCGAAACGTTTAACGATGTCATCTTCCCATCTTTTTGAAGGCCAACCAGGGGGTCTTTTCTGTTCTCACGGGTACCACTCAGCAATGATTGCGGTCCACCTGTTATCCATGAGCCGTGCTGTGTGGCCCGCCCATCGCATCTTGTTATGTCTGCTTTCCACGACAATATCTTTCACACTGCTGTGTTCTCTGATGATTTCATTTGGTATACGATCCAGAAGGGAGATTCCCAACATAGCTCGTTCCATTGCCCTTTCAGCTACCAACAGCTGTTGCTCTTCTCTCTTCGTCAGTGCCCACGTTTCACTGCCATACAGCATGGCTGGCAGCACTGCTGAATTGAAAATATTTTTACGTGTGGTCTTGTCAATTTTTCCTTGTCAAGTTTTGCTCTTAAGAACTACCGTCCTATATGCCTGCTCTCTCACATCTACAAGCTCTTCACAAAGGTGATAACGAATCGAGTTTCGCAGAGTCTGGATGAACAACAGCCGAGAGAGCAGGCAGGGTGTCGAAGAAATTTCAGTACAATCAACCATATATTTACCCTTAGCCAGCTCCTAGAAAGAGTGAGGGAATACAAACTCCTGCTGTGCATTGCTTTTGTCGACTATGAAAAGGTCTTCGATAGCGTTGAGTTTAACGCAATATTAAAGGCGCTCGCAGAGCAGGGCATTAACACGCAGTACATTAGTTTGTTGAAGGAAGCGAATACTGGATGTACAACAGACATTACTCTCCTTGAAACTCCCCTCCGCATCCCAATCGAGAAAGGCGTCAAGCAAGGAAATACAATTTCACCAAAACTATTCACCGCCTGCCTCAAAATGGTTATGAACAAGATCAATTGGAGGAGTGGTGTCAACATAAACGGAGAGAGATTATCTCATCTCAGATTTGCAGACGACATTGTACTAATTGCCGAAAGTACCAACCAACTGCAGAGCATGCTACGAAGACTCGACAAGAAAAGTAGTCAGGTCGGCCTGAAAATGAACCGCTGCAAAACGAAATATATGCGATCAGACGTCTTACGAAAAGCCCGAATAATGGTAACAGGAGAAGACATCGAAGAAGTGGAACAGTACATATATTTGGGCCAAGAAGTTAATATGCACCAAGACCTGAACGGAGAACTCTCGCGAAGGATTCGGACAGGATGGTGTGCGTTTAATTCCATCAAGGACATCCTCAAAGGGTGTGTGTGTGTGTGTATATATCACAAAGTTAATTTTTTGTTTGCTAATTTGCCTAGCCTCTGAAATCATCTCATGCAAGAAGTGTGGGATTTTAAGCATACAATCATCCTGATTTAGTTTAAGAGAGAAGCTGTTACTTATGTATGTGTGTGATCCAGTTATTGACTTTGGTTTTAGGGATAGCATCATATAAAATCTTAAACAAAAGATTAAAGTACAGTGTTGACCTATATCACAAAATGCCTTATTTAGGCATGATCATGTTTGTGTTTTTTGGTATAAAGGCATGCATTGTTCTTTAGAGTGGCCTTTAGAAAGGCCTTTGTGCTGACTGCTTTTACTGCTGATGTTTGCACACCCAGGCTACAGTGAAAATGAGCTATCGGTGCACAAGGGAAGGAGGCCTTCTGCAAATATGAAACTTTAGGATTAATGTGCTCTACCCTTTCTGAGCATCCGTCAAACTCCTCATAAATATTCTGACTAAACTACCTTCCTAGTCACTCAGGTTTTCCCCCTCTTCCCCCTCCCAACCCCAAGAATATTATATGCAAGAAAACAATTCATTTTTCAAACTGCTTGCTGTGTTAAGGGTAGGGTTTTAGGACTGTGAGTGTGGGTGCTTCCTCTGGATGCTTTAGCAAGGCTCCTGATGGGCTTTATCTAGACTAGGAAAAAAATTCTTTTTTCATTGGGCTTTGGTTTAACTTGAGTGAAACCCCTCTTAACATCAGTATAGACAGGCTGTAACTTGAGCTGCTAAAATGGAGCTAAAGATGTTATAAACTGTGTCTACATTGCTGTTAGGTGGGGGTTTGCAAGAGAGTTAAGCTAGCTCAAGTGAGGTAACTCAACTGAACTCCCCCACACACCTTTTTTCCTAATCAAGACAAGGCCTTAAAACTGCTCTCTGCTTCTTAGGGATTGTCTACATGGGAAAATTGACCAGCATTTTAGTGGAACAATTATTCTGCTATAGTTATACTGGCATAACTCTCCTGTGTGGATACTCTATTCCAGAATAAATTGGAACAATTGCTCTGCTTTTGAAGCTAGACAAGCTCTTAATCTACAATATCCCTGCTGCCCACACACAAAGAAATGCAAACCTAACTCCCCTCCCAAAAAAACAAACCCAACAATTTTCTTGTTCACTTTGTTCATTTATTGGTTAGTAGTAAATCACATTTACAAAGATATCTTCAGATTTACCTTCCCCCTGCCCCCCAGGATGTTCCTGACCAGGAACCAGACTGTTGCCTTCTTGACCTTATTATTATCATAGTGCCCAGGAGCCCATTATGTTAGGAGCTGTACAAACAACAAAAAAGACAGTCCCTCCCCCCAAAGTGTTTATAATCTAAGTAGAAACAGCATGAGATTTCACTAGAGGTAAAACTCAGATACTAATGAGATGGTAGCAAGCAAGAACCTAGATGGACATCACTCTCAATGCCGACACATGAGACTGCTAAGTCATGCCAAGAGAAAACAGAGGCTGAAGATATTGGGACCCTGTATTTTCCAGAACTGTGAAAACAGTTTATTTAAAATATCTACATTCAAACAATGTCTCCACTATCAGTATTTTTGGCCCTCCAAGGCCCTCCTTTCTGAGTGAATGGGAGAAATGAGAGGTAAGTAATTACAAGTTTTGCTGGTTCTTAAGCTTGCTTCTGCTTTACTTGTGCTTGGTCTATAGGAGCAACTGATGTCAGTGTAACTGTGTTGTTGAGGGGTGCGGATTTTCCATACTCCTGAGTGACACAGTTATACTGACCAAACTCCTGGTACAGACAGTGCTATGTCGACGGGAGGGCTTCTCCCATCAACATAGCTCCCACCTCTTGTGGAGGTGGAATACCTGTGACAATGAGAGAAGCCCTCCCATCAGTGTAGGTAGCATCTTCAGTGACGCGCTACAGCAGCGCTGCGCAGCTGCATTGGTGCAGCTGTGCCACTGCAGCATTTCAAGTAGCCCTTAGTGTCTGAGTTGTTGCTTTTCCCCCCTCTCTATGTTTTTCTGCATTTTATTTAGTAAGGCTAACTGCAGAAACTAGTAAGTGTTATCATGGGCCTTTCTGGTTCTCTCCTTGCTAGTAAAAATACAGTCGCTGTATCTACCTGTATATGAAAAGCTGCCATGGCTGCACTCAGCATTCCTATTGCTGCAGAATCCAGTGCTATTGATGTTTCACACCAGAGACAGAGCAAATTGTTTATTCAAGTTCCATTCAGTGTCTGGTCCTCCAGGAATCTTTATTCCATTGAGGAAAGCTAAACAGACCTCTGTGGCCCCTGCCTTTCCCCTCAGTGCTGAGTATAAGAAAGGATTGCTTGCTACACAAGCAAGAGGGAAGTAAAGAATTTGTATTACTTGTCCCTCCCATTGACAAATTTCCTGTTTCTTTGTCTGTCCGAAATTGGAAAAACTGGCACAACGGATCAGATGCCTGGAAGATGCCTGTTTTTTTCTGAGATTTTTTGACTCATTTTCCATCTTCCTGTGAGCAATTTTTTCAAAGAATTCGTCATCAAGTATTCATCCCACTAATTGATTGATATTGTTGCAGGGAAATCATGGAGTGCAATGGCTCAGGAGCAAAAATTGATTCATACCCAGAAAACCATTCGGAATTACAAGTATTCTACTCCACTCATTTCCAAAATCAACATGATAATATGGTCCTGGAAAAATGATACACTAAATAAACCTTTCAACTTTATATCAAGATAGGGATTCTCCCTCTGCTTGTTTGGCTCACTGTCAATGCAAATTACAGAGAATAAAAGAAGTGTCTGATTTCTAAGGTTTACGTAAAGTCATGGGAGCATTTAAGAACATCTATGAAGTGGTTCTCTGTATGACACAGTGGATACATATATTAATTATATTAAATACATGCTGAAGCTTAATATGACTGTAAATTGCAAAGGTAAAAACAGTTTTCAAAATCTCTGAAGGGCATAATGCAGGAGTATTATTGAAATCTCTTTGCAGCAGATTGCAAATGTGCTGGCAATATTTCTTATTTACAGGAACTCCTGAACATTTTGGCAGAGGTATGCGATCATAATGGATTTCAGGAGGCTACATCTGACAAGCAGCTTCTGAAAATAGATAGTAAATAAAGTACATAATAATTAAGACTTTGCAGTTGCATAGAACTTTTTTATTCATGTAGCTCAAACTTGAAAGAAAATGGGTAAATGTTATTACCTCCATATCACAGATGGAGAAAGAGATAATGTGAGGATGGTGATGGAGTGCTTTGTGCTTTTGTGATCCTAAGCTAGTAGAAATACCTGTAGGGGCCTTTTGCAGTTGCTATATATAAGAAGCTGAGGCTGCTTTAACTTATATTGTGAGCTTCACTGGCCCCAGGATGCCTCACGATTGGGCATGGAATGCAGAAAAATGGCATAAATCCACCTGTGCCACCCTTTTGGGTAGTGTGCTAAGGCTCAGCCACACCTAAGGATCTGGACTTTGGTTTAGAACAGGGGTCGGCAACCTTTCAGAAGTGCTGTGCCGAGTCTTCATTTATTCACTCTAATTTAAGGTTTTGCGTGCCAGGATTACATTTTAACGTTTCTAGAAGGTCTCTTTCTATAAGTCTTTAATATATAACTAAACTATTGTTGTATGTAAAGTAAATAAGGTTTTTAAAATGTTTAAGAAGCTTCATTTAAAATTAAATTAAAATGCAGAGCCCCCCGGACCGGTGGCCAGGACCCGGGCAGTGAGAGTGCCACTGAAAATCAGCTCACGTGCCGCCTTCGGCACGCATGCCAGAGTTGCCTACCCCTGGTTTAGAAGCTACATTTAAAATACACAACAAATACTTTCTAGTAATCCAGAAGCATAAATATCTTTTGGAGCATCTTTCTGGTCTTATTAGGAAATTTCAAGAGAAATGACACACAAAATTCACACACAAAATTAGCCAAGTAAATTCTATAACTAAGGTGAGAAGGGTAATTATATATGCCACATACTTCCTGCTGATGTTACATTGGAAACTATATGCTGATGTTTGACACTCGTTCAATCCAGAATGAGTCTAATTAATTCAGAGACTGACAGGCACAGATTTTCTAAAACTAATGACATTATTGCAGGCAATGTATCTCTACAACAAGGCAAAGAATTAACAATTGCACACACACTTAAATTATTCCCATTGCCACCAGTTCATTCCAATTATTAAGACCCTGTTAAATTGACATGAAAGAATTAAGGGAATTACTGTGAATTTACATCAGTGTAATAATGGAGAGCAGTGATTGGCCCATAGACAAGACTGAAGTATCTCTGTATCAGGCTGAGATACCACTTTTTGGCACGATGCACCTGAATTAGTATAAGTCCATACTTTGTCTGCCACAAACATGATTTAATTTCACTGATATGCAGCAGCTGTCAGTTTCAAAAAACAGGCTTAGTACAGCCACAATCATAACAAACATGACCTTGGCTTACATACAGTAGCCATGGTAGCAACAAAAAAGACACTTCCCACAATGAGTTAGGGGGAGTGCTTTTCTCTCAGTTTCCCATGATTGGGTGGCTCAGTTATATAGCAAGTCTGAGAGAAAGTGTCCTGCAATCAAATAAGGTTACTCTGAGACAAGCAGTTTTGTGATGGGACCAGAGGAACTTTGCTTGTCTCATATCTCTAGGGAAGGTCCTTAGTTTAGAAGTTACGAATAAAGCCACTTTTAGCATCAGGAAATTGCATCACTTCATTCATTTACCAAAACAGCAGGGTAGCCAGATTATCTGGAATTTTTTCTATATTTCCTGTTGGTCAGAGCAGGGGACTGGGAGTCAGGTCTCCTGGGTTTTGTTCTCAGTTCTGCCACTGATTTGCTGTGCGGTCTTGGGAAAGTCTTTCTGTCCCTTTATACTTTTCTCGTGTGTAAAACAGGGATAATGCTACTTACTTCCCTCCCACAGGTGTTGTGAGGCTTACTTAATTCTCCTAGTAAAATGTTTAGAGATGCTTTTCTTGGGTTGACTCTAGAGGGTGCAATAAATGGCTCCCTTTTCCAGTTTAAACTACTTGGCTCTTTTGTATACCCTTGGGAGATCCAGAATGATAATGCGGGAATGAGAAACAAAACCAGGATGTGATCAAACAATTTGACTGCCCTCTCACTGAGAAGGGATATACATGAAGAAAAGAAATAGTGACCTCTGAGGGAGTGTACATACAGTGGCACACACTACTTCACAGCAGTCCCTTAAAGCCCAAGTAGGTGAAGAAACATGGACTGAATTCCACCCCCTCCCACAAACCTACAGTCAGGTCACAGTACAGCAGTCTCCACAGGCTGAGAATAACAGTCACTGCTCATCCACACAAGGTATTGGAGTCACTGGATATGTGTAGTTACGAAGCTCCTGGTGCCAGCTCCAAATCCTTTAGCAGCACACTGTGCAGAAATCCCCCAGCCTACCTATTTTCATGCAATTCAGGCTTATGTTTAGGCTCAGCTCGGCAGTCAGCTTGAAGCAGCTCCAACAACGGGCCCCATATTCTGGTTACAGTTTGGCCCGAGAGAGTCACAACCCTATCCTTGCAACTAGAGCTGGATGAATAATGGGTTTTTTTATTCACTGGCAATTCCAAAACAATGGGGGGAAATTGTGTTGGGTTGAACTGAAAATGAAAGAATTTTTAAGTGAAATAAAAAAGTCAGAAACAATATTATTTAGGGTCCAGTAAAGTATTTGACCATTTTAAATTTGTTTTTTATTTTAAAAAAATAAAATTAAAGGAAATTTTGAAATGAAAAGTCATTACAACCCAGAAGTGAAATGTTTCCTTTAAAAAAAATATCAAAATGAAACTTTTTTTTTTTTAACCAAAACTTTTTGGCAAAATCAACATGAATTTGCAAAACATTTTGGTGTCATTGAGTAAACATTGCTGAAAAAAAGTTTAAGTCAAAATTTTTCACCCAGAGCTACTTACAGCCCATTTAAAAGTCTATTCAGTTACAGGACTTATCATTAGGGCCATAGCTAATGAGGAATTTCAAGATCAACTGGTCTGTATTTCTTCATTGCCTCTCTTCTTGGAGCAATGATCCTGCTAGCAATTCCCCCTCTCATTGGAGGAGCAAGGGAGTTGCTAGCTGGAAGTGAGGAGATGAACTTTTGGCTGTGTTCTGTCTACTGGGGCTGTTACACTCTCCGTACATAATATGAGAGTCCAAGGATGTCAGAAGTCACTGACTTGGGACCCTTTTAACATCCCTTAGATATTAATTGTCCTGTTAAGAACAGCCCCTTTTAGCTCTGACCTAGCTGCTATGTAAACAAGCACCTTCCAGTAATTCATTCCAACAATGCAAGCAATCAGGGACATTGTGTGACAGTGTGGAAGAGGCCCTCTGTTATAATTTCTGTCTGTAAGACAATCCCAGAGGGGTGACTGGTTGTTACCATGTGATTTGGTGGTACTAGGTTACTGTAGTGATTTGTGCAAATATTTTCAGATACATCTACTGATCAGGGCTTATAGACTCTTTCAGGCAATATGCTTTTCATTCACTGGCAGTTCTGCAGAGTCAAAGCAAATAGCACACTCATGAGCTTAAGGTCAAAGCATTTGGCCCCATTCTTTATAGGAAAATGCACAATGGTTATGTATTAATTGTCATCACTTGCGGGTGAGAGGTTTCCTGAGAATGGGAGCTACATGGAATTTCCCATGTTTTGGTGACTCCAGGAAAAAAGCTCAAAAACATGAATCCTAAAGGCCAAAAACCAGAAGGCAAATAAAAAGAACATAATATTTATTATTATTTTTTAAATAGCATCATTTCAAAACCAATCACCTGACTTTTTAGATTCTGACTCATTATTTTTGAATGCTTGGAGCTGGCAGTACTGGGTTCTGCAAAGCCAGAGGAGCTGATAACAACACATGGGGACTTTTTGGTCTCAGCCCTAGCTTGAAATCCAACCTAGATTTGTAGTGGCCAAAAGTTAAAATTTTTATTAACGTTAATGTTTAGAATCAAATTTACAGAAGTTAAGAAGTAAGGTACTGTACATCTGGGATCAGGCTTGGGTTATGGGGGATTTCAAGTATCAGTTATAGGGTTCTCAGGGTACATATATATCGCATAACTAGCAAAGATCCAGATTGGTGTGTGGTAGTTTTTAAGAGCGTCAGTGGATAAGCGGGCTTGGGAACGCCACCCATGAGATACATTAATAGTCCAAGTCAGTAGTGATGTAGACAGTCCGTACATGGTTGGGGTGCGTCCCTCTGTTTGTCAGGGAAGGGATGAAGTGGATTTTTTCCCTGGTCAGCAGACTTGATTACTCAACCTGGTACTGATGGTGGCCCGTGATGTGTTCAGTGTATCCAGAGCTCACCTGTGTTTATTGGCTCCTTTGTCTGCAGTTGCTGAAGACGGGACATAGACCGTATATGTATGCAGAATGAACTACCTGACCTCAAGGAATTAAAAAATAAATAGTGACACTCGTCTTATGCCATAGTCACTAGGCTCCTCTTCTGGCCCTTTCCCTTGGTGGCTGTACAGGACCTTGCTTTTCTGCACTGTGAATCCAGTAACTTTCATAAGCAATTACATTAACTTGAAAAAAATTAAAAGAGGTGTAGTTCTCTCCGCTAGCACTAGTAAGTGTTAACATGTCCTATTGCATTCTGACATAAAAAAATGAGATCAATGTTTCATCTTGTTACAACGAAAATGTTGTATTTTCTCTATCTGTTTAATGAGAGAAATAAAAACAAAGTGATTTAATTGCAAACAAGCATGCAGCATTCTAATTTGTTTGACTTGGGGTGCATTAGGCTTCATGGTGGCCAAGCTTGGATGGAGCAAGAATTTCAGACTCTGCTTAACTTGCTTGTTATTTCAGGAGCGTATACAAATTTCACTTTCCATCTAAGTCACACATCTGTGCTAGCTTGCTATTTGACTGGGAAGTTAAATTCACATACAATCATCAGGTGAAGGCTCAATGCCCAAGACCTAAACCCTTCATAGGTCACCTATAGAAAGAAATTTTGCTCTCATTTAACACATAGTAATGAGTCAACCACTGATCTACACTTGGAAGAAAATATTGTGACGATATCCAGTGTGACTAAATGTTTTCTCTTATGGGTTCTTTAGCTTTGTTTGCCAAGTGTCACTTTCAAAACAGGGATCTTGACAATAAAGTATGTACGCTGAAGAGATTATTTTATTCTAGGCTTTTCTTTCATAGGAAGTAGCCTTTGTTTGCCATAGGTTCTAAAGGGTATAATGAGTTTACCATTCCTAGCTCTTATCTCCTCCATGAGCTGGATCCAATGTCCACTGAAGTAAAAAGAAAGAGCCTGTAAATTGACTTCAGTGGGCAGGGCCGGATTAACTCCCCTGTGGGCCCGGGGCTATTAGATTTTGTGGGGCTCCTGTATACAAGTCTTTTTCCTGGGAGGAAGTTTGGTGCAGGAGGTGGCTGGAGCATGGGATTGGGGTGGAGGAGAGGGTGCGAGGTGCAGGCTCCAACCAGGAGGCGCTTACCACAGGTGGTTCCTGTCCAGTGGCGCTGCAGGGCTCAGGCAGCCTGCCTGCCTGCCACAGCCCCACGCTGCTGCCGGAAGTGGCTGGCTGCTGGCATGTCTCTGTGGCCCCTGGGGGGGAAGAAGGACAGCATGTCTCCATGCGCTGCCTGCGCCCACAAGTGCCGTCCCCGTAGGTCCCATTGGCCGGTTCCCGGCCAATGGGAGCTGCCGAGACGGTGCTGGGGACAAGGGCAGCACTTGGAGCCGCCTCCTCCCCCTCCCCCCACCAGGGGCCACAGAGACATGCCAGCAGCCGGACGCTTCCGGGAGCGGCGTGGGACCACACAGTATGCAGGCAGCCTGCCTGAGCACCCCGCTGCACTGCGGGACATTTAGCAGCCCAGAGTTGGAGATCGCTGCCTGTGATTTCTTTCGACGGGGCCTCCCTTGAGCCGGGGCCCTGGGCTGCAGCCTTTAAAGCCCCTGCCTTAATCCGGCCCTGTCAGTGGGCATTCCATCAAGCCCCAGTTCCTTTAATAAAAATAAGCAATTCCGTTTAAAATAATACCCAGCTCTTAGTGCTTTTCACCAGGATCTCTCAAATGGCTTTACAAAGTCAGCATCATTCTCCTCATTTTTCAAATGAGAAAAATGAGGCACAGAAAGGGGAGGTAGCTTGCCCAAGGTCACCCAGCAGGCTACCAAAACTGGGCTGGCTATAGCTGAGCACTTTCACCCTTAGTGCCTGTAATACACACCTAGAAGCCTAGCTGACCTGACTGCCTATCTTTTGCACAAGGCCTGTTTAACAAGGAGCCACCAAACCAACCCTAAGCAGTAGCCAGATGTCCTGTCCGATAAGAGTCACTGAAGAAATAAGGCCTTCCAGGGACTACACCAACCCAGCAGGGAGCAAGGGGGTGGAGGTGGGAGGAAGTTCTTAGCCTCTCTTTCAATGGACCCATCACTCTCAGTACAAATGAGGCCATGCTATTGCTGTATATTCCTAAGGAAATGGATTTCAGGCACTACAGGGAGAGGTGTCAACGTAAAACCCTGGGGCAGAGAGAAGGAAGGTGTTTTTAAGGGAGCTTTCTGTCAGGTTGTCCTTTTCTGTATAAAGAACATTGGATCTGAGTGACCTAGGTCCATCCTGCCCAATAGCCTGATCCCAGCAGTAGCCAGCACCAGCTGCTTCAAAAGGAAGGTGCAGGCAGCTCTGAGCTAAGGGACTGAGGGAAAGTCTTTAGCTCAGCCTCTGGTTCATTCCCTGAGGCAGGAGGGGTTAGAGCCCTTCAAACACCACAGGAGCTTTTAAAATATTAAGTTTAATTGGACAGTCTTGTTATCCATCTCAATGTCTAATCCCTCTTAGCTCCTGTTAAGCATTTGTCCTCAGTGATATTTTGTGGCAGCAAGTTCCACAGGCCACTTGTGCATTGTGTGACAAATCATTTCCTCTGCACAGTTTTAAATATGCTACCTGTCTTGCTTGTGTCTCATGAGACAGGGTGAATAGCAGCACCTAGCCCACCATTGCATACTTTTTCTTGGGCCCTCTCCTCACTAAGGGAACCTTCACAGATATGTGGCAGTGACTAACCAGGCAGGAGAACAGTTCCTCTGAGGAATTCAGTGCCATCTGGCATGCTCCAAGAGGCAGCATGCACTGACCTGTGATGAAGTATAATGTACTAGCTCAGAGGAAGAAGTGACGTGTAGAGTGAACACCTTGGTGGGTGGGTCTCTGCCTGCTAGGGTGACCAGATGTCCCAATTTTATGGGGACAGTCCCGATTTTTGGGTCTTTTTCTTATATAGGCTCCTATTACCCCCCACCCCCGTCTCGATTTTTCACACTTGTTGTCTGGTCACCCTACTGTCTGCAGACTCACTGGATAGTAAGAGCTTTAATTTGTGCAGGGAATCTCAGCTGAGGTAGCGTTTATTTGTGGAATTGAAGTAAATAGGCAATATTTGAGACAGTACTCCCTGGAGCATTCTTCCTGGGGCCTGTGTATGGGAGGGACAGCCTGACTGAGAGTTAAAGGTGATCTACAAAAGGGAAAGAAATACTGGGCTTCTGCCCATTTTCACTTCTTTCCAACAGAGACAGACTGGCAGGGGATAAAAATAAAGATTTCTTGTATTAGAAATTCAGGTCGTCTCCCCTGAAGGACTATGGTAACTGGAGAACTAGTGACATGACAAGAGATTGAAAGTCAAGCCATTGTTATGATACAATAGTCCAGCCCAACATGACAAGAAGTTTGTGGTACTGCCAGGAATATAATAAATTCTCCTGGGTTCCAGTCCAGTGCCCCAGCCCCAAGAGAACTCCTTGTTCCTCTTACAACTCATACCCCTCTCACTAGCCATCTGGTGACTGAGTGAAGCAAGGGGCCAAGAGAAAAAGCAGTATGTGCTCATGTAATTTAAAGACTACCATAGTGTATGCATACAAGGGAGCAGAGTTAAGACTGTAGAGGCACCCTTAATACAGGCATTTCCTAACTTATGAGCTTGACGCTGCAACCTGAACAGTTAAAACCATTGCACTCAGTAAACACCGTTACCCATAAATCCCACCAACCTGAATTTAGTATTTTACACAGGTCAGAGAGGAGAACCGGGAAATTATTCACTTTGTTTTTCTTTGTGTGTGTTGTTTCTTACAGTTGACCTATGGTCATGATGTTTATTTCTTTAAAAAGAACCAAAATATAGTGAAGCTAGTTCAAGGTCATCAGCACCCTAATATAAACATCTCCTTCCGACGACATAATCTTCACAAAAGAAAAATGTATTTATTCACTGCCTAGTAAAAGCTTAATCATTTACTTTCTCTACAGTCTTTCCATATATCTGCCACGCTGCTGTACTACTTTAATACTTGATAATTCCTTCTTATGCTCTCATTTTTCAATTCTGATAACAGCTTAAGTTTCTGGGAGTTGTAAACCAACATATTTTTTATTTCATGCTCCCTTGCTTGTGTGTTTCAGCTGTTTTTCCCACTACACACCCTAAGTTAATTGTTTACCTACCTGCCTCTTTGAGAAATGAAGCTTATTATTTTTAATGCACCTGAAACATTCATCAATGCAACTCTAATTTATTTCCTGGTTCACTGCTCATTCTCCTCCACTTGTATCCAAAGTGGAATAAAACTGAAGTGAGGAAACATCCTCGTAATAAGCCAAATGCTGCAGGAAAGCAAGGTACCGCCACCCCTCTCCCCGCCCCCCCAATCTGTTTCTAGTTATATTGCTCTAATTAAAGACCAAATGCAAAAAACCCTTTGTGTTTATGCAGTGTTTTCACCTCTGATTTGCTTTCCTCTAGTGCTGAAACTAGTTATTAGCAAGTCTGCACATACTGGGTGACCTCATCGCACAATGTAAGTTTCTGAAGCAACAACATATAAAAATGGAACTAAGTGTTAAAGGTCGGTGTTAAATCAGGAGATTTATTTGTCCTAAATATATAGAGAGGCACGCAGAGCACATATTCAACGGTTAATGTAAATGAAATAAAAGAGTGGTTCCAGGACTTTTAGATCTGTACAGCACTGAATATGTGCTTTTTAAATAGTGTATGTTTGATTAAACATTTAGCTTATCCTGTTAAACTTTTCTCAGACTTTACAAAATGTGACACTGGTTTCCATCTCAAGAGCAATAAGTCTCCTCTTCTTACACAGAATCTTGTAACCTGATTTTATAATACCGTGAGAAATTTCATAGTAAAGTACAACATTTACATTTTTTTAAAAGCAAGGTGTTTCTACCAGGCCTTATCCTTTAAGGTGCTGAGCATCTGAGAAGAGTTCATCTCCTTTAACTCCAAATGAAGAATTATATTTCAGGGTACTTCGCCCATTGCAGGACCAAACCATCAAGTGCACCATTTACATGGGACACTGATTGATGAATACTGCAGCATGAGTACAGCTTTGGATCAGTATTATGAACTCTTTGAATAAATGATGTGCTTCTCTGTGTTATTGGCTAACTCTATACTTATTGAAACCTGTTGTGTGTTATTGGAGTGTTTAGTATGTGAATAGATGATCTAGCCAGCTCTTATCCTGTTTCCCATTCAGAAACCCATTTAAAGCAAAGGGTAGAAGAAAGGAGTACACATACGAGAAAAGCTTCTGATTCAAAGCCTGTTAAGTGTTTTGGTTGATCAAGGTTACAAGGTGTAGGAGATGACTGGCCATCTCTTGATAATTCAGTATTTTGTATAGTTTGAGATGACAGACTTAGGTTTTGTACAAATGTACACAAACTGCATCTATCCCAGATGACTGCTCAACCTTGTCATTTTTAGTCAGCTGATTTTTTGGAGTTGTTGTGGCAGAAGTGGGTTTTCAGGAGAGATTTGAATGCACGTTAGGAGACCTGGAGGCTGTGACTGACTTGCTGTGCAACCTTGGGCAAGTCATGGAACCCCTATGAACCACATCTGCAAAATGGGAATACGACTACTGCGCTATCTTTGTAAAACACTTAGTGTTCCTGGGATGAACAATATTATTTGCAGGATATGAGAACCAGATTTGATGTGGAGTATCCTACTAGACCATATGCTCATTTGGGAGGACAAACATTTACATGTCCCAAGAAAACCAACAAATGTTTCTTTTATTTAAAGAAAAACAGGACTGAAGTTGAGAATTTAGATTTATAGAATATCAGGGTTGGAAGGGACCTTAGGAGGTCATTTAGTCCAACCCCCTGCTCAAAGCAGGACCAATCCCCAATTTTTGCCCCAGATCCCTAAATGGCCCCCTCAAGGACTGAACTCACAACCCTGGGTTTAGCAGGCCAATGCTCAAACCACTGAGCTATCCCTCCCCCCAGATTAAAGTCTTTCTTTCTTTCTTACACACCTAACCGGAGGGCTCTGGAGATTATTTAGTTAAAGGACCTGATCCTACACCAACTGAAGTCCACTGGAGTAGGACTGGGGCCCCAATGTCTGCAATGCTTTGAAAAGGTATGTAAAGCAGGGATAGGTGGTGCATGGGCCAAATCCCGACCGCCAGATACTTTTGAACAGACCATGAAATCTTTTTACTTATCATTATTATTATTTTTGAATTATTTTTTCTAGAGTCTGGACCTTGACTATACTTGACCAAGAAATTTGGACCTTGACAAAAAATAATCGATTGCCCCGATGCAAAGTGTTATTGCTACTTAGTTGTACTGAAATTTTCCTTTTCTGGAGCACTCTTTTGAAGAGCATTAACTCTGACTCTGTTTACTTTTCTACTGATGTGTTTTTAGACCAGTTAAGATTGATTTACTCAAAGGCGTTTTGTTCACAATGGGCCCGATCCTGGTGCCTTCCTCTGTCAGAACTCTCAGCGAAATTGATGGAAGTTCTGACTGAATAAGGCTGGCAGGATTCAGTTGTTCATTAGTAAGAGCATGTGCATGTAACTTTGCATATAAGCTATGCGGTATTCGAATTAAAACTTTGACAGTGGCTTTGAAGATGCTCCAGCTGTACCCTGCTGGATGTGGGTTGGTGGGCGGGAAGAGGGAAAGCATTAACTTGCTGGCTCTGCCCTTGCTTTTGGTTTATGGTAATTACTTTATTATATTCTGGCATGAATATCTGACATATCTGTGAGTCACTAACTACAGTAACCTGCTGTTTTACAAGATTTTAAAAGTCATTCTAATGGTCAGCCAGAGCTTACAGGTTGTACCCAGTGGCAGTGACACTGCAAGGTAGTGAGCAGCCTCAACTCGCCTAGAAGACAGTGGGAGTTGCGGACACTCAGCACCTCACTGGAGTGCTCAGCATCTTATAGGATTGAGCCCCATGTGAATGGCACTCTGTTAATGATCTGATTCCCTCTGTGTTTTCTGATGTAGTCTTGTACATGCACAATAAAATGGGGGCCTTGGCAAGCACTCACTGTGCTGACATAACTCTTCATAGATTCTTCTATGGTTCAAATGGTAGACCTGATGTCCTTGTAAGCAAGGGGCCTTGCTTCAAGTCTTAGGAAGAATGGATTCCTCCCCTGTGACGAGGTTGTGCTATTAAGGCACAAGCCTGTGCTAATGGCATTGTACCATATTAGAGGAGCAACTCCTCCCAGAGCTCCTCAGAATGCAGGGAGAGTGTTCCTTAAGCGAGGTTTGGCATACATTCTTCTCTGTGGCTGGCTGGCTCTGTGGGTTGATGGGAATGGTATTATGGCCACTGCTGTGCTTGGTTTGACATGGCTTGCATGCACAGGAAACAGGGCTTGTGCTCCAGGAAAGTGCTTGGACTACAACTGTGACTACACCACATACAGCTTTCCATGCCCCTTCAGCGTTCTCACGATCATCTTATGAATCTGAGCAAAGGGCAACCACAATATGGACCTAAATTTGTAACCATTTCTCTTTGTTTTTGTACAATTCCTCTTTCCTCATCCAATTATTTTCATCATCTTGTCTGTCCAAGGTGGAGCATTAATGGATCTTTCCATTTCCTTTTTGACTCAGCCCCAGCTGTGAAAGAGTAAGGACCTTGCTTTTTCCCATGGATTACTGTCTTAACGTCCATGGGGAATTTTTCTTGTTTAACTGTAACTATCCCACAGTGGCTTGTCTAGTTTGTTTGCCTATTTTTATTGCTGTAAACGTTTACTAAACATTAATAAAATGCATGCCAGAAAGAAACTTGAGAGGACATCAAAAGAAAGGGCCCATGCTTATTTATTGATTAACAATAGTCCTGAAGACTTTTAAAGTAACCTGCTAACACTCCCTGATTAGAATTCCCACAGTGCCTGACATTTTTTCTTTCAAAATGCAGCTGCTTAGTTACAGGCCTGTAATATTTTTCCTCTTTATTTTGCAGCTTTTTCTCTGGCATTCTTTCACTGCTTAACTGAGCCTGCCTGTCTCCCTCACCCATAGTTTACAACATGTAGTGAACTTTCTTTGTCACGGAATCTATCCAGTTTCTCAGCAGCCTTTATCTTGACATTATGGTCATTTGGTACTTCTGTTAAATACTTCTGAGGGATTTTAGCAACCAAAATAGATTAGGACTTAAGTTGTGCTACCAGCTGCTGTATCTTTATTTCACTGTGGTCTAAAGCTTGTTCCAGTTGCTTTATCTTTTCATGCTACAGTGAAACTTGAGTAGACAACTCCAGAATCAAACAAAGCCTACAGATTCCCTCTCCCATTGGTGTGAGATCACTAAAGAGCACCTCTGTAGAGTCCTCTTCTAAAATAAGCAAAAAAGAAAAAAGAAAAGGGTCTTATCAATTTTAATTTGACTTGGCATAGCTGAGAAGTTTCCTTTATATCAAATCACCACATTTCTCACATTCTTTAAAAAGGTGAAAAATGGGTTAGTTACAGCTGGCTCTGACCGTTGTAGAATCTTCCTGGCATGCTGCTGCAGTTAAACTTACACCAAACTATTTCTACTGAAGTTTATTTGAATTATTTAACACTGAATGTTTTGGCAGTGAGTACGTGAAGACATCACCATTATTGCATGCTACTAACCCCAAAAATGATGCTGAAAGGAAGGCATCTGTAATTGAGCTCTAACAATCCCTAATGTGTACAGTAGAATGAAATTTGATCATTCTAGGATTTGTCAATTTCTCTAACGGACATAAAGGGGGAGACATGCAAAGGCACACATGGGAGAGAGGCACCTTTTCATATAGAATATCCATAAATTATACACTTGATAAATACATTAATATATAGTAAAATATAGTGGATTATGAGCTACTGTATTATTATTACATTAATATATGTATAAAGTGAGAGATTTTTGGTTTGGGGCTTTTTTGTGTGTGTGTAAAATACCTTAAATGGATGTTCCATGAGAATAATACTCTGTAGTTTGGCAAGCAAAGCATATAGCCATCCATTTGTGGCAGAGCTTGTATGTGGACTTCCAGTTGAGTCAGATCAATGCATGTTATTAATGCACACACATATAACATTATGTTTCTTTTTCAAAAGGGTTTCTGGTTTTGAAAGAACAACATGTATTTTGGACAGCGTGAAGGCTGTGATACTGTGATGAAATATAGATTTATTTGTACTTGGTAAGATTAATGGCCAACATTTTCAAACTTGGGTGCTTGAAGTTAAGCTTTTAAGTAAATGTGTCTTGATTTTCAAAGATCTTGAGAACCTTCCGTTCTTACAGACTACAATGGGATTTGTAGATACTCAGCAACCCTGAAAAGAAAAACTCAGGCCTTTACTTAAGTGCCTTGATAGGGATCTGAAAGCCTAACTTTGAAAGTTTTAGCCACTGTCCTTATTTTATGTGGGAAATTTAAAACTGATTAACTCCTTGACTATTCATTTCCTTTGTTCTTAAGTGATCGACTATCATAAGTGATACAATAAGCAAGTACACCATAATTGCTAAGGAACAGATTTTAAAGGTATTTAGGCACCTAAATTAATGGCAGTTAGGCCTCTAGGTGCTTTTGTAAATGCCACTAGGTGCCTATCTGTATCCTTAGCTGTCTAAATGCCTTTAAAAATCTGGCTATTAGAGAACATAACTCGTTTTTGAAACAAAGTGTTGTGATTTCAGAATGTCTGAAGTTTGTATTTACTTATTTATTTTAAAACAACCTTCTGTGAGTGTCGGTGTTGTTGGGTTTTTTTTTGGGGGGGGGGGGGGGGAAGAGAATAGGTAAATGAAGAACTTTGCATTGGTATCTGGACACATAGAAGGTGTAAGGTTGGTGGAACTGCTAGTGCCATGGTAGCACCTTTTACAGCCCATAACTCCCATTGACATCAATGGGAACAGGACTGGGCCCAAAACTGTCACCAAAAATTGTTAATACTTTGTCCTAATCATAGATTTTCCCCAATCTCCAAGTATAGTGGGCACATAAATATTCAAGTACATTTAAATATATGCAAAATATGAAGGGATAGTAATCAGCTATCTTAAGCAAGACGAAGTCAAAGAAATATAAGATTTTTTTTTAAATGATCTATAACTCAGCAGTTTGTTTCTGCAAAGTCTGAAGAAAATTCCTTTGCCTTCAGAGTAAGTCCAGTAATTTTCAGGTTAAGTTAATTTTCTAAACCAAAATGACAGAAAAGCAAATATAGGGCTGCATAATGGAAGCTGGCTGCAACCTAAACGATGAAGAGGCAAGAATATTATGGAGGTGGGGATACTGTGGTCACCTCTGGCACCAATACTGTACTTGTATAGATTCAGCCTTCTTAGCTGTGAGGAACATTAATGGCATAGTATGACAGAGTATTACAGTTATGGATTGTTCAATATGAAAAAGGGGAAGAATCTTTTTATGACCTAAAGGAAAGTAACTCATCAGCTGTCACAGTTTAATAGTTTCTGGGCCCTTGATCTTTTCCCTGTTTTTGAAGCCAATTAGTAAATAATTTATATGGCTATTTATTTTTGTATGAAGTTGTAACTAGGAATCCCAGTCCTGGACCAGGACCTCATTGTGCTAGGTGCTGAACAAACACAGAACAAAAAGGCAATCCCTGCCCCAAAGAGCTGACAATCGAAGTGAACAGAATAAATGGAACTTTCCCCGATGATGTGATTGAATCAATGTTTAACTCCACAACAGTATCCCAGAAACATTGTTTGTCCTCTAAGCAGTACTGGTCTAGGTGTCTCTGACGGTGGTGGGGAGACAGGAGGAAGGAATTCTCCCAATGAGCCATGGATTATTATTTCTAAAATAGTCCTCCACTATAACAACATTCCATTTCTGCTGACAGTCTACACCTCTTCTCTGCACCTTGCCCTGGACTCTGCCACGCAAGGAGCCACGCAAAGCTAGTAGTTAGTGATTCAAAGGTTCACACATCCCTGCACAGTTCAAACAGTCTAGTTTGTCTTGTGCAGTAGAAGCACACCAATACTGTTGAAAGGGGGAGCTCTGCAGCTGCAAATACACGGGCTGGATTTGGCATTAAATAATCATGTAACTTCCTACAACATATTGTACTTCTGCAGAAAAACAACGGTCTTGAAGTATGACCCTTGCACGTCTGTTATTGGTGAGACTGTTGTGTATGATGTTTCATAATGCTACTGAGGATATTAGGCAAGGTCTTGTTTAATCTTTCATCACAGTTTTCTTGATAAGAGAGATGTCAGCACATGCAACGGTCCTTCTCATTTCTTGTAACAAAACTCATGCCCAACCCCACAGTACTTCCATACCAAATTTATAATGAGCATGTGAAAATTTCAGTACTACAGGCTGCCTGAAATAAATTACTCAAATACGCATCTCACCTTCTTAAAATGAGATTAGCCCTCGAGGCTCAGTCTTCCTGCTGTTTTCTTTTGAAAAAGTTACTTATTTTCCATGGTGCAAAATTACTAGTTTCAGAGGCATTAAGCTTTTCTGCAGATCACACTGTGAGCCCTATAACTATATGCTATTTGCTAGGTGATTACACTTCAGTGTATTTGCGTGCATTATTCATAAAGGTACATTTAATACTTTCCATAGCACTGCCTTATAAAAGCAACACAGTCTGGTCCAAAAATTTCAAGGGCCTCAATGGGGCCTTTATCTGTGTGAACACTTTTATATAAACCTTATGAACACTAACATCTACACATGCATCCCCATTTGTCCAAATGGGGACATGCATTTGTGCAGATGTCAGTGTGTGTACAGGTATTTGCATGCTCAAAGTTGCAAATGGAAGCCACTGTATGAAAGCATGCCCTGCATTTTTACTTGAATCTTCAGTCACAGTCTGTTGCTTAATCAGTTTATTTCTATAAATGAAGCTCCTAATTACTAAAAAAAATCCTGATCATATCTTACAAAATATTTGAACTTTTACAAACAATTGAATAGTCAATGTCTTAATAGACATACAACATACCCCCAATGTCGCAGTATCTGAAGGAATGAGGCAAGGCCACATTGTCTAGAAATCCAAACGATTTTAATGTAGCCAGAGTTCTAACAGAGCAACAGCTGACTCCCGCAGAGTGTACACAAGCAGCACCAGCCACCAAAATAACACTTTGTTTCAGTCCTTTCCCCCAGCCGCTCTCAAACCACCCCTGCCTGCAATCCAAAAGCCGCTCTCAAACCACCCCTGCCTGCAACTCTCCAAACCAAAGATGCATCAATAAGCACAGATCTGAACCAGCTTTGAAAAAGTGTTGACTTCATCTTGTGTAGCCATGTGAAATGAAAACTGCAACAGAATGGGAAATGCTTTCTAATTAGGAAGTGTAGATCTTTCATTTATATTAAGTGTCTTATAGATAATAAAATGCATAATTAACAATGCAACAAGAAAGGATTATCTTGACATTCTGTCAATGTTGCTTGAGATACATCATATTCAGTACAGCATATAAGTGTGTGAGTGTTACATTGTGACCTGGAGGCCAACAAACCAGGACTCTAGTGGACCATCAAAGAGAAATGGTTCCAAAGTCCAGGTGAGAAAACCACACTAACAACAGCCTGAAGAGTTCAATTCCAAGAGCTGCAGCATTTCAGCAGATTCAGCTCCTGTTACAAAGAAGCAGGAAGGCAGGCATCCATATTCCAGTACATCCAGGACTTTAAAGACCCTGGGTTTATTCTGTCGCGTAGGCAGGTCTGGAGAACAGGGGGAGCGGCGCGATAAAAAGGCGCCTCCCCGCTCCTCCTGTACTCACCCGGCGGCGCTTTAAAGGGCCCGGGGTTCCTGCCACTGCGGAGCCCCGGGCCCTTTAAAGCGCCACCGGAGCTCCGGCAGCAGGGCTCCGGCGGCGCTCTAAAAGGCCCGCGGCTCCCCGCAGTGGCAGGAACCCCAGGCCTTTTTAAGCACCTCCGGAGCCCGGCTCTGGCAGTGGGGCTCGGGCAGGGATTTAAAAAAAAAAAAAAAAAAAAGGGCTCTTGCAGCCGCGGGGAGCCGTGGGCCTTTTAAATCCCTGCCCGAGCCTGGCTCCGGCAGCGGGGCTGGAGGGGGCACTTTAAAAGGCCTGCGGCTCCCCACAGCAGCAGGAGGAGCCGCCCGCGGGCCTTTTAAAGCGCCACCCTAGCCCAGCTCAGGCAGCGGGGCTTGGGCGGCACTTTTTAAGGTGCCGCTTCTCCTCACAGGGGGAGCAGCCGCTCCCCCTGCTCCCCTCTTGGCTACGCTACTGGGTTTATTCCAGGTTTAGGATGGCAACTAGACTAGACTAGAATCCTGGACTAGAATCACACTAGTGCAAAGCTGGGGAAAAAAAGAGACTGGTGAATCAGGCCTTTGGCTATGCTACAACTTCAACTGTGTCAAAGGACCCAGTTAACTCCTTACACAGCTACAACATGGTTCCATGGGTGGGATGGGATATTAACTGTTTCCCTGAACTCTGCTAAAGTCTTGGACACATCCAAGTCTTTAGGAGAGGTCAGGAGAATATTTTAACACATGCTTCGATTCCATCTGCATTACAAAGTGGAACAATGTTGTATCCAAGGATTTAACATGCTTTGGGGAGACAGTTAAAATACAGCATATCATAAACACTCCAGAATACAAATATTTTTTAGGTGGAGATATCACTGTTGTTACTGTCACCATATTATGGTTGAAATTGTAGTGTATATGAGGTCAAAGATTGACACCATCACCTTGAATTGCGCCTATATGTCACAAGCATAGGGCATAGGTGCTCAGAACAGCTCTTGCCATTAGAAGGCAAACTACTACATTCTGCACTTGATGTAGTTTCATGCTATCTTCAAGAGTGGCCCCAAGTAAATGTGTGCATATCAGGTCATTTTAAGATTAGAGCACAACAATGTAAAACTCTCCTGGTTCAGAATTCTTTTTGCAAAGTTCTAGAGCTAAACTCCAGTCATTTTAAATAATGTAATTTCACTTACATATTGTGGACTTGTATATTTCATTAGCACCATAGTACTCTTGTTTAAGGCATTATAAAGCTTATTGTTCACAATAAGGACTTCCTTTTGCCATGACTCACCCCCTCAGAAGCTCCTTTGAGTTGAGTGGTGTTGCATGGGATATACGTTTAGGAAATTTGGGCCCAATTCTCTCCTTTGTTGTGGCCCATTTATATTACTCAGGTGGCAGAAAGGGGCTGAAAGATGGTGTAAGTGACACTGGGGGAAGACAGTCTACATAAGAGGGGAGTCCCAGTCAGTGTAGAGTGGCCAGAAAAGCTCTACATGGGCCCCTCCTTCCAGCCCCCAGTATTAGGGGCATGGAAGGGCTATGGCAGGAAAAAGAAGGGTGTGTGACAAAGAACATTGTACTCCAGCTGTTTTCACAGGATGGGCCCATGCAGGGCCACTGAAGCCAGAGACTGAAGCTGTGGTTCTAACTTATGCCAGGGCTTGGGCAGGTACCTTACTGCCCTGAGAATATATCCATTAATATTTATATCCTATTACATATTTCAATACATGATACATTATCACAATTATGCTATACAAATGGTAATACACAGAATCATTAAATAAAGAAGTACAAAATACTCCTATATTAAAATAACCTGGATACAAATCACACAAAAAACCCACAAAAGCATGCAAGTTCTTAATTAAGGGATTCTCAGAACCTTTAATACACCTTGTAGCAAGTAATATTGTAGCATAATACTATATGTAAACTCCTCCACTAGCCAGAGATCACTGATAAAAAGATCAGATAAAAAGCAGCAATCCCTGTGCACAATGACAGTGTGACTTTCAAAAAATGACTTTGACAAGACACCTACACTACCTTGTATTCATAACAACACCAGGGCCAGATCCCATTCCCATTGAAGTCAATTTGAGCTTTTCCATTAAGTCCAATAGAGCTGGATTTGGACCCACGTGTATTATATGTTGGCTGAACTGTTCAATTTACATCTCTTCTAGATTGCAGGCTCCTCAGGCCAGGAACCATTTCTACTTTTATAACTACACAGCACTAAGGACTGTCAGTGCTCAGTTAATAATTAATAGCACCACCAACAACTTAAGGATGTTGGACCATATTTCCAGGGATAACTGAAGCTGATGGAATTACATTGGAATTGAATTTGGACTCTTCAACAGCCTTAAATCCTTGATATTATGGCTTTGAGTTTCAACCTTACTGTTGGGTCCCAATGTAATTTTTTATTGTAGATATTAATTAAAAAGACTTGACCCAGCTCACAAAATGACTGATGAGCAACCTGAAGTAGGATGAAGGAACATGCTCATAGGATCAGGTCTTCAGCTGCATTGATTCTTGGCCCAGCCCTGAGGTAGGTTACAGCAGCCTAAGGGCTATTCTAACATATACCAGCTCACAACAGTTTCCAAGGGATGATCTGATATGTTATAGCCATACCTTCTCCTTCCCCTATGCCTACTCCATATCCTCTGGGGACTCCCCCCACAAGGGCTAGGGAAGATGAACCAGTAGCACCCCAGGAATAGAATCATAGAATCTCAGGGTTGGAAGGGACCTCAGGAGGTCATCTAGTCCAACCCCCTGCTCAAAGCAGGACCAACACCAACTAAATCATCCCAGCCAGGGCTTTGTCAAGCCTGACCTTAAAAACCTCTAAGGAAGGAGATTCCACCACCTCCCTAGGGAACCCATTCCAGTGCTTCACCACCCTACTAGTGAAAAAGTTTTTCCTAATATTCAACCTAAACCTCCCCCTCTGCAACTTGAGACCATTACTCCTTGTTCTGTCATCTTCTACCACGGAGAACAGTCTAGAGCCATCCTCTTTGGAACCCCCTTTCAGGTAGTTGAAAGCAGCTATCAAATCCCCCCTCATTCTTCTCTTCTGCAGGCTAAACAATCCCAGTTCCCTCAGCCTCTCCTCATAAGTCATGTGCTCCAGCCCCCTAATCATTTTTGTTGCCCTCCGCTGGACTCTTTCTAATTTATCCACATCCTTCTTGTAGTGTGGGGCCCAAAACTGGACACACTACTCCAAATGAGGCCTCACCAGTGCCGAATAGAGGGGAATGATCACGTCCCTCGATCTGCTGGAAATGCGCCTACTTATACAACCCAAAATGCCATTAGCCTTCTTGGCAACAAGGGCACACTGTTGACTCATATTCAGCTTTTCGTTCACCGTAACCCCTAGGTCCTTTTCTGCAGAACTGCTGCCCAGCCATTTGGTCCCTAGTCTGTAGCAGTGCATGGGATTCTTCCGTCCTAAGTGCAGGACTCTGCACTTGTCCTTGTTGAACCTCATCAGATTTCTTTTGGCCCAATCCTCTAATTTGTCTAGGTCCCTCTGTATCCTATCCCTACCCTCCAGCATATCAACCACTCCTCCCAGTTTAGTGTCATCGGCAAACTTGCTAAGGATGCAGTCCTTTAAATCCAACCTAGATCGGCACAAGTTAGATTCAATGCTCTTCTGCCACATGCCAAATCCTCTTTAAAATAAAGGGATTTTAAGATCAAGTAAACCCCCAGTTTGCAAGATCCTCTGGGCAGAGACCACATCTGCATTCATTCTGCAAAGCACCATGCACACCTATAGTATTAAACAATAAAATCCTAATATAATGTAGGGGACATTTTGTATTGGAAAAGTATGATCAAGCCAACCCAGTAGGTCTTTATATCTATAATCTTCCTCATCAGGGTACTTTTATACCTCCTATGATTTAAAAAAACAGAATATACAGTCAGAACTTCGATCCTTTCTTCTTATGCTAAAGCTTTGCTTTCCCCTCCCCCTCAGGGATCCAGCTACTAGCAGCCAAAGGGCAGAGCCAACTAGGCACCTACACCTTATGCTTTTGATTAAATGCTAAGTATCAGGTTGAATCATCAAGGCTTTCACAGCTAGTGAAGATGAGGAAATGGTCTGCCTGTAGCACAGCAAGACATACACAATCTGCGGTCAGCTGAGCTATTCCCAATCCCAAATCCCAGCACATTCAGTACAATTTGGTATGTTGAAAATCTAGACACTCCGAATGACTAGACTGGACCCAGAGGGTTTGGAAATTCAGCTTCAGTCTGACTGAGCAGGGCAGCAACCAGAGACGTATCGGAATCTGGATACTCAATGGTTGTCAGCGTTTTCGGGTAACGCCACTAAATAAACATTCTCCACTAGCTAAAATTTCCCAAGGAGATCTCCAGGGTAGCCCTACGTAGAACACGCTGCAGCCTGAAGGCACCATAGTTAAAATGTGAAATCATGAACTTCGCAGATAAGGTTGGAACCCTAACTTAATCCAAACCCCAACAACCCTCCTAATATGCAACAGAAACCAACCCTCACTCCAGCCTCTCAATACAGACAACAAGCCTCAACAGCCCACATCACACCTGGGCAACCTCCCCCACACCTTTCCATTGCCATGTAAGCCTTACATGTGCCTAGTTTTATGTGTACATTACAGCACCTCTCTAAGGGAATCACTCACAGGGAATACTCCATGGCTTATGTCCCTTTCCAGAAGGCAAATGATGCTTCTGGGAAGATCCAAAGCAGAGAGAATAATGGAAGGGAGAATCTGCACAATAATGCCCTCTCATTAGACAGCTCAACTTCTAAATTATCCTTTCAAATCCAGCCCAGGTTGGTAGTAATGAAGAGTTCACGGGATTTGAAGGTTATTAGTGCCACAAGAGAAATGAGTTGGTAGTTTCTATCTAGTTCCCAGTGGACAAGAGTCCACATCTCTAAAAAGTCACCACCTAAGGATTGGCAGCATCACCAAACTTATTGGTAATCTTCACAAAACAGGGCAATGACTGAATGGGCCATGGAGACAGACCTGACCTCCCCTTCTAGAAGTAGCAAAGATGAAGACAAAGTGGTGAGATGATGAAAGGGAGTTCTCACTTGTGAGTTGCAGAGTGGGCTTAAATTTTGTCCTAAAGTTTCTCATTTTAATTCACCTTCACACTCAGTTAAAAGGTTGACTTAATATACACAGAACCCCTTTTGCTATATATAAGCCCCATGGCCTGAAGCTCTAGAGGATAAGGAGCTCTTTATTCCCATATATTGGTGAACCAGTGAATAATGGCCATAGAGCTGCTTTATCTGCATACCCAGAATTTCAGATGGACAGAATTTCAGAGGGAAAGGAACTCTCTGCCCCCAATCTATTGGTCAATGGGAGATGGTACTGCTACAGCAAGAGTTTCCTTTGCATGAGCTTTCTACTCAGCATCCCTCCAGTGACACTTTGGGAGCCACCATAACTGTCCACAAACTCAGAATGGGGTAGCAGAACTCAGAAGTGACAGAGATACACAGAAGGGAAGCAGATTTAAACACAGCTATCTGCCATAGTGACTTTATTGTTCTGGCAACAAACAGGAACAAATGGAAGTGAGGCTTTGCACTGAGCACAGACGCCCAACCATTTAAAAGGGGCAGGACATCACATTCCACCATCTTACTTTAAAATACTTCCAAATATATATGCACATTAGGGTTTACATGGCTAATATAAAAACACTATACAACCTAACTAAAAGTTTCAGGTAACTTTCAAGTTATAAGGTATTATTATGCCATGGAATAGCAACTCACTAGCTAAACAATTTATAAGTTCTGGTGCACCATTGGTTTTGCACTCTCAAGAGAATGCGGTGGTGGTGCTGTGGCATTGTCCTGTACAATGAGAACAGTCAGTGATAAGGAATCAACTGGATCAGATAGCAAAGTTTGTCCCAACAAGTCGTTGAAAGTAAAAGTAGGGGGTTTGATTGGAGGAACAGAAAATCCCAATGAAACATCCCCAGACTCTGGTACTTGTCAAGGCTGCAACTAGTTCATATGTCATTTCCATAAAAGTACCACCAGATAATGATGAATCTCATGATATCGAGCATAGCTTGGGATTTAGCTACATGTTAGGCAATATCAAGACAGAGCAGGTCCAAACATGTACACAAAGATTGCCTTGATAAAAAGAGTTTCAGGTGACTCCTAGATAGTAACAAGTGCTGTGTTCCCATAGATAAGCAAGAAATTGTCCAAGTTCTGCTGATGACTCAAATAGATTTGTTAGCCCTTAAGGCATATTTAATTGTCTGTAGAAAGAATTTCACTAGTCCATTTGTAGCAGATGATATAGAGTAGATCATATTGTACTTAATTCCATTTGAAGCTATATATTTTGAATGGGCGTCCATTATGACCAAAAACTGCCTAGTCCTCTCCTGAGCCTCCACCACTGGACCCAGCAAGAGTAAAAGGGACCTCACCAGAGTACACTGAATTCTGCTGCTGTCCTCTGCAACTTCAACAAAGAGCCCTCTGCATTGACTCCACATTCAATACAAAATTTCATGAGTGAAATCTTGGTCTCATTAAAGTTAAGAACATAAGAATGGCACTACTGGGTCACACCAAGGTCCATTTAGCCCAGTATCCTCTTTTCCGACAGTGGCCAGTGCCAGGTGCCCCAGAGGGAAT
The DNA here is from genome assembly GCA_037349315.1 of Chelydra serpentina. Taxonomy (NCBI): domain Eukaryota; kingdom Metazoa; phylum Chordata; order Testudines; family Chelydridae; genus Chelydra; species Chelydra serpentina. The sequence goes on from JBAIAC010000042.1 coordinate 33,506,030, forward strand.
GAACAGAACAGGGAATCACCAAGTGATCCATCCCCTGTCACTCATTCCCAGCTTCTGGCAAACAGAGACTAGGGACACCATTCCTGCCCATCCTGGCTAATAGCCATTGATGGACCTATCCTCCATGAACTTATCTAGTTCTTTTTTGAACCCTGTTATGGTCTTGGCCTTCACAACAACTTCTGGCAAAAAGTTCCACAGACTGACTGTGCATTGGGTGAAGACATACATCCTTTTGTTTGTTTTAAACCTGCTGCCTATTTCATTTGTTCACCCCTAGTTCTTGTGTTATGAGAAGTAGCAAACACTTCCTTATCTACTTTCTCTACACCAGTCATGATTTTATAGACCTCAATCATATCTCCCCCTAGTCATCTCTTTTCCAAGCTTATTAATCTCTCCTCATACGGAAGCCATTTCATACCCCTAATCATTTTTGTTGCCCTTTTCTGACCCTTTTCCAATTAATGGGAGTTTTGTCCTACATGCCTGTTTGTGTCTTTCACTCTCTCTGAGCCTGATCTGGTGAGTAGCTTAGTGTTCTCAACTTCCACTCTCTTCAGTAAGAGTAGAGGCCACTCAGCACTTTGCAGGATCAGGCCATAGATATAGATGTATAGCCAATGTATATGTACATATAGTACAACACACATCGGTTTCCTATACTGCAATTAAGAAAACCAAGATATTGCAATGCCAAGCAAAACGGCATATGTACATCTCTCTTACCAACAGAGCACTCCTTACATCAGGACTGTACTTGATAAGGGCCAAATTTCAGAAGTGTTGAGCACCCACAAATCCCAGTTAAAAAAAAAAAAGACTGAACAAATTCAGGTGCTAAGCACTTTTCAGGGTTTACCTTACTGGCCCAGTCCAGTGCCCTTGAAGTCAGTGAAATAGATCTCTAGGGGCTTCAATACGAGTTAGAGCAGGCCCCAAGAGAGCACATAGTGATTGTTATCTCATCTTAATAATAAGTTTTCAGGATAGCTTGAGGTCTATACAGTCAGTTATCAGTTATTAACCACAGAAACTAGATTTGATCAATGGCTACAAGTCATGAACTATTTATTCCTAAGGAAAAGGTAAGAAATTGGAGGATTATGCAGTTACTACAAATCAAAACTAAAATGATGGCTGCTTCTCCTGTAAACCAACCTATTGGTCATGCAAGTCTGCCTTCCACCAAGTACCAACAGTGTAAGAATTTAATAAACTGTAACCAGTCCGCTCAAGTAGTCCTCCAGAGCTGAGAGCCCTGCAGCTCAAATACTTCCAGGTTAGGTTTCGGCATCAGAGAAATCCTCCTCTTTTTCTGGATCCTCCCTCTCCGAGTTCTCAGATACTATTACTGTGGCCTTAAGTTTTTCTGATTAATCTAATTACTAACAAATATAAGACTGTGCTCCAAAACAAGCTCTCAGCCATGCTGATATAGGAATGCATAATCTAAATCCAACTCCCGTGGTTGCCCATCAACTCACTCGGCAGTCAGGAAATAAAGAAATTCTGGACTTGCCAAATGTAATAACTCCTTTCTGCCTTGCAGCCTTATTCCTTGTTCTAAGTCAACTGAAGGTTTTGAGAATTGTCCAGCCTGTAGTCATTTCAGTTTACTTTCTCAGGAGAAGCTGCAGTCAGATTCCAGTTTAATAGACCTATTGTTATTCCCTATCTCTGGGGGTCCCAGCAGCTTTTAAAAGATAATATTTTAACATTTATATGGCAACTTTCATCCCAATGTACTTTTAAATCCTCCTACAAATGGCACCATTGAAATGCAGTTACTTCTCGGGTCAGCAGCTATACCTAACACAACAGCAGGGGAGGGGAAATTTTGGCATGGGTACTAGGACAAATCCCTTCTTTTATGATAAATGCCATGGTATCTTTAATATCTAAGTGGAGCAGACTGAACCTTGGTTTTTAAGGTTTCGCCTGAAGGCCCTATACACACTGAAAATGGGTGGAATGTATTAGGCTAGATCCTGGGCTGCCTTACTGTTCCCATGCCACAAAGCTGCCTTAAAGCTGGTACAAACAGCCATCAGATCCCAGAATAGCTGGGTGGAGTAGAGCTGCCATAATGGCTCCTACACCATCACTTCTTCGTATGGCCAGGGAAAGTGGCCATAGCCATGGTGTCCCTACCCCCAGGAAGCCAGGGCTTCTGTATAGGCCCCTTGCTGCTATAGACATCTGGTGCAACTTAGAATGCCTTTGGACAGCTTTAAATTGTGTTAAGGGCATTGGAATGCAAAGAGGGACTGAAGTCACCTTCGTGTACCCTCCAGCTGTCACCCCCTCCCATCTCCCTCCAAAGCGGCACCAAATGCTTCTCAGATGCAACTCAAGATCTGAGCCATTTAAGATCCGAGCCATTTTACCTGTCTCAGATGGATGAACAACTCAGTCAGTCCTGTTGGAATTTGAACCTAAGACCCCAGGCTGTTCAGATAATACAAACCAGGGCTAGCCTGAGGTCATACAGGATCCTGGATGACCATTAAAACCAACCACAAAACTGGAAAACTCCACCACTGTAAATCCTACCTCTGTTTTAGGGGCCTGCACCTCTAAGGCAGCCCAGCTCCATACCTTAGAGATTCTCAGCACCCTAGGAAGTTTATCCTCTGATTATTTTCCATGTCATCTAATTGGTAGCTGTACTTTCTCTGATCAGCTCACAAAACTATGGGATCTTATTTCTCAAGCCTAACTCGGATATTTCTGATTCATGAACAAAACTGTCCCCTAGAAAGGTTTCAGTGTCTGAATGATCACTTGGTTGCTGTACATAATTAATTCCTTTACTCCTTGCAGATTTTCCTTCATCTGAAGGGCCTTTAAGGAAAGCTCTATGAGGAGCATGGAATGGTGTGAGCCAGTCTTACACAGCATATAAAACAATTTTATGTCACTTAAACATTTACTGTATGCAGTGTTGGTGTAGCTGTGTTGGTCCCAGGATATTAGAGAGACAAGGTGGGTGAGGCAATATATTTTATTGGTGAGAGAGACATGCTTTCAAGTTTACACAGAGATGAAGAAGAGCTCTGTATAAGCTTGAAAAAAAATTATCTCACCAACAGAAATTGGTTCAATAAAATATATTACCTCATCCACAAAAGCTTATGCTTCAATACCTCTGTTAGTCTATAAGGTGCCACAGGACCCTTTGTCGCTTCTTAGGCCCTTAAGACGCTGATATCTTCCCTCATTCAGGCCCTGCTACCAGCCTGCTTATTTGTCCCCTTCAACTGAGTGTTGAGAGCCACTATAGCTGGCCCAGAACAGCAGTCATGAGTGAAAGAAGAAAACGCCCCTTGGGGCAGTATTCAGAAAAAGAAAGAAAGCAAGGGAAGTTTTTCTATCTAAGCAGGAAGGAGCTCTCCTGAGATACATAAACACAAAATATTCTCGGTGAGCCTTCCGGCCCCAGTGAGGATGTGAATGGTGAGGAGATGCCTGATCTTCCAGTTAGTCAGAGTGCAGGTGACCTGGCAGCTACTGCAGCATCCATATCTCCATCTCAAATGAATGTAACCATCGTCTTCTCACACCAGTTTTACATTGATATAACTCCTCTGACTTCTGATTTACTCAAATATAAGTAAGAGGAGAATCCGCCTCCAAGCATCTATCTACAGTGTATGATCTCAAGAAAATGGACACTTTGGCATGGGGAATTGTACATGAACCATTTTTTGAGAAAAAAGAGGATGTTTTATGTACAACTGCAGTACCCATGAATTTTCCCATCTGCTAAGTTAATATAAGGATCCTGCTTAAATTCTTTTAAATCAAGCTTATAATAAACTAAATCATCACAACATATGTAAAAGGAAAATCCCGTGTCACTCATGTTCCACAGTAAAAATCCCATTGATTTAACAGGCTGTAGATCAGACCCCCTATCTAAATTTCTTAGAGCCTGATTTACTGTGTCTCTCATGTAAGCTACTACTTTAATCAACCACAAGTGCATGTTCCCAAAAGGCTATAGTTTTGCAGAAGAGTACCGTCCTGTTATGGGGTCATGTAAAATGTTGGGACTTGGATGTACTAGTAATGATGAAATACACCTCTCTGACCCCTACTGCATGATCCAACTCCACAGCAGTGACATAGTCATGGAAATAACATGGAGGTATTCTTTGTAATATTTCAGTGTTCTAACTTACCATTTGGTCAGTTCTTGGTGGCAGTTTAGGGCCAGATTCTGCCATCCCTACTCATACTCATTTTCAGTGGGACTACGCACAGGATAAACAATTATTCAGTGAGAGTACTGGGGCAAAAATTGGCCATTTATGTACTTCTGATATAAACTAGAATAACCATTAACTCTACCCTGAAGGTTTCCATTTATTATCATCTCTAATTGTTCCACGATAAACTTAATTAAAACATTATTAGCTAGATTCTAAGTATGTCTTTAAGCCAGTTGGCAGCACCCAGACTGGCCTAAGTTAGAGCATAAGCATAAGTTCTAACTCTGGTATAAGTTAGAGCAGTTTCCCTGGACCCACTTGTGAGATCCTGTAAAACCCCAAATCCCAGAAATACTGAGAGCTATGAGCATGTCCCTGCGTCTCCCAATCTGATTTTATATAGGACTTAGACTGCCCCTGTATTGGGTGAATTTTTCCCAACTCACTGAGGCCTCTTTATGGTCCTTGTACACCGCCAGAATGGCATGCAGGGGCCAGAACCCAGCACTTCAGAGTGTTTTCCTGCAGTCCTTAGCCTTGCAAAAGTCCTGTTGATACCTTGAAGTCTAAGACTTTGATGAGGGTTTTCTTTCTAAAAGACTGCAGAATCAGGACCTTAATGGAGAATACAGAATGAACACCACACACAGTGGAAATTCTTCAAGAGCAGCTGTTACTGCATAGGAGAAGTTTGAAAAAAAAACCCACTATTTTGTTCTGAAACAATTCTGCTTCTGTATTGTATATTTCCTCTATTTTTCTCCTCATTATCTATTACTAAAGATATTTTTATGAAAACAAAATCTTTGCTTAAGGGTTCATCTGCCCTTTTTACTTATTACCCATCCAACATCCTAATCCTTTGTTCGTGACATCGCTGTAGAGCTGCTGTGGAAATTATTATGCTGCCAACAAGCAGAGGACTATGAATACAGGTAGAGAATAAACAGAAGATCTCTTGAGAAAAAAAGATCCTTTTTTCATCCAAATATTTTCATTAATAATGAATGAAGGAAGGAAAATGCATGATATTTTTCTGAGGAGTGGCTGCTCTTTTAATCAGGCATTTGGCAAGAGGAAGTGTGAAAGGGCCTGTCACTCTGAGAAAAACGTTTTTTAAACAAGGCTAGGCAGTTTGCTCTTATGATCTGTTTGCACTTCTTGATCATTTTTATTCTTTGCAGTCTGCAAGCACCAGTTTCAGGAAGAGTGACAGATTGCCATTTACTGCACATGCTTTCTAAATGACCTCCAAAAGGCTTTGTCATACCCCGATATGCCTAGAAACAGTATTGCCAATCCCAAACACTCAAAATTCATGAGTTTTTTTAAAAAGCAACACTTTTTGCAATATTTTGATTTGCTTTCTTGTTTTTGAGCTTTTACAGTACATTTGGGTCATGTTTTCAAACTTTTCTTCAAGGTATCTAGCTCCATGAGGGCTAGATGCTAATTTTATTTTTTAAATATAAGTTGAGAATCTCACCTGATCACTTGACTCCAGGAGCTGCAGCTTTTAAGGAAAACCCAAATATGAGACTCATGATAAGAGCTGGCAACACTAGTAAATAAATAGTTTTTCAGCTAATTACAGGTCGGATTATGTAAATTACAAAACCTGCCAATTTTGGAGACAGAGCAGAGTCAGACCAATCCAGGGGGAGTAACTGTAGGGAATGATGGATAATTGCTCTCCAAATACCTGAACACATATGTTAAGTGTGCAGGCTGCATCTTCTCAGCTCTTCTAGCTGGTGCAGAAGACATGGTCCCATCTTCTCCTTTGGAGAGGATTGCACCTTGCTGGTTCAAAGGGGAATAGTTCCTTTGTTCCACTGAATGTCAGAACGGAGAATAAACCTGGCACTTGTGGGAAGTCCAGGAACAGGAAGGGGGGGGGGACAGAGAGGGTTTCTTGCACCCTCCCCCCAGTACATTTCAGGGAAGGTAAATACTGAAACAGTGTTCTAATAGGGTATCTCTAGCAAACAGATTAAAGAGAACTTCATAAGCATAGTTTGAGGATGAGTGAGAAACATTTTTACTTTCATATCATGATCAGGTTCTAATCACAAAAGTGTTGTATACTACTTACCTGTGTGCATTACCTAGCTAACAAAGAGGGGCTTTGCTCTGAACAATGGCTCTGCAAAAAAAAAAAAAGCTTGTTTATTGCCTTTCATTGCTCCATCTCACATATGCTCAGTTTACAAGTAAAGATTTATTGTTTCGAGTTTCTGGCAAAATATTGAAAAGCAAAATATTTCAATTTGGAAATGTTGCCATGATGTCTTGTGGGACTTGTAGTTCAAATGCCACATGCTTCGATTCTCCTCTTAAGACTGGGCTTACTGGTTGGACTACATCTTCCATGATGCAACACGATCTTCCCTCTTGGTGATGTGAGGTGGTTCACCATGTGAGTCAGATGGTCACAGTGCATCATGGGAGATGAAGTCCAGCTGGGGCACATTAAGAAGAATGGGAGACTGAGTTACCTGAACTACAACTTCTGTGAGGCACTGTGGTGGCATTTCAGAATCAGAAATGTTTTCAGTTTGAAATTGGAATTTTCCTTAGAATCCAGACAATTCTTCCCCCCCCAAAAAAAAAAATTAATTGAAAATCCAATTTGCTGTTGAGAAACAGTTACAATTGAAATATTTCAACCAGCTCTACTAAATGTTTTTGGCCCTAAAGTAAATAGAAATGAATCACCACACATAAGTTTAGAAAGAAGCTGCCATTTAAAAAAAGTTTTCATAGTAGCACACTTGGAGTTATAAAGGCTGAAGACAATGCTGGTATTCTAGGTTTTCAGAAGAACAACTCAGTGTTATTTTTAGTGGAAATATAGCACACAAAAATCAGTCTCATCATGTTTTTTGTGGTATTTTCCCAAGATAAATTTGGGAATATGTAGTATAATAATAGTATATGACACCTCAATAAAAAAATAGTATAGAACACCTCAATAAAAAAAACAACAATAAAAATTCATTTCTCTAATACAGGGACAGATCAAGGAAAAGGAGAAAATTGTTTGATTATGCTCATTACATTCAGGGGGATTGATCAAATAATATTATGTTCTGCAGGGTAGAGGATGGTGGTGTTAAGAAATGTTAAATTGTTATATTCTTTGAAGGCTTTTCCTCCAACTTATTTGGAAACCTTCTATTATTCCACATGAATATGCTATCTAGTCACTAATAAACTTGTGCATGCATTACTGACACTTTTGATAAAAATCTGCACGTAGAGACAAATAATGCATTAAGTATTCTCCCTGGGATGCAGACTGCTGGTTCTAAAAACAGAACATAACAAAGGTTATTTTAGATTAATGGGATGTTTGCTTGACTTCTACAGTATTTTTCAAAATGAAAAAAGAGAAAAACTACTTAAATTCTAGTAGATTATGATAGCGCCAAGAAGCCTCAATCAGAGGTTAGGATCACACTGCTCTAGGCACTGTATAAACAAGTAAAATAGACAGTCCCGGCCCCACATGCTCACAATCTAGGATTGTGACAGGACCAAACAGGCACATAAAGAACAAATGAGGTCATATTGGGTAGGAGACAAGATAAAAGGAAAGATGGGCAATTATTTTTCTCTCTCTAGTTCATGAGAAACACTGCACTTCTTATTTACCACACAGTATGAAGAGGGGACAAATCAACATGGTACAGAAAAATAATATCCTGTGTAATAGATGGGCTGGTTACTGACCAAGATTATCTGAATCAAAATCATCCATAAACTGTGTCAATACACGGCTGAAAACTGTCACCAGAAGCTGGCTATTTTTTGAAGCAGAACTAAAGACCATTCACAGCTGGCTATACTCTATTACAGAAATGCAGATTAAGGCATGTTTGAAAGCATTATGAATAATACATTATTTTAAAAGTACAAAGTGAATATTGTAATCAGCTGTCAAAATTCAAGAAGCAATTTTCAATCTATGGGCCAGATTCTTCCTAGCAGTTGCAAGGGATTTCAATTTTTGGAGTGGGGAGAGGCTGTGCTGGAGGAGGGCCTTCATCTCCTGGAAGGGCTGTAGTGATGATAGGGAGGGCAGTTTTAAATTCTGTCTGTTGCTCCACAGAAAGCATTGAAACTGCATCTGCCTGCAGATTGGAGGATGGATTCCATTCACTCCAACCGTCACATAGTTTCATGCACCCTTTAACTCAGGCTTTGTACAGAGAAAGGAGGAGGGAGTGTGAATGGTGGTGGTTGAATTTCACCTCTCACATTTTTCCCACTGCTTGCATCCGATGAAGTGGGTATTCACCCACGAAAGCTTATGCTCCAATACCTCTGTTAGTCTATAAGGTGCCACAGGACCCTTTGTCGCTTCTACAGATCCAGACTAACACAGCTACTCCTCTGATACCCCTCACAATGTTGCACAGATCCAAAGACAAAGAAATACCTGCCAATTGCAGTAGGTCTCTGTTCCATTCATAAGCTTTTGGGCTCTATAAGAATTTCAAATCTAGACACTCCCCAACAGCTCCCATCTGTAGTTAATGGCAGTGTCCTATATTTGGCATCTTTGGTGACTAAATAAAGCCTTGAATGTTAGCAATATGGGAGCTCTAACAGTACTGCCTCACTCTTATCATTCATATCTAGTAAATATTTATTCACTGCATAACTAAGAGATCCTGCAGTTCTTTCTCAGGGAAAAACTGCCCTTCTACTAAATGTAATGGAAATTGTTCTTACTCAGGTAGAAATTGCCCCATACACCCACCCACTTTTTTTTGTTGCTGTAAATTTTTGAAACATTGAAAATCTCCTGCAGTGTGTTCTGCAATGTAGCAGTGGTATAATTTGTCCTGTACTCGTGCAGTTTGAGGAAAGTGAATCAGGGTTCCGGTTCTAAAACTCTACACATCTTTGTATTGTTCCTAAGATTAAAAGCTGCAGGCTCTTAATCCATAGTGTAAATTACTATCCCTGTAGTTAGTCCCTGTGGTGAAGGTAACTATGCCACAATATGCCTCCAGGTATCTAGGGAAATAACAAAAAGAAAAACAACAACATAGTTTCTGAGTTAAACATTCTCTTTTCTGTGTACAGATAATCATTTTCTTTCTCCAAGCTAAAACTTTATATAGCTTTTCAAAAAGCATATTTGTGATGGCTTTGATGGATATGCTTATCTAAATAACCAGTGCCTGACTGCAGTTTTACACACAAGTATTATATTCTGTAAGATCACTAATATCTAGTGTGTCATTGACCAGTCAATCAGTTGTAACAATAATGTCTTTCAGAACTTTACCCTGGGCTCTAAACTTTGCCAGATGGTTCATTACGTAATTGGTATAAGATCCAAATACTAGCTAATATTGTTTAGATATAGTCTGGGCCTTCAGTGTAAACAATTAGGACAAAACCGTTACAAAGACTAAGGATTGTCTGAATTCACATAAAACCATGACAGACCACTTCTTGGAGCACTGTACCAGCAGGGAAAAATTTTACCAGACACCACTGAAGGGCATCTGGTTTCATCACCTTTATCTCCCTAAATAGATAGAATGCAAAATTTCAACACATATAATTATGGTATCAAGAGTGATGGCTTAAAAATGAGCCATACACCTGACATAACATTTCCGGCTTTCACTGCCAAGTATGATGCATGTTCAGAGAGTGTGAAATTTCATAAATGGGGAGGGATCTATAGTGAAAGAGAGCGTTCTCACAGGGTGAGTCTATGTAAACAGATTACAAAGAGGACTTCACACACACAGTTTGAGGAAGGGTGAGAAGAATTTTTTTACCTTCACATTGTGATCATCAAGTTCAAGACCCAAGAATGCAGGCTTTTTACAGCGTTTCCCCCTATTATGTTTTCTGTAAATCACTGGAGATTAAAACTTCCCCTTATTTCTTTCTTTTTCTGTTTGAAAGAAAGTTGATGTTCTTTAGAAAACGACCAATTGTTCTTTCACAAGTTCCCATGCCAAGTTTAGAAATCACAGCAATGATGTGAAGCAAAGTCATTTCATCCCACCTTTTATTTTTCAAAAACATGAAACAAGAAATATTGACACTGTGCATGGAGCTCCGGAGAATGAAATTCACCCCTGTGCAGAGAATCAGCTCAAGACCTACGCACTCACTGCAATCTCACCTCAAATTCTGAAGTTACCCTTATTCACTTTTTATTCCTTACTTAGGGAAAGCTCATCAACTCCCATTCCGTTCTAAGAACTGAGTAAAGGCTTTCTGGAGAAGGATCATCTCTGTGTTATGAGCTTGTGTACAGTGTCTAGTACAATGGAGCCATGATCCATGATGAATCCTGGTCATATGCCACCTGAGGCCTGTTGCACATATGCTAAGACAACAACAATGACTGGGGCCCCAGGGAGCCACCATAATGCAAAACAATAACACACGGAACACAGAACAATTTTTCCTCAGCTTCTAGGAGACATTTTTACAATGTTCTCTTTATTTTTGTTGCTGGGTTTCTCTTTCCCTCTGCTTTCCTTGGGGAAAAATGCTGCTTACAATCTGTACTGTAGGCACCTCTCCTCAGATGGTCTCCATCAACCCAGACAGCAAGACCCCCTGCTTTTGGTCTTCCATTTTGTAGCTCACAGAACTGCTTCTAAGCATCTGGTCCATAGGGCTCTCTCCACATTATGGTTAGACTCAGCTAGCAAAAACTTTTAGCATGGTTACAGTATAGGCAGGTCTTTTTTTATTTTTGGCTAGAGATTAGCTTGAAGTGTAGGTTGGGTAGTGGGTCTTGGGGAAAAACAAATTCCTACCCACCATTGTCAAGGGGACTATTTTAGCAACAACGTAGCTGTTTGCAGAGTTTCAACCACAGCTTGGTAGAGCAGAACTCCCAAGTATACATGTCTAGAAGTGTCTGTTTACTATTAAGTGTAGTAGCCGTGTTAGTCTGTGTCAGCAAAACGAAAATAAGAAAGAAAAACTTGTAGCACCTTAGAGACTAACAAATTTATTTCAGCATAAGCTTTCGTGGGTATTAACCCACGAAAGCTTATGCTGAAATAAATTTGTTAGTCTCTAAGGTGCTACAAGTTTTTCTTTCTTATTTTCGTTTTGTTTACTATTGTTCATTGCTATCTGACTTCTTCATCCATGTATACAAAGCAATCCTTGGGGGTGTTTGGGTAAGCAGTCCCTAAGTCTTTAGTGTTATGAGAACTTTTTCCCTTACAAACTATTTTAACTGATAAAGTTTGCATCTTTTCTGATGTTCAAGCATGAGTGGGATATCAAAGGCACTGCATATTTGCAATACCTCTGGACTCTTGCAGATGAGCTGAAAGGCAGACGATTTTCTGAAAGCTGTTTAACTATTTATGTTCATATCAGCAAAAATCCAAGTATTTTCTTATCACTTTCCAGGGGAGTCTGAGCTGCTTCAGGATTTAAGACTTTTTTTTTTACATTTAAAAAAAAGAGGGCTCAAAGAAAGACATTTTGCTGATATGGTTGAGGACAATGTTTTTGTGAATTAAAGTGAAAACTTGATTAAAGATGCGTCTCTTTGGATTGTTTATGCTCTTTGGAAAGAGCAAGTTCTCTCCAAGTCATCATGTCACCTGAGACTCCTTCTTGCTGTATAAACATTTTCACTGACTGCCATCGTGCTTGATGGTTAAGGCAGAGCTGGTCGGCCCACATCCTCTCTGGGTGCTGCTGAGCTCAGTCAACAACCCACTCATAAGTCTAGCTGATATTTCTGCTTCTTAAGGCCAAGGTAACCTTTCCAGACGTCATATTTAAAACAAAGCAAAGCAAAGCAAACACACACAATTTGGAGCAAATATTAATTTAGTGATAATAGCTTAGGCACTTCATTCATTCCCAGGAATAAGTCTGCCTTTCATTTTCTTATAAGATAATGTTTTCCAGAAACTGTGGATTTGAAATTCTCCACATATTTCTGAAATGCAGAGACAAAAGGACCTGATTCAAGACAACATCCCTCTTCAGGAAAGCATGTAAGCACATACTTCTGTCCCACTGAAGTCAATGAGAGAGACAACCACATGCTTAAGTGCTTTCATGAATCCGAGCCAGAATGGCTATCTTACAATAGGTAGTCAACACTTCACCCCCTCCCTCTCCTGGGATTTGGCTTTAACAACAATACAAGAGTTCAGTTCAAACTTTTCCATGGGCCTGAATGCCATCAGGGTTCTTATCTCAGGACTGCTCAGATTGCATAATTCCTCTCTGTCACCTAGGCATTTGGGTGGGGAAAGAAGCCCCCTGGCTCAGTCAGACAGCAGAACCGACGTAATTATTTTCCTCAGGATCAACATGTGCAAACAAGGGGGTGATTCAGACAAACACTGCCGGCCTATTCCAGAATCAAAGTAAATTATGAGTTCTGAACATGAATTGGAAGCTTGTTTTATAATTGTGGGTAGGGAGAACACCTGTCCTGTACCATCTATATTTTAGGGCATCCCTTACTTGTGCCCAGTATCTTGAGATTAGTATCCAGTAAGAAGCCATTAAGTAGTGGTCGATCAGTATTTCCAATGACCAAACATGCTATGGCTCAAACACTGATACTTACAGTGGATTTTGTTCCACAAATAAATCACCTTTTGCTTGTGTTTATTGGAATACATATGGAAGGGCAGGCCATAACCATGGAGACTAGATTCCAAATGCCAAAGTTACAAATTTTTCCAATTTATGTGGCGGACAAGTCAATACATCAACAGGTTGTTGCCTTACAGAGCAATTAGTAACATACAAAGAAAGTAAACTAAAGAGATTCAGGACAAATATTCTAAGAACCTTACAGGTAATAAAAGCACTGTGAAATTTTTCCGGCAATCAATGAAAAGATTTCAGTACCAGAGTAACATTCAAACAGCACAGGGTCCTCAAGGACACTGACACCGCATTCGTAGCAAATTAAGGTGTATTCCTTTTTAAAAAAACAGTGAAAAGAATTGGAATCACATTGGACTCCTGATATTTCATCCCGACCTTAACTATAGCTCTGCCACTACACTACTGAAATTGTCAGTGTTCAATTTTTCTTTAGTTAATTATCTATTTTATAGTTATCTCAGCTAATCCATATATTACTAGTTTCCATGTGGACAAACCAGGTGGAGCCATGCTAGCCAATTTACTGAAACATAATTTTAATAGCATCTCTCGCAGTATCATACCTCAGATCCATGCAAATTATGTAGGTGAAAGCGACCCATTCATACCCCTTGTAAATTAGCTTTGGGCGGCATTGCACTGAAACTGAAATCCCCAACAATTTCATATTCTCAAGAAATGTGTAAGACTAGTTTATTTTGCATAGCTTTGCTCTGTACACATATGCAGTACTGTATATATACACACCTGTAAATATTGTACATTTACAGTTAAAAGATGATATCTGGAAGTAAGCCCAATCCCCCCAAACTATACTTGGAAAAATTACTAACATTATGCCAATATGTGCTACTTCTGTCATTTGTAAGAAACTGTAAGAATCAATCACAGATTAATTACTAGCCCGGTCTTAATGGCTCCTTTTTATTATTAGTCAGTTTAAATAAGTACTTTATGCCCGTCTTTTCTCAGGTTCTCTTTTCAAAGAAGAGGTTTTAAACAGTATATTAAGTACCGTGGGAAAGAGCTAAAATAAAATCAGGTGAGTATGGGTACATGAGGATAAATATTTTTTAAGACTGAAAAGCCTATTAAAAACTCCCACCCAAATGGCATTTTATCCTAAACAAAAGTCTGCATTGGAGGTAAGACTTTCTCTGCAGCTCCAGATTTCCTATGGATATAGATAAAGCATTATATTAACGCTCCTCTGGATTCTAAAAAATTGATATATAGTGATTTCATTCCAGTTTTTATATCATACCATTTAGATATTCAATGAATGCAAAGACAGCCTATGTACAGAATAACGTAGTCCTAACCACAATGTTTAATAGTGTGTGCCCGTAGCTCCCACTCACTTCACTAGCTCTATGACTGCACATCTCTCAGCCAAATTTAGCCCGCAAACTTTACTATAAGATCACTGCAGGAACCAAAGGGCTCTCCCATGTTAAAAGCCACAGGAGGGGACTTTTTGCAAATGAATCTCCAGGAGAATTCCCTCAGAGAGATTAGCCTACATCATCGGATCTTGGGATTGGAGTGTTTCTCCTCCTCCTCACCATGAAAAAGCTGCCTTCCAAATCTGGTTGATCCTTGGGCATCTATGATAGGTGATGGCTATGCAGCTTCAATATAGCCTCATTACCACCGAAGCTCCTGAGGACTCCAAAGGGCTATGCAAAATAAGTTAATAATGCCTGGAACCATATTTCAAGGTAATGTCTGTGGGTTTAGAGAGTGGGGACAATGTGGGCACGTTTCCCAGACCTGGCCGTTCCCTCTACTCTGGCTCACTCATCTCCAACTCCTTCTCCTGAAATGATTCTGGTCTATGCAGAGAGAGTTCATGGTATTGAGGGAGGAGGAGAGGGGAGGGTGCCATGGAGGCACTTAAGCCACTTTATGCAGTGAGGGGGGTGATGCATGGAGAAGAGACAGATCTGATCCCAAAGTTCCTTAGTCCATTTCAACAAAAATCTATGAGAATTTTTAGACTCTCCCTGGTAAGTCTGGCCTTGATTTAAATACATCATTTAGGGTTCTAAAATGTGTCTGCGGAAGAGTTCCTTGCAGAAAGCTCCCTTGTTTCTTGATTATTTGCACAGAATGAAATTGACAAACAAAATTGAGCCTTTCCATTAGTTTCCTGTTGTGCCAGTTTTATACTCTAGGTTTGCCTCCCAAACACTTATTTATTTTGTGGCAAACTAATTAAATAGCAAAAAAACCCACACTTTTTTTTTAAAGTTACCTTAATCTCAGGCTGGGGTCCTAGTCTGATCCGATTAGTTAAGATAATCACATTGAGTCTCCTTCAGGAGCCTCCCTCGTGTTGTTTAGAATACATGCCAATTTTGAATTCATCAGAATAATGTGCAGTCAGAATAGCAGAAGAATGAGAACAAGTTCAGAAGGGTGCAGTTAACTTTAAAAAAAAAACTGTGCCTCTTCGTTTACTAGCTTCAGCTGGGTATGCAAGTGGAAATACTGAAATACCCTGGGGAATATATTTTTCTTCTGACACAACTGAAACTAGGAAATCCTGGAAATCTCTTGAGACTCTGCTCTTTTGATATTTCCAACTCAGCTTCCAAATCAGACACATTTGGAGAAGGATTCAATAAGTATCTGAATCCCTGCGCTACTTCTCCTGCCAAGATCCTGGACTGGTAGAATTCTGCCCAGCACCAATTTTTAGATTATTTTTCAGCCACTGAAGCCAGCTAAGACTATTTCCTAACACTGCTGAAGTTCTTTAAATGGAAGATTTTAAACACTCATTGTCCATTCCTTTAGGCCTAGAGTAATGGACACAGGGACTTTAAAATGCTGTTTCCCCAGATTCCTGAAATGTGATTTCACCAGAAAATGCATAGAGTATTTAAAGTGAAGAACAAGTTTGTAAAAGGAGAAGGCTAGTGGCTCTCCCCAGAGCTGTCATTCAGACCAAACCAGAGAAAGCTCTTGCCACCCTACTCCTCTATGGGCAGTAATATCTGATGACAATCCCACTAGTTTTCTATCTGAAGGTAACTGATGGTCGTGTCCTTTGACCTTTCTTCAGGTCTTTACTACCATGAGCTATCCAGCACTGCTTGCTGCTGATAGGCTGGAAATATCAATCTATTTGAGGTAGATTCACTAATCTCTTACCATGCTGAAATCTTCTTTTCCAGCTCTTATTTTTGAAAAATTGTTATAGGAACATTCTAGACAAACTAAATCCAGGTCCTTGGCTGACAAGTCCACAGCATACTCAGGAGCAGGGGGTGCAATGGGCTGGGATGGCCATGTAGCAATCTCATTCCCTAGGTTTGATTTAACTCCTATATCACATCTGGGGCACAGGAAAGCCACATTACTTACATCTGCACCATCATAGAAAATTCAGGCACTGCAGGGAGAGAACTGTTTCTTACCTCTGTCCCACGACTTCAGTTATAGCCCAAAAGAAGTATTCCCTTCCTTTAAGCGAGAGGCGCAACAGCAACAGCATAGTATGTACCGGTTTTAAGACCATTTTGCTCCATCACTACATTTTTGGAGGGTGTGAATTTTTAAGCATCCTGCACATTTACAGCATAGCAGCTTCCCATACAATGGGAAATTGAAGTCTGATATTTTTCCCTGAGCTGACACAACCTCAAACCTTCCTCCCCTTTTGGGCTTCTCTAGGAAGCTTGAAAAACAAAAACTAAGCCCCCAAATAATGAAAAATTTTCAGATTAAAATATATGTCAGGAAAATACTATTTCTCTTACTTTAAGTGAATCCAGACAACAATTAGCTCAACATCTTAATAACTGTTCTCCCTGAAACCAACTTGGGCTCTGTCTTCCTTCTTTGAGGCAGTGGTTTACAAACTGTGGCCCACAGACCTGTATGTCTAAGATTTCCAAAGGGGTCTGCACCTGCATCTGAAATTTTTTAGGGGTCTTCAAATGAAAAAAGGTTGAAAACCACTGCTCTAGGGTATTCAGCATCACTTACACAGCTGAGTTGACTTCAGTCACTACCATGGTCTCATTGAAAGTCCTGAGATTTGGGAATTTCTCAGGACTGGCTCCAAAAAGTCTGTCTTGGGCCAAAAGTCTGAAGCTAACTAGATATGATTGAAAGCAGTCATGTCATAGGAACATAAGTGGGATTATTCTATCATTTCTTTAATTCAGTACAGCAATGAGACCGATACACCAACATTAAACCTTAATGCATCCCATCTTGGAACTCACATCAGACTGAAAATTCCCTTTTCCTTGGTTATCTAGTTCGTCCCCAGCCTAGTTCATGCACTACAGCCCTTTGCTGCTGGCTGTAGTGCAGTGCAAATGAAAAATCCCAATTTCTAAAATTCAAGGCCTTGTCAACAGTGTGAATTTTCTGAAATTTTCCCATTGTTGCTCAAGAAGTAGCATGGCTCCATCCGTGCTAAAGATGGTCGGAGTGCTAGTGCAGACTGGCTGACGGTGTGTTTACCACCAGGCCTTCCCACCCTGCTCAGAGTGGGTCCTAACAAGTGGTAAAAATGCAGATGGCTGATCTAGATCTACAGTGTTACTGCAAATCTTCAGCCTAAGCAAGGCCTTAGAGATCAGGAGTACCTCTCCATTCCCCAACATACGGTTCTGTGTGTGTTAGAAGCGATGAAGTGAAAATGAAAAAGGAGCAGGCAAGAAAAAACAGAGCAGGAGGCTATTAAACCTCTCCTTGTCTGAGCAGGGGTCACAAAATATAGCTCAAAAAAGCAGGCAAGAGGGGCATGTGCAATGGCTTATCTTTGTCAGATGTTTGATCTATTAACTCTGATGAATCAGTAAAATCCACTAAATCTTACTCAGAGCTGGGGAACAGACTCATAAGAGACTCATGAGTGCTGCGCTATTCTATTAAGTCTATAAATGCAAGGTTTATATTCTGGGCTCATATGGCCTCATCCAACACACATTGTAGACAACTGAAAGATTCCCATTGACTTCAGTGATCTTTGAATCAGCTTCCCAAACTGCAGGACAAAAACGCTGACATAGAATCACAGAAATGTAGGGCTGGAAGGGACCACGAGAAGTGTTTAAGTCCAGCCCCCCTGCACCAAGGCAGGACCAAGTAAACCTAGACCATCCTTGAGAGGTGTTTGCCCAACCTGTTCTTAAAATCCTCCCTTGGAAGTCTATTCCAGAACTTAACTGTCCTAATACATAGAAAGATTTTTCCAGCATGTTTTCTGAAAGTGCATAGAGGATTTATCACTTACTGGTTAGACTAGGAATCTTCACTTCTATGTGTTATTCTTGGCTCTGGCACTGGCCTTCAATATTGTTGACCTCTGATGAGACAAGCAACGTAACATTTACTAGTTTATCATATATCTGTTCTCAGTCAATCACAAACCAGGATTTTCTTCTTGTGAATAACAATTCTGTTCATAATGTATGTCATTCTCTAATGCTTGTGACATGATAATTTCTTCTAAGCAAAAGTGCTTAGAACTGTATTTTGTCACTCCTTTTAAGGGAAAAGGCTGTTGTAAAACAATCTGCAGAAAAGGAGAGTGAGAAACATGCATGAGACAGAGGGCAAATGGCTTTTGCCAAGTTCCACAAGAATCACTGTGGCGTTAGAAACAATAATACACCCACTTAGTCTAGTAATGGGGCCAGAGTCAGCCTCTAACACATATTTCCATACTTGGGTGATGTTTAGATTCAGATTAGAATCTGGATCTAAATTTCTGGGCCAAATGATGATCTGCTCATGTACAGGTGCATGAAGATTATGGGGAGGGCTCCTCTCACGTTTGTGTGACTCAAGGGCAGATCACATTAGCAGTTGCTGTAAGCAGAAACTGCTTGGACCTTGTTCTCTCTGGGAAGCAAATCATGCAGGGCCAACATATAGGGGAAGCAGTCTGCACCATCCTGGGCACAATCTCTCCTATTGACCTCTCAGGAGCAGCGGGGCTCTGCACCTCCCCTACACAGAACTTTGTGCAAATCAATTTAGCCTTCTCTGATTTGAGCCCATCTCTAGTTTTCACCCTAACTATATACTTCGCTCTAAATCCTCTCTTAATAGCCACATATACATTTATTTATATAAATAAAATAACGATGCTAGTGGAAAGGGTTGAGGTTGCTAGTGGAGAGGAGCCCTGTAGGGGGCTTAGATCCACAAGTCTCAGATGTTCCTCAGAATAGTTTGCTGATATAATGTTAGCAGTAGTTTTCTGGAAGAGATTTACCATGAGCTCATAGGCTCTTTAATCATCCATAGAATTTGAGTAAAAATTTCAGATTTGAATCCACATTTCTCTCCCACTCTGCATTTTACCACATAATCCTGTCAGAAGATCTAACATAACAACAACTGTTTCACTGTACATAGAAAGTGGCCTCTGTTGGCAGTAGATGTGAATTACTGTGTTGTTGGACTATTCTGTATAATATGCTGTTACAAAGGGTCATATATTGTGCTTGAGCCACATACAGAATTCCCATTGACATAAATAGGATATGTCACGGTCTAGCACAGTTTATTTTTACTTGAATGGTTTATTGTGTATGTGCAAAACATTGGATTTGGAAAATGAAAGATAATAAAATTAGATTAAAAGCCTAAGGAGTTTCTAATCATTAACACAATTTTACTGTGTTATTGATAAGATATTATAAAGTAACTCCTACTTCCTGAAAACAGCATTGTCCATACAAATAATATTTGAGAGTATTTGATTGGTGCTCATCTATTTCTACAGCTCATTCCCCAACTGAGATAATATTACTTTGTGACATCACAATGTGTTATCATGGAAAGGATTATGATATCACAAAAAGGATTATTACTTTAAATAAGGAAAAAAGTAGAAAGAACAGATCTACTCCTAAGCACCAAAGACCTTCTTATGTAACAATTTCCAATAACACAAGAAGCAGAAGAGAAACACAGAAGTTGTATGATCCTTAACCAGAATTATCTTCAAAAATTTTCATGAGATGTGAATGGGTTTCTATGTTCTCAGTATCAACTCAGTTGGCCTGATTCTGCTCTGCGTTGAACCAGAGCAACTATTTTAGTTAATAGCTTTACACCAACGTAAATCTGGTATGAGATCAGAATCCTATCCCGGTTGCTTTTTTGATTGGTGGTGGTGGGTTTCTGTTGTTGTTTTAAGGATTTTATAATTCTGCTCCGCAACTTCATTCCAGGCTGAAGTGTGGTTTGAGCCTGTTAGCAAACCTCATTCAAAAGTTACAAACAAACAAACCAAAAACCAAAAAAAACACAGTTTGTCTCCTCTTGAAAGTTATTGAAGTGCCTGGGGCGAGGCATTGACCAAGGTTCTCTCTTGGACCCATTGTTATCTAAGTCCTTACATAATTTGTTTTTTATTTTCCCTTGTTTTCAAAAGTAGTGTTGAAAACTAAACGAAGTTAACACAGAGACCTACTGTGTTTAAGTAACTTTAAGATTGTGACACACACCAACAAAAGGAAGGATGATGAACGTTGTTTATTACTTTCTCTGGAACCTGCTCCCAGTGAGCTTCAGTACTACAGTGGTATCAGAACAATAAATGATTACAAACACCTTATGTGCTCTACCACCTCATCTATTACAAACCAAATAAACCCTGCACTTTGGTCAATGCATTGTACACCTACAATCACATGTTTAAAATAGCCTTTGGGTGAGCATATCCAACATGAAATTTGCACACTATCTGCAAAGCAAAGACTGCTATCATAAAGTTCTGACTATTGTACACAATGAAATTTGCTCTGTTGGGCAGCATATTGTAACACAGGAGTGCCTCAAACTTGTTATGATGGGTTTTCATCATCCCCATGTGGAGGAGGCTAAATCCTGCAATAACCATATTATTGAATGCTGCTAAAGCCACGTAAAGATCAGGGGTGTAGTTCATCAATGGCATAACCAGGCACAACTCCTTGGCCTTCAGTGAAGCTGCCCCAACTCATATAATGGTGAATTCTTTGATGGTGAATTCACCCAGGATTTTGTATGGTTCCTTAAAGTGCTTATAACAAGGTTTGGATTGATCTACCCTGGCAAGATTAAGCACAAATCTATTACAGTACACAGCCAAACATGGAAATGTGTACTGCAGAGTGGTCATAAATGAAAGTTGGGCACATCCTGTAGAATGCAATTAATGTTATGCAAACACCTAGAAGATATTAAGGTGATAAGTAACATTCAGCATGGATTTGTCAAGAACAAATCACGTCAAACAAACCTAATTGCTTTCTCTGACAGAGCAACAAGCCTTGTGGATAGGGGGGAAGTGGTAGATGTGGTATATCTTGACTTTAATAAGGCTTTTGATACTGTCTCACATGACCTTCTCATAAACAAACTAGGGAAATACAACCTAGATGGAGCTACTATAAAGTGGGTACAAAACTGGTTGGAAAACCATTCCCACAGAATAGTTATCAGTGGTTCACATTCATGCTGGAAAGGCATAATGAGTGGGATCCCACAGGAATCAGTTCAATATCATCATCATCATCATCATCACTAATTTAGATAATGGCATAGAGAGTACACTTATAAAGTTTGCGGACAATACCAAGCCAGGAGGGGTTGCAAGTGCTTTGGAGGATAGGATTAAAATTCAAAATGATCTGGACAAATTGGAGAAATGGTTTGAAGTAAATAGGATGAAATGCAATAAGGACAAATGCAAAGTACTCCACCTAGGAAGAGACAAATCAGTCGCAAACATACAAAATGGGAAATGACTGCCTAGGAAGGAGTACTGTGGAAAGGGATCTGGGGGTCATAGTGGATCACAAGCTAAATATGAGTCAACAGTGTAACACTATTGCAAAGAAAGCAAACGTCATTCTGAGATGTATTAGCAGGAGTCTTGTAAGCAAGCCACCAGAAGTAATTCTTACGCTCTATTCCATGCTAATTAGGCCTCAACTGGAGTATTGTGTCCAGTTCTAGGTGCCACATTTCAGGAAAGATGTGGACAAATTGGAGAAAGTCCAGAGAAGAACAAAAAAAATGATTAAAGGTATAAAAAACCATGACCTGTGAGGGAAGATTGAAAAAAAAAAAAGGCTTTATTTAGTCTGGAGAAGAGAAGACTGAGAGGGGAAATGATAACAATTTTCAAGTACATAAAAGGTTGCTACAAGGAGGAGGGAGAAAAATTGCTCTTGTTTACCTCTGACGATAGGACAAGAAGCAATGGGCTTAAGTTGCCACAAGAGGAGCTTAGCTTGGACATTAGGAAAAACTTCTGCCAGGGTAATTAAACACTGGAATAAATCACCTAGCGAGGTTATAGAATCTTCATCATTGCTGATTTTTAAGAGCAGGTTAGACAAACACCTGTCAGGGATGGTCTAGATAATACTTAGTCCTGCCATGAGTGCAGGGGAATGAACTAGACCACCTCTCGAGGTCCCGTCCAGTCCTACGATTCTTGATCCTATGCTCTTTTTGAGGTTTGTCAATGAATGCTTACCTCCCACTTCTATCACAGTTAGGAGTACTGAGGAATAAATGCATTTCACTTCACTCCTTTCAGAATGAAAGATTTTCTAGGAGACACCCGTTTTCATTTGAAACATGAAAGAGCTGCCCTTGACTTGCAGACTGTGTTAGCAACACCCAGCCACAGTGACTACCCTTCAGCGGCTGTCACTGCTTGAATGGAGTTTTAACCATTTAATAGGGAAGGATGCCCACTTTATTTAGCAAACATTGTCAAACTGTTCAAACCGCTCTGATACGCCTGAGTTCTTTCTACTCACCAGCACCACTTTGTCCATAACCAGCCTATTTCCATCTCAGTAGCTGGCTCTCTCAACACTGGCTTTTGTACCTTACAAAGCCTATCATCCCACTTTACTTCTCTGTGTTATACTCCACTCTCTGTTGTGCCAGCTGATCTGCTCTTGGGCACTCCATTCCCTCCATGGGTCAGTCTGTTCATTTCACTCCTGCCTTTTCCTCCAGGCATAGCCAAACCTCAGGGTTCAGTTTCTACCCTAGCAACCTCACAACACATTGCGTCATAACACAATGATCGCTTTTCCTACCTAGAACCATTTGTGGCTTCTAGCCACACCTGCTGGAGGGGTTAATTAAGGACAGAGTATAGTTTAACTAGGAGTTTCTTTGCTATAGCTGGTTTATTGCATTCTTAACATGACTTAAACCTAGATTGCCAGGTGTTAACGTTACTATGGTTATACTGACCTCTAGGGGTTTAACTTTCCATCACAGAGAGTCTTTATCTTCTCCTTTAATTCCAGATCAGTGATGGAAGCTTCCTGCTTAGCTTGTGCCAAGTCAACCCATAGCTTTTTCACTTCTCTAGCATCTCTCGGTTTCTGTAAACACAAGAAAAAACATGACATTAAAACAGACACCTTGGGAAAGAAAAAGTACACACCTGGTATTAAAGTTGTGTTCAGTTCACTTTGCAAACAGCATCAACTTAGATGCAAGGGCACCTTCAGAAGGCTAAAGAAAGCCTGTGTAAAACATGCAGACTCTGAGGTCTGTCATTTATAAAAAATGGAGAAAATACTGTAACAATTATATTGGGTATAAATGCTTATATTATGCGTAACGTTCTTCTCATTTCACTCATGTGACTAGTCCCTCTGAAGTCAGTTATAGCCCTTAATTGTTTTTCAAATATTTTCTTTCCAAAAATGGGTAATAGACAAAGCAATTTTCAGGGCAAAGGCATTTACCAGCATTTTTGCTTAGCAACTCACATTTTTTCAGAGCTGGTGAGTTGCATGCAGAAACCTGGCAAAAACCTCAAAGAAAAGTTTGGTTGCTATAAGCAAAGTCAGTGTTGTTAAAAAAAAACAAACCCACAACATATTGTTGTGCTCTTGCAAATATGAAACAACTTTTCAAAAAAAATTAAAATGTTGCATTCCATAGTCTTGATTAGGGAATTTTGGCGTATTGGAAACAAGCTTTAATCTAATTACACAAGCTATTGAGCACATGCAACAAATGATTTCAACAAAAGCTTCCTAAAAATTTTTATTGTGGGGCATGGCATAACTAGTAGAACAACGTATTTCATTAATTAAAACAACAGACATATGAAGAAGAAGATAAATATTTCTCTGTCGAATTTCTATTTTCTGCCCCTCAGCTGCTTCAGCACTAGAATATATTATTTTCTTTCTCATATCAAAAAAATAAAAGTTTGCTCAGACTTTCCAAATAGTTTACTTTCAAGCAGAGACCAAGGTAAAAGTTTTGAAAAATTACGAGAGTCTGAAAACCATGGTTCTAATGGAAATACTCAGACAATGTTGTCGCTATAATTGTTTCTGTCACTAGTCCCCAAGCTATAATCACAACAACACAGTCTATCAGGGTCAAAAACATACTGTCTAAATTTGGAAATATATGCTGGCTTCATGCCCTAAATGGAACTCCCCCATTACTGCTTTTGCTGCATCTGGAATTGCCAGATAATCAGGAAATCCGTAGGTGGGGAGTGGGAAATCCTATATTTCTAATCTGATTTGATAAGGAATTCCACTGTGGAAAATCATAAAAATGGCCTTCCATGGATAGGTACAACAAAGAAAATAAACAACAGATTTAAAGTGACAATGAATTGTTGAGTTATATCTGGAGCTTCTGCCTCTTTGCTCTTATATCGGAACCTTGCTGCATTATCTTTTTTTGATTAGGTTTCTTTTTGTGGCTTAACAAATGTGCAACTCAGTTCAGTTCTGTATTTTGTCTTACCACCACACTGTAAACAAGCAGCTATTTTGTAGTTTTTTGTTCCTTTTAATTATGATTTAAAAATATAAAAAAAGTAAAAATAAGAATTCTGGTGGTGCTTCAGCACATTTTGTCTTATTGCAAAATTCTCCTCTTAAATACCCCAATATTTATGAGGAGTAAATCTATTGAGGTAAATGGATTTACACCCGGGTAAAATTGGTGTAAGAGGAGAGCCAGGCCCATGGTTATAGCATTAAAATTGAACATGAACTTGGGCCAGTCTAACTATCAACATAAAATATACAAGAGACCCATTCTGTTCAATTTGGCTGCTTTGAAATATGCAGATAACTTGAACTGAATGGGCAACCAGAAATAGACTCAGTATGGCGGGAGGGATAGCTCAGTGGTTTGAGCATTGGCCTGCTAAATCCAGGGTTGTGAGTTCAATCCTTGAGAGGGCCATTTAGGGATCTGGGGCAAAAATTGGGGATTGGTCCTGCTTTGAGCAGGGGGTTGGACTAGATGATCTCCTAAGGTCCCTTCCAACCCTGATATTCTATGAAACTGGAATTATCTGCACCTCTGACATTTGCAGAGAAGGTAATACAGTCTGGGGTCTCCCGCTTCCTATGCAATTCCCAACTCAACTCACAGAGAGCCCTCTGAGTTCCCAGAAAAGGGACAAATGTGCCATAAGGAATGGTGCCACCAAGGAAGTGAGTGACCTCCATACGGAGTTGGGAAGGTCCCTGTAGTCAGCTAGCTCTCAGCCTGGGCTCAGCAATCATCTCTTCATGTCTCTTATCTCTGGGTTCTCTCAGAACCCCTGCTCCAGGGCAAACTTACTGTTCCCTGCAGGAATTGGGCTCATTCCCAGGGTCCTTTCTGAGTCTAATTATCACCTGTGGCCAGTTCACCTCTTTAAGCTCCCCTTCTCCAAGCCAAGTATGCTCTTCAGGTGTGCCTAATTGGCACTGCCTGAGTGCAGGGGTGCTGGTTAGGTTTGCTGTCAGTGGGATGGTCATACATCTTGTCACAGTCCCGTGTGTATGAGTAACACAGAGCCCTAGCTTCTGTTGGTTTGTGTCACAAGCCACAATAAACACAGGAATAAATAATTGGGGCTCAGTCCTACCGGAGTTCCACATGTTAGAGAGCTAACAGGATCAGGTCCTATATTAAAAAAAAAATCTAAAAAAGCCTTTCCTCATCAAAAGGCTGAAAGAGTAGAGAGCAGCACAAATGCAGTTCACTTAGAATTCACTTGATTTTTTTAAACTCTTGTCTGTAAACATAGGAGGAATTTAGCCAGTAGCTCTAAACATATCCTGTTGCTAGGTGCAGTCTAAAACCAAATCCCAGAGCTGCCTCAGCCCATATTAGAGTTAGCAGTGCACTGACACAGCTTAATGAGCAGCTAGGAAGCTGTTCTCCACTTCAGTTCCATTTTCCCTAGGGCAGAGAGCTACCTGAAATGCTATACGAAGCAATTTTGTAGACTAGTTTCCCAGCCCCGCCTTTATAAGCATGAGTTATAAGTTGCCCCAAAAAACAAAAACTTACGTGAGTGATAGGATGAAAGAAAACAAGATTTGAATATACAGAATGTACCTATTATGGGTGGTTGTGAATTTTATGACAAAACAGTTTCAGCAGAATATGCCAATTCTTTGAATCTGAAATGTTTCACAAAAACAGCGTAAGTTTGACAAACTTTTCTCAAATCACAGGTGAGGAGAATGGCAGAACCCTTTCTTGTTTCCTGGCATGGTCTTAGGGATGCCAGAGTTTCCAGGGTCCGTGCCGCTGGGGCCACTCTGCCACGTGGATTGCCCTAGGGCCAGGAACCCCAGGGCTTGTAGACTCCCAGGCCAGATGGATTCCTGAGTTGCACAACTCTGGAGTGGAAGCACCGGCAGCTGCAGAGTTAAATTGAATGAATATCTATGGTGAAACTGAAAAGCATCATGTCAATTTCAGTCTGCAGCTGCTGAGATCCGGCAGAGCATATATAGTTTCCAAAACACTGTGTGTCAGTTTTTCCAAAAGGAAAATTTCATGGAATTTTTGGTTCACAAGAAATTTAAGTAATAATTGATTTTGGTCCAAATCAGAACAAAACTAAATTTCAAAATATTGAGATTTCCTGCGAACTGGAAATCCTGAGTTTTGGCCAGCTTCAGTGGCAATAACGAAAAATATTTTATAAAGCACTCTGCATCGCAAGCTCTTATACTATAGCATGATAAACTACTAAGTTCTGTTTTCAGATACACAATAAATAATCACATTCTTACATTTATACAATGTATACATTTATACAATAAATGTTCCATTTATACAAATGTAAGAATGATTTATTTACTAACTGTGTAGCCCTTTCAATCCCAGAGTGCTGTACAATCTATACATGATTGCTTCATCCAGATGGCAACTGCCTGAGAGCCTGGTTCTGCACAGCACCCTGCAGGATCCCCTTGCAGGAATCAGGGCTACTGTTACAGCTCATAGCGATGTGATAAAGCAACTCAGACCAGACTTGGAATTTGTCCAGGACATTGCGTTTGAGATCTTTACTTTAAGAGCACCATGGAATCTCTAACAACCATACCTGGCTAGGAACTTTATTAAGCAAAATTTAGCACCGTGAAACCTCCTTGCACAATACAGGGAATACATTTCAGTACTGATTCAAAAGGGGCTGTTCTACTTATGTATATTTATTAGGACAATCTCCATGGTATCAAATAATGCCACCTGCTTTACAGCAACACCGATGTATAGATTGTGTCTATGCTAACCAAGTTTCTTAAAATTTCCATCCATTGTGACTAGCGGTAAAGGTCCACAAGTGTTAGCAATGGTGGAAATGTTAATATAGACTAGAAGTTTGTGGTTACCAGCATTTTAGCCATCATGTCTTTAACTTGGAGTACTTTATAATTCACACACACAATCCTCTCCTCCTCTCCCCCCGCCCCCGTTTCAAAAAAAGGAGTCTCCTCATATTTCTTAGTGAAGATCTAATAAATAAAGGATTCTCTAGAGTGAGCTCTCAGATTACCAAGAAGTTTTTTGTTTGAAAATATACCTCAGTATATTGACCATGAATAACAAACTAAATGATGTCAAAATAAAAATGATCAAGTTTTGTGACGTATTAGTCTCTTTAAAAAAAGTCACTAGTGTTGCTAATTCACAAAAACGACTAATTCACATTGGGTCTCTTGGTCAGTAGCATTAGCAAGGTTTTTCTGTAGAAGCTAAGCATGGGGTTTACTGTTTTCTTTTACCTTACAGGGACAAAAAAATGTGTCATTATATAAAGCTTTTTTCCCCAAACAGTGCATGTTCCATTTATAAATAAATGCCTGATTCATGGCCAGGCTGCAATAGCTTTACTCACATTGAGTAAAACCTTATTCCTTGCACAGTCCTAACCATTTCAAGGGGCCTACTAAAAGAGGAAGGCACTATTCAGTGATAGTTTGGGTTTCTCGGTCTGTCCCTATATAGGGTGTTATGCATCCTCATTCCTATTGATTTCACCCCCATTTCAATGGAAATTGAGAGTGCTCAGAACCCTCACAAGATGACTTGTGGTTAGGACTCCATGTCTGTCACAGAGATTGCGGAAGTCAGATTATGTGACTTTCCATGACCTCTTCAGCAGCTGATGTGGCTGATCCCAGGACCAGGTGCACTGGCCGCTGCTTGGGCAGTTCCGGGCAGCTGGCCCCGGGGGTGGCCAGAGCAGCTGCTGCTTGGTGGCCCCTGGTAGCTGGCCCTCCATCCCATCCCAAAGCAGCTGCCCCCCCTAGTTCCCCCAGAGAAGTGCCCACCCCCTCCATCCCCCCAGCTAAGATTTAGTCAGGGGTATATAGTACAAGTCATGGATAGGTTACGGGCCATGAATTTTTGTTTATTGCCCATGACCTGTTCATGACTTTCACTAAAAATACCCATGACTAAATCGTAGACCTTCTT
This sequence comes from Chelydra serpentina, assembly GCA_037349315.1. Lineage (NCBI taxonomy): Eukaryota > Metazoa > Chordata > Testudines > Chelydridae > Chelydra > Chelydra serpentina. Next base: position 33,534,637 of record JBAIAC010000042.1, read on the forward strand.
GTGGTTCATTCCTTTACTATAAGGGCAATACACAATTACAATATTTAAATGTATGTATTGGAATCTTTGTGAATAAAAACACTTGAATCCGCTGTTTGTGAGAAATCACTATCTTTCACAAGTAAACAAATGGCAACTTGTATTATGGTTATTTTCAACTAATGTTGTATAAATATTGAAAACAGTTTGATTTTGTCATTTCACTTGCTTTGCTTTATTACACCATGGCTATGCCTATGATCACAGAGAGCCCAATTCATCTCCAGGTTAACTATGGAATCAGTGGAATTACAATATGAAAGCATATGGCCCAGGAAATTCTATATTTGCATGGCCAATATGCTACCTCAGATTATGATCTCACAAATCAAGAAGAGGCCAATCTAATCATTACTTGGATGGAAGATCTACAACCTCCCCTCTCCCCCACTTCCCAGTACTAGTAATGTTGGTGATTCAATAGAGAATATCCTTTCCTCTAAAGAAGTACTGAACCAATGTTCTACCACAACGGTAGATACCTTCAATGAGACATAAATCTGAGATCCTGACCATTACTACAACAAGGTCCTGGTCTACAATTGGGACTCCTAAGTAAATACTAATCATTAGAAGTGACTGTAGATTCCATGGCACTTTTCATGATAATAGAAGGGTTAGTTCCAACATCCTAGCCACATTTCAGTTTCGTTAATATATAGTTTGCTTACCTAAATTCCCCATGCAGATTCACCTAGATAGGGTAATCCTTCCTTCCGCTTCTAAACTGTTAAACAACTGCTATGTTCCACACCAGATGCAACTGCATTTAAGTGGCAGGTGAGAATTCTCTTGTATATATTTGACAAGAGTCTCAGTTCTAAGAGTAGGATCTCACTCATTTTTAAAAGCACTTTGAGTACCTTTGGTTTGAAAGGTCTGAAAGGTTTGAATAATGATCCCATATCAATTCATATTAGCTTGATAACAATTCTGTATTTGCACTGCAAAATGAAATTACATAATAAAAAGCAAAGATGCAACACTCATGCATAGTGTTCTTTATATTACATAGGGGCAAATCCTGTACTCAGTGCATAGGTGAATTAAATGGGCCGTGCACAGGGTAAGTCTGTGGTGGTCACAGGTGGAAGGAATCTTCCTCCTCAAGCTACAAAATAGCACTATTACTCTGTAGTCACTATTGCAGCTTCAGGGCTGCAACAGGTTTCACATCTTTTGAACTCCCGCTGCTATGACCCATCTACCATGATCAGACCAGACCTACCAGCCATGCCCCAGCTCCTTTAACATCCCCAACATACTTCAATGGAGGAACCGCCCATGGAGTTATGCTCCAGAGGATGCAACAGGTGTGTATATATTGTGCAAACTGCCTATATTCCTCTCACCACACTTCCCCATGCAGCAGAACTGCCAGCTGCCCTGCAAATGGGTGTTCGGACAAGATTAGCCACATATAGATTAAGGTGAGCTATTAAACACAGTTATGCTTTGAAGATAAATTTTAAAAGGTGTTTATGTTTCACTAGGCAGGGCACATTATCTCTCCTGGTTCTGCAGATAAGGTGGTCAATTAAATCTGCAATATTCCCAAATGAAAAACAAGTAAAGCTGCATTCTCAATTTTATCAATACTTAAAAAACAAAACCAAAAATCCCATCTTCCAAACCTGATCAGTTACCCCCATAAAATGATCGCAGTACTTCTTTCATATACCATCATATAACACATCAAAGCACTGTGATCAACAGCAATCAACAGAGTCATAAACTGCTTTTATTCACCCCAATATTATGTGATTCACCTTTATAACTTGCTGCCACTTGCATTTAACCTTTGATTTCGCTACTGGAATATTCTCTGCAACATTAGCCAAAATAAACAATTCAAGTACAGCACAATCCTTTCCCATATCAGTTTACATTTTCACTCATTGAAACACATACTCCCTTTACTTTTACACAGGCCATTTCCTGTTTCCTCTTGCTGGTGAAGAGAGCCAATGCACCTTGGTAAGCTTGCCATGTTTTATTAAATGAATACAATTATCTTCATTATCAGATTCCTTTCCCCATTAAACAAAGTTGGGGGCTGGCCTGTAATGAAAGGGCAGATTTTTTTTTAAATGAGATGTTTCATGCATTCCCATAAGCTAAGCCTTTGGCCTTGGCTACACTTGCAGCTGTACAGCACTGTTAGTTAAACCCGTGTTCGTACAGCTGAGTAGGGAAAGCGCTGCAGCCTGTCCACACTGACAGCTGCCAGCGCAGTAACTAGCACTGACGTGGCTACATTTGCGGCACTTGCAGCTGTATTGGGAGCGGTGCATTATGGGCATTCAGGTAGCTGCAACGTGCTTTTCAAATGGGGGAGGGTGAGGGGGACTTTGACACGGAGTGTGTTGGGAGAGAGAGTGGGTTTCTGAAATCTCCACAGAGTGTCAGCTCATTATTTCCACACCTCCACATCCCCTGCCTCTCTCTCAATCACTGAAAGCAAACAGCAGGGGCTTTGTTTGTTTTTAAAGAGCAGATAAAAGAGAGGAAACGGAGCCTTCCCCCTCCCCCCTGCCGTTCTTCTCCCCCCCCACACACGCTGTCTCTGTCCAAGGCAACTTTGCTGCCGGCATTCCTAATGGAGCCCCTCCCCTCTTCCCCCCCACCCCCCACCTGCAAACAGTAGCTGTGTTTGCTTTTTTGTAAAGCACCTCAACAACGGAGCTCTGAACTCCAACCTGGAAGTGCCATTTCAAAACAAAGCAGCTTCCGGAGATCAGTAACTGCGTTGTTCCTCGGCTACACTGAAAGACCAACGTTCCACCCACTTCGCAACAGTGGTTATTCCTCTCGGGGAGGTGGAGTACATGCAGCGCTGTATCTGAGGAGATACAGCGTTGCACGTGCCTTGCAAGTGTAGCCAGTTAATGAGTTACAGCGCTGCCGGCAGTTTTATTGCGCTGTAACTCGTAAGTGTAGCCAAGGCCTTTGACTCCATCTATCCACACACATGGGGAAAGGAAGACTAAAAACCTGCACTTTCATCTCCAGAAAACTCAGGCCTTGCTACTACTAGTATTAACCTCATGGGGTATGTCTACACTGCACATTAAGCTCGGGCTATGACTCAGGTTTCAGCCCAAGCCCCACTTCCATCCACACCGCAGCTAGACGAGTGGGTCAAAGCCCAAATCCCACTGTGACTCAGAACCGAGTCCTGTCATTTTGGAAGTGTGGATGCAGATCAAGCTGCAGACCTGAGTCCATTGGCGGATTAGCCACATGCCCAGGGGCCCCAGACAATTGGGGGACCCCAGAAAAATGGGCACCACCACATGTTCCTGCTGGGGAGCAGGGTCAGGGCGTGGGGGCTTGAGCATGAGCACCGAGCGGGCGGAGCAGGGCAAGAACCCGCACCCCAACCCCGCTCCCCGGCAGGAGCGCCAGAGGGGACTGCAGGTGGAAGGGGTGGGGAAGACCCCTCCCACTTGCTCTGGCCCAGAGCCCCACAAAACTGTAATCCACCTCTTCCTAAGTCAGAAGATCTATGTCAGTGGTTCTCAAACCTTTGTACTGGTGGCCCCTTTCACATAGAAAGCCTCAGAGTGCAACCCCCCTTATATATTAAAAACACTTTTTAATATATTTAACACCATTATAAATGTTGGAGGCAAAGCAGGGTTTGGGGTGGAGGCCAACAGCTCATAACCCCCCCATGTAATAACCTCAAGATCCTGAGTGGTCTGGACCCCCAGTTTGAGAACCCCGGTCTATATAGTGCAGCATGGTTGAGAGATAAGGCTCAAGCATGGACTTGGAGACACAGAGTCCAGAAGCTTGGCTCCCACAGACCTGGGCTTAGTTTGCAGTGCAGACTCTCTGTAGGCTAGCCATTGAGGAACAAAACACCACACACTCACATACATAAGGCCAGTACATGACAAACTAAGCATATTCATGTGGCACTGTCAATATGCCAGTGCCGCTCAGGCACAGGAAATGAGGCCTAAAACCAACCTCCTAGTCTCCCTCACCCTAAACACAGCAACTGACATTCACAGTGAAAACCTTCATTTTAAAAGTTTTTGAATTTCATTTTCAATTTTTCATACATGTCAGTTGTATATGTTGATACCCAAATGATGAACCCAAGCCCAGTTTTCTAGAGACTGGATGTATCAAATCTTTATTGATGAGAGGGATAGCTCAGTGGTTTGAGCATTGGCTTGCTAAACTCAGGGTTGTGAGTTCAATCCTTGAGGGGGCCATTTGGGATCTGGGGCAAAAATTGGGGATTGGTCCTGCTTTGAGCAGGGGGTTGGACTAGATGACCTCCTTAAGGTCCCTTCTAACCCTGATATTCTATGAGTTTCTGTGCTGAATAAACATCAAATCAGTTCAGTGTTAATAAGAAGCTTCTTGTTAAGGGTGTGGGAGAGAGCTGAGGCTCTGTCTTTCTCCAAGCTACACAAGGACTATTAAATCATTTTTGTCATGGTATCTGTGAAGGAATCTGTTGGCTTCTTTTGTTCCTCTTGCTTCCAAAGAGGTTTTTTCTATGAACATAGCTTATTGATGGTATGTGACCATTGCAACAGGGCTTACCCTTGTAAAATATCTAAGGCCTTGGCTACACTTACAAGTTACAGTGCAATAAAACTGCCGGCAGCGCTGTAACTCATTAACTGGCTACACTTGCAAGGCACGTGCAACGCTGTATCTCCTCAGATACAGCGCTGCATGTACTCCACCTCCCCGAGAGAAATAGCAACTGTTGCGAAGTGGGTGGAATGCTGGTCTTTCAGTGTAGCCGAGGAACAACGCAGTTACTGATCTCCGGAAGCTGCTTTGTTTTGAAACGGCACTTCCGGGTTGGAGTTCAGAGCTCCCTGGAGCTGCTACAAACACAACTTTACAACCACAGCTACTTTTTGCAGGCAGGGGTGGGAAAGAGGGGAGGGCTCTGTTAGAAATGCCGGCAGCAAAGCCTTGGACAGAGAGGGGGGCGGGGAGAAGAACGGCGGGGGGGGGGGGAGGGGGAAGGCTCCGTTTCCTCTCTTTTATCTGCTCTTTAAAAACAAACAAAGCCCCTGCTGTTTGCTTTCAGTGATTGAGAGAGAGGCAGGGGATGTGGAGGTGTGGAAATAATGAGCTGACACTCTGTGGAGATTTCAAACCCCCCCCCTCTCTCTCAAAACGCTCCCTGTCAAAGTCCCCCTCACCCCCCCCCATTTGAAAAGCACGTTGCAGCTACCTGAATGCCCATAATGCACCACTCCCAATATAGCTGCAAGTGCCGCAAATGTAGCCACGTCAGTGCTAGTTACTGCGCTGGCGGCTGCCAGTGTGGACAGGCTGCAGCGCTTTCCCTACTCAGCTGTACGAACACGGGTTTAACTAACAGCGCTGTACAGCTGCAAGTGTAGCCAAGGCCTAAGAAACTAGGGAACTTTCTTCCTTCCCCATTTCCTCCCCTATGTAAACAGTAGCACAGCTTAGGAGGAGTGGATGGCTCAGAAAATTGGTGGTGGAACATAGAGCTTTCCACCCCTAAAGCCCCCAAACTTGCAACTGCACATGGACAGGGACCCTACTGGGCTTTTTGTTAAAACAACACAACACAAACAAAGGTGAAGTGATGGAATGCTGAAAAAGTAAGAGAAAGGAAGGAAAATTATTGCTATATCATTCTAAAGGTGCTTCAGTGCTACTAAATGACGTTAGTAATGCCACATTTAACTGACTGGGGGTCTTAACTATGGGGTTCTTTAAATAAAATATCCCTAATTTAGATGTCAGAGAAAAAACCCCACAGATACAGATGTACAAAAATATGGAATAGTTATAACTTTAAACCAACTTAGCTGACTTTATTCAAACTTGAATAATTTTCCTCCTTCTCCAAGAGCTATGCAGCATGATGGAATTAACGTTTCCAACTTTGTCCATTTTTTAAAATATAAGGGCAAACCTTTCAAGTGAAATATGGGAAAGATGTGCATTGTTTTCATGCACACAAATACCTGAACAAGTTTTGCTGAAACTAGAGAAGTCACTAACTTGGGAATTGTATTTATGCATACAAATGAGTAGCTGGATTTTTTTTGGTATTGTTCATTCCTGAGTGGTTTAGGTCCACTTAAAGAGACGCTATCAGGTATTTTAATCCTAAAAGATATATAAAAACTTTTCTAACTTACACAGCACAGCAATGTGTACTAGAGGAGTAGGATTTCTAACGCACAGCAACATGTTACTCACTAATTAGCCGATGTAGACCTTGCTACAGCACACTAGAAGTTCCCTAGTGTGCATTAACACTACATTAATGTGGTCTAGAGAACTTTGAGTTTGCACCAACAGGGTCTAGATGGGCCAGTTAGTGCCAAATATGCTGGCGTGCTTTAGAAATCACAACCCTCTCGTGCCCATGGCTATGCGCTGTAGACAAGCTGTAAGAAAAGGTTTGATACAACCCAATATTAACAGAAATGCCTTTATGACATTTTTAAAGGGTCAATGAGAACAGTTTTTGTCTGGTTACCTATGGTATGGTACTAGCATAAAAGACCAGAAAGTATATCCAACTATTTGCTGATAATCTATTTTAATTTTTTTAGCTGAAAAAAAATGTAACCAAGAGCAAAAATAGTGAAAAGTATATTTGATTCTGAAATTTGTCAATAATCTATAGTTACCTTAGTGACATAGGAAATAATATTTTAATATTCTTTTAATCTGTCTGTGACTCTTTATTAGTAGAGATAAAAAACAAACCATGTAACAGATTATACACTATACTTTACTATTATGCATAATACAGGATGCATATTATGCTTGCCTTATTTCTGTAAGTAGTCCACTGACTTCAGTTAAGCTACTCATGCTTAAGGTAAGCAAGCATAATATGCATCCTGTATTATGCATAATAGTAAAGTATAGTGTATAATCTGTTACATGGTTTGTTTTTTATCTCTACTAATAAAGAGTCACAGACAGATTAAAAGAATATTAAAATATTATTTCCTATGTCACTAAGGTAACTATAGATTATTGACAAGGTTATTATTAAGGTAAGCAAGATTTATCTTCGCATGAAGTAGAATTGTATATTTTTTGCTTACATAACTTGATTCAAGAGAATTTGCATGTATATTATTTTTTTTAATATTTGATATTTATATTATAATTATATTTTCAATATTTAAACAAACAAATATTTGGCACTATAAGAAATATTTAAATAAGGATCCAAGTGACTAAAATCTTTTCTGGATGGCCTCATTTGACTCATTCCAAATGTAATGCCCCAGTTATATGTTTTCCCTTGTGAGCCTTCTGAAAAAATGCCTGAATGCAAATGTCTGTAGAAGAATGGAGAAAAGAAAGGGATCATGTCTGTTTATTTTACCCTGAGGAGTGTTAAATGGTGGCACCATGCTGGCAAGTCCTGAACCCTTTTCTCTCTTTCCCATCATTATTTTGCATTTTGTGGCACCTGCTGACTCAGTCAGCCGCCAGAATCACTGCTGGCACCACGTTGTACAAAACAACAAAGAAAGCAAATGCACGAGAACGTTGGCTTGTCTATCTGATACACTGAATACACAAAGAACAACAATGCTGTCTGCACCCTGCCAATAGCTAAAGCATCTCACTAAAGCATGGCAATTTCTCTCTCTCTCATTTAAAGGTGAACTACAAAGGGGATGGGGAAGGGTGCATATATGTCCTTTCCTGCACCTTGTAATATACAAATCAAAGATTTTCCCCTTACTCTTCCAATGGAGGGCGTTCTGGGGTTTTTTCCACAATAGTAATATTAAGTCATAGCTTTCATTTTTAATATATGTAGGTAGTAATCTTTTCGGAGCAGGGACCCACAGTTACTACAATGATGAGTACGGTTAAGATTGTCATGGATATTTTTAGTAAAAGTCACAGACAGGTCACAGGCAATAAAGAAAAATTCACAGAAGCCTGTGACCTGTCCCTGACTCTTACTCAAAATATCCATGATATTACCCATGATAAAATGGGAAAGCACGGGGCAGCTGCAGGGTGGCTGGGAGCTCCACCCATGGGGGCTCAGAGCTCCAGGTTGCCTCCATCGCCTGCAGCAGTGGCCGGGGAGCTGCAGGGTTCTCCTGCTGTCCATGTCAGCTCGGAGCTTGGGGGCTTGCTACCTCGGGCGGCGGGGGTATCTCACAGCTCCCTGCCACTGGGGGAGGTGGCGGGACCCTGCAGCTCCCAGCCACTGGGGCTGAAGTCATGGATTCCGTGACTTCCACAACCTCCATGACATAATCATAGCCTTAATGAGGAGCGCAGTATAAGAATCTATTCAGACCAGATATCTATCTGTTATGTGTTTGTACAGCACATAGCAGAATGGGGCTCTGATCCATGACTAGGGCCTCTAGGCACTACCATAATAGAAATGATTAACAACAGTTTTAGTTTCTACTGCAAAACTCTTTGGAGGCCTGTAGAACTAGCGTGAGACAGGGATATCCCGTTATGGTGTGAACCTGATCAGATGTTTTCCCAGTAGAGGAAGATGTGAAGTCTATGTTAAAATCTTTGGTGTTTTGTATTAAAATCAACGTAATAGAGTTTCTGTCCAAAACACAGCCAAAATAAAGAGTGTCTCTGGGTGAAATTGACTCCAGTGCAGAGAACCTGCCCTATGTCCTTGTGCATTGTCTAAGCCCTGCTTAAGCATTTAACACAGGGTTTTAATGGGGCTTAGATTACACCACTTAAGGGCCGCTGGACAAAGTTTAATAAGTACCATGAGAATTGCCAAGCAAGAAGACACGGTACTTTTTATTAAGTGCAGAGATAGTTAGCTAACTGCATAGTCTTTTTTGAAAGCCCTACTTCACATGGGTCATGTACAGTGGTTCCATACAGTCAATCCCATATAAGTGACATGATAGTTATCCTTACAAGAAGGCCATCTGCACTGGGTGAATTTCAGCCCATGGGAGAGATGAGAAACCTGAAGCTCCAGTTTCAATCTATTGAGATGTCACTGTCCCACTCTAGTTCTTTGGTCCTCCAGCAAAAACCGGAAGATCTGGTATTTCTGAAGTGAAAACACTTTTAAAGCACAACAAAATTGAAGCCACCTTTACACACCATACAGAAATATAGCAAATATCTAATTTTTCTGGCAATGGCTGTTCATCTTTCTTTGAATTTTAGAAGGGAAGACAAATAATAATCTGCATGAGCAAGCACATAATGGGTGGCTATAGAAATACAAGTGGACCCCTAAAATCCAGGGTATGGCGCTGCTGTGAAAAATGGATGATGTGTTAGTTTTGATCCATAAGGCCCTGACTCAGTGTGTGCATAACTTAAACAGATCATCTCTCTTATCATGCAATATGGCAGTTATGATCCTCTGAGGTGCTTGAGCTAATAGTCCCATATAATTTTAATTGGAAAGGGCTGGCCTACAGGGTGTTCTTGGCCTACAGGGTGTTCAAAGGTACCCAGCTCTAGAATTCTTTTTCCATCTCAGCTCAGTAGAGTCCGGATTGAATCAGAACATTTTGCAAGACCCACCTGTTTGTACAGCCCCTCACCTGTTGGAGGAGAGGGGAGAATGACATGGAGGCTGGATCCTTGGAGTGAATGTGTTATTTTGAGTTCTGGTTTTTAGATCCAACAACGAAAGCACTCATGTAAACAAAACTCAGGCGTTTTAGCACCTACTTAGACTCCTTGCTTACTCTCCTTGCTGGAAAATAGGGACAAAATGTTTTAATGTAAACAAGCTCCTTGTTATGGAGTTTGTGATGTGAGAGGTAACTGGTTAAACAGCCTGGAGGGGCCAGTGGAGAACAAAATAATTACAGTCAGGGCTAGTCTAAAAAGTGTTTCATGTTTTTCTACCTCATACATGTAGTGTGAAAGCTTGCTTCCATGAGCAGTCTTTGGAGAAAAAAATGGTTTAATATAGTTCCAGGCCATTTATTGTTTGGGGGGAAGGAAAGGAAGAGAGTATGGTGGCAAAGGAATGGTGTTTTAGAAATAAAACAATCCCTGCCAAAAACACCGCCCTCCTCCAAAAAGTATCAACCTACCAAAAGCCCTGCAAGAGATTACAGTGTGCAGTATTATTGGATCTGATAACAATTTTAAGGTTTCACAATGTGGAAACAATACATTAGCAAAGAAAGCACAACCCATCTGGGCAGCCAGCAACCATTAGCAAAGATAGTCACTATGTAAACAGCAATAAAACTAACAGTAGCTTAAATTACAAAGTAAAATCAGCAGGATGGAGGATAATACTGGAAGGAAAGTAGTTCATAGCAAAAATCTAACTGAACAAAACCAGAAAATATTTAATATAAAAATATCTAGCAACAAAAATCAAAGTGCACTTTCCCAAATATGTCTGTACAACTAGCCCCCTCTGTTTTCTGACAATTTGCCTACTGTGGTGTAGTGAAAAAGCGCTTAGGACCCAGTCCTACAGCCCTTCATGCAGGTGAGTAGCCATATTGACTTCATTGTAGGATTACTCACATCCTGAACAGCTGCAGATGAGCCCCAAAGCCTTTTCACAACAGAACAAAGGAGAAAGGGCAGTTTTACATGGTGACCTTTCCTTTGCTTGTCAGTGGTTGGCAATTGGGAAAGCTGACAGGACACCTATCATGCAGCATTTCCTCCAGGGATTAAAAGAAACCCAAAAAACTGGGCCCAAAGGCTCCATGTACCATAAATAAATACTTAGATAGTTACTCTGCAGAATGTTAGCCCCAAATGGTAGGACAAGGCCTCCAGCGTTTAGGTAGCAGAGCTGCACTGAATTTGGTGGCAAACTGGCAAATTGTGTGGGAATGTAGAGGGCATTCAAAATCATTTGCTAATCTTTGTGACTCCTAAGGCAGGGAGGGGGGCAGGTAACTGGTTAAAAGATAGGAAATAAAGAGAATGAATAAATGGTCAGTAGTGTCCTCCAGGGATCTGTACTGGGGCCAGTGCTGTTCAACATATTCATAAATGATCAGGGGAAAGAGGTAAAGCAGTGAGGTGGCAAAATTTGCAGAAGTTACAAAACTACTCAAGATAGCAGCTGTGTTAGTCTGTATCCGTAAAAAGAACAGGAATACTTGTGGCACCTTAGAGACTAACCAATTTATTTCAGCATAAGCTATAGCCTACGAAAGCTTATGCTGAAATAAATTGGTTAGTCTCTAAGGTGCCACAAGTACTCCTGTTCTTTTTACTCAAGATAGTTAAGTCCAAAGCAGACGGTGAAGTGTTACAAAAGGATCTCACAAAACTGGGTGACTGGATAACAAAATGGAAGATGAAATTCAGAATTGATAAATGCAAAATAATGCACATTGGAAAATATAATCCCAACTATATATACAAAATTATGAGATCTAAATTAGCTGTTACTACTCAAGAAAGATCTTGGAGTCATTGTGGATAATTCTCTGAATACATTTGCTCAAGATTCAGTGGCAGTCAAAAATGCTAACAGAATATTAGGAACCATAAGGAAAGGGATAAATAATAAGACATTAAATATCATAATGCCACTATATCAAGCCAAGGTATATCCACACCTTGAATACTGCATGCAGTTCTGGTCACACCATCTCAAAAAAAGATATATTAAAACTGGAAAAGGTACAGAGAAGGGCAACAAAAATGATTAAGGGTATGGACCAGTTTCCATATGAGGGGAGATTAAAAAGACTGGGATTTGTCAGCTTGGAAAAGAGCTAACTAAGAGGAGATATGATAGAGGCCTATAAAATCATGAATGGTGAGGAGAAAGTGAATAAGGAAGCGTTATTTACCCTTTCAGATAACACAAGAACCAATGGTCACCCAATGACATTAATAGGCAACAGGTTTTAAACAAACAAAAGGAGGTACTACTTCACACAGTGTACACAGTGCACAGTCAGCCTGTAGAACTCATGGCCAGAGGATGTTGTGAAGGCCAAAACTATATAGGGGTTCAAAAACGAATTAGATAAGTTCATGGAGGATAGGTCCATCAATGGCTATCAGTCAAAATGGTCAGAGATGCAACCCCATGCTCTGGGTGTCCCTAGACTCTGACTGCCAGATCTGGGAGTGGATGACAGGGGATGGATCACTTAATGATTCCCTATTCTGTTCATTTCCTATGGGGCACCTGGCATTGGCCACTGCTGGAAGACAGGGTACTGAGCTAGATGAACCATTGATCTGACCCAGTATGGCCATTCTTATGTTCTCAGAAAGATCTATGTGGTAACTTATAACTGTGAGCAATACACTAGTCATAGACTCTGGAGAGAAAGCAAAACACAGGTGCTGGCCTTTTAGGCAGACTGGCTTGCTGGGGATATCACAATGTAGATCAGGAAGCTGTGCAGACTTTAAAACTCCTGCTCAGAAGTGAGTGAAATGTATCTCCGCCAAAGAGAGGTGACAACTGGGAACTAAAAACCTTTAAGTGGATGCCCTTGAGGGACCATGGAGGGTGGAAAACAGATGCAGTTACCCTGAAACTCTGACAGGGACCAGGTACATACTTAGATGAAACTTGACTAGAACAATAGATGAACTAAATTATCACAATGGTATTTATCTAGTTATTGCTTTCATTATGGGAGGTAAGAAATGTAGCATATTTAGGCTCAGTTTTTAAGAGCTTATTTATGAAAGACACTTTAAGATAGCCTCGGTCCACAGCTATGATAGGTGTTAGCAACCAGAGTAGCTATTATCTCCTTTAACTTTGGTGGTATTATCACAAATTATTTTCCATCAGAAGTCAAAAGAGCACACTTGTCTAACCTCAAAACAGCTTTGGACCCTTTTAAGGATGAATGGCCTAACATGAAAGTGAGCTGGCTTCTCCACCAGGGCATTTAGTTAAAAAGGTTGCTGAACCTTAAGACACAGGTGGAGTTTCTGACTTTCTTTATGAGGAACACTTAGTCTTTTCATCAGCAATTTCACAATTAACAGGGATAGCATTCTTTGTGCAGCTTGGGGTTACCTCCTTAATGACTTAATTGAAACATTGCTGGAGGGTTGAACAAGGTCAAAGAAGGCTGCTGCTAGGAGAGAGAGACAGCAGCACGCATGAGGTACCTGCAACATGTCTGGGATTAACTATGTTTTGCCACAGGGACAAAAGGATTTCTGAAATGTTCCGCAAAAGAACATAATATATAATTATAAAATATCACTAATAAATGGCATATCAACTAATATAAATAAGTAAAAGCAAACAAAGAAATGTACAGTATCAAAAAGGTCAGTTTTTGGTCAGTAGTCAGAGAGTGCCCTTAGAGATGTGCTTCTTTCCATGGGAAGGAGAAAGTTTCCACAGCACCACAGTATGTTATTTTCACAAGACTGCACTTATTTATTTTTAAAGTAAGCATTGTGCTTCACATCACAGATAATCAGGATGTGTCAGACTTTATAGTCCGAGATAGCTGATCAAGTCTTCTTTGGATGGTGGAACAGACAAGTTGGATCAGATAGTAAAAAAAGTTTCTTAATAATTAAACAAAAATATATTAGCTATTTCCAGATCTGTCTTGTCCCAAGCCTTATAACAATTTGTAGGCAACCAGGCATAAGAAGGACTAATCATAAGATTTCCAGTCATTTTAAATAGACTTAATGGATTTGAGGACAAAAATGTTGTATTATAGAGCAATCCAAAAAAGCAATAAAAATGCCCATTTGGAGGAGATTAAGACGTTTAGAGAGAAATCCACTCATATGTTGTTGTTCATCATTAGGAAGTAATATAATTTTTGTATACATTTAGTACTGCATCTGGATAATTCTTTCATATCGAAGATTCACTGACACTAACCAGAGTAGCATTCAATCTTCTGGAATTTTGATTGCCAAATGGATATTCAAAGCTTGGTAGGAGGTCACATTTTTAATCCATTGGTGACCAGCAAGAGAAAGAATGGAATTGGGTTACAAATGGTTTACAATCAGTTTATTCTAGCAGCTCCAACTATGCTTTGTGAGATTTCAGTTTTTATAAAACAAATGCTGTCTGCAAATTAGACTATCCTGTTCAAAATAACCTGTAACTAGTCTCATCGTTTTGTGTCCAGATGTCCTCTTAGCTGATAATACGAGGACACCAAATTAGCTAGTCAAAGACACTGATCATCCCTTCCCTCCTCATGTATCATTGGATCCAGGTTTGTTTACATACCAAAGGAAGATAAACTTTTCCCAGAACAGGTGAACAAAGTACCAGTTATTTCAATATTGAAATGCAGTTGGATAAAGGATTTGAACTTGCAAATTCTTTGCAAACATGTACAGAAGAGAGGACCTTGTTGAAGAGCTTTTTATCGTAGGAGTACATCTTTAATTATAAAATACTCTACGTTCGGGAACATCTGGCACCCTGTCAGCTGGAGTGGGAAACTGATACCTGCTGGAAAGGTCAGGCCACTGGCAACGTTTATTGTATTGTTTTGTACATTTCTGTTTTAATGAAGGATTTTGATCAATGTCTGTATGACTGCATCCAACATGAGGAGTAACGTCAGTGTTAATGATACTTTGCAGCACAACAAGTTCTTCCACTAGCCTCGCCCAGTTCTTTTACAGTGATTAAATATTTAAGAGCAGAAAGGTTCTTTCCACTCTAAGTCATAGGTTTTTAAAAATCACAGGGCTCAAAGGATTCCAGGTAATCCATCATCAGAATGAGAAAAACAAGCTAAGCTGCTGTCGCCATGACCAACACACTCAGTGCCTGCCATAAAGAACTCTCTTGGAGAGAAACAAAGATATTTGAAAGTTATAATGTAAAATGTCTTTGTTCTTGTGTCATATATAGATAGGGCTTACTGTGTCATAAGTTTCTGAAGAAGTGGGAGGATTTCAAAGCTTTATCAAAGCAAAGCTTTAACAATGGTCTTGGCTTAGCAGACCAATCTTGTTAAGTAGGTAGGAAGTACTCATGACTGTGATCTGTATTTAGAGATGGTGCCTGGGGACAGCAGTGCGCGGAGACCCCCCCCGGCCTGCCCCGCCTAGGAGCCACTGGCGAAGGGGGTGCCCCAGGTAAGCACCGAACCCCCATCCACTTCCAGAGCCTGCACCCAACCCCCTCTCACCCCCAAACTCCCTCCCAGAGCCTGAACCCGATAGACCCCCTCCCCCACCCAAAATCCCTTCCAAAGCCCGATCCCTCACACCCTGCACCCAAACTCCCTCCCAGAGCCTGACCTCTCACCCCTTCTGCACCTAAACTCTCAGAGCCTGCACCCCTCCTGCACCACAATCCCCTGCCCCACCCCAGACCCCCACCTAAACTCCCTCCCAGAGCCTTAGGCAGGTGCAGGGGTGGGGGGGGAGTTTTCAGTGTGGGGGGGGCAGGTTCTGGGTGTTCTGGGCACCACCAACATTTCTACAAACCTTCTGCCTCTGCTTGGGATGGTAACCCATCCACTTTGCAGTGAGGACACAGGCTAAGTCACTCAAGTTCTGATAGTCCCCAAATGCCTTCCCAAAATTCCCCCCACTGTGCTCAAGAGGACACAATTTCTCCCACAATTCATTGGGAAAGAATCACATTGCCTCTCAGCTTACTGCACAAAGAACCATGGAATATACTTCCAACATTCCTAGCGACACACACAGGAGAACACAGCACCAGTAAGAACACAGTGACTGGGGTATGGCTTTGCAGTGTGGCTACTCGCACCCAGACTAGACTAATCCAGGTGGCAATCACTCAGGTTAATTTTGCAGTGAAGACATACGCAAAGAGGCATGCACTCACTGGGTTGCCAGTCTTCTAACGTTGGAAGTGCTGCTTTCTCAAACAGGTACTGAGATACAGGTGTATGTAAATCAGTGGATTAAGATGTCTGTTTCAGAACAGCACACCGATATCTTCCAGCAATGTACAGCCAGCTTAACCACTGACTGAGGGACAAAGCAGACATATGGAACTCCCTTCCTTATTATGACATCATAACTCTTAGTATACTGAAAACCCATGGTGTACAGTCCCACATATAACAACAAATAGGATTTTGTAAGTAAACTATAACAAGTGTGAGAAAGTGAAAGGTGAAACCCAAGGACTGAAGAGAGACACCACTACTAAGGGTATACCTACAAAGCAAAAGTCTACCTGAGCTAGCTTGAATCCAGCTAGCACAGGTAACAACAGCAGAGAAGACTTCAGAGAAGGCCAAGTACTGTCTTCACTGGTATTGTTCCCATACTAGCTGGATTCAAGCTAGTTCCTGTCTCTACTAGGATCTTACAGTGAGACAACTAATCTCTATTAACTAACCACCATCTCCTTTGTCAGTGAAGACGTAGCCACAATTTAAAATAAACTCTTTAAACTTCCCTGTCAGTTTGTGAACTTCTTTCTGCCTCATCTTACCTCCACAAGGTATAAATCAGGGTAGAATTCTACCCTATGTGTTTTATACTCAAGAACAAATTTGTCAAAAGAAATCAGTAGGGTTGCATATAGTGTCAGTCAGGACAGAATCTAGTCTCTTGTGTGGTATACCTATTGCTGTCTCTTGTTTTCTCCCCAATAGCCTGGGGAAGTCAGAAGGTGTTATTACATGCAGCACTATAGATGTTTGATTAATTCATTCACCGAGTGCTTCTTCTGCATGATTTACATCCTGGCAGAGCAATGACACCAGCACATCACTGAACCAATCAAATGGAAAAGAATCCAAAACAAAAGTGAATCATTTGCCTAGAGAAATCAGCAAAGAACCAGAAATAAACACTGATAAGAAAGGAGCATGGCCTATCAGGCCAAGGGAAAACCAAGACATTACTCATGTTAGTTCCACATGAGAAACAGCTCTTCGTAGTGATCAGTGAATTGAAAATAAATCCTTCTTGGCCTCTCCCAACGTAGCCTGAGGACACGAATAGATTGAAATAGCCAGGCTGCAAATATTAACAGCCAAATTCCGGGCCTGGGTAAGAAAGAAGTAGGAGCACTGCAATGGAAGGTGTTTCTGTTACTATATGAACTCCAATCCCTCCTCAAGAGAAGGTAGCTAGACCAATGGAATAATTCTTCTGTTGACCTATTGGTGTCTCCACTGCAGGTTAGGTAGACCTAACTATGTCACACAGTGTGTGAAAGTTTTCACATCCCTGAGAAACGTTGCTAGGTCGAACTAAGTTCTAGATGTAGCCCAGGCCTTATAGTCCATTTACTAGAGAGTCCTCCAGTATTTCTCTTGCTGTCTTCCTGGTACATCGTAGTATATATGTTCAGTGTTATCCAAGTGGAAGCTTTTGTGCACAACCAAGTCTGGTTACAGGATGCAGTCACTGACTACATCATTTGTTTTGTTTCTCAGAAATCAGTATTCCATTAGTTTTCCTTCTGTCCTAAGTGCTCTTAAAATGAAGCAGCCAGAGAGTAGATGGGAAAGGAAGGAGGCATCAAGCCTTCTCATACAAAGCAGGGCTTTTAGAGAGTCACTCATCATCTTTGGCTACCATCTTGTAACTATTTCCTGAACAGATCAGGATGACAGCTGAAGCAGTTTGGAATAGCAAGAGTCCACATATTCACTGTTATAAGGTTCAGCTACTGAAATTATTATTATTCATATTACCATCATAGCACCGAAGAGCCCACTGTGTGAGGCACTGTACAAATAGAGAACAAAAAGACAGTCCCTGTCCTCCAAAAACTTAATTAGGTTATAACTGCAGATCTACCAACTACAGGACAGGGATTAATGCCGGGGTTATGGCTTAACCCAAATTGACGCTTATCTGGGAAACGTCTCTAGCTGTATTCCTTCCTTGCAGCCTTACATGCAATACACACAAAACCAGACACACACAAACAAAAACAAACCATACTAAGTAGAGTCATCCCAGGCAATTTTCTATTCAATAGAACTCCCACTGCTCTTTCCTCTCCTCTCAGAGGAGCATTTTGTTGGTGGTGGTGGTGGTGGTAGTTTAAAAAAGCAAGTGCTCAATAGGCTCAGCTGGGGATGCTTCTGTGAGCTGCATCTGAATTCTGATGAGGAATTAATTACTGAAACCCAAATCCATAAAAGGATTTAGATGCCTATCCAAAATTTAAGCACCACTGAGATCCACAATGGAACAATGTCAACAGGTGGCTTTTCCTCAGTCTCCCATCAGAATATTCCATAGCCAGTGGTTAGTGTGAGAGTGCTGTTCAAATCCCTTCTCTTCACCAGGCAGAGGGGGAAATTGAACCCCAGTCTTCCACATCCTGGGTGAGTGCTCTAATGGGGCTAAAAATGTATAAGGGTGGCACCTCCTCCTCCAGTGTTTTTGCAAAAACTGGCTTAGTCACCTAACTTCAGGAGAGGGTTCCCAGCTGTAGATCCCAGGCAGACATAGGTGCTTTCCTCCAGTCTGAATTTAGGTGCCTAACTCCTGAAAGGGCAAGGCTTAGACATACCCCTTTTGTCAACATCTGCTATAGACTAGCTTAAGCAGGGAGCTGCCTACCTTGCTGGTTTTTGTGGATCCCATTCTTAGGCATCTTTCTCCCCGCATTCGTTGTATAAGGAGCCTGGGCACCTAACTCAGGCTTTGTGGATTCACTGATTTTCTAGGCACCTAAAAGGTGGACATTGCAATGCTGAGCATTGCTATGTCTAAATCCCCTTGTGGTCATGAACTGAAACCCTAGGCCATTTTCTGTGTTGTGCAGGGAGGGAGAGATGGGTCCCCTCCAAGAGACATCAGTGAAGTGGGAGCATCTAGGATTCATGGTTCCCACTAGGGGGTGTGAAAAAGACGTGTACCCACCATCAGGCTTCAGATTGCTTAAGATAGCTGGGTCCTTTAAAGAGCAAAAAGCCTGGCAGTAGTGTTTATGCAGGGTAGCAGTGGGAGAAAACATTAGAGACCTGTCATGCATACATGCACTGAGGAAAACAAAAAACTGTTGATAATGACTCTGTGGTTTTTGAATTTGAAGTGCACATTAACAATATCACATAATGCCTCCTGAATTAGTGGCTAAGACCTGCCTTCCTTCCCACAGAGACTGCTAGACTTTCTAAAGAAGCATTGGAGTGGTACGTAACCTTTGCTGCAGAAGGGTTTGGACTGACAGCTTGCCAGGAACCTGAGAGCTGCCTCTGATTTGCACATGTATTGTAGATTTTTCAAGTGCTGTGAGTGTACACAGATCTTTACAAAACATATAGAAAAATGAAATATGCTGTAAGGATCAGTTGGAAGATTGACACTCCTTCTCTAAAAAGAGATTCTGGAAATCCTGTTTTATTGATGTGGCAAGGGGGAAAGGAAAATATGAATGTAAGGCGACTATGTTTTCTTGATTTATTTAGATTATGAAGAGAAACTTTCTAAATCAATTATAAGTGGGCTTGGCAAAATGGGATTTTTTGTGATTGACAGATATTTATGTTTATTTTTAAGCATTCTTCAGCTATTTAAATTTTCAGATGTACATAATTATGGATTTTAAAGGTTTTTATTTTTAATCAATTTAAGTTTTCACAGTTGTTGGAAATTATGGAGGGCTCAGACAATAATTACTTAATGACAAACATTGAGATTCAAAAAGTTAAAGCTTTATAATTGTTAAAACAAATTGTTAACATGACATGTCAAAACATACGAAGTAAATATTCTTAAATCAAACTCTAAGTTATCAAGAATAATTTTTCTTACATTGCCTGTCTGTAAATTTCAATTATTATCCATGGAAATATTTTCTTATCAGTTTGTGTATATGGCAAAAATCAACATTTACTGACAAAAATCTAATCTTTCCAAGCCTAAATATAAGCACTTCCAGGGAGACTTGCAAAAAAAGGCAACTCTCATATTAACCCTGTTTTGCTGTAATTGCAGATTTATAGAAATCCAATACATTTCTATAATAAATTCTAGGTGCAGTTAGGCCTCATCTTTGAGTTCAGCTGAGAATGACCCTGCCAACAACCTGAACCTTGTCAGTTTTAAAGTTTCTGAACTATTTTTCATATAAATCACTAAGCTTCATGAGCAGATATGATCAAAACTTGGAATTTCTTTCCTGCAGGTAATTCTGATATTTTTTGACATTTGTATTTGTCCAGAATCAGGACAAAGTCAAAATATAAACATTTTTCATGGAATTGCAAGTTCCAAAAAATTTCAATCTGGAAATAGTGAAACGTTTTGTTTCAACATTTTCTATCAAAACAAAATATCTAGACATTCCTGAATGGAAACATTTCATTTCAATTTGCTGAAATGACTCAAAATGTTTCATTTCAAGTTGGTTAAAAAAACAGCCCTGTATTATTCTGAGCTATTGCAGTGCCTCCTGGGAGCTATAGTTCATTTTGCTCATGCTCCCATTCTACTCCATGGGCTGGGTCCCTTGGCTAGACTATGTCTTGCATGATGTTCCATGGTCAGAGACTCCCATGGTGCATTGCAGTGGATCAACCAGAGAGGAGACCACAGTGTATCGTGGGAGATGGAATCCAACAGGCCTGTGGAAAAAACAGTTTCTGTCTAAAAATCTTTTGATAGGAAATTTATGACCAGTTCCATTCTGTCCAACCCTGAAAAGCCCCTCACACTCCTACTTCTTGAGCATTTGTAGAAAAGCTGCAAAGTGTGAAAGATCATTTGACTCTAGCTGTCCCTGAAAGACCTTCATTGTCGCTTGGAAGGCAATGTTTCCTTCCTAGGAAGAAGAGGAGAGGAATTTGCCTAGAAGTTGGAGATTCAGGCTGTTCAGATGTGATTTATTATCTTTCAGAAATGCAAGGCCAGAGAGGCTTGTAATCTGATAAGCATATCAACAAGTCACTCCTTCTGAGTGATCTCTTCAAGAAGTGCAACAAACTCCATGAAAAACTTCCTGCCAATAAGCTTCAGACTAGTACACTTATCATTGAGATTCTGAGTTAAATGAATGGAGACAATTCATCTGCCTTTCAGGGAGAAGATGGGGTGTGGTTTCATAGTCTGTCTTTACTGCTCTTCAGACTGTGAGGAATTTTTATTTGCTAACAGTTTGGGCGCAGCTTGCAAAAATTCTGTAATTAATGGCTGCCTATTTGTAAGAGGGCATTCATGTTGAGGCCTCTCCCCGCACCCCCTCAGCCCCCACCCCACTTGTCTGGTTCAATTTTAGGTCCCAATCCTACAAGAACTTATGTCATGCTTAACCTTACACACTGTGAATAGGGAAACTGTAGTCAATGAAACTACTTGTAGCGCATATGTAGCCCCCCTCATGGGGATCCATTGATCACCAAGAGTGGCAAAGACCCCTTTTTCCTTCCTCCTCACTGAAGGATCTTAGCACCAATAGGCCCCGGGGTTCTTAGCACTCAGTGCCTCCACCTAGTGTCTGGGAGCAGGGCACATTCCAGGGCAATCCCACCCAGACGCAGGCACTCCTGGGCCCGCAGTTGGTTGTCCTGCTTGTCAAGCAGACCCCTGCTCCTGCCTCCATGGGCTCTTTGTCTCCCTTTCAAGCACGTGAGGAAGAAGCCTCAGATTCAGTTTCTGTCTCTGGACTGCTCTTGGTGGGAACCACTTCTGTCCCCAGACAGGCAATGTGTTACACATAAAATTAAGTGTGTGTAAGTGTTTGGAGGATCAAGGTCTTAGGCACATTTTAAAAACAAACAAAAAGCAAACAAAACCCCCAAACTCCCCCCTCCTCCACATGATATAGAAACACAAGTTCCATTGACAGTCAGTTGGATTTGTGCTCCTAAGTCACATGGGTGCTTTTGAAAATCCCACCCTCAATACATTCAGGATTTTGTATTTGAGAGTTATATTATCATGGTATTATACTGATAAATTACCATCTAATTTCAATATTTTATACTGACTGATGTTTTTCCATTTAAAATAATGATGCATATATTATAGAATGCCTATCTATATACTACAACCAATCACATTAACACTGAAAACATCTTTCCAGTTATTGAGCATGAAAGCAATAATGATTGGTCTGCCTTTCTAGAATGATAGGGCTAGTATCTCTCACAGTGAGAAAGGGTCCTGTGGCACCTTATAGACTAACAGAGGTATAAGGTCTATAAGGTGCCACAGGACCCTTTGTCGCTTCTACAGATCCAGACTAACACGGCTACCCCTCTAATACTTATCTCTCACAGTATTTATATTAAATATTATCTAACAAAAGATGCCTTGTAATGTATTTGAAAAAAATCTACAGATAAAAGTAGTTTAAATATAACTATGTGATTCCATTTCTCTCAAATCAGAACATAAAACTAGGGAAACAATATATAATATTAAGTTGATTGTAAATAATAAAAATGTATCATCGCTACATAGTAAAGACAAGAATACACTTTTTAAAAAATAGTATAGGGCCAGTTTATGTTCTTAGTGGTGCAAGTTAATGCTCCGTCAGTCTGGTTGTTGCCAAAGCTCAGAGGCTATGTATGGTAGCAGCATGAGAGAATTAGATCAAAATTTTCACATGTGAGTGTCTCAGGTTATGCACCTAAAGAGCTATATTTAGGCACTTATTTAAGTGGTGTAATGTTAAGGTATCAAGCACATGCAACTCTTGTTCATTGAAAACACTGAAATCAACCGGTGTAACTGAGAGCTGAAGCAGCCCTAAAGGTGGGATTTGCAAGAGTGTTTTAGACTGACCTAACCCTGATCCCACTGAAGTCAATGAGAATTTTACCACGCTCCCCAGCCTTCCCAGGGAGGACTTTGCAGAAAACTCTGCAAGCTGAAACTTACAGTGTTTCCTTTCTCCTGCCCAGGAGCAGCCCATGCAGGAGCAGTCCCTAAATTATAAAACAAATCCATGAAATATATTTTAAAAATGATTTACATGAATTGAGCCCTTTTCAGGCCATCAGAATATTTCTGTTAACATTGACCTAGCCTGACAGACAACCCAGGCAATAAGACAATAGGGTAACTATGCTGAAAAGTGCCAGGCACAAAGCAAGACTGGAGTGCCTCAAACCCTTCAAAGCGTGGAGGTATTCTATACAAGACACACATTGAAGTATTATTGTGCCAATAAAAGTTTTATTATTTGTAGCTACTGTACGTGTGATCAAAGATCATATATTGGGCGTGTGGTAGAAGATGATTCACTCGACTCTCACCCGTACTCTGTACTAGTTCTGTTCTATTCTAATAGGATATAATCAGATCCTTCACTCACAAGTAGGCCTTTAGAAACAAAAGCTTACACAGAATCTGAAAATATTTAAAAGAAAACACACACACCACCACAAGTCATAGAAATGAATTAACGTGACCAGGGAGAGATGGCAGGCCAGGACTGTCTATTTTTGACTAAATTAAACAATGTTAAACTTTTAAAGAGAGTTATGCAGATACATTCTAGTCACTTAACTATTTAAGATTAAGGAATTAACCTTTTAAAACAAAACAAAAATACAACACGCTAAGGTTTCTCCCAGACCTGCAATGGGATTGATGCAAAATGTGATCTTAACACAAGACTGGTGCAGGTCTCTCAGACCTATCCACTGAAGTCAAATCAGCTTCTAATTTCAAAGGGAGAGAATGCTGGAGGGAAAAGGGCAGAGAGCCAAAGGGGGAACAAGGAGCTCCAGACGGTCATCTGAAATGCCCACAGGATGCAAAAATATTACAGGAGGCCATAGAACAGGGGGAAAGTGGTGCTGGGGAGTGTTGGCATAGTGTGGACGTGCAAAAGCGGTCGCTGTACATCAGCATAACTTGCATCAATAAAACTCTGTAGTGTACACAAGGCCTAAGTATATTACATCAACACTATTACCTTTATCAACCAAATTTGTAATCTCATTAAAAAAAAAATCAAGTTACATGGGATTTATTTTCTATAAACCCATATTGATTTGCATTAACATTACCCTCATTTAAGTCTTTATCAATCCAGTCCCATGTCAGCTGCTCCATCATCTTGACCGGAATAGATACCAAAAACTCTGCCTCCAAGATGGCAGTCTTCCCTTCACTGCCCAAACTGTGCCACTTCCTCAGTGGCTGGGAGGGGAACTCATACCCACCCTATACTCCAGGTTCCAGCTGAAGGATCCTCTAATTAGCAGTCAAGGTTTGCACCATCTTAAACCTTGCTGCCTTTTCCCCTGAGCCTTTTCCTACAGTCTCGCTTCTTTCCCTCTCTACTGTCCAGAGAGTAGCTACAGGCTCCTTCACTGCAGCCCTTTTCCACTTCCAGCTTCCTGGCTTCATCCTAGGCCTGCTTTTTCCTTTCCAGCTGGGTTCTATCATTATTCAGAGGTTACTTAGGCAGCTATTTCCCCTCAGCTGTGGCCTATCTGGTTAATTGGTCTTTCCTCAGTCTCATTAACCCCCTTCTAAGCTGGTGTGGAATGAACAACCCACCACATACTGAAAGGAAGAAAAAGGGGATTTAATTTAGGACAAAGTTTTTTCATGTTTCCTTTTATAGAATTAAAAGGCAAAACTATCTTTTTTTAAATGACATCTAAAGCATCCAATCAATAGAATCCTACACTATTACATTTCACTAAAAGAGTGCTAATTAGAGGGGGTAAGTACTGCTTAAATGAGGTAATTTCTTATTGGGATAGCAGCCATGAGGGAAAAAGGGGGCAAAATATGTTACTGCATCTGTAAGGGGAGAAATGATAGATAATACTTTTAGCTACCCCAAATCCTCAGACGCCACTATTGCCTACTCATAAAACAAACAAAAAAATCCTACAACCTTGGAAGCATTCACATTGCCTCCTGCTCAGCTACTGCCAAACTAAACCAGGAGATGTAGTCCTGAGATGAAGCTGCAGGGCAAGTAATGCTTAAGTGATCTCTTTTCCTTGTGATCTCTGAGGTGATAAAGCTCTGATCAAAAAGTTATTCAAACAAAATAAAAAAGGAGAGAAAGGGTGGAAGGATAGTATAGCCTAATGTCTAGTTTAAAGTAGAGGTGTCCCCAAACCAATACTGATTGCAAACTTACCCAGACTTTGAGAAAGTTTGAATCTGGATCTAGACTTTATGGCTATGGCTCATCATTAGCTTAAAGCTACAAAGCTTAAACCGACAAAGCAGGAAAACAGTAAGTATATATATAGGCTGGCATGAAGTAAGCTGAAGCGAAATGGAAATGTTCAGAATAAACAAGATCAGCACTGCGGTGAAATCACAGAAAACTCAACAATGTAGAGAGGTGTTCAAACCGTGCATGCACATCTGCGTACACACACACACACACACACACACAAATCCTTTCAATACAACACCTGGTTTAGAAAACCAAACCATCTCATGTTTTATTTGATCATGTAAATGTTTGTATAAAAATTTAAGCATAGATGTGAAAAATGTAATGAGCAGGAGTGACTTATGATTTCCCTGTATAAATTCGTGCTTCAGTTTCAATGGCTGTGCTTGTACTAGATCATATCTTTTTAAAAAATCCAATCTTGATTAAAAATTGCCAGTGATAGAGCATCCACTGTAACCCCTGGTAAATTACTCCAATGGTTACCTTTTCCTCACTGTTAAGAATTTGCACCTTATTTCTAGTCTGAATTCATCTAGCTTCAACTTCTAGGCATAGGATTTTGTTATACTTGTGTCTGCTATATTGAAGAGCCATCTATTGTCAATTTTTTGTTCCCCATGTAGGTTCTTATAGACTGATCAAGTCACCCCTTAACCCTCCTTTTGATAAGCTAAATAGATTGAGCTCCTTAAGTCTTTGACTATAAGGCATGTTTTCTAATCCTTTACTCATTCTCATGGTTCTTCTCTGAATCCTCTTCAATTTATCAACATCCTTCTTGATGTATGGAAACTAGAACTTGATGTGTTTTTTTTATTATTGGAATACCAAGTGCTGAATAGAGATAATATAACCTCTATAGTTCTACTTGAGATTCCCCCAATTTACACATCCAAGGTTCGCATTTTAGCTCTTTTGGCCCCAGCATGACACTGGGAGCTCACTTTCAGTTGATTATCCTCCATGATCCCCAAGTGTTTTTCAAATCACTGCTTCCCAGGATAGAGCCCCATTCTGTAAGTATGGCCTAAATTCTTTGTTCCTACATGCATGACATTACATTTGGATGAATAGTTTGACTGTACCCAGTTTACCAAGTGATCTAGATCATTTTGTGTCAGCGACCTGTCCTCTTCATTATTCATCACTCCCCCAATCTTTGTGTTGTGTGCAAATTTTATCATGTTTAGTGAGACAGTGTAATCCAGTGGATAAAACATTGACCAAGAGTCAGGCAGTCTTCCCAGTTCTGCCACAGTCTTCGTGTGACAAGACTGCCTTTCTGCACCACTTATTCACAATGTCTAAAATGGGGATATAGCATTTTACACGTGGATAGGTAGCATTGAGATCTAAGGTGAAAGATGCTATATAACTGCTAATCTTAGAAATATTTCTATGATGTGATGAACTATTGCTTGCAGAAATGTAGCAATACTAGGTGCTACCGTAATACAAATAAATTATGGCCTACCACTAAACATATTTCAGATGTTAGCTTATAATCAAATCATCAGCAAGAGTAGTAGCATACAGTATGATTACTGTAAACACTATTTTATTACTTGTATTTTTTGAAACCTACCTCTGGCTGATTATCTATGCTGGTGGGAAAAGGACCCCAACTTATGAAAGAACTTCCTCTTGACATTTGGTCTTCCTTTTTCTACTCTGCATGTTATGAAATATCACATTGCTTCCTCTGTAAGTGTTGTACATGTAGTATCAGGCAGAACAGTCTTTCTTAACTCCTGACCACCAAAGCTTCAAATCTGAAAGGTTTTAAAACAATAAGACTGGGGAGTTCTGTCTGTGTGTTTCTCCTTGCTTTTCAGTTTGAGAGACCATAATGGATTACTTGGGGGCAAGATGCATGCCTAGTGTTATGCAAGATTAAAACGACAAGCAAGGATGCTAGGAGAAAATGGGAGTATAAATGAATGTGCCTGGAGACAATAAAGAAAGTACTTAATAGGCCAGATTTGGCTCTCAGTTACAACAATATAAATCTCGAGTCAGCCCACTGATTTCATTGGAGTTATTCCACATTTATACTGGTGTAACAGAGTCTCTGTTAGCCCCCAGTAATTAGATGTAACTCTAGACCTGCACAAATTGAATGAGAGTCTGTATAGGGGAAGAACAATTAGTTTTTCCAACTAATCTATGCCAGTTATGAAGAAAAATGGAGAGGCTATGAAACAGTGTCTCCAATCTACCAAAAGTGCATATTTTACAGACCTGACACTTTCTGCTGAAATGCAGCCTATTCCCATATCATATTGAAATTGCATTAGTCAAAACTGGAGGTAACTCACAGGCCAGTAGCTTAATGGCAAGTGCACAATGTAAGGAGATTTTGCTAAAAAAACACTAAAAAAAAATTAAATAAAAGAAGGCAGAGAAGGCTGCACCAAGCTCCCCACACCCCCCACCCCTCCCGAGTTATTTCCTGCAGCCGCCAAGCTCCCCTCACCTGCTACCCCACCTTTCCCCCTGCACGCCGCATCCCCGCTCCTCTGCCTACCTCCAGGCACTTCCTGCCACCAAACAGCTGTTTGGTGGTGCTTAGCGCTTTTCAGAAGGGAGGGGGGAGGAGCGGGGAGCTGCGCGCTCAGGGGAGGAGGCGGAGAAGAGGTGGGACAGGGGCAGGGATTTGGGGAAGGGATTGGAATAGGGGCAGAGAGGGGGTGGAGTTGGGGTGGGGACTTTGGGGAAGAGGTTGGAATGGGGGCAGGGAAGGGGTGGGAAGAGGCAGGGCAGGGGCGGGCCTCATGGAAGGGGTGGAGTGGGGTCAGGGGCAGAGGGGGTGGCTTTTGTACCTTTATATGAAAAGATGTCAGTGATGTGGCCCTCGGGCCAATGTACTAGTTCTCATGTGGCCCTCGTGGTGATTTGAGTTTGAGATCCCTGGTTTAGAGCAATTAAGAACATGCACATCAGCTGCTTTGAGAGGAGCTGAATGCTGGTTAGACCATCTGCTTGTAAGAAGCATCAAATCACTACACTTTTGACCAAAGCTCCCAGAAGACACCTCAAGCCACTAAAGAAGATCAATGTGGCTGCATAAAAGACCCCATGCAAAGTTGGAACAGACACTGGAGACTTGTTAGCTGAGGTCCCAGGGAACTCCACAAACATTGAGGCCAGAGATGACACATGGAATATGGCATTGAAGGTTCTTGGCTTTGTAAGGTGGAAACATCAAGATGGTTCAATGAAAATTACCCCAAAATAGACTGGCTACTGGAGAACATTCACAACACATACAAGCACAATATCTTGGACAAGAAATCAGCATTGAAAAAGGCCAGGTACAATCAGGCCAAACATACACTACAAACTCAATTAAGGCTAATGAAGAACTACTGGTGGGAGCAGAAGGTTGCAGAACTGCAGAAAGTGGCTGACAAGTATGATGCAAAAGCCTTCTATGAATGTCTCCCTGAAGTGTATGGCCCAAAAATCCAGTGGTACAGACCCTGTGCTCACAGCAGATGGTAACCGGCTGCTCACAAAGGTGATATTCTCTCTCACTGGGCAGAGCACTTTGATAGTGGATTGACAGTTCAGGAGAATATGTACAACGAAGCCATTGACTCGCTCCCGCAGCACCTTGTTCGGGGGGAGCTATCCATGGCCCCTTCTTTAGACGAGGTTATTAAGGCCATCAAGCAGCTGTCCATGGGCAAGTCTCCAGGCCCTGACAACATTCCACCTGAAGTGTATAAATGTGGACATGCCCACCTGGTCAGAAACTCACCAGCCTTTTCAAAACTTTATGGGAACAGGCTACTGTGCCCCCAGGATGCTTTCATAGTCCAGCTATATCAAAAGAATGGAAGCATATCTAGCTGTGACAATCATTGTAGGATCTCACTGCTGTCTACAGCAGAGAAGATCCTTGCATGGGTTGTCCTTAAGAGGCTCGTCTCTCTCCTAGTGGATCCAGAGTCACAGTATGGCTTTCATGCTGGCCATGGCATAATGGACATGATTTTTGCAGCCCAACAAATACAAAAGGATGCTTGTGAACAGAACAAGGATCTGTACATGGTGGTTGTTAACCTGACCAAGGCCTTTGACATGGTAAATCGCAAGGACCTATGAAAACGCGTTCATAAATTTGTCTGTCCAGAGAAGATGATTGCTGTCATCCGCTCATTTCATGATGGCATGATGGGCAGAGTGTCAGAGTGTGGTGACTAATCAGAACCTTTCCCGGTCAATAACGGGACCAAACAAAGATGAGTAATGGCTCCATTCCTCTATGCCTTTTTCTTCTCAGCCATTCTCTTGTTCACATTCCCGGACTTTGGCACATCTGGTTTACATTGCACGGGGTCTATTCAGCCTACAGCAATTCAGGGCCTGCGCAAAGGTAATTCAACAGCTATTAAAAGATTTCCTGTTTGCTGATGACTATGCCCTCATTGCACACACACTCAAAGACATTCAGCTTATCCTGGATCACTTCGCCTCAAAATTCTCCAGTTACAATCAGCCTGAAAAAGATTGAGGTTAGGTACCAGCCAGCACCAGACCACCAGTATAACCAACACCATTATCACAATTGACAACAGAGTCAGGAAATTCTACTACCTGGTAACATACTTTCCAGAAATGCCAGGTTGAATGATGAAACTATTCAGCACTTGGCAAAGGCCAGTTTGGCATTTGTCAGACTCACCCACAGGCTCTGGAGGGAGAGCAGAGTCTGTCTCAGAACCAAGATAAAAATCTATCTCACTGTTATACTCACCTCACTACTCTATGGCTGTGAAACACAGATGCTTTACTGATGCCACATCAAACATCTGGAGAGCTTCCACCTTCACTGCCTAAGATCCATCTGCAACATCAGGACAGGACAGGATCCCCAACACCAAAGTCCTTGAAAGGTGCCAAATCCCTGGCATCAAGAGCATGCTCATCAGGGCTCAACTTCGCTGCATCCGACAGGTGGTCCTCATGGAGGCTTCCTGTATATTGAAAGTTGTTCTCTACATCCAAGTGAGCATGGGAACCCAACCTCAATATAAAGATGTATCCTCAGATATAAAGGCAACTCAAAGCATGTAAGATAGACATTAAAATCTGGGAACTCGTTGCACTGGACAGACCCAGATGGAGACATCTGTGCCATGAGACACAGGACTGGCCTTACCATGAGGTGAACTGATCAAGGTACCTCGCCCCTTCCCCTGCTCTCAATGGACATAACAATTTTGCTGACACAGCTAAGTGTAGACCTGGCCTAAGTATTGCAGGATTAGGGCCTTTGGAGGCAGGGGAAAGGGTGTGATTTGGGAGGGGAAAAGACAAAAACCAACAGAGCTATGGTGGTAAAAAGGTCCTGGAATAGATGCAGTTATAGTAGCAAAAAAAGAAAAGAAGTGCTTTTGCCAGTATAACTTATTTCACTCACTGAACTGGAATAAGCTATACTGGTATAAATACTTTTATACCAATATAACTGTGTTATATTAGAGGATTTTGCTGGTATAGCTATATTGGCAACACTTTTCACGGTAGACAAATCTTAAAGTCATGGCAGATACTGACTTCAGTGGGACTTTTCATGCAAGTAAAGTTACTCACATACTTACATGCTTGTAGATTTGAGGTCTTAATAGGATGAACATTTTTGTTCATGTCTATCTATAAGTGAATTGGGTAGACTGAAAAAAATTGAAACTTACTTGAGCTTCAAACTGTTTCTGTAGAATTTTCATTTCTGCTTCAAATCTCCTTAAATTTCCTGAAAGGAAAAAAATCAATAAGTTACTGAATGATACCTCATAACATTTAGATAAGGTCTAAATATTTGTTTACTTGGACAACTCTTCTTCAGGAATCTATATTCCATGAAGGATATGACTTTTATATCATTTGCACTATGTATAGTATAGCATCTTTCACTTCACAAGCTAGTTCACAATACCCCCCTGAAGTATGTTGGCACTATCCCAATTTTACAGATGGGTTAAATAACTTCCCAGAGCTGCACAATGAATCCCTGGCAGAGCTGGGATTAGAATTTACAGGTCCTGCTACCCATACCCCTTCTCAAACCATAAAGAATCACGAACATTGGGTGTAAAGCAGATTGAAAATATTAAATCAAACTAGAAGAGAGAAAAAAAATCAGAAAAAGAGACCTTACGGCAGCACTAGTGACTGGCAGATTTTTAATCTACAACCAGAGCCAGAAATCAACGTGTTTTAGTGGATGAGTTTATCAAACGAACAGACTGATCCATTGTGATATGTCTTGACTGTTAGTGGAGTTGGCAGCTCAACTGACCCTTGTGGAGTAATTAGCTGAGGATAAATTAATCTGTTCTCAAATCTGCCCCACCAGTCTTTCCAAAGTTCTGAGCCCTGCTTTTCAGCATGTATTTTGTACAGTTTGATTTGGTTTTCCTTGGATCTTGAACAAAAATGTGCTGCTACTGGTGAGATTACTTTACAATAAATAAATAAAAAAGGAATATTTAACTAAATATTCCTGAGTGAAAGTGATGAGTGCTTTGGACGCATGTCAAACTCACTTCATTAATACCAGATCTTTAGAATCTTTGTGTGAATGTTCAGCAGGAAACATCACTTAATTAATTTAAGGAGACCAAATATTTATTTTTTGCAATACTGACCTTAAAGAACTACTTGTACCTCAGGCAAAAGGAATTTGGCACTAATCTCTTTATTTTGTTTTAGTTAATATAAAAGGGGTGTGTGAGATGTATTAGGGTTTTGGTTTTTTTCAGATTGATTTTCTTGGTTCTCCCAATGTATCCCAAAACATAACTGGTCTTTGACATGTACTGTTTTTTCAAATGTTCCCACACAAGCTGCCCTGATGCTAGTTGCCTCCAGCTATTCCTCTAGCCAGGATACTCAATCACATAGTTCTGACTTTGTTCTTTCAGAGCATGCAAGCTAAAAAAATATATTAAAGAACATTTTTAAATTATGCAAAGCATTAAAAAAAAAGCTAGACTGGAAAATTGTTCAAAATCCTTATATTTATATAAAAACATATTGGATGCAATGCCCATTATGCAAAACCAGAAGTGAAGTAACCTGTGCAAAGAACAAAAAAATTCCCATTTCTGTTTTCTGACACTTATTGAAGTTTTGGTTCTACTTTTGGGGGTTAAAAGTTAACTTGATATTTTTCTGTATTCCATTCCACTAAGTTTCCTTTAGGCCTGATTTAAAGGCAGTTTGTCTTTACACACACACACACAGTTTTGCAGACACAAATAATTAAGGTCAAAATTAAAGGGGTAATTCTTGACATTTGGAGGTTTAGCTATATGCTTGCACCCACACAAAAGATAGTCAGCCATCTGAAAGAGGTTAATTATGGCAGTAATTACTAAAAGGAAAGACAGACTGTAAAAATGTAATTCTTTATCTTCTCCCCAAATAACCTGCCAGCTAAGAAGGGCTGTACACAAGCTGCCTCTGCTCATCAACAGTTATCCGGTTGAGACAGAAGTGGATTGCTAGGGAGTAACACAAGTGGTCAGTTTCTCTGGCTATGACTACCTACAAATTACTTCCCTATAATTTACATTGCTCAGGGATGTGAATAATCCACATCCTTGAGTGACGTAAAATACACCGACCTAAATGCCGGTGTGGACAGTGCTATGTGGGTGGGAGAGCTTCGCCCGCCGACATAGTAGCTACCATCTCTCGTGGAGGCAGGAGTTAAGCCAACAGGTGTGCTCTCTCCCATTGGCTTAGAGCATCTTCACCAGCAGCACCACAGCAGTGCAACTGTATCAGTGCAGCTGCGCCACTTTACCTGCTGTAGTACAGACATCTCCTCTGTTGGTCTATTTACATCACTACAAAAGGAATGCAACGTGGGTGTGAACAGCAACCAAGAAGAATGGTATTACTGTATTTTACACCCACTTTGCGCTCGTGTAAATTATCTCACAAGGTATCAGGCAACAGATAATCCCAAAATTTTCTCCACCACTGTAGTCAGAGTGCTGTTCAGTGTTCCCAGCTCCTGTTGCTCTGCAAATCTCAATTTTAGGGATAGCTTTCTTTCTCTTTATTATTTTTCATTTACAACATGCCTGTTTCAATAATAATACAGCTGATTGGCAACCAACAGGTTATTGTAGGGGGTGAGGTGTTTGTGGAGGACATCGGAGTGTGGATATCCACCTCCCTTTCCATTTTGTTATAAAGAGTCTTGAAGTTTAAATCTTCTCAGTGTGACAGATATGCTTGCTTTGATCTGCTTAGCTCTTGGAAGTCCAGGGGCTCCTGGCTGCTGACTCCATGCTGCCCGGAGTCCTTAGGGACAGATCTGTCCACCATTAGGGAATTTTTTCCCAAGAACCCCCTGTAACATTTTGCGAACCCCCAGGGGTTCACAAACCCCAGTTTGGGAACCACTGATCTAGAGCATGAATCTGTTACAGCCTCCACCTAGAGAAAATTGGCTGTTCAGCTCAATCTGTAGAAGTTTGCGCTTTTAGCTCTAGAGCAGTGGTTCCCAAACTGGGGTTCGTGAACCCTTGGGGGTTCACGAAATGTTACAGGGGGTTCTCGGGAAAAAATTCCCTAATGGCGGAGAGAGCTTTCCCTAGGGACCCTGGGCAGCACGGGTCCAGCAGCCTGGAGCCCCTGGACTTCCAAGAGCTAAGCAGATCAAAGCAAGCACAACTATCACACTGAGGAGATTTAAACTTCAAGACTCCTTATAAGAAATGGAAAGGGAGGTGGATAATTTTTGCTGTTTTTTAAATTAAATAGGTAGCTAGTGTTGTTTTTAAAATTATTATGAAGAACAAGTTTAAGCTTTGTGGTAACGTGTGTTGTTTGGCTGGACTGCTCAAGACCTGAATGCTTGTGTAGGAGGAACTCTGAGTTGGCTTCTTAAATACCTTCATGCTGTTTCACATCCGATACTCCTTGATGAAACATATGAGCCTTGTCTTATAACAGGCTTATTCAAAGTGATACAAGCTACGAAAGTGAGATCTTGGAAGAGTGTTGCCATTTTCATAATGTAATAAAAATACTGTAATGTTAAATAATAATAAATAATAAATAGTGTGTAATAAGCATGTCATAAAACCAAATTTTATATTTCCAAGATCACTGCTTTTCTAATTTAAATATTCATTTTTAGGAGGGGGTTTGCGAGACTTGACATTTTAGTGAAAGGGGTTCACAGGTTGTTAAAGTTTGGGAACCACTGCTCTAGAGGTACTTGGCTTAATCCCCGGTGTGTGGGCCATGACGGCAGTGGTCACACACTCATTTACATGACAGCCAGAAGTTCCCACATGTGTTGCTAACTGTTTGGAAACTATGGTTCACACCAGCTGAAAGTAACCACTGAGGTGAGCCACCAGGACTTTTCCCACTTTGTTTCTTTTTGATTTTCTAGGGGTTATATTTCCTCATTTGAAAGGTCCAGCTGTATATTCGTTCCCCTGTTCCTAACCAAGATCTCAGCTAGGCTGTATAAGTAGTTGATTTTGCTGTAAAATTATTTCTAATATTTTTGCTGCAATGAGTTTCCACTTCCCTGAACAATGTACACACATCAGGCTAATAATGTTGGATTCAAGCATTCAGTACAGTACCTGTAAGATTTAATAGTTTTATAATATCCTTAGGGTGAAGGTTTGGACTTCCAGCACAGCGACTTCTGCTAGTGCTATTTCTACTCAACACTTGTTTGAAATTCTTTACATTTTATTAAAGGCTCTGCTTGGTCTTTCCTTGAGGGGGCTGGAACCCGGTGGTAAGGCTGCCATCACAGTGGTGTTGTAGACTGTTTTTCTCATCTGTTGAAGTATATTCTGACATCCTGGTGTAATTTTGATTGCTGCAACCCAAGGACACTGAACACTACAAGGGCAGAAAAGGCAGCATGCTCCTTTGACTTAGGTTTGACTGGTGAACCAGAAAAACCTGCAGAACATGTGCTTTTTCCTTTTTATATGGGGATTTGAGACTGAAATTGAATTTTATTACAAATTAACCTATGGCAGCAGGCTGGGTTGTTGGTAAAACTGAGAGGGGAGGGGGAGGAAGAGCAAAGAAAACGATCTTTGTTTCGTAGACTGAAGAGGTTGCTGATCCAACTATTGAACTCCCACATTAAGCACGGATTCACTCAGTGAAGATGCAGATGTAAAGCAAAGTGTGACTGGTAACTGGGGGCAGTTTAGTATAAGGCTTCTCAGATAAAATCAGCCATATAAAAACTGTGTAGAAGTCTAAGTATGCTTGCATAAAGGCAAAAAATAAAAAGGCATACAGCACTTAGGGCTTGTCTACACAGTAGGTTAGTGTGCACCAGAGGAGTATAAATTCTAGTGCACACTAATATATCGTGCACTAATTAGTCTGTGCAGAGCCTGCTGGTGCACACTAAAAATGTCTGTACTGCATGTTAATGTAGGCCCATTTCAAACAATGCTATATTAACACACACTAGGGCTCCTTTGTAGTATTTGCCAGCAGGGTCCACACAGGCCCGTTAATGCATGACATGCTAGAATTTACACCCCTCTGTTGTAGACTAGTGCACCATGTAGACACAACCCTAAAAGTGAATTCACATGAACCATTTAAAAGAAAGTGTATCAGGGAAAACCTTGCCAAATATCCTAATCGTAAAGCTACTACTATTGGCCAGGAACAGCGAGTGATGCTCTCTCAAGTCCAGATGTATATATAAAATCCCATTGTGCCTTTACATTGTCTCTTTTTACCCTTCTTGTGTAAAGAGACTACAGGAAAAGCAACCTTTATAGAAGACTTATACAGAAACTCTTACTGGTCTCTTAGATAGACCTTAACTTAATGGTCAGAGCAGCTTTTACAAATTTAATAGCCTCAGAGGTACATCCCTGGGGAGGAACCTTATAAGATCCTAACGCTTTCCCTGCCACAACAATCATTTTAAGAGTTCTGTGATCTCATGGGAGAAAATGTATGGTGTTACTATCGTCACAAAAGCCTGGCCACAGTTTTGGATTTAATTAATCTGTGGGGGCCCTTGAATTGAAAACAAAATTTGGCAAGCTCCAAGGGGCTGGGAGGACTGTCCCAAGAAGGAAAGAAAGTGGCTGTTGCAAAATAGCATGATAGGACTTCTTGGCTCCTGTGATGCTAAGTCAACAACAAGACATAGGAAGGCCACACTTTTCAGCAGCAGTGCTTGGACTTTAGTTTTAGGGTAGCTGAGCATGCTCAGAGTGAGGTGCATTAGTGTGATGGGTATGTAGCTCTCTTGCTGAGCCTCCAGAAGGACCCAGCTCATGAAGTACAACACAGACACTGTGTAACAAATTCTAAAATGTCAATGGTCCAAATAGCTTTTATCCCTTTATGTGCATTTCATAAACGATTTTTGGATGTTTCTTCCAGCTATTGACAGACACAACTGTGGCCTGCATTATCCCCAGAGTCAGAAACAAAATAAAAGGCTGCAGGCAAGTCTTGGAGAGATTACACCACAAAGAAGGAGCAGCCTTTGAGACAGGCAGAAGCCTTCACTGAACCACAAAATGTCCACTTGTGCTAATCTCTTCCAGGGTTT
Organism: Chelydra serpentina; assembly: GCA_037349315.1. Classification (NCBI taxonomy): domain Eukaryota; kingdom Metazoa; phylum Chordata; order Testudines; family Chelydridae; genus Chelydra; species Chelydra serpentina. The sequence goes on from JBAIAC010000042.1 coordinate 33,571,299, forward strand.
ATTTGGACTAACAAGTATCCAGAGATGCTGGTTGTGTAACTGATGTAAGAACTTTAAAAATGTGCCCTACCCGTATGTAGGGCAGATACCTCCAGACATGGGGGTATGTAGAGCTTGTCAAACTGGTTTTGTCCCCTTCTCTAATTTATAGAAAGAGCAATGCAATTCCTTGCTCTTCTTAACCTCCACCCTTAACCTTCGCCTCATCAATACTCCCTGTCTTTGAAGAACTTTTAGTTTCTTAAATATACATTTTAAAGTAATCAAGGCCAAAGAACAGTTTCAGAAAAAGATGCCATACAATGCAGTGTCTCCATTAAATTGTACTGACGGTTGAATATGGACTATATTTAATTGGATAGCACACAGAGCTATATCCTTCTGGAAGGAAATTATCCATACCCTCTCAAATTTCAGTAGTTACAAAAAAAGGCTTCCAGCCCTTGAATCACATCCTACAAAGACACACTAAAATGTTTAATCACTCTAAGTAGATGTCCCATTTAATAAACCTAAATGCCATTCTCTTGCATAACGTCGGTAAAGCTGAATCCAGGAATGAAACGCTCTCCAAATTAACTGATTGTCTATATATACAGAAGCGCTACTCTGCCAACATTCCAGCTGAGTGCACCAACATTTCTGTTCTTATTTCACTACCAAGAAAATACCCCAGTATGTTAAGGCACGTCCTACCAGAAGCGGGTTTATTCCTTATTTTGGTCCATTACTGGAAGAAGTAAAAATAGAATTTCTCTCATCTGGTGGTTCTGCTGCTCCGCTGCCAGGGCAAGCTATTGACAGTTCCAAGAATGTGGGTTTACCCCCCCTTACTCAAAAATTCCAGTCCCACTGCTCATCATCCCGCATTTCCATCACAATGCAGTCCCACTAATGCATATTTGTGGTCCTGGTCCAGAAGCAACTGTCTACACATGGGAGATCTTCCAGGAGGAGCAGCATCTCCTCATGGTCCCAGTCTTTTGTTGTGCTTTTGCTTATAAGTCACTGCATCTCCCTTCTCCAGATCAAAAGTAGCCTTTGAAACATCTGTTACCATTGCCCACCACCATTTGCTGGCAGCAGCTTCTGCGGAGGGACAAAAAAGAAACTGCCTCTCTAAAAAGAAGCCAGTGTCAGTTATTAGGGAGAGCAGGATCTTTCTGCAAGTAATAGCAAGCCACGACACCAGCCTGGGTCTTGCCCAGGATGAATTTCCCAGGCCTAGGTCATTTTTTCTCAATCCCAGAGTGGGCAGACATTCTGATAATGCAAGCATAGAGCTACACAGTGAGTTGTGGCACTATGAATCTCAGGATATGCACCCAAATATCTGTACTGCATATCACACCAGCTATGGCCCCAGTGCAGACATGGGGATTGACAGCAACATGCGGCCTTGCTGCAGTAGGTTAGGCTGCCACACACTGATTAAACCATGATTGCTTAATTCATGGTTAGCATGCAAAGAAGACATGGCCTAAAGCACTTGGGATCGTCAGATGAAAGCCACTATGAAATTCAGAGTCTATCCCTCTAACCCTCAAAGTCATTGGGAGAAAAGGAAGAAAACATCATTTTGCATCAAGGTTACAAGTATATTCATTTGCACTGTTTATACCACCTAGGTCAGACACCACAAACCAAGCTTGATTTAAGGCTAAGCAAAGCAATCATTTATGTAAATAGCCAGCAGACTCAAACATCCTGCCTTAAACAACAAAAACTGACTTGTCCTATTTGCAGCAATTTACACAAACATGCTGCTCTAAACACAACACTGCTGCTCTACGTTTCAGTTCCTGGTTCTCCCCCACCCAATCAACACAGTTGTGGCACTATGCAGTGAAAGGGTTGATGTTTTGTTAGAAAAGAATTCACCTGTGGTGATATCAAATATGAATGGCCTAAGATTAACATAGCTGTTCTGTAGTAATTTTCAGTTACTAAAGTCTGCTGTATAAGGAAGCTCTACAGAAGAAATTACTGTAAGTGATCCTGCACTGGGATGGGCTAGAGGATCTAACAGGACTTTTCCATGTCTAATAGCTATGATTTTGTGATCAGCTGGTGCAAACATAAAACTTTAGAAAGCATTCAGGTAAAATTAATTGTATTTTAACACCTTTGGCTCCACATACATGCTATTGTTTATGCACTTTCACACAACTAAGAATACCTTTCTTTAAACAAGCTTATCCTCATTAGATCCCCTGTTCTATTTAAACACTAAAACACAATAGGCCGTGCATTTTTGGGCAATTATTGCATGCCTCAGATGATGTTTAACCACCAAGCAAGTACAATAATCCCCTAGAAATGCACCAGCTGAAATATCGCATTGCTATTATAGAACTGAGATCACAAAAACATAAAGGAAAACAGTCTGAATGGGCATTGACCTAAAAAGGACGCCATCAATAGCCAATCAGAAATCTTCACTTGAGTACAGTTTTCTGAAGCCATTACATACATTTATAAAATGGCCTAGGTGTTTTCAACACTTTGGCTGGTCAGAGCTAGTTCAGCAGATTCAAGACCCAACAAGGTGGTGTGCATGGGAAGTATCTTATTCTCCATTACTGCAGCTGGTTGAATAAGACATGGGCACAATGTACCTCTACGTGCCATTTGCTCAACTTTAGTTCCAACTTTGTTAAACTGAAACCATTTTTTCCATACTAAGTGAGTTACATACTCTTCAATAAGTTCTATGTCCATGCCAACTTTCGAGCTTCTGTTGTTTTTTTCTCATCACCCTATTTTAAAAAAGGGTGGGATAGAAATTCAGCCAAGGAAAGGATTAGATTCACTCTGCCATAACGCGAAAAAAAATGGCTGATGAGATTTTGTTCAAATTTTTCTAAAATACTCATCTTTAAGTGAAGAGCAAGCATGGAAAATTTCAGCAAAGGAAATGTTTTGTAATATTAAGAGCATATAAAAACATGCAGGGGAAGGAAAGGAATGATAATGAAGAGTTTTGCAACCTCAGCAGTGTTTACAGTGGTTTCTATCAGCACAATAATAGGAAAGTTGTTTAAACTTTTTCAGTGGAGATTTAATTGTTGAAAAATGCCCATTTTCTAATCTTACTCTCTGTTTTCACTATATTATGCATGTCCTAATGGTTTATATCGCAGGCTTTACCATTGGAAAGGTACATAACAAGAGATTTTTCTGTTTGCAATTACTTCTTGCAGAGTGGTTTGCGAAACATTGTAGGAGGGAAACAAATCTAACTGGGAGCTGTCCAGAAAACAAATTTTGGTGTTTTTAGAAGCCAGCCATAACTAGTCAGTTGCACAAGTCTCAGATATCCCTTCTAAGAGGACTGTCCCATTTGTGCCAATATGTAAGATGGTCTATTATGTTTAGTTTTCAAGTCACCACTAGTCGTGATTGTAATCTGTGCCTAAGTGGTAAGAGCAGCATATGAAAGAGAAAAAGCAACACACTGTTATAATAGTGTAACATGGGTCTGAATTTGGAGGCAAATCACAGGGGATATCTGCTTTTCAGGTAGAAAAGAGGCAGAACTTGTGGGGAATGAATATAAAAGGGATTGTTTGAAGCCTCTGGGGTTCTCATATTTCATCTAATTAGCAGAGTTTTTGCTGGCTAGTGTCACCACACAGCATTTCACCCAGCCCTGTTCTGGACCAACCAGTTCTGGAAAAGACTGAGAACTACATTACACTGTAATGAAGAGCACAGACCTTGAAAGTAGTTCTCTTTCCTTCCTTCTCTTTCAGAGTTGGGGCCCAATCCTTGTATGCCATTTACTTCCCGAGGAACAGTATCACAAGGACCTCTCTCCCCTTCATCCTTCAATTTCACTCTTTCAATATCTACATCAGCTTGTTCTATCTCCAGTGAAAAGAACAAGACATCTATATAGAAGAAATGAGACCTTGACAATAATTTATTATGTTGGAAAATTAACATCTGAGTGCAACTCCTGTGAACTCCTGCTGATTTTGCAATCTGATTACAACCCTGCAGATATTCATAATGGGGACCAAATCTTGCTTGCCTTACTCAAACACTGCCAGAAAACCCAGTTTTCACATACACAGGGGCAAACTTGGGAATAACTCTGAAATCAGCGGGCCAGTGTAAACAAGATAAGAATCTGACCCAGTGGAATTATACTGCTGTAAAACAGAGGCGAACCAGGCCCTTTGATTTCAGTGGGGTGTCTCATGTGAGAAAGGAGAACAGGATTTCACCCTCGGAATCTTGTGACACAACGTTCCAGGAAGCAGCCTTTGTTTGCACACACTGTGGCTCTTTTATTTATTAATATGTGCACCCAACAATGCCTATTGTCTCTCTTCATATTAGAGGGTTGTCACATGAGCAGTTCAAGTGACACCAAGGATTGCAAGGCGAAGACAAGTGGTTCTCTGGCTCCAACTAGAAATGCTGTGTATTTTAATACATTAATACTCAACAAATGTCTTTTCAGATTAAATCACCCACATATTTTTAATTAAAAACCACCCAAACAGCTATGTTTAACAAAAAGTTAGTTTTCCCACTTAAACAAAGGAATGGTTTGTTATTAAGATGCAGAACGCAACATCTCTTTCTAACATGGCAATTAACTGAGTGATCTGATTAGCTGAGATTGTGATTATAGGTTCTATCTTTCTACCTTGCAACTTGTAGGGGGAAAATAAAAATATTTAAGTGGAACTTTGCTTTGCTGTTTTTAAAAATCTCTTCCTTCTTGTACCCCTTCCTGGCATCATTTAATCTCTCCGTAAAGAAACAACATGCAAAACTTTTGATTTTTGATGAGCTCTAGCATAATTTAGTTTTATCAAAGGCTGTTCACTTATTTATCATATCAACCTAGAACAATCCTTTCTTTGTATTCTGACAAATGCTGGTTTCTCCCCATGGACTAGAGGCATCAATTTTGCATAACCACATCTATTGTTCTATTCAGGAGAGACTGAAGATTTGAAAGTGATATCAGGGTGACTTGAAATTAATACAGCTAAACTTTCAGCTTGTTTTATAACAAGGTGTAATCTGACCCTTACACATTTCATAATGGAATAAATATAGAAGAGTAGATGGGAGACAGAAATCCAAGGAACTGATGCCATCCGCTTTATGTCACCACAATGCCGGCCTTCTTGAAAACATACTACAGTGATGCCAAAGTGACTTTGGACCCTAAATCCCATTTTCAAAAATGACTGACTTGGGGTCAGGCACTTAAATACCTTTTTAACATCTAACTAATTGATGTCAATGGGAGTTAAGTGCCTAATCACTTTAAAAATGTGGCCCATAGAAGCCTAAGCCCCATTGACTTCCAAGGAGATTTAGGATCCTAAGTGCCATTTTAAAAAGCAGCTTACCCACTTAGGGTATATCTACACAGCAACTAGACACCTGCGGCTGGCCCATGCCAGCTGATTCAGGCTCGCGTGGCTATGTCATTGCTATGTATACTTCTGGGCTTGGGCTGGGGCCCGGGCTCTAGGACCCTGTGAGGTGGGAGGTCCTAGAGCTGAGGCTCCAGCCCAAGCTCAGAAGTCTACACAGCAGTGAAACAGCCTTGCTATCATAGAATCATAGAATCTCAGGGTTGGAAGGGACCTCAGGAGGTCATCTAGTCCAACCCCCTGCTCAAAGCAGGACCAACCCCAACTAAATCATCCCAGCCAGGGCTTTGTCAAGCCTGAAAAATAAATGGAGATATGCCTATCTCCTAGAACTGGAAGGACCTTGAAAGGTCATCAAGTCTAGTCCCCTGTCTTCACTAGCAGGACCAAGTACTGTCCCCTGACAGATTTTTGCCCCAGATCCCTAAATGACCCCCTCAAGGATTGAACTCACAACCCTGGGTTTAGCAGGCCAATGCTCAAACCATTGAGCTATCCCTCCCCCCATCAGAGTCATGTGAGCCTGAGTTAGCTGGCAGGGGCCAGCCACAGGTTTTTCTACATACTCTTTGAGCTACTTAGGTGCTTAAAACCTTTAAAAATGGCCCAAAGGCTCTTAAGTCACGTACATGCTTTTGAACATTTTACCCATATGCTTGTTTTAGTTTTTATAATATTGTATAATCTATGGCTCCAGAAAGGACTTTGAAACACCAAAGAAAATGTTTAGAATATTCTTTGTTAGTGGTCTGTGGCCATGCCCCCAAACACACACAGCTGTGCAGTATTAGTGAAATAGTGCTTTGGGGGCTCCCAGAAGAAGGTCTCACAGCACTGACTCCTTTCCGTCTGTGGGTTTTTGAAGCCTTCTGTTCTACATCACAGAGAATTAAATGAGAGCAAGAGGGTGTGGAAGGGCTCCAAACACACACAGAAGGAGAGGGCTGGCACTCCGGGCCTGTGTCTGCTTTCTGAAAACCCCCTGAAGAATCACTGCACCCCTGGAGCTCTATGGAGCTATGTTGGGGTAGAGCAGGTGGCACAGAGCTAGGGAATTAAGCTGCTCTAAGTAGGATGACTGTCTAAATCAGCAGAATTATCATTAAAGAATGAATCAGTAATGAATGGTACTCCGGGCCTCTACTCTGTGCCTTCCTTACAGGGGGATAGAGTGAATGCATGACAAGGGGACAGCATCCAATGACAGCACAGCTCCGGTGTGAGCAGTTCAGGCATGGAGGTGTTGGGGGCTGAGCAGAAGAGGATTTAAGGGACTGGTTTTCTATGCAGATGCTCCAAAACACATGTGGCCAGATTCCCAGCTTCTCAGTGCAGCATGTGCTGCAGAGGTTGGGGAAGGGAGGGGACAAGCCAACTCTGCGTTCCCCAGATTCTTTGCAAGTTTGGTGCCTAAGGGTCTGATTCTGCTCCCATGGAGGTAAATATAGTTTGCTGTTGACTAATCTGGAAGTCAGACCAGGCCCCAAAATTGCTCATGTGCTATTCGTTTGCAGGATCAACTCTTAGTATGCAATTATTCTCATTAACTAGGCACAGCAACAGAATGAAATTGCAAACATTTTTGCTGCACTAGTCATACCCGTATATTAAAATCTTACACAACAGGAAAAATTTCTGTTGAAATTAAGCATCTCCCTTAGGATTTTATCCTGCACCACTGAAGTCATTGTGACTTGTACCACTGACTTAATAGGGGCAGGATCAGGCCCCTTACAGTTAAGATTATTCCATCGCTCTGTTAGAACCAGTTAGCAGGCAAGGAAACACAGTGGCACCCAGTGGCCAAATGTTTTTTTTCTTAAATGTTCTCTTGACATTTTCTTTCCCTTGCTTTGCAATCAAATTTCCATGTATAGTTATTCTAAAGGTTGCAACATTAATATGATCAAACCCAATTTTAAAGGAAATACAGTAAAATTAAGTGTTCTTTGTAAAAAAAAATATCCCTGCTTGTAAAGTACTTTTGGTCTCTACTTGATTAATAGGCAGCTTTTTTTCAGCGGCTATTAGGGAGATTGCCAGTTCTAATGCAATGTTGAAAGTTAATTAAAATGAGAATATTGAAAGTACAGGTAGAGTGTTTTTCTTTTAGCGAAATAAGCTGAGCAAGTGGAGAGCCTACTCCTATGCCAGTTGCCATTTCCATTCATTCAGCTTTGCAAACTTGGCAAATTTACAGGCAGCAATTAAAAAAATACATTAAACTCTGTGCACTTCTCACTTGGGCCAAAGTTCTCACTTGCATGGATTTGAGCTCCAAGCAATTATTCAACCCAACTATATTCATTTGGTAACACATAAGAAATGTCTCACATAGACTTCTCTTACATCTGGAAAATAGATATGTATATCCTTCTTCATCCGGTGGTATGCAATGTTCTGGGGATATCCATTCCAGAGTCCTGAGCAAGGAACCAATCCTTCAGTGAGATCCAGGCAGCAGAACCCTTCCACCTGCACGGAAGCCTGCTGATATTAATAGGGCTTTGAAGAGATGCAGGAATCTGTCTGCAAAGGAGCTCATGGCAGGATCAGGGACAAGGATTTAGGAACAATCAGAAGAGGCTTCCTCATGAGAATCCTTCACAGGTTTCATACTGAACCCAATCAATGCTGGGCCATGACAGGACTTTGGATCTTTGCTGTATAGATACTCATGCAATGTAGACCTACTTATTAAAGTTTGTAGGCCCAAACTCTGCAACCATTTGTGCATGTGAGTAGCCACATTGAACTCAATGGCATTATTCATGTATGTAAAGTTACTCACCTGCATAGCACAATGGGTGGGGAAGGGGGACAGGGTGTCACAGTTATGTATCTTACTCTAGAGTCTCAGTGCTTTGATTTAAAGCACTCTGGGATGTTTTTAAATGGGGAGCCATACCTCAATTTACCAAAGTAACTCCTCTTGATTCCCAAATAAGTCTGTTTTCAAAGAGGACATTTTTAAAAAAGTGCCGGAATTGCACTACTTACTCAAGCAACGTTTGCCTTGGAATCAAAAAAGTAAACACCATGTTAGGATGCATGAGGAATGAGATAGGATTGAAGGAATGCCTCAGTCTTAGAGAGTTGCCTAGCTTTGCGTAGCACCGTATGTTACCCTGTCACTGCTTAGGCCATAAACTGATGTTTATGATATTCTGCAAATTATTTTAAATATACAAATTAATTAGTTAGCAATATTTTGCATAAAATGTCACATGGAGCTACACAAAACTTGGTAGCTATGCTTGAGTAATCTTACAGCAGGGATATAATTCCCTATTACATTCTATACAGGAGCAGATTAGGGTTTGTAGGGCCCTGGGCCAGAGCAAGTGGGAGCCCCTCCCCACCCCTTCCGCCTACAGTCTCTCCCTCCCCCCCATGCTCTTGCCAGGGAAATGGGGTCAGGGCATGGGGGCTTACCCTAACCCGCATTCCTGCCAGGGAGTAGGCTCAGGGCACGGGGGCTTGCTCTGCCTGTCTGGTGCTCCAGCCGTGGAGCGGGGGCTTGCAAACTCCCATGCCCCAACCCCTCTCCCTGGCAGGAGCATCAGGTGACTGGAGCGGGTCTGGGGGCAGGGGTGCCCATTTTTCCAGGGCCCCCCAATTGGCCAGGGCTCCTGGGCCCATTGGCTAATCCACCATTGACTCCATATGATGGCTAAAAAAAACCCTATCAGGCAGAATTATTCTCCATTAAATTCTGTACAACTTTTCAGGAAAATCAACACAATTTAAAAGCAATACATATGTGCCTCAAGTATTACCCCACTACCATAGTGGTCACACGGTGCCATCCTGCACTCCCATTCCAAAGGGTCTTTCAAAGAGCCCTTGAAAAAACCCTCCCCCACATCATAGCTACAGAGCCACATGGAGTTAAAGGAGGACTCTGGGTGGCACTATGAACGGCAAGCTGACAAGCAGCTCAGCACCAGCACACGGTGGCTACTATCCTTGCCTCTACTAGCTTCTGTGCTTCCCCTCCCTGCAACAATGATGAGCACTGGATTATAGCTGTCCAAGGGGGAACCTGTTTCAGAGAGAAGGGAATGGAAGAGAAACAAAAGAGCGAGTGAGTATGACAGAGAGGAAGTGGTAGATAGGGCGAGAGCTAAGAAAAGGGAGTACACGTGGGGGGAGAAAGGAAGGGATGAGCAGAGAAAGAGTGAGGAAAAAGTGTAAAAGAGTGAGAGCACTATTAAAAATGAAAGAACAGACAACAAAGAAAATAGAGAGACCAAAGAAACAGTCTCAGAGCAGGGGAAGTTAAAAAAAGGAGAAAGTTACCTTGTAGGCAGAAGGGACAGTAGAGTGTGGGTCTGGAAGGTAAGGGAATACTCAAGGCATTAGTGTCAATGATCAGGGCAGGGGCAATCAGGCACAGGGGTCAAAGAAGTAGTCATTGGCCAGGTGCCAGAACCAAGGCCCAAAGCTGAAGCTAAGAGGTCGGGAGTCACAATTGGGTTACCTAGAGTGAGGCAAGGTAGAAGTAGGTGCTATCACAGCCATGCACAAATGCTTTGAGTAGCTACTGAACTGCTACTGGGCTTAAGAGCCAGTCTGCTGATCCTTCCAACCAATCAGGCAGCCTACTACAGGCCAGGTGCGCTTGTTAGATTGCCTGGAGACTGCTTTACTGCAGGCCTTGGTCTGATCAAAACCACCCCCTCACTATGGAAATCTCACATGCATCAGACACCCACTCACTCAGACAAAGATGATTATTTTTGATTACATATACCCCATCCTAAAACAAACACCTGTGGGGAGAGACAGGGCCAGATTCTCAGCTGATGGAGATTGACATAATTAAGCTGAAATCAATAGAGTTTCACCAATTTACATCAGCAGAGAATCTGACCCACAGATATGAAAGCAAACTATAAATCCTTCCACATTCAATATAAGTGAGCATTTTACTTTTTGTGCCAGCACCATGGCTTTTTCTTCAGTTTGTCAGGTATTGTTCTAAAGCCTTGAGTTCTTTGCTATATGACATTTGTCCAGTATCCCAGGTTTCTATCTTAAATGATAATAGCATATTGATTTTTGCAACCTCAAAACTCTTGATAAAAATGAAATATATACAAGGTATCATTATACATCCCCCACTACTGAAATGAAGGTGCTTCTGGACTAAATGGAGTAAAATTATTTATAACAGTTTAGGGATAGGAGAAAAAGTGTGTGTGCATGTGGGAAATATAGTTCCCAACTAAACCAACATAGGCCCCAAAATGTGCAAAGCCGAGACCTAACCTCCCTCCTTACAAGTGCCTTTTGGGCCTGCAAAATAAACATAGGCACAAAGCTGAGAACTTGCACCTCTAACTACTTGATTTCCATCCACAATGAAGGAGAAGAAAAGCATCCTGACACTGGGATGCATTAAGTTGCTGTGGAAAATGAAGCCAAGGATTGGAAACCCCATTGCACAGGACTGCTCAAAATACTAGAAAATCCACTATACAGAATAATTCTCATTAGTAAGGAAATGGAATGGATGATTTCATAGGTCTTGCACTGATTGTTGATCTGGCAGTACTAGCTGATTATTCTGATACAACCTGAACAAACATCAAATCCATCCTTATTTAAGATTTTCCATGATCTGCATTATCTTGTTTGTGTTTCTAATGCTGTTTTATGGACTACTTGGTGGAACAGGGCTGAAATATAGACAAGACAATGCCGTCCATGAAGAGCATTCCATTTTATGTTGGAAAACTGCCAAAGTAGTCTTAAGATGAATAATTATATCAAGTTTCAGCCATGAAAAAATTCTTCATAAAAAAATATTATGAACTCAAGGTGGAGATAGGAGAGTTCTTTGACTATCACTGAGCAGGGAGATTGGTTGATGGAGTTATGGATGGTTCAGCTGCCGTTGGAAGAATTATTTGAGAAGAATGCCTGTACTGCCAATTTGATGGGATTCTTGTTCTGCTGGGCCACAAAGGGATATTTGGTGAGTGGTACCTTCCAATTCACTATGTCAATTACTCATGCACAGAAACTCTTTAGCCACCAACATTTCTAACGACACAAAGAGATGGTGCAGCCACTGTCATGCTTCCAGCAGAGAAGTGATCTGACTCTCCCTGCTGACAGTCAACTGCCTATTACCAGCCCTTTATAGGACCAGGTACAGCCCAGCCCTCTTTAATTGGCTGGATTATACTCATCTGCTCTGGTCTAAGGGAATTGGGTTTAGTCTATCCATAGGGACCAGCTAAGAGTTTTTGGCCCAACTCTAATTCAATATCTTATCAATGATCTGGTAGAAAATATAAGTAATTGCTGATAAAGGTTGCAGATGAGAAAAAAATTGGTAGCATTGTAAATAATGGAGATTACCATATAAAGATGAGGATTGCCTGAGAAAGTGGACCCAGTAAAGCAACATGCATTTTGAATAGGCTGACTTGTCTGAATGAGTGCTGCTAAACAGACCCCGGAACTACTGAGTGGCCTGAATTATATAGAAGGTCAGACTAGATGATCATATGGGTCCCTTTTGGGCCTAGAATTTATGAAAAACAAATAAGAATTACAGAATCTAGCCCAATATGAAGGTGAAAGTGTAGGATGGAAGGAATGAGAGAATAGAAGGGAAGAATGGAAAAATGAGAGGCAGCAACTTTTAAGTTAGATATTTTGATATATTCATTTTCCCATATTTTGTTTTATTACTCTGACAGAAAAAGTTTGAGCTGAAAGGAGGAGGACTCTACATTAGGCTTTGTGCTAGGGATAGATGCTTACTCCCTTCATTCACCATCCTCCAGGATCCCTGACCCATGACATCCTGAAGGAATAAACATACAAACTTCATTTTTCATTTTTTCTATTTTGGGGAAAAATTAAAATTCCAGCATTTATTCTGCATTCTCAGTATTCTTATGCATCAATTTTTGGTCACCTAAAAACATCCATTTCTCAGGTCCCCAAATGCAGTATATACATACACAATTCACATTTTAGGTCTTCTAATGAATTTGTCTGTATTCATTTTACTCTAAGAATAGAATATATCTATTTTGCCATGCTTAAGCTATCAAAGTAAATTTTACTGCCTATGGAGAAAGTTGAGCAGCACACACAGTTTTATAATCCAGACAAAAAGGGAAAATTTTCACACATTAAAAATAACTTGAAAGGAAAGGTTAAAGGTGATCAAAAGCACAATAAAAGCAGAGAGATTCTATTATTCTTTCTGTGCCAGAACTAAGATTTTTTTCATGTTCAGCATTTGCACTTAAAATCCTGGTGCCCAGGAGCTAAAAGTGAAATGTGCCACATAATCTCCAGCATGCAGATAAAATGAGATGGCGCCTTAATGACTTGTACATTCCATTGTGCCTAGGTAATGGAAGTGAGGATGATATTTCATCCATAGGTATGAATGTCTTACTTTTAGTCTTCCATCAAATCATTAGTTCATGGAGCCAACCGTACCCCAACCCCTCTGACTGCACAGAATGGAGTAGAGCAAAACCTCAGGAAATGCTGTGGTAGAGTTCCTGGATAGAGATGCTGTCACCGTACATAATTATTTTCCCTTCAACAGGAAGTTTGCATGCCAAAGAGCCATACAAGAAAATTGGGCCTAGCCAGGGAGTGTGGGGGAAGAAGTCAGGGAACAACCATTCTGTGGAATGTTACGCCCATTGAGGATTAAAATCCCCATAAAAAACAAAGGATTGGGTCTCTTAAAGCATAATTAGCTACCCACCTCTCACATACGAGTTACATAGGGCAACCTCTAACTTGGCTACACTGCTATTCCTTTTCAAAGGCAGTAGGGATAAACCGAGGGGTGGCTCAAAAGAAGGTTAGGACCAGGATCAGAGAATACAGCCGCTCAAGATCAAAACACCAGATAGATTTTTAACTAACTTGTTTCCCTCTGCATATTATGTGGGAGAAGACATGTGTTGGAATGATTAGAAGAATTAAGATAATTACATTCTAAGCAATGAAAGGAACTAAATTATATGCATCATAAACAAAGTTATTGTGTGTGTGTTTACACTATCTGTAACAGTTGATTTATCTTTTAAAACAGACACCATGCAGAAAATTAAGGGCCAGATTTTCAGATGATATAGATTAACATAACTCTCTTCAAATCAACAGAACTATGTCAGTTTACACCAGCTGAGGGTCTTGCACTAAAAGTTCAGTAATAATAATTACTGTTTCTCTAAAAGTCCGAGTTCCCACAACCTTCGAAGGTGTGGTTATCACAGCTGTCCAATCTGACCTTTCCCCCATGAGAACAATTCATTTGCACAGACCATTTACAAGGCAGAATGTTACTTTATTTCAAACAAGAATATGTGGAATATATGCAGCATCTCTCCAAAGGAGAGCGCATTCATTTGTGAAATGTGAAAGAGGAGAAGATGCTGTAGGAGAGACAGCCGGATACTAACATTCTCCAGTGTTTCAATTTACACATCTTGGGAATTAAGACAAGAGACTTTTCAGAGGGTCCCAATGAGTGACACTAAACCAGGTTTCCATGAATTTTATCTCCTATCTGACTTAGGACAGCCAACTGGATCCGATTTGCCACTCACATTGTTGTAAATCAAGAGTTAGTCTACTGAAGACAATGGAGTTATAAGTATGTAAAACTACTTTAAGTGAGAGGACTTATCTTCAGAAACTGAGCACCATAGCCACTGTTTGTCTGCACAGAGTGAGCATCTTCACTTACTTTCATTCTTTAGAGAAAGTAACCAGTAGGCCTGAAGGTCAGCAAATACCAGTTCATCCTTTGTAAATAATTCCCTTTGCTTACATGGCAGACTCCCTTTCTTTTTAAACCATCTGGTAAAATTTGTAAAAGTATATTTAAACAGATCTTTGGCTAACATATAATATGCCACATAGTGGTCAAAATTCTTCCCCACTGTAGCCTTATTGGATTAATAATTTCTCAAATATTAAATTTCAAGAAGAGGTGCCAGAAATCGCCATTTTTAATTTGGTATCTGGGCTCCCTGGGTCCAGCCTATAAAATGAAAAGAGTGTCCAATATACCTGCAATAACCAAACAACTACAATGAGCAAATTTCAGATCAAGACCTCTTCTTTGAAGAATATGTCTGGCTCTCTCACATTTTATACAAATTTGCAGAACCTGAAGTAACTCCTGTAGTCTCTGCCTAACACTGCAGAACTATTATTGGAGCAAGCAGAGTGGGACAAATTCCTCCCTGGTGTAACTTCACTGCTTCAGGCTTTGGAAGATTATACCCAATAAAGGTGAGAGGTAGACAAATTTTAAGAGACCATTGAACTTCAAAGAAGTGGACTTCACGTGAATTTTACAGTAGCTTGGCTAGTGCAGGAATATTGGATATTTTCTTTCTAAACTGTATAAACTGAACCTTGAGAGGTCATTACCAAATTAAAGGTGGCGACTGAAGACACATTAGATTGAAATTTAATATCTGAATATTCACAAGCTGTTTGCTCTTAAATTTTAACACACCTGTCTTATATATGCAGTATTTGCAAAAGTTCAAATAAACTGCTACTACTACTTTTAGGCAAGTGTTTGAAAGAGAATATGTTGTAGGGAACATTCAGCAGAAGAGAAATGGATCTAGGTAATCACCTGGTAATCTACCTTCCCCAGAACTCCCTGCATTTGAACCAGCGTGTCCTTAAAGAGTCAGTGTTGAAGTTAGCACAAGTAATTAGAGAGCCACCCAGCTCTTGCACCAATAGGCAAATTCTAGACTGTTCTGCTCCAGTCACAGAGAATTAACACCCTGTTACTATCCAGAATGTCAGGAGCAGGGTGGCATTCCCTCCCCCCTCCCCCTCCCACACACACATACACCACATCTAAAAGGAGTTAAATTCCTCAGGGATATCCTCCCACAAACATTTTCTGTACTCTCCTTACATCTGATTCCATTGGAGCAAAGGGAGGAGACTGCCTGTGGCTTCCAGAGCAGTACACAGATGTGATGATGTTGTACATGAGCAAAAAGTACTAATGCTTCAGCATACCCCTTCAATCCGCACTGGCAGATGGAGATAAGAAATGCAAAATTACAAATATGTGAATTTTATAGAGCTATCAGTAATTTTACCTGGGAGAAAAATTAAGAATATGATTTACAAACTGACACTATCCTTAAAAGTGCTGCTTCCGCTACTGCAAAAGATTTTGGGTTATGTTTAGAACTAGAAGTACACACTGCATGTGACTGAGAAGGTACAGACACTCCCTTTCATATATTGAAATTACACAGGTAGAGGACCAGGTGAGCTGGATGGATGGAAGTAGGGACCCCAAAATTGAACCAGAGAGTATCTAAAGCTGAGCTTCCAGTGATTCACCAACAATTTCCCTAATGAATAATGCTTCAAAGTGCATCAGCTGGAATTCTCAGAAAGACTCAGCCCCTGCAACTGGGACTAGATTTCCAAAAAGGGCTCACCTCCCATTTGGGCACCAAAGGAAGTGGCCAGATTTTCAAAAGAGCTCAGCCCACTGGAATCTGAGCTCTTTTGAAAACTTTGCTCTCATCACAATGTGAAAAGGGGATTTGGATCACAAGCCGAACTCCGGTAAGGTAATTGGAATTCTGAATAAAGACTGTAAATGTGATGATTACGTTGGTGTCATTTTTTTGTGCTTGGGCTATTTGGCTGCCAGAGACAATGGGAAAGAAAAAGCATTGATTGGTGCATTAAGCTTTCCACCAGCCTGGCCCTGAAATTTAACTACTAGCCAGGTGTCCCATAGTTAAGGTTAAAAAAAATTCATGCAGCTTGTAAGTAAGTATGGCAACAGAAATTACTGCAGAGAGCTGTCAAAGTGCCTTTCATCAGTTACAGAATCACAAATAAACTTAAACAATAGCGTCTTTGATGTTTTGCGAAAGCCTGAAGAGAGACTGAGAAATGTGAACCAAGAAACTCACCCAGTCTCAACCAACTGATAATAAAAATCACACTTGTTTACCTCGCTATATTGGTTAACTTTGTTTCTTGCTCCCTACTCCCCACATTTTCTTCTAACAGCAGCTTGTTACAAAAGTCAGCATTTGAATTTATATGGGCCTGATTCTGTTCCCATTGAGTTTGATGGGAGCAGATTCTAGCCCTAATTTTGAACTTGTAATTTATATATAAAATCCTGCTATCTTTATTCAGTCAAGATTTGCCTAAGTTAGGACTGCAAGATTTAGCTTACTGTTTATGTACTGTATTTGACAATGCTCAAGGGTTAAATTGAAATGATCAAGGAAGAATTCTATTTATACTCAGAACACAAAGACACCAGGAAAATGTAAACTTCATTCCTTACCCTGGTTTTGCTCCTCTCTGGACTTCTCAGCTCACAGTAACCAGAAACAGAGCTGCAATAAAAAAAGAATTTCTCTTGTCAAATATGCTTCCAAATAAGATAAAATATGACCATAGTCATAATATACATGAATTAATTCCATAAACAAGAAATGGAACTTCCTCCCAAAGTCAGTTTCTGGACTTTTAGAAGGAAATGAAAAAATGATGGAATGCAAGTTGTACATGTAGTTGATGAGGCTCCATGGAATAGCTTTCCAGAAAGCTTGAGACAAGTGCATATTCTAGAACCGAAAGTTACATTTCTATTGTGTTGATGTCAGTCACTTTCACCCAGCAGAGGTATGCAAACAACTCTAGAAACTCAGTAAAATGAACAAACAAAAATGCCTCCACCTTATTAAAAAAAAAAAGTAGAAAAGAATAGAGGTTGTTTTAAAAAATAAAATAAATTAAAAAAAAAAAAAGCCTGTCCAGCACTCAGCTCCAACTGCTCAGCTTTTCATAGTGGTTCACAGACAGTTGGATCTCATTTCAAGTATAAATCTGCAATCAGCCTTTGCTGAGAGCTGAAGAAAAGTTTCTACCTCCTCTGGTGAGTTTACTGAAGGGCTTAGTACCTAAATTACAAGGGCACGGTGTCCTGAGTGAAAGGTAAATCTAACTGTGTTTAACGGGTTTTTCTACTGGGGCAGTATCCCTTGTCCAAGGGAAGGATAAGTGTACCCAAAAAGTTAGGATTATGGATAAAGAAAGAACTAACAGTTATGGCTCATTCTAAGGGTATTTTTGTTTTCCACTATAGGTTCACACAAATGCTGCTTTTTAAAAAATATTTGTACTGTGTATAACCTGTTTCAAGTTATTTTCTATTCTATGTAAATACATTCTCTCTTAATTGCTCCAACTCTAACAGCTGGGAATAGTTCTCTGGACTGTGAAATGGCTGCAGTAACAGAACAGGGAGAGCTTAACCTGACTGCCTTCCAAGCACATTACTAGGTATTCAGAGAGGTATCAAAGAGATGCCTTGTCCATGGAGATTTTAAAACTCCTAAAATAAGGGTCACTTGGGTGATAGCAAAACCACCTAATCAAAAGATTCGACCACTGATTTTAGGAGAATGAAGGCTTCACTTATCTTCGCATCCAACTTTCCTAATATTGTGTTCTGAAACGAAGAGGTAGGTTATAAGTGACTGAAGAAAGGCTCATGAAGTCACAGTTGCTTGGCAGTCCAAAAGATGTTCACGTACTGCACGTATAACTAACTCTGAGGAGAGCTATAGTCTATGTCCTACTTAGTATTCATTCATTCTTCTCATTCTAAGAAAGGAAACACTGTCCACAGTGATTTGAAGGTGACTGGATAAGACTGAAAGGTCTTGATCTCAGTCACAGCAACTCAGTGCACACAGATGACAATGTACTGCGGGATTTATATAAAACGTGATTTTCTGTAATCCCTGAAGCAAAATAAAAAAGTAGAGGAGATTAATCAAAAATATTCAACGTTTGCTTTTTACTTATGGGCTTAATTCTGTAGGTAATTTACTTCTATTCCCTGATTCTGCATTGTACTATTAACAAATGAAGGAAAGGCTTGTCTTTTGCCAATTGATTGCTGTTTACAAAGTCCATACTTTTTTTTCCTTTTATAACAAGTGTTTTATCTTTTTTCCTAAAAACAAGCAAACAGCCCACTAGCAATAAGCAACCGTTAAATAAGAGATATCTTTGATGCACAGGAGGCAGTTAAATAATGAGGCAAAATAGATACAGATTTCAGCTTCCAATTTCCAAGGAGTTATTATAAACAGTAAGAAAATGTATATATTTACTTTAATGTTTAACTTGATTATACTGCCCTTTTAATATCCAGAGTTGTTCAGCTATAATATCACCTGAAATTGATCCAAAACCCTTTGGCATCACATGGAGACTTTCTGCTGTGTTTAGTGAGTTTTGGGTCAGGACCACCTCAACTTGATGAACATTGTCAGCTTTTTTGGAGGTGCGGGGGAAAGAGAAGTGGGAAAGAAATGTTTCAGGCTATGAAATATCTAATAGATTGTTCCACTATCACAATTGTGCAGAAGAGGGAAAGCTTATTTGTTTTAATTATTTTTAAATATATGTGAAACAGCTGGGTACTTTGAAATATAATTTCAGAAGTGCCCAGATGGTATTTATTCCTGATGGAGTGTTCATGCATTGTTTTGTTTAATAGAACCCCATTGTGTGAAAAAGGGCACATTGTCTGGAATGCTTACAGTTTTACATAACATAGGATGTGTGAGGCTGCCCTTCCCACCTCTCTGGTCTTCTGTACCTGGGAACAACAAAAAGGCCCTTTATTGCAGTATAGTGATATTTTGTCTGGTCAGACTTTGTAGACAATAGCTTGTTACAATGCTGCATTCAGGGGAACACACTCCAAATGCAGGGAGGAGAAGCTATTGTCATTTCATGGTCACCTTTTTAATTTCACCTCTTCGTGCTCCCAGACTCATGCGTGTTTCCATGGTACTGATCTGATGTTACAGATGGATCCTGTCCCTATTGTAATCACCAGGCCCACAGGTGGTTTCACATTGCAATGAAAAAAAAAATAGGCACCTGGCTTCTCCCATGTGAACACATCAGATTTTCTCTTAACGTGGTCTCTGTTTTAGAATCTTATGGGAGTTTCTTAGCTCCTAGCAACCCACTTGAGGCTAAACAGGCCTGACCAAGATTCTAGCAGCAGTAGGGTCTATTCTTCCGTTATGCAGCCAATGCAGAGGTCATTCTGAACTGCTATTCACTGCTACAGCATTCTGCCACTTCTGATAGACTCGTTTACTTCAGAATTTAAGCTTCCAGTAAGAACAATTAAGTTTCTAGCCCCTGTGGTTGCACCAGTACCCTTTGAATGTGAATGGATGCAGTGTTTTAGAGCTATTCTTTCTCTCTGCAGACAATAGCTCTAAGAGACTTGTGAGCTGCAATGTAATGATTAGGCTACAGGGTTAACGGTCGACATGTCAACATTGTTTACTCTGTTACTGCTGATCAAATTAGTGGAAACATCTCTAATTATCTGGAAATCGTGTACAGACTTGTGTGTTGTGGGTGCAGATTGAGAGATTACCTCCCTAGTAAACCCTCTGGTGAGGGCCGGCTCCAGGCACCAGATCTGTAGGGGGCGGCAGTCTGGGGATTGTGGGGCGGTGGTTTTGCTTTTTTTTCCTTCGGCAATTCGGCGGCGGCCATTTTTTAATTTTTTTTTTGCCTGGGGCAGTCGAAAAGCTGGAGCCAGCCCTGCCTCTGGTGGGTAGGTTCCAGCTCAGTAGGTAGCTTTCAGCTTGGCAAAGGTCTCAGCCCCTCTCAGTTATCCTGCCCTTTGAAACATGTGACAGTGATTAGAACTGTTGGGGCAGGGGAGGAAACAGAATTTGTTCCATGGGAAGGCCCAATATTTCAACATATATTTTCATCCCATAAGCACTGCAGGTGCATCCCATAAGAATGAGGGCATGACCAGAACTACAACTCCCATGAAGGACTGCAGCGACTCAGGCGGACACAGATTGTCAAAAGATATTTTGTTTTGATTTTGCCAATGGAAAATTCTGCTGAAATTAATCTTTTCCCTTTGAAAATTCTGATTTGAATAAAATCCCATTTTCTGACAGGAAAAATATGTAATTAGAAGTGTTTGGACCAGCTTTAACAATGACCCGGATGAATGCAAAGCATCACAGTACACATAGCAACAGAGGAAGAAGCTAGAGAAGAATGCTCAGCTCCACTGCTGTATCATTCCTTTCAGGAGCACATGCAGCCTGTATGCAATTAACCATTTCATTGCCACATTTTCAGTTGGTTACTTGGACACAATCATGTGAGTTTCAACATCTTAACATTTCTTGCTGCAGTCTGAAACAACAATACAGCATAATATGGGATTTTCCAACTAGCTCATGTTCAAAAACAAAAGCATAGCAGCCCTGGAACTGGACCGAGTCTTTGGAGATTACCCTATACCCACTTGCTTTGTTGTGGGAAGCTGTAGAAGCTCAAGTACATGAGTACATCCTTCTGTTCTGGGCACATGTGATGGTTCCGAGGGTAGCAAAGATTTGTTAACCACTTCCTCCAGTGAAGGGGAGTGTCTTTCTTGTGGTAGCTGGTCATCAGCTCCCTGGCATCACCAGCCTTTCAGACACTCAAGCACTCGTCTCTGGGCTACATCAGCCCTCACTTTTCCAGGTGCACCCCAATCCTTGAGTTCCTTTGATTCTTTCCCCTGTGATATTCAGCTCCTAGCACTGACTACTCACAGAAATCACAGATACTCTGCACTCAAATGTGCAGTGTACCCCAGTTTACCAGTTTTACTTTAAACTACCACTCCTTTAAACCTCACAGCACTTCTAAGCATTTATGATAAAACTAAAGTAGGTTTGTTAAATAAAGAATAAAGATTTAACTAGAATCAAGAGAAAGTGGTGGAAACAACTGGTTACAATCCAAAATAAAATGCCAACCTGGGTCTACAATTATCAATAGCTACCTTTCCCATCTAATAAAGCAGATTTTCCCCCAAAAAGTTCAGTTTTGGGGAAGCTGGCTGGTTTCAGATAACCCAGGATCCAAGCACTCATGAATTCCCCCTGCTCATTAAGGGTTTCCTCAGTGAATGGATGCAGATTATCTTTCCCCCCCTCGGTTATACTGAAAACAGCCTTTAATGTCTATTCATGGACAGAGTGAACCCTGCTCTTTTTGTAAAGTTTCTTTTTCTCCTTTAAGTACTTCCAGCTGTTTGAATAGGAAACCATCAGAGGAGATGATAAAGTCTTAGTAGTGCACAAAACTAAATAATTGAGCCTGATATTGCATCACCAGTCAGACAGGGTGGGGTGACAACTCCCCCTTGCCTGACTGGGCCATTACGAAGACATTTTGGTGACTATCTTTATTTTTACTCTACCACAAAGCATACTTTCTATATAAATACTAAATATTAAATATTACCCATACATACATACAAACAATGATTATTCACCTAGACAAGTTAGAGCTTTCTGTAGATACTTTACGTGTTACTCTTTATGGATGAATATCCCGCAAGACATGTTTGGTGTAAAGGGTTTGTCAGGTCTGAGGTGAGAGTTGTTTGCAAAGGACATGACATCCCTTGCCAAAGGATCTTCATGTCATCTTTGCAGTTTGTGGGACTATGAAAGCTGCAGACACCTGCTGTAATTTGTCCATACCCTGAACAATAAAGCCTTTCATTTCCCCGGCTATCCATTCTCTGCTGGTTCCTATGGTACGGAAGCCACTCTCCTATTAAGAGTAGACCATCCTTTGCAATTGCTGTGCATCTAATTTAGGGAGACTCACCTGTAGGGAACAGTACTAATGAAAAAATAAAACAAGACAACAAGCTTGTGAACTACTTATTTTCACATTGCTGCAAATGCTTACATTAAAATAGGAAGAGGAAACAGAAAAACCAGCGTAAGAAACAAAAAAATCCTATCAGACTTACTCAGCAGCCTTCCTACAGGTGCCTGTACTATCCAAACCGGCAGACATTGCAATAGTATTAAAAAAAGATTTTGTAGTTGTCTATTGAGGATTTATGCTGCTCACAACAGGGCTGTTGATACATCAGTACTGATCCAAACCAACACTTACATATAGGAAACACACTTGGGACTGACCTGCTTTAATTGGTCAGTAAATCAGTTTTTATATACTTATCAAAGTAATAAATATGAACTAAAATGTCAAGGGGAAAATATCTGTCCATCTCATTACAGTGGGCTGGATTCAGACCAACACTTCTAGCCAGAAAAAATGTACGTACTAAAGCATGGTCTGAGGCCAAAACAAAGAGGTCTTAGAATGGAGGTGGGAAAGGGAAGGATGTTTATTTGGAAATAAGATGCGAAATAGGCACAGGAAATGCAAGAAACCCAAACTATTTTTTCAGGACAGCAAGTACAGTCCTGAAGGGATTTGGAAAACACACCATGGTAGACTAACAAACCCATCTCAGGAAGTACATCTGTGTATCCATCTCTGTGGAGAGAATAACCTGCTGGGTGGAAATCAGTGTAACCTGAAATATGTAACAGGTAGACAAGAGAGGATGACACAAGCTGTCTGATTCCAGAGGAGAATGACACCAACTTGGACACCAGAGGCTGGGTTTGTGGCACACTCCCCTGCTAGAGGATCAGAGGAGAGGGGAAGCTGAGGAAAGGAAACACTCTAGAAGTGTAATTTTTTTTTATCAATCTCACTGCACAGATTATATCTATGGAGATTAGTTTTTATGCACTTTAAGACTAGAAAGCTCGTTCAAGCTCTCCCTTGTTTTTACCTTCTCTCTATTTTTCATAAATCTTGTTTTACTTCAACGTGTGGACTTCTATTTGTATCATGTCTTGTCTACATGAAGTGGGATTTGAGTCACTAGTGTAGCTATACCAGTGCTAATCCTGTATAGACACAGTTTACTTCAACCTGGAGCCAGTAAGTAAGAATGTCGGAAATTTCACATAGGCCACCCTGGAACAGTTAAACAACTGTTAGTCTCTAAGGGCTGGTTTACAAGCAGGAGTTGCATCAGTTGAATTTAAAATGATTTAGTTAGAAACTGAATTAAGTTTAAATCAATACAAGCCAGGTTTAAATTGACTCGAGTGTCCACAGAGAGGCTTGCATTAGTTTAACTGAACTGTTTTAAAGCCCAAACAAAGGGGAGCACTGCAGGAAGGTCTGGAATCTTCTGTTTGTTTGAAATTGTTGGTCCAAAGGGGCACGGACTAAGGAGTTCCCATGAAGTATCAGTTTCAGGGCTGGGGGCCTCATCATGGTGCATGAGAAATACACTGTTCTCATCTGTGGTCACAGTGCAAGGGGCATAAGGTGATAATACCCAATATTTGCATCCTTAGAATACAAAGAGAGAAAAGGAGGTTCTGGCCTCTATTCTCTGGAAACTATAGTCTCAAGTATCCAAAAAGCAAAGAAAGAAACCAAGGCCCTGATTCTGCTCTCAAACTAAGTTGACACTCTTATAACTCTATTGACTTCAGTTGAATTACCCCTAATTTGTATTGGTGCAAGTGAGATCAGAATGAGGCCTTTACTAGTGCAAACCACCTACAGCCAGGATCCAAAAGACCAAACTGGAGTATATGGAACTACTTCTTCCCAGCCATTGAAACAGCAAAATCTACAAACAGGAATAAAAGAGAAACAATATGTCACAGATGTTAGTCACATTGCTTAATGTACTCCTCCTGTACAATGCTCAGATATCACAATGATAAGCATGGTATGAGAACCTATATAGAATAAAATAGAAAGGGACAAAAGTCCCTTTTGCATATAGCCTTTTCTAGGGGATGAGATTTCACCTCTAGTACATTCAGGTGTACTGCTGATGTTATAGTCATAATAGCTACAGGCAGACAGTGACCTAGCTCTTGGAGCATGGAGCTTGCCTTTGTTTTCAGTGAACAATTCACATTGCTTACGTCATCCCATTCTCAGAGCACTTTGGACAACATTTGCTTTCAGACGTTTTAAAATTTGTAATTAGAACAGTTAAATGAAATTGAGTGTGCAATTCTGCTTTCAAAGACGCAAACAATCTCGTTTCTGTAGCATCAGGTTTGAAATTCTTCCTGGCACTTTCTGGAATAGTGAGGTGTGCTACAAGAGTTGATGAACAAACAAACAAATCAGCATGGACTGACCATGAATGCGCTACTTAAATCTTCTGGCCTTTTTTTACCTTTGAGAAGTTTGGTATTGCTAGTATTGTTGCAAGCCCTTAGCCCACCTGTAACATACTGCAGGTTGAGACACAGGAGTGCTTTTAATAGTATGCAAATGTTCACACCACTATTGTGTTTTCTCTAGACAATGAGACAATAACTTTCACTTCTCTGCATTCTTAACCATCAGAGAACACTAATGGAAAACCAACTAATATTCCAGCACCATGTAGGCTAGTGGGACAACTCAAAAAAAAAAGTAGTCAAAAATCAGTATGGTTTTTCAGCAAGAGTTAGTGTTTAAGTAAAATTAGGTACCAGTAGAAAACAGACAGAAAAGTTCCCCAGTTCAGGGACAAGCCCTGTTCTAAGAGTTCTGGATATAGAGCCAAACCTTCCCAAAGGCATTTTTTTTCCTGTCTTCTAAACAGCATGTGACAATGCAAGGAGAGATGGATGCTGAGCTGAAATAACCTCTTGTTTACCAGGGACTAGGTATTGCCTCTGTACTGTGTCACACACTCCCTTTCATATTCTGTTTCCTCCACTCTGCTGTGCTGTTCCTACAGGCAGGAAGGGGCTGGAGGTGGACTGTGGGCACAGGGTAAGGGGACCCTTCACCAGGCCAAGCTCCAAGGACGAGGGGGCAGCACTGACAGATTTGGTGGGAATAGCTGGGGGGGTAGGGGGACAGCCACTGTGTGTGCGGGGGGGGGGGGGAGGAAAGAACAGGGAGGAGGGGTAATTAGCCCCAGCAGCTCCAAAGAGGCAGCAAAGTAAAGAAAATAGAGTGCAGACCTTGCAAACTGATGTGAACCTAACGACAAGTGTCTGGTTTGGGTCAGGTAGAGTATTAAAACAACCTGACATGCTTAGGCTCAGGCCTGGTTCAGATTGGCTGTAGTCTGGTTGGGTTTGAGTCAGGCTTTAACATTGGGCCTAAGCTGATCTCGTGCTCATGAATGTTATATTAATCCACTGGAGCATAAATTCCAGCCAATTATGGATTTAGATGGGCAGCCTACAGAACTCCATCACTTTTGCAAGAGGTTCAGACTGATGGTGCCCCATAAAAATCAAGCAAGTGTCAGTGCTGAACCCACGTACCAAATATAAATCTTTGAAAAGTAGAGAAGAGGGAAACACCTAGACCATGAATATTTCTGGCTGCCAACAAGACAGACTGTATTTCAGCAAGACCTCAGCAAAGACATGTAAATTCCATCTGTGATTATGAAAGGATGTGGAATAGGAAAATATGCAGTTTGAGATTCTTTGGGAAGGCAACCACATAGCAAATTACTACACCAATGGGAAAATTGAATTACTATTAGAAATATGACCGTCAGAAATGCATATAAGGCACTTGAGTTTAACATTGTAGCACCAGCAGAACGGGCATAAATTCACCTGGTCAAGTCAAAGTGTCCGATACATTTGGTATACAAGCTTTTACCAAACTTCACTCTGTTCTGCATCACTGTGTGTGTGGAATAATGGAAAGCAAGAGCACAACAAAGAGATCACCATGTTTTCAGAAAAATCAGTCATCCAGGGAAAATGGCCTCCCTTTTTCCAACTGTCAGGGTCTAGAGCATCTAACAGCATGTTAGAATTCAGATAATCTAAAGCCCTGAACAGGGATCTGATTGAACTATATAGACATTTTTATCACACTAATAACTGTAGGATTGACACACCCCCCCTACAGAATTACACACATCTATGTTAGTAGACTACACAAAGACAGGAATGTTGAGGGGTATCAATCTGCCTCAGTATTCCATCATGAACATATAATGTTCTTTCTTAGGGGCTCCTCTGAGTCAGGCCGATGGTTGAATTATAACATTCAAAAAACAGTAGAACGCTTCAATCTCCCTGGACACTCAATAACAGACTTAAAAGTGGCAATTCTTCAACAAAAAACCTTCAAAAACAGACTCCAAGGAGAAACTGCAGAACTGGAATTAATTTGCAAACTGGACACCATCAAATTAGGCCTGAATAAAGACTGGGAGAGGATGGATCACTACAAAAACTAATTTCCCCCTGCTGATACTCACACCTTCTTGTCAACTGTTTGAAATGGGCCATCTTGATTACTTTGTCCTCATTAGCACTACAAACGTGATTTTTCCTCCCTTGGTAGTCACCCCTTCTTGTCAACTGTTGAGAATAGTCCACTTCCACCTTGATTGAATTGGCTTATTACCACTGACCCCCCCTCCCACTTGGTAAGGCAACTCCCATCTTTTCATGGGCTGTGTATTTATACCTGCTTCTGTATTTTCCACTCCATGCATCTGATGAAGTGGGTTCTAGCCCACGAAAGCTTATGTCCAAATAAATTTGTTAGTCTCTAAAGTGCCACAAGGACTCCTCGTTGTTTTTGCTGATACAGACTAACACAGCTACCACTCTAAAAACCTCTAGGTTAGCTGATTCAATAGATAAATAGCCCTGTACAAAAAGTTTTACTGTCAAGCTTTACTAATTTTAGTAAGTCTATAATCCATAAACCTTGTAAATGAGAAGGGGATTGGGAAATAAGCTTTCAGGGTCTTTACTAATTAGCCCATTCGGGCAAAGCACCACTCGAAAGTTAGCTATAAAGATCTCTTTTAGGAGCAGAAAGAAATTAAACAGGCCATTGGCTTGGTTCCTTGTAAGAAGACAAATACAAAATCTGAAGTGGGCATGCAGAGCAGAGGTATAAAAATGGCTAGTTGTATGAAGCCCCTGGAAATAATTATTCACCAGAGTTTTAACAAGCAGTTCAGGATTATTATTAGTTCATTGTTGGCAACGTACTTGGTTCTTTGTACTGGCTTCACATCTGGTGAGTAAAGGAAGGCAGACACATTTCTTATACTATGGCTGGGCAAGCAGACAAGAAGTTAGAGCTCTCTACCATGGTGACGTATAGAGCTAGCCTTGACTAAAATTAAACATGTACGTTTATTTTTCATTTATAACTTAGTAATTACTAAGTGATAAATAGTTTTTTGGAACTTGAAAATGACAAAGCTATTAAACTTGCATGTCTACATGCCATAAAACCCACATGATTTGGATGACATCAGGGCAAAAAATGGAGCATTTTTTGCCCTTCTGTCCCTAATCAGCCCTGATATATACAGTAACTTTGACAGATGCTGGAAGGTGGAGAGATCTGAAAATATACAGAAGTTTTCTGGCTAGAAATAGTATAAGAACTTCTTTCTGGTACAATATAGACCCTTTGAGATGATTTTATACAGCCCATGATGTTGTTTCCTCCAAAAATAACAACTTTTTAAACTGCTTATACTACGGTAGCTGCTCTTTGATAGGCTATCATATACATTAAATAGTTGTGTGAGGAAATTTTATTTCTTCATTTAATACCCATCCATCTTTTAGTTTAATTTCACATCTCCTCTTTTCATGTAACTCCCCTTCCATTATTTTTACAGCCTCTTATGTATGTTCCATGCAAAGCCATATATACTGTCTTGAATTTCACTTGCAGTATCTTCCTAACTTCTCTAAATTTTTGATCATTGTGTCACTGGAAGCCCTGATGTCCTGCTGTCCTCCTTTTAAGCCATGGAAGATAGAAAGCTGAAGGTGGTCTTTCTGGAGAAGGGGACACAGCAGAGAAAGTCAAAGAAGGAGTAGAAAGCATTCTTAAAGATTTTAAGGACCAAGAGGAAGAAGGATATTAAGACATTAGTTGGAGAAACAAGCTGGGTCCAGGGAAGGATTTTTTGGGAACAGGAGATAGAAGTGAATTCTTGAAGGTAGAGGTAAAGGAGTCAATGCAGAGAGAGTAGTTAAAGATTAAGGAGAGGGCACGGATGAGAGAAGATGTGCAGGAGGGCAGGATGAAGGAAAAGATGGATTGAAAGGCCAGGTTAAAGTATTCCATGCAAATAATTAGCAAAAGGAGCAGAAAAGGATTAGTTAAAACCCAAGAGATCATTATTTAATTTCTGCAGTAAAAACGCAAACAGGAAGAGAAAGGAGGTAATCTTCTACAAGGAAGTAAATACCTGTAATGAAGCACCCACCTCCTTGGGATTGACAGAAAGAAAAAACACAAGAGCTAAAATGATTAGCAGCTTGAAGGGAGAAAATGACAGTTTGCAGAAGTCAGCTACAAAATAGCCATCTTAGAACTCTGTCTTTCTCACATTTAAAGCCTAAACAACAGAAGGGCATGCTGGGAAAAATCTACCCCTAATCAAAAGACAGCTCCTAATTGTAGTTCATCAGTGATCAGGAATATTAAGTCTCTGTGTGCATTAGGAATTTTTTTCAAAACTTTCTACTGTTAATACCACTTAATCTTCAATGCTAGCAATGTTGGAAATCCTAAGGTAGATAGGGCTGCCACATCTGCAACCATTTTAAGCATGATTTGACCTGCTGTGAATGGGGTTAGAGCATACTAGTGCTCCAATGTTGCTAACCCTGTTGCAATTGAACTAGAGTCAGCAACAGTTGGAGATTGTTAGAAAGTGTCCTTAGTATAGCCAGAGCCAAAGCCTGGTAGTACATTGAGCTGGGGTAAGAATCTGAGGTTCCCATAGCCAATGTTGATGTTTTGGGATATATATGTCCCTCCTTTGTGGTGTTTTGCTCTAGTATTATATTTACAGAATAAAAATTGCAGATTGCTTTGACATAACATAGTACACATCAAGCACAGAAGATATCAACACATTCTCACATTACCTACTGATCCAACATATGGGCTAGAACAGGCACATCATTAATGTGAATGTGTGTTAATTAAATTACTTGAAATAAGATTTTGGGAACCTTTCCCCAGATGAATATGTTGGAAACAATGTGGAGATCAGTTTTGGATCCCCAGTCACAAACTGAACGATTCCTGAAAGATAGTCACCCAACAAATATATCCAAACTTAGCCCCCTTGTCCTGCAAAAGAGCTCCATTCTATTATTTCCATGGGGCTCCATCCATATGGGTCCAGTTCCAGGAGCGGAGCCTCGTTAAGGGTATCGTAGAAACCAATCCCGTTAGACCTCTATTGATGTTAACAGGATTCCTCACCAAGCAAACAACATGGAGGAAAAGGCAGAAGGCTTGTAGCTCAGCTACTGAGTAACCTCCAGTCTGAGTCCCAGTGCAATGAGAGGGGAGAAGAAGAACTCTCTTTTTTCCATCACCACTTGGACATATTGAACAATGGTGTTTGAGGGGACATGGAAAGTACCGATGATGGAGAAGCTGACTTGTGGGCTTAAGAAAAGGGCCCAGAAAACTATCCTCTTGTGTGGCTTCCATTGTATAGATATGCCTGTCTCGTTTGCGGTAGTTGATCATCTTCCAAAATGGACACCAGGTAAATTAGACATTTCTTGGTATAATACATATGGATGAGAAAACAAGTGCAATCATAAATCAAGCCTAATAAATATACACCTTTTACTACAAGAAGCAGTTTCAGATAAAGCAGACATTTCATCAAAGTAGGACTCTCAGTGTGGGTTGTGCGCTGATACTATATAGCTTTGAGGTAACATTTATTTCTTTTACTATAAAACTCTATGGGCCAAAGGCAGCCCTGGTGTATGCAGGCACTACTCCACTGACTTCAGTGGAGTTGCATCAAATGAAAGCAGGGCTGAATTTGACATGGCTTGCTTTGTTTGGCACTACACTGTCAAAGCTATAACAATAATTGGATAACAATAACTGCTCATCTGACAGGATACATTCAAAGAAATAGGAAGTAACCTTTGTACTGCTAAAATGATCAATGGCGTATTTAAAAAACCCACACATTAAATCTACTGATTGGGCCCCATTTAATTCTTGGCTGGCAAAGTGCAACTAGTGCACACTTCTGTCTTTAAGTTAGACACCTAGGAGGGTATGTATTGTGAGCGGCATTGCTGGTGTTGATGTAGAATAAGCCAAGTGCAGTATTGGGTGGCTGGTAGGCTATGACTTTCCATAGAAAGATGGAGTATGTTTTGCATAAAGTGCCCAAACATCAAGGGTCACCCAGAAACTGTTCTTCATTGTGAAGATTTCTTATGCATTCAGTCCTTGCATGGCTGTGCAAGAGCAGCATCACTTTTAGTGGGCCAGTTACAGAGACTAATTAAAAAGGAATGCCAATAAATGCAAGACTGTCCTGCTGGTCCCCCTAGTGGAAAACTGGTATATACACCTCAGTGAATTCAGATGGCAGCATAATTATTCCTCCAAAAACTGCCACCCTCAAAGTAGGTCTGGTTTGTCATTTTATTATGCATTTTTAAAGGCTACCCAATTACCAGTGTTCCAAAGTAGCTTGATACAAATCCAGGTGGTTGAGCTGGTACAGACACTCCCACTTATTATCTGCAGGACAGTGTTACGCAAGTGTTAAACCAGATGGTGGAAGTGTGTCAAGTGAAACTTTAATTTAACACTGAGTTCAGTCACCTTTACAACTCCTTACATGCCGCAGAAGTGCCACTGCCAGAAAAGGTGGGCCAATCAATTTGTATAATCCCAGGGCCTTTTACAGTGTGCCTGCCGCTATCACCCACCTGTCAAAAATGATTTAGATCACAATTAAGCTAACAATTAATTGCATCAGTTTACACTTGTATGACTCAATGAATTATTTTGCCTTTGTCTAACTCATTACACCAACCTTTACGCAAGTAGTTATTGAGCCAATATGGTTTTTCAAATCACTGTGTTGCGGCTGTAAGCATTTTGGGTCTGAAATGGAATCTTCCTCTTAGTCCAACTCAGACTTTAAAAGGTTAGTCTAAACTTCAGCGATTGGTAAACATGCTTTGCCTAAATCTGAACATTAATCACCTAACAATTTGAGTCCAGTTCTAATATCACCAGCTTTGTGTTTTACTAAATGGAGACTGAAAAAACAAGAAGAGAATGGGAGAGAGAAATTCTAAAAGAATGACTAAATAAATGCAGCATATATACTGTATACAAGGTGCCCACTTGTGGCAGTCTAGGGCTTAAGGATGGTATTCTAATCTCATAGCCGGACTTTCCTTTAAAATGTGTTGGTTTATTTTCCACCCACATTGAATCACTCTTGAAGGGGAATGAAAACCATGAGCTTACATGAAATGAATATTCACATTAGTTCTGTGGGCTCAAAAATACTCTGTGAGGTTCACCAACCCTAAACAAACAAACAGAATTCAATTTTATATGGCTGAGAGACACTTTCTTAACTGATCAATAGCAAAAATCTGTTTTGATAGTGTATGCTCCCAGATGAGCTGGTTTTCTCTCATACCTCTAAGCAGTCTTCCCCTCAAGCACTTGAGAGGAACTAAGAGCTAGATCAAGCTGCTACCACCCTTGATGAAAAGGGTGTGCTGAGGTGCACCATTTTAATGGCAAAAACAACAAGGAGTACTTGTGGAACCTTAGAGACTAACAAATTTATTTGTGCATAAGCTTTCATGGGCTAAAACCCACTTCATCAGATGCATGGAGTGGAAAATACAGTAGGCAGAATATATATACATGGTACATGAAAAGATGGGAGTTGCCTTACCAGTCAGAGAACACGTCAGTCTCCCTGGACACTCAACAACAGACTTAAAAGTGGCAATTCTTCAACAAAAAACTTCAAACACAGAGTCCAGTGAGAAACTGCAGAACTGGAATTAATTTGCAAACTGGACACCATCAAATTAGGGCTGAATAAAGACTGGGAGTGGATGGGTCACTACAAAAACTAAAAACTAATTTCCACGTGCTAATTTCCCCCTACTGTTACTCACACCTTCTTGTCAAGTGTTTGAAATGGCCCACCCTGATTACCACTACAAAAGTGATTTTCCTCCAGTTGATAATAGCTCGCTTCCACTTTAATTGAAATGTCTCGTTAGAACTGACCCCCCCCCCCCACCTTGATAAGGCAACTCCCATCTTGTCATGTACTGTGTATATATATTCTGCCTACTGTATTTTCCACTCCATGCATCTGATGAAGTGGGTTTTAGCCCACAAAATCTTATGCACAAATAAATTTGTTAGTCTCCAAGGTGCCACAAGTACGCCTCGTTGTTTTTGCTGTAACACATGGTAACACAGCTACCATTCTGAAACCTGTCACCACTTTAATGTCAGTTTCTTGTGCTTGAGTCAGGCTCCGTGGGTTTGGTTTATCACCTCTCTGCGGCCCCATTAGGCTGGTAGCATAAAGGGACTATAAAGTTGGCAGAACCCAACACTGGGGAAGTCTCATGGCATAGATGGAGCCCCTGCATGGTATCAAGGCAGTATAACGGCTCCATGCCCACACTCTGTCAGCCCCAAGTCTAGGGGATTTAGCTGGTGAAGAATATGCCCTGGCTATTCTTGGGGACATAGGCAACCAGGCATAAGTAAGGTCTAATTGCTAGTTCAGGTCCAATTTCAAGTCTTAAATTATTTCCAGACCTGGCAGGGAACAGTCTATATATCCTTAAAACTGGAAGACATTGCTGAAGAGGAACACTTTATCCTGTATTTTGCAAGTACTGAGAAGCAATTTACTCTCTAGTAAAGAGAAGAACTGGAGTCAGTTGTGAAATGGTGCATCACAGCATGGCATCACTTTTGCACAGAACAAAGTGAAGGGCTCTGCTTGAAAGCAGATGGGGAGGTATGAGAAAGCAGTTGCAGCTGCCTGACCTGGAATCTCTTGTGGATGGATAGTTAGTATTGCATTGGCACCAGTCCTTCAATTTACCAGTCCCAAATATTCATCCTGGTGTCAGAATTGGTTGCAGTCAGCACTTAATTTTGAAATACAAGATTAAGGTGGGAATAAATTTACACCACTCATTTTTCCATCCAAATCTCTGGGTGTGTACATATATAAACTATCCTGAATCGGAAAAGATGTAAAACTGCCCAAAACCAGTATGTTAAAGAGTAAAATAACTTCTCTGCCAAGGGAAAAAAGAAGTTTAAAGAGATATGGCTGTGTTTTTATTTCCCAATACTTACATACAATTCTAGAGGTTCACTTTAGGTGTTAAGGGCCTGCGTCCTAAAAAACCTGCTGGTACATTTCATCCCCAGTTTTACGTTCCTTGACTTTAGTGGAATTCTTCTAAAACCCCAAGTGTATTTTATGTATTTTACATGGGAAAAGATTAGATATTGACTGAAAAATTCCCAATAAATGAGCATTTTTAACTGGGAAAAAAAAAAGATTATCGCAGCCAAATCCATTCATGAAATAGGGTCAGTTTTGACAAATCTCCCAACTCAAAATGTTAAAAAAGGTCGACAGTTTTTTTAGACGAAGAATTCTCATATTTGGTTCAAAATGACTGTTTACAAATTTAGTTTAATTTCAACTGACTCAAACTGAAAGTTTTCGGTTTGTGACCATTTGAGATTTTTGTCCTAATTCAGGAGGATAAAAATGTTCAAACTCTTACAAAATATGGGAAAACTGTTCCCCAACCAGTTCTAACATACATAAATTGATATTAACAAGATCAGATTTAATAATTTAAAAAGCATTAATGCATCAAAAGCAATAGAATTTTGTTTCCTTTATTTGTTATTTAAGATCATTGTGAACATTTAAAAGAACTGAATTCTTTGTAGCTTTACAGAAAAAGCATTAACAAGTAAGTTACTGGACATGCACAGTAGATACATTTTTTAAATGTCCTGTATCAAAAGTTTAATACCTGCAGGCCATATATTACAATAAGAACTATGCCAGGTATATGTACATTCCTTGTATTAGTCTAAATTAATAGCATTTGTGAGAAGAAAGTCAATACATTATTTTATTTTTGCCATTCAAAAATAGAAGTCAAACCAATGTTCTTGCAGTTTTGAAAAATAGTTGATATTCCCTTGTTCATACTGTGAATGAGTCAATTTATAGCACAATTATTATTTTTGAAAATATTTATACACTACAAAAAATGAATTTTAAAAAGGTCTCACTTGTTCAACTTCCAGTTGGTCATTCTTCTCTCTCAAGCTAACCAGAACCAATACAACTTTAATTTTATGCATCTCTCATACAAACTATAGCCCAAAATACTTCATAGAATTATATGATATACAGTACAGACCCATTTATGCACAACCCGTTTACGCACGAATCTGCTTAACGCGCGGTAGTGCCATGCCTCCAAGTGCCTCTCTTGTATCTGTCAAAGTCATTTCAATGGCATTTGGGGGGGCGGGGAGTGGGTCAGCTAACATAGATCATGTTTCTTCACAGAACTGGGCAATTTTCTAATCTTCATTGCTGAGGTTTTTCCTCCAGTGTTAAAAAAAAATCCGTATGATTACTCTAACTACAAAAAAAAAAAAAAGCCATTCTTATACTATAAATAGCAGTTATAATGCTTACTATATGATGCAAGTCCCCTAGTTGGAAGTTATTTTCAGTCATGTCAGAGAAAAAGAAAAAAAACAACAATGAAAGCATGTCATGGTATTTAAAGAACTTATTAAAGTTTAACATCCAAGGGGCTTTCTTTCTAAAAACCGGCTGATAAAAAAAAAAATAGATATCACATGTATTAAACATCAATTCCAAGCTCGCAGCTCTTTGATGCAATAGAATGGGATTAGAAATTTGGAGCCTGATTCTCAGTTTCCCTGTTGTACATTTGAAATAACACCCTTGAAGTCAGCAGCATTACACTGATGTTAACCCAGTGTGAGATCAGTATCAGATTTTTGGAAAGTATCAGATTCATAAATGTACTCCCTTTTATGTGGCTGTGATAAATGACTGGCATAAAAATAGGTAGCTCTCTCTGATTAAAACTGGAAATAAATCCAGTCAAAATGAAAATGCCTATAATTTTCACATATCTAGCGTACT
This sequence comes from Chelydra serpentina, assembly GCA_037349315.1. Taxonomy (NCBI): domain Eukaryota; kingdom Metazoa; phylum Chordata; order Testudines; family Chelydridae; genus Chelydra; species Chelydra serpentina. Next base: position 33,606,690 of record JBAIAC010000042.1, read on the forward strand.
GTTTACTGGGCCAGGTCCTTGGCTCCGATCCATCCTATTTATGCCACTCCAGCAGCATTGTATAGGGGAAGTTATAGCTATGTTGGCTCTATGACACCTAACTCTGCACCTATTGCTCCCCATCCAGAATAAGCAGCATTCCAGGAACATGTTGTGCAAAAGTGGCTGAAGAACCTTGCATTCCAGCATTTTTGGAGTAGCAGAAAACACTCCAGGAGTGTTGCAGATTGCATAGGACAGGGGTCTCAAACACACAGGATTACGTCCCCATGGCGTCGCAAGCCCTGCACCAGTCCCTGAAGTGGCCAGAATCACTGGCTGCCTGCTCCTCCAGCGTTGTGCCCAGATGTCTCCAGAGGGAGGCAGGACCCAACCCCTGCTGGTGGCCCCAGCAACCAACACCAAGGGTTGTTGAGGCTGTGGCCTCAAGAAAAGCCCCTGGTGGCCACATTTGAGAAATGCTGATTTAAGAAGTAGAGCTTAGGGCACACGTGGGACCAGTGCATCTGCCACAATAGGCAGAATGAACTGGCCCTTTCCCAATGCAAAGTACAGCTGCAGGACCAGTTTGGAATACTGTAGCCTTGCAGCTGCAGCGGCGATCAAGGGGCACCACTGCTATTACTCCACAGTCCAGGAGCATTGTCTAGTGATCTCAGCCTACGTCAGAGAACCAACCTCTGGAGTGCCAATCTTGGCTCTGCCACTAACTGTACGCTGGCTCTACCTTGGGAGAGTTACTTAACATCTCTGCCTCAGCTTCCCCTTCTGCAACACAGGGGTGATAATACTACGGACCTCTCAGGGCTTCTGTGAAGAATGATAAGCTAGTGTCGGAAGAGTGTAGTGTAAAGTGCTTTTATTATGACACACAAAGGCAGTAGGATTCACTTCAGGCTCATCTATGGGTGCAGCAGAAATGGTACAGAATCTATAAAAACCTGCTGCAGAAATCATTTCTGAAGTGCTGCAGAACTCCAAGGACACTGATCACAGGAGGCACAGAATGGGAAGCAAACAGCTTTATTTTCAAATATGAAAGTAGAACTCACTGTATGAGCATGAGTAAAAGCTCGCTTTAAGTTATCAACTGAACAAATTTGAAGCCACTGAGAATAAATACAGATCACCAAGAAAGGCCTCATTTTTAAACACACCTTGTCATGTAAGATTATAATTAAACATATCAGGCGACATTTTTTTGGAGTGAGTTTTTCCTTCAAATGACCAGGATTTTCTTCAGTGGGATAAACTAGAGATTTGGGCCCAGCCCACATTGTGGAGAGATACAGAGCTCCCTGTCCTGGGATTACATTAACACACAGGCCCTCCCTTTTAAGACTCAATATTTCATTTAAGGAGTCAGTAACCCTGCATGCTTATGAGAGATGTGTCCATGAGTGATAGGGCAGCCCCTCCTTGAGCATACTCCTTCTGTACTGCACCCCTCTGGCCAGGGGCTGATTGAGGTACCCATGTTCTCCACAATATGTAATAAGGCAACCTGGCCTGGTATAGCCTCCTGCATCCAACCACAGTATGATAGATGCATCTGCCTCAGTTTCCCCTCAGTCCAGCCATGAAAATAATACAGTTCCTCTCACTCTCCAATTCAAAGTCCCATCTCTGGGCATGGTTTAGTCATGTACACATAAGAGTCCATAGAACCCTCATGGTAAAGCAAGTGTCCCCAGTTCCCCTGTAAAACAGAGATACAGCAGTTCTCTCTGGGGACCTCACTTCCAGCTCATCCACCTGAGAGGGGAAATAGAGACCACCAGCACTCAGTTCCCAGTGCCTTTCTGCATTTGGTCCAGGGCCCCACTCTCCTGGCCACTCACTTGAAAGTGACCAGCATCATGACTCTTCAACCCAAAACACAGTCCAGTGACTGAGCTCTGTCAGAATGTCTATACTGCAGCTGGCAGTGAGCCGCCCAGCCTAGGTAGACCGACTCATGCCTAGCCTGGCTGTAGCGAACACACTAAAATAGCAATGTGGATGTCATGGTCCTGGCAGCAACTCAGACTAGCCATCCAAGCTCAGACCAGGGGATTGGGCAGGCTTGAAAGCCCGAGCTACAGCCGAAGCTGCAACATCTACAGTGCTATTTTTAGTACCCTAGTATGAGCCCCCCTAGCACAAGTCTGTCCATCTGGGCTTAGAGACTCACCCCCAGGTGCAGTGTAGACAGAGCCTTTCAGCCACCCCGCTCTGGTTCAGGAAAGTCAGCAGTCTAGTTCCGCCCTAGTCTCTCAACCAATTCCTTGCTGTTCTGAGGGAGGGCCTGCAGAGCTTCCCACTCTCTTTGGGTGACCAGATGTCCTGATTTTATAGGGACAGTCCCAATCTTTGGGGCCTTTGCCTTTTGGCCTTTACCCCCATCCCAATTTTTCACACCCTACACTCTGCAACTGCCTTGACTCTCCCAGGTAGTTCTCACCTGCTCTGCTTTGCTCCTTTGCACTGGTGCCTCGCCCAGCCCCTTTCCTTGCACTCTCCTGAGTCTGACTGCTCTCAGACTCTCCCAATCCCCTTAATGTGGCCCAGGTGCCTTCTCTTAAACCCAACTTAAGCCCTTCTCTTAAGCAGCTAATCAGTCACAGGTGCACTGGACACTGCTTCATACTAAAGGGGCTAATCACCCCAAGACACCAGGGTTGCCTACTTGGAATGGAATACTGCTATTCCTTTCCAAAAGCCTATTCAGATTGTCTCAGGTAAAGGAGAGCTGGCCTGCCCGGCTGTTCAGTCAGGGCCCAAGGTGTCTGAAAGCGACCCTCCCCAGACTTCCTGTTTGGGAAGCTAAACCACTAAACAGTACACTTCTTCCAGGGGCAGTGTGTGACTCCTCCATTTGGGGACGCTGTTTGCACCCAGAGTGTGGCCCCACCCCTGGGCCTGCCCCCACTCAGCCTCCTCCCCCATAAGCCCCACCCACACTTCCACCCCCAGCCCCTCTCGGCTCCCTTCCCCTAGCTGGCCAACCGACCACTCATGCACCTCTTTGCCCTCTCCCCCAGTTCCCCTGCCCACCGCTCGTGCTTCTTCGCCTCCTCCCCCACCTGATGCTCACACCTCTTCGCCCCTCCCCCCGCCTGCTGCTCACACCTCTTTTCCCCCTCCCCAATTCCTCCCCCCACCTGCCTGCTGGCCACTTGCACCTCTTCGACATAGTTACCACTGCTCATGGAGGTGGTTTTATTATGTCAATGAGTGAACTCTCTCCCGTCGGCATAGAGCGGCTACATGAGTGATCTTACAGCAGCGCTGTTGTAACCTTGCTAGTGTACACATGGTCTTAGGGTATGTCTACACTGCAATTAAACACCTGTGGCTGGTCTGTGCCAGCTGACTCGGGTTAGCAGGGCTCAGGCTAAGTAGCTGTTCAATTGTGGTACAGATATTCAGGCACAGGCTGGCGCCTGGGCTCTGGGACCCCGTGAGGGGAGATGGTCTCATAGCTCAGGCTCGAGCCTGATCCCATGTGTCTACACTGCAGTTAAACAGCTCCTTAGCCTGACTCAGCCGGCATGGGCCACTCAAGAGTTTTAATTGCAGTGTAGACATACCCTTAAACAACATTTATATAATTTACAGTCCAAAAACTCAAACTCAGACTACTAATTAAACTCACTAATAATGTGCCCTCCAAGGCACTTTTCACTGTAGTTTGGACTTGCTGTCTCTCTTGAAATATCAATGCAACCAGGGCATGCGCAGGAATCTAAATTTGACCTCTTTTGGAGGGATACATTCTATGCCCCTGCCAAGGCCCAGGGCTGGCTCTTCCCCCTCCCCTGACACAGCCCCAGGGCTGGGAGATGCTCTCCCCCCCCTCCCTTGGGGCCAGAAGAGTTCTGTGCCCCCGATGATTACTGGGGAGATCCATGCCCCTGCTTGCCGCCCCCCCTTGTGCATGCCCTTGAATGCCACTCGTGGCTTGAGATGGTAAAGTCATTTGTTCTGCCAGTTTAATGTCCTGGGGTTTGGTTATCATGACCTGTTGTGATTGTTGCCTTTCTGAGACCTTCTCAGGCAAAACAGCAAATTTAGTGTCCCTTATCTCCCTTCCTTCTGGAAGGTGGAGAAGGTATTGCCTATTCTTCCTCAGTACATGTCTGTCTGGGGTGACAACCTCATAAAACTGCAGACAGGGCCGGATTACGACATTCTGAGGCCCTAAGCTAAGTCAATTGCAAGATGCCCCGTACCATAAATAATGAATTTCTTATTTTCACAGAAAGCACACTGAATATATAAACACGAAAGCTTTATGTCTGCATATATACAAAGGCGAAGTTGTAAAAATAGAAAAAAATAGAATAATAATCTTCATTTTCAGCAGCCCTCCCTGTAACAAAGACATCATGATAGAAATAAATTTTAGACAAATTCTTTGAACTAATTGCATATGTAAGTAAAGTAGAAGTAACCAATACAATATAAAAAACCATCAGAAAATTGTATGCGGGTTGTATTTTTCCAATACATTGATTTGTTTGTTTTTATAGAAGGTTATGCTGAATTACCTAATATTGTTACTAAAATTAGTAGCAGAAAGTTTTAATTTTATATTATATTATAAATAGTGAGCTTTATATAGCTATACAACAACAACAAACATATATATTATTTTTGTTGTATAGCTATATAAAGCTCACTATTTATAATATAAAATTTAATATATATTTAATATATATATGTATATGCCAAAAACCTGTGTTATTTTACCAGAATATTTCTGTGAAAGTTACTGCTATTTTGTCTATGTTCTCACAAGAAGATAAGAGAGGATATGTAATTTTTTTTACGCCATGAATAAGGAAAATTATCCTTCTTTTCATATAAATAAATAAAAAACATTTATTAATTTTGTTAGGGAACTATAAAGTTTATCCAGACTATATATAAAATAAATTTACAAATGTTTATTCCTATTTAACTTTTGCTACAAAACAATGAATTGTTGGGATTTTTCTTTTGCTATACTATAAAAATACAATGTATTATGCCTATAGTATGTGATTTATAAATTCATATAAGAATTTTTATATAGCATACTACCTATAATAAAATATTATCTTTCACGCTCTAAACCCAGTGAGCAGAAAATCCCAGTCTTTACCTAGGCAGACATCTCTCTTTGCATTCGCTTGTCTATCCTCTGTCTCCCCCAGGACCACTAATTAATCTTGAGTAAACACCTCGAATGCACAGAGTGACAACAAGCTACATGCACAAAAGAGAAAGAATGAATTTACCAGAAAAAAGACTGGTAATCTCTAGACAGGCAGTGAGAAAGTGCCTGAATATATATTCAAGCAAATATAATGAATATTATAGGCTTTAATAGCCTATAAATCATATATGCACATAGTTTGAAATAACTTGCTCACCAAGTACTCAGAATATTTTGATATATATGTATATCTTCCTTCACTTCTCTCAAAACCCTCTATTTATCCTTTCATCAGCACACTCTGATATTTACTGTGAAGGTTCCTGAAACTGACAGAGGAAAACCAACACAAATGTATCATCCTCAAGATCCACTCGACCCAAGGCCATAAGACGATCACCTGCAAACTCAATCATGTGAAGCATGGATAGCGCATGAAGCAGAACATGGCGTGCACACTAAAATATGCAATTGTACTTATGTACAGATCAAAAGAAGAAAGAACACACTAACATATGAGTATGAGCTTGCCAGGATTGCTTCATGACACTGTCATCTCTGACCTCACATTTTCTCGATTTTGTTGGCACTGAGATTACTTATTTATTTGAATAAGTTATGAAGGCACAGTCAGAATTTTACCAGAAGCAGCTGTCCAACAAAACGCTGCCTTAGGAGACTGATAGCAGATTTACATGTAGAAATACTAATTTTACAAGTGCAATTATCATTTTTTTCCCTCAGTCCTGGGCTCCGGCCCATCAATAATGAACAATTAGTGAAGGGTAAGGGTAGGGCAAGGGTATTTGTGTAGCCAGATGCAGTAGCGTAGCCAGGAGGGGAGCGGCTGCTCCCCCTGTAAGGAGAAGCGGCGCTAAGGTGCCGCCCGAGCCCCGCTGCGGGAGGCGCTTTAAAAGACCGGCGGCTCCTGCCACTGCGGGAGCCCCGGGCCCTTTAAAGCGCCCCCCCATCCCCGCCTCCCATCTGGGCTGGGAGGGGCGCTTTAAAAGGCCCGCAGCTCCTGCCGCTGCGGGGAGCCGCCGGCCCTTTAAAGCGCCCTTCCGCCCCCTCCCCCCAGCCTCACTGCCGGAGCTGGGCTCGGGCGGGGATTTAAAAGGCCCAGGGGCTCCGCAGTGGCTGGAGCCCCTGGCCCTTTAAAGCACCGCCTGGGTGAGTACAGGGGGAGCGGGGAGGCGCCTTTTTATAGCACCGCTCCCCCTGTGTGCTAAACCTGGCTACGCCACTGGCCAGATGTGTATATTTTTGTCATATTTGAATGAAAGTTTCTCTATTTAGAGAGAATCTTCTTTTTCCCATATCTCCTTTCTTTATCAACCGATTTCAACAAAATTTGAAATGGAGTCAGTTTTTTCTTTTTTAGAGGCCCCTCATATTGCAAGTCCCTAAGCTACAGTTTAGCTATTTTATACCTTAATCTGGCACTGACTGCAGGACAACCTCATGTGATACCATAGCTCTTTGTGACCACTGATTTCCACTGCATCATGTTCATGAAGTGGTGCGTTATCCAATATATATTGTTATGTTTCTGGCACACCACCCTGATATGTGTTGCGCACAATAGCAACATTGTACACATTGTATTGAATGCTGGGTAGTTATGCTAAATTCTATTACTATGATTTGTGTTATGTTTTTTTCCAGAATGAAGTTAACATCCCATAATAGTTTGCAATATTTGCAACAGTTTGACACAGCCAAGCACAAAACCTATCAGAAGCAAAATGTATGAAAGGTATTTTCTGGTACCATGAGGGAATGCTGTCATAACCTACTGATACCTGGAATGTGGTATCCAAAAAAAAGATAAGGAAAGTACAGGATGGTATCAAAAAACAAGTATAGACTGGTGGGTGACTTATCAAGTGCTCTAACTTGTAAACAGGTGTACTACAAATATAGCTAGACTTAGGTACCTATTTGCAAATCAGACCTCCTGTATAAGGTGGATGCCATGCTGTGAGACTGATTGCTTCCTAGAGAGAATGGTATGGATGGTTCATTTTCATATTGTAGTGCTTTGTCTTTCACTAATAAACTGATTAAGCTTGGCTATTTGGTCTCTCAAATATTTTTAATATAAAACTAAGTGTAGTCAAGCAATTGGCTACACTTTAGTCAAAAGATGGCCTTTTTTGTTTAAGCTGGCCAGCATTCATGGCACTGCAACACTCATCTCTAGACTCATCTTCAGTATACCCTCTGCCTGGGGAAAGTGCCAGGGAGGGAACTGTAGGCTAGGAAGTGTTGAGAATGTTGATATGTTAGTACTTATTAGTTAGCCTTAACCTTATTCTTCCATAGGTCCTATTTTCCTGCTCCCAGTAACTATCCCTTTGTTATATTGTTACTTTGGAATGTGTACTTCATTGTTTCTTGTGTACCGGGTAACCGGGGTCTATACTCTGTGCCAGAAGTGGTAGCATTATTCATTTTCCTAAGGGATAGCAGCCCTTGTGTCTCATGCAAATTGAGGGGTCACCTTGGTTGGAGATACCAGGCTTCGTAATAAAGGACCATCTCTGCCCTCTGGAGCTGGCAATAGCAATTGGGAATTATCTGCATGAACTCCAGCTACATTCTCTGTGTTAGGTATAGCTGTATTGAATGGCGGAGGAATAAGCCAGAGAAGCTTGGAAGAGCTGTGATTGTGACATGAGGAAATCTGGCCTGAGTCTCCCCCTCCCCCCATGCATGTTATAAAAGGAAAGAGATGCACGGGGACCTTGAGGTTCCATTCTGCATCATTTCAAAACACAATACTATGGCTAGATAATAATCAAAAGACCTAACTTTTACATAATGCTTTACATCAGTAGAACTCAAAGAACGTTACATCATTATCCCCATTTTACAGATGGGAAACTGAGGTTCAGAGAGGTGAAGTGATTTTTCCCAAGGTCACCCAGCAGGAGAGTGACAGAGCTAGGAATAGGCCCAGCCTCAATAGGCCAAATAGTTGCTATGTGGTTCCTCAATTTCTTTCCACCCCACCCCCCTGTACATTTATTTTAAAAGCCAGTGGGGCTTTAAAGTGCATTTAATCACCACATACAACTCATAAAAAAAAACATTCCTATCCAACCTGTAAATCTACTGATGCTTGTAAGAAAGCTACTTTCAAACAATAAGGCTTTCTCCAGCAACTACAAATCAAAATATTATTCTAAGTCATAAGATACCATCTATGTTATATATTGTTCCAATAAGGTTTGAAGCACAGTTGTAGCTTTATTTTTTCCCTCCATTAGGAGAATCACCAGTCTACCTTCAAAAGTTTAACTCGCTTTGACGTTTATTTAAAAACAAATTAATATTTTGTGTAGTCATGCAAGGCAGCTTTTATAATATCTGAGAAAATTGGGGGAAACATTCCAGGTTTTTTTTTAAACCAAACTCCTCTAAATAATATTTCTGAGTCCTCAATCTAAGCCAAGGCATAATCAAACTGGCCTTTCTCTAGCCCATCAAGTCCGTCAGCCCAGGTGGAGGTTGGCATACTCCTGTAGGGGTCTAAGAGAATTCGGAAGCATCGGACAATGAGGATGCCTAAGAAAATAAATAATAAGATCACAAAGACAAATGTGGTTTTCTGCTCCAGGGTCAAGCTAGCGTCTTGTGGAATATTCCCAGGTGGCAACAAAGTAGAGGTGATTGGCTCTCCTTCCATTGTCCAGGGAAGCTGAAAGGAGTAATCCCACAGTTTCCTTATTTTCATCATCAATTTGCTGAGGCCATGGTAGCAGTCACTTAGATGTACTTGTGTTATCTGCAGGGGAAGGGGGAAAAATGTTAGCTATGAATGCATCTTCCTTTTTTTGTGTGGTCTCATCTGAACACAGAGGGCATATGGGAAAGAACCCCATGGTTGTTGCCATTCCACTATTATTTTCTGAACATGTTTATTGGTTTCATAATATGAAAGGCCTAATATTACTGTTAAATATCATGAACAGACATCTTGGCTATAAGATGGCCAAGTACTGGGCGTAAATGTGATTGGAGTAGCTTCCTGATCATGTACAATTTGGATTGATGTAGAATTTTTCCTATCTTCAAGGGGAAGTGTCAGCATTCCAATCACACTGCTCAGAGAACACTGCTAAAAGATAAGTTACCGAAAGGACAGGTCTGACGCAGATGGTGTCTCATGCCACCTGGGAGAAGAGTGTCATTACTGTGCCAGCAGTTTTGGAGGAGGAGGGTAAAAAAATAAAATAATGTTTTAAGGCCTTTCATCCACAATGATCCCAAATGTACCCAGATGACACAGACAGGGATCTTTTACCTACAACTGAAATGCAGACACCTCTGAGCTGGATTCTGGCAGCCATTCTGTTCCCATAACACAACATGGCATTTATAAAAGACAGGGAAAATAGCTTCTCCATTTGAAACAAGAGGAATTTAAGGGAGGAAGTTCAGTCTCAAATGTAGCCCAACATATTAGTTAATGCCCTTAACTCATGCTGACATTTAACCTGTGATCTTTTAATAAGTACCGTGAGTCAGGAGCTAGGTTTCACATTTCACAGCATGCCGTAGTGCCATGTAGTGTCATCAGGTCAGTACTGACTCAGAGCCAGATCATGCCATCCTTACATATGGTCCCACTGAAATCAATGAGTAAAGTGAAGTATATTCAAATGGGTGCCCAAATGTGGCTGTAAGAATGTCACCTACCAAAATTATCCTCAGCATTGCCTACAGTACTTACATTTCTCTTAGTCTCACCTCAGGCATTGGAGAGGCCTACACCTACCTCGATTATGAAATCCATATGAGATATGATGGCTACAGGTTATCCCTGCTTGTCCCCAATTTAGCACAATAGGCTACAGTCGGAACATTTCATGCAAATGGTAAGAAAAGAGACTGTTTTTAAACAAAATCAAACCTGGGCTAGGAGGAAGGACACAAAACTGTGGATACAAGCAAAACTTTTATGTTGCCATTTAAATCCATTGAGAATTAGCTGTCATTTACAATGGAGACCTGGTCAGTAATGACTTACAAGCACATGTCAATAAAAATAATTACCACTGAATGTGGTACTGAGAAAGCACAGTTATATAATTACACATAAAGCATAATTTTAAAACTACACATACGTCAAATAAAACAATGGAAGAGGTAATAAAAGAACAAATGTCACAGCTGTACAATTATTTATGCCTGATCCAATGTATAACTGAAATGACAGAACGATATATAAGTTCATTTCAAATCTTTGAAAGTATATTTCCAGCTACCAGCTGATGAAAAATTCACAAGCCTGGCTAATAAAAAGAGCTGTAACCTTAGGATCAAGCAGTTTAATAAGAGTGTCACATCTTAGATGATACATGAAGAAAGAAATGTAAGTAAGGTCCAACGATAAATCTTGTTATAAAAACACAGAAATTGAGACATAGGATTATAACATTGTGGCAATGATGCTATAATGAAGGTTGAAAACAAACTACTGCTACAAAAACACAAACCTTCATTTTAGTCACCAAAGCCCTGAGTTAGCAAAGCACTTCAACACATGCTTAAGTCTCATAGACTACAATGACTTCAGCATGTGCTGAAGTTAACTCCATCTTAAATTCTTTGTTGAATTGGGGCTTGAAAGTCTCTCCTAAAACTACCTTTTGGAGATACATTTTGTCATGCTTGCTTTCGGCACAGATTTGAGTATTTTAGGAAAGGTTTGGAAACATACATTCAATAATGTACAATCATCTAAAAATGGGCTAAGGATTTTGGGGATGGCAAGAAATGGAAACGTTTCACCTGTCAAGAAAGTTCAGATTTTTACTGTGCTTGGAAAACCTCATTTTAAACTTAGCAGGTATATATTGCTCAATAAAACACAAATGCTTTGCATTCTTTGAAGAAACCTGGTTTCAAAATCATTTGATGAATTATTAAAGATTGCGTGCTATTACTTTCTTTAAGGATTGAACATGCACCAAAAATGGGGTGTGTGCTGAATGACTGCAGATGCAGAGATGTGTTGGGTAATCATTCTCATAGCCATAACTGGTTTTAGTTGATTTTACGAATCAGCAGAAGTGTGAAGCATGTTTTGGACTTGGCAGCTTTCAGCCCCAGACTGCTCGTTATCATGCGACAACTACATGCACCAACACCAAAAAAAAGTCATCACAAAAGCCAGTTAAGGCTACTTCTTAGGCATAAGTCTTGCCAACACTAAACCAAAGCTTGTAAGCTTTTTGGAGCACAAAGGGTCTCTCCTTAAGTTCATACTGGAGTTCATTGAAGCACAATTGGGCTCTGATCCTAACTGTGGCCAGTTAAATCCAACAACAAAATGTTGCTAAAATGACAACAAAGTGCTTATCTTACACATCATTTACAAAACTCACCTTTTTGAAAGCAAGGAAATGACTACCTAAGGACCTCAGAGATCTTACACTGCCCATAGAGCAAACAAACATGTAGGGACAGATTCGCAGCTCCCAGTCCAGCTCCTTTGAACTATTCCTGAGCAACTGTGGGTTCCCTTTGTGTAGGAATCCCTGGCTCTCAAAGAGTTGGCTAAGTGATTCTAGCAACTTCCTGCAGCACTCTGACAGCGTGACTCCACTGGAGCGGTGTACCAGGAACACCTCATGGTAACAGTTTCCCCCAGTGTAGGAGGCTACAAGGAAATGCTAATACAACCTCAGGCTGTATTATCTTCTCTGGGAAACACCTGTGCATCCATCCCATCCGCAACCTACACTCTTCTCCTCCAGCCTGCATCCCCTTTCCCAGTATAGATCCTAGATTCATGGGGAGATCTCTGTGGGGCCTGGGATATGGAAGGTATGGTGCCCCAGAAGTAGCCAAGCAACTGGGTCTTCTGTGAGATATCATGATACAAATGGTATTATCATCTCCATTTTAGAGATTGAGAAATGGAATCAGAGAGTGATTAAGTGACTTGCCAAAGGGCCCACAGGAAGTAGAGCGGCAAAGACAGTGATTGGAGCCAGATTTTCTGCTTTTCCGTTAGCCACAAGACCATCCTTCCACCCCTCATTACTTTTCACCTTTTAGTCTATACAGTGGTTTATGAAACATTGATGCTAATGGTGTAAAACTCAAATAATTATATTGCATATGTATTGTGACGGGGCAAGGCCAGAGGGCTATAGGAAAGTGGTAAGGAACCAGTATGTTATCCCCAGGCTAAACAAATCCCTGATACCTTATGGCAGTTGCTCCAGGTTAATCAAGACACCTGGGGCCAATTAAGAACTTTCCAGAAGGCAGGGAGGTTAATTGAGACACCTGCAGCCAATCAGGGGCTGGCTGAAACTAGTCAAAAGCCTCCCAGTGAGTCAGTGAGGTGTGCATGTCAGGAGCTGTGGAAGGAGGTTGCGTGTGAGGAGCAAGAGGCACTAGGAGCTGAGAGTAAAAGGGCGTACTGCTGGAAGATCCCGTGGTGAGGATAAAGAAGGTGTTGGGAGGAGTCCATGGGGAAGTAGCCCAGGGAGTTGTAGCTGTCATGCAGTTGTTCCAGGAGGCACTCTAAACAGCTGCAATCCACAGGGCCCTGGGCTGGAACCTGGAGTAGGGGGTGGGCCCGGGTTCCCCCGAAAACTCCCAACTGCTGATCAGACACAGGAGTTAACCTGGACTGTGGATTCTACTAGAGGGGAAGATCTCTGAGGCAAGCAGAATCCACCAATAAGTGCAGGACCCACCGAGCTGGAAGAGGAACTTTGTCACAGTATACATTGATCCAGAGGAATACATTATAGCAGCGGTGTCCAATAGAAATTCGGTGCTAGCCGCTCTTGTGATTTTGCATTTTTCTTATTTGCCACATTATAAAAAAGGATTAAAAAACGTACTACAAACAACATTTCAAATATCAACAATAAGTAGACATTAAAAAAAATATCAATAGGTACTACTAACACAAAATTACTATACCCTAGCCATGTTAACAAGCTGTATATCAAAGCACGCAACCTGTCTTCCAGTACTGCTGTCTTCAGTACACCAATGTATTGCTCATGCATTAGGCTATTGAATTATGGCTATTTGCCACATGTGGCTAGTGGCGAACGTATTGGACACTGCTGCATTATAGGCATCACAGAAAGTTACGACTGAAGTGGCAGCTGTCAGATCATCAAAAAAAGACTAGAACTGTGGTTATCTAAATATGTTTCTTATTGTTGGTTTTAAAAGCCAGCCAGAGCTGGGCCAGGCTATTACCTGGTGTAGAGATCCCCAAGGGAAAAAATATAAACAGGGGTTTGTCTAAGCACCAGGCTACTGTCTATATAACTTAAATAGAATTAAGACTGATTTAGTAAACATATTAGCCTTTAACTCAATGAGTAGCTTTTAGAGGTAAAGGCATTCAAGTTCAATTTCTTATTGAAATGATTTCCTCACAGATATGAATAATCCTTCATTTAATGAGTACACAATTGAATACCTTTCTGTCCACATCCGGCTCTGTTATTACCATTCATTCTTGCTAACATGCACATAACCATTAGCTCGTTTTATTATAGTTCCGGCTGAGATGGCACTTTCAATCTGACACTCAGTTGTAGTGGCTATACATTTTTAAAAACAAAACCCCAAATGCTTATGATTAATGCCAGCCCAGAAGGTTTTGTTTTGTTTTGTTTTTGTGGATTAGGCAGAGATGTTTGAAGAAATCAGTGAAGGTCTGTTTTAATGGAATATATCATTTTCCTTGGAACAATAATTGAAACATACCAAGGACCATGTCACTGCCACATAGGGACTGAACTTTTATTTCAAACAAGCCAAGAAACAGAATTAGGGTTACCACAGCCATCTTAACTCTGTCCCCTTGCACATTTGCATGACATTAGGATCATTCACTCTTTTGAACAGTCTCTCTCCATCGTTAAGATTGTGACAAGGTTATCACTACCTGTCAGATTTTGACCCGTCCCTAGTTTCACCCAGACTCACCCAATCTACAATGACTGGACAGTCTACTCTGGATGCTGTGAACCTGTATATCATTGCTGGTTCAGTTACCTAGCTCATGCTACAGAAACCACCTACCTGCAAATCTGAAGGTGAACTGTTGAAGTTTGAGGTGCCCCTGCAGGAGTCAAACCACCCAAGCATATGGAATTGAGAAGGTTACTGGCTTTGATACAGATGCACTTATTGAATACATGAAACTGCTTTAGAAAGTTGGGACACAGGCTACCAGGAATATTCAGGCAGAGTTAAGGTCAGTGCACCTTAAATCAGCATTTCTAGGCTTTCCAACATTCAGTTTTGAAAAAGGCAAACTTTCATTGAAAATAGTCGTGTTTTTTAATTATTTCTTTTTAGGGTTCATGGCAAAGCTTTCAAGCTTCTTATTTTGAAAACAATATAATAGACTAATGGAAAAAAGTCAGGCATGGTGGCGTGTGCCTGTAATCTCAGCTATTTGGAAGGATAAGGCAGCAAATCACTTGAGCTCAGGGGTTCTGGGCTGCAGTGTGCTATGCCGATTGGGTATCCGGTGCCACTGACAGCCTGGCCAGCGAGTGGCTGAAGGAATGGTTAGAACAACACAAATGGCGTATTGTGATCAGCGTTCGCTCTCTGAGAGCTGATGAACCGATCGATCGAGAGGACAACAGAAAGGAACTGTTCTTTTTTTAAATGTTACTCTTCCAAAACCACTGTGTTTGTAACTGAATTGGACTTTGCACTGTTATGTTTAAACTGCACCTTTTTCTATTACCATTTATATAAAATAGTATTTTGTATAATTTAATATAGGATTTGTGTTTGTTTTATGAAAGTCTCTTGTAATGTATATGTACAAGAGGGGACCTGAAATCTCAATTTGCTGACTTTTGTGCAATTAGAATCTCACCTTTTACCATTCAATGTGTTGTGCTTTTTGCAATTCTTATACTATATTTGTGTATAAACACTGCAGTGAACAGAGTCAAATATTTGCAAAACCGCCTAATTTTTGAAACACATTTGATGTTCGGTAGCAAATGAAATTCTAGGCTAGACCCCACCTACAGTAAATTGAAGTAGCTCCACTGCAGTTAGTGGTGTTACACAGATTAACACCAGTTTAGGATTTGGCCCTTTGTTTCTAGGTGTAATGAAGAATGCATAATCTCCAGGCTTTTAAAGACATCAGCAAAGGAAATTCAGAGATAAAAATTCTGGAATTATGATTTGTATATAACGTCCATATAAAATTCCCTTTCCATAGACTAAAAATGAAATTCTAGGTTAAATGTATTCCATCTTGCATTTATCTCTATTGTTTAATAAATCACCTGGAATACAGTTTTTTATGCAAATTACCTAAAATAA
The DNA here is from genome assembly GCA_037349315.1 of Chelydra serpentina. NCBI lineage: Eukaryota > Metazoa > Chordata > Testudines > Chelydridae > Chelydra > Chelydra serpentina. The sequence goes on from JBAIAC010000042.1 coordinate 33,622,222, forward strand.
ACAGGCAATCCTTTAAAATGAGATGGATCAGTGGAGGAATCTGACCAGCTAAAACCTGTCCTGAGCATATAGATACACAATTTATAGAGTTTTGACCCACTTTGACATATCAGACCAAATTCTCTATTGACGTAAATGGTCACAAGTGCCACTGATTTAATTGCTGTAGATTTACTGTGGCAGAGAATTTGGCCCCTGAAAACTGTAAAATGTATACGTAATAAACATGTTAAGACTGAGATTATGTGGGGTTATCCTTGCTTTTAAGATAACACTTGGGGACCAAATTTTGCCCTTAGTTACACTCATGCAAACTCACTGACTTCATTCTTAAGAGCAGAATTTGTCTCTGTGACTTCACCAGGTGCCTCACAAGTATGCATAATATCATGTACGTATATGGATTTAATGGCACACATGGATTTCCATTATAGCCAGTAGCGTAGCCAGGGGGGAGCAGAAGCGGCGGAAGCGGCGCCTTTTTTTAGCAGCACTAAAAAAAGGCGCCGCTTCTTTTTAAGCGCCGCTTCTTGCACTCACCCGGCGGCGCTCTGGGTCTTTGGCAGCATTTCAGCGGCGGGTGCCACCGAAGACTCGGAGTGAGTGAGGACCCGCCGCCGAAGACCCGGAGCGCCGCCGGGTGACTACAGGGGGAGGCGCCTTTTTATAGCGCCGCTCCCCCTGCGCTCCGGACCTGGCTGCGCTACTGATTATAGCTTATCTAGCGTAATGTAAATCATGTAATTACATGCAAGACCTAAGTTGCGTCACAGCCACGTGTTCTATTTTTCTATACTATCCTTTCTAGTTTAGCAGATTAGTCACAGCATTTCCTTACATACAAACACCACACAAGCTTCTTCGCGCTCAAACATCCCTATTCTAAACATCTGCACAAAGAGTTTTTTCCATATGCTCACAACTCTACTGTAGTGATAGCCATATCAAAGCCACCTAGAATACATATGACTTCACAAAAATAGCCACTAAATTGACAAATTGTATTAAATATGCCCACTGTGGTACCTACTTATGCCTCACAGCCCTCGTGTACAATATCGCACTTTGACCCTGACAACAGTCATTGCACAGTCTGAGTGTGACTGCAGTGACTCTTGTCTTACTTTACACTGCCTCACCCTTTCCTATTTATGAACTCAGGGCCAGCAGATTGCCACTGGCCCCCATGGACACACACATCCTCATCTTCTTCCCAACAGCTTTTAGGGACAGAGCCTCGCAGTCTGGTAGCCTGGCTAGAAAAAGACCACATAGTGCAAGAATCAGTGACTGACTTTGTTGGAGTAACTGCTCGCTTTACTGGCTAATTGGATTTAAACAAAAGGAACAGCATGTGAGAGTCAGCTGTTAAATCAGCACAGCTTCAATGGATTTACACCATCTGAGGACCTGGCCCCTATTTTGAACCCCCCATACAAAATACAATATTTCCTTTTCCCTTTGTCTCCATGTAATTTTCCTTCTAAAAAGTTTACAGCTAGCACTGTAGCTAGCAAAATTTACAAATGCTAGCATTGTAATTCTTTCCCCACTGCATATTGCTAAGGCATGTCCATAATATATTAAATGTTAAAGCCCTTTAAGCTAACATGTTATTAAAATATTTGATTAGGCTGAATCCCACTGGGAAAAAATAATCCTATTACAGTTCCAAATCTTTTCAAATTAAGAAATCTGCTGCTCAGTGAGACTAATATATCTTACATTCCTTTTTCTTACATTAGTAAAATGTTAACTTTGTTAACCTTAATGAACTTTTCAAAAAATAAACATAAAAAACAGTAAAGGTCACTATACTTTGTATTAATTTATTTTAGATGCATTTAATTTTAGTAGGTTTTAGATCTCCATGTCACAAATTCTTACCCTCTATTCAGGAAATATTGCATATAAACAATATTAACCAGGCATGTAAAATATAAAGATTATTTATTAAATAAATAAGTAAAATGGGCATTCAGTTTTTGTTATACAAGTACCTTCATCTAGTCGAGAGAAAACCCGACCCATTTGCTTCTGTAGTTGTTACAGGTAGTTACAGGTATCTTTAGTTTCCATTCTTCTTCACCTTGCTCGTAATTTAAGTGCAAAGTAGTAGCAAGGACTGCAAAGAAACTGGATGAACACCTAAGCACTAGAGTTGCCTTTAAAAGGCTTAGAATTTTACATGAAAAATAATGTTATACAAGAATGCTGTTTGTGTGTTAGCGGTAATTAGCTGACAATACTGTCGTTCCTTTGAGGTGAGCCATGATTTCAGTTCTGCCTCGGTAACTCTTCAGTAGATTCTGCTTCACTGAGTAGAGCAGCAGCCTAGCAATCTGTCTGAAACTGTCTTCAGGAGAATATTAACATTCAAAAGTAGTACAAGAAATAAATAAAAAATCACAGGGCATTCCCATACCTTTGCTAAAATTAAAGCCATAAATATACCAGTATTTCTCTTTTTACTGTAAGGATTGCTGTCAGTAATCTGTCTTTTTTTTTTATGCCAAATAGCATTCATCAGCCAATCTGATTACAGTTTGTGACCTTCAGGAAAACTCCTTAATTAGAAGACTTCTAAAAAACAATGTGTGAGAGTAATTCTGGGCTACATTTACTATATAAAAATAACCTGACGGCAATGGCATCTGGCCATCAACATAGCTGTTGCTTTTTTTAAAACTTATTTCTAGCATTTCTTTTTTCCTGGAAGCTGTATTTGTTTTCAAGCCATGTGCAAAAGCTGCCCTTAATAAAGTAGCTGCTTTATTTGAGGAAAAAACACTCTGTAAAGCAAAATGGTTCTTATTTTCCTTCCTGAAAGAAAACAATACCAGTTTTAAAATGGCGTGCCAATGATTGATTTAAACACCGGTTTCGTCCTGGTTTCCACTTTTTTTTTTGAGGGTGGGGGCAGTGTGGAACCCGTCCCCCTAGCAGCAGCAGCAACATAGGACAAACCGTTTCCGATCTAAGGCACAATCTGTTTCCCAAGGTGCTTTGATGGTTATTGAGGGTAGGGTGACCAGACAGCAAATGTGAAAAACCGGGACAGGGGGTGGTGAAGCCTATAGAAGCCTATATAAGAAAAAGACCCAAAAATCGGGACTGTCCCTATAAAATCGGGACATCTGGTCACCCTAATTGAGGGAGGCCCTTTGTGGTTCCCCTTCCACCTCTGCAGGCCAGTGTAAGGGCTACACGCAATCTGGCCCTTAATGCTTTGTCTGATTTCACCATAGTAAACAAAGAGGAATATCTCCACTAATTCATCACACACAAATGCAAAATTCCACATACACTGCTATAAGAGCCCCGTGGCTCCAGGTGGGGAGGAACGGCAGCATGGATGCAGAAACAGGGGTTGTACTGAAAGCTTTAGTCCTGGTCTACGCACAGCTTTTGTACAGGTGTACCTATTTCAGTTATGGGTGTGATTTTTTTTTACTGAAAGAGTTATACCAGTACAAGCCCTAGCGTGGATGCAGTTATACTGAAATAACAGTGTTATACCCTTCCTGTACAGGAATAAGCTATACCACTATAAACCTAATTATACCAGTATAACTGTGTCCACACTAGGGTGTTGTGCTGCTTTAATTAGACTGGAAAGTGGTACAACTTATATGTGTAGCTAGCCAAGGCTTCACAAGGCTAGTCTCGGTAGCACATGGGTAGTACACTACTGCCTCACCGTAAAAAGAGCCCAGTTCAGGGCAGATTTGTGATCCTAGCAAAGTTATGTGGGTTATGGGGAGGTACTTTTGTGTTTTTAAAGAATAAACTGTTTCTGCTGAACACTTCTTAGTGAATTATTCCCTTTGTGACACAGGCTTCAGCCTTTGTATACTAATCCACTCAGTTTCTCTCCTAGCTAGAGGATCAGCATGAATACACACAACAACCAAAAGATAAAGGCAGGAAGGAAGAGGCTTGTTAGATCCAAGAGGATAACTGCAAGTGAGAGGCTGTTTTACTATATTAAACAAAGTTATAGATAGGTTCTAAATAATTGGAAAATGTCATTCAAGAATGTTTTCTCCTTTGGTCTTCCCTTCTTTGTAGAGATTCACAATTCAGAACCCGTGTATGCTCCAATGAATGCACAGTTTGTGGCTAATAAACATGGGGACAGAGAGAATTGATGAAATAATGGGTTTAAAGATTCATTTTATCTTTTTTGTTTTGTATTTTATAAGTCTTACAAACAGATGACAACAGTGACATTCATTTAAGGCCCAATAAAGTCCATAGGAATCTTTCCAGTGAGTTTATTGGGCTTTAATGCAGTGGCCTTGGATGCTATTGATATCAGCAATGACATCACTGTGCTGTAGTTACCAAATTAACAATACCTCCCACATTTGTCCCATGATATTTACTATGAGCTTAAACCTTATGTCCTTATTCTAGTTGTGCTCACACTTTACTGCACTGAGGTTTGCACAGCAAGGACCTCAAGATTTCTCTTTGTAACTATGTGCTTGTGAAGATTACATACATCACATTTGGTGAAAACACTCTGTAGGAACAGCAAGGTAAAAATCTATTATAGCCATTTTAGTCAACTGCTCTCCGGAGGTAATACTTAAACCATCCCACTAATTAATTCTAATTATGGTACTAAACTACAGCATCTCTACATCTGACTCTATTTGGTGTTAAAGGGATGTTCTTGGTGTGATTTTATTAATAGATCTGAAGGTATCCTTTTAAGTTGGCTGATTATTATTGCACAACCTTTCCAAATGGCTATGAAATACTAAAATGTCATCCAGAGATCCAATAAAACCTCTGCACCAATAGTTACCACGAATCCTCCACATCACTGGAAGAATCCTAATCATTTTGACTCACTCTTCACCCTGCCATGTCACTCAAAATGAGCTGTGCAAAACTGACAGATCTGAAAGTCACAGAATATTGAAAGCGTTCTGTAGGAACACATCTAGAGAAGTTTATAAGATATGCAAGCAGGTCTGAGACTACCAATGCTGCTGTCACTGACCGACTGAATCTTTGACAGTGAGCAAGAGAATGAAAGAAAAAAAATCAATAGCCCATTAATCTCCAACTCACTTTCTCAAATATCTGGGGATTACAGAGTCCTTTGCAGTAGACTACATTCATGTGAATTGACTGAAGGGAAGCCAGAGGAACATGCTAATGGCTTGCTCTTGGTCTATTGCTCATTGCTATATATCTGGTCAGACTGGCTGCTAGGCATGTGGCTGATTTTACAATGTCTGTAGTGATGATGATTTAAGTATCCTAAAGCAGGACTGAGCACTAACCTTGTGGCAGACAAACATGTCAACTCTGACATTCTGAAAATAGGCTTTGTGTGCCAGATTTACTGAAATGTATGCAGGGAGCCAGCTTGGCCCCCTCCGTGCTCCAAGTCAGATCCATCTTAAATGAGGGCAGGAGCTAGCTTCACAGCTACCCTTCCCTCATTGTTTTCTTGGGGGAAAGCGAGATGGGCAAGAAAGAGAACACTCCATTTTTAAGAGGTGAAATCCTCCGGAGCTCCCCTGGCAGAGGCTGTGAGGGGCACATTGTTCGAGTCCATCCCTCACGACTCTCCCCATGGTCCCCCTCAGGCCAAGATTTTCTACTTTTGTGCTTGTGTTGGCCACGTACAGGCCCCTTAACAGAGGAAAAGTTGAAAAGTTTTTTGACACTTGCATCATCCTGGTCTGGTGGACTTTCTTGAAAGGTCATGTAGTTCAACCCACTGCACTGAGGCAGGACCAAGTAAACCCAGGCCATTCCTGACAGGTGTTTGTCCACTTTGTTCTTAAAATCCTACAATGACAGGGATTCCACAGCCTACCTTTGAAGCCTATTCCAGTGCTTAACTACTCTTATAGTTAGAAAGTTTTTCCTAATATCCAGCCTAACTCTGTTGCAGATTAAGTTGATTAATCCTTGTCTTGGATATGGAGAACAGCTAATCACTGTCCTTTTTATTACAGCACTTAACGTATTTGAAGACAGTTATCAGGTCCTTCCTCGGTCTTCTTTTCTCAGGGTTAATGCTTTTTAACCTTTCTTCATAGGTCAGGTTTTCTAAACAGTTTATCATTTTTGTTGCTCTCCTCTGAACTCTTTCCAATTTGCCCACATCTTTCTTCAAGTGTGGCACCCAGAACTGGATACAGTACTCCAGCTGAGGCCGCACTAGTGCTGAATGGAATAGGACAATTACCTCCCAGATCTTGCATAAAGTCATACAGTCCTAGAATTTAAGGTCAGACGGGACCACCAGATCCTCTAGTCTGACCTCCTGTATATCATAGGCCACCAATACCACCCACACACTAAACACAGCAACTAAAATTAGACCAAAATATTACGATCTATAGGAGACTGGACTATTATGTGCCACAGGCAGAGAATAGGAGAGGGATGGAGATGAACCAGTGTGCCAGAGGCTCCCACAATGGCAAAGAAATGATTACGTTAGATATTTCTGATAATCCAACCAAGTTAAGTGAAGAGGATAAGATGTCAACGTGGCTCTGGGAAAAGCCACATTTTAAACTAAATTTATTCTGGATATTGTGCTTTTTCCCTTTCCTAGTTGACCTGTCCTGACCATTTTATAGTAGCTTAAACAGTCACCACTTTTATACCAGCCAGCATATAGATACCACATCAATGAGACTCATCTAAATCCTGTTTATATGGTCATCATCTACCAAGGATTTTAAAATTTGGTTAAGGTAGAGGTGGGAATCATATTCCATCTTTTCATTAAGCATTTTTGTATACAGAGAAAGTTGAGGCAGGGAGAGGACAAGAATCACCATTAGCATGACTGGAAGTTACCAAAGAGCCAAGATTTCCTAAGAGGTTATGAAGCACTCTCTTACACTTTTGTTTGTCCATTTTAAGTTTAAGCAGGTATGGCCTAGGCAATAGTATTGCTAATTTCAGGCACTATTCATAAACAGTTCAATTATGGCACTTCTACAAAATCAACAAAAATTCCTCCTGTTATAAATCACACTGAGTTTACCGTACCATTTTTAGAAAGTGCTATAGATGAGAATCTTAATCCAAAGGTGGTGTTTAATACACTAGCTCATTTCACCATGACAATTCAGAAGCTGTACTTGCATATTATGCTGCACTACTGAGTCATTTATTTTCAATCTGATTGTCACTCTTTGTTTGTGCTGTAGGGGTATCAAACAAAAAGAGAGCTCCACAATATCATTTAAATAATTCATTATAAAATCAACATTTCAAACTGAATTGACTTTATTTGCATTTCCCTGTTTCTTTTAATGCAGCCTGGAAATGAGGTCTAACATAACACAACACATTTCTGCTGCCAAAACAAAGATTACTGTACAAAAATATTAAACATTTCTGCTTTCCCCTCCCTCAAAAAACATAGTTGTTTATGTAAATTGCTATGTAAAAATCTGAAAGCAATATAGCAGTGATAAATCCTGGTTGCACTTAAAAGAGTACTGGACAACCCATGACAGGCAGCTCTGGAAGAAAACAACTACTTAAAATTACAGCTCACGTGTCCATGGCAGAATAAAAGGGCATGAATAATTCCATTTTTTCATTAGTACATTTTATTAACCCATAAACTCGCAATGTAAAATTTTACTACTATTGCTCTGATAAATAAAATACTGAATTAGGATCTATATCCTTAAAGAGAGCATTACAGCGTATTAAATAAGAACTATGATTTTGCTTAATACATTTCAATTATGTCAGCTAGTGTGCCTTCAAGCAGCATTTTATGTCCAAGTGACACACGCGCACACACACACACACAGTAACAGCACTGAACAGACTTGATTGTTTAAAAAAATATAACTCCTCCCTAACATTCCTAATTCCATTAGCTCATAGTCCCTGAAAGTCCTTTCAGAATAATATAAACAGCTTCATAGCATCAAACAAGAATACAAGTGGGGTAGAGAGAGGTTATGGGACAAAACACTGACTTTTCTACTATATGATTTTTGTCCTGATTTTCAATAACTCAGTAGAACAGACAGCTACAGGTCTGAAATGAGATGGTATTGTCTTAGTAGCAGTAGATATAGAAGATAGAAGTGCTGGCACATGGAGAGATTTGAATGACAGTATGTTTTCCTCCTTCAAGATTTCCATCTTTGTTGCAAGAGTTGTCCCTTTTCAAAACCATGTAACCTTTTCAGGTTGTGGGAGGGGAAGAGAGGAAAGAAATGTTTCTAACAATAAACCCATTCTGTTGAAATTTTATGCAGTGCTCCACATGGGTTTCGGCAGAGGATGCTGGTACCAGCCAAATGATTCTCCCCCACTTTCTAAAAAATATATTATTATTATTTAAAATAAGTCACTTACATTTGGGGGTGGGAATAGGATGAAAGCGTTCTCTTGCTGACTCTTCCAGAAATATATTTAAACCACCAGTATGTCATACTTCTACATCTTCTTATGATCCAGTCTCATGGAATTTATGATTCTTTGAAACAGAATTAGTTCCATCAACTGAAGATGAAATTATATACATGAAAGAGATATTTAACACTACTGATTGTGTCAACACAAGATAAACCTATTAACACTTGCCATAACTTGAGTAAAACGTTTGATTCTATTTATATATCTTGGTAAGCTTTCCTTTGAATGGTCCTTAAAGTATTAATTAAAATTAATTTGAAGGTCTCTTAAAGAAGCCGGATGTTCTATAATGACACGAACAAGGAAAAGTATGCCAGAAAATGTATAAACAAATCTTAGATGGTACTGCACATAAGAAAGTCTCTTTAGGCCTTACTTTGTTTTTTATATGCCAACGTAATTAATCCATTACAAGTCCATCTAAATATTTATATCCTTTGACCGGTGTTACATTATAACCACTAACATGAGAGTAAAATTCATAAACATTTCTATTTTGAGCAGCAGTCATTTGTCCAGCCTTCTCCCGTGTTAGCATATTCCACTTCACTCACCCGTGATGAAGTCAAGATGCATCTTAGTTGAAGTCTGTCCTGCCCTGCTTTGAAGTGCAATATATAATACAGAATCACCAGCAAAGAACCTAACAACATTTACATTGGATTTCAATAACTAAACTTTTACAAAGTTATTCCTGTCAGGACCATTGATGCGAGCATGCCCTTCACCTCCCCAATTCTCTCCCACAGCCGCCTTGGGCTCAGCCCACAGCACTGGCAGGCTTGTTGGTTTGTTTTTTTTATCCTACTCTAACCTCCAGCCAGGAAGGGCTGTTGTGCTTCCTTTGTCTGCAGAAGAGAAAAAACACCAAGGACAAACCCTCACTCTTAAAGCCTTAGGAAGAAAGGTTCACATGGACTAGGAGAATCTGTGGTTGTGCAGATGGGTTGGTGTGGCTGGGTGGTACAGATACACAGGTAACACATGGACTGGCATTGATAGGGACTGGGTAACAGATAAGCTGGGGGTTGCAGATGGACCATGGGCATAGGCACTGTGTTGCAGACGTGCTGGAGGTGCTAGAGTGCAGAAGAACTTTGGGTTGAAAGAAGGAGGAAAAAGACTAAGTGGTAAAGGAGGGAGACTTGAGAAAGAAACCCAAACTGTAACTGAGGATGAGCAAGTGAGAGAGATGAGGAGACCATAGTGGGAAGAATTAAGGAATATAAGCTTTTAAAAATGGCAAAATGTTATCTCTTCTATACAAAAAATGTTTGGGGAAATATTATATGAATTAAAAATACCAGTTACCATAACTCAGAAGGAGGACTTGAAGACGACACTGGCTGCATAGGTGCAGTAGCGTAGCTCGGGGGGAACAGGGGGAGCGGATGCTCCCCCTGAGCACATTTTCCAAAAGTGGCACCTTTTTAATTTTTGAAAGGGTGGAGACAAGTGAATGGAGGTAGAGCGACAAAATAACGCAGGGGTCCCGCTGCTGGCCCCACCAAGAGCCCTCTGCTGTCCTGGGTGAAAGAACCCAGACTGGCAGCGGGCTGAGAGACCCCGGCTGGCAGGAGGCCGTGGGAAGAATCCTAGAGTGGCGGCGGGCTGAGCCGCTCAGCCAGCCCTGCTCTGGGATTTCCCCCACGGGCTCCTGCTAGCAGGGGTCCCGCCACTGGCCCCACCAAGAGCCCACTGCTGGCCGGGGTTCTTTCACCCAGGCTGGGAGCGGGCTGAGAGACCCAGGCTGGCAGGAGCCCACGCGGGGCAAGCTGAGCGGCTCAGCCAGCTGCCGCTCTAGGATCCCTCCCCCCCCTCCCCCCCCCGCGGGCTCCTGCCAACAGGGGTCCCGCTGCTGGCCTGGGTTCTTTCACCCAGGTCGGGTCGGGTCGGGTGGAGCCTTTTTTTATGTGTTCTCTCCCCCTCTTGTTAGAACCTGGCTACGCCACTGCATAGGTGGAAGTCTTACCCGGCTCTGTACAGCCTACACACACTATATTTAATCCAAAACATATTACCTTCCTGGTGTTTACTGTCAGTAACCAAAACAACAGCCTAAACTCTCTCCCTAACCATGGCTAAAGTTTCCCTGCATAGACCTCTCTGTCCTACCCCCTAGTTCCTTCTGTCTAAAGAGGCTACTCCCACCTCTCTCATGGTCCAGGTTGAGTTAATGGTGCTACATTTGCCATGATGGGTATGTCTACACTGCAATTAAAAACCTGTGGCTGGCCCGTGCCAGCTCACTCGGGCTCACAGGGCTCAGGCTACAGGTCTGTTTAATTGCCGTACAGATTCCTGGGCTCGAGCTGGAGCCCAGGTTCTAGGACCCTGCAAAGTGGGAGGGTCCCATAGCTCAGACTGCAGCCTGAGTTGAAGTGTCCACACCACAATTATACAGCCACTTAGCCCGAGCCCTGCAAGCCTGAGTCAGCTGGCACAGGCCAGCCACGGGTGTCTAATTGCAGTGAAGACATACGCAATGAGTCAGCAGGAATCAATCTCCCTGCAGGATTCTAACACCTGCCAACATAGTCAACGGAACAACCCTACCACCCTGTTAGGTTATGTCTTCACTGCAGAATTAATTCAAGTTATACTCCAGTTACATCTCTCGTGTGAGAACAGCCATGCTGTGAAATAACACTTGAGCTACCGTGTGCATAGTGGTGCTGTACTCACTCCTGCATAGCATTAAAACATATCCCATAGTGCTGTGTGCTGCAGTAAACTCATCTCCCGTAGGAGTTCTTTCCCAGTGAGTTGTGGGAGAACTTGTCCATCCTTTCTGGGCACATGGGGCAAATTGAGGGGAGGCATTGGAGAATTAGTGGCACTTGAGTGGAGTTAGCCTGCGTCCACACTGCAAATTGGTTATGTTAGCAGCTGGTGAATTGTGCTTACTGAAGCTTAGGTCTGGTCTACACTACAGAGTTAGCTCAATGCAAGGCAGCTTACGTTGACCTAACTATAGAAGTTTCTACACTTAAATGTTGCTCCTGCCAATGTAAGTATCCCACTACGCTGACTTAATAACTCCATCTCCAGAAGTGGCATAGAGTCAAGGTTGATGTAATTAGTTTGATGCAGTATCAGTGTAGACACTGCGTAGCCTATGTGGACTATTCCTGGCTTTCAGGCTCCCCCCCCCAACAATGACAGTGCTATTGATACAAGCACTCCTGGTGAGAACATGCACTGCTGACACAAGGACCAAAGTCTAGACATACACAAATGATGTAATGCCGACATAAGTTAGGACTACTTAATTTTGTAGTGTAGACATGGCCTTAGTCTATATCCCCTGACCAGTCAGCCAACTTGAGAGTTAAAAGCACCACCACACTCAAATTAAAGGATTTTTTTTGGTGGATGGATTTGAGTTAGGAGCAATACTTGAGGTATAACTCGAGTTAATTTTGCAATGAAGACAAACACTTATAGAGATAACTAGCATTCAGATCTTGTGATTACCACAAATTTAAAATGTTTTAAAAAATTTCCTGGCTGGACCAAACAGATTTGACAGAAGCATCATTCCTCAAAAAGATTATCTAACATGTATGGGTTGGGTCCAGATTTTAAATGTAACATGGTCCAATCACAGTCACAGAAAGTGAAGGGTATGGGTAGACCCAGCCTAGATCCTTTAACAGACTCCATGCTAGCACTTTGAGGAGCATTGTTTTTTTGGGGGGGGAGTAGTGCAAAGCAATGTCTCAACCCATATACAATATACCACTTCCAGAATCCAGCACAAATATTTTAGTATTCAAGCTCACAGTTAGATTTCAAGCTAAAGAAAGCAACACATGTCATTAAACCTGTATTTCAAGGCATAAGGTTATTTCCTGGGATGATAGGGAAAAAAATTCCAACCTCATATTTCATAGGTCTCGTCTACACTACAGACCTATATTGGTATAACTATGTTGCTCAGGGGTGTGAAAAATCCACATGCCTGAGTGACGTAGTTATACCGACGTAGTTATCCCCGCCCCGCACCCCATGTAGACAGCGCTATGTTGGCAGGAGAACTTCTCCCGTCGACATAGCTGCAGCCTCATGGGAAGCTGGATTAACTCTACTGACAGGAGAGCTCTCTCCTCTCAGTGCAGTCTCTTCATCAAAGCGCTACAGCAGTGCAGCTGCACCAGTGCATCTGTGTCAATGCGACGTTTTAAGTGCAGACTTGCCCATAGTAAGGCATATTTCTCCAGGAGCAGTGGGGAAGAAGGGTGGCACTTTGTCTTATTTTGATGCACCTGAACAGCAGAGAGCCACGCTGCATCTTCAGTACAGGTTCTCTGCCTTCTCTGCAGAAGGAGCAGCAGCACTGTGCAGATAACATGTAGACCAGCTACGAAGATTCTGACTCTTTCCACACACTCAAAGAGAAATCACAGAATCTGTAACTCCCCTTGTGGCCAACCACTAGCACTAATTATGAGACTTCCTCCGCACGGCCCAGTGTTTTAATAGGGGCAGCCCTGGGGCTCACTAGGAAATCTGTCACCATCATCACACCCTCCCATGTGCAAGAGCTTCAAAATGTGAAAGTTGTGGATATTTTATTTTAAACCCTGAAAGTCACAGGATCTGTGACTCTTGTGACAGCCATGACAAATATATAACTTTAGGGCCTCATCCTGCCACTGACGTCAATCAGCCTTATTGTGCCATCAGTTTTAATAAAGTCAGCACTGAACAAGTAAACAATAATGAAAGGCCCGATGTTCACTCATGTGAGAAGTCCCATTACATACCATCACTTTTTAAGCAGACCCTCCCGCATTAGTTTCAGTGGCATGAGTTGACCTAATGGGACTAGTCACATGAACAAAATTACTCACTTAAGTGTTTGTAGGATCCAGCCTAGAGATTTTCATCTCTTTTAGGGCCATCTTGCAATTTACTACCAGGTGTATTAAAGTGCATTACAATGAGATGTCCCTTTGAAGACAATGGGACTGCTCATGATTTTAAGTTCTACACTGAGGACTTGATGTTTGCAGGATCAGGACCATAGAGTGTAGTCTCCTCCGCTCAGGGACCATATCTTTATTTTGATTTGTAACATGTCAGTAATTGAGTCAATGAGATACACATAAGTAAAATTACTTGCAGGGGTTTGCAGAATAGGGGCAATTCATAAGCAATAATACATAAAAATAATAATCCAGAAAGCCACATTGTGGGCAATATATGCAAGCTATTATCGGTGTGGCAATCTTCATTTTGCATTTACTGACTTATTTTGTTTCCTTATAATTGTACTATAATTGCACATAGTTCTACCTGTGCCACAGTTTTTTGAGGGGGGAACAAAGGGAAAAATGCTAGCTATTGCACTAAAGAATGAATCAACTGTGCCTTATGCATAGATTTGAAACTACCTTACTTATGATATAGAAATGCAATTTGTAGCACTAAGTGTGATGCTGGCAGACCAGGTACCAGCTTTAGGCCTCAGCAAAGCACTGACAAATTCATTGCTGGAAAAAAGTCCAGCTCACCTGTGTGTTAGGATGGTTAAGATGGTTATTGGACTTACAATAATGCATTTAGTGTTCAGACTTTATGAAATGCTCCTAAGGTGCTACATGTATTAATCCTACTTATATCTTTATCACATGCTATAAGGTAACATTTAAGTTTTTCCTTTAAAAAATGTTTGCCCTGAAACTGTCAACCTGTCAGAAGGGATCATCTCCTGCTCATTAAGAAGGCCTATCAAAACTAATGAGACACATCACAATACAAGGACTTCGTTAATTGTCCCTTTACACCCATGAAGATGCTAGGTGCAAAAGGGCTTGTCCCATTAGCTTAACTTTTGGAAGAAGGAAATAAAAGTAGTGGACTAGAAACATTTTCATCTCTTTTGCTGTCTGAACTCTCACTGGACTAAAGCTACAAAACAGAGGCAGAGATTCCTAGGGTCAACCTCAGTTAGCCCCAGAAGACAGTTATAGCTGACCTATTACTACAGCTATGTTTAAAACCATAGACTAACTCGTGTGTATATAAATTTGCTTGCTTAAACCTTATAACACTTTGCCAATACATCCTTAGTTAGTTTACAATAGGATTGACTACAAGCATTGTCTTTGTTGTGAGATCTGAGGTACAAATTGACATGAAATAAGTGACTGATCTCTTGGGACAGGAAGCAACCTGAATCTGTTGTGATATTTGGTGTATAGCAATGAACTATCACTAATTCCAGCTTGCCTGGGTGGCAAGACAGACTGGAATGCCAAAGGGGATGGTCTGTGACTCCATGGTAAAACTGTTATAGTGCTTCAGGAGTTCACATTTGTTGGTGGGTTGGTGAACTCTAATTATAGAGCATACAACCATTTTGGGGTATCTGTGCTGCTTTTTGTCAGTGTGCCCTGAGGTTGGCACCCATGGTAGTGAACCACTCCAGACAGCATGACACTAAGCTGTTCCATAACTTAATACACAGAACATCACAGTACTAGAAGGATTACACAACTAAAATCCGACTCAATATTTTATATTGCACATGCAGTAGAGTGAGTTGTTTATAAACATGTATTTGTTAATTTCCAAATTGTGCAGTGTGACTATTCCTCTTTGAGGTCTAGCTTCATGAAAAGTGTGAGTTTTAAAAGTCATCTGTTTGTACTATTTGTCCAAACATTCTGAATATTTGTTTTAAATCATGCTGCCTGACCCTGTCATTCACCTAACTCCAATGACTGAATGGATTTCCCGCAAACTTTACAAAAAGATTAAGTTTTGGGTAAAGCCAAACTACATGAGTGAAATTAGAGGGTTATAAAAGATGGTGAGTTGCAAACTTATTTATAATGCATAACACTGCAAATATATACAACACTAATGATACCATAACACTGCAGCAACATATGCTTTCAAATTGATAGAAAAATTATCCCCTAGGTTTATATTGCTGCAATGCTTTCTCAGGGCTCGAGAACTGGAGTGCACGATTGGTAACGTGCAAGGCTAGCATTGGAGATTGTTTGGCTGGTTAATGCACTGGAGCAGGGGTGGGCAAACTTCGAACCACTTTAAGCCGGCCCGTGAGCTCCAGCTGGGGTGCTGGGTCGGGGGGGCGTTCCATGTGGCTCCCGGAAGCTGCGGCATGGCCCTGGTCCGGCTCTTAAGTGCTCCAATAGGAGCTGCGGGGTGGTGCCTGCCGAAGGGGCAGCATGCAGAGCCACTTGGCCGCGCCTCCGGGTAGGAGCCAGAGAAGGGACATGCCACTGCTTCCAGGAGCTACTTGAGGTAAGTGCCGCTCGGAGCCTGCACCCCTGAGCCTCTCCCCACACCCCAACCCCCTGTCCTAGCCCTGCTCTCCCTCCCCTTGCCAAACCCCTCGATCCCAGCCGATAGCACCCTCCTGCACCCCAAACCTCTCATCTCCAGCTCCACCCCAGAGCCCGCACCCCCAGCTGGAACCTGCACCCCTTCCCACGCCCCTGCCCCAGCCCTGATCCTCCTCCTGCCCTCCAAACCCCTCCGTCCCAGCCCAGAGCACCCTCCTACACCCCAAACTCCTCATCCCCAGCTCCACCCCAGAGCCTGCACACCCAACCAGAGCCTTCACCTGCTCCTGCACTCCAACCCCAATTTTGTGAGCATTCATGGCCCGCCATACAATTTCTATTCCCTGATGTGGCCCTTAGGCCAAAAATTTGCCCATCCCTGCATTGGAGGCCTCAGGGAGCTAACACCCAGGTAAGCACAAATGATTCTTCCTCTAGCTGACAGCAGGGAGATAATAAGGTGACACTGAGTCCTAGGCACCCCAAGAAAGCATCACAAGTGCTCATTATGTATTATCTAAAGAGTCTCTTTCTATGTATGACTTCTCACCCAAAATAGGATTTATACATTTTCATTATAATACTGAAGTGGAAATGTGAATATCTCTTCCAAAAAGTTGACAGGCGGGGTGCTGGCTTGAAAGCAAACACAGTACATCATACATTAATATTCTTTTCTATCTCTAATTCACATTTTATTTTAAAAGCATCTGAACACCTACTTTTATTTCAGCAGTATTTTCAATTTTAACCTCTCATGACCATTATCTCATCATCCTCTTGCCTTTTATAATATACAGCATACTTGATTTTATTTTCTATGATGTTTCTATTTGTTTTGTATATTAAAGGATGGATGTCTAATAGACAAAAGTATTATTATTTTTGAAGGATACATACGCTTCATATGGATCTGAAAAGGGTTACAGTCTTGTTTAATCACTGTTATAATTTAATCTAATCACTGTGAGATACAATAAAAGTTCTGAAAAACTCTGTTACAAAGTTGCTTCAGATAAAAGTTTACTTTGAAGTACTCTGAACTTCATAACAGCCTCCATAGTAGAACATGAACTCTTTAAGGAATTCCGTGAAGTTAAGCTGAATGATACTAATCTTGAATTACTGTGTCTGACATGCTTTAAAGGATTGCTGCAAGGATCTCCATCAAAATGGCATGTCTTTTTACTGGGATTTTAAAAGCAACCTAAGGAAATGAAGTGCTCAGCTCCCACTGACTTTCAAGGAATGGGTATATACCCAGCTCATAAAGTTAAGCATGTGCATCAGTCTTTGTAGAATTGGGGACTTGAAGGTTTATAGCTAGAAAATGTTAAATGTTTAGAGTTTAACAGCCATAAAACTCTGCCTTTCTCTGTCCCCAGTACTCCTCCTCTAGTTCCCTGCCCCTCGTCTCCATGCTTTCCCTGAATGTTTGCACCCCATGTCATGACCTCCAGTGTCTTGCCACCCTTCCTTGACCTTTTTTGCATGTTCTCCATTCCTGTGCATCCCCATTCAGCCAGCATGCCTGACTCTCTAGCCTTTTGCTCCCTTTCCATGTATCCCTCTTTTCTATCTCCTCCAGAGAACATGGGCTTCAAACCCTACTTTGATGTCATCCCCTTCCCAGTATTGCCAACCCCAAGAATGCAAAAAATTATGAGTCAGATGCAAAAATACAAGATTTTTAAAAAGTAATAGATTTTGGGTGCTCCTCAGCTGGACTACATTTCCCATGGTGCACCACAGATATGGACTTCCCAAGATGCACCACAGCAGCTTACCAATAAATGAGACCATGGTGCATCTTGGGAGAAATAGGCTGGCCAGTGGGCCTGGCCCATACAGGAGAATGGGGGCACGAAGCACCTGAACTACAATTCCCATGAGACACCACAATTGCATTTCCCAATCAGTTTTTGGTTTTCAGACAAAAATTTCCAGGTTTTGATTTTTTTTGCCAAAATGGCAACATTTTCCATGGAAAATTTTGATGAAAACAATTTTTTTAATTTTCAGAGACATTTTGTTTGGAGGACAAACCTATTTTCTGACCAGCTCTAGATGGGAGAAAGATATGGGAGGGTTCTGACACAGAAAAGTGTTGATGGTGAAGCTATTGCCAGAGTTGCTAAAGAAGCAGTTGAAGGAAAAGATTTAAGAGCACAAAGTCCCAAAAATCCAAGGATGAGAAAGATTAATGAGGGAACAAATCAACTGTCTCAGATGTTGGCTACACTGGAGAAATGCATCGTACTAAGAAATGTCAACTAATACCAAGTTAAACATGATTTTGTCCTTTTTGTGGACAAGGACAGTCATGTTTAAAAAGGTCCTAGCTGAACAGAGTTAACTCTAAGGTGGAATTAACCATGAGAAGCTGACACATTTTAAAACACAACTTGCCTCATCTACGGTAGGTGCAAAGCTATGTTTAACATCATATTGGTTAAAAAATGCTAGTGAACATGATTTATTATAAGCATCCTCTGAAATGCCATTCACCATAATATCTAGGAACTTTACACACAGTGAAACTATTTATATTGAAGCACAATAAGGATCTGAATTTTTCAGTGAATTGTAAGTGTGCAAGTTGAAATTAATCTTATACTAAAATTTCTCCTGTGAAAAGGGTAAATTCACTAAAAGGTGAAGAAAGAGAAGAAGTATCTACTCCTTTATAAGGTTGAATTAATGTCAGTACAGCCTCGAAGAAATCACAAAACTATACAAAAGAGTGAGAATTTAAACTCTGTGAACTAATAAAAGGAGGATATCACAATTTCTTTGTCAGGGATTTACAAAATTATAAATGATTGTTTCTCCTACCTCTTTGTCTTTTGTTTTCTTCACTGGTACTGGATTCTTTAAGCTTCGTTGGTTAGTATCAACTGAAATTACCTTTATAAATCACATGTGGATAAAATGTTATTTGATTCTTGAATTTATTTAACTGAAATATTTTGCTAAATTTTACAAGTCAAAATACCAGTTTCCAAACTGATAAGATGAATGTATTGTTGCATTTATGGCCTATATTTGCAGTTTCTGAAGAGTACTGTGTTTTAAAAAATGAGAATGCATTTTGGAATATGTGATTGTTCCCCTCTGCATTCTCCCATTAAAAAATGTTTCATTTCAGGTTTGGTTGTTTGTTTCCTGTCAAAATGTTTTAAACCAAAGTTTTTATAATGTTGTTCCCATGATTAGGGTTTATCTTATCCAGGTTAATATTAAGCCACCAATATTTTATTTCTAATGATAAAATTGTGGAGAAACATCCACAGGGAATATGACTGTAACCCTCATGCAATCATTTTCATGGTTTTAAAGGGAGAAATAAATTCTCTTTGACAGTTTATGTCCAGACTTTTGATGTAGGACATATGCATAGTCAATCTCTGTCTCATCTGGATAGCAGTGAGGGCATAATGCAGAAATTCAGTAAAGCCACCAATGTAGCAACTGATGAAATAAAAAGTTATCCCAGGACATGTGCACTTCACTGAAAAAACAGGCTTTAGATTACCATTTTATTTTTCTGCCACTGATTGTTGTATGCTATAGAGAGTGCTTCCTCTGTAAAAGCAGTTCTTAAGCATCTGACCATTTTGCAGTTTTCATTTAAAATAGATGTTAGTAAATGGTGTTTCCTCACTAACCACTCCTAGATCAAACCGCCCTGGAATGGACAAGACCCACGTGTTTCCTCACCGGCCATATTTGGATCCAGATGTTTCCTCTCTAACACTGCCATCATGGACTGCATCTTGATTGTTTATTAACTATACCTGGTGTTTCCATGGAACCGGCAGGACGGGAGTATTTGTCAGTGATAGTGGCTGAAGTGGTCAGTTTTGCTTTGCTTCCTGAAAGCTCTATTCAATGTGAAGTAAACAGAAATTGTCATAATTGAATTTCAGATTTAACAGCCTGTAGAAACTCTAAAGCTTGTGGACTGGATCCTTGACTCATTTAAATCACTATGGTGCCACTAAAATCAGTTGGAGTTAATGCTGATTTACATCAGCTGAGGATTTAACTTGTTGTTTCAGCTCATCTGTAGAAAATATTACCACAAATCCACTAGAAAGAGCCAAAAATCTTGGTGTCAGAGGTCACTTTCCATCTTCAGTCCCTGTTTTTTCAGTGAAGTGCACATGCCTTGGACTAACTTTTTATTTCATCAGTTGCTATATTGGTGGCTTTACTGGGAGTAGTTACACTGACATAGCTGCACTGGTGAAAACATAGTGTAGACATACTTCATCCATACAGAATAGGAAACATTACAAAAGGGATAGGTAATAAGACAGAAAATACCACAATGCTATTATATAAATCCATTGTACATCCATACCTAGAATACTGCATGCAGTTCTGGCTGCCCCATCTCCAAAAAGATACATTAGAATTGGAAAAAGTACAGAAAGGGGCAACAAAAATGATTAGGGATATGGAACAGCTTCCCAAAAAAGGAGAGATTAAAAAGACTGGCACTGTTAAGCTTTGAAAAGAGATGACTAAGTGTGGATATGATAGAGGTCTATAAAATCCATGAAAGGTGTGGAGAAAGTGAATTAGTAAGTGTATTAGTATATTATTTACATAATATACAAACCACGGGTCACCTAAAGAAATTAATAGGCAGTAGGTTTAAAGCAAACATAAGGAAGTTCTTCATATAGTCAACCTGTGGAACTCATTGCCAGGGAATGTTGTGAAGGCAAAAAGTATACCTGGATTTTAAAAAGAATTAGGTAAATTCATTGAGGATAGGCTCAACAATAGCTATTAGCCAAGATGGTCAGGGATGCAACCCCATGCTCTGGGTGTCCCTAAACATCTGACTGCTAGAATCTGGGACTGGATGATGGGGTGGATCACTTGAAAAAGTGCCCTGTTCTGTTCATTCCCTCTGAAGCACCTAGTGTTGGCCATGTCAGAAGACAGGATACTGGGCTAGATGGACCATTGGTCTGACCCAGTATGCCCGTTCTTATGCTATGTTATTATCTGTATAAATCAGGGGTTCTCAAACTGGAGGTCGAGACCCCTCAGGGGTCGTGAGGTTCTTACATGGGGGTCTTGAGCTGTCAGCCTCCACCCCAAACCCGCTTTGCATCCAGCATTTATAATGCTGTTAAATATATTTTAAAGTGTTTTTAATTTATAAGGGGGTCGCACTCAAAGGCTTGCTATCTGAAAGGGGTCACCAGTACAAAAGTTTGAGAACCACTGGTATAAACTGTGGCTTGCCTGGTTTGCACCCATGTCTTTTATCCTGGTTTGAAACCAGATTGTAAGGTTAAAAAAACAAAACAAAAACTCACTGTGCTCTCTGGTGTTGCCCAGCCACCGCTATTACAATGACTTTCCCCAAGAAATGGTAGTTTGAGATTAGTGCATTCATTTGTTGAGATGACAGGATAGCTCTGTGGAGCCAAAGCAAGTTTCAGTTCATTGCTTTGTCAAGCTGTAACAAAATGAAATTAATAAAGCATTGGTCAGTTTCACTGCTCTTATCTGGAATTTGGCTGCAGGAAACTGTGAATAATCATTTCAATTTCATTGTTGTGTTGCTCCTTGAGAAATCTCTAAGCAGCAGCAGACCTATGTTTCCTTCCATCTGTCTTGTCTGTTTAGGCATTGGTGTTATTCAGAGGAAGCAGCTGCAAAGACTGAGGCCGGAAGAGGAGTAGAGCATAGGAAACCTTCTCCCCACACAGTGGGTATGTGGCAAAGCGCGAGATAGAGTAGCAAAGTCGCTTTCTCTTTGCGGAAGCCAGAATGATACAAGCTTCACCTCCTTCAAGGGAGAGAACATGGAGTTACCTCTTCCTTATTTAATATTTACTGCCTTTAACAGACTTTGGGTAAAATCCTGACCCCATTGGGAGGCAGTGTAGCCTAATGGATAGACCTGAGTTCTAGTCCGAGCTCTGCCACTGCCTCTAATGGCTGATCTTAGGCAAGTCACTTCAGCTCCCTGTGCCTCAGTTACCCCATCTGCAAAATGTGGATGAAAAAACCTATATAAGAACTACGTATTATTTTGTAGTCAATTGGAGTTTTGGCATTTACTTCGATGGGGACAGGATTTCAACTCTAACTTTATATAAATTATTTGATGCTGACACTATAAAAGAAAGAAGAGATGAAAAATGAATAAATAACAATACTTAAGACTTATTGCTACCAAATACTTGTCGTAAATTGTTTGGTTAGCAAATTCTCCACACCTAGAAGAGAACATACTTGGACAGGTTCGTGAACAGGTTAGAAAGGTAAAAAATTCCATTACCGATTAGCAAACACCAAAGAGATAGTGATGTGAACGAACCATATTTTCTGGCCCACATGCTTTATGGCAGAGAATATATATATTGTTTTGGCAGTGCAAAGCATTTCCCAAGAGAAGTCAAAAGCAGTTCTATGGCCCGTGGTATGCAGGAGGTCAAATTAGATTATTAAAATGGTCCATTCTGGCTTTTGAATCTATGAACCTTCAAACAAGCAAGTAATCGGTATTTCTAAAACTTGATTCAACATAGCTTTCCTTCTCAGAATGCATCGCTGAGTACAACATGTAGCTCTATTCAAGCAGATGGTGTGTGTATTTCATGCTTGCTAGAGGTCCAGTAGGTGAGTGCTGCACTCAAGAAGTGCCTGAACACAAGTACCAGAAGTGCCATCAGGTGCCATTCTGGCTCCGCAAGAAAGTTCTGGAACGCCATACTAGAATTTTCCAGCAGGACTCAAGCACTGTATAGCTCAAACATTCAATCTGAAGATCTGAACTGAAGGGAATTAATATTTATGCTTCATCAAATAGTTTAAACAAAAGTCTGAAGACCCAAAAAGTAGCCAAAATTTGCCACACATGAAACACCTTTTGGGGAAAGATTTGTCTCAATAAAATAGTGGAGCAATGAATGTAAACATCTTTGTCAAATAGAGAAACAATATTTTGGATCATGAAATTCATCATATCATATTGTCTAATTTTATGGTACACTCTACTGTGTTTCATTAGGTGGACACACCACCAACCAGAATATTTATGGGAGCAGCAAAGGCGTAGTTTTGTATTTGTCCTCTCACTATATTGTTCCTGAGTTATGGAAATATTAACAATATCCTGCATGTCAGACATAATCAACAATGGCCAGTTAACATCCCATTTAAAAAAAGAGTCATATGCAACCCAGTATGACACACTCAAGACAAATAATATCTGCAGCACCAAAACACAATTGGTTTGTCTGTGCTAGCAACTCCACTTAGATAAAAGTAAAACTTGCAGTAAATATATCTGTCTTTCTGATCACTAGAAAATGAATTTCTCTTAGAGCCAGGAGACCCTTGAAAGGTTCTAAGTTATTAGGCAGTATAAAACTCTTCAAAATGTTCTAATAGTTTATGGGGGAGTGGGGGAAGAAAGGACATTTCAAATGAAAGAGAGTTTGTTTTTTCCCCTAGGACATAATGAACAAAATATAAAAAGAGAGAAATGTTCTAGTTTCTTAGATTAGAGGCCAGATTCTGCGCTGTGTTCAAGTTCCTCTCAGTGGTTGGGTGGTGGTGGGTCATTAGGGAGCCAGTTAAAGCTTCCTGTTAACCTGTTTATGCCAGGCCTGGCCCTGGTGGGAGTTGAAGTAACCATTTGTGTAACCACTATTAATAAAAGATTGAATTAAAAAAAATTCAGCCATGAAAAGTATTTCCAGGACAATATAATTTCTCACACAAGGAGCAATTTTGTGTTACTTTCTGGAAGTTATTATTTTATAACTATTATTATATATTATAATTATAATAGGCAAGCACTGTTCCGGCTTATAAACAAAATATACAAGACCATCAATACAGTTTGCATCTCTCTTGGTCTCAGGTTTACAGAGAAATAAATCCTTTCATGGGGTTCATGCAATCATATGCCCAAGCTAGTGAAACGCCTGAGTGAATTCCCCCACTCAGTGCCATCAGCTCTCAAGAAACTTCTGTAGTAAAAGGAGAGAAAAGAGAAAGACCAAATTCAGATCAAATACTAGACTAGAAAGAGGTACCCTTTACAATAAGGGTATTTCATAAACAGTCTTTTATCTGAGTGGCTCCAGAGACTGAGTCTATAGCCTAGTTATAGCACTCACCTGAGATTCGGGAGCCTGGGGTGCAAGTCCCTACTCAGAATCAGGCAGAGCAGCGACTTGAAGCTGAGTCTCCCACTTCAAAAGGGCCCTGTTTATCCCAGTGTAGAATGGGAAAATCTTGACAATTTTTGAAGGCAGTTCTACCTGCCAAGCTAGAGAAATGTTCTGTTAAGACCACTCTAGCCATTAGTCATCAAGGTCAGCAAGATGGCCACTAAGATTAATTGGCTCTGAAATGCCCACTGGAAATATCTGCAAATATATTTTGGAGTCCAGCTATGCCAATATATACATTTCACCATTCAAACATCAGAGATTTTTCTACTAGGCAAAATAGGTAGTTTCCTTTTATAAAAAAGCTGAGCTTGTAATAACACCCTCTGGGGTGCTGCACAGATAGGCCCAAATGCTTCTAGAGTGCAGATGAGCTCTCAGGCACAGCATGCCAATCACGGTAATCAGGTAGTGTATGTCCTCCTACGCCAGGCCTTTGATAACTAATGCATATTCAACAGTTCTGTTTAAATAAATACAGCAGCCCCTCTTAGAAACATCATTCTGTCAGAAATTCCCCATATGAATGGTCTCATCAGCAGTGAAATGATATCAATGCAGTGAGCATGTCGATTGGACAGGCACTCCTCTAATAATACCATCCCACTGATGAACCATCCTAGCCAACCCCGCTGTTAAAAGTGGATAGACACCATTCAGGAAAACATAAAAGCTCACCTGCTATAGGGGCTTCACCAATGTGCCAGATGCTGGCTCTTGGAGGCAATCAATCTTTTCTTGTAAATTGTCCTCAGTGAGGGTACTCAACATGGCACCTTGTCCTGCGTTCATACATTTTCTAAATAAGAGGCTTGCTAAAACTCCCAACTCCCTGCTGGATCCCTGACCCAACCGATTAAACACCACATCTGCTCCAGCAACAGACTACCAAGCTAAAATCCTCCTCCCCTCAAAACATGAACCAGGAGTTACACTCATGAATGGCACTAGCCATTTTAAATCTGGGAAATACCTGCTTTATTTCCTCTCGCCAATTTTCAGTCATATATTAATACTGGCAAAAGAGCTGGTATTTATATGTGAACTGAATACAAAGTTTTAATAACTAGAGGCTGAGAGTGAAGGAGATACTAGCATTTTCACCTCTATCAGAAAAACATTTTAAAGAGGCTTGCATTTAAATCAGTTTAGCTACATTTAGTGGCATTAAGACTGTTTCCTAGTGCCTTTTTTCTTGTCCCCCAGTAACAAAAATAGACTGTCAAAAAGGAATCAATTTGGAGTCAAGGAAAGATTTCCATGACCTCAGTGGGAGTTGGATCAAGCCCATACAGCAGTGCTTCTGTGGGCTCCTCAGGAGGGAAAAGGGTATCTCACCAGCTGAATTCCCAAAGGTAGATAAACATACTTAGCTCATACAGTAATTTTTACCTGGAGATCTCAGAGGGTTTCACAAAAGAGGATACATATTACGCTCTCCATTTTGCAGGTGGGGAAACTAAGGCAAAGAGGTGTTAAGCGATTTGCCCAAGATATTATAGAGCAGGCCAGTAACAGAGCTGAGGACAGAACCAAGGTCTCCTAACTCATAGTCCCATGGCCTAGTCACTGGAGTGGGATCTCTCCTCTCTTTTGTGGCTCCTTTGCTCCCCTCCACACTATACAAACAGGGGAGCATAAAGGTGTTGGTGAAAGAAAGCAAATTAAGACTCAGGCTGCAAGTTCCTCTTCAGCTATCTACTGCTTCTGAAATTCTATTTATCTGCAATCAATGATGTGCCACATTTATCATAGATTTCAAACTAGTACAAAATAGTATATAATGAGATCATGAATTGGAAAAATACATATGAAACTATATTTTTTAAATAATATAAGTAGAATTTGGCTTTTTTTTTTTAGCGGAGACAAACTATGGTGGTATAAAGAGGGGTTCACTGCAATTGGCCTCATAATTCTGCTTGCTTATTAGACAGGCTGTAACTTGAAGAACATTAGATATTCTGTACTCACTCCACCCTCCCACAGTAAAAGAATGTTATGGTAGCAAAGGGAGCAAGTCAAAAAATTACCAAGTTATGGCTGCCTGCTTATGCCTACAGTGACTAATAAAGAATACAAAATTATTTGTGATTTTAAAAAATCTGCATGATGATGCACACAAGGGGGCCCTGGAAACCCCAAGACTGTCCATCAGTTTTTGTGTATGGTAGTTCACATGACAGATTTAGAAGCTAGCAGCCAATCACCAGCAGTAAATTGTTGCACATCACACACAATTGAAAAATAAGATTTCTAAGGAACAAAGAATTTTCTAAAGAACATCTCATTCTATTAATACTGTAATGAGCTGATTAGTATATATAACATTGCCACCTTCTGGATTTAATTAGAAATGCTTAATGAGGGCCATAGATTCTTTATTATTTATATTATTGCAGTGTCTCAGAACAGCTGACGATTTCCCAGTTGTTTCTGTGGTATGGGCCTGTGCTTTCTAGAGCATGAATTCTAGCTTCTCTGGCACTGCAAAGTGCTAAACAACCAAAAAGTCTATAGCATTAGTGACAACCATAAAGTTCTAGGTAGCCATGGATTTGTTACACTTAAACAATACAAATGAGTTTTAATACATGTAAGCGAGACAATCGGATGAGATTAAATTATTAAAAATTTCCTTTTAAAAAGATGTTTGTTAGAAGCAGAGGGTGCATCCTTTCATCCATGTCCTTAATTCACTAAAAACATCACAAATGAAAAATATCCCTTCTATGGCAAAATTACACCATAAATACTCCTTTGAATTATGGCTCCAAATGTTTGGGAGCATTAAATAGGAGTAGGTAGAATTCGCTAGGAGTGTCAGTGGTTCCTTTCTGACCTTGAATACCTTTTCAAATACATAATAAAAAGAATCAGAGGGGAACACACACACCAGGCAAGATGGGAAACATTTAACATCTTGCTTTGAATGCTACAGCAGCATACATTGATGTTAAATGCTGAATGCAAAAACAGAGTGGAGGGGCAACTCGCATTCTAAGTTGATACATAGAGCTCCTGCTTCAAAGAGTAAGTGGAATGACTGGGTGCATGTCAACGGTAGGAGGAAGTGATGGAATCAGAAGGTTCAGAATGGCAGCCTGAGAGAGTACGAAAGGTCTGAGGAAGATATAGTGACAGCATCAGGACTTCTGTTGAATGGAGAATGGTACAATCAGTTACATAAAAACAAAGTTTAAAGAACAACAAAATAAGAGAAGTGACTGTTTGGGAGGAGATGGGGAGAAAAAATATAGACAAAAACAGAATGACGGAAGTACTGGAAACTAAAAAAGGAAAGTTAAAAACAGAACAAATCAGATGTCATCAGAATGGAGGTAATGACTTTAATCTCATGTTGTGCTGCTTGCTAAAGAAAGAAAATTAGGGTCAAAGTAGGGGAATCTAACTGTAATACAGAAAAAATCCCTACAAAGAATCTTAGCGATAATAGGAACTGTTCCATTTTGACACAGCATAACTAGTATGAGAGACCTGGGAGCAGGGCCGGCTCTAACTTTTTTGCCACCCCAAGCAAAAAACAAAAACAAAACAAAACCGAGTACCACCCCCCAAGCAAAAAAAGAAAAGAAAAAAACTCCGAGCGCTGCCCCGCCGAAGTAAAAAAACAAACAAAAAAAACCACCACACCCTGAGCGCTGCCCCAAGATTGGCCACCCCTTAGAAGGTACCGCCCCAAACCCGTGCTTGGTCAGCTGGTGCCTGGAGCTGGCCCTGGCTGGGAGTTCCAAAATGATGTTCACGTTTTCACAAGTTATTCACAACCACCACACATTTTGTTTTTGTCTTTGTTTTAGTTTTCATTATCAATTAATTGTACCAGCAGAATAATAGCAGCATAGTAGAAGTGACAGATGACATTTTAGGAAACTGCCGTTAAAAGATGTTATTGAATTAAGTTGAAGTAGTTTTGGGGTCCATGAATGGTAAATGAATGGTTTGTGTATTACTGTGAACCAGTATTGTATATAACCTCTCATGGGAGATGTGACAGTTGAGACAGTGTGTGGGGGGGGGGGGAGGTTTCAAAGGACTCTGTTGAACGATGTGTCAGACACGAATGGACTTTTGAAACAAAACGTGTTTTCTCCAGGGGAATATCTGGAGGTGAATGCAGCCTTTTGAAGCTACACCTGCAGAGGGGATCATTGTCTGTGGATCACCTGTTACATGAGGCCAGGATCAAAGGCCCAAGCTGTATAAAGTCAAGACTGAACTATTCATGGTTGATCGGTTCTGAACCCAAGACCTTTATGAACTTGTAACCATAAGGAAAACGCAGTAGTGGGTTAAGGACTGACACCTACTAGAACCTGAAGGTAGAATTGGGATGACCTCAGGTAAGCTTTTTAGCATGTGTGTAGGTTCTTTTGTTGGTTTTAATGTTTTCTCTGTAATGCTTATACCTTATAAGCAAGCACATTTATTCTTAAAGAACTGTTAATTTATAATTGGAGGCCATCATATTGTTCACCTGAGAGACCATCTCACTTTCCCCCATGATACAGTCCCAGGTACCATCAGCAGAAGAGCTGATGATAGATCTCCCTTGATGTAACAGAGGAATTGGAGCAGCTAGCAAGGGGTTTCTTATAAGAGCTCAGACTCTGCAATGGGCTCCCGTGCTGGTCCAACATAGCCTAATTTGTCAGGTTTCAGAGCACAGTGCAGGGAGTTTGTGTTTTGCTGGCCTTTACAAAGAGGAGAGACTGAGGTAGTGACTCATATATGGGGTGTGATACAGCATGGCCAGAAGCCAGCAGGAGAGTGATCTAGTATGAGGAGAAGCCTTATTCCCCGTAGATAAATTAAAAGCACCTGAAGCCAGTCACCTGATAAAATCCCCCTGTTTCAATCAGCCAAGTGAGGAGTTGGAGCAGAGTGATTTGGTGGTGGAGCAGAGAGCAGTTTGGAGGAGTTGAAGAGTGATTTGGTGGTGGAGCAGAGAGCAGTTTGGAGGAAAGCGGAGGAGAGTTTTGAGAAGTGCTGCGGCGAGCTAAGAAGACCAAGACCCTAGGTAAAGGGACACCTGGCTTGTGCAGAGGGAAGGCAGGAAGCCACACAAGCTGAAGGGCAGGAGAGGGAAGTAGCCCAGGGGAAAGAATCACTAGTATAAGTGGTTTACCTGCTATCCTAGGGCCCCTGAGCTGGGACCCGGAGTAGAGGGCGGGCCCGGGTCCCTCCCTCTCCACTCCCCTTCTCTGGGATACTAGTGAGATAGCTGATACCCCAGTTCAGGGGCAAGAAATGGCACCCTGAAACCCCTTCCCCACAAGAGGAGAAAGCGCAGGACCCATCATAGTAGTGCCGGCAATTTAACTATTTGTATGAAGAGCTGCTGCTTGATAGGAGTGAACTGATTGAAAATTAATAAAATCAAACATTTCAATGTATTTGTACAGTGCTCAGCTCTCTCATTTAAATCAAAATAAAATTGAAAAAAAATAAGTCTTACACAGAAACACCTTTCCCAACTTCATCTGGAAGTCTGCTGCATGTAAGTCTCCCACTGGCCCACTTCCATCATGCCACCTACGAGAAACTCTCTCACTTATACTGACAAGTGTTAGAAGTAATTGGGAACAATTTATATTAGGAAAACACAGTTGGCTTTACCTTGTAGTATCAGGATGTGAAGTGAAATTCAAGCCCTACCTGCTTGCCTTACAGACAAGCAGTTTCAGTGCTTCCTTTTTCTAGCAGCAGTCAAGAATGTGTTTGATCTCACTGTGGAACTACTTGCATTCCATAGAGTAGATATGCTCCTGCCTCATACACTCCAACTGCTCAGAGTTTAATACCCCATTTGAGAAGAAACTGTTAGTGGTTGGACATTTTGTCCAGAACACAAGTAGTAGAGAATTCCTAGTCTGAATGAGTGGCATCCTTTAAAAAAATTACCATCTATCCAGAATTTTGGAGCCATGCTCCTGGAACATTTGAAGACGCAACTGACACTGGGGATTCAGAGGCGGCATCGGCATAGCAGACTCTTGACTGTTTTGTATGATGAACGCTGAGGTAAAGAGTTATAACAGTGCTGTACAC
Source organism: Chelydra serpentina (assembly GCA_037349315.1). Lineage (NCBI taxonomy): Eukaryota > Metazoa > Chordata > Testudines > Chelydridae > Chelydra > Chelydra serpentina. The sequence continues at coordinate 33,652,259 of JBAIAC010000042.1, forward strand.
AACACAAAACTAATCTGGGTCAGGCAGTTGGGCAACTTCAATCCTACCAAGTAGTATCACATGAAGTAGATGTCATGGCCACCCATTCTTGAGCAGCTGTCACTGTGAGCAAGGTGCTGAAAAATTAGCAGCAGTTCACTTCATCATGGTGACAACTGTCAGGAGAGAGGACAAAAAGGTCCAGGAGAAAAACAAGATAGCCTATTAAAATTGAAATAGGCTGTCTGATTCATGCCTGGACATGTAAACCCATTGAGTATTAGAAATCTTTTACTTCCACCTTGGGGAAAAACAACTAACATTTTTCATGTGTATTGAAGAAAAAAAAATCCATGAGTTGAAAGGGCAAAGATGCCCTTACTGAAGACTGGCAGACAAGAGGTTTCTATACCATCCTTTTGGATTATGATGGAAAAGGCCAGGCTCTTACAGACAGGATTCGACATAGCAGCAGCTTACCATCTTTGCTGAAAATATTTTCCAGGTACTGTAGCATGTTGCCTGCCACAGTAGTGGTACGAATAAAATGGACTGGAGACACACTCACTCTGTAAGAGATTGTGCAAGACATAAACCTGACAGTTTCTGAAGTGATTTTCATTTGCTTGATTTTCTTCTCCTGACACCATCTCAGATTCTTAATGTACTTTTATTATTCAGTTATTTTCAAAAGATTCATGAGGAGGGAAGAAAACTGACTCCACGTGAGAAGTCTTTCTAGATACCTCTGTGGTCTTCATCACTATACAGGGGAGTCACATCATATGCGCATTTAACTTATGCGAATTCAACTATATGTGCTCAGCAAAAACAAAAAAAAGAAAACCAACAATTTAAATACTGTACGTGTAGTGCCGGCGATTCTGCCCGCCATTCCACTCAATAAGAGTTTGACTAAATGTGATTTTCGCCTTACGCACTCACTTTGGAACCTAACCCCCGTGTAAGATGCAACTCCCCAGTATTATCCAAGCCTCACTTTTAAGCTATTTTCCTGCCGAAGAGGTCAAATACTCTACATTTGAGAAAGAAAAGAGGGCATGAGATTGAATGGTTTAGAGACTCAGAGCAGCGAAGAAAATAAAGAGCTTGTTCATGCCCACTTCTCTCTCTTATTTTGAGCTCATGGTCCAAAAACATTGAAGTAGTAGGTTTCTATTTTCAGTAACAAGCTATGCTGTGTCACTACATACTAGTTATGCAAATGGCCTGTGTAAGATACAGTAAAAGTTACTAATTCAGGCAAACTATTCTTAAAAAACCTTAAATGAAAAAGGTTTAATTCTGTAGGAAAAATGTTTATTTAATATTAATTTACACTGAGCCAATTATGGCAAAATATATTACTTGGAAAAAGGACAGGTTTTCACTGGGTACAAATATAATGAAGTTGGCTAGACAGTATATGGCATATAAAAATGTTCTTTGAAAGCACCTACAAAAGATAAAGGCAGAGCAGTTCAAGCTGAAAAGCTAGTGTTTAAGGCAAACAAAGAATTGTTTGTTTTTAAAACAAACCTATTATCAAAATATGCTTTTACAATAACTTCTGTATTTCTGAATAGAGATTTAGGATTATCTTTGAGCATAGATATGGGGTATCTTCAGCTATGAAGGACAGATATCAACGATGTATGGGAGAAGCAGTGAATCAAATGACACCTATCACACCATACTGGATTCTATACTGGCTTTGGAAAATATAGAATGGCAGAGCAAACAGTGTGAATATCTCACTTCGCTATATTAATTTGTGGTAGATGAAAACTGATAACGCAAACTCTTATGTAATTTTCTTTATGTACCCCGGATGACTGTATGTAGATAAAAGCTGGAGTAAGTGAATTGTGTTATACTGAGCTGTTGACACATTTTCACATGTATGAAGTGCCTAATTCATTGGTTTCCAGGGGAGTTGGCTTGGACCATACTTCAGAAAAACGTTTTTTTGTTTTTTTTTAAAGTATGGAAGATGAAACTTCAAAGTTATTTTGGCCCACACCGTGGATATATTTGAGCATGGACCTATGCCCTTCCTCGGTTATTCACTTTTAAGATGCTTTAGAACTACTCAGCAACAGTTCTGAGATCATGCACAAATAGGGGCCAACCCTATGAAGTGCTAAATACTTCCAAAACGTAGGCATCTAGAAAATACAGGGTAGTGCCTCGACTGAAAAGATATTTGTACCCGCGTCCCCTTTAAAAAAAGTTATATTGAGTAAATAAAATATTAAGTCAACTGTCTCAGAAAATACCTATTAAGTGTCTGAAATGAAAATGCATTCCACCTTTAAAATTTTAATGCTATTTGGCCCTGCTATAAATGTATCTGTTTGCATTTAATTCTCTTCTCATTAATTATACTGGATTATTAAAAATTGGAGTTGTTCATTTCCATTATTGGAACAGTACCTTCTTTTTTTTTTTTTTAAGAAACAATTACAGTGTACAGGTAGATTACAAAATTGTGCTGTATCCACTGAGGACTTGAAAATTGTCAGAAGCTGCAATCTTTTCCTTCATATGAAGTTGAACAGAAAAACAGTACTCAGTGTGATGAGTCAAGCTTCTTTCAAATGGTCCTGGGAGGTAAATGTTGTTTGTACATTCCTGCTATAGCCTTGGCTGCACTGTAGATCATTTGTCGACGGGACATACCAGTGAATGCCACATGCCAATCAGTCCTGTTGATATTCAGTAAATTCTTCTCCAGAACTTCACCAACTGTCACCAAAAGACCTGACCATCTTAGATTGTAGTCCTGGGGAGTGAGACTCTGAGCCTGTGTAATAATTTGAGGAGATGTTATTAAATGAACGAGATAAAGGGCCAGGTTCTAATACCCGTATTCCCCTGGATTAGTACTTTATTGGTCAGTAGTCTCAACACTTTTAATCGGACTTCCTGAATAATAATATAAAAGGAGAAAGGGTATTAGAATCTGACCCTAAAAGTTTGTCCCAGAATAACTGGTAACACCTCTGCCCACCCAACAGTTTTTCATAGTTCTACATATTACATTCTTAGACAACCATTAGACATTCCCAGAGCTGGAATACAGCATGACCATTAAAATAAAGTCACCTTGTCATTACCAGAATATTATATTAAAAAAAGCTGCCAAACAGATGTGATCAATAAAGTTACTTATATATCTAGTGATATGCATCTTTCAATGGGCTTTAAAAATATTATAATCCTTACAACAACCCTGTGAAACAAGTACACATCCCATCTCAATGTGGAAAGTCAGGCAGGGACTCCAAGCGATTTGCCCAAAATTAGAGGGAGTCCATACCAGAACTGAGTGTCAACTCCTTAGATCACCATACCATACTAATTTCATTAAAATGACAATGGGTCACATTCTTAGCTCCTTGCTGTGGCAACATTCTCACTGACTCAATCAGATCCAGTGTGTGCACTGTCTACCTAAGTTGAAATACCCATATTGTGTGCACTGCCTCACTAGATCCCACTGTCCTGAAGAAGCAATACAATGTTAGATGACAAACACCTGTACATTTGCTAGAAGATAGCCAAATTCTGCCCCCAATATAGTCATGAATGTTGTCATTGACAAAAGTATACAACAGGCAGTCTGTTTTGATGCAAGACCAAAGTTCCCTCTCCAGAGAATTAAATTAGCAGCAAAAGAATTGTTTAATAAGGGGATATATAATTGTGACAGATGGTAATATGTGAGCAGCAGACCACAATGGATGAGAAGCCACCTGTGCCCAAAGCTAGGATGCTTATGGCCACCCACCCAACCCCAAAAAGGCAGTGCAGAATGTTGGTGGTCGGGGACTCCCTTTTGAGGGGAATGGAGGAATCCATCTGCCGACCTGACATGATATTTTGGGAGGTGTTCTGCTAGCCTGGCGCCCACACCTGAGATGTTACAGAAAAGTTGCTGAGGCTCCTCTGTCCCTCTAACCACTACTTCATGCTGCTCATCAATATGGTCATGAATGACACTCCAGATAGGACCCTGAGCAGCTCAGCAATGAGCACAGGGCTCTGAGAGTAAGGGTGAAGGAGTCAGGGGTGCAGGTTGTATTCTTGTCCATTCACTCGGTTGAAGGTAAAATCCGGAGGGGGGGAGGGGGAGGAAGGGAGAAGAGAGCTAATAATGGATGATCAAGAAGGCTGAGGTATTTCATGTCTATTTTGCTTCAATCTTCACCAAAATGGTTGATGGGTGACCAGATACTAACAAACACTATTAGTATTAACAACAACAAGGGAGAAGGAATGCAAGCCAAAACAGGGAAAGAACAGGTTAAAGAATATTTTTTCAAGTCGGTAGGGACTGAGGAAATTCATCCTTGGGTACTTAAGGAACTAGTTTCAGCAATCCTAAAACCATTAGCAGTTATCTTTGAGAACTCAGGGAGGACGGGTAAGCTCCCAGATAACTGGAGAAGGGTAAAGGTAGTACTTTTCTTTAAACACAAGAACAAAGAGAACCCAGGAAATTATATAACAGTCAGCCTAATTTTGATACCTGGCAAGTTACTGGTACAAATTACTATACAATCAATTTGTAAGCACCTAGTGGATAACAGGGTTATAAGGAATAGACAGCTTGGATTTGTCAAGAAGAAATCATACCAAACAAATCTAATTTCCTTCTTTTACAGGGTTACTGGCTACTGACTAGGAGGGAAGCAGTAGACGCGATATATCTTCGTTTTAGTAAAACCTTTTATACAGTCGGACATTTTCATAAGCAAACTAGGGAAATGTGGTCTAGACGAAATTACTATAAGGTGGGTGCACAACTGGTTGAAAGACTGTACTCAAAGAGCAGTTATCTATAGTTTGCTGTCAAACTGGGAGAGCTTATCTAGTTGGCTCTCACAGGCGTCACTCCTATTCAACATTTTCATTAATGACTTAGGTAATGGAGTGGAGTTTATGTTGTGACACTGAGGCACATTGGTGGTTCACTACTCTGTGTCAGCAACTCTTATCAGCCTCACTATACCTGACACACCGTCATGATACATACCCAAAAAATGGCATGTAACATATCATTGGAAAGCAATGCATAAGGCCAGTCTGCCCTAAACAAAGAAATATGTATTTGCTGGTCAGGCAGACAACGAAGGCACAATTATATAGAAAGGAAAACAAAGACATCAACCCAGCGAGTGGGAGACATAGCCTCTGGAGGGGATCTGAACTTCAAACAATAAGTAATGGAATCAACTGATTGTATTTAATATTACTTTTTTAATAAATGTGTATTGAGTAAGGTCTTTTATGAAAGCTAATAACACACTGTTGATTGATATGATTATGAAATGTATGTATTAACACTATATGAGGAAATTTGAATACTCAATGATATTATGCTTTAAAGTCTGTGACCAAACACAGAGAGAAACAGGTTTTTCCCCAGACAGGAGGGAAGGTAGCACTGTTGAATCAAAACTAAAGAAGTCCTTTGAATATGAATCAGCAGGAGGATAGAAAGTCCACCGAAAGGGAAGAACAGCCAGAGGTCCATCCTGAGTCTGGGGACAAAACAGTAAGTTTGGGAAGATATAACGAAAGAGAATAAGCCATTTTGGTGTCTATCACTGGACAGACACAAGGGGCCAGAGCTCTTGCAAGCTGAGAAAGATAGGTAATTCAACCAAGGGGGCTGAAGTCTCGGTGACCTGAATGCAAGTAAAAAACCTGCATAGGCAAAGATCTTTGACAGAAAGTCAATCATGGCTAGAAAGAAAAAGATTGGTAAGCAATCTATCTTGCGCAAAGGTTGTGGCTTGTTGAGTTAAATCTCAGTCACTACAAACTTTATTTTTACTTTTGTATGCAACCTGTTCCACCTTCAATCACTTCTACTTGGTACCACTTAACCTACATCCTTTTGTTAATAAAAAGTATCTTTTTTTTTTACTATAATCCAACTCAGTGCTGTGTTTGACTTGAAAAGATTAATTCCAGTTAAAGTAATAAGCTGTGCTTTTGTCTTTTTAAGGGAGCAAAAAACCTTATTAATTCTCTGAGTGTTCTAGAAGAGGGCTGGACATTTCATGGCAGATGGTTTGGAGGAAATAGAGAACTGGGAGTGTGTTGGGGTCACCCTGTATATAGTAACCAAGGCTGGTGGAAACCAACATGGGGCTGTTGTGTTGTAGGCAGGCTGCTGGTGTCAGAGTGCTGAACCAGGGTTGCATAGGACACAGACACTTCAGGAACTGCATATTTGTCTGCTGGCTGTTGGTGTCTGGGCTGTGAGCCACAGTACCAGAGTACTTGGTAAGGTAATATCTTTTATTGGACCAACTTCCGTTAATAAACAGACAACTGTCCTGTCATTTCTTCTTATTTCCTCCATAGTGGTTGCTGTTATTAAATCTTGGGATTGTCTGTTTGCTGCTAATTGTTGGCAGTTTAAATCACATTTATGAACCACATTTTTTAAAAAGTCATTAAAGTTTGCCTCAAGTCTAATGCGATAGCTACATATTTTATAAATGAAGATCTAAATGGAGTCTAGGTCACATTGTTAAAATGCTAACATTTATGTATACAAACAACAATTTGCACTCACACCAGTTCATCTCAGCCAAGCCTATCAAATAGTGAAGGGCCAGTAATCAATAATCAGACAGGCCCAAAGTCCAGAGTCTGGTCAAGGACTGAGGCTCAGACACGTGAACAAGACAAATCTGAAGTAATATTGTTTTTTCTTAAGGAGGATTAGCAGAACCCAGGTGCAAGCAAATAATTGGGGCATTTATTTTCAACTGCAAATAGACCACATAGCTATGTGAGGCCCAGCCTTTTAAACTTAGGGGCACTTCTCTTTAAGGGAAGATAATGATGTTTTTCCTGCAATAAGAATCCAGGGTCTTAGATAGTCCAAGGCCAGGCACACGATAAGGAGGCCATTCCTATTACTCCTTCCACAGATGTCAGTGTCTGGTCTCAAACACAAAGCAACTTTATACCACATGCTTTTTAATGCTCTTTTGTTCTATTTCCAGATTTTTCATATTTCTATATATCTATACACACACACACACACACACACACACACACACACACACACCCTACCCCTAATGGACAATCAAGGAAGCTGCTCCATTCCTATGGATCCCAAACCAGGATTCAACATATCTACATATTTTTTTAATTAACTAACACACTTAAATCGTTATACAGAGATTGTTTAAAGGAAAGACACTTGTTTACTAATTACATGTTAACCTGAAACTATGGGCGGAGACATCATGTAACCTCTTGACCATTGGCTTCTGTGTTATCTTGTCTTGCTGGTTGAGCCTACCCGGGACTCAGAACTGCCCCTGATTTCTTCCCTCCACCCATGGTAAAATTCAATATAACCTGCTGTAATTAAATGATCGACAGCATCTCTGAGCCACGAGCTAAGTGACACTCCGCCAGCGCTGAGCGTAATAAACCCATGTGCTTGATTCTACACGGTGTCCGTTTTTCATTCCTTCAAATAGTTTTACTATTAATTGAAACTCTCAATACTTCTGTGGAGATGGCAAGTAAAGAAGGGCAAGCTAAGGAATAGGGTGGCTAACCTAAGGCCCTTAGAAAAGGTAATCATAGATATCACAGATCTATTATCATAGGTCAGTAGCAATGCTAGGAACTGAATCCAGGAGTGGTGAATCCCAAGTCCCCTAGACCAAGGCTACACTTCACTTAAAGTGACGAGACAAGGATCAGTTTTATTATTTTAAGTTATGTGCAAAATAACCTAAAACCAAAATTAAATATGCTAAACAGAAGGTCTTAACCCAGCGAAACGCCATACACGGGAAGACCCTGGCACTTGCATATAGATTCACTGAAGGCAATCGGACTCAATGCTGGCTCAGCATTTTGGCCCTCTAATATATTGTGGGATTGGGCAATAGCTTGCCGTGTCAATAAGTCACACTTAATACAAACGCAAGCATTATGATTCAGAAACTGCCATCCTTCTCAATGATGGAAAAATATACTGACTCAGCAGTAACCTCACAGCATGTTTCAATAATTCATTATTTTCAAACATTCCATTATTCTTCACTGAAAGCATTTTAAAATTTAAATTTCTTTCCTGGGCACAATCTAGATCTTTATGACATGGCTTTTGCCAACTAGTCATTTAAATCCAAGATGACTATCTATATAAAAAAATCATGTTTGCAAACTGAAATGTGTGTCTACAAGTTGTTTTGGATTTTTTAATTTAAAAGAGTAATGAGACTTGTACAGTGTTTATTTGCAAAAAGCCATTACGCATATTGACTAACTTTCAGGTAGATCTTAGCCTCATTTTATAAATGGAGAGTAAACTTCCCAGAGAATCAGTGTCAGTGATGAGATTAGAACTCATGAGTTCTGACTCCTAATGCTCATGCCATAAGTCTACCCCCTGATAAGAGATACGAATAAGCTCACCTGTTGAATGTATTCCAGAGGCACTGGTGTCGCTTGGGTAAAAGTTTCTAGATGAATCCCATGCACTGGATCTTCAACAATCAGACATCCAATGTCAAACCACCTGCAATAGCACACAAGTTACTCAAAGCTTTAAGCAGTAAATACATCAACCAACTGAAGAATGGCATTCTGACAATGATGCAACTCTGGCACGGTTAAAATCCAAGCTCCATCTTCTACCTAAGGTATTAAAGGTAGCTTTGAAAAGTGTAATTGAATGGAGCAGAGTAGGTTCAAAAAATAAACACATCAAAGCCCAGTACATCAGCAAGGATGTGGAGGGTTTTGGGGTTTTTTTCCTAAAAAGAAGTATTTTTTGAAAAAATCATATAAGACAAACAAGAAATGGGTCCTAATACTTCTCAAAATTATATTATGAAACGAATTACCTCAACAATTATTTGTAAGTTCCATCTTTTCTTAGGAAAATAGTTTGTTTAGAAAACAAGTTAATGTGAACTCCAAAACAAGAGCCTGTCACAACTGCTGAAAGCAGTGCTGGGAAGTACATTTTGTGTGAACAGTAAAGGAAAACTGACCAGACTTGAGAATATCATATGTTATTAGATGAAGCATAACATTACTAGAGTCTCAGTACCTACCCAGTATACTCTCCAAATCAGTTGTCATTTCAGAACACAACTAGTAACCAATCCCAACTCTTACTTTATTATAAGTCTCTCACTTCTGTAGATTTAAGTGCAACTGTGGCATGTTTTTCAACTTTGAGTCTCATATACCTGACAGAATTTAGCTATTAAGCTCTCAAGATTTTTTGGACAAGAAGCTGAACAACTTCATCAAAGCAAAGCCTGCCAAGACAATACCGTACCCTGACAGATTCTCTCCTTTCATCTCCCAAGTAGAATACTGCTAACAACTCTTTATGGGGCACCTGGACCCAATACAGAATGATTTTTCTTCCAAGGAATACATTTAAGCCTCTCACTTGTCAGGAAGTAATTCTGCGATGAAATTTTCTACCGATACAGCAGGCTGTTTCTCATGTATCACTCCAGTCCGACGCAAACTGTCTATCCTTTCCTGAGCTCCCTAAATGACAATGTAACAAGTTGTTAGAAAATATTGTTTTTAGGTCACAACACAGCATAAAACTGACGGATGAATGTAACTTTTATCATTAAGATACACCACAGATATTGTTCAAAAAGCCTTTGCTGTTGCATAATAAACATTTTTAAAGTAAAAAATGCTTCCTTTAAAATCCCAAGTTACAGGAACTGTGATAAAACTTTGACAGATTCAAATTTGCTTTAGTTCATTATAAATCAAATTACCGACTTCCTGTGAAAAATAACTTTCTTTCAATATAAAGCTAGTTAAGACACCTTTACTTTTAATGGTGCTGCGTTTTCACCATGGTTAAAGATTGTAAATGTTTCTATTGCTCTCACCTACATTCTCTACCATTCTGTTCTGGCTGTTTAATCACCTAATTGTGTTAAAACTTTACCAAGTTAGTAACATCATAGGAGAATCTCTCCTTTAAAACTAGTGCAATTTATTTAAAATGGTACTGGTCAAGTAGACAGGGGACCAATAATTGATACACTGTGAAATTCTTATGATCTGACACAATATGCTAGGTACATTTGCAGTCAGTGACCATGTAGAAGATTGAAAAAATATTTATGCTCTTTAGCTGTCTTTGCAACAGGACACAAATGCCTGAGAGCACATTCCAATGACTGACTTGGCATAGATGACACCTATACACAAAGACAGTAATGAACAAGATAGCTTTCCCATTTAAATTTTCTGGGGAGAAAGAAAGGTATTCTCAGAGGATGGGATTGTTCTAGGTAAACTGCTCCACTCATGATCACTGATATTTGTGATATTCTCCACACAAAAACTTTCTACATTGCCATTAACCCCTTACTTTTAATCCAGCTGCATAGCCCACAGGTTGTGGTGCAATGTTAGACAGTCCAGCTTCTCCTGTAACTGTGGCCATTCCAAAGACTTCTTGGAAAGCATCTCGAATGGCAGCAACTTTTACTTCTTTATTGGAGGTAACCACTATGTCCAGTTCTCCCCCAGATTCTACAAAGACAAAATATTTTAATAGAAGCTAGTTCAAAATACATTCACATCTCAGAGTAGGCCCCAATAAAAATCAGTAGTCTCTTTCCCTATCTTCCTCATGTACTGTACATGTACAACACACTATCCATCAGTACATGTCAAGCTGAGTTTCTTGTAATGGGTACTGGAAATGGGAGTGTTGGTTAGAAGGAAATTGTTCCCACCAGCCATCTCTTATGAAGTACCTCTACTTAGGAAATCTTTTAGGTGAAGAGTTAAAATTAAGATTTTTTTTTAAAAAGTAAATTTTGCATTCAGAGAAGTCAATGGAAGCTAATGGGTACTCAGCCCTTTTTAAAGATCAGACAATTTATAGAAGCCAGAATATGGATTTAGAAGCTTAACTTTGGTTAATATTTAAAAAAAAAAAAAAAAAAAAAAAAGTAAATCCTAGCCATTGGTATAAAGTTTGATGTTTTGGTGATGTGGAAACTTGCCCACAAGCAAATGAACTAACACCACTTATAAAACTAAAAGCTCCAAATAAATGTTTTTTCCAAGCATATTCTTTATCCAAGTATATAGACCCCAGGCCCCCTGAGTCTCAATCCAGGGCTTTACCACAAGACCATCCTGACAAAACATCCAATTAAGGTGGCAGAATGGGTTTTTATACAACTTTCCAAAAAGTGGCTATTTTTGGAAATTATGGCACACTTGCTGAGCCGAATCAGAGACATTTCAACCCCAAGTTTAATTGGGGAAGTTACAAATTGATTGCAAAGTGGGGCATAGAAAGATAGCAGCTTTCCAAATTTAATGATTCCATCACTACTACACTACTAAAAGTCAGTGTTGTGTAACTTGAATCACGGCCCAACATTAAAAACAAAAACAAAATCTGTCTTATGTACAAAATTTGGTGTACACCACTCTCCAGTACTGCTTTTAAATGATCAGTTTCATTGTAAACCTATACAGTACCTAAAAGTTCTTCTAAAGAGTAGAAGATCCGCTCTAAGTTTACAAGATCTGTATGATTCACACTTACTACTTTGTGGAAGTTTGCCTCAAGTACTTACTGATATATGGAGCCATGCCAGGATCCAGCGTGGTGATCATGGACTCTACTGAGTGTTTTGTTTTATCAAGCACCGACTTTACCATAGGATTACCAGCTACACCCTACAAAATTAACAAATAAATAAGTAAATACTGTACATAGAGTTTATTCTCAAACCTTCATGCCTTTTCTTATACCTTAAAATATTACACTTGAAACAAACCTGGGACAGCAAATTGCTTCAGATTTTCCATTCAAATAAAAGTCAAGACACTCAGTAGTCATCTAGGGAAAATAAATCCACACTTTTTGACATTATGCATCTCGGGGCAGAAACCAGATTGAACTGATTTAAAATCAGTTTGAGGCTTTGTAAAACTGATGCAAAAATATGTGCCATTGCAATTTTAGATTAAAATTTACACAGAACTAATGCTTTTTTAAAATGCTTATATGCAGAATAAATGCTTTTTTGAAATACCATTATTGGTGGTATATCTTAGTTGAATTTTACACAAATGCTATATGCAAAAAATTAAATATTGAAAATTAAGGTCCTGATCCCATAAGTTCTTGAATTCAATGGGACCACCCCTGTGCTTGCTAAGCATATGCATAATTGCTTCCAAAATTAAAGGCTACAATTTGTTATTAAAAATCTGAGGGTACGTCTATACTTACGCGTCCGGTCGGAGGCGTGGGATCGATGTTCTGGGTTCGATTTATCGCGTCTTGTCTAGACGTGATAAATCGAACCAGGAAGTGCTCCGCCGTCGACGCTGGTAATCCAGCTTGACGAACGGAGTAGGCGGAGTCGACGGGGGAGCCTGCGCGCCGCGTGTGGACCCCGGGTAAGTGCTTTTTCATTCGAACTAAGATAGTTCGACTTCAGCTACGTTATTCACGTAGCTGAAGTTGCGTATCTTAGTTCGAATTTCGGGGCTAGTGTAGACCAGCCCTTAGTGGCATGAAATCTTTGTCGCTTAAAACTGAGGTAACTTTCATTTTGAACAATTAAACGTTATTTAAAACTTTCAATTGAAGTTATTGTGAACGTACAAAAAAGAAATAGGCCAAAAGTTCAGAAATAGAAGCCTTAAGTTTAGGCTTTCAGTGCTGGCATTTTCAAAAGCACCTTTGTGATTTAGGCACACAGGTCACACTGACTTCAAACTGCAAATCCTGATGAAAGAGGACAGTATGATCAAAGCATTTCAAGCTTTCTTAAAATGTAGAAATTCGATATATCGAAAGGTAGTGTTGGTTGCAAACACAGCTCAGGCTCTTTTGCTTATAAATTTTGTGTTGGAGTTTGTGGTGTTGTGCATTAAGGATATTAATGAGGCCCTGGATTGGTTTCAGCACAGATGAGCAATTTAGGTGTGAATTTTTCCTACTGAATTTCAGATCTCAGTTGGGGGAAGAGGAGATTTAACAATTAAACTAAGAAACAAGTACTACTATAACAATTTAAGACTATAAAATGAAAAGTTAAAAAAAAAACCAAGTAAATATATGATTTAAGTTATTTTAAATCATGATTTTTATCCACTGAACAGAGACTGAGTTTCACCTTTTTTTCTTGGCTAAGAGGCATGCACGCGCACACGAGAGAAAGAGAGAGAGAAGAACAAGAACGCATATGTATGCATGCGCGTGTAAACACATCAATGAATTTTCCTCTTCCACCACACGAATGTTGGTGTCTCCCTACTATAGTATGACTCTTTTCAACTAGGGTACACTTTTCTGTACTTGCCACTAATGCTACTCCATAAATTTATTACTGAAATGCTTTATTGAGACGTACATTAAACAACCCTTCTGTCTCAGTGACCAAGAGCATTACCTACTGTAGCTTGTCTAGTACCACTACCCTGAGACCAGAAGTCCTAGGGTTGTATTTATGCATAGGTCCCTAGTATTTCACACCATGTAATTGGATTGTCTGAAATCATTTTAAATGAACATTAAGAGGGAGGGTTTCTTTTTTTACCTTCTTGAAAAGCCAATGTGATCTATTTTTGTATAGTCCATCACCAACAAAAATTTCTGAAGCAACACAGCTGAAAGTCGTTTATATATAGGTTCCAGACAATACTGGCAACGTGCCCAATGTTCCTCTGCCAAATCATCATAGGTGGAACTGCTTTCTACTACATTCAATTCTTATTCAATATGAATGCAAATACTGCCCCAAATCAGAGTGAATGCCAATGTCACTCCAGAGCAGTTTAAATCAGACTTGTTTAGTTTAGCGAAGGCACCAATGAAGAATCAGCTCAGTAACACTGTTGGACAAAAACATTTCACAAGCACAAAAATTAGCAAAAAAAATACAATAAAGTATAAAACCAGACTTAAAAGCCATTCTTCACATTTATACAGCAGGTACAGTAACTCCTCACTTAAATTCTTCCCGGTTAACGTTGTTACGTTGCTGATCAATTAGGGAACACGCTCATTTAAAGTTGCACAATGCTCCCTTATACCGTCGTTTAGCAGCTGCCTGCTTTGTCCACTGCTTGCAGAAAGAGCAGCCCGTTGGAGCTAGCTGGTGGGGGCTTGGAACCAGGGTGGACCGGCAGCCCCTCTATCAGCTCCCCACTCCCCTAAGTTCCCTGTGTGGCAGCCGCCCAGAAGGCTATCAATTGCCAGCAGTTCAGCTGTCCCTCCCCCCACTGCCATGTGCTGCTCCTGTCCTCTGCCTTGGAGCTGCTCCCCGAGTCTCCTGCTTGCTGTGTGTGTGTGTGTGGGGGGGGGGGGGCATGGATGTGGAGGGAAGAAGGGGGCTAATGTCAGGGTGTCCCCCTCCCCCGCACCCCACTTGCCCCATTTTCCATAGAGCAGGGGGGGACACACGACAGGGCTCAGGACGGAGGGAGCTTCCTGGCAGCAGCTGCGGTCTCAGCTTGCTGATCTACTTAACAAGGCAGTGTACTTCAGAGTGGGGTCAGTGTACTTAAAGGGGAAATGCGCCACACACACACACATGGTGTGCATCTCTGTCTGCCATGCTGTCTCCCCTCCCTCCATTCGTGCTGCCTTGTAGAGTGTGAGGCTACATTAACAACGAGTTAACTCTTGAGGGCTCAGCCAATTGCTAGTTCATCATTTAGCAGTAAGGCATTCCCTGGGAGATTTTACTTATGGGGAAATTGGTTTCACTTAACATCGTTTCGCTTAAAGTCGCATTTTACAGGAACATAACTACAACGTTAAGTGAGGAGTTACTGTACCTGAATTTTTGCTATAGTGAAAGGCATCTTATAGCCCAGCACATTTTCTCTTCGTGTGAAGCACTTATTTATGTTGTTCAGTATATTTACAATATTTTGAGGAAATGTGCAATACTTTTAAGCACTTTCCACAAAATATGGATATTTTCCATTTCTTTGTTGCAGATGCAGCACGTAAATAAATCCACATAATTTATAAACAATAGCAATGGCTGCTACTTGTTAACAACGATAGTCAATTCTCATTCATCAGGTCACAAGATATTTGATACAGGAATATGGATCGAATCGGTCTCTCCATCACCCTGTGCAGCACTGCAGAAGTAACCATGCACATTTATTTGGGGATTAGGGAGGTGGTTGAGGCAAGACATCTTCCACTTTCCTATGAACCGTCACACTGGTCATTGCTAGAGACAGGTACATGGCTTGATGAGCTAACTGTCTGAATAAAATAATTACTTACCCTACAGTAACTGTGGCTCTTTGAGCTGTTGTAGTCAGTGTAGTTTCCACTGTAGGTGTGCATGAACCTCATGTGCATGAGAGGGGAAGTTTTAATAGTTATGTCAGTCGGTAATGCACACGTTCCCCGCATTACCTTGTGCTTTCAAAGGAGTGCATAAAGGGTAGGGTCGCCATGACCTTCTGTCAGTTCCTTGTAATTCAAAGTTTGTATTGCTGAGGATTCCAAAAAGAGGGACAGAGGGCAAGACATGGGATCCACACGGACTAAAAATAGGTCAAAGAAACAGTGACTATAGGGTAAGTAACTGTTCTCTCTTCTTCGAGGATGTGTCAATGTAGATCCCGCTGCAGGTTACTGGCAAGCAGTATCCTCCCTGGATGGTAGAACTGAGGAGTTTTGGCTGGATCAGTCAGACAGTGAAGTATTGCTTTCCCAAAATTTGACATCTGGCTTCGCTGCCATGTCAAGTGCAGAATGTTTGTGTGACACAGTCAACAGTTACTGGGTGTGAAAACAAGAAATCCAAGTCCCTAGAGAAGCAGCTGTATGCAGTGGACTACCCCAGGAAGTCAGAACTAGAGTTGCGGTCCAGCCTACAGTAATCAATCACTAATCTTCAGAGAAACTGCTAGGAGTGGGAGGGAGCCCAGCTCACTTCAGTAGGTGATAGTCAACTCCAGGAAGGGTATTCTGTTGCTTCCAGAAGGATTGCCTAGTGAAAGCTGGGAGTTGGGAGGCTGACAAGTAACCCAAGAAGGCTAAAATGGAGCCCAAAAGATTCTGGAACACGACAGACCTTCAGAAAGGAAAGTATCAAATCAGAAACAGCAGGCATGGGCTGGGCCTGCTTCCTTTAAAGACTTGAGTTCCCAAAAGGAGGTGGGGGGGAGGGAAAGTTTAATTGCTCTTGAAACACAGAGCAGAAACGTATAGAATTTAGACTAAAAGTAAATTGATAACAAATACCAGTACACCTCTGTGAAGTACGGCTAGAGTCTTGGGCTTCTTCCCCACTATTTGTGGTAGTCAGGTCATCCTAGCTCACCAGGAAATAACCTGGTGGCAGTTTAACACAAATTAGTGAGTTACTCCATATAGCTGCCTTGTAAATCTCTGAGAGGCATGTTCCTGAAGCAGGCAGAAGATGCTGTTTGTGCCCTGATGGAGCATGCATTGGCATTTGGAGGGAGAGGCTCCCCAGCCATTTGATAGCATCTGGAAATACACTGTGTGATCCACTTAGAAATTCTCTGCTGCATTATAGCTTGGCCTTTTGCTGCACCAAATATAACTACAAAGAGGTGGCACGACAGCCTGAGGTAACAGAGCAAAGCTCTGGAGACATCCAGAGTAAGCAGTTCTTCTCCCAACATTGAATGAAGCTTCAGGAAGAAGACAGGTAAACAGATTTGTTTAGGTGGAATTTGAGACACTTTAGGGATGAACTTGGGGTGTGGTTTCAGCACCAGCCTGTCCCTATGGAAGCATATAGAAGGCAGTCTGGCCATAAGAGCTTGGAGTTCACTGACACTCCATGCTGAGGTAATGGCCAAGAGAAAGACCATCTTGCTTATAAGGGGGTGTTCTGAGCACTCTGACATTGCTCCATAAAAGCTGTAGGAAGACGACACAGATCCCATGTGGGAGGCAAAGTACGAAGGAAGCCCTTGAAAAATATTGATATCAGTGTGTGAGAAGACAGTCTGACTGCCAGAGTGAGACATGCAAATACCATAGCAATGTGAACCTTAAGGGTGTCCTTGTGTATTCTGGGAGCAGCATATAGTCCAGGATCTTTTCAGTATTGGGGCCGCCACTAAGTCAACATTATTCTGAGTTGCCCATATAGAGAATATTTTTTCATTTCGAGGATAAAGTTTTCCTAGTGGAAGGTTTTGTGTTTTATGTAAAATTTCTTGAACTTGTTGGGGGCAATCTGTCAGTGCTCAACCAGCCAGCAACAAAGTAGTCAGGTGCAACAACTGCAGGTTTGAGTGCATTATCTGACCTCAGTTCTGAAGTTACGTCCAGGCACAGTGGCAGATGTATGGGACATTCGAGAGCCGAAAAAGTCTTGACCACTACAGGGCTATTACAATAATCCCAGCCTTGTCCTGTCTGATCTTGGATATTATCCTAGGAATCAGAAAAAAATTATGGGAAAGTGTATAGGAGTCCTTGAGACCATCACCTCTTCTGAAGTAGAAATGCAGACATTTAGTACTGTCCTCTGTGACAAATGAGTCTATGATAGGAGTCCCCCACAGCTGACTGAATATTGTGCAGAGGATGGATTTCTGCAGTGGCCACTCAAAACTGGCCACTAGATGTCTGCTCAACTAGCATACTAGGTTGCTGTCCCACTGAAAGTGTTGAGCCACTGGGATTGCCATGATGATGACGACACTACCATATCCAGAACCTGATGGCTTCATGGCAAAGAGGGGATGATAGTGTACCTCTTTGCTTGTTTAGAGTGCATTGCAGATGTGTTGTCAATCAGGATTTGCACCATGCAGTTCCACAGAACAGGCAGAAACGTGAGGCAGGAATGTGAGAGCCCTTTGTGCGTGTAATGTCTGGACAGGGGGAATATGGACCTCAGCCACAGTTGCAAGGTCTGTAAATGAAATGTGGCAAGTGGCGTCATATGTTCACACTAACATGTGACGTTGTAGACCCAGACACACATGCACTATCATCATCATCAGACTAGGCTGTAGATCATACACCTCTGACTGAAGTGACTGGAACCTGTCCTCTAGTGCCTGGTAGTGTAAGTGGATATGGAGTCTATTAAAGCTCTTTTGAAGTCTATAGTCTGCAATGGTGCGAGACATGATTTCTAGTAGTTTAACTGATCTACTTGAGACAATAGGGAAAGAACATATTATACGGCTGTTGCAGTATCGTGGTGGGAAGTGCCCCAATCAGCCAGTTATCTAGGTATAGGTAGACATGAACTCTGTCATTTTAATTTTACTTCTCATACTACCAAGCATTTTGTGAATATTCTCTGTGCAATAGGAGTCCAAAGGCTACAACCCTGTATTGATAATGAATGGGCCACACTGTTAATCTTGGATACTTTCTGCAGGTTGGATGGATGGCTAAGTGGAAGTATGCATCCTACATGCTACGAATCATTCCTACGCTCAAAGAGATAGAACGATGGAGGTAAGTGTTATCATCCTGAACCTGAGGAGAAACATGTATTTGTTGAGTCTCCTCAGGTTTTGGATAGAACAAAGAACTCCTGTCTTCTTCAGAATGAGGAAACACTGGGAGTAGAAGCCTTTTCCCCAAAACTCTATTGGGACCTACTCTATGGTTCCTAGACAAAGAAATGAGGCCACTTCTATTTTGAGACTTTTCTCACAAGACCCTGCTACAAAGTCAGGGAAGGGGTAGCCAAGGATCATTTGATATCATAACAGACAATACGCAGTGGAAAGAGGCAAGGGAACTCTAAAGATCTATAGTCTAGGTCTAATGTGGCTCTCAACAGCTTTGTCAAATCTGCTAATGCATCATAGGAGTGGGGTGCATAGCCTCCTCTTCCTAAGCAATCTCCAAAACATTTTTTTGTCATGATATTCCATCTGTCTGGGATGGTAGGATAGCATGCACTGTGAATGGTCCATCTTGTGGCATGGAGCAGAGAGGTGTGAGCCCCCAGAAAGCGCAGGGTAGCTTTCAAGTCCTTCAGTCAGTGCACAGCACTGCCTGTCTGCATGGTGCAAAAGCCCTGAGCCCTCAAAGGACAAGTCCTCTATCATGGCATGCATTTTCCTCAGGATGCCCAATGCCTAGAACCACAGTGGCCATAAACCGATCTGCAATGTCTAAAGCATCCACTGCTGCCTGCAACACAGTCTTGGCCACCATTCATGCTGGCGTTTCTAAATATGTCCCCAAGATCCTCTGCTGTCATAAGGGAATTTCACATTGAACAGGGTGACACCCTTTCTTGTAAGTATCATAATTCGGCAGATTTAAATAGGGCTGGTTGTTAGCCTCTCACAGCTGGAGCGAAGCTGAACAGCATGACTTTCTCTCAAATAAACTGAGTCATTTAGGATCTTCGTCCTTAGATGTGCTTTAGCTCAATGTCTACCTCTCTTGTACAAGTCACATAATTAAGGATCCCAGCTTAGGGAGAGCACAAAGGTCCTCAAATCCTATGGGGGGCACCTGGTATTTCTTCTCAGCTTGTTTTGCCATTGACGTTACTGTGGATGGAGTCTGCCAGAGCTTTAGCGAGGTCAAGCAGTCCCTCATTAACAGGGAGGGTGATCCTGACAAGACCAAAAGCTGACAGGTTTTCAAACAGCTTGAAATAGTTTTGTCTTATTTCTCAATACAGACTTTGTTTGAGAAGCTATTTTCCATTACTGAGGAAAAGAAAGAGCTCTCTCTTGCTAGCAGTATGAATGGCCAGACCACTAATACCTGAATACCAGAAAAAAACAGATTTAGGGTCAGAGCAACATCAATACCCCAACTCATCGCTAAATAATCTCTTCTCTTTGTTGCCAGGTGAAACTGTATCCTTGATATCCGTACTGGCACCAGATGACTTCAGGGTGTTTCTCAGTTCTTGAGTCTGTACGGGGCTTGGACTTCTCTGTGAATGCTTTGCTGCAGTCTGTCCTTGTGGGATGACAGCGAGCTTCTTCTTGAGTGTCTACCTCTGTATTTGGAGCAGGCCTTCTCGGTACTTGACTTCATCACCTGAGGTTTTGGTGCTAGCTTCAAAATTGATGTTAAGGGCAGCTTCAGTGCCAGGAATGCCTGTACCAGATCTTTCCATGGAGCAGTCTTCTCTGCACTTGTTTCAGGTGTCACCTGTCATCTGCCAATGAAGGATGCAGATTTGTTCACCAGTGGGATTCTGGAGCTTGTTTCCTTGAGGTCTGATGAGACCTTTATGTACCGTTCCAGAAGATGGAATTTCAGGCCTTGCAACTTATGCATGATAGCATAGAAGGACAAGCAAACCAAGTATCTGCTCAGAATATGCCATTCCCCAAGCAGAAGACAAATACAAATTAGTCCATCGCAGAATAGACAGGGCTTAAAGCCTGCAGGTTTCAAATATGCCATGTTAAGAAGCTCTCTACAAAGGGGTCTGACCAGTAAAGTTCAGCCTATATTGGTTAGATTACTTCATGGTAGTTGAACATAAAAGATAAGTAGCAGTGCTGAAGACTTTGTAGAGTTTTGAAATTTAGCCTGAGTTATGAACTAGTGGGTCAGACAAATGCCAGCCTCTATCTTGTTGCCACAGGCAGGAAGAGGGAACTGAGGGAGGGATGCAGCCTTCCTGCCCTTAATGCCTTCTGGTCTCATACACATGAAGCTCATGTGCACCTACAGTGGGATCCACACTAACACATACTTGAAGAACCTATGGTACATTTCAGTCTGTTAAAAGACTTAACCCACAAATGGTAAAAAGAAAAAAAAATAAATACTTTTATAAATCCCCAGAGGCCTCCAGCAGATGCTTCATTCTGTATGCCAGCCACTCTGGGGTCTTCATGCTCCTCTGGGAAAGTTATTGCAGAGCCACTTCCACTTCCAGGCAGCAGAGAGGATGGAAAAGTTGTTTGTTGAGTAGCAGGATTTGTCAAGACACCTGATAAGCAAAAACAAGCCACACACAAATATTCATGTATCTTACCACAATTAATTTGCTATAGCAATATTCTTTTAGCTGTCTTAAAGCAATAGAGAGGCTGGAAATAAGAAAGCAGAAGCCAGCACCAAATGACCAGCCAGCTCTCTATATATTACCAACAGGTTTAGGAACTACTGCATTAAAGTATAATGTATAGTATAACATTTTGAATCCATAGTACCATTGTATAGCAAGTGGAGTTTCCACCCTGTTCTGAACAGAGCCCGCTTACGTACAGTGGAGTTTGGCTACACAGGTTAGCCTGAGTAACTTTGTCTTAGCTACATTTTTCCCCCTAAACTTGTCTCTTCCTAGGGTTTCCCTGAAGTGACACTTCTGTCCTAGACCATGACTTCTTCTCCCCCAAGAGCCACTCCCACTCTTCATACTCAGAATGAGTTAGATGCACCTGGCATAATACAGAAGTCAGCCAGCATTTCTCTATAGGGAGGCAGAATAGAAAAATGCTGACACCCTACTACCCCTTATGCTACACAAGGTCACTAATGAGAACTTGCCCCATCTTACAAGACATAACAAAATACTACCTGTGACCGAAGGTGCAGAGAAGGATGGCATCAGCGGGGTCTGTGGTGCTCGCCCAGCATGACCTCTGGTAATGTCATAGGATGAAGCAATGGAAAATCCTGAAATGGGGGGTGCCATGGGAGGTGCAGAAAGGTTAGGGCCAGGAATACAGCTATGGGGAGGAGGTGCTGAGAAATGGGACATGGCGCCGCTAAAAGCTGAAGCAGTTGGAGAGGTAATAGGAGGTGGGGCAGGAGTTAAAGGGGGAGCAATAGTTGAAACTGTTGCAGAAGGCACAAATGGCAAAGGTGCTGACGACCTCATAGGAGGAAGTGAAGACTCTGAGGGTGATAGAGGTGTGGAGAATGATTGAGGAGGGAAAGATGGGAGAGGGGAGATGGATGGAGCAGTGAGAGAACTGGACAAAGCTAGGAGGGAGAAAACAGAAAACAAAAAGTACTTTTTATTAAAGTTATCATAGCTTTAAAATTCTTTACAAAATATCTGAATAATATACCTAATGTTTTCCCCCAAAAAATAAGTTGTATGTAGTAATGATTCCAGTTACAAGTAAACGGGCACCAAAAGGTAAGTGATGCCCCATCTTCCACTGTGACCCCATCAGACGTCAAGCTAGAGAGCAGCAGGATGAGTCAGTACTTGAATGGAGACTTCCAAAAGTGGCCTCACGTGCTGCCAGTTCAATAGATGACAATCTTCTTTCAGAGTCACTACTCAGTTAACACTCCAACATGATATTAGGAGGAATTGTGCTACTGGAAAAAGCGTTCATTAGAGATTCTGTAAGACTTTAGCTAAATTCCACCTTGAGTTATTAAATTCCAACTACCTTAATTTCACCTAAGTTTTAATTAGACAGGTATGATGTATTCTGCTATACTTCCTGTGCTAAACTCTTGGGTAGTATTGCTGTACACTGTTAACAGCTTCCACATTTCACCTCAGTAGTGGCTACCTTTCAGTACTGTGAAATGATTGCTGTGTGTGATGGCAGTATAAAATGTAGAGAGTACTTTGAGTTTAAGATACATAATAATGCAAATAACAAGAAAAGAATACTTTAATGATATAAGGTGGGGGGAGGGAAGAGTTAGGAAATGCTTAAATTAAGGTTCTCACGTCAACATTATTGCATACCCTACAGCACAAACTGCTATTATGAGAAGAGTGCCTATGTAAAAATGATACCATCTTTCTCAACAGTTCTGATCCCTGTGTGACTTCAAAATTGTAACAAAAATAACTCATTACTTTTTATGCCTTTTAGTAATTTGGAGGCCATACAACTACTGGAAAGTAAACTAGATTCTAAGTATCAACTGGAGGGTCAGATGTTACTCTGAGGTTGCACAACTGTAACTGCACACGCACCAAAAAGAGGGAAATTGGTCTACAGAAAATGGTGCACACACTAGAACAGGGGTAGGCAACCTATGGCACGGGTGCCAAAGGCATCGCGCGAGCTGATTTTCAGTGGCACTCACACTACCTGGGTCCTGGCCACTGGTCTGGGGGGGCTTTCCATTTTAATTTAATTTTAAGTGAAGCTTCTTAAACATTTTAAAAACCTTATTTACGTTACATACAACAATAGTTTAGTTATGTATTAAAGACTTATAGAAATAGACCTTCTAAAAACGTTAAAATGTATTACTGGCACGCGAAACCTTAAATTAGAGTGAATAAATGAAGACTCTGCACACCACTTCTGAAAGGTTGCCGACCCCTGCACTAGAAAATCAGGCCAAGTGATCAGATAATTTCCCCACATGATCCTGCAAAATCTTCAGATTATCTACAGTACTAGCCAGCTCTATTATTATTCCTTACACAGCAGTCAAAGCCTCTATTTTCCCTGTCCACTCCTCCATAAAAACCCTAGACATACATTCTATAAGAAATTATGTGAGTAAGTTTTAAAAGCCTTATTCTTAAAAGATGCAGCAAGTCATTTAAGGAGCACACTACTGGGATTAAGGAAGAAATTAAATTCTTCAATTTAGTCTGCAGAAGTGCACTGCAATTATACTGATTATAATATTTCTTTCACTTGGACTAATTGCTATGCTTCAAACACATGAACAAGCAAAACCCAGTTGCTTGGAAGCCTCTTATACCTAATGAGACAGGTGTGGTGGTGGTGGCAGCAATGGTGATACCAGAAGCTACTGCCCCTGCTGTGCTTGGTGGGGGAGTGCCAGGTGGGGTCGTCTCTATTCCACTCTCTTCCATCATTTTTCTTCAGCTACAACAAACTGCAGAGAAACAAAATCTGTATTGAGAAATAAGACAAAACTATTTCAAACTGAATTACAAAGAAAGGAACATGGTATAGTGGACTAGATGCTGGTTTAGGAGCCCAGGACAGTTCAAATACCAGCTCTAAAACAAATCTTTTGAGGAGACCTGGGCATACCATTTACTCAGTGTCCCGCATGTCTGTACAAGAATATTCTTTTCCCACCTTATACTATAGAAGCAATGTTTCAAATTCAAAACTTCTCTCTGAAATCCTTACTTCTAACACACCTTTCATTTAAGGATATGAAATATTTTACAAACACTAAACCTCACAAAATCCACACAAAGCAGATAAGTACGTATTCCCATTTTACAGATAAATAAACTAAAGCACTCCGACTGAGCACCTGTTTTCAACAGGGTGCTGAACACCTGAACTTATTTCAAAAGACGTTGTGGTAGAAAC
Source organism: Chelydra serpentina (assembly GCA_037349315.1). Classification (NCBI taxonomy): domain Eukaryota; kingdom Metazoa; phylum Chordata; order Testudines; family Chelydridae; genus Chelydra; species Chelydra serpentina. The sequence continues at coordinate 33,676,505 of JBAIAC010000042.1, forward strand.
TGTAAATTCAAGTGACTTGCCAAAGGTAACAAAGGATACCATTGGCACATCTGGGAACAAAACCCAGGAAATCCTGAGTCCTTGTCCTCTGCTTTAACTATGACCTTGTTTATACAGTGAAACCCCGCTATAATGCGATAATTGGGGTCCAAAAAATTCCATCGCGATAAATGCGGGGTCGCGTTATAGTGGGGTTACGAAAATGTACCGTCTCAAGCCGGTCTTTTCTCGCCAAAGTGGAGAAGTTTGACCAGCTTGAAACTTTTCTGCTAAGAGAAGAGAAGAGAGAAGAGAAGAGACCGGCTTGAAACTGACTAGCTTGAATTTCAAGCCAGTCTCTTCTCTCAAAAGGGGAAGGAGATGGAGCCAGGGTCGGCTCTAGGCGAGGAAGCACACTCTGGACACTTTTTTCTTTTTTTGGCTTGGGGCCGCGGGAGCCACCTTATGATTGCGTTATAGCTGAATTCGCGTTATCGCAAGGCGCACTATAGGGGGGTTTCACTGCATTAGAAAACTTGTGCTCATGTAACTAATTGAACATAAAAATCTATGTTGTTATACCAGTGCAAGTCCCTGATACTGACACAATGGAAAATGGTTTTAAATTGCACTTAAAATGATTTACTGTATTAAGCTTAAGCACAATTTAAAGCAGATTCAGTATGTCTACACTAGGGGGTTACCCCTAGTGTAACCAGATGGATTTTTATAATGATTTAGCTACAGCAGTTGAGGTTTACCAAAACAGACAAGCCCTATGAGGCCACACTGTCTCTCTCCTCACTAATCTAATGAGAGCATCTAAGATTAAGACTGAATGACAAACTGGTTTTCTTTCACAACCAGTAGAGGATAGGAGTGTCTTTCATCAAACTAACACACTGGAAAATCCATTTTAGCCCAAGAAACCATACCCTTGCTTTAAAATACCTTATTATTTAAAAAAGCACCACAAAATGTGTGAGAAGCAGGAGAGAGAGATGGGAGAAAAACATGCAAATGAATTCTCAACTTTCCTTTTCTCCCATTTCTGATTTGTGTTCTATAGTATAAAGGTAATTTAAAAAAACAAACCACACAAATAATGCCTTCTCTCTCACAAAAGTCTCGTAAACCAGGCAGTTATTTGCTTCTTGGAAGAACATTTCCTAAGGTAGCTATAATGAAATACAAATCCCATGTGAACTCATTATATGTATAACAAATACACTGAGTCTTGATAAGAATTGTCCACAATATCCATTACGTCCAGGAGCCATCAAGCTCTGCCAGCATATTCATTTAACAAGGCACACTGGGAAAGTCTTAGAAAATGTGCTAAAAATACAATACACAGAGATTTCCACCTTAGAAAATTACAGGGTTTCTCCCCCCTCCTACTAAAAAGTCATATTCCATGTTAAAAAGCCTACATACTCAGCTACTGATTTAACACTAAAAGTGTTCACATTCTTGTTACCAAGCTGAGGAAGGTAAAATATATACCTACATGTACACAGATAAGAGAAGGTATAGCAACAGTCAATACTGACATATGCTCACAGGTGAACTGTAAAGCTCCTGAGAATAAATGAAAGTTTAAATTATACAAGGAACAGTTCTGTTGCCCCTGGAAAACACAAACAGAAGGCTTTGCACAAAAGGTTCAGGTGACAAAGAGGGAGATGGAATAATTGAGCCAAGTTACAGAGAGGCAACAGATCCATTCCATGTCCACTAAGCAGTACTCTTCATGGCTGAGGTCGCCCAACATCGGAGGAGGAGGGGGGAATTCCCCATATGCCGTTAGTTTTACTGCCTACAAGCCAGCCCCTTTCCTCTCCAACTCGAAACCTCCTCTCCATCCAAGAACAGATGAAGGACCTCTGAAGCAGCATTCTGCAGCCTGTATGGGGATGGATCCTATCTGCAGAATCTCTGCATGCACCCCAGTACCCTGCAGTGGAACTGCATTGGGTAGAGCCTTCCATTAAACTTACCTGGGCTGAAAGATTTGTTTTTAATAGAATATTTTTAAAAAGCTAATAGCAAAAGTTTATATTTCACAATTAAAACATTCCTAAAGCTCTTCCTCCTTCAATTACCTGCCAAAAATCCAATGTTGTTGTTATGGCTGTGAAGACATTAGTTATTCCTGAGCGAACAAGAAATTCTCAATTTATGTCCTAGCAGACAAGTTTACTCCTCAGGGAATTCTGCAGACAACAAAAAAGATTTATCCAGGAGTAGAGAGTTAAAGAAACCCCTAAGACAACCCAGTTCCTGTTTCTCGGTTATGATTTTGTTGGATGCCTCAGTCTGGGTATGTCACATGTGCCAGCTGGGCACATCTTGGGAGGAACACTCTAACCTTCCAGTCTTTTAGTCTATTCTCATTTTTTCACCCTAACCCCATAGGGTTACCATATTTCCAGTTTCCAAATAGAGGACACTGCCTGGGTGAGGGGAGAGTTGGGGGAGGAGGGGGTACAATTGCAGGGTGCTGGAGGGGTGTGTGTACTGGGAGGAAGGGAGTTGGGGGGTGCTGGAGTGGGTACCTGGGGCCTCAATCTTGAGATGGAGGGGCAGTGTCGCCCCCTGTCACAGTGGCAGGGAGGCTGGCGCAGTCCCAGAACATAGTGCAAGCCTGTCACTCAACACCTCCCTGCAGGGCTCTCCCCTTCCCAGGGCTGGGAGCCAGGGAGGGCAGGATCCGGGAGCTACGAGGGACCAATCAAATGTGGATGCACGGGAGGGACTAATTGCAAAGCAGACCAATCAGGGCTCTTTCTGAGTTGCAACATCTGCTCTGCAAGAAACCCGGACATTGTCTCTTATTAGAAAAATCTGCCCAGACAGATGATCAAAAAAGAGGCAATGTCTGGGAAAACCTGGACCTAGTAACCCTAGTCACCTAACCCCACAAGACCCTCCCCTCCCAGAAAGCAGCAGCCCCTCCCTGCAACTCTCAACTGTTGCTCCTGCCTCTCCCTGAGGAGTGCAGTTTGCCAGCTCTGGCAACTGCTGCAGAGGGAGGGGGCCCAGCCTCACCATGTGACCGAGTGGGGCCGGCAAACCTGGGAGCTGCAGTCCACCTGTGCCTCCCATCCAGGCGCACTGCGAGCTAGGCTCTGCCGGGGCGGTAAGCAGCACTAATTCTGCAGGAAAAAATGAAATTCTGCCCAGAATATTAATTCTGTGCAAATTCTGTATTGTATAGTGGCACAGAATTCCCCCAGGAGTAAGACAGGTAAAGAAGTCATTGGTCAAAAAGACTAAAACACAGACTATTTGATCAACTCTCCATAAGAGCATGTTCATTCAACAGCAGTATTTCAGATAATGCTGTTGATAGGGTTTGTTTGTTTTTTAATACACACACACACACACACACACACACACACACACTGTCCACGTGGAATGACTGAACAGGTTCCACGTGAAACTTTTTCGGTGGCTTACTACATATATTTTCCACAATGATTATAGGCTCAAGAGCTAAGGAACAAACAACCTAATCTAGAAAATAAGGTGTAAACAGGATACCTAAACAGAAATGTATCATCCTGATTCTCCGCTACCATGCATTCTATACAGTTATTTACATTTGTGTGGAATGAGTGGGCAACAGCATTGCCTACCCCAAGTGTTCACATATCACAGATAAGCCCCTAAAAATCATGATTTTAAAATATATTTTGTTTGTGATTTTAAGTTTGCCTTCTAGTTCTGGAGTCATTGAGGGGAAGCTGCCTGCCCCAAAGTGTGTAAGAGAATTAAGTTCAAAACAAACACACACACACACGCTTCACCACTGGCAGCTCAGAGGGGAACTTCTCCTTAAACCTTCTTAACCCCCAGTGAAAGGGAGCTGACATTCTATCTTTCTCCATCCCCTGACCCCCATCAGTAGCTTGTATCCTTCCCCACTCCATCCCACTCACCTCCTAATCCACACAATCTTCCCTTCCATCCTTACATGCTCACCTACAGTCTCCAAACCTTAACTTCACCTACATCCACATTTTCTCCCCTTATTCCTTTACAGTATCCTACCCCTCACGTTTTCCCTCTGTCAACCTCTATTCCCTGCACCTCCCTCAGCCCAGGGCTACACTAGGGAAGGGGGGTCGATCTACGATACGCAGCTTCAGCTACGTGAATAACGTAGCTGAAGTCGGCGTATCGTAATCGGCTTACCTGACCATGAAGACGGCGGCGAGTCGATCGCTGCAGCTCCCCCGTCGACTCCGCTTGCGCCGCTTGATGACGTGGTTTTCCGGAGCCGATGGGGAGCGCAATCGGGGATCGATTAAGCGCGTCTTAATGAGACGCGAAAAATCGATCCCCGATAGATCGATTGCTACCCGCCGATCCGGCGGGTAGTGAAGACAAGCCCTCAGTCTGCCTCCTACACGCACATACCACACATCAAGGCGCCATTGTGAATAAAGGAAATGTCATGAGTTTTGAAGCCAAGAGCCGTGAGATCATGGGAAACTTAAAAACACACAAATATCACAAAGCTCATGGTAAAAAAAAACAAACAAAAAAACCCACAAAAATTGGTAATGCTTCAAGTATAACATGCTTCCAAATTAAAAGTACCCACTCTCAGTGTAAGCGATTATGAAGGAGCAAGACAGGGGAGACTCAGGCCCATAGATATCATTCTAGAGAATTAAAGAGAGTAGGTATGCAGTACGAGTAAGAGAAAACAAAAGAGGGCAAATAAGGTTTGAAGACTAGTCGCCACACAACAAAGCTGCTGAAAACAGCCCTGAAGAAAACTGCAGGGGCAAAGTGCCTCTCAGGACCAGGCCCCAAATCCTTAGTCTCTACCAGCTTTGGCAGTGGCCTTTGGCTTTACTATTACTCCCAACCTTATATTAAAGTTATTTAGCTACAGAAAAACCTCTCTTTTTCCTCGCTGCTCCAATCCACAAACCCATAACCTTCAAGGATTACTTGCTGAGAATTAAACCCTACTTCCAAGCAAAAATTTAGTTTTACATATTTATAGAGCCCTACAGTCTCTCTTCCTAAGACTTCACTGCTTCTACACAACATTATACAGTGAAACCCCGCTATAACGCGATAATTGGGGTCCAAAAAATTCCATCGTGATAAATGCGGGGTCGCATTATAGGGGGGTTACAAAAAATTACCGTTTCAAGCCGGTCTCTTCTCCTCTCGCCAAAGCCGAGAAGTTTCAAGCTGGTCAGTTTCAAGCCGGTCTCTTCTCTTCTGGCCATAGTGGAGAAGTTTGACCAGCTTGAAACTGACCAACTTGAAACTTCTCCGCTTTGGGGAGAAGAGAAGAGAGGGCTTGAAACTTCTCCGCTTCCGTGAGAGGAGAAGAGACCGGCTTGAAACTGACCAGCTTGAAACTTCTCCGCTTTGGGGAGAAGAGAGAAGACACTGGCTTGAAACTCAAACCAGTCACTTCAAGCTGGTCAGTTTCAAGCCGTCTCTTCTCCCCAAAGCAGAAGTTTCAAGCTGGTCAGTTTCAAGCTGATCAAACTTCTCCACTTTGGGGAGAAGAGAAGAGGGCTTGAAACTGACCGGCTTGAAACTGACTAGCTTGAGTTTCAAGCCGGTCTCTTCCCTTCTTGCCAAAAGGGGAAGCGGAGGCAGGGGCGGGGGGAAGGAACAGGGGAGATGGGGAGGAGATGGAGCCAGGGTTGGCTCCAGGCGAGGAAGGACGCTCTGGATGCTTTTTTTTTTTTTTTTTTTGCTTGGGGCAGCGGGAGCCACCTTATGATCGCGTTATAGCCGAATTCGCGTTATGGCGGGGCGCGCTATAGGGGGGTTTCACTGTACCTACTACCAAAAATAAAATGTTTGTCCAAATATATTAGCAATGTGCATTGTGATATTTTATATACAAGAACATTCAATCAGCAGTGGATTACCCAGTCATTAATGCAAGTTAGTAAAGTCTATTTTAGGGTATGTCTACATTGCAATTAGATACCCGTGGCTGGCCCATGCCAGTTGACTTCACCTCACAGATCTCAGGCTAAGGGGCTGTTTCACTGCGATATAGACTTCCAGGCATGGGCTTGAGTGCAGGCCTGGAAGTCTACACTACAACGAAAAAGCCCTGCAGCCTGACTCAGCTGGTATGGGCTAACCTATGGGGGGGGGGGGGAGGAGGAAGGGTTATTTGCAGTGTAGAAATGCCTCTAGTCACTTCCTCCACACACCTACTGCTGCCTTTTTTCAGATGATTAAAAAAAAAAAGTGTCTGAACAGAACCCACAAAAGCGATACTTCCTATGTCATATCTATGGCCCTGAAGTTGACATAATAAAAAGCAAACAAACCAGTCCAAAAATATAAAACCCAGGAGACAAAGAATTACAAGCAGAGTCAAGCAAATGTGTAATTAGCCCAAAAGAAATTGTGCTCCTGCCATCTAGTGGTTTGTGACTAAAAGTGTATTTCATGAATTTGGTCATGTCACTGAATTTGGAAAAACTTCCCAAACTTGAGTGCGTTCTGTATGATTACATTAAACTGTGTTTAATAAACTAAATTAACAACATAAAAGTAGCATATCCCTAACAGCTCCTCGCTCTGTGGCTTTGTTTACACAAAGATTTTTTTTAATTTGCCACTAAAAAGTTCCATCAGTATAGATCACATTTCGGAAGGGTTTATTTTAATATAAAACTCAGGAGGGTTAGGTTACTAAATGACAAGGGAGTGAGGGTGAGGAAAAAAAACTGGTCTCTGCTAATGCTACCACTGTGTCCAGCAATATTAGAGCTGCATCAGTACTAAAGAAAACATGGAAGCTTTTAACAAGAAGAATACTTCGTACAGACAAGGTCTGTGCCTCTTTGAGGTGTAACTATTTACTTTATTCTGAGTGCAGAGACAATACAGCCAAGGAAGAGGAAGCTGAATTCTAGTAAGTTGTTAACTGACAATTTGGGGGAAAAGACTAACAGCTTGATTTTCTAAGGTGTAAAGCACCCACAACTCTCATTTGCTTCAGCAGGATGTGTGGGTATTCGGCACTTAGGAAAAATCAGGCCATAAATTCTGACAGCACAACTTTTTTTTAAAAAAAAGTGATTATGTTAGAAGCAGAAAAAAAAGTTTCATTTAGAGATCAAAGATTGAGCTGGCTGAGTTGGCAATCAGAAAAAGTTAGCTTTTGATTTTTAAAAGTAATGTGAAGTAACTGAAAAATGTGAAACTAAATAATTTATACATTTGTTTTTCTGACTATAATCTTAATTTAAGATTATTTTCAGATTACATCCCAAAAATATGGAAATTAATAGTTAAGGATGAACTACTTAGAAATGAAGATTATCCAAAATTGACAAGGATAAAGTCAATTTCTAGAACAGAATCACAGTTTACAGCGGTGTTATGTTTAACTGTTAACCCTTATAAGCAGATTTCCACAGTTGAGTAGACATTCATGTTAACAGACAAAGCAGAGTAGAATTATCTTGAGAGGCTCAGGCTTCTTCACCTGAGAAGTGAATAAACTCAGCAATCAATTAAAATGCATTAAATAACATTTAAGTTTGGTATGTTTTTAAATATGTAACAGGCAATGTTCCTATAACGAGGTGTGAAAAGGTAATATTAGATTAACATCTAAATACACACATCCTAATTAAGGGATATATAGGCACAGATATAAATAATACTCATTTATGAACTGTAGCCCTTTTCACCTTCTAAGGCTAACCGCAGTTGCGTTATATCAATAGGAGAAGCTCTCCCGTCAGCATAGTGCTGTCCACACCAGTGCTTAGGTCAGTATAACTTATATCACGCGGGGTTGGCTTTATTCATAAGTGGTAGTGTAGACATAGCCCAAGTCTCTTACAGATATTAAACCATTATTTCCCAGGCTAGATAGGTATCAGGTTAGTTTGGGGGTGGGAGTGTATGGGTAGAGGAAAGGATCAGTGTAGCTAGGGAAAGCTGAAGGACATCAGATTTATACCACCCTATACACATACTGTAAACATATTGTTTCATCTGCTTATAAAGTGGGGAGCTGGCTCACTAAAATCCATCCTATTTACCTTAAACGGCCAACCTCATTAAAGGCCACAGAACAGAAACAGCTCAGATACTGGGATAAAGACTCAAGATCTGCCACCCTATCTTTCTCTTTTGTGCCCCAGTGGCACTCAGCTCATTCTTGGGCAAAGCAAAAAAGATAACAAAAAAGAGACACAGCAACTATCAGAACATGCTGTGATGCCCATCTGCCAATCAATGGGGTGGCTTCTTTAAAAAAAGGTGAGATATTATAATTGAGTAATTAATCGTGACAAGCCTCCTGAAGAAGCTACGCAAATTATGTTAGTTCCATTTGACAGAAGAGGATCCCACACATTTAATGCAGATAGGCAGGCTCCTCGGTGACAGTCTTGCTGATGTAAATGAAGTGCCACGTGGGCACAGGGAAGACCAATGCACATGGAGTCAACAGCAAGAATGGATGCTCGCTGACATGCTCAAAGCCCGAGGAAGAGTTACGCTAAAATCAGAACTTCTTGGGTTTTTCTGTACCAGTCCTTTTCTAGCAGGATCAGACTACCCCAAGGCCCAGCTGTTTTCTAAACATTGCTTGCCAAACTATATGAGTATTTAACATTTAATCATCATCATCACTGTACCAACAAGACTCAGATACCCGAAGGACAGGCAGTAAATATCAGACAGAAGAGCTGGCCTCTGTCCCAAAGAGTTTACAATCTAGATCCGAGGCGCTATAGCACAAATGAGCTACCGGGCCAATCTTCATAGGATGTTTAAATCCCTCCATTTTACAATGTAAAAAAGGCACCCACCGTTGGGATTTAGGGAACTAGGCTATTCTCTAGGACTCCCGGGTCACACGGGCAGTAAAAACCAGGCTGCAACCGTTCACTTGCAGTGAATCCCACGCGCTGCTAGAAAAGGCCCCGCCAGCCGCCCAGCTTGCGTTGGTCTGTTTTTCCAAGTTACCCCTGCCCCCCTTACGCAGCAAAGACAACTCCTGACAAGGCAACCCGAGTGCAAACCCACCTAGGGAAGCCTCCCTGGGCCGGCCACCACCGCGCCCACAGGCGTGACGATCTCTCTGGGCCGGGCACACGCTATTTAAACAGCAGCAGCATCGACTGTTTCACTTCTGTTCACTTGGCAGACGCGCCCCCACCCCGACCCCAGGCTGCGCCGCCGCCGCCGCCAGACTCTCCAGCGCTGCCTGCGGCGCAGCGCCAGGGCAGGACCCTGGAAAACAAGCCCCGCGTAACGGCAGCAACGGGCCCGCGGCGCTGCGTGACCCCGCAGCCGGCTCTGACGCCACCGCCGGAGGACAAGCACCGCCCCCAGCCCCCGCGCGGGCAGCCTCACAGAGCAGGGGGCAGAGCGCGAGGAACGGGGCGCAGACTCAGTGCAGGGCCTACAACTCCCATGAGACTTGGGGCGGCAGCCGCACATGCGCACTGCCGCCCGCCGCCGGTCTGGGTTGCCACGTCTCTCTCCTGCCGGTGACTCTGCTCACGCTCCTCGGGGCCGGGCCGCTCCCGCGCGCGCTGCCTGGCGTGGCGGCGGCATCGCCCACCAGTCCTCACCTAGCTGCGGGTCCCTCCTTGGCCGGGCCCGGGGCGCCACTTCCCTGGCGCTGTCTGCCCCGCGCCGCCGCTCGCCTCCCGCATCCAAAATGGCCGCGTCTGGGAGCGAGACGCCACCGCCTGCTGCCACGTTCGCCTGCGGCGGGTGGGGCCGGGCGGAGCCGCCTGCTGCGCGTGACCTGGGGCGGTCCGGCCACGTACCGACAGGTTCTTGTCCCGCCCGCGGTACCTCCTGCCCCTTCTTCCTCCCAGCCTGCTCAGACAGCAGGTGTCCCTGGTGGTCTAGTGGTTAGGATTTAGCACTCTCACTGCAATGGCCTGGGTTCAATTCCCACTCAGGGAAAAGTGACTTTAAATAAAATAAACTTTCCATTAGTCTTCACTTATTGGGGGGTAGCTCAGTGCTTTGAGCATTGGCCTGCTAACGGGGTTGTGAGTTCAATCCTTGGGACCTTAGGGGGCCATTTAGAGATCTGGGACAAAAAATGGGGGATTGGGTTGGACTAGATGACCTCCTAAGGTCCCTTCCAACCCTGAGATTCTATGATGCTGCCCTAGCGGAAACCCCTCGTGCCCCCCCCCCCCACCTCTGTGGGGGCATATTTGCAAAGCAGGGCACAGACCTGTTCCCGCCCCACCTCCTACAAGCACCACCACTAATGCTGGTTATGAACACGTGCAAGTGGGTGTAATAGGATGAAGTCAAGAGGAGGCTGTGACATGCTGGCAGAGCGGGTGCCAGCTCGTGCCAAGGCTGCTGGGCAACTAGATTTTCCAGGCATCGGGTTTTCAACCAGAATGCCCGGTCAAAAAGGGACCCTGGGGCTTTGGTCAGCACTGCTGAGCGGGCCGCTAAAAGTCCAGTCAGCGGGGCTAAGGCAGACTCCCTGTCTGCCCAGGCTCCGTGTGGCAGCCACCATGTCCGGCTCCTAGGTGCAGGGGTGGCCACCCTGAACAGCGGCGCTGGCTCCACAGCTCCCATTCGCCAGGCACCACAGCCAATGGGAGCTGCAGGGAGGTGCCTGCGGGCAGAGCTCAGAGGCCCTGTACCTAGGGGCTGCAGAATATGCCAACTGTTTTTGGCAGCTGCCTGAGATAAGTGGTGCCCAGCCACAGCCCAAACCCCCTTCTACATCCCTGCCACAGCCCTGAGCCCACTCCTACACCCTAACTCCCTCCCACAGCCCATACTCTTCACTCTCCTGCATTCCATGCCCCAGATCAGAACTCCCTCAGAGCCTGCGCCCCCCAGCCCTGAGCCCCCTCTTGCACACAAGCTCCCTCCCAGAGCCAGCACCCTTCACCCTCTCCTGCACTCCAACCCCCTGCTCCAGATCAGAACCCCCTCTGAGAGCCTGCACCCCAAGGCTCAGCCCTGAGCCCCTTCCTGAACCCAAGCTCCTTCCCAGAGCCCACATCTCCTGCACTCCAATCTCATGCCCTAGCCCTGAGCCCCCTCCCGCACTCCAAAACCCTCATCCCTGACCCCACCCCAGAGCCCATATCCCCAGCCAGAGCCTGCACTCCAAACCCCTTGGCCCCAGTCTGAAGCCCCCTCCTGCATCTCAAACCCCTCATCCCCACCTCCTCCCTCCTGTGCCCCAACTCCCTGCTCCATCCCGTAGCCCCCTCCTATACCCTGAACCCCTCATTTCTGGCACCATTCCAGAGCCCACACTCCCAGCTGGAGCCCTCACCCCCTCCCATACCCCAAACCTCTGCCCCAGCCCAGTGAAAGTGATTAAGGGTGGGGAAGAGCAAGCGATGAAGGGATGGGGGATGGAGTGGGCGGGGAGGGCAAGGATGTTCAGTTTTGTGCAATTAGAAAGTTGGCAACAAGATGACAGCGCCTGCAGCTGACTGAACCTGACAAACTGCTATGTTTCTCTCTCTTGAAAACTGTTGTTTGCATCTCACAGACATATCTTGCAGTGATTACTTTCATACACAAAGATACCTTATGGCATTTTTTCATTAGTCAGGACTACCAAAAAAAGCTATATACATGTTTGGCTGTTCTGGATATCAAACATTTTTTTAAAAAAATCAAATATTTTTAGTCCGCTAGTTAAGCCAAAAAACATATTATGAATTATAGGCAGTGGAGGTAGCAATGACATTTCTTGCCACAGGGTGACTGACCCCTTTAAGCATTTGGGTCTGGAGGACTACTTGCACACTATGAGCATGTGAAAGACTCCTGGTAGAAGAGCTGGAGTGGCTGCTCAGAAGAGGGTAGGAAGTGTTTTAAGGAGTCCAGGGTGGGCTATGGGGAGAGACTTAGCAGAACCTGGGAAAGTCTAACAAGCTGTGCCCAGCATGAAGTGGGCAGAAGAGATTTTATTCTTTGTTAATAAACCAGACCCTAAGAAGGGATGTTACTGGACTGTGATAGGGTATACCAACCCTACACTGGACTTGAAGGGTTAATGATTGCCTATGGGGGCAATCAGCCTTGCCCTACTACACTTGCAGTATCAGACCTGGATGGGGGAGTTAAAAGGGCTGAACCTTGGTCAATTAGGGCCTGACTAAGAAGGAAAGCCCACATATAGAGCTCAGGTAGTGAGAGAAGCCTGGCTGGCAGTTGGACACTTTCTTTTCTAAGTGAGTCTACCCAAGATTTTGTAGCGTGGTGGAAGAGCTTACAGGGAGCAGGAAGATTCCTGATGAGTGAGGGACTTCCCTGGGAGGTGAAGGAAAAACTCTCCACCAGCTGGGTGGCAGAAAGTGGTAAGAAGCTCTTGGACAAGGCTCAAAGAGAGCATTGAGCTGATGTACTGAACAGGCTGAGGCAAAGGCCCAAGACAGGGCAAGGTAGGAAGTGGTCCAGGGAAGCAGCAAGGGGGTCTGTGTAGTCATGGCTTGACTACCCATTCAAGGGTCTCTGGACTGGAATCCAGGGAAGAAGGGAGGGCCTGGGTTCCCTTCCCCTGACAAGGTGTAAGGACTACTGTAACCCTCCTACCCCTATACTAGTGGTAAAGACTAGTGAGTGTGGACTCAAACTGAGTGTCCAACATGAACTTGAAGAACTATTTGTTGGATTACTGGTTTACCCTGGAAGGGATGGGACTTTGACTTAGCCAGAGGGTCAAGTCAAAAGGAGAAGCAGACCACCACAGGGCCAGAATGACTGCTACCGGGAGGGTGCTGGCTAGTGAATTGTAAGATTACATGGATACATACAGTACTCCTTTGTAGACTTATTGAGAAGCCCTGAGTGAAGGGAAACTCTGGCAAGGGTACCATGGGCCACTCTGTCTATGGCTGCTCAGGAGGGGGTGTTCAGATGCTCAGTAGGTGGATGCTCAGGTGGTGGCTGACTGTTACAATTCCCATTATAAAAAGACCCCATTTTCAGTTGCCTATAACTTTGCTAACCTTAAACTGCGCAGGCTGAAATTTTCCATGCCAGGTGTTCATTGGGAAGTTCTAGTGTCTCTATGCTTCGGAGCAAGGGCTTGAAATTTGGTAGAAGCGTTGCCGCAGTGTCAGAAAGGTGTCTTTTGTTAACATGGTGAAAAATTGCCCAGATTATAAATCTCTGAGAAGTCACAGTTCAATAGAGGCTTGTTAGAATTTTCTAGCTAAATTATCCAAAGATTCCATCTGCACTGCATTATCCCTTCCCAGCAATCCAGATTGTGAAGAGGATACATGCAAAGAGCAACTGAACCATCCTAGAGCTGAATAGGCTTACCAGGATTGCCCCTGCAGTACTCCTCTAGGTTGCTGGTGGTGGCTGTCCTGCTGGGCACCAGAATTGAGAGCAAGGAGACTGAGTCTCTTTCAGCCCCCAACTAAAACCTCTCCAGCGCATCATCAAGGATCTACAACCTATTCTGAAGGACGATCCCTCACTCTCACAGACCTTGGGAGACAGGACAGTCCTCGCATACAGACAGCCTCCCAACCTGAAGCAAATACTCACCAGCAACTACACACCACACAACAAAAACACTAACCCAGGAACCTATCCCTGCAACAAACCCCATTGCCAGCACTGTCCACATATCTATTCAAGGGACACCATCATAGGATCTAACCACATCAGCTACACCATCAGGGGCTCATTCACCTGCACATCTACCAACGTGATATATGCCATCATGTGCCAGCAATGCCCCTCTGCCATGCACATTTGCATAGAGACTGTCCGGTTTGGGCAAAGACTAAATGGACACAAATCAGACGTTAAGAATTATTCAAAAGCCAGTTGGAGAACACTTCAATTTCCATGGACACTCAATAACAGACTTAAAAGTGGCAATTCTTCAACCAAAAAACTTCAAAAACAGACTCCAATGAGAAACTGCAGAACTGGAATTAATTTGTAAACTGGATACCATGAAATTAGGCCTGTATAAAGACTGGGAGTGGATGAGTCACTACAAAAATGAACATCTGGTATTAGATTATTCCTGTATCTACAGTAATGAAGAAGAGCTCAGTGTAAGTTCACCGGCTTGTCTTTTTCACCAACAGAAGTTGGTCTGATAAAATACATTACCTCACCCACCTCATCTTGCAAAACAACTTGATATTTTGGACAAAATATAAATATATACTAAAGCCATTATGGTAGGGAATTATAAAAACAAACAAACCACCACATAGCATTTTTATCTTTATTAAAAGCAAATACACTTAATTTTCTCATCTGTGAATTCCATATTGCATTAAGAAATTCAGAGTTACGTGTCTTACATCAGTTGAAATGTAGTCCTTTTCAGTATAATGTAGTCTTTTTATTCTTCAATATGCTAAAAACTTGTATGCCCTAAAAGAGATGTGCAATTGACTGAGCTATAGTAGTGTTATTTCATGTCTTTGATATGTATGTACATTTTCAGCCCTGGAATTACATTCAAATTCTATAAAGGTGCTTGATATTTTTAAAGAAAAAAAAAGTAATTGTATGTTGTGACATTGAGCTGAATATGCTTATGAATGCCATAACTGGAATGTGCTTTACGCTAAATACCCCTTGTATGGTGTCATTAGAAAGCTTGTAGTCTACTAGGTGTGTTCATTCTATTTGTTTGCATGTATTATTTCTATATCTGGAGTTAGGAGAATAAGATATAAACTTGTATCACTGATGTAAACATATTAAGTGGAGGCCATTAAGGATGCTCCAGAAACAATCAGTTGTAAATGGCCTTAGTTATTTGAAAGCCTTCCTGTGTATGTGTGGGCCAGCCCCTGGGGAATGGAGACTAGGGGTCTTACAATGACATGTGACCTGATAATGAAATCCATCTTAAATCTGGTACTTTTCCATTTAGAAGGAGGGGTGGGGACCCAGAGAGACAAAAGATTCCCGCCTTGTGCCAAAGCTATAAAAAGGGGGTGGAGCAGGACAAAGGGGGGCTGCCAGCCATGAGAAAACCCCTACTTACCACCTGAGATGTCTGCTGGAACTAATAAGGACTGTACCAGGGGAAAGGATTGGGCCCAGACTAGGAAGGAGTCTAGTCTGTGAAAGAAGTTTTTGGAACATCTCTGAGGGTGAGATATTACCTGTAATCAGTTTCTTAATGTATTAGGCTTAGACTTGCGTGTTTTTGCTTTATTTTGCTGGGTGACTTACTTTGTTCTGTCTGTTATTACTTGAAACCACTTAAATCCTACTTTTGATACTTAATAAATCACTTTTGTTTATTAGTAGACCCAGAGTAAGTGATTAATATCTGGGGGAGCAAACAGCTGTGCATCTCTATCAGTGTTGTAGAGGGCAAACAAATTATTAATTTACCCTACATAAACTTTATACAGAGTAAAACAAATTTATTTCAGGTTCAGGCTCCCAGAAAGGCTGAACACTGGGTGCTGGGAAAGTCCCTGTTAATTGAGAAGACCCTGGGCTGAGTGAATCTCAGTTTCAGTGAACTGCAGAGAGGCATGGTGGTCCAACCTCTGGGTCTGTGCTGGAGCTGACTGTAGTGTCTAACTCAGCAAGACAGGAGTGGAGGGGCGCCGGTTCTGGCAGCAGGGACATCAGTAGTATCCCAGCTCATCGAGTGACAGTCTCGAGGGGAATCTGACCAAACCCGTCACAGTGGCATAGTTGGCAGAATTCAAACCTGTGTGGGGAGAGCACCCTTAATGACCTCCACTTAATATGTTTACATCAGTGATACAAGATTCTCCTTACTCCAGATAAAGAAATACTGTACATGCAAATAAATAGTTTGTAATCTACTAAGTGTGTTCAGCCTTCCTAATGACACCATATAAGGGGGATTTAGTGTAAAGCATATTCGTTATGTCATATTCATAAGCATATTTCCATAAAGCATATGGAGTGCAACATCACATATGTAAAAATAAACAGACTGATTTTTCACTACTGTACTTGCACTTTGTGTTGCCACTTACATCTAGGTGAAGTGAGTGTAAACTGTTACCATTCTGCTCTTGTAGCATTTTACACCCACATTCACTGGTGTAAATGACTGTCACAAGGTGTAAGCAAGGCAGGAGAGAACCAGAGAGAAACAGGGCTTGATTCTGAGCTCAGGTTAGAAAGATCACCTGAAACTCCACTGAAGTCAGTACAGATGCACCACTATAAAACTGGTGTAAGAGGAGTATCCATGGGGCTGCATGTTAATTTCCACAAGTGACGTGATCCAAATTATCGCATTTTTAAAAAGTTATTTATTGTGTCATCTGTCTGGAAAAAAAATTTAAACTAGCACATCACATTGATTTCTTTGTATATTCTCAGATTTACCTAATATACTTGAACAGCATTCATTTTAGTGCTCAGATACTCATATACATTTTCATATTTGAATTTTTAATAACTGAAATGCATGCTACTTTTTCTTTCAATATACACAGATGTGGAGATAACTGAGTAACTTCAACTGGTGAACACTTAAATCAATAAAGGATTGTGCATATGCCAGCCAGATGCTATTTTTACTCTATTATACTATTACTTGATTTCTTAATATGGCAAAACATGCATTCTTCATTGGATTTGGCATATACGTAACCCCCAAAGTATTAAAATTATGCTTCTCTCATTATATTAGTACCGATGAAAGCAAACTCGTAACTCAAATCGCCAAATTACATTTGACCAACGTTCCAAAGAAATTATCATCAACTTTTGGGTTGAGAATAAGCATGAACATATTGATCCCCAAAATATTTATTCAGAAAGTTATATGCACCTGAAAATAAATGACTTTGAATGAAAGAATCTGTCAGCCATATAGCGTTGCTTCTGTTACCCCGAGTAGTTAGCCAATATCTGGGGCCTTGTAAGTTATTTCTGTTTGGAGGAGAAATTGATGAGAGCCTGCCTTTCTATCCAGCACTGCCCTAAAAACTCTCTCTCAGGGCCACACTACTAGTGCTTCTCTTGCTGTCACCTACTTTCAGGCAGCTTTCTCCTGTTCTCTGTTTCCCTTTTTACGCACACCAATAGACAGCTGCAACCAAATCAATCCCAGCTCCTGGGTTTGCATTCAGTCCAATCCTTGGGTGGTGGTTTCCATTGTTTCAGCTATCACTACAAAAGGGGGCATTTAATGGTTCTCTCCCCTTAGCTTGAATGGAAGGCAGTTAACATATCCATCAACTTCAGCTAAGTTTGTGACTGCCCACAGATCAAAGACATGCTTGTTGGGACCCATCCAATCTCCAGCATAACACTACTGAGTTGACTGATTCCCCCCCCCCCCCCCGCCCCCAACCCTGTAGGTGAAGGTCTTGCATGCCTAACCCTTAGGAAACCATCAAGAAATGCAGTAATACCCACTCCAAATACAGCTTTGTTAACTATGCTAACCACCTACCCAGAGAAAGTGTGTCCTTGAAAAGAAGCTCCCAAGCCTCCAGCAGAATACAGAAATAGGTATTCAAATGTAGAGTTCTTAGTTGCAACCTTTCAAAACTGTTTCCACACATTTAAATCTGTCTTCATAACCCTTGTCATTCCAATTATCAAATAGTATGGTGAATACAACGAGAAATACCCTATAAAATGCATAACTAAAAGTCTGCCCTGGAGCAACTATCAGCTAAGTAGTTCAGGAAGCACTTAATCCCTTCCCCCACCCCACTCAGTAGCACATTTATTCTTTGATTCACTCTAGCGCTAGTAAGTTCTTTAACTTTCTTGTTGCAGGTATTCTGCCCTGATACCCCCCACAGTGCACCAGCAAGTACATCTAAAGCTGGCACAGGGTGAGGTAGCAATATGCAGTTAGGCAAGACAGAGAGCCACAGTGGATGAGGTAATATCTTTATTAGACAAACACGGCTACAACATGGCATATATTAGGCAGGACAAGCAGCTTACCACCGGTCTGAGGCAAGGGGGAAGCTCAGAAGGAAGTGAGCATGTCTAAGGAATGATTTTTTCTCTGTGCTGTTCCTCTGCCCCTTCTACAGGGAAAATTATAATTGCACAATCAAGCCCTTAGGGAAGTAGCTATCGACCTTTTCAGACTACTGTGCCCCTTTCAGGAGTCTGATTTGTCTTGTGTACCCTGAAATTTCACCCTGACTTAAAAACTATTTGCTTACAAGATCAGACATAAAAATACAAAAGTGTCACTGAAAAATTGCTTACTTTCTCATTTTTGCCATATAATTATAAAATAAATCAATTTGAATATAAATATTGTACTTACATTTCAGCAGATAATGATTCGTTTGATACTGCTCTATCTGTATGAAATTTTAGTTTGTGCTGACTTCACTAGTGCTTTCTGTGTAGCCTGTTGTAAAATTAGACATATCTAAATGAGTTGATGTACCCCCTGGAAGACCTCTGTGCACCCCTAGGGGTACACGTATTCCTGGTTGACAACCACTACCTTAGGGCTATATGGTGTTTCCTATCATTGCTGTATTGGAATGCCTCCCAAGTTAACTGGATTGGCTTAGAGTCCTAGACTCCTAGTGGACATCATCCTTCTCTGATTATGGGAACCTTAAACACTTCATAATTAAGTACCCAAGAGAATATTTTAGTCTCATTACTTTAACACTTTTTAAGCGCATTCAAATACATTAGCTACTTTTCCAACATTTTCATGTTCATTTATCTTTTTGCTCTGTAGAGGGAGCTCAAGGCTTTATTCCTATCTCTGTGTGAGCTTTTAAATCAAAGATACTTTCAGTAGTTCAGGGACATCATCACTGTCAATGTTTTTTCAGCATTCTGAATCTCCCTATATTTTCAAGCCCGGTGGAGACATTGGAAAGATGTCATTAATTAAATACAGTGGGATGGTTTTCAAGGTGTGGAGCATTACCACATTGGAAAAAACCGGGGGAGGGGGGAAATGATTAATTGCATGGGCAGACCAGAGCTTTCATTTAAAATAAAATATTAAGCCTAGCTCAACAAAGGGGATTTAGGCTCAGTGTCACAATGCCTAACATATAGGCGCCCTGCTGCCTAGTGGAATCCACAGCCCCAAGTTAGGCACCCAGGCTCCCTATGCAATCATAGAATATCAGGGTTGGAAGGGACCTTAGGAGGTCATCTAGTCCAACCCCCTGCTCAAAGCAGGACCAATCCCCAATTTTTGCCCCAGATCCCTAAATGGCCCCCTCAAGGATTGAACTCACAACCCTGGGTTTAGCAGGCCAATACTCAAACCACTGAGCAATCCTTCCTAATGGATGAATTAGGTGCCCAAGAATGGGAGTCACAGAAGCCAGCATGTTGACTGGGGAGCTTCCTAAACTAGTCTGGGGGAAATACTGAAAATAGGGGTGTGGCCTAATCCCTTCCCTTCAAAGGGAGTTAGGTGTCTAATTCAAGGCAAGTGTACACTTAAAACACAGCATCAGTGCAGCTGCGCTGCTGTATTGCTTTAATGAACACACTCTATGCAGATGGGAGAGAGTTCTCTCATTGGCATAGTTAATCCATCTTCCCTAGAGGTGTAGCTATGTGAATGGGAGAAGCTCTTCCACAGACATAGCACTATCTACACGGGGTTAGGTTGGTATAACTACATCGCTCAGTATGAAAAAAATCATACAGATATAGATGGGTGGTGTAGACCAGACCTCACCTCTCTCTCCTCCGCATTCACAGCCATGAACCCTCTCCTGAAGGTAGGCAGAGGGATGATGGCTCCAATGGTTCCAACCCTGCTGAGGAACCAAGTGGGTGTCAATATGATGCCACATGATGGAATTTGTTCCCCACCCACTCCCATTGGCTTATTTAAAAAACAACATGATTAATAAAATACATAAACAAGCCACACCCTCTTAAATGAAGGCTAAAGTTGCATAGTAAAGCATTCAAAAGATAAGAAATACCAGAATTAATGTTGCCTGTGCAATATATACTATTTTCGCACAAGATCCCATCTCATTCAATGCACAGGACACACCAGGCTCTGGGAATGAATCAGGGTTATGTAGAGAAGGAGACTGTTGTCTTTGTGACCTTTGCCTCATTTGTTGCTGAAGTTGGTGGGTCTGTACTTCTTGTGAGTAATGAGAAAACCGTGGGCCTAAGCTGCCCATAACTAAAGTTCCTCCTTCTTAGCTGACATGGAGGGGACAATGAACCCGGGCCACAACTGAATACTGGGGACAACAAATGAAAAAACAGGGATGGGAGTGATGGTCATAGGGTGAAAATCAGTTAGCTGGAAGGGGACACAAAGCAGAGAGCCCCAGACAGTGCCCAGGCTCCTCAAAGGTTTCTAAGAAGTCAGTGGACGCTGCCCCAAAGAACTGTGCTTGGAGGCATGACTGAACAAGGCAACAGAAATGGGACCTGCAGTCTCAGAGTACCCCACCCCAATCGAACTTCCTTCTCCTGGAGTGATGGCTGGTCATCTTGGCCCATGCCAGGAGAAAGTTGACTAGGAGATATCACAACTTTTGGGGGCCACTGATGAGGTGAGCTAGGATTTGAAGATCTGTAGTGAATGAGACAGGGAACTGAAGGAAGAGAAAGGACAGTCTCATGGTGGTTGAATCATAAAAACATAGGGCTAGAAGGGACCTCAAAAGGTCATCTAGTCCATCTCCCTGCAGTGAGGCAGGATTAAGTATACTTATACTAACACCTGTCAGGGATAGTCTAACCCAGTGGTGGGCAACCTGCGGCCCACATGTGGCCCATCAGGGTAATCCGCTGGCGGGACATAAGACTGTTTACGTTGACTGGCCATGACCACAGTGTGTGTGTGCGCACACACACACACACACACACACTTGTATTCCCTCATTGAAAATGTCACGTGTTTCTTTAAGTTGGACATTGTTACATTGGTTTCTCACCAGTTTTTCAAAAGGACAAGTTCATTCTAACTAGAGGTTCACTATGGGCCTGATTCTGCACCTGCTGAAGTTCACAGAAGTCTTGCCATTGACTTCAGTAGGTACAGGATCCAGCCCTGTAACTAGAATTGTAACTAGCATTGGATCATATTACAGGAGGGCAGACTAGATTATCACAATGGTACCTTCTGGCCTGGGAATCCAAGAATCTAGTAATTAAGTTCTATTCCAGTATAGAGAGATAGATAGATATAGATATTAGATATCAGATATCAGTCTGAGGGGTCTCCATTATGTACAATAGAGCAAATACTGCAATGCCAATATATGGTACCCACATACAATACCTCCAACATATATCCAGTTGCAGCTGGGAGGAAGGCGGCCATGGATTGTGTTCTGAAATAAGAGCTGGAATGATGATTGATTTGTAGTTCTTCATGCTTCTCCTGGAAGGGTGCATATTTAGGTGCTATGCAGCCAGGCCAGATAGTTGGCTCATGCCTCCAGATATAATATGATCTAACATAAATATTCCTGTCTCTTATTTGCATGGTCTCTATCCAAAGGGCTATTTTAATACTGAAAGTATGCTTACCTCCTCTGGGGTTCCAAAGTCTTCCTTCAGCAGTCCTAGGTAGTCTTCTCCAGTACTGCCCTGATGGTGCCATGTCCCAAGTGGTCAGTAGGGAAACCCAGGCCCACCGTCTACTCCATGTTCCAGTCCAGGGACCCTCAACATAGCAGTTTACTCTCACCGCCATCACTGCTCCTTTCCTGGACTGCTTCTTACCACTCCTAGGTCTCCCCCGTTTCCTCTGAGAATACCAGCTCCAAACCTCCTCCTCCTTCCCAGGGAGTGTCTGCTGCTCTTGTTTGTTGCCAGCTTCCTATCTTCATAAGCCCCTCCTCTTCCTTCCTAGCTGAGCATGCTTTCAGTCAATCCTTGCTCTCTGACTCTTCCTCCAGATGCAGCCTGTGGAGTTAATAGGCCTACCTGGCCACCTTAACCTCTTCCAGTCCTGTGTGGAGTGGACATCCCATCACACTGAGATTAAACAAATATAGTTGACAAGCTAAAAGCCAAAGGTATCTTTGAAAGTAGATCAGTTAGTTATAAAGGGAAGAAGGAAAGCTTTTAAAAGTAGGAACCTTCTCTTTTGTAAGTGTGTCAGGTGACAGTGGCTTTAAAACAGGTCATAAGAGGCACAGTCAAAAGGAAAAGTAAGGAAAAAATATTGATCATTCAGTACACAAGTGCATAAAACACATAAAACAGTACAGTGAGGTGATTAATGAGGTCGCAGCAGACCAGAGAGGCTGATGAGAAATGGATTCAAATTGCTTTGTTTTATTATTATAGAGAGGGTCAGTAGATTTGTTTCCTCATCTCATTTGGTTAAGGAAAACTTCAGACATTGAATGCACAATGTGTCACCCAATTAGCAGAAACAGTAGTGAGGGGGCAGATATTTTAGGGAAAATACACTAATTCCTTTTACATGTAAGGTGTCAAATTCTGTTCCAAGTTACACCAGGGTATATCCAGAATAACTGCACTTACTCTCTTGGTTTCTAGAACTATGCCTATCCTACTGACTCTTTCTCAAATCCCCCGATATAGGGTGTGCCAAATTTATTATGCTAGAGCTTTAAATTAATTAATTTAATTTAATAAGGATGAGACTTGAGTAAATTCATTTGCTTAAGAATTCTGGCCAAATCTTGCTCTGAGTTACATTTGGGTAAATCCAGAGCAACACTACTGAAGTCAGTGGAATAACTTAGTAAAAATGTTAGTGATGTTACAGTTATATGTCAGATTGTGTGTATTTTAAGTAATTATTCCCCACTAACAAAGGGAAATCAGTGGTCAAATGGCAAGTCATCAATTCATCAGTAGAAATGATCCGTGTTTTGTTTATATGCAAGGCATTTCATTTTAGAGCAATTTGTCTTTCTCACATTGTGGCCAGGGGAATAAATATAGGTATTTCTTTCCATTTTCCTACATGAATAGGATGTCTCTAAATTATGCATGTGCCTGTGAGGGAAAATTTGCACACTGCTGTGGGGATAAGTAGACTTTGTTTTAAAACGGAGCTGTTACTTTGCAGCTGTAAGTAGTCCTGTCTGCAGTTTTATAAAAGCTTACTGGGATGATCACTTGGGGAAAACAAAAGTGTTTAAATGTACCCTACAGAGTAAAGTACAAAGGTTTGCAATCTTCTAAACTCTTTCCCCCCCAAGCCCGCAAAGTGTGATATTGCTAAGTCTCATCACCTGAGGGGCTATAGCTCTCAACTCCCACCTAAAACAACACAGTCAAAAATCATCAACATCAGAGACAAATGGGGGGGGGGGAATCAGAGGAGGCCTCTGGAAAGTGAAATAAAGCTTTAGAGAGCTCTGTATTAAAGTGACTTTGAAGAAAAAAAGAAACCACTATTCTAGGCAATCACAGCTGGTAATACCTTCCATTCCAAAATGTATTCTGCTTCTGGTTTCCAATCCTTTTCATCAGTTACTCCAGAGGTAGCTTTATGGGCCATTTACACACAAACCAGATCCTCTCCTCCCTTTGCACCACCACTACAGCAGCCTAACCCCTACCCTGTTGTAGGGGGTGTGTTGGAGAAGGAGGCAGCATGTCACGGATGGAGCACAGCTGTGCTCTGCTTGTTCTCAATTGATAGATGGTCCCTTGACCTTTGGGGTCCATAGTCAACAACTTAGGCTGGGACCCATGCAGATTGGCCGACAAAATCAAGGAATCATAACCAAATCCCTGATGATCCCCTCCCACTAGCCTCTGCTGAGCACAGGAGAGACTCTGACTCCAAAATAGCAATTTCCCCACACATTCAAAGGACATTGTGGACAGCCAAAGGGGTGGAGCTAAAAGAAACAAGGTGGCTGCTAACAAGATGTTGATTCATAAAAATAAACAAGAAAATTTTCCAAATAGCTGTGCAAGCTGGCCCTATTTAGGAAAGGTCTGCGTTCTTATCATACAAGACCCTGAAAACTGGAGTAATAGAAATGGGATGAAATTTAACAGGGCAAAGTCATGCACTTAGTGACTAACAACAAGAATTTCTGTTATAAACTGGGGACTTATTAGAGGAGGAGAGAAACTTGGGTGTACTGATGGATCACAGGATGACCATGGGCCACCAATGTGATGCAGCTGTGAAAAGGGCTAATACAATCCCAGGATGCATCAGGCAAGGTATTTCCAGTAGAGATAGGGAAGTGTTATTACCATTATATGAGACACTGATGAGACCTATGTGAAATTCTGGTTTCCCATGTTTAAGAAAGATGCATTCAAACTGGAACAGGTGCAAAGAAGGACTACTAGGATGATCAGAGGAATGGAGAACCTACCTTACGAGAGGAGAGTTAAGGAGTTGGCTTGCTTAGCCTAACAAAATGAAGGCTAAGGGGAGATGTGATTGCTCTCTATAAATACATCAGCAGGATAAATACCAGGGAGGGAGAGGAGTTATTTATATTGTGCCAATGTTGCCACAAGCATAGATGGGTATAAACTGGCTATCAACAAGTTTAGGCTAAAATTAGACAAAGGTTTCTAACTATCAGAGGAGTGAAGTTCTGGAACAGCCTCCCAAAGGGAGCAGTGAAGGCAAAAATCATAACTGGTTTCAAGACTGAGCTTGACAATTTTATGGAGCAAGTTTATGCCAATACAGAGGAGGAGGACCAGAATATCATACAAGAAGATCTGGATGACCTTGTAAACGGGAGTAATAGAAATCGGATGAAATTTAATAGTGCAAAGTGCAAGGTCATGTATTTAGGGACTAAGAACAAGAATTTTTGCTATAAACTAGAGATTTGGATGTGACAGAGGAGGAGAAAGACTTGTGTGTATTGGTTGATCACAGGATGACTATGAGCCGTCAATACGATGCAACCATGAAATAGGCTAATGCAGTCCTAGGATGCATCAGGCAAGGTATTTCCAATAGAGACAGGGAAGTGTTTATACCATTACACAAGGCACTTGTGAGAATTCATCTGGAATACTGTGTGCAATTCTGGTCTTCCATGTTTAAGAAAGATGAATTCAAACTGGAACAGGTGTAGAGAAGGGCTATTAGGATGATCTGAGGAAAAGAAAGCCTGCCTTATGAGAGAAGGCTCAAAGAGCTTGCCTTATTTAGCCTAACCAAAAGAAGGCTGAGGGGAGATAAGTTTGCTCTCTATAAATATATCAGATAAATGCTAGGGAGGGAGAGGAGTTATTTAAATTAAGCGCCAGTGTGGTCACAAGAACAAGTATAGGCTCAAAATTAGGCAAAGGTTTCTACCCATCAGAAGAGTGAAGCTCTGGAACAGCCTTAAGGGGAGAAGTGGGGGCAAAAAAACCACAACTGGCTTCAAGACTGCACTTGATAAGTTTATGGAGGGGTTGGTATGATGGACTGCCTGCAATGGTATGTGGCTCAGCATTGCCTGCCAGTAGCAAAAATCCCCAATGGCCAGAGACAGCCCAGTAGATAGGGGGAGCTCTGAATTACTACAGAGAATTCTTTCCCAGGTATCTGCCTGGTGGATCTTGCCCACATACGCAAGGTCTAATTGATCACCATATTTGGGGTTCGGAAGGAATTTTAGCCCCAGGTCAGATTGGCAGAAACCCTGGAGGTTTTTTGCCTTCCTCTGCAGCATGGGGCACGGGTTACTTGCAGGTTTAAACTAGTGTAAATGGTGAATTCTCTGTCACTTGAAGTTTTTAAACCATGATTTGAGGACTTCAGTAACTCAGCCAGAGGTTAAGGATCTATTTCAGGAGTGGGTGAGTGAGGTCCTGTGGACTTCAATATGCAGGAGGTCAGAATAGATTATCACAATGGTCACTTCTAACCTTAATGTGTATGAGGTGGTATGATGAGACTGCATACCATGGCATGTAGCTGATCTATGACTGCTAGTAGCAAATATCCCCAATGGCCGGAGATGGAACACTAGATGGGGAAGGCTGTGTTACAATAAATTCTTTCCCAAGGGTCTGGCTGGAGGGTCTTGCCAACATGCTCAGCGTCTAACTGATCATGGAGGGGCGGGGCTGCAGGGTGTTTCTGGGGAGCCCCGGCCCTTGTACTGTTTTAGGGTTGGGTGCAGCCGCACTGCCAAGTCCGTGTCTGGGGGGAAGGCCTGCAGGATGATCTCCCACCTCTGTGTAGCCAGTGGCCTGTGCTCCCCACTGCCATGCTGGAACCTCCACATGTATTTATTGACTAAAATTCTGCAAATGTTATTTAAATATTGTGCGCAAAACTTTTATTTTGTTAACATAGACTTTTTGGAGTAATACAAGAATAATTATACAAGGACACAACAATCATCCATTTACCCTGGTATCTGGTTTGTGAGTCGCCAACAATGAGTACTTAAGAAGGAGATGTAATATCTCCTTAATGCACTCTCCTTAATGACCTGGAGAGAATTTCTTCCTGACCCCAGGGGGTGATCAGCTTGCACACTGAAACATGGCTTTACATTGTATATGCTAGCTATTAATGTAACTACACAAGTGGTATTTTTATTCTTATAAATGTGTAACCCATTTTAAAAATTACTAACTTGTTAGGTAAATAATATCCTGTCAGTGAGTTCAGACATTTGTTCTGCTAGTCTGTAAACATGAATATTTACAAAGCAGCTACAGCTATTATTTGTGCACGTACTTTGACATACGTAACACGGTTACAGTCAAAGCAGTAACTAAGTAAAACTGGTAACTTTTTATGCAATAAGTCTGCTCTCTGTGTGTATTTAAAGGAATAGCAACTTCCTTCTGTGATAAAAATCTGTTAAGTCCTGTTAGCCCTGGAGAGCCAACATTCATGAGATTCTAAGCTCAACTGTTGTCTTACACTTGAAAAAACAGAAAGGAATATTTACATAAATTTTGCCACAATCCAGCTACTGTGCAAAGACTGATGACTGAGCTAAATGTTGCTTCCATTTTGAATAATCCTATGAAAGAGGCAGTCTTCACCTGAGTGTAGGGCACATGAATTGTTAGTATTATTTAAAAAAAGGTGGTAAAGCTTCATCAATGCCATCCATTAAGGCTCATGGTTTTGATACTTGTGTCAGTGCCTCTGAGAGATGGAACATTCTTGATCTTCACATAAAATCATAGAATTGTATGACTGGAAGGGCCCTCGAGAGGTCTTCTAGTTCATTCCCTTGCACTCAAGGCAGGACTAAGTATTATCTAGACCATCCCTGACAGGTGTTTGTCCAACTTGCTCTTAAAAATTTCCAATGATTCCACAGCATCCCTAGGCAATTTATTCCAGTGCTTAACTATCCTGGCAGGAAGTTTTTCCTAATGTCCAACCTAAATCATCCTTGCTGCAATTTAAGCTCATTGCTTCTTGTCCTATCATCAGAGGTTAAGGAAAACAATTTTTCTCCCTCCTCCTTGTAACAAACTTTTATGTACTTGAAAACTGTTATCATTTCCCCTCTCTGTCTTCTCTTCTCCAGACTAAACAAATCAATTTTTTTCAATCTTCCCTCATAGGTCGTTTGATTTTTTTGCAACAGTGTTACACTACTGACTCATATTTAGCTTATGATCCGCTATGATCCCCAGATCCCTTTCTGCAGTACTTCTTTCTAGGCAGTCATTTCCCATTTTATATGTGTGCAACTGATTGTTCCTTCCTAAGTGGAGTACTTTGCATTTGTCCTTTATTAAATTTCATCCTATTTACTTCAGACCATTTCTCCAATTTATCCAGATCATTTTGAATTTTAATCCTATCCTCCAAAGCACTTGCAATCCCTCCCAGCTTGGTATCATCCACAAACTTGATAAGTGTACTCTCTATGTCATTATCTAAATCATTGATGAAGATATTGAAGAGAACCAGACCCAGAACTGATCCCTGCAGGACCCCACTTGATATGCCATTCCATCTCGACTGGGAACAAGAGTAGTTATCCAACCAGTTATGCACCCACTTTATAGTAGCTCCATGTAAGTTGTATTTCCCTAGTTTGTTTATGAGGTCATGCAAAACAGTATCAAAAGCCTTGCTAAAATCAAGCTATACCACCTCTATGGCTTTGCCCCTATCCACAAGGCTTGTTACCCTGTCAAAGAAAGCTATTAGGTTGGTTTGACATAATTTGTTCTTGACAAATCCATGCTGACTGTTACTTATCACCTCATTATCTTCTAGGTGTCTGCAAATTGATTGCTTAATTATTTGCTCCATTATTTTTCTGGGTACAGAAGTTAAACTGACTGGTCTGTAATTCCCCGGGTTGTCCTTATTTCCCTTTTTATAGATTGGCACTATATTTGCTCTTTTCTAATCCTTTGGCATCTCACCCGTCTTCCATTATTTCATGAAGATAATTGCTAATGGCTCAGATATCTCCTCAGTCAGCTCCTTGAGTGTTCTAGGATATATTTAATCAGGCCCTGGTGACTGAAAGACATCTAACTTGACTAAGTAATTTTTTAACTCGTTCTTTCCCTATTTTAGCCTCATGCATTATGTCAAGATGAGTATAATCAACCAATCTCTCTATAACCACAAAAATAGAATTACTTCTAGAAAAGATATAAACACGATCAGCTGCTTCATTGCACTAGAGTCTTCAAAAGAAAATCTTTCACTTTTTCCATGTCAAAAGGACATGTATGTCGAGCAAGATCCTGCACACCATTATAATAATCATGTTATAGAGGTATACAGGAACTGTAACATGAATGGAAAGTAGAATTTTCCTTGAAGTCTCTGATAATTATTGCAGATGAGAAGAAAAGAGCCAGAGGCTGTACTTAAATAGGACTGTTATTAAAGTGCAGTTGGTCTGTTTAAAAAATTATCCTTGAAATGCTGCTGAGGTCAGATATGCTTTGGCTGATCTGCAGCATAAATGCTGATCACACAAATTAAAGATGCTAATGAGGCAATATAACTCACTCAGATATTACAAGGATCATGACACTTTTGGGAAGTATATGTTTTTATGTTTGAAGCATTTCATTTTCTTCTGTTCTTTGAATCTCAGACTATGGATTACGATTTAAAAAAAATTATACACGAGGAAGGACTTCAGGATTTGGCTCTATATTTGGAATTGTTTGTTTAACCTGTTAAAGAAGAAACTTGAGTTTCTTTTATTTTAAAGAATCTCAGTTAATTCCAGGGAGTCAGATGCAAACACCAAAAAACTTATTTTCTTTTGCTCTATAATTGAACTCTTAAAGGTAACCTCTGGTGTCAGCCGCATAATAAGTTATGGGCTAGGGCCTGATCTCCAGGTTGGATGTGAGACTAACTAGCTACTATATATCCCTCCTTAAAGCACACTGTAGCCCAACCAATCCCGAAGAAAACTTTGTGAGATGAAACTTTGTGAAATGAATTAACACTCAATGCCAGATCTCACATTCCTGTGCAATCTGAGGGGACAGTAAAAAGCCATCTCCAAGCACATTTGTCCACAGCCAGTGTCCTTGAGCCAGTTTAGAGGCTTCATGCCAGGAGATGGAACAGAAACAAGAATGCAGGTGCTGCTGGATGATCTCTTCATGTCTATGTACCTGTAGTTTTAGGCTTCACACTGGTATTTTACATGGTTGATAAGAGGATGTTGTTATCCTGCCAAACAGATGTGTGTAGTCAAGAGAAAAGCCTTGACATTATTTAAATCTTTCCTTGATGGTCTCAATGCTGCTCAAAATTACACTGGCTGCAACACCTCCAAAGGGACCACTCTGACAGCTAGGCATCAACCTAGTACAGCAGGACTCCAGCTATGCTCCTTGTCTCCAGCCATGCCACTAGAGGCTCAAAAGAGGGGTGGTGTAGAGTTGGCTCTATTCCATCTGGAGATTTCCCTACACAAGCGGAATACCCAGGGAGCCAATTAAGCCAACTTTATCACTGCTTAGTGCTATTTAAGCAGTGCAAAGCAGCCTTAGTGGGGGCAAGGAATGGACCCAAATACAGTAGAAATGGCTGAGCTTTGATGTATTACTCTGTGGTTGAAATCCTGGCCCCACTAAAGTCAATGACAAAACTCCCATTGACTTCAATGGGGCCTGGATTTAACCCTATGACTGTTATTGAACTGACCACGTATATGTAAAGCCTTCCACACACAGACCACTATGCATATCTCTTGTGGTACTTCACGGTGTCCCTAGAGACAGGAAAAACAGGGTGGAAAATCAAACACAACATTTCAAGTCTTTTATTAGAAAGTTTATTACATTAACCTACAAGCATGTTCGGTGATATAAATGGTAGTGAAGGGTAATATGATGAGCATCAGTCATCTTTGGAAAATAGAAAACATTTCAACATTGCAACAGGTTTTTTTTTTGTTACAATCGAGATACAAGCCAGACACCGTTTGTAGGTTTTATTTAAAAATATATATTATAATTCAATCATATCAAAGTGGAGAGTGGCTGGGGTAAAACACTGAAAATATAATAGTTAGGCCCAGTGCTATGGCACTAGTGTTAATTGTACGAAAAAGGGCAAGGTTTTCTGTACAATAGTTAAACAAGCACCCATCAGTTTTAAGTCATTTAAACTGCTATATACACAGTCTTTAATATAAAGCATTTTTGTCAACATTAGCTCTGTATTCTTCAGTATGGATCTTAAAGATGCATTGTCCTATTCATGTGGCTCAGTGTAAGGGCCATTACTTGGAAACATAACCCTACTCAACAGTCCAATTTTAGTCATAAGTATTTTGAAAATCAAATACACTTTTAATTATGTGCTCACCAATATTTATGCTTTTATTAAACTTTATTTCATTAGTTTGATTTTGCAGACTGTGATAGAAAAGATAGTTGAATGAAGTCTGGTCACCTCTCAATCTGTATGCACAGCTCCAATTAAAATTAATGGGAGTTCTCTGTGTAAATGAAGATGAGGGCAAAGTTTAAGCAAAAGTCTCTGATACAAAAACTCTTTTTGAGGCTCAGTTTTTTTCTAAATGGCTATGAGATAGTTTGCCTAAATCATTTAAAATTTCAGGGATTATACCAAATACCACATTTTAAAATCAGATATTAATTCTGGGCTAAATTCTGCACTTTATTGCACTGGTACACAAGTTGGTATGGACATTTATCCTAGGGTTTCATATTGCTTTCCTCTTTATGGGGTTCTGAATATATAAAGACACAGATGCCTTTTTCCATTTGTGCAAGTGGCAAGGCAGGATCTCTCCCCATAGTTCTCAAGAAGAAATCTGGAAAGATAACCGGTAATGTACCAGCATATACATTATGTCCCTAAGGTGGCCTAGTATTCTGAGTTAATGAACATGCTGTGATCAGCAGCCAGGGCTCTTTGGCAGCTGTGAGATGTCAGCTCTGGTTGTGCTTAACAGAGCAGCAAAGTGTATTCCAAAGCATATCTTTTTGAGGCACATGGGGAAACCTGTTCTGGATGGCATAATTGCTAAAGCAGGTGCTCTGGGAAAATTTCTGCTTCCCCTTGTTGCACCAAGCAGGTAGTTAGCCTTTATTAATACCAGTAAACATTGATTGGTTTGGGGGTTTTAAATCAAAGATTATAGATACATTTCTACATTATCCAATGTGCTTTATTCACTCAAGTTAATGACATGCAGAGATTGTTTAAATAGAACATATTAATTGTCCAGGCAACTGTGTGTGTGCGCATGTACACCCACTCACACACTGATGCATATTCACAAGTCTTTTATGTGACGTATGTATACTTATATGGGCCAAATATAAGCAGGTGCAACTTCCCTTGGCCACAGCAGAAATGTCACCACATACAGCAGGACTGAATTTGGACCTGTATGTATGAGTATATTTAGAGCATACACAATAGCCCAAAGTGTCTGGCAGGATTTATTGTCATGAGTGTTCGCTTGAATACATAATTTGAAGATGTGCACCACTTTTGGAATTTCTGCACAAGTTAAAAATAATTTGCTCTGCTCTTCACCATCGTATAGTATGAAGGAAAGGGATTTTTTTAATGTTACAAAGAATAATTGTTCTATTGGCCATCAAATTCAAATTATACACGAGGTAAGAGGAGACGACTTTTGTGAACTCACAGTTGTAGTGTATTATATTTTCTATTCACAGCATCAGAAAGGAGATTTTATTTTTAAGTTTGGATCACACAATACAAACACATGTATATCGATATCACTACAATTACTTGGCACACACCCACCTAATCAATCGTTTACCTTAGGTGGGATGTAAAGTGCTGCTTGATTTCTGAAACATCGGCATTCATTTTTACATCTGTGATGTCCTGAGCTGGTCATACAACCTTTACAAGCATGTGCAATTGCCCAGGAAGTTCCATTTTGTTCGCAAATCAGTCAATATTTATGTATGACACAAACATAGCGTATAAATGGGCACCCCATGCATCCACATGTGCAGCAGAGGCCCGAGCCCAGCTATGGTGAGGTCTTCAGGTGTACAGCTCTGATCTGTCACCCCTTTAATGGCAGTAAACATCAGACAGTATTTCCACTTCAGCCCAAGGAGGTCTTTTGTATCCAGAAATGTTTTTCCATTTTTCTCATTGAGGGTCTGTATTGTAGCTACTGTCCCTCCAGCCAAAGGCAATGGGATGTGATTCTCTTAGGAGCCAATACCATCACAATGTCAACAATTCTTTGTCTTTGACTCTAACATAATCCAGACTTTCAGATACAGAGCAATAGTGGCACCTACTGTACTGAGGCAGAGAGCATATGAGTACCAAAATGCTTCACCAACCGCTGGCCTTCATATCACATCATACAGGTCGGATGTGTTTAAAGGTAAACCTACTTGTGACCGGGTACAGAGTCGCTTGTTTGGGAAGGTGAAAAAGACTGTTTGAAATTATGGGCCATCAACAGGATGCTTCACTAACATGATCAGCAGGGGTATCTTCAAAAATATTGATATATAAGCTCTCATTTTTAGGTTTCAAATCTAACATCCAAATGAGATGAAACAAGCAATCCAGACACCCTAGAGCTATTGTTTCAGACTGTTTGAAGATTCAGGGCGATGTCTCTGCATCAGTTTTAACAATTACAAATAAATAAAAGCTTGGACTCCGGAGCACAATTCTGTTTCAAGGGGTGGATTCCATGAACAATTCTACTTCCACTGAACTGCGGAAGACACAGGACCCTGACTATAAGCTGGCTACTTGGGAGACAGAGGAGAGAATGCCTTTGGGAAGGCTGGCCTCCACATGCAGGGTCAGGAGTGAGCTGAACCCCAAACTAGGGGTCTTATTTTTTCTTTTCTGCTTTCTTGTATAAACATTATCCTTCAAGCAAAACCTTGTAATTGTATTTTTTTTCCTGCTAATTCAATTCACCTGTTTACACTACTACCTAACCTGCTTAGCTCATCTCTGGTGGACATTAATATTATATCAGTTCTCACTTTTATACTCCCACCCTCATCCCTCCCAAAGAAAAAAAGTCTTAACCAGACAAAATAAAGGCCAGCTGTCAAAAATGCAATAAACAGTGGACGTACAATAAAATATTTTGCAGTTATAAGCTAGAGCACTAGAAACATAGATACAAAATTTAAAAATGGAGATACAAGTTAATGAAAAATGGGGTATATCTGTCAAGTTATTAGCAATGCAAAAGACCAGCTTAAGCATATTTTCCCTACATCAACTATTAAAAAAGGTGCCTTTTTAGCAAGTATGCACAGAGATTGTTCAGTCATTTCTAGGGAAAAAATTAATCAAAACACTACTATTCTTATTCTATATTACAGTCCATATTACTACTTGTTTATAAAATTTAAACCTTTTCTTGCACTTCAAATTTACAGCATTCATCATTTTTGTCCATTCCTTACACACTCATTCAGTCCATTCTGACAAAAATAAACGGATTTCATTTACATATTTATGCAATAATTACTGATATGTTATGGACTATTACTCATGTATGACAGGAATGATGGTCAGAACGGTAGTATGTGGAGCAGTAATGCACCAAATGATTTGGCAAGGATGGGTGCCAAAGCCTACTAGTATGGGGTATCCACTTATCTTCAGGTGTTACAATAATATTAATGCATGCAATGCTTCCATCATCTTCAAAACTACACAGGCAATGTGTTTCCATAACCAGTAGTAGACATGAAAAACTAGTGTTCAGTTTTTCAAATCACTGCAGCATTGCATTTGGTTACATCCCATCAGATCAAGTCTTTTTACACATCTTGACTAAAAACAATATAATCCACCACAATATGATGTGATGTGAAAGAAATCTGGCAATATCAGACAGTTTTTCTTCTAGGTAACAAATGAATCAGACTACCTTTAAGAAGGAGATATTTGGTAGGTTGTACAGTCCTTAGGGGCATCTCTATTATGAAACATGAGCAAGTGAAAAACAAACATGAAATCCAATTTCAGAGTAGCAGAAATGGAACTGTTATCAGAACTGTTCTGCAAACTAATATGTTTAAACAAGTATATTACAGTGTAAATGTGTGGCATTGGTGTCTTTGTAAAAATAACTGTAATGGAAAATCTGATCAGGGTCTCTTCTGTCTGGCATCTAGCCACATGCCATATGTGTGTATACAAACCTCAGCTTGAGCTTCCTGTTTAACATACAGCAATTGTCTACCGAATGGATTAGGAGCCAAATATGGTGGCAAAGTACAGGAAGGAGCGTAACCAAGCTACTGTTCTCCTTAAGAGTTCCACTGTGCCGTACAATGAGCTTGAGGTGTCATTCACTGCTGACCTCTTTCTCAGAGGATGATGGACTATCTCGTACTGGTAGCAAGTCATAATGGCATGGAATGTGACTGTTTTTTGGAAGATCATAAGGATCTTGGCTGAAAGGTCCACTGTTACTGAATGCGCCCTGGACAACACTCACGGTAGGTTCTGTGATAAAAGAGAACACACATATTTGGGCACTGGTAATAGAAAATGGGAGGAAAATATCTTCATAAAAATGAATAAATCTTGCTAAATAGTTACCATTGCTTAAAAGAAAGAACTTGTTCACTCAGCTTTAAATTCTGAAGTAAAGAACATGTTGCTTAAAAATTTGCTGGCCTGGCATTAAAACTGCTCAGTTATGCAACAAACTCAATTGTGTGTGCATTCATGAGTTTGTAAGATGATAACACAATCAAGCAGAATTGCATGTCCTCTTTTCTCTTTGGGCAAGCTGCAGGAATCCATTGGGCCAAACTTTGGACTTCTGAGCAAAGCATCAGCAGTAAAAGGATATTGTGCAAAGCATCCAATGGAAATTTGCATACTAATCCTCACAGACAGGTTGTGGAATACCATGCAGCTGCTTGGCTTTCTCACACAGACTCATTAGTCATATCCCACTCTTCTTCATCCCACAGATCCCACTTTTCTCTGGGATGCCCCAGAGAGAGTCACCATGGAATAGACAGTCCTTAGCAAGACAATGGACACCCTCATGAAATCCTAAGAAATCTCCACATAGGTACAGAAGGGCGGGTTAGATCCTTCAGCGTATACAGCAGCTACATGCTCTTTAAATTTGGATTCTACTTTAAACAACTTTTTTAGAGCATCTTTCATCAGCAGTAACTGTCAACGTGGACATCTTTCCACCTACTAGGAGAAATCCAAAATGTACAGTACAGATCCCCTTTAAGGATCAGGACTATTTTTTTAACCCATGTTGCTAATGCACTTTAGAATAATTAAGTAATGTACAATTAACCATACAGAGATCTGCTATTTGGCTTCTATTTTACTCACAATAATGCTTCTGACTTTTTAAAAGCTGTGACCTTGTATATTAAGAAGAAAACAGAACATCTAAAAACTTAAAGTATTTCACTCCAGCTAGTAAGAGGTTAATGATCTTGTTGCCTATTCCGTATGAGTTAAGAAAGAAAGGATGGTCTTGTGGTGAAGGCATTGGACCAGCAGTCAGGTGATCTGGTCTGTGACCTTAGGTAAGTTATTTAAATATTCTACCAGTATGCCACAGTTTTCTTAGGACTGTAATAACTCATCAGGATCTGCTATGGGAAAGGAACCAGGATCTGCAGAGTTACTGATAGGAGAGCTGGGGTCGGGGGACAGAATGCACATTGTCTGAGCACAGAAGCCACAGAGCTCTTCCGCCCCTGTTGTCCACCAGGGCTAACCATATTCAGGACCGGACAACCTGGTACTGGGCTAAGTTATATGGCAGTGAGAGGCTATGTATGTCTCCCACTGCTGCTTTAAGGAGGGCAAGAATATGGCTCTTTGGCAGAGATATTTAGGTGGGTGACTTTTATTTGCACAACTGAAACTAAGGTATTTGAAACCATCTTCTTTGTGAATTGCTTCACAAGTTTGAAAAGAATGGGATTGTTCTTACAGCTACATGTTCATGTATAGAACCGGAAAGTGTATCGATATTTTTTCAGTGATTTTGTTTGATTGTTTGTTTTGGTTGAGCTTGTGTTGAAGAGTTAATGTCTTCAGGTCACCTTTTTGGGGTGAGAGCGGCCCCCTCAGTTACCTCTTATGTCATTCTCTGGGCAGTCACAACCCTGTGGTCTGGTTCTGAATTTACCGGGTACAGCCCTCTGTCTCTGCCCTTCAGCGAGTCCATCCCCTTTCAGGGGATATAAAGCAGTCCAAATAATGGGAATATACTTTCCTGACCCCATTTACTGTGTAAGGGAGAGGTAAGCAGCCCTGCAGGCAGTCTCAGTTCCCACCTCTCAGTGTGAGTAAAGATCAGGACTTAATCCTTGAGATATTTCAATAAAGAATCAGCCCAGCTCATCTTCTTCCTCAAAGGGTTGGGCAGGTGTTTGCAAGCGATCAGTCAGTTAGTGGCACAGGGCCCCCAGTCTGGGAACACTGAGCCCTGTCTCTGCTTGTTCTGAGTGCCACCCCTACTGCTCGGAGTTCCTCCCTTTTAAGGGCCCACCTCCAGGCCTGACAAGCACGTGTGGCGAGCTGCAGTTGATTGTGACCACAGCAGTTCCTTAACCCTTGTCTGGCTAGTGGGGGCTCATCTGCCCCACCACAGCTTGATTCAAAGGAAGAATCTTGCGCACTGTGTCCTAATCACTCACAGCCTAACAATGCAGTTTGTACTTACCAACTTCATAGACATTCTTGTTGGCTGAAGCAGAATTGTTGATCTCTGTATATGGGGAGTCTCTGCGTGCCGGTGACTTCATTTCAACATATCCACATTCTGAGTTTTTTGGCACAAGTGCTGGTGGGTCTTTAATAGTAGCATATGGATTTTCAGAGCTACTTAATGAGCAGTTGCTTAAATTGTATTCTGAGTTCTTAATTAAATCTGACGATAGAAAAAATAGCACTGTAATCTTTTGAATGTGCTGCGTAATGTGTAAGCATAAATATTGTAAGTAAAACAAAATAAACTTCTGTTCCAGAAAACGTTTGCCACCAAATAGATTGGCCTCTTTGAGTTCTGTACAGTTTCTCATAAGTCAATAACTATATAGGAACTTGTCATAATACTTCCCCAGATTTGTTTTACACAGTGATTAATAGTTACCTCAACTGCTCTGCTTTTTATGGGTCTGATTTTGCCTGGGGCGTTCCTGCTGCAAAGTTCAACTCTCATTAAAGTTGGGTCTGGCACTAATTAAAGGTAATTTGCAGGATCAGGCTGTAACTGACAATTTTAGAACACTTTTGCCTTTTCAAGTGCTGAACTCATGACACATAAATAACATTATAATTACTGAAGGGGTTGAGCTAACAGACAATTCCTGTAATAACTGGGAGAGAACTGAAGGCAGCATGCTTTTAGTGAGGGGCCATTTTGTTCTGTCAGTGTCTTCACTGATAACCATCAAGACATGTTAAAAGATTCAGCTGTTTTTCCTCGATTTCCCTAATAGTAGGGATGGAGGAGGAAAGAATGAGCAGGGATCAGTTGGTTAGTCAGTTTGAGGTGAGGCTAAGGGAGTGATAAAGGAGATTTGGGATGGAAAGTGTTTTTTTGGGCTGGGAAGACATTGTGAGAGTTTCTTCTGTCTTTGCAGATTTGCAGCCAGGACTTTCAGAGCTGACTACCGAGGCCTGGTCTGCACTTAAAAGTTAAGTTGACAAAACCACATCCCTGAGCACCGTAGCTATGCCAACCTAACTCCTCAGTGTAGATGCAGTTATGTCAATGGAAGAATGCTTCTGTTGACCTAGCTACTGTCATTTGGGTGTATTCCGACACTAATGGAAAAATCTCCTCCATTGGTGTAGGCCGCGTCTACACTATGGGATTATTGTGGCATAGCTATGGCACCTAGCTGTACTGGTATGGGCTCCATAGTGTAGATATACTCTGATTTTGTGTACCCGACTTGGGATGCCTTATAGGTATCTGACTTTCAGAGAGTGGATGGTCAGAGCTTTTCAACAACCAGGCCCCTTTAAGGAGTCTCAAATTAAGCACCCACAATCTTTCAAGAACATCCAGAGAATCCTTCACTGCCAGACAGTATCACATATTGAAACATTATAATTGATTCCTTCAATTAAATTATATTGTATTATACAAATGCTCTACAAAATAGCTGCTCTTGTCTCTATACTTGTCTCTATACTCCCCCATTTTCAGATGCCTGGGAAAAAATGAGCCTTCCAGTGAGACTTGAAGGTGATCAGAATTGGGCTATTTCAGACCAAGGAGGGGAACAAATTCCATAGCTGTAGTGCCCTGACAGACTATGCCCTGCCAGCTACCCCTCTCATTTATACCAGTGGGACTCCACCTCTGCTAATCTCAGCTGTGGTAGTATAGCATGGGGAGAGAGATGGTCTTTCAGGTACTAAGCCATTTACAGCTTTAAAGATCAAAACCAGAACCTTAAATTTCATCTGGAAACTCACAGCCAGCCAGGGAAGAGCAGGTTAAATTTACCAAGTGGGCCATCACATTCTGCAACATCTTTAGTATCTAGATGGATCTAAGATACAGCCCTATGTAGAGAACATTACAGTTGCATAATCCTGATGTGGGTGGCAAAGACATGCACAACAGTTGCAAAGGAGACATCTGAAAAGACCAGTTACAGCTTCTTGGCTCTAGGTTAAATAATAAAAAGGATCTGGCCATTGCTGCAACTTAATTTTCAAGTGGTGAAATAAATATTTTCCGAAGGGTATGTGGTATCCCATTAGTGTGCCCGTTAATGTGCCCACATAGTGCCAAAGCACTGTGGGCTCACTTGTGGACACAGTGGCAATCATAGGTAAGAACGGATGCTCTGCAATCTGAAACACTGCAGCATTATCACATTTAATTTTCATTGCAGTATTAACATGTTGCTATCTTCTTGACCTTTTAACAGCTTACTGACATATAAAGGAGTAATTTTCTTTGTCTTATTACTGCCAAACCAGAACACAGCTCTGACAAAAGTCTTCAGTTCACTCATGCGAGCTCAGTTGTGCCCGAAAGGCACAGCCTCATGCAAAGCTATATTATCCTCGCAGGGGTAACTGGAATGTGATGTGGGGAAACAGCTAGGAAAGGGTAATGGGCTTCCTGCTTGTCACAGGATCCAGCAGGGGATTTAAGGGAATGAAGTGTCCTCCTTCCAGAAAGGAAGAGAGGCAAAGAAAAAGTCTCTGGGTGCTGCAGCCCATGTTAGCCAGGGGAGTTGCTTTATTTTGGTATTACTCATGAGTTTTCTGTTTAACCAATAAATTGTGCCAGGAGGTAAAGGTCTGAAAGATTTGGGTGTTACGCAGGTTTCTTCCTGGGCTAGTGAGATAGCCCATCAGCTTACAAAGAGTCACTGCACTTCATATATTCTCTTCCCACAGAAACCAAAAATAATTTTAAATATGACATGAAATATCTGTGTATTTTTATCAAAGTGTGTCAGAAAATAAAAACTCACCTTTCAGGGATTTTCCCATATATCCTCTGTCAAGCCCAAAAGCACCTATGAAAAAGGAGAGTAACAAAAACACAGAACATTTTGTAAATCCAATTGCAATTCTCTGGGCAACCATTCAAAATCTCTACAGAATTATTTCATGGCTAATTTGTGCCTCACAGGAGAAATATCCCTACAATGAGAGCACAGATTCACTGCAGAAGCAGTGTGACTGTGCACCTATATACTGACTAACAATGTCTAAATTCATAGAGTTTAGGGCCAGAAGGAACCATTAATCATTTAATCTGATCTTCAGTATATCATAGGCCATTAAATGTCACTCAGTGTAGACCAGGCCTAAGTCAAATAAAAGTCTAAGTATATTGCATTTACACAATTTCCTTTATCAACCAGACCTACTTTCCATAAAACCAACTAGATTGTCTTTAATTATATTCCTCTCTCTGTGGGTACTGCTCCACTGGTCAGCCTAGCTGGAGGACCATGGCCTGGACCCCTCTACGCTCAATTTGGCAAGGCTAGCACCATTGGCAATATGAGCTAGCTTCACAGAAGAACCAGATTGTGCCTACACCTCACACAGGAAATCTCTGCTCTGCCATCCCTTAGACCCACACAGGGTAACATACAGCACCCTTTCTCTTTATTTCTTTACCAAGCTCATTGAGGTAGCCTCCATGTTTCCAGTCTGCAGGCAAGGTTCCCGTATAGTCCAGGACTGCACCCCGTTTTCCAGGATCCACATTCTTAAGATTCACAAACAGCTGATTGTTTTTTGACTATTTCAAACAAACAAACAAAAGATAATGTAGACTGCCGCTGATTATAGATCACTAATGTTTGCACAAGATGATAATTGGGGAAACAAAACTAAGTCCTATAAGGTTGTTTAAGAAATCAAATCCTTTATGAAAATTACTTGTTGAGAGATGTACCATGTAAAAGAAAACATTGAGCTAATACTGCTTGTTGATCTGCATAATGGCCACCACCCTTTTCTTGTTTTACCTTAGCAAGGGTCATCCTGTCCATGTTGTTGACATGAGGTGGGGTTGTGCACTGTGTTAAGGTGTGATAGCTAGGGTTGGAGAAGTAGTGGCTATTGGCATTCCCACCATTAGTATGAGGAATGGTTTCTGAAAAGAAAGTGAGAAGAAAATGAACAATTTAAAGGAATGTGTTGTCGCCTTCTGAATATACTTCCTTGATACTCAGTCCCTTCACTCTTTTTTGCCTCCACTGTCTGCAACCTTGGCATTAACCAGTTTGCAAAAATGCCGACCACCAGCTCCACAACACTGTGTGTGTTGCTACTACTGTGACTCCCCTTGGCCGCATTTTTCAAAAACACCTTCATCTGCGCTAACTACTGCAACTCCTGGCCTCCCAAAGCCCCAGCTTCCCTAACTCCTGAAGTTTTGTGAATACAAAAAAATTTAACAATATCAACCCAACTCTGAAACAACTCCATGTTGATGTCAGGGTCTAACTAAAAACTGCCCTCCTTGTTTTAAAACCTTTCGTGGCCTTGCTCCAGCCTAACCCATGACTCCTGCCTCCTCTCTTCTCCCCACTCCCTTCACTTGTCTCATACTACTCTATTTCATTTCAAATCTCAGTGGAAACGATATCTTTTCAGCCTTTCTTAAACCCTTTAAATATAGTTAGCAGAGGAACAGAAAAATTAACCCCGTCACTGTATTACTTAACTCTGAAACATGTTTTGAGATACAATTTGCGTGAAAGATGCTAGAGAACAAAGTTGTATGGTATAGTATGTGATCAGCATTTTCCTTTGTTCAACAGTACACATTTCTACTAGCACAGATGGGCTTTATATATTAAATGCATAGACTAAAAAGGCTATATAGCACAACGCACAACAGTTCACAGCTATAGACACTCAGAAAGACTCACTCAGAACTATGACTATGTGCTACTGACAGCTGAAAGGGGCTGCTTTGGGGGGCTGTTGCTGTCCAGTGTGTCCTGACAAGCTGAATTGCTTGCTAGACAGGAGGGACAGCCTGCAGCAACTGGGGATACACAAATTCAGTGGATCCTTGAGAATCACCCTCTTCGATATGGGGTACCTATGAAGCTCCATCCCCATGGAGATTAAAACTGCTCCCAGTGGTGGAACTCCTAAGGGAGTTCCGACGAAGTGGGTATTCACCCACGAAAGCTTATGCTCCAATATGTCCATTAGTCTATAAGGTGCCACAGGACCCTTTGTCGCTCCTAAGGGAGGGTGGCACTAGAAACCCAGATTATCCTCCCTGAAAGCATAAATGTCTCTGCTCATAGTAGCAGTTACTGATGCAGAAAGGTGCCATCTGCACCTCCTCAAGCCTGTGGGGGCATTTATGTAGCCAATATAGGAGTCTGATTAAGAGAGAATAAACAGTTGTGAAAGTTAAGTGAGGAACAAAACTTGCAATTTTGTTTCTCCATCTAGGATTTACTTAGTCATGTCCCTCACACAGCTCTACTCCTACCTGAAATGGTGTAATCCGCATTGATGACCCTCATAGCAGGTGTATAGGTAACTGCTGGCATATTTGTTTCTTTCCCCTTTTGCTTGTGTCTATAAATAATGAATAGTGCTAGCAAGAAGAGGACAACCAGGACAAGAATAATGATTCCTGCGATAGCCCCAATCTGGTAGGAATCAGCAGGGATAGCCGTACTGGTACGGCTTAAACTGTTCAAGTTTCCTACTATGATCACACCAGCTGGAAAACAAGAAGAAATAAAAACACATGGCATAAATTCATAGAAGACTTATAAAATGAAGA
Source organism: Chelydra serpentina (assembly GCA_037349315.1). Classification (NCBI taxonomy): domain Eukaryota; kingdom Metazoa; phylum Chordata; order Testudines; family Chelydridae; genus Chelydra; species Chelydra serpentina. Next base: position 33,719,116 of record JBAIAC010000042.1, read on the forward strand.
GCAGAGGTCTGACTTCTATTTTTAAAGCTCTCTTACTGTGTTCATGTCTAGATATTTTAAATATAATTAGAGTTATGCCGAAAGCCTTAGGAGTGACAGCCCAAGCGTTACCTGCCAACAATAATTCATGCAAATACTCTACTTTTATATGTCTGTTTCATGTGGCTGAAAAAATAGCACTCTGCCCTCTGGCCAAGAAATACACAGTGTACAAAGTACTTGACCCAATGGCACCTTTGTATGGCATTATCGAGTACAACGCTGCAAAAGATATCATCAAGTGCTGTGTTAAAAACAAGCATACTGTCCTAGCTCATGGTCCTTCCTTCCTCCAGTAAGCTCTCAATAAATCATCTGATGGATTAAGACTCATAAGTATAAATATTATTAATAAACAATCAAGCAAGTCATTTAAATACACATCCCAGAGGGAGTTCATTACTTATGTACATATGATATCTAAGAGAACGTAATCCATCAATATTTTACGGTACTTTCACAATTATTTTATTGCATGTCATTACCTTGATCACACCTTGCTCCTTTCCAGCCTGGGCTGCAATAACAAGTTCCTGTGATGTGGTCACAAGTTGAGTTGTTCAGACAGTCACATATTTGCCGGCAGCCATAACCGTATGTACCTGGGGGACACTCTGTGCAAATAATAAAAAATCACATGCACATCTTCATATTTCAACCTATGAATATGAACTCTGTGCGTAGTAAATGCTACTGAAATATTTTAATGTTACAGATACACAGTATTAAGCACCCTAAAGATTTGCCATTGTAAAGCAGGTATATTTTTATAAGTGACCAGCAGGTGGCAATGTGTTATTGGTGCTGTAGCTCTAGCAGGGAAGAAAGTATCTTGTTTGTTTAAAATGATTTCCTATCTGGGAAAACAAACAAAATAATATGTTCACACGTGGATGCCCGGGCCTGATTCTCCACTGCCCAGCTCCTTGTTTACATCTATGCAAAATGAATGTAAATTGTCTCCAAATCATAATGGCACAGGTTTAAAAGGCTACTTATGGTACAAGGCAGTAGAGAATAAGGCACTGTGGGCTAGATACACAAAGAAACGTAGGTGTGGTGATGCTAAGCATTGCTATGCCTAACTGTTAGGGGCTTAGAAAATCACTGTGATTCAATTCGGCGGGTAGCGATCGATGTTCTGGGATCGATTTATCGCGTCTCGTCTAGACGCGATAAATCGATCCTAGAAGCGCTCCCCGTCGACACGGGAACTCCAGCTCCGCACGAGGAGTAAGCGGAGTCGACGGGGGAGCCTGCCTGCTGCCGTGTGGACCGCGGTAAGTACTTTTAAAAATCGATCTAAGATATTCGACTTCAGCTATGTTATTCACGTAGCTGAAGTTGTGTATCTTAGATCGACCCCCCCCCCCCCAGTGTGGACCAGGCCTAAGATATGCAACTTCAGCTACGTGAATAGCGTAGCTGAAGTAGACGTGCTTAGATCTACTTACCCAGTGTCTTCACTGCGGTAAGTCAACAGCTGACGCTCTCCCATCGACTCCACTTGTGCTCCTCATTCTGGTGGAGTACCGGAATCAACGGGAGAGCGCTCAGCAGTTGATTTATCGTGTCTATCTATGTAACCATCGCCAATGGGAGCTGGGGATGTGGTGTCTGCAGGCGAGAGCAGTGCGTAGAGCCTCCTGGCCCCCTACCTAGAACCCACACCTGCTGGCTGCTTCTGGCCTGCCTTAGCCTCCCTGCTGCACCACTGACCGGGAGCCACCCGAGGTAAGCCTGTGCCCTAACCCCGAGCCCCAACCCCCTACCCCAACCCACTGCCCCAGCCCAGTGAAAGTGAGTGAGGGTGGGGGAAAGCGAGTCACTGAGGGAGGGGGAATGTAGTGAGCAGGGGGTGGGGCCTCAGGAAAGGGGCAGGGCAGGGGCAGGGCCTCAGGGAAGGGGCAGGGCTAGGGTGTTCGGTTTTGTGCAAATAGAAAGTTGGCAACCCTATTGTGAATCCAGCCCTCTGTGCCTAAAGTGCCAATTTCAGACCTGGATACAACTTTATTCCAGGTCCAAATTTGACCTAAGCTGCTTACCGGATACTGTCATACCATGCTGTATAAAGTGAGTAAAGCTAGGGCATGAAAGATGTTGAGATGAGTTATGAGAAGAAAGCTACTTATGAGAATTTTTCATGAATTAGTCTCCCCACACAAAGATTTGGGTGCAGTAATACAGTGCTGATAAAACGTGTCTCGTTAATCATGTTATTAGCGTCACTTTACTGACAGCTTTGGCTTCTTTTTTATTGCCATCTTCATACACTTATGGCTAGGTACTTTATTGTAACAAAACTGGATTACAAAAGTGTAATTCTTTCAGACAGGAATGGGCAAACCTTTTGGAGCTTAAATTTTGTGAAGTTCTCAGACTTTTTGGGAAGGGGAGGGTGGAAAACTAGTTTGCTTTCTTAATTTGTACTTATTTATTCATTGCAATTTAAGTCCATGTTTTATTTCCTCCAAAATTAGAGCTGACCAGAAAAGGGAATATCTATTACAGGGAAAATTCCAACATTAACATCAAAACATTTTGTTTCAATAATGTCAACATTTTATAATATAAAATATTAAATATAATTTGTACAGATATGCTATATTAAAATGAATATTTTAATTTAATATAAAACTCAAAACAAAATGAATCAATATGCTAAAGTCAAAACAAAACATTTTCACCTTATAAGAATGAAATGTTTTACATGGTCAAAATGAAACAATAAAGTCAGAATGGTTTGTTTTGAGATTTTGCCATTGAAAATTCCATCAAAATCTTTTTCTGAGAGAAAACTGTTTTGTCAACATTTTTTGACTAGCTCTACAAAAAAATGTCAGTTAATTTTACAAAAGCAACATCTGTTATACCTAATGGGAAGCCTGTTCTACACATGTGAAACTGAGCCCTGTGCAGAGGGCCTACAAAAGGCTTATGTACCACTCAAGTCCTAATTAAACACTCAGGACGTGGTATAAGTGAGATTTATACAGTGGTGTAGGCCCTGTGTTGATCTTCTGAACAGGGGCCAATTTCTGGGGTAATATGATGTGTTAGGCATAGAAGCACCACTCTCCTGACTCTGCCAAAAACTAGGCCAGCACAAGTGAGAGCCTTTGGGCCTTTGTCCTTCTCTCTCATGTAACTCCACTGAAGCCAATGAAGTTTAAACCGGGGTAGAACTAGTATGTGTGAAAGGAGAATCAGGCCCTATGTATAGCAAATATAATGTGCCTTATATGCCCCACTTTGGTAACTCTTTTGACTTACATAGAGCTATTCCAGGGATGAATCTGGCTCTCCGTCTTCTGGCTACTAGTTTTCATCAAGGTGTTATGACGGTAATAGTTATTTGGATTAATTTGTTATTTTTATACAGTTATGTACATTTTTCTAATATTATGTCAAAAGCAACTATAGGTAGCCTAGGACAGGAGCTTTTTAAATGTAGATATAAATGTAAATAAACAATTACAAAGATTTAAAGAAAGACTATAAGTCTTATTTACTAATCTCTCTGGCTTTCATCAGATGAAGAAACAACCTTAACATCACACAGGATAGGGTTAGGTCCAAATCCTGTGGTCCTTATTCAGGCAAACTCCCTTTGAAGTCATTGTTGTTTTGTCTGAGTAAGGACTCACAATCACAGTATTCAGTCGAGGGAGTTTTGCATTTGTTCCTACCATGCATGAATAATTTCTGCTTCTTACTCACTCTGTTCACAGTGTTTCCCCATGAATCCTGTGCGGCAGGTGCACTGTCCCAATATGTGGTCACAATCAGCTCCATTCTGACACTGGCATATTAATGCACAGTCTTTCCCATAAAATCCCAAGGGACACCCTGCAGCGCAAAAGGAGGTGAGGGGGCGGGGAAAGAGAAGAGAATATTTTATGAGTAATATAAAAGTATTATTATTACTTATTAAAAATCATTTCTATAGTGCCACTAATTTATACAGGACTTTATAAACATAATAGATGAAGAGCTTCTCTGCTCTGAAAAGTTTACTGTCTTAATTAGACAGACAAGACAAATGCAGGTAAGGGAGGATGCGGGGATTGCTGATGATCAGAAGAAAGTAGGCAGGAAGGATTGCTGGAAGACGTTTTAAGGAGACATCTGAAGGAGGAGGGAGGGGGGACTTCATGCAAGAGCCCAGGAAGACTGTTGAATGAATCTTTGGACATATTTTATGCATAGTTGATATTGAAACATTAACGAGTAAAAATATTGTATCTCAGCTCCTCACAAAGGTGCCATGTCAGTATGAAGAAGACATATCACTGCAAACAGATCATTATTCACCAGCAGGAAGCAATAGAATCATGATAGCTGACAGCTGAACCAATACAGTGAATGTGTTCCACAGCATTATCCATATGGCCCCATAATATGTGTTATCTCCTGCCACTCTGACATTGTGCTATTGAAAAAGGAGTGTTGTGACTTTAAAAAGCACCGCAAGCAAAGCAGATTTCAGTGGTACTTTTCTGAGATCAAATATGATGAATATATTTGACTTGAGCATAAGCCAAATAATAGCTATAAATGTAATCATATGATACCTGTAATGAGGAAAATAAGACAACATTCCTTCAATCAACAGAAAAATTATCTCAAACTTTGTGTGAATGATTGCTCAGAACTCATATGCAGATGTCCAGTCACGACACTTCCAGTATCTAATTCATTAATGTAAAGTACTTGGAGAGAGATCTCAGGTATTAAATGCATTAGTCAGACAAAAACAATTCTAGAGTGGAGTATAAAATAGTGACCTGATGAAGTTCTGGTTCTGGTTCCAGATAATATAAACAGTCATGCCAGTACCTAAATTATGTGTTGGTAAAGCTTGTTCCCTGTAATCTAATGACTAGAGAGATAGGAGACCTGGAATAAAATCACTTTACAACACTTTTGAGGAGAGGAATGTGTCTCTGTGAATCACTGCCATGAGCAAACTTGAAGCTATTCACTTCATAGGACTTGATTCACTCTGGGTAATGCTGATGTAATGCTGGTGCAGCGTGCCCAGTGGCAGAATTCCTCACAGAGGAGGTTTTCATCGGTGGGGAAGGGGTACAAGGTAACTGCAAACTGCTCTTTGTCAGGGATGCACACCTAGCAAGTGCTGCCCAGAAGTGTATAGCTCTGGCCAGGTTGGGAGACCATGTCTGGGCACCTGGAAAAGCATTCATTCAGCATATGCACATGCCAGCTTCTGCCGCTGAGACTCCTGTGGACTCCTGGCAGTAACTGAATGATGCCTGTCTCGAGAGGAAACCCAAAGGGAAGGCAGTGGTGTGAACATAACCTATCCTCCTCCAAGGGTGAATTCCCCCTCAGATGCAGCAGTCCCGACTAATATAGGTGACCACAATTTTCATCGCTTGTACCAGCAGAGGTGACATGAGACACATCCTCTGGATTAGAATGGCATAACAGTGTTGGAAAATCAGTGAACAAAGAGGGAGTATTAAAAGAATTGAAGAAAAATACTGTTATTAATTGGTAGTCACACAACAACAAAAGTAGATCATAAGAGTCACTTACTCTGGGTACAATAAAGGCCAGTCCATCCTGGAGTACATTTGCACTCCCCATCATAGGCACTGCAGTAAGCTCCATTATGGCAATTGCAGGTGTGAATACAGTTTGGACCCCAATGGGCAGGTGGGCAAGCTAAAATATCCCAAATCAATTAATTAATCTCATCTGGTAAAGACACAAAGCAGTACTACATACAAATGTTAAAATTGTTCTTTTCTACCTTCTTCAGTCTGATCAATTTCAACCAAATCATTTCCTAGTTTTTTGTTGAAACTAACTAGTGTTTTACCCTAGATAAGAACAAATGAAAAACACAAACAGGAAAGAGGAATCAATGTGTGAGATCCTGATCTCAGTTCAGTACTATGTGGCTAGTATCACTGATTTCTCATAGTTCAAAAGAGGGAGTCATATAAATCAGGTTTTTTGATTGATTCTTCACTGGTTTCCAGTGACTGAAAATTTTCACCCCTCCTGAATTCCACTGAACTAGATGGAGAGGTTGAGCATTCTAATCCTAGCACAGGAGGAGAATAAACAGGGAGAGAGGAAAAATATTTGTACCCTGGCCCAGTTATCAATGAAATCCCTGTATTCCTCTCCCAAAATATAACTTTATGGCTGAAGCAGGATGAATCAGAGATTCCATGGTTTAGCTTTAGTTTCTTGATTTGAGGCCTCTGATTTACTCACTGGTCCCCATCAGACCATGAATCAATATAATCCTTCCAACAAACAAATAATTATAAATAGGGCCCTACCAAATTCACTGTCCATTTTGGTCAATTTTGTGGTCATAGGATTTTAAAAATCATAAATTTCATGATTGCAGCTACTTAAATCTGAAATTTCATGGTGTTGTAATTGTAGGGGCCCTGACCTCAATAGGAGTTGTGGGAGGGGGGTGTGGCAAGGTTATTGTATGGGGGGGTTGCAGTACTGCTACCCTTACTTCTGCACTGCTGCTGGTGGTGGCGCTGTCTTCAGAGCTGGGCGCCTAGGCAACAGCCGCTGCTCTCCAGCCGCCCAGCTCTGAAGGCAGTGCAGAAGTAAGGGTGGAAATACCATAATCCCCCTAAAATAACCTTGCAACCCCCCTTCAACTCCCTTTTCAGTCAGGACCCCCAATTTGAGAAATGCTGGTCTCCCCCGTGAAATCTGTACAATATAGGGTAAAAGCGCACACAAAAACAGATTTCACAGGGGGAGACCAGATTTTACAGTCCGTGACACATTTTTCATGGCTGTGAGTTTGGTAGGGCCCTAATTATAAACAATAAAGTAAGTGAAGATTTTTGCACACACAACCGCAGTTGCAAATATTATTGATGCAGGTTTGGAGACTGCTTTGAAAATGGTACATTGAATGAATTTGGTACTAAATGGTATTAACAGAAAGAATGGTAAAATGTCTCTCCAAATGCTAATTATTATATGTAAATAGCACTGTAGCAAAAGAAAAGTTACAAGTATATATGAATAAATTAGATCCCATTGAGAACAGTGAGTGCTGTAAAAATTACCTCTTATTTTTTGATTAATTACTCTTTCAAATTTCTATTTTTAGTGTAAGTAAAGAGTTGTGTCATTTTTCACTATGAAATCATTAGCTTTAAGTTACTTTTCTGAATTTAAATAGAGTCTTGTGGAAACAAAGAATTAATATTTTACAGGAGAGAAGAAACAAATTAGGCACTGGGGCTTGATCCCTGATTTTGACCATGTTAAGGGTAAGATAGTATTTTCCCCATGATTATATACTGATTTGGCTGTTCAGAGACCTAATTAGCTTCTTCAAGGCAGGTCAGCAATTGTATATATTACTAAATGTTTGCATTTGCAAAATGCTTTATATATGTATAGCCTATATTTTTGGGAATTTTGCCACAATCCAAATGTCATTTTATTAAGGAAAGAAAAAAACATTTGCAAGAAGTATCTCCTTCCTTCAATCTCAGTCCATTCTTTTTCTGATGTTTCCATTTTAGCTGTGAACAATAATGATGATTTTTTAAAATTTCTGCATGAAGTTAGTGGTCAGCCAAGAAGGAATGTCAGGTCACATGCAGAAAAAGGCTAAGGGGTTTCATGAAAGCCACCAGTTCAGATAGAAATTAATGGAACCATTATTTTCCATGAAAACTGATGGCCTTTGCACAAACCAAATAAACTTCCTCTCTTGTGGTCACAAGCACAGCCTTAATAGATGCCCCAATTCATGCTGTTGGCATCATTTTCTTGCAATGCTTCTGTAAGTACAGCCCCCTCTCAAACACTCATACCCCAAAAAGGAGGTAAGGAGTTCAAAACAACAGAATAAGAGTCTGCATCCAATGAAGAATTTTGCCTTTGACTTCACTAGGTCCTAAGTTTTATTTTGACCAGTAATAACAGCAGTGGGAGTTGTGGGTGTTCAGTGCCTCTGAGAATTTAGCCAATGAATGTTTTTTTCCCCAAATTGATGAGACTTTGCATTGCACTGTGACACAGTCAGTTAACCTGTGCTAGTCAAACCATAAGTAATGTAAATTGATGAGGAAGGTTATTAGAAGATGCATTTCCTTGGAAACTGAACAGCTTTCCCACACCCGCAGCTCATCATTTTCTGAATTATGAAATATCAGTGTCTGAGACTGTCCCAGTGAAGCTATGTTTATACAGATTACAGGATTGGGCCATCAAGTTGCATTTGTACTAGACCTTGCTACCTATGAAAATGTGTGTGTCAGAAATCTAATGCCAGTGATTACTAATTCAGATAGACCCGGCATAGATGTCAGTAGGAAGCCCATATTTAATATAATAACGGATTGTACAAATCATAAGAAAAGTAAAATGTTGATAAAATTTCTCATTGACTTCATTGGTGCATGATCAGACTAATCTACAGACTGAACAACAAGGAATAGACTGTCATTGGAAAAAATATGCATCAATGAAAGTTACACCAATAAGGACCAGAGAGAAATCTGTAAAAATGATGCTAACTAAGAAGCCAGACTGCACAATCAAACCAAGAAAATGTTCTGACAATTCAAACTGCTTAAGAAGAGGAAGGATCATAGAATATCAGGGTTGGAAGGGACCTTAGGAGGTCATCTAGTCCAACCCCCTGCTCAAAGCAGAACCAATCCCCAATTTTTGCCCCAGATCCCTAAATGGCCCCCTCAAGGATTGAACTCACAACACTGGGTTTAGCAAGCCAATGCTCAAACCACTGAGCTATCCCTCCCCCTTTGTCTTGCGGGTAAAGGCACTGAACACAGGAGATCTGGGTTGTGTTTTCAGCCCTGCCACACTCTTCCTGTGTGATCATGGGAAAATCACCTACCAGCTATATGTCTCAGTTCCCCATTTGTAAAATAGGGATGATAATAATAATGACAATAATACTCCCATAATTTAAAAGTGTATCCTGAGGATAAATGTGTTAATGTTCCTGGGGTGTTCCCAATACTAAGGTGATGGGGGCCATGGACGTAGCTAGACCGAGAAGGAAAGTGCATGACTGTTTAATCATGAAGTTTGAATTTTATGATAATGAAATTGCTATGCAAACGTTCAAATGGGTTTTTTATATGGGATTTAAAATGTAAAGTTGATAAATATCTCTTAACCATATAACATAGGAGTCCTTATTTATTTTATTTACTTAATCTTGTCCATCTCTTTTTCTTATAACAAACCAAACAAATTCTAGGTGCTAATACAAGTCCTTGTCATTTATCAGTCTGTTACAAAGTGTTTCCTCAACATCAAGAAGAAAATTAAAAGGAACTGAACTTAGTCTAATCGTTTTAACAAGATATCTCAAGAAAGAAAAAAACTGGTACGTACGCTGAGAGCAGTCACTGCCAATCCACCCAGGGTAACATTGACAAGATCTGTCAATGGGATTGCATGTTCCATTGTTGGTGCATGTGCAAATTCCAGCACAATTCTTGCCAAATCTCCCACTAGGACACACTATTAAAACATTTTAGTGAATTTTTCAGTAATTTACATTTGTATTGTTTCCCTAATATTTGTAATTGAAATCTGATGTCTTGGATCAAGAAAACTCCTATTTAGTATGATGCCAAAATAAATGTTGCTATAAATTCAGCCGAGCACATTTATATTATTTATTGTACAGCTATTTCATTTACCTAGAGGGTTCTTTTGATAATGAACATGATATCTCCACAATTAGAAGAAAGGTATTTTTCATATGTTAGGGGCTATCTTTTCACCCAACTTCAACCTGGCTTCAGTTTCTACATTTACAAACTGCACGTACAAAACCAGAAACCACTTTGGGATAATGTGATCTGATAAGTCTAGAATGCATGGAATGAAAAAAATTGCCACACTTGGTCACTGTATCCATTGCAAGGGTCTTTATTATAGCATTTACCTTCATTACAGAGGGCTCCTGTGAAACCAGGTAAGCAGTCACAAAGTCCAGTTACATGATGGCAGGGACCACTGCTGTGCACACACTGTGGGCATGCCTGACTACAACGATGTCCATAAAACCCAGGAGAGCAAACTGAAATCAGAAAGAATATACTGTCATTTTCCTCTTGCACTTTCTTACCCCACCCCCCATATTCTATTCCTCTTCAACAACAAAATGGGTTAACAGTTCAACAGTTCAGTACTGCCTTCCTGTCACTTCCAGTTCTGCTCCATTTACTAGGTGCATACTTGTTGAACTAGTGGTTATTGTTATTGCTCTAGTTCCAATGAGTGCTTAATGCCTTGCAGATATCTAAGAAGATAAAAGTCCCTCCTACCCTGAGGAGCTTACTACAGTCTGGTTAGTAACTGGTGACATTCAGGCACTTGAAAGGATGTTGCCACAATGGACTACCATACAGTAGTGGCAGTGAAGAACCGCATTGAACGTGTTAAAGCCTATAATGACATTCACTCAAATTCTGGCCTGACTCACACCCCGAGCAATCCCATTCATGTCAGTGGAGTTGCACAAGTTGTAATTCAGTGGCAGATTTTGGCCTAGCCATGTATTCAGGGTATATTTTGCACCAGCCAAACAAATACAAACAAGAATGTGTCTCAGATCAAACATATTTCCATTTAAGCAGAGGATGAGAGGAATAACTTCATGAATTATGTTTGAAAAATATGTAGATTTGAAAATTAAAGGATAAGTAGTTGGAAAAAAAACATTAAAACACAAAACATAGGAGAATGGAGTAAGATAGTTGTATCCTTAAGAGGAAAGACTATCCTAAGGCTTTGCTATTATTGACTTCTCATTTTTTTCTCACTTGTTGGACAAATCTAAATTACTTCAGCCCACTGCTGTAGTGGCAGAAAGGCACAGGTGTAACAAATTTTCCATCTATTCTTTAAACTAGCCATTCACTGCATTCATTAACACAGTGCAGAGTGCTAACACATCACCTCTGGTTTCCACACAACTTGAGACCAGAAACACTGAGGCCTCCAGTTAATTTTTATGCCAATGGTACTAGTCCCTTCTTCAGCAAAGCTATATCACCAACCACATAAAGAGACTGAAAGAAAAAAGCCTGTTGCATGGAATTTCTTTCTTTGTTTCTTTAATCCCTTTGGCACTTATTTCTTGATAAATTAGGATATATTAGGTAATGTTTCAAGTTTAGTGTCTGTTGTACAGCAGCAATTACTATTTACCAAAGTAACCTGGTATATTTTCAATATTTTAATTTAGTTCAAAATTCAGTCTCTTAAATGTACACTTGATACAGTTTACTTGGTCAAATCCCTCTGGAGTACTTCATCATTTTTAAGTGAAGCACTGCATCAGTCATAAGATTTTCCTGTTTACAGAAAAAACATTTTGTCATTGGGCCCTGATTTATTTATGTGACCATTGTCTCCTTGGTCTCTAGACTGTGCAGAGCAATTGGTTCTGAGAGCTATTTGAGTGCTAAACTGTGGAAGCCACTACACTTTGTTATACCCGTAGTTCCAAGTCACTAGGAAGGTTTAAATTTATTTAATGGGATAAGAGAGAAAGTCCTCTCATGGATCAGTAACTGGTAAAAAGACCAGAGACAAAGTGTAGGAATAAATGGTCAGTTTTCAGAATGGAGAGAGGTAAATAGTGGTGTTCCCCAAGTATTTGTACTGGGAGCAGTGCTGTTCAACATATTCATCAATGATCTGGAAAAAGGGGTAAATGGTGAGGTGGCAAAATTTGCAGACTATATAAAACTAGTTAGACAGTTAAGCTCAAAGCAGACTGTGAAGAGCTACAGAGGGATCTCACAAAACCAGGTAATTTGGCAACAGAATGGCAGATGCAATTCAATATTGATAAATGCAAAGTAATGCACATCGGAAAACATAATCCCAACTATATATATAAAATGATGAGGTCTAAACTAGCTGTTACCACAAGAGAGAGATCTTGGAGTCATTGTGGATAGTTCTCTGAAAACATCCACTCAACATGCAGCAGCAGTCAAAAAAAGCTAACAGAATGTTAGGAACCATTAGGAAGGGGATAAATAATAAGACAGTAAATTTCATAATGTCACTATATAAATCCAGGGTATGCCCCCATCTTGAATACTGCATGCAGATTTGGTCGCCCCATCTCAAAAAAGATATATTTTTGAAAAGGTACAGAAAAGGGCAACAAAAATGATTAGGGGTACGAAATAGCTTCCATATGAGGAGAGATTAAAAAGACTGGGACTTTTCAGCTTGGAAAAGAGATGACTATGGGGGGATATGATAGAGGTCTATAAAATCATAACTGATGTAGAGAAAGTGAATAAGGAAATGTTATTTACTCCTTCACATAACACAAGAACCAGGGGTCACTCAGTGAAATTAATAGGCAGCAGGTTTAAAACAAACAGAAGGAAATACTTCTTTACACAACTCACAGTCAACCTGCGAAACTCATTTCCAGGGATGTTGTGAAAGCCAAACTATAACAAGGTTAAAAAAGAATTAGATAAGTTAATGGAGGATAGGTCCATCAATGGCTATTAGCCAACAGGGCCGGTGCAAGGATATTTTGCGCCCTAGGCGAAACTTCCACCTTGCATCCCTCTGCTCCCATTCCAACCCCTTCCCCAAATCCCCGGCTCCTCCCCTGGTGCACCAAATTTCCCCTCCACCCTCTCCCTCTGCTTCCTACGGCCCTCCGGCTTCCTACGGCCCCCCACCCTGCCCCAGCTCGCCTCCTCCCCTGAGCGTGCCGCCACTCCGCTTCTCCCCTCTCCCTCCCAGGCTTGCCATGCGCAAAACAGCTGATTCGCGGCAAGCTTGTGGGGAGGGAGGAGAAGCAGTGGCGGCTCCGGGAGAGGGAGTCTGAGGGCTGCACGTGTCAGCGTGCCGTGGGCAGCCCAGCCCAGGAACACTGTAAAAAAAAACATTGGGGGGCACCACTTTTTGGCGCCCCCAAATCTTGGCGCCCTAGGCGACCGCCTCGTTCGCCTAGTGGTTGCACCGGCCCTGTTAGCCAAGATGGTCGGGGTGCAACCCCATGCTGTGGGTACCCCTAGCCTCTGACTGCCAGAAGCTGGGTGTGGACAACACGGGATGGATCATTCAAAGATTGCCTGTTCTGTTCATTCCCTCTGAAGCACTTGGAATTGGCCACTGTCGGAAGACAGGATACTGAGCTAGGTGGACTATTGATCTGGCTCAGTATGGCCTTTCTTGTGTTCCTAGTTTCTTAGTCTTCTTTTGGGTTAACTGATTTACTGAAAAAGTCCTTTGAGAGGCATGCAAGTGATAGTAAAGAACAATTACATCACTTAACTAGAAATGCTTAGAGAATACTAATGCCAGAGTAATGTCAGCCATTTAATATTAGGCTCAGCCATATTCATCATCTTCTTCTTCTTCGTGAAATCCTGTCATTCCTAGGTTTTTGTGACTCTATCCACTCTTGGTTCTGCTCTTATCTTTTGACAGTCATTGGATGGGCCTTTCTCCTTTCCTCTTTCAGTGGGGATTTCTCAGGTCTCCATCCTTGTCCCTTACTCGTCTCACTCAAAACCCTACCTGTGAGTGATCTCCTTCAGAAAAAAGGCTACCATCTCTATGCTTATGACTCACAAATCTACCTCTACTCTGGATCTCTCCCTCACCTCTTCTATGGTACAAACTGAAAAATACAGTCTGAAAAAGATAGGAAGGTGGTGAAGAATGATTAGTACTCTTGGATGGTTAAGAATTGTGCACACCCTATTATTTTTGGTATTCTGTTTTTTGTCACCCCACCTCAGCCCATTTGTTTGTCTCCTCTGTTATGTAGTGTCTTTTAGATTGCAAAACCTTTCATATTTATATGTCTGTACATATAGTCCATTTGTGTGCTGTATACTGTGTTAGTGCCTAGCACAATGAGACCCTGGCCTGGTTGGCATCTAGGTGCTCCTGCAACATAGTTGTTAAATAATAGTAATAATTAGACTAGCAACTGCCATTGAACTCAGTGGGGAAGGCAGATGTTCAGCGTTTCTGAAAATCAGGCTTCTTTTATTTAGTTGCCTAAATATGGATTTAGGACCCTGATATTAGGCACTTGGATTTGAAAATTTTGGACTTTGATTGTAAGACCCTTTACTATAGCAGTATATAAATAATAAATAAAAGTATAAAACTATAGTAACAAGAAGAAGATGATTACTGATGGGAATTATTTGATAACTGTACGTAAAGCACATGTTTTGGTACACCTGTACATTAGCACAATTAAAATGCAGAATGTGGGCCAGTTACATCATACAATACCAAAACCACAAAGTGTTATATGATACACATATTTTAAAAGGAAGAAGGGAAGAAAATTTTAAAGCATTGTCCTTACTTCTTTGACAAGTGGTGCCTCTGTATCCTGGTGCACATTCACAGATTCCATCATCTGGAGAGCATGAAGCTCCATTTTTGCAGTAACAGGACAATGAACAGTTTGGACCCCATTGACCCTCGGCACACACGCTGTCACAATGTATACCTGCAAGCCATTAAATACACAGAGATGTCACCAGCAGCACCAGTAGCCAGATTCTATAGACCACAGACAACAAACACCAGGGTGAAATACTGGACCCATGGAAGTCAAGAGCAAAACTCCAATAGGCTTTAATAGGATCAGGATTTCATCTCATTCTTTAATCAGGCTCTTCTCCCTGCTTCTGCCTTTCCTGGACTCCACAACACTGGATCCCTTTATATTCCACTTTGATCATTTGTGTGCAGGACATGATCCTAAGCTCTACAGCAGGAAAGCATCTCTGCAGCTCTGCTTCCACAGAACATATGAGCTACAGGAGCAGGGGCGGCTCCAGGCACCAGCGCAGCAAGCGGGGGGGCGGCGTTCTTCCCCGCCAGCGCCCGGCCGTGGGGGGGGCGGCCATGGGCATGCCGCCCTCCCCGCCAGCGCTCCTCCGGCCAGGGGAGAGCGGGGCTGCGGGTGGGCATGCCGCCCTCCCAGCGGTGCTCCTCCGGCCAGGGGAGAGCGGGGCATGCCTCCGCCCTCCCCGCCAGAGCCCGGAGCGGGGCCGCGGGCATGCCGCGCTCCCCGCTGGCTGGGGCAGCGGGCATGCCGCGTGCCCCAGACAGGGGAGAGGGGCGGCCGGCAGCTTTTTTGCCTGGGGCGGCAAAAAAGCCAGAGCCGGCCCTGTACAGGAGATCCTACCTTCAAGCTTCATTCCTGCTGAGCTTTTAAGATCTGTAAAACTGAAGTTAAGCCACAATTATTCAGGAACTCTTCAGGTGCTTAGCTTCACCTTAGCAAAGCTTAAGACTTCCACAGGGCTTAAGCCCCCAATTAGCCAAGCCTCCAATATTACAAAAGTTGTTGGTGTCTCCCATGACCTTTATAAAACCAGGCCTTGTCCATCCCTCATTTTCACCATAGGTACGTTCTGTGTACCAGCTGCAAAGAGAAATGAACTGAAAAGTGAAAAATAATCCAAATGCGGCATAAATGGCTTTTGGTTCCTCTGTAATGGTCATTACAGATAGCAGAAGATCATTGTCACTTCTTTGTTAGGAAAATATGCAAGACAAAGCAAGCTACTGCAGAAACGTCTCTTCTGAATGTAAAAATTCTTAAGGCCTGAGATAATTTCATGTAACAACAGTGATCTGGACAGGGAATGACTTCTAATTAGTGGTGAGCTGATTACCACTAAGCCTCATACCAAATGGAAAAATGTAGAGCACACAAAAGGTTTCAAAACACACCATGTGAGCATTCCAAAATGCTTAGCTGCAACACAGTACTAAGGACATCCATCATTCAGTGTTTTGTCTGTTTTTGGCACAAAACTGAATATAAAATTGCCATGACTTGAACCCCAATACAGAATCAGGCACAAATCATAATATGAACCGGTAATTAGAATCATAGACATTTTTTTCTTTACAAACCAGCAACACTAAATCTAACTTTCCTGATTTTCTTTCTTTTCTACCCACTTCTGAAAAGTCCCCCGCATGTTAAATGCCAGTAACCAACCACTGTGGTACTCAGACCTTATTGTGTCTACAGTACTTTGCATTAGCAACTGCCGATTATTGTAGTGCCTCTATTGAATGAATCATTTGGCTAAAGAAAAAATGGACTAAATCCAGCCACAAGTACCACTTGCTTTAGAAGTATTTCCAGCAAAATATGGTTCTGGTCACTTACTGTCAGACTTCAAAAAACGCAAAATAGTTTCACATGTGATATTTGAGAAAAATCTTCTAAAAACACTGAGAAGTGAATATCTAGTGTTAGTGATATGCTGAAAATCCTTGAAAATAAATTACCCTATTCATCCATACAGGCACAGTGTAATTCCCCTCCCAGCCCCACAACAACTGCCCTGGTGAATCTCCAGATTCTTTAAAATCTTTGGCCTCTCTGTTAAGACTGTCAAAAAGGGGCCCAAAATAGTGCCAACAGTAGTGAAAACATTAGTCTATTAGAATCCAGATACAGGTCACCTAACAGCCATAAGATAATAACAACCCTTCAATTAATATTGACCCGAAAAGAATTTGTATTGCCATGAGGTGAAAGAGTTCCCGTATCTTAACAATACCACCACCACATTTGATTTTTTGCCTACATAGGTATCTTGATTGTCCTGTTTTTATTTATAGTTAAGACACAAAACAACCAGCTTCTCAATAACTTGGACCAATATTTTCAAATTTGAGTACCTAACATTAGAAAAATAAGTTCATATATAGGCACCTAAATGGCCTGATATTGAGACATGTTAAGAATCCCCATTTGAAATCAATGGGAACTGTGGGATTTTAGCATGTCTGAAAACCAGACCGCTTGGTTAGATGCCTAAATATGGACTTATTTAGGTACCCAAAATTGAAAACTCTGGCCTGGGTTTATCAGGTTGTAACACCACCTGTCAAATACAACAAATTTCAGAATTAAATTATACAGTCGGCCTTAACTCATTCTGTTTGTGCATTATCCTTCATATCATACACAGCTTCACACAGTGGGACCCTGTCATAGCGAACACATTTTTTCACAGAGTTTCAATGAGGGTGAGTTGCGTTTCAGCATACAGTGGTCAGCAGTAACAAGTCATCATTTGCCAACAGCTACCACAGAGTGTTTTCTGAGATTATGTAGTCCATGAGTTATGATTTATTATAACACGGCTCTTGTGATCTGCCCACAGAGAAGCCTCTATGACAGCATTTTTCAAAGTTTGGGTCGCAACCCAGTACTGGGTCATGGCATGTAAGGCACTGGGTTGCCTTGCTTAGTGACCCAGCGGCTCTGGTCAGCATTGCCGACCGGGATGTTAAAAGTCCCATCGGCAGTGCTGCCCAGCTAAGGCAGGCTACTGCCTACCTCCTCCGATACCATGCTGCGTCCCGGAAGTGACCAGCAGCAGGTCCAGCTCCTAGGCAGGGGGGTCACAGAGCCCCGCGCACTGCCCCCACCCCAAGCACCAGCTCCACATTCCCATTGGCCGGGAACCGGCCAATGGAAGCTGGGGGTGGTGGTGCCTGCGGGTGAGAGTCACGCACCTCCGCCTAGGAGCCAGACCTGCTGCTGGCCACTTCTGGGGCGCAGCGTGGTCTGCGGTGTCAGGACAGGTGGGAAGCCTGCCTAAGCACCCTGGCTGCACCGCTGACCGGGAGCTGCCGGAGGTAAGTGCATGCCCCAACCTCGTGCCCCAATCCCCTGCCCCAGCCCTGAGCCCCCCAAACTCATCCCCAGCTCCGTTGGGTCATGGTCATCAACAATTTTCTTTAACTTGGTCCCCAGAAAAAAAGTTTGAAAACCACTGCTCTATGACAACCATGCTATGTGGGGACATTAGTGTAGAAGGAGCAGAGTCCCGGGCCCATAGGGTCAATGAAGTTTGGGGGACCCAACCTGAGCCATGGAGGAACATGAAAAAAAGACAAGCCCTGTCCCCCTATAGTGGTCATGGAGAAACTTCTGTGAAGAAAACCTCACAGACTTCCTTTTCCTTATCCTCTTCCCATGTGTTTTCTGATGGGTGAAGGTAATCAGGTGGAGAATTATTTCAGGCTACTTAGCAAAGGAAAAAACATGGCATCTCAGATACTACTGTGCCATAACTATGGACAAATGTTGCATTTTTAATGGTGACTGCTGTATTTGGAATTTCAATTTGCACAACGTAATGCATTGAAACAATTCTGAACTTTCCATCCGCTTCATTATAAATGGAATTTAATTATATCTAAGTTCAGTATAAGCAAGGCAGGTTCCACTGTATTGGAAGGTGGGGGCATGTATAAGCAGAGAGGTACATATACTAATTTAATGACATATTGTATCTCTATCTACATATTTTAAAATATCTCATCTATTACTTGTTATTCAGAGGAACACAAAAGAATTTAAAAACAAGAAAATTTAGTTTTAATTTTACATCTGTTTAACTTAAAAACTAATTTATTTTTGAGAGAAGGGTAGAAATTTCAAAAAGATTAAACAAAAATGACAAAGAATTCTCCAGGCTCTGATTTTGTATACTACATTTCAGAAAAGAGAGCTAAGCTTTATAGCAAAGCTATGAACTGGGGAAAACAAGATTTTAGTGGGGTTTGCAAGAGATGTTTTGACATAACGTTAACATGGGTGCAAATAATACACCTGGTGATGAACAATTTGTTTTAAAATGTGTATTTTCTTTCTTATGCAATAAAAATATGTTTGATAAGTTTGTATGTTGCTTTTGATCCTGATAAGGAAATTTGTGAAGAAATGTTTTTGCCAGGGCTGCGGACAAAGAGCTCTTTGATGGCTTCCACAAGTTGCTAGGCAATAGCTGAATGGTCATGATAAACTTCAGCTAAGCAGCTCTGAAGAAATGCTCATGCATTTAATGCCCAGTGCTTTATGCCAAGGGCCTCACATCTAAATCAGCATTCCCTCAGCATCCAAATGGCATGACTGAAGTAAATAATTCTGTAGGGGTATCAGTGTTTTCAGCCATACTAGCAGAATGTTTGCATACTCCATACACTGTACTTTTAATATTTTGAGAGTAAGTGATTCATCCAAATCAACCAACATTGAAAGCTCATGGCTTATTTATTTTTGTCCTTTAAGAGAAAATTCCATAAATAATTATTTCTGATCTGTAGTGACAGAGGCAAAACGATTGTTCCCAGACAATGAGCATGCTTTCTAGCTTACTCACCCTCCATTTGACTGAGGAAAATAGTTCAACATAAAATAAGATAAATAACATGCTACTATGCCAGTGTATTTATACCCTGTGTGGCATATGGAGTCTCCCATTATATCCTTAAGGAACAAAATCAAGACCTGTTTTTAACCTACTATAACTCCTATACACTGGAGTTAATTCTGACACAGAAACTGAGAGCAGGATCTGGCCCTCAAAATGTTCCATAAAATCTTGGCCTTCCATTGATTTCAATGGGGTGCAGGATTTCATCCCTTGTTCTTAGTCACATGAGAAACACTTTTCCTTAAACTTACAATACTTCAGTTCAAAAGAAAGCTCAGACTCCTGAGAGGGAATGCAAGTGCATCCTATAATGGAGAAAACCAAGAAAAGCTTCCGTAATTCTTTACTAGATGCGTTAGGGAACACTGAGAAGGGAATCAGGCTGGGGTAAGTGCTTGATGGGGAGAGCACAGGGTGCAGAGGTGGACAGTCTCAAAGGGGGATATGGTTGTTGGGGATGCCTTCATTGTCTCCAGCTGAGAAGAGGGGGAGCTTTTGGTCTCCATTTAGGGGAAGCTGGAGGAACAGATAAGAACTTCAGTGTCTCCCACTGCAGAAAAAACAGGATCACAGAATTTTTCATTTCAGTTCAGACCATTTGGAATTTCAATTTGCACAACATAATGCATTGAAATCATTCTGAACTTTCCATCCGCTTCATTATAAATGGAATTTCATTATATCTAAGTTCAGTATAAGCAATGCCGTTCCACTCTATTGGGGTGGGGGGAGAAGGGGCACATATAAGCAGACAGGTACATATACTGATTTAATGACATATTATATCTGGGGGAGGAATAAGTCTCCAGCTGCTTTTGTAGGGAGAAAGCCACCAACAACCTCTCTACAAAATCCCTGCTGAAACAGAGGCTGGTAGCACACATCTTGTTTATTTTATTAAAGGAAGAGCCCAGTCACTTCTAAGATTTCCCAGTTTTTTAGTGGGTGGGTGATCTTTTCTTTTCAAGGCTCTATTGTTTCCACACACTGCCACCGTGTCTAATAACTTTTCAGTTATCACATTCTGAACAGCCACAGGAAAAAGAAATAAAATAACCTGTCTCCTTTTCTTATGTTAATCTATTGAAAGTTTGTTCTTAAAAAGAAAGCACTATCGCCTCTGTATATAGAAGGAGTCAGAGTGCACAACCCCAACAGGTCTAGGGACACAATGAACCCACTGTAAAACATTATGGGCCAAAACAAAGTGTTATTTATTAACAAAGGTTTTATCAAACCATGTGTTTTGGAAAGTAAATATGCTCTTTATCATAGTACAGAATTATCACAAATGTGTGGCAATATATGATTTATGGTGATGGCTATCAGTATGCTATGGCACTCACTGAGATTGCGGGGATAGGACTCAGGTCCTTATGCTCCAAAATTACAGACACCAGTCAATTGAGCAAAACAAGAATCTCCTTCAGCTGTCAGCAGTATAGGGCCTATGACACACAGCTGAGCATTATGATTCCATCAGGGTACTAGTGCTATACACACATTTATTACAGTAATCTTTTTAAAGAGTCAGTGATCCTCTTCTCATCTGTGCTGAAGTGGATAATTTTTTGGTGTTAATGTGGGGAGGGAATGTCACAGAAAAAAAGACACAAAAGATATCACACACTACGGGGGGAAAATTGATCTAAGCTACACAATTTGAGTTTTGTTAGTAGCGTAACTCAAGTCGACGTCGCTTAGATCTACTTACCGTGGTGTCCACACTACGCTATGTCGATAGGAGATGCTCTCCTGTCGACTCCCCTTACACGTCTCGTTCTGGTGAAGTTGACGGGGAGAGTGATCTGCGGTCGATTTAGTGGGTCTTCACTAGACCCGCTAAATCGACTCCTGGCGGATCAATCGCCACTGCATCGATCCACCGGTAAGTGGAGACAAGCCCACAGTATGCAAAAATGCATACTGACTAAAAGATAACGAGAGAGAGAGTGTGTGTGTGTGTGTGTGTGTGTGTGTGTTCCAGTTCAGGCGTCCCAGAGTACCTGCTTATTTACATCCGTGAGGCAGGTTTTGATAATTATGGCAATTCACTTTTCTATTCAATAACAAGTGTGGCTCCCAAAATAATGTCAGGATCACATGGTAAAAACACAACACTTCCTCTTTACTGCAGACACGTATGGTGATGGACAATCTGACTAGTATCAGCAGGTGTCCAGGTTAGGGAAAAGCCACCAACATCCTGTCTGGCATAACATATGGTTGAATACTGTACATGTTGCTGTCATAACATAGACAGGAATTATTGCATCTGTCTTTTCCATAAGCCAGTGCTATTGTTTTGATATACATAGCATATTTCATAATCCCCAGTGCCATGTAAGCCTTAAATTGATTTTTAAAATTGCATGTGCAGTATCAGTGTGACATGGTATTACTTCAGGATCTCCAAACATCTAAGAAAATAGTGTGCAACATAGCAAAAGAATAATGTGTTATCACTAAGAAATAAGGCGTATTTTAAGTTGTCTGAAATAAAATCTTGTGCTTTTTACACAGGCTCAATGGAACGTCTTGGCCTTCTACTGCCTGGATTTGCTAATTTTACTGGCCTGCTCCAAACTCCACTTTTTTCACCGCTGTTTGTGGAAGAGGTGAAATTAGAGGATAAGGATAATAGCTTAGTTATGTTAATGAAATTGCTGGATAATGATTATTGAGAGGAATAGTGCATAGTACCCAAGTGCATTAGGTTTAAAATGGTAGTTTAAACTATTGTTTGTTTTAATTAGATATAGAGTACCCAGTCCTTAAGATGGGAACTAGAAATGCCAAAAATATATACATATGTAAATTAATGTGCATGGACACATTGTACCAAATTTAATGGTCACTATTTAACAATAAGGGGTTTGTGTGTGTGTGTGTAAATCTCGTAGTTTTAATGCTCTCTTATTTTAAAGCACATTACTCTTTTCCGTTGTCCTATTTATTCTTTTCCATCCAAATGAAGACATTAAAAAAAAAATCAGAGTGAAAGATGGCAAGGGACGGAGGGTGGGTCTGTGCACAGAGGTCATCTGAAATGTGTGTGGGTGCTTCCCTTTTATACCATAATATTCAAGTGGCTCCTGGAATGCATCAGAATAGTGAGAACCAGAAAATAAGCCACTCCATTAATTCCAGCTGTTCTAAGCAGGGTGGGGCTTCTATATGCTGAACATTCTTAGTTTAAATTCTAAACAGGGCTGGGTTCTTATAGGGTGAGCATTCTTAGCTTGAATTCTCGAAACAGGGTGGAGTTTCCTTTAGGATGAACATTCTTAACATAAACCTCTCATTGTGTAACAGTAGAAGATACCGTAGGAATAAAATAGATTTTTTTAAAAATGAGTCTGATTACTCCTTGAGCTTTGTGGTAGCTCATGACAATGTAATATCCAATAGCGAGTTTACAATTTTGTTCTTAAAAGTACAAAGAATTGGGGGCATGGTTCATATTAAAGGCAAACTTATTTATAAAAATAAATTAAATACTATCTTAATTTGTTGACATTCTGCTCAATTGTGGCTTTGTCATAAGTCCAGTGTATAAGACAATGTATTGTTGCACTGCCTCAGGAGAAGCCAGTTCCCTCACTGCTCCTGAGAAGGAGTAACTTGTACCAGGTCTATGTCTGGTGCAGTGCACATTCTCCAGCATGCTGGTGCAGCACCCCAGCTCAGTGTGTTTTGGGAGGAGGAGGTGAAGCCAAGGCTCCCCCGCCCCGCCAACCCTGCCCTGTTCTGCCCTCTCTGAACCATCTGTATGAATAGGACACATAGGAGCCTTACTTCCCGGCCACACTGCTACCCATGATGCTAGGCACACAAATGACCCTTAGGAGGAATAATGAAAAATGAGGAAAAGTGCTAACTACCAAATGTTATATGTATTGGCTGTGTACGTGCTCCCCGATAAATACTACAACTGCTACTGACTTTAACAATTGCTCAGCACCCTCTTAAGATCATACTTGATGCCTCAAAATCAATCCATTGCATAATAGTCCTCTGATATACAAAACTGCCATTTGAAAATGCCTAATATCTGCTTTTCTTTTAAAAGGGAAGACACAGACACAGTGTTTTCGAAGAACTGAATCATATTTGCAATAAAGTCGATAGCAATATTCTTTGTTACTATTAACAACAAGGGGGAAGGAACACAAGCCTAAATTGGGAAAGAACAGGTTAAAGAATATTTAGATAAGTTAGACATATTTAAGTCAGCAGTGCCTGATTAAATTCATCCTAGGGTACTTAAGGAACTAGGTGAATCAATCTAGGAACTGTTAGCAATTATCTTGAGAACTCATGGAGTGTGGGTGAGGTCCCAGAGGACTGGAGAAGAGAAAACGTAATACCTGTCTTTAAAAAGGGGAGCTAGAGGCATGTCTACACTTCTGTTAAACACCCGTAGTGGCCTGACTCAGGCTCACAGGGCTCAGACTGCCAGGCTATAAAACTGCAGCGTAGATGTCCGGGCTTGGGCTGGAGCCCATGCTCTGGAACCCTGCGAGAGGAGAGGGTCCCAGAGCACAGGCCCCAGACCAAGCCCTGACATCAACACTGTAGCCTGAGCTCCATGAGCATGAGTTGGTTGACCTGGGCCAGGCGGAGGTGTTTAATTGCAGCATAGACGTACCCTAAGAGGACCCAGCGAATTATAGACCAGTCAGCCTAACTTCAATACCTGACAAGATACTGGAACAAATTATTAATCAATTTGTAAGCACCTAGAGGATAATAGGGTTATAAGAAATAGCTAGCATAGATTTATCAAGAACAAATCATGCCAAACCAACCCCGGGCATGGGGCCAGCAGCCAAATCCCTGGGCACAGGGCTGGCAGCCAGGACCCCAGGCAGGGGCCAGCAGCCAGGGCCAGGGCCGGGGCCATGGCCAGGAGTGGAGCTGGATGGCGCTCCCTCCCCGCCCCCCATATCCCTCCAAATGTTCCTCTGCGCCACCCTAGGGAGGCATGCTCCACTGATTGGGGGACCTCTGGGTTAGATATTCAGAAAACCTTTTTAACTCTAAGAATAATTAAGCTATGTAACAGGCTTCTAAGAGAGGTTGTGGAATCCCCATCATTGAAGGTTTTTAAGAACAGCTTGGACAAACATCTGCCAGGGATGGTCTAGGTTTACTTGGTCCTGCCTCACTTCAGGTGGCTGGATTTGATGACCTCTCGGGGTCCCTTCCACTTGTACATTTCTCCTTGACCTCAGTGGAAGCTGGATCGGGTCTGATATCTCTGTAAACTACAGAATTTTGAGTTTTTAATCATAGCATATACCAGCTCAATGATCTCCAAATACATTTGGGACACATTTTAAAAATCTAATCATCTTATATTGTTGAATTTCAGTATCTCCATTCATTTTTCATACACTACCAATCTGTTTAAATTGCTGTAATAACAAAATATCTCTTGACCATTATTAGTCTGTTTACCCCCAACATTCAAAGTGTCATCACTAAAATGTGAATCCATGGCAGAGCTATTTTAGAACCTCTTTCTAAAGTATTCTCTTTTTTTTTTCCATTCTAAATATAAGTACATTCATAAATAAGTGTGGCTGCCTCATGACTGTCAGTCTGACCCATGGTGTGTGGGTGGAGGATTTTTTCAGACAGTATAAGAAAACTATCTTGTTTATATGATACTGTATGTCTAGACATCAGTGACATGTTGAAACTAGTCTCTCTTACACACACTGCCAAGATGACATCATCAAGGAGACTCAATTTCACCCATAACTATGTGTGAGGCTTTTTTTTGTTTTTGGAAACGTTTTTCATCCCTAAGTATAAAAGGCAAATTAACTTTGAAAGAAGCAAAAATGCATAGTCATTGCCCTCTTTTCAGTAACTGGCTTCAAATAGGAGTGGAGACTTGTGCTATGTTTAAGAGTCTTGGCCACAACCTAGTTTAGAATATTCTATTGATAATTCTCAAGTCTCTAATATTTTTTTATGGCAAGACCCGTTATAAAAAAGTTTGTCATGATTCTACTAAAGTCATTACAACAAATGTGTTATATTTTTGAAGTTTCCTTTTAAGTTTTATAAAATGAAGTTGGTCTTTATGACTATTTGCCTCCATATTAAGAGACTAATGGACAAATTTTCAGTTGGTCTTCCTACTTGTACCTGCACAATTTGTGAAGACATCCGATTACACACACCAACCCTGCACACTCATGCTCACAATCGGGAACTGCACACACAATATGAGAATTTTGGTGCAAAAATTTATTTTGTATGAACTTTTTAACAAGTGAAAATTAATTTAAGCTCTTCAGCCAGTCGATAAATCGTACAGTATCCTATTCTTTATTTGCCCCCCCCCCCCACCCTGGCACTATCACATACACTAACATGATAGTTCAGGAAAGGTCTATGAATCCTTGCTAGTTCCCTTCTCTCTCTGCAAGAATCAAAGCCTCACTGGCTTTGTTAGTGCCTCTCCTGATTGTAAGAGCTAAACATAACCGGTCAGAGAACAGAAACGATATAATGCAAGTTATAACCAATTGCAACAGCTAACCAACACATGAATTTCAAATATTGAGTATCAAATACCTACATTGAAATGTCTGTGATCTATCCATAGAGTTAAAAAACAAATTTACAAAATAAACCAAGTAAATTCAAATAGCGCTTATGTTTGAGGAAATCAGTCTGTCTGTAAACTTTCTGTGAGCAGAAAAATATGCTATAACTCATCAAGCGCTGCATCCTCGCTCCTCCACCCCTCCCCCTCAGAGCCTCCCAAACACCCCCAAAAACAGCTGACTGTTGCAGGCGGGAGGCTCAGGGAGGGAGGGGGGAGGCTGTGCGTTGCGTCCTTGCTCCTCCCCCTCCCTTCCAGAGCCTCCTGAATTCCCACAAAACAGCTGATTGCTGTGGGTGGGAGGCATGAGGAGGGGAGTTGCTGATCCGCAAGGCTGCCAGGGGGCAGGAGGCGCTGGGCATAGTGGTGGAGGGGAGCTGATAGGGGGCTGCCAGCCCACCCTGGTTCCAAGCCCTCACGGCCAAACGATGTATAAGGAAACATTGCACAACTATAAATGAGTATGTTTTCCAAAAGATCAGGGATGTAACAACGAAACAACATTAACAAAACGACATTAAGTGAGGAGTTACTGTGCAGCTGGTAGAAAAAATGGAACAGGAGTCTTATAAACCTCTTCTTTTTCACAGTGTTTGGAATGGACCCAGTTGTTTGTTTTTTGCAAGTTTCCACAACATTTTTATCATCAATTTTTTAAAATAAAAATCGTGTTAAAATAATGAACGTTTTCATTTACTGAAAACATTTTTCTGCAAATAAAAGTGTTCAGTATCAATTTCAAACACAATTTTGACAAATAAATAAATAAATAAATCAATACAAATGTTGCAGAAATGTTACCAAAATTTCAGCTTTTGTAAAGCTTATTTTTCATCAGAAAAACTTTGTGTGCAAAAAATGTCAGCCAGTTCTCCTGACAACACAGCTTCTGCAGGAGTCAGGATCCCACTGGCTGGCTGCCTAGTACTTGCGTGTTAAAAAGACTCCTTGGGGATGGCGCAGGTGTGCTTCTGAAATCAAGGCTTTTTCTGTCAGCATTACCTTAGATATCCACACAATTACCGACCATCTCTTGAAGGGACCATGGTGTGGAGGTTGGCTGCATTTTGAGACTTCCCCCATCCACTCCCAAATGTGTGCAGAGCCCAGATCCCAGGGAACTCCACATTCCATGGATCACACGAAAGGGAACACGTGCCATGGAGGTGACATTCCCATCTTTCTGTACTTCCCATCCCAGAAACTACCAGTCTGGATCTTCTCTGCCCACCAAAGCAAAAGGACTGATTGGGTCCCACCTTATTTAGATTGTCATCATTTTTTTAAACCTCATATTAATCTCTACTTTACCTGACCATCCAGGGAGACAGCGACAGAAACCAGTGGTTGGATGACAGCCATCTGCATGGCTGCAGTCACAGCGTTCAGCACAGTCCATTCCATATGTGCCATCCTGTCAGGACAAAAAACATAGCTGAAACCACGAGAGCTAAAAAAGAGAGTTAAAGAACAAGTTCTGATCAGGCCTCTCTCAAGCAGCAACAATCTTCCTTTTTTATACTTTAATCAGCTTAACTAAGGTAAAACACCTTTCTGGCTTTCAATAAACCATAAAGTCTGTAGTTTTATTCTTTTATTGCCAGGGGTAAGAAAAAACGTTAATTAAATGCTTTTGACAGATCCCAGACAGACAACTCTTTTTGCAAAATAGTTATTGCAAGGTTAGCAGCAGCAGCACTGCAGCTTCCTTGCACTGTCCCACTAATGGCCCTCAAACCTGACCTGAAACCTGGAGAGACCTTGAAGGAGGGAGTAATTCAGTTTCCATACTGATTCAGTCCTTGACCTCTCTATTAAAATTGCCAAGAAGGATGCCACTTAGTGCCAGACTTTTATAATGAGCTCAGTAGAAAGTAGACTTATGGAAGTACATCTTTTAGCTTTCAGTGATACTAGGACTGCATTTTACATATAAATGTTTTATAAACAAGCACAAACAGCCTCACTTTCTTTTTATTAAAATTCCCTTCTTTTGCATTACAGTAAATGCAACCTGACAATGGGAAGGATGCCTACTGATTGCAAAAGGAGATGGGACAATGATGTAAGACAAAGATTATTTTTTAGTGTGGTAGCTAGCATTTTTGTGGACTAATGGAAAGCTGGTGTAAGATGGATTTGATATAAAGGGTCAAATTCTCCTCTAAGTTTCCCCAGTGCAATTCAGATGACTTCCATGGGATTCTAATGGAATCCCAATTCTAACTGCATTTAGTTTCTGTTAAGTAGGAGAGCGTAAACTGATTTTAGAGACAATTCCCCATCAAGCCAACCCAGGAAACCACACCAAGGAAAACCACTAGATTCAACCTCCCGAAAGAAAGAAAAGTTTAGCAATAATGTTCAACTACGGAAAAAGGGGTTGGAACCAAAATGAAATATAAGGCAGAATAGGTAGTATTATCACACTTATGTGCCTGGCACCACCTGCATGAAAGAAAACAAGAAAAGAAAAACACACAGCACTGTTTAAAAAGCTAGTACAGTAGGCTAATTTAAATACCAAGGCTAAAAATATGGTCATAGAAACATCAGAACTTGAAATGCAGCCTAAATCAAGATTCATCTGCTGTTTCTTGATACTCATGCCCACATTTGTATAGAGTTCCACAGAATTTGGCCATTCAACTACCAGTCTTTCAATTCCAAAATAGAACAACACTGCACTGCCCTGCACACGACTCAAGAATAAGCGGCATCTTACTTATCTCAATAATCCATTTTAATGTAAGGGAGAAGAAAAGATTAAGGAAAGTACTTCCTTTGCATATAATCAGATTTGTGAAGAAAGAAAATCCTCAAATATATTCTGGAAAGGGGGTAATTTGTAAGTAAGTCATAGCAGAAATAAAACACTGCAAACTCACTTACTTTTGAGTACTAATATGAGCTGTAATTTTAATAAAAAGATGTATCCTATTCCCACTGGAACTGGAATGACCAACCTAAGTATACAGCCTGAAATTGTGGCTGAAATAATAAAATATTTTTTCCCAGATCACATTGGGCACAGGAAAACTAATGAGGTCAAGTTTAATAACTGTTGGAGATATGGGCTAAAAAATAAAACTTCAGTACATATATTATGTCATATGCACTTCCTCTGATCTATGGTTTTTGGGAGGAAGTATTATTCAGGAGGATCAATTTAACAATGAATGTGGATATTAAAGTGGATCCAAATAACTAACTTACTTTCTTGTTGACAAAAACATCTCTCACATAATAAAAGCAGAGGGGAAATATTTATGGATGGAAACTCTAATGGATAAATTATGTGTACTTCAAAAATATTCACTTTTCATAATATTAGTTTGTTAATTTTCAACTGTGTACTCAACATAGTCCCTGTCCTGAAGATTTTATAATTAAACAGCAGGCTTAGAAAAGATGATCTTAGTGTAAGTGCAAAACTTTGTCTCTCTCTTCAACAGAAATCCAATAAAAGATATTGCCTCACCCACTTTATCTCCCTACACTTAGAGATAAGACATATGTAGAGACTTACATTCAAATTAGTTCTTTTGTTTATTCTCATTTTACGTAATTTTGAGATGGAAAAAGCATTTGATAAAGGTTAGTATTGGTGGGTGTCATTTTGCTGAAAATAGTGGAGTGCTGTGGATTAGAAGCCTTGAAAGAGCAGCTTTCTCTTAATAAGCCAATTTTGGAAGGTGCTAATGCAAGCCAATGCAAGTTGAGGGCATTCAGCATCTTGCAGAATCAGATAGACAAGGTAGTTTTAAAGAAATATGATCCTGTTTTCTAGGAGTTTAATTCATATTCTTGTTAAAAGCATTGTATGTGCTTATATTGTTAGTACCCTATCAGTTTTCTGTTTGTACAGAATGTGTTTTCATTTTAGTATGTTAAGTTATATTATATTGTGTTACTTTGTGGAGAAAATTAATTAAAAGCAAAATAGTTTCCCCAAAATTTAACTCCTGATTGCTCCTAGAGCTGCATAATCTGGATCCAATGAAGTAGCATAGGTACGGCTGTCAGACATGTTGCAATCCAGCTACTCACACCGCCATGTCATTGAAAATAATGGAGCTAAGCAAAACACATAGATGTAGAAGTGGCAGGTGTGGGGAATTTATAGAGTTCATGTGCAATTCAGATAATTCATCTGTAACTGAATTAACTCAAAGCTTCTCTTTATCCATAACTCCACAAGAGATTCTTCTTCACAAAAAGTTTTTTTTCATTGGAAGACAAGATTTCATTGGAAACAAATTTTGGATGAATTTTTTTCATTTCTGAAATGTATTTGAAACAAAAAAAAAGCAGAGAAAAAACAATTATTTAAAAAAAGATTCCAATAGAATCATAGAATCATAGAATCTCAGGGTTGGAAGGGACCTCAGGAGGTCATCTAGTCCAACCCCCTGCTCAAAGCAGGACCAACCCCAACTAGATCATCCCAGCCAGGGCTTTGTCAAGCCTGACCTTAAAAACCTCTAAGGAAGGAGATTCTACCACCTCCCTAGGTAACCCATTCCAGTGCTTCACCACCCTACTAGTGAAAAAGTTTTTCCTAATATCTAACCTAAACCTCCCCCTCTGCAACTTGAGACCATTACTCCTTGTTCTGTCATCTTCTACCACTGAGAACAGTCTAGATCCATCCTCTTTGGAACCCCCTTTTAGGTAGTTGAAAGCAGCTATCAAATCCCCCCTCATTCTTCTCTTCTGCAGGCTAAACAATCCCAGTTCCCTCAGCCTCTCCTCATAAGTCATGTGCTCCAGCCCCCTAATCATTTTTGTTGCCCTCCGTTGGACTCTTTCCAATTTATCCACATCCTTCTTGTAGTGTGGGGCCCAAAACTGGACACAGTACTCCAAATGAGGCCTCACCAGTGCCGAATAGAGGGGAATAATCACGTCCCTCGATCTGCTGGAAATGCCCCTACTTATACAGCCCAAAATGCCATTAGCCTTCTTGGCAACAAGGGCACACTGTTGACTCATATTCAGCTTTTCGTCCACTGTAACCCCTAGGTCCTTTTCTGCAGAACTGCTGCCCAGCCATTTGGTCCCTAGTCTGTAGCAGTCCATGGGATTCTTCCGTCCTAAGTGCAGGACTCTGCACTTGTCCTTGTTGAACCTCATCTAATTTGTCTAGGTCCCTCTGTATCCTTTCCCTACCCTCCAGCGTATCAACCACTCCTCCCAGTTTAGTGTCATCTGCAAACTTGCTAAGGGTGCAGTCCACACCATCTTCCAGGTCGTTGATGAAGATATTGAACAAAACCGGCCCCAGTACCGACCCTTGGGGCACTCCACTTGATACCGGCTGCCAACTAGACATGGAGCCATTGATCACTACCCGTTGAGCACGACCATCCAGCCAGTTTTCTATCCACCTTACCGTCCATTCATCCAGCCCATACTTCTTTAACTTGCTGGCAAGAACACTGTGGGAGACTGTATCAAAAGCTTTGCTAAAGTCAAGAAATAGCACATCCACTGCTTTCCCCTCATCCACAGAGCCAGTTATCTCATCATAGAAGGCCATTAGGTTAGTCAGGCATGACTTGCCCTTGGTGAATCCATGCTGACTGTTCCTGATCACTTTCCCCTCCTTTAAGTGGTTCAGAATTGATTCCTTGAGGACCTGTTCCATGATTTTTCCAGGGACTGAGGTGAGACTGACTGGCCTGTAGTTCCCCGGATCTTCCTTCTTCCCTTTTTTAAAGATGGGCACTACATTAGCTTTTTTCCAGTCATCCGGGACCTCCCCCGATTGCCATGATTTGTCAAAGATAATGGCCAATGGCTCTGCAATCACATCGGCCAACTCCTTTAGCACCCTCGGATGCAGTGCATCCGGCCCCATGGACTTGTGTTCGTCCAGCTTTTCTAAATAGTCCTGAACTACTTCTTTCTCCACAGAGGGCTGGTCACCTCCTCCCCATACCCCATTCAGAATATTTTCATTCTGAAATTGTGAATTTCCCCCACCACACCAATGTCTGACTGTTTCCCATTTTCCAGTAATTACATTCTTTCCCAGCTGGAAAAATTGGGGAATAGTGAGAAAGGTCATAGGGAACTACTTTACTACATTTTATACATTGCCTGTGAGAAAACTGAAATTTCCCAATGGGAAAATTTAAAAGGGGGATTTTCCTACTAAAATGTTCCTGGGGAAAATCTGAATTTCCTAGCCCTCTCTAGAAAAACAATTGTACCAGAGGGAGGGTCTGTAGAAGAAAAAGAGAGAAGAGAAGCAAATAAAGCAAGAGATGGAGACAGAATTGAGGAAGCATAAGGGTGCGGGTCAATAGGCTGGAAGAAATGAAATGCAGTAAAGCTTAATCAAGAGACCACCACCTTTACTAGGCATTCTCCTGTCTGAAGTGTCTGACCCACAGTACCCCCAAAGATCTATATTGGAAGTAGCAGACAAAGCCCTAAAGCAGAGGAAGACAACAAGGTACTACAACAAAAGATTATGTACATCTGGTTGAAGAAGAAGAGAGAAAGATTTTCAGTTGGGTTTTATTTTCATGCTGGAAGACAAACTAATCTAGTTAAAGACATTCTTATATTCAGAGTAATTTTTGTTAACTGAAGGCTACATTTTTTCGTTTACATGCTCATTTTGAAGTATCTTCATTGAAATAGTTTGGGTGACTCCTGATTTATACCGCTGTAACTAAGAGCAGAATTGGGCTCTAACTAAGCTTTTAAACAAGTTCTGAAACAGTCTGGAGTCAAATTTTCAATATGAAGGCACAAAGAAGTATTGTATACTCATATACGCAATGAGGAACCCCATTGTACTCAGGAGAAATACTCTCAGTTGGAAGTTTAGCAGGATCGGGCCACTTATAACAGAATCCTATAGCTCATCATTGAGTGAATTTTAATTACCTGGCAAGTGAGTTCACATTTTTCCCCTCTCCAACCTGGAGCACAGGTACAGGTTCCATCCAGAGCATTGCAAGCCCCTCCATTAAGGCACTGGCAAGTTAAATTACAGCCAAGACCCCATGTGCCACTGGGACAGTTTATTGAACAATCCACACCATGCCAACCTGCCACAACAAAAATGAAGTGTCATATTAAACAAGGACATGTTTCTCTTCCTTTGCTGGGAGGTTCCTCTTGTGGAATCTCTCAGTGATGCACAGCAGCAAGGAAGACCATGTAGCCTGTGAGAGAGTATTAGTCCTCCCAGCTGAGGCCTTGCTCAAGTTCAAACGGAGGTGTCCTTGTGCACCTGTAACAGCTGTGCTCAACACACTTTATAGATGGGTGTCAACATATGAAAGCGATTAATCGTACATCTGAAGGGAAAATAGGACACCTTGAGAATACTCACTGAAATGCACTAAACTATTTTGAATTTTGCAAGGGACAGCATAAAAAAAGAATTTATTCCTTAGGAAATAGGGTCAATTCTTAAAAACAAAGTTGCTCATATAGGGCATGTATTTGCTACTTCTTTAGTAGTTTTTCTGATGGACTCTGTGCAGACTACATTCAGTGCAGACAGAGCTTTGGTGCAGTCATAACAGTGGTCGTGGCAGAAGAAACCAAGGATAAAAAAACAGATCAGTGAAAAAGTCACTATGTGTGGTGGGTTTTTCCAAAGACAGATATGGGATACTTCAGGAGATTCCCCACTTCCTTATGAATATTTAAAAATAACCCCAATAGAAATTAGAAGATGCCTATAAGATGATGTTTCAAACAGTGATTAAGTCAGAAAAATAACTCAGGAAGTACACACTGAAGTAGGCAGAAAAGCAGAAAGCTTTTAAAAACATGACACTATACATCTATTGGATATAACAGCTGTAGTCATATGCTATCATCGATAATGACACAAGTTAGGTTTCTATTTCTATACTCTGTTTACAGTAAGCGGGGGTAAAAATAACTGTACTGAATCTAATCAATAAGCTATTCACAACATGTGCTGTCATGAATCTGCCTTGTGCTTTGGATTTCTAACTGCAGAAATTAGGGCTTAATTCAGGAAAAAATATTTATTGCAAATATTGCATTGTAATAATTAAAATATGGAAACAAATTTTTCCACAATACTCATTCCAGAATTTGTGTTCTATCCCTTCACTCCCTACATTGCCTCCTGTAATATAAGCATCATTAAAGTAAGCAATTCCATGAAGAATCATACGACATTTGGAATGTTTCTAGTACGTCATATTCACCAAACACTCTCTGACCCACCCCCCACAAATCTGTCCCACTCCCCCCTTCACAGACTCATGACTGTCTTGCTCCCTGCTCCATTGCCAGGGCTGGGCAACAAGGTTGTTAATGAAAAAACATAGAGGAATTTGGGGGAAATAATACATGTAATTACCTGGAACATTTGAAAATGGAGGGTAAAATCCTGGTCCCACTGAAATCAATGGGGTTTCACCCAGAGCTCTTCAAAAATACCATAAAGGGATAACACATTGCAAAAGGGGTAGATATAATCCTCACCTTATTTAGCAGGTGTGTCCAATACTCTTTTTGCTGTGACAAGTATTTCTTTAAAACTTAGTAAAACAATTACATTCAGTTATTTTTTCATCTTAGTATTAATTATGTTGGGTAAAATTCTACCTTTTGTTCAATTCTCGCAAATTACCTTTGGGCAGGGGTCTGAGGAAAGCAATATTTCTCCTCCCAATCCAGCCATTTTGCAAAGAGCGGCTGCAAGTCCAAATCTGCCCACTGCCACTATTATAGCACATAGATTACAGTAGTAGCTTGGATGCCAGCACACCTGCTACATGGGGGATTTAGGCCTATGAATCCCTGGAGTGGTAAATCAACTAGTCACTTCCCTGCTGATTCTGCGATACCTCCAAGTCCCCTTCCTGTGCTTCTAAGAAGTGAGGCACTTTAGAGGAGAGCCCCATGGCACATAGGATGTGCAGGATTCCCCTGCTTGGCATTCGGTGGTCTGCCCATTTGCCCTGACCAATCCAGCAACACAGCCAAGATGGTTATCCTGCTTTTAAGGTTTTCTCCACCTGCAGATGATAGGGGGAAAACTCAGGCTCTGTGTATGTAAGAAAATATCCTTACATGTGCCTTCACCTTAAATATTCCTTTGGACAGGAGCTACATGACACATGAGGCAGGGCTGTAGAACCTTGTATGGGAGAGGGGAAATGGAGTTCTTGTCATGCTCCTTTCTATCTGCAGAACACATGGCTGGAGAATTTGCAAACAATCTGAATCTCTGCCATATACAGGCAAGGTCACACCAACATCTGCTGTGGGAGCACAGGTGGTACAGGAGGGTTTGCCAGTCACTACAAGTTATGACAGGGAGGGAGTGCCAAGCAGAGAAGTAGAGGGTTATGAAAGAAAGTGGGATGGGTGATACTGATGAGCCAGCTGAGTGAGGTTAAAGTGGGGGTGCTGAGGAATGAAGGAGCAGTACCTCGCACTAATAATAGTGAGGCTGAGAAAGGGAGTAGGGTAAGTGTTGGGACTGGGTCAGAGAATGATTGGAGAACACAGGATTGAGCTGGAAAGGTGTGGGGGGAGGAAAGGGGGAGATGATGATTTTGGGAGTATAGATAGTGGTGCTGAATGGGCAGAAAGAATATCAGGTGTCCATGGTGAGATGGAGGACTGCAGTGGCCTGGACCTTGCTCAGATTCATGGTGATTTAGAGTGGGAATAGAAAAGAAGTATACAGTCAAGTAGGGCTGCTGACAAATAACACTCACAAGGAAACCTACAGCAACTTATGCTCAGCAGCTCCAGAGAAGAGAGCAGCATCCTAGCTTGGGGTGGGTACCAGTGATCCCCCCTGCATCCACAACTCCAGTGTGGCCTGCCCAGAGAGCAACGTGAAGGGTGTGTGGATACAAAGCAGAATAGTGGTGGCAAAGGCAAGCTGCCCACAATTGTCTCTGAGAAGATATTTTTCTGTTTGTCACCTTTCTGAACAGTGGAGGGAGCCAGCATTGTTATGGCCTTAGTGCCTGGCTCTTTTTAGTTTAAGTTTGTGTTTATTTCTTCTTCTCTATTTCAAAAGCTCATTTTGATGTGTATAAATAACTTATAATGATGACTGATTACAGAGATGGGAGACTAATTTGTTAGGCACTCTGACCTGCTTTGCAGGTACAAGAACCATCCACCGGAGAACAGATGGCTTGATTTTTGCAGTTGCACACAGAGGAACAGTTTACTCCATAGGTTCCCGGAGGGCAAGGAGTAGCACAATCAGAATCCTAAAACATACACAAATATATTAAAAAATTATTTGAGAAAACATCAATGAGAGTTCAAACAATAAAATATCACCAGCACTTTTTATAATCCTAGATTTAACTGACTGTCAACCCCTTTCTGAGAGACTGACTGTTCTTACAGTGTTACAAGTATAAGAAAATGTGCAGACCATGTCAAATTCTAGGCTGTCATCAGGTCAGCCTGCGTTTACAGGAAAGCATTAAGCAAGGCTCTTAATATTCTTTAAATCTACAATAAGTATTTGTTTTACATTAATTGATGTGGGAGAGCATGTCACATACCTGCCAGCACTTGGGTAAGCCAATATTCAGTATACTGTACAAAGAAGCAATTTACGAAAGCAGAGTGTAATGTAAAATGGTAATGTAATGGAAAACAATTTGGACATATACAATATTCCAAAAATATCATTTGATTAAAGTGCTCTTTCTACTATACACAGTATTACTGATAGAAGAAAAGTACCACCATAATATGTCTTCAAGGTAACATTTTTAGTATCATCAAATTTCTATATAACAAACATCTGTGAGAACCACTGAAATCAGGTATCATGATTTGTAGAAGTAACTGTATTTATTGTAGATTTTTACTATAAAATAGTTACTTAAATCTACAGATTAGCGCTGCAACAGTCACAGTTCCCCCGATTCTTTTCTGTTGTAGTAGGTATGTATACCTTATTAGCACTTTTCCATTCTCATCACTACATTATTTTTAAGAGATTCAAATGCAATTTTTTTCCTTTATGAGCCTGTCCCACAAGGAGCTAAGCGACTCCTGACACGTGACAAGCTGAATGCCTTGACCTCCCATTAACCTCACAGGAAGGAGTATACTCAGCATTTCACTGAATCGGGCCCTAACTGAAGGCAGTAAAGGAAAAAAATAAACTGTTAACTTCAGAATTATTTACCTTAAATCCAGGGGCACAGATGCATTTTCCAGTCACACTATCACAGTCAGCACCATTTTGGCAGCTGCAGATCTGTTGACAAGATTCACCATAGAATCCAGGAGAACATGTCTCATTACAATAGAGTCCAGACCAGCCTGGCTTGCAGGAGCATTCTCCAGACATAGGGTGACAGCTGGCAGAAGAAGATGAAAGGAATAAATAATTTGGGACTAAATATGACACCTAGATCCCAATGTAATTTTTTTCAGAGAATGACATGCTGTTACAGATATGTTGTTTAAAGGACTTCATATACTGTGTATGAAGATATATATTTTCCCCAAACTAAACATACACAACACACACACAATTAGTATAATGTAACATAAGACAACATAAAGACACATACTTACAAATCTATGTGTTTATTTAGTTTGAAAAGAAAAGATCTATCTTTTACATGTCTGTGTCAAAAAAAACCTACATATACTACAGTTACCCTTCATGACTCTAAATTTTATGACATTAAAAATATTTAATTGGTGAAAAATTCAAGCTTCCATCTATGCTTCTTGGTAATTCAGCTGTAACCAAAACATAATTATTTTTCAAATAAAGGTTAAAATCAGCATCTTATTTTCTTACAAAGCCCATTTAGAAATATAATCCTTTTGTCTGAGAAAGATGATGAGTTTCTTTAATAAAGCAACATTCAAGGAGTAATATGAATGCTCTTCTTTTTAAATCTGTGGTTGAGAAGTGTACAACTGGCTTCTTTCCAAGAAATAATACCAAATCACTTTCATAGGGAGAAGTCAGAGGCACTGTCAAACTCAGTGACCTTTTAGAATGTGTCTCGTTTACACTGTACATACCTGGTGATAGACCAGCTGTCTCTACCTGAAACAGCAGTTCCATTGAATGGCCAGTCGGACAGCTGTTGCCTCATAACAAATGGACATCATCAGCTGTGCTAAGATATATGTGCTGGAAAAGTGGACACAATGGAGTACTCTGTGGCACTCTGGCAGACAAAGCACTTGCTTAATGCTCACCAGAGGAAAGCCTCAATATCCAAATCAAATATATTTACAATAGGAAGACTGTTTAAAGATAGTCTTCCGGCACTGATTGAAGTAAAGTCCCCTGAAGTGTGCTGGAAAAAAATGTGTCTAAGTCCAGACACATTAAATGACCCATGACATCAAGGAAGTTTTACATGCCTTGAGACTTCCTTCATTTGCTGACTTTGTGTGTGTGTGTACACATGAATAAAACAGAGAGTTGTTGTTTTTTTTCCTATTTGAAAGTATGAGAAGTAACTGTAACACTTCTGGGTGTTGTAGAATTAATAATCATCATCTTTAAAATAGTCGCAAGTGAAAATAGGGAATGTGGCATTAAACATATATGTCTCTTTTTAACAAGGCATGCATGACTAGTTTGTGTAAAACTGCTGTAAATGAGAGGAAAATCTGGCCCCTGATGTTTTCAACTGAATAGTGCCTGAGAAATTTAGAGTGGTCTATTGAGCGTGCATGGAAACAGCTCAAGCTACACCAATTGGCTATGTGGTGTTTGCTGAGAACACCATAATATTAAAATATTAGAACACCCACACCGCAGATAATTGGGGCTGGAATGGAAATATTCTCAAATTAAATACATATTAACCTCAGGAAACACATGATGTAGAAAGAGAAGCAGAAATGTGTTCCCTGAGAAATAAGTTCCCTATACCTAGTTGCTTTTCTGTATGCCTCCAGAGGCATTTTGAATATAATCCCAATATTTCTTATCACTACAGGAGGTATTCAGTGATATGGAAAGCATTCTCAACCCACCCAACAATAGGCAGCATAGCATGAAGAAATAAGATAAATATATAAAAAATGAAAATTAGTGGTGCAGTGATTTCAGGAAATAAATCCTTTGAGCTGCCTTTTTTCTTTTAAAGAGTGTAGCATATGAGGCAGACAGAGGCATTGATATTCTGTGCCCCCCAGTGAGTATTAGTAAGGCATACTCGCACATATATTGATTGACACCAAAATTAGTATTCTGTAATTTGTAATTAGATGTAGGAAGCTGGAGCACTTTTGCAGCTTTTTGATGGTTCTCATGCAGTTAGCTTAATTGGCAAAAAGATTTGTGTGTTAAGATAGGGAGGTAGAATAGACGTTGAGAGATGCTGCAAGTATTTCTGCTTTTTTTCCTGTTCATTTTTGTTCACAATTTATGGACATATATGTATATTTCCTATATAAGCACTAAAATAAATTTCAGTATATTTGGTAATAATATAAATGAAGTTATTTAAGTCTGCAGTTTTCTGGCACACTTTATGCCATATACTTATTTCAATTTATAAAATGGTCTGATGAAAAATCTATGTATATGATAGACTCATAGCACTGGAAGGGACCTCGAGAGGTTATCTAGTCCGGTCCCCTTCACTCATGGCAGGACTAAGTATTATCTAGACCATCCCTGACAGGTGTTTGTCTGACCTGCTCTTAAAAATCTCCAATGATGGAGATTCCACAACTTCCCTAGGCAATTTATATGTACAATTCCACCATAAAAAAAAATTCCAGAAATACAAAATGACCTAATGTCAACATTAAAAACACTGTCAGCACACATAAACTGAATCCATCCCTCATCATCTCATCCACTTGCCTCAGAAAAAGCATGAGAAAATAGATATGCCCTGAAGAGCAACATACTGGGGCTGTGTTAAACCTGGGATGATGAATAAGTCCTGAGTCAAGGCCCCACTATTAAGAATGACCTTGGCATGCCGGGTTGAGTGTCCCAGCTGATCTCAACTGCTAGGATGAAACAATGATGAAACAGAAAGCCCTGACAAGCTTATCAGATAAAAAATAATACAACTTGAACTGCAATCAGAAATTAACTGGAAAACAGGGCACTCTCTGGAGAATAGGTGTAGTTTTCTCCCTGTATGAATTACTAGGTAAGTGAGGAGCTGCATTCTGTACCATCTAAAGTTTCCAAATGATCATCAGAAGCCACCCAAGTAGAGGGACTGCAGCAATCCAACCTCAAAGTGACGCAGCGCAGGTCCATATCCAAAAGAACTTGCCAAAGGCAGTTCTGTCTTGCCAAAGGCAGATGGAAAGTCAATATTTGCTGACTCCTGCCATTTGAACCTCCAGAAGCAACTGAAGATCTAACAAGACCCACAGTTTGTGAACCTGAGTAGCAAGGGCAGGCAAACCCCCTCATTAAAAGGGCGAGATATTACATTCACCAATTCTTCAGATTGTTCCCATAACCTTCTAGTTTTATTTCTGTCTTATCTGAGTTTAGCCTCAGCCAGCTAGCTCTCATTCATGCCTAGTTACTGGAAAACTGATCAATAGCATCATTTGGTCTAAGAGCAGAGAGACGTGCTGCACATCATCTGCATACATTTGGCACTGCAGCCCAAACTACTTCACACACATATTGATGAGAGGGAGTAGAATAAAACATTCCATGAGAGAGCCCTTGGAGCAGATGGGCGGTCACCCAATACTACCCTTGGAGCCATCTAGGACAGAAGAGAACAACGTAACTCAAATACAACTCCACCCCCGCCAGGGTCAGTAGGCATGTCAACAATACCATGTGGTCAGTATCATTCAAGGCAGCTGATGTATCTAAAAGAATCAGCATGGATGCTTGATCTTTGTTCATCAACAGCAAGTACCCTAACCCCTGGGCAACAGAGTCAGTCACTCTTTCTCTCCTGTTGAAACTGTTCCACTTTGTATAAATAGTTAAATATTCATTGGGCCACAGCACGGGCGGCTGGTGACCAAGCTTTGGGGGAGGCTAGTCCCCAGCCCCTCCCCTTCTGCCCAAGGCCCTGCCCCTCTCCCTCCGCACCTACTCAGCCCAGAGCACCCTCACCATGGCCAACAGCCCCAGTGTCGGGAAGCCACCCCCAGCACCCGGCAGCACAGCCCCAGCATCAGCCACCCTGAGCTAGGACAAAGCACAGGGAACTGTAGGAGGGAGTCTGGGGCAGAACATAGGCAGGGCCACACCAGGCTGTTTGGGGAGGTACAGCCTCCCCCAGCCTATGATAACTGTAGCCCATGGGCCAGAAAGAGAGAGACTGACTCTGTAGCATAATTGTTAGGGCCAAGTAGGGACTTGAACCTAGATCTCCAACATCCTACCTCAGTGCCCTAACCACTGGACTATTAGCTATACTGGGTTGTGTTAATCATTCTCTCTTTCTCCAAAATTTCCTCCTGGACTTCAGAGACCTTCCCTCTGAACCGGATACATTTCCATGAAAAGCTTCTGGGGTTTTGACAAAAAACATTTAATGGAAAATGTCCCAATCAGCTCTACATAGACATTCCCTGATGTGTTTATGTGAGAGTAAGTTCTTTCCCACCGCATTTAGTCACAGAAGATAGCCAGAAACAACTGTATCATCAAACGTGGAAGGGAAGTATCCTCAGTGGGGTATATGTTTTCCCCGTTATTATTCATAAGTTATCTGATTGCTACTAGTTGGTGGTCTTAATCACCCCCAAGCACAAGAAAAAAATATTAAAAGGTCTTGTGAAGTTTTGCTTCCCTCCCCTCACTTTTCTCTACTCAACTGTAACATGCACTTACAGATACACATGCTCCCACACCCACAACAGAGCTAAGTTCCATTTGATTTGTCATACAGAGGGGAAAATGTTCAAAAAAAGATCAGCCATATGCTGCTGTTTACATTTGAACATTTGTGATTTGATTTGACCACAAGCTGTCTTCTGAGGTATAAATGAAGGAACAGCTGTGTTGAACACAAACCAGAAGTAATCCTTGAAATATCAGAAATGCTATACAATGCAATACTTTCCTGTCAAACTAAACTTCTACAGTAGTCTTCAGTTAAAATAGCAGAAAACTGGCAAAGCCATAATTCATACACATAGTGCTATGAGAGCCAAATACTGCTGTTTTGCGTGCCAGACAAGGTGCAGGGAAATGGGGAGGGATTATGGGTTTCTTACTCCTAAATTCTCTCCTCAACCCATAATGTACTGGATTTCATATCCTGTCCAAACAGTATTGTTTCAAATCACATTTCAAGTAGATGGGATAAACAGAAGTACAAGTACACCAACATACAAATACGTAAGTGAAATATGAGAGAAATGCAGCCCTCTCTTACATGGCTTGTCAACAGAAGTTATGCTGAACAATTTAAGCAATCCAAGAATGTATTTCTCACAACACCCTTTAACAGGATCACACAAACAGAAATATTCAAAAGGAGATTTTTTCATTAATGTCCCAGTGCACTTTAATGTCACTTCCAAATTCTGAATAAAGGCTTTATTTTTATGTATAAAAAAATGTGCATCTCAGATACAAAACACAATGTTGTTCTGTGTAAGAGTGCATCATCTCTGCAAATAGTTTTAACACAGCAATCCGTGACAGCAAAACATTTGGCATATGTACACAAAACATATCTGACATATTGTATATTATTAATGGAATTATGTGTGAATGAATGCAAAATTATTGGAGTCTTTCATATAGCCAGGTGTGCTTTATAAGAAGATAAGCCTTGTCATGAGAATTATATTTTGATTGTATGTTATTTTGTCTTAACTCCCATCCCTCTCCTAGTATCCCAAGGGATTATCTCAGAATTTCTAGTTTATAGATTTTTATTACAAAATGTTAAGGCTTTGTGGGTCCCGTAAATACATACACAATGCAAAAATATTTGGCTCATGATTGCCTGAAAAGAGTCACATGATGAGTTAGTGAGTTTCTATTGTTTAGCTCCTCTGAGTCAATACAACAGAGGTATGGAAATATGTAAATCAACCAGATCGCTTATACATGTAATTTTATTCAATTTCTTGGCATCAAACTTCACCTTTTGTCGAATGTTAGATTAAATGAAAAAGTTACACTTCTGAAATTTATAGTCATAAGGTGAGAATTCCAGATATATCTAATTAAAACAATCAGCATGCTTCCTCCCCACAATATATATATTGGGCCTGATTCTTCTCTCACATCAGTTTTATGTGTACGGGATGGTGTATTTCAATTTACTTGATTGGAGATACTCTTAGTTAATAGTACTCCAGTGTAAGTGAAAGGAGAAGCAGATCTATTAACCTGATATAAAAATAAATGTTTATATTTTTCACCATATGTGGTAAATATAGACAAAGGCTGACACCAGGTCAATATTTATCTCTTGTGTCAATTAATCTTGATATTCATCTTAAAATCTGATTATCGATTGCTATTTAAAGACATCAAGTAAAGCTGTAAGTAAAAAAAAAAATCTGCAGTTCTTGCTCTGCTTGTTATTGTGTTTCTTGCTATGATTATA
This sequence comes from Chelydra serpentina, assembly GCA_037349315.1. Taxonomy (NCBI): domain Eukaryota; kingdom Metazoa; phylum Chordata; order Testudines; family Chelydridae; genus Chelydra; species Chelydra serpentina. Next base: position 33,762,603 of record JBAIAC010000042.1, read on the forward strand.
AAAACATTAAATAGTCTTTCTGTCTAAGCTTTGTGACTCTGAGGGTAGGTCTATACTTACGCGTCGCGTCGAACGCGTCGGATCGATGTTCTGGGTTCGATTTATAGCGTCTTGTCAAGACGCGATAAATCGAACCAGGAAGTGCTCCGTTGTCGACGCTGGTACTCCAGCTCGACGAACGGAGTAGGCGGAGTCGACGGGGGAGCCTGCGCGCCGCGTGTGGACCCCGGGTAAGTGCTTTTTCATTCGAACTAAGGTACTTCGACTTCAGCTACGTTATTCACGTAGCTGAAGTTGCGTACCTTAGTTCGATAGGGGGGGGGTAGTGTAGACCTAGCCTTAGCTGATTCACTTTTCCTGGAAACCTCAGGAACTTACACTCTTGGTTAAATGTTCCACATGGAGAAAATCTGCTAAAAGATATAACAACATACCTGTGAGTGTTCTGCAAGTGACAGGGGCACTTTTTGTCACACTTGAGACCATAGACTCCCTCAGAGCAAAGCCTTGTTTCACAGTGTTCTCCCGTATACCCTGGATCACAGAGACATGCACCACTAATATGATAGCATTTCCCTCCATTCATGCACTGACAGGTCTTTGCACATTGCACTCCGTAAGTCCCCACTGGACATTCATCCTGGCATCTGTGAAAGTCAGAAAAAAATAGGTTTACGTGCCTTAAATTTAGAACATTTTTGGAGAATCAATGTAAAAATGTATCTTAGTTTCTGAAGAATTTTCTCTGGAAAGAATTCTTAAAATCATTATAGGTGGAGCTAGTAATTTTGCCTCTATTTAAGGTTGCCTAATATTTTGCAGTATAAGCTCCTGTTTTCAATGGCTTATAACTTTGCCAAATTTTAACTTTTACATGCTTATCTGCCTCAGACTAAATGTTTTTTGGAAAGTTTCAGCAAAAACATTTCATTCGTTTCTGAGTACAAAAGCTAACAATGTTAAATATGTCTCTCTCTCTCTCTCTCACACACACACACACACACACACTCCCCACCTCTATTAATGCCTGGTTCACACAGGGGGTGACAACCTACTGACACTACCCAGGGCCGGCGATATCACTAGGCAACCCTAGGTGGTCGCCTAGGGCGCCAGGATTTGGGGAGGCGGCATTTCGCCGCCTTCCGCGGCGGGCAGCTGCCTCCTGCCTCCCGGCTCCATGCTCGAGCTGGGAGGCAGGAGACAGCCGCCCACTTCCTCACGAAGCCCTGCTCTGGTGAGGGCTCTTGCCCTGCCGCTGGGGCTCAGCAGGACTTCGGGAGGAGGGCGGCTCGCTGCGGCTGCCTCCTGCCTCCTGGCTCCACGCTCAGTCGCTGAGCGTGGAGCCGGGAGGCAGCCGCAGCGAGCCGCCCCCTGCCTGCCCGCTCAGCCGCTGAGCTTGGAGCCGGGAGGGAGCTGCGGCGAGCCACCCCCTGCCTCCTGGCTCCACGCTCAGCTGCCACGAGCGAGCGGGCGGGTGAGGAGCTGCTGCGGCCCACGGGTGGGGGGGGGCTGAGCTGCCGCGGGCTGGATGGGGAGCCGCCTGCCGCGGGGGGCGGGGGGGAGCTGGCTGACGGGGGGGGCATTGGCTGGTGGGGGCGCAGGGCTGGTGCAAGGAAGTTTCGCCTAGGGCGCGAAACTTCCTTGCACCGGCCCTGACACTACCAGTTACTTCTTTAGCTCAAGTAGTCGTCTCTGCTATGATCTAAAGCTCCTGACTTCGTACCCAGCTGATGACCCATGAGGGCTGCAGACTGGGAATGTAAATATAGTTCCACGTGGTTTTTCAGTTTGTTTTTTAAAAATCCTAGAAATGACATTCAAAAATGTATGTTAGAAGAAGACTGAGTGGGATTCTGTGCTCTAACAGGCACAGCGTAGAACTGGCAGCCTGAGAAAAGGGGGGATATGATAGCTTTAAGCCACCTTTGTGTTTTCACGGATCCTGGGCTGCTCCAGTGGCTAGCGTGACCCCCAGCAGGCCTGTCTAAGTTACAACAGGCGCCTTGGGTTTCCCTAAGGACTGCAGCACTTCCTGGTATCTCTGTACTCTGCCCCCACACACACATTACACCAGGACTTGTGAATGGGTCCGTGGAAGGCAGCTGTCTTCCACAATGCTTGCGTTGCATCAGGGGAAATCCACAGCCAGCTGAATATGGGTCTTTGGGGGGCCCTTTATATCACTCTGGCCCTTTTGCGCAGAATAAGGAGGCCAGAGCAAGGATCTCACCCATTATGGTTGCAATGTCAAACATTCAAAAATTAAGAAATGTAAATGGCAAAGCAAAGGTCAATTCATCCCCAGTGTGAGTATGCATTATGATACTGACTTTAGTTACACAGTCACACAGTATTTGTTCTATAGGGCCCCTGCCTCATTCAGTGCACAGGATGGACAATGAATGAATCAGTAAGCTGCAAGAAGAGAAAGTCTGGTCTCTTGTGTTTAATGCTTCTGGACTGGGATTTTGGAGATTCCCTCCTTTGCTCTGTCCCAGGTTTCCTGTGTGATGAGGGGCAAGACTATCTTAATGTACAAATGGGTCAAACTAAAATTTCTCAAGCATTTCCAAATTTTTGAGCTCTTGACTTTCCTACCTACTTTTAATATAGTTTTTTGTATTAAATATGAATAATAAACACATTTGCCATCCTTAGTAGTGAAGCAATTTGGAATTAATTGTACAGAAGTGATTGTGAATATGATTCAATATTGACAAAATATGGGAGTATGGCTCTGTCTTTAGAACTAGGCTTGACATCCTACCTCTAAAGAAGCCTTAAGACTTATTGCTCCTAAAGTATGGTGAACTTTTAGTGAATAGATAGTATTTCTCCTTGAGTTTTAGCTGCGGAAACTGTTGCAAGTCAGTCACCGGAAATCCTAATTCTGCTTTACACAAATTCAACATGTTGATGAAGGGGATGATACTGTCCCCTAGCAGAAAAGAGATTGCCAAATGGCAAGCAATTGCAAAAAATATTATTTTCTCCAGTGGAGAAAGGCTGAGAAGGAGAAGAATTAATCATTTCTCCCAAGAAGGAACTTATACTAACTAATCTCTCAGGTTGAGTTTCTTCCTGAATGGTTTCACTAGATACTGAGGAGAGAGATGTAGTTTCCTGGAGCATGGTATGCAATATTTGGAGAGACAGAAAAATTCCTCTAGGGACTCAAGTGAAGTAATGTAAATGGGAAGTCAGTGTAGCAGGCATTTTTCATGCTGCCAAGTCACTAAAAAATACAGTGCTAGGGATCTGAGTCAGTGTTTCATTTTAAAGAAATTGTCAGCCTAGCAATGGAAAAAGATAAAAAATTCAATTGTATTCAAAATAAACATTTAAGAGAAAAAACCCAACAAGGTCTGTAAATCTATGCAAAAGAATGTTTAATAATAGATTAGGATAAATGCAAAGAGATTGGTGGAGGCTGTAGTTTCTATTTAAATAAACAATTAAGCTGTAAAAACCCATCTGTACGGAGTTGTCCTGCTACTATAGGGCTCGTCACCCGAACACCTGTTAACTTGTTTTTAACATGGGTTTGCACTGGATGTGTTACATGTTTTTTTTATTATTTTGAAGATTGTGAGGGAACGGAGCCATCTCAGTTTGTGAGTTGAAATGATCCATTATGCAAATATGAGGATAGAAAAAGATTTAGTCTCACTTTCACAGCATGCATTGTGACCGACTCTTAGTTCCCCCATTGCTGTTGTGTTTCATTTGATATGAAGCAATTTGCTCTTTAAAAACAAAACAGGGCAGATTTCTAAAGTCTCTCTTATAAATTCTGTAGCCATTGGGATTTGTGAAGTACAATTGGACATGATTTAACAACTTACTCCCACAAGAACACAAAGGGGATGAACTTGTAGGGTGATTTCCGTGAGAATTAGAGGCATTCAGCACCCCTTGCAGGCCCTAAAAGATGAATAAGGCTTGCATAAATGTTGTTATTTTTCCCGTGACAGCTGACATAAGAATAAAGCAAAAAGTCTATGCCCAACAGTTTTTGCTCTTTAGAACATAAGCTGGTTGTAAGGAGATAATTGAAGGTTAGGGGAAAAAATCCGAGTTAAGACCAGCTACTACAGATGTTTTCCACACAACACTAATGCTCTACCAGCATATGATAAAATATATATACAGAGACCACTAACAGTTCCCTGTAATTCAGTCACATTAACTTTTCTAGGTTTCCGATACGTACAACACTGAACCCACATTAAAACCAGGGGAAATTACTCATCACCAGTAATTCTGTTTGTCAGACTTCCTCATCTCCTCCCTTCCTGCAGATGATTCCAGACAATCACAATTATGCCACGAATCAAAAGAGTAGGCAAAGAATATTGACAGGTTGGAGTAGCATGGAGTCCGCCCATAGATATCCTTTGCCTTTCATTATTCTTTGCCTTCTGGCTTTTAGGTATACGGCACCTAATGCTGATTGCTCAGAATCTTCTACGAGATGAAAGACAAGGTGGGTAAATAAAATCCTACCTTTCAAGGATTCAAGCAGCACAAAATATGGCACTAAGTATGATTTCAATTCAGTTCGAAATAGAAAGCTAAAAGTATTGTGTGACAGAGTACTCCCACCTCAAGTGTCCTCTAGTGTCAGGCCTCCCCAAAACTACGTCCTATGCCTTTCCCAGTTTGGAACAAGAGAGAGAGCCCCCTTTGCACAGAAGCTTTAAATCTGGACATTCTCTGCTTCAAACACAATGCCTCTTGGAACTGCACCAGGAATAATTTCAATCTTCACAACTGTGCCTTAAAGACAGCACTGACCCCAAAGTAAGGAGTTTGTAAATACCAAAACTCCTTCCAATTCAGAAAGAGCAGTTTGGGCCAATTCATTTTTTATGTCATTAAGACAAACCTGACTTTCCATCTGAAGGAAAATAATTAAACTGGTCTTTAATGTTAAAAGTATCCCTGAATGGATTTCCGAAATGAAATCAAAATTAGGATTAATCCCAGCAGAGAAACTACATAAGGGACCGAAGGGATTTGTGCTAAAACACAGAAACCACTCTGACATGCAAACCTTTTTCATGGCTCCAGCCATAGACAAGGACTATTAGTTATTAATTTTATAGTAGTGCCTAGACGACCCATTGTGCTAATGGACTGTACAGACTTATAGTGGGAGGCAGACCCTGTCTTGAAGAGATTACAGTCTAAACAGATAAAACAAATGGAGAGAGAGAAAACTGTGGTACAGAGAACATCCACAGATTCAATGGTAGTTGGGAGAGGGCACAAAACAACAACCCACTTGGCTACTCCTTTTCACACATACATGTCAGAGGAGTCTTGAATTTATCCCACAGAAGATAGTATCAAATAATGAGCATTTTTTCTTTTGCTTCATTTATGTAGCAGCACGATAAAGACACAAAATCAATTTCTGATCAAGAGATTCCTTTTCTAAAGCCTCCATCAGACTTCCTTTCATGTAGCTTTTGAAGAAAAATTAACAGCTTTTTCCAAGAGTAAAAATGTGTTTAATTTTTTACACGTTTTGTAAAAAGACATTTGTTATTTTGAAGATGATTCTGTACATCTCGCTGTCTAGCACAAATATTGAAAAGCCAGTTTCCTGTTTGATCATTGTAAAACATATAACCCATTTTCCTGATGTACTTTTTAATAGACATGTCACTTGGTTTTTTTTAGAGAGAATATATGATCTCAGCTTGATGTTTTCAGTTTGTGCTTCTTTGTGTTTTATGACTGAGCTGTTAAAAATCAGAATGACACCACCACCTTATTAAAAGCCCTAAAGATTTTATGATGCATTTCACAGCAGGCTGACCTTCCTACTAAATAGGTTACTATGCACAGAGCCAGGATGGGGAGTGTTTCACAGCTTTACATGCCAGAGAAGATCAGAGAATATTTATTGATACAGGCCCTATACAAATTACACGATGTATTGACTGGTCCATACAAATGTACACAGAGAAACAGAAAGACAGATAAATAGGGCCAAATTCTGAAATCCTTACACAGCCACACTAAGATGAGATGTGTTATGTACCCACGGGAGTTCCAAGTGCACAGCACCTTCCAGGATTTGGCTAAATGAGAGATTTAGCTTGAGAACGCGAAGATTTGGCCTCACGCTAATACTGTTTTTCTGCCTATTGAAAAAGGAACCAATTCTCTTTCCCAATACACCAAAAAATAGTCTTATTGGAGGTCTCATTCTGGTCCTCTTGTGTACCTCACAATATCTTTGTATGATTGGCAGACTCTGCTTACAAATGGGGCACTTAAGAGCAGAAGAGAGGTTCTTAACAGAGGTAAGTGGGGGAAATATGTTTAGCTCCTGCCCGCCCTGTGCCTAGCTCAAGCCAGTGCTGTTAGTCCCTCAGTTTCATGAGCACTCATGGTGGGATTTTCAAAAATGCTCAGTGCTGACCTAATGTTTCTGTTGACATTAGTAGAAGAGTCATTAGGCCAATGCTGGGAGAAAATCCCACCTACATATTTACTCACTGGGGTTGTGCAAAAAAAATGTTAAAGGAGAAATTTTGCAAAATGGTGATCAAGAAATCCAACAACATTAGACCAAATTCTCATCAAGATATTTGTTTAGGAAAGAACCTCTTCCATCCTCTAATGAATACTGGTATCAATGAATACACAGTGGGCTGTGTTCAGAAATGATGGGTAAGGTGGCATAAACTGGACTTCCTTGAATTTAATTAGATCTCATTACACTCACTTAGACTCTATTAGACATGCTAACATACATTTGCTGGTGTATAAGTGAGTGTGAGGGAGTCTAAGTTAGTGCAGCTACCACACTGAAGAATCAGAAGAAGGTGCTTGAAGTTATAAATTGAAATAGGGAGTAGTCTAATACCTGTTCACACCATCCTGTTAGCTGCTAGTAGAAACACAGTCAGTGCACATACCCCTTGTGGGGGGTCACAGCAAGTACTTCCCTTCATGGCTGGTCAACTGGTGTGGAGTAGCCAATGGGACCATGGCCTTCTGACCCATCCATACCACGGTGAGATAAGTAGCACCCTAGTAGGGAATAGTCCCAGCATGTTGGTAAGCACAGGGATTACAACTCTGCCTGGACCCTATGCAGGAAGGCAAAAGATGGAAGGCTCTTTGCACCTCAGACTTCTGAAAGGGATAGACACAGTGTGGCCTATAATTGTTTCTGATTTGTAAGGTATTTAATATTACAGAAAAATTTGAATCTCAGCTAAGAAAAATAGAAGCCACAACTGTCTTTAGAAACACGTGTGCAGCATGGAGATTCTCATGTATATCGTCCTGAACCTCATGAAAGCGGTTTGTGCTTTCATTCTGATTTGCCTGTGTCTGTTTAAATGCATGTAACACAATCTCCAGTGTTTCCTCACAGCGGCAAACATTTAATTTTGGCAACACTAATAGCTCTGGATTGGCTGTTTTTCTTCTTTGGGGTTATGTTTTTTTATGGTTGGTAGGGTTATCCCCACATCCTGTGGATGCCTGCATTGGAATTGCATGTGGACTGTGGTGATGGTACCTATAATTGTTGGCAGAGATCCTACAGACTAAGCCCAGTGATTAAGTTACTGTGGACTTCAGCAACTGGGTTGTGTACTGTTTAAAAGGTATGCAGGAAGGTGCTTCTTTCAGCACTTTCTACCCCTCTATAAGGGAAAAATGTTATGATGTTCACTTTTGCTATGAAACACATTTGAGGGACATTTTAACAGCAGCTAGGCAATGAAAAAGATTAATTTCTTCTTTTGAATGAAAATGCTTGGAAAAAAAGACAGCTGGTAGCCCAGTGCAGAGACCAAATGTATCAGCGCTTCTTCAGCTACCTCATCCTATAGCCACCATTGATCCATCTCACCCCATTCTTGGTTCTCAAACTATCTCATTCTGCAGACCGCTCAGTAAAGGGCCTGTACATTACTGGGGGTACATTGGCCACAGTATGAGAGTCCTTAAACTAAACCATTTATCATAGGGACTAAAACATCTTTCAAGAATTGAACTGCCACCTTTACTTTTGATTCATTATCATTTGGTGACATAACTGACAAATCTATAAAACACTTTGAATTATATCACGGATGGTATACTTCCCCCTGCTTCCTAGTTTTTCCTTTTGCTGTAAAATCTTTGGTACAATTTGGTAGAAGTGAGTTTTACTTACCGTTCCCCTGTGTAACCTGGACTGCAGTGACATTGCCCTGTTGCTGAGTCACATGTCCCTCCATTGTGGCATTGACACTCCTGGGAGCAGTTCTTTCCATAACGACCCTCTGGACAAGGCTGACCACAGACTGTGCCCTGTTTACAAACAGAATCTAAATGTTAGGCTTGGGACTGCAGCTGTGTGGAGAAGAAGAAGAGAAGGGGATTGGAAAGAAGTGAGGAGATTAATGGGATCTTGTATCAGACTGCTTATGCTCTTCTAGAAAATGCCAGATTTGTTTTTAGCCTTAAACATAGAGTCTGTTTTGCCAAAATGAAAAAAGTAATGCAACATTTTTGTTTTGGTCAAAAAATGAGAACCAAAAAAAATTTCATTTGGGTTTCCATCACATACACTCTTTTCAAGTAGAAAAGGAGGGAGGAGGAGGGGACAAAAACTAAAAAACGTTCCAATTTTCATATTATTGTAAAATTCTATGAAATATTCCAAAGAAAGCCAAAAATTTTAATTTTGTGTGAAGTTTTTCGCAGAAAATATATTAGCATTTTCTGAGTAGCTTTAACTAAAAACAAAGCACAGCAAGAGCAACAGACATCAGTAGGGAAAGAAGATTGAGGGTAACAGCAATAAAATCACAAGGCACATGTGTACAGTTGGATGGTTTGGAATCTAAACTTTAAATGTTTCCCTTTTAATTATTTAAAAATTCCCTATCACATCATTTTAACTCCCTTTCCACTGCCTGCCAGAAATGGTCACCCTGGACTAACTGCCTATTATTTTACGTATTATTTATGTTTTGTTTGTTTGCCCCTTAGTATATGTAGACAATCTCCAACCACCGTTGTATCTAGCATGATTAAATTTGTTGGTTGCTGGATATAAATTGTTGAAAAATTGGCCCCCATCCTTCTACAGAATTCTCTTCCCCATGTGGGGCTGGGAAACCAGTAGAGCCCCTCATGTTTGCCCACGTGGTAGGAATGGGTCCTTGCTGGTGTGAGGTGCAAAGGGATAGAAAGTCCATTGATCAGTAATGAAGTGGATGTTCTGATGTCACTATTACTGGGCTATGAAGGTGCCACCAGAACCTGCCCATTACCTTCTTTTCTTTTAAGAGGGTAGCATCATATATTTGGAAACACACATGAAGGCCACCATAGGAGTATTTAATGGTGCTGCTGTTCAAAATGTAACAGTTATATCAAATTATATCCACAAGGACATGACTTCTGATCAAGTTCCAAAAGATGCTGTTTGCATGCTGCAGAAAGCACATTTTCCTTTTCCCACTCTTTGAAAAGGTTAACAAGGCAATCCAGAATTTATATTTGATTTTGATCCCTTGTGGTGGTAGCATGTGCTAAAATACACTTCCTTTTGTTCCTGGCTTTAGTCAGACTGTCTTTGCTTTTCCAATTAAACTTTCTCCTGAAGTTGCCTGAAATTCACAAACATGGACATTTACCCAGTTTATATTTATTTTAGAAAGCAGTTTTACCATCCATCCAGGTGGGCAGGCACATTCCCCAGTCACATGATGACACACTCCTCCATTCTGGCATGGACATCTTTCTTCACACTGCGGCCCATGCTTGCCGGGGGGACAAAGATCCTCACAGCTAAACAATTGGTGAATAATGAGTATAATTGTTATTTATATGCAAAGTTCAGTCTCTCCCCCTCTCTTTTACTTTAACATATAATTCTTCAGTATATAAATATGAAAAGGCAAGCACTCAGAAATAAAGGGAAATAACCTTTACAGGATCAATGGCATGAACATATGGAAATAAAATTAGCAATTAAAAAATTGTAAGTGTATGTATCTTTCCTTAAAGATATTTCTTTCTAGAAAAACCAAGTTTGGTCTTGGATTCATAAGTATGGGCAAAGATTAAAACTCTCTGCTAGAAGGATTAACCCAATCAAGTGCATTTTTCAATGCTTAATTTTCCACTACAGGGCCAATCTCTGTTGGCTGAATTTTATAAAACTTGGACAGAATTTGGACCATAGTTTATGGGCCAAACTCATTCCTGTAGGTACAGGGATTGCGATTTGTTGTCCCTTTTGCCTTTCAAGAGGCAGCTGTTTTGGCAGCAGTGTTCACCTTATAATATGGGCATAGGAAGCAGCTCTATTTAGCAGCCAAGACTTGACATGAACTTCACTAGCAGAGACTCTTTAGGGAAAGCTCTGGATCAGGACACTTGGTGTCTTGCATGGCCTTGCTTCCTCTTGGGCCAGTTCTGTTCCCTTATAGACTGTGCCAGCTTGTTTTCTACCAGGAGTTTGTGCATGCAAACAGAATGCTGCCCATCCAACTATCTATTGCATGTGTTTAAATACCTATTCATATGCCCCCCAAAATGTAATATCTACAGAGAATGGTTTGAAAACTTGGGCTTAATCCTTAAAATTCAACCCCCAAATCTTAAACTGTTGACTGCTACCTAATGCAAAGTTGCTGGTGCTACCAGTGCAACAGCTGTACCTTACCAAGAGCTTTTGCTGTAGCATTTTAATAACATTCATTTATAAATATACAGAGGGACTTATAATCAGATATAAGTATTGGTAAGTTTTAAAAGAGGCACTTGCAGCATAATGTTCACGCAGGTTACTAAATACTAAATATTTTACCCTGGGGTTAGTGACATGCCAAACCCACCTTCCCCACAATAAATAATATACCCTCCGCTTACAAAGCACCAGTATATCCAGGAGGGCATCTGCATTCTCCAGTCACATGATCACAGGTGGCTCCATTTTGACACTGACATTTTTGGTGGCAATCATTTCCATATGTCCCCTGGTCACAGCGTTCCTCACAGCGCCAGCCCTTGAAACCAGAACCACAATGGCAAGCTCCAGTGATGGGGTTACATAAGGCTCCATTTTTGCACTGGCAGCGACTACTGCAGTGGGGTCCCCAGTGGTCACTATCGCATGCTGAGGAAGTGGGAAAAAAATGTCATAGCACTTCTATAAGCATGCATGGTGCAATGCAGAAGACATGATGATTCAGAGATATAAAAATGGCTTTTTTTATGACACGGAAATGGTAGTGGTATCCTTGTAGAGACACCCTTAGCTCTCCTAGGTCTTTAAGTGTCTTGATAGCCAGATGAGACTTAATTTCCTGCTTACAATTATATGCCTTAACCTGCGCTTAAAATAAACTGAAACTTCATCTACAGTGAAATAAAGGTAAGTTCCAAACTCCTTCAATGCATTACAATGTGAAACTGAAATTATGATGATAGTGAATCATTAATTACAGGGCCAAACGGTCATATTCTCCATCTGGCTACTTACTTCAGTGGAATTATATGAGTATAAACAAGAGCAAAATGTAGCCCATAATCTGACTTTGGAGCCATAAACGTATATCAGAATCCCACAATGAAGTTATTCTATGTAAAGATGAATTCATTATAAGAGGATCACACTGCATGGCAATTTTTTAAACGTGAAACTTCCAACTAGTTTACATACTTACAGCTCTTTCCTTTCATGTTTTACAATACTATTGGTTGACAGTGCTATAAGCAATACAATAAACATTCCATCAAACAACAGAAACTAATTGTTATTTGGTTTAAGAGTATGGTGACATATACCACAGACAGTAAGGCTACAGTTTAATATTTTGAGTTAACCCAATTTGTTTTTATAATTATTCTACTATGTATTTTTGTTTTCTACATTCTACTCCATCGGTAGTAATGATAGTGAACCCTTCTCAGAATCTTTTGTTTTCTCACTTTCAAAAGAAATCTTTAACAGTAAGGAAAGATTTGTTTAAAATGAGAAATAGGAGTTTTCAATAACAAAACAGAAGATAAAGGTCATCTACAGTTCACCAGAAATGTGCTAATCATCAAGGTCAAAGGATCTGCTTTTAATTTTTGTGTTCTGCTGATAACAATAGTGCAGTGGTGAAATCTCAATTGCAATCCCTGGATGCCCATACTCTTTCCTTAATGACTGACCACCATTGTTCACTCAGTCTTCTCCTGGGGCAGAGCAGCCAAGCAGAGAACAGACCTACTTTCTTAGAGCAAGACAAAAGAACTCAAGACATTTCCTTGGGGTAAGAATTGCTCTGCTATAGGAACTGATCACTCAGATTACACAAATAAAAAGGATTAGGGTCCTTTATGGAATTTTTCCCTTCTGTATGGCTTGTGTCCTGGTTAATTCCTAAGAGCTATGGCATGCTTTGAAGTGACAGTTTCCTCTCAAACAGTATTTTCCTAAAAGGTCACTGAAACATGCATTCCACAATGTAACTGTTGTTTATGTACACATACTGTGGCAAAAAAATTATATATATAAAATGAAGTAAAACGAACGTGTAGTAACTGCACCTTTCATTTCTTCATTCTTGTCCCCTCTCTTCCTTATTTAGCTATTTAAACATTCCTTCTTATGTGCTGGACTATCTGTACAATGCACCACAATGTATTTCACACAAGATGTATGTCTTTCCTCATTATAGCTCACAGAGAAGCTCAGTCCTGGCAACACAATATTTTGAAAATGTCTAGATGGAGGAAAAGTAATCCTCGTGCTGAATCAGTCTTCAACTTCTCCTCAGGAAACCAACTGTTCTGAGAGTGTATGTGTGCAGTGGATTTGTGAGACAGACAGATGTTCTCTCAGGACTGTATGGAGGCCACTGAATTCATTTTCTTTCACACCCCATCATGGATTCATATTACAGTCCCGCTCCTGCTTCCAATTGAAAAGGACAATTTCAGCCTTTCCTGATAGAGAAATTAAAAATAAACTTGAACGTTTTGGAATGTCTGAAAAACCCTCTGTGAAGAACTGAAGGGTTTAAAATGACCATCAGGCAGCAGCTCTTTCAAATAAAATAAAATGAGCCATATGCATCCCCCTGGTGGAGTTACATCAGGGTGAACTTGGCCCAACCTGTCTTAATAATAAAAATAATAAATAATAAAAAGCACCACTAGGCAAAAGGAAATTTATTTTTGGCTTACAGTTTACAGCTTGTATTATTTTACCAATGGCTGGAAGTGGGATATTTGATGCAATCCGCCAACGTTCACACAGAGGTTTGGAGAGAGAGTTTAATGAGCCTCAAAGACACACAGACAGCTTTTGCTACTGCATACCTGCTGCCACAGTAACAGTACCAGACAATATGCACAATGGCAGGCTTACCACAAACTGTATCATTTGTGAAGCATTGCAGGCCTTCTGCTCCCATTATAATGCATTTTAACAGCTACATCATCAGACTGTCCTCTTAGGTTGTTACTGTCCCTTAGAGATCTACTGAAGTTAGAGATGAACACAGTGCATCTCTGAACTTGAACTTTTCTAGACTATTTTATTGTAAGAAACATGTGCTGCACATTGTATGAACTTTTACTGGTTTCCTGGTATGCTTTTCTCATTCTGTTTGCACGGGGCCTATTAAAATAAAAAACACTAGGTGCTCACTGTTTAGTTTTCCAGTCTCATGGTCACCCTCTGTAGAGAAGGGTGAGAGGGTGGGAAACAAATACTGACTACCTAGTTATTTCACTATAGCATAATGCCAGAGTATTTTACCAGAACAATTACTGCTGTAAGGTAGTCTATTACACTAGGTCTGTCACTAGCCTACTCTCTAACTGTGAGTTATGGGCACTACTTCAGAGAAAGCTGAATGATTAATGGGATTAAATAATATTCTTGCACAAGATAGATAAACTGCATACTTTACTTCTATATATCATTCTAATCAATAAGGTCCCTCATAGGAAATTAAAGTGATTTATCAGAAACAGATACTTAGATTACAATACACAAAACAAATATGGGCAAAGGTAGGCTGACCATATTTCCTTGAGACAAAAACGGGACATTGGGATGGCAAAAACGGGACGGAGAGACAAGGGGCAGCCGCAACAAGCCGCCCCTCGTCTCCCCGCTCAGCAGCTCGGCGGGGAGACGAGGGGCAGCCGCAACAAGCCGCCCCTCGTCTCCCCGCTCAGCAGCTCGGCGGGGAGACGAGGGGCAGCCGCAACAAGCCGCCCCTCGTCTCCCCGCTCAGCAGCTCGGCGGGGAGACGAGGGGCAGCCGCAACAAGCTGCCCCTCGTCTTCCCACTCAGCAGCTCGGCAGGGAGACGAGTGGCAGCCGCAACAAGCTGCCCCCCGTCTCCCCGCTCAGCAGCTCGGCAGGGAGACGAGGGGCAGCCGCAACAAGCTGCCCTTTGTCTCCCCACTCAGCTGCTCGGCGGGGAGACGAGGGGCAGCCGCAACAAGCCAGCATTCAGTTTTTTACAAAAAATTAAAAACTATATATAGTTTATTAAAAACGGGACAAAATTGACATTTATATTAAAACGACGGGACGGTCGGGAAATATGAAAAAACGGTACTGTCCCGTTTAAAACGGTACGTATGGTCAGCCTAGGCAAAGGGAAGGGGTAGAAATGCTTCCTGTAAAGAGATTTGTTTATTTTTAATTATCTTTGGAGGCTAAACTTACCAAATATTACATCAGCCTATTTATACTTCTGTCTCATATTCAAAAACTAAGACAGGCTGGAAGTCACACAGCTGTTAATCTGGTAAAAAGAGTACTCTTTGAATTAATGAGTATCCTCAGGTTACAGACTGTCAGCTAGAGTTTAATCAGAATAGCTACTATAACAACTGTCCTTATTACTCCAAGGTCACACACACAAACACACGGGGCAGAAGAAAGTGTCAGCTAGAGACTTCTACCAAACCGAATTAGGGTAGTAAGTCATCTGTCACAATGTAGGGCATAAGGGAGGGGGAAGAGAACCACACAATAAAAAGAAATAAAAGTCCCATATTCAGAGCTGTTTCAGCAGAAAATAATATGTGTAACATTAATGGTAAAAACTTGTTTCTTTAATGTGATTATATTAATGTATTATCATAGACCTCACCAATCAGTTGCTGATGTTGACAATAGTGATGTTCTATTTGCAAAGTATTTTCATCATTATTCCTAGTAGCTACAGAATGTTTCTTCCTTATTGGGTGAAATCCTAGCTTCACTGAAATCAATGGCAAAACTCCCACTGATTTCAGTGGAGCCAGGAGTTAATCCCTGGATTTATAAGTAATGAAACAATATTTTGCAAAAATATACTGGAACAGTTCTTCACTGTCATAGCTCCATTGACTTCAATGGAGTAATCACAATTTGCACCAACAGAAGATTTGCCCCACTATATCCATATTGTATATATTTGGTCCAATCTGATCTCAGTTTCACGGGTGCAGCCTCTTCAAAATACCAAACACCATTCCTGCACACACTATATGCAACCTCAGTTTCTTGATTTAAAATAAAACACAGTTTTCCAGAGTTACTGTTCAAAGTTAATATTTTTGTGGGAGTCATAGGGATCTTATATCCTACATCTTACACTGTGGAAAGAAACTCAGAGAAATGTTTGCCAAAAACTGCATAGTAGACCTTTTAGCAAAGAAAAATATTTGCTGCCACTTATACAGTTTGTTCATCTGAGAATAATATCTTTTTAGTCCCCTACAGTATGTCCTCTGTACATCACACAATGCTACAAATATAGGACAGCAAACATTCCTCTCAAAAGGCTCTCAATAAAAGTGAAGGCATGCCTTTGGGAATAAGGGCGTTATATTATATAAACTCTCATTTAAAATGCATCAGTATGATATGGAACCCTAAGACAATATAAAGTTACCAACATAAAAGCAAATTATAAATGCTCTCTGAAGCGCAGTGTCAGATGACAACTTTATGAACAAAAATGGTCCCAGAGCTTCAGCTGCAAAGAACCTTCTTCAAGGAAAAAGCAAAGGAAGAAAATGTGTGATGCAAATTGGTACTATTCTTTGGACTTTTGTATGATGCTTGAAGATTTAAAGTTGTGTATTTCATATTATAATAACTTTAATGCACATTGTTATCATGCTAGACTGGTCTCATTTTTATGCACATGGTTTATCTAAGCTGGTAGTGACTTGCAAATTAGGAGGCAAGGTGTCCTGATATTTTACAGTGTGAGATAGGAATTTGTATCATTAGAAGTACACCTGTTTGGTTTTATAACTTTTATATTCCTTATAAACAAAAACAATGTGTCAGTCCAATTTTAACATGCCGTGATCTCTGTCTCTCTACGTTGATTGCTCTTGAGAAGGTAACAAAAAAAGAAGCATGAATGAGTACAAGTTTATTCCTGACAAATCCACCTTGATCACATGTAATTCTGTGCTTCTCTAAAGAATGGCATATGATGAGAGCAAAATATGGCTATCAAATCAAGCCAAAGAACATTTCAGAAGAAAATTCCCCTTAGAAACTCAACAAAGACAACTACCTTACACGTACGCTATAAAGTTACTTATATAATGTGATATTCAGGATGCAACATGTTTATGGCAAGTTATTTAAAGGTCTGACTTTCTTGTGTTTTTCTTTTTTTTTTGCTAATGCTAACCTGGATGTTAAAGTAAAGAATCACACTAAAATTAAGATTTATTTTTTTTAGCATCTTTCTTTGTTCCTATCAGATAGGTGGTACTGAGAAAATAACATACTATCTGATTCTGGCTCATAACTGTTCCGGGATCGTTCGGCAAAACATTATAGTTTGTATCTGGAAACAAGTGCCATTTATACTGCTGCCAAAAACAGAAGAGACCTTTCTCAGAGTACTAGACTAATATAATTTTAATCTCCTTTCCTGTGATGCCTGGAGTGATTGCACAAGTCTAACCATAAAACACATGCATGAAAATGTGTTTTTTCCAACCACAAATTGTGGGTCAGAGTGAGCTGCTCACTCATTTGGGAATGTAATTTTGGCAGCCAAAAATTAAAATAAATAGCAACTGTAAAAGTGCAAAAATCTCATCCCCTGTCCCTCTAAACCTCCAAACATAATTTCTTTAGCTGAATTCAGAAGGTCAAGGTCTATGGTACATTAAAGTTGCTTTGCACTGCTCCAGCTGTGCAATAATTAACTTAACCAGCCTGTAGCCTGGGCATCATCTTTGACTCACACTCGAACCTCTCTCCTCACATTCAGGTTACATCTCAATCTTGCTGATTCCTTCTGCATAACATCTCTATGTGTTATTTCCTATTCTTCCACACAGCTAAAATTTTGTCCAGGCTCTCATCATCTCTTGTCTCAGTTACTGCAACATCTTTTTTCTCTGGCCTTAACAAATGCAATCTTGCCGCACTCATATCCCTTCAAAGTGCTGCTACAAATATAATTTCTCTAGCTTATCACTCTTACCATGTCACTACTCTCTTTGCCTCCCTTCACTGCACGTCTCTGTTGCATCACACACAAACTATGTATCTTCGCTTTCATGGCTCATCCATATCAAGATATCAACTCTTGCCTCCAATCGGCCCAGGGTGCCAGCCTCCATTGGCAACTTGTTACATTTTCAAACAAGCACCTTTGTGCTTTTTCCCATGCTGTTCCTCACACTTAGGAGGAGCTCCTCATAAACATCCAGAAAGCTACTTCACTTTCCTTCTTCTAAACCTTCCTTAAAACTCTCCTTTGCTGTGATGCCTACAAAAACTAGGCTGCTGATGTGCTGTGACCACTGCCCAATGTGCAGACCAATATTGTCTCACTGTTTCCTAGTACTCCCCTATCTGTCTGTCTATGTCCATGTGTTGTCTCTTGTCTTATACTTAGATTGTAAGCTCTTAGGGGCAACGACTGTCTTTTGTTCAGAAGCACCTAGCACAATGGAGTCCTGGTCCATTACTAGGGCTCCTAGGCGCTATGGTAATTCTTCTTCAAGAGATATCTCTAATATGGAAATTATTGATTGCAACC
Organism: Chelydra serpentina; assembly: GCA_037349315.1. Taxonomy (NCBI): domain Eukaryota; kingdom Metazoa; phylum Chordata; order Testudines; family Chelydridae; genus Chelydra; species Chelydra serpentina. The sequence continues at coordinate 33,780,655 of JBAIAC010000042.1, forward strand.
TCCCATTGTTATGATTAGGGTGACCAGACAGCAAGTGTGAAAAATTGGGACAGGGGGTGGAGGGTAATAGGAGCCTATATAAGAAAGATACCCCAAAATCAGGACTGTCCCTATAAAATTGGGACATCTGGTCATCCTAGTTATGATCATGACAGAGTTGTAAAATTTCCACTCTCCTTTGGCTACCAATCCATCTGATGATATTACCAGTGTAACCGGCTCTCTTTCTTCCTCTTCCTGGTTTGCCTGCAATCCTGCCTGATCGCATGAGTGCTAGAAGAAGGCTGCTCTGCGATTGGAGAGTTATGTGGCCCCAAAAATATGTTATTCTTTTACCTAGGGTCTCAAGTAATTGTGCTCTTTCTAAATTCATCCTTCTTGTCACGTCTTCATTCATAGTTTTGTTTATCCAGGTACGTTTTAACATTTTTCTATAACACCAAAACTTGAATGCTCTGGATTCCTTTAAGTGTCCAGCTCTCACATCCATACAGGAGAACTGATCATACGTAGCACTACTTCAGCAATCTAGTGCAGATGTGCAGTTTTTACTTTTGAAAACACAGAAGTCTTTGGAAATTGTTAAATACATTTTTGCAAGCTCTATTCTTTTCTTGATTTCTTCATCACATCTTCTGTCTGATGTTACTGGACCGCCTAAATAGGGGAACCCACTATTCACTTGTTCTAGCACTTGACTATCAAGTTATAGGCATTGCCTACCTTGTGCATCACTGTATTTACTCATTATAATAGTATGTCTTTCTAACATTGTCATTCCATATTTCTTGCTGACATTGTTCACAGCAATAAGCAAGTTCTGAATTTCTTCCCTAGATGAAGACATACAAAATAGACCATCAGCATATCTTATATTGAACTGCATGCCCTAGTGGTGTCTTCTAAACTTTGCCTCATTGTACTTTCTACAAATAGTTGTGGAGAAAAAATGCAATCTTGACTTACACCTTTCTTGATATTACAATAATCAGACCGTTCATAGTTCATTCAGACTGCTGCAGACTTTCCCAATACAGGCTTTCTATTAATTATATATCTTGAGAGTCAATATTAGATTCTTCAAGAATATGTATCACCTTCTTGTGCTTGATTTTACCAAATACCTTCTCATAACTTAAAAAGAACATATACATTTCCCTTTCTGCTTCTCACACCCTCACATAAGATCCTCAGGGCAAAGACTGCCTCCCTCATGCCTACTCCTGGGCGGAAATCAAACTGACTTCTGCTAATTCTTGTCTCAAGATGTTGATGTAGCCACATGCCAACGATTTTCAGCAAAACTGTAAGCGTGTGGCTTACCTGGCTTTATAGCTAAATGCTGTTCAGATTCTCCAGGATTATTAACCTTCAGTAGAAGAACAAAGATTTAAAACGACATGTGCTTCCACTCTCCTGAATTGTGCTGAGTATAGCTGAGCCATAGCTTAGAATTTGGGCCAAGGTCTCTTCCCTTAACACAGACAGTGAGAAAAGCCCTTTTTTATATTTCTGGAACTAATGTGTTTGAAATCCAAGTGGTGGTGACTAGTGGCAGGTCTGCATGAGAATCCCAGATCCAAACACCCTGAAGTCTAGAGTTTAAATCTAGATCCATATCTAAACTTTGTTACTCAGGCCCAGCTCAAATACAAAAGAGCAGAACCCTTGTGAGGAACCATACATTAAACGAGTCACTTCAACTCTACATAGACAGAAAGCATCCCATCCACCTCTCTGAAGTCAATGGGAGATTTGCAAGTGAATTAAAAATTAGGATCTAAATCCTCTTATATGTTGCATACATTAAAATATGTTCAATGTACTGTCCAAAGGGTACTCTAAGGGCTGGTCTACACTAACCCCCCAATTCGAACTAAGATACGCAACTTCAGCTACGTGAATAACGTAGCTGAAGTCGAACTATCTTAGTTCGAATGAAAAGGTACTTACCCGGGGTCCACACACGGCGCGCAGGCTTCCCCGTCGACTCCGCCTACTCCGTTCGTGGAGCAGGATTACAAGCGTCGACGGGGGAGCACTTCCTGGTTCGATTTATCGCGTCTAGACAAGACGCGATAAATCGAACCCAGAAGATCGATTGGACTCCTCCGACAGGACGCGTGAGTATAGACGTACCCTAAGATTACAGTATGAAGCCTTGGAGAGGCTGAGAGTTATGTCTGTAACATTTTCTAGGCTTTGGGTGAATCACATTCTTTGCCATAAAACTGGATTGGTATTCTTTTTGGGGTTTTCCTCTCCTATGTCCATTTGGACGTAGGAGAAGAATATTAATATCCTTTAAGTAACATACACTATGGTAATATATCATGCAACTTAGACCTTGTAAAACTATATTTTGAATGGCTTTATACCTACGGTTCCCTGATTACAGTGTCATTAGCCTATGTGGAATGCTCAATCAGACAAAATACAAAGTACCAAAAGTACCAAAAAGGCACAATAGTGAAGAGACTATTCTCATTGATGCAGTATTTTGGACACAGATTCTGAAATGTTATTATATGACCTAGATTGTGTCGAGAATAGTAAATGGAATAATATCCATTCATTTACATGGCAAAACCTATGACAAGAATGACACTGTCACCAACCTTATCCAATCCATTCTTATTACACAACTCAGAGTGCAATCTTGTGATTACTCAACTCTGATAGCGGGGTTTGGTTAGTTGGATATTGAAAATAATGTCAGTCCTTTTCTTTGGGCTACCCTCTGAGGATAGGAGAGTGAAAATTACTCTCCCCTAAGTGAAACTTGAACCAAATAACATTCAAGTTCACCCTAAATTTCAAATCAACAACATTTAAATGGGTTCAAAATTTGATAAAATGCGCAAGTCCATCCCTACAAGTGGCATCAAACCTGCAAGTTACTAGAGTTACAAGACTGTAAAATTTGGAAGAAGACATCTCAGAAATAAATTTAAAGGGCTATAAATCAAGGCCAGCTAGGCTGAAGATTCCACTCAGAGAATCTTTTAAAAAGGATTCAATTAATAAAAACGAGATTATTCTCCGTATCATTTTTGCTATTGTGATCTGTATGGTTACCTCAGTAGGCACGAACTACATTCTTATGACAAATATAATCTTCTTTAGAAAAATCTTTCTTAATAATTATGATTAATGTCTTTTAGTAAAAGACTTATTTTTCCTACATCCCAGACACAGAAGTACTTAGCGCTTTTTGTAGAACACAACACTTCCTATTACATCTGGATTTCCTTTAGAATCTTTTGTTTCTATCTGATTTCATTTGTTACATTGAAGGCTTTCTACCCCGAGGCATATTTTTCATTCTTCCTTATTGTTCTGTATAAAAGAGAGGATTTTTATTCAAGACTTTTTTTTAACTTTGTAAAAGCTTTTTGGTCTGTGAAATGGAAGAACAATGAAAATGTGTTTTTTAGACTCTGTAAAGGACTGGAACTGTATGCCTTTCACATGCCATACATTTCACAAGACTCTTTAAAATATTTTGGACCTCAGAACGCAATGGTGCATAGCTGTTAAGGAAAAAACATAGACAGTCTTTGGTGTTAATTTTACTGTCCTACTGAGATGAACCCTAGTAACAATAATCATTATTGTAGAGAAGGTTAAAAAATCATATGAATTTGAGTATAGTATGTAATCAGATCCTGTATGCACCTTATTGCAGGACCGGGACTTAAATTTTTTCTGCACTATATTTTGAAGGGGTTCTTAATTTTTAATACAGTAACTAATCCTATAGACGTTCCCAGTGAAGCCATTGGGAGCTTTGTCTGAGTAAATAAGACAGGATCAGTCCATTTGTTGATAGAACTAATCAAATAATGAAAACATATATTTTTGCAAATAATGGTTCACCAAAATTCACCACAAATTATTCACCATCTCCTGAACTGATCAAATTCCTAAACAAACAAAAGTTATTGGATAAAAAATTGCCAAAATTTGCAATGAATATAGACCTGATTCAGGAAAGCACTTATGCATGACTAAGACTCCAATGGGACTTAAGCACATGCTTCTGTGCTGTTCTAAATTGGGGCCAGTATTTGCAGTGAATTATTTAACCAGTTCTAGCAATTTTTCCCCCTGATATGAAAATGGTACTTTCCTTTTGGAACAACTATCTGCTTTTGCTCCAAATTGAATACAAAGACATTCACTCATATTTAGGACCCAATTCTACAACCCTTACTCACACAAATAACCCTTACTCATGTGAGTAGTTCAACTTAAGTCAATTACATTAAAGACGATACATTTATTTTTGTGTCAATGGGACTATTTCATAGAATCATAGAAGGTTGGAAGAGACCTCAGGAGGTCATCTAGTCCAACCCCCTGCTCAAAGCTGGACCAACACCAACTAAATCATCCCAGCCAGGGCTTTGTCAAGAGGTGCCATAAAAACCTCCAAGGATGGAGATTCCACCACCTCCCTAGGTAACCCATTCCAGTGCTTCACCACCCTCCTAGTGAAATAGTGTTTCCTAATATCCAACCTAGACCTCCCCCATTGAAACTTGAGACCATTGTTCCTTGTTCTGTCATCTGTCACCACTGAGAACAGCCAAGCTCCATGCTCTTTGGAACCCCCTTTCAGGTAGTTGAAGGCTGCTCTCAAATCTCCCCTCATTCTTCTCTTCTGCAGACTAAATAATCCCAGTTCCCTCAGCCTCTCCTCATAAGTCATGTGCTCCAGCCCCCTAATCATTTTTGTTGCCCTCCGCTGGTCTCTTTCCAATTTTTCCACATCCTTCTTGTACTGTGGGGCCCAAATTTGGACACAGTACTCCAGATGAGGCCTCACCAATGCCGAATAGAGGGAAATAATCACTTCCCTCGATCTGCTGGCAATGCTCCTACTAATGCAGCCCAATATGCTATTAGCCTTCTTGGCAACAAGGGCACACTGCTGACTCATATCCAGCTACTTAGCCACTGTAATACCCACGTCATTTTATGCAGAACTGTTGCTTAGCCAGTCGGTCCCCAGCCTGTAGTGGTGCATGGGATTCTTCCCTCCTAAGTGCAGGACTCTGCACTTGTCCTTGTTGAACCTCATCAGATTTCTTTTGGCCCAATCCTCCAGTTTGTCTAGGTCACTCTGGACTCTATCCCTACCCTCCAGCATATCTACCTCTCCCCCCAGCTTAGTGTCATCCGCTCACAAATTATTCTTGTGAGCAAAAGTCTGCAGGACTGAACCCAATTTTGTATTAATTTTAGTAACTAGACCATGAATCCAATCTTACTTTTTCTGATATTTTGAAATTCCTTTTTTACTATTTATAAGGGATATAGACCTTTTTAAACAATTCTTTAATCTTTATTTAAAATCTTTAGCATTTCCAGAAGTTAAGTTTTAATGTGGTCCCTTGAATATGTGCAGAGCTTCACCACTGACCCTATTAATATAAACAACATTCTACATGTAAAATTACAATAATGATAAACACTGTTTTTATGACAACCTAAAGTTAATCATAGTTTTTCTCATCCCAACACCTACTTACCAAACACCACTAGATCCCTCCAAACACTCTAAACATATGCTTTAAAGATCATTTGGTAACTGTTGAATAGAAAGATACATTCATACTATGGCTCAAAGAAACATTTGTATGTTAAAAGAGGTATGAATAAAAAGATAGCTCTCATAAGAAAGCCTTTCTGTGACCATAATGAACAAAACCACATATATTAATACAGGGTATGTCATAAGTTAATTGGTTGTTTTAACTGATTTTAATACAGACACTAGCATTTCTAGTAATTAACTACACCATAACAGCTGATAAGAAATTTAATTATATTTAAAAAAATTACATGCTTCAAGGGAAATGTAAAGTACAAGGTAAAATGCAATGCCTTCAACCACCAGAGGCTTATCATTAAGGCTAGTACTGCTAAGTGAAATAAAGTGTATTATTGAAATAGTTACATTACTGTTAAATGTTTAGAAGAAAGATTTATTGAGACCATCACTTACACCTAAATGAACTCTAATTAAAAACAGGAATAAATTACCTCCAATGATTCATTGTTCATTTATTACGTGTAATAGTTAATATATAATATATTTTAAAGCAAATGAAAGTAGAAATTATGGCCCTGATTCAGGAAGCATAATTATTCAGGAAGGTGCTTAAGCATATACTTAGTCCCACTGGATGTAAGCACCTGCTTAACCGTCGTATAGAACCAAAACCCACCCAACTATTTCCATATTAGGGTCTTGGAGACCCCTAGCATGTCAAAATTGGGGGAAAAAACTAACTTTATTGTAACCAGTGAACTATAAAACTATGAACAAATTAAAACTTCCCTAAATTCAGAAGCATACTACATAGTACTTGTGTTGGGTTCTAACTGACCCCATGATCAAACACATTTTTTTTTTAAAAAAGCTACAAATTAGACAAGTGTCAAGCTCTAACTGACTATGTTTAGACAATGAAAATAGATATCAACAGCAACAAAATCAAAGGCACAAACACAGCAAAGTGGCAGTCAATGGCCTACTACTTCCAGCAAAGGGAGCAAACAAGTGATGTGTTCTGAACATACAAAGGTTTTACACTTTGCACATTGTTATGTGTTTTTCTGTTTCTTGCTCTGAAACAGATGGAACATCATCCTTGTTTCCTAGTCTCTGGATCAGTAACCAGTATACTAGATGCTGCTTCCTGGGATCTCTATGGATAGTAATTCCATGCTTGAATAATAAGAATATAGCAGTAGGGATATACTACTGACCACCTGACCAGGATGGTGATAGTGACTGTGAAATGCTCAGGAAGATTAGAGAGGCTATACAACTAAAAAACTCAATATTAATTAATCTATATAGACTGGATACATGTCACCTCAGGATGGGATGCAAAAATAAAGTTTCTTGACACCTTAATGACTGCTTCTTGGAGCAGCTAGTTCTGGAGCCCACAAAAGAAGAGGCAATTCTTGATTTAGTCCTAAGTGGAGCACAGCATCTGGTCCAAGGGGTGAATATAGCTGAAGCGCTTGGTAATAGTGACCTAAACATAATAAAATGTAACATCCCTGTGGGGGTCGGGGGGAGGACACCAAAACAGCCCACCATGGTAGCATTTAATTTCAGAAAGGGGAATGACACAAAAATGATGACGTTAGTTAAACAAAAATTAAAAGGTACAATGCCAAAAATGAAATCCCTGCAAGCTGCATGGAAACTTTATAAAGACACCATAATAGAGGCTCAACTTAAACGTATACCACAAATTAAAAAAAAAATAGTAAGGGGACTAAAAAATTGCCACTGTGGCTAAATAACAAAGTAAAAGAAGCAGTTAGAGGCAAAAAGGCATCCTTTAAAAGTCCAAGTTAAATCCTATTGAGGAAAATAGAAAGGAGCATAAACTCTGGCAAGTGAAGTGTAAAAATATAATAGGAAGGCCAAAAAAGAATCTGAAGAACAGCTAGCCAAAGACTCAAAAAGTAACAGCAAAAAAATGTTTAAGTACATCAGAAGCTAAATGAACTCTTTGCATTGGTCTTCATGGCTGAGGAAGTGAGGGAGATTCCCAAATCTGAGCCATTCTTTTTAGGTGGCAGATCTGAGGAACTGTCCCAGATTGAGGTGTCATTACAGGAGGTTTGGGGGGAAAATGGTAAATTAAACAGTAATAAGTCTCCAGGACCAGAAGGTATTTACCCAAGAGTTCTGAAGGAACTCAAATGTGAAATTTCAGAACTACTAACTGTAGTTTGTAACCTATCATTTAAATCAGCTTCTGTACCAGACGATTGGAGGATAGCTAATGTGACATCAATTTTTAAAAAACACTCCAAAGGCGATTGCAGTAATTACAGTCTGGTAAGCCTAACTTGAGTACCAGGCAAATTTGTTGAAACTATAGTAAAGACATAGGCGCCGACTCCGTGGGTGCTCCGGGGCTGGAGCACCCATGGGGAAAAATTGGTGGGTGCTCAGCACCCACCGGCAGCTCCCCACCAGCCCCGGGGCCCGCGCCCAGCTCACCTCACCACCGGGAAACATTCCGGGGCCCCGCCCCCGACACCGGGCGACGTTGCGTTGGCGTCGGGGCCCCGCAACGTCACCCGGCGTCGGGGGCGGGGCCTGCAACGTTGCCCGGCGTCGGGGGCGGGGCCCGGCATCAGGGGCGGGGCCCTGCCACGTTGCCCGGCGTCAGGGGCGGGGCCTGGTGTCAGGGGCGGGGCCCCGCCCCCGGGCATCAGCCCCCACCGGCGCCGCCGGAAGTTGGCGCCTGTGAGTAAAGAACAGAATTGTCAGACACATAGATGAATACGGTTTGTTGGGAAAAGGTCAACATGGTTTTTGTAAAGGAAAATCATGTCTCACAAATCTACAAGCACGTGAACAAGGGTGATCCAGTGGATATAGTGTACTTAGATTTTCAGAAAGCTTTTGACAAGGTCCCTCACCAAAAGCTCTTAAGCAAAGTAAGCTGTCATGGGATAAGAGGGAAGGTTCTCTCATGGATCAGTAACTGGTTAAAAGATAGGAAACAAACGGTAGGAATAAATGGTCAGTTTTCAGAATGGAGAGAGGTAAATAATGGTGTCCCACAGGGATCTCTACTGGGACTAGTACTGTGCAGCATGTTCATAAATGATCTGGGAAAAGGAATAAACAGTGAGGTGGCAAAATTTGCAAATAATACAAAGCTACTCAAAATAGTTAAGTCCAAAGCAGAGTGTGAAGAGTTACAAAGGGATCTCACAAAACTGGGGTGACTGGGCAACAAAATGGTAGATGAAATTCAATGTGGATAAATTCAAAGTAATGCACATTGGAAAACATGATCCCAACTCTACATATAAAATGATGGGGTTCAAATTAGCTGTTACCTCTAAAGAAAGAGATCTTGGAGTCATTGCGGATAGTTCTCTGAAAACATCCACTCATTGTGCAGAAGAAGTCAAAAAAGCTAACAGAATGTTGGGAATCATTAGGAAATGAATAGATAATAAGACAAAAAATATCATATTGCTGCTATATAAATACATGGTACGCCCACATCTTTACTACTGCAGGCAGATGTGGTCACCCCACCTCAAAAAAGATACACTGGAACTGGAAAATATACAGAGAAGGACAACAAAAATAATTAAGGTTATGGAACAGCTTCCATAGAAGGAGAGATTAATAAGACTGGGACTTTTCAGCTTTGAAAAGAGGTGACTAAGGGGAAATATCATAGAGATCTATAAAATCATGACAGATGTGGAGAAAGTAAATAAGATGTGTTATTTACTCCTTCTCATAACACAAGAACTAGAGGTCACCAAATGAAATTAATAGTCAGCAGGTTTAAAATAAACAAAAGGAAATATTTCTTCACACAATATGCAGTCAACCTATAGAACTCTTTGCCAGACGATGTTGTGAAGGCCAAGACTATAACAGGATTCAAAAAAGCACTATATACGTTCATGGAGGATAGGTCCATCAATGACTCTTAGCCAGGAGGGACAGGGATGCAAAACCATGCTCTGAAGTGTCCTTAGCCTCTCTTTGTCAGAAGTTGGGAATGGGCAACAGGATCACTGGATCACTTATGCTTCTTGTGTTCCCTAGAAGCCTAAGGAAGGTCTGCAATGTTCCTTTCCTGCACCAGTGGTTTCACCATTTCTGTACCCAGGTCCCTGAGAAATACCAAGTCTCTTACTCAAAGATTTATTATGCCATGTGTGATTCAACAAAATCCAAACAATATGTGCATTCAGATATGCAATGTGCATGTGCAGCAGTGAGTCTTTTCCCCAGAAATTCTTTGCCCCAGCAACGGCATCTGTCAAGTGCGTGCTTGCCAGAAAATAGATTCCACAATTGTGGCTTCCTCAGAATCCTAGCAAGTGTAGGCTTCCCAGAAAATCTATTTGACAATGTTATCTTCAAAGAAACTCAATTTGCTGGACAATTGTGATGATACATGAGGAAAATGTTATCTGAGGTGTCAATGACCCCACCCCACATCCCACCCTACACCCTATTGGTGCATTTAAAAAAAACAACAAACCACTGAATCTATGATGATAAAAACAAGGCTGAAATATATTTCTGCCTCAAAATAAAAACAATATGATGCTGGAATGCCTGCATAATTAATTTGGGGTCTGACCTCAATACCTTCTGAGTGACTTTTTTGCACAACAACAGATTTGCAGACAGGTTGATATACAGGTTGTCCTCAGGAGAATCCTTGAAGAAAAAAGAGGCAGTGGTTTCATATTTCATTTACATATTTGTATGTGTTTGGGGTCCAAGAGACTCCCAAAGATCTTGGAAGCGTAGTACTTTCAGTTTCCCCGTTCACTAATATTGAGTGGTCTAACTGACCCCATTACCTTTTAGTGACCTTTTTTGCTACACAAAAACCACAACAGGTAGGATGATAAACTAATGTGGAAAGATTGACCTCATCCATAGTGTGAGGATACTTAATGTATGAAGAGGCACAGGTTTGGCATGAAAATGTTTTGGGCTTGTTGGGTCAGATAGACCCCGAACATTAGGAGGTTTGAAGATAAACACGTGCTGGAGTACTTTCTTTAGGGAGGGGCATATATTATTTATGGCACTTCGTGCTTTTTGGAATGGATATCTAAAGCTACTGTGGTTCATATTTTCATTCCAAAAGCTACTGTAAATCATTAAACAAGTAATTCTCCTAATTAAGGATTGGAGAAGAGCTCTGTGTTTACTCCTGGGCTTAAACAATGGGGCCATCATTCAGCAGAACACCTAAGCACGTGCTTAAATTTAAGAAGGGGCTGAATTTCCACTGACTTCAGTGGGATTTCAATGCTTAAGTGCTCTACCGAATAGAGATGGTCTTAAAGATATGCATAACATTCATTTTACATGCCGTGCTGGTTTGGGGCCTGGATATGTACCAAGGCCATGTAGCATCAGAAACTTTGGCTCTGCAGCTAAATTACCTATTACTGAAGCCACAGTAATGACTCTGTCCACTGTTGAGGTGTTGATAGTTTCCATTTTTGACCCCCCAGCTCTCCATCTAACTAGTTGGGGAAAGAAACCCTACATCTTAAGCTGAAGATTCTCATTGGTTCTAGAGGAAAAAGTTAGATGTTAATCAGACAAAGTTGGATTTAAATTAGTGGAATTTTAGAAATTACAAGTAAATTACGAATTTTGGTGGATCCCATAAGTAAAGCTGGTCAGAAATTTTCCAGTGAAACAACGTTTTGGAAAATGCTGATTTGTCAAGCCCAAAACATTTCACTGGAAATATCTGGATTCGAAAAACTTTCAGTGAAACCAAGCAGGGTTCCCATAGAACCCTACCTGGATTCCTGGTGGGCTGCAGGGGACCCTGGTCTGCAGTTGTAGGGCAAATCCACCAATCAGACTGCCCTAGAGTTCTGGACCATGACACTCCAAGGCACATATTGCATATGAGATTATGGGAATGATGTGGAGGGATTCACTGAGCATTCTCAGTGAAGACCAGAGCCTAGGACCAGATCCTTCCTTGACTAGCTGACATCAGCCATCCAGGAAATATATTTTAAAAGTTGTCACTCACACTTCAAATACATTTTAAAATGACACCAAATTCAGCTCTATGAATGAATCATCCTCTGGATTCTGCCATCCTTATTCTCATTGAGGAAAAGCTTCCTTATGAATTGTCCTATTGATTTCAGTGGAACAATTTGTGGACTAAGAACTATTCAGTCTGATAAAATGTGAAGAAAAGGAATTTCCTAATTGCATATCAGGAATCAATATTACAGCATATGCATACCTCAGTCACATACATGTCCCACACTGAGACTTGTGTGATCTATAACGCTATGTATTATTTCATCTGGATATCACTCTGTGTCCCCCAATCATGAAAAAAGGTAAAATAGCAAAAGATAGAAACCACCAAGTGAAGATGTGTTGTGTTCATTTCTATACATCTAGACAGACAATTCTCTTATCTGGTAGTCAGTTTTACATAATATACTGTCTTACATAAAACTGACTACCAGTTAAGAGAATTGTCTGTCTAGATGTATAGAAATGAACACAACACATCTTCACTTGGTGGTTTCTATCTTTTGCTATTGAGGAATTCGCAAATGAGGAATTTGTTTTACTTGTCAGAAATAAAATTTGAGTTTGCAGTGCACACTAACCCACATGAATCAGAACTCACAGTACTTGATGATATACAGTTTGTTCCCACACCCGTAAGTGAAATCTCTGCTAGTGGCAGAACTACTCTTACAAGAAAAAAACTGCATATGTATGGGCTCTTATTTTTATTTTCCTCTAATATTGTAATCAGTAAAATTTACACTACTGTAATTCAAGTCTTCACTACAACAGTTGACAAAAATCAAGCTAACTAAGAGACAATCAGAGGCTCTTTTGGTCAAATCTATTAAAATATTTTCATGTTTAATCCACCCCTTCCTATCATGATCAACCCTTCTCCTCTCCTAAATTCTGCCCTCACTTCGACCAAAGCAAACTGATCAGTTTATACTCTTGCAGCTGCATGAACAATTTTTCAAAGTGATCCTGACAGTGAAATGGATGTGCTGATTCACTAGCTCCAAGGGATAGATTCAATATGTCTTCTGTCCACTCAAATGACATTGATCTGTCTATTGTGTCCAGTCAATAAATCTTTATTAGAATAATTTACTTCACATGAATGTCAGCTCTTGCACTGGAATGAAAATGTTTTGTAAATGTGCACCTTTTTAATCCATGTGGTATTTCTTTTCAGATTTATATTATCATTCATCTATCTGCACTGAACTATACCACAGGCAATACATTACCCAATGCATCATAATATGTTTGCCAAAAAGATAAGGTCTAAGGTCTGAAGAAAAAACAGCTATACATATGACAAATTCATCAAGCAGATCTTAGACATAGCAGGCCTGAAGTCTCTGCTCATATTTTACTCAGGGACTGGTAAAAAACACTGACATTTTTACCTGATTAAGGATGTCAGGATTTTGCCTATTAAAATAGACTAAATACTGGCATGCAATAAAGGGCTCTCTCAATACAAGGGTTGAGAGTCACAGCAGAGTAATTCCTTGGCAAGACACCTAAAGTAATGTAAGGAGGTTACACTTACACACACACACACACACACACACACACACACACACACACTCCTACTACAATGTGCAGCAAGAACAGACCTAATAATAAAAAGTTTGCAGTTGCCCCACTAGCAATCTAAGGAATTAGTGTTTCCATACAGTTGAATCGTCTCCGTTTCTGGCCTCTCACATGAGTCTGTCACAGCATGTTGGGACCAAGAGTCAAGAACAAGGGAGACTGAAGAGAATCTCCTGTTTAGGGAGCGAGAACCCTATGCCTTCAATCCCTGCAATGAATCAGAAAGGGGAAAAGCTGATGAACCTGTCCTCCCTCTTGCAGGGACTGAAGAAGAACCAAGATCCCCACTCTGTGGGAAGGATGGAGAGGAACCAGGTGCTCAGAAGTGCACAGGATATGGTTGGGAGAACAGACGAATTTCCTTCAGTGGGTTTCTCCCTGAATCTCTAGAGAAAGTGGAGTTCAAATCTGCATTAAAAGATCAAAAGTGAATTGGAGTCCCATGCTAGTCCCAAACGGACATTAGCTCATATCACACTGAGGTGAATTGTCAGTAATGGGTATGGGAGGAGGCTGCTTGCACAGCTGTTACCTGCATGATACCCGAATAGAGTCAGTGCAATCACTTTGTCATTTTTAGAGAGAACATTATAACACTCAGGAAGTCCTTGTCTACAATTACCACCCAGCAAGCCAAACAGTCACAGTAATACAGCAACCCAAGACTTTTTGAAATAAAAGTTCTGTTAACAAAAGACAGTTACACAATTGGTAAATAACAGTCAAAATGCAAGTAGGGTTTGAAGAGGAAGAACAGGTGGAGAGATCCATTATGGGTCCAATTCTATCCTCAGACACAAATATGTGCAGCTCCCACATAAGGGCAGTGTTTGACTCTCCTTGATAAAGAATTGTATTTTTGGGGGAGTAGGTTCATTTCTGCACCATAACAGGTTTTATTCTTGAGTAGAATGACCATGCAAATAAATTAAACACCAAAACAGGGTTTACCAAACAATAATTTACAACAAATTTCAGAATCCTAGGAAAATGTCTCCCTCTCTATTTTAGGATTTTATCCTGTCACTCATCTCCTCTGAATCAGAGCTTCAGCCATGCAAAATAAATTTGGACTTCATGGACAGTCTCTGGCTCATCTTACTTACTGAGTTAGATATCTAGGCATATATATATATATATGGCCACCATCACCACTGTATAATCATGTTATTTTATAACAAAAAGTTTATAAAAAAATAAATAGTCTGCTCTCTTTATATTATTTTATTGTGCCTTTGTTCATACTAAAGAAAATGCAAGTCTTGGGACTCCATGGATAATATAGCTGAAAGTAAATGGGGTGAAGAGGAGTTTTTTTATGTTATGCAAATGTTGATGAAAATCAGGTCCAGTAGTAGTTGTCTTCTCAATGTTACACACTATTATTTATTTGGTCTGATTTCCACTACGGGTCTGTTTTAAGAGAAGGTGTCTGTCAAGACAGATGAGGAGATCGCACAATTCTGTCATACTATACCAAGTAACAAACTGCACTGCTCAAATTAAAACTTACCCTCCCCTGTATGCTGGCCAACACTAATGTTATTTGTTCCTAGAATGCCTATGAACAACTGAATCTTCAGCAGGACAATCCAATGAAAGCAACATCTCATTTAAGCAACATCTCATAAAAAAGCTGGATATACGCCAAACCCCATGTCCCAAACATTGCTTCAACAGCATGTGAACAAAATACCCTCTTCCTCTTTAATCCTCCCTTGAAGAGCAATAGCAATCTGAAACAAATTTTTAGCAGTTAAATTTAGCTGTATTGGTATGCAAAACTTTTACAGAGCATCACAAATATCCCATGAGATCGCTCTATTCAAAGTACAATAACAAAGGCTCTTTCACACTAGGTCTTTTGTGTACAGACAGCATGAAGTATTTTCACTACTGAAGCTACTATGACCAGCAGTCAAAGGCAACATGCAGAGGCAGCAGCATTAGCAGCAGAAGAGTGTTGATTTGATACAAATATATTCAAAATAAATTATAACTGAAGGGGCTTGGGTCAAGGGAAAGTAATCCTGGAGAGTCTGCTGATGGGGAGGATTTATTCCAAACACAAATCAACAGAGTCCTCAATGTGTTAATATAAAATTTCCATTGGCTATCCATGGAGATAAATAAATTATATCTAATATATATGAATATATGAACACACTTCATACTGAACACACTTAATAAGGATTCAGCTACACATGTGCAACTTTAAATTCAGCATGCTAGATAAAGATCAGGATAACACTGGCACAGGTTTTATCATAATTCTCTTGATATTTGTTGTTGTGGTTGTGGAGAAAAATGTGATCCAAGTGCACCCTGAAGGCCCCAAAACCAACATGCAAAGAAAAGGAATCCCAAAATTAATATTTTTAAGTTCTCATGATTTTTAAGTCAATATCATGATTTTTTGGAGTCTGATTCATGGTTTTTTAAGATTGTTAATATTATTTGCATAACGATTGTCACGGGGCCACAGGAAAGACTCACAAGAAAAGAGCAGTGAAAGGAGAAAGCAATTGCAACCACCCATGAGCTGGAGGCTTATAGTCTGGCAGTGCTGTCCAAAATGTGGGTGGAGCTTGGTGAGGAGGGGCCATGGCTAAGGTGCCGAGATGCCCTAAACACAGTGTATCCACTCAGTAGCAGCGGCTGGCAGAGCTCTTCTGGACTCCATCCTGTCTTGGGTGAATCCCTCCTTTGGTTCAAGGGTCCAGGCAAGAGTAATTGGCAATTCCCCATGCCAGCAAAAATGAATAAGGCTCAACAATAAAACCTTTGAGGGAACCCTCAAAGCTATGTGGTCTTATAGCTGCACCCACTGCTGGCAGGCACCGTGCACTGCAGGGAACCTGCCCGGCAGGGTTTCAACTCTCTGGTACCACCCAGGTGGGGAGGGAGAACTCTTGGAGAAGTGCAGGGAAGTTCTCCAGGTCTCCAACTTCCCATGGCAGCTTTAAGTGCTGGGTGGAGAAGGGCACTTCAATGCTGCCTACACCTTCAATTTTTCTCTCCCTCTCTCACTTTCTTATTCACACACACAGCCAAAGTGAGGGAGAGGAAAGTTGGAGAGAGGTGGCTGGTAAGTGGAAAACAGTGAGGGAGAGTGAAATGAAGAGAGATCAACCAAGTGGAGAGAAGGTGATAATGAATGTAGGATATGGAATGAACAAAAAAGGATACTGAGTCAATGGAGGAGGAAGGAATGGGAATGAGTGAATGAAGGGATAAATGGGATGCGGGAGGGGATAGAATAAACGGGGTAGGGAATAGGCAGCGGAAGAGACTAGTCAGGTTTAAACTTGAGCTTCGGCAGTCATTCTTTTTGCACTCAGAAAACAAAAGTTAGAGGGAACCTTGATCCAGGCAAATATATTTATATTCTCCAGCAATGGAGCCCTATCCAATCTGGCTTGTTAATGGGGCCAAATTAATTAGCATTTTTTAATATTGGCACTTGCCGCTACTGCTTTGGAATAAATGAGAGAAATCAGACCACACACAGAGTTCTGACACATTCTGGTAAATCAGAGCAAGCTCCTCCAACAGTGACCAGGAGATCAAGCACGGGATCTATGATAATTTCCCCAAAGAAGGAAAATACAGTAAAAACAGCACAAGACAGGCAGCAGCAGGTGTAAACTTACCACTAGAGCAATTGGGTCCCCCCCAGCCAGGCTCACACTGACAGGTGTTTGGAGCAATACAACGACCATGGACACATTTATCAGCACAGTGAGCTGTCAAAAAGAGAAATCAATAAAAATAAGAACATCTTGCACAAAACTAAAAACAAACAATAAAACACCACACAATAGCCTTTTCCCCAATCCAGCTTTTTATATTTTTGTCTCAAATATCTTTTAAAAACAAGAAAAATTGTTGGTAAATTCATGTTTGGTAGCTTCGCCTGTGAGTCATTTTTCAGACTTAACATGTATTTTATAACCATACAACTTCTTCTCTAAGTTCAAAATCTCAAAATAAATTCCATTAAGGCTGCTCAAATACTATTTCATGCTAAGCTATGAGAAGATACTCTAAACTTTTGGAGAAACACTCATGCCAGTTTTTGCTGCAGCAGTGAGTAAAACATGATTTTCTCTATACCACACAGAATTCATCACAACACATCAGTACTTTAATATTTATCTTTATGAATGACTGTTTGACTCAGAAGCAGCTCAGTGAAACAAACAAGATCACTAGACTAATAAAAAATGTAAACTTGCTGATTCCTCCTGTAATTATCATTGTCAGTGCTGAGTACAGCTGGCTGAAATTTTTCATTTGAAACTTTTTTTCAAACAAATAAGGGCCGTTTTTGAAACTGGAAATTTGGGGGGGAAACTTTTTATTTTGACCAGCCCTAATGTTGAGTCTTTTGTGCGAGATGTGCTCTAGTGTTTGGAACACAGAAGGGGGAGCCAGAGTGTTCTAATCCTGGGCATAAGACTTACACTAGGTCACCTTGGGCAAATCACAATCTTTTTGCTTCAATTTCCACACCTATAAAATTGATATACATGTTACTTGCTTACCTACATCATGGGGTGAACATGAATTAATGTTAATGTTTGCAAAGCTCTTTGAAGATGCACATAAAGCACAGTGTAAATTATTATTGATGAAGAATCAGAAACAGTGGTCTAGCCACCAGAAGGGCACAAAAAGCTACATACCATTAGCATGAGATACAGGAAGCTATGGGAACCCAGAGCAGAGAGGGAACCAGGGGCAGCTCTCACAATTTTCCCGCCCCAAGCAGTTGCCACAGCCCCGCCCCCGACGCAGGCAGACGTAGTGGGGCCCCGCCCCCGACACAGGCAGTCCCAGTCCGCGGCGGCAAGGGAAGAGCGGCAGACCTGCCGCTCCATTGCCGCTGCGGCAGGCGAGAATGGGGCGGCAGTCCGAGTCCTGCAGCAGCAATTCGGCGGTGGGAAAAGCGGACCTTCCACCAAATTCCCGCCACGGGACTCGGACTGCGGCCCCATTCTCGATGCCGCCCCAAGCACCAGCTTGGAAAGCTGGTGCCTGGAGCCGGCCCTGGAGGGAACAGCACAGAGAAGACTGGAATAGAGAGGGAATCAGGGCTGTTGTGAACAGGGGCGGCTCTTTGATTTTTGCCGCCCCAAGCACGGCAGTCAGGCGGCCCTCAGTGGCACGCCTGTGGGCGGTCCACTGGTCACGCGGATTCACCAGCGTTTCTGCGGGTGATCCGCCGGTCCTGCGTCATCGGCGCGCCCGTCGCCAAAGCCGTGGGACCGGCGGACCTCCCACAGAAACGCCACCGAAGGCTGCCTGACTGCCGCCCTCACAGCAACCGTCATGGCGCCCCCCACAGCTTGCCGCCCCAGGCACGTGCTTGCTGCGCTGGTGCCTGGAGCCGCCCCTGGTTGTGAAGTCATGTCCAGAGTAGTGATTGAGGTGAAGGCAGATCTTTGTTGGACAAAAAGGCCAAACTGCAAACAAGACAAAGACATACTGACTGAGGGGAAGGGCTTCTGTCAGTCACAGTGACAGACAGATCAATTAGTCCTGCCCTCCCAACTAACAGTGAAATTATCTAATGCTTAGGTCAGGAAATTTAAGAAGCCTCATAGAATTGCCCATCATAGCTAGGAGTGCAGGAGTTAGGCATGGTAAATATTTAAGACAATGATGACTGACCACACCTCCCAGAGCTTGGGGCGGGGGGAATATATATTCACACACACACACACACACACACACATTGTGGGAATTTTTCAACAACAAATTCAAACAACAGTAATTTCCAAAAGATACACATGTGATGATGAGTATCAGAGGGGTAGTCAAGTTAGTCTGGATCTGTAGAAGCGACAAAGAGTCCTGTGGCATCTTATAGACTAACAGATGTATTGGAGCATAAGCTTTCGTGGGTGAATACCCATTTCGTCGGATGGGAATTATAATTCTCTCTGAAACATCTCCAAAGTCTGCCATTTGAAAGAAACATCCACAACAGAAACCTGACAATTTATACCAATGAAACGTGAATCTTTGGGGGAGGGGGAAAGAGAAATGGCTCGGCTGGTGTTTGCAAGAGGCTTAAGGAGGCTAAATATGAATTGGACTTTTGTTGAATGGGTGGAAAATGCTTCAGCCCATAAGTTAATTAGCACTGCAGAATAAAAATATGTTCAACATTCCCACAGTTTTTTTTTTCTAATTAAGGATAAGAGGCCAGAGTGGTCATCTTTAAGCTTTGGATGATAAAAAAAAATGAAAACCCATAGAGATCAGTCTATGTGCCTCATAAACCTATAAAGGTTTTGTTTATTGAGCCCCAGACTGTAAACCTCATGGTTTCACAGCTTCTAATTTTCTCTCTAAACACTTTGTGCAGGTAAGCTCTTTTTCAGAGGTGCATTAAAATGCTCTTTATTAGAAATCAGGGTTGAGAAAATATATTTTTAAAGAACCACCCAACAGAAAATATAAAGCAATCACACTAGGTTTTTTGTGTTAATTTCCTAAATAATTAAATTACATGATACATCATACTTTCCCACTAGTCTTATAACTAGATATGCACTACCTACATCACTGAAGACTCTTGCTCTAAATTAATGCTGCCTCACACACTAGAATAGCTACAAGTATTTCCTCAGCCAAGTCTGCTGTAAACTTCCCAATGAATCATAGGGTTTACACGGTGATAGTGAAAGCAGCAAGCTCGAACTATGTGCATGTGTGGATAAACAGGTGATTACTCACATACTAAACCCAAATTTCTATGCAATGGAGCTACATAGCTCTGCCTTGGCCCCACTTTCATTATATCCCATTATGCACACTGTGGAATACATAGAAATAACACATATAAAAGTTTGTGTTAATACAAGCCTAAATAATAATACCTATATAATATCTTTATAACTTAATACCTCTGTAATACCTTTATAAGTAACTGCAGAGAAGACTACTTACTAGACTGTTTTAAACTTATAAAGCTAGAGATTTACAACCCCCATGAAAAGTAACGGTTATTTTAACAATAAAGTGAATTTAGTGCTGGTGAAATATGCCAGGTTGCCAATCCTGCAGACTAAAGTCCTTTATCTATCTATAGAAGAGCTACAGCATGTGCAATAGCAGTTCAGGCTTCACCACACAGCTACCAATGGGTCCTTGATCTCAAAGGACCTCCCCTAACAGTGATGATAGCTCAGATTCCCTCTCCATTAGTTCTTTGGCTACTCCACTAAAGCTGTTAACAAGGATGCCATTAAGAGCCCTCTTTGATGATGTAAATGGACACACGCCTATCAGGGACTGAATTAAAACCACCACCTCATTTCACATAGATAACTGATTAACCATTGGATGGCAAAGACCTCGAGTCACTAAAGTCCAGAACTGATATGGGTGACCTAGAGGTGAAAGACTCTGGCCCAGATTCTCAGTTGTGCCCAATGCTTGATGGGTACAGCAGAGGGGCACAAAGGAGCTGGTTGTGGCTCCTTGAATCTAGAGCCAGCACTGGTCCTGGTGTAGTATAGAATAAAAGCAACCTTAGTCCATTCCACCAGCTGAGGACTACCATACTGCCTACAGTTTTAGCAGAGACCGCAGGGAGGTGGCATTGGATCAACTGCCATTTTCAAAGAAATTAAAATAGGCTTTAAACTAATTTTTCGCATCCAAAACTCCTGCTGACTTTTCTGGCCATTCCTTATGTACAAGAAATGCAGGATGAAGTCCACTGATATAAAGGATATTATATAACATGATTATTATTGCTTCCAAAATATTTTAATAAAGATAATTTAAAACATCAAATGAAAATACCATATTTACAAAATTCTGCACAAAAGGAGATCCACATGTAATTCTTTACTTTCAAGAGGTTATACTAAAGTTTAGGAATATTTAAGTAAAAAGAAAGGCAGGATCACATTCTATGTGTGCCTAAGAAAGAAGAGAAAGGAGGGACATGAAACATTTCTTAGTTAAGCTTCTTAAATCCAAAAATAAATCCAATTTAAGAAATGTTTCTATCCATACTCAGGACACTAATATATCCATAACTGTTTACAGTCATAAAAATAATTATACATTATACATCTTCTGTGGTTACTGTTGGACTCACAGCATCTGAACTCGAGCCAGCATCCTTAACAGATGTTGTGTGAGGCAAAAAATACCACATCATCAAATTTTGGCATTTTAAAACTCTAAGCTAAATTCAGAGCTGGCACCAAACAGAGCAATAGCATCTGCTCCAGTGGAAGGAAGTGCAAATAGGGGCATATTATCTGTGGAAGTGTGTAATGTATCAGAAAAAGATGTAAGAAGACTTGCACTGGACTGTGGGTGGGATATGACAAGGACTAGTGAAAAAGCTGAACAAGGCATGGCATCAAGGAAAGAGGTCCTGTTTGCGTTATGGCCCACCAAAGAACTTTCAGACCTGATGCTAACATGTTGATGTACAAGGATTGGTATAACTTAACATTGAGTCTTTCTGGTTCAAATAGCACCAAGCAGTCATTGACAGTAATAAGCAGCATGCGGAAAGCACATTCAGCACTGCCAAATCAACCAATGCCAAAACAACCATTTATACGAAAAAAATGAGAGTATTTTTCAAATGAGAACAAATCTCTAGGTAAGCTCAGTACTGCATATTAAAATTTAGAAAGTGTTATCCACATAGAACATAGCCATTTTTATTATTATACTATTGCAACTGGTGGGTGGCAAACTCTCCACACACATTTTCAGACATATCACAGGATCATATCATGGTGAGGGGAGATCATACCAAAGGAATGAAACCATGTTTAGTGCATATAATACAGTTTCAGATCAACTTGACATTTTCATACACTAACCACCTTAGTTCTACCACCAGTACAAGGCCTCTAATTGATACTTGTCTGTTATCACTGGGGTACAGACAGACAGTATGACATTTAGAGAGAAGATTGCAATCCAGACACCTCCTTTCTCCTCCCTCACCTGTCCTACATCAGCTCTTCTAGTTTCAGACAAAGCAGCAATATCGATGTTAAACCAACTCAATTCATGAGCAATAATGTCTGTACATCACTCTGGTTGGTAACTGTTTGAGTTGTCCATCCGGGTATGTACGTTCCAAGTTCCAAAGATGAAGAGTTTCTTACATTTTCAACCGCTGAGATGGTGATCCTGCTGGATGCGGCTATCCAGCCAGGAAAAACAGAGGCATGACTATTTTTAGGGTACCTTTTCTAACCTCCTTCCCATGTGGGGTTAGCAGAGTGGATCCTAAAAAGGACTGCTCAGTCATGGGTGCAGCTGCCAAGATGCTCGAGTTGCCTCAATCCTCAAGCAAGACGACTGTATCACACACCCACCGCCTGTGTGTCGGTCTGTAACTAGGAGCTTCCGGATTTCACTGTCCTGTTCCCGTCGCCACTCGCCGATTGCCACTGGACTTTTGACTTGTGCAAATGTTATTTTCCCAAAAACTGGAAGAAGCCTGTGCAGGACTTCTTTTAAAGTCACCAGACTTTCCTTGACAGATAGAGGACTTGAAACCAATGGCATGGACACCATGATGACTGGAGATCCTCTAACTGCTGCAGCCTTCATTCACCTTCACAGCCGATGTAACATTACACGACAGTTTCACCTCCATTGTGCAGTTATCCTCCGTCTGCTCTGCTCTTAGGGACTTCTTGGATCACACTTTGTCTGGAACCTTGCCCTTGACCATTCTGCTATGGGTAGCCCCAAGGGAGTGCATGAATCCAGGCAGCATCACTCTCGGGGTCATTGAGACATGCAAACCTCTCCACCAGTACAAAAATACATTTGAGGTTGAATGACTCTGCTTCCCTACAGGCATTGATCCAAGCTATGCCCAGTTTTACCACTGGGCCAGACTCTGTGCCCACAGAACAGTTAGTGGATATTGCATGTGTCTCTGTAGTGGCCACAGAACAAATCCTAGGACCCCCATCCCCATTCCCTCTTTCACAGGCAGAGTTCATGAACCTGCCCTCCATTGCTGTGTATGGCAATGGGATCACTGGGGAATGATGTTGGGAGGAAGGCAATGCCTCCCTAATGTCCCAGCATGGGGAGATATTGGGAAGTAGGTTCGCCTTGCTGACCGACAACTGATAGGAGCAAGGAGATACAGTACCAGATAACTGCCAAATGGAGCCATCAGCCCAGAAAGGACACTGCAACTGAGAATGACCCTTCTAAGTCAAAAGAAGTGCAGAGGAAGAAGGCCTCATCCTTCACAACCTCCCTAAGCCACTACCAAAACTACGTGGTGTTGGTGGGAGTGGAGGTAAACAGAATTCTGATCCTCAGAATCCGCTATCCCCTGCACAGACAGCTCCCTGGAAGTTACTGTAGTCACTGGGGGAAAAGACTTGAAAGTCCCTGTGAGGAGAAGAGGAAGGAGGCGGGATCTGCAGAGAGATGGTGAAAAGCTCTTCTGAACTTCTGTGGGGCTCAACTGCGATCAGTTTTTCATAGATTCACAGATTTTAAGGTCAGAAGGGACTACTGTGATCATCCAGTCTGACCTCCTGTATAAGATAGGCCACAGAATGTCCACAAAATAATTCCTAGACTAGAGCATATATTTTACAAAAATATCCAATCTAGATGTAAAAATTGCCAGTGATGGAGAATCCACCACAATCCTTAGTAAATTGTTCTGATAATTAATTAATCTCACTGTTACAAAATGTACACTTTATTTCCATCTTAATTTTATCTAGCTTCAACTTCCAGACATTGGATCATGTTATATTTTTCTCTGCTGGACTAAAGAGCCCATTATCAAATACTTGTTCCCCATGTAGGTATTTATAGACTCTATTCAGACTTCTCTTTGTTAAGAGCCTTCTCCTTGTTAAGCTAAATAGATTGACCTTTTTGTCTATCACTGTAAGGCATGTTTTCTAATCCTTTAATCATTCTTGTGGCTCTTCTCTGAACCCTCTTCAATTTAGCAACATCCTTCCTGAATTGTGGACACCAGAACTGGACATAGTATTCCAGCAGTGGTCGCATCAGTGTCAATTACACAGGTAAAATAACCTCTCTACTCAAGGTTCCCCTGTTTATGCATCCAAGGATCGCATTAGCCCCTTTGGCCACCGCGTCGCACTAAGAGCTCATGATCAACTGATTATCCACCTTGATTCCCAAATCTTTTTCAGAGTCACTGCTTCTCAGGATAGAGTCCCCCATCCTATAAGTATGGCCTACATTCTTTGTTCCTAGATGTATACATTTACATTTGGCTGTATTAAAATGCACATTGTTTGCTCTTGCCCAGTTTACCAAGCAATCTAGATCAGTGACCTGTCCTCTTCATTATTTACCACTCCCCCTGTTCTTTTGTCATCTGCAAACTTTATCAGTGATAATTTTATGTTTTCTTGTTACCTGTGGTATAGGACATCCAAAATGAAGCTCATCTTCACAGAAGTAATGGAGGTGAGTGGCCTCTAGTATTTAGCCCACTGGTACATTAGCTTGAGTTCAATTAAAGGTCCAGTTCTGCCACCCTTACTTATTCTGCAAGTGGTCTCATTTAAATGAATGGATTGATTCTTTCTCTCCCCCCTAATTTTTGGGGGGAGTTATTTAGATTTCACATCTCCTTTAAACTAGAACAAAAATATGTCTTTACTCAGATAATCTCCACTCCCACCCTGCTTGACAGAATGTATAACTTTGAGTTAGTCCTACTGCTGTAGTGATAATGAGTGATTTGATCTTAAAGAACACCGTGAGTGCCCTCTAATTATGCATCAAGAAATATGATTGGCATCTGTCATGTGTGGGGTCTTCTCTCATTCTCTGTCTAAAGTAAAAACTGTTTTTATTTCTGAAAGCATAAGTGTCTAATTTGTGGGCAAATTAAAACGATCACTAGCAAAGGATGCTGACAAAGGCTTTTCCACAGTGCTTTATCCAGACTTATAGAAACAAAAAGTTGACACTATTTTATTCAGATGACAATGGCGTTATAGAATAATCTAAGGATTTACCAAGTTTTCCTTCATAAACACAATAAGTATGTCAATTTGACAGTCAGAATGACTACAGATATTTGGTGGGCAGATTTTTCCAAATACATCTATGGCAATGGGTTCGGAATCTAATTTTAAGAAGCCTGGCATTTTATGGAACATGGTGTTCAAAGCAGGTCATAGAATCAGATAAATGTAGGGCTGAAAGGGACCTAAGCCACATCTCCAGCCCAACCTGTGTGTAGAGAGCTGAGGAGATCCACCTCACGGAGGGAAACTGAGGCAGTGCCACACTTTGCAAGCAGGGGGTGCTACAGGGAAGCCACACCCTACAGCATAAATGTATTTCAGTGGTTAACTATCTTACCATTAGGAATTTCCCCTAATATCCAACCTAAATCTCCAGTGCTGCAGATTAAGTTGATTACTTCTTGTTAGTATATGTGCAAAGGGTCTCAGGTGACACATGACCAGGATTCATCACCAAATTTGGTCAGCTGGTTGGATTATTGGTTTGCCCAGGCCGGGTACTGATGGGGAGTGTGACATGAATGCTGATCCATGCGCCCCCACTCCCCGCCCGATTACTTCTTGACCTACCTTCAGTGGACATGGAGAACATTTCATCACCATACTCTTTATAACAGTCCTTAACATATTTAAAGACTGTTATCAGGTTCTCCCTCAGCCTTCTTTCCCTAGATTAAACATGCCCAGTTTTTTTAACCTTTCCTTATAGGTCAGGTTTTCTAAACCTTTTATCATTTTTGTTGCTCTCCTCTGGACGCTCTTCAGTTTGTCCACATCTTTCCTAAAGTGTGGCACCCAAAACTGAACACAGTACTCCAGCTGAGGCCTCACCAGTGCTGAGTAGAGCAGAACAAATACCTCCCGTTTCTTTCATCTGACACTCCTGTTAATACACCCCAGAATGAATTTTTTCACAAATGCTTCATATTGTTGGCTCATACAGTTTGTGAACCATTACAACCCCCAGCGCCTTTTCAGCAGCACTACTGCCTAGCCAGTTATTCCCAATTTTGTAGTTGTACATTTGATTTTCCTTCCTAAGTGTAGTACTTTGCACTCGTCTTTATAGAATTTCATCTTGTTGATTTCAGACTGGTAATCCTATAGAAAATATTTCTCATATTAGATAGATAGATAGATAGATAGATAGATAGATAGATAGATAGAAAGTTATTTTTATATTTTAATAATAAAGGTCCTAGTAGTAAAAGTCAATAGTAATTTGCCAAGTAAGAATCAATTATGGAACTAGCGAGAGTTCATGTGGTACATCTCTAATCAAATAGCACAGTATTCTGTGCCAGGAAAACTGAACCATACACAGTATTGATGCTTTCTCTCATTTCCATTTCCATTTCCTGGTGGCAACAGTGGACAAAGAGTATGCTCCTGAAAATCCAAATGTTAGCAAGGGAGGAAGTTTCACTCAGGACTATAACCCTTCAAAAGCAAGCCACAAAATGACATATGTTGTAATTGTTACTACTTTATGGCAATAAATAGTGAAGTGCCAAGCTCCTCCTGAAAGCAGGACAGCAATGGAAGATAAGATGCTGTAAGAATTGTGAAAAACTCCCGGAAGCGGCCAGCAGCAGGTCCGGCTCCTAGGCGGAGGCATGCAAGTGGCTCTGCGTGGCTCTCGCGCGTAAGCCGGTGAGCCGGTGCTTAGGGCGGGGGCAGCGCACGGAGCCCCGTGGCCCCCTGACCTAGGAGCCGGACCTGCTGCTGGCCACTTCCAGGGCGCAGCGCGATGTCAGAACAGGTAGGGACTAGCCTGCCTTAGCCGGACAGCATCACCCATGGGACTTTTAACGGCCCGGTCGGCAGTGCTGACCAGAGCCGCCGCAACCCAGTGCCTTACATTCTGCGACCCAGTACTGGGTCGTGACCCTCAGTTTGAAAAACACTGGTCTAGTATTAAGTATTTATGTATTGTGTTGGAAAGGACACAGACACTTGTACTGTATGAGATGCAACATGCCAGCTGATTATTAGTGAAAATCATGTCAAATGTATCTACTTATACATCTGAGGTCCAATTATCCTGTCATCTGCATATGCACAACACCAAATGACTTCAAAGAGAGTTGCTTGTGCACAACTGATGGGATAATTGAGCCCCTGGTAATTCAAGTTCCACAAGCCTACCACCAAAGAGGAGTGAACCCAGCATTTTGATAAACACATAGAATTTCAAAGCAATACAAAGTTGAACTTACGGATACACATTTCCCTGCTTTCATAAAATCCAGGACAGCACTGAGATTTCCGTCTGTACATTGTTTTTTCTCCATGCCTGTAGGCAGTACGGTAACTGATTCTAATGAAAAATAAATGGATGTTACATTTATTATAATGTCTTTGAAATAAAACAATGTTTATTTTAGCATATTTAGGAACATCTTGGGTTGATACATAATACAAGAGAAACAAAAACAAAAACAGAGATTTGGCTTTATTGATTGATACATTTAACAATATCAATGTTCCATTCTGGAAATCTGCCAGTATTACCATCATAAACCTTATTTTTCAGCGGCCAGTAAAAAAGATTAAGCATTCTGGTTATTAGCCTACATTCAAGCCAAAAGGTGTCACCATCTTAGATTTTGACATTTCTGGAATTAGAGCCTTCTAATGCACCATTTTCTAGAATAAAATCAAGGAACTACGCAGCACAAATTGGGCAGCCTATAAAACCATTATAGGTTCCAATTTCCAAAGGCAGTAGTTCTGGGAATTACCCTGCAAAAGGTTTACTCAGGGTCTCAGAGCCATACTGCAGGGTTAAGAGGAAGAGCGCGCAGATCTATGGGCTCAGATCCTGAAAAGTGCTAACTTTTGTGGAACATGAGGGCACCGAGCATTCCACAGGTGTGAGACATTCAGCACCTTGCAGGATCATGCCCCACGTAAACAGAAGCAGTAACACAACAAAAGAAACACAAATTGTGTCAATGTGACAATGGTAAAGAATCACAGAAAGAGTTGCTTTTTTTTCAACACTAAACAAGCAACTTTATTAGAATAAGGAATGTAGCTTTATCCCTAAAGCCTTTCTCTCTGCACGTTCATAGAATCATAGAATCATAGAATCTCAGGGTTGGAAGGGACCTCAGGAGGTCATCTAGTCCAACCCCCTGCTCAAAGCAGGACCAACACCAACTAGATCATCCCAGCCAGGGCTTTGTCAAGCCTGACCTTAAAAACCTCTAAGGAAGGAGATTCCACCACCTCCCTAGGTAACCCATTCCAGTGCTTCACCACTCTACTAGTGAAAAAGTTTTTCCTAATATCTAACCTAAACCTCCCCCACTGCAACTTGAGACCATTACTCCTTGTTCTGTCATCTTCTACCACGGAGAACAGTCTAGATCCATCCTCTTTGGAACCCCCTTTCAGGTAGTTGAAAGCAGCTATCAAATCCCCCCTCATTCTTCTCTTCTGCAGGCTAAACAATCCCAGTTCCCTCAGCCTCGCCTCATAAGTCATATGCTCCAGCCCCCTAATCATTTTTGTTGCCCTCCGCTGGACTCTTTCCAATTTATCCACATCCTTCTTGTAGTGTGGGGCCCAAAACTGGACACAGTACTCCAAATGAGGCCTCACCAGTGCCGAATAGAGGGGAATGATCACGTCCCTCGATCTGCTGGAAATGCCCCTACTTATACAACCCAAAATGCCATTAGCCTTCTTGGCAACAAGGGCACACTGTTGACTCATATTCAGCTTTTCGTCCACTGTAACCCCTAGGTCCTTTTCTGCAGAACTGCTGCCCAGCCATTCGGTCCCTAGTCTGTAGCAGTGCATGGGATTCTTCCATCCCAAGTGCAGGACTCTGCATTTGTCCTTGTTGAACCTCATCATATTTATTTTGGCCCAATCCTCTAATTTGTCTAGGTCCCTCTGTATCCTATCCCTACCCCCCAGCGTGTCAACCACTCCTCCCAGTTTAGTGTCATCTGCAAACTTGCTAAGGGTGCAGTCCACACCATCCTCCAGATCGTTAATGAAGATATTGAACGTTCTCTCTTCCCTGTAGAGTTCCAGCCTACAACCTTCCCAAGCTCTCTCCTGCCTGGCGTCTGGCTACAGATTTAAGGAAACAGTACACATACCCTCACAACACCCGACCTAATATGAACACTGAACAATGAACAGCACACATCTAAATGACAACATAGAAGACACATGTTGTCAGTACAACATCTCTGTAGTGGGGTGGATACCCCGCTCATGCCCTGAGGGGCTGGAAACAGCCCTGGGAGAGGGCTGAGGCTGGAAACTGGGCTGATTGGAAGCAGCCACAGCTGGGGCCAGTTTAATCAGGGCCCAGCTGGCCCTTATAAGAGGGCAGTGGGCCTGGAGCAGACACACACTCTCTCTCTGCCTTTAGAGGGAGAAGGGCTTAGCTGCAGGGACCTGAGCAGGTACCTAGGGTGGAGCAGGGCTGGGGAAGGCCAGAGGAGCTGGGGAGCTCTGGCCTGAGAAAACCCCAGGCTGTGGCCTAGAGTTAGGCCCAACTAGGTACTGGGGTTGCGGGGGCAACTCACGGGTAGGCCGAGGCAGCAGGTCCAAACCCCCTTTGCCTGTGATGAGTGGATTATACTGCAGTCTGCCCCAGGGCGCGGGGGCTAGCTGGTGACTGGCAGTAGCCTACAACTGAGGCGAGGTGGGGATAGTGGGTTGGGGGTCCCCTGGGGAGGGGAGACCCAGATCTGTGGGGTACTGCTGGGGGGGCAGCACCCCAGTTAAAGGGGCACCGGGTCCTGGGAGGAACTCGTGGGCCCGAGTGGTCAGGCGGATCACCGGCCTGCAGAGGGCACTCCAGAGGCTGGTGAGCTAATTCCCAGAAGAAACCAGCAGGAGGCGCCGCAGGGGTGAGTCCAACCCTGTCACAATCTCCATGAACTCTGTATCACTTGTATTTTGTATTGTCAATATTAAACTATCTCATGCGGTATGCTCAAAGAGTAGTTACCCAATACCACCATAACTAATGGGTGTATCATATTGGGCAGAAGAAAAAGAATACTTTACAGCTGTTGAGGCCAGTTCTGAGTCACTCATTCCTTCCTTATTTTTTTACTATGCATAAGAAAGGGATTTCCTTGAACAAGCCCTTTTTTCCCCTGAAGGCAATGTTCCCTTTCTCCAAAAAGGGCAGCAAGTCATATGCCTCATTTTACACCTCCCTCCAGTTACTCCTTATAGGAGCTGAGGGGTATCATTTTTTTGGTATATCATACAAATCTTTTGTAACCCAGATACACACCACATATATGATGGGTTGATAGACCCTTTGATCTTGACAGGGACAAATGCTATAAACACATATACTATTGACTGATTTAGACAAACATTTTTCAGATGAGCTGAACTGTAACTATTAAACAGTTTATTCACTATTGTTGATGTACACTGTACACAACAGTCAATTCTTAACACTCTAAATATACACCTTTCATACATTACTACAACAAATGAACAATTTGAAAGTTTTGATAATTATAAATTACCTGTGTCGTGTGCATTTAAACCAGTTCAGTATGTCAGTACAGCTGGTGTAGTAAATTTGATCAAAAGGATGTGGATACGATTCTTGAACTGTAACTGAATAACTGAAGAGAAAGAAAACAGATTACTGAGCATGTATATGCTCATAGTATTCATCTTTTTACAAAGAAAAATCAATCCCAGAAGGTTAGCTGTAGCTAGAATTGATGACTATACACAAGTCTTTGGGGGAGAGCCAATAACCCCTAGAAATATTTGTATCAGTATTTAACAATATAAGACTATGAACTTGACAGTCCTTTTCCATCCAAGTTTGCCTTCACAGATGCAGACCTGCAGAAGAGAAGTTCCTTGAGCCTCCCTAAGAAACAGCTTTACACATTACACTATCAACTAAGACTGCCCCCTTCCTAAGGGTAGAGTTTGTGACTGTCAAGCTCAAAATACTGTCTATGAAAATTTAGGAAATGGCATCAAGGAAGCACTTAGCACACTCAATGCTTTCTCTACTGTTCTACCAGGAATACATGTAAAATGGAGTGGCGAGTTCTTCCCTGGGTGCCTAACGATCAGGGATGACAACTCCAAAATGGAATACAGCTAAAAAAGGACATGATTCATTGAATGGAAGGTTTTCTCGTCGTGATGGTATTTTGGAACAGTCAGGAAAAAGAAGGATGAGGCCCCTGCCTCACTACACTGAACTACGGAGTAGGCATCTCAAGTACTTAAACCAGGAAAGTGGAACACATCCAACCCCAAGCCAATACCTCTCTCAGCAGGGATTATCAGTGTGGGAAGGTCCCCATCCTAACCAATAATTGCAGATTTGTTACTTTCTACAAAGAACCCCAGATCTAGATTCCTTTCTCACTGCCTACTCCTCTCCAGGAGGGAGCAACACAGCAGGAATTACACCCATTACAACTCTAATACTGTAAATGTTTTCATGGCCTGTGGCACAGGCTCTGAGGGAGGAGATGGATGGCTATCCCAATCTTCAGCCCATCTTTCTCTTGCAGTGCTAGACATGAGTAGCTACACTAAGAACTATGAAATGGAAGGATTTCTTTTGTTTTTTCTTTTGCACATGGGGCCATGAACAGGTCAGCTCATAGCAGCAAGTAGTTTATGAGGCATTATGAGCCTTATGTGCCCCAGAAGACCATTCACCCACTCTGCAGAAAAAGAGCCAGCTCCTGAGAGGTGTTGAGCACTCTCAATTTTGATTGATTTTAGTGGAAATTATGGACATTCAATAACTTGGAGGATTGGGTCCTAAGGCCTTAATTTGGTACTACATAAATAAAATAAAATAATCACCCTCCTAATTGTATATCAGTGCATACAATTTAGCTTTTGCTCTACATTTATTTTTTTCCTTAACATTTTTATGCAAGTTTATTAAAGATACAGACAACTAAGGGTTATTGTTGTTGCATTGTTTGTTTGTTTGAAGACAGCCTTTCATTTTGTGCCAAGTTTTCAGAACTTGGGAGGTCATATTTCTTTTCAAGAAAACTGTACCTGAAATTAATTATGTCTATCGAAGAAAGCGATCACTAGATTCTGATTTATTGAAGACTTTAATAATTCAAAGTGGATGGCAACGATAACTAACCAATGTAATCATTTAGAAGTTTCTGCAAAATGACTGAGCCCTATTATTCTGTGAATTGTTGTTGATTGTGAGAAAAGTATAACAAGAGATCTTACAGTTAACTAAAGAGTAACATCTGTGTCAGTCATAATATTTAATGTTCTTATTCCCAATCCTAACATTGTCCATCATTTTATGAAATGGAAAACAGCTAATTGCCACAGATTGGATCTTAACAACCTAATAAATCCCATATTATACAGATATTAACAGATAGCCAAACGTAAAATTGATTTCTGTTTAGTTTTTAAATGTCTACCATGTTGCAATTTCCACATTAAAAACATATAGCACAAGACACAGTAGTGTAATGGACATATCCACTTGTACTGAGACATTTCCTGATGAATATTAAAATTAAAAAATGACAACTATATGTAAAATTGAAGCTCATCAGGAAGTGCAAACTTAATTAAGAGGTGAACCAACCATCTTTAAAGAACAGAGAGAAGACACAAAGTGAAAAAATCACAGACCTCACTAAAAAAAGAAAATTGTTCCGTATGCAGGCAGTGACTGCTCTGCTGGGTAATATATCTCACCAAATGGAACTAAGAATAGATTGTTTAAAGAAAAGTAATGTAAATCTGAAAAATCAGGTGTCTCGAGTGAGGACCAAATTGGAGAAATAAAGGCAGGAGGCTGAAATTTGTAATACATTTTCCTGAGGATATATCAAGGGAATAAGCTTTTAAGTAATCTCACTGAGCAGCTGGAGAGCCAAGTTTGGAGCCATAAAATGAGGTTTCTTGGCCAACCAGAGAAAGTAGAGAGAGAAAATATGCTAGGACTTTTAGAGAAATGTCTGAAAAAACTGTACCTGAAATCCGCTTTGAATACTGTGAATGGAAAGATTTAGAGGGAAGATTAAGAGAATACCTAAAGTTATGGTATGCTTAGACACTAAAATGACAGAAATCCTAAGAATATGTTGGATGATAATTGCTGACAGTGTATAGAACAATTAATTCATGTAAAAGATTTAGGAGATAAAATGTACTCTGAACCAGGCTTAGAAAGTACGGGACATTAAAGATAAGCACATTTTTTAAAAATGGCTTTCAAGAAATACAATTTTAAAGTTTTGTTTCCTGCCAAACTACAGGTGCAACACAGTGGGAAAGTATACATGGTTTGGGACCCAAAGTCTGCAGAGAAGCCATTGGAGCAAGTGGAATCCATCTACATTTCAGAGGAGAAAAGAATAACTGAATCTTAGAAAACTCTTAACCAGACTGTTTGTGCTGGCAATAAATCATCTTTTCACCGAGTAAAGGGATTATAACGTATGAGAGTAAAGGGTACATTTTCTTCTGTAATGGTAATTCCCTGGGCTGGCCACAAACATGTGCCAAGTGTGAGGCCAAATATGGCCCCACACATTTGGTGTCTCTGATCAGTCAGTATCTATTCCCAGACAGCACCTACCTTCTCCCCTTCCCGTTGTGATCACTTACCTTGAAAGGGGACATTGGGAATCTAACTTTTCCAAGTGCCCAGAACCCACTCCCTGCTGGTTCCTGCATCCTCCTAAAGACAAACAACTCTAATCCATCCAGCTGTCATACCCTGCCAATCACATGTTATGGGGGTTACCTCAACTTCCTGGGGCTCTGTACTTTTTATTTTACACAGGGCCAGCTCTGTTCATTCCTACTATGATCTCAATTCACATGTAATGAGGGTTTTAGTATTGGGCGGGCCTCTTAAAGTGTATAGGGATGCCAGTGACACAAGCAGTAATAAGCTGGTGGTTACTCTTTTATACTTATGTACCCGCTGTCTGTTCTGAATGGGAATATAAATGCTATGGCGATTTTCAATTTGTGCTTTTATACATTCTACCCCCTCTCTAAGCCCCAGAAAATGGAAGGATGAATGAAAGTTGACATTTAGAAACACTAGGCAGATTTGTTACATTTTTGTTTTCTGCAGCCTTTGATTATTTATCTTAAAGAAATCTTGCAGTAGATTATTCTTTTATTTTTGTTTACATTTCTCTTGTAGCTTCCTTCAAAATCATTCCTAGAGCTAAAGACAGCACCCCCCAAACCCCCCTCCTCCCACACCATATAGGACATAAAGTAATATCAGACAAGCTTCTGGCATTGTGCTTGGCATTCAGAAACAGGGTATTTATTCAGATAACTACTTGATATATATCAGCTAATACAAGTTTTCGCATATTCTAACTTGCATGTGAGAGTTTAATGCCAGAGAGTTGAAATGTTCCGCATGAATCTCAGAGCATTTGTTGGATCAGGCTCTTAGAGGCCATTTTTGATAAACAGCCCATAAAGTGTAGAAATATCACCATAAGGCATGTGTCTCTACTAATGCTCACCAAAACTCTCAACACTTAAATATATAATACAATTTACTTCTGATGCCGGAAGAATAACCTAGAGATGTCCTCAAACTAACAGTCAGCCTGGCTTACTGACTAGCTGATCAGTTGTAGGCATTATTAAATAATGATAATGAGACCATGAGGCATGGTTTCATTATTATAATCTTCATACATGAAAAGAAGGGGAAACAAATGCTTATTTTTTAATCTTGTCTTACCCAATGTGAACATTCTACTGGCAATTATCATGAAATCATGAAAGCAACGGACTAACTAGATTGATGAATTTATAGCCGTACATTTTAAATTTCTGAATCTCATCAAAAAATTAAGCCAACCAGTTTTAATTTAGATTCAGGGAAAGCTGAAAAGTAAAGAAGCACCCTAATCATACTTGGTGCAATTCCAGTATGGCTAATTATATTCTGAATATGCAGATTCCCCTGCTGAGTTAATTGGATACGGTATTCTTATTAACTTCTGTCCCTGTACAGTTGTGTAGTGTTATTGGTGGCCTTATAATGGATGCTGCATCCTACCCCAGAGATGACTGCATTTCAATGTAAAGCGAGATGGTCCTTTTACATATACATGCCTAATTTTGCATTTTTCCCCTTGTAGTACCTGCAGGATCCGGTCCACAGTTCATTATTTTATAAAACACTTTAAAGCATGTGAAATGCCCTGTATAAAATAAATATAATCAGAAGCAACTAAGGATATATCAGGTCTATGATGCTAATAGAAATATTACCTCTCCCAGTGGCTACACACATTTGGATCTTCAAGATTCAAGGATAATGTTGTCCCCGTCCAGTGGTGTAACAGTACAACCGGGAAGCACACAAACCAGTTCAAATTAATAACCATCTTTTCAAATAAATGACCTGTAAAAAAACATGATTTATATTATGTCAAGGTAATATTCAAACTATAAACATAGGGAGACAAATTCTTCCTTGGGGAAACTCCATTGGTTACACCAAGTTAGAATCTGGCCCCAAACTGGATTATATAGGATAGCAAGCATTTAACAGCAAGACGCATGGTGACAGCCTCGTAGGAGGAATAGAAGAAACAGAATTCAAAATCAGAAATTAAATGTGAATGGATCAGATGGCAATGAGTGAGCAAATGCACTACAGTTTCACCTCTGGAGACCTGTGTAGAGAAATGATGTGAATAAGGGCCAAATCAAGACTGATCTTAGACCAGTGATGGTCGAATGCACTGTGAAAAGGGTGCATGTTCTGATCTTGGCTCTGAGAATAGACATGTCCCACTGCATACAAGGGCAATGCTTGTGCACAGAGAGTTGAACTGGATCATATGCTGATAGCAAAAAGATGGACATAGACTTACTTGGAAAAGGACTGCATCTTTAACACATGGAACATCCTACTAATATGCACATATCACAGCTAACATATTTTAATAAATATTATTGTCTACCCAGTCTGGGATGGTGAAACTGACAACAAAATCACAGGGAAAAGATGGAAGTCAGATAAACAAACAAGTAACAATAAATAAATGCTACACTTTTTTCTTGGTTTTATATATATATATGAATCACATATTACTCAAACCTGCAAGATGCTGAACAAACCCCTCAATGAGAGTATAGAGTGTTCACCAGCTCCAGGAATTGCGCAATACCTTGCAGAATCAGACCCATAATTCCCATGTAAGTGCATAAGTTGACAATGTGTACTTTTTAAACCAATTTGCTTTAAGTATTTGCAAGATTTTCTCACAGGTGGTTCCAAATTTTTGGTGTACTTCTAAATTTAACCATCAAATATCTATAAAAATCATTTTATCAATGTCTGATATAAAATCCCCAATTGTAAGTCATAAAGTTCTCTGCTCGCACAACTCCCTCCTCCATCAAAAAACTCATCTTAAAAATAAACTGAAATGCTGCCCAGTTGCTTTGAGAATGCTGTAGCTACATTTTCAGCTACTGAATTTTAAAATACATACTGAAATACTTTTAATTTTTAAGACCCAGCCTCTTATTATTGTTCCCACAAAAGACTAGAATGAAGGCTGGTAAGCAGCAATTTGCCATCTATTCAGAAACAATTACCTTAAATTAGAAACTATATACAGAGTCACCAATTGAAAGAAAAAAAAGTCATCCATTTACAAATTGGAATTTTTTTGTGTGTAAAAGTAGAAATTAGACTAAAACAATGATTGTATAGATGCTTTAAGGAATATCTATTATAGATCTGCTATACTGGGACAGATCCTCTTGTGGTTTAAATTGGCATGTTTCCATTGTAATCAATAGAACTATACCATTTTACTCTAGCTGAGGATCTGGCCCTATATCCTCATTTG
The DNA here is from genome assembly GCA_037349315.1 of Chelydra serpentina. Taxonomy (NCBI): domain Eukaryota; kingdom Metazoa; phylum Chordata; order Testudines; family Chelydridae; genus Chelydra; species Chelydra serpentina. The sequence goes on from JBAIAC010000042.1 coordinate 33,817,788, forward strand.
ATGACTAATATTAACCCTATATTTATATATGGCTTCCGAAATCTGGGCAAAGAACAATTCTAAGATTGTTAAAGCTAACGTATGATGTAGGAATAAATTAGATTTCCCACCAAAGAGTTAATTTTTAAGTAATAAAAATATTTTTGGTAAAATAAATGTATCTGAAACAAAAAGTTTCTGAGTTGTTTCACTACCGAGTAACACAAAACCTATTGACATACTATTTTAAAAGGAAAAAAAATAAAAATGCACTGGAACATGGCAGAAGCAACACGAAATAGACAGAAACTTACTTAATGGTGTCTCCTTAAGAATACCAAATAAATATACAGGCAGTTTAAGATAATGTTCTTTAAAAATCTAAGATACATGCATTTCTGGAAAAATTGTGAAGAAATGTGAATTGCAAAACTTTCCTTCAAAACCCAGGCCTGACTGAAGACATTTCATGCTCTGGAACTGGTATTTAGTGTGGAGTTCAGTTTAAAAACAAATAAAAGCAGCTGCATTTTCAAGTTAATAATACCAACAAAGTGGTGATTTCCTCCATTAAAATAGACACTTTTATTTATATGCAAACTGTATACAGTATTTCTCTTTTTTCTTTCTTTTTTTTTTAACTTCAATAACTTTGCTTTTGGATATATTTAACAAATTTTAAAATATATTTTAAAAAAATCATTTGCATGAGCCCCCTAGTGTAAAACTTGATTGCATTCCAGATCTTTTGCTTAATTATTAAGGAAAATCAAAACAGAAAATCAGTACAACTGATTAGCATTGCTAAAGTGTTTACATTAGCAATAAAAAAAACCCATAGATGATTCATTTAACTCTTGCTGTCTACACTTTGCACTGATGTGTCCTGCTCAGAGATCCATGTTTGCTACTATATAGTGCTACAAAAGTCTGAACAGGTAATATTATCAGTATTTTTCCAGTGCCCCCAATATGCAGTATCTACCATATACAGTACAAATGACCTAAGAGCTGAAAACATTCATGTTGGAATATGTCCTCTGTCTACATGTTACTGATTAGCAAAAGTATGTGTAAGTAAACAACTCATGTAAGAAGAGAAAGATCTTCTGACCTCATACAGATTTTTGTATAATTTATGACACTGATGTTGTAAACACTTGCTACCAGGTCTAGAGCTATAAGTAATTCAATTTAAATCAATGGTAAAGCACTCGAAAGAGGTGAAAAGCCTCCAAAATGCTCCCTTGTTGCCAGCAATATGTTTGCATACTTAAAACCAAGAAATTTGTCACATCATATTTAAAACTGAAAAACTAACAAACAATCTAGGAAGTAAGACGTGAAGGCTCTGCCAAGGCCATGTGTAAGTTCACAGAGTAAACTTTAAAAGCAATTTATTTGATTGGTAACCAATCAATGCAACTCTTTCAGCATAAATGAAGTACCCTCCCATCCTTCATCAAGGCATGACTGAAACCAAAACAAATTCAACCTAGCAACAGTAATAAGATCTTTCTAACCACATTTTTCCTCAAAAGAATAGGATAGGCTGAACAATAACCACCCAATAATTTACAACAGAAGGTGTTAAAGTCTGATTGCCCCGCCTCATTTTCTGTTACTAGTACTGGAGGCAAAACCCCAGATTTACAAACAAGCAGCATTATTTTCATTTTGCAGGATACCTAAGGGAATTCCCTGGCAATCTGGTCCCTGATCCAAAGCCCACTGATGTCAGTGTAAAGATTCCCACTGACTTCAATGGACTTTGGATAAGGCCCCTGGTCTAGACCCATAACAGGAATATGATGTGGATATTAGGATATGAATTAGGATATGAAGAGGGCCTCACCCTCCCTGATTAAGCTAACCTCGTTATCTCTAGCCTGAATCTTCCCTGCACATTTATATCTGCCCCTGGACATTTCCACTGCTTGCATCCGAAGAAGTGGATATTCACCCACCAAAGCTTATGCTTCAATACCTCTGTTAGTCTATAAGGTGCCACAGGACCCTTTGTCGCTTCTACAGATCCAGACTAACACGGCTACCCCTCTGATACTTGAGGAATATGATGCTGATACCTGAAACTGCCGTAGGTTGTTCCCTCTGTCACTTACGTCACCTAAACAAGGGTAACACTGAATATATATCTGGATGTATGTGTTTACTAAATCAACCAAAAAATAATTAATAATTCTTCTATGAAAACTTTCATTTTATAATCCCAAAGAGTTTTATAAACATTAATGGGCAAATTTTAAGATGTGGGTATAAATAGGCACACCCATAAATTTGTATTCACATGAGTAAACAGGCAATTACAACAGTCTGTCTAGTAACCGGATAAGCAGATCCTGTAATTGCACCATATATAGGGATAGTTAACTGTTACTATACCTGATTTGTGCACATAAATCTGTGGTTTGTAGATATGCCCACTACACCCACTTTTGATAATCTGGACCTAATTAAGAAATCCTCATAATACCCCAGAGTGGTAGGTAATATTACTATACCTGGCAAGCAGTTAACTTTTTTAAAATTAAGTTCAGGATGAAGTAGAAAAAGGAAAGGAAAGAAAACATTCCTCATTTACAGATTGGTAAATGGAGGCCCTACTCACGATTCTCTGCTCTAACCACTATACTCTGCTCTATCTTAACAAAATGTAAATGTTGGGAGAGGTGGGGGACAAAAGCTAAAATAATGAAAAACATGAAAGAAACAGAAGCTGCTCAAGGCAGTGAAGAAGTATTTTATGGTCAGCAGACCAGAATCAAATGCTGTTGGTGAATTAAGCGGTATTAAAACTGCAAAGCAACAGAGCTATAGTATGATACAATTGCTAACATGACACACTGCACTGAAGAGCAAGGAAAATGCTGATATAGCTTTCCCACTACTGTTGCAAAAGCACTTTTATCTCTGCAACATAAAACATGCAGCAGAAACATATAATTTAATTGGGAAAGGAACTTCCAGGAAAGTCATATCTGCTTTGTTCTAATCAGTCAGATATTTTTTGTTCTTTTTTGTCCTTTTGCACAGATATTGTATAGGTGTTTTGGAAACTTTCTAATCATCTACAGTGCACTTTGTGAAACTGGTAAACTAGGTGCCAGCTCTTGCCAAGACTGAGCACTGACAAATCCATAGCTGGAAATCAGACCAGCTCTCCTATTCAAGATAGGTGTTAGACTTGTAAAGATGTTTAGACTATAAAATGCTTGTAAGTTGCTGCATGCATTAACCTTTCTTGTAATATCTATAGCCTATGCTGTAAGGTAATACATAAGTTTTGCTTTATAACTGTAAAAATGCCTGCTCTAAACTTGTCAACTCAGGAGAAGGAGTGGTTCCCCGGCCCACCTTCTTGTCAACTGTTGGGAATGGGCCATATCCACTCTGATTGAATTGGCCTCGTTAGCACTGACCCCTCCCCCACACACACTTGGTAAGGCAACTCCCATCTTTTCATATGCTGTATATTTATACCTACCTACTGTATTTTCACCCTATGCATCTGATGAAGTGGGTTATAGCCCACGAAAGCTTATGCCCAAATACATTTGTTAGTCTCTAAGGTACCACAAGGACTCCTCGTTGTTTTTATCAAAACTAAGTGGGCTATTGTAAAGCATCACAATACGAAGCCTGGGCTAATTGCCTTCTCACACCTGTAAAGCAGCTATGTGCAAGGAAGCCTGTCCCATCAACTTGAATTCTGGAAGAAGAAAATAAAGAGAGCTGACATGAAAATTCTTCACGTCTTTGCTGTTTGGACTCTCACTGGGCTGAAGCTAGGAAACAGAAGAAGAGATCCCCAAGGTCAACCTGGTTTAGCCTTCAAAAGATATTCAGTGCTGAGAGATTACTACAACTCTGTCACCTTTTGGAACCATAGACTGTAATTCATTTGTGTGTATATGTTGCCTGCTTTAAACTGTAAATAACTCTCTCATTTCTTTTTCCTAGTTAATAAACCCATAGTTAGTTTACTATAGGACTGGGTACAAAAGTTGTCTTTGGTGTGAGTTCTAAGGTACAAATTCACCTGGGGTAAGTGCCTGATCTCTTGGGACTGGAAGAAATTTAAATATTTTGCAATCTTTGGTGTAAGTGACCATTTATCACTAAATCCAGCTTGCCTGGGTTGCCAGATAGACTGCAGTTCCCAAGGGGACTGTCTGTGACCCTAGGGTAAGACTCATATAGTGATTCAGGAGTTCACATTTGTTACTGGGTTGGTGAAATCTAATTATAGAACGTAACACCGGATTGGGGTGTCGGCCCTGAAATTGGCATTCACAGTTGTGAGCCACTCCAGACAATGTGACACATCGCATTCCCTTGTATTACATTTGTACATGGCCATCCTGCACATATGATAACAGATGATGTTATTTTAAAAAGAAATAAGCACTTGTTCATCATACTTTCATTTTCACATTGTGTTTACAAATTGTACAATCAATATTGAGTATGGTGTTGGTGATTTAGGAGGTGGCCCTCTTCTCTCTCAATCCCTATTGTTTAGGACTAAGCCAATGCCTCAGAATAGCATTAGGTGATAGAAGACCATGCTCCTGGAAACGTCCCCAGATAAGAGACAGAACTTGAGTATCACCTAAAGAGTTCATGATACTTTTTGCCAGAATAGCAAGCTTAGCACCAAATTCTGTTGGTAGCTGTGATCTATGTACTTCAAATACCCATTTCAATTCCATTAGGGTGAGGTATTCTTTGCTTCCTTTCCTAACTCATTGTGTAGTGCTTAGTGTAACGTTAAATCATTTCACCCTAGTTCCTCTGCTATATACCCCACTTGTTTGTAAAGCTCTTTGGGATAAGGCACAAAATAAATAAATGTAAGGCAGTATCACATGACATAGGGCATCTTTTTTTTAAAAAAAAAAAGAGTCTTTCCTTACCAGGGACACAAACCTTAATTAAAACAACAATAAAACCAACACAACTTATCAAAACTTGAATTTGACCCCATCTTGTCAGCAATGATTAGTCTCATGCTAACTTGTGACTATGAAAAACCCAATTGTTTTTATTGATTACATTACAAAATTAATGGATGAAGAGAATGTAATGCAGTACATGTTTTATATGTGGAGATTAAAAGCGAGTTTGATGCAGTGACTCAGAAAATCTTGTGTGTAAAACAAATATGAATTTACTTGCATACGATCATTATCACATGGACTGTAAACTGGCTGAAGGACTGTAAACGAAGGCAAATATAAATAAATGTCACCTTGTTATTAAGGGTCAGTTTTATTTAACATCTTTAGCAATGATCTGGAGGGAAAAGGTAAATGGCATATTAATTAAATTCACAGATGTTACTAAATTGAAAGATATTGCAAACATCTGTGAGGACAGAGAAATAATAGAGAAGTCAAAAATTCAGGCAAAAAATTACAGAATGAGGGTCATATTGCAAAAGTGCACACTGATATATCTGGGGGGGATAACCCAAAACAGAGATGTTCAATAGGATGAGAATATTTGAAAGGCAATAATGCTGAAAGAGACCTAGGGTGATATTGGATTGCAAATTAGATAGGAATTTGCAATACGTTATAGCAGCCAAAAAGCTAATGAGATTTCGGGCTGCATGGGCAAAATATCACAAAACAGGAAAAGGATAGTCCCTCTGTATATGCCATACTTAATTTTGGTGGTGAAAAAAGTAAATAATGAACTAATATCTCTTTTCCAGCTTTAATATCTTAGATTATTTTTATTTTCCTGTGACAGGTATGGCATCTGAATGACCTGAGTAAATAAATAATTTCACAGTCCACATTTTGTGCTGTTTCTTGTAGAAATGTAGTTTATTTATATAGAAATTTTCAACCAAAAGAATCCAAAGCACCCTGCAAAAAATATGCTAAGGGGTCACTTCACCCCCTGCTTAGCTGCAGATACTTCTGGGGTGGAATGTGGTTAGCCTGTCTGCACAAGCAACACTAAGGAACATTTTTTTAAGAGAGGAAGTAAAGAATAACTTCTTTTGGAGGGAGGGGTGGAATTTAGATGGCCAGAATGAAATGTAATTACTCAGGCTGGAATTTGGATGCTAACATGCCTAATTTCTCAAAAATTGCCTTGTGTGTCATCCAGCGATGCGCGTGACCTAGGTGGCTAGTACCTTCAATAGCACAGTGACTCCTAGCACCATGCCACAGTATTACTGTTGAGTACTGACTCAGAGAAAATTTCTATTTAATCACCAACACATTCTCCTGCAGTGCCTTGAAAGTCACGTATCCATACTTTGTTCAGGACTGATTCTGCTTACTGTAGAAAATCAGATGAAAGCACAGCCCAAGATCTCATGGTTTTATTTCAAGTATGACTCTATAGTCTGCCAAGTTCACTTTGTGCCAAGTAACAGTGCCAGCGCGCCCACTAGGCGACCCTAGGCGGTCGCCTAGGGCGCCAGCATTTGTGGGGCGGAGACTCCCGGCAGCGATTCAAAATGCCGCCGAGAACGCAGCTTCCCCTGAGCTGCTGCCCCTGCCCCTGGCTGAGGTGAGCTGCCGCGGGGGGCACTGGTGAGGAGCCCCTGGTGGGCGGTGAGCCGAGCCCGCCGCGGCCCACGGGCGGGCATGGGGAGCCGAGCCCGCTGCCTCGGCCCGTGGGGGGCGCGGGGAGCTGAGCCCGCCGCGGCCCAGCGGGGAGCCAAGCCCAGCGCCCCTGCTGCGGGCCGCGGGGAGCCCAGCCCAGCCCCCCCCACCACGGGGGAGCTGCGCCCAGCCCCACCGCCGCGGGCCACAGAGGAGGGCGGGGAGCCAAGCCCAGGCCAAGCCCCCCGCTGCGGCCTGAGGGTGGGTGGGGAGGCTGCCGCGGGCGGGGGGGGTGGTTTGCCGCTGGGGGGGTGGCGTTAGCTGGGGGTGGGTGCACAGGGCCAGTGCAAGGAAGTTTCGCCTAGGGTGCGAAACTTCCTTGCACTGGCCCTGCCAAGTAATACCCCTCTGTAGGGGGAGTCTTCAAGGCATAAAGCTGGCAGAGCTGCCTCCTTCACCAGCTCCCCCTAGGACCAATGTGCTAGTATAAAGAGGAGGCAGGAGCAGGTTGGGTTCATATCAGGGGCAGAAGGAATGTGGCAGAACCATAGGTTGAAGTGGTTTCCATCATATACAGGGTTTGCAGTTTGGATCAATGGCTTTCAGTACCCCCACTACACAAATTGTTCCAACATCCCTGGGTGGCACCAAACTCCACTGCATCCTTTGCATCAGTAGCAGAAATTAGAATGGGCCCCTTGTTGCTCTACCTTCCACCAGGGTCAGGTGATCAAGGATCAGCGAACCGGAACCTGTTCCCTGTCACACCCAACGTCCACCACAGCTGAGCACAGCTCAGACATAATGGAGAAATGAGGCCTTAGTTTTTCAGGCAGGTTGCAAGTGCAGGACTTGATCCGGCAAACCCTTAGTCACATGAGGAGTTGAAGTCAGTGGAACTATATGTGTAAAGACTGCTCACAAGAGGAAAGTTTGCAGGATGGGGCTCTTACACACATTTTTCAAACAACTGACACAAATCCCCTTTCATCCAAGTGTGTTGTTCAGTTTGTTTCCATCCTTATGAAGGCACCAAACAAAGACTGCTAAACTTTCTAGAATCCAAACTAAATTATCTGAAAATCACAATTTTTCAGAAGATTAAATACCAACTAGAATAGAAATCATGAAAGCTCTTCTGTAGTATCAAGAACATTACATGAGTCAAACAAAACTATATACTTATTAAATATTGTATATCTATTGTATCTTTCTGATTTATGTATTACTGGTATGTCATGCATTACTTCAATTGGTCTCTCTCTCCAAAAATAGGAAAATCCTCCAAAACGCTTAACTTTCCATTTTACCAAACTAAATGTTAAAAGAAGAGCACAGTCAGGAAGGAAGAAGCAATGTGTGATATGATGTAGGGTGGACAAGAGAAGAGAAAATTGTTTTCAAGTAAAACGAATGATGATGTCTCTGTTTCCAGAGAGAACTAGGGCCCATACTACTGCAACATCCACACAGGCAGAGCTCCACAGACTTCAGTGATACTCCACAATAGTACGGGGGGTCTTCCTACACAGATGCAGTTGCAGGACTGGAGATGTCATTGTTTCCTAAGCAAATGGAGCATCAGATTAGTTTGTCTGACACAAAGATGAAGATCCAGGATCAATAAAAAAGAAAATTAAACCATTACTCTGACAGGGAACTTCTCTGAGGTACATTTGCTATGTTAGCAAAATAAGAAATACAGTAAAGAGTAAGAGTTCAATATTCAGAATGCTATTTTTTCCTCTCTCTTTTCTACACATTACAATAAGGATATTTGTCAAACCATCAAAGTACAGTTTATACATATAACATAAAAATGACAGTGGATACAAGCCAGCATTTTGAAGAAAACTGATTACTTGCAGGGATGGGGGAGAGGAAAAGTTGCCTTTCCTTTTCCTTGAAAAATCTCAATAGGAAGAGCATACACACACTCAAAAAAGAGATTGAAATTTTTCAGAGAAAAAGAATGGCAACTTTTCCTCTCCCCATTCCCTGAAAGTAATCAATTTTCTTCAAAATGCTGGCTCATCTCCACTGTCATTTTAATGTTATATGTTCTGTGACTGAGAATGACTGAATAGTGGAGGTATTGTTCTGGAATGACCAGATCTATGCTTTTAAAGAAATGCATGCTTTTAGTTTGTTATTTGTGTATGTGAGGAATTGTGATTTAGTGGTTACAGCGCAGAATAACTAGATAAAGGAAAATTCAGTCTGGTCTAGCGCCACGTGTCCCATCTTTGGCATACTCTTGGTCAGAATAATTGTTGAGGATAAATCTAACCTCAGATGCTTTGGGATTACCGTCACAAAAAAAGAAATATGAGATAAGAGTACTGAATTTCTGAATAGAACTATGAACACCTTGCGGTTACTGACAAATTGCCCAAGAAAATCCTGTGGTTGACCATGTACACTCATTCCTCAACTCCAGCTGTGCTGAAATCCTTATTCGTGCCTTCATTTCTTCTGATCTTGACTATTCTGACTCCCTTTTCTATGGCCTGCTCAGGTCCCAACTTTCCAGATTTCACTGGAAGCCTTCTCACCATATATAAAAGAGTACAACCACTTTGCTCAGACAACTCCTCTAGCTCCCTCTTCATTTTAGGATCCAATTCAAATTTGTCCTCCTTCCTTTTAAAATACCTCTGCTGTCTTGCTTCGACATTCTTTAAGACACTCTCTCTCTCTCCCCTCTTTTTTCCAGGTTCATCCACACATCTATCACTAGCTTCCTCTCTTTCCTTTACATATCTCCTTATTGCTGATGCAAGATCCTTCTTCTCTGCAGCTCTCACCAGCTGTAAGAGCCTTTAGGAATCTAGTTCAAAGCAATCTATGATTCATTACAGAAGATCCCCCTGTGTCAGCATTATACCACAGTACACTGATATAGAAGTCTGGGGTAACCCAGAAATGTATTTGCCCACATTGCCAAGAGAAAAGGTATGAAGAAATTAATGAGCATGACGTGCAATCAGGCACTCATTCACAAAGATTAAAATGGGCACCATCCCTTCATTTCCCCCCCCCCCCCCAAGGGAAACAATCTTATCAGAATTAGAGTGACTAATATGCAAAACTGAAAGATCCTTTTTTGCTCCTTAAAATTACTTAACAAAACATTAAATATTAAGGGCCAAATCCTGTTCCCATTGAAATCAGTGGGAATTTTGCCAAGAGATTTCAATGGGACCAAGATTAAGAGGCAGGATGTTACACACTAGGCTGACTCACCAGCACTTGCTTCTCTTTGCAAAAGTAATGTGCTTGCTGCTAACTGTGCTGAATGAAGAGTTCTATAGTGAACAGCATGTGCACTTGCTAGATCAGAGCTAGTTATACCCATTTTCCCTGTATACCCAACCCCTTTCACTGCGATGTTTGTCTACACACTCTTGCCATCAGGCACCACATTCATAAACCTCTGTTTACGTGATGATTGCTTTGCATGCATCTTTGTCCCTCCTGGTTTACATGTGGAGTCACAGGCAAGATTCAATTTTATTCTATGTGCTCTTCTTTGGAAAAAAGACACAGCTATAGCATGAGTCTTCAGTACAGAAAACTATATATCCCTATATGATCCTTGCCTGAAATCAGCCTAGACCTTTACATATTTACTAACTTGTTTGATTTGCAAGGTCACATTCAAGCCTCATTAACACAGGGTGGCGACGTAAATTGGTCTAATTTTCCTAGTTGTGAGCCTTTAACACCTGCAGGCCAATAATAACATTAATAACTGGTTTGCTGTAAAATCAGCTGAACATTAGAAAATCCAGAGCCTCACAGGGCTTTTTTTTTTTATCCTCCTGAAAGTAAAATTTTGCTTTTTGTAGAATAAATAGAAATGTTAGTGAATGAACTTAAACTCCAGAAAATATAATATTGTTAATATTAGGGATTGGGAGTAGTAAAAGATGTCCCTTCCACCAATGGCAAAGTAAACAACATTACATATTATGCATAAAAATGCTTTGATAGTTAAGAATGATTTAATATCAAAGTTTCCAGTTGTGATTTACATCACTTTCAGTTTTCCTCTGACTACAAAAAAAATGTTTTTTAAAGATGTCCCAAACCATTAAATCCTTACATCCATTTCCTTTAATGATGAACTCGACTCTGCTTTAAAAACAGAGCCTGGTTCATCATGAAAGGAAACTAATGAAGGCACTTGCCTTAGAAACTGTAACAATCAAAGAAAGACCCTTTTGGTTGTAATTAATATTTTTTCTAGATAATTTCTCTTATTAAAATATGTTAATTTACTTTGGTTTCAGGTTATCTGAAACCTTTCTAAAAGTGAAGTCTGAAGCTAATTCCTCCTGCAAGCAGTGTAATTTGAAACTAGAAGAATTGAAGCTGCATTTTTATTAACATGAGCAGAAGGACTTAAATCCCAATACCGTGATCCTTATATGACACATGTTGCATTCTTTAAATCTGCATCTCTTTCCATTACTGGATGCAAAAGGGCAGCAGCACCAAAAGCATTCTGTCATTACAAAAATCGTCTATTCACAGCATTGTCTGACAAAGCACCTACATTAACAATGCACCCCATTCAGTGATCTGATTTTTACAGACATTTGTACACCAAATTCAAAAATCTCTGTGATGGTGGGTTTAATGAGGTACTTTGTTATTCTCTGTAATAAAAATTAAAAGAGAGAGACAGAGTTCTTCAGCTTAATTGCCACATCTGTTATTTGGCACTTTACTGTGATTGACTGGAGTGCATGTGTCAGAGACTCTGCCAAAAACAGGCACATTGCATAAATAGACTTATAACTTATAGCCCAACTGGCATTAACACCTTATCTGTTACTTCTGCTGTTGGTCAGTTAAAACAATGTATCTATTGGCCCAGGTTCATTCAGTAAAGAGTTATGCGGTGGGTGGCTGATTTTTTTTTATTAGAAACATTTACTGGTTTCAGAAGTAAGGGCTATAATAATTTACATGCACATTTTATAAGATGATGTCTAATGAGAGGAGTCAGCAATCCACAATGCCAAATGGAACTAAGTTTCATGTGTGTAGCACTGTTTTGATGTGGTTGTAGATCAACAAAGAGCTACTATATTGCATTTTGTAGTCTTTTATTCTTATGAATCAAGTTTGTATACAAAGATAGAGGGCGGAAGGTGACACACATTAAAAAGTTACAGTGTAGTAGCCATGTTAGTCTGTGTCAGCAAAAAGAAAATAAGAAAGAAAGAAATACTTGTGGCACCTTAGAGACTAACAAATTTATTTCAGCATAAGCTTTCGTGGGTTAGAACCCACTTCATCGGATGCATGGAATGAAACATACAGTAGACAGATATTTATACAGTCAGAGAAACATGATAAGGTGGAAGTGCGTATACCAACCCTAAGACGCTAATTAATTGAGAGGAACCATAACAGCAGGGGAAGAAAAACCTTTAAAGTGATAAACAAGATGGCCATAATGGACAGTTGACACACAGGTGTGAATGAGGATCGTTAACTTAAGGGAAATAGATTCAATTAACGTAATGGCCAAGCCATTCCAAGTCTCTATTTAATCCTGAGTTGATGGTATCTAGTTTGCATATCAATTCAAGTTCAACAGCTTCTTGTTGTAGTCTGTTTTTGGAGTTTATTTGTTGCAAAGTTACGACCCTCAAGTCTGTCACTGAGTGGTTAGGGAGGTTGAAATGTTCTCCTACTGGTTTTTGAATGTTATGATTCCTGATGTCAGATTTATGTCTGTTTATTCTTTTGCGTAGAGACTGTCAGGTTTGGCCAATGTACATGGCAGAGGGGCATTGCTGGCACATGATGGTATATATCACATTGGTAGATGTGCAGGTGAATGATCCCCTGATGGCGTGGCTGATGTTATTAGGTCCTATGATGGTATCACTTGAATCGATATGTGGACAGAGTTGGCATCGGGCTTTGTTGCAAGGATAGGTTCCTGGGTTAGTGTTTTTGTTGTATGGTGTGTGGTTGCTGGTGAGTATTTGCTTCAGGTTGGGGGGCTGTCTGTAAGCGAGGATTGGTCTGTGCCCCAAGATCTGTGAGAGTGAGGGATCATCTTTTAGGATAGGTTGTAGATCTTTGATGATGCGCTGGAGAGGTTTTAGTTGGGGGCTAAAGGTGACGGCTAGTGGCGTTCTGTTATATTCTGTTATGTAATTCCACCATGATTTCAACAATTTCCATCCCACCATCAACCTCAGCCTAGACCAGTCCACACAAGTGGTCCATTTCCTAGACACTACTGTGCTAATAAGCGATGGTCACATAAACACCACCCTATACCGGAAACCTACTGACCGCTATACTTACCTACATGCTTCCAGCTTCCATCCAGGACACACCACATGATCCATTGTTTACAGCCAAGCTCTAAGATACAACCGCATTTGCTCCAATTCCTCAGACAGAGACAAACACCTACAAGATCTCTATCAAGCATTCTTAAAACTACAATACCCACCTGCTGAAGTAAAAAAACAGATTGACAGAGCCAAAAGAGTACCCAGGAGTCACCTAGTACAAGACAGGCCCAAAAAAGAAAATAACAGAACACCACTAGCCGTCACCTTTAGCCCCCAACTAAAACCTCTCCAGCGCATCATCAGAGATCTACAACCTATCCTAAAAGATGATCCCTCACTCTCACAGATCTTGGGGGACAGACCAATCCTCGCTTACAGACAGCCCCCCAACCTGAAGCAAATACTCACCAGCAACCACACATTAAAAAGGTATCAATCTAATTTCAGTAAATAATTTACTAATTAGAGACATAGTCCATATTTTGATTATTTTTTTTACCTCAGTTAGGTCACTATTCTCAGTTTGGGCACTGAAATGGCCATAAAGGTACCCAACTACCCATTTTGGGAGGCCTAATGGCTAGTTTTCCTGCTTATATTTTATTTTATATAACTTTGTGAAAGTAAGAACAGAGAACTATGCAGCCACCTTACAAATTTCAGTATATGAAGCGTATGATCTTTCTGCCCACATTGCTACTAAGCTTCAAAGAGAGAGCCCTGTCCATTGAATGAAGAGTCAAACTCTTTGCTTTGTATACTTCTCCACTGTTCCATTTGATTCATCTTGAAACTGAAGTCTTTGAGGCTCTCTTGCCCTTGGCTATTTGATGATATGAGACAGAGTAGTAGACTTCAGAAAAGTCTTTGTGCATTCAATCTTGAGAGCTCACTGACTATCCAGAGCTGTTCCAACAGATGAAAAGGTTTTGGCGAGAATGAAAGTGGTACTATCTCTTGCAACCTGTAGAACTGGATGCTCACTTTTGGGATGAAAGCTGAATTAATTCTGCTACCTACTCCTTGGGAAAGGTACAACATCATGGCTGTATGATGCTCCTAGCTCTAACATTCTTCTTTTTGAGATTGATAGCTATGAGGAAGGCCAACTTCATTGACAGCAAGTAGAGACATCTTCCCAAACAATTGGATTGTATGCTTTGTGAAGATATTTAGAACCAAACTGAGATCCCCTGGCAGAGTTCTATGCACACAATGTAGGGATAATTAGGGACGCGACTCTGAGGAATCTCTTGATGCTATGGTGAAGTGAAATATTCCTCCAGTCTCTTGGCTCCAATATGCTGGATAGAGCTGCTACTTTATACTTTAGAGATTAAAGATTTAGGTCCATGATCAGACACCTGGTGGGAATTCCATGGTCTGCCTCCTCTGGTCTTAGCAGATAATCTATTATATTCCTTATTTCAGCAATTGAACTTTTTCCTGTTTGTGGAGCACATGCTATTAGTCCATGCCTTCCTTGATCCTAAAAAAATGCCTATCAGCTTATCCAAGTACATACCCTCCCTTCTTTAACTGTCAGCCTTTCTTTTTAAAGTACAGGAATGATTTTCATGAGATAGTATGTTTCTATTGTGAGGGGAAAAAATGAATGGGGAAGCTGCCATATTGACCAGGACAGGGAACCTTGGCCTTCTGAGTGATGGAGTTTATCACTCAGATTGCCACTTCCTTACTGATTTTGTGCATTGTTCTGGAGAGTATGTAGATGGGTGGGAATGTGTAGAGGAGTGATTATGGCCAGCTCTGGGAGAGAATATCTATTGCTATAGATGGTTGATCCAGTTTTATGGAAAGGAAGTCAGGTGTCTTACTATTGTAACTTGAAGTGAAGAAATCCACTGTCAGTCTGCCTCTGGATTTGATCAGAAGATTGAAGCTCCATTCGGCCCAATCTATCAACTTCCTGTTGAGCAAGTCTGCTGTGATGGAGTTTCCCTTTCAAGTGCAAGGCACATGGGGATGTGGGATTTTTCTCCATCCAGAAGAGTAGCGGAGTGCCCTCTTTCTAAAAAAGCTCTTCCCCGCTTATTCATCTGAGCCATAGCAGAAGTATTGTCTGTCACTACTAGAATGTCTTTGTTGAACAGTTAGAGAAATCAGAGCTCCAAGGCTGTTTCATGCTGCTCTAAGTACCAGCTAATTTATACTGTGGCACACGTTCCCTTGCCTCTCCACCCCTGTAATCGCTCTCCTGCTTCCCACATATGTCTATTACAACACCTGCTTTTCTTAAAACTCTCCTTATTTCTCCAATTGGTGGATTTTACTTATTTAACTAAAACACAGCTTCAAGATAAGTTATACAATACTTTTCATATATAGTTCTCAAAGTGCCTTATAAAGAATGTAAATATCTTTATCCACATTTTACAAAACAGGTAACTAATGCACAAAGAGATGGAGTCACTTGGGCAAGTTCACACAACAGGTCAATAACAAAGCTGGGACTAGAACTAAAGTCTCCTGACTTCTTGTTTAGTGGTCTATCCATGGGACCATGCTGCCTCCAATACACCTTCCAGCCTCAATTAAAATAGCCACGTGTAAAACACCATTATCAAAGTCATGAAATTTATGAGTTTTGGGCTTAAACCTGAGAGGTGCAAAGTGCCCTCAACTCTCATTTACTTCAACAGGAATCAAGAGAATTCAGTCAACTCTAGAAAAAAAGGCCTTTAAAAAAAACAAATAAGATTGAGCAGTGTCACGGAGTGTGGCTCCTCTCTTGCCTTCTCTCCGCAAAAACTGCACAGACCCCCATGGTTGTGCCTTCACCATGTCTTTTTATTTTGTGTTCCCTCCACTAACTTCACAACAGTCCTTGTGCAACAGCCTATTTACAATATTCAACTAGCTTCTGGCCCTCTCACTAGGGCCTGAGGGTAACAGAAGACTCCCTGTTTTGAGCTTAATCATAGAATCATAGAATATCAGGGTTGGAAGGGACTCAGGAGGTCATCTAGTCCAACCCGCTGGTCAAGGCAGGACCAATCCCCAACTAAATCATCCCAGCCAGGGCTTTGTCAAGCCTGACCTTAAAAACCTCTAAGGAAGGAGAATCCACCACCTCCCTAGGTAACCCATTCCAGTTCTTTACCACCCTACTAGTGAAACAGTGTTTCCTAATATCCAACCTAAACCTCCCCCACTGCAACTTGAGACCATAACTCCTTGTTCTGTCATCTTCTACCACTGAGAACAGTCTAGATCCAGCCTCTTTGGAACCCCCTTTCAGGTAGTTGAAAGCAGCTATCAAATCCCCCTTCATTCTTCTCTTCTGCAGACTAAATAATCCCAGTTCCCTCAGCCTCTCCTCATAAGTCATGTGCTCCAGCCCCCTAATCATTTTTGTTGCCCTCCGCTGGACTCTTTCCAATTTTTCCACATCCTTCTTGTAGTGTGGGGCCCAAAATTGGACACAGTACCCCAGATGAGGCCTCACCAATGCCGAATAGAGGGGAATGATCACGTCCCTTGATCTGCTGGCAATGCTCCTACTTATACAGCCCAAAATGCCGTTAGCCTTCTTGGCAACAAGGGCACACTGTGGACTCATATCCAGCATCTCATCCACTGTAACCCCTAGGTCCTTTTCTGCAGAACTGCTGCCTAGCCGCTCGGTCCTTAGTCTGTAGCAGTGCATGGGATTCTTCTGTCCTAAGTGCAGGACTCTGCACTTGTCCTTGTTGAACCTCATCAGATTTCTTTTGGCCCAATCCTCGAATTTGTCTAGCATCTGTCTGGCTAGGCTCAGCTAGCCCTATTCCTCCCACACTCCTTCCTTCCTTCCCCCTCCTGCCTTTCCTTCCTGTGCCTTTCTTTTATCAGCCCGGGGCTGATGGGGCAATTAGCTCAGCCAGGCAGCCTGATTGAGTAGTTACCACCATCAGCTTCCTACTGAGGAATTAATTACTATTAAGTGATCAGAGTGCAGGCTCACCTGTTTGCACCCTGCACTCTGTCACAAGAAGTATATGAGGAGGCAAAGATGCTTTTTGGGTTGCATTGTTTTCTGCTCTTTCGTTTAATTATTTATTTCAAGATATTAAATACAGTGAACAAACTTACATCCTATGATGCCTAAAAGGAAAGCCGGGTATACTAAAGCTTTGGCATTTCACTTGGAGACAGACACATCTGGTGCAAACAGGAGCAATTTTGAAAGCCCCATAAAAGATTTTGGCAAGGACAAGAAGAAGTTGTTACATTCTAGGATGCAAGCTCCAGAGAAGCCCCTGAATGGCACTAATTTTGTACAGGTTGACTGCAGTGGATTCTAGCAAGGAAACTACTTGTTCATTCCAAAAACCGACCATCAAGGAGAGGAAGAAAGATAAGGTTGGCTTGCATCTTTTCCCAGGCAGTTCATTGCCAGAGGAGAAAGAGTGTTTCATGGCTGCTTCCCAATATGACTTTGTTCAACAGAGGATGATTCACTTTCTTAAAATGACCTACTGGAGACCAACATAGGGTTGGAAAATCTGAGATCTGCAAGGAAAAGGTGTGCATAGGAAAGTAGACAGTCTGAAAGGTCATAGGCATGGAGTCCTCAAATATTTCAGAAGAATGGAAAAGTATCCAAACTTTGAATGCTTAACCAAATCTCTGAACCTTTGAGGTTCGCCCATAATGGAAAACATGCTTTAAGCTTTTATGTTATTCATGCATAAAAAAATGCATAACATAATAGTTATGGGAAAAGATGTCTGGTCTTAAAATGTGTATTAAAATTGCAGAAAATTAATTGAAAATGTTTCAGTGAAGAGATTAAGTCTCATGGTGGCTCTCTGGGATGTAGTGGAGGGAATACATGGATGTTGGAGATGGAAGATGCTACTGGCAGCAAACTGGAGCCATTAGAATAGGCAAGAATCTCAATGTATTCGCTGTGTCTTTTTATTATCACAAATCAAAATGTTTCTCTTTATATTTATTATACTGCTATTATACTGCTATAATTTATTATACTTCTATAATAATTAATAATATATTCCTCTGTGGGCTATATGCAGCTTTGCCAGAACTAGTGAGTATGACTTTCATTTGGTCTGACCTCCCATCATAAGAAATATCAAATCTCCTTCTTTAATGTACCATCATATAAATGTAGCATGGGTTCTATGGTAGCTCAGGGTAACAACAAAGGGCCAAATCTCCCCTTTGTCCCAGAGACTTACAGAATGTAGTGCCTTTCATCCATCAAAACGATAAAGCGTAAATACACTAATACTGCTGTACATTTTCAGCAGACTTCAAGACTGAGTAAGAAGTTCAGCATTCTTTCTTTAATGTTCCATTAGAAGAGACCAATTGTATGGACTTTGGAAGCAGCTTTGCAATGTTTGGATTCCACAATAGCATTTGTTCACAAATTGTACAGTGCATTAAAAAGGGATAATGGGCCTCCTGTTCTTCTCACTTACCTCAGTTACATTGTAATTCCATTGACTTCATTTGAGTTACTACATTTATTCTGGTATAAGTGAGAAGAATATCAGGTCCAATACAGTTGCCTGAACACACCGAAGAAAAAAAATGCTATGCCTCTCATCATTTTATTTCTAAATTTTGCAATAACTAAAAAATAAAGTCAATCTCTTCACAACAGGCAATCAATTGTCTTTACTAAAATAAAGCCTACAGTTTAAAATATGTATTTCAATCTCACTGGCAGGTACTCTTCAGAAACAGTTGTTATTTACAGTATCTGTCTGGGGGGGAAAAAAAGAGTAAAAGATCAAGTTACTCTTCACTTCCAAACAAGTCAGGCCACAGCTGTACATCAGATTCTGAGCAACTGTTCCACATGCACACAACAAGGCTTCTGTCTTCCCGCAGGGTTTACTCAGGTCATCTGCATGTGGCATGGATTAAAGCAGCACTAAAGCTCTATTATAAAGTAGGTTAAACAGTGAGTTTTTACACACAGCGCCTGTGCCACTGGTAAATTCCTCCATTTGACATTCTCATGCAGGGATTTCCATAAATTGCATGCAGAGGAGACTGTACAAAGTTTTAAGTTCCATTGAAAAAGTCAAAAAATGGTGTTTCATCTTGTGTACTTCCATGCTGCATATAAATAAAGAGAAATAGGAGGGAGGAGCCTACTAAAAGGTCTTTCTGTGAAAAAGACTGCAAATAACTGCAAAGGAATCAATGATCCTCTGTGTTAACAGAAAAGCAGAATTCAAGCCCTTGTGCAGATTATACTATTTTCTACAGAAGTCACTCTCAAATTTTAAAAATATGAGTTGGGGCAGCAGTGTGCTAAAATGGGACCAATTTATCTCAGTGGGACAATAAGCAACCCATCTCTCACCACTCCTGGCATTACCGAGAGGAACAGGCTAGGTGTGGGAAGGGGTAGGACATTAGTAGGGGATTTCCTTTTCCCCTTATCATAGAATCATAGCATCTCAGGGTTGGAAGGGACCTCAGGAGGTCATCTAGTCCAACCCCCTGCTCAAAGCAGGGCCAACCCCAACTAAATCATCCCAGCCAGGGCTTTGTCAAGCCTGACCTTAAAAACCTCTAAGGAAGGAGATTCTACCACCTCCCTAGGTAACCCATTCCAGTTCTTCACCACCCTACTAGTGAAAAAGTTTTTCCTAATGTCCAACCTAAACCTCCCCCTCTGCAACTTGAGACCATTACTCCTTGTTCTGTCATCTTCTACCATGGAGAACAGTCTAGATCCATCCTCTTTGGAACCCCCTTTCAGGTAGTTGAAAGCAGCTATCAAATCCCCCCTCACTCTTCTCTTCTGCAGGCTAAACAATCCCAGTTCCCTCACCCTCTCCTCATAAGTCATGTGCTCCAGCCCCCTAATCATTTTTGCTGCCCTCCGCTGGACTCTTTCCAATTTATCCACATCCTTCTTGTAGTGTGGGGCCCAAAACTGGACACAGTACTCCAAATGAGGCCTCACCAGTGCCGAATAGAGGGGAATGATCACGTCCCTCGATCTGCTGGAAATACCCCTACTTATACAACCCAAAATGCCATTAGCCTTCTTGGCAACAAGGGCACACTGTTGACTCATATTCAGCTTTTCGTCCACCGTAACCCCTAGGTCCTTTTCTGCAGAACTGCTGCCCAGCCATTCGGTCCCTGATCTACCTAGGAAGGCTACACTAGCAGGGCCTTGCCTGCTGAGCCTCAGAACACTCTGGGATTGTGTTTGAGGCGGCAACCCAATTTCCCTCCCTCCTGAGGGACATCACAGCTGCTTGTAAGATCCCAAGACTGAAACTGAACCCTGGAGACTATGGTGAGGGAGCTTCCAAATCCCCTTGCACTCTTGTCATGGTACCTTCTCCCCAGTTGTTTCTCTTACCCATGTCAGATCCGTCTGTGAGCTGGAGTGCTCCCACCCAGTTATTAGATAGATTCCCAGTAAGTAACAGACCCCTAATGGAGTAGTAGCTTTATCTTGAACTAAACTGTTAAAAAGGGCACACAGACAAAACACCAATTCAGGTAAAACAGGTTTCTCTTTCTCAGGAACAGCCTAAACACAGCAGAAACCTTGTTAGTAGGTTTCAGAATATAGTAAGCAGTTGGAAGCAGCTTAAAACATAGTAAAGCAATCCTTTACACTACTTCCTATACCAGAATGGAAAGACATACTAAACTATGTACTCCATATTATACACACACACAAAAAAACCCACTTTATATCGTAACAATCTCTTCTGTGGGGTGGTAAAACTTGGCTGTGTGGATTGATAATTCCAGATGGTGTGTGAGATGAGGATAATGTCCTGCCCACCAGGTGACAGTGTCTCTCAGAGTTCCACACAAATTATTACATCAGTGTCTAGAACCCTGTTTTTCTTTTTTGTGCAAGCTAAAAATCTTACCCTACAACAGAGACCCCGATTCGAAAGGTCACTAGATGTTGTTCCACAGTAGGCTTTAGTCAGTGAAGACGATCCACCTCCCAAGTGGGTGAGTGCACTGGCTGAGTACTCACCAAGGGGAGCGGTCCGCTCACCACCACCCCCATCTCTTTCCCCCATCCCCAGAGTCAAGGGTCAAGTGAAAAGGAGAGAAAAAGAGACAAAGAAAAAAATGTCCTCTTTTGAACTCCAGACTCTCTTGCCTACAGTGAGAACGGGGTCACCTTTGTCCAGGGCTGTGCACAACTCACGCAAGTCTTTGCCTCACGACTGGACTGGAAAAGCCTCTGCAGAACCAGCTGCAGTTACCCTGCAGGACTTGCTGCCTTCTGCCTGGACCCAGGGGCTGCTAGGAACTCCTGCAGGCTGGTGCTAGTTACAGCTCCCTGAACGGCTGGTCTTAGGGCAGTGTGGTGGGGCGTTACTGGGCTCCCACAGTTCAGTTCCATCCCTGCTGCTCCACTTACAGAGACCCCCATTAAGGAAAGTAAGTGTCTCTGGTTCCCCAGGCCACTCTCTACAGAACCCCCACTCCCCCATCTCTAGTGCTGTTGTTCATTCCTCTCTGAGCGGTCCTGCCCTGCTGGGTCTGTCACCATTTCATGGTGGATTTTCTGCTCTGCTCTCTGATACCTCCCCTTACACTTTTCACTGTGTCTTTATGCAGCTTCCCTCCAACCTCTCATGCTGTTTTTCTCCTTCTGACTTCCAGGTCTCCTCAACACAAGATGATAATCTCACATACAGCCATGGGCTGTGGCAGAAAACCACAAATAGGCTGTACGGATGTAAGTATTAAATATATATATTTATTAGATCTATCTACAATTATGCACACCAACTTTGGCAAGGAAAGATGACAAGTGAAAGAGAGTATTGAGGACACTAGATCTCAGATGTAAGAACATGCCAGAATTTATGGATATTGGCCTGCAAACCAAGAATATCTGATAGAAGGATCCTGAGATATCATCAACATATTAGGGATAATTAAGAAGGCTGTACCTAACCCCAAGTGCATCGCATTCAGGAGTCCACAGAAAACCTCTGGAGAACAAATGCCTGTACATTCTTACTACCATTAACCAGTTCTTCTTTGACAGTAATGGAGGTTCTAGAAGGCATGTAAATCCAGAACACTAGTGTACTCTTAAAGTGAAGAGGGGAGGGGGAGGTAAATGGGCTTGTGTTCTTTTCTGTATCTTTGTGTTGTACACACACAAAAAGACTTGAAAGGTTTTGTGGCGGGGAAGAGTGAGGGGCTAATTTTAAAAAATTGCATTTTGTCTTTCACATTAGAATTCAGGTCTTATTTGACCAAGAAGGTTCTGGGGATATGTCTACACTAAGCTATTTTACTTAAAATAGCACCAAGGTAAACTTGCTGGCAGCATTTTAGACAAACACTTAGGTGAGTGGAAAACTAGTAAAATTTTAACATCACAAGAGTCGAGTGAACCCTGAATAACTGAAAGGGAAAGTTCAAACAGGAATTAATTCAAGGAAATCCTATGGCCTGGTGTCATGCAGGAGGTGATACTAGATTATCACAGTTGCTTTTCTGGCCTTATAATCTATTAAAGGAATTTTTCAGTCAGACTGTTTAAAATGATCTGTTTTTTTCTTACTTAACTTTACTTACTTGTTTTTGTTTATTTAACTTCAGTAACTAATTCTGCAGAGAATAAGTCTTCAGTAAAGATTCAGCACTCCCACTCATTTAAGTAAAATATAAGATTTCATAATACGCATGCCTGAAGATACCCAGGAAGTCCACCAGCAAAATCAGGGAAGACTGGATGTGACATTCCTAATACACCGGACCCTCATTAGACCATGGGATTTGGAATCCATACCAAGTACCGCATTATGGCGGGGACCGGGTTAAAATGAAATTAGCATCAAAACAAGGCGCTTTTCCTTCCGCCCCCGGAGCTGCCGCAGATGGGTGAAAGGCATCTCTCCCCTGCCCCCTGGTTGCTGGGGGTTAGGGTTAAATTTGGGATCCATGGCCACAACCGCATTATAACCGAATTCACATTATATAGACGCGTGTTCTAGCGAGGGTCCGGTGTATGTCTAAGATCTAAAAAAGAAAAAAGTTCAGGTGTTTTTTATACATTATTTTAAAAGGCATAAATCCATTTTTAAAAAAATCTGTTGCAGATCACCTTTAAAGGGACTTTATTGTGCTCCCCTGACAAAACACGGGAGTGTCCTTTAACGAGGTGGGTAGTGGGTGTGAAAGACCAGCCCTATTCCTGGGTGTAGCTGATGATAAGTTTGTGAGTAGCAGAAGAAATCTTTCCACACAATATGTTTATCATGCTAGTTCTGGAAAGATATGAGGCTTCTAATTCTGTTAGTAACTCCCAGAAAAACATGAAAATTAGTGCCAGATGCCAAGGGGCCATGGAGAACATATTTTCTATGAATGTAGAACCAGGCCATCAGATTATCTGCCCTGTTATGGCATTAAATTATCTATGTGAGCATCCATATACAGTGGCAAAAGCCAAATGATACACAGTGATGGAACTGTTGCTATGTAACAACTCATCTGTTTGTGGGATAGTCAGACAACTAGGTTTTAAGCTCCCTGCCTTACATTTCCCTAGTTATAGATCTCTATTTGCAAACTGATCTTCATAGGCAGGTGTCTGTGCAGAGCTCTTTGCAGGATCAGGGTTACAGCACCCATATTAGGACAATAAGTATTTTCCCTTTCCACATTCTGATGTATAAGCAACATGTTATAAAAATGTCTCACTTTCCAGGTTAATGTGACACTTTTTATGAATTTTTGGATATTTAGTTTTGCATAGTAATTTTATTCTGTATTATTCATTGCCTTTCACTAGCCTATCACTTTTCTCTAGTAGCACGGGTGAGTAGATTTGCAAACAGAAGAGAATGGTAGTTTTGTGAGGCAACTGAAGTGTGTTTGTAATGTGAAAACTTTCTTCTTTGATACTCCTTGAAAGCAACAGACTGGTGGCTACAACAACAACACTACAGTACTGTGAATGTTGCTTGTACTGCAAGTTCCACTTGTTAAGCATATTGGGCCAAATTCAGTGCACGCAAGCAATCCCGTTCTTCCCCTCCTACTTTCTGTGACATATTTTTGGTGCCTTTTGCTTCCTGAAAGTATTCCAGCTTGCATATTTCAATGTCATCAAAAATATTATAGATTGCATGAGTTTCAAAGGGACTTCCAGTATTTGTGATGTCACTGAATATAGCAATCGGAGGCTTTCAATATACCTGAAAATACCAAAAGAATTACATGGTGAGGGGAAAGAAGACAGGAGGAAGGGGGCATGCTGGAAAAGGAAGATTTTTTTAATGGGGAGCTGAAGAGGTATTTCTATGATGAATGTCAATGGCCTTTAGGTGCCTAATTCCTTTAGCCTTCTTTCAAAATCCCAGCCCTTATCTTTAAAATGATCTCTATATGCATATACCTTAATGCTCTTGTTACATTAGTATTCTGTTCTATGAATTAGTTATCCTTCTGGCTATGTTACACATGATTTCTCTGAAATGACAGAAACAGACATCCATGCTAACAACAAAGCAAGAGCTTGGAACTGAAGTATATAACTCATTGCCCAAGCAGGACCTGGGGTGAGCTAACATAAGTGTAAAGTGCTACTTTTAATAATCTAGCCACCAAACAGTATGTAGTACAAATAATCTAGTGCACCAAACAGTATCAATCAACACTATTGCAGTACTATGCTCTACCTAAATTCATATATTACACAGTCAAAAACTTAAAGCTAGCTGCTGCTCTTTTTTTTTAACCTCTGTAACTAATAAGATACAAATAAATGTGGCCAGTGCTTTAAAACAATCACTTTGGACTTATCACTACCTAGCATTAATTCCCTTTAGTTTAATCCTAGTAAAAAATATAAATAAAAAGGAGCATCAATGAAACAAATAAATGCCATTCTATGAACTTTGCTTTTCATAGTAATTCAATGAGATATTTGCTCTTCTGTTTTTATGTAATTTCCAAATAAAGAGACATCCCTGTTTTAAGTGACAATGACTTTAAAGACATTAATAGTGATGTTTTAAATAAAGGGGCTTTTATGCATAAAACGGTAATTATATGGGTAATTAAAATCCACTGCAGTAATGGTGCTCTGTGGCCTGCAGAGCATTCCTCAACCATAGTGCATACAAAGCTCGCAGGCATCATTTACATACTGCTTCTAATAGAAGGGGAAAGCCCAGCTTTTACAGAAAGTCTGGCATAGTTCTAAAACAAGCGATTAAAAAAAATGGTTAAGATCCTTTTCTTGAAGGCTGTCTCCCACAGAATAAAAACAGACTGGCTAGCAGAGCTCCATACTTCGCAAACCTTTATTCTCCTAAGTTTTTCGGCTGTGCCAGGTCACAGTGATTACTCTTCCAGGCCAGGAAGATTTCTTCTAATCAATGGAAGGAATTTCTTATGCTGACAGTCTAGTCTCTCTCTGGCCCTGGCTGGGTGGAATCTTCACCGTTCCATGGGCTTATTTCTTTCCACTAAACAGATTGACCAAAACATATATTTAAAGCCTTGGGGGAGGAGCTAGTAGGGAGTCTGATTCTCCTCTCCTTATTCCCTAAGACCACATGCCTCCCAGTACTTCTCCTGGAGCAGTGTGGCTCTGCACTGTCCCTAGCGCTATGATTACATAGCACTAACCAAGGGAAAGCTTACAAAGTAGTGGGAAAACATTGTGATTTTAGTCATAGCACTTAATAATGATACTTTGAAAAGAGCCATTTGTAAATTAAAGTATTGTGTCCATATAGAGCTGATTGCCCAATCATTATGTTAGTGAGCAATTACACATGCAAGTAGTGCCTTTGAGGTCAATGGTGTACATTGAGCACTAACCCCTGTGAGCAAGAGTAAGCAATAGTGTTGCATGGGTGTAATACTGAACAGAATTTGGCCCTTTGTTTTTGCTGATATTTTATATATAAATAACAGAATCATCTTCTACCAAGGCTCTTATACTATGTATTTAACATTTAAATACTAGTACATCTACTTTAACATTTTTATGTTTCATTTTTGACAAGAACCGCAAGAACAAAATACAATCTAGCATTTCTTAACTGAATCTATGTTGACACAAACTAGTACAAGCATAAGTAATTTTGGTGACAGCCTCTCCCAAAAGCATATAAAAAACAAAACAAAAAGTCCTAATGACAGAGAATTGAATAAACAGAATAGATTATTTAATATACTTCTATTACCAGTTGCAAACATAGCGTTTTTCATTCAAGTGTCTCCAAAATCAACTATTCACTTACAAGAGTATAAACAAAGGGTAAAAAAGTGTGTCATAATAAAGTGCAATAATTTGCATCCATATAATCTAAAGCTTTACAACTCTTTATTCAAAACATTATTACACAGTATAATCAAGGTACAATGCAAAATATAGATAGACCATAAGCAACCTTGAGGAAGCTTAACTCCTTATGCTTCAGTGGTATATAGTAGTGGAAAATAAAGATTACAGAACATCCACAACACCAAAGATCTTCTTGAGAAGCATATGTTGTCTTTGAGATAAGTATTTATGGGTAAATATGTTTCAAAGGAGGTTAAAATCAGAGCTGGATCACAGGATCCAAAAAGGAAGTGAAATGATCAAGTATCATTACTCTTATTTATGGAGTAAGGCCAAAATCCTGCCCCCCGGCTCTCAGCCTGAGAAACTCAGCTGGATACTGGGGAGCGTCGTCAAGGAATAGCGAGAAGAATCCTTCCCCAAAGGCAGTAGAGGAGGAACAGTTGTTTTTAAACAAATACATTTCTAATTGAAGGCCTTTCCACTCCAGCTGTCTTATCCTAATTTTTAAATAGGCTTACAGTGGATGACGCAAGTCTGCTGCCTCTGGGGGCCAGAGCTACCACAGTGTACAAGTATTCTGGGACCTTGCTTCTTTTCTTGAGTTTTGTAATTCTGACACATGGTCATGAATGTTTTGGAAAAGATTTTTAAGACAAGGGCCAAATGCTGCCCACAGATATTAGTGTGTACAACTCCTATTTAAGTTTTATTAGTGTAACATACATATATTTGTGGGCAGATTTTTGTCCAAAATTTGCACTAGTGCTTATGGGGCATCTATAATAATTTGATTATATGGACTCAAAAGTATACTCTGGGGAGAAATCCTGCACTAGGAGGTGAAGGCACTAAATGAGCAACTTGATCTTTTCTATCTATAACATCTATTATTCTATTTGTATGATTCCCATTCTAAATTTATAATTCTATATTGTCTATTATTTGCTGTCTTATATCTTACACTTCCATACAGCAGCTTACAAAAAACATATATAAGAACTGCATCAGTTATGTCACTATAAACAGTTTAACTGATGTAGACCTTCACCTCTTGATGATTTTTTTATATAAGACTGCTTCCAATGTATTAGTTTCCTTGGGGCTACCAACCTTAGTTTGACTATTGGCTTCAATAGGCTCTGATGCCATCCAGCCATGCATAATAGCGTCTTTGTCTAGTTGTCACATGAACAGTTTTATGTTACGATTATTGTCACTCCAGGCTTAAACAGGAAGGCATGCTTTCACACAAATCATCCACTTCTTGGGCTCTCTTTGGCAGGAGTCCTGTGCTTAGAACTATTTTACTTCAAAGTTTATCGGGGTAGCTGATTACTAAAACCTTGAGAATAAAGTTTCAAAATCTCTCATCTAATTCAACCAATGCTTAATTTTATCCACCTGTCACAAAAACAAAGAGGCAAGTAGCATGAATTAGCCAGCATTTAAATAAGAATGCATTATTTAATTTCAAGGAAGAATCAAAACCCAATTCAAGTGTTAAACCATACGGATAATAAAAAAATATATACTGCAGAGGGATTAAAGAGCTGAATGAAAGTAACAACAGAAATAAAATTCAGAGGTGAATTTGACAGTCATCCTTAATTCATCCTGTTGTGAGCACATTGCAGCACATGTGGTCAGAAGCATCCCCCATTATTCTGAAACCACCTCAAAACTTTAACCACAATGGGGAGACAAAGCACAGCATTTCAGCTACAAAACTGTACCTCTTTGTTTTACCAATCTCATCCTTACCAGGATTTATGTACCACTAATTAGAGTTTCAGGTGGTACATAGGGCTTTGTGTGGAGTTCACTCTAAACCAGTATGGGGGGGGGGGGCACATTAAAGTCAAACTTTTCTGCCTCTGAAATACACAGCTCAAATATCTTAGAAAAAATTAGGAAGATAAAGCTTATATTGATTTTTTTTAACAAAAAAAATACAGCTTAATTTTGTGGTGACAGCAATGTTAGTTTGTATTACATTCTCCAAGAAAGAAATCCATCAAATTCCCTTCCTGTGGATAGCTAATAAGTCTGTAGAGAGTCTGTGACATGCTAGATGGTAGATAAACAACAACCATGAAGGAATCATTACAATTTATGCTGCTAGTGCACTGAAATCTATGAGACTCCTTTAGGGAATAAACATCTGCCTTTATAAGAACAGAATTTTCTTTGCAGGACTGAGACCTAAAATATTGAGGACTAGACTTTGATACTCTTACTCACACTCTGAAATACCTGTCTCTGGAAGTAGTACAACTGAAGTCAGTAGCACTACTACTGGAGTGAGGTGTTGTTCAATTATCTTAAGTGTAATAGAAGCTAACCCTAAGAGAGATCAGGGCGCTCAGCAGCACCTCACAAGATAGAGTTCCAAGTGCCTAAAAGGCCTCGCAAAACTCAAATGGTAAAATGTTTGAAACAACAATCTGTTTATTGTTTCCTGAGTTTAAACCAATAATAAAATAAGTATTCAATCTCCAGTCCAGCTTCTGCCCATCTCACTCCACTGAAATGGCTCTCATCAGTCTCTAAATACCTCTTTCTGGCCAAATCTCAGAACCAGTACTCCATCCTCATCCTCCTTGACCTGCCAGCTGTCTTCGATACCACCGACCACAGTCTTCTTGAAATCTTGTCCTCCCTTAGCTTCCATGACTCAGTCCTCTCTTGATTCTTTTTCTATGTTTCTAGTTGCTCCTTCAGCATGTCGTTTGGAGGATTTGCCCCATCCACCCTCCAATTTTCTATGCAGGTTAAAAAGGTACTTGATCCCCTTCTCTTCTCCCTCTTACACCTTGCCTCTGGGCATCTCACAAATCCAACTACAATCTTTATGCTGACAATTCACAGATCTACCTCTCTACTCCAGATGAGTTTCCTTTTGTCCACTCTAAAATCTTGGCCTGTCCCTCTGACCTCTCTTTGTGGATATCTAGCCATTAGCTCAAGCTCAACATGACAAAAACAGAGCTTCTAATCATTCTCTCCCAAACTGTCCCCACTTCCTCCTTTCTGAACCACTACAGACAGTACCGCCATTCTCCCTGTTACTCAGGCCTGTAACCTGAGTGTCACTTTTGAGTTAGCTCTATCTCAAGTTCCTCATATCCAGGCTGGGTCTAAACCTTGCCAATTCTTTCTGCCAGTGTCACTAAGATATGGCCTTACCTATCCATCTACACCACTAAGACTGCCAGCCAGGCTCTCATCACCTCATATCTCTATCACTAACAACATATTTTTCTCTGGCTTGACAAATACAATCTTGCCCTCACTTGTATGCATTCAGAATGGTCCTGCAAAGATAATTTTCTTAGTTCTTCACTTTGACTATGTCACCACCTATCTCTGCATTTCTATCCTGGCTCCCCTTTTCTATCATATCAAAAATAAACTATTTGTCCTCACTATTTGCCTTTTACATGGATGTCATTTCTCATAAACTATCCAAATTTTGACTGTAGCCTCCAGTTGGGCAATGATGCCAGCCTTCATCACTCACTTATTATATTTTCAAACAAGCCCTTTTGTGCTTTCTCTCATGCTGCCATTCACACTAGGGAGGACCTCCTTGTAAACACCTGCAAAGCCCCATCATTGTCCTCTTTAAAACTCTTCTTTGCTATGATGCCCACACAAATCTTGACTGTTTATCATGCTGACCAAGATTCTCTCATCGTTTGCTTGTACTCCTTCATCGGTCTGTCCATATCCACCTGTTGTCTTAAATTTACATTGTAAGGTCTTTGGGCCAGTGTTTGTAAATGCCTACCACGAGGTCCTGACCTGTGACTGAGGCTCGTGGGTGCTACCACAATACAAATAATAAACAACAACAACAACAGACACTCATATAGAGCTTTGCACTTTCAAGCTCCTTTATAATTATTAAGTAATGAATACTTAGCACCCCTCTGAATTCAATAGTTAAAAAATTAGATAGAATTAGAATTATCCCCATTTTACAGTTAGAGAAACTGAGGCAGAGATTAAATGTCTTGCCTGAAGTCACACACTGAGTCAGTCAATGGTAGAACCAAGATTACAATTTCTGATGCCCAGTCCCAGGCTCATTCCTCTAGAAATCATTGCCTCACACATTGAGAGAGTTCAAAATTATTTTTTCAGTGCACATTATGGATCAATTTCTTGCTCATAAGATATGAAAGATAGGTACATTATTTAAATTAAATTTAGCTGCAACTAGACTTGCCTGTCTAAATTTCAGCCTGAAGTTAATTTGTACATCTCACAGACTGAACTACCTGCAGTCCTTAATAGATGTTTTGCTTGAGTAAAGACCAAATAGTTTGCTTGGGTTTATTAACAGAAACACTGACACAATTAATCAAACTGGATAAGCAAAGCCAATTGCCGCCCTATAACGCTATCCCTATTTTTCTGACAAGATGGCTGTAATTGATATCAATAGTCTCAATTAATTGGAATAAAGTTTACTACATGAAAATACAGATTTCTCTCAGAATTTTATATGCCCAGATGAAAAGAAAACTGTCACAGTTATGTATAAATTTGTGCCACATTGTTTTTAATTTATGTTTTTAAGTCTCTGAAAAAGACACGAGTAGAAATTATTAGAGATTAATGTCCTACGTTAAATAGGTATTAGATTATCACTGCAAATCTAGGCTCAAATTACATTATCCTTGCTGATGATGAGCAGCACCTTGCTCCTCAATTAGTCCCACTGATTTCAGTGAGACTGTTTGTGGTGTATGGTACTATGCAATGTAAGGGAACCAGACTTTGACTGGTAGAAAGGCAGTAGTAACCTTGACAACTAGATGGTCAGATTCTGATGTCAATAAGACCATTCACTGAGTAAGGTGATACTTACGACTGAGAATCTGGCCCATAACCCATTGTTAAAGAAAAGGTTTATAAAAGATTTTTTAGTACCACACTATATTTCATAAAAGATATCAAATTAATATATTTAATGTTTATTTTGTAATGTTTTGTATAGCAACACAAACTATCTTAACTAGTACCTAGAATTTCATCACATATGCAAGCACTCTGCATTTTTTCCAACAATAGCTTAGTTTCCATTAAAAAAGGACATCTGATAATGCCGGTACAACAAAAAGGCATGAGACATGCTGTGTAAAACTTTTGCCCAGTAATTTGAATAGAGACTCAAGGGACACTTACCAGTTGCAGTCAAAAGCCCCCTCAATACAACTCTGTTTTTTGCCAGTTAAACTTAAATATGTTAATACATTTCCTGTATTCTTTCTGTATCCAAGTTAACTGCTTTTGAGAAATCAGAATTAGCTATTTGCCTCATTAGATGGTTGCACTCATTTATTAAATACGCCTTTTAAAAAAAATGAACATAAGAATGTTCACACTGGGCCAGACCAAAGGTCCATCTAGCCCAGTGTCCTGTCTTCTGACAGTGGCTAATGCCAGGTGCTTCAGGGGGAATAAACAGAACAGGTAATCATCAAGTGATCCATCCCAGTTTCTGGCAAACAGAGGCTAGGGACACCATCCCTGCCCATCCCGGCTAATAGCCATTGATGTACCTATCCTCTATGAATGTATCTAGTTCTTTTTTGAACCCTGTTAGTGTCTTGGCCTTCACAACATCCTCTGGCAAGGAGTTCCACAGGTTGACTGTGCATTGTATGCATTCCTTTTGTTTGTTTTAAACCTGCTGCCTATTAATTTCATTCAGTTCTTGTGTTATGGAGAAGGAGTAAATAACACTTCCTTTAGTGTTTTACTTTTGGAGACGTGTTTACGTTCTCCACACCAGTCATGACTTTATAGACCTCTATCATATCCCCCCTTAGTCATTATGCTCATGGTAGGTGCTGGATGAACCACCCAGGAGACTGAAATTCCCAGTTTATCTACAAACTATGTACAGCACATGCAACAGTAGTGTAAAGTTCCCTACATTTTCCTCTTGTGTGCCTGGTTTAGCGGAATCACCTCTAGGATCTTGACTACTTATTAGCTCTATTGCACTACCAGTGCAGCTCCACCCATGATAGCAATGGTGGAAGCTGTTATGTAGACAGGACTCAGGCATTGTTACCACTGTGTCATCTAGGTTTCCACACTTCAGCGTCTACTATTTCTACTGCATGTAGAGAATTAAAGCTACAAAGTTTGCTAATGTAGAGGCAGCCTAGATGTGAGAGGATAATTCAGTCTCCAGGACTTTTTATTCCTTGGTGAAATAAAACCAATACCAATTCTAGTTTATGTGATGTAAAAATTTATTCAGAGAAAATCAGACTGAGATAACCAACTTATTTTACATAAACCATTGAAAGGACAACAAACAATCACTTTTGGCCTGTTATGGATTAGAACTAGTGAGCTAGAGGTGAAATATTCACTTTCAATCCCATGAACTGTCCAACTCCATGATTAAAGTTATTATTTTAAAATGTTAGTCATTTCTCTTTTAAGGAAATTTGTTAAAGGGCAATCTGCATTTCAAATTTGGTTGTATGATAAGAAAACATGGCTGTCCCAACTGCCTTTGTAGGGAAAATGATCTAGTTTTTACAATGTAAGACCCACATTTTCAAGGTGTGCATGAGTACAAGTTGGACACATGCAAAAGTGAAAATTTGAGCCTAAGCTATATTGTACATTCAATTTATTAAAAATCTTCTGTAACACCTCTGCCTGGCTGGCATATCTAACTTGAGACTGAAAATAAAAACTGCTACTCAATGGCTTTTAAAAGGAAACAGAATTAAGAACCCAGAAGACATGGATAATTTGCCCACCCAAATTGCTACTTTCATAAATTCCTCCTCCAGCTCAGTCAGTTCCACCCTATACTGCACTTGAAGAAGAATGCACATAGCTAATTATGTATGCTTTCTCCCTGAATTGTGTTTTTGGGCACAACTGCCATTCAGGGTTGTTTACAATGAAATTGAAGTCTGAACCCAGCTTTCAGTTTCAGTCTCATGTCAGACATGCCACTGCTCACTCAATGCATCTTTTAAGTGCAGGTCAGCAACAATTAAATTACACTTCCCCAAACTGATTTTTAGTTGTATAAATTGCTGAACAATAAAATTTTCCTAAAGTCATTGTTCGTCTCTCTTCCAAACTATTTGACATTGCCAAGCATAGCTGAAAGTCTCACTAAGTTTTGCACACAGTCTCTTTTATACTGTGCTGATAACATATTCTGAATAGAGATTTTAGACCTTCAGTGAACTGAAAGGATTATAGACCAAATGTAGGCATCTAACATAGCGAAAGTATCAATGTGGTGAATGGCATAGGAACTACATTTATATCCTGACGATAGGGAAGTTTCTTACAGCTAGCAGCAACATCTTTGAAGAATTCATAAGATTCCAGACTAATTCGTGTTCTTAGTTCATTCTAAATTCACCTATAGGCTATTCTGAAAATAGAGTTTCATTTTTTATAGTTGATTTGAGTTTATAATTCCAGTTGAAGTCTAACTAAGGTTTAAAAGAAATAAAAATAGGGAATATTTGCACTCCAAAAATGCTTACAGGATATCACACTAGTGAAAGTCTTTATGCAGACACTCCTCAACACAGTCAAGTTATAAAGCAGGTGTGCATTTTTAGGAGCATAACCTGCAAGTTTACACCCACTTACACCGCTATGTCTCCTCTTGTTGTACAATGTTTTCAGAATTACTATTAGAGATCAAATTAGTTCAAGGGTTCTCAAACTGGAGGTCATGATCCCTCAGGGGTCGCAAGGTTATTCCATGTGGGGTGGCAAGCTGTCAGCCTCCACCCCAAAACCCCACTTCACCTCCAGCATTTATAATAGTATTAAATATTTTAAAATGTGTTTTTAATTTATAAAGGTGCTCGCACTCCCCTTGCTATGTGAAAGAGGTCACCAATACAAAAGTTTGATAACCACTGAATTAGTTGCTTGTAAAAAAAAGGCCTCTGAAAACCTTTTCTTTTCCCTTGTTCAGGTACAGCCCAAATATGTCAGAAATAAAGGAGCCGAGCCAGTCTAAGAGCCTTCAAAGAAAAACTAAACCTCTTTATAAAGAAACAGTTTCCCTGCTACTAGTGTGGTCTGCCAATCATAAGCTTGATCCTGCACTGAAGTGAGTGGGCGTTTTCACTGACTTGAATGAGTACAGAATCAAGTCTCAAAGGAGGGGAGTAGGAGCGTGCTATAAGGCATGAGGGAGGAAAGCTGGGGATGTATTGAATGGAATCCCTACTTATCAGTTCACCCAGCTATGATAACTCTAAAGAAAATTATGATTAGTCTGTTGCCTTGACTAATATGTAAAGTTATTAGCTTTCAACGAATAATTTTGACGGCAAAGGGACAATGGAGAAAAAGTTACTCTTTGCAGAGGAAATGTGTTTAAATGTTATTTTCCCCTTGCTTTGACTTTGAGAAATTCTGTGTAAACGGTCTAGACCAATTGGATGTGTGTGGATTATAGAAGTCTGTTTTATTATTTGTTTAAAATAACAGTCTGAAACAAAATGTCTCTATATTTACATATCACATCTGGTGTGAGTGCTAAAATAAGGTATATTATCTATAGAGAAGAAATAAAAGGATTTTTTAAAGTTACTCCTTCACACATACAAAAATGAAAACAAGAGGCATCTGGATATTTAATTAGTTACCAAATCAGGAAAAAGAAATGCTTCTGACTGTACCCAGTACATTCAAGAAAGGAAGAATACAAACACACAGCCACTATAAAGAATAAACACGGCCCGTCAAACCAATGTTTAAGGAGAACTCGTCTCCAAGGTTTCCACAAACTCAGCTCCCAACAAGTAGGGAATGGCACAGACTTCAAATATAAACATCACACTTTAAATCCGCATCTGACCCTCTTCTGGAGTGTCGAGAACATGTGGGACGGCAGCTCCCCTGCAGCAGGGGACCTGGCAAACATTAATGCATCTGCATACATTGAGTAACTAATAGAAGAAAAGTTTGAGGGAGGGGGAGAATCCAAAGTTGCCAGAGAAAAAGACAACAGCATCCCTGGGTAACATATTCAAGTTCGGAGCTGAATGGTGAGTCGAAAGGAGGCTGTAAATGACCCTACGTGTTGCCCTCGGGACGAAATGCCCAATGTGAACCGCTCTCTAATCCACAAAGCGCCCAAAAGAAATGCAAGCGGCATATGAAGGCGATGGATGAACTCCCAGCCCAGCCCAATCCCAACTTCGGGGGATTGTCCCTACAACAGCAACACTTAGGGGGGCTTTTACCGCGCTCCCACCGCATGCAAAGTGCTGGGGGAGCCGATACAAACCACTTGGGAACTGAGCGCCGCCAGCACAACCCCCGGCGCTACGGGGGCAGCGCACTGCTGAGGGGCTGGAGCCCAGAGGTCAGGCACAGCCCCTCACCACCACACCCCTCTTGCCAAGGAGAACAGGCAAAGCACCAGGCCCTTGCCAGGCTTCCTTACCTGCCCCTGGAGATGCTGAGCTGCACCCCAGCAGCGTCCTCCTCAGAGCGGCGCGCACCACCCTCGCACGGCACTTGCTGCCGCGGCTGCGGCACGGCGGCGTAGGCTACAGCCGGCTGCTCCACTGAGCGGGAGCCC
The DNA here is from genome assembly GCA_037349315.1 of Chelydra serpentina. Taxonomy (NCBI): domain Eukaryota; kingdom Metazoa; phylum Chordata; order Testudines; family Chelydridae; genus Chelydra; species Chelydra serpentina. The sequence continues at coordinate 33,853,593 of JBAIAC010000042.1, forward strand.
GCACAGTGCTTTGGCCCTAGGGGGCAGGAGAACTAGATCCCCGCCCCGCCGCACAGCGGGGTCCCGCTGGCCGCCGAGTGTGGAGGGAGGGCTCCCAGGGATGGGGAGAGCCGGAGCGGGAGCTGAGCTGCGGCTGCTCCCGGGACAGTCACCGAGGCGCTTCTCTGCCGCCCCTGGCTGGCCCGTAGCGCGAGTGCCCCCCGCTGCCGCCCCCGCTGTCCCGAGCGGGCTCCTGGAACCTGCTGCTCCCCTTTGTGACACCACAGCGCGCCTCGGCCAATGGCAAGTGCCCCGCCGCCGCGCTCGAGCGAGAGGCGTGGAGTTCCCAGCCCCAGGGAGAGGAGACCGAGCAGACTAGGATGCTGCTGCTGCCTCCAGCTTGGCTGGCCGGCGTGCGTGGGACCCACCCCCCCCCCCCCCACACACACACACACACGCGCACCCTGCCTGGTGAAATGCCCCTCTGAGCCGGGGCAAGGAGCCCCCCGCAGCTAGAGCGGCTCCACCCGGAGCCAGGGGACACACACGCCAGGAGATGCACAGGCAGGACAGAAACACACCCCGAGGCAGCTGTCAACGGGCCGCGCTGCGCTGGGCAAGCTGTGCTCAGCTTCGTTCGCACTCCCCCGAGCCCGAGGTTCGCCAGGGGCCGGGCTGCTACTCGAGGCAAGTTGGAGCAGCCTGAGAGCTCCAAGGCTGGGCCTGGCCCCGAGGGCCCAGTCGCTCCCCCCAGAGGATTTCAGGGATACCCCAGACATGACTTCTTGCCCAGACACAGAGGACCAACTTCCAATGGCAAAATGCCACCCAAGGCACCTCCTACCTGGGGGGAAACTCCTCAACTGTCAGATCAGCCAAGGGCTTTGCACTGGAACTATGCCAAGGCAGAGCAGGGCCAGGGATTTGGCCTACAGTATCTAGGGGAAATCCTGGCCCCCTGAAAGTCAATGGGAGCGTTATCCAGGCTTTCAGCCCAAGCCTAAATGCAGGACAAAGCTACACAGGATGGCCTGGATTTTAGGCCCAGTATTTGGGATAGCTCTCTGTCGCTCATGGTGGGGCACTTTGTTACATAGTACCTGCACATCCCTGGTGCCAGCTAAGCAGGGCAAGCCTTACCCTGAGCCGAACTGAGGCGGGCGCCTCAGGTCCCAGGCTGCGGGGGGGAGAGGGGGCGCCCCTAGGCCTCAGTGTGTAGAAATTTGTGTCTGCTGCTGGTGCATATGTATTCTCTCTGCTCTAGCTGCACAGAGATGGTGGAGTAGAGTGCTGTCCTGGAGGAAGAAGGGCACAAGAGATATAGCAGGCAGGCAAGAGAAAAGGTGAGAGGGAATAACAGAAAGCAGCAGGAGCTGCAGGGAGAGAGAGGAGGAGGAGCCTCTTATGTACCTCTCTAGCACCCCCAGGAGCCTGGACTGATTAACATCAGCTTCACAGGGAGCTTCCTGTTTCTTGCTGCTTCCCTGAACCCACTTGAGGAGAACAGACAGTCAACTGAAGTAGTAGGAGCCAGTTAGGCCCTTAAGCCGCTGATATCTTCCCTCACTCAGACCCTGCTAAGAGCATGCTTATTTGTCCCCTTCAACTGAGTGTTGAGAGTCACTATAGCTGGCCCAGAACAGCAGTCATGAGTGAAAGAAGAAAATGCCCCTCTGGGGCAGCATTCAGAAAAAGAAAGAAAGCAAAGGAAGCTTTTCTATATAAACAGGAAGGAGTTCTCCTGAGATACATAGATACAAATGTTCACGGTGAGCCTTCTGGCCCCAGTGAGGATGTGAGTGGTGAGGAGATGCCTGATCTTCCAGTTAGTCAGAGTGCAGGTGAGCTGGCAGCTACTGCAGCATCCATATCTCCATCTCAAACGGATGTAACCAGGCACATTCCTGAAGAAAAGTGTAGATCAGAGAAGAGTGTGGTGGAGGCGCAAGAAACAGCTGCTGCTGAGTTTAGTTCCTTAAATCTAGATAATCCAGGACTCTGGACCCACTTGAGCAGTAGCCTGAGGGACTTCCTTGTACTGCAGGGGCCACAGCAGCTGAAAAACTTCATGTTCCCCAAAGACAATGAAAATAGAAGTTTCCATCCAACACATTACTGGCCTGAAATCCCCAATGGTGACAAAGTGGAGAGGCCATGGCTTATGTAGTCAAAAACCCAGAATGCTGCATACTGTTTTTGTTGCAAACTCTTTCCAGTCTAATGTTCCAGCCCCATTGGGTTCTACGGGAACAAAGGACTGGAAAAATCTGGCTAGAAATCTGGCATGCCATGAGAAGGCAGCAAATCACCAGAGAGCATTCCATAGGTGGAAAGAGCTTGAGATGAGACTAAGGTTAAAGGCCACCATAGATGATCAGCATCAAGAGAAGATTGCATCAGAGTCTCTTTACTGGGAAAATGTTCTGAAAAGGCTCATTGCCATTGTGAGAATGCTTGCTACCCAAAACCTAGCACTGCGTGGCACTCAGATGGCAAACAATGGAAACTTCCTTAAAATTGTGGAGCTGATGGCTGAGTTTGATGCTGTATTTCAGGATCATCTAAGAAGAGTCACCACCCAAGAAATGTACACACATGACTACCTTGAAAAAAACAATTCAAAATGAGATCATACAGTTATTGGCCACAAAAGTCAAAGAGAAGATTGTGGCAGATCTGAAATCAGCAAGATATTACTCTGTTACCTGGACTGGACATCTGACATCAGCCATACGGAACAAATGACTTTAATGATGCGTTTTGTAACAACAACAGAACCTAGTGAAAATGTCCCTACAATGGTGACTGTCAGAGAGCATTTTCTAGAATTTATTGACATTTGTCATACCAGCTCATGTAGTATCATCAATGTGCTTCTTAAAAAGCTGGAAGATACGGGAATTGTGATAGCTGACATGAGCTGTCAGGGCTACGATAATGGTGCCAACATGAGAGGAAAGAACAGATGAGTGCAGACGCGGATCCGAGAGTTAAACCCTTGAGCTTTTTTTGTCCCATGCAGTTCTCATTCATTGAACTTGGTGGTCAGTGATGCAGCATCAGCTTTTAGTGAGGCTGCTGAATTTTTTAATGTAATTCAAAGCATCTATGTATTTTTCTCTGCATCAACTCATCGATGGCAAATTTTGAAGCAACATCTGGGAACATCCTCTCTGACACTGAAACCACTGAGTGCCACATGATGGGAAAGTTGAATGGAGGCAATAAAGCCTATCAAACACCAAATTGGGAAGATAGATGATGCCATAGTTGCCATTATGGAGGATAATGCTATGACAGGAACTGTTCGTGGGAGAACAGTGGCAGAGGGAAATGGAATCACCAGAAACATACATAACTTCAAATTTCTGTGTGGCTTAGTGTTGTGGCATGACGTACTGTTTGAAATAAATGTTGTAAGCAAGAGACTCCAAGGTGTTGACCTTGATATATCTGGAGCAATGGAACAACTGGACAAAGCTAAGTCATATCTACAGTCTTACTGGTCAGATGAGGGATTTCAAAACGTTCTGAAGAGTGCACAGAAGTTGGCACAGGAACTTCATACTGAAGCTATTTTCCCACCCATTCAAGAATACAAGAGTCACCAAAGATGACATTTTGATTACGAGGCACTCGATAATCCCCTAAAAGACCCCAAACAACAATTCAAAGTTGAATTCTTTAATCAGGTGCTAGATTGTGCAATACAGTCAGTTGAAGAACATTTCATGCAGCTCAAGGAACACAGCAGTATATTTGGGATGTTGTATGATATTCCAAAACACCTCACTGTACCTGAAGAAGACCTACAGCAGCAATGCAGGGCACTAGAGACAGTGTTGACACATGATGACATGCGCGATATTGATACAAGTGATTTAGGTGATGAATTGAAAGCCCTTTCAAGATAGATTTCAGCAGGATCAACTCCAAAGGCTGTTCTGGAATATATGTGCACAAATAAGATAACCACCCTCTTTCCAAATGCTTTTGTTGCTCTGCGCATACTTCCAACACTTCCTGTAACAGTTGCCAGTGGAGAACGCAGCTTCTCCAAGCTGAAGTTAATAAAAACACATCTACGCTCCACAATGACACAGGAGAGGCTGGTTGGCCTTGCAACCATCTCAATAGAGCATGAGCTGGCCCAGACTGTGGCCCCTCAGGAAGCAGTTCAAATTTTTGCAACCAAAAAGGCACGGAAAGCACCACTTGGATTATTCAAACAGATAAAAATGCCAGTGTTTACTATGCAGACAAGAAAAGTTAACTTTCAAACACCTGAACAGCAAATGTAAGTGTTACTTAAAATTTTTGAACAAGGCATTTTAAGTTGTTAGTTCTCCTTTATTGGGGTAGGTAGCAGAGCAGTACCATGAGAAGAGTAGAACAGGAAGAAGGCAGAATTGAGACCTTTCAAAGTTTTGGCCCAAGCGAGGGGGCAGGGGGGCATCATTTGAGCTCCCCGCCTCAGGTGCCAAAATGTTGTGGGCCGGCCCTGCAGCCAAGGAAGGAGCCAATGCGCGCGTGCGCACACACACGCACACACGGAAAGAAAACATACACATAGTAGGAGGTGGGATTAGAAATGAGCCTTTATACCGCAACATGACAAATGTTCCTGTTTAGGATGGATGCTTTCTTGGCACTCTCTGCACCCAGCACCCCCACCCGTTTTTAAGGCAAATGATTATGTTTCTGTTTTGTCCTTTTATTAAGTTCTCCCATACCACTATATTTCAGTGGAGTTAAAAGATACATCCTTACTTTTCTCCCAGAATATTTTGAAGCTGTCAGCGGTTGAACCTTCTTTACCCTTCAAAGAGGAGGGGGTAGCACTGAAAACAAAAGCCGGTTCATAAAAGTGGGCAGCCTGTAGTCACTTCATCATACAGCGATGCCCACAATAACTGGAAGACTTTCAGAGGTAGGCACAATTCAACCCCCAATAATAATGTAAAGTGCGGAGAACTAGTAGCTACTCTTAGCATGGTTTCTGCCCAGAAAACAATATTTTATTCTGTTTGGACAGAAAATAAAGAAAGGCAGTGACTAAAATCCCCCAATACACTGTAATGTTGGCAAATCTCCTACCTGCAAGTTATACATCTACTATCATCTACTTATGACAAATAGGTAGGGTGGCTTTCTGTCTTTGCACATTGGTAAGATATGTATAGCTTTTCATGCCAATTAAAGTGTATATGATTTTGTAAATAAAGTTTTCATTTCGGAGAGTATCTAGAAACTGAGTTATGAAAACTCCACTCTGTATTGATAGAAGGACGCTGTGGTTGAAGAAATTTCTTTGAAAATAGTGCCACCTGCTGTTTGCAACAATCTTTTAAGTGTTAGTACCAAACCCTATTGCTTGGGCTCATTGCAGTAATAAGAGTAGTCATTGCATTAGACAAAGAACATTAACAAAAGTATTGGCAATGAGTTTTTACTGCATTAAATAAAAAAATTTAGATGGTTTTAAAAATATCTATAATTGTTGTAGAATTACAAAGATTGCATTTATTCCTCCTCCTTCCCCCCCCCCCCCCCACTTTATATGCTGAAAATTAACCACACTTTGTGGATCCCCACACAAAGAAATATTTCTGGCTAAGATAATGTCAGAGAAAAATAGACTGAGATGAAGACTGTGAGAGTCTCAAAATGCTACGGCCAGGAACTGTCTTTTCCTTTCTGTGCGCGTTCAGTGCCTAACAAAGTGGGTCCCTCATCCTTGACTAAAGTTAGTGGGCACTATCAGAATACAAATCAATAAAATAATTTTGAGGCAGTTTTTTTAAATGTCCTCTTTTAGTGCTGGCAAAGTACAGGAACAAGTAATATCAGGTACAATTTTTCAAACCTGAAACATCAATATCAGTCAATATTTGTGTAACCACAACAAAAAGCCAGATTTTATTACCTTTATTCATATTAAAGTATCACATGAGCAATTAGTACATATTAAGTATCACATGATTTCAATAGGACCGCTTGTAGAGGTTCTTTTCAACATGTGTAAAAGTGGCAGACTCAGGTGAAAAATAAGTGACAAGAGAAATACCTAAAAAGACTATTTAGCCACAGGAAATCCTTGATCTTCTGTCACAAGGTCTGTGAGTAATAATGAATACTTTTAAAGTTATATAAAAAAAGGAACCTCCGTGGTCACATTGTCTTGCTTAGAAATACCCATTTCCATTAAAATAGGTGTTTTATACTGATTTCCACTCTAAGGAATTAGAAACACAAAGCATTATTAAATAAATAATGGGAAGAACTGAAACTCAAAACAAAAACAATTTTCATGCTGACATGCTGCACTTAAATTAAATATCCCTATAATGGCTAGATTTTTTTTCAAAGTATCCAGAACAATGTAGCACATCTGATCATAACCACGGAAGATGAAGATAATAAACTTTTGATGCATTTAGTTTACTACGTCCTGACTGCCTTTATGGGAGGATCCTTCCTGGACTTTCTGCTTTCCAAGCAGCTGATCTCCAATTTGCATTTGGACTGTTTGATCCTTCCTTAAGTTCATGACTTCACATTTATTTGGATTTTGAAACTCATCTTGTTGCAGTGTGTTGCCTATTCTAATCCCTCCAAAAAATGGTAACTTAGCAGTTGAATTCTGCACTCATATGCATTTGCTACCCATCCAATTTCTAATATCATCAGCAAGTACGATTATACTAAATGAGCACTTTATTCTAGATCTTTAGTTAGCAATCAGAATTAAATAGTACTGACCCCTGTTGATACTTTACCCCTTTGGAGGGTTTACTTGTTGCTCCTCCTCTTTACCCAGTCTAATGCATGCTTATATGGGTGTGACAGTTTTGGTCACAGGGACCCCCTTGGGACTATCATCTGACGTGCTGAAACTAGCTCTGAGCCCGTTTTCCCTGCCAGCTTGGGACTCCAGGACCTTGTCTTGTTGAGCCAGACATGCTACTCCACTGCAACACAGACTCAGGGTCTGAACCACACCCCCAAAGCTGCAGCCTTTAACCAAAACTGCTCAGCAGGTTTCCTATCCCCAGCACCCAAACACCTAGCTTTCAATGGGATCCAAACCCCAAATAAATCTGTTTTACTCTGTATAAAGTGTATACAGGGTAAACTCAAACTGTCCACCCTCTATAACACTGATAGAGAGATATGCACAGCTGTTTGCTCCCCCAGGTATTAATCACTTACTCTGGGTTTAAAATAAACAAAAGTGATTTTATTAAGTATAAAAAGTAGGCTGCTGCAAAATCCTACCTCAGTGCCTCAACGTGGTGCAGCGGTGACCCTGGCCGTCTGACACCTATGGTAGCGGGGCATATGCCCTGGTAGGTTTTACCATGCTACAAAGGTGTCGGACTATCCAATCCAGGGAGGAGGGTTGCTCTCTCAGAGGAAAGAGCACTTTTCCTTCTCCTTAGAGGTTGAAGGCTAGCTAAGCTTGAGGAGGTACGCATGCCTGCCCACCTAGCCAGTGGGATGGCTTGAAGTTAACAGCTAAAACAACACGAGTAAATGCACGTTCTACGGTGGCGGAGCGGAAATTGAGCGACAAGAGGTTGCTAAAAATGTCAGGTGCTAGGCCAACATGGAAAAGGACAATCCTCGCTGTGTGTACTTACAATTGTAGGTCACTGGCAAAGGAGGAAACTTTAAACCATCTGATGGAGGAGAAGAAAAGGATAAAATGCGATATTCTCGGTGTCTGCGAAACCCGACGAAAGAAGGAGTTGGAAGTCAACTGGAAGGATGGAAGTGCTGTGAGGCTCGGAAAGGGAGATGGCGCTAGAAATGTTGGAGGAGTTGGATTTATCGTCAATAAAGATTGGTCTTCGAAAGTCATATCATGCCAGCTAACATCATCACGTATCGGTGTGCTGCATCTTCAGATGGAGTCAAAAGCTACCCTCAAGGTCATCCAGGCCTACGCTCCCACAAGTGCAAGTGAGGGCGAAAAAGTGGAAGAATTCTACCAAGAGCTTGAAAGAGCTCTCGCGCAAAAGTCCACTTACACTGTCACGATGGGAGATTTCAACGCCAAGGTCGGGTGAGGGAAAGCTGGCGAAACGTTCATAGGGAGATACGGCAGCGGTGAAAGGAATGAAAGAGGAGAGAGGCTGGTAGCGATGGCAGAAATGAAAGAACTGTACGTGGCAAACACCTGGTACAAAAAGAAGATCTCTAGAAGGTGGACATGGATCGCACCAAACGCGAAGAGTAAGAATGAAATCGACTATATTTTAGTCAATAAAAGGCACATCGTTCAAGACGTCTCTGTGGTGCAGCCATTCAACACCGGCAGTGACCATCGCCTGCTTAGAGCAAAGTTGATTTTTGACAAAGCGGTGGAAAAGAAGGCGTTACAGATGGCAAACAGAAAACAGCAGCTGAAGACATTCAATGAAGCAAAGCTGAAAAAAGCGATTTCTGGGTTTGACTGGAGCCAGATGGAAAAGTGTGATGAGGACTATAGTATCTTTGCTGACAAGTTGAGATGTTGCATAAAAGCAGCTGAAATTAAAAAGCAGAAGAAGGGGAAGGGAAGAATCTCGATTGAAACGAAAAGCTTGTTGAAGAAGCGGAGAAACATGAAAAGGAGCTCGGATAGCAACCTCGAGTACTCCATTCTGTGCAAGCTTATACGGCGAAAACTGAAGGATGACTTCGAGAACTTCCGGAAAGAAAAGCTCCTTAAAACAGCTGAATCACGCAAGAGCCTCAGGACATGCAAGCGGGAATTGATGCAGTATAGATTGAGCATAACGGCATTGAAGAACAAGGATGGAGAGACAGTAATCGATAGAGTAGGGATGGAGGAGGTCTGCAAGGACTTCTATACAGAACTGTTCAAATCAAGAATCAACGTCCCCCTCCCAACCCTCGAAGAGTCAGAAGAACGCGTCCCCCCAATAATCGTCAGCGAAGTCCGAAGCGCACTACACCAGATGAAGAAGGGAAAAGCTCCAGGCAAGGATGGAATAACGTCAGAAATGATTTATGCAGTCGATATCTTGAAGAAGGAAAAATACCATCAAGCTGGAAGGAGTCGAATACCATCTTGCTGCACAAGAAGGGTGATCGAGAAAATCTTAAGAACTACCGCCCTATATGCCTGCTCTCTCACATCTACAAGCTCTTCACAAAGGTGATAACGAATCGACTTTCGCAGAGTCTGGATGAACAACAGCCGAGAGAGCAGGCAGGGTTTCGAAGAAATTTCAGTACAATCGACCATATATTTACCCTTAGCCAGCTCCTAGAAAGAGCGAGGGAATACAAACTCCCGCTGTGCATTGCTTTTGTCGACTATGAAAAGGCCTTCGATAGCATTGAGTTTAACGCAATATTAAAGGCGCTCGCAGAGCAGGGCATTAACACGCAGTACATTAGTTTGTTGAAGCAAGCGAATACTGGATGTACAACAGACATTACTCTCCTTGAAACTCCCCTCCGCATCCCAATCGAGAAAGGCGTAAAGCAAGGAGATACAATTTCACTGAAACTATTCACCGCCTGCCTCGAAATGGTTATGAACAAGATCAATTGGAGGAGTGGTGTCAACATAAACGGAGAGAGATTATCTCATCTCAGATTTGCAGACGACATTGTACTAATTGCCGAAAGCACCAACCAACTGCAGAGCATGCTACGAAGACTCGACAAGAAAAGTAGTCAGGTCGGCCTGAAAATGAACCGCTGCAAAACGAAATATATGCGATCAGACGTCTTACGAAAAGCCCGAATAACGGTAACAGGAGAAGACATCGAAGAAGTGGAACAGTACATATATTTGGGCCAAGAAGTTAATATGCGCCAAGACCTGAACGGAGAACTCTCGCGAAGGATTCGGGCAGGATGGTGTGCGTTTAATTCCATCAAGGACGTCCTCAAAGGAAAAATTGACAAGACCACAAGTAAAAATATTTTCAATTCAGCAGTGCTGCCCGCCATGCTGTATGGCAGTGAAACGTGGGCACTGACGAAGAGAGAAGAGCAACGGCTGTTGGTAGCTGAAAGGGCAATGGAACGAGCTATGTTGGGAATCTCCCTTCTGGATCGTATACCAAATGAAATCATCATAGAACGCAGCGGTATGAAAGATATTGTCGTGGAAAGCAGACATAACAAGATGCGATGGGCGGGCCACACAGCACGGCTCACGGATAACAGGTGGACCGCAATCATTGCTGAGTGGTACCCGCGAGAACAGAAAAGACCCCCCGGTCGGCCTCCAAGAAGATGGGAAGATGACATCGTTAAACGTTTCGGACGAACGTGCAGAAGAAAGGCAAGAGTGCGAGAAGAATGGCAGACGTGTTGTGATCGGTGCAGTCTTAACGACAGCTGAAGTCCGATCGATCCAGGTGATCCAGGTGATAAAAAGTAGGATTTAAGTGGTTTCAAGTAATAACAGACAGAACAAAATAAGTTACCAAGCAAAATAAAGCAAAACACGCAAGCCTAAGCCTAAGACATTTAAGAAACTGAATACAGGTAAATCTCACCCCCAGTGATGTTCCAATAAGCTTCTTTCACAGACTAGACTCATTCTTAGGCCCAATCCTTTCCCCTGGTACAGTTCTTGTTAGTTTCAGCTCAGGTGGTAACTAGGGGATTTCTCATGACTGGCAGCCCCCTTTGTTCTTTTTCACTCCCTTTTATAGCTTTGGCACAAGGCGGGAATCTTTTGTCTCTCTGGTTCCCACCCCTTCTTCTAAATGGAAAAGCACCGGGTTTAAGATGGATTCCAGTACCAGGTGACATGGTCACATATCCTGTGAGACCCCCAAGCCTCCATTCTTTTTGGCCTGACTCACATGAACACAGGAAAGCTTACAAGTAAACAGAGCCATTTACAACCAATTGTCCTGGTTAATGGGAGCCATCAAGATTCTTTAAACCACCATTAATGGCCCACACTTTGCATAGTTACAATAGGGCTTCAGAGTAATAATTCATATTTCTAGCTTCAGATACAAGAATGATACATTCATACAAATAGGACGAACACACTCAGATTATAAGCTTTGTAATGATACCTTACAAGAGGCCTTTTGCATAAAGCATATCCAGTTACATTATATTCACACTTAAACATATTTCCATAAAACATATGGAGTCACAAGGGGGAAACAGCAAAACACACGAAAAGGAGATTCTTGCATTGAGTAGCACCTCCCTCCATGAGTAGTCTCATTGGCTTTAACACAACTAATTGCAGAGTAAAGGACTACTCAAAAAAAATCTGAATCTGGCCCTTTGTCTGAATCTGGCCATTTGAAGAAAGTAAGCTTGCAACTTTCTCTTTAAACACAGCAAAAAATATGGTCACATTTATTCCAGTATTCATCAACGTAGCTCTCTACACTGATTTGTATAGAATTTATTGTTAGGATCAGACAAGTTATCAGAATTTAGCCATTCATACCAGCCAGACAAGGTGGGTAGTATCCTGAGACCCATTAGGCTACAACATTGCATATAATTACCAGTTGGTTTCACCAAAGAGCAAGATGTTCTGCAAGCTATGTCTCCTTGTATGAACCCCCACTGTCTTTAGAAGATATTCATTCTTAGAAAAATATTAATCCTTATCACTTTTATAGAGTTCTACATCTTCAAAGTATTGTTGCCTCTTTTTGACCTGAGCCCCTGGTCAAATTTCAGGGCCCTGGGAATGTTCCAATTGAAAGTAGAAATCAGTGGAGTCTGGTATTTTCTTTGATGCAATCTTGTTTATTTACAACAAAATGTACAACATTTTGGATCTCTGAACACAGAATGAAGCAAGAAACAGGTTCTTTTACTCAACACCAAGAACATAATTTCAGCCTCCACCCTTGACCCAAAGCTTCAGGTTTCTCCTAGGACACCATGCTGCTTCTTCTGACTGGCTGGCTGGCTGTCTCTCGGGGCTTGTCTGCACTATGGAGGCCACAGCAGCATAGCTATGTGCTGTAACACCAGAGCGGGGATGCACATTACAACATCAGAAGGGTTTTTTCTATTGCTATATTAACTCCACCTCCATAGCAATGGCAGCTAGGTTGATAGAAGCATTCTTCCATTGACATAGCCATGTCTATACCAGGGATTCAGGCAGCACAGTTATGGTGCTCCAGGGTGTGTAACTTTTCATACTCAAGTGATGCAGCTCTGTCAATCTACATTTTGAGTGTAGATCAGGCCTTAGTCACTCCGAGATTTTTTTTGTTTGTTTATTTCTTCTGCCTTCCCACACACCCTGCCCTATCCAAAAAAAACAATATTCAGCAACAAAAGCCCTCCAACTCACTCAGTCCAAACTCCTGAGTGGGTTGACAACTCCCTTTTGGGTGGAGGAGGGGTGCTTCTGATTAATTCATCATGACAGTTATGTTCAGGGCCGGCTTTAGGCACCAGCGAAGGAAGCAGGTGCCTGGGGCGGCAAATGTGAAGCGGCGGGGTGTGTTTTTTTAGCCTCTTCGGCAGCATGGCTGCGGCAGGTTCTACAGTACATTGTGTTTTCTTCGGTGGAATGTTCAATATTGTTTCCTCTTCCGCAGTACAGCTGCGTCAGGTTCAACATTGTTTCCTCTTCGGCGGCGGCTTATTTATTTATTTATTTATTTTCGGTTTCACTGCTTCAGGCGGCAGAAAAGCTAGAGCCGGCCCTGGTTATGTTAATTGAAGGGTGTATTCAAACCAAACTCATAGAGGTTTGTGATTCCTGCAGTCACCCCTACTTCTCAGCATAACAGTATTAACCAATCAACCCTCACAATACTCCGGTGAGCTGGATAAGTATTTATCCCCATTTTACAGATGCAGAAAATTTAGAGGGGAGAGTCAGGGCCAGAATCATAATTACTTAACTCAGAACATGCTGGTTCCCATTCTTGTACTCAGTACATTAGACCACACTGCCTCTAGATGGTTTGGATCATTTTTATAATTGATTAACTAATTAAGAAAAATGCATTTTTTCTTTTTCTTTCTCCTTAACCAAAGAAGGGCTATAACATTGCTCAATTAAAACTCTATATGGCTTGAAAATGTATTGTGTAAATGAATAATTTTATAAATTTAGTTCCCACAGATTGACTCAGTTTGAGTTTTAGGCAGACTTGTCCAAAATGCTGCAATCATTTGCTCACATTGAGTTGCACAGTCTTCCCACACAGAGGTTGCCTTACAAAAAAAATCAGCATTTTCAACAGCAGGGCAATCGTGAAGTAATTCATCTTCTGAACACAGGAGAAAACCGCAGCATCTTAGATACTATCATGTAGTAAAAGTGTCTTTTATTAACTTTTTAATGATGACTGCACACTGTGCATAAACGTGGGATCATTACAGGACTAAGAATGAGATTGTACTAGGTCTATGCTCCAACTGTAGTACTGATGTACTGGAGCTCTCAGAAACCCCTGCCAGCCCTGGCTTAAAAACAATCATAAAAATTATGAAGATCAACTTTTTTGCCTTTGGAGTGGCCACACTACACCAAATGATAGACAGGTAAAAAAAAAATCCAGATGGCCTTCAAAACCCACACACTAAGACTTCCATCTCAAAATCATACAAGTCAAACACAATGCTATCCTCCCACTATAGCTGGCAAATGTTCCAGGAGCAAAGTATAAACACTTCCAGCAGGGGGTATCTTAATCTCAGTTTATTTGCCAAACAGTATTGACTCCATTCTTGGTTATGCTTATGACAACTTGTTTTTGCTTAAATAGGAAGACTAATTAATACCTACCCTATTATGTTTGCTTCTCTGCAAATGCATTCCCCTTGCTACATAGGGTTTATCATATAGTTTTTAGAATCCCCTACTTAAATTATTGACAGCATTTCACTGAGATATGTCATGCTGAGTAGAACACAGAAGATTTTTTCCTATTCTAAATAGTGACTATCTTCCATTACATATTGGGAAAATATACATAAAATATGCCTTTAAAATACTCTTTTTTAAAGAAATATAAAGACAGATAATTAACATAGTATAGGAGATATTTAGTATGTCACAATGACAGAATAAAAGATCACAAACTTGGGTTAGAATTATTGGATGTTCATACTGCTGAGTTATGAATAAGATTGTCTGCACCTTTAAAACACAGGATACTTTTTTGTGATTCACACTGTGGTTTCAGTGATGATATTTTCCTTCTTCGTGATGGAACGTGCTGGAAATATGGTTTAAAACAAGTGTTTCTCTTAAACTAGAAATAATAAAAACAAGTATATTGTATTATATTACTGAGACAAATACTAAGGAATAGAGTCAGATCACAAGCATGAAATGATCAGATATTTTTCCATATAAATAGCATTTTTAAATTAATAGTATTCGGTCCCACTACTTGAGTTGCTGAGATAATTGACTGCATGATGATGTCTTTGATCAAGTCTGTCTTTTCATTTAGAGAAAACATTCAAATTATAGTGTGGAACATCTGGTTTCCACATAAAGCTCAGAATTGACCTTCTCTTGTGATCTTCTTATCTGAAAGTTTCACAAAGGGGATATTCTCAGACCATGTCAGCATGTCAAGGTTTTTGAATGCCTCCAAGAACACAGCATAGGAGTTTACAAGGATAGCTACATAACATGGGACAGGAAAAAGGTGATGAGGGGCATTTTTAGCAACCAGCCAGGTGCTCAAGCCACTGCCAAGTATTGGGTTGGAATATTAATTACTGTGCTTATTGCCAAGAGTAGCACCTATAAGCCTTTGTACCAGCCTTAGCATCAGTAAGGCAAGGGGGAGGGGGAGGGGAGGACAGGTAGCGATCACAAGGTGTGGGCTTGTCTGCGTTTTACCCGATATGCTGGGGTAAGCGTCTGTGAAAAACAGGAAATCTATCTATATTTGACTTCTGGTGCATGTGTGTCAGGGCCCATGAGACTGCAGACTCTGCAAAAGCACATCTGTATAACAGCTTAAAAAGTACTTGCTTAATGGTTTTTCTTTGATTGACTTGTTGCTATAATTGTAGAAGTTACTAATATAAAAGGGATAGACAGGTCTGAGGGATTTGGATTTGACCTTCCGGACATCTCTTGGAATCCCCAGCAACAGGCAGCTAGCTGGCCACTTGAACCTTATTGTTTGACCACTCAAGACCCCTCCAAAACATGGGCAACTATTGTTTGGGGGTGCTCTAGAACCTATTATGTTTGTATGTTCTTGAGACTAAATAATGCAGGGCTTTGAGTAAAGGCATTCTGGAGAGAGTGCTGGAGACTAACAAAGTGAAGGCTTTAAGTAAAAGCACTTGACTTTTTGTGATTTATGCCAGCTATATAGCAGATGGAGGTGCTGCATCTCCCTTGGTTTATTTCCTGATACCACCTTGCAGAGAGTAAAGTTACCAAGAGCTTTGGGTTTAGGTAACCCTGGGTAACAAAGGGACTAACAGGAAGATGGCAGATCAGCCTGAAGAAGAGTGGTGGTGACAGCCTGTTAAGAAAGCTGATTTACTAGGGGTAGGACCTGTATATGTTTCTATTCTACAACCCTGCTCTCAGTTGCTTATAACTTTGCCAAACTTTAACCATTTGGACTAAAGTTTTCCATGCTGGATGTCTGCCTCAGGCTGAATGTTTCTGGAAATTTTCAGCAAAAATGGTTCAGCCATATCCCAGAATGAGATTAGGGGAAAATACATTGTTCTACCCATATTTTAAAAATTCTCACAATTGTTTTATTGAGAAACTCTTGCACCTCTGTACTTGAAACTTAGCAGGATAGGGTCACCTTGTGGTCTGGAACATGCCTTTTACTGTCCCTGTGCAAAGCCATCCAAATTTGGCCAAGTTATAAGCCTCCAAGAACCGCTTTTCTTACATGCTCCATAGAGACTTGTTAAATTCTCCAATGTTTGAGTCTGTACTGAACATGTACCAACCCAGGGCTGCAGAGGTCAAGCAAGACTTTCCCTGAAATGACTGATGCCAGGATACAGGCACTGTTTCTCCTGAGTTCTCAGTGCCCTTCCCTCCCTCACTCTCCCCTTCCCCCAGGATCCAGGCAGCAGGGAGCAGGAAGCTGTTTGACTAGAATTCAGAGGGGTAAGGTGCAGTAGCGTAGCCAGGGGGGGGACCAAGGGGAGCGGCCACTCCCCCACTGAGCAGAAGCGGCGCCTTTTTTGTGCTCCGACGCCTTTTGCGCCTACGCTGCAGCCAGACCGGAGCATTTTTTTTTTTTTTGGCTCCTGGTGCCTTTTTTTGCTCCCGGCGCCTTTTGCTCCTATGCTGCAGCCAGAGCGGAGCATTTTTTTTTTGCTCCCGGCGCCTTTTTTTAGCTCCGCTCCCCCTGTGCTCTACGCCACTGGTAAGGTGTTGAGCAAAAGACTAGGAAAAGGTGCTGATGGGGTTTAATGTGGAGACTGGGGTTGGGATTGAGACAATGAGCTGAGAGTAGGCTAGATAGACAGACAAGGATAGGCTAGAGAAGCCAGGGATAGAAGGGATCAGGCTTTGTTGGGGTCGGAGGGAGGCACAGAGTCAGGAGGAAGCAAAGACAGAAGAGTCTGTAACCACTAGAGAACACTCTCCCTCAGAACCTGGTATAGAGTGAGAGTTTAAGGCCAGAAGGGACCACAAGATCATCTAGTCTGCATAGATCACAGGCTACCAACACCACCCTCAAGATTCCTCTGCTGTCAATACAGCTCCACATAACGGAATTTTTGTTTTTCAGTTTGCTTTATTAAAAAGCCAGGAAATTAAAAGTGTGTGTGTACACGCGCGCGCAAAGTCAAGCACTCAGAAATACAATCTTAATTTGGCCCCCTTGTGTGTATGCATTATATAATACAGTCTCTAATTACATGATCACTTCTTTCCCCCGCTGCTACTCCCCCACCCCCGGGGAGCCAGGTAACACTTCTGTACTTTGACGTATCCCAAAAATTACTGTTGGTATGATCCTTCAAACTTGTAGGATATTGGTGTGCTTTCTGTTACTCTGTTAACAAATATACTTTCCCTAAACATACCAATATCAAATCTCATCATGCACAGGGCCTAATCATGTCCTACTAGGTGATAACACGGTTTAGTAAACAATTTTGTAACATGGCTAGGCCCTATTTACATTGAGATATGAAATTATCTTATTCCCATCCTAACAAGAACGGATTTTAAACGTGACTCTAGCTAACATAAGTTGAACTCAAGCGCAGATGCACTCTTAAGGATTTTGTGATATGAATACATATAACTGACTTGGGTAGTGCTAGTAAACATTTGATACTGTACATGTGTTTCCTAACAGTCAAGGTTAGATGGAAGTAGAACACAGCAGATTGTCTTAAAGCACAGAATTCACCTGATCTTGACTGAAACTGCATGAAGTTCTAACCTGTCAGGATTCTAAAATGGGGTATTCTAGCCAACCTTAGAAATTAAGTTTGGAGATAAGAAATGACATGAATGAGATTAGGAGAGGTTGAAATCATTCTGTAATGAAGTGTTCCTACAAAGCAGCGTTTCCATGCTCAGGCAGAAGCTGTTTTCAGATGGGAGAGGAAGTAACGTGTTTTCAACCCAAGGATACGAAACAGGGTAAAGTACCATAAAGCACCATAGCAACCAGTCTACCTCCCTCTGCTTGTGCTTTTGGACTTAAGACTAGAGGGGCAGCAAGAAATTATTCAGGTTGATAATAGGTTTGGCTCTAGAGTAATCAGGGGGAGGAAAAACAGAGACTGGGAAATATAGATAAAAAGGAATGAAAGGAAGGAGGGAAGAAGAGAAAAAATGAAAAAATATAGATAGTGGGGGAAGTCAGAGAAGTAAAGTGAACAGAGAAGGAAGGAAGGAATTGGTAAAAAAAAAAAAAGAGAGAGAGAGAGAGAACGAGCGCGCGCACACAGTGAGAGAGGATGATGGTCTAAAAGCTGGAACACAAAAGAGAAGCAGCAAAAGCAGTTTTTGAGCTGCCATGTTCGTCAATGAAATCTACATTGTAGTTCCAGGCAACTCAGATGATTTCCCTCATTCTGCCAAGAAAGTGTATACAATCAGTCCTATACACATATTAGTATGAACATCTTTGACTTAATTTTGGTCATCATTAGCAATGTATTGTTAAGATTATGTGATATGAGATAGAAATGATATAATTTAAAATCACTGACTGCTGCCATTTAACAGAGATTCTACTCACCAGTTATTTATCCTAACATAGCTTCTTCTGTTGCGCTTATTAGTGGGAATTTGGAGACAAACTGGGATTAACGGTCTTCAAAGAATTGTAGAATTAAAAAAAAATCTGTTGAGGAAAAATATAAGCAGCCATAGCAGTATCATTACTATCTATAATAACATGATCTGTCTAAACAAAATAATTTCAGTCTACCACATTCAGTGCTACATTTCAGACTTTTTGTACTGTGTAAGGGTTGCAGTACATTCTAGCTTTATCTTGAAAATGACCTTCCCTGACTTGATTGTGAGTTACACCATGGGACATCATCAAATGGAAAATAATACCTGCTGTTGCTAAAGAGCTATTTAACATTCAATGCACAACAAAATGTGTGTGGTAGATAGTCACAAGCAGTCTTGTAAGATATATTGCATCAAAACAAATTAAATTAAAATAAGATAATATGGCATATTGGATTTTGGAGCTATGCAACATCTACTGTATACAGAAAATCTCTTTACATTTCAATGATCCTCAGAAAGAGAAAAAAAGTTTCCTGTGCTTGGGCTATGTGCTATATTACATAGCACTGCTCATCATTCTCCCAATAACAAAAACAATAACAACAAAAGCTAAAAGACCTTACCATAAGTACAACTCTCTAAAATTAAAATGCAATATTGTATTCTTCTATGGGACCATACCAAGGTGGCTTACCTGTGGGCTGGAGAGCCGGGGCTTGAGCCAGCCCTGATTAAGATGAATCTCATCTGAGAAGGATCAGGTGATCCCAATACAGAAAGCAGCAGGAAACTGTAGGAAGAGGTGGTTGAGAGAAGTAGCTGAAGCTGACAGAGGCTAGAGGTCTGGTAGTAAACTGGGGCATGCTTAGGGAACAGAGGCCTGAGAAGCTGTAGCTGGCTTGAAGAAGTAACTGTAGGGAGTGAGATTGGCTCCTGCAGAGATCTTGAACTGTGACCCAGCTCTGGGAAAGAGTGGGGGGAACTTCCCAATTGAGGGGAGAGAAACACTAAACTGAGGTTGGGGCCAGGTGTACCCCAATAAATTGGACCCCAGATGGGGAAAGTTCGTAATTTTCCTGGGGACTGTGGAATTTGATTAAGGAACCTAGTGAAGGAGACAACAGGGGTGGAGTGCTGCAGAGACACACCTGGCCACGAGGGGGCACACAGGAGGCAGTAAGCAGCCACTGTGTTACTTATACTCCTCTTGCAGATGAGTAAAATGGGCCTTTGACAGGTTAAGTGACTTGCTTGAGGTCAAGCTGCAACTCACTGGGAGAGCTGAAAATAGAACACAGAAGTCCTGACTCCTAGTGCCCTACTCTCTAATATTAGATGACAATACCTCCCATGTTATAAATATGCTTCTTTCATTTGCAATCCTGTGTACAAATTTCTTTTAAACCCCCAACCTGTAGTGATTGCCTAGGTTGATATTTTTTTTGCTGTGCAGCCTGTGAGCAGAAAAAGGTTTGCTTGGTGATTTTTGGGCAAGTCACTTAACCTCTCTGCTTGCTCAGCTGTAGAACATGTTTAATAGTAACTTGAGTCTTACTGAACGTGATAAAATCTAATTAAGAACCATCCTGGTGGCCTGATGGTAGCACTGTACCACAGGCGCCGACTTCCGGTTGCGCCGGTGGGGACTGACGCCAGGCCCTGCCCCCGACACCGAGTGATGTTGCGGGGCCCCGCCCCCAACGCCGGGTGACGTTGCGGGGCCCCACCCCTGACGCCGGGTGAGGTTGCGGGGCCCCACCCCCGACGCCGACGCAACGTTGCCCAGCGTCAGGGGCGGGGCCCCGCAACGTCTCCCAGTGCTGAGGTGAGTTTGCGGTGGGTCCCGGGGCTGGCGGGGAGCTAGGCACAGGCCCCAGGATTGGCAGGGAGCTGCCGGTGGGTGCTCTGCACCCACCAATTTTTCCCCATGGGTGCTCCAGCCCCGGAGCACCCACGGAGTCGGTGCCTATGCACTGTATCTCTCAACAATAATGCCTCCTGCACACTGCTTTCACTTACAGTAACCTCCCCACAGCTGCCAATGTGTTCCTCTGCGGTCCAGAATCCTCAGCAGTGAGCGGTACAAGCACTTTCCATTCCTAGCCTCAATCATTTTCCTCCAATTCTCAGTTCTACCCAGGGCACACGCCCTTTGGCCTGGGCTGCATGAAGAGGAAGCATATTTACACTGGCCTTGTGCTGCTGCACCAGTGGAATTTTACCCTGTCCAGTTGCGGCTCTGATCAGCAATACAATCTACCCTAATTTAGATAAGCAAAGACAGAATAAACATATCACTAGGGTACTGCACACATCCTTACTAAGCTGTGAGTAACAATAAAGAGGGAATAGTCTTTATCTCAGTATTCTACAACACAGACATCAGAACCAATCAGACTTGCATCAAGAATCCAGCTCCTGCTGCCAGAGCAGCTATTTACAATGTTGCAACAAGACAGAGGTGAGAAAAAAAATGTGGCCTGTGGCAAATTGTCCTTGTGGTAATTAGTTACTTCATCACCAAAGTCAGCCTAATGCGTATTCTGGAATAAAATCATGAGCTCAGTTCAATGCAGTCAGCATGATGGTATTATGTGCTAAAGGACATATACCTGTGCTTGGCAACTAAGCTTTCAGCTCAGTGGCTTTATTTTATTTCTCTGTGCTGCAGATAAAACTAATCTGTGTTGTTTGGAATAAACCAAATCCATAACCATCTAAGGCTTGCATAAAGAAAGGAAGTATTCTGAGCTTATGCACCCATCCTGGTTATGCCATTTGGAGCAACAGAACCACAATTAGCAGGCAATAAAACATAATAATCAATGAGGCATTCTTTACCACAGGCAACCACAGTGTTTCTTTGTGGTGCAGAAAATAAACTCAACTCCATGTCATTTACTTGCCATCATTTAGTGATTGCTCTTATATTTGCAGATTTTATAGAAACCACTCTCCGTGAGCTGATTCACTGATTACCTTTGAGATCACATGCTGATTCACTGATTACCTTTGGGATCGCAATATCACTGCTCCAATAATTAGTCAGTAAAATAAGTGCATCACTTCTGCAAATAATTCAATTTCCCTATCAATGTAGGGTCCAAAGATTTCAAGTTTGCTTTTGAATTATGGTCTCCCATCCATAAGCAGAATACATAGCGGTATCACTGGCCATTTTAAAATCGAGATTGGATGTTTTTCTAAAAGATATGCTCTGGGAATTATTTTGGGGAAGTTCTATGGCCTGTGGCTAGTCTTAGGGTGACCAGATGGGAAGACCCGAAAATCGGGACTTCCCACACACAAAAAAAAAACCCGGCTCAACCAAACTTGTTGAGCAAAAAAAAAAAACCTCTGCTTCAGGAAAATCGGGACCAGCCATCGGTCGGGACGCGGGACAAATGGTCGGAAATCGGGACAGTCCCGATTTTATCGGGAGGTCTGGTCACCCTAGCTAGTCTACACTACGTAAATCCACATAAAGCAGCTTAAGTTGACCTAATTATGTCAGTGTCTACACTACAGCCTTCCTCCTGCCGATGTAAGTCCCCTACTACACTGACATAATAACGTTGGTGTAGTTAGGGTGACGTAATGTCTATGTAGACACTGTCCCTTACATTGGCTGTTGCCCATCTTATCAATTTCATGGCAGGAGCTGTGAAATTGACAAGAAAGCCAGGCAGCTAGAGCCCAGTTCCCCACAACTCCCCTGAAGAGCTGGGTGGCTGGATCCTGCTCCCATCTGGGAGCCGGAGCGAGAAGCCCCAGCCGCTTTGGACCCTGCTCTCAGCTGGGAGCCGCACAGCCTTGTCAATTTCATGGCTCAGTGAGCCATGAAATTGACAAGGTTGCCTGGCACCTGGGGCAGCAGGTGGGGGTGCAAGAAGCGAGGGGTGAATGGGGAGCGAAGGGGGGCAGCTCAGCCTCCCACACTGCCCTTCTTAGGTTGGTGAAAGGGCTCCTGATGAGGACATGCACCACCAACTCAAGGAAGGTAGTGTGGATATGCACCACTGCAGTAATATAAGTCGACTTACATTTCTAGTCTAGACATACAGGAGCTCAGTCTGGATAATCACAATGGTACTTTTGGCCTTGAAATCTATTAATCTATTTTTCTCTCCCAGTTAACTTAAGGAACAAAACTGTATCCACAAAAATAAAGGTCCCTGTTAAAATCAGCTCCCCATTACAAAAAACAATCTGTGCTAACATTAATTTATTATCCAAGTTTATTGCATCATACAGAAGTTAAAAGAGTTCTAAAACCCTGAAGAGAGATGCAGAGCTCTTCTGCTGACTCATCCTGACACCAGGTGCCAGATTCTTTCATGGAGATAGTTAGTTTTGCAGATTCATCCTGGTGACCAGGTGGACAGTACTATTAGCTCCAACCTGCAAGTATAAAAGGGTCTGAGGGGGTCTCAGAGGCAAAGGAGACTGCGGTGTGGTTATGGGAGTCTTGCAGGTTAAAAACATACAAGCTAAAACTTAAGCATACGCATTTTAATGTTTTGTTGTTATTTAAGTTAACAGTAAAGGAAAACCCCAGGCAAGAGGAGAATTTGGACCAGATTCATTACATGTTAGTAAAGCTACCTACTTATAATATACTTATGAAATTTCAGCTAAAATAAAAACTAAATAGAGTAACTTATACCCTGTTGGGCAAATTCTGACCTCCGAATTTGGAATAGAAATTGAAGGTGCTCAGAATCTTATAAAGTTGGGCCCAATGTAGCCCAATCAAAGACTATTTTTAGTGGCAAGAGGAACAGAAGTCAGTGGAGATACACCCTTGATGAACAGCATACTGTGCTGACCTACTAAGTAATATTGTAGATTTGGCAAAGAATCCTCACATGTATAGACAGAGATTAAATAGTAACATGCTAACAGATTCTGTACGATTTAAATAGTCAGGAGGATTTAATTAATCTTGTTTAAAGATTTAGCGTCCTTTTTATTTATCTAATGTATTTATTTATTAAAGAAAGCATGCTGTGGGATTGCTTCTCTTGAACTGTAAATTTAGTTTTAAAAGGTTATTAATCCTCCTCACTAGTGAAATGTTCTTTAAAGTAAATACATGTTATATTTCCAGCTACATGTTCTGGCAGAGTTAGGAATTTAGAGCACAAGATTCATGCCTTACTAGGAAAATGAATGTGTGATATGCTGTCACATTTCTTCCAATGTAATTCTGTAAACTGATGTCTAATTATGTGCAATCCGTTATTTGTTATCACCATTCCACTTAGTCTCAAATCCAGAATGCTCATTATCATCATTTTAAAAAACATTATGTTTTGCATTCAAAATGTCTTTAATAAGATAAACACATGGGGCAAATGATGCTCCGTTCCCTTCAGAGCCCTGGAAGGCCTTGAATGCAGTGGAACTGGTGTGGTTCTGCTGCACCAGGCAAGATAGGATAGGATGCAAAGAAGTCACACAGGAGTCTACACCCCCACACCCAGAGCTGTGCTCCATAGAGCTTTCTTCCACTGTAGCACAGAGGGATCTTAGGGGAGGGACTTGCAAGTAGATCTACAGCTCTGCACACGTAAAAGCAAAACCCCCATGGGGAAGAGGTTGGTGCAGCTGCTGCAGAGGCTACAGTGGCCTTCAAGTTGTGTAGCAGGGGCAGAACAGCTCAGCTGCTCATCTCCAGCTTCATTACATTTGTTTTAGTGGCTTTTATGTTGTAGTCATATTCCCCCACTGGGAACTTCTCAAGGTCCCTTCTAGCCCTATATTTCTATGATTTTATGATCAATTTCTGACATTCTTCTCAGTTCCATCTAACCTTCTCTAAACTAAGCCCATTCAGCCTCTGTCACAGGTCAGGGTAACTGCATGTGTATTTCCCCTTAATGGTCCAGCAAGGGCACCTTTCTCAAGCTTCTGGCCCCTCCAGCAATTGCTTTTTTGGGTAAAAACCTGCATCTGTCTCCCTTTTGATCAGGGTATTCCCAGACAACTTCACTGACTTCACTGTGTTATTTCCAGCAAAAGATAGTCTGCCTAGGCAGGCTTGCTTTGCGTCTCTCCTTAGAGATGGTACACTGTGGTATTGCCCCAGTTGCAAGTTACCACACGGTTCTTTCTAAGCAAGCATATTTTATTCTTAAGGTAAAAGCACCACAGAAAACATATTAAAAACAATAAAAGAACCTACACGCATGATAATAAGCTTACCAGAGATACCCACCTCACATCTGCACAAGTGCTTTGGTTGGTGCCAGTCCTTCCAATCCTTTCCTGAGGATTGGAGCCCTCCACCAGGTTCTGTCCATTTGCTGGATCAGAACTAAGGCTCTGAGTCATCTTAAACTCAGGCTATTTATTCAAAAGTTATTTCTTTGTCTGTTACCCCGGGAGACTCCCTACTGGGTCTTTGAACTGTCCTCCTCAAATAGGTGATCAGCCTTCAAAAGGTCCCCCACTCAGGGATAAGCTTCAAAGGCTGAGTTCATAGGTGGAGGTTTGCAATCCCCTCCTCCCCAGTACTTCCTAGGAATTCTACTTCGTGCATATTGTCCCAAAAGATCAATCATGTTTATATATTATTCAATATAGTCTTTTGAAGCTCACGTTATCTCCCAGAGATTGCATTAATCCTTCTTCCTCCTAAAGAAGTTCCACACAATCCCACAGTAGCACACAAGCATTTCTATTTTCTATACAACGGACCCAAAGGTATTAAATGTAATTCAATAAGGTTTAACTGATTCCATGAGGTGTGCCCAGGATGTTGCAGAATATTGTCATATCCGTCACAATCTCCTTTTAACTGCAGCAGGCTGCTTTCGATGCCATACTTTATATGATTCACCTAGATATACCACATTGCCTATATTGCACCCACTTTATTGTTTAATACCAAGGTCTGTATTTCTATGGCATATTGGAGCAAAATTTTTCACAATGCCTTCTGATTTCTGTGTCTTAGTGATGCCAGGTACTGCAGCACATGAAAATTTGGTGGATTACCAGTAAAACAGCACCAGAGCAACTTTCTAATTTTTCTCCAAATTGAGTGTAGAAGGCAATAATATTATGGGAATGTAATATCATCTGTGAGGTTGGGTAAATACTATAATCATTTTAAAGCTGCCTACAAAGAATAACTTAAGCAACAGCAAAAGTGGTTAGAGAGACTTCAGAGTGCCAAATAACTACAATTTTTTTCTTAATTGTGATTTTGTTGTTCTGCAGAAAAGAACTGAAATTTAATTATTGTCTAACCAGCTAACAGAGCCCCACTGTTGGGTTAGCAAACACCCATTTTTAAGTAACTGAAAGTGTGTTCATTTGTAGTATATACTGACTATAAATATCTGGAGGGGATAGATTGGCAAAGTGATAGCTTCGGGTCTGAAATATCACCCTGAAACCACAGCTTCCAATCTTGCCAGGGTCAGTTCAGACTTTTGATGAAGTTTAGTCCATGCAATTGACTATACTGTGGATGCAATATTCAAAAGAGGTTTTGTCTGCTCTCCTTAGGGTGATCAGAGGGCAAGTGTGAAAAATCGGGACGGGGGTGGGGGGTAATAGGTGCCTATATAAGAAAAAGCACCCAAAATCAGAACTGTCCCTATAAAACTGGGACATCTGGTCACTCTAGCTCTCCTTGGCCTATAAAGATCTCAAACACTTTTCACCAGAGTCTTGGCTAACACTTTATTATGCTGCCATATTGTTTTCTGTCCTCTACCCCAGACAGGGTTGCATTTCAGTGGCATAGAGTTTGATTATGCTCCTATTGAGGTCAATGACTAAACTCAGTGCAGCAGGGGTAAATTTCAATAAGACCATAAATATTAAGTGGACATTGTTTCAGGGGAATACAAACCACATTTTTTATTTAGGCTCTTGTTACTAAGCGAAGCATACTGGGTGAACTGTTCTGAAATAAAATCATTTCCCATTCAAGCTCTCGCTTTTGTTTCAACCCAGCAGCTCAGGCAAAGTCATGAGGGAAGTATCAAGTTTAGTAGTTAAACAGATGCAGTAGAGCTCTCTGTCTCCCAAGTTGTATGAATATTATGCAGTGAAAGAAACAGCTATTGCCTCTCAGCTGGAATGCAAAGACTTACACAGCTCACCTCATAGTCAGGATCTAAAACAGAGACAGTGATTATTATAGCATGTGAGTGTGTCCATATTGTGGCTAGTGACACCGTAGAACTATTATTTTTGGAGTCCACTACTCTTTTCCCCCTCCCTAAAACATACTCCGAGAACACAACAAGCCCCAGAATATGCTATGATAATGAAAAAAAAATCCCACAACCAGGGCCGGCACTATCACTAGGTGACCCTAGGCGGTCGCCTAGGGCGCCAGGATTTGGGGAGTGGTGGGCAGCTGCCTCCTGACTCCCAGCTCGAGCGTGGAGCTGCCTTCTTCCTCGCGAAGCCCTGCTGTGGCGAGGACTGTTGCCGTGCCGCTGGGGTCAGCAGGGCTTCGGGAGGAGGGTGGCTCACCGTGGCTGCCTCCTGCCTCCCGGCTCCATGCTCAGCTGCCGTGGCCCGCGAGTGGGGGAGCTGGCTGGGGGGGGGAAGGGCGGCGTTAGCTGGGGGGAAGGGGAGCGCAGGGCTGGTGCAAGGAAGTTTCACCTAGGGCATGAAACTTCCTTGCACCGGCCCTGCCCACAACTCAGCCACTCAATGAAATTAAATTGTTTTTAACCATAGATAAATCAGACATAATAAGGACTGGAGGTGGAGTCTTGGAGACTTTAAACAAAGGCACTGCTGAAATACCATATATTTAATATAAGTATGTAATATGAGACCAGTTCCTGCCTAGAAAATTCCAATTTCCAGAACACAATGCATTGTCTCCTTTACATGCTCCACAAGATAACTGTTCCCCCTTCAGTGGGTTATCCCACAGCATGTAGAAGAGAGGGGCAATTGGGCATGTATGCTATTTTTCAATGTGCTACAGAAACCCTGAGCAATGTCAATCACAGTCATTAGATGCCACTATTCTCAGTTGCTATGGCCCACTGAGTTTCTTCATTTATAAAGATGTAACATCTTTGTACAGATGTATAAGGAATAGATGGAAAGGGAGGGGAAAAGACTTACAAATTGTGTATGTTAAATGTAGCCTCTGTGTGTAGAACATATTACAGAAGTGCTAGGGAATTATTGTGTACTCATCATGGTTGTCCTTTAAGAATGAAGGGGCAGATCCTCAGCTGGTGTACATTATCACAGATCCATTGAAGTCAAAACCTCCTATCTTCAGAAAGAAGAATAAAATAATCATAAAATAAATTACAGTAAAATGTGGGCACAGTACAATTTCCAATGATTCTTTGTTTATTTTAATCCCATCATTATACACAAAGTGCTCTTTAAATGTTCCATATAACTTTGCAGTGTAATTACTTTGGATTATATTTAAATTGGTTCTATTTATTATTTTGACGTAGATCTCACAAGCCCATGCAGTCCCAAATGCCAAAATACCTTCCACAGGATGCTCCTTACATCTTGCTTTGTGTAAAGAGCCAATCTTACCCTTCAATTGTAAACTGCATGTGGCAAAATTCTTGTCTTCTCATGCCCATAAAATGCCACATACATCTTTAGAGCTTAATAATACTAATAGCTCTTGCTAATTCTTGCTTCAGAGCAAACTGGTCTGCAGTGCTTTTTTAAACAAAATATTTAATAAATACTCTCAACAAAGATTACCTTTCATTGATCAACTATTGGTTCACCTGCTTTGAAATGAGAATTGCAGGCACTTTGATAAAGCTATTTAAAAGTTTCACAGTTTCACTGTTACTTCTCTTAGTGACCATTCATTTTCCTTTGAAATGTTACTGACTTTGTAACATCTTACAGTGACAGTTCTCAATGAATTGCAACATCTGTCCTTGTGTATTGACAGCAACAGTACCCTGTTGGGGAGTATTTTTCTTCACCAGCCACAGCAGTAGAACACCACACTCAGAACACTGCACTTACCTCAGCTCACTTGCCCCTTTCTTCACTAAGATCACCAGGGCCTGCATTCTTTGCATTTATTTATTATTGTGTTCACACACATCCCAACTGCTTGAGAACCTCGTTTATGTTAGAATAAGAACTCATACATCTCTCCAGTAGCCATCTCCAATTTTAAAAGATTCTGTCACCACAAATGGAAACATATAATCAGCATTTTATCACTGGAAATATAATACAGCATAACCACAACAATGCCAACGTATAATTACATTTCAAATTAAATGTGCAATCAAAAATTGCTCAAAAATTGCAATGTACAATACTAAAATGACCAAGCTGGCGGGGGTAGGAGGAGGGAAGAGATGATCACGAATAATGCATCAAACCCACCTATAATTTATTTGGCAGTGATTAGATAAATGACTAAAAACAGAGAAAGAGGGTAAACACATTAATAAGGACTGGAGCATAAGCTGGCAGAAGTCTTTGTCTTATAATCAGGAGATAGTCATCATCAACTTTGAGGACGTTCCAGTTGCCTTAGTAACTAATCAATGTTAGCACAAAAACCCCTAAGTAGAGGGTGTAGTTGGACTATACTATAAGTATAGAGACTACTTCTATAATGTTATCTAGCTTTCTGAATGCATCACTGAAATGCTTTTAAGGAAAACTATTCTATTGTGGCTATTTAGAGCAGATCATCATGTTATTGAAAGAAAATGAATCAAGATTTGGGATGCTCATATATTATGAAAAGCATGCTTTTCTATAGATAAGAAAACTAGGACACTCTGGAGTAATTTGTACCAGTCTATTACTTATTAGATCTTGAGAATTATAAAGAAATGGATTGAAGCTATTTAAGAGCGTTAATATGAAAATAAGGGTTAACAACTTGAAATTCAGGCAAAAGATTAGGATAAGAAATGTTAAGAAGAACTAATTTTGCACAAAACAGTGGATGGAGTTTGGAACAAAATGTCAGAACCAATGAACTAATGTAATTAGTATACCGGCATATCAGTTCAAGAGATCACTGGGAAAGGAGGGAATAGATTAAGATACCTACTATACCATTGGCACTATATAATTAGAAATAAAGTTGTTTAAAAAAAACCCTAGAGATTTGGGGTTCTTTAATGTTTGGGTGCTCAACTTGAGACACCTTTTAAAGGGACCTAATTTTCAGAGGGTGAGCACTCAGTATTTTCTGAAATGTCTTTAAGATGTCTTAGGTTAGTCCCTCAAAATCACTAATCACTTTGGAAAATCTTGGTCAGATTAAAAGAAAAAAAACACCATCACCACTACCTTTTTCAAAGTGAAGACTGTGATCAGAAAAATTTCCATAAATGGCCCAATTCTGTTACTTTTACCCAATTTGGATAGTGCCCTACTACATGATTAGCTCCATTCATTTCGCTCACAAAGGAAGGTACTATTCAATGTGAATAAGAATGGCAGAATCAGTGGCTAAAAATATGAGTCTCAAAGTTAAAATGCTATGCAACTCTTTGGAAATGAAGAAATTCTTCACTGTAAAGGGAGAAATTCTGCCAGTGACTGTCATGTTCAAATGCATATCCTGCTAGGCCAGATTTATGCAATAAGTGTGCAAAAGCAGCTGCAATCAGGATTTTTAGCATGAAAATTTGTTATGTTTTAAAATGTGATGAAAGCAATTAAAGCACATAAGTACTTTTTTACAACATTCAATAACTAGTAATATAGCACAAATGATCACTTAGAATATGAAATATACATGAAATCCTCATAAAAACAAAGTCAGTATGATCAGAGCTGTTACTAAAAATTGTAAGTTATACTGTCAGAATGAAAGATTTGCAGAAAGGTTTGGTAGAAAAGTGAAAATCAGCAGTATCTTGTCCTGGATTTTGTTACTGCATCATTGTGTTGAAGCAATTTTTAATGAAACTGTGAATAAGAAAAATGGATAGAAACAAATCCTCTATCTATAATCAGTTGATAGTTCTGCAGCTTTGCAGACATTTGGCCAGATTTTGTCTTATACTAAGGATTTTTTACTCTGTTCTAGAAGGGTCAAGGGCCTTAAAGTGGGTGCAAATTTAATTTTCCTGGTACAAATGTAATATGTCACAGCAGTGTAAAGCAGTGTAGATGGAGAATCAGGCTTGCTTACTTTTAGAAAGATGTAGTCCACAGAATTTGGTTGCATTTGCAATATGAAGTTAAATGCTCAGTGAATTTATGCCTGGAGACCAGTCTGTGACGTCTTTCACCCGAAAATGATTTTTTCCAGGCCGTTAGCATCACAGAATGAATTCAAAGTATACTTGACATGCAAAAAGCAATTAAACAGCCATTGCACAAATTCTGAAGTGATAGTAAGTAGCTCCCCTATGTTACCACATAAAACTCATTTACTCTCTCTCTCTAGCCACCACCTGAAGCTTTTGTTTGCAATTACTTCTTGTGCAAGTGGTTAAGTGTTGGCAGAATACTAATCTATAACCCCTGCTTCCACTACCCTAGTCCTAGCCCAGCATTATTCACTGGATAATCTGCTCTTTTCTAGACTCCTCAGTGGCTCTATTCCATCAAAATGATCAATGATAGTTAGCCAGCTGAAACATAATATAGAAAGTCTTATTCTTATTCCTCAAAACTAAATAAGAACTGAAGAGAGAGTGGGGAAAAATAATTCAGAGAAGACTAAATTGGCAGACTCATCTTAACATGTCTGGCATAAAAGAGAAAGGATGGAATATGCCATCACAGCTCTTATTGTTCAGACTTCAAGCCCACTTCCTGCATTAAGTTACAGTATTTGAGATAGATTCATCCTTGGGGTAACTCTGAATTTGGCTCCTTGCATTTTAGTTCAGCCATGAAAAGACCCAGAAGCCAGCTTGCTGTAGCCCTGTATCTTGTGGAGTCATTTACACCAGTGCAAAGTTCGTATAAAATGCTACCAAATCAGAATGGTAGCATTTTACATGTACACTTTCCACTGGTGAAAAGAAACACATGAGGTGCAGGGCAATAGA
Source organism: Chelydra serpentina (assembly GCA_037349315.1). NCBI lineage: Eukaryota > Metazoa > Chordata > Testudines > Chelydridae > Chelydra > Chelydra serpentina. Next base: position 33,884,778 of record JBAIAC010000042.1, read on the forward strand.
GAATCAGACCCTGACCATGTAGGTGTCCTTATACCCAAGCCATGCCTGGTTACTATCAGAAATTACATGAGCTTGCTTAATTCTATTAATAACATGTGTTTTGTTTAGACAAAGCTTTTGTTTAGATTTCAATAGCAGGAGTTTATTACAATTGTTGCAGCATATGTTTCTTTTGCAATGTGAAGGGTGGTGTCAATATATACTGTGGGCAAAATTCTGTCCTCACTTACACCCAGGCAATCCCATGGACATCATTGGGGTGCCTGGATGTGAGGGTAGAATTTGACCCTATATGTGCTTTGTGCAGGAATGCTTAGGAAATTCCCCTAGATGTACAGGACCGGTAAAGTATTTAATGGTCATACCACAGTCATTGTCTATGATGTTCCCACAGGTCATGTGTGTTAAGGTGAATCCATCAAAAACAAATTCTTTAGACCCATGTGGAATTTGTCAGAAATTCTGCACTGTTCTTGAGGCTCAGATAAGAACCACCGCTGTTCTTAGAGGCTACTTTATGAAGTCCACATTCATTGTCATATCAATATATATTAATCATGCCAAGTTAAACATCGTTCCTGTAAGTTTCATAACAATGACATGTTCCACTTGCTTCCCTAGCAAGGTTATTTTTAATATCAGCATCATGGTCCATTGTGCAACTATAAATCCAGAACTGTTTTTCTTTGATTCCTTGGCTTGTCATTTGTGTAAGTGACTTCACGTTCTCTTGCACTTTGCTTTAATTATTGTAAAGCAAGCTCTGTGATTTAACTCCTGTAGAAAAACCTGTTTTTAGCAGAACTCTAATGAAGGGAGTGAGAGGTTTTAAACTAGATGGAGAGAAAGAAAATGGATAACACTTTATTTTTTAAAACATCCATTAACTAATGTTGAATTACAAAGGATCACCTGAAAGCACATGCAACCACCCCATGAATACCAAGTGAATTTCATATGATCAGAGCTGTTGCTATGAATAGTAAATCCTATTGAGTATATCCAAGGCAAAATGTTCACAGAAAGAGTGAAGTTACATGTGATAATTGTGCCCTGGGTTTAATTACAGGGTTGCAGCAAAATACCATTTGACATCAAATGTAGCTTTGTGCAAGAAATTCAGTAACAAATTCTTTGTTGAATTCCTTGCCAATTAATACATAACTGCAGTGTTACAGTACCTCCTATAGAGTCAGTGCTGTTTCATGACCAATTTTTATATGAACCCAACAGGAAAAAAGCTCATTGAGCCTGGTACTTTTGCATCATCCACATTAGGCACAGAGAACAGTGTTAAAAGCCACACCAGGCACATTCTCATCTAAAACGGTTCCCACCATGGGTTGGCCTCCCAATGCAGACAGAGCCAAACTGTGTTAATATTTTTAAAAGCATATTCTACACCAGAAACTATAAGAGATGAGTGGAAAACATACAATAATGTATTCACTGAGTTTGGGCCCTTTTTCATGAAGTATCCACAGGTTTTTTGTATTAATTGTTCAAATCTTTTCTGTGAACAGGTTCACTCTATAGACTGTTTGTGGACTGGTCATTAAAGGTCAGACTGTGACTTGGACAACATGCCCATGCAAGGGAATAAGACTCCCCTCTTACACCTTATGCCGGCTACTGAGACTACTTCGAGAAAGCAGGGCTACATGGCCATTTACTCCCTTCCCTGAGCAAGTGGTAGGGACAGGTAGGTGAACAATGGGTATCATAGAATCATAGAATATCAGGGTTGGAAGAGACCTCAGGAGGTCATCTAGTCCAATCCCCTGCTCAAAGCAGGACCAACACCCACTAAATCATCCCAGCCAGGGCTTTGTCAAGCCGGGCCTTAAAAACTTCTAAGAATGGAGATTCCACCACCTCCCTAGGTAACCCATTCCAGTGCTTCACCACCACCCCCAGTGCTGCAGTTCCACCCCTTACTTGCTTATCAGAGTATCTGAATCAGCATTGTAGGTGAAAAGTGACAGTATTTACCACTGGTATAGGCCACTATAAATTATTGCTCCCTGCAAGCAAAGAGGAAGCAGGGGAAGAATTGGGACTAAGAAGTGTGTCTGAGGCAGTGTCTCCTGGAGCAATACTTGTGGTAGTACAGCACATGCAGCACTCTGCGCAGTGCTGTGCCTAAAGTCAGAATCCAGTCCTAAGACCCTTGGCTATTAGCACTGTTTGACTGGTCACCTAAATCACTACTAAATGCTACTTAGCCCCTATAGCTCTGGGCTAGAGCATACCCAGTACAGATGGAATCTCTGGAGAACTTAGCTGTCAAATGCTAACAGTTCTCTGCTGAGCATGTGTGAATTGAAATTTTTTCAAATATTTATAACTTGACCAAAATTGGGAAGATTTTTACAAGGACAGCAAAAGGCACATCCCTCACACAAAAGTGCTAAATTTCAAGTTCTTGCTCCAAGGCTTGGGGACACAAGCTTCTCAGTAAAATGGTTGCAATATTTATTTTAACATGGCACAAAATGTATTTTTTCTTAATCTCGTTCTCAGAAGTGACGAAGTTTGGCAAAATTATAAACAACTGAAAACGGGATAATAGAATGAGACATGGGCAAGCTTAACCATAGGCACCATCCATCTGTAATATGATTTTCAGAAGTGCTCAGTATTGACCTAATGGATCCAATTCCACCTTTATTAATGGTGGTCTGATTTTTTTTAGTTTATCTTTTAGTTTGACAATTGATCTGTTTTGTCTTTTAGAAGGTAAGCTCTTGAGGCAGAGACCTTGCTTTTAGTTATATTTGAAAGTACCTAGCACATTGTAGGCTCTACCTGAAATAAATAAAAAAAACCATAATAAAACTGTTACCAAGAAAGTTCCACGTGCAGGGCAGAATTTAACTAGACCAGAAACACATTCTTGGGCAAAATACTTCTGAACTATATCACAATATTGAAGGGAACAATTTTAAGGCTGGTTACCTGGTGAAACAATACCAGACATTTCTTCCCTTTAGCCCTTCATTCTGGCCATAAGAAAATTTCAGTCTCCTGGGGGTCATAGATATTCCTTTGACTCTTTAAAATGCATCAGTTATTGGCTAAACCTGCTGTTCTATAATGGAGGTTTTAGGCTGAAAAGATTTTCTTGACTGAAGTAAACATACAAAATTATTTGATTAAGTAACAAATTATTGAACTGGTGGTTTCAATAGTCAAAAATTGGAATTCAGATGTTTTTACAAAAGCTTCTCAAGGCTTGAAATTTCTCTCAACAAAAATTAGCTTAATTGTCCCACTATTACAGTTCAATTTTCCTCAATCATTGTCCTAATTTATAGCCAAAGTAAATTGCTTGTGAATCTGATGTCATGCTTTGTCTGTGTTAGCAAATTCTAATTATGATAAAACCTAAGATTAATAGTAAAGGCACTTAAAATTTGATGTATCTCCATGAAAATTAGACAAATGTTTTAAAACATTCTGTGACTCATTAACAGCCATGCATTTCTAATTAACATGAAATATTATACCTGTCACATTTGATTGCCTTATTTTTAAGTTTTCAATTGATTTACAGTATCTAGGTTGCAGCACATCTGAGACAAATTTTAAAAGAATAAGATCTATACTGGTAATAACCTCTGAATCGCAATTTTTCCCCTCCTTTGGCAAACTGGAAATCTTCATTCAGATAATAAAAAGTACCCTCAGGGCAAATTTTGCTGACTTACAACCTGTGCAACCTTTGATGAAGTCAACAGGATCTCAAAGTGTGTCTTCAGGGTCAAATTTGGCTCTTATTGTAATGTGAGGAATCCCTTCAGAAAGCAAGACTGAATTACAGGTTTCTTACCTAACTCCATTTTCTTACTTCTTTCACAATAAATAAATAGGAACAAATTGATAAATTAATTAATTGAAAGTAGGTTCAGTCTGAACTTGGGGTATTTGGTGACTAATTACAATAGCAGATTATGTTAACTTCATGAAGCAGATTCTTTTGTACACTGGAACTGCTTTGATAGATGCCCATGCAACTCACTGGAGGCTCAATCTCTATGTTAAAAATATAGAATATAAAATGCAGCATGAACGGCTGCTCTTCCTATCTTGATGCAACTTGATACCCACTGGCAAAGCACATAAGCATGTGCTTAGCATTGTTGAAATCAATGGATTACTTATGTGCTTACCCTTAGCATGTGTCCGAGTGCTCTTTACCTTCCAAGACTGAACACCAAATAATTATATTGCTCTACTTTTTCCTAAAGGATCCTCTTACTTTAGTCAAAGTCACTTTCCCAATAAATGTGAGTCTAATCATTCTCTCTCTCAAAAAAGTTACCAAACTGAGACCATGTTTTACATATTTAAGTGCAAGAAGCCACTGCATGTGTTCAAAAGAATCAATGGTTGGTGCGTATCTACTGTATTATTGAGAGGTTTGTGCAGTCTGTTATTGACATTCCATCTATGCTTACCGTTATACTGATGTGCCTGTTGTGTACCAGCATTTCTTCTCTAGCCTATGGATTGCCTGACAGCATGATTCTTCCTTTTATTGTACTGACTTTGCTCTTCATATGAAAAAAATGATTGAAGGAGGGGAAAAAAAGGGAGAAATGGATACTGATTGTCAGTGATGGATTTACACAAGAACCCACAAGGCCCAGGCCCAGGGAGCTCAGCCAATCTGGGGGCCAACGGCACCAAAAATGTGGCCCTGCCCCCTGCTACTCCTGTTCCCTCCCTCCCAAGGCCCCACTGCCTGGCCAGGCCAAAAGCCGGAGTCAGGCTGTGGTAGGGCAAGCATATTTCCTGCTCACACCCGCCCCCCGCCCGCACATGCAGGGCTGGCATCAGCTCTTGCCACTTTCATCAGACCGTCACCCCTTGCCCTCCCCACTATGTGTGGAACTGGCCTGAGAACTGCCACTCCCTGCTCCTCCCCCCACCCCCCAGCCCCAGCCTCTTTTTGGCAAAACTGGGCATTTGTCCCGTTTGCTCTTGCCTACTGATCAGTTGGAACGAGCAAACAAGACAAATGCCCAGGTTTGCCAAAAAAGCCAGGACATCTGGGGGAGGGCTTAAAAATGCCATAGAGAGTACGTTTATAAAGTTTACAGATGATACCAAGCTGGGAGGCATTGGAAGTGCTTTGGAAGATAAGATGGTCTTATCTTCCAGAGCACAACTGGTCTGAAGGACAAATGCAAAGTACTCCACTTAGGAAGCAACAATCAGTTGCACCATACAAAATGGGAAATGACTTCCTAGGAAGGAGTACTGCAGAAAGGGATCTGGGGGTTACAGAGGAGCAAAAGCTAAATGAGTTAATAGCGTAACACGGTTGCAAAAAAAATTAAAAAAAATAAAAGCAAACATAATTCTGGGGTGTATTAGCAGGAGTGGTGTAAGCAAGACACAAAAAATAATTCTTCCTCTCTACTCCGCACTGATTAGGCCTCAACTGGAGTATTGTGTCCCGTTTATGGGTGACCCATTTCAGGAAAGATGTGGACAAATTGGAGAAGTTCAGAGAAGAGCAAAAAAAATGATTAAAGGTCTAGAAAACATGACCTCTAAGGGAAGATTGGAAAAAATTGGGTTTGTTTAGTCTGGAGAAGACTGAGGGGGGACATGACAACAGTTTTCAAGTACATAAAAGGTTGTTACAAGGAAGAGGGAGAAAAATTGTTCTCCTTAACCTCTGAGGATAAAACAAGAAGTAATGGGCTTAAATTACAGCAAGGTTTAGGTTGGACATTAGGAAAAATTTCCTGTCAGGGTAGTTAAGAACTGGAGTAAATTGCCTAGGGAGTTTGTGGAATCACCATCATTGGTGATTTTTAAGAGCAGGTTAGACAAACCTGTCAGGGATGGTCTAGATAAGACTTAGTCTGGCCTTGAGTACAGGGAACTAGATTAGAAGACCTCTCAAGGTCCCTTCCAGTCCTACAATTTTATGATTCTATGTCCTACTGTTTTTTACAGTGCTCATCACTGCAGGTAAATTAGATCTACGTGAGCGAGATCCCTCATGAATTTCATGGAGTCCTTTGTTCTTCTACCTTCTTGAGTTTACAGAGAGTTCTGCTTGATTAAAAATACACATACATTTCCCTCTACCCCAGGTGGATAAAAATCAGATTAAAATTAAATTTGTAAATAGGACAACTTGTATCAACACCTACACTTAATCAAAATAATTTTAATTAAATAAAAATAATCTTCAAGCAATAGATGTTGGCTTCTGAAATTTTACAGAAAGTCAAACCACTACATTGGTAGAAGTCACTGGCTAAGCACCTGGATCCAGGGTCTGTTGAAGTGCTAAACCAGCTTTTGACAGCAATAATCTCTTCTGCAGGTACCGAGAAAATATTTTCTTCATTTCAGTTTGTTCAACTAGTTCACTTCAATGACTAGCTCATTCGAAGTTGAGACACTGATAGGAAGCTGAAAAAGCGGGAAAGCTGGTTTTCCTCTTCCAATCTTTGAATATAAACAAGATGTGAAGGGATGAGTTCTATTAGTTCTACAATCCTGAAGGACATAATGACCAGAAACAATCAGTTCAATTCATTAACTAGAGATCATACTTCCTTAGTTTAATAAATGAGTGTTTATTATATATACAGTTTCTCCAGTATGAAACTGCAGAAAAACCTGAGTGTCTCTGGATTAAATTTAGAAGTGTGAGCAACAAGGGTAATGTCGTGGTGGGAGTCAGCTACAGACCACCAGACCAGGGGGATGAGGTGGACGAGGCTTTCTTCCAGCAACTAACAGAAGTTACTAGATCACAGGCCCTGGTTCTCATGGGTGACTTTAATCACCCCGATATCTGCTGGGAGAGCAATACAGCGGTCCACAGACAATCCAGGAAGTTTTTGGAAAGTGTAGGGGACAATTTCCTGGTGCAAGTGCTGGAGGAACCAACTAGGGGAAAAGCTCTTCTTGACCTGCTGCTCACAAACAGGGAAGAAATAGTAGAGGAAGCAATAGTGGATGGGAACCTGGGAGGCAGTGACCATGAGATGGTCGAGTTCAGGATCCTGACACAAGGAAGAAAGGAGAGCAGTAGAATACAGAGCCTGGACGTCAGAAAAGCAGACTTTGACTCCCTCAGGGAACTGATGGGCAAGGTCCCCTGGGAGAATAACATGAGGGGGAAAGGAGTCGAGGAAAGTTGGCTGTATTTTAAAGAATCCTTATTGAGGTTGCAGGAACAAACCATCCCGATGCGTAGAAAGAAAAGTAAATATGGTAGGCGACCAGCTTGGCTTAACAGTGAAATCCTTGGTCATCTTAAACACAAAAAAGCAGCTTACAAGAAGTGGAAGACTGGACAAATGACCAGGGAGGAGTATAAAACTATTGTTCAGGCATGCAGGAGTGAAATTAGGAAGGTCAAATCACACTTGGAGTTGCAGCTAGCCGGAGATGTTAGGAGTAACAAGAAGGGTTTCTTCAGGTATGTGAGCAACAAGAAGAAAGTCAAGGAAAGTGTGGGCCCCTTGCTGAATGAGGGAGGGAACCTAGTGACAGAGGATGTGGAGAAAGCTAGTGTACTCAATGCTTTTTTTGCCTCTGTCTTCACAGACAAGGTCAGCTCCCAGGTGGCTGCACTCCGCAGCACGGTATGGGGAGGAGGTGACCAGCCCTCTGTGGAGAAAGAAGTAGTTTGGGACTATTTAGAAAAGCTGGACGAGCACAAGTCCATGGGGCCGGATGCACTGCATCCGAGGCTGCTAAAGGAGTTGGCTGATGTGACGGCAGAGCCATTGGCCATTATCTTTGACAAATCATGGCAATCGGGGGAGGTCCTGGATGACTGGAAAAAAGCTAATGTAGTGCCCATCTTTAAAAAAGGGAAGAAGGAAGATCCGGGGAACTACAGGCCAGTCAGTCTCACCTCAGTCCCTGGAAAAATCATGGAACAGGTCCTCAAGGAATCAATTCTGAACCACTTAAAGGAGGGGAAAGTGATCAGGAACAGTCAGCATGGATTCACCAAGGGCAAGTCATGCCTGACTAACCTAATGGCCTTCTATGATGAGATAACTGGCTCTGTGGATGAGGGGAAAGCAGTGGATGTGCTATTTCTTGACTTTAGCAAAGCTTTTGATACAGTCTCCCACAGTGTTCTTGCCAGCAAGTTAAAGAAGTATGGGCTGGATGAATGGACGGTAAGGTGGATAGAAAACTGGCTGGATGGTCGTGCTCAACGGGTAGTGATCAATGGCTCCATGTCTAGTTGGCAGCCGGTATCAAGTGGAGTGCCCCAAGGGTCGGTGCTGGGGCCGGTTTTGTTCAATATCTTCATCAATGATCTGGAGGATGGTGTGGACTGCACCCTTAACAAGTTTGCAGATGACACTAAACTGGGAGGAGTGGTTGATATGCTGGAGGGTAGGGACAGGATACAGAGGGACCTAGACAAATTAGAGGATTGGGCCAAAAGAAATCTGATAAGGTTCAACAAGGACAAGTGCAGAGTCCTGCACTTAGGACGGAAGAATCCCATGCACTGCTACAGACTAGGGACCGAATGGCTGGGCAGCAGTTCTGCAGAAAAGGACCTAGGGGTTACAGTGGATGAAAAGCTGAATATGAGTCAACAGTGTGCCCTTGTTGCCAAGAAGGCTAATGGCATTTTGGGCTGTATAAGTAGGGGCATTTCCAGCAGATCGAGGGACGTGATTATTCCCCTCTATTCGGCACTGGTGAGGCCTCATTTGGAGTACTGTGTCCAGTTTTGGGCCCCACACTACAAGAAGGATGTGGATAAATTGGAAAGAGTCCAACGGAGGGCAACAAAAATGATTAGGGGGCTGGAGCACATGACTTATGAGGAGAGGCTGAGGGAACTGGGATTGTTTAGCCTGCAGAAGAGAAGAGTGAGGGGGGATTTGATAGCTGCTTTCAACTACCTAAAAGGGGGTTCCAAAGAGGCTGGATCTAGACTGTTCTCAGTGGTAGAAGATGACAGAACAAGGAGTTATGGTCTCAAGTTGCAGAGTGGGAGGTTTAGGTTGGATATTAGGAAAAACTTTTTCACTAGTAGGGTGGTGAAGCACTGGAATGGGTTACCTAGGGAGGTGGTAGAATCTCCTTCCTTAGAGGTTTTTAAGGTCAGGCTTGACAAAGCCCTGGCTGGGATGATCTAGTTGGTGTTGGTCCTGCTTTGAGCAGGGGGTTGGACTAGATGACCTCCTGAGGTCCCTTCCAACCCTGAGATTCTATGATTCTATGAGTGTTAAATGCAAAACAAGTTTTGATAAACATTTTTCCTTACATACCCAGCATATTTAAAGCAGTGATATTTAACTAATTAAAATTTTTAAATGCTATTTTTGTGCATTTTAATTGAATTCCAATTTCCATCCCAATGCAGCTTGACACAAATCACAAATAAAAAATTAATCATCCAGTAAATAAGAAATGAGTCATTTGCCATTTTCTAACATAATTAAAAAATACAAAAAATTATCTGAATAAAGGTATGTTAGGCTAGATAAGTGCATAAATAAACCTATATAGGCATAGTGTATCCTCTTCGTTAGCAAAAAGGAGGAAAGTTAGTGTAAAGGCAATATTTAATTTTAAGTTAACATGTTTTAATGGTTACCAACCAGTGCGAAAATCAACCTTCGTTTAGGAAAGCCACTAAAATGTACAAATGCAAAACAAAATTAAAACAGATTTAATTCAAGGTTTCCTATTTGCTGATTCAAATCTATCTACCCTGCTCCATTCTCCCCCTCATAGTCTCATTTATGATGGGAAAGCTTTACTTTAAGCTCTGGAAGTTCATTCCACAGCTGAAACCCTCTCACCAAGAGTGCTTTATCTCCATCTCATCATTTGACAATGGTGGGGGATAAGGTTGCTAGCCTGCCTCCTTTGTGTGTTCTCTTTGGCTCCTTCGGTAATAACCCTTGAATAGTGTTGTACTGAGTTCTCTCTGCAGCCAACTCCACTGGGCTGGTCACTGTGCAGGTATGCTTCGCCTCCCAAAGCAAGTACTCTTCTCTCAGTTAAGTCGGGGAAAAAGGGCTTGCAGAGGACAACAGAAGTGTTTCAAAGACATACTGAAAGGACACCTTAAAAAGGGAGGCATCAACCCAACAAACTGGGAGGACTTGGCACGGAACAGAACACAGTGGCACCACACCATACACCAAGCCACAGCTGAATTTGAGGAGAACAGATGTGCTCATGAGACAGAGAAGCAATCTAGGATGAAAGAATCCCATGCACTGCTACAGACTAGGGACAGAATGGCTAGGCAGCAGTTCTGCAGAAAAGGACCTAGGGGTTACAGTGGACAAGAAGCTGGATATGAGTTAACAGTGTGCCCCTGTTGCCAAGAAGGCTAACGGCATTTTGGGCTGTATAAGTAGGGGCATTGCCAGCAGATCGAGGGACGTGATCATTCCCCTCTATTTGGCATTGGTGAGGCCTCATCTGGAGTACTGTGTACTGTTTTGGGCCCCACACTACAAGAAGGATATGGAAAAATTGAAAAGAGTCCAGCGGAGGGCAACAAAAATGATTAGGGGGCTGGAGCACATGATTTATGAGGAGAGGCTGAGGGAACTGGGATTATTTAGTCTACAGAAGAGAAGAATGAGGGGGGATTTGATAGCTGCTTTCAACTACCCAAAATGGGGCCCCAAAGAGGATGGATCTAGACTGTTCTCAGTGGTACCAGACGACAGGATGAGGAGTAATGGTCTCAAGTTGCAGTGGGGGAGGTTTAGGTTGGATATTAGGAAAAACTTTTTCACTAGAGGGTGGTGAAGCACTGGACTGGGTTACCTAGGGAAGTGGTGGAATCTCCTTCCTTAGAGATTTTTAAGGTCAGGCTTGACAAAGCCCTGGCTGGAATGACTTAGTTGGGGATTGGTCCTGCTATAAGCAGGGGGTTGGACTCGATGACCTCCTGAGGTCCCTTCCCTGATATTCTATGAAAGGAGGAAAGAAAGGACACAACAGCTCAGCCAGTGATTCCCTGTTGCTTTAAGCAGTCGTGAACAGGTTGGCGGACAAATATTTGCAACAATCATAAATCAGAGCAGCTTTAAGCCGGCTTTAAATGATATTGGGGACCATCCTAGCAGTCAAAGTTCAGGATTGTTGGATATAAATGGTATCTTTACTGATCCATCCAACTTGCCCTAAGTGGTCTTCAATTGGAACTATGAATCAGGACCAGTATACTGAAATTTATGTAAAGAAAATATTGCTTTAAAAATATATTTAACCCATAAGTATTCTAAACAGACCATATTCTTTAAAACAAACAAACCTAATGGATCGTGTTTGTCCTCTCTTAGGTGCAGCACAGATGGCCTGATCCAAAGCCTTGTGAAGAGAATTGGAAGAATCCCACTGATTTCCAGTGGGCAGTAGATCCGATCCCGAGTACCCTGCTAGTGCTCAGTGACTTATAATCAGTAAAGTAATACATACAATGATAGTCATCACAGTGAGGAGCACAACAGGAATGAGTACTTATAAAAATAATAAAGTATTGTCCTAGCCGCCACCAGGCTATATAATGTATGTGTGACTACAGCTAAATGTTCTTGTGGTTATTGGACTACCAGACAAGGGAAGTTCATACACAGATATTTCTCTAACTTTCACTGACGTAGGTCATTTAAGCAAGTAACAATGTACTATACCTGACATTCATCATTTAAATCGGCATACTGTGGTGGGTTTTTTTTTAATGCATTCCTCCGGGTTCTCTTGCCTTTGGCTAGGAGCATGGATAATTATTTCTTGCAGTTATATCTTATTGAAAAAGTTCTCTCTCATCGGAGCAAAATTTACCTCTCACACACACAGACCTGCTGTTCCTCTGCTCATTATTGTAATTTACTGGTACCTGTGACAGAGATTTTTCTAGACTATGTTACTTTTTTATTTTTAAAATTACTTGAGAGTTCAAAATCCTGCATTTGAAAGTGAGAAAATGGTTCCAGGGTATGATGGCTCAGTACGTGGCAGGTGAAACGATTTAATCTCAAATAGAGGAGAAATATAGGCCCAGATTCTCAGCTGCACCCAATATGTGCTGAGGGCAGTTGTGGAGGTGAAGAAGAGTGTGCAAAGGAGCCATTTGGGGCTTCCAAATTCTGGGGACAGTTTTATGCTGGGCCTAGCCCTGGCATAGTTTAGAGCATTCCTAGAGCAGCTGGATATGTTCCCAAGGGAACAGTTTGCCAAGTAGGGGGTCACAAGCAAACAGCAGCTCTCTGGCAATGCTCCCTTTCTTTCCTGTCATACTCCCAAAAGGCATCTTGGGAGTCAATAACAGAGTCAACTATGTCCGAGGACTCCCCAGATAATGAGTTCTGCCCAACTAGGGTCTGGGAGTCTGGCCAAAATGTATAGAACTACAGTTTTCCCACACAGGACATTGTTTGACTCCCAAGAGAGGGGAAGAAACTGTCTTTGGAACTAAGTAAACTACCCACTAGCACCACGGGCGCCTAAAGTGAGGTCATTTTAAATTCAAACAATGGGAGAAGCCTGCACTTTGGAAAAAAAAAAATCACCCCCCGAATGATAAAAGTTTTAATGACAGAAAGTGCTGGTGTGGACACCGCTTTGTCGGTGGGAGATGCTCTCCCGCTGCCAAAGCTACTGCCCCTCATTGGGGATGGTTTTATCTTGTTGTCAGAAGAGCGCTCTCCTAGTGACAAAGAGCGGTTACACTGCATACCTTACAATGGCACGGCTGTAGTGGCACAGTCGCACCACTGTAGAGTGCACAGTGTAGACATAGCCTGAGCAATGGCTTCCCAGTAAAAAGAGCTGATGAGTAAATGTGAGAGTTTAAAGAGGGAACACCATATGCTTGTTCTCTCTGCCTCCCAGCATTCAGATGCCCTGTAGGAACACAGAAAACTATAGGAGATTTCCAGCTGGTGGCCAGCCAGGACATACTGAAGCCATTATGTTTATTTCTCTCTCATCTAAATAAACAAACCAAAAAAACCCACACTATCACAAACTTAATTACCTACAATTATTTTTTTACATAGCTCAGCTATGCCAAGTTACATTTGAAAAACAAACAAACAAACCCCTGCATTAAAAGAACATTAAGGCTGCAAAGTCAAGGACTCAAAATTAAGATTGCCTGTGCAACCTTAATTCAGCTTCCCTCCGCATATGCATTATGATAGCCTTTAATTCTATTATCACATGCTATTTTTTCTACAAGACCTCTACTTCATTCAGTGCATAAGATAGACAGTGCTTCAGGACAGGATACCTGATCACTACTTAGTTTTATTCTCATCAATCTCTGTGTAGCCCTGCTCCTTATTTGCTGCACACCATCCAAACCTTGCTCTGAAGTCAGAATTATTAATTTCTTCCTGCACTTTTCTTTGGTGCTCACTACTATAGAATCTGAGTGCTCCACAAGCATTCACAATGCCCCTGTTAGCGGAAGGACTATATTGTCCCTATTCTACAATGGGAAACTGAGGTACCGAGAGATAATGATAAAAAATGTCCTGTAGTTTTGGATGCCCAAATTGATACATCTAGCACCTGATTTTCAAGTACTTTGCATTTTATAGCACCTTATATGTTCAAAGAAAAGCTCCCATTGACTACAGTTACAGCTGTGAGTGTTCTGCAAATCAGACTACTGAGGCTAGAACCACAAAGAGGCAAAGATGCCACTTTAGGCACCTACGTTCAACATTTAGGCACCAAACCCCCCTGGTCAGCTGCCACCTAAATCTGTAGGTGCCTAAATCCCCACGATACCCAAGTTTCTATTGGTGGGCATGTGCAAAACCATTTAAGCCTTGACAACACTGAGCTGCTTGGCACCCTAGCTTATGCCTAAACCCCAGCAGGATCCTCAAACGAGGTATTCTCCCGCTTATTCCAATCCAGTAGGTGTTCTGAGAACATGCCTATCAGATCTGGCCTCATAAAAAAGACTTCTAGGGGGCAACCAGATCAGGAATTGTCTGGGCTGGAGTGTGCATGTGTCCCTAAATACCTAGTAACCCAATGGTTAGGACATTCACCTGGGAAATAGGAGACCTGTTTTCAAATCCCCACTCTACCGGATTTGGAGCAAGGACTTGAATTTGTGTGTCCCATATCCCAGGCGAGTGCCATAACCACTAAGCTATTGGGTAGTCTGCCATGTGACTCGATCTCTCCTGTTGGAGCTGTTCCACTTTGTACACATAATTAAATATTCATTGAGAAATAGAGAGACTGACTGTGTAGTTTGGTGGCTAGGGCACTCACCTGGGATGTAGGCGATCTGGGTTCCAGTCCCTGCTCCTCAGCATTTCCTACAAAATGGCTTAGATTAGATGACTCTGCACTCAGTTTTCTGGCTTCTGTAAATCCCTTGTTTAGGTACCTAACTCTCCCCAGGCATTGTATAGCGCACCTAACTCAGAGCTGAGGATTCCATTGGGCAATTAGGCACTGCACCACTGAGTGCTGCGAAGCCAAGTCCCTTTGTGTGCGTAGCCCCAGGTGTCTCAAGCTGGGCACCCAGAAAATGAGGAACAAACAATTAGTGGCCAACTTTGAAAACTTTGATGAAATGGATTTGCCCAGCATCACATAGTAACACAGAGGCAGGGATAGAATCCAATTCTCTAGAATGGCATTTGACTTCCTGAACCATGAGATCCTCCTTTCTCTTCCTGCAGTCGCCTGCCTCATTCATTAGACCCCTTCCAACTTTTCAGCAAGTGAGGCAGGGACCATACAAACAAACAGTGTCCTTCACTGCACAACCCTGATTCAACCACAGAGCAGGTCCTGCCAGTGCTCTGAATGAGGGAGGGATCCTATGGGGAAAAAAAGTACATGAACATGTAATTAAAGACTATAATCATAATGCACAAGGGGACTGCATTAAGACTGGTCAGTTGTTTGGCCACAATTCTGCAATACAATCCCAGCTTCTCATGCACAATTAGCAGATTTACACACACAGTTTTGATACACATGTGCACTGCTGGAGATGCACCATCCTATGCACATATTGGACACAGGCGGGTCTTTTATTTTTAGAGACATACCTCTATATGGCGTCCTCATACATTGTAAATGCTTTTCTTCCACATTTAGTAATGATAATGATACTTGCCTCCTTTGTAAAGCACTTGAGATATACTGATGAAAACCACTATATGAGAGCTAGGTATTATTAATTTTTATTAATGCCTGGATAATTTGCTAGGTGCTCATAGCATCACAGAGGTGCATTACTTAGTACCAATATGGGCTAAAGTAGATGACTAATGCTAGGGAAGATTAATATACTCCATCCTTAAAACAACTGCTTTATTCTTTCTGTACATGAACATAAAAGTCAGAAGCAATACATAATATAGAATATAGTCTTCATTTTTAAAATCAGCAGAGTCCCATGATTTATTCATATGAATATTAATAATAAGACTTTACAATATATGCATATTTATACAGAGAGAGAAGAGAGAGAGAGAGAGAGATCTCAACGTCTTATTAGGCCCACTTTACAGATGATAAATAGAGGCGCAGATACATAAATTTGGTTTAACAACAAATCAAGTAAAGACAATTTTCAAAATTAAAGTAGAAATTGAAAAAAAAAATCTCACAAGTCAGAGCTTCTATCTCAATCCCCCACAAACACACAGATTGATTGGAGAGGAGTGTGGACTATGCCTCTTTTAAAACATTCCTTGATTGTGTTGTATTACTTTTTTAATCTAGTATTTATTGGAAGTGTATGTTACATAATAAACACAGCCTTTTAAAACTATTGAAAACCCACTGTGGTTTGTATTTGAAATACTCATGTTGGCCATACTTAAAAGCAAGCTAATGCAGGGAGATAAAGAGAGCAGCTCTCTCTAACTAGAGGTCATGAGGACAGAAAACCATAACATAAAGTCCTCCTTATTTCAAAACAGAATTTAAGTCACATATTATTTCAGGTATATGGACAGATGGACAGTGAGAGACTCCTGCACAATATCAAGATGTCTATGCAGCAAATTCAGTCATTGAGTCATAACTTCCCTTAGTTTTCAAAGACATCCCATGTGCCAGAATGAAAAATAATATGGAGTCACACTACTTTCAAATCTCAAGAACATGGTTTAAAAAGAGTAAACCTTAGTGATCCCTCTTATTCCTAAGGGTTATACAGTACTGATGCAAATTCTACAACAAACAAACTCTTTCTGCTTCTTTAGCACTTTCCCTCAAAGGATATCAAATCACTTTCCAAACATTAATAAAGCCTCACAACAATGTCACTGTGCAGTAGGTATTATAACGATGTTACAACCATGAATTGACTGAGGCACAGAGATGTTACGTGATTTACCCAATGCCACACACTGAGTCAGTGGCAAATCTGGGAGTAGAATTAAAGGCCTAATTCATTGTTGCCCTGCACCTTGTGTAGATGTTTTCCCCATCAGTATAAAACGGGTGCAAAATGCTATCATTCTGATTTGTGAGCATTTTACTTCCACTGGGCAACATTTAATTGCACTCCAATGGCCCTGAATCACAGTCCCTTGATCTAGCCACTAAGGAAACACTTTGTCAACGACATTTCAGGTCATTTACCACAGAGACAAAAGGCCATATTCTCTCAGGTAGCACAGAGGGGTTGGAAATTGGCCAGATCTCCCTTGTTTGTGATTTTCCTAGGATGAAAGCGATATCTATAGATGTACAAACTGGCTCTCATAGCTATACACCAACCAATCCTTGGCCCAGGAGGTGAGGCGGGGGGGGGGGGGGGGGGGGGAAGGGGGAAAGAATGACCAGAGCACTGCTGTGCTTTAGCATCATTTATGTGAAATAAACTGGACAAATTTAGAATTGGTGTGCCTAATTCCCACAGCTTCCTTTGGAAATCCCAGTCATGGGGCCAAAAGTATGCTAGGTCCTTAACTAGAGTAGTTCTTGGAGCAAGGGGAATAAAGCAATGGCATGCCTCCCAAGAAAGGAGCTTGATTTCAAATGTTACTTAGCTTTTTCAGCAAGCCTATAATCCATGCTGAACATTTATTAAACCTTCTCTTCCCAACCTGAAGCATTCCTATATGCCTCATCCCTCCCCAAAATTCCAGCACCATCTTATATGTTTAAATAAATATAAAACTATATAAATAGATAGCGTGCTTGTTTATAAGTTGAATTGTAACATGGGATCGCAACAGAAAAGGCCCCCAAATAAACCCTCTTACTATCCTTGCTTAGGCATGCTTATGCCTTACAAGTATGGAAAGCAAAATACCAAGTTCTCTCTCTATTTCAGAGTATGCTGATACCATGGAATAAACCTAAAATGACAGAGTCCAATATTCTGTTCGTCACCTTGACACAAAGTGACCAGCCCATGTCAGTCACCTACATTACATCTGCTGTTCAAGCACAGGAAATGACAGAGTCAGGGAGATCCAGATCAGAGTAATCCTCAGTAAACATTAGTTTGTTCTTTTGATGCATTCCATTTTCCAATGAGGTAGGATTAGGCCACTTTCCTGGAGGGCCTTTTTGGCTACACAATGTTCAGATGAGGAGCAGAAGCCGAGATGAGTTGATACCCATGCAGATATAAATCCTACTTCCAGAATAGGAATGACTACAAAGGGCAACAGAAATCCTGAGAGGAACCTAGCAAAGGAAGAGATAAAAAGAAAGGATATAAGTCTACAGCTTCTATTGCACACTGGAGAGCACTTTTTATTTTTTTATTGAGAGAACAAAGGGCAGTAAACCAACATATATCAGCAAATGAAACACTGCACAGATATTGAACGTACCAAAAGCACAGTCAAATGCAACAGGCAGTCAGAACATTCCTGCGTTGAGACAAATTTCAGTAGAGCAAAATCATCCCCCGTGCTGGTGGAAGGGCCTAAAAGCTGGCAGATTTGAGCCAGGAGGTGGCTTTTGGTGGAAGGGGAAAAGGAGAGCTCTCTCGTTGGTATTGTCTCTCTGATAATTTCTTCCTATAGATTAAGTATTTTTAATTGAACCCCATTTTTGTTAATTTGAGCCAATTTAATGAAGATTTAATCCTATCCTCCAAAGTATTTGATTACTCCCAGATTCACATCATCCACTAATTTGGTTAGCATATTTGCCACTTAATTCTCCAAGTTGTTAATGAAAACACCAAAGAGTACTGTATCTACAATTGACCTCTGTGGCAGACCCACCTGATGCCTCCTCTCAACTTCACACTCAACCATTAATATATTTGTGCTCTGCCTTACACTTTCTAAAGCAGTTGTGTATCACTTTTATAACAATCTTGTATTTCTTGTTTACCTGCAAGACTCATATTAAATGTCTCAATAAAATTGAAATATGTACAAAAAAAGATCTGAAAAGGAGTTGTGGGGGCAACTATAACAAACACCACCATGCTTAGACAGCAAAGGTTCGTAGTACCTAGTGTCCATGACCACACTGCATGGCCTTTATTCCAAATATCTAAGAGTTCTGCAAGGTTATTACTGATCTGGTGCATTCAGGTTAATTGCAGGCAACTGTGTGACCACCACCAGTCTGTAACAGGGCAGTGCCCCTTCCTGACTTCAATCTGATCTTCTGGGCTTGATGTATGAGGACATTGTCTCTGAGGCAGGCAACATGACCAAAAAGGACCAGCTAGCAGCAGCCAACAATGACTTTAATCCTCTCTAAGCCATTTCTCAATGATACATCCCTGATAAGGTCACACCATTTTACACTCACTAGTTGCTGTTGGCAATGCATATAAAAAGCATCCAACCTCCTGATGTCCTGTTTAGGCACCATCCATGTTTCAGGTTCATGTAAGAGAATCGGAAGTACAGGTTTGATAAATACATTCTTTTGTATATAGTTTCTCCTTCTTTTGGCTCCAGACACTACGCAGGTCCTTCATGGCTGAGGCTGCTAAACTAATTCTCCTTAGGATGTTTGGTTGGCTGCACCCGTTTGGTGATAATTTTTCTGCATAGATGGATGAAGTCATCCACTACTTCCACAGTTTGTCCAGAAGCACAAATGACTTCTATCCAACTTCTGCGCTGACACTCTGGACTTCTGGTTTTGCCCAAGAAACCCTTAGCGCTAAAGCAGATGTCTTAGGCTTGAAGCGGTCTAGTGCATCTTTGAGCTTGTGTCCTGATCAAAGTGGACATCATCATCCACATAATCCAGGTCAGTAAAAGAGGCTGAACTAACAGTTATACCAATATTTGCAGTGACATGTTAAGGAGCCAATCCATTGCACAGCAGAACTGGGCTGGGGCCAGGACACATTCCTGCTTCACCCTGGATCTAGTGAGATTTTTGTCAGACCTATGGGGCCCCCAATACACCTGTGCCCCTGAGCCATTATGTAGATATTAAATTAGCCTCCGGAGCATATCAGGAACACTGATGTCCTGCAGGGCCTTCCGCAAGGCAGCTCTGTCAATAGAATCAAATGCTGCCTTTAGGTCTATGTTTGCTACGTTCAAAGGCTGTTTAAATTAATGCTGGATCTCAGATAAAAGATGGAAAGCAAGCATAGTATCCATTACTATAATAGTATGCATTACCTTGAAGCCCAATTGCTCAAGGTAACGCATTTCACAAGGAGAAGCTGGAGCTGGACAAGTATAGCATGTAAAGTCTTTTCCAGGAGCAGAGTACTATAGCTACTGCACTAAGTGTATGGGCCTTTCCCCTTATGAAGTAAGATGGTAATTCCTTTCGTCCACTCCACTGGCCTGGTACCTTCCCAGTAGTCCAAACCCAGACAAAAAGTTATTGTAATGCTACACTTAAGGTATGTCTACACTACTCGCTGGATTGGCGGGTAGCAATCGATCTATCGGGGGTCGATTTAGCGTGTCTAGCACATACGTGCTAAATCGATCCCCAAGCTCTCTCCCGTCGATTCCTGTACTCCACCGCAGTGAGAGGCGCAGGCGGAGTCAACGGGGGAGCGGCAGCACTCAACTCAGTGCTGTGAAGATGCCGCGGTAAGTCGATCTAAGTACACCAACTTCAGCTACACTATTCTCATAGCTGAAGATCGATTCCATCCACCCCCTCCCCCTCAGTGTAGACCAAGGCTTATACACTCTATGATGCACATGAGAAGTCTGGGCATTATGGCTGGTTATTGCTCACCTGTGCAGGGGCTTGCCATATGTGGGGTCAAGAAGAAATTTTCCGCCCAGGTCACGCTGGCAGTGACTGGGGGGGGGGGGGGGGGGGTTGTTCCCATCTTCATTTGCAGAATGGGAGTGTGGGTCATTTGCCAGGATTATCTAGGTACAATCACACTCGATCATCTCCCTGACATGGTGGAGGATATTAAGGCTTATGCTTCAAAAGAATGAAGCATTTTTCTTTCAGTTAGAGCCATTTCACGCAACAAACAAATACCACTATTAAATAACTTTGAGGAGGACTTTACATTTCAGAAACTAAGTTAGAATCTTATAGCAATAAATGCAACAAACAACTGGACACACCAGAAGAAATAACCTCTACCATCAACTATTCTAAGAACTTTGGGCACAAAACAGAATCCAAAGGGAAAGTTTCTTTTTCCACATGTCTATGCTCTTGATACGCTGATTATGGACCTCACATGAGGGAAAGTTTGCCTAAGAAAACAGAGGGCATCATCAGTAAAAACATTCATGAGGCTGTGTTCTAGGCACTCAGTTCTCCAGGTCATGATTTATTAATTTAAAACTACATTGTGAATAAGGCGTGGTGCATATCTGCACTGCCTGAGGAGTTATTGCAGCTCAAAGGAATAATGCTGAGGGGTGGGGGAGTTCCCTATTTCCGTTTTTAGGGTGAACTCACTCCTCATAGCCAGTCAGCTCTACTGGTCAGGGAATAGCGGTGCTGAGCCATAGGTCCCTGTACTCTTCTCTCTAGGAGGAGCATCAGATGCTTAGACCCTGCTTTCTACACCAGGAGAAGACCTGGCTAGCCCTACAATTGGGGTTGGGGAATCGTTAACTCTTCCACTATTTCCCTGTTAAGTAGGGTGACCAGATGTCCCGATTTTATAGGGACAGTCCCGATTTTGGGGTCTTTTTCTTCTATAGGCTCCTATTACCCCCCAGCCCCTGTCCCGATTTTTCACACTTGCTGTCTGGTCACCCTACCATTAAGGTATGTGACGTTCCAGCCCGGAGGAGACTTTTTGTCAGGAAAGCTGATGAGCAGGATATGATTTTCACTTGTATCTCAGAGTCTTATTTTGAATGCTCTCAAAAAACTGCAATAAGTCTTACCTGAATAGTATTACCTCACTGCTGTGCAGTTCAAAATAAAGACTTTGAAGATGTCTGAAAGAGGGCCTAGAAACAATCACAGGGAACTAAAAAGGAGATGTAATCTAGGAAACATTGGAAGGTATCTTGACTAACACACTGGACAGACAAAGAGGGTTCTATTGACACTGCCACAGAATAGATTCCTTTGTGAATTTGAGCACTTTGCTTAGACTCTACAATTAAGATAATGCTTACCTATCATTTAACATTTAACACAAGCTCTGCAAATCTTAGATAGAAAGTGACATAAGTGCAAGGTATTATTATTACAGCTGGATGAATTGGTGTTCAATAAAATAACTAACATACAGCTTGAAACAAATATTTTTGCTATGTGAAGCACTCACTGTAGTGATAAGTGCCAAGGAAAAGCCCATTAGAAAATTAATAATGGTCTGAGCTGGAGCATGTCCAGCACAGATGGAATCTATAGAGAATCTAGTTGCCAAACTAAAAAAAAAGTGTCCACACTGAACACACGCTAATTGAAATTCCCAAAGGTTCAAAATTTGGCCAAATAAGGGAGATTTGCATAGGAACAGTAAAAAGGCACTTCCTTGACACCACGTCATCCCCTGAAAACTTGCAAATGTTTATCCCAAAGCAAGGGAGGGCTTGCACTTCTCAATGTAATGGTTTTAACAATGTGTTATGGGCAAGACAACATAAATGGCTGAACTATTTTTGCTGAATTTTTCTAAAAACAACTGTTTCCTGTGGCAGACACCCAGCGGGCAAAATTTCACCTTGAAGCACTTAAAGTTTGGCAGAATTCTAAGCAACTGAAAACAGAGCCTTATAATGGGGAGTGTCAGACAATCGATCATAGATTGCACTACCAGCTCTACCTGTAACAAGGCCCTGATTCCCCAAGCTGCTCCATGTGGCCAGATCCCATGGCTATCACCCCCCTAGTCCCACTGACATCAGCTTGCAGGACTGGGATCTAAATGTTGACAGCAAAGTGCAAATATTAGTTTAATAACAGTCCTTAGCACTTCCATACAGCCTTGCCAACACTTTCACAAAACTGATTTAGAAAAATCTAAAATGGTCCAACTATTATTTTTAAATAAATAATAGACCCAGCCACTGCACTATTTGGGGAAACCTTTAGGGGTTTCATTCCATGCATCCGATGAAGTGGGTTCTAGCCCACGAAAGCTTATGCTGAAATACATTTGTTAGTCTCTCAGGTGCCACAAGTATTTCTTTCTTTCTTGTTTTCTTTTTGCTGACACAGACTAACACGGCTACTACACTGTAACCTTTAGGGGTTGGTTTCAAATAATCCATGCAGAGTGACGGTTACACTTTCTTTTTGTTTTATATGGTTTATTTTATTAGCGGACTGGAGCCTTCCCTGGGAGTGGGCAGGAAAACAAAAGCAGAGCAAAGAACTTCTTTCGGGAGCAACAACTTAACACAGGGGAGGAGGCAGGGCGAGCCTGGAGATTTGAGTGTAAACTCCCGGGGACAGCGCGAGGCCGTGTCCGGCCGGCCGGGGGCGCCCAAGCGGCGGAGGGATGCAATGCAAGCAGCGGCGTCGGGAAGTTGCCGCTGGTCCCTTCCTGTGCCCCGGGGGAGCTCTGGGGCGGAGCAGTCGCTGCTGTCGGAGCGGAGAGGGCCGGGCCGCGCCGCGCCAGCTGGAGGCTCCGTCCCCGGGCAGCGGCAGCGGTGCCCCTGCTTCGCTTGGGGCCAGGGCTGGGTTGTCTAGAAGAGGCCCCGGTTTCAAGCGACCGCGCCCGCTTTCCTTCTGGGGGCACCAGGCCGCTGGCGCCGGGCCCAGGGCACGCAGCGGGTGGGTGCCGGTGTCAGAGGCGGTGGAATAGCCCCCGAACGACTCCGGTGTAAACTGAATAGCCCCGACCGAGCCTGGGCCCCGCAGGTGAGAGCAAGCGAGGTCCCTTTGACGTGCTGAGCGCGAGCCCGTTCACTGACTAGGGCCGGGGTGACGCTACAGAGCCGAGCAAATACTGCAAACGAGCATTTGACAAATGACTCCACAAAAGGCAGGGAGGTTCCCTCCCACCCCCCAAAGAAAACTCACCACAGACTCGGGGACCAGCCTGTGTGTGCAGGTTTATAGTCCTCTCCCCAGTCGAGAGCAGCCCTGATTGAATTAAGTGCCGCAAAGTGATAAGCAATACATCAGAGTGGCTGGCTGGAGATGCTTTGTCCTTCCGCCATTGATTTCATAGGTGCCCCACGACTGACACATCAACACCCTGTTTCCACTAAGAATTTATTACTCAGAGTTAGTTGTATTATTGCACCTAGGAGCCCCAGTCTCGAACCAAGACCCTACTGGTAGGTACTGTACAAACAGAACAAAAAGAGGGTCCCTGCCCCAATCTAAGTACAAGAAAGCAGCTGATAGCTGTATACAGGCAGACTGCTGGAGAAATTCAAGGAATCAATATTACAGGCAGTGGCCTCAGTACTCAAGCCGCTTAACCCCTGTGAAGGTTTTGTAAGCATCATGGGACAAGGGAGCTTACAGCTGGTTTAGGAGGAAGCTAAAATATAATGAGTTAGTTTTGGGGATGTTTGTAGGGAGTTCTTCCCAGGTGTGAGGGCATATAATAGAAGAAAACATGCAGGTGCGTGTCTGAAAATTAAACAAGCGAGCAATGGAGACCAATACTGTGGGCCAATTGGAAACAAGAGATGGCCTTTAAATGCTGAATGAGAGTGGATAGGTAGAGTGGGGACAGTTAAGGCTACGTTTTAATCATGGGTATTTTTAGTAAGTCATGGACAGGTCACAGGCAATAAACAAAAATTCATGGCTGGTGACTTGTCCGTGACTTGTACTATAAATATCCCTGATGGTGCTCTCAGGGGCATCAGGGGTGCTGCTGCTGCTTTGGGGGGCTCCAGGGTGCCACTGCTGCTTTGGGGGGGGCAGGTTGTGTGGGGCCCTGCAGCTGCTCCGGCATCCCCTGGGGCAAGCTGCCTGGGGCTCCGTGAGCAGTTGCCGGTGCAGCTGGCCCCAGGCCTGCCCCAGCTGCTCGGCCCTGGGGCCAGCTGCATCACAACTGCAGAAGTCACAAAGGTCCCGGAAAGTCACAGAATCCGTGATTTCCGTGACAGACTCGCAGCCTTAGGGATAGTCTGTGAAGGGCTTTGAAAGGGAAGACGTGAAGTTTACTTTCGTTATGATAGAAAAGCGGGAAGCCAGTGGAGGGATGCAGAGAGAGGGGTGACATGGTCAAAGTGACAGGCTAGGAAAATGATCTTTGCAGTAGCATTCTGATTGGATAAGAGCAGGCCAAGATTGCATTTGTCAAAGCCACAGAAAAGGATGTTGCAGTAACTGAGATACAAGATGAGAGCCTGGACAAAAGTTTTAGCTGTGTGGATGGATCAGAAAGGCTGTATCTTGGGAATATTATGTAGAAAGAATCTGCAATACTTAGATATAGCCTGGGTCATAGGCAGCGACTCTGTGGGTGCTCCAGGGCTGGAGCACCCACGGGGAAAAATTGGTGGGTGCTCTGTACGCACTGGCAGCTCCCCACCCCACTCACCCCCGAGCTCACCTCCGCTCCGCCTCCTTCCCTGAGCGCTCTGCGTCCCCGCTTCTCCCCCTAGCTCCCAGCACTTGCTGCCGCCAAACAGCTGTTTTGCGGCGGCAAGCACTGGGGAGGAGGGGAAACGTGGCATGCTCCTGGAAGAGGCGGGGCTGGGGTGGGGATTTGGGGAAGGAGTTCAATAGGGGCAGGGAGGGGGTGGAGACTTTGGGGAAGGGGTTGGAATGGGGGCTGGACACGGGTGGGGCCAGAGTCGAGCAACCACCAGCGCCGGGAAAAGTTGACTCCTATGGCCTGGGTATGAGGACTTAGAGAGAAAGGTATGAGGCAAAGTTGACACCCAGGTTACAGGTCAGAATGGTGATGTTGTCCACAGTGATCAAGAAAGGAAATATCTGGGAGGGCTTCATGGGAGTTGGGGATGGTAGCTAAGAACTGTATTTGAGTTTGAGTTGACAGCTGGGATATCCACGAGGATGTGGGAGAGACAGGCTAAGATTTTAGTTCTGACAAAAGGAGACAGGTCTGGCGTAGAAGATAGATCTGTAAATCATCTGCATAGAGATGGTAGGTGTCTGTGTGTGTGGATGAGATTATCTAGCGATAAGGTGTAGAGCGAACAGAGGGGAGACACTAAAGGAGGCTTTAGAGAGGTAGGAGAAAACTGATTCATAAACATCAGAAATCCTCCCAACAGTTGTGTAGCACTGGTGCAGCTCCACCAGTGACAGCCATGAGGTGAGCTCATGAGGTGTATACCAGCAGCATACATTTTTACTATTGTGCCCTGAATGGGAAATCTTGGCACTTATTTTTACCAACGACATAAGCAGATATAACTACATGCACACAAGCAACTTGTTTGTTGGGTAAACTTGCTTTTCAGAGTAGAACAGCATTCATTTTCTATAATCCAATACTTGTTCTGACCTCATTTAAGGATGATGCACACAGCGCATCAGTAAATGATATTGTAGCATGCTAAGATACGCATCTTAGTGTTGCAAATAATGTTAAATAAATATTTTATACAGTAGCAGTTTTGATAATGTAGCTGTTTGCAAACATACTTAGTATTAATGTAAAGAAATCTTAGCCTTTTCCAGCACACTTATTATACCTTTTCATTGGTTATAAAACAACCACCTTTCTGTTTTTGCTAATAAGATAGATACTATACATATTCTGTATGTAAGCATATAAAGTACCTTCACTAGTCAATGTGATCAAATTCACAAAAAACAAATAATTTATATTTTAATACAAATTAGATTACCTAATACTACAATTTCTGCCTTTAATTGATTTCTGATTTTCAGCAGCTATGGTCAGATAACTTGATCACTGGCCATGGGAGAAAGCCATTTGATCAACAGGAAGATCACAATTCTGAATGAAATAAAAAAAAAAGACAGAGCTCGGGCAAGACTGACACTGGAGGCCAAGTATTTTAAGAAGTAGAGGCCCACTGATGGACACCAAGATGTGTGTGGCATGATTTTGCACACATTCAAGCAATTTGTGTGTGCAGACAGATGTTTAACCATTTGGCAGTACATTGTTCAATGTGCATTTGTGGGAGTTGCATACACAAGCAGATTTGCAGTTCTGTGCAGAACTTGGATAATTTATCAAAAGTTGTCCCTGAAAATAAAACCCATGACTGAAACTCATTTGTATTGTCCAGAAGTGGTTACTGAAATTCTAGGACTTTCTGTGCATTATATATGCTTTTTTTTTATGCTCTTAGTGGTCTTCTAGATAATTTTATCCTCTACTTATTGCAATCAAAGTGATAGGAATGGACAATCAGAATAAGCAAAAGGTAGCGTAAATGTCATTTGTAAGTGGCAAAGTAGGCATGTCTATATATTTAACATATGATTTCTGTTAAATGAAAGCACAAGCCTCAAACCCATGTAGATTATTTGGTAGCCAAGTTATTATTAACAGTGACTGAGAAACTTTTCTAATAAAATCTGACTTCCAATCTGTAGAGGATATTGAGAATTCAGAAAATATCTTCAAAAAGAAAGAGGATAATGGTAAAGAAAATTCTTTAAGGGTCTTTCTCCTCCCCCCCCCCCCCCCTTGAAGTAGAATGGATCACTTCACTCTAAAGTTTTCTTTGATAGCTCAAATGAAGACATTTAAAATGTGCTTTTAAACTCATAAATCCTACTTTGTGATAACTAGCCATTAAATACAAGATTGCATGTCTTTCAGAAAGACAGCTGTGCTTCACAGCTATTACAGCAATATACTGTATGTCAGTATGCTTTGAATTTGGAATATATATCTGGTCAAAGTCAAGAATGTTGACTCAAAATATTTTTAGGGGTGTATTTCCATTGTCTGCAACTAAACATAGGTCCCTGTGCATTACCATGAAATGATATCTTTAATCTCACCTGGGATGGAGTGCTGTAGGGCTGTAGCATTTTCTTAACGTATTATAATTAAGGGGTGGGGGGGAGGGGATGTGGGAGATAGTTTATTCTCAGAACAATCAGCACATTTTCTGTAATAGCATGCACAGATTTTGTAATATTCCCCTATTGAAGTGAATATTAAAATAGTGTTACAGAATATGTTTATAATGAATGAATTTTGACATGAGAAATTGGTTCTTCCCTCAAGACCTTTTTTTTTTTTTTTTAAAGGTGTGCTGTGTGCCCTTGGAAAAAGTAGTACTTCAAGACTTTATGAACTGCAGTACGTTTAGGATCTTTTAACTTGTTTAGAATTCCAGGAAAAATACTCCACCCCTACTACTTATTAATCTTCTGTCTGAAAAGGAAAGAGCACTCTACCAAGCCTAACATGCAATACCCCTGCTAATCCAGTACCACGCATGTCTTGAGCTAAGACTACCAGTCATGACATCATTTGGGGTTCAAATAATGGGTCACTGGCAAGACTTTAAATATGTACTCACAAATGGTCAGTTGGCAAGTTCCTTTAATGAGCAGGGGCATCAGCAAAGTGAACCTGATAAGTGTCACTGGTGCTCTTCATGAGAAGATGGGTAGAAGTCAAACTGACCAAATTGTGTAAATTTTGCTTAGCTGCTGGTCAGGAAACCTGAGCGGTAGCAGAGGCTGGACAGAGAAATTCAGAAAGGAAGAGTCCCTAAAAATGAGAAAAGGAGGTTCCCAAACATAAGGCTAGAGAAAAGGAAAACAATGATGCAGATGGAGTCAGGATGGAGGAGGCTAATGCAAATAGAATAGAAAACATAGGGGTGGGGGGCGGGGAAGAAGCATCTAGAACTGGGGATGAGAAAAAGCGTATAGATGACATTCCCCCTTCCCTTCCCATAGCCAAGAGGGACTCTGTTGTGGGCAAAAGGAGAGAGAGAGAGACAGACAGACAGCAGCAGCTTCCAATTTGAGACACCATTCAAAAGATAGAGCCCCCAAGTAAGGTCCCTCAGCACTCTAGGAGGATCCCACCAGTACCCCCATTTACAGCAACTGTTGGGCACTGGGTTTCCTCATCCCAGCACTGTCCTCTGTCTGCGTAGGGGACCATCCTTCATACCAGCATCTGCCAAGTTAAATATCAGGTAAAAGGGACCAGATTAACAGCAAAGTCATTTTCATTTGTGACCAGAGTTAGGTTTGAATGAGGAACTCCAGAGGAAAGGCTATTCTAATACAGCACCCATCTGAGCCACCAGTCTGTTTTCTTACATTCAATGACTGCATGTTTTCCTCACTGCTTAGATAGAGCCTTCTTGCCCAATTCTGTTCTTTTTACCATATTCAGCATGTGGATCTAGATTTACAGGCTGAAGATCAAATGGAGAATAAGTATGTAACCATTATACAATGGTTTCTGTAACAGTAATTGTGTAGTTCTGAGTTTTCTAGAACCCAGTCACAAACACACAAAGCTGCAATAGTGTTTGGCCTGTGGCCCATGGATTTCTGAAATGTGCTAACAGCCATGCTAGTGTACTAGGTGAAGGCAGAAACAGCCTTTCTATCTGCTTCTGTGGTTCTGCTTCATGCGTCCATATTAGACATCTAGATTAGAGCAGCTGCGATCGGCTCTTTTATTCAAATTTAACATAGTTTATGGGATCCTGACAGGTTACCAGTGCAGTCCCTTGCGTAAAGGTACTTGTGATTTGTCCAGGGAATCACGGTTGCTCTGTCAAATGTGTCTCGGGATCCTCGGTCTTAAATTGTAATAATTACATATGCACACAATATTCACAAACACTGCAAATGCACATGCAACTGCACACTCGGTTATGCACAGAGAATCATGAAAAAGTGGACCTCACCAGTCAGATCCAAATATATTCATAATTATGTGTACCATACCATATGGGAGCCATGAAGGTAGAGTACATCAGTATCTTGAAGTTGAGATTATTTAAGAAAATGTCATTATTAAAAATATTAAGTTGAAAGAAGTCAGACAAGCGTATCTTTTCTTTAGCTTTATAAACAGCTAATTAACTAGTTTAAGTTAGTTTCAGTGTCACAGTTTATGCTGAAAACTAGGATTTATTTGCTGGAGGAGACTATTTATAGATTTGTCCAATTTGTCTTTCTGGAATGTAGTAGTGGCCAAGTTTATCTTCCAAACATCATATTTGTCAAGTTATTAACATCTCTTTACAGTATGGAGAAAAAGGGATTTTGGCATTAGCAAGCTCCTTGGCTTCCTGTTTACGTATTGCTGATCCAGAGAAGGATCTTTTGTCAAAAAGTGCTCCCAGAATGACTGTATTGAAAAGTTTTGCACTAATTGTTAGCAGTTTAATTTCATAATTAAAAAAGACCCACACAAAAAAAATTCCACATGCCACTGATTTTTCCCACATTGAGTGAAATCTGTGGGGCATCTGCACAACATTTTCCTTTCCCTCTTGTAAACTGAAGTAGGGGAACTATTGGACTTTTGCACTCTGCGTATCAGTGGAACCAATGCATTCTACCTAACAATGGTGCAGACCAGGCTTAGTGAGCTGCTTGGTCACATTATGGAATCCAGATACTATTCAGGGCAAGTGTGCACTACAGTGCTACATCAGCGCAGCTGCACTGATGCTGCTGTAGCATGTCTGGTGAAGACACAAGCGTCTCCTGCCAACATAGTGCTGGTGTGGACAGCACAAAACTTGCATCGCTTGGGGGGAGGGGGGACGGAAGGCGGTTCGCACCCCTGCATGACATAAGTTAGATTGACTTAAGCGGTTGTGTAGACTTGCCCAAGAGTTACCTGAATTCTTGTGTGAATTGGCGAGAATACATGTGGCCAATGATTGATGCTAATATCTGGGGTATTTACTTTTTATTAGTTTGCTGCTGACAGGAACTAGACTTTACATCCCCATCTATCCTTCAGCACATTCAATAA
This sequence comes from Chelydra serpentina, assembly GCA_037349315.1. Lineage (NCBI taxonomy): Eukaryota > Metazoa > Chordata > Testudines > Chelydridae > Chelydra > Chelydra serpentina. The sequence goes on from JBAIAC010000042.1 coordinate 33,915,031, forward strand.
GCTATTACTTGGTTTTATCGAAATCTTTGTTTTATTTCACCAGAAGGAGAATTAACTCAGAAGCCAATATAGAGAGCCTCTGCTGGGCCAGATCCTCAACTGTTCTTCAGGAGCTGTGGTTGCTCTCTGCTGGGCCAGTTCCCTAGCAGGGGTTGGGGCCGCTATTGTAACCTGCATTAGCTTCCCCAAGGGACTATTTTGGCAACCAGGGACTTCAGGAGTCCTCTGTGCTGTGGCAGCTCTATACCATCTGATGACATCTTCCCCCAACCCCATATAGGTGTTTTAGAGGTGCTGTGTGGCAGTAGAGCAGCACAGAATGGGTGGAACACAGCCCACAATTGGGATCATTGACTTTAATGGAGTAACTTCCAATTTATACAAGTATAACTGCTGAGTGGGGCCCCAATATCTCACACCACACAAGCAAATAAACCAGAGTCCAGGGCTCCTGCTCTTCTTTAGGCTATGAGGGGATAAGTTCCATGGAAGGCATGTGGGATGCAAGTTTGATTTTCAATGTAAAGGTTGAATTTCCTTAGCATTTTTGGCTGTGTCTAGCATCTATTAATAAGTAATGACATTTAAGCTCACACATCATATTTGAATTGCACACAAGTTAATATTACTACTTGTGCATTGGATGTTATGGAAACCACAACTCCTAGGCTTGAGGAGTTGGCAGTGTAGTGATTCATTAGCATCAATAATAATTCTGGTCAATGAAGACCTATTCTTGAACTCAGAAAATACTGTTTTCTTGGTTTCATTTAAGAAAAACACAGACTTTTAAATATTTTTAATGACAAACTTGGCTGCTGGGTTGGTAGCAGAAGTATTTTGCCAAGTTTCAAAATTAATACAAACTATTTAATTTGACATTTTTATCTTGGATGCAAGTAGGTTCACATGTTGCATTTTATCATTCCAAACATATCCAGTTTTGGGTAGACTTTCATTGCTATTGTGAACATAAAAATTCCTAAATATGACTGCTGGGGCCAGTTATTGTCAATCAGATTTGCACATTGCTAAGCTTTCAAGCTCACCTCTTCAGTTATGTAAAACCCTTTACAAAAAGATTGCCACATGGCTCAAGAGAAGACGTTTGTGGCGGTCTATCATGGTGTACTTACTCAGTGCCAGTGGTGTCTCCTCCCAGCTGCCCTGGTGAATAGCTGTCTTCCAGGTCCAGTACTTCCCCTTGTGGTCTCTCCCCCATTTTCTTCTCTCTCTGCAACCCCTTTCTCACTCCAGGAGTTGTGCCTTCCTCTTTGTGACTCAGCCCCCTGGCCAGGTCACTATCGAGTTCCCCCTTCCGGGGAAATAGTGTCACACTGGACCTGCTGCCCAAGACCTGCCACTTTGTCAGTGGCTGGTAAGGGAAGCCAGGCCCACCCACTACTCCAAGTTCCAGCCCAGGGACCCTACAACATGCAGCCAAGGTCTGCTCCGTCTTCAACCTTGCTGCTCCCTATTCTGCCTTCCACAAGTTTTCTTCCACCAGCGGCAGAATCAGGCAGGTCAGGGGACCATGCCCCCCACTTTTTAAGATGGACATAGTTTGGGGAGGCAGAGAGGCATTGCCCCTCCAAACTGCAAGGCTTGGGAAAGCACAGGTTCCTACTCTTTCCCTGGCTTCCCTCCTTTCCCCTCTAGTACACAGAGGGTAGCTGCAGACATCCTTGTTGCAGCCTTTTCTGTTGCCAGCTTCCCAACTTTATACTAGCCCAGCCCATACCTGTTCAGCTGAGCTTCTTCCTCCAATCAGGGCTTGCTTCTTCAGCCTAAGCCCCTCATGTGTGGTCTATCACACTAATTGGCCCTTTCTCAGCTTCCTTTTGGTGCTGGTGTAGGGTGAACACCCCATCATACTGCCTAAGGACTTTTAGCCAACACTCAGGGCCGGTCCCAGGCACCAGCGTTCCAAGCTTGCGTTTGGTGCTTGGGGCGGCAACGCGGAAGGGGTGGCAGTCCGGCCGTCCACGGCGGCAATTCGGCAGCAGGCCCGCCCTCTTGCCGTCCGCGGTGGCAATTCGGCGGCAGACCCGCCCTCTTGCCGGCTGCAGTGGCAATTCGGCGCGGTGCTTTGGGCAGCACAAATAGTAGAGCCGACCCTGCCAACACTAATGGCAATGTGTGGTGTATCACAGTCACCCGGAACTTTGTGGTGAGAACAAGGATACAACTCAGATCCTCCTGCTCCAGAAGACCCTACCAACTGAATTACAGGAGAATGTCTGTTAGCAGTATAGAGCCTATGACACACAGCTGAGCAGCCAATTCTATCCAGAAGAAGTAGTGGAACACAATCACAACAGCCTGTGCATTACAATATATTTCATCTCAGACTCCTTCTTTTGCATGTTTGTGACAAGTCCAAATCTTTTTCCAGCAGCTGAAAGTAGGCCATCAAGTTACAGATTAACCACTTTTGCAAGGTTGTGATTTAGCACAGACATAAACTTCCCTTTTTTAGCAGCTATAACTCTCATCTGCGGCACGTGTTCTGCTTAAGACTGTCCTGGGAGCATGGCAAATTGTTCTTATCTTGCTTCCCAAAGAAAGAAAAAAGTCCTAGACAGTGCAGTCAGGATGATGGGTCACTATTGGTATGGTTTTTCATTTAGGAAGGAAATTAACTAAGTTAATATAAAGTTCAGATTCACAGTTCTTCCAGTATATTATTTTGTTCTTGTGTGATGGGAGGGTCTGTTGGCCAAATTATCTCTCTGGGTACGTCTATACTTACGCGTCCCATCGGAGGAGTCCAATCGATCTTCTGGGTTCGATTTATCGCATCTTGTCTAGACGCGATAAATCGAACCAGGAAGTGCTCCCCCGTCGACGCTTGTAATCCTGCTCCACGAACGGAGTAGGCGGAGTCGACAGGGGAGCCTGCGCGCCGTGTGTGGACCCCGGGTAAGAACCTTTTCATTCAAACTAAGATACTTCGACTTCAGCTACGTTATTCACGTAGCTGAAGTTGCGTATCTTAGTTCGAATTGGGGGGTTAGTGTAGACCAGCCCAGAGTAAAGTCTTTTATTCTTTGAAATAACTGTTCCTTTAGCTTTAAGAAGTTGGACTTCCATGTTTTTCTTAACTCGCCTATCTAACGCATTGACTCAGCCCTACTTTACAGTATTAATGCTCAAAGTTTAGGGCACACTTCAACTCAGTCTGTTTAATAGTGTTCTTAGGATATGCTTTTCATACACAGCTTAGCATTCCTTTTGCTCTGTGTTGTGCCCCATACTTACCACAGCTTTCAAATACATTCAAATGAAATATAAAGTTGTCATCTATAGTTAGCAAAAAGCCAATGTATATTTTGTCCAAATAAGAACAGTAGGATTTGACTCTATGTAAAATGGGTGGGTGGTCCTAGTGCAGTTTCTAATGAATAGATATCCACAATAACCACCATCAGAATTGACATCTTTGCTGACAATCGTAACACAGAGGCCAAAGAATGAATAGACATGGAGAATAAAGAAGTCTCTCAATCCTACAGGTGATCCTTAGAAGCTAAGGTTAAGACTCATTGGTAGGCTATTATGGAGAAAGCAGAATTGCTATTCATGCTTTTGTATGGGTGAAGGTTTTCAGTATCCAATATGGCATACTGCACCTGCACTAACGTCACTTAAAAAAAACAAAACAAAAAACCCCCAGACCCTAAACCCATCATCTTTTATCAATTAGTTTACTTTTGCAGAAAGAACGAGTCAATTTGCACGCTCTTAAAGTTAAATCATCTTGTCTGTAGTTTGTTGTTGTTTTTTAAAACTTGCTGCAAAAAGTTCTGATTAGATACAGAACTGGTTTGATGGAATAATTTTGAGTAAGTAGAATATTTTGTGTCAAGCAAATCAGCAAGATTACAGCGGTTCAAAGCACAGCACTTTGCATTCTGTTAGTATTATGTAATTCTTACTGGCATATGTCTAGTTGAAACATTGTAATGTATTTATGTCAGCATTTGTGTTAGAGAATTTAGCAAAGGCACTGCAGCAAGAAAATGAAATCTAAATTTTAAATAGAGCTTCTTGGATTACACTAAATTGATAACATGGCTGCTGCATCGTAAACTTTTTTTTTTAAGATTAATATGTGGAGGCTGTGAACACAGAAGTGTTGTGAAAATGGTTTGTTTGAGTTTGTATTTCAGAACTCCCATGGAACCACCACTTCTGCCTTATTATAGGATTTTCTGAGCTATAGCGTAGTGAAAAATTAACTGTATCATGCATGTAATTTCTGTTTTTTTGTTTTAACAGGATAAAAGATGCTTTGGTTTCAGAGTACGGCAAAGCAGCTAGCAAAATATTCTTCTAGGCCACTATGGAAACGACTGTGTGCCGCCACTACAAATATACCAGTGTTAACTTTGTTCACCAAGGTAAAAAAAGAGTTTGTAAAGCCAGACAGGAGGGCCTAAATATCAGCCTTCCAGGAACCGTAGGTTCAAATAGATCCCAGATGGTAAGGCTCAGCCCTTCATCTTTTAGAGGCAGCGAGATTTAGTTCCATGCAACTTACTGTGTGGGCATTGTTTGGGTGAGACCTCATAATTTGGTTCTACTCTGTGACTATAGAAGTGGCAAGAGGGAGTTGTAGGATTATTGTGGATCGATCAGTGACTTCTTAGCCAGTGGACCCAGTTTACAAGTTAAAAGTCTTTTATTTAAGAATATGTCTACACAGAGGCTGGGAGGACACTTCCCAGCATAGGCAAACAGGCCCTGGCTCTGCTTAAGCTAGCTTGCTAAAATTACAGTGGGGCCATGGTGGCATGGAAGGCTGCTTGGGCTAGCCATCCAAGTACAATCGTGCCCAACCCCCACATACATATTTGGATGGGTAGCCCAAGCTACTATCGGTGCCGTCACGGCCACACTGCTAATAGAGCTAGCACAAGTGCCTGTCCATACTGGGAAGTACCCTCCTAGCTACTGCGTAGAGTAGACCATAGTGGCTTGACCTGGGATTGGAAGGTAAGGTGAGTTCTTTATTTATCATATATTACTATCCTAACAGACGTGCTGAAGGCCAATTAGGCCCTCAATGACACCTGTGCAAAATCCGAGTCAGTGGGCCTGAAAAGGTTTAACATTAGTTCTATCGATGATGCACCAGGAGAAATAAAATCCAACCCATTCCCTCTTTGTTTTGGTGGCTCTGCAGTGCTAACAGGAGTAAAAAGCAATGAGTAGTTTTTGTCTATAGATTGAGCAGATAGGACTCTGAATGCATCCAGCAAGCACATCAGTTAAGCAGGAATGGGGGCTATTTGTATATAGTCACTTTTCAATGTAGAACCTTAACTGAGATCCTGTGTTCTTTGAAAAGTATTAGTAACCCCACTTCACTTTTCATAGGAAGAGGAGTTTCATTTGGTGCCTTTGGCTAAAGTTTTACCTTCTGCACATTGTTTTTCCAACATGTTATTTGTTGATTTTGATTGGCAATCCCTCGATTCGAGGATGATCTCTACCACGGAATTACATATAGGTCCTGAGATCATTCAGGAGTCCGATACTGGTGCACAGTATACAGTGCACAGAGTGCAAAATGTATACAGAGTTCAAAATGCTCTAAGATGAAAGATTCTGTGTAAGTGTAAACTGTTGTGAATTTTAAATAAAGTGAAAAAAGTGTGAGTTTGCTGAGAGAAGATGAGACTGGAGAGGCTCCCTCATCGAGTAATGCTCGTTTTTTTCTACCCAACCTGGAAAAAAGTTAAATTATATTACAAAGGTGCAGACTTTCTAGAAAAAGAAAAGTCAGCACTTGTTTCTTAATCAGTGGAATGTGTGTTATACAGTGAAACCCCCCTATGGCGCGCCCCGCCATAACGCGAATTCGGCTATAACGCGATCATAAGGTGGCTCCCGCTGCCCCAAGCAAAAAAAAAAAAAAAAGCATCCAGAGCGTGCTTCCTCGCCTGGAGCCAACCCTGGCTCCATCTCCTCCCCATCTCCCGTTCCTTCCCCCCTGCCTCCGCTTCCCCTTTTGGCAAGAAGGGAAGAGACCGGCTTGAAACTCAAGCTAGTCAGTTTCAAGCCGGTCAGTTTCAAGCCCTCTCTTCTCTTCTCCCCAAAGCGGAGAAGTTTGACCAGCTTGAAACTTCTCAGCTTTGGGGAGAAGAGAAGAGAGGGCTTGAAAGTGACCGGCTTGAAACTTCAAACTTCTCCGCTTTGGTGAGAGGAGAAGAGACGGCTTGAAACTGACCAGCTTGAAAGTGACTGGCTTGAGTTTCAAGCCAGTCTCTTCTCCTCTCCCGGAAGCGGAGAAGTTTCAAGCCCTCTCTTCTCTTCTCCCCAAAGCAGAGAAGTTTCAAGCTGGTCAGTTTCAAGCTGGTCAAACTTCTCCACTATGGCCAGAAGAGAAGAGACCAGCTTGAAACTGACCAGCTTGAAACTTCTCCGCTTTGGCGAGAGGAGAAGAGACCAGCTTGAAACGGTAATTTTTTGTAACCCCCCTATAACGCGACCCCGCATTTATCGCGATGGAATTTTTTGGACCCCAATTATCGCATTATAGCGGGGTTTCACTGTATGAGGAAACATGCTCTGTCTCCGCCATCTGATCCAGCACTGTGCTTTTTCATAATCCAAAGGGCAATAACGTAGGTAGTACTGCCATTCATTTTAGAGATTAATAATTAGAAAAAGCTCTTTTGCATGATTATTGTGCATACATACAGATTAGCAATTTGAAATTCTGTGATAGCAAAGTTGAAACAGTTTTCTAAACTGGCCTCTTTTGTTGAATACGTGCTTAAGGTAAAGTACTTTTCATGTCTCACAGAACGTGTCATATCACTGGCATTTACACAACAAGATCTCACTAAACTGCAGGCTGCTTTTAATAGACCGATTTGTGCTCTCGGTTTATCCCCATTCACCCCAGGCATGTGGTTTTTGGGGATTTTTTAAAGTAAGGACAGGAGTAAGTATGAATGAGGCTCAGCATAAGTGAGAATGTATTGTATAAATAAAAAACTCTCCTTTCAGCCTCTTCTGTTGCCCACCACATGTGGATCTCTTTTCTGTATTAAATTCAAATTCCATTTGCAGCCAGGGCTATTGAGTACTTTCAGAAGGACATGAACATATATGCAAGCTGCTGAATGTCCATTTAAAGCAGTTTAAAGTCTGTTTGCAGAGACTCTTGGCTAGTCAGAGCACAACATTATTTCTGGGCATAGTTCCCATTGGAACTCAATGCTGGCTTTATTAAAGGAGTAAAGTGCCATAACTTGCTTTGTTACTTAGCACTTGTCCACACACACACAGGCTGGAAATGAAATAGCTAGGTAGTTTTAGATCCAAACCTTTACTTATTTCAATACAAGGCTTGGTTTAGTTAACTGTAGTTCAATCAAAATAATTAAACTCTTAATCCAAAATAAGTGTCCCCACAGACTTGCCTCAAAATAACTGAAAGTGTGAATTCAAACTGATAAAAGCCTGGTCTAAATACACAGTTTCCCGAGTTAACTTAAAGGTGTGATTGTGCATTTAAACTGGTGCAAGTTTGTGTGTGGATAATCTTATATCAATTTAAACCTGGTTTAAGTTGTGCCTGTAAATGTATAACTACACTGATAGAAGAGTATCCAAGCACCAAAATGCACTGTTTTAACTAAGTCAGGTCTTAAACCACTTCAGATTCTAATGGTGCAACCTGCATGTTTTTACAAGCCCTTAGTAAGGAGAAATGGTGCGTCTCTGTCTGCCCTTCTGCCCCTGCCAGCTCATTTTACTAGCTTCACTACCTTAGCAATCTTTCTTTTAGTGATAACCCATAAAGAGTTGAGCATCCCGTAGGTTTAGTTTGAAGAGTCTAGTCTGTTACAACAGATTACATGCAACAAAATTCTGTCAGCCCTTCTCAATAACACATACGGTCAGCTCATTCACCATCACCAGCTCTTCCACAAGTTACAAACAACAGCAGCTTCACCCCAAACTTCTTGTCCTTTAGTACCTTGCATAGGGTTTCAAACATTAAGGGTGTGTCTTCACAGCCTAGCCTAGCCTACCCTACCCTACCCAAGCTAGCTTGACTCCAGCTAGCATAAGATAACAACAGCAGTGAAGAGAGCATAGCACAGGCAAGTGAGCCACGTGTGTATCTAGGTAGGGTCCATGCTGCACTTGTATTACCTGTGCTGAAGCCTATACTGCATTGTCTTCACTGCTGTTACTCACACAAGCTGAATTCCATCTAGCTCTGGTAGACTAGCCTCTGCACACCTTTTGCTGTGTAGATATACCCTAAGAAAGCTTTGGCGAGGGAGGAAAGGAATAGACATTTTCCATCTGTGAAGAGTACTTCATGGCAAAGAGACAGAACTATCATGTTTTTCCTCACTATATTTTGTGTTAAATTACTATATGCCAAATAATGTACACTGATGTGTATCTGGAGTGACTCCAGGGAAGTCAATAAAGTTTTCCAGATACACATTGGGGAAGTGACTGTAGAAATCAACCCTATAACTTGCCTTCAGAACCATGCAGCTGTGTCAGCTTTTAGAACTTGCACCGTTTCAAAAATATTTTTATTGTGGTCACAAATTAAAGGTAGAGTCAAAAATCTTAGAGGTGTTGACTGGATAAAAAGGGAGATTTCCTTTTTATTACTTATATAAAAAAGAATTTACACTTACAATCTGTGCTGTGCTGATTAAAGTGAGATTTTGAAAGTGATGTGGCAATGAGGAGAGAACCAGCATTTGGAGTAATGATAGCATGTAACATACTTAGAAACAAGTTAACAGAATAATCTGCATGTCTTATTGATTTTTTTAAGATGATCTGCATATTTTCCTTTAGAACCCGTGCCCTCTGTGTGATGAAGCAAAAGAAGTGCTTCAGCCATATAAAAACAGGGTAATGTAATACAGTACTATGTATATTATATAGAAAGAATAGTTTCTAGGGGACCTTTCTTTGTAAAAGAAAAATTGCTTGATTTTATTTGCATCCATTGTCATGGGCAACCTCTTCAAGAAAGTTTTAGCACTGATTTCCATAAAACTCATTATTCAAAATCATTTTCAGACTCTGTGGCTCAAGTAAGTGTTAGCAAAGGAAACCAATGAATACAATGTTGCAGCTATTTAAAAAACTTTTGCTGCTATAAAGGGTTCTCAAACTGGGGGTTGGGACTCCTCAGGAGGTTGCGAGGTTATTATATGGGGGGGGGGGAGTCGTGAGCTGTCAGCCTTCACCCCGAACCCCGCTTTGCATCCAGCATTTATAATGGTGTTAAATATATTTAAAAAGTGTTTAAAATGTTTAAGAGGGGTCACTCTCAGAGGCTTGCTATGTGAAAGGGGTCACCAGTACAAAAGTTTGAGAACCACTGTACTATAGTATACATATATCTCAGGTGTGTAATGCAGTTTGCAGCAAAACTGTTGTGAGGCAGGTCCATTATATATTCTTTGCCCTGTGTCAATTGAAAGTACTTTCCCACCATCCTCCCCAACTAATATTCTGTCAACTGCCTGTAGTGCACTTTGACCAATTTTTGAACCCCAGTTGCTTGAATTTAGAGCAAGTGGTGCAAGCAGTAGTAGACACAAATGCTGCACCCATGAGCAAAACAGAAAATGCCCGTCGACCCAGCTGCAGAAAGAAAATGACCAAGATCATATGTGGTACAGTTCCTCACTGGGAATCCAGGGAACCATGCTAGGCTAAACATTCAGACGGTCGTTGGAAGTACACAAGCAAAGTTTGTGGCTACATCCATTTTCTGCCTGCAAAATCTGTGTTTCCATGCCAGGGCAAAAATAGAGGCCTGCTGAAAATGTGATCCATTTTGTTAAAATAAATCTGATATTTGATTAAAGACAGCAGCTATTTTTTTAAAGTGTCCAATGTTATAAAATGTTTAACATTTAGTTCTTTTCTTTCAAAGTTTATTTTGCAGGAGGTGGATATTACCCTTCCAGAGAACTCAGTGTGGTATGACAGATATAAGTATGACATACCGGTCTTCCATTTAAATGGGCAGTTCCTAATGAAGCATCGGGTAGATGTTAAAAAATTTGAGAACCAGCTTGTGAAGCTAAAGTGTCAAAATGATGAAAACCAATGAAGGAAATGCAGCTATTTTGACACTGGATTGAAGGGATTTTGAACAAATGCTTTGAAACTGTTGCATACATTATCAAACCACATTTTCTTTGGAATGTAATGTACATATTTAACATTCAAATTTTAGTTATTTGATTTATATTCCATTTTGTAGTAATGATGAAGCCCATCTGACTGAATAGCAACTCTTCATCTTCATCTGCTATCCTAGATGGTTTTGTTTTTCAATGAGAGAATAAGTGCTATTCCACAGCAGCAGATAAAATGAAATGCACTTTCAGATCATTAATACACCCTGCACTGACAAAGGAATGTTTAAGTTATGTCTGTATGAAGCTTCTTCTGTAAGACTTTCACAGTGCATCCCAAATGCTTATTTTGAAGTAGAGAGGAGAGCTGTTATAAGTGGGGAGGGGGATACAAAAAATCAAACTTATACTCTTGTATAGAATCATACCTTTTAGAGACCTGGATTTAGTTGTTATTCACCCGTGGAAACTGAGTGGTTTTTTTTTTTTAACGGGATGAATATGTTACACTTAAGCTTAAAATTTCTGCTTATGTTAAACAGGGAGATTTGAGCTCTTTAGTACTCAAGTAAAAGTATAAGTGAAAGTTAAATTGAACCAAGAGGGCCCAATTTTTCCTTGAAACAAGATTTAACACTGAAAACATGCCTCTCTGTGCTAGCTACCACCTTCATTTTACTCTCTGGAATTAAAACACCCTAAGAGTTTTCTTGTAAATCTGCTAGCATGAGATAAGGTAGCTTCTCCCTTAGGCTTAGGCTACACTATTAAAAAGAAAACATGCTAGCATGCGGTTCTCTGCCACAATTAGGGATGCCCATGTCATACCAGGACTTTTTCTTAATTTGCCAGGGGGCACAGAAAACATGATTCTCTAATCGTATTATGGGAACAGTACTTGGATTTAGGGTTAACAGTCTTTTCGGTAGTGTAGATTGGCCCTTACGTTCTCTGACAGAACACAAAAAACTGACATTTTAGTCCCATCTGTGACTTCGCTGTATCTTAATTTAGTGACTGGCAAGTGTACCTGTATCGCAGGGGGTGAGGCAGCTTCTACTAGTGCATTTTTGCATCACAGGGCAGAAAAGAATAATGTGGGTAGATGGAACTCCTTAAATATATTTAAGGAGGAGGATGAATTGAGAAAATTAATGGTTGTCCTTGAGGCTGAACAGGCTATAGTACTAACTAAACAGTATTGGAAAAGTGTGATTTTTCTTTTCAGTCTATTAAATAATCTGGCCAAACAAAAAGTAATGTAATTACTACATTTCTGTTCTCCTTAGCACTGTTGTATCTGAGCACCTTCCAGAATTAGGAAATTAAACAAGAAGCCTGTCTATCAAAAGGTGGGTCGTCTTCATTCTCAATTCTTAGAAAATTCCAAACAAACAAGGACACACACACTAAGCACCAGACAGACTTACCAAATTAAGATCAAGCATTCACTACAGAATTTTCACACTAGTTTTCAGAGTCACAGAACTTCAGAAACCTGTGCCCTCTCTATGAGTCCTGCAGAAAGGTGGGCATCATTAATGAAAAAGGCAGGAATGTAATTGAAACTATATTAAATTAACAAAAACAAGAAAAACCCACAGTAAAAACAAGAAAAACCCACAGTAAAAAAAAAAAAGAGTGGGCCAGCCCACTGCTTCCCGCAGCTCCCATTGGCCGAAAACGGCAAACCATGGCCAGTAGGAGCCGCGAGTGGCCGTACCTGCGGAGGCGGCAGGTAAACAAACTGGCCCGGCGCGCCACGGGCTTACCTTGAGCAAGCCGCGGACCGAGTTTGGTAACCACTTATTAACCCAATAGCATAGGCTTGTTTTGGAAAACTCTCCCTCAGCAATTCAGATTAGCCATTTGATATAGAAGGTAACAGAAGGGCTTGTTACCTCATGAGTCTGAGAGTATGCCCAGCTGTTGCATCTGTATAACACCCTATCACCCTGGCCTTTGATAAACTACTTCTTCCCCTTTTTATTCTTAGGTCCACTCTGCCACTTCCTTGGCCTTGATTCTCAGCTATCTTGTCCCTGGCACGACCACTTACACCTGTGCAAAGTAAGTACAAAGGGTATGGAAAATATTAGCACATCAGAACTTTGCACAAGTGTAAATGATTGCACCAGGGACAAATTAAAGGCATTGTGTCTTAACACACCAACCAAAACCAAAACAGGTTTCAACACCCATTGTATCAAAGCACCCTTCTTGCACTGGATGTTAAAAAACAGGTCTGCCCCATCCATAGTCCTATTCAATCACCGAGGAGGTGTGCTCAGAGGGAAAGTAATTTCTTTCTATTTGTGCAAAGCCAGGGAGACTTTATAAAGTTTAGGCTACCCCTTAAAGACATATATTGAGAGGGCGCCTTTAAAACATGGGTCTGAATTGCCTCTGTGTCAGCACACAAGGGCTAATTGGTTCCTTTCCATAATATAAGAAAATTTCACAGAGCCAGAGTTTTTCCCTACCATTTTTTGTGATAAAATAATAGCACTGTATAGTGCATTTCATCAGTAGATCTCAAAGCATTTCACAAAGGCAAAGCATTGTTACCCCTATTTTACAGATGGCATAGAGAAGTTATGTGTTTTGCCCTGTATCACAAGATTAGTCAGTGGCAGAGCTTGGAATAGTCAACAAGTTATAGCTATCCCTGAGATGGGAGTATTTTCCCTTGTTTTTATGATGACATATTTTGTGTGGTAAACCTTTCTGATCAGGTCAGAAGATGATGACTTGTCTGTGCCTTATTCACACTGAGGGTGGGGAGTTTTATTGTTAACTACACATGGTATTTTTCTAATACTTCGTAATTTAATGTGAATGCTAACAAGATTTATAATAGCATTATTTCCATGGATCACAAATGAAATTCTTGTCTTGGGGCTAACCTGTACTGAGGAGATGGAGGCTTCACAATGGTCAACCAGATTGATTTTATTTTAGGAGGTCCATCTAGCCCAGGGATCGGCAACCTTTGGCATGCGGCACGTCAGGGAAATCCGCTCGTGGGCCAGGATGGTTTGTTTACCTGCAGCGTCCGCAGGTTTGGCTGATCACAGCTCCCATTGGCCGGTTTGCCGTTCTAGGCCAATGGGGACTGCGGTAAGCGGCGTGGGCTGAGGTATGTGCTGGCCGTCGCTTCCCACAGCCCCCATTGGCCTGGAACGGCGAACCGCGGCCATTGGGAGCTGCGATCGGCTGAACCCATGGACGTTGCAGGTAAACAAACCATCCCAGCCCACCAGCGGAATTCCCTGACAGGCTGCGTGCCAAAGATTGGTGATCCCTGATCTAGCCTAATAAGAGGTTGCCTCTCTCCAACCCTTCCTCCTAGTCAGGATCAGAGCTGATTCTGCATTCCTTGTGCTTTCCCATGCTAAATTTCTGTTGACTTAAATGGGAGTGTTGGGGATGCAAGGAGTGTGGATTTGAGCACACAGACCTAGATTTGAGAGAGGGAGATTTCCCTGATGACTAACGAAAAAGAGTACTTTCATCCATTTATCTTGGAAAAAACCTCCTCTTTCAAAGACTTTATTTTATGTATGAGATATAATGCTAAACACTCCACATTTACCTGAGAAAACTTTACTACTCTCCCTATTCTCACCCTGAGCCTCAGTCTCTTACCAGAGAAAGGAACATAAGAACGACCATACTGGGTCAGAAAAAAGGTCCATTTAACCCAGTATCCTGGCTTCTGACAGTGGCCAATGTGGAGAAACTAAATGAATTCTTTGCATCGGTCTTCACGGTTGAGGATGTGAGGGAGATTCTCAAACATGAGCCATTCTTTTTAGGTGACAAATCTGAGGAACTGTACCAGATTGAGGTGTCATTAGAGGAGGTTTTAGAACAAACTGATAAACTAAACAGTAATAAGACACCAGGACCAGATGGTATTCACCCAAAAATTCTGAAGGAACTCAAATGTGAAATTGCAGGACTACTAATTGTAATCTGGAACCTATAATTTAAATGAGCTTCTGTACCAAATGACTGGGGATAGCTAATGTGACGCCAGTTTTTGAAAAGGGCTCCAGAGGTGACCCTGTCAATTATAGGCTGGTAAGCCTGACTTTGGTACCAGACAAACTGGTTGAAACTATAGCAAAGAAAAAAATTGTCAGACACATAGATGAACATAATTTTGAGGGGGGAAGAGTCAACATGTTTTTTGTAAAGGGAAATCATGCCTCACCAATCTACTAGGATTCTTTGAGGGGGTCAACAAGCATGTGGCAAGGGGGATCCAGTGGATATAGTGTATTTAGATTTTCAGAAAGCCTTTGACAAAGTCCCTCACCAAAGGCTCTTAAGCAAAATAAGCAGTCATGGGATAAGAGGGAAGGTCCTCTCACGGATTGGTAACTGGTTAAAGGGAAACAAAGGGTAGGAATAAATGGTCAGTTTTCAGAATGGAGAGAGGTAAATAGTAGTGTCTCCCAGGGGTCTTTACTGGGCCCAGTCCTATTCAACATATTCACAAATTATCTGGAAAAAGGGGTAAATAGTGAGGTGGAAAAATTTGCAGATGATACAAAACTACTCAAGATAGTTAAGTCCCAGGCAGACTGCAAAGAACTACGAAAGGATCTCTCAAAACTGGGTGTCTGGGCAACAAAATGGCAGATGAAATTCAATGTTGATAAATGCAAAGTAATGCACATTGGAAAACATAACCCCACCTATACATATAAAATGATGGGGTCTAAATTCGCTGTTACCACTCAAGAAAGAGATCTTGGAGTCATTGTGGATGGTTCTCTGAAAACATCCACTCAATGTGCAGAAGCAGTCAAAAAAGCTAACAGAATGTTGGGAATCATTAAGAAAGGGATAGATAATAAGACAGAAAATATCATATTGCCTCTATATAAATCCATGGTATGCCCACATCTTGAATACTGCGTGCAGATGTGGTCACCCAATCTCAAAAAAGATATGTTGGAATTGGAAAAGGTTCAGAAAAGGACAACAAAATGATTAGGGGTATGGAGTGGCTTCCATATGAGGAGAGATTAATAAGACTTGGGACTTTTCATCTTGGAAAAAAGACGACTAAAGGGGGTGGGGGATATGATAAAGGTCTATAAAATCATGACTTGTGTGGAGAAAGTAAATAAGGAAGTGTTATTTACTCATAACACAAGAACTAAGGGTCACCAAATGAAATTAATAGGCAGCAGGTTTAAAACAAACAAAAGAAAGCATATTTTCATACAATACATAGTCAAGCTGTGGAACTCTTTGCCAGAGGATGTTGTGAAGGCCAAGACTATAACAGGGTTCAAAAAGGAACTAGATAAATTCATGGAGGATAGGTCCATCAATGGCTATTCGCCAGGATGGGCAGGGATGGTGTCCCTAGCCTCTGTTTGCCAGAAGCTAGGAATGGGCGACGGGACGGATCACTTGATGATTACCTGTTCTGTTTATTCCCTCTGGGGCCCCTGGCTTTGGCCATTGACAGAAGACAGGATACTGGGCTAGATGGACCTTTGGTCTGACCCAGTGTGGCCGTTCTTATGTTCTAAGATCACAGGCTGCAAGGCACCATCATTGCACTTTTGCAGCCCTGCCAAGTCCAAGGTTTTTACTGCTGACTACAGATTTACTAAAGAGAAACCTGAGCAAGCTTCTGGTGCCAACCTGATGCTGGCTTATCGTGGGGACAATGGAAAGAACTGCATATGAAACAGAGAATTAGCTGTGTGTTTTAAGAAACAGCCCTCACACAAAAATGTTTCAGTGTCATCTTCTGTATCCCTGTTATTACCAGTTCTAAGAACACCAGGTGTGAAATCCTGGTCCCAGTGACAAAACTCCCATTGACTTCAGTGCAGCCAGAATGTGTGTCAGATGCAGAATTTGTAAACGTCTTGACTTTCTGTGGGTTTGTTGTTGAGTTCTCCTTTCTTTTTTTTGGAGGGGTGGGGTAGGGAGGAATTGATTAGTGCTATCTCAAGATAGACTATCACTAACAGGGCCTCCTCTCCATCCATTTTAGGACTTGTCACTATGAAAGAGATAAAGGAACAATACTGGAAATATCGCATGGCAACTTGTATTATTTATTTTGGATTTTCATACCGTGTATGACATCTCGTAAACACACTAAGCTCCCAGAAAATGCATGCAGTAATCCACGATGATGTTTGTTAAAGAATAACTTTAAAATTAGAAGGCATGTGTTTTTTTCATAGATTCATAGGCTGGAAGGGACCTTGAGAGGTCAAGTCCAGCCCCCCGCCCTCATGGCAGGACCAGTTACTGTCTAGACCATCCCTGATAGACATTTATCTAACCTACTCTTAAATATCTCCAGAGATGGAGATTCCACAACCCCCCTGGGCAGTTTATTCCAGTGTTTAACCACCCTGACAGTTAGGAACTTTTTCCTAATGTCCAACCTAAACCTCCCTTGCTGCAGTTTAAGCCCATTGCTTCTTGTTCTATCCTCAGATGCTAAGATGAACAAGTTTTCTCCCTCCTCCTTATGACACCCTTTTAGATACCTGAAGACCGCTATCATGTCCCCTCTCAGTCTTCTCTTTTCCAAACTAAACAAACCCAATTCCTTCAGCCTTCCTTCATAGGTCATGTTCTCTAGATCCTTAATCATTCTTGTTGCTCTTCTCTGGACCCTCTCCAATTTCTCCACATCTTTCTTGAAATGCGGTGCCCAGAACTGGACACAATACTCCAGTTGAGGCCTAACCAGCGCAGAGTAGAGCGGAAGAATGACTTCTCATGTCTTGCTCACCACACACCTGTTAATGCAGCCCAGAATCATGTTTGCTTTTTTTTGCAACAGCATCACACTGTTGACTCATATTTAGCTTGTGGTCCACTATAACCCCTAGATCCCTTTCTGCCGTACTCCTTCCTAGACAGTCTCCTCCCATTCTGTATGTGTGAAACTGATTGTTCCTACCTAAGTGGAGCACTTTGCATTTGTCCTTATTAAACTTCATCCTGTTTACCTCTGACCATTTCTCCAATTTGTCCAGATCATTTTGAATTATGACCCTATCCTCCAAAGCAGTTGGAATCCCTCCCAGTTTGGTATCATCTGCAAACTTTCTATGCCAATATCCAAGTCGTTGATGAAGATATTGAACAGAGCCGGTCCCAAAACAGACCCTTGCGGAACCCCACTCCTTATACCTTTCCTGCTGAAGCTAAATTTATGCAAATTTGTGAAAATGTGCAGGGCTACTTTTTTTGGCAGAGGATGTTGGCAAGAATGCATCTGCTCAGATATCCCTCGACAATGTGTATTGTAGAATGGCATAGTAGACATATCTAGCAACTTATTTGCCACTTATACACTAGGTGAAAAAACAAAACAAAACTCAAACCACAACTCCCTCCTTCCTCCCCCTCCCATACCTATAACTAACAAATATATACCAATTTTTCATCATGCTCCTTTGCTTGCATCCCCATCCCCTACCCTTTGTTTGTGCCATTAGATTTGTAAACCCTGCCAGGCAGGGATTGCCTCCTTTCTGTGTTTGTGCTGGATGTTGCACAATGTGACTCCAATCAACTGTGGCCTTTAGGCCCAAGCAAAATGTAAATATTTACTAATAGTAACACCCCTCCCCCCTCCCGGAAATATACGGCAAAAATAGAAGATTTCCCTAGAATTTGGCTTATCTTTCCAGGTCTCACACTTCTAAATAGTTTTTCCATGATTTCTTTAATCTCTCATTACCAAAAAGCAATGGGAATTAAGACAAAGGCTATATTTGAGCTTTTTATTCAATTCTGAATTAAAATGGGGGGGAAAAAATCCTGTTTCAGCTCAGGCCCCAGTCTTGCAAACATTTATGCAGGTATTTATCTTTAAGAATATGACTAGTCACATTGACACAGTGGTTAGAGTCACAAAGGGATTTAGGCACCTAGAAAATCGCTGGGATTCACAAAGCCTGAATTAGGTGCTCAGGCTTCCTATACTTTGCATGGAGAGCAATACAGGTCTAAGAATGGGTCTCACAACAGCCAGCATGGTAGGTGGCACCCCAACTAAGCTAGTCAATGGGATATAGTGAGGAGAGAGGGCCCCTTTTAGGGAGTTTAGCACCGAAGTCCAGCCTGGAGAGAGGCACTTATTTCTGCTTGGAATTCTAAGCTGCGAGCCCTCTCCTAGTGGCAGTGGAGCACTGCTGCTGCCAGCACCTCACGTCTAACTTTTAGCCCTGTAGTTAACAAGCTCACCCGGGATGTGGGAGACCACCTGTTCAAGTCCCACCTCTACCTGATGAGAAAAAGGGATTTAAACAGGCATCTGCAACCTCTGAGGTCAGTGCTCTAGCCACTGAGCTATGGGATATTCTGAGGTAGGGCTCCCTCAATCTCTCCTGTTGCAGCTGTTCCACTGTGGATAAATGATAAATCACTGGAGCCATGGGACTAGATTCCAGGCCTTTTATACCCCCGGTGAGCATGCTAACCATCAGCCAAAAGAGTCATCCTCAGGCATCTCTCTCTTTCGCTGGCCCAATGGCTTTTTAATTATTTATCCAAGGTGGAACAGCCTCAACAGGAGAGACTGAAGGAGCCACCTCTCAGAATATCCCATAGCCCAGAGATTCAAATCCCTTCTCATCAGGTAGAGGAGGATTTCAACCAAGGACTCCCACATCCTAGTAAGACTTCTAACCACTAGGGCACCTGCTCTCCACCCCCAAGCTGTTTTTTTGTGGAATTAGGAATTCTCTGAGCACACCTACCGGATCAGGCCCCACAGGTGAGTTAGGTGGAGCAATGCCTATCCTCCCCCTGTTCAGGCACTGCACTGGAGATTAGGCTGGAGAGAGGTGTCCAGATGTCTAGAGCAAGGCAGTAATGCACGTACCCAGAGGCAGAAACATAAGCACAGAGGGAACTTTCACTGCAAAAATGTAGGCATCCAGTGAACTTACTACCTACAGGGTTTGGCAGCAGCTAAGCAGGAGTTTTGTGAATACCAGTGGTCCCTAAATCTGGGATTTATGGGCCTAAGACCCTGTGTGAATTTAGCCCAATGTGACTACAGATGTGAGTAAAGGTAACCCCAACTGTAAATGTTTAGAGGATTGGGGCTTAAGTGTCTCCTTGACTCTCCCAGAGCAACAGTTTCTACACATCTTTATTCAAAAAAATACAACAGTAGTCTACAGACACTGTAGTTACACCACTGTGAGGCTATAGTTCTTGGACCGTTATTTTAGGGTACTGGAGGTTTTTTTTAATTAAAGGCACAGTGCTGAAATTAGGATTGAGGTGGGAGCCTAGCTTCAGGAATCAAATGCTTAAAAAACCCACACCAATATATATCAAAACCTAAGCTTCAATCCTGCAAGCTGAGGTACAAGTGCCTTTTCAGTGGGACTCCATGAGGGTGTAAGCATTTGCTCATGTAGATCAGATTGCAGGAGCAGGTCCTAGAAGTGATTTTTACTAAGGTCCCATCCTGTCAATACTGAAGTACATGCTTAATTTTACTCACACAAGTACTCCTGCTGAAGCCAAATGGGACTGCTCAGATGAGCAGAGTTAGACAGGGGTGTAAGAGTTTGAGGTCTAAATGTATCTATTTTTTCAAGTATATTAGTTATTTGTATTACTATATGCCTAGGAATGCCAGCCATGGACCAGAGCTTCATTGTGCTAGGCACTGTACAGAAACAGAACACCAAGACAGTCCTTGCTCTGAAGAGCTTACAATCTAAATACCTAACTGGCACCTTTGCTGCCCCCAATTTCACATGTGAGAGCATTCATGCCTTTGGGGGTTATTAAAAAGCCTAGTGCTAAACAATACACCTAGATGCAAAGATTGTTTTTTTACCAGTGGAAAAACAAAAAGCAAAACCCAGCAATTAAAACAAACATCTGCAGCAACATTGGTAACTAATTAATTTTTGTTTTCAGTATTCTTGAGTGTGTAGAAAAGCAACACGACAAAGATGTTAAAAAAACATACATTAGTGACCAAGCTTGTATTTTAGGTGGACCCAGCTGTCTTTAGGGCCTTATAATTGTAGATATTTCTTTGGGAAAATTCACTGCTGGCATAAGCAGGGACATCTCCAATGAAGTCAATGGATTGACAGATATGATCACCAGCGGTGAATTTGATCCAATAAGAAGTTCCTTTATGAGGGATGGAATCAGAGGTACTTGTGACTGTAGTTTTTTAAATGTAATTTTAACATGTTGCAGTTCTCATTGACTTCAATGGGAGTTACATTTGCAAAAAGGATTCACCAAGCTCTAGATGTGCTTTCCTCTAGAATCTTTGAGAGCAGGCTTTTGTTTTGCGACTTTTCTAACAGGGAAACTGCTACAGGGGTTCAATGTGTCCAGCAAACTGATAATGTCTTAAATGGATACATTGTTCACTTATGCTCAAAATTAAACATTTCATTAGTTGATTTAGTGGTTAACTTTCTGTCCAAAATTTGACAGAGTCAGAATGTTAGCAAATAAAGATTAATGCTCTCTCCATGCAATTGTTTCTCTTCTCTCCTGACCCTTCCTTCATCCCAGCTTCTGATGAATCAGGTTGCTTTGATTACAATTTGTGTTATAAATTATCACTTTGAAAATGAAAAAGCTTCATTACAAACATGAATTCATTAGTCTTCATAACATTAGTATTCCCGTTGGCCATACCTGGAAATGTTAAGTGACTTGTGCCGTATCACAAAGGGAAGTACATGACCACAAGTGTTCCTGGATCCCTATTCATCCCTCCCCATACATTTCTCCTCTTGAGAATATTTATTGGCACAATTCCACTCTGAAATTTAACACTATAAAAACAATACCTTCTTACTTCACAGACATGCTTCCCTTTGTGCATTTACTCATCTCTGCAACACAAGTTTGTATTGCTTTATTACTTTTAATGCTGCAGAGCCACACAGAAAAAAATAGAGTAAACTGGATTCTCTTCTTTCTTGTGCATCATGCACAAAACTGTTTACTGTACTAGAGGCCAATTAGCTTGAATTCAGTGGAACTGCACAGATGTAACTTTAGGGCATAATTTAACTAGCAGAAGCTTTATTGCAAGTGATGATGCAATAAAGGAAAAAGCCCAAATTGACTCTCAGAGGCCAGGCTCAGTTAAAGAAAAATATTCACTTGTTTTTACTGCAAGATGGGTATTGAGAGACAATGACCACAGAGCGCCAGGGCAGCATTTGCACAGCTGCATTTCAGAGAATTGCACTTTCAAGCTCTTTTCCTTGCACAGGTGTAAGAGATCGATTCCTTTAAAAACCACGGACACGCCCCCGCCCCCAACTCCTTGCTCTGCGTTATGGATTTGTTTTGTTTCTTGAATTGCAGAATAGCCTGATGGCCCTTTATGTCTTGCTTTTCCTTGCACATCTTTGCAAATAAACCCGCTAGCCAAACCAGCCCCTGAAAGGCTACAAAATGGATTTGTGTAAATAATACATTGATCTATTTACATGCCTGGCCCTTTTATTGCTTGCTCGGCGGAGGTGGCGATGCAGCAGCAGGTCCTTTCAAGGCAGGGTTTGGTTTTTCTGCCTCCTGGAGGCTTTGACCTGGCGGCTTCTCTCGGATGCGCCTCCGCTCGCTGGCCACCAGGGGTCCCAGACACGCGCCGCTTCCCAGCCGCTCTTTGTCCTGCTGCTTCCCCCGCGAGCCGAGCCCGCCTCCCCATCCCGTGCGGAGCCCGGGGCTGGGGCCGAGGGAGGGAGGCGGCGGACGCTGCCGACTTGTACAAGTGGCCGCCAGTCAGGAAGCACCGCCACGCCCCCGCCTCGCCGGCCGGGCTGCTCCAGCCCCCGCTGCCGTTCCACCTCGCTCGCTTAGCAGGTCAATGAATTGCCAGCGGCTTGAGGCGGAGGAGCGGGAGGAGCCCGGCTCTGGAACCGTCCTCGAATCCCTGCCTAGCAAACATGCGCCTCTGCACTTTCTCTGATCCCCCAGCCAGGAACGTAGCTGCTTGAGAAGTTGGGAAACCCAGGAGGACTAACGGGCGTGTAAAGCAACCCGGCGCTACAAAAGGAGGGTGAGTGTGGACGGTGTGCAGCGCGCTCTGCTCCCACCCAGGCTTAGTTCTCGATGGGCATGAAGTGTGTGCGCCTGTCTCTCGGGGTACAGGTTCTGTGGGCTCGGTTGTTTCCATAGGAAACCCCTAGAGGAAGGTAGAACCCGCCCCTGTAAAAGGTGGCCCCCGCTGAAACTTGGTGGGCAATAGAAGCTGAAGTATTATTTTTTGTGTGTGAAATACTAATGCGTGAAAATGTCAGTCGGAGGGTCTCTCTTTAAATGATCCATCTCTAAACCAACAATTAGCTGTTTGTTTTCTTGGCTGCCCCTTTGCCCACGGGTAACTCAAACCAATGTAGTTCATATTCCAAACCACAAGCAATGACAATATGGAGTACATTGGCTTTTTGATAAATAATAAAAATGTAAATAAAGTCATAGCATGAAAATGAAGCTAATAACTTCTGTACAGATAATTATGTTTAATGAGGATTTTTAGCAGACAGTTATATATAGTAGGGACATACAAATAGGTAAAACCAGGCAGGATTCAGTAATGATATTCTAGTCTCCTAGGTAATTATTACAGTTTGCTTTTTGTAAGTTGCCAATTTAAAAAGCAACAACAATCAAGGAAAGTGTTTAAACACACAACTGTGAAACAAACAAATATATATTATAGCCACACACTACATATACATATGTACCCACACAAAACATGTACACACAACCATATGCTACAAACACAATTTCTATATTTGTCATTGAAATGTACAAATAAAACTCATACTGTTGTAACATTTGAAGTTGCAACACAAAATAACAAGAGCCACAGCACTTAAGGTTTAGTCTGATACTGCATCCCTAACTCATACTTGTATATTTTCCTCCCTATAGGATGAGAGCTATGAATACAGTTTTTATTGAAAAATATGGCTACAATATTCATATTTTGTCTTCAGTTTATGATTTTGTGTGGGCCTACAGTATTTCTATGTTCATATGTGATATTAGACATATGCACAGTGGTTCAGTTTTTGAATTCCTGTGTAGTTTTTTGTTGACCGCAAGTTTCACTGCTCTTTTTAAAAATAGAGATCATTATCTGTATATATATCTCTGTGCATGAACATTTGTTGTGTGACATATCCCATTAACTTCTCAGGAGCATTATATAATATGAATGTGGTTTTGGGTTGTGTGGGCATGAAAATGTGATAGAAAACTCAGTCTTGAACTACCCCTGGACAGAGGGGAAAGGAGAGACAGGCTAGCGATATGTATTATGTGCATGTGTTCTTCTCTCTGTGTGTGCATGCATCTGTGTCTGTCTGAGTCAGTCTGTGTCCATGAACTTTACAAGCATTCAGTTGAATACCATTCAGTGCAGATTCCAGTTGCTGGTTTACAGCCCAGCTGCCAGCCAGCCAACCCACCTGTTAAAATATAACATATACATTCCAGTCAAAGCACTTGGAAAAGCAACAAAATAACAATAAGAAATAATGTGTTATCTTAACACAAGGCATGTGTATTAACTTCTGCCTTGATGTACCATAATGGAAAATTAAGTCTTTGAGTATAAGCCAAATTGCATTTTATTAGAAGTTTGGAGTAGTGACTGGTCTGTTGGGGGTTTATTTGGGCAGAGAATTGAGAGTCCACATAAATTAAATATAATTTGACACATACACAACTTAATTTTTACTTGGATAAGAATGCTGTATCTATATCAGGATGGATTTCTACTTCTGTTTGTTCATAATATACTGACTGTTCAGCAACTACAGTTAAGGCTTCTTCAGCAATTCCATTGCAAAACCAATTCTTCACACACTTATACCCCACCCATCCTGAGTCTCAGTGTAGGAACACCATGTCCTTTTTTTATGAGTTAATCTTTATACAGTGGTTTGAAGATGTAAAGGGCTATGTACATGTTAAATATTGCTATGACATTTTAAAAAATAGTTTGATTTAAATTTCAACAAGTTTTAAATGTACCAGTTTAACATTCTCTGGCACTCACCTTTAAAAATGATTTGAACATTTAAAAAAAAGTTAGGGGAATATAATTTGGCAAATAGTAACTCCATGCAGAAATCTAACCACTTCAAGAATCACTAAGCTGTGTAAAGCAAGGGCTATCTAAGGCTATGTGTACACTGCACTTTTGTTGGTGAAACTTTTGTTGGTGTGAAAAAACCCACATCCCTGATAGACAAAAGTTTTACCGACAAAAAGCACCGTGTGGCCAGCACACCTACTGACAAAGCTACCACTCATCGTTGAGGGTGGTTTTATTTTGTCGGTGGGAGAGCGCTCTCCTGCTGACAAAGAGTGACTGCACTGCGTACCTTACAGAAGCACTGCTGCAGCAGTACCGCTGTGCCACTCTAAGGTGCGCAGTGTAGGCATAGCCTAACAAGAAGCAGAGTTGTAACTTTTTTTTCATGAAGATGTTTAAGGCCTAGCTAGTGCCCGCAGAAATAAGTAGAAAGACACCCACTCACATCAGTGGGCTTTGGATCAGGCTGTTAATACACTTACAATACCAGAACCCACCTAGTGCTAATCCTGTGAAGAGACTGACATGGACAAATTCCTGCACTTGTGCTGATCCTCACTGATTTCATTGCGGCTTTGTGTGGATACAAGGGGTCTGATTGCACTGAGCTTGTTGCAGGATTGGGGTCTGCATAATCTAAATGTACTTGCGTGATAAACAGGACTAGTTTTTGAGATGCCATTATATCTCAATTGGACACTGTAAATAGTATTGGCCATTATACAACTTGTAGTGGCTTGGTGTTCAGAAAGTAGTCTGTTACAGTCTGTCACATAGATCAAGCAATTCACTTGTAACTACTCTTTTCATGTAAGTGGCTATTTTAGCAAACGTCAAAATAATATGGATGGATGGATGTGTCTTTAAACTTCCAAGTGGTGGACTTCACTGACCTGAATGGAATAGTTTGGAGTTAATGTAGGCAATACCCACTTTAACTCCATTAGGGCCCAGTTCTGCAAGATGTGGATTCAAAGATTCATGGACTTTAAGGCCAGAAGGGACCATTGTTATCATCTAATCTGACCTTCTGCATAACTGAGGCCACAGAGTTTCACCCAGCAGTTTCTGCATTGGGCTCATAACTTCTGTTTAAGGAGTGCCCTCGCTTGCCTCTCATGTCAGTGGGAATTAAAGGATGCCCAGAATCACACCGCTCTTTTGCAGGTTTGAGCATTAAATGAGTATTAAAAATCCACTTTTTCATGGATCTGTCATTAAATAAGAGCTGTTCTGACATATCATAATTGTGCATATAACTCCCATTAAAGTGCATGAACACAATCACACTTCACAGACTCCAGTTAAAGTCAGTGGGGTGGGAGCTGTGGATGTTCAACGCCTTTGAAAATTAGGCTTATGGTGTCTGTTTGCTGTGCCACCCTAGTGCATCATGGGAGATGTAGTCCTGCCCAGCTGCTGAGCACATGGAGAGAATGAAGACATGAGGGACTTGAAACTACAAATCTCATGAGGCACTACAGGGCTCAGACAGACACAGCAGTTAAAGTTGATCTGAAACTAAAGGTTTTGTTCCAGGTCAACAGACAGCTGAAATGTTTCAATTTGAGACTGTCAAAACATTTAGTTGCAATGAAAACTGTTTTGTCATTTCCTAGTTGAATTTTTTTTAACTTTTCATTCCACCCAAAATTTCAATATCAAAAAAACAGATGTCAAAATTGGAATGCCCTATGAAATGGAAATTTCAGTTTTTGATCAGCTCTAGAATGAACCTCTCAGAGCTGGGGAAAAGACTTTCTCAAGTCTTATGCAAGAAACAGGATTATTAAAAAAATATTTAGACTGCCATCAAGCCAGCCAATATATTTTTATACTAAATGCCTGCCCTATTGTACTCATTTGTTCTGCTGAATTCAACGGGACTACACAAATATTTAAAGCTAAGCATGTGCTTAAGTGCTTTGCTGGCTTGAGGTCTTAATCTTTGATGTTGCAGTAGAAAGGGAGATTGGATTGGCCCAGTTCTGGAACTCAAAAAAAAAATAAAAATCAGTGTTTCCAAGTCAATGAATAGATGACATCATATAATTATAACTGATAATTAACCATGGTTTAGAGTGCCATGTATTTAGCTTAATGAATAGTGATGTGAGAGCCACTTGCCCTTTTTTCATCACCTGTTACTTTACACTTACATGCATTTAAGTTCAGTCAGAAAAATGAAGAGGGATTGTGGGTGCTAGTCTGTAGGAAAAGTACAGCAGATGGAAAATTTAATACAAAGAAGGTGAGAAATAACTAATAAAATGTCAGCTGAAGTAACAAGATGCATGTGGGTGTGTGCGAGGCTGTAATTCACTGGTATGTGTTCTACTTCATATTATATATACATACGTATATTTTTCTCCTGTGTTCTGGGACTAACTTGCTGCACAATGTGTAAGAAGCAGCAACAGAACTACATCCTGCCAACTTTTAGAATTAAGGGAAAACTCTCTCAGTGGTAGCAATCTGGATCTATGTTCCTCTGCTGTACTTGCATTCTTTTTCCTACCTCATAATTTTTGTATCTATTTTTAAAATACATGTGTTTATGAAGTTTTCCACAATGAGTCTCCTGGGCTTACTCTTCTTGGCTGGAGCCATCTTTAGAGTAATACGTCATCAGACCACCATTGATCTAATGATGAACCTATTACTCATTATTCAGATATTGGCAGAAATAGAGTAAGGTTCTAAATGTTTGCATCAAAGGGGCTAGGGGAAACTAGTTATATTATATCTAATCTTTGCAAACAAGCAACAATGTTTTCAAGTATATATGTACTTTCTAATGATGAAATGTATATCTTAGAAAGAGTTTGATTATATCTGCTGCAGGAGAGGGAGAAGTAATAATTTATATGAATTCCAATCCTGGATTCCAAAGTGTGTTGAAGGAAAGAGAGTAGACTTCATATTGGTCTTCATACCACCACTTTTTAGTAGCAAAATGAATATTTTGGAAAAATCTGGCAGCCTTTCCTCCCCATGCCAAAAAAAAAAGCAGCACATTTTCGAAAGAGCTCTGCTCCCATTTATGTACCTACATAAAGTAGCCAGATTTTTTTAATAGGGGTCAGTTCCCAATGGAAAAAATACAATATTCAGTGAGAGGTAAGAATGAAATAAGCAATGTGGTGAGATCAGTTTTCAAAGTGAAAGCTTTGTAGACCTCTCTATTAAATGTAAATGTGAATCGAGGTGGTTGCATGCTATTTGAACCTCTTCTTTATTTCCTGATCTATTAATAGATTCTGGGTTAGAGTAATGAGGTGGGAGGTTCTGGTAGGATGGATTTTCTTCTCTTTACTTGCCCATTTTTGTTTGCCCTCCATTCCCTTGACCCTTTTTCACTTTCCTTCTGCTCCTCCCTTGTTCCTTTTTCTCCATGGTTATCACTCTATTCTCATTTCCCTCTTTTACCCACTCTCCCCCTTGCTTTCCCTTTTCCTTTTTTCCTTACTCTGTTCCCTCTAGTTTTCTTCTCCTCTCGTTGATCTTAATCAGTTTTCTCATCATTCTAGCCCTCTCTGTTAGGTTTTACATCTCTCTCCCATCACTCTTTGCCCCTTTCTTCCGGGTTCCCCCTTCACTCTTCTTGCCTTCTTCATCTCTTCCTAGTCCCTTGGTGTAGTTGCTCTTTCTTGCTGTTCCCATGCCATCTGGTGTCATGACAAAGATGGGACTTGGAGTGGGGTAATGGCTTTACAGGGGGTGGGGGAGGAGGAACACATCTCAAAGTACAGTACTGTGTTAAATGGGAGTGAAGGTTGTTCATAATTCTGAGGTTCTACTGTACTATTATGACAACAGCAGACTTGGGTCCTCCTTTGGTCTCTTCTCCTACTAGCTTTTTTTGCAGGGGTGGAGCCAATTTGCTGTTTTGTGGTGATTTGATTTCCTAATCCCAAGGCCATCTCTGTCAATCTCGGGGGCATTCTCTCTGAGCTTCCCTCTCATATCTTTGAGGTAAATGAGCAGTCAGCCAACATCACCCTCTAGGAAGTCTAACATTAGTACTCTAGAATTAATGTCCCCCTCCCCCACAACATATTCTAGCCAAGTATTCAAATAAGTCTCTTAACTATCTGTTTCCAAGACAGCCGACAGATCTAAGAGAATCCAGTATTCAGTGAGCAACTCACATAGTGTTTAGAGCACTAGGTGATGTGTCTACATCATGCTGTGTCACTTAGAGACAAGCTTACCTATTATTGAATGAGCTGGAGTTTTTTCAGGGAAATTTTCTCCCATGTTCATCTCATATATTACAATCTAGTCTTCTCCAGCACATTTAGAGCCAGAATGAGTGAAACTGGACTAAGTCAAAGGGTATGTCTACACTATCCACCAGATCGGCGGGTAGTGATCGATCTATCGGGGATCGATTTATCGCGTCTACTCCGGAACTCCACCTCCATGAGGAGTGGAAGTGGAGTCGACAGGGGAACGGCAGCGGTTGACTCGCCGCCGTGAGGATGGCCAGGTAAGTCAACCTAACATACGTCGATCCCCGCCCCCAGTGTAGACCAGGCCAAAGAGACGTTCATTGTCCCCTCTTAAACTGGATGAGTCCCACCAAAGTTGGACATCAGTCTGAATCTAATTGCTCTTAGCCATGAAACAAACACATCTCAGCGCAAAAAACATTCAACTCTGCTTCCAGGCTATACACCTTCAGAATCCACTCTGGTGACAAAGAGAGTTGATCAGCACAACCTTGACCGTGGGATATAGGGGACCATGGAGTGGGATTGTTGTTTGAGAGCCTGGGTTCTGAGTTTCTCGTGGTGATGAGTATGGAGAGAGAAGGATGCTTAAAAAAGAAAACAATCACAACCCCCCCCCAAACCATTTTAAACATGTAGACTACCTGTTCCTCAAATAAAAGTTATAAACCGCCCTCCCCCTTAGTCTAGTGTCTGAGCACCTCATGATCTTTAATGTATTTATCCTCACAACATCTCTGTGGGATTGGGAAGCACGAAACACTGTTACCCCCATTTCATAGATTGGAAACTGAGACAAAGGGAGACTGTGTGTCATCTAATAAGGTCCCACAGGAAGCTGTGGCAGAATAGGGAATTGAACCTGTGTCCCAAGTCTCAGCCTAGAGCCTTAACCACTAGAGAATTCTTCTTCTCCTTATCTCTCCTCTTATCTATAATGTGATCTTGTCTAAAATCTCTTAGGGGCACATTGACAGACAAAGAGCCTACTCTTAGGTTCACTTTGTCCAGTGTAAAGGCAACAGCTAATAAAGTCACAGCCATCCACAGTTTAGTCATTGATGAGGCAACCAGCATTTTGTGTACAACTTAAACCTGGCTGGATAAGCTAAATGAGCCTCTCTTGACCCAGCTCTTTCCAGTTAGATGCAACATGCATTGAGAGGGAGTGGTTAGGTTGTGTTACCAATAGCCCAGCTATAGGAGTTATCTGACTCTAAAAACAAATGTATTTGATTGTGTCCAACTAGTTTGAGTCCTGGAATGGTGTTAATGTGGGAATAATTATGGTGCAGAGACTTGTATTTCAGTGACTTCCAAGTCCATGTGGGTGATGGCTCTACAAAGAATCTTATGGCTGCCATGACAACTGTGAAACTCTCTTGCATACTTCAGCCTACACCCACGGGAGAGCACGCTGTCATGGTCAGAACATTCACTCTTCCAATTTGTAGCGAGGGCCATCTTTTGCTCTTATGTTTGTGTTCTTGCGTTTTTCATTGTTCCACCCATGAAGACAGATGAACACGGTAGGCTTTCATATTTCTTAAAGGCACAATGTTATACAGCAAGTAATTAACTCTCTGAAAGGGATGGTAGGATAGTATGATTTTCTGTCCACAGCTATTGCTATTATTGCCTCTAAGCATATAGAAAAAGGAGAGTGAGGATTGGTGTTCTGTTTGCAGGATTTGAGTGTAGACTTGACAGCATGGAAGTAGCATGAAGAAAGTTCCCATATCAGTGGTAAGTAGCTTAGTACTTAGAGCACTGTTCCAGGCCCTACTCTAATGACTAAGTTTTGTTGAAGTTTTACTTTGTTGTGGTGCTGTAGCTTTGCTGCTACCAGGCAATTTATTATAAAGCATTCCTGAACTTTTAAATGCGGACCACAGTTACGTAAATGTTAATAAATACATATGTTGTTGCAAACTCCTATTTAGCTGGGCACTGGATGCATTTCCTTTCTTGTAATTGCTGATTACCAACATATGTCTCTCCCATATCTCAGCTTTCTCCTCTTGTAGTCAGTCAGTTTGATTTCACTTATGTCACAAACTAGCATTATCATCATCACACTCTCTCTTGCCTGGCTGTGAAATATAATGAATTCTAGCATCCCTGAAGAAAGCAGACAGGAGGAGTGCACCAGTCATCAAATATAATCCTAATTACACCCAAATATGTTGATAATCAGCACTGAATGGGAAAGAGAACAAGCATACGTGAAAGAGGGCATGGTAATGTATGTATTAAGGAGCTAAAGCAGGGTTGGAGAAACTACGGCGTGCGGCCCGTCAGACCTTTTAATCTGGCCCTCAAGCTCCTGCCGGGGAGCGGGGTCGGGGGCTTGCCCCACTCTGGTGCTCCAGCCAGGGAGCAGGGTCAGGGGCTTGCCCAACTCTGTGCATGCTGTGGCTCCCGGAAGCAGCGGCATGTCCCCCCTCTGGTACGTAAGGGCAGCCTGGGGACTCTGCATGCTGCCCCTTCCCCAAATGCCGGCTCTGCAGCTCCCATTGACCGGGAACTGCAGCCAATGGGAGCTGCAGGGGTGGCACCTGCGGGCGGGGCAGCACGCAGACCTGCCTGGCCAGCACCGCGCCTCTACATAGGAGCCAGAGGTGGGACATGCTGCTGCTTCTGGGAGCTGCTTGAGGCATGCCGCCTGGAGCCTGCACCCCTGACCTCCTCCCGCCTGAGGCCAAGCGCCGCCTGGAGCCTGCACCCCTGACCTCCTCCCGTGCCCCGATCCCCTGCCCCAGCCCTGATACCCCTCCTGCCCTCCGAACCCCTTGCTCTCAGCCTAGAGCACCCTCCTGCACTGCAAACCTCTCATCCCCAGCCCCGCCCACAGCCCACACCCCGCGCCAGAGCCCGAGCCCCCTCCTGCACGCTGAACCCCTCAGCCCAGCTCGGAGCCCCTTCCCACACCCCGAACCCCTCCTTTCTGGTCCCATGCTGGAACCTGCACCCCCAGCCCAGAGCCTATACCCCCTCCCACACCCCAACCCACTGCCTCAGCCCAGAGCCCCCTCCCATACTCCAAACCCCTCTGCTCCTGCCCCAGCCCGGAGCCCCCTCCTGCACCCTGAACTCCTCATTTCTAGCCCCACCCCAGAGCTCTCACCCCCTCCCGGACCCCAGCCCACAATTTCCTGAGCATTCATGGCCCACCATACAATTTCCATACCCAGATATGGCCCTCAGGCCAAAAAGTTTGCCCACCCCTGAGCTAAAGCATCTTAAGTTTTCTGATCCTTGCATTCTGTGTTTCTATAAAAGCACAGTTCACAAGAAAATCTCTTGATCACTGCCTGTCACGGATCCTAGTGAGCATCCACTCCTGAGCACCTTCTAGGACTGCAGGGGAGGGGGAGAATCCAAGCCTCTGTGCTGTGGATCCCTTGAGGTGTGTTAAGCTTCTGAAGCCTCAGAAGCACTGGTTCCTCCCTTGGCCTTTCTGGCACATTTCCTGGGCACTGACTCTGTCTGTTACCCCATCACAGAAATGGGGCTCCTCAGCCTACCTGCCCTAGCCTCCAAAAACCGTCACTGACACTCAAGATATCCCAGTTACTTAAATCCACCTCTATACCACAACTCTACCCCAAAGCTTCTGGTTGCAGCATAACTCTCTCAGGGGCACGCAGTAGTTATGAACACACACACACTCTGCTCCGTTTAATACAGGGGTAGGCAAACTGGCCCGAGGGCCACATCTGGGTGGGGAAATTGCATGCAGGGCCATGAATGTAGGGCTGGGGCAGGGGGTTGGGGTGCGGGAGGGTGTGCGGAGTGTGGGAGGGGGTGCGGTGTGCAGGAAGGGGCTCGGCAAGGGGTTGGGGTGCAGGAGGGGTGTGGCAAGGGGCTCAGGGCAGGAGTTTGGGGTGCAGGAGGGGGATCAGGGCAGGGGGTTAGGGTACAGGAGGGGTGTGGGGTGTGGCAGAGGGCTCAGGGCAGGAGTGTGGGGTGCAGACACCCCAAACCCCTCGATTCCAGCCCGGCGCCACTTACTTGGAGTGGCTCCGGGGTGGCGGTGGCGCCGCGCCACGAAGGCAGGCTCCCTGCCTGCCCCAGCCCTGGCCTCTCCCGGAAGCAGCCGGCACACGAAGCTCCCATTGGCCGTGAATGGGAAACCGCAGGGAACAGGGGTGGCAATCCCGTGCGCCAGATCCAAAGTCCCGAGGGGCCGGATCCGGCCCATGGGCCATAGTTTGCCCACCCCGGTCTAATATCTTTAATCTCTTTTATACTTAATCATGTCAGTCACAGAGGATTTCAAATCATACAAAGCAACAAACAAAATGCATGTCCCTGCCTCAGTTTGTTTTTGCTAAAGATGGCTTCAGCTTGCATGTTTTGTGTGTGTACGTATATATGTGTGTGCGCACACACACACACACATAATATATATAATATGAGTGAATTCAGTAAGAAGGCCCTGTAGGGTTCAACAGAGAAAAATTCTCCCAAGGCTGTGTGGATGGGAAACAGCATGAGTATATAGAAAATGTGTAGCAGAAGCAGTTGCAATTAGAAAGAATCCATAATAGCTACACATGCATAGCTGGAATACTTCTCAAGTAATATGAGCGAGGCTCTTCTGCTACAGCCGGAGCTGGACATGTGCTTTTCTGTGTGTGTGAATACTGTGCATTGAAAGCTCCTTTATGATTCACAAAAGCAGCTGCTGTAGAGCTGGAGTGGCTGTAGAGTTTTTGCAATTCATTTAATAGGTATATCTCAGACTGCTCCCATCTGTTTTGAAGATTTGGGAGAGTTGAGTATTGGGAATTTTCTTGTTCATCAGTGGCAGTGACAAGGAAGTACACACAATGTTGTTGTTCCATTCATTGAGTGAAATAGTCCTTTCTCGACTCATTTAAGGTCTGTGATCAAAGCTAGCAAGAATACCTATTAAAGTCTACTTAAAATGTGAGTTGGCTTTAGTTGGGCAATCAATATAAATTTTGTAAAGTCTTCAGAAAGGTAGTTCATAGTCAACTTTGCATTAAAAATGTTGAAGATGATTCCTAAGGTAGAGTTTTTCAGGTATCTCTAATAATAGTAATATTTCAGATGTTAGCACTCAATACAAAGTCTTTTCATCCTCGTGATTAAATAAAAAAAAGTAGGTTTTTTAGGGTCTTCATTTTGATTTTCAATAACTGCTAAATGTGGTGTTTTTTTTTTGTTTTGTTTTTTTTTTACATTTTTGTCCCTTGGTATAACATTTTTGCCACCTATCTCTCTGGTAGTCAGGAAGTTTGCAATGATTGCACAATAGCTAATCTATACCTTGAACACCGTGCTTGTAATGTGTTGTATCCATTGCATGTCATTTTAAACCCACTATTTAAATGAAAATAAATAGCAGAGAGATGATCTTCTCAGAGTGTCCGCTTGGTTTTCATCTTTGGGATAACATTCCTTATAGAAAAATCTTATAGAATGTAATGGGAATGAAACCAATAGAGTTCTAAAGTACTGTAAAAAACTAAACTGGAAAAGAGACAAGGAGATCGTCCTTTCTCTATAGTGGGTTTTGTTTTTTTGTTGTTTTTTGTTGGCTTTTTGTTTTAAAATAGACAGAATTGTATCAGAGTTATGCTCTCTATTATATTTTATAGGATTTTCCATAAGGGAGAGATCATTAATAAATGTAAACAAAACAAGGGAAATAATGAGACAGTGTGATTATTGAGAATCATTTATAACCATATATAAAGTTTCAGTAATGCAAAAGACTTCCTTCATAAAGGTGCCTGTATCTTCGATTCAGATTTGCCTAACATTTGTCAGAACACTTTTCTGGCAAAGAGTAATCTAATATGAAATGCAGTTTTCAAGTTTCAGATTTGAGCTTTGAAAATCCCATGTTAGATTTGAACAAGTTGGTCACTCTCAATGGTGTAACACAAGACAGGAAATGTCACAGTTAAGGTTAGAAGCCAAACCGATACATCTTGCCACCCTCTACTCTGTTATCCATTGTGAGTAACTGAAAGACTCCATGGACTAACTGAGTTTCTCTGAGGCCTGGTCGATACTGGGGGGAAGGAGGGAATCGATCTAAGTTACGCAACTTCAGTTATGTGAATAACATAGCTGAAGTCGACGTACTTAGATCTACTTCCCAAGTGTCTTCACTGCGGTAAGTTAACAGCTGACGCTCTCCTGTTGACTCCGCCTATGCCTCTCGCCCTGGTGAAGTACTGGAGTTGATGGGAGAGCACTCGGTCAATTTATCGCGTCTAGACTAGATGCGATAAATCGACCCCCACTGAATCGATCGCTGCTCGTCGACAAGCCCTCAGTCTCGGTGTTAGCAAGAACACCCTTTCAGTCCATCATCCCCAGTTTTGTCTCAACAACTCAATTCCTCAATTAGAAAATGTAAGTCATCCTGGCTTGTTCACTGCCGATGTCTTAAAATCCTAGTTAGACAGCAATATTTTCATTGTGTTGTACAGGAACAATTGCCTGTACAAAAATTACTTCCAGATATTATATAAGATTGTGGCGAGGGATGGGCTAGTGGTATGAGCAGAAGAGTTAGAGAATCCAAGGTTCTGTGATCAGCTCTGACATCAACTTTCCCTGTGGCTTTGGGTAAGTCACTTCATCTCTCTGCCTCTGTTTACCTATCTGTAAAATAGGGACAATAATACTGAGCTACCTCAGAATACTGTCAGGATGTATTAGTAAGTGCTGTGAAGTGCTTAGGAGATAAAAGGCACAGTATAAGTGCACAGTATTATCATCTGAAATCATTACTATACTCTTTAGAAATGTAATTCCTACATAAAGCCACTGATTCTGTAGAGTATGGGTTATGTTACTGTTGATGGGGAAAAAAACGTATTTGCATGAAACAGGATAAAATATTTTCTTACTTAGCTACCTTTACTGACCATATTGACTCAGATACTCAGAAGGCCCAACATACTGGTTTTTGTATCTTATTGACACATTGTTTTATTGAAAATGTTTCCTGTTCCCTCTTGAATGTGCCGCCCAAGTGTAATAATGAATTCCAATGTTTTGAGTATAAACAGTTCCTTGTCACTGTTTAATGATTGTATCCCCCTGACTATTTACCAGCTTTTTCTCTCTTTTTAGAAGATGTGTGACCCGTGGAAATAAAATGTGCGCTAAAAACAGTGTTTAAAATTTTCACTTCTTCGAGTGATTCCGCATGTGTATTCCACAACAGGTGTGTGTGTGTGCTTGCTACACAGGTGTCAGAAATTTCCCCCCTAGCAGTACCCATAGGGGAGCGCCCCTAGCGACCCCTGGAGTGGCGCCTCCATGGTGCGGTATAAGGGTGCTGCACGCTCCCCCGACCCTCAGTTCTTTCTTGCTGTCAGTGAAGGTGCTTTGGAACTGCTCTGCTCCAGCTTTGCTGTAGCAAGTCCCCAAACTGCTTGTTCATTCAGTGTGTGGTACCTGTAGTTAGTTAGTTGATTAGTTTAGTTTAGCTAGAGCGCCCGGGCCAGGGCATGCCCCATGCTTTAAGTCGTGCAACACTTGTAGGCGACCTGTGCCAGTGAGTGATCCACACGCGGACTATTTGCACTGTTTGGGGGAAACCCATCTCAGCGATCGCTGCAAGATTTGCAAGTCGTTTAAGCCTCAGACCAAGAGAAAAAGGGACATTAGGCTCCAGGCTATTCTGATGGAGTCGGCGCTGACCCCGGCTCCGGTGCACTGCTCCGAGTTGGCACTGTGGTGTTAGTGCGCGGCGACCTTTTGGCGCTATCAACTAATCGGCACCACTCCCCATCCACTGGGCACGCCAAGAAGGCTAGGAAGAGGCCTTCTTTGCTGCGGCAACGGAGTAAACCCGGGACAGAGGCTAGACCCATGTTGGGCAGTCCTCGATCCCCACTGGCCTCTAGGCCTCCGACTCAAGTCGAGAGGAGTAGTCCGGCCCATTCGGAACAGGCTTCCCCGGATGTCCGGATGCCTTCCACATCGGGGGTCCTGCAGGCGGCCCGGGATGTCATGTCCATGCTGGAACAGGGAGCATGCCGATGGCCCCGCGCTCCAGAGGCAAGCCGCCGCTGGGATCTCCACTCAAAATACGAGACCGCTTATAAAAAGTCGCGGGACTATAAGAAGCGCCTGCAGATGCAGTCTCGACCTGCCTCCCAGCCTGGGTCCTCCAATGGCAAGCAGGCGGGGAAAAGGCGGTTTTGATGGGATGCCTGGGAGCGCCCTGCCAGTTCTGATCAGGGATCCACCCTCTATAAAGCTTCCCTTCTCCAATCGGTTGTGTGCTTTCCTCCCCGAGTGGTCGTGGCTGACCTCGGACCAATGGGTCCTCAACACCAGCTCTAGGGGCTACCCCCTCCCGTTTACTTCCACCCCGCCCAACCACCCTCCACTCCCATCCCTCCTGGGTTCCCCTCTCACGAGGCTCTGCTCGAGCAGGAGGTGGGGAGGCTCCTGGGCCTAGGAGCGATGGAAGCGGTGCTAGGGGAGTTCAAATGCAATTTCCTTATCCCGAAGGCCAAAGGAGGGCTCAGACCCATCTTGGACCTGCGAGGCCTGAACCAGTACATGGTGAAGCTCAAGTTCTGCATGGTCTCCCTGGCCTCCATTATTCCCTCCCTGGATCCTGGGGACGTGGATGTGGAAGTACGTGTCCTGCAGATCGTGGGCGGCCTCCCTTGAGATCCTCCTTCCGTTTCACGGTTGGGGAGGAACACTACCAATTTACGGTCCTCCCGTTTGGCCTGTCCACCGCCCCAAGGGTATTCACAAAATGTATGTGGTAGTAGCGGCCTACCTCAGGCGCCAGGGGGTCCAGATCTTCCCCTATCTGGATGACTGGTTGGTCAAGGGCAGCTCCCGGTCGCAGGTACGAGATCACGTGGCGTTCCTTCTGTCCACATGCGCCACTTTGGGCCTGTTGGTAAACACCAAGTCCACGTTAGTCCTGGTACAACACACACAGTTTATTGGGGCGGTCCTGGACGTCTTGTCGGCCAGAGCCTCCCTCCCACCAGGCAAGTTCGAGACCCTGAAGGGGCGCATCGACACGGTCACAAGGTTTCCGGTGACAACAGCCAGAGCGTGCCTCCAGCTCTTGGGTCACATGTCAGTGTGCACATATGTGGTCTGTCATGCCAGACTCAGGATGAGGCCCCTCCAGCTCTGGTTGGCCTCATAATTCTCCCACGCCAGTGACAGGATGTCCTCTCGGTGCCTGAGCCAGTGATCACCTCCCTACGGTGGTGGTCCTCCCCGAGAAACATGCTCCAACGGGTCCCGTTCAGGGGCAGGGCCCCGTTGCTGGACCTGCTGTCCGATGTGTCAGACCTGGGATGGGGGCCCCATGTGGGGAACATTCAGACCCACAGTCTGTGGTCTGCTCAGGACCTGACCCTCCACATAAACGTCAAGGAGCTCAGGGTGGTACAGCTGGCATGCATGGCCTTCCGCTCGCACCTGGAGGGCTGGGTGGTCAAGGTTCTCATGGACAACACGGCCTTGATGTTTTACATCAACAGGCAAGGCGGGGCCCCATCCTCTGCTCTCTGCCACGAAGCCCTCAGGCTGTGGGACTTCTGTATAGCCCACTACATCTGTCTACAAGTTTTCCACCTTCCAGGCGCCCGGAACTCGCGGGCAGATCGCTTGAGCAGGGACTTCTCCTCTCAGCACGAGTGGCCTCTCCACCCAGAGGTGGTGCACAGACTTTTCCAAGTGTGGGGAACTCTCCAGATGGACCTGTTCGTGACTCAGCAAAACCGTCGGTGTCCCTGGTTCTGTTCCAGGGTGGGGCTGGAACAGGGCGCTCTGATGCTTTTCTCCTGTCCTGGTCAGGCCACTTTCTCTATGCCTTTCCCAGGTTCCCGCTGATTGGCAAGGTCTTGGAAAAGATAAAGATGGACAAGGCTCGGGTCCTTCTGATTGCCCCAGCATGGCCCAGGCAGCATTGCTATGGTACCCTCATGGGCCTAGCGGTCGCCACGCCGTGGCAGTTGCTGTCCCAGCTGGACCTGCTCTCCCAGGACCAGGACTGCCTCCTCCACCCCAACCTAGCAGCACTCCACCTCACAGCGTGGCTGCTCAATGGTTAGGCCGGGAAGAAAGGATGTGCTCAGAAGGGGTTCAGCACGTCCTCTTGGAAAGCAGGTGACTCTCTACGGACTGAGCCTACTTGGCAAAGTGGTCTCGGTTTTCTAGTCCGGTGGATGAGCGGGGCGTTTCCCCCATAGCTGCCCCGATCCAGCTGATTATGGACTACCTCCTTCACCTTAGAGCCCAGGGCCTGGCACCCTCGTCAGTCAAGGTGCACCTGATGGCCATATCGGCCTTCCACCCACCGGTGCAGGGCCACACGGTGTTCTCCCATGCTATGACTGGCCGATTTCTTAAGGGATTGAATCGTCTCTTCCCGTATGTTAGGCCCCCAGTCCCGCAGTGGGACCTGAACCTGGTGTTGGGCCGCCCCACAGGCCCCCCCGTTTGAGCTGCTAGTGATGTGCTCTTGGTCGCACCTTTTGTGGAAGGTGGCCTTCCTGGTAGCGATCATGTCGGCTAGGCGGGTCTCGGAGCTCAGGGCCCTGACCTCTGAGCCCCCGTACATGGTGTTTCATAAAGATAAGGTCCAGCTCCGCCCACACCCTTTGTTCTGCCCGAAGGTGATCTCCGCCTATCACATGGGTCAGGACATTTTTCTGCTGGTCCTCTGCCCCAAGCCCCATGCGTCCAGTGAGGAGTGCTGCCTCCACACGCTGGATGTGAGACGGTCTCTGGGTTTTTACCTGGAGCGGACTAAACCATTCAGGAAGTCTTCGCAGCTGTTCATCGCCTCGGCCAAGCGCATGAAAGGTCGGCCGATCTCCACTCAGTGGGTCTCCAACTGGATCACCCCTTGTATCCGTACGTGTTATGACCTGGCGGGAATCCCTCCGCCACCAATTGTGAGGGCACACTCGACTAGGGTGCAAGCCTCATCGGCTGCCCTTTTGGCCCATGTCCCCATTCAGGACATTTGTAGGGCTGCCACATGTTCTTCAGTTCACACGTTCACCTCGCATTATGCGATCGTCTCCCAGACCAGGGAGGGCGCTGGGTTCAGCAGAGCCATACTTCGTCCCGAGAGTTTGTGAACTCCTATCCACCTCCAATAGATATAGCTTGGAATCACCTATTGTGGAATACACATGAGCGATCACTTGAAGAAGAAATGATGGTTTCCTTTTCCGTAACTGGTGTTCTTCGAGATGTGTTGCTCCTGTCTATTCCATATCCTGCCTTCCTTCCCCTCTGTCAGAGTTGTCCGGCAAGAAGGAACCGAGGGTGGGGGAAGTGCACAGAGCCCCTTATATGACACCATGAAGGCGCTACTGCAGGGGTCACTAGGGGTGCTCCCCTACGAGTACTTTTAGGGAAAAAACTTTCGACATTGGTGCACGTGGTGAGCTCGCACACCTATTGTGGAATAGACATGAGCAACACATCTCGAAGAACACCAGTTATGGAAAAGGTAACTGCCTTTTATCATGGATTGTAAGTTGGCCTGAGTGTCAGAGAGAAGGGAAAAAGCATACACTTCCACAGAACTGTATATATCTCCAAGTTTTTACAGGAATGCCAAAAAGAAATCCAGAAATGTGCATCTTGAAAGACCTGTTATTAAGAAAAACCAAAATAAACATGAATCTTGTAACTGCTAAGCAAAATGCTGGAGCAAAAGAGCTTTTCTGAATCAGATCTGCTTCTAACACCACATTTGCTGGTGCCAGACTGAGACTTACTTTGGATACCGATTGAAATCATCTCCTCGTGCTAGATGAAGCAGTTGAATACATGCCCCAAAAGCCTGGGGTTATTTGGATGAGTAGATGGAGGCGTACAGCGGTGATTGAATTTGAATCTGTTATGAGAGCAAGTATTCATTCACTCAGTAAAAGTCCTGAACAGAAATAACCTAAGCTCATAAATATAGGGTACTCTGCACAGATGGTTTGGTAGCTTTTGCAGTAACTTACAGAAATTTCTAGGCTCCCATTTTCAGAGATAGTTACATGGATTAAATGCTTTATTCTCTTATATCCTTTTTAAAGAAGCTTTTAGAGGACATTTTACTAGTAGGGAAGCTTCCTGGGGCAAGTGACCTCGTAGTTAACTTTCGAATCCATAATCTTAGTCAAGATTAAACACATGACCAGATTTCCCCCCCTCCCACCTCCCCCATACACAACTCAGCCCTGATTCTTTTTTTATGGTTAAATTTAAAAAAAAGAAAGAAAGTGGGCTGAGTTCTCACAGAAACCAGCATGGCATATTAGACTCTGGTATCGATCACAGAGAGGCAGTGATGTTTTACTTCTCATTTGCCTTGAAGATGTCTTAGCACACAAGATTTTTTTGCAGGAAAATTGGAAGTGTGGGGCTGGTCAGCCCATGAAGCTTTCATCTGTATGCTGCTATTGTACTGTATCTCTCCACTGCCCTGAGTTTGTATGCTGCCTTGCCACATTCTCTGATGCTATGCAAGAGAATTGGAGAATAAGCACATTATGGGGGGTAACGTGATTGGTCTCCTGGGAGGATGTCAGTTTCTGTGCTCTTCAGCATCCTTTGCTATGTGGCGCAGGGAGCAGCATTGATGTAGTTTAATTTGAAGAAAGGAAAAATCATTGTGAACCATCCTCAAACCTGATAACAAAATGAAACCGCTCAGGAGTGAAACAGTGCAAAAAGCACACTTGAAATGCTGTCTCCACGGACATCAGCAGCAAGATTTATTGACTTGAGTGGGGCCAAGATTTCACCCTTTGAAAGAGCTTTATTACTTGCAGCAAGTACAAACAGAGTTACCTAACAAATACAGAGCTAAAAAACCTGTTTGTTTTGTGAGAATGAAATAAATGAGTGACTAATAGTTGCGCAGATTAGTTAATATTTATTCTGGCCTACATAGTGTAAATAAGGGTTTCCTAATGCATAATATCTATAGTTGCCCTAGGGTGCCTATTAGTATCTAATATCTACATATAATGTAGCTTATTGAAATAACTGTGGTTATTTTATCCACTTGTATTTTGGGGTTTCCTTTTCTGACCTATAGTACAAATGTGGCTGATAAAAATGTGAGTATGACAGGCATAAGTGATATAAAAGTTGCTACATAGGAGTAAAAAGAACAGGAGTACTTGTGGCACCTTAGAGATTAACAAATTTATTTGAGCATAAGCTTTTGTGGGCTACAGTCCACTGCATCTGATGAAGTGGACTGTAGCCCACGAAAGCTTATGCTCAAATAAATTTGTTAGTCTCTAAGGTGCCACAAGTACTCCTGTTCTTTTTGCTGATACAGACTAACAAGGCTGCTACTCTGAAACCTGTACAGAGGAGTAACTAATTCCATCTGTAACTTATGCTGTAACTTTTCTTTAAACTACACTAGTGCTGTCATTTCAAACTTTTACAATGGGGAAATATTTCTTTATAGCTGATTAGTTGTTTTTGACCTCCCACAGCCTCTGACATTGTCCCCAGTCATAAAAACAGACAGCTGCTGTTGTTCGCTGGAGGCATTTAGTGTTGGAAAAATCTGTGCCACAGTAGATGAAGGTGACAAAGTAGGAAAAACTGTTAAAATGATGGAACAGGCTCTGCTCCCTCAGGGAAGGCAAGGGTTAGAAATTTGAACACTTCTGCACTTCTGGCTTTGGGTATGTGCTAAGATGAGGGATTCTAAATCAGATCAGAGTATTTGGAAGGAGGGTATCTCCCAATACCTGACTTCCAACCTCAGCAATACCAAACATTTATTGGAATTATTTCCATTATCCATCCACAAACCCTGTTCATATTTTCATATTTGTAGAAGTTTATTTTGAGCAACACTTTACCACACTGCTTTTCACATACATACCCCTGCTCAAGTAGTCCCCAAAGATCTACATGGGAGACATGAACATTCTTTTCTCCTATTCTTGATGCCTTCAGCCTCTCTCCCAGTCCTTTTAGCAACTCTGTTTC
Organism: Chelydra serpentina; assembly: GCA_037349315.1. Taxonomy (NCBI): domain Eukaryota; kingdom Metazoa; phylum Chordata; order Testudines; family Chelydridae; genus Chelydra; species Chelydra serpentina. The sequence goes on from JBAIAC010000042.1 coordinate 33,957,534, forward strand.
TTTCCACCCCTCACCTCTCCATAGAATCCTGCAGCAGATGCCTACCTCACCAGTGTCACTGCCTCGGTTTACCTATGTCAGGATTCACACACACTTTGAACTCTGGGGTACAGATGTGGGGAAAGACCCCCTAAGCTTATATTCTGTCATCTTAGGTTTAAAAACTTCCCCAAGGCACAAATTTCTTTCTTTGTCCTTAGACAGTATTGCTGCCACCACCAAGTGATTTACACAAAAATTCAGGGCAGGGTCACTTGGAAACCCTATCCCCCCAAAATATTCCCCCAGGCCCCTTCACCTTTTCTGGGGAGGCTTGAGAATAATATACCAACCAATTACCTTTAATGTAAGTACAGACCAGATCCTTTATATTTAGGACACTAAAATCAATCAGGTTATTAAAAGAAGAACTTTATTATAAATAAAAAAAGTAAAAATCACACCTGCAAAATCAGGATGGAAGGTAACTTTACAGGGTAATTAAAGATTTAAAACACAGAGGATTCCTCTCCGGACTCAGCTTCACAGTTACAAAAACAGGAATAAAACTACCTCTTAGCATAGGGAAAGTTCACAAGACAAAACAAAAGATAATCTAATGCATTTCCTTGTCTTACTGTAAATGTTTGTAATTTTAGATGGATCATTTCAGATATGTTTTCAGGAGATGTTGTCTGGTCTGGCTGCCTGGTCTCTCTCTTTCCATCCAGAGAGGGAACAAACAAGGAGAGCCACAAACAAATGCTCCCTCTTTCCCCCCCCCGATTTGAATAATAGAATATCAGGGTTGGAAGGGACCTTAGAAAGTCATCTTGTCCAACCGCCTGCTCAAAGCAAGACCAATCCCCAATTTTTGCCCCAGATCCCTAAATTTCCCCCTCAAGGATTGAGCTCACAATGCTGGGTTTAGCAGGCCAATGCTCAAACCACTGAGCTACCCCTCCCCCTCTGAAAGTATCTTCTTTCCTCATTGGTCTTTCTGGTCAGGTGCCAACTAGGTTATTTGAGCTTCTTAAGTCCTTACAGGTAAAGCGATTTAGTACAGTTGCCAAGGAGGGATTTTATGCTGTCCTTTGCTCTATATTTATGACAACCCACCAGTTCTCTCTTTACATCCAGTAATTTTAGTGCTTTTGACCTTCCAGCCAAAGCAAAAGTTTGTGTTCTCAAATAAAACAGCAGTCCCAAAACAAAGAACATCCTTGGCCATTGCCAGGACACAGTCTTCACCTCTCTTGACACAGTGCTGTCACAAGGGCCATTTTGCCCTCCTAGGCTAAGCAGTCCCTCAGTCCTTCCCTCTTCCTGCAGGAGATTTTTCTCACCAGTCACCACGACTAGGTGGGATCATCAGGGAGCTCCAGCCCTCCCTGTACTCAGGGATGGAGCACTGGGACCCTAAACCATGGGTCACAGTAGGTCCTAAAGACAGACTAGTTTCATAATTCACTGGGCCAGTCCCTACTACTGCATGTCAGAATCTTCACTCTTCTCCACAGCTCACTAGTTATCTCTTCATCATCTCTTACCCTCCTCAAGGCTCCTTCTTCTCTCGCCAATCTCTAGGCCTCTTCACCATAGTCCTTCCTGGACTGCCTCCCGAGCTCCCGTGCTGAATAGCCTCTTTCCACATCTTGCCCTCTCCCTGGTCTTTAACAAATGGAGTATGGAGTTAGTATTATATAGTATTGCAGTCACTCAGTCCTAGTTACATGTTCCCTGGAGTTCATCTCCCATCAGTGCCACCAAGCTACATCACACAGAATGCCCATCTCTCTGACATGTCCGAATAGGACGTTCCCCTCTGGTGTTATCCGGACCAGTGATCTGCTAGGTCACTCCAATCCTTGACTCTGGGAGCCAGCCTTACCCTGGTCTGCTGTGAGAACCCCCACTCCTGAGCTGTTCACGCACAGCCTCTGGCATGTAAGCTGCTCGCAGCTACTTGCAACCGAATGACACTAGCCAATATCTCCGGTCCCAGACACAACCCTAGGAACCTCCGTCTTACAGTGTCCAGTTATGCCTGCTGGATGCTGCAAGCTTATATGAGTTCATCAGTTTAACAAAGAAATTGATATGTACCAGGCTTGTTATCCCAAGGGGAGTCTCTGACACGCTTCAAACCAAATGCACTACTTCAGGTAGAATAAACAAACAAATATAATCACTTAAAATCTATCTTTCATAGTTAATAAAAGCCAAAGAATAACGAGTCGGATTTGGTCAAATGAAATAAAAACAAAAACACATTTTAAGCTGATCTTAACACTTTCAATGCCCTTACAAACTTAGAGGCTTCTCACCACAGGCTGGCTGGTTGCCCTTCAGCCAAGCTCTCCCCTTTGATCAGCACTTCAGTCACTTGGTGATGTATGGAGGTGGAAGAGAGAGAGAGCGAGAGCGAACATGGCAAACGTCTGTCCCTTTTATTATGTTCTTTCTTCCCTCTTGGCTTTGCCCCTCCCTTCAGAGTCAAGTGAGCATTACCTATTCGCAGTCCCATAGGTTTGTCCCATACATGCCCTGATGAGGTGTGAACTGCCTCTCTGCTCTTGAAGAGTTTTTGCCTGGACTTATTTTAAGCCATGAAGACACATTTTCAGCCTCATAACTATATACATGAAATTATAACCTATAACATTACTACAACAACACTTACTATAACATCACTATAACAACAATGCTCAGTGCATCATGAGCCTTCCAAAAAGACACCCAACATGACAAACTGCATTGGATACCACACAATCATTTTACAAGGATGAATGTGGGGGTGTTGGGTGTTCCCCCAAGATACAGAGAATCACACCAGAATGGATGTCTCTGCCAACTCGAGCATAAAATGTTCAAAATGCCTTATCTTCCCTTCCAAGCCTTCTCCATTATCCCCATTCTTTCTCACAGTTCGCAGCCTTATCACAGACCCATAACTAAGAATTCACTTTGATTTCTGCCTCTCCCTTGCCCAAAACATCCAAGCAGTGCCTAAATCTTTCCAGTTCTTCCTCCACAACATCTCTAAGACGCCCCATTTTCTTTCTAACCGTACAGTTAAAATGCTTGTTTAGTCCTTTATTTCCCATCTTGATTACTCCAGCTTTGTTCTCGCTGTTTCCCTGACTCCACATGTTGCTTTGATCTTGTCACCTCACTCTTTGGATTCCTCCACTGAATTAAGTTTAAGCTTCCATCAAAGCCTCTTCCTCCTTACTTATCTTCATTTTGTATTGTTTTACATCAGCCTCACATCCTCACTTTGCTATTTATGCCTGACTCATTACACTGTTTGTCCACATCTCACACAGCCATTTCTAGGTCTTCTTCCATGATGCCATGCACGGAAAGCCTTTCCTGAACTCATCCACAAGGCCACTACTCAAGGCCACTCAATACATTATTAGGTCAGCTGGAATAAGCAGGGAAATCATAATTCATTCTCATGACATTACTAATATATAATACTTTAATCAAATAGATAAGTAATTCCATAGTAGTTCTGTGGTCATTTTGCATGCAATGATGTCATCTTGTCCTAAAATGCTGCTCGATTTTGAAATACAAGAACAAAATGCAGCTTCAGAGCTAACAAAGGGTAAAGGTCTGCATATGCATTGTTACTCATTACAGTGTCAGATAACAAACCACTTCAAAAAGATTTGGTATTCTCAGACTCTGATTTAATATGCTACTAAGAGGGAATGCCAAAAGCTAATGAAGGCTGTTGTGCAGCTCTGGAAACAGAAAAACCTGCTCATACCATCCAGAAGTTTGGAAAAAAATCAAAGACGTGAGGGTGAGCAAAGCAGGAGCAGGGCATGGGGAAGAGAGACTTCTCATGTGTGCACTAAAAGTATATTGTGTTTTAAGATAGCTGGCCAAGCCCATAGTCTTTCTTATTACAAAAAGAATGGTAGCATTAATTCTTCCTAATTTGTAATCTGTGCATTGAATTATGTTAACTGTCTGAGACGGCCTATGTGGTGACACACAACTTTTCAGGAACATAGTGTTACCTCTAAAAAATAAAATGATACAGTACATTGAAATGTGCACTATTGATTTATGTCAGAGTGCTTTCCAGTATAATAATTGCAAAAGGCTAAGACCAGGTCTTCACAACTTTTTCCTGTGAGAGTTGTTATTTCCTGTGCATAGGTGATCAAATCATGACTATAATCCATAATTATGGCTTTTTTAATTTTAAAATATTTTTTCTCTTGTGTTCCTGTGTACAAGACTCCAAAACATATGACAAGGGAAACTGCCAACAGTGAAACTGACCACAAAGTACTGTCTAATGTACAAACTAAACGTTTTTCCCTCCTAATCTGTCAATTTCAAAACTTAAAAGTGGCTCAGACTTCCCCATGAAAAAGGGCTGACTGAGTGCAAGCATAGAAAATGTAAACAAAAGGAATTATGAGTAATTAAAAGGAAGGATTAGAATGGAAACTGTACTTTAACAATAACAGGCACTACCAGTGCCCAATAAAACTGCACTGAGGAAAGTCGCTTTTCCACTGCGGTGAGGAGTAGTTGGGCATTTGGGGTCTGATCCTGACCATTGAAATCAATGGCAAAACCAATGGTAGCTGGATCAGATTCTTTGTTGGCAACTTTGCAAACTCTTATTTTGGCAGGATATATGATGTACCTATAGAAATTAAGCACTGCCATGTTGTATGCTCACTAGCAAAGAGGCATTTGGAGATAGAAAAATTGCCCAGTGTTATGTGTTTGAGAGAGTGATGTAGTCTCAGATACCAGCTGTTTTTTCTCTTGCCCTTATCTTCCTCTCATGTCTATCCTTCTCGCTTCAGCTAACATTTCTCTGGAAGAAATGATTTGGTATATATTTGGATGGGTCAAACAAACTCTGTGCTGTATCACTGACTTTTGCATAACATGGCTGGGCTGCATAATCAAGTTTCATTTCACAAGCAGGTCTGAAGCAGTAATTGTTGATCCAATGAAAAAAACAGACAGTTTCAAAACTAAATTGGGTCTCAATTTATTTTATTACCTTCAAAAGATAATCTCTCCTCACAATCATTCTTACCATTTCCTGATTTGGCCTTTTTGAAGCCGCCATTCTTTTCTGCTGAGACTCTGCTGCTGGTTGAGTAAAATGTCATTGTCTTGCTTTTCTTGGGTGTCTGCCTTATCTTGTTACATGTTTTCTCTCTCATTTTTCTTTTGTCTCCCTATCTTCTCACTCTATCATCTTTGACATTCTCTGCCACCTCAGGGCTTCTAGCATCACATGCTACTAGTACTTCTCACTTCTAACTCCAGTAATTTCATGTCAGTCAGATGAGTGCTGGAATTAGAAGCTGTCCATAGAGCCCTACTACTGCATTTTTCATGCTGACAAAGAGACTCTCAAGATGAATGCAGCATGTAAAGTCAGCTGTATGTCCAGTAAACTATAGTAGACAGCATTACTCCTGTCCCAAGCCATCATATCCAAAAGCTTTGGTACACCCTGAGATATCCACAGTGCTAAAAATATACATGCAGAAAACTAAAGCCTTAAGGGACAAATGCTCATGCTCTATCACCTGGCTGAAAGGGGCAAAAAAGTTTTCAAAGCCTTTGATAGGCAGATCAGATAGTTTATATTCAAGATATCAAAGATAAAGAGCTTGTCTCCTGCACAATATTCCCCAGGAGAAGTAGTTGCCATGGGGGTGGACACACAAAGATAGACACTCAAAAACAACACTGCAGGGTGGCCATCTCATCCTCGGTGTATTCTTTCCTTCGTGCAATACTTCAGAACTGATGCTCAGGCCATTGTTTTTGGGAGCACAATGTTGCACATGCTAATGCCTCAGCAAGTCAGAAATGATCTACATGAAGAATTTTTAGGTTTACATTATATATTAGGCAAAACTGTTATCTCCCTAGTTGTGTGCTGCTGATAGAATCCTGCTGTAAGATCTTTGGAACTTTATGGGTCTGAGGAATAGGAAAATATATGCATGTTTACCGGAAAAGTTTCCCTTTCTTCAGTTATTAGGTTCACAGATCTAACTCATCCTGTCCATGTAAGGGGTTGCTATTCAGCTGCTAAATGAATAATAAAGTTCTCTCCATTTTTTATAGTGAAAACAGTGAAAACTGTTTTACTCGTAATAAGAATTTAGTCTGTTAGAAGGGACGGTTTCATAGCCATGGAAGCTTGGCAAGAGGGGTGTGCCCCTGCACAAGTGACTGACAGTTCTGAGTTCTGCTGCAAAGCTGCCCATAGTTTGCAGACTCATAGTTGGATTTATAGACCTTATTACTTGAAGGAAGGAAATGTTGGGTAAGCATTTTTTAGACATTTGCTCTTTCCCCAGGCTGTCTTGGATCAATGGAAGTCCTAGTTTGAGAGGATTTCACATTTAGGACTTTGGTCCTAATTTGTAGGTTTTATTATTTCCTTTTAGCACATGTGCAAGATGAGCTCCAGATGGGCACGCTGTTAAATACATCAAAATAAACAAATCTGTTGTCCCCACTGGAACTAGCATACAGGGAATCAGGCAAGTAAGAACAATACTTGGTATGTTTGCAAATACTATTATTTTTCTTCAGTGTTTTGGGTGTAAACTAATAAACTTGAAAAGTATATCCTTTTTAAAAGAGTAACTTAAGTGATACTCAAAACAACTGTATGGTCCTGTCACGTCATATCATATCACCAACACGATGCATGCTGAAGCATCAAAAGGGAGCAGGTGCTGACTAGCCAAAATTTTAGGAGACCTGAACAAAAATATAAAAGTTAGGTGGGTGCTAATATATTTTCTACTCAGGGGTATTCAGCACATAGTAGTACATGGATTCACCAGCTGGAACAAGAAAGAACAGTACAGTTTTATGGAAACCTTTCAATTGCATACAGAATCAGAAATATAGTATTGCTTATAAGTCCTTGAATTAGAATTCCAGTTTAAAGACTAATTAGTCTCTGGTGCACATATGATGGGTTAGGTGAAGAGATGGTTGCATTTGATTATGGAACTCTGACTGAAAGTTCCAGAGTACATCTATAAAAAGGGCCCAAATAGGATGATTAGCCTTGCGCAACACCCAGAATTAAAAATAATTGTGTACTTGTATTGACTGTCTAGTCTGGTGCAGTAATAAGATTTGAACAGTTTCATTACTGCTTGGTAGGTGCTAGAGTATAAGACCCCTTTCTCTTTTATGCCTAGTAAATAGTTTTCCTAGAACCGTCAATGTTTGCACAGTAAGTGAAGTGTGTAGCTTCTCTATATTCCACGTGGCATGAAAAAAACCACTATTGGCATGATCTGTAGATCAGTTCTGAATGGACGTTAGTATATTGAAGAATCTTATGGGAGTTATGTTAGCCTGGTGTATTGAAAGTGCACAGTGCTAAACGTTTTGTCACTGGGGAATACATTTACGAAGGAAAATAATACAGCGCTAATAAATACAGGGGAAAGAAACAGACAATAATGGAAGAAGTTGTCAGTGCTGTTAATTTTTTTTATTTAAGAAATGCAAGCTTATACTATATTACCGAGTATAAAACACTTAGGCAATAGTATAAAGGCGGTTTAAAATTACATACGAGGATGCTGTACTATTGCCAACAACACTTTCATGCCAATAGTATTTTTCCCCCTCTGTGTTATGTTTTATGGTTTAGTTTGCTTGATCAGTGCTACTGGCCAAATTCTTCACTCAAACCAAAAGGAAGAAGCCAAGATGAATCTGTGCCATGTCATGGCTAATGCAATGTTGGTTTGTTCAGTTTTACAGTTACAATTTACAGTATTTAGCAAGCAGTCATTTACTGACATTCATAGCATCTGTTGGGTTGCTTAGTCTGTGTTTAATATGAAGAACAAAAATGGGCCCAAACCAAAACCCTAGGCCTGAGCCCCCTAAACTAGGGCCAAATTGAGATCCAGGTATGGATCCTAGCTGCCCATCTCTGCTTTCAGAAACAAGAGGTTTTGAAACTACTATTTGACTTGACTTGCTTGAAGTGTAAATTTTAATCTGTACATTGTTTCCCTTCTTAGCAAAACAAACAGATAGATAAACCACCATGGAACTCTAAGCCATAGCCTGTTCTCTCTCCATAGCACAACTCCTGTCAAAGTCAGTGAGTTATATGCATGGATCAAAGGCAGCATATGGTCTTTATACTTTTTTTTTTTTTAATGAAGACGTTGCCTGCAGAAATGCAAACCAACCAATCATAATCAAAGTATATAGGAGGAACTAAACTTATTTATAGGCTCAGATTTCAGAGTTTAGTATCTGTAGACTATCCCCACTGAGTACTTTGTTTACTCAGATACATCAGTAAACAAAGAAATTTCACGTGGACCCAAAGTAGCCAAATTGGGAGTGGAGGAAGGTCACATAAATAAAGATGGAGCCCAATCCACTGTTACTCTGAACCTTGTATAGTCACTTACACATGTGCCACCCGAGTGTGAAACACTGCCTTCTGATTTTAGTAGTGTCCTACACCTACTTTTCATTCATATTTAAATGGTCACACAGGGCAGGGACAATAAAGAATCTGGCTCATTGTATCTATTTGTTTATGAAAAAGCAACTAGGTAAGTGTATTAGTAATTTAAACAGCCACTTTTAAACAAGTTGGATTAATTTGTCTCTCTAAGATTTCCTCAAGGTTAGGGATGTAAGTTAGCCCCAGTTGTCTTTATTTAATTTGAGCATTTGAAAGACTAGTCTTTTGGTAGTTTGTAGATATTTTTATACCTGTGTTTGAGAGAGTCTTTTTTTTTTTCCTTGGCTTTTTGTAAGTGTCTTGAACAAAGTGTAATAGCTGATCAAAGCTATCAGTGGCATATCCATTTCATATTCAGAAAGAAACAACACTTCACATTTGTATAACAACCAGGAATTATGTAAGCCTCTGACTACCACTGAGAGAGAGCTACATATTAGACCAAATTACAGATACGTAAAATGAAGCATAGAAAAGTTAAGACCAAAATGTTCAAAAGTGGTATTTGATTTTAGGTACCTCCAATTTTGGGTGCTTAGGTGCCTGGACATGCAGGGCTGGGAAACAAAATGTAAAAGGCCTTGCTGACCCCAGTTATTTATTGCAAGTAACTAACAAAACAAAACCTTTAAAGCCCTGTCCCTTTAAGGACTAAGACAAAAGAAACCAAGTTCTCCTTCCCTTCATACAAGAAGGGAAAAGGTGCTAGGCTTATCTCAGCCTGACAGTGCTAGGGTTGCCCGCCATTAAACTTCCCAGCAACTTCCTTCCTCCTTCCCCCAACCTGTCTCGCTGCTTCCTTTTGGAGGGATTAGAGAGAGAAAATCAGTGATGGACTTTCTACTCCCTCCAAGCTGATCCCACCCTACTACTTTGCAGATCCCTTCAATCAGGACAGGAAGCTGTGACCCTCACTTCCCCACGCATGGAGTGGGGTATATTCACCCCATCATAGTGCCCAGTTTGAAACACTGTATCTGAGGTTTTCAGAGGTGTTGAGTATCCCACAGCTAACTACTGACTGCATTTAGAGCTGTGGGTGTCTGGCTTCTCTCATTATCAGGCTGAAGATGTATCAGAGTGGGCACCTAAAAGTGGAGGCACTCAAATCAGATCACTTCTGAAAATTGATATAACTGACTTGCCCAAGTCAACACACAGAAAACCAGATACTTGAATTCTGGTTGAAAAATGCCCTTTTAAAACAAAACAAAACCTAAGAACCAGCCTCATCCTACGAGTACCTGCAAATCCCAGGCTCTTGAGCGCATTGACTCCATAACCTCCTGTGTAACCCCTGCTCATTTCATTACACAGAATCTACCACTAAAATGTGTAATAGAATTTCCATGCTTTGTTTTAAGGCTAACAAAAAGGGACAATAGAATCCCTGGAGATTAATGGGAACATAGTGAGACTGGAGGGAGGGGGTGGAGGGAGTACAAATTTGAATTATAGATTAAAAGATCAAACAAAGTACATCCTATAGTTCAGGCCTGCACAACATGCGGCCCGCGTGGGCTCACTGTGCGGCCCGCGGGGGGTGGGTGGTGGGTGAGTAGATGGGCTCAATGTGCGGCCCAAAATCTGGGACTGTGTCCGTTGGTCCTTTTTGCTGCTTATCTCTGGGCTGGGGGTTGTCCCAATGCTGCAAAGAGGGTGTTCCCAAAGGAAGGTGCTTGCTTCTAACCCCCGAGGCCGTCAGTAGGTCTGCTCTTCTCTAGTCAGCCCACTTGACAAGTTTGATTGTCCTTGGTCTGGTTCCCATCCCCTCTCCAAGGGTTGCAGCTGTCTGGAGATGCCTGCCTTCCATGCCTTCCTCATTCACACCTCATTCATTCAACAGGGCAATTGAATGCAAAGTGAGGGGAAGATCTTATTCTACTTCTAGCAAAAAGACATTTTTCTTTTACCTTAATTATACTACCTTAGGGGCCCGCTATAACATATTACCAAGGTTCAATATAAAGTCATATAAAAGTTATACAAAAATGCATAATGCAGAGATTTATCTACAACTGCATTGATTGACTGTTGTGTGCAGTAATATAGTGACCCCTGGGGGGGTGAAGAGGGGTGTGATGATGGGGTCAAGCGGGGAGGGGGCGGGTCCTATTTTACTGCTGTGATCTGGTCACCCTATGTGCGCTGTTTCTTTCCCCCCTCTACAGGCTTCCATACCCCAGCGCTGGGGAAGGAGGGGTTGTTTCCGCAGGGCGGGCGGCGCTGGGGGGTGGGGGGTGTTTCCGTGGGGCCGGGAGGTTTCGGCCCTCAGTTGTTTTCTTTGGAGTAATATGGCCCTCGCTGCTTTACGAGTTGTGCAGGCCTGCTATAGTTCATACCAAACTCTAAACATGCACGAAAATTCAGACTACTATTCCTTTGTTTTGTTACCTCACTAGAAGTGTGTGTGTGTGTGTGTGTGTAGATAGGTAGGTAGGTAGGTAGATAGATATATCTACACACACACACACACTTTATATTTCTTCACACATTACACAAAAAATAACTTGGGCTGATCCATGTGATGTTTCAGTGAATTGGTCTGCACAGAAATATAGAAAGAATAAAGTTGTGCAACATAGCGATGGGATTGTTCTTAATTTCCCATATAGTGCTGGTCCCCATTCATTTAAAAAGAATACTATGGGACATCCAGAACTATAACTAACTTGGCTGGAGATATTGGACTCTAAGTATGTGCTAACAAGTTAAGTATTCTTGACATGCAAATATAGTATTTAAAGTTATCTGCAAAACGGGAGTCGGGAAGGAAAATATTGTGTCCATTTTTCCTTCATCATGTTTAAAAGCAGCATGAAATATTTTATCATGAAAATTCTGCTTCTTTGTTTACAGTAGGAAATCTAGTTTTGTCCTGTTTTGCTGGAGAGCGCATTGGAGGAGTCAAGACTCAGAATGGGAGTTGTCTTAGCCCCTACTTGCTCAGGTGGGGGAATGAGTATTTCACAAAGAGAGTGCTCCACTTGCATCTCCATTTTTTTTTTAATATCAAGAGGTTTATTGAAATAGGGATTGACAAAACCCAAAAGCAATGTTTTCATCTTTCTGACAAAAATTCCCTTCCCTCTCACTTGCTCAGGTTTCAGTCTTGTGTGTGTGATACTTCTGCTAGTTCTCCAGCCCTACTGCAAAAATAGAGAAATAAAATGTCTGATATTTGTAGTGTATAAAAACAAAACAACCAACAACCAACCACATACCCTTTCATGCTTTCTGAACATGTGAAAATGAGGCCAAAAATGTGCACAAACACCTTTTTATTTTCATTTGGAGGTTTCCTTTAAACCCCATCCCTATAAATGCATATGTATCCAAGGGATTAGGTTTGCAAGATGAGGCCTTTAGGAAGAAGTGATTTTGATGATGGGAGGTATATCTATATTTTCCGAAAGTCTTAATATTTTTTCGTTATTAGCAAGGTTTAGAAATCCACTCATTTGTAGAGTATTAAGTTTTCCCATGTGTTTGTCTTCATGTTCTGTGGAATCTAAGCTTTCATTTTTTAAAAATGGTTTCCAATCCTTCCACAGCCTTCCAAATGTGAAGAGAGGGTACTGTCTTCCTAATTCTGCAGACAGCTCCAGTGCCCAGTATTCCTGCTCACAGCTTTTCCAAGCTGCATTATAGTGAAAACTGAACCGAGTCCCGTAAATATATGCTGCTGCTATTCAGAGTCACATGGGGAGCAGTAAAACAGACAAGAAGCTGGTCATTCCAGTTCCTGTTGCTCCCTCTCATCACAGCTTAGCCTAATAGCAGCAGCAGCAGCAGCAGCTACTAAACTAAGCTCTGATCAGCAGAAGTGGCAGGAACTGGAAGTAACTAGGAGTTTTTGTGGATACAGACTAACACGTAGGGCCGTCCCTACCCATACGCCCCAAATTTCCTGGTGCCCTACACAGCTGCATACTGCTCCAGCCCCTGCCCCGCCTCTTCCTCAGGGCCCCTGCCCCTGCTCCGCCCCCTTCCCACCCCTGCTCCGACCCAGCCCCGCCTCTTCCCGCCCCTGAGAAGTGCAGCAGGGGCAGGCCTGAACTCCCCAACAGTGGGAAGTGCAGCGACCCAGCCCCAGCTGTGCCCCCGGCGAGTGCTGGGGTGGTGGTTCCCCCCTGCTCCCCAAGCCAGCCCCCCCCCCCACAAAGGCCTGGGCCCCACACACATCCCCTGCAGGGGGGCTGTGTAGGGCCCCAGAATAGCTAGGTATGGCCCTGCTAACATGGCTACCCCTCGGAACTGGAAGTATTCACTGGGGAGGATGATTCAAAAATAGAGGCCTACAGAAGGATGAAGTAATGGAGACCAGTCCACCTACTCTTATAGCAAGCAGCCAGAAGATTCTGAAGCTGGAACAGAGACAGAGAGAGAGAAAATGCTCTCTTTCAACAGCCAGAGTACTATGCTGGGTAGAAAGAATTTATCATCAGAACCTAAGTGGAGGCTAATAGGATGAAATTCCCAAGCAGAGTCCAGAGATATCTCTCTGGTTGGAAACCCAGCACCTTCCTCTTTTCCATTAGCTAGAGAGTGGGAGGGAGACTTGGCATCTCACCTGAGAACTTGTCAGTCAGTTTGTAAGCATCTTTTCTATCAGTTTTTGGGCAGTATATTTAAGTCCTCTGCTTATTAGATGTCACAATTTCAAAACCCTTGTGTATGGAGTGTACATGTGGTGTGTCGGGGGGGTGGGGGAGAGGTTGGTATGAGGATGGTAGTAGGAAGAGAAAGAGAGAGATTGATGGAATATATTAGCAAACAAAATTATGGTACTGAAAGAGACCATAAAGAAGAAAGAGGACGAAGGAGAAAACAAAATGTATGAAAATAGAGAGAAGGAAACAGTAAGCACACTGAAGACAACTCAGGGAAAGATTCACCATAAAAAAAATTGAGTGAAGTCAGAAGGGGAAATAAAGTACGGTAAGTTAAAAGAATAAGTATTAAATAGAAAGCTGATTTACACTGTAACAATTAAATACAGCATACTACAGATAGGCCATGATTTTATTCCTTTAAATTAAAGATGGGGGTGGAGGGGAGATAGTCTTGTGGTCATGGCAGCACAGATTGGTTAGCTTATTTACTTCTCAGGGATGGAGGATTTGGGAACCTTTTTCAAGCCTTGATCATTGTCATATAAATATTTTGTTCTATTTTAAGTATTTTTCCATTTCATGTGCTGTTGAAGAATGTTTGTGTGAGATACCCCTGATGGTGAGAGCTATATTTCCCCCTGGAAAGGAAAGACACCATATCATTCCACTGTTTCTGACCTGCTGAGTAGTGATGTAACAGTTTGACTCCTGTTCTCACTGCCCCTTTGAATTAGGTGTTGTCAGGTAAATAGTGACCTGTTACAAACAGAAAAAGAAAACCTTCATGCATGATTAGCAAGCCAAACAGTATCAACAATGTATTGGAGATCTGCCTCTCTCTCTCTCAGAGCTGAATAGTACAGGCACCCACTAAAAGTAAAGTAAGGATGCCTGTTTTCTTAGCACTACGACATTTATATAATACCTTTTCAACCCACAGAACCCTCAGTCTTTAGCAAATGCCGTGTTTGAATGTCCTGTTATTGAAATTCGGCCAGCACTGAGTGAAACACAAGAACTGTCTAACAGCTCACAGCAACAGAACTCAGCAGTTTAGGATAGAAAATGATTAAGAATACTATATCCAGTTTTAGCTCCAGGGGAATTATGGTAAGTGAAAGTAATTGTCTAAACTGAAGGTTGGACATAACACCAGGGTTCACACCCCTACTCTTATGAAAAATTCCCTGATCTTTGTCCGTCAGTAGTCAAGACCTCAGGCAGCACCTTGCCTCCTAGTGCTATGCAAGAGTATTGGGTTAGTAGTGACTTGGAAAGAAGAGTTCCATATATTGAATTTCCACCATCATTTCCTTTGCCACTGAGATGTGGGCAGGGCTGGCCTTACCATGAGGCGAACTGAGGTGGCCGCCTCAGGGGCCAGACTGTGGGGGGCACCATTAGGACCCAGAGTGTAGAAAATGGTGTCTGCTGCTGGTGCATACATATTCTCTCTGCTCTAGATGCACAGAGATGTTTCCTGCTGCTTCTCTGAACCCACTTGAGGAGAACAGGCAGTCAGCTGAAGTAGTAGGAGCCAGTTAGGCCCTTAAGACGCTGATATCTTCCATCACTCAGGCCCTGCTACCAGCCTGCTTATTTGTCCCCTTCAGTTGAGTGTTGAGAGTCACTATAGCTGGCACAGAACAGCAGTCATGAGTGAAAGAAGAAAATGCCCCTCTGGGGCAGCATTCAGAAAAAGAAAGAAAGCAAAGGAAGCTTTTCTATATAAGCAGGAAGAAGCTCTCCTGAGATAAATAGACACTAATGGCAAAGAGTCCTGTGACACCTTATACACTAACAGACGTATTGAAGCATAAGCTTTCGTGGGTGAATACCCACTTCTTCAGATGCATGTAGTGGAAATTTGCCTCTGGAAATTTCTACTATGTGCATCTGAAGAAGTGGGTATTCACCCACAAAAGCTTATGCTTCAATATGTATAAGGTGCCACAGGACTCTTTGCCGCTTTTACAGATCCAGACTAACATGGCTACTCTGATAATAGACATAAATGTTCACTGTGAGCCTTCCGGCCCCAGTGAGGATATGAGTGGTGAGGAGATGCCTGATCTTCCAGTTAGTCAGAGTGCAGGTGACCTGGCAGCTAACCAGGATGTAACCAGGCACATTCCTGAAGAAAAGTGTAGATCAGAGAAGAGTGTGGTGGAGGTGCAAGAAACAGTTGTTGCTGAGTTTAGTTCCTTAAGTCTAGATGATCCAGGACTGTGGACCCACTTGAGCAGTAGCCTGAGGGACTTCCTTGTACTGCATGGGCCACAGCAAGTGAAAAATGTCATGTTCCCCAACGACAATGAAAATAGAAGGTTTCCATCCCACACATTACTGGCGTGAAATCCCCAACTGTGACAAAGTGGAGAGGCCATTGCTTATGTAGTCAAAAACCCAGAATGCTGCATACTGTTTTTGTTGCAAACTCTTCCAGTCTAATGTTCCAGCCACATTGGGTTTTACGGGAACAAAGGACTGGAAAAATCTGGCTAGAAATCTGGCATGCCATGAGAAGGCAGCAAATCACCAGAGAGCATTCCATAGGTGGAAAGAGCTCGAGATGAGACTAAGGTTAAAGGCCACCATAGATGATCAGCATCAAGAGAAGATTGCATTAGAGTCTCTCTACTGGCAAAATGTTCTGAAAAAGCTCATTGCCATTGTGAGAATGCTTGCTACCCAAAACCTAGCACTGCATGGCACTCAGATGAGCTATACGTGCCAAACAATGGAAACTTCCTTAAAATTGTGGAGCTGATGGCCGAGTTTGATGCTGTACTCCAGGAGCATCTAAGAAAAGTCACCACCCAAGAAACATACACACACACGATTACTTTGGAAAAACCATTTAAAATGAGATCATACAGTTACTGGCAACAAAAGTCAAAGAGAAGATTGTGGCAGATCTGAAGTCAGCAAGATATTACTCTGTTATTCTGGACTGCACACCTGACAGCCATACGGAACAAATGACTTTAATGGTGCGTTTTGTAACAAAAACAGAACCTAGTGAAAATGTCCCTGCAATGGTGACTGTCAGAGAGCATTTTCTATAATTCATTGACATTGATGATACTACAGGAGCTGGTATGACAAATGTGCTTCTTAAAGAGCTGGAAGATACGGGAATTGCGATAGCTGACATGAGCGGTCAGGGCTACGATAATGGTGCCAACATGAGAGGAAAGAACAGATGAGTGCAGACACGGATCCGAGAGTTAAGCCCTTGAGCTTGCTTTTTTTTTTTTTTTTTTTTTTTTGTCCCATGCAGTTCTCATTCATTGAACTTAGTGGTCAGTGATGCAGCATCAGCTTCTAGTGAGGCTGCTGAATTTTTTAATGTAATTCAAAGCATCTATGTATTTTTCTCTGCATCAACTCATCGATGGCAAATTCTGAATCAACATCTGGGAACATCCTCTCTGACACTGAAACCACTGAGTGCCACACGATGGGAAAGTCGAGTGGAGGCGATAAAGCTTATCAAAACCAGATTGGGAAGATAGATGATGCCATAGTTGCCATTATGGAGGATAATGCTATGACAGGAACTGTTCGTGGGAGAACAGTGGCAGAGGGAAATGGAATCACCAGAAACATACATAACTTCAAATTTCTGTGTGGCTTAGTGTTGTGGCATGGCATACTGTTTGAAATAAATGTTGTAAGCAAGAGACTCCAAGGTGTTGACCTTGATATATCTGGAGCAATGGAACAACTGGACAAAGCAAAGTTATACCTACAGTCTTACTGGTCAGATGAGGGATTTCAAAACATTCTGAAGAGTGCACAGAAGTTGGCACAGGAACTTCATACTGAAGCTATTTTCCCCACTCATTCAAGAGTCACCGAAGAAGACGACATTTTGTTTACGAGGCACAATCCCAAAAGAGACCCCAAACGACAATTCAAAGTTGAATTCTTTAACCAGGTGCTATACAGTCAGTTGAAGAACATTTCATGCAGCTCAAGGAATACAGCAGTATATTTGGAATGTTGTATGATATTCCAAAACTCCTCACTGTACCTGAAGAAGACCTACAGCAGCAATGCAGGGCACTAGAGATAGTGTTGACACATGATGACATGCGCGATATTGATACAAGTGATTTAGGTGATGAACTGAAAGACCTTTCAAGATAGATTTCAGCAGGATCAAATCCAAAGGCTGTTCCGGAATATATGTGCACAAATAAGATGACCACCCTCTTTCCAAATGCTTTTGTTGCTCTGCACATACTTCCAACACTTCCTGTAACAGTTGCCAGTGAAGAACGCAGCTTCTCCAAGCTGAAGTTAATAAAAACACATCTACGCTCCACAATGACACAGGAGAGGCTGGTCGGCCTTGCAACCATCTCAATAGAGCATGAGCTGGCCCAGACTGGCCCCTCAGGAAGCAGTTCAAATCTTTGCAACCAAAAAGGCACGGAAAGCACCACTTGGATTATTCAAACATAAAAATGCCAGTGTTAACTTTTCTTGTCTGCATAGTAAACTTTCAAATACCTGAAAAGCAAATGTAAGTGTCTTAACATTTTTGAACAAGGCATTTTAAGTTGTTAGTTCTCCTTTATTGGGGTAGGTAACAGAGCAGTACCATGAGAGGAGTAGAACAGGAAGAAGGCAGAATTGAGACCTTTCAAAGTTTTGGCCCAAGCGAGGGAGTATGGGGGCGTCATTTGAGCTCCCCGCCTCAGGTGCCAAAACGTTGTGGGTCGGCCCTGGATCAGGGAGACTTCCATCAAGCAAGGAACTCAGCATACCTTGTAAGATGGGACATAGGATGCTGTGGTTTCTATTAATGAGCACCTGAGATCAGTGTTCTAACATATTTATCTTTGGGAAAAGGTCACATGGAAACTCATTTTAAGGTTGTACAGAAGACTTGGACCAGATTCTAACTGAGATCCCGTCCCTTTCTGATGCTCATTCTCATACAATTACTTTGTACTGTTTTAAGTATTTTCCCTTTCATGTGCTGTTGAAGAGTGTTTGTGTGTGTGAGAGACGCTTGTTGCAAATGGCCAACAGGGAATTCCCCTGGCACAGGACTCCCGCCTATTGGTGGAAAGCTGGCACAGCTTGGGGACACATTGTGGGAAGGAAGAACCACTGGCATGTGGTCTATTCTAGTGCCAGAAGTTAGAGTAGTCTCTTAGCTGGTGTCTTATTGGGGCCAGCACAGATCTGTCCTCGAAGTCAGGGAGCTGAACCCAGCTTCCTGATGCCTTCTCTGCCCCATGTCAATCTTGGGCCCATGAGAGAATAAGTTCTTTATGCTCTTACATACAAAAAAGCAATATTGGTTAGTCCAAGAATAAAGATTGATGAAAACAAAGTTCTTCCTTAACACACTGGAAATGCTGTAGCTTCTGAGACAGTCACAATGGAGCCAACAAAATAACAGCTTGGCACACATCCATTCTGTTGCTGGAATATACACTTCATAGCTTGGCATCTAGGTCATGCAGCTGTATATTTCATATAAGTTACCAGTGGCTCAGGTGCTAGATTTAAAGCAAGAAAGGAGAAGGGGAAACAAGTGAAGCATGCAGTCCCAATCCATAAACTAATGTTCTACATTAACTTACCAACCAGTGAAATTTATGTAGACAAACCTGTATAGCGGACATGCTCCAGGTAGCAAAGAAGTCTTTCCCATTCACTTTGTTGTGGCTTGCGGTGCCTCACTTACAAAGACTTGGGGATTAAAAAAAAAACCCAACCCAGTGAAGAGCTAGTATACAATTTAAATACATTATATACTTTTTTTCCATGGTTAGGAGTTTGTAGCCCTCAGGCATTCACCTTTGTGACATACAGCATCTACCATAATGGAACCAGATTGTAATGGAGAACTCTGGCTGCAGCTGCAGTATAGAATACTAAACAAAAACAACAGGCTCTGCTTTTTCCTGGGCAATTGGGGAGAGTGAGGGCATGAGGAGAGTGGAGTGTTGAGGTAATATTGGATATTTCTTTAGCCAGTTGCTCAGACTGAATGACTTGATTTTATGGTGTTGGAAAGAGTGGACAGCTGTTTGTGTAATAAATTTGGTCTGATTTGATATTTTAACTGCATATTTTAATGTTAATATTTTAACATTTGATATTATGTCCTTTAATGTAAGGGGTGCACTTATTCTCTGGGGTGGAGAATGCTGCAGTTGGTTTTCTGTTCTCGATAGCAATCTTGCTAGCCATGCCACAAAGCAGTTGTCTTAATGGAGGTCTCACATCTAACCCTTTTCAGCTATAAGAAAAATTGCTGTGTTAATGGCTATGAGGGTGAAGGTGGTTTTGCTTTTGCATATCCTCCAGGATAACATGGTGGGCAGTTGAAAACACTTGGATGATTTTCCACCAGCAGGAGGAAAAATCTACACCGATGGGAAACAATTGAAACACTTGTGCAATTAATAATTATAGTTTACTTCTGTGTTTCCTTGACCTCCTATACTTGCAGCACAGACCTTAAATGTAGGCATTACTGGATGCCCATGTTAACTTGTGTTAGCTTTGAAGGGAATTATGCTCCCGCTCAGAAGAATATACTTGTTTTTGTTACTGTATTCAGATCTTTTTTTGTAGCTCATCATAGCTAAGTGCGTTGAGCTATTAAACAAGACACCTCTGAGTTAGAAGTAGTCAGATGGTAGAGTAGTTTGGGCAGTAATTAGACTTTGTTTAAAAAGCCGGAGTTATTTGGAAGAGTGAGGCACAGCCTATGATTGGCTGCTATCTAATTTGTTGTGTTTGAAGACATTTGAGGAAACAGGTTTACATGCAGTAAAGTTTTGTGCATTATGTGGTCACATAGTCATTGCAAATGCCTCACAAAACATTTGAGGTGCTTTTTATGTATTAAAAACAGTATGAAAAATGCTCCAAAAGAGGAGGAAAAATGTTTTGGGGATTTTAATGGCTTTTTTACTCCACTAGCTTAACAGGCTACACAAGAGGCTATAGTGTAGGTTGAGGCTAGGAAAGATCAAATCCAGACTAAGGTCTGATCTTGATTAGCTCTGAATGACAGTAATTGTCAAAGACTAAGCATGTGGCTGTGTTTTAGGAACAGCAACTGATTGAATCTGTGCAGTTGTCTTTTTAAAAAACTCTTCAGGAATAGAAAAAGGATGAAGTAAAGGAGAAAGTTAGTGACACGCTATCTACCAAGTTATTTGGGAGAAAAGAAACTTTTGCTGAGAAGCAGAAAGTGAAATATGAAATATTAGAAGGTTGGAAGTCTCATTAAAAGTTTTCATGGCAAAACTAGAGACACATACTGTGAAAGGGCATGTAGTGACTTTGTAGGACAGGAACTGCAAGTTAGAATAATTGTAGAATTCAGAATGTCATGTGGGAGGACCAGATTGAGAAATATTAGTGATGTAAGGCATGTGGGTAAATACCAAACAGCTGTGGCCTATGCTCTAGCAAAGGGTCTTTCAAACAATGTACCCCCATGGGGGAGGCATGAGAGGGTTAGAATCATAGAATATCAGGGTTGGAAGGGACCTTAGGAGGTCATCTAGTCCAACCCCCTGCTTAAAGCAGGACCAATTCCCAATTTTTGCCCCATATCCCCAAATGGCCTCCTCAAGGATTGAACTCACAACCCTGGGTTTAGCAAGCCAATGCTCAAACCACTGAGCTATCCCACTGTATCCACCCTATTGGTGGGTACAAAGATCTGAATGGTTGGGAGTTTTTTCCTTGTTTCTTGGGGGGTGCACCATGTACTGGTCTGATTTCCTGGGGTGCCCAGCCCCACCCCCTCATGGCCGGGTACAGGACAGGTGCGTGGGAGGTTGATCTTGTGGTCCCTATCCCCTTGCCCTCTCAGGCTCCATTGCCATTGCAGAGCACACCTGGCACCATCCTGTTTCCAAGACAGCTGCCCTGGGAGTCACACAGCCTCACTAAAGCTCACTCCCTTTCTCCCCTCCCTCTGGGTTTCTTGCATTTGCCCCTCCTTGCCGTGGCTGTGCTGGGAGTCAGCATGGCACTAGCAGGGACCTTACATGCAGGGGGAGAATGTCACCACACACGGGTTGCCACTCCAGGTGGTTGGGATTCAGGCAGAGTGCATGAGCCTCCTCCCCAACATGTGCTGGTTGCATAGGGTTTCCTCCTAACGGGCTAAGCACTGTCTGAGTCCCCCCTTTCCCCTGTGCCAAGGCAAGCACAGGCATAGGATATGAGTCTCCCAAAGGGGTGTGTCAAAAAGTTTGGGAACCTCTGTTCTAGCAGACTGTCATAGGGTTTACCTCTAGAGCACCCCCATGAGGTGGGTATAGGCACTTCCTCAGTTCCCACCAGGTTCCTCCTACAGCAGGGGTTACTATAGAGTCAGTCTGGAGAGGGGCTGTCTATCTCCAGCCACAAGTGTCAGGAAGGCAGTTCGTTCCCCCCCCCCCCACACACACACACACCCCTTCGGTGGGTTAATGACGGTCTAAGTGAAAAAGGCAAGGCTGAGCAGTCTTACAGGCCCCTGCTACCCCTGCAAGACCAACAGGCCAACCGTCTCTGAGATAGGGCGAGGTTTCTAACCCTTCGTTAATCTAAGGGCCCAGGCTGAGCTTGAGCTCTGAGGAAAAGAAAACTAGAATAATTATCCCTCTATTTATCCAGAGGGTCCGGCAGCTGCTTTTCTAGGCATGGCAGGCAGCAGTTTCTGCTCTGTGAGCTAGCTCTGCATCCCTCGGATGCCACCATTACTGCGCTGGCATCCTTCCTTTTAAAGGAGCTGCTCTTGTCCAGGTGCAGCAGGTCACTCGAGGCATGTCTGCGTTGCAGTGGGAGCGAGTCTCCCAGCCCCAGGAGACAGACTTGCCCTAGTGGAGCTCAAACTAGTATGCTAAAAATAACAGTGTGGATGTTCCAGCTCGGCTGGACCTTGGACTCTGAAGTGTAAATGGGTCAGGGGGGCATGAGAAACCAAGCTCCAGCCTGAGCTGGAATGTTCAAACAGCTATTTTTAGCATGCTAGTGCAAGCCCTGCTTACACACATCCATCTACCCAGACTGGGAGGTTCTCATCCAACTGCAGTATAGACAGACCCATAGGTTGTGCTAGGTTAGAGCAGATTGTGCCCAGATGAGCTCATTTAACCCCTTCCTGGCTAGGGTGAGAACCTGTCCCACCACACAGATTAAAATCTCCATTACACTGTGAGACAAGCTGCTAAGATACCCAGACCTGTAAGACACTATGGTACCCCTCTCAGCTAGTGGGAACGTTGCTGCAGCTGTGTGACAACTCCCTGATACATCAGCCTGACATCTGCCTTCCCAGGGCTCTCCCAGCCCAAACCTTGCCTAGCAGGTAATAATCCATTAACTCCAGCCACTGGGCTCCGCAGGGTTCTCTCTGCAATGCAGAGTCCCTATCACTGTACAGTCACATTGGTATTGCTGAGGTGAGAAGTGTAAGGTTATGCATGTAGGGATTAATAACAAGAATTTTAGTTATAAGCTGGGGACGCATCAGTTGGAAGTAACAGAAGAGGAGAAGGACCTCGGAGTCCTGGTTGATCACAGGATGACTATGAGTCGCCAATGTGATGTGGCCGTGAAAAAAGCGAATGCGGTCTTGGGATGCATTAGGCGAGGTATTTCTAGTAGAGATAAGGAGGTGTTAGTACCGTTATACAAGGCATTGGTGAGACCTCATTTGGAATACTGTGTGCAGTTCTGGTCTCCCATGTTTAAGAAGGATGAATTCAAACTGGAACAGGTACAAAGAAGGGCCACTAGGATGATCCGAGGAATGGAAAACCTGTCGTATGAAAGGAGACTCAAGGAGCTTGGTTTGTTTACCTTAACCAAAAGAAGGCTGAGGGGAGATATGATTGCTCTCTTTAAATATATCAGAGGGATAAATACCAGTGAGGGAGAGGAATTATTTAAGCTCAGTACCAACGTGGACACAAGAACAAATGGATATAAACTGGCCATCAGGAAGTTTAGACTTGAAATTAGACGAAGGTTTCTAACCATCAGAGGAGTGAAGTTCTGGAACAGCCTTCCAAGGGAAGCAGTGGGGGCAAAAGACCTAATGGGCTTCAAGATTAAGCTAGATAAATTTATGGAGGGGATGGTTTGATGGGATAACATGATCTTAGTCAAAGGTCAATTAATTGCCATCAGTGGTAAATAGGACCAATGGTCAATGATGGGATGTTAGAAGTTACTACAGAGAACTTTTTCCTGGGTGTCTGGCTGGTGAGTCTTGCCCACATGCTCGGGGTTCAGCTGATCGCCATATTTGGGTTCGGGAAGGAATTTTCCTCCAGGGTAGATTGGCAGAGGCCCTGGAGGTTTTTTTGCCTTCCTCTGCAGCATGGGGCACGGGCCACTTACCGGAGGATTCTCTGCATCTTGAAGTCTTTTAAACCATGATTTGAGGACTTCAATAGCTGAGACATAGGTGAGAGGATTATTCCAGGAGTGAGTGGGTGAGATTCTGTGGCCTGCATTGTGCAGGAGGTCAGACTAGATGATCATAATGGTCCCTTCTGACCTTAAAGTCTATGAGTCTATATCTTTTTTGAGTTGGTGTGACCAGAACTACACGCAGTATTTAAGATGTGGGCATGTCATGGATTTATATTGCAAAAGTGGAGGAGCTTGGTTTTCCACACTGATAAGCTAAGCCAATACTGACAACCTATACGAAAAGACTGCAAAACACCATGCTTCTGGACTGCATCAACATGCAGAAAGC
Organism: Chelydra serpentina; assembly: GCA_037349315.1. Classification (NCBI taxonomy): domain Eukaryota; kingdom Metazoa; phylum Chordata; order Testudines; family Chelydridae; genus Chelydra; species Chelydra serpentina. The sequence continues at coordinate 33,981,406 of JBAIAC010000042.1, forward strand.
CTTATAAGCCAGTCACTGTCAAAGCCAATTTTAGAAGAACTTAATGAGGCTGTTAAGAATGCTGGAGACACAACTCAGTTTATGTGAACCAACATGGCTATTGCATCATACTTTCTATTTAAGCAAGAGATACCACACACTACAAACTAGAGGCCTATGTTAAGTGCATTGTCACTTGTTAATCCTGAAGTTGGACACTGGTTCCGAACAAGACTGGCAAATGCTCACTATCTTTCTGCAAAAAAACTCAGCTGACTCTCTTGAAACATGTGGTGCAACAGTGAAAGACTCAGGAGTTGAAAAAGTGAAGAATTCTCTCACTATATTCAAAATATGTGCATACATGGCTGACAAATGCACCAATGCAAATAGGCATCAAGTATTAAGTCATTACGTATGTTATCTTGATGTCCGTGGTAGGCCAGTAGATGCATTCTAGATGTTCAGTTATAGAAGACACATCAGCTGCATCTGTGATGTCTTAGAAGAGTTAAATGCTTGTAAACTGAACCCCAAACAGATGGCTGCTTGTGCATTTGATGGAGCTACAAACTTCTCTGGAAGACACAGTGGAGTACAAGCTTTGCTCAGAGAAAAGTGTAACCCTAATTTCTCCTGTACACACTGTAGAGGCCATCTACTCCTAGCACTAGTACAAGCTGCAGAATCTTCAAAAGACATTAAAAAGCCACAAATTTAATGGGTTTTTTATACTCTTTTTTTCAGCAAGAGTCCAAAAGGACTGAACATTTTGGAAACAAATAGAAGATACACTGGGATTGAAGTTCAAATGAGTCCAGCCTGGGAAAACCTGCTGGCTTTCTCATGAGTAATTCTTGGCAGTTGTCTTAAAATTACTGCAACCGTTATTACTGGCTTTAGAAAGTATCCACCAAGATAGGACAGATCTAAGTAGTGAGGCTGGTGGACTACTTTTGTTACTAAGTTCAGAGAAGACTATCGCCATTCTCTCTCTTGTAAGTCTACTGTTGAAACCACTTGGGTCATTAAACAATGTAATCCAGGAATCTGCTACAACAGTAGTAGATCTTTGTCCAGAAATAGAAGCTATCCTTGGATCAGTCAGAGATATCCATTGAAAGTGTACTGAAAGAAGCAAAGACTTCAGTCCAGAAGTTGACTAATGAAGGTACTTATATTGACTCCATAAGTGAAGAGGACAAGAAGTGTTTGTTAAGCCACCTGAAAAAGTACAAAGACTTGATTCTTACAAATCTACAATAGAGATTTCTGGATTCTATTCAACCTCCATGTAGCTTTTACAGATGCCTGTCTTATAAAACACCTACCGTTGAGTGGAGTGAGGCACTACCAGCAATGAGGCTGCTATGTGATCAAGGCAGAATAGAGAATTTTGAACACAGAGTGAAATATCATACGATGAACGAATGAAGATTTAACTTCAACTTCTTTACCATCACTAGTGGTTCGACCCAATCTTTGTGCTATGTTTCCTGCCATGAAAGTAGGATTCATCTCTTGCTAATCCCAGTCACAACAGCTACAGCTGAACATAATTTTTCCTCATTGAATAGAATTTTGTGTTCTGAAAGAAGTCGCCTTCTGCCTGATCATGGGCATACCATGAAGGACTGGAAGTAACAGACACACAAGAAGACACCAAGGAGTGCAAAATTACAACAAGAAACCAAGACTGATGTACATGTAGTGCTTCATAGTAGGCTTGAGTAGCCAACTTTAATTTTTGTGATGCTTTTAAAACATGAGTTAAATCTAATAAAATGGTTGTGAAACATTTTTCAGTTTTTACTATAATGCCATACAGCCCACCGTTGCCCTCACGGTCTCACCCCTCATCGGCCCTCACCCCCCCCCTGAATATTTTAACACCCCCCCTAATTTCAATTCCTGGGGAAGATTACGGTCCTGTAAACCTTTGAAATGTATTCTTCTGAAATTTATCTCCCGATAAAGTTCCTTTTCTCTGCTGGGTGTGGAGGCCAGGCTGCCCTGGTGTAGACTCCATGCTGTCTTCTCCCCCACTGGTGATTTTTATCTCTTCCTACAACCCCAATACAGATGAATAGCCACTTGAATTTGGTCACACCTGGTTTGAGATGTTAGCCTTTTTCCTTTGTGTAGAGAAAACCTGTTTAACAACTCCCCCTGACATACACATTAGTTATAATTTCAGCACATCTGCATAATTGTTTGTGGGTTGACCATACATATGTCATGCAGAAATACTAATGATCAAGCGAGTTACTAGTTTTCCAATGGCACGTTACATGACACCTTTTAGATACAGATTATAACAGTAGTGAGTTGGGGGTGCACTGAGTGGTCAGGCCAGCTGAAAGTCATTACTAAGATATTAGGGAGCCCCTTATATTCTGGCAGCAGGATGCTCTTAGGGTCACAAACTGCATTGACTTTCCCAGGCTGTACAGCAGCAAAGGAATCCTTTTAAAGCACTGTGTTTGTCACACATACACACTCAAGGTTCTGGAAAAAGTCTCACTATCCTAGATTTTTAGTTCATGGAGTTTGTATAGAAACACATTAAACTGAGTTCACAGAAAAAACAATTTGGACATGAAACATTTTGTTTTTATGAATGTCAGCAACAATTTTAAATTCAGCTTTTCAAAGTGCATTTTCCAATTTTGAATGGTCTTTTGTCACCTGGTATTTCTGTAGGAGCCCACACAGGCTAAATCTATTCCATAGTACCTAAGCCTATTCTATGTGTCGAGGCGGATCAAGAGCAGCCACTTTGACTCATTTCTCAGACCTGTGTGGAAGGACTGGAGGAGATATGTCCCCAAAGACTCCTGAGGGGTCTGCCATCCACCCAAGAAGGCCAGATGAATGTAGCAAACCAAACCAGATGTCGTCTTCCTTCTCTCCCTCTCACCAGATAAAGTCCACAGCTGTCCCCCCTGTTGGGCGTTATCTCCTCTCAAAGAGAGAAAAGTCAAAGATGGCTGTTATTCACTTCAACTTGGAGTTGTACAAGCAGCACCTATTTGTGCTTAAACATGATTAGTGGTGAAAGATATCCACAGCCCTAAAAATGGAAGAGTGGTGGGGAGGGATAGCTCAGTGGTTTGAGCATTGGGCTGCTAAACCCAGGGTTGTGAGTTCAATCCTTGAGGGGGCCATTTAGGGATCGGGGGTAAAAAAAAAATCTGTCGGGGCAGTATTTGGTCCTGCTAGTGAAGGCAGGGGACTGGACTGGATGACCTTTCAAGGTCCTTCCAGTTCTATGAGATAGGCATATCTCTGTATATTAAGAGTGAAATATCAGGAGTGTGAAATCACACAAAGCAAAATAGAGAAATTGTGTGGAAAAATTTTCATGTAACAAGGTCCTTGTTTCCACACTGCTCCAATATAAACACAACCACACATGTGCGTGCACACACCCACACACACCACTAGTACTACTACTCATTTAGGGTTTTGGTTTTTTCTCTCTCTTTCAGACAATCCACTGGATATTTGGTATTTTGGCTTTTCACAAAATTAAGTCTAACTGTTTCGAGCTTTGCCCATACACTTTCTGGAACCCACTGATTAAAAAAGCAGTGCCCCAAAAGGCCTTTATCCAGGTGTGGCTCTCAGCAAACTATGTTGCAAGCAAAATCTAACTCTCTGGAAAGTGCAAAGTAGATCACCTGCGTGTTTTTCAAAGAAGCCATTTATAGCAAATACAGCTGCATGCAAATGTTTTTTATTTTTGTTATGTAAGTAGGGTGCAGCACTTCTCCTGAGATGTTCCCAATATAGCCTGGATGCTTGAGTGTTCTTGTATTATAGTCTCTGTCCCCTCTAATGCTATATTATGCAATACTCTGGTTCTGCTGGTAAAGCAGAATGTGTTCGAAAAAGATGTTAAGAGAACATTCAAAATTTGTGTGTCTGTCATTAGAGTGACCTATGTTGGACTCTGAATTCTAGCATTGAAACTTTTTTTATATAACTTGTGGACAAATAAAATCATCATGCTGTATATCAGTTCTCCTTAAAGTCAGATTTTAATTTTGTATTGTGTGTTTGTATATACAATTATAAAATCCTAAAGATAACTAAGCAGGTAACAAGCCAGGCAAACCACCAACTCTAAGGTTTGTCCTTAAATATTTTATCAGTTTAAAAAGGGTTAGAGTAACAAACCCTTTTCTTGTATCTGCTGTTCTATTAATAGATCAAGTCACAATAAAACATGCAGCACTGAGATCTGAAATCTTGTTCCCGAATTGCTGACCTCACAGTCTGTTTCTTTCACACCTTTTTCCAGAGCATCTTTACCAAAAAAAAAAATTCTGGAAAACGATTGATGTTTCACTTTTCCATGTTGTGAGTAATCTGTGCTGAAATCTAGTACCAAAGGTGCCAGTTTAGTCCACTCAAAGTTTTGTTTTCACTGGAAAGTTCAGATATTTTAAGCCAAAAGGAATTACACTGATCAGCTAGTTGGACTGACTGCAGAAAAGAGGCCATAGAATTTCACCTAGTAATTCCTGCAGTGGAGGGAATTATTTTTCCCTGCTACGTAAATGAAAAAATTTCAAGCCCAATAACTTGTGATTGAACTAGAGCAGATCTTTTTAGAAAGCAATCTCATCTTCATTTAAAAACTTCAAGTGATGGAGAATCTAACACATCCCTTGGGAATCTGTTCCAAGGGTGAGCTACCTTCACTGTTAAAAATATGCATCCGATTTCTAATTTGAATTTTTCTATCTTCAGCTTCCAGCCATCAAATTTGTTAGGACATTTGCTAGATTAAAGGGCCTCCTAAAATCAGATTGCTTCTTCCTGTGTAAGTACCTTTAGACCTTGATAAAGTAACCTCTTGGCCTTTTCCAAGAAAAGTCCTCTCTCTCCCCCTATCCAAGGGGGATTTCTTCACCTGAACCAGACCAGAAGACAGATGGAAGTCTCAATGTGGAGAATCTTTGCTTGCACCAGTGTAAACCTCTATCTCAGCAACTTATTTTTACCAGAGTGTGATTACCTGGGCAAACTAGTTAGGAGGCTCCTCAAAGGGTCAGCATGTAAAGTCGGGTCTACGGCAAATCTCTTTGGCTTCCTCCTTCATGATTGTTTCAATATGGTTACATTCTCACCAAGAGATTTATCATGTAATTCTGTCTCATGTAGATGTCTTTGACTGAGAATTTAGAAAGTGATACATGCGTAGAGCAGCTATTGTCATTTTAATTTTTCAGGAGACAAATTATTTGAAGAGTCCTTGGAAAAGCAGTTGCACAGTCCAATGAAAGAAGAGCGCTGTGGGTATTCAGCGCCTCTGATGATTGTGCCATTTGTTAAGTATTTAAATGCCTAGCTTTTGGTATCCATCTTTGGAAATGTTGGCCTGGATGCTGAAGAACTGACCATTAAGGAGAATTTTATGTCTATCTTTTGTTTTATTAAATTTAAGCTTTGTCAACCTTCTTAGAAACCCTATGACTAGTTCCCCAACGTATTTTGAGAACATGCAGTTCTTTTGATTCATGTGGATGTGTGTCTGAAGCAATGATAAAGTTCCTTTTTATTGTTATCAAATGTAGAAATACTGATGTAGTAAATGCTGACTTCCTGTATGCCAGGCTGTTTGTGAGCAACCAGCTGTTGTCATTGCCACTGTGGCTTGTGTGGGGGAGGGAAGGAGGAAGTGCTGTTTCCACATTAATGAAGATAAAATTGGTGCTGCTTTTTAGGCAATCTGAGCAAAAGTCTCACTGTAATCTTAGTACCCATAGGAAGAGCATAGTCGAAGTTGACCATGCAACTGAGATTTTTAACCTGGCAGTAGGAATTTATCCCTTAAATCAGACTCCCCACTCCCTCACCACTCTCTAACATAATTGCCACCAAAACTAATGTCCAAACTTCTGTCAAAGGTTCCAGAAATGCTCAGTGTTGTGTTGCTTACTATGCAATAATCATGGCAGAGTCACCATGCAGAAGTCACTGTAGAAGTAAAGGAAATTAACTAATCCTTCTTAGGCAATAATATGGCCCCATCCTCTGGCAGTGCTGATTGCTTGGCTCTTCCCAAGAAGCATTCTCAGCTCCTACTTACCCCGCATTTACCCCTTAGAAACCAAAGTAAAAACTCCCATTAACGTCCATGACAGCAGGATTGGGCGCACTGAGTTCAACTCTTTTTAAAGATACTCAGCATTCCTTGGGAGGAGTTTGTCACTATAGTGTCTGGAGACCCAGGTTGGTGTGTTCTAGTCTTTAAGAGGCACCAGATTATTTTACTGATTTAAAAACAAGTTTTTGCTGTCGGATTTAACCATCTCTAAAGCACTTTTCACTGTTGTTTAAGGACTATTGAAATTATTGCAGAGTCAGTACAGAAAAGGAACACAGAGCTGGATTTTATTTAGTCTCTTACATGATCAGCCAGAGTGTTATCTGAATTCTTATTGCAGGCCTTAGCTTTTATGGAGATGTGGTAGCTAATCTTGCCACTCCCCCATCACACAAATTTGTTTTTTAAAAATGCAGTATCTGCCTCAAGATTGGAACATGCAATCTACGGCAGAGTTTGAGTTTAGCTCACAGATTTAAAGTAAACTTGAAAAGGGGTTCATAAGTTTTACAATATTGTAAATATATGTGCACTCCAGATTTTAAAAAGCTGTAAATATTTTGACACAAAATAGTATGACAACCAAATGAAGACAAACAAAGTTTACTAGTAAAAACAACGAGGAGTCCTTGTTGCTCTAAGGACTCCTCGTTGTTTTTACTGATACAGACTAACATGGTTACCACTCCGAAATGTTTACTAGATTCATCTAGTTGAGAGCTAGTACATAGTACCCACATTTAGTTGCTTAAACTGTCAGAATTATTAGTATTATGTGTTTAGCGTCTAAGGCTATAGTGCTAAGTACCGTATAAAACATAACACAACGAGACAGTCCCTTCCTTTTACCATCTAAAGCAGACTAGAGACAAGAGACTACAGTACATAAACGGGAGCAAAATATAACAATGAGCTGATTCAGCTCAGCATAAGTGGTCACACAAGGGCAGTGAAATCCTGGTCCCATGGAAATCAATGGCACACCTCCCATTGACTTCAGTGGAGCAGAGGTTTTACTCCAAATGCCTAGTGTAGGCATTTTCTAGGTAGCATGGCAGAAATGCATTGTAAAGAGGGATTTGAAGGAAGACAATGTGGTGATTTTGTGATTATTTTATTTATTTATTTATTTATTTTATTTATTACAGGGAGCTCATCCTTATGAGCAGCATGGGAAAATGCACACAAACATTTCTGCACAATTTTGGCAAATGGATAATGAAGGCTAGTATCATGTGGGGGTTGATGTCTGAATACCATGTAAGAGATAAGGATGGGGATAGGCCACAGAAGCATCTTAAAAGTTAAGAAAGGTGGTTTTTGTGTGATGCATTACAGAAGGGGGACTGAGAAGAGGTATGCAAAGAAGTGGTGATGCAGTAGAAGCAATAAACCAGGAATGCAAATCATTGTGCAGAGTTTTGAATGGGTGTAAGTGGGGCAAAATGGCTTTTTTTTTTAAAGTGCAGAGAGGAGGAGGCTGCAGTAGTTGAAATGCAACATGATGATGAGGGCTTGGATGGAAACTTGGGTGGGTGGAGAGGCTGATCTTAGCGACTTGGAGTATGAAGCAGCAGCAAGATTGAGGCGATGTCTCACTGTACAAGGAAAGAAAAGAGTCAGAACACCACCCAGATTATGAGCCTGAGTGACAGGGAAGAAGGTGGTGGTGTCTGAGGACTGAAAAAAAGGGGGCGAAGGACGTAGGAGGGAATAAGAAGCTCAGTTTTGGCCATTTAGCCAGTGATGACCATTTACAGTAGTAATTTCAGAATATAATATCAGCTCAGACTATCTTAAATGAGTGGAACAAATGCCTGGCACCTTGCATTTCCCCCTCCCCCCCCAAACTGTCTGTGCACATGGGGAGAGCTATAAAAAGAGTTGCTTGGAGAGACCAGATGAGATGTATTCTTGGGGAAGGCGGAGGTCCCTGCCTATCTTCTGAGTGCTGGATTGATCAGCAGGCTGGGAAACTTTTGTTTGTTCCTCTTTTTGCTTATGTTACCTTTCTTGGTGTGTGTTTTATAAAAAAAAACTCTGCTGCTGAATGCCTCTCACTGCCTGTTGCTGGGTCTTGTTTCTGCTCAGTCACCCTACTGGTTTACAGTTACATTGATTTCTCAACCATGGGGGCTTTAAAAAGCAGTTACTTTTTAGGTGTTATCTACCTCAAATACTGGTGGGTCAGTCCAGTTGCAGTACCAGATTCCCTTCACCTTGAAATAGACTTTGGCATCATGTAAGTCTTGCACTTCGTATTGTATTTTTATTGTAACGGTGTCTTGGGATGCAATTATTTAAAAAACAAAAATAGTACTTTTGTTAATTGCAGCCTTTGTGGAAAAGCATAAATAAATGCTGATAGATGTAAACAGGTCAAATATTATTCCTGATGCATATGGCTAAATTTTTGTTAAAAAAGGAGCTTGTAAGAATAAAAAAAGTCAAAGAAAAACTGCCTAGTGGGCATCAACACTGTAGTCAGGGCTTAAGCCACTGACAGATTTCACCTCTAAGAATAAATAGCTCTTACTGTTGTTATTATCTTCCAACTCTCACTAACGAATGAGGGAGCGAAGCTAGTACTCCCCACCAGGTACTAAAGGAAGGCAATACAGGAGAAGTAACTCAGATAAGTTAACTCTGGTATTTACACTCTCAAATCACAAGCATGTGTTGGAATAGCCAAATAGAATGCATTGTAGTTACGTAGCATTTTTTATCCAAGGACTCCAAAATGTGTTGTTTTCCCCCTAGAATTAGGGCCAAATCATACCCTGTATGGGGGGGGGGTCCATAAACTGGTAGTATTTCCTATTTAGTATACTGCAGGAATGAGGGGGGAAGTTAGCCCTCCCTCCCATATATAGAATGGTCAAGAATATAGCCTCAAAAGACTATCACAGATATAGGAGGACATGAGCATCGCTTGGGAACTGGAGGTGTGTACGTTGTCTGCATTAGACTGTTGCCTGGGAAGGTGTGTGTGGGTGGGGGGACGGACAGAAAGGCAGAGGATGGGTTCTCCCTCATATCTAACTCTCCATGACAGCACAGGTCTCTCATCAGAAGGGGCCTGTGACTGGCTGGAAACACAGCTGAGGGAACGTTTTACAGTGAGGGGGCACCATTCAAGGTGATGACAGTGTTATTTTCAAGGCTTTTTCCCTATTGGTAGAAGAGGGCAGTTTAGTGGAGAGTGGTTACCACTATCCCCCACCTATGTATCCCCTAAAACTGCAAAATCTCAGACCTGTGGAGTTTCAGTGAAAAGATTTGATGTTGCTATTTCCCTGCCCTCCACATCTTTGTTTTCAATAAATTAATGTGACCCATTTAGTTTAGATTTGCAACTTCCTCATGAAATAGGTAAGTATTATCACCCTCATCTTATAGATCGAGAACTTGAGATACAGGGATGCTAAATGACTAGTTGAAGGTTACACAGCAGGTTTGGTGGCAGGGCCAAGGCTGATCTAATCACCGGAAGGCACTTCCACATGTGCAATACTAACATTTTTCAAGGCACAGCAATATAACAACTCGAATCACAAGGCTAAGTTAAAACAAGAATTAAGTGATCAGACCAGTCACCATCCCCTCTTCCATGTTAACCATCAGCTGATTCCTCCAGTTGCAAAAGGAAATAATAAGTTATAGCAATAAGTCGAGGAGGCTGAAGGTGACACTATCCTGCCTTTTCCAATAACCCATCTTCTCCAAAATAAAAACAGAAGCAAAGTGTATGCCACTTCAGTGTGATAAAATCCTAGCTTTATTTCAGAAATTTTCCACTTCCAATTTCAGTTATTAGAAATTCTACGCAGAATTTAGGGCAATGAAGCACAAGACAATTTGGCTCCATAAAAAACGCCTCCCCATGTTTCTCTTATCTATTTTCTGATTTTAAAAGGGTGCTAATTTACACTAGTTAGCCAATGAAGACAAATGGCAAATTTTTCTGCATAACAAGAAAATGTCTAGTCAGTCTGCATGTGGAACTCCCATGTACCTTAGTGAAAGTTCCATCACAGAGCAGTAGCAGAATTCAGCACCGTATATGTGCAAACACAGCACAAAATAAATGTGCTGATCCTAAAACTCATCCATTAAATGCATAAAAAACCCAGCTACTTCGTTATTTGTATTACTGTAGCATCTAGGAGGCACCAAACTGAGAATATAAACTCTTGGAGTAAGAAATCTAAATAGACAGAGGAAGAAGAAACAGAGGCATAAAAGTGAAGTGAGCTGCCCAAGGTCACACAAGATGAGTAGCAGAGCTAGGAATAGAACCCAACCCTCTGACTCCAGAAGTGCCCTTTCTACTCTTCTCCCCTGTTTATACTGAACTTTCTACATGTACATATAATTCATGATTTACCTCGTCCTGCCAAACAAAAATTCCATCTCTTCAAAAGTCAGACCAAATCTGAACATACACAAACATAGATAGTAGAGAGCAAGAGAGCTAAAATTAGATAGGATATTTGTTTACCAAATTAGCTCTCTCTTACACCAGTTGGAAAGTACTTCTGAAAACTACAGGCACAAAACCAATGCTGTAATTTGTTCAAAGATTGTGATAGGGATGATATGCAAGAAAATCCCCTTTCTGATTCGTTTCAAAGGCCATTCTGCATATATTGTACTGTTAAGTCTGCGTCTAACATCGGCCTTTTCTAATGAGATTGAGATTTGCAGCTACTGCAGCTGATGGTTCATTTCAGATCCTGACCATTGCTGAAGTAGTGACACTTTAGAATGGAAAAGAAAATTTTTGTAATACTTGCTGAAATAAATTAGAGACTGTGGCCCTGATCCTACAATGGAGCACTGTATGGGCACCTGTGCAGAGATCACTGCATGATCAGGGCCTAACAGAGAAACATTCTAAATGTACGTTTTTGACTGTGGGTTTGTCTACATAGGAGAGTTTTACCAGTTATTCCAATATAGTTATCGGTTTTAAACTCCCCCCCCGCCCCCTTGAGAACATTATCATAATGTAAAAGTGGCTTTTTTGGTTTAGCTTTAACCCTTTCTCTTGTGACAAACTAAACTGGAAGAGGCCACTCGTACCAGAGTTAGTGTCTACACGGGCGGAAGGGTGAGATATACCTTTATAGCTTTATCAGGTTACATTTACACACTTGTTTTACCAAAAATCTTTCCTGTGTCAACAAGGCCTACGTTTATAGAAAGCTACTTTGAAATAATTGCTTGAGACATCTAGTCAGGCTAACTCAGCATCATGAATAGAGCAGATATGTATGTATAGCATTAGAAGTTTCATAGATGTAATGGCATTTACTCTTTGGAATGATCGTTAGCTCATTGAACTGAGTATCTCAGGATCAATGGGACTTATTGCTTTGGGGGAGAAAAGCAAAGCTGATAATTGCCATTCAATTTCATTTAATGGAATCATGAGCTTTTGTTAGCAGAATTCAGTAACTGAAAAGACTTGTTAACATGACCTCTAATTACTTGTAAGTTGTCATTTTAACACTGTACCTGATAAGGAGAAAATAATCAGAAATTATTTGGGGGCATGTTATTCAAGAAGTAACTTTGAGCTGAAAAGTCATTGTCATTCTGGTTGTTTCACAAAGATCCCAAGCTCCAGGGGTGCTGGAACAATTTTATAGTGGGGATGTTGAGAGCCATTGAACCAAACTGTAAACCTTGAATATAGTGGAAACCACTTCAAGCCAGGGGGTGTGGCAGCACCCCTAAATCCAGCACCATTTCTTTTGAAGAAAAAACCTAACTATAGAAAATAATTATTTATATTAAATTATAAAAAAAAGTGATCAACTGATTTTGATCGCTGAACAGCAGTTAGTACTGATTAATCATCATGACTGATATTACTAAAGGAGAGTAAAAAAATACTTGTTTTAAGAATTTGTCTTGTGAAATGTATATGTCTAGGTTTCTGTCTTGGATTCCTTTTCTTTCTCCATTACGTATTTCCTGATCCCTGCTAAGGTTGAAATGGTCCACCAACTTTGTTACCAAAAAGGAGGCCTCTTAGTTATGTAAGTACACAATAGAAGTCAGCCACAATAGCAGTTATCTTTGTACCACATATCACCTTCCTCCTCTAACTTTTCACCATTGTGTTAGCATTATTTTGAAAAGTATGATTTACTTTCGCAAATGTATTTCAGTTTACGGAATGTTCACAAGCTATTTCCCTGATCTCACTGTTGTCCTGTGTAATTGGTTAGCTAAGAAACATGGCACGGTTTCTGCTCTCAGACTGGATGACACCCATATCCTCAAAGAGCTTTTAAGATGGCCCCATGACCACTTTAGCCTCAGATAGGGTGGCACAGACTTCCCTCAGATTTTTTCTGAGGGCCAAACTGTCAAGGAGGTGACATGATTGCCATGTTCTGTTCAGGTGCAGTTCTCTCATAGATGAGAGAATCTTGGATTTGGTAATCTTTTCAGTGAACTAGGATGGAGCCCCTCGCATTGGGAGGAACTTGGATCTGATGTTTGATGAAGGCAGTCTGGTTGGGTTAAATATTTTATCAGCTCTACATCTAATGAAAAGTGTGAAAAAAGAAAAATGTTTTGTTTCATTTTCCGTTTAATTTTTTTTTTTTTTTAAGTGTGTGTGTGTGTAAAACTTATTTTAAAATTCCCCAACCTCCTTCCGGATAGGAAGCTAGCAGCCTACATACCACTAGGAGTCCCACATTGGTTCTGTCTATGGAACTGCACATCAGATAAATGAATTTGACTGAGTTCATTTTCAAGGTGGGGGCTCTTTTGTATCTGAGACAAACAACATGACCAGTCCACTTCTCTTTGCTCTCTCTGTGCTTATGATCTACCAAGTAACCTGGAGTAGCAGGAGTGAACTGTGCCAATGCAGTACAATTGGAGTCATCTAACTATTACACAGTATCACAAGTCAGGCACCTCAGCTGAGATCAGCTCATGAAAGATGTTGCTTTCTCTCAGGACTGCTGTTTCACTGATCTGTGGGAGTGGGAGTCTCAGATGACTGACCATCATAGAAATAGGCACATGCGAGGTAAAAGGAGCAGGCAGAAAGTGCCCATTATTTGATCCCTGCAGGGGACTGGATCTCTTCATACTGTATCTTCCAATGCCTTTCAGCTGAGGAAATCCTGGGCATTTGAAGTATTTGCATCCAGATTTTGTTGTCCCACTGTACTGCTGGATTCTGAGAGCAGAACAGTTTTTTCCTAACTGTCTTGGCTTCAGATATTAGTCTAAAAATTCACACATTCAGTGCAACAGGATTTTGGGTTGGGAGAATGTGAGATAGGCCTACAAGCAATCCGTACAGGGTTGGCAGTTGCCAGGAGGTATGGGAAATGGGCTAGGCCAAGTAATTAATCTCTACAGGTTGGGATGGATGCCTGAAGGGCCTTAGAGCTCAATATTCAAGTGTTAATTCTAAGCCTGACTTTTAGAAAGGGGCAGTTTTGGAAAATAGCAGCAGCAAAGAGCAGTCGTCTCCCTCCCTCCCCGCACCTTCCTGAGAGAGGAAAGGGCAGAGATGGCTGTCACAGTTCCAGGCAACTGTAGCTGTATTCCCTCTGTGGTCCTTAGAGGGCACTTGCGTTAGGTTCCCAGCTCCTCAGCCAGCACCTTTCTTGGGTAGAGACGTGAGTCTCTTTCCCTCATAACCAGGGTTTTTCCAGGCAGCACAGTTCCCTGCCTACACTGAAATATACCCATCAACTCAAACTGTCTAAACAACATCTGCTCTCTGTTTTCTCATCAAAGGCTAGAAATAGCTGTTATTGCCAGCAGTCACAAGTTACCACCTTAGAAGCAAGCACATTTATTCTTAAGGTAAAAGCATGACAGAGAAAACGTATTAAAAACAATAAACGTTCCTAGATGCATGCTAAAAGCTTCCAACGGTCTTATGGGGCCTAAGCAGGCCAAAGTCCTTCCAGTCCTTCTCAGGGAGGAACTAGGATTGGGGCCTCCCTTTGACAGATAGTCCTGTCAATTTGCTGGATCAGAAAGCAGGCCCTGTGTCATTTTAAACCCATGCTGTTTATCTGAGTTGAGTCCTTTTCTTTGTCTCTTGGTCTCTGGAAAATCCAGTTTAAACTTATATATGCGAGCCTCTCCAGGTGGTGGTCCTTCTCCAGAGGTGTTACAGTCAGAGAGAATTTGCCTGATCACCACCCTCACTGTTCTTAGTTCCTGGAGGAGCTGTGGTAACCGTCCCCATGGGATTACATATAATCCATGGCCTATAGCGATACATACATTTAACACAGTAAGATCTCCCAGTGGGATTGCAGGAATTTGACATATCTTTTGCAATGTCCACTGGAGCTGTTTATCCAGCCTTTGAATCCTTGATGCTGGAGAAAGCAGCAACACAGAGAAATTCCTCCCATGGAGTGAGGGGGAGAGATCCCTTTTGATAAATCTGACCATTGCCTTTGCCCGAATTATGTTGTAACGTGTAATGCTACCCACACTCCAGAACAACTGCGATATGAAGTGGATATTAACCCACGAAAGCTTATGCTGAAATAAATTTGTTAGTCTCTAAGGTGCTACAAGTTTTTCTTTCTTATTTTCATTTTACTTAATATGGTGGTTCTCAACTGTGGTCCACCGCTTCTTCAGGGAAAGCCCCTGGCACGCCGGGCCGTTTTGTTGACCTGCTGCATCCGCAGGTTCGGCCGATCGCAGCTCCCACTGGCTGCGGTTCGCCGCTCCAGGCCAATAGGGGCTGCAGGACACGGCGGATAACACATCCCTCGGCCCACGCTGCGTCCCGCAGTCCCCATTGGCCTGGAGCGGCGAACCGCGGCCAGTGGGAGCCGTGACCGGCCGAACCTGCGGACACGGCAGGTCAACAAACTGGCCTGGTGCACCAAGCGCTTTCCCTGACGAAGCGGTGGACCACAGTTGAGAACCACCGACTTAATACAAAATAGGAAATAAATCCATAAAATAAATATTGCAAGTGTGGTCTGCATGGAAATACTGTGATGGAAAAGCAAGTGAAAGTGGCTGGTGTGTTTTTGTTTGTTTGGTTTTTCTTTTGTCATCAGCAGTAACAAGTTTGTAACTACCAACATGCAAGCCCCACCTAGGGTGGGCCAGAGGACTAATGTAATTACTTGGAGACCTTAATAGCCCAAGGTATTTATTATTAAATGAAAACAAAGTACTTGAAGTTATTGCAGTGAAAAAGCTGGTTTTATATTACAAGCAATTCAAACAAAATATTCTACTGTTGGCAGCTTATAAATAAATAAATATAGGGGGAAATCGCCATATCACACTTGTGATGGGATTATATCCTGCATTTTAAATGTTATCTTGTGATCAGGATGAAGCATTGAGTGGAAACTGCTGCTCTTGTTGTGGCTGTCTTCAACATTTCCTCCAGACAGGCTCCTGTGGAGGGGCAGCATTTACAGCTAGTGCTTTGGCAATAAAGAATCACATGCCTTGATGGCAGTGCTGCAGGAATTCATGATGGGCGCGGGGGGGGGGGGGCGGGGGGGGAGGAGAGAAGCAGCTGCCTGGGATAAGGTCTGAGCACACACAAGACTGGGATACTAGCAGTGATGATAGATAGTTTTTTATTTTTGATAGTAACTGCAGTTGTTTGCCTTTTTTACTGACATTTTTAAAAAATCTAACATTTATCCAGTATACTTGTAGTAGGATTCTTAAAAACAGATGTGTGATTCTGAGTTTTGGCATCTCTCATTTGGGGTGTAAAGTTGCACATTCAGACCTGGAGAACATTGTATTTGGATAACCTTTGAACAAAGCCTGAATTATGATCATCAATGTTCATCAGTTATGACAGAGTGAACATGCTGAAACTCTTCCTCTAAACTGTCATTAGCAAAGTGGGGGAGGGCGTGTTAATGCAGAAGCTTCAGTTTAGTTTTCACTTAAAATGCAAGATACATTTTTCTTCTTACTTCATCATCAGAACAGGTATCTAGTTCCCTAGTTCCAAGTCTAGTTGAATGCTTACCTCAGGAGAGACAAATGAGAGGATGAGGTCACGGCTCGAATAGCCTGTATCATTTCAGCAGAACATTGGCCCAGTGAGAAAGTTCACTTTGCCGTGGTTTAATTATGAGTCTTCTCTGGAATGTTAATCTTATTTTAATCAGAAGATACATTAGCTGGAGACCTTGCCCTAAACATGTAAGTCCTTGTAACTCCACTGAAGTCAATAAACCTCCATCGATTTACATCAGGACCTGGCCCATAATTTCATTCTGTTATTATTAATGTTGGTACCATGCTTTGAAAAGGTAAGCCACAGTGCAAGGACTGAGTATTCTTCCTCATTCATAATGCTGCACTAGCAGCTACAATTGACAGATAAAGATGATGGGTTTTGTAGTTTAGGGGTGGGTTTGCCAATAGTGACAAACGAAACAAGCATATCCTATGTTTGTCACATTAAGATACTGGAGAGCAGTGGTTTCCCATTGCCAGATTCATTGGAAGCCCTGGTTAGTTGAAAACTGGAAGATCACTGCTCTCATAAGTAGCTCATGGGGGAAGTGTTGATTTTCTGAAGTGTTTTGGGTTTTTTTAAATCACAACAGTGGCACAAGATCAGTGTTTGGTTGTTTATTTATCAACCTTAGGCTGTTCATGAAAGGATCAAATTCATTTATCTACAAAACGTTGTGAAATAAAAGGTAGAAATAGTTCAGGCGTGTCTACACTTAAAATGCTACAGCAGCACAGCTGCACCACAATAGCCCCTCAGTACAGACGCTACGTACGCTGACGGGAGGGGTTCTCCCATCGGTGCCGGTAATCCGCCTTCCCAAGAGGCATAATTAGTTTGATGGACACATTCTTCCATCAACTTAGCACCGTCTACATGGGAACTTAGATGAGCTTAACATCATCATCACTCAGGGTGTGAATTTTTCATGCCCCTGACCAGCGAAGTTAAACCAACCTAAATTTCTAGTGTAGACCAGGCCTTAGTGGTTATGTCCAGATTTAGTAAGTGTACATGGCACATCTTAAGGCTCCCAATATTCAGAGTTGTCATGTTGTTTTCACACCAATGCAACGTTAAAGTGCCACTGTCCCCTTGGATGTTGTGACCACTAAAGCAGCTTTTAGGAACTGTGCCACTTAGAGCTCTTATCTCAGTACAGGCAAGTCTCATTTTACGCGGGGGTTCCGTTCCGCGGTTCGCACGTAAAGCGAAAACCGCGTATAGTGGTGGAACGCCATTGAGTTGAATGGCAGACGGAATCGCCCGCAGTACCGATGCCGTTTTTAAATTGTTTTTTTTTTTTTTCTGGTTTTGCCGACCGCGCAAAGCTGAATCCGCGCATGTTAAATGTGCCTAAGATGCGACTCGCCTGTATAGCAAAATAAATAATCCAGGTGCAGATGGAGCAGTCTGGAGAACTCTCTTCTAGAGTCCTGTTTCTAAAATTACCTAGTTAAACATTCTTAAACAGAATACTGCTATCTATGTCATTCTTTTCTATAGCATGCATAGGTAATCACAGTTCCTCACATAAGTTTGTACATAAATTGAAGTCTTTTTAAAATACCCATTTCTGAGGAGCATTTGTATTGGGACTACAGCGTCTATATATACACATACCTACAGAATAGATTGCTGATAGGGAGAAATCCTATCCCCACCTCATGCAGCAGAACTGCAGCAATTTTGTTAGTACAGGACCCCTCCTCAGCCACAGGGGTGTTTTTCCTTATAAGAAGCGATCTGCAATTTAGTTTTTGCTAAAAACCTGAATAACTGGTGTCTTCAATAGGGTGGGAGGAGCACATCAATAATTAGGGTCTTGAAGCTGCCCTCACTTACATAGCAGCTGTCACTTGATTATTGTGCTGTGTGACAGAGGTACACTAATCCTGCTTTTAAGAAGTGGACGTAATTGTTGGCTGCAGTCCTTTAGGTGATGTTGGTTTTTAAATTGTAACGTGTGTAGAGTTAAGACATTTGGCTATTTCTCGGATGTCTGATATCTCAGTCCCATCCGTGTGAACATCCAGCAAGTTATACGATATTAAGGTAATTGAATGGATTACAGTTGATCTTGAGGGCATGAAAGTGGAGTGGAGGGGGGGAGTGAAAATGGCTCATTTGGTATTATATCAGAGTCTATGACTAAAATAGCAACAACTTGGGTGAAACATCAGCTGCAAGGAAACTTACAGTCCTTCTAGTTTCTTTATAAGAAGTTTCAGATAGTGGTGGTTATATCCAGATAACTTCTATTGATTTACAATAGTTTTCTCTCACTCAAGCTATCTGCACCCTTAAGTGAAAGATTCAGAACACGGCGACTTTGTACTCAAGTTTTGTTATGTGACTGGATATTTTAGGTGTTTGATGTTAATAAATCCAAAGCAAACATGGGGTTAGACCAGTAGAGCTATAAGAAAGTGCCCATTTTACCCAGGAATTACCTTATTAACCTGATTAACAATAGGTATCGTAACCACCCTATAGGTGCACAAGAAATTGACCAGAAGATATTTCCCACTTTCAGGATTTTTTCCCCTTTGGACTCTTGCAACTTACACGCTTTCTTCTCTAAAGAATTTATAGATTTCAGTTTTCCTTAGAACAAAATATAATAAGATTTCATGGGGGACTAAATGGTTTAGTAAACTTATATTGGAATATGGTGCTTTCCACTGTAGTTTTGCTAATTCAATCCAGGTCATCAGTAACCAAAGGCTATCATCATCCGATGGTTTTGTCTGTAATTATGTTAGACTAGACAGGTGATTTCAGTTCAGTTCCCAGTGGGCACTTGTTCACAGCACATACCTGATATTAGCATGCTTATTGGGTGTTTCAGCAGCATCCAAGAATGTAATGGGTATGAAGAAGACACCTCATGAGCAGGGCTGTCAAGTGGCCGTGTTTCACGAGCACTAAATCCACATAATTTTTCTAACAACATGAAAATTGGAAAATATTTTGGAGAAGGACTCCATGTTGAGGAAAGGCTTGAACAAGATTGTGTGAATCAGATTCTATTTCTAGTTGATTTAGTCACCACTCAATCAATATTTTTCATTTAGGGTTAGGAGTTAATTGGAGAGGAGATTGTAGCATCATTGTATGTGTGACAAAGTAAATAAAATTACTAAAATATTTTACCCCAGAACCTCAAAGAACCCCAAATAAATTAACATGTATGAATAACAGATGACATGCCCAAATGGTCTGAGAAGTATAATTAACCAAGAGTAATTCAGCAGACTACTAAAATGCACTTATGGAGGAAAACATAATTGCAAAATCAGTTTCCCTTAAGTACAAACTAAGATTTCACAAATTATGGATTGGGGGATTTCTGAAAGCCAAAAGTCAACCACTTAAACATAGTAGCCAAAGATTGCAAGTGTAAACCAGGGGGAAGGGCATGTTCATGAGGCCTAATTCAAAACTAGAAGGTGGCTGGCCTGTCGTTATCAAACTTGTGGGTGAGGAAAGAATACTTTTGGCAATAGAACAGAAGTAAGGTGTACACTACCTGATGGAAAAAATTATTACAATGGTCCCTCAAAACAAGGCAAAAAGGCATGTTTTCCTCCTGACTAAACAGAGGCCAAGGAAGGATTCAGTGTCTAGGTAAATTCAATATTCCATTAAACTTCTGGAAAAATACTGTGACCCTTTCGGGGTGCCAGAATCAGCTGGATCATCTGTACTGTCAATTTTCACCAGAAGTTTCAGAGATATGAATACAAGTTGAATATTGCACAGCTGCGAAAAATGCTAGTATTGGGGGTGTATCAACAGGAGTGTTGTATGTAAGACACGGAAGGAAATTGTCCCACTGTACTAAGCACTGGTAAGGCCTCAGCTGGAGTACTATGTCCCAGTCCTGGGTGCCACACTTTAGGAAAGATGTGGACAAATTGGAAGAAGTCTAGAGGAAAGCAACAAAAAAGGATAAAAGGCTTAGAAAACCTGACCTGCGAGGAAAGGTTGAAACAGACAGAGAAACCTGGGCATGGTTAGTCTTGTGAAAAGAAGACTGAAGGGAGATCTGATAATTGTCTTCAAATATGTTAAGGGCTGTTACAAAGAGGAGTGTGTTCAATTTTTCTCCATGTCCACTGAAGGTAGGACCAGAAGCAATCAGTTTAGTATGCAGCAAGGGAGATTTGTTAACTAGAAAGGGTAGTTAAGCTCTGGAATAGGCTTCAAAGGGATCTTGCAAAATACTCATTATTTGGAGGTTTTCCAAAAGAGGTAGGACAAAACACCTGCCAGGGATGGTCTAGGTGTACTTGGCCTTGCCTCAGCAGAGGGGGCTGCACTTGATGACTTCTTGAGGTCCCTTCCAGTGCCACACTGCTATGATACTATATTCTCAAAGAGTAGGTCTGTTACTGCAAGGACTGTGTTCTCTCCTTTCTCTCTGGTTCAGATCACAGACTTGGGAGCTTATAAAGTCAAAACAGATAGAATTGGAAACTGAAGTTATTTGATCTTATGTAGGGACTGCATTGTTGTTCTCCAGCCATGTTGGATTACTGCTGAATTTGTTTTAGAGACTTAAAACTTGAACATTAGTTGAATAAGGGATTATCATCCCTGTTTGTTTGAAAACATTATTTGCTGGTTTAATCTTTCTAGGCCCTGTCCTGACTCGAATAGCCTTTCTAGCCCCAAGTCTTCATAATTTTCACATTTCAGAGAGCTGGTTGCTTTGGAAGTTGCTCCTATTTAGAAGAGACCGTGGTTCAGAAAAGCTTCTGCCAACAGTTGCGGACTGTCCTATTAGCAGCGCAGAACCTTACTACACCCCACTTAACTTCCATGTGGGATCATCAGAATGACAACAGGGGAAAGTCCTGGGGGAAATGAAGAAGAGGATGGGACTTGATGAATGAGCTTTACCCCTTTCAGATCCCATAGGACCAAAAAACCCCAACCTCCAGTAGAAGATTGTTCTTTACTTCGCATCAGTGCCAGGTAATAGCTCTAGGGAAGCAGGATCTTTATATGGGGAGGGATGGAGAGGCCTAGGTGTGGCATAGGGAGTTGCAGGAGGCAGGGAAGTCATTTACATTAGTTTTTCCAGCCATCCTCCTGTCCACTGCAACTCTCAGCCTTGGAGTTGCAGAGATTGAGCCATTTTTCCTTTATTTATTTTGCCCTTTTGCAGCATGCTGATCCTTCCCTGCACCCTGTCCCTTTTATAGGTTGACCTGCCACAGAGCCAGCATCTGCAGCCAAGTTCTAGTGTTTCCACTCTCTCTAAATCCATGGATAATTCTGCAGGGTTAATGAGGCTTTGCGATACACAGAATGGTGCACACAGATGTGTTTTCTGAGACTTAAACCAATATCTTCTTATAGATCCATTTAAGAGAATAACTAAAGAAATTTCATAATGATCATACCCTAAGACATAATGGAACTTGATGGCCTTTGAACAATTTGGCCCGAGTCCCTTCCTCACATTTATAAAAGGAGAATGAATCTCAAGTAACAACCCAGATTTCCTTAATACATGGACATACAGAGAATAATGTTGGGGTTAGCATGTATCTCTTTTTAGGGGCGGGAGCTCAGCAAATTGTTTCTAAAATTTATAGTGCATTAAAAATAAAATTTACATTCAGTATGCAACTGTTCCTGTGAAGTTCAGGAAGCTTGTGTTTAATGTGATCCTGTTAATGTCACCAATGTTTTGTTTTCAATTAGTGAAAAAGGTAGCTTTTGTAAACATGGTTAGTGTGTGTGATAGATTTCATAACCTTATATTAACCAAAATTGTTTTGGGATTTCAGTTCATCTTTTTAAAAGCTTGTAGAATGTAAACGTAAGTGAACTATTTAAACAGTGTGAACTGGAGAGCATTTTCTGTGACATTTCACGCTGTTTCTTTCACCCTCAAATGAGAGGAGGACTTGAAAGGGAAATGTTCTAAAGCCAGAGTTGCCAGCTGCATCTCTCTTCAGCTGATCTTCATAATGGTCCCTTCTGGGGGTTAATTTGCCTCTCGTAAGCATCTGATACTGGCCACTGTGGGAGACAGGATGCCAGGCTAGTGAGACCACTGGTCTGAATTCTTATAACTGATGTTAGGCTACACTCAGTATTGGGGATACCTCTCAGGTAGCACAAAGGAACCAGGATCTGGCCATAGTTGAGAATTCCCGAGGCTGAGAGGGATAAAGCCAGCAGAACCAGCTCCTGCACCAAATACCTCTCACCAAAGTAAGGGGTACATTGAGGGTGGATGGAACGTGTCAGAAGTGGGAAGGAGGCAAGGCAAAGCTATGGTACACCAGACCTCAGCTAATCCCATAGAAATCCTTTGCCAGTGGCATAAGTTAGAGCGGGCCCTAGACTGCTCTAAATCATTGCATGTGTAGGGCTGGCACAGATGGCATAATGAGATCTGACAGTTTCTAAGGCCCATACTAAGCAGAGCATGGCACATAAGATAATCTGCCGCAGAATGTTTATTTCTGGGCAGAAATCAAAAGAACACTATCAGGTTGAAATTAATACTAAACATCCCCACTATCATAATCACATTCCCTTACATTTCATTCTAATAATAATGTAATATTTTTTTAAAAAATATTGACTACCGTTTTGTTATCTTTTGGCACCTTACTTAGCTTTTAGATAATAAAAGTAAACTTCTCCAGCTTAATTATGTTTATTCGGCTTCTAGTAAGGTTTACTTCCTGCTTCTCATGATCTAGCACAATACTGCAATATTTGGCTTGGAAGCATTGGAAGAGAATGTTTAAATTCAGACAAGCCGTTTTCATTTTAACAGGTAATTAAAAGTTAGTTATTTTACTTAATTTTGTTAACAAAATGTCGGCTCCCATACCCCACATATAAAATGTTGGCTCTAATGTATTTAACATTTTCCCTTCCGATGATTAATAATAGAAGACTACTTAAAAAGTATCCCATGTATCTTTGAGGCTTCCCATTATCACTGCCACTGTGCATGCTCACTGCAGAAAACTACGAGCACATCCTCCCTGACTGCACCTTTGGCAGATGGGAGAAACAGCAATCTCAGATTTCCCCTCATATTGCCATACAAGCAACGCTAGCTGAGTATAGGGACCAGCCAGAATGATCACATTTTTAAATATAGAATCCTCTTAAATGCACTCTCTTTTTGGCATTAGGAACTATTTGTTACGAAAACACACAGCATAATTGAGTTTGTAGAAAGCTACCTTATACCAAAATTCAAGATAGAACTCGGTGTCTAAAAATTATAAAAGACCAATTTAGAATTTACAGCTCATTTTCACTGGGACAAGGAACTCTTTTTGTTCTTTTATTAGTGCATCTTCCTGTGTGGAAGCAAATGCTAGGAGAGTATTTTAGTCACTTTTGTCTAGAGAATAAGAGAGGAAAGGGAAAAGGAAAGGAGCCTAATTTTATATTCCTTTTTTCTTTAAAGAAAAAAATGGCTTTTTAATCTTCCAAAATATTTTGTTTAATTCATTTGCCAATAAACATCAGATGCTAAACCAGTGCCAATTAAAACACTACAGGATAAAATACAAAGTAAGTTCTCTTTGGGGTGTGTGGGGAGGAGGGTTAGCTGGAAAGCCCACAAGATTACATAGGCTGATTACACACCATTATTTTGAGACAGCACATATATAAATAAGTTAATGCAAGAGAGTGCTTTCAGGGAATAAAGTACTAAATAAATAAATAAAACATAGCATTTATAGAGTGCCACTGGACAAAACATTAAAAGAGTTGGCCCCCACCCCAAAGGGTTGATAATCTAGTCCTGATACTAGACAAACAATATAAGGAGAAAGGCACTATCTGTTCCATCCGCACCCACATTCCCACTGAACCTCAGTCACACAACTGCAGTATTGAGCCCCAGATGACGCAGATGCATGCGTCGCTACTGAAAGGCTTCATGGAACAAAGTGCTTGGGGTTTGTGGGATATGAGAGAGGTGGTTGGTATAGGAAATGAAATGACTATGTAGATTGAGAGATGGAAAGGAGGTTAATGTAAAATACATTGACAATATCAAGTTATATTAGTATGCATTGAAACGTTGATATGCTTAGGATAAAAACAACAATTTTAGATACTGCATTCACTTGGCTTTCAAAAAAGTCAATTTTTACCTTTATAAACAAATTTTTTTTAAATGATCCAAGCCATGTTTAATAGGCTTGTAAAAAAGCCTTTGATGTCAGTGTGAAATTGGTAGAGTCAGGATTGCCAAACTCGCCTGTTTAAATTTAAAAAAAAAAAAAAAAGGGCGTCAAAATCCAGAGATACTAAATACAATACATGTTGAGTGGTGGGTATTGTTTTTTATTTGCCTTCGGATTTGTGAAACTTTAGGCTTCACATTTTCAAGTGTCTCTCTTCAGTTATGAGGACTGGAAACTTACTTTTACAAAAGTGAAAACAGATTCTGATATAATCACAATTCCAGGAGCTGGGCCTTTAATAAGAGCCCCAAATATCACAAGACTCAATAAAATCATGAGTTACCAATACTGCAGAGAATGTAGATATTATTTAAGGAATTGGGACCGTATTATTCATTGGGTCTGATCTTTGGAATTTTTTAGTTTTTCAAGTCATTTGCCAACTCAGGCCTTTTTGCCTTGGAGAATTTTTTTTCCCAAAAATTAACCCCCATTGCTAACCAGCTCCACCACTATTAGCATCATTGTGAGTCCTAACACAGAGAGGCTGCTAGCCTGCCTTTGAAGCATTATGTTGATTAGACCTTCTCAGAGGAGAGTAGCATTAGAAGACCAAGGCTCCAATCTTGCAGAGGCTTCCAAATGTGCTCAACTTTGTATGCTGAGAATAGTCCAGGGTTACTCATTGCATGAAGTTAAGCACATGTGGTAGGCAGCCTTTGCAAGTCTGTGTGGGAGTAAATCGGGAGCAACTCACTGAAGTCCCTTGAATTTTACCAGTGCATAACCAGCATGAATGGAGAATGAGGCTCATAGTTTGTAAAATGAAGTGTTTGCAGGATTGGGGCCTTAGGGATTAAAATGGTGGCAGCAGTCCATCTGTTGGCCCAGTGGTAATGATGGTGAGACTTTAAAAAACAAAACAAAACCACAACCATTTCCCTAGGTAGACAAGGCTGTAGTTGTAAATGGGGGATTTGACTCTGACCATTATCCCCTAAGTTTCCTCCTACAGTTAATGTAAACTAAGGGCATGGCTTGCCGCACACTAACTCACTGTGTGGGCAGGGTGTAACTCTCCAGCACACCATGTACTAATTTGCCCTGTGGGCACTGCACTGTAGCAGCATCCACATGTATGTGGCGGGCTGGTGTGTTGTAGATTATGTGCTGGTTTGCTGTGCACTAACTTGCTGTGTAGACAAACCCTAACTCAGCTGGATCTACAGCCCATTGATTACACTATGAATCTTTCCATATAAACTTCAACAGGATTTGAACCAGGTCCTAAATGACCTATTCTCTTTAAAATATATAATTGTTTAACTAACATTTCAGCCTTGCAGCCAAGTAGTGTAAGCAGGAAAGTGTTCAGCTATAAAACAGCGTGGTATAAGAAGTTAATTTGTATCCTTTTCTTGGTGGGCTGGTTGTCTTTGTTTTGTTAGTTGCTCCAAAGAGCACTCATTTAGTCTCTCCCTTCAGCCTATAAACGTGAAAGACAATCTGAGGTCAGCGTCACAGAACAAGAGAAAACACGCTATATGGAAAGAATGTCGCACAGGGTCAGACTATGCCTTTCACTGCAAGTGAAGGATCTGTTATCCAGATAGAGTCCCAGCAAAACATGCCTTCTTGTGACTCTGGTATGCACCCCTCTCTTGGGGGTAGTGGAGATCCCTTTCCTCTTCCCAAACCCCCTACTTTCACCTCACCTCCTGTGCCATTACTGTAAGAGGAGATGTAGGGATATCTACTGTGACTCAGACAGCTGCTGTTGGAAGTCACAAGAGAGCATTTCATCAGAAAATCAGAGGTACTAGAGCAATTTATCAGAACACTTGCAGTTCCCCTTTAAAGGGAAGTGCAATAGCAATAATAAATACTCTACAAAGAAGGTTGGTCTTATCCTGACAAGAATATTTACTAAATGGAGTACTTGGAGATTTTAACATCACCAAAAGTGATGCGTGGAGGTTTGCCATGTGACTCCCATTGAAGTGAATGGTGTCATGGTTAAATCTCTCTTTTTAGCACCTTGAGGCCAAAAATTAAAGCTGAGTGTCTGTTTGGTTCCTAAATCCACTTTTTAGGCTCCTATGTAAGTGATCCTATTTATAGGAAAGAAGAGCACCTCTAGCTCCCATTTACTACAATGAAATTTGTGAATACCAGCCCATCTGAAAACTGTCCACGTATGCCTAGGAGTCTACACGAGGATTTAGTCACCAGAGTTTGGGCACTCAGGTTTGAAAATTTTGTCCTTTAAAATATACCTTGAATAACAGAAATGTGCTATGTACATATTCCAAGTGATCTAGTTCTTGGCAACAGTAGAACCACATGCTTTGGGAAGACACCACCAGTTCCGCTTCACCCTCATCAGGCAATGCTAAGAAACTATATTTAGTTATGAAACTTTATTATGGTGAGAAATGATGCTTCCCAATTCATATAGACCTAATCAAAAGAAAAGCTTCTTGCTACCCCAGCAGAGGCCACCGCTGCACTTGCTGCATCCAGTAGAGCAGGGGTCTCAAACACATGGCCCGCGGGGAGTTATTTCCTGCGGCCCGCCATAGGCGCCGACTCCACTGGCAGCCAAACTCCAAACATTACTGAGTGTTTATATTTTATTAAAACCCCTCTTTGCATTACAGTTTTTAAAAAGTGAATACATTGACTTTTAATAGAATACTATATCACTCTTCATTTGTTTCCATTTTTGACTGTACTTTTGTATCATTGTATGAAAAGGTTTCAGTGATGCGGCCCTCGGGCCAATTTACTCGTTCTCATGTGGCCCTCGTGGTGATTTGAGTTAGAGATCCCTGCCGTAGAATAAGTCTGCTCCCCTGTTTGTGCTGAGCATGGGAACAGAGAGCAGCTTACAAACCAGGCTAATTTTTGAACTTGCCTGGTTGGCAATACAACCATCCCTGCTGAAATACCTTGCCACAGCAAAGTGAATTAAAAGTACAGTAGACTGGGGGGTTGCCCGGAGTTCAGTCATTGGTACAGGTGCCTGATGTAGCCAGTGGTATTTACACTAGTGGCGTTTTACTTACTTTAATTGGGGGGAGGGGTAAGTTCTACCAGTGTAAATACCAAGTTTGCCTATCTACAGCAGGCTGAAATCAAAAAGCTCTGTTCCCCAACAGAGATGAGTCCTCGGCCTTCAACTCTGAATGTCCTTACTTTTGTCAGATTTGACGCCAATCATCATAGAAGTTTGTTTACATTATTTTAAGCAGTAGGCAGTAAAAAGGGGGTTGGGGAAACAATTGAAAAGTTTTGTGTCAGTTCCTCCAATACAATCTCGCTAAACTATTATTTTTGTGCTTGTATAGTGACAGGAGGGGTTCTTCCACCACTGTAGTAAATCCACCTCCCTTAGAGGCGGTTGCTAGGTTGACAGAACAATTTTTCCATCGATCTAGTGCCATCTGCACAGGGACTAAGATCAGCTTAACTACAGCACTTGGAGTGTGGATTTTTTCATACCACTGAGTGATGTAGCTGGGTCAATCTAATTTTGTAGTGTAGATCAGCCCTAGGAGCCAGATAGGCCACTTTTTCAAATAACATCTAGACCCAAAGCTAAAAAATGTGCAGGTGTCAGTCAGCTAGTTGCAAGTCTATTGGTCTTAAATTTACAAGTATGTGTTGGGTATACAAATAAAAAGATTCCTATTGACTTCAATGGAGCAGAATCACAGGTGTACAATAGGCAGGTGCAATTTAAGTAGCCTCTTTGAAGATTTGGGTTACAACAACAACATACTGTCAGGAACTTGCAGAGTGTAACTGGAAGCACATACTACTTTGTTTTTCTGGACTGTGCTTAAGTGCTACACTTCTGGGACTTTATTCACGCCTGTGTTCCACCAGCGTCTGCTGGCAGAAACCCAGGCACCAGAAAGCCCATCCACTTGAAGAGACATTGCAGTGACACAAGGTATCTGCAATCCCCTGCTCCACAAAGGAGCCTTGAGACAACTGGCACAGCTCAGGAAGTATTTGGACTGGCCTGGGAAAATCTGGTCACAGCACGTCCAATTTTTCCAGTGATCCAGAAAATCTGTGAAAAACAAGACAGACATGTCCTGACTTTCTAGTGCTAAGAGGACTAAGAAAAACAAAGCACCCCTTCTTTATACATCAGGTCAGCCTTACGTTAACTCTGTATTTATTTCTGTTAATGGAAGACTTATGAATAAAACTAAAGGGCCAGATTCGTAAAGATACGCACGCATGTGCCCTGGCGGTATTGTGGAATTCTCAGCTCCGAGTTAGCCGGCTCAGGCTACCTGCATTATACAAAAAGAGTTGGGCATCTATGAAAGGGATACTCAGAAGTGAGCAAATTAAGCAGGGAACCATCTAAGCTAGCCAGGAGGCCACATGCAAAGGTTTTGGTCTAGATTCAAAAGCACTTAGATGCCTAATTGCCAGTGATCTGAACCTTAGGCACTAGACTGATAGGCCCCTCTCTCTGCTCAGGGTTCTCAGCCTCGAAACCTCTCCTGGCAGTAGGGCTGAGCTGCCTTTAGGCACGTTTCTCCTGAAAAACTAGAGAAATAGACCACCCCACCCGAGAATACCCAATAGCCCAGTGGTTAGGGCACTTGCCTTGGATGTAGAAGACCAAGATCCCTTCTCTTGCTGACTTGAGCCCAGGTCTAGCTATGGGCTATTCTGGTGTGGTGCAGGAGAGTTCCCAATCTTCCTTGTTGTTGCTGTTGTATAAGCCATTAAATATTCACTGGGCCAGAGAGAGAGAGGCTACAACCTAGTGTCTAGGGCACTCATCTGGGTTGTGGGAGACCTGGGTTCAAGGTCCTGCTCCAGATCAGGCAAAGTGGGGATTCAAATTTGAGTCTCATACTCCAGGGGAGTGCCCGAACCCATGGGCTATTGTGTATTCTGGACACACGCTAGCCCACTGGCTGTCTTCTGTGCAGGGTCTGCTGATGCTATAGGCACTCTCAAATCATGTCCACAGGATCAGGCCCCACTGATGAGATTGGCAGGGCAATACGGTTTGAGAAGCTTACTGTGGCACCTCCACGGCTTTGGCCTGCGTGAGGGCTCCAAGCTGCTGGTTAGCTGTGGAGTGTTGGCATGCATGCCCATTGGTGGAAAATTAAGTGCAAATGAGACTTAGGCATTTACTGGTTTAGGTAGCAGCTGAGCTATGGTTTTGAAAATGTCAGTGGGGCCAAAGTATTGGACATACAAGCCTAACTGCCTTTGTAAATGTGGCCAAAAGTTTGGCTAGTTTAAGTATTCATTTGGTAAACGTCAAACTTTTTTCACTAGTGAAAACTTTATTTATACTTACGTTTATACTTGATTTATACATACATTCGTATTTAGTCAATTTGAATATTGCTATTTATA
The DNA here is from genome assembly GCA_037349315.1 of Chelydra serpentina. NCBI lineage: Eukaryota > Metazoa > Chordata > Testudines > Chelydridae > Chelydra > Chelydra serpentina. The sequence continues at coordinate 34,011,107 of JBAIAC010000042.1, forward strand.
CAGTTCTACCATGCCTGGGGAAAGAAAAGAAAAAAAAAAAAAGTAGTCACATCCTCTAATTAAAAATGGTTTGAAATTCAGGGCATCTAAATAGGAGCATTGATTTATGGATGGGCAGTGACATTTTGAAAACATACAACGAATAACAGAACATTCAGGGATCTGTCCTGAGTCTGGTTCTAGTCAATAGCTTCATAAATGATTTGGATAATGGCAGAGACACTACATTAATAACGTTTGTGAACAATGCCAAGCTGCGAGGGATTCCAAGCACTTTGGAGGACAGGATTAGAATTCAAAGTGATCTTGACAAACTGGAGAAATGATTTGAAACAAAATAGGATGAAATTCAATAAGGACAAATGCAAAGTACTACACTTAGGAAGGAATAATCAACTGCACAAATAGCAAATGACTGCCTAAGAAGGAATACTGCAAAAAGGGATCTGGGGGTTATAGTGGATCACAAGAGTCACTGAGAGTCAACAATGTAATACTGCAGCAAAAAAAGCAAACATCATTCTGGGATGCATTAGGAGGAGTGTTGAAAGCAAGACATGAGACACAATTCTTCACTCTAAGGCCTCAACTGAAGTGAGGAAAAAGATCACTTTGGAAAAGGATATGGACAAACTGAAGAAAGTCCAGAGAAGAGCAACAAAAATGATCAAAGGCCTAGAAAATATGACCTATGAGGAAAGATTGAAAAAATGGGTTTGTTTAGTCTGAAGAGAAGACGGGGGGAGGATGACAAGATAACAGTTTTCAAGTATATACCAGGTTGTTTATAGAGAGAAGCTTGTTTATAAAAATTTTCTCCGTAACCACTGAGGAAAAGACAAGCAATGGGCTTAAATTGTAGCAAGGGAGATTTAGGTTAGACATTGGAAAAAACTTCCTAACTGCAAGGGTAGTTAAGCACTGGACAAATTACCTAGAGAGGTTATGGAATATCAGTCATTGGACGTTTTTAAGAAGAGGTTAGACAAACATCTGTCAGGGATGGTCTAGTAGTTATTACTCCGTCCTGCCTCGATGCAGGGGTTGGACCATAAGACCTGTTGATGTCCCTTCCAGTCCTACATTTTTGTGATTCACACTGAATTGCCTTGTGCCACTGGCTAGTAGTAGTGGCACTTACTTCTCTACGACAAGCATGTTTATAAAATTGCAGTTAATATACAGTTTAGAACATAGCAATTTTAAAGCTCTGCATATTCAGATCAACTGAGCTGAAAATTGTGATCTACAGTATTCAAAACTAGTAAGATGCAGGGCCGGCTCCAGGCACCAGCAAAACAAGCTGGTGCTTGGGGCGGCACGTTTCTAGGGGCGGCATTCTGGCGCCAGCCATGCCGCCCCTAAAAATGTGCCCCGGCCGCCCTAGCTCACCTCCGCTGCCGCCGCTGGCTCACGCACCACTGCGCGCGAAACAGCTGATTCGCACGCCGCTGCTGGAGGGGGAGATCCCGAGCGGCCACAGCGCGCGAACCAGCTGATTTGCGCTCCGCTGCTCCCCCTCCCTCCCAGGCTTGAGAGCCTAGGAGGGAGGGGGAGATCCCGAGCGGCCGCAGCGTGCGAAACAGCTGATTCGCGCGCCGCTGCTCCCCCTCCCTCCCAGGCTTGAGAGCCTGGGACGGAGGGGGAGATTCTGAGCGGCTGCGGTACGCACGCCGCTTCTTCCCCCCCCCCCCCCCCCCCCCCCCCCCCCCGCTCCTCCCTCCTTCCTAGGCTTGAGAGCCTGGGGGGAGGAGGCAGGGCTGGGGATTTGGAAAGGGGCGGAGTTGAGGCGGGGGTGGGGTAAGAAAAAAACGGGGCGGGGGGCGGCCAAATTTGTTTTTGCCTGGGGCGGCAAAAATCCTAGAGCCGGCCCTGGTAAGATGTGAGCTGAAATAAAATCATCCTAAATTGCTCAACAATATCAATGGAATCAGCATTGCACTGCTATATATTGTAAAACATTACAGGGAAATCTTGCAAGTATTACATAGCATGCCTTCCCCAAGTGGTAAATAAGCATAACATCTTCCTGTTTCAACATTCTCAACTTGTATCCTGTAGCTCCTAGAAGTTGTTTTTCTTCAACACAGAATGCTGCTAAGTTATGAGTTTTTTAACAGATTTTTTTCTTTTAAACTACAGCACTGAATGTTACTCTAAAATTGTTTTCCAAATATTCTTAAACTCCCAGTTGATCCCCCGCTGATGTTCTTTGTGAAAAGTATTGCAGGTCTAATAATAATATATTGCACTTTTGTAATTCACTGTCCAAAGTGTGTTTTTATGCCCTCCTCTGGTGGATTTTTAGAGGATAACTGTATAGCTACCAGCTAAGGGAGTTATATCTTGAACTCAAGTAGTAGAAGCTCATGCTTTTAAGATGGCTCAGGTTCAATCTTTGATGACTAGCTACAATGGAGGTTGTTACACTTATAATCCCTTTAAATCAGAGGTTCTGAACATGCTTTGTTATAGGCAGAGCTAGCCTATAGTTAAGCAACCGAAAACTTCGAATGGGAAGTGTTGAAATGTTGGGAAGCCTTATAATTTTGCCAGTCTGGAACATCTATCTGAGGGATTGGCAGGGGAGGGGAGGGAAGAGTGAGATAGGACCAGGAAACTGGGCCAAGGAATCCAGAGCGGGGGGAGGGAGGAGAGTTGAAATCAGATAAGGAGCTGGGGTGGGTTAGGGAGACAGCTGTAGGATAGCCATAGACTGGAGGGGACAAGGGACTACTAGAGATCACTCCATTCGGGAGCCTGGAATAGACCCAGGATTCCGGAGTCTCACAGTTCCTCTTCTGTCAGCAGATATCTGGGAACCCCAGTGGCAAAAAGTGTCTTATCCCCCTGTAGAGCTGGACTGTCACATATAGGATGACAACCTACTGCCTCTGCCATCGCTTACTCCATTAGCTTAACTGGAAGAAGTCTGTGCAGTGGCTCTAAAGGTTCATTGGCAGGGTTGGAACCATGTGAGTTTCACTATGATTCCACATGACAGAATTTCTGGGGCAGTTCAGTTTTGCTTTTAAAAAAAAACTTGGGGAAATACATACAGAAACTATGTTGAGAGAACATTATGGTTGCAAAGTCAAGCATTCAGAAATGCCAGAGGTCAGTTAATTCGGCCCGTGTGCAAATGAGTGCTTGACTTTGAAACTTTAACAATATTAAGGTGGCTAAGAATCCTGGTCCCTATTTTGTGTTTTAAGTGAAAGTAGGGACAGAGAGGTTAAATAATTTGTCCAGGGTCACACAACAGAATCCAGGTCTCCTGACTCTCCTGGGCCTGTGTTTTAAACATACAACCATCTTAGTCTCCCAGAGCAATCTGGATATCCAAGGAAGGGGAAAGGTGATAAGTGAAAGGTAGCAATCAGGAAATTTTGGTTCTGAGAATTGTCAAGGAAGGCAAATGCAGCACTCAAACTGCAGCTGGGGTCAAACTTTCCCAGAGCTGTAGGAGAGAGTTAGGAAAAGTCACAGAATGACCTGGAGCTTTAAGGGAGTTGTGCTCAGCCCCACCTGTGCCTATGGGCTCGGATTGTGAATAATACAGAGAATACTATAATAAGAACGGCCATACCAGGTCAGACCAAAGGTCCATCTACCCAGTATCCTGTCTTCCAACAATGGCCAATGCCAGGTGCCCTACAGGGAATGAACAGAACAGGTAATCATCAAGTGATCCATTCCCTGTCACTTATTCCCAGCTTCTGGCAAACGGAAGCTAGGGACACCATCCCTGCCCATCCTGGCTAATAGCCATTGATGGACCTACTCTCCATGAATTTATCTAGTTATTTTGTAACCCTCTTATAGTCTTGGCCTTCAGAACATCCTCTGGCAAAGAGTTCCACAGGTTGACTGTGTGTTGTGTGAAGAAAGACTTCCTTTTGTTTGTTTTGAACCTGCTGCCTATTAATTTCATTTGGTGACCCCTAGTTCTTGTGTTATGAGGAGTAAATAACAAACACTTCCTTATTTACTTTCTCTATACCAGTCATGATTGTATAGATCTCTATCATATCTCCCCTTAGCCATCTCTTTTCCAAGATGAAAAGTCCCAGTCTTATTAATCTCTCCTCATAAGGAAGCCGTTCCATACCTCTAATAATGTTTGTTGCCCTTTTCTGAACCCTTTCCAACATATTTTTTTTGAGGTGGGGTGACCACATCTGCATGCAGTATTCAAGATGTGGGCGTACCATGGATTTATATAGAGGCAATATGATATTTTCAGTCTTATTATCTATTCCTTTCTTAATGATTCCCAGCATTCTGTTCACTTTTTTGACTGCCACTGCACATTTGAGTAGATGTTTTCAGAGAACTATTCACAATGACTCCAAGATCTCTTTCTTGAGTGGTAACAGCGAATTTAGACCCCATCATTTTATATGTATAGTTGTGATTATGTTTTAAAGATATAGAAGATCAGTGGAGTGAGCCTCGTCTGGAATACTGTGTGCAATACCAATCTCAAAAAGGGTCAGACAAGGTTGAGGAGTGTGGGGGGGAAAAAATCATATGAAGAGATTGAAAACATTAGGATTCTACCTTAGAATGAAGATACGTAAGGGAGGAGAGGAATGATGGGAAGATAATGAATGGTAGAAGGTAGAGTAGGAACTTCTGCTCTCTGTGTTTATCCAAGAGCAAGGGGATCTTAATTGAAAATAGGATAGGAAATCCAAAGGCAATAAAAGGAAATACAGCCCCCCACCCCCGCCCACAGTTTATAATTAGACTGCAGAACGCATTGCCCCAGGAAGTCACTGGGGCCAACAACATGCAAGAGGATTGAACATTTATATGAAAAGACTATTCAGAGTTATCAGTTATAAGAATTTTTGGAAATATTATTAAACCTCAGACTTCAGGTTTTATGCATCTCTAATCTGAGATGTGGCTCCCACCATATGTGGTAATATTGCCTTCCCAGAAGCCAAGGAAGGTAAGGTATCTATCTGCCTTAATCTCCCCACTCTGGTAAATTTACTCCCCACAGTGGTCCTCCAGCTCCCAGCACTGCTGGATCAGTGACATGACTAAGCCCTCCAGGTATATCAACAAATCCACCCCTTCAAGAATTAATAGAACAAGTCTAATGGAAACAAAGCCATCTCCCCGCTGCCCTCAGACTACAGAGATCTTCCACTGTTTGCTCAGGCTGCATCCTCCCAGGGCTACCCAACATCTTCACGCTCTCTGGGCAGTAGTTCCTATTCTATCTCCCTCCTGAGGTTACTACTGTTCTAGCTCCTTCCTGAGTTCAGCAGTTCACTTTCCCTGTTGGCACAAAGCCATCAAAGGGGTTCTTCCTCCCACCCTCAACCCTCTAAGCAACTGCAAGCATCAATTCCTTTCAACACTGCTTACAGCAGTACCCTTTTCCAGGGCTTCCCAATACCCTTGTGTCAAGGCTCAGGGTCTCCCAGACCCACCTTTCAAGCTCACTACAGAGAGCCAGCCTCCCTCTGCCCTTCATACCACCCACCTGACCATTCTGCAAGAGAGCCTTCCATCTCCCTTCTCATTGAGATGAGTAGGCTTCCTCTTATAGGAAACCTAAATACCCATTGCCTGAGGAGGAAGTTAACTAGAGCTCAGCCCTACCTTGCAGAGCTCAACTCCCTTAAAGGACAAGCCCACCTTCTGGCAGTCCCCAAATGACATGGACATAGTTAAGTACTCCTGTTCTGTGATACACAGTCATATATGTTCAAAAACATTAAACTGTCCTGAAATAAAAGTCTGCAGTTTTTAATAATAGCAAAAGCATATGAACACAAACTTCTTGTTTTTGTGTGCCATATTTTCATAAAGAGTTCTGGGCAAAATGGATTCATCTTCACCAGCAAAATTTGTCGGCAAATTGAGGGGCTCCACTGAGGCCCTTAGAAAACATGATCTTATCAAGTCACGTAAGGATTGGCAAGAGCAATATGTGGCTTGGTTTGCCCTTTTGCCTTGAACATCACTAGCTTGTCATTTCTCCTTGATGCTTAATGATAACTTAAAACAGTGAGCAACAGGTAGTGTTAAACTGGGGGAAAAGATTCTGGAGAGACAGATAAATTTTCTTAAGGAATGTTAAAATAAATTAATAGGAACCAAAGCGCCCCCACAGATTTGGTTTTTGTTTTTCCATGACTATAACACTCCTTAGGGAAACCTTCTCCTGCCAATAAGTTAGTGAGTGTGTGTTTTCTCCCCTTGGTTCTCTAGAAAAAGTTTCAAAGCTGATTGATAGAAGTTTGAGTTGCATTTCTTGAAATGAATCAGAGGCTCCTGGGAATGTAAAATGGGAAAAGAGAATGGGTTTCCAAGCATATGAATACAACAAATGCATTATGTGCTGTTTTTAATAAGGGTGCTGAAAAAGCACAAATGGGTAGTTTACACAAGAGCTCTACTTCAATATTTGTGTAACTTTTGCCTCCTACCACCTTACAGTATAAGAGCTTTTTTGTCTCATGTGAATCCATTCCAAACCGCTCAGGGTTTCTATTGAAGCGCTGAAGAGATTCTCTCATGGTTAAAACTGAAAATCCACTATTGTAATTGAATTAATCAGCATGATGGTGCTTTATGGGTTTAAGAAATGAATTCAATTTATGCACAATAGTCAAAAGTGCACTGAGGATTCAATGTATGTGCCCATTGTAAATTCAGGTGAGCTGTTCAGATTCCTTCCCTGGCTGTTGAGGCTGGTTTTTGACATCTCCATGTGTTTGAATATAACTTAATAAGAGTCCAAGTGCCTTGCATACAGGTATTTCTGGAGTCCTGTAGTTTCTCTTAATCCCAGAGTTACAAGTCTCCTACAGGAGGAAAATCCTTCTATAAAGAAAAGCTATTTAAGTAACTGTTTGTTTTAGGAATACTCAGCTGTTGGTGTAGTCAAGAAACGAAGGCCTATAATTTCATTTCATACTGTGGACTGCCAACATTTGGTGGCACTTGTGTCTAAGGGCCTACTAGTAGCCCCAGTATCACATTTTGCCCCTTCGTTTTAAGGAGTGTGGGGAGGGGGAAGAGAGACAAGCTTCCTGATCTGTATATTGTCTGCTTTTGTATTTGAAAAGCCAACAGAAAGGGGCTTGGAATAATCATTTTTAAAAAAAGTGTGTGTGTGTGGGGGGGGGGGGATAATACCACCAGTGAGCTGTATGGTACCACATTGGGTAGGAGCAAGCAGATCAGGAAGGAAGAGTGTGTATATAAGCTAGGGCTGATCTTTGCTGGAATAGCATCTTGTAATTTTTAGTAAGTCATTATGGGGAGAAGGATAGGGCCCTATGGCTAAAGCAGAAGATTAGGATTCAGGAAATATGGTTCCTGGCTCTGCCACAGACTTCCAGAATAACTTTGTGCAATTTACTTAAACACTTTTTGGGCCTCAGTTACACTCTCTACTTCTCTGCCTCATAGGGGTGTATTGAGATGTACTGTATTATTTGTTGTAAGGTGCTTCAAGTTTCTCAGAAAAAATGTTACATCTAAGTGCAAAGTACTACCATCATTCAGCAGGCACATGGTAGTCATTGGGCACTAGGAGAATAGGGAGATTCATGGTTTGAACAGCACAGTGGGAAGATAATTTTATCAGTAGAATTTTGGTTAGATAGGAGAGGGGCAGGGTGGGAATCAGAGTCCAGACGAGGAGGTTGTAGTAATCAAAGCAGAGAGAGGAAAGGACAGATTATAAACATTTTCTCAAGTGTGTCAGTAAGTACACACTTGTCACCATGTACTCAATGCCAGCTCTCATTAGAAACAGGATCGAGTCTAGGACTGCCCTCCTGGGGTTTCCAGTTTCAAAGTTTGGGGCAAGTTTATCTCACTGGTACCTTTTCTGTTCATCTCAATCCTTTCATATGGTCTTGTCACTTTGTATTAGCGCTGCCTTTCTCTGCAACTCCAGGCATCTGAAATAGTCCTTCTACCTCCTCAGTATTACATCCCTCTTTAAATGCCATATGGAAAGACATTTTCTTCCTTTCCTTTGCTCTTAATCTCTCCCCTTCTGCTAAAATATTTGTGGCCACAATGGAGAGATTTCCACATATTTTGGATGGAAAACATTCTGAATGAATTTGGGGTTTTATTGGCTATAAAGATTTATTGTTCTTCAGAAATCAACATTGACTTCAGCTTTGCCTTAGTCAGTATGTACCTCTCAGAACAATTAATCTTGGTCTTCACCTCAGAGTACAATATGTGCTTATTATTTAAGCCTGTAATTGTATTAATTCCAAGCATATACTGTGGGATGCAGTTTGCATGAAATACACTCCCAGGAGCACTGTGTTTTGGAATCAAGTTAATTACATTTTAGATCTATGCTAGAATTGAAACAATTTTTTTTAAAAAAAAGTTATTCTCAAGGCCTGAATTAATGTCATTATCGATTTTGTTTAAATGTTTTTTCCATTAGAAAACTGGAAATTATTAAGTTAGACAAAAGAATAGGGCAAGGTTGCTACACTAGCCTGGAATGTCAAGGCAGTGCTGTGCTCAAGGCTTTGAATTAACATCACAGATGGGCGATAGCTACAGCTAAGAGTTCTGGGTGCTTTAATAGTCTGCAGTTAGTTGCATCATCTGGTGTTTCAGAAAATGCTCTTAAAAACTTATCAAATGGCTGATGGATGTGTTTGTAAAGGCTTGGATGGTCACTTTATATGGAACAATAAATTTGCTGTTGTACATAATGAGGTCAGTGAAGCAACCAGAAAGGAAATATATAATTCTGTAGCATGGGTCTGTAAGCACAGTACTGTCTAGGCTATTTAAGTTTAATGAAGCAGCTACTCTGCTGCTGCATATTCTTGTTGAACAGTCTCAGCATGTATTTTAAAACAAAAGTGTTACTGGTAATCATGTCCCTGCGCACTCTCCTTGGAAATCCTGTGGGTCCTATTCTCATAAGAAGTCTTCTTCTTTTATGTGCTAATGGTTTTGAAATTAGTCATTTGCTTCATTTTCATTGTAAATGAGGGTCAGAATGTGATTTCTCTCTTTTCCCTGCTCTCTGAACATTTAAACTACTGTAAGCTGGCTCATCAGCATCCACTTCTCTCTGGGGTATAGAGTTTGAAAAGTAGCTGAAAACGATCCCATTAAAACACACACATTCCCAGACATTCTTTCCTATTCTTAGAAACCTGTCTAAGAAGGCCTACATCCATACTGAAGCCTGCATTGTACAAATGACATGGCATCACCATCACATCCTTGTATCTCCCAAGGTCTTACTGCCAAAGAGATCCAGTCAGGAGACTTCAAAAATTCAACAGTGACATTCCAGTGTCTATTCAAATCCAACAAGATCCAGTTACATTAATTCATTCTTTAAACACACATTTCTAAAGGGCTCTTAAAAGAAGTAATGATTAATATTTAAATGCACGGTGTGATTCCTAGCACACAGTACTATACAAATAATGGTGGCTAAAACATGAATTAAGTTTTGGGTTTTTAAATGGACTAAATGTTGTGCACAGACAGAAACACCTAGGCACAATACAAGTCTCCAATTTTCACAAAGAATAATCATTCATAGCACTTAAAGTGGTATTTTACATCCATGGATCTCAAGGCATCTTACAAAGGAAGATGGGGGTCATTCACATTTTATAGATGGAGAAACTAAGGTCTAGAGAAGTTAAGCCCAGAGCCTCCAGAGGTATTTAGGTATCCAAAAAGGATCAGGACCTTAGTGACCTACCCAGTACTACATTGATTCAGTGACAGAGCTGGAAACCAGGTCTCCAGGCATTGTGCCCCATGTGCTATGCATTGACTCACACTGCCTTGCCTTAAAAATAATACCGGGACATAATGAGCATGATTATGTAAAGCTGTAAAGAATTTGTGTACAAAGGCTCTGTCTTCTTCCCTTATTGCTAGTGTAACTTTTGCTCTGCAATTACCACTATCCAGGACAGCATATAAAATATATTCTAAGTGATGGGAAAATGAGCCAAATGTATGACAGCCATATGCATGCTTTGATTTTTACCTCTCCTTGTGGCATGAATTATTACTGCATGCAGGCTATCATTAAGTGGGTTTGTGTCACAAATGCTTGGTATTTGTTGTTTCTCTATTCTGCTGTGTTGGTGAAGTAATGTGCTTAGCAATAATGGATTATTTTCACAGAGGGATTTCACAGAGTAGATTATCAACTACTTTCTCTTTCAAGATGTAACCCTGTCAGTTTGTGGTCAGAGGCAAGTGTCAAGTTAAAATGAGCCTAATACATTCATTTGCAACACAGGCAAAAGAGACAGACAGCCAAAAGGTTCCAATCTTTTCATTTATCACCTCCATGACTTTAAAAATCTACAGAGAAAAACAAAGGAAACCCTGCACATGCAGTTGCTTCCAAGATATGCACATTGCGCAAGTTGTTATTTTTCAACTATAAGTAATATTTTACGCTTTCTTTCAATACCAAGAGGTAGGTAGGTTTTGTGGGTTTTTGTTTTTTTTTAAAGAAAAAAACCCCAACTCATTTCATAGAGATCAATATGACAGTTACACACACACACGAAACCGTGGCATTTAATAACAATACAGCAGGCACAACTGTGTGTGTGTGTGTTTGTAAGAAGATAAGGTGCTACTCCAACCCTATTTCATTTTAACTAATGGGATGCTGGTTGCCTGTAATTTTGCATTCACTGTTAACAGCCCTGCTTTAATAAATTGTTTTCTGATCTGTTCCTAGATGGAAATCCTGTATGAATGTGAAAACCATTAGCAGAGTAATTGCTGTCTATTACCATGACAACCAGCCGCTGCAGTCACCTGCCTGAAGTCTTACCAGACTGCACCAGCTCAGCTGCTCCCCTAGTAAAGACGGTGGAGGATTGTAGCAGTCTTGTGAATGGACAGCCGCAGTATGTCATGCAAGTTTCAGCCAAGGACGGGCAGCTTCTGTCAACAGTAGTAAGGACTCTTGCCACACAGAGGTACAGTAGTACCAAATAAAAAACAAACAAACATGTAATTGATCATTAAACTGTTTTAGCTAGGAAGTGCAGAAAGGGGCTAGAATTACAGTATTCAAGACTGTCTCAGACAAGAGATCTTTATAAAAAAGCCAAACACACATACAGGCTCAGTCATACCTGTTTCTATGACAATTAAGTAAGAAGCTAAAATTCACCATGTTTAGTTTTCTATTTTAAGTCACACACAGAAGAAGATGATAGAGGTGTTGCTGCTCGCTGTAAGATTTACTACTGTGATAATTAAACTCTCATCACTATAGTTTTATCATCACCATCTCACCTTTTATAATGAAATGCTCATTATACCGTAATGCAAAAAAATGTGGCAGTACTGTCTGAAGATGCAGATGGTCAAGTGAATAAGTTTCAATAATTTATCCCAATTTGTAGAAGGAAACTTCAGAATGTTACTCCTGACGACTTGTACATGCTACTCATTACTTACTGATGAGAACACTCATTCCAATGGTGCTTCATACATGGGTTTCATCTCAAACACACACGGTCGCTGTCAGGGTACAGAATGTTGCATACAGCGTTCCTCTCCCTCCCTCCTCACGTGCTGTTGCTAATACTGCCATAACACGTTTTGTTCAGACTGCCATTCCTAAACCATGCCACACGCTCTAACTCACTGAACTGGCAAAGAATCTGTCTCTCATGAAGATTCACATGCAGGCTTTGTTGCTGGAGCCATTTCTCATGTGATTGATAGCAGCTTTTCATGCTGCTGATGCAGACTGACAGATTATGTGGCAAAATATATATTTAAGTCAGTGGTCCCCAACGCGGTGCCTGTGGGTGCCACGGCGCCCGCCAGGGCATTTATGGGCGCCCGCCCACCACCTAGCGCCCAGAAGGGGAGAGAAGCTGCTGCCCCAGCCTGCCGGGGACAGAGAACTCCAGGGCTGTGGGTGCCTGTGTTCTCTGTCCCCGGCAGGCCAGGGCAGCGCGGAGAGAAGCCGCAGCCCCGCGCCTGCCGGGGACAGAGAACACTGGTGCCCGCAGCCCCGTAGCGTAGCTGGGGGGGAACATGGGGAGCAGCCGCTCCCCCTGTGAGGAAAAGCGGCGCTAAGGTGCCGCCCGAGCCCCGCTGCGGGAGCCGGGCTCGGGGGGGCGCTTTAAAGGGCCAGCGGCTCCCCGCAGCAGCAGGAGCCGCCGGCCTTTTAAAGCGCCCCCCCCCCCGCCCAGCCTAGCTCCGGCAGCGGGGCTGGGGGCGGCGCTTTAAAAGGCCGGCAGCTCCTGCCGGTGCAGGGAGCCACTAGCCCTTTAAAGCACCCCCCCAGCCTAGCTCTGGCAGCGGGGCTGGGGGGGGAGCGTTTTAAAAGGCCGGTGGCTCCTGCCGCTGCGGGGAGCTGCTGGCCCTTTAAAGCCCCCTCCCCAAGCCCCGCTGCCAGAGCCGGGCTTGGGCAGGGATTGGCCGGGGGCTCCGCAGCGGCTGGAGCCCCGGGCCCTTTAAAGCGCCGCTGGGTGAGTACAGGGGGAGCTGGGAGGCGCCTTTTTATAGCGCCGCCGCTCCCCCTGTGCTCTAAACCTGGCTACGCTGGCGCAGTCCCAGAGTTCTCTGTCCCAGGCAGGCCGGGCTGCGGGCACCGGTGATCTCTGTCCCTGGCAGGCGCAGGGCTGCGGCTTCTCTCCGCGCTCCCCCGTGCCTGCCGGGGACAGAGAACTCCAGGGCTGCAGGCGCCGGTGTTCTCTGTCCCTGGCAGGTGCAGGGCCGCAGCTTCCCTCGGCGCTGCCCCATGGCCCCACGCCTGCCGGAGACAGAGAACTCCTGGGCTGCAGGATGCAGGCGCCGGTGTTCTCTGTCCCCAGCAGGCGCGGTGCTGCGGCTTCCCTCTCCGCTGCCCAGAACTGCGCCCCTCCTCCCCCCCAAAAAAGGTAAATAAAAAAGAGCAAATTCACATGGTAAGGTGAAAGAATATTTGCCGAATAATTTAATTAGTATCTTTTACATGTAAAATTACCTTTTTTATCTTATGGATTCATATATTATGTAATATTAAATATGATGGATTTCATATTATTTAATGTACAAATACAAAATAAGTCTTGAAAAATTGTCTTGAAAAACACACACTTCTGAAAACATGAATGTGCTCTTGGCCACAAAAAGGTTGGGGACCACTGATTTAAGTCATATACTTTGAGATCGCAAGCTGGGTGGGTTTTTTTGTTCTCTTAACACTTTAGTAAGAGAATCCACAAGGGTTTGACAATATTCACACAGGAGATTTGGGGCAAAATTCTACTCCATTTCCCTGGTGACTTTAGAGTAGTTCTGAATTTACACCAGTGTAACAGAGCACAGAATCAAGCCCACTGCATTGTTTAAAGGGGAACATTATTAACTTCCTGGGGTGTCATGAAAAAAGGCAGTTTTTTGGAGTGAAACAATTATTTTTCAGTTTTTGTATCAAAACTGAACTTACTAGCTCAGATCTGCATGTAATGTCATAAACACCACTGGGTTTTGTTTTTTTAAATAAACAGTGGGCCAGATTGTCCCTTCGCTTGGGCCACCTTTACACTTCACTGGATTTTACACTCTTGTAGTGAAAGGAGAACCCAGCCCTATGTACACAGGGCACCATTGAAGAGCAGCCAGAGCAGAGGTAGTGGACAGCAGCAACACATTGCACAATAATGAGGGGAAATTTGGGTCAGTGACAGAGACAAAGGCACTATTCTTAGAAGAAAGCCATGTGAACCCAAAGCATCTACACAGAGTTGATGTTTTCAAGGTCTCAGCCAAAAGATCCACACACGAAAATGCAATTTATTCAATTTATCTGCCTTGGCTGAATAAACAACTATGTTAATCCTGCTGGGATTTGAAGCTGTGGGTCCAGGGATTCCAAGCATTTTGAGGCAGATCCTTAATCTACCCCTCTAGCATGTTACAGGTCTAGCATTCCAGGGATCTATTCCTCTCTTATTTATTGTTCATGCACGTTACTGATAGTTGCATGTGTCTGTAGAAGGGAGAACTGAGTCCTTAAGGCTTTTGTAAGAGAGAGGTGCTCTTCCCCTCCCCCATCTGTGTCCCATCAAAAGTGATCCTTCTTTTGGCTGAGAAGAATCACACGGTTCCTTTCAGAACCCAATAATGGTGCTCCTTAGCTGGCCATAAAGAATTGCTCCAGATGTGTGGTGCTTCCTTCACCAGACCAGAGCATCCTGGATCTCTTTAGTGCTCAGTCACACTTGGCTTGGAGACTCTGCTCATATACTTGGCAGTGCACAGTGCTGCCTGGAGGTCAGTTTGTGTCAGAGGGTTGTTGTTTCAGGCTAAATTAGAGTTTGTGTGCGCGCGCATCTTACCCTGTAGTTCAGTGGCACAGATCATGACTAAGGCTATGATTTTGTCATGGAGGTCGCAGACTTCTGCAACTTCCAAAGACCTCTGTGACTTCATTCCTGGCAGCTGGGAGCTGTAAGATACCCTTGCCGCCTGTGGCAGTGGGCCCCCAAGCTCTCAGCCACCATGGGCAGAGGGGGTACCCGGCAGCTCCCAGCTGCCACAGGAGAGCTGGGGGATTTCCACAGCACTCCCTGCCACTGGAGAGGAGGGCAGGGGGACCCTGCAGATCCCACCCCCCTGCCACTAGTGGCAGGGGAACCCTGGAGCTCTGAGCTCCCATAGGTAGTGGGGGCCCCAGAACTCCCAGCCACCCTGCAGCTGGGAATAACAGTCCCTTCCTATTGTATCATGGATATTTTTAGTAAAAGTCAGGGACAGGCAGGGGCTTCCTTCATTGTGGGAAATGATAAATTTTTCAGTGTAAGTAAATTCTCCAACTGTTAAGAACTTCCTTCCAGCTTGTCACTGTATAGACCAGACGTAGCAGCACTTTTGAACAAGAATATCAAAGTGCCTTCAATCTTCAGCCTGGGAATCATGCTGTATGCCAATGTATAAATAAGAGTGAACTATCTACACGCTGTGAACATCCCATCTTATGTTGGAACATGGGCTGAGAGAAAAATTAGGTGCTTTACAACCTAATATACTGACCAGCAACTTCCCTTTCTTGTTTGGCAGCCCTTTCAATGACAGGCCAATGTGCAGGATCTGCCACGAAGGCAGCAGTCAGGAAGACCTGCTCTCTCCATGTGAATGTACAGGAACCCTGGGGACTATTCATCGCAGCTGCCTGGAGCATTGGCTGTCCTCTTCGAATACCAGTTACTGTGAACTCTGCCACTTCAGGTTTGCAGTAGAGCGCAAACCCAGGCCGGTAGTAGAGGTCAGTAAATGAGCCATGTCCTCGAAAGCTTAGTTTTAATGAGCAAGTGATGTATGTTTTACACCAGGACCACAAAGCCTTTTGCAGCTTCACTGAAGCAAAAGAAAGGCTGTGAATTCTGGGCATTGGGAGGTGGGGGCAGCAGCAGAGCAAGAATAACAAAACCTTCATTTTGAAGCAATCGGCTTGAGTGAGAAGAATGAAATCAATGGTCTTGCTTCGCTGTGAACATCATCTTGTGAACAGTTTGCCTCAAGTAGAAAATGCATAGTGTATCCTTTTGGCTAGGCTGGTAGAGAGCCATCTAGAAAACAACTAAAAAAAAAAATATCTATGGAACACTAGACAAACGTTACTTGGGATAATTAATATAGGTCAGGAATTAATTAACCCCTCTCCCCTACAAATCTGGCTTCTGTTTTTAGCCCCTAGAAAGGAATTGTTCTTGTTGGAGGTTTTACATTTTAGCACTTCTCAGATGACCCTTTTGCCTCTTCTTGCCTGTGCACCAGACTACAGAGTAATATTGGGCAACCATTTTCCCTGTCAATTAAAATGTGGCTATTGCAGGGGTGGGCAAACCTTTTGGCCTGAGGGCCACAACTGGGTATGGAAATTGTATGGTGGGCCAAGAATGCTCATGAAATTGGGGGTTAGGGTGCGGAAGGGGGCGAGGGCTCTGGCTGGGGGTGCAGGCTCTGGGGTGGGGTTCAGGGTGCAGAGGGTGCTCCGGGATGGGACCGAGGGGTTCGGAGGACTGGAGAGGGATCGGGGGGGGTGGGGTTAGGGATGCAGGCTCCAGGCTTTGCTTACCTCAAGCAGCTCCCAGAAGCAGCAGCATGTCCCCCCCCTCCGGCCGGGACGCGGAGGCGTGGCCAGGCAGTTCTGCACACTGCCTTGTCCACAGGTGCCGCCCCTGTAGCTCCCATTGGCGGTGGTTCCTGGCCAATGGGCGCTGTGGGGGCAGCATGTGGAGCTCCCTGGCTACTCCTACACATAGGAGCTGAACGGGGTGGGGTGGGAGGAGAATCATGCCGCTGTTTCCAGGAGCCGTGCGGAGCAGGGCAAGCCCCCGACCCTGCTCCCCGCCTGGAGTGCCGCAGCAGGACAAGACCCAGACCCTGCTCCCCGGCGGGAACTCGAGGGCCGGATTAAAATGTTTGGATGGCCGGATGCGGCCCCCAGGCCGTAGTTTGCCCACCCCTGGGCTATTGCCTACTGCAGTTGCTTTAATTAACGTACAAAATTGCCTGGTCTTGTGCTAAAAAGCAGTCAAGATATGGGTTTGATAAGCTTGCTTCTCCCTTGTTTTGACTTCTAAATTATTGTGAAATTTGAATCCCTTGTGTAATTAAAACTGAATTACTTCAAAAGGAAGAGACGGTTACTCACCGTAGTAACTGTTGTTCTTCGAGATGTGTTGCTCATATCTATTCCAATTAGGTGTGCGCGCGCGGCGTGCACGATCGTCGGAAGACTTTTACCCTAGCAACACTCGGTGGGCCGGCTGGCGCCCCCTGGAGTGGCGCCGCTGCGGTGCCTGCTATATATACCCCAGCCAGCCCAGCGCCCTCTGAGTTCCTTCTTGCCGGCTATTCCGACAGTAGGGATGGAGGGCGGGTTTGGAATAGATATGAGCAACACATCTTGAAGAACAACAGTTACTACGGTGGGTAACCGTCTCTTCTTCTTCGAGTGATTGCTCATATGTATTCCAATTAGGTGACTCCCAAGCCTTGCCTAGGAGGTGGGGTCGGATTGTGATACTGCAGAGTGTAGGACCGCTGTTCCAAAGGCAGCGTCCTCCCTGGAATGCTGAACGATGGCATAGTGAGTGGCAAAGGTGTGCACCGATGACCAGGTTGCTGCCCTACATATCTCCTGTATCGGTATGTGCGCCAGGAAGGCGGAGGACGAGGCTTGAGCTCAGGTGGAGTGGGCAGTAGGGTACATGGTGGGAACACCAGCCAAGTCATAACACGTCCGGATGCATGACGTGATCCAGGAGGAGATGCGTTGGGAGGAGACCAGGAGGCCCTTCATTCGGTCTGCCACGGCGACGAATAGCTGAGTCGTTTTCCGAAAGGGCTTCGTCCGCTCGATGTAGAAGGCGAGGGCCCTATGGACGTCCAAGGAATGGAGTTGCTGCTCCCTTGGAGAGGCATGCGGCTTCGGGTAGAAGACCGGCAGAAAAATGTCCTGGTTAATATGAAAGGCCGACACTACCTTGGGCAGGAAGGCCGGGTGTGGTCGCAGCTGTACCTTGTCCTTGTGGAACACCGTGTAAGGGGGTTCCGAAGTGAGCACTCTGAGTTCAGAGACGCGCCTCGCTGAGGTGATGGCCACGAGGAAGGCTGTCTTCCAGGAGAGGTATAGGAGCGAGCAGGTGGCCATAGGCTCGAATGAGGCCCCCATGAGCCTGGTTATGACAAGGTTGAGGTCCCAAGTGGGGACCGGACGGCGAACCAACGGGTATAGACGTTCTAACCCCTTGAGGAACCTGCTGACCATGGGGTTGGAAAAGATCGAGCACCCATTCTCGCCAGGGTGAAGGGCCGAGATTGCCGCCAGGTGGACCTTTAGCGAGGAAAGCGCTAGACCCTGCTCCTTCAAAGACAGGAAGTAGTCCAGAATGGTATGCACCGGCACCTGTGAAGGGATGACACCCCGAGGGCCGCACCAGCAGGAAGAACGTTTCCACTTGGCTAAGTAGGTAGACCTGGTAGAGGGCTTCCTGCTACTTAGCAAGACTTGTTGCACCGGGTCAGAGCAGTGGAGCTCGGACGGGTTCAGCCATACAGCAGCCACGCTGTGAGGTGGAGAGACTGTAGGTCGGGATGATGGAGCCTGCCGTGCTGTTGAGTAATCAGGTCTGGCCACAGCGGGAGAGTGATCAGGGCGGACACTGAGAGCTCTAGGAGAGTGGTGTACCAGTGCTGCCTGGGCCACACCGGGGCGATCAGGATTAGGCGGGCCCTGTCCGTGCGTAATTTGAGCAGGACTCTGTGGACCAGCGGCACCGGTGGGAAGGCATAGGACAGGTGGCCTGACCAAGGCAGGAGAAAAGCGTCCGTCAGGGAGCCTGGGGAGCGTCCCTGGAGCGAGCAGAACGCGTGGCACTTCCGGTTCTCGCGAGTTGCGAACAGGTCTACGTGGGGAAATCCCCACCTCTGGAAGACAGAGTGGATAATATCCGGCCGAATGGACCACTCGTGTGCCTGAAAGGATCTGCTGAGGCGGTCCGCCAAGCTATTCTGGACACCTGGGAGAAAGGAGGCCACCAGGTGAATGGAGTGGGCTATGCAGAACTCCCACAACCGCATTGCTTCTTGGCAGAGCGGGGAGGAGCGTGCCCCTCCTTGCCTCTTGATGTAATACATGGCTGTCGTATTGTCCGTGAGGATGGCGACACAATGACCCTGCAGGTGCTGGGAGAAGGCTTGGCAGGCAAGGCGCACTGCCTGCAGTTCCCTGAGGTTGATGCGCAGGGCTAATTCCTGCGCCGACCACAGGCCCTGTGGTTGGAGGCCCTTCAGATGGGCTCCCCAGCCGAGGGATGACGCGTCTGTGGTTAGAGCTAGGGATGGCTGTGACGGATGGAATGGCACCCCTTCCAGCACTTTCTTGGGGTCTAGCCACCAGTTCAGGGAGGCTAGGACCTGCAGTGGTACTGTCAAAACCAAGTCCAAGCTGTCGCTGCGTGGACGGTATACTGATGAGAGCCATGCCTGGAGTGGACGGAGGCGTAATCTGGCATGAGCGGTCACGAACGTGCAGGATGCCATGTGACTGAGGAGGCTGAGGCAGCTGCGAGCCGTCGAGGTTGGGAAGCTCTGGAGGCCGCGTATGATGGTTACAAGGGCCTGAAAGCGTGCCTCTGGCAGAAAAGCTCGGGCGAGAGTTCAGTCCAGTACTGCCCCTATAAAGTCTAACCTTTGGATTGGCTACAAAGTGGACTTTTCTACATTCAGGAGTAGGCCGAGCTGATTGAATATGCTCAAGGCCATCAGAATGTGCGACTGGACTTGGCTGCTGGAGTTGCCGCGGATAAGCCAGTCGTCGAGATAGGGGAACACCTGAATCCGTTGCCAACGAAGGGCAGCTGCCACAACGGCCATGCTCTTGGTGAACACACGTGGTATCGTGGAGAGGCCGAAGGGAAGAACTGCAAACTGGAAGTGCCTTTGGTCTACCACAAAGCGGAGGAAGCGTCTGTGTGGAGGGTAGATCGTGATATGGAAATACACGTCCTTCATGTCGAGGGCAGCATACCAGTCTTCAGAATCCATAGAAGGGATAATGGTACTCAGGGAAAGCATGCGGAACTTTAACTTTACCATAAATTTGTTGAGTCCCCGCAAGCCCAAAATAGGGCGTAGCCCCCCTTTTGATTTGGGGATTAGGAAATAGCGGGAGTAAAAACCCTTGCCCCTGAACTCCCTTGGAACCTCCTCTATTGCCCCTATGGAGAGGAGCGTTTGGACCGCCTGAATTAGGAGTTGCTCGTGAGAAGGGTCCCTGAAGAGGGACAGGGAAGGAGGGTAGGAGGGAGGGGGGAGACAAACTGAAGGTAGTATCCGCTTTCCACCATGGGTAGGACCCAATGGTCCGTGGTGATATTCGACCACGCACGGAAGAAATGGGAAAGATGGTCTCGGAAGGGGGGGAAAGGATCGTGAACTGAGACTGGTACTCCACCCTTGGGCGTCCCTTCAAAAGTTTTGTTTGGGCCCCGACGACGGTTTGTGGGAGCTCTGGCTGTGGCCATTCTGGCGACCGGACTGCCGCCTTCTACCGCCCCTGCCACGTGGTCTCTTCGAGAAGTCCTGCCGTGGCACGGGTACGGTGTAGGGATGCTGCGCGAAGGGCCGGAAGGATCTGCGCTGCATGGCTGGGGTCTGCATCCCCAGCGTGCGGATGATGGTGCGACCTTCTTTTAGGGTCTGCAACCTCGCGTCAGTATTTTCTGAAAACAGACCCCGCCCCTCGAACGGTAGGTCCTGGATGGTATGCTGGACCTCCAGAGGGAGGGTGGAGGACTGAAGCCAGGAGATACGCTGCATGGCGACTCCTGAAGCTATTGCCCTGGCGGCTGAGTCGGCTATGTCCAAGGAGGCCCGCAGCGACGTTCTGGCCACCTTGTTGCCCTCCTCAATCAGCGCTGTGTACTCCTGCCTGGACTCCTGGGGTACAAGTTCTTTGAATTTTTGCATGGAGTTCCAGGTGTTGTACCCATATCGGCTCAGGAGTGCTTGCTGGTTAGCAGCTCTGAGCTGAAGGCCCCCCCCGAGTAGATCTTTCTGCCAAACAAGTCCAGGCGCTTGGCGTCCTTGGACTTAGGGGCGGGTGCCTGTTGGCCATTCCTCTCCCTCTCGTTCACAGATTGAACGACCAGGGAGCACGGTGGGGGGTGAGTGTAGAGGTACTTGAAGTCTTTCGGGGGCGCCATATATTTTCTCTCCACCCCCCTGGCAGTGGGGGGCACCGAAGCTGGAGATTGCCAGATTGAGGTGGCGTTGGTAAATATAGTCCATACAAACGGGAGGGCTACCCTGGTGGGGGCATCGGCTGTTAGGATGTCCACCACCGGGTCCTCAAGCTCCACCACCTCCTCGACCTGCAGATTCATGTTGAGAGCCAATCTGCGCAGTAGGTCTTGGTGGTCCCGGAGATCGATGGGAGGCGGGCCTGAAGATGATGCTCCTGCCACTGCCTCGTCCGGGGAGGAGGAGGATGACAATCCCGGGACTAGAGGGTCCTGGGGTGGGTCCTGGTGCGGAAGTTCTGGAGCCTCCACTCCCAAAGCCTCCAGGTCTGGGATCTCGGCCGATGTCTGGGCTGCAAGGCCTGGGGCTCCGGAGGAGGGCGTGACACCATCGCCTCCGGTGCCCGGGACTCTGAATGAGCCGACTGGGAGGCTCTGGAGGGGGACCCTTGGGACTGATGGTACGCCATCAGAGTCCAGAAAGGCCACTGCGTTGGGGCTTGAGACAGATCCTGTCCCTCGTCTGGCCAGTGGCTCTGGCCCTCGACCACGTGGCCCTGGTCCGTATAGTAGGCACTACCGGCCCTAGAGGACCGAGAGGCCGAGCGGGAGGGCCAAGGAAGAGCAGAGTGTCCTTGAGGGCCGGTCCACGGAGCCGTGCTGTGCTGTGGCGCCGGGGATCGGTACTGGGACCTGGATCGGTACCGACGGTTGTCTCGGTACTGGGAACCCGACCTGGATCGCGTATGCCTTGGTGAGCGGTAGTGAGGTCGATCGTCCAGGGATCTACGCTGCGACCGGCCGCGGGACCGGCAGCGGTACTGGGAATTGTAGTACCGTCGACCGTGTCTGGAGGTCGACCTGGATCGATGCTGCGAGTATGACCGGTGCTGAGAAGGTGATCGGTGCCGGGACTGCGAGCGGCGTCGAGGAGATCTAAGCTGTTGGTCGATCTCCGCATGCGGCACCAGATGTAGCATGGTCGGCTTGCCACGGGACGTGATGATTCTCAACGGCGGTACCGAAGATGGGGTCGGTGCCGGGTCCGTCATGGCAATCAAGTCCCGCGCTGCCGAGAAGGTGTCCGGAGTGGATGGCAGCGTAAGCTCTACCTCAGCGTGCACCGGGGAGCTGGCGGTTACCGAGCTCAACGGCCCTTGCGGTACCGGAGTCGTCGGTACCGGAGCCTTAACAGGCTGCCCTGAGCTCAACGGTCTCTGTGGTACCGGAGTCGACAGGGCTGGTGCCGGCATCGGCGGCGGCGCCGGACTCAACGGCCCCTGTGGAGCCGGAGTCGGTGGTGCAGGCATCTTGGCCAAAGGCACTGAGCTCAACGGTCCTTGCAGTACCAGAGTCATCGGTGCTGGCGCCGGGCCGGGAGGTTTGGCGCGGTCTTGAACCGGCTGCGGATGCAGCGGCGCCGGGGTCGGAGCCGGTCCCAGACCCGATTTTCTCAGTCTTGGAGACATCGATCGGCGCCTCTGGGGAGTCCTGGCCTGAGGTGTTCGGTGTTGAGGCTCTTTACTGGAGCTCGGATGCTCCGGGGCCGCCGGCGCCGAACCGGCTGCGGAGGTTGGTACCGGGTTGCGGTGCGGGGCCAACATCGGGCTAAGAGACGCTTCCAAGAGGAGCTGCTTCAAACGAAAGTCCCACTCCTTCTTGGTTCGAGGCTTGAAAGCCTTACAGATACGGCACTTATCTGGAAGGTGGGACTCTCCGAGGCACTTCAGACAGGAGTCGTGGGGGTCCCCCGTGGGCATCGGCTTCAAACAGGCCGAGCATGGCTTGAGTCCCGGAGAGCCAGGCATTGGCCCGGTACTGGGAGGGAGACCGGGGAAAAACCCCTTATCTCCCTCTACTATTTACACTAACTACAACAAACGAACTATCAGTAAACTATTAACAACTACTTAAGAAGTACTTAAAAACTATCAACAAGATAAATGAGTGCTAACTGCGCTAGGGAGGTGGAGATCAGCTAAGCTGTGCTCCACAGTTCCAACAACCGTCACGGGCGGTAAGAAGGAACTGAGAGGGCGCTGGGCCGGCTGGGGTATATAGCAGGCACCGCAGCGGCGCTACTCCAGGGGGCGCCAGCCGGCCCACCGAGTGTTGCTAGGGTAAAAGTCTTCCGACGATCGTGCACGCCGCGCGCACTCACCTAATTGGAATACATATGAGCAATCACTCGAAGAAGAAGGTTTTGTTATTCCGGCACTCCTGCACCCACCTCCCAAAATTCACAGCCTCTCTTTTGCTTGAGTGAAGCTGCAAAGGCTTCGAGTTCTTTACGAGAATAGTGAGAAACATCTTATTTCATGTTGGTTGGGGAGACAGAGGTTTGATCAAGTGCTGTACGTGCTTCCAGTATGGCTGATTTTGGATTGGTACTGTATGTTTACATGGAAAAACTGACAATATAAATGGAAAACAATTCTTTTTTTCATCTAGTTCATAAGCAGCAGGAGGTAGATTCTGCATCCACCAATCCCATCATTTATCTGTTGGAAAAAATTACATCGGCCCAATTGGACGGGAGTGGGAGATCTTCTCCAGGGACTACCAGTGATGCTTTGTGTTGGATCAGTTTTAAACATGAGGACACAGCAGCTTCTTTAGTCTTTCTTGGGTTCAGCACAACAAAGATCTTCTGCTAGGTTGTACATGTTCAGTATTGAATACTAGGAGCTATAGTTTTGTCAAGTCATAATGGGAGGGGAAGGAAATCCTTCTCTCTGGCCCAATCCTATCCCCTTTTTTCCAGTGGCTTGTCTGAGCAACTGAAGATTCAAGCCTCGCAGTTTGAGAAATGCTGATTTTGGATGTTCCCAGACTAATAATGACTAAACAGCAAAATCATCATAATTGGGCTATACTCAATAAAGGTGACATTTTCTTATCAATCCACTCTGATCCTGAATCAAGCAAGGTTTAACAAAATAGATCTGTTTGTGGTTTGAGGTGAGATCCCTACCATTGTGAATTTGCCTCCTAAGAAACAAGATGAATGACCTTGAGACCGTGTGAAATAAACAGCTAGATTTTAGGGTCCAGCCTGTTTCAACTTTGTCCTCACAATGACTGCTCGTGAAATTTTTTGTACAAATGGAGTGTGACATTTTTCAGAGTTAATGATGAGGCACAACTTGAGAGTGAAATCTAACTCTTTCAGAGCTGGGGGAGGCTAGCTGTTTGATCTCCCATGCTGAAGTGACCTCTCTCTCTTTGACAAAAAGTAACCTTTTTTTAAAATTGTCTTGGGTTTCTCAGTTGAAGGAGAGCTGAGAACCAGGTCCAAGCACATTTCAAAATGGTACATATTGTTAGTTACCATTTTACTTTTTACTATTCAGTGTTTACTTGATCCTTAACTGCCACCTCCCTAGAGTTTTTATAGGGTGATCAACAGTGACGTGAAGGAAAGGGTATAATGAAGGCACCATTTTTTAAAATAGTTTAAATCCTCATTTAAGCTCAAACCACTTTTTTGGTGTAAGATCACAATAAATTCAAATTGGAAGGAACAAAGTAATAAAAAGGGGAAATATTATCTGGCTTTTGAGCAAAAGGACAAATCCAAATAGAAAATATCACAAGTTACCTTTATTTCTATTCAGATCTTTATCATGAGTATAAACTAAGCTTAAAAGTTTAATATATTAGCTTCTTGAAAACCGTGCACACACCTAGTCTAACCTAATGATTTTTCCATGAAGAAAAACTGAATCTTCTTCCCATTAGAAGAAATGTTAAATCATTTTCTTAGAAAGAAACTAAGAAAAGGGCCTAGATTATATCCTCCTTATTCATCCCTCTCCCAGTTTGCGCACTGCCTTTTACATTGCTTAACCATGGAAAGAAAATGGTTTAAACAAAAACAAACAGATATTTAGCTTGCCTGAGCTGAAAGTTTCACACACTTGAAAACAACTCAAGCTCTTAACACCCTAGAGAAGTTGGGTGGTGGTAGGTTTAAAGTGAACTGAGCAACAAGCGGTTTGGCTGCTGTTTCCGCCATATTGCTCCCTTGTGTACTTTATTATAGCACCAGAAGATTCCTCTGCATTTGTAATGATGTGATCACAACAGGCTATTGGATTCACTAGATTTTTTTCAGTATTGTTAGTAATAGAAACCAGATATTCCCTTGTTTGTCAGAAGATAGATTGGCTTCACCTTGAAAAACTCTAGTATTACTCTGGACACGGAATAAATCCATTATGTGATAGTTGAGGTGTGTGGATCTGATGTACTTTGTGACCAATTGGAGGTATCTCAAACAAATGCATCATCTAATAGAACAAAAGTAAAAGTAAATTTACTTAAGGATCTTTGTGGATTGCACCCTACGTGCCCGAGTCCTGCTTGTAGGTACCACTGTGATCTGCAGAACTCCCACTTGGCAGCCGCCTACCCACATCAGTCCCTAAATTCACTTGGTGCCACAGGCGCCAACTTTCCTACGTGCTGGGGGGGGTACTTGACCCCCAGCTCTGCCCCAGCCCCCACCCCCAATCCACCCTTGCCTCTGGGCATGTGCACTGTTGCCTTACTCTAAATGCCTGGGTACTTATCTACAGCCTAAACCCTAGAGCGATTCACAAACTAGGGAAGGTAGGTGTTTGGCCACCTGTCACATGTGGGAGCCTAATCTGGTTGGCTGCCTCTGAGCGCACCTATTGGATCAGGCCCCTCAGGAGAATTGACACAAAGCAGCCAGGACAGAAGACCCTCCCTTATGACCTTTAGCCTAGTGGATTAGGGTACTCACTCAGGATATGGGAGATCTCTGGTTCAAGTCCCCATTACTCCTAGAGAAGAGAAGGGATTTGAACAGGGATTGGCCACCTCTCAGGTGAATGCCCTAGTCACAGGGCTTTCTACCCAGTAGGGGTTTTAACTTATGTGCTGCCTCCCCATTTCCTGCTCTGTGCTTGACTCTCTTAGCTTGTTGAGCAGTACATTTAGAAGAGAGCCATCGGGTCAGCTGAAATGTGCAATAAATTATTAAGAAATAGGATTTTGAAAATGGAAATTCAGAAGAAAAACTTCACATGGATGTTTTGATCTTCCTTTTGGATCAAAAAGGCATAGGGGTATTTTTCATGGTGGGAGAGATTAGATTTTTCTCATTTCTTTTTCCTTTAACAGACCCAGCTGCTTGATAAGAGTTGTATGAACAATTTAAAAGGAATTTGTTCCCTATAGGCTATGAAGGTTTTAGCCAAATTGAAACTGGGGCCTGTTTTCACACATTTCAGTTATAAAAATTGAGATATACAGTAAGTCACATGATGGATAAGTATTTTGAAGGTGTTTTGTTTTATCACATAGAAAACTTTAACGAGTGCCGAAGACCCAGCATGTTTTATGTACTGCTATACAGCAGCACTGCAGAGTTCATCTTGCTACACTGAAACCTCTTTGTACCTTTTTTAAAATTACAGCTCACTGGACAAGCACACTGTGAATGTGCCCTTTTATCTGTTGCTCTGTAGAACATCCAGGACTTAGCTTAACACCTTTGAATACTTAAATCAGACCCATGTAGAATTTTCCTCTTATTTCATGTACTTTTCTCCTGCCTACATAATAGTCAATGCTGTATTTCCATCAGCACAAGAGACAGCTAATAATTCAAGGGAGCACCCTGGGCACAGACATCTGTTCAAAGAACTAGCATTCTTTGCACCAAACTATTATAATGTTATGATAGTGAAGCCTTAGTTAGAAGAGAGACAGATTAGAAAATAATATAGGGAGCCACCTCAAACAGATTAACTGTATTTAAGCAAAAAGTATAACGCATCAAGATTCTGCTTAATCAAATTCCAGCTATGTTACGCTGAGGATATGTAACGTCGTCATCTTCCTCTTGTGTCACTGTAATGCCCACCATTGCAACAGCAGTAGATAAAATACTGTAAATGCATCCAAATACAGTAGGAGGGTGCAAGGAAAGCAGATACATTAGTGCGTAAACATGGGGAGATTGGAAATGTAAAAGCATTTTGTGTGCACCATATGGATCTGAGGAGCATTGCCTTTAAAGCCGCAGAAAATATGCCAGTCAAAGTATATCTCATCTTAACAACAGAAATTTGGATAATGATGTATTCTGATTTACAGTGCTATTTCCCTCGAATTTAAATTTACACTACACTTCGACTGTTGACTTTAGAAGTTATTGCCATATTTTACATCAGCCCAATTGAAATCGCACTTTAGATGGGTGTTAACTTATGTTTCATTTTTTTAAAATTAACAGTGTGGGCTAGTGAAGAATCAAGTAAAGATAACATTAACATAGTAATATTGGATAGATGTGAACTTCTTATTCTCTGCCAGCCTATCATTAGCAATGGAGCATTAACTCTGGGCATGAACGGATTAAGAGGAGTTTGCATAATAATTAAAAACTTTTAGAAGCTTTGCGCTGAAATCTGAATTGACTTTCTGTGCAGGGCTTTGAGCCTTGCTCTTTTTTTATCTGGTGGGGTTCTTTCTGTGCATTTTATCTCTCTGCTGTTCAATGAAGCAGCGGGTTACTATTCAGTTACTGGAACAGAGGAACACCGGGAGTTGTTTAACACAGTTAGCAAAAGGATAACTCTCAACACCAGAAGGAAAGTGTTTCGGATTCATGGTCAACAACAAGCAGCATTCAATTCATTCTGAAAAGTCAGAGAACCTGTATTTGGCAACACAGCATTAGGGCAAGAGTGCAGATAACTTCATTACATAGTTCTAAGGGGAATAAAGGCTGTGCTGCAAGATTATTTGAACTCCTTTCAAAGAGAAGAAAAGGGACCACAGAAAGAACTGGCAAGGGAAAAAAATGATCATAGACAACTAATATATTCGCTTGAAACAGAGATTGCCTCAGTGTGCTAAGAAGCAAGGAGGGGTACAACAGCTAACCCTGATTAACCTGCACTAAGGAACCGTGCACTAATAAGACACTCAGGTTGAAATCCTGGCCCAGTGAACTCAATTGAAATTTAGCGTTTGATTTCAGTGGGACCAGAATTCCACCCCAGAGCCTGATTCTTGAGTCCACACAGGCAGTGTAAAGCAGCTGTAAACCTGGGACACTTCAGAATTCCCCTTCAATAAAAAGAATGAGAGGTACAGTGCCATTGTAGCAGCTTTGTCACCTTCCCTCCTACAGGAAAAGGGTGTGGCAGAGGTGATTTTATGTCCCAGTCATCCCCACCTGTGGGAATGGCCCCTTGGAGCCAAAGGCAGACAGGCATCTTTTCGAGCAGCATTGCGGTTTATCAGTAGTCTTAATTTAAGGTGCATGTTTAATTTATAAGGAGTATTATAAAGAGAAATCTAGCTCAACATACAGCTTTCATTTACTGCTAAGGAATAAACACTTCACCGTTCTAACTTTTTTTTACATTTCTTCAAGTTGTATGTGTACCATTTACTAGTAACTCTCAATGGGGAGTAATCTAGATAAATCTAAACAAGTCAAAGGCTCAGGCAACTTGGAACAACAGAAAAAATAACTCTTGTTAGTTACAGAAGTCTGTTACAGAATTTTTCTCTTCTGACTTTCCTCAACCCCTTTTTGGCTCTCTTGTAGTACGTGGGTGTGAGGATATGAATGAGACAGGAAAAACCTGCGTGGAGGGAGGGCTCAGAATACTTACTAGAGAGGGAGATGCAAAACGGGACCCTTAAGGCTACAGCTACTTGGCCTTTTAAATTTGGGAGAGACAGCTACTAGAAAAGAATGCTGGGAAATGTTCCTGAAGAAACAACTCACACTGGGGCATTTAGTCCCAACCAGGCAATCATAGAAGAAGCAGCTCTTATAGAAGGGATTGCAGCCTCTCCTTAAGGGTTAGGGATTGGGCTGGAAGATAGTGGGTTTTCAAAGGCACGACTCATTGTGTTTGAAATAGTTATGTTAATGTGTTTTCTCTAGATGTTATGATTCTACAATAAAAACCTAGATTGCAAATGGGACACTGCAAGTGTCCCAAACAATGCTTGCTACCATGCTGTATCACATGGGGCCAGATGTTTCCTTTTGCTAGAAAAAAAAAAGTGCTGAAGATGACAGTTGTATGGTCTCTGCTGGCTTCTACCCAACTATCCCCACTAATTTCTATAGATCTGAGTTTACAGATCACACTTGCATTAACACAGAGTGTTCATCTGTTATCTGGCTCCAAACACAGATGTGGAGCTAGGTGCATCCATTTAGTCTGTCACGCTCTGAATTTGAAACACAAAACATGATTCTTGGCCATTCTATCCCAAGTGCTTACTTTTGTCTTCCTAGCTGGGAATAGCAGTATCCGAACTGTATTTTTGCTTATGCCAAAAGACAGTGGTTCCAACAAGTAATCAAAGGGATTTTCCCCCAGATAGGGTTGAAATATTTTATTTACTACAACTGTCACCTCAAATATGACCTGAGAGTGGAGAATAAGAAGGCTGCTTATAGCAGCAAATTAGGGAAGACAATATTGTTTTCTTGGGGCTGGAAGAAGCCGCATAGATTTTATGCAGCTGTTGAGTAACCCACTGTTGTTTTCCCTATCCCATCATTAGAACGCTTCTAAACACAAATGTTATAACCCAGGACTAGGATATAGAACGCACCTGACATTTCTAGTGCTGTATGTAGGCAGAGTGAGTGGCATGGCAGCTTTTAAGCTGTGCCACAACACTAATACCTTGTGGCATTGCAGCTGCAGAGCTTAGTCACTTGCATACAATCATAGGACTGGCTGCCATTGAAGTCCCTGATAAAACTTCCATTTCAAAAAGTCAGGCTCTGCAGCCGACCAAGATGCTTCAACCTGCTCCCTTGGTAGGCTAGAGCACTTCTCAGTTGCTCTTATTGTAAAGAGTATTTTTTTCTAGCACAAACCTTTCAACTTCAGGCCATTGCTCCATCTGTCTACTGAGGCCAAAAATAATTCTCTTCCTTCATAAATATTGTTACTTTGATGGTATTTGATAGACTATGATCACGTTCCTTCTAAGTAGTTTCTAAATTCTATACATTTAGCTCCCTCAAGCTCTCTTCATGCAGGATTCCTGTAAACTGATCCTTGTATCAAATTTGTTCACATTCTTTGCGTTTTTCCTCTCTCATGTGCTTCCTAAACAGGCATATAATTCCAGGTGTATACACGCTAGGGCTATGTAGAGTGATACTGCTAGCTCTGCAGGTTATCCCTGTATATACTCCAAAAGGAAAGTGACTTTATTTAAAAAAACAAAACACAAGGTCATTAAGGTCAACACAGGCACAATGGGCTGCCCATGTGAAGCTCATAGCAGAACTGGAGCTGGGCAGTGTAGCTAACTATTAGTCATTTACAAGGCTCCGGCGTTAAAAGAAATGAAAGAGTAAAGGACATCAGATCTTACACTGCCCACGTAATAAAAAAAAAATCTCATCAAGTGAGAAGAAATGCAAATGGAGTTTGTTTCCCCTTTAGAGAAGTAGCCCTGCTTTGTTCACAGTTCAGCAATGAAAATATGCTCTATTGCCTTGGTTAGGCGCCATCAACTTCACCTACAGAGAATCCAGTCCAGTTTTCAAATAAAAGGCAGTTTCATAAATATTTTATTCTTCCTTCCCTTAAAACTGCCTCCTGCTTGAGCCCATGTCAGAATTTACCAATGTGTCAGTTTTTGTGCTGTAATTTAACTGGGCAGATAGGCACAAATAAACTGACACTTTGCAAATATTTCCAAAAGGAGACATTTTTAGTGATCACATTGTCTTGTAACTCCACAGTGTTCTTACGCAGCTCTCTCCAAATACTCAGAAAACATTCTCACTGGGAATGAGACAAACCTGAAAATATGAATGCATGAGGTTTTTTTAAACGGGGTGTGGGGAGATAGTAGCACTTAAAAGAAGGCTGAAGCACAGCCTTATAATAGAAGCATAGTTGCAAACTTATATTTGAAGAGGCTAGTGCATTGCCATAATAAAACTACATAGAGCTGCAAAGCCTTGAAACCCTTACCCTCTATCTCCAGAAGCACAGGCCCTCTATCAACTACACTAAAGGAACCTGTTTGTTAGTTATCAGAGGGGTAGCCGTGTTAGTCTGGATCTGTAGAAGCGACAAAGGGTCCTGTGGCACCTTATAGACTAACAGAGGTATTGAAGCATAAGCTTTCGTGGGTGAATACCCACTTCTTCGGATGCAAACTGTCTGTTTGTTAGTTGTCACCTACACACTTCTAAAAGTGAAACAATCCCATTGTGAGTAACACGTTCACAGATCTACATAGTGTCAATCTTTACATCAAAGGCAAAACCCTTCCCATTTACCTCAACCAAAGGAGGGACTAACCACAACAAAAATTGCCTGATTACAATCTGTTTTCTACAAGTATAGCTGGTGTCTCAGCTTTCAAGGAGCATGGGCTGTTTGGGAAGTTTGCTATTTTTTAGCTGAAGGGAAACAAGTATCAGGAAAAACAGGCAAAAATTCACATCAGGGTAGATATTTAAGTACCTGTAACTCAAAAACAGCTTGGTAGATTTTCCTCAAAGGTTGTAGAATCTTCTT
The DNA here is from genome assembly GCA_037349315.1 of Chelydra serpentina. Taxonomy (NCBI): domain Eukaryota; kingdom Metazoa; phylum Chordata; order Testudines; family Chelydridae; genus Chelydra; species Chelydra serpentina. The sequence continues at coordinate 34,042,431 of JBAIAC010000042.1, forward strand.
TGCCTCCAGAGGAAGTCTGGCAATTTTCCAAGCCAAAGTTATAGGGGAACCAAAATAGAGCTTTATAATGGAAGCTGACTGCAACCTTAGGCCCTGATCCTGAAAACACTTAGGCATGTACTTAACTTTAGCACATGAGTCATCTAATTGAAGTTAAGCATGTGAGTAAATGTTTGCCCAGCGGGGGCCTTAACTCTGGAGAGGCTACTACCAATGCTCTTTTTACTGGCAGCTGGTATTTATTTAGTTTGCTATTGCCTCCCCCACCAAAGTATGCCTAAGACGCTGCTTCCAGATATCTGTCTCCATTTTCTGCCTATTTCCTTTTTCTAAGTGTAGGACTTCACAATCATGACACATACCACACAATGCCTCAAACCCAATCTTACATTTCAGGAACACAGTTCTGCATTTTGTGATGTTTGCTCAGACACGATGAAGTAAACCAATTAAGAGGAAACTTTGCCCATTTGCTCATCTCAGGAGTCTGAAGTTTCAAATTATTTGATGAGGTCAAATCATTTCTCAATATATTTATGTTGAAAGGGGATCTTTGGAACTTTCATATTGCTAGCTGTGCGTGTGTGAAGTTTTCCTTTTAAATACCAGGGATGCTTTGGGAGCAAAATTATGCTGGTCAGAGATTTGTCTCATTGTAATCCATGAATTGGCTTGTAGACATAAAGTCCTCCGGGAGTGTCACAAATCCACAGATTCATGAGTGCTGGAGTTTGTATTTGGATCTTTAAATTACTTGAAATATGTGAAAAGAAAACAAGAAAAATACCTGTGGCACCTTAGAGACTAACAAATTTATTTCAGCATAAGCTTTCGTGAGTTAAGAACCCACTTCATCGGATGCATGGAATGGAACATACAGTAATCAGATATTTATACATTCAGAGAAACATGAAAAGGTGGGAGTTTCTATAGCGATGTTAAGAGGCTAATTAATTGAAAGGAACTGTTATCAGTAGAAACTTTTGAAGTGATAATCAACATGGCCCATTACATTACAGACAGTTGACACAAAGATGTTAAGAGTTTTTTAAGGAGGAGAAATAAATTCAATTAACGTAATGACCGAGCCACCCACAGTCAATATTCAAGCCTAAGGTAATGGTATCTAGTTTGCATATTAATTCCAATTCAGCAGTTTCTCTTTGGAGCCTGTTTTTGAAGTTTATCTGTTGCAAAATAGCCACTTTAAAGTCTTTCATTGAGTGATTAGAGAAGTTGAAGTGTTCACCTACTGGTTTTTGAATGTGATGATTCTTGATGTCAGATTTGTGTCCGTTTATTCTTTTGCGTAGAGACTGTCCAGTTTGGCCAGTGTACCTGGCAGAGGGGCATTGCTGGCACATGATGGCATATATCACATTGGTAGATGTGCAGGTGAACGAGCCCCTGATGGTGTGGCTGATGTTATTAGGTCCTATGATGGTGTCACTTGAATAGATATGTGGACAGAGTTGGCATCAGGCTTTGTTGCAAGGATAGGTTCCTGGGATAGTGGTTTTTTTGTATGGTGTGTGGTTGCTGGTGAGTATTTGCTTCAGGTTGGGGGGCTGTCTGTAAGCGAGGACTGGTCTGTCTCCCAAGATCTCTGAGAGTGAGGGATCATCTTTCAGGATAGGTTGTAGATCTTTGATGATGCGCTGGAGAAGTTTTAGTTGGGGGCTGAAGGTGACGGCTAGTGGCGTTCTGTTATTTTCTTTGTTGGGTCTATCCTGTAGTAGGTGACTTCTGGGTACTCTTCGGGCTCTGTCAATCTGTTTTTTCACTTCAGCAGGTGGGTATTGTAGTTTTAAGAATGCTTGATAGAGATCTTGTAGGTGTTTGTCTCTGTCAGAGGGATTGGAGCAAATGCGGTTGTATCTTAGAGCTTGGAGTATGTGGAGTCACATGAAGCTAGTCAAGTCTATGTTAATTGAACAACTTTGAAGAAGACCCATGAGTTCAATTTAATCTACCTAAGGTAGATGACAACTTAAAATTCAACTCTGTGCCATTTTTCCATAGTTACTTTTCAAAGCATTCTTACACAACCGATCCCTGGGTGTTCAGTCAGTCAGCGTGCCCACTGATGGGATATAAATGTTTACTACTGTTTGCTCCTGTTTGCACTGTGGAGATAAGAGGGAGTGGGTTGGATTCTGGTCCTCCTTGTGCATCAGCAGAATTGATTACTATGTGCCAATCAATTACATCTGTGCTGCGTAAGAGCTTTTACTTGTGTAACTGAGGGCATAAGACTATAGGTGCTACAGTAGCACAATAGAGTGATGGTCTGTCTAATCCGGTATCCTGTCTTTGAGAGTGGCCAGTACCAGATGTTTTATAGGAAGGTACAAGAAATCCTGAAGTGGGCAATTATTAAATAACCTTCCCGTGGCTAAATGTCTTCCTAAACCTTGTCAGTTAGTGGTTGGCATATGATCTAAAAAAGCATGAGGCTTTAGATCCCTTCTAAAAAAAGAAATAATATACCTTCTTTACTATAATAGAGGATGTTTTCATTTTCCAGGTAAACGTTATATTTTTTTCTGAATCCTACTAGGCTGTTTGACTCAAATATATTTTGTGGCATTGACATTCCATAAGTTAATTATGTGTTGTATGGAAAAAAATTCCTCTTTATTTTTAAATTTTAATTCATGTATTATTTTCTTGGATATCCCCTGGTTCTTGTATAAGAATTGGTAAATGAGAGCACCCAATTTACCTTCTCTCTAACATTCATTATTTTCTATATTTCTATCTTATACCCTCTGACTTCTTTCCTTTCTACACAATTCCAGCATTCTTAGTCTCTTTTCATCTGGACGTCTCCCCATGCCTCTGATCATTTTTGTTGCACGTCTCTGGACCTCTTCTATTTCAGCTATATCTTTTTTGAGATAGGGTGACCAGAATTGAGAACTGTATTCCAATGAATACTTGATTTATTAAACTGCACTGTGATATTTTCTGTATTATTTTCTAACCCATTCTTTATATAGCTTGTTTGTTTGCTTCTCTAATTTGTCATTGCACACTGAGCAGAAGTTATCATTGAATTGTCCACATTGACTACTGGTCTTTTTTCCTGAGTGGTTTCAATTACTCTGGAACCCAGTAATGTGTACAAATATTTCAAATGATTCCTTCCAGTTTGCACTGCTGTGCATTTGTCAACATTGCATTTGAATGTGCTATCATGTTACTCATTCACCTGGCCTCCTTAGGACATTCTAAAGCTCCACGTAATCTTTTCTAGTCTTTACAAACCTACATTATTTTGTGTCATTTGCAGATTTTGCCACTTCACTCTTTTCAGATAATTAATAACTATATTAAACAACACAAGTCTTAGTACTGAAGTTGGGGCACCTTACTCTTAATCTTTTGCCTGGCTAAGAACTGGGAGGGAGGGGGATGAGTTGATGAGCAGGGCCGACAGACCCCCCTGGAGTACCCTTGAGGACCCCGAGTTTGAGAAATGCTATCCTGGGAGAGCTCTCCTAGTGCTCTAAAAAACCCACCTCCATGAGGGGTGGGGCTGCCAACGGCTCTCAGCGCTGTTGCACTGTCTACACTGGCGCTTTACAGTGCTGAAACTTGCTGCGCTCAGTGGGATATTTTTTCACACCTCTGAGCGAGAAAGTTGCAGCGTTGTAAAGTGCCAGTTTAGATGAGCCCTTCGTTTTCCCATCTGTAAACTGGGGATAGTAATGCATGCCCACTTTGAGATCTACAGATAAGAGTGAATATTTCTTTGAACTAAACAAATAAAACATGACCATTTCTGTGGAATCTCTCCCTTTTCAAGGGTGGGGATATCTACCATCCTTAATTTACTGTAGAAACCATTGAAACGTATTGAATCTTATTTTTTTTTAAGTGTAAATTAAGCGCTGCAGCACAGAGCTGACAGTAGCATCTGGCCCTACATCTCAGTCTTTCACAGCACGCTAGCACCTCTATACCTCAGGATCGAATAGTCCACTCAGCACTTTGCTGGAATTATTGTGCGGGTTTCAGTTTCATGAAAGAATTTGCTGGCTTGACTTTTAAGCTGTATAGTAGGTTGACAGTGCACGTTTCCAAAACAAAAGACTGAAAACTAGATTCTAAACAGAAGTATATTTAGGAACAAGGGTGTGCTACGTTGGGAGGAAAACGTGCAGTGACTGAATTCATGCAGCCACTACAGTGGATTATACATTTGCAATTTTGGGTTCATATTTCAGAACCAACTTCTGAAATATAAAGCATTTACGCTATAAGACCCACTTCTAACATAGCCCCTGGAATGTCCTTGTTAAATTAATAATGGCCCTAGCCATATTCTCTTCGTCCAATACCCAGTTTCAGTCAATCTTTGCTATTTGTCCCACTGGACCAGCTGGCTCAGACAAGATGGAGCCACAGAGCTGGGTGTCATTAACATATGGAGGCAAAAACCCTAACTGACTTCAAGACTGTGCTTGATAAGTTTATGGAGGGGTTGGTATGGTATGGTGAGACTCCAGTCCCTACAATACCATGGAGCTGATCTGTGATTGCTAGCAGCAAATATCCCCAATGGCTGGTGATGGGACGCTAGAGGGGGAGGGCTCTGAGTTATTACAGAGAATTCTTTCTCAGGTGTCTGGCTGGAGGATCTTGCCTACATGCTTAGGGTTTAACTGACTGCCATATTTGGGGTTATGAAGGAATTTTCCCCCAGGTCAGATTGGCAGAGGCCCTGGGGTTTTTCGCCTTCCTCTGCAGCATGAGGCATAGGTCACTTGCAGGTTAAAATTAATGTAAATGGTGGATTTTCTGTAACTTGAAGTCTTTAAACCATGATTTGAGGACTTCAGTAACTCAGCCAGAGGTTAGGGGTCTATTACAGGAGTGGATGGGTGAGGTTCTGTGGCCTACAATGTGCAGGAAGTCTGACTCAATGATCAAGATGACCCTTCTGGCCTTAAAGTGTGAGTGTCTATATGCAAAGGACAACATCCCCTATCTTTTCTTCACTAACCCTCCTAACATCCCCATAGAGCTTGCCTTCGCTTGGATTCTCAATCATGTTTATTGACTTATGTAAAATAGAATTGTTAATTCAAGTATAGGTGTTTTATACCTTACAAAAATTACACTGCACAGAAAAAAAAAAACACTGTAAAGTGTGTGTGTGTGCCCCTGCTGCCCACCTCCTCCTTCAGGATAGGCCCCCTCTCCGAATGCCAGCACCACAGCCAACCACATCCTGCTTTGATGGAATGTCTCAGTACGGTGCATGCCAACACCATCACCACATAGTGTGAGCTGGCCAGCTACATCATAGGGAGGGGAGGGCCTAACCTGAAGCAGAATTTGAAATTATGTGCTGAATGCCCCTCACAGCTTGGTTAACTGCAGACACTAGGGGTATATCTACACTGCAGTTAAAAACCCACAGATGGCCTGTGCCAGTTGACTCAGGCTTGTGGGGCTTGGGCTAAGGGTTTTTCACACCCCCTGAGCGACATAGCTGGGTCTATCTAATTTTCTAGTATAGACCAGCCCTAGGACCTTAAGGGTATATCTACATTAGAAATACTGCACTGGTCTAGCGCTGTAGTGTAGACATTACAGCGATGGAAGGGGTTCTTCTCTCAGCCCAGGGCTACACTAGGGAAGGGGGGTTGATCTACGATACGCAGCTTCAGCTACGTGAATAACGTAGCTGAAGTCGGCGTATCGTAAGCGGCTTACCTGACCATGAAGACGGCGGCGAGTCGATCGCTGCAGCTCCCCCGTCGACTCCGCTTGCGCCGCTCGATGATGTGGATTTCCGGAGCCGACGGGGAGCGCGATCGGGGATCGATTAAGCGCGTCTTAATGAGACGCGAAAAATCGATCCCCGATAGATCGATTGCTACCCGCCGATCCAGGTAGTGAAGACAAGCCCTCAGTGTAGTAAATCTACCTCTCCACAATGTGGTAGCTAGACGCCATAAAAACTGTTACCACCACAGCCCTGTTTCTATACCATTCTAACAAGATTTTACTGACACTTCTTTTGTTTCAATTCACTTCTGCAGTGGCTAAGAAACCCAGGCCCGCAGCATGAGAAACGGACTCTGTTTGGAGACATGGTGTGCTTCTTGTTTATAACTCCACTGGCGACCATCTCTGGCTGGTTGTGTCTGCGGGGAGCGGTGGACCATCTGCACTTTAGTAGTAGGCTAGAAGCTGTTGGCCTCATTGCACTCACTGTCGCACTCTTCACTATTTACCTCTTTTGGACACTAGTAAGTACTGTTTATTTAACTATCATGTGGTAGGGTGTGTGTCATATCCTATTACCTTTTATAGGATTTTTTTATAGTAATGTCTGTAGGGGACCTATAGGTTTCATTTCTGTACCGTTTAATTGAGCTCTTCCTTAAAGGTACTTTGCCTTTGGTATTTGATAACTGACTTAGTACCACAGGAGATGGCAGGAGGGAACCAGCAAGCCAGAGGGGAGAAGAGTTCAAGACAGATGTTGCAGAAGTGAACTGTCATTGACAATACAGGGAGGAGAAAGGGAGATTTAAGAGGGATCCTTGCAGCCTTAAAATGGCTGCCACATGGCAGTGGCACAAGCATGGTCTTCTAATTTGACTTCTGACTGCTATTATGAGTGCTGATACTTTTCAAAGTGCTCAGTTTGTGTAAAAATTTAATCTTAGTAGAATACTTTTCACATCCGTGCTTCTTGAGGCCCCATGTATTCTGTCATGGGCTTTTCCACGGAATCCACACCTTGCTGCAGGATGGTGCTCCAGAACCTAAGCATTCATTTATATAAAAAATAGCCCCATTTTGAGCTCTTGTGATACCCCTCCAAATGGGAACAGAATGCAAGGGCTTGGCTGTGCTGGAAGGTGGCTGAACCAATATAGCCACCCCAGTGCAAAAGCACCTACACTCGTGCTAAAAAACTCCAGTGCAGCCAACAAACCAACACCATGTTGCATCACTGAGGCTGCAGGCAACCTGAAGCAAGCAATAGCTCTGGGCAAGGTGTGACCTGCTTCATTCATTCCATTTGTGGTGGGGACAGTAGTGTTGTTGATACTCCTGATTGCAGGCCACTTTGGGAGCTCTCCCAAGAAAACACATGCACCACAGACATTTTGCCCAAAATGTCTGCAGTTTTTCCCTTCTGCCCTGGGTGCTGTACTGTGCAGCAACTCATCAAAGGAAACAGGTAACATTTCTCTGTGGCAAGTGTGACTTAATTCTTCAGTTTGTAAACACAGTAGGTTGGAAGCACACTAGAAGTAAGGCAGCACAGTGTTTTTGTATTGGATGCTAGCCCTCAGGCTACCTTACAGAGCTTGTAGATTTCAAATGATCACTAAGATACTTCTGTACTATACATCCAAGTCACCATGAAAGTCCAACTGGGCCCTGAGTTGTTTCTTAATTTCAGAAATATTAGTAGGGTTTGGAACTATGCAAAAATAGTTTAGCTGAATAATTACATTTCATTATTCTTGGTGCAGGAACTTCTGTAGGTGCCCACTGAATAACTACTGCAACAATTAACTGCAGCTACTAAACTACTTAGGGAGGGCTATTCTTACTGCTAACAATAACATTTAAAAATCACTTCTTAGTTTTAAAAAAGTTTCTCCTTTAGGAGTATGGAAAGAGAAGTAAGTGTGTGTGTGTGTGTGTATATATATGTGTGTCTTTCAAAGTTGGGTAGGTGCTTAGATATTATGGTAATGAGCCTATCAATACCTAGCTCAGTTGAACTAAAAATACACCCCCTTCATCGCACGGTGGCCCCCTAGTTGTGGTTTTTCTACCAGGGCAGGGGGGGGGGGAAGAGAAGGGGAGAAATCTACATCGATTTCTACTATATTACTCAGGGCAGCAGGAGGTCGATGTGCAAGGGAGGCAAAGAATCTCACCTTACAGAACAGCGACCACTCCCAGTTAGGGGGAAGTGAATTGAGTGGTTAAAAGAAGGAAGCCAAGTAGCCAGGACTGGGATCTCATTGCAGCACAGAATGAGTTTGAGCACGTCCCTTATGTTCTGTGTGCCTGTTTTCCCCATCTACAATATGGCTCTAATGTTTCTGTACCAGACACGTTGTAAGACTTAAATACTTTTGTAAGGTCGCTTCACATGCTTAGCTGAAAGGCATTGTCTATATGCAAAGTATGTTAGAATACTTTATCAGTAAGACAGTAAGTTCCTCTGGAAAGGCCAAGATTTTCAAAGCAACTATGATTTTGGCTGCCTAACTAAAGCACCTTAAAAGGGCTTGACTTTTAGATGGTATTGGCCACTCAACTTCTGAAAATCAAGCCCCTCCCAAGTGTGTGAAGTTGAAAACACAAAAATCACATCACTTTTGAAAAATCTTGGCCCTGTTATCTTTACTCTTGCTACAGAGCACCATGCACCTCTATATAGCACTATATTGCAAATCTTTGTGTTAACAGAATAAAAAGCACCATCAGCAGCTCCATTCTAACTGAAAGATAAGAACAAAGGGGAATCTGCACTGCTCTGTTAGAGAGCCATGGAGGGAATATTCTTATCACTGCAAAATAAAGTATATGTGCAGCACAGTGATGCTCCTTGAGGTTCTGGAAAAAGTAAAAAAAAATTCCATTTTACTTCTAACAAATCAGTTTAATTTTCTCTATAATCCAAAACTGAGTTATTTACTGAGCATATGAGTTATTTACACACCACTACACCTCAGTGAACCAAGACCTTAATGGGCTGACAACGGAAGACACTTTTTTGGTAGAGAGGTTCTTAGGAATAGGGCAAAATAGCTTCCTTGCAAATTTAACAGCCAAAGTGTCTCAGAAAGACTATTGCTTTTCTTCTGAATTTAGTCAATATCTCTGTGACCTATACACAAAAAATGCTTGTGTTCTTGAGTAGGAAGATCTGCATCTTGGGTCTGGAAGCTTTCTATTTAAGCCAAGAATTTAGGACCAAATTTTGCTTTGACTTATACCCCGAGTGGTGCCTCTGACTTCTGTGGGATTGGATAGGGTGTATATCAGAGCATTATTTTAATCCTCTAGTTTGCAAAACGCCTAAGTGAGCTTACTATGCCAGTGACTGATGTAAAAACCACGCATTTTATGTAGCACCTCAGGAGTTTGTCTAATAAAATGGCATCTCTGAGAAATGCAATGGTGAGCAGCCCTCACTGTTACTGAAATTCACTAGCTAACATCATGGAAACTGCCCTAAGGCAAGAACCTATTGTAAACAAGCTGTCAAGCTTAACTAGGATATCCTGTGAAAATGTCTTAAAACAGTTCCAGCCTGAGTTAACAATGCAGCTATTCCAGAAAGGACTTGCTTAATGCTGCAGAGAACTAGAGCTAAGATCCAGATTGTCTAGAATTTATGCCCATTCATTTCAGAGAAAGTTCTTTACCTCACTCCAATGGGCCTTCTCCTGCTGTTAGCACACTCATCCCTTTAGAGACCTCATGCATGTTCATGTGTTCAGTGAAAATGGAGATATAAGGCTTTGTCTCCACTGCAAAAAGCTGTGTTTTTACACCAGATAACTAACTTAGTGTGTAAAATCCTAGTGGAGAGAAGGCAGATATAGTAGCTAGTTGAGGTAAACCACAGGTGGGGGTATATAGGGTTGTCCTTGAATAGCTATACTGAGATAAACGCTATGTATGCCTTGTCTCTACTAGGATTTTTATATTGAGATAACTAACTCAAGACAGCTTTAAAGGAGACATTTGCATCACTTAAAATAAAAGAGCTAACATTTATATTCCCCAAATCCTCCTGGCAATCAACCCTGGATGCTTACTTGCAGCTCCTAGAGCAGGGGTCTCAAACACATGGCCCATGGTTATTTGCTGCGGCCCGCCATTTACTTGTCCTTGTTGAACCTCATCAGATTTCTTTTGGCCCAATCCTCTAATTTGTCTAGGTCCCTCTGTATCCTATCCCTACCCTCCAGCGTATCAACCACTCCTCCCAGTTTAGTGTCATCTGCAAACTTGCTAAGGGTGCAGTCCACACCATCCTCCAGATCGTTGATGAAGATATTTAACAAAACCGGCCCCAGCACCGACCCTTGGGGCACTCCACTTGATACCGGCTGCCAACTAGACATGGAGCCATTGATCACTAGCCGTTGAGCGCGACCATCTAGTCAGTTTTCTATCCACCTTACCGTTCATTCATCCAGCCCATACTTCTTTAACTTGCTGGCAAGAACACTGTGGGAGACTATATCAAAAGCTTTGCTAAAGTCAAGAAATAGCACATCCACTGCTTTCCCCTCATCCACAGAGCCAGTTATCTCATCATAGAAGGCCATTAGGTTAGTCAGGCATGACTTGCCCTTGGTGAATCCATGCTGACTGTTCCTGATCACTTTCCCCTCCTTTAAGTGGTTCAGAATTGATTCCTTGAGGACCTGTTCCATGATTTTTCCAGGGACTGAGGTGAGACTGACTGGCCTGTAGTTCCCCGGATCTTCCTTCTTCCCTTTTTTAAAGATGGGCACTACATTAGCTTTTTTCCAGTCATCCGGGACCTCCCCCGATTGCCATGATTTGTCAAAGATAATGGCCAATGGCTCTGCAATCACATCGGCCAACTCCTTTAGCACCCTCGGATGCAGTGCATCCGGCCCCATGGACTTGTGTTCGTCCAGCTTTTCTAAATAGTCCCGAACTACTTCTTTCTCCACAGAGGGCTGGTTACCTCCTCCCCATACCGTGCTGCGGAGTGCAGCTATCTGGGGGCTGACCTTGTCTGTGAAGACAGAGGCAAAAAAAGCATTGAGTACACTAGCTTTCTCCACATCCTCTGTCACTAGGTTCCCTCCCTCATTCAGCAAGGGGCCCACACGTTCCTTGACTTTCTTCTTGTTGCTCACATACCTGAAGAAACCCTTCTTGTTACTCCTAACATCTCCGGCTAGCTGCAACTCCAAGTGTGATTTGGCCTTCCTAATTTCACTCCTGCATGCCTGAACAATATTTTTATACTCCTCCCTAGTCATTTGTCCAATCTTCCACTTCTTGTAAGCTGCTTTTTTGTGTTTAAGACGAGCAAGGATTTCACTGTTAAGCCAAGCTGGTCGCCTGCCATACTTACTTTTCTTTCTACACATCGGGATGGTTTGTTCCTGCAACCTCAATAAGGATTCTTTAAAATACAGCCAGCTTTCCTCGACTCCTTTCCCCCTCATGTTATTCTCCCAGGGGACCTTGCCCATCAGTTCCCTGAGGAAGTCAAAGTCTGCTTTTCTGAAGTCCAGGGTCTCTGTTCTACTGCTCTCTTTTCTTCCTTGTGTCAGGATCCTGAACTCGACCATCTCATGGTCACTGCCTCCCAGGTTCCCATCCACTATTGCTTCCTCTACTATTTCTTCCCTGTTTGTGAGCAGCAGGTCAAGAAGAGCTTTTCCCCTAGTTGGTTCCTCCAGCACTTGCACCAGGAAATTGTCCCTTACACTTTCCAAAAACTTCCTGGATTATCTGTGCACCGATGTATTGCTCTCCCAGCAGATATCGGGGTGATTAAAGTCACCCATGAGAAGCAGGGCCTGTGATCTAGTAACTGCCGTTACTTGCTGGAAGAAAGCCCCGTCCACCTCATCCCCCTGGTCTGATGGTCTGTAGCAGACTCCCACCACGACATTACCCTTGTTGCTCACACTTCTAAATTTAATCCAGAGACTCTGGTTTTTCTGCAGTTTCATACTGGAGCTCCGAGCAGTCATACTGCTCTCTTACATACAACGCAACTCCCCCACCTTTTCTGCCCTGCCTATCCTTCCTGAACAGTTTATATCCATCCATGACAGTACTCCAATCATGTGAGTTATCCCACCAAGTCTCTGTTATTCCAATTACATCATAATTCCTTGACTGTGCCAGGACTTCCAGTTCTCCCTGCTTGTTCCCCAGGCTTCTTGCATTTGTGTATAGGCATTTAAGATAACTCACCGATCGTCCTGCTGTCCCAGTATGGGGCAGGAGCCCTCCCCTCTTGCACTCACCTACTTGTGCTTCCTCCCGGTATCCCACTTCCCCACTTACCTCGGGGATTTGGTCTCCTTCCCCCGGTGAACCTAGTTTAAAGCCCTCCTCACTAGGTTAGCCAGCCTGCTTCCAAAGATGCTCTTCCCTCTCTTCATCAGGTGGAGCCCGTCTCTGCCTAGCACTCATTCTTGGAACACCATCGCATAGTCAAAGAATCCAAACCCTTCTCTCCGACACCATCTGCGTAGCCATTCGTTGACTTCCACGATTCGACGGTCTCTACCCTGGCCTTTTCCTGCCACAGGGAGAATGGACGAGAACACCACTTGCGCCTCAAACGCCTTTATCCTTCTTCCCAGAGCCACGTAGTCTGCAGTGATACGCTCAAGGTCATTCTTGGCAGTATCATTGGTGCCCACGTGGAGAAGCAGGAAGGGGTAGCGATCTGAGGGCTTGATGAGTCTCGGCAGTCTCTCTGTCACATCACGAATCCTAGCCCCTGGCAAGCAGCACACCTCTCGGTTTTCCCGGTCAGGGCGGCAGATAGATGACTCAGTCCCCCTGAGGAGAGAGTCCCCGACCACCACCACCCTCCTCCTCCTCTTGGGAGTGGTGGTCGTGGAACCCCCAGCCCTAGGACGGTGCATCTCATGCCTTCCAGTCGGTGGAGTCTCCTTCTGCTCTGTTCCCTCTGATGTATCATTCACTCCACTCTCTGCACTAGTACCTGTGGAGAGAACATGAAAACGGCTGCTCATCTGAATCGGCGTTTCTGGTACATGGACTTGTCTCGTACTCTTTCCTCTTCTGGAGGTCACATGCCGCCAATTATCCTCACTGGCCTTCTGTCCCCGCTGTGTAGCCTGCTCTGAATCTTCAGAACACTGTGCCCGCTGAAGCCTATCCTGACGTCTATCCAGGAACTCATTTTCTCTTATGGAACGCAGGGTTGATACTCGTTTCTCCAGACCTTGAATCTTCTCCTCCAATATGGAGATTAGCTTGCACTTTGTACAAACAAAGTCACTTCTATCCTGTGGAAGAAAGACAAACATGGCACATCCTGTGCAGGTCACAACAGCGGATCGCTCAGCATCCATAGTCTCTTCCTTCTAAGAGTTTCCTCACTTGTGGCAGAAGCTACTCAGGGAAACCTGCAAGAGGGATGCTGCAGCAGGCTCACTCCAGGCGAACTCCCAGGCGAACTCCTCCTGTTTGCTGCTCAGCTGGTTCGCAGCTGACTGGCTTTTTATAAGAGTCAGGCCCAGCTGCAACAAAGCACTCCCAATTCACACTGTTCAAACAGGCAAACAAACAATCAAGCACACATCCCCCAGCACGCCACATCCCAGCTCCTCTACCTAGCTCCAGGCAGTTTGGCCATGCTTAGCGCTTTCCAGGAGGGGTGGGGGGGAAAGGAGTGGGGAGTCATGCGCTATGGGGAGGAGGCAGAGCAGGGCAGGGGCAGGGATTTGGGGAAGGGGTTGAAATAGGGGCAGAGAGGGGGCAGAGTTGGAGTGGGGACTTTGGGGAAGGGGTTGGAATGGGGGCAGGGAAAGGGTGGGAAAGAGGTGGGGCCTCACGGAAGGGGTGGAGTGGGAGCAGGGGACTTTTGTACCTTTATATGAAAAGGTGTTAGTGATGCAGTCCTCGGGCCAATGTACTAGTCCACATGTGGCCCTCGTGGTTCATAGATTCATAGATTCTAGGGCTGGAAGGGACCTCGAGAGGTCATCGAGTCCAGCCCCCTGCCCTCATGGCAGGACCAATTACTGTCTAGACCATCCCTGATAGACATTTATCTAACCTACTCTTAAATATCTCCAGAGATGGAGATTCCACAACCCCCCTGGGCAGTTTATTCCAGTGTTTAACCACCCTGACAGTTAGGAACTTTTTCCTGATGTCCAACCTAAACCTCCCTTGCTGCAGTTTAAGCCCATTGCTTCTTGTTCTATCCTCAGATGCTAAGATGAACAAGTTTTCTCCCTCCTCCTTATGACACCCTTTTAGATACCTGAAGACCGCTATCATGTCCCCTCTCAGTCTTCTCTTTTCCAAACTAAACAAACCCAATTCCTTCAGCCTTCCTTCATAGGTCATGTTCTCTAGATCCTTAATCATTCTTGTTGCTCTTCTCTGGACCCTCTCCAATTTCTCCACATCTTCCTTGAAATGCAGTGCCCAGAACTGGACACAATACTCCAGTTGAGGCCTAACCAGCACAGAGTAGAGCGGAAGAATGACTTCTCGTGTCTTGCTCACCACACACCTGTTAATGCAGCCCAGAATCATGTTTGCTTTTTTTGCAACAGCATCACACTGTTGACTCATATTTAGCTTGTGGTCCACTAGAACCCCTAGATCCCTTTCTGCCGTACTCCTTCCTAGACAGTCTCCTCCCATTCTGTATGTGTGAAACGGATTGTTCCTACCTAAGTGGAGCACTTTGCATTTGTCCTTATTAAACTTCATCCTGTTTACCTCTGACCATTTCTCCAATTTGTCCAGATCATTTTGAATTATGACCCTATCCTCCAAAGCAGTTGCAATCCCTCCCAGTTTGGTATCATCTGCAAACTTAATAAGCGTACTTTCTATGCCAATATCCAAGTCGTTGATGAAGATATTAACAGAGCTGGTCCCAAAACAGACCCTTGTGGAACCCCACTCGTTATACCTTTCCAGCAGGATTGGGAACCATTAATAACTACTCTCTGAGTACGGTTATCCAGCCAGTTGCGCACCCACCTTATAGTAGCCCCATCTAAGTTGTATTTCCCTAGTTTATTGATAAGAATATCATGCGAGACCGTATCAAATGCCTTACTAAAGTCTAGGTATACCACATCCACCAGTTCTCCCTTATCCACAAGGCTCGTTATCCTATCAAAGAAAGCTATCAGATTGGTTTGACATGATTTGTTCTTTACAAATCCATGCTGGTTATTCCCTATCACCTTACCACCTTCCAAGTGTTTGCAGATGATTTCCTTAATTACTTGCTCCATTATTTTCCCTGGCACAGAAGTTAAACTAACTGAGCTGTAGTTTCCTGGGGTTTTTTTATTTCCCTTTTTATAGATGGGCACTATATTTGCCCTTTTCCAGTCTTCTGGAATCTCTCCTGTCTCCCATGATTTACCAAAGATAATAGCTAGAGGCTCACATACCTCCTCTATTAGCTCCTTGAGTATTCTAGGATGCATTTCATCAGGTCCTGGTGACTTGTAGGCATCTAACTTATCTAAGTGATTTTTAACTTCTTTTTTTATTTTATCTTCTAAACCTTCCCCCTTCCCATTAGCATTCACTATGTTAGGCATTCCTTCAGACTTCTCGGTGAAGACTGAAACAAATAAGTCCTTAAGCATCTCTGCCATTTCCAAGTTTCCGGTTACTGTTTCTCCCTCCTCACTGAGTAGTGGGCCTACCCTGTCCTTGGTCTTCCTCTTGCTTCTAATGTATTGATAAAAAGTTTTCTTGTTTCCCTTTATTCCTGCAGCTAGTTTGAGCTCATTTTGTGCCTTTGCCTTTCTAATCTTGCCCCTGCATTCCCGTGTTTGCCTATATTCATCCTTTGTAATTTGTCCTAGTTTCCATTTTTTATATGACTCCTTTTTATTTTTTAGATCTTGCAAGATCTCGTGGTTAAGCCAAGGTGGTCTTTTGCCACATTTTCTATCTTTCCTACCCAGCGGAATAGTTTGCGTTTGGGCCCTTAATAGTGTCCCTTTGAAATACTGCCAGCTCTCCTCAGTTGTTTTTCCCCTCAGTCTTGATTCCCATGGGACCTTACCTATCAGCTCTCTGAGCTTACCAGAATCCGCTTTCCTGAAATCCATTGTCTCTATTTTACTGTACTCCCTTCTACCCTTCCATAGAATTGTGAACTCTGTGATTTCATGATCACTTTCACCCAAGCTGCCTTCTACTTTCAAGTTCTCAACGAGTTCCTCCCTATTTGTTAAAATCAAATCTATAACAGCTTTCCCCCTAGTAGCTTTCTCAACCTTCTGAAATAAAAAGTTGTCTACAATGCAGTCCAAGAACTTATTGGATAGTCTGTGCCCCGCTGTGTTATTTTCCCAACATATATCTGGATAGTTGAAGTCCCCCATCATCACCAAATCTTGGGCTTTGGATGATTTTATTAGTTGTTTAAAAAAAGCCTCATCCACCTCTTCCACCTGGTTAGGTGGCCTGTAGTAGACTCCTAGCATGACATCACCCTTGTTTTTTTACCCCTTTTAGCCTAACCCAGAGACTCTCAACACTTCTGTCCCCTATGTCCATCTCCACCTCAGTCCAAGTGTGTACATTTTTAATATATAAGGCAACACCACCTCCCTTTTTCCCCTGTCTGACCTTCCTGAGCAAGCTGTACCCATCCATACCAACATTCCAAGCGTGTATTATCCCACCAAGTTTCGGTGATGCCAACAATGTCATAGTTGAATTTATTGATTAGCACTTCCAGTTCTTCCTGCTTATTACCCATACTTCTCGCATTTGTATACAGGCATCTAAGATACTGATTTGATCTTGCCTCCCAGTTTTGCCCTGACCCTCCTATCTCTTTGTCATTAGAGTCAGGTGATTTGATTTTGAGATCCCTGTCCTAGTGTAAGGACACGAGTAGCTTCCTTTGGCAGTTACACAGCCCATAGACTGAGGGCTTGGTTACACTTGCAAATCAGAGCACATTAAAGCAGCCCCGGACGCACTAACTGCCGATGTGTCCACTGCCTCGACACTGCAGCTGGAGCTAGGGTGACCAGATGTCCCAATTTTATAGGGGGAGTCTTGATTTTGGGTCTTTTTCTTATATAGGCTTCTATTGCCCTCCCACCCCTTGTCCCGATTTTTCACATTTGCTGTCTGGTCACCCTAGCTGGAGAGCTCCTGGTAATCCACCTCCATGAGAATCATACGGCTTGCTGCGCCCCAGCTGAAACACCCGGGCATCAGTGTGAACGAAGTGTTGCATTACTGCTCTGTGATTGGCCTCTGGAAACGTCCCATAAGCCCCTGAAGTCAACTGGCCACTCTCCTCATTGTTTGGAAATCAGCTACAGGAATGCGGATATCCCCTTTCAAAGCTCCATTTCTGATAGCAGGCTGCTTATCTGCTCCAGGACGAAGCAAGCCATTACTGTGGAATACTGCTTGCTGTGAGAGAGAGAGAGGCGCAGGAGGGAGCGGGGGTCTGCTGCTGTCTGAACTTACAAAACAGCATACTGACACACTCAGCCCTCCCCAAACACCTACACAACACACTCCCTGTCACACACACACCCCATTTGAAAAGCACATTGCAGCCACTTCCACACTGGTATAGCTATCACAATGCACTGCTCTTTGTGGTGTTGCAAGAGCTGCTAATATGGCCAGTCAGTGCACTTGAAGCTGACAGTATAAATACATGGCAGCATTTTCCCTGCTGCAGTCTCCAAAGGCAGGTTTAACTCACAGCGCTATACATCTGCAAGTATAGCCATGCCCTGAGTGTATTGCAAGCTCTGTGTAAACAAACAGCAGTACCTTCCTACTGTTCCTCCCTCCCCCCAGACAGTGTGTGTCACCTCCAGATATAGTGTCTTCATTTCACTCCATATCTCCTGGATAGCAATGACCTACAGAAGTGGTGCAGTTGCATAAAAATCAATGATAAATGACAATGTGTCTGTCATCAGGGCACAGGCAGTTCCCACCCATGGCTCAGGAGTACTATATTATTGTAATACATGACATTTAAGGGGGGAGGGATAGCTCAGTGGTTTGAGCATTGGCCTGCTAAACCCAGGGTTGAGAGTTCAGTCCTTGAGGGGGACATTTAGGGAGCTGGGGCAAAAATCTGCCAGGGGACAGTACTTGGTCCTGCTAGTGAAGGCAGGGGACTGGACTTGATGACCTTTCAAGATCCTTCCAGTTCTATGAGATATAATAATATGGAGACATGCCTAATTACCAATACACTTCACAAATAAAGGGTCTGATACCATTGCCTTCTGTGCTAAACACATATAAGGTAATTGTGTGTGCAAAAACTGCAGTCACCTGTCAGTAGCTACATCAGAATCACTTCTCTCACTACTGCTAATGCATCTATGTGAGGGATGGAACACAATAGCAATAACAGTGTGTTAAAAGCTAAACATGTACGTATGGTAGGAAGTAAAGTGTTCTGCATCCAGTTGAAACTGCAGTGGGTCTTTAGATAAATGTTTGGAAGCCCCACACCCAATTAGTCTCCATTTTCAGCCAGAAATTATCGACAAACAAAAATGTGGGCCTTTCCCCTCACTTCTCAGAGGGGACCTCCACTTACCGCCTTTTTCTAGCTCCATCTCTTTTTTGCTGTCACTCACCCTCTCCTTTCCTTTTCCTGGCAGCCACTCAATCCTCTGCCCATGCCTTCCTCTCTAGTCTTCCGCTACACCCAGTCTACTGCCCGGCTCCCATATATTCCTCATCGCCATAGCCTTCCTCCAAGTTCCCCTCTTCTCCCCCACCCCCATAGTCTCATTCTGTGTACCATGTTCCCCCTCACTCTCTCAGGTCTAGGCCACATCTATGAATAAGAGTGGTCACCTGCCCTGACATTAATCTGGCTTCAAACTCATTCAAAATACAGAGTACTAGTGCCTATCTTTACAAGGGCAACCCCTCTTCCTCTTGCAACATATGAAGGGAAATGTTGGCCATCTCACCTGAGGGTAATCTGGCTTCAATTCCACTGAAAACAAAGGTGGCCCTTTTTAGTGCAGGTAAAAGTCATAAGCAAGCACAAGCTTTTCTGGAGATCCTGAGCAACTTAAAAAAAAAAAACCCCACACAAAACAAACAGCTCCCTAAATTGAAATACTCATGCTCCCATGGTGAGAACTGGCAATTCTGCAACAAGGCGCTCAACTACTGTATCTTCTGTGGAGTCTTGAGTCTGATATTGATTATATATATATATATATATATATATATATATATATATATATATATATATATATAACTGAGCCTTATGCTCTCCTCCTTCTGTGCCCCTCGCCCCTTTTTTTCCCCACTCAATGTGTCAGACTCAAGACTCCACAGAAGATACAGTAGTTGAGCACCTTGTTTTATATATATATAAAAGCTACTTGCAGATCTTCACAAGGAAGCTACTATCAGTGTCTCAACTGTCAGCACTAAGCTATGCCAGAGTCATTTGTTTCCAAGTTGCTGCCAATAATTTTAACCCTTACAGAAGTGGCTTGTTCCCAGGTATGGGGAGCTAGCTAGTTTGTAAGATTGAGAGTGCTTCCAGCTGTGGGGAGATAGGAATGGACTCTGGCCCAGGTTTTGTCCTGAGCAACTCCACTTCCCTGCTGCTGAAAACTTGTCATGAGCCGCCGCCGCGGGTGTCGATACCTGACACAACAAGGAGCGCACGGAGCCCAAGAGCCAGGACATTTACCTGCGCCTGCTGGTCAAGTTGTACCGCTTCCTGGCGCGCTGAACCAACTCCCGCTTCAACAAGGTCGTCCTGAAATGCCTCTTCTTGAGCCGCACCAACCGCCCACCGCTCACCCTCTCCCGCATGATCCGCAAGATGAAGCTCCCGGGGCAGGATAACAAGATGGCCATGGTGGTGGGAACGTCACAGACTATATCCGCATCCACGACATACCCAAGCTGAAGGTCTGTGCCCTGCGGGTGACCCAAGGAGCTAGCAGTTGTATCCTGAAGGCAGGGGGTCAGATCATGACCTTTGACCAGCTGGCCATGGCAGCCCCCAAGGGCCAGGGCACCGTGCTGCTCTCGGGGCCCAGGAAGGACCGCAAGGTGTACCGCACTTTGGCAAGGCCCCAGGCACCCCGCCCCCCAGTCACACCACGCCCTACCTACGCGCCAAGGGGTGGAAATTCGAGTGGGCCCAGGGGTCTCCACGCCAGCTGGAGCCACAAGAACTAAGGGCGCTGGCCTGCACCTGCCTGTGTCCAATAAATGCATCAGAACCAAAAGGAAAAAAAAAAGTTGTCTCTAGCCTCAGATTGTCATCTCGTTACTGTTTTTATCCAACCATTAGGCTGGTAATACATGACCGTAGAGGTCAGGAAAGGATAGGTAGGGATAGTAGGGTATCATGGGAGGATTAAAGTAATAACAGGGAGCTTTCTTTGTTGAGAATGAGTGGACAGCAGCTAATGGGGATGGGTAGCATAGGGGAGCCGAAAATAAAAAAAACTTACTAGCATTCAGTGCAATTCATTACAAATAGAACAGCGGTTCTCAAACTTTAGTAACCTCCCATTTTTATTTCAAATTTTTGGCAGACCCCCAAGCTGGTTTCCGATTTTCCCCAGGGGTGTTTATTCTTTGTTTCTAATTTATTTCATTCTAAGACACCAAGTATTTTTAAATTTTTAATCTATTCTCTCTTGATCTTCCACCAGGTGTCATTTAGGTACCACTGTAGATTATACAATGAATGGCGTCGGACCAATCAGAGGGTGATACTCCTAATTCCAAAATCTGTCAGTGTTCCTTCTAACCAGCAGTCATTGCTGGGCCTTCATTCAGTCAAAAGAAACTCAAAGGAGACAATCGTTTGATTTTGGCAGTTCTGCACTGGAGTCACGCACTAAATATACTTTCTTAAACCCATGGGCTCTGATTCCATCCAGAACCTGGTACAGTGCTATTCCGATTTATAAACTCTTTACAGGAAGAAATCACTGTTTTAATTCAAATCATGGATGCTGCAATCATATGATATTTGCTAAGCTGCCAAACATGTTTATTTAGCAGATACTGTATGGAATTCTACAAACTCATGTTAATACCTGCCTTGTCAGTGATGCAAACCCTCCTTTTTTATTATTGTTTAAAAATATTAAAACTATGATAATTAACAATGCAAAAAAATTTGAGTGCTTTCTTTATTTCTACAGTATTATTTCTGTGGATATCTGGATAGGAACCAGTGCTGAATATTTTATTTTACGGACTCAAAGAAGATGGTATTACAAGAAGGAAATTTTGCTACATTTAGTTTTATTTGAAGGGCATCTTATACTAATCTTGGATTATTAAAGATGTTTTTAAAGTGAGTTCTACAAATGGGCATTCTATTTAACATCATAAAACCCATTAAAAAGCACTCTTCCATTTGTTGTTTGGTAGTGAAAACCTGATAGAAATTTTTTTCTAATAAGAAAAATGCAAAATGTGTGAAAAACAAGCATCTCAGATTGCGATAATCTTCCGAATCAAAAATATTTCATAAAGCAGTTCCCAAAAAAGAGCTGTTACAGGGTTATTTCCTTTTCATTTGGAAGGAGCAAATTAACTCCAAATTCTGTGCTAAAGTTACACTGGTGTAACTAAAGAGTTAGAGCTACTCTTTATTTACCCCTGAGCTAAATTTGGCCCTATTAATTAAATTTTGTAAGG
The DNA here is from genome assembly GCA_037349315.1 of Chelydra serpentina. Lineage (NCBI taxonomy): Eukaryota > Metazoa > Chordata > Testudines > Chelydridae > Chelydra > Chelydra serpentina. The sequence continues at coordinate 34,063,872 of JBAIAC010000042.1, forward strand.
GGGACTTTGCATACATAATGAATTAGTAGATCATTAGACATTTCCTAGGAAGTCTGAACATGTCTTGCATAACAATTAGCCTTACTCTAGAAATGCTGGATTTTCAGCTTGACAGGTAAATTTAGCGGAGTATATAAACTCTCTCATTGTAGCATTGAGACTAAGGGTCTTTATAAAATGTAAAATACATGCTATTATGACCACACTGAATTTTAAATCTGAATATTAAGTTGTATTCCTGGATAGTATTTCCTGCTTTCAACCATCCCCTTTATTTTTAAATCAATTCATTCACTGACTTAGATTTTGGCTCTCACATTATGCAATAAGGGATATGTAGTTATGTGGGAAGACTCATTTGGTACTGAATGGTTCTACAGCTAAAAGCTATTAAATGCTGCTGGCAAGCTACTGATAAGTAACTTTTGCCATTTTAAAATAAGGATTTCTAGAACATAACAGAGAGTAATTCCAGAATCGGCTTTGTTTCCCACCCTGCAGAGAAATTGAAAAATGGTAAAGTGTGTAGTGAGGAGGTAATGATTTATTTCTGATGGATCAAGCTGATGCAGGTGTTCGTCAGCCAAGATAGAGCTATTTAAATACAAAGCCCTAGCAAAGACAAACCCATCAGCCATGCTTTGTGCTGTCTCAGCTCACATGTATTTGGAGTTGTAATAATAGATTTTCCTTTTGACACTAATTCCAGTAATACAAGTATCTAATATTCCATTTAGTCATCAGCCCTCTAGGGGTAGTAGAACTACAAACAGCCATCATTGCCTAACTCTTCTATAATCAGATACCAACTTTGTCCATCGGTCACACTTTACCCTTCACAGAGAAACATGATCAACTCTTACTTGACAATCATTTTTGCTCTGCAGTCTACCTTTAATACTTTAGCACAAAAGAGACAACACAATTAATGATATAGCTGGGATACAGTCTTCCCACAATGGCACCAAGGTAGGTAGGTTCCTATCATGCAGATATATTATTCTGCTTTGTGCCTAACATGCAAGAGTGGAACAGAGATCTTTGGAGGAGGCGGCTTTTTATCCCACACCCCATATTCATGAATCAGTGCTACTGATGTCTTTTTGCTCTGCATGCACCAAAGCAGCATTATGGTGCCTTGTTCTCCTCCAGACAGCAAGACGGTAGCGTGAGTGCTACTAATGTCACATTCCCACCTTCCTCTCTGGACCAAAGACCTGGCAGTCAGAAGGATCCTATTGACCAGCTTTGGTTCCTCTCTCTCTGAGTGATCTTTTCATACTGAATCACTGTTTGGATTGATGTAAATTCAAAATAAAAAAGTTATTGAACAACAGCAACAAACTCAATTTTTTGCTTCTGAAGGGACTTTAAGGGTAGTAAACATCTATGGGACTAGCTACACTTAGCAGAGCTAATGACAACGTCTCCATTGTGCTATCAACAGATCCAGTAAAGTAAAAAATAAATGTTAAGTACAACTAATAAAGAATGAATGGTTTTGTTTCTTTTGTTAAATACATCTCATTCTTTCCTTTGGCTGGCAGCAGCATGGCTGTGGTCCTCAAAAGGATTTTTCACCTACATCTGGAGTTGGACTTCTCATTCATTTTCCAAGTAAAAATTCAGCCGAGAAGGGAAAGGTACTTGATTTAAAACTGAAAACAGACGTCAAACAACAATGCAACCCTAGACGAAGTGTTTTAGAAAGCAGCAGGCACGAGTCAGCTTCATTTCTTCCTCTTAGACCCAGTTTTACTCCTGCACACATTCTAGGCTTCTGACTGCTGTCTCAAATGGGTACTGTTTGGGCCACATACAAGCCATTTCTGTTCAGTATTAATATCAGTGGGAAAAGGAGAAGAAAAGTTCCATTCTTTGTGCCAGACCCTCTTTGCTGTAAGCCTAGCTTGTCGCATCACAATGACCATGAGGGATATGACAAATGCAAGCCCTGAAATTTCAGCAGAAAATTGCATATTAAAAAAAAAAACACGACTACATTTATTCCAGCAGCGATGTTAAATAGTTTTGATTCCAATATTTAAAGCTATATTATGCAGCTAAAGTCATCCTATGTTCTGTTCTTCTAAAAAACATGAAATCTAGGAAATAAATTATACTATTAACATTAATAAAATATAGGACTATGAAAAAATAAGTACTTAGATTGAGACCTCTGTAAACCAGCATTTATTACGAGAACTTCACTTTTAGCAAGTTACATATTAACGCCACTGACCTTTTGAATGCAATCTGTGACACTGTAGAAATGCTCAGCATTATCAGCCTGTCAGAGGATGCTCTGTTGGATGGCATTTCAAAGAAATACATGAGATGAGAAATATTTATAAGGCTGACAGTTTGTTTCGGAGGGACCGGGTGGGGGAGGGGGGTCCAAGCAGTCTTCACCAAAGGGCTCTGACACATTGGAAGACTCGCCCTCTCTTCAGCATTTTCCTTTACGAGAGACTGATGAGAAGTCAATTTCTTCTCAAACCAGATCCACACCCAGTCTGCCTCTTTGCAGGGCTGCTGGATAACAGTTTGTCTGTCCTCCATTTTTATTTCAGGCTCTTGAAAGCTGACTTATTGGTCCCTGTTTCAGCATGGTGTTTATATGGAGTTTACTTTAAAGGGGGGGGGGGCGGAGAGAGAAGAGTTGTAAGTCTCACTTTTTCAGTTTCAGGATCTCTCCAATTTAATGAAGGTGGGAAACAAGAGATGTTTACCAACAGGTGCCTGGACAGCTCTTTGATGAGGACCAGTCTCTAGAGGTTCAGCAGGAGGCAACTAAAAGCTAAAAATAAAAGATTATTGTTGGTTCTGTGCTCCAGACATGACGGTTTTATTAACTTATATTGCCTCCTAGTACATATAAAAACAAGAAATATAAATAGGAATTTACCCCATATGACATTCCCTTTCAATTAACCACACCTGTCCCCTACTACTCATACCTGCTTCAAGAAACAGGGCTTTTGTGGGGTCATTTGCTACCACTAATATAGTGGCCTTTATGAGCATAATATTGCCCTCTAGTGGCTGGCACTGCTACTAGAGTTCTCCATCAAGTACTAGAGGGCTATGTTTTTAGAGTTGAAGGATCTGTGATCCAGCCTCAGCTGAGAGCACAAGAGATATAACCTTGTCTATTGGCGGATGTGAATTCATTACCACCACATAACTATTTGGGGAAGAAAGCCTCCTGCATAACTCAAGTAGGAATTGTCTAAGGGTAAGACACAAAGGAAGGCCTCAACATGTCCAGAGGGGGAAGGAAGGGCATTGACAAAAAAAAAAAAAGAGGAGAAAAAACACACTCCAATTCCCCATAATTCCTATCATACTATCAGATGACAGCTTTTCCTTTTCTCCTGTGGGCCTTGTGGTTATCTAGACTACATAGAGGGTTCTCAAACTAGAGATTCAACACAGGCAAACGCATCCCTTGTTCTGTCTCAAATCAGCCAGATTGCTCTGAAATATATTCTATTTTAAAAAAACCCTATGCTTTCATGGCTGCGTCTCTGGTTCTAGGAGTAGAATTAGTCTCTACATGACACCACTAGGATGAATACAGCAAGTTGATACAAAGATCTTTTAAATACAAGAGGGTGGGTATATTGTTCTGTAGGCTTCTTAAATTATTACACATGAAATATCATCTGTCCAGGACACTGAATCAATCCATCCAAGTGGATATGTCCACACTGCTGTTTTTAATGCTGTAGCACAAGCCCCACGAGCTCAAGTCTGTAGGCTCAGGCTCTGAGACTCGGTGCCATGGGTTTTGGTTTGTTTTGGGGAGAAAGGGGGGTGGTTTGCACTGTAGAGATACCCTAAGGGTCAGGTCTAATTCCCTTTTTTGATATACAGTTTGGAGATAGTGGAAGAGGAGTGCTTGGAGAAAATAGGCTTTTATAACAGCTAACCGACTTTTGTCTAGCCATGATTATGTCTCCTATTGTTTTAATACTACATATGCTGTGGTGTGAATGTGTGTGTTTAGCATTCTATTGGCAGTCAATAAAATTGTTAAATAAGTTAGCTTCATTGTCTTGGAGCATCATATGGATGTGATTGTTGTTGACCCACCATTTTCATAGCTTTCCCCCCTCCCCCCCGAAAAGCATTAAACTGTTATCCTATAAATTTATTAGCATGTATTAAGCCCCAGAAATGACTGAAGGATGTTTATCTGTTCCTATGTCCACAGTAAATGAGTATCTCTTACTGCTGAATTTACATGCATCACAGCACTGTTAGCAGAAATAAAAACAAAAAGCAACTTGTGGGATTGGAGCTGTTAAAGGCTCGAGTTTTAAAAGCCAACCAAAGCACAGATCAGTGACTTGCTGACAACGTTTAAAGTAAAATTGAGCCCCTTATTCTGTATAATGAGAGTTTATAAGCAAGGTATCTTATCACTCCCAATTTACAGAATGTGATTAATAAAAAACTAGGCCTATCAGTTTCATTTTAAGTCCCAGTTGCATGTGCATTTTCAGTGTAATTTCTTTTTGTTCCCAATTTGGCCTTTCTTTGAAAATATTTCTTAAAATTCCAACATTGGTTCTCACTAATAGAAAGCCATTAAGTTGGCGAGTAGGAGGGAAGGATTAAGGGAAACTGATGTTTTAATCAAAGATGCCCTAATTATGAAATGGCCTTAGAACACTGAATCTTGGTGAATGATTAATCTTTTTTATGGCTTCATTGATACCATTTTAAAAAAATCATGGTCTGACTTTCACCAACCATTTCACAATCTAGTGGGCACAGTAATCAAGAAATGCACTCTCTTCGAGAAGTCAAACTCTAGCCAGAAATACAAAATACCATTGGATAGCTGTTCAGTGTCTTGTATGAATTGCCTTGGTAGTTTCAGTCATGCTTAAAGCAGACCTATAAGACTCACCACCACAGCTGTCACTAAACATAAGGATCAGGAACTGAACACCAATGGAATAAGCCACTCATCACTAGAAGCAGCTCTTGCAGGTCAAGGTTGAGGCATGTTCAGAAAGTTTGCAGGCTCACTGCCTGTACTGTTCATGTTGCATAGAAAACACAGTCCAGTCTTCAGCACAACCAATCCAGATACTTAGCATCAGCACATCTTTAACTGCCTCTTCAGCCCACCTCCAAAAAGGTGGCTCTTGAAAGTACACTGTAGGAGAACAGATACTAAAATAAAATTTGAATTAGGCTAGCATGGAAACAAGTTTCAAAAAGTTCTGAGATGACAAAATGTCTGTAGCATAATGTAAACAAACATCTCTGTAATATCCAAATGTTAATTAGCTGTTACACCCAATAAAATATTAATGGCAGACTAGCATTAGAGGTGCAAGAGTGGGAACTTGCTATAATCCTCACAGGGATATGAAGAGGAAATCAGTAAGGTGCAACAAAAATGTGAGTATAAACAAATCTTAGCAGGAGAGGAAGACTAACAACACAAAAAGATTACAATGGAGGAGGAACTTGGTAAGAAAAGAGGAAGTCTAACAGTAGTTATCAAATATTTCTAAAGCTGTGTTGGATTCACTGAAAGGGAAGTGAGTTGCATAGTATGATTAAGATTTCTAAGGTTTTTATATTCCAATATGAAATTCTGTAAAAATAAGGCTGCAGACTGCTACTGAAGATTTTAGTATAAAAACTTTGCATCGATTTCACACAATGTGGGTATCAGTTTTACACAACTTAGTATGCTAAGGGGAATGGGTCTAAGATATAAATGTCTGAACAGTTTTGTATCATATAAAGAACTGCCAATTTAAGTGAAATATGAAAAGCCATAAGCACCACTTATGCCTGAAAAAGGCTAGATGCAGACACAAGACATTCACTTCTCCATCATGTGAATGTAGGTCCAAAATCTGTTTTAGTAATTTAGTAACACTTGCCTGAATTGCATATATTCTATGGGCTTGTCTACCATAGCATATTTCTTAAAATCTGACCATTACAAGCATTACAGGATGCATCACATGACATAGGAACAAAGGCACTGGTTTTGCAGACCCAAAAGCGTGCTGTACACTTTACAGACACAAGATGTGGTTCCTGTTGTGAAGAGTTTACAAGATAGGGCCCCAGCCCATAAAACAATTAGACATATGCTTAACTAAATGCATGCTAGTTTAATTGAAGTCGTGACCCAACAAGCAAAGGTGACAGCACCTTGTGTATTCTATTTCACTGTTTTTTCCTACATTGCTAGTTTCCCTTGTTTCCAGTGGAACAAGAAAGAAAGGAAAATGTTTTCAAAATTAGAAAAAATGGATTTTTAGCCACAAAAATTGGCAAGTTTAGGACTTGAAACTACTTTCAATTTTTAAGCTGATTGGATTGCCAGTTGACATCCCCTTTAAGAAATGGGCACATAGTGATAGTTCAGTTAAAGTTTGGGTTTTTTTAGTACAGGTCTGTCGCGTCTTACGCGCATTTAACTTGCGCGATTTCGGCTTTGCGCGGTTCGCGGTTTAAAAAAAAAAAATTTCACTCATCCAGCAACGTATGCCCTGGAGTGAGCGTGAGACGTGAATCTGCTGTTCCCAATGCATACTTAGTCCCCCTGTGCCTCTCATTCTGTGTGCATCTCGCCGTGCTGAGTGCAACATGGCTCCTAAACGCAAGCCAGCTACTTCATCTGGTGCTCCACCAAAGAAACAGCGATCTGTTCCAACACTGGAGGAAAAACTGGATGTGTTGGACTTATTGAAAGGCAGTATGTCAGTTGCCAGTGTGGCACGTAAATACGGCCGCAATGAATCTAGCATCCGTGCCATCAAGATTAGAGACACAGAAATTCGTGAAGCCGTGGCATCAAGTGCTCCAAGAACTGCTAAGGTGACAAGCCAAGTGCATGACAAGGCTTTAGTGAAGACTGAAAAGGCATTAAACTTACGGCTGGAAGACATGAACCGTAAACATGTGCCTATCAATGGCACCATGTTGCAAGAAAAGGCTCTTAGCATCTATGCGATGTTCAAACCTCCCATCGAAGAGGGAGGGCCTTCTGACAAGAAGGAATTCAAAGCCAGCCAAGGTTGGCTTAACAGTTTTAGGAACCGCTTCAACCTCAAAAACATGCAGACTACTGGTGAAGTTGCATCTGCCAATGAGGTGGCAGCAAAAGCCTACCCTGAACAATTAAAGGAAATCATAGAGGAAAGGGGCTATCTTCCAGAACAAGTTTTTAATGCTGACGAGACTGGGCTCTTCTGGAAAAAAAATGCCCACCCGCACTTACATTTCGAAATCAGAACGACAAGCCCCTGGCTTCAAAGCAGCTAAAGACCGCGTGACTGTTGCTTTGTGGCAATGCGGCTGAGCATTTAATAAAGCCGGGCTTGCTCTACAGGTCTGCAAATCCCCGCGCCCTAAAAGGCAAGAACAAAAATCTCCTGCCTGTGTTCTGGCAATCAAATAAAAAGGCTTGGGTGACGGCAGCAACATTTCTGGATTGGTTCCACAAGTGTTTCATTCTGGAGGTCAAGCAGTACCTTGAAGAGAAAGGACTTGACTTTAAAGTGTTGCTGCTCGTAGACAATGCTCCTGGCCACCCTGATGCACTCCGGTTTGCGCATGACGTTGAAGTCGCCTTTCTCCCCCCCAATACCACCTCCATCCTCTCGACTAAGGTGTCATTAGCTGTTTCAAGGCCACGTACACGAAACTTACATTCTCACGGATCCCTACCGCTATGGATGCTGATCCCAATGTTAACGTGATGGAGTGTTGGAAGTCCTTCAACATTGCTGATTGCATCACTTATATTAAACAGGCAATGGATGCAATCAAGCCTGAAACAGCCAATGCATGTTGGCGAAACCTATGGAAAGACTGTGTGAATGATTTTAAGGGTTTCCCGGCCATTGACAAAGAAGTGGAATGCATTCTTCTGATGGCCAGGCAAGTGGGTGGTGATGGCTTCGTCGACATCCTCGAGGAAGAAATTGAGGAATTAATTGAGGGCCATAGAGAAACATTGACTAATGAAGAGTTAGAGGAACTGATAACATTGTCTATAGAAGACGATGAGGACAACGAACAGGAAGAGCCAGCAACTTAGACTCTTCATAAATTTTCTGAAGTGTTCCAAGCAGCGAAACACTTGAATGATTTAATTTCTGACTATGATCCCTCTATGGAACGAAGCCTCAAAATCACACGTAGTATTACGGGTGATTTGAGACCGTACGAAGAAATGTTTGAGGAGCTCAAGAGAGAACAGCGACAGTTGCCAATCACCATGTTTTTCAAGAAAAAACAACCAGCAGCAACTTCTCGAGCTGAACCAGAGCCAACCACTTCATCTAGGACTTGCTCTCTGTCACCCGAGCCTGGCCCATCATGTCCTAGATCGACATCAAGCCATGATGACCTCCTAATAGTGTTGTCAGAGGAAGAGGAAGACTAATCATTGGAGTGTGTACAGTAGCAAGAATATCCAGGGTGACTGGTAACTGTTCAAGTTTACAGTACTGTACAGTACTGTTTTGATTTTTTATTTTCATTCTTCCATCTATGTTATTAAAAATAAAGTACTGTAAAATTATATTTTGAGTGTATACTCTATTATATACTGTAATGTACATTTCTGTATAGTATATATAGTACTGTACAGGGTTGTATACACAAAACTACTTTATGGGCGATTTAAGGGTTTTTAACGGCTATACGCGGTTTTCGCTTTACGCGCTCAGTGCAGAACGTAACCCCCGCGTAAGACGCGACAGACCTGTATTGTATTATGTATGTCAGCTAGAACCTACCTAAAATAAACCTGCCAGTCAAACCTTGCCTGCTTCACACAAATAAGTCCTGTCAAAGACATCAATAAGGTATGAAATAAACATATTTCACACTAAAACTAAGCTGACCTGTTAAGAGAACAAATTCTGTACAACACACGTTTACTGAACACAGGAATACAAGCTGCAATGTTGGTATTCTAGACATTATAATTAGCTACAATAAAGAGCAACACATTTCAGCATCTGGACAATAACTAAACAGGAAAACACTATTGTAACATTCATGGCCTGCATTAGGCAGGAAGTCAAACTCTTTGATCATAGCAGTCCCTTCTGGATGTAAAGGCCTATGCAACAGCCTCATGAGGAAAATTAGTATCTAAGAAAATTACTAACACTTAACCATTGAACTGAAGAAGAAAACAAGCAGAGGGACATGTTTAGTGCCATGTAAGATTCCTTTGCATTCTACCTGTGAGGGAAGATGAGCCAAGCCTAGAGAGAATACTAGCGAAGCGCAGGTTGGTCAGATCAGTTAAGTCACACTAGGAAAAGCTAAAAATACAGATTAAAAAAAAACTAAATTTTGCCTTACCCCTGTGACAGATCCATTATTTGGGATGGAAAGCACAACTCATGCGAAGTAGCAACCAATGTTAATCATTCAACCATCACAAAGGGAAAATAATTAACAAATACAAAACTATGCACAACAGTTAGAGGGGCACTGTGGGTCAGAGACAATTCTAAATTAGAATTAGCCTGCGTTAAAAAAAGATGCTGTAAAATTTGAGCATGTGTGTGCAATACAGCAGGACAGTAAATAAAAATACGTGTTGTTGCATATCTCAGTATTTCTTCCCATTACCAGAACCTGCTTGCAAGCTTTGTGACTATGTAGATTCTGGTGCTGAGCAGATTGGCTGTGTTGTTTTATGTTGTTCCAAAGATGATCACAAGATATTTGCTAGCAAACTAGAAAGTTAGCTCAAGGTGGTGATTCTAAAGGAGAGGGCAAGCCGGCATCTAGGCTGAAATCCATTTAGACTTGATGCACTTAGTGTGTCCTTAATCTGTTGTGAAATGAAGCAGGAAGAGGTTACTCACCTATGCGGTAATTGTGGTTCTTCAAGATGTGCCCCGCCCCCCATGGGGGCTCCAATCCTATGCACCTCAGATCAGAGATTTTAGGTAGTGTCTGTTCGACCCATGCATGCACCCGCCACAGCCTCATGCCCTGCACCGAGGCTATATAGATGAAGAGATGAAACTTCCTCAGTTCCTTTTCTACTGTGGAGTCTGTTGTCGAGAACTCCGAAGCAGAGGGGCTGACGGGAGGATAGTGGAGTACTTCTAGGGGGACACATCTCGAATAACCACAGTTACTGCACAGGGTGAGTAACCTTTTTCTTCAAGCAGTTTCCCATGGGAGTGCCACTCTAGGCAACTATCAAGCAGTACCCTCTACGCAGGGGTGGGACTTTGGAGTCAAGTCTAAGATTGAAGATGGAACAGAAGAGCCCAATATGGCATCAGAAACTGAGGCATTAGACACTTGAGTATTCAGCAAATGTATGAACGGCCAAGTTGCAGCTCTACATAAGTCTGTGATGAAAACGTTCTTAAGAAAGGATACTGAAATACGGAGTGATTGTGTAGAGTGAGTTAATATTCTAGAGGGAGGTTGAAGGTCATGAGAGTGATAGCAGTAGGCAATGCAGCCAGATATCCATTTAGAGTCTCTGCTTGGAAATTGGAGACCACTGTCCACAATGGAGAGAAAAAAACCTGGGAGATTTCCTCAAGGGCGTGTTCCTAAGTAAAAGGTTAATGCCCTCTCAACATCTGGTTAGGTACAATAACCCAAGCCACCACCAGAAGGCAGGAAGAGAAGAGTAATTGGCTCCCATCCCAGAGAGGTAGGGATTTCCCCCCCCCAGCCGGCCCCTCACTCCTGAGACTGACCCCAGCCGCCTGCCTTCTCCCCCACCACAGTGCCATGTCCCATTGACCCCAGCCAGCCCCTCGCTCCAGGGACTGACCCATGCCTCAATGTCCCCGGCTATCCTCTCCAGGGGCAGATTCTCTACCCAAAGACTTGAAGACTGCTTCCTAGCGTCTTTTTGAGAGGGATTTCTTCAATGCTCTAGGGCAGTGTTGCACCAAGGAGCTTGAAACAGTTGACCTGTTGAGACTGCTGTACTGTGAGGGGATTCCCCTGACCAGGGTCAGAAGCTGGCTAGAGCAAACTCTCCATCATGAAGAGACAGTTTAAGTTGTTGGTTCTTTCCAACTAGACTTTAGTTGCAGACAGACATTACAATTTTCTGGAACATGTGACTCCCCAAGGCAGCAGAGACACCAGGAGTGTCCACCACTGCTCAGGATAGCCTCTTGGCACCATAGGCAATGTTTAAACTTGGAAAGCTGGTTTAAGTTCTCCTGAGGGGAAGAAACAAAGAACAGGTGTAGGAACAACGATCCTTTTAAAAAAAATATCTTGTACTTTTAGAAGATAGCTATAGTAACTCTATAGTTTTAAAAACAAAACTAACCACAAGGAAACTGAGAACTAAAACTACTAAGCACATGAGAAAAATACAGTAAACTCAACTCAGATGCTGCTGAGGGTCTGTCGCAAGCAGACACATTTGAGAAAGAACTCAGGGTGGTTTGCCCACAGAGCTCTATATAGTCTTAGTGCAGGACACAAGGCTGTCGGCATGTATAGGCCTAAAAAACACTGCTACCTAAAATCTGAGATCTGAGGGCACCCATAGGAACACTACTCAAAGCAGCAGCAAAGCCACTGGTTGCAGAAGTAGGCACCCTATCAGGTCTCAGTGGAGTGCTAGGTAAATGAAAGAACATCTGGTCCTAACTGCCTGCCCCAAGCACTGCAGTCTGTTTCAAATGCAAAATTACTTTTCTGAGCATGGAAGCAGGAGTTCTTTAAATGTTGCCAATGGGGCTTCAAAATGCTGCAGTTGTGGATAAGATTTCAGGAATTTACTGCTAAGCTAGGGGAGTCTCCAACCCTTCCAAAAGAGCAGCTGTGAAGATTCTCCTCCTCCTCCTCCTCTCCAGATGGAGTGCAAGTGAGGGAGAAAACTGCAGAGGGCAGAGGGTGTAAATAAGAAGGTAAAGGAAAACTCACTTCTCAGAGGAAAGAATCCTTTGCAAAAGGTCTCTGAAAACCAAAGGAGCTATCTACTCTACTCGGCTGAGGGAGAGAGTGAGGGGGAAAATGGGGGGAAGAATCAGTAAATATGCTTTTAGTTCAACAAAGTTTCTAGTTTAAGAAAAAAAAAAACACTCTGCTCCCATTCCAATGGGCTGGAGAGATCTTGCATGCAGCAGGGGAAATATTTTCAAACAGGACCAAAAAATCTTCACCACAAAAAAATTGGTACATTTAGCACTTGAAGCTCCTTGAAACTCTGAAGTTGACATCCATTTTAAGCAATGGGCATGGAGTAATAGTGCAAAGGTATGGTTTGTTTTGTATATACCCTAGGGTCTATTTAAAATAAACTAGGGCTGCCAAGCGATTAAAAAAATTAATCACATGATTAATTGCGCTGTTAAATAGAATACTATTTATATAAATATTTTGGATGTTTTGCACATTTTCAAATACATTGATTTCAATTACAACAGACTACAAAGTGTCCAGTTCTCACTATTTTTTATAATAAATATTTGCACTGTAAAAATATTTGTTACATAACTGCACTCAAAAACAAAACGATGTAAAACTTTAGAGCCTACAAATCCACTCAGTCCTACTTCTCATTCAGCCGATCGCTCAAGTTTGTTTACATTTGTAAGGGATACTGCCTGCTTCTTCTTTACGTCACCTGAAAGAGGGAACAGGCGTTCACGTGGCACTGTTGTAGCTGGTGCCAGATGGGCTAAACATTCATATGTCCCTTCATGCTTCAACCACTATTCCAGAGGATGTGTTCATATTGAGCAGAATCCATCATCAGTAACGATCCAAAAGGGAATGAGGCTATGGAGGTAGATATTACCATATCCGAGGTAGAAGCCAAACTCGAAGAGCTTAATGGGAGTAAATCGGGGGGCCCAGCAGTGGCGTAGCCAGGTTTAGAGCATGGGGGAGCGGAGCTAAAAAAAGGCACTTCCCCTTGTCGTTCAGCGGCACTTCGGTGGCGGGTCCTTCACTTGCTCCGGGTCGGTGGTACCCGCCGCCGAAGACCCGGAGCAAGTGACGGACCCCGCCACCGAAGTGCCGAACAGCTGGAGTGCCACCCGGTGAGTGCTTTTTTTAAGCTCCGCTGTGCTGGTAGCGCCGGAGCAAAAGGTGCTGGGAGCACAAAGCATCGGGAGCATAAAATGGCGCCGGGAGCAAAAAAAATGCCCTGCTCCGGCTGCAGCGCAGGAGCAAAAGGCGCCGGAGCACAAAAAAGGCGCCGTTCCCCCCTGGCTACATTACTGGGGCCCAGATAATCTTCATCCAAGAATATTAAAAGGAACTGACACATGAAATTGCAAGCCCATTAGCAAGAATTTGTAATGAATCTGTAAAGTCAGGGGTTGTACCATTTGTGGGCTCTACAGTTTTACATTGTTTTGTTTTTGAATGCAGTTATGTAATAAAAGTCTACATTTGTAAATTGCACTTTCACGATAGAGATTGGTACATGTATGAGGTAAATTGAAAATACGAACTCATCATTTTTACAGTGCAAATATTTGTAATAAAAATATAACGTGAGTACTGTACACTTTGTATTCTGTGTAGTAATTAAAATCAATATTTTTGAAAAGGTAGAAAAAGATCCAAAATATTTAATAAATTTCAATTAGTATTCTATTGTTTAACAGTGCCACTAAACTAGATTAACTCAAAAAAATTAATCTAGATTAATCGCGTGAGTTAACTGCAATCAGCAGCCTTAAAATAAACCCGTCAGAACAAGGATACCTTTTGCCTGTCTGACACAAGTAATGCCTTTTGTCCACAGCAGTGGATCCATAAAAAACCTCTATACTTGTTAATGAAAATTCATGTAGCATAGTAATTCTTATTTCAGAAACAAATCACTACTGTTTGTAACAATACTGTCTCTTTAAGTACTATTCAAAGGTTTCTGCTATGGGCTTCCTGAGTTCTGAAAAACAGCTATTCTAAAATCAAACAGATGGAAACTTTAAAAAGAGAGAGTTGAGAAATAGAAAGAGTCTGGAATGAGTCAACACTTGTCTTCACTAAGACATTAAATTCAGTTATAAAACTCTCACATACAATCCTTGGATGAAAGTTGCTGTAACATTTTACAGTTTCAAATACACTGAAGTGTAAGTGTAATTAAGACCCTAGGAAACATCTCCTGCCACTCAACTTCTATTTCCAACAGACTTCTGTTTATTACAGTAGCCTGCAGAAACTCGTATCACACAACAGCTGTTTAATTAAAGACTGAAGTCAGAGTTAGACGTAGCAAAAGTAGCAAGGTGGGGAAACGTGATAAATATTTAGAACTTTCATAAGCTGCCTGTCTCCTTTGCAAAGCTCATCTGATGAGCATTAGTAGTTTGGGGCAGGCACTTTGAAACAGTTTACTTCCCTGCTCATAAGATAGTTTCCTCGGGCAAAGGAGGGACTTACTTCACATTATAATCAATTAGCATGCAATTTGTGCCTTTAAAAAGGCAGACAGTTCCCCCTTTCTCCCAGTAACATCCATAATATGCAAGATACTGAATTAGTATCAAGGCAGTTTCCCCTGAAGAGTTTCCCTTCCAAATATCGCTCTGCCACGCCATTTCTCAAGACTCCACATAAGTAACAAAATACACACCATTTGAAAAAGTAGTTCTTTCCTTAACAGTTAGACTAGAACTCAGGATATTTTGTTGGTTTGTTTCTCCTGCAAAAAGTGAATGAAATAACTGACTCCTAAAGAACAATTCTGGTTTATTTTCTCTGAATTTTTTTTTTTTTTAAATACTATGCCAGATGCTTGAACAAGTCTGATTCAGACACGTTTGGCTAGTTCCCTCCTTCTCCATGCAGCTGGAAGCAGGAATGAATACACAGGTATATTTGGTTTTATCAGAACTTACTAGTACTCATCCATTGTATTTAAAATGATTAAGGCTAAAGGGTTAATTATTTTGCCAAGAACAGAACAAATGCAACTTGTTTTATAGAAGTTACAGGACCAACCAATAAGAACATGCAATTTGTCTCAAGACCCACAGACCCAAAGGCTAAAAAGCACTTGAACTATATAAATCTTATTTCTGAAAAATGAAACCAGGTGCTACTTAACAGGGAATGCTATTCTGGTTTAAATAGGAACCTGGCTGTATTAACATAGTAACAAAATATACCAGATTTGGGCTAACATGCAATTAAACCACTGAATAGTTCCTCATATTGTGAGGTAATCTACAGCTGTCGAGAAATGGCACCCTTGGACGGGATTTACTGTACCTGTTATGTACTGGAGAAAAAAAAAGTCTTCACACATTAGTGCAAAAGAAATCATTCATGTGTTCATGCACATCACAAGTGGAACATGTCTGCAAGGCTAACTGCAAGATGATGTTAGGAAGCCAGGGAATAAACTAAGAATGACCTTCAGAAATAGTCACACTCTAGGAGAACCATAGTCAATGCAACATTGCACAGTGCTATTAGTAGTTAATTCACTGATCAGGATCCTGTCCTAAATACATCATCTTAGGTTAACTCTCACCTAGAACAGTGCACATGTTAAGAGACTTTAATGCAGCAACCGAAGTAGTCAAGTGGGTTTTAATGCAATTCCACTCCAGGATACACAGAACACATCTGTGTGAGGGAGAAAGAATCATCACTTTTCACAAAACAGAAGTTGCACTTGGTGTGTGTATATATATATATATACATATATATACACACACCATATATATATACATATATATACACATATACACATATACATATATACACACACACACACACACACACACGAGCTGGTGTCAAAAACTAAGTTTTATATTATGGTAAGTAAGGATTTAACATGTAAAAAACACAGACTGTAGCTTGCATGAATCCAAGTTTACTTCCCAAGCTTAAAAAGGCTATGTTTTATTTCACTATGTCCATTCAGTAAAGTGAAAGGAAACACTTTAACAAGTCATTATGAAGCTTACAAGGCAGTGGTAAAAACCTATAGGGAACATTCTGGTAGCAAGACTCCCATCTTGTGGTAGGATGTTTCACTGTGAAGTTCAGCAGCACATAACCACAGAAAGGTCATTTATATTCACTAGCACTTACCTTGCTAGCTTAAAGAAAAGAACTTGAATATCTTAAGACAGCATTTTAAAAATTGATATTTAGCACAAATGTTGATTTACCACAGCATTCAATAAATTTGCAATGTACTCAACAAGAAGCTCTCTTTATAGAAAGATTTTCAAATACCAGCTCTTATCTAGACGTTTAGCTTGCAAACAGAACTACAGTCCTGTTCATGTAAAATTCCCAGTTCCATGGGTGCAAATAGCACAGGCTCTATGAACTTGAAACCAAGGAAATTTAATTATGATGTTGGCTTTTCAAGTTCTGCAAACAGAGCACCAATGGCTACATGTGGAATATGGTCATTAGTAATAGTGACAGTACAGAATGGAATTCCACTTTACTGGACACCGAGTTGGACTTAAATGGAATACCCTTCTAGTTTCTGCCACCAGCTTTAAAACTGTAAACAGAGATTATAGATGAGGAATGTAAGTGACCATTTCCTACATGGAAAGAGTACGTGATGAGGGTGTGTTCAGTTCTGAAGAAAGCCACAGGCAGCAGAGAGATTAATATAAACAGGGATCAATTAGCCCCATTGGTCAAACATAGGAAAAGTAGTAGACAAGATATAAGATTTAGCAAAGAATATTTAAATTGATATAGACAAACCAGTTCAAATAAAAAAAAAAAAAATCAATACTCCAAATTGATCTTTTCAAATTCACCCAAAACTCAACCCAAACTTTGGGTTTTTAAGAAAAAGCTTAGAATTGTGTTTCCTGGTCACTCCTGTGCATTCCTCATTGCGGCCAGAGTTTTAAGAAGAAATTCTTAACGGCTATGGGAAAAGTTGTTCATTGTATTTCTAAGGAGTTTTGAGTATGCAAATTTGTAGTGCTTTATCCAAATGAAAACTTGAGTGTTTCCCCCATTACAAATATTACATCAACTTTTTTTTTTTAAATCGTAAGAACAGACAGTGAGAATTACCAGAAATATTCAAGGCAAAGCAACTTTCAGGAACAGTTAAGGATAATGCATGCCCCAATAAAGAAGTGTTGAGTAGATGACCAAATAGAAGGACCTTTCACTCCAAATAATTCCATTGAGCACATTCATCATCAATGGAGGAAGATTTCAAGACCAACTGGCAAGACTTATGACTACTCTCAAAGGCTCAAGTGGCAATCACTTTTTACATGGATATCGGAGGCCAGCTGAACTCTCTTCTCTGCAGGTCAAGAAACAACCAACCTAAAGTAGTTGCATGAATTTTACAAGACAAGTAACAATTTTATTAGCATAGATATTAACCTAGCCTCAATCTATTTTAAATATTTAACCAACTCATACCTAGTTTATGGCTCTCTCTTCCAGAGAAGAATGAACCACAGACAGAACGCTTGAATTCCAAGCCCTCATTTGGGCTTTCTGTTGTCTAGATAAAGGCATGAAACTGTCTGGCCCAGTAAATTTCTAAAAGGGTGTCTGGACATAGCAATAGATAAGCTTTCAGATTGCTGAGGATCACATGTGTCAGATGCAGAGGGATCTAGGATTACATTCCACATTTTACCCTTTCCCCGGTGGAGAATTTTAGCTTTCTTCCTAAAATCTGGAGACAAGACATGTCATTAAAACAGCTTTTTATTTGTTAATATCACATAAGAAAATTTAAGCACGTTACACTATCTTTAAAAACACAACTAGCATGTTTAACTTGAAACATCCCCCTCCCACCCCAGGTTAAGAAACTAAGTAAAGAAAAAGGTACCAATAAAACAAGTTTTTTCTGCTTCCTTCATCCTCTGATGAGTGCTTATGTGATTAGGCTTTGTTTTTTTAAAAAAAGAAAAGCTTGTCTTTTCTATAAAAAAAGTTTTGTAACTTTGATTGCGCAGTACAAAAACAGTCTTCAGTACAAAAGAATTCATCATCTTGGAAATGCCTTCCACTCCCCAACAGCACCTAAATATAAAGGGATTGACAGCAGATGGCTAGTCTAAGTGATGTAGTCTAAAAAACAAAAAACACAACACAGTGGCATACTTCCCTTTTAACAAGAATAAAAAAAGACTGGCATAAAAAAATTGAGGGGTCATTTTCAGACAGTACATAGTTCAGTGTCAACAATTCACATCTCGCAAGAGTTACAGATATGGTTTCTTTTACAAAACTTTCTTTTCGGTGACAAAGGAAATTAAGGCCATCAGACTTGTAGCTTAAAAACTCACATAAAAGAAATACAAAAATATTGTGCTTCTGAGAAGGCTCTGCTCTACAGGCAAGGATTA
This sequence comes from Chelydra serpentina, assembly GCA_037349315.1. Lineage (NCBI taxonomy): Eukaryota > Metazoa > Chordata > Testudines > Chelydridae > Chelydra > Chelydra serpentina. The sequence continues at coordinate 34,082,204 of JBAIAC010000042.1, forward strand.
CCATAATTTGAGGAAGCTGGTTGACTGAAGAAATTCACATGATTGCACAGCTTCTGTTAGCTGCCCTTGGGTCTCCCTGTTAGGGATAGAAAAAGTTAGCTCTGAAAAAAAATCCTACAGTTGAAAATTCAGCAACTTAAAAATGCCATTTCAAACCACTATAACACGTGATACCTGGCATAGTCTAAGACAAAATCAGTCATTACTAAAGAGCTTTAACTCAAAATAGATTACCCTCTGTAGCCAGAGGAATGTGAAGTATCCTCTCCTGGGGGATATAGTGAAAAAAGGGAACCAGTAAAACACAAGTTTAAGGGTAATTGTTATTTTGGAATGTGAAGCTAGATATTTGGTAAGATTTGTGGAATGGGCATGAAGTACGGTTAGTTTTTCCAACTGAGTACATTAAAGATATAGCTATATTTTCTTTAAAATTGCTAGGATTCTTTAAGGTACTGAACAGTCCCAGAAAGAGAGTTGTGCAAGTAATGAAGTACTTCAACTACTGTTCAACAAAAATTTGAATCTATACTAATTCCATAAACAATGTTATGAAACTTGGCTTTCACCAAAGAGTCTGGCAACTGAAAATATTATTTCCCACAGCAGCCATAACACTCTCTTTATGGTAATATGTAGTATTCTGTAGCATCTTGTGCATTAACTTATGCCTCTATATGAGTGTTCTGGTTATGAGTTTGGACTGATATTTTCCCAAAATTCACAGCTCATGTGCTTGGCTTCTAATTTTTATTAAAAAAATTAGACTAACCAGCCCTTAACAAAATACCTGCTGGTGAAAAAGATCCTCCTCTTCAATTGCTTCAACTGCTTCTTCCTCAACTTCCTCCTCCTCCTCGCCTTCATGTAAAGTTGTTTTGAAGACAGTGGTTCTCTGAGCAACTTCCTGCAATAAGAGTTACTGTTTTATTATCTAAAACCCAACACTTCATAAGTCTAGAGACCTGATGCTTCTAATCCAGGTGCCATTATTACTCCTACCCTGAAACAAAGAACCTCTGCTTGTTCATCTGTAGCCTGAACAGACTTTATTCACATGCCTATACTATACACATTAGCAACACATACTAAGAAATGTGCTTTTCATATTGTTTTCTTGTTCCTCCAGTGGCTAAACAGACTCCTTTTAGGGACTTTGGTCTAACTTTTTAAATTTTCTTTTAGACATTTCCTGCTCTATGAATTTTTCTCTCTCCCTGGAAGTCAACTGATTGGGAACACTAATTAGTTGAGGAACAAAGTTCCCAGATCTTTATAAGCAAATGCTACTGAGTTTTGGGGATTTAATTCAAGCAGAAAGTAAAAGCATTTCAAGCATTACAAGACCAACCTTATTGGGAAACCGGCCTTAAAACTATCTTCAATCATTTTTTTGAAATGCTTCCTCTTTATTGGGAGGCAACTTCTGTCCAGCACCTAATTTGTCAGTCCAGTGAGCAGTCTTTCAAGGAAGGTTTAACTATATCTGATCTACTTTACCTCTCCCTGAGAGTTTTTCAGTATAACTTTCACATCTTTGCCAGTGCCCCAAGAGTTCTGGTTCTTCCAGATGAGGTCAGAGGGAGGGCTGGCAGTAACTCCAGCATTTGCAGCCCAGACCTGGAAGAGAAAGGAAGCCATACAGAGACCTGAATGAAATGAGTCTCAGTCACACAGTACATTTGTGATTATGGCTGGTATGAGAGAGAAGGGGTTAGGTATGAAAACTTGGTGAATTTACCCCTATTAAAAGTGGAGGCCTTCTGTGCATCTGTTTTACCGGTGTAAAAAAACCCCACTTTTGTACATGCAGATTGGACAGTTTTAATGTACATCTTCATGTGCAAGTGCATAGTCAAAGCTCAAGGTGCACTTGATGACAATACAGATGCTAATATCTTAAGTGATCTGAAAATATGACTAAACTGTAAACTCATTGTCCTATTTGTGTTTACATTGCTTTCAAACCGTTTCACATCTTTATCAAAGCTAATTTCACTTACTGTAACAGCCTGGCCTGCCTTTAGTACATATCTTGAGGTATATTTGTAACTGACAGAAGTGTCTCCTATTTTTCTGATCATCTCCCAGCCTCCCATTGGTTGATCCTATGTACAAAGGGAAAGGAATTCAAGATTCAATTTACACCAACAAGTATAATTTCCTGCAAGATAAATAGAACTCATCATAAAGCCCCCCCAGACAGACAGCGAGGAAAAAAGCTTTGGAAAGTTTTCTATAATATTTACTATCACCTTGTCTTTGAAGTCCACATAACTACAATGCTGAACAGACTCAGATTAGCTCATGTTCCAGAATGAAACATCGCACCATGTGACACACTGCCCCATATCTAATTCTGATGTTAAATTGGTTGACGGGTTTATTTTTTTTTAAATGTGACATCTAGCATCACAGCTTGGTTCATGAAATATAGAATAGGAACCCCCATTACAAATATTTACTACCCTTTAGGACTCAAAACTTACATATGAAGTATGTCCAATCTTCTGGAAAATCAAGACACTCCTGTCAGTTTTCTGTTTCAGAACACATCTCCCTAACAGTACTCTGTGACTGCACTACAGTGGAGTCGCATCATACGTGCAATTTAACTTACACGAATTCAACTATACGTGCTCAGCAAAATAATAATAATTTAAATTTAACCTGTAGTGCAGGCAATTTCGCCCGCCATTCCACTCAATAAGAATTTCACTATACGCAATTTTCGCCTTACGCGCTGACTTTAGAACATAACCCCCTGCGTAAGATGCGCCTGCCCTGTATTGTGACAAATGCTTTTTCCATGGTTGGTGTAACATGGCTTTTTATAAGTGATGACAAGAGTAAAGAAAAACACAAACATTTATGGTCCCTGCAGATGGAACATTTCCAATGGTCTATGTAGAACTGAAGATTTAATTCTGAAAAAAAGTGTTTTTTTCTGAACATGGAGATAAACTTCCAAATGTGAGTGCAATGCTGTCTTCAGTCTGAAAATATGACACACGAGGCCGCCCTATTTATCCTACTGAGGTTTAGTGTTGATAATCAAGTAGTCATTGTGACAAAGTGGGATATATCTGTACCAAATTATGAAGTCTACTTTGTATTGTGTTGAACTGCACACTTCGTATTGCACTGCATTCCAGAGAGTGCCCTGCACTGGAAAGATGTTGGACACCTTCTTGAAGGACTATCTGGGAATATCCACTCTGAATGACAACCAGAGGCCCACCACTATGAAACAATGGATTTCTTACACACTGGCCTGCAGGAGGGGCTGGAGCATCCCAGTGGAACACATGGAAAGGGGATGGAGGCCCTACTTGAGAGCGACGTTCTGCTCTATGCAGGGTAAGGAGGACTTGCAGGAGAGAGAGAGGACAGGAAGGACTCTGCCCTGCTTGAAACTCTGACAAACCTTGGACTCTCAGAAGGGTGACAACAGACACAGGGAGGGAGCATCGGGACTTTTGCTGTTTACTCTGAGAGTAAGATTTGTGGTTAAGAAATTGCTTTTTAAGCCTGTTTTCTTTGCTGCCCTACCACACTGTTCTGAAACAGAAACTAGAAGTCAGGTACACCCACAGCTTAGGTGGAGTTCTGAGTGGGGCTTCAAAAGTCTCAGACTCTGCTTTTGAGTTCTAGGACAGCTGGGCAGAGAGGTGCTCCATGTCCCAAGAAAGGGCTTCAGACAAGAGGTCTGAGCCTGGGAGCATACCCTACACATACCCAGAGCTAGAAAGTGACTAGATACTCCCCAGAGCTAGGTGACTTGAAAGCATGTGGGACCCAGCAAGTGGAGAAAGGGATGCTGGGCCAGACTGCAACAATTAGGGTTCAAAGTTTTGTAGTTTCGCTCTTTTGCAGATTAGTTCTATGCTTTACTATAGCGCCTTCCAGAGGAGCTCAAAGCTCTTTTTTAAAAAAATTAATGTATTTAGTCTTATCACACCTTTGAAGAAAAGGTACATCTCCACGTAACATATGCAAAGGTGAAGGGACAAGTGTTGTCTATACTTGAAACATCTATCCGTTGCTGGCATCAGGCGCCAGTGCTGGATGCACAAACTCATTCTGAACACAGTTTAGCTGCAAACAGTCACAGACAAGCCACGCTTAGCACCATTTTGGTAACTGTGGTTGAAAGAGGAAGCATGGTCTTCTAGACATGGCATTCTAATGGGACTCAGATCTAGGTTCAGTTTCCAGCTCTGACACAGACTTTCTGAACGACCATGAGCATGCCTCATCTACATTGTCGATCTGGCATGATTTCAGTCATTTGTGGCTAGCCAGTGTAGCTGGATCCGTGCAAGCCTCATCAGTGCAAGCCTCGAGTATTGACAGGACAAGGCACTGTATGGTGAGACTTACACTGGTGCCATTTACCCCAGTTCTGACAGCAGTAAACTCCACTGGTGCAAATAAGTGGCTTTGGATATGTAAATTAGGGTTTTGCACTGAAAGCTGGACACTGAATGAATGCAACTGAGGCAAATGCCTATACAGACAGCACCTTCAGCTGTGTGTCTCAGTTCGGAAATTAAGGCTATTTTCTTTTTGCTACCCTTTGCCTTGTCATTTTAGATAGCCAGGTCTTTGCGGCAAGGGCGGTCTCTTACTACGTGTATGCTCAGTGCCTAGAAATGTGACTGCTATCTTAAATGGATTAAGTGTTTAGGAACCTCAGTTGTACATGTTATCAGGAAGAAAATACCTCCAATGCCAGAATGTTGGGTAAGAGGTCATGCTGGATCATTAATTTAATACCGAATCCTAGAGCCATTTGCTTTCTACAGCACTCTTGGGTTCAGGCACACGATACGAAGCCTGAAAGACAAACGCAGCCTGAGGCTGCCTTCTTGCAATCAGTATATCACAAAGTGATGGCACATCGTTTTCAAACCTGCTCAGAAGTGTTCTTCAAGCGGATGAATTTTCCATCCACGTCTATCTCCTCAATACAAACATTTCCAGTAGCAGAAGCTGAATGGGAGATGCTGACACTACTGCTGGCTTCAGATTCTTCCACATCAATTCTCTTCCTCTTTCCTCTGGTTGTGCGCATGCTACGACTTGATGATGCCCGAGAGACTGTCACCCGAGAAGATGGGCTGGGAGATAGTTTCAACCTGGATTTGAGGAAGGAAACATGTATGTCACACCAAGTATTTCAATGCTCACTTACATAGCACATAATTTTTGTTTCCTTATGGCTGGGTTGACGAAAAGCTGCCATTGCAAGCGCCACAGTACACTTGTCATATCTGGCTCCTCAAGAATTTGCATACTATTCCACTTAAGTCAGACTAACAAAATAAGCAATATTCATACCTTACCCTTTTTTTAATTTTTTTTTTTTTTTTATTATTATTAAAGGCTTCCTCACCTCCATATTTTAAAAAACCGCTAATACTAAGGATTTTCTCCCTTACAGGTGTACGGTTAAAGGTTGCTGAAAAAAGTAAGGCTTTGCAGAAATGGCCTGCAGGCTCATCTCTTCTTACCACATCTTGCCTTTAAATTATTAAAACCTATTAACTTTTGAGAATATGAATATGAAAAGCCCCACACCTTACATGGGGCTATATAGGGCCTCTTATTTTTGAAAGGTAAATATGGACATGTGTAGTAAAAGACCCTGAAGCGTTTAATCAAAAAGTCTCCCAACAAAAGAGCTTTCTCTTGAGATTTATTGAACATCTGTCTTTCATTGAATATTGTTGGTGTCTTTTGAAACATCATTTCTTACCTCTCTTCTTCACCCTCCAGCAATTTTCTATATGCATTGATTTCCATATCCAAAGCCAATTTCACATCCAGAAGTTGTTCATAGTCATTCAACTGTTGCTGCATCTGATCTCTTATCTCAGCCATTTCTCTCTCTTTGTCAGAGAGCATCCTGCGATAGTTGTCCCTTTCCTTAGCCAGTGTGTCCTCCAGCTCCTGCATCTTATCCAGCCATGCCCTAGACTAGAACAAAACAGAAAAACAAGTTAGTGGCTACCCAGGGAAAACATTCACTTCTTGAGAGTGTCAAGAACCTAGATTTTGAAAGTTAAAGGTAAAACACCGTCTAACCTGAATCCCAACCCACCCCTCTCCAATCTCCTGTCCTACAAAAAACTCTTGAAGAGTACACATTTGGCACCTACTGTACATATGCAATTGTCTATACAGTACTTTGGCACGCAAGTGATAGAAATCTGCTCTTGATTTTTCAAGAAGTGAAATTAAATTGCAGCTTTTTAAATCATTCAGAGATTAAAGTTGAACTTTGTGAGTTGGAAGTCACAGGAGCGGCTCGCACAATTGTGCCGCCCCCGACGCAGGCAGACGTTGCGGGGCCCCTGCCCCCGACGCAGGCAGACGTTGGGGGCCCCGCAGCGGCAAGGGAAGAGCGGCAGACCTGCTGTCGAATTGCCACCGTGGTGGGCGAGAATGGGGCGGCAGTCCGAGTCCCGTGGCGGCAATTTGGCAACGGGAAGAGCGGACCTGCTGCTGAATTGCCGCCGCGGGACTCGGACTGCCGCCCCATTCTCGATGCCGCCCCAAGCACCAGCTTGGAAAGCTGGTGCCTGGAGCCGGCCCTGGGAAGACATCTGAACCACACATGTACCCAACATCAAATGCTCACTTCATTCCTATTAGCTGAGTAATGAAGGTTCGAGAAAATAAAGGGGCACAGTGAAAAAAAGACTGGGACTTCAAAGTTATGCTTAGGACTCCAGTAACCATTTTAAATAAGATTTAAAGCCAGTATTGTATTCCTAATATTCTGTACATGTGTCAAATTAGTAGACATCTGGGGCTACTCTTCAAAGAGTTGCTAATCTAGCCTTCATGTTTCATCCCACCGCAAGCTCCTCCCCAACCCCATCCCTCAAAACCACAAAGAATATCATTTGCAAGCACAAGTTTGAACATTTAGGGGTCCTAAGAACTGGCAACACAGATTAGAACTTTGGCCGTAAAAAGACAACTGTTGCTTCTTATTCCACAGAACATGCATTTGAGAGTGAGCAAAGGCCAAGGACATGGGAAGACTGCCTACTACAACTTTCTTTCACATTACATGCTAAGAACTTCATGCACATATAAAACTTTCCAGCATGTTCCCAGAATTCCAACAATATTGCTATGAAAACAGCTATGAGCTGGAAAAGCAGTTTGGTTATTGCCACATGAAATATCCAACATGCTCTAGAATGTATCCTTTTGGGATGAAATCTGAAGTGTTTCCTAGTGAAAGATTCTTTCACTAACAGCCTGGCAATAATAGATAGTAAGAGCATTGTTATCCAGCATCTCATGAGTTTATTTAAATAATCCATAAGAAGGAGCAATTCTACTCAGAACAGTGACTAAGTGGTATCATGGAATTTCTCCTACGTACCTTAACATCGTCCAAATTAAGTCTGCTCCATTTACAGGTATTAAAAACCTAGCTGTCATCCCTGACAAATCAGCCTGGAATCTGAAAAACTGGATTTTTTTCCAGCTCATGCATCCCTAATGATGAAAACTCAACAATTCTGTTGATGCACAAACCAGAAAAGAATCCAGATTACTCTCTCAAATCACGTCAACATTAAGCGTTCAATCTCCCATTGTAACTGCATGGATTCAGCTGCACTAATACTAGCAGTTAAAGGAACTGTAAAGGAAAGTGTAGCCCAGCTGCTGGCAATATGCCACTATCTGGCCTAGATCTGCTCTAAGTAGCATTATATAATATGGCAGAAACACACCACTGGGTGGTCCACATGAGTAGACTCATCACTTCTTGAAGTGACTGAACTGCATTGATGCCAATGCAATGTTGGGATACTGAAAAAAAACAACACACAAGCGTAGTCACTACCCCAGAGCATTTGGCTCTGCAGGAAAGACGGGGGGGGGTGGGAGGGGGGAGAGGAGTATTAAAGACTTATTTTAGTGAGTATAGTCAGCAGATATAATTATACGTATTCAGCTGACCTGCTCTTAAGATTTTTTTTTTAAATAATTTATTTTCAGAGCAGCGTCTCCCTTTAAAGAAGGCTGAAAGACTTGTGGGGTTTTTTTAAAATTTATTAATTGCATTATTGCGCCAATGTAAAGTTAGGCAATGTCACTACGGGGCAGACGGGAGGAGGGAGAGAAAAGGCTCATACTGTATTCAAGTTTGATTTCAGGGAAGTCCTCGTGGCTCATTAGTTCCAGTCAGTCACAATAGCATGCCTGTAGGTTTCCCCATTACAACATCAGCCGCACACAATACAAAGACACAACCAAACCTATGGCTGTCACCTTTCCAAACATCTTTAAACAACATGCAAAGGTGGCATGGTGCTTAAGACACAGGACTAGGAGTTAGAAGTTTTGTGGCAAAGCCTGGAATAAGTTTCCTGTGCAAGTCAATTAGCTTCTGTATTTCCGTGTCCTCATCTTTAAAATGGAGACAACTCCACCTACTTAACAGGAAAAGTTGTAACGCTATATTCATTAGTGTTTGTAAAGCTCGTTGAGTGCCTCAAAGAGACAAGTGCAAATCATCATTAGAGACTGTACACGTTTTCTGACTCTGCAGGAATAAATCAAGTGAATCACCAAGGAAGCAAGCCCTACCACACACACACATCACTCAATCCCCCCCAAGAGGCTGGATACTTAATATATCCCCCTTCCACACCTGCCAGACTGTCCAAGAGTCACATAAGACCAATGCCACACCAAAAGGATGAAAATTCAAACAAAGGAATCCCCGAATAATGCTGAGATACACATGGCCCCAAGAGACCCAGTCTTCAACAAAAAAGAGGGGACATAGATAGAATTGGAATGAAATGACAGGTGTGGTTAAGCATACACTATGTCCTAAAGATGGCCACGTTTTGCCCACCTACCTTGCATGGGCATTCCTTTTGATGGAAATCTGGATGGTTCAGCAAAACTCATGCATCTTATAGTTGTAAACTGCATTAATACAAAAAAGTCTATCCTACCCAAGCAACTATTGTTAGGGTGTTCATTACAGATAATTCACTAAAGATCTCAATCAAAAACCTTCAAAGGGATCTTTGTCAGCGACAGTCAGAAAACTTTAAAATGAAGCAGGGTTTCCACTGAACAGTTCAACTTTACTGTCAGAAGTTATGGAATTTAGGAAGTCAGTAAGATGAAAACAGGAAGAGTAATAAAATCCATTTAACATGCAATTAAGAACAGAGAAAAAGGTATATACTTTTAATCAAATTTTATTACATGGACTAGGCCTAAATCCCAGGTGATTTATTACCTCTTTTTGTAGGCTTGAAAGCTGGGAGGAGAGGCTTTCAATCCGCATGCGACTTTCTGTCAGTTCTTCTCTTACTGAGTTGGCTGCGGAACTACTCATCTCAGAGGAGAGTCTGGCGTTCTCAAGCTACAACAAAGCAAATTGCACATCAGTCTCAGAAGACTTGCTACTAAATAAGTAAACAAGCATGGGTCACCTAAAGAAAGTTCACATAGTATTACTAATAAACCACAAAGTTCCTGTATGCAATACAGGAAAAGCATCATGCTGCTTTTTTTGTAACCGTAATTGAGCAAGTGTAGTGCCCAATTACAGTGCTGGATTCACCTTCCTGGGAGACAAACTCTGGTTGAGTACTAGGAACACACAGCAGTACAAGCTTCCCCCACTCACCCCATCAACATGTCCCAAACTGGAACTGTAAAACTCTTCCTCCACAGGCAAATTCAGTCTTCAAGCCTTTCATTCTCTGGCCCCAAGACTGCCAAACAAGGGCTCCTACTGTGGTGCTGCCTGTGCAGGCACTTGATCAAGATCACAGCTGATGTCACAGAAGTAATCTAGTGTTACTTTTTCAGTCCGTATATTGGGGTGTCCCAAATCGAAAGACTTCATACCACACTACCAGTCCTTGAGCCATCACATTCCTCCTTTTTACAACCAACCACCACTTGCCTTCGGTTATTTGCTATTTAAAAAAATATATTCGCTACCGTGGAAATTAATTTTTTCAAAAGAAGTGACCAAACAGTGCCTCAGATAGCATAGGCAGCACCATAAATTCAACTGTTTTTAAAAAAACGTATCACATCAAATACTGACTAAAAGAACAGCGCACACAGAACTGTGAGGGGAAAACCTACAGTTCATTAAGCTGTTTTAAGCTAGTAACAATAGATCTAGTCCCTAAACTTTGGGCTCGACTTTAAAGAAGGAAACCATTCCAAAATTAAATTGAAGTTTTTCATGGAAGATTAATCTGAGCATAAACTATGAGTAGCAATTTACTAACACTACACTATGCAATTTATTCTTGTATCAATACACGAGTTTTACCTACTATGAAATCCATGCACATGAACATGAAAAAGCAAGCTGAAGGGAGTTTAAATTGAGAGGAGTCTGCTTACAGAAATGGTGAATCATCTAGGTAGAGGAAGGAAAAAAAACGGTTACGAAAAGGTAGGTAACTGTTCTTTGAGATGCGTTGCTCATGTCCATGCTATTCTAGGTGTGTGCATGCCTGCGTGCACAGTTGGAGATTTTTGCTTTCGCGGTATCTGTAGGGTTGGCTGTGTGAGTGTCACGCTCATCAGCTGGTATATTAGGCACCACAGACCCTACGCCCTCTCAGTTCCTTCTTGCCAGCAACTCCAACAGAGGGATAGGAGGGCAGAATGGAATGGACATGAGCAACACATCTCGAATAGTTATAAAAACTTAGGTAACCGTTTTTTCTTCTTAGACTGTGAACTTCGAGCAAGCACTCAAACGGACTGCAGCACTACTCTACCAAAGCCAGCATCGTCCCGGGCCTGCTGGGTAAGTGTGTAATGGGACGTGAACATGTGGACGGATAACCAGGTGGCCACCCAACAGATGTCCTGGATAGGCATTGGGGTAGGAAAGCTGCCGAAGAGGCTTGCGTCCTGGTTGAGTGGGCAGTTATAAATCACCAGAGAGGGCACCTTTGCATGATCATAGTAGTAGCGAATGCAGGCAGTGTTCCAAGAAGAAATTTCGAGTGGACACCATACAACCTTTTATCCTGTAGGCCAACACGACGAACAATTGCGTCTACTTGTGGAATGGCTTGGTCCTCTCAATGTAGAAGGCTAGCACCCCAGTGGCGTAGCCAGGTTTAGAGCACAGGGGGAGTGGAGCTAAAAAAAGGCGCCGATGCCAGGAGCAAAAACGTTGGAGCAAAAAAAGGTGCCGGGAGCAAAAAAATAAAATTAAAATGCTCCACTCCAGCTACAGCACAGGAGCAAAAGGCGACGGAGCACAAAAAAAGGTGCCGCTTCTGCTCAGTGGGGGAGCGGCCGCTCCCCCTGCTACGCTACTGTAGCACCCTCCTGACGTCTAGGGAATGAGACTTATGCAGCTTTGGAAAATAGACAGGTAAGTAAATGTCCTGGCCTGTATGAAAAAAAAGAGACCGCCTTGGGCAGGAAAGCACGGTTTGGTCGCAGATGGACTTTGTAAAAAGACCGTATAGGGCGGTTCCACTATGAGATGGATGTTGTGTTATACACAATTGCCAGAGCCTGAGAGCTTCTTGGCAAAGGGCAGACAATCTGGCTCCGCCTTGCTCGTTGATATAGAACATAGCTGCTGCATTGTCCGTCAGGACCTGGACCACATCACTTCTTATGAGAGGTAGGAAGGCTTGGCAGGCCAAGAAAACCGCTCTGAGCTCCCCAACATTGATGTGTAGGGCACAATCGTGACTTGACCAATGACCTTGTGTGCGGAGATCACCCAGGTAAACTCCCCACCCCTGGTCCGAGGTATTGGAGTTTAGCGTCACTGATGTACATAGTCCGGGACCATGACCACACAGTCCACACAGTGTCTGTTGGGTATGTAGACAGACACCAGCCATGCCTGCAGTGGCCTGAGGTGGAGCCACATGTGCCGAACCACAAGTGCAGGCCGCAATCTGGCCCAACAATCACAGGCACTGTGTGAGCGGTGATGAGAGGGTGGGCTTGCATGTACGAGATGAGGTCCGCCATGGCTTGGAACTGAGCCTCGGGGAAGGAAGGCTCTGACCTGAGTCGAGGACCGCTCCAATGAACTATATGCATTGCACCGGAATAGAGAGACTTTTCCTTGTTTATTAACAGCCTCAAGTTGTGACAGGTGGAGCAAACCAGATCGAGATGCTGCTGAACCTGATCCAGGGACTGGCCCTTTATTAGCCAGTTGTCAAGGTATGGGAAAATGTGAACACCCCTGCCACTAGCGCTATGCATTTTGTGAATACTCTTGGGGCTGATAACAGTCCGAAGGGCAGCACCGTGAATTGGAAATGGCGCTGGCCCAGAACAAAACGGAGGAAGCACCTGTGCCCTGGGAAAATGGAAATACGCGTCCTTCAAGTCAAGGGCGGCATACCAGTCTCACGGATCCAGGAAGGGGATGATGGAGACCATGCGAAACTTCAAACTTCTTGAGAGACTTGTTAAGGCAACACAGGTCCAAAATTGGTCTGAGGCCCATGTTTCCTGTTGGGATTAGAAAGTAGTGGGAAAAGAACCCTTTTCCTTTCATGTCCCGAGGGACCTCCTCCACCCCCGTTAGATGCAGGAGGTTCTCGACCTCTTGGACAAGAAGTTGCTTGTGACAGGTCCCTGAAGAGGGGTGGGAGGGAGGGTCGGCTGGCCACGAACTGCAAGGTGTAACCTGAAGACATTATATCAAGCGCCCAATGGTCTGAGGTCAGTCATGACCAGGCCGACCGGAAGGGGAAAGAGTGGGAGGGTGGATCCTGGTAAGTAACTAGGGCACCGTCCTTTTTCTGGCCTCCTTGGTTCCTGGAAGTGCCAGGCTGAGCAGACAAATGGGAAGACGACAGATGTTGCTGCTCAGACCCCTTGTCTTTATCCTTTCTACTGTAGGTACTCAGCCAGGGAGTCCCTTAAGAGGAGGTCTGCCACAGCGATTTGGCAATTCTAAGGACCCCTGGGTGTACAGGCAGCGCAAACCGGACTGGGGTGGAAGAGGACACAACATTAAAGAGGTCGCCAGACTCCTCCGCAGACTCAATTTTTAAGTTCAAATTGGTAGCCACCCTTTTAAGGAGGGCCTGGTGCTCCTTCAAGTCATCGGGGGTACTGCCCATTTGGGAGGGACCCACCCCCAATTCATCTGGAGATGACAACAACGATTGCCTTCCCTCTCCGGGACTGTTCCTTAGATACTGGAGCCCGATGCATTGTCCCTGCATCGGATTCAGTACTGTGTTCTGACTCCTATGCCGAAGGCGGTTTGTCCAAGGTAGCCAGGGAGGACTGGTGGGAATATAAGACCGGCATTATGGCCACGGCCCACGGGTTCCAGTATGGCCATAGAGCGGGCCACTGTCCCTGCTGCCATTCCGCTGCTGCAGATACTGTACCGATCTCATGGATTGGCGGCAAATCATCCCTCCTTGGCGAGAGGCTGAACTCCCAGTCCGACTCTGGCCATTGCCCTTCTGGTGACCAGGGTGGAGCCGTTGAAGCCTGAGTCTGCAGACCGACCCTAGTCGGTGACCAGTGAGATAAGAGAGGGTGAGGATCGGTGCCCGCCTGACGAGCAGTACCGGGGAGGTGGAGACCGGTGCTGTGATAGGGAGTGATCCTGCCCCGGTGGGGACCGACATCTGGGAGACCGTCTAAGTGAAGGTGACCCACGGGAAGCTTCCCAGTACCAGGTGTACGGGGACTGATGCCTCGACTCCAGTATCCCATGCCTCGTAGAGGGAGAGCATGGCGTCAGGGACCTGGGCCTTCTGACCAGAGACTGAGGGTGCAGTGCTGGGGTCCCAGGCCGCGGAGATGGAGATCTAGGCCTGTGGTCCGGGGACCAAGGGTGCTCCACTGCTCTATGGGGCAGGTCCCATCACCGGCTTGCCCTTAGGTGTTAACGTCTTAGCCAAGTCTGGCGCCTGGTGCAGTGTCTATGGTGCTGGCCGTCCTGATTGTTCTTTAGCTGCCGAGTCCGCTTCAGCAACGAAGGTCCTAGGAGAACCTGGGGTCCCCTGCCGCTCCTGGGAGTCGGCTCCCTGGCCGGGCTGTGGGGGGGTCAGAATTCAGTAGTATCCCCATGAAGTCCTGGGGCAGGCACTTGGCCTGACATAGGTCTTTTGCCCAAAGCGCCTTTCCCTCAGGCAGATATCCCCCGCTCCTTTTGGATTCTACAAATCCTGCACTTGTCCTTTCTATGGGACTCCCCCAAGCACTTCAAACAACTGTCATGGGGGTCACTAATAGGCATTGGCTGTTGCATGACTAGCATGGTTTGAAGCTGGGGGAACGGGACATGTAGGCACGCGCACACTTACAATGGAATCAACATGAGTAAGCACTCGAAGAACTATATAAAGTGACATGTTTCTGTACAAGTAAATTCCACTCTGCCCCTCCTGTAGAGAAAAGGGTGGGTGTGGTGGAGTTGCTGCTTAACCATGTTTTACATGATGTCACAAGGGATGTTATCCTTTCAGCAAGACCTATTAGATCTAGTTTCATAAAAAATATGGGAAACCCTGCCCACCAATATTAACATAAATCCACATGTAAAACATTTTCTGGAATCCACAGTACTAGTCATATTCCCCATTTTTTACACATCGCAAGTGCAGTCCAAGCCACTACATTTTGGTACTTCCTGACAATTATTTCCAGTGTAAATCAGATTTTACATGCGTCTAGAAATTTAAATTCACACCCAAAAACATGAAACTTTAAATCCAACACAAGGTTCTTGATACACCTTGAAGTTTAAATAGTTTTATAGTTATTTGGAATTACTATAATCCCCCAAGAGAAAATCTGTCAAGCAGCACTATAAAGAGAGATGCTCTCACTTTGGCATGATAAGTCTGTTCCAGCTCTTCTTTATACAGTTTCACTTGTGCATCATGCTGCTCTCTCATTTCATGAAGGGCTTGAGCCAGTTTGTGTTCATACTCAATTTGGCGCCCAGAATCCACCTCAACCAGGCGAGTTTCATGTTTCCTTCTTGTCTCATTGATTTCCTAAGAAAAACAGAAATAGCGAAATTTTCAATAAAACATGGTCACAACATGAACAATATTCTGGTGATTTCAGCCAAGATGAGCTTTAGGCCAACAGCCCAGAGAGTCCAGTTTTAAGCTGCTATAATTAGAAGGCGAAATGATGTCGTTTTCAGCTAGTGGTCTGAATAAATGTTGGAGTATTTCACAAGAATATTTCCAGTAATATACCCACTGCAGATCTTTAACAATTATACTCTGGCAAACACCTAAAAATTTCAAAGCAGATTCCATATCTGACATCATAAACTGAATTTTACATCCTATGAGAATAACTAGTCACAAGAGTGTTTGAGGAGTACCTTCAACTTGAAATATCACATTTCTGAGGACTGTATACTTTTGCTACAAGTAAACTTTAGGATTTAAGATTTAGAGGGGAAAATG
Organism: Chelydra serpentina; assembly: GCA_037349315.1. Taxonomy (NCBI): domain Eukaryota; kingdom Metazoa; phylum Chordata; order Testudines; family Chelydridae; genus Chelydra; species Chelydra serpentina. The sequence continues at coordinate 34,097,665 of JBAIAC010000042.1, forward strand.
TATGTGTCTCACCATTTATTTTGTGCATTTGACATCACTTGAGAAATTTTCACTAATCACTGCTTGGGGAGGAGAGGCAGCACGCTTGCACACTCTTCCCTAGGCTCTGCAAAAGGGTGTTTACCAGTAATAGCAAAGTTGAAAATGAAATGTGAAAAGAAATAGATGCGTACACAGAGTAAGGGATGCTGTGTTCAAGCATATTTTTTGTTGCTCTCATGCTCCTCCTGAACACTCATACATAACAGGGAAGTGGAAAGTACTTACCTTAAAAAGAATACTTAAACAAATTTCAGACTACACTATTTAAAAGGGTACAGTGTAAAAAAATATTAAGCTATTTCACATATTTAAAAAAAGCTATTGCAGTCATGTCACATTCCAGGTTAAATTCTTATGCTTCCATAATATACAAATAAAAACATACCAGGATTCCCAACAAACAAGCTGAAATGGTCAAAAATGTTTAAAATTTGCTTCCCCTAGAACTAAAACTTAGTATTAAAGACAATTACCTCTTCATACATATTTTTACGGAACTCCAAGTCTTCAGTCAGACTCTGACAGCGATTTTCGAGATCCACCTTCATTAAAGTTTCATCTACCAACTGTTTCTTGGCAGCAGCTAAGGAGGCTTCCAACTAAAAAAGTATTAGTACAGTTAGGCTTAAGTAGATCTCTCACACATCACTTACTGATATCTTTAAGCAGCAGTTGGAAATGAACTATGCATTGAAATAAAACTTATTTATTAAATTTACCACTTCTATCAAGAAAGTCTGTTTTACCTTCACCTTGTACAACTCTTGTAGTTCATTACAGATACAGTCAGGGTACTTCACCTTAATAAGGACTATCATTTTCAAAAATAGTAATTAATTTCCTTTAAACCCCTCAGAAATTAGTTGAGAGACTGGTGTCAAGATTTTCTGTTTGGCAGACTAATTGCGGTAGCTTCAGCAACCAATATCACTACAGCTCTAGGAAAACATCTATTAACTACTGTTGCAGAGCCTTTGTTTGTAAGATCTACAAAACTAGTGCACAGCTTTTCTTCCCTCTTTGTTAGATAGTGGGCAAACAACAAAGGTAGGTCAATTAAGAGTTTAGATCGTGAGCCATTTGATATCAACACAATAAAACTGTTTGTGGTCTAAATAACTTACTGTGTTCTAAAGTAAACTTGCAAGATTCTACTCACCTATAGAATTTTGTCAATCAATATTTATCATGGGAAAGTAGATTTGGGGCCTGATAAGAATAATTTGTGGTAAATGGAAGAGTGCGAAAAGAAAAACAAAAGATGCAAGTGAACAGACTGACTGTGGTTCTTAAATATTTGTAGAGAACATCGCATACACATCGTGCAGGGAGTCTTGATTTACACCTCTTTAGAGCAATCTTAAGGGAGCACAGATGCATCTCCTGTGCACCCGGAAAAAAGTTTGTTTGGCATTACTGCTGGTTCTCTAGATTCCAACCCTGTGAAGTCTTGTTTTTGTTTATGGTTTCTTTGGGGTTCTTTTGAAGGAGGTAGGGAGAAGGAAGTAGATAAGATGTGATTTAACTAGACAAGAGCATCAATAAATTTAAAGGGAGGACAAGAAAAGTCAGAAGATATTCTGTGACTGGCATCTCTTCTGGTGATTTAACTGAGGTGGATCATCAGTGTGATGTAAAATTGTTATTAGCACTTTATGCTATACCAACGACTGCTTTGCAGTGACTTCAGAAAAGACAAGCACTATTACATACATTTGTGGAAAAATTACCAGCAGTAAATGAAAGTGTATGTATAAATATTGGCATAGTTTACGAAAAGAATTAGACCATCACAATCATCCAAAAGTTGAACAGATTTGGTGATGCTGAGGTGTCAGGAGAGGAGGACAGAAGGAAGGGTATAGATGACACCCCTGAAGCTGAAGAAATCCCTCTCAAATGCTGAACTTAATTCTGAAGTGTAGAATTTCATTAGCAGTCCACAATACAGAATAGAGGAGAACTGAGCCAGGAGATGCTAGGGCCTTCCTTGGGATGCTGGGATCAGGTGGAGCAATCAACTGATGGCCATGAGTGGCGGGGGGAGAGGATGCACAAGGGGGGTATCAAACTCAACCATTTCCCCCCACCCAACCTATAGGGGCGGCGGGGGGGGGGGGAGGAGAGAGAAACAGGAAACTCATTTTGCTCAAGGAAAATGACCCTTTACAAAAAACAAAAAAAACCCTCTCAGACCAGAACCTACTGTCCCCTCATGGAGGGAAAGACTGGGGAGAACATGGTCAGCTTAGCAAATGTGCCAGAAATAGTGTTTTCAGTTTAAAAAAAATAAAATAAAGAACACTAGAACTTTGCTTTCAGTTGGAGAGGAATAACTGATTTACAACTTCTGCTTGCAGTATTTTTTGTTTCAGTTTGGGTTAGAGTAAAATTTAGCTCTTTTACAAGGAGTGATTTGCTGGCTAAAGAGCCAATCTGTTCAGCAGACTGGATTGTGAACCACTTCATCTCACCTCTGCGATCTGATCTCTCAAATCCTCAAGTTCCCCTTCCAGGCTTTTCTTATCACCAAGTGCTGTAGCAAGGGCAGCTTCTTTGGAATTTAGGGCTGCTTCAAACTCCCGAAGCTTGACTTGGGCTGCATTATGATCAGATTCTTTTTTTGCATAGCTGGAACAAACCAGAGAAGTTGGTGAGACAAATGTCTACACACATCCGACAAATTAAAAAACTAAATAAAAGGCTGTCTTAGTAGCTATTAAAATATGTTGATTTGCAACTAAATACAACTTTTATACTAAATGTGCTCTTTTGAGTTAACCAGGAGAATGCACTTTTAATCAAGTACATAGCTTAATTTAAAGTTTATTCATATTCTTCATTTTTATTATGCTAGAAAATGGTGAATGATTTTTTATTTGTAATTTGTGACGAGCTCTATTTGGATGGAAATTCAAAAAAATTAAAAATGCACAAAACCAGCATTTTATGGGTTTGGTTTTTTTTACTAGCTAACAAACTAACTTAAACATACCGCATACGCAAGAAAAAGTTTGATAAGATTATCAAAACATGTTTTGCATACAACACTTGTGTAAAGAAATGAATACTTTCTTTAGTTAATAAATTGAGCAGACTGTAAAATCTGGAAGGACATGACGACTAGAAACAACTAGTAGATCTCATCCTCTCACCTAGTTTTATTCAGATGGTTTTCCTCTTCCAGGCTTTTCTGCTTTTTCAACTCCCAATTAGTTGCTTAACTCTGAACTAACTAGCCACTGAATGGAACTAGTCGATTAAAATGAAGCGAAGAAAATATTTTCTGTACCTACAAAAGAGGCTACTACTGTCAAAAGTTTGTTTAGCACTTTAACTAAACCTGGTTCCAGAAGTTCAGCCCATGACTTCGGGTCATGGGTTTCACTTTCCTTAAAATGCTGCAGCAAATATACACTGCTTAATTATTGTTTTTGTATTTAATGTAAATTACAAGTGTCACAAGTTTAGGTTTTAATCTAAATTTTCAATTTCAAATTTAAAACTCTCTCATCCGTAAGACGCTTGAGAGAGAGCACATTTCTGGAGGGAGGGAAGATAATTAACTCTGCCAGTTTCCCTTGACCCTTGGAGGAAATAGTGACAAGACAGGCTAGCCCAGGACCATTAACTCAAACATGCTCAGAAGCCACTTCCCTGCCGCAAAAGAAGCTCAAGCCAGCTCCTTACCTGGAGCAGCCTTAGAGAAATAATTGGTCCAGTGGCTCTTTCCCACACACATTAGCCTCTCAGTTTTGCAACTGCAGAATTTGGGGAATTTCCCTGCCCCACTGTACTGGTTCCAACAAACTAGACCTGTCCAAAGAGACTAAATTGCTGATGCGATTTCTTTTAATAACTATTCATATCCAAAGTCTCCACCAAAGGAGGCGGTAGCCTAGACAGAACTAGTTTTTGCCACTGTGCTGCCTAAACATATCTGAGCAAACAAAATGGGGATAAAGATATTCAGCTCCCATCTTCAGCCCCACGGAGGGGGGGGGGCCACAGGGGATAGGGGCTTCAGCTGCGGGGTCTTGTTGACCCCTTGAAAGGGCTCATGGAGAGCCAGGGGGCCACAGACCCCCAGTTGAGAACTGCTGCAATATATTGCTTCATCCACCTTGTCTAAGAGAGGAAAGCAATTTTAGTCATCCTTTTTGAAAGTGTAAATAAATTATTTTTCATGTCTTGAACAAAGGACATCTGTGCTGAAGATTCACAACTCCTACTCCTTTTAATTAAGATGTCTGAGCTCCCAAAAGTAAGTTTCCCAGCAAAACCAGAAGAGCACACTTGACATTCCTGAATTACGTTTAAAATGCAAAAGCCTAGAAGACATGTCCTTTATACAGTATAAAAAGGCCATATCCAATTAAAAGAATCTATTGAAGATCACAATTAACAGTATTTATCAGCAGCAAGAACAAATACAGGAATTAAATTTACTAATAAGCACATACAAATATTCTTGCGGAAATAAAAGAAAGATGATCTGGCACCAATGAGAGAGCACATTTATTTGTAGCCCAGTTTGCTGCCATCAAATAGCTAAAAGATTTGTGCCAATCACAGAGCAAGCTCTAAAAACACATTTTCAGACAATGTTTACTACAACCACAAGATGGCAGGCTTTAATTTAAGAGACTTCGCTCGGATCAAAGTTCTAGTTGTATAAATAGTGATTCTGATTGCTATCTTAGGTATTTACAAAGTGAATCATTGCAGTTTATCATCAGCAGCCTAATACGAACACTAAGAATTTAGCACACGTGCAGAGATTTCAGAGACTCTACACTTTTTTTACAGTTGTCCATCACCATTACAGCAGATCCAACAGTAGGGGTAAATACTGTAGTCTGCCACAGCATTTTAATCATATATTTAAATATGCTTTGAGCAGAATTGGGGCCTGTGTACACAGTAACTGGAACTGTGTTATCACAGATTATCACCAGCTATAACTCACAACTTTAATTATTTCAATGCAAATCCACATGTGCTGACACACCTTTTGTTCAGAATACACAGATGATGGCAAAATACAGGCAGATGGTTTAGATTAGAGTTCCCACTGTTGCCACCACCATTGGTAACAACAGTGGAAAGAAAAAATGTGTAATATAGATTCAGCCACAGGACAATAACAGGACCAGAATCCAAACTTCAGTTGCAAGCTACCCATATTTATTTTTCAACTGATACTATTGATAGTATCAATCCACGTGTGCACCTCACATTTCAGAAGAGTCACTTTAAGAATTCACATTTTTAATAAGATTGGTTAAAAATCAGAAGGAAAAAAAGTATAGAAATAATTTTTAAAAGTCTAATTATATAGCCAATTTGTATTTGGATAGCTAATCCCTATATTTAAAAAACAAAAAGCTGCAGACTTCCTGGTTGCTCTGCCAGAGTGACACCACAACATACAGCGTAGAGCCATTCCAGTGGAAATCTTTGTAACCCTTAAAAATGTGTCATTCACCCCAGCTCTAAATGAACCTGAGAGTTTGTTTCAACACGATCAGTAAAACTGTTTGAGTTTTGCAGGCACAACTACTATATATAACAAGACAATACACAGTATGCATGTTTATAGTACTTATTTAAACAGCAAAAGCTCTTCTTGTTTGTCAACACTATCTAGCTTTTCCTTCATAAAGAGGGAGAGTACATATTTAAGTAAATACTCGTTTCCTAATATGTTCATAGATTAGCTCAAAACTGTGCTCCTTCATGTACTTTGGCTCTCAAGTGTCTAATTCCTTCTCAAGTAAAAAGACACTAAACTGCCATGAATGGCAACTATCCATTATTATTATTAGGGCCGTCAAACGATTAAAAAATTAATCGTGATAAATAGAATACCATTTATAAAAATATTTTTGGATGTTTTCCACATTTTCAAAAATATATTGATTTCAATTACAACAGAATACAAAGCGTACAAGGGATCACTATTTTTTATTATAAATATTTGCTCTATAAAAATGATAGTGAATTGAAAAATACTATTTCTTTTGAGTACTGTAGTGCACTCTCTTGATCATGAAAGTTGAACTTACAAATGTAGAGTTATGTACAAAAATAACTGCATTCCAAAATAAAACATAAAACTTTAGAGCCTACAAGTCCACTCAGTCCTACAGCCAATCGCTAAGACAAACAAGTTGGTTTACATTTGCGAGAGATAATGCTGCCAGCTTCTTGTTTACAATGTCACCTGAAAATGAGAACAGGCATTCGCATGGCACTGTTGTAGCCAGCATTGCAAGATATTTACGTGCCAAATTTGCTAAACATTCATATGTCCCTTGATGCTTCAACCACCATTCCAGAGGACATGCGTCCATGCTGATGATGGGTTCTGCTCGGTAACTATCCAAAGCAGCACAGACCAGTGCATGTTCATTTTCATCATTTGACTCAGATGCCACCAGCAGAAGGCTGATTTTCTTTTTGGTGTTCGGGTTCTGTAGTTTCCGCACTGGAGTGTTGCTCTTTTAAGACTTCGGAAAGCATGCTCCACACCTCGTCCCAATCAGTTTTTGGAAGGCACTTCAGATTCTTAAATTTTGAGTTGAGTGCTGTAGCTATCTTTAGAAATCTCACATTGATACCTTCTTTGCGTTTTGTCATATCTGCAGGGAAAGTGTTCTTAAAACGAACATGCTGGCTCATCATCCGAGGCTGCTATAACATGAAATACATGGCAGACGGTGGGTAAAACACAGAACAAGAGATATACAATTCTTCCCCAAAAAGAGTTCAGTCACAAATTTAACCAACTCATTTTTTTAACGAGCGTCATCAGCATGGAAGCATGTCCTCTGGAATGGTGGCCAAAGTATGAAGAAGCATACAAATGTTTAGAGCATCTGGCACGTAAATACCTTGCAATGCCAGCTACAAAAGTGCCATGCAAACATCTATTCTCACTTTCAGGTGACATTGTAAATAAGAAGCGGGCACCATTATCTCCCATAAATATAAACCAACTTGTTTCTCTTAGCAATTGGCTGCACAAAAAGTAGGACTGAGTGGACTTGTAGGCTCTAAAGTTTTACATTGCTTTGTTTTTGAGTGCAGTTATGTAACAAAACAAAACAAATCTACATTTGTAAGTTGTACTTTCATGATAGAGAGATTGCACTATGGTACTTGTATGAGGTGAATTGAAAAATACTATTTCTTTTATCTTTTTAAAGTGCAATTAATTTTTTGAGTTAATCGTGAGAGTTAACTGCAATTAATCAACAGCCCTAATTATTATATTACTGAAATTCAGGTAGAGGAGAAATATGTTTTAAAGTATGATGACAGATGGCAGAGAATCTCTCAAAAGTGTCATCAAAGGGGCTTGTCTGAACGTAACCTAACTGCTAAACAAAAAAGACCTATAGTAAAGTGAAGTTTAACTGCTGCTGTTTTAAGAGCCTGGATTCCTCGGTTATGAAGGCAAGTGAAGCATTTAAAATAAGGCAAAACTAAGGTCTGTCTACAATAGTCTTTTCTCCCTTAAAAATTCTCACCAATGTAGTTCTACTAACAGAAGCAATAGTATAGATAGGGCAAAGAACACCAGTGGCCAGAGTTTTTAAACCCATCTTGTCTAGCTCTAAACAGGTTCAGATGTTATGGTTGTTAAATCTGCCACCCAAAGCCCTATCTAAACTAATGCTCCCAACTTTGCTACATATCATGGAACTGCACAGAAGGTATAAGGATAAAGCTGATGTAGACAGCTGCACAGGTCTATCATCGCAAAGTGATGGGATCAGTACATATTTCATCAGCATTCTCACACTACATTGGCATAATGTTAATAGTAGTAAATGTTCTGAACTGCCACTCTTGACCAATCACTTGGCCATTCACTGCTTTTGTACAATGATTAACAGATTGTTTTGGCACACTTATTGAGCTCTTTTTCCATTGAAATTATATAGTAAGATCGTGGCAATGAAGTAAACTGGTCACTCTGTACATCTAAGTAGAAATATGTAGTATCAGTTTTCCAGATTTTGTTTTCTAGAGTAGTAAGACAGTAAAGCCAACTTTTAGTAGGGAAACATTTATATCTAACAATGATCAGATGAGAGGTTCTCCTGTAAAAGCATTAGTGTTTGTAGGATTAGCTTTACTGCTGTTTTGCCATGTAAACCAATTCCTTTCTCACCATAAACTTTTCCTGTAGCTTTCATAGGGTAATTTGGCTCTGGTTCTCACTCACACAACCTATATTTTAATTAGAGCAAACTACCAAATCAAAGCTAGCAACTTATATTAAAATTAAGTGATGAGCCATCACTCAGATCCTAAATCAGCAACGGCCCACCAGAGCTTCAACACAATATACTAACGCACCTAATTCATTAGCATTTTATCATATTTACATCATTTTAGTTTATACACACTATTGTACATAGAAACAACCTATCTAAATACATGCAAAATAAGCTAAACTTAAAATATAAATCAATACAGGTGACTTTAAATCTTATTAAAATATGTAGAATCTGTTTGGCCCATACAAGATTGTGCTTAGGTTTATGTGGCCTTCAGGTTGGGCCCCACTGACTAAGATGTGTCTCATCTGTTAAACTACTCAGAAATAGAAGTGCTTGAATCCACCTTATCTACTCAGAGGCCTATTCAGCACTCCTTACTCAGCCAAAGTTCCCCTGAACCATTACGTTTAGATTAAATGCTGAACAATAATTTTAGAACGCTGTCTCACTTTTCAAACTGACATTCAAACAAACAAACAAAGAACCTCACTTTCTCCCCCCACCCCTTTTCCTTCAGAATGAAACCCTTCAAACAAGAACACACTGTTTATTGGAAGCATATACCACCAGTCACCCCTGATCTCACACTTGTGGATATCAAAGGTGCTCAGAGGAATAGTTGATTTTTCCTAAAGGGCTTAGAAGTTGGGATACAAAGGAATTCAAAATGATTGTGTGCACACCTATTCTGTTTCACAACAAACAAGATCACAAGGATGTTTACTGTGAGCTCTAACTCTATTGAAGAGGTTAAAGTACTGAATCCTTAACATTTTGAATCAAGAAGTTTGGATAATCATACTGAAAATAGGTATTAAGAATTTTTTGTTGTTAACAGTCTGACTAAAAATCCCCCTTCGCCCCCTGAGTTGTCCAACTTTCATTCTCCTGGCACTTGTGAAATCACCATTTCATTAGTTGTCCAATCATAGTCGTTCAGCCTATGAAAAAGTCTTTCAGGTCCTCTATATATTAAACAAAAGTACGAGCCAAATTTCTCCATTCCTCTTTGCAAGTCACCTTTAATAGAAGATTGATCACCTCTGCCCTAAAGGAGTGCCTAGTGCAGTAACGGAGTGTATTTGGTTTATATTTTTTCCTTATCTACCTATGCTCTTTAAGTTTGCATTACAAGCAGAAGAGTGACTTTTCATTATCAAATTTTCAATTTATGTTCTTTTTTGCTATTACAGAAGTCATTTAATATGGCAATTTGCTTTCTTTAAAAGAGTGTACCTGTAAGTACAAGAAAATGTAATGAATCAAGCCTGAAAGTATTTTTAGATGCTAGCTAGACAAGCGTTGGATATACCTGTATCTTACGAGTGTCTATGCAAACCCAGAACTTGAGAAGTTCATGCACCAAAAGTAGAAAACTTCTGCTAGAGAGTAATGCCAAGCAATACATTTTTGCAGAATAATTTTTTTAATGAAAGCTTAAGTGTGAAGTGCTTATGGAAGACACTTGCAAAATGTTAGCTGACTGGTATCACCCTGACACCTCAGACAGGTCCAGTATTTCTGCTGCTTTTCCTAGCTTTACCAAATAGCAACAGTGTGAAGTTAACAAGACTCAGGCCAGTTTCACAGCTGCTATTCAGAACCCCATGAAACCACAGGGAAATTTTAGCAGCAAATTGGCATGATTCTTGGGAACACTATTGCTGTAGAGGCAGGCACCCATGTGAGGAAGGTGAAAGTCCTAGTTCCCAAAACCAAGATAAGATCAAATCAAGGCCTTCCCCTATTTCCAATATATGCAACAGTAACAGCAGTAGAAATACCACTGTAATGACTAAATAAAATTTAATAATTAGAGCCTGTTCAAAGCACTCATTGTTCCAAATGTCTTAAATTGAGCTGCAGGAACTTAATCCTTTGAAAATCAGATCCTTTTTCTATTTAGCCAGCCACCCTACGTTGAATAGCTCCTTGCACTGTTGCATCTGATCAAGAACAATTAATCTGTGTTTCGCCTGCAATGTGTTTCCAGTTTTTTAAATATTCTTTTTAAAGCATATTAAGACAACTTCCCTACCAGACCCTCCAATCCATAACATACCACATGTGCAACTCAGGAAATGCTGGGACAGCTGTTTCAACTTTGCTTGTCTTGAGACAGCAGGGTTCTTCTGAGCAGTTGCTCTGTACACCAGCTGTACTGTGCTTAACACATGCCTAGTCACTCAAGCTATTGCCCCATCTATCAAACCCACATTGAGTCTATTTCACTGTCTAATCCAGGGATCTCAAACTCAAATCACCATGAGGGCCACATGAGAACTAGTAAATTGGCCTGAGGGCCGCATCACTGAAACCTTTTCATACAATGATACAAAAGTATAGTCAAAAATGAAAAAAAAATGAAGAGTAATATAGTATTCTATTAAAAGTCAATGTATTAACTTTTTAAAAACTGTAATGCAAAGAGGAGTTTTAATAAAATATAAACACTCAGTAATGTGTGGAGCTTGGCTGCCAGTGGAGTTGGCACCTATGGCGGGCCACAGGAAATAACTCCACGGGCCACATGTTTGAGACCCCTGGTCTAATCCCAGCTCAGAAATTCCTCCCTTTAAAACAAAGAATCTGGAAGGAAAGCTGGTTTAAGATATGAAGCAAAAGAAGTTACTGTTATTGCATGGTGGATGTAGTAACCAAAAAAAAAAATCAAAGCACAAGACTATACCAGTTCCTCTTGATAATTACAACCTTTACAAATATCTTCATTCAGCTATATCATTTGCTTAAAAGCTGCTTTCACCACATTAACTCCCATGAGGAGAGAGAAGATGTGCCTAGCCACTGGACAACGGCCACAGTGAAATCTCAGCCCGTCATGAAAACAAATGCTATTCCATTTATGAAATCCCATGTTTATTTTATTACAGCTCACCCTTCCTAGACAGAATACTTAAATTGAGCAATGAATATCTTAAATGTAGACAGGATAGGGCCCTTGTGGATGAGCTCAAGGAGGTCATACCATACATAGAGGACTACACAAAGGTGACTGTGAAAATCTGATAAACAGGCATGGATGAAGTTGTGAGCACTGGTGGATTCTAGGAGGCATAAAACTAAGCTTGACAAGGGAGGATAAATAGGCAAGAGCCGACTCAAAGCACTTTCAAAGTGACAAAAAGCTTGAATTTGATACAATCCTCAGATGGAAAGCCAAACGGAAGAATTCAAAGAGCAGTTATATAATAAAAAAGGAGGCAAGGAAGAAAAGTTTAGTGGCAGCTTTTTGTATGGACTAAAGGAAGGAGGAAGTGATGTCTGTGGTGAGACATGACAGAGGATGTAATAACATGTAAAAGAGCTCAAAGAAGGTAGGAAACCTCCACCTTATGACCAGTAAGAGCATTCTGGACCAGTGTATAAAATGTAGTACTCAATAACTAGGAGACCTCTTCTAAAGGAGTTGAGAAACTTTCAGTGAGAACCACAATTTGAGATCTTGTGGGACCACCAGTCCTCCCACTGATTATTATTCAGACCATTTTAAGAAAGTATTTTAGACACCTTTTAATATTAGAATTAACGGCCAGCAGGGAACATCAGAACACCCAGCCTGACCTCCTGTACATCAAAGGCACTGAACTTCACCACATTACCCTCTATGAAGCCCAATAACCTTGATTAGACTAAAGCATCACAGCTATAACATAACAGCTGAAAAGAAGCTAGGAACACATGGTCAGCCAACTCTCCAAAGACCACCAGAAAGTGCTCTTCAAACCACAGCCTCTATTTTAGCTTAAAATTTTGGGAACATAAATACATCTGAGCTTGAATGGATGCCTGTAGAATACCTGTATTTTAAAATATCTAGCAAGGATCTAGGGAACTATATACTTGTTAGAAGGTCTTCAGTATTAAGAAAACACAGAATTTAGATCAGAAACAACTAATGGAACCTTTCTTGATGTACACACAATTCCTAAGTGAATACAGTACATGTAACTTGAAAAGTTCAGTAGGCTTCTAACTAGCTGGAGGACGAAGGCCTGAAGAAGATTAGGAGGAGGATGGCCAGCTTGAGCACATCTCCTCAAGGTCCAGAAGTATGCTTTGATGAGAAGCCCAGTCCCAGTGGCACCCTCAGCAAGAGAGGAAGGAGTTATGGCATCTGCTAAGCTGCTTCTGCCCCTGAGCCCTACAACTTTTGTATCAGCCTCTGAAAAAATTTTACTCTTACCCAAACTGCAAGAAAAGAAAGCTTCCTTGGCTTGTCTTTGCCCCTTCAGACTGCCAGCAGCAGGGAAATGGTGAAGGTCTTCATTGCTCTAGTCTCCACCATCCAATTTTTTTTGAGCCCTCCTACCCAGCAGTTACTTAATTGTAGGGCTCCTTGCTTTCCCAGCCAATGAATGCCAATAATCTTGACAGTTTAACTATTTCACAACTTGCCCACAGGACTAGCAGTTACATTGACTAGCCTTATTAATTACACACTGCTTCTGTTTGACAAAGCTGTGAGCAGCAAAGGCTCTGGAGCGGTCAGAAGTCAAAAGGAAGACATAAGTGCAGAAGTTTACATATAAAAATATTTTCACAAACACGAAGACTAAACTTAGTTTTTAAGTGAAATCCCAAATTGAGGAGAAGTGGATGGTATAGACCCACACTTGCCAGGAAAGACTTCTTTTCAATGAAACAATAGCAGAAACAATAGCAGAAACAATGGAGATATTCACTCAAACAGTTCATAAACTAACTTAGTTTCAGGCCAAACCAAATGGAAGGCAATTGACAGCAAAAATGTTTAGAATTAAATTAGATTCTCTCTCTCAGGTAACAGAAGACAAATGATACATAAGTTAGGAGTTAAAAACTTAAGTGAGGGATTCATATGGAAGAGAATAAATATACAGAAGAGAAAGTCACAAATCAATTATATACAAAAAGACATGGCATGATTTGTCCTATGAGATTCATAAGAAAAAGAAAAGGTTGCATAAGATTTTTAGTCTAAGCATTCCCTTAAACTAGATTTCATTATGGACTTCACCTACCACAATGCCTCATTTTAAAGATTTTTCTATAGGTGAATTTTTCTGTTTTCAAATAAGCCATATGTGCAAGAGTTATTTTTAAAAACTATTCATCACCCCTCTTAGAAAATGATCAGGACCCTGGAAGAAAAAATAACGATCTTGAACCTAGAGGCTAGGCTACATGACTTCTAAGTCCCATTTAACATTTATTTCCTTGATCACACTATTAAAAAATTATAGTCGTAACAGAAAAACATACATCCTACATCACCAATTTAAGTTTTAAAACCAGAAGAGCAAGGAAGAATCCTAGACACTTTTCTCTCCCAAAACTTTCATTTTAACTAAGTTTACTATTTGAACTATACACCTTCCCCAACTAAAATACAATTGGCAATATGCTTTTTTTCATATATATAATTTCTGATTTAACACAGAGCCCTCCCCACACTCTACAGGTCTAGCTAATGACAATCCTGCCCCGTGAATTTACAGTGAATTCTTAACCTAGGAACCCTCCTTTTCTCCTCTAAAAAAGACTTACTATAGTGCTTACTGATACCATGTACTACCATGATACCAAGTGCTTCCTGATACTTTGTATTAAGGATATTACATAACGGATATACATTGTAAAGCATACTAGTAAGGCAGACAGTTGTAGGTACCCAGAAAAGGCTGTAGTGTGTTTTAGAGTACCACAAGTAGCAAGAAAGGTTATACAAGCATTGAATGGCTATGTTTAGCACTGCTCTGAACCCACTTCCCTCCCTGTTCCAGGAAGGTTCATATGCCATACAATATCTCTCCTCCCCAAGAGAGCTGGAGGCTCATCACCAGACAGGAATGCGGGGCTGCCAGAGGAAAGTGCAGGGACCTCTCCATTCATTCATATACAGTCACTAGCTACAGCACATGGCAGCAGCTGGAGCAGACAGGCTACTGTACTCACGACTAGAGAGAATGAATGGGGAGAGAGAATACAATCCCCTCAAAGCAGGCCTGCTCCCTTGTCTCTTGCAAAGGGGAAGGTCAATATTTTTATGCAATGTTCGTCCGCTGAAGATCAAGCCCCCGAAGTGGGGGAGGGAGGGATGAGTTCCTGATGACGGGACTGACATCAGTTCCCCACAGTACGGTAGGCCAGAAATAAAGCCAACAGGGGAGTAGAAAGATTTAGGGTGAAGATAAGGAGGGTCTGGCAGCAAGGAAATAGCAGGAACACTCCCTTGCAAAGCACTACTATGGAGGAATAACCCAGGAAGAGACCGGTCGGCCCTTCCAGGAAGACAAGAGCCCGGAGTGCTACGGGGAGGGATATCTGTGGGACTCATGAGGAGACCCCCCAGCCAGGACTGAAACACCCGGGGCAGCCAGTGCTCTCCGGGATGGTGCAACTCCCTCCACAGAGCTGCGCCCCGCCTCCCTCTTACTGTATGCGGGGTGGGGGTGGAGAAGAGATGCAGCTTCCCCGTTACACGATGCAGGACACAAGGCACAGAGGAAGCCCAGATTCATTCATTTCCGTTACAACTTTCCCACCTCAAGCCGCGCTACATCCCCCGCCCGAGAGCTACTGCACGACAACAGCTTAGGGGGCTTCCCCTCCTCCACGAGGGCGCTAGCCCGAGGCCCCCTTCCTGCCCCCGCCCCTGCCCGTTCCCCGCGTGGGGTCACTCACCTGCCCAGCAGATGCTCGTGCTCCGTGCGGATCTTGCCCAGCTCGATCTGCAGCTTTGCCCGCTCCCGAGCCGTGTCGTCCAGCGCCCGGCGGGCATCGGCCAGCTCGGCCTCGTAGAGCCCCTTGAGGCCGGTGAGCTCTCGGCCGCGCACCTCCTCTCGCTCGGTCACCTGCAGCTGCAGCGCGCTGTTCTCGGTCTCCAGGCTCCGCACCTTGTCGATGTAGACGGCGAGCCGGTCATTGAGGTGCTGCAGCTCCTCCTTCTCCTGCAGCCGGGAGATGCGCGTCGGGCTGAGCGGGGTGCTGGCCGCGCTGCCCCGGGGCCGCTGCCCCACCGGCGTGGAAGCCGCCATGGCGAAGAGCGGGCGATGCGGCTGGGGCCGAGGGTGCGGAGCAGCGAGGACGGGAGACGGTGCGAGGGGACGCGAGAGAGGGGGGGCGGGGGTGGATCTAAGCGCCCCAAAGCCGTTCAGCGAGGTAAGAGCTGCAGCGCTAGCGGCGGACGGTACAAAAGCGGGGGGGGGGGGGCGCGTAGCGAGGCTGGAACAAGGGAAAAAAGGAGGGAAAATAAAAGGGCCGAGGCCGCTCCCGGGTTAAACGGGCGCAGAGGGGCAGGAGCCGCCCCAGCAACGCGCCGAGGGAAAAGACCGGCGCCCGGAGCTGCAAGGAGCGAACCCACCCGCGCACCGGTTCCTTCCCCTCGGGTCCAGCTCAGAATGAAACACAAAACAGGCGGGCTCCACGCCCCTCCAATATGGCCGGCGCGCGCTTTGCCGGGCCCTCCCAGCTCCCGCCCACAACTACGGCCGCCACGTGACCCGCCCTTGCCCAATGAGGCAGCGATACCGGCCGGGCGCTGCTCTTTTTCGCAGACTGGAAACTAAATTCAAAAGCCGCCAGCGCCTGCAGTTGTCAGCAGGCGTGCGAATGGCTGGCGCGCGCCCCGCGTCCTCCCGCTCCGCCCCTGCGCGCGCTAGCTGAGACACTCGCTCTCTTACGGCCCCTCCTCCCCTCGGGTATCCCACCCCGCGAACAGAGCCGGGGACGCCTGGGCTGCCGCAGCCTGGACGTGTCTTTGTTTCCTCGCTTGTTCCCACCCCGAGAGAGGCCGTTGTACAAACGGGGAGGGGGCGCTGTGACGGGAGGCGGCTGCCCCTGCGCGAGGGGACCCAGCTGCATCCCTACTGTTCCCGCTCCCCTCGCGTTACAAACCCAAACACAGCCCCCGCCGCACGCCTCTGGGGGCTTAGGCGGGAGGCGCATGACGCCACCGGGTAGTTTCCCCGCTATGTATACCTCCAATCCAGGTCTGAGTCAGCTGCGTTCCGCGCGGGGGAGGGGAGGGGAGGGTTTGCTTGAACCTGGGGGAAAAAAGAGGCATGCCCCACACGCGCCTTGCCAAGCCTTCCACCCTGCCATGCAAACACCGCTCTCCCCTGCACAGCACCACAACACTCGCACCTGCACGCTCCCTGCGCCTGGCTGCTGCGCCTTCCCATACCCCGTCGCGCTTTCCTCTGCGCGCTCACACATCCACAGGGCCCCATCCTTTCACGCACCCTGCAACCCTCACAACCTTCCATGCACACGCAGCCACAACCCATCACCCCACCCACAGAACCTACTGTATCTCACACACAGCCACATCCCATCACTTCACGATCCATACAATCTCTCCCTTCTGCGCACACATCCCCCCCTTCCACTTCTATGACTAGCCCAGCAGACCTGTCAAGATTCACTCATTCAGAAATTGTCTCTTGTGAAACAAAGGTTTTTGCTATATGTATCTCAGCGAGACACCATTCAATATTTGTTTTTTCCAGTTTGTAGGATGTGCATATATTTAGGAAAACACTAAGCCCTGCTCCTGCAAACATTTAACGTATCTTTATTCAAGTGAGTACACTCACTGAAATAAACCTTGCTTTTTAAAACAAAAAAAAACAAAAACCAACTCATTCAATCTATTTTAGCACAAGCTATCTCTTAGCAGAGACATTTGAAAGCTCTCTAGTAAATAGAATCATAGAGTTGTAAGACTGGAAGGAACCTTGAGAGGTCTTCTAGTCCAGTTTCCTGCACTCAAGGCAGGACTAATATTATCTAGACCATCCCTGACAGGTGTTGGAGATTTTAAAGACAATGACAGAGATTCCACAATCTCCCTAGGCAATTTATTCCAGTGCTTAACCACCCTGTCAGGAAGTTTTTCCCTAATGTTCAACATAAACCTCCCTTGCTGCAATTTAAGCCCATTGCTTCTTGTCCTATCCTCAGAAGTTAAAGAGAACAATTTTTCTCTCTCTTCCTTGTAACAACCTTTTATGTACTTGAAAATTGTTATGTCCCCTCTCAATCTTCTCTTGTCCAGACTAAATAAAGCCATTTTTTTCAATCTTTCCATATAAGTCTGTTTTCTAGACCCTTAATCATTTTTGTTGCTCTTCTCTGGACTTTCTTCAGTTTTTCCACATCTTTCCTGAAATGCGTCACCCAGAACTGGACACAATACTCCAGTTGAGAGCAGAGAGTAGAACAAAAGAATTACTTCTTGTGTCTTGCCTACAACATTCCTGCTAATACATCCCAGAATGATGTTTGTTTTCCCCTCCCCCCCAACAGTGTTACACTGTTGACTCATATTTAGCTTGTGATCCATTATGACCCCTTGATCCCTTTTCCACAGTACTCCTTCCTAGGCAGTCATTTCCTATTTGGTGTGTGTGCAACTGATTGTTCCTTCCTAAGTGGAGTACTTTGCATTTGTCCTTGTTTAATTTCATTCTACTTACTTCAGACCATTTCTCTAGTTTGTCCAGATAATTTTGAATTTTAATTCAGTTGAAAACTGCATACCTGGCAACCCTAACACCCAGTCAAAAAGGGGTCCTCCCTAGCCCGGTGAAAATGAGCGAATGAGTGAGGGTGGGGGAGAGTGAACAACAGAGGGAGGGGGGAAGATGAAATCAGTGGGGCAGGGCAAGGGTGTTTGGTTCAGTCAGAAAGTTAGCAACCCTAACTTTAATCCTATTCTCTAAAACACTTACAACCCCTCTCATCTTGGTATCTCCACAAACTTTATAAGTGTACTCTCTATGCCATTATCTAAATCATTGATGAAGATATTGAACAGAACTGTACTCAGAACTGATTCTTGTGGGACCCCACTCGATATGCCCTTCCAGCTTGACTGAACCACTGATGATTACTTTCTGGGAATAGTTTTCCAACCAATTTTGCACCCACCTTATAGTAGCTCCATGTAGGTTGGTTTTCCCTAGTTTGTTTATGAGAAGGTCATAGAAGACAGTATCAAAAACCTCACTAAAGTCAAGATATACCACATCAAGCACTCTCCCCGCCCCAACCACAAGGCTTGTTATCCTGTCAAAAAAAGCTTTAATGTTGGTTTGGCATGCTTTATTCTTGACAAATCAATGCTTAATGTTACTTATCACCCTATTATCTTCCAGGTGTCTGCAAACTGATTGCTTAATTATTTGCTCCATTAAAGTGACTAGTCTGTAATTTCCCAGGTTGTCTTTATTCCCTATTTTATAGATGGGCACTATATTTTCCCTTGTCCAGTCCTCTGAAATAGCACAGCATCTAGCCCTGAAGGACTATGATGGTTAAGATGTGTATTCTATGGCAAAGGGCATGGATTCTACAGCACTGTGAGTGTATGAGATGAGAAATTCTGTGGCAGCTGAATTCAGCTGTTTTGATTAAAACCAGCTGAGGATTTGGCCCATGATTGAATTGACAGTGTTCCCTCAAGGAAGTTTAAATACATATATTATTTAGGCCTGTCTATACTTGAAAAAATGGTTGTCACTGATTAATATGCCTGCAGCTCTTGTAATACACTCCCTGTCCATGCACAAAAAAACCCCTCCCAACATTGCAGAAGCATTACCAGCACCCTGATAATACCTCCTCTAGGCAAGTCTTAACTCCTTTACCTAGACTGAATCAAATTACTTCAGTGCAGGTGCGGGGGGAGGGAGGTTGGGGACTACAGGTGTTGCAGCTAAATCAGTGCAGTCAGCACTCTCATCTCCTTCCCACAGTGTTGTTATTTTTTGCCCACATTGTGCTCTGTTCACCTTCATCTCTTTAGCCATCAGGCCCAAGAGTAGCAGAGATTCCAATTCTTACTGTTTGCACCTCCTACTAACAAGAGAACAAAAATTCAAGCAATATACTGTACAACCTTTATTCTGTTTTTTCTATCTTTTCCAGTCTTTTGAAATCAGCAGAGCTGCTTGAAAAAGTGAAAACAGCAGAAAAAAACCTAAAACGTGATTGCATCTCTGCAGCACGCTCTGCAACATAAAATTGACAGCAAAGTGGGATTACAGCATTACGTAGTTTTACACTGCAGCTGACACTATAGTAAAAGGGTCAGTGTGCACAGGCAACATCAGAATCAAATTAAAATTGGGATATTTATAGGAGGACAAGCTGAGGCCCCTGAAGGTGTTTAATGTTGGCTCTGACTCAATGTTTCTTATTTTTTTTAAATCCTTTAGTCTTCATTTAATCATGGAGGTAGTTTTTCCCCACAAAACTTTGTGGTTTTGCTTTGGTCTTAGTATTTCTGGAGCAGAGAATACCTAGTTTGCCAAGGGAGCTCTGTGTTGGTATGTTTCCTTTCACCTCCTAATTATATAGGTCAGATTTGAGATCTGATATATTTTCCCTCAGGGTATCCTCCTTAACCCTTAAGGAGTCCCAGTCATACTTAATTTGTTTCCAGCTGTAATCTTTAACTTGTCATTGGGACCATCACATTTTTGCTCCCCATCTTTCCACCTGAGGAGAACTATATGGGTACTGTGTGAAATATCAGGTTAGCTGATTTCAAAAAACTGTTGTGGTGGTAAGTGGGGCAGGCAGGTCAGATCAGTTTATATATTGTGAGAACACCACATAGTAAAAGAACAAAGGTTTTTCACACCAAAGTCTGCCGGCTCCCATTTCCAGGGTTAAGACTCAGCCTAATAAAGAACAAATAGCACAAAGGAAGGTGATGTTTTCTCCATATGTAGTCAAAGACAATGGATTTTTGCTAAAAGAAATCCTGCAACCACCACTCCATTGTTTTAAAAGTTGCTCCATGTATGTGGGTTAGAACACTGGGTAGCTCTTCCAATTAGCACATTATCGGTTATATTTTTATATCTGTTACTTGCATAGGTCTGAGACTTCTTGCTTGTCCAGTTAGTGAGATCTGGTTCATCTTCTTCCATCAGATTGGAGAAATGCTTTTACAGCCTTTTAAGCTGTGCCTCAGGCTACTATTAGATCATTATTAGACATGTTACATATTTTTCCGTAAAGCTGAACATTGTACTGTACCTCTTTGTTCTGGGCGCCTTGTTCCTGATATGGGACACATAAACTGTACTATGGACTACTTTTGGAGCCTGTCAATGGCACTCCTAAGTCAACAAGAGGGGTTGCTATTGAGTGACCTCACAAGACATAAAGGGGCTTAGGACACTGAGACCTCAGAGCTTCCAGACTCCGCTGGTCAAGAGAACCACCAACTCTCCCTCCCCCCGCCCCCACTTAACTAGTAGAGAAAAGCCAAGGAATACTATGCTTATCCTGTTGGTTTACAATTTTTTTTTCTATTTCAATCTATTATAAGTAATTGAGTTCTTTAGCATGCTTTTCAACTCTTATAATTAATTTGTTATACATTATATACTCAAATAGCATTCTAATTGCATCCATAGTTGAATATATTTATGGTTATCATAAATTGTAAAGACCATTGCATACTTGCCAGATGTTTCCTAAACACATTCTTGTCTACTGGTTAAACCATACTATATTAATACTCTTCTATTCTAAACTTACAACATTTCCATCTAAACTCTGTGGTATTTGTTTCTTTAATCTTTAACTGGAAACCTAAGCTTTGCATTCATGCAGCTGTTTATAATTACATTATTAGTTTGTAAACTACCATAAATAAATTAATTTCTAGAATCAGGCCAAATCTGGAAGTTTTGGAAGATTAACAGTAGTCATAATCTACAGTAAATAAACAATACTTGTTTTTGCCAGTTTTCTCTGCGAGTTATTTAATTAAAATGGGAAATAATATTTTCCTATCTGCCTTTTAAGAAGTTAAGAACCAAATAGCTCACTTGATCTGAAAATGGGTCATGCCTTTGAAGCTAAGTTTTTAGTTAAATATTTAGGAAAGAATGCTCTAAAGAAGATAAGCAATGTGTTTAGGCAGATGTTTTAAATGCCATGTTACACAATCCAATGTTAGTATCAATTTTATCAGGGAGTATTTTATTAATTTCCATTTGAGGAAAACTACAGATGAGACTGGAGGAGAAAGTGCTGTAATCAGCGCTTTGAATGAGCAGAACATCACAGGAACAAAATGCCAGAACTTTTTTGTAACAGCAGTAGCTAGTAAATACCTGTCAGGACCAATGCTCCTCCCAATTACACCAGTTTTAAACTAGTCTAACTTCATTGATTTCAATTGAGCTACTCTCAATTTATACTGAGGTCAGTGAGAAGAGAATCAGGCTCTCAGTTCCTTATTTATAATATTGCTTCACAGCAAAAGGGGAAATAAGGGATAAAGAATACTTTCCAAAAAAACACACCATAACAAAACATTAAACAAAATTCTGAGCACAGGAAAAACTTGTATATGTTCAGCACTGCTCTCATTCACCTCATTATGGGGCTAATCCAAAGTCCAATGAAGTCCAAAGTCTGATGCTGAGAAAGGTAACAGGAAAGATCTCTTGGGCAGAAAATAATGGTTTAGCTGCTGCTGCTTCTGATTAATGTAGGAATTGTGAATACCCTTCATTTTGCACATTTATGTCCAGCCTCTATAAAGGTGTTAAGTTATGAGATGCAGAATGACCTTCCTCTGTTTGTCAAATATCTGTGATTCTGCACAATTTCTTGGTTAATTACTTTTAAATTGGTATTGCTCTTTTCCAACAGATATGATGTTCCTGTTGTACTGACGGGTGGTTTTATAACACAGTGATGCATGAACTTTTCTAGTCACACCCCTCCTTACTATTAATGGAATTTGTCACCCTGGCCCAATCTGAAACTGTTTTTTTTCCCCGTTACTTGTAATCTGAAACTGTTTTTCACAACGGAAGGTGGAGGGGAAACACAGAGATGAGACTATTCATTTGGTTTAGTGCTAGAGCATCTGACTCACTCAAGAGGTTCCGGGCTCTCAACTATTATTATATATGTTGCCAGTTTATGTCGTTTAATATCAATTATTAATCATTACATGACTCTTCAAAATGAGAATCAAAATTAATTTTAAAGGCATAGCAGGCCTACTGTAGTTATGAAACTTGCCAAATTGTTGAAAATCAGCCAGCCGGTGCTTTTATTTGTATGTTTGTTTTTTAAAAGGGCGAAAGGCTGAAGTTTCTTTGTGCCCTCTAGAGAACCTTTTGTGCTCCCCAGTGGGGGACACACCCCCGGTTTGTGAACCACTGCTATAACATGCTGTCAGGGTTCCCTCCCCACTCTGAACTCTAGGGTATAGATGTGAGGACCTGCATGAAAGATCCCCTAAGCTTATTTCTACCAGCTTAGGTTAAAACCCCCAAGGTACAAAACTCCCTGCACCCTGAGAAATGCTTCTCTCACTGCCACCATCAAGTGTTTTAAACAGCAACCTGGGAAAGGAACCACTTGAAGTTCCCCTTCCCCCCAAAATACCCTCTCAAACCCATACACCCCCTTTCCTGGGGAGCTTGAGAATAATCTCTTAACCAATTGGTTACCCAGTGATAAAAAAAAAAAAACATCCCACCCCCGGGGTCTTTGAACAATGGAAAACAGCTTCTCAAAAGAAGGATTTTATTAAAACAAAGAAAGTAAAAATCATCTCTGTAAAATCAGGATGGTAACTATTTTACAGGGTACTCAATTTCCAAACTCAGAGGGATTCCCCCTCTGGACAAAACCTTAATGTTACAGAAAAACAGGAATAACCCCTCCCTCTAACACAGGGAAAGTTCAAGCTACAGAAAACAGAAATAAACCTCCCTTTTTACACAGGGAAAGCTCCACAAGCAAAACCAAACAAAACCTATTCGCAATGCCTGATTAACTTACGTTGAAATATTGACGGTTTGATGAGGTTGGGTTGGAGGAGACTGATTTTCTGCAGGTTCTTTTAGTCCCCAGAGATCACACTGACTCAGACAAAGAGCCACACACAAAACCTTCCCCCCTCCCAAGATTTGAAAATATCTTGTCCCCTTATTGGTCAGATGCCAGCCAGGTTACCTGAGTCTTAACTCTTTACAGGTAAGAGAATTTTATAGTAGTGTATCAGAGCTTCTTAACCCCTTCCCTTTATATTTATGACACATGCTCACTCAGTCATTGATATACATGTGTTAATATTTCTTTTCTTTCTCTAGATGACGCAAGGCTTGTGAGTAGGTGTCTGCATAGTATGTGTCTAAAAAGCACCGATGGAGCAGAGTTGCTATGAAATAGAATCATGTTTGGGGTTCTTTTGGGATACTGTAGAGAGGAAAAGAATCTCTGAAGTTGTTTGCAAAAGATAGAGTGGTTTGAAGAATCCTCACTTCAGCACACTGAATAGTGACCGTGTTCTTCCCTGTTCTTTGAACTCAATCAAGCAGAAATGTATCTGTTAGATAACTGACTGTGTTAATGCTGCATTGTCCCTGTGTTTCTAATTTCTGCTCCCTATATTTGATAATTCCTATGTACAAGGTCACTGTCAACATACAGCTAATTAGGAAAGGTTCCCCCAAGGAGATAAGGAAGTGTTGTTTACTACCTCTCATAACACAAGAACTAGGAGTCACCAAATTAATAGGCAGCAGGTTTAAAACAAATAAAAGGAAGTATTTCTTCACACAACACACAGTCAACCTGTGGAACTCCTTGCCAGAGGATGTTGTGAAGGCCAAGACCATAACAGGGTTCAAAAAAGAACTAGATAAATTCATGGAGGATAGGTCCATCAATGGCTATTAGCCAGGATGGCCAGGAATGGTGTCCCTAGCCTCTGTTTGCCAGAAGCTGGGAATGAGCGACAAGGGATGGATCACTTGATGATTACCTGTTCTGTTCATTCCCTCTGGGGCACCTGCCACTGGCCACTGTCAGAAGACAGGATACTGGGCTAGATGGACCTTTGGTCTGACCCAGTAGGGCCATTCTTATGTTCTTATCGCTTGTGCATGTGCATACTTGGTTCCTTGTGTCAGCACTGTTCATACTCAACAGGACTGCTTGTATCAATGTGCAGTGCAATGCACTGTGGATAGGTATCCGAGTGTGCAACGCACCATTGTCCTGCACACTGTCTTTTGGGAAGTTTTGGCATTATCTAAACTGAGGGTTTGCCCTGGTTACAGATATTTGTGGTCAGCCACAAGTTTAACTACACTAATGCAAACACCTACATAGACATACAAAGCACCTATAACACCTGATTTGCACCAGTACAGTTTACCTCAGACTTGGTCTACACTTAAAATTTAGATTGACTTACTTAAGCACCATATTTAAGATGACCTCATCCCTGGTATCGATGCAGCTAGGTTGGGAAGATGCATTACCTACATCAATGGAAAAACCCCTCACTTTCAAGCTGGGGTGAGCTGAACTGGTGCAAACACCCTAGGGATTTGCACCAGCTGAGTTATACCATTTGCTGGCCACCGATGGCTGAAGCGTCCATGGAGACAAGACATTATATTTTGTATCATCTCTCTCTTGTGTACTTAGGTAGGTAAGGAATGTCAATGTTTGTTCTCACAGTGTGACAACTTCATAGCACTGTAAGCATTTGCAAGCTGAAAATTTGTTAGCAGAATTTCAAAGCAATTTAAAGTTGGATTTTACTGAGCCATTTTATACAAGATGAAAACGTGATTTTAATTGAAAAGAAGATCAGGAGGATCATGCCCCAGTCACTTCCTTCTCCTCTTAGCTTCCAATTCTGCTCCATTTGAAGCCAATGAGATTTTTGCCATTGACTTCAATAGGAGCAAGATCAGGCCGATCAACACAATAGTAAAGAGCTCTTTGTTCCACCCTAATCTTATTATTGACACATTTATTGAGAAGCATTTAAGTCACTGCAGTCTCAATCTGAGCAATTCAATGGACAATAATATTTGAATTTGGGTCATAAAAATGAGGCTGCTTAATGCTATTGTGGTCATATCTAATCTTTTTAGTGTCTTCATTATACCAATTAATCTTTATGTATCTGTCTTTCTTGCAGGGCCAAGAAGGGACCCCTTGCTTCAATATATTTACATTTTAATTTTTCTTGAGACTGCAGTTTTTGTGATTTGAATGAAAGGTTGATTGTATGGCAGCATCTCCTAAGAATGATTTACTTTCAAAATACATTTTTTTAAATGTAAGAAGATACAATTTTAACATTAAGGGAAGATGAGTTCCATATTGCATATTAGTACTGGACCCTCAGCGTGTATCTGGAGAATGTCATTTCCTAAGCATTATATACTCTTTAATTAAGTAGCACATAAATATAATACAACTTTTCAATATTCCTGGTGCACAAACAGACAGTTCTAACAAAAGCAATAAAATGCATCTGTCATCAATAGCATCTTCCACTTTTGGTGCCACTGTAGCTGGCAGCATTCAGCACAAACCTCACTTTGCAAGTGTATGGGTTCCTAAAGTAATATATTCCCTTTGGTGGAAATTTGCTATGGGCTGATTGTTACTTTTTCTCTGCCATTCAGTTTAACATTAAGAGGAACTAAAGAAAATGGAGGTTTGCTTGAGACAAAAGTCTTCAGACATATCCAGTTCAGACTATTAATCTGTTCCAGTACTTTACACTGCCTAGCTACATCTGTGGAATCAACGGTTTCCACCTGTTCTTCAGTCTAGAGCAGTCTACCATGTCAGAAAATGTAATGATCTTTTCTCACAGTTCAGTTACCGTGGAAGTGAATTATGAGACAGAAAGGATTATGGATGTTTCAGGCAAGCAATATCACCACTCATGCAAGCATTTTTTAAATACTTTGAGAGCAAAAAAAGATTCTCAAATGCAATTTACTATTAAACATTACATGAGAACTTCTCTCTATTAGCTACACTTCTAATCCTTGGATTATATAAATACCCCAATATAACTAAAACAAGCTACTATGGTCAATTTTGCAATTTTTAAAACAAAATGCAAAAGATGCATTTGGCATGTTGCTGTATAGTCCCCATACTGCCTTTATTTTATCTTAGCTATAATAGTAAAATTATCTCTCACTCTTGTACACCTCTGCCCCAAGATATCTGAATTCAATTCAGATTAAAAGCACTGGAATTTCCTTAGTCTGACTTCTATAAAATAAAGAATAAAAAATAAAATCATCTTAATAGTTTTATCTACGGAGTGGGCTGTGCCAGGTGCTTGGAGTACAAAAATTAATTTAATAATGAAATCAATGTAAAAAGTAGTCTAATAAAAAGCTCAGAAGCTTTATGCAGGATGTTAACTCCTAGAGTGTGGAACAACAGAAGAGCTGTGCATCTATATGCAGGGTCATATATCTTGCAACACTGATACGGTCTCTCAGCCAGTCAGAGTGTAGAGATCTGGACATTGAATGGCTATGATATATAAGCATAGAGTTATTATGTAAATCAGCTGGAAAGCAGAGACCTATATAACTGGGAAATTAGGGCCTAATTTTTAGATATGCAGAGCACCTCCAGTTCCATTTGACTTTGGCTAGAATTGTGGGTGCTCAACAACTCTGAAAAGAGTGAACGTTAGTGAGGTAGTAATTGTTCTCTGATTGACAACTTTAAGTACAGTGAATAAAATATAACATGATGATCTCCACTATGGTTCATCAGCAGGGATTGAACCCACGACTTCTTGTGCTAAAAGTATAAGCTTGCTAAACAAATCTTAAATCTGCTATTGGAAGCTGCAGCAGACTCTTATGTAGATAACCACTTTACGGCAAAATTGGTTACAATAATAAGGATTTATTAAATTTTTGTAGTAAAGAATGTCTAATTTTATTGATTCAGGAGGTAAATATGTGCAAAGCTTAATATTTAACTCAAGAGATCCTAGATCTTGTTATTCACCAGAACAAGAAATCATTATGCAATAGACATTGTTATATGCATTCATTGTGAGAATCAAGACTTAGAATTTGATCTAATTGAATAAACTCCCATCAGATTATATCATTTTAAATTAACATTACAAGGACAAAATCCTCCTGTGTATTATGATGCAACATTGGACAACAGGCACAGGTCTCATGCACCCCTTCCACCCAACAGTCTCACAGAAGCAAGGCCATATTTTTCCTGGTACTGTTATGCATTTAGCAAAATATTCAGTAGAAATGACTTCCACAATCCGAGGTTGCAAGAACTTTTCTGCAGATTCTTTGAGGTGTTATAAAAATGACCTGACCCTTGCCATTTTTAGTAATTGCTGCCTTTCATAGAATGACAGGAAAGGGTAATAATGCTCACAGCAAATAATGAATCCCACGTTCATTGCATTAGAACATATAAAAAAGTAAGTCGGCGTTCATACCATTAACTGAGAGTAAAGGAAGAATTGTTCTCTCGACTGTTTCCAAAATGTACTTGGCACCAGTGATTGAAGTCATGTGTTTGTTCTAACCTCTAATGTCCAGTGAGTAAGTTTTCTCAAAACAGACAACACATTACTCGAGCATGAATGGGCAATTAATAAGCCATACCAATAGTAGCAACCCAAATGTGATCTGTGTGTGACTAGTTGGATTATTTTCAGTGTCTACATCCTGCAGAGCCTGATGCTTGCCCATATGCTTAGCAATTTCCTACAATGAAAAAAGGTTAAATGCTCTGTGTTTCTGACTGAAATTTCTTGGCATTACTGAAATTGCATCCAAGTTATGTCTGTTTTCTCCTGGGAAATAGCATTACCTGTCTACTTATTAAATTTTACACTCACCAATTTACCGGCTGGCACAAGAAGAATTTTTGGAATCCTGAAGAGAAGCTCCTCATAGTTTAACGGATCTGGGTATTAATCTCAAATGGTATCTAACAAAGGGCCAAATTCCATCCTGGGAGGCGTGAAGCTTGTTCTCACTGACTTCAATAGGATCTTCACTTGTTCAGCGGAGGGCAGATTTTGGCTTTAACGTTTCTTATAAAAGGCTCTTGGTGCATATACATGCATTTGCAAAAGCAAACACTGTGTACTCCTCTTGAGGGTATTGTAATAGCAAGTAGTGTCAAGAACCACAAATAATGAAGAAAGTAAAGCATAATAATTTGGATTAATAATTTCTCTGCTTGCAAAAGCATTTTACATCAAGTAAACAGAAACTTCATCTTATGAGCAAAATGAGATGTGCTTTTTTATAGTTCACATATGGAAAAATGGAAACAGTTTCTACTCACAAATTATTTATTTAAATGACTCTCTTCTCCTGCAGAGGATGGTATAAAGAAGCTGTGTAGTAAATGAGGTAACTGTTAAGGTGATGGTAGGATGTTGCAAGAGGAATCTCTTGTTACAGTATAGAAATACATTTAGATGCTTTTGAAGGATCTAATTCCAGCTTTCTTTAAATCTGTCAAATAGTTGCACAACTGATTCACCAGATGAATTCAAAGACATCTGTAATACATCCTTTTGCCTCTGGGACAAAGTTTTCTTAACATTTTACAGTAATTAATCAACATTTTGAAAATACATACAATAGTGCAATAGTTGACCTGAAAGATGTCTATTCCATAGATCTACATCCCAAAAAAATCCAGAACAAGATCTGTTGCTCACTCTCATCCATTCTTCCTTTCTCTTCATTTAGCTTAGCTTTCCTATCCAAACATGGTAAGGTTTCTGAGTGCTCTTGCTGTGCCAAAGCACCTCCAATCTCTCTTTAATTACTAATTGCTATCAACACAGAGAGGTGGAGATACATTGTGTGATATTAATTATTCTTTATTCCTGTCAGAGAGAAATTCATCCTTGTGTAGAGGACCAGTACAAGGTCTATGCCCCACTTAAGCAGCATCGCCAGACACCAAAAATCATGGGTCAGGTCCCTCAAAAACATGAGATTTACAAAATAATACATTGTAAGTGTTTTTAAATTTGTCTTCTGTTTGTTGAGCCTTGTGGGCAGGGCCGGCGCGCCCACTAGGCGACCCGAGGCAGCTGCCTCCCGGCTCCGCGTAGAGACTGTCCGGTTTGGCCAATGTACATGGCAGAGGGGCATTGCTGGCACATGATGGCATATATCACATTGGTAGATGTGCAGGTGAATGAGCCCCTGATGGCGTGGCGGATGTGATTAGGCCCTGTGATGGTATCACTTGAATCGATATGCGGACAGAGTTGGCATCGGGCTTTGTTGCAAGGATATATGCCATCATATGCCAGCAATGCCCCTCTGCCATGTACATTGGCCAAACCGGACAGTCTCTATGCAAAAGAATAAATGGACATAAACCTGACATCAGGAATCATAACATTCAAAAACCAGTAGGAGAACACTTCAACCTCCCTAATCACTCAGTGACAGACTTGAAGGTCACAGTGTTGCGACAGATTAACTCCAAAAACAGACTTCAAAGAGAAGCTGTTGAACTCGAATTGATATGCAAACTAGATTGCATTACCTCAGGATTAAATCGGGACTTGGAATGGCTCGGCCATTATGTTAATTGAATCCATTTCCCTTAAGTTTACGATCCTCATTCACACCTGTGTGACCATCTTGTTTATCACTTCAAAGGTTTTTCTTCCCCTACTGTTATGGTTCCTCTCAATTAATTAGCCCTTAAGGTTGGTCTATGCACCTCCACCTTATCATGTTTCTCTGACTGTATAAATATCTGTCTACTGTATGTTTCATTCCATGCATCCGATGAAGTGAGTACTAACCCACGAAAGCTTATGCTGAAATAAATTTGTTAGTCTCTAAGGGTATGTCTATACTTACCCGTCGCGTCGGAGGCGCGGGATCGATGTTCTGGGTTCAATTTATCACGTCTTGTCAAGACGCGATAAATCGAACCAGGAAGTGCTCCCTCGTCGATGCTAGTAATCCAGCTCGACGAGTGGAGTTGGCGGAGTCGACGGGGGAGCCTGCGCGCCGCGTCTGGACCACAGGTAAGTTCGAACTAAGGTACTTCGATTTCAGCTACGTTATTAACGTAGCTGAAGTTGCGTATCTTAGTTCGACGGGGGGGTTAGTGTAGACCTGGGCTAAGGTGCTACAAGTTTTTCTTTCTTATTTTCGTTTTGCTGACACAGACTAACACGGCTACTACACTGAAACCTGTAAAGATGGAGTAACCCATGGACTTCAGTGGAGTTATGTTTTCTGCGTGCACACATTTTTTCTGTGTCCCTCATTATGGAACTTTGTCACACATTGTATCCCATACTTGGGCTTGGCAGGAGTTTGAGTTGTTATTCTCAGCTGATACTAACAGAAATAAAATTAAATGCAGTCCCTTTTTATCAAAAGAAGGAAATGAAACTGGAGAAATCAACACAGCACTCACATTGCTAAACAGAGCTTCAACTGCCATCTATGGATTTACTATGGAAATTCATGCTCAAACTGCATAAGAAAAACAAATTAGCTTCTCACTAAGAAATCCACATTACCTCTCACTCATGTAAGTCAATCACCAATTGATCAGTTTTAAAAACCAAAGCCATCTGAGTGTGACCTTTTAGTTGGTGAATGGCACATTCAGCTTAGTTCAGTAAGAGAACATTGCTTTAAATGGAAGAGAAAAGAATTTTATAATAAAGATTGCAATGACTGGGTCTGCTAGAAGGTACCCTCTAAAGCACATCCGACAGAGAGCCATACCCTAAGAATATTCATAATCTAGCAGTAATCCTGTTTGAGGTATGTTCCCCTCTTCCTTCAGATCTGATGGAAACGCCTTCATCCAACTCCTGTGGGTTTGGGGTCTGACTCCGTGGGTGCTCCGGGGCTGGAGCACCCACGGGGAAAATTTGGTGGCTGCTGAGCACCCACTGGCAGCTTCCCGCCAGACCCCCACCTGCGCCCAACTCACCTTCCGGCTTGTTCCCGCCTACCAGCGAAAAGCCGCGGCTTTTTTTAGCCCAGCCGCTGCCGCCTCTCAGCTGTTGGGTGGGGCGGCGGGGGAAAGCGCAGTGGGGAGGTGAAACGCCGCCGAGGAGCTGCTCGGAAGGTGAGCTGCCGCAGCGGGGAGCGAGCCTCCTGCCGCGGGCGGGGGCGGAGCCTGCCCCCGTGACCCAGGGGCGGGCGGCAGGACTGCCGCAGGCGGAAGACCAAGCCGCCTGCCCCCGCGGGCAGGGGGCCGAGCCTCCTGCCGTGAGTGGGGGTCTAAGCCTGCCCCCGTGACCCATGGGCGGGCGGGGGGCCGAGCTACCTCCCCCCGCGGCCGGCAGGGGACCGAGCCGCCTCCCGCCACGGCCCACTGAGCCGCTGCCGCGGGGGGTGGGAAGCTGTGTGGGGGAGCTGGCTGCAGGCGGGGGGGGGGGGGGGGGGCGCGGCGCTACTGGTGGGGGTGCAGGTAGGGTGACCCGAAAGCAAGTGTGAAGAATCGGGACAGGGGGTTGGGTGTAATAGGAGCCTATATAAGAAAAAGACCCAAAAATCAGGACATCTGGTCACCCTAGGCGCAGGGCTGGTGCAAGGAAGTTTTGCCTAGGGCGCAAAACTTCCTTGCACTGGCCCTGGCTGGTGGGGAGCTGCCAGTGGGTGCTCAGAACCCACCAATTTTTCCCCCGGGGGAGGAGGCGGGGCAGGGATTTGGGGAAGGAGCAGGGCCAGGGGTGGAGTTAGGGCGGGGCCAGGGGCGCGAGCTCCCACCGGTGCCGACGAAAGTCGGCACCTATGGTCTGGGGAATGGGAAAGGACAGGGGCAAGACTAGAAGAGACAGCTTGTCAGCCAGGGAGTGGGCAGTCAGGCTAGTGGGCAGAGCCAGAGCCCAGAATCAGAAGCCGGCAACCAAAGTAGGGCCTATCATAACAGCCAACTGAGGATCCACCTAGCTGCACAGGCAGCTTCCTATTGTCCTCTCTCCAGGCTTAAGTAGTGCGCCTGGACAAATCAAGGACCCTGCTGGGAGCACTGGCAATTGGGCCCGCTGTGGGTGGCACTGCCTGTGGTGCGTCGGCCCACAACCCGCCCACTCAGTGCTCTGCTAGAGATGGCAGTGTGGACGAGGCAGTTGTCTATAGACCAGTAGACCCATCTTCCAGCCCCCTGGATCCTCATGCAGCCAGTCTGTAGCAACCTCAAACTGCAGGGAATCCCAGCATAAGTTAATACATTAATTTATGCTAGTACTCTAAACAAAATGTGACATTCCCCAATTACTGCAGTTCTGAGGTGGGAAACGTTCTTGTGGAAGCTATGCTGCCATGGGGCTGGGTTGGGAACGGTGTAGAAGCAGAGATCCTCTGGAGGATGAGGAGTTGTAATGCTGAAGAGAATCAAACTGTAGTTCTGGGGATCCTATGACTGACTTTGTGAGCTGCAATTTGCTCTGAGGCTACTCAGCAAATGTTCTCTCACTTCCATTTACTATGATGGCTTCCACTAAATTTCAGTTACTGGGTCGCCCTGAAATCTAATGCCATTGTAATTATGTGAGTGACTCAGACAGTAAGGAGTGCTTCTTAAGTAATGTAGCATTGCTTTCTTCATCTTGCTGCACTGAAGTCATAGAATTTAAGGCCAGAAAGAATCACCAGATCATCTAGTCTTACTTCCTGTGTATCACAGGTCACCAACACCACCCAGCACCCACACACTAATGCCAACATCTTAGACCAGCATCTTACAGCCCTCAGGAGACTAAAGTACAACGTGCCACCGGCAGAGAACAGAAAGGACTGACGTGCACCAAAGCCAGGGGCTCCTGTAATGGCAAGGAATTCATTAAGTAAGATGTAGCCAGGTGATCTGGACAACAGCGATCCACACCCCACACTAGAGAGGAAGTCAAAACCCCACCAAGGTCACAGACAGTCTGACCTGGGGGGAAAATTCCTTCCTGATCAGTTAGACCCTGCACATGTAATCAAGAACCAGCCAGCCAAGCACCAGGAGAGAGAATGTTCAGTGCCACCTCAGAGCACCAGCCCACCCCATCCAATGTTCCTTCTCCAGTAGTGGCTCTCTCTGATACTTCAGAGGAACGAGACAAATAACCCAGAATACATTGCAGGGAAATCCTTTCCTGATCCTTACAGTTGACCAGCAGAAGCCCTGAAGCATGAGATTTTAGGAACATCTGACCTGAACCAGAAGGGACCTCAGGGTGCCGAGCCCTGCTCTTCACCATCACAAGCACCCGCTTCATACAGTCCTACTCACAAATTTGTCCAGCTCCCTCTTAAAACTATTTAAGTTGTTTTCCTCCACAACTCCTATTGAGAGGCTGATCCAGAACCTCATTCCTCCGATTATTAGAAACTTTCTTCTGATTTCCAGTCTGAATTTGTTCATGGCGAATTTATATCCATTTGTGATTGTGCCAACATTTGTCCTTTAACTTAAAGCTCTTCACTCTCCCTAGTATTTATCCCCTGATGTACTGATAGAGAGCAATCATATCCCCTTCTTTTTGCTAGGCTAAACAAGCCAAATTCTTATTAGACCCCCTCTTTTAAGATAGGCTTTCCATTTCCCTGATCATCTTAGTAGCTCTTCTCTGCACCTGCTGAAGTTTGAACTCACATTTCTTGAACATGCGTGATCTGAATTGCACACAGTATTCCAGATGAGATCCTGCCAGTGCCTTGTATAATGGCATTAATACTTCTCTATCACTACTGGAAATGCCTTGCCTAATGCATCTTAGGCTAGGTCTACACTACCCCCCCCTATCGAACTAAGGTACGCAACTTCAGCTACGTGAATAACGTAGCTGAAGTCGCAGTACCTTAGTTCGAATGAAAAAGCACTTACCCGGGGTCCACACGCGGCGCGCAGGCTCCCCTGTCGACTCCGCCTACTCCGTTCGTCGAGCTGGAGTACCAGCGTCGACAACCGAGCACTTCCTGGTTCGATTTATCGCGTCTTGACAAGACGCGATAAATCGAACCCAGAACATCGATCCGACGCGTTCGACGCGACGCGTAAGTATAGACCTACCCTCAGTATTGCATTTGCCTTTTTCACAGTCACATTACATTAGTGGATCATAGTTATCCCGTGATCAACCAACACATACAGGTCTCTCTCCTCCTCTGTCACTTCCAATTGAAGAGCCCCCAACTTCTATCAGAAATGTCTTATTAGACGACCCTAAATGCAAGACCTTGCTTGTAGTACTATTAAATTTCATCCCATTTCTGTCACTCCACTTTTCAAGGTCATCCAGATCTTCCTGTGTAATATTCCAATCCTCCTCTGTACTGACAATGCCTCCCAAATTTGTATCATCAGCAAATTTCATTGGCACACTCCTACTTTTTGTACTAAGGTCATCAATAAAAAATATTAAATAAGACCAATCTTAGTGTCTATACTAGGGTTTAGCCTTGAAACCAAGGTTAGCTCTATCAAGACAAATTGTAGCTTTCTTTGTCTACACAAGAGGTTTGTTCCAGCACTAACCCTCAGTTGCTGACATTGGGTCTAAACCTCACTGCAGACATAGCCTTAGTAAGTCACCCTAGGCCTATACTAATTTGCAATGAGGTTTAAGAGTCTAGCACTGAACACGAAGCTGCCAGCAGTTAGGTATTTCTTTATTACTGCTATGCAAAGCTATTTAGTCATCCAAGGGTCATAGTAAAGAAGAGAAACAAGAGTATTTACAGCAAGTACAAAAAAAGTTATGTAGCAGCAAGTTCCTTTCCTTATTGAGGAGCGTATATTTATCCTTGTCCTACTTTCATAATATCCTCCACTGTAGAGTCTCATCTGTCATATCGTGATAAGGCCTGGTCTACACTACTTAGCCCTAGTCTACACTACGAGTTTATGTGGAATTTATTAGCATTCTGTCGATTAATCCGTGCACCCGTCCACACGACGAAGCCATTTACATCGACTTCTAGGGCTCTTAAAATCTTTTTCTCCACTCCACCCCCAACGAGGGGATTAGCGCTAAAATCGATATTGCCGAGTCAAATTAGGGTTAGTGTGGACGCAATTCGACAGTATTGGCCTCCTGGATCTATCCCACAGTGCACCATTTGACCGCTCTGGACAGCAGTCTGAGCTCGAATGCTCTGCCCAGGTAGACAGGAAAAGCCCCGCGAACTTTTGAATTTCATTTCCTGTTTGGCCAGCGTGGTGAGCTGCAGGTGAGTGCAGATCTCATCAGCAGACCATGATGGAGTCCCAGAACCAAAGACGAGCTCCAGCGTGGACTGAGCGTGAGGTATGCGATCTGATCGCTGTATGGGGAGATGAAACCGTGCTAGCAGAACTACGGTCCAAAAGAAGAAATGCTAATACATATGCCAAAGTCTCCAAGGGCATGCAGGACAGAGGCTACAACAGGGACGCGCAACAGTGCCGCATTAAAATTAAGGAGCTCAGGCAAGCCTACCAAAGAACCAGAGATGCAAACGGCCACTCTGGGTCAGAGCCCCAGACATGCCGCTTCTATGACGAGCTGCATGCCATTCTAGGGGGTGCAG
Organism: Chelydra serpentina; assembly: GCA_037349315.1. Classification (NCBI taxonomy): domain Eukaryota; kingdom Metazoa; phylum Chordata; order Testudines; family Chelydridae; genus Chelydra; species Chelydra serpentina. The sequence continues at coordinate 34,133,387 of JBAIAC010000042.1, forward strand.
CCACCACTGACCCACCTATGTTCTATGACTCCGTAAGTGGATCATCAGAAACCACCGAGGAGCATTTTCGGGAAGAGAAAGATGATGATAATGATGCTGAAAATAGTGCACAGACACAGCAAGGAAGCGGAGAAGCCCTTTTCTCCGACAGCCAGGAACTCTTTGTCACCCTGGAGCCAGTACCCTATGAACCCACCCAAGGCGTGCTCCCGGACCTTGAAGGCGGAGAAGGGACCTCTGGTGAGTGTACCTCTGTGAAATTAATACATGTTTTATAAGCAAGCATGTTTAATGATTAATTCGCGGCCAGTACAGCTACAGCTACTGGAAAAGTCTGTTAACATGTCTGGGGATGGAGCGGAAATCCTCCAGGGACATCTCCAGAAAGCTCTCCTGGATGTACTCCCAAAGCCTTTGCAAAAGGTTTCTGGGGAAGGCAGCCTTATCCTGTGCTCCGTGGTAAGACACTCTACCACACCAGGCCAGTAGCACGTAGTCTGGAATCATTGCATTGCAAAGCATGGCGGCGTATGGTCCCGGTGTTTGCTGGCATTCAAGCAACATCCGTTCTTTATCTCTGTGTTATCCTCAGAAGAGTGATATCATTCATGGTCACCTGGTTGAAATAGGGGAATTTTATTAAGGGGGCATTCAGAGGGGTCCGTCCCTGCTGGGCTGTTTGCCTGTGGCTGAACGGAAATCTTCCCCGCTGTTACCCACGCAGTGAGGGGAGGGGGAACAGCGATCATCTTGGACCTGTATGTGTGTGTGTGTGGGGGGGCGGTCGAATAGATTCGCGCTGCACGTTAACCCGAAAACCGCCGCCCTTCCCTTTTCAATTGCCAACCCATTTTAAATGGCCAACCCAACGGCTGTTTATGGGAAATGAGGGGGTTGCTGTTTGAAACCATTCCCACATGTTATTAAGGTTAAAGAAGCCTATAGACTGTGGCTTACCATGGCTGCCTGCAAGCCGAATTCTGTTGCCCGCCGGACCTGCTTGTGTGATCTCTCACAACAAACCGGCAGACCCTCAATATAACAGGCAAAGTGCAACCTTGGACCAAATGCACATGTGCTATGTAATGTTTGGAGCATTGTTCTCTGTCTTTTAAACTACTCCTCTCCCGTTTGTTTCCTCCCGCAGCTGTAAATGTTTCAACGCTCCTCCTTTCATCACCGTCCCAGAGGCTAGCGAAGATTAGAAGTAAAAAAAAAAAGGAATCGAGACGATATGTTCTCAGAGCTCATGCAGTCCTCCCACACTGAAACGGCCCAGCAGAATGCATGGAGGCAGACACTGTCGGAGTCCAGAAAGGCACAATTTGATCGCGAGGACAGGTGGGGTGCTGAAGACAACGAGCGGCGGGCTGAAGAGAGTAGGTGGCGTCTGCATGCTGAGAGAAGGCAGGAGGGGAGGGGAGGGGAGGGCGGTTTGGTTAAAGGGAAGTAGAGTGAATCAAGGGGCAGGGCTTTTCATTAAGGGGAAAAAACAGAACTTTCACACAGCATCCTGGCCATTCATGAAACTGGTTTTCAAAGCTTCCCTGATGCGCAACGCACCCTGCTGTACTCTTGTAATCGCCCTGGTGTCTGGCTGCGCATAACCAGCAGCCAGGTGATTTGCCTCAACCTCCCACCCCGCCATAAACGTCTCCCCCTTATTCTCACAGATATTGTGGAGTGCACAGCAAGCAGTAATAATAATGGGAATATTGGTTTCGCTGAGGTCTAACCTAGTCAATAAACGTTGCCAGCGTGCCTTTAAACATCCAAATGCACATTCCACCACCATTCTGCACTTGCTCAGCCTATAGTTGAAAAGGTCCTGAGTACTGTTGAGGATTCCTGTGTATGGCTTCATGAGCCATGGCATTAAGGGGTATGCTGGGTTCCCAAGGATAACTATAGGCATCTCAACATCCCCAACGGTTATTTTCTGGTCTGGGAAGAAAGTCCCTTGCTGCAGCAGCTGAAACAGACCAGAGTTCCTGAAGATGCGAGCGCCATGTACCTTTCCCGGCCATCCCACATTGATGTTGGTGAAACGTCCCTTGTGATCCACCAGTGCTTGCAGCACTATTGAAAAGTAACCCTTTCGGTTTATGTACTAACTGGCTTGGTGGTCCGGTGCCAAGATAGGGATATGGTGTCAGCAATATGGCGCCCGCATGAAAAAAGGAGCGAAAGGATTTTTTGCTCCCCCCTCAGTTGCTTTCACGGAGGGAGGGGGGAGCAAGGGTTAGGCTCCTTTCCTTCCAGCAGCAGATGGTACAATATCCTTGCTATCCATCATCATCTCCTGGCCCCCTCAAGGATTGAACTCACAACCCCAGGTTTTAGCAGGCCAACACTCAGACTGCTGAGCTATCCCTCTGCCTGTGTTCCAGGCAGTACTGAATCTCCATTAAACAAAACGTAAAAAAGAGAATGACCAGAGTCACTCTGATCACTCCCATTTATGTCCAAGTGCTCCCGGCCAGCCACACCATAGGCCGGCGAGGAGCACACAGGGGGACGATGAATTTCAGGTCTATTGTACCATCTGCTGCTAGAAGGAAAGGAGCTTCTGCTGTGTAGTCCTGCGACTACCAGCCTCAGGCAGAATGGCCCCCTCAAGGATTGAACTCGCAACCCCAGGTTTAGCAGGCCAACGCTCAGACCGCTGAGCTATCCCTCTTCCTGTATTACAGTGGGACTGAATCCCCACTAGACCTTATGTCCAGGCGTACGCTGGACACATATGGTCATTGTGAGTTGAGCAGGCTCCATGCTTGCCATAGCAAAACCTGGAAACAAGGCGCGAAAAAGGTTGCTTTCATGGAGGGAGGTGGGATGGCTTGACGACATGTACCCAGAACCACCAGTGACAATGTTTTCTGCCCCATCAGGCTTTGGGATCGCAACCCAGAATTCCAATGGGCGGCGGAGACTGCGGGAACTGTGGGATAGCTACCCGCAATGCAACGCTCTGAAAGTCGACGCTAGCCCCGATACTGTGGACACAGTCCGTCGACCTCATGATCTTTATGCTCTTAAGTGGGGACACACACAATCGATTCCATAAAATCGGGTTTTAAAATATCAACTTCTATAACTTCAACCTAATTCCGTAGTGTAGGTGTACCCTTAGGTCAATGGAAGCCGCCTTATGTCGACCTAATAATATATGTGTCTACACTACCAGTTCCCTTCAGCCAACCTAATTCGCCTGTAATATTGACTTAATTACTCCATCTCTGCGAGTAATTACTCTTTAATTACTCACCACTTAGTGCTTAATGTTGATGGTTTGACAGAGAGGCAGTGTAGATGCAGTGTTATGTAAGTTGGCTGAATTGGCCTCCATAGGTGTCCCACAATGCTCTGCTGTGACCACTCTGATGATTGCTGTCAACTCCGCTGCACAGCAGCCAGGTACACAAGAAACAGCTCCTCCCGTTAAAGCCCCAGGAACTTTTGAATTCCCATTTCCTTGTTTAATCAGCATGGAGATCAGCGTGGAGGTGGTGGATCTTATTTGTCTGCGGGGAAAGGAATAAAGGCACAACTCGGATCCAGCCAAAGAAACGTAGACATCTATGAAAAGATTGTGCGGGGCATGGGGGAGAAGTTACCCCAGGGACACACAGATGTGTGAAAATCAAAGAACTTCGGCAGGCATACCAAAAGACAAGGGAGGAGAACAGCCATTCTGGTTCTGTACCACAGACATGCTGCGTCTACGATGAGCTGCTTGCGATTCTCATTGGTGACCCCACCACCAAGTCCCCTCTAAGCTGCTCAGCTGTGTGGCCGTGCAGCAGCCTATTAAGCGCAACCCAGGCACTCAGGACTGCGGTGGGGAGAGATGCCTCTCCCCCAACCCCGTCCCTACACGGCTGGGAGAGAGGTGCCCCTCCCCCAGCCCCAACCCAGCCCAGCCTGGGACCTGCCGCGGCCAGGGGAGAGGCGCCCCTCCCCTGGTTCCAACCCAGCCCAGCCCCAGACCTGCCGTGGCTGGGGGAGAGGCACCTTTCCCATGGTCACAACCCAGTCCCGGCCCGGATCTGCCACTGCCAGGGGAGAGGCACCTATCCCCCTCAGCTCAGGTCCTGCTGTGAGGAGAGCGAGCTGGGGGGGGGCGGGGGGGGGGGAGTCCTCTCTCCCCGCTGTAGCCTCAGGGCAGCCTGCACCCCATCCCCAGATCCCCAAAGCCCCGCACCTCCAGCCAGAGCCCTTGCCCCCGCAACCCTCTGCCCCAGCCCTGAGCCCCCTCCCACATTCCAAACCCCTCAGCCCCGCCGCCACCACATTAATTTTGTTATGTGCACCAATATGGAGGTGGTGTGTGACACATCACCTCCATATTGGTGCACATAACAAAATTCATTCCGTACATGCGTGAAAAAAATGTAAGGGAACACTACCCACCACCACCTTCAAATGCAGCGTGGACACCTCCCAGGAGTCTGAGTCCCGGGCCACTTCAGCCAACAACGAGCAGAACATTCTGAACAAGGAAGAGGAGGAGAATGGAAGACAGGTGAGCAGGGAATCCATTCTCCCTGAGAGCCAAGAGCTATTTTTAACCCTGGAGCAGGACAGCATGGTGGCTGAGTGTGATGCTGGGGAAGGCACCTCTACTGAGTATGAAATTCCAATCAAACTGTAAGGGTTACATGCTCTTATATTTTATATTTAATATGAAGAAAAAGTGAGGTGCAGTGGGTATCTGCTTTGTATGAGGTGAATTGAAAAATATGTCTTTTGTTTAGCAAATATTTGTAATAAAAATAATAATATAAAATGAGCACTGTACACTTTGTATTCTGTGTTGTAATTGAAATGGATATATTTGAAAATGTAGAAAAACATCCAAAAATATGTGTCATGCATTTAAATTGGTATTCTATTATTGTTCAACAGTGCTATTAAAACTATGATTAATTGTGAATTTTTTAATCTAGTTAATTCGTTTTATGTTAATCACTTGAGTTAACTGTGATTAATTGACAGCCCTAGTAAATATTAAACAAAATCTTTGACCAGCAAGTCTAGCTCCTTTTGAAGAAGCTTTTCCATGCTTCATAAGAATGCTGCTTAGCTAAAAAAAGCTTGGAGTAAAAGTGACACTCAGTGGAGGGAGAGGAGAAATGCTGTTTATCAACATTGTTCTATTCTCCTATGTCTTTCTATTTTTAATTTTCCTGTAGATGAGACAAGTTAAAAACACAGACAAGTCCCAACACCCCTAAACTTGATTTTCTAGGTTTTACAGTTAGCACCTAAGGCACCATATAACCAGGCTTACCCACTCTGGCTTCGGTTCCTGTGCTGTCTCATTACAGGGAATCAAACTTCAGACAGCAGGTGTTTCTCAGGACAGCTCCCGTTTTGGGAGTCTAGTGTATTAAAATAAAGTTCAAAACAACACAGATCATCTTCCATGCAGTCTTCCCAGATGGCTAACACCCTTGATTCACGGGTAGGCCTGTCCCTAATGAAGCTTTCCTTTTAGCTGGCTCCTGATCCCTGCATGCCAAACATTTCTACCTAGGAGCTCTGGAAAGTTAGCCACCCTAAGCCTCATCACTGGCTCCTTCCTGGCTGTTCTGCTACTCTTTAATGGAGTATTTTCTCCTGAATGAACTCAGGCTACCTTCATATGTCCCAGCAAGACTGATGTTTAGTCAGATGGCCCCCATCATGACTCATATTCTTTCCCTCCACTCAGGGAGGGAGGAAGGCTAAGCATGACACAGGTTACACCTCAAAGGGACATACTTCTGAAATAAATGGAACCAAACCCCTGCTCCAAGCACTCAGACTTTGAGGTATTTTAAATCAGGATTTGGATCTAAATTGTGCAGCTCACATTTATCTCTAGTTAAAGGTGATCAAGCTAGGTTTAGTATTTACTCATCCCTCTAGGAAATGAGAATACTGAGGGACAAATGCAATGGTGTATGGGTTGCAAGATTCTGGAGACACACTTACATGTTGAGGAACACAAATACACATACAACAGGTGGGTAACATTTTCTTTCTTACTACTCTTAAAGAAACAGCAGTGGCAAAGTTTGTAAAAGAAAATTACTTTTTCAACACAAATATGAAAAGAATTATTGTATAAGTGACCTTAAATCAACACTATTGTCTCCTCCTAGTCAACATTCCATGCTTTATTCAGTGCCTGCCTCCCCAGTGCCTGGAGTAACCTGCTTCTCAATGGCCTTGTCTACACTGAAGATTTAAAACAAAAAAACAAAAACAAAAAACCATTTTACACCCTATTACCCACAGCTTCAAATCAGACAGGTGTAGAAGAGCTCTAGTCATATCTCCTTTTTCTGAGCCATGTCCCATATTCTAGGAGCTGGTGCTGGAGGTGTCAGAGGCACTCTGGTATCTCTCTGGCAACTGGCAATTCTCCTAGGCAGAGGAAATCCTCCTCTGCTGGTTAATGGTAGGTTAACGGCCATGAATCAAGCCCAGTGACTCAAGAAGGAGCAGGAGGAAGGATGTAGGTGGACATCTAAGAACCCATTTAGCAGGTACATGTGAATGCCTCCCTAGAACTCCTGGGTAGAGATTGCACACCTCTTACTACATCCCATTGTAGGATGTATCTTGTGGGGCCAGCTCTACAGGCTGGTGCATAGGGGGAACAAAGTCATGGCTCCACCTCCTCTCAAGCCCTTTTGGGGTGCCACATGCCCCCAGCGGAGTAGAGATGGAACAGCCCCTGTGCTGCTGTGAATGCACGGGCTACAGTCTTGCCTGCCCCTAGCTGGGTTATGCAAGGAATGGGGAAAATTTATTATACACTCATCCTTCCACCCCCACATAAGGCCACGGACAATATGGTCCAAAGAGAGCATTGAATAGGGAAGGACTTTCTCCTGAAGTCAACTTCTTCCTCCAAGATCCTGACAGGTGTGTTCCTCACTATGGACGCACTCTTGCAATGAGCTGCATGCCTGCTGACACCTGATCCCTCACAGGATCCAGGCCTAACCTTTATATAGCATTATTTTTTTCTTCACTGTTTCTTAACCATTATATTAAAGAGCTTCAGGACCAAAATTAAAATATGAGAGAAGCATTTTGTTATTACTTTGTCTTCAGCTATAGTCCCCAGACAAGCAAGCCCATCCCTGTGGCCTAGCAGTAGTACTCTACCAGCTGAGACATGTTGGGACAATTCACATCAAAATACAATAAATGCAAGTGAAGGGGACCCTCTGGGTTTCTCTCTGGGTCCCCTTCACTTGCAGAATATACAGGCTTATTGTATTTTGATGTGATCACATCTAATAGTAATATTTTATTTTCCCCTCATTGCATTTCTTAGTGACCAGTGAGTGAATTAAAAATAAAAAGTCATTTAGAACATATAGAACATTGCACAACAGATATATGAAAGGTGACACTTTTGGGAGCCCTGAAGATGATGGCATCTCTTCAAATGCTTGACTTCAAGTGCAAAGAAATCAGACTACAAAACTGGGTATCTAGTAACGACGTCTTAAAATAAATTACACACAGAAACTTGTTAAAAAAGTACTAAGTGTGCAAAGTCAAGCATCAATAGTTCAGAAATGCCAGAATTAAGCTTACCTATGCAACATTAATTCCACCCCTTTGATTGTGGGTTGCTTCCGCAGCTGAATTGCTACTGAAATGGCCTTTGGAGTAACTTAGGCAGCTCGGGAGGTGCCCTAAGTTACAGCAGCCTATCCCGGACTGCCTATGGGCAACCATGCTACCCAGAATGCCTGTAATGTTATGCCCTACTGTTGTGCAGGGGCCTGTACTCTAAGTTGTCCAAGGTAACAAAGGTCCAGCTCAGCCTGTTATATAAAATTCTTTATATATGTCAGTAAAAGTTAAAGACAGAATTGTGTGGAGATCATGACTGGTAAAAAAGAGAAGAATGGAACTGGAAATTAATGGCCTAACACTGGTGCATTGGAAATTAGGTCTAATTCGTGGAGCAAATTCGTATCGCACCCATCACTCCCTTTTGGGATCCTTAAAAAAAGACCTTGGCTGGGTGTGTGAAAAACACTGGGGACAGCTGGACTGAAGGACAAGGTTCACCATGCAAGCTGTTCTCACTGTCTCTTGGGGTCCTGGGATCCACCCTGACACTCTGGGCCTTCATCATTGTGATCCTGAAAGATGTTCAGACTAGACTGGGCCAGAGACAGGGGCTGATGATATCACCACTTCCAGTGAATTCCACCTGAATACCACCTGGGATGCGACACTTGAGTTCCTACTGTCACTCACCCACTACCCTCATCCCCACCTTATTTCTCTTCTTTCCTCTCTCTCTCTTTTTGCCCTCTGTTTAATAAAAGTCTAGCTTAGCTGGCCAAGACTGTCTCTTTTGCAACACCGATGTGAGCCCGTGACCTAAGAGGCAGCTAAAAGCAATGTCTTATACAGCCCAATGCTGGTACAAGTTTGCTAGGTCTTGGAGTGGCTAATAAGATGGGGTGCTGTGTCTATTTATTTAGCCATGAAGTTGCAAGTAAGAAATCAACAGCGAAGACAGCAGCTGCCTTTAATATCACTATTCTTTTCTGTCCCTTTCTGTGTGCATTTGGGTTATTTTGTTTGTTTGAAAGGAAGCAGAATCAGATTGTAACAAGAGTGCCCCATCATCTCAACTAATTTTCTCTTTTCCCCAAAAAGGATAGTTATTATAATCTATAATACCATCTAAAAAACTGTTAACCAGGCAGTTTCCCCTATACGAACTCTCTACAGTTAGAGTGAAGGGGAATAAGAAATAGTTAAAATGAAAACCTTACTTAATATTTCACATTTCACATTCTTTATTCTTTTTCTGTATCATTAAGAAAGATATATAATGGTGCTTGTTGCCATGGAACTAAGCAGGCCAAAGTCTCTGTATTCAAAATCCCCCAAAATGTTTAATTGTTTAGCGTGTACAGTCACAGGGCTATGTTAACATCTTTGACTCTCTGGGCCCATTTATTCCATCAAAATTAACACAGCATTACATGCCCCCATCTCTGACACACACTCTGTACCAGGGCACAAGGGGGCAGAGGGTTGAGTAGAGCTACTTATGGCAGCCCAGCACAATGCTCATTATCACGGACATTCTCCTCCCAACCAGTTGCAAGCCTTTTACAGCCCCCGCATGCTGATGTTGCAGGGATGTCAATCTGACTCATAGTTTTTGGGAGTGATGCTTTAGGTCATATTTTTATTTCCTTATCTATAAAAGAAAATTATGTCAGCTGTAGATTTTATCTACAACGACAGTAGGTCTGAAGGGAAAAGCCATAAGCAATAAAAATGTAATGTTACATTTTTTCTAAAAAATTTTTTATAAATGAAAGTATTTCAGATTTGGAACCACTTAGGGAGAAAAACACTATTTTGTGATTAATATTTCTAGACACAAAATACTGAGCACATTGTAACTATGTATAAAAATGGTCTTGAAACTCTACTGCTCATTTGCTCATGGCGACTTTATATTTTAATTTATAAGTACTTAGGCTTTGAAGACAGCTCCTTTCTGCTTTTGATCTAGTCCGGGGGGGAGACTGTGGCATTTTTAGAATAAGCAATTGTGAATAAAGAGCCATTATAATTCAAAATTTAATTAAATCATTTTAATGGCATCTGTTCTTGATTGACAAGTGGAATTGATTCCATATAGAGAGCTCCTGTATGACTGGAACCAACTGTTCTCATTTATGTATTTTATTTATTTATTTCCATTTATATTTGTTTAGACTTTCAGCACCTATTTTGATTGATGGCCCTTTAGTATTTCTCCAAATTTTGTCTCTTTTACTTCCCCATGATCTCAGAGGCTTCGTAAACCCGTAATTCCTCCTTCAGCCAATAATGGGAATTTCTTTTTACTATAGTATACTTGGGAGCAATTCAGACCTAGAGCGGAGTCAAGTGCAACAGATGCGACAGTATTAGTTGGAGAATTTCCAGATCCTGATGTTGCTATCTGCCTAGTAGAAAGTATCTTTCTTCACATCTGAGGTAGGGGGAGGAATGCAACTATAATCTAAACAAAAGGAACGGGAAAGTGAACCGGCCAGCTGCCCCCTGAAGAGCCAGGAGAGGGAAGCTAGCTAGTCACCCTCAGAAGATGTAGGAGGGCTGGTAAGAAGACAGTGGGACTCTCTCCAAGTAAAAAAATAGAGGATAAGGAGTGGGGTTCATACCAGTCTCTTGGAGATGGTGGTGGAAAGCTGAGTAGAGTCCAAAGGTTTGTATAAACTTCAGATAAGCATACAAATGTCTGTATGCTGCTTATCTAAATCAAACTGGGAAGTCTGAAACTTTTGAGATTCTCCCTTCCATAATCAAAAATATGCAGGTCCAATTGCAGACAGAACTTATTTTTCATTTCAAATAGAACATCTAATCAGCTTTTAAAACATGTTAATTCTATTTTAAAGAAAAAAAATGCACCACACTGTGTTTTCTTGCAGCAGATTTAAACCTCATAGCCTATACAGTTCAAACATGACTGTAGTATTGAGGGGAAAAATCAGGTCAGAGTTTCATCCTCCATGCATGAGCAATCACAGACTTCTGGTATCTGGAGAGATGAGAATGTATGGGAATATCTGCAATCAGTATTTCCTGAGGAATTTTCTCCCGTATGTGTTTTCTTTCTTCTCCATGGCAAAGTCTTTCTCTGTGCTCCAAAAACAGACTATCTTCTGTGGCACCAGTATATATCCCAACATCATCTGCATGCTGTGTAAAGAAATGCCAGTAGTCGCCTATGAAAAACTCATTTGTGCCTGAACTAACTCCTTTAATAATTACTATTAACTGAAAAACCTAATTGATATAACAACCTATTAACAGATGGCTCAGTAAATAAAGCAAAAAAACCCCAAACCACCAAAAACTCTAGGCCAGGGTGGCCAAACTTACTGATTTTATGAGCCGCATATGACAATCTTCAGAAGTTCGAGAGCTGGGGCATGCCTGCCAGGGCTTGGGGCTTAAGCCCCACTCCTGCTGAAGCCCCGAGCCCCAGCAGGTGTGCTCCATGGGGCTGAAGCCCTGAGAATCTCCTCCCCACTGGGCAGAAGCCAGAGGTGATGCATGGGGGGGGGGGAAGACACGTGGGGCTCACATACCCCCCAGATTTTTGCCAGGGAGTTTCCTGGCCCCACTCAATCCCGTGGTGCTGCTGGGTCCCCTACCTCCATAGCAGCTGGAGCTGGCAAGCTGGGAGCTGCGGCCATGGGGAGAGGCAGCAGCCAACAGCTGGGAGCAGCAGGGAGAGTAGCGGCCCCTCCCCGCAGCTCCCAGCTGTTTGCCGCTGTTTCTCCACTGGAAGCTAACATGTGGGAGCTGCAGGGACGGACAGCTGAGGGTAAGTGTGTCTGTTGGGGAGTGACTCAAACTGTTGGAGGGGGTGCGAACCTTTAAATTGTGCCCCCTTTCTCAACAGGCACCAGTTATCTCTGGCAGAAGCCCCAAGCCCCACCACCCCGTTGCAGGGCAGAAGCCCTGAGCTTCCCCCCACCCCAGTCTGGTAGGCGGAAAATGGGAGGGATGAGGAGCTCCGGGAGCCGCATGTTTGGAATAAAAGAGCCGCAGTTTGGCCACCCCTGCTCTAGGACAAATTTTCAAAGGGCCTCCCATTTGCATGCACATAAGCCAGGCAGTAATGAACTGACACTGTGCACCAAGCCTCCTGATTTCTGCAGACAAATCCACACCAGAATTGAGCTTTAGACATGTGTTACACATTCCCATAGGTGCATATCTATAGACTTTCACGGGTACATTTCTTTAAATGTTCATATATGTACATAATCATTCACTTGAGTGTATTTGAATAATATACATATCTCTATTTATTTCTGTATGCTATGCCTCTCTGGAATATCAGACTTTGTAGTTGTTAGGCTCCTATCATGCAAACACTTATGACCTAGAGTAACTTTATTGATGGGAGCAGCTAATGAGTTCAATAAGGGATTACACTCATAGGTAAAGTATATTCACCTATCTGCAGGATTGGGACTTAGCTAAGGAATATGAAAGTAACTCATATGTAAATTTGAATTACTTCTAACTTTGCAAATTGATTAGCAAAGCACGCCTTTCTCAGGAAGGACTTGCATATGTGTGAAGTTTAAAACAATTAATAATGCTTGAATTGTCCAAGCATGTAAAAAAAGTATAAGAAAGTTTTTAAAATAAGGAAACATTTTTCCTTGTTTTAATAGTTCTAGAAAGGCTCAACACATTTTTTTTTTAAATTTACCATAAGGCTGAAACAAAGAATGACAAATCTAAGCCTAAAAGGAAATATTTTGAGAAAGCTATTAGTGACTGAAAATAGACATCTGTAGTGGGATAACTATCTTAGCCTTAGCTAGTGTCCCTTCTGTGACATTATAGTGACAAGTAGGAATATATTACTCAATATTTTAGGGGTCTAAATGTTTCTGAATTTGAGAAAGGTTTAAAATGTACCCCAGTGTGTGGTGCTTTACAGACAAAAATATATAGTTTGGTTCATTTTTTGCCACTTTTATGCTGATCATGCTCTGTTGTATATTTCTTTTCATTCCTTTAATAACTTAGCCTGTCTTGACCAAGTAAATGTACAGCTTCTCAGTTTCCTTTAACAAAATGTGTCAGAGGGAATGGCTTTTCTTGGGAAAGTGAAACATCCTCAAGAACACACCTCAACCTCTTCTACTTAGGGCTGGTCTACACTACACAGTTCGGTTGAGTTAAGGCAGCTTACGTCGACCTAATTATGTCAGTGTCTACACTACAGCCTTCCTCCCGCCGATGTAAGTGCTCTACTACACTGACATCATAACTCCACTTCCACGAGAGGTTAAGGCTTATGTAGGTATAGTTAGGGCAACGCAGTGTCTGTGGCAGGAGCCATACGTTGACAAGAAAGCTGGGTAGCTTTTTTTCTGGTCCCACTACCTTTAAAATGAATGTCCTGTTCTTCATGTCTTCTTTCCAGGGCATCACATAATGCACTGGAATCATCCCATGTTTGCGTGATAACTTTGGCAAATGGCAGTGAACAAGCCTGTGGGACAAAACATTTTAAAAAAGACAGTGTGGCGGTGTTAGGACAGAAGACTGGGTTGGGTTATTAACTGAAACAAACAAGTCCATATAATTCATAGAGGGGGAAAGTCTTTAATATAATTATAATTAATAAAAATATTGCTTCTTCCCTTACTGCCAGACAAGCTTATCATCTAACTGAAATGTCATGTTTTCCTGGGACACTATGCTGAACCAACAAATGTTTTTTCTTCCATATTTAGCATAACAGTAAAGAAATTAATTTGATCATACACATCGAGGAGCATGATTTCTTATGCTTCCAATCACTGCATGCTCTCCTCACCCCTATGCAGACACCAGATAGGAGCAGAGCTGGCTTTGTACACTTGCACAGCTGGGGACCAGCAGGGGCATGGTTTGTGAGCTACTCCTCCATTTGTGGTGGGACTCTGGGGTCTGCATCTGGCTGAGTGTGGTCCTGGTGCTCTACCCTTTGTGTAGGGTGCTAATCGGGGCACTTCTTGGGGCCGAGGAGAATGGTTGTATTTCCGTCTGTAAGCCCAGGGATACAGGGGGCCTGCCTGGCACTTCCCAGGCAAAGATGCTTCCTGCCCTGAGGACGGCAACAATCTAGTTTAGAAACAAGCCACGGCACAAGGGGTGTCTGCCAACACCAGGCGGTCTGAGGCAGGGCCAACCTCTGTGCTGGAAGAAGCCCTGGCAGCTGCCAATCTGAAATCTCTGCCGACCCGCTCCCTCAGACACGTGGGAGGGAGGGAATAAGCAGAGAAGGGGGGGACAGACGAGGGGTGAGTGATGGCACCTCGGGCGGGGGGGCGGGGAGAGATTAGCAGGGTGACCCCCATTAGCCCCTTCAAGCTGGCTCTGTCCAAACGCAGGCACGGGAGTGCCGGGGGATTGTGCGGGTACGGGGGTGGGGAAGCTGCTGGGCGCGCCAGCCCCGTCTTCCTCCTCCTCACCCTTTGAGGTCCGTGTTGGTCCCGACGGAGACCATCGCGGCTGCAGCCCACTCCCGACTCCCCGCGGCGCGGCGCGGCCTCTGCAGCGCCGGGACCCCTCGCAGCGCGGGGCCGCTCTGGCGTGGGCGCCTTTGTGACGCAGCCGCCGCCCACGCTCCGGAAGGCGGCCAGGCTGCGGCGCGCGGAGCAGCGCTGGGGGGACGCGCGCGCGGAGGGCAGGTGTAGCTCCTCCGCACTGCACCTGCAAACGAGCCAGGGATGGGCTTGCTCCGGAGGCGGAACTGCCCGAGGCTTCAAGGGGAAGGGGCATGATACATACCCCTCCCCCCTCACCGTCAGCTGTCTTTCCTGCCAGCCCTGGGGCACCACAGACCCTTCGTGCTGCAGACGTGACAAAGGCGGAGGCTAGCGCTGAGCGCAAGTAAGAGAGAGCGCTGGGGAAAGGTTAACCCTCCCCCCTTAAATTCGTTCCCGGTACCTAATGGGACGCCTAAGTGTTCCCTTAACTAGTACGTTTCCCAGCACACTCCGCACGCAGAAGGGACCCTTGTGAGCTAAGGGTTAAAGGGAGATACACACAGGGAAGCATGTGCTTGGGAAGGGTTAAAGTGATGAGCCCCGTTTTTGGTTCATTGCTATGAGGGAACTTGTGCTCAGCGTCATCGCCATAATGCCAACGATACTGGTCCTCTGAAGTGGCCTGGGCATAGTACTTAATTTGTGCCAGCGCTAAGCCTTGCACCTCTAGGCTTAGCCGTTCATAGCCCCACTGAGCTTGCTGTCTCGCTTATGAAAGTAAAAAAAACTGCTTGAGACCCTGCACCTCCTTCTTTACAAATTAAGCACTGCCTGAGCACAAATTGAAAATAAGAAAGAAAAACTTGTAGCACCTTAGAGACTAACAAATTTATTTCAGCATAAGCTTTCTGAAATAAATTTGTTAGTCTCTAAGGTGCTACAAGTTTTTCTTTCTTATTTTCATTTTGCTGACACAGACTAACACGCTACTACACTTAAACCTATCATTATGCAGAGCACAAATTGTTAGGCACCAGTCCAGGTGTTTTTTTAGTAGTAAAAAAATTGCTCTCTAATCTGTTTTTACATATGGTCATAGTGCTTTGTGCACAGCTAATACATGGAAAAACTTTTAAGAAACGCACCAGAAGCAATTTTAAAGCTATAATCTTTATTTTATTTTTTGCACTCTACAGCTGTAAGCTGAGCCAAATATGGGAAATTTCACCTCTCTTCTCCCAGATAGATCTCACAAATGCAGTGTCTGTATCCTATTTGCTATAGGTCAGGCTAATGTATTTCTAAGTGATTTTAAACTACTCCATCTTTTTCTTACTTCACTATTATGGCTGGTAAAAGTTCATATAATTCTGGGTATGGTATACAGCCACTAAACTCACTTTTTGCTAACATGGGCTCTCTAAATCTTAACAGAAAAGTGTGGCAACAGAGGACAGGAGTCCTGAGGTTGCTAAATTTCTCATTCTTTTAAAAATTAAATAATTGAGAACAGCCATACCTTTTTAGCAGATACAAAATACTCTTCCACAAGTCACTACTGTTGGAGGATGATCACATTTATGGATACTCTTCCTATAGATTTTTTTCCCCTAAGCTTCAGATACTTTGGAATGTGTTGAATTTCACCCTATTAAACAGAATTGCTACTGTATATTATTTTTCTATTGCTCTTGTTTTCTCCTGAAATTAATGGAAGTTTTGGATGGGCAAAAGTTACAGGATCAGGCCTTTTGTTTTGGAAACATTTTAGACTGAAAACTAATATGTGTTCCATTCATAGAACACCCAACTCTAAGTAACATTAAGATGTCATATGTTCGTGCTGCATGAACAATCTAGCACACAAGTTATTCTGCTATATCCCAAACAAAAAAAATGCTCAGCACTTATACCAAGTACCATCTTCAAAATGCTTTACCAATATTAACCAAGTAGCCCTCACAACTCCTTTGTGAGCTTGGTAGGTATTATCCCCATTTTACAGATGGGAAAAAAATTAAACAGAAGGCAAGGTGACAGATGGGATTAGAACTCAAATTCCTGACACTTCTGTGCTCAAATCTCTGTACACATTCTCTGAATATTGTAAAAGGTAGAAATCATGCAAAAAACTCAACCTAACACTTTTGTTTCTGCATGCATACAGAATATGGAGCAGACAAATCCTTGAAATTAGCATCTGATCCATTCAGCAAAAAGATCAGTCATGATCAACAGTTCAGAACAATGGTTTGAATGACTTATGTCCCAACTATTGTAAAACTTTATACAAAAAAGGTAGCTAGCTCAGTTCATCATCATAAGAAACGGGAGGGACCAGAGCCTTTTATAAAAAGTTACGCTTAATGTACTATCCACCATTGATTACTTTGAGAAAATAGGTTGTTACCCATGTGACTGAAGACCGCAGTAACCTACTTGCTTTTGAGCAAACCCACCAGAGAAGGTTTTACAGGACTTTTAGTTCTATAAAAAGTAATATTTCTCAGTTCTTTGCCATATTAAAAATATAGGACCTTTAATACCAGTATGTATTTTATATTAGCAAAATGCCTTTTCCCACCCATTAGATTTAGAAGCAGCACCTGCTTGAGTATGCCTTTTAGCTTTGACAGATGAAATATGGTTTGTTTAAACACTAGCCCTGAGTTTATTCCCGAATTTGCCAACTAAGTTAAAATAATCAGCAACAGATTTTGTAAAACAGAGAATTATCTAAAACATTTTAACATCTTCTGAAGGACACGATGACCAGACTGATAAAATAGGACAGGTAACATCTCTACCAAGCACTTATATTTAGCTAATTATATCAAGTTATCTCCAAAATACAAGTATTTCCAATCATATTTACTTGTGCAATTTATGAAAACAAGTAATCAGAGAAGTATAATATAAAAGGCTGATATAACATATAAGAGATTTAGTTCTCCTACGTATCCAGTCCATTAATGACTAAAAGATCTCCAGATCATGAGCATTATCAATTTCAATGGCATCCTCTGGATCCAGCTTTGTTTCACCATGTCCTTCCTGTAAATCATCCAAAGAAGCCAGGGCCTCATTTGTGTCACTAGCAAAAGTTTCTCGAGATGCATCATCATACTCTTGAAGGTTGAGCCCTTTAATAGCTTGTTTCATCTTCTTTCCTAGAACCTGTATTCTTCTCTTTTTAGCAGCTTTTTTGTTTTCATACTCCTTCTGGTTTTCAACATAGAAGATTTCCTTGAAGAGGAAAATATTTATTTAATATGCTGATTATGCAAGTGTTTGCCTTATAACTGCTAAGGAAAAAAACCAAGTGAAAAAGCCCTACATACCTAGCCATGAATATTATGACCTTTATTAATCTTTAAAATAATAAGACTGCCACTAAGACAGAAAGGGTTAAGTAACTAGCAGGCTAAGTGACCCAAATTCAACCTTTAAAGACGTATTAGAAAAGTATATAAATGGTAATTAAGCTATTTATAAGGAATAGCCCAACAAATCCATATTAAATAGACTAGAGATTTGAAACGTAGACTTGTATTATTAGAGAATTGGAAGAAGAGTGTGATTGTAGTAGTCTATGGTTATCTATATCTTGTTACCAAACAGTTCCTGTCTATTACTATATGCTATTGATTCAGAGATCAAAAAGGGAATATTAACATTTAGATGGAACTTGGGTGTAATAATATCATTTTCTATATTTCTCTTTGAAGTTTGTAGTAAACTGTCTATAAGCTTGCCTAATGGATAATTACCTTATGCTAATGAATGCAACTAGTTACCTGTATATAGATAGGAAATAGGAGGTTTTACTTAAAGCCACAATGCTTCACCCAAAGAATACCTGCTGTCAAGAGGCTGCCAGAGAACTATAAAAAGAACTCATGGGCCCTGATCCTGTTATCTCAGATCTGCTTAAGCTTTGTCAGGGGAAGTTTGAGTCGCAAGACTAAGGTCTCCAGCTCCAGTCTGGATCACCTTGATATTGGACTATAAGCTATGGAACTAATGCTGAAAGGACTCTTTGCAACTCTAAAACTCGCCATCTCTACTATGAAACTGCACTAAGAACTCGATTCATATGTGCATGTATCATGATCTTTTAACCAATATTAACTAAACTAAAATGTATTAAAAAAGAGAGTAAGAATTGGTTGTGAGCTTGTCTTTGGGTAAGATTTGAAATATTCATTGACCTGGTTAGTAATGTGTCCAATCCTTAGGGATTGGAAAAACTTTTTATATGATGAACAAGATTTTCAGTAATCCTCATCATATTTGACTTGATTGTCTGGGTGGGAACCCAACGCTGGGTTGTGTTAAGGGAGCTGTATTTCTGGCTTCTCTGTAACCAGTAAAGTGTTGTAGAAGCTGTTTGTTGCTGGCTTCGTAAATTTAAGTATTAGAATAACCACCAGTTTTGGGGATCATCTGCCCCGTTCTTTGCCGTTTGCCCTGATTAAGCAACCTCAGTGACTCTCTCCTTAAGCCTCTGGTCACAAAGACAAAAACAGAAAGAGAATAAATAGATTAAATATTTTTCAAAAAATATGACAGTTGCCCATCTTTTTCAAATTGTCATATAATTGTGCGCCAGAATATACATTTTTTTTTAAAGTCACTAATTCATATGGGTTGAAAAATAACCTTGAAAATATGAACCAAATGTTAGCTACTGCAAGACTGTCTGCATGAATCTGCAGAAAGGGTGAAACAGTAGCTTTAAGGAGAAGTGAACTGCTCCAGTTATCTCAAATGGAGTGTTAACACAGAAGCCTAAATATGACAGTTTCAAACATCAAGATTATTAATTATTTCACTGCTGACCAAACTTTATAGAAAATGAGACTGGGAGTGGGAGTCAGCAAAGCCTTGGGCTCAGTTGTAGAGCCTAGAGTGGTAGGCTGGGACTGGCATGAGAAGACTGGAGGGGGAGAAGGGTGTAAACTCGGACCAGTTACACGTAAAGACTGACATTAGATCTGGGATGAGACACTGGAGAGATTGTGGGATGGGGTGAGGGAATACGATCCAAGACTGGCATGAAGACAGGCTGGAGGAGACAGGAGCAGAAGGGGTCAGGTTTTGTGGCAGAGCCTGTAATATTTTCAAAAGGGGTCCCAGCAAAATAAACTTGTAGAACCCCTGGGCTACTTACAAATGTAACAATAGTACAGTACAGTATTTTGGTACATATACTGTATGAACACATCTGCAAAACTTGCTATTTATGCCTTGACCAACCTGCAAAAAATGTGATTTCTCCGCAATTTAAATAGACCCCTAGTCATTACAGATACACACTGAAAGCAGCTGAATTAAGGAGACTGGCATTCACTAACTTTTGAGGCCTTGACTTTGCACCTTTAATAATGTCTTTTTAACAGTTTTCTGTGTGCGCAGTTACAGACTGACAAACATTTTCATATTAGTTTAACCCTCCTCCCTTTAAAAAAAAAAAAACTCTAAAAATTATTAGTTCTTCAAAGAAGGATTTTAATTTACCTTAGTCTTAATGATTTACAATCTAACATGTTTACCTTGATTTGTTCTCCAGTAATGCTAGGTGTATTCTTCAGCAGATTTAAATAAACTCCTCCTGGTGTTCTTCTTCTACTACCATTCTGCATAAGGGAAAAATAAATTATTCATAATGGCAAGTCTAAAACAAATTCAAAATAATTGTCATTTAAGAAATTTAAAATTTCCCTTATTTTTTATTGGAGCAACTCTTCTTTACAAAATATAAATAATAAAAATACTATTGTGGTAGTGCCTAGGAGCCCCAGTTAAGTACTATGACCGTACATGCTAGGTGCTGTACTGAGGTAGTATCCAGAGACCCAGGCCCAACTGTGCTAGGTGCTGCACAAGCATATTACAAAGACAGTTCCAACCGCGAAGATTTTTTCTTTTTTGAGCTTCATTTACCAATAGTGGCCAATGGACCTATAGGACACTGTATAATTGGATAGGTGAGTTATGAGATTTTTTTTTTTTAACTTCATTTAAAGCTTTAAGCACCAGTCAAGAGGCAAGAATTGGTGTATCAATTCACCTATTCAGGTATTCTTATTTTTCTTAATTGGTATTACCATAGCATCTAGCAGTCGCAATCATGAACCAGACCCCAATGTGCTTGGTGCTGTACAAAGACGGGGGAGAAAAAAGAATTCCTTCCCCAAAGAGCTTGCAATCTAAATACAAGACACAAGACAACTGATCCATACAGACAGGGGAGTACAAGGAAACAATGAAACACTATTTGGAAGCATGATAGGCAGTGGTCTCTACACCAGCAACTTAACCATTGCCGAGTTTTTGGTAGGCCTCGGAGCAAAGGACGGTTTTGAGGTGGATAAGAAGTTAGTTTTGCAGATGTTTACAGGGAGGTTCTCCCAAGTGTGAGGGGCAGCATGGGAGAAAGTCTGAAGATGCTTGTTTGAAAATTTAACAAGTGGGTGATGGAGGATGGCATCATGGGCTGATTAGAGGTGGGAGTTGACTTTTCAATAATGAATGAGAGATGGTCCATAGTGTGGTAATCATATTTCATGGGTGGACGTTAAATGTCAAACTACTCATAAGTCTGTGAGGTGGAGGGGAGGGAGCAGCAGGTAGTTCTTACATAATAATTTAACTCATAGGATTCTAAGTTCTGTCATAACTACTTATATTTTTCAAAGACCATAACAGTCTAAGTAATTTGATGTTCAGGTCCTTTCAATGGTTTTCTGTAATGGGAATGTGAGCAGTTATTTCAGCACATTACTATCTAAAATCTCACCTATTAGGTTCTGTACTGTCCTTTTACTTAACTCAAATGCTTAATTTTAGCAAAGTTAGCATTTTTGTCTTAAGAGGTATAATAGATGTTAAAAACACTTCTGAAACCTCCCTCCCTGCACAGTAGTTCCATGCTCCAGTTGAGTTCAGTGGTTGATGTAACATCAACAGCAGCATGTGGCAATGGTGTCATATTAGAGCATGAATGGAGCCGAACATTAAGAGACCTGAAAATTATGGACATTTAATATATTGCTAACAATAATAGAATTTAACTCTTTCCTTTATACTGTTTAAACACCAAAACACTACATCATTAAAGAGGCCAATTTTTTCCAATAAATCAAGAACAGGAGCAACCCAAATGTCAATACTAATACTGAAATGTGGTTTTAGTGCATTTACCTTCAATCATTTTAAGAAAAATAACTACAAAGACAATATACACTTATCACTCTGTGCATAAAACCCTAACATAGAAACTAGCAGCAACTACTAGATGTTCTTTAGGTGTTGTCAAAAATACTTCTGTGGCACATGCACAAAAGAATTCATTGTCTGAAGCGTATGAGGGGTAAGTATTGTTAGGAGTTGCATCCTCTCTTTTAATTTAAGCTAGCAAATGCTTTAATCCTTTAAGGCAGCATCTCTTCCTAAGAGAAGACTAGTGCATTAGCTGGAATGTTTAGATACAAATGAGTTACGTCTCATTAAAGAGTGGTTGTTGGAAATATACGATTAAAGTAACTTATGCATATATTATGCTCTTCCCAAAGCTCAGTTGTTTTACAAACTTTGATAGCCCACAGCCAATAAGAAAGCCTATACTTAGCAGGGTCTGTACCCAACAAATAAGTCATCTGTAACTTCTCTCATCATAGACATGCAAACAAGCTGTAAGTCTGTAGCTGCTATGGGACTGTAAAGTGAAATTTACAAGATTCCTTCCATTTACTACAAAAACTTAGTCAGCAAAGCAGGGAAGAATGACAAACTACATTCAGAAATTTGTACTTGGGAGTAAACCTAAATCATATGTTGAGCCTGTCACCTTGACATCTAGTGGTATGCTGATTAAACGTTTATGTCGGCGAGTGCTATCCAACTCCCAACCTGCTTAATGTATTTACATAGCCTATGTGGTAGACTCAGATACTGCAGAATCTAATACTCCTGTGGAAATCCTGCGCCACTGCACACAAACAGAATTCATGTTCAGTGCAGAATTCCCCGCCCCTCCCCCTGCAGAAAATACATTCTGCCCAAGAAGTGATGCAGTTCCGCCTTTTTCCCCACCAGAGGCTGCTGTGGTGCCAGAACAGGGGCTGACTGGCAATAACAGCTAGCAGCCAGCTGCTTTCATCACAGCATCCTGCCTGGGGAGCCAGAGTGGGGCACATGGGGCTTCTGCGGGGGTCACAGACTGAGGTTCAGAAGGGCTAGTGGGGAGGGACAGAATGGGATGCAGGCTCAAGAGCTAGTGGAGTGACAGCATTGAGCCAGAGGCTGAATGGGGGTGGGGCTCCCGAGCCACACGAGGTGCAGGGACACATGGGGACAAGGGCAAATGTGCCTGGCTGAATAGGAGAGGCTCGCTGTCAGCCAGGGTCTACATAGGGTAGGCTCCCCAACTCCTTAACAATCCTTCCTCCCTGCCAAAAGAAACTGTTCCGTAATACTCTCACCCACACCCAACAACCTTCCAAGTTCACTCTCAGACTCCTTCCCCATCCCTAAGCTCCTTCGTTACCCCTGACTTTCCGAAGCCTTTGCACTGAAGGGTGCGGGAAACACATTTCTGTATTGTAGTTTAAATGAATTACTCAAAGTTCTGTTTTAATATGCCTATAAGGAATCAGAAACACATTTCCCCAATTTATTTTTTTTGGTCTGTATTGTAACAGACTTGCTGACAGGTATTTTGAAATAAATTACCAAAATAATTGAAACTGATATGATTATATTGTGTTATTTTGACAAATAAAATATGCAGATTTTTGCAGAATTTTAAAATATTGTGTGCTGACTGCCTGAAACAATAGCTGAGAGATGTGAACTCTCACCTCCATTTATTTCAATGCAGTGTTTACTCTAAAGCCTGATTAACACTTCATATGTAGGCTTTTGAAGGATTAGATTTTTATTTGTAAATGATGGAAACATCAAGTTCATTTTACACACACAAACCCACAAAAAATATTTCCATTGATAAATGAAATTTACAGATGGGCAAAGAAAGAAAAATGTTGCTTGAGAATGTAGTCTGATTTAAGGATATTTACTTTGTACACCTCGAAATGTGATGTTCACAATTTGTGTTTTAACGGTTATAAAGCTAATTTTTTGAACTCAATGTCTAAATAATTATTGTCTGACATTCCTCCCCCTCCATTCCACGTGGTCTAATGCCCCCATAATTTCCCACAACTACAAAAATGTATATTTAAAGAAAACTAAAAAAAAGCCTAAAATTAAATAATCTACATGATAAAAATAAAAACTGAATTTGCCAAGTCTACTTATATATAAGCATCGTCTATTTAAATGTTTACTTGTTGATCGTTTTCATAGATCAAATGGAAAAGGGATGGGACTGAAGGCCATGGTGAGGACTGAGAGTTTGAATCTGAGAAAATGTATCAGGTTTGAACGCGCTGCAACAGTATTTAGTATGAAGATAGATTGCAAAAAAGTTTTTCTTACCATTATGAAGAGTCCGCCGTTTTGTTCTACTTCAGCTGTTTCCATGAGCAGTTCAATAGCTTTCTTAGTTCCAATTATTTTCACTATTCGGGCTATCAAATCTTTCTTTGGTTCTCGAAGCCTAAAAAAGCAACCCCCCCACCCCCAATCAATAGGATTTCTCACATGAGTAAAATTAAGCAAATGACTTCAATGGGGCTACTCAAATGAGTAATGTTATGAATGCTACTGTTTGTAGGAGATAAGCTTTAATTATCCAAAGCTAAAGATACACGTAGATTTTCTCCTTAAAAATATGTGTACTGTCAACTCAGTTTTTTAAACTGATTTCAAAATATTGTACTTCTGATAGCTCAATCTTTAAACAACATGCCGTTTTGTTTTTAAATATCTTTAAAAAATTTTGTAAGACTTTATTTCCTCCCTACTGATGTTTGTAAGGTCTTTTCAGCAAGCATTTACCCATGCACATGTAGTTGCAGCATCACAGCTTACTAACTATGCATGAGAAACCATGAAACTGACTGTTCATGAAGTGCTGTCACATGAACAAAGAAGTTCTGCTACAGTAAACTTAAATTCTTTGTAACTAAATAGATGCAAAGTTTTTAGACAAATATGATCAAGATGATGGTGTCCTTTCAAATCCAGTTTCTTTTCAGGGACACAATGTAGTAGTTCAGGCCTATCGTTTATATTTTATTTTTTTAATTAAGGGTTTGCGTCGGGCACAATGGCACGCCTGTAATCCCAGCTGCTTGGGAGGCTGAGGTTGGCGGTTTGCACAGAGGTTGCTGATGATCAATCAAGGTGAAATTAAGGGTTTGCAAGATCTAATGTGTATTAATTTTTATAAATAGTTAACTAAAAACAGTTTCTGTGGATTTAGATTTAAGCAAGGAAGCTTCATGCTATTAACAAAGGTACTGAAAGCCAAACTACTTAGTCCAGTGGTTCTCAAACTGGGATCAGTGAAGATATTGTAGGGGGTCCGTGAGTCATGTCCAGAGCCACTGGTCCTGCTGATCAACTCCTCCCCTCCCTCCCAGTGCCTCCTGCAAACTGCAGAACAGCTGTTCAGAGGCATGCAGGAGGCACTGGAAGGGAGGACGAGGATCAGGGACAGGGCATGCTCCGGGAAGAGGAGGGCCAGGGTGGGACCTCCGGGGAAGGGGTGGAATGGGGGCGGGGCTTGGGCAGGAGTTGAGCACCCCAGGGGAAAATTAGAAGCCAGTTTGGGGGCCCACGAAAAATTTTAAATCAAAATGATGGTCCTCCGGTTGCTAAAGTTTGAGAACCGCTGACAGTCTATTTTCACTGTCCAGGCTGAAAAATGCAAAGAGTAAACAGGACTACATGATGAGGTAGAAATCAGATTTTAGACATTAGTATAATCTGAGTGTTAAATTTACATTTGGAAAGTGAACCATGTTCTAGATTAAGAAACTACATTTTAAATGTTGATTTAAATCACATTATTATGACCAAATCCCTGATTACGCAAAGACCTACTCATGTCCCTAACTTTAAGCACATAAGTAGTTTCTGAATTCAACAAACTACTCATGGAGTTGAAGCCATACACATACTTAAGGGTTTGCAGAACTGGTGCCAAATTATAAACTACTACAAAAGCAGTTTTTTATGGAAATGTAAACTACCTACCATAACTAGTGTTTCTACAGTGATCTGATTAGGAATGACAATTCCTACAAAGACAAGTATTAAACATGGAAATGGAGGAAAACAGATTTTCAGCATATTTTAGTGCAACTTCACAAAAAATAATGACACAAATCGATGTTACCCATAAAGCCATAAAATGCCAAACGGGGGACTCTACACGTCTATTGTTAACTAGAATTCATTTTACTGTACTATAATTTTTCAAAATTCAGAACAGACAATATTTAGTAAGAACAGGCAATGGCAATAATTAGTGTACATTTTTGGATACAAATGTTATTGTCTATATCAGTTTTGGTTTTTGTTACTTTCCACAATGGTAAGTTTATGCAAACTATCTACTATTACTCACTAAAACCTTAAAAGAATGTTAAGTTTGCAAAGTAAAACCCTCAAAAATTAGGAAATGCCAGAATTAAGTCTGTCTGCAATTTTGTATGCATAATACAAATAATTTTGTATGATAATTACATAATCATATACTATTCCCGCCCCCACAGGACACCTGTCTCATTCAGTGCACAAGATGGACAGTGCTCACTAAGGGAAAAATAGTATGTTGTCATGTAATTAAAGACTATTATGATGCATACATAGAATGGGGCCTGAAATAAAGTTGCACAAGTAACCTTGGTATTGGCATCGACGTTATTTTCTGAGTGCATGAATTTACAAATTTAATATTCTTCTAACAGTTTTTTGTGTAATTGCCTATGTTTTAAAAAAGGCAAACTGAAAAAAGGCCAGAAATCCCACCATATGGCATAATATTGACATCCACAATGCTCATCAGCAGTGTCAAAACCTTTAGATCCACAGCACAGACCTCTGCCACTTGAGCTAAGGGAGTAACAGAGCAGTAGTAGGTTGTCCCCTATGCTTTACCCCTTCCACTCCGTCCCTTTTGACCCATCCCTGTCCTAATCCTGTCTTTTCCCCATCCCTTGTGCCTCATCACAGTTCCATTTTCTTCACCTAGCCAGTTCCAGTCTTTACTCATCAGGTTTCTCATCCCAGTCTGAGTTCCCTCCTCTTGGCTTCCTCATTTGATTTTTCTTTTTTGCAACCCTGACCTCCAGCAGCCCTCACATTGCCACCCACCAAGGCTCCTCACCAGAGGTATCCCCCCACAACTGGTTCTCAGTCCCAGTCTCCCCATCCCATTATCTCTGGCTCCCAATCTCATTGCCCAGGGGGAAACTTAGCTGTTGCTCACGCCTTCTTGTCAACTGTTTGAAATGGGCCATCCTGATTATCACTACAAAAGCTGTTTTTTTTCCCTCCTGCTGATAATAGTTCACCTTAATTGATCAGTCTCTTAGAGTTGATATGGCAACCCCCATCTTTTCATGGTGTGTGTGTGTGGGGGTGGGGGGGTGGGGTGTGTGTGTGTGTGTGTGTATGTATCTATCTTCCTACTGTATGTTCCACTCTATGCATCTGACGAAGTGGGTTCTAGCCCACAAAAGCTTATGCCCAAATACATTTGTTAGCCTCTAAGGTGCTACAAGTACTCCTCTCTTTGTGGATACAGACTAACATGGCTACCACTCTGAAACTTAATAAAAAGTGGTGCTACCAGCCCCACCAATAATACTGCATTAAGGTTTCAGGATTCTGGGAACTTGAACAAGCCATTCAAACCCCTATCTCATAGTTTAACAGGGCCACCTAAAACAGTCAAGCATTCAACAAAGAACAGTCTTATTCTTCCCTTCAGTAACTTTTACATAACCTAATGGATGAAAGAAGATAAGATCTCACCGATAAGAAATTTCATCTGCCACTTTTTCCTCAGAATCTTCTTCAGTAATCTCGTACATCCCTTTATAATTCATTTCTAGTCTTTCACCCAGTCTGTCCTTGACAGGCCGTTTCCGTTTGAGAAGTCCTTGTCCATTTTCTTCCTCCTTTGACACAGTTTTTTTGTCATCCTGCATATATTCATCTAGCTCTTTGTCTAATATCTCCACATCTTGGTCAGTTTCTTTCATCAGCTTTTTAGCCAATAAGTAATTGTAAGTCTCAGACTGCCTACTCTTGTCAATATTACCCTCCATTCCTAAAATTCCAAGTTCAGTGGCCACTGCATCCTGATTTTGTTCCTGAAGCACTGCACCCCAAATATTGTTGATCTTCTTACCCCCTAGGACAGTTTGCTTCTGGTGACTCTGGCCAAACTGAAAAGGCTCTGGTTTAGCAGGAGGGAGGTTAAAACATTTTTGTCGTTTCCGTTTCCACACAGAAGCATCATCATCTGAATCAGAGAAGCTCTCATCACTTGAGTCCTCACCATTGGTTGTTCGATAAGGAACACTTGGTGCACAGGGTGAAATGGAGGCCTGGAAAGGTTTGGTTGAACTGTTGCCATTATGTGGTTTCTGAAATAGCAAAGTCATTTTGTATTAATTCAATTAGTATTTTTAAAAAGGAAAGCTACCTTGACCATTTGATTACAATTAGACTCAATTATAGACTAATTTATTCTGATTCATATGTGAGAATAATTTTAAAACAAACTAGACTAGCTATACTTTACTTTTAACTAGAACTTTCATCCAAGGACTTCAAAGCACCCTACTGACACCAAGTCCCATTCAGAATACCCACTGATGATTCTCCATTTCAGATGGGTAAACTGAGACATATTCAAGGTTATACAAGGTATCTGTAAAGAATAGATTTAAAAATTTTATTAAGATAATGTTAAAAATAAAAATAACGGTACAGAGTTTAAGCATAGAAGTTTCTGGTTATCAGAGGATAAGGTACAGATTATCAAGAAGAGCGAAGTTCGGTTTTAGGATTGGATGACATATAACCCAGTTCTTATTCCTAGTCACAGGCAAACCACAAGACATACTGATGCTACCATTGTAAAATTAGCATCCTTTACTGATAATTCCAGTTCTTTTGAAAATGATCAAAACAAGAACTCCTAAAAAACAAAATAATCTTTAAAATAATCTTTTGTCCCCTCAATTTTAGATGAATATATTCCTCTCTTTAACCCACACACTCTTACAGTAACCCGATGGCATTCCTGAATTATTTTCTGGCATAAAGCAACAGAAGTAAAGACTCTTTAGCTTGTCTTACCACTGTATAAAATATATAACTGCTTTGAATTAAAGGGTTATCTGATAGCACAAGACTTTGGAAAAACATGGTGAGCATAGCATTAAAAATTCATCTGTAGTTTACATGCTCCTTTCCTGGTGCACATCTCAAGACTATATTACATATATCTGTACCAAGAGAAAATAAAAATCCTTATTATATCTACAATTTAGTACACTCTATTATCCTATTCAGTGCTTTTCTGCACTCCTACCACCATATATTTTTCATATGATCTGATAATATACACATGAAAATCAGTATTTACTAAAAAAAAATCTGAAAGCACAGGAGACAATACAGCACAACCAACCATTAAAAACAACACGTGCGCTGGCAAATGGGGGTAAAGGAAAAGCAGCAATTAGACAAACGGGTGGGGGTTACTCACGTTTCACGGGATGACAGTACCTATCTGATAATAAGAAAAACACTAACCAGGCTCATGCAGTATCTCTTCCGAAGAGAAACACCCAGCAATTCCTAACAACAATCCCACTGCTCGTCTCCCATCATCCTCCCTGCAAAGCACAGCAGCAGCAGCAGCTCCCCATCTCCCTCTCCCCCGGCCAGGGACCCAGGCTCTCTATGCAACACACCAGGACCGCACTGGAGATGTGTCCGGGGGGGAGGCGGTTTGTCAAGGGGGCTGTTCCCAACCCACCAGTATCTCAGCGCCGCCCCGGCAGGGCAGGGGCCGGGCACGGGGCATTTCCTCGGGGCGGCGCGTTCTCTCGGGCTCCCCCAGCCCCGCGCGGTGTCTCCCGCCCTGAGGCCCGCCGGGCAGCAGCAGTGGCGGGAAGCCGGGGCTGGGTCAGGAGCCGCGGCGGGGTCCCGGCCAGGGAGGCGGCCGAGCCCCCGGGGCCTCCCCTCACCTGCGCGGGGCCGCTGGCCGAGACGCCGGCCGGCATGTCGGAGTCCGAGTCCGAGATCTCCCCGTCCTCCGCATCCTGCTCCATCCGCCGCGCCTCCAGCGCCATCTTCCCCGAGACCGCGGGCGCTCCACTGAGCGCAGGGGGCGGGGCGGGGCGGGGCGGGGCAGGGACCGCCAGCGCTTCCGCTCGCAGGGCAGAGGGGGCAGCAAATGGCGCCGCCTACTTGAAACTTCGCCCATGCGGGGAGCATCCGCAGGGCCTTACATGCCCCACTGTGCCTTGCGCTGGGTGAGCGGGGGGGGCCGCAGGGCATGCCGGGATCTGTAGTCTTTGCCGGAAATCCCCATGGGAGGCCAGGTTGGGACTGTTCCAAGGGGAAAAGAAGCCCTAATACACGTTGTCCTGACGTCATCTTGCCATATCCTACGACATCAGCCACCACGTCAGGTCCCTGCATAGGCAACGTCATCCCACTGCTTTGCTAGAGCATGCATGTCACCCTGTCACCACTGTTATGGGAGCTTGACAGAAAAGATCCTGAGCATACCACGTGGTAGCACATGAGCAAGGTG
Source organism: Chelydra serpentina (assembly GCA_037349315.1). NCBI lineage: Eukaryota > Metazoa > Chordata > Testudines > Chelydridae > Chelydra > Chelydra serpentina. The sequence continues at coordinate 34,163,204 of JBAIAC010000042.1, forward strand.
TCACCGGATTGCCACTTCCTGATGGCATAGTGTTGCAGTGTTGCCACATCTCAACAGATAGCCATAATGATTCTGATCTTTTGTCACTCTTCAGGGCCAATTACAGTCCCTATTTTTTATTTATATAATTATATTGTGCAGTTATATAACACCTTCCTTCCTAGGACTGTAATGGACTTTACAAATGTTAATGAAACTTTAGAACACTGCTATTAGATAGTTACACATGATTATTCCAATTTTACAGAGTAAGTTACCATGGGCCTTCGTGCAAGTATGGCCTAGCCCACTGTTACACGCAGCCAGGATAAAATGTGACTCATTATGTATGTACCCCAGTTTCTAAGGTTAACTCACAGTAAAACAGTGTAAAAGGGTGTCTGTAGTCTGATCTATGGATTGTGTATTAATTATATTGATTACTTAAGAATTCCTAGTTATCATTCTGAAGTTTGACAGGTTCTTGTCCCAAGATCAGGCCCAGTGTTATTAAACTTACTGTTCATTTGGAAATCACAATGTGCACAGTTGCAACACTCACACTTTAGGAACCCTTCTGTATTTGTAATAGTTTATTAATACATTTAGCAAAGTCACAAAAACTCTAATCCAGCAAGGTAGAGAGAGATAATAAAGAATGTACATCTGAACAGCCATATACTCACTATGCCTTGCAGAAAAACTTTAAATGTTAACCATTATTTTCCTCATCACCTTCCTCATCATCATCAGTGGCCATCATCCTGGCACCTCCCAAGGGCTACATCTCTCTCTCTCCTATTGTACACAAGTTGGAATACAACTTTTATAATATGTTATGCTGACATCACTATGCCTAATGCATATTCAGTAGAGGTTTCTTCCCTCTTCTTTATTTGTGTTTCATCACCCTACTAATGTTGAGGTGCCCTTCTTCTATAGGATAGTATATTAATAATCTCAATTTATCATCATATCTGTCACTTTGTTGCCATGGTACTCTTGCATGGTCAGACATCTGCAGATGTTCCTATCCTAAAATATCCAAAAACTGGTGTTTGTTCATATTCTTGTGGCTGCCTGGTGTCGTTCTGTACAAACTTCCCCCTTAAACACTCTAGTCCCAGTTCCTTGAAACTTAGAGATGACAACTGGGACATTTATGTGTCCCAAAGTTCATAGGCCTCAAGCCTTATGCTTACTGCTAAAGCCAATGTCTTACAGGATACAGGCCTGTAGGTTCCTTGCCTTACTGCTAAATAAAATAAAAACTAAAACTAATTCTACGGGCTGCAATACTTAAGGTCCAAATCCTGAAGTTCTAGTTCAGCTTTTACTTAGGTTCTGGTCCTGCAATAAGCTTCATGTGGGCAGAACCCTGTGTTCTGTGTTCAGAGTCTAAGCAAGGGAAGGGTGCCAACCTTATAACTTTTAGCCCACTGGGTAGAGCACTTTAGCCCACTGGTTAGAGCACAGGTGGAGAAAGGATTTGAACGGTGGTCTCCCACACCTCTCAGAAAAGTGCTCCAACCACTAAAGCAATATTTTGATGTGCGGGTGTGGGTGTCTCTCAATCTCTCCTGTTTAAACTTTAGGACGAGAGAGAGAATGTCATAAGAATGGCCATACTGGGTCAGACCAGTAGTCCATCTAGCCCAGTATCCTGTGTTCTGACAGTGGCCAGTGCCAGATGCTTCAGAGAAAGAACAGAGCAGAACAGGGCAATTATTGTGTGATCCATCCCCTATCGTCCAATCCCAACTTCTGACAGTCAGAGCCTTAGGTACACCCAGAGCATCCCTGACCATCTTGGGTAATAGCCATCGATGGACCTATCCTCCATTAACTTATCTAATTCTTATACTTCAAGTATAAGAAAATCCTAATTGCCCTCTTATTGGGAATATCAGAAGAGTAGCCAATGATGGGTGTCAGACTACCTGGTATTAACTATATACTATAGTTCCTCCAAATCAAGATTGATGCAGATTGGCAGGCTAGTGTGGACAAGTTGTGTGCTGCTGCATGTGCTATACCTGTTCCATGGGTAGATGATTTCAAGCCCCAAGTCTGTAAATCTAGCACATTTCACACTTAAATTCACTTCAAGATATAAAGAACTCTAACAGTAAACTTTTAACATAGTTATAAGGAGCAGATGGAAAAATAAGGAAGATGGAAAAGGAAGACATTCAGAGCGTGGAATCTTTCAGTCCTCAAATATGGGACACAATAAGACTATCTTATGTACTTATTAAGTGTCCCCCTCCACCCCATTACTACAGTATCTGAGCACTTCACAATCTTTAATATATTTATCTTCACACTGCTGTGAGATAGGGAAGTACTATTATCCTCATATGCAGATGAACTGAAGCACAGAGAGGCTAAGTGACTTGCCTGTGGTCACACAGGATATCTGTGCCAGATGTGGGACTTAAACCCAGGTCTTTTAACTCTTAGGCTAGGGGGCCAAACCACTGGACAATCCCACCTCTCTCTTAGAAACAAAGCCAAAATGCAAAGAAACCTTATAGACACTGGATTTAAGGTCACCATGAAACATACAAATGAGGGCATATTTATGAAAAGACAAGGTCAGGGCAAGATTTTCAAAATGCATTAGTAAATATCCCCTTTCAAAATTCTTCATGCTGGATCTGTCACACACTCTTTATGCACTAGATTTAGAACTTCAGTGTTCAATATTGAGAGAAAACCTGTGTCTTTCTAGTGACAAACCTACATATACCAGTGTACCTCTCTAGTGTCTTTTTATTGTCCCTTTGAGAGGTGTCAGAGTCAGAACTTCTGAACGTGCATTCTCTGAAGTTTCAGAAGGGTCATCGGAGTTCATAATCTCTGTGAGGCTTCTTGACAATTTCAAACACAGATGCCTGGGATCCTTTTCTTTCTGGGGGTTCATTGTGTCAGGGAATGGTAGGCCACAGCAGTTATGGCTACAAAGCCCTCTTAATTAAGTGAATCAGGTACTGTTCTAAAAGCATGCCCTTGCCTGATCCACCTCTGGAGCTACTGAAGTTCCAACTGCATCAGAAGCTGCATAACTTACAGCCAACTGGAACCTGCTTGATCTTAGGTATTAAATTAACCTTAGGAATAAGGTTTGCATTAAGAGTTACAACTACAGGGAGACTGAATGACTTAAGGGATACAGCACTTTTTACCTCTGGGTCACTAGTTCAAACCCAGCCCAGGTGAGTAGTGATTGAAACTTGTTATCTAAGAGGCCTTGTGGTGGCCTGTGTGAAAGGAATGGATGGTATCATTCTAGTACCAGCTGGCATCCTTCTTGGTAGTTTTAGCAGAGTGGACAATGATTGAATAGCCATGGAGACTGAACTACTTTGTAATCTATAGAGACCTCCAGGTCAAAGATGTGAAGGCACTCTGTCAGGGAAGGGTGAGGAAGCTTGAACTACTGTTTTGTGTGCTGTGCTTGTTGTGTGGATAGATAAAAGACTTCTTCTCCTAGTGAGGAAAATTAGGTACCTTTCAGAACCATTGATTTTACTTTAAAGTGGTATTTATTCAAAATTTTCATATATTTCCCCTCAGAGTTAAATGTATCACTTCCTTTTTAACCCAAGTGCCGACAACATCCAAAAATATTCTTCAGATAAACCAAATAGAGCCCATTCCTGCGACCACTGAAGTCAACAGCACATTTTGTTGTGGAACTGAATATGTAGCATTTTGTTTGTTTTTGGTAAGGGTGTTTTCTGGAATCATCAATAGAATGCTCTTTGAATTTGGCTGCCTTTTAATAAAATGGTTGATTACTTTTCCTTTGCAATTCTCTTTTATTGCATTCAGGCAGAATTTTTCATTGCATATTACCACTGTTATGGAATAATAATAATACTTAGTTCTTATACAGCACTTTTCTTTGGTAGATCTCAAAGCACTTTACAAAGGTTGTCAGTGTCGTTTGCATTTTACATATGGGGAAACTGAGGCAAAGAGTGATGTAATAACTTACCCAAGGCCACCCAGAGGGCCAATAGTAGACCCAGAACACAGGTTTCCTGAGTCCCAGTCCAGTGCTCTATCCACTAGGAATGAACTTCTCCTTTGATTAATATAACACATATACATTCCACTGGTTATCAAGCTAAGTCTATATATAGTAACATAACAACAAAAAGAGCTCCCTTTGTTTTTATTGTAGACTAAAATTCTACAATAAATTGTAGCTTGTGGCTTTATTTTATTTTTTTTACCAGGTCTTTATATCTTTCTTTTCCTCTCAGTAAGACTACTTTTAAACGTTTTATTACACATATAATTTCAAAATACTCTGCATTTTAGACTATGTAACTTTTTCTTGCAGGGGCATAATAAATTAAATTAAAATGATCATTATTGTTATTAATACTACTACTAATACATATCTATAATATGTAGTATATAATATAGTAGTATATATATATAAATAAATAAGCAAGTATGTTCCCTAATTCATACTATGATTATTTATATATATATGTATATAATACTTGCTTACAACTTTTAGATCCTGATCCTGCAAACACCTATGCACATGCTTAACTTTAAACATGTGAGTAGTCCCATTAAGGTAAATAGGATTTATTCATATGCTTAAAGGTAAGCATGTGCCTAAGTGCTTGCAGGATCGGTGCTTTAGTGTCCACTTTAAATTATATTTTTTATTCACAACATGTTGCATTCCTGAAAACATAAGGCAGTTATCTAGTGGCCATAGTAAGTCATCTAAATCCCCATAAGCATTAAATATGAATTGCAATTTAAAGGGAGAAGATACAAGTATCATGAGTGCTATAACTGAAAGCAATTAAACAAACAAACAACAGCAAAATACTGGGTGTTTTCTTTGGCAGACCTTGTTCACTCAAACATTTATGCATATGCTTTACTTTAAGCATGTGAATAGTCTCACATTGGAGAGGGTGAATTCAGAGGGAGTACTCATACTCAAAATTAAGAATTTATATAAATGTGCAGAACTGGTACCTTAGTCATTTCCCCCTGTTGTTTGTGCTAGTTTTTACAAAAGGGGGAAAGAACATGTTTAAAAACAGGAAAATGCAATTGTAAAACCACAAACTTTGGCATGTGTGGTGCAAAATAGCAGGTGTAGTACCTGAAACCAGTTGCAACTTATTTTGTGAGATTTGAACTGAGTTCAGGATGACAGTATTCCTTAAGCAAGTAACGTTGGAATATGTGCTTTTGTCCTCTATCACGCTTTTATGTTGTATAAACATGGCTGCAGTTTTAATGCTTTCATGTCCTGTGTGTTTTGAGTGTTTTTTCTACATTATGAATATCAAGTCCTGACTTCTTTCTTTTTCCTGGAAGACTTTGACAACTTTGGTGGAGGACTTTGAGGATGAAAGCTAAATTACAGTTCTTCCACTTGACCTGCCATTAGAGGTTGTGGGGATATTGGTCCTGATTCTTCATGGTTTTGCACCTTGTTTAGTCACTTTCAGTCACCTGTGCAAAGTCAGTGCAAACTGAGCGTAAAATGAGAACAGGAATATTTTACATGTGTTTTGCAAGGCAGTGGGGAATTAGGGTCATAAGGACTCAGGCAGTCTGGAATCAACCTGTGCAGTGAGGGTGAGGGCATAACAAGCAGTTACTCTTACAAACTTGTCCCCTACACATAGGTGCTGGAATTAGGGGTGTCTCTGGCTTGAGGTAGTAATAACAACCCAAATACATGGTTTCTGTCTTTAGCACCCTCACTATAAAAATTGTTCTAGCACCACTGCCCCTACACCTGACATCAAAGGGATCTAAAATGAGTTGATGTCACTCTTATGCTAACTCTGGAGGCCCATAAAATAAACACTGTCTGAAGACTGTGAGAGTCTAGTAGTAAGGCTGGCAAAAAATGATGTTTACTTGTGTGTAAACACTGCCTCCTCGGGAGTAGTGCCCGAGGAGGCAGCTCTCAAAAATGGAGACAGCATCAAGGTGCCACAGAGCTAGAGAAGGTAGCCCCAAAAAGTCTGAGTCAGCAGTGCTGTGGTTGCATGTAAAGCTGTGGAATTAGAGCAAGAGTGGAGTCAGTTCCCATATTTCCCTGGTTGGTGGGGCAAAGCTTCAAGGGAGATGTGGTGAGGCAGAAGCTCAGGGAGGAGCCTGGCCTTTTTCAGAGGTCTATATTTGGGTTTACAGGTTTAGTCCAACATTTTTAAAGGTGGTTTCTGATTTTGAATCCCTCAGCTGCCACTGACTTCACAGCACAGCTCCTATGAATATTAGCTTCAAGGTGTCTCCAGTCAGACACATTAAAATAGAGGCACCCAAAATCAGTAGTCACTTCTGAACCTTTTTGCCATAGCCGTTCTAAACAGATCCTTTGGAGGGGAAGCAGGTGCTGTAAACTTGATGTTTTACGAAATGTCCTTTAAAAGTACTATATACACCTTTGCTTGGGACTGTGAAAGACTGACAGTCTGGTAGCACTGCAAAAGGAGAAAGAAGCAATCTGACAAGTGATCAGCAGACAGCAGCCATGGGGCAGCGCCAGCTTTTTTGCCGCCCTAGGCGGCGGCGGCAGGACAGGCTGCTGCCAAAATGCCGCCGAGATCCCCGGCGACTGAAGAAGCTGCTGCCAAAGTGCTTCTTCGGCCGCCGGGGACCTCAGCGGCATTTCGGCGGCAGCCTCTTCTGCCAGCAGCCGCCGAGGGACCTGAAATGCCCCAAATCCTGGTGCCCTAGGCGACCGCCTAGGGTTGCCTAATGGTAGCGCTGGCCCTGCAGCAGCCCTTTCCCATTTATATTAACCTGTTTCAAGGATTATAGGCAGGGGAAACCAGGTATCAACAGATGGAGGGAAACTGACATGTGATCTTCTAAATATTGCCAGAGAGCAGTAATCTTGTGTGCCAAAAGAAGACAGGGGAAACCAGGCCTGGGAGCTTCCAACATGAGAGTACTCCAGGACTCTGACACTTTTCAGTTATGGCTTCGCTGTTCTTTTCTACAATGGCATCTTTTTCTTGTGAAATATTTTGGAGTGGATCTTGATTTGCAGCCTGATGGATTACTGTGTTTTATCTCCTTTGAGCTACAGAATATAGTGCAGCTCCAGAACTCAGGCTTTGAGGGTTTTGCTGTCTCCAAGTTCTCAAATGCCTTTGTTTAAAATCCCTGCATGAGTTATTACAAAGCTGTCTGTTAGCCTCACTCTGACGCAAAAAAAAAGAAGCTACATAGTTTAAAATTCTCTACTGCAAAATTAAAAATATATTTAATTGCACAGTGAAGCAAACACTCCCTGCATAGAAGAGATTCCTTGAATTCCCCAGCTTGCTGCCTTTATACACTAGATGGCAGTAACTAATTCATTTGCTCCCTCTTTCACTAGCCGGTCTGTAAAAAGGATGTTATTTTTCTGTAAGAATAAACTCTCTCGTTTATCGATGGTTGGAGGAACAGCTTGTCTGCCCGGACCAAGAATGTGGGCAGACCCCTGAATTCACCAATCATGTCTCCCCGAGTTTGGGGGCGGGTCAGCGCTATGTATTGCTGGCTGCCTCCAGTAGGTTTCACGGCTTGTATTACAGTTTCTGTTCGCTATGCTGCAGCTAAGCTTTGCTCTCTCCAGATACGTTTTACTGAGGAAGAGAATTTTAGCATCTTGTAAGAGGCCTGCTGCATTCATGTCTACGTTGCTAATCAATAAGCCCCAGTATGCGTGGTTGAAAGACCTGGGACTGAAAGAAGAAAATGAAGGCGTGTATAATGGGATCTGGGGAGGAAGAGGAGAGGTAGGTTTGTAGCTCGAGAAACCCTGAACCAGTGGCAATGATTGAGTTGCTGACTTTCTGGATTAGGAAAAGCGAGCTGCTGCCAAAAGCTGGAGGCACCTGAAATGAATGTGCTTCCGAAAAAAAGGAAGAAACTTGTTAACTATGTTGCAATCGGACTTGTTATGTGCAAAAAAATTTCTCAGTGGGAGAGCAAAGTAGAAACGTTTGTCTGCCCCATCCCCTGTTATAGGCCCTCTGACGTTAATAGTCACTAAGGTTGAATAAACACAAGTTTATATGTGGCAATCTCTTTAGGCTCCAGCTTGGGGTATGTATTATTTGGCTTGCCTCCTTTGTAGGGCGATGTTTCTTGTTGCATCTAGTCTGGTCTCTCACCCACCTGGAACATCTTTGTTTGGTGTAGTTTTTTCTGACACGCTTTGTGTTGAGTATATTTTTTGTATGTGTTTGCATTATTGCTTAAATTCCTTTTTGCATAAAAAAGTCACTGTGTCTCAATACCCCAGGTATCATACCCCCTCCATCCAATACACACCAACATTTCCGCCTAGTTATGCATATTCCTAATGTGACTAAAATATTCTCTCTTTAGATTGTGACAACATATTGCCCAGCTAACCATGAGCCAATAGCAACTGTGCGACAGGTAAGTTTGTCTTTTCTCTCTCCGGTGCCTATTTAGAGCAAGGGCTCAAAAAAGGCACATGGTAGCCAAAGGCTAATTTGGAAAATAAAGTCTTAACACCCTGGTGAGAAGGCCAGTCCTCCACCCCAGCTGCTAGGAAGGAGAGGGAGACGAAATTCTGATCAAGTTGCTGTCTCTGGGTCCTCTTCTCCTCTACCCATATTAGTCTCTGGCAATCAGGTGGCTGGTAAATGTGAAGCTCTTGGGTGGCTGCTGGAATGGTCTCTCCCTCCCTCCCCAACCGCCTGCCTGTCTTTTGGAGGGAAGGGGACATTTTATTCAGTCTCTCTCTAGTCTTGGAGGTGCTGCAGAAAAGGAGGATATTCTGCTACTCTCCCTTCCCATAATCTTTTTTTTAAAGAGTTAGGGGATGTAAGGGAAGCTCCTATTTTGTTACTAGCTCTAGTGCCTGTTGCTTCTGTTCATAACTTTCTCATTCAAGTATCTGAAACTGACACGTCTCTTCATGGTTTCACTGCATAGCAGCAATGCCATGGAACAAGAGTCTTCACAATTTCACTGGTCAACCTGTGCATTATATAGTTCGGTCAACTTCCATGCTGTGGTGCTTAACTAAATTTCTACCCCCTTTATTACAAAAACAACGTTAAAAATGTATGTCTACACTGTGGGGAAAAGAAAAAAAGGGTATTCTTAACATAGGTTAGCTCTGGTTAAAATATCAGTGAAGACAGCAGCTCAGCTAACTCAGGTTCACAGCTCGAGTTCAACCCAAGGTTTCCCTAGGCTTTAACTCTTGTTAACCCAAGTTAAAAAGCAGAGTTGCCTTGTCTTCACTGCTATTTTAATCTGAGTTAGCTAACATGGGTTACCTAACCCTAATTAAGACGATCCCCTCCCCTTTTTTTCTTTCAGTGTAGACATACCCTTAAGCTCAAATGCTGCCCTTCTGGTCCTATAGGTGAGGTGAGCACAAACCAGTAGATCCAGATGGAGGAGATATAGCATGGGGCAGAGAGGGCTTGTTAGCCTATTCTCTTTATTCCCCCACCCTCCTAGGGTTTCAGGATTCATAGATCCAGTGAAGATGGGCTGGGTGCAAAGGAGTGAAGCTGCACTCTGCAGTACTTTTTATTATTATCACTATTTTTTATTTTGTGTTAATAGTGGGATTTACAATAATAAAGCAGAATGTCACTAAATGGGCTATGTATTCCCATGATTTTTTTCCCCTGGGGAATACAGCTGAAGGAAAACATTATTTAAACTGTAAACTTTAGATATGTTCCCCAGACACCTTTGTTTATGATATTAATTTTCCAATTTAATATTCATTTCTAGCAACTGTCTTGTCCGCACAGTTAGAAACCAGCATGTCCCACTGTGAACACACTTGCTTAGAATATAACTTTCCTAAAGAATGGTACCTCCCAATTCAGCACTGTCCACAGAAAATCCATTCTGCTCGAGTCATGCTCACTGCCTCTTTTGTATTTCAGCTTCAAGCAACCAATAGCAAAGTAACTTCTGTGTTTTGTGTCCCACCCCCCCTGCTTAAATCCTTGTTCATTTAGGCCAACTTGGAGGACTACGAAGAAACAATAAAGAAAGCTAAAGAGGCATGGAAAATATGGGCAGATGTAAGTTGACAAATGATTATTCATATTTTTGAAAGTGTCTCTGCAGCAGATAAGGACCCCTGAAACCACTAAATTACCATTTTCTGTTAGAGACTAAATCAAGACCCCATGTCCTATATGATACCTTAAACCTAAATTGCTCAGCAAGGACCTCATGATCACACAGCACCGTTTCCAAGCCCTCACTGCCCTCCAGGTCCAATGCGTTCATTTGATATAAAATGCAAACCATTTAAATGTGTCTCCAAACTTTCAGTGTGCCACAGACATTTGTATTGTAATGTGTATTTGTACTATAGAAGCTGTTGTAGGGAGTGGAAGGAAGCAAAAGTCTTTAAAGCTAAGTAAGAAAAAGGTTAAGGTAGGTGTGTGTGTGAGAGAGAGAGAGAGATTCTTGTTTGATTGGTTTGTCCTCTCCCACCACCCTGAAGCTGCCCATGAAGGAGGTTTTAGTATCTAGGAGGGCAGTTGATCATTGTGGTAATGGGGAAGGCACTAATTTACTTTCCCCTTGCGTAACTCTTTAATTTTGAGAAAGATGGATATTGCAATTCATTATTTTTCTGACCTCAGAAACCTTTTAGTGAAAATAGCTGCTCTTATCCCAATGATAATACATCCAACAATGATGGATAAATACATCAGGCCAAATTATTGGCTAGTGTACATCAGCATATTTATGCTAGTTGAGAATTTGGCTCATCAGCTTTCTTCTGCTGAAATTATCAGCAGTGAAATAGTTAACAAGGTTAACATTTAAAATATTCATAGTAGGCTTCAGAATCGATAAGCAACCGAGTATGAATTGTTCCCATTAATATCAACAGTACTATAGTTTCAACCTGCCTGCAGACTCTGGTAGATATTACTGAAGTGATTACATAAAACTCATGTCTTGAAGGTTGTTTTTGCAACCGAAAGGATTAGATGACATTTTTTGGACAGTTTAGCTTCTGTAGCATAGCTACATAAAACATCTCTTAAAACAAGGAGGGAATTGTGTTGCCAACTGCTCTGCCATGTAAGTACATTATACACTGGGCTCTAGCAAGATATTCACAATTCACTATGTGATATTGGGGCTCTAGCAAGATATTCACTATGTGATATTGGGGCTGGCTGTACTACAAAGGAGGGCAGAAAAAATGCATAGTGAGCATGGTATGTGAGGAATTTACTTTCTGACAGGTCCCTAAAGCTCATATCTGTTTGAAAATGGTCCACATGTATGCTGGACTAGGATAAGGAGAACAGTGATGTGAGGTCTGCATTGAGCCACTGATGGTGTCCTAGCACCAGAACCCGTAAAACCTTCGTTTCATGAGCAATTCTATTTGAGGCCCTGATTCAGCAAGAATTCAGCCTAACTTTAAACATGAGTAGTCCACTGTAGTCAGTGGGAGGAGAGAGGACAAAGGTACTGGCTGGTCTTCCCTTGATGTAAATAGTGGCCTGCTTGCAGGTGCCTATAGCAGAAGGTGCAGTTTAGTTTCTGAATCAGTTTCTTAAAAAAAAAAAAATTTTTTTTTTGGTCTAGGTTCCTGCACCTAAACGTGGAGAAATAGTGAGGCAGATTGGCGATGCCTTGAGAAAGAAAATCAAAATTCTGGGAAGCTTGGTAAGGTGTCCTGAGCAACGTGTACACATTTGAAAAAGTCAAAATTATGGTTTTAATGTAGCTCTGTGTAATTAAGTGAGTAATTGTTAGTCTTAATAACTTCTAAATACTTTTTGGTTTCCACTAATGATCTGTGGTAACAAACAAGATTTTTTTTTTTTAAAGGAAACTAAATGTAAGCCTGCATTTTTGGTGTCCTATTTTAAAAATAATGCCACTTCACTTTAGAGCAGGGGTGGGCAAACTTTTTGGCTTGAGGGCCACATTGGGGTTCTGAAACTGTATGGAGGGCCAGGTAGGGAAGGCTGTGCCTCTCCAAACAACCTGGCCCCCACTCCCTATCTGCCCCCCCACCCCCGCTTCCTGCCCCCTGACTGCCCCCTCAGAACCTCCGACCCATCCAACCCCCCCCCCCGGCTCCTTGTCCCCTGACCGCCCCCTCCCGGGACCCCACCCCCTATCCAACCCCCCTTACTCCCTGTCCCCTGATGGCCCTGACCCCTATGCACACCCCTGCCCCCTGACAGGGCCCCCGTGACTCCCACGCCTATCCAATCCCCCCTGTTCCCCTTCCCCTGACTGCCCCTCCACCCCACAAAACCTCCGCCCCATCCAACCACCCCCTGCTCCCTGTCTTCTGACTGCCCCCCCCGAACCCCATTCCTCTTATCCAACCCCCCTGCTCCCTGCCCCCTTCCCATGCCACTCAGAGCAGCGGGACTGGCAGCCGTGCCACCCGCACCGCCACGCTGCCCAGTAGGAGCTTGCAGCCCCACAGCCCAGAGCGCTGGTGGCATGGTGAGCTGAGGCTGCGGGGGAGGGAGGACAGCCAGGGGCTAGCCTCCCCAGCTGGGCGCTCAAGGGCCGGGCAGGACAGTCCTGTGGGCTGGATGTGGCCCACGGGCCATAGTTTGCCCACCTTTTCTTTAGAGTTTTAAAGTAATGCTATCACAATTCTCAGGCTCAGAATTTGACCAATATTTTTCTTTTTCATCCACTGCCCCTTCTCTCTTCCATCTTGTACCAGTGCACAAAGCTGTATTTATTGTCATTTGTGTCTGTGTGTGGAGCACTGCTTCAGTTTTTTAAAAGACAGTTTGTTTACAGGAAGTGGGCCACAAATATTTATGAATTAATAAACCTAGGATGGGGTTTTCAAAGGTGTTCAGAATTAGTCTAACTCTGCTGGCTCCCATTGGAGCCAGTCGTCAAATTCTCAGTGACTTAAATGGAGTCGGGAGCTAGCACTTGAAAAAAATCATACCTCTAATTCACAAATGGTCTTAAAACTACACTAGGCTCATGGTCACGCTGTCATCTCCAGTTTCTCCCCTTCCCCTAAGAGCATTGTTCTCAACACTTGTCAAAAGAGGAAGAAATGTAAGTGATTCTGAAACCGTCCTCTTTCCAAACAAAGACCTTTACCGTGCTCAACTGTCACCATGCTGCTTTCCCACCTTTCTGTGAGACAGGGCACTGATACTAAAATGGTTCTGAAAGAAGACTTCCTCTCATACAGAGGTTTTCAACCTGGGTTCTTTCTGGTGATTTGAAATTTTGTGAGACCTGACTAAGATGTGGAGAACAAGGGATTTAGGAGGTGAGATGGTCTGTGAAAGGATCTCAGTAAGTGCTGGTGCAGGATATAAAAGTCAGAGAATTGCTGCTGTTGTACCATTTGGCAGTTTCCATGATAGAATTAGTGTGCTAGGTACCTCTGTGTTTACGCAGAGTACTGTTTTCCTGCCTAATGTGGACAGACAAAGGTCTGAAAAATGTGCTAGAGACAACATGTGCTGCAGTTCCAAGTTGCTAAAGCATGAAGTTATTACATGGTTCTCAACCAGGTAAGGGGAAAAAAAATACTAGAACCCTGCTCGAAATCTATGGTCCCTCCCTAGTAGTTTCAAACTCCCACTCCTTGCCTTGGGTGAACCCTCCATCAGCCCTTTGGGAGGCAGAAATCACTCCAGCACCTTTACAGATACAGATGAATGTTGGTGGATTAAAAATAAAATAAAAATTCAAGTGCCCCTCCAACATCTGTCCCTTAGTCACAGACAAGGGCATCTCTTTCCCCTTGTGTGGCTGATCTTGAGTGCAGTGTGATGCAAACTCATAATGGCCATAAAGACAAGCTGCCCTTTGAACCCAGAGCTCAGACTCCTAGCCTGTTGTGTCTCTGCAGCAGTAGCAGGTGCCCTGTTCTGCAGTCTGCCTTGTCCCATTTGATACAGTTCCACGTGGGAAATTATTAGTTAAATTGGAGAAGATGGGGATTAATATGAGAATTGAAAGGTGAATAGCACTGCATTAGTCTTTTTCACGTGCCCATCACGCTGGCAGCTCATAGTCATCCTGCCACCAACCAATACATCTGGGTCTTTTCTGTCGCTTCCAACTGGTAAGTCCCCAGCTTATAGCAAAAATATATAAACTGGCCATCAACAAGTTTAGGCTTGAAATCAGACGAAAGTTTCGAAGATCAGAGGAGTGCATTTCTGGAACAGTCTTCCAAGGGAAGCAGTGGGGGCAAAAAACCTAACCGACTTCGAAACTGAGCTTGATACGTTTTATGGCATGTAGCTGATCTGCAACTGCTACCACCAAATATCTCCAACAGCCGGTGATGGGACACTAGATGGAAAGGCGCTGAGTTACTACAGAGAATTATTTCCCAGGTCTTGCCTACATGCTCAGGGTCTAACTGAATGCCATATTTGGGGTCGGGAAAGAATTTTTCTCCAGGTCAGATTGGCAAAGACCCTGGAGTTTTTTCGCCTTCCTGTGCAGCATGGGGCATGCAGGTTAAAACTAGGGTAAATGGTGGATTCTTCATAACATGAAGTCTTTAAATCATGACTCGAAGACTTCAGTAACTCAGCCGGAGGTTATGGGTCTATTAGTGGGTGGGTGAGATTCTATGGCCTGCAGTGTGCAGGAGGTCAGACTAAATAATCATGATGCTCCCTTCTGGCCTTAAAGTCTCTGAGTCTAAAAAATGATCCTGTGTGTTCTTAATGTTGTCAGGTCTCACTGGAGATGGGAAAGATTTTTGTCGAGGGTGTTGGCGAAGTTCAGGAATATGTTGACGTCTGTGACTATGCTGTTGGCTTGTCCCGAATGATCGGTGGACCTGTCTTGCCTTCAGAAAGTAAGCATGTGTATTAACATTTGTATTTATAGAGTTCTGAATATAATGGAACTCTTTCTACGTTACTGCACTGTGGATTATATATTTATGCAAGTTACCAGTTTACTGTATCTGCTCTTGTGACTTGTCTGATCTATGTGATGACCTGTTTTGGTGCTACAGAGTGCATCCATTCGTGCCTCGGTTAGAAACTACATACATACAGTAACAGAGAACTGAGTTCTTCTCCATTAACAAAGTCACTAAATCGAAGTATAGAATGAGTACAGTAAAATCTAGCTAGTTTGCACTAAGACATGGGAAACCTGTTGTCGATTCAACTTTTCAGATTGATGAGTCCGCAAGAAGCATGCTTGTACTTTTGTTTCCCTCATTATCCAACTGACATGATTACTGCATGCTGGTAAAATAGTTGTAAGGAGTAGAGTACAACTGTAACATAGCATATATTGCATGAGTAATTAAATCCTATGAATAGACTTCACCAAAGCTATTAAAGTTCTGCTGAAAAATGAGATGATGCTATTTGGTGGAAATATCTGGCTTGTGGATTATTGAAATAAATTTCACTGTATTTTCCAGCGGATCATTTAGTTGGAATGTAAACAGCCTTTCTATATACTAAGATACTGCCATGCACCAGGACAGCTCTAATACAATTTTGCTTAAACTGGCCTCTCTCCTTTTCTTCCCTAGCAGAACTATCTGTGTTGACTTTTTTGTGTCTGTCCTAATGGTTATTAGAAAAATACTCTGTTATGCAGCAAAGCTTATGCCATGTTTTTGTTCTGATAAATATGCAACTATTGAATGAATTCTGGTGCATTTACCAACAAGGAATTTATGCTGTTAAAAATGGCCTACAATTGCCAGTACAAAGGTAATAAATTGAGTGCTGCCCTCATCAATGCAAATAAAATAAGATTAAACTATCCACCTACTTCTGATAAACACTTGGGTAAATAGATGGGTCCCAAAAGTCAACAAACTTGGCTCTGTCTCAGATCCTGAAGATCCGTTGCAGTCCATGCCTTTTCTTTTCATTTATTGAGCAAAACACAGTCATGCACGCACACACAATCAAATTGCTCTAATTTGTGTCTTTGTTTTCAGGACCTGGCCATGCCCTTATAGAACAGTGGAATCCTGTGGGATTGGTAGGAATTATCACTGCGTTTAACTTCCCCGTAGCAGTGTATGGTTGGAATAATGCAATTGCAATGATCTGTGGGAATGCTTGCCTCTGGTAAGATGCTCAAATAGTTTGCAACAAATACTTTAAACTAAAATGCTGATAGTGGTAGTCTTTGCTCATCTCAACAGAGCTATGTTTGTAAGGATGCTCTCAGGCATGTAAGGAATACCGTATTTGAAATGTCGGGTATCTGCTATTCATCCCACATTAACAAACACTTCACTTCTGGTATTTTTAGGTTGGCTTCAAGTCCTGCTTAAAAGCTCTTTTCTACCTTATAATTCTGTAAGCTCTTTGAAGCAGGGGATGTCTTGGAATTCATGTCTATATCTCATCTAGCACAATGACTGTAACAGATAGCCCAATTAGGTATTGAGCCCTCTAGGCTCTAATGTCATACAAATATTAAAGAATATGGTTAATATTTAAAAATTGAGTACATAGAGCTAGGCATTCGAATAAGTTGTTTGATTTTCAAAGGTTCTGTGTACCTGTAGCTCAGTTTCACTTCACTAGAAGTTCTGGCTCCGTAACACCTCTAAATATTGAGCCACTTCCACCTAAGTATCTAGCATTAGACACTCAAATCTGAAAATGTTTGGCTAAGCTTACCATGCCATACCTCTAATTCTGATTCCTTGCATATTACAAGAGTTGCATAAAGTATTTTGTATTCTTGGGAATGAAAATGATTTTGCTTTTTTTTTTTTTTTTTTTTTTTTTTTTTAAAAGGAAAGGTGCTCCTACAACGTCCCTCATTAGCGTAGCTGTCACAAAGTAAGTTTTTGAATATCTGTACCTATAATTGCTTTTGCACTTTGTCTCTGAGATCTTGTGGCTGGGATGAGAGTGGCTTTGTCTCCTTCCCCTGCCATACAGACAGTAACAACGTATATTGAATGCATTTGTTCCCTTGGTTGCGCCTTTTTTGAGTCCTCTGCTGAGCAGTAGCAGATGTCTGGGGCCTTGCAGTTCAGCTTCTCAATGGAGGAGAAATCAGTGATGGAGAGTCTGCGTGATGCTCTAAGTGTAATGTGTTTTATTTGTGCACATACCAGTTCTGAGTGAGTCTGTGAAACAGCATGCTGACGCTCCCATCTTCCAGGAACCTCAGCCCAACACCAATGCCTAGATTTCAGGATGCAACTTCAGGCTCTGATTAGTATCTGTTCTTGAGGCAAACTTTCCTGCTGCTTGTACAGTTCTCTCTCTCTCTCTCTCTCTCTCCCCCCCCCCCCCCCGAAGTTGCCTCAAAACAGAACCTGGCCTAATCCAAAACTAACAAGCAAGCATATCTTCCCAAGAATCAAAACCTGCTCACATGCAAAGAAAAAAAAAAAAGTGACAACTGTAACAGCGCCACTCGGTGACACCTGTGATAACACTATCAATACATTGAGGAGATGGCTTGCTATGCACTTTAACCTGTTTTAAGTAACGAAAGTACTACAATATTTATAATACTATTCATTCCTGAGAGTGTGCCCTCCCCGCCCAAATGCTACTTCTGAGAATAATTTCATTGAATTTCCAAAGGCAATACTATGAATTATGCTATAATTGAGATTTTATATGCTCATCTGTCTTCTCTTTGCCAGTTACATCCTGGAAGATGCACTGTGTTTTAAATATGTGGATTTTGTTATAAGCCTTATTATTACACTGGACAAAGATCTTTTCAGAGAGGGAGAATATATTTATATATAAACAGCGCACCTGATACAGATGATAGATTCTTACTATTTTCACCTTGTCACCAAAAAATTAATAAAAAATTAACTGCTGATTTTATCATATGCATCTGATTAAACTCTCTCAAATCCCAGCCTCTCAAGAAATTTCTCTCTTTTTCTAGGATAGTAGCCAAAGTTTTGGAGGATAACAAAGTGCCTGGTGCAATCTGCTCCCTGATATGTGGCGGAGCAGATATTGGGTAGGCAAAACTTCTTGTATTTTGTGGGGAAGGGAATGGCGGAAGGGTGGCTTGTGGGAATAGTCTAGTTTGAAAATAGCTTTGCTTTCTGTTGGCCTTGTACTACCACTTAGAAACCAGTTGAATCTACCTTGTTTTATTTGCCTCTAAGTTGGACATGCCCGTCCATCCATGGACTCTTTAGCCCAGGAAACATCCTATCTTGATTGTCTGGAAAGCATCCAGCACATTGCTGGCACTACTGTAAATATGTAACTAATAATTCCATGGACCATTGCTGGAACAACCACGTTTACTATAAACGTAACAAAATGTGAATCTAGCATCCAGTTTGGTGAGGGTATTTGTCCCCATTTTTAACTCTTATTCTCCCTCTCTCCCCCTACTTTGTAGCTACATCTAACAAACTCTCTGAACAGCCATAAAGAGTACAGCCTGGGTATAGTCCCTGCTATACCCCCTCCCGCAACAATCTTCATGGGCATGCCAATTGGGGATGTCCACTCCCATAGAGGTGCATGTGAGCCCACAAAGTGCCTAAGGACTTGGAAGGCGTACACCTCAAGTTGTAGTTGATAGCATGGGTCTGAAGGAGGCATTAGGGTACTTGGCATGCCATGGTGCTGTACAAACAGCAACCAAGTGCTTAGACAGCTTTGTTCCTGTAGGCAGGGTTAGACTTCAGAGTTAGTGCAGATGTCACGGTAAAATATGGCACTTATTCTGGCACTTACACTTCTTTGAGTTGCATTCCAGTTAATCACTGACTTGATTCTTTTAAATCTGTTTTGAATTTCTGGCTTTCAAAGGCGTAAATGTAACCTTTTGTTATCATTAAGGCCAAGATTTTTGTCATGCATATTTTTAGTAAAAATCACGAACAGGTCATGGGCAATAAAGAAGAATTCATAGAAGCCCGTGACCTATCTTATGCATGACAAAATGGGGGGCTGCGGGGTCTCCACACCACCCCTGAGGGTTCGGCTGGGAGCGGTGGGGTCCCTCCACCACCCGTGACCTCCGTGAATTGAGCCCGCAGTACCTGGGAACTGCAGGATCCCCCGCTGCCCACGGTAGCTGGGAGCTCCCAGGGCACCCCGCTACCCCAACCGCGGCAGCTGGGAGCTCTGGGCCCTGCAGTTTCCAGCCACCATGAGTGGTGGGGAGACCCTGCAGCTCCCAGGTGCTGTGGGCTCAAATCACGGAATCCGTGACTTCCAGTGACCCCCGTGACAAAATCATAGCCCTAGTTATAATTAAGAAACACATTTCTCATGTCAACTTGCTCCAATTGTACACACTTTTGAGGATAGTCATGTGTTCTCTTACGTAGCACAGCAATGGCAAGAGATGAGAGAGTGGACCTGCTGTCTTTCACTGGCAGCACTAAGGTGGGCAAGCAGGTGGCACTTATGGTTCAAGAGAGATTTGGTAAGTATGTAGATTTTTGCTTTTTCCCCTTTTAAGTGTTTCGTTTGTTTAGGAAGCAGGGCTGAGGGAACGCTGACAAATAGAACTTGCCTCAGTTGCCTATTTATTTTTTTTTAAACTTGTGTTACAAGTGCATCAGCGAAGCTGCATTTCTGCTAATTCTAGCCTAATCCAGGACTTTTTTTATTATTATTATTATTTTTTTTGGTTAAGAAAGGGGGAGGGTGTGTTGTCATCAGGACATCACAAATTACCTCTGCTGCAGAAGTGTTGGTGAGTCCTGGATCCATGCCCAGTTGTCAACATCTAGGTATTTTTCAGTGCACAATTCTCCATATAAACCAAAGCCTTGGGCCACTATCCCTCCATTCCTTTGAGGATTTTGGGTTGCATTTTGCACTCTCTTTAGTCGCTCCCTGATTTGAACTATAGAATTCAGAGCAGCTTTCACTATCAAGGGCTCGTCAAAGAATGGAAGGCCATACCTTCCCCCAAATTTAGAAATTTAGGACACTTGCCAGGAAAATAAGCACAAGTGCTAATTTTTCTTGCTGATTCCCTTTGATTTCATCAGCATCTCTCATTGTCCGTCTTTCACACGCTGCAGTACTTTAGTGTGGTTTTTTAATTTTTTTTTTAAAGCAAAAACTCTCACTGTAGGCTAGACTGTGTCACCCTTAGTCCTCGAGAAGTACCATTGGTTTCAATGGGAGCATTCATGGAGTAAGGTATTAGTCACTGTACAGGGACAGTCTATGATTGTTACTCACAACTAGCTTCTTAACTCATGTTATTGTTTACTTATTTTAACAGGACGGAGTCTGTTAGAGCTTGGTGGAAACAACGCCATTGTTGGTAATACATAATATAATAATCTCTTCTCATACAAGTTACTTCTAATTTAATATTGTGTTCATAGTAGACTAATCTTTTTATCAGGGATTGTCGTCTTCTATGTATGGAAAGTACCTAGCATACAGTGAATGCTATCACAGCTGAAGGCCCAGATTTAATAAATTCCTTAAGCAAGTGTCTGACTTGAAACTCATGAAATACCCTGCTGAATCAGGCCTAAATAATATGTGAATAATGATCCCTCCCCTCCACACACACCTCCCTTCTCATGAGCAGTCCTCTACCTCCCAGCTCTCAATGCTCTACATCCTAGTCACCATCTTCCAGTCAAGGACTAGAGGAAAATCCCTTTCGTCTGTCAGTGCCTCTCCTTAACTGGCCAGAGGGATCACTGGAACAAAACACCGTTAAAAAGCTGAACAGGCAGCCTCTGATCTTGGCATTGAGGGATGGGGATTATAAATTGAACCCAAGTGTTTCACATGGTTGTGCTGAACATAAATACTGGATCATAAGACCTCTATTTTATAGGGTTTCTCAAGCTAAAAATAGAGGTAGTAGCTTTACTATTAACTGAAAACTGTAAAATCTGAATTTATTTTTCCCAGTTGTTGCTTTTCCCAACATTGCTTTTTTCATTTTTGCATTGCACTCTGCTTGGGCGGTATGTCTAGAATGGTTATTTTTCCATCCTGGCTGTTGTGTACTAGCGCACTGCTGTTCTGGGTTCGCAGTATTGTGGGGGACGAACTAATTTGAGAAAATACAAATGAAAGGTCAAGAAAAATGTGTCTATGTATTTGGCCTTAGGGGTGTAGTTTTATTTATTTTTTCTGGTACATTCAAATGATGGGATATAAACTATATCACTTCAGGATCATGTTTAAGGAGGGCTTTAATTGGAGGTAACTGTGTTCTTAGTGTTCTAGAATATGTTTACACATAAGTACCAGCCAATAGGCACATCATTCTGGGAAAACATTCTTAAGAAAAAATATCTACTTCCCTCTTTGTTGTCCAGTAGTATAGTTCAGATTTAAGTATCTTAAAGCTGGATCTAGCACCCATTGAAGTTGTCGTGAGTCTTTCCATTGACTTCCAGGGAGTTGGGTCAAGGTCTTAGGGAGCAGCTCGGGTAGCTATACACGGGCTACCTCTGCTCGAGCTGATGTGTGATACAAGATTAGTGTGGCCATGGCAGCATGGGCTGCAGCTCAGGGTAGGTACTTGAGTTTGTACCCAGCAGCTCAGGCGAGATTGTACTTGAGCAGCTAACCTGAGCTGCAGCTTGTGCCACTGCAGCCACTCTGATATTAACACACTAACTCAAGCTGGCACATGTATGACTACCTGAGCTGGGAATTGTACATCCTTGTTGCTATGTAGATATAACCTTAACGGGGGCAGTAGAACTGCATGCTAATTAACACTTGATGTCCTGGTACACTTTTTTCCCCTCTATTGCACACTTTTAGCATTCTTAGATTGTTGAATTTCCAACCTTGTTAATGGATATCAAATCCCTCTGAAACTTGTGTTAAGTTATTTCTCTGTCTTGTGGCACGAAGTAGCATAGATTCTCTTCCTGTTTTAAACTTACTGCCTTTCGTGGTCATGGTCTTGTTTATGTGATAGTGTAAAAGTTGCCTGATCATTCTTGCCTTTTATTTAATAATCTTGTAAACCTACGAAGTTCCTGCTGGCTAATCTCTGAAGTCTTTTTGAACAATCAAACCCCAGTATGACACCAGTTTGAGCTATATTAATTTTTAAACTTGCCACTTCTTTTTTTGCTTCATGATTTTTTTATTTTCTTTTGCTGCTCTGGCTCCACTGAATTAGTCACTTGTGCCCTTTGGCATTGATCCTCCATGCTATCTGACCGTCCATTGGTGGTGTTTCTCCATGCCATCTGGGTTCCACTCAAGCAGAATAGAGAGGGGAGGGATGCAGGAAGCTGGTTGCAGCTTCTTGATTCACAATCAAGTTGTGTTGCTTGGGGAACTTTGTTCAAAGTGACCTGGAGAGCCGAACCTTTGTGCTTAATTCCAAATACATACAGGAAACTAGTTTTAAAGTGTCCTTAACCTACACTATTCATTCATCTCTTTCCTAGTATTACCTGAAAGGCCTAATAGTGTTTACTATGTTGACTAATTTGTGTCCATTGAATTTAGAGGGACTTGGAACCAGAAGCCAATAACTTACACCTTGATATTCAATTCCTTTTTAAGTGTTTGAAGATGCAGATCTTAACCTAGTCATCCCCTCTGCTCTCTTTGCTGCTGTGGGGACAGCAGGCCAGAGATGCACAACTGCCAGAAGGCTGGTGAGTAAATATGTATTGTATGGTTGGGATAGTTAAATCATCCAGTGTGAAGGAGGAGAACAGGCAGTAGTGTTCTTAAAACATACTTCTAATGCATCTAAAGCCAATGCAACAGTAAAAATGACTATTAACCTATGGGTCATGATTTAAGTTCCAGAACTCTTTCCTTCCATGTGTTTTTTAAAAATACCCAATAACACTAAAAACTGTAAGATATAAAATCTTAACATTTCTCATCCTTTATACTCATTTAATTTCACTTTGCTTTCATTGCCAAGGCAGTCATCTTCATTTATTTGAAATATACTGCAGTTTCTGCTAGCAAGTAGTGCAGCAAGTAGTACAGTGTTTGGATTACAGCATATAGGGATTTTCTTTGGTTTTTAAACAAGTAATTTCCATCATATTAAAATTATTTTGACTATCTGTTAATATTATTATTTTGTAAAAGCTTGTTTTAACAAAATCTAAATATTGGAGTCCTAATTTAACTGATGTCCCTTTTTTTAGATGAATAGTTACTGAACAAAACAATAATTTGAGCAGGAAAACTTCAACTAGTTTGCCCGGTCTAGGATTCTAAAACTAATGTGTTTAGTGCTCAAATATTTTGTCTAATTTATTACACTTCAGACTTCAAAGCCAAATTAAAAACAAAACCTAGTTTGTCTTGCACCAGTATTACAGATGTCACTTGTTTAGCCACCATAAAAAGTTCAAGTGCAATTTTAGTATGAGGAACTTCTTCTCAAACTCAGTAGAAGCTTTATAAAGACATTTATAATGAATGAGGGAGATCCGTTGTAAATGAATGTTGCGAATTAACCATAAGCAAACAAAGCAAGAATAATATATCAATGTGTTTTCACCATTTATTTTGACTTGCATTTAGTTTTAAATTGATAGCTTATGTACTGGATTTTTGTGTAAGCTCTTGAATCTTAGCATGAGACTTCACAACAGTAACTTGATATCAAAGATCACTTGAGATGGGGAATAGCACTTTTTTTTGGGGTTTTGTTTTTTGTTTAAACTGACTGAAGTGTGAAGATTAGCAAGGCTCTACTGTAAGGGTAGGTCTATACTTACCCGTCGCGTCGGAGGCGCGGGATCGATGTTCTGGGTTCGATTTATCGCGTCTTGTCAAGACGCGATAAATCGAACCAGGAAGTGCTCCCTCGTCGACGCTGGTAATCCAGCTCGACGAGCGGAGTAGGCGGAGTCGACGGGGGAGCCTGCGTGCCGCGTCTGGACCACAGGTAAGTTCGAACTAAGGTATTTCGACTTCAGCTACGTTGTTAACGTAGCTGAAGTTGCGTATCTTAGTTCGACAGGGGGGGTTAGTGTAGACCTGGGCTAAATTTCAGTACTTTTGTAGTGAGAGAGGCTGTATGTCTTCAATTTTCAGTCCAGTGAGCGGGGTAGGATGGGGTGAGAGCAACTCTGAAATATTTTCTAACCAGATTTTAAATCTATTTATCTTCTCTCTGTTTTACTGGGGACTGATTCAACAGGCATTTTGTTGCTAACTCTCTCAATGTTATCATGAGTCTTACGATATTTGGAGGCTTTTAGACCTTATGATATTTGGAGGTTTTTAGACCTTGTGGAGAAAAGCTTTGAAAATGTGACCTGGGAGCCCCCAGAAGGCAAATTAAGACTCCCCTTTTAAAAAAAAAAGAATAGTTTTTAAGCCAATCTCATGATTTTTGAGGCCTTATTTAAGCTTTTTTTTGAATGCTTGAGGTTGATTATACAGCTCCTATTCTGCAGGGATTCCCAAAGCTCAACAAACAAAGTTTTGCAAATTTCAACAGCTGTGACCTATTACTGTTTCATAAAACTCTTGTGATTCTATTTAGTTCTTGCATGAAAGCATCCATGATGAGGTGGTGGAGAAACTTGCTAAGGCCTATGCACAGATTTGCATCGGTGACCCATTGGACTGTAAGTAGGGTTTTATTTTATTTGTTCCTACTTATGGAGGGAAAAGACCATTACAAAATGATTGAGTTAGCTTCAGTTAGAATAGGAGCTGTGAAATTGGGAGGAGGAATCTAATTAATCCTAATCGTTTTGTTTATCTTGGACATACTAAATGGCTATTTTCCCAGCTATCATGGTGATAGGCATGTTAGAAATGTATACAGTTGTCCTAAAATAATGTCTTTGATCTCTACGCCATATGTAATATGTTTTTACTTTTCAGCCACCACTCTGTATGGGCCTCTCCACACTAAACAAGCAGTGATGATGTTCCTTGATGCAGTGGAACAAGCCGAACAGCAGGGTGGCTCTGTGGTGTATGGTGGGAAGGTGATTGTTTTTACATTCCGGGCCGTTAGAAAAGAGCAGTGGTCCCTAACCTTTTTGTGGCCACGAGCACCTTTCTGTGGCCAACAATCTGGCGGGCAGTGACGCTCCTCGGCGGCATTCCGGCGACAGCTTCTCCGCCCTGATGCCGGGCGCACATAAATGCCCCGGTGGGCGCCATGGCACCTGTGGACACCGCGTTGGGGACCACTGGAATAGAGCATCAGAAAAATGACCACAGATTGGTGGGTCATGGAGAACCCAGAACATATTCCTACTGGTTGTATCCAGTGCTGTCAGGAGCTTCAAATATGTAAGTGTATCAAGTCAGACACGTGGAGGGTGGGGATGGCTCCACCTGACATCTGAGGCAACATGTTTTAGAGAATTGAGGTGAGTCTGGGAAAAGGAAATCCTGAGTTCAGTGTCAGCTGTGCCACTAACTCAGTGTCTGGCCCTGGACAAGTCTTTCACTTTCCCCAATCTGTAGAAAGAGGATACTGCTTTCCTTATTCCTGTGTTGTTTAATTGCAGTTCACATTTTCACACAAAGAAAAGCCTCTGGCCTCCCATTCTCAATGAAACACAGGAATTAGGGCTCTGAACGACATCCTGAGTCATGTAGGCATCTCCATGGAGCAGGATAATAAGCTCTTATCCAGGCTTTCCATTTGGATTATTGCAATCTCCTCCCTGACACCCATATCTTTCCCAGGTTTCTGGCTGGTGGGTCTTGCCCACATGCTCAGGGTCTAACTGATCACCATATTTGGGACAGAGAAGAAATTTTTTCCTTGTTCAGATTGGCAGAAACCCTGGGGGCAGAGGGGATTTGCCTTTCTCTGCAGGGTGGGGCACAGGTCACTTGCTGGTTTGAACTAGTGCAGATGGTGTATTCTCCGTAACTTGAAGTCTTTAAATTGTGATTTGAGGACTTCTTCAGTAACTCAGCCAGAGATTAGGGGCCCATTACAGGAGTGGGATAGTTAAATCATCCAGTATGAAGGAGGAGAACAGGCAGTAGTGTTCTTAAAACATACTTCTAATGCATCTAAAGCCAGTGCAACAGGAAAAATGACTATTAACCTGTGGGTCATGATTTAAGTTCCATAACTCTTTCCTTACATGTGTTTTTAAAAAATACCCAATGACACCCAAGGAGTGGGTGGGTGAAGTGCTGTGGCCTGCAATGTGCAGGAGATCTGACTAGATAATCATGATCGTCCTTTCTGGCCTTAAAGTCTGAGTCTTTATCTCCACCATCAGTGCATTCAGAACATAACTTTAGTGGCTATCTTCCCTGCTTGCCATTCACAACACAGATGGGAAGAGGGAAATTTACTGTCTGTAGGGTCACTTTCCAATTTGATTTTGTGTTTATAATTGTATGTGTAATGCTGTACATTTTGCTCTTCTGTTCTGGATGTGTTACTAAGTAGAACTTGGTACAGTGTGTTCAGTTTAGCTACTCATGGAAGGTTCTGTTTCTCATTGCAAGATTGTGGGGAGGGATAGCTCAGTGGTTTGAGCATTGGCCTGCTAAACCCAGGCTTGTGAGTTCAATCCTTGAGGGGGCCATTTAGGGATCTGGGGCAAAAATTGGGGATTGGTCCCCCTTTGAGCAGGGGATTGGACTAGATGACCTCCTAAGGTCTCTTCCAATCCTGATATTCTATGATTCTATATAGTTGCTGCATCCAGACTACTGAGTGGGATACACTAAGTGTACCTAGTTCCTAAGCCAAACACTGATTTGTCTGAAGTAATAACTTAGCTATCACTTTTTTTTTTTGTGTGTGTTTTGAAGGTTCTAAATCGCCCTGGTAACTATGTTGAGCCAACAATTGTGACAGACCTTCCCCATAATGCATCCATCGTGCACACTGAGACATTTGCCCCAATTCTTTATGTGCTGAAATTCAAGGTAAAAAAAAACAACCAACCAGTAGGAGGAGTTAGATGAGCTTTGGTCCAGAGTTATTTCAATAGTGCATATGCCTTGTATGTTAAATTGAAGCATGCAAGGGGGAGAGGGAGGAAGAGAGAAGTATTCCCAAGTGTGGGTCATGTTCATGAAACTGTCCTAATTAGGTGTATTATTGGCCAATTATTACGGTTCTCAACTGTGCGGGTATCCAGCATAACTGCATGGCTCAGGACTAGGTTGTTTATATATCTTATTTAAAAAGCACCCCGGCTTAAAGATGGGAGTCTATACAGGACTGTAGATGATTATTGCATATATTGGAAGAAAAAAAGTTTTGTCATTGCCTTCCGGTACAGCCAGTGTGTGCAGGCATGCTAATATGTGACTAGGTGTACAGCTATTTGCCATGTGATTAACATGAAGCAACATGGCGCTAGTTTAAGTTAGCATTCTGTTTTCATGGTACCTTTTTGTGGTGTTCGCTGCTTATCTTCAGTAGTCCTGGCATAACTACTTATGTAATTCCTTCTAGACAGAAGAAGAGGTCTTTGCTTGGAATAATGAAGTAAAACAAGGTCTCTCTAGCAGCATCTTCACCAAGGATTTGGGCAGGATTTTCCGCTGGCTTGGGTATAACTCTTATATTTTTCCTCTTTCTAAAACACGGGATTGTCTAATTTGCAAACACTTAGTCAAACATTACTTCTTCAACATTAAAGCCTCTTTTAGAGAAGACATCTGGCTCTTTTCCTTACCATGTGATTACAGAAGATCACATCGTTTGTCTATCTTGTCTTTGCTCTTAGGCCTAAGGGATCAGACTGTGGTGTTGTAAATGTCAACATTCCAACCAGTGGGGCTGAAATTGGAGGTGCTTTTGGTATGTTAATTACATTTCCTATCTTGATATTTTGGAACAAATTGGTTTAACAGCAGTAAGTCACCAGGACCAGATGGTATTCACCCAAGGGTTCTGAAAGAACTCAGTTATGAAATTGCAGAACTACTAACTCTGGTATGTAAACTATCGCGTAAATCAGCCTCCGTACCAGATGACTGGAGGACGGCTAATGTGACGCTGATTTTAAAAAAAAGCTCCAGAGGCAATCCTGGCAATTACAGGCCAGTAAGCCTGACTTCAGTATCAGGGAAAATTGGTTGGTTGAAACTGTAGTAAAGAACAGAATTATCAGACACCTAGATGAACACGATTTGTTGGGAAAGAGTCATTATTGCTTTTGTAAAGAGAAATCATGCCTCACCAATCTATAAGAATTCTCTGAGGGAGTCAACAAGCATGTGGACACAGGTGATCCAGTTGATATAGTGTACTTGGACTCTCAGAAGGTCTTTGACAAGCTCCCTCACCAAAGGCTCTTAAGCAAAGTAAGCAGTCATGGGAAAAGAGGGAAGGTCCTCTCATGGATCAGTAACGGGTTAAAAAGGCAGGAAAAAGAGTAGAAATAAATGGTCAGTTTTCACAGGGGAGAGAAGTAAATAGGATCCCCCAAGAATCTGAACTGAGACCAGTGCTGTTCAATGTATTCATAAATGATTTGAAAAGGGGTGAACAATGAGGTGGCAAGGTTCACAGACAATACAAAATTACTCAAAATAGCAGTCAGCTTTGGACTTCACTAATAGTTACAAAGGGATCTGTCAAAACTGGGTGACTGGGCAACAAAATGGCAGATAAAATTCACTGCTGATAAATGCAAAGTAAAGCACACTGGAAAATTATAATCTCAACTATACATACAAAATGATGGGGTCTAAATTAGCTGTTACCACACAAGAAAGATCTTAGAGTCATTGTTTTCAGAGAACTAGAACATCCACTCAATGTGCAGCAGCAGTTTAAAAAAGCTAACAATGTTAGGAACTATTAGGAAAGGAATTGATAATGAAAGAGAAAATATCATAATGCCACTCCATAAATCCATGGTATGCTGACACCTTGAATACTGCATGCCGTTCTGGTCGCTCCATCTCAAAAAAGATATTAGAATCAGAAAAGATACAGTGAAGGGCAACAAAAAATGATCAGGGTTATGGAACAGCTTCCATATGAGGAGAGATTAAAAAGACTGGGACTGCTCATCTTAGAAGAGAGATGTTTGGGAGGGGAGGAATGTGATAGACGTCTATAAAATCATGACTGGTGTGGAGAAAGTAAATAAGGAAGTGTTATTTGCTCCTTCACATAACACAAGAACCAGAGGTCACCCAATGAAATTAATAGGCAGCAGGTTTAGAACAAACATAAGGAAATGCTTCTTCATCCAACACACAGTCAACCTGTGGGACTCATTGCCAGGGAATGTTTTGAAGGCCAAAAGTATAACTGGGTTAAAAAAAAGAGTTAATAAGTTCATGGAGGATAGGTCCATTAGTGGCTATTAGGCTAGATGATCAGGGACACAACTTCATGCGCTGTGTGTCCCTAAACCTCCAACTGCCAGAAACTGGAACTGGACTATAGGGCATGGATCATTCGATAATTGCCCTGTTCTATTCATTCCATCTGAAGCATCTGGCACCGGCCACTGTCAGAAGACAGGATTCTGGGCTAGATAGACCATTGGTCTGAACCAGTATGGCCATTCTTATGTTATGATGCTTTTAGATGATCATATCCTACAGCAATGGAGCCTATGGTATAAACCTGAGGTTCAGTTTTTTTAGAAAATACACTTTTTTTGTTGTTGTTTTCTTATGGACACTTTACCAGAAGCTATGCAAGAAGAAAATAAAGACTAGTCACAGCATTGCCACTTTCAGAATAGCTTATTTCAGGTCTTCTGACCACTTGATTTTTAAGGCCAATTTCTTCACTGTAAATCTACGGAAATCATTGTTATTGCTCTGGATTTATGCTAGCGTAGAGAGACTAGAATTTGGCCGGTGGCAAATTTTCTGTTCCATTAAAAAAATATATCTTTATTTAATAAAAGGATAGCATATGGAACATTTATTGCTATGATGGAAAGTTAACTCACCCATCATCAAGGTATTTTATGTTAGAAAATATCTCATAGCTTAGGGTAACAACCTCTCACTGAGCTGAAAGCACAAACTAGTAAAATCCAAATTCCAATTGCTGCGTGCATAAGAAAAATGGCGCTTAAAGAACCACTGTGCATGTTATTGAAATGTGATTCCTTGATTGTACATTGTCCCAGCTACTGAACTTCTTCCTAAGGGGATCTGTAAAACATATATTCACCTTTTGGACTTCTCTCTCCTAAACCTCCCCACCCTGCAACAAAACAAAATAAAACTGCCATAGCATTGCTCTCACACTACATAGTTATTTTCTCCAGTTAAAACCAACCATTCACATAATACAGTTGTCAACAGGAAGGCAGAGAGACAAAGTGGGTGAAGGCCAGCATTTTTAGCCTGAGTATGTGGAGGTGGGTCTCTGTTTTTCTTGTAAAGTAGGGGAAGGAGAAGAGCTTTTTTCACTTTTGAGAGTTTTAACTGAACTTAAAAAAACCAACCCACCTCTCATCCTCCCCGCAGTACAAATATAACTTTGATTGAAGTGTGGGAGCATAAAATAACCACAAAGGAGCTTCTAGCCCTCAGTGGTGTAACTTTTTTTTTTTACTTTTTTTTTTTTTGTAAGGTGGTGAAAAGCACACTGGTGGTGGAAGAGAATCTGGCAGTGATTCGTGGAAACTGTACATGAGACGGTCCACTTGGTAAGAGCTAGGCTTACATAATTTATATACAAATCAATGTAAAAATGCACAGGTAAACTTGCTAAAATTGATCTCTTGCAACTGAAGATTTTCAAGCTAACTTCCCACAGCAGCAGTAATAGTCCCTTAGTGGTAGTGTGGGCACTACTGGAACTTCCTAGCTAGTAGCAGTCTCAGAGATTGGTCAGTGTGGTCTGTTGGCTTGACTGCCCAAAGAGCTTCAGAGACAAACAGATTTTTGTAACAAATAGTTCATTATTACAGAGAAGGAGATAACCAATTACAGGTATAATCTGCCCTTTTTTTAAGAACAAGGAGATACCCATCCTTTTGGAAAAGAGGGGAATCTAGATTTTTGGCCTTGTATTGAATGTTTTTAATATATTCTTCCAAGAAGGAAGTAGGGTAAGTCCTGACAGCTATAGAAGGAATTATCTTCTTCCATATATTCATTTCAATCTTCCTGATCTTGAACTTGACTGAGTAAAATATACTTGCTCTGATTTGTAAGGAAATCTGTGAGGTGGCCTCTACAGAGTAAGGCCACTACTGACAGTGGCAAATATTTAGGTAAATACTTAATTTCTATGAATGTCCATTTTTACTGGGCGACTATTGACACACAGCAGCAAACACATGTCCTGAACCATATGTATGCCAATAACTAACATCCTTGTTTCTGTATGCAGAGGGCCACATAGTATAGACTAGGAAATAGAAGTTTGTTTCAGTAGTAGAAGTAATTTGAAAGACATCAGTCTGCCACAACACTCTTGGGTGGAGACAAATGGAGGATTATATCTTCTCTTCAGTCTGGTGAAGAAGAGAGGTAGTTAGGAAGGGGATGCAATCCTCCCATGTTGCCCAATTTCTACACTATAGAGATTGGTAAAAATGACTTTTCGCTATGCTTTTTAATTTAAAACAAACTGGCAACCGCTTTAAGAAAGGCTTGTATACATGAAATGGTTCTTGTAATTGATTTCAATGATCAAGTCTATGTCCTAAATTCTTCTTGTTTCTCTTTCAGTACAATCAACTACAGCAAGGATTTGCCTTTGGCTCAAGGAATCAAGTTTCAGTAACAATCTTGTGAAAGGCGGTATCCTGAAAACTCCTGACATTTCAGAGCCATGCACTTTCTAACCTTTATGACTGAGATAATGATCTGAAACTATACTGCACCAAAATAACGGCAGCAGCTACTGTACTTCTATGCCAGAAAGCCAATTGTTATGTTTTGCATCAATTTCAATAATGTATCAAATTCTTATTTCAGTTCTGAAAAGTAAATTACATGATTTTGGGGGGAGGGGTTTCGCATTGGACTAAAGTGGCCTGCTGAATTTTACAATGCCTTTTCTATGTGCTGCAGTGTCAGCAGCATTTCTATGCCCTTATCCAAACACTGATCTTGCTGTGGGTGTAGTTGTTAGAGCCACGCTTCAGAAATGCATGTTCAGTGTTTAACCAATACCTGGTCCCATATCGGGGACCGTAGTACAGGGGCTGCTGAGCCCCTCTTAAATGTATAAATAAAAGCACATTTCAGAGACTCATGATGCTTCTGACTTCTTTTTCCATGACTGACTTAGGACTAGGACTCTTCACCTTACTGGCCCCATTTTCTCCCTGCTGATAGTTCAGTATCAGAAGTGCCCTTGGGCTGGATGGGCCATTTGGTGTCCCTTGGCTGTCAGTCAGCAAGGAGGACCCCATCCTTTGTGCTGGGACACAGAAGATAAGATCATGGGAAATTATTCCTGCTCCTGTACTCTGGGCTGCTCCAGTTGGCAACTGGGGATTGAGTCGTGGGGCCAGATTGTCCTTTGTGTTCTGGTCCTTTTGTGCCACTCCACCAGCATAAAGAAGCCATAGACCTGGCTGTTGTGGAATATCCTTGGGGAAGAGGAGTGCCCCAATGAAGAGGGGTTTGTTGGGGAGAAACAGGGCGGCCAAAGTGCTATTGCACTCCAGATATGCTCAACTGCCATAATGGCCACTGGTAAGTTACAGCAATCCTGAGGGGGTCAGCTGGGAGCTAGACCTAGAATCAAAGAGGTGCAAAGGTGGCTTTAAGATGGTCCCCCTTTCCCAATCCTGTGCTGAGTAGATTGTGGGCCAAGCAGGCACTGGATTGGTGGTAATCTGGTCAGTGTTATGATATATGCAGCTGTGCTGATGGCTAGTTTTCTCCCCAAACCTCCATGCAGAGGATTCCATAATTGCAGAACAAGCTGATGTGTTCAGTGTGAGCTTTAGCCCAGGGCCACAATATAGATCTATAAATCACATGCTATCACATGAGTGGCTACAAATTGTCACAATCCTGCTTCTTGCAGCACTAGCTGAGCCTGGGCTTTTCATAGCAATGTAATAATTGTATATGTAAAACAAAGGATAGATTATTACTTAAAATACTTGATAGTTCCATAGCGTGGGAAGTCTTTTGGGTGGCACTTTCTAAAGAGCTGAAAGCTGACCTAACTCTGCAACCAGAGAAGTCAATGGGAATTTTAGCAGAGCTAGGCCAATCCTGAACATTTTTGAATGTTCAGCCTTTGCTTGATTGTAAACTGACTGGTATTTAAATTAGGACATAGTCTTCGTAGAGACATGAGACATTCAAAACTAGAATGCCCAGTCCCCCAGCAGCAGATGGATCATTTTACATGATTAAACTGTTTCCCCTTCTTGATGCTCCTCAGTTCTTGCAGAGACTTCAGGGAAATTCTCAGTTTCAAGTACCTCTGCAGCTACCCTTGTTTACTGCTGACTACTGCCACCATTTATCTACTTTATAGAGAATAAGTAACAAATACCTGCATGTTATTGGGACTATAATCCCATCTAGGGGTTTGCTGATCTCACAAATCATGAGATCAAAACTCATGTTAGTGTAGTCTCTAGAATTTGACCTGGAATTACAGTTCAATCCTTCATCACGTGACTGGTTGTATTTTAACACACTTTCATCAGATCCCTAGACTACTGCTACCCTTGGGTGATTCTAGCAGCTCTGTAAAAATGGGTAACTAGACAGTCTCTGATTTGGTCACTAGAATGGCTTTCATTGAAGCTGGTCTGGGGAGGGGGTAAATGATGGTGGCATAGTTTTTGGCATGGATACCTACCTGTGCCATAGATTAGATGCCTATAGCAGTAGTATATATGGTGAAATAATAAAAGTCAGATAAGTTCAAAGATACTGTGAACAAACTGTTTCTTAATTTCTGTGGAATTATAGAGTTCATTCAGACTAAACTGCATTAACTGTCATTTGATTGTTGCACCCTGAGGAAGCCAATTTGAATATTTGTGAAATATATGTTCTAGAGCTGCTAGTGAGCTAGATAATGCAGTTTGCCATATAATGCAACTGCTGTTGGTGGCTTCTGCTGGCGCATAAACTTAATTACTATTGAATGTGAAACATCAGTTAATTGCAAATGTTATGACGTGGTCAATAATTAATTTCTTAGTACAGTACTGTATCATTTACTATTAAATGACCTTGAAAAGAAGACACTTGCTAATGCCTTCCTTTTGCGGGGTGGGGGTGGGGGGGACGGACACATTTTTCTTTGTAGCCAATTAAACATATACATTCTACTAATGCTTTTTCTTTTATACGCCGTGTAGCAGTGGCTTCTGTCACCAACTAATCATGAAAAATTACCTACAAATCCATGGGAAAGAATTGCTGTTCCCATTACGTTCCATTATATCCTAGCACAGTTTGTAATAGAGTAAACTACCAGCCTGATGGCATTGGAATTGCTTTCAGGCTCAAGAACTAGTGGATACTACTAGTTAATAGTGAGTCTCAGGTTGGATTTTTGCAAATAGCTGCCCCGCGATGCTGAATTTAACAACTTTGCAAGTCTTCGCAGTCATCTTCTAGCACTAATACAACAGCAAATTCAGAATTGCCTACCTCACATATTACATCATGCTGCTCTTTCTGTGATATCCTTCTTACAAATCTGTGTTTTGCTGGTGAACATCGTAGGGATTCAAAACCTTGTGGTTACCAGAATTCTAATTTGATGCCACTGATTCTACTGTATGAGAAACCAATCAACTTGTATTGAAATCAGTGGAAGTCTTTGCATTCATTTCAAGGGAAGCTGTCCCTAAATGGATGGTCATGCTCAAAAGCTTTTTGCCCAGCTTGTCTTGTGAAATGTGTCACGTTCCTCCTGCATAATGTAGTCCATTAGATACACTCTACATAAATGTATACTGCTAATGATAAAAATAGACTGGGTGCAGGGGAAGGGGTGGAAGGGAGATATGAAACATTAAAGATGTATATATTGCAAAGGATGTTGTTCAAGAGGTTATTTCTACACAAGGCAGGTGGGTTGCAAGTACCTTTGCAGCATCATTTATATAGTTCTCAAAGTGTAGTGAGGTCTGGTTGGCTAGTGTTCATGTATCAATGAAATCTTGCATAACTGAAGCTGTAAAAGTGCAAATTATTTTTCAAAGTGAAAACGAGACTACATTTCTTTACTGACCAGCAAAATGGCACTGAACTTTGCATGCACCTGGAAGTTGAAAAACTATCTTTGAATAATTGAGTTAGCCAATCCCAGCTGCTGCTAATATTTTTTTCAGTGTTGGGCATCTGGCCTCAATTTGGAAGTGATCAGTAATGAATACCCCATATAAACAATTTACACTAAATTGTCCATAGCATCATTTTTACATTAAATATTTTGTGGGGGTGAGGTTGGTAGTGGGAGGAAGAGTGTGAACTCACCCACCCACTATGTAACATGGATAGGGTAACCAGGTAGCAAGGGTGAAAAATCAGGATGGGGGGGGGGAGGGGAGAAATAGGCACCTATTTAAGACAAAGCCCCAAATATCAGGAATGTCCTTATAAAACCGTGACATCTGGACACCCTAAACATGGACAATTTCCAATCTCTTGGAATAAGGGGAGAAACACTTGTAGGGTGAGCTGTATGAACTTAATCTTCATTTTGTTATCCTCTAGGTGGCACTGTTGGTCAGAACAAGACCTGCTAAATAAAAGCAGAGTGCATTTGGTTTTTAAATTCTCCTTCTGACTCATAAAGTCACACTGTGGAACAGCCTCTGCATTCATTAGGCAGATGGGTAAAAACACCAGCCTCTACTTTTATGCCTTTTACATTCTGCACAGCTGGGAACATTACTTCTTTAGCTGATAATTACAGCTACTTCACTCTGCTTAAGCCTCAGTTGATTAATACCATTCTTATATAAAACATTGGCTCAAAAGAAAAAAAGTCAAAGATGAAAATACTATTTCAGTTTAATTGCAGTCAAGCACCCATCCTCCATGGAAAAGGGCAAACCAAATTAAATATCTTATTCAATGCTTTACTTTTATTTGTTTGGGGGTTTTTTTTGTCCGTTTTTCAATGCAGGAATCCTCCAAATTGGGTTGAGCACTCTTCTGTGTGGAATGGAAATGGAGAAAGTTCCACTCCTGTACCATAGAGGAAGGAATACGTTTCCAGGAATGCAAGTTTTATACCACCTCTGTAAATTGGTAATAATAATTATACTCCCATAACATCTATCCAGGGATCTCAAAGCCCTTTGCGAACTGTAATGAATTTAGCTTTGCCATTTCATTGAGGTAGGGAAGCATTATTATCCCAGTTTTACAGATGGTGAAATGAAGGCAGAAAGGTTAAGTAACTTGCCAAGATCACACTCAGAGACCGAGAGCCAAGAATAAAGCTCTTTTGCCTCTATGGCCTATGTTTAATTCCCAAACCATTCTTGAGTTTTCAGGTTTTCACCTTGAGGTTTAAAAAACAACCCCTCCCACCCCAACCCCTTAATAGGCCTATGGTCAGCATGTGATTTAGACTAGGCTATAATGATACAATGTTCTGAGCGCAATAAATGTCAAATGTAAATGGAAAGTGTCTGAGGATATTCCTACATATATCATTGCATTGTCTTGAACTTTAGAGCTTCCTCCTTACTGATGCAACACTTATTTTTCATGGACCATTGATGAAATATTGCAATTTGGATTCCAAAGAGTGAACACTTCCAGGTTTCCAGCACTATCTTTTATTATTATCAATATTTGCATATAGTGCCATAAGTGCGCATAGCACTTAACATAGGCCCAGATTGTGAACCCTTTGCTTACTCAAATAATCCTATTGGAGCCTGTGGGACTACTCATGGAACTACTCGCTAGCGTGAAAAAAGGGTTCACAATGCCAACTCCGAGTGAGTAAACTCATGATCCCTCCTCTGAAACTGATCACAACACGGGAGGGCTCTAAGGCAGATAACAGGCAGTAGGATGGAGAAAGAAAGATTAAGGGTATGTCTTTCTTGGGCAGTACATTATACATCATGCTACTGTACCCAGCACTCTCTTTTTTGTCTAGTGGGATATTTTTATTTTATTTTTGGCTTAAAAAGAATTAGAGAATCATTGTGAAGAAGGAAGGTGCATGACATACACGATCAGGGAGGCCACGATCATAGGAGGCAGCATAAAAGAAGGCAGGAGAGAATTACTGGAGAAGCGGAAAAGGTGACATAGAGGGAGGTGCATTGGTAAAGTTTGGGGTCCCGAACAGAAGAGTGAAGAGATACAGGCAAGGGCTGAGCCTTGAAAGTGAGGATGAGGAAACAAACTGATAGGGAGGGAATGATAAAGGGAGGATGTGGTAATAGTGGTATACGAGAAAGATGAGTTTGGCAGCAGTATTTTAGATAAAGGTTATGTTAGGAAGGCTACAGTGGAGGAGGTTACAGTAGGGCAGGTGGGAGATTATCAAGATGTGGACATGGCAGCAGGAATGGAAGGGATGGGACAGATTTTGGGTCTGTTGAAAAGGAAGAAATGACAAGATTTAGCAAATGCTTGAAAATGATGTTACAGGACAGAGAGGAATCAAGCATGACACGTAGGTTGCAACTCTGGGGAGTGGGCAAGATTGTGGAACTATCTACTGTAATGGTGAAAGAATGGGAGGACTTTGGACAGAGTGAATCATTCTGTTTTTGAGATGTGTTCTGACCTTTACAAGAAAAATGACTGCAATATGTCTTAGCCCATGGCTTGTGTAAATTTGCTCTGTGGTTTTTGTCAACTCTGATGTAATAATCCCTGTATTTCAAACCTGGCTATAGCTGTACATTTGCTAACCTTATACTAGCCAATATTTGCCTAAAATACTCCAGTTTGCATGCTGATTATGTTATTTGCTATTCCAGTTGCTCATCACCAGCTCCTTAAAGAAAAACAAATAGATTAAACTGAGGGCTTAGCTCTGGCTATTCGATATGGGATTGTTCCAACAAAAGGACTGGTGCATGGATCATGTGTATTTGTTTTGCAAAAGTCTCTTCTTTTTTAAATTGCACAATTATCTGTTACCTATGGTGAAAGATTCATGCTTACATCTGAACATTAACACATTTCTCCATTTTTGGTAGCTGGGTTATGAAATATTTTGCAAATCTTAAGCAACTTGCCCATAAAGTACGAACTGAAGAGAAAATAGAACATATATTTCCTGCCTTCAAGCTGTATGATTTAACCGCTAGAGAAGCTGCTGCTTCGTCATAATGTCAGGTTAAACCACCAGGAAGTCACACTACTACTTTTTATCCCTGATGACAATGGGCCTGAGGCAGTTTCTACTAGAGTTAAGGGGAATTCTGATGTAGATTCGGGCCTTGTCTACACCATGCATTTAGTGTGCAACACACTGGCAGGCACTAGGTGATTTGTAACCATCTGGCACATAATAAAGTTCCCTAGCACACATTGACATATGATGCAGTTTTGTAATGAGACTATCAGTGCTTACTGGGGAGCTTCAGTGTGTGCCAGTATAACCCACATACCTCCTGGGTGTGGTGTTGTGTCCCATCTAGTGACACCAAGACCACTTGGAGGGAGGGAGGGGGAGAGAGAGAAAAAAACAAAAAAAAACAAAAAAAACAACAACAGAGTCTCCTCTACAGCCTTAGCTAACAGCCAGTTGGGTTTTATCTCATGCAGTAGAGGTTCATGCACTAAGCTCCAGAGGCCTCAGGTTCAATCCCACCCACCGACAACTGGGGTCTGCCAGCGTTACACCAACAGAATACATGTGTACAGTTAGTGCACAATACACTTGTGCACACCATAATTTGCGCCCCTACTAGTGCACACTAGCACAACCTATAGACAAGTCCTTACATGAGACCAGCAGGCCTCAATTCCATCAGCACATTTTTCAGAAGTCCTATAGACTGAAATACCTTCTCAACAGCAACTGTTATATACCTACCTTCATTTTAAGCGCTCATAGATTCCAAGGCACCAAAAGGGACCATTTTGATCATCTAGTCTGACCTCCTGTATAATGCTGACCATGCAATTTCCCCAAAATAATTCTTTGAGCACCTCTTTTAGAAAAAACATCCAATCTTGATTGATGGAGGATCCATCATGACCTTTGCTAAATTGTTCCAATGGTTAATTACTCTTACTTTTAAAATTTACCCTTTGTCTAGCTTCAACTTCCAGTCATTAGACTGTTTATATACCTTTCTCTGCTAAACTGAAGTGCCCATTATCAAATGTTTGTGATTAGAACAGTTTGTTTGTTCACTCCATTAAAGTGGTAAGTTGCTTATGTACTGTTTCTTAAAAGGGAACAGCAAACTTAATAACTTCTGTAAGTGTACCAGGAGAGGGCAGGACACTTCAAGGCAGATGGTTTTGGGAATATTCAGGATGGGGAGTGTGTTTGGGGTCATCTTGCATAAAATAAGTGGGTGATAGAGACTAGAGTGGGACTGTTTGTATTGTAGGCAGGTTGTTGGGGTCAGAGTGCTGAACCCTGGCTGCACAGCACACACTCAGGGGCTTTCATGCTTGTCTGCTGACTGTTGACATCCAGGCTGTGAGCAGCAGAGCATTTAAGGCACCCAGGATTATAGGGCGGGTGGTGACACAACCTCTCACTAGTCTGGATTGCACCCTAGAACATCACACCATTGTGTGCTTTATCTGTTAGGACACTGATCCATAAACTTTCAAGATAATTTTCTTCTGAGTTAGCAGTGACTTGGAAACAGGTAATGCCATTTTGGACACACAGTACCACTTCCCCATCCCTTTTGCCCACTCCAGCCTTCTTAAATAGGTTAGATAGCCATTGATTTTAACATTAAAGTCATGGGACTCATCCCACCAGGTTTCAGAAATACCAACTAGAGCAAATTTATGCTCACAAATGAACAATTCCAGTTCTTCTTGTTTGTTCCATCGCTGGCCATCTTGAAATTATCCATACAGCTGAACCTAGGAGATCCTCTCTCATTCCCTCTGAAACTTTCCTGTTAGCTGCCTCTGTTCACAACTCTCTAGTTTACCTAGCAAATAACTTTTATACCAAGCCTCCCTGCTTAGCTCAACTCAGTACCATGGAGTGACTAGCCATTCAGAGACTTCAAAGAGTGGAGTTGATCAAAGCTCCAAGGATTAGAGCCTCACACCCTTTACCAAGGGACCAACAAACGGATCTGTCTCAGCTGCTTACTCAGGGGGCCTATGGCCCAGCTACGCAACCCATACATACACAGAGAGCAAACAAACACCAGAAGCCATGGACACTTAGGACAGTGTAGCAATAATAGATATTAACATGTCTGGCAGCAAGTTTCCAGGAAAGTATTGCTCAGCTTAGTGTTATAAGACACAGGCACGTGGCGTTAGCCATCTGAAAAGTGCAATGATCCCCAATAAATGTACTACTTGGCATGTCTTATTCCTACTAAATTCCTGGATCAGCCATTCTATGTTCTCATTTACTAGCCCTTGAATTGCCCAGTGTTATTTAGACTGTTGTGTAAAATGAAATGCTCTTGTTCTTTTTCCTCTGAAATCACCTACACAATCATGAAAGAATCTCTTCCTTGCTGATAGCATTAGGAACATTAGTGCACAGCCACATTTAACCTTTTAATCAATGACCCTTGTAGAATTTGGCTGCAAAAGTATTAATTTCATTTTCCCCAAGGAATAGCCATATGCAGTGCCTGATTTCCTCGCTATGCCTTATCTTGTGCAGTCACTTACACCGCTGCAAAGGGTCTATGTTCCTGAGCCAGCATTCTCCACTCACACCAACTCAGAATGGCATTTTACACCCACTTTGCCCAGGTGTATCTGATGGCACAGCCAGAGCTGTAACTAAGCATTTTAATGCCTGAGGTGAGCTATCATATTTGCACCGTTAGAAGCGATGCGATTTCTGCCTTCCATTTAGCACAGAGGTTTTCAAAGTGTGGCATGCGCCTTCCTAGTGGGATGCACCCCACTATTTGAAAACAGTCTTCTCCTGCCAGGAGTTGGCAGACTGGAAGTTGGTGGGAGCAGTTGATGCAGAGAAAAATACACAGATGCTTTGAATTACATTAAAAAATTCAGCAGCCTCACTAGAAGCTGGTGCTGCATCACTGACCACCAAATTCAATGAATGAAAACTACCTTCCTCCAGCACAGCACTCCACCATCTCTGTGCATCTAGAGCAGAGAGAATACATATGCACCAGCAGCAGACACAATTTTCTACACTCTGTGTCCTACTGGCCGCCCCCCACCCCCCAGCCTGGCACCTGAGGCGGCCACCTCAGTTCGCCTCATGGTAAGGCCAGGACAAACACCATGGTTTTGTTAGTAACTCACGAAGATCCATTTTATTTTCCCTCTCCCCACCCCCAAAGAGCACATTTTAATTGGTTTTGAACATACCAATGCTTTTGCCTCACACGCTTTACTAAGCACAAAAGGGTTTTAATCACAGTATGATTGATAACCATAGTTAAACAGAACATTAGCCTAATGACATGTAACTCCAGCATGGTTGTTAACTTGTGTTCAAGTTTATTCCTTAAAAAGGAACTGAAGTTGCCAGGCTTTAAGTTCAAATGAGTGAAAGACAGACAGGTAGGTCCCTCTTGTTCTCGTGTGGCTGTGGAAGCCCAAAGAGAAACATGCAATATAGTGAGCTAGTCCTGGGGCATAAGCAGTGCAATTGAATCTACAGAACAACATGCACATTTCACACCCTCCATGCATCTGTCCATACGGAGAGTCAAGCAGGCACAGGTATGAACCACAACAAAATCCATATAAAGTGAAAAGGGTGTAATGTATATTTAAGTTGTTTTATTATAGGGGGAGCTGATGAAAGTCTCTGTCTTTATAGTAGTGAACTTTATATTCTGTGTTTTAACCTTTTTACATTCAAGATATGTTTTAAAAGTACATTTCTGGATTTGGGGGATGGAAGCAAAACTCCTCCACAGCTAACAAAAAAAAGAAAAAAGACGACAATTTATACCAAGGAACACAGAAGCAAATCTCTCCTTCTCACGGAAGAAAATTCAGGATATGCTAATAGCTAATTCAAGAAACTGAATGATTAAGAACTGAAGGGGAGGGGAAAAAAAGACAACAGGTAAATAGAGGCAGTGAAAGATGAGAGAATGATCGAAGTACTGTTGCAAATGTGATCATGGTTTCATACGGGAGAACAATACTGTTCTTAACCTCACATACTCATAAAACGATGCTAATATTATACTTGTTATGGCAGATATTCTTCAGATTTAGATATTAAAAGGCTGTGCTCAGTGTTTTAATCTGGTTTCTGATGGTGAGAGGCAGTATAACACAAGGTCTTGCCTATTGTGAAAAAAAGTATACATTATTCAGTGTGATCCTCAGTATCACATATTATAAGGGGCTGATTCCTGGACTATGAACAATAGAAGTGTAATGAGCAGAGTTGTGTCGGGCAGCATGATTTTAGAGCTCAGTACCACCAGAAATCAGTCTGAAATGATTAAATATCTCCATTTCTACATGGAATGAAGTTCTATAATTAAATAGGGAATAAAAAAGAATAATTGCAGAACAGTTTTTTAAAAATTTGCTGTGCCAAAACTTTCCAAATAGTTTCCACTTGCTAGAGGCTGTGGTTGAATAGTTCCACA
Organism: Chelydra serpentina; assembly: GCA_037349315.1. Classification (NCBI taxonomy): domain Eukaryota; kingdom Metazoa; phylum Chordata; order Testudines; family Chelydridae; genus Chelydra; species Chelydra serpentina. The sequence continues at coordinate 34,205,754 of JBAIAC010000042.1, forward strand.
GTTAATACAAATAACAGGATACAAGAGAATAGTCTAATACAATAGTTACTATAAGAGCATTTACTGCTGGTCTGTAAAAAGTGGCTGGCCAAATTATGCTAAATGTCTTGTTTTCATATATTGCATTAAAATATCGGAATGCATTTAATGTGTTTTTAGCTAACATAACCATCCTATGGTTCCCAAAGAGATGTTATGAGATTGCAAATGGGAAAAGAAGTAGTTTGTGTAATTGTGAATGGGAACTGGCAGAGACATACTTTTTATGAAGATGATGTTCACATTTTTGAGCCTCCCCGATTTAATAGTAGCTGTGTTCTACCACTTGAATATTTAGAAAAGCTGAACATCTACAAATAAACTATGCATCATGATTAAAGAATACTGAGAATTGTTTCCGAAGAAAAAAAAAGACATCAGAGCGATATCAAAAGTTCTGGTGAACGTAAACGTAGGCTTGGTTTTCAATAGAAGACATAAGAGCAATTCTGGCAATTACTTTCCCATAAGTCTAACTTCCATTTCTACCAACATAATAGAACAAGTTTTGAGGAAAAGTTTGAAGAGCAATGCTGGCAGAAATGAGGACTTGAGTGGAGCTGGATTTGCTTACACCAATAGTGTATTTGGTATCACTTTTCTGAACTTTCAGGGTGAAGTCCTGGGCACTGTTGAAGTCAGTGACAAAACTCCCATTGACTGCAACAGGCCCATGATTTCAACCTTAGGCCTTTTCTTTACTAGGAGAAAGGTAGTGTGTGTGTGTGTGTGTGGAGGATAACACCTCTTAGCTAACACAAAATAAAACCCTAGTGAAGGCAAGGCCAGTATAGTGTTCACATGTTATCTCTTTGAGGTAAATCTGGGTTCTCCCCTACCATGTACCTCAACTGACGAACACTCATGAAAATGACAAACTATATTGTCTACATGAAAATGTTACCAAACATCAGCTAATGTGGTAAAACTCCTGTCACCCTTTTTGACCGCTCAGAGAATAAGGGCTTATCTGCATGGAGAAGTTGACTGACATGGCTATTTCCCCCATGCAGACAAGCCTTAAAAGAATCACAGGTGTAAAGCAGCATGGGTTTATAAAGACCAAACCTCAGCCAGCTAACTGGATAGCTTTTTTGATAGAATTCGTAAATGAGTTAATGAAGGGGAGACAGTAGATTTAATGTTTTGATATCAGTAAAGCATTTGATGAAATCCCACTTAAAGTAATTCAAATTGGATGGCATGGGAACACTGGCATGTAGATCAGTAAACTGGCAAAAGGGTGAACACAAGGGGTAATGATAAATGGTAAAGTATCTGTTGGGAAAGGTGTCTAGTGGAGTACTACAAGGATCAGCGATAGGTTTGGTCTTAAAACTGGGGTAACTTGTCAGTACTGTGCTCTGTTTCAAGTTGGATACCATGTAGTGATTGTTTTAGATGTAGTTGTTCACATGAGAATCATGAGCCAGGGTCACAAACTGCATTCCATGAGAAAAAGTCAAGAGTTCATCACTTACGTGTTGGAATTAAACATTGGTACAAAGTGACTTCCCTGTACGAACTTCCCTTCACAGCTTGCCTCAGCTCCAGCTTTTGTACTGAAGCAGACTGAGATCACATTGGAGGATTAGCACAGCCCTTCAAAGTCATTGGCCCCATCATGCTGGTGGAACAGTTCCAGAGCTGTGTTTTGTACCATATACCAGGAACCAGGTACAGCATGTGAGGTTGTAATGAAGTGGTTAAGCCACCCATTAATTCTTTACTTTGGAAAGAACACTTAGTGCTATCTGCAGATGTATAGATAAGAGCTAGTTTTTAATTTTGCTCTTGGCAGCACATCCAAATGATTGCTCTCTAATCTGCCACTAAGCACTGGTAAAGTGCCTTCTCAATGGAAAATTACCTCATCAGTATCATTATGTATGAAATGCAATTGAAGGGCCCCTTCAGTCTATAGTCCTATTTCCATGCTACCTACATTGCCAAAGATGTGAGTAACGGAGGGATAGCCTTTCACAGGACTTCCTGTATGACCAACAAGGGTGGGTTTTTAACTTCTCTGAAATCAACGAGTATGTGACCAGTAACCAGATCAATTCAACACAGTGGGAAATAAAGTGTCATGTACATAGGAAAAAGATAACTGCCATTAAACACAATACGATTATGCACACCATGGTTGATTTTGTTTTGCTATTGTTACTTAAGTAGGTACCTGAATATTAAGTGAAAGTTGTTCTGGGAAGGAGAGAGAGAATAGCAAAAGTGAGATGTATAGGTGGGAGAGATGTGCATAGCTACACCCTGGGAGGAGATACCTATAAGCTATATGACGTCTTGTAGTAGCTCCTTGTTCTTTCCATGATATATAGGAATAAACTCTCCGTGGCAGGGCAACCTCAATGGAAGGTAGTGGTGTCACATCTTTAAAGCCTCTTCTCTGGTGGTCTTCCTAAGCTAGAATTTGGAGCGCTTCAGGGTGCACCATGTATGATCTAGTTATTTAGTAAAGCTTTTGCCTGTTTTTTAGTAACAGAAGGTTTGCAAATTTCAGAGGCAATAAGTAAGATTAGCTATTCTACGTACGCCAGCAAATTAAGAGTGTTAAATAAGGGTTCTGCTATTTCTCACCTGGCAAACTGCAGTTAATGTGTAGCTGGTGAAATAAATCCTTCCAAATAAATAAGTCATTGTTATGTTATTTATAAAAAGCATATGACAGAGTGATAAAAGGTACAGTTTGATTCAGTTTCACGTATAAATAGCCGTCCTTCTTTCATTATCTTTATTGCAGGCTATTCCTCCTTAATAACTTCAAACTCTCAATGCTCTTAAGTGCAGCAGGTCACCAGTAACTGCAGCTGATCAGTCAGGTGATAAACTAATAACAGCGGCAAACTAAAGGTTCATCTAGAGATTATCAGCTGACTACAAAATCTATAGCAGTAAGGGTATGTCAACACAGTAGCTGGAAGGTGTAATTCACAGGTCAAGTAGCCATAGACAGGCCTAAAAATAACAACATACACAGCAGTGGCTTGGGATAGTGGCCTGAGTACACACTCAAAACAGTTGTTCTACAACCTGTCCCCTCTCAAATGTAGAAGGAATGTGATGAAAATTTAACATTTTCTTGTTTTTGTTGAAAATTCTCTCTCTCTCTCTCTCTCTCTCTCACACACACACACACTTCATGAGCAACTTTGATAGAGATCTAAGGTCCAAGGCAGGGGCAGAAGGGTCCTGACAAGTGGGAAAAACCCACTTGGAACAGACAGGTGAAACTCACTACTCTGCCTTAACATCCCTGGCAATAATCCCACATGTTTTACTGTAGCAGGGGATGATCTGGTCTTTATTGACTAAACCAAGTTCAGAGCTGTGAGATAGAGGCTCTGTGTGTTCTTACTAGATGAACCTCAGAGGTTTTATGGGCCCTTTCCCAGCAGCTCTCTATTTCCCAGTCTGGGGAGGGCATTGCACCATAATTGGCACTTACACAACACCTTTTGGCTCTGATCCCTGAGTGCTATTGAAACATTTATAACACACTTGTGAAGCAATCCATCATTATTCCAGATTTACAGTTGTGGAAACTGAGACACAAATGATTTGCTGAAGGCAGTGTGTAAGTGACACTCCCAGGATCAGAAGACAAGTATGAGCTCCGACCTTCCCCCACAACAGAGTAGTACAGCACTTCTCCTGCATTAGAAAGAAATTAGGTTACTTGGATTCACCTTACCTTGAATTGTGCCATCTGGGTTAAAGAGACAAGTTTTTGAGCTACAGAGATCTTCTTCACCCACCTTGTGTGTCTCTAATATCCTGCAACCAACACAGCCACAACAACACTACAAACAACATGTAGGTTATAGGGCAGCTATCAGCCCAAAGATCTATTAAAATAAATTTGGATTACTCATTCACTGCTGCAACTGTTTATTCTGGTCACTGTTATCTAATATATGTGCTTAGGGAACAGTATGGTTAGTGATAAATCTTTAGCTTACCTGCTCTCCTTCCCAGTCATCTGTAAAACTTAATTCAGCAGATTATAAATATCCCCACAAAGCTATTTTATAGCAAAAACACGACATACTTACAGTTTTGATGGAGTAATAGATCTGCTCTGTTCAGTGAGTGGCAATAGTTGCTAGGAAGTTCTCTTGATTTTATAGTACCCAATCATCAGTTTTTAAAGGCACAGTACTTCTGTTAAGTGATACCTAGAACACTACTACTACTACTTCAGAATAAACAGATCTATCTGGTGGGCATGAGGGAGGTGTTGGGGGATATAGAATCCATTTTTCATGTTATCTCAAAACAAGAAAACAAAGCAGACACTGTTCCAGGCAGTTGTGGAACTAGCACAGGGGAGGAGAAAGAGAATCAGTCTTGCCCAATTGCCCCATCAGTCCTCTAGAGGAAAGCTGTGGAAATTCTTACAGCCCTACTGTACCTGAGGAGTGGATAGACACAGGCCCCAGGAAAGCTCAATAGGACAGTTTGCATTTATAACTAGACTGCCAGGAGAAGTGGGGGCTTGTGCATGCATGAGTATGAGTGAGAGTGCTGGGAAGTTGCTCTGTGTTAGGCTGGTGTAATGCGAGAGCAAAGGGTTATGTCTAGCTAGGCACTTATGTAAAATTAATATTGACAGCCACGTACTATGGATCAACCTATCCTTTACTTAAATAATTGATGTCATCTTACTTCTTAGCTATTGTTATATTAGCTTTGGCTTTTTGTGAGTTTCCTACCCCGAATACTATAAATCAAGTGCAATTGTTACTTGCTTTAGGGTTATGCATCATTTTCAAGGGGCACCATTTCCCCCACCTGCATGGGTGTGAAGTTGACAACACGTTGAAGTCTACTTGTATCCTTATGGACCATCCTCATGCTGTACAATATTCCATCCCCAGGGTGAGGACAACAAGCCCTTGCTAGAAGAGTATACTAGGCAGTCAAAATTTTTAAAAGTGGCTGATGGTTTTGGGAATGAAGCTTGTGACATCTTAAGGGGCGTCTGATTTTCATAGGGTGAAAGTTCAACACTTTCTGAAAAGCCCCTTTTAAAGGTGCTTCAAGTTGGACACCTAAAATCACTAGTCACTTCTGAAAACTTGGGCTTCTCCGTTACATTTTTCCCCATGAAATTTGTAGGAAACAAAATTACTCTGTAGAGAATTCCAGCAAGTGCATTTTGTATCCATTTGTTTGGTAAGTAGTGTAGTCCTTCTGCCTTGTCCAACTAGTTTGATTTTAAATCTAAAAGAAACCATAAAAAGCTCCTGATTAGCAGTTCCTCGTCACTAAATTCAGTAAAGATCTCTTCCAAAGTAGGTGTAATCAGAGATTGTCCAGCACAAAACCCCTCCCTATCTATTTGCTGTTAATAGGTAGAACTATTTGGTATTTTCTTCAAAATAAAATCAGTTGACCCTGCTTATGAGATCTTTTCTGTGCTTTGTAATGTCAAGAATTGCTTTTAATTCATACCCTCTGCAAATTCAAAGTCAGCTCCTCAGTTGGATGAAGTTACATAGGCAGCTCTGTATAGTCTCCACAAGGTTTAAAAGACACCAGGTTTAGGAATACTGTTCAGATGTATTTGAACACAGACTGTGATAGTCTTTTCTCCATCCTGGGCTCTGCTTACAGGGCTCTCTTTGAATTAAATAGGAGGCATGTGGGCACATCCAAAGGCAACATTTGGCCCTTAGAGACCTAGATTAAGCTTTTTTTTTTGGACAAATAGTTCATTTCTCAAAACATGCAGTTTCAATTGACCTGAAACTTTATGTGAATTTGACCCAATTAGTTCTCCCTGGAAACAACTTATTGCAGGCCAGCAAAATAAGACAGAAAGTGTTCCCTCCATTTTAACTTTTAGCCCAGGGGTTAGGGTATTTGCATGAGATGTGGGAAACACCAGCTTAAATCCCCTCCACGGAGCAAGGACTTGAACTCAGCACTGCCCCCTCCCAGGTGAGTGCGTCATAATCACCACCAGGCTATACAGTCATTCTCTTGTGCTCTCTCTCTCTCTTTGGCCCAATGAATGTGTAAGTAGGTCCACAAAGTGGACCAGCTTCAACAGGAGAGATTGAGAGCAACCCCTCCTAAAACAGCAGATAGCCCGGTTGTTACAGTACTCCCCTGGCAGACAGGAAATCTGAGTTCTAGGCACAGCTCCAGAGGCGGGATTTAAACCTGGTCTCCCACATCCCAGACAAGTGCCATACCATGGTCCTAAAGGTTATAAAAGAAACATACGCTCACACTTATTTCGCTAGCCTGAAACAGACTTTTCTGATCTGCTGACAAATCCCAAACATTTTCAGCACTAAACTGAAAAAAATGATTTTTTGCCCAACTCTACTTAAAATTGCCTCAAGAGAAGGGTGACCAGACAGGAAGTATGAAAAATCGGGACAGGAGGTGGGGGGTAATAGGTGCCGATATAAGACACAGCCCCAGATATTGGGACTGCCCCTATAAAATCGGGACATCTGGTCACCCTACTCCAGAGGCAACAAAAATTTAGTACAATCTCTGTTGTGGCATCTCTCCGAGTAACATCATGGAGAAATCTATTACCAGCATTGGCACACATTTCACATTGCAAACTCTGAGGCCCAGATCTACTGCTGGCCTACAGTTCTTGTAGACCGGGTGTTTCCAGGGGCCGTTGTGGGACAGACCAGGCTGTGTTAGGGTGAGAGGAGACAAGACTAGGGAGATCCAGTGTTTTCGCAATTCCTCACTGCCATAATCCTCAGCAGTGGAATCACATTAGGACAGCTCTTGGTGGTGTCCTAGCTTGCACTAGGGGCTGAGTCAGCCCCTGGATAAGGGAGTTGCCTCTCCTGTCTCTTGCATTAAATTCACTGGTGGAAGTCAGCTACTGCCCTCCATGCAACTCCACTGACTTCTTAAGTGAGGGCAGAATTTGGCTCATATTTGGGAATGTGAGGTGAAAAGTTGTATGTGGAAATATCTTAAGATGTTTGTTTATCAGTTTGATCAACTAGTGATATTTATACATCTAAGTATATGAAAGACACTCCCAGAAACTTTACAGCCTCAAAAAGAGAACATTCAGTGGAACTTCTGCCATACTGTGTTTAGGGTGTGACGGAAAGTGGCCACTTGGGGTGTGGAACTCTAACTTCCAGCATGCTGGACAGCCAAGCCTTGTGGTGCTCTCTTCACTGAGGAGTGTATTTGTGGGGAAACCACATCAACCTGAAACAGATCCACTGAGTGGGAGAGGTGCCCAATGGGCACCATATATGACTGTCGCTTGGCTCAGCTGTGCAGATCACTGCACCTTGCCTACAGGCTGAGGGTGACAGAGGCTTCCGTCCCACATTCTTCAGGCACATCTTTACCCAAGGTTCACAGCAACATGTTACAAATATGGGCCAGATCCTCAGTGGTGCTAGAACTACGGGTGCTGGTAGGGCTGCCGCACTCCTGTGCTCGAAGAAATAACAAGAAACCACCACATGCATGCTTTCCATCAGCAGCATCCCCACTATAAAAATTGTTCCTGCAGATCCTCAGCTGGTGTAAATCGGCCCTGGTGTTATATGGATTTTCAGCAGCTAAGGATGATCTCCAGTGGCCGGAGAGGAGGAAAAAATGCATCCACACTGAGAATCTGAATGAAAGCCTTCAATGGAAAGACTCTCATTGCCTGCATTAGGCTTTTGATCATGCCTAAGCTGCATTGTGTAGTATGATGTATTGGAAGAAGGTTTGAAAACAGATTCTGGAGGCACAAAATAGATTCACAGTAAGAGCAACATTTCTGATTGCAAAAACCTATATGAGCTTTGTTCATAGTATAAAACTAACTGCTACATGTGGAATGTACAAGCAAAATTGTAAGCACCAGACTTTTTTAAACAGTTGATTTTTTATTAAACAAAATAAGGTACATTTCACAGAAATGATTATAAAAATACATATATAAACATCTGTTTACAGGCTCTATCTTATGCTACTCTAAATATTGCCTCATGAAAACCAACCAACCCACTTGGTAAACCAGAGCTAAAATCACCAGTTACTTTTTCATTTAAGGCTCTGTGAAAACAACAGAACAATGTAACAAGAGGGACACCTATTTTTCTTCTAGTCACTCCAATAGAATAGTTTCTATCATTGTATTTTCATTAACTTGCCAGTTCCTATTGTGTAAGGGTGATAGACTCTGTGGGATCTTCCGTGACCAAATTAGCGATGGGACTCCCAGTAACTGGAATGAGAACTGCACAGCTAAGACCTCATGAGACCCTTTGAAAAGCTGACAGCGTCTTAGCACTGGAGGGTATCATGAGCAAACTGTTACGATAGGTTTAAAATATACTGGATATTTTCAAAACTATGCTTAAGTGGCACACTGGGCTGCTATCCTCGTGAACAGTTTGCAGAAGCTACAGTTCATAGTGGGTGGGGTATTCTGTAAAAATTGTGAGCGATTGCATAGGGCTTGATCTTGTCATCTACTGGGCACTCAATTTCCATTGAAGTCAATGGGCCAGATCCTCAGCTGGTATTAAGCTGGTATAGCTCCAGTGAAGTGAATGGAGTTGTGCTGAGTTGCACCAGCTGAGAATCTGGCACATAAGGAGCAGAGTGCACTCAGCACCTCAGAGAATCAGGCCCAGAGAGACCAGACATGAAGGTGTTTGACACATGCATAGATTTTGGGGAACTGGGCTCGAAGAGAAGAAAACTAAAAATGGAGTGTTTATTCTGTCTCTCTAATATTACTGTAGTTAAGGTGTCTCTCTCCAAAAGACAACAAGCATTTGCACATGATGGTTCCGTAGCTGTATATCCAGGACCAAATTCTGCTCTGTCACATCCATGTAAATGAAAAACAAATATTGAGATAAAGGGAGTTACTCCAGATTTACACTGGAGTAACCAAGAACAGAATTTGGCCCCAAACTATAAAAATCACATGGTCTCTACTGATGTGTGACTAGCAATGGAAAGACATTATTGTCAGAACACACAGATATATTTTATTGCACAAGAATAAACCACTCTCCAGATTCTTGAGATGGAGAAGCTACTGCAGCAGTCTAAGTGTGGCTTTAGATTCAAAAAACGGAACACGAACTCCAGCCTGCAGAGTTCACTGCAGTGTTTGATGCTGCTTATCAGACGAAAGAGAATGAGGTATGAAGTAGCCCAGAACATGGAGGTTTCAATCACCATCTTCAAGAAGTCTTTGTAAGTTGTTTTGTATCTTAAAGAAGAACAGAAGATTTAGATAAACTTACTGCTATTCACACAGGTAGAAAGCATTCTTCAGTGCAAGTCTGAGTGCACCAGTTAATTCTGGGACTGCTATTTATGCCCTTTTAAATGGTTGCTATACTGAAGTCAACCCAACATCCATGTGCATCAGCCAGGTACAAAGCTGTTCCTTGGGTATGGCAAATCGGGGCGACTGTCCCGGGCCCCATGCTTTGTGTGAGGGGGTCCCCACGCTTTGGTAAAATCAAAGGGGAGGTGAGTGGGATGAGGAAGTGAATGGGGCGGCGAGCGGCAGGCGAATGGGCAAGGAGGAGCCCCCTTACCAGAACCTCTCCCCAGAACCTCCTACCTGCCGACGGGCCTCGCCGATCAGCACCTCCCCCTCCCTCTCAGTGCCTACTGCCTGCCCTGGATCAGATGTTTCAGGGCGTGAGGAGGCACTGTGGGGGAGGGGAGAGGAGTGAGGGCGCAGCATGCTTGGGGGAGGGGGCAGAGTGGAGATGGGAAGAGCCAAGGTGGGGGTGGGGCCTTGAGGAAGGAGTGGAGTGGGGGCAGGACCCTGAGCAGAGCCAGAGGGAGCACCGCCCCCCCTCAGCAGATTAGAAACTCAGCACCTTTGTCCCGGGCCCGCACCCTCCTACGGATGGCCTTGGCCAGGTACAAACTCAGTTGGAAAGCCGGAACTGAGGTGGCAGGATTTAGGAGCACTTTCGGTAAATTTTGTAGCTGCCTTGCTCTTCCACTAAGTTTTGACCTAGTGAAAGAGCAGGACTATTCCATGAAGAACAGTAGAGTTGAAATTAATTACTGGGTTTTTTTCCATTCAATTTTTGAAGTGATTTATCAATATGCTGTAATTTTTCAAAATTTCACAATTGATCTTTTTTGTTAATTGAAAAATGGTGACCATCTTTATAGGTGGCCAAAATCTCAAGAAAACATCTACAGAACTTTTATCAAAAGCCTTTGGGTTTTTCAAAGTGGGAAATTCAAAGTGTTTTGGCGAGCTCAAATAGGACAGGCTTCCCCCTCATCCTATGGACAGTAGGATACAATCTACAGATCATGAGGTAAAACATTCTATACTCCAGAAATTAGCCTACTCCTTTAAGGAGAAGCAAGGTGGCAGCCAGCACCGGAGAAGACACTGGGCTCTATTCTCTGCCCCAGCTGCTTTGTGTTGTCAAAAGCAGTGCAAAGCAGCCAAAATACTACCCCAGGGAACCATTGGATGGTGCAAGGCTGGCTTAGCCAGCCTTATGTCTCCTGTTTCTCTCCCTACTTCAGCATAGGGCATGTCAAGTGGGACGCATGGTGTTCTGCCAGAGCCTCAGCTGCCATAGCCACTGGCTACAGATGGTGTAATATGGAGCTGCCTTAAGGCTGCTCTAAAACTATGCAATGCCCAGTCCAGCCTCCAGTTGACCCAGGATTAGGGAAAGTTATCTTAAAGCCACATTATCATACCCACCACTTCCCTGAGGCACAACAAACAAACAATAAGAAAAAAAGCAGGGCTGAGTTCACTGAGGGAAAGGAAGAAAGAAATGGAAAGAAAAAAAATGAAGTCAGTTTCCAGGTTAATATATAAAATGTATCTAGTGCCTGCATTTTAATTTTATTCCCTTCTGAGAAGAGGGGGGAGGAGTCAACTGAGATCCCGGGGCTCGTATGTGTGAGGCACACCACTCCTTCTGGTTTTCATTTCAAGCACTTGTCTGATGGATACATCTGGTACATTTGGCAACCAAACTGTATGAAGCCATTCAAAAATAGTCTAGAAGTGCTAGATAGGTACTAAGCCAATGGGAATTCAGTGGCCGACAAGTGTGGAATTCAATAGAGCTGGGAGAACCACAAGATCACATTCAAAAGAGGTCACTGTAACAGGGTCAAATTCTGAACAGGCTTTTTGAGAGTAGGTTTAAGGCCAGACTTCTGCAACTCTATGGGGAAGATGTGATGAGGAGAGGAAAGCATACATTAAGTACAGGTACCAGAACTAATAACTTTCCTCATTTAAAATAAAAAATTAGCATCAGAGCAAAATGTCAGTCCAGCAGTACAATTTTCACAAACCACAAACAGTTAATTATTTCATAGTGTTAACTTAGATGCTTGCTAAGGTTTAGCAACTCTTTACTGAAGAGTGTCAGTGCCAGTTTAAGAGAGGTGTGTTGTTATGCAACAACCTGTGCTCAGAGGACACTAAGACCATTGTATTGTAAGTTGGCAGCAATCCAAGTGTGAAAACAAGCATAGTTAAGGTCTCCTTAGGGGTTCAATTCTTTTGGCCCCAGTTGAGCAAAGCATTTAACTTTAAGCATAGGCTCAAATCCCACTGAAATCAATGAGACTTCAGGACATGCTCATGTGCTTTGCTGAACAGAAGCATTAGTCTTTATATGAGAAATCCCATTGTAATGATTTGGCCTGTGTACTTGGGTCAAGATTGCAGGAGTGGTCTCTGAATATATCTTACCATATAGTGAGTATCTCCTCTCACTCACTAGTTTTAAACTAGTAAACATTGACACTGAAGTCAATGGAATGACTTCAGATTTACACTGAGGAGAGAATCAAGCCCCATTTTCTTGGTAGCAAAGTTGTTCTGAAACCTTTGACATATAGCTAGCAGTGATATAAAATAATATCCGTGACATGCAACCTGAAAAGTTTGCTCTGGAAAAACAAACTGTATTAAAGATCTTGGCAAGCTATCAACATTTTAGAAACAAAAACTCATGTGATTGTAGTATGTAGGCATTCAAATAAAGGGTTATTACAATAGAAATACAGCCTACATGCTGGGTCAGTGGAAAAAAATGAAACACACCTTAGTTTTAATTTACTGCACTTGAAATTTAAATGTAATCAAGTGAAAAATATACCTTCCTGCCTACCCTTCTTTTTGTTTGATTTTCCAGCTGGGGATAGCAAATACATTTAGTTCTGCAATTAGTAAATAGAAAAGAGAAGAGGTCATCTGCAGGGAACAAATGGCTGGTGCATTCATGTTACTAAGCAGTAACAGGCTGTTACTAAACACCCACTTTGTAGGTGGACACTGGCATTCCAGCAGCTTTTATTGTTTGGACAAAACAGACTGAAGAAACATCACCTAAGAAAGGTAATATCAAAAGTCTGTTGCCTTACCAATCAAAAATGAAGGTCCTTAACTGATCATAAACACAACAAATCACTGGAGGTTTCAGAGTAATTAAATGGCAAGTGATCCCTCAACCTCTCATAAGGGAGCACTCACATATACTGACACACATGCTCGGGCTTAACTGTTAATTTATGCCATTGTCCAAGAACCGTCTCACCTCAGGAAGGTGGTGCACACTCTTCCAGAGATGCGGTTCTGAGATCTACAAAAGCAAATCAAAGACAAACATCCGTGATTTGACAAGAACCTGTTGTGCTCATTGTGTATTCTGAGTACTGGGCATTTAAGTACTAATATTATTCATCTCAATAAATTACCTTTTCCAATTTTATGAGGTTAGCTGTTAGTTCACCACAGAGGGCATCAGCATTAATTTGCAGATGGGATCCCGGGCCTTGTTGCACTGGCTGGCTGTTAAACAAAAAGAACGAGATGTGAAGGAAGAAAGCAAAGATGAGGCCATGTAATAGAAATTTTATATAGAGAGCAATGAATGATTTGAATGGGAACATTGTTAGCGCGATATTTATTTAGCACAGTATTTCTGTAATGTAATTTGTGCCCTCAGACTACATTCTTTACCAGACTAATTCTACAGAAACCAAGATGGAAATTCTTAAGCATTTTTATTAGTAAAATCCCTTTAAGTATGCTTGTGTCTTATGACATGGATCCAAACAAAGTGGGGAAAAAAGTGTGGAAAGTGCACATTGGATCTCTCTCTAGCCTTTAAAAGTTTGGACCACATTGGAATGACCCTCCCTCCATTATCAAAGTGGTTTGAAGTGGCCATAACAGTCTCACACAACTCTAAATAAGGGAAAAACCAGTGGATGAACAGCTCTCCGGACATTTCAGTTAAGGATAAGGCATTATTCCCTTCCTACTCCTTTACATTAATAATCAAGAGCCTAACTCTGCCCTCTGATAGATACACACTATCCCCACTGTCAGTGGAAGCTGCATAAGTAGCTGAGAGCAGAATTGGACCCTAAATGGTGCAATAGTTTTTCTAAGTCCTGGAGTGTTTTGTCAGGGAGTGTTTTGCCATGGATGACTCCCCCAGGAAAATGGAGTTAGAGGTGTAATGTAACTTGACTCAAGAGATTGAGCCCTTTCAATACTTTGCAGATAGGCCCACCCATTCTGGGTACGGCACTGCCTTGTGTTAGGTTTAGCTTTTTGTTGCTTTCTTTGGCTGCTTGTTTTTCAGGTGGTGCTTCTCCAGCTGGCTGACTGTGTCAACATTTCCGGGTACAACACCTGTTGCTGCAGTTTTGCATTCTGGTTTACTATTTGATTTTTAACTATTTTTTGCATGCTAGATTAGGAAGGCTCAGTCACACGAGGGAGAGAGAGTATAGTCCACTCTTGAATGTAACCCTAAATAAACTGGTCAGTTTCCCCTAATATATCCACCTGTGAACCCAACTAGCTATGGTTTTGGTGCAGCGACTAGGCATTGCTAAATCTGGGTAGGATCTTAAGTTTCTGGGGCTTAGACCAGCGCTGGGTCAGGAGCCCTAGCTGAAGCAAGTTGTGTTCCACCCTGCTGTGGAGTAACTATTTCTTCTCTAATTGGCTCTCTTAAGGACAGCTGTCTCCCTGCTGCTGGGTCCCATTCTTTCCCTTAGCCCGGGAATCATGTGCTTGCAGCAGACAGAGTGTAGGAGGAGCCTGGGGAGAAATCTGTATTGTCAGACTTTCATGGAGCCCCCAGCTGCTCTGTGCTGAAGACTAGGTTGGCTCTGACAACAGGTAGGTGCAGAGTGAGGTTGGCAAAGGAAATGTTATTTGTTTTTGTCTGTAAAAACAGCCATAGTGGGTGCTAAGAAATGGGGCCTGGAGAGGGAACTATGTTGTAACGAGGAGCAAGCCCTGTGTTTGCTTTGGTACCTCAGGAGGGTCAATGAGTTGCTTATAAATATACTATGTACCTCACTGCCTTTTACCACGGATGATGAACATTCATTTGGAGGGTCCGAAGGATTAATCCAAACTCTCCACACACTACTTACTTTTTATTGCCTTTTCCATTAACTGAGACCATTGTTTTGGTGCATGGAAATCTATTTTAAACCACCTGAAAGTGCAGATGAGAGTTTATTGGTGTGGTATTGGGGATTGTGCCTTCAATGGCTGAGATTACCAGACAGAGTCTGGATAGGACACCGTGAAGCTCTTGTTAAGCACAGCCAACTGGACGCAAACCCAGAATAAACTTGATTTCTTGCAAGCACCTTAAGCACTGAATGATCCCTGAATACCACAATTGGCTGCACTAGAAATAAATGCTTATTAGATCTGACCTCTTATATCTTTTTTAGTGCAATATAGACATATTCATAGTACATACTAGTCAGTAAGAATAAATATTCATGAGTTAGTGGATTACGTTTTTGATATTGACATTAACTGAATTACTTGTATTTTCCTATCTGCTTCCCCCCTTGCCCCATTAATATACTTAACAGTTTAATACTATGTCTGCACTTAAAAGTTTTGCTTGGAGAGCAACGTCAGTTAGGAGTGTGGGGGGAAAAATCAAGCCCCCTACCAACATAGCTATGCTGAGAAAGCCTTAATGTAGACAGTTATGATGACAAAAAAGTCCTTGAGCTGGTATAGCTGATTTTATTTGAAAAACTGGTATAAGATATACCTGCCAAAAAAAAAAAAAAAACCAAAAAAACCCCCACCCCTCTCATCTATATAAACTATGCCCCCAGTAGGGGGGTTGCCAATATAATTATACCAGTATATCTATACCAGAAAACCCCTTCTAGTGTAGATCAGGCCTAAATCTATGAAGCAAGAAAACAGCCACTGGGGACAATTTTCTCCCCTGACCTGAGCTCTGCATGCTGCTGCAACATTGAGGGAATGGAACTTGGCCACAAGGTCATGGGAAAATTCCCCTAGCAAATGCACAGCACACAACAGACATAAGTGGCCGTAACAATTTCCGGTGGAGGGGGCAGGCCCGTAGTGCATAGCACTATGGGGAGTTCCAGCCTGCTCTGAACTGTGCAGGCTGGAACTCCTCATAGTGAGGGGAACACCCCTCAGAAGGCTGCTATAAATTAAAGGACCTTTTGACTGCTCTAATTTATGCTGATGATGGCCAGCTTGCACCCAGAGCAGCCCAAATTCTTGAGGGAGTAAACTTTTTCCTTTCCTTTGTGCTGCATCACAAAATGGGGTATTAGTGCAGTAGGATGGATGTAGCCTGAAGATGAAGGTAGCCCAAACCTTCAGGAACCCTCTTCCCCACAATGCACAAAATCAGAGGAACTGCCTGCATGTTTTGAAGTGTCTAAAGCAGGGATCTCAAACTCAAATCACCACAAGGGCCACATGATGACTAGTACATTGGCCTGAGGGCCACATCACTGAAACCTTTTCATACAAAGATACAAAAGGCCCCCCCCCCCTCCCTTTTACCTCCGGCCTCGCCCCCACTCAACCCCTTCCATGAGGCCCTACTCCTGCCCCCATTCCAACCCCTTCTCCAAAGTCCCTGCTCCAACTCCACCCCCTCCTTGCCCCTATTCCAACCCCTTCCCCAAATCCCCGCCCTGGCCCCGCCTCTTCCCCTGAGCATGCTGCATCCCTGCTCCTCCCCCTCCCTCCTGGAAAGTCCTGAGCACCGCTAAACAGCTGTTTGGCAGTGGGAAGTGCTGGAAGGTAGGCATACGAGCGGGGAGGAAGGAGGAGGAGGGGGGTGAGGGGAGTTATGGCGGGCCACAGGAAATAACTCTGTGGGCCGCATGAGGCCCATGGGCTGCGTGTTTGAGACCCCCCTGGTCTAAAGCTAGCAAGATAGCACCTGGAGAATAAAGGTTTCCTTTGCAGAACAGCCAGTTTCAGGAACTCTGAAATATGCCTCTTTGAAGGGAGGGTTCAGTACAACTCTAGATTGTCCCATAACATCCTGTGTAACCTTTAGTCCCAATTAACTGAAATTTGCTTAAATCCAGGTTATACCTGAATTCTCTTAAAGTACTTTTATCCCAATGCTCCTGAGAAACAGAGGAAGTTATGAGGTTAGCCTAATGCAGGGTCCAGCACTGCATAGCACTAAATTGTTGTCAATTATCATGAGGTTTTGAAGAAGACAGGTGTCCAGCAGGGCTTAGTGTGTAAAACAGAAGAATATTATTCTCCTTTAAAAATGATGCCTTCTTACTCATTAATATGGGAGTCAACAAAGGAAGCCATGGAGACTAGCTGTTCCTCCAGAACATTGATTTTATATCTCATGTAGAAGGTAGAAAGGACTAGGACACAGACACTGCAAGAGAAAAATAAATGACAAGACAGCTGGGTTAGTTGGAGCATAGCACCTTCAGACAGATGTATCTGAAAAGAAGTTTGACAATACTTGTCATTTTAAAATCAATGAATAAAGTTATTTGTACACTGTACAATTCTGAGCATGGGATTTTCAAAGCTGCCTTAGAGCGTTGAACTCTCAATGCATCTGGTGCCCACATGTTTCAGATAACTTTGAAAAATCTCATCCTTAGAGTCTGCAGCAGTGCTAAGTGTTATTTGGATGGACATTTATGTAGCATTCTTAAACTTAGCTGTCACAATCACCTTAGAGGTTTCTATAGGGCATAGGCTATAAAATCCACACCTACCCTGGAGCACTTCTTTGAGCAATTGAGAAAGTTTACAAGAAATGGTATTCTTCTTTTATGCAGCAGAACAATTTTACTGTAAAATCCTATTACTGATACACAAACAAGGAGGAATGAAGAAACCCACTTTTAAACATGCTTCTAGTTTTACACTGGACGGGGGTGCAACTCCATTGAAATCAGCACTGTTGTAAGACTGGTGTAATAAACGGTATGAGGAGACTCTGATGGTCTTGGTAAAGAACTGTTCACTTACAGAACTGCATAGAAAACAAGTATGTGGTTCAGAGACAAAAATCTGTGGGACTTCACTCTGTGGAAGAATTCAGAGGCTCCAGCTTGGCCTGTCATGAGAAGAATAGAATTATTTTGACCAAACTGGACTGACGTAACAACAAAAGAGAGACTTTGCAAATATGTGGCAAAGGATGTAAACGGTGAGGGACAGACTTCCTACTGATGTAAATTGGCCTGCACTTATGTGGAGCTACACCAACTTATACCAGCTGAAGATCTAGTTTTGGTTCTTTACCATTTCTGGGAATGTTCCTGCCTGTTCCTTCAGGCATATGTTTACTGCGTAGGTCTGTTTGGATAGACTTTGCTTCTGCCTTGGCAACTTTCAAATGAGTCTGGGTCTCAATGACGTGGAAATCTGTCAAAAACAAGATTGGATTTTAAATTAAATGAAGCACAAAGGAAATGATTAAGGTCAGCTAAGACAGAGTTTCCGCCAATATGAAGATCTGAAGGGAAGTCCTTCTGGGATCTGGATACAGGTGGCTTAATTAGAAGATTCATCTTAAGATTTTAGTACAATCTGCATAGCAGTTCAACATATTTTACAAGCTAAAAAAAAGCAGTGGTGAAATGCTTTGCTATAATGTATTTAAGCTTTAAGTTCCTTTGGCAAGTTTAAAGTTAGATGGCAACCCTCATGAGCTTTGCAGGTCATCAGTGAAGAACATGTACAAATATAGACACAAATATTCCATAGTAGTGATCCAAACCACTGCAGTAGCAATATCATGAACTTTAGGGCATTGGATCACTACTACTTTTTAAAAGGGTAGCGCCAATAAACACACTTGCTTTCCAATATGCTAAAGGGTGGCTCTCTTTTTTTTATTTAATTAAAATTAAAAATTTGCTCTTGCAATTGAGTTCTCACAAAATCTGAGTACTTGTAATTTTAAGTACTTGGATGCAGGAATGTATTGGGCAGAGGTACAAGTGTGTCCGCTATTCATTTTTTGTTGGAGGAAAGCAAAAGGAAATATGGTTTTTTGAAAATTACTCTCCTATCTCCTCTTCAAGAAGGTACAAACAAATTTAGTCCTAAAAGAAGGTTTCCTATATTATGAGTGGAAGTGACATCTTGATGACATGGTTACTAATCCTAGAACCTGCCCTTCTGAAACCTAGAGCACTGAAAATAATAGTGGTTTTTACCAAAATAGCAAGCTACCAGGTCAATGTGACTAAATGACAAGTTCTGCCATTAGGCACACACTGACCAGCCATTCTCTTTGATGTCTGCCAATTTATTTTGCTGGGAATTGGATGGTAGTTATAGTTAGGAATCCAATTAAACTAATTATATTCAGTTCAGGTCTGATAGATACCACAGTTACAGGTATGCTGAGTATGCCGCAATGATGCACTAAGCTAGTTTTTTTTTAAATGGGATGCTGGGCTTTTACTTGTGAAAGCAGGTTAGAGAAGTGCACTTTGAATAGAGCGGTACAAGGAAGTTCTTAGTTCCTGCAGGACATAATTCTGCACTCTTGAAGCAGCCTAGAGAATGCAAGTATTAGAAAAGTTGGCCATATAACTGGGGATATAGCCATACTGCCATGGAGATGTGAGCTGAAACTGAAATGTGTTCAGTGGATGGTAGCAACACAGCAGTTTAGTTGTTGCTCCCTAACACCACCAAATAATCATTTCAGAAACCCACTTTGTAAACATGGGTGGAGGGCGGGGGGGAATAAAACTTTGTGGCAAAGTTAAAAGCCCTACTAAATTAAACCTAACCCAGTTAATAGATTCATAGATTCTAAGGCCACAAGGGACGATTGTGATCATCTAGTCTGTCCTCCTGACTAGCACAGAATAGTTTCCCAAAAATAATTTAGGCTATTCTAAACAATAGAGGATTGATACATGGCCTCATTTGAAGTTACTGTTATTAAAATGGCTTTTCATGTGATACAGATAATGATTTGGAATTGCAAGGTAGAACACAGAATGGCCCAGGAGGTATAAAACAACATTACAAGTACTAGACACTCAGGGCACATTGTCTCTACTTACATTAGTGTAACACAGCAGATTTTTGCCTTATTTATTTAGATTGCGAAGATTGACACTCCACTATTCCCATTATAATTAAAGGATGCAACAAAATTCTCTCTGCCTCCTGCCCTCCTCATGCAATGTTTTGGGATGACTGGTTACAGAAAGCAATTACATCAAGCAAACACAGGGATAAGGAAGGATAACTTTGTATATATTAAGGCATTTGCAGATACTGTTCAAAGAATCTTGAGTGAATAAGCTCATATACCAAAGCCAGCCTCTTGTAATAAAATGGTGGAAAAATTGAAACATCTGCGATACTTCCCAAGGCTTCAAGGATAAATAGTTTTTGTTTTGTCTATCTTGCACAATGACACAAAGCACCTATTTACTTAAACTTATATGGGATAAAGCAGGAATTCAGCTGTTCATATTAGGAATGGATCAGCAGAGAAGGAGGAAGTTACATTGCTACTTGACATATAAAACTGAAAATTAATGAGGTAGACAATATTTCATGAACTTAATCTGGTTTCCGGTACAAACGCATATACAAATCATCCCAGTCACTCTAAGTGAAAAGGAAATTAGGTTCCTGATCCTAGGAACAGAGTTTAATGCCCTCAACTCTGCAAAGACAGACTGAGGACAGGAGACCAGGATGGCTGCCCTGAGTGCCCAGGGTGGCAAGTCACCATGCTCAGGGGCACCAAAAATATTTTGTGCCCTGGGTGACAAAAAAACATAGGGTTGGCCCTGTACAAAAAGACTTACAATGTAAGTGCTTCGCTTTGCTTCCCAGTGTGAGTAGACAGACACATGCTAGCTCTGCTTGAGCAAATGTGCTAGAAATAGCTATATAGCTGGGGGTAGTATGGGTGACAGCTTGGACTAGGTACATACCCAATACATACCCAAGGGATCCAGGGGAGTTTGTATTCAGGTGGCTAGCCTAAGCCACTGCCCGTGCTAGTGCTATCATGGCTACACAGCTATTTTTAGCATGCTCGATTGAGTAGAGTTAATGCATGTCTTGTCTACTCGCCCTGGGAAGCATGCTCCCAGCTGGAGCATAGACATACCCTGAGAAGCCTAGCAAATGGGAATACCAAGTAGAAATAGGGAAGTAGTGTTATCTCTGTATAGGGTATTGCTGAGACCATTACTATCTATCTAAGGTGGTAATATAAGTCCCATTACCATAGTAACTGAGTGCCTCATTCTTTAATGTATTTGTTTTCACAACATCCCTGTGAGAAATGCTACTACCCCATTTTGCAGATGGGGAACTGGGAAACAAAGTCTAAGGTCCCACAGGAAGTCTGAGGCAGAGCAGGGAACTGAATCCAAATTCCAGTCTAGCACCTTAAACTGGATCAGGCTTCCTCTTGCTAGACTACCGGGTTCAGTTCTGGTGTTCAGATGTCTAAAAGGAGGTTAAAAGATTCGAATGGATTCAGAAAAGAGCTACAAGAATGATACAAGGTGTGGAAAATATGCCTGAAGCAAGAGTAAAGAAGCTTGATCTATTAGCGTATTTAAAAGAAAGTTAAGAGATACCTATAAGTACCTATATGCAAAGAAAGTTTTTGCTAGTAGAGCGTGCTCTAATTTAGCAGACCAAGGCATAACACCCCCTCAATGGCTGGAAGCTGGATGTAACATTAAAGGCCTACACATCTTAATTTATCTATCTTCTGTCCTTTCCTCTCCTCCACCCAAACTACACTTTGGGAAAACATGGTGTAGATCTTCATAGTATGATACTTCCTCTTCATTCCTAAATGCTTTGATGGGTATGTTGATATCTAAAGCATGGTCATTAGCATCTGATTTAGCACCCATTGAAATGAATGGCGCAGTTCACACCTCAGAACCATTGCTTCAGGCTTCCAGCAGACTCCGGCCGATGTCTTTGCCTTGGTTACACTTGGATTATGTTCTGAAGGTTTTCTTCACAACCCATAATAGCTAGACTTTTTTTTTTTAAATCAAAGCTGAGACTCTGGAGAACAATTGAGATGTCCATCTGTACTCTCAAGGCTAACCTTTTATATCACCTAACCTTCGGAGGATGTACCTCACACTTTGGAAAACACTGTTGTAAATACTTTCAGTCTTAAAATATTGAGATTATGCTGACCTTGGAAGTGTTCTGATTCAGGGGTCTGAGAGCCAGTACTGCTAGACTCTTCCAACTCTTGTCTCCGATGGTGCACTGTACCATCCAAATCTGAGTAGTCTTCATTGAAATCCTGAAGGGACAAAAAGTTATGGAAAAGAACAGGCAAGGCCTAAAATTATGAAGATTATTTGTTTTTACTCCATTGCTTTGGGTTACCTGTCACAGAAATTAAAAGGTATCACTCTATAGATGAAGAATTTAGGATAGCTATAGCTTGAACTATTTGGTCATTGATTGCAGCGTACGTCAGCTACTGAACAGCAGCTTTTCTTCAGACCAACGAACTGACCTGGCATGTAGGGGAAAGTTTGCAAGTGGAAGCTTTGAGAAGCCTTTTATTCTGCCTTCAATGGCAAGGGAAGGCGCTTACTGCAACTCTAAATTAGCACAAAGCATAGTGAAAGACTGACTGCTGGAAATACAGGCATGTGGAAAGGAAGAAAAATGCAAGTCAGTGCACAGCTCACATACCGACCTTAATAACGGGCATTGTTATATACTCAGAGCACATATACATACATCACATCTATTCATGCATCGTTCTTGTGGAGGGAAGATTACATCTATGCTGGTATCACCAACCAC
The DNA here is from genome assembly GCA_037349315.1 of Chelydra serpentina. Lineage (NCBI taxonomy): Eukaryota > Metazoa > Chordata > Testudines > Chelydridae > Chelydra > Chelydra serpentina. Next base: position 34,227,937 of record JBAIAC010000042.1, read on the forward strand.
TTGCAGTCTATTCAGAGATTTCTGAGGTGACAGAACGTGTGTGCGTCAAGCTTTCCTTCAGTTTGAGACATTAGAAGAGTTTGGACAATTTGGACTTTAATAAATGGAACTTTATCAAAAGCAAAATAAGCCATCTTACCAAAGGCAGGGTCATAGGGCGATCGGCCCTGAAGCTGTTTTCGGCGGAAGAAGGATTGGGACTGTTGCCAACACTTATATCCTGAAAGTCAATTTTTAAATAAAAAAATAGTTATCTAATTGCTAATCTTTACAACAAAAAGCAGTCATAAGGAACATAACTGAGTTCACAACTTCACTCTGTCAATACTTACCTCTAAGTGTCTACAGACAGATTTTAATAGCTTGTAGGTTGTGTCTCTGGAGAGCAAGGAGACAAATATGTACTGAAAGAAAAATAAGAATTTACATAATTATTGTTTGAAAAAAGATATTTTGCACAAGTTTCATCTTATCAATTATTAATGGGGTTCACTTGCTGGTTCATCAATTACTTTCAAAGGCCTACAGATAGTAAAGCAAAGCCTAGAAGATATGAAGTAAAGAACACAGTTTAAGAGTTTTACAAAGAAATGTGGACAAGGCTGATCATAATTTGCCAAAGCCTGCAGTCCACGCCCAGGTAAAACTCAGAAGTTTTGCTGGGTAAGGTCTATAAGACTAGGTGCAGTATAATTTCCCCATCCCACTCACATTCTGGGTGGGGGGGAAAAAAAATCAACCTGCCTTACCCTTCCCTCCCTGGTCAAATTATATTGAAAATCAGACCCCTTCCATTGATATTGTAGGAGTTCTCAGGTATTTTTAAAAAAACAACAAACAAGAAGAAACAATCCTGAATACCAACGTCGGCTAATATTATGTTGTAACTGAACTAAATTAGATTGTTACTGGTTGGACAGGAGATCACCAAGTAGAGCCGGAGGTGCTCTAGGAAGTGGGGCTGCTGATCCAGCAGATGATACTTTTCCCTCCAAGCCCTGGCCTCCCTGCAGCTTCATAAAGGGCCCCCAAAATAGGATAATTTCCTCAGCTGTTTTAGCTCCATCCTGGATTGCCATGTAGTAATCTGGGAGGTTTGTAGGTCCATGGAGAGCTGCTGGTGCCCTGCTTCTCTATACCCTCCTCTTCTCTCTCTACCCTGCAGAGCTGCATCTTCTGCGGGTCCCAGTGGAAATATGGTACTCTGGAAGAGTGAAGCACCCCTTTCCCACAGGACAGGCAAAGAGAAGGTCCCCTCAGAGGGGAGCTTCAGGACGTAGAGTTGGTCAAATCCTGCAGGGCTTGGTTTTGTGCAACACTAAAATGGCCACATGGGACTGGTCTATGCCTCGATATTCTAAACAGCCACCTGGCAGCTGCTCCCTCAAGATTCCATCATGACAAATTCTAGGATTAAGGAGAGAAGAAAGCAAGAGAGATCAAAGATAACCCCACACTTACCCGGTCAGTGACTGTTGCTATGACCAGAGCATTTGGCACCAGAAGGGCAGTTTTGGTTTTCTTTATTAGTGTTACTGAGAGCACAGGAATACTAATCTGAAATGAAATGATGATATTGTTAGAATGCCAAAATAATATAATACTTCAATCACCTTACTGGTTATGTACAAGTAGCAGTTCATGTGAAAACAAATCCAGTAACATAGATCAAGAATGTTGAAAAACTAGCTTATCTTTTCCAGGGCCCCGTTTTGATTGTTACACACACAATGGGTGTGGGTTGATGTAAGTAACTCTATTTTTTTGGTCTCGCTCAAGTGTAAATGTTAATTAATCAGCTATGTTTTACTCTAACAAAAGTTTGCGAAGCATGTAAGAAAAAAAAAGCAAGTCTCCCCTCCCCCTTTCTGGGGTCTAGAGTTTTCAGACAAGGTCTGAATTTATTCTAATTTTGCAGAATATCCGGTCAGAAAATAGTGTAAAAAGAAGCAAGGTCCCATAGCACTATTTAGGAAAAGAAACATTCCAGAACATAGATTACAGGAGATACAGGTCAAAGAATCAACATATTTCAAACTCTGCCCCACTACTTATACAGTGCCTAGTTTGTGACAAGCAGCTGACTAAACTGTTCAGATCTTCCAGCATAACTAAAAGGATTTAGCCCACCCATGCTAAATATAAACACATCTCCATGTATACCGTCCAGCCTTTTTGCAAATACATCTGCAAACTATACTTTACATAAGTCAGTACTTTCAATACTTGTCCTTCCTGCCTTATAGTTTCATACAGCTTCATTAGTGAGATTATATGCTTGATCACAAAGTTGGTTTCTAATGAAGATTTCTCTTAAATTTCAGGGTGTTTAAATTCAGGAGTTTGGTATGGGCACCACTTCGAAATCCCATATTACTAGAGAGAGCATGAAGGGCAGGCTCTGTTTCCAATAAAAGACTGTCTGGAAGCAAGATAGGCAGATGTGACACTTCAGGCTATACAGAGGATGGAATGGTCACCCTGTTAGAATTCTTGTTATTTACACTTCTGACTGATACATAGTCCAGAGAGACTAAGACATGCGAGAGATTAGGAGAGAGGGGAATGTGTCTAAAATTTGGTTAATACATGACCTTTCATAGCACTGAATTGAAAGCATATAGCACTGCAGGTTAAGAATTACAATAAATTGAAATAGATTATTCCATAAATAAAGTCTTCTATCACCTTTTAGTTGTTAGCTTATGTTAGAATCATAGAATATTAGGGTTGGAAGGAACCTCAGGAGGTCATCTAGTCCAACCCCCTGCCCAAAGCAGGACCAACACCAACAAAATCATCCCAGCCAAGGCTTTGTCAAGCCCGGCCTTAAAAACCTATAAGGATGGAGATTCCACCACCTCCCTACGTAATCCATTCCAGTGCTTCACCACCCTTCTAGTGAAATAGTGGGCCTAATATCCAATCTAGACCTCCCCCACTGCAACTTCAGACATTGCTTATTGTTCTGTCACCTGCCACCATTGAGAACTGCCTAGCTCCATCCTCTTTGGAACCCCCCGTTCAGGTAGTTAAATGCTGCTATCAAATCCCCCCCCACTCTTCTTTTCTGCAGACTAAATAAGGCCAGTTCCCTCAGCCTCTCCTCGTACGTCATGTGCCCCAGCCCCCTAATCATTTTTGTTGCCCTCTGCTGGACTCTCTCCAATTTGTCCACATCCCTTCTGCAGTGGGGGGACCAAAACTGGATGGAATACTTCAGGTGTGGCCTCATCAGTGCCGAATAAGATGGGAATAATCACTTCCCTCGATCTGCTGGCAATGCTCCTACTAATATAGCCCAATATGCTGTTGGCCTTCTTGGCAACAAGGGCACACTGCTGACTCATACTCAGCTTCTCATCCACTGTAATCCCCAGGTCCTTTTCTGCAGAACTGCTGCTTAGCCAGTCGGTCCCCAGCCTGTAGCAGTGCATGGGATTCTTCCTTCCCAAGGGCACGACTCTGCACGTGTCCTTGTTGAACCTCATCATATTTCTTTGGCCCAATCCTCCAATTTGTCTAGGTCACTCTGGACCCTATGCCTACCCTCCAGCATATCTTCCTCTCCCCCCAGCTTAGTGTCATCTGCGAACTTGCTGAGGGTGAAATTGATCCCACCATCCAGGTCATTGATAAAGATGTTGAACAAAACCGGCCCCAGGATCGACCCCTGGGGCACTCTGCTTGAAGGGCCTCTAAGGAAAGCAGCACTGAGACATGAAATGGTCTCTCATTAGGTTTTGGCTAACCCTCCTATCATCACCAATGCTTTTGCTTATGTTTAGCCAGGGTATGACATTTTGTCATTCACCATTTTAGGAATGGCTAACCAAATGGATACTCTACTCTCACCCTAAAGGCTAGAGAAGAGGTCAAGGCCACTTTGATCAATAGCCATTACTAATAAGTTTCTTGATAAAGAGATGCTTCAAGTTCAAAACACCCCTGAGGTTTTGAGAGGCTTGGATCCAAAATTTGCAACTCTGGCCCATCTCCAGTTCTCAATTTTGTGTGTGTGTATACATGAACTTCTATTTGGCCTGCTTACTATGCTGTTTTCACATCATGACCGGAATGCCTCTAACACACTTCTTTAAATCTCTACGGAAAATAGCCTGCCTACCTCAACTTGCTTTCTTTACCTTTCCCCAGGGTGCTAGAACAATTTGTGTGTGTGTGTGCGCGCGTGCGTGCGTGCTCTGAGAGCCATTGAACCAAACTGTAAACCCTGTATATGATGGAAACCACTTCAAGCCAGGGGGTGCAGAAGCACCCAATCACTCCTAATTCCAGCACCTGTGCCCCTTGTTTGTATCATATGTTGTGTAGTTAGATGGTAAGAATTTCTGAACAGGGCTTTGTTTGTAATTTTTTTCTAGAAAATGACTCACTGTCAGCATGATCAAATAAATCTATTTAAATAGAAATAGGTCAATTAAAAGGATATTCTGCAAGCTTCATCAAGAGTCATCCCTACTGCATTAAAGTTTAATGAAGTTTCTGCTTCATACTACTTTGGTGGCCGATATTAGCTGGGATATCCTAGTTCAAAAAGAGGAAAAATAATCTAAGTGGGATGGAATACCCATTTCCTACACTCTTATGCCAGCAACTGTTTACCAGGGAGAATCACTTAAGACCATTTCACTCTACCCATCTATGCTATTCATCTGCAATACTCACTGTCCAATACCAAGATGTGGCTACCTGGAGAGGCACCGGGAAGAAACCTGCTAAGTCTTTTGAGATTTAACCAGCATTGCAATAAAAATCTCTTACTTATTAAACAAATAGGGCTTTGCTACTCAGAACAAAATCAGTCATACCAGAACTCACCAAATATACTTCATGCTCTGAGTAACTGATTAGTTGAAATAGCTACCTTTCTCAGGGCTTAAAACAATACTACCGTATAGACACAGAAGTTAGAGATGGAAAACATCCATTAGATTGTGTAGTCCAGCTCCTTTTCAGTAAGGAATTGTTTCTTATGACAAGTTTTCCTGTTTTTGGTCAGACTAGTTTTAAGAATTCCAACCAATGGAACATTATTATATTATTCCTAATTACATTTCCTATTCTCTTCCCTTTTTGTTGTTGGCACCTTTGAAATATTTGTAGGCTTATCATGCCCACATACAGGTTCATTAGCTGCTGCTTAGCAAAGTTAAGAATGTTTATTTTAAGTCTTTTCTCATAAGTCAGTCCTTCCTGATTGCTAATCATTATTACTCTTCTATGAATCCCTCGATTTCTCAGTATCTTTCCAACAGGTAGCCTAGGTGCAGTTGCATCACAGTCATATATAGAGACACTGTATATCCCCTTGCACTATGATGGGATGTTTCTGTGTACCATATGTAGCCCAAAAACTATAATGATGTATTTTGAAATCATAACACATTGCTAAATGGCTAATTCCTAACTCTCTTTCCGCATTACTGACTTATCCCTCCCTCCCGTTGAGTGTGAGAGTGTCGGATTACATTTCCTCATGTATGTTAGCTTGCATACTTCAAAACTGAACTTCAGTTTGGGCCAAAATCTGCCACTGTTACTTGTGCTGAGTATCAGCTTACTCTACAAGTAGTCTAATTAATTTCAGTGGAACTACTTGCCAAGGAAAATTGTACTCAATGAGCAAGGGTGGCACAACATGACCTTTTGTTAATTTCAGCTTCCTTATGTGTTCAATATGGCTGTTATTAAACACTTGTGCCATTTCCCCATTCATGTCAAAAAATTAACTGACTAATGCAATCTATTAATTCACAACAGACAATAACTCAGTTACTTGAGTCATGTAATAGCACACCTTGCAAATGCAATAAGCTACTCTTATGAACAACAATCATTAATCATTCTTTAAATCTATTTTACATTCTTAAAAAAAATTCCTCCAAATATCAGAGGTGTCCTATTAAGGCCTTTGACCTGATTTCCTTCCTGGGCTGATAGAGACATGGATTAAAAAGTTAACTAAGTCAAAAGGTATGGCATCATCACCCTAGTAATTCTAGAAAGAGCAAAGGGTGTGCATCTAAATCTGATTCTCATTCAAGGAAATGTACAAATACTTTACACGCTCAGGGACAGTATTCCCACTAAAAAGAACAACCCCCCAAAACTCAGTTACACTGATTTGTTTCAGTGGGATCCCAAGGACTAGAAGTCAGGGCAAAATTTATGTTGAAAACAGAAATCTTTTCAGGCAGGGACCTTCTCTTATTGTCCGTATGGACAGTGCCTCATGCAATGGGGCCCAAGACTTACTTGGAGCCTTCACACCATGATATACAACAAACAACTAGATTAACTTCAAACATGAAAATCTCTCAGAACGCTTTCCCAAAACAGCTAGTACTGACTACAGGGGTAAGTCTGTACCTCCACAACCCACCTCTGCCCTTCCCAGCAGACCCACAGGCAAGAATACAGAGCACTGGGTCCAGTGGCCTCCCTCCGCCACTCCACATAGGGAGTAACAGCAGAGGTTGGGAGGATGTTTCTCCTACCTTCCCACACTTCCTCAATTCCCAAACCACACTCTCCCTGTCAATTGTGCTTCTCAGTTGTGTCTCCTCCCTCCCCTTTCTATTTCTCTCCTCTCTTCCACTTCGACCCAGAGTGTCCCCCCAACACCTCTAGATTTTGTAGTGCAAGTAACAATTATAAACAAACATTAACAAAATTCAGAACTAATATGATGTGGGCTTGTCAGTACTCTGATCACTGCATATTGAATGCCTTCTCTTCCTCTCCTCCCCCACTTCGTCTTTGGGCTTTTGAGACTGCACACAGCACAGCACACAATGGCTGACTGGTGCTTTTGGGTATTACTGCTATATAGTTGTTAGTGTTCAGTAATGCTCAAGCAAGAAGATAAGAGGCTTAACACCACTCGTGCATATTAGAAGAGTGGGAATTTCTAGAAATCACAAAAATCCCAGAGAACTACATTGCTTTTCGTACACAGAGATGCTACTAACCTTGGTGTCTTTACCAAAGACCTTGGAATGGAAACAAATCCAGTTTTCAGATATAAATAATTTTCCTTGGTACAGAATTTCTTTCTGTAGAGCGCAGGTAAAACCTATTAACACAGATATATTACATTAAAAAGAATAATAAAAAAGGGAAATGAGGACAACCCAGAGAATTACAGACCAGTCAGCTTAACTTCTGTACCCGGAAAGATAATGGAGCAAATAATGAAGCAATCAATTTGCAAACATCTAGAAGATAAGTAACAATGAGCATGGATTTGTCAACAAATCTTGTCAAACCCGATAGCTTTCTTTGACAGGGTAACAAGCCTTGTGGATGGGGGAAGAGGTAGATGTGGTATATTTTGACTTTAGTAAAGCTTTTGATACTGTCTTGCATGACCTTCTCATAAACAAACTGGGGAATTGCAACCTAGATGGAGGAGCTACTATAAGGTGGATGAAAAATTGATTGGAAAACCTTTTTCAGACAGTAGTTATCAGTGGTTCACAGTCATGCTGGAAGGACATAAGGACATAACTAGTGGGGTCCCGCAGGGATCAGTTCTGGGTCCAGTTCTGTTCAATATCTTCATCAATGATTTAGATAATGGGGTAGAGAGAGAGTACACTTATAAAGTTTGTGGACGATACCAAACTGGGGTTGCAAGTGCTTTGGAGGATAGGATTAAAATTCAAAATGATCTGGACAAACTGGAGAAATGGTCTGAAGTAAATAGGATGAAATTCAATAAGGACAAATGCAAAGTACTCCATTTAGGAAGGAACAATCAGTTGCACGCACACACAAAATGGGAAATGACTGCCTAGGAAGGAGTACTGTGGAAAGGGATCTGGGGGTCATAGTGGACCACAAGCTAAATATGAGTCAGTGTAAAGCTGTTGCAAAAAAAGGGAACATCATTCTGGGATGTATTAGCAGGAGTGTTGTAAGCAAGACACGAGAAGTAATTCTTCCGCTCTACTCCGTGCTGATTAGGTCTCAACTGGAGTATTGTGTCCAGTTCTGGGCGCCACATTTCAGGAAGGATGAGGACAAATTGGAGAGAGTCCAAAGGAGAGCAACAGAAATGATTAAAAAAATCTAGAAAACATGATCTACGAGGGAAGATTGAAAAAATTGGGTTTGTTTAGTCTGGAAAAGAGAAGACTGAGGGAGGACATGACAACAGTTTTCAAGTACGTAAAAGATTGTTACAAGGAAGAGAGAGAAAAATTGTTTTTCTTCCCCTCTGAGGATAGGACAAGAAGCAGCTTAAATTGCAGCAAGGGAGGTTTAGGTTGGACATTAGGAAAAACTTCCTAACTGTCAGGGGGATTAAGCAATGGAATAAATTGCCTAGGGAGGTTGTGGAATCTCCATCATTGGTGATTTTTAAGAGCAGATTAGACAAACACCTGTCAGGAACAGTCTAGAGAATATTTAGTCCCTTCCAGTCCTATGATTATTCAGCACCTTTAGTACTTGCAGTCCAGCTAGGGTTGCCAGTTTTGGTTGGACGTATTCCTGGAGGTTTCATCACAGGACATAATTTTAATTAAAGATTAATCTTTAATTCCTGGAGACTCCAGGATGATCCTGCAGGGTTGGCAACCACAAAATGAGCAGAGGTGCTTTAAAAAAAGTCCTGTGCTATTCATAAAAATAAATTGATAAATCTCTTTAAAGCACGTGAAAGAGTTAGCTATGCACAGAAAAAAGTCTTTAGAGCTCAAACCCGCATGAGTTTGAACTCTGATAAACCCTCAAGGTATTAAAAATGCATTGTAAATATATAAATGGAGATATGCCAATCTCCTAGAACTGGAACAACCTTGAAAGGTCATCGAGTCCAGTCCCCTGCCTTCACTAGCAGGACCAAGTACTGTCCCCTGACAGATTTTTGCCCCAGATCCCTAAGTGGCCCCCTCAAGGATTGAACTCACAACCCTGGGTTTATAGCAGGCCAATGCTCAAACCACTGAGCTATCCCTCCCCCCTCCTATTGTAAATAGGAATGAGACAAAAGAGTTAAGAGGAATTCAGGAAGTTTCTTACACATTCTGAACTTAAATGTAAAACCTTCCATTGAGGAGTACAGCAAGATACACAATGTGAAAAAGCTTCTAAAGATTAAAGTACCTTACACAATGACTTCCACTTACTTCCTATGAATATATTATGCTCATTTCAGGTTACCACATACTGAAAACAAGAAGAGTTCTTGGGTGTTTTAGCCACTTCTCTCTCTAAACCCACTAAATACAATATGAATCCTGTAGATTAGTCCCAAAGCAGATTGAGAGATGCGCATTTGAATAGGATGTCTTTTATGTTATGGCTACAGAACAATCCCACCTGCCCCATTTATGTAGCGTATGCTGACCACACTCTGAGTTGCTATTCCTTCTTTTAAGGTGTTGTCACAAGCTGTGCATCTTTTGTGCTCTTTTATAGTTATGGCTATATATAAACTTTTAAAGTTTTTTAGCACCCTGTCACCCACTACTTCTCTTACCAACACCTGAAATTTAAAGGGATTGGGCTTGATCACTGTGTATTTCCAGCTAATAGGACACAAAGTTTGCCAGAACTTTAAGAGTTTTACATACTTGAATGTCTTCAGAATGAATTAGTCATTTGGTCAGTTCTCTCACACCGCTACTGCAGGTTTTGGTAGTATTAGTCAGTAGTAACTATGTAGAATGTGTAAATCTTGGTTATTTCTATTTGGAAGTGCAAAACAGTCATATCACAGGTTATGATTCACAAACATCTCCTGACAACTGAAAACAAAGGAATGATGTGTTTAATTTTGCAAGAGTCCCACTAGAACACTGAGTAGAAGGAGGAACAGGCCTTATGAATATATAAATCCATTCAGCTAAACTGCTCTTATAACAGAGATGTCCATTTATGTAGTGGATCTTGAATAACTGACAGCTTCCATTGTTCTGTCATGGATTCACTTTGCATTCTGGGACAGATAAAACTATGGTGTGGTACTTACTTTGCTTCAGTGGCTCTCCAGTTGAGACATCCAGAAATAGCTTGTGATAGTGAGCATTTGCCTTGAACTAAAATTAAACAAACAGAACACATTTTGGTTATTCCTTCATTAAAATATATTCACCCCCCTTAATCTGCACACTTGCTTTCTCCTTTAGCATCCTCTATATGCTCAGATACTATGGTGATTAGTGCTATAGAAATGCAGTTAAATGAATAAATACCCCCTTATTCTCAAATTCAACAGTTCTGGAAGTAAAAGATTGCCTTATAGCTCTTCTTTTAAACACCTCAAGAGAAGAGAGCTTAATGATATTTTATTGTTTGTACAACCTTTATAAAACGGAAAGATAGCACTAGTTTTAGTGGTGTGAGAGTGGTACATCTATACTGAGTTTTTCACTAACTTTACAGAGTCCTCCAGCTCTGCTGTCTGGATAAAGCACTATCTTCTGCAGAGATGGAAGAGAAGGAGGCACTAGTTGTAACTCCATAGTTAGAGTTAAATTTTCTTCTATAGCTGTACCATCTCATGTGATGTGAAGAAATTCACAAGGGCAGGGCGGGAGGAGAAGGAACACTACTCAACTCTGAGGGCAAAACTACATCCAAACTGCAGCTTAATCAAAGGACAGCAAACAAAAACACCTCAAAGAACATTTCAAAGTGAGAAATAGAAGTTCTAGATGTTGCCACATGAGAGTATCTGCACCAATAAGCTGATGTGTTATATTTAGAATAGCTATGCAGAGGGCAAGGGAGAGGAGGGAGAGAATATCCTATGGGTGAACTTTCCCAAAAGAATGATTTTCTAAAATCTTTTGAACTAAACTGGAAAAGTCATCTTCTGCTCCTGTTAAAATCCTCAGTGGCCGAACTTGGTAGTGAGGCTTCACTTTTACACTTACTATGTTTCACTCAATCTCAAAGGCACTGGGCAAGAAACCAGTGGCAGTGCCCAAACCTTGAGTACTTACACGACAATGAACAGTGCTGTTACTGGGCCAGACAATGATAGTACAGTCATTTACTCTAACTAAAAACACACACGTTATCTCTGTATTACCTGATTTGAGGCATGTTTTTTCCTTTCAGTCTTGGAGTCACTCTTGATATCTGCTGTCAGGAGGGGGCTGTCCACACTGATCTTTGTCCTGAGGGTAAGAAAACATTCCTAATATCAGGCTTAGTGTCATTTCATTAGTTTTGTTACCATCCGGATGTATACTTCTGTCTATGGCACACATTCATCCTTTAACAACTTTCATTCTTATTCTCCTGTCTCTTGATGACAGCAAACCAGATAAAGACAGTTAGCATCAGTTTCAGAACATGCCAGGTCTCACAGCTCAATGAAAACCTTTCAATGTTAGAGGGGATGTTCATTTGTTGTTTGGAATAAATTAACCAGTTAGTTTCTTTTGTATACTTTGTTCACCTTATAGGCAAAGACTATGGCTTTTCTTTTGGATAGAAGAACATAAGAATGGCCATACTGGGTCAGAACAGTGGTCTATCTAGCGGAGTATCCTGTCTTCTGACAGTGGCCAATGCTAGATATTTCAGAGACGGAATCAACAGAACAGGGCAATTATCACATGATCGATCCCTTGTCATCTAGTTCCAGCATCTGGCAGTCAGAGCCTTAGGGACACCTAGAGCAAGGGGTTGTATCCATGATCATCTTGGCTAATAGCCACTGATGGACCTATCCTCCATGAATTTATCTAATTTTTTTTAACCCAGTTATAGTTAAGGCCTTCACTACATGCCCTGGCAATTCGTTCCATAGATTGAAGTACTTCTTCACACAATGCACAGTCTTTGTATTTATTTTTAACCTGCTGCCTATTAATTTCATTGGGTGATCGCTGGTTCTTGTTTTAAGTGAGGTCATCATGTGTGTCATTTGATATATTCACTATTGGGTTCAAATCGTGAATGATAGTAAGAATAACGACCCTACAAAAAACATTGTACAGGGACTATGTGGTAAATTTTTCCTGGGACAGAGATGTCTGACAGGAGAGGTATCATCTACAGTCACAGGCGCCGACTTCCTGTGGCGCCGCCGGGCGACGTTGCGGGGCCCCGCCCCCGCCGCCGGGCGACGTTGCGGGGCCCCGCCCCCGCCGCCGGGCGACGTTGCGGGGCCCCGCCCCCGCCGCCGGGCGACGTTGCGGGGCCCCGCCCCCGCCGCCGGGCGACGTTGCGGGGCCCCGCCCCCGCCGCCAACACAATGTCGCCCAGTGTCGGGGGCGGGGCCCCGCAACGTCTCCCGGTGCTAAGGTAAGATGGCGGTGGGCCCCGGGGTTGGTGGGGAGCTGGCCGCGGGTCCTGGGGCGGGCGGGGAGCTGCCGGTGGGTGCGGAGCACCCACCAATTTTTCCCCGTGGGTGCTCCAGCCCCGGAGCACCCACGAAGTCGGCGCCTATGTCTACAGTAGATATTCTTGTACTTTCTTAAGAGTTTTACATGAAGACGCAGGGAAAACACAGTATGTGAAAGAAGATGCAATAGGCTCATGTATGTTTGCCTCGTAAGCAAATCTGTGATCCAATGTTGGTTGTTGCATTGGTCATCTAAGGAACAGGCAAGAAGACAAGCCATTACGACTTGCAGCCCATGGTTGTGAGCAAGTCATCTAGCTGGGATTTAAAAACCATCACAGCCTTTGCTTTGTAGGAGTTATTGGTATTCCCTGCCACCCAAACACTTTGATTTAGCATTTTCGTAAGACCTAGAATATACTGCTACAGAGATTTCTATCATTGAATCCTGTTTCCTATAAGAATGGTGTGACTGAGGGGCTGGAGTGACAGAAGATTCTTACCACAGGGATCCCATATTAGGGCTCAGTTATACCTTTGTCATGAGCAAAGGACTCTACAACATTGTGCTGCACCAGGAGTAGCCCTGGAGCCAGACACAGCCTGGCCCCCAGTTTCTCCCTGTGCTGTAATGAAAGAAACCTGCACCCCCAAAAAAAATTTTTTATTTACTTTTGTGCAGTGTACTTCCCCTGGCATGCCAGTAGAACATGCTAGCTGGTGCACAGAAGGGCTTTGAAGCCCTGGCTCTGCCCACTACCAACCTCATCCTGTCCTCTCCCACCTACTTGTATAGAAGGTTGGATGTAGGTGCCCCAAGGAGTTTGCTCTTCCCCGGAAATGCTCTTTTCTGTGTTCCAATAGCTGGCACAAGTGAGCATCCGATACCCCATTATTCTCTTGTGCAGCTGCACAAGCTGGGCCACAATCAGGACCTTACGTGTACTGAATATTCATTGTGTTTCTCACCAGTTTTCTGGGATGGGTCTCAGCAATTTTTATTGCTGCTCAGTTTCTGCTAGTCAGTTTTCTGAGATTACCTGGTGGCGCCTGCTTTTTTCCGGTCATCAAGACATTCGGCCTCACTAGTAGGGGTCTGTGGCAATAAGCTGGGTGATTTTCCAGCCTTCTTTTTTTCCTCTGCACCATATTCTCCATCTGAACTGCAGAGAGAGAGAGAGATTCTCTTTATCTGAGGATTCATACCCAGGTCAAAAAATAAGAGCCACTGCAAACTGACCTAAAAAAGAAAAAAGTCTGATGTGTACTGCAATCGTTAATTTTAGATTTTAACATATAAAGACTTTAACAGTAGGCATTCTTGTATCTTTGATCATACTTGGGAAAACTAAATGCATAGCCTCCACTCTTGTTTACTGAGAACTTTAATCTAGTCAATCTTTTTCTGTTATACTAACATAGGAACTTAAAATAACCTTCTAGATCAGCTAATGTCTACATAGCACCAGTCACTGTAGTATGTAAGTGCTCCTTTGAAGATTTTTACTCTTTTGAAATTGACAAAAGTCCCTCCCCCCCACGTTTTTCTAATCAGTTCTATAAATAGCTAACACAAATAGATAGTTTATTCTGTTAAACCCTTTCCATGACATGAATTTCAAAAAGTTGTCTCGTTTTCTAGGATGCAGCAAAATGCACAAAGTGTAGCTATAAAGCCTTATCAGGGCATATTGCAGAACCCACCGGTAAGCCCCAAGTTAAAGACAACAGTAAAAGAAGACAGAGCACTTTCAAAGATCTTTGTGAGGATTTTCATTAACATGAGGGAAAGTTAAAAACAACCAAAAACCCCTATCATTTTGAAAAAAGCCCCAATCTAGCTGAGGGATAACTTCAAACCTTACATATGAATGTGAGACTGCTTTGTTTTCTAGAGCAGTGTTCAAATGTCGTACTTGATAATGCTTTCAAAAAAAGCAAACAAGGAGCCTATCTTGTTCCTTGTACTCAAGTATACAGCAACAGCTCTTAAAATCTATGTAACTGGGAAATTTAATGCCAGCAGATCTATCAAAATCTGAGTATTCAATGTAGAGTACACTTTAATGCAAAAATATAACTATTTAGTACACACTGTCGTTTAGTGTCCTGGAAAGAATCTCCAACCACAGACCTGATATCACCTGAGCAACATGAACTGCAGTATTGAAATTCTCGCAATGGGGGAAAATGACCAGAAATGAAAGTGCTACTATTACAGTATCAGTCATGTTTGTAGCCCAGCTTTGGTTCCAAGTAGTAAAGGAATGAATCTAAACTAAATGAGTTCAGTGCATAACTGAGTCAAGTAGTACAGGGAGTTAGAATTTTTTAAATTTTCTAATCAACCTACAAGCTATATGTTATACTTAACACATTCTTTATAGACAATTATAATAAAAGGAAAATCAAGTTAAGGCAGAGTTCCTCTTAACTGGAACCAATAGGTCCCGTTTGACCCCTCAGTCACTACCTACTACAAAGTTTCCATGAAAGCCTTTTTATTCTATTTTATTTTGAATGTGAAGAAGCATCTGTCAGGTTTATGAAGGTGACCTAGTCACAATACAGGATCTGTGTTTAATAGCCTACATATCGGACTGAAATCCATCTTTCCCATGGCAAACACATACTACCATACTAAATTAAGTTATATGGTAGCCAAAATGGTAGCCAAATTTAAACAAAAACACAACCCTTTGCAAAATTTGCCCTGTGTATATATATATATGCTCATAGGTTCAAGTCTAAAGACAAAGGAGGAGGCTGTCCAACCATATGTATTTTTAAGCTTCTTTTCCCTGTCCCCATCCATTGTTTAATACTGTTCCACCTTGGAAGTTGATATTTATTTATTTATTTTTAAGAAAAGAAATTGAGGACAGAATCCTCTGGTATGCATGGATTTTAGTTATAAAGTTGCTTAGGTTTTTTAGTAAGCTACCACATACATCTCTTATTTTGGGGATACGATCCTAGAAAGATTAGATGTTTGCCAACAAACAGCAAGGAAAATAAGAAGGTAGGGTAAATGTTGCATCTGTCAACATTAACTGTGTTCCTTAAAGGTGGTCCTGGATGACTTCAATTTACAAGGGACCTCTCAGTGTAGTATTTATTGATCTGTATGCAATTTTATAATGGTTATACAGATGACAATGACATTACGCAATGTAACTTCAATTAAAAGTTCTGGCAAATATTTTAATTACTATGCCAAGACCAAGGCCTTGTCATTCATATTAGCATAGGCTTTCTCAGATTGACTTTAATCTCATATTTTCACTTGGAATTGCACAAAGAAATCAAGAGTGTCTATGTGATGTTGGCTGAGTGAGGTCAGGAGAGAAACATTGCAAAATACTCGTGCAAATCTATCACATTCTCTTAGCCAGCAGCTGATTACCAATGTTTATTTTGTAGGACACAAATAATCAGAGCCTTATGCCTTATTTACACTGGGATTTGTAAATCTGAAAGCTTGAGAGAACACCCACCCCACTGAGCAACCAGTCCCACACCCAGAGAATTTAGTGTCTGGGAAAGAGATACCAAATTGACATTTGCTAAGGAAAATTCCATTTACTCACAGAACAGTCAAAGCACGGGGATCAACACAGCAAGTTTCCACACTGTTTCCCTGGGCGTCAGTTTTGTCTGATCGGAGGTAACAGCTTTCAGTGACTGCTGGTTCAGGTTAGATCAGCAATCTAGAGGCATTGGGTGGTGCAAACCTTTTCCATCAAGAACCCCAAACCAGCAGTTTTATTTAGTTTAAGGTTCCAATGGGCATAAACCTCAAAGAGGACTTTGGTCAGACCCTGGGCTGGCCAGGGATGCTTCCTCCCACAGAACAGGTTGTGGCTATCTTAGGGGCATAGAAGGGCCTAGTGGCCCTTTAGCTACTTCTTATGATGGCTTCAAGAGGTAGTCAACTGTCTCTTTCCGCCGCAATTCTTAAGCTTACCGGGAGAAGTAACTTGCTAGAGAGGGAAGCAGGCAGAGTTGGGATTGGGGAGTGTGGATGTACACACCTTGAATTTCAAGTAACCCTTTACTGGATGTAGGATTGTTATTTATATTACTGCCATGTTGAGAGGCCCCAGTGGGAATCAAGGTCACACCAGACTGGGCATTGTAAAAAGTATGTAAAGAGGTTACAATGCTGCTTACAGAGAAAGTTGACAGGACTTAAGTAGTAACACAAAAACAACAGGGAAGGAAGGATTAGGAACAATGAAGCATCATGCAGTTATTCAGATTTCTCATGGGGATCAACAAGATAAAGAGAAGCTGTTAAATCTCTATAATATACACATACCCTTTTCACCTCTTCCTTTCTCCTGTAACAACTCATAAGAGTGAAATTCCTGCCCATCGTCAAATCCTTTACAACCTATGATCCACTGAGAAGTTTTGCTTCCATCTTGTTTTATTTTTTTCATTCAATTAATCCCTCCTACCCACTTATTTTAACTGTGGAACAGTGGCATAAATGACTTCATAACTAAAATTCCTTCCCCTGACTCTGTCCGTCATTCAACCCCTTGCCTTCTCTACCAACAGCAACTCCAGCCACCATTCCAAAGTCATGAGGCTCCACCCATGCATGCCTTTCCTAGCACAAACATGCAGCTCCCTGATGATATCATGGGGTGGTAGGAGAAGTGTTTTAGGGATTGAGGGAATGTGGTACTATGTTATTCCTGTTACTTGTTCGGAGGGATATGGGGGGTGAGCTGGGCTCAGCCCAACCTGTTCACCTTCTCTTTTCACTGAATCTCTAAAAGCAACCAAAGTCCTTTTTCCCCCCTCAGGCCTTGCCTCCAGAAAGAAGAGGGAAAGTCCTGCCCATGTATGGGTGCACCTGATTAAAGTAAAGAAGTTCAAGTAGACTCCACCTCTGCAAATGTGTCATGGGTCACAGCTACAAATGCCTTCCTACGTATGCTTCGTATATACCCTCCACCAACACCACATTCACCTAGCTCATGCAATCAGAAATTCAGTACAAAGGAGTAAATCTTCGTTTCCTCTCATATGAGCTTACAGATACCAGTTTGCTAAAGCCGAAATCTCTGGAAACTAACTCACCACAGCTGTAAAATATCAGCAAGAGTGTGTAATTTCTCTGCCAATTCAGGCTCCTTAGACACTGGTGTGCCTTAGTCCATCCAGTTCTCTGCCTGTGGCATATAAAAGTCTTGTTTCCTGAGAGTCTCATTTCAGTTATTGGATTTCATGTGAGTGTGCTGTTGGTGGCCTGTGATATACAGGAGATTAGACTTAGATGATCTAGTGTTCTAAAGCTTTGCAATTTGAAGATTTCACTCCAGTCTAATAGAGCAATTTTTGAGAGAAAGTAGCCAATTCCACCTCAGAAAAGACCAAAAAAAAGTGTTATTGTAGATATTTTGCTTAACAGGGTTTTCACGCAAGCGGACCATTTTTATAAATATCAAAGTGAAATATCAAGATTTTGAGTTTGTTGTGAATATATACTTTTAAATGCACAGCTCTAACGCTGATTTTCTTCTTTTTTTTTTTTTTGCATGTTTGTCTTGAAGCAGATATTCTATCTACTTTTCAGACATGCCACCCCCTTAAAAAAAATCACTTTCAAGTTTATTATGGCACAAAGGGAATACATTTTAATGTTATAGAGATTCATCTTCACTGATGAGTCACACAATTAAAATGACAACATAAAATTAGTGACATTAAAAGGATATGAACTCTGTATTAGAAAAACAGTTGGTTACAGTACAGAACCATAATATACACCAAGAATGGAACTGGGGAACGTAAGATTAACTCTCAGCAAAGGAAAAAAGAGCAGAGAAATATATTAACAAAAAGCAGTGAACTGAATGTCTCTCCAATGAAGTGTACCGGGACACATCATTAGCCAGCACATTTTAAAAGTCATGGGAACTGGATCTTGTCTCTTTTATACACGGTATATAAACACAGAACACTAGTGACAGATCTGGGAGCCCAAGTTCTTTATGCTACAGAAAGAAAGTTCCTTCTGAACTCAAAAGAATGTCTTCTGAATTAGAATATCAGCCACTCAGAGTTGTAGCTAACCTATGCTGCAAAAATTGTATTAAGTTGATTACAATGGAATTTTTCAAAGGAAAAAAAATAAAGCTACTATTATGAAATGTAATTGCTACTAAATTGCTACTAAAATCCTATCCTACATCCTGTTCCCTTTGCACTCAAAGACCACTTTGTGGTTGTTTTGGAAGATGTTGAATGAAAGTTGCTTACAAATATTCAGTGTTATTTGACCAACAGGTATGTTAAAAGTTTAATGATAAGCGGCGCTAAATGCATTCATTAAGTGTTCTGAGAAAGGTCCAATATATGTGTTTGTTTTTTAGTTCTCAACATAATTCAGCAAAAATGAAACAATCCCTAAAACACACAGAAGCATATTATGTAGATCCTTAATATTCTGTAGGTTTGCTCATATTTCCTAGAGTGTCTATTTTCGCCTTCCAAGTCCACCCTCTCTCGGAGATCAAAGGCCATCTTAAGTAGTGTCTCACTAGCTGCTTGTTTATTAAGCTGTCTCATCCATTTAGAGCAGAAACGTGCTGCTTGGATGACCAGTTCTGAAACTCCACCACCACAAAGGCTGTCATTTGTTCATTTGCAGTGTTTGTTCAGAATTAGAAAATATTCAACAGATTAGAATGTGACTTCACTGGTTTGCAATGCCAGAACACCCCAATATTTTGTCTAGTTTTGAATCCAATCAGTTCTGTCTTGAATGCTGGAAACAACTGCAACATTGCCTCTAAAGATAGACGGTCAGGGACTGTCTACCTGTTACCCAGGTTACTCTTACTGTCCTGGATATTTAAGTCCTGGATACTTCCTTCGCAACAGCATAATGAGATGCTGTCTACTGTTAAATTTAATCTGCCAAGTGAGTAATGTGTGGTACATCATCCCTGGCCCCTGTCTTTATTAACTGGTGTATGATGAACTGGGAAATATCTGTATTATTTTTCTGAATATGCTGCATGTGACTGTGGGTATGTCTACACTGCAATTAAACACATGCGAGTGGCTGGTGTCCACTGACTTGGGCTTATGGGGCTCGGGCAGTAAAACAGTGGTGGAGACATTTGGGCTTAGGCTGGAGCCTGAGCTCTGGGACCCTTCCCCTCACAGGGTCACAGAGCCGGTCCGACAGTCTACACTGCAATTTTACATCCCTACAACCCGAGCCCAAGTCAGCTGACATGGGCCAGCTGCAGGTGTTTAATTACAGCACAGATGTGTTTAGTTATGAGGGGTTACTTGATGTGGGGTTGTTAAAGGGACCAAGCAGGGAAAGCAAAACAATGACACAGGTAAGAGCCCTTGAGGAAACCATGGGAAGCTGTTTCTTGGGGAATACCTCCTGCCGAGCTCCAGCCAAATGATGTACTCTTCCCAAGCCTAGGCCTAGGATCAAACAAAGATACTAAACCATTACAACACACAGGGCCTAGAAAAGAGGGGGCTTGGGTCAGCCAAGAGAGGCTGCCCAGCGAGAGCTACTGGTATGCAAGGAGACAGAGAGAGCATGCTGCAAGCAGGAGAGTGTGCTATTCCCAGCCAGAAATGGAGGTAACTAGGCTAGATGAAACGTACCAAAGCTTTCAAGGAAAGGTGAATATAAGGGAAATATATGTATACACCTTTATTGTTTTTACCCTTCACTTTGCATGCTGTGTACTTGGATAAGAGAATAAATAAATACTTTCTTTTGAAGATGCTGGCTCTATATCCCTGTGAACTTGTACTGTCACAGGCTGATCGAGAAAGAAGGTTTACAGGTGCCAAACCCGGTTGGACTTGCTGTGTTAACATGTTTGGGAAGCAGGGGTGCTACTGTTCAGAGATCCAGACCAGAGCAATTGAACCATATAGTTCTGGCCTGATATGGGTAAAGAGAGCATGGCCAAAAGGGCATACGTCAGAGGGACTAAAAGAGAAACTGTGCATTTTGTCCTGTAACCATGATAGTTAGCATCCTATCTTTACCAAACAAGGATGTGGTGAGTCACACTAAAGCAGACATGCTACTAACACCATATAAAATCCATAACGATGCTCAGCATTTAAAAGGAATAGAATCTGTGTATTCTGAACTGTCCTGTTGTCTGGAGTTAAACATCTAAGACAGGGGTCAGCAACCTTTCAGAAGTGGTGTGCCGAGACTTCATTTATTCATTGTAATTTAAGATTTCGCATGCCAGTAATACATTTTAATGTTTTTAGAAGGTCTCTTTCTATAATATATAATTCTTTAATATATAACTAAACTATTGTTGTATGTAAAGTAAGTAAGGTTTTTAAAATGTTTAAGAAGCTTCACTTAAAATTAAATTAAAATGGAAAGCCCCTCAGACTGGTGGCTAGGACCCAGGTAGTGTAAGTGCCACTGAAAATCAGCTCGTGTGCCGCCTTTGGCACCCGTGCCATAGGTTGCCTATCCCTGATCGAAGCTCGGTAGTGTACACCTATCCTGCTTCTGTGGTATAATACACACAGGGGTATTGGGATTTTGACAGTGATTCAGAGAGCGAATACTAATGAAACATATTCACACCTCCAAGCAGAATACATCTGGACTAAGAGTGAAGAAATGAAGAGCTGCTTAATGGGGCAAACAAGAAGCTCAGTAGACCAACGGTGTACTCCAGTGGAGTGGTTTATCCCTGTCTAATTTAAAATACAGTTCTCTGGCCTGTACAAATGAAAGCCCAAAATCGAGCATCTGATTTTGGAAGGATACCATTTCAGTTGTATGTTGGAGGGGTAAAGTTGTCAGACATATCTTTATACACGTGAGGAGAGAATGTGTTCAAAGCTTAAGGAATTCAAGAACACTAAAATTGGGCTCAGCTCGTTATTACAAGTGGATACAAAGCTAAAGATAGTGGATGCTCTATTCTTTTCTAGCAGTCTGCATATCTTCAATCCTTTTGAGAGCAATGTTAGGAGGCTAATTCTCTCATTATAGAAACAACTCACTGAGCCAAATATAAACACAACAGAGTGAACCTGCTATAGTAGATGTGACTATATTTGAGTTATACCCTCTGCCCTCCCTCTGGCTATCCCGTTCTCTTTTACCAGATCTTCTGAACACCATTGTTTTGCTCAGTGTCAGCCCTTCTCAGCAACACAGGCAGCAGTCTGAGAACACACTGGGCCTATGATTGACTGCATTTCCTGACAGGCATTGCAATGTGTGCCGTATGTATATTTTGCCTATGAAATGGCTCTTAGGATGACACAGAAGGGATTTGGGGACATTAGTACTGGTGAGTTTGCTTTTCCTCACTGCTGGTG
This sequence comes from Chelydra serpentina, assembly GCA_037349315.1. Lineage (NCBI taxonomy): Eukaryota > Metazoa > Chordata > Testudines > Chelydridae > Chelydra > Chelydra serpentina. The sequence continues at coordinate 34,249,625 of JBAIAC010000042.1, forward strand.
GTTATTTTTTGTCACAGGTTATATTTGTGAGGGTGAGGAAGCAGAGTTATTTGAATATTCATTGATGTATTCTCACTTTGCAGCAATACCTTTAAACATAGCAATATATACACATTTGGTTTGAAATTTTGGTATTCTTATATAGTATTAGAAAATTTTATTTTAATTTTAAATAAGTAATGAATTGTGTCTAATAAAGCAATAAAATTGTCTAGTCATTAAGCATGGACGTATACCTTTTAAAACAGCAAAATAAAACAAAATGGAAAGGTATCTTATTGTACTTTTTTAGCCCAGTGGATAAACATTTAACATAATAACCAGGTCAAGTCTCACACCACAGACAGCAGCAAGGTCATTGTGAACGTCATTAGCATGTACATTCTCAGTTCTTAAATACCATCTATTATTAACAGGCAGTATTCCCCATCTAATCAAAGACAGACTGCTATCAAGTTCCGTAGAAAAATAGAAACAAATTCCTTGTGCCATTAAGTGAGAGGCTAAAATTTTATAAAAATAAAGAACAGACCAGATCAGGAATGTAAGCCATTCTGGTTGTTCTATCTTTCTTCAAAATGTCCCCAGTCCATGTCAAAAAAACCAAAACGAAACAAGCAAACAAAAAATCACTCCAAAACCTCACCACGGCAACTTTCCGGCTAGCCTCAGCAGAAAGTCCAAGGACGGAGCACTATTCCCAAAATCAAAACAGAGCCAGATTCTGTGGGGCAGCCAGACTCCTGGTGGGGAGCAGTGAGTGAAGCTGAGAGCCTGCACTCTCAGCTCCCCACACTGCCCGCTTAGGTCAGTGGAAGTGCTCTTGGTGACGATACGTGCCACCCACTGAAGGTGGGTAGTGTGGACATGAACCACCGCAGTAATTACTGTGGTGGCTGTAAATTGACCTAATATAGGCCGACTTAAGTTTTTAGTGTAGACATGCCTTAAGTTTTATTCAGGATCAAGAAAGGGAGGGACGAGGCACCTGGAGGTCTGAACTACCAATTCTTTTCTGCCAAATTAAATAAAGGAAAAAAATGCAGTTGCCTGCAGAACCTGCTAACAGTCATACTTATAGTAGGGCCTGACAATTAGTCATGGTTTATGAAAATCCATGGCTGCCACCTAACAATGCAGTTATTTGTGGGCATTATCACAGGAGTAAACAAGTGAAGAAAAGAAAGCTTGGCTTCACCACTGGAAAGTCTTCACACTGTTTTTTGAAGTCTTTGGAAAAGTACTTGCCTTCCAAAGTGATATTCTTCACGAGTGTGAGCCAAGTTTTCAGATTTTGTGCTTATGCAAGAGATCTGTTCCATGAATATGGTAGGTTCTTCTATATCCTTTTAGCAATGGTTAGTTGTACCAGGTGCTTTTACAAATACAGATGCAAGGAATTTTTTAAAAACTTAATATATTCAAAGAATTTTAGTGGAAAAGTCTGTTGTGAGATTTAGGAAGTCCTACTGGCTCCCTTTTAAAAAATGGTATAGTTCAGCACTCAGTGAGAGATTAACCCGCTAGATGCAGTATAATCAGAAATTAATCTCTTCTCTTTTATAGCACTTTTTAGAAGGATTCTGTTTTGATATCAGGGATTATAACTGTGCTAAACTGTTTGAATCTGTGTAAAGAAATAACCAATAACCTTGATTAGGTACAGAGAGAGAGAGAGAGAGAGAGAGAGAGAGAGAGAGAGATGGAAACATATGAAAGGGACTGTTGAATGGAAGCTGATCAGATAGATGAGAGATCTGAGAATTAGCACTGACACCTGATCAGTTAACACTGCAAATGCAGTCTTTGTGCCAGAAGCAGACCTAAAACAAAGTGGACTGGGTCAAGGTCCAGGAGACTTAGTGAACAGATATCATGGAACTGCCTGATCTCAACTTCTTAATAACTTTTGGCTAAGAAATATAGGTTAAAGACAAGGCAATAATTGGAGAGTTTGCTAAAAAAATCCACACACATACAGGCTTCTTGACTTGTCACAGGTTGAGATCAGAAGTAATGCACTGCCTGTCCAACTATCCACTTTTTTCCCCTCCACCGCAGGGGCGCCGACTTCGTGGGTGCTCCGGTGCTGGAAAATTGGTGGGTGCTCTGCACCCACCGGCAACTCCCCGCCCGACCCGGACCCGCGGCAAACTTACCGGGCACCGGGAGATGTTGCGGGGCCCCGCCCCCGACGCTGGGCAACGTCGCCCGGCGCCAGGGGCGGGGCCCCGCAACGTCGCCCGGCGCCAGGGGCGGGGCCCCGCAACGTCGCCCGGCGCCAGGGGCGGGGCCCCGCAACGTCGCCCGGCGCCAGGGGCGGGGCCCCGCAACGTCGCCCGGCGCCAGGGGCGGGGCCCCGCAACGTCGCCCGGCGCCAGGGGCGGGGCCCCGCAACGTCGCCCGGCGCCAGGGGCGGGGCCCCGCAACGTCGCCCGGCGCCAGGGGCGGGGCCCCGCAACGTCGCCCGGCGCCAGGGGCGGGGCCCCGCAACGTCGCCCGGCGCCAGGGGCGGGGCCCCGCAACGTCGCCCGGCGCCAGGGGCGGGGCCCCGCAACGTCGCCCGGCGCCGGGTGACAGCACCCACGGGCGGGGCCGGAACTCAGCCCCTGTGCCTCCACCAGAGGGAAGGACACAGATCTATTTTAGTTTATTACTCAAAACTCCCCTAGCACCTCAGTGAGCAACCCTACCTAAATTCAGCAATCTTCATTTGTCTCTTGCAGTCATGTGTCTGCTTCCATGGAGACAGACAGCTGATTTGAGCAATCTTATCCACTAGGAAACATGAAGACTTCTTGCAGCAGGAAGTACTGGACTCTAATCCTTGATGTAGGCAGTCTGGATTAATTAGGCTCTGCACAATCTGCAACAGCTCCTTTGACCAGGACTTTGCAGATACAAATACACATTTTTCCCCCTCTCCTGCAGTGTCATGAAATAAGATTGCAGAGGGTTTTCTATGTTGCAATACAAGATTTCCACCTCTGGCAACTAGCCATCTTTTCTCCCATTTTCACATTGCACTGGGGATCAGTCTGCTATAGTGATATCTCTTGCTACAATTTGTATCAGCCATCTCCACCATTGCCACACATTGTCACAAACAGTTTAGCGAGGAAAACTATACAGAACATTAGCTGGTGTGAAGATGACAGATTAGTGTATGTCCGTAACTATATCCATCAGCAAACTCCATGCTGTTTCATTTTGATTGTAAACTACACTGCATCCTTCACTTTTGCACTGTAGCCTCCATCATATGCTGGGACCCCTAAGAGGTGTTAAAGTCAATTGGTCACAAACACATGTTCATATACATATGGGAAAGCCATCAAGAGTCCTCACCCTTGGCCCTGGATAGCCCTCCATTCAGATATGTTTGTTCCCCATTGCCTCCAGCCTTTTGTTCTAGGGTAAACCTAACAATAATCATCCTGTCATTAGGCAACACAACACAGCTTTTTATGATAAGGAGATAGTAAAGTTATATAGGTTGGACTCGCTGGAAGTAGACAATTGTCTACTAGGCAATTGTCACCAGAGTATCTTCTTCCCTCAGGTGAGAATCTCTCTTGCTGTTTTATCAATGGAAAAAGGACAATGTGTCTGTAGAGGCCTCTGGCTTTTTTCCTTGTTTGTGAGAAAGCATTGAGTATTTCTCTCCATTTGATTCAGCTATTGCTCCCTGAAGAGCTTTCTTTCTGTGGAAAATACAGAAGCAGACAGAAGCTGCTGTACTTGGCTATCTGCCTTCTACATCCTGAGCCAGAGCTTCTTGTGCAATATAGCATTTGAGGAAATAGCTCTGGCAGAGAACTTAATTGTATCTTGGGAGTTGTCAAAGAATACTGGTTAAGACATTTTTCTTCATATTGATTTTATCTTTGAAGGTTGCTAGACCAAGCAACAGCTCTTCTAGCATAAGGGCTGGCAGTAACATATACCTGCATGGTAAATTAAATTTATACTTTCTTCCTCAAGGGCCTGTCAAATCATCTGTCTGGTCATGGGGGTGCAGAGTGGGAAGAGTCAGCTGGGTGACAGTATTAGATCCCACTGCAACATCTGCTTTGGCAAACTGTACAATGTTCACAGAATTTATTCTTCAAAAGAGATATAGAGCAGCTTCCAAATGAGAGCATTTTTGTATAGCTTCTCTGATTAAGCATAGTAGGGTGGGTTTGGTTCTCTTGGTAACTGCCTGTGGACAATGAGGATCTGTTCTAGCCTCAGGAAGGAAACGTACCACTATTCTAACTACAGGATAGAAGCATTTGTGTGGCTGGAGTGGGGAAGATACTGCTATTATATTTGGGCATCAACTGGCAGATTTGACACTCAGAGGTCCTGTGGCCATTGTTGAACATCAGAAGAGAGCACCAATTATAAAGCTGCTGTCGGGGCTGTAGGCAGCTAAGTCTAGTGGTTGGAGCAGGAGTTGGAGTCAGGGAGTCGAGCCAAGGGTCAGAGGTGCATTCGGAGACTGGGACAAGGATCAAGAACAAAGCTGGAATCAGGAGCAAGGCAGGCAAGGAACAAAGTAGGATTCAGGAGTCACGTAAGAAGGCAGGGTCCAAGGTAACAGCCAGGTAGAGCCCAGTTGTGGAGACAACTTCCTGTGAGTTTAAATAGGAAGCCCTGACAAATCAGAATTCATGGTGTTCCTCCAAACAAGCCCAGGGAAGTCCTCCCTGATGTCACTTCAGGTTTCATTGTCTCTTCTGCTCAGATGATTAGTAGCAAGCCACTAAGTGAGGCAAAAGTCAACTGGGGACCCTGGGGACACATCTTGAAGACCTGTAGGGTCATGACAGTTGCCAGCAAAAATTCTTCATAGACAATCTCTGTGTGTAAGAGTAACAGTCGTACAAAAAGGTTTGGAATCTTGTTATTTTAGGAGTTTGGTCAATGGGGCTAGCTGTGTAGAGCAAAAGCCTACACAAACTCATGCTCCTCTATGTGACATACATCATCCATCTTGTCTCTCTTACTGTGTAATAACGTATTGGACCTGCTTCTGTTAGTGAAAGACAAGCTTGTGAGCTACACAGGGCTCTTTTTCAGGTATCAAATAGTAAGACTTTAGACAGGCAGCTTTACACTTAGGTGTGTTGACAGTATACATGACCTGCAGGGCAACCAGGATAAATTTACATGGCCTAATTTTCAGGAGTACTGAAGAGCCAAAATTGCAAATGAAGTCAGACAGGTGCAGGTGCTCAGCACTTCTGAAAATCAGGTCCAGAGCCAGCGCGCCCACTAGGTGACCCTAGGCGATCGCCTAGGGCGCCAAGATTTTGGGGGCGGCAGACGGCTGCCTGCTGCCTCTCAGCTGCTGAACGAAAAGACAAGGGGCGGCTCGCCGGGGCTGCTCCTTGTCTCCCCGCTCAGCGGCTGAGCTGCTGAGCCGAGAGACAAGGGGCAGCTTGCTGCGGCTGCCCCTTGTCTCCCCGCTGAGCTGCTGAGCGGCCTGAGCGGGGAGCCAGGGACAGCCGCGGGGTGCTGCCCCACTGCCCCCCCCTCAGCGCCTGAGCGGGGGGCAGCCGCGGCGAGCCCCCCGCCTCGCTGGCCCCCCCCTCAGCGCCTGAGCGGGGAGCCGCCTTGCCGCCCCCCGGCTCCCCGCTCAGCTCCTGTGGCCCGCGGCGGAAGGGGGGGAGGAAGGCTGAGCTCCTGCGGGCAGGGGAGCTGGCTGAGGGGGGCGGCATTGGGGGCGGGGGCGGCGCAAGGAAGTTTCGCCTAGGGCGCGAAACCTCCTTGCACCGGCCCTGTCCAGAGCATGCATTATAGGCAAGGCTGGGAGCACCGCCTATTAGTAATGTTGCCTAACACTTCCCATTGTAAAACCATGGTATCAGTCACTTATAGCTTTGAAAAACTGTTTCAGCTGAAATTTTCTATGCCAGGTGTCTGCCTAAGGTGTCCCGGATTCATTTCTGGGAAAATTTCAGACAAAATATAGTTCAGCCATTTCCAAGACTAAGGCTAGGAAAACACACATTTATTTTTATATGGAGAAAACAATCAGACCAGCTTAATTCTAGTATTTCCTAAATTGAAGGCTTGCAACCTTACATAATGTTCTTTTAAATGTAGTTTTTGTATGTAGTATAAGAGAGGATTATGAACATGGTACTATTGACCAGAGGACACAAAACCCTTCTATTGCAAAGTTCCAAGCATGTAAGTGTATTATAGATGCACACTTAAAAAATAAAAAAAAGTGAAGAGCAGACATTTAAAGGCTACTGAGCCTAGCTGAAGATTGACCAGGTTAACTCCTCTTCATAACTAGAAACACTAAATTGCAGACAGCTGCCAAAAACCCTCACAACAAAAAACCACACACCCCAACAACTCCATGTATATCGAAAGATTAGGCAGGGTCTTTACCACAGTTTCAAACCCTCCATCCCTTGCATGGCCTAAGTCATACAGTTCAAAGGAAAAATAAAGTACTGTGTACTGTCACATGAACGTCAACAGACCAGGGCCCCCATTTTTAACTTCTCCCAACCTGTGATTATTTATCAAACAGAAACATCAAGTTAAAACTATATGTATACTGTAGATAATAATTGGTATCTAATATGCATTATGACTCTCTCTCTCTATTCCTAGCAATACACAGTTTTTATTTAATTATTTTCTATTGCTCTTGAAAGTACTTGTTTTTTATATATTTTCTTTCACTATTAAGGAATACTTGTGTTTACCCTACCTGTAATGCCCTAAAAAGACCTACAGTAATTTTTAAGTTAAAATCTTTAATTTCTTAAAAAGTCTGGTGCACCAAGATTAGCAAGACAAAATGTGTCCTGTGCTGCAATCATTAGTGCATGCAATGTGGCAGTTAATACTAACCCTACTACTCCAGTGTGCTAGCTCGCAAATACACACCACATACTGTGTTCAGCATAAACCATGTACTGTTTTAATTGGTGTATTGTCTGGAGTTTTCTGTTACTGAGACAGATTTAGAGAGCAAGGACCTGATTCTTTTCAGTATAAATCAGAGTGGCTCCACTGAAGTTAAAGGAATTAAGTGCATGTGAAAGGAGAATAAGGCTCCTTATGTTACATACAATATGAGAACCAGATATTCTATGGCCACAAGGGATTTACATGAAGACATCAATCACAGGAATGCCAGTTTGGAAGCAATTTGAGGAATCTTGATGTGTTTAGGAAGAGCTTCAGAGAACAACTTGTCTGAAGAGTATAGAGAAGAAAGAAGTGTTTAATGTATGAAATGATGGTGTAAGAAACTTTAGCTCAGCATTTCTGGAGAAAACCTCATCCCAGAACCACAGGCGCCGACTTCCGGTGGCGCCGGTGGGGGCTGACGCCGGGCGCCCGCCGGGGGCTGACGCCGGGCGCCCGCCCCCGACGCCGGGAGACATTGCGGGGCCCTGCCCCTGACACTGGGCAACGTGGCGTCGGGGGCGGGGCCCCGCAACGTCACCCGGCGCTGAGGTGAGTTTGTGGTGGGTCCTGGGACTGGCGGGGAGCTAGGCGCGGGCCCCGGGGTTGGCGGGGAGCTGCCGGTGGGTGCAGAGCACCCACCAATTTTTCCCCGTGGGTGCCCACGGAGTCGGCGCCTATGCCCAGAACCCTGAACTGTGATCTTGGCACAGAGGCAGAGTGAGAAGAGAGGGATGCTTTTTAAACACCACAAGAGTGTACACATTGGTTATTTCAATGTGAACATATTTAATGACAACGGTTTATATACTGTAGGGTTCCAGACAGATACTGGCAATTACATTTAATAGAAAAAGCAACAGGCCAACCTCCTCAAAAAAGCTTCCATATCTCAGATCCCACAAAACCCTCAACCCCGCAAAGCTTCTCACTCCTCAGCCTCCCCAAGTGCTGGCTTATAGACATTGGCTCTGACAAACGTCCCACGATTAGCACAGGTAGATTATTCTGGACCAACAGGCATGGGGATGGGACCAATTTCCTGTTCAAGGGCCCCCAAGGAGTCCAACCAGCAGTCCTCTCTTACAAACCAAGCTACCTGCAGTTGGAGTGCCTCTGCTGATTGTCAACTGCACTGCTAGGGCACATGGAGTGAGGGGGCGGTCTCTCTTACAGACAGGTCCCAAGCTACTGGGGACACAGGCCATGGTGAGTACACTACCTCAGGAAGCTAGGAGCAGCCCGATGAAGGGATCTGAGTATCAGTTGGATTGCATATTCAGTGGAAATCCAGCACAGATATTTGAGCAGAGAGGCAGTGTGCTCACAATGGCCTTTAGCTACAGGAGCAAAGTTACAACAACTACCACCTGACTTTCGAGCATTACATAATTACTCCTTTTTTAATAATTCAGATCTTCTTTCACCATATGGAAATGTGTAAGATTAATTATTATTTAGCAAAGCACCAGAATGGTCCAGTGGTTTGGGCACTAGCCTGGGACTTGAGAGACCTTGGTTCAGTTCTTTGTCCAGCCACAGACTTCCTGTGTGATCACTTAGTGTCCCTGTGCTTCCCTACCTCATAGTTTTGTTGTGAGGAGAAATACATTAAAGATTGTGGGGTGCTCAGATACTATGGTAATGAGGACCATATAGATTCACGGAGAGTTATTCCACCTGTGTATCAGGAAACCCAGTTTCTCTAAAAATTGAAGCTTTGTCAGAAAAGCTTATGGGAGTGTGTGTGTGTGTGTGTGTGAGTGAGAGAAAGAAAACAGGTCTGATAGTGTTTTAAAAACATGATCTAATGTCATAAGGATTGTATTACTTGTTTCTGCAAAAACACAACATTACAGAGTTTCAAGTGACATGAAACCTTTTGATGGCAGGGTTTGTTTACGTCCTTTGCACTCACAAAGTCACACACATCCACAATTAATGCAACACTGATAGGTTTTTTTTTGTATGTTGTCTAGTGCTCAGAGTTTTCAGAAATCAGATTTAAAAAAATGCACCCAACTCCTGCTTTAAAAAATAAAAAGATTGCTGAGGTAAAAATCAAACAAAACACCCATAAAAGGAGTGTCACTTAAACTACAGATGTGCACTTGATTTTATGTGCTACTGTAACTAGAAGAGGATCTCAGAGGTATCTTCTGTTTAGACTCACACAGCCTGGTAGTAGTATTATGCAGTCCAAGTATATGTATTTAGTCTAAAATTCACATATTATTCTATGCAAAAAACATATTACTATAAGATTAATAAACATAGGTCCCGATTCCACAAGCAGATCCACATGACCAGACCTTTGCATCATAAAAAGCACCATTGAAATTATTAGGGATCCACCAAAATGGATCTGTATGCAGGGTCAGGGCCATCAGTTGTAAGAAGTCACTGAGCTCAAGAGTGATTCTGGGAACTGCCTCCTCATTTGTATGGGATATAGTTGCTCCCTGCCCCACATGGGAAGGGGGAAAATGTGGAACATGCCTCTTTCATTCCTGAAGCATTGCCTAAGGAACAAGTTATTTCTGCCAATGCATTTTACTGTGGTAAGGATTTGGGGAGTGCACCTGTTTGGACCAGAGGTACAAGTGTTGGAAGTGTATACACCTTTCCAGAAAATGGGATTGCTGTCTTTTATGTTCTCCATCTTCCTCAAAGTGTTTACAGGACTGAGACTAGAGTTGGCTGGAAAATGGAATGATCCTCCTGTGAGAAATTTCAGTGGGTTGGACAAATAATTTAGTCCCAACTCCAGATGAAAAGTCAAAGATTTAAAATTTCACAGGTGGGAACATTCTGAAAAATTTCCTTTTGGGAAAACAGAAGCTGAATTCTTCAGCTCTCTCCCAGCTCCCTGGACAGCTGCCTTTCCACGGTGCCCAACTCCCCAGGAAGGTGGAGTCATGGGGTGTCAAGCAGGCCTGGGAGGCACTTCCTGGGGAGTAGAGGCAGCCCAGGCAGGATGACCAGCTTTCTTGCCTACATGGTTTCCATCAAAAGTGTCAGCACACTGTTTAGATTCCATCAAAACAGCATTTTCTGACAGGTAAGTGCTGTGTTGGAAAATTTTTGACCAGCTCTAATCATGATCTGTGATGCGTAACTGGGAACTGTAATTTCCAACAAGGATGAGGCCTTAAGGTGCAAAATTCAAACTCTTCCAAATTCAGGTTTCTTTGTATTTGGATATTTAGTTTGGGTAGACCTCTAATCTCTGGTACTCTGGGTGGCATGTGAGTAACACTGTTCAGATCTTTCTTCAATATTTTAGTGCAAAATTGTGCATCAAGTATTTTCAACTTCTCAAGAACATTTTACGTTTGAAGGATCTCGGACTGCTTCACAAGCTACATACATACAGCACATAGGAAATGCAGCCACCTGTCAGGAAGGAAGCCGGGGGGCGGGGGAGAGATAGCTCAGTGGTTTGAGCATTGGCTTGCTAAACCCAGGGTGAGTTCAATCCTTGAGGGGGCCATTTAGGGATCTGGGGCAAAAATTGGGGATTGGTCCTGCTTTGAGCAGGGGGTTGGACTAGATGACCTCCTAAGGTCCCTTCCAACCCTGATATTCTATGATTCTAAGCGGAAGCTAAACAGTATTCAGCACACTGCACAACTTTTTGGTAGGGCAGGACAACGGGGGAAATTTTGACCAAGAAAACCAGAGCAAACCACTCCCTCTATAAGAAGTACCATGAGGTCTATCATATTTAGGCAAAACAGATGGGAGTTCAGTTTTAACGGACAGTGCTCCATGTGGTTTGCATCATCAGTTATACATGGAATTATGTATTCATCATAAATTACTTATCTATAAAAAGCCATACAAGGATCTTATCTTGAACTAAACAGAGTGGGGGTAAGACTAAATAGGGAGGGGATAAAGAGCATATGTTGAAATAGTGAAAGATCAGTGTGTTGTGTATCACAGCCGCCAACTTCCTGTTACGCCGGTGGGTGCTGACACCCAGCATCAGGGGCGGGGCCCCGCCCTCGATGCTGGGCCCCGCCCCCGACGCTGATGCAACGTTGCCCAGCGTCAGGGGCGGGGCCCAGCAACATCTCCCGGTGCTCCGGTGAGTTTGCAGCGGGTCCGGGGCGGGCGGGGAGTTGCCGTTGGGTGCGGAGCACCCACCAATTTTTCCCCGTGGGTGCTCCAGCCCCGGAGCACCCACGAAGTCGGCGCCTATGTTGTGTATGTATTATTAGTTCTTTGGTTTCAAAAAGATGCAATTACATAAATATATTGAGGAGGTAGGAGGATGTTCAAACAGCACCCAAAATGATGGTTGAGGTGGGTTCTTCTTCTTTATGAAGGAATGCTGTCGTAAGTGTTAAGAAGAAATTTTAAGGAGGAAATCTCAAATGCAAAGTTAATAAAAAAATTGAACTTGTACATGAACTCAAGTTCTAGTCCTTCTGGCAGTCACTGCATGTACGTACACACGTACATACACACAGTCTTCCTTTGCTCTTCTTTTTTTTAAGCTTTCAAATAACATTTTCAAAAGCGCTCAAGGAATTTAGGAACTTAAGTCCCAAGTGACTTTTGGATTCTAGTGCCATTGACTTTCAATCAGGGCCAGCTCTGGCTTTTTTGCTGCCCCAAGCAAAAAAAACCCCAAAACCAGCCGCCCGCCGCCCTGGCCGGCGAAGTGTGTTTTTTTTTTTTAATAAAAAAAATCCCAAAAAACCCCGAGTGCCGCCCCGCCCAGAGGTGCCGCCTCAAGCACGTGCTTGGTAGGCTGGTGCCTGGAGCCTGCCCTGCTTTCAATGAGACTTAAGAGTCTAAAGTTACTTTTGAAAATGGGACTTAGCTTCCAATGTTACTTAAGCACTTTTGAAAATTTTACCAACATCTTTCTCCACCTTCTGTTCCCACTTGTATCATGGACATTTTAACATAAGCATTTTTTCCATAGTGAAGAAATAACTATGTAAAAAAGCATCATGAAGGCATGATTTAAAAGAGACACCAACCCTTTCAGGAGGGACACATTTCTATCTAATCTCACTTATTAATGTTGTATTTGGAATGGCCATTTTATCTTTAAAGCTTCCCCCCCTTTCTAAAGTAAGCTCAATATAAAAAAAGTCAAACACTATACAGAGTACAAGAGCCTTCAAAGATTAAAAAGGGCAAGAAATGTAAGTTTGAATGAGTTCCTGGGTATCACTGCCACTAAAGAATAGAGTTAAAGCTGATCACAGAGCTGGAGATACTGATCTTTAGAGCCCTGCATGGTTTGTATCCTCCTCAGATCTGCGGACATGGTCTGCAGATATCCACATCCGCGGATGCAAAGCAGATATAAAGCGGATTTGCAGGGCTCTACTGATCTTTACACAATACGATTTTTTGTGGTCTGTTTTCCATTAGTCATTTATTATTACACCTCCCACCCCAACTTTGGAATCAAAAGCAATATAACCCCTCCCTCTCCTTAAATACAGAGTACCACTAAATTAGGGGAACCAGGGAAAAGGGAAGCACCATTTTGGTTACACCAGATGAAACTCTGACCTTTCACTTCAGCTCCACTTAGAGATGAGGAGCCTGATTCTAGTATCATTTACACCTGTGTAACTGTACTGAAAATCAATGGAATTATACCAGTATAAAACTGTTCTCAGGGGAATCAGAATCAGGACTATGGTATGCTGCCTGCAAACCAGCATTAGACCCACATAAAGTGTCCCGTGCTTTCAAGGAAACTCACAAGATGATTAGATACAGACTAAAAAAAACCCTCTAATCATAGTTCCATTACTCTGAATGAAGGTGAACTTCACCCTCCCCAATTTCCTGTTCAGAAGCTGGGGGGAGGGATTCAAACCACTTTTAGAAAACAAACTAAAATCACCTGAGATAGTACATCATTGTTACTCTAAAGACTAGACTTCGTACAATACAAGCTTTGTTGAAGGCTCCCATTGGATACAAACGTGAAGATAAATTCAGAACTCTGCTGACAACATATACACGTATTTACATGTTCCTCAGATAGCATTTTAGTCTCCTAGCTTTAAAGAAAGCCAGACTCAAGTTCTGTTCAGACCTATTCGTGGTCTTTGAGTTACAAAACTAGTCACGTGTAGTTGTACTATAAACAGTTCGCAACTGGCGTTCAAATATTTTCTTAATTTCACATGATCATATCGAGCCTGCATTCCTGAAACTTTGTAGTCTCTCTACTAAGTTCCAGCGTTAACAGCTGTAAAAGGAAACAGCAGAATCACAAGGCAGCCAGTATCAAAAGTTAAGAAGCAGCATAAAATTTGTACAGGAATTTTTCCTTTTGATACTGTATAGATAGTTCCGCTCAGCCCGACACCACAGGCAACAGGCGCAGAGACTTTCCACACAATACATCGGATACTTACAGGAGCAGGACACCTTTGTTTTCCCTTTTATTGACAGCCCGTACAGGTTTTAGTTCTTCCACATCAGACTGTTGTTCAGTCATTAGCACCGTCTGCCGAAAGCTTTCTGCGAGTATCCGTATGTCTCCTCCTCTACCCCTTACTACCAACAATTGAAATCGACTCACTCCAGCTTTTCCCTCCCTACCTCTCTGTCATATACAACTTTTGAAACTCCAGAGAGCGAATTAAACCCAGCTCTTTGTCTCTGGCTAACCTGAGCAAGTTTAAACTGGTCCTATCAGCGGGACCGAATGGTAAAGTGAAGACAGAAGAGGGAAAGGAAGGAGGAAGAAAGAAAGAAAGAAAAAAGACATCCTTTTCTCCACTCCACCACTAGTTGGGGGTGGGCGGAAGGGAAGGCGGGGAGAAAGCCAGTTCAACAAGTCTTTCTGGGAGAGGAAACTAATGTGCCAAGCAGGTGAAAACACGGTGATAACAATTCACAGCTGCTTTACTTTTTAAACCATAAATTTATTGGGATGAAGCTATACAATAGGATTTAATGATGTTAAACATAATTACAAGCACTGACTTTCTATAACTTGAGATATAACAACAGTGACAAAGAATTGAGGAAATACACACGTCTTTTTAGATTACACCAGGCGGCTGGTCTTTTACACAACTTAAATTATTCAAACAGGATGTTGCCTCATCGGGTACTGCCTCCTGATTACTTAAACAAAAGGTCCATTTAATGTTTTATATGGGAATGACAACGACGACAAGAGACGCAAGTGGCTGTGCCATTAACCCTTTGCTGCCCCAAAGAGCCAATTTTTGTTTATTTTCAGAGCAGACAATAGGCATGGGGTAGTGGTCCCAACCTGGATGACTAACAAGCTGTCTATGATGACAGGTATTTTTATATTTGAGATACCATAGTGATAAGTGTGGTGTAAAAACTTAGGTTGATTTATAACAGCAATAATGTACTGCATTTTATAGTGTTTTTCATCCTGCAGGATCTCAAAGTGCATCACAAAGGATACCACTGATCTTGCTAATTGTTGCATCTGTCTGCATGGAGCCCTTTTGAAATCAATAGTGTTATGTATAGGTACAACAGTCTTCCCACATGTAACAAGTTGCAGAATCAGGCTTATGTACTTATGCATCATGAAGGGTGGTAGTCAGCCAGCAGGCAGTAAACTAAATAATAATTGGGAGTGGGAGGAAGAGAGCCCAGTGGGGATATTGTTGAAGAACACTGGGACAAACTTCAATCTACACTTACAAAAAGAGCCTTGGGTTCTTTACAGCTGGAAAAAAAGAGCACCTTTTGCTGTCTAAAGAAGGCCTGAGAGGGGATAGGTTTTTATTTTCCTGCTTGTACATTAGAAACTCAGGTCTCTCTAGACTGAAAGTTTTTATGGTGTCTGGAGAATGAGTGCAATGATGACATCACAAAGGCTAGGGGTTTGATCCTGCTCCCATTAAGTCAATGGCAAATCTCCCATCGATGACAATGGAGGATGATCAAGAGAGTGAAAGTTGAGCAAGGGAAAGCAGACTGTTTTAAATTCATTGTTTTGTGGTTTGTTTTTTTTATTTGAACATATTTCACTTCAATGACTAATTCACATTTTGGATAAAGGAAGCCTCTGTTGAAGTTTATCACTGTTGCCCCTTCAATTAGCATTTTAGATCTCACAATAAATATATCTGAGACCTCCTAAGGTCCTCCTGCAAACCTAGGGAAGATCAAACTCTACATTCCTGATATTTCTAACATAAGCAAACATGGACATTTTGGGGACTTCTCATGAGACACAGCATCTTCCAGGTTTATGTCCCAAGATTTACCTGTGACTGTTAATATAGGCAGTACCCTGAAGAAGTCTGCCTAGGTGCCAGTGGTGTGAACCCTTTAGATTAGGATAACTCACTAATCACTAGAATAATTCACTAGAGCTGATGTTTTCACCTATGCTGGCTCAGATAAATCTGTTTTCTGCCTCTGTCTAGCAACACCCTAGGTTGGCATGGCAGCCCCAAGAAACCATCTAATGTCATGCAACAAATATACAGTAGGATCAAATGTCAGAACCCGACTTGTACTCAGCAGGATGCTGCTGAATTTGCAGGCAGAGAGAAATATTAAATGTCAGCATCTCACACAGGGGCTTCTGCATACTACCAATGAAATATAAATGAGAGTATCAAAAATATTCCAGATCTCTGATTGTATTTCATAATGGGTAACAGGCCCAGGTAGAAAATATATATAGTTTCTTTACATAAAATACCATAAGTTTAAAAGTGTGCATTGCATATCTATTTACATGTATATTATAAGGACGAAAATGAAAAAAAATCCCCTACAAAACTGGCCCATTTTCATGACATTTAAAATGTATGGTATAAATACAATACATGTTTAAATCAGTATCAAAATCACCACCCCCAATCCAGTAGAGTCATCGAGACTCCACACAGAAGAAGACGTCTTTGCTAGTGGATCCCAGAGTAGGGCCTGGACATTCATATGTATTTCAGATTTTCATTTTTATGTAGTACCAATCAGCGCCTGCTCTGGCTTTTTTGCCGCCTCAGGCAAAAAAGCCGCCGGCTGCCCTGCTCCCCCGGCTGGGGCGGGGAGCGTGGCAAGCCTGCGACCCCGCTGCCCCGGCTGGAAGTGAGGCACGGCCACTCCCCGCTGCCCCGACCGGGGTGCCAGCAGGGATGGCGGCATGCCCGCCTCCCCGCTCCCCCAGCTGGGGCACCGGCGGGGAGGGTGGTATGCCCAGCTCCCTGCTCCCCCGGCCGGGGTGCCGGGAAGAATGTTTTTTTGTAAAAAAAAACAAAAAAAACAAACCCTCAGCGCCACCCCCCTCCAGGTGCCGCCCCAAGCACATGCTTGGTTGGCTGGTGCCTGGAGCCGGCCCTGGTACCAATACAAGTGTCAGGGTTCCCTCCCCACTCTAAACTCTAGGGTAAAGACGTGGGGACCCGCATTAAGAGCCCCTAAGCATATTTTTACAGCTTAGGTTAAATCCCCCAAGGTACAAAATTCCCTGCACCCTGAGAAATGCTTCTTTCGCTGCCACCATCAAGTATCTAACAGGAATCCAGGAAAGGAATCACTTGAACTTCCCTCCCTCCCAAAATACCCCCTCAAGCCGTACACCCCCTTTCCTGGGGAAGCTTGAGAACAATCTCCCAACCAATTGGTTACACAGTGATCTAAAAACCCACCCCCTGGGTTTTAACACCATAGAAAACAGTCAGCTTCTTAAAAGAAGGATTTTATTAAAAATAAAGAAGGTAAAATCATCTCTGTAAAATCAGGATGGTAACTATTTTACAGGGCACTATATTTCCAAACTCAGAGAGATTTCCCCCTCTGGACAAAACCTTAAAGTTACAGAAAAACATGAATAACCCTCCCCCCCCCCCCCGCCCCTTCTAACACAGTGAATACACCAAGCCAAAATTAAACAGAAATCTATTCGCTATGCTATCTAAACTTACTTCAGAAAAGGGAGGTTTGATTTTCTGCAGGTTCCTTCTGTCTTCCAAGATCACTCTGACTCAGACAAAGACACACACAAAAACCTTCCCCCCTCCCAAAGTTTGGAAGTATCTTGTCCCCTTATTGGTCAGATGCCAGCCAGGTCAGGTGTCAGTCTGGCTACCTGCATTTCTTAACCCTTTACTGGAAAGAGGATTTTATAGCACTGCATCAGACCCTCTCCCCCTTCCCTTCATATTTATGACAACAAGTCTCAGCTGAATTTTGTCTGAAGATGTGTGAAGCCTACTGCAGGGTTTCTTATAGCTTCCTCTGAAGCATCTGGTACTGTCCACTCTTGGAGAAAAGATCCTGGATTAGATGGACCACAGGTCTGATCCAATATAATAATTCCCATGTACCTATATAAAACCCTGGTCCTGCAAATACTTAAAATTAAGTATGTCTTTGTGTTAAGGACTGGGGTCTACATTTCTAGCCATTACATATAGCTATTATATTATTATTGATTTTGCTCCATATCTCCAGGAATAACAGACAGTGTAAAGAAATATGTATATTCTGCTGTGACTTGGTACCTTTCCTGAAGCTCATACTCACCTGAGTATTCTTACTGATTTCAACAATGCTTGTATGCAGTGTAGTTGTAGCTATCTCGGTCCCAGGATATTAGAGACACAAGGTGGGTGAGGTGTTATCTTTTATTGGACAGAAGTTGATCCAATAAAAGATATTACCTCATCCACCTTGTCTCTCTGATTTCAACAAAACAGCTTAAGTGAGCTGCAAGATCAGACCCCTTGCTGACTGGCCTTGAAAAAGTCACTTAACCTCAGTTAGTGCCTTATTTTTCTTGTCTTTAAAATGTGGATAATAATGCTAAGCAATCACCAGGGTTGTGGTGAAGATTCATTCATTAGTTAGTATTTATACAATAGTTGGAAATGTAAAGTACTATGAAAGTATTGAGTATTGTTATTATTAAATATTTATTAATCTAGTAAAAGAAAATAGTTTCTGTAATAGAATCATAGGACTGGAAGAGGCCTTGAGAGGTTATCTAGTCCAGTCCCTTGCACTCATAGCAGGACGAAATATTAGGGTACGTCTATACTCACGCGTCCTGTCGGAGGCGCTGGATCGATCTTCTGGGTTCGATTTATCGTGTCTTGTCTAGACGCGATAAATCGAACCAGGAAGTGCTCCGCCGTCGACGCTGGTAATCCAGCTCGACGAACGGAGTAGGCGGAGTCGACGGGGGAGCCTGTGCGCCGCGTGTGGACCCCGGGTAAGTGCTTTTTCATTCGAACTAAGATAGTTCGACTTCAGCTACGTTATTCACGTAGCTGAAGTTGCGTATCTTAGTTCGAATTGGGGGGTTAGTGTAGACCAGCCCTTAGTCTATGAAGTATACTATGTATAAGTATAACTGTGTATACTAAGTATACTATGAAGCTGTTACAGAGTTCACACTTGCTGGGACAGAATAAGTTCTAGGATTCTGCAGGGAGATGCAAGGCTTCTTTTGCAAACTCATGCTGCTAGCCAGACAAGGTGAGGCTCATTAGCTCTAATCCAGGAGAATTAAAAGGGCATGTGCCTTTCTGAGTAGAGAGGAAACAGAGAAGCTTGGGGAGGAAAATCAATTTATGAGTAGCTATACTTGTGGAGAAAGCATAGGATGAAGTTTAGGGTAAATTTTGTAGCTGATTTGTTGTTTAATTTAATTTAAAATAAAGGCAAATATGTGAAGGGGTAATCTTGAGCCTATAGCCAGTATTTTTAGATTGTTCAGAGGAAGGTGGAAATTTTACCTGCTTATATGTGGTAATTGGAGTAGGATTCTGTGCACATCCTACACTTGAGGAAGAATGGAACATGTCCTACAGTGGCAGGAGGAACTCAGCAGCGGTAGTCCTCTGCTGCTGCCCTACAGCAATGGCTACAAGCCAGGCTGCAGCCTAACAGGCTTTGTGTGTGTGTGCAGTTTAGGTTGTTAAGATCATAGCATACACAAAGAGAAGTTTGTTTCACTAGTAGGGTGGTGAAGCACTGGAATGGGTTACCTAGGGAGGTGGTGGAATCTCCTTCCTTAGAGGTTTTTAAGGTCAGGCTTGACAAAGCCCTGGCTGGGATGATTTAGTTGGGGTTGGTCCTGCTTTGAGCAAGGGGTTGGACTAGATGGCCTCCTGAGGTCCCTTCCAACCCTGAGATTCTATGATTCTATGATTCTAAGTTACTTAAAATACTCTTTCTGGATAGTTGCAACATAACATTACTTTATTTTAGGCACCCAAGTCTGAAAATTGGTGGCCTTGGTTAATACCCTGCCTCTGGAATTATTTTAAATGTCTGTAGGATCAGCACATCTGGAATCAGAAGGGAAAGTGCCAACATACCTAGAGAGATAGTATTCTTAGGGTACGTCTATACTTACCTGCCGCGTCGGAGGAGTCCAATCGATCTTCTGGGTTCAATTTATCGCATCTTGTCTAGACGCGATAAATCGAACCAGGAAGTGCTCCCCCATCGACGCTGGTAATCCTGCTCCACGAACGGAGCAGGCGGAGTCGACGGGGGAGCTTGCGTGCCGCCGTGTGGACCAGCGGTGAGTACTTTGAAATTTGAAATAAGATACTACATTATTCACGTAGCTGAAGTTGCGTATCTTAGTTCAAACTTGGGGGGTAGTGTGGACCAGCCGTTAGAGTATTTTGAGGCCAAATGGAAGCAGGAAGTTCCAGAAATCTAGTGAGAAAACCTGCTGTATTGTTGAAATTTCAAAGCTAATTCTGGAGATTCTACAGACCAGATTAAAACTCCAGGGCAAGATTCCTGGTTTGTATGTATTGGTGTATCTTCACTGATGTCAATGGAGCTATGCTGACTTACATCAGCTGCAAACTTGGCCCCTGACCTTCCAATACTTAGACAAATGTAACCTTCATTCTTTGGAGGGTTTGTTTACACGTTGAGCTGGGGGTGTGATTTCCTGCTCAAAAAGACTTACCCGCTCTAGTTCTGGTCAAGCTAGCATGCTAAAAATAGAGTATAGCCACAGGAGCGAGCAGTTACTTGCCCTGACTATGTGTCTTTAGTGTCAGATGGATACTACTCAGGGCAGCTTACCTCTCCTGTTACTTGTGCTGCCACAGCTACACTCTATGTTTAGCACACTAGCTCAATCAGAGCTATCGTGGGTATGTAGTGTAGATGTACCCTAAGAGTTGTCCCTGTTGTAGGCATAGGCGCCGACTCTGTGGGTGCTCCGGGGCTGGATCACCCACGGGAAAAAATTGGTGGGTGCAGAGCACCCACCGGCAGCTCCCCGCCATTCCCGAGGCCCGCGCCCAGCTCCCCGCCAGTCCCGGGACCCGCGGCAAGCTTACCTCAGCACCGGGAGACGTTGCGGGGCCCCGCCCCTGATGCTGGGCGACGTTGCATCGGCGTCGGGGGCGGGGCCCCGCAACGTCACCTGGCGTCGGGGGCGGGGCCCCGCCACATCGCCCGGTGTCGGGGGCGGGGCCCAGCGTCGGGGGCGGGGCCCAGCGTCAGCCCCCACCGGCGCCACCGGAAGTCGGTGCCTATGGTTGTAGGTAGCTACATAGCTTTCTATATAGAGAATCTTTAAATATGAGAGGTTTGTCTACCAGAACCAGGACTGTGAAACGGTTTAAGGAGCGGGGACTAGAATGAGGGATGTACTCTGCTTTCTCTCTGGTGGAAAACTTACACTTCTTCTTTTCTAGAAAGGATGGTCCAGTGGTTAGGGAATTAACTTTTAATTGAGGACACCTAGATCCTGTTCTGTCACAGATTTGCTGTGTGACCTTGGGCAAGTCACTTTTAAAAATCTGCCCCTTAGTCTTTGTGCTTCAAATCCCCATCTCTAAAATGGGGATAACAATACTTCCCTAACTCACAGGGGTATGTGAGTATAGACTGAAGTGCTCAAATATCATAGTCATAGGTGCCCATATATGTACATTCGATTTTTCTTAACCTAAAATAAGTCATCTAGCCTGAATGTATATGCGGTGCTCTTTGCATAATGCCTATCTGTTGTGATTTTGTATGTGTGGTGGGGGAAAGGGAATAGCTTGGAAATGGCTTAGTGGAGAGGATACTAATTACAATGCTTTCATATTTTAAAAATCTGTTTACGTTTTCTTAGAGGTTAGTTTGTAGCTGCTTGAAACTCACTTAGTTCTCATGTCTAAACAAATTAAAAGTGACTCTCTAGCAAAACATAATTTTTCAAGAAACCCAAGCCTCTGTGGGCTACAGCTTCAAAATTAGGCACAAGATGCTTTGTGCTCAGATAAACTGGTGTCTGCAAACTAGAGATTGGAAAATGTATCTCCAATCTCTGCTCACAAATAGGTGGTAGCACTTTGTTCCATGGCACATCATCTTGCTCAGGAAACGGGTCTTGGCAAATTCTCAATGCATGACATTTCATTGACAAAATGCTGCATGACAGCCTTCACACAATGCCTTTTCATTACAATGAAAATGTAAAATCTAGAATTGAAAATAATAAATTCAGGCACCAGACTATATATTTTTTATTGGGAATAGAAAATCTGTGACCAGGTCTTGTCAGGGGATAGTTGGTGCAACAAATACATTCTATAGTAAGGTATTTAGTATGGTCTCTGATCACAATGACACAGTTATATAAGAACGAGTTCCCTTTATATGTTAAGCTATTGGATGTGCAGCTGCTAATGTGGCTTTTATTTTGATGTTGTGGCAAATCTTCTGACATAAAGGAGAAGGCACAGTGAAGCTTGTGTTGTGATTTGTAATTGCCCCTTATAATAGGTGCAGTAAGGAAACTATGTGAAGATCAACTGCTGTCAGCAACAGAGACCTGCTGTTATTATGGAAAAGTCCATATCCTAGTGTGTCTAATAGCAATTACATAGCTTTTAAAAAGTACTCTTGGAAACATAGATATCATTGTATTATAAAGCATAGTTCATGGCTATTTCACGTCTACTGTGCCAAGATGCCTTACAGACAAATAATAAAGATGGGCACCTGTTCCAAGGAGTCTACAGTCTAAGGTCTTGATCCTGAAACTGGATCTACTAGACCAGGGAAATCTGCTGGCAGGCCGGGACAGTTTGTTTACCTGCAGCATCTGCAGGTTCGGCCGATCGCAGCTCCCACTGGCCATGGTTCGCCGCTCCAGGTCTATGGGGGCTGTGGCGTGGGCTGAGGGATGTGCTGACCACCCCTTCCCGCAGCCCCCATTGGCCTGGCATGGCGAACTGTGGCCAGTGGGAGCAGCGATGGGCTGAACCTGCAGGTAAACAAATTCTCCTGGCCCGCCAGTGGATTTCCCTAGCATGCCCCGTGCCAAAGGTTGCTGATCCCTCTACTAGACCAACTTACATGATCAGGACCTAATCTGGATACAACACAGCAAAGGGTGGCAAACTAGAGTGGGATATAGGAAGGATGAGAGATGCAAGAATAAAAGATAATGAGAGGCATAAGGTCCCTTGTCTGACACCCTTGCTAGGCCTGGCTTCTCCCCTCCTTTCTTCCCAGAGCATTGGTATAGGGCTGCTAGATCAGTGGGCTCTCAACCTTTCCAGACTGTACCCCTTTCAGGAGTCTGATTTGTCTTGTGAACCCCCAAGTTTCACCTCACTTAAAAACTACTTGCTTACAAAATCAGACATAAAAATACAAAAGTGTCACAGCACACTATTACTGAAAAATTGCTTACTTTCCAATTTTTACCATATAATTATAAAATAAATCAATTGGAATATAAATATTGTGCTTACATTTCACTGTGTAGTATATAGAGCAGTGTAAACAAATCATGATATGAAATTTTATTTTGTACTGACTTCATTAGTGCTTTTTATGTAGCCCGTTGTAAAACTAGGCAAATATCTGGAGTAGTTGATGTATCCCCTGGAAGACCTCTGTGTACCCCTGGTTGAGAACCACTGTGCTAGATGAAAGCCACATTGAACAGCTCCCTCTAATGGTCCAGTTTGTTTCCAGTTAAACAAAACTGAATTAATATTGCTTTAAACAGAGGATATAAATATTAATATATACTATAAATAAGCACCTATACCCAAAATGTGGCCTCATATTTCCTCAGCCCTACATGCACTTAAAAGAAGGTGAGCTATAAAATATTCTGAATGCTTCAGATAGACTTGCTATCAACAGTGCTTCAAAGACTAATCTGTATTTATTATACTTTAATTTTGCATCTGAAATATTAGATCCACACTGGTCTTCCCCCCCCCCCCCCCTTTAAATTGAAAAAATGCTGATTTCTGAAAGAGAATCCTACCATGACAGGTGGTGACTAGAATGTTATTTACCATCCTAGGACTGGTCATCTTCTTTCTAGTATCATTCAGATACCACAGTCACTATTACACAATCTAGATTGTAAAAGCTGGAGAATTCATAACTAGAGTTGGTCAAAAAACTTTAAAAGGAACAGTTTTCTGCTGGAAAATTCAGTTTTGTCAAAATCAAACATGTTACATGAATGTTTATTTTGACAAAAAAATTTATAGGAAAGTCTAAACGATTCCTGTTTTGTTTTGATAATGTTGAAATATCTATTAGATTCATTTTGTTTAAACTTTTATATTAAAATAATTAATACTGAAATATAAAAGTCAAAATGAGATATTTTGATATTATTGAAATGAAAAGCTTTGATGGTTTCAAAATGAAACTTTCCACTATTTTTGTTCTTGAGAATCATAAAAAATTCTGCTTTTTTGTTTCAAGTTGGAACAATTTTTTTGGTTGAACAAAAAAACAGCTGTAGTCAGAACCCTGCTCACCAATGCTATTCTTACTGCTCAATAGTACATCAGGTATATATGAGAACTGAATATGTTCTGTTTCCCCTTGAGTCCTGCTTGCCAGTCTTCAGTCATTCATATTGTTACTACCTGAGATGCTGCTCCTGTCACAGGTGCCATGGTTTTTGCCCATCCTAAATCTCATAATTAAAAACTCCATTACTACTTCTCTGGACCTTTTAGAGTGCACCAGCAGGACTTATCCAATTAGTGTGCGCTACATATCAGGCCCTGGAAAGCTCTTTGCTGTGCTGGCTAGACAAGCCCTAAGCTTCTACTTCAAGTTAGTTAAGAATATTGTGTGTGTGTACGTGCATTTTTTTGTAGTGAAGATATGGCCTGAATTTCAAAATTTTGGCCACTGTAGCAAATGAGCCTAGGCTTCCAGAAACTTGAGTTCAAGGCCCTGCTCTACCTCAAACTTCCTGTCTGACTTCGGGTAAGTCACTTAGGCCTGGATCCATAAAGGGACTTAGGTGTGCAACACTGAGGGGTGGGAGATTCCTGTTCAAATGCCTTCTTTTCATCAGGCAGAAGGGAGAATTGAACTAGGGTCTGTCAGAGCATGAATGAGTACCCAAACTGCTGGCCTAAAGTTTATAAGGAAGGCCTCCTCGGAGCACCCCAAATGGACTGCAGATAAGATAGGCATAGATTGCCCTGCCTATCTTCATCTGGTTTGAGGATGGCACTGAGACTTAGGTGTGAGATTGGTCTTGGGCATCACTGCCTCAGGCAGGTGCCTGATGCCTGAGGCACAAATTAGGCACCTTGGAAGACTTTTACAGCAAAAATTTAGGCACGGAGTGAGTCTAGAAGGCAGAAGAGTGGGATTTTTGTGGATCTCAATGGCACCTAAATCTCTTTGTGGATCTGGGCCTCAGTTCCTCACCTGTAAAAACAGGAGTAATGTGAGTCTTCCATGCATTTATTCTGTGAGGCATTTGGATACTATGGTAATGGAGACAATGTGAGTAGCTGATGTATTTCCTTTTCCTCTTTTAAAAGAAGGTTGATGTTTGAGTGGGAAACACCTTTTGGAGCTCCCTCCACAACCAAGACAATTTAAACCAGGATTTCTTGTCTACAGTGGCAGCGGTGAATGGGGCTTTTAGGAGGGGATTTAACAGATAAAAAGCCTCCATGGAAGAGGCCTCTTTCCTCCCCCAGCCTCTCTGTCTGTTGTGGTAGTGGAGAGAAGGGAGAAAGTAAAACTTCAGGGCAGCACTATACAGCACAGTCCGGTGAGAGAAGGGCTGGCGCATCTTCAGCACAGCAGCACCAGATAATGCGGTCCAGGGAAGAAGAAGCATCCAGTTCTTAATACTCTTTATCCTTATTCTGCACCCCACAGTAGTGCAGAGACCCGCACATGCTCACGGGATGCCTTTTCAGTCCTCTTTGGGGGCTAAGAACTCTAGTCCCAAAGAATCATGAGTCACTGACATGCATCCACCTCAGCAGGGGTCTTCATCACAATGACAGATAAAGTGATCTCTGTGAACTGGCCCAAAAACACATAGGTAGTTCAGACCCAGGTTCCATTTTTCCCAAACTCCTGGCAGGTAGATTATTGCAATAAGGATGGTGCTATTTAAAAAGCTCATATTTTTGCAGCTCGGAGGGCATTTTTACATGCTTTCATATGTGGTTTTTTATATATCACTATTAGTTGTGAGAAACCAAAACCAGGCTGATGATGTTTTGCAAAATGAAAACAATGAGGTCTTACAAAACCAAAACCATCCTGGTTTCTGCTCATCCCTGTTAAATTGTTAGGTACAATGTAAGAACAATTAGTATTTGGATTACGTAAAGGAGAAACTGATAGTTTGCTAAGTATGTCCCTCACTCCCTTCTGGATTCCAAGGGAGGAAAATAGTGGACCCTATGCAAACAACTATTAATGTTGTGTTAATAGTTTTTTGCACAGGTCCACTGTTGTGTGTGCCATTGCCATTGTAACAGGTTCGTCTGCCCCCTCTTCTTTCAGGCCACTGCAGGGTGGCCCAATAAAGCGCAGGGAGGCTTCCTGTTGTGCTGCACCCGTGGTTTTATTTACACACCTTCTCCCACCACCAACATTGAGCTCTCTATGTATACACACACCAGGCTTTACAGGGTTTGTTCCCTCTTTGTCAGGCAGCCAGCCCTCAGTCAGGAACCTCAGTCAGCAGCAGCCCTGATCTTTCCCCTGGCTGCTCCCTTTATGCTGGCTTGCCAGGCCCGCAGGTGGAGCCAATCCCCAGGCCAGGCATCAGGCCTGTCCCACCAGCCCCAATCTATTCCCCTTGATTGGAGCTGGCTGAGCAGGGGCTAATTAGGTGCTTTGCAGCAGCACCCTGCTACATACCTCCCCCCTTAAGCCGATGCCAGGCCTGGTCTTCCTCGGCCCCGCTTCCCTCGGCCGGGGGTTTTACTCTGGGTGGCAGCACCCTGCCCAGCGGGGTGCTCCCTGGGCTCTGACTCGTGGGGTTTTGGCATGCCCCATCCACAAAAAGCACACTGGGTTGGGGGTGGGGCACCCCACAGGTCCACGCTTACCCAGAGGTCTTCACACCAGTCACACGGTTGGGCCGGTCGCCCCAGAGGCTCCCCTTCATTCCCCACTGGGGGAGACGGGTCCGAGCCCCCTTCCCCGAGTTTGGCTCCGATCTCAGGACCGGGTCCTCTGCTCTTTGGGGTTTGGTTCTCCCCACTTTGGGCTTCCACCCTCGGGTCCTTCTGTACCTTCCTCATTATCTCACTCTGCGGGATCCCCTCCCTTGATGGGTCCTGCCTGGGAAGTTCCACCTCCTCCTTGGTCACACCCACGGGATCCCTACCTTGGCTTTCTTGTCTAGGAGTCTCAGTTTCTTCCCCAGGAGATTGTGGGGACTCCGCCCTCCCAGGGTCCACCTCGGTACGGGCCCCGTCCCCTGTCTCCGGGTCTCTCTCTCTTCCCTGTTTTGGGGTTCGCCTCTTTCCCCGCTTCTTTGGGGATGGGTTCCAGTCCACCCCCAGGACCACAGGGTAGGCCAGCCCCTCTATTACCCCCACCCGCTTCCAGGCAAACTTCCCCTGCACCTCCAGGGGTACCTGGGCCACGGGACAATATTCCCTATCCCCGTGGATGCAATCCACTAGCATCCGATCCCCAGGGATAAGCCAATGCGGCTTCACAAAGCGCCTCTGTACAAGGGAGCAAGTGGAGGCCGTGTCTACTAAACCCCTCAGGGGCCGTTTTCCCACCCGCACTGGGATAGTGGCCACCCCGCTCCTCTTCTTCTGCCCCCCAATCTTTGTCCAACCACAAAAGTCAGCTGCCCCACATTCCATCACTGGGCAGTCCCGGCTTCTATGTCCTGGCTGTCCACACCGCCAGCATATGAGCTGCCCTGGGCGGCTAGGGGTCCCCTTGGGCTCCTCCCACCGCTTGTCTACCGGCTTCACCCCGGGGTGCTCACGGGGTTTCCGGGCCCCCTCTAGGTCTCGCGGGGTCCGATGCTCCCTCGGCAGGAAGTCGGCCTCTGCATATTCCTCCGTTCTTTGTACGGCCGCTTCCAGGGTGTCCGGCTGATGTCGGCGCACCCAAACCCGCACGCTATCAGGTAGACACTGTACAAATTGTTCAAGGATTACTTGATCCATTAACTGTGCCATGGTGTGGGCATCGGGCCTCAACCACCGTGTTGCCCAGTCCGTTAACTTTTGGGCAAAGGCCCGGGGCCGCACGCCCCCTGCCCACCGTGCTGCCCGAAACTTCTGCCGATACTTCTCGGCTGACAGTCCGAGGCGGTCCAGGATCGCTGCCTTCACTGCAGCGTAGTCCCTAGCTTGTACCTCCGTCAGGGCCATGTACGCTGCCTGCGCCTCCCCAGTCAGATAGGGGCCCAGCCTCAGGGCCCAGGTTGCCCGGTCCCATCCCGCGCCGAGGGCCACCCGCTCGAAGGTGCCCAAAAAGGCGTCGGGGTCATCCGCCGGGGCCATCTTACAAAGGCTGAGGCCCGGGGCCCGGGTGCCCTCTCCCCCTGCAGGACTCACCAGCTTCTGCAGGAGCTGCTGCTGCACCCTTGACTGCTCCGTTATAAAGTCCTGTAACGCCCGCTGCTGCTCCACCTGCCACGCGAGTAGAGCTTGCCTCTCCGCCTGGTGGGACTGCTGGAACTCACGTAGGGCCTTCTGCACCTCTCCATTCTGTTCCATGAGCCACTGCAGGGTGCCTTCCATGGCCGGGTTGCCAAACTGTATCGCTGGCTTTAGATCCCGGACAAGCCCCCACGTGTAACAGGGTTTGTCTGCCCCCTCTTCTTGCAGGCCACTGAAGGGTGGCCCAATAAAGCGCAGGGAGGCTTCCTGTTGTGCTGCACCCGTGGTTTTATTTACACACCTTCTCCCACCACCAACATTGAGCTCTCTATGTATACACACACCAGGCTTTACAGGGTTTGTTCCCTCTTTGTCAGGCAGCCAGCCCTCAGTCAGGAACCTCAGTCAGCAGCAGCCCTGATCTTTCCCCTGGCTGCTCCCTTTATGCTGGCTTGCCAGGCCCGCAGGTGGAGCCAATCCCCAGGCCAGGCATCAGGCCTGTCCCACCAGCCCCAATCTATTCCCCTTGATTGGAGCTGGCTGAGCAGGGGCTAATTAGGTGCTTTGCAGCAGCACCCTGCTACAGCCATCCATCGCATAGGTGAAACATGATATACAGTACACAGACACAGCCAAGAGTTGTGCAAAACTGAATAGAAGTGTTTGAGGTAGGAAAATTTTGGGGTATGCAACAAATAGGTAAGAAAATGCTAAAATTGACTAGTGGAGAACCACAGTGAATACAGTGCATAAAGATAGGTGTGTGTGTGTGTCCATCCAACTGCCTATGTCACAATACAGCAGTGGCCAGAGTCCTCCATAACACTGCCATGAAACTTTACAGAAGAATTTGTCTAGCACTAAACACTAAGTGCCAAGGTAAAGTCGTGATGCCTGGAAAGTGTAAGGCAAACACAGACCAATCATTAAGAACAGAGCCATATTTTTTGGTTGTATAGCACACACCAACATCCACTTAGAAAAGTCCATGGATAAACAAGCAGTGACCTGTAAGCAACCTCAAAGTAAGATGCTTAAAGCCAGACAGAGAAGCAATATGATCACCAAATTATGCTTGGGGCAGGACCTGAACCCAGGAACTCCTGGGTTACAAGGCCACATATACAGTCATATGCTGTGCCCTCTTCCATGTATGGATTCTCTGTAACTTGAAATCTTTAAATCACGATTTAAGGACTTCAGTAACTCAGCCAGAGTTTATGGGTCTATTACAGGAGCTGGGGGAGGGGGGGACGAGGTTCTATGGCCTGCAGTGTGCAAGAGGTCAGATCAGATGATCATGATGGTCCCTTCTGACCTTTGTCTATGAATCTATCGAATCTATCGTAGGATTCTGTGAAGTATCCTATCAGGGTCATTTCAATGACAAAGATAAGATTAGGTAAAGACTTTTCACTAAGCTTTACACGTGAGACATGGGCAGGCTCTAACCACAACCACACAGATACAAAAATTATGCTGGCAAGAGACCCGTAATGCAGACGTGGAAAGATGTTGAAACAGCAGCACGACTTCTAATTCTATCACACATGCTAAAGAGCCACTCCTATTAGGCATACAGTGAAGGGTTGTGAAATATCTGCAAGTCATTTAGCATACAAAATACGTACAAAGGGCACTAAGTAAGTCAACCATGCACACACTCATAGTCCGTATATGTGACCTGAGCTGTTCCCTGTGGATTGCCATAAGAAGTCAGCAGGTAGGACTATGAGACTTAAACATTAGTATCCACAAGTGGAAATGTGCATAAAATTAATCCCACAGGCCATCACGCAAGTGCCTTCTCACAGTGATAACACACCATCAAAACCTCACACCCATATCATCAGCACTTCTCTCTAAAGGACCCATAGGCATATCATACGCCAAATCCATCCTCTGGTAAGGATCAGTACAGCATTGTTATTCATTATATAAACACTCAGACTACTTGTAGAGTATGCGTTGCCCATTAAATGTCATCAACACTACAACAGGTTAGTTGGGTTCTTCTTTTGACCCACCTTATTACGTACCAGATAGGGGAACCCTGCAGAGAGATGCTAATTGACCTCTATTGATTTACTGTAGCGAGTGCAGCACGTTAATACCCTGGACGTAATAGAGGTGTGAGTGGCCTCTAAGTAATCCTAAGGGAGGAACAACAGAGTTTAGTAGGAAGGATTGGACTGATGTTCATATTATTTATTTGAACCTCCACAGTATGTTGGGACAGCTTTGTGGCAGGACGCTCACAAACTCATCTGAATAGCAGTTTAATAACATGCACCCAGTATGGAGTGATAGAGACCTTTATCCTGAAAGTGGGGTAAATCACAGCACAGGTTTTGCTACAGGCTCAGCCAAGTTCACATAGTTTGTATAGTTTTACTGTAATTCCTTTCTTCACAGTCATGTTTAACAAGCATGAACTGCATGTCCTCTTTTTTCCACAGCTCCTCCACTTCAGCTTATTAAAAAATATTGCTACAGTTCATGTGATGGGATATGGGATATACTACAAAAATATGGATTCTCTGCATCTTGCTGATGTCCTCCTGGATGTTATGACTCCTATCATCATCATTATCTATGGGCTGGTCCTTCCTTTTTTTACGAGGCATGTCAGAAGAGGTGCTCTCCTCAAACTGTCTGCTGTTTCTCTTGGTGGATACCAACGTCAATGCAGTATCCACTCTTCCTTCTGGGTAAAGTTCCTTCTTGTGAATAAAACTGAGCAGTGTCTGGATTTCAGGCCCAAATACAATATGATCCCTGAGGGCTTCTTGGAGATAATTACCAAAATGACAGGGTGGGGATAGCTTTATAATAATAATACCCAACTCTTACAGAACAGTGAAACTTCTGCTAGTAAATTTTTGTACCAGGTGAAATCCGGGCCCCATTGAAATCAATAGCAAAGCTCTCATTGACTTCACTAGGGCCAAGATTTCTCCCATAGTGCTTTCTAATCACATCAGTTAAGTCCTTGCAGATCATGTCACTCAGTGCTGGAGAGAAACTTAGTCTGTGAGGACTACAAATATCAAATCAAGAATTAGGAAAGTAGGATTATGAAAAAAAAATGTCTTCAGTTGTAGCCTTTTGTATTGTATATTGTTGTAGCCTTTATACCTAAAGTTAAAAAATCTCACCTTGTAATCACAGTGGAACCCAGCCATTTTTACCTGTCTTTCATTTATCCAAAGACCTTTTCCTTTCTGCTACTACTGCTAATAATAATAATACTTATTTTCTTTGTATTAGAGTAGTGCCTAGAGGTTCCAATCCAGATCAGAGCCTCACTGTGCTAGACTGTGTATATATTTATAGTCAGAGACAATCCTTGACGCAAGGAGCTTAGAATTTCTAAATAAAAAAAGACATACAAAGGGTGGGAGAGGAAACAGAAAGGTAAGGTGACCTATCCAAGTTCACACAGCAGATCAGTGGCAGAAGCAGGAGTAGAATCTAGGAGCATGTTGCCTCTCTGTTGCTGCTGTAGTGATCATGCTGTCATTATAAAAGTGATCCTATCCTCATCACAAGTTATTTTTGTATGTCTCTCCATCCAACCAAGCCAGTCATGCCTATTTAATTACCTACAATGACTTTAATTGGATGAGGCTGTTATTATTCATTTATTTGTTTTTGGTAGTCCTCAGATTTTTCCAGATGTCTAGGAAAGGAGGTTCCTAACCTGAATTGCTCAAAGTGTAAGGAAAAGTTCAGAACAAGGAAAAATATATAACAATGAAAATGAATTGCACTAGTCCAGTCATCTTCTTCCTGTTTTTACAGCAGAGAAGACTGTGGATAATAAACTGTTCTACTGAACTATTTACTTCATATGAGGCAGAATTGGTCTCAAACTTTTTTTTTTTTTGCTTTTGGAACCTGTGAGAAATGTGTCCTAGATGTAACAGGCCAAATCAGAAAAAATGCTTCTCCTGGAGAAGTTTGATGTGTTATTGAGCAGTGAAACAGTTCAGTGTTTTAAGTGGTCATAACTGGGCTGCAAAGATAGCACATGTTTAAGATGAAAGGTGACCCCTCTCTTTACTGCTTCAGTTTGTCTGAATGAAGCCTTGGCAACACAGCGGAGTGGGTTGGGCTGGTCTCTGAAGGATACTTTTGTCACCACCAGAACTTCATTTGTGTTTAGTGAGAGTTCACATTCTGAACAAGTATAGAAAATTCAGCAAGAGGAACCTAAATTTATAGATCCCTAATAAAGATGCATAACATCTACATAGCACTTTTCATATTCAAACTGCTTTATGGCCATTAAGTATCTAATCCTCACTTAGACCCCTGTGCAATAGATAAGTAAATATTCTTAATGCCACTTCACAGATGAGGAAACCTAAGTGGAGAAATGAAGTGATTTACCCAAGGCCATACAGCAAATCACTGGCAGTGCCAGGAATAGAGCCAAGATTATAGCCACAGATCTTTTCCATGATACACTGCTTCCCACACTCGAGTCCTCTTTAGATTTTCTGTCAGTTAGCTTCAGTCATTACTGGCCAATGACAACCCTTCATTTCCCTTTACAAACACCTGATGTACTGAAAGCATCTGCTACACACAGGTCTTTTACTCCTGCATTATCATTTTACTATTGTTAAGGATGATTATCACTACAAAAGGTTTTTTTTTTCTCCTGCTGATAATAGCTCACCTTAATTGATCAGTCTGTTAGAGTTGGTGTGGCAACCCCCATCTTTTCATGTTCTCTGAATATATATTTATATATATATAATCTTCCTACTGTATGTTCCACTCTATGCATCGGATGAAGTGGGTTCTAGCCCACGAAAGCTTATGACCAAATACATTTGTTAGTCTCTAAGGTGCCACAAGTACTCCTCGTTCTTTTTACAGAATGCAGTAGGTATACATGGAGCTTTGCAGACACTATAGAAGATAAGGACCCTCATCTAATGATCTTAAAAATCTCATTTGTACATATTCAATACATTGGGTTGGCCTAAACCACAAATCTGAGTCTAGGTTGAGACTTCTAAAGTTTGGGGAATTTGAATGTAGAGATTTTAGAGATAAAGGTCAGCTGTGAAGTTCAGATCTTCATTGCTGTTGCCAGTTATTCTGGCCTGGAGTGCTAGAAGGTGATTCTCTGAAGCCAGGACAGCTTCATGAATCCACCCTGACAGTGCTGCAAATGCATATGGCAACACTCTTTTTGGATACAGATCCCAGGCTAAACCTGACCCATAAACAGTGCTGTGCATGCTATACTACTAACCAAAACCTCTGTTATAGCTCCACGGCCTCTGTCTGTTTCTGAAATCAAGTCTGCTCTGTCAAAAGCAACATGCTGCTATGGTGATAAATTATGAGCTCCCCTATCTGAAATGTTAATAGCCCCCTGGATTCCTGCAAATTTATACTCATCTGCACAGTGCCAATTACAGCAAGAGAAAAGCAGAGGTATATAA
This sequence comes from Chelydra serpentina, assembly GCA_037349315.1. Taxonomy (NCBI): domain Eukaryota; kingdom Metazoa; phylum Chordata; order Testudines; family Chelydridae; genus Chelydra; species Chelydra serpentina. The sequence continues at coordinate 34,282,860 of JBAIAC010000042.1, forward strand.
AAGCTTAAATATTCAGTCGCTCTTTGGCCTCAAGCACGTCTAATTATGATGACTGAGAACAATGATTAATATATTAAATTGTCTGTCTGTATATCTTCACACATGGATAATGGATAATATTCTATAAATGAACAGGATTGTAATGAAAATATTAATTGGAATAAAAAAGCCTGCATGCCTTTTTTAAAACCTTATTTTACGGAGAGTGGCACACACCTCACTTTAGGTGAGTGTGTCATAACTGTGACAAACATACCGAAAACAAGTTCATAAGAACTCGCTCTAGCTGCCAGGTTATGCATGGAATTACACATGCTTCTTGCTAGGTTGTCTGTTTTTTGTAGTTAAGTTAGTTTATGTTGTTCTAGTGTTTGCTGTTGAGAAAGGAATGTTTTTATTGAAGGCCTTTATGATCACCACCGTCCACCTGACTGAGCAGGATTGGCTTGGTTTCCACAGGACCTGTCCACGCCACTGGTTACTTGGCAGGAGAGGTTGTTTTTGAGTGACATGAGGCACAGGAATCTACCCCTCAAAGGGCTGATTATATTGCTTCCAGAGCATCCGTGGTATCTAGTTGGGTGGTGTGCGTGTCCATCCCCAGCTGATGTATGTATATGTGGAGCAGTGAGTACAACAAATGAACACTGGATGTTGATCTGAAAATCAGGCCCTAATTGACTTGTTTAAGGAAACAAAAGAAGCCTCTGACACAGATTTCATTAGAACTCGGGAATTTCTGGCTCCCAATCCTGTGCTCAGGCTGGTAGACAATCTCTTGCCCATACTCAAGTTAGATAAAAAAGTCATTATGGAGATATAAATGTTAAAACAAACAACAATCATATTTCACAGGAAATGAGGTGAGGCCATCAAAGTAATTTTCACTTGAATTGTAAACAATATTTTTGAACCCTGGTCTCCAATTATTTTAACACTTTGAGATGTATTCTTGAGTAGCAAAATAACAGTTCCTTAGGGAGTGGTCAGGGTGCTCCTCACGAGGCACTGTGTGACTGTGCGTATATAACACATCAAATCGCCAATTTCTAGTAAAAAAGACTGGTGGTTACTAATAGCATTTGGGGCACTGGGGAGATACAGGGGTCAAACAGTGGTGACAAATTCTCATCCAAGCTACAGTGGTGGCAGAGCTATTCCAAGAGGCTACTTCAGCACACTTGTATAGCTCCCATCCCCCACAGACATAGGCAGGGCTGGTTCTGGCTTTTTTGCCGCCCCAGGCAAAAAAGCTGCCTGCCACCCTGCTCCCCCGGCCACTGCCCTGGCTGGGCACCGGCGGGGAGCGCGCCATGCCTGTGGCCCCTGGGCGCTGGCGGGGCACGTGGTTTTAAAAAAAAACAACAAAAAAACCAAACTTTGAGCACCGCTCCCCTCCAGGTGTCGCCCTAAGCACGTGCTTGGTAGGCTGGTGCCTGGAGCCAGCCCTGGACATAGGTGCTGGAACTGGGGGTGCTGCCACCTGGCTTGAAGTGGTTTCCATCATATACAGGGTTTACAGTTTGGTTCAATGGCTCTCAGCACCCCCACTATACAAATTGTTCCAGCACCCCTGCCCCCAGAAGAGGCGGATGAGAGGATCCACGTAGCAGTGGACCCTCCGGTCTTCCCCTTTCTGTTTCCTTCACTTGTGTAAGCTCCTCCCACTCCACCCCTGCTCAGAGAAGAGTGCCATGCTATGCCATGCAGGAAGCTGAACACCCACTGTACAATCCGCCCTGCATCCAGAACCCTCACTGGCCCATGGAACCACATTGATGGTGCGGCGACTGATGGTAGTGCTGCTTGGAAGACCCCTGTGACTGCCGAGGAGGAGCTGGATTTGACACTTAGAATATGAGTTTTTCCAGTAGAACATTTTACTAGAGAGCCTTTATGAAATCTCACATCACATAAGCACCTTTTGCTATTATGGTAGAATCTCTCTTAAAACGCAATTTAACAAGCACTATAAAGTTGCCCACAGGCCATAAGGCTTGAGAAAATATTTGACCTACTTCCCTGTTTTAGTACATGTTTTAAATCCACTTTGTATTCAAATCCACTTTTACTTTCTAAATAATACTTGCCCCCTCTTTGGGCTGGCATGAGGCTTAATGACTGCAAAGAGCTTTGAAATCCTCAGATGGACAATTCCATACAAATTCAAAGTCCTACTTATTATTTTTAATTATTCTTATTATTGCTATACAAAAATAAGGAACTGTAGTCTCATAAATCTTGTGCTCCTCCATAAATTCTCCAGCATGGCTCCCTTCAGACTAACTCCCGCATACCAAGTGCAGTCACTAATCCAACTGTTATCATTATCACTGTGTGCTTTGCCTTCACAAATTAAACTTCTTTATTAGGATTCCCAGCAGTGTAGGTGTTCTTCTGCCATCCCACTCTTTTGCTGCTGCTCTTGCTCCAGATATAAAATAGGTTCAGAATACTCAATCATAGGCTGAACCATACTGAACTTACCTCATAAACACTGATCCAATGCTATCTGTAAGGCTGAGTGGAGAGTCATCACCGGGCTTTCGGAAGCTGTTCTGATTCTCATAATGAAAAACAGAGTTATCCAAGGAATGCCTTTTTCTCACCATTTTAAGGGAGTTAACTGCAGAATTCAACAAATTCAGCACAAATTGCCGATCTCCAAAGTGATCCTTTAAAAGCTCAGCCTTTCACTGCGGTAGGAAGTGCATTCTTGGTGTGAATCCAGCTCAAGCTAGTTTTTTTTAAGATCTGGTAATAAGTAACATATTAGCATGACATCACAAGGTGGTTTTCCGTTTGTCCACAGTGCATACTGTGTGATGTGATATGACTTTAGAACTTATTACTACTAATCCTATTACCTAGCTTGTATATACTACTTTTCATATGTAGCTCTAATACTAATAGTAATAATATTCTGCCATTTAATAAAGAAAATGAGGGTATATAAAACAACTGCACTTTTTCAAATAGTATTTCTTTGACAAGGTTAGCATCAGAAACAAACAGAAATACGTTCTATTATATGGACTATTTTAATGGATTATCAGCCTGACTCTAATTACCCAGAAGGAACAACAAAGTATACTTTATATTACTATATAAGATACTATACTTAAATCATTTGGCATGTCAAAGCTATTTTATTGCACACCCGCATTAACGTATGTATATATGTGTGTATAATTATCAATATATGTAAATGTTTAAAAGTGAAAACATTGCAGCTCATTTAAATATGGATAAGCCTTTAACATTCAAATCACCAGATAACAATGAAGTATGCGCAAAAAGAATGAGGAGTACTTGTGGCACCTTAGATGCCTGGAGTGGAAAATACAGTAGGAAGATATATATACATAGTACATGAAAAGATGGGAGTTGGCTTACCAATTCTAACGAGACAATTCAATTAAAGTGGGCTATTAACAACAAGGAGGAAAAATCACTTTTGTAGTGGTAATCAGGGTGGCTCATTTCAAACAGTTGACAAGAAGGTGTGAGTAACAGTAGGGGGAAAATTAGCATGGGGAAATTAGTTTTTAGTTCTCGTAGTGACCCATCCACTCCCAGTCTTTATTCAGGCCTAATTTGATGGTATCCAGTTTGCAAATTAATTCCAGTTCTGCAGTTTCTCGTTGGAGTCTGTTTTTGAAGTTTTTTTTGTTGAAGAATGTATGAGCCGTTTGCCTAACCTTTCTTTCCAGAGGGAGCTGACAACCATTAACTGCAAGTTGCACAGTTTCCTGTTTGCTGAAGATGGTGGTAATGATTGTATATAAGAAAACTAGGTACATGGTGAAAAAAGTTTGTTTTAAACGGGAAGGGACCCATTAACCCTCCCCCCCCCCCCCCCCCGCCAGGCCTCATCCCCTGAGCCCCGAACCCACCCAACCTAGCCGAACCCCGCCACGTGAGGGTCACCCCATTCTCATTACCCAGCCCACTTACTCATACCCATGCCTGTCTGCACTCCCTGTACGAGTGATAGACCCCCACCGCTTACCAACTGTATCCTGATCCCGTCCACCGCTGACCCCCCCATTGGAGACATTGCAGTCCATATGTATGCTGGTGCTGCCCAACCCCAAAATACTTGCATCCCCCTTATACTCTGTATGCCACCCCCAATGACCAATAGCTGACGCTTCAAACTGTTTGTATCGTTTACTTTCAAACATTCTCTAATAAAATTTATAACTTCTTCAGTCATCCTGGACGAAGGCCTCAGTCCATGCAGACAGACCCTTATGCCTGTACAGAGTCCCTTTACCTTCAACCTGTATAGAAGGGTCTAGCCATGAGGATTCCATTGCCTGATGGATTCTAAATCTACGAATCTGATTTCTTATTCTAAAGTTCCATAGACAGATTCTTTAACAATGCAAATGGTAATGAATTTGAACTATTCAATCAATATAAATGTTGTTTAAATTATGATGATTTTCTGTACAATTTATGCTTGTTTCTTTGTATAACTAACACCCCTCCCCAGCCTCTTAGTTTTAGAAAACAAAAATCTCTTTTGTGATCAATGTGAAGCAAATGATAATTACATCTACTATAAATGAAAGAAACAACAGAGGGGAAAACAAGCAATGACAACACCATGATTATCACCACAAGGGAGGAAGCAAAGATCAATACAAAACAGCACATCCGTTTGGAGGTGAAAACTCAAAATCAATTACAAATAGTAAAGAAAAGATAAGGAAGTTAGGTTCACTGTGATACAAGAACAAAATATGAGAAACAGAAATACATATCAAACACAAAATTGACAGGTAAAAAGACTGTAAAAAGATTGTAGATAGAATTTTATGAAATTAAGTTTTAAAAAATGAGTGAAATCTGTACTTTTGATCTCCTTAAATATTGTCTGTGCAATAACAGACAAATGATCTCCCCCCAAAAAGGAAGTTATTTTAACTTTTCTGCTCCCCTGAGTTAAACTTTCTGGAATTCCAATGAGTTAGTTCTTTCCAGAACTATATTTTACATCTTTGGATTCCAGCCATCCAGATCTTTTAGTTGCCCGGGGTTCTGCTGGATGGAATTAGCTTACAATCACCGGCTGACTAGCCATACAGTGTCTCTGCACTTTATTCCTCTTCTTGGAAAACAAACCGATAAAAAGGTACCCTTCAACAAACAGAGAAAAACCATGACAATGCCATTAGTTCCTTAAAGCAGACTAAAGATTTCATAAAAGAAGAGGGTGGAAGTGACCAAAAGAACAAAGCGATGGCCAATTCACGCCTTGCCATGGTTTAGCCACTTCTGTTTCTCACTACTCCTAGTTCATTCAGAGGCTGGGTGGCTGCTGCTGCATCAGTTTGACAACCCAAGCACAGATGTTTAGTCTTGACAAGCCCCAGAATTAAAAAAAAATTGTGCATCAGGCAGAGTAAGCTCCTGACTGTTCTTCAGAACTGCTTTCTTGGCCAACCATCTTACTAGAACTGAGTCTGAGCCAACTGTCTTTCAGCCAGAGCCCTGCTTCACTCAGATATTTCATGCTTGCTATAGATCCATAGTGTTTGAAACAGTGAAATGAAATCAACTCCAGTGTGGAATGGCAATATCATGTTTTAGGTAACAGAGGTAGGTGAGTGGAACTGCATGAAACATGGAATCCCAGTGATGTACACAAAGCACAATGACACTAGCATAGACATGTGAACCAAGTGTGATGCGTCGGATAAACACCATGAGGTACTAGATGATGATTTGTACCATGGCTGTCAGTAAAACACCAGCCACAACTACATCCAACAACAGTAACAGGAGCAGGCCAGCTGCAATATAATTAGGCTTGGAAGGATTAAGTTTTCATCAATAAATGTTGGTAAATGCTGATTTCACCATGGACACACAAACTGATGAAAAAATATTTCCACCAATAATAATCAAAATTCACAGATAGGTAAAGTAAGAGTTGGATTTGAGGATATTTACTTCATATATTTAGACATGTGCTGTTGACAATTTGTGTTTCTATGGTTATAAAGCTTTAACTTTTTGAATCACGTCTGACCCCCTCACCTAATTTCCTGCAACTGTGAAAATTTAAATAGAAACAAATAGAAAAAATGCTTAAAAATAAAACATATTATTCATCAAAATTATATTTAAAAAATCAAATTCTGCCAAGCCTCAATATGACAATACAGCAAAGAGATAGCAAGGAGACCTGAATTTAAGGCTTGATTCAAAGCCGGCTGAAGTGAATAGAAAAATTCTCATTAACTTCATTTTTTGATCAGGGCCTTAATCAGACTCAGTCATGGTTGTAGACAGTCCTGTGCAGCAACAATGAGCCCAGCCTGTAGAGAAGAAGAACAGGAATAAAACAATTAATAGAAAAACTGAGGCACCTACGCCAATCAATAAACACAGCTGGAACAAATCATGGGTTTGATTGCTTTGATTCTCTCAGGAAGTGGAGAGAGGAGCATTTATAGAGACAAAGAAAGAGACGGTGCTAAGAAGGCCTAGGAAATTTTAGAATGCTTAAAACCTTTCCTTTCTTCTCTTCCACAAGAAATATTATTTTTTTTCATTTTTCTTCCTTGGGTGCCTACAAGGCCCAGTTAGAATCATGGCCTCATTGTGCTAAGCACTGTATAAACATATTGTACTACACGGTCCTTGGCTAGAAGATTTTATAATCTAATTTTAAAACAAGACATAACTAAGTGAGTTTAACAAACAATAGGAGGGAGGAAAGGGGAGACAATGAAAAGATCACTTTGCTACATAATAGCACATACCTTGATAAATCAGACTAAATTAAATGGGTAGGGATAACTTTATTTTAATAATTATTTTGTAGTTTCCCGTTGCTCATCTTTTTAAAATTTCTAATTTTTTAAAAATGTATCTTAAATATTCCTTTCTCTATTCTATCATTAAGAAAATAAACAAACAATGCAGACAAAATATCACAAGGAGTTCCCCGGCTATCACCTTTTCTTCTTGATCATGGCTCTCCCAAAATGCAGTCACTGCTATTTCCCCCTCAGAAATAGTATCATATGTGTCTACATACATGTACCAGACTTAAATTCAATATACATGGGTTTCTTCCTGCTTCAGGGAGAAAGAACTTATAAACCCTATACATTATTGTTTGTTTAGTAGACTGCACCTTCAAAGCAATTGTCTTTTGATATGTACTGTTTGGAAAGGGTGTGCTTACCTATTTTTTGTTTCCTTTGTTTGATTAATTTCCTCACTGCCAGGGCTCTCTCTTGGGGGATACAGGAACTGTTGTATATTCCCCTTCCTACATACAGCACTAATTGCTATATCTACCAAGTGCATCGATTGAATCCAACTATCTCCCATCTTTCTGTCACTTACCACTTATCACAATTTACCACAGTCTCTTCCACTTTCGTATTTAGTAATTGTGCATAGTTCTTGGCCTTTGATATGAAGGCTTTGCATAGCATCCTTGCTGGTCTCATTTGATTTAACTGTGTTAGTACCAGACGTCTGGCCAGGGCACTTTTGAAGAACTGTGGCTATGTCTACAGAGCAAATAAAAACCTGTAGCTGGATTGTGCCAGCTGATTCAGGCTCGCAGGGTTTGGGTCTGTGGGACTGTTTTGTTGTGTAGACTTCTGGGCTTGGGCTGGAGCCTGGGCTCTAGGACCCTACAGGGTGGGCCAATCACAGTTTTTTCTTTGCTGTGTAGACATACTCTGTGTGCTCAGTGTCTCATCATTCCCATATACAACATTATTTCTTACACCTACTAAATACATTTATTGGTCTCTGATTATCTGTCACCACCTATCACTATTGACAATAGCCATTAGCACATATTTTTATAATAATAAGTTTATAATAGTAATTTTATGTGTAAGTATATGCATAGTCATAATTGGGAAAGGCATGACAAAACAGAGAAAATCAGACAATTGCATTTTTCCTTGAGGTCCCTTTGGAGTTGGTTGAGCTATTCAAAGATGAGTCTGAAAAGTGGAAAAACATTTGCGGGAATGAATGGGTTATGGGATTTGTAGAGTTGTAGAACATTTCATTTCTAGGTCACTGGTTTAATTCGAACCAAGTTATTGGTGACAAGAAGTTGTCTCTGCTTCCTGCTTCTTTGGTGGCCAGGGTGAAATGTATTAGTGTTCTCAACCCAGTCATTTTCCACAGATGACAAAACCACCACCCCTGATTGTCACTAATTGCCACCTTTGTATGCATTCCCAGGAGAGAAGCTTAAACGGACTGAATGACATAAAGACTGATTCCCTGTCACCTTTATTAGAACTCCTTCATCCAGAACATGATTAAGGCACATCGGTGGGGCAATGTATGGAAGCATGCATTAGTGCTGCTGTGTTTTTTGGGGGAAGGATAAACATGGGACTTTAAACTCCACTCTGTTAATTGGCAACTAATGCTAGCCCTAGGGTGACCAGACAGCAAGTGTGAAAAATCGGGACAGGCGGTGGGTGGTTATAGGAGCCTATATAAGAAAAAGACCCAAAAATTGGGACTGTCCCTATACAATCGGGACATCTGGTCACCCTAGCTAGCCCTAAATTCACTTGAAAGATTGATCCATTGTTTTTCATGCCACTCATCCTCTTCCTCTGCAAGTTATTATTTATTTATTTGTATTACAGTAGTACAGAGCGGTCCATCAGGGCCACATTCTCCTAGGTGCTGCAGAGACTTAAGGAAGACAGCTTCTACCTCCACAGAAATTACTGTCTAAGTTTAAAACAAGATGAAACACTGAATGAACAAATAAATGAGGGACAGGGTGTGGCAAGAGAACATTATTTTTTCATAGACCTTCTCTGTGCACGATTTGTAATATAATCAGAAGGATTCTTGAGATATAGACTGTTTCAATAAAAGCAGATTACTGTACAATACTTTGTAATTTAAAAGAGAATTGTCATCTATTGTTTAAATTAGAAATCCATGATACCCAAGTTATAGATAATCATAGAAAAGGCCCCTTTAAGGTAACAATATTTAGCATTTCTACAGCACTTTTTGAGGAAATCAAAGTACATTACAAATATTAGTTAATGAAGTACATGCCACCCATGGGAGGTAGGTGAAAAATATGTTGTTTTATCTCCATTTTACAGCTGAGTAAATTGAAGGACAGAGATTTAAGGGTGGATTCAGAGGTCTAATGACAGTCCATTGAGTTGCTGAGTGTTTTTGAAAATCTTACCCTCTTCCTGACTTGCCCAAAGTCACAAAGCAAAGTCAATGATACAAGTGGGAATAGAACTCAAAATTCCCACTCCTCTGCTCTAAACCACAATACAGCATGCCTTCCCTTGAGTGACTACTTTGTGTCATGAATTACTATAAAAAAAGAGCTAAAAAGAAAGCGGAGCTCTTTTTGGCTCTGCTTGCAGTTGACAGCATTACTAGCAGGAGCTGAAGCATAGTTCTGGTCTATTCATTTCTGTACAAATCCCTAAGGTGGTGGTGACAGGGGTTAGATTTTTAACGAAGTGGTTTACACAGCTCCACTTTAATCTCCGAATGGCATTTCCCGCCCCTAATCTCTTGCAATGAGATTGAAGAAAAATATAAAATAGATTAAATTAATGCTACAGAATTGGGAATTTGCAAGATAACATTTGTAAAATAAAATAAAATACATTAATAATTAATATATAGTCCAAACATTTTTACATAAGAAAGCATGTTTAATCTTTGCATAAAAATCTGTTTTTGTGTTACAAACATCATTTCATACTTTCGGGTGATTACACAGCTAATGGTTTAGAATCAGACAATATTTTCTTCAGTATAGGTTTTACTCGCTATGGAATTACCATTTTCTGTAGCAAAAATAGACTGGCTGGTAAACTGGTATCTAACTCACCAGCAAATGGAATGGCAATATCCATATTTTAAATTTAAACTTTAGCAAGGGGTGGGCAGAGGAATGGGAATTTCGAGTTCTATTCCCATCAGTATAACTGACTTTGCTTTGCGCAAATTCATGATGATATGCCAGAAGACCTCAACTGCTTTATTTATACCTTATTGTCCAGGATAAAACAGTGAACTAAGAGTAATCAGTAAACAAAGCTTACAGTGTATTTGTGTCAAATAGTGCAATAATGACAGGTAGTGTATACGTAAAATGGGACACAATATTGCCATGCTTGCAAACATTGTTTTGAACTACAGGCTGTTCTTTAGAATAATAAAATTAACATTAAAAATTAATCTGTTTTCAGGGTAATCAAAACCAGCAGAAAATATTGCAACCTGTATTAAGAAGTGAGAGAAAAATCTTTCCCCAACACTTAATGAATGAGTCGACTAGATTTCTGTTAAAAAACAATTAGTTTTGCATTCACTGTTTCCCCCCTCCCTAGTTAACAAACACCCTGTTAGTGACTTTCTATATAGTTAAAACTAATTGAAAACTCTGAAATAGGTATAAATGAAGAAATTAAGTTATAATTAGCAAAATTATTGATTTTTGTTAATGTGTTATAATTATAGCCAGAACCAGTTCTACAGCTTATGTAATTTTTAAGTAGTATCATTCTAACATTAGAGGTGACTCAACCAATCGTTATCATTCCTCTTCATATTATTTATTATTTGTATTACTGTAGTGCCTAGGAGCCGTAGTCATGGACCATGGATCATCGTACTAGGAACTGTACAAACAGGAAAAAAAAGATGGTCCCTGCCCCAAGGAGCTTACATTTTAAGTATAAGACCAGCAACTTATGTCTGATGCAATAGAGAAGGGGGAGCCACTGGAGGGATGCAAAAGGAGAAGCGATGCAAGGGCTGTTTTAGTCATGTTGAACTTGAACTGATGGCTAGTCATCCACAAGGAGATGTCAGAAAGAGAGGCTGAGATCAGGGTAACCAGACAGCAAATGTGAAAAATCGGGATGGGGGTGGGAGGTAATAGGAGCCTATATAAGAAAAAGACCCCAAAATCGGGACTGTCCCTATAAAATCGGGACATCTGGTCACCCTAGCTGAGATTTTAGTTCCATGCTGTAACTTGTTGTTTGAAATGAGGCAGTAGTGTTGAGGTTGACTATATGCATACTTCAAGAGTTCTCATTACTAGGTTACTTGAGTATCTGTACACAAACAGAAAGAACACTGGATTAGCTCCATGCCACTGGGTCTGACACATCAGGTTTAGCTCTCCTCCCAGCTGCATCCTTGATTCAGAGCACAGACGCTGCTGTACTTTTCTAGGGATAGAGTCTACAATTGCCATCTTGAGTTCCTCTTTTCCAATTCTATCCTAGATGTTCACCAATCTGGCTTCTGCCCTCTGTACTTCCTGGGAACCACTCTTGCCAAAGTCTCTAATCACCTTTTCCTATTCAAATCTTGGGACCTGTACTCTGTCCTTATCTGCCTCGATCTCTCAGCTGTCTTTTACATCATTGCTTATCTTGATAACTTTTCCCATCTTAGCTTTCATGATTCTATTCTTTTCCAGCTTGCCTCCTACCTGCCGGGATCCTCCTTCTGCATTTCATTCAGTGTGTCCTCTCCTCACCTCTTCCTCTTTCAGTGTGGATTCTACAGGACTCCATCCTTGGTCCCCTCCTTTTTACATTCTGTACCTTATTGCTGGGCAAAGTTATCACTTTACCTGGGTTCAACCATCATCTCTACACCAGTGACTACACAAATCAATCCTTTCATTCTTTCTCCCTCTGTCCAGTCTCACACATTTGACCAACTCTCCACATAGGGATGCCAGTGCATCCTTGTTGAGTTTCACCACTATAACTGTAAGGAGAATTTGGACCATTGCTTTATTGCCTTAAAATTTCAAAGTCTGCAGAACATTCTTGAAAGAAAATTGTCCACCATTTGTGCAGTAGATCTGTGACGAATCTAGCCACATATATAAACTGGAAACATTTAGAAAAAGGGTCAGAATAAAGGATAAGAATATGATTGCAAGATATTCTGTGTGAACAATTCAGTACTTTTTTTTCTTCTAAGACTGCACAGCCGGGAAGTTAGTGAGAGACTGAATTCTGTAGTTAAGTAAAACTGAATTCTACCATCTGTCAAGTCCAAAATATGTGGCAGACTAGCACCACCTAGTGGATTATAACTCTAACTTTGTTGGACTGGATGATTTTTGTCCCCCTTGCACCATCAGGAGAATTTTCAACTAGCAATAATCATGCCTCGGATTCACCTCATTATTTTCAAAGGGCTGGAAAGGGATTTAGCTGAGTGAAGCCCAAGATAATAAGAGTCACATGACTAAAATCTGCAGAGGCCTGGAACTTGATATTTTGGTTTGGGAAGGTTTTGAGTCACATGGGCTTCTCAGGTGCCAGGGGCCCATCCTGGGTATGCCTTGCTTTTCCACCGGTAAGGAGCAGCAGCCCTAGAACCTGGGTTTGTGGATTTCTGCTTCCATGCTGCCACCTAACAGCAGAAACACTCAACAGGTCATGAGTCTCAGGATGTGGCCCACAGAGGGCCTAATTGACAGAATATTCCCAACTGGTCCGGACGTACTATTTAAGCCTGGAGAAGATACAGGAAGTTTGTCTGTTCAACTAGGCGGAACTTCAGCTAGCTGTTCTGCAGACCCTGCTTCCTCATGCTGCTCCCGAGCCCTGATTCCTGACCTTAGCTTTTACTTCCTGGCTCTGACCTGGTTTCGGACTTTGTCTCTGGCTTCTGACTTCTGATCTTGGCCTTACCTCCTGACACTGACTCCTGATTTGGTCTTGACTCTGACCCCTAGTTCCTGACCCTGTATTGACCCATGACTTCGCTTCCTGATGTCTGACTCTGGCTCTATCCTGTAGGCTAGCTGTTAACAAGCCAGCCTTGACAGCACCCCAATATGATCAGTAGTTTAAAGCCACAATCTTCCCATGGTGTGTAAATAGCTTGATTTACACAAAAATACAGTACCGGGTTATGAGCATGTCTCTATCCCAGCCTGCTCTAAAACAAGCTCTGCACAATGAGTGGAGTCAAAAACTCACCCCTTTCTGAAGTCTGGCTTATTAACAATAAGATAATGTAAAATTTAGCTAAATACTTCTTCTGAAACTTGGGCTCCTCCCAGAGTTTCTACCTCAGGACTGCTCAGCCCACATCCTACGTCCTCTTTCTCATTAGTGAACCATCTCACCACTCAAGTTAAAAGAATTCCCTTTCCCAGCAGGATCAATACCTGCTGACCAGTTGTTTCTGCAAACACTGCAGTCTGTTACACTGATGAAGAGATCTTATTTTACATCTATTCCTTCTCCTGCATTGTAATACATAAGAAAAGTCACTGTTAAGTAACAGACCAGTTCCAATGTTAAGATGTATGAATTTCTACTTCTGTATAATTTTGGCTATATGTTACAGGGTTTATATAGATGTGAGATATCTACATTAATCTTTCTATCAAGCAGACAAATAAATGGAGAAAATGAGTGTAGATTGTCAGTACATGTGAAAGCTGAACAGTCGGTGTGCAAAATGAGCAATCAGCTCATCTGTAAGTGAGGAAATCATTCCTTAGTCCAATGGTAATGAAATTAGTGAAGTAAATGATTGATTCTATATATGACTTGGGAAGAATCAATAAATAATAGAGATAAGCCCAAATTACAAAATTCAGATCCAGACTGAAGGTAAAATTGGTATCAGCGAGGTTAGAATCTGGCCCAGTATGTTTGTAGTTTATTGGTGAAAAATTCTTGATGGCTTCTGGGGTCTATAATAAAGCGTATCTAAAAAACCAAAAGGGCAACATGCCTCATAGAAAGTACAAAGCGGGATCAAGGAAACACATAAGCCTTTAATATAAATACACACAAACAATCTAAAAAAAACATTAAAAAGGAAATAACACCTGAGCTTTCACCCATGGGACTTTACTTATAATTTACTTATAGCCTAGAGTAGAGTAGAGAATTCTAGAATTATGAGGCCTTGATTGAGTACTACATCAGCACTACTCATCCTGCTAATTTAAGTGGCCTCATGGGGGAAAAGTGAAAAGTAGAACAGGGCTAATATCACAAAACACCTTTTGTAGGTATCCACTTAGAATTAAATAATAACAACACCTAGCTCTTCTCTAATGTTTTAAATCAGTAGATTTCAAAAGTGCTTTACAAAGGAGGTAAATATCACTTTTCCCATTTTACAGATAGGGAAACGGAGGTACCAAGAAGCAAAGGGACTTCTCCAAGGTCACCAAGCCGACCAGTGGCAGATAGAAACCAAGGCTTCTGATCCTCAAACCAACATACTTTTAAGTAGGATATACTGCCTCTCTGAGTTTACTTCAGCTTGATCCACTTTGGTTTTCTGTGAATGTTAAAGCGACTGAGTTTTAATGGCAAAAGTGTTCATGGAAAGCAAATTTTAAGCTTGCATGCTCAAGTATTCACATTAGAAGTGGTGTAGTTTATATGAAATGAGGCATTCATGACACAGCAGGGGAAAAGATTTAATAAAATCCTTCCTCAGAGCCCAGGCACAGAGGCAATTACATGAAATAGATAAGGATCTGACCCTACCCTTTGTAGCTCCGATCACGCATGCAATTATTTTGTGTCAATAACTGTGGTGATAAAAGGAAATTGCAAACTAGTAAATATAGGCAGTTAATATAGTTTGTATGGGGGGTAGTACACTGCTTAACACAGCAGGAGGACAGTATTTCCAAAAACCTCACCAGAGCTTTGGCAAAGAGACAATTAAACAAGCCATATAAGGATCTAAGAGCACCCTTTGCAACTAGGACTACATGTATCATTATCATGTGTGAATGCAATGAGAAATTAAATGTAACCTCTACACTGAGCACCCTACAATAGCCTCATTTTTCTAGGAACAATGCCAGGTTTGTGTGGAGAAAGGAAAAGGATTTAACATTTTCTAAAATTCTGCAATTGTAGTTCTCTTCTGGTCCCTTTCCCTGTAGAATTAAAGCTCTAGTGGTTTCTTCAAGTCCTCTTCCTGATAATAATCCAATCTAGGGAACTGCAACAAAACTATGAGACTTACATGGCCAATCTATGCAGCTGAAATTTAATATACTGAGTATTGAATGTTTGCAACAAAATGTTGGTGATTAATCCATAAAGTAAAGAAACTCTCAGAAAATTCATCAATTAAATCTGAAAGAAAATAATCCGCAGGCATACTGGTAACAGAACATTTGCCCAATTATTCACTTGGCTCTGATGAATAGTGATGGCAATATAAAAGTTCATAAGTTATAAGCATTTTTTTTGCTTATAACCCAAATATCCTTTTACTGTGCTATATTTATTCTGAACAACAACTTTGAGACAATGCTGAATAAACTCAAACGCAGTAATTGCCATATTGGAGCAGAATATTTGTCCACCGAGTCTGAGGATTAAGGTGTCCCCTGCCTTTAGTGTGGCTAATTGTGCAATGTTCATAGCTGGAGGCTTGTCAAGGTAAATCATGAGGGAAGTTATAAAAGTGTCATGGTGAATCTGTCACTATATCTCAGACTGACTGTGTAGCAAGCAAAATGCTTATGTAAAACTCCACTTGAGCTTACATAGGAAATAACACTTATTTTGTTTACTTGGGGAGTAGGAAACTCAAAGATGGCTCATCAGGTGCTTTTTGTTGCTGCAGGATGGTTATTGAGTTTTTGCTCTCCATTAGCTTCATGTGCCTCCCAGGGTTTAACCTTTCAGGCTCTGCAGGAGGTTTTTTGAGCATTTTCCTCCCCGTATGCTATCGACTCAAGTGCAAAAGCCTCAAAATGTCAAGAGTTTTGGATATTAAATAACACACCTAATAACGATGCTATGAGTTACCCCTATGATAATTGTGACAAATATCCAGCCTTAATTTTGAAACAAAAGACTTGAGTAGGTCCTGAGAATTCCATTGCATTTCCTTGCAATAGAAAAAAAAATTGTGTTCAGTCAGAGAAGGAATTCTAGATCTAATATTTGAATTTAGAAAGAAAAATTACTGTTATGTGTATGCAAGGAAGTTGATGCTTGGATCACAAGCCCTTGGTGACAATAGCTGCACAGCCAGTAAGTCTGCCTACACTTTGGAATACATTTGTTACAATGAGCAACAATAGAGGATGCCTATTGTACAACATAAATGTCAGAATACAGTATAATCCGAATGCAGGTCAGTGATAGTTCAGAAAATGCTGCCAAACTGCAGTCACAGGGGCCCCACTAATGCTAGTGCGAGGTTTACTTCTCACAGTCCACTGCAGTGTGGTGTTATGTATGAACTGCTATATGTAACTGAGAGCTCTGTGGGGATAAAAACTAGAGCACCTGAAGAATTAGGACATGACCTTGGTGGTGTACACTGCCTCTTCCTGTTTAACATGAAATCTCCAGCCACTGTTTCCCTAACTCTCTCCGCAGACACCAATTCTGGACCAGTTACTTATTCTCTCACTAAATTAGCTCCATGTAGCTTTCAAAATATAGGGGTGTGAGTCAGGTGGTGAAAGGAGTTCATACACTGAATCTGGACCCTCCAAACTGTGAAGTAGCTCAGATTGTTGTGTAAGGATGTGGGCATGGCCGAAGAGGCACAAATTGTCCTCAGTAAGCTGCAGGCTGCAGTTAACTCCAGACTAGGGTTGCTATTGTGTTATGGTTATGTAATGTTTAAATAAAAATTACTTTGCTAAATACATTCATCATGCCTGAACAAGAACATGACCATACAGATCGTAATAAGGGTTTGACACCCAGGAGTGCTATCACATGGCAAGTTTCCGCATACACTGAAAGCAGTGGCTATAGTTAAACTGATATAAGCCCAAATCAAAGGACTTTGTAGCGGGCCCAGATTTGTTTGACCAGTCCTGATGCAGATGCATTGCCTTGATAGCCACTCAAGATTTTTGAAGTTTAGGGGGAGAAATGGATCTGTGGGTTAGTACACTAATCTTAATTTTGAAGATTTAGGTTCAGATCTGGCCTATTTTTGTGATGGATAAAAGTGCAATAACTTTGGTGGTTTCATTATTGTCCCAATTTAAGCACTCAGAACAGATTATTCTCTATGGTGGGACATCTTTATGCCACTCTGCTGGTGCTAAGCTGCCCTAAAGTTGACTTAGACACAAAAGATTCACCCCAGTGTACGTTGCTTGAGTCAACTGAAGCCATGCACATGAACAGCATTGATATTTTTCTAGAGAGGGATACCCTCGAGCTCTTTGCAAGAGGCAGTCTGTGTCTGAAGAGTAAAACGTTTTCTTCTGATTAAGTAATTTAAAAACAATTAAGAAAAACATAACAATTTTTGTGGGGTAAGGAGGGAAATATTGTGATTGCCTTTTTCTGGACCATGTCCAGAGGTTTTCATAGAGCATGTTATCAATATAGTCTTTTTTGAGCAGCTTACCCGACATACAAGGATCTGACCTCATTGCAGACTACAATAGAATCTAGCTATGATGGGAATAGACAGGAGCTGGGTTCTGCTTCTAGTGTAAAAACCTGAGAGAGAAGCTTTGGGAGAAGAACTGTCTTTGGGGATTCCTTATTGTGATCTCCCCACATCATCCTGTTGGGGCAGGATGAAGGAGTTGTGGATTTTCTTTCCTTGCTAAAATGATTGTGGGGCTCTCCCCAAATGAGGAGGACCTCTGGGGATCTATAGAAGGCCATGACTATCTATGCCTTCTAGATCAGCTTATTGGGACTCTTGGCTCCCTGGTGGCAGCATCTACTGGCAGCCCAACTGGGGCCTGCATGGAAAAGATAATATAACCTGATTTCCAAGGAGATCAAGAGGAGATGATATGCCAAGGCACCAGCTTTCCCACTTCTCTTCACCAAGTCTCCGCCCTGTCCTTGGACTGCAGAGAAAGGCTCTGCAGGGTTCAGACAGGTAGAGGGGGTGGTATGTGGAGGTGGGTAAGCACTTCTGCACAGAAGGGGAGGATTCAAGTGCAAAAGTTCCTCTTCAGGGGCAGATTTAGGGGATATGATCTGGTCCGATGGTCTCAGTATGATTACAGTGATCAGGAGTAACTCCTGTGGAGTTGATGGAATGACATCAGTCTAAAACTGATGTAAGAATAGAATTAGGCTCTCTGTGTGAAATCCTAGCCCACTGAAGTCAATGGCAAAATACCCATTGACCTTAATGGGGTTAGGGTTTCATTCTCCATGTTTTCTCTTTCCTGTCTTTCTGCTTCTCTCCTTCCAGTGCTACAGTTCTCTCCTCTCTTCCCCTTTTCCTCCCCTTTGCTGCAAAGAAGTCCACACTGGGATATGGCGAGTGTCTCCCTGTGAGAAGTCCTTTTGGTTTCTTTTTTTTTTTTTTTTTGTAATTTGTCTGCAAGTGGCCTTTTGCCTTCATTAAAGTGAACCTCAGTCGTGTGGGTTTTTTCTCTATCACCAAACACTTGGCTCACCTGAGTATTCACAAATCCAATTAAGGAGAATAGAAGAAGAGTATTTGTAAATTGTTACCCAAATGTAGAAATTATTTGCATAAACCGCAAGTACTATACTGGCCAAGAAAATCAAAAGCGTGTGTCTGTAAATGGATAACAGCAACTTGTAACATTAATGTGGAACACCTTGCAGCACTGAACACATCTGAAGGCTATATGTATATGTGCTGATTAAATATGTGATTAAATATGTGAGGTCACTAACTGTACATCTCTTGTTTTGGAAAGAAATTCACATAAATTACTATCAGCCATTTTTTCCCAGAACGAAATACTTAATTGATAAAACAGACTGTCCATGACACGCTTCTGGTTTATTTTGTAATTTAGTCTGACATTAAGCAATGTATGTTTGCTGTATAAATAATATATTATATTTGTCACATGCTTAAAAGCCTATCTGAAATTCCTGGCTTGTACACTGGTTAAGCGTTAATAGAAAATTAATTTTCTGGCTGGATTATACTTAACAAATGTATATTTAAGACTTTTCCCCCTGAAAGCACAGAATGACACTTGCTCTCCCAGTTCTTTGTTACAGGACGAAACTGAGGATGAAACTGTTCAGGTGTCAAAGCAAGTGAACTTTTACACTTTTAATTAAAAAGTCAGTAAGAAATAAATTTTCAGTCTGATCTAGCCAGAGCTACACCAGTAAACTTCTAAAGGAGCCTATTAATTTATAAGGATCCATACTGCTTTCACAGTTTAACAAGCAGGTATTTAACATGTTCTTCTTTCATTCTGTTCCTGAGGAAAGTAGTTCTTCAGATATTTCTGTGCTGAAAATGACTTTTCACCTGTTGCCTCTGCCAGAGGCAATGTGTTAACAGACTGAACAAAGAAATGCATGTTAGGAAAGACTTCAGGGTGCAATGATCTCATTATGGGCTTAATATCAAGAATGTAGCCTCTATGTGCAGAAAAGCAGAAGCATGTCAGAAAACTGTATGCCATAGTCAACTCCATTTTCAAGAGAGAACTATTGATTTGACAATGCTTACCACACTAGTCACCGAATGGACTTCATTCCTCTAAGCATTTCCCCCGCTTGCTGTCAGTCAAACTGCAGCAGAATGCACAACAGCAAGAATGCTGTGAGGAAATTGGCCTTTCATTTCATGCCGAACTGTGGGAAATAAATCCAACGTGCATTGGTGCTGATGTGTAATCTCCATGGCCTATTGTAAAGTCAGAGAAATCTGCTAGTTGAACATGTTTGCATTTGGTCCTTCTGCTCTAGAGAACCTCAATTGGTGTTTTAAATTCACTGTGCCTTGCTTTCATTTCAGATTTCAGGCCATCCAATATCTGGAAGGTTAGACAGGCTGATGATGAAGCTGGCAATGAGCACAGTCAACTGAACAACCAGGAGGTTCAGGGCTTCATATAATTTTGCAGGATCAAGGCAGGATCAGGGCCCTAGTTCTGCAAGTTGATGAGTGCATCCTGATGGGTACTGAATGTTCTCACCTCCCGCTGCCTTCAGTAGAGTAGGGAGTGCTGAGCAACTTGCAGGATCAGACCCTAAGTGATTGTGCTTATCAACTGAAACCTACTTATTTTGATTATCTATTAAATATTGATGGTTGGCTACATTCCATACTTAGAACATTCAGATATTAAAGGGTACCGATGTCAAAAATAAACGTTGCTATATGTCAGGAATCCTGGTAATGACTTGAATTAAAAGAGAAGTGAAAAATACATATTTCATAACTAAAAAATATATGTCGTAGTTCCTAATTATGTAGCACAATCCAGTATACACTTGTACAAATATTTATATTTTATATGGGCTAGATTGAGCCTTTAGGCTCAGACCTGAACAAGGGATACCTTGTTGTTTCTCCTTTCGAGGAGCATCCCTGGGAAGGAATTGTGACTCAGAGTGGTAGGGAGGAGGGAAGTTACTGCAACTCTTAAAAGGGTGCACCTTACTTGCCCCCAGGCTTGGTGAGCTATTCTGGCAGTGAGTGGCAGGTTGGAATGAGGGTTGGGGAGTTCATTCCTACTCACTGCTTGGTTGCTTGCAGGGAGAAGTATCCAGACAGCAGGTGCAAAATCTGGATAAATTGAACAAGGGTTAAGGGGTCTTCCTCCCCTGCTTGGTGGAGTAAGACAAGGGCATAATCTGGCTGTTATGTATGGTAGCACATTTACGTTATGCAACCGTGAAATGTAATGCCTGTTGAACCTATAAGGGTCATAGGAATTGCCATACCGTATCAGACCAGGGGTCAGTCTAGTTCACTGTGCTGTCTCTGACTGGGACAGTGCCAGAGCCTGATGAATAATTACGGAATAACTCACTCATAGAGAAAAGTAACTTGTCTTGAGTTTGGCTTATGCCCTGAAGCAAAGGGTTTATCTTCCTTCCAATTGTTTATCCTATCCTTTTGAATTCTACTGAGTTGTTGACCTCAATGTCTCGTGACTGTGAGTCCCACAGGCTAATTATGTGTTGTGTGTTTTAAAAAAACAACAAGTGTTTTCTTTCATTGGTTTAAATTTGTTGCCTTTCAAGTTCCTTGAATGTCCCTATTGTGTTTTGTGAGAACAGGAGCACCTGATTTGCCTTTTTTGCTATTTATAATGTTGTATGCCTTTTATCACGTCTCTCACTGCCCCCGAAGCTCCCATTGGTTGCGGTTCCAGGCCAATGGGAGCTGCGCCTGCAGAGCTGGCATTTGTGGCAGGAGCAGCATGTGGAGCCCTCCTGGCCAGAGCTGTGTGGACACGCGGAGTCCAGCAGGGAGCCTGCGAGCCCCACCAATCCCCAGCTCCAGCAGGGGTCCCAGGCTGCACTCCGCGGCCCAGCCCGCCCCCAGTACCAGTGCGGGACCCACCTGCATGCCGTGGCCTATCCACTCCCCCCCAGCAACAGCAGGGGTCCCAGACCACCCTCCCCAGCAACCGCAGTGCCTCCGGACCACCCCCCTGAGCATCCGCCAGCCACGGCCCAAGTTTTAGTTAGGGGTATATAATAGAAGTCATGGACAGGACACAGGCTGTGAATTTTTGTTTACTGCCTGTGACCTGTCCATGACTTTTACTAAAAATACCCGTGACTAAAACGTAGCCTTACTCATGAGGTATGAGGACACAGTATTCCAGCTGAGAACGTACCATTGATTTACATAATCTTCAGTGTTGATTTCTAACCCATTCTTTTTGCATCCCAACATTATTTTTTTTTGGATCAGTGGTAGTCTTTAAATAGATATTTTACTGGGTTGCCCACAAATAACACCTGGACTTTTTGAAACTCTACATATATATCAGTTGCTTCTTTATCTGCTATGTTGCTGATATGCTCAAGGAATTCTTTTTGATTAGAGAGGCACAATTTCCCCCTTTTTAAGTTGTGAAAGGTGTGTATTACTATTTATCAGTATTATGATTGTGCCCAATGCACCAGTCAAGATCAGGGCTTCATTGTGCTGAACACTGTACAGATGTATAATAAATGATACCCCATGCCCCACCGTATCATGATAATCTAAGTGTTTTATAATTCTGTTTTTGATGATCATTTTAACCAGTTTTTCTGTTATTCAAGTAAGACTCCCTGATCTGTAAATCCCAGGACCATCCCTTGTATCTTTCTTTGAACTTAGTTACATTTACGACTTCTTAGTCTTCTGGTATATTTGCATTTTTGCAGTTATAAAGTCATGATTTTTCTTTTTTTCCCCTCCCATGACAAACACCGAACTTTAATGTGATAAGAAATAAGATTTAGTGGAATATGATTTGATTTATTCAGATACCATTTGATTTTTATAGCACCTTTCGTATTTCAAGTAGGTCAAATAAATTTACAAAGAAGTGAGTTAGAGACTGGCAGGGGAGTTCATACATAGGCAAATATAGCAGTCATGATGTCTTGGCAATAGCTCATACACAGGCCTGGTCTGGAATTCAATGGCACTCTGCATGGGGTCCCCCTGTCAGGTGGAATTGCATGATCTGAGCCTAAGTTGTTGTTGGTTGTTTTTTTTTAAAGAGTCTTAATATTATAAGAATAATTTTGTGTCCACAGTTACACATGGAAGCCTTTAATTACAGCCACAGTTAAACCCACGCAGGCACCTATCTGCCTGACAGTACCCACACATCAGGGAGCTAGACATCTCAATGAGTTCAATTGCAGGCTCATAATTGTAACCCCAACACTGGAGTATGAGTGGAAGCCTGTAGTGGAGCAGCTGCTGCACTCCCGCCGAACAGGGGTTAAAAGCAGCCCTGGAGAGGGCTGCAGCTGGGAAAAGGTGTGAAAGCAGCTGAGGAAGTAGCTGACCACAGGTGTGGCTGGCTTAATCAGGCCATAGCTGGCCTGGATAAAAGGAGCTGCAGGGCCAGAAGTCTCTCTCTAGCTGTGGGGTCCAGGAGGGACATGGGGGGCCCTAGAGACACTGGCCAGCAGCGGATGCTCTGGGGCTGGAGTTGAGCTAATTCCCAAGACGACCAGCAGGAGGCACCGTGCCGGTGAGTGTTGCTCCGCTACAAAGCCCAAATAAAATTAGGTGCTAAAACCTGTTTTATTGATATGGGCATTAAAACCTACTCTCAGTAAAGGACAAAGGACTCTTTTAAACTCCCACCTTGACCGTTATTGGAGATGAACAGAAAGTATCTTGATTTAATATCTTAACCACGGAATGATGCTCGCGTAGTCCTAAAAGTGGCACTGTAGGCACTGCTTCTTAGTGAGACTAAGCCCTTGTGCGGTGCTTGAATCTATGACTTGATGGCCACAGGTGACACTGATAGTAACAGAACCATAGTGTCACAACTACTACATGTAGATCCAAGTATGACTTGCAGCTCTATTATTTAATAGATGTAAATTCATCCCTCTCAGCTTCTCTTCTGCTGCTCTTTTTAGTCTGACAGTCACTATCAAAGCATCACTGGTACAGCCTGTCCTTGGTTCAGTGCAAGGCCCTCAAGACAGAGCCTAAGTATCACAGCAAAACCAATAGCAGGAAAAGTAAGAACATTTAAGAAATAAAAAATGGATTTGGACTCCATATTTTAAAAAAACTAGTTTAAAGCTTAAAATTATGTTGGAGTCAGACGTGCTGTGACTTGTAAAGGAGCAGTTCAAGCAGCCTTATATGAAAATAAATCCTTTTTAAAGCACAATTGACAGAAAACTCTGAGCCTGTCATTAATCTTTCTTATCCAGAAAAGGGCCAGATTCTCTTCACAGCACACTTGGCAGTCTCTTCATTGACTGGCACAGGACTGAGTTAGCAAGCACTGGAAAATAAAAGGCCATATCATACTGGGAACCCCCCCCCCAACCCCCACACCAGTAATCCCATTAGCACAGTTTCTGTCAAGGGGCTGCCATCTTCAGGAGACATTTGTGTCACTTCCAAGGTGGCAGTAGGCAGCTTCTCCCAATGATTTCAATATTGAACCAGCAAGTGATGACCCATGCCATCATTAAAATTACAAAATGACAGAGCCTGGGAAATTGGATGGATGTCATGGGGCAGCTGTGTGCCTTTTCAGGTATCAGACAGGTTAGGACAGAGTGGAAAAGCTTGTATTAAAATTGCTCTTTCCAATTTATCCTGGACAGTTCATGCACTTAGATTACACATGCTCTTTTTCCTCCTTCTCCCTGGCTCTATAGACTATGGAGGTCTAGAGCTGGGCGAATAATGGATTTTTTATTTTTTGGGGGGTCTCTAGAAATTCCAAAAAATTGAGAGAATTTTTCAGGTCGTACCGAAAACAAAACTTTTCTGGAAACTTTTGGTGAATCAAAAATGTTTTGTTTCAACCCGATTTGAATTTTTCCAGTTTGATTTTTTTTGGGGCACTTTGACAAAAGCAAAGGAGGACTGGAATCACAAAAAGGCATAGGAGGGGAAGGAGGAAGTGGCCATCCTTATAATCTTTAGCCTAGTGGTTAGGGAACTTATCCAGGATATGGGAGACCTAATTTGTGGGTAGGGGAGGGCAGAAAGGCTAATTAAGCCATTAGCCAGCACTCACAAATAGACACAGGAAGGAAGTGGAAGTAGGAAAGCAGGCAATAAGGGAAGTGAGAGATTGCTCTCCCCTGCTTGTTATGGGAGCTAAGTATATTATGAAGGTGGGGGGAATACATTGGTAAATAAACTACAAAAGGTGCTGGACCAGCACAAGGGTCTCTGCATAGTTTGTAGACTAAGACAGAAGCAGGATCAAGATGGTCCTTTTACAGAAGGGTAGAGCCATAGAACTTAGTGCTCTGATCAGTCCTTGGCCGGTGGAACAGCTCACTAGGAGCCATGTTTTCTAGTGTAATTTTAGAGCAGCCCTGAGGCATTGGCTCCAGCATTGCAGGGATGTAAAAAGGTGTAATGCCATCTCTCCTTCGGGTGCATTGAGTTCATCTCAGGAGCATGTGAGTATTCAACCCAGAATCTGCAGAACTGAGGCTTTACTTCTAGAAAAGTTCCTAGCCCTCTTATGTTCAGAGAAGGATCAAGGGAAACAGAAGGAGAGTCAAGACATGGAGGAATTGGAAATGACTCAGGAGCTGAGTGAGGGTAAAGAGGACAGAAGCCAAGAGAAGGGCCGGAGTTACCAGTCTGTTCCAAGGCCCCACTGTGTTTGGATGCTATAATTATCACATATTGCTAAAGACATTTGCTATTCTGCCTGACATAGACCTACTTCGGAATGTTTTTTACACCACTCTTGCGTACCTGAAAATCTGATGCAATATGGTGATTGAGGACTATTTGAATAGACTAGCTTTGATATTTCTTCAAGAGTTGGACCAAGACACAAATATTGCTCACTTACATTAGGAGACTCAGGAAAGTTAAGGCAAATCAACTAGAGGCATGATATCAATGTGCATAAGTTAAAGTGAATTAACCCTCACTTATGTGGGATACTTTCATTCACGTGTAAAATGGCCTTAGTTCCCTTTAACTTAGCCTTGGTCTACACTACGAGTTTAGGTCGAATTTAGAAGCGTTAGGTCGATTTAACCATGCTCCTGTCCACACAACAAAGCCTGTTTTGTCAACCTAAAGGGCTCTTAAAACAGATTTCCGTACTCCTCCCCAGCGAGGGGTTGAGCACTAAAATTGACCTTGCTGGGTCAAATGTGGGGTAGTGTGGATGCAATTCGACGGTATTGGCCTCCGGGAGCTATCCCAGGGTGCTCCATTGTGACAGGACAGCACTCCGGACAGCACTCTCAACTCAGATGCACTGGCCAGGTAGACAGGAAGAGCCCTGGAACTTTTGAATTTTATTTCCTGTTTGGCCAGCGTGGTGAGCTCATTAGCACAGGTGATCATGCAGTCCTAGAATCGCAAAAGAGCTCCAGCATGGACCGAATGGGAGGTACTGGATCTGATCGCTGTATGGGGAGAGGAATCTGTGCTGTCAGAACTCCATTCCAAAAGACGTAATGCCAATATATATGCCAAAATCTCCAAGGGCATGATCGACAGAGGCTCCAACAGGGACATACAGCGTGAAAATTAAGGAGTTCAGGCAAGCCCAGAATCGTAGTCCCCCCCACCCCAGAATCGTAGAGCATAGAATGTTTCTACGCTCCCCCCATCATCTCTATCCCTGAGGTTATCGCAGATTAGAAGGCAAAAAAAGCGCACTCGCGATGACATGTTTTCTGAGCTCATGCAGTCCTCCCGCACTGATAGGGCACAGCTTAATGCATGGAGGCATTCAGTGGCAGAGGCCAGGAAAGAATTAAGTGAGCACGAAGAGAGGAAGCAGGACACGATGCTGAGGCTAATGTGGGAGGAAACAGACATGATGAAGCGTCTGTTGGAGCTGCAGGAAAGCCACAAGAGCACAGACTCCCACTGCATCCACTGTGGAACCGACTGCCTTCCTCCCCATGTTCTATAGCCTCCTCACCCAGATGTCCAAAAACGCAGGTGGGGGGGAGGCTCCAGGCACCCAGCCACTCCCTTGGAGGAAGATTAAGTTATAGTGAACTAAGGACACATTACTCCTGAGTGAGAACACCCACTCTGGGGTTTAATACCCTTTAACTTATGTGCATTGACTTCCTGCCTTAAGTTGATTCATCCTAACTTTCCTGAGTGTCCCAATGTAGACATTCCCAAGGAACCATATGGAGAATATAACTGTCCAATTTCCAGGACAGCCTGCATCTCAGACTGTAGCTTGTGTTAAGGATTAGATATCATGCAATTCACGGTCTTCCATAAAGATGCAGCTAATTTACACAACCATTTATTTACATAACATCACTTATTTACGTCCCCTTTACAAAATCTTAGCAACATTGATGCTGTCTGCCTCTGTAAAACTTGCATATTATACTTATCTATGTCATTAGTGTGTTTAATGTAAAGTTTAATATTCAAAAAGCATTTTGAAAGGCATGATATGAGGGCAATTGTTTGTTATCAAAATGAAAAAACTTTAACTCAGTTTTTAAATGCTCTGCAAGATTCCCCCCACACTCTCAACTCAGATGCACATTTACTGTTTGATTTAGTTGTGGTCTCTTTTAAAATTGCAACCTTGTGGTCCTTAAGTATATCATCCTTGCCTAAAATTTAGTAAGAAACCGATTAATAATTAAGAACTAGTGCAAAGGGAAGGCTAGTATTCAGTGTGCATTAGTTTTCAGTATGTCAACAGTAACCAAATATAGATATTTGCACTTCCTAAGGATGTTCCTGTTACTTGAACCAACACCTCTTCTCTTTTAGTAATCGCTACTGATGAACTTGCACCAAAACACCAGAGGCAGACTTGGATCTGAACCTGAGTTTGGATCTGATTACAGGTCTGTCGCGTCTTAGGCGGGGGTTACGTTCTGCGGTGAGCGCGTAAAGTGAAAACCGCGTATAACTGTGAAAATCCCTTAAATCGCCCATAAAGTAGTTTTGTGTATACAACCCTGTACAGTACTATATATACTATACAGAAATGTACATTACTGTATATAATAAAGAGTATACATACAAAATATAATTTTACAGTACTTTATTTTTAATAACATAATGGAGACAGATGGAAGAATGAAAGAATAAAAAATCAAAACAGTACTGTACTGTAAACTTGAACAGTTACCAGTCACCCTGGATATTCTTGCTATTCTTGTACTGTACTGTACACACTCCAATGATTAGTCTTCCTCTTCCTCTGACAACACTATTAGGAGGTCATCATGGCTTGATGTCGATCTAGGACATGATGGGCCAGGCTCGGGTGACAGAGAGCAAGTCACAGATGAAGTGGTTGGCTCTGGTTCAGCTCGAGAAGTTGCTGCTGGTTGTTTTTTTTTGAAAAACATAGTGATTGGCAACTGTCGCTGTTCTCTCTTGAGCTCCTCAAACATTTCTTCGTACGGTCTCAAATCACCCGTAATACTACGTGTGATTTTGAGGCTTCGTTCCATAGAGGGATCATAGTCAGAAATTAAATCATTCAAGTGTTTTGCTGCTTGGAACACTTCAGAAAATTTATGAAGAGTCCAAGTTGCTGGCTCTTCCTGTTCGTTGTCATCATTTTCATCTTCTGTAGACAATTTTATCAGTTCCTCTAACTCTTCATTAGTCAATGTTTCTCTATGGCCCTCAATTAATTCCTCAATTTCTTCCTCGAGGATGTCGATGACGCCCTCACCACCCACTTGCCTGGCCACCTGAACAATGCATTCCACTTCTTTGTCAATGGCCGGGAGACCCTTAAAATCATTCACACAGTCTTTCCATAGGTTTCGCCAACATGCATTGACTGTTTCAGGCTTGATTGCATCCTTTGCCTGTTTAATATAAGTGATGCAATCAGCAATGTTGAAGGACTTCCAACACTCCATCACGTTAACATTGGGATCAGCATCTATAGCGGTAAGGATCCGTGAGAATGTAAGCCTCGTGTACGTGGCCTTGAAACAGCTAATGACACCTTGGTCGAGAGGTTGAAGGATGGAGGTGGTATTGGGGGGGAGAAAGGCGACTTCAACGTCGTCATGCGCAAACCGGAGTGCATCAGGGTAGCCAGGAGCATTGTCTACGAGCAGCAACACTTTAAAGTCAAGTCCTTTCTCTTCAAGGTACTGCTTGACCTCCAGAATGAAACACTTGTGGAACCAATCCAGAAATGTTGCTGCCGTCACCCAAGCCTTTTTATTTGATTGCCAGAACACAGGCAGGAGATTTTTGTTCTTGCCTTTTAGGGCGCGGGGATTTGCAGACCTGTAGAGCAAGCCTGGCTTTATTAAATGCCCAGCCGCATTGCCACAAAGCAACACAGTCACATGGTCTTTAGCTGCTTTGAAGCCAGGGACTTGTCATTCTGATTTCGAAATGTAAGTGCGGGTGGGCATTTTTTCCAGAAGAGCCCAGTCTCGTCAGCATTAAAAACTTGTTCTGGAAGATAGCCCCTTTCCTCTATGATTTCCTTTAATTGTTCAGGGTAGGCTTTTGCTGCCGCCTCATTGGCAGATGCAGCTTCACCAGTGGTCTGCATGTTTTTGAGGTTGAAGCGGTTCCTAAAACTGTTAAGCCAACCTTGGCTGGCTTTGAATTCCTTCTTGTCAGAAGGCTGTCCCTCTTCGGTGGGAGGTTTGAACATCGCATAGATGCTAAGAGCCTTTTCTTGCAACATGGTGCCATTGATAGGCACATGTTTACGGTTCATGTCTTCCAGCCATAAGTTTAATGCCTTTTCAGTCTTCACTAAAGCCTTGTCACGCACTTGGCTCGTCACCTTAGCAGTTCTTGGAGCACTTGATGCCACAGCTTGACGAATTTCTGTCTCTCTAATCTTGATGGCACGGATGCTAGATTCATTGCGGCCGTATTTACGTGCCACACTGGCAACTAACATACCGCCTTTCAATAAGTCCAACACATCCAGTTTTCCCTCCAGCGTTGGAACAGATCGCTGTTTCTTTGGTTGAGCACCAGATGAAGTAGCTGGCTTGCATTTAGGGGCCATGTTGCACTCAGCGCGGCGAGATGCACACAGAATGAGAGGCACAGGGGGACTGAGTACAGTACTGTATGTATTGGGAACAGCAGATTCACGTCTCATGCTCACTCCGGGGCATACGCTGCTGGAATCGTCCGCACTACAGGCGGGCGATTAAACTTTTTTTTTTTTTCAGAACCGCGTAAAGCTGAAATCGGGCAAGTTAAATGCGCGTAAGACGCGACAGACCTGTATTCTGCTTTAACATTTCTCTATCATGAGCTAAATACCCTGAACTTTGAAAAAGTTTGGATCCAAACATGGATATTGAGCAACCAAGTTAAGGAGATCCAGATCTAGGGTTTGAGATCTGTTCTTTATTGAGAAATAAAACTCTGGTCCAAAGCTCAGATCCATTGCTAGTAATAGCAATGCACATCAGCTCACATTTACTTTTCTCTTACAGATGAGTTCTCCAACTTATCTATTCTCTGTCACATCAGCTATCAACTGATCAGATTTATACTTGTTATGATTTAATTTGCAGCAGAAAATGGGTAGTAAATGACACTTTTTCATCCTCCCCCCCTCCTTTTTTTTGTGGTCACAAGTCCGAATGAGTTAGACGAAAGAAAAGTTTGTCTAGCTATTGTGCTTAGGAACAAACAGTAGTGCTGAAATGTCTCCTGGTCACAGTGTAATTATGCCATCTACTGTTCTGTTTCTAGTATCACATTTGAATTGTCTTGAGAAGTCTGCTGAGTGAGCACACTTAATATACTGACAGGTAATTTATAGACAAGTTGTATTTCTATGGAAGTAATGTCCAGATTTTTGCATGAGGAAAGTATAGAATGCTTTTTTTTTAAAGTACACATTTAAGTGAATCATTAAACATTTTCCTCATGCTGCCTTAATCCCTTGACAACCTTTTCTGTGACAAAGTCCTTAAATATAAATGTACCAATTGGATTATTACTTTTTTCCCTTTTATGATTCAATCCCACGGTAAAATCCAGATTTGCAGAGAACTGCACATTAATCTGACTGGATTCTGCCAGCATGTGACATTGTAATGCAATACAGACTGCTCAGGTTTAAAGATTGCTGGGAGGAGAGTCAGAAGAAAGCAGTGATAGAAAGGAGACTTTCTTCCTCTGCTGCTTCAGGAGACCAGAACATGTGGTTCTGAATTGCCTGAAATACAGGACATCCTGACAGAACTCAACTCATTCAAATGGCTACTATTCGTAGGACACTGACTTCCTAGTTGATGGTTTTCATTTAATTTAAGTTAATACAAGAAGATGAATATATTTTGGCACCTCTCTGAAAATGTTTGGCACTTAACAGATTAAACTATTCCTCCTTTTAACATAGTGAAGAGCTGTATTTTCCAAAATGGCGCCTTCCCTCCTCTCCACCTGCAAAGGATGGATGGCCTTGTGGCTAGGGCACCAAATTGGGATATAGGAGACTTGCATTCCATTCCTGACTCTACTTCCATAGTGACTTTGTGCTAATCACTTAATCTCTATGTGTTTCAGTTCCCCCCAAAATGGGATAGTACTACTTCCCTACCTCACACGGAGATTGTAAGGATACAGTCATGTTTGTGAGGCACTCAAATATTGTGGTGTTGGGGATCATGTAAACAACTCGAGAGACCAAATGAACACAAACCATCTTAGAAGCTCTAAAGTTCCACCGATTTTTCCTTTTAACCTGTTAACCCTCTATCCTCTCAGCCAAGCCTGGCTGTGGACCCCAGGATATTGCTTCTGAGTCAGAAGTATTACTTCAGAATTATATATATCCCCACTTGTGTGATCTCAGACTCCTTATATAATTTCTCAGCACCTCCTGTCCCTCTGAAAAGAACTCAGGAAACAAAGGACTAAGCTAAGCAGGTTGTATGCGCCACTGCTTGGAAAGTTAGATGTTCTGGGTTCTATTCCCTGCTCTACATCTGACTTGCTATATCATCTTGGAGAAGTCTCTTAACCCTTCTCCTTGACCTCCTTTGTAAAGCACCTTGGGATCTATGGGTGAACCGTGATAAATATTATTATTATTGTTATAACTAGAGTCAAACTTGCGGCCCACTGGACAGGCCATATGACAGTATGTCATATGGATTTTTTTCCTGAAAGCTGTATTAACAGTGAACACATAACAGGGAGAATGTTATGATAGGGAAAATGGTAAATTTTGGAAATACAGAGAAAGGGGGACTTACAGTAGTATACTTGCAAATAATATTTTGGGGACTGTCTGAAATCCAATGAATAAAAATACTGGGATTAGCAGGAAGGAGAGGGGCAAGGATTTTCATTTTGTGTTTGCAGACTCTGAGGTATCCTATTTTTGCCTTTGCTAGGATAGTATAATAATGAAATACTTCTTACTTTCCAAGTTTCCTCTGAACATTTGTGGCTTGACCTGAAACATAAGTAATTCTTATCCCATTCTTAGGACTATTGGGAAAATTAGCTGTGACACTGCACCCCATAGTTGTTATGGTAATATTATGATATGATTATGGCATAAATATGCATTTTGTACAAGATAAGTCATGTAAGGTGTCAATGAAAAAGTTATGGTTTGCTGAATATGATTATCCTATTAGTGTGCATGTATCATTTTTGTATCTGAAGTTATAAATACTGACTATGTATCTGTACTTCTAATGTAGTTACACCTGGGTAATGTCCACTACACAAGATGCTCTCAGTCTAGATAGCTGGTTGGGAAGGGCCTATTCAGGGCAATGAGCCATTAGGGAAAACAATAGGCCTTATGAGAAGCTTATTTTCCACGTGGTAAGCCTTCCTGAGAACACTTGAGACAGCCTGTAAGTAATGGCTGCTATGACTCTACAAGGACATGTGACCAAGCCACATGATTCTGGACTCCATCTTGGGATGTCAGTGTTTTTCCACAAACTGGTCTGGGAACTGAGCTTTGAAACAAAGGGTTCCCACCATATCCTAAAGCTATATAAGGCAGGGAGTAATATCATTTGTGGTTCTTCATTTCCCACATAGTAAGACATCTGGAAACACCTGAGGAACAAAGACGGAACTGGAGGAAATGCTGGACGCAGGCTAAAGGGATTTCTAGCCTGTGTATGAAAGACCTGGAGATTTTAAGCTGTAAAGCAAGGGCACCTTGTCCCATAAGAATCTGCAGCCTGCCTGTCTCATCAGCCAGGGTGAGAATTTGCTAGTTTATATCCTATCTTTCTAGTATCTAAACCCAGGTCTACACTGGGGAGCGGGGATCGACCTAAAATACGCAACTTTAGCTATGGGAATAGCGTAGCTGAAGTCGACGTGTCTTAGGTCAACTTACCTCAGCGTCCTCATGGAGGCGAGTCGACTGCTGCCGCTCCCCCGTCGACTCCGCTTCCACCTCTCACGGCGGTGGAGTTCTGGAGTTGACAGGGAGAGCGCTCGGGGATCGATTTATCGTGTCTAGACTAGACATGATAAATCAACCCCTGAGAGATTGATTGCTAACCGCTGATCCAGCGGGTAGTGTAGACCTGCCCTTAGACTTAGTTTGCATTTTGTTTATTTACTAGGTAATCTGCTTTGATCTGTTTGCTATCACTATAATCACTTAAAATCTATCTTTTGCAGTTAATAAATTTATTTTGTTTTAATCCAAACCAGTGAGCTTTGACTGGAGCGCTTGGGGAAAATCTCTGCTTGGTTACCACAAGTGTACATTGCTCTCTTCACATTGAGGGAAAGGCGGACTGGGTATTAAACCCATATACTGGCCAGATTTGACCAGAGCAGGACAGTACTGCTTTGGGGCCCTAGGCTGGGAAGCTGGTGGTTAGAAAGCCTGCATATAACTGCAGCTGTGTCCCCCTACCTGTGTGACTGTGCAGGCTGGAGGGGTTTGCAGCTTGTTACAGCAGCACAGTGTGAGAGGGAGCCCAGGCTGGTGGGTCACAGGGCTCTGTGGTACCCCAGTTCCAGATTGCATCCCAGGGGGAACCTGTCACATTAACATTTTAAAAAGAATCTGCAAACCCCAGTGCATTTTCATAGGAAAAATACACATAGAAGCATACAGCAAACCAGTCCCTGTATTGCAAACATATATATCAAAGCATGCAGTATGCCAGTCTCATCATGAGAAAAATACATTTATGCCAGCAAGCAAAATCCCATTTAAAAAATGCATACATGAGCACAGAATAAGTCAATTTCTATTGCAAATATACATAAAAGAAAATGGCAAATCCCACTAGAGCTGGCCTGGGTTTAACGAATCCTTATCACATTGACACAGGGAGATTTCTTGGTGTTTGGGGAAGCAGCCCCTAACTTCCCCAAGGAACAACAGGGGAATACAGCAAATAGATGGGGTTGGGGGAGTGCAGGGTAACAGTGAGAGAAAAAAAAATCTGTTTATGGCCTAACGACTTCCTGGACTCATTACAGCTCTGTGTATATTGTTTATTGAATTGAGGCAGGGTGACACCCACCCATTATGTACCTGCCCTCATGAAAGCTAGAGGCAAGATTTTGATATCTCTAGTTGATTATTCCAGACACAGCTGCTGTTAAACAGACTCCACAGACCAAGTAAATGCTGCCCTGACCTATGAATCCAGGCCTCTCATGCACCCTAGATAACACTGCCTATTAACAAAGAACAAGGGACCCACTGGCTTTAATTTCATGGAAGTTTCTGGTTTAATAACTTTTTTGAATTTCTTATATTGGGAAATATCTGTCAGGTTTTTTTTAGACTAGGGGATTCCAGTCCAGATAAATTCACTAAGAGAAAGAGGTGTCAGTGTCTCCAGAAAGAAGCATACCCTAGTTGACAGAAGGGAGGAAAGAACCGAGGGGTGGATTTTATGGGGCTTTTCCAATGTGTTTCAGGACAGCGTTAATGTATACGGCTTGATCTTTTGTGATTCTCACTACCTATGTGCAGCCCTTGCCTGAGCGTTCAGAACGCCACACTATGAATAGAAACTCCACTATGCTGCATGGTATATTAATGTGAAATTAGAACTCATTGATTGTATTATAAGAGCTTTAGTGACTACGGCTTTGGTATGGAAATAAAGAGAAAACACCAGCATGACATAATTTTATGAAAGAGGCAAGATCACTGAGCAAGTACAATTGCTTTGTGTTGACATTTCTCTCTATCTCTCGCTCTCTCTTTCTAGCCATACACTGCCTCTTCCTACCTCCTGACATTCTGCGTTTTATTGTATTTCCATTGACTGACTGCCAGGATATCTACTAATGAGGGCAGAGGGGCTCTGGAGCAGGCTTAGTTGAACATATCCAATAAGCTGTTAGTAGCTTCAGCAGATGCTTTTTTTCCATTTAGACTCAATAGATTTGCCTCTAAGAGGTATAGCCATCATGAAAGAGAGGCCTGGAAACGCATTGCATAGCAGAGCATGGGCAAACTCTTCATAGTTTGTGTTAGAGACCGGTTATTCAAATCTGAGCCATGAAAGATTCATCTGAACAAAATGAGCTTCAAACCAATGTGTTTGCCATGACTTGCTCAGAGCAGAGGAAGAACTCCTCCTCTCCCCGGCTCTGTTCCCGTCCTCTGTACCTGGTGATGGCTCAAGTGAGGACTCAGAGCAAGGGGATCTGCAATGATAATACTAGCAGTAGAACTTAGTGGTTTCTATGGCTTTTTTGGGGCCCTGATTTTCCCACCAATAGGAAGATCAGCACCAGCACTTGACAGGGGAAGAAGATGATGTATCTCAGCTGGGAATCACCAGTTTGCCTCTCTTCTAAAGAGAGGTCCATTTTTCCTGGCAGTTCCTCCTGACCTCCTGGGTGAGAGAAACATGGAGACACGGCCCCCCCTCAACCTCCTCTCCAGTACAGTGGATGGGGCAGAAGGACACACCTGAGTCTCCACCCTTCGGGGAACCATGGAGAAATAACCACAATAAGGTTAGGCACACAGTTTCTCTTCCAAATTCTGTTATAAATGCAGCAGATGGTTAAAAATTGTCTAGAGAAGAAACTCCCTGCCCTCACCACAATTTTTAGTTCTTTTTACATCGGTAAAGATTCTCCATTTTGTTGAAATTCTTCGCCTCGGTAGAAATTGGAGTGGGGAACATCAGGGATGTGTTCCTACTGAACTACATAGATTGTGTGTGCATGTGCACACAAAGACACTTTTGTTTGTCTGGCTATGGCTCCACTTGGGACACGAATTCCTTACAGATCCATTTTTTTCTTGTCCCCTTTCTCTGCCCTTTCTTGTATCCCCTCATTATAAGATGACACAATGTTGACACATACCACCAAGATTTCTGATGACAGCCAGTAAAACAGATAAGCTCCTCCTTTTATTTTGGCCATTGATTACTGTGCTGTGATTTGCTGGAGGCTGTGGCAATTTTTGTGCTTGCATGCTTGGAGCTTTGCAGCCAGAGTTTGCTGCAGGCCTTTGCGGAAGTTTAAGTTGGAATTTGAGGGTTTGTAGAAGTTTGAGACTTTCATTTTGTGAGCACTGGAAGTCAGTGCTTTTGCTGCTAGAGGCTGTTGGTTTTGGGGAACTGCTCCACAGAAGGCAGAGACAAGACCGCATCATGAGTAGGGTAGGTAGTGGTGAGGTGCCTTACAAACCTGGGTACTCCTGGGGAGCATCACAGTTGTCTAGTGGATTGGTCATAGGGCTAGGAGCCAGGAAATCTTTAGTTCTTGGGGGGAGGGGGGTAAGTCACTTAGTCATAAGTCATCAGTTTTCTCATCTGTAAAATGGGGATAATATTTCCCTACTTTCCAGGAGTGTTGTGGGGACTAAAGTGCAGCACAAACATTGAAAATGGGAACTTAAAGTGTAAAAGTGCTATTACTATTAAAAGTTCACGAACTGGCAACAGACTCAAACTATAGAGCACTGCATAGCAAGCACTTGTATATGAGAGACCTTACTGTTACCCTAAAAATTACCATAGGTTTGGTCTGTACTATGACCATGTATCAAAAGAGAAAGAGAAAAATACATTTCTGGAACTCTTTGACTTTCTCCTCAGGTGTTGGCAGGCTGTGGTGTGTTCTGAATGTAACAATATAGTGCCTGTAGCTCCATTTCAGATGCTTTCCAATATAAATGAAATTTCAGGATGCTCTGGCCTCTAAAGAGCTATTTAGAATTTCCAGGGATTGTATGTTCTGACAACAGACCCCTGTTTGTAAAGTTTTGGTGGATGATTATTCTTATTTATTCATGTTGCAGCAGCACTCAAGGTTCTTGCCGCAGTACAAATACATACCAAAAAGACAGTTCCTTCCCCAAAGAGTTTATAATATAGGTAACTTGAATATAGACAGATGAATACAGGTGGATGCAGACAGATGAGGAAGCACAAAGAAGTGATATTGGTCAGAATGATAGATCATGGTCTCATCACACCAGCTGCCTAAACATCTGTCAAAGTTTATGTAGGCATCACAGCAAGAGTTTTTAAAGGAGGGATTTAGAAAAAAAATCTTTATTTGTGGTAAACAAAGATGTTCAAATTCCATCATTTGCACCCATATTGCCTCCCACTCTCACCCTTCCTTCCCAAGGGTCATCATGAGAGTTTGAACCCAGCAGCTAACGAGCTTCAGCACAGACCTCTACCACTTCAGCTAAAGGAGTACTAATTATTACCTTTTGTGAGAGCCAGCACTAGAGGCTGACTTGACTGGAGAGGACTTTGCCAGTGGCTCATGTAATCTACATGCTTTTATACGAGCATTTTAATTTCAGTCCAAAGGAAGAGCAATGAAGAGGAGGAATGGATTTGTTT
This sequence comes from Chelydra serpentina, assembly GCA_037349315.1. NCBI lineage: Eukaryota > Metazoa > Chordata > Testudines > Chelydridae > Chelydra > Chelydra serpentina. The sequence continues at coordinate 34,320,086 of JBAIAC010000042.1, forward strand.
GAAGCATCTGTTCTCGGCACATCTGAACAGAGCAGAGCAGGGGTCTCAGCTAGAAATGTCTAGAAGAGTATGGACGTTACTAAGCACTCCTGATTGTTTTTCGTGAAGCCTGATGAGGTTCAACAAGGACAAGTGCAGAGTTCTGCACTTAAGACGGAAGAATCCCATGTACTGCTACAGACTAGGGCCCAACTGGCTAAGTAGCAGTTCTGCAGAAAAGGACCTAGGGGTTACAGTGGATGAGAAATTGGATATGAGTCAACAGCGTGCCCTCGTTGCCAAGAAGGCTAACGGCATTTTGGGCTGTGTAAGTAGGAACATTGCCAGCAGATCGAGGGACGTGATCATTCCCCTCTATTTGGCATTGGTGAGGCCTCATCTGGAGTACTGTGTCCAGTTTTGGGCCCCACACTACAAAAAGGATGTGGAAAAATTGGAAAGAGTCCAGCGGAGGGCAACAAAAATAATTAGGGGGCTGGACCACATGACTTATGAGGAGAGGCTGAGGGAACTGGGGGTGTTTAGTCTGCAGAAGAGAAGAACGAGGGGGGATTTGATAGCTGCTTTCAACTATCTGGAAGGGGGTTCCAAAGAGGATGGATCTAGACTGTTCTCAGTGGTTACAGATGATAGAACAAGGAGTAATGGTCTCAAGTTGCAGAGGGGGAGGTTTAGGTTGGATATTAGGAAAAACTTTTTCACTGGGAGGGTGGTGAAGCTCTGGACTGGGTTACCTAGGGAAGTGGTGGACTCTCCTTCCTTAGAGGTTTTTAAGGTCAGGCTTGACAAAGCCCTGACTGGGACGACTTAGTTGGGGATTGGTCCTGCTTAGAGCAGGGGTTTGGACTAGATGATCTCCTGGGGTCCCTTTCAACCCTGATATTCTATGATTCTATATAGAAAGCCACCATGACCGCAGGTAGTTCTTCATGTCTTACACATCCCTAGTCTGAAAGCTGAGCCAGTCAGAGCTTGGGGTGGGGAGGGTAAGGGGGAAATGTGTTATACAGGAGCTATTAAGGGTAATAGTGAATTAGCTGATCATGGTGTAAGGCCAGAAGGTGTGTCTGCTGTCATGATTGGCTTTCCACACCTGTATCATTTTGGCTAAGGGGAAGATTTCCCATCTCACCATAGCAAGTCAGTTATTACCACAGGACAGAATGCTGCTAGCTGGAAGAATCGACTGATTAGGCTTTCTGTTTGCTGAGAAGATGGAAGACATCACAGTTTCATTCCAGTTCTGAAGAATCCAGGTGAATCCAGATGCTTTAGACTGAGAAATCATCTCTGAAGAAGTTCAGGGAGTATAATGGGTGTATGTGTGTGTATATATGTGTGTACACACACACACACACACACACACACACACACAATGTCCTAAAGTAAAGAAATGCAAATGTTATGGTGAAACCCTACTTTGAGATCGAGATATAACAAACCAGACTTGCATGTCATTAGTGTGCATTGTATAAGCAACAGAAAGTTTGTGAAGATCTGCATTTGAACAGATTGTTATGTAGTAAGTTTACATAACTTTTCAAACAAAAGTAGATAGAATATTTCAAGTAATGTTTAAAACATTTCATTGTTTGATTTTAAATGTTACTGTTTGTATATTAAGCAATAGCTTTGGGTTTGGCTCTGTGTAATGCTTCCTGAAAAGAATGAACTCTGACTTGTGCTTTAGCAGAGAATATACAGGAGATGTAGGAAAAGTGCAGAGGGAAGCGTATTCTACTGTATGCGGCCTTTATCGATTTAACAAAAGCCTTTGACATGGTGTAGGTGTTTCAGGCCCTCTCTGGGGCGGCTGGGGACCAGACCGCCCCGCTATACCGTCAAGTTTTGGGGAATCAGCACAGTCTGGTGCTGCAGAGTCAGCCGTTCAGGCCCTCCTGGAGAGGGCCGGGCAAACAGACCGTTACTCGTGAGCCCAGGCCCTTGGACAGGGCGGGCACAAACAGTTAGGGCTCAGACCCTCAAGCAGGGGCTGAGCGAGCAGTAGGTCACTAGGCCCTGGCCCTTGGTCAGGGTAGAGCAATAAACAGTTCAGGGCTCAGGCCCTCAAGCAGGGGATGAGCAGTCAATAAGTCAGTAAGCCCTGGCCCTTGGTCAGGGCGGGGCAATAAACAGTTCAAGACTCAGGCCCTTAAGCAGGGGATGAGCAATCAACAAGGTGGTGGCAAGCCCAGGTCCTGGCTCTGGAGAACCTGGGAGAGGGGGAGACTGTCACCCACACGTTGGGTGGCAGGGGGGACGCAGGCCCACCCGCTCCACTGTGTCCCAGCCCGGGGCCCTAGCAGCGGCAGAAAAACCCGCTGCTGAGTCAGTGGGGATCCTGGCCGCAACACACTGACCTTGGCTCTGGCAGTGCTGCAGCCAGACTAGAGTCGGCTGCCCCCGGGCTACTTCCAGCTCCCCCCTCTCTGGGTACCTGGACCAGGGGGGTGTCCTCCACGAGGTCGCAGACCATCGGCACCTCAGAGTCGCTGATGGGCGGCAGGCCTGGCAGCTCCTCGGGTAGCAGGCTGGCGGCGGGCCTGGCAGCTCCTCGGGGTAGCAGGCCAGTGGCAGGCCTGGCGGCTCCTCGGGGTAGCGGGCCAGCGGCAGGCTTGGCTGGCCCGGCCAGTCCTCCGGTCGGCTGCTGGTCGCCGGGGTCTCCCAGCGGGGAGCTGCACCACTGGCGTCCAGCCTCTCTGGTGGCTGCTGCCCAACTACGGTCTGAGGGCCGGATTTTATACTTCCTGTGCCACCCCTTGACCCTTGAGGGGCGGGGCCAGGATTCTCCGGCTCCGCCCACTTGGGCGTCCGGGGAGGCTCCTCTCTCTCTGGGGTGGCTGGGGACCAGACCGCCTCGCTACACATGGTTAGTTTGCCTGGGATTTATGTTGTTCTGAGGAAGTTTGGTTGTCCACCTATATTGTTAAACCTTGTGAAATCCTTACATGATGGTATGAAGGCAACTGTAATGTATGAAACCCAACAGTCTGACTCGTTTAACATCAACAAGGGAATGAAGGAGGGTTGTGTACTGGCTTCTACTCTATTTAACATTTACTTCTGATTCCTGCTTCGACATGCGTTCTGTGATGTTTGAGACAGTGCCCATCTCAGCACTAGACATGATGGAGGTTGGCTTAATGTTGCAAAGTTCAGAACCAAGACGAAGGTGAAGGAGATCAACATGAGGGACCTGTTGTTTGCAGGTGATGCAGCTCTTGTGGCTCACAGTGTTGATGCATTACAATGTCTTATTACCAAGTTCTCTGACTCACGCAAAATCTTTGGGCTAGCAATAAGCCTGAAGGCTGTTATCATGCACCAAGGCTCTTCAGAACCAGTTCCAGATATCACCTTAGATCGTACTGGATGTTGTTGACTAGTTTTGCTACCTTGGCTCTAATGTTACCAGCAATGTAGGTCTTGATGCTGAGCTCACTAGTAGAATTGGCAAAGCAGCCAGGAACTTTGATCTTTTGCAAGACAGAGCCTGGAACAATAACAAATTGTCAACTAAAGTGAAAATCTGTATTTGAGACGTGTTTTAATCCACTCTTCTATATGGCTCAGAAACATGGACAGCTTATGCCAAACATACCAAAAGAGTAAACAGTGTTCATTTCAGATGCTTGCATAAAAGTCTTCAAATAAGATGGCAAGAGGGTAACAAATGTGAAAGTGTTAAATCATACTGGTATGTCATTCATGGGAACATTGATTAGTAAGAAACTAGTGGCTTGGACATGTCAAGCAAATGCTGGATTACAGGATCCCAAAGAGTGTGCTGTACTCTTGTGTTGATTCTTAAAACAATGCCCCCATTTTTTTTCTACAGGAGCAAAAATAGAGAAAGCAGATGGGGCCTGCAGTGTGAATGGGGATTTCTTTGCACCATTTCCCTGATGACTTGATGTAGTTTCCCTACAATTTGCAAAATTATGTGAATACGATATAGTAAATTTTGCTATTTAAAATCTCATAATGTTGTTGTCCCTTGTGATAAGAGTGGACAGATCATAAGAAAGCATATGCAAACTAGATGTTGTTCTAAAATTATTTGAGCACTGAAGAGTATTAGCAGTCAATCTGTACTCCATCTAAAACAGCCTGATGACCTCTAATGACTAGGATTTGAATCCTATAATCTGAATTTACTTAACAAGATAATTAAATATTTAAAGTCAGTTCATTTAGGGGCTAGAACGGATTATCTCCCCACACTCACAGATTTCTGTCCCTTTTATTAGTATGCACGGCTGTACATCCTCAATTTTTGTTATAGCGTTTCTTTCAAATCTCATATCTCTGTCTTTGCCATAGCAATTAGGACTCTGAAGAGCTGTCGTTGTCCTAGGAACTGAGGGAAAAGAGAAATTATGAAACACTGAATAAGAGAAAATGGGTCTAGTCCTGACTGCAGTGGAGAAAAGCACTCAGAAAAGTTAATTAAGCTCAGGAAATAGACAGCAAGATAATTAAGTTTAGGCCTAATTTTAAACGGCAGGCATTCTGTGCTGTTTTTACAAGAGACTAAAGGGACATCATGCAGAGACACTCCAGGCCTTCAGTCAGATTCTCAAAAGATCATTATGGCTGATGTTAAACAGATAGGCAAGCTAATGCGATGGGGGCAAATGTTTCTTTTTTACATGTTTAATATTGTGCCATAAATGTAAACAAGAAATGAATAGGGAATTTATTATTACTGATAACTAGATATTTAAATGGTTTTTCAGCAAGGAAACAAACATTTAAAAAAGTTGGATGTGGTTGTTACTTCATCTGTCAGATTAAAACTTTGTGTCCTGTACTGCAGTTTATTGAAAATTACTGAGGCCTGGTCTACACTGGGGATGGCGGGGAGGTCGATCTAAGTTATGCAACTTCAGCTACGTGAATAACGTAGCTGAAGTTGACGTACTTAGACCTACTCACCACGGTGTCTTCACTCCAGTGAGTCAATTGCTGCTGCTCCCCCATCAACTCTGCCTGCGCCTCTCGCGGCGGTGGAGTACAGGAGTCAATGGGAGAGCAATCGGGGTCGATTTATCGCGTCTAGACTAGATGCGATAAATCGACCCCTGCTGATTTGATTACTGCCCACCGATCCAGCGGGTAGTATAGACATACTCTGAGATACCTCTTTCATTTTGTTTAAATCCGGCACACAGTGTCTGCTTTCCCGTCATTGGGGTTCTCAAACAAATATGCCACTTCACACACAGGAAAGGTGTGTTCCTAGCACTGCACATCAGTAACAAAAGAATCTCTTTAGGGGTTGGAGTGGACTTTGCAATGGCTCTTTACCCAGTGTAGTGTTTTATAACCAGACACATAAAAATACTTGAAGGAGATGAAAAATGAAGTAAGAATACAGAATAGGGTATACTCAATACCTGTAGCATGCAGGGTACTTATTTGATGTTTTTTGAAATGCTTCTAAGTCTGTGCATAACAAATTACTCTGTCCTTTATTAGTGGCTAATATTTTAGATACCAGTTCCGCATTCTGGCAGGGTTGGGCCCAAAGGTTGTAATTGTCTAACCCCTCTATAGATTTTGTGGTCACTTATAGGAAATAACTGCATAATACATTTTCTTTAAAACTGAACAGTCTGTCACTGGTCTTTTTCATCCACTATTGTTTGTGTTGTGCATGTTTATTCAACTTGTAATCTCTCTCAATTTTAATGTTCTTCCTGAGATAAAAGGTCATCTCTCCTATGGAAAGAACTGTACAGTGGGAGTGACTTGATTTTTTTAAAACCATTAGATTCACTCTTATTAAAATGTAGCTTAATAAAGACATAGCTGACTGTTGAGCTTTATTCCATTAGGAAGTGAAAGGGTTGGAGAACACTGTGTCTACCCAGAGGTCATTTCCCCTTGAATCTGGATTTATTCATTCTGATTTATGCGGAAGATAAAGGTCTTTTTCAAGATTTTTAATTAAATTAATAAGGACCAATATGCAATTTGTATATGATGAAAATGATGAGAAATCATGAGACTTAAAAAAAAATCTGGCAGTTAAAAATAAACTGAATTTCAGGGAACGAAAGCCACCTTTTATTGGAGCCCTATCTCCTCCCTTTCACTCGCATTACATGCAGTGGCAGGGAATTAGATTAGATAACCCAATACATCAGTGAACAAGTGTGCCCCAATTGTCTCTTACTCTCCCAATGTTACAAGTAATCCAGCATTCCCAACTCTTGCAACTATAACACAAGTCTTGTGAAATTTGATGTTTTTCTTAAATCCTGGCTCCTGAATTTGTGAGAATTTCAACTTTCATTTTACAAAAAGTGAGTATCTAGACCTCCAGATTGTGGGAGGAAAAAAGCTTGAAGACATAACCCAAGTGCACCCTGAAGGCTCAAAAACCAGAACACAAATGAGCCCCTTGGTGTTTTTATTTTTATTTTTTTTTAAACTCATGACCCAATGTCATGAGGTTTTTTTTAAGCCTGACTTAAGATTTTTGAATGCGTGGGGTTAGCTATATTAAACTACACAAGTGATTCCTTGAGTGGAGAGTGACTTTTAGATGGATGGATTAAAAAAGAAGGATTTTCACAGTAGGTTTAATTTTCCACAACCATGGATGTTAGGAACATTCATTTATAGAAATAGCATATATAGTATTATGTTCTACGTGTCTGAATTCTGCTTATAGACTGGGGTATATCTGTATTTCCACGAGTGGGATTTAACTGTGGCTATGGGCAGTAGGCATTGTGGTGTTCTATATATTCTTCCCTAACAAACTTAATCAGTGTACGCGTCAAAATAAGTTTAACTCTCAGCATTATGAGTTCACCCTGCCAACTCAACATCAGTTTGTGGTCTTTCCCCTAATGATTATTACACAAAAAGTAAAGCAAGTACTTTTATTTTAGATGAAGAAAGAAACAGTCTAAAATCTCCATAAGAGAGAGGTATGTGTCATATGCTGTAAAATCTTAGCTTGGCTCACAGCCTTGCTAGAAGGCAAGCAGGCTGACTTACATTTAAAGATGCAATATCAGGAAAACTATAATTGCTAGTTCATACAGCACAATTCTGTAGGATGGAGAATGTCTGCATGTTGTGTTGTCCTACTTGAAATCACAGAGTTATTACAGGGAGTGAAGTGGTCTGGTTGGATTTTTGTGGCATTAGGAGATGTGAAGGGAGCATCATTCGGTGTTGACAGTGGAACACCCAATCAACATAGGATTTCCTGATGTCTGGGGAAGGGGATATATTTGCTACAAAACTCTGGTTAGATTTCCTGAGATTGGCAGTGTGGGCTGGGGCATCCCTCAGTGATACATGCTCTTTGTAATGGAAGAGCAGACCTAATCATCACTGTTATGCGACATGGTTTACGTGACGGTTACAGGGTGAGCCTCATCTACCCTTTTTATCAAGTGCACCCCTCCGTTGAGAGGTTTGACTTCCTGCATCTCTCTCCAGGTGGAATAACACGGTCTGACTGTGGGTGCAGGCTTCCTTCTTCCCAGCCATATTATCTCAAAAAGTCCCACTAAGTTTGGCACCTGTAAGCCTTTTCCTGCAAGAGCCTGTGACAGCAGCTGATTAAAATGATTTAGAGCAAACCATTATTTATTTCTTCACCCACAGCAAGAAGAGCAAATGCTTAAAATAATAAAGACCTAAACACACACTTCCCCTTACCAAACCCTTAATCTTTCTTTGAGAGCTTTTGTAAGTTCCAGTAATCTCCATCTCTGGCTCGAAGAAGCAGACTGTCTTGTTCACAACATGTGCGCATGTGCTCTCTCTCTCTCTCAGGGAGTCTGGGTGTCATACCCCCACTCCCCATCCTCACAGCCAGCATCTTTACGGTTTAGGATCCTCTTTAATCCTAGACTTTGGTTATGGAATCAAGACTCTTGCATTCTAGTCTTGGTCTTCCTCTTCATTTGTTTAATTTCTTAGTAATTTTTAACAACATAAAGAGTAAAGGTGGACTGTGCTGTGAATGCATGAGTGACTAATTTAACTAGATATTGCCAGACAAAAAATGACCTTCAAATGGAATTAAGGTTGAGAATATGAATATATCAGTATCTTAAAGTTTAAACATTACAATTACATTGTAATTAACCAAAAGCCAAGTGGCGTACTCCTAGGAAACGCAAAGTTAAGATAAAACATTCTAAAGTAAAATGTAGTAATGGCACCCAAACAACCTTAGCTCTGCCCTGTAATGATGCTCTGCGATATAGCAGTAGGGATATACTACCGACAACCTGACCAGGATGGTGATAGTGACTGCTCAGGGAGATTAGAGAGGCTATAAAAATAAAAAACTCCATAATAATAATAATTAATTGATAATATTGGGGGATTTCAACTAGTCCCTTATTGACTGGGTACATGTCACCTCAGGACGGGATGCAGAGATAAAGTTTCTTGACACCTTAAATGACTGCTTCTTGGAGCAGCTCGTCTTGGAACCCACCAGAAGAGAGGTAATTCTTGATTTAGTCCTAAGTGGAGTATGGGATCTGGTTCAAGAGGTGAATATAGCTGGACCGCTTGGTAATAGTGACCATAATATCATTTAGCATCCCTGTAGCGGGGAAAACACTACAGCAGCCCAACACCGTAGCATTTAATTTCAGAAAGGGAGGCTACACAAAAATGAGGAAGTTAGTTAAAGAGAAATTAAAAGGTACAGTACCAAAAATGAAATCCCTGCAAGCTTCATGAAAACGTTTTAAAGAAACCATAATAGAATGTCATCTTAAATGTATCCCCCAAATTAAAAAACATAGTAAAAGAATAAAAAAAGTGCCACTGTGGCTAACTTACTGCTTCTTTTACTTTGTTGGAGACAAAAAGGTATCCTTTAGAAAGTGGAAGTTAAATCCTAGTGAGGAAAATAGAAAGGAGCATAAAATCTGGCAAGTGAAGTGTAAAAATATAATTAGGAACGCCAAAAAAGAATTTGAAGAACAGCTATCCAAAGACTCAAAAAGTAATAGCAATTTTTTTAAAGTACATCAGAAGCAGGAATCTTGCTAAACAACCAGTGGGGTCACTGGACAATCGAGATGCTAAAGGAGCACTCAAGGATGATAAGGCCATTACAGAGAAACTAAATGAATTCTTTGCATCGGTCTTCACAGCTGAGGGTGTGAGGGACATTCCTAAACCTGAGCCATTTTAGGTGACAAATCTGAGGAACTGTCCCAGATTGAGAAGTCATTAACGGAGGTTTTGAAACAAATTGATAAATGAAACAGTAATATATCACCAGGACCAGATGATATTCATCAAGAGTTCTGAAGGAACTCAAATGTGAAATTGTAGAACTACTAACTGTGCTTTGTAACCTATCATTTAAATCAACTTCTGTATCAAGTGACTGGAGGACAGCTAATGTGATGTCTGTGACTTTGCACCCCATAATGCTTTATAGAAATATGCTTATAAGTGTAAATATAACAAAACTGGAATATATTTTAGCTGGATATGCCATGTAACATCTTTGCAAAGGTTATGTTCTACTGCATGTATTCATTCTATTTGTATGCATGTATCATTTTTATATCTGAAGTTATGAGTGTTGGCTCTATGCTTGTATTTAAACTGTTTGCTATAGAAAGCACCTAAGGCAGATTTGGTCAACATAGTGTGAAGGGGTTATTCAAGTAAATGGAAGTACTTGGCTAACAATGGACCGTGATAGATGCCAATCCACATCTGAGCTTTCCTGGGAACATTTGGGCTAACATGTGGGCAATGGCTTGGCCTGTAGAGAACTGAGTCATGCATGGGCATGTGACTTGCCCATGTGACTCCAAAACTCCATGTTGTAGCTGTGATTCTACACAGGGGGAGAGATGGTTTTCCATCCACATGAGAGACACTATATAAGCCCCTGGAAATCCCTCTATTTTGTTTTCAGCTGGCTCAGAAGATAGCCTCCTCACCCCAAAGAGATGCCTGAAAGAAAGTGGAACAAAGGACAATAACTACAGGGGTGTGAGTGATTGCTGGACCCAGACTAGGAGGAAGACCAGTCTGTAAAAGAAGCTTATTGGAACATCTCGGAGGGTGAGATTTTCCTGCATTTAGTTTCTTACTGTATTAGGCTTAGACTTGGGTGTTTTATTTTATTTTGCTTGGTAATTCACTTTGTTCTGTCTGTTATTATTTGAAACCATTTAAATCCTACTTTTTATATTTTATAAAATCATTTTAAACTTATTAATTAACCCAGAGAAAGTATTAATTCCTGGGGTAGTAAACAGCTGTGCATATTTCTCTATCAGTGTTATAGAGGGCGAACAAGTTATGAGTTTATCCTGTATAAGCTTTATAGAGAGTAAAATGGATTTATTTGGGGTTTGGATCCCATTTGGAATCTGGGTGCTGGAGACAGGAGCACTTCTTAAGTTTTCAGTTAAGCCTGCAGCTTGTGGGGGATGTGGTTCAGATCTGGGTCTGTGGTTGTAGCAGCCTAGTGTGTTGGCACAACCAGGCAGGGCACTGAAGTCCCAAGCTTCCAGGGAAAACGGGCTTAGAGGTAGTCCCAGCACATCGGGTGTCAGTTCCCAAGGGGGTTTCTGTGGCCCAACCTGTCACAATGCCAATTTTTAAAAAGGGCTCCAGAGACAACCCTGGCAATTACAGGCCAGTAAACCCGACTTCAATACCGGGCAAACTAGTTGAAACTATAGTAAAGAACAGAATTGTCAGACACATAGAATAACATAATTTGTTGGGGAAGAGGCAACATGGTTTCTGTGAAGGGAAATCATGCCTCACCAAACTACTAGAATTCTTTGAGGGAGTCAACAAGCATGTAGACAAGGGGGATCCAGTGGCTATAGTGTACTTAGATTTTCAGAACGCCTTTGACAAGGTCTCTCGCCAAAGGCTCTTAAACCAAGTAAGCTGTCATGGGATAAGAGGGAAGGTCCTCTTATAGATGGGTAACTGGTTAAAAGAGAGGAAACAAAGGGTAGGACTAAATGGTCAGTTTTCAGAATGGAGAGAGGTAAATAGTTGTGTTCCCGAGAGGTCTGTACTGGGACCAGTGCTGTTCAACATATTAATAAATGATCTGGAAAAAGGGGTAAACAGTGAAGTGGCAAAATTTGCAGATGATATAAAACTACTCAAGATAGTTAAGGCCAAAACTGCCTGTGAAGAGTTACAAAGGGATCTCACAAAACTGGGTGACTGGGCAACAAAATGGCAGATCAAATTCAATGTTGATAAATGCAAAGTAATGCACATTGGAAAACATAATCCCAACTATACATATAAAATGATGGGGTCTAAATTAGCTGTTATCACAAAAGAGAGATCTTGGAGTCATTGAGTGGATGTTTTCAGAGAACTATACACACTGTGCAGTGGTAGTCAAAAAAGCAAACAGAATGTTGGGAATCATTAAGAAAGGGATAGCTCATAAGTCAGAAAATAACATATTACATCTATATAAATCCATGGTACGCCCACATCTTGGATACTGAGTGCAGATGTGGTTGCCCCATCTCAAAAAAGATATATTGGAATTGGAAAAGGTTCAGAAAAGGGCAACAAAAATGATTAGAGGTATGGAACAGCTTCTGTATGAAGACAGATTAAAAAGACTGGGACTTTTCATCTTAGAAAAGAGACGACAAAGCGGGATATGATCAAGGTCTATAAAATCATGACGGGTGTGGAGAAATAATGAAGTGTTTACTCCTCATAACACAAGAACTAGGGGGTCACCAAATGAAACTACTAGGCAGCAGGTTTAAAACAAACAAAAGGAAGTATTTCTTCACACAACGCATAGTCAACCTGTGGAATTCTTTGCCAGAGGATGTTGTGAAGGCCAAGACTTATAACAGGGTTAAAAAAAGAACTAGATAAGTTCATGGAGGATAGGCCCATCAATGGCTATTAGCCAGGATGGGGAGGAATGGCATCCCTAGCCTCTGTTTCCTAGAAGCTGAGAATGGGTGACTATGGATGGATCACTTGATGATTACCTGTTCTGTTCATTCCCTCTGGGGCAACTGGGTATACTTTACAAACTTAACAACTGGATATACTAAGGATATGTAGGAATACGCCATTGAAATGCAACAGCCACTGGGGTGAAACACTATGCAACAGATTAAGGAAAAGTGAAAAATACCTTATCTGCTGAATTGCAGAGAGAATATAGAAGATAATTCACCAAGTTAAGTAAGAGTCGGAGAGTTAAATATTCCAGTGGCTATACACAGGTATAGGAACACAACACACACGTTAAAAGGTTGAAGCAACATCATAGCAAAATGGACACAACAAGCTGCCAAGAATCATTCTCTCTCTGCCACTGGTGTGAGGTCAAGTCACTTTGTGCCCCAGTGGCTTGTGACAGTAATGTACAGTCTTCATTTTGTGAAAGAGATTCTCTTGCTCATTTAGTTTTAATAAAAGCTTCAATAAACTGTGCTGGAATGTACACAGATGGAACAGTCTGATACATATGTAGGAATTTAAAGCTTATCATTTGAATGATAATAGTTATAAAATTACTCAGACCTTGGTTTTCTGTGTGTGTGTGTTTTACTGGAGTGGAAGCAACTGTTGTAGATAAGGTTGCATCATCATTTCCATTCTGAGGCTATGTTTTCAGATGCTCATAACTACCCAGTGTTTTCAGGCTGAAATTTGCCTCTGTCTGAAATGGACTTTGAAGAAAAAGGAGGGGAAAAATGTTCAAGCAAAATCAGTTCTTCTATTAGGGAGCATACAAAGAGTGAGAAATATTTTCTTCATTATGACAAAGAATTCTTGCAGTTTCCTTTGACCTTTAATGCTAGAAGAGCAATGCGTAGAGAGTTGAAATTTGACAGCAAAGTAGTCTTCATTTAGAAATGCTTTTGATTTCCAGTGAAAATTGGTTTGGTTTTGCTTTGACTGCGTTACAAACTTTTGAAAATGATACTTCTTCATAAATGCCTTAATGGCTAGATTTCCAAAAGGGCTCAGCACCCAACAGGTCCCAGTGAAAATACTGGAAACTACTGGCTGGTGAGCTTTTTTGCAAAGCTGACCTCAAGCTCAAAGTCAATGGTGGGAGAGTGGTTTAGTTCAAATTCACACAGTAGTTAGGCACCTAATCTTGCAAACATTTAAATTTATGTGTAACTTTATTCCTGTGAGTAATCCAAATCCATGGGCGTACTCAAGTGAGTAAAGTTACACACAAGTTTAAGTGTTTGCAGGATCAGAGCCATAGTTCTATGTTCACTACAAGAAATGCATGGACTCGGTAACTCTGAACCTTACAAGATGAAACTGCCATGAGAGTCCTTGCGTATTTTGTAATGTGCCCTGCTCTGGACAACTTAGGGGCTTCAAAGTCAGGCACTCCACAGCTCAGAAAGGTACAGAGCTATGAGCCTGAAATTCACTTTTGATACCATCTGAACAAAACGCTGACTACACAAATGTTTGTGAGCAAATGAATACAAAAGGGGTGCACACACTGCACTCTGAAATTTGGTTTCTAGTTTTCAGAATTATTAATTAGTTTCCCACCAGTCTAAATATTAAACAAACAGTACATCCAATTTTGGCGGACCGCTGAATAGCAAAACACTAACCTAATTCTGGGTCTGAACAGTTCTCTAATTTAAATAAACAAATTAGATAAAATACCTCCATTACAATGGTCTGTAGTAGTGGTTTCAAATGCTATGTCTTATGAACAGTGGTTTGGGGATAGAGCTGAGCGATATTTGTTGGTCCAATAGTACACTGGCCAAAAACATGCAATTGTGGGGTAACCAAAACTATTTGTGAATGTGGGTCAAATTTAAGGAATAGCTTCAGTTGCATAAAAATGAGGATTTTGCCAAAACTTAAATGGCTCATTTTAACATTTAGTTTTGAAATGATGTTCAAAATGTTTTGTTCAACCCGACTGACATTTTCTGTTTTTTGTTTTGTTTTCAAAAATACAAACCAAATTTTTTGGGAGGGGTGGAGGTGGGAGTGGATTTTGCTAAATCAATTATTAGGTCAGCTCCATCTGGGACATTACTGTAGAGGGCTGCAGTGGTATTGGGCCTGCCTATCCTCTCACACTGGTGTACTTTCGTTGACTTCAGCAAAGTTATTCCTGATTTACACCAATATATGAGAGAGAAGAATAAGGCCCGTAGTTATTATTAGTAGTCATTTTTTTCTAGGAGGTGGTATTAGAAGTACAGAAGTGACTTATTTTATCTCCTGCATTAAGAGTATGATATAAATACCTTTAATTTGCAAGAATGTATCCTTACCCATGTTTATTCAACAGAATGGGGCACATTAGCCATTTACAATGGCCAAAACCAGCTCCAAAAAAGGCCAACCTACACACTGGTCCTGATGGTTTTCACGTTAAGAGATGCTTTTCATACAAACTCTGCCTACTGTTCTTCTGCAGAACCACACCCTTTCTTCTGCACTGAGGCCATGATGATTAAGTTAACATCTAGCTTTGCATGTTAGGTCAATTTGTTTTCCCTACCCTATCTTCAGTTAGCCTTATCTGTTTATTCTGTCTGCATGGGCAATATGTTTTTACAAAGACTTTGGCAAAATCAAAGATAGGGCTGTGCCTCTGAATATTCATGAAAATCCAGTCCTAAGAGTATTCACTACTCTGTTCAAAGGAACAGACCATTTTATAGCATGCTCCTCATCTGTTTGCTAAAATATCATGTCGCTTAGTCCAGCCCTCACTTTTTCCAGAGAACATTACCAAGGATCATGGTTCTTCCGGAAATTGCATTTCAGTGCTTTGTGTGTTGGACAATAAATTGGAAGGTGAAGGGGGAGATCAACAGACATGTGAGTACCTAGAAGTATTGCATGTGTGACGATGTGCACATTTTCAGACAAAAGAAGAGTACATTATAATAAGAACAAGAAAGCTAATCTTTGTGTGTTGAAGTGATGTTGATTTAGCACAGATACATGAGCAGATATGAAATGTTATTAGATTTTATGTAAATCAAACCCTTGGCGCAGCATGTTAACGACAACTGAACATAACTCGCTCCCCTCCAAGTAACACTTATTTCCAAGTGCAGCATGCTCTTGTTAAACTAGCTCAGGTTTTGCATTCCATGAAAGAGAAACTATCAACAAGAGCACTGAATCATGCTGCCTACTAGACGCCACTTCTTTCTACCATTACATTTAGTTAAAAGGCAGTCACTGTGATTTATACAGCGTTGTTTGAATGGATAAAGCATTTCTGCTGGGGGAAAATCCTACATGAAAGAAGACAAACACAGGACTCATAATCATGAGGACAGCGTTCCAGTAGGTGACTTATGTAGGTACTTTTAATTTGGCTGGAAATGTTAGTTGTAATTACCATTGAGAAACTTTGAAAAACCTTTTCACTACAAATACTGGAGTGAGAACCAATGCTGCAGCTCAGGCAGTATTTATTCCATGGAACATGAGAGAATCACCTGGGACAATCTGTTTCAGAATGAAACATGGCTGTTTTGGAAATCCATTCACCATGCAAAAGCTACTGTATTACTTTTGAGAGACCTAATAACTTCTGACAGTCCTTTTGACCAATAAGTAAATAATTTTCTCAATATTGTTAAAAATATTTCTTCGGTTGGAACACTTACTTTTTCCCTTCTGTTTAAATGAAACATTTCATTTCGAGCATGAATACAACCGCTGGATAGTGTGAAAAATTGAAAAATCATACCTGAAGAGAATTGCCACAGAAAATGTAACACATGAGGTCTGATTCACCTTATTGTTCTATGCAAACAAAGAGTAACTTTGGAGTCAATGGGGATATACCAGTGTAAAACCAGTGTGAATGAATATTTTAAACATACTGGTGCAGTAGGAAGAGAGAGTCTGGAGTATGGGGCCTGGTCCAAGGCCTCAACCAAAGTCAGTGAAAGTTATGCTATGAGCAAAAGTCAGGCCCTGTTAAAAGCAGGTGCTTGCCTGCACGATCACTATCCAGTATGTAACCTCGGCACCAGTACTGCTAGCATTCTCAAAATACACTGACTATGTAAACACATTCCAGCAAGCTAGCATAAGTACACCCTAAACTAGTACAGGTGATAAAATGGTTTGACTGAATCCTAGAATAGGATTGGAAAGGACCTCGAGAGGTCATCTAGTCTAGTTCTCTGCACTCAAGTGAAGTTATGAATAGTGATGTTTTGTCTGAGGCATCAGGAGGAAGGTACAAGGGGCAGTAACAAACATGTCATGAAACACGTAAGGAGATACATAAGTTGTTTATCTCAATTGTTTGTCTCAGTCTATAAATGTTGGAATATCTCACCTGAACCCTTTGTCTGACTGAGCTGGTCCACTGTCATGGACATACATGTATTAGTGTTCCTTTTGAATATATGGGGTGCTAGTACTGTGCTTTGTTGCCAATAAACTTGGCCAAGTACCTTTGCCACTAAACCAAGTCTGGGGTGTTTCTGGACTGTTCGATCGAGGTCTGCTGAGCCATGTACCTGGCCAGAGCTGGAATGACACAGAGAGAGAACATATGCAGCCAACCACTGACAACAGGGTTAGATGCATTATAGGGGAAAATGGGAAGCTGTTAAAGAATATATTCTGTGATAACATTCATGGCCCCAATAAACTGTATCGGGGCACTGTAGAAATTAAAATCTCATTTAAGAGGAGATAAGAGCTGCCTGGAACTAGGCATTATGAAAACATGATGCTTCCGTTATTTACTTGATTCTTAATATATCCCCAAAGGAGCAGTAAAACTTTTCCAAATCATGCAGATAAAAATCATGAGTAAAAAAGACTTAGTGGCATTTTAAATTAAAATAATTAGGCCAGAGTGGAAGCTTTCAAAGAGTTAGCAGCCATGCTAGTATGAGAGAAATCTCTTCATTAACTTGTGTCAGGTTTTTCAATCTAATATTTAGTGAAAAAGTCATTTCTAAATTCACATTAGGAATACTGAGGAAATGAACTAACCCTGCTTAAAATAATGTGTTTCTATGACAAGATTTTTCAAAATCAGGCCAGCAAAATAAAGTTTACTGGGGCAAACTCTGCTCTGTTACATGTCTACAGTTCCCACTGAAGTCAATGGAAGATGCATTGTATAACAAAGTAGAACTAGCTCTTTAATGGTAATTAATAGTCAAAATACATAATGAGCTTTATTCACTTCTCACCGCAGTGCAACACCATTGACTTTATAAAAGTTACTTCTGATTTCTATCAGAGAGCAGAATGAGGACCAGTGTCTTTATAGGCTGCTTTTCTGACTCAGAAGATACTAATTTTCCGCTCATAGTTGAGGAATGCACAGTTCAACTCAGGAGATGAACAAAGGTGGCTTTAAGCCATCTTTGTGCTCTCTTGCTTCTGAACTAGCTGGTCTCTGGTCTAGTCTCCCACTGTAAGTTAGAACAATGAGGAGTACTTGTGGCACCTTAGAGACACCATCATAGGACCCAACCACATCAGCCACGCCAACAGAGGCTCGTTCACCTGCACATCTACTAATGTGATATATGCCCTCATGTGCCAGCAATGCCCCTCTGCCATGTACATTGGCCAAACTGGACAGTTTCTACGCAAAATAATAAATGGACACAAATCAGACATCAAGAATTATAACATTCAAAAACCAGCTGGAGAACACTTCAATCTCCTTGGACACTATAACAGACTTAAAAGTGGCAATTCTTCAAAAAAAAAACCCTTCAAAAACAGACTCCAATGAGAAACTGCAAAACTGGAATTAATTTGCAAACTGGACACCATCAAGTTAGGCCTGAATAAAGACGGAGTGGATGGGTCACTACAAAAACTAATTTCCCCATACTATTACTCACACCTTCTTGTCAACTGTTTGAAATGGGCCACCCTGATTACATTAGCCTCATTACCACTACAAAAGTGATTTTTCCTCCCTTGGTATTCTACTGTTGAGAATAGCCCACTTCCACTTTAATTGAATTGTCTCGTTAGCACTGACCCCCCACTCCCATCTTTTCATGTACTGTGTATATATACCTGCTACTGTATTTTCCACTCCATGCATCTGATAAAGTGAGTTTTAGCCCACAAAAGCTCATGCCCAAATACATTTGTTAGTCTCTAAGGTGCCAAAAGTACTCCTCGTTGTTTTTGCTGATACAGACTAACATGGCTACCACTCTGAAATTGTAATTTAGAGCAGTCTTAAGCCTTCTCTAACTTGTGCCATTTTCCAAGAGCTGAAAGAAGTTGATACAGCCGCCTGTGATCAGCAGGCTCCAAGAAAGCCCCTGACACACTTGCTTTGCTCTGGACACACACTCTTCACCATCAGTTGGAAGAGGTGGTGATGTAGAAGCTGTTATGCTGGCTTTCTGCCACCATCCTCCTATGCCTCCCATAGCTGATCACAGAGGCTTCAGGGGTGCGTTGTTCCATGCTGGTGCAGGGAGAATCAGGGCCATCATTTTTCTAACGGCTCTAGCATGATCTGGTGGACTGAGTTGAGGACTGCAAACAGAGGCGCCAAGTTCCCCAAGGGGGTGCTCGACCCTCCCCGCTCTGCCCCAGGTCCCACCCTCAAACCACCCCTTCCCCCAAGACCCCAGCCCTGCCCTACTTCTTCTTGCCCCTGCTCATCCCTCCCTAGCGAACAGCTGATTGTGGCAAGTGGGAGGCGCTGAGAGGGAGGGGGAGGATTTGATTGGTGGGGCTGCCGGTGGGTGCTAAGCACCCGCTATTTTTTTTCCATGGGTGCTCCAGCCCCGGAGCACCCAGAGAGTCAGCGCCTGTGACCATAAGCTAGGAATGCATGTATTCTAATCTTAGCTCTGCCACAGATTTGTTGTGTGACAGCAAATAAATTAGGTTGCTTCTGCAGGCTGAGCTTATTGGAAGCACCAGGGACTCCTTGCATTCTTCCATTCTCTCTTTCTCAAGCTCCCTGTGTGCCACTCACCTATTCCTCTATTTCCAGGGACTCTCTGCAACTTCTCCACCTCCCTCCTCATGCCTTGGGCCCTAAATTCTCTGCTTCCACCATACCAGGATCCCCTGTTCTCCGTCCTGCCACCTAGAGCTCTGTTTACCTTCCATTCCCATCTTCCTCTGTGCTAGGGGATGTGTGTGCCCCCCAGTTTGCTTCCCCTGCCAGGGGTTCTCCATTTTCCTTACCACCCCATACCAGGATCCTATATTCTCCCCTGCATGCCAGGGTCTTTGTGCATGCATGCCCACCTTCCCAATCTTCATTATGGTTTGTCTGAGAGACTAGTCATTCAGGGTTTCAACATGTTCAACTCTATTGGGAAGATGAGCAGAGATGAGATGGGGTATTATGAGTGAAGGAATTAATGGGTGCTATCAGACAGTTGTTTGACCAATAGACAACTGTAGAGGTACTTGAAGATGTGGCTTATTGTTAAAATTGTGCCTTATTTCCAGTCTGAATTTGTCAAGCTTACAGACTATGATCAAGTCACTCCTTAACCTTTTCTTAACCTAAATAGATTGAGCTCTTTGAGTCTATCATTGTAAGGCATGTTCTCTAGTCCTTTAATCATTCTTGTGGCTCTTCTCAGAACCCTTCCCAATTTATCAACAAAATTAACCACAAATTATTCTTGATTTGTGGACACCAGAACTGGACACAGTATTCCAGCGACGGTTGCACTACTGCCAAATACAGGGGCAATATAAGTTCTCTACTGCTACTCCAGATTTTTCTGTTTATGCATTCAAGTATTGCATTAGCCCTTTTGGCCACAGCCTCACACTGGGAGCTCATGTTCAGCTGATTATCCACCATGACCCCCAAATGCAGAGTCACTGCATCCCACCATAGACACCTCCCCCATCCTGTAAGTATGGCCTGCATTCTTTGCTCCTAAATGTATGCATTTACATTTAGCCATATTAAAACACATTGTTTTACTTGTACCCACAGTAATCCTGTGATGGGCTTAATCCCCATCACCTCTAAGGCAAGGGATACACCCTAAGTAGTTTTGCTCTGCACCTGTGAGGTGTTTAACTGATTGCTTTCTAGACAGAGGAAGAGGAGTTAAGCTGCATAAGGAGCAGAGTGTGCCTGTGGAAAGGGGATACCTAGGAAAGAGGAGTTAGGGAGAGTTCTTTCTCTCTGGGATGGGCCTGGAGGAAGGTCTAGTAGTTTGGGACTGGCTGTGGCCAGGAAGCAGAGCTACAGGAATTGGGTTAACTTCTGTGGTGGGGCCCTAAAGTGGAGAAGAGCCCTGATCTAGGGATCTGTGAGGACCAGAGAATGAAGTAAAAGCCCATGAGGGGTGGAAATCCAGTATAAGTGATACTTAGACTCCCAGCAGGAAAAACCTGGGCAGGTAGTACCCTGACAAGGAGGAGGAATTGAATTTAAGCCCCAGAAGGGGTAAAGGGACTTTTGTTTGAAACTAAATCCTGGAAGAGGATCACACTGTGGTGTGACTTGGCTGGAGGGCTGAACCACAGCAGACTCAGTAAGGCAGTCTGGAGAAGGGACCCTAATGGGAATGACCATTGTAGCTGAGGGAGCAGCCACCAGAGGGAGAGTGGGAAGCAAAGTCCCCTGCAATGCTACATACAACACAAGAAGGTTCCCTAGAGGTAAGGATGTGTGCTTGCAGATCTAAAATGCTCTATATCAATGACCCAGCTCTTCATTAGTTATTAATTAAAATTAATAATCTTTTTTAAAAGATGGGGAATAAAAATTTGATATGAGTGCTTCAGTCTAACAGCAAAGATATAATAAAATTCAATGGTTGGAAGATGAAACAAGAAAATTTGTTGATGAAAAATAAGACACACATTTTTAACAGTGAGGGTAATTAACCATGGAAGAATTGTGGTGGATTCTCCATCACTGAATTTTTCTAAAAGATACTCTAGTTCAACCATGAATTAATGCATGGGAGGCCTATCACCTGTGTTACACATGAGGCCAGACTAGATGATTACAATGGTTCCTTTCGGCCTTATCTATGAATGTTTCTTTCCTGAAGAACTCAGGGCTCCCACTTTTGCTATATCCTCTCACTCCTGATATTGATGGAGATTTTTCTCAAATCAGTGCAGTAGATGATATCACAAGGTATTCTGTGGGGATCAGCCTGTGGAATATAAGAGATTGGGTCTGAACTCCAAAGGTATTCTAGGTTTTGAGTGGACAAGAAATCCTTGGCCCATCAAAGCGCAATGTTGTATAACTAATATTTTGAATATGTCTCTTGCACAAAGCTGTTCAGGCCTTGACACTCTTCAGCTAGGAACACTTTAAAATCTAATCTATATTTTAGTCAACTTGAAATGTTGTGGTCCTAACTATTGAATGGTATTTTTATCTATTTGGATACTTTTATTGCCTCCGTTCCTAGTATCTGAGGGCTTGATGTATATTAATTTATCTTTGTGACATACTGGGGCACAATCCAGACTAGTGGGGGGCTGTCACCCCTGCCCTGCAACCATGGGGGCCTTAAAATGCCTTGAAGTACCTCCCATCTAGATTGTTCACAAACAGCCTGCCAGCATGCAAGCCACACCCTGAGTGTCTGTGTGTAAATGCAGCCTGCCACCCATACCCTAACTCTCACAAGCCTTGGTTATACTGCATGTGATCCTAACAAACTTCCCCCAGAAATGTATGTCCTATATTGTCCAGCCCTCTTCTAGATAGTACAAATATAAAGTTATATATAAAAAACCAACCTCCAAAGAAATGGGAATATTTTTATCATAAAAAGGCATGACTGCACATGAAGAAACAAGGCCACTATAAGAGAAGAATAGAAGATGTGTTGTGATTGGTCCTTCAGCCCTCATAGATTATATCAATCAAGGTGATTTCTTTAAGAAAATAATATGCCAGTTTATTACCTTAAATGGTTACCCACATACTTCATTTTAAACCCACTGTATTAGATAAAACAGCAAAACAAGTTCACTAACTACAAAGAGATTTTAAATGAGTACAAGTAATGAGGCATAAAAGTCAGAAATGGTTACAAGAAAAATAAAGATAAAACACTTACTAGTACCTACTTAAGAAACTATCTTCATTGCAAAACATCTTTCTCATCACATGGTCCAACAAACAGATTACCAAACTTTCAAGTCAGAACCCCTCCTCCAGAGTCCAGTAGCTGTTTTCTTTTGTCTTTGCAGGTGCAGAGAATGAGGTGGGTAGGGAGAGAAACATGTGCGCATGCACACTTGCATGAACACACACTCTTTAGCAAAGGAAATTGCCAAGTAAGTTCAAACAGGTTGGTTTTGTCCCACCTTTTTTATAATTTCAGCCCTCCTCTTGAAAAACATTTCCAGCTGAGACCTGGGAGGCAGAGTCTATGTGGAAGGATATTCCCAGCTGTTTTTCCCCCACCTGTTTGAACTTTCTTTGTTTTCCTTCCCTACTTGATGATTCTGTTTACTGCTCAAATGCAAATTAAGGCAGCCACACATTCCTTTGCTTAGGACAGTCCTGGTTGCTGACTTCTGCTTGGACAGGGCTGTGAGATTTGGAAGATGTGTTAATAACATCATAAAAGGGAATTTTATAACATCACCTACAGTGTTGCCACACATTTCATCAGGACAATATTGACCAAGAAAATTGAGTTTTCAAATGATACCTTACAAGGCATACCAGTACAAAGATTACTGCAATCGCATGTAAGGCATGAACATAGGGTATATTTCATAACAACCCTCAAAAAACAAACACTGAGGCAGGGGGATGATATTATCCCCATTTTACAGATGGGGGAATTGAGCAACAGACATTAAGCATGTAATTTGTCTAGAGTCACAGAAGAAACTTGTGTAATCAGGGCTGGCTTTAAGCCGATTCCACCGATTCCCAGGAGGGTGTGGGGCCCCGCCATTGTTCTTCGTGTGGGGTCCCACACCCGCTAAAGCCGGCCCTGTGTGATAACTAGGAACTGTACCCAGAGTTTCAGTTCAGTGCTTTAACTTCTGATCACTTTATTAAGATAGCCTATTTGTGATTTTTAAAAAAAATTTGCTTGTGCTAATCACTTGTCTTCATATATTTGGGCATGAATTCATCTTTTGTCTTTTCAGTTGTGACCATGTTTTTCTGGATCATTTATGTTGTGTGCCTTAAGCTGAGGGCCTAGCTACAATTCCAGAGTTGATTCTGTCTCCGGATTCTTTTCAGGCCAGTAGAAGCATAGGTGCATCCTGGAATCCAAGTTCTAGGCACTCCTAGATTCAGCAGCAGTCAACCTATGACATACCAGAGCAGCTCTTGGTATTGAGAGGAAAATGCAACTGCTATAACTGTTAGCTCTTGAGGTATGTGCATGTGCAAGGGTTAAAAATAGTCAGAATGATAAGGTGGGTGAAAGTGTGTCTTTTTTTTCTCTCCAACCCATCATCTTCTTGTTCCCGTTTATTTCCAGTCAGAATATTTGTCACCCTTCTTTCCAAGTTTTATTGCCTGGAGCTTACCAATACATCAGAAAAAAAAATGCAGTAGAGTGTAGTGTTAGACTGACTTTTCTTGCTCTTCAGCCTGTATTAGTAGGCTACTTGATGTACCAACCCTAAATGGATACTCTGATAATCAAGGTGGAAATTCTAAGGTTATTCCTTCCTCATATCTGTTAAGATGTAGTAGCCAAAAACTTCCCCTTGCTGCTTGACACAAAGTACCCACAGAGACTATCTACATTAGTACAGGCCCTTGAAATGTATCTTTTCCACATTAATTCACATTATTATGTTGCATATGCCTCAGGCTGCTCCACTTCACCTTTGTTTTATTAAAGGTGCTTCTGAGGTCAAGTACCACTAACTGTTCTGTTAAATATTGATTTAGCAGTTTGAATTAATGTAATTTTCAGTCTTTCTTCCCTACTTAATGTACAGCAGCACTTCAGTGACCCAGTCAATAAGATCAATAGCAACCTCACCATGCTCAGGCAAGAGCAGTAGTTGACTTGCTTTTGTCCTTCTGTCCACTCACTCCACTGTGGAACCAGGTGGTTTTCAGTAAATGCATGATCTGCGCTCCCTCTAATAGTACTGGGGGAGTGTTCCGGAACATCATCTATGCACACACAATGCTTCAGAAGTAGATCAGAGTGACATGAGTGTCTCAAACTCTTTAGGGGTTGATTCTTAGCAACTCTTTTCTTTCTTCCTTGTTTTTGTTTTAAAGAGAGACTAAAACAATCAAGGCATCTCTGATGGTTTGTTTCAAAGTATTCTATAAACCTTTGTGCAACAGAAAAAAGTTTTGCACACAAGCAAAAGTGAAGACTTTGCAATACTGATGAGCCCTGGCAATTTACTGTGCTTTGTTATGAGCTAGACCTTGAAAGGTGCTGGGTAGAGCTGGCTTCGCCAGAAAATACCAATTTGTGAAAACCAAAACTTCATGGAAACATCTATTGTGATGAAATTTTCATCAGATGGGTTCCTCAGGTCAAGGATGGAAACAAAACAGAGCCCACTCTAGCATATCCAACACCCCGCTGATTAGAGCAGCCCTGAGGGATATGGCAGAACCAGGTTCAAATTCCTTTTCAGCCTGATTCAGAGCAGAATGTTGAACCTGGATCACCCACTTCCCAGGTGAGTGCCTTTACCACTCTCCAGTCTCTTCCACCTGCCTCCCATGAATCACTTCAAAAGGACTAGTTTTGGTTCCAATGCAGAATGAGAACAAAATGTCGCAACCTCTAACTTTTGTGAAGTGAAATTCTTGCTTTTCTGGCTAGCCCTAGTGCTGAGCACCTTGGCCCTGATCTAGCAAAGAATGTTCTTATCTTTAAATGTACAAATAGTACCGCTGAAGTCAGTTAAGCACATGCTTAAGCACTTTGCTGGTTCATAGACAGATTCTTTAGCACCTTCCAGGATCAAGTTTTATGAGAGCCAATACCTGCTGAAACAACTAACGGTTGTTGGATGGAAGGCACTCAAAGTATGATCTCAAAACACTTCAAAAATGTTCATTCTCACAACATCCCTGGGAGGGCTAATAACTAGTTAACTATCATACCTCATTTGCAGATGTATAAACTGAGGCAAAGAGAGGTTGTGACTTGCCAGGGTTCACATAGCACATAAACAAGAAACCTGGCTTTGAAAACATTAATCCTGGGTCATTTCCTGAGTTGTTCCCTGGTAGATTCATTTCATATACATATATTTATTTAAATGAAGGATGCTTTTTCCAGAACTATTTCCATTTTATTCTTAGCTAGCTACATATACAATATACAGATCAGAGTGGAAGTGGAGGGAAGTTTTTGGACAACTTGTTTTGAACAGTTTTAGAGAATAACATAGTGTGTAATTAATAATAACCTGACTATAGCAAGATTCCTGCATTTTTTTAAAACTAAAAGGTGTCCATATTTGCTGCACAAGGAAAATTAAATCTCCACTTTATCCCATTTTGAAAGAAGGAAGTACAGACCTGAGTTCTCTGTAGGGAGTTGTTGTTCCCTTCCCTCCCCCATCTTTTCCGTCATGTATTCTGGAAACGCTATAGAATGCCCTGCCTGCTATGGGATCAGAAGCTTCCAATGCTCAATAACAGAGAGATAAGATTACAGAAAGCAGCGGGGATAATGCAGCCTCTACATCCACATGCTTTACATGCACGGCAAGGAAAGGAACACATTTCCCCTCTCCAATCCCCTTTTGTAGAGTTTAGGAATGTAATTAGAAAACAATAGTTTAAACTTGGAAAGAAGAATTAAATTAAGTGGAACAAATATCGCAGGCTGAATCAAGCCTTTTGTCCTAGCTCCAGATTACACAAGGAAGCAATGGGATCAATAATAGAAGCCACATGCTTTTCCTGCAGTGTCTGTCTGCCAGTGAGGCTGTATTTTTATATAGCTGTCTTAGATGATTATTTTTATTCACTTCTACCTGGGCCTCCTCACAATTATCTTTTGCAACATTGTGCATGTAAGATTAAATGAAATGTCTGAGACAAAAGGAGATTAGCGCATATTAAAATATAGTTGAAGTACATGTATACACCTGAGGGAGTTTAAAAACCATAACATTCAAATCTAATGTATATTTTCAACAATTTCCTTGTGTCTTATATGAAGATCTGCATCTGAAACCACTTTTTTCCCCTTAAAAGCGTTTGTCTTTGTAGCAGAGAGAACTTCCTTTGTGCTTTCTGGCCATTGTTTCATTTTGTAACCTTTTCAAGCCCTTTTAATTCTATGGAATAGAATAGATTAAAACACCTCAGGAGAGCTTCGTTTCAAACCATGTGTGTGTGGGTTTTTTTTAAGTTCTTAATGAAAACAAAAATCTTTCTTTTTTTTCTCTCCTGCATTTCCCTCTTTCTCCCACTGTATGAAAGGCTGACTGGAAAATGGTGATTAAAAATTCTCATCATGCCCATCTGCCTGTGTGCCCTGTACTTTGTCATTCAGTAGTTGGGTATCAAAGCAGTATCATCAATGTTCTTTGAAAACTAAGCAGGTTGGACATGCAATTTAGATGAAAAACAATTATGCTGTGTTAGCTTGCTTTTGGCTACAGTATTAGGGCTCATCTCCAAGATGGGAAACAAAAGCAGCACTTCATCTTCATGAATTTCAAATGAGAGGGGGAGAGAAAGAGTTGTCTAGAGGGAGCTTCTCCATCTAACCTTTCTCTAACTAGTTCCGTTCTCAATAAAATACGCCCTAGCCTATGCTACTGGCTGCAAGTGGAATAACTTTTTTTCCCTCCCTCTCTGGAATACAGATAATGCTAATGATTCTATCACAAGAATTTCTTTGAGGTCACCTTTTGATAGTTACTAAAAATAAAAAAACCAGTGACAAACTTCACAACTTGAAAGAACATAGTACATGGAATTTAAAAGAAATTAGTGTCTTATGCCCCTTCTTCACCCCTCCATCTCCTCCACAGGCTTGGGGGGGCAGGGGATAAACTGCCCCCCAGCACTCACCGGTGGCCCGGAGTGGGCTGGGGCCAGGTCGCTCCACTTCCTGCCACCTGGTGAGTGCAGGGTGGGCCAGACCCTTGCTGCAGTACCCCGGGACGTTGCTCAGGAGAAGGGGTGGAATCGGGGCTGGGCTGGGGCAGAGCAGGTGTGGGAAGGGGCAGGATAGAGCAGGGGCAGGGGCTTTGGGGAAGAGGCTCAGCTGGCTGGGGGATCAGGCTGGCCGGGGCCCCTTTTGGCTATGGGGCCGGTGTCATGGAGCCACTGGCACCTTGGTAAACCCGGTACTGTATAGACCTTGATTCAGAAAAAAAACAACCCTCTATTCAGGAAGGATGCGGAAGCACGTTTAACTTGGAGGACAGCTACTGGTCACTGTTTAAGGGTCTTTGCATCATGAATGGACCATCTCTTGGAGAAGGCAGTGACTTCATGCATGTGGATGACTGGCTTGGAGGGAGAGGGTGGCAGTTCTGGACAGGGAAATAGATACCTATCTTTCTTCACAGCAGCATTGGGCTGACTCTGATAGGAGAATATCAGAGTAGGGACTTGCTTTTCATATATGAAAGAGTAGTTCTCTTCCCCCTCCCCCTCCAAACTAAGATGAAATTGCCTTCTCTAGTTCAGCTAATTAGAAGTGAAAAATCTAGATATGCTAAGCAAGCTATTTCTGTTTTAATTCCATTTGTTCAGGTTTTTGTTAAGTTTACTATTGTATGAATGATTTAATGCAGACTTTCCCAAGGACCGGAGAACCTCTGATTCTCTAAGGAGCGGTGTTGATGGGTAAATTACTTCTGAACCTACATGCCCTACCCAGTCTTAGTCAAGAGGATAGACTGAAAGACCAAATAGGAGATAATTGGTGGTGATGTTGGCCATAATCAGTCTCTGGATGCAGAGATTTACAGACAATCCATGTGGGTATTTTGCTCAAAGCCAACGTTTTTACTGTGGCAGCTGTGATGTTCAGTGATTACTCAGTGCTTAAGGTACTTGTGAATGGCTGTGCATAACAACAAACGCTTCATGGTGCTCTGCCCAAACTTTGTATCTGGGAGCTCAGCCCTGTGAGTAGGGCTGGCCTCCCTACCTAGTTGTATGAACCTGTGGTGGCAGCCCTGCCTGGCAGTTATGGGGTACAGGTCTTGTTACTTGGCTCTCAGCAGGGTAGGGAGTCTCTGATCCATCCAGCAGACCTCCTGCTGGGGAATGCCTTCCTGGTGTAGTTTCCCTGATGCGGCAAGTGCAGGTCTGTCTCTCTCCACCTGCTGTGCCCTTTTAAGATACCCTTTTAAGTCCCTCCTCCAACTGAAGCATATCCAGCAGGCCTGTGGGAGCAGGGCTTTCTGGGACCAGAGTTGTTCCAGCACCATTACTTCTCCAGTTTTTGGATTATCCACCCCGTCACAAGCCTTTAAAGGCACAGCTCCTAATTCCACAGCAATGGATGTATTATTGACCCACCATATACATTGGGGCTACATTTTAGGAAAAGGTCACTGGTTCATGGTGTGGTTATCAGTTTCTCTGCTGACAGGTCCCAATTTAAATAACAGAAACACATTTATTGAGGTACATTAATCACAAAAGAGGTGCGCTCTCCTGCATAGCTCATGGGTTCACAGAAGGAACCATAGAGAAGCACACAAGAAATAGAGGAGTCAGCTAGAAGAGACAGACTCAAAGTGCATATACAAATAGACTTTCATTACAGACGATGTGTAACAATGGGTGTGGTGTTTATGCACAGAGTGAATATTGCAACCATAACTGCACACTCAAACTGCATATATGTATGCAAAAATGGTCATTTAGGGACCTAATTAGCAAGTGATGTGCAAATACCCAATTTATCTGGGTAACTGTAGGCACACACTTTGAGTGCCCCTTCTGAAAATGTAGCCCTTTTTTGGGACAAGAAAACTTTCAACTAATTCTGGAGATGTCTAAGTACATTTACGGTAAGATACAACAAGAGTGACTGAAGTCAGAGTGGAGCCAAGTATCTATCTAGCTGTCTCTAAATATCACTACCAGCAAACTCCTGTGTTAGGTTTTACAGAGAACACAAAAGATATGACCACAGTTAAAGTGAAATTGTTCAATCATTTCAATAAATATTAGTGGAAACTATTTTTGCAACAGCTGCCCCGTCCTTCTTTGAGATTATTGGTTGCTGTGTAAGTAAAACATTTTTCAGCTAAAGAGCAAATTCCAAATGAAAGCATAATTTTGAAAACTGAATTATGCAAACGATTTTAATACAAACATAGGCATTTAATTGAGCTATATTTGATTTAGATTTAGCTACCCCCTTTCAAGAGAGAACAGGGTCTGGGATTTATTAGCTCAGGTACATTGTCTCAGGAAGGTACAAAAGAGAGCTTTTCTTTGCTAAGTGATTAAAATATGGTCCTAGGATTACAGCATGTCACTTCCAAATATTCTTGAATTTCTAAGTAAGAGCCATGGAATTTTAATGCTGAGCAATCAAGAAAATTATATAGGTCAGACCCTAGGCTTTAATTGAACAATCTTTTATACGCTGTTCAAAGAAACAGATGCAGTGCTGTGTGTGTAAAAATAAAAACTTTGACAAATGGATTTACTATGTGAAGCAGCATCAGAAAATAAAATCTGAAGTCACTCAATACATGTGCCTAGAACACAGCGTATTTATCTTCTTTATAACCTCTCTTGAGCACTTCAGCGTAACAGAATTGTTTTTTGTAGTGACCCTCTTTTGTGTGTGTGTGTGTGTGTGTGTGAGAGAAATATATGTACACACGCAACTAAAGTGCAGTTGATGGAAGGAGGTTCTAAAGGCCCTTTACACTTGTTTAATTTCCAGTAGACTAGTGTAATTAGCCTACTGCTCACAGCAGGTTTGGGGTCACCCCCCTTTAAGGTGCCACCTG
The DNA here is from genome assembly GCA_037349315.1 of Chelydra serpentina. Taxonomy (NCBI): domain Eukaryota; kingdom Metazoa; phylum Chordata; order Testudines; family Chelydridae; genus Chelydra; species Chelydra serpentina. The sequence goes on from JBAIAC010000042.1 coordinate 34,349,999, forward strand.
ATGTACTGCCATGCCACTGAGCCCGCCTGTTCCACCAGCCTGGGCCCCCTTTGCCCTGTTTTGCTGAACCAGGCTCTTAAGCCTCCTCTAACACACACACACACCCACCCACTCTGGGAAGACTCAGTTTAAGGGACTTGCCCCAGCACTCAGGTGCCAACCTCCCTTGGAGTGCAGACCCAAAGGTATATTGTCTTGTGCTGTACAGAATGATCTGCACAGCACAAGCTCATAAGAATTCACCTTCTCTCTCAATGTGAAGAGAGAGATGCACAGCTTCTTGCGTGCGCCCCCCAGTTAGAAAATGCACAAACTGGATTTAATAAAAAACAAGTTTATTAACTATAAAAGGCAGATTTAAATTGAATATAAGGGATAGCAAACAGAACAAAGCAGATTACTAAGCAAATAAAACAAAACATGCATATTAAGCTTAAGATCTTAAAGAGACTGGTTTCAAGAAGTAATTTCTCACCCTAAATGTTCTTTTAAGCAAGTTGAAGAGTTTCTGTAGCTTAGAGTTCCAGCTATTTCTTCTTACATACTGGACCCCTGTCTCAGTCTGGACTCTTCCCTGCCTTTCCCCTCAGGTTAGTTCCTTTGTCTCTTCAGGTATTTTCAACAGTCTTTCTTCTTGGGTGGGCAATGGAGGAGAATCCTGTTAGCCTTTCTCCCCAGCCTTAAATATGATTTACATAAGGCTGGAATCTTTTGTTTCCCAAACTTGACTTCCCCCTTCTGTTAGTGGAAAATTACTAGAAGTTCAAGATAGTGTTTAGTACCAGGTGATGCGACCACCTGACATAGTAGTGTCACAGCTACATCCCAGGACACCTCTCAGGAAGGAGAGAGATTAGTATCTTCACAGTCTTGTTGTTTCTTCCTAATGGCCCATCAAGGCTGATGGCCTGTTGTCTGGTGGGTGTCTCCGGAATACACACCCAGTTGTAATTGTTACATAGTCCATATTCCTAACTTTACATACAGAAATGATACATGCATACAAATTGGATAATCACATTCAGTAACTTATAACCTTTCCAATGATACCTCACAAGATCCATTTTGCATAAAATATCTGTTATGCTTAGGATATGGATCTGACACACCCTTTTAAATCAAGCCTAAAAAGGAAAAAAAATCCAGGCCTGCAATCTCATCCAGAGAGAAACAAACCAATCACTGGTCAGCATCCTTCAGCATCCAAGGGAAAATGTAACAGTATACTTCTTACTGTATGTATAGTCTCTCTGGGAACTGGTATAGTTCTCCTGGACAGGCAAGCCTGATAATTCTCCAGTTTCTCCTTATCTCCTGGTCTAGGTTTGATTCAGGAGGCTACTGGAATAGACAAGGGAGCATGAGTTCTTCCTTCACAGGACCACATCTCTCATCTCACCTGTGTGGAAGCCCCTTTTGCTTTTTTGGCTTCCTCGTTAGGTGGCACAGATGATGTCTCTACCTCTCAACAGCCTAATAGGGCACTTCCTTTCTCTCAAGACTATAACATGAGCAGTTCTTGAGGGTGAGGGATTTAATCTTTTCCTGGTTCATCCAGTAATGGGTTGTGTGTGTGTTCCATCATAAATCAATATTAAGAGGAAAAATAAGTGGAGACACTCATATGGAAAACTCACTACAAGGAAACACAACAAGTTGAAGCTTGAAGCCTTAGGGTCTGTTAAAGGATTCAATATACATTATGAAATTAGGGGTAAATTTTAACTAAAATACTGACAAACCCTGGGGGATTCTGGATCCCTTTCTGAAGTTCAAGATGTAGATTTACTCTTATGAGAGAGAATTCTGATTCTGATACAGTTCTTCTACTTAAAATTAGATGAAGGTTGGTGCTGAAGTTGAGGTTCTGAGAAAACTGGAATGAATCTAAAATCAAATGGAAACTGAAATGTTTATAATTCCATCATTAAACTACACCTTAATGCTTTTTTTGAAGTTTTGACAAAAATATTTTTGAAAAGTAAAGTAGACGGTTACCGGTAATCCTTCCATATTCACATACAGGAGCATGTGTTTGCATTCTGCATGTATTCTACCGCCAGTCTACTAATGCTGTAAGCAGGGTCTAAATGAGCTCCCCCCTGAGAGCTAATGATGAACTGGGGGAAAAGACTTTGGAAATAGACCATGTTTGCATAGACTCGCCTACTCTGCCTAGGTGCACAGAATGATGGAACTACTTTTGTGCTAGTGTTTGGGCTACACATCACTTTAGTATTGAGTGCAAGGGTAATGAAATGTTATCCTTATTGTATAAGTAAAGGGCAGCAAAACTATACTTGGCCTGCCCTGAATGAGGGGGGTTACCCTCAACGGAACTTCACTCGCTAAGCAGAGGGTAGGGATGCCAAATTCCAGGGAGGGAAAGAGGAGGGGATAGGTGGTCCTATACTTATTCTAGGAGTTAATGCTTTAAGAAAAACACTAAATACCATGAGATTCACAACACTGGATCCCCATGGTGATGGGGTCACATACTTACAGGAGAGAGAGAGAGAGAGAGAGTGTGCCAAATCCCCAGCCCATCAGTACAACCAGGGTGCTGGAACAATTTTTATAGTGGGGGTGTTGATAGCCATTGATGGAAACCACTTCAAGCCAGGGGGTGCAGCAGCACTCCTAGTTCCAGCACCTATCAATACAAACCAGCCAGAAAGCTGCCTTAAAGGGGTAGCTGAGGAGTCCTCCTGACACCGGGGAATCCTTGAGTGGTACAAAGCTTGCAAGACTTTTGCCACAGTCTCTGCACCCTCTGCTCAGGGGTGAGTTGGGGTTTGGAAGGGGCTGGAAAATGGGCATATGGTGCATCACCAGAGCCAGCATGAGTGGAGCTTCTATGTACAGCCAGTGTAACTTCAAGCAACTGCTAGCCTCCATATTGGCCCTTGGACAGTACCAGGATAGGGGGAAAAGAAAGGTGGTTTACATCTGCCTTCCTACTACCATCTTCCTTTGCCCTGGTCCCCAGGTTCTGCACGAAGCGCAGCTCAGCCAGCCCAAGTATGTGGCATATGGATTCAAAATCCCTGAACTGTGTGTGTGAGAGAGAATCCAAATATGGATTTTGCAAGTGATCCCACTTTATAATGGGTAGAACTAAAACCCAGGATACATATATTGCTGTACTTTATGGTGTCTGGATCTGAATTTTGTCTTGTTAATTTCTAATACCAATCCAGTGAACCTGCTCAAAAGACTTTTTTTTTTTTAGTATGACTCCCTACCCACAAGAGCTGATCGGCAAACTTATCTCTGTGAGAACACATTTAAAACCCTTTCCACGTTGTTTGTGCACTGACTGCCCATTCTAAAAACCTATTTGATTAGAGTGCATCAAACAATTCATCAGGGGTTCTGATCTTTTAGAATTTATGTTGATTAACATTTTTGCAATCCATCCTTAAATGGGAAATTGGATGGTAACAGCTGCATTTGCAGAGGGAGGTCTGTCTGTTCTTTAGAGATCACTTTCACAAAAGCTTTCTTACTGAACTCTGGCAGGCTTTGAGAATTAAAATGCTTAAAATCCCCAACCTGTTTAAGACCCTAGATCAGAAGAGAATTACACATGCAGATTTAAACATGCCTAGTCTTTGATGTGTGTGTTTTGAAATCCAATCTGAATTCAAGGTGAACTGAATTATTTTTTTCCATTAGGACTAAAGGTCTGGGGCACAAGGTTCTGAGTTTGTCATGCAGCAGCTGATATAACTGTCACCTAAAGAGAGCAGGGAACTGGACTCCTTAGATTACTAATGCATAGAGCTGGCCAAAATTTTCCAACGGAACACTTTTTTCTGTCAGAAAATGCTGACTTCTGAGAATCAACACATTTCACATGAAATTTTTGACAGACACAAGTCAAGCAAGCTGGCAGGCAGTCCGGTGGCTTGCCAGCCTGGGTTCCCTGACTTCCTGGGCAGCTGCCACCGAGGCCACCAAACGTCCCAGGCCTCCAGTTCCTTGAGCACCGTGGGGTGGCAGCTGCTTTGAGGGGCTAGTTCCTCAACTTCCTGGACAGTTGCCTCCCCACACTGCCTGATTCCACAGGAAGTGAGTAGTCCTGGGATGCAGCTGCCTGCGAACCCAGCAGCCTGGAGCAAGCCAAAATTTTCTGGTTTTGGTTCTCCCAAATGGATTTAAAAATAAATAAATCCCAGAGGAAAATTCTAAAAGAAATTTTTCATTGGCTGGAAAACAGAATCCCCCCCCCCCTATCTGTTTTCAAGCCACCCTTGAAAGGGGAACATAGAAGTAGGGTCCTGATAGATAAATAAAGTAAGGCATACCAAGATCCAACAGCTGAAAACAGAAGCTAGACAAATTCAGGGTAGAAATAAGATGCATGATTTTTAAGTGAAGGTATTAGAATAATTTTCCGAGGGATTGGTGGATTCTCCATCAGTTCACATTCTTAAATCAAACTGGGATATTTTTCTTAAAAAAATAAAAAAATAAAAAATGCTGTAGCTCAACCAGACCTTACAGGGTTGAAGCAGGAAACACTGGTTGAAATTCTCTGATCTGTGCTATGCAGGAGATTGGACTAGACCATTTAATGGTCTTTTGGACTTAAAAATCTATTAATTTATAACATAGAAGATAACTTTTGTCTTAAAATATATACTTGTATTTCGTCTTTGGGGCCTCAGCTGTCTTGTTGCTGTGTGTCTGTACAGTACCTGGCGCAATGAGGCTGCAATCATTGAGTGGGATGCTCCCATAATAACAATAATGCATCTACTCTTAGGCACCACCACAATAATATAAATCTATTCTTAAGGAACTGACATCTCCAATACTTTATTTTTAAAAGCATTTCCACTCAGCTTTAGAGATGTGGTAGATGTGGAAACTAAAGCCTTGCATGCAAACTTTCAGGATCGAGTGTACCTGTAAAACAAAACCAAAAACACCTCATAGGTTTAAAGTCTGACATTTCTTACCACACAGGATTAGAAACTTCCACTTTATCCCATGGACAAGGGTGGGTGTTTGTTCTACCTCCAGCTGTTGTACAGCTTGAGATAACAGATTTGACACTAGTGACTGAGAGGCACTGTGGTCCAATGGTTAGCACACTGCATGGTTGCTCAGAAGTCCTGGGTTCTGTTCCTAGCTCTCCCACTGATTCTGTGGTGTGACCTTAAGTAAGCCACTCTACTCCTAGCAGATGCACTTATGAGTACTGAACTTCAAAATAATGTATGGCGGGGTGGGGGACAATCCTAACTATACATACAAAATGGTGAGGTCTAAATTAGCGGTTGCTACTCAGATCTTGGAGTCACTGTGGATAGTTCTCTGAAACATCTGCTCAATGTACAGTGGCAGTCAAAAAAGCTAACAGAATGTTAGGACCCATTAGGAAAGGGATAGATAATAAGACAGAAAATACCATAATGCCACTATATAAATCCATGGTATACTCACACCTTGAATACTGCATGTTGTTCTGGTTGCTCCATCTCACAAAACACATACAATATTAGAACTGGAAAAGGTACAGAGAAGGGCAACAAAAATGGTTAGGAGGATGGAACAGCTTCAATATGAAGAGAGATTAAAAAGACTGGGACTGATCATCTGATAAACATAACTAAGGAGGGGATATGATAGTGGTCTATTAAATCATGAATGGCATGGAGACAGTGAATAGGGAAGTGTTATTTACCCCTTCACATAACATAAGAACTAGGGGTTACCCAATAAAATTAATAGGCAGCAGGTTTAAAATAAACACAAGCAAATAATTCTTCACAAAACATACAGTCAATCTGTGGAACTCATTGCCAGGGTATATTGTGAAGGCTGAAAGTATAACTGGGTTAAAAAAGAACTAGATAAGTTCATGGAGAATTGGTCCATCAACGGCTATTAGCCAAGATGGTCAGAGATGCAACCCCATGCTCTGATTGTCCCTAAACCTCCAACTTCCAGAAGCTGGGACTGGACAAGAGAGGATGAATCACTCAGTAGTCGCCTTGTTCTGTTCTGAAGCATCTGGCACTGAACACTGTCAGAAGAGAGGATACTAGGCTAGATAGATCATTGGTCTGAGCCAGGATGACCATTCTTATTCTCCTACCCCCTTTCTTTGTCTTGTCCATTTAGATTGCAAAGTCTTTCAGGCAGGGACTTATATAACCTTATATTTATATAAGGAAATATATTTGTACAAGGCCTAGGATAATGGGGACTTAGTCTTGGTTGTGGCATTCAGGTGCTACTATATTATTACTGCCAGTAGTATCTATAAAAGCCTATGTTAGGGTTGTGATGGGTTGGATCCCCCTGCCAGGGTGCCACCTGATATGCTGGGGTCTCACTGAGCCAGCCTGGCCCACCAGCCTGGGTCCCACCCACTCTGTGCTCACCCAGCTGCAATTGTTACATAGTCAATATTCCTAACTTCAGATACAGAAGTGATACATGCATACACATTGGATAATCACATTCAGTAAATTATAACCTCTCCAATGATACCTCACATGACCCATCTTGCATAAAACATCTCAGTTATGCCATATTCATATCATAACAATATTTCTATGAAGAATATGGGGGCATAATGTAACAAGGGTATTTTTAGAAGCTTTTTTTAATCCTGAACAACTGGTGTTATGGTAACAAGTATGCTTGACTTTGGAGCTCCAGGAAAATAATCCTCTCTCGCCCCCAAATTCTAAAACTTTCCTATAACAGTATTATGGGATGGTGTGCTATAAATGTTTTGATAGTGCCTATTTTGGTTATACATAATTCATTAGTGGCTTTGCAACTTGTGAGTGATGTATTCATCCCTAACTCATGCTGAGAACAGTCTTGTATCACATCACCCTAACACCTATATATCTATTTGTCTATTTCTCCGTTTCTCCAGCTTCTTATTCCACACCCGTCTTTGTGGTATCTGAGTGCCTTACTTGTTAAAGTGAACACAAGAAGATCTCTATTTCTCCCTTTATATACTGAACACACACATACGCTTACTCTCTGTAAGTGTAGGTGAAAAAATTATTTGAAAAGAAACAAGAAGTATCCCCATGCATAGAAATGGCTCCTGTAGTAAAGGTGAACATTAAGTGAATAATGAATGCTACTTCCTCGTGAGAGATGGCTTTACCCTCATGTGTAAACTCCTCAGACAAGGATGATCAGGATCTTAATTCACTAAGCTGTTGTATGGCACCAAAGCACTAGCTCAGTCATACTATTTTCAAGGAAACACTGAGGTAGCCTATGAGAGGTCACAGTGTGTAGCGTCCACAAAAGTCAATTACTCCATGAGCCCAAAGGCTTTCTACACTTGACTTGACTATGTCTCTAATTCAATGCTCACAGAGCCATATGTGAATGTGTAATGCAGAATTTAGTCTTCGGCCAGTTAGTAGTTTGCAGAGTGCCCTTTATGTTACACTGCTGTCAAGTCTGAGCTAGATTGATTTCTCCTGCTCCAAGAGACCAACAATGAAACCAAGTGCCAGTCAATTTTCTTAATTAGGTTCCCTTTTAAACGCTTGCCTGCACTCTTTGGCAGAATGAGCTGAAGCTGGAACCTGCTGAGGTAGCGCTGCTACTTTTACTGCTTATCTGTGCATTTCTTCCTTAGTGGTCTTCTCCACCTCTTATGTAAAAATGCTTAAATAAATTGAGCATCAACAGTCTGTGAATTCCTGAGGGGAATTAAAGAAAAGTGAGTTTGCTGCAGGTTCAGCTAAATCTGTTTTATTGTCTTCCCAGCATTACTATAGCTCACTCTGAGGCTAGAGTGCATAGCACCTCTTATTATGTTTAGTGCACGTGTGAACTGTGGAGGGGAGAATTTGCTGTTTAAAACTAAGACAATGTTGATGTAATACACAGGCCTCCTCCCCATTTTTTTCTCCTAGAAAGGCCTTTGCTATTGCAAGGAGCATTAGCATGTAAAGACCCACGTGGGTCCCTATGGGTAACATCCTCACGTTATATCAAAAGGATGTCAGAAAAAGGAGTGTATGTGATCAAGCAACTAGACTGGCATTTAATGTTGCTGTCCTCGTTAGATCTACACTTTGCTATTTGGCTTTATCAGTTTCCCTCCCATTCCAAATTTATTTTTGGTGTATTTTAGTGACCTTGAACATGAAATGAAATGGTGATGTCACTTCTCCAGAGATCTGTACTTAAGATGTGCTGCCTTCTTAAAAGAGAATCTTTGCTCAGAGAACTCCCTGAGGGTTTCACCTTCATCAGCCTTTCAAAAAGAAAAGCTTCCTCTTCCCCCCGCCCCGTTCATACTGCACAGACTGTTCCCCTGGTATTTTCCCCTGCTCCCCCTGCATAGTTTTGAACGTGCAAAGCTAGTGCTGTGAATGCAAAGCTGGAATTGCTCTCTGGATCAATACAATACTGTCATAACTTTCTCTCTCTGAATGTTATGACATCACAAACAGGAAGAACAAAAACACTGCACATTTGCTCCTAAATTAAGTCCACAGTGCAAATAGGTAACTGCATGCAAAATATGTATCTGTCTGAGCAAACTGGGTAACTGCACATGCAGCTGGATTCTTGAATATACAAGCACCTTGGGTTAGTTTCTTCTTTAATTGTTTCTACTCAGCAGAGATCATTAGCTTCTCCATATCAACTTTGTATACCAAGATTTGTGGCAGTAGCCTGCTGCCTCCAGGACAGAGAGGAACATTCAGGCATCTGCAGAACGGACCATTCCTCAAGGATCAATCAAGGCAGGAAATCTTCCCATTCTAGGAAGTGAAAGAACATGGGGTAGTAGAATTTCTGCTTCCTCAGTGGTCAGCATGTCCTCAGGGAAAGGGAGTGAGTGGGTTGCAGAGATGCCAGAGAGGAGGAAGCAGCCAGATGCGTCACTCTCAGAACCTGGGAATACCCAAAAGCCTGGCTAAAGCCATAACCAAGCCGCAGCTAACCTTTTTCTTCAGTGTTGTGGAATACATCAAATGGTTTTTTTTTTTTTAAATATAAGAGGAGAGGCTTTGGGGGGAACTGCTTCCTATAAGCCATATTTCCCTATTTCCCTCTGCCTGGAATATCCTCTCCTGTGTGCCATGCAACCTCATTCTCCATTTCTTCTATCACTGAACTCCACTTCAGCACTCTGACTGTGTTCCTTAAACTATAAATATCACATTAACTTATAAAAATAATGACTTTTGAAAAGAGGAGGCAGCAAGATGCCTGTGCAACAAGAGCAGTACCTCATGCTCTTCTACTTTGTAACTCTCACCCTTCCTTTACCCACCTTCTCAAGCATTGAGCCTGAACCTGAGAGGTTCTTCTGAGCAGATGTCCTCACAGAATTGGGCCCCTGGCTCCTGTTAGCAGGGGCTAGTTATGCCTTATGTACTTTCAAATGTATAAAAATGAATAAATATTTGCAAGTTCAATTACTTCACTGTGTTTTTAGTGTTTGTGCCTATTTTAAAGGGGGCAACTTAAGCTCCTCTTTTGAACATGAGTCTTAACAGGTCATACAAGGGAGCAATAACTTTGATGTAACTAAATAAACCAAGTTAGCAAAAAGAAGCTGTAATACTAGTAAGGCTACAGATATTATGTAGCCCTCTATAAGCTCACAGGTTCCTCTAGCCCAGTGGTTCTCAAACTGTGGGTCAGACCCCATTTTAATGGGGTCACCAGGGCCAGCATTAGACTTGCTGGGACCTGTGGCTGAAGCCCGAATTCCACCCCCACCCTGCGGCGTCAGGGCTCAGGCCCACACGACCCCCACCCACGGCGGCAGGGCTCAGGCTCTGTCCTCCCCCTCTGTAGCGTTATGTAGTGTTTTCAGAAGGGGATTGCAGTGCAATGAAGTTTGAGAACCGCTGCTCTAGTCTATGAACATGAAGAAATTGTAATTTCCAACGCTATAAACGTTGCAGAATTCTACTGGTCCATTTCTTCGGCCGTGCTTCTTGGTATTCACAAACTCCTAGAACTTTGTGTGTTAACTTGAACTTTAACTCTTTGTGTGTTAACCATATCAGTATTTATGAAAGTAAAACTGGTAGTTACACTACCAATAACAAACATTTACAGAAGAATAGTAAATACTGACACACGACTGTCCTGTTGCACACATTTATAGTCTCCTGACCTTTCCCCAAGAGTTTAACAGTGCTACAGTGAGGTCTTATATTGTTAAGACTACAAGAACAAACTACAATATGATAAAGTGTTAGTGTCATTAATACTACACTGCAATTTTAAAATACAATGCAGCACAAATTAATGTATTCATTTATTTGCCTTCTTGTTTGTATATTTTCTTGATAATTCATAACATTTAGTAGTTTGCAGAGTAGCCATTGGCAGGAATTACTGATGTTCTGTTGTAGTGACTTAACTAGAAAAATGAAGATAAAGTGATGTAGGAAAGATTTCTATTTCTGGAATAAAAATTGACTAATAACATCCTGTGAGATTTTTCTTCTGTTAACAGAATATTTGTGGCTTATAATTTAGGATCCCTCTATTTCCTTGACCTCTGGCAATTATCCCAGCTCAATGGTGGCGATTTTTAAAGTGGATTTTATTGTCTTTCGGAAAGCCCTAAAATCCTTCCTTTTTTCTCTCTGCCCCATTGTTCAAACCCTATAGTATCTCATTATCTTCTTTACTGTAACTTCCTTCTTTCTAGCCTCCTAGGTTGGAATGATTTCTGTACTATATATATATATATATATATATATACACGCCAACTGAAGCTTTCCAGTGCCTGAGAATGCGTTTAGCAGTTCTCAAAATACTGTTGCGCAGTGGAAGATACAGGCCTGCATCTAAAAAGACATGTTTTCTGAAAGGGCCACTGTATAGCAGTCCTTAGTTGTCCATTAAGTAGGTGAGTGAAGGAGAGTTGATCAGTTTTGTTTTTAAAAACAATTTTTAGTTGTAATGAATATATTTGATCATTAGATGGAAGTGTGGCATAGGCCTTACTGCTCAACTCTAAAAGTGGTGTATGGAGCTGTACGGAAGGAGGTGGAACTATCTGGTAGTGAGAGAATGAGTAGCCATATTAGCAAAATTTTTCCTCTTGTTTTTAAAGTACCTACAATGGAAGTCATAGTAGAGAACTTGCTCCTTTGCCATTGCAAAAAGAGATTGAAAGAGAGTTCATGTGAAATCCAGCTCAAGTATAAAGATTAAAGGTAACTTTCTTTAAGAAATACATGTTCACAGTTCTTTGTCCTTTTTTTTTTGGTAATTCCTCTTTATAATAATTAACACCCACAGACATTCCCAAGGTTACACTAACTCTATGCAAGAATTCTCCCTACTGCAGTTCCCAGAAGCTGTGAGAGAACAGTTGTTGTTTGAATGATTAGCAAGGTTTTCAAATTGCTAAGAAAGACATTTTTAATTTTAAGATGCCAGATGAATGTATGTATTGTGACATGACATAACTTTAAAAGCTTTATTCCCTCTGCTCAAAAGCTTTCTAACACAATTCTGCTTGTAAAGTGTTTTCCAAAAGTGAATATATTTCAAACCAGCAACAGAGAATAGAGATATTATGTTCTAACAGACTTACTTGTTTTTTGTGTTATGCCTAATAAACATGTATGACTCAAACTGAATATTAACTATTCCATTTAATTCATAAAATGAAATGTGTAGTCAAAATACTTTTGAACTTTAAACATTTAAGTTTATCTTCCACTTAAAGGATTTTACATTGAAATAGACAAGCACACATTATAGCCTAACCAAATGCAAAGTTGCATTAAAAAAGCTAATGCAAAATTCTAAGTTACTGGAGTTCAGAAGTATAGAACAAGGAATTACTTTTGTAGTGCGGACTACATCTTAATAGAGAGATTGTAAAATGAACCACTTGCCTTTCCAGCCATGGCTGCACAGACCCTTCCTTTCCCATCTGGAATTTCTGAAGTAGTCATCCTACCATTTGCTACCACTTAATATCCTTCTGACAACTACAGCAACTGCATATAACATATGACCCCCGGTCATACAAGGTGACATATGCAAGAGGGATGAGTGACCCAAAGGAACAGGAGGCATTTATGAGAAACTGGGAGATTGAATCCATTAATATGCTGCACTGTGTCCTGACCCCCTCACCCATTTCACTGATACTGGGTATACATGCTCAGGATGTTAGCTGACACCAGTAATCATCCTGGACAAAATCTGATTTTTCTCCCAGGTAGTGCTGGAGATGTATCCACATGCACTGCAATCTCTTTGCAGCAGTAAGAAGAGGCTTTGCCATGATTGTCTCTAGGGGTTTGTGGTCTGATTACATTAATAACAGGTAGCCGTAGATGTACTGATGGAATCACTGCACTCCAAATAACATAGCAAGAAGCTCATTTTCTATTTGGGAGTATCTCTGAGTCTGCTTAGTCTCCAACAGGGCTCTGCTGCCATAAGCGACTGGCTGTTCCTTCAAAAGAGCTACATCCAATCCTTTCCTTCAAAAGAGCTACATCCAATCCTTTCCTTCAAAAGAGCTACATCCAATCCTTTCTCCAATCATGCCACTGGAATGTCAATGGCTCTCCTGGCTGGTTGTATTTCAGAAGAGAGACATCTGTTATTTGTTTCAGCATGTGAAATGCTGGCTGTTGGGGACCTGCCCAGTTCCACTCAACATCCTGCTTTGTAAGCCAGCATGGGGGGGAGGGATAGCTCAGTGGTTTGAGCATTGGCCTGCTAAACCCAGGGTTGTGAGTTCAATCCTTGAGGGGGCCATTTGGGGATCTGGGGCAAAAATTGGGGATTGGTCCTGCTTTGAGCAGCGGGTTGGACTAGATGACCTACTAAGGTCCCTTCCAACCCTGATATTCTGTGATATGGGTTCCACTACTAAAGCCAAGTGTAGCCAGAACTTGGACAGAACATTTTAACATTCCTTTGAGATGCAGTACCCCTTTCGAATCCAGTGAAGCTGGCATGTCTCTGACTGCCTTGATCTTGTTAGGATCTATTTTCAGTCCCTCAGCTGTGAGCAGGTATCCAATACATGTCACCTCATGCTGTTTGAGTCACATTATTTCTGGGTTGAGTTTTATATTCTTGCCTTTTCATCACTGTAGAAAAGCTTGTAGTTTTCTCTCATGGCTTCATTCAGTGTCTGTATCATTGCTCCCTTCACCCGCAATGAGGATGTTATCTGCAACTATCTTCACCCCAAGCAGTCCTTCCAGTTCTTGGGTGAGTCTTCTCTGGAACACCTCTGATGCTGGGCTTATGCCCATCAGCATGCGCAGCCCCATATAGTGACCAAATGGTGTTGTAAAAGGCATCTGCATGCTGGCCTCTTTACCCAAGATTATGTGTCCAATACCATTCCTCACATCACAGACCATAAAGATTCTGGCTTTGGAAAGTTCTGTCAAGATGTCATAAATTGTGGGCAGTGGCTAGTGGCATCCTTTCAATGCCCCATTCAGTGGCTTTGGGTCTATGCAGATGTGTAATGACCACCATGCTGCTTACCCAGGCTGTCCTGGTCTCTATAGGTGTTATGATACTCTTGCTCTGTTGACTTTCAAGCTCCTTACATACTGGATTACATAGTGCCACTGGTATTTTCCCCCATGGTAAGCACATGGTTTCTGTTGTGGGGTCTACATCCAGTTGCAGCTTTCCTTTGAAAACATCTCCATATGGTTGTTTCCAATATCCAGGAAACCTCCTCCCCCTTTTGCTTCTGGAACTGCAGCTGTAAAATTCTGATGCTGCATCTTGATCAGATTCATGGCTTGCGTGGCTATGTAGATCAAGTAAGCTCTGTGGTACTTACCATCCACCACCACAAACATCAGTTGGTGCTGTTATTTTGGGGTTGGTTACCATGAGGTCACATCTTCCTACAGGCTGTATTCTGCTCTCATTGTATGTTGTTAGATTGATCTTTGTAACAGGGGTGTGTTGAGTCCTCTTAACCAGAGGAATCACTCTGCAGGAGCATTGTACGGGGTGTTTTGCTATTCACATTTTGGCATATCTGGAGGTTGATATTGTCCCTTGCTGTTTTCCTGTCCCAAAAGCTTGACTCTGATATGCTTTTGGATTCAAGGAGCGAGTCAAGATATTATGACTGTTGTCTGATATGGCATCTCCCAGTTTGAGTTACTTGGGACATTCCTATAATCACACTCACACCCACACACCCACTGACCCCCAAACACCCCAACAATGGTTCAACTTGCACATTCCTTGTAATGCTGTCCTCGTGCAGGACACTTCTTCTTTACTTTCTCATGCTCTCTCCCACAGTGCATCTCAATACAGGTATGGAACCCTGGACACCTGCTCTCCTATGCTATTGTCTCACTGCATGTACTTTGGGGACTGTTGTACCTCCTAAGATTTTCATCCTTTCTCTTGAGGCTTCTGCTGTGTTCCCCATTGTGACGGTGTTCTCTTCGGGGGGACACGGGAGTGTCTGGCCCAGATAGAGGCCCAGGGAGGGAAGGTGAGGGGGGGCCGGAGAGCCCGCCAACCTTTTGTCAGGAGGATCTTGCCCAGGAGGAGGGTGAAAAGTCTGCATTTCAGATGCCAGACCCCTCTCCTGTGGATCAGGTTAGAAGGGAAAGCTGGGGGTCAGACCTCCTGGAGGGGGGAGTCCGTCCAGCTGACCTGTTGGGAACAGATACTGGGGTGTCCAAGAAAGAGGTTGTTCTTGCTACACGGGTAGGAGGTAAACCTCTCTCTTCAAAGCAGAAGGGAGCGAGTCTCTGCATGGGTGAAGCCACACAAGGGGATGGGAACCAGCCCAGATAAATTCCAGAGGGAGGGGCCGAGGGCAGGCCGGGTTGCAGTACACCCTTTCCTTGCCAGAACCTCAAACCCATGCCTGATTCAAGAGCCTGCTCCAAAGAGGCAGAAGAATCTGCATCAGAGTGCCTACCAGGATACACAGACGGGTGGGTAATCCTGTGTCTTTCCCTACTTCATCTGTGGGTTATAACAAAGGAGTTAACACTGAGGGTCAACCCTTTCAAGATGGGGAACATACCTGATTGGTGGGAAACACTGTTGTACATGCTTGGGATGGTGACCTCACGGTCGTAGAAGCATGTTACCTGTCGGCCTATATCGGGTAACGGGCTGGAAGCTTGGCACAACAGCAAAAGCATAACAGGCCCAGGCTGCTGTGTGAAAGGGGAAACTGAGGCACGCCGCCTCATGGCACTGAGAGCTAAATGCCGAGGTTCCTACGCCTTAACAGGTATTGCTATCTGTAGCAATACTACACCCCAACCCATTTTCAGGCACCCGGGGACCAGGAACCTCGCATTTTGCTAAAACCATTACGAATGACACCATGTGGTGTGCCGGTACTGAAAAGGGGTGTGACCAAAGACAAACAGGGGCTTTATGTGTACTGCCTCCACCATGGACAGTGTCCAAGTCTCTGGCAGTAAGTTCAGGAGGAGGGTGTGACGGTGTTCCCCATAAAACTTTATGGGGAGATGCTTATAAATGTATATATGTAACTAGAATATGTTTTATGCTACATGTGCCATGTAACATATCTCTGTGAAAGTTATGACCTACTGAATTTACTCCGCCTGTTTGTATGCATGTATCATTGTTGTAGTTGGAGTTATGAAGATTGGTTTTATATTTGCTGGTTTTGTACATAGCCTTTGTAAGTGCATGGGATCATCTTTGGAGCAAAGAATGTGCCTGTTAAATGCGAGCACTTAACAGACAAAAGACGTTGCAGACCCCAATCCACATTGGGGCCGGGTCTGGAATGCAACTGGTTAGGCTGGTTGCGGAAGGGTGACTGGCCCAGGTGATCCCAAAACTCCATGGTAACAGGATGTTACACAGGGAGGGGAAAAAGACTATAAAAGCCCGGGGGAGACCCTTCCATTTTGTCTTCAGCTGGCTAAAGGGAGAGGCTCTCCACCCCCCCAAGGACATTCCTGAGGGGAACTGAACAAAGGACAAAGACACTAGGGGGTGTGAGCGACTGCTGGACCCAGGCTAATTCTACAGCCTGTAAAAAGGAAAATATCCGAATCTGGTGAGGCTTTTATCTGTGTTAACTTTGAATAGACATAGACGTGCGTGTTTTATTTTATTTTACTAAGTAATTCGCTTTGTTCTGTCTGTCATTACTTGACATCACTTAAATCCTACTTGCTGTACTTATTAAAATCACTTTTTACTCATTAAGTTTCCTGGAGTATGATTTGTTACCTGGGAAGGCAAACAGCTGTGCATATCTTTCTATCTTTGAAATATAGGCGAACTATTTATGAGTTTACCCTGTATAAGCTTTATACAGGGTAAAAATGGATTTATTAAGGGTTTGAACCTCCTTGGAGTTGAGCAGCTGGGTGTCAAAGGCAAGAGCGCTTCCAGGGGCCTTACAGTGGTGAGGGGACTTGGTTCGGACCTGGGTCTGTGTTTGCAGCAGATCAGTGGAATCTGGCTCAAAACAGACAGGATTCGGGAGTCCCAAGCTGCAAAAGGCCTGGAAGCAGGGGCAGAAGTAGCCTTGGCACACCAGGTGGCAGCACCAAGCAGGTCTCTGTGGCCCCAACCCGTCACACCCATGTCTAAGCATGTATTGAATGTGAGATCACCTTCCCAGGTTCGCTGCTCCGGAACCGATACTCCCACATCCCAACCCCCTTCCCCCGCCCAGTGAAAGTGAGTGAGGGTGGGGGATAGCGAGCGATGGACGGACGGGGAATGGAGTGAGTGGGGGCCATACACCCTTGTAAAAATAACACAATTTTTTCTTCTAGATAAAAATGTCAACTTGGTTTCTTGAATAAGAGTGAGGGCCGAGCACCTCTGGGGAAGCAGGGTATCTACCCCTTCTGAGGTATAAAGTTGCTTAGGTCAGGAGCTGTTATGGGAAGTTTCTACTTCTACAAGAGACAGAAATCCTGCCTCTTAGTGAATTCAGTGGATCCAGGATTTCAGCCCTGGAGTAGGTGAGGGGAGAATGCTGCTGCATCCGCCACCACCCGGCAAAGAACTAATTCTCAGCAGCTGCCCTGGAGCCACTCAGTAAGGGACTTTCTCTGCTGCTCTCATCATGTCTCTTTAGAAGGGCCTTTCTCTGCTGCTCTCATCCTGTCTCCCTGTCAGCCACCCCACTCCCTCATTTGTTGTTTAGCCCAATGGCTTTCTCTTGGCTCTGGTTCCTTTCCCATGCACTATTGGTCTCCCTTTGTTTTCCAAAAGCAGGTCCTTACTAGGCATAGCCTCGATGCATAGCAGCTGAGTTACTGTATACTGCTTCTCTGTTATATTCTTATTCAGAAGTCCGATTGAGTGCCAATACCCAACCTCACCCAGGCTGGGGAGGCAGGGACTAGGAAACTTGAAAATATTATCTCAAAATAGACCGTTAAGGATGAGATTTTAACTTTAAAATCTGCCCTGAGTAAGGGCAAGGGTATAGCTACACTTCCTCAGTGCAGACCAGAGCTTGAACCGTGACTC
This sequence comes from Chelydra serpentina, assembly GCA_037349315.1. NCBI lineage: Eukaryota > Metazoa > Chordata > Testudines > Chelydridae > Chelydra > Chelydra serpentina. The sequence goes on from JBAIAC010000042.1 coordinate 34,367,489, forward strand.
AGTTACCATTTTCCTGTTGCTACCTCTTGCTCTAAGGAATAAGTTCCTTCACTCCTTTTTGTGGAGCAGCTTATTCTTTGGCCAGCTGCTCCAGATGAAGAGTAGGTGAGATGGAGTCATGGCTCCTCCCACTCTTTACCTGTCTTTGTCCCCTCCCTACTCTCTTGCTCAAGAAGGGAAGTACTGGACAAGAAGACCCTGCTTCCCCATCCTGCTTTGCCTTACTTCCTGGCATGCCTGAGTAAGGGCTGTAACGATTTAGCCTTAAATAAACAATTAAATAGTTGTGTGTTTGCTACTGATGAGCTACTCATGCTGTGCAGAGTAGCAGAACCATATAACCATCCTGAAGTGAAGTTTAGAGCTGCCATGGAAAGTGAACAGTCATGGTGCTAAACCAAGTGGTTATAACGAAGCATTTATTTTCAGTCAAATATTTGACCCTTCAGATTGTATCATTTATCTAAACCATCTTATGGTAAGATGTCAAATTATCACTGCAGTGACATCATCCTGTTTTCTAATTCCCCCCTGCTAGTGTTGTACAGACCAGGAAGGGCATTGTGTGAAGATTGTATCTATTAAACAGACTGAGGTTGACAGAGTAAATTATGGCATTAGTCTCTGATATGCTGAAGTATTATTCCACCTTCAGGGCTTTACAACAAGCTTTTTCCCGCTTTAAGAAAGAGATGTCAAACCGCAGGTAGAAGTTACAAGATCTATGCCATATGGCTGAATAAAAATGTGTTTTAAAACAAAAACTAAAACATCAGGATAGTCACAAATGCACACAGAAAATTGTTTTACTGTGTGTTTGCATCCCTTAGTATTTTTTTTAACGGTGGTTTTCTAGAAGATAAGTAGAGATCAGGACAATTACAACAAAGAGAAACAATTCTTTCCCTCGAAGAATCTCCCTTCTCCAAGTAGATTTTGAAAATTCAAAGGAAAACAGTATAAGAAAATGCCCTGCCAAGGTAATCTGATCCTTTTATCTATTTCTATAACAAAATACTCATTTTGAACTTCAGGTTAAGAAAAACATTTACCATTACCAAGAATTGATATGTCTTTGATTACAATCAACAAGAGATCCAACAAAACTTATTCAAAAGAATAATTTCAGACATCTGTGTCTGGGAGAGAGAACACCTTGGACATAAACGGATTATAACCCCCCACCCACCATGATGTTAAAAATAACATTAAGAATTTCACAAGGAAGCATTTTTAACTCTGCAGAATTACATATGCTAATTTATTTTATTTTGCTGGCATATAAGGTTAATGGAAGAGGTATGATTGACGTTCATTATGTGATATTAATGACATTCATTTTCAGTTGGAATGCCCCCTGCACTGCAGAAAGATCCAGTACCATCTTCTATTATATATGGAGATATTTGAAGAGGAATCTAGGCTCAATTTTTAAAAGGAACTGGTTTAGGTTGGTGGCCCAGCTGGAAGTCCAAAATACTACAATGAGTCAGTCATATGTTTGTAGATCAGTGGCATTTATAGCTCTTCTCAGCTGGGATGACAAATAGTTGGCCTGTCTGGGTACATTTAATGGTTTCTGACTTGCTGTAGGAATGTAAATAAGGTACAATAAATATGATAATGACAGCCCACACAGAATGCATGAAAATCCTACAGGCCTCCATGAAATGACCTACTGTACTACAGTAATTCCAAATCTGAGTAATTTTAATATGTGATACTCCCCTAATCTGATAGGTACCATTTGGTTGAGACCTGCAGCCAAATTCTGGTTCATGCTACAGCCTCTGTAGGCAACTCAGAGTGTGCAATACTCACTGTGTAAACAAGCCAAATTTCCTTTGAATTTATGCTGGGATCACACTGATCCCTATGTATCCAAGAATCTGGGAGGTTCAATAGCTGCTTAAAATTGAGAAGTGCAGCACCAAATCTGGCCCTTGGTAGGAACTGTGGATAAAAGAGACAGTCTTTTGTATTGCTGCTGCCTCCTCAGCAAATGACACTTGGAGGTTAATGCTTGTAGTTCTTGTCAAGTGTTTGAAGTGTCCACCAATTCTGAAAACGTCCGCATAGGTATCGGAATTCAGAACAACTTAGTGACCTGAGAGGCAACTGTGCTGGGGTTTACAAACCCCATACTAAGGCTGAGGCAGGGGAAAGGCTGGACCAGTAGTGGGCCTGGAAAGCCCCACCCTTAGGCACTGACAAGCATGCTCCTGGGGAGAAGTCCAATATAAAGGGAACTTCAGCAGCCCCAAGCAAACAGAGCGGTGCCTTGCCTTGTCTTGGATGAGCACTGCTCTGCTGCTGCAGCAGAAGCTTCTATTGAGGGAATCTGGCTGAGTTCCCCTCACCCCGACCACTCCCCCAGAGGCAGGGAGAGCAATCAGCAAGAAGCACAAAAGGGTTGCGCACACCACACCTCAAACTGAGATGCAAGATGTGGCTGGAAGTGGCCTAAGAGAAGGTGAGCAAGGAGCTGGACAAACCTAGGCTATTTCATGCCACTGAACTTTCAGGGTTGGATGAACTGAGGCTGTCTGTGTGCCCCTGGGCTGCGATACAAGGTCCCCATACCCACCCTGGAGCTGTTACTCTTAGCCCCAAGGAGAACAGACCTATGGGTTACTGGTAAAGAGGCCAGTAGAGCTGGGACCTGATCCAGATGGCCAGAACACCCTGAACTGTTAGGAAGACTGGAGTCAGAGGACCAGACCACTAGGCCTACTAAGGGCTGGTCTACACTAACCCCCCAATTCGAACTAAGATACGCAACTTCAGCTACGTGAATAACATAGCTGAAGTCGAAGTATCTTAGTTCGAATGAAAAGGTACTTACCCGGGGTCCACACGCGACACGCAGGCTCCCCCCGTCGACTCCGCCTACTCCGTTCGTGGAGCAGGATTACAAGCGTCGATGGGGGAGCACTTCCTGGTTCGATTTATCGCGTCTAGACAAGACGCGATAAATCGAACCCAGAAGATCGATTGGACTCCTCCGACGCGACGCTTAAGTATAGACGTACCCTAACTGACCAAACCACCCAGCTACAGCAACATATAGTAGTATTCTCAGAAGCTTTATTTCAAAATAGTGTCACAGATTTTCAAAAGTGACTAGTGATTTGGATGCTGTAACTTTTGGGTGCCCAACATGAGACATCTTAAAGGGCCCTGAGTTTCAGTGGGCAAGTGATTTTCAGAGGACCACTTTGAAAATCGTGGCTAGTAGATTTATATCAGAACAGAGAGTCTGTGGTAAGCTAGAAATGTCATATAGCAAGTCAGTCTGATGGCCAGATGGCCACGTGGTCAAGCAGTCTGCCCATCCTGAGGTATGTGTTTTCCAGACATGAAGAACTACTGTAAGCAATCCATGCTGCATATGCTGACCATCAGTCTCTGAACTTCTCTCTCTCTCAAACACTGTAACAATTCCTTAACCAGCGATGCCCTTGCTTTCTGCTTAGTACATTTGTTTTCTGTTATCTTCTTGTTCTACAGTTTTTCTCTGCCTTTAGGAGTCATGTTATTGCAACAACTCCTCCTTATAGCTGGCCTTCCATGAGCAGTCTTAATAGTATCTAATTATAGCTTATGGTCTGCCTCCAGTTCTCGCTAACTTTTGGGAAAGGGCTACTATTCTTTCTCACCAGCCACACACCCCACAGTTTCCAACTTTGATATTTTTAGATGAGAGGTGAAATTATTGGACCAGATGGTAATGGGCCCCTGTGTAGGTGCAAAGGCCAGTCACAATGGCACTCTCTGAGCTCAAGGAGTTTCAGGAACTACTCTTTTCATATGCATGTACAGACACCAAAGGAACAGGGTGCCAGTGGGGTCATGTTTTTGCCCCATCTTCTGTGCTGGCTGGTAGATTGGGCCAAGCACAATGGGCAGAGCAGGCTGCACCTGCTCTTTGCACCAGGGAGTTCAGGGGACAGAAATGTATTGCTGAATGGAGAATGTCACAACAATCTAAGTGTTAAAGTGTGGTTCTACTCTAACAAAGCAATCCCGTTAAAATGGTACCTTCATACTCAACACACCTAAGCCCTGGTTTAAATCCTCAGCTGGTGCAACCCAGAATAGTTCCAGTGAAGTCAATAGTGTAGACTTCCATAGTTCCATTATAGGATTTGCCCCCTGTTCAAATTCATAGCTTCTTATTTTGCTAGAAAAATTTGGTTATTACATCTGAAGAATCAACACAGGGAATGGGATTTGGTTCTGGCCAACTCACCAAGAGAATGGCTGATTAAGATTCAGTTGCAAAGCCACATTTTGCCCTCATTTACCTGTAATACTCCACTGCAAATTCTGCAGGATCTTTATTACTGGTGATCAGATGATGCACAAGCCCCTGTTGATTAGTGCTTATATCTGATCCACCAGTAATAGGTAATTGGACAGGCTGCATGTAGGCCCCCTTCTGAACCAGTACTAGAGCAGCTAACCCAGTAAGATGCCTGAAAAGTAAAAATAAATTAAAAAATGTTTGGCTTAGAATAGTATTCTGAAATCCTGATCCATTATATAGTATTTATTTTCATTCCTGTCTATTTTGGTCTATTTCTAATGGTAAGTTAGGCCTCAACTTGTCTCTGCTACCAAAGAAACCAAAATAAAACAGTGTTACATAAACCACAAATCTGAATATCTTCAGAAGAGTACACCTAGTGTTTCTAAACAGAAAAAAAATATTATTCTGGAAAACTTTTTTGGGGAGTGTGAATTAGCATTGTGTGAAAGAAAGGACTCTTTTTTTCTCTTCTCTCTGGTTATCTACCAGACGGTGTCTCAGAAAAGGAGGGGGAACAAAGTGGAAAAAGCAAAACATGAAACAGCTCCTCAAAGTTTTGAAAACACAGATTTCCTTTTTTGTACTGAATCTTCTGGGCTCGGTGGGCTACCTCTGAGCTGGATTTTACTTCAAGTATTTTAGCTCGGCACAGCAATTATTGCAAAGCCCATTCTGTATTCTCTTTGAGGACTGAGAGGACAGAGAGTTCTTTTTCTATCCTACCCTACATCTTTTACAAGTTTCTGCTGAGACTGAACTAGCTTTCAAAATGTTATGAGGAAAGAAGAATTTTTTAAAAGTTTTGAAATGTCCAGAGCTACACTGGTCCTGTAGTTGGTCTCACACACCACGTGTAAATGAGGGAGAAAGCGGAATATGGAAAAACATGCTGCAATCAAGAGTTGCAGACATCAACCTAGACATGAAAGGCCTCTTCATAAGTAAATTATGTGAGCAGAGAAGAAAAGATGACTTTATGTAGCGTTCAATCATTATAACAAGCATCTCTATAGAATTCAAGTTAGACAGTAAGGATCAGGTAAATACATTGCTACAGGGTGTTTATGTTAAACCAGTCTTACATGATCCACTAGAAAAAAATCCAAAGAGTATTGAGGGCTTATGGGGGTTTTAAAATAGAGTTATTAGGAAGAAGACGCTTACAGTGCCTGACACGCTCTAGAAATAGTGTCTTTTACTTTTAAGTCAGCTGTTTTGGTCAACTCGCTAATAGAAAAAGACTAGAAGGATAGACAAACTTCAAAAGCTTAGCGAGGAAGGATGGTCTTGTGATTAGGGCATTAGGCAAGGACTCAAGAAATCTAGGTTAAGCTCTACTATAGACTTCCTCTGTGATCTTACATAAGTAATTCAGCTGTGCTTTTTATCAATGTATTTTTATGGCCCCAACAACCACAGCATCTGAATACCTGTTTATAAAATGGGGCTAATAATATTTCTTACCTCACAGGAGTGTTGTAAGGATAATTTCATTCATATTTGTGCGGTGAGCAGACACTATAGTGATTGAGGCCATGCCAGTACCTAGAGAGGTTTAGTTGGATAGTTATTCCAAGATTCAGCTGCTTTCTGTGAACTTCTTCTTCTTTTCATTCTTTTTCCATTCATTATTTCTAATACCTTCAGCCTGTCCCCTTCATTCACTTCCTCTTGATCAAGGACCAGGGAGTGAGGCAGAAAAAGCAAGATCTCTGAAAAGTAGGCTAAAGATTAGAGTGGGGATGGAGAATCTGACAGACTGGGGAAAATTTATTCAAACCTGAATAAAAGATCAAATCCAATTTACGGAACAGGCAATGGTTCAAGAAGCCTTGGTTTTTTGTTCATTTTCATTTTGTTCCTCAACTGCTTAGCTTTTCCTTGGAATAAACACCAATAAAAAGCTGAAGCTACTCGAATGAATAGGCATTTCTGACAAAGACAATCTTAGATCAAAAACTACACAGATGTGTTCGTATACCAAAATGGAAATGCCATACTGAGGTGATATGAATGTACCACCCATAATACATTCTATTGGAGAAATCCCATTCAACTGTCAGGAGAAGCTCAAACAAAGTTGGGATAAACAAACCTCAGAAAATTAGCTGATTCAGTTTTGACAAGCATCTGAAAGTTCAGATGTTGCTCTAAACTTTAACAACAAAAGTATAGTCCAAAAATGGACTAAATTAATAATAAAAAACCCATAGAGATATATTTCTGTGTGCTTCCTTCCTTTGGACAAAAAGATGTATTCTAGAACCTTTTCCATGCTGCCCCCTCCCCAATCCTGAACTCTTCTCCAGTCTAACTGGGACCCCACCTCCCATTTAGCAATATGGGCTGCACAGCATGGTTGAGTCTCCAATACTAGCATTGAGAACCAATGCTCTAGAATATTTACTTTTGTACAGTGTTTGCTTATTATTTCTATTTTCAAAACTGCTACAATTTCTTAGTAAAAAATGGAAGATCCTTTGGCTTCCATGTCCCTGTTCTGTTTGCTTCTTGATCTTCCAGTGCTTCTGATTACTCAGGGCCTGGCAGTAAAGTCTCTTCTCACATCATTATTATTGTAGCCCTGAACTCTTACTTGTCCCAAGTCTGGTTACAGCACCACTGAACTAGGCACCCTCCTCTCCACCCACATGCACACACTCCTCACCCCAGAATTATCAATAGTATGACACCAAAAATAGCTCCTCCCAATCAAAAGTGAAAGTGGTCTGCTTAATGTTAACCAGGGCTTGGGTAGATTTTGTCTGCGCTTAATATTTCATCTGCTCTATTCCATAGATACAAACTCATTAACCAGTAAACATTTTCATCTTTAGGTTTATATAACATTTTACTATAAAAAAGAAACTAGCTATAAACAAAATATGGGAAGCTCGGAAACAGGCCTTCTTTCAAGATGGATTTTGAATATCCCAATTTTGGCAGAGTATGAACTACAGGAGAACAGCTTATCTTGCAGTATGTTGCTATCTCTGCTTCTGGTACTAGATGAGATCAGGAAATGAAGAGGAACATGAAAATGTATTATTAGCAAACAGCATCAGCACTGTGGTAGCATCTCCATAGTGAAGGCCTCCATAGTGCTAGAAGCTACACACGCATATAGTGAAACTGACAAATGTTAATCAAATACTTTTGATCCTAAAAAAAGAGTTCTTGTTTGATTCAAGTTTTATGTGAAAGGTCAGGTCAGTCTATATTTGACTGCAGCTGAATTAGTTTATTCATCTTTAATTAAAAGGTTCGCTGGTGCATGCGAAAGAATATGTTCATGGTACTTGTGCAGAAAGTCAGAACATAAACAAAATGAAAATATTCAATTCACATGCAGCTCAGTACTGAATTTTGTTAGATTTAATTCATTTCTGTTGTATGCAGATTAAAAAAAAATATTTAGGGCCCAGTCCTGCAAACCTTTACTCATATGAGTAGCAAGGACTATTTGTGAGAGTAAGGTTCTAACTGCAAATCCTAATTTAGGTGAAGGTTCTGAAAACTGATTATTGTAGATGAATCCTTGGGCTTGCAAGGAGACCCATCAATGCCAGTGCTGCCATGTAGGCACAGTAGTCTGCCTACACAGATGCAATAGCAGAATGTATACCTTAGGTAAATTTTTTGACTAAATTTTGCTTTGAATTTCTTTAATTGCATTTTATAAGTTTGGCTCTTAAAATCTGTGAATATTAACATTAATGTAACTCAGCATACAGTATGAGTTTGAAGAGTCACTGGAATATTATATTTATTTAGGATAGAAAAGAATCAGACTAGCAGTAAAGTTAACCTCTCAGCCCACATCCCCTTCTTCAAGTCCGGTTCTCAGTTATGAATAAAAGAAGGTTATTTAAAGTTCTTCCTATGAAGTTTTAATAACCTACTCTTTCTCTTATTGAAAAAATTAGACTAATGAATAAAATTACACCAGGAAACAAATATTCCTAACAATTATTTTTAACAGACTTTCCTATTCAGCAGAAATTATCTGCAACTCTTCAGCAGTGTGTAGCTACTGTACATAAAGCAGCAGATCTTTGTTCTCTACCAAGTCCTGACATTCATCAAAAAACTTAAATGGCCCATGGAAACATCTTCAGCTCTGCAGATGTCTTTGAGGAGTTTCTACTGGACTGTGTTTTTTACATCCAGAAATGCTTACTGAGGGAGACATAAGAACCAGATTCTGACATTCATAGAATTGTAGGACTGGAAGGGACCTTGAGAGGTCATCTAGTCCAGTCCCCTGCACTCATGGCAGGACTAAATATTATCTAGACCATCCCTGAAAAGTTTTTGTCTAATCTGCTCTTAAAAATCTCCAATGATGGAGATTCCACAACCTCCCTAGGCAATTTATTCCAGTGCTGAACCACCCTGACAGTTAGGAAGCTTTTCCTAATGTCCAACCTAAACCTGCTTGCTGCAATTTAAGCCCATTGCTTCTTGTCCTATCATCAGAAATTAAGAAAAACAATTTTTCTCCCTCCTCCTTGAAACAACCTTTTATGTACTTGAAAACTGTTATCATGTCCCCTCTCAGTCTTCTCTTTTCCAGACTAAACAAACCCATTTTTTTCAATCTTCCCTCATAGATCATGTTTTCTAGATCTTTAATCATTTTTGTCGCTCTTCTCTGGATTCTCTCGAATTTGTCCACATCCTTCCTGAAATGTGGCACCCAGAACTGGACACAATACTCCAGTTGAAGCCTAATCAGTGCAGAATAGAGCGGAGGAATTACTTCTCATGTCTTGCTTACAACTCTACTGCTAATACATCCCAGAATGATGTTCACTTTTTTTGCAACATATTCCCTGCTGGTGAAAGTGTTCAACTTTTTTTTCCATTTTATGACATGGTTTCCTACTATTCCTTACCAGTTCAGTAGAGCATAATATGCCCTTAATCAATATTCTTCATATTGAGCCTCATTTGAAGAAAATATATCCATACCAGATTAGTAGCAAGCATGGGGCTCACCAGTCTTGGAGAGGCCTCATGCCCAGAGAATGCTTATTGAAGTCCAGTGAAAAGGTTAGAGTTCGACATACACTATGGTCATTGTCTGGAGGAGGGTGTTAATGGTTCTGCATTAGGGGGCTGTGGAAGGCTGGCTGATGGTGGTGCAGCAGCTTTTGAGAAAGCACTCATTGGCTGGGAAGGCTGTTGCATCAGGATTAGGCTTTATGGGTACTCAGCCTCAGAACCCTGTGTGCTTCCATGGCTGGCAGCTGTGGAAATTCAATTTCTGTTGACTAGGGCCATTAATGAGCAATAAAAGTACTATGTGCCTCAGTTAATATTAACAGCAGAGCTCCAACTGGGTGTCTAGAGATGCAAAAGTCAATGTAAATTAAAGCACATCTAATTCAGAGCAACATTTATTGCAATTGGTTAGAAATCCTGCATGATTTCCATTCTGAGTAGTGAGAAGTTTAAATTCTGGCAGGCAGTGAATTTCTGGGATGCTGTCCATTTTCTGTCAAGAATGCAAACCATTTCCCTGATTTTAATACAAGAGACAGATGAATTGAAATTGCTTACCAGGAGACAGTCCCTTGAACATATACATGCTCAGTGCAAGAAATCATTTGAATACAGTTAATATTAAAACAGTTCAGAATGCTCACCAAGTCAGATGACCTTACTTTGTTGAATAAAGAGCAGTCACAGACCTGTGACACTGCTATTCTCACATAATAATCTGCCTGATTAGTAGCATAAAGCTATGCAAGCCAACAGATAAAATATAAGATATCATAAAACTACAGGCTATAGCTACAGAGTCATTAATCTCACAAAGCTCAGTTCAGCTGTGCAAAACACATGAAGCAGTAATCACTGACTGAAAGGCTCAGGGGGCCTGATTTAGGTCTCACACCAATTTTGCACTGGTGTGGCACCATTGGCTTCAGTGGACTTACTCTTGATTTATACTGGTGTAAGTGAGATTGGAATCAGGCCCTATGATTCTGTTTAAACAATGGGATACAACAGAGCATGCAGTTCAGGCAGATTATTGTTTGTGTTGGGAGTGGAAGGTATATAAATCCAAAAGCTGAAAATCTTCAGTCACTGAGCTGTAGTATATTACCCATCCTGTCTTATTGCCAATATCAGTGAACAGTTTTCAACCAATTATCGAATGGTTAAAAAATTCACGAAAATTAATTTCTGAGATAACATGTAATAGTTTTGATAACAATGAATCATGCAATTTTCACTTTTGAATGGTGTGACTGGGATCCTAAGGGAGCCGCACTGAGGTTATTCAATTAGGGTGAACTGCAAAGAATGGGGCAGACAATCCCCAAAGATGGTGGATATTCCAATACTTAGATTTACCAAGCCAGCACAAAACAGCTTCTATAGTATCTTACTGTTTACCCAGAAGCCAACAACACAGTTCCCTTAAAGCAACCAAGCCTCAGGCCTCCACCCTGACAACCAAGTCAAATATGATGAGGATTACTGAAAATCTTATTCATCATATAAGAAAGTTCTACCAATCCCAAAGGATCGAACACATTATCTCCCAGGTTAATGAATATTTCAGATCTTACCCAAATACACACTTATAGCCAATTCTTATTAACTAAACTAAAATTTATTAAAAAAGAAAAGAGACAGAGTATTGGTTAAAAGATCATTATATGCACAGACATGAGTACAGTTCTGAGATCAGATTCACAGTAGAGATGGTGAGCTTCGTAGCTGCAAACAGTTCTTTCAGAATCGTCCATAGGTTATAGTCCAATGTCCATATTCAGGGTGATCCAGATGGGACTCTGGAGATCTCAGCCTTTTGGCTTAAGCTTCCCCTGCATGAAGCATCAAGCAGATCTGAGATAAAAAGGATCAGGACCGAAGGAGTTCTTATACAGTTCCAGGCCTTCTCTTGACAGGTCGGAGTCCTTAGGGGAACAATAGGCAATCATGGAGACTTTGAAGTGGACCTATTTCCCAAGCATCACCGGTAATTAGCTACGTGGATTAACATAAGGCAATTGCCTGTGTTCCACCATTCATAGGGGATTTGCTGTACATTTCAAAGAGAGACGAATACAGTGATATCACTATGTTTACAGTTAATTTAAATGTGAATATTTCCTTTTGATCTCTGAATTAACAGAATCCAGCACAGACAGGGACTGCTCGATTACACTGTTAACTTCTAACAGTATATATGTAAACACACAAAAACACCAACATTATCTACCAATATGTCACTAAGGGTTGAATTCGGGTCATTTATCCTGCAGGATGCTTAACCCTTTCTGGCCATGTGTCACAAACGGAAAGGGCTCAAGCTGCATTCTTAGATCCAAAATCCCTCAAAGTTGATGGGACATGAGTGAGTAGGGATTTCAGAATCTGAACCCTTATCTGAATCCGGTTCTTGCAACCGGCCATAAAATGGTCATACACCAATTCTACATCAAAACGTCACCTAAAGTTGATGACCCAGTTCCTGCTCTCAGTTATGTTGGTGTAACATCCAGATCAATAAGAGGAATTACTCCAATGTAAAAAGCAGCAATATCTGGCATATTGTTCAAAATTTGGACTTAATCCTGAATTTGTGTCTTGGGCACAAAAGAGGAATTGACAAATGAGCTATTTAGCTGTATTTTACATAAATCTACAGTTTTGTAAATATAAAATAATAAAATTTCCCATACTCTTGCTAGAGAAACATCTATCCAAAACATCCATTGCATTATCTGAGAGCCTTCATATTCATAAATTTATCCTCGCAACACCCCACTGACATAGGGCAGCACTATCTTCTCCATTTTACAGATGGGGACTGGGAAACTAAAGCAAGGAGAGAGATTAAAGGCCAGACTTCCAAAATGTGCCTAGCGATGCAGATTGGAGGCTTGTGGGATCTTCCAAGTGTCTAAGCAGATTAGGCACATAACTCCCATTGATTTAAATATGTAACCTGCTTAGACACATTTGTAAATCCCACTAGGCATCTATCAGCACCCACATATTTTGAAAATTTGGCCCTAAGTAGCATGCCCAGGTCACATAAGACAGCTCTGACACAGCTGGGATTTGAACGCTGCTCTCATGTAGTGTGTTGTGCTGTCTTATCCATAAGACCACACTTCCTCTTCTTTTGTTAGGCACAGTTTGAATCAAGTTATAATGAAGGTTCAGGCTTATAATTCTCTTATCCTAGCTGGCTTCCCACTTCCCAGTTCTCAAGACATTTTGTAAAGCTGCAGTAACAACTTCAGCACCTATATAGAACCGTATCATTCAAGAAATCTCATCTTACTTTAAAAAGGACATACAGATGTTTAGTAATACAGTGTGCAGGCCAAGCTAACAATGAAAAACCAGAGAAATCATGTGAGCATTCAGATTTGACTAAAGAGAGAGATTGGTAGCATCCCTGTGCTCTCTCTGATCAGGGAATTCCATTGAGAAAAGGTGCAGTAATACTGTAATGTAATATAATTTAATGCTGAATGATAATTCATTAGCAGGCAAAAATTTGGAAGAATGTTTTCAACACATTGCTTATGAATAGGTTATAAATTAAATCCATGTAATTAACACTTAACAAGGGTTGAAGGATTACTACAACTTCCCTTGCTGATGGAAGAATTTCAGATGGTTAGCGTTGAAATATTGGAGAGATGGAGAAATATGAAAGTTTTTTTATGGGAATCTAACCAAAATGGACAAGAAAAGTTGTTTTGATCAGCGGCATCAACATATCAATAGGTCTAGTGGTTGGAGCAGTTCTTGGCAAGTTGGAATATAATATTTTTCCATGTTTTAAAGGCATAAATTTATCCTCACAACATCCCAGTGATGAAGGGCAGCACGACCATTCCCATTTTACAGATGGGGATTGGGAAACTAAAGATTATGCATGAATAATTTAGGCCAGGTCTTCATTGGCTAGGATGGGGTGGAGTTTCCTGGCCAGAGATGGTAGAAAGCATTACTTGCAGATGCTGCTATGTGAAAGCTCAGTGTCAGCAAGGAATCAAAGATATTTCTAGATTATGGATTGAATTGACCTAGTGTGGGTGTGTAACTCCAACCAACGGAGGGTGCATCATGGCTGCAAACTTTTCAAAGCTCTTTCCTCTGCCCAGCACTATCACCTCAGTCTTGCTTGGGTTCAGCTTCAGACAGCTGTTCTTCATCTAAGAGCTGATCTCATCCAAGCACTGGACCATCTTGGTGGTGGTGGTGGTGTGGTCATATGTGGTGAAAGATAGGTAGAGCTATGTTTCATCTGCATATCGCTGGCACTTGAGTCCATGTCATCTGATCAGTTCACCTCGTAGGTGCATGCAGATGTTGAAAAGTATTGTACAACACCATCAGATAGCTGAACAAAGCAAAAAATCTGCGGGGCTTAATCCTTGCTAGTATAAGAATCCTGTTAGAAAAATTGCAATATGTGTCCTTGACAATTTTTTATAGGAAGTGGCCTATTGAGGGGCAAAAAAGGCAGGTAGGGACAGAAGTTCTGGGGTTTTTTTTATATTAGAAACATCAGGTCTTGACTTTCTTTGTTTTATGCTGGAGGATTATAACAGCGTGACAAGACTCTTCTATTAACCCCCCTGTTATTATTTCTTTAGACTCATATACCTTCAAGGGCACTTAGCAGGTACTGGAACCCTGTTAGGAGATGGTAATTCATTGGGGTTGACTTATTGTGGCAGATGCGGTTCACTAACTCCATCCATTATATAGGGGTGGTAGGAATGATCCTCTGGGCAAAGGAATCTAGTCTGAGACTGAGAAGTCCTAATAGTAGAAGCCAAAAAACCAACCAAACATTTGGGCTGAAGTTGATGCCAGTCAACTTACAGTTCATTAGTAAATGCATTCCAAACCTCAGGAAGGGATAAAGTTGGACTCTATACGGTATGTAGAACCTTAATTTTGAAGCAAGGCAAAGTACTTCTCAATTCAACAAAAAAACCCCACATATTTTTTGCTTAGGTTTGATACCAAATGTGTGTTTTAAAATGATTTGTCAAAACAGCAAATCAAAAAATCAGTTATTCGCATAGCTCTACTTATAATCTAAAGAAATGAGCTGCAACTTCTCATCCCTCAGTTGGGCTTAAAACTCTGGTGACATAAAGTAAAAAACTGTTCCACTGGTGCTACCACTAGTGAGAAGGTTTCACCCACTGGGAATTATGGCTCCAAGACCCCCTATTTCAAACAAGGCCCAGATAACATTGGGTAAATCTCTTAGACTTCGTCTTCGCTGAAGGTTTAATCTGGGTTCAACCATGAGATTTCTCCTTAACATGCTCTGCATGTTCATATGTCACTATGCCACTAATTGTGTCACATGATGAGGCAGCTACAACACCTTCAGGTATATAGTAGACCCCAAGTTAGCTTATCCCCGTATTGCTAACCTGAGATAACTGCAGTGAAAATGTGCAGCAATGGCTGGCCACAACAATCAATAGATGATAGTCCTCCAGTTCCTTTCCACAAACTCCCTGGGCACCCAGTCCTGTGTACTATTTTGTCATCTCCCTATGCTCTGAACCTTGACCAGGAGTGGTCTACTTTCATATCCCTCTGCTCAGTGTCCTCTGTCTCACCCTGCTTGCAATTTCTCGAGCTTTGGTCATCTCCAGGGTTTAATACAGCAAAACAAAGCCCAATAGAAAGTGTATGTATCAGCATGCAGCCACTTGGATAGAGAATGACATCAAAAACTGTTGGGCCAAAGTGAACAAAGCCCACAATGCTGGCTCATCAAAGAGGGACCTCCAACAGTAAGATGATAGATCTTGGCAGCCACTGGATCAAAGGATTGAGCGAACTGGACAGCAAAGCATGAAAATAAAGGGGCTTAAGGTGAGCTGCTGGAACCCCGGGGATAACTGTTCCAGGTCTGGTGTTGCCTCAGTGAGCTCCCCTTTATGAATAACTGGACCATGTTCTGAACAGCGCCCTGAGCATGGACCCCCTTTCAACATGGATTCATCTGTGGAGCTGGGATGGGTGTGGCTTCGGAACTTGGATTTCTGCGAGGCTTTCTCCATGGACACTCAGCCTACAGATGGAGAGGACCCTGGCCCTGGAGTGGACCTCATTCCTTCCTTGTTCTGGATCAGGACAATCACAGCAGGATGAAGAGCCCTCACAAATAAGAACCAGGGGAGGACACAGGATCTCAGCCAGGTGAGATGGGCACAGCCATCTTTGTTATTATTATGAAGGATATTAAAAAATGTTTAGGCTGGTTTACCCTATAATCCCAGTTGCTGCTTAATTTGTGGGAGGGTGCTGTGCCATTACACTTATCCCTCTGCTGCTCTCACCCTCCCTCTCTGTCTCCCAACCAATGCTTAATTTGTGCTAGGGCTTGCCTGGGCTGAGCAACAGACGCTCTAGGCTTGACAGTTCATAGCCCCGACACCGCTGGGCTTGCTGCATCAGTTATGAATATAAAAAAATTACTTGAGCGCTGGCACCTCTTTCATTACAAATTAAGCATTGCTCCCAACCATGCTGCTCAAAATGGTGGACAGAGACCTACTCCCCTGCAAACTAGCAGCTTACAGTGGCTGACTGCAGTAGCAATTTGTTAATGGAAAAGCTTTAATGCAAAAGTTAAAAGCTTTTTGGCTGCAGACTGTGTAAAATGTGATTTGCTGTAACACAATCCTTAAAAGAACTACCAGGAAAATACCCCGGCATGTTAAGGTACCCTCCCACTAGTGCAGAAGTCAATTTATTGCTGATAATATCTTGGAGCATAATAAGATAGAATTTTTCACTCACTAAAAAGCCCAGTGAAGAAGCACCTTTTATGCTCATAGAGCAATAGGGAAGCATAGTTTAGCTCTTCTGCACTCCTCTCCATGCCCCTGACATGCCATGGTTTTTCCCAGCCTGTCCCCTGCACCAGGAAGGGAGAAGGGTATGATAGGCAAAGCCAGGAGCCATCTCTGTTGGCTGTACATCTGTGAGGAGATCCCCACCAACACAGGAATTCTCCACTGCCAAAAATCCAGCTTTTTTAAGCTGCATTACCTCATCAGTGTTGTAGCCATGTTGGTCCCAACACATGAGAGACAAGACAGGTGAGGTAATATCTTTAATTGGACCAAATTCTGCTGGTAGGAAGGTACAAGCTTTAGAGCTACATAGAGCTCTTCTTCAGGTCTGAGGAAGGAAGCAGACCATGGCCGGCTGGTATCATAGACTGGGGGAGGCTGAGCCAGGTGTAGCCCAGTCCATACTCCACCCCCAGTCCCCTCCCTGCGGGCGACTTTTCCCCTGTGCGATGGCCCCAGCTGGGGCTGCGCTGCCCGCCCTCCCGGGACTGCGGGGCTGGGGGCTGCACTGCCTGCCCTCCTGGTGCTCTGGGGCTGGGGGGCCCTAGACTGGGGTGGGGGCCTGAGGCTCCGGTGGGGGGCGCTGGCGGGGCCTTGGACGGAAGGGGTGGGAGGCTAGCCTCCCGGAGTCAGCCGTTCACCTGCCACCCAGGAAGCAGACCTTCGGAAGAGCTCTGTGTAGCTTGAAAGATTGTACCTTTCCACTAGTAGAAGTTGGTCTAATACAAGATATTACCTCATCTGTCTTGTCTCTCTAATTGGGATAATATTATTTTATTTATTTACCTAAATTTTGTAAAGTTCTATGTAAGTGCAAACTATTAAGAACAGTCAGTAACAAAGATGAGAAGAGAACACAGGAGTTACTGACACTGAGGCTTAAATCACTAGACTCTGTTGCCTTTTGACTCATGTGAATTTTCAGTTTTCACATTTCATTGAAAAAAAATTCCATTCAGCCAAAATTTTACAAAAAACCCAACATTTTGAGGGTGTACGCTGTTACAAAATGAATGGCCAATAATTTCAAATAATATTTTGAGGGGATTTTCCCCAGTTTTGCAAAGCTCTAATTGAGCCAATCAAACAGTTGTGACCTAAAGCACATTTGGACTCAAGGCATCCAGCATCTCAAGATGCTTTAAACACAGCATCTTGAGAGGTGTGAGGCTAGTGTATTTCTCACAGCATGACACCACAACTGTTTATTTAAGAAGTTCTTTTAATGGTGCATAGGATTACAAGTCATTACTTAATATAAATATTTTTTTACTACTGCTATTTCTAGTGCAAAGTGGTTTTCTTCCTGTGGGATTTAGAGGAGATCAATATTATTAATTAGGCTTCCATTTGTACATGCTATCAACATTCTATGCTGTTGGGAAATTGGTCTTAATTTTAAAAAGGAACTGGAAATATACCATACAACTTTATTTTGTATAGCATATCGTGTACAAAATGTATCCAAAACTTCTTTACATTTTTAATTGGTACTGCTATAAAGTTAAATATAAGCAGCTCGGTTCTGCCACCTCTAATCTTACTCTGGTTTCAGTGGGACTACTCATGGAGTAAGGCGTTACTTCTCACCCACAAACCTGCCCTCTCCAGATAATCAAAATACTGTTGCTAAAATTATCATTCACACCTACCATTCTCAGCACCTTGCAGCTGTAGGCCCATTCTCCATTGCTTACTTAAACACACAGGCCATCTCATCAAAGTCAAATGCAACCCAAGCCACAGTTGACTGACATGTCAGTTCCTGTAGCCAATGGTACACATGGGAGCAATATGGCTAGCACCGTGTTTGACCACCTTTGACTCCCTTAACCCACTAGGTCAGGTACCCATTTGTAGCTGGGTGGACTGGAGGCAGACTGTCTGCATAAGAGTTGATCAGTTCTTTCCCTGCCACCCAGAATACACAGGTTCACAGACAGACAGACTCTTGAGTTGAAGAAGTATATCATTTATTTGCTGCTTCAGTGAGTGATAGGTTCACCAAAACAGGACACAGCATAGGATTAAATGCAAGTGTGCCCCCACATTCAGGTGCTCTCTTGAAATACACTGTTACAAAGCTATTAGTTATATATTGTATAAACACTTTTTCTGCCTAGCACTAAGATTAGTTTGCTAACTCAGTTGTTTATCTGATCAGGTGCATCTTTTCACGTGTCCCAACACTTAAAATAGACATTCTACACATTACCTCCTACAATGATATCAAGTGAGACATGAACCCATAATGTCTGGGACTGTAGCTGAGCACCTGACCCCACTCAACGATCAGCTAAGACCAGTGCATATTTGGAAAATACCATTGACATCAGCGGGCATTGTGGGTGCTCAGTACCTTGCAAAGAGATCCTAAGCTATTTTAAAAGCAAGAAAATGTGTTGTCTGTTCTAGAAATTATTCCGTTAAAAAAAAAATACTGTTACAAACTGATTCTAATGGAAAGAAGTGTTTGCTTCCTCGTTGAATGGTATTTAGAAGCATGGACAGATTTTTGGCCATATAGTTCTCTGAGTAATAGAAGGCCATGCAGGGTGAATCCAATAACAAATAAGATGACATTGTAATTCCATTATTTATAATATATGATAGTACAACCCCAATTACTGTTAAGGTCATTAATGACATTTTGTTGTCTTTGGGTAATGGAGACTTATGCAGACCAATTTGAAGCTTTCAGTTCAATTGATCATGTTTTATGATAAAAAATGACAAGCTTATGGTTTTCATGGTTTGGCTTTATTATGCCTGAGTGGTAACTTGTCAAACCATAGTCAAGGAATGGTTTGTAAAGAACAACAATAGGAAGTACCTTTCATCTCCAGCACCACCACTCTAAATTCAGATTTTGGTCACTTATTTTCATTGTAATTTTATACCATTGTTTCTGATTTAATTTAAAACCCAGTCACCAATTTACATTTTTATGCACACGAGATGATGTTATTAATAAGGTCAAATGTTGACATGACATTAAGAACCAAATGATCAATAATAGAATACTGTGCTAAAAATGCACACATTAGTTATCACTCCTGATTGCATGTGCAAATGAGGTAGATGTGTGTACAAGTAGCTAGCTAATAAAGATGGTTGAGGCATTTTTGACTAAATGTATTTTCATCAAAATATGCTGTTGTGTCTAAGCTGAAATGTTTCACAGAGATATATCTATTTCAACAAAGTTTTTGACAGAATTGGTTTCCAAAATCCAGGATTCTCTGGTCAGTTTTAATGAGAGGGAATGCCAAAAGGTCAAGTTATCAGTCAGAAAATGGACATTTTGACAGAATTCCATTTTGTGAAAATGTTTGAAAGCTTTTGTTTTCATTCCATGGCTGAATGAAAACAAATTTGGAAACCTCAGAAGCTGTCACAAAACAGAATTGTCATCCTCTGGCCAGCTTTACTAACTAGTGTTCTTTGGTCTACATGGTATATAATTATCATTGTAATCATTCAAATGATTTACAAGCCTTTGTGACCAAAATATACTCAAGCTGCTTTCAGAATTTGTAACCTATCGTGATTGAGAAGAAGCCAAGAAACAGAAACTAACCCTGTCACCCCTGAGCTACTTCCTAACTCGCAGATGGGAGTCCCCTCAAACCCTTTACATCATCACTTATCTATCCAACCCAGTGACTTTGCCCTCATTCACAAAAACACATAGGAAACTGCTTTAACTTTAGACATGCTTAAAGTTGAGCACTTTTGTGCTTTCCCCAAAAATGTGACTCTCATCATTTGATTCTTCAATCTCTGGGAGGCCAATGAATTGAACAAAGTCCTTATTTGGCTTTACAGGATCCCTATTTTGATGGGTTGTAGAGGATGTAGAGAATGGTTACCATTAAAATGTAGCATGTACCATGGGCTACCTTACCACAAAATGGTTGCTGAGATCCTGCTGTTGTTTCCTATTCCAAGTAGAAGAGGGAAAAATGTGATATCTGCTTTACAACTGTTAGCAAATGGCCACTTTTTTAAAGGAAAGTTGATTTTTTTCCCCCGATCCAGAATCTGGTGTCTAGCATGAGATCAGGTGCTGGGCAAATGTGTCCTGGGAGAATAGTGTTCTACAGGATGTGGAATGGCTGGAAGTCACTCCACAGAGGATACTTCAGCCCTTACACACTGCCTTCCCTAGCATGACCTCCTCACATACCCTGCACAGAATTTGCACAGAATTTCTCTGTTGATTTTTCTTTGCCAAGGTGTGAGGATAGAAGACCCACAGCTGAGCTTTCCAGGCAGACTAATGAACACATGTTAGCTACCTGCCGGATTGGCTGAGGGGAACCAGTAGGTGTGCTCTCAAGCCTACTGGCAGCAGGTCGCCAGCTGCTCAGTGCTTACACCCACAGCTGCGATCACACCTGTGCCTGCCTTGTTCCCAGCCTTGCTTGGTTCCAGACTCTCTGGCTCTGACTGTTGCCACTTCTCTGACCACTGGGTCTGATCACCCATGCCCTGTTGGCTGACATAAGAACACAAGAATGGCCATACTGGGCCAGGACAGTGGTCCATCTAGCCCAGTATCCTGTCTTCTGACAGTGGCCAATACAGGTGCTTCAGAAGGAATGAACAGAACAAGTAATTATCCAGTGATCCATCCCCTGTTGCCCATTCCCAGATTCTGGCAAACAAAGGCTAGGTACACCACCCTGCCCATCCTGGCTAATAGCCATTGATGGACTTATCCTCCATGAACTTATCTTGTTCTTTTTTGAACTCTGTTATGGTCTTGCCCTTCACAACATCCTCTGGCAAAGAGTTCCACAGGTTGACTGTGCATTGTGTTAAGAAATACTTCCTTTTGTTTGTTTTAAACCTGTTGCCTATTAATTTTATTTGATGACCCCTAGTTCTTGTGTTATGAGAAGGAGTAAATAGCACTTTCTTATTTACTTTCTCCACAACAGTCATGATTTTATAGATCTCTACCATATCCTCCCCTTACTCATCTCTTTTCCAAGCTGAAAAGTCCCAGTCTTATTAATTTCTCCTCATGACAAGGTGCTTCCTCAGTTGCAGAGAAGTGGGCTGGATTTGCCTTTAGTGGAGGGTTATTCTTTCATGTGGAGACATACAAATGGGTGCACTGTCTCGGCAATCATTGAGCAAAACAGTTTCTGTGTTGGTCTCTCTTATGATTGCATTGTCACATTCCCCTCTGAGGGCTGCTTTCGCTGTGTGCACACTTCCCAGGCATTTCAACAAGACTCTGCTGTACTCATTGCAGCCTGTTCTTTTATCTTCATTACAGAAGACATTTTATGTATCTCTCCCAGCAAAAAATGGCTGTTCAGCAGCCTTTGATTTAAAAAGCAAAATTTATTGGCTTGTTTTCTCCTTACTCTTTGGCATTGTCCATGTGCAGCTGCCTTTTGCAGATGTTTTCTGAGCAGAGTTGGTGACTTTTAAAACCTTGCTAATGTTGGTAATGTTCCAAGTCCCTGCTATACTGGGAGAGCTGCAGCACACAAAATACATCTGTCCTCAATGAGTGCTGGCTCACCTCCCTACCTTTTAAAATATAATCTCCTACTTAGCACAACGATAAGAGAAAACAGATCTGTAGATTAAATAAACAATCACAGATCTGTTACTACTATTGGTATACATTTCAGACAACAAGGTATGAAACACACAGGGCTTTTCATCAACAGTTTATTTCCTTTTGCTGCTACTTCATTTTTATCTTAACATCGCTTTCCATTTTTAATCTGCATTTGTTTTGCAACTGAATTCTAATCACTGTTGGTCCTCTTATCCTCTCTTGATATTCTCCCCTTTCTCCTCTTTCCCTTTCCTTGGCCTGCTTCCTCTCCTTTCTCTCCCCAACTTTCTCCTAGAAACACCCCCCAACATTGAATAGATGTGCTGAATTGCTTCAGCACATCAGAATATGTCTTCATGAAGCACTTTTCCCTTGCTGCCAGTGAGCTGTCTCAAATCTGCATAGAAGTAGTCTCTCTACACCACTCGTTTTAAAGAGTGTGATCTTTTGAAGAGCAGGATGCTATAGAAGAAGTGCTTCTGAAAAATGTACTTTATTTGGTAATATTTATTGATTTGTTAGTATCTGAGTGGGATACAGATAACGGATGCTTGAAGCTTGGACATCTGTGGAGGGAACCAGTGTTGATTTCTGCTCTCTGTTGAAGTAAAAAGTAGCAGGCAGGGTTCGGCCCTTTAGTTAAAGAGTTCAGTGCCTGAAGCTAGAGCATCTTAAAGGCACTTCTGAAATCCCGAACAATTTAAGACCCCAGTTAGCCAGAGCAGCTGCTTTGTCAGAGCAACAAGAATGTTGTTGGTAATGACGGGCCATGCTCACTGTTAGTTCACGAACATTAGAGCAGAATGCTGATTACAACTGTGATCATTATAAAAGACAGTGCCTAAAACCATTCATTTCCTGCCCTCTTGGGGACTGACATCTTGGGCATAAATTATACAGGAAACCTAAGGAAGCAGTTGATATTTAAAAGAGCATGTCAAGTGCTATCTTGCCACAAATGCCATAGGAAAGACTCAAGAGGGCCAGTTATTAAGGTGGCCAGAGTCTATCTGGGTCAAGAGAATGGAGCTTTCAATCCCAAGATGTAAGGAAGCCAAGATTTCTTTCAAATGGCCAATTTTATTGAACTCACCATACAAAAATATGGGGTATTTTACTTATTTTTGGATATTTTTGTTTATTTCTCTGTTGTAGGCATCATAAGAACTGCTGAGTGTATCTTTTCAAGATACTATTATAAATGATGCTTCAGCTTCAATTAGGTTTTTTCCTGATTAAATATTTCTCATAAGTAAACATATGTTTTTCATAGAGAGGAATATATAAGATACCACTTTGAAGCAAGTGACACATCTTAGTGAAAAGGAAGACAAAGGTCTGTTTTACATTACATGGTCTCAGGGAACTGGTTCTAATAGAACTGTGGTAGGGTTACTGGATCTTAGCAGTATAAATTATATTACAGGGGTTGTGAGGTTGCAAGTATGTGGATAGCTCTGCCAGGAATAGCTATGGCAACTTTCCTTGAGCTATTGCTGCTTGATTTGGATTTTATCATTTGTACAAGGGATATTTCAAATAGCTTTCCTTTCTGTTAGAAACATGGATTTTTAAAAGGGTGCTTACAACTAGTCTAGGATTTGATATGACAGATATTTATATTTAATGCAGAGCAAAACACAAAATACACTTAACCTTTATTCAGTTTGCATTGTAAATGTATTCCACTTTCTTTCAACTGAAGTGAATTATATTAATAACTTGTTATTGTTAAAATGTCAAGAGTATTTTCTTTCTCTTTGAATTATCATTTCTCTGCTCATGGTATTGGGTTTTGCTTATCGCGCCTGACATGGAAAGGGAGAAATGTAATCTTAAGTGAAATGTTCAGACTTTTCCTGAATAAGTAAGTTATTTCTTTTAGATTAGCTCAAGTAATAGTTACAAAGCTGACATATGGAATGTGGAAGGAGACAGGAACCAGACAATGCACAGAAACTAAAACTCCTTATTTAAAGAAACAGAGTCACTGGGACTAACAGACTGGTGTGCACAATGTATCAGGTAATACAGTACAGCATTAGACACATTTAAGTTCCAGTAAGCAGATTTCAAGTGTATCTGTTTTTTATTTTGCTGTAATAATATTCACTATGTACAACCAGAGTGCAATGTTTACTTAATGATACAACCTGAGATGCACAGGAAGAAAAAGTATCTTTGTAAGTGGTTTAAAATTCCCCCCATCTTTACAGTGAGCTTAACATGTTCTACAGAAGACTTTGGTTAATCAGACAGATCTTAAATAGTCCCCCCATATACCCTCTTCAAAAACAGATCATTCTGCCTCTTTAGCGATAGCTACATTGTGAGAAACAAGTTAATTCACTATCATACTGGAAACTGAAGGTTGAGGATGATGAAAGAGATTGTTTGGAAAAAGAAGTTCTTAATCTTTATGGTTTGGAAAAAGAAGTTCTTAATCTTTAACTTTTACTTCTCCCAAACCCTCAAAACCAAATAAAAGCAAACAAAACGTAAGCATTATTTGTAGTATGCTATTCACAGTCAGGAATACAGCAGACATTCCTTCTAATGGTTTTGCTCTAGCAAACAAAATCAAATTCAAAGTGATGGCTTCATCAGAAAGTGTATTTGGATCTAAGATGGATGAAATGTTTTATTTTAATTAGAGCCATTCCCTTCAGCTCCATAAATAAATGTACTGCTTTAAACTCCATCAGCAGGGAAAATCTGGCTACAAGGTTGGCAGCAGCAACAAAGCTTTCCTTCCTGTTCTGAAGTTGGCGCAAATCAAAGTGAGTATATATGTGTTTGTGTGTGTGTGTGTGGCCTGTCCTCATTTTCAAATTAACTCCACTGCCTTCCACTTGTAGCTATCAATGGACTCAGCTGTGAAGCGGAAAAATAGCAATTCTTTGTGTCGCAGGATGCTCTTTAATGCTTTGCATTTCTCTTTAAAAATCAAAACGAATGTTGAGACTCAGTATTATTAGACAACAGTATTTATTTTCACCAGACTGTTTCTGTGTGTGTGTGGGCTGAGCAAAAATGTCCATGTCATTTCTTTTGGGCTCAGCACTGCTCTCCTCACTCAGACAAAACTCTCACTGACAGTCAACAGCAATTTTCTGGAGTAAGAAGCACAGGATTAGACCCTGCAATGGCAGCGATGATTTTCACAAGGAATATTTCCTTACCAAAAATTTTCCTGTATATACAGTATCTCATATCCATGCTACTCTTCTTAGCTTTCATTCTGAGCAATCATTACTATTATGCACTGTACTAGAGGTAGCTTTCCTGCACTTCTAAGACCTTGTAAAAACAAGAGCTTAGACCAGAATCAAAAGTGTAAATCCAAACACACGAAGCTCTAGAAAAGTTTGGGTTTGCAATTGAACTTCACAGGTTCTCCTTTTGCTATAATAGGTTCGACTAAAACCTGGATCTGAACACCCCAGAATTTTGGGGCAATTCTGATCTGGATCTGACCTTTGGGTCACCAGCTTTACTCTCTCTCTCTCTCTCTCTCTCTCTCTCTCTCTCAAATGAGAATGTTAAAGTTGAAACTGTCTTAATCTATGAAAATGTTACTCTGTCCTTCTGGCATTCATAAAGGGTTTCTTTAACTAAAGGTATTGGACAAATGCATACTACAAAACATATTTAAAAAAAATTCTTGTCTGCTTTCAAAGCACTGTATTCTAGGCACCTTTCCTAAAGGAAATGACCCAGTGTTTGCTGGAAAGTTTCATTTTTACCATAGCTAGAAGCAGCATTAAACAATATCTTGCTGGTTCTTAAATTATATAGCAGAAACCAATTATTATTCATTGAAGTGAGGCTGAAAGATGAAGCATGTGGAAACAGCAACTAGTTCCATCATGTTGTCCTGTAATTGTAAAGCTGCCTACACTATCTTTCCTTAGTTATGAGCCAGGTTCATGTGACAAATTATTCTTGTTCCTCCTTTCCCCCAAGAGTCTTTCACATAAATGGGTCAAGAGTTTATTAAGGATATGTTTATTTGTATTACTACTGTGTTTAAGCCCTATTTATAAACCTAGACTTTGTAGTTAAGGATTGGTAATGAGTTGTTTTTTCTAATAACCAGTGCTTCCACTAACATAAACAGAGTGTAGCATATAATTTTTTCACGTAATAAAATATATAATATTTATTGGGCTTTTAAAAAGAAGCTGACATGAAAAAGTGCTGTGTTCCTTGGGACTGCTTTGCAGATAAACATGATTTTGTCTATCAGCCATTTATAAGACATTTTTGGTCCTTTTGATAAACATATTATCAACTGTGATAGTCAGAACTACTGACCTAAAGTTCCTCTCCAACCTACACGAAAAAGGTCTCTACTGGCAATTAGTGGGGCAAAATAGTTATCACACAGGTGGAGGTTTTTATGTGCCTATTTTGGAGTTTGCAAAACGGCTGTGAAATTAGAGCCAATTGGTAAAATGTCAGTGTTTAGAATGAGCTTTTGCAGGTGACTTTTCACCGTCAGAATGTTTTTGAAAAGTCAAAGAGCCATATGACTGCATAGGTGTGGGGTGGTGGGGAGGAACCCTAAAAACCTGGTGGGCTGGGAGCAGACGTTTATTCCCCAGCCCCTCTGTCACTAAATTCTTTGCACTCCAGACGACATTTGCCAAACATTATGTAGTTAAGACTCACATGAGCCTTATGAAGTAAATAAGTATCATTAGCCCAGTTTTACAAATGGGGAAACAGGCACAGCTGAGTCACAAAGCAAATTAAAATCAGAAACAGGATCGGAATCCAGGTCACCGAACTTTTTCCTGCGTCTAATCCACTAGACCAGGAATGGGCAATTTTAAGGCAGCAGAGGGCCATAAAAAATTACTAAAACCCTTTGGTGGGCCAGTGTTGTGACACTGCGGGGTAGGAGGAGTGTTGTAATGCGGAGGAGAGGGTGTGGTTGGGTCCTGCTCCAGTGGTGTGTGTGATTTGGGTATGTGAGTCAGATCCAGCCCGTGGTGGGGATGTGATGCTGGGGAGTGGGGAGGGTTGGAGTGAGCCCACCCTGCATTTTCCTGTCCTGCAAATCTGGGTTTGACTCTCCAATCTGGCTTATAGCTCTCACCACACTGTGTCATGAAGCACGTGCCTGTGTGCAGGCAGGACCCTCCCCCCTATAATGCCCTGCCTGCTTCCTGACCCAGGTGCTGCTGGATCACCTGCCCCAAGCTGAGCTTTGGTGGGCCAAATAAAATGATCTGGAGGTCTGTGGCCCCCAGGCTGCCAGTTGCCCATATCTGCACTAGACCATTGTGCAAAAAGGAACAAACTAGCTTTCTGAGTCTCAGTTCTCTGATCTATTAAACGGGGTTGGACTTCTCGCACTAGCCCTGCAAGAGCTGACTTAAGCCAGGAGGGCCCAATGAGCTAATTAGGCTGCAAGCAGGGGAGATTTAGGCTGGAGGCAGATAATTAAGGAAAGGCTCACCTGTGTAGAAACAGGTGGGGCCTATATAAAGTTTGCAGTTTTCGGAATGGAGAGAGGTAAATAGTGGTCTGTACTGGGACCAGTACTATTCAACATATTCATAAATGAGCTGGAAAAAGCGGTGAACAGCGAGGTGGCAAAATTTGCAGATGATACAAAACTATTAAAGACAGTTAAGTCACTGTGAAGTGTTACAAAAGGATCTCACAAAACTGGGTGACAGGAACAACAAAATGGCAGATGAAATTCAGTGTTGATAAATGCAAAGTAATGCACACTGGAAAACATAATCCCAACTATACATATAAAATAATAGGACTGGAAGGGTCGTTGAGAGGTCTCCTAGTCCAGTCCCTTGCACTCATGGCAGGACTAAGTATTATCTAGACCATTCCTGACAGGTGTTTGTCTAACCTGCTCTTAAAAATCTCCGATGATGGAGATTCCACAACCTTCGTAGGCAATTTATTCCAGTGCTTAACTACCTTGACAGTTAGGAAGGACATTTCTAATGTCCAACTTAAACCTCCCTTGCTCCCTATGCAACCCGCCGTCCTCAAATGCTGAGCCTCAAATTGCCCATGGGTAAAATGGGAACCATATTTATTTGCTTTATTACTGCATAGGGATTGATTTTTCACTTACACTAAGGCCACTTTACACTGCCAGAGCATAGGAGTAGAGGTCAGAAATTCCTGGCTTCCAGTCCTCTGCTTACTGCCCAGCATTGTGTGGCTTTCAGAAGCCACCACTACTTCCTGCTTCAGATTGTTCACTCTTCTCAAATGTAAATTTTGAGCAAGGTGAGTTCTTGCATATTTGTGTGTTCCTAGGGGGTGATTCAAAATGATAGAAAACAGCAAATAAATTATCATGAATTTTTTGTTACCAATTTCATCTAGCCACTGCCTTGGTTTAAGGGGTGCCCCAACAGTTAATCTTCAATATAAAATACAGAGGGGCACTTCAGTGACTGAACAGTGCTGTAAAGCAAGGGGAACCCCACACTATGCAATTCTCCTTTGGCGGCATCCAGCCCACCTTCACAATGCCTGGTATACTTGGCTGGTCACAGGCACAAATTAGAGGATCCTCAAATGCAACTTTGCCTCTCACGGGGCTACAACAGCCCCAGAGAATAGCTGTGTTCAGTGTGCTATAGCTCTGCCCCTTCTCCCGCATGACTGGCATGCCTGTACACAAAATATTACAGTGTGTTATTTTAGACCCTTTCTGGCTGCTCTCACCTGATGTAGAAAGGTCTGACCCTACCCCATCTCTTTGCACATTTTATCCTCTGTTACTTTTCAATTAATTTTTTTTAAGTTACATTTTCTCTTGCTATGCATCCTGACATTTTTACATGTCATATGTTCATAATAAGTTTTGATATAGTGAATTATCTTTTTTATACAAGTTGTTTTCCTTTGTATTTTCCAGAGTCTGTTGTTCTCTCAGTTTTCCACTAAATTATTATTTTCTCCGTATTATTTTACAAGTTGTAATTGCTTTGTTATCTATAAAAGAAAGGTAGGTTCAGTTTACTCCTTTCATCACTGACAGAGCCTCGGTGAATGAATTGCAACTCTCCTCATTACCATAGCTTTGTTCTGCTCAGTTTTATTGATAATTGCCCTTGTCATCTTCTTGTAACATTAGCTGCAAAATCTTGTGGTTTAAAACACACACACACACACTAATTAGCCAGAATATTTTTCAAAATGAGTTGATAAAAAAGTTTGCATTTCGTATCATTAAATAACTGAGTCAG
The DNA here is from genome assembly GCA_037349315.1 of Chelydra serpentina. Classification (NCBI taxonomy): domain Eukaryota; kingdom Metazoa; phylum Chordata; order Testudines; family Chelydridae; genus Chelydra; species Chelydra serpentina. The sequence continues at coordinate 34,396,496 of JBAIAC010000042.1, forward strand.
AATTCAGTGAGTAAACATGGCAACACAAAGCACAGGTAGACAACACTGCTTTGATACAACAGAGATAGCTGAAGCATGACTAAGAAAATTTGTTTTATTTGGCCCAGGGAAATTTTGGTTCAGTCAAAACAAATGCAATTTTCCCAGTGCATTTATTTTCTTTAAACATAGCTTCCCTGCCCTCAAAACTGATGCTTCTCCAACCCCACCATCCTATTTCTTTCTATCATTCTTCCCCACAAATGAACTGTTCTCCCCTCCTTCATACCTTTTTGCTACAGTAAATCCTTTTCCCTCCCCCATTCCTGAAAGGATACTACCTCTCCCTACCTCCAATACAATGATGCAGCATGCTAATGTGTAAACCTGCTGATTCTAAAAAGTGTCATTATACCACTCCCAGACCTATTGGCCTACTTTAAGCAATATCTTCTGAATGGTGTTACTGCCAAAACAGCTGCCAAGTGTCATCTAGTTTCATTCAAAGTTAGAGATCAATTAAGAGTAGATTATTGGTGAAATCAATTTCTTTAAAGCATGAAATAAAATATACAACATTAATATTTAAGGCAAGTAAAAATATAACTCAAAACTTAAAAAAAAGCTTCAGTCTGAGTATGAGTAGTGTTTCTTTAAATCTGTAGCAGGAATTCAGGAAAGAGCAACTGGAGGATGTTTTAGATGGAGGCTTGAGAGCAAAACAGACAAATAGAAAAACTTTAGAGCTAATACTGTTTTCCTGATTCTAATAAAATTCCTTGTTCAGTGTTTGCAGAAAGCAACTCTTCATGTGATTTTGTTTTAACCATTGTCATGTGATGTAGTGTCAGAAGTTGACTCACTTTGACCAGAATAAATAAGAAAGTGCCAAAGTTAAACCTGCCACAAGACTTCCAGTTTGATTAAACTCATGAAATGGCCTGCATGTAAGGAGCCCTTCATCAGATTCTAAAACTGCAATATAGCTTAAAACAAAGAGAGATCTGCCATTAACTTATGCATGGGGAATGCTGCTGAAAATATTTATAAATCATTTGCCTTAACTTTATCTCCTTCCTCAGTAAACCTTGTTCTTTAAAAGTCTGATGAGTATTTTCTTCCAAAAAGCAATGCAGTGCATGAATGAGCATGCTTTTATGTACAAGGATGTACAGTTATGTAGAAAGTATGGAGGTCTTTCTTGGGGCTTGTCTAGATGAATACCCACTACATGCCAAACTGAGGTGTAACTCTACATTACACCAGGCTGCTGCACACTAACTGTCCATGTGGACCCTGGTGCTGCACAATAAATGTTCTCTAGTGTGCTTTGATCTACTCTGCTTTGAAACATGAGTGGGTCAAACAGCATTAGGGAAATTTTAATGAGCTGCAGCAGGTCTACGTGGATATTTAGTTGTGCATCAGGCTCATGTGCTGTAGATTGACACCCTCACTTGCCACGCATGGGGTGTTCATCTAGCCACATCCTAATGGCCAGATGTGATCAATTGGTATCAGTAAGGAAGAACACATAAGAGCGTGTCTAGTAGCTGGGATTTAAAACAAGGAACCTTCAGAAAAATGAAGGGTAGTATATTTGTACAGTACCTAGCACAATGGTCTCTGATCCAAGATTAAGGCCCCTACTAACTAACATATTAACGCAATATTAATAACAATAATGTTTGAGCTAACTGTGAAACCAGTGGTGAAACTGGCATGGCAAGATGAGCTAATGAAAAAGGAATTTACCATGCAAGAAGCATAGTGTGTGTAGAAAAGAAAATATTCAACTGGTACATCCATGTCTAAATTGACTTGAAGTGGTTTAGTGATGCAGAAAGAAGAGAACAACTTATTCTTTCAACATAATGCATGTTATGAAGGCAATTGAGGCTCCAGGACTAACATTAAGTAGAGAAAACTGTATACTACAACAAAACCAACTGGTGCTGATACACAACTGCAAATTGTATCAAAGACATTAAGACATGATTTGTCCAGTTACTTATCAGAGGTCCCACATCTAGCCTGTGAACTATATGAAGGGAACTCTCCAGAGATGATGATTTGATTGCCTAGAACTGTTTTTTAGTGCAACAGTTCTTGCAAGATGACAAATTGGAACTATACAAGGGCTACCGGACATCACACAATGTTAGGAATGAGCTTGCATGTTATTGTGGTGGTCCAGAATAGGTCAGGACCTAAAACACAAGATGTAGTCATTTAAGTCCTACAGATGGCCAGCAGAATACAATGTAAAGAATCAAGCATTACTTGATAGGCTTTGGAAAAGAATAGCATTAGATCTGTTTGAAGGGATATACATTCACTAACCTTCTAGATATGTAGACATTCTACGTCTCACTAGACCCACTAGTCACAGGTCATACAAAAGTTAAAAGGCATCTTGTCTTATTTTGGCATTCCAGAAGAATGCTAGCTCTGAACTCAAGCTTTGGGGATAAAGCATGTTACTTTACAGCCCCTGTAACTCACACTGTGACGGATTTGTGCGGAAACTGTCATGGATTGCTAAGAAAATACAGCAACAAAAATGCCCTATACTAGCTCTGTTGAGCAACTGACTCGCATGTCAATCATTGGAGTAACTCCAGTTCAGTTGCTTATGAGCCTTACAAGTAAATCTTTCTTTTAAGCAACCCTGATAAAGGATGAGAGTGTGAAGGAGCCCAAAGCAGAGACCTCATGCTTTCTTTCATGGCTATCAGTATGCCAACCCAAGCTTAAACCAGGACATCCAGTGCTGGTAAAACTGGATGAAGGAAAGTATTGAACATCAGCTGTTTTCACTGCATATAGCTGCACCACAAGATCCTACATGTTTGAAATTGATATAGTTATTCAGTAAAATAGCAAGAGGTGGCCTTTTCATCTGGTTTCAAATTCAGTTGAATTTCTATGTTATCCCTTGTAACAAATGTATTCATTCTACAGTCTTGATGAAGAGAGATGTTTGAACAGGATCCTACCATGTTGGCACTTAATAATTCAAAAGAATCAACTGGGCAAAACTCTCCTCAGTGCCAAAAGATGATCAGATGAGACAAACGGTGAAGCTAGAGTCTTCTCTGGATCTTTCTGTGATTGTTAATCATAGTCTGACCTGTGTTGTGTACCTTTAAATGTGCTGAATATCATGTGACAAAGGGTTCCCTCAGGGGAGAGGATGCTGTGCTGTTTTACCTCCCATCTGCCTTTAGCAGATTTGTCGCTCCCGCCCTCGGTTGAGCTTTATATTTCTAAATTTAGTCTGTACAATCTGATTGGTGGGAGTGTGCTTTATGTACACTGAAACTAGAGCCTTATGTCCCACACCATATCCTTTGTGAGGAATAGGCATGGAAAGGGGAGTCTGATAGAGGGAAGATGGGACAGGAAGACCTGTCCCTTGAGGGAAACTCAGGTTTACAGTGTTGTACATCAGTGGCACCACCAACCACACTAATGCACAGTAACTCCTCACTTAACGTTGTAGTTATGTTCCTGAAAAATGCGACTTTAAACGAAACGATGTTAAGCGAATCCAATTTCCCCATAAGAATTAATGTAAATGAGGGGGTTAGATTCCAGGGAATTTTTTTTCAATTTAATACTGATACACAGTGATGATGATTGTGAAGCTTGGGTGAGGTGGAGGAGTCAGAGTGGGGTGGGATATTTCCCAGGGAATGCCTTACTGTTAAATGATGAACTACAGTAGCAATTGGCTGAGCCCTCAAGGGTTAACTCTCACACTCTACAAGGCAGCAGGAAAGGAGGGAGGGCAGAGAGAGAGAGAGAGAGTCAGAGTCAGATGCGTATGTCCCCTTTAAATGCACTGCTTTGTTAATTAGATCAGCAAACTGAGCCACAGCTGCTGCCAGGGCAAGCTCCTTCCTGAGCCCTGTTGTGTGTCCCTGCTCTATGGAAGATGGGGTAAGCGGGGAGCAGGACATTAGCCCCCTTTTTGTCATCCCCCACAGCAAGCACGAGTCTCAGGGAGCAGCTCCAAGGGAGAGGGCAGGAGCAGCACATGGCAGTGAGGGGAGAGACAGCTGAACTGCCAGCAATTGGTAGGCTGCTGGGCAGCTGCTGCACAGGGAACTTAGGGGAGTGGGGAACTGATAGGGGCATAGGTGCCGACTCTGTGGGTGCTCTGGGGCTGGAGCACCCACAGGGAAAAATTTAGCTCCCCGCTGGCCCCTCGCCCAGCTCACCTCTGCCCCCCAAGGCGCCAGCACTCCGCTTTCCCCCCCTCCCTCCTTCCCAGGCTTGCTGCGCGCCAAACAGCTGTTTGGTGCGCGGCAAGCCTGGGCGGGGGGGGGCGGGGGGGAGTGGAGCAGCGGCGGCTTGGGAGGCAGAGCGGAGGTGAGCTGGGGCAGGGAGCGGTATCTCTGCACCCCCCCGCCTAGTTTGCCTCCTCCCCCGAGGTGCCACTGCTCTGCTTTCCCCACTTCCCTCCCTCCCAGACTTGCCGCACGCCAAACAGCTGTTTGGTGCGCAACAAGCCTGGGAGGGAGGGAGGAAAAGTGGAGCAGCGGTGTCTCGGGAGGCGGAGCGGAGGTGAGCTGGATGGGGAGGGGGCCTGGGGGGAGCTGCCAGTGGGTGCTCTGCTTCTCCCCCGTCCCTCCCAGGCTTGCAAGCCTGGGGAGGGGAAATGCAGCGCGCCCGGGGGAGGAGGTGGAGGTGGGTATTTGGGAAAGGGGTGGAATGGGGGCGGGAACTAAAGTTGGCACCTATGAATAGGGGGGCTGCCGGTCCATCCTGGTTCCAACTACCCACCAGCTAGCTCCAAAGGGCTGCTCTTCCTGCAAGCAGTGGACAAAGCAGGCGGCTGCCAAACGATGTTAGAAGGGAGCACTGCACAACTTTAAACAAGCATGTTCCCTAATTGATCAGCAGGGTAACAATGAAACAACATGAAGTGGGTCGACTTTAAGTGAGGAGTTCCTATATCTTCTAATTCTCTTCAGCCCACCTCCTAATGTCCTTCCTCACAGTCCCATTCTCTTCTATGCAGGAATAAGTTGCACAGAAAAGATAAAACTCCGTTATTTTAGTTTGTGACATTTTCTGATCATTTTTTTGTTGTGAGGTCGTAGGATGTTTTTTGCCCTCCACCTACGAAGTAACCTGAGGCTTCTACCCCATAACTCATGGATTTACTTAGAACTGTGGGACTTGCAGAGGATTCAGTGAGGTAAGGAGCATTCAAGTAGATGCCTCTCATCTCCACTTGGCCTCACCTTTTAGAACCAAGGAAGCGGAGCCAGCAACATATAGGCAGATCACCACCAACTGCTATGTGGAAAGCAGTCTGAGCACTGCTGAGCTACAAGGATCATGCTCCCATTAGTATTGTAGTTCAGAGATTATTCCTGTCCTGTCTATGTGCACTTGATTGCCAGAAACTATGCAGTAACTGTGTAGAGAAAGCTAATTTCGTTTTGTGGAGCCTTTTGAAATTTGGGGTTGTTCTGATGTGGAACAGAAACCAAACATTTAAAAATTCTCCACAAAAGGCTTGGAGTCCCCAGCTTAAGGGCGGGGGGCTGAGCCACCTGGCTGATTTCCCCAAAGCCGTGGATTATGGAGGTCCTGGGTTTCCCAATTCAACGGCAGTCTGTGTAGCTAGCTGCCCCACAGCCACGGACCCTACGAGCTCTGGGGTCCCTGACTTGAGAGCAGTCCACCTGGCTGGCTGCCTCAGAGTCATGGACTGTGGAAACCCTGGGATCACCAGCTCTGGGGCAGTCCACCTGGCATGCTGTCCTGGAGCTGTGGACCCTAGAAGTCTGTGCTGCTGAGGAGCCCCTGCCTGGGAACTTGGGAAGCAGCCCTCCAGGGCTTCCTGGCCTCCCATCATCCCCCCCCCGGCAAGCTGTGGAGGAATCAAGGAGCCTTTGTGCCAGGGCCGGCTCTAACTTTTTTGCCACCCGAAGCAAAAAAAAACAACAAAAAAACCCCAAGCGCCGCCCCACCGAAACAGAAAAAACAACACCCCTCCAGCACCTCTCCCGGCCGCAGGAGTGCTGGTGGGAGGACGGCATGCCAGCCCGCGGCTCCGCTCTCTTATCCGGAGGGGGCGGTGGCATAACCGCCCACGGCCCCGCTCTCCCGGCTGGAGCGCTGCGAGGAGGGCGGCATGCCCGTGCTGCCCCGCCCCAACAGCGCCGCAACACACCACCACCCCCAGCACCCAGCCTCCCTGCCGAAGTATGTTTTTAAAAAAAAAACAAACAAAAAACCTGAGCGCCGCCCCAGGATAGGTGCTGCCTCAAGCATGTGCTTGGTAGGCTGGTGCCTGGAGCCGGCCCTGCTTTGTGCTTAGGAGTCAGGGCTTGCAGGGTTTCCAGGCTCTTTATCAGTCCACCAGGTGGGCTGCTAAATCAGGGAGCCTAGAGACTTGGGCTGCCATAGAACCTGGAGGGAGATCTGGCAGAAAATGAGAGTTTTCTATCAGACCTTTGTTAAAATCACACCATCTCCCTGGAATGTTTTGATTTTGATGAATTGGCATTCTTTGATGGGAAAGTGTTTCATTGGAAAATTTCCATCCAGGTCTAAAACTGAGTGCTACCATGACTTATAGCCTTAGGGAGGAGGAAGCTATTAACACCATGAGAGTGTTAATATTCTGTATCATTGGTAGTGTATAGCCTCTCTCAGCAACAAGTCAATAGAACTCTCTTTTTAGAGAGAAATCAAGTAGCAGTTAATGTCATTTACCCTTTCACTGTATTAATTAGTTTTTCAATCTACTTCAGCTCCTTTGTACTTGCATAAAAAAATGTGTGTTTTGGGATTGTTGACCCCCAGCCTATTTTGCTTTTTCTATGTTTGGATATTTAATCCTGACTCTTCATTATCTTTTTTTCTTAGTAGTAAGTGATTTTTATCTAGAAATTAGCTCATAAAATCTGTAAGGAATTCCATATGCTATGCATTTGCATGTGATGCCCCATTACTAGACGGTGACTGAATGGAGAGCCTGTTGGATGCTTGCAAGGAGACAGATTTTTGCTCTCAGTTTTGTCTCCTACATTTTTTTCTTCTTGCATTTGTAGTGCAAACAGAAATGGGATAGTTCTGTCATTTTCTTAAGTGAAGGGAGATTTAATATTGCAAATGAACAATGGTACAGAAATGAAAACAAACACATAGGCAATAGTAAAAAACAAAACAACCCACAAATAACTTTTATAATTAGTATGATAGTGCTGGTCTCTTGGAACAAAATATACAATATCTAGTAATATTTTCCCTAGTTCTTGCTATGTTATTTTCATGAGTATTATAAAATATTAGCTAACTCTAATACCTTTTCCACACTCCTTTTTATAACCCTACCTTTATTAGTGATTAACACAGGTGGAGTTATTAGTCTAACACAGGTGGAGCTTTTGCTGTAATGCCCCTCTCTTAACAATCTCAATATAAGAACAGAGCAGGCAGTTTCCCTGCTCCTAGTGTGTTATAGTCCTAAGTATGCTGTTATTACAACAAGCTCTGGGTAGTTCTCCTGAGGATAGGCTTCCTGTAGGTGAGTATAATTCTGGAAAAATTCTTAAGAGCTGTTTATAATGTAGCCACTATTAGTGACAAAACCGTTTAATCATGCTACAGCACTAAAAATCTCCATGGTCTACTTTCAATTGCAATTAAAGGTGAAGTAGCAACTCACCTACAAACAAACACAATTTATTTGAACTCTGTGAAGCCAAACAAGCCTTGAAAAGCTAAGCACAACCTCAGAATTAATTACTATCTGAGTATGCAATATCAAAGGCCTTCTGTTAGAAATGGTTTCCCCACATGCTTATAATGTTAGGGGCAGATCTCAGCTGGAGAAAAGTTTCATAGATCCATTTACTTCAATTGACCAATTAGCTCTTCTGAGGATCTGTTCCATATTCTTTGGAATCTATTTTTTTTAAATATGGCTACTAGATAGCTCTCATTTTTTCTAGATTTTTTTGTGTGTGGTTTTGTTGATGGTTAATTTAAAAAAAAACATTTGATTTTTTTAGGTTCAAATTATTGCTTTTTGTGGATTAGTAGCTGGTTTTTGTGAGTTAATTATTTCACTATTATTCAATTTATCTATCTTTTTCTTCATTTTTTGGATTGGGCTTTTTCTCATTTGCAGGTTGTTTTCAAACTATAAAGTTTCTATAAGTTCTTTTTGTTTCCTTGGATGCTCACCGTAGCATTAGAAGCTGTGTGTAGTTCAGTATACCTATGACTCTTTTACAGAAGTCTCTTAAACATGCCCAACCTGCTGATAAAACACAGAAATTGGGCTTATTTTGACTTAATTGGCTTGTGAGCTGCTTGTTGGCTAGCTTTTGGCTTGTAGCTTGTGTGTGTTGTGTGTGGTTTTTTTTATCCGCTCCCTGCAATCAGGGAAAAGGGAGGGAAGAGTCAGAGGTGCACAGTGGGCCCATCACAGTCCCAGATTACACACCAGGGGGATCTAGTCACATAGTGTTGTGGTTCTTAAGGATTGGCTTGTTTTGGCCTTGTTTTGAAATAGGATTAGCTTCATTTTTGGCTTATTGTGAAACTCGGGGTGCTTATTTACCATGTGAAAGTTGGCAACTGTGAAGTCTCTGTGTAGACCATCAAGTGGGTTTTAAGTTTGTAGTTTTCATTTTCAAATTAGTCAGACAGAGATCATTAAGTTTTAGGTTTACTTTTAAAATGTTTGAAGATCCCTTCTTTGTTTGGTTGTCTTAGTATTTTGAAGAAGAACATAGTTCTGACTCCAGCTTTGCTGGAATGTACTTTCATATTTGGTTTTATCATTTAGATGGTCAGGTTTCCTTATTTCTCAAGATTTCAGTTTTGTAGTGATATTTCAGCTTTTAAACTGAAATTGTTACCCTTGTATTTGTCTTCAAGCTTTTGTTGAGTATTATGATTTTGCTGTTAGAATCCTCATGAAACGTCTAAACAATTCTCATGAGTTTTTTTTTGTAGATTCCTAAAGTACTAGTCTCAATCAAGAGCTTTTTATTTTTCAAGGATTATATTTGAGAAAATTCAAACATAAGTAGTCAAACAAGCATGTAGAGCTACAAGCTCAAAAGCTCCTGGCCTACAGTAGGCCTGCCTACCGCTTAATGTCTTTCAAGAGTATTTGGTCTATGGCAGCATTCATTTGCTGTATATGGGAACTCCAAAACCTATAAGGAATGCTAGTTCAGTTCAGCTATGTATTTCTTAGCTTTAATCAATACATTTCAATATATTCATTCTTAGAAAGGACTATAAAATCTGTCTCAAAGATGAGTGAAAAAGATCTGTTGTCTGACTGCACTGAACATTATCTTATGTTGAAACCAAGTTTGTATTGGAAAAACTGGGTGTCGTGTTAAAGGATGCTTAGGAGTGGAGGTTTGCCAGTTTGTGCTGGTGCATTGCACTTGTTTATCTGAGGATAACTGGGCAATCTCTTTAAAGAGTTTGTGGGACTCACTGTGGTACATTAGAAGTTACCTAATAGAAACAGCTTCAATACATTAAAAAGTTGTGATATCAGAAAGCAACTGTGAAGGATCTTTTCTAAATCAAAACACCACACTAGAACTGAGTCTAAACTTCTGCCCATTGCAAATACCATTCCTTACTTAGTGGATGATGATTAGCTTTTACTATGACTTAATAGACTCACCTTCTATGAATGGGATAGTGAAGCTAATACGATTCTTCTGGCTGTGGAGTTAAAACAGAACAACTAAAGCTATATTAATTCTATTAATAATCATTTAAGATATCTAGAGACCCCTTATCTGGTATATTTGTATCTCTAATTTGAATAGATTTGCTCAACTCTTCTAAGATATTTATTAGCATAATTCAATAAGACAACTTTTTGGGTAATGACTTCTGATATACAGTACATAGCCTTCAATTCTACCAACTTGTGTTTAGATTTCACTAACTGAGTTGGGTCAGGCTGGGTTAGTACTTGGCTAGAAGACTCCTTGCAATGAACCCCTAGGTGCTGCCAGAAGTGGTGCTGGTGAACCAGCAGATAAGCTGCTATACTACTGAAGGTAGTCTCTTGCTTGTGCAGTATATCTGAACTCCTGACCACTAATTAGTGTTTACATAGTATTAAAATATGCATAGTATTTAACAGAAAAGTGAGATGCTCTCTTTGTCTTAGAGTTACGCTGTAATTTGATCAATAGTAATTGCATTGGGAAGGGGAAGGGAGGATGATGGTGACAGGTAAAGATCATATATTTGCTTTTGGTGGTAATATATGAATCAGGGAGGGTCCAAGGTATATATGTGAATGTTTTATTACTTGAAAGGGCAAGCTCGAATTTGTACACTTATGATCATTAAGATATCATGGCACTTTATATATGAGTAGGAAGTTAAGATTGATGTTAATCACATTCTGCTACCTAAATTTCCCCTCTGACTTTTTCTATTGTGGTGCATTGTTCTATAGCTGTATTTCACCTCAGAGGGGTCTCCACTTCTTTGGTGGATGTAGTAATTCTATACATCTCTTAATACTGTGGTTGCAGATCTTAATAAATTAATGTCGGTAAAATGCTGTGAATATCCTTAGCAGAATGAGAAGCTTAAATGATCATTTAAGCAAAAAGATGTAAATTCTTATCCTGTACAGTCCATTCTTTGTTTTCATCTCCAAACACAAAATTCAACATTGTCATTGGAGGGAGGTGGTGGTCCTGACTAGTGCTTACTGCACTAGCTTCTTCTGTCTAGAAACCTAGGTTCAAGTGTGAATTAACCTAGCTAATCAATTTTGCCGCCTTATGGGATGGTTTTGTGAGTGAAATGGCTGCACTTCAAATTTAAGGGACACTGTGTGATGCTACAATTCCTGTGGAGTCTCAGAATCTCTCATGAAATACAGAGGCAGAACATAGTGATACAGCTAGGTTAGGAGTCAGACTAGCAGGTGGTGACGTTCACGTTATTTCTTATTGTTAAACCAATCCCCGTTAAAATAGTACAAATGGTGACTAGGAACAGATAATCAAACTGATTTTACATATGACCTGGCTGGGATTTGGAGAACTCAGATTTCAAGAGATGCTAGTGAAATAACATTGCATATGCTCACTCTCTCCCTCCCCTACTTCACATTCCATTAAAGGCCAAGTATGCAAAGAGACTGTCTTCACCACTTTAGCAAAATATATAACAATGCTTATGTTTCCTAATAAGCCAATTCTTAGGAGTTACTGATATGCAAATTGACACTTTAAACAAATTCAAGTTGAAGCCAGGGACCTTGAGAGCCTGGCCTGCCAAGGAGCTTCCAGGCTTGGGGTTTCCAGTCAGCCTGCCAGGCTGGCTGTCGAGGAGCCAGGCGGGGAAGCTGGCCTGAAACCAGGTAGCAGAGTTCCATCAGAAACCTGTTTCTGGTAAGCAGTGTTGGTTTTCAAAGTCTGGTTTCCAGTTTATAATTTAGGGGCAAATTCTGACCAAAATGAAAACTTTTGGCAACATTTTTTTTGTTTTGGTCAAAAAGCCATTTTTAACTGAAAAATTTCAACAAAAATTTCAACCCGCTCCAATGATGAGGCACATGGTAGGGATTATGTGAAGGGGCAAAGGTGAACAAAGAGAAATACAGATAAAAATTGAACTGGACCTTAAAAGAGTGAGGCAATGGGGATTACAAGACGCAATCCGGGAATGTGTTTAATAAGGAGGAGTTGGACATGGTCAGAGGTAGGTAACGTGGGTGACTTTTTTATGTCGATTTTGAATTGGTTTTGCTGGAGACTAGGAGGCAAGAGGGAGAGAAAGAAATTGCATTAATTGAGATGCTCTAAACCATGTGCAGTGGTTTTAGCAATGAGAATAGAGATAAAACATCTCCAGAGTCTATTAATTATCAGAAGAACTTGCAGGTTACAGCTACTGAGAACCATGCCAGAAATTCAAAATGTTTAACTATTTATTGAGATAATGTTGACCCTGTCTCCATTTCATTCTGCATGTGAAAGAGACTCTAGCTCAATTAATACACTAAAAAAATCGTGTCTTGCTATGAGTGCCATGTATGATGTCAGGAAAATTAGGATAGTTGTACTCCATGCTGGCTTATTCCACCCACAGTGGTAGATCATTCAGTGTTTGGCCAGAAATTCCTGGGAGGATACATACTAGCAAAATCATCACACAAGTTTGAAAATATCAAGTAAAGTGCTATTTCTCTTTGGTTTTTTTCTTAAGTTTAAAAGTCTGTCATGTTCACTTTAGTTGTCCCGGTCAATTTCTGATTTACATATCTGACCTATAGAAATCTGAAGGATTTTCTAATCCCCATAAGATGGAAACATTGAGTATTTCTTCTTCAATCACTAACAGTGTTATTTTTGAAGAAGTAGGCAAAGAGGAAGATACATCACTGCTGAGTAGCTGGGAAGAAAACTCTCATGAGTATGGGATTGTTCCCCCCCCTCCTAAAAGATAGTGGTGGTACAATCTGCTGTGTGAAACTGGCAAAATAACCATGCAATGACTGGAAAGAAATGTCTGTGCAGAATTTACTTGTAAGCACCCAATTTGAAAGGCAGAGAGTTGAGGAAAAGGACCATTGATAAGAGGATGAGTAGGCAGACAACTGTCTACATGAGGTGTAATTCTTTAATCTTCCCTGCCTCACCCTTTCCCCCCTCTATTCCAAGAATCAAGCTGATGTTTTACTCACAGACTGACATAAGGAAATCTGTTAGCAGTATAAGCATGAATGAAAAACCCTTACTATTAGTGAAGTTTTTGGAAAATGGGCTTTCACCAGATATTGGCTACTGTCCACCTAAGTTTATTTTGCACTTTCTGTTCTGCTGAATGGCAGATTTTTGACAGGTGGAAACTGTCTTTCTTCTTGGCAAATGCCCTACTTTAATTTTTCAGGCTAGAGGCTATGTTCTCCTCTCACTCCTTTTTTACTCAGAAAATAGAAATAAAAATTTGGATTCCAGCTCTTCAGTCTGAGTCAACCCTCTGTTTAGTTTCAGAGATAAAGACTGGGAAACTGAGTGGTAAATAAAAAGTTTAATGTTTGGTTTGGGAACAGTAGGCATAATTATGCCCTACCACACACAAATGCAACCTCTTACTCCAGCTGCATATGAGGTGTAGGAATTCAGCTGGGTTTCACAAAGTGTAAGAGGGGAATTAGTTCCAGAGTCTTCAACTTGGAACACGTTAGCTTTGTTCTATGCATCTGTTAAAACTGCTCATATTTCCTCCCTGCTCTGTTTTTACTGTAACTTCATGGGCCAGATTTTAGTGGGGTAATATCAAAAGTACAATACAGAAGAGTACATCATTCTGTCATGTTTGTTGCTGTTGTCTCTGGTAGCGAACTGCAATATATTTAGATGACCTTTATACTTCAAGAAGTAAGGGGGAACCCATACTTAGAGACAGCTGATGTATTGGTTTTCAAGATTTTCTCCATTGTTAGAAGCAGAATACCTTTCAAATTTCATATCTGTTTTTTATTCAGAAATAATGATCTACACAAATGTCTTAGTCTGCAGAAGTGGTTGTCAGTGTTGGAGGAAGTGTTGTAGAGTGAGTACATTTCAGAAAGCTAAAATCACTAATTAAGCCTTCTTCGAATTATCCCACTTGAAGGTTTGCCAAAACAGAAGCTATCATATGCTCATATGAATGGGGGAAAAGGAAGATAATTGTTCATGCGGCACATAGTATATTGGATTTAAAAGTGTCTTGGGGCAGATTTAGAGATTAATAAAAGAAAGTTGTAACGTGTCCCACCTGTACAAATCCCCTGTTCCTTGCCATGTTCTGTATCCTATTTACCAATAGAAAAAGGGAGTGCAAATTTGTGGCATTTTTTCATTGAAGGCCATAGCTATTTTCCTATCAAAATGTAGGTATTTTGAAATAGTTATTGTAATTTTCATTTTATAAGTTCTATATTCAGATGTTTGAAATGTAGTTTCCTCATCTCTAAGCATTTCATTTCTGCATTTATTTTCTTGTTTGTATTTCTACTTAAGAAAATTAATGCAAAAATCTACCTTGTGTATTAGATTTAACTAACTGTAGAACAACTGAGTTTTTCTCCCTTGCCTCTTGAAAATAAGTTCAACACTCATGAGAGGTGCTAAATTGGAATGCCCTGGACTCAGATGTCCTTGCTTCCTGCATATTGCAAGGTGAGCAACACTGCAGGCTTCCCAGTCTGTTTATGGGGTAGAGGTTCAACAAACCATCTGGTAAGAAGGTGAATAGGAGGCAAGGCCTGCATCACTCCCCAGCCAGTACAGGGGAGTGATGCATTATCCAAAAGATTCTACCTGGGAGGATGATTATGCACTCCACTCACTACCCCAGTATATAGACCATTGTGTAGATTATACAATCTGTCCTTTTATTGGTTGTGATGGTGGTTTTCAGGATATGGATAGCTGTCCTCTAGGGATGGACTGAGACCATCAGTTTATTTCACATAGGCCATTAAACAGCTGTCAGATGGGAACCATTTTCAGTCAGCAAATCTCCTTTTATATACGAAGTCAAACCTTTTAAAAATGCAACTCTGAGCACTTGAAATTTAATTTCCGATATGCTCAGACTGTCCATAAATACCAGTCGCATATAATCTTGTTTTAGTTACAGATGTTTCCACAAGTGAAAAGTGTTTATAGCAAAAGAAATGCCTTTAACCAGCCTAATTGAATTTAGGCAGTATTATGTAGTATTGTGAACTGCAGGAGGACAGAGAAAACCCATCAATTTATGTTGGCAAATGTTTCAGGAAATTTACCATTTGCCCTTTTACTAATTTAAAAAATATTTATTTGACTCAATCCATCAGAAAGGCTTTGAAAGCAGAGACGGGTAAAACAAAGGTGGCTGTAATTTTTCAGAACCAGCAGCAGGGTGTTTCAGATACAAGTTCTATTTTATCTGAACCTCTAAAAGATAAGGTTGTGGAGGAAGACTGAATATATGGGTCTGGCCTTTCTCTCATCTCTATTTTCAAGAACACTTTTTCCAGCAGAAAAGACCAGGGCGAAAAATTACTTACAGGAGAAGTGGGAATTTTAAAATATCAATTGTGCCACAAAATGGATTAATTTCTATCCACAATTTTCTGTAAATCATTCAGCTACTCAATGTTTTTCTTCCTGGTTGTACAAAAGAAAGATGAAAAATGCAGTTGGATGAAGTGTGGACAAGTTGAAAAGCAGCAAAATTATTGCACACTACAAAAATACTACATATTTTGGAGGGGCAAATCCAATATTACATTTGCTGAACAGCATAAAAATTAGTATATGTAAATGCTTCATACCAAGGACCTTATTTTTGTGCCTTTCTCACAAGTGCCTAGTACACTGGTTTTCTCCAATAATCTCCAGCAAGCAGAATACAGTATAATTTAGGAAGCCTTCAGGAGCAAAATATTTATTTTCTTATCTCAACTGTTGACAGCACCAGAGCAAATTCTGCCTGACTGGTGCAAGTCAGGTACTCCCCTCTTACTGACCTCAGGTCCCTTCCCTTGTGGGCAATACTTTCATTACTGATCCTCCTCTCAATTGACGTGAAGACTCCTGAGCTGGAACTCCCTCCCCATGCAGAGGATCTCTTTGGAAGTGCTGGTCTCTTTTTGACCTTTGCAGGGGCCAAGCAAAAGCCTGTTTAAGCAGTTATGATGACTCCTCTCCCCATCTGTCTCAACAGGCTCTGTTCTCACTCCTTTTTTACTCAGAAATGACTTGTGGCATGCAGGCAGATGGAAACTACGATATTTCCCACCTGATCTTAACAGGATTGCTAGTTGGACCAGTGTCCCTAAATGTACCATATGGCTAGGAAGACTATTCACTAGAAGACTGTTCCTGATATTAAAAAAAGAGTGGTTAAGCTAGCAGGTTGCTTGTCCTCTACAGGATGCCAAGCTGTAGAGTTTGGAAGCTAGCTGCCCAAACACCCCTAATAAGGTGGGAAGGAATGTCCATCCCTGGAATGGGGGAACAAAGTCTATTTATTCCCCCTCTGGCTTCCTCTGCAAAGAAAACAAAGGATAGAAAGGGGTGAGAACCTAAACTAGTTGAGAATATCTGGGGGAAGGGAAGAGAGATTTTTGAATTTGAATTATATTTGTATTCAGGGCTTCAAATGGCATATGACTGAGGATACCAAATATAAACATAATTGGAATTCTAACAATAGGCTGTTCACTCATCTCCAGTATGCTGTTTGATACAATTGGCAGTCTGATCAAGAGTGGCTAAGGACCAGAATGGTGGGAGTTGCTGGAAGTCAGAACTGATGTTGGTTGGCTGCATTTCATATAGAAGCTAGCATCATGCTTACCCAGACCAAGTGGATTTATTCTAGTCGCTCACTTTCATGAGCACTGAATTCACGCGCGCGCTCTCTCTCTCTCTCTCTCTCTCTCTCATTTTTTAATCCTAGCAAATATCAAAGAGAAGAGATGTTTGCCTTATTTCTTTATCATGGGATATGTCTGTGTAACCAGACACCACATGTCAACAATTGTGTGAATAAGCATTTGTTTGCAGCCATTCAGTATGAAACAGCAGAAAGAGTTGGAGGAAAAGAGAAACTAAGGAAACTGCAAACTTTTAAAAACTGCTTGCTGAACTGTTTTATACTTAATGAACGAAAATCACATTAAATGTATTCTCAAACACTGGAGTTAAGTGAGTGGTTATAAATGTTGTTGTTTGAGTTTTGCTTCTTTTTAGTGTTTGTAAATCATGAACACATAGCTGATTTCTCAACTGTTTGTAAACATTTGCCAAGGGAAGCCATTTTGCAGTGCACAACTCTACATTTTTATTGATTTGACAACCTAGAAACTATGCTGAATGTTTTTGGGACATCTCCTGGCACCTCATCTATTAGTTATTTACATATACACAAAAATAGAGTACTTCTGTAACAATGTAATGGTCATAATTCAAAATATTTGTACATGTTCTTCAGCAAACAAAGCACTGATCTATAACTTCTTTAGTAGCAGCTCATTGTGAGGTATATAATGTTCAAATTGAGCTTTTGATGAGACTTGATTTGACATATATAGATTATGGTACGTTTCTGTTTACTGACTGGATGAGCATAACTTCGACAATCAGGTCTTTGATAGGAGTACCCGGGTCTATAAATGGGGGATTGAATCCCTGGATTTATAGAAATGTGTCTCTTGTACTTGATCTAAAAGGTCAATTTCATTAACTTAGATTCATAATAGTGCAGGAGAAAACTTGGGATTTCCGTTCTGTGGGAAATTTCTAAATTTCCTGCAAACCAAAATTCCCTAAACAATTTTGTTTGGGGTTGATCAAGACATTTAATTCTGACTTTGACTTTTAGAAATCTAATATAAAAATTGAAACATTTTGAAATGAAAAATTGACATGTTCCATTCTGAAATACTCAATTCTGATTTTCTTTTCTAAATGAAATGTCACAAATTGACACCCTTCCATAAAACATTTAGATTTTGACACAACATTCTCCAACAAAAATGTTCCATTGGAAAATTTCTAACCAACTCTAATCCTAAAAGTAAGTGTGTGTGTGTGTGTGTAGTCCAGCCATCGAGAGGGACAAAGAATAAATGGATTAGAGCTTCTCTGCCTTTCGTTTATGGCAAGCTGGGGTATGAATTTACCCCATGATAGCCTGCAGCAAATGAACTGTCCCTGTACACTTTACAGACACTCATTAACCGTTAGTGTCATTTGATCTAGTCTGGTTTGAAATGGGACTAGAACAAAGTGCACTAATGAACTGTGAATATGCATCAGCATGAATATGAATAGGCAGTTCATGGCAGGCTAGTGCAGGGTAGATTCACACCCTAGCTTGCCGTCTAAAATAAGCATTTGTTTACAACCCCTTAGTATGGGTTAGATATGTTCAGTAGGGTGATCTGACTGAGTTAAGGTCCTTTGAGTTTAATTTTGTAATTTTGAGAATCTTTAAATAAAACTTAATTTGGAAATTCCATACTTGGTAGTGTCTTCTGGGATTGGGGTTGGAGAAGACTACAAAGTTAATTTCTCTAAGGGCATTTCTCTCACCCAGTAATTACTGTGGTGGCTAATGTCCCCACTACCCTCTTCTGACAGTGATGCCTGTCCTCACCAGGAGCACTTCTACTGACTGATGAGGGGCAGCAGGGAGCACCTGAGAGCCAGGTGGATCATCTCCCTGCTGGTAACCCAGCTGTTCTCTCCCTTTGCCCTCACCCCACCCCCAGCTCTCCCCTCCCAGACCCTGGCTGCACAAAAAACTTTCCTGTTGAAAAATGTGGTTTTTATCAGTTGATTTCCCCCCATCCATGCAGAACTTTGGGTTTTGATGAATGCATGCTGTCCAGTTTAAAAAGGGGAAGAAAAAATAGCGGAGGTGGGCAAAATAAAAATTTAGGGTTTGCAAATCACAAACAAATTAGGTTGAAATGAAACAATTCGCCCAGTTTGGAATGATGTTTCAAAATGAAACAAGCGAAAAATGGAAATGACCAAAATATGTCAAGGATGGTCTTGGTATACTTAATCCTGCATCAGCATGACAGAGTAGACTAGATGACCTCTTGAGGCCCTTTCCAGCTCTGTTTCTATTATTCTATGAAAACTTTCTATTTGAAACAAAAATTCCTATAGAAAACCTTAAAATATTCAGTAGAAAAATGTCAAAGGTTTTCCATTGGGGAAACTTGGGTTTTCCAGCCAGCTCTAGGAATGATTAGGAACTGCTGTAACATTTGACAATATGGATGCTACTCAAGCTCTAACATGTTATAAGGCTAAATATATGGCTTTCGGGTACTTCTTTGAGAAGAACAAATGGATAAATATGTGATTCTTCATTCATTTAGTTGTACTACATTATCGATGTGCCATCTTTCTACATAATGTCCAGTTTTTCTTCATTTCTTCTTTTCGGTAGCCTCTTTTTGACTAATTTACCTTTTCTTCCACTGGGGAAAAACAATGTATTGCATCTTGAAAGAGAAGAAAGATATTCTCATGCAGCTTTGACCTGTAGCAACTGCCTTTGAGTCAGGTTTATGGGGGGAAAAGAAGGTTGTGTTTCTTTGAATCTGAACAGAGGTAAACTGCTCTCATGTAGGCTAAGGGATGCTCTCATGTAGGCTAATGGGTGCTCGCAGACATCTGTATTACAAAAGCAAATCTTTTTGGTGTGTCAGTGGCTGGCATGAATATTGCACATTCTGGTGGTAACTGCGTCATAAGCTGGAATGTGAAAATATAACGTTTCTTTTGATGGAGCAAAAATATTTTGGGTCTTCAGATCATGGCAAGCTATTGTAAGACTGAAAATAGCACTTGGTCTCTCTGGGATACAACAGTACAGAGGCAAGTTCCCTGGGTGGTGGATAGGGGTAGTCCATCTTGGGGAAACCCTAAAGGGTTGCAACTAATATTATGGAATGTGGTGCCATGAAACAACTCTCTAGAAGGGGAAAGTCTGATTTAAAATTGGAGCAGACTGGGCTTGCTTTGCCTTTTTAGGCAAATCCGTCTAGGAGAAGGAGAAAACTGATTTCAAATCTAAGCAATCTAAGCTTGTTAGTTTTGGAAGGCAAGTGGACTAGCGTGGAATTGGCTGCAATTGAAAAGGTTATAGTGGTGGGGACTCTGTAGAAGACAAATGGATGATAGTTTGCATCATTGTCCTTGGCATCCTCAGCCAAGGTCAGTCTGACCTAGAGGCTAATCACTACTAGATGGTGGGACATTGTGTTCATGGACATGATCAGGCTGGGATGAAGGAGGAACAAGTCATAGACTGGAATGAATGGTGATGCTGTTCAACTCCCTGTCTGTGTCAAGGTGCTTTGGAATGGGGAGAAGAAGAAAATAACATGCCTGTTGTCCAGTCAACGCTTTCTTGCTATTTTCATAAATTCTCAAATTTGTATTTGAGACTTTTTTGTGTGGTTTTGCTGTCTTTTATGTTAGCACAGCAGAAAGAGGCACATTTTCCATGAGTCCAGTGAGGTTGAAGTGGTTGGGTTAACCATGTGATTCGTATGAGCTTTGGAAATCTGAGGGCATCTTTTTTTATATATACATTTATTGGTTCAGATGGAGCAATGGCATGCTAAGATTGACTCTCTGATGCAGGAATAAATAACTGGTCCCCGTATAGAAATTTATCCAAATGAAACAAACACTAATGGAAAATTCTGCTTAGGTGAAGCAGATGTGATGCCATAGGAGGTTGGAGCTTTATTATTATTATTTTTTTTTAAAACACCCCATAATCTCTTGTCACCTTTCATTCCTTCCACTTAGCTCAGGCTATGGTTCCAGAAACAATTTGACCATTCCTACCAGTCATGTAGAGTTTTTTTCAAGAACCACAGTCTGTCACCTTTTATTCCTTCCATTTAGCTCAGTCTGCTGCATCTTTACTTTCCTTCCTTGCCAAACCCGAGTCCTTTTTCAGTGTTCACATCAGTTCGGATTTGGATTTCCCCTCTCCCCATCTTCCTAACTCAAAATCCCTTCTTCCTGTCTGTCTTAGGTATTTATCTAGCCTTCATCACTGTAATATGCGAGTACCCCATACTTGTTAATATATTTATCCTCGCAACAACCCTGTGAGGTAGGGAAGTATTGTTTTCTCCATTTTCTCAGATGCGGAACTGAGGCACAGAGATAAAGAATGTGTCCAAGATCACACAAGATACCTTGGAATAGCAGGAATTGAACCAACATGTCCAGACTCTCAGGCCATAGCCTTAAACGCAGCCTTCGTTGGACTTTTCTTCATTTCTGTCCTTTATAATCCCTTTATTCTTGGCTTTCCACCACAAAACAGTCCAAAAGGTGTTAAAGGACAGAAATGGGGGGAAAGATATGGTTCTGGTTTTGTAAAAGGTGCTTTAATTTTTGGCTCTGCAAAAGCAGAACTGAATGCAGTGGTGTCTTGGGCCTGGTCTACACTAGGGGGCGGGATCGATCTAAGATACGCAACTTCAGCTACGTGAATAGCGTAGCTGAAGTCTAAGTATCTTAGATTGAATTACAAAGTATTTACCTCGGGTCCACGCGGCGCAGGCAGGCTCCCCCATTGACTCCGCTTACTCCTCGTGCCGAGCTGGAGTTCCGGAGTCGATGGGGAGCGCTTCTGGGATTGATTTATCGCATCTACATGAGATGCGATAAATTGATCCCAGAACATTGATCGCTACCCGCCAAATCGGGCGGGTAGTGTGGATGTGCCCTTAGATGTAGCTCTCATTCTATCTGAACCTTCAGATTGGCAGGAATTAGAATAATGGTTCTGGTTTTATTGACCCTCTTCTGGAGATTTTCAGAGAGGCACATCTAGCATAATCTGCTGCAAGGGATCTGGGGCCTACTGATAGGGGAGTAATGTGCCGTGGGCATCTCTTTTGTGATCATGGTAACTAGCAGAATGTAGGAAGCAGGAGTCAAGTGGGCGTTAAGAGATAAGGAAGGGTCTGGTTGGCAGGATTTAGGACAGGAATGGAAGGGCGGGAGAATTAGTGAAATGTTAAGAGAGCTGCATAAAAATAGGACAGGCATCCAAACAGTGAGGCTGATCTAAAACAACTATTTCAAGTTTATCCATCACTACTGCCTGCACTATAATTCGGATATGTCATATATAACGTGGCATGAAAATTATTTGCACTATTCCATTGACCATTCTGTTTTCTAGAAAAAAGATGTCTCTGAGCATGTGTTAACCCATTAGTCATGCTTCTGTAAAGAGCAGCCTGACTTCACCAATAAGGTGGGCCAGAAATGGGCACATGATGCTATTTCAGCCAAGTAGACTGAAAAAGTGTCTTGCAACGTATACCCACCCAACACCACACATGACACATTGTGGATGGCCTCCCCAAAATGAGGTCATTACTTTGTGACAAGACCAAAATATAGTGCCTTCCCACTTTTAATGTAGGGAACCTGATTGAGTTGGTAGTGTAAAGGTTAAAGGAGGGACTTTGTTTTCTGTGTCAACAAATACAAGGCAACTGTTAAATGAGAGAATGTGAACTATGTTGGCAGGAAATGGCCAGTTGTACAGCTGACAAGCATTCTTGGCAAGGCATATATATAATGGCTTGATATTGTAAGCTGTTTGTAGTTAGTGTGACCACAGCTGGCAGACAATCACTGCATAGGACTGCTGACAGGCAGTAATCTAATCTGGCCTCCCATTTGTTCGTTGTTTTTTATCTACTAAACACATCTTCCTCTTCCTCTTCGTTGACCTGAGTGCTATTTGAAATTTGAACATTGCATTTCATCTTGTTGACACCAGGGTGGCAGAGGTGTTATAATCAAAATCATGTAGAGCTGGGTGAACAGTGCCAACAATTTTTCACAAAGATGTGTTCAGAGTTTTTAATCAGTTGACTGTGTGCTTATTCCCCTTTTTGTATGCTTTCACCATGAATATTTTTGCAAAGAAATTTGCAGATTGGTGTTTTGGAGAACTTTCCTAACTATTCTGTATTCATTTGATGTCATGGTAAGAAAATTTCAAATTTTTAATTTGGACTGTTCTCACTGAAAACCTGATTTAAATTACTTTTCCAGTCAGAATAGAAAGATCATGTGACTTGGGTCCAATTAAAACTCGAATTTTGAATAATCACACAAAGATGTGCTCTTACATTTCAATTTCAAAGTATTTATTGAGAAACTCCTTGTTAGATATTGGATTGTGTTTTCACAAGTAAATAAGCCTATCAACATGCTCCTATTGCTTTTAGTTTGTTTGTGAATTGCAATATAATATAAAGAAAAATCCTGTTTTCTTTAACTTCTCTAATTATTTAGTAGGGTAGTAGCACCCCATATCTGCCAGGTGTTAAGACAGCACATAAGAAAAACAGTCCTTGTACTGAAGAATGTGAAATCTAAAAAGGGGGAAGAGCAGGTTGCAACTAGAATGCATTGCAAAACATTGACTGTTTTCAGATCGCTTCAGTGGGAGACAAACTTTTCGTAAAAGCTGTCACAATTTTTTGTTTGTTGCCAGTTCTAGGTGCAACACACACACACACACACACACACATATATTCTAGTGATCAGGGTGGTGACTGATTCAGTAGTGCTTGGGCTGTTCTGTTTTGATTTTACACCTCCCCTTGTTAGACCACTTATCTCCATTTCCCTCTGCCCACCCCCATCATATATAGTCTTGCAGCTGAGGGGAAGGATCGAGTGCAGGAGAAACCCTCCTGCTGCTGCTTTGCTCCTGCTATCTCTTTTATAAACCGTTTTTTTTTTCTCCTATGCATAGATTGAGTGGGGAAGGTCGTGAAGCTTCTGTGTGCCCAATTTACATGGTGTGTATGTATGTATGCTGTGCATCTCAGAATAGTTCATTCCTCTTTTATCTATAAGCAGATAGCAAGGAAAGAGAAGAGTCCAATCCCAATAGTTTCATTTTTATGGACTGCTTAAAAATAAATAAAAGAAAACTTCCTTTGTCTAAACCAAAACACAAATTTCCCAGCATGAATTCCTCCCTTTTATAATTATCCACTTTTCTTAGCTGAAAGGGAAAAGCAAATGTTACCCAAACCCAAAGTAACATGCCACATCACATGGCTACGTCAGAAATTTCTGTGGGAAAATAGCAGAAATGGACGTACTAAGATGAAGTATGGATATGTGAATGTGTTTTGTTCCTTTGTCTGTTTCTTTTTTTTAAATCAATAAAACTGTCAACAACAGCAACAAAAAAGTGTGTGAGATTAGAGAAATATTCTCTTTAAGCTGTTAAAGATGCAAATGGCCCATTGTAAGATTCTGTCAGTTTCGCTGGCTAAAAAGAGATTCCAAGTCAACACAGCTGTTCTGGCTTAATATTTGTAATTGTAAACCTTTTTGTGGAATGCCAGTATTTTGTCTCTGACTTGATGTGTTCGTTCATGCATGACAACCAGAATGTGAATGATACTTTAAAAACAGAAAAAAGGGTGTGGGGAGGGGCAGGAGGGAGATCTACCAAAATGGAATTTTCTTTTCTTTGCCAATTAGTGGTTTGCTTTTTGTCTACTTACATTATATTCATCTCATTTGAGGTTTTAAAAAATGATCTACCACAGTTATGACATTCAGATGATATAAAACCCCAGTGGGAAAGGCACTTTTTGTATCCTAGTATTCCACCAAATAGACTTGGAAATATAACTGAACCACACTATTCTTCCCATACTTCATTCCTGGAGGAAAAACTGAGAATTAAAATGAGTGAGAGTGGAATAGTTCATGAAAATGAGCTATAAATATCAAAACAAAACAGCTTTTTCATGTCATACAGACTAAAGCAAATTGGATCTAAGAAGAGTCTAGTGGTTTTCCAAGTGGTTAACGCTGATTGACATAATGATCGTACTTGGGACTCTGATTGCAGTAAACCATTATCGTATTGAAACCCTATGTCTTGATGACAGAATATACATTGCCTTCTATCCATTGCAGTTATGCTTACCAAAAGGCAAAGATGGCTTTAGCATTTAATATACGACTACGAAAGGTACCAGAGCCATAAATATAGAGGGCCAAATTGATCTGTACTGTAACTTCATTGAAGATATTGACACACAAAGCCAACACCCAAAATGAGAGAATTTAGCCATCAAGAGTTCTTGTGCTAACAACAAGGTAATCCAGTCTTGATTTCCATACACTACAGATAAAAGCTATTGACTACATTTTAATCTTAAAATATATCGAGAGTGAGGGGGGGAAAGCAGAATTTTATTTTAAAGCACAATCAAAATACAGATACCCTTGACCCATCATGAATATTCCTCAAACCTGAGAGAGCATTTATGGGCCTAGGCTTTGCAATATAATATGGGAATGATCAGTCATCTTAAACAAAAAAAATCTTGACGTTCAAAATCATAAAGCATGGTTTGAAGGCTATGTATAATTATTGCATGACTTTGCTTAATTTTAAGGATTGTTTCATTCTATTCGTAGCTCATTACATTGCACAACCATATTGTAGGCTGTGACAATGTTATAAAAATTAGATTTCTAATCACCACTGTCCACCATGAAATTGTTTACTGAAAACAATAACCCACAGACTACATTTCAAAATGAACGGAAAGTTCTGTTTAAATCTTAAATTTGTTAAACATTTAGCCTATTTAAAATCCAGCAAGAAGTTGTGAAAATTTAATCTTTTGAGTTGACTAAATTGGCTTTCATCCTAGATGAATTTTGTCCAAGATTATATAAATCTACAAGATGGAGTGGGAAGCTGTACTTAAGTAAGGGCTGGCTGAAATTATTTAGGTTGGGAAAAAAATAATAAACAAAGGTATTTCAATGACAATGAAATTTTGTGGAAGTTCTATTCATCCTATTGGTATAGATGGAAAAATAGCATTATGGTTAAGGCCTTGGAGCTGGGACCTGAGAGAACTGGGTTCAGTCTCTGGCTTTGTCAGACTGCCTGTGTGACTTCAGCAGGGGAATCTTGGTCATTCACTTCTACATCTGTAAAATAGTTTGTATACCCTTTGGGGAATGTCTGTACAATGCTTAGCATAACAGGCCCTTTACCTTAATGCAAATAATAACATAAAGCCTGATTCTGAGATCAGCCTTAGCTGCTCCTCCCTTTCTTTGCACCTGCAAATTGCAAGCATAATTTCAGGTACAATTAACCGCACTGAGATGACTGAGTGCATCTGTTCACCCACAACCAGGAAACTCTATTGTCCTAGTGATAGTGTCAACAAATAATTTTAGATACAAAACTGCACTTGAAACTCTTTGTTCCCAGTATTTCTGGGCATAAAAAGTGAGGCAGGCTTTTAAATATCTTTGCTCATTCTGTGCTATACAGATTAAGAAAAGCTTCTTTTCCCTTTCCCCTACCGCAATAGTGTCTCTTTTTTGGGGGGGGGGGACACAGCCTTATTCTCATTTATAGTTGAGTAGTTTCTGTTTAAACTCATTTTCCTTTTGGATATACTCATATAGGTGGTGGTGGTGGGTGGGGAAACTTAACTCTTTCCCAAGTAAAATATCTGCCAATTATATGAAAATGGACAAAAATAAGTGTTGTGTGTGTTTATGAATAATGCTAAATGCTGATATTAATATAGGTAATTCAATATGCAGGCTACTATTGTACTTCATTTCTTCCATCTGCAGGCTGGAACACTTAAACTAGAAACAGTGAGATCAATGAAGTGCTTTTATTTTTTATTTTTATTTTTTTTAAACCGACAGTCTTTTCAGTGCTTTGATTGAACTGGCGGATTTCAGTGTCTATCCTCAGCCTAGCATAGACAAATCATATTAAAGGCCTGGGTAAACCTATAATCTTCAACCCAAAGGGAAGCATAAAATAGCTAGGTGGTCTATGAGCAGTTGGCTTTGAAGACATGCAAAAGGAGGCAGGAGTTGGCTATCCTCCGTTGGGAGCATGTTCCCTTTGCATTACCCAGCATAGCAATACATTGATTTATTACATTACATTAGTGGCTCTTGTGCAGCTGACATAGCATCATATAGCACACTTACAACGTAAAGTTTATTTTTTTCCTTTCTGGATGGAAAATGGAGATGACTTTGCTCTAATTATTGTTAAGCTGAATAAACCTGGGACTATTGCATATTTATATCTGTTATATACTTTCATTGATATTTTTGTTAGAGGTTACACTGAGCAGAGTTATCACATAAGGTGAGTATGTAGTGTACATTCCATCTGTTTCCATCATTAACTTAGATTTGTTTCTTTGAGTTGCAGTTTTGCATGAGAAACTGCAAAATAAAAATTTCTTTCCTTAGCTTACAATGTCTGAAGCCAGTTTCGATTAGTTCTGGATTCCTTTGAACCTCCATCATTTTGAAACAGTTCAGACCTCTAATTCAACCATTTGTCAGATTCAAGGAGATATCAAACAAATAAATTAAAATATATAGAAAACACATGTCAAAAACAAATGCACATGTGAAAAAGAAACCCAGTTAATGATGCTCATCATCTCTTCCATAAGTCCAAGAAAAACATCTAAACATTGAATGTTTGCAGTGCTCCATAGAAGATTTAAATGTGTAACAACAAATTGCTAAGCAGTTAAAATATTTAATAAAGCCACACTTTGGACAACCTATGCTCTATTCATCATAATCTCTATCAGCTTCAGTTCCCTGGGTTGAACTCTGAAAAGGGTCTCTTCTTGACCACCATTTGTGCGCACAGCCTTTTTTGTGCAGATCAGTCACTTTTGCACACTTTTTATGCACTAAATTGTATGTGAACAAAATTAATTCATGCTTTATCTACACATACATCTGGGGTTTTGTGTGTGGAAATTCTGTGTAAGAATTGTGTATTGGAGAAAGCTGCTCTTGGAAAGTTGTACATGCACAAATATTTGTAGGCCATGCTTTTAAAGCCCCATATGGGAGTGAGGTATGCAGAATATATTAATGATTAGCCCTCTCCAAATTAAGGGCGTGGACCCATATCCTTTCTTCACAAAATAACTCTGCTGAAGTCAATGGGAGTTTCTAGTGCACAAATGTTTTAGCTTCTTTCTTAGAATAAGGAATGAATAAAACCTTCAGCTACTCAAATGCATGCATTCTGAAGGTCTCTTACCATTGCTTTTTCGATATGTAGGGGAAAAAGTATTTTAAATGAAATTACTATCTGAATGTACTTTTCCAGTGTTGTAGCTGTGCCAGAGTATGTTTATATGTAAACATCACAGAGAAGTAAGCATGCTCTTGTAGTCTGGGAACTTGAATTCTATTACTTGGTCTGGTATAGACATAACCAGTTTACCCTTCTGTAAAAAGGGAAAATAATATTAACCTACCTCAGTGTGTCATGAGATTTAATTCATTAGTGTCTGCATGGCACTTTGAGATCTTCAATGGAAGTTGCTATAAATGTGGACAGGATCAGTAATTACCACTGTAATGTAGTTTACATACTGAATAATATTATTCCATACAAAATAAGATACACTAAAAGAATTACAAATGCAAAGTCAAAAACTCAAATGTTAGGAAGTGAGAGAACTAAGGTTGTATGAAATCTTTAACTCCAGCTCCTTTGTGCATTATGGTAGTCGTCTTAACTGTTATGTGATCACACACATGCTGTTTCTTAGCATGGAAAACTTCAGCCCTAGCAGTTAAGGTTTGGCAAAATAATAAGCAACTGAAATGGGGAGGGAGGGGGTTGTCGTGGAGATCAGAGAGCAGAAGCGTAATTGTAGTAAATGTGAACTCTAATGTAGAAACGTAATGGCATCATTGTGCATGTAAGCTGCATACAAAATGCTGCCATTTAAAATTGCGTATGGTACTAAAATTTTGTTAATCACTAGATTTTTTTTTTTTTTTTTTTTTTTTTAAAGAACATGGAAAGATGGCTTGTCTCTAGTAGTTGAATGTGTATATTTGGTCACAGGAAAGAATAGTAATCCTACCAGTAGCTTTCTGAGCAGAGAGGCAGTATACAATATGTATGCTGCTATAACAATCCATTTTTGTGGAAAATAATATTTTAAGGAAATTTTGGTTATGATCATGAAATAGCACAATCTTGGTAAACAAGTGACAAAAGGGGAATATCCATTTGGCATTGTAGCTGCATATTTTAAAAAGAATTCTTGCATTTAAAGCCTCTAAAATATATATGTGCAGATAAAATTGAAAATATGGACACAATGCACTTACAAAACTTTTATCATGGCAACATCTTTTCTATTACTTTTGTTTCACATATTTTATTTTTTAACTGGACTTGTTGAGTTCCCTAACTTTGAACATTTACAGTGCAAGCAATTAATTTTAAATGGCAGTCTGTCTCGCATTAAATTAGTCGATTTAGTCAAGGCTTCTTTACTTCTGGTTTTTGAGCAACAGACTCCACTTTGTCATTTTCTTAATTTTTAAAAAAACATTACAATTCTTCCTTTTTAAAGTGAATTAAACAAGGACATTTAACCTCCTTTACTGATGTCAATTCATCTCACGTTTATCTGCACAGACAAGATTTGGCTATAAAAATATAGTACTTGCCTTTGTGCATGGTGTCATGTTTTAGGACGGGCTAAAAATAACAGTGGAAAGCAGGATATTGCCACAGTGAAAACATCTTGCATTTCAAACATTTGGAATCTATTAACCTTATAGTCTCCTTTCCTTGAGAAGGTGTCATGTCAGTTTCCCTAACTTCAGAATTGTGTTACAAGAGTTGAACTCATGGCTGGTTAGCAGGGCACTGTAAATACTACTTCATACTGTTGGAATTTGTCAGTGTAATTGTTGTAACTTCATATGTCTGCTGTTTTTTTTTTTTAATATACCTAGTGCTGATTGATTGTGCTTATGCTATAAAAGTAATTTTAGCCTAGTTAAGCACAGGGGTAGTTTTATTTTTTTAAAAAATACATATATGCCATTGGAAACTGTTCAACCTCAATATGTGAGCATATGACTGTTAAGAATCTTTAAAAAATCCACAGAACTCTCATAGGATAGGTAGAAATAAAAACTGCCAAATCCAAATCATGTACATTATCGACCTATTCCAAGTCATAATAAAACAGTACTGGTATTGGAAGGCATGCGCTGTAGTGGTCAGAGTTGTAGTGAGAGAGTTAAGAAAACTTGGTTTTAATCTCTTTTTTTCAAGTTAAGCAATTTGACTGGTCACATCATGTAACCACTATTCAGTGTTTGTCTACCTGGTTGTAGACTAGCTATGATATCTAACCTATAGGAGTGTTATGAGGTTGATTTAAGGACTAGTTGGTTCAGGCTTTGAGACCCTTGTATGAAAGGATGTAAGGACAAAGAATACTATACTACTTTTCTCAATAAATCTACAAAGGCGTATATCCAGGAATTGGCCAGCTGAGATACCATCTCTACTTTAATCTAAATTTGTCAAAGCAGTCACATAATGCGCATCAATGTGTAGTTGTAATGTACCAAGAATGAGGGACATAATTTTATCCCCCTTGCCCAGATCTTGTAAGAAGTAGACTCTGAATCCTCAGGATTTATAATAAAGATCTACTTGGCACTTCCAGGAGGAGACACTCCAACACCCATTTATCCAAAGGCTGCTCAAGCTATATCCTTGATGTACAGTATATCATAAAAAGATTCCACAATGTAGTAAAAACTTGAGAAATATAGAAATGAACCATAATGGCCTGGAACTGTAGAGTCAAAGGGGATTTGTCTAGCATCTTAGTGGTAGTTTAAGTGCTACAGTGATAAGAGCAGTAGAAATATCTGATGAATAAAGGATGTCAGAAATACTCTGTAGGGTAACATTCTGGGAAGCTATAATAAAGCATCATAAGCTAGCAAGCACAATTTTTTTTCATTTTTTCTGGTCACTTGTGTGCAGTATGGACTGTAGCTTGTGTACGACGTGATAAGATAAAGTACAGTTGTGCAGAATGGGAGTACTAGTAGTATGTAGTCCTATTGGTAAAACTTACCCTAGTGTGGAGGGCCTGCATAATACCCTCTGCTGCCAATTAAACCCTCAATAATGTTTTAGGGATGAATACAATCTATCTATCCCAATATGCCTAGGTTCTTTGGCTGATCTCAACAACACCTCCCTCCCTCCACCATATTCCATGATCTTTCAACATTTCCTGAAGCCAATGTACAAACTTGGCCTCCGTTGGCTCCAGCCCAACTCACTTCTGGTTTCCTAACTTCTAGATGATGTCCAGTAGCTTTGGATCCTTTCACCACCAGAATGGGTTTTACTGTTGATTGGGTTCACTCCCTAGAAATGGTTTTGTTATAAGTTTGTCACCACTCTTATCCTATCAGTAGAAGTGGCACTTGCTTGAGATCAGTATGTCACCATTTATTAAGACAGTGGAGCAAGTGGGGGAAACTAGTGTATGTCAATGATGGAAAGAACAGTTCTACTGCATCTAAAATTTACTTTGGAATCCTAGGAACATTATTGGCATGAGCAGGATGGCTTGTAGATGAAAGCATTTGGACTTGAATATGTAGATGCAGAAGGACTGCTTTTTCCCTGTAAAACTAGTCACAAAACAACATTCAGAGACCTTTTCCCACCTTCTATTCAGCCATCCTAGTGGCCATAAGATCGCCTCGTTGACATTTTTAAGGTGAACCTAGAGATTAGAAGCGTGAATATCACTATGGAGATGAATTGAGCATTCACTGCTATCTTTCAAATGATAATGTAATTCTTCATAAAACTTCTAAAATAATAAAGGCCTTCATTTTCCGTGGCTGTTTCCATTTGTTGCTGGGAAAGCCTGTTCTCTAAATCTCCATAAAGCTCCATAACACTCTCATTACAGTATTCTGGCTGTGCTTCATAGAGTGCACACATGCTGTAAAATAGAAGGACTTGCCATGCCAACCACTGGAGTTTACCTTGTAGTTTCTCATTTCATGCTGATATTTCACAGTCAGGCCTAACTTATTTACACTGTATTTAATGACATGCAATACTTCATTTCTGAATAGATGCAAACAGGCAGCAAATTGGAAATACAAGCTAAAGAGATACAGGTGGATGTTATCGCATAAACAGTATTTGAGTTTCTGAAATTACAATTATGACACCCCTGGATGATCTCTGATCCTGCCATATTATGATGTGACAGATGTATATTGCTGTGATTTCTCTAGTGATGCTCGCTGTTGCTTCCTTGTCAGCTTTAATAACAAAGCAACTGGACAGACTAAATTGAAATGATTTATCCTCTATGAAAGTCATAGTCAAAGCATGCTGTCATAGTAACAGGTTAGGCTTTCTGTAACAATGAGGTTATCATGCATAATAGGCTTGTGCTGCTTGGAACCACGTCGTGTCTAGTAGTGTCACTGATACCAATGTGTTCCTACAAAAGGAATTGCATGGGGCCGCTCTTTCTGCCCCTCTTTACTCTCCCCATTCCCTTTTGTGAATGTGAATCAAGGACGTTATTCAATAACATCTCATCCCTTTCTTACTAATAGGATCCTTAGTTCTGAGAGTTTAAAAAGATGTTCATACTAAAGACAGCTTATCCTTCTGTGCTCCTCAAATGGCTCATCTCGGGGACAAGTGAGTAAATTCTGACTCTTTTGGATTTACTAACTGGGCTGTGCCGTGGGACCTTAAAAGAATGGGCTGAACTTAAGAAGTTCTTAAAAATGACTGAAATGAGAGTTTTGCTGCTCTTGAATTTGAACAAATTTATAACTTTTTTTTTCTACATTCACAGAAAATTAATATAATTTGGTGATTAAGTTTAGTGCCTTTGTTATGTAGCTGTGGCACTAATAATAGCTACCCCCTTTTCTGTGGTTAGTAACACTGGAACAGCAGAAATGCTTGACCTGCTCCTGTTCTGAGTCAAGTTTAATTTCACAGAAGGTGAGCTGACTTCAGTGGGAATAAGATTTCACCCTAGAGGAGGTGTCCATTTCATAGTTTCACAATTATTCCTTTTGTTCTCAACAGATGCAGTATAGAACAAATCTTAGCTTCCATTTTCTGTAAACCAATAGTTACAAAAGAATATTTAAGGTAAAAAGTTATAGGAGGACAATGAGAAATGATGTAAATATGTTAATTGCTATTAGCCTTTTTAGCCTTCGCCAGCTTAACTAGTTGCCTACATGCAGTAGGCACAATATATATATAACCATAGTGAGAATTAATCTACTTGTTCAGTATAGTACTTGAGAAAATACTGCTTGTTTATATTACTCCAAAAGTAAAACATAGACAGGCAACACTAATGGTACAAGGGAGTTATCGATTACTTAAAAGTGGTGCTATAAAGTAACACTTTCACCATGGTGTTCGTCTAAGTCTGTCCCAGTCCTCATCTGCTCCACAATCCCCCATGTTACTAAAGAACCTATACTGTACTCAGTATAGGACTGAGCTGCACCTAGCCACCACAAGGGTTTTTTGTGTTTTGTTTTTCTTAGTACTGTAGGAAGCTTTTATGAACCAGGGCCTTACCTGGTATTGAACACAGGCAACTCATTTTGTAACCTGTGTGATTTGGGAGCAATTGTCTCTCAAGAATTAGGTCTGAAGTGCAGAAATGAACTAAATTTGTTGGTGGCAGATATATCAGATATGAGAGGCAGCTTATGATGCATCATTTTGGCTCATCTCTGTTTGAGCTATTTTTACGGTTTACTTACATTAACAGGAGGCTTTGATTAGTTTTTCTGAGCAGCAGTTTGTTGCCTCTATGCTGTGCTTTTGGTGCTCCTGTACCACAAAACATACTTTCCGTCACAATATCCCGCATTTTTCCAGTTCTAATAACTCTACCTAAAATTTCACAAAACAATTGGAAATGCAGTACCATGCTTAATGTATAACGGTACAGGAGTAAGTTTGTCATTCAATATCAGAGCTGACATGAAGACACGAGCAATATTATTTGATAAAAGCCTTATTTGCAAAAGGAATGGGAGGCAACTGTAGGTTTGTAACTGTCAGTAGCATTTCTTCTTTGCATTACATCAGTTTGCTGGACCAGAGAATATATTGGACTTGAATTTCTATTCTGTAGTACCATCAGTTTCTAAACTAAACTGCATATGTATGCTTTGTGTGCAAAAAAAGTCCTATTTTTTTTCTAGGTACAGTAAACAGAATTACACTAAATTTTGGTCTTCAAATGTACACACATAGATTAGCTTTAATATAGTCATATAATTAAATAGAATTATTAAGCTATTGAGGCTTACTATAAGTAATATATTAAACATTGTACTGGTGCTGTTAAGCAGTTAATCTGTAAATACATTTCCAATCGCATGGGATTTTTCTGACTACAATAACTTGCTTTACCAATTCTAAATTAAATGTGTACTTAGGAAGCAAAGTGTAAAAGGCTCGCTACTATATTTAGTGCACAGCAAAAAGAGGCAACTTCTTTTGGGAAATAATTTAGTCTAATGGTTTATTTTAAAGGTCATAGTACAGCCACTGTGGTGTGTTTCTAATAAATGTGCTGAACCAGGTGGCTTTCAATAAAAGGTGCACTCTTTCCTTCTACTTGAAGAATGAGTAGCTCATTATGCATCATAGAAGGTAACACAATCAAGCTGTACCAATAAGAAATCCATTAATTTTTAAAGTATCTATGATAAATTTTCTGTTTCTTTGGGAATTAAATCTACTCTACAACTTACATTCTCAGTAATTGGACTTCTTATTCATCACCCTCTGTTGAAAATATATACCATAATGACTAATTTAATTTTTTCTCTTAGGTTTAGTGAACTAAAAAGTGTATATTGGAAAAGGACCAGCTGGTTAATATTCATGCAGTGTAGGCCAATACAAATCATTAGGTAATTTTGGTACAGAACATCTTGCATAAGTTTCTTACCAAATCATGTCTTGAAGACTTGCAGTTCATATTTTAGCTAAATTATGTAAAACCTCATACTGTGCTTACTCAGAGCAACTTTATGAGAAACAATTATTTGTGCTATTTGTAGCTAATCAAGGTCAAATTTTCAGTCACTCTGACTTTTCATCTGCAAGAATTTGCACAAATATCTGGGCACTCAAAAATACACTTAATTCTTTTGTGTACTTAACACAACTCAGCTATCCAAGCTGTCCAAACACAAGTGCCTTTTTGCATGTGCAAATCCCTTCTGCATTCATTTTTGAAGGGACAACACTTGCTTAAAAATGGTGTGGGTGTAAAACTGAAGGTCACAGCTGAAAATATGGGTACTTTGCAGCTATAAATAATATTGCTTAGTAAAAGTCAATTGGGCTATGCTAATTTACGCTCTGATTTCTGGCCTATAGTCTTTGAAGTACATAAATTTAGTCTACATTGACTCTTTTTGTGCAAGGATTAAAAAGCAACCACTTGAAATCAGTTACATTTAAGTTGATCAGTTAAGGCCAGGTTTTGCTATCCTTACTTGCACTGAGTAGTACACATGCAAGAAGTAAAGTATTACTCAACATGAGTAAGACTGGCAGAATCTGTCCCTTAATATGTAAACCATTTGATATAAATCAAATGTAGCGGCTATGACATGAAGTGGTCACTATTGCTGGCTTCTGGAACTGATTTTTACTTAAAAATCCATATTCTGTTGGATATGGTAAAATTTCTACTCACATTGGTAGCAATCGCATGAGTATTCTCACTGAAGTTCAAGACCGGGTCCTTTTATATCTAATGAGTAACTAGAGCTATTGTAGCAGTAATATGTATTCATATAGCACTTCTTGTCTGTAGCTTTGTAAAAATGGATAAATGTTGTGACCCCACTTTATAATGGGTAACCTGAGGCATAGCCTACTTTTCTGAGGTCCCACAGCAAATCAATGGTAAAACCTGTAAGAAAACCAATGTCTCTTAAATCTTAGCCCTATGCTTAATCCAGGGGGTAATTATTGCCAAGTTATTTATGAAAATATAGCATTTTATTTTATAAATAAAACAGAAACTTCTAATATTTGAATATTATAATATCAGTCTCTCTAATACTGGGTCATAATTTTCACATTGGCATTGCATATCAATTAATCTCTTCTGCACATTGCTTCTTTCTAATATGAAAAGGACTATCTGTCAGGAAGGCACTGATGTGTGCAGGAAAAAATTTTTTGAAAGAGTATAAATGAATATGCACAAAGATTACCTAATGGGTCCGTAACAAATTCCTGTCACTTTCTTTTGGCCATGTATCACAAACAGTTTCTTGGCTCTGTAACTGAGTTTTTAAAATTATCTTATGGACAAGCACTGATCCTTTAGTAAATGAATGGTACTATTCACATTGATTTCAAGAGAATCTTAGCCAGCTACTACTGTGAGTACAACTAATAATACTGATAAATACTCAATCCATGTCAGACTCAGAGATGAATATATAGCTCATTTCACCACTGACCGTGGACCCTTAAGCACAGTAACAATCCATATATAGTAAAGCTGGCTGCAAA
The DNA here is from genome assembly GCA_037349315.1 of Chelydra serpentina. Classification (NCBI taxonomy): domain Eukaryota; kingdom Metazoa; phylum Chordata; order Testudines; family Chelydridae; genus Chelydra; species Chelydra serpentina. The sequence goes on from JBAIAC010000042.1 coordinate 34,432,526, forward strand.
ACAAGAATTCCATTTAGTGAGAAACTTTGAAGTTTCAGTATTGGTTTTGTTTTGCATTGAATAAAACAAAACTTGGTAGAGGGGGCGAGACCCCAGAATAGCAAACAACCCTGTGGCTAGGGCACTCACCTAGCATGTGCTTGACTGAGAATAGGGATTCAAACTGAGATCTCTCACATTCCAGATAAATGGTCTAAACACCAGGCTACAGAATCACTCTTTCCTCCTCCCCATGTCTTCTGCTTTCCTTCTTTTTGGAGCAGTTTCACTTTGTGGCACAATGAATATTTATACAGAGAAAGCGGCTGACTCTTTAGCCCAGTGGCTAGGGTTCTTTCCTGAGGTATGGGAGATCCAGAATCAGGCAGAGCAGGGAGCCGAATCTGTTGCCCATCTCAGGGGAGTGCCCTAACCACTTAGGTGTCATGTACTACTTGTATACAGTAGGCTGAAGGGTTGCTACTAGCAGGTCAGCCTTGTGCATCAGATATAGACTCACTACATAGCTTACTTCTCATACCTGATTCGGCATATGATTTTTTGGTAATCCACCCCAACGCGAGGCGGAAGTGGAGTCGACGGGGGAGCGGCAGCCTTCGACATTGCAGCGTCCTCACGGTGAGGTAAGTCGAGCGAGGTACGTCGACTTCAACTATGTTATTCACGTAGCTGACATTGCGTACCTTACATCGACACCCCCCGCGCCCCGTAGTGTAGACCAGCCCTCAGAAACACAACAGATATGTTCGCAATAGGATCCTTTAATGCTCTGCCTGCTTCCCCATAGCATAAATGAAAGATACCTGAATATCTCCAGTTTCCTGGTGGAGCTTTGTACAATGCTCAATCTTTCAAAATAATGCTTATTGTCTGTCCACTGTGAAGGTTTATCAAAGCTGAAGATCACTGGGCCATTGAAGAGTGACATCTTGATGAGATCCTGCAACCTTTGTGGCTTTTTTCTTTCTGTTTTTCACAGAAATTCTGTTATAGGTCTGAGAGAGCTTCCCAAATAAATTTTTTGTCAAAAGTGATAGTTTTCACAAAAGTTTAGGGTTCAACAAATCTGTATTTTTCCTATTGAAAAAAAGTAATCTTAAAAAAAAAATCCTGCCCAACTCCAATATTTTGTTCTTGCCTGTAAACACTGATGGAACAAACTTTATTAGTTTGTCTGTTTTATTTCACTTAAAATGATCACTGTTAAAGTCATCTTTCTGAGCCCCTTCCTGCCCGTACCATATATTTTCCTTATTTCTTTCTCACCTGGGTCTCGCTGAAATAAAACCCCTTGAGAAAGGAGAAAAATTAAATCACAAAATTAAAATTGGATGGTATCAATATTCTAAATACAAGACTAGACTCTTTTTATTCTAAGATGTACACTTTTCTTTGTAGTTAGTAATGTGCACGTTTGAATTGCTTGTAGAGATTACTATTCTATGTGGTGCATATTTGACACAAATGGTAAAGTGTGGTAATAAATTCTCAGAATTTTTTGTTATTTTACAAAGAATCCGCAATCACTTTCCACGAGGTATAAAACAGACATAGATGAGACAACACTTGAAAACATAATAGCCAGATCTCAGGATGCAAGAATCCTTCAGATGTTTTCTGAGACCTATTGAAATATGCTTCAGTTTGACAAAAGCAGGAAATGTTAATTTTTAAGCTCTTCTATAAACACAGGGATGATCTGTAAAGGGAATGCTGTTGTCACAGCAAATGCACACTTGAATGATTCAAACCCAATTAATGGTTATATGATGCACTTTGAATATATTTGATGCAGTAACAACTGGTAAACAGCTTTTCAAATTCAGCTGTTGAAAAGATTCCACCCTTTTCTTTTAACATAAGAGCACTGAAATTTTTTACCCAAAGCAAGTGAGGAGGCTTTGAGAGTTGAAGTATAGCAAGTATGCCATATTTTCACTCTCGCACATCAAAACTCCTTGTTAAGCATATGCTTTGGGCTTATACCATTTTCTTTTTAGTAGCAGAAAAAATGTTGGTGGGTGCAGATGTTTGCAGTAACTATATTTATTAAAGCTTACATTTTAATTTTAATACAAACTAGAAGTGTCTGTGTGTCTGTGTGTCTGTGTATTTTAAAAAAGGATGATTATTCTCTGCCATTCCTTTTTGTTTTACTACCTAATCTGGAGTCGGGTGTTGTGGCACGCACCTGTAATCCCAGTTTGGGAAACTGAGGGCGGCAGATCGCTTAAACTCAGGGGTTCTGGGCTGCAGTGTGCTATGCCAATCGGGTGTCTGGTGCCACTGACAGCTTGGCCAATGGTGGCTGAAGGAATGGCTAGAACAACATGAACGATGTATTGTTATCGGTGATCTGAGTGCTGATGGACCGATTGATCAAGGTGACAAGCTGATCTAATCTGGTGGTGATAATACAAGACATTAGATATATCTAGACAATATAAGAGAATATAATATCATTCACAGTCCTATTACCAGTGTACTTTGGAGTGTGAAAAATAAAATCTGTCGATTTTAGTTAGCCTTCCCTGGCCTCCAGGGTGAAGAAAGTTGTGTAAGTTTGAAGTGTTTCTGGAGTGAGGCAATTGTGACTTCATCCCAATCAATGTTTCTGATGCTGTATGTAATTACTAGAAATACCATTCCTCTGCAGAGAATTACAAAACACATGCCAGTGCCCAGAGGGTGAACAGATAAGATATCAATAGAAAACATCAGAACCCACCAGACCTCACCAACTCCCTTCAGTGTGTTGCAGTTTCAGGGTTAACTGCACCCTTGACTCCTGGTCTTCCTCGGGGGCGTCCACTTAAGTTTCAGGCTTCCTAGCCTTAACTTCTCTCACAGAGACCAACATGTCTCTCCCTTCAGACCAGGGTTTAGGCTTGCAGTGCCTTTGCACTTCATTGAGATTTCCTTAGCAGGTCTGACCAATGTCCAGCACCTGTGGTTAACCTTTCTCCAGGGCTGCAATGGCGTATACTAGTTACCAATGAGCCTTCACAAAGCAAAGTACTTTTGCCCTAAGAACGAATGTATTACAGAGAAAACATAGTCATGCTAAATGCGTACCAGAAGTCACGCATCAGTTTTATGTGACCCTAGTAAGACTAAGTCCTTCCAATCTTTTTGCAAGGGTTGGGGGACCCTTGGACAAAAGGTCGTGTCATTTTCCTGATTTTAAAAAAAGGGCCTGTGTCAGTTTACACTTAATTTTTTTAATACCAAAAGTGCTTTTTGTCTGGTCTCTGGAAAACCTAGTTTGAACAAGTAAATGTAAGCCACCCTAGGAGGCTTACACCTCTCTGGGGTTGTGTACTGTTTCAGTGACTAGCCTCAATCACCGCCCCCCCTGCCCCCACTGCTTTTAGTCCCTGGAGGAGCTTGGGTGATCCTCCTGCACCCTAGAGTGGCAAACAGTCCACAGCCTACAATGAAACAAACCATAAATTTAATACAATATGGCCCCCCAGACATGCATACAGTTACAATATCTGTGTCTCAATGTATGGAAGCGCCTCACATATTTCAAGTTGATTTGATATATCGTCACTTATTCTGCAGAACTGCTACAACAGTGAAATATTTGCTTGATAAATGCACTCTTTTCAATCATACACTTTATTCCTTTGGTTGGCAGTCTCCTAAGATCTTTTGGGCAGACTGTGTAATAGCAGCATGTCTCCTTTGCTGATATGGGGACAAGTACAATCAGGACTGCAACCATTTCTTGATAGTGAGTTTCAGCTTCCATAGCAATCCATGGTCTGTAGTCTGGACAGCAAATATCCTGAGTTTACTCTGAATCTGGATTATTTTGCTGCTTTATGGTATTCGTTAACTGACTGCTGGCCACCTTTAAAAGGAGCAGCTCTTAAAAACTCAAACCATCAAAGGCCTTTTCACTGGTCCACATTTTTCTTCTACAAGGTATAGATTGTCTACAGATGGCACTGGTTTCTCCCTAGGTACTGATTAGGGCTAATAGGTAATAGTTAGGGCAGCAATGCCATCTTTGAATCTTCCAGTTGGCAATGAAACATTGGCTCCCTTGTGCTCAATAAAGCTCACAATCTGCAGTGCCCATGAGGAAGAGGGAGGACTATGATGAACCATGTGCTCCAGCAACAAATCTGCATGATGTGAGGAGGTTGGCTGCTTCCATACAGCTAATCTTAAAAGAACCTGTGCAATGGGAACCCCTATTTGGGAAGTAACAATCGAGCTTTCTTCAGAGAAGAGTCCTTCATAGAACATACACCAGAAGAGAGGGCAGGCTCTCATTTGGATTCTGAAAATTTTATGAACTTTGTCTTCAAACTGTATAACTAGGGGTGGTTGAGACTTGGAATTTCTCTTCTGCAGGAAATTGAGACATTTTGAAATGTCTTTTTATCCTGAATTGGAATGAAAAATCAAACATTCAAAACTTTCTGCAAAATTGTGAAACAAAATTTTTCAATAATATCTAGCCAACATTAGCAAAGCAACATTAAACTTCTAATATAAATGATAAAGTCCAGATGAAATGCTTTGATCTAATTGAAACAATCAATGCATTTCCACAACATATTTTGATTTTTGTAAGAAAATGCTGATTTGATGGAAAACTGTTCCATTATAACATTTTCAACCAGTTCTATATAGAACCAATATCTCTTGGGGCTTGTCTGCTAATATAACCAACATATCAATAGATGTGGGTATTGCTGCTAATTTAAGAACCTTTGCATTAATTTGTGAACACTGTGTAGAGCTGTGCAAACTTTGCTGTATGAAATCTGAAATCATGAGATGCTTGACTGGCTTTAGGATTTATTACAAGCTGAATTTGGCTCAGATGGATTCCCTCAAACCTATTTATTTATTTATTTTATTTTATTTATTCATCATGGACCGTGACCACATTGTGCTAGATGCTGTACAAACAGAGAACAAAGAGGGTCTCTGCCCCAAAGAGCTATGCTGCTTGCTTGTAAATTCTACCAATAAAGGAAAATCTCTGGATGGTTTTAGTCCCACTCTGGGCTTCCTGGCTCATGTATGAGAGCACCAGATTTCAGCCTTACAAAAGCATAGGGGAAAGTGCCTGAAAGACAGCGGTAAACAGGCAGTGACTAAGAACATCCTGTGTACTTGGAGGTAAAAGGATTTGATCCCAGGTGGGGAGGGAATGGTTAGGGCCCTACAAGATGTAGGATTAGCTTTGCTTTGCTTTGTTCACCTCTGAAACTCAAAGCAAAACTCAGCGACTGAACCAAGCAAAGACCCAATGTGAACCAAAACAAATGAGATGAATATGTTTCTGGGAGCCTTCACCCTGAAATCCTTGTGTGAGTGTCCTTTTAAACTGAAATGAAGCACTGACTGTTTAAACATATGCTGCTCTGCCAGACAACTGATGCATTGTGTGATGATTGATCTCCACAAATTAATTTGTGAACAGAAACAAATAATGGAATAAGTATTCACATAGCTCAGGACACTGCCAACAACTCCCTCTTGGCTGGTGTCTGAATCCCTTCCTAATGACTGAGCACAAATCAGATTTTCTTTGAGTGGTAGAGTTAGGTGGCTGCAGTCTCTTACTGTTGAATTAAATATGACTTTGTGGGTATATTGTCGTCGTGCTGCTGAAACTTGCTAGCTACACACTTTTGGAGTAGCACATAAACTTAGGAAATGATCATTTTAGATTTGGGGTTTTTCCCCAATTCTTTGAAGTTGTTTAAAGAGACTGCTATATAGATGCTAATTTAATACAGTAAAATGGAAAAAATAAGCTTGAATCTGTGTACTAAAATATAAAAATTTGCTTTTCATAGATCTCTTAAATTTAGTAAGCCCCTTTTTAAATCAGTTCTCCAAAGAATTTAGTGTTTGCTACACCTTAAACTACAGTAAGCATTTTTTCTAGATACTACTTTCTTTCAGACTTTTTTCATTTTTGTTTAACTTTTAATCACTTTGTCAGTAAATATCTTGTTCCTTCGTTCTCCCCCCTGCATACCCCTGTCCTCAGTAAAACAGCTGCCAATTATAAATGTTGGTTGTTAAATTTCCTTGGTTTTTTTCTTCCCTCTTCTCTCTTCCCAGGCTTCTCTACTATCAGTTAGAACTGGCATAACTGGTTGGAAAACCGTTTCTAGAGAGTAGTTATCAGTGGTTCATGGTCAAGCTGGAAGGGTATATTGAGTGGGGTCTCACCGGGATCCGTTCTGGGTCCGGGTCTGTAAATATCTTCATTAATGATTTAGATAATGGCATAGAGAGTACATTTATGAAGTTTGCAGACAATACCAAGCTGGGAGGGGTTGCAAGTGCTTTGGAGGATAGGATTAAAGTTAAAAATGATCTGGACAAACTGGAGAAATGGTCTGAAGTAAATAGGATGAAATTCAATAAGGACAAATGCAAAGTACTCCATTAGGATGGAACAATCAGGTGCACACCCAAAAAATGGGAAATGACTGCAGGAAGGAGTACTACAGAAAAGAATCTGGGGGGTCATAGTGGATCAAAAGCTAAATGAGTCAACAGTGTAACACTGTTGTGCAAAAAAAAAAAAGAAGCAAACATAATTATGGGATGTATTTAGTAGGAGTGTTGTAAGCAGGACCAGAAGTAATGCCTCTGCTCTAGCTAGGGTTGCCAGGTGCCTGGTTTTCAACCGAAACACCCAGTCAAAAAGGGACCCTGGCAGCTCTGTTAAAACTGGTTGGCGGTGCAGCGGGGCTAAGCCAGGCTCCCGGCCTATCCTGCTCTGTGTGGCTCCCAGAAGCGGCCAGAATGTCTGGCTCCTAGGCACTGGGGTGGCCAGGGGGACTGAGCGCCAGCTCCGTTTGGCCGAGAACTATGGCCAAAGGGAACTGTGGGGGTGGTGCCTGTGGGCAGCAAACAGAGCCCCCTGGGCCCTCTGCCTAGGAGCTGCAGGGACATGCTGGCCACTTCTGGGAGCCTTCCTTAGCCCCACTGTGCCACTGACTGGGAGCTGCCTGAGGTAAGTGCCGCCTGGCCGGAGCCCATATCCTGAACCCCTTCCTGCACCCCAAACCCCATCCCAGGTTGGAACTTCCTCCCAGAACCTGCACCCCTGCCCCAGCTCTGAGCCTCCTCCTGCACCTTAAACCTCTCGACCCCAGCCCCACCCCAGAGCCCGCATCCCAGCCCAGTGAAAGTGAGTGAGGGAGAGCGAGTGACCGAGGGGGGGGAGAGGGAAGAGAATGGAGTGAGCGGGGGTGGGGCCTCGGAGAAGGGGCAGAACCCCAGGGAAGTGGCAGGCCAAGGGTGTGTGGTCTTGTGTGATTAGACAGTTGGCAACCCTAGTTCTACCCTATGCTGATTAGGTCTCCGCTGGAGTATCGTGTCCAGTTCTGGGCACCATATTTCAGGAAAGATGTGGACAAACTGAAGAAAGTCCAGAGAAGAGCAACATGATTAAAGGTCTAGAAAACATGACTGAGGAGGGAAGATTGAAAAAAATGGTTTTGTTTTGGAGAAGAGAAGACTGAGGGGGGATAAAAGGTTGTTACAAGGCAGAGGGAGAAAAAATATTCTTTTACCTCTGAAGATAGGACAAAAAACGATGCACTTAAAAATTGCAGCAAGGGCAGTTTGGGTTGGACATTAGGAAAAACTTCCTGTCAGGGTGCTTGACCACTGGAAGAAATTGCCTAGGGAGGTTGTAGAATCTCAATCATTGGACATTTTTAAGAGCACATTAGACAAACACCTGTCAAGGATAGTCTAGATAATACTTAGTCCTGCCTTGAGTCAGGGGTCTGGATTAGAAGACCTCTTGAGGTCCGTTTCAATCCTATGATTCTATGTGGCCCATATTATTGAAGAATCCAAGCATCTCAATATTCAATTTAATTTATCCCTCCTCACATTTGTGAGGTAGAGTAGTACTATTATCCCCATCTTACAAAGAGATAACTAAAGGCCCAGAGAGGCTTAAGTGACTTGCCTAACGTGTGTCAAGTATGTGGCAAAGCTGGAAATGAACCCCTGACTAGCACCCAGAACCAGCCTTCATTTGCTACTGGCTGTCTCCTTTAAAGATAACAGAAGGAAAGGTCTATACCTATAATTTCTGTGTTTCTGGGATTTTCTGTGAACACCTCTACACGGTTGAACCTATATCAATGCCCACACATTCCTAAACTGGGAGTATTTTGGGGTGGAGGTAATATGTAGAGTATTGAATATTTGCTGAATACTCAGTGAGCTAGCTAGCTGGGGAGGTACCTTTTTGAGTACCTAGGTAGAGCAGCCATTTTAATCTTGGTCCGTCTCTTGTTTTAACTATGACTTCCTGCACTAAATATTTCTAAGAAATTACTATGGCTATATTTTATAACTTGGAAGTCAGGGTCATTGTCTTGTTAGTTGAGATCTGGCAAAGAGAAGAAAACAGAGTTCAGCGATCTGATCTTTTCAGCTGAGATAATATAAATACTTTGTACATCTTTGAAAATATGAAGTGCTAAAACTGGTTATTCCTCACAACCCTAAAGAGAGATTTCTACTCTAGGCCCTAGTTCATCTGACCAGAGAGCCACTCTCCTCTCCCTTCTGTCCAAAATGGAGTTAATAAGCTACACCTGCTACAATGAGTCTGAGTATCCAATCAATCACTCTTGCATAGCTCCATCGCTTACTAACAGGATGGGTCTAGTAGCGTAGCCAGGGAGGGAGCAGGGGGAGTGGCCGCTCCCCCACTGAGCAGAAGTGGAGCATTTTTTTTTTTGCTCCCGGTACCTTTTTTTTGCTCCTGGTGCCTTTTTTTAGCTCCGCTCCTCCTGTGCTCTAAACCTGGCTACGCCACTGGATGGGTCAACAGTATACTGTTACAGGCCATTCAACGTCATGCTTCAGGGTATATGCTGATTGATTTTGTAGAGTCAGGAATAAAGCATTTAAAACAAGGTTTTGGGGTTTGATATACAGACACCCAGGCCTGCTTAATACCTTGGCAAAGAAACCATAAAATCTTTAAACTTTTATTAAAGATACACAAGTTTAAAAGGCTACAGCATTTGAAAGCTAAAATATTAAGGTTTTCATTTTAACAGTATCCATTGTTCCCTTTTCCTTTAGTTTAGAGATTTTTATAAAGGAAAAACTCATTGTTTGACAAGTCTGTTTTTTTTTTTGTTTTTTTTTGTTTTTAATTTGGTATTAAAGATGGTAATGGGGGGGAAAAGAAAGTTGGGCTGCAGCTGTTGAGTCTCACTTCCTAGAAGACAAAATAAGACAAACGAAGAAAAGAACAGCAAAGATAATGCAGCTTCAGTCTCTGGTGTTGACTTCACTTGCAATTTTACTGCTGGAAAAACACACACAGAGCACATAGTATAATCAGCCCTCTGAGATCTGGCAAACTTGTACCTGCATCAGGTTGTTTAGCGTATTGCTTTTCGTTGCCTTTTCAGTCAGACTCTCAGCAGTTTTGCAAAAGACAGTCTCGATGGCTAAGGCAGATTCTAAAGAGACATGGTGTTTGGGATTTAGACAGAGCTTATTAAGGTGATTTTGTCGTGCCCAAGACTTCTCTCAAGGCTCTGAGAAAAGATGGTGGAATAGCAGCTATGAAGGTGAAGCTCACTCCTTTCCTTTCTTTCAGTCAGCAATTGTTGTGTTAGCTTCCCCAAAGTCTTTACTTTTAAGGACTCCAAAAAAGAGTGGGGAGTGTAATAGTATGCCCTTGTGTTAGGGCTCACTGGTGAACAAGATAACTTCCAGCACACCAATTTGGGTCCTGCACCAAGTCCTTTGATTTCTAGTCCCACACTTCTCTTGTTTACCAGATGTGATTGTAACACAGTCCTTGAATTTTTTGTTTAGACTGATTCAGTCTGTATCCCTCTTGCACCTTTTCCCATCAACAATTATTGATAAAGGTTGTTGACACTTTTAAATAAACTTTTGTCACTTTCCCACAGTTAGGCTCATAATTAGGGTAAATTTACAGGCCCAATTATTACATCAGATGATAGGTCCTCTCACATACTGTATTTTGTGTTGGGTGTAGTGGCCAGTGTTTTAGAAAGACACACATCCTTGTATAATGCAGGTCTCTCCTATAATACTGGTTCAGTGGTTGGATAGTGACAGTATCATGTTAACGCCTTTGACTCTTTGGGCCTATATAGTCCATCTAAATTAATAAAACAGATCTGTTTGTCCTCCTGGATCAGACCAATGTCTGTTCACATGTAAATAAGGTGGAGCTGCTCCAAAGAAAAGGAGAAAGTGACACACGGTGGCAACTTGCTTTACATGTCTGCCTGCTGAGCTCTTTTCTTTCATAAAAATATTTTCTGACATAGCTGTAGTAGATCTGGTTTGCCCAACTTTACAAGGTGCTCCTTATTTTTGAGACACTCTGTTCTCATCAGCAGGGGAGGTGGGTGATGGCATGCTGTATTGTTGTTTGGTCTTGTAAACTATTTTCCCTGCTAAGAATGTTTGTTTGTTTTTAAAAACAAACTACGATAAAATGCTGTGTCATCCAAAGACTTTGCCAACTCCCCCAAAGAAATACAGCCCAATTTCTGAAAGAAACCAAATTAATCAAGAAGCAGCTGTTTAGGTGGAGACAATTTTTTAAAAATCTGGTTAAATTCATATAAAATATGCTGCATACCTGGTGCAAGAAAGTGAATTTTTAGGCAGATGAATCAGTAATGACACTGTCTTTAGAGATTAACACATTTTATGTCCGCATAAGCCTTCGTGGACTACAGTCCGCTTCGTCGGATGCATAGAATGGAACATACAGTGGGACGATATTTATACATTCAGAGAAACATGAAAAGGTGGAAGTAACCATACCAACTGTAAAAGGCTAAGTATGTTCCATTCTATGCATCCGACGAAGCGGACTGTAGTCCACGAAAGCTTATGCTGACATAAATTTGTTAGTCTAAGGTGCCACAAGTTTTCCTTTCTTATTTTCTTTTTGCTGATACAGACTAACACAGCTACTACACTGAAATCTGTCTTTGTACTCCTCCCACCAAGAGTTGCATATGAGCTAGCTGTAAAGCTGTGGCTTGCAGTGCTTAACAATTCTCTCAACTTGACCATTTCACTATGACTAATTGCATCATGTACATGGCCCATATTACTAATATACACTTCAGCAGATGAATGCATGAGTTTCAAGTTCATTAGATAACCAGAAGCAGAGAGGCACTCAGACTGGGTGAAGTAGTCTGACCAAATAAATGCTGGCCTGAGTGTGTGTTCATCCTCCACACTGATATTTTAACATTCTGAACTGTTTGTTAAATTGACACGGAAGCTTCCATCACTATGCAACACACTACAGTCCAGGTTGCTGGGGGAGTGGCCAAGAAGCCCACTTTCCTTCTGGTTGGAGTAGGTGGATAATTGAAACTGATTCCCTTTCCATTGGTACTACTGCCATTCATTCTTGCATACAATATGGTACTTCCCTGGCATTTATATCCCACTACTTTTCAGAAAACGTGCTGCTTGTAAGATTAAAAACTGATGTAGGAGCAAGATAGTGTTTGCATGAATAACAGGGCAAAGCAGAGCTGGTCATTGGAAGAGTTTTGTGAAGAAGGTAGGGCATCTGAGTTGGATTGGGGACTGAAACTGTTCTAATAAACAGCTGAACTCTTGGATACCTGAAGCAGCTCTAAGTCTTTTGAGGCTTTCCCATGACTAATATGGACTTCTGGTGAAGTAATCATCAGATGTATGGATCAAAAACACAGGCTAGCATATGTCTGAAGCATCTAGTCATCTTTAGAGACAAATTCCTACTTTTTAAAATAGCTTATGTATTAATACATCCATTACGTGCACAAAAATAGTCAGAAGTATACTAAATTAGTGTGGTGGCTCTTCATTCAAAAGTATTCCTGGTTGAATGCAGAATCAACATAAACACATGAACAACTGTAAACAAACCACTCTACTACTTTTAAAATCTTTTTTTCTGAAAGGCATTCTGTCATTCACTCATAAAGAATGGGACGCTCCCAGAACTAATATCAAATATATAATAAAAAAACACACACGTATGAATTTTTTTTTTCCCTGAGCAGCTCTTTCTAAAGCTTGATGTAAGAAATCAATAATTGCTGTGGACTGCTTATTGACTTCTGATGTCAAAATAATCTTTGTTCTCTTTGTGAACGTTAAAATTGCAGTCTTACCGAGTGACTGATTTGAGTCCATCATGAGTCATAACCATTTTGCTTACAGGAACGTAATATTTTCGGATAGTTCTTTTTGCATCTGTTCTGGAAGGGTCTGGTGCCTCTGAGTTGGTGTGTCCTGATCTGCGGAGAACTTTATCAGAAGCAAACTCTCCACAGAAGTCTCTATAGACCAGGACACACCAACGCAGAGGCATCATACCCTTCTAGAACAGCAGATGCAAAACCTGCAGACCTATCTCCACGGTTTCAATGTTCAACACACCTTTCAAGATCTGTGGGTTCTACACATGCCTATCGCAACATATGGTGTTCCTTATCCAGTGTACTAACTACCATAATAAATGTCTCATTTCACCCACATAATCACTCAGCTCTCGAATGAACCCTCACAGAAAAATAACACACACAAACACCATCACCTGTGAGTGCACACTTTTTACAAAGCGATCACTCTATATCTGACCTCTCAGTCCTCATCCTCTAAGCAAACCTGCACAACACATTGAAAAGATGAGCTTGGGAGCTTAAACTCATAACTTTGCTAGACACTAAAAATCATGGACTGAATAGAGACACTGAATTTATGGTTACAACAATCTATAACCTATTAACCCTTTTCTGCCTTGTCTGGAGAGGGGTTAATGAGCCACTTCACCTTGAATGGTCCCTTTAAATGTGTTTAACTACTTCTGCTAAGCAATCTGTTCACCTTGTATTTAGCTTTGACAGAGTGTTTTCCAGACCTGAAGAAGAGATCTGCAAGCTTCAAAGCTTGTGTGTGTCACCAACAGAAACTGGTCCAATAAAAGATGATACCTGACTCACCTTGTCTATCTGAGGACATGATTAGCAGAAACTGAATAACTGGTGTATGATTATTAACAGGAGTTTTCTTGTATATTATCCAATCTTTATTTTTTTACCTTGGATTCTAATAATGGCAATATAATACTACTGTAGCAATAAAGCGTATCTGCCTTTTCTGCTGTGTACAAAACCACCATTTGCTCTTTTACCAGTTCCATCTTAAAGCAATTCACTTTTCTTTTGCCAGCATGGAAAGTTCCCTGGTAGATTTTCAAATGTGGCCGAGATTGCAAGATATTGTTAAATGGTTTCATTTAGCTTTACTTCATGCTTATCTGCAATTTCTGTCTTAATGGACTTGCTGAATGTTGTAATGACTGGAAGGTTTTGAAATAATGGGCTTCTTACCATGTGAGACCCTGGGTGTCAGGGGGAGGCTGCATGATTGTGTAAAATTTGGTTCATCGTTACTTTTTAATGACATTTTTGTACAGTTCCAAAAGCAAAATAAAAATATTTTCAGTTAAAGTACAGATATCTGTCAGACACTAGACACCATTTTGTTCTAAGCATGTTGTGGTTGGTTGGTAAGGTAGAAGTACATGCATGTGTTAGTGACTATGATAAACAGAGCAGACACAGATGCAAGAGTATATTGGTTGATTCTTATTGGAAAAATGACACATTTGCAGTGGTATTACATAATGCTTTGGGTATCTTTGTAAATGAAGGTGTATGAACTTGAAATATACAGGCTGACCTGTTATCCTTGGTTTTAAAAGGTTGACTTTGCACAGTTTTATATCCAGCTATAATGTGTTTATTTTTTAATATTTTTTTAAAGAAATGTGTTGCACACACGTGTCTGTTACTTTCTTACCTACTGTAATGGATCAAGTTTACAGAAGAAGAAAACATTTACATATGATCAAATGTTTGACAGCTTTTTTTTATTCACCCAGATCTAATTGTGTAGCTTTGGGCCTCTTCTGCAAGCAGAAAAATCCTGTCCTAGGAGAGAAGCCCTTCAATTCTTAGCCACTGCATTTTGAATCCTCCAGCTGCCTTGTCGAGCTTAATGGTCCATTGGCACCAAGGCAGTGAAAATATTTGGCAAATGAGACATTTTTTTCTTTGACTTTATTCTCTGCTTTTATGAAGTTCTTCCTTCTAAACCTATGCTTTCAAAGCCTATTTTTTAAATTTACTCAGCAAGAACTATAAAAGCCATTTTTGAGTCTTGTTCTAGTCTAACAGGTTAGTATATATTATTGGGAGATGTGTTTTAAAGTTATTGCTAGTTAGCCAAATGGATGTGTAAAGGGGTCCTCTGAAAGTGATCCAAGTACTCCTGTCAGTGGTTGAATATGCAGTCCAGGATGCATTACTAACAAGGCCCAGAGTATCATCACACTCGAACTAAACAGCAACCCAAAGCCCAACAGTGAGTCTGACTTCCATGGAGTAAGAGGTAGGGATAGGACAGAATAGTAGTGAAAACAGTAAATTTCTTGGGAGTGACCAGATGTTATTTCTTTAGACTGACTTGTTACCTCTGCTTATCTGAATGTGTAAGCAGTTACATTTTTTGAAGGAATGCTTCTTGTCAGCAGTACTGCACTTCTTTTAGAAACTGATCATATAACTAGTAAAGAGTTTTCAACCTAAGAGTAAATTTTGTGTATCTGCAAATAGCCAGGAAAAGGTCCACAAACAGAGATTCTACTTAAGCCTTCAAAATAGGAGGTCAGTGTTGCATAAACTTTCATGTCTGTCTGTATAAAAGTAAACTTCACCACAAGTGAGAATCATTATTTGTACCTGCTGCTCAAAGCATGAGGCCTATCAGTGCAGGCAAAACAAAGTATTGCAACAGTAGGGCATTGGTTTAGAGGAATCCAGTGGGTCAAGATTGGATTGGGAGTCTAACATTAAACTGGACTGGAGGACAACAGCATGGGCTTTGTGGGAAGGAAGCCTAAATGTGTACACTTTACGTTACCAATTAACTACAAAATCATCTCACTGGAGAGGCCTAAGACTGGAATAGTAGGGCTATTTCAGGTCAGAATGTAGATGTATCCTCTTACAGTACACCCTTTTCTATAATTTTCCAGTAAGGCTTGTTTTAAAGGTAAAAAGAAAAATCTTGCCAGCTGGCATGATTTGTTTTGAAACGTAATAGTGGAGACTGTTAAATACAGTAATTTGGCGGTGGGTGGGGGAGGGGAATCTTAATAGAGCAAGATGCATAGCTGTATGTCTGCCCACTTCCCAGTGTTTCCTACCTAGGATTTGTGTAGTCAGACTTGTTTTCAGGAAAGAAAAAATATAAATATTGTCAGCAAGCTTGACTTGTTCTAAAACTCCCAAACGCAGTCAGTGCTTTCTTCAGCAAAATAACTGAAAAACAAAATTAGTGGCGGCAGCCTGCACAGTTCAGTACATCTGCTGGAGCCTCTGCAGCACTTTCTCTGTGAGACTTCCTATCTAAAGGAGAGAAACTGCCAATGGGCTCGCTTGTATATGAAATAACCTTACAAGTGACTCAGTTCCTGCTTTTAGTTCTCTAACATCATGCTGAGAAGCAGAAATATACTTGGTCTAACTGGCAAGCCTGGCAGCCATTTGCACAGCAAATTCCTTCCCAAGATACCAGATTAGTACCTGAGGAAACTTGTTCACATGCATGCTTGCTCGCTCATGCTCTCTCCCCCCACCCCCCACCCCCCCACTCTCACATGCGCATGCACGTGTGTGCGCGCACGCACACACACACGATAGTTTTGTTTTTAAAAAATATTTATTATCATGGGTGAAATCCTGGTACCACTGAAGTCAATGGGAACTTTGACACTAACTTCAATTAGTCTGCGATTTTACCCAATATTTTTCACAGCGAACCTGGCTTGTGCTGTCAATTGCACCTTCTGTTGTATTAATTTCTTTGATCAGATTTTGTAGTGTCTTTCTGCTTTCCATCAGCTTGTTTTTCATGTACTGATATTGTCCCTCATGAGCATGTTCAGACTGCAACTAATTAGTTGCCTTCATAATTTTGAGCGGCTCTGTTTGTCTTTTGTCCCCCATGAATGCCTGTCTCCTCTAACCCATGATCTGCTTGTATTTTTGTATTTAGTCCTAATACACTTAATCACTCATCTGAAAGCAATGTTTTGTGTAATTCAGATTTCAGCTCAACTAACTGGTACACAGGAAATTGTGGTGAAGAGGTACTGGAACCTGGGGAAGGGAGCATCTTTTTGTTCAATATTTGTACAGCATCTAGTGCAGGGGGTATGGGTCCATCAATGGGGCTTCTTGGTGTGATAATACAAATAAATAATAATCCCTCTAAGACAGGGTGGTGGTGGCTGGGGAAAGGAAGTAGCTGGGAGACATAATCTGATTGATGATAGAAATAATATATAAAGGTATGGAGTCCTATTATGTTGAAATGCTTGGTTAGGGGGCAAAGCTAATCAATCTCCTCTTTCTCTAGGGTGGAACTGCTGACACCTGTTCCTAGTAGGCCAACAGGCTGACAGCATCCCCATGAGCTGGATAAGGTGAATTGGCTTAACTAGCCATTACATCCAACACTTACTTGTTATAGAAATAGTACAGCAAACCGCACTGATTTATACAGATTTTGACCCAGGTCGATCAAGCCTAACAAATGGTCATGGATTTCTTGTAACTGCTAAACATATTACACATATTGTGAGCCAGGATGTTAGGACTTTATTTGGTACAGGCCAAACTGAGCTAGTAGAAAAGGAGTTGAGGAGGTTACACGTTTCCTTTGCTGACATACAGGAAACACATTGGCTGGATGTAGGCGAGTTGACAGTTGAAAATTGCACTTTGGACATTCCTGTGGACAAGTGAAATGCAGAGATGGGATTGCTATAGCAGTGGACAAGAGAAGTTATTTCAATGAGTAGGTGGAATCTGGTGTCTGAGTGGACTGTAATAGCAAAGTTTACTACTGCCTACAATAAACTATGCATAAGTGTGATCTATTCTTCCACACCAATAAAAGCAGCGAAAGAGGCAGAGGAGGATAGTTGGCTAGCATTGTACATGAGTCCCAATCATGATACGATCCTGATAATGGGAGATATTAATGCAAAGGTTGGGAGTGGACATATTAAACTAATGAATAGTGTTGGACCACATGGCATCGGAATGGCAAATGATAAAGGGGAATGGTTAAGAACTTTCTGTGAGATGCACAGTCTGATTAATAGTGATACTTTGGTTTCCTCACAGACCTGCACAACGGAATTCACCAGATGGTCAAAAACCAGATTGACCACATTATTATTATTCTGGATATGTAAATGAGAACAGAACATGGTCCATCTTATTTCATTTTTAGCTTTGATCTTCTACAAGATTTTATTTTATATTTTGACCTCTCTAATATAAACCTGAGGTTCATTACATTTCTACTAAATTTGGAATTTCAATCATTTGTGCAGTAAGAATACAAAAACTGCTGCTATGAAAAGTGCTGCAGTTGTGGGGTACTATGAAACAATCTTTGCGTTAAGGTGTAATAAAATATTGTTCCTGTTCATCATCCAAATTGTTGCAGTACCACAAGGTTTAAAGTAGTTAGCCTGCAGGATAGTGGTGGTGGTTACTTTGGTGTGGTGGGTGTGGTTTTTTTTTTGTTTTTTTTTAAATTTACTTGTCTGTACTGTAGCCCCTGGAATCATGGTTAAAGTTGTCCCCTCTACCAAAAGCTGAAATGGCGCCCCTGTCAACAAAACAAGAAAACAAAAGATGAAAGTGATAAGCTGTATGAAAACACAAACAGGTAAATGATGTAAGTGGTTTTTAAAAAGCCTACCAGTGAAGTGATGACAACTACTGAGGAGGTGAGGTGCTGGGTGTATGAAAGGCGGATTTTGACAGTGCTGAAACCTCCAAATGCAAACATTCTAGTCATATGAGATGAACAGGACAGCTTGCAAGGCATAATGGATATCAGCACTGAACCACCATCAGAAGAGGAAATCGAAAGAGCAATGAAGCTGTTTAAAGTGGGAAAGCTGCAGGAACAGACAATATAACAGCTGAGCTGCTAAAAGCTGGCGAGACAAGTGCTATCAAAGCATTAAGAAAAATTAAACAAGAAAGTTGGGAGCAAGAGAAGGTACCAGATGACTGACTGAAGGCAGTACTTGTGCCAATCCGGAAGAAAGGAGATCCTGCCAGCTGAATAACTAGAGGGATACGCTTATTATCTATATAAGGAACAATTATGATGAAAGTAATTGTCAACAAATTAAGACCACTTTTAGAAGAACTAAGATGAGGAACAGTGCAGCTTCAGACCAGGCTCAAGTTGCATCAACCTGATATTTCTGCACTGACATCTGATGGGGGGGGGCGGAGGGGAGGATGGAGAGGACTAAAGACGTTGTTGTTTTCATTGACTTTGATTTGGTTTGGAGAGAAGCTTAATGAAAACTAGTAAGATTATATAGTGTTCCAGAAAGGATGGCTGCAACAATAAAAGTTGTTTATGAAGACTCCTGTAATGCCAAAAGAATTGGTAGAACATTAAGCAACTGGTTCAAGTCAAAATTTGGTACAAGACAAGGGGGCATGGAATCACCAATGACTTTCATTATGTTCCTAAACTAGACATTAAAAAGTTAGACAAGCTGGATGATCTAGAATTTAAAATCCCTCGTTTATACAGGCATGGTACAAATGGCAGAGGTTTGAATTAAAGATGCTCTTTGCTACCTTGGAAAATTGGTCTAGTTCACTTGAATTCTCAGTAAATGCCTAGAAGACCAAGCTTGCATCTTGGAAAAGTGACAACAGAAGTGTTGAAATGCAGCAGTGGTGAAGAATGAGCAGAAGTAGAATCTTGTGTACCTATGAAATTTGATCTGTGCTGACCGTTCCATCAAGGATGTGATTAAAAGGAGCTGCGGTTTAGCTACAAGTGCTGCATAGAAATTGATAAATTGTGGACTGATAAAAATGTTTGATACCAAAATGGAAAAAATACCAAATCCAGTGTACTAACAGTAGTATTCTGGTCTGGAAGCAGCGGCATTAAATGAAAAAGGCATCACAAAAGATGGAGGTAATGGACTTGAGTTCTTCATTTATCTTTAAATTATTCCACTTCACACCTTCCATTTTCTGAAGTTAAGAGAGTAGGATGTGAAATCAAGGTACAGGATTTGCTGCTGTTGAAATGATTCCCATGGTGAGGACACTGCAGAACAGAAACAGATGAGTGCCAAAGAAAATAATGCAAACATAACGAAGGTCAGTCTGACCTAGAGGTCGACCACTGGTTGAGTGATGGGGACATTGTATACAGAGATGACCAGGTTGGGTTGAATGGAGGAACAAGCCATGGCTGGGAACAGCAACACTGTACTGCTCCCTGTCTTTGTAAAGATTAAAATGGTTGAACTACCTTAAATTTAGATTACAGTGTAGTAGCCATGTTAGTCTGTGTCAGCAAAAAGAAAAGAAGAAAGAAAGAAATACTTGTGGCACCTTGGAGACTAACAAATTTTTCAGCATAAGCTTTCGTGGGTTAGAACCCACTTCATCGGATGCATCCGATGAAGTGGGTTCTAACCCACGAAAGCTTATGCTGAAATAAATTTGTTAGAAATACTTGTGGCACCTTAGACTTTTTTCTTTTCTTTTTGCTTAAATTTAGAATGGAGTCTATTCAGAATTTTTTTTCCCCACTTTGTGAGAAAACAGGCAGTGGATTTCCACAACTTGGAATATGATATACAATTCAGATGCAGATGCATATATTAACCACTGCCAAAGAGTATTAAATCATGTGATATGGCATGGTCCCAATAAGCAAGGAACATTAATGTAGGAAGGGCTGTCAAAGCAGCAACCCCCATTATACATCACAGTGACTTAGTGGATAGATAGAGATATTGACTAAATGGAAAATCTGCTTGTGCAGTACCCAGTTCTGAAAAATGCTAAGCATCATTAGAAGGTTGCTGAAAGCTATTAATTCCACTGAATCCTCTGTAAGTGCTTATCTTCTTGCAGAATCAAGCCCTTATGTCTTGGCACTTTGTCCTGCATATTTGAATTAGAATATGCTGGCATCTGGAATAACTAAGAGGCTGTCTAATGTGAAATTTCAACTTGCAAAGTGTCTTGATTTGCTATTTTTGACTGACAGGTATTTGCTAACATGGATTACATTGTTTCTGAAAAAAGCTTGGCGGCAGCTGCTGCTTCTTTCTTACTTGACTAATTTTGCCACAAAATGAACCACGGTAACAATCATAACCTATGTTCTTGCCATTGAGTTGTGTGTTTTGAGTCCCTCACGCATTCATTGTGACAGAGGCTTGTTGGGGGTTCACTACTCTGTCAGCAACTCGTCAGGCCTGACATACTCAGTATATCTAACACTGTTGTCATGGTCTCTACCGAGAAGTTGGCATTGGGAAAACTAATAATTCACTGATCATTAATATTCTGGCATGATGTATGTACAGGGTGCGTACAAAGTTATAAATATATGCTAGGATTATGTTCTTGTGTTTGGCAAGCAGATCATAGGCATAATTCATGGTCATTAGGCAGAGACAATTAAGGTACACTTCCATAAAAGGTAAACAAAGCCATCAACTTAGTGAGTGGGGATCTGAACCTCAAATGATAGCAATAGAATCAGTTGATTCTATTGCTAATACTGCTGTATTATAAAAGTGTGTTGAGAATGGCTTTCATAAAATACTTATCACACACTGGTGATTGATATCATTGTGAAATGTATGCATTAACTCTGTATGAGCAATTATGGATACTCACTGATATTATCTTTTAAAGTCTGTGACTAAACGGTGTTTAATGTCCAGGCAAGATAATAAACAGGTTTTCACCCGACAAAGAAAAGAGGCCAACATCCCAAATCAGGTGTGGCCAAATTCAACATGCCCTTCATTTGTATCAGAGGTTGCAGGAAGAGAGAATTTACATTAAGTCACCAGCAGAGGAGAAGACAGCATGAAGTCTACACCCGACAGCCTGGCATCCACACCCAGCTGGGAAAAGGAACTTTATCTGGGCTTACTTCTAAAAAACCACACACTTCAAAGGGTTACTTGGCTATAAAAAGAAAGGGGAGAGATGTCCATCACTGGGGGAGGTTCAAGGGGCCGGAGCTCTTGAAACCACAGAACACTGGGCCCTTCAACCAAAGGGGGTTTGAAGTCTCTGGGAACTGAGTATAGGAAGAAACCTTCTTAGGCAAAGATTGTAACTTGCCGAAACTGTCTTAGAAGCATATTTTTACTGTGTGTGGTTGGAACTCTTTCTATCTTTATTTCTTATACTTGGTATTACTTAAACCTATGACTTTTTGTTTAATAAATTTGTTTCACTTTTTTATTATAAACCAATTCAGTGCAATGATTGATGGGAAGGATGCATTAACCCCAGTTAGGCTAACAGGCCAGTGTGTTGTCTCCTTTAAAAGAGCAACAAACTTAACTTCTGTGGGTGTTCCAGGAGAGGGCTGGACACTGCAGGGCAGATGGTTTTGGGAAAGTTCAGGACTGGGAAGGGGTTGGGGTCATCCTACAAAAAGTGAATGGTGTGTGACCTATATGTATGTTGAGTGGCTATTAGTGCCAGGGCTGTGAGCCACAGCAACATAGTATTTAAGGCATCAGAGTTGCAGGGCAGATGGTGACACAACCCCTTACGTGTCTGGGATGACTGAAGTGTCACACTCCTGCATTGTTTTATAGAAGCTATTTAATAGCTTTTAAATATACCTGTTGATTTGTAAAGGAATTTTAAGATGTGTAAGGGACCCAGTTTTGGTAGGTGAAGGGTAACACTGAAAAATGATATCATTTAGCTCCAGATTCATCCTATTTTGAATGAACAGCTATATCCAATAAAAAAAAAATCTTTTCTCCTTACTAAGTCAAATGAATAACCGAGACTGGGCTTTCATATCAAAATATTAGTGAAGGGGCACATTTTTTCACAGAAATGCCAAACTGGCCTCTACATTTTCTCCCTAATTTGGCGTGCTTTTTGTCATCAGATACCTCTGATGTATGGTTTTGATTCTCCCCACCCCTTTATGGAGAATTGCATTTAGAATACTTGCTGGGATCAGATATCCAGGGTGAAATTAATGCTGCTGCGACAGGCCAGCGGAAGACACTCCGTATCACTTAAGCTCCCTTTTGGGGCTGTACAAGATGATTTATGGGCAGAACAGCTATATGGGGTGTGTTGTGTATTGAACAGGGTAGTATATCTCCAAATATACTAGTATAAGGGACTTAATGGGAAGGGGGAGTCCAGGGACCATTGCCTTCATGGATCCTGCCACCTAACACTTTCATCAGAGAGGGGGGAAAATAGCCCTTAGTTTACATTGGCATGTCATCATTACAATGGACAAAACTGGCAAGAAGAAAAGTGAATATCCAAGTTTGAAAATAAAATCCTGTGTAATGATTTTATTAAATCTATTAGTTCCTTCATTTAAATTGGGAAAAATACCTAGGTCTGTAGTAATTGCACGTGAGATGCTTAACTGACAAATCAACAGTTCCCTTTCAGCACACTGATTATCCAGATCCTAAACTTGTGTAAAGAGGGCTTGTCTACATGAACATTTAATTCACCGTAAGTGTGAATCTGACCCAACACTTAACTGTTTCATGTTTTCATTACCAGTTTCTTAATGTGCTTTGATCTAGTCCTGTTTCAAAGAGGACTAGATCAAAGTGCATTAATTGGCAATGCATGTCAGCAGTGTCCACACGGACAGTGTTTGTCAGGCTAATATAGTGTAGATTCACATTTCAGCTTGCCATGAACTAAAAGTTAGTGTAGACAAGTCCTCAGTATAGCCCTGTCAACGGAATTAGGTTGATTTACAACAGCTGAAGATCTACCCAATTTATTAGATTTTAGATTAGAAAGCACTGTTTCAATACCCTTTTCACTCAAGGGTGCATAGAGCCCACCACCAAGAAATATGATAGCTGTAAAGTGACTAGGAACTCTTCTATTTTTTTTAAAGCTTTCCAAGATGCATGACTTTCTCTTATGCTCAACAGTCAGAAATAGATCTAGCATTCAGGTTCAATAGTTTTTTTTCCTACATAAAAGGACCCTATAGTGCCTCCACTGAAGTCAATTGGAGTTTGGCCATTCAAGTCAACGGGAGAAGAAAAGACCATAAATTGTTGCTGTAGCTTATTAAATGAGGGTTTCCTATGTTATATGACAGCATTTACTGCTTAAAACTTTTTTCCTTGTAACTGATCACATCTATTGTCTTTTGTTTTTTAAAAAAGTGTGTGGCTTTTGTCACAACATTCAGTGGTACTAAAAATAAATTAATCTGCAACATTTTAAAATTTGTGTAACCCAGATACATGGCTAAATGGCTCTGTTTTACATAAGCTATTGTTTTGTCAGCATGCTGACTTACTGACAACTGGGAACCTAGTGTAAATAACATCAGCATTACAGCACACAAAACACATCAATCCTTTTCATTGTGTTCTTTAAGTCCTGACATTTTTGATAATTCCTTTTCAGAGTGGTTGTTTCAAACTCTTCTCCTTATGACTGCATTATTGAGGGGCACACTTTGTGTTACCTTCTCATTATCACCTGTTTATCATTCTTTTTCTGTGTAATTACCATCCCAAATAATGCAAACCAACATTAAATGTTACACTTCTAAAAGGTGTCAAGATACAGGCAGCATCTTATTTCTCCCCGTTCCCTTAGATTCTACTCACTGACATTTTGATTTCCTGTCACTTGGGTCTATTGGAGAACAGCAGGAATAATAAGGCTCCCTACTGTGTGGCCATAAGGCCTTCTAGAATTTGAATAAAAAGACCGAGTCTTTTTTCTAACCAGCCTTGTTTACTATCTTGCCTTGTAGTTAGAAGGTTTTTGCCATCAATGTGCACTTGGAGAATCCTGTTTTAGTCTGGAATAAAATCAGTAGGTGTAACACCTCAGGCTTGTATTGTTTTCTATTAATTTTAAAAGCACATTTAAAATTGGTTTTGACTGTTTGGCCTGAACATTAAATGTAGAAATGACACCACAGCTTGAAAGTGCATAACTGTCCTGTAGTTAAGAAAAATAGTGACACATTGAATTCTACTCAGTGGACACTGGATCAGGCCCTAAGGGAACAACCTCATTTGCAGAATTTTTAAGTGAGTTGGGGTTTGTGAATCTCCAAATCAAGGCTTGGTTTGTGATTTTGAGTTTTGATGCCAATACCTCTTGCAGCACTAGTTGTGACCTTGTTTTTATGTCTTGGTTTTTATGACTGCACCCTCCAGAAGCCTAGTGCACCTTTCTACCACGATGAGGTGTTGGCTGAATATTGACCCAGAAGGAAGATTACCTACTGAATAACCAACACTTCATAATGGGCTTTCTTAGTGGCCTCCCATTGTGAGATACAGTATAAACAATGTGTTCATACAAGTTAATGTAGTCTAACAAAAGTCAAAATTTTGGCGTTGATGTTAAGGTTCTGTTTAGATGTGTGGGAGAACTACACACCTGGTATTGTTGCAACCTGTCTTAGCCAGCAAAACAGTATACAGAGGTGAAGAAGGCTGTTATCTTTTTGTAAACTAGCCAGAAGAGCTGCAATCAACTTAAACATTGAAATGCTTTTCAGAACACACAAAACTCTGTAAACTTACAAGTCTACAGTTTCCTGTTGCCTTTCCTGATGACCTACCATCTATGGTATTTCATATGATCAATTTTTGAACAAATGCTCAATTTTCTAGCTGGGGTGCATGTTTGATGGGGCCAGGAGCAGTGAAGACATCCTTGGGGGGGAAGAAAGCTCATCAAGGAGCAGCTAGGGCAGAGTATGTATGTGCTGCCTCCACTTTTCCACTCTCCCAATTGCTTTTATTGCATTACAAGGGGGAGGGATGGATATTGCGTGCTGCTTTCTGAGCACTGGAGCGCCTCTGCCTCCACTGCTACTATTGGGTGGTAGAGATGGTAAGGTTGGCTGGGTGAGTGGCTCCTGCCTAGAAGGGTTGGAAGGTTGCTACTGTTTCCTGTCTTGGTGAGAATCTGTATTGGGTTCCCTGTTTCAGTAATACCCTTCTCAACTTGAATCTAGTTTCTAGATCTCTTTAGATGCTGGGGGGCTAGGCAGATTGCCAGTTTGGGGATCTGGAAGGGATTGTTACTCTATGGCACAATAGGCAGATTGTTGTATGGGTGTTCACTTTCCACCCGGTGCCCTGGAGGTCTGATCTTGAAGATTGAAATTACAATTGTCACAGATTTGGCAGGTCCAGTGCAGTTGATGAGTTAGAAAGGATCTGACTGAGGTACATGTAGCTCATTACCCTGCCTGGGCACTGGTCCTAGGCAAAGCAATGCAGGATAAGGGGGTAAGCCACTGTCTCTCATGGCCTGTGGCTGCCATGATCTCCTCTCTTTTACTTATTTTGTGGAGGGGAGTGGGTTGGGAGTGTTGCTTCCAATCAGACTCTTTGGCAGGCCTGACTGTGTACAGAAGGGGTGTGACTTTTACACCCACTGTTAAGTTTATAGTACTCAAGGAATTGAGGGCGGGGGGGGGGGGAAGATGACGGATAGCTCAATGGTTTGAGCATTGGCCTGCTAAACCCAGGGTTGTGAGTTCAATCCTTGAGGGGGACATTGAGGGATCTAGGGCAAAAATTGGGGATTGGTCCTGCTTTGAGCAGGGAGTTGGACTAGATTATCTTCTAAGGTCCTTTTCGAACCTGATATTCTATGATTCTATGAATTGGTGCCCATTGAGGTCTATGCTGGAACAACCCTTCTGGGTAGCTTGGAATAGTGACCCTAGTTGGATAATAGTTTAAAATTAACTATGAAGGACACAACTTTATCATGTGTGTTTTATTGTTTCTATGTCCATGTCAAAAATGTAGTATATTTTCTAGGTTTTTCTAGGTAAAAGTCAAGTAGAGGTGTATTCCAGACCCACTGCTATGACCAAGATATTGATAGTAACTAAGCATTGATTTCAGAGCTATTAAAATAGTCCACCTCATCACATGCACATTAAGCCCAGAGGCCCCTGCTGGAGGCCTCACAGTCCTGCCACACCTGTCCCAGGAAAGAAGCAATGGAGCCAAGTCCTCTGAGTGACCTAGAGAGGCTGTGCAGGAAGCAGCCAATCAGGGGGACGCTGAAAAGAGCCAATCCCAGAGGCAGCCAATTAGGGCTATATCAAAAAGAGCTGATCTGCCGACCACAGGCACTTCCTTGCTGGAGCCGGAGGATCGCAGATGGTGTGCCTGACTGCCCAAAGGGTACTGCAGCACCATGGACAGCTAAGTGCTGGTAGGGACCCGGGAAGCAAGAAAGTGCTCCTGGCTGACTGCTGGGCCTGAACACTGAAGAGCTTAGAGCTAAGGGTGAAGTATCAATGAAGGCTGGGGCTGTGGAGAAATGGCCCATAGAATTGAAAGCAGTTTAGATAAAGGGACATGGTCTGTGGCTGGTACTCTTAGGGTCCCTGGGCTGGAATCTGGAGTAGTGGGCAGGCCTGGGTCCCCTGCATATGCCACTGGGGAAGTGACCTGCAATTGGACAGCAATAAATCCCCAGAAGGGGATCTGAACTCCTTAGTGGCCCAGCTAGAGAGCTGGGGATAGAGCCTGCTACCAGGCCTGGGACTGTTTAAAGACTGCAGAGGCACTTGACCATAAGAGGGTGCTTGTGAGAAGTGGGTGCTATGCTGTTACAGTGCAAATAGCAGGTCTTGCTTCTCGCTTGAGCAGAAAACCATCTCCACATTCTACAGCATATGCACTGTTGTGAAATAGCCAAACGAAGCTGTATTCTTGTGATCTGAAACCACAGTTTTCAGCAGCTGGGAAGACTTGAGGTAATGAAATAACTCTTGGAACTGAACAAAAGGTTATAACTTCACTTCATATATAAGCACACATGAATGAGTAAACAGTTAATCTAGATCAATAGCACTCCAATAAAACTGAAAGCAATACTGCAAAAGCAGTAGCAGTCTATAGGAGTCAAGTACAATTTTAAACAACCTCATGTTTGTTTAATGGACATGTTAGAAACATGCCTGAAACATTCCCATAAGTAAGAATGTTCTGCTCTCAGGATGAGATTACTTTCATGCGCTTGGTTGTATATTAGCATCATCTGTCACTGTGCTTCAGTATATTAGAATACATTTCACAAGCTCCATATCATTTTTACATTTCAGGCCTACAAGATTACTTGTTATATTTCCTCTTACATAAAGTTCCCATTCATGCTTGTGCAGCCATATGAAATACTCTCCTTGCTTAATCTCTGTCATGATCTTCGCCAAACAGTGTGGCTGCATTTTTTTCTAAGTTGTCACTTGTGAGAATTAAATTGCTCAATGAACTGACAAAAACAGCTCAGCTCCTTTCCGTTTATATTGGTGACAATATGAGAGGAGTGCTGGGCGTGGGAGGGTTGCATTAGCTTGAATTTCTAATGAGCCACTGCAAAAACTCTGATAAAAATGTTAGTCTAGGATCTCCCCTTCCCCACAATCTTCAATAGCTGTTGATTTCCCCCCCCCCCCCCGGCCCTCATTCCAGGTCTCATAAGCAGCTGATAAATGAAAGACTATATGTCTGGCTGCTGTTTTACATATCAAAGTAACTTAAATTAAAAAAAAATCTAAGATGGAGGGTGAGACTCAGTTGATTAACGTTATTCAGGTTATTATAAAGTACTGCAAAGAGCTTGTAACCACTCTTATGAAAACCTTCAAACATATAGGCTATTATTTCTGTTTCTCTGATGGAATTGAAAGAACATTTAGTTAAATTTGTTTGTTGTTTCAGTATGCCTTCTGTATAAAGTGTGGTATAAAATACAGAATATACCTGCTAGTTGACAGTCCTATGGAAAGCAAATGCGTACCTAAATATTACTTTCATTTCATGTGAATCGTTAATTGAAGGTTCAGAACTTTACAAATCATAGAAACATTAAGCTTCATATGTTACTAGGGCACAGAAGATGTGTGTAATTCCTATGTACAACTTCTATTCCCCATATTGAAATGCAGACATATGGAAAGCATTTAACAGTAAATGGTAATATAATACAAAACAGTTTTAAGTAAAAAAAAAAAAAAAAGGGGGGAAGAATTATTATGGGTCCAACTGAAATTCCAGGGCCTATAATTTAATATATTACAAGTATCCAAGATGAAAATTGACCAGGACATTGAGGCTAACCCATCCACCCCTGCCAAAACTGCCATGGGATCTTCTGTGACCCAGTTAGTCAGGACATTGGTTTTACACCAATCCAGGAAAATCTCACTTGCAACTGCACAATGTACCCTAACTGCTTGCAGAGATATTGGTTTAATGCTGAGGTATTGGTTTAACAAAGGTAGGAGGAAGAGCATCACCCACTGAATTACGATCCCCATTTCCTGAAGCACCTACTGATTTCCCAGTGTGGGGTGGCGGGGAGGGAGGGAGAGAGGTTGTCTCCTGTCCCAGTCCAACAGTACTTAAGTTGTGAGATCTAACAAGATCACAGTACAAGCTGGCATGGCTGCAGGCACTCCTTTGGATCACCTTAATGGCTTACACCATAATTTGGAAATAAATGTTTGTTTTGATTTTTGTTAATAGAGGGAGTACATAAAAAAACCAGAGTAGACGGTCTTGCTGTCATAGTATCTTATCAGACTTATTGCAAAGCTAATAAAATGCTGCAACAGTCTCATTGCTAAGCATATCAATGCACAATCACATTAGATTTAACTATTTTTCATTGGAAGAAAAAATGTGAGAAATGTTTCACTTTTCCACAGGCTAACATTGATTCAGCTTGAGAAAACACCGAACACTTTCAGATATACAGCAAACTTTAGGTACTGCTCAGATACTTCTCTGGCTCCTTATTTACCCCTGGGCCAAACTCACATTCCTAGTCCTAATCTACTATTATTTATTTGTATTGCTCTATTGATGAGAGACCTCACCACAAATTGGGCCTCCACTGTACTGTGTGCTGTACATACATTGTTGAAGACAGTCCCTGCCCCAATGAGTTTGAAGTGTAAATAGATGAAGAAAAAGGGGTGGGAGAAAGGAAGTTATTAAACTTATTTTAAAGATGGGGAATAGAGGCTCAAAGTACATGACCCATCAACACAGCTATGCTCCACAGAGATGATGCATCTGATGAAGCTGGGGTTTAGATTGAGTGGGGCATTCTTCAGTTTTTCTCAGTGAGGGTCTTAGACCCTGGCAATGGAACTCACTAACACAGACTGACTAATCAGATAAAGATGCAAGGCCAACTCTTTTTGCCCCCAGTAACTGCACATTCCCATGCCCAATGTCCCATAGGGATCAGCAGATGATTTAATAACCATGCCAAATATATTGATATCTGCAGTGTTGTAGCTGTGTTGGTCCCAGGATGTTACAGAAACAAGGTGAGTGAAGTAATATCTTTACTGGACCAACTTCTATAGGTTGATATTGTCATGTAGTGTCCTTGTGGTGGTTTCTGTTGGTGCTGTACAAGTGATAGGCATTGTAGAAATCTGATTAATTACATTAGATACCCACGTTTCTTCTAGCCCTTACAAATCCATGGAAAGACTTCTGTGACAAAAAAGTCTGAGATTTGTCAGACTCAGTGAGCATGAATAACTATTTTCTGACATGAACGTATCAGTTCCCGTTAGGTGATCCATACAGACTGAGAGAAAGATGTAACTGGAACTGCTGTACCCTTTTCAGTGATCAAGACTCTGTAACAGTAATGTGAATGGCCAGCGCCCTTCAACCTACATTGAGACATCTAGATAGATAGATAGATAGATAGATAGATAGATAGATATAGATTTATGTGTAGTGCTGGGGAGGAGCCAGTGGTCGTGGTACATGTAGGTACCAATGACATAGGGAAGGATAGGGGAGAGGTCCTGGAGGCTAAGGATGTGAGGGAGATTCCCAAACCCGAGCCATTCTCTTTAGGGGACAGATCTGAAGAACTGTCCCAGACTGAGGTGTCATTAGAGGAGGGTTTGGAACAAATTGATAAATTAAACAGCAATAAGTCTCTAGGACCAGATGGGATTCACTCAAGAGTTCTGAAGGAACTCAAATGTGAAATTGCAGAACTAACTGTAGTCTGTATCCTAAAATTTAAATTTAGCTTCTGTACCAGATGACTGGACGATGGGTAATGTGACACCAGTTTTTAAAAAGGGCTCCAGAGGTGAGCCCAACAATTACAGGCCTGTAAGCCTGACTTCAGTACCAGGCAACCTGGTTGAAACTATAATAAAGAACAATATTGTCAGACATAGATTAACATAATTTGTTGAGGAAGAGTCAACATGGTTTCAGTAAAGGTAAATCATGCCTCACCAATCTACTAGAATTCTTTGAGGGGGCCAATAAGCATGTGGACGAAGGGGCTTCAGTAGATATAGTGTACTTAGATTTTCAGAAAGCCTTTGACAAGATCTCTCACCAAAGGCTATTACGCAAAGTAAGCTGCCACGGGATAAGAGGGAAGGTGCTCTCATGGACTGGTAATTCGTTAAAAGATAGGAAACAAAGGGTAGGTATAAATGGTCAGTTTTCAGAATGGAGAGAGGTAAATAATGGTGTGTCATCCCCCCCCCCCCCTCACCAGGGGTCTGTTCTGGGACCAGTCCTAGTCAACATATTCATAAATGATCTGGAAAAAAGGGGTAAACAGTGAGGTGGTAAAATTTGCAGATGATACAAAATTACTAAAGATAGTTAAGACCCAGGCAGACTACCAAGTGCTACAAAAGGATCTCAAAGCTGGGTGACTGGGCAACAAAATGGCAGATTAAATTTAATGTTGATAAATGCAAAGTAATGTACATTGAAAAGCATAATCCCAACTATACATATAAAATTATGGGGTCTAAATTAGCTGTTACCACTCAAGAAAGATCTTGGAAGTATTGTGGATAGTTCTCTGAAAGCATCCACTCAATATGCAGCAGCAGTCAAAAAAGATAACAGAATTCTGGGAATAATTAAGAAAGGGATAGATATAGGACAGAAAATATCATGTTGCCTCTATTTAAATCCATGATACGCCCACATCTCGAATACTGTGTGCGGATGTGGTTGCCCCATCTCAAAAAAGATATATTAGACTTGGAAAAGGTTCAAAAAAGGGCAACAAAAATGATTAAGAGTCTGGAACAGCTTCTGTATGAAGAAAGATTAATAAGACTGGGACTTTTCAGCTTGGAAAAGAGATGGCTAAGGGGAGATATGATTGAGGTCTATAAAATCATGACTAGTGTAGAGAAAGTAGATAAGGAAGTGTTGTTTACTACTTTTCATAACAAAGGACTAGGGGTCACCAAATGAAATTAATAGGCAGCAGGTTTAAAACAAAAGGAAATATTTCTTCGCACAACTCACAGTCAACCTGTGGAACTCCTTGCCAGAGGATGTTGTGGAGGCTAAGACCATAACAGGGTACAGAAAAGAACTAGATAAATTCATGGAGGATAGGTCCATCAATGGCTATTAGCCAGGATGGGCAAGGATGGTGGGTGTCCCTAGTCTGTTTGCCAAAAACTGGGAATGAGTGACGGGATGGATCACTTGATGATTACATGTTCTATTCAGTTCCTCTGGGGCACCTGGCACTGGCCACTGTTGGAAGACAGAATACTGGACAAGATGGACTTTTGGTCTGACCCAGTAGGGCCATTCTTATGTTCTTATGTACACACCCACTTTTGAAGGGAAGTGCATTACTTTGTAATTGCAGAAAGACCTACACTTTGAAAACCTACTACAGAAAACACTGGTTCAGTTTAAAAAAGTGAACTGAGAGTTAAAATGAGGATTACTCAAAGTAACTGTAAAATATTACAATTTATTTGTAAATAAAGCAACCTACTGTGTATGTTGAGTCTTTGTCCAGAAAGTGATTTATAATAAAATAAATTCTTAATGTTTCTTGAAAGTGCATGACTGTTTGTTTTCCTCTTCAATTTGTGAGCTGTAAAAATAAGGTTAATTATGCTAATTTTAGGGTTATTATGATATACAAGTTTAACAAGCCCTCTTGTTGTGACAAGCAAAGGACTGCCTTCAACAGATCTCTCCAATATATATATACCTGGCGTTATTAATCTTTTATTGGTTTTGGATTATCAGAAACCTAGTTTAGGTGTGATATACAAGGAAAAATCTGATTACAAGTCTATTGAGGTCATAAGAACATAATAAGAACATAAGAGAGGCCATCAGATCAGAGGTCCATCCAGCCCAGTATCCTGTCCACCGACAGTGGCCAATGCCAGGTGCGTGGACTTAACTATAGTGGAGTGAGTGGACCTAACAGGTAATGATCAAGTGATCTCTCTCCTGCCATCCATCGCCCCCCTCTGACAAACAGAGGCTAAGGACACCATTCCTTACCCATCCTGGTTAATAGCCATTAATGGACTTCATCTCCATGAATTTATCCAGTTCTCTTTTAAACCCTGTTATATTCCTAGCCTTCACAGCCTCCTCAGGCAAGGAGTTCCACAGGTTGACTGTGCTGTGTGAAGAAGAACTTCCTTTTATTAGTTTTAAACCTGCTGCCCACTAATTTCATTGGGTGGCCCCTAGTTCTTCTATTATGAGAACAAGTAAATAACTTTTCCTTATTCACTTCCTTCACACCACTCATAATTTTATATACCTCTATCATATCCCACCTTAGTCTCCTCTTTCCAAGCTGAAAAGTCCTAGCTTCTTTAATCTCTCCTCGTATGTTGCCCTTCTCTGAACCTTTTCTAATGCCAGTATATCCTTTTTGAGATGAGGCCACAATTGTATGCAGTATTCAAGATGTGGGCACACTATGGATTTGTATAAGGGCAATAAGATATTCTCCATCTTATTCTCTATCCCTTTTTTAATGATTCCTAACATCTTGTTTGCTTTTTTGACTGCCACTGCACACTGCTTCAGAGAACTATCCACGATGATGCCAAGATCTTTTTCCTGATTAGTTGTAGCTAAATTAGCATAATTTACATTTATCCACATTAAATTTCATTTGCCATTTTGTTGCCCAATCATTTAGTTTTGTGAGATCTTTTTGAAGTTCTTCGCAGTCTGCTTTGGCCTTCACTATCTTGAGCAGCTTAGTATCATCTGCAAACTTGCCACCTCACTGTTTACCCCTTCTTCCAAATCATTTATGAATAAGTTGAATAGGATTGGTCCTTGGACTGACCCTTGGGGAACACCACTAGTTACCTCTCTCCATTGTGAAAATTTACCATTTACCAGGTCAATTCCAGTCTATCTTGCTCTAATGCTCTGTTGATCTGGGAAATCCTGTTCTGGATTCATTTAGGTATGAAAAGTCACGTTTAGCTCCATGTTGTGGTAAATCTAGTCTGTGTCCACATCTGATCTAGAAAAAATATTTCTTTGGGTGTGTTGGTTTTTGTGGGAGGATAGTTAGGAATGCAGAATTCAGGTCCATTAGAGAAGAACGTGTTGGCCAAACTCAAGTCAATTCTGGTTCACCAGTGCTCTAGCCAGAAACTCTCATTTCTTGTCCATTTGAAATTTTAAAAATATAAGCCCAAATTTTCAAAAGTGGCTAGTAGTTTTTGGCTGTTTCAGCTTTTGGGTGCCAAACCTGAGACATCTCAAAAGTTCCTGGGTTTCATAAGTGTGGATTCTCAACACTTTCTGAAAATCAGGCCCCTACAAGATACCTGAAGTTGGGCACTTTTTTGAAAACTGTAGGTCCCATGGTAAAATTCTCAAAAGCTCCTAATTGACTTACGATCCCAATTCCAACTGAAAATCAACAGACTTGCGAGCTTTAGAAAATTTTACCCCAATTGCTTTCAGCCGAAGTTAAATTAGTACTTGTGTGCATAAGTTAAGAAAAGACACAGGCTGACAGACTAAAAGTGTATTATCTAAAAAAAGCATCAGCAAAGCTGAAATGGAAGAGCCAGGAAGCAGATGTAAGTATCAAGAGAAACAAGAGGGAGGATAGGCAAGAGCATGTTTGACATTAATCTCAGGCTTGCTCAGAAGTGCCTTTTGTTGGTAGGGAAGCACAAAAACACTTTTCTTTAAAAGGAAATTTGGCAGGATGGGGATGAAATTTAGGCCATACTACTTTAAAATGATGGCAATGACTAGTTAGAATAGTTTACATATGCATTCCA
This sequence comes from Chelydra serpentina, assembly GCA_037349315.1. Classification (NCBI taxonomy): domain Eukaryota; kingdom Metazoa; phylum Chordata; order Testudines; family Chelydridae; genus Chelydra; species Chelydra serpentina. Next base: position 34,466,834 of record JBAIAC010000042.1, read on the forward strand.
CTATCCATACAGATTGTACGTTCAGTTAGCAGCCATCTTTACATGTAAAAAATCACTCTACTCATTGCAATGACAGCCTTATCTCTAATCTACAAGATACACCAATGAACTCTTTCACCATGCACAGGAGTAAAATATACATATCATGGGCTATGTAAATTCTATAATTATTGGTGAGGCATATATTGAAAAAACTGCATTAGTCTGTCATGATTCAGAACTAGGTTTTTACGTGAAATGAGTGATTAATTTTCACCCGTCAATATTTCTGTTAACTAACTGGATGAACTTGAATATATTTATGTAAATTATCTTGACAGACCATTTCCATGTTTCAAGGTGCATGTAATCATTTTAGCTGTAACATTCTTGATATGTATGAGTGTTACTGTATTCACTGCAGAAACCTTAACTGCAAGTTAATGAGGTTTTTTTGTTTTTATTTAAAAAACTCTGAGCATGGACACTTAAAATTGGCTTGGCACAAGAAAATTTGCACTGAGCATATAAAACTTTCTAAGCAGAAGGCTTTTAGGAGTTCATGTATAAATCTTAAAATACTGAGGGTGAAATTTACCCCTATGTAGAAGGACCAGCACAAGACGTATGCACCACTTAAGTCTGTGGAGCATAAAGTTTTATATGCAGGAGTTCCTAGAAAAGACACGAGTTGCTGTGAAGGTGGGCAGTCCTGTTGCTGTGACCAAGGATTCAGAGGACTGTGTAGAGGTAAACTGGCTTAGAGGTAAATCAGTAAACTCTTCAAGGTTTATGTGCATAAAGCTTTAATCCTGAAGTGCTTAAATGACTGAGCTCTGTGCCAATTTGCTTGTAGAAGAACTTCATTTTTAAGGACCTTACTAAGAGCTGCTGACCTCCTCAGGCATTTCAGTGCCTTCCTGGTATTTCAGTCAGCGGCAACAGGCAGCTATAGCCAAGATGTGCAAATCCTGAAAAGGCTCTTTTTTGCAGATGAAGATGATTAACATCTTTAGTTTTAATCACAGTTATCTTTACAGCTAGTGCACGAGTGCCTGGTTTTGGTTTTTTTTAGTTGTCTGCTTCACAAAAAACACCACGACACTTGGCATTAATTGGAAAACTTGGCAAACAGGCCAAGGACTGAATGAGCATGGAAAGTGAACTTCCACATCAGGTCACTGTTAAACTATATTAGCAGGGATGGGTGAGAGGGTATGAGTTACTGCTGCCTATGCTGTCTGTGGATACTTGAATTTCTAGCTGTATTAGCTGGATGTTTTCCACAACTGCAAGCATCAAATTAACTGTGCACAACAGTCACTTATGAAGCGTGAATTTACTAATGAATAGTGCTTGGATAAAAGACTAGAAAAATGGAGACACGTCTGTGGAACACATGCTTTTTGAAGTTGACTCTTTCTTACCAGAATATATTTCTTTCCATGTTTGTGGGATATGATACTTTAATCCCTAGCTCCTGGTTTCAGGAGTTTCAGTGGCTTATTTCTATAACCTTAATTCGGAATGTCCTGACTTCTTCTGTGCCAGTGAAATCTCATCCTTACTGTTGTAATGAGATAAACTTGGCAATAATGCCTAACACAAAAACCTATGTCAGGATTCATAAAGTGTTGCTTCAAAATTTCAACATACTTTAAAGTTACAAGTGTCTCTTCACCTGCATGTATTTTACAAGAAGAGTCCCCTCCCTGCTTTTTCCTGAGAGAATATTTTATACTACTTAGAGGTTCCAATGGATTAACTGCAAGATAATGTGAGATAACAGAATACCTTTCAGCCATCCCCACTGTGGGATTTGTTATGCTCAATACAGCTTAAATCTAATTTCATTTGCTCTGACATTCAGTCTGCCTCAGCTTTCAGACACACACAGTTCTAGGGGTTTTTTTACTCCACTAGTTAGGAAAACTGACATGATCTGCTTGTAATAGACATATATAACAAGAATCCCTCTTTCATGAAACTATGTAGATTTGGAATACACCATCAAAGAAATGTGACCTGTGTGCACTTAAATCTACCTTGCCAATGTCTGTAGAGAATAGAATTAACATGACCCGAGTGCTTCTGTGCTGATCCATTTCTGAACAGCATTTTTTGAAACTCAATAATGACATTCAGATGTATACAAGCAGAACATGATATAGCACAGACATTTTGCTGTATCAGTGATGTACCCGGACACCAAGCTCTTTATATTTGCTTTTCTTTTACTTTTCAAAAGTCTGGTTTCTTTGGAAACATTTCTTCTGGTTATGAATGGGGTTTGATTTGAGCTTTACCGTATCTCTAGGCTGAGAACCAAGGTACTCAAGTTAAGACATATTCCCATACTAGCTGTTTTCTTCTTCTTCCAGACTTTAATCTTTCTTTTAGTTTGTGGCATTAATACCCATTCATTGCTGCAAGCAGGCACCACCTGTGCTGAATGAATTCATATCAACATCTGTCTTAGGGTTTTATAGTGCCACCCATCACTGTAGTATTGGAGTACCTTCCTTTTAAAGACATGAAGAAAATACAGTCCCTGAAAAGTGTCTTCCTCCGAGAGAAAACTCTAAGCATTTTAGCTAGTTTTAAATGAACTCAGAAGTACAACCAACCACTGTCTTCAAAATCTTGAAACAATATAAACACTTTATTAAATTTTTTTCACAAATAAAAATTATAAATATAGGGTCTGGTCTAAACCTAGCATGCCTGCCTGCATAAAACTAATCAATAGTATCCTCTAATGAGTTAAGCTAGGTGTTGTTTTGTTTAATTCATTATGAACCAGAAGTCTTATTAACATAGGCAGCTGTCCCTGATGATGTGCTCCATTAAGCTGTCCTGTGAAAAGTATGGTAAATTCAGATGATTACCAGATCTGGTCAGTTTTACAATGCCTTTCATATTCTGGACATCTCAGAATATTTTTCAAAGCAATTGTTAGTGCAATGACTGTATAAGTAAGTGTAGCCAATGTTAAGAATTCAGTGTATGACCATGTAGCCTTAGTTAATCAAATATACTTGAAAATATTGGTCAGGAAACTAGGACTATCCCCGCGTCTTTTAGAAAAATGACATAGAATATTTCTTTCAGACGAGCAGCCACAGAGACCGTCAAATGGGACCTGTGTTGCGTAAAACATCCCTGAAGGCTAAAGAACTATTCCTATATGACAGTGTTTTGTTAAATTTCCCCAAATGAGATGTCCATTTTCATCAATTTCAGGGACTCTTTACATATTCGGGACAATTCCTGCTCCTATTGATTTCAGTGGGAGTTTGGCTGTTGACTTGGATGGGAGCCTTCTGGCCCTAGGTAATGAAGTAATGTCAAGGATTGCATATACCCTTTACATACAAATTACAGTTAAAACTAGGGTGACCAGATGTCCCAATTTTATAGGGACAGTCTCGATTTTTGGGTCTTTTTCTTATATAGGCTCCTATTACCCCCTGCCCCCCACCTCCTGTCCTGATTTTTCACACTTGCTCTCTGGTCACCCTAGTTAAAACGGTGACTCCCAAGTCCCAGGAATGTAAGTGCTAATGAATAGAAAAGGAGCTACAACTGAGAAATAAACAAGGTGAGCTCCGTCTTCTCAGCACTGTGTGCAACACTTGTGAAAAGGATCTAATATTGTCCTTGTTCCTTGTCACCAAACCCTCATAACATCTCTTAAATCATCCTCTCTCTCAACTGTGCTGTAGTTATAAATAGGTTCACAATTAATTCTGAATTCTCTCTAAATCATGCCACATACCATTAGCTGAATAAAAAAATCCAGTTATAGACAGGCAGTGTGGGTGTAACTTACCTGTGTGTACCTACTTTCAGCTTGTACAATAATACCAAAGATTTCCTCTCCATCACCACTCTCTCTAAAAAGATGTGGAAAGTAAGGTGGGAGTTCAATACCTGTTAGCATTACAAGAACAATAATTGAGGATATTTACCACTTCAGTGATGTATATTTCTTGTGGGAGAGGGAGGGGGGAAACCTACTTGTGCCATTGGAGAGTAAGTAAATTTAGTGTGGTTTATCACTAAGCAGCTGACTGAGTTACAACTGCCAATGCCAAATATCTTTTATGTATTCATCAGCAGTGCAGTAGATCTTACAGGAATCTTTCATTTTAATTTGACAAACATTTAGAAGGACCTTAGAAGTCCAGGTACTGTTCTGTAGGAGAGCACTGTGGAAAGGTAGGATTTCTTTCCTTTCATTCAGAATAAACATTTTTTTAAAATATACACCCATATGCATGTATACACATCTGCTTTGAGATTTTATTTTTTTCCCTCTTCAGCACTCTGGAAATATGACTGGCATAGCAGCTGCTTTAATGTTTCTTTAATGAGAAGGAAGAGCTGACGGACTATAGCTTATCTGGAAAATAACTTTCATTCCATTTGAGTGTGTTGCTTTTTATGCCCAAATTGTGTTTTAATTAACTGTGACCTAGAGATTTAGTTGGTAAAATTTATTCAGATAAGCTGCAAAAAAAATGAACTGCAGAATTGACTAACATCTTTTTTTCCCTATCTTTCCTATCTCCCACACTTTTCCCTTAACTATATCCTTCTGTTAACAATAAAGAAAACAATCTCTTTTTTTAAACCAAGAAAGAAAAAGTAAGCTTTTCCACAGTGATAAAAATATTGTTGATTTTCCTGGCAAAGTAATTCACCAGTGGCTCATTTCCATCAGCTTTTATTTCACAGCAATTGTAAAATAAACCACTCGTAGCACATGCTGTTAATCTCTAGTCCCTGGGGTGTAACTGCTGTTACACAGTATGGGTCGTGTGCTAGCTAAAGTGTGCATTAAAAAGGTAGAAATTAATAGTACTAGCACTGATTCTTAGCTAAATGGTATTCAATGGGTAATGTAATTCCTTTAGTGGCCCCATACCAATATATTGTCTTTCAGGCTCCTTTTAATTTCTGATTTTCTATACTAACAAAAGTTAAACTAAAAGAAGAAGAATTTGCTTGTCACTTTAAGGTTTATAGACAAGACATTTAGGACAGAGCTGCACATGCTTGTTTGTCCTTTTTTCTTTTTCTTTTTCTTTTCTTTTCTTTATACAAATGCTTGCTTCAGTTTTCAGCACTTGTGATGTGCTACAATAATGCTGTACCATACAGAAGAGGGTTAGCACTTTGCATGATGATTAGCAAGGACTAAATCATGCTTTTACCTTGCTTGTGCTACTAATCCCAATAATTCAGTGGAACATCTTGTGTGAGTAGGATTTGGTCCTAAATCTACATGTCTCCAAATTTGTAAATGTACAAGAAGCTTGGTAGTTATCTAAACTAAAACTTCCTTTGAGGAGATAAGAAATAAAACACAAGGCTGAAATAAATAAAAGAAAAGAAAATGCTAAACTCAAACGCCCAATTAAAACTGACTAGTGGCTATGCTACCTCAGTTCCTGTCATTCTGGCGAGCCTTACTTTTGAAGTTCCATTGCCATGCAACTTCTGTAGCCAAAGACTCAGTGACTGTTATTTGTAGGCTGGAATGTGGTGTTGGAACTTTTTGTTAAACGGATGTCTATGTAAATTGATTACACATTTTTAGGGTGATGTTTGTTTTCCCATCTTCCAACTCAGCCCCTTCTCTTTTTAAGAGTTGGTTTGGACCAAAGTTATAAAACTCACTGGTGTTTGGAAGTTAAAGTGTTCCCCCCCAAAAATTCTATTATCCTGAGACAGTAGGTTGAACTATGGTCCCTCACCTAGTAGAGGTGATCTCTTCATGTCAGGGCTTTGCTGTGGTGCAGCAGTGTGGGGAAGGGTGCTGTATGTGTTCTGTAGGAAAAATACTTCAATTTTAGCTCTGTCATTGTGGAACTCTTTCCTGGGGCTAAATACTGAGCTGTATAAGCAGCTGCTGAGCTCTTGCTAGTATGATTTGACTTCAATGGGAGTTCCAGGTGCTCAGTTCCTCTTGAGATTTTTGCCTCTCTGAATAAATTCACTTTATTAAGATGGGGATGGGTAAAAAGCAAATATACCAAAAGGTTATTTACACCAGACTTACTATTACTATTTAAATTCTGCAGATGCTTTACCTAAAGCATTCCTTCATAAGAGGTCTCAGCCTCTCAAGCCATTTACACTAAGAGAATGTGTTAACTAGCGCCAATCCACAGGCAAAAGAACAACCACAGAAAACTGTTCAAAGGACCATTTCTGCTACCCCCTGTGAAGTGATGCGCTGTGTGTGTGTATTTACTTTAAACCAGCAGTGGTCTAAAGATCATGTATCAGTAGTGGGAAAGATTAAAATGTTTTCTGTCTCAGTGGATTCTCTATTTTTTGGGTACAGCTTGCATCAGGTCAGTAGATTTTTTTAAATGTATTTATTTAAAAAAATACACCCCTCAGTACTGTTTCTTAATAGGGGATTTGTCTCTGCAAGAAGAAGTATGTTCCCAAGACATGGACAATGGGAATTCAGGCATGCTGAAGCAAAATATCACAATATATTAGTTGTACTGCAGATGATTATAGTACATTGTATTTTGCATATGATTATATTAGTTGGCAGATACTCCTACATTTACCCCCTTATAGAGTTCCAAGAAAGACACTTTTTTTTAACCTGTCGATATTTCTCATGACTACATATGTTGTCGTAGTATTGAATGTGTAATCCCCATTTCTTTTTCTTTATTTCATGGTGTTTAGCCAAAAACACTAATTGCTGCTGTTTGTACTAGCTCTCAGAGAAGGTGGCAGTATAGAACCTTGAGTGACTACAAAGAAGTAGTTGCTATATCAGCACACTGGAGGGATGCAGGAAGTTGTTAACCATGTTCAGTAGTTGTGTAAAAGCTGATGTGGAAGGCCTCATTAATTGCAGACATTTCTGCATATACATACATAGAAGCTGGACGCTCCTGATCAGTCAGTAGTGAGTTCTGTTAGAGGTATAAAACAGGCAGCTATTTTGAGCACCAGTCAGATCCAGCCCAGCCCTGTAGGGAGAAGATAGAGCTGCCAGGGGTAACCCTGACTGATCTTTGGGTGAATCTCAGTACAGTTTCCTGTAATTTTGCACAAGTCAGAGAGATTGAGCCTGGGAGAGGAGGACATCACAAAAGAGGAATTGCAGGCTGGAGGCCAAATGTCGTCTTGAGGTTACTATATCATTGAACCAGAGACTGTGTGAGAGCCTAACAGCTACAGTAATTGTCAAGTGTTCTTATTTGAATTGTGCATATGCTCAGTTGTGTGGGTGCTGAAATAACTGGCAGTACAACTAACTATTTTATTTGTCAATATACTATCCAGGATGAGCCAACATGAAAGCAGAAGATCTGATTGTCAGAAGTCACAATCTCTGTACAGTAACTCGTCACTTAAAGTCGTCCTGGTTAATGTTGTTTCATTCTTAAATTGCTGATCAATTAGGGAACATGCTCGTTTAAAGTTGTGAAATGCTCCCTTCTAACGTCGTTTGCAGGCTATCCATTGCGGCAGTTCAGCTGTCCCTTCCCCCATTGCCATGTGCTGCTCCCTGAGACTCCTGACTGCTTGCTGTGGGAGGGGAAGAAGAGGGGGGTTAATGTCACCCTGCTCCTGCATCTCGCTTACCCCATCTTCCATAGAGCAGGGGGGACAGACGAGGGAGGGAGATGCTGCCTTAAGCAGAAGCTGCAGCTGCTGGTCTTGCTGATCTAATTAACAAGGCAGTGTACTTCTGACTCCACTCTTGATACCTAATTGGAAATGCGCATCTCTATCTCTCAAACAAACACACCTGTGTGTGTCTCTCTCTCTCTGTCTGCCCTCCCTCCTTTCCTGCTGGCTTGTAGAGTGTGAGAGTTAATCCTAGAGGGGATCAGCCAACTGCTTAGTTCATTTAGCAGTAAGGCATTCCCTGGGAAATATCCCACCCTCTGAATCCTCCACCTCAACCAAGCTTCACGATCATCGCTGTATACCAGTATTCAATTGTTTGTTTAAAACTTATAGTGTGTGTGTAGTCTTTTGTCTGGTAAAAAAAATTTCCCTGGAACCTAAGCCCCTCATTTACATTAATTCTTATGGGGAAATTGGATTAGTTTAACATCGTTTCGCTTAAAGTCACATTTTTCAGGAACATAACTAAAACGTTAAGTGAGGAGTTACTGTATTTATTTTCCAAGAGAGGGGTGTGTGTGTGTGTGTGTGTGTCTTCTTGCAAAATAAATACAGAGATTGGGACTTCTGACAATCAGATCTTCTGATTTCATGTCGGCTCATCCTGGGTAGTATATTGACAAGTAAAATATTTAGTTGTACTATATACCAATTATTAATATAGGGTGTAGGCCTTGTGTTTTATATATTTATATTTTTTTAAAAAGGAAAATAAATCTTTATTGGTGTTAGTCTAGCGAGCGTGCATTGTAATTTCTATGCTGTAATGGCTTATCTTTGTAGTAAGAACGAGGAGTACTTGTGGCACCTTAGAGACTAACAAATGTATTTGGGCATAAGCTTTCGTGGGCTAGAACCCACTTCATCCGATGCATCAGATGAAGTGGGTTCTAGCCCACGAAAGCTTATGCCCAAATACATTTGTTAGTCTTTAAGGTGCCACAAGTACTCCTCATTCTTTTTGCGGAAACAGACTAACACGGCTACCACTCTGAAACCTATCTTTTTATAGTGTTACTCATAAAAAGGAATTTGAAATAATTGTGTGCATAACTGTCTTATGGTAAAGACTGATTCTGGATTCCTAAGAAAAAGAGTGAATCATATTATAACTGCCACTTCTAGTATTTGGAAAGATTCCTATAAAAAATCCAGCTTTAGTCTCATGCAAGGATAGGAATTCCTGGTCTGTGCAAATATTTTAAGTAAGAGAGAGGAACTCTGTAGCACAGAACTAGTCAGCAAATGACTTACTTCCCCTCTACATAGTTACATGTGTATCCCTTGGCTTCTTATTTAAATGCCAGACATTGATTTCCTTTTAAAATGGTACTGAACCAAAAGCTTTATTTTGCATATGTTCAATTTAAATAATTTTGTAGTCAATCAGCAGCTACCTTTTCAAGGTCTCAGCATGGAAGAAGGCATCTTTCTGTATGCTGACATATTTCCATACTGCATGAGAAGGGTCATACCGGGTCAGATGAATGATCCATCTAGCCCAATATCTTGTTCTCAGACAGTGACTGGTGCCAATGTTTCAGAAGGAATGAACAGAATGGGGCAATTTATCAAGTGATCATCCCCTGTCGTTCAGTCCCAGCTTCTGGCAGCTCTTTAGGGTTTTGTAGTTAGACCTTCATCCATCTTCTAACCAAACTTAATCCACACTTTTTTGAATTCTGAAAAAATCAAGTTTTTTTTATTTTTTTTATTTTATACACTCATGTTTCAGTTTTCTAGTTCCCTGAAAGGCCCAGAAGTGCTGAAATACTAACCAGTCCATGATGTTTCTTAGTCAACATGGGTGAGGTAAAATGTTTTATTGGACTAATTTCTGTTGGTGAAAGACAAACTTTTAAGGTACACAGGGCTCTTTCTCAGGTCTGGGCATTTGTAGCATAAGTAAGAAAAACAAAAAAAGAAATCACACCGAGAAGACTGCTCTTGTGTGATGTTGAGCCCACTATTAGAGAGAGGAGGTTGGGAGAAATACGTTAGCTCTTGGGTTCTCCTGACATATTTTCTGAACCTTTTGAAATTAGTCTATCACTAGCACAGTATGGGCCTGATCCTATTTAAGCCAATGATAATATTGCTATTGTTTTAAATGAAAAATGTATTGGATTATAAATAGTCAGTTTGTAAGGACTCATAGTTTGATGAAACCCAAATATCTAGTATCTACCTGATCTTAAGATTTTATGTATGTGTATATAGATATTTAAACTCATAAGAGTGTGACAGCAGGGCCTTCATCTTCAGCTGAGGTCCCTGCTGTTTTTATTCAAGTACAACTTCCATGTATGTCAATTATGTTTTTCTTGCATAAGCACAGTGTAAAGGACCATCGGACTTGGTCCATTGTTAATTATTATTTTGTGTTGAGAGATATCTTGTTTGAGAGAAGAGAACATTAACTTGTCTATATGAATTATTTATCAAGCCGGCTGGTGTTAATGTTTTTAATGGTGCAAGTAGTCCATCCCAAAAGGTGTTCAGTTGATTACACAATCCAGAGTCTAGAAAGATTGATCTCTTAGTGCTAAATCAGAACTTGTCTAAGGGCCTTTACTGTTGGTTTTTATAGTCGTGAATAAAGAATAATGACTAACTATAAATAATGCAAATTATACAAACTTCAGAGGCATCATCATTCCAAGTTGTCATGTCTGCTGAACACATCTGACACAAATGTTTTTAAAGTGGTTGTTAGGGAATGTGACTTTTATTATTAATCCTTTTCTTTCTTTGCCAACTCCCTTAACAAAAAGCTGCTGTTTCCAAGTATCTTTGAAATTGGTGGTATCACATGTAACACAAGTGGTGCCTAAGAACATCAGATGGTAAATCCTAGCATATTAATTACATCATTAAAGTAACATTTGGTATACCACTGAGATACATTACAATAACAATAACCTTCATGTATAATAAGATGCACAGCCAGCATGTAATGCTGTAGTAGTACACAACTGAGAGATTCCATACCATCATTTCACGGGGTAATTGAATAGTGAGAACCAACAAAGAATGACATTGCCATAAAAATGGACTGACCTATTTTGTGCATGTGTGTGTAAAATAAAAAAAATCATATATATAAAAATATAGTATGTGCACATATGTACTGTCACTTTGAAAGCCAGCTAAACTGTTCCAGAGAAGGCAGGATTGCTTGGTTACATCTGTTGAAAACAATCTGTGCTGTGTATGGGAGCTCATGTCAGTATAGTAATTACCACAACTGAGATAAAGCCTGTGCTAAATGTCATCTGCAGCTGACAAACACATGAAGCCAAGCACTATTAAATGATTGTTATTCTGAGAGTGCTTAGCTCTACTTGTGGGGTAGAGACATTTGTCCTGACTGTAAAACAAACACAAACAAAACAAGAATAAAGAAGAGGCAACTCATAGGGAAGAGGAAAAAAAACAGCCAGCTAATGGAACTAATCAACTAGAGAGAAATTTCAGAAAGACCTAATGGCAATTCCTACCAGTTATGTTAAGCATTCCTTCTGCTACCACAAATTGCTTACCGGTCTGCAGAATGCAATTTCCCACAACTTTAGATAATGCTCAAAAGAGAGCTGTTCAGACTGGTGACGACAGAAAATATTAAACATAACATCTCAATAGCTTGCGTGAATATGAAGAGTGCATGCAACTTTTTAACTTCCTTCCCCTCCAGAGGCAGTGATGAGGTGACAGTTTTTCCATCGCTCTCTTATGTCACCAGTTCTCTGTATTTCAGCAATTTGATTTTTAAAAATCATCCTCTGACACACAATCCTGAAGAAATGTAAATAGGGAAATAATCACCAAGCAGAGGAATTATTTGACTACCGGGCAATTTACCTCTCTGAGAAAGCTTTAGGCAAATCTTGATGAGTCTACAAAAGGCCATATCTTTAAATGCTTATTGGTAACTTGCTGCCGAAAGGGCATTTAGTTGTTAAAGGTGTGAAGGATGCCTTTCTGGCTCTAGCAAAAGGTTGGAACTTAGGAAATCAGTAACGTTCTGGGTCCACTACAAAATTCTTGATGGTGAGCATTCCCATTAGCTGGAATGTAGGAAAGGAACCCACAGGAGTTAAGTGGTCAGCTACCATTGTATATCACTGAGAATTGAGCACCTACGTTCCTGGGGGTCCTTTGAAAACTTTCTGCCTCAGTTCTTCCTCTGTAAAAGGCGAATAATAATGCTCCCTTTCTTTTCTCCCATCTTTGGCTTGTGTAGGAAAACATCTATTTAGATTGTAAACTGTCTTATTTGTGTAACACCTGGCACAATATAGACCTCAGGTGCTACATGTAATACAAATAATACATGATCATACCATATTCCTGTGCCAAGCAGAGGGAAAACTGGATGTTCAATGGTGTCATTAGTATGAGTACTTCATTAAGTACAGATGGAGAAGGAAGAAGTACAAATAGGGCTGTGCCAGAGTGTGAGCGCTATGTAAAGTAGGAACAAGTATTAACATGTTACGTCCTTTCTGAAATTTCTGTGCTTGGTAAGTGGAGCAGACATTAGGTTTCATGTTGGTAATTTTTTTCTTACATGTTTTTGCTATGATACTGGGGTAATTGAATTAAAGTTTCTGTTCTGTGAATCCACTAAAACTTCATTTGGAGTGTCAAATAAGGGCATATGTGGAGATATCAAGGGAAGTGCAGGCATGGCACACAGAATACACAGAGGGCTATGGGATGTACATTTTACAGCAGGCTGTAATAACAAACTTGACAGGAATATAAGATTACACACAGGATAACACATAAGAACATGCTGCTTTTGTCAAGTATATCAGCCGTTAACAATAGCAAAGTAGTAGGTCAGGTAGGGTTTCTCTTTGCATTGTGGGAAATCTCTTGCTGCTTTGAGTAAACTACACTATTCCTGTTGCTTAACTCGGAGAGCGAGCGAGCAAGAGACCTCCTGGTTTAAAGTGGGAGAGAAGAGGAAGGACTTGTAGGTAATGATGTGTCAAAATCAAGAGGCAATGCCTTTTTCAGTATGTAACTAAGTGGAAAAACAATTTCCCTTCTCTCTGTTATACCAAGAATTTTTCACAACAGGAGGCTTTAACTACATGTTCAGTGCTGTAATGTTGAGCATAAGAAACAGAAATCTAAGCAGCAGCATTGTTTGTAATGAAAGGTTTATGTACACTGATGCCAAAACTGTGTAAAATAGAGATTAAAAAACTACAAGTTTCGAAATATTAAAATACTAACTATTTTTACTTATACAAATAAATACAGTTATATTATTTGTATAAGTAATATATTTCTGTAAAATGCAACTATCCAGAGAATTCTTCTTTTAAAATTTCCCAAATGTGTGCTGTTCTGATATGAGAGATTAAATATTCGTTTCAGGTAATAAAGTTTGCCAAAAAAAAATTGACGTGGGTTAAATAATTCATTGTTTAACCCACAGAAAATGCTTTTGTGCCTATGGAAGAACACAAAGCTACCTTCAGAAATGTCTGTCAGAAGCTTTTAGGAAAAAAAATGGTGTATGCTAAAACATGTCAGTCTGAGATCACATCCTCAAATCACCTTTCTTAAGTTTTCTTTTACACTAAAGGTTGCTGACATTTATAGGATTTAGGACAGAAGAGGGAGGGAAGCAAGGAAGGAAATCTGATGTGCATACCAGGTGCTGAACAGAGATACGGAGTACATAATTTCTGGCCAGAAGGCTTGCCATGTTTTAGCCAAGTTAACAGATTGATATTGCACTAGTGGTCAGTATAGTGAACCTCTTGATGTTATAATATATTTTTCTGGCATTATAGTGGCCAATAGGATGATAAACTACTGCTAGTATATTATACCCTGTCATGGTTCCTTCCCCACTCTAAACTCTAGGGTAAAGACGTGGGGACCCGCATGAAGAGCTCCTAAGCTTATTTTTACCAGCTTAGGTTAAAACCCCCAAGGTACAAAATTCCGTGCACCCTGAGAAATGCTTCTCTCACTGCCACCATCAAGTGTTTTAAACAGGAATCCAGGAAAGGAAACCACTTGAAGTTCCCTTCCCCCCCAAAATACCCTCTCAAGCCTGTACACCCCCTTTCCTGGGAAGCTTGAGAACAATCTCCTAACCAATTGGTTACATGGTGATCTAAAAACCCACCCCCTGGGTTTTAAAAAACCATAGAAAACAGTCAGCTTCTTAAAAGAAGGATTTTATTAAAACAAAGAAGGTAAAATCATCTCTGTAAAATCAGGATGGTAACTATTTTACAAGGTACTCAATTTCCACACTCAGAGGGATTCCCCCTCTGGACAAAACCTTAGTTACAGAAAAAACCCCTCCCTCTAACACAGGGAAAGCTCATCAAGCAAAACAAACAAAACCTATTCGCAGTGCTGACTACACTTACTTTAGAAAAGTGAGGTTTGGTGAGAAGACTGATTTTTCTGCAGGTTCTTTCTGTCTTCCAAGATCACTCTGACTCAGACAAAGAGCCACACACACCTTCCCCCCTTCCAAGATTTGAAAGTATCTTGCCCCCTTATTGGTCAGATGCCAGCCAGGTCAGGTGTCAGTCTGGCTACCTGCATTTCTTAACCCTTTACTGGTAAGAGGATTTTATAGCACTGCATCTGACCCTCTCCCCCTTCCCTTTATATTTATGACATACCCGAACATGCTTTTTACAATATGGTTGCTTTGTTAGCCCTAGCATTTTTTTTGTTTGCTTTGTTTCCTTTTCAGGTGTGCCATTTTCCATATCTATTTTACACATAAATTTAAACTGATCCAGTTTCATTGCTGACTATAATCTTAGACTGATTTACATATTGAGACAAACGTATGTGGATCCTTTGCCTTTAGCATGGTATGAGGGGGATAGGAGTACTACTGATCTGAAAACAAATATCTCAATTTGGTCAGATAGTTGTCAGGAGTAACATAAGGAGACATCGTTTAGGAAGACTTCTGGTGTGCTTGGGTTAGTGGAGGGTGACTATGAACTGGAGATGACATACTTGGCTATCAAGGCTGATAACTTTGCTGTTATTGCTTTTGTACTCTTGCCAGCTGATCCAGAGAGCAGCTAAGATTCTGTCTGGAGGAGAGCCCAGATAGAACCTACCCATCTGGCATATACATATGGTAACAGCAGGGGCAAAACAATAGGCCTTAGTGGACAATTTCAGTATTAGAGTATTAAATGTTCAAGATACAGCGCCAATTCAGGTAAATGTTGTTTAGAGGAAAAACTGATAGTGCTTCTGATCCCAACAAGATGCTGAGCAACAATGCATGATGAATCAGTTATGAAAACACATGGACTAAACCCATTAAAAAAGTGAACAGCCTCATTTAAACTATAAACAGGATGGGCGGCTTCTATGTAAAAAGAAAGGAAAAGATTAGAAATAAGGGGCCCGAAAAGCCATGTTAATTTAAAAAAAATATTTTTAGGTTTTTTACAGTATGCAGATACGGTTTGCTGAACTACTTCTGGGTTTTCTACAGTATTATTTTTTCCTATAGTGCATATAAAATATTTAAGACAGGGTAACCAACCATTAGTTAAATTACTATGGCATATGGTAAAATTTCCATTTCTTTGAGTCTTCAAATCCAGTTTGGAAACCTCTCCGAGAAGGACACTCTAATTCAACCACAGACAGTTGGGCTTCATGCAGGAATTGCTGGATAAAGTTCTATGGCTTGTGATGCAAGAGGTCAGACTAGATCATAATAGTCCCATCTGACCTAACGCTAGGAAATCGGTGCTGAGTACTTTCAAAGTGCCTCTAAAACAAATGTCATGGGGAGCCCATTTTGCATCCTTTGTCACCTCGGCAAAATTCCTGAAGATTGGCATGTGATCGTAATTGTGGGAAACCCCAAACCATGGGTGGCATCAATGTTCAGATATGCCTGAGAACACATACAATGTTCAAGAAGAAAGTGATTTTTTTTTAAAAAAAATACAGCTATGGCCTATACTATGAAGGGCTTTAAAATCTACATGGTCAAACTGCCACCATTGTAAAAAATGGCTAGGTAGTTGTAATATGATCATAATTCTTCAAACCTGTGTGCCCAAAGTGCTGTAGAAGCACTGCTGGGATGGTGTTACAAAAGGGAGTGATTGTGGTTAGCTGGATCACAGTACATTGTTTGGCTATACCAAAAGAAGGACAGGAGACATTTGACATGGGTCTAATCAGGCCACAACTTTATTATTTGATATCTGGGACTACCTGGCAGATAAAAGTGTACAGTGCAAGTTACCTCATGTTTATTCCATATTTACCGGGAGGGCTTTTACCAGCTCCCCCTCTTTTTTCCATCCAGGTCCTTCCAGCAAATCCATTGCCGGGATCTTACCATCCACCCTTCCCCTCGTAGGAGTGTTAAGGTGGGCTATAATAATGAGAGTTGGTGCCCTGCTGTACCAATCATAGGAGTCCTCAACCACTCCCATGTTCGCTCCTTTACCAAACACCTCTTTTTAAGTCCTTTTCCAAGCCATTTATTGAGTCACTGTATACCTTTCCTAT
Organism: Chelydra serpentina; assembly: GCA_037349315.1. Taxonomy (NCBI): domain Eukaryota; kingdom Metazoa; phylum Chordata; order Testudines; family Chelydridae; genus Chelydra; species Chelydra serpentina. Next base: position 34,483,031 of record JBAIAC010000042.1, read on the forward strand.
GGAGTACCTGCACTGGACATCTGCCCTAAACTTAAATAATGAGTTGCGACATATAGCCTACCGCCCTTCATGCCATGCATGAACAGAGCCCACCTGAACCCGCTGTGGGGAAGGTGAAAAAACCCCAACTCCACCTAGGCCAATATAATGGCAGGGGGAAAAAATTCTTACCCAGCCCCCCCACCCCCTCAACAAAGGGGCCCCTAGTGTAATGCTCATAGGTGGTCTAGACCAAACTTGGTATTTTACTACCTAAAGGGGAGGGAGGGTGGGTCTGCGTCAGCCTGCTCTGTGTAAAAATGGGGGGTTCAGGTGAAGAGCTGCCCCTTTTAAACCCCTCATTCCCAGGGGATGAGTCAGCAACCACGCTGACCCTTTTGCAGCAGCTTTCATCTGCCCCTTCTCCCCCAAGCCATAAAGCATGCTTCCCTTCTTTTGGCCAGCCAGCCAAATACTCCCTCCCCCACTTAAAGGTTCAGGGTGTTCATTGCAGTAGTAATCAGTACTAGTATCACTGTGATTGTACAGAAGACTTTAACCTGTGTTTACATAGGGCCCTCTCTTGCAAACTTCTTGCTCTTCCTGGCTAGAACTGCTGGACAGGGACGATTGCTAAAAGTCTCTGACACATTTTGGATTAGAACAGCACTAGTGCTATTAATGTTGAGGGCTCAGTTTCCACTTAAGGTAAATTTCTAATTATTTTTTCTCCTTTTATCACGTACAGTTAGTACAGTTTGGGGGGCTGGAGTCAAGGGTGAAGGAAATGGAAGCTGGGGAGGAGCATGAGAGCTATTCATTCTTCCGGGAGCAATAGTAGGTGAACTTCGGCTAGAGTAGGTGGAACACCAATGCTGCCTAGGTCATGAACACTTGCCATCAGTCCCAGGGCTATCAGTTTTACAGTGCTAAACCATTCATGAACTCAGATTATGATGACTGAGCCTCATGGTTAACAGGGCCTGCTCTAGCTTTTCTGCCGCCCTAAGTGGTGAAGCAAAAAAAAAGCTGCGTCCGAAGAGGAAACAATGTAGAAGCTGCTGAAGCCTTGCCTCCGAAGAAGAAACAATGTAGGACCTCGAGGGGGGAAAAAACAAAAAAAAACCCCAAAACCGGAGTGCTGCACAAGTGCCGCCCCTTCACATTTGCCGCCCCAGGCACCTGCTTCCTTGGCTGGTGCCTAGAGCCGGCCCTGATGATTAAGAGGCTGAAATGTTATTAGGTTCAAACAGCCCAATCCATTTTGTTGTCTTCATTTTTAACAGAGAACGTACCTGAGCATATTGAAAACTGCAGAAACAAGCAAATATTGTTTTTTAACTAAATTTGAATGTAGTGAACTTCGTACAAAAATTGGTGTAAGTATTAGTCCTCAGTTTTTTTGGACTCCATCAGTAGGGTACAGTAAGGTGCATCAGGGATGCCATAATAAGATCCATTATCTATCAAAACGCTTGGAAAAGGTGACTTGCCATTAACACTCTTAATAAAGTGTGCTAACTGTTTGGACAGTAAATTAGAACTTACTAAATCTTTGTTTAAACGGTAAGTTCATTAATGTGCTTTTAAAGAGCAAATACATGACTTAGAATCTGAGGTAAACCGTTGCCATCTGGCAAGTTTCACAGAGAAGTGTCTACTATTTTTATAACATATTAGAAAGGGGAACAACATCAAGTTAATTCTCATACAAAAATAGGTCAGGAACAGATTGTGACATGTAGTAGACACTAAATTACTTTTCAAAGAATAGCAATAGTGGAAACCTAAGTAATCTTTGCTATTATCTAGCCAGTCAGTTGTTTACTTGAGGAGTACCTCTTTGTAAGGGTAAGGCATTAATTCAGGGTAGGAAAATACTCAGTAGTATGATCTATTTTCTCCATTCCTTTTCTTTTTCTATTTAAAAAACAACAACCTACTTCTCTGCCAACATTGCCTGGAGGGGAGAGCCTCTAGAATGCTGTCCACACTCAGAACTCCGATAATGGCTTTAAGATCAGCTCACCTCTAAGCATGGTGCTATTTGTCTGAGTCCTATTCCTGTTGGTAGAAGAGGAAGTTTGAATATGTAAGGAATGGGAATTAATAATTAACAGTAATTAATGCGGACACTACTTGACAACTACTATTGGATAGATAGAGGTAATCAAGAAGCAAAGAAGAACATGTGATTTTTTTTTCTATTACAGGTCTTTAATAAAGACTGTAATAAACTTTAATAAAGTTTTCATTATGCTTATAATTGTTCTGATAAAGAAATAATGTCTAATCTTTAATTTTGCATATTTCTGTGCTGTTAGTGTTTATAAATATGAGTAATATGAACATATGCAGCTTTTTCCTCTGATCTCAAACTTCTCTACAAAGTTGTGTAAACATTTATTATGGCTATCTTACAAATTAGGAGACAAACACCAAGTGTAAGTAGTGCCCAAAGCCACAAAAGAAAGAGTAGCAGAACTGGGAATAGAACTCTTGTCCTGACTCCGTTCTTTACACTAACTACTATACACATTGATTCTCAATTAGTTCATATAAATGTGCTGAGAGAATCATTTTAGCAATATAACAAACAATGCAGCATACAAGAGAACTAGCATAAGCCATAATTCCACTGGTGCGGTTTATCCTAGGCTGTTGCATCATAAAAACACTCTTTCTTCTGTCTACATTAAATTTTAATGGCCTGCTGCTGGTTTCAGGAATAGAGCCAAAATAGCTCAGTCTTCTACACATATAGTTCTATATTTTTTTTTAAAAAAGACTATCTGCTTAATTTCAGCTTTAATGTACTTTGCAAATGGAAAATTGTTTTGAAGGGGGCTGGACGTATGACCTCTGGAGGTCCCTTTCAGCCCTACATTTCTATGATTCTATATTAAGTAGAAATCTGAGCTGTTGCAAATGGTCTTTCAAAATTAAACCCATATGCACTTGTGCTTTCTAGAATACAAGGAATACAGGGATATTTAAACAGACTGAAGTTTTGACTGACTCTTCCAAACCTTTAATACTTATATTTTGTCTAAAATCATATAATAAAAATAGGAAAAATGATCATTTATTTTTGAACAACTATGTTATGGAGTCAGAGACCAGACAAATATCAAAGAATGACCTATTGAGCTCATCTTGAAATAAATTTTCTGAATTATAGTGTGCTTATATCCATGCATCATATTTTCATAAACTTGAGTAAACTGTGAAATATTTCAAACTTCAGAATGTAACTAAATATCTGGCGATTAGTACCAACAACACAGAAGTCTTTTCCTGAGGTTTATCATCAAACCTTGTGAATTGTTCCTGATTCAAATCACTGAATTGCAGCAGGAGCTGTAAGAGAGCTATGTAATTTCTAGAATTGCTTTTTTGGTTCACACAATGTGAGAAAATAGTGGAAAGAGAGGATTTGATGATCAAACCACAGACAAAGAGTTAAAAAGGGCTGTTGTCCCATCAAGCAATTGTTGATATTTGACAGAAACTTTCTTTTGCAAGTCTGATTATGTAGGTAGTGGTTCAAATTCAGGGTTCATGGCCATTTGCTATTAATAAATAAGGCAGATAAGAGCTTTATATTCTAATTCTGCTGCCTGACAACACTAAAACACTGTCTTCATTCCTATCTGTAAAGTACAAACTACCTTGTTGGCACTAAACGTTGGAAAAAATTCAGTCAAAGAAACCATGTTAAAAGAATGTTCCTTTTGGAGATGAAGTCAGAAGACTATAGAAGCCAAAGGAGTTTCCACATGTGTACTTAACTCTGCCCCATTGTCCTTATGCAATATGATACATAGCCAGGTTCCTGGACCTGCTCTGGTGGCAAAAAGTAGCCAGAAATGACACCGATATAATCCCCTGATTTCCCCCCCCCCCCCCCCAGGTATGCCAACCCCTTCTAACTTCCAGAATAGAGAGCATGCTCGAAGGACAGAAGGAATAGTCCAAGTGCTACTGTGCTCCAGCAATCTCCAGCAACCAAAACACTATCTTGGGGCCATAGGCAACCACAGGTAATTTAAAGCAGACTGGTGGCTGCTCTAAGTTACACCAGTAACTATGCTGGTGCTGAGCTAGTCCAAGGAAAGGGGACTTGCAAAGGTGGCTTCAAATTTTCATTAAGCTCTTGCTGCTAACAAAATGTCTGAAGAACCTACACAACGTTCATTATGCATCTTTTAATATAGTGAACTACACTGAAAGGCCATCCACTAATTCTCAACTTTCTGCATTGCTCTATGATGACTGGGGTTCACTTAACCAGCAGTTTCCTCTCACACTGAAGTGAAGTGGTCCTCACAAGTTTAAGTGCTAACTTGACTTCTTGAATTAACAGAAGTGCAGGTTTTTCCTCAGTGACCAGCAATCTCCCCTTCAATTATTAATTTTAGTGGCATGGTCATTCTTCCTTGCTGATATCTCTCGGCAGCTAAACTACTGAACTCTTCTCACCAAAAGCAGAATATAGATATTTTGACCACATGTAACAGAATATGTGGAAACTGTTTCCGCAAAGCAAAGAGAACTTCGTTTTCAGATTTCATCAAGTGAAAGGAAGAGACCATCTGAATTAGGAACCAGTAAGTCGCACATGAAGAATTTCAGTCCTAGCTGGCTCACTATTTTCCTAATTACTCACAGCGGAGAAAGAAGTGGCTACCAATCCCTTCATCCAAAATGCAACTAACTGGCATTACCTGGCCCACTGTAAAATACTGACAGTGCTCTTTTGACAGCTGATTTTTTTTCTAGAGAAAACGTAACAAATTTTAGCTGCGTCTGACAAAGGAGAGCACAGCATTTCATTGCAGAAGCCTCAAAAGTTCTTTTCTCATTTTAATTCTTGTTTTTGTGACTCAAGTTAGGTTTTTTCTCACCACGACTGTAGACAAAGAATAATTGTATGTTGATCAAAAATTACTTAAGATCATTTCCTCACTTTAACCCTAGTGTCACAAAGATAATACAAAAATACTCAGGTTCATCCATGACACTGAGCAGGGCCGGCGCGCCCACTAGGCAACCCTAGGCAGTCGCCTAGGGCGCCGGGAGCCGGGGGCGGCTGGCGGCGGCTGCCTCCTGCCCTCCCGGCTCCGGGGCTGAGCTGGGAGCCGGGGGGCAGCTGACCATGGTTGCCCCCCACCCTCCCAGCTCCGTGGCTGAGCCGGGAGCTGGTGGGGCAGCTGGCCGTGGCTGCCGCCCGCCTGCCGGCTCCGCAGCTGCCACCCGCCTGCCAGCTCCACGGCTGAGCTGGGAGCCGGGGGGGGGGGGCGCGGCTGGCCGTGGCTGCCGCCCGCCCTCCCAGCTCCGTGGCTTAGCCGGGAGCTGGGGGGGCCACTGCGGGCAGGGGGAGGCTGCAGTGGGTTCTGAGCTGCTGGCGGTGGGGGAGCTGCCATGGTGGGGGAATGGCTGCGGGAGGGCCGGTGCAAGGAAGTTTCACCTAGGGCGCAAAACTTCCTTGCACTGGACCTGACCCTGAGCCTGAGTATACTGTATTTTTGATACCTTCTTTATAATTAAAATGTCTAAAATAGTTATTTTTGGTATGGTTATTGTTTCTGGGCCATGTCCTCAGCGGTTACAAATCAGCATAGCTTTATTACAGTTAGTTTTACTGCTTCTGAAAATCTGGGCCTCCAAATTTAGTCTGCTCTGGAGTAGAAGTTTTGTGGGAGGGTATTACAAAATATTTTAGTCTGGAAGGGAGTCACACGTTGGGGAACTCTGTAGACAGACCTCCCTACTTACAGGTGTCTGTCCAGTATCTTTTCTGAATTGAAGACATCACTTTATCTCTGTCTAGCAACAAAAAAAAAAACCCTCCCAATTGTGATATTTACGTTATGGCATAGCTTTTGAAAAAAGTGGTGGAAGGAAATTCCCTCTCCAGTTACTTAAAACTAAATTGGGTAAATCACTGGAGTATCTACTATAGGGATCAGCCCTACAATATATATTGCTTATAAGGCCTTTTCCATCTCTCAACTTCTGTGTTTTATTACTCTGTCTTGAGAATTGATGAAAAAAAGAATATTCTGTCCAAAAATGATTTCTTTCCCTTGGGAAAGAGATTTCCTCAACATTCTTCAAAGTTCAATAAATGTCACTCAAAGATAAAAATTAATCTCCTTGTAAAACAAAATGGTCCAATAAAAACAGCCATTAATATAAATAAACCCATGAAACTTGCAAAGTTATTTAAGTCTCACTTATGGTGCTTTTCTTCAAGAGGATCAGTTTAAAGTCCTGCGTCAAATTTCTACCCTGCTTGCATAAATGTACTTGGGTGGGGACCCTCTTCCGCCTCTGAGAACCTGGCAGGATAACAGGATACCAGACTCACCTAGCAGAGGGACCCCAGCTCACACACCAGCTCTGTTCCACAGCTCTGAGGAGGCATGGATTGCAGGTGTGAGGGAATATCCACTGTTTATATGCTGCATTAGTAGCATGGCATTAGGAAGGGGTGAATGCTACTTCATTTTAGAACACCCACAAGGTGAGCCATTCAAGGTGTTCTATCCTGGTATCCAGAATCATCCTACACTGTGCATGAAGAATGACTACAGCTTTGTTCCCTTTTCTTGTGGTGATACCTGAACCCTTTGCAAGGCCAGAATTTGTTCTTAGTTTCTGTTTCCAAGATACCTTTCTTTGGAAACTCTGCTTTCACATTTCCTACCCATTTCAGGACATGTCTGTGATGTAGCTGGAATATTTTGGGGGAACATCTGAATGGCTCAAATAAACAGAGAGGTATTTCTTATCTTATCATTTTTGTAAGTAAGTCCATTGTATTGAACTACAAGTTTACAGGTTAGCTAATTACTCAAATAGATGATGCAGTGATAAGTTCTACAAATATTGCACTGTATTAATGATTGAGCTTGTTTTGAGTACTAATAATCTCTTCCACAGCTAAACTATAATGTTAAAAGTACAAATAAAACCTCAAAAAAACATTTAAAAAAATAATTACAGTACGTTGGAGTGAAAGGTTCAGTTTTGTAACATTCAAACTGAGGCAGAACTGGCAAAGCAGTTCTCTGAAGTATAAAATCTCACTGAACAAATGCAAACTGGCTTTGTTGGACGTGTCAAACTCTAACTAGGCCATAGAGGAGAAACCCGAGCCATGGTTTTACTGAAGTGAGTGAAGCATCTCCTGAAGAGTTCAAAAGTAAGAGACAGAAAAGAAGTAACACTTTTTTGGAGTCCATTTAAAAAAAATCCCTATTTACTGTGAGACCAGCCTACACATTGTAACATATTGCAAGCATTCCTGACTGCATTTTCCCCGACTCCTGGACTAGCAGTGGGTGAAAGTTTTTTGGCTGGAACTTTTTTTGGGATGAAAACTGCAGATATGGTGACAGTGAAACATTCTGCAAATTCATGTGTGTTGTGCCAAATTGTTTTTGGTTTTAAAAAATAGTTTAAAAGTTAATATTTTGATTTTTTTTTTCCAATCCAAAACAACTTTTTGTTTGAAAACTTTTTAATTTTCTTAATTGTTTAAATAATACTCAAAATCTAAATAATGTTCTGTTTGACTTCAGACTATTCCCTCCTCCCTCCCCGATCTTTCTGAATTGCCAGCAAATAGAAAAGTCTGTTATTCACTCAGCTCAAACATTGAGCCTTAGCCATTGCCTGCTGAAACAGTCTACTTGTGGTTCAGCGCAAAGAGGAAGAAGTTAGTATTGTTCCACCTGTTTAAGGGCAAAGGGTTTGGGATTGGAAAAACTACAGGGAGTACATAAGGCTAGAGAGCGTTTGAACTGTAAAATTGCTGCATATGGTGAAAATAAGTCACAAAAGCAGGGACTTCTATGGAGAAAAAATACATGGTGACATAGGCTATCCAGAAAACATCTTGCATCCAAAAGTGTTTTGTTGATAAAGTGTCTAAACAAGTAGGAAAACAGTGCTCCAGTGTATGACGGTACTTGGTGAATTTTCCATACAGCATACAAAATTGAATGCCTCAGAGGCGTTTTTCAGATTTACCCATTACGTTGATGTGCATAAAATGAATGGAGTCCACACAGACTGAGTCCTTGAGTCAGATCTTTTGTGTGTAGACACCATTCACCATATTTAATAAAAAATGAAAGCAAATATGGTCTTGAAAATACCGGAAAAGAGGGCAACGCTTGCTGTGATGTTAGATAAATCCACAATTTCAGGCAGATACTCAATCCTGACACTGTGACTTAAGGCAGTAGTAAGTGTCTTTAGATTCAGCACCATTCTCTTTCTTACTGGAGCTCATCCATCTGACTGATTGTTGCACTTCTTCTGGATTGTATGAGGTGCAATCAATTCACTGAACACTGCAAAGCTGCTGGATTTCCTTACCATCTGATGGAGTATCTGTCAGTCTGGAGAAAAAAATCTGGAATAACTGCTGGTTTATTAATCACACTTCCAATCTCTTCATCTGGTATTACTGCAGTCACCAGCTCGAATTTGCTGTTGGAGACATGGCTGAGATGTCAGTGCAATGACTCTCACATAGGTACTCTGACAAGTTTTGTGCCCTCTGCAACTTCTCTTCCAAATATAAGAGAGAACATTGTGCCTGTGCCAAGAGTGGAGATACAGCTCAGCACCACTGGCAAGATCCCGGACAGCTGCTGGATGGCCTCAAGAGAAGTCCATTGAGGCCATTTGGAATGCATAACCTGCTCTTCAGAAGCACTAAAGTAAAGCCTCTGATGACCAGATCAAAGATGCAAAACAATGGATGGCTCACCAATGTGCTGAAGAGGCAGAGCAGGCCAGCCCCCACATGTCATTTTATGATGCTAATTATAGCATGGACAATATATTAAAATTCATCCATCTTAGAGGGTTTTTCCAGACCCTGACAAACAATATGGTACTCTGACAAGGACATCAACACCTTGACATCTGTGTCTGATGTGTGTGCAGAATTCTGACCTAAAACCTGGCTTAATGTGACGATATGTGCTTTGGGCCCAAGAGAAAAATCTCTCTGCAAAAGATCTAACATGAATGACATGTAGAAGTGAAAAAGAGTCCTGTTAGACTATAAGGTGCCACAGGGCTCTTTGTTGCTTCTACAGATCCAGATTAACATGGCTATCCCTCTGATACATGAATGACATGGAAACAGTACAATTGTCCCGAGCCTAGAAAGATTGTGGAGGGACTGACGTGCCAAAGGACTTGAGAAGACTGACAACTGCAGTTGCAACAATTCTCATTTCCACAGCTGGATTGAGAGAAGATTCAACACCACAATACATCTCATTCCCTCCAGCCTCTTGGTTATAAGCCTGTCTGCACTGGTTTGTGAATCTCATTGAGACACCTGTCAGCAAAGGTGATCCAAGAAAACACCAGAGTATGGCTTTAGAGTGAATGGCAATCAGTTGATGTCACTGCATTGAAAAAGAGAGAGGCAATCACAATCTACTTTGAGTGGCTTATTTTGGCATCTATCTCAAATGGACATAGTTTGGCGTATGGGTGGAGCTTGGAAGAGTACTATTTATTTTCACTCCTCTCCATGCCCCAATTTGAACACACAGCATTTGTAGTGATTTATATCAGCTTTAAACAACTTACTATAAGATTTCAGCCTTTCAGTGGCATAAGAAAGCAGCGTGTGTGACCAGCATGTTAGTATGGTAAGCATCAAGCCATTAGCTGATAGTCAAGATCTCTTCTTTGTTTAGTAAACTCTACTTCACTGTGATGTACCATATAAGCATTGATGAATAATCCTTTAAAATGTATATTTTAATACTTGCAACATTAATACCTACTCCCAAAAATAAATGAAATCTAAAGATTCTGAAAGACTATTTTATTCAATGTTTTTTAGGAGGGTAAAAACATGGAGGCTGAAACAGAGATCGCATCTGAAGTGGCAGGATTACATCCCTCTCAGTCGGAGTAACAGAATATAGCTGGGAATTGTTTCTCCCCTTCAATGAGGAAAAAAATACTGACGAGTAGGATGGGGTCTTTGACAAATTGATGCCAATTTGCTTGCTTAATACAAATAACACTTTAGTAGAGTGTAACATTAATCTCTCCTTTTAGCCTTTCAGTTTCCTTTGGTAGGCAGATGCCAGTATTTTGCTATTATTTTAAACAAACATAATTAAGCAATGAGTGACAACTTCATAGACCAAATTCTGTTTCCTTTCACTGTGGTGAGTTCAGGGGTTTTACTCCAGATTCACACCCAAACAAGGTCAGAATCTAGCCTGATTGTGTTAAAGTTGATTAAAAGCTGTCCAGTGATCAGAGCACTGAAACTCTCTGTGTTTTCCAGTCATTCTTTAACAAGAGCTTGACACTTGAGTATCTAGGAATCTATATGGATAAATGAATATTCCTTGCAAATCATGGGACCTTCTTGACAGGAAAGATATGAAGACTTATAACTGGACTGTAATAATGAAGGCTTTTCATGGATCCACTGTATTACAAATAATTCTTCTGTCTCACATTTTATTATGCTGCTGTTGTCTGTTCTACATACCTAACTATTTACTTAAAGAAAGTGCAGTTATCGGTTATCGCTGAACAAGGGAGCTGATCGCGTCATTCCTCATTTTGATCATTCTGTCTGGAGCATGTCTGCTGTTATGCAGCTTAACTGACCTGCATTATAATAACCACCACTTTGTACTTAGGCACATCAATTCAAGTATTATTTTTACGGCTGGGCAAAATTTTTCAGCTGAAACTCCTTTTTTAGCCCAAAATGCAAATTCAGCAACACTGAAGCATTTTGTGAATTTGTCTGTTCCATTGAATTGTCTCAAAAACAAAGAGGAGAAAAATCCATTTAAATTTTTCAGTTTGAAATTACTGTTTCAAAAAAATCCTTTACTATATAGATATAGATATATAAAAATAAAAAACAAATAAAATATTACTTCAATTCTGATCACTTTAAAACATGACCAGACCTGAGATCCATCTACTCCGGTGTCCTATTTCCGACATAGCAGCAGCCAATGCTTCAGAAGAAAGTATGAGAACCCTTGTAGCAAATAAGGGAATAACGTCCGGCTCAAAGAGATTTTTCCTGACTGACAAGAAATTAGTAATTGGTTTATTCTTTGGAGAGAGTATTTTGGGATTAGAAAATGGTGGGAATGGGGAATATTGGGTGGCAGGAGGGAGAAGACTGATTCAATGAGGTTGTGGGAGGACTCGGCTAGGAGATGGAAGAGAGAGGACGGTGTGGGAGGCAGGGGGATTGGGCTGTATGTGTAATGGGAGGCAGACAGGGCTGGGACAGGGACTGTCTCGGGAGAGGGGAACAGGGGCAAAAGGGTCTGTGACCACTAGAGCACACTTTGCTCCAGGATCTGTAATAGAGCCCAAGATACTTGAGTCTCAACTTTCTTGTGCTATCAGCAAATGTCCGTGAAATCCCCTGCCAGTGTCCCCTCTCTTCTAGTGTTGGTTCACATAGCAGATGGCAACCTATTACTGACATCAGTTACTTTGTTAGCTCGAGTGGCAAAGGTTTGTGCAGTGCATCTAAAGGTTCCAGCCCTGTTCATGTGGATGTCAGTATGACGCCACATGATGGAATTTCTGTATCTTTTTAGTTTTCTTTTTAAAAAAACCTAGGAAATCTCTCTTCTTCCCCCTTGTCTCCCATCCCTGATTTAAAAGAACATTATTATGGTTACCAAGTCGAGCACTCAATGATTAGGGAAAGTTGGGATTAAGATTAATTGTGTAATTTTAATTCGGCCCCCTTGTGCATATATATTATGATACAGTTTTCAGTTACATGATTGCATACTATTTTTCCACAGGAACCCTGCCTGATTCAGTGCACAGGAGGGACTGTGCTCTGGGGATGAATAAGGGTTGTATAATAAAGGAGCCTGTTAACTGTAGGACTCTGCCTCATTTGTCGTGAATGAGGTAGGGGATTGCAGGATTTCAAGGCAGTTGAATGCTGCTGTCGGGAACCGGATTCTATCCCTACCTCTGCCAGAGAGTTTGCATGTGATGCTAGTCAAGTCACTGAACCAAAATTTTCACAGGTGGCCATGGCTTTGGCTACACTTGCAGCTATAGAGCGGTTTTAGTTAAACCAGCCTTCGGAGAATGCACTAAGGAAAGTCCTGCAGTCTGTCCACACTGACAGCTGCAAGCGCCCTGGTGTGGCCACATTTGCAGCACTTGCAGCGGCATTGGGAGTGGTGAATTATGGGCAGCTATCCCAGCGTTCAAGTGGCTGAAACATGCTTTCCAAATGAGGGGGGGTGGGGTAGAGTGTGTATGTGGGGGGGGGGGGAGAGAGAGAGAGAGAGAGAGAGAGTTTTTTTGGCGTGCTGACAGTGTGTCACAGCAACGCTATCTTGTAAATTCAGACCCCCCGATCCCCGTCTCTCTCTCTCTCTCTCTCTCTCACAGCAAACATTTATTGATGCAGATAAGCAGCCTGGAGAAGATAAGCAGCCGCTGTTTGAAACTGCACTTCCTCATTCCTCAGCCGATTTCATAACAAAGAGAAGAGAGGCTTAATCTTAATGGGATTATGGGACAGCTTCCGGAGGTCAATCAGTGTGTAATAGCGTTACTCCCCGTTTACACTGGAGCTGGAGCATCTCAGCCAATGCACAACAGCTGTTCACCTCCCCGAGAGGATTGAGAACCAGGAGTGCTTAACCAGGGAGTTAGAGCGCTCTACATGCCTTGCCAGTGTGGATGGGAAGTAAGGTAGAACACTCTAGGAGGCTTTATTGCGGTATAAAGTGCAAGTGTAGCCAAGCCCCTGGATGTCCAACTGGAGACCCTTGTGCTCTGATCTGCAAAGGTGCTGAACACTTGCAGCTGAAGTCAATGGTAGCTGTGCTTTGAACATATGAAATTAGGTATCCAAAACTTGTGGGTACTTTTGACCTGATCTCTTTACTTTCATTCTGTAAAATACAGATAATTCCATTCATTCCTCTCATGGGGGTATTATGAAAATTATTTAATTAATGTCTGAGAAGACGGCTGATATTATAATGATGAGCACCACAGAAAAGCCCTTGGGGAAATTAATAATTCTATACTCAGAGCAAAGTTTGACTAGTGTGCAGTAAATATGACTATTTTTAACAAAGATAAAACAAAATATTGGACAATTTTTTTTATTCAGCGAACACTGTCCATCCTGTGCACTGAATATTTCCCAGACCCCCTGCCTCAGTCTGTGATCATGTAATTATAGACTGTATCATAAAGCATACACACCTGGCAGCTGAATTAAGGTTGCATAGGTAATCTTAACTCTAGCATTTTTGAACTTTTGAGTGAATCATTGACTTTACATTAAAATTGACTATGATGCAGTTAATTCTAGCTAATGTAACTAATGTCTAATCCGTTTTGGGATTCTGCTCAGCACCATGATATATTATTGCAATAAGTTCCATAGGCTGTGTTAAGGGGAAAAAACCTCCTTTTATCCATTTTGTGTGTTGCCTTTCAATGTCTTTCCCTGTGCCCTGGTTCTTGCACTATAAAAAATGGAAAATAGAAGTGCTTGATGTGCCCACTCTACACCATTAATTATTTTATATCCCTCTATTATGTCTTATCTTGACTTTAAATAGTCTTAACCTTTTCAATCTCTTCATATCAGTACTGGCCGGTGCCCAAAATAGCAGGTCACAAGCCACCCCTTCTCCCCCCAACCACCATACTCTCCTAGGGAAGTTTAATTTTATGTTCACAGTGGAAAAACTGAGACACAGGTCAGGAGTCTCAGATAAGTGTTTTGTTTGCTGATACGGGACGATGGAAGGGAAGTGGCAAGAAAAAGGGTGTTCTTTTCCTTCTCTCACTCTCATCTTTCTTTCAGAGGGAAACATGGGGACACTGTACTGTAAATGGCAAAGTGGTAGAAAACAGTATTTATCTTTCTGTCACCTCTTTGCTGTTTCCCCCTAGCCCCAACCTTGGTGTTAACACACGATTTCTTCCTGCTGTGTTCTTCACCCACAGCACAGCACCCCACCAGTCCACCCATTTCCTCATTCCCCAATGGACTCCTTTCCTATTTGCACTCAGTCCTGCCCACATGACCCATCATCCTTCTATTTCAGAGCCTGCTAATATTCCCTGGTCCTTCCAGCCCAACTCCCACCTGCTCAGAAATCGTCTCTTCTCCCCACACCTATCCCCTCAGACTGAAAAGTGCTCTTCTTTCTGCTTAATCTCTCCATAAGTCAGAGCCACTCCTTCAGCTCTGAATCCTCATCTAACACCCCTAGCCTCCATGCACTCCTCCATGCTCAAACTCACCCGCCAGGCTGAGAACCCATCGTCTCTCAATTCCACTTCCTTTACTGAGCTTGAAGTAGCAGAAGCAGAGGCAGCAGAGAGAGACTGTGATACAGGAAGCCCTATAACTCTGAACTGGCTCCACAGAACCCTGTATTCTGTTCTGTGCTGCCTCCTGCTGCCTGAAGCCTACATGCTCCAGTTCCTAGCCCCACAAGGAGATGCCAGTGGCAGCCAAATGTGTTGTAGACTCGAAGGGTTGAAACTTGGTGGCAGCAGATGTTAGTACTTTAACACATCCAAGGCTGTGTATGCAGAGTGGATGACAGCGGTGCCATTATTAATGGGGTGAAGCCCTACCATTCCCTAATGATCTACCCATCTATATTTTTCATAGATTAAATAAAGGTTAAGATTTTAAACTTTTACTTGTAATGTGTTCTCACAGCATGATGATACTACACACTGATGTTAAAATGAAGTACACTGTATGTAAGGAATTTTCTTGTCACAAAAAAATCGCTATGTACATTTACAGGTTCTCTTTTGTTAGGAGTCCATAAAAGACCTAGTTATGCTTGCAAACCCCAAATTCCCACTAAGGTTCATGGGAGTTTTGGGTACACAAGAAATATGGGATTGGTAATTTGTCTTTAAACACCAGTGTTCAAGAAAGGAATTTTCTTATTCTCATAATATTTAAGGATTGGAAAGCCTAAACAAAACACTAATAGTGCACAGCTAAAATCCAAGGAATACATATTTCAATGTAAAAAATAAAGCAAAGATGGTTTAAACACATGTTTTTTTCTAGGAAGACTTTTAGTCTCATCTAAAAAGATAGGTGGTACTACCTTGACACCATTCTGGCCTGTCGTACAATGCCAGACTGTTTCTTATCAATATAACCCAAAAGAAAAAATGGTCTGCCTAAATATTTCATGTGTTCCAGGGTGTGTGTGTGTGTGTGTGTGTGTGTGTGTGTGTGTGTGTGCGAGCACGCACAGTTCTATTTCTCTGATGATTTGTTTCTTTTGGATCATGTAGAATGTTCCTTAAGTACTCAATAAAATAACATAATTGTGATTTCATCTGTTCTGTTATGAAGTATAAGATAATATTATGTTTATGGTTAAATACAGCCTCAAGGACCTCATACAGTGCCAAACAAGTAAGTTGTTTTCAATTAAGGACATCAACTCAATGCTCAGTAAACACACAAGATTATTTATGTATGAGTTGGGGCTTGATGCTCTTAGAAAATGGGTATTAGGAGCATCCAGCTTGACTTGACTTTGGACTTAACTATCTTAAAAATTCAAGAATGATAAAAATATTGTGCCTATTATAAGGCTATGTCAGAGAAGATTTTGATAGTTAATTCTGTATTGCTTGTAATGTATGGATGCTCTTAATGATTCTATTAGAGTTTAAATAACAGAATTCAGCACAAATGTATTTCTACTGAGCAGCAGAAACATAATTTCTCTGGAACTGCAGCTGCTGTAGTTGAAGATTAGGCTCTTACTATCCCTTAGGGAGATTACTGTCTCTGCCAGCTGACTTAGTTTTTATACAGCCAGTGATTTATTAGATTGCTTTGCTCTTAAGTGTGATAATAGGCCTTATGCTTAGCAAGGTTTAGAGACTTCCAGTGCATTAATATTTTATGGCAATGACAGTCAAGACACATTTTGTTTACCTAACAAGACAAGACAAGCTAGAGCTGATGTGTATTGGAGATTAGCACATTTAACTTGTAGGAACCATGCCAATTATATCTTTGGTGCTTTATAATGGCTTGCATAATTGTAATTTAACCATTTACAGAGTTGGTGCATAAACATTATATGCAAATTAGTGTAGTTTGTACCAGGGTATTGATAGATGCATCCCTTCCACTACTGACTACAGCTCCGGCTACTCACTTGCATAGTGTTATATATCTATTTTTCCTAAATGTATTCGATTGGATGCTGCTATTAATGGAGGCTGAATTACAGGTATAGGGATTCCACATTTAGTTCAGGAGATTCAGCCTATAATGAAACTGACTGAATGTTGGTCTTATGAAAGTAACTTGCTTGCTGTACTTGTCCCATGTGCTATCTAAAATAGTACTCGGGGTTCAGTGACTCAATCTCAATGACAGTAATAGCTTCTACTGCCCAAATAAATACTTCAAATGAATTAGTTCTCGACTGGTTGCTTTTATTTCTCCTCAACAAAGCAAATTCATCAGCAAACGGGGGGAGGGATAGCTCAGTGGTTTGAGCATTGGCCTGCTAAACCCATGGTTGTGAGTTCAATTCTTGAGGGGGCCATTTGGGGATCTGGGGCAAAAATTGGGGATTGGTCGTGCTTTGAGCAGGGGGTTGGACTAGATGACCTCCTAAGGTCCCTTCCAACCCTGATATTCTATGATATGAAAGTCTGCTTATTGTTTGTAATAGAAAGGACAGACTAAAGATCAAAGGATGAGGCATCTGGCATTGATTCACTATGCCTGCAAATTCTTCCAGTCCTTCTAGCAGTTATACATAGGGGAGAAAACATTAACACACACACACCACCAACAACATAGGACCTTATTCTGCTGTCACTTAGTGGTTTAAATCACATGTAATTCCATTGAATCGAATTACCCCATGGTACAACTGGTTTGGGAGAAAAATAGGCCATATTTAAAAAAAAACAACCTCTTCTTTTAAAGGGAAAACACCATGACATAAAAGCAAATAATATACTATAGGCACGTACTATAATATACCATAATCTTCTCTCTATATGTGTTAATTCCTTTTTAAGTGATGTTCTGTACAATCCTCTGAGGGCTACAATAAACTCTAAAACCTTTGGGTTAGTGTAATCTTTCTGCTGCTGGCACAGTGCCTATATCTGATTTAGTCTGCTGATATTTTTGTACGCCACTTTGGAGAAACAGTTGGCCTTTTATTGATGGGATTTTATGGGAGCAAGTGCACATTTTAAATCAAATGAATATACTTCAAAATAATGAGTACATACTACTGTTAAACATCATTTTTAATTTAGTTTTTTCAATGTAAAGCTGCAGATACTAAATCAATTAGAGCTCTTGGAAAAATACCAGTATATTCTGGCACTGTTTTTAATGGTGTTTTTGTTGAAATTTCCCATTAATTTCATGAAAAACAAACCCAACATTTGCATTGTAGGAAAACTGAATTTTTTTCCCTCAAAATCCCCAAAATTTTCCCCAAAATGTTTTGGTTTCCTTTTTTTAATCAAAAGCTTAAACTTTGCCCAACTCTAATACTAATACTAGTAAAGAGACATTATCTGAATTAAAGCGGTGATGGTCATGGCAGGTGCAGGAAACTGGGAGTTGGACTAACTGGATTCTGTTTGACCCTGGACTTGTCACTTTGTGACTTGGAACAAGTGACTTAATCTATCCGCGTTTCAGTTTTTAAGCAGGATGTTGGGAGACTTAATTTTAAAGTACTTTGAGATCATTTGATAAGTGACATTATAGAAGCCTAAAGTATTATTACTTTTTATTTGTGTGTGTGTGTGTGTGTATGTACGTACGTATTAATTATCAGTAATAATGACCACTTAAGTTAGCCTGCTGTCCCACCAGCAGCTGAAATTGGTGTCGTGTACTACCCCGCTTTGGCATTCTTCTTGGGATTCAGAGGCAGTGGGAGTAGGAGCAGTTACAGGGATGGGCATGATGATGATGAGCTTTGTCAGTCATTCAGTGAAACCTGATAAGCTAATCCACAGAACTCTGATAGTAGGAACTATTTCAGTTGTGCCTAGCATGGAGCTAGAAGGAGCGATGTTAAAGTAGAAGCTAAAAAACCGAGGGCGCAAAGCAAGAAAGCCAGGAGAGAGGTTGAGGAGAGGCAAAAGTCAAGATCATGGCTCTAGTGTCTTCAGTCACTGCAGAACATAGTTGCTCAAAGTGTGGCCATTGGAATCCTAAAACACTAACTCTCTGTGGACCGAGGACAAGAAAAGACATATATAACCAATTACATGTGTTCAATGAATTAAAAAATAAGGATTATTTCTTATCTGTTGCACTATCTTAAACAAATGTCATGGTGGTGTGAGTTTTTATTTTTCATAATCAAAATGTATGTATGTGTCAGTTAGACATGGCTCTTAGGCTTTTGGCAAGGTACCAGTGTGACCATTGGTGATTGAAAAATGTGAGCAGTCTTCTTGCAAGGAATATGAAGCTAGTTTAGCATGTACAGCTTGGGGGTGGGGGGTGGGGGAGGGCTGGTCATTGGTTATGATATATGTCCTGATGAGGTGAAAAGATGTGTGTGGACTAAATGGTAAGGAAGATAACTTTTAGATCAGACAGACTAACCCCCTTTCTGTTTTTAGTTGTGTGTATCTCTCTCTCTCTCTCTCTCTCTCATTATACCATCCTATTTAGTGAAATTCTTAGGACCTATCCTTGTGGGGTATCATAATGAGGCTGTTTATAACTGGATTATTTAATCTAGGAACTATATCTTGGTGAATACTTCAAAAAGTATTTGAAATATGCAGATTTATTTCAGTGGTATTTGTAACCACATTTATGCTTTTTTTTTTTTTTTTTTACACACATTCCGATCAGCAAATTTTGGTTTGCAAAATGTTTGTGGAAAGGGTGTATTGCGAATACTCATGAGACTATGGCAGCATAATTCATATGAGTTATTCATGCTAGAAGGGCTTTGTACAGCTGTCTTGAAAGCTATCTCTGTAGTCATGCAGTATGGGAATGAAAAGAATACCTTCTTATTTAAGCAACTAATCACAGTATGGAGAGCAAATGCTTGAATCAATAATCTTGGCAAATAGTTTGAGAGCAATAAGCTGAAAAATTCTCTCCAAACCATATATTGAAATAATTTTGAGTAACAAATACATTTTGGAAATTGACATCTGTTTATAGATAACTTGTGGACAGAAAGTTACTTGTTGAGTAAAATATCTACTGTGAATAGTTTGCCAAATTCTACTGTCAGGGAAATAAATACCTATACTATACATTGTTTAAAAATACACAATGAAACCCATTCCCAAGATTTAATGTTACAATGAAGAATCTTCTCTTTCAAAACTGTTTTCAATTACTATTCTTTTAATCAAAAACATGTTTACATTCATGTTGCTTTCTTTTTTGAATACCTGCAACAATAAAGTGAAAGCAATCCAAGAATTAATTGATTCTTTACATCTCATTTTGCTATTTGGATTTATACTGCTGGATACTTAGCTAACAGTAAGCAGATACTTGTCAAAACATTGGGAATAATTAGTCCAAATGTTCACGACCTTTACCAGACAGCACACTGCATGATCCAAGGAATTACATGCAGGGTGGGAGGGAGGGAAATTACATCATTTTACAGAAAATAAACTTCCCCTAGAGATCTGAAAAGTAAGGCCATTTATTACAGAAAGAAAGGAGCTTTTTAAAATGTATAACTTAATAAGAAATGTACTTTTAAAACCTACTACATGACAAGAAAAACACAAAGACATGTCAGGAAAACCATTTTAAAAGTTGTAGCACCTATTTATTTTTCAGGAAAATTTCCAAAGTATACAGGAAATAGAAACCTTACTCAGAGTATTTTAGTTTATTGAGTTCTCTGTGCCTTGAAAATAACAGTAGAAATCTCAAGGGACTCCTATAAAGATGTATTACATCATAAAGTAAACTACGGATAGTAACCCATATTATTAAACTGTCAACATACATTAGACTACAATTTGTCCACCATCCAACTCAACTTAAAGCCTCACTGTTAGCAGGAAGTTTAAACCATAAGGCTATTCTGTAATCATCTAAGGCCTAAGGTACTTTGGATATATGTTGTAATAATCGCTGCACTGCAAAATGTGTGAATTTCATTGGTTTAGGACTGTGAATGCTCAACCATTACGAGCAAGGATTCTGAAGGATTACCACTTAAAAGGTTTTATTAGTGATGCTGTAGATTTTTATTTCACAGCATATTAACAAAGGTTTGTGATAACAGTAGTAATGAAAAATAAATCTTAAAATGCAGTGCTTAAACCTTGTTTAATTTCCACACGCCAAACCTGGGAAAGTGGCATTGCTTATAAATTCTCAATTAGAGAGAGCAAGGATATTGCTTTGACTACTGAAATGCAAGAGATAAGTGTTACCCAGCGGTAAGTGTTATGCAGCAGTAGTTATAACAATCCCAGCCACAATAACATTCAGTGACAAGCATCAACTTATACTTGTATGTATTTGTCTAAAACATTTTTCATTTCTAGAAATCCAGTCTGGGATCAATGCCTCATTGTGCTAGGCACTGTACAAATAAGTAACGAAGATGAGTCCCTGCCCCAGAAAGCTTACAATTTAGATGTGAGACAAGGTGGAATAGGTGGCCAACATGGACAAGTGGGGCAGGAGAGTTTGGAGAGTGAAGTCACAATAAAACAGGATTTAAGGGGGTGATAGATGGGGGAGGGATAGCTCAGTGGTTTGAGCATTGGCCTGCTAAACCCAGGGTTGTGAGTTCAATCCTTGAAGGGGCCATTTAGGGATCTGGGGCAAAAATTGGGGATTGGTCCTGCATTGAGCAGGGGGTTGGACTAGATGACCTTCTAAGGTCCCTTACAACCCTGATATTCTATGATTCTATGATGTGTAGCATGAAGACAGTGGTGAGGCTATGCTGATATATTACATAGTAATATTCCTTTATCCATATGACCCGTATTGGGATTCTATTCCCGTGAAAGGTACCATATAACATAATTATACTCTTCACAAACAAAAAATGGGGAAGGAAATCCAATAGGTTTGTCACATAGTTATTTTCCAATCTAAACACAGGATTCTTGAGCAAATAGTAATACTATACAAAAGACGTCAGCATCGCTATTTCAAATAGTGGTCAAAGACCGGGATTATGATGGGAAATGGTGGAAGACTAAGCAAACTTCATCCACAATCCCAAAATATGGATGTTTTAATCATCAACATTATGTTTCAGGCATAATACCCTATTGAAATGATTAGGGCATTAGTAAAATCTTGTACTTCCAAAACAAGTTTGGGACTAAATTGACCTGTCCCTTTTGACTTTTAAAATTGGGGGTGGGGGGAAGATGGAGAAAATGGAGACTATAGTAATTATCTTCTCAGCACCAAACTTGTATGCAAAAAGGACTAGAATATTGAATGTGATCATTCATTTTCTCTGACCAAAATTTCTTTTCTTGGACATTTCTGTCCAACAACTGTCTCAGCAGGAAGCTTTACCAGTCACATGTGAAAATAATTGAGGAACAAAAGCCTAATGTAAAATTGATTTACAATTTTCTTGAGCAGGATTTGAGTCAAAAATCTTGTTGCTACTGAGAAATTACAGCATGCAGCACTCTGCTGCCAAGGAAAGCATCTGCAAGACCCATACTATATTTCTAAAATGTAACATTTCCTGAATATATAAACATTTTGACCAGGTTGCACTTTTGCAAATTCCTTCCTAGGATGCTTCAGCCTTTCTGCCCAGGAAGCAGTAACTGCTCTGATTTGAATAAGCTTTGATCCCATCGTTGGCTATAACCCCTGGCTTTGAATGCATCTGAGATGTACGCTTTTAGTCACTGAAAGATACACACTTATGAAGCTTTTTCCCCCATACTGCTGGGTGCTTTAAAAACAAACAAAAAAGGGCTTAGGGTTAATTCTCTGGCTCTTCTGGTGTATATCTTTTTAAAGCACCTCATTCACAGTATTCCATACATTTTTAGTTATGTTTAGGGACGGGCCAAAAATATGGGAGACCTAGCCCATATGGCTTATCAATAATAATACTTTGTGCTTATAGCATCTGAAAATCTCAGTGTTTAGCAAGTATTAGCTAATCCTCATATGATCTATGAGGTAGGTGGTGGTATTCCCATTTTACATTGGGCCTCAGCTGCCTCACATGGTTATGGCTTGCCAAGGTCATGAGTTAATGGCCGCATCAGGAAAGGCAGAGCTCCTCTTATTTGCCTGCTGAAGCTACTAAACAACTGTGCCTCCTTTGTCTCGGTTAAGACAATTTTTTTTAGAGATGAAACAATCTGTTTTCAGCACCACCAGCTGTCATAAAATATGCAATATTGTTCTTCCACTGATAGTGCCCATAGTTCTGAAAGCCATCCTGAATGACTGTCCCTCTTTTTGGGTGTCATGAGTGTCAACCTCAGCACAGTCTGTCAAAAAGCAGGGCAGAGGCCCCAAACTGGCTGTATGTTCTATAATTAGTGTGTGAACTAAAGCACTATACACTAAAGGTCACAAAATATTCAGGTTCCTTCCAGACCCAAGAGACCAGTCACTTACCTGAGGTCAATTTGTACTTCATATCTCACCCAAAGACAATGCTGCTAGCCAATCCTGTAGTAAATGATCTCAAGATTTATTAACTAATAAAAGATGTTATTACAAAGATAAAGTGGTGCTTTAAACTCAAGCCAGTTGGACCATTGTAGGAGTGGGTTATATCATAGAATCACAGAAGATTAGGGTTGGAAGAGACCTCAGGAGGTCATCTAGTCCAACCCTCTGCTCAAAGCAAGACCAACCCCAACTAAATCATCCTAGCCAGGGCTTTGTCAAGCCGGGCCTTAAACACCTCTGTGGATGGAGATTCCACCACCTCCCTGGATAACCCATTCCAGTGCTTCACCACCCTCCTAGTGAAATAGTTTTTCCTACTATCCAACCTAGACCTCCCCCACTGCAACTTGAGACTATTGCTCCTTGTTCTGTCATCTGCCACTACTGAGAACAGCCGAGCTCCATCCACTTTGGAACCCCCCTTCAGGTAGTTGGAGACTGCTATGAAATCCACACTCCCCTCTTAGCTGCAGACTAAATGAGCCCAGTTCCCTCAGCCTCTCCTCATAAGTCAAGTGCCCAAGCCTCCTAATAATTTTCGTTCCCCTCCGCTGGACTCTCCAATTTTTCCACATCCTTTCTGTAGTGGGGGGCCCAATACTGGATGCAATACTCCAGATGTGGCCTCACCAGTGCTGAATAGAGGGGAATAATCACTTCCCTCGACCTGCTGGCAATGCTCCTACTAATGCAGCCCAATATGCAGTTAGCCTTCTTGGCAATAAGGGCACACTGCTGACTCATATCCAGCTTCTCATCCACTGTAATCCCCAGGTCCTTTTCTGCAGAACTGCTGCTTAGCCAGTCGGTCCCCAGCCTGTAGCAGTACATGGGATTCTTCCATCCTAAGCACAGGACTCTGCACTTGTCCTTGCTGAACCTCATCAGATTTCTTTTGGCCCAATCCTCCAATTTGTCTAGGTCACTCTGGACCCTATCCCTACTCTCCAGCATATCTACCTCCCCCCTTCCCCCCCGCTTAGTGTCCTCTGCGAACTTGCTGAGGATGCAATCCATCCCATCATCCAGATCATTAATGAAGATGTTGAACAAAACCAGCCCCAGGACAGACCCCTGGGGCACTCTGCTTGATACCGGCTGCCAACTAGACATTGATCCCTACCTGTTGAGCCCGATGACCTAGACAGCTTTCTATCCATCTGGGTCCTGCACCGCAGTGCCCCTTTGTGGCTGGGTGGCTGAGGTGTCGGGGTCTCGCCACTCTTAAGTTCCCACGCCCATCCCTTTAAGGGCGTCCTGTTGTGGCCTAATGGTCGGTTTCCCCTTGCTCACCCTTTGGTCGGGGTAGCAGGCTCTAGTGGCCGGAGTCTGTGTGTCCCACCCCGAGTATCAGGGCAGTGTGGCCTAATGGCCCGAGTCCATGTACCTTGCCCTGTGTACCAGGGCAATGTGGCCCAATGGCCAGAGTCCATGTAACACTCCCCGAGGATCAGGGCAGTGTGGCCTAGCGGCCAGAGTCCATACAACTCGCCCCAAGGCTCAGGGCTGTGTGGCCCAATGGCCAGAGTCCATAGTCTTCCCTCTCCCCGCTGGAGAAATGCAGCCTAATGGCCGGAGTAGTAGGGGGACCCGGGCCCGCCCTCTCCACCGGGTCCCGACCCAGGGCTCACCTGTTAGCAGGGTTCCACCTTGTGCTTAGCTCGACAGGGATCCATCCACAACACGCCGAGCGTCAGTGCGGCTTTAATGCTGCTGGCCTCTAAAGTTCCCCTGGGTCACTTCCTACCCTCTATGCCTGGTTCTCCGGTTCGTCCTCTCTGGTCGCAGCCTCCATCCGGGGTGCAGAGGGCATCTCAGCTTGGTTGGCCCCTGGATCCTGGGGTGTTGGCTGTCCCGCCTCGGGAGCTGGCAGTGTGCTTCCTTCCCCTCCAGTGGTCAGCCCAGACTGAGCCGCTCTGCAGGCTTTTATACCTAGGCTCCAGTTGGATCATGCCCAGTAGGGCTTCCGGGGCTTCCTCTGCTAGGAAGAAAGGGTTAGCCCCTGCGGGGCCAGTGCGGGGCCGCTCTGCCCCGTCGCACCATTTTATAGTCCCTTAATCCAATCCATACTACTTTAACTTGCTGGCAAGAATACTGTGGGAGACCGTTGTGATGGTGTACCCCATAAAGCTTTATGGGGAGATGCTTATAAATGTATATATGTAACTAGAATATGTTTTATGCTACATGTGCCATGTAACATATCTCTGTGAAAGTTATGATCTACTGAATCTATTCCTCCTGTTTGTATGCATGTATCATTGGTGTAGTAGAAGTTATGAATATTGGTTGTATTTCGTGAGAAAGGAATGTGCAGGTTAAGTGCCCAATCAAGAAACACTTAACAGACAATGGAACTTGCAGACACCAATCCACATCTGAGCTTTGCCAGGAATGTGGCTTGGCTGAGAAGGAACTGAGTTGTGCATGGACTTGTGACTTGTCCATGCGACCCCAACTCCATTTTGTAACTGGATGCTACACAGGGAGAGGGAGGGGTGTCCACCCAGAGGAGAAGGTCTATTTAAACCCCTGGGAAACCCCTCCATTTGGTCTTCAGCTGGCTAAAGAGAGGCTCTCCACCCCCCAAGGACATACCTGAGAGAAACTGAACAAAGGACAAAGACACTAGGGGTGTGAGCGACTGCTGGACCCAGGCTAGTTCTACAGCCTGTAAAAAGGAAAAGATCTAAATCTGGTGAGGCTTTTATCTGTGTTAACTTTGTGTCGACATAGACGTGCGTGTTTTATTTTATTTTACTTAGTAATTCGCTTTGTTCTGTCTGTCACTACTTGGAATCACTTAAATCCTACTTTCTGTACTTATTAAAATCACTTTTTACTTATTAAGTTGCCTGGAGTACGAGTTGTTACCTGGGGAAGGCAAACAGCTGTGCATATCTTTCTATCTTTGAAATAGAAGGCAAACTATTTATGAGTTTGCCCTGTATAAGCTTTATACAGGGTAAAACGGATTTATTAAGGGTGTGAACCTCTTTGGGAGTTGGGCACCTGGGTGTCAAAGGCAAGAGCGCTTCCAGGAGCCTTACAGTTGTTAGTGGACTTGGTTCGGACCTGGGTCTGTGTTTGCAGCAGATCAGTGGAATCTGGCTCAAAACAGACAGGATTCGGGAGTCCCAAGCTGGAAAAGGCCTGGAAGCAGGGGCAGAAGTAGCCTTGGCACACCAGGTGGCAGCACCAAGCAGGTCTCTGTGATCAGCTTTGCTAAAGTTAAGATATATCATGTCCACTACTTCCCCCATATCCACAGAGCCAGTTATCTCATCATAGAAGGCAATCAGGTTGGTCAGGCATGACTTGCCCTTGGTGAATCCATGTTGACGGTTCCTGATCACCTTCCTCTCCTCCAAGTGCTTCAAAAGCTTTAGTGCTGCTGAGATTTGAGCCAGTAAATGCAGTAAAGAGGCAGCTTCTGAGAAGCCTGATGGCTCTTGTGCTGAAGTAGCTGCCTTTTCTGCTGCCTGCTGTGAAAACTTAGTGGGCTCCTCATACACATGCTGTCTGGAAAAGGATTCTGACTTTGGGCTTGCTAGCCTCTTAGCAGAGTCCTTTTCTACTCACTGGCTAGAAGGAGAATTTGGAAAAAGACTTTACCACACATGGGCAAAGGAAACCTTGCCTTATTCTGAAGACCTTAGTCAGTGTGTCTTTCTTCTGGATGTGAGCCTTGAGAGATACATGTCTCATCGGTTTCATGCAGGGTTGTTGAAGCACTGCACAGAAGGTGTATTTTAATTCATGACTGCGCTCTCGCTTTAAATGCATATGACCAGAAATGAGCTTGCTGAGCACTTCCTAGAAAGACTTAATTTCTTTCAGAACTGAAATGACTGAATTTGAAGAAATTCAATGACAAAAGACTTTTAAATCAGTTTCTTGCTGCCAGGTTTTCAAAAAGGGTCTCCAATGTCCTTGAGTGAGACTACAGTCTGAAACGGCCATTTTTATTGACCTTGGAGACAAACAACTGCCAGACTTTCCTATGGCATCATCTCCCTCTGTGGAGGATTCATGCTTATATCTCAGACAAGGAGAAGCTAAATCCCTACTGTGAAATTGTTAGACTAACTAACTGTGTTTGAGAAACAAAGAATAACATAGTAGTTACCTAAACTGTTTTGAACATTAAAAAAAAAAGTTTTGGATTTGAAGTTAGTTTTTATTGCAGCCAGCCCTTTGCATCTCTCCCTGCTAGACACATTAGAAACTATATTCAGAGGCAGAATCCTGCATGCTAATGGAAACAATATGATTCTTGTGCTATGCAGGCTGAAAAGTATGCCACTTTCATCATGCTCTTAATCTCCATATACTAACTCACCTGTAAAGCTTTACATCTACACTACAGAATATGAAAGACTGCTTCCCCATGCCTCAGTTTCACTTCCAGGCATTGTGTGGAGCATTTTTTATCAGAGTTACAGCTGGAAGTGTTGATGTAGCTAGCTCTATACCAACAATGCTGAAAATAACAGCATTTATATATTGAAATTAATTCCAGCTCCTGGGCAGCAAATATGTATTCCTGCAGGAATATACTTTGATTGCAGGAACCTAAGATGCACGTCCTTCACTTTACCACATTACTCCTACCTGAACAATGCCTGTTTCCAGCAGTAGTTTTCTGCTGAATAACTATTCAAATGGAATGGAAGTGAATAATATTGCTTTGCATTTCTATAGCACACTATTTCTAAACATTGTCTACATGTTAATGAATTAAGCCTCACCACACTTCTGTTAGGTCTTTATAATATCCTTATTGTGAAAATGAGTACATCCAGGTACAGAGAGAATGCAAGTTGCCCAATGTTGGACACACATCTGTGTACAAACCCAGATCTGATTCCCATTTCTGTGCTTTCATCATTAGATAGTTCCTTTTCCAGTACTTTGCGACAGGGACCATGTCTTTCTGTTTATATTGCACTTAGGGTAATGGGACTTCAGTCCTGGTTGGGGCCCCTGTGTACTACTTCAATATAAATTCTAAATATTAATGGAAGGTTGCACAGCAGCAGCTTTAGAGATGAGCTTTTGCAGAACGTGTATGAGCCTTTTAAAAGGCTCCTATGTTAAGAAAACTTCTATTTTTTCAGTGAATGTAATTCCCAAAATGATTTTCAATGTTTAATCTGTTGTCAGGGAGTCAGTTCAGGAAAAACATTATGCCCATCATGAACACACAGTCCCAGGGAATTTGTACTATAGTATACCAACTAATTAAACTGAAAGCCATCTGGGGCACAACTTTGTATAATTCAGTTCTGTGGGAGACTTGCAGTATGACAAAAAATGTGTGGGAGTTGTTTCCCACACCATTATGCTTAGTTCACAAAGTGTACATGCACATACAAAAAAACTCCACCACACTCCTGCAGTTGTGGATGTGATATTTTATGTTCCTAAATTAATATTTCCAAGACCTGGATTAGCAATAGAATTTCCCTTCCCCATTCCCACAGCATGAAGTCAGATGAGAATGAATAGTTGTGTTGACATTTTTATCTAGGACTCTTGTCCTCTCCCAAAATTACATACACAATCTCTTGGCTTCCCAGTCATGTCCATTTGTTTTGGTTGCACTGTGGCTGCTCACAAGTTGGCTGTGATTTAAATGAGCAGGAGCCTCAGTAATAAGCATATTATTTTCAAGAAGGCCACTTCTATTATAATTCCGTGCTGGTTTCACATGCCTCCTTACATCTAGCTGCAGCTGTTACATAATTGCCCTCCAACATACCAATAGCAAAGAATAACCAGACAAAAATAATGATTGTGGGTGTTTGAGGCTCCCTTTAAAATGAGTTGTTTTGCAGCTGAATGATGCACCTTAGGGGTGATCTTTTGATTTTTGATCCAGCTCCTCAGATACTTTGGACAAAGATGAAGATCTGAGGTCTTGTTTGTTGGAGAATATTGCCCTGTCCTAATCCTCAACCCCCTGAACAGCTTTAGAAGGCCAGATGTTTTTCCTTTGTTTGCAAAAATGCCAGGCAGCGAGGATGAAGCTATGCTTATGATGCCCACATTAGTGATGTCCATTGGTGTCTCCACATAGCTTCACCATCTCATTTTTGGAAGACTCCTTTCTCCCTCTACTCTACCTTTCACTCACTGTGTGTATTAATGACCAGTAAAGGCAACTATTTATTTACTTAACACAAAGAATCCATCATGAATAGGTGTTGATTTTGTTCATTAACAGTCTGAGCAGAAAAAGGGCAAGGCTGATCAAATAAACAGTTCACAGAGAATGTTTTTTCTCAGTTCTACTAGGCTTTGTCTATACTGAGCGTTTTCTGAAAATTTTCCACTGTTGGTTTAGCATTGGAGTTAGCAATGGGGGCAGGACAAGCATAGCACATAGAAATGTGTTTTACCAACTCTGAGTAGGCTTACTTTGCATGATAGTACAAACATCTGTTCCTGTCCTATATTAGCACTCCCGCTATGGCTAGCGCCAATGGGAAAATTTCTGAAAATGCTTATTGTGGATGAGTGAAACTTGTGGAGTTCAGAGGGTTGTAAATCTAGTTATGTTGGATTGCAAAAATATCAAAATTAGTTTGAACCAGTGGAGCTTGACACTTTCAATTTTGAAGTTACTTGAAAATAAAAATTTATCTTCAATAGTGATAGACTCAAGGAGCTCAATCTGTTGAGACTTAAAGAGAAGGCTAAGGGGTGACTTGATCAGTCTCTAAGTACCTACATGGGGAAACAAATATTTAATGGGCTCTTTGGTCTAACAGAGAAAATTATGTCAGAATCCAATGTCTGGAAGTTGAAGCTAGACAAATTCAGACTGGAAATAAGGTATACATTTTTAACAGTGAGGGTAATTAGCCATTGAAACAATTTACTAAGGGTTATGGTAGATTCTCCATCACTGACAATTTTTCAATCAAGATAGAATGTTTTTCTAAAATATAGGCTCTAGGAATTATCTTCAGAAAGTTCTATGCTTGTGATGTAGTAGCGTAGCCAGGGGGGAGCGGCCGCTCCCCCTTGAGCAGAAGCGGCGGAAGCGGCGCCTTTTTTTAGCAGCACTAAAAAAAGGCGCCGCTTCTTTTTAAGCGCTGCTTCTTGCATTCACCCGGCGGCGCTCCGGGTCTTCGGCGGCATTTTGGCGGGGGGTACCACCAAAGACCCGGAGTGAGCCGCTGAAGACCCGGAGTGCCACCGGGTGAGTACAGGGGGAGGCGCCTTTTTATAGCGCCGCTCCCCCTGCGCTCCAGACCTGGCTGCGCTACTGCTGTGATGTACAGGAGGTCTGAATAGATTAGCACAATGGTCCCTTCTGACCTTAGGGTCTATGAATTTTTAAGACATCCTACTAATCAAAACCAATTGCATCCTCTTCTGCACGATTTAGAAGTTTCGGATAATGGTATTATGAACTGTATTGATCTTTAATTGAAAAGCCTGTGGAAGCGAGTACCCTCGAGGGCCACCTGGCTGGGCGAGGGTATGTGTGCACCTGTTATCTACCAGGGCACAGTACTAAGGTTCGCGTGGATGTTCGGAGGGAACCCCCCTGGAGCGGATGGGAACCACACAGACACCGAGGCAATAAGGCCAGAGATTTCAGCTTTATTGCAAATGACACTTATAACCTAGGTTTACAATACACAATTAATGCAAAAAACAAGGCTACTCCTATTAAAAACAGTAACAGTCCTTGGAGTTGTTCTAAGTCCCAATAATTACTCGGGATGAGCCACGGACTAGTAGAATTAGAGGGATAATACATAGAATGCTTCTGCAGGGATGAATTACAATTACAGGGAGAGGGTGATGCAAAATATCAAGCAATAGGGTATTAAAGAATACTTACAAATACAAACCCATACACGAACATCACGGCCGGCACACGCTGAGTCGGGAAAGGTTTCGGGTTGATCAGGCCCGAATTACGAATTAGTGACTTGTGTGAGTCTTCGGTTCCTCTCTCCTCCTGTTCCTTTGTGGAACAGGACAGATATACCCAGGGTGACGTGAGCACCGAAACTTGAAAAAAGGGGAGGGGGAAGAGGACAATGGGGAGAAAACGAAGGACTTGTTTGTGTCCCCGCTTGGGTGCTCGAGGGGAATGTGGCTGCCGCACCCCAACGGACTAAGGATCGGGGGGGGCCGGTGCCTTAAGCGCAGAGTACAGGCTGGCTGTGTATCCTGTAATAGAGGCCAGGGCAAGCATGATGGAGCTAAATATCTTAACAAAGCCTACATCTAATACAAGTGCTACGGCCTGATTTTTGTCCCCCCTACACAGATTGAATACTTCCACAGCTCTGATACTTCAGTTACTAGCCTGAGAGCAGTTTGCTTCACCCACATTGACTCTCATTGACCACAATGCAGCTCAGTAAAGATGCAAACAGTCTGCCTAGATATAGCCATTTGCAAGACTGGAGACTTACTCTGCAAATGTCCCACTGCAATGAGTGGGACTGCTTGTAGAGTAAGGTGATAGTCACTGAGGAGTGGTGAGGATCAGACTCTACTTTGATATTTTTGTTAAACAGCCTATAGGATTGCTACATATTTTCCCTTAAAATTAAAGGAGTTGTACCTAAGTCATCTAGACTGCTTTGAAAATCTGTCTATTTTTATAATTTCTCTGTTCACTTATTTTCCTTGATATTTTTTCATTCTGCTCACTTTGCTTCATTTCATCCTACTTTTCCATTTGCTTCTTTCTTTCTACTCCTCACTTTTCAGTTTGAGTAAACCCCAAAATTTCAAGTTACTGAGTTCAAAAGCACTCAAATTTCTCACCCCAGTATACATATATAGAGACTAGATAATATATAGTAAGCATGAGCCTCCTCCCACTGAAGTCAATAACGAAACTCCCCACAGATATCAATAATGCAAGACCAACCTCTAAATTGCAATGGTTTAATATGTGACATGTGGGCATGCACGTTTATGTATGTAATGGATTGTATTTATGTGCTCCTAAGAACATTTAAAGAGTTTTAGGTACCCTTGAATCTCTGAACAGGTGCCTAATAGATAAAAATATTTTCTTAGTAAATGACTTAACTTGACTATACAAAGATTAATCTTACCAACTATCAATAATAACTGTCATTGGAGTGGGGGATCCACAATAGGGTTTGATATTAATCTCATTTTAGAAGCATCCTCTTCCATATTTTTATTCGTTTTTCATATTGCTAGTTGCAATGCACATGTCATGTATATAATCTTTAGTTAAAGTGAAGATGTCAAGTGGTTAGGACTTGAACTTAACCTATTTTAAGGCGGTTATAATCTGGAAGAGAATGTCCAAGGGATTAATATGTATTTTGTTAAAGATGTACCATTTTTTTTGAGGGAAAAAAATTCAAAAATCAATAACCCATGTAATCACAGGACCTATTAAAAGAACAAATGTTTATGATCTTATTTTCATTCTGCAGCTTCTTCAACAATAGTTAAGTAACAAGTACTATTCCCAGAGCTGTTCATATTCCAGCTGACATAATCAAGGATGTTGGCACATAAACAAGGACAAAGTGTTTTAGCTTCTGCAGTGTTAAAAACAGACAATAAAATCAATGCCAAATGGAAAGAGACAAGAGATTAGAGAGAAACATTTTATTTCCAAAATGAATCATTTTATGACAAACAATAGTGAAACTATTAAAAACTAGTTGATGGTGTCCTTTAAAAACAGAATTTGAAACAATTTACAGAAATGTGGGCATAGATGAAAATAATAAAACTGTTTGTTCCAAGGACATTGAATAATGGACTGCACTTTAAGTAACTAACAAAGTAGCCAAATGCTAACGCGTAGATTTACAATTTACTCAATTATTTTTATCCAGCTTTACAAAATGGTCTTTGTACCATTTTGATCTCTCTGTACTTGGGTATTTAATTCGGTATTAAATAATTCATAATTAGAAAATAGTGTAGTTTTAAAACTGAATATCAAGACCATATACTTAGATTCACATATGGCAGGACGGATGATTAAAATGAAGAAGGATTTCTCTGACTCTGGGCTTAGAGAGATCTGACACTGTAGGCTGAGTAATTACAGTATTCTAAGATGTGTGTAGGTTGTTAGAATCTTATGTCCAGAAATGTGCTATTGCGCTTTTCAAAATCGTTTCTATATATCTGAATATCACTAATTTCCTTGGAAATGAGATTATCATTAAGCCAGATACAGCAGTTTCCAAAATCTTTAGAATTTCTTTATTTTATCTATTCTATTACTCCAAGTGACTACAATTCTAGTGCAGGCATTATCTTGTGAAGACAAAAATACAGTATATTTAATATCAGGTATTCATTTTTGCTGCAGGCTCACTTAAGACACTTTTAAGTCTTTGGAAATGCTGGTACTTAAATAAATAGTGCTACTGACAGGAAGTAAATCTGACAGTCCGAGATTCCTGTGATGTAACCTTAGAGGGGCAGGCAGACATGACCAAAGAAGACATAAGTTATAATGTATTCGCTTCTCCAAGACCCATCCCTGAGTTTGGCTCCAAAATTTCAGAAGTTTCCAGAATATGTACAACCTTACCACCAGAGGAAACCATTCACAGTATCCAAACCATCTGCTTTATTGAAAAAATATGAATGTCCATATCCGCAACAATCAGCTGATGTAGACAAACAAGTAAATTCTATTCTATAAATGACACTGTATAATATCATGGGAAATAAACTTTTAAAAATTGATTACAACTGTTATGGTTGTTGGCGTCCGTTAGTCTCGAGAGACGATGGATATGCGCCCATGGGGAATATTTAGTAAGCTGGAGTGTCCTCTCCAGGACGCAAGCCAGGGCAGGGTGATATGGAGGAACAGCTGTTGCCCATGCAGCAGAACCCCCCTCTCCACGCAACTGATGGATCCAAGGGAAAGACAATGTCGATACAACTTGGCACCAGTGGCGTCGCAGGAGTTGCCGGAATGACGTTGAGGACAATGTCAGACCGCCATCGGGACTCCGACACCGGATTTGGTTTCAGGGTTGACTCCCTTAGCCTTTCCCATGAGTGGGCATTGCCACAAGGCAGCGGAGGTTTTAAATCAGAGTTTTCCTTCTCCTAGGTGGGCTGCCTTCCAAGGCTAATGAGCCCCACCTGCCCGACTGTTATGGTAATAAGAAAATATAACAATCTCTTTGAGAAAATATGGAATCACAAAGGTGTGAGCTTGAGCTCATAACATGTTTATCATTTTCATGTTTTTTTGCTGGAACATGGTGTACCCATGGTTGCTGTGTTTGTGACCCCATTTGAAGTCTATTTGATCCATACACAGCAGGCGAGTGTCCAACAAAGACAGAATTTGGCTTTAAAAATGTTTTAATACAGTACATTGTACTTCATCTAATGACCTAAATAGCGAGAAATATACTTACAACACCACACTGAGGGAATTTGCACATGCCACTCGCAGTAGCATTAATATTTTGCAAAGGGGTTTTGGGATGTTGTGATGGGTGAGGAGACCCCCTCCAGTGTGCAGTGAGTTCACCTCGTCCTTCAAGCTGCCCTCTGTCTGTAAGCCATGAGAGCTAAGGGCTGAAGTCCATAGAGTTGCCCTGATCTGCAGGTTTTTAAGGCCCAATGGCCAGAGTCTATGTAGTCGCCTTGATCCACAAGGCAGTAGGATCACATGACCTATGTAGGAGAGTAGTGGCCAGAGTCCATAGAGATACTTCAAGTTCACAGGGAGCATTCTGCCTCTCCAGCAGTCCACCCAGACTGAGCTGAGCTACTCCCTCTTATATCGGTGCTACACCTGGAGCATGCCCAGTAGGGACATGGCTTCCTCTGCCCATGGTGAGGACTTAACCCTTCTCTGTCCAGTGTGGGGTGAGTTCACCCCGGAACAGATGTGAAGTTGAACCTTTAATAAGTTGAAGAGCTGACCCTAATGGATATTGGAAAGTCAATAAAAGCAAAAGGAAGATGGGGAGGGTAAATATAACTTGCTTGGGAGAAAGAATAGAAGTGTTAGCATGTTGCTAGGCAATAGATTTATAGATGGCAATCCCTTTGCTTTATTAAGTGACTGACTAGAGTGATATTTTTATTATTTTTGGGCAAATCAGAAGTCAATTCTGTGTGCTGTCTCTGATCTGCAAAAAGACACTGTTTATAAACACAAAACCTCATTTTAGTGAAGGAAGAGGAGTTGTCACCTAAAAAAACAGGTGCCTGACAATTTTAATCTCTCTATTTCTGACAACTTTTTGACCTTTCTCAACTTTTGTCATCTTAATAGGATTTGGTTTTGTCTGGATCCTTTTCTCAGGTCTTCACCATCTGCTGCAAATCCATTTCATCCATGCCATGCATGCTTCACTGGCACTTCCTGATGGAAATAGTCTAAAGGAAATGAGCCAGAATTTCTCTTAGATAAACTGCAATGGCAGGAGGTTTAAAAAGTGTAGATTGGTGGTAGACATTTAAAAACTGGTATTCTTGGCAACTTTTCTTCTGATCAGAAACTTGTTAGTACTGCTGAATATTAGTTTCTAGGGTACAGAAAACTCCTTCAGTCAAAGCACTGAGACTAGAGACTGGGATACATAGCTATGACCTTTGATTGTGTCTGCCTGCATGAGTAAACACAAAACTAGACTAAACTCCCCA
This sequence comes from Chelydra serpentina, assembly GCA_037349315.1. Lineage (NCBI taxonomy): Eukaryota > Metazoa > Chordata > Testudines > Chelydridae > Chelydra > Chelydra serpentina. The sequence goes on from JBAIAC010000042.1 coordinate 34,518,417, forward strand.
ATTTCTTATTTGGATTTTCAGGAGGAACGATTTGCATATTCCAAAATCCTGATTCAGAGGGGATGTCCTCAAAACCTTGCACTGAATTAATGAAGTTTTGTTGTCAGGCATCTTGCATTACAGTGGGGAAAATGCAGATATAAAAATTCCACAATTTGGATGGTTTCGATTGATCTCATCATGAGCAATATAGGCTCATAGTGCAAAGTGATGTTTGCTGATCACATTAGGTTTGAATCTGACCTAGTGCCTAGAGCTTGTTATGAAACCCGAAACCACATGAAAATCACCTGGTTCTGTGTTTGATTACACATTTTGAAACTAAGGCCAGGTTCAGTGAAAGATGTAAGTTTCAGAAACTTTTTTGAGAGACCTTGGGGTGATCTATGGTTTAGGATTCAAAACCCAGTGAAACACAGTAGTTCTGTCATGTTTGTTTGTTTGTGTTGTGTTTTTGCCCTTGACAATCAAACCAAAACTCAGGATATAAATTCTCACATAAAGAGAAGGTTCACACAAACCTATGTGAACCAAAACTGCCGGTTTTGAACAGCCCATTGATTTGCATCAAACTTCATGGTGGACATGCTTCTGAGTGTAGCATTGTCCATTTACTGTGCACACGAATGATTCCTCCCTGTGCCATACTTGTTTCCACAAGCATAATCCTGGGCACAGGGTCCCTGGTAATGGACAACCTAGCTGGAGAGGAGTCAGAGCAGCACAAGAAGTGGACCCCAGTCAATGACCGCCCATAGTAGAGTAGTGAAACACTGGTCAAGGCTGGGGATAAGGCAAAGGTGGCTGGGAGATGTGTTGATTCAGACATTCTCTTGGCAGTCTTCGTAGATGGGGCTTTTATGGGTCCCTAAGTACAACATACAATTGCCCTCTTTGTGGTAGGTTGGCACTTTGAAATACTTATCCTCTCGGGATGGATTGCATCTCGTCTGTAGTAACTCCTGATGGCTTACACAAATGCAGTTTGCAGTTCTGGTGCCAAAGGAAGGGAATGGAGCCTTGAGTGTCTAATCTAAATAAAGGTGTGTTGAAGTAGCAGCTATAATCAGCTATTAGACATGTACTTTCCTACTTGCAGACTGTGGCTAGCACAGCTCTAACTGAAAGGACTTGCCTCTACCAACAGAACTTTCTTTTAATCTGCTGCTTTGTTCTCAGGCGACTTTCTTTAGCAGGCGGCCTCAGTAGAATAAGATCAAGTAGCTCTGGTAGTTTTCACAGAGAGCCAGGAAGTCATTTTAATAAACCAGTGCAATGTACAGGATAGGTCCTGCTACCTGTTGAGAGGGCATAGCAAACAATTAAAGGCTAGCATCCTCTGGGGATAAATTGCTTTTGGGAACCACTTCAGTTCACGTGTGAATTATATATGTATTAGTTGGGACAAACTTTCTTTTTTTAAAAAAAAAACCAACCTAAGACAAGACTTAGTATGAGCAAAGGCATAGAACTTCCCCAAAATAACTCCCAGAACAGATCTTTTAGAATAACATCCAGTCTTGATCTGAAAATTGTCAGTGATGGAGAATCCACTTTAACCCTTGGTAAATTATTTTGATGATTAATTACTCTGTGTCAAAAATGTACACCTTATTTCCAGTCTGAGTTTGTCTAGCTTCAACTTCCAGCTACTGGATGAATTAGATCTAATTACATTAGATAAGATATTTTAAAGAGAGGATATACACCCTCATGTTTCTGGACATAAGACAGGGATGAGGAAGAAACTTTCAGTTGTGCAAGAAAATCCATGTTTCTGACATTGTGTCCAGCGTGTGTGCGTATGTGTAAGTAAAAGCAGGGTTCTAGTGTGGCTTTAGGTTTAAAACAACAATCTCAAACAAAATACTTCATTAGCTAATAGTTAAAGTTGAGAAATGCTTTGCCAAATATTTACAATACTACACTTTTTTAAACTCAAACATTAAAAGTTATGCAAATCCCAGCTGAGGTGAAATATGCAGTTTTGTCACCAGATTTCGCACACTACTCATTAACACACATCTATAGACAGCATATTTGCATAACAATAAAGAGACCTTAACTTTGTCCCATTGTTACTCCAGCCCTCGTTGTTCTTTCATTGTTGTTTTTGTATTAGTGGCTCAATCCTGAAAGTCCTTATTCATAAACTATACAATTAAAGGTTTAAAAGACAAGGTTGCTATAATGTATGATCTGTTATTTTTGGGTGAATGACTTTTTTGTGATGGCTTTAAAGACTGTGGTTGTGTTTGACACCATAGAACTTGTGCTCAGGAAATGGCTGTAAACTGAGGTGTGTGTTTGTATATGTTTCACCATATATGTGGATGTGGGAGGGTGATCGTGGAGGTATTGTTGCAGTTTCATACCACAAGTGTGTTGTTTTTTTTAAAGGAAAGAAAAGTTATTTGGGGCTTTTGGGGTTTGTTTTTACATAGGAAAAACTTAAACAAAAATGTTTGAATCCAAACATTGAAAGTTTAAATTGCTGCTATATCACATAACTGCCTTTTTATAGAGCTGGAGTGAAAAATATTTTTAATTTAAAAAGTGAAGTTATACTTCTGGGCATGCTCGGTGTACAGCAATTTTAAATGATTGAAGTAGTTTGATTTAATAGACTGAATCTCCTTGAAAACGAGGAACACTTCACATTACACTGCGCAAGCTCAGAAGTCAGAACCTGATCACTTCCAAAGTGAAGAGCGGTAAAAAAAAAAAAAAGTGAAGTACTCTAATAATTTTAAATTACTCTGTACTATACATTTTCAGGTCTCTGATCACCTCCAAATTCAAGTGCTTATAAAACTGCTCCAATAATTTTAAATTGCTATGTGCAAAGTAATTTAAAATTGTTAAAGTGCTTCAGTTTTTTTAATAAGTACTTTAATTTAGAAGTGAGTTGAGCAATACTCCAGTATAACTTCAAGAGATTATTAAACTCATGTAAAAATTTACCATCTGGAAAGAAAATTAAACTTTTTTTAAAGGAAGGTGTTAGAGTAACTGGAGGGGTGGGGGTAGGACTAGTAGAGGGGTAGAAAAGAAATAAGGGGAAAATATATTCTCAAATCCCAGATTATTTTTTTCATTAAAAGCAAGGATTCTTCGTAAAACTTATCCATGCCTGTAACCCATTGATTTCCATCAGAATACTGCTCCAAGTAAGATCTTACTCATGTGCAGTTGTGTGGCAGGATTGTTCACTGTTTGTAATAAACACTGGAAATTAAAACAGCTTTGTCATAAATCAATAAGGGCTTGATACTATGAGTTGCTGAATTCCCTCAACTTCAGTTCACTTTGGTGGGTGTCAAGGGCATTAAAATCATGCTGAATAAGTTACTACATCCTTCATGATTGTTGATACTGGAGATACAGAGTAAGAGACCAAAACAAAATGATGTTTCCCAACTCCAATAATATTTCTATTAACTGAGAGACAAACTCAGATGAAACCATGCAGAGCATATCTTGTAACGAAAGTCCAGGATGCAGAACAAGGGCCAGGCATGTACAATGAAGAAGGGCAATATAGGCTCAGAAAATTTGTTTTTTAAAAACTGCAAATATTTTATAAAAAACATTGTCAGATGGATGACCTAATTCTGCTCTCATACCATATTTTAATTAGAGTAACTCCATTGACTTTGAGGAATTACTCCTCATTAAAACCATTGTTAATGAGAGCAGATGATGCCCTATTTGTTCCTGCTTTCCAAATCCCATAAAAAGTCTTCATTGAGAATCTAGCCTATGTGTGTTCTTTATCTGAAGTCCATAGAGCTATGCAAATTTGTATCACCTGAGGATCTGGCCCATATAATTGGGGTTAGTTGTGAATAGAGGTGGGTCTGAACCCAAATCCTTAGATATGAACACCCCTGACTTTTTTTAAAAGGTTTTGGAATCTACATCCTAAACTCTGCCACTGGTCATTGTCTTTATTATGGAATTAACCAAAATCCTAGGTGTAAATACCCTTGAAATGTTGGGGCTTAGGCAAAGTTTAATATCTGGATGTGATTTGTTGAAATGCAGGCCCATCTTTAGTTCTGAGAGACCCTCAGAAGTGGGTTGATTGCTCTCATTCCTTGGGGAAATACAATGCATTGGGAAAGATTTTATTTTGCTTACTGGTGTGAATTAAGCATCCCTGCAGCAACTTGCCCCACTGATTAGTCATGCACATGGCCTTTAAGGTGCTGAACAAAAAGATCAATACCCTGATTTCCTTTTCATGTGCCTGGACCATGACAATTAGGCCTTTTACTTTATTTTGTGTATAAAGGAGGAGGCAAGGTAGTGCTGCTAGAAAGAAAAGACTATCTCTCTGTGGTAAATATATTGACATTTACAGACCCAGGCGGAGAACAACATGAAGAGAGTAATAAGAAATTTGACTGCTTTCTGTTCCTTCCTTAGCTTTCCAGCTTAGTGTTGCTGCATCCCACAGTGAATTACTAGCTACAAAGAGAAGGAACTGTTTAGGGACTGACAATTGAGAGCATTTACAATTAGCTGAATTGATTAACCTTTACAAATGCTGCTACTTTACGAGGTTTTCCGACACTAGTTGAACAATATACCTTATTGATTAAACATACTCCTTTACGATAGCTCTGATTTGTCCATGACTTCACCAGTCATAAAGCCTGCCTGCATAATAGCTGCTGCATGTTCTTATGAGAACTTGACACTGGAGACTGATTGGCATTATGTAAATAGCTCTCCCGGTCTGGAGCTGAGGGAGTCACACTGCAAAAACAAGGGAAGTAAATCTGTATTCCAGCTGCTTGTGTAAAGCCTGGTCTGTGCATAAACAAAGGGAGTTATCCTCTTTATATAGCCAACCACTGTGCAGGAGATACATTTTCTAGCCTAAATGAGGAAGATTGACAGCTAAATATAAACAAATAACTAGGGGACATTATTTGTAACAACATTTATGGCTTAGGTTACTGATGGCATATTGTTTTGTGTACACAACACAAAAGAATCTGACAGCAGAATTCTGTTGTGTACTATTAAATTACTTTTGAAAGCTGATTGTTGTTGTGGTGTTGGCCACAGGGCCCTGAGGGGAAGAGTTCCTAGTGATCAGTGTCCATCAAACAAGCTATGCACTTGGAAATAATGTATATAATTATCAGAGGGATGCCTTCCTAACCTCATGCCCCATAAGCTGCATGAACACACAAAGAATACCACCTGTGGGGTTTTTTCTTCTTTATTATTTCAAGGGACAAATTTTTGTGATCATGAGGGGTAATGGTCTGACAGCACAGGCTGCTACAGTGAAAATTCATCAACAGTCTCGCCAGTGTCCTTAACACTCACTGTACCTGGAAAGACTATCTCCTGTGATGGGGGATAGCAGGAACTTAAATTTCTCTCCTGGCTCAAGCCGAGGCTTCTTCTGTACAAAGACTTCAATCCATTTTGAATCATGCTGAATTACATGTGTTGTTATTATTATTTTGTTTGTGGCTCAACAGGGACTGAATAGAGAACACCAAACTCATTTCATTAAGGACTATAGGTGGATTCACAAATGTACCCCAAGCAGTAAAAAAAGCCACTGGCCTTTATTGCTATAAAAGAATCAGTAAGAATTAAGGATTTGGCAATTCTCCTTTTCAAGGATTGTGAAATAATATATGGATTGTCAGTTAATATGCATGACTAGCACAAAGCATTGAAGAGTTGTTGAATACAACTGTTTAAAATGAAATGTTTTTTAAAAATGAAACAAACTGTAATTTGAAAATGTCATACATAACATAGATAATGTGAAAAATTCAACCAAGACTTTTATTTGCTCATGAATGACATTTTATATATACATGTGAGTGTATGTGTACATGTATGGTGTGTGTATATAATCAAGAATTATATTCTGCATATAACAGAATTGATGTTATGCAGTGTATCACAGGAACAATGATGGCACTCGGCCATTTCTTTTCTGAGTAACTGCTGCATTTTTAAAAGAAAAAAACACAGGGAGCTGCTGTAGCAAAGTCTGTAACATTCACAGCATGACAAACAAATTAGAAAACAGCAGATGCAGCACAAATTAAGATGTATTTAGCACAGCAGCCCATCAGATGCGTGAAAGTCTTTGTATACCAGGTTTGCAAGGTTGATGTATTGCACTTTAGACAGCTGATAATGAACCCTTCTAGCAATTAGAGGTGGAAATACTGAAGATTCAAAATTGTGCTGTTCCCAGTGGGTTCAAGAACAAAAAACAAAAAAAACCCAATCATACACACAACTGCAAACCCCAACCTCCCTTCCACAGTGTGAAATGTACTGCTTTTTTTTTTTTAGTAGTGGGTAAAAGGAACAAATGTTTCAGATTATGCCCATGTACCTCTGAATTTCTCCTATTTATCTTTACATCTAACTATAATGTAATTATCTGATTTTTGTCATTTAATCAGTGCATATTTCTGTTACGTTATGTGAGGTTTTTATGACCAATACATATGGTATTTATGGTATCTTGCTTATGTGATGCATTATTTAGTAATCTGATGTGAGGACAGTAATTTCAGCCATCTAGTCTTCAAATAGCAATAAATATTTTAATGGTTTAATTAATTTACATCATTATGATTTGCATCATACTTTGCTTTTTCTTAATACTACAGTAGTATCTTCTTCTTTCCCCTACTCTGCACCCAAACACAAACCATAAAGGGAGTTTTGTCTAGGAAAGGACTTTCAGCATTTTGGTCTTTCATGTGGCTTTTATCCATGCACCTCTGGCTTCATCCTGGAAGGTGCTGAATCCTCTCAATTTCAACTGAATTTAATGCGAATTGAATGTGCTCAGCAGCTTGTATGATTGAACCCAGTTCCAGACACTCCCAACAGGGGGAGCCAAAGCAAAAGTTCAGCTTAGCTGCTTGCTGTATACCGGAGAATGGAGGTAATGATGGTTTCCCAATTCCCAGGACAAAAGGGAGGAAGAGAGGATACTTGCTAGTTTCCTCCCTGTCCAGGAGGCATAAGAAAGGCTGGAGGAGGGGAGCCCACCCTTCCCTCTTGGAATATTCTGGAGAGGGCATCTGCGACAGAGCAAGGTGAGAAGGAGGCAGAAGATGTGGGGTGCAGAGGGCATCTTGAGGGAGATGGGAGAGAAACATACATGGGGAAAAGAAAGGAGACAAACCTAGCGTCTCCATCTCCATCACCTGCAACCCGGAAGTACTAGCCTCACACAGCCCATCAGCTTCCAGCAAACCCCACCATGTAAGATTCCTACATCAGAGCTGTATTAAGTTGTAATAGGCATTATAGACCCATGTCTAGGGCTCCAGCCCCTGGAGTCACATGACATCAGAATTTCATATTTCATTTAAAAACCAGTTTTAAAACTAGAAGCAAGTGATGTCTGCTTGAGTCTGCCTACAGAGTAAAATCATAGAAAAATCCATTCATCTTAACTCTGAAACCTGTTTCCACTCCAAGGATGGGTGGGGTCCTTGGAGTTCCAGGGGTGTATGCTGAGGAACACATATTGCCTAAACCAGTGGTCTCCAAAGTTTTTGGATCGCGCACCCTCAGGGTACCGCCAAAAAAGGAAGACAGGCAGACCTGCCGCAGGCGTGCCGCTGAATAAAGAAGACGGGAAGACCTGCCACAGGCATGCAGAGCTGCCGCCAAAGAAAAAAAAGGGCGGAGTGCCATCTGGCGGCGCTCCTCCTGCCGCCCTCTTGGGATCCTCTGGCGCACCCCTTGGGGTGCGCACACCCCACTTTGGAGACCACTGGCCTAAACTCAGATTTGCCCTAGATACTCAGGATTACTGGTCCCCACCCAAAAAGTCTTCAGATTTTTTTTTTATCTGAAACTCACAAAATAGACACAATTTGTCCTGTGACCCAATTTGGGATATGGTGGTCACAGGATGGTTTTTCAGTGATTTTTTGTGGACTGCAGATGAAAAAACGGTTGAGAACCACTGGAGTAAGCCTGTGAAGCCACAGAAGTTAGAATCATATACAATTACAATCTGTTGTGAAGTTGAACTGCCAGAACGGGAGGTCCACATACTTTAATTTAGTCTGACCTTTTCCCATCATTTGAGTTCTGGGGGCTCATTCTTTCACCCACCTGATTTGGGTCCTGTCACTTCAATAATTTCCTTTCCTTGTGCATAAAAGATTGGACAGAAAAAATGCAGATCTTTCTATCAAACTCTTCTGTCAATGACACATTCCTTACTAAATCCTGTTTTGGTAGAATGAAGCATCATATCTAACTGTGACATACTGCTAGGTTCATTTCACTGAACAATTCAGTTAAAGCTCTTTGAAATTGGAAAGGATAATGATACACCATTTTACTTTGTGGCATTTTTGTTAATCTTACTTATGATAGGAATGAAGCAAATCACCTACCAGAGGATTTATCATAGTGACCTTTTGGTGCAAGCAAAGGGTTTGTCTTGAACAGACTGCATAGCTTTGAAACTTGTTTAGCTTTCAAGCCACAGCTTTTGACCTTCATTTCAGTGCTGTATAATATTGGTAGTCATTAACAGTTATCACTTGATATGATAGTTTTTAAATTAGACCAGATTGCCAGCCAAAGCACTCTGATTGCATTTAATCAGGAATTGAAGATAATTCTCTCTGGGCAAATGAGTTACCTTTACAGTTCTCTAAAGAGAAGGAATAAATTGGGTGAGATTCTCTGTCACCTCTAGTCTTTTGTTTATCTGATTTCCCAATGATGATAATGTCCAATAAATAAAATATCAAACATAGCTTCACAATTTTGATTTTACAAAACCATGGTATGAAATCATTTTCTGATAAAGCCTAAATAATACTGTCTTTAGTCATTTTTTGGTTCACGCATCGTTCATTTTCAATAGTTTTATGTTTCTGCTGATGGTGTTCTGAATGACCTCTTATATTTGTTTTTTTTATTGCATGAATGCAAACATGCTGTAGCAGTTGAATATGCAGTAGCCTAGTAAATCATAGAAAATAATCTCCTCATTGTTGTAATGCCTATTTATTTAAAAGATGGAGCTAGGGAACTTACTAGCAATAGGGAAGTCTTCCTATACAAAGGTCAAAGAGACTAGAGAAGCTAGATATCTATATCTATAAAATATAATTTTCCAATTATTCTGTTTTATCACACCTTTTTGTGCCTTTGCAGGTATTCTGAGGGAGAGAAACACTTAAAGTATTTTTTTTCTGTTTTGAACATATAGGGCAAAATCATGTCCTTCCACACAACTATGAGAGCTGGAGTTAAGTGGACAACAGCTGTGAAGTTTCCACCAAGTCATCTTGCCAGTGAGCCAGGTGTACCTCCCCTTGAGGCATAGAGTACAGCCCTCCTACCCTATGGAAGCCCCAAGATTCTTAAGGGAAGCCAAAGGATCTTGGGAGTGACATCCATGGTAGGGACACCTTGTCCCACATGGCAACACAGCTGCTCTCCCTCAGCTTTGTGCCTTGAAATTGTAGAGCCCCAAATATATGGAGGAGGTGGGAAACATTTTGTTGACCTTTTTCCTGCTCTACAAGCTGGCGTGTTTTATACCAGTTGCGAAAGGTTGGTTTTCATTCGCAGTGACTGCTCTAGAAACTACTCAAGTTTTTATTGTAAATTTGTCAAGCTTTAATTTTAGCAACCAGCCCACTTACACTGTGTGTGGGGGGGAAATCAACAACATCCTCGCTGAAAATTGTCAGAACTACTCTGTAACAATTCTATTGTGAAACTTCATCCCTCCCTAGTTCGCTTACTAGAAATGATAAACTCTTCAAAGGCCCAATGCTTCCTGGCAAGAAAACTCAACAAACCATCCTCTCGTCACAATGAAAATGCAGACACTTAACATATTTCTCTCCCCCACCCTCCCGTCTCATAATTGCAAACAGCTAATCATAATTAGGAACCATGCTGTCGGGAAACCCACTCACCCTTGGCACTAAAAAGTAGCCTCATTGAACTTTATAATTTTCCTTTTTTGTATTCTATAAACCTTTCTGAAGCACTTGCTCAGCTCCCACTTAGTATATTCAGGGTTTGCTTGCAAGTACCACATGAACTCTTACAGAAATAACCCTTCCACTGACCCCTCTGAACTGCCCCACTCTCACTTTTTTTGCTGCTTTCTCAATGCAAATTAAAAACTACTTGCATTTTTTTCTGCCAGGTTTTGGCACGAGATGAGGCATTTCACCTCTTATCATTGTATGAACCTATCTGAAAATTATTTCAGTAAAGCCTATTTAAACTTATTTCAGTATTTAAGAAATAACAATCCCAGTACCTAAGGAGGATTAATGATCAGTGGGGAGGAGATGATGGCCTGTAGTGTGGCCAAGGCCTATTCACTCCAGCTGCTTATAAACCCCAGGAAAAGGCCCATGCCAAAGTCATTATTGATATTATAATATAATCAAACATTTATTAAACATTTCCCTGGCGTATTTCGCCCCCCTTTTACATGCCATGCTTTTCACACTGTTGACATCTGTGTCACTCATTTTCAATGCACCTATTTCAAGGGATTAATGCTCTCGCTGTTGGTCTATCAGACTGAGTGAGTCTCCAAGCTATAAATTGGCATACAAAATGTCCGCAAGGTAGGACAAAAACAACAACGAGTCTGGTGGCACCTTAAAGACTAACAAATTTATTTGGGCATAAGCTTTCGTGGGTGAAAAACCCACTTCTTCAGATGCAATTTCATAGCTAATTTCTATTTCTGGAAAGAGATGAATACTTACCTTTTGATATTTTTGGCAGATCTCTGTATGAGACCAGTGCAAGGAGATTTATGCCAAATGCGGCCCTTTGATTTTGGCAAATCTGGGTATGTGTGGGGTGTGAGTGTCAGTCTTGCATTATTTTCAAGTAGCCTTGTAAGTTTTGCCTATTTTGCTTAGCAGTGAAAAAAGCTATAACATATTGAGAGCAATAATTTATATTTTTCTTACCATCTACATTTTATGTGACATTCTCCTATTTTTGATTGGCATGCCATTAGTTTTACACTATTTAAAAGAAATTGCTATAGTATTTCCATCACATCCAATAATTGAAAAGCATGTCATCCACTGGTTTCTTTTAATGGCATGCATCACTATTCAGCACTATTGTAATGACATGTCTGCCATTTAAGATGTCTAAACCGATATCTGTGTTTCCCAATATCTTCTTGTATTGTAGTTTACAGGGTACGGAAGGTGCTCAATGATGAGTCTTAATGTTATCTGACAGAGCATTTTTTTATCATATTTTTTTCTTTTCATTAAATTGAATTAGAATTGTGAAAGAGAACAAGAGATCTTGGAAATTATCAAGTCTTGTACTATTTGTTTTTTCATTATTAAAGTATATTTTTCTACCCCAACTTGAAGGAGATTTGTAGAGATTTTTGGTTCTGCTATCTTACCACGGAAGTTCCAGGCATTAATGACTTCCAAGACTGGGCCCAAAAATGACAGATGTATTATTCTGATTGTTCAATTAGATGAGGGGCCATTGTGTGATAGGGAGGAACCAAAAAATGTGCCAGTTCTGCATGAAAAGTCGTATTTCTACATTACAATGTCCAGCCTGCTGGCATGTGTTGTGGTTGTATCTTTCTGCTTTCGCACTGCCAGTTTAGGAGTTGCTATTCCTGGTTCTTAGCAGTTGAAAGGAAATTGAATTTTCAATTTCAATCAAAAGAAGGAAATGATATCAGAGGAAACTTGTACTCAGGTGAAATGTGCAAAATAAAACAAAATGCTAGCTCAGTAGTAAATCCATATGCCCTGATGGCTGTCAGCTGATCAGGGGTTGTCAAGGCTGAATCCCCACTCTGTCACTCCAAGTGCAGGAAGTGGGGGCCCACAAGGATTTTAAAAATTAATACTTGCCACTCCAGGCTTGTACTAAACTCCCAAGGTTAGAGCTTCTCTCAGACCTTGGCTTGGTAAACGCTGCCTCTACCCAAATGCAAAACAATCTCTTTGAACCCAGGAAGGAGCACTTGGGAATTCTTCCCTGTGGGATACCCTCAAGCCCTTTCACCCCTCCTCCGGGGAAGAGCTGGAAAGAAAACTGTGGCTATCAGATAATCAAAAAACATGCACAAACCTCTTAGGACACCAAAAATCCAATCCTGTTCTTAAAATTTACTTTTTTTATTATATTTTTTTATTAAACAAAAAGAAAGAAAATACATCTGGAACTTAAGCATTTGCTAGATTTTAAAAGAGCAATTCTAAAAATTAAGCACCCAAACTAGCTTTCTTGGGGGTTCATCTTAAAGGTTACAAGCAAACAAAAGCATCAGGGATTAGCACAGAGATCCACAAGCCAAAATAAGAAATAAACCTGATAGTGTCTAACTAAACATTCCCTATCCAAATTATTCCTTCTGGGTATGGAAAATACTTTTTCATACCTGGTTCAAACCTTACACAGCATTTCTGCTTATAGCATTGCTGCTCCGTGTTCCTGCAGCCCAGAGAACAACAGACAAAGGTAACGTTTCTTTCCCCATTTAAAAAAGTTCTAGCCTTCCTATTGGCTCCTTTGGTCAGGTGCCCACTTTTTCCCCCCTTTTACCTGGGTGGCACTTTTTAACTCTTTACAGGTAAAGCAAGTAGAGAACAGCTATCAAGAGGGATTTTACAGCTAGCTGGCTGGCTGGTGTCCATCAAAAGGAGCTATTCCCCCGCTTTATTTATCATAGGGTTGTCCAGTTTGAAAAACGGAAGCAATTTTTAATATCTCCAGAATATTGTGTGTTGACCACTAAATGGTATCTCAGCAGTGCTATAATAATATAATAGCAAAGTACAATGAGTGCATTTGAGCACGTAAAAGGCAGAAACTCTGTGAATGGGCTAACTAAACTTCTGTCTACCCAAAACTGCAGAGTCAGTTCATGGTCAGGATTTATTGTTGTCTCCTGGGGAAACATTTTAGACAGTAGCTTTCCTCTTTCTATGCTTACAAATCTTGTATGTTATGAAGACTATTTGTTTTGGTTTTTTAAAACCCCATAATGTATAACATTATTATTTATTATTACAACAGCTTCAGGATACAAATTTCATTGATAGCATATCAATAACATGACTGTAAATAGGAATTTTATTTATCTTTTTAGAGTAAAGGTAATAGCAGTAGAGCTGCTTGAAGGTGCTTTTAGGGCCAATGAAAAAAACCGAACAAAGTTATTTGCTTCAAAACTGAAAAAAGTAATGTTTAGTTTTTGGAAACTGACCATTTTGGCGTGTTGGGTGATTTTTGTTTTATTTTGTGGTCAAAATTGAAAAATATTTTTGGCTTTTGGCTGAAAACTTCTGGTTAAATTTTTTTTTGTCAAAAACAGACATTTTCTGTAGAAATTTCTGTTTTAATGAATAGCAGGTTGGGTGCTGTAATATTTTTTATTGGACCAACTTCCGTTGGTGAGAGACGAGCTTTCAAGAAAGACTTCAAATGAAAAATTTTGACCAGTGGAAAAAAAAATTGGGGAGAGGAACAATAAAGAAAACAAGTTAAATATTAATTAGAGAAACAAGGTGGGTGAGGTAATATCCTTTATTGAACAACTTCTGTTGGTGAAAGTGACAAGCTATGGATCTTACACAGAGCTCTTCTTCATGAAGGTTTGGGAAATGTGTCACAGCTAAATACAATGTGTTGCTGATTGTTTAGCATAAGTAGTTAACACACATTTCAAGGAACCAGGTGGCCCATTAACAACTTTGTTATACCAGGTAAAGGCAGGGGGAAAAAGGCGGGGGTTGCGGGGAGGATTGGTTGTGGGTTATAGATTCATGTAATAAACCATAAATCCAGTGTCTCTATTCAGTCCATGATTTTTAGTGTCTAGCAAAAGTTTTATTAATTTAATCTCTCAGGCTTGTTTTTTGAAAGTACTGTGCAGGTTTCTTTTGAGGATGAAGACTGATAGGTCAGATATAGTGTAAAGGCTTCGTGAAAAGTGTTCACCCACAGGTGATAAGGTATTTTTTGTCTTTTAACTTTTTCCTGTGTTAGTGTCTGGTTTCATCCACATGATTATTGGGGCATTTACTGCACTGGATGAGGTACACTACATGTTGTGATAGGCATGTATAGGACCTATGGGTCTTGAAAGGTGTGTTGTGAATGGTGTTGATCATTGTAGCAATGGAGATATGTCTGCAGGTTTTCCATCTTCTGTTCTGGCAGGGTCTGGTGCTGCTTTGAGTTGGTATGTCCAGGTCTGTGGGAAGCTTGCTTCTGATGATGAACTTGGAAAGGGTGGGGGTTGTTTGAAGACCAGAAGAGGGAATTCAGGAAAGATTTATTTCAGGTTGGTGCCCCCATCAAGTATGGGTTGTAGTTGAATACCCTATATGGGTATCCAGCGGGGTGGTAGGTGACAACTAGGGGTGTGCAGTCAGATGGAGGGGTTTTATTTCCATATCGAAGCATGTTCTCGCAAGGTATTTGGATTGCCCATTGCGTGATGTGATCTACTTCTCTAGTGCAGTGTCCTTGTTTGGTGAAGGTGGTTTTGAGTGTTAAGGTGAATATTCCCCTTTCCCTTCCTTTTCCCCCTTATGGCTGGAGGGGTGTAAATGGGCCACTTCACCTTGAATGGTCCCTTGAAATGTAACTACTTATGCTAAATAATCTGTTCACCTTGTATTTAGCTGTGATGCTCTGAGTACATTTCCCAGACATGAAGAAGAGCTCTGTGTAAGCTCAAAAGCTTGTCTCTCTCACAGACAGGAGTTGGTCCAATAAAATATATTACCTCACCCACCTTGCCCTTCAAATATCTTGGGACTGACATGGCTACAACACCATACAATTAATTGTTGATTATGATGTCTCTTTTGTTTAACACGGTGTAACCTACAGGTTGTCTGAATTGAAGACAGCAGTGGCTACCACTGTCATGACATTACAACATTGATAAATGAGCTGGCATGCGACATGCCTTTGAGTTCAGTGAGCTGCATGTGACAGGTCATGAAATCCTCCAATCCCTCCCTGTGTTTTGTATAAGTAATTTACATTTAATTATGTTCTCACAGTAGGTGTTCAGGAATAAAGCAGAATATAGAATTAGCCCTTCTTACCCTGGCTGTGATTTAGGGGAGGATGGAGAGAAAGGGGGACAAACAGCACCCTGAACTTCTGTATCACTATGGAAAATTCATTGATTTCTGGACCCCAAGTCCTCCAGGGAGTGTCCTACATCCATATTCCTCAGTAATGGATTTTGCATTTGCATCTCTGATTTAGCTGAAACATGTCAAAATTAATGTAGCCAGACAGTTCCCTATTGGTTACACATATGAGGAGACTCAAGAGTGTAATTTATTCCTTATGTAGTTAATTGTAATTTATGCACATTAATTGGCTTACATTCTGCTTATTTACCTAAGCATTTTGTTTAAAAATGGTTATTTTTGGCCAGTCCCCTCATGCTCCCTTGCAAACCCGAAGAATGTGAACTTATTAGTACTTTTTGGAAGGTGGAAGAATACCAGCAGGCCCAAAGTTAAGGGTCAGTGTTGACATCAGTCCCACAAATTCTTTTTCAGAATTGGTTACTGTATTATAAAGGCGGGAAATGTATTCCCTGGATTTTGCTATTTTTATACTCAAAATGGCTTCAAAGCTCTCAAGAGCCAGGAAATTCTGAAATCTAATTTAAAATTAACAGTATGGGAAAGATTTGTAAAGATAGTGATCAGAGTGGAGTTACTCTGGATTTACACTGATGTAACTGAGATGAGAAACTTGCCCTAGGTCCTTAACATGTTCCATAATGTGTTTCTTTTTCCAACCTTAACTTTGCCTGAGTATATTAGAAGCAGGCACCACAGCACTTCCAGCTTAAGTTAGTCAGGTGCCGCCAGTGACCTACTCTAATAAAATATTTAAGGAGGAATTATTCACTTGAGAACTGCATATGTGGGACACCGTCCCTGTGTGGATTACCACTGTTGTAGATTGCACAGATTCCATGGAGATGCTCTGGCGGAGGGAGTATGTAGGGAACCAGAGCTGTTATGGGGGCCCTAAGTTGCCTATGGATTGCTCTGGCCTCCTGCTACTCCCTTGGGATCCATTGGTTTTGGGGACCTGTCCTGGACTTTGTTCTTTGGGGCAGGAGAGAAGGGATGTTACCAGCTTTGCCCGTTCCTTTGGGGTATGCTCATTTATTAGGGTTACTCTTCTTGGAGTTGGGGTAGGGGGGGTCTGTACTTCTATCAATGTACTGCTTGTGTCACTTGTGTTCAAATACGGAGCTCTGCTTCTCCCTGCTGCAAGTTACCTTCCAATGGAGCTATCCTGCAGGACCTAGGCTCCCCAGGGCTGGGTTCTTCCAGCCCCAGAATCATACTGTCTCTGTCTCTCTCTCTCACTCTCACTAACAGAGCGTGTCTGAGAGTACTGGGTTAATCAACACTCCGAAGTTGACCCTTCATATGTCCCTGGACTCAGTAGGCTGGGTCGAGCAGCACTTCCAAGCTTTTCCCCTCATATGCCATCGGTACCACACCGGAATAGAGCATGCCTGAGCAAACTGGGTCGAGCAGCACTTTCAATCTGCCACCCTCATATGTCCCTGGTTCAGTACGTCTCTATCCCCACTTTCACGTTACAATTGTTCTGGTAGTAACCCACTTGATCAGCAAACTCCACAGGATTTTTGGGTGCTGCAGGGATCTTTTAGCTTAGGTATGAAAAGCGTTGCTGCAGCGCGAATGAGGAAACCAGGAAAAAAAAACCCCACAAGGAGGGGGAGAGAGACAGAGAGAGAGAGAAGCAACCAGCTTAATCATGAAAGTTATTTATTGCCAGGTAACCATAGGGGAAACAAACAAACCAAACACTTATAATATTAAATCTAACTTAAATTTGATTATTAAAGTCAGGTTTACAAAACTATAACTGATCACACAAGTCAGGGTCAGAAGGCTGTGCCTAGAGAGAGTGAGAGAGAGAGCTGGGTTCTCACCACTCCATGAAGCTTGAATCAATCAGGAGTCCCAGGTGGTGGTGGTAGCTGTGGGTTTGAAGTGCTGGAGTCAGGCAGAGCCCCCAGCATGATCAGTGAGGAGAAGATGAAGTCCCAATGGAACTGATGCAGATTTTGGATCCAGGCATCAGAACACTTAGCTGAGAATGGGTAGGAGTTTTTGTAGAGAAACAACAATGGTTCAAGGGAGAACCCTAGATTTCTTTGTGTAAACAAGGGAGAATAACAAAGTTGTTTTGTTCAGGCTAGACATGGGGAGCTGATCATTCCTGGCTTTGGGCGGTGTTCTTTGGAGGGAGTTCACAATGCAATTAGGGAGCTTCACTATTTTGGATACCAATAAAGGATTTATTACTAGAATTGGTCTGATAACTACTGAGCTGGGTGTGTGCAGGCGTGGGTTCATTAACATCTGGAGCAGAGATCCCCCATTATGCAGCGCTTCCCTGCTTTTCTGGTCCCAGAGTTCCGTGCAGTTCTTGTCTTGGAATCTCTGTTCTCCATTCTGTATGCTAATGGAGATGCCTCTTTGTCCCATCTTCAATGCAAATGAGGATAGGAGAGTTTCCTTAATTCTGTCACCCTTGTCCGGAGCGGTTTAGGTGTGTCTCCCACTGTCGTTTCATTGCTTTTTGTAAATCTTTCTTCTGAAGCAGATTTGGTTCAAGCAGAGGCTGGGGGGAGGATCTTTTGTAAATCAGACAGACTGGGTACTGTGCCCTGGTTCACCAAGAACACAGAGTTGCTAGGTTACAGGGAGGCAAAACATCTTCCTTCCTGCCTCCAATGATGTGGGAGAACCTTTGCAAAAGTCTCCTCATGGAAATTTCCTCTCCCTGAGCTTTTTTGTGGATTTAGGTTGACCTAGCAGGATGCACTGACTCTGGTTTGAAGTTAGATTTGCTGGATTTTTTGCAGAAAAACAAAGAAACACAGAATTCTAGTGTATTTATTATAGAATTCTGTATTTGAACAGGAAGCTTGTCTCCAAACACCGAAGGCTACTGGTACTTCCTACTCCTCCTTTCCTTTTAATTTTCCGTTAGATTATATTTTACTCAGCTAGCATATAAAGAAAGCATTTGAGAGTTATTGATAAACTGGAGGTAATTACAAAGCAGGTGACCATGATGATAAAGGGCCTGAGGAACTGACATTTGAGGAAAGAGAGAGAGAGAGAGAGAGAGAGAGAGAATTAAATATGTATAGCTTGGGGGGAAAGGAGATTAAGAAATGACCTAATGTTCACTCCCTTTGGATACTTAAGGAGGGAGAGAAATTTTTAAACACAATGGCAGAACGTGAAATTTTGCAATATAAAATTTATTCAACTTCTGAAAAACTGGAAGAACAACTAGAACCCGTAGTAAGCTTCTAAGGTCAGTTGCGATGCTCCATAGATGGTGATGACATTTTAAAAACAAAACACAACAAAAAAGGCAGCATTAGACAGACAGACCATTTGTGAAAATTCAGTAGAGATAATCCAGGACTCGATAAACTACCACCCACTGTATTTCACCTCTCCTATCTACGATTAAGTACACAGGCACTGACTTTTTCCTTTCCTGGGGGGGTACTTGATCCCCTCTCTGTTTCAGGCCTCACCCCCACTCCACTCCTTCCCCCAAGACCCTGCTCTGCCTCTTCCTGGCCCATTCCGTGCCATCACCTGAGCGCTCTGCTCTCTCTCCTCCTCCTTGTACCCTCCAGTGCCTCCTGCATGCTGCTAAATAGCTGATCCACAGTGGGCGGGAGGCTCTGGAGGGGCGGGGGAGGTGCTGATCGGCAGGGCCACAGGTGCGAGTCATTGGGGGCGGGGAAGGGAAAGGAGCTGATAGGGGCGCTGCCACACCCACCATTTTTTCCCCCCTGGATGCTCCAGCGCCTGAGCACCCATGGAGTTGGCGCCTATGATTAGCATGGTGGTGGGAAAGCTGAGGGCAAGGCTTCAGCATCAGGAAAAGGTTCTGGCTGTGGGAGGTAGCACGGAAAGCTTCTGGCAGCTCCTCATGAATGGGTGCCTTTCCTTGCTGCCTCCTCCCTGCCAGAGCCTTTCACTGACACATGTAGCGACATGCTGCGGTGTGGACCAAGCTAGCCTTTCACAGTGGCATGTAGCTATATCTATATATATATTCTGTATGTGTCTACTGCTGCCGCCGCCACTGATATGTAGTATAGACATGCCGAGAGAGAGAGTGTGAAAGCTGCCTATTTCAGTGAACACAGTATAACTGTGTCTCCTATTTTATACATATAATTAGATATATTTGTTAGTATCCTGTGTTGTGAAGTATATCCAAACTGGCAATTCTTAGATTAGATGGATACTTGTCTTTTCAAGATCTGCTTATTTGACTGTCTGTCTGTAAGGATGAATCTTGCTTGCTAAAATTGATGATGGTGAATCAAAGGTACCTAGACAACCAAAAAATTAGAGCGAGGATTGATCACTACCCATATTTTGGTCTATTTGACCATGAAATTGGAAGTGGTCAGCTGGGTCCTATGTGCCTCATCAGCATGCAAGTTATTTTTTTTAAGCCATGAGGTGATCTTACATTTGTCATGCTTACAAGAAGAAACTTTGTCCTTTGTGATATCTCATCCAGCAGACAAACAACATTCTACATGAGCTTGCTGGAAAAATTGAATTTTCACTAATTCAATCCAAATTTTCAACTACTGTATTAGTCTTGCTTAGCAAGGGAAAAAACATGAATCAAAGATGGTCCTCTGTCTGCAATAAATCAAATTACAGTACGTTACCATTCTACATGAATCATTCACTGCAAGCTATTCTAATCCTACATATGTTCAAGGTCTTGAATATGAAAAATGTAATCTCACCTAAAGAACAATGGAATGTTCCATAAAATAAATGAATGTTTACATTGGAGAAAGGCCTGAGTAAAAACTTTGTGTCAGATTTGATATCTCTAGTATGTAGCACTAATAGTCAAGATGCTGTGCTGTGATCAAGATCTCACATTTATTTTTTCCAGAGTTTAGATGTTTGAGGTTAACCCATTTTAGAGAGAGGTTGGAGCTGTGAACTAAGGTATTAAAGCCAGATCTGAATTTGGTGGTCTTAACAGAGGTTCATGTCTAGCCATGTCAATAACTAATTTAAAGAAGTGCATGGTGGATTCAAAACTTCTATTTCTTTTCAGAGCAGCAGATCTCAAAATTATTTCTAAATCCAAGTTCAATATAATGATTGTTAGAAAGATGGGGTGGAGAATTCACACTTGAGGGCTGTTGTAGTTCTTAAAGCCAGAGCTGCAGAGGGTAGAAAGGAGTGCTTCACTTCCCATGCTCACCTGCGGCATTTTGGCGTGGGGGTCGGGGGTAGGTAGCGTATCTCAGGGACCACTGAGAAATGCATCTTTAGCAGTATTTCTTACACCACCTTTTCAGAGATGCAGTATGTATTATCCGCAGCACCTTCCTCCAACGGCCAGCTAGTGTGCAGTGGGAGGGCCCTGATCATTCTCCCATCCTTCCTGACCCTACCCATTGTTCTGCTGGTGTTCTGCTCCCTTTGTACTTGGCGATTGAGTGCTGTGAACACTGACATTCTGGCTACTGCCTGCACAATGTGAGGAAGAGTTTCCAGCTGTCCTCTTCCCCCTTCATGCTCATCTGCACTGGAGTAGCCAGAATCTAACCATATAAAGGATTTGAGTAATCAAATGTACTTCATGCCTCATGTTACTTAATTAGAGAGGAGAAACGTTAACCTGAATGTAGATATTCATTGAAGTCATGTAGACATTGTGAGTTTTTCCCCCTCGCTGGTCTAGTCACACTATATATTTTTTTCCATAAAGCTAAAATATTATAAATCACTTTTTAATATTTTTTCTCTGAACAAGAAAAAAATAATCATTTATATCATAGACATGTAAATTTTACTTAAATATACAAACCTACTTTGAGACTTGATGCTGTGGCCATAAATCATGTACAATAACATTGTAAATGAGATAACTGTAACATTATATTCTCTGGGCAAGGTTAATAGATTCAGTGCAAGTCTAGCAAGAAATTGTAGCTGACATTTTCGCATTTCTTTCAGAAAAGCCTTTATAAATCCTCAAGTTGTAAATTGGACTGGATTAGGTCCCAGTGGAGAAAATCCTAGATTTAGTGTTTTTAATTTCCTAAGTTACTGAGTAGGAACCAACTTTATAACTATAGTCAAATATGACTAGGGTACTCTGTCAGGTTGCTTTTGTTATTCCTAGCCAACACCTATACTAGTAAAAGAAACCTACCAATTTTACCAGCAAATGTTAAATTACAATATGCCCAAATGTTATAAGTAAAGGCTTTCTGATATTTACAAGAGGAAAACCATAACTAGAGCTAAAGTATCCAGTCAACCATTGCAGATGACCTTGTAGGGTAATATAGTAACATCCACATATAAACAGCTACCAGATGTCTAGTTTCATGTGTCAAACACAACAAAAAATATATTTCAATGGTGCAAGTTTATTCACAGGAAGTCTATTATTTCTGAACTGCAGGTGTATACAGTAAATTCTATTCACATTATGCCATTGAAAAGAAATGATCATTATTTTAGTCACTCTATGACCTGCTTGGGTCCTGACTCAGGGGTTAGGGGGAGGGGAGGAGAATAGGTGGCAGAGGTCTGTGATTAGCACTTTAGACATTAATACTGCTTATGAGAGTGAAATACAGTATGTTGTGTTCTCAGATTTTTAGAACCGGGGCTCCATCTCAGGCAGAAACATAAAGTTCATATGTTTAACTGTATCTACATCATGCATAATTGGATGGGTTGTTGCTATTAATTTCACTTTCAGCTTCAAATTAACTTTCAGTTCTGGGGCACCTTTTTAGACATTTTCATGAGACCTAATTTTCCTGAATACTGTTGCTGATTTCAGAGCACAATGCTTCATCACAGGGAAATATTTAAAACTATCTGCATTTTTAACACAAAGGTAATCTGTCCTTTGCAGATATTTCACATACAAAGATTAATAATTTACATATGTTGCTATGGCAACTATATATCAAAGTATAATAAGTCTAGACTATGCTATTCATGCCCTTTGAAACCAAAATCAAATGTAAATATCAAATTTTTGACTAGAGCTGCCTAGAATAATTTACAAAAAACTAAAACAATAGTGGAAAAATCGCCCCTTGATGGTCTCCCTTTAGAATAAATTTAAGCTAATAGCAGGCCTATAGGCTTTTTGTATGTGTTCAGATGATGAGCTCTCAAAATTGTGGCATGGAATTGGTTGTATACCCACTTTAAGCTTGTTCTGATTCAACAACAACAGGCATTAGTGGCTCTCATTGCACCCATATTTCCTAGGAGTGGGCAGGTAGGAGCCTAACACCCTGGAACATTAAATAGGCATCTTCATGGTTTTATTTATTATACCAAAAAATAGGGGCAGCAAAAAGCATGGCAACAGCATTACATGCACAGCCACCATAGATGGTGTAGATGAGGTAGATTGGCTGGTCCCAGGCTTGTGATTCCTGCTTAGATTTTGCTAGGTGAGGAAAATTGAACCCTGGATTTTCTGCACCTACATAAATATAAAGGCAAGTTTCTGAAAATCTGATCCTAATTGCCGTATACCGTTTGAAAGTGAGGATTAAAAAATTTCAGATGTAAAGCATTGGTTCTAGCCAATTGGTTTTAGCGGACCAAAGTAGAACGAGAAGCTCACCTGTGGATCTCTCAGTTCTAGATGTTATGGAGTGATTAGTTCTTTCATCATCCAGTGATGATAGGAAACAACATAAGGGAGAAAATGGGGACAGAGGAAAGGAGTTTGTGTCCCCAAACAGTCCCCTGATGTAATCAGACCAATAAGTATGTGTGTCTTGTAGGGGAAGGTGGTGTTTAGGAGTATGTCTCTGGTGTCTCTTTCCCTCATTTCTGTAAATTCCATCTTTTACAGTTGACCACAATGGAGACACTCTACTGCTATGAAAATAAAGGAGGTTTAGGGCTTCGTCGCTGGAAATATTTGAAATACATTCTGCATTTTAAAGGATTTGGCAGAACAACACAGGAGAAAGTAGGTTTTATGAAAAAATCTATACATTGTATGTTGTTTATCTGAATTTCTTTCCCCCAGAAGTGTAAAATGGATCTCCTTCTCCCCTATCTTTGGAGGAGAGGAGGGGGAAGCATAGAAGAGGGATGAATCATCTTTTATGGGAGGTGAGGTGAATAGATGACTCTATTTCATTCGCTTCCTCTCTGCCTGTCAGGATAGTTGCTGCTCCACTCACTGACAGTATAATTTTGAGAGCAACAGGAACTCCTCAGCCAGGGCCCAGCTCCTCCTGTTGCTCCTATTTTACTGTCTTTGTCTCGCCAGCCAGAAAGGAGTGGGAGCAGAGGAGCAGATCTCCCCTGTGTGCAGGAATGGATGGGAAGATTCGTGTGCTCCCCCTTACATTAAACCCTGAATTTGCCTCTAAAAGTCTCTGAGAAGAGTGGGGTTGAATTTGTGAGGAGAAGGAAGACAAGTGCAATCAAAAGAATAAGCTCTGATACCTCATGATTCAGTGTTGACAGAATACATTGGTAGTGACTTCTGAGATGAGTCTTTCCCATCTGAAAGCTGCTGGGGTTGTGTGAAATGAATTGGCGGTCTCAATCAAGTTCCTACTGTGCTCTTGTTTATACTTCAGAAAACCATTGCTTTGGCACCACTTTGCTGTTGATCTTAGCTGAGGACTCCAAAACTTGTTCTCTACAAGTGATCCCACCAGGTCAGAATTGAGGCATATGGGCATGGCAATATGGAGAAGCTTGCATTGCCACAGCAAATACTTGTAACTGTTCTGCAGATAAGCTGATAACTTCAGTCTTTCGCAAGGTCAAACTGACATCTTGCAGAAATGCTATGTTAATTTGGGGAAAAGCAGTCCTAAAACCTTGCAGTCTTTTGTTTAAGAAAAAAACCTTTGCAGTGAGGTAGCTCTAAATTATTTAAGATTTTTATCTCATATTTTTCATCTTCTCCAGGTTTGAAGGGCTCTGAATATTGCATATTAAAAATAGCTTTTTCAACGGAAGCTTTATTCTAAGAATCAGATGCTCTTTGTAAGCAAAATCCATACCGGATATCTAAAATCTTAAATATTTAAAACCATTCAATATGCTTGCATATTGAAGCATAATCAACTGCTTACAATATATTCTATATTATTCTTTCTTCTCAGTAGCGAGCACAAGACTGCACAAGCATACCCCTACTCTTATTTTAGGCTCTGATCATCTTCAAAGAATCTGATAAAACATTTTTAAAAGTATTTATTGTGAAGAGAAATCTGTTAATGCATTGGTAAGTTTTCCCCCACAAGGTAATATTAATGACATTAATATGATGATTCGAAAACAAGCTGTATTAATTATTTCTGGGGACATTTATATGTGTAGGTATTGAGTGATTTCATTGTCCAACATCTTAAATGTATTGAATGTATTCATACTTTAGAAAATTATTTACTAATATTTTCTCTGAAATTTCTGTTCCTGTGTGGGCTGGATTTTAACATTCTCACCTTAAAAAGACAAATGCAAGAATTGTATGCAGAGTTGTTGTAGCCGTGTTGGTCCCAGGATATTAAAAGACAATGTGGGAGAGGTAATATCTTTTACTGGACCAATTTCTTTTGGTGAGAGAGACAAGCTTTTGAGCTTACACAGAGCTCTTCTTCAGGTCTGGAAAAGGTGCTCAGAGCATCACAGCTAAATACAAGGTGGAACAGATTGTTTAGCATACGTAGTTAACCCATTTTAAGGGACTATTCAAGGTGAAGTACAAGTGTTAACATTCTTGTAAATATACCAAAATAATTACCAAGACAAGAAATTTGTCTGCTGCTGGACACAAAGTTTAATGGGCTCTTTCTGCTCTAATTGATCTTACTCATGGAACTTTCTAATGCCAGGCTCACACAATGCCACAAGATTCCATGCTGCCAAGTAAGTTTTGTGATTTTTTTTTTTACAGGTTTTCCTGGGGAATACAGTTAATCATTGCCCTTTTTTGTTTATGATGGTAAATTTGTGTTTTATAAATCCTTTCATGTTGATGCTACAGTACAGGTCTTTTAGGATTATGACATTAATAAGAGGTCACCAGTCTCTAGCTTCCTTTCAGAGTTGTCACTGTCATTTCCACCTCCGTATATATCAGTAAAGTACATATAAAATGTATAAAATTTAATAGAAGCTTTAAAGCCAACTTAAAAATCTTTTGGACATGTCAGTAGAGGACAGTTTCATAGGTAGATTTACTACTAACACGAAGTGTCCAAATGCTCTGTCCTTCATTGATCAGGAGATTTAGCTACATGTGTCTTCCACAAAGGCACTGATATCAAAAGGATTTCTCAGTTTTTACTGAGTCCTTAGTGAGTTCATCGGATGCAGATGGTCTCTGTGAAATAAGATGAAAATTCCTCACAGAGAGGGGTGCTGAGTTCTGGGATTGTGGAGAGGCAGTCTGGGTTTATGAAGCAATTTGCAGTCTGAAAAAAAATCTATGGGGGTGACTTTTCTACCACTGTGTCAGAGAAGAAGTAGAATTTTTTTTGCTTCCTTCACAGCAGTGTTACAATTCTGTAGAAATTCTTGGTAGATGAGTCTGACTGTAGCAGGCCATGTGTTCCACCACCCACACTTTCTTACTCTATTTTTTGACCGTTTGTCCAAGAACTGTGGCATTTTGTTGGAGAGCTGCGATGGAAGGGACTACTGCCTTACTAGGATGCCTATTACAGTAGCCAGGGAATAGACTGTTTCTCTAATTCTTTTAGTACTTAATCTCTTGGCCAGGTAGAGTTTTTGATAAGTAAGTTTTGAAATATAGCAAGAGGGATGGGGAGTGGACTATGGTGGAGGCTGCTTGCCTTTGCTGTCTGTCTGTTTTAGGTACTTATGTGGCCTCCATTACTTTATGCTCACAGTAAACAGCTGAGGTAATAAAGTAGTATTATTTCCCTTTGACAGATGAGGAACTGAGGGACAGAGAGAATAAATGACTTGTCTAAGGTTCCACAGGAAGTCTGGCCAAGTAGGGAATGGCACACAACTGTTGTAAGACCACTTCCTCTCTGACATGGGGAGAGTTCTCATTACACCGGGAAAAAGTGCTCTGAGGATAGTTCTTACATTTCCTATGTCTACATCCAACCTGAAGACTTGGACCTATGACTCATACCACACGACACCACATGTTGCAACTAAACCAAAATGAAACCACAAAAATACAGTTCTAAAAATAAACACTTGTCTAGAAACAGCAAAAAGTGTCTTTGCGTTTCAGTGAAAGCTTTGCATGGGCCAAAAGGCCAAGAGTGGTTTTATTTCAAATATTAGACCTGAAAATAGTGTTAACCTCTTTTAGCTCAGGCAGTTAGATTATGTTCATGGCCCTGCAGGTTGTTTCTGTTAGGAGAAATTGGTGATGATGAGTCTCATGTATTTCTTCGGTGTAATCCTGTTTATTTACAACAAATCTTCACAAGGCTTATTTCCTTGAACACATTTGGAATCAAACAGGAGGCAGGTTTTTTTGCTCATAATTCCAAGCCTCTTTCCAGTCAGCACTCTGCCCAAAAAGCTCTCTTAGGTTTCCCTCAGGGCCATGTTACCAGTGCTCTGCTTCTCTTGTCCAATGGTTCTCGTTGGAGTTCTGGTTGCTTCTGACTCAGATACACAGAACTCCACCAAGTAATGTGTAGTCCACTGTATTTGCATTCAGACTCCCAGGGAAAAACTCTTAGACCTCATAGCTCAATTTCTACTCCAGATGCACCCAAGGGAAATGCACCCAAGGTCAGTGAGACCTAGAGGTCGGCCAACCACCAACTATATGGCAGGACATTATGCACAGGGACATGACTAGGCTTGGCTTAATGGAAGATTGTAAAGATCCTTTGGGATGAGGAGAAGTGTTATGATCTAAGTTCCCTTCCAAGAGTTATCCATTTCAGGGATCCTACCTTCCTTCTGATTTGAGGGTCAGTAATGCCTTCCTGATTCACACTGGTCTGTAAACCATCACCTTTCTTTGCTGTTGATCACTGGTGAGGTGGCTGTTTAATGGGCAAAGTATCAAACTTGTGCTGGACCAGTGCAGTATAACCTATATCTTTGTTGGATCCGGACTTTCTTGACCCAAACGTCTCTTGTTATGCTGCTCCTTGTTGATGTAACTATGACAGGTTCAATCCCAGAGACCCCTTGGGACTGTCACCTGATGTGCTGAGACTACCTCTGAGACTGTTTTCTCTTCTAGTTTTAGCCTCCAGAACCCTGCCTTGTCGAGCCAGACACACCAGTCTGCCCCAACACTGACCCAGGGTCTGAACCACGCTCCCCAAAGCTGCAGACTTAACTGAAAACAGTTTAAGAAGTGCTCCTGTCTCCAGCACCCAGACACCCAACTCCCAATCGGATCCAAACCCCAAATAAATCTGTTTTACTCTGTATAAAGCTTATACAGGATAAACTCATAAATTGTCCGCCCTCTATAACACTGATAGAGAGAGATGCACAGCTGTTTGCTTCCCCAGGTATTAATTACTTACTCTGGGTTAATTAATAAGCAAAAGTGATTTTATTAACTATAAAAGTAGGATTTAAGTGGTTTCAAGTAATAACAGACAGAACAAATTAAGTTACTAAGCAAAATAAAACAAAAAACACAAGTCTAAGCCTAATACAGTAAGAAACTGATTACAGATGAAATCTCACCCCCAGAGATGTTCCAATAAGCTTCTTTCACAGACTAGGCTCCTTCCTAGTCTGGGTCCAGCAATCACTCACACCCCAGTAATTACTGTTCTTTGTTCCAGTTTCTTTCATGCATCTTTTTGGGGTAGAGAGGCCCTCTCTTGAGCTGGCTGAAGACAAAATGGAGGAGTTTCCGGGACCTTTTATATTCTTTCTCTTGTGGGCAGAAATCCCTTTGTTCTCCTGTGCAAAATCACAGCAACAAGATGGAGTTTGTAGCCACCTGGGCAAGTCACATGTCCATGAATGATTCACCTTTTTGGAGTCCGACACCATTGTTTACACGTTAGTTTGAATGTTTCCAGGAAAGCTCAGATGTGGATTGGCATCTCCCAAAGTCCATTGTCAGTTAAGAGTTTCTTGATTGGGCACTTAATGAGAATAGTCCTTTCTCAAGAAGCTGACCAAATGCTTCACTGAGGCTACTTAGAATCAAACACATTGAAATACAAGTACATAGCCAATATTTATAACTTCAATTACAAAAATGATACACACATACAGATTGCATCATCATAACCAGCAAACTACAACCTTTCCATAGAAGTGACAGAGTTCTGTGGCACCTTATAGACTAACAGACATATTGGAGCATAAGCTTTCGTGGGTGAATACCCACTTCATTGGATGCATGAACATCGAATGTTGTGCATGCATCTGATGAAGTGGGTATTCACCCATGAAAGCTTATGCTCCAATACGTCTGTTAGTCTATAAGGTGCCACAGGACTCTTAGTCTGGATCTATAGAAGTGACAAACATGGCTACCCCTCTGATACTTGAAACCTTTCCATAGAGACCCCACTTGACCTCCTCTGTACAAGACATGGTGCAACCATAGGACCCTGGTTGCAACAATGATCTATACGGTCACAGTTCACGTCAGTAACATCCCAGTAACCACAACAGAAACCTGGGAGCTCTCATTTGCCCCTTTCTCCTTTATAACACATTTTCTATACAAGTGTTCACTAGTTCCACTGGTTCACATTTTGCAACTGTGATTCTCTTTTGTTAGTATTTGCTGTATGTCAGAAACATTCAGCAAATGAACAAGAATCAGTTCTAGTTTCAGATTCACAAGAACTAGCAACTGAGATTCCCCTGAGATCCTGGGTCTCAAAGCAGGTCTCAGGTCCCACTCCCCATCTTTCTTTTGATGGAAAGCTTCAATAGGACATAGCAGAATTATGGTTCTGTCCCTGGAGGTAGTACGGCTTGTTCACTACAAATTGATTGCCTACAATGTTTTTTTCATTTCCTAGAAACTTTGCCCCTTTAGTTGATGCCTCCCTGTTCTTTGAACTGGGTCAGGGGCTTTCACTAGACAACACAGATTGATCTGTCCTGGCCCTCTGATGGCTTATGTAACGGTAGTTAACTCTGTCTGAGTCTCACTTGGTCAAGTTTGCATATGGTGAAAATGTAGGTGCTTCTCTCCATCTTGCGGTTTGAAATCGGTTGTTTTATTTAATTTTCCTCTGGGCTCATCACTCCACAAACACCACTCTCGTAGAGTCACACACCTAGAGAAGTGTTACATTAAAATGGGATCTAGCATGTTTTAAAATGACTTCCATAGAAGTGGGTATATTTTTAAAGTGGCAGATCTAAACCATATTGTATTTCTTGTGCCTTCGTGATTCAGTTTGCTTGGGTTTGTTGGGAGAGGGAGTGCCTCTTGCACCTAAATCCTGCTCTTTCTACGCATAAGCTCTCATCAGCCCCTAACTACAGCCACTGCTATAGTATACGTCAAATCCTCTGATGTATCTTATCCTTTATGTTGCATTAGGTTTGAATCCTGAGGAACAAATTCTTCTCTCGCACTGCTGTAAATCTGGGGTAACTCCATTGACTGTAATATAGTTACTTTGTAGCTATGTCAGTGTATCTGAGAACATATTTTGAGTCCCTATGTATGAATGGATCAGATAGATCTCTCTGTTTATAGAGTACTTTCCCCAAGATAGGGTATTTTACTGGTGCAAAATGCCGGGCAGTGAAGTTCAGTGTTTTCTTCGCATTAATCACTGCTGTGTGATTAGACACGGTGTGATGGAGACTGTCTTGCAGGCAGGCATTAGCATTAGAACAGTCCTTTTGTGAACATGCAGTCAGGTCAATAAGTACATGATTATAAATTAGCTTGGTGGACTAGTGTGGCCGTTAGCTGGGTCGAGTGTTCCTATTTCACATAATTGTTTGCTGCACCTGAATTAATTTGAGCAGAGTTTAAATTCTGCATATTAATTCTTTCCTGCAGGAGGTAAAGCTTTAGGCTAATCCCTTTAATACTTTTCAGTATAAACACCTTAATCAAGCAACAGCTTTATAATTAGTTCTACTTCCAGACTGGATATAATTTTCTACTTTTATTGTTCATAACTTATTCCAACTTTTAATCACAATTATTAGACTTCAGAATGTCAGCATCAATGGACTCTCATAGAAACCTCGATAGTTAAAAAAAGAGAGGTTTGTAAAATCCAGGTTTTATAGAGCATAGTTTTTACCCTACAATTTTTTTACAGCATCACTAAGAATATCTCTTTCTTGTGGATTTTAGTCACAAGATTAAGATGAGTTATTGAAAGAAGTAGCTGAACATGTCTATTAGAAAGAGAGTGTAACTGATATAGAATTATACATATCAGTTCTGTTGGGTGTGAAAAATACAGACATGATTTGATTTTATAACAGCAAAGAGCACTCCAACAAATATCCCTTATACAGTAAACCTCATGGTATGTAAATAATGGTTTAGCTCCTAAAGATGTGCTGATCCATTCTCCTTTTTATCTATTTTCTCACTGAGCATTTGGAAGTACAAATTATCTCTGGCAATAACAGCATTTAGATGGCCAGGTTACATGGTTAGGGAGGCAGCATTTTAAATTAAGAGTCTTAAATTGACATTCAAATTAAATATATTCAGACAGTTATTTGTGTTAATTACATGCAGACCAATTGATTATTAAAAACATACTCGTTGAGATTTAGCAGAGCTGTAAGAGTGAGAAACCTTTTCCAGTGTCAAATATTAATGAATATGCTTTTAATAATCAATTGAACAACATTTCACATACAATAACTGTCTTAATAAATCTAAGTGAAATGAATATTTGAGATGCTGAATTTAGAGTTGTTGCCATTTGGAATTAGACCTATGCAAATGAGTATAAAACCAGGTTAAAATTCTCTGTGGATTCCAGTTGAAAAGCTTATGACTGTACTCCAAGTAAAATATTTTATACCTTAGGTTGGGTTCTTGACTTAAGGAAAACCGCTTTTCTACTAAATCACAATGGCAAAAACCACACTGCTTAGTGAATATGGCCAATTTCTGTTGAATAGTATGTTAGTGACTCTGAGAGTGCTTCAAAAGGATTATTTAGGGTTTTTTTAAATACCCA
The DNA here is from genome assembly GCA_037349315.1 of Chelydra serpentina. Taxonomy (NCBI): domain Eukaryota; kingdom Metazoa; phylum Chordata; order Testudines; family Chelydridae; genus Chelydra; species Chelydra serpentina. The sequence goes on from JBAIAC010000042.1 coordinate 34,549,696, forward strand.
TTGAAGAGATATTAGAATAATCATATTGCTGATGGCAAATAATTGAATAAATATTAAAAATATATAAACATTCATTTGTAAAATGTCCCAACATGTATTTGTACTTAAGCTCCAATCCTGCAACTGATTCCACTTGGGCGGCCTTTCTTTGAAGTCAGTGACACTGTATGGGCACAGAAGTCTGCCAGTAGAGAGGCCCATTGACTTCAGTTGGGGGTTCACCCACATGGAGTTAGTCATAAGATGGGGCCCTTTGTTAGAATTTAGTGCTGCTTCAGACTCCTTCTGGAAATACATACATTTTTTGTTGATGACAAATGCATTTTTTGTGTTTAAAAATATTAGTCCTAGGTGGTAGTATAGTAATCTAACTCTTAGTTGGTTAATTTCATGACTGATGTGACTTTCTGAGTACTGGGTAGCTTCTATACCTGCTTGTTCCCAGCCTTGGCTCACTCCAGGAATCCTGGTTCTGACCCTCGGCTGTGATTCCTGACTTCTGATTCTGCTTTTGACCTTTGGCTCTGGCATCTGGCTTCTGACTCTAAGGGTACGTCTACACTACAGAACTAGGTCGAAATTATAGAAGTCGATGTATTAAAACCCGAATTAATGGAATCGATTGTGTGTGTCCCCACTAAAGAGCGTTAAGACCATGAGGTCGATTGTCTGTGTCCACAGTTGCGAGATTAGCATCGACCTTCGAAGCATTGCATTGCGGGTAGCTATCCCACAGTTCCCGCAGTCTCCGCCGCCCATTGGAATTCTGGGTTGCGATCCCAAAGCCTGATGGGGCAGAAAAAAATGTCGCTGGTGGTTCTGGGTACATGTCATCAGGCCATCAAACGTCCCTCCCTCCCTCCTTGAAAGCAATCTTTTTCGCGCCTTGTCTGCGTGCTTTCCATGTTTGCTACAGAAGGCTACAGAAGGCTGCTCAGCTCACAATTACCGTACATCTCCAGCGTACGCCTTCACATTAGGTCTAGTGGAGATTCAGTCACGGTATAATACGGGCAGAGGGATAGCTCAGCGTTCTGAGCGTTGGCCCGCTAAACCCGGGGTTGCGAGTTCAATCCTTGAGGGGGCCATTCCGCCTGAGGCTGGTAGTCGCGGGACTGCACAGCATAAGCTCCTTGCCTTCTAGCTGCAGATCGTGCACTATGCCATAAATGGTTGTGGTCGCGGGACCATATAGGAGAAGCTCCTTGCCTTCTAGCTGCAGATCGTACAATATGCTTGACATTACAGTGCTCCTGGCCGGCGGCCTTTGGTGTGGCTGGCCGGGGGCGCTTTTTTACGTTTTCTTTAAGGGAGATTCAGCACTGCCTGGAACACGGGCAGAGGGATAGCTCAGCGGTATGAGCGTTGACCCGCTAAACCCGGGGTTGTGAGTTCAATCCTTGAGGGGGTCAGTAGAGCTTATTGTACCATCTGCAGCTGGAAGGAAAGGCGCCTAACCCCTGCTCACGGCATATTGTACTATCTGCAGCTAGAAGGAAATGAGCCTAACCCTTGCTCCCCCCTCCCTCCGTGAAAGCACCTGAGGGGGGAGCGAAAAATCCTTTCGCGCCTTTTTTCGTGCGGGCGCCATATTGCTGCCACCATTGTTATCCACCAGCCGCTTCTGCTCCCACTCTGCTGTCCTGCAAACAGCGTACCGGGGGAAGCATGGAGCACGATCAGATCACCGCAACTGTTATGGCCGTTATGAACACCACGCGCATTGTCCAGGAGTATATGGAGACCGAGAACCGGGAGCTGCTAGAGCAACAGGAGGCGAGGACGAGACAGTATCAGCCTGAGGAGAGTGATGAGGACATGGAGACAGACCTCTCTCAGAAAAGGCCCCCCCGCAAGGTGGACATCATGGTGGTAATGGGGCTTGTTGATACAGTGGAACGCCGATTCTGGGCCCGGGAAACAAGCACAGAGTGGTGGGACCACATAGTGCTGCAGGTCTGGGATGAATCCCAGTGGCTGCGAAACTTTCGCATGCGTAAGGGCACTTTCATGGAACTTTGTGAGTTGCTTTCCCCTGCCCTGAAGCGCCAGAACACCAAGATGAGAGCAGCCCTCACAGTAGAGAAGCGACTGGCGATAGCCCTGTGGAAGCTTGCAACGCCAGACAGCTACCGGTCAGTCGCGAATCAATTCGGAGTGGGAAAATCTACAGTGGGGGCTGTTGTCATGCAAGTAGCCAGGGCGATCACCAAGCTGCTTGTACCAAGGGTTGTGAGTCTGGGAAATGTGCAGCTCATACTGGATGGCTTTGCAGCAATGGGCTTCCCGAACTGTGGAGGGGCGATAGACGGAACCCATATCCCTATCTTGGCACCGGACCACCAAGCCAGCGAGTACATAAACCGAAAGGGTTACTTTTCAATAGTGCTGCAAGCACTGGTGGATCACAAGGGGCGTTTCACCAACATCAACGTGGGATGGCCGGGAAAGGTACATGACGCTCGCATCTTCAGGAACTCTGGTCTGTTTCAGCTGCTGCAGCAAGGGACTTTCTTCCCAGACCAGAAAATAACCGTTGGGGATGTTGAGATGCCCATAGTTATCCTTGGGGACCCAGCCTACCCCTTAATGCCATGGCTCATGAAGCCATACACAGGTAGCCTGGACAGTAGTCAGGACCTTTTCAACTATAGGCTGAGCAAGTGCAGAATGGTGGTGGAGTGTGCATTTGGCCGTTTAAAAGCAAGATGGCGAAGTTTATTAACTAGGTTAGATCTCAGCGAAACCAATGTTCCTATTGTTATTACTGCTTGCTGTGCGCTCTACAATATCTGTGAGAGTAAGGGGGAGACGTTTATGGCAGGGTGGGAGGTTGAGGCAAATCGCCTGGCCGCTGGTTATGCGCAGCCAGACACCAGGGCTATTACAAGAGTACAGCAGGGTGCGTTGCGCATCAGGGAAGCTTTGAAAACAAGTTTCATGAATGGCCAGGATGCTGTGTGAAAGTTCTGTTTTTCCCCAGTAATGAAAAGCCCCGCCCCTTCATTCGCTCTACTTCCCTTTACCCAAACCGCCCTGCCCTCCCCCCCTCAATCACCGCTTGCAGAGGAAATAAAGTGATTCTTGTTTAAAAATCATGCATTCTTTATTAATTTGTAAAACACAGAGGGGGGACTATGGTGGTAATTGACACAGTCTCCCGGGATAGGTGGTGGAGGAAGGGAAGCACCAGGATGGGTGGTGGAGGAGGGGATGAGGGAAGGACAAGGACACACAGCACTTTAAAACTTATTGAATGCCAGCCCTTTCTTGCTTGGACTGTTCTCTTGGCTTGAGTGGCTGGGAGCACGGAGGCCACCCAAACGCGTTCTTGGGCGTCTCGGGGATGAGGTTATGGGACTCGGGAAGGAGGGCTGTTGGTTACACAGGGGCTGTAGCGGCGGTCTGGGCTCAGGCGGCCTTTCCTGAACCCTACGCCTGTCCTCAGCCATAAGCCGGAGGATTTCCGTTTGATCCTCCAGTAGCCTGAGAATTGCATCCTGCCTTCTCTCTGCACGCTGACGCCACCTACTCTCTTCATCCCGCCGCTGTCTCTCTTCAGCCCGCCAGTCATTGTCCTCAGCACGCCACTTGTCCGCGCGATCAAATTCTGCCTTCCTGGACTCAGACAGTGTCTGCCTCCACGCATTCTGCTGGGCAGCCTCAGAGTGGGAGGATTCCATGAGTTCTGAGAACATATCGTCTCGACTCCTTTTCTTTTTACTTCTTATCTTCGCTAGCCTCTGGGATGGTGATGAAAGGGGTGGCGTTGAAACATTTGTAGCTGTGGGAGGAAGCAAACGGGAGACAAATGTAAAAGACACATTTTGTTTGAACAAAACATTACATATCACATGTGCATTTTGTCCAAGGTTGCACTGGGCCTCTTATATTGAGGGTCTGCCGGTTTGCTGTGAGAGATCACACAAGCAGGTCCGGCGGGCAACAGAATTCGGCTTGCAGACAGCCATGGTAAGACACTCTATAGGCTTCTTTAAGCTTCACAACAGGCGGGAATGTTTTCAAACAGCAACCCCCTCATTTCCCATAACAAACATCCCGTGGGCTGGCAATTTAAAACAAATAGGTTAGCAATTGAAAAGTTAGGTGGGGCGGCGGTTTTCGGGTTAACATGCAGGGAGAACCTAATCGCCCCCCCCCCCCCCCCACACACACACACACCCAGGCAAGATGTTCGCTGTGCCCCCTCCCCCCACCGCGTGGGTCCCAGCGGGGAAGATTTCCGTTCAGCCACAGGCAAACAGCCCAGCAGGGACGGAGCCCCTCTGAATGCCCCCGTACTAAAATTCCCCTATTTCAACCAGGTTCCCATGAATGATATCACTCTTCTGAGGATAACACACACAGATAAAGAAAGGATGTTGCTTGAATGCCAGCAAAAACCGGGACCGTACGCCGCCATGCTTTGCAAAGCACTGATTCCAGACTACGTGCTGCTTGCCTGGCGTGGTAGAGTGTGTTACCACGGAGCACAGGATAAGGCTGCCCTCCCCAGAAACCTCATGCACAGGCTTTGGGAGCACATCCAGGAGATCTTTCTGGAGATGTCCCCGGAGGATTTCTGCTCCATCCCCGAACATGTTAACAGACTTTTCGAGTAGCTGTGGCTGTACTGGCCACGAATTAATCATTAAACACGCTTGCTTATAAAACATGTATTAATTAAACAGAGGTACACTCACCAGAGGTCCCTTCTCCTGCATCGAGCACGCCTTGGGAGGGTTCGAACTGTACTTGCTCCAGGGTGAGAAAGAGTTCCTGGCTGTCGGGGAAAAGGGCTTCTCCGCTTCCTTGCTGGGTCTGTGTGCTATTTTCAGCATCATTATCATCATCAGGCTCCTCTGTGGGTTCTGATGATCCACATACGGAGTCAAACCACATGGGAGGGTCTGTGCTGGCTGCACCTCCTAGAATGGCATGCAGCTCATCATAGAAGCGGCATGTCTGGGGCTCTGACCCAGAGCGGTTGTTTGCATCTCTGGTTTTTTGGTAGGCTTGCCTGAGCTCCTTAATTTTCACGCGGCACTGTTGCGCGTCCCTGTTGTAGCCTCTGTCCTGCATGCCCTTGGAGACTTTGGCGTATGTCTTGGCGTTTCTTCTTTTGGACCCTAGCTCTGCTAGCACGGTTTCGTCTCCCCAAACAGCGATCAGATCGAGTACCTCACGCTCGGTCCATGCTGGAGCTCGTCTTCGGTTCTGGGACTCCATCATGGTCACCTCTGCTGATGAGATCTGCACTCACCTGCAGCTCACCACGCTGGCCAAACAGGAAATGAAATTCAAAAGTTCGCGGGGCTTTTCCTGTCTACCTGGGAGGAGCATTCGAGCTCAGACCGCTGTCTAGAGCGGTCAGCTGATGCACCGTGGGATAGATTTAGGAGGCCGATACTGTCGAATTGCGTCCTCACTAGCCTACATCGATTCGGCAATATCGCTTTAAGCGCTAATTCTCTCGTTGGGGGTGGAGTGGCGAGATCGATTTTAAGAGCCCTAGAAGTCGATGGTAAGGGCTTCGTCGTGAGGACGGGTGCACGGATCAATCGAAATAACGCTAATAAATTCGACCTAAACTCGTAGTGTAGACCAGGGCTAAGTCTGGCCCTGGGCCCCCATTTATGGCTACCAACTCCTGCTCCAGCCACTAGGCATGACTCCTGCTCCAATCACTAGGAATGATTGTCCATGTCCCAGTCATTCACACACACAAGAGGACTGCACACCCATGTCTGGTGGAGCTAGGCTCCATGATGACTTTGGGGAAGAAAATGAAGATGTGTATGTCTGGAGGTAAAAATGGAGGCTGAGTTAAACTAGGGGAGGGTGCCACAGTGACAGTGCATTGGGTGTGGGTGGGGGTGGTGGGGGAGCACAGCCACTGTTCCACCCTTATTGCCCTTCCCCCTGCTTGGTTGTTGGGTGTGGATTCCATCCTCCAGACCAATGTAGTTTCCTTGTACAAAATCTATTTATTCGGGCTTTGGAGAGGGGAGGTGAATTTTACCCATAATGAACAGTTTGTTTATAGTATGATAAACATTTTCAAATGGAATGAGAACTTCACCTGCCATGAAACTATAGCTTATATGAAAGAAAACAAAACTGAATATTGCATATGGAAAACACTCAGGGTTGGAGAGCAGTTTTCCTGTTGTGCAAACCTGAATTCTCATCAGTTCTTTCAAACCCCCATTGTAGGGGTTTTTAATAAGATTGGACTGGCAGCTGATCCTGACTAATGCATTCATGATTAAATTTAAACTATATTGCACATGAAAGGTATCAGAATTAAAATAACAGAAAGTGACATTGGGAATACTTGATTAGAAGAACATTTATTTTCAGTTTACAAACTTTATTCTTTTCACAGTATCTTTCTTTTTTTATTTTTGCTTGTGGATCTAATATTTTAGTATTTAGCTATTTTTTCCTTCTATTTTGTGCTTTGCTTGCCATGGATTAGTGAATGAAAAATTAGGTTAAAAGGGGAACATTTCCTAAAATTCTACTTTTACTTTGTTTGATTTTTTCATTGGTATGGTATTATCTACTCAAAAAGACTTCCACCAGCAGCCTTTTGGGAAGTGTTCATTGTTAAAGGAAGTCTTTTATTTCATTCTGCCAAAGAAATGAACCAATTTGATATGATCCTTTTATCTCAGAGAAAGGGCACAACTTCTTTATTTTCAAGGTTGTGCATTTTTTTTCCACTGTAAAACATACTATGCTATTGAAACCATAATTATATGTTCTTGTCAATCAATCTTAACCTATTACAGTACGGTTATGGCATTTTATCTAAAAAGAGAAGGATGAAAGGCTTTGAATGAAATGAAAGGTACACATAGTAAAGAAAGTATAATGCATGTTATTAGATTTCTGGAGAGGGAGAGGAAGAGGCAGAGATTACCAATATTTGATTTTTCACAGGCATTAAGTAATTATTTAAAGATAACTAAAAATGTTAAGGGGAGTGACACTTTCATTTCCTTTTTGTTGTCTTTGTAACTTCACATACATGGAATCATTCAAGTATTTACATAATGTATATAAATTACATCAAATTTGGAAATAATACTTAAAATAAGATTAACATTAATGAAAAGGCAAAAAAAACACTGAACCCCGTGTTAATATGAGAGACTGTGGTTTCACAATGAGGAAAGCTTTTAAAATTCTGCATTAAGGTCTTTTGTGTTATCAATTTCTCTTTTTATTTCAGAATTTGAAAATCAAAACCAAAAATGCTTTACTAATTAGCATGTTCCCCATGAGAAAATAAAGTACCAGGATGTTTTCCATGTATCAATAAAACTACAATCCTGCGTTCCCTTTTTCTTTTCTGCTTCTGTCTCCCATATGCTATTCATTTTTAGTGGGTCAAGTCCTGACATCCCTATTCCGTTTTTACTGAATCCTTACTTAGTCAAAGCTCATATCATTCAAATTCACCTTGACAGTCCATTAATTCAGGACTGCTATATGGCACATATTGGACATGATACTTTTGTATTTGCCCCTCCCCCATTCACCCCTGCAGTCCTGCCGGATTGCCATGCATCTGGCTGGGCTGTGGGGAGGCAGCAGAGATTCTCTTTCAGTTTCTCCCCTGGGCTTCTGTGTTGCTGGCACAAAGAGCAGGGAGATTTTCTCTTCTACTGTGTTCTCAGTGCTACCGCTACTGGCACTCAGTCAATGTGGAGCCAACAGGGGAAGGAAAAGTCAATGGTGGGTTGCCTCAAGGCCTTGCTGATGGGGAGGTTAAGATGGGGATTAAAAGCAGAGTAATGGGATTCACGGGTAGAATAGTTACCAGGATACTCCCAGCACTCCTGAGTTCCGCTCCCCCCAACAATCAAAGGTACTTATATGAGCCCTATCACCATAGTATCTGAGCACCTCAGTCTGTAATGTATTTATACTCCTCACACTCCTGTGAGGTAGGGGAGTGCCATTATATAGATGGGGAACTGAGGCATAATGAGGCAAAGTGACCTCCCTACAGTCAGACAAAAAGCCTGTGGCAGAGCAGGGACATAAACCTAGGTTTCTCAAGTCATAGGATAATGACTCAGGCTAGAGAAAGAATGGTCCACTGTTATTTCAGGCTCTCCCTTCATTCCCCAGGCTGCTTCAGTTCCCCAGGCTGCTTCAGATTCCATCCAGTGTCCTGAACCACACAGGGTTCTCCAGGCTGACTATCATCCTTGCTCATTGCTCCTCAATCCAAACCACTACACATGCACGTTCTGAGAGCACAAAAGGTGAAGATAGATGGCACATTGTGAGCAGACCAAAGGGAGAATAGGACTAATTTGTTTAACAAGTTCTTCCTATTCTCACTGCAAGACTATATTCTCTGGCAATTTCCTTCTCTGCATGGGGCCTATGGTTTTTGAGCAAGTTTTGTTGTTGGAAGAGTTCAAGTTGTAAGCTACGAGTCAGGAAAACTTAAGTGCCTCCTTTATATAAATGTACTAAACCCTCAACTATGTGTGCCATTGTGATCTTGTGTACAATGTTAGCGTGGAAGCACAAGCTGTACAGTGAATACATTTTCTTTTCACTGATATTCATATCTAATATGTCAATAATGGAAATATTCCTTCCTTTATCCTTGTCACTTCCCTCACCTTTCTGACTTGAACCTCCATGTAATTGTGACCCAATGCCAACTAGCAGGGGGCCCATCATATTGTAACTCACATCAGGCCTGACAAATTCATTACCCCTAACACACTGTCCAATATTTATCTAAAAGGTGTCATGTAAGGTATCATATGTAAGCTGGTGACACACTAGTTCTAAAAATCATTGCATGATGTATGTACAGGTCGTGTACAAAAAGTTATAGGTGGGCTGGGCATATGTTTATAAAAAGTGTTTGGGAGGCAGTGCATAAATCCAGCCTGCTCTAGACAAAATAATGTGTTTTTACCTGTCTGATTTGCTTGATTATAGGCAGAGAACAATGTTGAGTACATTTGCATATAAGAAAAACAAAGGGATCAAGCTAACAAGCAGACGACAATTTAGTGATCACACCAGGGGATAGAATCTGCACCTCAGGAAGTCTTTCTGCTCTTGAAGCAGAGACAATGGACTTTGTGTAATATAAAGGGACAACAAAGATCCTTTCATTATTCATCACTTAGAGGACTTGGAGAACAGCACCCTCTGAGCCTGTGAAAGTTGAATCCACTAGCTAGTAGGGCTAGAGATGCTGGTAACTTGATGTAAGAGAGAAGACTGCTTAGGCAAAGATTATAACTTGCTAAAATTAAGTTTTAGATACTAGGAAGCATGTTTTTGTTTTGTTTGTAACCATGCCTGTCTCTCTTTCTCTTGTTTAGTATCACTTAAATTTCTGTTATTAGCAAACTTATTACTAATTTGACTAACCAATCTCAGTGCTGTTATATTGAAGTAAAGTGTGAATCTTCAGTGAACTGACAGGCAGGTGTGTACTCTGCCTCTTTGGAGTTAACAAATTTAATCAATTCACTGAGCGTGTCCAGAGAGAGGGGCTGGACATTAGAGAGAAGTCTTTTGGGATTTTGTGAATTGGAGTTCACTGTAGGGTTGCCAGGGGTCCGGTTTTTAACCGGAATGCCCGGTCGAAAAGGGACCCCAGCGGTTCCAGTCAACGCCGCCGACCGGGCCATTAAAAGCAGGTGGCACAGCAGGGCTAAGGCAGGCTCCCTGCAGCTCCCAGAAGCAGCGACATGTCCCCACTCCAGTTCCTACATGTAGGGGCAGCCAGCGCGCTCCACACGCTGCCCTCACCCCAAGCGCCAGCTCTGTAGCTCCCATTGGCCAGGAACTGCGGCCAGTGGGAGTGCAGAGGTGGTGCCTGCGGACTGGACAGGGCGCAGAGCTGCCTGGATGCGCTTCTGTGTAGGAGCCAGAGGGGAGACATGCCACTGCTTCTGGGAGTGGCCTGAGGTAAGTACCACCCATAGCCTGCATCCCTGACCCCTGCCCCAGCCCTGATCCCCCTCCTGCCCTCCAAACCCCTCAGTCCCAGCCTGGAGCACTCCTACACCCCCAAACCCTTCATTCCCATCCCCACTCAAAGCCCACACCCTGAGCCAGAGCCCTCACACCCCAGCCCTGATCCCTCTCCTGCACCCCAAAGTCCTCATTCCCCATTCCTACCCCAGAACTCACGTATCCAGCCAGAGCCCACACACCTCCCCCGCCCCAACCCCCTGCCCCAGCCCTGATTCCCAGAGCACCCTCTACACCCCAACCCTTCATCCCCAGCCCCAACCCAGAGCCCTCACCCCCCGCTGCCCCAATCCCCTGCACCAGCCCAGAGCCCCCTCCTGCACTCTGAATGCCTTAGCCCCAGCCTGGAATCCTCCTGCACCCCAAATCCCTCATCCCTGGCCCCACCCCAAAGCTCACAACCCCTACCCCACCCCTGAGTCCTCTCCTGCACCCCAAACCCCTCATCCCCTTCCCCAACCTAGAGCCTTCACCCCCAGATGGAGCCCTCTCCCCCATGCCTCAACACCCTGTACCAGCCCAGAGCCCCCTCCTGCACTCTGAACCCCTTAGCCCCAGCCCATAACCCTCCTGCATCCCAAACCCCTCATCCCTGGGCCCACCCCAGAGCTTACACCCCACAGCTGGAGTCCTCACCCCCTCCCACATCCCAACCCCTTGAGCCAGCCCACTGAAAATGAGCGAGTGAGTGAGGGTGGGGAGAGCAAGCAACTGAGGGAGGAAGGATGGAGTGAGGAGGGGCGGGGCCTTAGAGGAGGGGTGGGGCAGGGGGCAGGGCAAGGGTGTTTGATTTTGTGTGAGTAGAAAGTTGGCAACCCTAGTTCACTGATTGTTACCTGCAAGTCTGGGAGTGCTTGAAGAAGTTTGCTGGTGAGGTGGACAAACTGAACTGAGACACAGTCTAATTAATATCCAGTAAAACTCGCACTTGCTGAGACAGTGAGGTACCACAGTGGTTTACAGTTCTGGGTACCTTGAGCAGAACATGACAGTAATGGAAAGGGATTTCTTTCTATGAAGGATTAGAGGATGATGAGGAATTATAGATAGATGTGTTTCATATGAAATAGGCACCTTCTGTTTTTTCCTTGTTAAAAGCAGAGAATAGGTATGCATAAGAATGGAAACTTGAACATTTAACTGCAAATCGCACAAAATGTATGATCTAATCGGTAAAAATTGGAAAATGATGATGATTGGAGATCTGTTCTTGAGCTCGAATCGTGGGTGAATTGGTGAGTCCTGTTACATTAACACATTGAACATATCATTTGATTCCTTTATTCTCACTATTTCTTAAAATAAATTCTAATACTGTATTTTATATCTTAAGCAGTGAGATAAAATAAGCCCTCTCATTAACACTTTCCAAGGTTGATTTCATAAAATGGTACATAAAAATGTCTTCATTATACTTGAATTCCCTTGCTCCTAAAATAGCTTTATAACACGCGTGCATGCATACGCATGCACGTGCACACACACACACACGTTCATATCCATAAACACACTATTTTCTGAGTTGACATAATCAAATAATGTTGTCGTAGTTGACGCTAAAACAGAAGTGAAATTAATGAAAATGCCTCCTTAGTAAGCTAACTCTATCTATTTAATATCTCTAAATGTTGATAAACATTGAATTTCTACTAAGGGCCCAATCCTTTAGCTTCTGTTTACTTTCGTGGAAGAAGTATTGCTCTGTAAATTTGCAAAACTAAACTGCAAACTAAGTAAATCACCAAGTTCTGTATTGAACTCCCCCGCTAACAAGGTAGATAGTGGCATGGAATCAGCACCAATGTGAAACACTCTTCTCTCTTCCTGGATCTGTAAAGATATTCCAGAATGTGTATTTTTGTGCCATCACTGATATTATGGTCTGCATGGTTTGTCTGAAAGCTGGTCGGAACGCTTTGATCAAATGCAATTTCATCAAAGCTGGAATGTTTTGGCTTCAATTAAATCTTCACTGAAATATTTTTTGGGGGTTGAGAGCTGCACACTCGCATTCTGTTACCAGGTAGTTAGAGCACTGGCCTGGTATATGCGGGAGACAGGTTCAAGTCCTTGCTCCTCCTGATTCAAAGCAGAATTTTTCATCTCCGCTAACTCTGATTCACACAAAGCAGGGACTCAAACCTGGGTCTCCCACACATCTCAGCCTCCCCTCCCATACTTGCAGACATTTCAACCCCTCTTCCTGACTCAAAAGCTTCAGGTTTTCAAGTAGAAAATAGACGTTTTGACACACTTCTATTTTTGCAAAAATCTCCAAAAGGTTTTATTTCCAATGAAGAATGAACATAAATTTTGAAACCTCAAAAGTTGCCACAAAATGGAATAGTTGTCTGGCCAGCTTCTCTTTCAATGTGGTAATGAATTGCTATTCTGGGATACTTTCATAGAACTAGGAAATACAAAACAAGACTTCAGAGTGGGAAGAATAACTAAATATGGCTATTTAAATCTTATTTCTTTGCTGAATGTCCCCATAGCTTGATTAGAATTAACATTTGCCACATAATACTGTGTTTATCTTCTTTCATTTTAGTACTACTGTTTGCCTTTCAAGACAAGCTCTAAAATTCAAGAAAACAATCCCATGGGGCCAAATTCTGCTCTGTTGTTCTCACACAACTCCATTAAATTCAGGGATGATACTCATATCTAACTGAGAGCAGAATTTGGCTCTTTATCGTGAAACCAGCCTCTTAGAATGTCATCCTAAATATGTATACGTTCAGTATTATTCATTTACCCTTCAAGTTTGTTTAAAGCAGTTTGTTAATGTTTGTTGGGTTTAGCTGAACATGCAGTGAACAGTATAGTTTTTCAATCTCTGTTACATTACAGAAAGCCTTGGTTGATCCTTGCATGCAGTGTGGCTTGTCTCTTTTGAGCTCCCAGGCAACAATAACCTCTCATCATGATTACAGAGCCTCCTGCAGAAAGATGGGCCTAATCCCAGCGCTCCATGAACTCAGTAATCTATTCCAATCAGGACTTGATGGATTTGACAGGCCATCTGTAGCCAAGTGAGACAGACTCAAGGCAGATCAAAAACATAGATGCTTTTGTGAAATCTTTGGGAAATGCTTTCTACTGTTATACAGATTATTGTGCAAACAAAAATGCACAGCCTAAAAGAGGACTAGATTTAAAAAGACCAAAAATTATTGTTCAAGGAAAAAGAAACGAAAGCAAGAGTAAAGGAAAATGCATTAAAACTTTCAAACAGTATTGTGAATTTATATTGCTAAGATGAATTTTATACTATTCTGTTCTATGAAGGTTCTGATACAGCACTTATCACTAGTATCTGAGAGCTTCATGACAACTAAACTGGATGTCTGAAGTCTAAAGTATCTTTGTTATAACTCTCTGAACTATGGCCCTAATCCTACAAAAGATTTTATTTTAGAGTTCTGTTGACTTCACTGGGGCTATGTCTTTGCAGGATCAGGGTCAAAAGTGTTGTCCATTTGTGTAAAATTGAACAGTTATGTTACACAAGGACAATTTAAAATGACAATACTCTCTTGGTTCATCTACTGATGTATCAGAAAGTATTTTTAAAGCATAAGCCCTAATTATTATTCTGTTTTTGCTACCTGTAAAATAAAACAGAAACAAAAACTAAATATTTCTAGCTCCCAAGTATTTGAAAGGGTGTTTTACATTTTCATCTGGGTGACAAAGCAAAGCGGTGAATTTAAGGTGTTCTGTTTGTTTGAAACAGAAATGATCTTCTATGATAGTTGAACATTACTTATCATATTACCAAATCTATTTTTAATATAGCCCCTGGCAACTTACTTTGGTTATGTCCGATTTAATTGCTTTTGGAAAGGTTTAGAATGACTCTAAATATTTAAAGTAAAACAAGTTATTAAATGCATTATTGCTGCTTTTAATGCATGGTAAAAGTGCTGTTAGTGAAAATAATGGCGAGATATAAATGTAAAGTGGTTGCTTTTTCTATACACCCTTTGGATATTCTTTATCTTTCAACAGCTCAGCTGGCTACTGTGACTTAACCAGCAAGATTTAAATAAAAAATTCTTAATCCCTCCAGCATACTTTGCTTTAGGGATAAACTGTACACAGTAGCTGTTAATCTAAAAATTTTATCTAGCATTTCAAAGAATAGATTCACAAATGATTCTGAAATAAATTAAACACTAGGCACAGAAAGCAAATCTTTCCTATTCTCCTTCATATAATATAAATCTAAGAAAAATCTCAATTTTCAAGAGAAACACTGCATTGTGTGTATGTGAGAGAGAGAGAGCGAGAGCGAGGTAAGCAAGGAAGTGAACCTTTTGTTCCCACTAAACTCACAAGCACATAATGAATGTAATCTGGAGAGCGTTTAGTAAACAGATATATTTTAAACAAACAATGGTAGCAATTTTGAAATGCAGCTTTTATTAGTACTTTATTTCTGAGCATTTCTTTAGAAATACCTTGCAACGTAACCACATCAATCTATACTCCCATGTTTCCTTCTTAACCTGCAGCTTTTTTAGTATGTGCTTTGGTTCATTTCAGGTTTTGCAATCTAATCGCTACTGTGTACAGCTGAATTCCCCATTGAGCACTAATAGCATGTTAGAAGAGAGTGTGAAAAAGTCAAAGGAAATGGCTGTCTTTAATAAATATAAAAGACATCTTCTCCTTCTCTAATTTTAAATTCAAGGATATCTTCACATGAATAGATTCAAAGCCAGAGAAACACACAATAACAGGTCTGGTTATACGGTTTGTTAAACACAAAATAGAGCTGTACAGCACAAACTCTGCTTCTGTCATGACTGGAAAAGTAATAACATGTTTAGAAGAGAACACATTTTAATGAAGATGCATCTGATACAAGGAGGAAAAAGAGGAAAGAAATTCTTCTATCTGACCTGTCAAAACAGACTACATGAACATATGCATGCTCATTTTATGCAGCCAGTGGGGGGGGGGGAGCCAAAATCTGATTAATTTTACAAGTCTCCTGCAACTTCTCTGTTTGACCTTGACCATTATGTTCACTTCCCTACATTCCGTTAATTCTCACAAAGACCCCCCTCCAGTAAAGAAAATGGTAATTCAAATGTGCATTTCCTTGTTTAGGTTGAGTCTGGACATAGATCCAAGCTGAGCATAATTTAACTTTGTGGAGAATAGGAGAGGCAGAAAGAGTGAATGCTCAGATATATGTAATACCATAATCATCCTCTATTATTGCTGCAGTCTGCGGGAGCCATAAAATGTGCAATAGGAGTACACTTAACTCCTCCTCACTGAGTGTTTTTGTCTTCTGGAAACTCACTGAGGCTTCATAAGGGGAGGTGTGTGGGGCAGTGGGAAGCGGGTAGGTACTGGTAACAACTGAGCCTTGATAACTTTAAATGTTTATGCCTTGAGTGAAGACGCTGCCAACCCTATTTTGCTCGCTCTCATTCACACACATCCTTCCATATCCCCAGGCAGAATAACTGATCTGAACTTAAATATATTTGGGGAGTTGGACAAATACTCTAAAATGACTGCAAAACTAGCTTAAGAGCGGACATAAAAGGGTAGTTATCAGAGGAGTTATTAGTCTTCCAGCCTATTCTGAAGGGGCAGTACAAGGAGGGGGAAAAACAGACTCGTTCAGTGTAACTGAGAACAAGGAAAAACATGCAGTTATTCTTTTGTCAGCTGTGGGCAATGTTTTTCTTGGGTGTTAATGCACATTCTTCAGTCAGTGGATATAATAAAAACAAACTGTTTAAAAATAAATTAAGTACAGGAGATGTTTTTGTTTTACTTCATTGGGTAGGTTTTTTAAACAGATTTTTAAATAATTTTCACACATTTTCAGAATTGTAGGGATTTAATAAAAAAAAAAAGCTTTGAGAAATGTATCCCTTTTTGACACATTACATGCACCCTGTCTAGTGTGGTGAGTATTGAATGGCCTTTTAGCATCTTATTCAGCATTCCCTTGGTGTGTTGCACATGAAATTGAACAAAAAGGCACTTCCTTCCTTTTCTCTTCTGGCACTGAATTGATTTGAGGACTTGGTGTGTAATTTTGAGGTCTCTGGAGGGGAAAAAGAAGCAAAGGTGATTGAAGACCACCATGTGTGGGTTAATACAAAAGGATGGAAAGATGACAGGAAGAAGAGGAGGAGGAGGATATGGGCTAAGAAAAGGGAGAGGGAAAATCCAGGAAGAATATTGAGAGGTAAGGGGGTTACTCTCTTGGTGTTGTAGGTGGTGGGAAGCAGTGCAGGATTTTAGCTTCTCATCAGGTTGAAGGGCAGTGCTCAGAGCTGGTATGGGTCACCACCAGAGCACAGCAAACAAAAACCCAAGGTGCCCCTGAGGTCAGAGTCCTGAGGAGATGTGGAGATGGGGAAGAGAGACAGAGCAAGAAGGAAAGGCAAACTGCTTTTGAATGGCAAAAACTGCCGCTACCCCTGCCTATCAAGAAGAAAAGCTCAGCTGAAAATTACTCTTTCCTTTTCTTTCCTTTTTGTTGCTCCTCAGAGACTTGGAGCTTCATAGGTGGCTGCTAGGTTCTAATGAGCATCTTTTCCTGTGAACCTTGACATTGCCTTAAAAACTCAATTTCAGTTTTTTAAATGACAGTTACACTCACATATTAGGCTGAAAAACCTTTGCCAATTAATAAGGGCTCTGGGAATATTTTCTGAAAAATACAGAAAGGATGTTTGGTTCCAGCTTATCATATTTTAGATAGCATACCTGTATTGTCTTGTTTTCTAATATTTGAAATTAGAATTGAAATTATTCCAGAAAAAAATAGTGTTTTCCCCACAAAATTATTACAGCAACGTGAGAAACAACGAAACCGGGTTGATATGTTATGACAGTTAATGACTTGTCAAAAGCATTACACCTGGGCAGTTAACACATGAGTTACTTTACCTATTAAAACTGGTTTCTTGGAAATTGTTGCTCATTGGATGAGAAAATGTCTTCTGTGTAACTTTTTTTTGAGTGTCTATAAAATGGACAATATCCATATAAAGGGACACAAACTAGAGGTATGTGTCCACACTGCTAAATGATCACAATGAGCACACAAGCAAAGCCTTAATTTTGGGGAGAAAGTACTTCTGGAGGTAGTAATAAGACTCAACTTTCCAAAATGAGCAGTGAGATTGCATTAAAGGAACAGTTTCACTAGTTCAGGTCAGTGGAATCTTTTTTTATATATATTTAGTGAAGACTATTTATACTTTTTTAATTATGATCTGATTGCTACTTTTAAACTGTCAGAAGGTGAGGGGAAGGTTCATGAAGAGTCCACGAGTGTCTGTGCAATCTCATTCATGGAGAACTGCATAAAAAAATTCTAGTTAGAAAGATAGATGCTGGTTATTACTTTTAATCTGACGGGACACATATTAAAGCAAATTCTGCTTTAAAAAAAATAGCACGCCCCCATTTAGGAGTATAAAAGAACCAAGTACAGGTTTCAATAAGTAGTTTGTTTTGAAAATCTCTTTTCATTTGACACTGGGTTACAAACCTCTCTTGGCTCAGACTCTAGGGGTCATGATCCCAAGAGGAGTTACAAACAGGTGTTGAAGTTGTGACTGTCCTGCCCTTCCTACGTGGCTAAACTGGAGGGGTCTGAGGTAGATCCTGGCTCGGTGGAAGGGGAATCCATCCTATGGAACCCTGATATAGAAAAGGGGTCCCAGTATGGAAAAAGCTGAGAGCCACTGTCTTAAACTATGGATTAAATCACAGTTTGTGGTGGAGTAAGACAATGAACTAACAGGTTTTTAAATCAAACATACCCTTGTATAAAAATCATTGACTGTAATTAAATGGGGGAATATGGAATGCAGTTTTCAAATAAATAAGATATGAATGATTTACACTTAAAATTGTGTTACAAGATATGTGATTATGAAATCATAAATAAAAGGAGACTGAGCTCTGTTCCCACTGTAGTTGAAACTGTAAAAACAACCATGTTGAAACGTTGCTAATAGAATACTATTGTGGTTTCTCCGATCAGCATGAACAGAGATCCATAAGCCTAGTTCTGCTTTTGGAGATGCATGGACAGCTACCTTTGACTCCAGGAGATATCCACACACATCTGAAGGTACAATCTGACCTTCTGTTAAAACTCTGTTGTAAACCCATGCTTCAGAGTATCTAATGAATATAGTTTGACCAGCACAGGTTTTATTGTTAGTTTACACACGCACATGCACACGCGCGCACACACAAAAGCTACACATGACAAGGAAACAATGATTGATAGAACGTGGCCAGCAACATGTTTAAACCAAGGTTTCTAGAATGGTATTTACATTTTCTGCTAGCATTTTCAATGGTAGTGTGAAAAGGACCTTAATTAGCTTTGCACACATTTCATTTTTGTTTTACAAGAACTTCTAAAATAAGCCCATGAAGCAGTTTCATTTTTCTATTATGTTTTTTCCTTGGAATAAAAAGCTAATTTTCTATGCAAACTTTAATGGAAGATTTATAAATGTAATAATGTCAGAATGACTTCTGAGATCTAGTTAACCCATGAAATGTTCTTGGCAAGCTGCAATATTCATTAACTATAGTCATTAAACCTCTAGTAAATAATCTTTTTTATACATTTAAAAAAAATATTTTAGGCATGCTGATAGTCAGGGCAGGACTCATGCTCTATTTGTCGGACATCAGAATGAGATGTGCAATTAAAATCACCACTAAGTGGCAAGAACATCTTTATGAAGATGGTTTTGTAAGTAATTCAGGCCAAAGATCTGCACTTAAACAGCTTCCCATTTGCTTCACATGGCATCCTTCACATACATTATTTGGCTATGAAAGCGAATCACTGTGAGAGTCATATTCTGTGTTTTCGCGAACTCACATACAGAAGTGTTTCTTTGGCAGATGCCTGCACTGCTTAAGGTTGTTCAGTTTATTTTGTATGCTGTCCTTACATTTCTTGGAGGTGGATGTGACAGTGGGCAGGTTTAGTTTATCTCCGTATATTGCAATGTGAGCCAAATGCGGTCTTTAAAAAATCCAAATAAAAACACATCAACAACTTATGATCTGGTTTGAGTTCTGTTGTAAAATTGATGCTGACTATGAGTCTGTTGCTCTTAACTCAATCTCTAATGAACTGTAGGCATGACTTGAATAATAAGAGGCACTACGGAACGTGCTGTCATGTGTTCACAACCAAATTGCATCACATTCCTCTAATACAGCAACAGTTTCACAAAGGCAAGCACAAACACAGTAGTGTACATCTGAGACTTCTATACATATTACCGTTAACTGGTTGTAATTAATTTAGAATAATTTTGACCTTACTAGACGACTCAGCATAATATGACTGTGGCAGTTGTGCATGCATGAACTCGTGTATGATCTACTACCACTTAATTTTCCTTTTGTCAGACTGCAAAATCAAGAGAAACCACATTATTTCTGAACACCTTACAGCAGAAGGTACTGTTGAATAACTGTGTCTAGATAAAATCATAATTAACTACCTTAACCAACATGTCAAACATGTTACATAATTGTATTCATGGGATTATACTGATAAGCAAATAAAAATGTGATAGTTTTCTTTGAAGCATGTTAGTTCGCATGCTTTCTCTTTCCCTCTTACATGTATGGTTTGTGTGCTATATATTATGGAGACAGCAGCAGCAGCTCCATAGCTTAAGTGCAAATCTCAACACAACTTTAAGTAGAAATGAAAGCCCTGTTTAATACTTCAGTAATTTAATTCAGTTTTCAGATTTGGTATAGCGATGTTTCAAAGAATAGTTGGTGTGTGTTTGTGTGCATATAGATGTACTAGTGTTGGTGTGCATGCTTTTCTGAATTAAAAAAAAAAGCTATATTTTGCTTTTCTTGCTTATTGTATCAGTTGTGGGCCTTGTTTATTTAGGCAGAGCTAATTATCAGTGGTGTTCTATGCCCTGAATTTAACTTGAATTAATTGATTGTTCATTTTTTAAATGATTTAATTTGAGACATTTTTAAATGCAACTATTTGTATAAGATATGAAAATGATAGGAGAAAAAATATAATCCCAAATCTTTCACTACCCTGTGCAAAAAACTGAATAAGTATATGTATTAAAGATGATGGAGATAGATTAGTTTAGTTTAGTTTTTTTGCTTGACAGCATTTTCCCACAACATATGTTCAGTTCTATCAGGGTTATTACAGAGAACACTGTCTAATCAGGTAGATGGATTCACAAACATTGACTGGAACACATGGTGGCCTCTCAGAGTTAAAAAGGACCATCATGGTAATTTGTAAACATAGTCAGATAATGTGAGTATTTATCATTTTGATTGTTTCAGCCACAGTCTTTTGTCTGTTGTTTCGGTGATTTGGTAAGGAAGAAACTTGTCACTTGGTCTTGTTTGATGCTGCATAAGAGAAATGAAGAAAAATACTGACCTCCTTTTTTAAATAGGCCTAATATTGATTGAATCTATAAGAGCTTTACCTTTTAAAAACAATTTGTGAGCATAGTTTTGAAGACAGGGAAACATTAATTATGATTAACATCCGGTATAGCCTCTTTCTGCTACTTTAAACTGTTAATACCAAACCTTTTATTTATCAAATACTACATCTGTGTAAAAAGGTTAAGTAAATCTGATTATAGGGAGAAGTAGTTCAAGTTCAACATGACTGATGTAGCCAATGGTAAGTGGTTTGCTGACCTAATTTTACAGCTGCTCACAGAATAAATCTGTAAACAAATTTGTCTGTATCTACAGCAATCACATGCAGTAGCCAATACGAAGTCTTTTATTGCAAGAGATTTCTGTGATATTTGCACAAGCTGTTAGAGATCAACCGTAACACCTTTTACTAGATGAGTCAAAGACTTGTAGTTGCTGGGGCAGAAAGAAATAATTTAAGTCATACACCTTGGCTGTATTTACTAGAGCTGCAGTGAGCTCTTTGCCAGAGATTCAAACTGAAGATACTGAAGATAAGGCACTTCTTGAAGCACTACATTCGATGATTTTATAAACCCCTTTAGGTTTTCAATTGGCAACCTTCATTGCTCCATTAAAGTGGTGATAAAGATTAATTTCCCCTTAAAAGTTTCCAACAAAAATAGTTTAATTGGGAATTAAAATTGCGCAAAGTGATGTCTTGAAATCTTAAAGTTACAGTTCAGAGCAAGTTCAGATCACAATTTTCCATCCCACTCTTAATTTTCCATAAACTTAAGTTAAGATCTTTCTCAACTGATCAGCAAATTTCTTGCTTGCCAAACAGGTTTTCATAACTTCAATAGAGAGTTCTCTTTCTAGGTTCATATACTCATAACAATATTGATGTCAGAGCTAAAAAGGACCTCTTAAATCATCTAACCTATCTTCTTACCAGTGCAGATTTGTTCCCTCCTGGACATTTTCAAGCGTTCTGCTACATTTCAGTTTTAAATCTCCCAAGTTTTAGGATCTCTATCCATTTCTTTTGCAGGAAAACCAGGATTCCAGACCTACTTTCAATGAAGTCAGTGGCAGTTTTGCTATTGACCTCAAGGGAAGCATGATTGGGTTCCTGTTCTACAGCCAAGTAGATTTCTCTGACATGAATTTTTATTTATATTAACATTTTCCTTCCTTAATATCAGGCCATTAGTTTGTTATACCGCCTTTTTAGTTAGGTATATATATATATATATAAAATGAACTTAAACATATACTTAACTTTAAGCACCAGAGTAGTTCTACTGAAATCACCTGTTACTTCAATTCAATGTGTAAATCATGTATTTGCACATAAAAATAGCTATTGAAATGTGTAACTAGCAATTTATATATGTAGAGCATACACATATAAGCACATAATAGTGTGCAGACCTTGGGCCTAAATGGCATATTAGACCCTTAATTCACCAAGCTTTCTTCCTGAAGAAAAAGTAAATGAAAACAAAATATGTAACCTGCTTTTGAATTCTCACTTATGTAATTCTTTGTAAGAAAATCTGACCCCAACCACCATTATTAGGGCAGAAACAATGTACATAGATTTAATTTATGTTGAGTAGAGCTGACGGGAATTTTCCATCTGAATGATTTTCTGATGTACAAGCCCCTTTTCATAAAATCAAAGTTTTCCACAAGAATATCCAGGTATCTGCCTGTAAGCTCTCCACTCCTCCACCCCCACTCTTCTGTAGTCAGCGGCCTGCTGCGGGAGGCAGAGGTGAAGAGTTTGGGCGCTCAACTTCTCCCCAGCCTGGCTGCAGATCTTTGAGGGGAAAGGCAAAATTGACAAGGTAGTCAGCCAGCAAGCCAAAACATTCTATTCAGGAGAACCAAAATTATTTTTTGTCCCAAATTGGGATTTTTTCCCCTAGAAACCTCAAACTTTTTTATGGGACTGAAATTCTGTTTTCTGGACAGCTCTACCTGAAATCAATGCTTGGGTTGTGATATAGAACTCGCTGATCGGCATTTGACATAATGATATTTCACACACTGATCTCGCCCTCAACACTTCCTAAAACAAAAGCCTGACAAATTCAAATAATTTTTTCCATCCATAAGTATAATCCATGTAGGTTATAGGTGGATCTGCCTGTTCCCATTTGTAGGGAAATGGTTCAAATGTAATCTACAACACTTAGTGAAATCTTGTTGTCTTTATCCATGGCTTCAGGTCAAACTGGGGGATAACACATGGTGTGCTTTGGAATGCTTTGCTTTTTATACCCTGTGTTCAACAAGGCATTGGGGTATATCTGAGATCGGTCCCTGGCAATTGGAGATTCTTGCAAAACAGCATTGGTTAGACATTTTTCTTACATTCTCCTAAAACTAGGAAAAAGCCAAAAATTTCCAATTTCCCTTTTGGATATGAAGTTTTTATACATAGCTTTAACTGAAAGTGGATTTTCCCTTTTTATGTTCACTATAAACAAATACGATGGGAATTAAAAATAACAATAAAAAATGATCCGGAATCTGACCAAAAGATGCTGTTTTGTACCCAGTATATTGGAGAGCAAACAGTTCAACTGTATTAACCTGTTAGACTAGTCATCGTACATTGAGAGGGGAATGGGGAATAAAAGTTCTGAATCTAAGCTTGGTCTTTCATTCCCCTGGCCTGCAGGAGTTTAGTATATACCAGAGATACAAGTTTTATCTAGCAAATGCCCTCAGAGTGTGTTCAGATACTGTATGGGCTGTATCCATAATGTATGAGCTACTACCCTGTAGCCCCAATCCTGCAATCTTTCTACACGCTTCAATGAAAGTTCTGTGCATAGAGTGATTGCAGGGTTTGTTAATGTTTTAAAAAGTCCTGTATTCTGTAAGCTTCAGATGGATCCTTAATGTTGTTTTAATGCAGGTTCCTGCAGGATGAGAGTACATCCTTAATAGCTGTTATGCTCATGCTAATTTTTAGCAAACACAGACCTTATTTGTTTACTACTTATTTGGTGTATATGCAGCAGACCTACTACCAAGCAAATTGTTTAGTGACTGAATGTGTATTTTAGTGGTCTTATGTTAATATTTTATGCTAGTGCTGTTGGACCAAACATACTTTTGCATGTAGCTTCAAAGGTTAATGCTGACCTGGTTTGATTCAAGGGGACTGCATACCGGTCAACATTTGAAAGCTAAAACAGCGCTAATAAGGAGGAAAAATTCCTCCTCTCTGATACATCAGACTAGAAATGTTTATGGCAGAGCAAATTATAGAAAATATAAATATTTTGCTCAACCACAGGGGATGACCCTCCTGAATAGTCATGGCACTATTTTTCATCTATGGAGAAATTTCATAGAACTATGAAACATAATAAAATAATTCTGAACTAATTCTGATTTCTAGCACTGTAAAATAAATCTCTGTGTGCCAAGAGTCAGGTTTTTTTTTAAATGGGCCTTCCCATCCTTTCTGGTTTAAACCAAATACAAGTGGTAAATAAATACTGTATATAATCATAATAATTAGGTTCCCCCTACTCCTGAAAAATGTACAACTCCATTATTCACCTCTCCTTATTTCCATGCCTCTGTTTTTCATTTTCACACCACTTATTGTCAATTATACACCAAGAGGCCGAATGAAATTGACTGTGAGAATCAAGAAGGTTTTTAGCTATCTTTTTTTGTTTTTCTGGATGGGTTTTTCTGTGTGCGAGAAACTGGAATTGCGGAAAGGTGTAACTAGTATGTGGCCCTTCATGTTCATCTACATAAACACACCTGGGGTCATCAGGATTTTCTAGGTATAAGTGAGGCTCAAACTCATATCTTTATCCACCATCTGACCATTTTATCACCTGAGCTACAGGAGAATTTTCTTCAAGGAATAACTTT
This sequence comes from Chelydra serpentina, assembly GCA_037349315.1. Classification (NCBI taxonomy): domain Eukaryota; kingdom Metazoa; phylum Chordata; order Testudines; family Chelydridae; genus Chelydra; species Chelydra serpentina. The sequence continues at coordinate 34,574,095 of JBAIAC010000042.1, forward strand.
ACTAGGACTTCAGTCGTACTTGAACGGATATGATATACCATCCATAGAATAACAGTCAGTATATATTACAAAATGATAAGCAATATTTTTAGTCAAATCTTGTAAGTAAATATTTTGTGATTACACATACAAAAAATAGATACTAATATCTACTTCCTAGATAATCTAATCTAGGTTTTTATACCTTGCTCATCGCCATAATATTTGAATGCCTGTTAGGGGCCTCATCTGAATCCCACTGAAATTATTTGGCTTTGGACCCAACCCAAGCTGAGCATTCATACACTTGAACTAGATACCACTTAACTATAAATAGGAAAGACCATAAAAAGCACTTTGTTTATGTTAAAAGGGCATTGTCAAATGGTTAAAGACCAGAATTTTCATTCTCCTTAAAGTTGTTATAAGCCAAAATATCCAGTATCTTTTTCTGAGAAATATTTAAAGAGGGTTAAGATTTCTGTAGGACCTATAAAAAGGCAGTGTAAAATTGTCCCCAGCCCCCCACCATGCTGCTTCATTTAACTGTCAGGTATTATTTCTGGAGTTGGTCTGACATCTGGTCTACTCCTTCAGCTGTAATAAAAGAAACCCCTCTCATGGCTTCATTGGGAGCTCTGCCTGCATAATGACTGTGGGATAGGCCTGTCATTAGTGATATCCATGCACCAAAGGGATAGTAAGTCAGAGGGGCTATTCTGATTTCAAACACCATTAGAAACACTCTGGGAAAATATCTGGCCAAATCCTGCTTGGTTTCAATGGAACTACTCAGAACAAGTATTGTCAATAATGCGACATGTACATTTAGGAAACAGTGAACCCTTTAATTTGCTGTTAAATTCTTTATTTTCCTGTTGGGTAATACAGTAAATTTGTATCCCTTTGCACATATGGAGATTTGGTTGATGTTATTTTGAAATTTTGTCTTTCCCCTCCCCCTATCCCCTTCCTTCCTACCAGGTCATATACTGTGTCATGAGGATTTAACTGCCACAAGGAAGTGAATCCTGAATTCTGTGCTGGTCATTGAGAATTGTGGAGTAACATGACAGATTTTCATCAACCTCTTTACAATGGGTTACAATGAGGGTTGACAATTCCCTTCATTTAAATTCCTTCCCCTCACCTCGTACCACATCAAAGCATAATCCTTACAGCCAAGAGAATTGAGCTGACCATGTACTTTGAAACTGCTGTCATCTGTCCAGTAAGCAGTTTGTACAATTGGTGCACAGTGTACCATTCCCTCCTGAAGAGCTTGCAAGGTCACCTCTGCAACTCTACAACTGTCTAAATGGTCTTAAAGAGCCCAAGGATAGTTTGTTCCTGCTGGGGCTCCATGGCTAGTTGAATAGGGAGGTTATTGTACCAGATGGTTAATTCCCTCTCAGCTACAAATGTAGCTTCTCTCACTTTATTCTCTGTTTTGTCTATATGCAGTAGCAATATTTTAAATTCAATATTTATCCTTATTTGCTTTTTAAATAACAACATATACATAATTTGTTAGTAGCCCTAGTATGTCAACTTGATTTCATTATGTGCAATATTTATTAGAGAAACTTTATAACATGCCTATATTTTCGTTCAAGGTATTGTATATGTGGTTAAAAGGGTTCAACCCTGAAAGCTAATCTTGTTAAGTTTTAAAATAAGGTTAATCTGTTAAAGGTGTCTACTTTCTTCTATTATTTTTGAATTACAAATGAAAAGGTTGTCAAAATAGAAAAATAGTCAGTGTCTGGTTTGTATTTTAAAGCTAACTGTGCACACACATTGTTATTGAGTAGTGACAAAACAAAATGGATTACACAGAAGTTTCAGTGAAATATTCTGCCAAATTAAATGGGCTGTTATATTCTAAGCTGATGTTAATTTAAACCTCATTTATATTAATGTAAAGCAAATCGCCAAAGCAGAAGTGAAAATGGAAGCAACATCTATTAGCAAATTCAACCTAATACTCTGGCAGTGTTATAGACATATCATTAATTATACTGCACTAGTCACAGCACTAAATCACTTAGTGTAAATCTTCTTCTGAATGTTGACCTTAATTTTGGCTACTAGCAAAAGAATGCTTCATTTAAAAGACCTATCAAAATATTGATTTGAAACTCCAAGCATAATTGGCATTTTCCTCAATTATATTGTCTAGCGAAAAGGAATGATTTGCTTCATACTTTGTCATTTCTGGACAATTATTCTTACAAGAACAAAAAGGATTAAACTTCAGATCAGTTATCTGTTGGCTAAGACAAGACCCATATTGAATGATTACTGGTTTTATTAACAATTTTTGTTCCTCTGTATCAGTGTAAAGCAAATTCTGATGCCCTACACATTGGATCACAATTGATAAGGGATTTATGATGCTAATCATAAATCCATTTTTGTGCTCGCCCTCCTCAGCAGATACTATGCAATGTAAAGCATCATTTGTAATATATCTCATGTATGTGAAGTGAAGGTATAGTGCAGTGTTTTATTGTTCAGTCTGGAATGAGCTGATTTTCTGGCTCATATTGATGCTTTTTGCTTCATCTATCACTCTGTGTGGTGGATGCTACTTTGGATAAACTGTTAGTCATGAACTTGTATGTTACCGATATTTGTACCAAATGTAAAATTAATTGTTTTAATATACATAATGATACAGTATACTGAATGCAAAAATTTAGAATATAAATAAGGACACATATGTAAAGATCTGCATTAATATGAGGACCCAGGATGGTCTACTGGACAGAGCACTTGGCTGGGAGCCATGAGTTCTGTTCCCAGCCCTACCACTGACTAGCTGAATGAACTAGAATCACTTGATCATTCTTTGCCTCGATTATTCACTCATACCTTTTCTCTGTCTTGTCTGTAAGCTCTTCAGGGCAAAGATGGCTTCTCACTGTGTTTGTACAGCACCTAGCACAGTGGAGCCACAATTTTGACTATGGCCTCTAAGTGTTACTGTAATAAAATTTAGTTTTTTGCATGTCTTCTTTTTAAAATTATGTTAATGTATTATTGAGGATACACTGTTAAAATCACAAAATGAAAAATTCAAGTTCCAACAGCAATATTAAGCTCGCTGTGTGTCTTATGCCTGTATATTTTATAGTATATACATTATACAACATAGGGCCAATAGTGTAACTGCTATATTACTCAAGTGAGTAAGGTGAGGAGGATGTGGCTTGTAATAAGACATACATTAAGCTTCACATTTAATGTGATGTAGATGCATTAAATCATAGACTGATAGTGTTTACGGCCAGAAGGGCCCATTACATCATCTAGGCTCACCTCCTGTATAGCATAGACCACTAAATTTTATCAAGTTACCCCTGGATTGAGTCCAATAACTTATTAGACTAAAGTATAACTTATATTTGGCTAAAGCATATTTTCCAAATACAATGCTTCAGCTGGAAGCTTGGTGTATGAACGGTCCTCATTTTTTTTTTTAAACTGGAAGCATTAACGTTGCATCACCAGAGAGAGAGCTCAGCCCCTTGGAGTTTTGTTTTTGATTAAGAGAAAATTTCCCATGCTTAATCATGTGAGTGTAACCATGGTTTCATTTGATTCTCATCAGTGGTGCAGTGGTTTTTTAAAAAAGTGGGTAAGCTAACCTAAATTAAACTCCATATTCCCCAAATGTGAAGTAGGTAGAGTTCATTTACCTGTGTTTACCCTCATCTACACTACTGGTTCTCCCCTTGTTCCAATCTCTAGATGGTGTCTGTGTGTATCAGGATAGTGGGGGCTTCTAGGAAGCTCTCTCTCTCTGTTAGAGAAACCATGAGAACCAAGCATGGATGAGCTCACTCCCTAACATCTATCTTAGGGAGAAGCCAACTGAGGGAAACCAGAGAATGAAGGCACACAGTGCCAGCTGCAGCATCACCAGGTATCACTTAACCAGTATGGTCACTGTTGTTGCCATCCCACAGTATATGTATGAATTAATTGCAGACAGAAGTATATTGATCCTGCCCAGGCTGCTGAATCTGTAACTGCAACTTGAGCCAGAATGGACTGTTCCAATGAGGCTGGATCATGACACACAAGTGAATGTAAGACTGACACAGGGCTGGGATTTTAGTGGCAGGTTGCAACTTTCTTAACTTTGCACTCCTCATTATTTGCTTACCCCTTTTCACATCCCAGGCATTTAATGGGGTCCAGTGCAGGGTTAGAGGGTTCACACTATATATAGTCAATGTTTTGGCATAGAACCTCTTTAGTGTAGTCTCTAGGACTTACCTCGCTTCTGAATCCTCTTGCATATGCCTCCCTCCCCATGGATAGAGGGTTCCAAGATGTACCTCAGTCTGTGAAGGTTTTTCCTTCTTCTTAAATGATCTACCAGTGAAATCCCAGGTTGCATTTACCTCTGGGAGCTGGCCCATTTAACCTTTATCCTCAATGGACATGAGCCACAAATAGCGAGGGAATAACATTGAATTCCCAGCCTTGCTGCCTTGTAATCTAAACTGCGTCTCTGTGATGCAGCAAAGAAGATTTAAAAACAGGGCTGGTATGCCTGCCAATTTGCAGTGACAGGCAAAAATTACTTCCTGGTCCCCCACCCAGGCAAATGACAGCATCCTAGAAAGTGGAAAAACAGCTCAATCTACCTCAACTACAGGGTGTGACAGACAACAATAGTAGCAAGATGAACCCCCAGATCCCTGGGATGGCTTTAAATTGAAGTGGGGGGAGGTGAGAGTCAATTGGATTCCCTAATTCCACTCCCCAACAACGTAAATCAGATAGTCCTCCATTTCCCCCAGACACACTCCCACATGAACTTTGATGGATGAGGAGGGGCTCAGCTGCAGTGTATCTGGGAATGAACTCTCCCTCCCTCCCTTTCCTCTCTCAGGAGCTGGCCAACCCCTTGCTGGGCTGACTAATTGCTCCACCATCACCTCCCCTGCTGAGATGTGCAGAGGTACTGTCCAAACAGGAAACTCTATATTTATAAATAAGAGTTAGGGGCCACTCTTGTTTGGGATCTAACTCAGCAGTCTAACCCAGATGCAATGAAAATTGGCCTACTCTGAAACCTTTAGTGAGCATTTAGCGGCTCTTACTATGTCTGGTGGCAGGGGATGAAGGTACAAAATTATTGTACTAGTTGGTATTTGAAGTAATTTTATTATTTCTACTTTTACTTGCTGTTCGTGCTTACTTAATCAAAATCCCTTGTCTTCCACACACTTACGTAGATGTGCAACTTTGTGGAATGCCAATACATTGTTTGTGAAACCCAAATCAATTGCCTACAAAGTGTGACTTGTTCTACAACTGTCTTTATATTGAGTAGATTTTATTCATTTCCTGGAGCTTTCCAGGTACTAGCCTGTAATTTTAAATTCTAATCAAGGATCAGTTATACCAATGTCACAACTTTCTCATATTCTAGAATACCTTAGGTGCAAGAGTCACCAAAAGTTGGAGGCACTGCTGGAATTTCACTACTGTAGTACTATGTAAGTTGTTCTGTGACCAAGCAAAATTTATTTTAAAAGGAAGTGGTACAGACCCGAAGTAAGCACCTTTCTGATTGATTTATTAGGTGTTTTCTTTAAAAAAATGAAGCTACTCGGATAAATTGGGGGTAACAGGGAAGGAATTGTTCATAACTGTGGTGTTCTATTAATGGCTCGTCTGAAATTTTGGACAGCCAGGCAGCTGAAAACTAATGCTGGAGTTAAGATTTTAGGCTACTGCTGGTCAATAGACTGGATGTACAGGTGAAGTGAAGATAAAGGAATATGTTGCATATGATAGTTGAATATGAAGAGTTAAGAGGGTGAGTAGTGTAAGCAGGATGGAGCAAAGTATGTATAAAAAGAATAAGCAGAATAAGATATACTGCTCAACACAACATGTGTCAAATGTGTAATTAGCTGCAAAAGCACATGGTTAAGTTTAGCTTATAGTTGTGTTTTCTTCTGAAAAGTCCAGGTATCCAAAGGAAATGAGTTGTAGTAATAGCTTCAGTATGTACGATATGGACTGACTGAATAATACAAAAAAGTGATTTGTGATTATTATCAATGATTGAAGTGGTGACTTCTGTTTGCCTTTCTCTGTTGGATTTCATTACCTGTTTTTTGCATGTATTCAGATGTGTTGGGTGGTCATGGAAAGGGTTGCAATACTGAAAGTTTCCTCACATTTTGCAATTTTTCTAGTGGAAGAGCACCAATCTTAATATATTTGTTTGTTTCTGCGAGGGAGCAGAAACAAAACTGTGACTTCAGTTAGTGGTTCCCAAATTTTTTACTATGGAGACCCACCCAGTAGCATAGCCAGGGGGGGAGCAGGAGGAGCGGCCTGTGAGGAGAAGCGGCGCTAAGGTGCCACCCGAGCCCAGCTGCGGGAGCCGGGCTCAGGGGGCACTTTAAAGGGCCAGCGGCTCCCCGCAGCGGCAGGAGCCGCCAGCCTTTTAAAGCACCCCCACCCAGCCCTGCTGCCGGAGCCGGGCTCCGGCGGGGATTTAAAAGGCCTGGGGGCTCCGCAGCGGCTGGAGCTCTGGGCCCTTTATAGCGCCGCCGGGTAAGTACAGGGGGAGCCGGGAGGCACCTTTTTATAGCACCGCTGCTCTCTCTGTGCTCTAAACCTGGCTACGCCACTGGACCCACCATTTTGTCTTTATTGTGGATCCATCATTACATTACACCTGTGTGTGTGTGTGTGTGTGGAGGGGAGATGTGGGTGTAAAATATATACACACTACTATTTTTAATGTTTAATTCAAACATGAAAGAAAAAAGAAAAACACACAATCCCTTCCTTTCACTCTCCCAGCCATGCCCCATCTTATGGACAGAGAATTTTAATAGGGTTCCTGCTCCCTGTAATTTGAGGTCATCACTCCTTTAAGTGAAAGTGAAAGGCTACAACAAAACAGCTCTTCAGGCTGTCTCCTTCCTGGGAGAGAATTAGTCTCTCCAAGATCCTTTTATGTCGAGGTGGGGTGTGTCCTTATTGATATTCTATATTTTTGCATTCAGATACCAAATAACACAGGTCCTCATTCTAGCAAGCAGGCCACACCATCCCAGTCTTCCCCTCATCAAGGTGAGGAGTGTTATCGTGCTTCCCCCCCCCCCCCCCCCAGCCTGGCCCAGCCCCAAAGACTCCTGCTTGGCTTCCCGAAACCCCTTGCTCTCATTCTCCCAGACCTGCCCTCTCCACAGCTGGGCCATGCTGACTGCTTGCTGCTCTATCCACTTTCCCTGTGCTGCTGCCTGGCACCCATTCCCCACACCACTGCACTACTGCCCAGGGAAAGTGGAATCTCGATGACAGAAGCAGCAGTGCAGAGCCAGCAAGCGGACAGTCAGCAGCCTGTCCCAGCCTCACAGGAATGTGCCATGGGGGGGGGGGGGGGGCGGAGGAGAGAGAGGTCACACACACCCCATCTAGAGCCTTCTCACAATCACAATAGTCAAAATGGAATATTAGTAAGCAAAGCATTACTCAGCAAATAGTTATGAATAGAGATGGTCAAAAAAAATCTACAGAACAGTTTTCCACTGGAAAAAGAGTTTTTTGTCAAAAAATGAAATACTTCATGGAATGTGTGAATTTCTATTAATTTTTTTATAAGAAAAAAAGCAAAATGTTTCATGTCAATGTTGAAATGCTTCATTTTGACACTTATATTAGAGTTTTGACATTTATATTTTCATATAGTTACAATTCTGATTTAATATTGTATTTTATCTTTTCTATTATGAGGAATTGAAATGATACATTTGGAACTAAACAATTAGACACCTTTGTTTAAATTATGCTGAATTGAAATTTTTCATTTTTTAAATCTCAAATTCCAGTTCCTGACAAGCTTTCTTTATTAATAACAAATTGACACAAGATTTCACTGCAGCCAAGGTGTTATAAAGGTTCAGAAGTCATATTTATATGGATGATGAGAGCATTCAAGTTACATTATATAGGAAATGTAATATACATTACATATACATTTGTGAGAGAGAGAGAGAGAATGGAGTATAAACTTCAATGCTTCAAGGCATAGGCTAATTATTTACTGACGGGATTTAGGAAGAAACTTCTACTATGAGCATTTACTTCATAATAGTGCAGTATGGGATTTCTGGCTCCTTTCTTTTAAGCAACTAGGTTTAGGCTATGGTCAGAGACAAGATGCTACATTAGATGGACTACTGGTCTGACCAGTAGGGCAATTTTTATGTTCTTCTGAATACATTAATAGAAACCAAGATCAGGTTGCAAATGATCTGTGAATAGAAAAAAGAGGTTAAAGTTGCAATACCATTTATAATGAATAATTCAATCTCTAGCGGGCACGTAAATTGTAACATAATGTAAAAAGAAATAATAAACCAAAGCAAGTTTTACATAAAGGAACATAGACGTCCTTTGAATTCAAGGATAAGAGATGGACATTATCTGTAAGTGTTTCATGTGATAAGAAAAGGAGTTTGTGAAACCCTCCATTTTGGCTTGAATAAATTGCTGCTGAGTCCTGACATTGATTTCTACATTCTTGGTCACAGAGAGCAGACATGATTTAGTGTTGTTATTTAGCCAGAAGGCTTTTTCTATGCCTCCACTGCCTCCTGCACTACACTCATTTATCCGCTTCCTGAACTCTCTTGTATTTCTGTGCTTAATTCTCTGATGGTAGCAAATGGTTTAAAATTGTTAAGCACGAATGTGGCATTGAGGCCATTGTGTTTAGTTATTTACATTTTGCTGCTGGCACTGGCAGTATGTAGCCTTCTTTGAACTCCACAACAACCTCAAATTATTGTATCACGTTTGTCTATGTACAAATATTTTTGTTTCATATTACACACTTGTTAATTTATAATAACTTTGTAGACTTTAACCTCCTTATTAAATTCCATTATTTTTGATGTGGTAATGACCGTTCTATGTAAATCTGGATGGAGAATTTTCTGTCGAGCTTCTAACAGTAACATTTTAGTTATGTAAAATGTGACTTCTTGACCCCTTGAAATTGTTAATTTGATTTAGATTATTTTAAACATATGTTTAATAAACAAATGAGAACAAAGTGAAATCTGATAACTATGAATTATAATATATATCTAAAATATTCATAATTATTATAGGAAAAAGTCATTTGCAGAATGAATTGAATGAAAATTAAGAACTCAAAATGACTAGAGGGTAGAAATTAGCAGGGAAAAACTTCTACGTTAGTGGTTGCTCTTTTGTGAGGATCAACATGGAACAAGAAGTCTATAAGGGTTAATCCCGGGCCTGTTTTGTTCCAGAAATTCTCACTGTTTCATTACTATATTTTCACAGCCACAGTCTGAGTTCATTTGCATCTGTTTAAATATCTCTGTGACTCCTTGTACTTTTTCATGACATCTGTACCTTGTAAAAATTAGGTTTGCTTTTGGCATAACATATGCTCTGTATTTATCAAAATAAGTTCCTCAGCATTGTAAAAGACTCCTAACGATGTTGCTAGGTTTTTTCCATAGTAGTTGCAAACCTAACCAAAAAAATTATACACTGTCTCTACAAATTGTCTGAATATTTCGTCCTAATTCTATGATGATGTCAGATTCCCAGTCCACCGCAGATCCAGGAGTAGCTGTGTTAAGGAAGTCAGTAATATCTGTGTTTTGAATATGGGGACTGATTCTGTTTCACTCATCAGGTAAAGTTGTGTCTTGCTTTAATCACATTAGAATAATACAGTTTTCTGGCTATACTGAAAGAAGGACATGAAACATTTTATATAGTTTTAATCAGATAGCAACTTTATTATTAGATGTCTGGGACTACCTAGCAGGTAAGGGTATAATGCAGTTAACCCCATGTTCATTCAATAACCACCTGGGGGGCTTCCACCAGCCTCCATCTTTTTCCATCTAGGTCCCCCAGCCAACCCATTGCTGGGATCTTACTATCCACCACCACTTGTAGGAGGGTTAAGGCGGGCTATAAGAAATGGGGGTTGGCTCCCTGATGTACTATTCATAGGATTTTCTGCCCCCCATTCTGTTCCTTTAACCATCACCTCCTTTTAAAGTCCTTTACCAAGCCATTTATCCCTATGGAGTACCTGCACTGGAAATCCACCTCACGCTTACATAATGAGTTGCAACACATAGCCTAACTCCCTTCACTCCTCACCATAACAAAGCCCTCCCTGAACCTGCCCTGGGAAAGGCAAAACCCAGCTCCACCTAGGCCAATCTGGTGGTAAGGGAAAAATTCCTTCCCTGCCCCCCTAAAAAAGGGATGGCTTGTGCAATGCCCACAGCAGGTCTTGACTGAATCTGGTATTTGGGAGGTTAAAGGAGCGGAAGGGTGGGTGCTGCTTCAGTCTGCTTCATGTAAAAGGGGATTTCACCACATGGGGTTACCCTTTTAAACCCTTCTGCCCATCCAGTTTTCAGGGGATGAGTCAATGTCACCACGCAGGTCCCTCAGTATGGTTTATTACTATGTATACTTTCCTATATAGATTGATGACACTCTAATGACAGGAAATGGAAATAATTGATGTCTGTTCCTAAAAATGTGATTTGCTCGTAGTGGTCAGACTGACTGATTAGGAGATGCGTTTGGAATCATCACTATATGGATCAATTTAGATTGAATTCCTCTGTAGTGGTATCAGTCAACTGCAATTGTAGATCTGTTGCCTACAGCTGAGACACAAGGCAAGATACTATTTCCAAGAAATGACCTTCCTTATTTCCTTCTATACATTTCCATTAGTCATCTGAATCCAGTGAATGTGTGTGTAAGTGTTAAGTGGCTTTGTGTAAACTAATATTACTTTGTCGGTATTTTCTAAGCAGCATGAAAGTTTGACAGCCGTTGCTTTTCAAATCAAAGAGTAGTATTTATTATTCAGCATACAAACTGGTAGGGGCAAGAACATGTAGCTTTCAAGTTCCATGCTGATTTCAGATGTGATTCAGTTGTTTTTTAGTTGCTAACATCAAATGCCAGCTTTTAAGTGAGACACACTGAAGGTTCAATACTTGTCTCCTAGTAGCAATCTGAAATTGGATGAGGAAAGTAATAGCATCCTATGTTTTCCTTTGGCCCCTTTAGAACACATTTTCTAAAAAGATGTTTCACATATCCTTGACTTCAAATGAAATATTCAATTTTCCCAAAGTCTACCACTAAGTTTAAGAATATAAAGAATAATTAAGGTCTTCTGTTTCATTATCTAAGGTCGCCAGATAGGTGCTTGATGTGCAAGTTTTTCTGCACTGGCTTGCCACTGATCTTGGTTGATGCTGACTTAAAATGACTGCACTGTAAAGGATATGATGAGTGGTAGTTCAGTTATCACACTAGCTTTGTCTAGGCTTTTCCTTTGGTTAAAAATTGACAATTGTACTGAGTTATGACAGAGATTATGTGAACTTGACCGGTGCATGGTACTGAAGGTGGATTCAGCAGAAACCATTACATTCATTTTATGAAGGAAACTAGGTTGGCTAGGATTAGGAACCAAAGTTCAAATGTCTAGCTCATGTAGAAACTGAAAAATACAATATATTAACAGATAAATTCTGCCTTTGCTGGTCTTACTGACTTCAGTGAGAGCTGCATTAGCCCGCATATGGGTTCAGGGCCTACATATGTAAATAATATGATTAGCAATTAATTTGACTGACTCCATTGAGAAGTACAAATGGTTTAGAATTTTGAAGGCAGGTGATTTAAGATTTGTGGAATAATTTCATTAAATAAGTCAGAGAAAAGTCAGTAATATTATTTAATCAAAACATATTACAAGTATTTTGATGACGTATGTGTTTCAATTGTTAAAACAGAATTTGTTAAATGTCTACACATTAAGGTCTAATTTTCCAAAAATGCACAGCTCCCAGCAGCACCAATTGCTCTACATTGAGCACTCTTTAGTAGTGGGTGCTTCTAGGTGCTGACACTCTTGGAAAATTTGGCCACTTGGGCGCCTAAAATTGAGCTGCTGGTTGCTATCTTCTTTTGAAAATGAAGAGCCAATTTTATATAAACATAAATATATGTACATTTTTACATATACAGACTTACTATACATTTTTTCTGTAACATTTATATTTGCAAGTGGGTAGAAATCTGACAACTCACATCTATCCTCAATAGTTATAACTGAACTTAAACATCATACAGTTTGTTGGACATTTTAATTTTTAAAACAAATGTTCTGATTTTCATATTTTTAAAGTAACTTCAAAGGCTTCTGTCTTCCTTTTTAAATGATATGACTTAAGGGAGTTTGCTTTAGGTGGTTTTTTTGGTTGTGACGGGGTTTACAACTAAATATTGATTTTATTTCTGTGAGTTTTAAGAATGTGTGAAAGGCTCATTAATTATTCAAAACATTCATGTTTCTAATTGAGAATTTTCTATAATGAGTTACAAATTCACATGAATCATATGCTATCAACTTTAGGGAAATCAAAACCAGCAGTTTTCAACTGAGTGACTCAGGTAGATTAATTAATTTAACCAAATAAATGTAATTCCACTGAAGTAAATTTAAAAACTAACACACAACATGCATGCTCTTACCCTAAATTTTAAAGGAAAGAAGATTTGTTTTTAGAGACTGACCGAATACCAATTATATTTTGACATATCCTACTGTGGGTGGCTATACTATGTATACAATAAATAGTGATTTAATAGTACCATATATTGTGCAACACACAATCTCAATACTAATATAAACAGTGAGTTTTGGTATCTAACCCCAGCTGATACAGTCAAAGTCCCCTTCTTTCTGCCCTCCAGCAAGCACAGGGGGAAGCTGTACATGAGAAGCCTTTCAGTCTTAAACCAAATTTTAATGAACCACAGCCAGTATCCCTAGAATTGCAGTTACTTGTCTCTATGATGTACAGGCATTCAATGACCCACAACAGTAAGTAATTTCTTACTACTTTATACTTCAGAGACTGCCTCTGTGTGTCCCTGGTTTAGGGAACTAGATCCTGGGTGTGTGCCGTAGCATTCAATCTTGACAGTTTCTCTAGTGATGGATATGTTTGTTGTTTCTCTTTTTTTTCCCCCCTTACAACTGCATCCTTGACTTCAAATGAACCCAATTCCTGAAGCTAGCTGGGAGGTTACATCTTCTAATGACGCCATTATAAACTTTTTCAGAACCTGAGGTGTAATGTTGTTGTTCAGAGTTATCCCAAGTCTTCCTGAGATTTGGTGACTCCTTTCTTAGGATTAGCCATACTGGCATAAACTTGCTTAGGCCTTGGCTACACTTGCAGATGTACAGCGCTGTTAGTTAAACCCGTGTTCGTACAGCTGAGTAGGGAATGCGCTGCAGCATGTCCACACTGGCAGCCGCCAGCGCAGTAACTACCACTGACTTGGCTACATTTGCGGCACTTGCAGCGGTTTTGGGAGAGGTGCATTATGGGCGGGTATCCCACAGAACACCTCTTCCAATTCTGGCGCCGTGGGTTGTGGGAAGGGGGCGTGGGATATGGTGCATTCTGGGTCCTGTCCCAACGCCCCGTGATGCATCGCTTCGCATCCCAGCAATCCCTGTGTTTCCGGCCACAATTTGCGCCATCTTTCAACGGTTTCTTTGTAGCGTGATCTGTGCTCTGTTTCTGTCAGCGGGAAAATGGATCCCGACCTGGTGAGCAAAATACTGACGAGTCTCGCCAGCATGTCACGTTTGGCAGTCGAGCTGTTCCTTAAGATCCACAGTGACAGCGAGGAGTCCGGCGATGACGATGACGATGAAATTGTCACGCAAAACGCGTACGACACTAACTTGCTTGTGGCATTCACGGACATGCTATGCACTGTGGAATGCCGCTTTTGGGCTCGGGAAACCAGCACAGAGTGGTGGGATCACATTGTCATGCAAGTCTGGGATGACGAGCAGTGGGTGCAGAACTTTCGAATGAGAAAAGCTACTTTCATGGGACTGTGTGAGGAGCTCGCCCCCGCCCTGCGGCGCAAAGACACGAGATTGAGAGCTGCCCTGACGGTGGAGAAGCGGGTGGCTATTGCAATCTGGAAGCTCGCAACTCCGGACTGCTATCGATCAGTAGCGAACCAGTTTGGAGTGGGAAAGTCGACCGTTGGGATCGTGCTGATGCAAGTTTGCAAGGCCATTAATCACATCCTGCTCAGAAGAACCGTGACTCCGGGTAACGTGCAGGACATTGTGGCTGGCTTTGAACAAATGGGTTTCCCTAACTGTGGCGGGGCTATAGATGGGATGCATATTCCTATTCTGGCACCACCCCACCTAGCATCCGAGTACATTAATCGGAAGGGGTATTTCTCCATGGTTCTCCAGGCGCTTGTGGATCACCGTAGGCGTTTCATTGACATCAACGCAGGCTGGCCCGGAAAGGTGCATGATGCACGCATCTTTCGGAACACTGCCCTGTTCCGGAAGATGCAGTCCGGGACTTTTTTCCCAGACCGGAAGATCACGGTAGGGGAAATTGAAATGCCCACTGTGATCCTTGGAGACCCCGCTTACCCTTTAATGCCGTGGCTCATGAAACCCTACACAGGGAGCCTTGACACCAGCAAGGAACGGTTCAACTACAGGCTGAGCCGGTGCCGAATGACTGTGGAGTGTGCTTTTGGCCATTTGAAGGGCCGCTGGCGATCTCTATATGGGAAGCTGGACTTGGCCGAACACAGCATCCCCGCGGTTATATCTGCTTGCTGTACCCTCCATAATATTTGTGAAGGGAAGGGTGAAATGTTCACTCAGGCGTGGACCTCAGAGGTTCAACACCTGGAGGCTGAATTTGCACAGCCAGAGAGCAGGGCTATTAGAGGGGCCCAGCGTGGGGCTGCAAGGATTAGGGATGCCTTGAGGGAGAAATTTGAGGCTGACAACCACCACTAATGTGTGCTGCCCTGCACGACCCTGAAGTAAAGTGGTTCCAATGTTATAAGTTATCTGTCTTTGCTAAGCTGATTTGTGTTTGCTCAGCTCACTTGTGTTGCCTGTTTCTTTCCTGGGCTAAGGTATCTTTTTTCCTTTTGCAATAATAAAGATTGTTTGCACATCTAAAGAATCCATTTATTACAGAGAAAACACATGTATTAAAAAGAAACACAACTGCTTGTGAGACAGAAAGGGCAAGGGGGTGGTGGGTGGTGTGGGGAAGGGTTCGATCACAGGGTATGGTATGTCCTGCTTTCATACTCGGGCTTCCTGTCTGGAGTGCTGTGCAGTGACTGCTGGACATCAGGATGTCTATAATTCAGGATGGGAGTTGAGTGCAGTGGGTAAGGTTCGTAGTTTCCAGGGCTGTCTGGTGAAGCTACAGGTGTTGGGGGCATCTGCTGTGGGCGATAAGAACCAGTATGTTGGGTGAAGTGGACAGGTGGTGACATGGGGGCACAAGTGTTTTGGGACACTGGCTGCAGGGAGGGGCGGGTGCGGTACTGCTCCGCCTGCATGGCGACGAGCGCCTGGATAGAGTCTGCTTGGCGCGCCATGATGCTAATCAGCTCCTTTGTGCTTTCCTGCCGGAGCTGCATGCTTTGCCGCCGCTGCGCTGCGTTTTCCTGGCGGAGCCTGCTTTCACTCTCCCTCCACTCCCGAGCCTTTTGATTCTCTTTAAGAGACTGGTTCATAACTTCCTGCAGCATGTCTTCTTTCGTTCTTCTGGGCCTCTTCCTGAGCCTTTGTAGTCTCTCAGCCGGTGATAAGAAGGATGGCGGAGATCTCAAGGTTGCATCTGGAAGGCAAAATGTAACATTTAACAGAGGCATCATTGTTTTATGCCAGACAGAGCAATGATTCCCCCACACTTAAGGAGGGCACACACAGTCTCCAAAACAGCACAATTTTCCCGTCCCAAACAGAGCGCACAGAACCCACGGGAGCCCCAAAATGGTGAGTAAACACAGGGTAAAGGGGGACTGATTGTTTCGCGGATGTACTGTCCGACGGGTTTCTGTGCCTTGGGGAGAGCCAACAGCTGCAGGGGGAACCTACACTGAACACTATCCCCACATTTTCCACAGGAGTTCATCCTGGAAGATATCTCGCTGCTGAGGGTGTCCGGGGAAGCAAGGGAGGGTCTTCTACTGCAATGCGGCTTCCGCCCTGGCCCATATGCAGCTTGCCTGTGTGCAGCAATGGTCCCCCCGCCCCTCGCGGCACAGTGGCACGGACACGTTACCCTGACTGGGACAAGGACCACGGCGGCTCTCCCAATGAACCTGCGCAAGCACATTGCCCACGTCCTGGCTGAGACTTTCGAAGAGATTACAGTGGCCGATTTCTCCGATGTGATAGACCACATCAATGCGCTCTTCCGCATCTAGGCATGCATGCAGCCCAAACCCTCCTCGCCCAAGGACCACACACCGAAAAAACTCATTCCCGAAAATAAAAGCTGCTTACCGCGAACCTGTTCTTCTCTTTCTCTCTCAGCGCATACCGGCTGCTGCGACTGGCTCTCTTCCTCCTGGCTCGAGAAGAGCTCCTGGCTGCATGCAC
Source organism: Chelydra serpentina (assembly GCA_037349315.1). Lineage (NCBI taxonomy): Eukaryota > Metazoa > Chordata > Testudines > Chelydridae > Chelydra > Chelydra serpentina. The sequence continues at coordinate 34,590,620 of JBAIAC010000042.1, forward strand.
CCAGGGAGTCAGGGGTGTCTCCCCCAGTCACAGCACCCTCACTTCTGTTTTCTTCAACCCCCCCTCCTCCTCCTTCTCTCCCTCCTCCTCCTCCACCTCTCCCTCCTCCTCCTCCTCTCCCGTGTCCACGGTGGTGCTCGGAAGAGTAGTGGGGTCAACCCCAAGTATTGCATCCAGCTCTTGGTAGAATCGGCAGGTTTTGGGGGGAGCACCCGAGCGCTTGTTTGCCTCGTGGGCTTTGCGGTACGCACTCCGCAGCTCCTTTACTTTTATCCTGCACTGCATTGCGTCCCGGTCATGGCCCCTTTCAATCATGGCCCTTGATATCTGGCCGAAAGTATCAAAATTCCTCCGGCTGGATCGCAGCTGGGACTGGACAGCTTCCTCCCCCCAAACAGCGATGAGGTCCAGCAGCTCGCCATTGCTCCATACTGGGGCTCGTCTCGCACGTGGAGGCATGGTTACCTGGAAAGATGCGCTGAGAGCACTCCACGCCTGGCTGAGCAAACAGGAAGGGGATATTTAAAATTCCAAGGGAATTTAAAGGGTCGGAGTGGCGGTTGGTCACCTGAGGCCAGGGCAGTAGAGTGCTAATTGATGACCAGAGTGGCTAGAACAGGCATTGTGGGATACTTCCGAATACTTCTGGAGGCCAATAACAGTGCATTGGGTGACCACACTGTAGCCGCAGCGCACCAGCAGCAGCGCAACAAACGTTATTCTTCTCGGAGAGGTGGAGTACATGCAGCGCTGTACCTGAGGAGATGCAGCGCTGCACGTGCCTTGCAAGTGTAGCCAGTTAGTGAGTTGCAGCGCTGCAGGCAGTTTTATTGCGCTGTAACTCGTGAGTGTAGCCAAGGCCTAAGTGTCACTACTAGACTCTGCTTTGCCAGCCAGTGGGAAGAGAGGGCAATTGCCTTAATCCTAATAGGCATTGACATTTGCCTGCAAAGGGCAGGCCTACTAATCAGTAGCATAGCCGGGGGGGAGCAGGGGGAGCGGCCACTCCCCCTTGAGCAGAAGCGGCGCCTTTTTTTAGCAGCACTAAAAAAAGGCGCCGCTTCTTTTTAAGCGCCACTTCTTACACTCACCCGGCGGCGCTCCGGGTCTTCGGCGGCATTTCGGTGGCAGGTACCATCGAAGACCCGGAGTGAGCCGCCGAAGTGCCGCCGAAGACCTGAAGCGCCGCCAGGTGAATACAGGGGGAGGCGCCTTTTTATAGCGCCGCTCCCCCTGCGCTCCGGACATGGCTGCGCTACTGCTATTAATTCCATCTGGCACTGTCTTGCTGACTCCCCTGGCTGCACAAAATAAAAAACCCCAGGAGAACCTGCTGCAGGACTCTGAACCAAGCTCAAAGCAGAAGAATAATTCTGTGAATTTGACCAATGCATAGTCCTAGAAGCTCCCAATCTGATGTGATGTCATGGCAACGTAACTATGTCTTTTGTACTGAGAGTTGATCTCATTATGTCAATAGACAGGGACAAAAAAAATAATTATATTATTTCTCAGTCTTTTTGGCTGCTGATGAGATATTTGGCTCAAAGATAGGGGTGTCTGGTGTCTAAAGGCCCCAGTGTGTATTAGATTATTGTACTAGTTGCTGTACAAATATAAACTAAGACAGTCCCTCTCTGAAGAGTTTATAATCTAATACTTCAGTCCTGAAAAAATGTACATGCACACTCGTCTGAGTAGTCCCATATGCACAGTGAGCAATTCCATTGACTTCAAGACCAAATTATAAGCTTCAGCACAACTGAATACATATCAATACTGTACTTATGATCCTGAATTACAAGAAGGATAGGTCCAGGCCATCTCAGAAATTCATTTTTTAAAGGATCCATCGTGGCAGCTGTATTCACCTGCTGGCACATTAAGATTAATGGAGCTCAGATATAAACTTGAGGAGGCTGAGGTTAAAGTCTTCTCTACAGTAGGTCCTAGGTTCTGAAATACCAGCAAAAATAAATCAGAGTCCATCCATGCTATCTTAAAGTCCTGTGTTAAGACTCAGCACTGTGCCATCCCATTTCCCAAAGGACCTGAGCAGAAGAAAGTACAGCAGTATACTCCAAGATAGAAGGCTACAATTAGATGAAAAACAAAACTGCCTCTGGGGACAAATGCTCTAGAAATGTTTACAGATATAGGGAAGACAAAAATGCAGAAGGTGTGTAATGGGTACAAGTAATGAAGACCGAATTTTGCCATTAGACTTACCCCAAAAAAAGCTTTAAAATCAACCATCTTAATTATCTTCTTAACCACATCAATTCTCCATCTTCACACATAAATGTATTTCCAGCTTGGTCTGTGTTTGTGTTAGTGAGTTTTTTAAAAAGGAAGCCTATTTTCTGGGAAATACGGGTTTTTACAGAGTTCTCCCTAGTGTGGGAGCACAAATGGAACAGAGGTCACAAGGAACCTTCATCCCCAAAGTGACAGGGAAAGGACAGAACTATACCCTTTGCTTCTCTCTGCACCAGCCAGCAGAGAGAAGTCTCTGCGCCCTCTACAGGGGAGATGCAGTATCCATGTTCCCTGGAGCTACTCTTGGGATAGTTCAACTCATACCATCCACAATATGGGACTGTGCCTTAAAGGTTAAGTAAAAGTGCATTCATGTAGTATCATATTCCATCATGGCAAGTTTTAGTCCTGGATGCTTAAATTATAGTGTAACTAAGGTTACGTCTGCACTGTAGCAGCACACCTATGGCACTGCAGCACTGTAGTGTAGACTCTTCCTACATCAACAGACAGGGCTTTTCCATAAATATAGATAATCTACATCTGAGAGGCAATAGCTAGGTTGATGGAAGAATTTTTTTCCACAGGACCCCTGCCTCATTCAGTGCACAGGATGGATGGTGCTTACTTAATGAGCAGCTATTCCTAGCCTCGTTCTCAGACACTGCTGAACTATTTTGGCTGACATTATCACATAAAAACCCAAACAGCCTGTGACAGACACCCAGCATGGAAAATTTCAACCCAAACAATTGAAATTTTGCAAAATTATTAGCAATTAAAAATAGGGTCTTATAATGGGAAGTGTTGGGGAATCTTAATGGGCAGTGCTACGAGCCCCATCTATAAAATATAAAGTATCTATATTTAATAAGGGTCATTTTTGTAGTTATATATATTATTTCCAGTAATTTGCTTTCTAGAAATGTATGTTCTGTCAGTCTGACCAATTCTTCCTAAAAGAGGAGATACTTTTGGATGTGACTTTTATCATGGAATACCATGGAAACTTGTCAATGCCTATTGACATCTAGCCATTTTATTTTTGTGTCTTCAGTCTCTGGAAGGATCCAAGTTCATAGTGTCAGCTTTGTATTATGTACTACCTTTGTACATAATACAAGTCTATCTGTGAATTGATAGTTGAGCCACCTGATGAGAAGAGATGAGATGTTTTTCAAAACATCATCCATGTAATTGTATTTGGTACCTCTTTGTTGATGATTGATATATTCTATTGCTCCATTAATATTACTCTTACTGTTTAATTAACAGCTTTAACATAAGTAGAAAACGTAGTACAAATCTGGGCCAGAAACCTGAATATATCCAAAGAAAGAAGGGGAAAAAATCCAAGTTTTGAAATAGACAAAGAATTAGTTAACGTTAAGATTTGATGGAATTAAAAATTGTGCTGTAGAAAAACAAATCCTATGAATTATAGTCAGGGAAACATAATCTTAACCTCAAAACCTCTTGCATTATAACCCAGCTCACTTCCCAGAATAGATTTTGTACATAGAGTCATTTCTTTTGTAGAGAAAGAAACAGTCAAAAATTCAGTTTTTGATGATTTTACTGCATTACCTTAGCTGTTGCATTATAAATGTCATGCTATATAGTACAGTAGACTCAGCAGACTAAATTTCAGGCAAAGCCTTTAAATATATAACAACAAAGATACTTACAAGGAAACACAACGTGGACATACAGTAGTGTACAAAAGCACAGGAGAGCTTTACGGTATGCTTCTAACCTAATAGACTACTGTAGACTTTCAAGGATTGAGTCAAGGGCTTCAGGTCAAAAGAATAAAGATTTACCAGAGCACTTTTGGCAGAAGGAATGATATACATGGTTGTACTTGAACTTCCTAAATTATAATTACCAGTCAGGGGAATACATTGCATGCATGAAAAATAGATTTTCAATATATGGAGTTAAAGTGAAAAAAATTCCCTTTGCCTCTGTATTTAATCATGACACATTTAAACATATTTATGAGAATGGGTAAAAAAAAAACCCACAGATATTCTAGCGTCAAAAGTTCTTATCTGCTTAAGTTACCTTTTTTAAATTAAACAAAATGAGTTCCTATTATTAAAAATAATTATATAGCATCTATTGTGACCCCATCAAAGGCTACACCTATACTACAAGCTAGGGCTGTAGTTCGTACTCATATAGATATACTCATGCTAGCTCTCATGTGAGCTAGCATGCTATAAATAGTTGTGTAGCCACAGTAGCATAGGCAATGGCAGCGGCAGCATGAAATACCTGCCCCAGGTACAAACCTCATGAACCTTGTGGTATATACTCAAGGAGGCTAGCCGGTGATACTGCTGCCCATGGTATTGCAGCTATACTATTATTTTTAGCATGCTAGATCAGATGAGAGCTAGCACAAGTATGTCTACATGAGCTGGGAAACCCCTAGTTTGTAGTGTAAACAAACTAATAAAAAATAAATCTGTGCCCTGAAGAGGTTGCAGCCTAATCAGAAACACGAGCACAGCAGCTTAAAAGAAAAAGGAGGGGATGGATAGGAGAAGCGAATGATGCTATAATAGTAGAAAAACTGTTGTTTTTCATATGCCTTTAAGGGATTCCTTGGGTCATCATTTTAGTTTGTGTTTAATATTATTGTTGAGGACTTTTTGAGGGTATCACAGGAAAAATACTTTTTGGAAGGGATTTGAATTAAAAAAGAGGGAAAAGCTTGATGGACTGGAATTGGTGTCATGGAAAAAGGCACCCTACAAAACCAAGAGAATTGTAAGTAAAGGGTCTGACAGAATCCTTAAACCATCTCATTATTCCTGCATTTTCCCAGTCAAAGGCATTTCTATTGTCTCCTAATGCTGGAGGAATACTCCTTACGCTTCACAAATAGAAAAGAAATATAGTACAAAATATGTATCAGAATTTTTTCTTCATAATTTAAATTCCAAATTTTGTATAATTTAAGGAGCTCAGCAAAATTCTGCCCCTTCACCATTTGTTTTCATCCCAAAACGGGATAAAAAAATTGAAATTTCAAAATCGTCTTGGAATGGAAATTTTGGGAAACATTATTTTAAAATGTCATAATGTTTCTTTAAACATTTTTGATCAAAATTAAACAGTTCAACATTCACAAAATTGAAATGTTACGTTTTCCTTTGTTGAAATGAACCAAAATGCCTTGAGCCAAATCATTTACTGTAAAGTGGGCACAGAACTTTTTGAAAGACCATGCTCAGAACAGTTACCAATGGTTTGCTGTCAAACTGGGAGGATGTATCTAGAGGAGCCCCACAGGGGCCAGTTGTGGGTCCAGTACTAGTCAATATTTTCATTAATGACTTGGATAACAGAGTGGAGTGTGTGCTTATAAAATTTGGGAAAGACACCAAGCTGGAAGGGACTACAAACACTTTGGAAGATAGTTAGAGAATCAGTCTGAAATCAACAAGATGAAATTCAACAAAAACAAGTACAAAGTACTCCATATAGGAAGGAACAATTAAAGGTACAAATACAAAATGGGGAATAACTGACTAGGCAGTAGTACTGAAGAAAAAAGATCTGGGGATTATCATGAATCAGAAAGTGGATATGAGCCAATAACGTGATGTGGTTGCGAAAAAGGTGAATATTCTGGGGTGTACTAACAAGATTGTCATATGTAAGACATGGGAGTTAATTATTCCACCCTACTTAGCACTGGTGAGGCCTCAGCTGGGGTACCATGTCCTGTTCTGTGCACCAAACTTTAAACAAGATGCAGAAAAATTGGAGAGTCCAGAGCAGAGGGGAAAAATGGTAAAAGGTTTAGAAAACACAACCTGTGAGGAAAGGTTAAAAAAAATACAACCTGGGTGTATTCAGCTTGCAAAAAGTAGATTGAGGGGGCACTGGACAACAGTCTTTATAACAGCCTTTATGTGAAGGGCTGTTATAAACAGGACAGTGATCAATTATTCTCCATGTCCCATGAAAATAGGGCAAGAAGTAAAGGGCCTAATCTGCTGCAAAGGAGATTTAGGTTGGATATTAGGAAAAACTTTCTAACCATAAGATATATGATATAAACACTAGAAGGGCTTCCAAGGGAAGTTGTGGAGTCCCTGTCACTGGAGGTTTTTAAGAACAGGTTAAACATCTGACAGGGATGGTCTAGCAGGGCCGTAACGAGGGTGAGGCGAGTGAGGCACTCGCCTCGGGGCGCACTGCTGGCAGGGGCATAAAAGCCTGCTGCCAGGGGCGCGCCCGTCCTCCCCCCGCCGCCGAAGCCACCCCAGCTTATCTGCGGGAGGTCCGCTGGTGTGTGTGGAGAAGGCCCCTTCCGCCGAATAGCCGCTGAAGCCGCTGACACCGGCGGACCTCCCGCAGGTAAGCGGACCTCCCACAGGTAAGCGGAAGCGGCTTCGGCGGAGGGTATTATTAGCAGCACTTCCGCCCTGCCGCCGAAGCCGCTTCCGCTTACCTGTGGGAGGTCCGCCGGTGCCGCGGCTTCAGCGGCTATTCGGCGGAGGGGGCCTTCTCCACACACACCGGCGGACCTCCCGCAGGTAAGCAGAAGCGGCTTCGGCGGCTGCTAAAAATACCCTCAGCCGAGCTGCCGCCGAAGCCGCTTCCGCTTGCCTGCGGGAGGTCCGCTGGTGCTGCGGCTTCGGCAGCAATTCGGCGGAGGGTAAGAGCCCCTAGGAATTTCTGCACCCCTGTCTCGAGCGCAGAAATTCCTAGTTACGGCTCTGTGGTCTAGGTATATTTGGCCCTGCCTTAGAGTGTGGGGATGGACTTAGATGACCTCTTGAAGTCCCTTCCAACCCTCCATGTCTATGATTTCAACATTAAACAATATATCCCTATGGTGCATTTTCTTATGGGAGTTGTAGTTCTGGCCCCCATTTTCTCCTATGGGCCAGGTACCCTGGCTGAACTACATTTCCCATAATGTACTCAGTCATGTGACTCACATGATGCACCACACAACTTGGACGAAGGAAATTGGTCCTTGTGGGAGGTAGTCTTCCTGTAAGCCTGGCCTATAGAAAAGCATTCTGATAGAAAATTCCTGACTTGATCTCATAAATTACATGTTTTTTTTTTTAATGATAAGGTCACATGAATTGGTCACTTTGGACCTAAGAATCTGTTGAAGATGGAAGAGCCACAGACAATTAAAACAGAAAAGCCTTTAATAATGGTGGTTGGAGCGGTGCCTTTGTAATATAACCTTACATTTATTAGCTGGAAGCCTCTGAATTTTGCTGTCTGTTTACAGCATGGGGAGGAAATAGACAACAACTTTTACAACTCAATTAAAACATAGTTCCCAAATAATTCATGAACATTTCAATGATACCTTATATGTAATCCATGAAATAACATGTCCTTCGAGATGCTTCATGTTCTGTTCATTTTAATCCCTTGGCACTAGAGAGGTAAGCATTAAACTATGCGGTGAAATCCTATCCCTGTTGAAGTCAATGACAAAATTCCCACATACTTCAATGGGGACAGTATTTCACCCATCCAGGCCATACCCACTAATCTCAGATCCCACCCCAAAACATGCGTTCTATGATTCTGGTCATAGAGGACCTGAAGCTGCCCTGTGGAACATGACACCACCATTTTTCATGGAATGCAGAGCACTGAATTTCCACCCATCAATTTCCCTTTGGATTGTGTCTTTTAGGTGTATTTTTTTTAGCTAACGCCTAAATTGACAGCTTTTAGTGTTATGTCTCCTTCAGGGGAGAGTCACACGCAGAGCCGTAACGAGGGCGAGGCGAGTGAGGCACTTGCCTCGGGCGCGCATACCTGAGGGGCACAGAAGGGTCCTGTGAGGGTGGCAGTCAGGGGCACAGAAGGGTCGCTGTGAGGGTGGCAGTCAGGCAGCGTCCGGCGGCATGCCGGAGGGAGGTCCGCCGGTCCCACGGCTTTGGCGGCAATTCGGCGGCGGGTACGCCGAAGGTGCGGGACTGGCGAATCACCCGCAGAAATTCCGCCGAACGCTGCCCGACTGCCGTGCTTGGAGCGGCAAAAAACATAGAGCCGCCCTTGTTGCCTCGGGTGCCAAAATCCCTAGTTACGGCTCCGGGAGAGTGGGGATACTGAAGTATGTTGGAGATGAAACAATTAACACTGAAAATTCTATTATCTTTTTTCTAGCATGTATTCCCGTCTTTATTTAAAAGATTGAAAATCTCTTATTCTCTTTTCTGCCCTTTCAAAGAACTTGTCTACTGGAAAGAGCTAAGGATAAATAAAGCATTGCCTCTTAACTTGGAAGGTTTTTTCGTTTAAGCTTCTGTGTCACAGATATATTATGAACAGTATTGATTTTTCTGACCTCAGTCAAGCAACATGAATACTTTGCCTAGATTCATCCTTGCCTTATATTTGTCATAAATCTCAGCTGTGCCAATACTGTATATTTGAATGCTTTGTGCACATTAGCAATATTGTAAAATCATATTGTATTAAGTGACAAGTCACTAAATTTATTACACAATGGGTTCATCTTAGCACTGCATGCGCTATGAATAATAAAACAGTTATTGATTCTAATGACAGATTATTATAACATTATTTTTAGTTTAGGCAGGGCATTTGCCCAGTTGTTGTTGTACAGATATTTGCTAAAACAGCAGAACCACAGGAAGCTTTCCTTATGCTATAATGATGTTGTTTATCATAATTATGTTGTGTCAACGCACACATATAGGTCAACTTGAGTTCAGAAACATAGTTATATTTTCTCTGTGTGTGTGTATGTGTGTGTGTGTATCCGTGTGTTTACATGCTTCACTCCCTTTAAAATGAACAGTAGTTACATGGGTACTATAAATAATCTCTGTTGAATGAGATGAAAATATAGTTTTTGCCTTTATAATTGAGAAAATAGAGTTGCCACAGAAAACATTGAGAGTACTGTTAAATCAGACATTCCCAACTAGAGTATCAGCATTGTTAAAATGAAATGGGAAGGTGCTCTGCTATAGTATTTTAGTAATTACATGTATTTGCAATTTGTTATTACCTTGATTTATGAGGAATAGTAGTAAATGCATGTTGAAGTCATAAAAGGATTCTTAGGAGAACTGCAGTGAAATAGTCTACAAATTTCGGGACTTGTGTTCCTATTTCCTGCTGGTTTTGAAATTCTGCAGGAGAAAACATGACATTTTTACTATGTATGGGTTTACTAGTAATGAATTTGAATAGTTGCAACTTCTTTCAAAATATTCCAAGAATAATCCTCCTGCTGGCTAAAAGATAAGAGGGTCCATCTTCAATTCAACAGACATGATATTTGTGCATATAATTAACAAGACTAAATATAAATTGTCTGGCTTCCATGCTGTGGAGCCAAATTTCCAGGGCATGCATGCGCTTTCTTTGTTGAATTTTGTCCTGAGTATTTTGGACAGTGTGTTTCCTGGCAAAACCTAGATTTCACGGGTAGTGAGAACATTTGGCACTTCAGACTGATCTATATGCTATATATTATTCAAACTCAGATTTAAAAATAAAAAAGCCTACGAACATCGTGTCTACAAAAAAAAAATTATAGAACATTAGCTTGAAAATGATTGTCATTTCTGACCTGTGCTGCAGTATAATTTATCTTCAGATTCACAAAAAGAGGATGTAGAAACAATGTAAGAAGGCTTTAAACTTGCTGCTATGATAATAATGGAAATGGATGCTTTTTAAACCATGAAACTGTCTTTGCATTGCTTTGAACCAGCCAATGAATTTACATTCTACCTTGGCTTAAGTGAGCTTATCAAACAGTGAATCACTCCATGAATTCTTAGTTCCTTGGTTCTCTAAAGGTTAATGCACCATCATCCTTCATTGATTTGAATAGTTCAATTGTTAATACGTTAAAAGAAAATATATACTTTAACTAGATTTTAATTTAGTTTTCACTTCTTCAAAATGTGATAAGCACAATTCTGTTCAGCAAACAAAACTGAGTAATAATCATGTATTAATCTTTTTTCTTCAGAAACCTTCTTCCCCCCTCCCCCCACAACCCCCCCCAAAACAAACAAACAAACAACCCACCACAGCAACCCAGAAACTTGAGAAGGCTGTGTTCTTGGATAGAAATTACAGACACTATACATATTGTCTTTCAATTATTTTAGTTTACCTTTTGCTCAGCAAGATTTAATATGTACCTTTCTTAGCACTCAGCTCATTATAAAAGATCAGCCTTATTTCAAATGGCAAAAATCCATGCAGTGGAGACTTTGTGTAAATTACAGTTTAAGTCCTTCACCAGTGCTGCTTCTAATTCAGATTGGCCCTTTGTTGCTATAGGAGCTTGTACGTTCCACACTTCTTTTGGTGAAGCCCTGCAATTACCTTAACAGGAGTCAGAATTGGGGAATCTTATGCATATAGCTATCATATAGTCATCTATAGTGATAAATATCAATTTGAATGACATGTTGCAGCTCTCAAATTGATTGGACATGTGCCCAAGGGCATAGGTGCCAGGCAAAGATGATTTTACTAGAACAATTTGCATAACAAGCAAGTGTCATCTCATTAGCAAGCATAGTCATTTTTGCCACATGCTATTTAACACATCATCACACCTGTTCACACTTCATTGTCTTCAGGATTCCTCTAGGTGGCTTTCTGTTGACTTTATATGTTCATTCCTCACTGATGCTGGTCATCCTGTGTCAAATTCAGAGGTGTGCAATTGTTGCTTTAGTAACTTTAGAGTTATATGATGAGTGGGTGAAAGGCAGGGTTATGACTGGAACAACGACCAGCAGCAGTGGCTTGCATTGCTGTTCTTGCCATAACTGCATCATCTGTTCCCATAGCATAGAAATTATACCAGTTTACACGCAGATAGACATATTTATGAGCAGGTGCCTTTCCCAATCTGCTGCAAAACAGTCCACAGCCTCTTCTGACATTTGGCTTTATTAAAAGAAAATTAATGGAATAACATCAAGTTCAGCTCCAGCCTTCTCCATTGGCTTGGCTGCTCCTTGAATTCTGCCTAATGATAGGTCAGCCCACAGCCTAGGTCCTACAACTCAAAGGCTACTCCCGCTTCTCTTATACTTAGCTTGGGTATTCAGTGATCAGCTGAACCCAATTAATCCTTTCCCAGAAAAATCAACATTGGCTAACTGGGTGCGGTTTTCCAGCAAATATTGACAGTCTGTAAATTATCTGAAACATTTGTCACCTCTGATTTTGGCCCTCTGAGAGTATGAAAAAGGCAAACTATTCTGAGTGCGTGCCTTATGGTGTCCCATCAAGCTGCAGACATGTTGTTTAATATATACATGCTTTCTATTGTATCTTGTAGAGTATGTAGTAGTTCTGCATTTTGTCAGCTGTTTGCTACAGACACTTCTCACCCTGCTCCTAGACCTTTTACAAATCAGAAATAAATAGCAATACAAACTGGATGCATTGTATGAAATACATTACTCTTCCATTGTATGCGTGCGATGCACAGATACATGCTGTATTAACTTTAACAGCATCTATGTACATTGTCATACTGCAGTGGGAAATTGAACTGAATGGTGATTTAGAGTACATTTGATCCAAAGTTGGTAATTTAGGAAGACTTTGCCCACATAACATCTTCCTTCTTGTCCAAAATAACTCTTGAAAAACAGGGAGTCATTTGCTGTTGCTATGGCTGTACATTTGTAATATTGACAGTCTGTAAATTTATTTTACAGACACCCTGTTTTAAGAGTAGGTTAGATAAATGTCTATCTGGGATGGTCTAGACAGTAATTGGTCCTGCCATGAGGGCAGGGGGCTGGACTCGATGACCTCTCGAGGTCCCTTCCAGCCCTACAATCTATGAATCTATGAATCTATTGCCATGAATTCTGTGTCAAAACCTGAGACCTTTACGCTATTTCATAGTCATTTACTTTTTTCACCCTCCTTGCTTAACAACACGTCACTATGAATCCTTGCATATTTGGCCCTTTTCTGCCTGGAATAAAGGAGTTTTAATAATTCAATATCATTAAATTATCTTAAACCATTGGTATTAAAACTTATTCAATTTTTATCATAATTTCCTTTGACAAACAACTAAGACCTGACTGTGAAACCCTTACTCATGATATCAGTGAGCACTTATGAGTAGTTCCATTGATTTAATGGGGCTACTCCCATAAGTCCTCACCAACTTGAGTAAGGGTGGCACCACTTGGCTCTAAGATACTGTGCCCAGGACTATTTAAAAGTAAAGGAATGGTATTTGCATTTTTTATCATGACTATTCCCTTTTTTTTGACAAACAATGAAACTTAAATGTTGCCTATTGTAAACAGGATGGTACTAAGCCCTCTGAAATAGCTTGCATCCTCAGCCAAAAAGAGTAAGTAATTCTGTATTCATACAGAAGGTAAAGATACCCTCATTGACTTGTAATTGCCTTTCACTGTTTTTTCCCTCCAAAGGGTCACAGATGCTACATGTGGCAAAAGCTAAACACAAGATAGCAGCTTACTATCTGATTTAGATACTGTACTTATACAGACTACAGAACGTATATTCTTCAGTACATTTCTGAGATGGAAGATTGTTTTATCTCTTTTGCTTGAGGACAACCTACTGTCTAGGGTAGGCAATACATACCATTAATCCTAATTTCTTTCACAGCAACACACAGGGAATTTAGGGAATTGTAATTATCACCCTCAACATGCTGAGTATGTTCAGCCTACAGGTCATATTTCTTGAGCTTATGAGAAACATAGCTGCTCCTAACATGCACTCAGAGTTTGGGAAACAAGTGTGTTTCATTTCCACATGAGGAAGACTATGCAATCTCGGACGTCCCACATAAGGTATGGATGTCTGAATCTGAACCATTCTTCTTCCCCTTCATAATGAGAAACCTAGTAAGTGAATGGGAACTCTGGCATTTAAAACAAAGAATCCTGGGCATCAGTCCATTAGACCTGCTTGTGTCATTCTGAAAGGAAATAGTGTCACCATCATCAGCAGACAAGTAGTATTCTGTCTGTAGAAAGATGATCATCTTTGCATTTCATTGTCCCTTTACCTCTTGCTCATCCTTGCCTTCCTTACATGTGCTAATATGAAATGAATGTCCTTGCTTGGAGGAGATTCCTGTGGTCCATGTGCAGCTGTCAAAAATGTGACACTTGTTAGGACTAATACTACATCATTCTCTAATGTGTTAAGCCATCATCTATGCCACTGGGAATTGTGCATCTACCTTGATTCTTTAAGTTTCTCTTATTCCTTACATAATTCTCTTCATTGTCTAATACTTTCTATTACCTTCCAGCCAGCCCCTTCCCCACCAAAACTCCCCACAAATTATATAATTCAGAGTTCAAACATCACTGTGCAAATGCTGTTTGGCTTAAAGGGGAAAAATAATGTTCCAATGAAAGAGAAAGAGGTGGTACGGAGTTAAAATATTTGTTAATATTTAGTATACAGTGCTTTAAAAAATGTAATACTGAGGCCTATATCAGTGTGAGAGGTTTTGTGCTAGGCACAGTTTCTGCCCCAAAGACCTTACAAATGTAAGGGTTCAATCATGGCTTTGCCTTGAGGCCTGTGTAGGTTTTTGCTTTATAGGTATAGAGATACCAACTTTCTCCAACTGTCCCTCAACCTAGCCATGACACATTGTCTGGTTCTCTGTCAGCTCTGGCAAGAGAGGGTCTAAAAGGGACTTGAAAAATTGTACATTGTTCCCTCTCACTCACCTTATGTCCATATCTCTAGAAAGCATCTTACTTTCAATCCATCAGTCCCTAGATCTAATTTTGCACCTGTTAACCATCTTCATCCATCTCAGAAGCATACTCATGGTTCTCTGCTGGAGCACTGGAACAAGGGGGTCAGAGGGCTAAGTCTCATCACTTTTAAAAGTGCCCACCCCACAGTTCTAGTGAGCTTCCAGCACTCCTGGCACAGCCTTACCGCTGCACTGTGAGGAAACAGTAAGAGTATCGTCCGATGAAGCTCAGAATGGTCAGTAAATGGATTGACTATAACTGAGAAAAATAAGTTGTAATTGGAAGAAAGTGTGCTCTTTTTGTAGAGGCTAGGATCAGAAACTGGGGGTAAGAAACTGAGGGATATGGATGGAGACATTTCTGTTTAAAATGCATTATAATTCTGTGCATGTGTGAGAGAAGATTTTTGAAGAAACAGAATAAATAGCAGGACAGTAGCATTTAAGGTAAAATTCTACATATAAAGGTAAAAGTGCTGACTTGAATGGGCATTTTCCCTAAGTAAGGACTTCAGGATTTGGCCCACAGAGCAGGAACTTAGATTTCCCCACCATCTCATAGGGGGGAGGTATTTGTCTGACATAACGAAGGCACAGACAGACAGGATGTCCTCATGCTGTGGAGTTTGTGTAGCTGTTCAACATACAAAATCAGCATGTGAGAATATCTCACCCAAACTATGAAATGGAAAAACAACTGAAAAACAACACTTGAAAACTGCAAGAACATGATTTGAATGCCTTTAGAGGCTATTCCTACACATTTTGTGTGTGTGACTCAGGAATATCAATTGTATATGTTTGCTTTAGAAAACTGAGTACAGATCCCTCAAGCACCGTATTTGCAGGCAATCCCATATGAGACACAAGCAGCAGGGGAGAAACTGAAGCAAAGAGAACTATCTGGTGGCAGAGGCCCTTCAAACAAGTGTTTTTGATTGATGAGAGAAATGGGCAACCTACTTCTAACCTCTAAGTCAAAATCAGATTACTCTATAGTTTTCCAACTGTTTGGCCAGGCTGTTTTCTTTCCCACTGAGAGACACTCAGAACTTGTGTGGATTAGTGCAGAAAACAAAGAATCTCTCTCCCCTAACTCCTAAAAGGCTGTTTAAAGGTGTTTCAAAAAAGCTGATTGCAGAACTCATGATTTCAAGTTCAGTCCATTTGTGCTGCTTATATGTGTACAGAGAGGCACAGGTCTGAAACCTGAGTAGTTTTCTTTTTGAATGATCTTGGTGTTTTATTTAGCTTTCGAGAGCCTTTTTCTATGTGTTGACATCTGTACTCTTTCCCAACATGTCTAAATGAGAGGAAGGGTTAGAGGTTATACAGAATTGTGGGGGGACACACATTTGAGTTGAAAAACTCTGCAGAGATGAAATCAAGGATAGCCTGTGGGGGCTTCCCTGCAAAAATAGCAAAATTCCTAATTTTGAATAAAAATCTTCTTTTGCTAGGGAGATGCTCAGTGTTTATAAACTATTTAACTACAGAGTGACTCTCCACTGTAAACTTTCCTTTCCCCTACATTTGCCTGTTATTCACCTTATTGTGTAAATGCCAGATTATAGTATTGCCAAGACCAAATGTTCAAAAACATGTCAGGCTCCAAAATATCATGAATTTGGCTCAACAATCACAACATTTTTTTTTAATGGTACATTTTTTGGTTCTTTTTATTTGTCTGCTGGGGTTTGAGCTTTTACATTTCACTTGTTCTCCTTTTCAGCTTTTCCCCCCCACAATGAAGACTAGTAACTTACCTTTAAAAAAACATCAAAGCTTAGATTCTCATTAAATCACTTGTCCCAGGGAATTGAGGCTTAAAGAAAAACATCAGATATCATGATTGGCATTGTATTATTGACACCACTGGGAACTCCTTGGGGCAGAAACTCTTTCCATTGTTTTGTATAGACAGTACCTAATACAACCCTAATCCCTTTTTGGAGCCCTCAAATGCTACTGTAACCAAAATAATACATTACAGCAATTGCACATATAAATTGATGGCACCAGGACAAATCCTGAAGTCCTCACTCAGTTTCTACTTGGGCTTTACATTGAAGAGAATGGGAGCTCTGCCTGAATGACAGTGCAGCCACTTCAGGATTTGGCCCAATAGTTGGTTTTGACCAAGCTATTTTTAATTGGTTGCCATTTGTTGTAAAGTTCCATTTTCATTACAAATTCAATGACTTCGTCCTGCTGATGACTTCTTAGATTAACAGCAAGTCTAGATGTAAACTTTGGGTCATATTTTCCCCCTTTCTATTCACTGAACTGTGCCTCTGTAGTGGATATCCTCCATTGCTGCACTCATCCTCTGTCTGGGAGGCAAAACATCCTCTGTCATTGAGGCAGTTGGGAGTATTGCTCTTTAATCAGATATCAAGAACCACTACTAGCATAGATTCTTCTCCATAATGTGCCTGTCTGGTACATTATGGAGATTTATATTACATTCAACAATCGTATCCATTTTTATGTAATGATCTGATCTTTTTTGCAAAGTATCCATGAACTTGGGTTTTTTATATATTTTTTTTAATTATTTGATTCAAGTTTTTGTGGAAACATATTTCAAACCATGGTTTGTTTCTGAACAATTTGCTGCCACTGTTGCTTCTAGCATTAGCCATTGATAATTCATCATTTACCCTGTATTAATTTTCATCTAAATGATGCAGTATTGTTTCTGCAACATAACTGGATGACTGGGAACTAGAGGAAGGCTTGAATTAAATCACTGGGGCTGTCTGTCACTGAATGTGCAGCTTTTATTCAAAGAAGTGTTTGTGACCATTTATTAGCGCTAGTGGTTGGTAAGTCACTGAAGTGGCTTGTGTTGCAGTTCATTGATGCATTTTAAGCACTAAATTAGAAATAATTTACATAAACTCTCCTATTTAAAGCTTTGTGAGGCTGTATGGAATTATCTCTTATCTAAGGTGCCACAAGGACTTGTTGTTTTAGCTTATAGTATGTAGATCAAATTCCTGTTTTGTTTCTTAAGGTTTAAATAATACCTGGTGAATAGCCTGATCATTTTTGAAAGCTTATGGTCCACTCTTGCAGACAAATTGCACTTCCTTTAGTTAAGTGGGCCTGTTGCACTCCAGGAGAGATTCAGGCCCAGCGGGCAGCAGGTGGCATTTTCATGTACTATAACTAAACCTAAGGAGGGCAGCTTTATTTTTTCCATGGGCATAAGGTGCATCCTCAGCTGTCCTAGACATGTCCCCTCTCCAGGAAGCCCTGTCCACTTTTGTGTGTTTGCTGACCCTATCTGGACCCCACAAGGGAGAGAAAGTTGCTGCCACCTTTCATAACCTCTCCCTCTGACTGACTTTCTGCCTGACACCCCCAGCTGGAATGAATCTCAGGCCCAGGGTGAGTACAACTCAGAGTTTTCATGTATACCAAAATGTGATTTTGAGACTGGAATGAGTATACCAATGCAGGGATGTAGAAACTATCCCCTTTCAATAATATTGTACGAGTACTGCTGATTTCGGAGATGGAAGAATACTGTTCCTTTGGAAAGAATATGTCAATATATTAAGACAGACTATCAAGAAAAAGGGAAAATTGTAAAGTTTTTTTTTAAATCTAGAATTTTGCTTTCTAGTTCTCAGCTATTTCTATTTCTATTTTCCTATGGCCAGAATGGAGAGAAGCAATTCTAATGCTGGCATCAATTTTGTGCATTAAAACAGCTGGCAGTTAAGTTTAGCCATAATTACTAGTTTTTTACCAGTATTTAGAGATGTATTATAGAGATCAGTGCTTTGAGCTGCCTCGTTTTAGGTTTATCTACATTGTACCATTACTTTCCTAGAGACCTTTTCATCACCTTTATTTAGATCTTGCAAAAGTCTATAATTACTTGAAACTAAAAATTCCCTATGGATTGATTTCTGAAAACTATAAATATATCATGCATTATGTTACCACATAAAAGATCAGCAAGCCAGTTTGTTACTCTACTAGTATATTTGCCAAGGATAAGACAATGATCCTTTGTAGGACGCTGACTGGTGTAATTCTTGTTGTTAACTCTATCTAGGGCCATAGTTTTAAAGTTGGTTGTGGAATAGAATTCAAAATCTCTCTAAAACTTAGGATGTTCAAATATCTTACCAGCTCCAGGTGAATATACTTAGATCAGTAACATCGAGCATCACCAAAATGTGAGTCTGTTAAAATTTGTTTCTCTCTATAGAGATGTAGTAGCACAGAGTGGTAGTCTCTTTTTAAAAAAATGCTGCATCTATCCATTTATTACTCCAACTCTGAAATACATTCCAACTCTCCTGAAAAACGTGGTTTAATTGAAATGAATAGGGTCTCTCGGGTGAGTGAGGACCGTAAGATATGGAGAGCTGGTGGGTTGGTCTGATTTGCCCATCAGCTAACTAAAATATCTTTAAACATATGAATTGGGAGTGGCCCCTGTATGGATACAGAAAGAATGGACTTGTGGTTAAGGATATTTTTTCAGTTTCCCCCTCTGCCACAGACTTCCTGCTTGACTTTGGAGAAGGGACCAGGTGGGTGAGGTAATATCTTTTATTGGACCAACTTCTGTTGGTAAGATAGACAAGCTTTTGAGCTTATACAGAGCTCTTCTTCAGGTCTTTGGGCAGTCAGCCAGCTCCTTTGTTCCTAAGTTCCTAATCGGTAAAATGAAGATATTTACTTTCCCCCACACTTAACCTATGTTTGTACAGTGCCAAGTTCAGTGTGCCCCTGACCTTGGTTGTGGCCTGTATGCACTGCAGAAGTACAAATAATAATAGGAACAGAAGAACAAGCAAGAAGTAGCCCCCTAAAAGATCAGGGGCCTCTCACAAGAGCAGTCCCTGTGCGGGGGAAGGAGAGGGTAGGAAGAGCAGGATGCTGGAAATCAGCAAGAGGGTCTGAGAGGAGGCCTAACAGCAGGTGTAAGGTGCAAATCCTGATGCACAGCAAACAGCTCCAATACAGATTTGTCTCTTTGAGGCACACTGCCCCTTGTACTGGGCTATGACATTACAGCCATGCTCTCTAGTCCTATGCTGTCAACAGATAAAATATTTCATGCAGCTACATAACTGAACTACCAGAGTCACCTTACTTCTAGTGTTAAGATTAATTTTTTATAAGTAGGTTTGAAAATAAATTGCATATTAAACTATATAGCATTGCCTCCTGAAAAAGCACTATAATGGGATTTCCTCTCTTTTTCAAATGTGCAGATATTGATGGATAATTGCAATATTTATTGGTGTAATGGTCTGGTGATGGCTGTATAATTGACAGTCTTTCCTTTGTGGCTTGAATTCTGAGCTCTAGCTCCCTGAGAGCAGATCAAAGGGCCAAAATAGGCATTGGAATGGAGCTGTTGATAGTCTGAGTGCTTTAAAAACCTTGTTCGACTGTGAGTGACATCTGATAAAATATTTTGTAATGCCCCAGTACCCTAGTGCTGTCAGAAGGTTAAAGGCCAGTACTGTGTTAGTCGTATAGCATTCAGCACTGCCCTAGAATTACTGATGTAACAATCAAGCTGTGAGGCTGTTTCAGATGCCTCTTTGTCTTCCCTGCAATTGTGAACCTTTCATGCACTTTTTTTTCCCAGCGATTTCCCTCCCTGCTCTCTGCTTTACTAATTAAAATTCTAATCACTCAGACAGCCAGAGCTAGGGGAAAAAATCATTCTTCCATGCCGGAGAAGGTAATTTCAAGGTGTTTTAGCTGCCAAAGAAACAAATGGAATTGAGACAAAGAAGCTAGTTGTCATAAGAGCATGAGCTAGTTGTGCTGTCCCATTTCACAATAATCAAATATTAAACTTTAGAAAAAAAGAGAGTTCTTCCTCTTGCTTTACATTATTGCCAGAGAGACACTGCAGCTTGATTTAGCTTTTTGTGTACGTACTTATTTTGTGTACATTTGTTAACGTCAATATGATTTACCTTTCTTGCAGTGAATTGTTGTGCAATGAGATGTTAAACATTTAACTTGGTTTGATATGTGATTTGCAGATGATACATATTCCTTGCTTGTGTGAGCTGTGGTTTGGAGCATTCATTTAAATGTACAGGAGCATGCAGACGTATATAAAATAATAAGCAGTTCTTGATGCAGTGATATAGGTTTGCACATATTGGAATATTTAAATCTTATAAAACATAAAATATAACAATATTCAAATCTCACTAGGTAATTGTATTACTGAAGGACGACCTAGTACAGCAAATTTCAAAACTGTCTTTCTTTATTAACAATAATAATGAGGCATATTAAACTGTTCTTATGCATGCTTGTGTAATGTAGGTTAATAGTGACTTACCATCATATCACAACAGATAAACATCCTGGTACACATCTATTTTTTATGTTATAATAATATACATACACATAGGTTATCTACAAACAAACATATTTACACATAGCAAAGTGGACACACACAGCACCAGTCCGGCCCTCAGATCTGTACCATGTATTTTTCATAAACGGAATAAATTAGGTGATTAAGAGGTTTATATCCACCTCCATGCTTAAAAACTAGGCATGAATGAACCTGTTTAGATATAATAAAAAATGGACTCCATCTTTCAAACCCACCGAGAATTTGACTGAGATTTTGAAAATATTTGCCTAATTTTCATTGCTGTTTTATTACATGGAATGACCTTGCACTTCCTAGGCTCTGGCCCAAATTAAGAATAATTTGACTGAGAGGTTTCTGGAAAGAGTCCATTCTCAGGGATTTTGCAGTCTGATTTTTCTACTATGTTTGGACATTTGTCTCTCATCTCCGGTATTGAAAGGGGGAGAGAGGGGATGAAATTCTCTGGGAATTGCAGGTTATCAATAGCGTGTTGCATTGGTATGCTTCAGGACTACGTTTAGGTAGCATATAGAGGGGCTACACACCCCCAACTCTACAAACAAGAGTGAGAAAATTCAATTGTACTGCACATCAGTAATGGTTTCTGAAGGTGACAGACAGCAGGCACAGAAAGCACATGCTTCCTCTCCTCCCCGTCGCTTCCTATTCGCCCTCCTCAACCTTTTACTACTGAAGAATAGAAACAGTTATTTCACTTATTCTGACAACTCCTCAACTACTCTACTAGAGCCATCATTAATTTGCTATCGACTGTACATGTTCTGCATGTGATTCCCGCAGCACATTCTTCGCTTACCTGAGGCTCAAGAACAACAGGGGATCTCAGTCTTACCTTGAAAATGCCACACTTCTGGACCTTTGCTTGCAGGAACAGATACTAACTGGCTGAGGTAACATACACTTTCTATAATCACTTCACTTTACCAAGGTTCATGAGACTCTTGCACAAATCCATCTCCTTCCGCTTCAACAGCTCACTCAGCCAGATGAAACTCTAACTGCTACTATGTGACTGAACACATTCTTTATACGAAAGTAGTAATAACTGAATATTTAATGTACAATTGTATTTGGGGGGGAATTTGAGAATCCCATGCTAAAAAGAACAATCACTAAGTGACGTTATCCCTCTCGCCCAACTTCTGGAGAATGAAAAATGGACCAAAATGACCGAAAACCATGACCTCAGCCAGGCCTCCTTACGTTAATTCATGGTCCAGTTTTCTCCTCTTCAACACAATAATGGATGCTTAGGCTAAATTTTCAAACCCAGGAACTTTAAGAGAAAACACAAAATGCTGTGTTCAAAAGGGGTAATCGGGAAAACCAAACGTGGTTTATCATGGCCCACGGGTGTGGGAGGTCAGGTCTAGTAGTCAGAACAGTGGTGGTCAGGCCTAATGGTTGGTGCTGGAGTCAGGAACTGAGCGGGGCTGTAGTGGACTAGAGCAAGAGGAGCAATTGCAGCTGAGGCCTGAGCGAGGAGCAGCGTGGGCCTAAAGCTGGGCTTAAGAGCACATCTGTTGGTTCCTCTGGCCAATCAGGTGAAAGCCAACTATGATTCAAGGCAGGTGGAGCTAGCTGGTCCCAGGCTCAGCTGCAAGCTTTAATTCCTGGTATGGTTGCACAAACAAGCACCTATTTTACATGAAATTATTCATGGCAGTAGAACTTCATATTTTACTTGTGAAATTACTTGAGTGCACCTGTCTGTTCATATTTTACAGATTCAGTGATGTTACAGTAATAGAGGTGGCATTTTCAAAAATAAGCATGTTAAATATCAGTATTTGTTTTAGCTCATTACATTTATATAGGCCTCAAAATTTTAGATAAGTTGGTGAGTTTGTGAGTACAAGGTTCTGGTGTGTCCTTAGCTGAACATTATAAACATTTTAAAAACAGTTTTGTTTGCAGAATGAACAAATGTTCAGGAAGGGCCTTATTTTCTCTGAATTAATGCATAATGAGCAAAACCCGGCATTTACATTGTAATGAAAAAGCAGGTTTTTAGTAAGCAAGCATAATAAGTACAGAGTATCAATCAATTAAGTTACCTCCAGTGTCACAATCCTTCTATTTAACAATAAATTGCTCCATATATATGCCTTTTGAAATCAAAGTGTAAAACCCATCTAAATAGTTTTTTTCCTGGAATAGTAAAAACTTTAAGTAAATAACTTCCAGAACTATCTGTGGAATGCCACAGATATTAATTTGACACCTATCATCAATACAATATCAAATGTTGATGCCAAATACAGCTAATGTAAATTAGTGTAGTTGGAGCTACACTTGTTTATGCCAACTGAGGATCAAGCCCATTATATTGGCCATTAAAGACCTGAAACAGGTTGTGTATTGGCTCTTGACTTTAAGGACAACTATAGATTGATCATGGCCAAGTTCCAGTTCAGCTCAGATCCAGGAAATTCTGGGAGATGTAATTGTCATGCTTTCTAGAGTGGCTCGAGACCATGAGTGCCAACCTCAAGGCAGACACCCCAAACTGGTGGTGTGATCTATAATTAAATTTCACCAACCCAGTAACAAATGTGAATTCCTGTATCACTGTAACCATTTTACCATAGAGTCACAGACAGTCCCTTATACCCGTCAGTCTATCTTGCCACTAAGACAAACTGAGCTTAGTGATAAATGGTCACTTACACCAAAAATCACACCACATTCAACTTGCTTCCAGTCCCAAGAGACCAGTCATGTACTCTAGAGATCTTACACCCAAAAAAGCCTGTAGCCAATCTTATAATAAACTATCTGAAAGTTTAACAAGTAGGGGAAAATGAGTTATTTACAGGTTAAAGCAACCAAACATATACACACAGATGAGTTACCATCTAAATCCTAAGAGTGACAGAGTTGCTGTGATCTGTCAATTCAAGGTGTCTGTCAGGGCAGACCCAGGGGTAACTCCAGAGGATCTCTGCCTCAGTTTAGGGTCTCTGGCCCTGTCAAAGTTCAAACAGCGAAGACAGCTGGACATTTTTCCTGTCATTGTTTTATTTTCTTTATTCTGCTTCCAAGTCCAGAGGAAGAACTTCCTGGCACATAGCATTTCCCAGGTGCATTAGGGCCATTAACCAGTCCTTTCTATTGCGATGTTTCTTGACCCATCTGATTCTGATGGTCCTTTTGGATGCAGGGGGAGGAGTGGAACGATTGCTGTGCCTGGGTTCACAAGTTCAGAGCAACTATTTTCAAAGTTATAAATGAAAACGTGCATATTTCCTTATAGCAGGGATACAGACAGAAGTGAGATTAGTGCATGCAGCAATTTACAAACATTTTGTAGAGTCTAAATACAAAATACCTTCTTATAAGACTAACACCTACTTTGAGCAAAACTAACAAACAGGTGACCTGGTCTGGTCTCTAGCTATGAGTCTGTCAGTTCTTAGTGCCTGCAGCCTGGGCAAGAGCTGGCATCTGGCCTGCCACCCTCACAGTAATTCCCAAAGGAATCCTGGGAATTGTAGACTGCTACAAAGCATGGGGAGGCGTATAGGGCACAGCCTTCTCTCAGAAGAGGAGAACCAAGAACTGGTGTAGTGCTTTTCACCAAGAGAAATGGGGAAATAACCCAGGAAAGGTTGTGGGAAAGGGATTTAAGGAGGCCTGGAGATAAGCAATAGAAAAGAAAGAAATCTTGGGGAGGGTTAAACTAATCAAGGAAGAGGCCCAGGACAAGAAAAGTAATAGCATGGACTTCAAATCTGATTGTTTCACTTGTCCTTGTTTAGAAGCCCCAGGCTGCCATTTTCAGTGAGGGGTGGAAGAAGCCCTGCTTAATGTCACTGTGTCAAGTGAGGATGACTTCTTGAGCTGGAGCTGGCAAAGAAGAACTTCAGACTTGAGAGAGTTAATTATTATTATTTATTGAGGAACCCTTCCTCAATGAGAGCTGAAGGATTTTTCTGTACTTGCTTCTAAAGGGAAGGACTTTAGTTTGGCCCACACCCACACTATACGCTACCAAAAGGGAAACTGAGTCACAAATTATCCTACCATCAAAAGACTGTCTCCAGAAGGAAAACCAAGGAGCACCAGTGGAGAAAGGGAAGTTGCCATGCTGGTAAATTCAGGTCCCCTAATTCCCTTCGATCCATGCTTCAGCTACTGTTGTTTTAGAAATGCATTTTGCCCTTTTCCTCCTCCTCTTTCACTGTCAACTATTCCTGAGTTGCTGGGTCATTCTTCAGTCTTCCATCATTAAGGAGAAGGCTTTAGTGAAAGGATGCATCTTGCCTCATGCACTGAAAAAATGTTGCAGCCATGTCAGTCCCATGATATTAGAGAGACAAGGTGGGTGAGAGCATATCTTTTATTGGACCAACTTCTGTTGGTGAGAGAGAGAAGCTTTTGAGCTTTCACAGAGCTCTTCTTCAGGCTGACCTGAAAAATCAGGCTTGGTTTCATTCTGGTCTCTTGTGCTTAGGAGTAACGACCTTACCTTCCATCAAGAATGCTCTGCTCTTTACATCTGAGTTTCAGCTTGGGCTTTGTCAGCATTTCTGTTGAACACAGCGGATCTAGTAGTTGATGGGTGGAGAGGGAGTCTAAGAAAACCAGGCCCTAGTCCATTGAGGACTGAAGTACTAGAACTAGGATGGGTGCAAGTACAATTACATACGGGGCCATATTTTGGGCTTTTAAAAGGCTTTGCATTTGCTAAATCCTGCAGTTGGGTGTGGCTACCTGTTTTGCATATACCTTCCAAGGTGTACAAAAATGCAGATTTTTGCAAGCACAAATAGGTGCATCTGCAGTTTTTTTGGGTGCATTTCAGAAGCTCATTAAATATATAGCTCATATTATGCCAACTTGTGTGTGGGGGAAAAAACTCCATACAGTACACTTCAAAATACTGTATCATAAAATTACTTGGATATCTATATCCTCCTCAAAAATATGCAGTTATATATAATGAACATTTTAAATCCACTTTTTGCATATTTTTGTAAGCTCCTCTCAGTATCTGAAAGAAATCTGTACGTTTGTTGATTGGAGGTTGGAGGTGATGAAATAGGGTTTTGGCAACTCTTAACATAACAGTTTCAGAGCTCTCATTCTCCTCATTTCCTCTCTCAGCAGCCAGCAAAATGAGCTGATGTGAGGAAAATGTCTGCCAAGGAACTTTAACAGGAGGCAGTTTTTAATTAACAGAGGCCAAAGAAGGTGATAACCCCCAGGGTAGTGAAGAGAAATTAACATGGAAAAGCAGTTCCTCGCTTCTGTGGGTCCCAAAAGGCCAGTCGTATTAGTGGTGTCTGTTCTGATTGAACCTTTGCTGTGTCTTTTTATTGATTCACTTGTCAGAATCTGACAAAAACACTGCTGGCCGTCAGTTGTTTGCTCGCAGTGGCAGCTTATGGCTAGAAATGGCTTCGTTGTAAAACATTCAGCATAGCGAGGTCTGTCACTACGGTTAGCATTTCCCAGAAATGATTAATGTTGTTAGACTTAAAACTAAACTAAACTAGACTAAAAGCCTACTGAAATGAATGCAAATACAATCCACAAATTCTCTCTAGGTAACCATTTCACCCTATTAACTACTTGCCTGGGCTTAGAGTAAAATGTTTTAATTATTAACCTATTTTAAAGTGAGATTTCAGGGAAGATAATCACACTGGCTGTTTCAGAGAGATTTTAGCCATTTAATATATCTGGCAATTGTGAAAAGCGTTTTTTAAAATATCCTGCAAATAAATATTTCAAGTTTCTCTTCCTAGGATGAAAATGAATAATAAATAAAGCTTGTAAGTGCTTAAGGAAAAACCTGCCTAGAAAGCTAAAATAAAAAATTAGTAAATAAATAAATAAATGTTTCCACATTTATGAGCTTTCCGAGCCTGATCCAAAACCAGCTGAAATCAGTGGGCTCAGCAGGACCAATCCCTAGAAGAGCTCCTGGATGAACTCATGCTCTTACTTTGAATATTTCTCCTTCACGGTTGATTCCAAACAAGAATGAGCACAGTTTAAATATATTTGAACAGCTTTAAAATATAGTGCCCAATGTTTGCCTTCTCCCTTCCTGCTTCTTAAAGCCATGGAATGCAATTGCCTCTGTTTCAAAAGTACTTTTCACACATTCCCATCCAGTTAGCTATAATCTAGCTATAATCTTTAATTAACTAATTGGTTTATTCAGAAGCAAGTGTGCTCCTCCAACTCCAATTTGAGGAGTACCAAGCGTTGGTCCATATTTTGTATTTAGCTCCTGTTTTTGGATAGCCAATCATTCACAACATGATTGATTTAAGTTGTATTTGCTATTTGTAAATATTGGCTAAATAGTTTGGAAAAGTAATTCTCAGACTATCAGTTGTCTGTGATCTGTTTGCTTTGCTATTCATTATTTCTGTTGTCTGGTTGGTCACCTAAGTTGTCCAGTATTGTTTTCGTTTCATGATTTTATGACTGAAACATTTTTAACAGGAGACTACAGTTCATAACTAATAGTGAATACTGGATAATTAATTTCTAGCATGACTTTTTTGGTAAAAATTAGGGACTCACAAACAATGGCAATATTTATAAATCAGTTGGTTTCCTATTCAACAACCTCTAGTGTTAAAGTAGCTTCTGTGCTTATAAAATACTTTCCTATTCAGAATTCATACTCTGAAATACTTTAAACCCTTTAAAAATGCACCAGTCCATAGTGAAATAACTACTAAAAAAGCAGGGTTGGGTTTTGTGAACAATATATTTTAGTGTCCGTGAAAAATGCCAGGTGGAAAATCCTTAGCACTGTGTACATCCTCAGTTTATCCCCAGGGCAAGCACAGACTGGGCCGCCATAATGCCTTTTCCATATTAATTTATGAGTGTACACTAGTGCCGTTCTGAAAGGGCTAGCTCCAAAGGTGAGGTGTTAATTCCACATGTTCAGCCTTGCTCTCTGTCTTCCACCAGTGGTGCTGATTAATTCTCACTGAAATCTTTTTGTAATATGGTCGGTCACTTGTTCATTGCTAGAAAGTGGACTTATTTCATGTTGTCCAACGAACAGCCATCAAATATTTGATTTTGTTTTAAAGGTGGCTTTAAAAGCATTTTTAAGAAACCTTGTTCAATTAAAGATGCTCTTTTAATGAATATAAGCTCATCTGTGACTGATAACTTGCTTACAAAGATTTAGCTAAATATGATGAAAATGGGTAAGATACAATCCACTAAAACAAAGGGTGGTTGTTTTTAATGGAAATGGCAAAGGACATTTAATAATAGAAGCATTAGTAACATTAGGCATAATACAACTAGGGAGACACGATAGAGATTAGCCCAAATTTACATCTGAACCCATAAGCCTTTGTATACATTACATATTATTTGGTGATTCATATCCATAATGATCACACTTTCTGAGCACAGAATGCAGACCAGACCCGAATGTACTAGACATATTAAGGGAAACTGCCAGAAGATAACTTTGGGTCACAATCCTTTCCAGTTCCAAAATAAACCTTATATTAGTTTCCAGCTGAAAAATGTACTGTATCTGGTCATGGTGAAGGTTGTTTTATATTCTTATTTCTGCATGTCACCATTTAAGTCAAGACAATGGATGTTGAGAAAACATTTAGCCCACTGAAAACAAATGCTAGAGAAAGGATTGACAGATGATATTTTAATTGGTTTGACCTCTAAAGTGATTAAATAATAATGAAAACTCTTCTGTTTAACAACTGCTTGAGGTACTTTATATTCTTGCCTCAAAGTGTAGCAATTTCTAGCTAGTAACAGGGTGATTGATTTTTCCATATCAAATACAATGTTATGGTCTATTGTTTCCATAGCAAGCATATAGCATCTGTCTTCGAATTCAGACTGCAGTCCTGCACTATCCAGTAATACTTTATCTGACCACATCCTTCCATTACAAGTATGAGTGGATTAATATTGATTTTTTTCCTCTTGTCCAAGACTTCGGGTCCATCTTAACAGCAATAAATTACACAGCTGAAACATGAGGATGTTCTTGCTCCTCCTTGCTCTTCATAGTGTGGATTATTATTTTGACTGAAAAACAATTTCTGATGTTCTTAACCCATTACAAGCCTATAAAGAAAAGGCTGTGCTCAAGTTTAAACACTTTTGTTTGGATTATGTTGCCAATAACGATTCAGAGTTTCCAATAAACCCAGAGCCCTGGGTTCCAGTAAAAAGTTCCTGATTCTATCCTGTTAAGAGCAAACCACTACAGTTTGCACATGTCAAGAATTAGAAATAATGCAGGTTATGAGAAGCCAGAGAGTGGGATTCCAAGTTGTGAGAACCTACTACTCTTATTATAGCAAAAGGGAGGGAGATATAGGGGAAGGGGTAGAGAGGGTGATAGGTTTGTTATTGCAAGCCAATCTTTATTCTTTCTCCCTTGATTTAGAGATGTAAGTACTGTACTTATTGGCTTAAAAGGATATGTCTATTGATAGCGAGGCTCAAATGAATGCCATACTGGCTTGTGGCGTCCTCTTCTGGACACAGCCCTCCAGCTGTGCCCCTGCTCTATTCTCCCTCCTTCCGTGGGTATCAGCAGTCCTCAGTCGGCACCTGCCTTCGTGGCCACCTGCTCCCCCCATAAAGTCTAGTCCCTTGCCTCGGAGACAAGGCACAGTCCATCAGATATGCTCCTCCATGGTAAGATGTGGTGTAAATGGAGAGGGGAGGACCCAGGCCTGCTCATTATTCTGGGTCCCAAGTCCCGATCCAGAGACCCTCTAGCGACAGCCTCCCACTGCCCTCCTTCAATCCCCTATTCTCCCTGTGTACCCTGGGCCACTTCCCCTTGGCCCTTGCACCTTCTTGGCCCTTTTCGTCAGGGGCTGCTGCCTGGCAGGTAACAGGCCGGAGCTCACTCTCTGCTCCCCTGAGCCTGCCGAGCACTGCTCTAGCCTAGGTGTTCTGTCTGCAGGGAAGCAGTCCATCTCCCTTGCTTGTCAGGAAGAGACTGCTGTCTCCTCTGCTTTGCAGACTTTATATAGGGCCTAGCCTCACCCTGATTGGCTGCCTCTCTGTTTGGTTGAGTTCTGCACAGGCTCCCTCCAGCCTGCTTTAACTCCTCCTCTGCCAAAGTGGGGCAACTGCCCCACTACATGGGCCCATATCTACATGAAACCACTTGCTACATATAGGAACTCTTATTATATCATGTTCTTTGGAAATGATGAATTAGACTTTTCTACCATTTAACGTAACCCTCGCTGTGACCTGTGTACACAATAATGCATTGATAGCACTGTGTGGTTCCACTGCAGTCTGGCTACCACAGCAGTTTTAACAAATGTTTAATTCAGAACATTAATGCTTTTATGCAGCTGGAGACAAATTTGCAACAAATTGATCACCATTATGGGCGTTTGAATGCCGAATACACATTTTTTACACTAAAAGTGCTAGCATATGTGGGCCAACTATTGCACCTGTTAAAGGGGGCTTAAGAGCCCTGGAAACTAAGATGAGCCTTGCAGAGCTTCTTAAAATTCCCTCCTCATAGTGCAGGATTTGGGGGGCTTTGGTTCTCAATCTTGTGGTTCCATGGGTACAGTAGCCCCCCATTCCCAAAAAGAACTGCTCCTCAGGCTTTGTTTGCCCTTTGTGCTTTGTCTCCTATAAAAAGGAAGCTCCTATTGGACAGCAGACCTATGCCCATACAAAACCTCACTCAGAAGAGAGGTACAGCTGCAGAACCTGAGTTTTGATTACTTCAAACAGCAACAAATTAGATGCAGATGTCTTCTGACTAAGGAAGAAAAATACTATGGAGAGTGGTTCCTCATACATCTAGCCTCCACGCCAAAAGCCATGAAACACCACCAGAGAAGCTTCCATGGTCCAGGTACCCAGGGAAGTGAATACTGAGATGTTGGGATTCCATATACCCGTTAAGCTGAGATCTTCTGATTTCTGTTACTTTCCCTTCATACAGGTGAGGTGCACCCAGTTTAAACAACTCAGGAGAATCCAGGGCAGGTAGCATTCATTCAGACTTTTATATTCTATAAATATTTTTCTAACCTAGCAGACCATCTATAAATTTATCTAAGAAACACATAACTGCCTTTCAAAAAGAGCTAGAAAGCATTATTGGTTTTGTTAGTTTACAATAAATGTCAGAGATGTAGAAAAATGCTGTTATTGAATTAAAGAAAAAGAATCCTAACAACTCAAACCAAAAAATATACATATGGTAAACACTGTTTTCCATAGATCTTTTTTCTTTAATGAGTACAAATTACTGTTTTTCAACTGTCATTCACATGTGATCAGCACTATAAAAATACATCACGTAGCAACAGCACGGCTTTGTTCAGACTTGAAGTTGTGCTAACAGAAACTCTGATCCTTCTGTTTACCACAGATCTCTCATCCACTCTAACAACCCTGCACCTGTTTATGCCAACATTTTTCTGCTGGTATGTGCTTTGTGCAATATGTAGCGTATTAACTAAGCAGGGATTTGCCAGGGATTTCTTAAGTGAAAGTCTTGTGGTTAAAATGGCTATTGAAATATCCAAATAAAGATCTCCTTGCCAGTTATGTTCTTTTACAGAGCTGTAACTGTACCTTACAGGCTGTCTTATAATGAAGCTTCTGTTACAGCTAATAAAACCTCAGCAATAAATGCATTTAATAAAATGTGATCAACTTAATTGAAAAGATTAATGCTGAATACAGTTTTTTTTTAAAAAAAATATCACTTTTATTCTAAAAAAGAGAGGTTTACATATAATATCTTGTTCTGACTTGTATACAAAACTAGAAGCAGCGACAGAATAATATTCTCAGGTTATAAAAAATGACAGAATATTCTCAGGGAAAAAAAGATTTGAGATATTATGAATATCCTACTCCATCCATTTCTGAATTCATTGGTGGATGCTATCTCTCAGGAGAAAAGTAGAAACTAAACTGCAGGAAAGGGAAAACAACCACGAGACTGGATCATTTACATATGTAAATCTGCAAGTTAAAGGAAATCTGAAAGTGTCCTTTTCCAATGTTTGTATTAGTACCAATTAAAATGTTTGGTAAATGAGGTTACCCTAGGTTAAATGGCTGTAGCTTGTATGTTACTGATGTATATATGAATAACTTATAGTCACAGGGAAACAATTCTCAACAGATGGTTTAATTGGTTAATTTAGCCCCTTTCTCTCTTCACAAATTGTTTGCAAATAGACTCTGTTTCTTATATGTTTGCTACTTGCAGTTGTTCTACTCGGTACTTTATGTAAACAAACTTAAGTGAATAGATTTCTTGCAAACTTTTCATTGCCGGTATTTTGAGTATTTAATTGTTGAGAAATTTGACAGTCATACTCTGCAACTGCCCATTTAAGACACATGGTATGATTTCTATTTGCTGATTGGATGACCTAAGCTTTATAGTGAGGTAGATGTCTCTGGGACTTTGGATGGTGGGAAGTATGTTCTGTTCTATTCAGGTTCTTGTATCACACTCATCACCATGATATCTGAGTTCCTCTACTGTAAAAGAGTTAGCTGATAAGCCAGCCAAAGGAATTTAAATGGGACATTGTAAAATATTTTCATATTCTTTTTTTCTGTCAGGGTAAATAAAAACATTGAATTTGGCTACATATGCAGCTGCAAGATTTTAAAATACCTGTAGCTTTCTGATTGAGGGGAGAAAACATTTAAGAAGAAATCAGGATTGGTTCATAAAACATTTCAAAAAATGCTTTTATTAAAAGTGGGGGCTAAATTTATAATTAATATTTATTAGTAATCAATAGGTTCATCACCTCTAAATCTATCCTAGAGTAGCTGTCATTAGTGTTGGTACCTAATGCTTGTGCAGGGAGAAGTGTAATGCAATTGAGGTACCTGAGGGTAAGATACAAAAAGGGTACTTAAGGTATGTCTACATTGCCTCATAGTTTGAACTACGAGAGTGTGAATAGCAGTGGGCCCCAAAGTAGAGTGGCCACTGACGTATCCCCAGAATACAGGACACCCCTAACCCGCCAGTGTCAGCCTGTCTGGGTGGCCCCGCCCCTTCATGTGTTGGCCTGCCTGGATAGAACTGCCACAGCCTGCGTGGGTCCACTTGCTGCCTGCATCAGTCTGCACAGAGGCACTGTCCCCAGCCCCGCACACTTGGCATCCTCCTGCATTCACTGTCTCTGCCTCCTTTCATTTTCACCAGGCAAAGCCACGTCGAGTACAGACAGGGACAATGCTTCACAAATCTAGGACTATCTGGCTTTAAACTGGATGAATGGCCTCCCTATACCAAACTGCTGCGCTGTCACTTCCCCAGGTGGATACTGCAGGCATGAACTGAAAGATTCCCAGTTTTCATGCTTCCTATACAAATCATGTGAGATAGGTGGGGCAGCACCTAACTTGAGAATCACTTGACACTTAAGCACAATCTATGCACTTGGGTGTCTTGACTGAGGTGGCTGTGTAAAAACAAATTTTTACTAGGGAACTTCACCGGTAGAAACTTAGATTCCTAGTGAGAGTAAATGCCTGCATGGTTAGGAGACAAAAAAATGGGTGGGGGAAGGGTTTGAAGGATCTACATTTTGGATTTAAGCCCCTAAAATGGCAGTTAGCCAGCTAATCTCTTTGAGGACCTAGCCCTAACTGTCTGTTTTACTTGTTCTGTTTTTCTGTTATTGATCAAAGTTTTTTCCCCATCATTATTACAATATGACTGTTTGATTAAGCAATTGATATCAAACCTTATTTTTAAACAAATTATTCTGTGAATTCTATTTGAAAAGTTATTCAGCAATGATAGCATTAAACATTTATTAACAGATGATTAGAAGAACAGAGGTTGTATTTCTTCAATTCGATTATACTGTGTAATATATTTTTCTCTTAACAGAGTTGAATGTTTTACCCATGCTTTTTATCATGGAATGTAAACTACCAATATCATAACTATAATTTAGGAAATGAAATATGAAAACCATATTATTATCAAAACCATCTTATCCACATAACTATATCACAGTTTCATAATATGACCACCTACTTTATTCGTATTATAGTTCCATTTAAAATGTTTAAAACAACAATATGTCACACACAGTTGTTGTCATCTTCTCTTTGAGTCTCGGACCCAGTAAAAAAACCACAGGACTCACAATGGCCAGATTGTATACTGTACACTCCTTTGTTGAGAGCAATGTTCCAACCTCATCACCCCAAGAAGAGCATGGTAGATTGTACCCACCATGATGGTAGGGAGAAGCAGGCCATGTGTGGCCTTCACACAATTCTCAGCTGAGGTGTGGAAGACTTACTATCCCTCATTCCTTGCCTCCGTGTACTTGGGCATCAGCTAAGCACAATCTGAAGTTTGCTTAGTTTTAGAGTGTGTTTTGATCTGTAACATAAAGTGAAACCCACAGGGTTCCAAACTTATATGATCCAGAGCATAGCCAAGAACCCCTAACCTAGCTGTTCATTAACTACATAAAAAAAATCCAGCCTGGAGGTCATTCTTGTATTAAACATTGCAAAGTTATGGAAAATGCATCATCAGGTGACTATTTTTTTCACGGCAGAGAAGTAAACAGTTGAATTGCACATTGCCATGGATATATAGTATACTGTTTATAATACCATTTTCTTTCTAGCAGTTAAGTAGGACAGCAGAACTGCATTATAAAAGCAGGACTGCTTTCAGTACTGGGTTTCTAATATGTACTATTTTGTGTATTCTTGGAATAAAGTAATCAGATTAGAAGATTTTATGTGTGGGCTAGTTTTCAGAAATAAATAAAATAAATGTGACTGTATCCAACCAACCCAATATCAGTATTACCTGCATTATATATATTATACACAAAAAATACATTAAAAAACCAAACAAACAAAATAAGGTTTAATAGATTCCAAGGCCAGAAGGAACCATTGTGATCTGACCTCCTGTGCAATACAGGCCATAGAACTTCACTAAAATAATTCCTGGAGCAAATTTTTTTTTTTAAAGAAAAGCATCCCATCTTGATTTAGAAATTGCCAATGATAGAGAATCCACCGCAACCCTTGGTAAATTGCTCCAATGGTTAATTACCCTCCCTGTTAAAAATCTATATCTTATTTCCAGTCTGAATTTGTCTAGTTTCAACTCCCAACCATTGTGTTAATCTTTGTCTGCCAGATTAAAGAATCCGCTATTATCAAATATTTGTTCCCCACCTAGGTTCTTGGAGACTGTGACCGTCCCCCCTTACCCTTTCTTTTGTTAGTCTCAAAAAGATCAGTCTATTTAGTTTATCACTATACATCATGTTTTCTAATCCTTCTTGTGACTCTTCAGAACCCTCTCCAATTTATCCATATCTTTCTTGAACTGTGGACAACAGAAGTGGACACCGTATTCCAGCAGTGGTTGCACCAGTACCAAATGAAAAAGTAAAATAATGTCTTTATTCCTACTAGATTCCTTTGCTTATGCATCCAAGAATTGCATTAGCCCTTTTTGCCACAGCATTGCACCAGGAGTTCATGTTGATTTGATTACCTATTGTGGCCCAAATCTTTTTTCAGTCTCTGCTTCCCAGGATAGGGTCCTCCATCAGTAAGTATGGCCTGAATTCTTTGTTCCTAGATGTATATATTTACACTTAGTCACATTACAGCGTAGTGTTTGCTTGAACCCAGCCTACCAAGTGATCCAGATTGCTCTGTATGATTGATCTGTCCTCTTCATTATTTACTACTCCCCAAATCTTTGTCATCTGCAAACTTAATCAGTGATGAGTTTGGTTTTTTCAGGTCATTGATAAAAAATATTAAATAGGATAGGCCAAGAACCTATCCCTGTGGGACCCCACTAAAATCACACCTACTCATTGATTATTCCCCAAAGCCAACTGCTCAAAATTAAGAAATGCTAGAATTACGGTTGCCTATGCCACCATAATTCAGCTGCTTTGTACATGTGCAATATGATAGTCTTTAATTACATGGTTGCACGCTATTTTTTCCATAGCACCCTCGGCTCATTCTGTGCACAGGATAGATGTTCAAGGGGGAGGAAAGTGGATTGTATAGTGAAGGAAACTGTTGTTGTCTGTAGGATCCCTGCTTTATTTGTTGCAGAAGTTGAAAGGCAAGTAGTGAAAATGAGGCAGGAGTTCGCAGGAAGAAAAAGGATGTTCTCATGGTGCAAGCAGTTGAATTTTGCCCTGGAAAATTGGATTCTATCCCTGCCTCTGCTAAAAAACATTCTACTAAGCAAGTTATTTAAACCAGACTTTTCAACCCCACTCCTAGTCCTCCCTGTCCCAGTGTCCAGTCCCAGATCTCCTCCTTCCACTTATGCTAGCTTCCAGTCTCAATTCAGACTCCCCCCAAGGCTACTCTCCAGGGGCGGCTCTTACAATTCTGCCGCCCCAAGCAGGGGTGGCAGCGCCCCGCCCCCGACGCAGGCAGACATAGCGGGGCCCCGCCACATCTGCCTGCATCAGGGGCGGGGCCCCGCCACGTCTGCCTGCGTCGGGGGCGGACGCAGGCAGTCCCATTCTGGAGCGGCAAGGGGACAGCGGCGGACCTGCTGCCCCTTTGCCGCCGCGGCAGGCGAGACTGAGGTGGCAGTCCGAGTCCTGCGGCGGCAATTCGGCGGCGGGAAGAGCGGACCTGCCGACGAATTGCCGCCGCGGGACTCGGACTGCCGCCCCATTCTCACCTGCCGCCCCAAGCACCAGCTTGGCAAGCTGGTGCCTGGAGCCGGCCCTGCTACTCTCCCAATCTACTCCTTCGTACTTTCCTCCCTCCACCCCCAGCTCTTCTTTCCTCTGCATTCAATTTGAGTGAGGCACCTTTCTTTTACATGTTGCCTGGGCACCAGTAGTGGGATCACTGACAATA
Organism: Chelydra serpentina; assembly: GCA_037349315.1. Taxonomy (NCBI): domain Eukaryota; kingdom Metazoa; phylum Chordata; order Testudines; family Chelydridae; genus Chelydra; species Chelydra serpentina. The sequence goes on from JBAIAC010000042.1 coordinate 34,626,955, forward strand.
CAGGAGAGACAGTCTCTCCGTTCCAATGCCAGCCCCATCCCAACCTGCAGCCCTGAGCTGAAGCATGTGGGAATGGCGCACATGCATTCCAGTCACATGTAGGAGTGGTGAGGCCAAATTTGGGTGGATTTTCCTGGGGACAGTAAAAGGCACATCCCTGACACAGAAGTCATTCCCATCTGCTCAAAAAAATTGGGATGCTAGTGTTTCCCAGTGAAAAGTAATTTTTGTTTAAACACGTCAAAACTGTGTATTTCCCCCTAATTTCATTCTTAGAAAAGTCTAAACTGTTTTGGCTGAAACTTTCCAAAAGTCAGCCTGATACAGACACCAGGCACAGAACATTTCATTAAAGTTTGGCAAATGCATAAACAACTGAAAGCAGGGTCTTATACTAGGAAGTGTCAGGCAACCATAATAGGTGCAGTTGCCAATAGTAATAATCATTTCTGCTATGTATCCATGCTTATATAATTCATATTTTCTTGTTTTGAGCTTTGTATTTAAAGGGCATTTAGACAATAATGAAGTACTCTTAAACATGGATTATAAATTAATTAGCCCTACAATAGACGTGTGCAAGTTGTCTGGGAAATGAGTACTGCTACATGATATTGTCTATTTAAGTAGCCATATATTTTACAAGAAGAAGAAAGATCAGCCAAGATTTTCAAAAGTGACTAATGATTTTGGGTGCCCAACATGAAACATTTTGAAGGGACCTGTTTTTGAAGAAAGTGTTTAGAAAATTAAGCTCTTTCAAAGGCTAGGTCTACACTAACCCCCCCGTTGAACTAAGATACGCAACTTCAGCTACGTTAATAACGTAGCTGAAGTCGAAGTACCTTAGTTCGAACTTACCTGTGGTCCAGACGCGGTGCGCAGGCTCCCCCGTCGACTCCGCCTACTCCGCTCGTCGAGCTGGATTACCAGCGTCGACGGCAGAGCACTTCCTGGTTCGATTTATCGCGTCTAGACAAGACGCGATAAATCGAACCCAGAACATCGATCCCGCGCCTCCGACACGAGAGGTAAGTATAGACGTACCCAAAGTGTCTCAAGTTGGGTGCCCAAAATCGTTAGTCATAACTGAATATCTTGACTCTTTTTTATTATAGGTTAATAACAGAAGTTGAATGGTTTTTGACTCATTGATAGGTGGTTATTATTTCAAAATACCCATCTTATATACAAATAAATATCAGCACATGTAAGAAGGGTGTTGTATACCTTATTTATGGATTGGGTTACACTGACACGCACACACAATCTGGGGGATGCTGCTCTAACAAAACTGTCATATTGCTGTTTTCTCTGACAGGGTCAAAGGGTAGACAAGTTTCTTCTGCTTTGTAAACTGAAGTGATTTTACAGTTTGGAATTTTGGATCAGTCTAATGATGTCTTCCATATTTGTTTATATTATGTGGATTTCCCTCTATTTATAAAGTGACCAATAAAAACCTACTTTGGCTCAAACCAAATAAGTATCCGACTGTAACTGTGGCATTTGCTTGATGGCTGTCAAACTTAAGCAAAACTGAACTCTGCTTTATGGGGGAGCTGGGAACCATGCATAAAACTTTGCCTGTATATTTTTAGTGATAAATATGGAGAAAGTTGTGCTCCACTGAATTTGGTACATTGTAGGCACAGAGACAAATGACCAAGGGCCTGATCCAAAACCATAGGAGTTAATAGATTCCCATTGACCTACCTGGGCTTTGAAATGGGCCCATACTGGCATTCAGCAACAATTACATAAGGGAATGACTTGAACTACAGGAAAAAAGGAAACTCTTCTGACAAGACTTCCTGTATACTCAAGAAAAAAAGTTCATAGAGCAACTCTGGAATGTATTTAATTCTCAAGTTGCTGTTACAGGAGACAGACTGTTTATTTCTGTCTTTTGAGGAAACTCAGGGAATAGTGGGTAAAACATCAGCAATAAATAAGAAAAATGGTAGCTGTAAATGCTAACAAAAGACATCTGTCTTTAATACTGACAATAGAAACTGTGGAACATTTGTAAATGCAAAAATATTGCAGACAAGAGGAGCCTTTGTGCTCAGTCATTTTCTTACTTTATTTTACTGCATATGCAACAAGATTTGTATTTTAAGAAAAATATTTATTCTTTTCTCAATGTACATAAAGGGTGAAATCCTGGCTCCTCTGAAGTCAAATTATTGAACTCCCATTGATTTCAACGGTGCCCAGACTTCACCCAAAATATCCTCTAACAAACATCCAGTGGTTAATGGCAGAGTGAAATAGATTGATGTAGTAGAAAACAAAAACACCAGGGATGCTATAATTACTTCTCATATTGAATTCAATTTAAAACATCCAATTTTATAGTTTACTTGAAGCTTCCACTGAGTCTCCAGTCTGCAGCTCTGGTGTGTCATAGAAACCATGGGAGCTGGACACAATTTAGGTCCCGCTTGCTGTAGATCACAGGCCCCTTTAAACTAATGTATACGTATCCCATCCATATACCATGCTGAAAAATCTTACTTCATTTCACTATCCACCGGTGGAAGCTCCATTGGCAACCATGAGATCATTCTTGTATACAAGGTCCATTTGTTTTTACTACTTTTTGGTAAAATCACTTGGTTTTCCCTCCATACCATCTAACCCTACTGAGAGTAGGTCTAGGTGACTCTTCCATACCTAGGGTACAATCCAGACTAGTGTATAGCTGTGTCACCCCTGCCCTCGAACTTGGGGTGCCTTTTACACTGCTTTGCTGCTGTAGCCTCCAGTCTAGACTGCTCAGAGCCTCCACTATGCAAGTCAGTCCCAGCTACGTCTGTGTGTGCTGCAGCCAGTCAGCCACACCTTGGCTCTTACCAGCCTTGGTTATTTTTCAGGGTGACCCCCACGCACCTACTATTCCCCCCAGAAATGTTCTGTAGTGTCTAGCCTTCTATATGAATTTGTATTGTCCAGGAAAGTCTGCATTTCTTTAATAGAAATAATATACACACTTTGTTACCCCAAATGGAGTTTCCCGGACACTTCAATTTAAACACACTGGATTAGATCAAACAATAAAATAAGTTTATTAACTACAAGGAGATAGATTTTGAGTACAAGTAATGAGGTATAAAAGTCAGAAATGGTTATAAGAAAAATAACAATAAATGGTAGTTGGTGCCTAACTTAACAAACTGTTTCATTCAAAGCAAAGTTTTTCTCACCTCATGCTCTCAACAGTCTTACTGGCCAAATTTCTTTGGCTAGAATCCTTTCTTTTGTTTAATGGATGCTTCCTTTGCTCCTTGTCATGCAGTGAATTGATGGGCAGAGAGAGAGGAGGGGATGGCTTCTTTTTATAGTCCTGTCAGCAGTCTGTATGGAAGGGAACTCCATGTTGTTTCTTTGCCAAGGTGTAGATTTTTTTTTGCCACTGCCCCTTTTCCAGCCAGAAAATAGCCACTTAGCAGGTAATGGCCCATCAGCCTTGTTTACATCTTGCTGAGGCATCATCTTTTCCTTTATCTCTCAGGAACCAATTTGGGCACTCCCCAGACTTCTCTGGAAAACATACGTTTGGTCATGATCTCAGCTTATGTTTATAACTTTACATATAATGCTGCCATATGCATTTTGCCTTGATATTATTAATCAGCAAATTGAGTTTTTAAATGATACCTCACAAGGCACACTTTGTGTGACATTGCACTCCATATGCTTATGTAAATATGCTTATGAGTGTGAATATAATGTAACTGGAATATGTTTCCTGCAAAAGGTCTCTTGTAAAGTATCATTACAAATCTTATAATCTATTGAGTGTGTTCATCCTATTTGTATGTATGCATCATTGTTGTATCTAAAGCTAGAAATATTAAGTATTACTCTGAAGTCCTATTGTAACTATGCAAAGTGTAGGCCATTAATGGTGGCTTGGAATCTTGATGGCTCCCATTAATGAGGACAATTGGTTGTAAATGGCTCTGCTTACTTGCAGCCTTACTGTGTTCCTGTGAGTCAGCCCAGGAAGAATGGCGGCTTTGGGTCTCACAGGACATGTGACCGTGTAACCTGGTACTGGAATCCATCTTAAATCTGGTGCTTTTCCTTTTAGAAGGAGGTGTGGGGACCCAGAGAGACAAAATATTCCTGCCTTGTGCCAAAGATATAAAAAGGGGTGTGTAGCAGAGTCGGACTCACCCCTGTGGCGCCTCCTGCTGGTTTCAGTCGGGAATTAGCTCGTCCAGCCCTGGAGCGCCCTCTGCAGGCCAGTGATCCGCCTGTCCACTCTGGGCCCATGTCCCTCCCAGGACCCGGTGCCCTTTTAACTGGGGTGCTGCCCCCTGGCAGTACCCCTAGATCTGGGTCTCCCCTCCCCAGGGGAACCCCCAACCCACTATCCCCACCTCGCCTCAGTCGTAGGTTACTGCCAGTCACCAGCTAGCCCCCGCGCCCTGGGGCAGACTGCAGTATAAGCCACTCATCACAGGCAAAGGGGGTTTGGACCTGCTGCCTCAGCCTACCCGTGGGTTGCCCCCTGCAACCCCTGTACCTGGTCGGGCCTTACCAGGCCTGCAGCCTGGGTGTCCTAGGCCAGAGCTCCCCAGGCCTTTCCCCAGCCCTGCTCCACTCCAGGTACCCTGCTTAGGTCCTCCAGCCAGGCCCTTCTCTCCCTAAAGGCAGAGAGAGAGTCTCTTGCTCCAGGCCCACTGCCCTCTTATAAGGGCCAGCTGGGCCCTGATTAACTGGCCACAGCTGTGGCTGCCTTGCTCATCAGCCCAGCCTCTGAGCCTCAGCCCTTTCCCAGGGCTATTTCCAGCCCCTCCGAGCAGGAGCGGGGTTCCACCCCGCTACAGGTGTAACAGAACAAAGGGCACTTCCACTCATGAGAAAACCCCTAGTTACCACCTGAGCTGGGACTAACAAAGATCAGGGGAAAGGATTGGACCCAGACTAGGAAGGAGTCTAGTCTGTGAAAGAAGCTTATTGAAACATCTCTGAGGGTGAGATTTACCTGTATTCGGTTTCTTAATGTATTAGGCTTAGGCTTGCGTGTTTTGTTTTATTTTGCTTGGTAACTTACTTTGTTCTGTCTGTTATTACTTGAAACCACTTAAACCCTACATTTATACTTAATAAAATCACTTTTGTTTATTAACAAACCCAGAGTAAGCGACTAATACTTGGGGGCGCAAACAGCTGTGCATATCTGTGTCAGTGTAATAGAGGGTGGACAATTCATGAGTTTACCCTGTATGAGCTTTATACAGAATAAAACAGATTTATTTGGGGTTTGGATCCCACTGGGAACTAGGTGTCTGGGTGCTGGAGACAGGAGTACTTGCTGAAGCGTTTTCAGTTAGGTCTGCAACTTTGGGGCATGTGGTTCAAACCCTGGGTCTTTGTTGCAGTAGGCTTGCATGTCTGGCTTAATAAGACAGGGTTCTGGAGTCCCAAGCCATCAGAGAAAATGGGCTCAGAGGTAATTTCAGCACATCAGGTGACAATCCCAAGGGGGTCCCTGTGACCGAACCTGTCACACTTTGTACAAATATTATTTACAATAGTGTGTAGGGTCTGGGCATGGATACATTCTGTCACAGTGACCACAAGTTTAAACTTGCGAGTCCACCATTGCTTCTGCAAATGAATATATTGGGGTTGGAGATTTTGTGAAAATTGTCTGTGTACATAAAGCCAATAAGGCAAATAATCCTAAAGTCATGAATGTCCATGTGTACACAAAGTAATTACACCAAAATATGGAACCATACTCAACATACAAAATAGAAATAATCTGAGTTTAAATTAGTGTACCTTCCCCAACCCCTGGGTCTGGGCAATTGACTAACTACTCTAGTGAGAAAGATAGTTGCCAAGTGGAGACAGTAGTGAATCACTTCATACACTTGCATGTATTACAGCTAAGGAGGGACAGAAAAGTTTATTAAAGGTGCAATCAGACAGAACCAGTATGAAACTGAGAAACACACAATAACTATTAAGTCACCTGAAGGCATCCCAGCTAATCAATATTACTGTTCAATACTGAACAGTAGCCATTACCATGAAAAATCAGAGGTTCCAAATGTAAGCATATTTCCCAATTAAGTATGCTCGGTTGAAATGTAATCTTCTGGAATAGCATATCCTGAACCTTATACCAGTCAGTGTCTCTTTCTGTTGGAACATTTTATAATATCTACATATGCAAAGTTAAAATCAAATCAGGAAAAATGTTTTCAATGTCAGTAGAAAAAGAGCAAAGTTTCCCACACTGACAGCAACATAATTTCTACACATGTGGAAAGGAAGCCATATGTATCTGGATTTTACTGTTGGCCATTTGTTTCTCTGCTCAAATACTCATCTGCACCAAACAAATCATAGAGAGAGGCAGTGTTGACTTTTTACTCCTTAGGATTCAATCATGTTTTTAAACAGATGAAAGAATTATACTAGAATCTTTTCTTCCCCTCTTGTAGTCATTAGGGCAATGTTCCTGGCTCAAGTTTAGTAAAAATTTCAGTTGTTGTCATTGGCAGATGGATTTTACTTGACTGTGGGCTGTGTTTGAGGACCAGTGCTCAAGTGCAGAGGTCACGTGTGAATTTGTTATGCTTCCTGGTTAACTCAACAAAATAAATGAATCTGATGAAATTCTCATGAAGTGTTTATTTTTTAGTGTTTCTCTAATATACAATAAAATGTAATTTATGAGGCGTAATTGAAGAAAATTCTGGAGGAAGTTGTGTATAAGATTAGGGGATTATTAAATCAACTTTATTGTGTTTTCAAAACTTAAAAAATGCTTTATAGCTGTAATAAATTGTTCAAGAATGCTATTAACTCATAAATGTTAATAATTTAATAAGCATTCTGCTATAAGGTTGGGCACATTGCCAAATCCCAGAGCTGTTTGTGCATAGCGTATAGTCATAGTAATGCACTGCTTTTAGTTTACCTGGCTAATGCAAGAATGATCTGTTCTCATGCATAACGTGTAGTGATTGGTCATTAATTTTAATGAACTGCAACTAGGAACTCGAAGTCAGGAGGGTATCTCAAGCTTCCCTCCTCCTTCCCCATCTGTTGCAGGCTGTTAACTATATTCAGGGAGTGCTGTTCATTGTCTCTCTCCTAACGGTGTTGACTTTTTAGGCTATTTGCACAGTGACCACTGATTTGAGGGACAGCAATTGTTTTTCTCTCCCTACTTGTCCAGAAGTGCACAAATACAGGAAATATAGATGTATTTTTCAAAACTCAGGAAATGAGTTGTGTGCTTCAAGAATAAAATAAGGTAGGGAGAAGGAGAATAGTAATTGCTGCAATTGTTTCAAATGTATTCTTTAATATGCTTCTGACTAATGTGTTTTAGTGTGACAGGGAGTTAATTATGATCAAGTGTAGTATAATTTTAACTTCTTACACATGCTCTGTTGGTAGACTGCATCATGCCATTATGGCAGAGTAGACTTGATGAGTTAGTAGGTCTTTCCTGTTGGACTACTATTATCCTATATGAAATAATATTGTGCAGTTCTATCTGTATCTATATATAACAGCATTTATGAGTTATTTTCACTAGCTATTTCTGTAAAATGTGGTATGGTGCTTAGATAAAATAAATCAGCTGTCTGAAAATCTACATAAACATTCTTTAATTTGATTTAAAACATATTTTCCTTTGATTCTCTTGTGCCAAGCAGCAAATAAAAACATGTGAGTTAATCTACCGGTCTACTCTTAAGTGGAGTTACTGTGGATTCATAGTGGTATAACTGGGCCATTGTTTTCAGGCTACATGCACTCTGCTTCTTGTATAAACATAATTGCAAAACCATTGTGAAAAGATAAGTATGATGGTTTTTTTACAAAGAAGGAACCTGCTTTCCCTCTGATTGTCCTGAAGGTTTCCTTGTTTACCAATGGGATTGAAAACAATGTATCAGTTGATTGTTTCCACCTCAAAAGTAATTTCATTTTGAGACAATGTGTGTGTGTGTGTATATATATATATAGAGAGAGAGAGAGCGCTTCGACTACATTTTGACTTAATGAAGAGCTTAATAAAAATCAGCATTCATAGCTCCTGTGTAGTCAGATAAATTAGTTAATGCACAAACTGAGCTCTTATGTATTATGCAAACGATTAGTTTTAACATTTGCATAATGTGCTACAAATGACCTACTGTTTCAAGCAGTAGAAGCTCAGCTAAATGTGGGCCGAAAGCTGAAATGACGTCAATAAAATAATTACTCCTGGCTTGGCATATCTCATTCATTCATTGTCAGCAGTTCAAGACTCCCTGTCTGCTCTGCAGCACTGAGAGAACAGCTGAAAGGCATTGAAGGTGGGTCAAAGGAGAACCGCCCTCCCCGCCCCCCCAGAAAACAGCACTAATAAGAGAAGCGAATGCTCAATATGTTTGGATAGTGGGGATACCTAACTCTCTAAAGACCTGATCCAAAGTTCATTGAACTTAAAGGGAGTCTTTCCTGTTATTTCATAATGAACATCAGGTTGGCCCCAAAGGTATAAAAGCATGTATTTCTAGTCCAGATGCATCATGAGATATCAGATCTTACAAATGCTATTGGTCTAGAACTGAAAATCTTTAGTGTACTTTTAGGGGAAATTTCCTTCTTGCTCACATATTTGTAAATAGTTGGTAGGTTTGTTTTATTGAACCAACAGCAGTTATCTGAAACTTGCAAACCTGTAACTACAAATATGAGCTCTTTAAAATTTGAGGGTTGGATGAAAACTGGATTTGAATCTCTAGATTTTTTTAACCATGCCTATGGTCTTAATTTCTGGTAGGATACATACTGAAAAGAACTCTATTATTTGTTCCAAGTTGTGTGTAGCCAGGACCTCGTGGAAGTCATATTCACACAATATTTTGGCTCAACATGTCAAATAGCACACAAGAAAACTGATCTTGTGAGGTTTCCACTATTTTAGGTGTCTTAACCAGATCAGTATTGACTCAAAGTTGTTGTTTGCCATCTGACTGCTGTTTGGTGGCACAGATCCTAGTGAGCTTCCCTCCTGATCACCCACTGGGACTGCTGTGAGGGGAATCCAAGTCTCTGCTCCTCTTGACCCCCTGGCTGTTTCAACCTTCTGGAGCCTCTGCAGGATTCAGCAGTGGTTCCTCCCCTTGGTTTCTCTGGCATATTTCCTGGGTACTGACTCTGTCTTCTATATCTTCTCAGAAATTGAGCTCCTCAGCCCATATGCCCTAGCCCCCCAGGACCAGCGCTGATCCTCAAGATACTCCAGTGACTTAAACACACCCCTCTCCCAGAACTTCACCCAGCGGTATGAAGGTTCTGGCTACAGTTTAACTGTCTCAGGAGCATACACTAGTTGTGTAATGCTCATGTGCACACACACGCACATACTTTTTGTCTTAACATATTTATATTTTACTTAATCATTCAAAGCACAGGAGATTACATCTTATATCATATGTTATATGTACTCTCCTGTGCTTTGAATGAAACATTAAACCTCTTAAACCACAACGTCCCTCACTAGCTCTATCTTGTTGAGAGTCCTTGAGGGACCATCTGGGCCCTGGAGGGCATGCATGGAGTCCTCTGCCTCTTTAGGCATTACATGCTGGGTTACTTCTACCTCATAGACTAGAGAAAATGGCCACTGCAGAAAAGCTCCTAACCATTTTAAAACCTTCAGTCTCCTGTGTCAGGAGATATCCTTGCCAGATTCTCTACATGAGCACAAATTCATGCCAGGTGACTTCATTGCCAAGGTGACTTCTACCTGGTTAAACCTGTTTTTCCAGACAGGAACCAGTCTTTTGTCTAGAATGAATAGATTTCCTATGATTGGGTCCTTAGAATGAACTACCTTGAGAATGTATGGCATCCCCAAGAAAACATCTACAGAAAGTTGATGAATGTGGTGAGAGTAGATAAAAAGCAGACAGAATGCTATCGCCAGATTTGTTTAACTTGATACTGGAAGCAGTAATGACTATAGCACTGAGAGATAAAATGAGAGATGCCATGTTATGTGGGAGAACAGTGGATAACCTTAGATTTGCAGGCAACATTGACCTCATAATATTGACCAAGGAAAGCAGAAAATTTAGACTGAAGATCAGCACAGAAAGGACAAAAATGGCAATTGGAAGACAAAAGGGAGACGTAAAGAACTAGAACAAGTGGAAAATATGTACATCTTGGAATCCTTTCGAAAGCTGTCCCACAATGCTCCACATTGACAGTTAAACCAGTACAAACGCTCCTGGTGAGGACACGCACCACTGACACAAGGAGCGTAGTGTGGATTTTATAGTGTAGACTTGCCCCCAGAGTACATGGAACTAGAAATAGAGGCAGTCCAATGATAGAAACGTTGAAGAATAAAAAGGTTTAAAAGAAGAATTAAGCCATGACGCTGGTAGAAGACAGAAAGTGGTGGAAAGACTTCATTTGGCTCCATCATCACTGTTGAGCTGACAGATGGGAATCAAAGAAAGCAGGACTCCCCTCTATTGTTACTCTTTCAACACAGCCTTTGGCGTCTCAACCCAGCATGGGGGCAAACAGACCACAGAGATGGCAAAAGACTACACATTCAGAATGGAGTTTGCAGCCTGACACAGACACACAGGGTTCATAATCTAACACCGAAGTCATAAATTGTACAAACATATTCCCAAATCATCACAATTGGCTTATGTTGAATGAGTTTGGTGGTTTTTACTGTGCTTTCTAGGGGCAAGTGTCTGATTACAAAGCAGCCTGTACAGATAGCACTACAGACATCCTTCCTAGCATTCTCTCCACGGAGGGGCAAAGGATTTAAATCAACTAGGCATAGTAACTCCAGATTCGAGTTGAGGCACATAGATGTGGAGGATAAAGGAAATTTGCAGTGCCACTTCTGTATGTTTTCTGCAGAAAATTACAATACTTCATTTCCAGGTCTATCAGTCAGGCAGCTTTCGATGCTAGAATAATAATAGGAGTGCACTTTTTAACTTCTGCAACTTGGTTTTTTGTAGAGGTCTTAATATCTATCTATTAATATCATAGCAGAAACATATCTAGGTATTTTGTATTAGAGGACGTGTACTTATATTTGCACTTGTAAATGCCGTCTTAATTGGATATCTTTTTATCATTCTTAAGGTGAAAAATTCCTAAAATTAGGGAGAGAAAATCTGTTTTTCCTAATATTGCTGCTGCTGCTACCTCTTTTTTTATTTCTTATTATTACAGGTAGGCTTTTACCAAAGGACTGGATATAAAAACTATAGGAGCAGGGAGGATTCAAAATCCAAATCAAAATTTTGTGGCTTGGACTTATAATGGTGGAAAAATGCTAAAAGGTTTAGCTACTTCCTTCCTCCTTTCCTTTAGTATACCACTGGAGGTTGTGGAAGTCCAATTACAATGTTGCCCACTCCTGAAATTTCACCATGAATTTCCTAATTGATGTTTTACTTGAAGCCCCAGTTTCTGGAGACAAGTGATCATATGAAAATCTCAGATTTTTTCTTCTTTTAACAGAGTGACTATGTTTTTTTAGCCCTCATGGTTGCAAAGACAAAGTTGAAAACATGACCAGAGTACACTTTAAAAGCTCAAAAGCGAGAAGGCAAAGGAGGGAAAAAACCCCACAAACCCTCAAATGAACTCAAAATATCACGATTTTTAAGCCAGTCTCATTTTGATGGACCTCAGCCTGCCCATAGAGAAGTGGTGGAACTGTGACCCACATCACTACTCTTGTAAGCACGGTGAGGCAGGGGCACCAAGTGAGCATTTTTCTAGGCTCCAGATTGCTTCAATTTGGCTCTGTTTAATATATGTATGGTACTGAATGACCTAGAGTGTATTTCCCACTCGAATTTCTCTGATGTTATCGCTCTTTACAGCATTGGTCAATATCTGATTTCTGTCTAAATAAAAGTCTATTGTCAGACGTCACAAATGAGGGGCAAGAATCCCCTCATTACAAACTACACAAGCTTTTCCATTTCCAGATGAAGTAAAATTTACTAACTGGGCTGCTGATCTGGGGGAGTTTTGCCTTCCCTCTGCCCCTCAGCAGAACTACATCAGTGTAAGAAATAGTAAATACAAATGGTATAATTTTAATTTCTTTGAAAGAATAAGAGTTGTAACAAGGCAGGGCATGAAATTATGGTTGAATAAGTTTGCTATCAGCCACGGGTGCCTGTGTTTTCAAGTCGGTACTATTTTATCAATACAGAATTAATAATATTTCACTAGTATGCAGTGTTTGCAGCTATCCTTGTGACAGCCAGTACTCTGTCTTAATTAGTAATATTATTTCTAGTTCACCTAAAGTAGCTGAAGGGTTCTCCTGGGATCTATTCTTGGGTACAATTTTGTTTAATCTTATTATTAATGATAATAAATTTTACTTGCTTGGATTATCATCTGTACACCAATGATTCCATTATTTAAACAAATAATTATTAGACATTACAATTCCATTTACTGCATGACAATAACAAATCATAGTTATGGCTTATTCAAAGCAAATTAGTTCTAAAACACTAATAAAATTAATTGCAAGATGTTTGATTGGAAACCAGAGCTAGTTAAAATAGGAGCTCTTTATCATGGTCTTTGATAATGCATTACTTACTAGAATAAAGCTACGAGCATTAAATATCTTGGTTCTTGTTAGCAAACAAAGAGTAATTGAAACTTGGTTGCTAAGAGACATTATTTGTCATTGTTGACAATCATGATGTTCTTTGATTGCTGCTGCTATTGTTCATTACACAAACTGAATGTTTTTATATAACACTATGAATACATGCTTTGGATTCCAATTGCTGTGTGTGATACCACTGTAGTTAACTTAAAGAACCTTCAGTCGCAATGGCATACTTTGTGAATCTCATTTGGTTAGTATTTTTTTGGAATGCCTTGTGAAATGTAAATTGAAGCTGTAATTGCATTCCAAGGTTATAGATTCTGATAGTTTTGCATATTCTGCAAAAGCAAAAGGTTTGTATCAACTGTGTTTGGTTTTGTAGCTTCCTAGCAGCACTAGTCAAATTTTTCTTAAGTGAAGGATGACTTTTGAGTGTGCAACTTCAGTTCTCTTAAAGGGGCCTGAGTTTTAAAAGGTGTGTGCTCAGCACTCTATGAAAACCAGTTATTAGTCACCTTTGAAAATCATAGTCATCATGTGCTGTGTCACTGCATTGACAAATAGAGAGAGCCAAAATTATTTGACTATTGTTGTAAAAACCTATCAAGCACTTTATATAGCTGGTCAAATGTGTAACAATTAAGGGATGGGAGTACTTGTGGCACCTTAGAGACTAACAAATTTATTTAAGCATAAGCTTTCGTGGGCTACAGCCCACTTCATCGGATGCATAGAATACGAACATACATATATATATACGTACAGAGAAAATGTGAAAAGATGGAAGTTGCCATACCAACTCTAAGAGGCTAATTAATGTGCCAGCAATGCCCCTCTGACATGTACATTGGCCAGATCGGACAGTCTCTACGCAAAAGAATAAATGGACACAAATCTGACATCAGGAATCATAACATTCAAAAACCAGTAGGAGACACTTCAGCCTCTCTGGTCACATGATAATAGATTTAAAGGTGGCAATTTTGCAACAGAAAAACTTCCAAAAACAGACTCCAACGAGACGCTGCTGAACTGGAATTAATTTGAATATTAGTAACATCAACTTAGGTTTGAACAGAGACTGGGAGTGGCTGGGTCATTACACAAATTGAATCTATTTCCCCATGTTAAGTATCCTCACACCTTCTTGTCAACTGTCTGATATGGACCATCTTGATTATCACTATAAAAGTTTTTTTTCTCCTGCTGATGATAGCTCATCTTAATTAATTAGCCTCTTAGAGTTGGTATGGCAACTTCCATCTTTTCACATTTTCTCTGTACGTGTGTGTATATTCCACGAAACCTTATGCTTAAATAAATTTGTTAGTCCTGTTCTTTTTGTGGATACAAACTAACACGGCTGCTACTCTGAAACCAGTCAATTAAGGGATAAAAAAGGTGAAAACCCATCATATAAACTGCTGGACTACTATTTGACCAGCTCTCTTGGCAGATACTAGATAGGGCCAAGATTTTTCCCTCCTAGTGGAAACTATTTCAAAAATGGGAAGAGGAGAAAATGTCTCCAAAAAGTGCAGTCAAATTTAGTGTAACATTCAAGTTATATTCTCCACTTTGAAAAGGGACATCAAGTAAGACCTAACTACATAATTTAAAGGCTCTGTGGGGAATCTTCATTCCCAACTCCGGACATTGTAAGAGATCCCATGTGCTGTCTAGTTTCCCTTTTCCCTGGCAGAATGGCTGGTTGAGTGGCAGTCCTGCCATTGGTTTCTCCAAGGAGGCAAGCATTACTTGCCCTTTTGAGAGAAAAGAACCCAGAAAGGAAGGAAATAAATGCTCCAAGAAGCTGCATTGATTTACATTTCAATTTACAATGTAAGTTATGGTTTTTTTTATAGGAGTGTGTTCTATGGCATTGCTGTGGAGAGATACCAACAAATACACAGGGGTTGGAGCATACTATATAATTTTAGTTAGATTATAAGATCTTCAGGGCTGGAACTTTCTTTCTGGGTATTTGTACAACATAATGGGGTGATGATCCTGACTGGAGCCCCAGGGCCCTACTGCAACATAAATATCTAATAATAATACATCAGTCCTCAAGATGTAAATAATAATCAAAATAGTTTTAATTCCTCTTTATTGCATGCACCATGGCAGATTCTGACTCTAGGTTAATTGTTTCCAATATCTAAGGACTTTAACTTGTTTTATACGTGACTTAGATTTCATTTGGGCTAAGGAATAGAGTGGCAAGTTGTGGAAGTAAGCCCATGTCTTCTAAACATTACAAAGTTCCCACTTACATTCCCACTTTATATTCTTTCCCCCATTTTCAATATCTTTCTTCATGCCAGCTTCTTAAGATGCCAAGCTGGTTCTTTTCATCCAACCATGAAGAGAGAAGGATACTCTTTGATTCAAAAAGAGGTCTCTAGCTAATATGTACAATACTGTGACAGGAATATTATGAAAGTGTAGCTGATCCTGGAAAAGAAGCACATGCAGTGCCTTTGCAATACACTATTCCTATTGGCTACAACAAAAACATACATAGTTGGCAATATATTATGTTGCTACTGCATTCAGTTTTTCCAACCACAAAATCTTTTATTTTTGCACTTCATTTGCACTAGCATGCCTTTGCCTCCCTCCATATTGACCACATATTGATTTGCTTACTGCATAGGTACTGTGGCTAAAAATGACTAATTTTTGGTTTCCTATCCGTATTGTGTATATATGTTGTCTCTCTCTTTCCTTGTGCTTTAGTATGATTTTGTAAGCAGGTTGCAGGAATTTGTAATGCAGCTACTTTTGAATGCTATTGAAAAAGGCCTATTGAGATTCTTAGTGAAACATTTTAAGAGAGGAGTGATAAAATCATGGAGACTTGTCACTAGCCAGTGCAGGAAGCAAATTTAATTCAGCTAGCAGGATAAAATTTTAATGGGGTCAGGTGCCATTTATGTGATCTGAATCAGTTTGCTACATATTTAAAAGAATCTTCTCTGGTGGAATCAAGTCATACTGGCATTCTCATAAGAAATTTTGTTCTCACAAGGATTCCAGCCCAATTCTTTGTGCACCATGCGACAGAGTACCCTCCAAGAATCGAGTTACAAATGCTGAAAAACTGTCATCTGGAGGGAATTACTGAGTGTGTAAAATCAGACTACCAGACTCCATAGGGACTTCATTCTTACAAGAAAAAAGAAAGAATGCATAAAATCCAGTAGCACAGGAACATTGAAAACATTATCTATGTATGGAGAGTAGATTCTGGTCAGGGTTGGTGACTTCATGACAACTGTTTCAATGCCTTTTATTCAAATAAAAAAATGCCAGGAGTTCAGCACTCTGAAAATATCAAGCTGGTATGTGACTACAATAGAGAAGTAACCGTGTCAGTAAGGAAAGATTTAGATATAATTCTGTGCTATATAAATTCTTATACCTCATTATTACCATAGTATCTGAGCTGCTTCCATTAATTGCATTAAGTGATGTGAGTAACATATGACACATATAGTTTGCTCAGTCTCTCATCTACTTCCTAGAAGGAGAATTGTGTGCAGTGTAATCAGTAAGGCGGTACTGGCCGGTACAGTAAAACGTGGCTGCCAGTACCGGCCCATACAGCTAACTTTAAAGTGCTTTAACATTGTTGCCCCTTGTTCTCTCCTCCTCCCCGCCCCCCCTGGGCTGCCGATGGGGTGGGGCAAAAGGAGCAGCTGCCCTGGGGCCAGTGATTTAAAAGGGCCCGGGGCTTTAAATTGCTGATGGAGCCTCGGGCAGCGCGGATGGGCTGGCAAGGGAACGCTGACCCTCCCCCCAGTCCCTCCCCTTCCACTCAAGGCTCCGCCCCTTCCAGGAGGGCCAGAGTCAGCCCCCGTACCGGTAAGAGTTCAATTTTACTTTCACCTCTGAGTGTAATGTTTTCTTTTTGGTATTTTTTAAATGTACATGGTGCACTTTGGAGGAAGCAAGATGGAAGGACTTAGAGAGGAAGGTGTGATGGGTTGTTATCACAGAAACCCCCTTGGAGCTGCCACCTGGTGTGCCAAGACTACTACTGCCCCTCCTTTTATGCCTTTTCCAGCTTGGGACTCCAGAATTCTGTCTGGTTTGAACCAGACGCGCTAGCATGCTGCAAACCCAGATCCAGGTCTGAGCCATGTCCCCTAACAGCTGTAGGCCTGCCTGGAAGCATCTTAGGAAGTGTTCTTGCCTTTGACACCCAGGTGCCCAACTCCCAATGGGGTTCAAACCCTGAATAAATCCGTTTTACCTTGTATAAAGCTTATACAGGGTAAACTCATAAATAGTTCGCCCTCTATGTCAGATGCACAGCTGTTTTCCCCCCTCCAGGTACTAACACATACCCCAGGTAACTTAATAAGTGAAAAGTTATTTTAGTAAGTACAGAAAGTAGGATTTAAGTGATTCCAAGTAGTAACCGACAGAATAAAGTGAATTACTAAGTAGAATAAAATAAAACACGCAAGTCTATGTCTAATCACACTGAAAACAGATAAAAACCTCACCAGTTCCAGCAAACTTCCTTTTACAGGCTATGGTCCTCCTAGCCTGGGTCCAGCAATCGCTCACACCCTCTATTGTCCTTGTCCTTTGTTCCGGTCTCTTTCAGGTGTGTCGGGGGGTGGAGAGGCTCTCTCTTTAGCCAGCTGTAGACAACATGGAGGGGTCTCTCAGGGGTTTAAATAGACTTTCTCCCCGGGGTGGATACTCTTCCCTCTCCCTGTGTAGCATCCGGTTACAAAATGGAGTTTTGGGGTCACATGGGCAAGTCACATGTCCATGCACAACTCATTAACCAGCCCAGCCACATTCTTGGCCAAGCTCAAATGCAGATTGGTGTCTGCAACTTCTTTTGTCTGTTTAAGAGTTTCTTGACTAGGCTCTTAACCTGTACATTCCTTTCTCCAGCCATTGATCCAATGCTCTTACAGAGGCTATGTATAAAACCAGCAAATATACAACCAATATTCATAACTTCAACTACAAAAATGATACATGCATACAACCAGGAGGAATAGATTCAGTAGATTATAACTTTTACAGAGATATGTTACATGGCACATGTAGCATAAAACATATTCCAGTAGTATCATATATACATTTATAAGCATCTTCCCATAAAGCCTTATGGGGTACACCGTCACAGAAGGTAGAAGGTTTGTGATGTTCTTTAGGTTGCCATACCACCAGTATAGCTCAATCAATTGCAGAAGTGTGAGGAGCACATATGTAGACTGGACACAGTCATTTTTACTATTCTTTCACCTAGAACTAGACTGTATCCTGTGTCTTCCTTGCATTCTCACTGTTGCTACCAATGGAAGTGCCAGTGTGGGGACATTTTCTGGAAAAATACTAATATAATCACAGACTTGGGTCCCAGTCCTGTCAACACTTAGACACATGCTTAACTTAATACAGCCAAGTAGTTCCACTGACGTTAATGGACTACTCACACGTATAAAGTTAAATGTGAGAGAGGTGATGACAATAGTCTCATGGTCTCTCTGTTATGAACTATGGCACAAACAATGTCATCAAATTGGCATCCAAACATTGCTTCCAGAAAGTGCCTGATCAAACAGCAATGGAAATAATTACTCTGCAAAAAGTGACTCCCTCCAGAGCCTCTTTAGGAGAACTGTAGGCCTCGCTCTATGAATTTAACAATTGAACGTTGAAGGTATGTTTTAATCTAAAAGCGACTGCCTAGCTCACATTATGTGAGACTGTATGATTGATGTCATCGCCCAGAAAAAAACCCATATCATAGATGACACTCAAGTATCATAGAATCATAGAATCTCAGGGTTGGAAGGGACCTCAGGATGTCATCTAGTCCAACCCCCTGCTCAAAGCAGGACCAACCCCAACTAGATCATCCCAGCCAGGGCTTTGTCAAGCCTGACCTTAAAAACCTCTAAGGAAGGAGATTCCACCACCTCCCTAGGTAACCCATTCCAGTGCTTCACCACCCTACTAGTGAAAAAGTTTTTCCTAATATTCAACCTAAACCTCCCCCTCTGCAACTTGAGACCATTACTCCTTGTTCTGTCATCTTCTACCACTGAGAACAGTCTAGATCCATCCTCTTTGGAACCCCCTTTTAGGTAGTTGAAAGCAGCTATCAAATCCCCCCTCACTCTTCTCTTCTGCAGGCTAAACAATCTCAGTTCCCTCAGCCTCTCCTCATAAGTCATGTGCTCCAGCCCCCTAATTATTTTTGTTGCCCTCCGTTGGACTCTTTCCAATTTATCCACATCCTTCTTGTAGTTCATCCTGCCCTTATTGCTGACTACAATCTCATTATCTCCCTCCATCACCAGAACCATGGTCCTGAGACATACATCAGGAAGAGTATTGAGGATTACGAGATGATAGATGCCAGGACCAACTCCAGGACCTTCACCATCTCAATAAAAATCAGCAAGATAATTGTGTTGTCATGTATAAACCACCAAATACAAACTAGCCTTCTCTCCCATTCCCCACGGCCTATCACCTGATTATATATACCCCATGTTGGAAACCAGAAACAGGCTATTAATGGAGTACCAAACATCTGGTGACCCAAAGACTGCAACATCACTACTAAAGTCACTGAATTTAGGATATAGGAATTTATATATACAGAGAACATGAAAAGGTGGAGATAGTTGCCATACCAACTTTAAGTGGCTAATCAATTAAGGTGAGCTATTACTCGGAGAGAAAAACTTTTGTAGTGATAATCAAGATGGCCTATTTCAAACAGTTAACAAGAAGGTGCGAGTAACAGGAGAAAAATTAGCATGGGGAAATAGTTTTAGTTTGTGTAATGACCCATCCACTCCCAGTCTTTATTCAAGCCTAATTTAATGGTATCCAGTTTGCAAATTAATTCCAGTTCAGCAGTTTCTCGTTGGAATCTGGTTTTAAAGTTTTTTTTGTTGCAGAATTGCCACTTTTAAGTCTGTTACTGAGTGACCAGAAAGATTGAAGTGTTCTCCTACTGGTTTTTGAATATTATGGTTCCTGATGTCAGATTTGTGTCCATTTATGCTTTTGCATAGAGACTGTCCGGTTTGGCCGATGTACATGGCAGAGGAGCATTGCTGGCACATGATATCACATTGGTAGATGTGCAGGTGAATGAGCCCCTGATGGTCGTGGCTAATGTGATTAATTCCTATGATGGTGTCCCTTGAATAGATATGTGGACAGAGTTGACACCGGGCTTTGTTGCAAGGATAGGTTCCTGGGTTCATGTTTTTGTTGTGTGGTGTGTGGTTGCCATCAAAGATAGATTGAGATGCTTGAAGCTCTGGACTTCACTCATTCCAGCCACAACACTTGGCTATGTTGCGTGTATCTTAGGACTGAAAACCCAGCAAAATATTGAAACCCTGAAGTTTCAGCTGATGTGATCGCAAGAATGTTCATTATGAACTCAGAAGCATCAGGGGGCCAGTCTAATAAGCACAGAGTGCGCAGAAAGCTTTGACTATCTGCCTTCCCCACCCCATCATTGCCCCTTCACTGCTGAGGAGATAAATAAGGCCCCCTCACTTATGAAAGCTGGGAAAGCTGAAGGACTTGATGGTGTCTTTCCAGAATTTCTTAAAAACATGAGAGCAAACATTGGATGACAACATTGTTCTCCAAAATCCATTCCTCAGGGCTTGTCTCAAGGATCTAGCACAAGGCTACAATCATTGCTATCATCGAGTCTGGGAAGCCAACTACAGTACTAATCCTTTATTGAACTGGCCCATATCACCCCTCTGCACATTGTACAAGCTAATGGAGAGAATATTATTGGCAAGGATTATGTAGCAGCAATGCTACCAAATGAAAAAGTAGGTTTTCAATCAGGCTGCGGCTGCAGCAACAAAGTATTAGCTTTAACAACACACACTGAAGTGAGACCCAGCAAAAACTCCAGATTAGGGCAGGTTTTCAGACTCATCTCTTCTCATGAAAGCCAGTAAAACTATTCCATGCAGTGCAACGATAAAATTCTTCCAAGAAGTTTTGACTAATTGTAGGTTTTGCAAACTTCTCGGTGATAAGTCAGCAGGCCACGCACTCTCAATGATGGGGGATCAGTCCTACCACCACATGGATCAGTCCTGCCACCAATCCTGTTTAATAACAACACCAGCAACCTTCCTCAAACATCATCATGGAAATTTGTCTATGCTGATGACATTGCTCTTACTACACAGGCACAAGATTTACTTATCATAGAACAAATCCTAACCAAGGACCTAAAAAACCATGGAAGAATATTTCTGATATTGGAGGCTAAAACCAAACCACACTGAGACTATGGTATCAGCATTTCATCTAAACAATCAACAGGCTAAGGCAGAACTACACGTGGATTTCTGTGGCCAGCAGATAAGACATGATCCCACTGTGAAATATCTTGATGTGACCTTAGACTGAAGCCTTACGTACCACCAGCACCTGGAAAATATCCAGGACAAAATAAAGGTGTACGCAGACGTCTTTCAGAAACTGACAAGAGCCTGAGGAGCCAATGAAAATCTCTGCTGACCACTGCACTGGCCATTGTCTATACTACCGCAGAATACTACTCACCCTTCTGGACACACAGCTCCCACACATCGCCTGTTGACTCCCAATGTAACCCCATAATGCGGATCTCTACAGGGACACGAAAATCAATACTGCAACTGTGGCTTCCCATACTGGCACATATCTATCCACCCAAAATTTGTTGCAGCATGAGAATCCATTGGGAGTTCCATCATATTTGAATGAACAAAAATCTTCCAGTATATGAAAACTCTAACAATATACAAAAATTCTGACTCAAATCCAGAAAATATTTTTGGCTTGTAGTATAAGGGCATGAAAGTTCAGGGTTCTCCCCCACAGATCAATGAAGAGCAAAGTGAAAGTATACTAATGTGCCAAACAAACACTTCATCAAGTACCCAATCAATAAACCCAGTGGCTTTTCACTTCTATAGAAAATATGGTCCACTTTGAACCATATCTACCAGTCACATGGCAGAGGTGTCTAACCATGTCCATAAATGAGGGCTGAGACACACACTCTTATTTGTGACTGTGGAAATAGACTTCAAACTATGAAACACTTTGTCAACCAATATCCCAAATGATCATATCTTGGTGGTACCGCTGCCATCCATTCCACATCACCTGAAGCAATCAGTTGGATTACCAACCTAGACCCAGACATCTAACATTGCTGTATTTAAGCCATACTAAAGAAGAAATTAAACATATATGTTTGTGGGGATCACAGCCTTAGTTTGTCCCTGTGAAGCCTGATTCCAGTATAACCAACCCCAAACATTCAAATATCATATGTCAAGCCTAAAAATATCAAGAGATTGGCTTAAAAATAAAGGGTTATTTTTATTTGACATCTGTTTTGGTGGTGGTGGTGCTGTTGTTTGTTTGTTTGTTTTTTAGCATTCTTGTTACTTGACTCCAGGAACTGTGATTTTAAGGAGTTAAAAACAAACCAATAAACCATGACACTTGTGCTAAAAAATCACAAGAGTTGGCAACTCTGCAATGTTTTCTTTATCATCCACTTTGCATGGTCATTTACACCCATTTTGCACAGGTATAAAACATTTACCATTCTGATCGAATAGCATGGCACATCTACTTTGCTCTCACTGTGCAGAAGTGTAAATGTCTATACCAGGTGGAAAGCAAAGGAATATCCAAGCAAAGGCCCTTTGTGTCATTTTACATAACTCTTAGACTGCTCATTTCCTTAAGGCAAAATGATATTTGATGCACATATAGAGTAAAATATACCTAACTATTACACGGTTTTGTATTGTTCTATACAAACCCATGCCCTGAGTAACCTCAAGCCTGAACCATAGCATAGAATCTAATCCAAATGTGAACACAACCTCCTGAGTCATTTATAGATGCATATAATACCCCCTCATCTAACCATACGATTAATTTAAGATTAATAGTTTGTTGAATGGTCAAAATGCTTCATTAGAATTTTTTTTTGTCATGAAGTTTATACTGCATAGTATATGAGCAGTTGGCTATTTTTGTAAATGTAATATAATTATATGAATGTTTCCCTTTATAGATGATTTTACTTTACACCAGACTCTGCTGCACCTTGAATAGTAAAACCCATTTAAATCACACAGTAAGGCTCCAGTCCTGCAAACACTTATGCATGTGTTTAGCTTTAAAATTAAAGCATGTGCCTGTTTAGATGATGATCCTGTAGGTACTACTTATTGTGACTAAGGATAGCAGAATCTAGCCTTCTGTTTGCAGATTACATATTACATTATTTTACAGTGTAAATTGGTTACCTAACCAGCACAAATTATTACTGGATAATAATACTGCTCCCTCAAACAAGGATTTCTATGAAACTATAGAACATATTTGGCCATCTATAGTGTTTTTATAGTTCTCTAGTTTCTACCTTAATATAACTCCTTGTCTGAGGATTCTTTCTTTCTTTCTTTTCAGCTGTGGTTTATCATTTAAACAGCATGATTTTCCAAAAGAATGTTAATTGAACTTTTTTATCTCACATGTTCTAATTTATATTCACTTCAATTCTTTTGTTTGTCAAATTCTTTATTCAAAGTTATTTTCTTATGAGCCTTGATTTATTGTTTCTCTTTTAAATAAATCTGCAAAAAAGATAATTGATGCTGGAAAGGCAGGCCAGGAAGCTTGCAGCTTACATTATTTCGATCTAATAAAATGACATTATGTTTGAGTGAACGTGTGACTTAAATCAGGAAGCCAGTCATTCTATTTTTCTGTTTTAAAAAAATATGTTAAATTGCCCTATATGGTATTCTATCAATTGATATTGTGAAAGCTTTATTAGCTGAGGGCTTTTTCCTTTAGTGAATAAATGCCTCAAGACTAAGAGGTCAAGGACAAAGACCTCCCGCAGCTGTCAATATTCAGGCAATTGATCTTCTCATTTTATTTAATCTCACCAGCCACTTCTCTTCCTCCTCCCTTCCCCCGGTCTACTTAGAGAAACTAAATGTCCCCACTGCCAGCAGTGCTTAGTGTAAGTGTAATATTACATGAATCAAAGACCCTTTAGGCCATAATATAGACTTGTAATTTATTACTGAAGAACAGAGGCTTTTTTGAAATTTCCTTTAGTTCAAGGAGATCACTGTGAATTAACTAGGCAAGAGGGCAGCAGGTGCTCTCATTAAATTTACAGTCACTGGCACCAGATAGGAAAGTATTAAAAAAAAAAAGAAAAAAAAAAAAGAATATGCAGCTGTACTGACACATGTAATACCAACCATCCACTGACATACAAGATGCAGTGGTGTAGCAACACAGTCTTTGGATGGCTGCAGTTGAGCCATGTGGAACATTCAAACAACATGACTAATACACTATAACTGAGTCATTTCTTGAAATGCTGTCTTTTTGCTTAGAGTCCCATTCCCTAAGCCGCGTGAAAAACATGTCACCTATCTATAGAGATGGGCTCAATCAAAACCCTTAAATACAAGTGACCTTGAATTTCAGTGAAGTTCAGAATAAGAGATGAACTCTGTTTTAGCACATCTGCTTACCAGACTCTGTGAGTGTAAAGTCACAAACTCAACAAATCTCACCTCACCTTGTCTGCAGGACCCAACTGATTTTTTTCAATTGAATAAGGTTTTGTCTATAACTCTATCCCTTTATACTGGTTAAATATCTATTTCTTAAAATCTGAATTTGTATTTCCATTAAAGGAAGGGAAATCCCATTAAACGTCCCTGTAAATCTTCCATTTCATTAATCCTTATTTTTCCTTTCTGATCAGTTTATTAGGAAAAAAATAATCCGGAAATGCGTATTTTGCACTCTGAATTTGAGTACCACTTGGAAAAACATTTACAAAGTAGAAGCAACAAAGAGTCCTGTGGCACCTTCTTGCATCTGAAGAAGTGGTTATTCACCCACGAAAACTTATGCTCCAATACGTCTGTTAATCTATAAGGTGCCACAGGACTCTTTGTCACTTCTACAGATCCAGACTAACACGGCTACCCCTCTGATAATTTACAAAGTAAACTCTCAGGACTTGATCCAAAGCCCATTGACATCAAGACTCCCGTTGACTTCAGTGGGCTTTAGATCTGGCCCTTAAAATCTAGTTTGAGCTTCAACGGGTGTTCATATTTTGTTTCTATTCATTTCGATGGGAGTTGCATATGTGAGTCCAAAGCTAGACTATGATCCAGAGTATTATTCTGTGGCATCTGAGTGAAATAAAGCCACATAAATAAGTGATGGCATACCTATTAAAGAGGTATCATTTTTCTTTCCTTTAAATGAAGATTAAGAAAAGGAGAGAGTAATATGTATATAAATTATATATCAATATATTACTATAAAATGCCAATTGAGATTGTGGTACTTGTAAACTT
Organism: Chelydra serpentina; assembly: GCA_037349315.1. NCBI lineage: Eukaryota > Metazoa > Chordata > Testudines > Chelydridae > Chelydra > Chelydra serpentina. The sequence goes on from JBAIAC010000042.1 coordinate 34,652,059, forward strand.
GTTTCCTTTTTCTTTTCCCCTTAGAAATGTCAAGATTATGTTGGATTATCTGAATCCATCAAATAAAATCTAGATTTATGAGTTACTGTAGATAAATAATATTTTGTCATTTTACTATTGCTGAAAAAGTTGTAACCAGAAACTAGCATGCTAGAAAATCACTTGCTTTTGTTCGTTTTTTCAAAATAACCAAAATTTAAACAAATAAATTTAGATTCATGTTTCTTCTCTTTAATCTCAGAAACTAGAAGAGCTTCATATTGCACTTGTTTGAATTGCACTTGTATGTTTGTTTGAACAAACCTTGGAAGGGAAAAAATTATTGCCACAATCCCACAACATTTTGTCTGCGTGTAAGATGTCTTTCAGGATTACAAATCACCAAAGACAAATATAGTCATATATATATATGGTATGAGGAAGATGTTTCCTCTCTCCTGTTTCCTATTTACAATTCCACTGGGTTCAAATGGTTAGATGCTACAGAGCCATGAACAAGCTACAATGTTTTTAAAAGAGCCATTCATCTGCTCCTTGAGAAGGTTAGTGTTCAATCCCAAGAGACATTTCTCAGATAATAAGAGTAAAATGAGTGTCATTTGAGCACCTGTAATCAAATTCTTCTATATTCCCTAAACTCGTGTCAGACTCTGAACTCTTCTTATGGTTTCTTAGGAGGGCATTTTATAGACCTCCATATATAGTATTATTAGTTTCCATACTGCCCCTCCCATGGTTTCCTTTCCCCCATCTACTTTCCATCATTGCTGGATAAAGGCTTACAGGGTGGAAATCCCAGCATCTCAAAGGGATTAAATGTCCTGCCAGCCATGCCTCTGCACCTGTCAATACCCAGTCTTCAGTGTAGGAGGAACAAGGCCAAAACACTCTTTAGCCTGGCAGGATATGCCTGGTTGATGAGTCATTATTGTTGAAGACTTAGTTAGTCACAGATAACAATCCAAAGCAGGCAGAAGTGCTGAGAAAATAATGAAGATTAAATTAAGAAAAACATGAGGAAATATGAATCCATTATGTAGTTTTGAACATCTCTCACAAAGTGCAACTACATACAAGTAAGTTAAAAGCACTAGACAAAATTTATACTGATGTCATTTAATTAGTTGAAAGGCAAAATTCAACAGTGTTAGTTCTCAGGGGCTTGTGCAGACTTTTTCTGTAGGTTTGTTTTGTGTGAATTCCCAATGGAGTTAAGCCCATGCTGCAAACTTAGATCCAAGTTCACATACATATTTAGAAACATGCCTTTCCCTCCCCTCTCCAAATGTTGGGACTGTTTGGATTTGAGGCTCTGTTTTTTTCCCCCATCATACAAAAAACAATTCTACCATCCCTGAACTTCCTGGTGCCTTGATTGGGGATCAGAGACCTTATGTTGGTCTTCTCTTAGGCTGAATTTTACCCTCAAAGAATATTCCTGCCAGTAAATTCATTCACTAGAATATTTCCAGAAAGCCAACAAAACAGAGGCCTGAATTACAGTTGTATCAAATTTTAGATATTTGGGGAAATACTGCAATAACAATGCAGTAAGTAGTTACTCATTTCTAGTTATAAGTAGCGGCTGAAAGATTAATGGCTATAACCACACAAGAAGTGCTGATCAGAAAATCTGTGGTGCCAGCCCCATGCCACAGTGGTCTGAAGAAGCCCAGAAGGAGATGGAGCTAATATGAAAAAGGTTGATGATAGTCTTGGACCCTACTCCGATCTGCCAGCTTCTGGATCCAAACCCCCTGCTACTTCCACAAAGAACACAAAACACACTCCCCTCAGGTGAAATACATGAAAGAAACTTTGAGTCAGAACATATTGAGTCTCCTCTCCATTGCGTGGTAGCAGTCTTTTAGGGATATAGCCCATTAGCACTTTTGAATTCAGTGTCAATTGAGGTTTGGAATCCACTCTGCCTCTCTGTGTAGGGAATGGATGAATGTCCTGATGCAAGCCATTTTATTAAGCACAGGTAGGCTGCTGTCTTGTGTGCTAAATTCCATTCAGATCAAATGGAACATAAAATGGAACTCTTTCCTTGAAAAATCATAGTATAGAATAGAAACACTGAACATCATGTAAAATTCTTAGTAGAAAAATTCTCAATAGATATCTTTGTGTTGCAATCATTTAATAATCAGTTTATTTGATTTAATTGTTTTAGGGCATATACTGTAACTCAAAAAGAACAATATTTATGACAGGAAACTACATTCTAAATGTGCCAGAATACTTCTTGATATTTTTTTAATAAGGAATTCATAAAGCAATTTTTAAAATCCACAATGAACTATATAAATCAAACGGGAGCGAGAAAAAATTGCCAGCAATTAGTTCATTTCCATTAGAATGGGCTCATCAGACTGGCCTCAGAAAATATGAAACCAGCATCAAGACAAAAGCAAATGGGGTGCCTGCAGGCAGTGTCCTTGTGCTGGAAAGCAGCAAACCTTTGTGTTTTTAAAAGGAAAACATTTTAAATTTCTTCTTACTGCTTTGGGCTGACTTTGGTTGGGTTCACTTTCCTGATGCACTGGATGCTGCAGAGTAACTCAAAATAGAGAGGCAAGGCTTAGTGGTGTAATCATTGAAATACCAAGACTCCTTGGAAGCACATGCTCAATCCTCGAATGCCTTCTAATGTTCTATGACCTATAGTCATTTTATAGTAATTTCTGAAGAAGAAAATATCATTTCACAGTATTGATTTAAATGCAAGTATTTATTTAACTCAAATTAATTCAAATGTTAGTGTTAGATGTTTAAAGTGCTGAGGTGGGCTCTCAGTTACATTCATGAAAATCTGGCTTATTCTGCAGGAGTAAATGGAGTTATTCCAAATTTACACTGGTGTAATGTATTAGAATCTGGCATGCCATTTTCACTGTTGTTTCACTGAGTAAACAGCAGTACAAGATTAACTACTGCTACTTTTTATACTAATAAAAGAAAATTCAGTTGCTGATCAGGAGATTCATCTCTGTAATAGCAGCAAAAAAAGCCCATTGTCCCATGATCTTATTTGGCTACAATGTAAAAATCTACTCTCGACAACATCCTGTAACATACCTACTTAAACAGACCATTTATCTTTGCAAACTGTATTTAAAACATGTGAAGTTAATGCATCTTCACAGCAGAAGAAATCATAATCTCAGTATTTGTGTGTCTAAGTGAATATCTGGTTTATCATCAATTTAGTTATTTTACTAGCAGACATTGTAACACTCTTGTTTTCAATGATAAGCTTTTCAGATAAAACTTAGCATGTTATAAATGACCCGAGTATTTATTCATGGTAACTACAAGCTAATTCTTTCCACGTGGGGCCAGAACCTTTCCAAGTGTAATTTTTAAAAAAATACATCCAGTTTAATTAATTTTTATATAAAAGGGTTCTTCTGTAGTCATGTGAGGCATCTTGTTTTTCTGTGAGCCAAATATGTTTCAGAATGGCATGCTTTCATCTCTAGTTTTTAATGTTTTGCTAAGGAAAACAGGGAATAGATACATCATTAACGAATTTCGATGTGACTCAGCCAAGAGTATAAATTATCAGGTTCTCATATCAGTCCACATCTAGAATGAATACACTGTAGTGCAACACCTTTAAGCTTTTTTGATTGACAGTTTCTTAACACTTTGCCACCTGACTGACCTCTAATAAGGTTCTACTCCACTAATCAGAAGTCATGGTGTAACTTCTTCATTTTAACCATTGTTATCTTACATACACCACCTCTGTCCCTCTACCTCACTTTTCTCAGTTCATGGAATGTAATTTCTCTTCTCACATTAATCATCCAGAACTTGTATTCAATTTATTTCCCTATTTGGATTTTCACTACCAGATCCATGACATTGCTGTTTATGAAAGACTTGCAGTATTTTACTTGGATGCATATTTTTCAGGTTCCTGAACACCCTCAGGATTGGGAGACGGGAGGTAATGATGTCATAGTTTAATAAAGTTGCAACCAAAAATCACCCAACTAAAGTCACTTTTAAAAGTTCTTTTTAAATTATTGTTAGTTCAGCTGAGAAGAAAACTTTTTGATTTTAATAAATATTTTTTAAAACATCCCTTTCTCCCCCCCCCGAAGAGAAATTACACCAGAAAATTGCTTCTAAGTATATTAACTACAATAATCTCTTGTGCTGTATTTACACATCAGTTTTCATGCAGAAGGGTGCTGAAGCCTTTGAGAAATTTTGTGTGTGTGTGTATATATAAATGGATAACTCACCACCGAAATGCAGCTTCTGAAGTGAAATATGGCAGAAATGTTGTGACATCAGAGGAAATGAAGAATAACTCCTCCAGTTAAAACTAGAGGGGGGAGTTTTCAGCCTCACTCCTGCAACCTTAACTCCTGAAAGTCGTTCTTATTCATAAATAGTTAAGTAAGTGGAACTACTTGGTGTCAAGTGAGTGAGAATTGCAGGATATGGCTCTTAGTGAGTCAGAAATATCAAATTAACTTTGGTCAATTCACTAGCAATAAAACCCACATTCTTTGGAGGGGGGAAGCCTTGGGATCTCTAAAAACTACAGTTGGTCCACGTAATGTCTCCTCTTAGACAAATGCAGCATCAACTTTCCAAGGATGACAGAATTTTTTTAAAACAACGAATAGCAAACTTTATCAGTTTTGTGATAGTATATTTTCCTAAAATTGGTGAAACTTTAAAGATACAAATATATTTTGATAACCAGGAGTCAATAAGACAGTGGGAGACATACTAGCAATTCCAAGGAAGTTTGGATAGTAGGAGCTTAGATATACTAGACTTTGCTATACTTGTATTTTTGCACGGAATTTTAAAAGGGCTAGTATATCACCTCAAAGTGATATGCAGTCTATGAACCAACCCAAATGTGCCTTTGGCTGTATTATACAGTATAATATTCTGCATTTAACTTAGGGTAGATGACTGAGAAGCTGCTGCCTAAAATAAATAATCAATAGTGCCTCCCTGCTGCTTCTATTTCCCAAGTGACATATCTGATGGCATATTCTTTTCTGCAAAATCTTGCATGATAAATGTCTTTGCTGAATTTTCAATGAAGTAAAAATCTCATTGCAATGCTTTCTCCCAAAGGATTATGATGAAAGGAAAATAGCAGTCCCCACATTCTTATTGGGACTTCTGTTGAAAACTTTGTAACAAAAGAAAAGAAAGAGAAGGCAAATTATTGTAATAGTGGGTGTTTTTACTTGCCTAATGCTAGTTCTTGGTGGCAGCAAATTTAAGGGTGGATTAGGGTGGATTGTGTTTTCAAAGAATTCAATCCTCCAGATATTTCAAAGAGATTTGTTGTATTAGAAATAAACAACCAGTATATATTGTGCAGAGGCTATTATGGGCCAGACTGGAACTTTGAAATCCATGGCTGGATGTAGACTGGAGGCATTCTGCTTGCAGAGAAGATATGCAAGCATAGGCCTCCAGGATCTCTGGGAGAGTGCATGTAAAAACAACCACCCCTAATTCCTGTGAAAGGGTGTTAGTGTGTGCTCCCCTCAATGCTGCCTTCAGTCTGCAAACTGGTTTGCAAGACAGGTAAGGACATGATCCCAACCCATGCCACCCCCACCCCCCCGCCCCGATTGTCTAGTGACCTAATGACCACAACTGTTTATATCTGGGCACCAAATCACCCTCTTACTCCATACAAATGGTGAATATCTCCCTGGCTCACTGACAAACTATGTCTAATGGAGCACACAGATGACTAGAACACCATTAATACATATCTTGCTCCTAATCCATATGATAAGGGCATAAGGGATTATAACTCTTCGCTAAGGGAAGCACAGCAAACCTCCTACTCCTCTGTAACCAAATCTGCTAAATCACAGGCAGCAGAATCATTCTGCTTAGTGCCCCAGGATAACCCAGACATCAGAAGTAATTGTTGAGCAGGATTTCTTATTTGACTGTGGAGAAGAGATCAACTATGCATGGTCAGAACTCAATGAGAGAGAGCACTTTAATCTAGACTGGACAGTAATAATCCACCCTTCCATCCCTGGCAGAGTTTGGCCCCATCAGACAAGATCTGTTTGTAGATGTTGTTCAGTATTCAATCATATTGACAGAGCCAAGACAGTGCAATATTCATACTTTATATTTTCTTCCACATATTCTATCTTTTCTCACCAAGCATTTCCTGAAAGTAAATTTCTCTAAATTCCACTTCCTAGCCATTACCTATAGATAAGTAATCCCGCTTTTGGGAAGCCATCTTTCATAACATCCCTTTTGTCACATTTATTTAAGACAGAAAAATTAAATGTGATATCATATCCTGCTGACATATTTACCATTCTATAACACTAACACTATGTTATCACATATATATTAACACCAATTCTTTTTTTAAATCTTACTAACTCAGCTTGCTTGATAATGAAGATATTTTCCCCTGGGCTTGGGAAGGTTGTTCTTTCCCACAACTCTACAAAGTTGTGTATATATGTCTGGCAGGTAAGATTTGATGTTGGAACTAGCACCTGTCTTGAAACTGGCACATAACTGGCTTGGTTGATGTTTTCTATTAGGCTGAGGAGCTCAGTTCTTGTTCAGTTGCATTTTCATGGGAAGTTTATTTTAGACCTCATCTTGATGGATAAAAAGCAATTGATGACAGTAGTAAAAATCAGTGGTTGTTTAGGTGCAAGTGATCATGATTTAACTACATTTGTTATGTGCAGACAGAATGAGGTCCAAACCAGTAATATATATTCTTGGTGCTTTACAAAGGCCAATTTCACAAGGCTGAAAACAATTATGAGCCAAATCAGTTGGGAGAGAAAATTTAAATAGAAAAATGTGAATGATAAGTTGGGAACTGCTTAAGAATATTTTGCTAGATGCTCAAAAGGCCACAACTGAGAGAGAAGGCTACCTTAAAATCAACCTGGCTTTAGAGGGAAAGTCAAGTGTGTGCGCACGTGCACGCACACACAATCCCTTTCACTTTCACTTTTCACTTGGTTTTAATCGTGTCGCCGTCTTTCTCAGTTGTGGCCTTTTGAGTAAGTGTGTGTGTGTGTGTATAGCAATGGATATCAGAGCTAGGAATTATAGAAAATTGCTAAGGAAAGCAAAAGGACACAAGGAAAAATCTATCTGTCAGCAGAGTTAAGGACAGTGAGGAGGAAGTTTTTCTAAGTATATTAGGAACAAAAGGAAACCTAACAATGGTATAGGTCCATTACTAGATGAAAATGGTAGAATTTTCAATAATAATACAGAAAAAGCAGATTTGTTCAATAAATACTTTTGTTCTGTATTTGGGAAAAAGCTAGATGATGTATTTATATCATATGATGATGAAATACTTTCCATTTCAACAATAACAGGCTGTTGAAGAGCAACTACTAAAGTGTAGACATTTTTAATTCAGCAGGTCCAGGTCACTTGCATGCAAGAGTGTCAAAAGAACAGACTGAGGAGCCCTCTGGATGGTGTCCCTAGCCTCTGTTTGCCAGAAGCTGGGAATTGGCAACAGGGGATGGATCATTTGATGATTCCCTGTTCTGTTCATTCCCCCTGGGGCACCCGGGATTGGCCACTGTCGGAAGACAGGATACTGGTCTAGATGAACCTTTGGTCTGACCCAGTATGGCCATTCTTATGTTCTTATTAATGTTGTCTTGCAAGATGTCTTAGAACACTGGGGAAGTTCCAGAGGACTGGAAGAAAGCTAGTGTTTTGCCAATGTTTAAAAAGAATAAATGGGGTGCCCCTGATAACTATAAACCTTTCAACCTAAAATCAATCCTGGGTAAAAATAATGGGATGGCTGTTTAAGAATTCAATTAATAAAGAATTTAAGGAGGGTAATATAAAATATGTGAATCATTGTCAAGCAGATTTGTTTCTAGTGGAGTCCTGCAGGAATTGGTTCTTGGCCCTATGCTATTTAACAATTTTATCAATGACTTGGGGAAAAAAACATGAAACTATTACTCAAAGTTTTCAGAGGACACAAATTGGGGTGATTGCAAATAATGAACAGGACAGGTCACTCATACAGAGTGATCTGGATCACTTGATAAAGCTGGATACAAGAAAACAATGTGCATTTCAGTATAGCCAAATGTAAGTTCATACATCTAAGAACAAAGAATGCAGGCTGTAATTACACGATAGGGGACTCTATCATGGGAAGCAGTGACTGAAAAAAATTGGGAGTTGTGGTGGATAATCAGCTGAACATGATGCAATGGTGTGGCCAGAAGAGCTAATATGATCCTTGGATGTATAAACAGGGGAATAGTAATAAAGAGGTTATACTGGTGTGACTGCTAGTGGAATACTGTGGCCAGTTGTGGTGTGCATAAATCAATAAGGAAGGTGAACTATCAGAGAAGGTTCAGAGAAGAGCCCCCAAAATGATGAAAAAGTATCAGAAAACATGTCTTGTAGTGATAAACTCAAGGAACTTAGTCTATTTTTCTTAACAAAGAGAAGGTTAAGGGGTAACTTGATCATATGAGTACCTACATGAGGAGCAGAAATGTGATGATAGAGGATTCTTCAGTCTAGCAGGCAAGTGTTCCAATGCCTGGAAGTAGAAGCTAGACAAACTGAGACTAGAAATAAGGTGCGAATTTTTAACAGTGAGTGTAGTTAACCACCGGAACAATTTACCAAGGATTGTAGTGGAGTCTCCATCACTCATAATTTTTTAATCAAGATTGGGTGGTTTTTTAAAAAGATATGCCCTAATTTAAACAGGGACTAATTCAGGGAAGTCCTGTGGCCTGTGTTATGCAGAAGGTCATACTAGATGATCACAATGGTCCTTTCTGATCTATAATCTATGAATTTTTCATTCATATTACTAATCTGTCATGAATTAGTTCATATTTTAAAATTTGAGAGTTGTTTGAGTCAGCCATTTTACACAGTTTCACAGTATACTGATCCATAGTTTCTCCAGATTCTTGATTACACTTGTTGAACAGATGCCTTTTTGTATATGTCATTTTTGGGGAGCTGAAAATGCTTTTGGAGCATTTCTAAGATTTTACTTGAGTCCTTCAAATCTGCTGCTGTCATTGGGAGGCTAATCATCCCTTATTAAACTGGACAGTCCTCTTTTTGAGGGGTTGGCCAGCCAGTACTGGGGAAAAAACAGATGTTTTGTCTGGTATTGGATGGGAGATGCCACTCTGCCCTCTCTGGATCTTAAACATAGCATCCCTGAGGCGGCATGACCTCAATCACACAGTGCATATAAGGCAAGCCCATGTCATTCCCAGAAGACCTGGAATGTCCGGTATTCCAGAAATGTGTGAGTTGCCACCTTAGCTGCTGATATATCCAGATGCTGTTGGAGCATGTATGCCCACTAGAGTTAATAGTATGGACTCTCTTCAATTATTTTCCTTTTTATCCAGCCCTATTGCCATTATGTAGTTTTCCCATTGTGATCTAAAGAATATCCAATTGCTAAACACATCCCCTTTCATGTCCTTATGTTTATGGACAGGAATCTTGTATGCCTCCATGATTCTTGAGAGAGAGAATAATAAGACAATAGGTATAATAAGAGGAAATATCTTTTATTGGACCAACTGCTGTTGGTAGACGGTCAAAGATTTTGAGCTACACAGAGCTCTTTGTTTTGTCTCTGGTGTTTTGTTTTGTTGTATTTTATTGATTGATTGATTGCAATATTCTTAGGTTTTGATTTCACGTAGCTGCAAGAGCCGACTCGCTTCTGACACCATTTTCAGTGTTCAGGCATTAGCAAGAGAGTGCTAAGGCACTTCAACATTCAGACTTCATTCCTTCCTCCACATACACTATCCTCTCTCACTAAGGCCTTGGCTACACTTACGAGTTACAGCGCAATAAAACTGCCTGCAGCGCTGTAACTCACTAACTGGCTACACTTGCAAGGCACATGCAATGGTGTATCTCCTCAGATACAGCGCTGCATGTACTCCACCTCCCCGAGAGGAATAGCTACTGTTGCGAAGTTGGTGGAACACTGGTCTTTCAATGTAGCCAAGGAATTCTGCAGTTACTGACCTCTGGAAGCTGCTTTGTTTTGAAATGGCACTTCCGGGTTGGAGTTCAGAGCTCCCTTCTTGAGCTGCTTTACAAAAAACCAAACACAGCTACTGTTTGCAGGTCGGGGGAGGGGGGGGAAGGGGAGGGGCTCCGTTAGGAATGCCGGCCGCAAAGTTGCCTTGGACAGAGACAGCGGGGGGGGGGGGGGGGGAGGGCTCCATTTCCCCAAGTTCTCTTTTATCTGCTCTTTAAAAACAAACAAAGCCCCTGCTGTTTGCTTTCGGTGATTGAGAGAGAGGCAGGGGATGTGGAGGTGTGTAAACTTAGGAGATAATGAGCTGACACTCTGTGGAGATTCCAAAAACCCACTCTCTCTCCCAACACACTCCCTGTCAAAGTCCTCCTCACCCCCCCCATTTGAAAAGCACATTGCAGCCACTTGAATGCCCATAATGCACTGCTCCCAATACAGCTGCAAATGCCTCAAATGTAGCCAACTTACTGCGCTGGCAGCTGCCAGTGTGGACAGGCTGCAGCGCTTTCCCTACTCAGCTGTACGAACACGGGTTTAACTCACAGCGCTGTACAGCTGCAAGTGTAGCCTACACCCAAGTACTTCCTGAAAGTAAAGTCCTCCAAGTGTTTATCTGTACTAAGAGATGTGACTATTGTTATGTTAATTGGCTTCTTTAAAAAAAAATTTATTCAGGTGCTTTGCAAACAGGTGAATTTTGTTTGTTAAAGAAAACAATTATCTTTGATGCCTTAGTTTCCTCAATTCTGTCTTCTAATATTTGGCCCATTTTTGTCCTTAGAAACAGCAGGAGGAAACCTGGCATTTCAAATTGGCTGACTGTGAATGGCACTTTTTTTTTTTTTCAGATTAAAGGCTGTGACTTTTTTCCTTTAAACAAGATTTCATGTGTCAGAACAAGATTCAGTGGAGCATCTCCCCACCCTCCATCCTGCCAGACATTTGGAAGCCTACCTTAAAAGAGGCTTAACTTTTCAGACTTGCTGTTTTGTTTCATTTGGAGGAGTTTGGAAAGATATTGTCAGCAGATTTGTAGGAAACAAAGCAGCATGAACAAGTGAGGGGATAGTTTCAAGTGTTGCCAAGGTCTAGTACAGCATCTTAGATACCTATTCAAAATAATTCAGCAGACATTTGAATGCAACATTCATAATTAACATTAAAATCCCTTTTTATATTGTTTCTGTTGCTCTTTCTCCACTCATTTGTCACAGTCATTCAGCTTGCAAGAAAAAAACTCACAAACTTATGCCAGGAACCACTGAAGAAGGTCTTAAGAATTCAGCACTCATCTTAGAAGCATTAGTAATTATGAATGTATGTACTTAAGGAAAAAAACAAGAATTACATTGCAGAATAGCTGTGTTTATAAATTCCTATACTTCCCAAACTGCTAGTTTTTCAAGAAGTATTTAATTTGAAAAGATTTAAAAAAAAAACACGCTAGTAACTTTATTACTAATTAACTAAAATATTAATGTTATTTCAAACATCTTTCGTTCCGCCACATAGTCAAGGGCTGCCAAGCCTCAGGCTGGTTGCAAAGCTCATGCATTTGCATGACGGTGGTATATAATGTGCTGTGGGACCATGGAGGCACATGTGAAAATGTGGGATGAAGAACCTTTTGTAATTAAGCACAGTGGGGAAAAATCCCCAACTATTTTTTTTCAAATTGAAAAGAGCAAATATGGGTGGGTGGGAGCAGTCATTTAATTGTCTTCAGTTCTTATGCAGACAAACTCACTTGGTGAATTTCAGCACGCGCGCGCATGTGTGTGTGTGTGTGTGTGTGTGTGTGTGTTCGTGTTCCATTTACTATGCCTTATTATTATGGTGTTTGCTGTTTTGTAAACAGGAACTTTGTTTTCCAATTGTTGCTCTAGGGCTAGATTGTGACTAGGCAAGAAAAATCTTTCCTCTGACCCCTTGCATCTCTGTATAGAGGCTAATGACAGTCAAAGGCTTCATGAGCACAGGAGGACTGCTTGAGGCTAGTACTGACAGGAGTGCTAACCTCCCTTTAGATAGAAAGGCAGGACCAGTACAGATGGCTAGCACTGGCAAAGGTGCATGCGCTACATTACTTTAAGTCTTTAAAGGGTGCAGTAGGGGTCTCTGTGGAAGCAATTCTAGAGGCACTGGTGCTGAGACCTGCACAATGGGTAAAATCCTGACTCCATTAACTTTTGTGGGAATTTTGCCATTGCTTCAATGAGGGCAGGATTTCACCCAATGCTGTTGGTAGCTCCTGCTAGGGTGGTGCACCTCTGTATCCATCTATCCCTACAGCAGGCTTGTGGCTTTACAGCTACTGCCACACTCTAGCCCTTAATCATCACAGCTCACCACAAACCTAAATGTGCAAACACTTGTTAGAATGCCCACTACATTTCCCCTACATAGTCAGACTCCTGTTGTATGGTGTGATTACATAAATAATCCCTAGAAGACAGTTTTCACGTACAGACCTGTAGCAGAAGCCTAAATGTGAAAGGCCCAGTTCGTGCAATTTCAGACTATTTTTTCTGTCTACATTATAGCAGACTAAATATTGAGGGTAATTGGGGGCTACAAGGCTTCAACCAAAAACATTCTTTGCAATAAATTATTTCCGTTTTTTCACTTATAGAGACTTGGAGGGTATTTTTTTAATTCCTATGTGTCTGCTCCTGCATCAGTTTCCCATATGTTAGAGGCATCTCAGGGTTTATTAGTCAGCCCAGGTCAATTGAGATTTGCTGTGTTTGCTTTCATAATAGCTGTGTGTACTATATACTTCTTGAACTGGAAATCACACAATGCTCCTTATTTGCCTTCAATCATTTGCAGATGCAGAATGGTCAGATCATTTCCCTTTAAATTGACCTAAGGGATTAAAGGAATTCAAAGGAATTTCCAACTAACTAGTGCCTCTGCTTTCCCTGACTTCACTTCTTGAGCCTTCAGGGTCATCATCTCTAGTAACTTAATCTGACTCTCCCTCCATCTGATTTGTTCACTTCCTTCCCTTAGCTTGCCTTCAGAGCAGTAACTGAATAACCAGGCTCGACTCTTGTGTTTTTTGTCTTTTCAGTTTTTTAAGCAAATATTTGTGTGAATTTAGTGCTAGTGAAAGGTGCTGCACTGATAGCCCCGAGACACTCTGTTAACATAACTGGTATAGTGCAGGGAGCTAAACCATGACCCAAGGAGAGAACATTAAATGGGACCACTAGCAAAATACAGCACTACTCAATGTGAGCAATAGAATCAGACCCTCAGAAATTATTGTCCAAATCCAACAGGAAGATGGGGCACAGTATACTTCCAAGCATAGATGTAAAATGGCAGTTGGGCACCCATTACAATTTGAATAGCGAGGATGGGCAGGGATGGTGTCCCTAGCTTCTGTTTGCCAGAAGCTGGGAATGGGCAACAGGGAATGGATCACTTGATGATTCCCTGTTCTGTTCATTCCCTGTGGGGCACCTGGCATTGGCCACGGTTGAAAGACAGGATACTGGGCTAGATGGACCTTTGCTTTGACTCAGTATGGCTGTTCTTATGATATCAAAAAACAGTGAAGTGTCCAGTTGAATATTAAGTCTGCACTCTGTCTTAATCCGAGACAGATGCTAACGAGGAAGGATGTGGTTTGAAGAATTCATCTCCATAAGTGCATCTCTCTCTCTCTCTCTCTCTCTCTCTCGGTCTCTCTCTCTGTATCACTTGGGTCTTTCCAGGAGTTATTTTCATCCAGTTGCTGATCTTGGCCTTGCAGTTGTAGGGCTTGATCTGATCTTGTTCTCAGTGGCTCCATTAGCCATTGTAGGTTTTTTTTCTTTTTTGAGACTGCCATCATGTTCTCCAGAATCTTAACTTCCATTTTAAAAAGTGAAGAGTGCTGGTTGAAAAACGCAGAAAAGAAATTTCTGTTTTTTTATGTCTGCAAAAAAAATTGTCGATACTTAAAATTTTGAGCACTCTAAGCTGTTTGAAAACAGCACAAAATGTTTGTGAATTTTTAAAAAATCTCTAAAAACCTCCAAAGCTGTTGACATTTTGAAAATTTAAAAATGATCAACTAGCTGTAGTTGTGAAGACTCTTCAAAATGTGAACTAAGTGCAACTAAGTGACAGTGATATCTGCATGTGTTTTCAGAGAACCCTAAAAATAGCTCTCATAGGTGTGAATTGCCCTGTTTGTGTCAATCAGGCATTGTCAGATACCCACTGATGATCATTTAAATGTATCTATTAGTTATGTTGTTGGTCATTCAAAACTTGTAAGATAGTGAGGACATCATTCACAATCTATTCTGAATGACGCTTCATTTTGGTCCTATGAGTTTATGGCAGCTGGTTACCATAATTTATTTTATTTCCTCAATTTGACCTGCGAAACAAACAAACCAGAAAGAAGGAACAGAGCCTGAGGGACTTTTGATCCCTACCGAGAGGAGCCAAACCCTCAGAGCCTAACAGAACTAAGTGGGGGATCCAAGTCCAAAGATCCCAACAGAAACCAGCTCAGGAGCCAAGCTTGAGCCATACACCCATTAAGCCATTGAACTTCAGCAGAGCCCATAAAACCCAACAAGAAGGTATCAAACCCAAGATGCTTGGCAGATCCCACAGCAGTATCCAAACCCCATTGAAGGGGAGCTAAGCCTAAGAACCAGCAGAGGATTGTGGTAGTTGTGATGTTACTTGTTTGTGACAATCAGTCCTGCCTCGGCTTGTTATTGCTGGAAAGTAGGAAGGGGGAAATGAAATTGCAAAGCCTGCACAGCAATCTTTAAGTTTCAATTTCCTGTTTACTTACAATTTCCCGGTAATGATGTGTCCTGTCCTTCATTTGTTGCTGCTGGGAGGAAATGAGAGGAGAAATTATCTAAGTAATTATCTGAGTTTAATGAGAACTGTACTGGAGAAAAAGTGAAAAAAAGGCATCTCTTGCCTTTCCACACAGCCACCTTCTCCAGCAATGAAACTGCAAGTTAGGGCTATTACATCATTGCATCAAACTCAAATGCCTGAATTACCCTGAGGGCATGAGACAACTTCTAGTAGCTTATGGAAGTCTATATTTCTAGTTTAACCCTTTCAAGAATGGTGCATACTCTCAAGGTTTTTCAGCCCAAAATATGCTCATTCTTGATATTGATTTTATTTGGAATTTCTCACGCTCTAAACTTTCAAAAGGCTCAATTGTCGGAGCCTGTCAGGGTTCCCTCTTCACTCTTCACTCTGGGGTACAGATGTGGGGACCCGCATGAAATACCCCCTAAGTTCATTTCTACCAGCTTAGGTGAAAAACTTCCCCAAGGCACAAATCGTTTCCTTGTTCTTGGACGGTATTGCTGCCACCACCAAGTGATTTAGACAAAGATTCAGGAAAAGGACCACTTGGAGTTCCTATTTTCCCAAAATATCCCCCCAAGTCCTTTCACCTCTTTTCCTGGGGAGGCTTGAGAATAATATACCAACCAATTGTCTTTAATAAAAGTACAGACCAGACCCTTTATTTTTAGGACACTAAAATCAATCAGGTTCTTAAGAGAAGAACTTTATAATAAAGAAAAAAGTAAAAGAAGCACTTCTGTAAAATCAGGATGGAAGGTAATTTTACAGGGTGATAAAAAGATTGAAAAAACAGAGGATTCCCCTCTAGGCTCAACTTCAAAGTTACGAAAACAGGAATAAACCTCCCTCTTAGCATAGGGAAAATTCACAGGCTAAAACAAAAGATAATCTAACATATTTCCTTGCTTTACTTACAATTTTTGTAATCTTAGATGCTCATTTCAGGTATGTTTTTAGGAGATATTTTTTCCTGCCCTGGTCTCTCTTTGTTCAAGAGGGAAGAAACAAGGAAAGCACAAACAAAACCTCCCCCTACAGATTTGAAAGTATCTTCTTTCCTTATTGGTCCTTTTAGTCAGGTGCCAACCAGGTTATTTGTTTCTTAACCCCTTACAATAAAGGAGGGATTTTATGCTACCCTTAGCTGTATGTTTATGACAGAGCCCTTACTCTGCCATGCAGGGAGAAAGGCCATTGTTACTCCCTTGCTCAGTCCTATTCAAATTGTGACTTCAGCTCAAGGTGGAAGTGCAAAAGCTTACTCCCTGCCAGGATGCTACCTTCTGTGAGGAGTGGGAGGAGTGTTTGCCTGGTAGCTCATAGAAGGAGGAATCGGCTGCATCATGAAAAGAGTTGAATTAATTTACTCACTCCGTTCTCAGAGCAAGAGGGAGAGGAAGGGCAGGGAAAACTGAAACTAAACCAGAACCCACTTTCGGTTCTGGGGGTTGCGTAGCTGTGCACCGGCTTTACTTGGAGCAGACTGGAAATTTACAATCTAATCCGAAGTATTTTCTTTCCCCCCTTCATGTAGTTCTTGATAAAATAGATAACTTTAACAGTAATAATAAAATTTCCAACATAGAAGGTTCAGTGCCATTCACAATCATAAATTCATTGGTGAGACACATTATCTTGTCTATCCTCCTGCAGATAAAAGATTGTTCTCTATACCATATTCTGCTCTTTTCTTTAAAATGACTCAACAGGTGGTGGTAGTTTCCATGAGTTCCTCTGGGGGACTATTCAATAGCCTTAAACCTCAGTGTTAGAATATTTTTTCTGATATTCAACCTACATTTATTTTGGCTTTTTTCCATTCTATTACTCATAATTATACCCTCTTGGACCAAGCAGTTCCCCAAATGTTCATTCCGCAGACGTCTGTGCAAAGGAGAAATCCTCTCATAGTCTAACCCCTCTCCCAGTGAGCCATTGCTTGTTTCTGTCTGTGGATGATCAGGAAGATCTCCAAGAATCACTGATGGGTGTTCATAGATTCGTAGACTCCAAGGCCAGAAGGGATCATCTAGTCTAACACAGGCCATATAACTTCTCCAATTCCTTTTGAACTAGAGCATATCTTTAAAAATCCAATTTTAATTTTAAAATTGCCAGTGAGAGACTCCACTAGGACCCATGGTAAGTTGTTCTAATGGTTAATTACTCACTGCTCTCCTCCCAGCCAGGGATCCAGAGGGATGAGACCCCTGGACCGCTGGCACTGGAAGTAATAGCAACGCCCCTAGGCCATCAAACCACTTAACGAGTCAAACCCTCCTCTAAATAATGCTGCTCCCTTCTTGGTGGTTGCTTCCTGTACTCAATCATATTGGCCATTATTTGTCATTTAGCTAATCTGCACTTATGTTCCACTCCTGCCCCATTTAAGTCTACGGGAATATTGCCATTGATTTCAATAGGGACAGGATCTGGTGCTTGCTTTTTTAATCTTATTCCACCACCCTTTATTTATGAAATTGTTGCTCTTCTCTGTATTCCCTTTAATATTTCAACATCTTCCTGTTGTTGATGAGGTGCCCAGAAATGAATGCAGAAGTCTAAGTTTGATCTCAAAAGTGCTGTTTAGGGATGGGCTAGTCACCTCTCTAGTATGAGAAATGATGCCTTTTTGTGTCTGGTTCTGATAAATGCACTGGCTTATTTTGTCACCACTGTTCCATTGCAAGTTCATAGCCAGTTTGCAGTTTACTATCACTCTTCACTGTTGGTCTTTTTCAGCATTACTACTTTGTAAGTGTCCCCCTCCTGCTGAATATATGTGTTTCAGTTTATTTTTCCCCAGACACATTAGCTTGCATTTTTCCAGGTTGAATCTCATTTTGTTACTTCCTGCCCATATTTCTGAACCCTCTGGTCTCTTTGTTTTATTATTAAACAAACCTGTTCATGGGCGCTATGAAAGGAGAGATTGTGCATGTGTAGGCTTATTTTTATTGAATCAGTGAACACTGCACCTTGAGGGGAGGGCTTTATTACATTTAACTACTTAGCCAGGATTTATTAAAATAAACAGCATAGGAGTCAAGATGGGTAAGACTTTCCAGTTGGGATTATTCTGTAAAATGGTGCTCAGAATATTTGTGGATTCTTGGGTTATCAACTTGTGGTTAATGTAATTTGTGCTTTTGTTTTTTTCTCAGTTAAGGTTCATGTCACTGTCAAAACTCAATTAAAGTTGTAATGCTGGAAGCCTGTTTGTGAACTCTCACTCAGAGATTTACCACATGACCCCATGTTTAACACCCACTGGATCCTTTCTTCCAAAAAGTTAATATTGAGGCTTTTGGTATTTGTCCTTGATTTCAGTTCTGGTCAGGCCCTTTCTTTCTTCTGCATGATCTGTATGAGGTCTAAGCTCCAGCAATAATACCAAGACCTCGAATGCTACTATTTCCTGTCCTATTTACTGTCCCCACACACAAGATACTATGGGAAAGGGAAATCTCCCTCAGTTGCCAGCCTCAGCTTGACCTAAGGAATGGGGTGAACAGCAAAGTCAAATCCAACCACCTAACTTCCCTCTTCCAAATGTTTTTTTGGTGAACCTTGATTACTATTCTCAAGGAGGTCAGACTAGTGATCTGGTGGTCCCTTCTGGCCTTCCTAGGCATTTCCCTTGGCCCCTAACCTATTCCCAGCATGCCATCTCTGCTCCCACCAGCTGTCTTTTAAATGCATGTGCATGCATGCGTGCACACACACACACACACACACACACACAATGGCTCTACAACTACAACCCAGAAATTGTGTGGCAAGCTTACGAATGTTTCCTATTCCTTAGGTCAAGTTGAGGCTGGCAACTGAGGCAGATTTCCCTTTCCCATAGTATCTTGTGTGTGGGGACAGTCAGACCATGACCTATGTCTCTCCAAAGTCTATGGGGTTTGAGGAAGTAGGAACACTGTGAAAATGGAGGTAGTGGCTAGCTGAACTCCAGAGAGAAACTTCAGTTTTAAACATATTAGAGATTATGCAATGTGGAGGGAGAGGGGGGAAAACTGGATTTCTTTACTGAAAATGTGTCTTCCTATCAGATCAGAATACTCAACATTGTTTAAGAAAATCACAGGGAATCAGCCCCATATTTTTGTCAGTTCTTTGAGTCCAAAACCTACCTCAAGTTTGGATCAGTTAGATCAGAGGGCAAATTACGGCCTGGGGGCTGCATCCAGCACTTTAGACATTTTAATCCAGCCCTCAAGCTCCAACCAGGGAGTGGGGTCCAGGGCTTGCCTCGCTCCGTGCATGCTGGGGCTCCATGTGGCTCCCGGAAGCAATGGCACGTCCCCGCTCTGCCTCCTATGCATAGGGGCAGTTAGGGAGCTCGGCACACTGCCCCCGCAGCTCCCATTGGCTGACAACCACAGCCAATGGGAGCTGCAGGAACAGCGCCTGCAGATGGGGCAGCGCGCAGAGCCACCTGGCCAAACCTCCACATAGGAGCTGGAGGGAGGACATGCTGCTGCTTCTGGGAGCTACTTGAGGTAAGCGCCACCCAGAGCTTCCACCCATGACCATCTCCTGTGCCCCAACCCCCTGCCCCAGCCCTGATCCCCTCCTTCTCTCCGAACCTTTCGGTCCCAGCCCCGAGCACTCTCCTGCACCCCCAACCTTTCATCCCAGCCCCACACCAGAACCCACACCCCCAGCCAAAGCCCTCACCCCCTCCCGCAGCCCAACCCCCAATTTTGTGAGCATTCATGGCCCGCCGTATAATTTCCATACCCAGATGTGGCACTCGGGCCAAAAGTTTTCCCACCTGTTTTTATGGATTCAGACTGTTGTAACTGATAGAGTCCAGGACCAGGATTTTTTTCATAGCCCAAGGGGAAAGTATTAAGAGTATTTGAGAGTTTTCTGCAATATACAGTGCCTTTTGAGTTTGAAATGTAGTTTTGTATGTATACGTAGGGCTAGAGCTGGGTGAATAATGGATTTTCTGGTGTGTTAAATGTGATAAAATATCATTGTGCTTAAACAGAACATTTAATTTCAATAACATTGAAATGTTTATTTTTTTTATTTAGACATTTATTTATTTATTTATTTGATTTTTAAACTTTATTTTTTTCAATAAAATTAAAGGAAATTTTAAAACAAAATTCATGTCAAACCAAAAAATTGAAACAAAACATTTTTGGGAGTTTGAATATAAGGGTTCTCTTTGATGGGCAAATATTCATTTTTGCTGAAAAAAAGTTTTAGCCCAAAAATGTTGCTCACCTCTACATGGAACAACTTTATAGAAACAATAGCAAATAAATAAATAAATAAAATCTTGACTGCAAAGAACTGCAGATAAAAAAATATATTTTACGACCACAGTGGTGGTGGAGTGAGGTTTAAATGGGCCTATTCCACAGGTATGAAAAATTAAGTCACAACTGTATTGCATCAAAATCAGAGCGCAAGCAAACTACAACCACAATCTGTGTTAGGGATATCAAGATTCACCATCAGGCTTTGCCTGCCTGCTCAAAGAGCTTACTCTTGATAAAAGAAAGAAAAAGAAAAACAAAAGTTGGGAGGGAGGGATATAAGGTTTGCACTCAACTCACATTCCATGTCACTAAACAGCTGCTCTAGGCTTTGTCTCATATTTTAACTCTATTCTTCTTTATTGAGAAATAAAAGAATGAAATGAGAAATCCATGCTAGTATTAAAGGAGGTGTGGGGTATATGTACAGAGAAACTTACAATGCTGACAATCAGCTTGCTGTAATGCCATTAAATGTAACCACCACCACTAGTGAAAGGAAACAGGAATTATGGTATTCTGTTGTGTGGCTTTCCCCTTCCCCCTACACACTTGTGCTCATTACAGCTCTTTCTTTAAACTGCTGGCTAGACAGCTGGCAGTGCCTCAGAGGAGCATCGACTAAGGGAGCATATAAATTACTGTTGCATTTTACAGCCAAGATAAACTCAAACTGCAGGGTTATAGCCTGTACTGACAGAAAAAAAGAGAACCTAGCAGTCCTCCAAAAAGCAAGGGAAAGAGAATAAAAGAAAATGTATTGCGATGAATCCAACAGTCATGAAAGGGGGAGGAAGAACACAACCACCCAAACCAAAAAGAACCCCCACCACTTGCATGAAATTTGCCCTTTCCGCAGGTTCCCTTCTGAAGTGTTACATTACACAGCTACAAAGTACTGAGATACTTTATATCTGTGCTTATTTATTTATTTATTTAGTAGGTTTAGGCTTCCCTGTACTATTCTATCCCTTGGGACTGCCAAAGTTGGCAATAGATATTAATGCTTATTTTATCATTTTAAACTTCATTAGGTCTTTATTTGAATAATATATTTAATGTTTTAATTTTAAAACATGCAATATAGATACTTTACTGCTGAATATTATAAAATCTACCACATGATTGTCTGGGTAAAAGATGTTTCGTTTGTAGCTATTTCTTCACCTACACTCCTTTCTCTCATCCATTCTACACCCACTTCTGTTGTAGTGCCTACATGAAATCAGTCAACCATGGCGAGTTAGTATTTGGAGACTGGGGACTGTTGATGTTAAAAATAAATAAATAGGTTAGCACTACAGAGTTATGTTCACAGCATATATGAAAAGAAGCTAGATAAAAATATAAATACTCCTGCTGGAAGGTTGCAATGTAACACTGCTTTATTTCTTAGAATAACACACAAAGTGCAAAAAAAACCACACAGAGAGAAACAGGCTGGCTGCTCCCTAAGAAAGTAAAATGCAACTCACCCCACCTTTTAAGCTGGCACGTACCAGGCTGATTATGCTGGTATGCTTTGCTACAGACTAGAGTCCCCTACCTAGTCTGCAAGCAGGATCAAGAAATCCCTCCACCCTTGAAATAATAGTCTGCAATTTCAACACAGTTCTCCGTACACCTCCAACAGGTACCTCAGTAACTGCCTATGAATCTTCATGTTCTTATCTCAATTACCCCCATCCTCTTCTCCTTCCCCATTTTCCCCCCTTCTTGGGCTTTATGCAAACCTGTTGAGGTTAATGGGCATTCAGTTTGTTCCTCTCTCTCGCTGTGTCTTGTATCAAAGTAGGTTGTAAGGTCATCAGGGTAGAAACTGTCTCTTCCTATGTGTTTATACAGTGACTAGCACAATGGGACATTGATTGTGACTTCTAGGTCCTAACTCAGTATAAACAAGTAAATAAGTAGTGTGGCAATATCTCTAATGGAGAAAAAAATTCTGCAAACATCTTCAGTGTAAATTTGAGTTTCTTGTATGGGTAAGGTCAAACCCTTCAGCCCATTATTTGCAGAAAATGCAAGTGATATATTTAGAATACCCTGCACTTTGAGATAGTCCTCAGAGCTCGTAAACTTTTAGGGCTCAAATATTATTTCAAACATGCTCAATTTAATTATACTTAATTGATTAGTTATTGACTTTTTATAGGAAAAACACTGTATGGTTTCTTATTTGTGTTGTTGCATTTAATTCAGCATTCAATCAATTAGTATTGTGTGTATTTTGTTTATGGTACAGAACACAAGTTATTTTAATTAAAATATGGTTCTTTATTTTAGCCAGCAATGTCAGATAGACTATATTAAGATATTTTTAGCCCTTCAGGCCATTACTTCCTCTCCTCATGCCAGAACCAGTTTTCCTTGAGAGGTGTGCGTAGTTGAAGAAACAATAAGAATCTGAGAAAATATGCTGCAACCTGGTTCATTCCCTCAGGAAACACTACTTGAGTGGCAAAAGACCCACAATATAGGAATTGGACTTACTTTCACAAAACCAAGGATTTAAGCACAGTGTGTGGTATGTATTACTGCTATGCTGCAAGGAAACATAAAGAACAAGGCTTTATCTTTCAGCCTGAAACCTTGGAACCTCTGGGAGTGCACATTCTAAATCAAGACTCAAAACATTTTCACAGCACAACTGCAAATTGAAAATAAGGACTGTACTATGTAGACAAAGATGTAGGAGAAGAGAAAATCTGAAAAGATTAAAGCATACCCAGATCTACCTTGTGCCTTTTCTAACCATATTTATTTATGGGACTGTTTTTTTCTGTGGTGACTTTATTTGGGGTGGAAAGAACAGCTTTTTTTATTTTTTTAAAAAGCAGCTATCTGCTTATTGCTTTAATGTAACATCGATATATGCTATATGCTTCAGAATCATTACAGTGAGCAGAATGTCCTGACAAATGGAAGTGAAGCAAAACATTTTGCACTGTATCTCATCATTGAAACACACTTTTAATAATTGCACTGTATATTGTAATACAAATATTACAGAAATAAGGATGGAGGTGGTTTATGGTTTTGGTCTGAAAAACCAAAAGGAGGCTTGTTCAGATCAAAGTCCCTATATATCCAAACTTGAGAGGTGGTATTAGGCTAAAATCAAAAGCTTTTTCCTATCTTTAAAAATGCAAAGATCCCTGTACCTAGTAGTGAGGTTTAGATCAGGGATCTCAAACTCAAATGACCACGAGGGCCACATGAGGACTAGTACATTGACCCGAGGGCCGCATCACTGACACCCTGCCCCTGCTGCCCCCCAGCCCTGCCCACTCCACCTCTTCCATGAGGCCCCGCCTCTTCCCACCCCTTCTCCGCCCCCATTCCAACCCCTTCCCCAAAGTCCCCACCCCAACTCTGCCCCCTCTATGCCCCTATTCCAACACCTTCCCCAAATCCCCACCCCTGCCCCACCTCCTCCTCCCCCTCCCCTGAGCACGCAGCTCCCTGCTCCTCCCCCACCCCTCCTGGAAAGTGATAAGCGTCGCCAAACAGCTGTTTGGTGGCAGGAAGTGCCTGGAGGTAGGCAGAGGGTGGGGGAGCTTGGCTGTGGGGGAGGGAGAGCGGCGAGTGAGGGGAGCTTGGCGGCCGCAGAAAATAACTCGGGGCCGGGGGGCGCGGGGAACTTGGCGGGCCACAGGAAATAATTAAAAGGGGCTGCATGTTTGAGACCCCTGGTTTAGATCTTCAGTAGGGACAAAGGAAAACGTCTGCACAGCACTTAAGTAAATATGGCAAGGGGCTTGTTCCTGCAAGCTGCAGAACGCAGGGTCCTCAGCGAAGCTAAGCGTGCTCAGCACCTTGCAGAATCAGCCCCATGTTTTTTCCCTTCAATAAGAATTGCCAGCTTCCAGTATAAGATTGTTCAATCATAACTAAATTATCAGAAGTGGTTCCAACACCAAACTGAGTTTGAAACAAGATCCAAATATTAATAGTAAAACATGCCCTGCAATCCATTCCATAGCTTTGGACCACAACACTGAGAGCTTTTGTTTGAGTCTGGTTGTAGGCTTTCCCCTTGAACTCTTCTACAGTTGTCAGTCTGCCAAGATGAGCCTGGGGAGCTCCAGGCTAGGGTGGGTGCACTTTTGAAAAAGTCCTGTCTTTGAAACTTAGCTTTTACTTTTGACATCTCCTTTGGATTGAACATTTCTGTATTTCTGTCTTGCAGCCAGAGGTGTTAAGTTTTCACAGAGGAACATGTATATTTAATTGGTTATTTAGGTTAGAGCTGCAGGACTCTCAAAGAACATGTTCTGCCTTATAGTGTGGTGTGTTGGTTCTGCCCTCCTCAGTCACATCTAGGGAGGGTGCCCTATAATACTTTGGAAATAATATACAGTAGACTCAAGTATAAGGACTGTTTTCAGTAACTGAAGTGGCATTATTGGATCCTAGTTCTATATCTGTTCATACCCATAACAGAAAGGCCCACTTGTGCAACTGAAACTAAAATTGATGTTTATGGGAATTACACTTGATTGGGACCTGACTCAGTCCGCTGAAGTCAATGGACTCCCAGTGAGTGTGGGGTCAGGCCCATCTTTTGCCTAACTGTACCATTTATACCAATTAAAAATAGTGTAGTGCCATAGTGTAAATGCTTCTTACACTGATGGCAGAGGTTTTTCTGTCAATATAAGTAATCTACCTCCTCGAGCGGTGGGAACTAGATTGACAAAAGAAATCTTCCCTTGATCTAACTGTGTCTACAGAGGAAGTTAGGTTGGCTTAACTGCAGCACTCAGGGTGTACTTTTTTTACACCCCATGACCAATATAGCTAGGTTGAACTACATTTTAAGTGTAGACCACGGCTAGGGAACTATGTGCTTGTACTTCTATGGATGTGAGCTCTCATCCTTCCAGTCAAATGGAAGTGTAGAATGAAAAATCTAATTTCTGGTTTTTTAAAACCATATCTGATTCCCATTTTCTCTTGTCAGGGTTCTTTTATTTGAATCAATCTTTTGCTTTTCTCAGGAATTTGTTTTGAGCTCTTCATATGAAGCAAAGTCCATAACCATAATAAAAGTTACCAGTTTGGTTGTCGATAAGATATTCAAAGACCATATTTTGAAGTGCTAATATCTAGCCTTACTTACCTGATAGGTTTCCTAGTGATAAAATAACTTATTTTTGGTCAATAAAGAATACATTTCTGTTAAATGGTTAAGCTTTAGCAGCAACCAATCATACATACTGTACTGTTCACTATTTTATTAGTGGGGGAAATTAGAATATTTATTGAAAATCTCAGGAATTACATGTGTTGTCTCAAAATAGAATTTTGTACACAAAGTGGTTTTCAAAAATTACTCTATATTATATTAGACTTATGCTGTAACTTTTTAAAGAAAAAATTGAATCAAAACCAGATATTTCCTTGTACTCCAACTGTCGTTACTTGTCTTGAATGCCCTAATCACTGGTCTAGGGGTATTTTAGGGCAATGTCAGGGAAAACCCGAAAGTATGGTAACTCTAGTCACTGACAGGTTTTTAGGCACCTAGGGGACTTTATCCTACAGAAATATAGACACTGTAGCACTGCGAAGACTCACCGGCACGGCACCTCCTGCTGGTCGTCGTGGGAATGAGCTCTTTTTCCAGCACGGAGAACCCTCTGCAGGCCAGTGTCTCACCTGCCACTGGCCCCGTGTCCCTTTTACCTTGGGGTGCTGCCCTCCTGGCAGTACCCCCACACTCTGGGTCTCTCCTCCCCCAGGGAACCCCCAACGCTCCAAGTCCACCTTGCCTCAGTGGCTACTGCCAGTTATCATCTAGCCCCGCTCACTGGGGCAGATTGCGGTCTGTAATGTCCACTCATCATTGGCAAGGGGTAGGACCTGCAGCCTTTGCCTATCCTCAGGCTGCCCCTCTGCAGCTCCAGTACCTGCGTAGGCCTTTACCAAGTCCTCAGCCTGGGGAGTTGCCAGGTTGGAGCTCCCCAGCTCCCTTTGCCCTATTCCCCAGCCCTACAGCACTTCAGGTACTTGGATCCCAGGCAACTAAGTCCTTCTCTCTCTACTGCTAGAGAGAGACTCCCCAGCACTGGGGCACTGCCCTATTATAAGGGCCAGCTGGGCCCTGATTGAGCTGGCCAGAGCTGTGGCTGCTTCCCCAATCAGGCTTTCTGAGCCTCAGCCCTCTCCAGAGCTGCTTTTAACCCCTTCAGGGACGGAGCAGGGTGATCACCCCTCTACAGACACCTACAGAGTTAAGTATCTGCTAAGTGGGAGTTTTGGACACCAGTTTGGATTTAAACCCCTAAAGTGGCAGTCAAATACCTAAATTCCTATTGGAATTTAGCCCTGAGTTATCCTCCTTCCATGGTTTCCATAGAACATGGCTTTGCCAAGATGTCTACAAAGCACTCCATGGCAGCTAGTCAAGTTATGTACTTTTAACCTTGCTTATTAGCCAAATCATTATAATCTCACTCTTACCTTGTATCTTCCCCATTTGTCTGTATTCTTCATCCAGGATGTCAGAGGAGGGGGAAAAAAGGGAGGGTCATCATCTACTTAAACTGTAGGCTCCTTGGGGCAAGGACTTTCTTTTCAGTGTGTGTGGGTATGTACCCTGCCCGCTAATTGGGGCTTTTCGGTGCTACCACAATGCAAATAATAATAATATGAAAAGACCTCCAAGTCTCTCTCTATATGTATCTTACTAAACTGAGTAACCCTGATAATTAAATGATGGCTATTTCCCCCCATATACTCAGATAAAGTTTAGAGGTGGACCAAAGAGATTGGAAGTTCAGCAAAACTAAAATCATCAGTTTGTGTTTGCAAAACCAACACAAGTTTGATTCTGGGTTTAAATTTTTCTTCATCACCTAAACTTATTCTGACGGTGTACTCCATAAGGCTTTATGGGGGGATGCTTATAAATGTATATATGATATAACTGGAATATGTTTTATGCTACATGTGCCATGTAACGTATCTCTGTAAAAGTTATGATCTACTGAATCTATTCCTCCTGGTTGTATGCATGTATCATTTTTGTAGTTGAAGTTATGAATATTGGTTGTATATTTGCTGGTTTTATACATAGCCTTTGTAAGAGCATTGGATCAATGTCTGGAGAAAGGAATGCTTTATACAGGGTAAAACGGATTTATTCAGGGTTTGAATCCCATTGGGAGTTGGGCACCTGGGTGTCAAAGGCAAGAGCACTTCCTGAGCTGCTTCCAGGCAAGCCTACAGCTGTTAGGGGCCGTGGTTCAGACCTGGGTCTGGGTTTGCAGCAGGCTAGCGGGTCTGGTTCAAACCAGACAGGATTCTGGAGTCCCAAGCTGGAAAAGGCAGGAAAGCAGGGGCAGGAGTAGTCTTGGCACTCCAGGTGGCAGCTCCAAGGGGATTTCTATGATACCAACCCGTCACACTTATCTCTTAATAATTCCTGTTACTCTAATGTATTTTTTCTATCTTGGCCTTGCCCCTGACCTTTACTCGGTGTTCAGTGTATTTGGGTTCCTGGAGTGAATGCAGATGCAGTTGCAAGTTTAGCCTTCAGACAGAAGGGGTTCTGAGTAAAGGTTAATAAGGATTAATATCCTAAAACCTAGCTTCATTAATCTAAACAGCCATTTTTTCTCTTTGAAATGCAAGAGACAGATATGGATGTATAATTACACAGCATAAATACAACATTTACTATACCATGTGAGAGGTCTCAGACATTTCTTATTGTAAGTAGAAGGATAAATAGTTAGATCAGGTATTATTGTGTGGCAATTATTAATAAATGATGATAGTATGTATAATACAGGATTTTTAATTTCAAGATAATGGCATACATGTGTCAATATGTGGTGAGGATATGGCCTTTTAAAACAGAGTCTTTAAGATAGATCTAAGATAAAACAGCAGGGGCTAGAGCCGATGTCTGTCAATCAATTCCTTGCTGATTTTCCTTTGAAAAGGAAATAGGATAGCAAGCACATAGAATGTGGAACAAATTACTGGAAGCATGGAGATAAATCAATTATTCACTATTTATTATAAAATAGCTCAACATTTACAAATTTACGGTATAATAAATTCCTTTACTCTAAATATTACAGACGGTTTTAATTTTGCCATTCTCGGTTTCTGCTGTTAACACAACTGTGGGGTGTGGGGATATTTTTGTTTAGAAAATTTAGTAGGAAAAATAATTCAATTCCATTTTAGATGACTTCATGCTCCCCAGATTTCGCTCTTCTGCAAAATTCCACCAGGATGGTGGATATTTTTAACAGCAAATCACATGAACGTTTGAAAAAAGCCAGTTTTGTGTGAAGTGTCTTGCTTGTGCAGTTCTGATCAGACACTGTATTTGTCTTTTGTTGGGAGATGTTAGTAAAAGTGGAGAAAGGGTCTTTATCCAGATCAGCTGGCTGCTGAAAAGCGTCTATGTACTTCTAATTTGTTACAGGAATAAAACAAATCATTCTTACTTTGAGAGAAAAATGGAAATATTGTGTCTGATACTCCAAATAAACCTAAATGCATGACATATTTGAGAATAGTGTAGGCTTGTTTCAGAGTCTCGCCTACTGATAGGTCATCTGCCACAGTACTAACTGCTGATAAACTCCACTGCTTGGAGAAAGATAGGGGTGCATTGTGAGTTGGATAGTTTCTGAATATTTGTACAAGAAAAGGGAAATCTTTTCCATTTCTAAGGACTTTGCTTTCCAGAAATTAATCAAAAAAGGGTTTGCTGTTCTTGAGCACTATATCAGAAGTTAGTTTTTGATACGGAAAGTTTTGTAATGATTAGAGCAGGGGGCAGGGAGCCAGAACTCTGGGTAAGGTCCTCACTCCCATTCTGGCCCTTTTACACTGGGCTAGAATAATATACAAGGGTCCCAAAAGCCTTGGTTCTTGCTAGGGAACGATTCCTCCAAAACAGGCTCTGCTGAGGACATCCATAAACCTGCTGTTGGAGAGCTTCCTTGCAAGTCCTGGTGTAGGGGGCATGCCAGCAGGGGCATTGCTGGGAGCAGGAGCCAGAGGGGCCTGTTGGTGGAGGGTTAGCAGCATGCAGTGCAGTAGAGATCCCAGGCAGCACTGCAGCCCATAGTCTGCTGTAAATTAGGCCATGAGGGCTGTCTAATTGACTGTGTTATGCTGGGATTCTCTCCAGCCCACAGAGCAGCCCTAGATCATAAGGGTACAAAGGCTGCTTAAAGACACCATACTCTCCTACTGTCCCCTGGTTACAAGTTCTACAGTATATCTGCACTTGAGCTAGAGTTATAATTTCCATCTCAGGTAGATGTAAGGGCGCTAACTTTGACTGTGCTTATGTGCTAAAAATAGAAGTGTGGCCATATTGGAGTGGACAGTTAGCTATGTGAGTAAGTACCTAGAGTCTTGGGTGGGATTGTACTTGGGACAGCTATGCTGCCCACACCACCCTGGGCACACTTCGATTTTTAGTGTGCTAGCTGGAGCAAAGCTAGTAGTGCACATATGTCTACCAGCTCGAGTGTAGATGTACACTGAGAGGTGCAGCACAGAAGCTCACTCCGGGGCTCTAAGTGTAACTCCATCACTGACTTGCTGCATTGACTTCAATGGGCCGCTCAGAAGCTTAAAGCACTTAAGTGCTTGCCTGTTAAGGGGCCAGAGGGGGAATGCATAGTCTTAAAGTGAAGGACCAAAAATCTTTGATGTGAGACACTTAGTGCTGCTGCAGGATTCATTCCTTTGGCACAAATAATTTCTGTTATCTCAGGTCCATGATTCTTTGTCTGATCCAAATAATTCTTACTCTCAACATGAGGGGACACCAAATTTGCAGGTAACGCTGGTACTTGGAAGCTGAAATGACAAATAACTAACTGTGACCTTGGGCAAGTCAGTTAATCCTTTCTGTTCCTCAGTTTCCTCATCTCTCTTGAGGCTTAGCTAATGTTTATAAAGTGGTTTGAGTCATTGAGTTTAAAGCAGTATTTCTAAGTAATGACCCTTGCTGTTATGTAATCCAAGCAACTCAATGAAGAAGGAAGAAAATGAAAGGGAAGAAGTAAGCCAAAAGGAAAAGAGTAGTGAAATTGAACAATCATTTATTGGATTTCATTTAAGCCATATCACTTTTCCATAGGTCTTATTGCATCAGCTTGACTATTCCTCTGAAGGATAGATGGGTTTGAAAAGAGTTGTGGACTTATTCGTTTCACGTTTTGAGAAGGCTTTTAAATCATAGTCTCTGTTTTTTACAGACGTCTAGAAATTCTAGTCTAGATGGTGTCCGCATTGATTTCTCAGTGTTCATCTGAAATTCGTGGTAGCACACAAGTGAACAATAGGCAATGACATAGAAGTGAGCAGCTTTGCAACTCTTTGGTGCAGATTTTGTTGTTCCTTGGGATGCTGAATAGACAGCAAAACCAATCGGATAAGCATGGGGATGATGCCTGAATATGTGAAAAGAAAACAATACTGGAACATGAAAGCAAGAAATAAACTGTAAAGGGATCTTTACAAAAAGAAACTTAAGTCAAATTTTTCCTGAAAGAATTCCTCTGAAAATGTCAAACAATGGCACAGTAAAAAGGGCAGGTGATTGTCAATGCAGAAATTATACTTGCATTTGCAGTGAGCTCTCCCAGTAAGTCATTAAAGTTCTGATGAGTGGTGTTGCCAGGAAGAGCTTTATGTGGAAATAAGACTTTGTTAAAAGTATGTGTTAAGCACTTCCTCTTTTCATGTGATCAATGCTTCAGTGGTGTCATAATATTTAAATGGGTTGCTTACTGTTCAGTGTGTGTGAAACACACAGCTTGGGAATATACTTAGTTGCTAAGACAAGGGCAAAAGGCAAGAGTGAGTTTCCATGCTGAGGACTAAACTGCTGGATGAAAAACAATAAGGATGGTGTTTGATCCAGACTCTTGGCACTGCTCATATGTCTTCAATAGATCTTTGTCAGTCACAAGATCACACAGCCCCACAGTAATACTAAAGACAGCATGCCTCTTTTTGCGCACTCCTCCCTCTTTGAAGAGTTATGTTTAGGAGCCAAGACTTTTGACAGATTTGACAAATGTTTATTAGTGCTTGTCCAGGACAAATAGTCATTCTGAACATACTTAGAGTACTGCAAAAATACTTTTGAAAATCACTGAGGTGCAGTCAGCTCCCATCAAGTGAGGATAGCCAATTTATTCTGCTACATGGTTGCACCCACTAAGTGAGAGCTTGGATAAAACGTCTTCTGGCCAATACAAATACATAGCCCACAAGTCTTGTTAAACAGCCTAATTTAAAGAAAAATGTCACCTAATTTTGCTTTTGAATAACTGATGGTCGCTGGGCTCTAGACAAAAGGCCTGATTGTCCCTCTCACTTACATCCATAAAAGTCAGGAGAAACCCCACTGAAGTCTATGGAGTCTATGGTGATTTAAAAATATTGTAGCTGATAAGATAAACAGGACTAAGAGCTTATGCACACACAATGCCTGATAGCCTCAGTATTGCTATCCTTTTGCATTCCTTCTCTACCTAGTCACAAGGTTTCACAGTTCTGTTTTCTTTTGTCTAAAACATCAAAATAAATTCTAGAGATTTTTTGAAGGAATGGGGGGAAAGTTGCCTTCAAAGATGCAACTAAAAGAACTGACTTTGAAAACACTTTGAGCATTTCTGTTGTGCTTAAAACAGCTTGAGCCAGGATAAATCCAGGATTAACTGTTCTGATGAGGGTCACTTCAGAATGAAAATATGTTAGCCAGACCAGGTTACATGAGACCAACGAAACTTGAAAGAGAGACATTTTTTCCTTATAAGAAAAGACAGATGGACTTTAGAAATAGAAAGGAACTGTCTATAAAATCTCAAACAAATTTTGAGTGCAATTCATTTACAAACTTGGAAACCGATGCCAAGGTGAGCTTTCTAACTTTTTGTGTTCACAAAAGGACCTTTTTCACAGCATGCAATTCATACAGAGCTAAGACATTTTGCATAATGCAAGTGACACTCCTTGATCCATTTTCCTCTTCTTTCCCTTTCTTGCAAATTGCAGATGTTACATCTGTAGCAGTTTCCATAGAAACCGTCAATTTTGGACGCTTATAAGAGGAGGGTGGGGGAGTAGCTTGGAAATGATTGACCAGGAAATGGATTTAAAATGAATAATTATTCAACATTTTAATGCTACTAAAAAATACCACGAGTCATTAAAGTTGTGGCCTGAGATTTGGCAACTTGATTAGGTGAAGTTTTCCACTGTGAAGATTCTGGTGAAGGAGCTGGGTACTAAATTTTAACACTAAAGGATCCTGGCATTTCTGTAGCTGTTTTTCTTTCCCTCAAGAAGTAAATTTCCCACAGCACAATCACATGCTTGAATTACCTGTGTAAGCACGGCTGAAGTGAACTGGGCATTGATAATTAATAATGAAGTATTCATCCATCTTTGTTGTCTTGAAAATGTGGAGACTTTGAGATGATCTTTAACAAAGCAGGACTATTTGGACCCAATCAGTGTTTCAGCCATCAACAGCAGTGCTTTAAATGGGGAAGTATACATATTCAGCTAAAGCTAAAAAGAAGAATGGCAACATTGTGAAACTTTATAGAATGCTAAAGAAGGTAGAAGACTGTTTCACAGTGTCTTCCAGCGCTGCTTGCATAAGCTCTCCCAATAGCGTGAATACTCACTAAAAATAACTATAGCAAACAATTTCAAAAGAAAAAAAAACAATAGGGGAAGAGGCAGGGACTTGATGGCTTAGCAGCTAAAACTCTGAACCTTTCACCTTCAGAGCCATGCTGAATGTCCTACTTGAAGTTCTCAGGGAAATTATTTTCTACTTGCAAATGGAAAGACCTTACCACACATAATTGGAAGTGATTTAAGATAAGGAGTTTTATGTGAGCATGACCCTTTTAACCTGCACATTTTGTCATGGGGCTTTTTATTGCTGGAGACATTTACTCCAGGCAACAATTTGTCTTTTTTATTTATTTTTTTGTAACAGTGACATTTTTTCTCACACTGATATTTCATGAGGTTAAATATTTAACTTTTCTATAATTAAATTATTACATATGAGCTCTGCTGTGAAGATAATATAATGAATCATTAAATAAATGTATTATAATATACTTAGACAAAATATTCAAGAGCAGCAAGATGTTTATATGATCAAACTGATGTGGAACAAACGTCACAAGCAAACTAAACACAGGAAGCAAACTGTGTGGTATAATAATAGGTTACAGTGTAGTAGCCGTGTTAGTCTGTGTCAGCAAAAAGAAAATAAGAAAGAAAGAAATACTTGTGGCACCTTAGAGACTAACAAATTTATTTCAGCATAAGCTTTCGTGGGTTAGAACCCACTTCATCGGATGCATGGAATGAAACATACAGTAGACAGATATTTATACAGTCAGAGAAACATGATAAGGTGGAAGTGCGTGAACCAACCTTAAGAGGCTAATTAATTGAGAGGAACCATAACAGCAGGGAAAGAAATAATGTGGTATAATAGTAGCCACTAGAGTCAGTGAAGAGCAATCCCTGTCATGTGACTAAAGTATTTGCCTTTAGGGTCTTGGAGCAATGCAAGTCATGTGACTGAGGCTAGGAAAAGATTTTTAGGTTCTTGCCAGCACTCCCGTTTATCAGGTCCCAATTACATGCAGGATGAAATGGCAGTTTCTGAAATTGCACCACAGGTGTATTCTATCACAGTTGGGTTTATAGTACCATATACTATACTTAAGGATACTTAGCTTCTGTTTGCACCATATTTGAACTGTGGATAGAGGGTTTCAGTTACTAACTAAGCCAGTGCTTTAATCTTCACTGAACAAACATTCCCCTAAACACAAGATTTAAAAAGTTATAAATAAAAGCTACAGATTACATCTTGAAAAGGTATTTAGGCCTTAACCTGATATGACCTAGCTAAAATTCTTCAGAACAACTAGGTTGAGGAGAAAAATAAAATAATATGAAAATCTTATTTTGAGCAGAAAGAGAGATCTAAAAGGCTTTAAGAGTTAGGAAAATGGGGGGAAAGAGAAATACTAAAAATGCAAATGATAACCACATTAGACTTGCTGGTGAAACAGAGTTAAGTGCTTCAGTTCATATGCAGCTTGGCAAATACATGAGCACAAATCAGTGCAGGGGAAAAATATGCTTGGAAATCCCTAGAGACTGACTTCACATTGCTAATTTACAACCACATGCTGCATCTGTCACTTTTACAAATCAATGAGAGTGCCTACCCTTTAACAGCACAGGGTCACTAGTAAAGGTTGCTAGTGTCAGCCATACAGACAAGACCTTTCAGGATGTCAAAAAAGAACCTTGGTGACGCACATTAACACCCACACGCTCCTTTATGTCACTTCCAATTTACTTTATCTTAAATTGTCAGCTAGCAAAACTCACTCCCATATTAATAACTAGAGGTTTGCATCCAAGCCAGGAAAAATAAACCCTGCTGATAGCTCCATGAGGCAGCTGCCTTGCTCTAAGGAAAGCCAAAAGGGAAAGATACAGCTCTCAGTCTTAGTGGAGATTCTGCAACATCAAGAAAAACAGAGATGATGTAACTTGCAGATGGCATATGTATAGCAGATAGAAAAGCCTTTATATTCTGTTACTTTCATTAGATGCTGTTCAGTAAGAAAGCGATCCAGTTCATTTACAGAGTTAGACTACAAAAGAAGACATTCAAGACCAAAGAATTTGGCTCAAAGCTCCCCCGCCCCCCACTTTCCAATTTGGAATTCCAGCCAGCCTATATGAACGCAGATTGTGAAGTATGGAAGTGCAGGAGACTCTCTCTTCCTATCTGTTACTTAACATGAGAGAAACCTGTTACTTTGGAGCAAAGCTTCCCATTGTCCTTCAAAACTGGAATCATATTGTATCTCCAACTCTCTGCCACTAGCACTACTTTTTGAATACTGCAGATTTTATATAAACCCTTAATAGATGTAGAACAAACCCTTTATAACTAAGGAACTTTATAACTAAGTTGTACTCAGTTTTACATATAAATACATGTTGGCATGGGGAAAAGACTGAAATAGAGACCTTTCCATGAAACACTGAGAAATAACTAAACACGTGTCTATAGTGATAGTGCTGCAACATATCGACTCATTCTCTACAGAATACAAATTTGTGCGTTACCCTGGTTCTAATCTTGTAGTGCTACTGAGTTCATTGGGAGTTTTGCCTGGGAAAGGATGGCAGGATTGGGTTCCACATAGTTATACAAATGTAATAGCAACATATCTCAAGTCTGATGGAGGGAATGTTTAAAAGAAGTGGATTGTAGCCACATCTGGCAGAGATGCCCACAAAGAATGCTGTTATGGAAATGATTTATAACATTACTATGGAAGTTCTCCCTGTGGATATGTTGCTGAGTTTAGTAGGCTGGGGCAGTTTGTCTTCCAGAGCTGATAGCCGAGTAGGAAAAAACTTGCACAGTTTCTTTACCTGACAGCCAAAAAACCCCAAACACTTTAGCTGCTCTCTACAGAATGTTATGCCTCATCACTATAGAAGTGGTTTGCAAGGGTATGGGATGTTGTAGTAATGAAGAAATGTATGACTGTGAAGAACAATTACACTACCACTGTCTATCATGCAGATTCTTTTCCAGACTTTGCTGGAGAGATGGGTTGGACACAAGAGACTATATCTCTTCATTCCATCTTTCCTTTATAAGATACTGTTATCTTCAATGCTCTAAATTCTAGTCTGAGTTTCAGTGATGTAAATCAGCAGAGCTATGCCAGAATTGTATCAGTTTTACAAAGCAGAGGTTTTGGCCAATGTATAGTTACAGAATACAGCATATACATTGGGGTGGGGGGGGGTGTCTTGGTCCCTGCACCATTGCCTGTGAACTACTTCAGTGGCATACAGGAAGCATAAAGGGGCCACAATGAGCCTAGTGATAATTCTTTCAGCACAGAAGTAGCAGAAGGCCAATGTACATGGGCCTAGGCTGTTCTCCTCAGACCGAGGTAGAGGGAATGCAAGGGGCAGGGAAGCGGAGATGTCCATAACGTTCAGCAGTACAGCACAGTCAATAGGCAGCTATTGTAGGAGGTTACTGTAAGTTAGAGAAACCTCCTGGGCTGCTCTAAATTAAACTGGAGCCCATATTGGTCCCTATAGCAGCCCAGAATCAGAGTGTTTGTTTAAAAGTTAATCTAAAGCTACCCTTTCCCCCTCCATTCAAGCTACATTTTCTGTGCTGTTCTGAGGAATGCAGCACAGAATCATTCCCTGGATAGTGTAGTATAGTATGTTAATGACTTTCATTTCATAGGTTTCATCTATCTATTATTATTTTAGTGTTAGTTCATTTGTTTTATATAGTTGTGTGGTCGGTGCTATGATGTGCTAAGGCATTTCACACATATCTTTAGTCCTGCCTTGAGGAGCTTACAGTCTAAGAAAACAAGTAATCAAATGCAGTTTTAAGAAAGAAAAACACCAACTATCCTCCTGCATCTCTACTCAGCCATTTTCTGATTATGATTATTTTTACTCATTTTGGACAAATTTTCCCACCCTTACTCATGTCCTGCTGACTTCAGTTGGAATACTTTCACAGTAAGGTCCTACTCAACATTGTTAAGGTTGGCAGAATCTGGCCTTATAATACAAACTGCACTGCTCTTTCTCTTTTCTGTGTTAAATAATACTTTTTGCAATAAAAATAAATGAGGACATTTTCTC
Organism: Chelydra serpentina; assembly: GCA_037349315.1. NCBI lineage: Eukaryota > Metazoa > Chordata > Testudines > Chelydridae > Chelydra > Chelydra serpentina. The sequence goes on from JBAIAC010000042.1 coordinate 34,689,025, forward strand.
CCACAAGAAATCTATACATCATCTCAAGTCACACTGAGCTACACCCAGTATGTTAGGAAACAAATACTAAAGGTAAGAAGTTAAATATTCGGTTATGGCCAAGCAGCACTCAATGCAAATTGAGACTGAATTTGCAATGTTGGTTTAAGCTCTTGTACTACTCTTATCCTGCAGAATTTATTTGCAGGACCATCCCCTGTGCACCATGTTAGAACAGCCTGAAAGTTGCTCTAACTCTGTTTGCTGGCCTAATGGATCAAAACTAATGATCCTAATGGATCAAAACCTAATGGTTCAAAACTATAGCAGTGAAATGGTATGGCATAGGAACATCTGGCCACATCTCTTGTACTCCATCGATTCCCCATTTTCCCTGTTACACCAGCAGGAGGGAGGCAGCAATAAGAACCTCAACACCAGTACAGTTTCCTTCTTACAGTGGGATAACCCTCCCAGAGTCGGGCATACGAGGTTTGCACCACACAGAAGAGTCAGGTTCAGAGAAGCAAGCATATGAAGTGCCCCTTCAGGTTACCATCTGCAAAGATGCTGTCTTTAGTAACAGTTCCCTTTGAATTAACTTTGTTAGCACCGAGAGTTTAAGGCAATTCTGGCTTTTGTAATTTGGTCGCTGATATCTTTTAATTCAGCACCTAACAAAAAAGGGACATGATCTGTATTTCTTAGATCTCTTGCCTAGAAAGAATTGTACTTTATTGTTTTAGAACAGCAAGAACTGGGCCTGTCTTTTTACTTAATTCAAAGAGCTCCAAGGGTTCTCCCTGTTCCCCCCCTCCACCTTCTCTCTCTCTGGTTTTTCATGTTCTCTAGAGAATATAAGTGGGTGAATAATATCAAGTTTTTAACTGGGCATCACCCCCACTCAGCATGATACCACAGAAGAAAATGGAATGAATAATCCACACTGGTCAAGGAGCTAAAGGCTGAACTTGATCCATAATTAAACAATACTTTCACATGGCTAAGCAAAGAGCAAGCAGCTATCACTACTCTCTGATGTTCTTTTAGAAGTCTCGTCTCCATTTGAAAGCTTGCCTTAGAAGCTGTTTCCCCCCGCTAGCTTCTTTGACAAGTATTTTAAATAATGCCCCAGCTATCAAAATTATTTTTCTTCCTTTACATGTCTTGGACTTTTTCATACAGTATTATAGCATAAATATAGTGAGAATACTCTTAATTAAAACTAGCAAAGATCCTGCATAAGGCAAATCCTGGATTCAGGGCTGGATTGTCCTCCCCACACCCCCACTGCGAAGCCCCAAGGGAGGGGGCTGAAGAAAAGGAAATGTGAATAAGGAATTCTCCAATATCATTCATAGAGGCTGAGGTTGGGTTGGCTGGTCCTCCTAGAACAGGCTATAGGGCTCACCCAGAAACCATGAAGATCTCCAAGGATTTGTGGAACTCCAGGGCTATCATTGCAGAGGCCTCTTACTTCCACCACAGCTTTGCCCTCTGGATCCAAATTCCCAGCCCTAAGATCTGGCTGCTCAGCTCCATTCGAGCTATGTTAGCAAGTAGCACCATATGACTTCCCCAAGGATCCACCGTAACATGAGATTCCTGCTACAGAGGTGGCTCAGAAGATCATACAACCTCAGGCTTTTCTGTTAAGTTCTGTGGGGCCAGCAGGGGATTTTGTATGCCATGGCCCTTCCATCTATCTTAGGCCTAGTCTATTCTAAAAAAGGTTTGTCAGGCTTCCTAGTGTAGATGCATCTTATACCAGCCTCCCTCCGAAAAAGGGCTTTTGCCAGGATAGCTTATACTGGTTTGGTGAGCACAATAAACTATGCCAGAAGGAGCATTTTGGGGGCTTTTACCGGTATAAAAAACATTTTAAAAAAATCACATCATTCACTGATATTGCTATACCAGCAAAAGTTTCTAGTGTAGAGCTGAATTTAGCTGGCCTCCATTACTGTAATATATGAGTGCCTCACAGTCTTCAGTATATTTGTCCTCACAATGCCATTGTGAAGTAGGAAAGTTCATTTCCTGCCTGCCCCATACTCCCAGAGCATCCTCAGCAAAGTGTGGGCAAGTCTGTGGGATTGACAATGTTGCAGAGTGGCTAGCCAACCTTAGACCCGTGTGTGTGTAAATCCATTGATCGGGGACCCAATCCATCCCAGTCTTTACCCATTTATCAGCCAGGCAATTCCATCTCAAATCAATGAGCGTTTTTGCTAAAGTAAAATCTAAGTAAAGTCTTTTTGATTTGGTCTATAAATAGTTCACGCACTGTGTAGCTCTGGTTCATTACATAGTATACCAGATAGCAGTTAAATCATCATTTCGCTGAACATTTTGTTTAATTACGTTCCTTTATACTATGTGTAATATTGATTGTGGAGGGAGGGGGGTATTAAAAATATAAAGATGTGTAATTCTGGTAATTATGATTTTGTACCATCTCGTTCTTGAATATTTCATTTGGAGGTATGTGAATCAATGAAAAAATATAGACTGTAGAAAAAGCTGTTGACATGAACAAACCCTTCGTTTTTTAATAATCCCTGCAGATATTCAGTGCTACTGATGTATTAGCATACTGTCATTTCTGTCTGTTTCTTTTTTACTTTAAAAAAAATCTATTTGCATAATTATGTAGAGTGCAATCTCTTTCAGGTTATTCTTGGGTGCCAAGCACTTAGTACTGCATATTACTAAAGGAGATAAGCTTCACTATATTCATGATTTCCTGTACCTGGAAACCCAACCCCCCCTCACCCCCCCCCCCCCCGCAAAAGGAACTGGTAGCATTTTCTATGCTGTTTCTAGTGTATTTGTGAAGAATATAGCTTTAGGTTAAAATGATTTTGGATATTATACTAACTCTGGGGCTAAACTGGAATTGTCTTATTTAACTTCTGAAACATATAAAAATGAATAAGCAGTGCCTCTTTCATTATATCTGTGATGAAGAAAACTTGAATGAAATGTTGACCTTTGGGGACCTTTGGTTTCCATTCTGAAAATAAATGAAGTAGTATAACTATTTCCAAGCTGATCAGAACCTGAGCATGAAAGCAAAGGAATAAGAATCAAATAGATAATTCTCCTGAAACCTTGACTCAAATGAAAATACTCCTAGGAAATCCATGTATTTGCATTGAGATACTGCCCCTTTGAAGATCCAATTAATATTTCCTGACAGTGGTTTGTACATGAATACCTTTTATGTAAAATAAATGTGACACACTATACCTTGGGGGAGCACCCTGTAACCCCCATATTCCTCATTTACATATAATTGTGATATTGCATATAAAGAAGCATAGGCGCCGACTCCGTGGGTGCTCCGGGGCCGGAGCACCCACGGGGAAAAATTCATGGGTGCTCAGCACCCACCGGCAGCTCCCCACCGGCCCTGCGCCCATTACCGGAGAACTTACCTTTGCCCCCGACGCCAGCCGACATTGCGGGGCCCCGCCCCTGACGACGGCCGACGTTGCGGGGCCCCTCCCCCAACGCACCCAGCGGAGCTGACAGAAGTCGGCTCCTATGTAAAGAAGGCCATGTGAGGTATCAGGGGAAAGGTTTTGATCTGCTGAAAGTCACTGTTCTATCTAAATATGTGTATCATTAATGCATACGAAGTTATGAGAATTGTGTTGTATGGTTGTCACTAAGAGATGCTGTGGGTTTGGGAAGCTCCAAGATACTAGCTGCCCAGAAACAATGCCAAGGAAAGTAACCAACACCCAGGCGGGTGTCAAACAACCATTAACAGTCATTGTCCAGCAAGGGAGATACAATTGAATGACTCACCTGCATGAGGCCACACCAGGGGAATTGCTCAACCTTGCCTGGGAACTCAGCAATGCCCACCAGACAAGCCTGGACTTGTGTTCTCCAAGCACACGGGACTGAGGGTATAAAACAGGCCAAGCATGGGGCCCCTATGTTTTATCTCCTGCCCCCACCTACGCTGCAAGCAACAAAGACATTCAGAAGACTGAAGACTCCAAAAGAGGAGACTGGCCCAGGTTTAAGGGACAAACCTGTATGTTAAGGACTGCAATATCCAGTGGGGCGAGAAAAACTGCTTAATCTGGCTGTTACCCAGTCTAGTAGTGTTGTGAGTTTAGACTGTTTCATTTTCTTTTGGTAACTCATTCTGACTTTTTGCCTATCACTTATAATCACTTAAAATCTATCTTTCATAGTCAATAAATTTGTTTTACTGTTCATCTTTACCTGTGAGTTTGCTTCAAGTGTGTGGTGAATCTGCTCAGGTTTACAAAGGCTTCTGTATATCCACTTTCCATTGATGAAGTGGTGTACCAATTAATACATTTGCACTGCTCGTCTTGAACAGTGCAAGAGGGTATATTCCTGAGGTATAGTGCTGGGAGCTGTGGGGATTTGGCTCTGATGCCTTTGTCTGTGTGATTTAAGAGTGGCTATGGGAGCATTCATGCAATCTAGCTGGGTGTGGGGCTCCACATGCTCTTGTGCTGAGTGATCATAGTGCCTGCAGGGGTTTGCTGCTTGTCACTAGCAAAGCGTTGTGAGAGACAGCCCAGGCTGGAGAGTTAAGGGAGCACAATGGTCCCACAGTCCCAGGCTGCACGCTGGGGATCCCGTCACAAAATAGTTCTTATATTGTCTTATATCCTTAATAATTGTGTTTGGAGTAAAGTATTAAAGAATCCAAAAGAAAATTATGAATATTAGTAGTAGTATTTATTTGTATTAATGTAGAACCTAGGGCCCCAAAGGGGCCAGTGCTAGGCACTGTATGTAGGGTGTTTTTTTGCTCAACAAGTTTGGTTGAGCCTTTTTTTTTTTTCCCTCAACAAGTTTGGTTGAGCCGTTTTGTTTTGTTTTTGTGGGAAGTCCCGATTTTTGGGTCTTCCCATCTGGTCACCCTAACTGTATGTGATGTTGCACTCTGCATCATTTTATGAAAATATCATAATGAGTATGAATATAATGTAACTGGAATATGCTTCATGCAAAAGGTCTCTTGTAAGGTATCATCATAAATCTTATCTGCTGAGTGTGGTCATCCTATTTGAATAAATGTATCACTCTTGTATCTGAAACTAGAAATATGAAATATAACTCTGAGGTCCTATTGTAATATGCAAACTGTGGGCCATTAATGGTGGTTTGGAATCTTGATGGCTCCCATCAGCCAGGACAATTGACTGTGGATGGCTCTGTTTGCAGGCAGGCCTTCCAGTAAGTCAGGCTGGGAGGAATGAAGGCTTGGAGTCTCACCGGAAATGTGACCATGTCACCTGGTACTGAAATCCATCTTAAACTTTCCACTGCTTGCATCCGAAGAAGTGGGTATTGACCCACGAAAGCTTATGCTTCAATACCTCTGTTAGTCTATAAGGTGCCACAGGACCCTTTGTCGCATCTTAAACTTGGTGCTTTTTCATTTAGAAGTGGGGGGGACGGGACCCAGAGAGACAAAATTCAGAGTGGTAGCCGTAGCTACCACCTGAGCTGGACAAGGGCGGTACCAGGGGAAAGGATTGTGCCCAGACTAGGAAGGTGTCCAGTCTGTGAAAGAAACTTATTGAAACATCTGAGGGTGAGATTTTATCTATATTCAGTTTTATTACTGTATTAGGCTTAGACTTGCGTGTTTTATTTTATTTTATTTTACTTGGTAACTCATTTTGTTCTGTCTGTTACTACTTGGAACCACTTAAATCCTACTTTCTGTATTTAATAAAATAACTTTTTACTTATTAATTAACCCAGAGTATGTATTAATACCTGGGGAGGGGGAGCAAACAGCTGTGCATATCTCTCTATCAGTGTTATAGAGGGAGGACAATTTATGAGTTTATCCTGTATTAACTTTATACAGGGTAAAATGAATTTATTTGGGGTTTGGACACCATTGGGAGTTGAGCATCTGAGTGTTAAAGACAGGAACACTTCCCAAGATGCTTTCAATTAAGCCTGCAGCTGTTAGGGGACGTGGTTCAGACCTGGGTCTGGGTTTGCAGCAGGCTAGCGGGTTAGGTTCAAACCAGGCAGGGCACTGAAGTCCCAAGCTGGCAGGGCAGGAAAGCAGGGGCAGAAGTCGTCTTGTCACATCAGTTGGCAACCCCAAGGGGGTTTCTGTGATCCAACCAGTCACACTGTACCAATACATAGTAAGAAATACTCTCTGCTCTGAAAAACTTACTATCTAAACAGAACAGGAAAAGGAGGGGAGGGGGTCCAGAAGTGAAATAACTTGCCTAGGGTCTTTCAGCTGGTCAGTGGCAAAGCCAGGAATAGAACCCATGTCTCCTGACCCCCAGAAAGAAAGAGGCAGCTGTTCTACGGGAAAATGGTATACAATCATGTAATTAGAGACTGCATCATAATGTGTGGCTGTGTGGACAATCTTTAATCTGACATTTCCTAGCCTTTGAGTGTTTCACTTTGCAACCTTAATATCTTTTATAGTAGTTTTTATATGTCATTTCCTAGGGTTGTTTTTTTTTCAAGCAAGATGGGAAAATAGACATTCCATTATGTGGACCACATTGATTCCTTCATGGTTCATTAGCAGGGTTGAACCTTTAAATCTACCACACATAGCTCTGTACCTTATGCTAACAGAGAGGTGGGTTTCACAGCTATTTGCCCACAGCAGAGGAATGATGAGACTCAGGAATCCTGTATATCCTGGGCACTAATCTGGGTTCTGATGGGAGTGTGCTCTAGTGATTACAGCCCCTTCTGCCTTAGCCCTTCCATCCTGTCCTTGTTCCAGTTTCCTCCCATCCTCTCCACACACCCCTTCTTCACTCCTGGTCACAGTTTCAGTCTCCACCCTGGCCCCTCTGAGTTCCTAATCCCAGTTCCCACCCACCACCACTCCCAGGCTCTTCTCCAAGTCTGCACTCTTATGACACACAACCCAGGCTTGGCTCCTCTTTTCTCTATATTCCAGTCAGGCTGTTTCCTCCTTCTCCTCCTCCTTCTCGCTGCCTGGGCACCAGCAGAGGCAGCACTGAGAGCACAGAAGAAATGGTCTCCCAGCTATCAGGTGCAGTGGCTGGTCCCACAGGTCCCTAGCTTTGAGGAGAAGCAATTTCAAGGAGAATCCTGCTCAGCTTCTGAAGCCCTGGGATGGGGCATGCGCAAGGACAGACAGAATACTCTGTGAATGTTGCTACCAAACTCTAAGTCATCTCTACTGAGCATGTGAGAACTAAGATTTTCAGAGACTGATAAATTGGCTAAATTGGGGCAGATTTTCACATGGAGAGCAAAACACACATCCCTGACACGAGAGAGATTTCCCTGCCAAATTTCAAGTTCCTGTTCAAAATCATGGATACACTAGAGCTCCTCGATGAAATGGTTATAAGAATTTTTTAACCTGGGAAAATTCAAGTATTTTTCCCTAGCTTTGGTGTGAGACACCCAGTAAGGAAAATTTCAGCCAAAACAGTTAGTTTGACAAAGATATAAGCAACTGAAAACAAGGTCTTATAATGAAAAGTGTTAGGCAACCTTAATCATAGGTCTTATGATTTGCACAACCCTATAATAACCCAGATCCTTGATATTCTTGCCCAAATGCAAGCTTCCTTCTCAAGGCTACAAACCTATGCTTCTGCACTGGCAACATAGCTATCTCCTGTCATGCTGTCATTGGTCCATCCCTACTGATACTTTCATTGTAGTGCTCTCAGTAGCCCTGTTCCCACGGTTTCTATTTGTGAGCTGTGCAGCACAATCAAGAAGGCTGTCTTAGGCCCCACAGTGCTAGGCAGTGTACAAACATAGGAAGCCCACAAGTGAATTTACAGTCTATGAGCACTACTGCAATATAAATTTATAACAATATCTTGACTTACCATGTAAAATCTAGCACTCGGGTGAAAAATGTGAAAGGCAAGATAGAGAAATAAAAGAGAAGAAGGTAATTTACCACAAGTAGGACAGTTTGGTAAAGGAGCGAAAGCCAGACTGGATACTAGAGGAGACCATTTGTGGGGGGGATAGTGTTAGAAAGGTTTGATAGTCTAATCTTTTGCTTAGGAGAGGAAGACGAGAGATGGCAATGTATATAAGAAGAAGAAAGTTAACGTAGGGAAAACTTTTAAGAGGATTATTGGTAACAGTCATGAGAGTGTAGGGTTTTTTGATTAACATGGTACAAAGGGAAAAGTTTGGCAGTCTGGAGAAGGTAAGGTAGTAGGACATAGATACAAGCTATCAAGTTCTACTATTTACTTAAAGGATAAAGTGATCTTAATGTGATGGTGTACCCCATAAAGCTTTATGGGGAGAGGCTTATAAACGTATACATGATGTAACTGGAATATGTTTTATGCTACATGTGTAGGCTGACCATATTTCCTTGAGACAAAAACGGGACATTGGGATGGCAAAAACGGGACGGGGTTATGTAATATTCCGTATTCATGAAAAAGTAAGACAATAACAAAAGTTTTATTACATGAATATATTGAGCTAACAATTATTCTTCAGTGACAGAACTCATACAAAAATTTAGGTAGATGTAGAGGGGGACTGTATTTCACCACGATCGTACCATGAATATTTCTCCGATTAAGTAATCTTACGCAGCAAATTTCGGTCTTTCAACACCTTATCATAAAACTTCTCACACTCCATGACACAATTTTGTTTTACAACTAACATAGCCCTCATTGTCTCAACACTTAATCTAGATTTCTCCTTTGACCACATACTGTTCATAACAGAAAATATTCTCTCGACAGGTGCTGTACTTCCTGGAAGACAAAGAATAAACTCTACAATATTACAAAAGTCTTGAAAGTCTAGGCGTTTTTCGCTCATTTCAGAAAAAATCTTTACCCATCTACTATCAGATACAGAAATGTTTTCTTTATTCCATGTATCCAACTGCCTCACAATTGTAGATTTTATGAAGGTCTACTGATCGAATACATGAGTTTCTTCTGTTTCTGTGTGTGTGATGAGTTCCTCGTTCAGGCTGTCCTGTATTTCTTTCCATTCAGGTGTCTTCCTTAGTAGCAGCCACTTGAACTTCTCAGTGTTTCCTACACTGCACTTCCACTTGTTGATATATTCTAAGCTGGTTTCATAGAAATTCTCAACTACCTCAAAAAACTTAGCCTCATTAATTTCTCCTGAATCTACTAACATTTTCAGTTGTTTTTTGACATCAGTAGTTACAAACACTTCACTTTTTCTGCACTCTATATTGTTTACAAGATTTTCAATGTTTATGGCTACTTCTGTAGCTGAAATATAATCTTTTTCAATTAAACTAATGTATGTTTGGAACGTAGACACTTAATCTCTTGCAAATGACAACCACAATTTCAAACAGGGATTTTCAAACCATTTTCGCAACATAACAGGGCATTTTTCTTGAGAAAGAAAATAAGAACTAAGCCCATCAAACATGCTTAAAATTCTGTCAATTGATGGACCCAAGGACAAAAATCTTGTATTTCCATGCTGTAACAATGTAGCGTAATTGTTTCCTGCAAAGTCACAAAAGTTTTTCAGTTCTTCAACTCTAACTGTGTATATATGGAAGTATTTGTATACTTTCACTGCAAAACATTCAATATCAATTGGTAAACAGTCAACAGCACACTGGAGACAATTGTGTATAATGTGTGCCCCACAACCAATACCGATAATCGGCCTCTTCAGTTCAGTTTCAAGTTTTCGCCACACATTATTTTTGCCAAGTCTTTTGCAACCACCAAAATTGGTGTTTCTGTTATCTGCACACAAAGCAACAATTTTGTTTTGTAAAGCAAATTTGTCAATTACTTCCTTCAACATAGCACACTGTAGATCAGATGTTTCACCAGGTAAGGAAACAGAGTCTATAATTTTGTCTTGAACACCACAATTTGGCAAAAGGTACCGCACAACGATTGGAAAAACTTTGATTTTTTTTTTGTTTGAGGCATCTAAACTGACTGTAATGCTTTTTGTTTTATTCAAATCCTCTATTACCTTGCCCAATATGTATGGTGATAAAACGTTGGTAATTATTGCTTCTGATTTGGTACGTTCTGAAGAAAATTTTGGTTCATAAATTTTCTTTATCAATGTCGACAAGCAATCATTTGCGTGAAAACTTTGGCCGTGACGCACAGTATGATAAGCAAAAAGAGCTTCACTTGCTGCAATTTTATCACTTTCACTATCACCATCACGTCTCATAAACGAGCTGATGTTTTTACCTGAAGCCAGAGTCTTTTCAGCATCCTTACGTTTCTGGCTACGTAGATGTTAGTTGACGTCACTTCTACCTCCATGAGCAATGGAAAAATGCACATTACAATGTTGGCATACCACTTTTGTTCCATCACTACACAGTTTGTCTGGTTTAATAAATTTGAATTCCTTCTGGAGATCGTCATTAAAACTGTAGTTTCGCCTCTTTGTCTTTGGCATTGCAAGGGTAGACTTTAAGCTTTAAAATATAAGACTTAAAAATATGAAGTTTAAACCACCGACAACGAATAACAAGCCACCGGGTTAGCATACAGGCAAAACAAAAACTAACGTTACAGCAGAACAGACGCCGCCACATCTGAGCGAGGCCACCGTCACCGACATGTGCATCCCCACACCCCACTACAGTGCACTTACTTTATTGAGTCAGAAGCACAATGGATTTCTAGTACGTTCAGTGGTGGGGGATCAGTTTGCCAGCCACCAATGCTAAGGAAACAACGACATGAGTACAATGTGGGACTCCGATCCTACTAAGCAGCGAGAACGCGTTCGCTCCGTCTCTTACTAGCGGTGTTCTCTCTCTGGGCAAGAAGCCTGGCCCTGACTGGATAAAGTAAATGGAACTTCCTCTTTCATCATCAGTAGCTTAGCGGGGGGAGGGGCAGGAGGAGCGGCTGCTCCCCCTTGAGCAGAAGCGGGGGAAGCGGCGCCTTTTTTTAGCAGCACTAAAAAAAGGCGCCACTTCTTTTTAAGCGCTCCAGGGCGCTCCGGGTCTTCGGCGGCATTTTGGCAGGGGGCAGAGCCGGTTCAATGAAGTTCGTGCCCTAGGCGAAACTTCCTTGCACCAACCCTGCGCCGCCCCCCACCCCCAGCCAGCTCCCCCGCCGTAGGGAGCTCAGCCCCCCGAGCTGCGGAAGCTGAGCAGGGAGCCGGCTCGCCGCTCAGGCGCTGAGGTGGGGCAGCGTGGCGGCTCCCCACTCAGGCACTGAGGGGGGCGCAGCAAGGCGGGGGCTCGCAGCGGCTGCCCTGGGGGCAGCGGGGCAGCTGACCCTGTGCCCCGCTCAGGCGCTGAGCGGGGAGACAAGGGGCAGCCACGGGAAGCTGCCGCCCCTTGTCTCCCCGCTCAGCAGCTCAGGGGGTAGACAAGGGGCAGCCGCAACAAGCCGCCCCTTGTCTCCTCGCTCAGCAGCTCGACGGGGAGACGAGGGGCAGCCGCAACAAGCCGCCCCTTGTCTCCCCACTCAGCTGCTCGGCGGGGAGACGAGGGGCAGCCGCAACAAGCCGCCCCTTGTCTCCCCGCTCAGCTGCTCAGCGGGGAGATGAGGGGCAGCCGCAACAAGCCGCCCCTTGTCTCCCCGCTCAGCAGCTCGGTGGGGGGACGAGGGGCAGCCGCAACAAGCCAGCATTCAGTTTTTTACAAAAAAATAAAAACTATATATAGTTTATTAAAAACGGGACAAAATTGACATTTATATTAAAACGATGGGACGGTCGGGAAATATGAAAAAAGGGTAATGTCCTGTTTAAAACGGTACGTATGGTCAGCCTATACATGTGCCATGTAACATATCTCTGTGAAAGTTGACCTACTGAATTTATTCCTCCCATTTGTATGCATGTATCATTGGTGTAGTAGAAGTTATGAATATTGCTTGTATTTCGTGAGAAAGGAATGTGCACGTTAAGTGCCCAATCAAGAAACACTTAACAGACAATGGAACTTGCAGACACCAATCCACATCTGAGCTTTGCCAGGAATGTGGCTTGGCTGAGAAGGAACTGAGTTGTGCATGGACTTGTGACTTGTCCATGTGACCCCAACTCCATTTTGTAACTGGATGCTACACAGGGAGAGGGAGGGGTGTCCACCCAGAGGATAAAGTCTATTTAAACCCCTGGGAAACCCCTCCATTTTGTCTTCAGCTGGCTAAAGAGAGAGACTCTCCACCCCCCAAGGACACACCTGAAAGAGACTGAACAAAGGACAAAGACAATAGGGGGGTGAGTGATTGCTGGACCCAGACTAAGAGGAAGATAGCCTGTTTACTGGACCTAGTGAGGTTGTTATCTGTACACAGGGTGATTAGACATAGAACTGCGTGTTCTAGTTTATTTTATTTAGTAATTCACTTTGTTCTGTCTGTCACTACTTGAAATCACTTAAATCCTACTTTCTGTACTTATTAAAATCACTTTTTACTTATTAAGTTGCCTGGAGTACGAGTTGTTACCTGGGGAAGGCAAACAGCTGTGCATATCTTTCTATCTTTGAAATAGAAGGCAAACTATTTATAAGTTTGCCCTGTATAAGCTTTATACAGGGTAAAACGGATTTATTAAGGGTGTGAATCTCTTTGGGAGTTGGGCACCTGGGTGTCAAAGGCAAGAGCGCTTCCAGGAGCCTTACAGTTGTTAGTGGACTTGGTTCGGACCTGGGTCTGTGTTTGTAGCAGATCAGTGGAATCTGGCTCAAAACAGACAGGATTCGGGAGTCCCAAGCTGGAAAAGGCCTGGAAGCAGGGGCAGAAGTAGCCTTGGCACACCAGGTGACAGCACCAAGCAGGTCTCTGTGATCCCAACCTGTCACACTTAATTAAATGGTTTTCCTTGATTTGCATTGGGTAATAATGGAGTTTTCTTCCCCTGACACCAAGGTGCAGTTTTCAGTTTTCAGTAGCAGTCTGTTAAATCCCACTATTGAGTACTGGATTTATTAATAAACCTATCGATAGCGTCAGCTTTTTCTTAGCCAGCAAGTTAGTGCATAGAATCTATTTGCTTCAACCTAGTATTTAGGATACCAAGGGTTGAAGATATATCCATTATGCCATGTTTGGGGAGAAACCTCCTTGAGAATATCTTTTAAAAAGACGGTTTCCAAAGGTGCTATTCTAGGAAGTTATGTCCCTTGCAAACAGAAAGGTAGTAGACTAAAGAGTCTTCGTTGATGGAAGCATTGAATAGGCGCTTAGGAGGTGGTTTTAGAGGAAAAGGGCTAACAAACAAGTTATATATGAATTGCTAGAAGGCATTTGGAAGAAAGGGGAAACCAGTAGCATATTAACTGGACCCATTCTGTCTCTACTACCCTGAGGTTTGGTTGAGATGATGCAATGATCAAATACCGGTTTCAGACTGGACGCTTGAAATCAGCCTTTAAAATAAAGGGTTCATTGCTAATATAGGACAAAAGGCCAGTGGGAGCTCCTGGTTGCTCAGTAATTTTGGAAGTTAACCTCTAAATGTGAATTTAGGGGGCCTAACTTTAGGCCCCCATCTTGGAATATCTTGATGGATACTTTTGCTGAAACGTAACTAATCAAACCACCTTACAAGACGGCTGAAATGCATAACAAAAAAACACTGAGATAAATGTAGAGTGGGCTCATTTAAAACATTCAGTCCTATTTCAGAGAGATTATGGCTTTCAGAGATATACCTTTTACTTAAAATGTGGAATACCACAAGCATTTGTAACTCTCTCAAAGGACCAGAATTAACAGTGTGCCCACTGTAGCTAGGTAGACCCTAAAGTTTGGCCCTTTTCATGCTCCAGACAGAACCATGATTTTGAGACCAATTAAGGGCCTGGTCATCTTCACCTTGTTACAAGTTATGTGGTTTGGTTTGTTTCTACCATGACAACTTTTTTGCCAACCCGACCATATTTTCTATCTAAACTGCACTTTATGTTTTGGTCTAGCTGGGCTTTATTCTCCTCTGACTGGCTTTATATTAGTCCAACTCTAACGTCACTGATCACCTGATTTACACTGGTTTTGGAGTGAGGAGACTGGGGCTCGCTGTGTATAAGTTCCACTTAAAATGTAATTCATTTGTGATTTTCTCTAATAAACTCTAAGCATGACAACTTGGACTGGATGTGGTGAGTGGATAAGCACCGCTGAACACCCCAGAGAAGAAGAAACTTCCCTTTGATTAAGCCCTCTGAAGTTTGAGTTAAGAGAATCAAGGAGCCTTTCATCAAAAGATACTCTAAGAAAGTTGTATGTGGTGAGTGGGACATGGGGAGAGTTTAAAGGACTGTGGTGCAAGGCTTCTGTGTGGTGAGATTGAAAACATACAGATTTTTCTCCCTAAAAAAATTACCATGTTTATTTTCACTCAGAAAATCAAATGACTGCACTGTGAAACTACAATTTAGCATATAATTAGGCCAAAACCCACTAATGTCAATGAGAAAAACTCATCTTGATATCAGCGGGCATGGAATTTGTCCCTTAGTGCTCACTGCACAGTACTTCTACAAACACATTTGAAAAAAATATGATTGGTTAATAATAAAGTTACAATAAATGGAAGTACTTACGAAGCCTACAGAACAACATAGTGATGGTTTTCACAGCCTAATTTGACAGAAGCTATTCTCAAGCTGCTGCTGTAATGAATTGAATGAGGGAAATGCTAAGGCCCTTATCCTGCCAATACCTATGCATGTGCTTAACTTTACACAGTGAGTAGTCCTTTTGAAGTTAATGATACTGTCCATGGTGCATAAAGTTATGCATGTGCTGTCTTTGCAGGACCAAGACCTAGGTGTTTCATCATCAGATAGTAAAATTCCCCCCACCCAAAGCTGACTGCCCAGCATCAATGTACATATATTTTCCGGTGGAAAGGAGAAATTAGTACCCATTGTATTTTACATTTAATACATTTTGTTATATTTTGCACAGAAGAATTAGCTCTGATGTTAATAGATAAAGACCAGGCACAACATTTTACTGTAACCTTACTAGAGGTTCAAAAGAATGTAGTCACTGAGCTTAGACCAAAAAGCCACACAAAAAGCAAATAACTGACAAAAGCTAACTATTTAAGATGTAATTTTGTCCTAATAATATCAAGTTTCTGGGGAAATAATACTTTGATACTCATTTAGGTGTCACAGCTTGTACTGATTTTCTTAATGTATTCATATCTTCAATGAACTTCTTCATCCGGTTGTAGCCATTAGCTAGTTTAAGTCATTATATCGTAATCATTAGAAATATTCATTGCAAATTGAACAGTCACTTATGAAATTTGCAATTCATAAGTAAGGTCTGAGGTTTTTTATCTTTTCCATGATTTGTGAACTTCTAGGTAAATCTCATGAGGTAACTGTTTTGTTTTTTGGGTTTTTTTTTTGAACTAACTAAATTCAGAATCATAGTTGTTTGTGTTAGAATTGGGAAATCTTCAGATATATGGTTTTATGAGGAAGAGAGGGGGTAATTATTAATTTTTTGCTGGAGGATTTAAGGGTTTTTGCTGGTAAATTTCTTTGACTCTTTCAAGCTTAAAATCATCAGCTGAGGTGGTGGAGTTTGCTGCTACTTTTGGTTATCTTTTGAGATTTGTTTTTAAATAAATGTGTGTAGAACTGGAGAAAGGTGCCTTATAAATCAAGTTAAATAAATCAAATGTAATGTATTTAACTATTGTCTTACTGACTGGGAAAGCTGTCATCTGAAAACTAACAACTAGAATTTATAACAGATTGGAACTGAGTTCAAAGACTATTTTAGCTCTTTTGAGCAAAGTTCCTAAACTTGCAAGGTGATATATCTGGGTGGACCCTGTGCAAACACAACTTCCCACTGGAGTCAGTGGGGTTACATGGTGGCTCAGGAGCTCATCATGTAGAATCAAACTGCCTATATGTTCAAAATTCCATTATAGAGGCAAGCGTTTTAGGGCCAAATCCTGCCCCCATTGAATTCAGTAGAAGCAGTATCAGGCCCTTAGTCTGCTCCTTTAGTTTTCAGAAACGAAATCTCATTCTGTTTTCTCATCTCAGTTTGTTATTTTACATAATAACATATACAAAAAGAAAAAGAAAAAGCTGTGTTCGTACAATGGTGTGCATGTGTGTGTGTATGTATGTGTGAGAGAGAACTGGCTACAACAATTTATAAGGAATTTACATTAAAGAATTCATGGCAAAAGTGGGAAATATGAATTGTATCTCTTTACTGAATAACACCTATAATCTTCAATATACTGTACAAATTCAGGCATCTGTTCTGTTAAACTTTTGATTGCTTGAAAATTGTCGTCACACACAAAAAAGCCCTGTGACTAAAGTCTTTGGATATCTTTAGTGCTACAGTTGTCAGCTCTAGTTAGATATAATAAAGACTGACTGTAATGTAGTTCAGAGAACCTTAAATGAGGAAGTCAATGCTGAGTTGAAAAATAGAAAATGTAAGTGTGTCTGCTGGGATGTGCTAGTGGGTATAATTGAACTTCATCAGATAATTCTATATGTCATGCTATATCCCATTTTGCAAAACTGCATGTATAAAACATCTAAAGCTCTTATTCTTATTTCAGTATCTTGAAATTGCATAATGAATCTTTTGAAGTCAGCACCATAGGAAAAACAGTAACAGGTTGAGGCCAAGATTTTCAAAAGTGGCTAGAGTCTTGTGTGTCCATTTGTGACCTCTTAAAACAAGGGTGGCCAACCTGAGCCTGAGAAGGAGCCAGAATTTACCAATGTACATTGCCAAAGAGCCACAGTAATAGGTCAGCAGCCCCCCATCAGCTCCCCCACCCTGTTTCCAGCGCCTCCTGTCCACTGGCAGCCCTGCCGATCAGCGCCTCCCCCTCCTTCCCCGCACTTCCTGGTCAGCTATTTTGTGGCGTGCAGGAGGCTCTGAGGGGAGGAGGGAGGAGCAAGGGCATGGCAGGCTCAGGGAAGGGATGGAGTGGGGGCAGAGCCTGTGCCAGAGTCAGGGGTTGAGCAGTGATCACCCCCTGGCACATTGGAAAGTTGGCACCTGTAGCTCCAGCCCCAGAGTCGGTGCCTATACAAGGAACCACATATTGGCTTCTGAAGAGCCGCATGTGGCTCCAGAGCCACAGGTTGGCCACCCCTGTCTTAAAAGGACCTAATTTTCAGATGGCAAGTGCTCAGGGCTTTCTGAAAATCAGCCCCCCCACACTTCAAAAATATACCGTATGCCTCCCAAAAAAACAAATGCGAAGAACATCTTCCTTGGCTATTGATCTGCCCATATCACCCTCGCCACTGAATTCCTTCCTTTCTCCACAGCATCACATTCCTGCTTAATATCAGCTGCCAAGTCTTAACTAAGGCTGCCCTTTCTTTTCTTTTTGCATTGCCTGTACACCCCAATCTGCTCTCTCAATGATGCCAGCCTTGATATCTATTTGCCTGCTTCTACTACAACATTTTCACCAGGGCTGGCTCCAGGCACCAGCTTTCCAAGCTGGTGCTTGGGGCGGCATCGAGAATGGGGCAGCAGTCCGAGTTCTGCGGTGGCAATTCGGCGGCAGGTCCACCGCTCTTCCCGGCACCGAATTGCCACCACGGGACTCGGACTGCCACCCCATTCTTGCCTGCCGCGGCGGCAATTCGGCGGCGACTGCTTGGGGTGGAAAAATTGTTAGAGCCGCTCCTGATTTTCACGTGCCACACCTTACATATAAAATGCCTGATTCTGAGCTGGTCCACAAACCCACTACTTTCCTTCTTTTAAATACTTGATCAAGACCCAAATCTTGCATGGTGCTTATAAGACTCTTACCAACTTAACTCTTCATTTATCTCTTTCTTAAAAAAAAGAAAACAAAACAAGAGCAATATTCTGCTCCTGTGGATTAGCTTCACTGAATAACCAATTAATCTTATTGATGGTGTTCCTATCCTCCTTACTCTATAATCTCTGTGTATTAGAGAAATAGATTCCCAAAGAATGAATATTCATCAATCCTGACCTTTTGAAAGTGTCCAGAGAGATTCATAGGGTTCAAGCCAAGGACATGTTACTTGCCATATATATTGTCTCCAAAGACTCTGGTTCCCCAGTCTTCTCCAGGTTACCATCTCAGCACCCTGAATTCTACCTCTCCTAGTCTCTTGTAGCAGCATCACATGTTACATATACATCCGGAGTCACTGCCCTGACAGCATGGAAACTAACATGCCGATATTTCCAGACATGTACTTGTTTCTCAGATTTCATCTACAGTGAAGTAGATTGTCATCTACTTCACTGTAAGAAAAGCTCTACCATAAAAGCATACCAGTGTATGTTGGCTTCCTTCTTACATTGGTGACTCACCAGGGACGCTTTTCCTTTTCATGCACCAGTCCATAGTTTTTTGACCTACTGTTAGATTGCTCTCTATGTAGATACACTGCATGTTGTGTAAATAATCATTCCATCTTTCTTATCTCTATAAACAAATATAGATACAAGTCACACACCATGAACTGTACTATGTGTAGACATTCAATACAGAATTTCCCTGAATAGGTAAAAAAAGAAAATGAAGCTAAAAAAGCAAGAGTTGCAAATCATGCCTGTATGTCCTTAGATTTGTCTGCATATGTAAAGCTTTGAACAGAACAAAATTACATTTACTGACAATGAAATGTCCATTACATATCATTAAGTGAATTTCCTGCTGAGTACATTGTTCAATTTGAATAGTGTCTTCTCTCGACCAGTTTGCAGTCTAGTCACTGTAAAACTGTTTAGATCTCAGAATGTTGTATTCAGTGTTGTTGTAGCCATTTTGGTCCTAGGATATTAGAGAGATAGCCAATTAGTTCATTTTATCATCCATTTATAATTGTGTTATGTGGCGTTACGGTCAATTCATTTTGCTATTTCATATATAATCAATGTATGCTAGATAGATTTAAATTGTAGGATTATAGAAGTATAAGAGTAACAAGTATTTAGGAATGATGAGTATGTATTAAGTATATAAGTAAAGCATGGCTGGAATGCAAGGCCTACAGGCTGAGGCCTGTAAGATTTTAGTTTAGCCTGAGTAGGCCATAGGTTAAGAACGCTTTACATGAGTGGGTGACCTAGGAATAACCCTATGCCAATAAGGTCACACGATTACTGTAAAATATGTGCCAATAGGTAATGTTACAGAAAACTAGATTACAATAAACTGCAATATATTGTCCAAGATCACAAGACACCTGATTCGAACATAGAATGTCCTGTCCTGACTGCAAGGTATATGTTGAGCATAGATCGTAATGAGACTAACAGGAACTAAGAAACAACCTATGAAAAATGGAGCACCCCAATATTCATCAGGTATGGAAGTACAGATAAGGAAAATAGGGTTGAAACTGCAGCCCAATCTATAGATTATGTATTAATTATCTTGATTACTTAAGAATCCCCAGTTATCACTTTGAGGGTTGATAGGTTCTTGTCCCAAATCAGGGCCAGTACTATTCAAACTATTATATAGCTGGGAAGCCAGATGTGTACAGTTGCAACACTCACACTATAGGAACTCTTCTGTATTTACAAATAGTTTATTAATACATTTAGCACAGTCACAAACACTGCAACTCAGTAAGGTAGATAGAGATACTACTGCACATCCATATACTCACACCATCCCTTGTAGAACAACCTGAAATGTTAGCCATCATCTCCTTCATCACCATCACCTTCCCCATCATCACCAGTGGCCATCAGTCTGGCACCTCCCAAGGGCTACATCTCCTTCTCCTACTGACTATAGGAGAAGGAGATGTCCTACACCCCAACACCCTGTCTTAGCCTAGAGCCCCCTCCCACACTCTGAACCCCTCAGCCCCACCCCCAAGCCTGGAGCTCCCTCCTGCATCCAAAACGCCTCATCCCCAGCCCCTTCCCAGAGCCTGCACCCCAGCCGGAGTCCTCACACCTCCCCACACCCTAACCTCCTGCCCTAGCCCAGATCCCTCTCCCACTCCCTGAACACCTCATTTCTGGCCCCAACCCGGATCCCGCACATGAGCCCGAAGCCCATACCCCCTCCCACACCCCAACCCCTTGCCCATAGGCGAAGACTCCATGAGCAGTCCTGGAGCACCCACAGGGAAAAAACCTACCAGCAGCCCCCTCATCAGCTTCCCATCCCCTCCAGCACCTCCCACCCACCGTCGGGCCCTGAGGATCAGTGCCTCCCCTTCCTCCCCGTGCCTCCTGCAATCAGCTGTTTTGCGGCATTCAGAAGACTAGGAGGGAGGAGTGAGGACACGATGTGCTCAGGGGAGAGGGCGAACTGGGCGGTGGGGGTGTAACAGGGCAGGAAGGGGTGGGTGTGGGGCCTTGGGGGAAAGGGGTGGAGTTGGGGGCGGGATCTGGGGCAGAGCTAGAAATCAAGCACCCGCTCAGCACTTTGCAAAGTCGGCGCCTGTGCCCCTGCCTCAGCCAAGAGCCCCCTCCCACACATCAAACCCCTGATCCGCAGCCCAGAGCCCACACCTCCAGCCCAGAGTCTGTACCCCTTCCCATACCCTAACCCCCTGCCCCCTCTCACACTCCATACCCCATCGGCCCCACCCTATGGCACCCCAAACCCCTCATCCCTCACCCCACCTGAGAGCCCGCACAACCAGCCGACAGCCTCACCCTCTCCCACTCCCCAGCCTCAGCCCAGTGAAAATGAGTGAGTGGGTGGGTGGGTGAGAGCGAGCAACAGAGGGAGGGAGATGGAGTGAGCAGGGTTGGGGAAGGGCGCAGGTCAAGGGTGTTCAGTTTTGTGCAGTTAGAAAGTTGGTAACCCTATTACTTGGTCCTACTCAGGCCAGGTTCCACTCAGCATCAGAGGATTTCTCTGAGGGTACGTCTACACTACAGAATTAGGTCGAAATTATAGAAGTCGATATATTAAAACCCGAATTAATGGAATCGATTGTGTGTGTCCCCACTAAAGAGCGTTAAGACCATGAGGTCGATTGTCTGTGTCCATAGTAGCGAGAGTAGCATCGACCTTCGAAGCATTGCATTGCGGGTAGCTATCCCACAGTTCCCGCAGTCTCCGCCGCCCATTGGAATTCTGGGTTGCGATCCCAAAGCCTGATGGGGCAGAAAAAAATGTCGCTGGTGGTTCTGGGTACATGTCATCAGGCCATCAAACGTCCCTCCCTCCCTCCCTCCTTGAAAGCAATCTTTTTCGCGCCTTGTCTGCGTGCTTTCCATGTTGGCTACAGAAGGCTGCTCAGCTCACAATTACCGTACATCTCCAGCGTACGCCTTCACATTAGGTCTAGTGGAGATTCAGTCACGGTATAATACGGGCAGAGGGATAGATCAGCGTTCTGAGCGTTGGCCCGCTAAACCCGGGGTTGCGAGTTCAATCCTTGAGGGGGCCATTCCGCCTGAGGCTGGTAGTCGCGGGACTGCACAGCATAAGCTCCTTGCCTTCTAGCTGCAGATCGTGCAATATGCCATAAATGGTTGTGGTCGTGGGACCATATAGGAGAAGCTCCTTGCCTTCTAGCTGCAGATCGTACAATATGCTTGACATTACAGTGCTCCTGGCCGGCGGCCTTTGGTGTGGCTGGCCGGGGGCGCTTTTTTACGTTTTCTTTAAGGGAGATCCAGCACTGCCTGGAACACGGGCAGAGGGATAGCTCAGCGGTATGAGCGTTGACCCGCTAAACCCGGGGTTGCGAGTTCAATCCTTGAGGGGGTCAGGAGAGCTTATTGTACCATCTGCAGCTGGAAGGAAAGGCGCCTAACCCCTGCTCACGGCATATTGTACTATCTGTAGCTAGAAGGAAATGAGCCTAACCCTTGCTCCCCCCTCCCTCCGTGAAAGCACCTGAGGGGGGAGCGAAAAATCCTTTCGCGCCTTTTTTCGTGCGGGCGCCATATTGCTGCCACCATTGTTATCCACCCGCCGCTTCTGCTCCCACTCTGCTGTCCTGCAAACAGCGTACCAGGGGAAGCATGGAGCACGATCAGATCACCGCAACTGTTATGGCCGTTATGAACACCACGCGCATTGTCCAGCAGTATATGGAGACCGAGAACTGGGAGCTGCTAGAGCAACGGGAGGTGAAGACGGGACAGCATCAGCCTGAGGAGAGTGATGAGGACATGGAGACAGACCTCTCTCAAAAAAGGCCCCCCCGCAAGGTGGACATCATGGTGGTAATGGGGCTTGTTGATACAGTGGAACGCCGATTCTGGGCCCGGGAAACAAGCACAGACTGGTGGGACCACATAGTGCTGCAGGTCTGGGATGAATCCCAGTGGCTGCGAAACTTTCGCATGCGTAAGGGCACTTTCATGGAACTTTGTGAGTTGCTTTCCCCTGCCCTGAAGCGCCAGAACACCAAGATGAGAGCAGCCCTCACAGTAGAGAAGCGACTGGCGATAGCCCTGTGGAAGCTTGCAACGCCAGACAGCTACCGGTCAGTCGCGAATCAATTCGGAGTGGGAAAATCTACAGTGGGGGCTGTTGTCATGCAAGTAGCCAGGGCGATCACCAAGCTGCTTGTACCAAGGGTTGTGAGTCTGGGAAATGTGCAGCTCATACTGGATGGCTTTGCAGCAATGGGGTTCCCGAACTGTGGAGGGGCGATAGACGGAACCCATATCCCTATCTTGGCACCGGACCACCAAGCCAGCGAGTACATAAACCGAAAGGGTTACTTTTCAATAGTGCTGCAAGCACTGGTGGATCACAAGGGGCGTTTCACCAACATCAACGTGGGATGGCCGGGAAAGGTACATGACGCTCGCATCTTCAGGAACTCTGGTCTGTTTCAGCTGCTGCAGCAAGGGACTTTCTTCCCAGACCAGAAAATAACCGTTGGGGATGTTGAGATGCCCATAGTTATCCTTGGGGACCCAGCCTACCCCTTAATGCCATGGCTCATGAAACCATACACAGGTAGCCTGGACAGTAGTCAGGACCTTTTCAACTATAGGCTGAGCAAGTGCAGAATGGTGGTGGAGTGTGCATTTGGCCGTTTAAAAGCAAGATGGCGAAGTTTATTAACTAGGTTAGATCTCAGCGAAACCAATGTTTCCATTGTTATTACTGCTTGCTGTGCACTCCACAATATCTGTGAGAGTAAGGGGGAGACGTTTATGGCGGGGTGGGAGTTTGAAGCAAATCGCCTGGCCGCTGGTTATGCGCAGCCAGACACCAGGGCTATTACAAGAGGACAGCAGGGTGCGTTGCGCATCAGGGAAGCTTTGAAAACAAGTTTCATGAATGGCCAGGATGCTGTGTGAAAGTTCTGTTTTTCCCCACTAATGAAAAGCCCCGCCCCTTCATTCGCTCTACTTCCCTTTACCCAAACCGCCCTGCCCTCCCCCCCTCGATCACCGCTTGCAGAGGAAATAAAGTAATTCTTGCTTTAAAATCATGCATTCTTTATTAATTCGTAAAACACAGAGGGGGGACTATGGTGGTAACTGACACTGTCTCCCGGGATAGGTGGTGGAGGAAGGGAAGCACCAGGATGGGTGGTGGAGGAGGGGATGAGGGAAGGACAAGGACACACAGCACTTTAAAACTTATTGAATGGCAGCCCTTTCTTGCTTGGACTGTTCTCTTGGCTTGAGTGGCTGGGAGCACCGAGGCCACCCAAACGCGTTCTTGGGCGTCTCGGGGATGAGGTTATGGGACTCGGGAAGGAGGGCTGTTGGTTACACAGGGGCTGTAGCGGCGGTCTTTGCTCAGGCGGCCTTTCCTGAACCCTACACCTGTCCTCAGCCATAAGCCGGAGGATTTCCGTTTGATCCTCCAGTAGCCTCAGAATTGCATCCTGCCTTCTCTCTGCACGCTGATGCCGCTGTCTCTCTTCAGCCCGCCAGTCATTGTCTTCAGCACGCCACGCGTCCGCGCGATCAAATTCTGCCTTCCTGGACTCAGACAGTGTCTGCCTCCACGCATTCTGCTGGCCAGCCTCAGAGTGGGAGGATTCCATGAGTTCTGAGAACATATCGTCTCGACTCCTTTTCTTTTTACTTCTAATCTTCGCTAGCCTCTGGGATGGTGATGAAAGGGGTGGCGTTGAAACATTTGCAGCTGTGGGAGGAAGCAAACGGGAGACAAATGTAAAAGACACATTTTGTTTGAACAAAACATTACATATCACATGTGCATTTTGTCCAAGGTTGCACTGGGCCTCTTATATTGAGGGTCTGCCGGCTTGCTGTGAGAGATCACACAAGCAGGTCCGGCGGGCAACAGAATTCGGCTTGCAGACAGCCATGGTAAGACACTCTATAGGCTTCTTTAAGCTTCACAACAGGCGGGAATGTTTTCAAACAGCAACCCCCTCATTTCCCATAACAAACATCCCGTGGGCTGGCAATTTAAAACAAACAGGTTAGCAATTGAAAAGTTAGGGGGGGCGGCGGTTTTCGGGTTAACATGCAGGGAGAACCTAATCGCCCCCCCCCCACACACACACACCCAGGCAAGATGTTCGCTGTGCCCCCTCCCCCCACCGCGTGGGTCACAGCGGGGAAGATTTCCGTTCAGCCACAGGCAAACAGCCCAGCAGGGACGGAGCCCCTCTGAATGCCCCCGTACTAAAATTCCCCTATTTCAACCAGGTTCCCATGAATGATATCACTCTTCTGAGGATAACACACACAGATAAAGAAAGGATGTTGCTTGAATGCCAGCAAAAACCGGGACCGTATGCCGCCATGCTTTGCAAAGCACTGATTCCAGACTACGTGCTGCTTGCCTGGCATGGCAGAGTGTGTTACCACGGAGCACAAGATAAGGCTGCCCTCCCCAGAAACCTCTTGCACAGGCTTTGGGAGCACATCCAGGAGATCTTTCTGGAGATGTCCCCGGAGGATTTCTGCTCCATCCCCGAACATGTTAACAGACTTTTCGAGTAGCTGTGCACGAATTAATCATTAAACACGCTTGCTTATAAAACATGTATTAATTAAACAAAGGTACACTCACCAGAGGTCCCTTCTCCTGCATCGAGCACGCCTTGGGAGGGTTCGAACTGTACTTGCTCCAGGGTGAGAAAGAGTTCCTGGCTGTCGGGGAAAAGGGCTTCTCCGCTTCCTTGCTGGGTCTGTGTGCTGTTTTCAGCATCATTATCATCATCAGGCTCCTCTGTGGGTTCTGATGATCCACATACGGAGTCAAACCACATGGGAGGGTCTGTGCTGGCTGCACCTCCTAGAATGGCATGCAGCTCATCATAGAAGCGGCATGTCTGGGGCTGTGACCCAGAGCGGCTGTTTGCATCTCTGGTTTTTTGGTAGGCTTGCCTGAGCTCCTTAATTTTCACGCGGCACTGTTGCGCGTCCCTGTTGTAGCCTCTGTCCTGCATACCCTTGGAGACTTTGGCATATGTCTTGGCGTTTCTTCTTTTGGACCCTAGCTCTGCTAGCACGGTTTCGTCTCCCCAAACAGCGATCAGATCGAGTACCTCACACTCGGTCCATGCTGGAGCTCGTCTTCGGTTCTGGGACTCCATCATGGTCACCTCTGCTGATGAGATCTGCACTCACCTGCAGCTCACCACGCTGGCCAAACAGGAAATGAAATTCAAAAGTTCGCGGGGCTTTTCCTGTCTACCTGGGAGGAGCATTCGAGCTCAGACCGCTGTCCAGAGCGGTCAGCTGTTGCACCGTGGGATAGATTTAGGAGGCCGATACTGTCGAATTGCGTCCTCACTAAGCCTACATCGATTCGGCAATATCGCTTTAAGCGCTAATTCTCTCGTTGGGGGTGGAGTGGCGAGATCGATTTTAAGAGCCCTAGAAGTCGATGGTAAGGGCTTCGTCGTGTGGACGGGTGCACGGATCAATCGAAATAACGCTAATAAATTCGACCTAAACTCGTAGTGTAGACCAGGGCTGAGTGAGGGCAGAATTTGGCCTTATATATTTTCCAATAGCAAATTACAACAAGAAATTATGATTTCATTCCTACATTCTGGGGGAACATTTTAAAACCTGGCAACTAATATTTATAGACTTGATCTGCACACTGATCTCATCCAAAGGTGATCTCAGCCAGTTAGGGCATTAATGGCTAAAGTTTATTTTTGTTGCAATTTGATATTTGCAGTGTGCCTGAGACAATTTCAGTTTCCCATTGTTTTGATGATTGTATTTTTTTCTAATTCTGTAAGGTGCTACCTGCACACAGTTTTGAGTGTAGTTTCATTTCAGTAATACTCCATCTATATGGGATTAAAATATTCCAATTTAAGCATTTAAAAAAAATCTGTTTGTTGATATCTGCTAGCTCATTAAGAAGTGATGCTTTTATACACAATTTTATATTCAGCTTTTATTTCATTTGGGGCAGCTTTAATATTTATTTTGATGGGTTCTTTTAAAATGTAACATATTTAATCTATTCTATCCCACAGTAAAATGCACCTTAATCTATTCTATCCCACAGTCAAATGCACCGCCTCTTCAATTTAGATATATTATAAAACTTATAATATGTCAAAGGGGCCTACAGTCCCAGCTACTTTTTCAAACTTCTAATAACTCAAAATTAATAAATGAACAGCATCAAGTTGCAAATTCTTCCTTATCCAATCAACCCATCAGGGCTAATAATTCCCAAATTTACTTAATTCCCCTCTTTCATCTTGCAAGTCTTTGAAAGCAGATAGGCCTTGCAACCTATAGGTCAGCAGAATCAGACTCTGACCAGTAGAGGAATTAAGTTCCAAAGTTGAGGGCCCCTCACATAAGGCTTGATCCTGCACTATTAAAGTCAACAAAAGCTTCACATTAACTTTAATGTGCACAGGATCAGGCTGTAAAACCTTGATTTCTCCCAGGTAAACTGAGAATCTGAAATCTCAGGCTGCTGTCATAGTGCCACATAAAATGAGAGGCAGTGTTTCACTTAGGTCCCAAACCCTCAAAATCTACAGCTTGACCTGAAACTGGAAACAACTTGGAAGCCAGAGCAGATAATAGAGCGCAGTTGAAATGTGCTGCCTGAAAGATGCATAGCTAAGTAAGCATGCTACTGCGTTCTGTCCAAGCTGAAATTTTGGAATACTCTTCAGGTGTAGACCTATGTAGTATGTAATACAGCTGTCTGATATTGATATGATTCTTAGAATTACTGAATAGGCTAAGTTTTAGTGAAAATGTACAGGGTTCAACACTGTAGGCCTTAACCAAGCAAAACTCCCATTTACATCCATGTCTGTGCAAGACCTGCATGATCAAGACTCTGATCTCTCTTTGATGTTACTAACTTTGTATGGATCGCCACAGTCTGTACTTATTTTATTTATCTTCCACATTTTCTTAGAGTTTCTCTGGGTCTGTATCCTTTGGGGGATACGTTTCCATGCTGTATTGCTTTCTTAGCAATCTGAAAGCATGTTTGTATTGCCATTATACAGTATAAGATATATCTGAAATATGCAGTTTCATGAATATTCATTTGATTTACCTTTTGGTTTACAAGAGTCTACTTTGCTAGTGATATTTGCCAGGTATTGTATTGGTCTCTTAAGATACAATTTCTCTTTATTCTTTGTCCCTGCTATTTTGTAAGATTTAAACTTGAGCGTGTTCAATTTGTCTGATCCAAATCTTAGCAAAACTGATAATTTATTCAACCAAAACCTCATCATATGTCTGTTTTATAGAGAAAAAAATACATACAATTGTTACATTTCATATGTGGGGTTTTTTTCAATGAATAAGAAAAAGAACAGTATTTAGCCATATTTAGAAAGTATGTCCTGGTCTGTGGTGATTAAAATTACTGATACATTTGGGCTTTATAAATTACCATCTATAGCAGAGTAGTTCTTGTTTAATGATTTCTTGGCAATTAAAAATACCACGGACCCTTGCTCGTTCTCACTTCACTAATCACCAAACCAGATAATTCTTACAAAGAACTTGGCAGTCTCTCAATCCACTTCTCAGTAACAATTTAATAACATAGTGGAGTGAGATCTCCTGTTACTAAGACTTCAGTATGTGTACAATGTATACTACATACATATTAGAAACGAACTGAAACAGAAACCTCAGCTGTGAATATCCCCAGGCTTTGGAGAAGATCGTCTTGTGATCCGAACTTGATGGCAGACCTGTAATTTTCAAATGAGTTTAAACAAAATTCTGACCTTTGAGGAAAAATTCCAAGAAAGCCTCAACTTGAGGGGTTTTTTGCCTGATTTCTAGACCAAGCAAATAAAAAACATCGAGTTGGATTGACATCCGTAGCAAACCTTTGAACCATTTGAACTTTGTCTATCACTAGTATATAGAGCTGTACAAAATTAAGTGACTTTTGTGTACAGGTGCTCTTCCAAATATTTTATTTGGCTTTGCTTCATATAGATTTGTTTATAGCACAACTTCTGAGTTACATTTAGGGAGTTTATCATAGCTGTGTTCTTTTGAATTTTTAAATGAATTCACTTTGAATATGTTTGTGCTCCTTTGTGTTTAAGAATAACTAGCTCTTATATAATGCTTTTCATCAGTAGATCTCAAAGCACTTAACAATATTTAATGTATTTATCCTTAAAACATCCTGATGGGGTAGGGAAGTGCTATTTTATAGATGGAGTACTGAGGCACTGATAGGATAAGTGACTTCCTCAAGCTCACACAAGAGGTCTGTGGCAGAGCAGGGACTCTAACACAGGTCTTTCGAGTTTTCTGCTAATGCTTGGACCATCTCTTCTAGTGAACCAGTTTACTTATAGCAATGTTTAAGAAACCGTGATCGTGAGTATGTACACCACAGACATGATTCTAAGAATTATACTCATCCAGTCAGGGAAAATAAATCATCTATGCAAACTGTATGTCCAATTACAAATTATCAATACAGCTCAGAGTTTAAATATCAAATACAATTAATAGTTCACGTGCCATCTACAAACTAATAATTATTTTCAGCAATTATGTCATGAATAATGTAGGGGAACATCAATTAACGGGAACTGTAAGCTATTCCTGCAAATCTGTGAACAGAAAAAGAGGCAAAGTTTTTCAAACTTTTCACCAAAAATTATTTATCTAGTTTCAATTAATTCAAAGCAACAGCAAGGGTTACCTGTTTTGCTTTAAAACTATTAAGAAGAATTTTGATGCAAAATCTTAAAATCATCCAAGGTTCACCTGAAAGCATACCCAGGTTTGTGAACTTTAGAGAACTTTTTAAGAAGTTTTTTTCATATCTGCAACCACATCCATACCCAAATCCAGGTACTGTTCATGTTGTTTCAGATCTCAACACCTTCACTTTAGACCTGTCCCAGATTTCAAAAGATCTGCATTTCTATCACACTGTGACAACTGCCCCATTTACAAGCACCCGGAAAAAGTCCAGTTTCTCTGCTACTCTGGAAGGCACCTTCATTCCATTTCTAAAACGTAAAATAAAAGTCTATTTTGTGTACAACAAAAACGTTTCCATAATCTGATGATGCTGATGATGAGAGGTGAATATGTTTATGTATCAGGTTAAATGCCACAATTCAGCCTTGTTATACTGTGCATTTGATTTGAGCAACTCTCATTTGAAATGGGGCATTACATTGTTATGCATCAAGCAATAGCTCACTAATGATAATTACCAACATTATATTCAGCAAAAATACAACAGCAGATGTATACAGTACCTCACATCTCCTTCCCTTTAGATGACAAAAGAAAAATGTTAGAAAGGCTTCAAATAAATGTTCAAACTTTTAAACATAAATAATTTCTTGGGCAGATCTCTGTTATTGTGCTACAGCATTTAGCCTTAATGACATTCATGTCAGGACTACAGATGATAAACAAGTTTGTTTTTATTCCATACAGATATTATTCCTATGTGGCTGGTCAGCAGGAGGAATAGAAATCAAATCTACAGAAAGCATGCAATTGCATTTAAAATGTCACACAGTTGCCTTTATTATTCTAGCTGCCTTGCAGAAAGAAAGGTCCCTCTGTTAATGAAACCAATGGCCAGTCCCATTATAATAGCTTGAAGCTAATAAATAAGATCTTTGCACATTTTTTAAAGCATTACTTTTGGCTCACAGTTCTCCTTTCCACCAAAAATAATGTGGACTAACTAGCACTGCTGGCTACCTTGGGAAAAAAGAATTGTATGGAGAATCCCCCTCCCTGATTTCACTCAGCATAGCATATGAATTGAAAATATTCAGAAGG
This sequence comes from Chelydra serpentina, assembly GCA_037349315.1. Taxonomy (NCBI): domain Eukaryota; kingdom Metazoa; phylum Chordata; order Testudines; family Chelydridae; genus Chelydra; species Chelydra serpentina. The sequence continues at coordinate 34,719,180 of JBAIAC010000042.1, forward strand.
TCTCTCCTGCCACTGATTCTTGCACATGACTCCCATTAATGTTACCATAGCATTAAGGTATGACAGAGCATATTTTAGTGGACCAGTAATAGGCACCTTGAGGGTGTTATGATGATACCTATTCTGTAAATGAAGTAGTTATAAGGCTGATTAGGGCATATGCATTTTGTAAGGTATTTAAAGATGAGTGTAGAATAATCAAAAAAGAGCCAAACATCCAATTAATAATAATAAAAATAAATAGTAATAATACTTAGCACATCTAGCTCTTCCATTCTCAAAGATCTATACAAATATTATCATGTTTACCCCCATCAAGTAGATAAGTGTTATGGGCCCAATTCAGATGGCACAGAGCATGAGGCAAATAAGGAGCAGTGCCATTAAAGTAAGCAGAGAAACAGCTGTGTAAAACTGGTGTGAAAATGACCAGAATCAGACCCATTAACTACATTTTTACCAAAAGGGAAATGGAGATGCAGAGAGGTTCAGTGATTAGTGCAAGGTCACCTGGTGAGTTCATAGACCTGGAGCTGATGAATGCCTCGCTTTCAGCACAGTGCTGAATCCACTAGGACAAACTGCTGCTCTCATCAGAAAATGGCTTTAAACAAATTTTCAAGTGACCTAAAAATTTGCCAGCGTAAGACATCTGTTTGCGCACATATATTAGGTAATTGTGTGTTGAAATGCATATCTAGATGTGCAGTTTCCCAATTTGTGTTGGCAAATAATTTCTTGCAATCATTAATATAGGTTTTATGTATACAAATAAGTGTGGGCATAAATCTTGGAGATGCAGTTTCAGAGGCCACTTTGAAAATGATGTCCTCGGCAACCAGCACTTTATTGTATCACAGGAGTTTCAAGTATACATCAGAAAAAAAACTGACCAATATGTACTCTTAAACTGAGCAGGAGAGCAGGTGCGGAAGCTGAAATTGGAAAGGAAGCATAAGGTAATCTCCCAGTGATGAGGCAGGTCAGGAGTCATAGCATGGGATGAAAATAAGTGTGTTGATCTGGGAGTAGTGGTTGGAAGCTGAGCCGATTTTTGGCAAATAAAGAGGAGGCTGAAACTGGGAAAGAATATCAGAAATTCAGAGCTGGCCCTACTGAAGTGAAAGGGAGTTTTGCCATTGACTTCAGTACAGCCAGTCTTTCTCCCCAGGAGTCTGTGTGAGGAAGAGGTTAACTTCCTCACATTTAAAGGGGGATTTGAAGGCTCATAGAAGTTGGTGCTGCTGCTGGGGAGCACAGACTGCATCAAAGTAACTTAGTCCAAGACCGGTCTACAGCAAATTACATTACTTCCTGGTTAGACCTGTAATAAATTACATAGCTCCCCTTGGACCTTCGTGAGCAGACTGGAGCAGCATCCCCACCAGGGTTCAGTACCTGTGTCCTCAGTTTTCTCCGAACCAGACTCTGTGTTCTCTCCTCACATGGCCATATGAAGTGTGAGCAAAAAGCCATATGCTTGGCTTCAGAAAGAGAGCAGCATGGCAGTGGAGGAGGTGGCCATCTCTGAGCCAATGTATTGCTTTTTTGGCACCCTTCTGCATAGTGCATAGGGCCAGCAGCATAAAGTTCTAAAGAAGCTCAGCTGATTGCTTAGAAAAGATACTTGTGAATTCTTCCTTGTCAGTGTGATGATGTAGTTATTTAAACACAATAGGCCAAATTCTGCACTGACTTCATGTTCATGTCAGCACTGAATTTGGCCTTTTATTGTAAGTTTCTCTGAGCTTGTTAGGGGCCCAGAGCTGCTCCCAGTGTAGTCTCTAGATAGATCTACATTCCAGAAGAAAGGTGTGTGCCTATCTCAGATTAGCTAACCAGCATTAGTTAACTCAGGGTAAAATAGCAGTGAAGATATAGTGACTTGGCTTTTAACCTGGGTTAGCAACTCAACTTCAATCCCAGGCTCCTCTATAGGCTTTAACCTAAGTTAAAAGCTAAGTTGGTTTGTCTTCACCGCTATTTTAACCTGAGTTATGTAAACCAGGTTAGTTGACCCATGTTAAGAAAATTCCTTTTTTGCAGAGGAATTGTGTATGCTCTGTAGACTCTCCCTTGTTGAATCATGCAGAAACTATTATATTTCAAAGGATTCCCCCCCCCCTTTTTTTTTAATAGATGCCAATGACTTCATCTGTCTGGAGATGTCTAAGCTTCAAACAGATTTGGAAAATAGAGTAGGAAAGGAATTTCTGAATCATAAATTATGTCACCAAAATAGTAACAATCTTGCTCCCAAAATAACCTTTTTTGAACAAAGAGGATGCATTTTGCCTGATTTTGATAATGAAGAAGTCTAGGAGTAAGGCATGTTTATCTTAACAGATTTCTGTTCTAAACCTAAAAAAAATCATTTTAAAAATGAAATTTCTTTTTTATTGTACATGTCTAACCATAAAGTAAGTTCTTTATAACTGTTCCTGAAAAAATTGTTTTGCTTTCTAATTTTAATTAGTATATTATTAACCATTGCTAATTTAGGGCTTTCCGTCTTGATTCAACTCACTGTTACAAAGAACTACACCACAAGCTTCACCATCATCTTTACCTACATATAATGAGAGGTGTGAAGAGCAGTCAGGAAGCAATGACATTCAATACTACATTCTTAGATTTTAAAGGAAACTCCAAAAGATTGTAACGTTAGCTTGATCAATTTTATGCCCCTTTTAGAAATGGTTAAACTGAGTTTTAGAAAGATTAAGGCCAGGGCAGCATGCAATTTTTGTCTTAATGTTTATGCAGAGTTAGTATGACTATACCCACCAAAAAGTTATTTGTACACTCAAAGGGCCAGTTAAGCTTCTAACTAGCCCTTTGAAAGCACATTTGTGCTTGAAGCTTCTGATTAGAGCTGGCCAAATAGTGCAAAGAATACTATAAATATTCATTCATATTTTTAATGATTTTCCTTTGAGTGTGTGTTGCATCCCCTTTTGTGTTGGCTTTCCTGGATTATTTTGGTGAATGAGGCTATATGGGATGAATATTTGCGGAAACAGACTATTAAGCAAATATTGGAAAATATTTGCAGAAAGTGAATGTATGTAGAAAGTGAATGAAATATGTAGAATTTGGACTGAAAACCACCTCATAAGAGTTTTTGCTCATCCATTCAGGGATCATAGAGAATTGGACTAGGATTGGGAGACCTTGGGCAAGTCATTTCACCTCTGTGGCTAAGTCTAGACTACGAGCTATGGTGCGATTCCTATCTCATGTGTATTTACTCACACTAGTTGATGAATTGGAAGTGAATTAAACTAAACTGAATTAAGGCCACTTGAATTTTGAATAAAAGCATCCACACAAGTGTTTAATGCATTTTAACTAATCCACTTTAAATTCACACCTTTAGTTAATTCTGGTTAACTTTCTTGTGTATCCCCATGTAGACAAAGCCTTAGTCTTCTAACTCGTGTAGGCCCTTTAGAAAATTTTAACCCTAATAACAGCTAGCCCATACAAATGGAATTTTGAATCCTTACAGTGCACTGCTTCTGAACAATCTATAGACTGAGAGTTATTTGCAAAAATTAGGCAAATAATTTGGAACAAATAAATTCAAAAAAATCATGACCTGCTCTCCAAGATTTCTACCAGAAATAGAGGTGAAATTTGTCAAATTGTTCATTATGAATTTATTTACCCAGTTTTGCTTTAGAGTATGTGACTTGCCTGGGGATACACATGAAGTCAGCGGCAGAGCCAGGAGCATAACTGAGAGGTGTTAACCTAGTAGGCAAACCATTAGATCACACTCCCAAACACACACGTTTATCTCTGGGCCCAGTATAACCCTATGACTATCCTTACTGGTCATGGCTATATTGCCTTCCTAGAATCTGATAAATGATAAGATCATGGCCTGGTCTTCAGTGAGAGGAAAGAATAATGTGGGAGTTGAGATAGGGCTGCAGGATTTAAATAAAAAAGAATGAATAGAGGAATGTTTATTGCTGAGTAGAAAAAGGGTCCCTTAAAATCTGTTGTGCTCAGGATGGGAACCACAGCTTTCTGCAACGCGTGAGAGTAGTGAGTTTGCTGAGCATAGCATGAGGGTGAATATCTGTAAGCTTGTACCATCCTAGCTTGAGTGGCTTTTATGTTACTAAACATCCATTTTCACGACTATTAGTGTTAAAGTAATTATTTCTTCAGCATTATACCAGACTGTCTGGTTGGATGGCGGGGGTGGAGAAGGAGATGAAATATGCAATGTAGGACACAAAGGAAAGAGAGCTGCTGCTGCTTGCAGTTAAAGAGTCTCCTGGGGCTGTTTGTCTGCCAAATGATTCCTAAATTTCCTACTCTATCTTTTCGTCATCCAAACATAAGAAGAGAGGGGGGGGGGGAAAGTGTGACATTCTGCTGGGGCTGCACTGCCGTGACACCATCTATGCTGGTAGTTCCACTTGTTTATTTGACACGGTTGACTTATGATGTCTTGGTCATGGCTTGTTTGTCCAGTCTGGCTCTTCATCCTGGCAGATTTGCTTTCAGGTGCCATCAACCTTTGTGAATCTACCTTTAGATCTGCTTTCAGTGAAGCGGGTGTGGGGAGCTAACAGGCAAAATTGCAGTGTTATCAAAAAAGCCAGGCACTTGTATGCTCTGTGAGAGGTAGTACTTCAAATGCAATTTTACTGACAGGTTTAAAATGCAACAGTCATTCATCCTCAGCCCTTGTCAGCCTGGTTGAGCTGTTTTTCAAGCCTTGTAAAAAAAAAAAAAAAAAAAAAAAAAGCATTGGTCTCACCTTCAGGCACATTTAACATATAATCTGGTGAACTACTACAGTACATCTGAATGAGTGGGTTTCATGTACATTTGTTCACTCAGGAAATCTGCTAGCTGCTATTGAGGGAAAATGTAATGGAGGAAATATTCCCATGATCCAGGAATAGTTGGAAAAGTGAAAAGGGATGCTTCTGTTTTCACAGTACTCATTGTGAGACCAGTGATGAGCCTTCGAAGGGAACAGTGACTGTGTGTGTTTGAACACACCTGCCACAATACTAGTGCTGGGTACTGATATCAGAGGGTTTGGTGGGGTGCCCACACCCCCATAGAAGTATGCCTCAATGAGATACCAAAGAATCAAGTATGCCCCTCCATGTTCAGTCTGCAGAATTACTAATAGTGCTTTGGCGCCACATATTAATTCAATGATAATCCATGTAAGGCCAAATTGTGCAATAAAGGCACAGGCTGATGATGTGGGAATAGCTCTGAAAGGCACAATGCAGCATACCATGCCCTCTGTGTCCATGCATCTCTGCTGGCTGGGGAGAAGGTTTAAATAGGAGAGAACTGGTGGCAGGGCATTCTCAGTGAGATGTCCTTGGCTTTGAAATTCACTTGGTCTGCCAGTCCCCAGATTTGGGTCAGAGCAGAATTAATGTTGGCACTTAATCCTGAGCTATACATTTTGACCTTTCCAGTTTGTTTAATTATAACGCTCTGTTGACATAAAAGGCAATAGATGCCCAGTCTCATTCTATTTTAGCAAAGATTTTTGGTTGGATATTTTAGCAATTTTTGTATTCAGTTTGGCAGTCATCTTGCTTTTTGAGTAAAAAAAGGGGCCTCTTTAAAATCTGTTATTCTCAGGCTCCACAGCTCTCTGTACCATGTGGGATGTTGTGACCCCTTATAATGGGTTTTCTTCCAGTTGTTTCACTAGACCTTTAAGGACTGCATTTTAACTCTTCCGTTTGTGTTTTCATTTTGGAGATTAGGGCTATTAGTATGTTACAGTAGTGAAACTAGAAAAAGCATTAGGACAGAATAGTTCTAGACTGGAATTAGAAAGGTAGCAACTAAGCATATGAAGTGCACAAAATTCTCCTCTTCAGCATATGTATATTTTATATGAATGGAGTACAGTAACTCCTCACTTAAAGTCATCCTGGTTAACGTTGTTTCATTGTTACGTTGCTGATCAATTAGGGAACATGCTCATTTAAAGTTGTGCAATGCTCCCTTCTAATGTCATTTGACAGCCGCCTGCTTTGTCCACTGCTTGCAGGAAGAGCAGCCCGTTGGAGCAAGCTGGTGGGGGCTTGGAACCAGGGTGGACCGGCAGCACCCCTATCAGCTCCCTACTCCCCTAAGATCCCCCAGCAGGCTATCAATTGATGGCAGTTCAGATGTCCCTCCCCCTACTGCCATGTGCTGCTCCTGCCCTCTGCCTTGGAGTTGCTCCCCGGAGCTGTGAGGGGGTGGGGAGGGGAGAGGGGGACTAATGTCAGGGTGTCCCCCTCCTCCCTGCTCCTGCACCCCACTTACCCCATTTCCATAGAGCGTGGCGGGGAACACAACAGGGCTCAGGATGGAGGGACCTTCCTGGCAGCAGCTTCTGTCTCAACTTGCTGATCTACTTAAAAAAGCAGTGTACTTAGAGTGGGGTCAGTGTACTCAAGGGGGCAATGCACATCTCTCTCTTTCTCTCTCTCCCTCCCCCACACAGGGTGTGTCTCTCTGTCTCTGTCTGCCATCCTGTCTCTCTTCCCTCCATTCGCGCTGCCTTGTAGAGTGTGAGGCTACATTAACAACCATGGGTTAACCCTTGAGGGCTCAAGTTCATCATTTAGCAGTAAGGCATTCCCTGGGAAATATCCCACCCTCTGACTTCACCACCTCAACCAAGCTTCACAATCATCATCGCTGTGTACCAGTATTAAATTGTTTGCTTAAAACTTATACTCTGTGTGTGTGTGTGTGTGTATATACACACACACACACACACACACACACACACACACACACACACACACACACAGTATATATATATATATATATATATATATATATATATATATATATATATACTGTGTGTGTGTGTGTGTGTGTGTATATATATACACACACACACACACACACACACACACACACACACACAGAGTATAAGTTTTAAGCAAACAATTTATATATATATAAATAAAATCTTTTGTCTGGTGAAAAAAATTTCCCTGGAACCTAACCCCCCGCCCAGTGTATCTTCATGTAGAGGCCATTGCAATAAGCAAATTTAGAAGTCACAAAAGTATGGATTACTATGGTGAGATCCAGGTTTGAAAAATGCCCCAGTTGCCCAAGGAGAAGCAGATGAGAAAATATGTTCTTGGCAATCAGTGCTGCCTGGGATTACAGAGGCTGTTGAGCATCCAAATAACACCCTAAAAATGTAAACCTCTTTGGCAGAGAGTGGCAAATTGGGGGCATGCTATACCCTCAAGATGGGGGCACCTCAATAATGGAGGCATGCTATACCCTCAAGATCCTTCCCTGTACCCGACAAGTATTACCAGAATAAGTTTAGCCATGGAGTTTTGCATATACAAACAGATGTGTCTATGCATTTGGCCAAAATGGGTAAACAAAACTAATCATCATAAAGTATCTGTGAACATAGTATATAGCTTCTTCTCTTTGATCATACTGATAAAATCCAAATCTTTTCAGGAAAAACTATTAGAAACTCTGCATATTGCATGAAATATTTCTCTCTTGCTCTCTTTCTTCCTACTCTCTCAGCCTGTAGGAAGGATGGCTTGATTAGTTTTATAGGTTAAACGTTTGTTCGTGTTTGCATGTAAGAATGAGCTGCTGTGTTAAGAGCTTATTAAGCTAAAGCTAACTTGGAGAAATTAATTTTGCATTTATTTATGAAATTAGGCTAGTTCATTGGTTATGTTTTTCTCTTGCAGGAGTGAGCTCCATAGTCTAGGTCTAGTCCATATATTCTGTCTCTGGCACTTGTGAGCTTCCGCCATTGGTTGAAAATTTCATTGCTCCAGTGAAACATAGCTGTTTTGGGGAGTTATGGTCACAGAGAAAGAGGCAATATTTAAGGAAGCAAGGACCCATCCCATGGATGGCTTTGAATGTCATGATAAGAATTTTGAACTGGTTTTTGTTTTTAATGGGTAGCCATCCATAGGGAGAGGAGCACTCACATGATGCGTTCAGTCACCTGTGTTGCTAAACAGGCGGGATGCTGTGTTTTGGATCACCTGGAGTTTTTCAGAGTGTATAGCTTCATTCATAGATATAATGAGCTGCAGTAATCAGCTCCAAAGATTATGAATGTGTGGATCACTGTCTCCACATATGAGTCTGATAGGATAGAATGCAATTGCCTGGCCAATTGCATGTAGAAGAGAATTACTTTGCCACCACCATGTGTATCTGGGCATCCAATAGCATTAAAGAGTCCAGAAAGACTTAACTATCTAAGAGCAGGTGTACTTAATAGCAGGGGATGGTATGGCTGAGGTGACATTACTCTTTCTACCAGGTTCACTGAATTCATATTTAGCCAGCTGCTCTTGATACATATATTCTTTTGACTAGGTGTGGAGAAAGGTTGGAGATGGTGCTGAATACATTAGATAGAAAGGAAATGTAGAAATGGGTATTGTCTTTGAAGATTTGCTTCTATTATTCACTTTCTGGGTACAACATCATCACAAATATTCCTAAAATCTCTCTTCATTCTTACTGTTGCACAGACATAATGCAACCTTCAGATGAGGGAATCAGAAAAGAAAACTGCTTATAAAATATCCTCATCCAGTGGAGGGTTTTTCTCTGGGGAAGTCTCAAACTATTCTTTGTTTTGTGTGTGTGTTTGTGTGCGTGTCCCTGATTAGAGGCATTTATTCAGATTGTACTGCCCAATGCTTCAGCTGCTTGTCTCTGAATTTGTCGGATTTCTAATGTAATATATAAGTCTGTTCCTGCTTGACTTCCACAGCTGGTTTTGATTAGGCTCCTATAAAAAGGAAGTTTCAGTTAGCACTGATCCAAACATATTCTGGAGATATATTTTTATGGATCCTTGACTAATAGCACTCTTTGTTCGTAGTGGTGTGTGACTCTAAAACAAAACACAGCCAGAATTGTGAGTCATCGCTGCAAGGACTGTACTTTGTTGCAGAGGTCAGGCTCTGCCAAAACCAGAAGAATTAGCTAGCCAAATTGAATTAGCGGCTGAAACACATTAATTTATGCTACATAAATGTTATTGTGGCCCTGTGGGCAAGTACTTAGGTCATAGGCTTTATGAACTATTTGCAGCAAGACAGCTTACCAGTCATAAATCAGCACTAGAACATACCTTTGGAAAGTATTTACAGCTCTTCACTATTCCTCCCCCACTTCTCTAACCATTGTGATGGCTCACCATTTTGCACATGTTTTGCAATATTTTATACACAAGCAGTGAATTAATGGTTTGTGTAGGCCTATCCCAGGTCTAGTTGAGACACAGCCATCCATTATGCTTGTGGCCCTTTCCACAGGCAGCTGTGTGTTTATCATTCCAGACAGCTCTCGGTGGGTACAGAACTCTGGCTCGGCACCAGCTTTTCAAGTCAATGCAGCTGTGCAGTAAATGGAAACCTTGATGTCTCAAATATACACACAACCAAGCCCTGACAAGGCTGTTTCTCTTCTGGGGAGGAATTAGATCCACTTATGGCTAGATTATTTCTAGAGTAAGAAAAGTAGAAAAGTGTTTTCTGGCTGCAAATTGTGGCAACTGAGGAAAGATGCCAAGAAAGACTTATGCATAAATGATAGTGTTTAAACTTGTTTTTATGTGTTTGGATGAGTTTCTGCCAAAAATCTGACAGGGCCTCATTGTTGGAACTTTTTCATCGTGAGGCCACTGACTGCACACAGTGAACATTTCACAAATAATGAAATAATTGCATGGCTTTGGTGTTTAAGCAGGTGTCAACAAGTGTACACACTCTATTATACCTTGCAACAAGCCAGGTATGAACAGCATTAGTGCAAACTGAGGAAATGTCTTTCTCTAAGGCAGGTACCCTCTTTTAACCAAATTTCCTTGACTCTAACTCAACTCTCTTTGGTTAATGTGGATTATGCTTGGCTTTGTACAAAGAGGTTTTTTTTATTTTATTATTTGGTTTGTCCAGCTTATTGGGCATTTCCATTCCCTTGCACCACTAACGCTGCAACACTGCGTCATGCTGCACATGCATTTTCCCGGATATTGTGCCACAACAAATGCTTTGTCTTGTTTTCAACTCTAGTACAGATAGCCTTTTTATCAGGCATCTCTGATACTGCAGTGCCCAAGGACACTGCAACCCCATTTCAGATTCTTGACTGCAACTTGCACTTACCCACGTTTGCAGGTATAGCTTCTGTGCTGTGGTCCAGGAAAGGCTGACATTGGTCATCTGATATAAATGACATTTTTATTTATGCTGAATATTTCAATTTGATCACGAGTGTTGTCATAGCATAAAAATATTAATAAAAAGTCATGCTAAAATTGTTCATGGAATGTCAAGTAGATAAAGTCTTAAATGTATAAATATTTTATAGTTTAATAACTTTTCACTGTACAGTTTAGCTTTTCATTAGATTCATGATAGTTACCATGTTTTTATATTTCCAGTAACAGAAAATGTGGAAATCATTACTTGGTGTCTTGGTTTTTAACTATCCTTCAGTATAAGTGAACATATTTCTGCCACTTAAAAACAGTGTTTGCATGAGGAGAAAATTAGAGTCTGATTCTGAAACCCTTATAGTTATCTTTACTGGGGCCTGCTCCTGCAAAACTCCTATTGACTTCAGTGGTGCAGGATCCAGTTCACACTCTGAAGGATTGCAGGACAGACCTATTAAAACTGCCAGATCTTAATTTGTCTGTAAAAATATCTCTAAAGAAGGTAAAAACTGATTTCTCTCTCGCAGGGTTAATTTTCAGCAGTGATAAATCCATGTGTTTCCCGTTATACTTTCTTTGCAAAAAAACAAAACAAAAAACAAACAAACAAAAAACATGACAGAAAGGAAAACCATTACCAGAAAAAAAAATCATCCTGGTGTGTCTTAAATGAGTTTCTTCATTTTTAATATATCTCAGCTCACTTTATAAAATTAGAGGCAAAACTATAATCTGGAATTGGAGGGGAAATGACTGTGTGTTCCCTAAATGAACGTTTAATCAATAAGAGGTATTTACTACTTTTCATTAACTGGTTTAAGGAAGTGGGAACATGTATGACAATTATTCAGAGAGTTGTGTAAAAAGATAGCCAGATAAACAAACCTCCATAATCCACTTATATCTCACGGACGCCAATGGGTTGAAAAGCCTATTAACAAGCTATATATACCTGTCTGTTTGGAGAAGCTGTTAAATCATGAATCTCTGCTCAACACCTGAGGCACTCCATTAATAAAGACCTTTAGTAACCGATTTCTGTTCTATTAAGAATGGTCATAAAACAGAATAATTTAAAACATGTCAATAAATCAAGGCAAAAATGTCAAAACACAAGATGTGTCATCTTCATAAAATTTAGCCAAGTTTACACAGTGGTCACAGTTAGGTGGAATATTGCTGGCTGGGTTCAAAAATTGTTTTTTGATTTAAAAAAAATATTACCTGCAGTAGTTTACTTCTGTGATGTCCTTTTGTTAGTCAGTAAATTGAGCAAATTTTTTTTTAATTAACTAACTCGTTTTCCATCATCTTTTCCAAGAAGATGCCCTGTAAGCTTAGGTTTGTTGTCAGGTCCAGGCATTCATAATAAAGACATTTCCAAACGTCGCATGCACAAGGACTAGACCATAAAAAAAATTTGTGGGTGGGGAAGGGAGGCTTTTATTGACTGTCTTCTACGCTTTGGTATATGCTAGCCAGCGTGTGTGGTGACAATGAGGTCTGCAAAAATTGCTGACCTTCAGTATAGCACATTGGATAGCTTTACACACTGGATTATTCATTATAGCTATAGTTTCTTTTTTTTTAAATCCACCACATTCATCCAGATAATATATTTTGATCATTAACTGATTGAATCTCTTGCTTTCAGAATATTTTAGGGATGAAAAATTGATTTTGCAATAGTTGACAGCCCCCCTTTTTAAGGTTAGCATGTCTATAGCACCAAAGGTGGGCTTTGTTGTTGTTGTGGGGTTTTTTCCTTTTGAGATTAAGGTTTACGTTGTTTGCTCTATTTGGACCATTTCAGACTTTACAGTGGTTTTAACTGAATTCACTATTAGTAATTTTTTGGCAGTTTTGATTTATTGTGTTACATCTGGATTTGATTTACTGTGCTGCTTATACTCTTGCTTTTGTCTCTTACATTCGGCATATTACTTGTGAGTTTTTGTGGTTTGCTATTTTTAAGTGATACTGTGCAAAACATTTGTACTTAAACTTGAAACCAGGTGTTTCAGTGGCCAAATAATTCGCTCCAAGGTTTACATGAACCTCTGGGCTGACAATATGCAAGATTTCTCCAAATGTATTCGATTGATTCATGACAATATCTAGGATTTATTTTAAAACAGCACTGTCTAGAATTTGGGAAGTATATGTATTATTATTAGTTTTTTTATCACATTCATGTGTATGAATTATATTTTTTAAATGTACCTATCTCAGCCAAAACATTTAAAAAAAAAACCCTTCCAAACCCCCACCTCTAACTCTTTTGAGCCAATATACCACTTGTGATGCATCAGTTTCCAATTGTGGGGCGTTAAAACAAACTCCAATAAATGTGACATCAGGTTCTCTGGACCACCCCTGAATTAAGCGGGATGTTGACAAGGTAACAGCATGGATGAAATGCAAAATCTCTGGGCTGTTAAGTGTCCAGGAATTGTGCAGCTGCTTGAGAAATCAATGTATTTGTTTAGCTAAAAATGCTAGTAAATTATTATAGAGATTACTTAATAGAAAAGTCATCTCAACCATGGAAACATTGGAGTGAAATATTCTGAACCTTAATACATTTTAGTATATTCATTGTGTCAAGCAAACTTGCTGACAAGGTCACTGAGGGCAAGAAGGGAACTGTGAATATTTTTAATATGCTTATCGTTATCACACGACTGAGACCGCTTGTATTATTTCTCTGAAAGGGAACTGATGTTAACTTCAGATTCAAAAGAAAATGTTGGCACTTTGATAACTGTGGTCTCTTGCGGTGGTGATTGTTAATGTGGAGCTGAAATCTGTCCTTTTGTTGATGTGCATGCCTTACTTTGAGCTGTGGAGGATGTCTGTGTAGCTCAGGGACAACTTGCCATGATTGGTATGCTGTCCTTGCTTTTCTTAACAGGCACACAGAGTCAGAGTCTGAATCTGATCTTGCTTACACTGGTTAGACTGTGGTGTAACACCATTGATTTCTATGGGGGTGCCTTTGATTTCCCCTGGTGGTAGTGACTTCAGATTCAGGCCCTTAGGATATTGGTAAATTTTCTCCCGGCACCTTTTGTGGCACAGATCAAATATAGATATTGTGTTTTTTCTGTACTTTTGGCATAACATGATTCTTTGCTTTGGCATTCATTAACTTACTGTGTTTCATTCTGTTGGCTTCAAAATAAATAGCCTAGTGGTCTTTCCTTTACGAGCATTTTACTAAATTTTAATAACATTAACTAATGAATTATCAATGAGCAGCTGTAGATCAAAAGTGAAATGATATTTTTCAAGACAGAACTGTGCACAATAGCTAAAAAATGTAAACCTCTGGTAGCATGTACATTTCTAAAGAGTAATGTGCTTTAGGATTAGCTGTTGGGGGCCCTTGAAAATCGGCTGAGACTAGATTATTTGTCACATAGTGGCTGCAAATTAGACCCTGCTGGTTGATGCAATGCAACAGAGAGACAGTGTATCAATTAAATTCTACCTTTTGGGAAGGCCAGGTGCCATCTTACAAGAGTTTGACTCTTGCTCAAGAACTCATCTCTTGATACTGATATCTGAAAACTTAGTCGGGGAGGTTATAGAGAGAGTGCAGGTGAAACATCTCTGCCAATGCCTGGAATCTTCAGATGTCCTTCACCCGGGTTATCTGATTTTGAACCCAAGAATAGAAAGGAGATGGTATAATTTTTTATTATATTATGGTGTGCAAACATAAAGGAGGATGGCACAGTAATCTTAAACATACACCAAACAAAACAAAAAAAGACAAAACAACACAGGAGAAAGCATTACAACACAGAGTAAAGATATTGGGATGGTGATTGGCTACATCTTGATATAGCACCATTTGAAGAGTAGTTTATTTTTTTATTTAAAAAAAAAATAAAATCTCTAAAAACAGATATTCTGCCCTGTTCTACTCCCTTTGTGCTGTTCAAATGGTACAAAGGGAGAACAAACTGCTGAAAAGTCCCTTTCTGTGGATTCTTCCAGTGTAGGGGAGTCCACAGTGGATGTAGACTCATCAGAGTTGGCTCCTAGACATTTCTCCTCCCAGCCCCCTAGCATGCGGTAAGCATGGACGATATAACAGTGGGATAATATGGGGAGAGGGAGTGGTCAGAGTGCACTGCACTTCAGCAGGGGTCCTTTGGATATGATAGCTAGCTTGTGCAATTAGCACAGTCCCCTCTGCAGACAATAACCAGGGCCATTATGTCTTACAGCTGCTTAGATGTTGTTGACCTCAAGCTATTGCTGCCTTGCTTGTGGTCACTAGTAGGGATGGACAGAATTGTTTCTTTTTTTGTTGAGAGAACCTAAAGCATGGTGGAAAATAATTGTTCCTCTGCCCCCACTGCACTCTCAAGTATCAGTGCTCTCATCCCTCCTGTGAGGCATCTGGGGAAGATAACAACAGACTATGGACTGTGGTATCTCCAATACGAAGGTGATATTTGGTTTTACATTTCCATTGCACCTGGCTTACTGAGTGTCTTGCCAGAATTATGGCTTGGATGAGAACAAAGTGGCCTCATAACATCAATACAATGTTATGCTGATAGCCTGGGAGAACCAGGCTGGTGCTGATGATATCAGGTCCTTCAAATGAAGAAGTTTGGCCAAGTGTTGTTATTAAGGGTCACAATCTGGCAGTTCTGTTGGATTTTCAGCTGTTTCTAGATGGCCAGTAGCAGAAGTGACTAAGGGGGCTGTCTATCATTAAGCTTTTCCAGATCATTACATCCTCTTCTTTTGGATATAGAGTTCATCAAAATGATCCATGTCTTCGTACCTGCAAGACTAGCTTATTGTAACATGGTCAGTGTGGGGTATATTTTGAGGCAACTCAGAAACCTCGGCTGGTTCAGAAAGCTCAGCTTGTATTTCCATAATCAAATGGCAAGACATCAATAGGCATTAATAAGTTTCTCACTTCCCATGTGATTTACTTAGTGAAATCACATACAAAGAAAATCTACTTTTTCTTATGTGACTGAATGAAATTGACAGCAAATACAATATATAGCTCTCTCCTCCTCAGGGGGACTGAGTCATCTATCTGCCGCCCTGACCGGGAAAACCGAGAGGTGTGCTGCTTGCCAGGGGCTAGGATTCGTGATGTGACGGAGAGACTGCCGAGACTCATCAAGCCCTCAGATCGCTACCCCTTCCTGCTTCTCCACGTGGGCACCAATGATACTGCCAAGAATGACCTTGAGCGTATTACTGCAGACTACGTGGCTCTGGGAAGAAGGATAAAGGCGTTTGAGGCGCAAGTGGTGTTCTCGTCCATTCTCCCTGTGGCAGGAAAAGGCCGGGGTAGAGACCGTCGAATCGTGGAAGTCAACGAATGGCTACGCAGATGGTGTCGGAGAGAAGGGTTTGGATTCTTTGACCATGGGATGGTGTTCCAAGAAGAAGGAGTGCTAGGCAGAGACGGGCTCCACCTGACGAAGAGAGGGAAGAGCATCTTTGGAAGCAGGCTGGCCAACCTAGTGAGGAGGGCTTTAAACTAGGTTCACCGGGGGAAGGAGACCAAAGCCCCGAGGTAAGTGGGGAAGTGGGATACCGGGAGGAAGCACAAGTAGGTGAGTGCAAGAGGGGAGGGCTCCTGCCCCATACTGGGACAGCAGGACGATCGGTGAGTTATCTTAAATGCCTATACACAAATGCAAGAAGCCTGGGGAACAAGCAGGGAGAACTGGAAGTCCTGGCACAGTCAAGGAATTATGACGTAATTGGAATAACAGAGACTTGGTGGGATAACTCACACGATTGGAGTACTGTCAAGGATGGATATAAACTGTTCAGGAAGGATAGGCAGGACAGAAAAGGTGGGGGAGTTGCGTTGTATGTAAGAGAGCAGTATGACTGCTCAGAGCTCCAGTATGAAACTGCAGAAAAACCTGAGAGTCTCTGGATTAAATTGAGAAGTGTGAGCAACAAGGGTAATGTCGTGGTGGGAGTCTGCTACAGACCACCAGACCAGGCGGATGAGGTGGACGAGGCTTTCTTCCAGCAACTAACAGAAGTTACTAGATCACAGGCCCTGGTTCTCATGGGTGACTTTAATCACCCCGACATCTGCTGGGAGAGCAATACAGCGGTCCACAGACAATCCAGGAAGTTTTTGGAAAGTGTAGGGGACAATTTCCTGGTGCAAGTGCTGGAGGAACCAACTAGGGGAAAAGCTCTTCTTGACCTGCTGCTCACAAACAGGGAAGAAATAGTAGAGGAAGCAATAGTGGATGGGAACCTGGGAGGCAGTGACCATGAGATGGTCGAGTTCAGGATCCTGACACAAGGAAGAAAGGAGGACAGTAGAATACAGAGCCTGGACTTCAGAAAAGCAGACTTTGACTCCCTCAGGGAACTGATGGGCAAGGTCCCCTGGGAGAATAACATGAGGGGGAAAGGAGTCGAGGAAAGCTGGCTGTATTTCAAAGAAACCTTATTGAGGTTGCAGGAACAAACCATCCCGATGTGTAGAAAGAAAAGTAAATATGGCAGGCGACCAGCTTGGCTTAACAGTGAAATCCTTGCTCGTCTTAAACACAAAAAAGCAGCTTACAAGAAGTGGAAGATTGGACAAATGACCAGGGAGGAGTATAAAAATATTGTTCAGGCATGCAGGAGTGAAATTAGGAAGGCCAAATCACACTTGGAGTTGCAGCTAGCTGGAGATGTTAGGAGTAACAAGAAGGGTTTCTTCAGGTATGTTAGCAACAAGAAGAAAGTCAAGGAATGTGTGGGCCCCTTGCTGAATGAGGGAGGGAACCTTGTGACAGAGGATGCGGAGAAAGCTAGTGTACTCAATGCTTTTTTTGCCTCTGTCTTCACAGACAAGGGCAGCTCCCAGATGGCTGCACTCCGCAGCACGGTATGGGGAGGAGGTGACCAGCCCTCTGTGGAGAAAGAAGTAGTTCGGGACTATTTAGAAAAGCTGGACGAACACAAGTCCATGGGGCCGGATGCACTGCATCCGAGGGTGCTAAAGGAGTTGGCCGATGTGATTACAGAGCCATTGGCCATTATCTTTGACAAATCATGGCAATCGGGGGAGGTCCCGGATGACTGGAAAAAAGCTAATGTAGTGCCCATCTTTAAAAAAGGGAAGAAGGAAGATCCGGGGAACTACAGGCCAGTCAGTCTCACCTCAATCCCTGGAAAAATCATGGAACAGGTCCTCAAGGAATCAATTCTGAACCACTTAAAGGAGGGGAAAGTGATCAGGAACAGTCAGCATGGATTCACCAAGGGCAAGTCATGCCTGACTAACCTAATTGCCTTCTATGATGAGATAACTGGCTCTGTGGATGAGGGGAAAGCAGTGGATGTGCTATTTCTTGACTTTAGCAAAGCTTTTGATACAGTCTCGCACAGCGTTCTTGCCAGCAAGTTAAAGAAGTATGGGCTGGATGAATGGACGGTAAGGTGGATAGAAAACTGGCTGGATGGTCGTGCTCAACGGGTAGTGATCAATGGCTCCATGTCTGGTTGGCAGCCGGTATCAAGTGGAGTGCCCCAAGGGTCGGTGCTGGGGCCGGTTTTGTTCAATATCTTCATCAACGACCTGGAGGATGGTGTGGACTGCACCCTTAGCAAGTTTGCAGATGACACTAAACTGGGAGGAGTGGTTGATACGCTGGAGGGTAGGGATAGGATACAGAGGGACCTAGACAAATTAGAGGATTGGGCCAAAAGAAATCTGATGAGGTTCAACAAGGACAAGTGCAGAGTCCTGCACTTAGGACGGAAGAATCCCATGCACTGCTACAGACTAGGGACCGAATGGCTGGGCAGCAGTTCTGCAGAAAAGGACCTAGGGGTTACAGTGGACGAAAAGCTGAATATGAGTCAACAGTGTGCCCTTGTTGCCAAGAAGGCTAACGGCATTTTGGGCTGTATAAGTAGGGGCATTTCCAGCAGATCGAGGGACGTGATTATTCCCCTCTATTCGGCACTGGTGAGGCCTCATTTGGAGTACTGTGTCCAGTTTTGGGCCCCACACTACAAGAAGGATGTGGATAAATTGGAAAGAGTCCAACGGAGGGCAACAAAAATGATTAGGGGGCTGGAGCACATGACTTATGAGGAGAGGCTGAGGGAACTGAGATTGTTTAGCCTGCAGAAGAGAAGAGAGAGGGGGGATTTGATAGCTGCTTTCAACTACCTAAAAGGGGGTTCCAAAGAGGATGGATCTAGACTGTTCTCAGTGGTAGAAGATGACAGAACAAGGAGTAATGGTCTCAAGTTGCAGAGGGGGAGGTTTAGGTTGGATATTAGGAAAAACTTTTTCACTAGTAGGGTGGTGAAGCACTGGAATGGGTTACCTAGGGAGGTGGTGGAATCTCCTTCCTTAGAGGTTTTTAAGGTCAGGCTTGACAAAGCCCTGGCTGGGATGATCTAGTTGGGGTTGGTCCTGCTTTGAGCAGGGGGTTGGACTAGATGACCTCCTGAGGTCCCTTCCAACCCTGAGATTCTATGATTCTATGATTCTATGATACAAAAAGAAGCATTTAAAAGAAATCAGCCAGCACTAAGATGTTTGTCTTTAAATTATTCCTTTCAAAATCAGCAGTAATTCAAGTATTCAAAATCAGGTCAAAAGCCAATTTTAAAATATGGGGACACATTTTTAACTTTTCACATTTCTGTCCCCTCAAACACTCTTCCTTTTTCAAGATCTGCGTAAATAGTGTGTAGAAGCAAAGGTATGTTTTACGTGAATTGTCACGTAAAATGATATACTGTAAATAGGAAACAAATAAGTTACAAGCAAGTACAGTGACACACAATGCAGATCTGAAATTTGGATTTTCTTTTTACCTATATCAGGTTTCACTAATGTAACTCATTTGTCAAAATTAATCTGAGAAAAGGTCTAGAAGCATGGGCTGCAGCTATTTGGCACCTAATTTGAAAGGTGATGCAAACATAGCCTGCCATGGGCAAATTGTGTGCCCATTCCATCCAGGCAACCCTACATTTCTGTACGAGGCAGGTTTCTTGGGTAAGACAAATCTACTTGGTTTACGCTTTTACTGATGTTTTGTCACTGTTCTTCAGCGTACAGATACCTAATGGACAGGTGCATTTTTTAAAAACTGAAATTGATAAATTAACAAAAATACACTGAGGGAGAGGCAGCATTTGCTCTCCTTTAAGAGCCTGCCCTCAAATTCCGACTAATTACAGGTCTATTTCAATTGCATCAACGCTAGTAAAATTGTTAGAATATCTCCTTTATAAATCACATAGTGTATTATTTGTTGACATATCAGTTTATTACCATTAGAGAAAATGGGTTTCTGTTTTCCTCATTCAACCATTACAGCATTAGAATTAAAAGTGACAAATGGCTTCTATAGTGCTATGAATCCAGGGGTCATATGCTGTGGAGCACATGATTTATCCAAGGGTTTTGATCTTGTGAACCATAGTATTTTATTTGCAAAATACTCACTTTGCTTTTCCAATTCACATCTATACTATATGACATTTTATTTTTCTGATAAGTAGAGTTTGGTTTATTATGGAGTGTAGCAAGCTAGATATTTTCTAGTAAATATGTATCACCAGACTATTTAGTGCCTCTTTTGTTTTTTCTACGGTTTCTGATTTACCTCATACAATATATGTGCATCATCATTAATGAACCTTTGCACAAATGGCTCTTCTAGGTAGTTCTGAAAACTCTAACCACTAAATGTATTTTTAATTTGTACAGATCATTCCTGAAAAGCTCTGCTTTGTTAAAACCTTCTTTGCTAACATTGGGCAATCTTTACTCAAGCAGAACTCTGACCGACGCCAATAGATATATTGGCTTCAGTGAGAAATTTGCCAGCATCAGGACTGCAGGACTAGGCGCTTTATTTTCTATCTTTAGCGTGAATTTAAAATCATCTTTATGGTTGTTTCTTTTTGAAGTGGACAACAGTGATTGCAGAATTAATTGCATCATTACAACCTCACTCTTATCAAGCCAGGAATGATTCATTATTAATCAGTTTGTTTAAAACAAAGAGAAAACAGACATTGTTTCCTGGGAATAAGGTTAAAATTGGAGTTACTAGATTCAGGATTACAGTGCTGGATGATAATCACTGGCAACGCCATGTATTTAAGCCTTCATTTGGACTGGGAATTTGATATTGTAAATATTTTGAAGTTTTAAATAAGAAAGTTGAAATAAAATTTGGTTAGAGTTCTGTTGTATGATAATGAAACAGTTTATGCAAGGTCAAACGTGTATTGGCCAGCAATTTATACCACAGTATACATTACAGTGACTTTATTGTATCTGTCAACGGGTTCCTAAATCAGAATGTAAGTGACATTATTATTTGATCATTATTGTTCGTTTAGATTAGATATCCCACTTGTAACACATTGTTGTGCTATGCAGAACCAAATAAATTGACTGGATTTCTGAAACTGAATACTACATTTACACTTTTGTCTACTCTTTAATGTAAGTGGAATAGAGAATTATTACATTCTAAGATAGCTTTTGTCATGGCTGTATATAATGTATTGGACCTATACTTTATTAATTAATAATATTTTAAGGTAAAAGGTCATATATTTTAAGGCAGAAGTTAGGGGAAGGGCTAAGCAGTCTTTTAATTTACTCTACCAGCTAACATAGCTGGTGTGACTGATTTATCAGATACTCACTAATTTTGAAAATATAGTGGAGTATTTGGTTATTTATCTGTGCTGCATAGCATCGGTGTTTAAACTGTATTTAAGGGTAAATATTCAGCACAGTGGATTAGTCTCATGTGAATTCCATTAATATGAAGTATGTCCTAAGCACTTAGAGCATGATCCAAATCTCCTTTGGATCAGATCCTAAACCCCAATGCATCATGTTAAAAACCTACTTCTTAATTTATTAGGTGTTTATATTATGTGTGAAACCCTGCATTTGCAGAAACTAAGGCCTCCAACTTGGGTGTAGGATGGGAAATGAGTCACCTGAGCAGCTGGAATTGTTACTCACTAGTTGTCTTGGTTGAGAAATTATGGATACTACTGCTATTCAGATGCCACACTGTACCTGAGAAGGGGAGCTAGGATTCAGCGTAAGTCAGCAAGTCCCAATCACCAATATCCTCTGTCTATACCCTCTTTTCCCTCTTGCATATGAGAGCGCAAGACTGGGGCATACAGGGATAGAAAGGAATAATCGCACTGTGCAGAGATTTCCACTGGTGCAAATCCTGCCCTGTGGTGCCTCCATTCACACCAGTTAGGGTACACACAATCTCTCTGCAACCCCTTTTATGCCAGGCAAGGCATGATGGAGGATCAGGGCTTTTAAACTGCTGGCTGTGTATGATACGTTAACCTCATAGCATCTTACCTTTGTGTCTCCTTTGAAAATGAGACCTTGCATCTCAATGGGTTTTCTTTTGGGGAGTGATAAAATCTTTGTGAATTGATTTAATTTTTTGTAATTGCTGTGTTGTAAACAATTGGCATTAGAATTGTTTGAGAGTGTCTTCTAACAAAAATGTTAATGTTTTACTAAAGGCTCTTTCAAAAATGCTGGAAATTGCACCCCAAGGCTTCTGTGTTTTTGCAGCATGGCTGTAACTATGGTGACAGTTTCTTTCTTAGTAGTATTGGCCTAGTGTTCCCTAAACTCTGAACAGCATATTAAATCAGATCTGATTAAAGTGGGCTCCCATGATAGAGCAGAAGATTGCTTAAATCCTTCTAATTTGTGACCTATGATTGTGCTCAGTTAAATGTGATATTAAGGTCAAGGTCTAACGTAAAGTCACAGAGAACACCACAAATTCATTACTACATTTTAATTCATGTAGTGACACAGCTGAGAACATGCTCCTTAACCTTTGACCCTTAGCTGTAAAGGAAATCCATTTGTTCTTACTAGGTTATGCAAACCTCTGGAGAGTAGATTGCAAGGATTGTTAAGAAAATCAAAGGTCACAATACTCTGACATCTGTATAAATAGCTTATCATTAATATTTTACTCCACAATTAATACAGGTCCAATAAGTAAAATAAGTAAAATATTTATTTAATAATGATCTTGACCTTTAGTATGTATTTAATAATAATTTTTTAAATAATTATCTTTAACAGAATATATATATATATATATATATATATATATAGTTGCATGGTGACATCCATATTATCCTGTTAATTTGTGTGTATAATAAATTTTGTGTGTGTGCAATATATATACAGCCTGCACAAACACCTGACCTACTGTGTACACGTTGCATATACACACACATGCACATCATCATAATATGGCTGTCAACATGCAACAAATAGTAGAAGCAAAGAAATAAGTTCCACATAATAATATAAAATAATGTTTGGTAATGTCTCTTTTATGGTAGAATGGTTGGCTACCAGCTGAGACAAATTCATGTTACATGCTCACAATTTATTTGGGTCATTTTGTATGTGTGTTTATAACAAAATAAAAAAAGGGTTTTTATTGCTGTGTTGTCTGTAGCTATTCAACTGATACAAATGTTATATATATGGTCCTACCTTTTCTTTAGCACTATCAACTGCCTGTCAATCTTCATATTTGCAAAAAAAGAAAAAACACCAGCCACCCTACTGTGCTGAGTGTGACTGCATTGTAATGCCAGAGGACCAAGAGACAGGTGATGGTTTATGATAGAAATAAATCTTTTATGAGAGCAAACTTGGGAGAATTGCATGCTTTTGTAAGGGATATATCTCTGCACAGTTATCACTGACAGTCTTCTCAAATGCATCAATTCGATAAGGCAGGGGTTTTATTGCATCTAATCATGTACTGAGGCGTGAAAAAAATGATAGGGTGCATATTTTCTGTATATAATTTTTTTAAAGGACTGCATTCATTAAAAGATGGTTAAATTGGTCTCCAACATTTTACGGTACAATTTTTAGTGTTACATAGCACGCAACATTGATCACTCAGTGCATTAGCTTATTATTGCATTCTGAAATGAGACAGTTGTTCTTGTAAAAGATGTTATTTCAAATAAGAAAAAAACATATAATCTAATTTTGTCTCTTCAAAATGTAAATATATGAAAGATGCAGCATCTCTATATATACAGCATCTTCAGTAAACACACTGTAAATAGATTATATAATCATTGTATTATATAGGACATTATTATTCTCAGAATATGCATAAACAGAATAATGACTTCCAGAAGATAGGTATAAACAAAAGGCTGCATATATTACTGCCAGGCAAAAATCAGCTCATGGTTTTTACTACGAACCACTCTTAAAATAAATGTTTTGAGTTTGTTTCTTGTGACATCACCCCCATGTAGAATTCCGTTTTCACAATGAAATAATTCACAGTCTAGCACACTGAGATTAGGCAAATAATTGACAATAATATTCACACACACACACACACCAATCCACACTTTTGTTTGTGAAAAATCTTCCAAAGGTGAAAGTTACTCCCCAAACCCATATTGTCTAATGAACTAAAAAAGAAGGGGTTGAGTTCTAGTCTTCCCTCCGCTCCATCTGACTTTTATAATATTTTGCAACTATTGTGCATAGCACTTTGCACTGATTTAGCTGGTAAATACCATTACTAACATTCCATATTTTACAGATGAACAAATATTTAACTCTTCTGACTCCAGTTTCCTCAAGAAACCGCACTAGCAAGTGAGTTTCAGAACTGCAATGTAACAATAGGACAGATACATCGAGGTCTCTTGTCTTCTTGAATTTCTGTAGTTGTTCATGAATACTAAGGCTTCTTTCCTAGCAATATACTTAATTATTGAACATTATAGTCTAAATTGTGACCATCAGTTCAAGGCATGTGGCAGATTCTGGTCCCTGGTATCCCTTTGCACTGTAGAGGGACAAGCTACCCCAGCCGTATACCTGGGCACATTACTTTCCCTGGCATGCCAATTTAGCTGCACTTGTTGGCATGTTGGGAGTGGTGGTTTCCATGGCTCCACCCATTCCTAGTCCACATGCACATGAAGAGAAGTAGACTTAAAGAGGCTATAGTCCCATAGATGCTGCTACCTGTAACATGAGTTATGAGCACAGGCGAGCACATCCTTGCACAGGCATGCAGGAAGGGTCACAATCTAAGCCTCTTGACAGAAGATTTAATTTTGAATGATTACATCAACCATGCTGCCCAAACAAAAAAATACTCAAATATTATTTTGCCAAACAATTCCCATTGGTAGAGATTAACCTTTCATTTCTATTTAGTTTGCAGCCTGTTCAGTTCAATCACATCTCTTGTCCATTGTGTTCAGTCCTATGGATATTGCCTCTCTCTGTCCATGCATGGAGATCAGTGAAGACATATATTTTTGTACAAATATATGTAGCTTTTCACAGAGATGCCCTTATCTATTCTTGTTTTCTCCCTGTCCTCACGTGAGGTGGGTTCTCTAAGTTGATAACAAGTTCAACTTACAAAAACCCCAAGCCCGTTTTGTCATGTTTTTATTTTTGAATTTGTTATTCTCTGAGCCCCATCTGGGAACCAGCACAAAGTGTCTCTTCCCAAAACTCCCACTCTAGGAATGTTCTGTGATGTTGAAGTGTAGGATGTGCTAATATGAAGCACAGAGCTAGCCTGCACTGCAGTCGTTTCATCTCCTGCCAAGAGTGTAGACATATGCAATGGATGAACATCAAAGTTTATATATAGATCTAGTTCAGATTAGCGTTCAGGGGTTTGGATGATTATCCAAATGGTTCAGATACTTTTCGAAATGATCAAAACCTTCAAGGATACCCCCACATGGCCCAAGACCCTCTCTGCATATTCCTCGCTCCCACAATAGGTGGCTCCCTTGTCCCCAGAATTCCATCTTCCCAGTTTACCTATCTTTCTAGTCCCATTTCAATACAGTCTGTCTACCTGTGGTCCCCTTACCACCAACAGAATCTCCATTCTTCTCTCTCTCTCTCTCTCTCTCTCTCTCTCAATCTGTTCCAGAATTTTCTCCTCTTAACATATCCTGACGTCTCCCTACTTGATGTGTTGTTTTATCTGAGAGAGGCGCAATAGGCTGGGGTGCCAGTTCTGGTGGTGTTGGTAAGTCCTTTAACATTGTATACACTGTATTTACTTTGTATGATTACGTTCTCTGTTTACTCAAAGCCATGCTGGCTTGTCCAGATGGTATATTCCTCTCACATCAAACATGTTTGCAGGCTATTGGTTTATTTTAGCAAGCCAGTGAAATTGCCTTAAAATGAAGTAGATGAAGGCCAGTTTCTTTTTCTAGGTAAATGACTGGGCTGCATTGAGATCAGTGTTTTTTTCAAAACACAATCACTGTTTGACCAGCAGATAGTCAACAGCTTTGCTGCTGGTGGAGGTGGCAATGGAACAAACTGGGGAAGTAATAAGGAATACAGCATTTGGAAGAATAACGTATCATAAAATTGAGGTCTCTGTATAGTTATATTTTACAGGATCAAAAATAAAAGCAGTATGAATGTTCATACTTCATATGACTTACTTCAGACTGAACTATGCAAGGGAATAGACTAGGGAAACAGGATTAAATGTGTGTATACACACACTCATAGATGTAAAATAATATGTATTAGTCTTTGTATTTCAGTAAGTAGAGAAAAGTGCTTTGAGGGATTTCCCCCCTCAGAAATACAAGGTTCATCTTTAAAATGGTAGTGCTCAGATTACTGATAGATTTACATTTTACAACACAGCTGTGGTCTTTTTTTCTTTCTTTCTAGTTAACAGATAAAGGGAAGATTAATAACTATACGTAAATTTAATTCATCTAAAATCAATAGATAGGTATGCAGACTTTTTAAAAAATGTACATAGGGAAAAAAGACAATGGGAGAGAAGGAAATTTTGAAGAAGGCTTAGCGAAGTGTACTCCATGTTTCACTTCAATTTAGATATTGTGATCCTTACACAAAGAGGTTGTCAACAGCAATTTTCTTCACATTTTAGTCAACCTATTGCCAGGACACTGTAGAAAAACAGGGTAATTGAACCAAGCCTCTTTCTGGTGGGTAATAGACAATACAAAAATCAAATGGCCCCATATAGAATTTTTTAAAAACTAATAAAATATGCAGTATAATTAGGAAATATGTTTCCTTGAATATAGCCACATCTCTTTAAGGACTATAGAATATGTGGAAGTTATTACATATTTTTATGTACACACGTAAGACCAGATCCTTGGAAATGGCCATTTGGCACAGGACAGCAGAGTTGACTTGTGCCTCAGTGTCTCTCCCCCCCGCCCCTCCCCCCAGCCTGATCCTTGGGCCAATGGCTATGGATTTAATTTTGAGGAGAAACTAATAGCACCACCACCCCACTCCACCTCACCCCAGGCTCCCTACTGATGCAGATTAGGAAGACTCCACAGTCTCTTAGAACTAGTCAATTCTAATCCTATCAGGAAATTGTAGGGTGACCAGACAGAAAGTGTGAAAAATCGGGACGGGGGTGGGGGTAACAGGAGCCTATATAAGAAAAAGCCCCAAATATCAGGACTGTCCCTATAAAATAGGGACATCTGGTCACCCTAGGAAATTGTCTTTTAAATCTATAGACTATTTTAGTGTTTAATCCCTGGGGCAGCAGTGATCTACTTACTAAGTCTGTCTGTGGTCTAAGGGTAGGTCTACACTTACCCGTCGCGTCGGACGCGTCGGATCAATGTTCTGGGTTCGATTTATCGCGTCTTGTCTAGACGCGATAAATCGAACCAGGAAGTGCTCCCCCGTCGACGCTGGTAATCCAGCTCGACGAACGGAGTAGGCGGAGTCGACAGGGGAGCCTGCGCGCCACGTGTGGACCCCAGGTAAGTACGTTTTCATTCGAACTAAGATAGTTCGACTTCAGCTACGTTATTCACGTAGCTGAAGTTGCGTATCTTAGTTCGAATTGGGGGGTTAGTGTAGACCAGCCCTAAGATACTATTTTATTTGCTTTTTCCATCAAATAAACAGCATAGAGTGAAATCAGTGGGGTTACACAGGCATAAAACTACAATAATGCATTGGTTAATCAGACCTGATGATTTTATATTTGGAGGGCAAAACTAAAGAAAATCAGAATTCGACTTCCTGAATAGTAGAGCTTTTCAGGATAAGTAAATGTATGTATTAATTTGGAACAGTGAGTAAATAATGAAATCTGCACAAAATCTCAGGTAAATATGCAAATCATTGTGGCCCCTCTATTAATTTACACACCTTCTTAAAAAAAACACTGAAGACTCTGCTAATTTCTTGATTGAGTTAAAATGGAATAGAATTTCCTGTCTCACAGGTGAAGTAGAGTCTTGCTAATCTGGAATTCTCTGCACCACAAACTTTATAATCTTCGCACAAAAAAATGTTCTTCTGACCCCATCTCTCAGCAAAGACTTTTTTACATCCAGAAACTTTGTTCAGGTGTCATATTAAAATATCAACTGCACATATTTGTACATTTTAAAGTATTATATATAATTAAAAGTAAATGACACTTGTGAAAAGAATACATTTTCTGATTAATTCCCTTGCTCTTCCTTTACATTTTATTGTGTTTGTTCATTTAGGCCATGATCCTGCAAAGTGTTTATGCACTTACATAACTTTAAGCACAAGAGAAGTATTATTAACCTCACTAGGACTATTCATGTGCTTCAAGTTACACATGTGTTCAAATGCTTTGCTGGATTTGGGCCTTAAAATCATTCCTAAAAAGTCTATTTTTGTTGTTTTATGTTGAGTAGTCTCCTTTGAGCCCTGCATCTTTGAGGTACTGAGCATCCTCAACTTCAACTGACACAGTAGGATGTGAAGCCACTCCACAACTCCTCCCATTCTTGTTTGTTATTTGTGTAGCACCCATAATATTCTAATTGCTTTAGAACGATATAAAAAGGCCACTTCACTGCCTCCCACCCAAAGAATTTACAAGCTCAGAGGCTGTCCACATTGTGGCAGCAAGTATAGTTAGAGGAACCTGTAAAAACAAAAGGGAAGCATGATAGGGAAAACAGATGAGCGATGAAGTAAGCCATGTGTCTTGTAGTTCCATAATCTGTACCTGATTTTTAATTAACATATTCACTTTATTAAAAAAAACAAAACTGTGGAGGCTGAGAATCTAAGAGCCTTCTTGAAGAAGCGTATATTGGTGAAGGATTTCAATATGGAAACAGTGGAGACATGTCAAAATGGGGCAGGGAGAGGATTGTAGCTGTGCAGTATGAGGGAAGAACAATGGAACTGAGAGAAGATAGGGCAGCAAGGTGGTTGGGTGGGTGTCAGAGGGACAGCATGTTGGGCCTCAAAAGCAAAGGTGGGAATGATAAATTGGACACGAAGGACAATTAGTGAAGGGATTTGAAGAGGGGCTAGACATGGTGAGTAGATTATCTTAATGCCAGTGTTTTAGACTGGTTGAGAGGGGCAAAAGGGTACACAGAAGCCCCAGAGGTGGAGGAGAAGTTTGCAGTAGTACAGATGAGAGATAATCAGGGCCTGCCCTGTACAAGAGTTTTGATGATGGGGATTGTGGTATTGAGAACTGTGTCTTTAAGTGATTTAGTTTCTCAGACAGGAAGTCTGGGGAAGGGATGCTGCAGAAGCCCATGTTCTGTTATACATTGGCAGTTGAGAACTGCATCACCAAATAAAGATCTCTTTCAAGCACCTAGGGCCCAGAGTGGTTATTGAACACATGGATAGAGAGAATGGGATGGAATTTGGACATTGTGAGCAGAACTGGCAGGATTTAGCGATTGCATCAATGTCCGCAGAAGAGAGAGAAGCCCAAAATTAAGGGGAACAAGGAAGATGGTGGAACTGCCATCTGTGATAGCAGAACAGAAAGAGGAGTTCACTTTTGGACATCCTGGAAGAAATGTAAGAGAAGGAATCAATGAGTCTCAATGGAGAGTCTCAACTGGAGAAAGAAATCAAAGTCATTGGAACACTGGTGTTAGTTGTACAAGCCTGATCAAAGCCCACTGAAGTCAATAAGAGTCTTTCTCTTGACTTCAGCAGTCTTTGGACCAGGTCCAATGTGGCCAAATGAAAGGTCAGGGGGACAGCAGATCCAGTAAAGACCTGATCCAAAGGACTGATCATCATCACATGTCAAAGAGAAGACAGGACAGAAAACAAGGCAATGACTGATCACCATGGAAGTTGAAGTCTAAGAGGATGAGAAAGGAGGGGACTAAGAGAAGAAGGGGAAATGTAAGAGTTATAGGGGAGAAAGAAGGCATTAGACAGTAGTGTGGGAAAATGAGAGGAGAGAAGAATCAGTGGTGTGAACTTCAAAGGAAAATTGATGTTAAAATTGTTTTCCAAAATAAAGACACTTTGCATCCCGTAGCGTAGGAAGTAGTTTTTTTTTTTTTATAAAGTTGCACCATGAAGATTCACATCTTTAGTGCAATAACTCAAACCAGAGAGAGAGAGAGAGAGAGCAATTGTTGACCTGCTCTGCAATGTCATTATTATTTTCTATAACATAGGAGATTTTAAGTTTTCTTATCAGTGTTTTTTTCCCCCTTTCAATTTCTGTAAACTTTGATGCTTTAACTTTTTCAGGTTTTTTACCTTCTATACTGACTGCCTTTATCTGATTTCAGATGGTTTCCTTTAAATATTTAAGTTAAAAACCACTTATGGTAGCTATCACCTGCCACAATAGGGTTTATATATCTTCACACAATCAAAATTGCCTATGCAAGGAGTGGATATGGAATAGTGGAATAGTACTTCACACTTCATCTAATTTTAAAATGTTGTTTCCTTTGCAGGATTTAAAAAAAACTACTTTGCCATTTATCTCTCATAAGCCCACATGCTAAAGAGCCCAGCTATCTCCATCACAAAGCGAAACAACCATATTAAAATTCATGATAAGGTGCATTAAGCAACAATCGCCTGTATCGTGGATACCTTTCTGTTTGCTGGAAGGTACTTTTGGTACCCACATCAGATATGTCAAATTTCAAAGCGCATTGAAACAAACATGAAATCCTTTTTTGCAAATACATGAAAGTAATAAATGCTTGATTCCTAATCACTGATTGTGTCAAAATTCAGCATTCATAATTTACAGGCATTTCTGGAAAATAAAACAAAAGACAACGAAGCTGCTTGTTGAGAACCAAATCTGCTCTGATTGAAGTCAACACTTTTGCATTTATTTTAATCAAAATATGAATTGGCCCTGAATGAGTGGGGTATAATAGGCTTTGATCTACATATAAAAGCAACACATGCATGTAGTAATGCAGAAATGCCCATCTTCCCCTGCATAGACATCATACCCTTGTTAAATAGCTGCTAGCCACAGCCCAATATATTTCTCCACTTCACCCTTTGTTTCTTTTTCACATGACAAAAAGGAGAGAAAATATTAGTGAACTGAAAGAAAAAGTGCAAAATTGTG
This sequence comes from Chelydra serpentina, assembly GCA_037349315.1. NCBI lineage: Eukaryota > Metazoa > Chordata > Testudines > Chelydridae > Chelydra > Chelydra serpentina. The sequence goes on from JBAIAC010000042.1 coordinate 34,749,882, forward strand.
AGAATATATGGAATAAATTTTAAATGTGGGCTTGTGTGAAAACAATGAGTACCCACCCCTCACACAAACATTTCAGAGGCAACCTTAAAGCTTGTGAGATGTGGATATATGTGCCCTGTGATGTGCTTGTGAAAAGTAGGCCAATCTTAATTTAATTGGAACTCAAAGCTGATTTTAAAAAAAAAAGTAAAGTGCAGAGTTTTGCTGCCATATAGATTCACATTGCCACCAAGCTATTTAAAATGAACACGCAAATAAAATGGGTTACGGTCAGGAAACACATTTATCCTACTAATGAGGATGTTGCAGAGTGAATGCTTACTTCTTGCCTAAGGCTACTCCATTCTTAGTTCTTCCACCCTGATTGTAGAATTATATCAGCCCGCAAGCTTATGGTTGAATTACAGTGTAGGAGCCTTGGAATCCAAACATTTTCAGGTCTGCGTGGGTTTTATCTGATGAACTCTGAAGTCTGACTGAACCGGGACGTAATTTTGAGTAACAATTTATGCTACACTAGCCTGGGTATTTCTATCTAGCTTTTTGTTTATTCACACTCATCTGATCTCCAACCTGGCGCTGGTGGGGATGGAGTTATGCAGGCTTTGGTGATAGAAGAAGGTAGATGAGGCAGAGAAAAGGGACTGATGAGTGGGGGTATAGATGAGGTACTGAATATTTTATTTATTTTGTATAAGTTTGCATTGGTGAGGTAGATAGTCTGGCACTCTTAATTCCAGGTCAAAGAAACTTTTTGTATGGAGATGTATCTTGACTTCAGAATTCTCCCTATGCTTTTTTTCTGGTACACTTAAACATTTCTATGATTCTATGATTTTGATAACATAGTGTAATTTTGTTCTCATTTCTTAGGACATTCACTCAAAAGAAACTTTTTCTCTGAAGTTGAATGATGATTATTGAATTGCTTTTTTGGTTTGTTGATAAACTTCTGAAGGATTAGATGTTGTTTCCTTTTAGACATTTAATTAAGGAGGTCAGGAAATTTCTCCTTCTTGCTATTTTTTCATAGTACTTCACACAACTCTAATGTATGGTTTCACTAAATATTCCTTGTTTTCTCACCCCAAGGCATAATACTAAGGCTTCAAGCAGCTGGAGTACACAAGGCTCCACGGCCCAGATCTACAAAAGTACATAAACTCCTACCAAACCCTGTAGGCTCTAAACTCAGTTGGCATCTATGTTTTCAGGGTAAATGTTCCCTAGGCAACTATGTCTCTGCTGTGGGCATGTTCACTGCTGTCTCCTTTTAGGCATTCAACCCCATCTAAGCCCCAGAGAGATTCACAAACCAGGGAATGATAGGTGTTTGACCACTTAAGTCACATATGGGTCCTTATCTGGTAGGCATGATCAGTGGCTACCTACCAGATTGGGTACCATTCAAAATCTACCTGCTGGGGAAGGAGATGGTGGTGATGCTGGAACCACTGTATAACTTTTAGCCCAGTGGTTGGAACATTCATCTAGGAGGAGAACCAGGTTTAATTCCCCACTCTCTGGGCCTGTTCCTGCTCCTGCTCAAGCCTCAGCTGGCCCTGGCTATCCTGAAAGGGCTGAACTCTGGCTCTCTCACCTCTTAGATGGATGCCCTAACAACTGGACTGCAGAGTTCCCCTCCCCATTCACCCCCTGTAACTGTGCCTTAGTGGGTCACAACTGATGATGATGCCAAATTCAGGACGAACTGCTGCAGAAATAGGACAAACACAACCCAAAACTGGTGGTTATTCTTTTATAAGATTTACCAAACCAGCCACAAAAGTAAACTCCTGTTTTACCACAGTGGCTAAGAAGAAAACATAAAAGGCAGTTTTCTCAGGCATTCCAGTTCTCATATCACTACCAAAAACACTGGATTCAGAGTTGTGTGGTTCTTTACAACCAGTATCATCAAATAATAGATTCTCCTGATCCCAGTGGACCAGCAACACACCCAGATCAATATATAACTTAGATCTTACCCAAAAATCATGCTGATGCCAATCCTTTAGTATCAAAAATCTAAAGGTTTATTATAAAAAAACAAAAGAAAAAGAAAGGTGAGAGTTAAAATTGGTTAAAAGAATGAATTACATACAGTAATGGCAAAATCCTTGGTTCAAGCTTGTAGCAGTGATGGAATAATCTGCTGGCTTAAGTCAAGTCTCTGGAGTACATCCACAGCTTGGATGGGTCATTCAGTCCTTTGTTCAGAGCTTCAGTTTGTAGTAGGGTTCCTCCAGAGATGAGAAGCAGGACTGAAGACAAAATGGAGAAGATGAAGCTGCCTTTTATAGCCTCCTGCCATGCGGCCTGTGCTTCCTTTGTTTCAAACACAAGTTGCCCAGCACATGGCTTGGAAACCTTAGAGTTCTCTCCATGGGCATGTCCCTGAATGCCCTGCTGAGCCATAAGGAGTATCTGCCTTCCCTCAATGGGTCAGTTGTATAGCTGATGGTCCTTAATGGGCCATCAAGCAGGCTAGGCAGTGCTGATGCCAAAATGTTTGGTGGTCTCACCCAGAAGCATAGCACAAGTTGAAATACAGACAGACATACATATCTATAACTCATAATACAAACGTGATACAAACACAGACATACATACATATCTATAACTCATAATACAAAGGTGATACAAACATATAAACAAGATTATTATATCTGGCAAATTATAACATGTTTGCAGATATCTTACATGGCATATCTGGCTATGACCAGTGTCCCAGTGGGGGATAGCTATGGTCACTCAATTAGGGTGAACTGCAAAGAATGGGGCAAACCATCCCCATAAAGCTGGTTGATATTCCAATACTTATAAAGTTTCATACAAAAAAGATACATGCACACAGACAGCATAATCAGAACCAGCAAAACATAACGTTTGTATAGACACCTCACTCAACAACCTTTGTACAGTATTTGCTGCAAATATATAACAGTGGTTGCAATGATGATCCATATGGTCATTTTCTAATCAGATAATGTCACACCCCCAGATCCAGCCCAATGACTGTTCCACTGTAGATAAACACTTGAATAGGCATTGGGCTATTGTCCCGTGGTTAGGCCACCCACCTGGGAGGTGGGAGACCCAGGGTTCAGTCCCCTTGCTCCAATCACTCTTTCATTATTGAGCCACAGTGAAACAGTTTCAACAGGAAAGACTGAGCAAACCACACGGTCATAATATCTCATAGCCCAGTGGTTGAGGACTCCCCTGAGAGGTGGGTGATCCCTGTTCAAATCCTTTCTCCATGTCTGGCAGGTGGAGGGATATTGAATCTGGGTTTTTCAGATCCCAGGTAAGTTCTCTAACCGCTGGTCTAAAAGTTATAAGGTGGGCACCTCCTCCTCCAGCCATTTTGTGTGAGACGAGGAATTATTGATAGTGGGGTATTGATAGAGGAGCTTGACAGTGCCACACTTAAATGAGTGAGAGTTTGTGTAAAGAATTTATACTCATTTGAAAGTTATCAGTATTTTGAATTAGACAAGTACACGTGTATTTCCAGCTTTGCATTATTTTATGATATTAAGATGAAATAATGAATCACCATGGTAGCAATGTGGTCAATGAAAGACATAGGGTGAATGAGAGTGAATGTGAAGGGTAACTCAGGCTGTGAAGACTGAAGGTCTTGCTATCTTCATCCAGGCTAATAGGCCCCACTAGTTATCTCCTGGAGCTCTCACTCATGTTTATCTCTAGGAGCTCACCCCTTTGAGCCTTCTACCTGCACTGGAAAGTGGGTGCAAGTCACAATGAAATTACCATTTTATTTATAAATGTACAACTTATAAATCCTGTCCTTACTACTCATTAACCTAAAACAGGGCCTCCAGGATACTTCAAGAAAGGTGAAAAACGTCACCAGGCACCTTGTCAATCTTGCCTGGAGAGCAGAATTCCTTCTTGATCCCAAAAATTGGTGACTGATCAGATCCACAGCATCTCAGAAATGCAGTTCAAATTATATCTTCACGATAGGGCAGGCAGTACCTGCTTCTCATACAGGGAGAGGAGGTGTGCAAGAGACAATCAACTCACTCTCTCCCTCCCTCCCCAGTCTAACCAATGGCAACAGGGAGAGGCCCCAGAGCAAAAAAGCTTGCTCGTCCCTCCCCACTATCCCAGAGTTTCTTTCCCGTGCTGGGCAGATCTTATATTCCTCTTTTCCCTCCCCATCCCTGCTGTGTGTGTGTGTGTGATGCATTCATATAAATGACTTTCATGGACTGTTTGCCTGGTATATATAGAAAAGTACAGTACAAAGTCCTGTGTGGTCTTGTAACTCTAGGCTATTGTAATCCATACACACAAGAGGACAGAGTTAAAGTTGCGCATTCATCCCTAACTTTGGCATTTCATGACATATGAGTGCTTATCCATGTAAACTTAATGTGGCATGAACATATAGTTTCTTTTTGTACTTAATTTCCTAGGGGTTTAGAAAAGAAACCGTGGAGGATGAAGGGGAGAAAAAAAATCAGAAAATCAGAAGTAATTTCGAACTCAAGGTCTTCAAAGCTTTGCTGGTTTGCAAATAATAGAATTTACATGCTGTAATTACAATTATCTGGAACTGTGTAGCTGGATATTATGTGAATCCAGCCACTCTTGACCAACATTGTAACAATCTTGGGGTTCATTAAACAACAAACCAAATGAATGAGAAAGGAATAAAACTTTTTTAATAAAACAAACTGGAGAACTTGTCTGGTGAACTGCAGCACACAGCCATGCGGTGTTCCCAACCTCCATCTCCAGGGCACACGTCCAAATTCCTATGTTCATAATACTGTCCCTTATGAGGGAGAATCTCTAAATTATAATCTTCTATGAACCTATCTCTACATCTTCCCTCTTTTAAAAAAAAAGCACATATATATAAACACCTAACAACTATCTAATAACACGTACATTAAATTCTTAACCCATGCAGTACATTTCCATAAACCAAATGTGTCAACTATCTAAAGAGTAGAGGTTACCAACACATCACCCTCGAGTGATAAATTTGTTAGTCTCTAAGGTGCTACAAGTTTTTCTTTCTTATTTTCTTTTCACTCACTTTCCTCAAATATCCCTTCTTCAGGCAGATTAGCGAGTCTCTGCAGGCATTGATCATGGCATTTGACAAACTTGATCTTCTCTTTACTCTCAGAGGGCAGCTTGAGGAGTCTCCATCTCACTGAGGGAACGCTGCAGTGGTGTGTTGTGCTTGGCAATCAGGTCATTGCATGTGTGCAGGTCTTCCACTTTGCTGGACAGGGTGTTTTGCAGTTCTATCTTGTCTGTCTGCAACATGGATGCTTCATCACTCGACTCATCCAATTCTGACAGCATCTTGATGGCCTTGGCCTGGAGTTTATCATGGGGTGCAAATAGCAGCTCTCTACATGGATGGATAACTGGAGGGACCTGCTTGTTTATCCGGATTATGTTAATCTTGCAAGCAACCCAACCATTGAAACAGATCATGATATTCCCAAATGAGTGTCTATGAAAAACTCCTCAACCAGACTGTCTTTAACTGAATGCATTTGGGATCTGCAGCATTTTGCAAAATTATTATTTCCCCCACACTTATGACAGAGTTTCCCAAAGACAAAACTCTGTTTGGGGCCATGCTGTGATCCACACCTTTCATATGACTGTGTACCCAGTTTCCCCCCTAGCAGTGGTTTTCATAGCGAGTGGTTCTACTCTTTGATTTGACCTATTCTGCCTATATCCTTTTGTACTTAGTACAATGATAACCCCTTCTAGTGAATTCAGCTCTTTGGCTTGTGCTTTCACATTTTCTGCTGCCCTGCATTGTCTAGACAATGAACTGAATAGAGCTAAGTTCATCACATCTTGAGAACGAAGGTCTGAGTTGCCTCAGCCTGCATTAGGCTTGGTGGCTTCAGAGAGGGAGTAAAGATTTCAAGTATGATTTCATTAAGTCAGCCACTCCACCAGAGCATGACAGTTCCATTGCTACTGTGGATACTTTCTCTTTTGTTAAAGAAAATGTATATCCTAGAATGGATATTCCTTCACAGTCCCATCACTTTCATTCTGCCACCCACTCTGGGGCTTGGAGGAAGGCTGGAGACATAGAACAGAGTGAGGAATGTTTGTTTGCCCTGTGCAGTGGTGCTTGTTTTCCAAGCTGAAGGGGACACACAGTATTTATTTATATAATATTTTGTCTTTTCAAAAAACTGAGCAGACATGCATAATTAATCATCTCCCTGTGAGTAGATAGGATCACCATTTCATAGATAGAGAGAAGGTAAATGACTTGCCCAAGCTTACACGGAAAATGTGTCTGACCCCGGGAGCCAGATTAATGTCCCCACGATGGCTGCTTCAGCTATGCAGAATAGTAAAAAAGCTATTTTGTTGATCTTTCTTGCATACCCAACCCGTCCTCTTCCTGGCCCCTGAGATATTCTTGAGGGAAAGAGGGCATGGCCAGAGCATGTTTGCTCTCTAACAATTCTAGCTTCCAGAAATAGCCCCTTGAGGCTGAGGTCTTACCCATTATAGTGCTGTCCACAGTGCACTCACTGGCAATTTTTAAATCTGTCATTCTCAAAGTAATCATCACTATCCCTAGTTTACAGAGTACATAATGAATGAAGCCCAGCAATTTGCCTGAGCATTCTAGTGCATGGATCTTCCACACCACGGACATAAATTGTGTTTCCAGCTCTGCAACATATGTTCCATGTGCACTGGAAAAATCACTTACTTCACCTGTAAAGCAGAGGATAATATGTGACTCCATAGTACCAGGTGCCTACTATAATAGGCAAAAGCTGGCTACCATGTTCTGTTCACAAATACCATGCTGTGCCAAATGTAGAACAGTTACAAAACAAAGCCAGTAGCTGGTGGAAAAAGGCACTGTACATCACACCCATGTTTGACTGAAGTTAAAAACTTAATACCATATCTTATTGAGCATGTGCTGCAGCAGATGTTTATACATTTATTACTGTCTGATTTTACAACCATGGGATTTTTTCCCCAACCTTCCCCAGGCATGTACTATTCATTTGGAAATATGCATGCATAAAATTTAAAGTTTAAAGGTTCCATTATTTTTGAGTTATACCTCTAGGGAAAAGATCATTTTCCTTGTACACAGAAAAATGTAGTTTATTTGCATAAATCAAAAATGGCTGAAAGGATTTTGCTTAAACTTTTTTTTTAAAATGTTCACATTTGGGGAGAGAAATTTCAGACCATAAAGTGAGTGTGAGAAAGCAAGGTTTCACAACGTTAACTTTTATAGTCAGTACTGGTAATTAGTATACTAAGTGGTTTTACCATGTATTTATGTATATATATTATAAGGTACTTCACATTTTTATATAATATTTCACAAAGATATGTTTATCACTTGCCCAGTAAATGATGTGTGTTGCATATTTACATTCATTAGCTGAGCTGTCCCAAAGTATTTCAGTTGTTGTTTCGAGTCCAGATTCTGAGCATTAGACACTTGGGAAACAGACTGATTTTGCTCAGAGCTCATGTAGCCCATAGCAGGTCTCAGCACGCACGCACCAGTCAGCATTCTTTCCTTTTGCTTACAGCACTTTTCAATGAGTGCTAAAGAATTGCTTTAGGAGCTGGGGAAAGCTGTCAGATCCCCTGTGAGATTAAATGAACACACTTGCCAGAACAGAAAGGAAAAGGAAAATCTGCTTGTTCAGAGCACTCATGCTTTAGCTTGCGGCTGTCAGAATAAGGGGTAGGGTAGGTGTCAGGGGTAAAGATGGGCTTAGATTTAGAGATCTTAAATATTTTATCCTCCATTATTATTTATTTTTTACATTGAGCAAAATCATAGACCATACTTAGCCAGGTAGAATATTGGCCTCTCTCTCTTTTTGCAGGACAGTTACAGAATGTAAATTTCCAGTGAAAAATGTGGAATTAAAAAAAATTGAAGGACAATTTTTTAGAGAGCAGTCAAAACTTGACAATACAGCTTAAATCCTGGTCCAGACTTCTCCAAAATATGTGGTGGTTCAGAGCTGGCATTTTCTTTGTTCCTTTAAGAAATTAGTTGGCAAATAAAGAATTCACAAAGATTCTTTCAAATAAAACCTGCTGATTCACTTTTCTGGTATTCATGAAACCTTTCATTCACTTATTTGTCAACATTTGGGTGAGTGAGTTTTATTGACAACAATATTTGTGGAAAGCAAAAGCATTGAGAATACTAGTGCTAATGTGAGACTATTTTAAAAAGCAGGTGTGAGGCTATTTAAAAAGCTCTTTTAAAATTCACACTGTAGATTCACTGAACAATTATGAAGGCATGGAAATAGCTTTTTAAGGAGGAAATGGGGCTGCACCCATAAAGCTTAGTTGTCCAATCAGAAAACAGAAACAATAACATGTGTATTAGATGGCCGACCAAATGGCATTAGTATTGAATATCAAATGGCAAATACTCACAGCAACCAATTCATGAACAAAATAGGCTAAAAAGTATTCATCTAACTATATTGCCTGAAAGTCAGCCAACATATAATGGCTAAGCAGTGGAGCAGCTGGAGGAAGTTGACATTTATATATGTATATAATTAAAAGGCTAAAATGGGTGTTGTATAAAAAGAAATATGTCTATCAAATGTATATGACATGAATATATTTGATTGTTTCCCTGTTCCTACCCTTCATATGCTAAATCTTGAGGGTTTGGACCTTGTCTACTTATATGTGAGTGTATATCATGTCGAGTACAATGTAGGCCTCTATCTAGATTGGGCCCTGTGAGTGTTATAAATACTAAAAACTACAACTTGTTTGCAGATATTTTGTAAATAGGAAAAAGGGCTAAATTCATTATTTACAACTAATAATGCACCCAGAAATAATAGAGAGAGAAGGTAGTTCAGATTGTGAACTAGATTCAGACTTCTACAGTGTTCCATTGCTGGCCAAAATAAATCCATTTAGTGACTAGTTGGTCCCTTCTAAAAGTATTTTGATATAGCTAAGCTATAGGAGCTCTAAATGCCTAAGAATGATTTGATGAGCTGTCGTTGTTATTTGCTGAAGACTGTATACATTAGACAGAGATTAGGCATATCATGAATAGGTTATTGGCTAGGTCATTCATTATATTTATGGTGTCTGTGGGGGGATGGGGATGATTAGTTGGTATGATGTAAACAGGCAACGGTTATGTGCAACCAGTGACAAATCTGATCTGTTGCACGGTCAGGGAACACAAAACAAATGGATTTTAAATCTTGCCTTATGCCTCTACAGAGTACTGATCAAATGTAGCTTCATGCATGGTGGTGGAATGAGCAAATCACTCTGCGAGGAGGTAGCTAATTGCTGAACTTGATTGCAACTGCTAATCAGAGTCGTAGGGAAAAAAAGTGTTGGGAATTAATTAGGCAAGGACCTTCAGAACAGCAGCAGGAAGCCTCCAAGTGACCTTTATTTACAGTCAGTTAAACAGAAGTGTGACTAAAAATGCCACAGAGCAAATCAGATTATTAATATTGATTGCTTAAAGAAAATGAATAATTTAGAAGCAGAGTCAGAATAAATATGCAGTGACAGAGATGAAAGAGCACAGTGTACTGCCTTTCCAACATTCATCTATCATGCAGCAGTGCCCTATGTTCAGAAATTGAGAATTTTCACCATCTCAAAACATAATTAGTTTCATGACCCAGCATGATTGCCTTATTGCTGTTAGTATGGTCTTTTTTCAGGCAGCAAAATGGGGGGAAACACCAGCCTGCTGAAGAGAAGCTTTTCTCAGGATTTTCCACTGAAATCTAATTAAGATATCATGGGATTTACCTTCAGGTTTTTGTCAATAAAATATCAGAAACTTTCATTACTATGGGTATACCATCTTTCTAAGAGATACTATCTGGCTTAACCATCATGGATGATTAAAAAGCAAAGTTCCTCACTTTATTATAGACAGCACCTTGGACTGAAAGAACGTTTGAAATCCAATTTATTTTACACTGTTTTTGCTGTTTGTTTACATTTTGCTTTTCCCTCCGCTTGCACAATGAATTTAGACTAGTTAGTTCTAGTTCAGTCTGTTTTCTAGCCACATTTTGGTCTCATGTCCTAGCAAAATGCTACAGTGGTTGGTTGCAGACACTACCTGGGCAGAATGTTTAATTTTCTGTTTTAAAGGTATTTTTACACTAATTTAAACTTTAATAATATTACTATAAACAAAGTAGCAATGCATATTTTGGTAAACATAAAATAACAGTACATAATCGTTATCTATTAATATATCATAAAGTTAAAAGACCATTACAGCACTGAAAGTGTAATGTAGCCAATACAAAATAATTGTGTATGGTTAGGCCATGGAGATTAGAGACCCAGAACACTGTGGGAAGGGTGAATGCAAGATTTTATTTTTTGTTTACACAGACGCTTACCTCCTTACTATATGCCCCCTACTGGGGACCCAATAGTGGCTCTAAACATTCACAACAATACCACGTCCCCCTTTCTAAAAAGGAAAGGGTGATAAAACCTTGATCCAAATTTTTCTTTAAATAACAACATATAACAGGAATTAAATTCAACACAGAACAAGAATAAACAGCCCTATGAAGGATGGAGTAGATTGCCTGAAGCAATCAGATGTTACTTTGTCTTTCCTCTCAGATGCTCTCCTGTAGAGGGAATCAGACATCACACCTACTTGGTTATGTTTGCAGGAACGGCTAAGATGTGAACATAAGGTTTTTAAGGTTACTCTCCCACAGTGTCAAATTCCAGCCCTACTTTTTCCTTCCTAACTCTTCCCTATCTTTCTCTTTGTCTTCTAATAAGAGTCCAGATTAATCAGTCAGGACAAATAGATTAGACAAATCTAGGACAAATTTCACCTCGCAACACTTTGCTGTGACCAGTCTGGCAGGCTAAAAATGATGCAGAACAACATGATCTGTTGTGAAAGTTTCCCAAACTGGCCAGAGGAAAATAAGAGCAATTCAGACTTTTTTTTTTTAAAGACAGGAAGCAAAGCTGAGGTCCAGGAGTGGCTAATTGTGTCATCAACCTCAGCCTAGACCAGTCCACAGCAGCGGTCCATTTCCTAGACACTACTGTGCTAATAAGCGATGGTCACATAAACACCACCCTATACCAGAAACCTACTGACCGCTATACTTACCTACATGCTTCCAGCTTCATTCCTGGACACACCACACGATCCATTGTTTACAGCCAAGCTCTAAGATACAACCGCATTTGCTCCAATCCCTCAGACAGAGACAAACACCTACAAGATCTCTATCAAGCATTCTTACAACTACAATACCCACCTGCTGAAGTAAAAAAACAGATTGACAGGGCCAAAAGAGTACCCAGGAGTCACCTACTACAAGACAGGCCCAAAAAAGAAAATAACAGAACACCACTAGCCGTCACCTTTAGCCCCCAACTAAAACCTCTCCAGCGCATCATCAGAGATCTACAACCTATCCTAAAAGATGATCCCTCACTCTCACAGATCTTGGGGGACAGACCAATCCTTGCTTACAGACAGCCCCCCAACCTGAAGCAAATACTCACCAGCAACCACACACCATACAACAAAAACACTAACCCAGGAACCTATCCTTGCAACAAAGCCCGATGCCAACTCTGTCCACATATCGATTCTAGTGATACCATCACAGGGCCTAATCACATCCGCCACGCCATCAGGGGCTCATTCACCTGCACATCTACCAATGTGATATATGCCATCATGTGCCAGCAATGCCCCTCTGCCATGTACATTGGCCAAACCGGACAGTCTCTACGCAAAAGAATAAATGGACATAAATCTGACATCAGGAATCATAACATTCAAAAACCAGTAGGAGAACATTTCAACCTCCCTAACCACTCAGTGACAGACTTGAAGGTGTTGCAACAGATTCACTCCAAAAACAGGCTACAAAGAGAAGCTGTTGAATTCGAATTGATATGCAAACTAGATTGCATCACCTCAGGAGTAAATAGGGACTTGGAATGGCTTGGCCATTACATTAATTGAATCTATTTCCCTTAAATTAACAATCCTCATTCACACCTGTGTGGCCATCTTGTTTATCACTTCAAAGGTTTTTCTTCCCCTGCTGTTATGGTTCCTCTCAATTAATTAGCCTCTTAAGGTTGGTCTATGCACCTCCACCTTATCATGTTTCTCTGACTGTATAAATATCTGTCTACTGTATGTTTCATTCCATGCATCCGATGAAGTGGGTTCTAACCCACGAAAGCTTATGCTGAAATAAATTTGTTAGTCTCTAAGGTGCTGCAAGTTTTTCTTTCTTATTTTCGTTTTGCTGACACAGACTAACACGGCTACTACACTGAAACCTAATTGTGTTGTGTGGCAACATTTTGCTGTGTTCATGCCTCCCATGTTATGGGGCTGGGAGGGGATGGTGTACAGTTGTTATGCTGGCTCTTCATTACATGGGGACTTCCCTTATGGTAATGATATTCCACATTGGCTTGATTTGCTAGTTTTGTGGTCCTTTTGCACAAGCACAGTTCAAATAAGGGGCCATAATGCAACAGTGAATCACGCTCTTGGTGCCAAGACTTTCAAGCAAGAGTATTTTTCCCCTTTGGAAGACTATACAGAGAGAGAAAAGTTTAATTTTTTTAAAGCTTTAAATATTTGGGGGTTTTTTACTCCTTTACTTTTTATGTGTTAATAAAAAGGTCTTGGACAGGACCTCAGGAGACCTGGGATTAGTTCCCAGTGGGGTTCTGCCAGTGCTTTTCTGGATGACCTTGGGCAAGTCATTTCCCTTTCCATACCTCAGTTTATCCATCTGTAAAATGGGGATAACTATACTAACCTCCTTTGTAAAGCACTTCGGAATCTAAAGATGAAAAAGCACTACATAAGAGCTAGGTACTGCTGTTATTTATCAATGGTGTATAAATGAAACCTAAACTGTGATGGTAGAATCTCAAATCCAATTTACTACTAACATTGTGGCAGGGTGTTTTGTTTTGTTTTTATCCAATGTAATAAAAAAGGGAATTTACAAATGATCAGACATATGAAATACACAAAACTGTATTGAAGAAAAAAAATACCAGTTACTCCCACACCCTTGTATTAGACTAGCAAATTGCTTTACAAAAATGACTTTTCCTTTTGTAGAATTGCCGTAGTACATATGACATACAGTGAGTCAAGTCAGGGTGCATTGCAATGTACAGTATTACTGGATATAAATATTTTAGTTTTAATTTTGTCTGCTGCCACAGAAACAATGACTTATGGATGAAACAATGAGTTTGCGTCTCTTACAATTGCCTTTGGTTCAGCAAACTTTCACTGTTTGCATGTGAGTGAGTGTTTGGAATGCCCCAAAATAAGAAAAGTTCCTTACTGTTTTACTTTGGATATACCTCAGTAAAATTGAAATATGCTGCCACCAGACTAGTGCAAAAAAATTAACTGGCGGTGCACAAGAAAGTCGCAGTTTCCATATGACTATAAACGTAGAGGCCAGTCTTGTATACCTTCACCCACATGAGTTAGTTGCATTGATTGTAGTGAGACTATCCAGATTGATAAACATTACTCATATAAGTACGGGTTTGCATGTATGACATTAAATGCTATAACATGTATATTACATACAAAAAGGTTGGATATTAGGAAAAACTTTTTCACTAGTAGGGTGGTGAAGCACTGGAATGGGTTACCTAGGGAGGTGGTGGAATCTCCTTCCTTAGAGGTTTTTAAGGTCAGGCTTGACAAAGCCCTGGCTGGGATGATCTAGTTGGGGTTGGTCCTGCTTTGAGCAGGGGGTTGGACTAGATGACCTCCTGAGGTCCCTTCCAACCCTGAGATTCTATGATTCTATGATTCTATGTTAAGAGAACATTAAGGTTTTAAAGTCAATCACTCAAAAAGATCAGAAATGCCAGAATTAAGGTTGCTTGGATAACCTCAAACGAGCCCCCTTCTGCTCATGCATTATTATACAGTCTTTAATTACGTGATCACATACTATTTTTTTCCTAAGAACTCCTGTCTCATTCATTGCAGAGGAGGGATTCAATATTTCTTGTTATATTCATCATTCAATATGTGGCCCTAAACTTTATTTACTGGACACCATCCAAATCCTTTGGTGAACCCACAATTATTAATTTCCTCATGGGTATTTCTGTTGTGTGCTCATTACCTTAGTATCAGTGTGATTCACAAACAGCAGTGAATTTATCTTCCCAAAATCCTTAGCAGGCAAAGTGGAATTATTATTCCCATTTTACAAATATGAGGTGCAAAGAAATTAAAGCCAAAATTGTCAAAAGTATCAGCTAATTTTGGGCAACCAACACGAGTCACCTCAGGCCTGATTTTTCAGAGTAGTTAGCATTTCTAGTGCACATCTGTGGCATAGCTTATGTACAAAGCACAGCTCCCATTAGCGTCAGTTGCAGTCATGCAGTCAGCTCAGCACTCCTACAATACCGGTGTCTCCAGTTGGTCACCCAGAAAATGAGGCCCACACGTTTAGTGACCATCTGTGAAAGGTTTGGTTTAAGTGAGTTGACTAGCATCATGCAGGAGTTCTGTGGCAGAGACATGGATTGGATCCAATTCTATAAGCTTGAATTCAACTGCCTTAACCACAAAATCATTATTTCTTTTCCTACAAGCCCATGCCGCATTCCTTACACACCTTCCAAGGTAGAAGCTTGCTAAGTCATCTATTTGGTGATGTTCCATGCCAAGGTCAACTGGGTCAAGAGCTCTGGCCTGATGGTCAGGGATGGGAGATAGGTGGGCCTCCTCATACCCGCATTCCTTGCCATCTGGTGGGGCACAAGTCCATTGCTTTATCTGGGCATCTTCCTTTCTGTTGCTGATCCCTCTGGGCTGGAGAATTGGAGCGATCTAGAGGCCAGAGACTCTGACCAACTGCAGAGGTGGATGGGGCTGCTCTGGTGCCTTTCCCTTCTAGGGAGGGTATTGATCCGCAACCAGCTGGTTCTGTCCATGCTCTGGTACCAGTTCAACACCCTGAGCCAGCCCTCAGGAACCCTGGACAGTCTCCAGAAAAAGATCCTGGAGTTTTTCTGACTGGGGCTGCAGTTGATCTCTGCAGGTGTCGTGAGCCCCTCTCTCTGGAGGAGGGTGGACAGGACATGGTCTGCATCCAACAGCCAAATCCATGCCTTCCACCTTCAGGCCATGCAGAGACTCCTTTACAATGCGGGTAATCCAGAATGGAGCATGCTGGTGAATGCCTTCCTCTGCCACCTCCGAGGGCTCTGAAATGTCTGGCAGCTCTTTTAACTCCACCTGAGAGGTCTCCCTCAAGACCTCTCTGAGTGCTGGTCTTTTACCAGTATCTCCTCAGGACCCTGGAAGATACTTTCAGTGACCAGGTCCATAGTGGCCACCCAGGGGGAAGATCTTCTTGCTGAACCCCTGGTGCATAACTAAAGCCCTGTGTAAATCACGATTTTATGGACTGCACAGAAAACATGATTTTTCCAACAGCAGGGAGGCAGAAGCAGGATGCTTATGTCTGCACCAGCCAGTGGGGAGAGGGAGATGAGGCTGACAACACGCAGAAATTAAGAGCCCAGGCCTGCCCCATATCAGCCCCTGGCAGACCTAGGTGAAAAACTAGTGCCAGCTGGAGAGGAGTTGAGAAGTTCCGCAGCATGAACAGGTGTGTGAGGAGGCCCTGCCCTGATGGGAGGATTGAGTTGGGGGATGGATCCTGGTCTCTCCCAATCTCCCTGATGGAGCAGTATTCCTCACGCCCAGCTCCCTCTGTACAGGCCCTCCCTCCATCCACTTCCCTCCCTCACACACTTGCTCATGCTCCCAAGTGGAAGAACCATCTCAGCTATTTTCCAGCCACAACTGTAATGTCTCCCCTGGGCTTACCAGGTGCCTCTGTGTGTCAGCACCATCATCCTCTCCCCACCAGTTGAACAGGAAGCACCAATGGCAGCCTGGGCCAGAGCTGAGCCAGGGCTCAGCTGGACATCTGCTGACATGTGGTGAGACACGCCCCAGCCCTCCAGCCTGCTCCCTGTGCTCCGCGATAGGACTAGCCCGCCACCACCCTGCACTCCTCTTTCCCCACAGTCCTCCAGAATGGGACCAGTCCACTATCTCCCCTTCCCGCCCCCCCTTCCCAAAGCAGCCACAGCCTCAGCAGGAAAGTGGAAGTGGGGATGCCCACTTCCATCTCACCACAGCTGAAAAAACTGGAGCAATTTGGTGGGCAGGGCGCTCAGCAGTTTTGCATGTCCTGTGAAATTCGAACACTTACCCATGACACTTCCATGAATTAAAAAACAAAACAAAACATGTTTTTCTCAGGTCCTTATGCATAACCCACATATTTGTGCGCAAGTGCTAGAGTTCTTTGTGTACTGGAGGTTGGTCATGGCTGGTGTTACCAGAATCAGTCGGATTACAGTCGGAGGAATTTAGTGGCGCTTGCCCCAGCACATGACTGGCCACTCTGCCATCATGCTCAAGAAGGTGAGGACAGCCTAGCCCTCTGCTTCTTTTGAATATCTCAACTGCACCCTGTAGGAGGGTGCTTCCTGCCCACCCCTCACACCCACAAGAGTTTACCATTTAATCCCTGGCTGCCTCTGATACACCACCAGAGTAGGCTGAATGCCATCCAGCTAGTCTGACTCTGACTGAACCATGCAAACATCTCTGTGTTTGTGCTCCACAACATCCACTTCCTCACCCTCATGTCCCACCCAGACACCATCTGTCATTTGCACATGCCATCTGTGACCCCGCAAAGTCATGAGACCTCCTCTTGACACTGACCAAAATGGCCATCCACCAGACCAAGAGGAGGAAGCTCAATGGTGTGGTTGCTCTGTGACTGTGGGTCCTATTGCTTTTCCCTCATTGTCTCATGTCTCTGGGTAGAATTCCTTCCTCTAAGGAGAAGTCCTGTCTGGAGTTCTCTGCTCAGTGTCCCCCTCTGAGTCCCTCATTTAGGGCTCTGTGACCTCTCTCCCATCCCTGTTTTTTTCCCCCCCCTCATTTTTTGTCATCTGTAATCATTTGCTATCTGGGTTCTGTGGTTCCTCCCCCTCAGTTGTGAGGGGTGGGCCTTTAGTTTTGGGCAGGCCTAAGCCTGCCTACCCCTGTATCTGCAATAGGTACACATTTCCAAATCCTTCAATAAATGAGGCAGATTTAATTCTGGCAATTATCTTTTGAGTATTTGACTTTGCAACCTTCATATTCTTTTAACATAGGATTTTTGTATGTACTTTCCTCAGCTTTTTAAAAAGCAAACTGGAAAAAAAACCCACCAGAAATTCCAATCCATTGCCCCCTACATGGATTATCGGCATAGTTGTGACCTCCTAGGTCCTCTGCACTTGAGTGATGGAGTAGCAGTAGTGGGCTGTTATCTCTATTTGGACAAGCCATGAGAGGGGGATGGGACATATATTTTGCCGGTTTCACAGCTATTTGTTCGAGAACAGAAGAATGTTGAGGGTCAGGAATCTGGGGTTCAATTCCAGGTTCTGAAGGTGAGCATGGTCTAGTCATTACAGACCTTCTGTCTTTCCCCCTAGCTCCATCCCCTCTACTCCTGTTTCCCCTGTACCAATGCATTATGATGCAGTTTTTAATTACATGGTCCACATACCATTTTTTTCCACAGGACAACCAATGTGTCTTTCAGTGCACACAATGGATACACAAGGATGCAGAATTAAGATTACATGGCAACCCTAAATCTGGCATTTCCTAACTTTCAAGTGCTTGACTTTGTAACCTATATAATCATCTTTTCAGTGTGCTTATTTTTAAAATAACATGTGAGTCACTGCCTGGTAATTTAGAGAGTAACTAAATTAATTAATGGAACCTGCTGTAGAGTATGTTGCCTTATCACAGTACATTTCTGCAATATATGGACTGATTGGTATCTATCTGCATGACATTTTTTTTGAATCTCCTAATTTGTTTATCCCTATCAGACCATTGAGAAACCTGTTCAGAGCAGCCAATGAACATTAGATGAATTTCTCCTTTATGTTAAGCATGGAAACATACTTGGTGACTTCTCATCCTTGTCCTCTAAGAGCCATTTCATTATAAAATCCTCTGTACAGTTTGACAAAATTGACAGCCTCTCCTCATGAGGCGCATGAACAGCAGACCCACTGCTGGCCAGGACTGAGCTCTATTGGTCGAGCTGTGTGAGAAAACTCGCATGGCGCTTGCCCACACTGTATGATAGCTGGCTTGCTTTCAGTTGATGCTATTCATCTCTCACGTTCATTAACGCCAAAATTACATTGGTTGCCACTTCAAAGTTAGCATTTGCCAACAGTTATCACAGAGTGGCATCTGACATACCATAGCTTTATAGGAAACAACTGTGGTAACTGTGTGATGCCTTTTGACGAATGCTGACTTTTCGTTGCAACCACGCTACCCACACCCTCGAAAGGGTTTTAAAGAACTTAGTGGGAAACAACCCTTTCTTTTCTCACATTCTCACATTTCTCACTATACATTCAGTTCACATATATGGTTTCTCTGCTGGCATATGAAAATATATGATTTAAGAGAACCATAAGTGCTGCAGTGCCAATGAGACTTGTGTAGATCATGTTCTCAAATGAAATATTGTTATTCATGAGACATACTCTATTTCTTCTATGAAAATTCATTCCAGTATATTTTAAATTACTCTATTTAACTTTACTTTTTTTTATAACTGCTATTCAAAGGAAATGACAAGGAGTCACAGAGATTTAATAAAGCACAAGCATAGAACCTTAATCACATTAGATATCGAAGTAATACAGTTTTTATTGAGGTGTGCTAAAATGATTCCGGTGGTTGACAAATGGGTTACCAGTGGTTTATAGATTATATAGGTATTGAATGAGCTGGTATTTGTTCCTACTCACTGCCAAGCCACCTTGCCCTCCTTCCCAAAAGAGGTTGTTTTAATTTTCATTATGCTACAGTTATGCCAAATTATGTTGCATCATTTGACACAATGAACCTACATATAAAAAATGAGGCTCAACTATAAAAATGTACTTTTCTCCAGTGCAATGAAATGAGCCAAATTATTTTGACAGGAAAAGCCCAGCATTATATGTCAATGTGCTGCCCTCCACTAACTCAAGTGGACAGAAGCAGAAGCTTGCTGAAATAGGTTGGAGGGCATAGAAGTGAGGGGAGCAGTGACTCCACCGCATGTTCCCCCTGCCCCCTGAGAACTGCGGAATGCCCTTTTCTGTGAGGCTATGAGTTTGGAGCTTTGCAATTTGGGATGGGGAGCTGAAGGCAGGGCCAAATCACAGTAGTTATTTGAGCAGGAGTTTTTATTGCTCCTAGAAACATCAGTACCAGTACCTCTGTTAGGCCCCAATTAAAGAAAGTACGTAAACCCAGGCTTAAAGTCAAGCATGGGTTTAAGTGTTTTCCTGAATCAGGGCCTTAAGGAGGGGAAGTTTGTGCTAATAAAGGGGCAGAGTCAATGGCAGCGCAACTCCTAAGGCAGTCTTGCTGCTGATGGTGGAGGCATTGCCATAGAGGGGCCAACTACTCATGATGATACCTCTTTCTTTAATTGTGAATCTTCAGTGATTGGTGGCTACCTCCCCTATGCCTGTTCCATCTCCATCTGAGGGGAGCAGCCCAAGAAAATTCTGTGAGGGATGACGTCAGATAGTGTTCTAGTCCTTCTGTCTCACTCTCATGGGTTTTACCACACAACAAACAATTTAAATTTTAATTTGCTTGACCTTGTATTGCAGGATAGTTTAACAAACAAACAAAAAAAGGTCATTTCCTCAGCATGTTCCCCAGCATGCTCTTTTTGCTTAGGTTTGTAAACACTTGAGGAGAAGTCCTGTTTTTAATTTATTTTGTTGTTTATATATCTTAAATCATCATGTTTCTTAGTGGTGTACAAATTAATTAAATGTTCTAAACAATTAAAATAAAATTAGGCCCAATGATCCAGAGAGAGAGAAGGGAAATACTCTGCATAAGGAGAGCAAAAGGTAACACCTGCCCCAAAAAAGAAAAAGCTGAGGGAAAATTGATCTGAAATAGAAAAAGACCTTACTCTGAACCTTGGAAACACTATGACACACACAGAACCGATTCTGGTAACACTTGTGTAACATTTACTCTAGTGAGTAATCCCATTTACCTCAATGGAAATACTCGCATGATTAATGATTTTTACTTCTGCAATATTTGGATGATCAGGCCATATTTAGGACTAGCAGCCTAATGCCATGTGATGCTGAGCATCCTCCTCTCCCAATGAAGTCAGTGGGATTTGCTGGTATCACTCAGTACCTCACAGGATCAGACCCTTATGGGGATAAATAGCTGAGGTGTGCATATGTGCCTATTTCCATGTAATAGGAACGCGCAGACATGCTGTCATTTCACCCATTTTCTGAAAAGCAGGCCATTTTTGTAATACTTCCTGATATCAGATTGTAATAAAGCAGCATCCTAAGAATGGATAAACGAGATGTTTCAATTCTATCCTTTTGTTTGTACACAGATTAAAACATGATCCCCATTGACTGTAGCCTATAATTGAATCAAGGGTTCTGCTGCTGCCACGGAGCATTGGAGTGACGCTTGAGTGGTTTATGAGCACCAGCAGCAGAACCTGAAGATTAAATTTCATATTTGATTTTCAGGTGGTGATCATGCATTTCTGTTGATAATATATAGACACCAAACTAATAAATATATAGCTAATTGTAAATAGAAAATCTGGAGAAGGAAATGGTTTAGTTATGGCTCAGTAAATTGTACATTATGCTATTTCTATGAGAGAGTCAGGAGCAGACAGGTCACTGAAAATTTGCATGCAGGATTGCATTGGGAATATTTTTCATATATTATTCATTAATAATTTGCTATGATTATTGAAATAGAGATCTCCTGCTCTAACTTGATGTGGTAAATTGCCTTTTATCTTTTTAAATCTCAGCACAATTTTGAATGAGGAAATTTTCTTTTCTCCTACATTTCACATGCAAGTTCCAATTTTCTTACTGGATTCCAAAGTACCCCTGGTCTCAAAGCACTCATGCACAGCTGCCACTACATATGTTGCTGCTGAAAACTAAAACTCTCTGAAATAATCATTCCCAGTATTTTTAAGAGGATCTGTTTTAGGCACTGCTTGACATATCTTGTTTCTTTAGGGAGCTTGAATTCCTATTATAAAACAGCAGCGACAACAACAACAAAAAGCACGCTCCCCTCCTGACCCCCTCCTCAAACAATATTAAAAACTAGCAAAGATCTCCTGTTTCACAGAAAAAACATTGCAGAATAAGGGTTTGGATTGACGTTTCTACATTATTGCCTATACTAGATATAGGATCTATACGTTTTAATTTGTGGAAAGCAGAATAGATTGTATAAATAATACATTACAAAATATGACTATAAAGTAAGATGCTATTTTCATCATTCCATATGCATGGCAAAGAGGAGTGAATGAAGTATAAGCTAACAAAAGCAGTTGTGTATGTTTGTATGTTCCAATAAGCTCAATAGAAATTTTACTGGTCATTTCCTTCTCTCTTCCCACATTTCGGCACTTTGTGCCACCAAGACTAAACAGACTCAAGGGCAAAATCCTTGACTGATGCAAATCAGCGAGCTCCATTGAAGTCAGCTACACTGATTTCCACTATATATATATATGTTGTTTCAATACATGATCCACAATAATAACAAACAATGGAAAAAGCTCAGACAGGGAGTCAGGACTCGGAGGATTGTTCTGGCAGAGGCAGACAAAAATATCCAATGGCAATGTCTGGATGTTTAGTGAAACTGAATCTGTATGTTCTGAGGAAGGTAGACAGGCTATAGAGAACAGTTAACTAGTTCACCAACAAAAAAGAAAATGAATGAGACCTATTCACAA
Organism: Chelydra serpentina; assembly: GCA_037349315.1. Lineage (NCBI taxonomy): Eukaryota > Metazoa > Chordata > Testudines > Chelydridae > Chelydra > Chelydra serpentina. The sequence continues at coordinate 34,771,871 of JBAIAC010000042.1, forward strand.
TGGGGCCAGGTTTTGCCCTGCCCTGAAGCCTCTTTACACTACTCTGGGGAAAATTGGCCCTGGGGTGGTCAGGTAGGGTTTCTGTCCAGCACAGAGCCAACATGTCAGCCTCCATGCATTCTCTGATGGGGATATAGACAGGGCCAGGAAGGTGAAGTAGGAGGCATAGCTGGAGCACATGGCACTGCAGCTAGATGAGCTGCCAGATAACATATAGGGAGTTGTTACAGTACAGCATTAGTCAGGGAAAGCAGGTTTGTATAATTTTTGGTGGTGCCCAGAATGGGTCCAAGTCCTGCCCCGCCCCCACCCACACCTGCCTTGTAAGCCGATACATATTTTTTTTAATAATGTAAAAATGTGAGGGCTCTGGGGTGAGGCTGGTGATGAGGGGTTTGGGGTGTGGGAGGGGCTCAGGCAGAGTGTTGGGATGCAGGGGTAAGGGCTGTGGGGCTGGGGATGAGGGGTTCACAATACAGGAGGGGGCTCAGGGATGGGGTAGAGGGTGTGGGGGGATGAGGGGTCTGGCTGGGGATGAGGGGTTTAGGGTGTGGGAGGGGCTCAGGGTTAGGGCAAAGGGTTGGGGTGCAGGTTTAGGACAGAGATGAGCAGTTCAGGGTGCAGGAAGGAGCTCAGGGCTGGGGCAGGGTTCAGGTGTGGGGCTGGGGATGAGGAGTTTGGGGTGCAGGCAGGCTGCCCCGGAGCTGGGGCCAGAGAGGAGGACTCCCCTCAGCCCTCTTCCCGCCAGAAGCACACTCACCTTGCACCAATGTCACTTCACATGCTCCTAGGTCTAGGAGCATGCTCTCAGGTCTAGGAAACCCCCTCGCCTTCCCTTGGTGGGTCCCGGGGGTGGGGTGGGGAGGCTGCCATTACATGTGCGCCTCCTCCTCTGCTGCTGCCCCTCACTGTAGCCTCACTGCGGGTGGGGAATGAGGCTGCTCCTTGCCCAGCGTGGGGCAGGAGCAGTGACTGTGAGCGGGGGGAACCCCTATGCTGGTGAAGGGTCCGAGGTGGAAGTAGGGTGACCAGATAAAAAGTGTGAAAAATCTGGACAGGGGGTGGGGAGTAATAGGCACCTTCATAAGAAAAAGCCCTGAATATCAGGACTGTCCCTATAAAATTGGGACATCTGGTCATCCTAGGCGGAAAGTCAGAGTCAGCCTGCCCTGGTGCTAGTGCTTGGGGGGCACTAGGACCCTGTGGTGGCAGTTGATGCCAGGAGCCAGCAGAGCAGAGTGATGCTGCAGGAGGCAGCCGCCTGCTTGAGGGAGGGATGCTCCGGGACCTGGGGGAGGCGCACGGGGGTGGCAGGTGGGGCCCGGGGAGAGACCCGGTCCCGAACATTGGTGGAGCCAGGCCCCCAGGCCCTGAATATTGCTGGAGCCCAGGCACCACAGGCCCATATAACTCACCACCCCTGGCATCAGTCAAAGCAGCCCCTGGTGCTGCTTTAGCTTATGCCAGGGACTGTCCTGTTCCTCCAAAATCTCTGGGGTGCAAAGGTGGTGCAGTGCTGAGCTCAGGTTACTCCCAGCCCAGAATCATAACCATAGTTTTCAAACCTTTTCTAAAAATACAGTTCAGGCAACCTTACTAAAACCACATAACACAACATTTTCAAACCCACACACCCAAAGTTAGCTTCCTAAAGCCATACTTCAGCATGCAGGTAGTAGTGTGATTTCACAATCATTTGTTTTCAGATTAAAGCTGAAGGGTGAAATCCACCCTGTGTGGAGCTGGTAGAAGGGCTATATACCTTCTCTATACCACTTAGTCCTCAAAATAGGACTTCAGTGGTAGCTGGGTGATGTATTGGCCTGGTGCTTGTCCACTGCAAAGGAATTAATTTAATCCAAAGAGAAAACACACACAGAGAGAGCACAGCCACCCTGGTCACAATATTCTGTTGAGGAGAACAATAAAAAAGGACAAAACATGGGGGGAGGGAATGGGAGGAGACAATTATTCCTGTTTCTTTCTCTTTCAGAGACAGGGGGTCTAATTTCCTCTGACAGCAGTTTACGCTGCTATACCTCCATGGCATCAATGAAGTAACTCCAAATTATTCCAGAATACACGAGGGGAGTATCAGACCTACTATGTTATATTTGTAGTCACAGCTACGGGAAGAATGAAAGCAGAAAGGAATGTAGAATGTGAAGTGGGTTAGCTCCACTGAACTAATGCCAATTTACACCAGCTGAGAATCTGTCATAGTAATTACTTTCAGCAAAATTCTATTCAGTAAAAAATCCTGTTCTGTGAATACTAACAAGAGCTGGGCAAATACCACAAAAAATGTTTTCCATGAATATTCATTCAAATTTTAAAAGGAAGGAATGTATCTGCGCTCACATCCCTTTTGTGTTTGCATTCTCCCAGAAGTTGATCATTTAGGATTTACTTTCTTAATTACTCACAGAAAGAAAATGTTAAGCCCCATACTCCAGTTTTCATTCTAGATACAATATGTTTTATGTGCAATGGAAAGCTACAAGGTACAGTAGAGTGACAGGATTCTCAAAGCCCCACACTACATTCCTGACACTGATGTTATTGAATGAAGTAGAAAAGAGTATGAAAACACCTTTCTCAGCAAAGACTGCATATGCATACAGGGCATCTTATCTGAACGTCTTTACATCTGCAGAATTGGTGGAAATCTCATGGGAGCAAGTTTTATCATGAGATTTTTATTACTTCCTTCTTCTAGGAAGCAAGAATGTTGGTTTATTTGAAATCATGTCCCATACCAGCTATAATGAGGAAGCGTAGCATCATGTGTGGGGGGAGGGAGGGAAGCAAAATCCTGGAGAGCCGTGTGAAGGGGAAGTGTTATAAGAACTATTCTGCACCTCAAGAAAAGATCCATTTTAAGTTTTATTGGGCCAGAGAGAAAATGAGAATGACTCTACATAGCCTGCTAGGTAGCACACTCTTCTGAGATGAGGAGACCCAGGTTTCAGTCCCTGCTTCAATTAATAGTCAGCTGTTTATACAAAGGTTTCAGAGTGGTAGCCGTGTTAGTCTGTATCTGCAAAAGAATGAGGAGTACTTGTGGCACCTTAGAGACTAACAAATTTATGTGGGCATAAGCTTTTGTGGGCTAAAGCCCACTTCATCAGATACATAGAGTGGAACATACAGTAGGAAGATAGATATAAATATATGATATACACACAGAGAACATGAAAAGATGGGGGTTGCCATACCAACTCTAAGAGACTAATCAATTAAGGTGAGCTATTATCAGCAGGAGAAAAAAACTTTTGTAGTGATAATCAGGATCATTACAAACAATTGACAAGAAGGTGTCAGTAACTAGCATGGGGAAATAGATTTCAGTTTGTGTAATGACCCAACCACTCCCAGTCTTTATTCAAGCCTAATTTAATGGTATCCAGTTTGCAAATTATTCCAGTTCAGCAGTTTCTCATTGGAGTCTGTTTTTGAAGATTTTTTGTTGAAGAATTGCCACTCTTAGGTCTGTTACTGTATGACCTGAAAGATTGAAGTGTTCTCCTAATGGTTTTTGAATGTTATGATTCCTGATGTCAGATTTGTGTCCATTTATTGTTTTGCGTAGAAACTGTCTGGTTTGGCCAATGTACATGGAAGAGGGGCATTGCTGGCATATGATGGCATATATCACATTGGTAGATGTGCAGGTGAACAAGCCACTGATGGCGTGGCAGATGTGGTTAGGTCGTATGATGGTGTCACTTGAATAGATATGTGGACAGAGTTGGCACCGGGCTTTGTTGCAAGGATAGGTTCCTGGATTAGTGATTTTGTTGAGTGGTGTGTGGTTGCTGGTGAGTATTTGCTTCAGGTTGGGGGGCTGTCTGTAAGCGAGGACTGTTCTGTCTCTCAAGATCTGTGAGAGTGAGGGATCATCCTTCAGGATAGGTTGTAGATCAGCAGATCTACTCCTCGTTCTTTTTATTTATACAAAGTGAAACATTTCCACCCAGAGAAATTGAGAAATCTTTGCCCTAGAATAGCCTTTAGCCCAGTGGTTTGGGAAGTCCTGTGGGATAGACCTAGGTTCAAATCCCTGCCCCACATCAGAGAAAGAAGAGATTCAAATCTCCATCTTCCACATCCCAGGCAGAGGAGTACTCTAACCACTATGCTATTGAGTAAAAGGAGACTACTATTGCTTCTCCTCTAGCTGTCTTTTGTGTGGGGGAAGGTGTGCCCTGAGCACATCTACAGGATTGGGCCTCACAGGAGAGCTACATGGGAGAATGCCTAGTTTGTGAATCCCTCTGTGAGTTAGGTACCGATCTGCTCAGTGTTGTCAGGATTTAGGTGGCTGTGCCTGTGGCAGAAACTGAGGCCACTAAGGACTAAGTGGAAATTTAAGTGCCTAAAAGGCTAGGCAGCTGAGTGGTGGTTTTGTGAATTCCAGTGGTCCCTCAATGATGGGCTTAGGCACCTAAGTGCCTCTTTAGGAATCTAACCCCCACCTTCTGAATCTGGCCCATAGAGTCTGATCAAAAGTAATTGAAGTCACTGGAGAGACTCCCATTGACTAGAGTGGGCTTTGGATCCCACACCCTTACAGCTTGATCCTGTAGTCCTTCTGTACTTAAAACTACCACTGAAGTCAGTGGGAGTCTGAGGTGTGCAAAGAATGCAGGCTTGGTTCCCTAGTAAAGACTGTAGGATTTGGCTCTGTAATAGTATTCTGACAAACAGATTAGCATTAGATTTAACAGAGATGGCTAAATATTGAAGAAAGTGCAGTCTGTTAAGTAGAGCAAGCACTACTTTGAATCCACACTCTTAGGCCTATGTAGTGCGGACGTCTCCTATTTAGAGACATGTCTTTCATGGCTTGCAGCTAGAGTTGGCTCTGTGGTTCATGCCTGCTGCTGGTGAAAGAATGACTTTCAAATTTTCATAACAAGAGGTAAGCCCCTGCAAGTTAAAAAAAAATGAAAAAGCAAGAGAGAGAAGTTATCTCAACAGGCAAGCTCCAATATATTCCAAGGTTACTGTTGTATAATTAATGGCATTACCAAATGGAGCTGAAAGTATAGAGTCTGCAAATAGCTAATATCTAGGATTAGAAATATACACTCCTGTCTTCATCCATGTTCTTATGGTTTCTTGTGAACCTAACTGAAGTCAGTAGGGTTTTTCCACATGACGTTCTCAAATTCAGTACTGATCATTGACATTTGTTGATTATCCCTTGTGGAAAAAAAAAAACCTCTTACCTCATTTTTCAGGAAGAAAAATCATATTCTTCTTCTAGATCATGATTGCAGTAGGATAGATGCATTACATAGAAATAGTGGAAGGACATTTCCAGATGGAAGGATAGGTACAATAACATTTGTGCCTTTTTCATAAGATGATTTCATATGCTTTTTCTGTCGCTGTTATATAGCTGATTCCATTTAACTGTTAAAGGAATAAAACTCACTTCAAAAGTATGTAAAACAGTAGTTTGTGGAGTAATGTTGCGAAATGCTGGCAAATACTTTCAAGTGAATCCTCCTGGTATCAAACTCTTCTGAGAGTCCAAAACCTCTCCAGCAAATAGCCAGTAGACTAGAATAAATCTATTAAAGGGATGCAGTTTACATGCACAGAGGTTGTGGTTTTAAACACTATCAAAATTATTTTGGATTAATCACTCTCCTTTCTACAATAAAGGTTTTTTATATAGTATGCTTAAAAAAAAAAGTAACCTGAATATCTCAAATCTCCTCCTAACCTTCTACAGTAAATAGCAAAGCATTAGCTCTGTGTGCACCTTAGGATCCAGCCTTTAATTATATCTTTCCCATGTTTACATGAACTTTAGTTTGCTTTTCAAAAGCCTCATGGAACAATTCCTGCAGCTGACCTGTGTGTAGTGGTGAATTTCTCCATAAAGTGAGTATTGATGAGCTGAAAAGTTCAGTGAACAGGAAAATTCTGCTGCTTTTATTGCCAGTGTGACAGGTTACTTTATTACCATGCCTTTCACAGCAATTTAACAGTTACCCTGGTAACGGATTCAGTGAGGTAATGGGATCACAGGCATTAGAGAAGAGGAAAGGCTAGCTATAAGAGAAAACCATCTGCTGGCTTATGTTCTCGGGGCTGTTTGCTCACTAAGAGCTCCTGACAATCATTGTACTTGTATGTAAATGAGGCAGGTTAAACCACAGGCCTGCCCTATTTAGCTGTACTCTGGTGATTTGTCTTTCTAATTCTATTGAAATAATAATCAGGATTTGTTTCTGATTAATTAACTAACCTTTTGGTAAAAAGATTAGATAACGAAATTGCTGCCTATTCAAAGATAATGAGATTTTTATTACTCTGTCAAAAGGGGGGAAAAAGTACATTTATGTGTCACCAGCCACCGTGTCAAGAGAGGAAAATAAAGATTTAAATCTTTGTCAGACATTTATTTTCCTCCAGACATTTATTTTCCTCCACAGACTAAGTGTGTACTTAATTCCATGGGAACACATCATCTTGTTTAAAGCATTTATGAAGAGCTTTTAAAACAGCAAATAAAGCAATAAACACATTATAGACCGGAACGTTTTTGGTGCTAATTTGTTTCAAAAAATGTCTCTTAATGGAAGAGAAACACTTGGAGATTCAGAAATTTGCCTGTACTGTGTGGGTGTATTTATATAAGTGTGAGAGTGTGAAGAAAGCAGTAAAATCTCAGTGTGAGCACTTTAAAATGACATATGTAAATAGGCTCTTTTATACTCTACCATACAGACATGCCTAATACTTGTAGTAAATTCATCTATCTGCAAGAGTTTTATCTCTTCGTATAAAATGCCAGTCTGTGACCGACAGAGGTGGAAATAATTAAATAAAATATAAATTTAAACATATTGTTCAGTACCTTTCATTAAAGGATCTCAGTACTTCACAAGCTGCTCAGCGCTACCCAAGATTGTAAGACAGTGAACAACTGGCTGAGCTGAGTTTGGAAGCCAGGTGCCCTAAGTAAAAGTCCTGTACTCTAACCAGTAGATTTCCAGCCCTTATTCAGTTATTCTAACTGAATTAACAGAACCAGAAAGTGAAACATTTTTTAGCTAGCAGTTGTCACCTGAAAATTATTTGTGAATATCAACTGGGCTGAGTGGGATTTTTTACTTTAGCAATGGTCTAGCCTTCAAAGCTCATTTTGTGTCTGGAGCCACACAAAATAGAGCCTTTGTTATGCCATTTCTTCAAAACACATGCATTGCTAAATAAGTGGCAGATGCATAAATATTTTGGAGCATTTTGTAATCTCTTGCACTATGACACAAAATGTGAAGTATAATGTAAGTTTAAATGATTAGTGAATGGAAGTGGAATGACTACACATTGTTTTGTGCCAAATAACTCATGGGTTTAAAAAAAAAAAATTACAAGTCACAATTAAAGCCGCAGCCCTGTAAACTTTAATTCAGTTACTGTAATTCCTTAATTAATAAATCACTAGAAAGAAATGTGATAGTACATTTCCTGTCATGCATACAAAGCAAGGAAAAATATAAGACATAGCAGAGCATTTTGCTGAAGTGGAGTTAATGAATGCGCTTTCAGATTTGATGCGACACTTACATTGGTGACATTTGGTGTGCTCTATTGCTTTTACTTTTGTACATTAACATGAAAGGCTTTCATATTCTGAAAGTCTGTGTTTCTCCACAGTGGTGTATATGGCTGAAAGCCAGTCAGAAACTCGACCCACTTAGAGGAAAAAATATCTTTACTACATAGATCTGATGCTGAGCCTGTTCCCACCCTGTCCCCATATCTTGTGGTTTTCTCCTCAGTTTGTGGTTACTTCACATTACAACCATTCCTTTTTCCATGGTTTATTTCATATTGCAGCCCTGATAGAACAGAAATGAAAAAGCTTTCTTCTGCTAAAAGAAACTCATTCTCCCGCAAAAATTCTTACGTTTCTGATCCTTGATAAAGAAAGCATATTTCTGGGATGCTACCAACTGATAAGCTTTGTCTTTCTCTTGCCCTATCTTTTTTCCCAAGGTGAAATTTAGGGTTAATATTAGTGATTATTAAAATTAGGAAAATGTTTTATTGAATGATCTCAGTAAAGAATAAGTATAGTTTTCCTTTTTCCAGACAATGACATCTGCAGCTCTACATTTTCATGAAATGACTATACTTAACAAAAACATTACTTCATTTTTATGGTATTTCTTTTGTGCCTAGGAGCTACCCTGTAATTGTTCACTTCAATTACAACATTACTATTTTAAACTGAAACCCATTTTATCTGCATGCCAGCTTTTTATTTGTTTTACCAACTATATCTATTTCCATTACTGCAAGGCTGATGGTTTGTCTCAAGAGGAAATCAAATCCATTAATTCAGAAATTTCAAGCACGGCTGGCTCTGCCATAAGCAGCATTTCTTATGCTAATAGCAAATGTGCTGAGACTGAAAAGAACTGACACAGCTCTGTTTTTTATCATAACTTAAGCATTTATGTAAAAAGGCAAATCTAATAGTACTAGGAAACTGTAAGTGTTATATATAATTCACTTTACTGAGTTCAGCACAGGGCCCTGGTTTGTGCAACAATGGTTTAAATCACGTTGCCAGTGTTTTTAACTTAATGGACATTTGGGGTAAGATTTTGATCTTGGTTACCCCGATGTATATCTGGAGTACTTCCATTGTCTACAGTGAAGTTACTTTGGATTTAATTTGGGGGAAATTGAGATCAGAATCTGTCCCTTTCTAATGAGCCAGAATACTGGCTCACAATCACAACAGACCAATCAGATTCATGTATGCGTATATGTAGACAGATATAGATATATACACACACTAGGGTGACCAGATGTCCCAATTTTATAGGGACAGTCCCGATTTTGGGGTCTTTTTCTTATATAGGATCCTATTACCTCCCACCCCCATCCTGATTTTTCACATTTGCTGTCAGGTCACCCTAACACAGAGAGAACTTGGGGGAGAGAGAGAGAGAGAGCAGAATTTGGGTTCATTTTAAAGGTAATGTAGGTATTTCCGGGAAAAGACAGCTCCCTCCCCCCGCCCCACACTCCTAAATGCAACACAAATGTAAACCCACTTCCCGCCTGTCTCTTTCTCATTTAATGCACTTAGTTCTGTTGTATTACATGGATTGTGTTCAATTAGATAGCTTAACAAGATAAACTGACTTTGACCCAGAAAAAACAAACCTGATTGCTGCTGAGTTGTGCATAAGCTTTTCCAGGCATTGTGACCTGTTTATGTCAAAGCAAAGTGTAAGAGGTCCCTATCATGAGGTCTGGATCAGTTTCTGAGATCTTTACAAAAATATAAAAAAAAGGCACAAAAAGCACTCTACCATCTTTGCCCTCCATTTTCACTGCAAAACCTTTCAGTGCTGTAAATCAGATCTCATTGGGAGCTCTTATACACTGGCTGCCGATAAGCTGTTGAGAAGTAGACAGGGCTTTTAGGAATTGCTGAACCATGAAGCTGACCTGCTTAGTGTTTTGTTGTAGGCTATTAAATCCAGGATTGGTGTTTTAAGATGATTCTGCTTTCTTCTTCCCTTGGCCTGGTTAAGCAACTCTACCCCCAGCTCATTATTTAGCTGATTAAAATAAAAACCAGAATGAGGAACCTGCTGTTTGAGAATTCTACCGTCACCCATCAAATTAATGAGAGTGACTTACGCTGACGTACTTTATGGGCTTTAGCGATTTGACACTAATTTTGCAGCTAAGAAAAGCTTTACTAACTGTACATACCGCTCTGCTTTTGTTGGCAGGGGAATGTGATTCTTTTTCTCCAAAAACAAACTCTAAATCTTTTGTAAAGAAGCATTATTTGGTTGACACATTGTAAATGGATCCCAGTTGTGTAGCACAAGCGCTCTTCATTTTTTGGTCAATAATTATGCACCAAAAGGCTTCCTTGACATGGTAAATGAATATATTTTAAACTGTAATACCTTTTAAAGACTTGCCCAGTGTTGTAAATATGGCCATTTGTTTTTTCACCGTGCCTATTACTAGCCAGTTAGAAATGTGCTGATTATTTGCACAAACCCTTCATACTGGAAGATAACTTAAATGTGCTGTTTTATTTTTCCTGTGTTTGATGAGTGATAACAAGTCCAGTGTTTTAGAAAACCCATACAAAATAAGTCTCCATAGCTGCTGCTGCAGAGTCAAGGAAAAGCCACCGGGTGAGTAAGTTCATTGGGGTTTTGTGTACATATGCATGCATGTGTATGTGAGATACACAGAGAGAGAACCCCAGTGAAACATACTACAAAATAAAACCACAGTGAACTCAGGTATGTATCCCAAGTTCACCCACTGGCCCTGCATAAGCTTTAAGGCTGAAGGAGATAAATTAAAGTCTGAGGAGAAAAAGAGAAGCACTTAAAGCCAGAGATGGACCAATACTGCAAAACAAAAATAAGAAAGAAAAATTTGTAGCACCTTAGAGACTAACAAATTTATTTCAGCATAAGCTTTCGTGGGTTAATACCCACTTCATCGGATGCTTGGAATGAACAGTAGACAGATGATATTTATACGGTCAGAGAAACATGATAAGGTCGAGGTGCATAGACCAACCTTAAGAGGCTAATTAGTTGAGAGGAACCATAACAGCAGGGGAAGAAAAACCTTTGAAGTGATAAACAAGATGGTCACACAGGTGTGAATGAGGATCGTTAACTTAAGGGAAATAGATTCAATTAACGTAATGGCCGAGCCATTCCAAATCTCTATTTAATCCGGAGGCAATGCAACCTAGTTTGCATATCAATTCGAGTTCAATAGTTTCTCTTTGAAGTCTGCTTCTGGAGTTAATCTGTCGCAACACTGCTATCCTCAAGTCTGTCACTGAGTGATTAGGGAGGTTGAAGTGTTCTCCTACTGGTTTTTGAATGTTATGATTCCTGATGTCAGATTTATGTCCATTTATTCTTTTGCGTAGAGACTGTCCGGTTTGGCCAATGTACATGGCAGAGGGGCATTGCTGGCACATGATGGCATATATCACATTGGTAGATGTGCAGGTGAATGAGCCCCTGATGGCGTGGCAGATGTGATTAGGCCCTGTGATGGTATCACTTGAATCGATATGTTGACAGAGTTGGCATCGGGCTTTGTTGCAAGGATAGGTTCCTGGGTTAGTGTTTTTGTTGTATGGTGTGTGGTTGCTGGTGAGTATTTGCTTCAGGTTGGGGGGCTGTCTGTAAGCAAGGATTGGTCTGTCCTCCAATATCTGTGAGAGTGAGGGATCATCTTTTAGGATAGGTTGTAGATCTTTGATGATGCGCTGGAGAGGTTTTAGTTGGGGCCTAAAGGTGACGGCTAGTGGTGTTCTGTTATTTTCTTTTTTGGGCCTGTCTTGTAGTAGGTGACTCCTGGGTACTCTTTTGGCCCTGTCAATCTGTTTTTTCACTTCAGCAGGTGGGTATTGTAGTTGTAAGAATGCTTGATAGAGATCTTGTAGGTGTTTGTCTCTGTCTGAGGGATTGGAGCAAATGCAGTTGTATCTTAGAGCTTGGCTGTAAACAATGGATCGTATGGTGTGTCCAGGATGGAAGCTGGAAGCATGTAGGTAAGTATAGCGGTCAGTAGGTTTCCGGTATAGGGCGGTGTTTATGTGACCATCACTTATTAGCACAGTGGTGTCTAGGAAATGGACCGCTTGTGTGGACTGGTCTAGGCTGAGGTTGATGGTGGGATGGAAATTGTTGAAATCATGGTGGAATTCCTTAAGGGCTTCTTTTCCATGGGTCCAAATGATGAAGATATCATCAATATAGCGCAAGTAGAGTAGGGGTGTTAGGTGACGAGAGCTGAGGAAGCGTTGTTCTAAGTCAGCCATAAAAATGTTGGCATACTGTGGGGCCATACGGGTACCCATAGCAGTGCCACTAACTTGAAGGTAAATATTGTCCCCAAATGTGAAATAGTTGTGGGTGAGGACAAAATCACAAAGTTCGGCCACCAGGTTAGCCGTGGTAGTATCGGGGATACTGTTCCTGACATCTTGTAGTCCATCGTTGTGTGGAATGTTAGTGTAGAGGGCTTCTGCATCCATAGTGGCCAGGATGCTGTTGTCTGGAAGATCACCGATGGATTGTAGTTTCCTCAGGAAGTCAGTGGTGTCGCGAAGATAGCTGGGAGTGCTGGTAGCATAGGGCCTGACGAGAGAGTCTACATAGCCAGATAATCCTGCTGTTAGGGTGCCAATGCCTGAGATGATGGGGCGTCCAGGATTTCCAGGTTTATGGATCTTGGGTAGCAGATAGAATGTACCTGGTCGGGGTTCTAGGCACGTGTCTGTACAAATTTGTTCTTGTGCTTTTCCAGGGAGTTTCTGGAGCAGATGGTGCAGTTTCTTTTGGTACTCCTCAGTGGGGTCAGAGGATAAAGGCCTGTAGAATGTGGAGTTACAGAGCTGCCTGACAGCTTCTTGTTCATATTCCAACTTATTCATGATGATGACAGCTCCTCCTTTGTCAGCCTTTTTGATTATGATGTTAAAGTTGTCCCTGAGGCTGTTGATGGCATTGTGTTCTGCATGGCTGAGGTTATGGGGCAAGTGATTTTGCTTTTCTACAATTTCAGCTCGAGCACAGCGACGGAAGCAGTCTATGTAGAAGTCCAATTTGTTGTTTCGACCAATACTGCAAAGTTCATCTCTGAAGCCAATTTTTGCAAGGTCTTGGTGTTTGGAGTTTAAAGTGTTTGAATCTAGGTATGTTTTAGGTCCCCTGTATTTAAAGGCTTAGTCCAATTCAACTCTAGTAAAGTTAAAGGAACTCTTTCCACTGACTTTAATGTGTTTTGGGTTGCCCAGTTTATTCTGAGAATCTCAAAATTTGAATTTGTTAAAATATAATCTATATCATCATAATATGATCTAAAATGGATATTTCTCTTTTTAACTTACAATTTGGGAGAAAGCTGTGAGACTCAAACAAATACAGACCACACACAAGCCATACCAAACAATGCAGTATATCATGTTATAATAAAAATGGAATTCAGTTATATATCATGCACCCAACTATTTGTGTGCAGTTTGTTTTCTGAAAATGTTATTGCTCAACCCTTTTCCCAACCGTCCACCTGCCATGCCTGTTTTTTTCCCCTTTGTTTGTTTGGGTTTTTTGCTGGGTTTTTTTAGAATACAAATCAAGGCTCAAAATATCAGATCCAGTAGTTGGTTCAGTCAAAGAGGTTTGGTTTGGGTGTCTTTCTAATTTCGGAAACTGTATATAGGACAGACTGTGTTTCCTGCTCCCTAGGTTATGCAAGTTTTGTCTCCCTCTCTTTATTTTATAGGATTACATTTCACTGCAAGCCTAATATGTGCATCCAAGCTTGCAATGATAAGCAAGCTTATAGGGCAGTAAGATCACAGGCTTGGAGGGGGTTGTTTACCAGGGTTCACACAACTCTGATGCTCAATTTGCTGCTGTTCTCTGGACCTATAGAATAGTAAAATAATAATGCTAATAGAACACAATAGTAACTTAACAGTAGGGTGACCAGACAGCAAATGTGAAAAATTGGGATGGAGGTGGGGGGTGGTAATAGGAGCCTATATAAGAAAAACCCCAAAATCAGGACTGTCCCTATAAAATTGGGACATTTGGTCACCCTACTTAACAGCTATATTTTACTGGGACTTTTTCACACTTAATGAGAAGAAAAAACATTGTATTGTTTTTATAATTGTGCAGGGCAAATGCAGAGAAATGTAGACTGTTACTATAGTAATAATTCATTTCTAACACTGTAGCCATAAATTATTATACTGGTATTACATAAACCACCTGATTTAGAACAGCAGCAGTTTTTAATGTCATTATTTCCAATTAAGTTAATATAGTTCCTCTATTAATGATCAGTCTTGTAACTAACATTTTCAGCTTCAGAAATTATCTATTTAATCAGAAATGCAATTTTTATGTATTCAGATACTTTAATTTGGATCACCTGGATTGATCGGACTTCAGCTGTCGTTAAGACTGCGCCTATCACAACATGTGATTAATTTAATTTGGATAAAGGATAATAATTATTGTCACTCCTTTAGGTTTATTATACAAAAGAGGCTATTCCTGAATCTAAGCTTCTTTAACAAAACTTTAAAAATACAATCAAGTTAATCGGCATAACTTAACCCCATAGCAAAAAAACAAAACAAAAAAAACCCCAAACAAAACACATTAGTAATCTTGCATAACATAATATCCTACTCTCTCTCCAGAATTTGTAGCCTTCATGCAGTTCTCACCTTCCTGAAAGCTTGAGAAAGAGCATAGTTTATGCTGTGTGCTTTGACAGTCAATAGATTCAAGCTATTTTGGACCATGGATAGGGTAAGTAAGTCATGGGCCAGTGATAGAGAATGCCCCACCAGCTGGGGAGGGGACTGCAGTTTGAATGTCCCGGTTGATCACAATGGCAGTAGCATCACATGGGAAGAAAGGTAGATCAAATAGGCAGATCCCAAACTGTTTAGTTGTTTTATTTATTCGGATACATACAATATTTATGAATCATCAGGTCCTTGCACACCTATACCTGAATAAATCAATATTTCTCATATGATTTTTAAATTCATTGGGCCAAAACCATTCCTGGAGCAAATACAGAGAGCAAACCATCTCTGATGATAACCTGTGTAGATACTCACTATGGCCCTGCTACTTCAAAAACTTGCAAACATGTAAATACTGTAAGTACTGCTATTGAGGCCAATGGAACTACTCCGTAAAGCTCGCTGGGAATTTTTCAATTACATCTTTTTTTGTTGGAAAATGTCAATTTGTCAGAACCAAGCCAAAGAGTTGGTTTTTCTATTTATTTATTTTTTAAAGTCTATAATAGCTGAAAAGGAGCTTAATGGTTCATTAGACCTTGTGTGGGCCACCTGCACAGAGGTAAATTTCACCCTATGGATTTAAACAAGATATTTTATTCCCCCTTATGTTGACCTTCAGGACCACAAAAGTAATACCTAACTGTATAACAGCAACGTCTAGTGACTAGTGCACAAAAATATCCCTTTGCTAAGTTGGTCAGCAACAGCCAATCAACTGTAAAGCTATTTACATAATACCTTAGGGGTCTTTTCTTACATCAGTGCACATGCAGAATTCTCGTTAACATTAATGGAAGTTATGTCCAGGCATGAAAATAAAAAGACTCCCTAATTAGGAATAATGGAATATCTTGTGGCTGTTGACCATTGGAACCAATGGAGAAAAATAAAACTATGTGAAATGGAAATGGAGTAAGTTAACTTATAGTTTGAAGAGCTGTATAGCATTCTGTGGAACATCTTCATTTATAAACATAATGGTTTTACTCCTATTATTTTACTGCAAAATGGACCCAGTAATTTAAAAGCTCTAGTGATATATGGAAGGTGTAGGAACAAAACTGCTCAGCTGATTTCAGACCTTCCACAACATGACAATTTGCTAAAACACATAAATTGAAGTGATTTTGGTCACGAGTTTAGATGAGCACAATTATTGTGGGAAGGGTATCTCTCAGTTCATACATTTCATAGTTTGATAACTTTGACTTCTATGGCAATAAAAATGTTAGCAGGGAAGACTTTATATAGGCACTGGGAGGGAGAATCTGTACATACTTTTGCTTCTTTGTATTCCCCCAGAAAGGTCAGAGATTATGTCCCTATATGAACGTACATAGTTCTCATAGTTCTTTCTGCATAACATCTCTAAGGGTAGGTCTATACTTACCTGTCGCGTCGGAGGCGCGGGATCGATGTTCTGGGTTCGATTTATCGCGTCTTGTCAAGACACGATAAATCGAACCAGGAAGTGCTCCCTCGTCGACGCTGGTAATCCAGCTCGACGAGTGGAGTAGGCGGAGTCGACGGGGGAGCCTGCGCGCCACGTCTGGACCACAGGTAAGTTCGAACTAAGGTACTTCGACTTCAGCTACGTTATTAACTTAGCTGAAGTTGCGTATCTTAGTTCGACAGGGGGGGTTAGTGTAGACCTGGGCTTAGATGCAGCCTTTTTTTATCCATCCACAGCTACAGTTCTCATCCAAACGCTTATCATCTTCTATCTCAATTGCTGCAGCATCTTTTTCTCTGATCTTGACAAGTGCAATCTTGGTCTGCTCATAGCCATTCAGAATGCTGTTGAAAAGAGTATTTTCCAAACCTATTGCTTTGATCATATTACCCCTCTGTTTGCCTACCCCTTCTGTGTTGCATCAGATGTAAGCTGCTTCTCTTCATTTTCAAGGCCATTCACTGTATCTCCATTCTACCTTTTAGCTCTCATTTGCTATCGAGGTGTGGACTCCAGGATGCCAGTCTCCATCGCCCACTTGTTAAATTTTGAAACAAGCTGCCCCCTCACACTTGGGAAAAGCTGCTCATAAACATCTGCAAAGCTACCTCATTATCCACATCTACATTATTCCTCCTCAATACTCTCCTTTGATGCGATGCCTACAAAAAATGACAATGGCAAGGCTGCTAGTGTGCTGAAACCACTGCCTATCATGCTGACCAAAATTGTGTCATTATTCCTTCCTCTCCCACAGAACCAAACATGAGCTCCACTCTTCTTCCCCAGGCAAATAGCTACTGAAGTCAATAGGAGTCCTTTGTTTGACTTCAATGGGCTTTCAATTATGTCTATGGTAAGCAGAGGATTCATTGCAGGGGAGTGGAGGACAAGTGGATAAATTCCAGGCTAGGATTTACTTAAGATTGTAAGGTAAAAAAGTGTTATCTTAATAATTCTGCACCAGTTTCAGACAAGAATAGGGTTTCTTTAGTTAGATAAATCTCTTGGAATAATTTGTTTGAGAGTTAACGATTGAGAGAATCTTCCTTGAACAATCAGATAAAAATTATCTTAACTAGTCAAAGGCTTAAGGAATACACTTAGCGCACATAATAAACAGCTGGTTCTTATCTGATTGACGAAGATAAAATTACTAGAAGAGTTGCTTTACAATTTTCAAAAGCACCTAAGTGACTAGTGAACCTAAATCCATTTAAATTGACTTTAGCATTTAGGAACCAAAATCCCATTGACTTTCAGAGGGCCAGATTTGGGGCACCTAAAGATGTAGACATGTGCCTAGTGGGAGTATCAAAATCACCTAGATACCTAACTTCCATTGATTTAGGCACTTTGAAAACTCAATCCTTAATTTATATTATAAACATGAACTTAAAAATGAGAATGTTATTGTTGACAACGTGGAGAATTTTCTTTTAACATTCTAACAGGCTTCAAAGCATTCATGTTGGTTCTGAAACATGCAACTAAGGAGGGGCACAGGGTCAGGGAGGCTTCACCCCCTCAGAAGCTGCCAGGCAATCCCCACGTTGATGGGACAGTTTAAAAAGGCACTGGTAGGGCAGAGGGGAAGGAGTTACAGGCTGCACCAGGAAGTGAGGTTGATGCCTGGAGCTGTGGGAAGAGTGACTACAGCATTGAAAAGTCCAATTTGGAAGTGGTGATTCCCTTCCTCCCCCTCTTATTTGGAGTTGTGAACCCAAGAGAGGTCCCAAATGAGGGGATATGGTCCCCCTGGCAGAGCAGGCTGATACTGCTAACACCATGACCATGCCTCAACTGGAGGAGCCACAGCCTGGAAGGAAGTGTCCCAGAGGGAGCATAACTTGGGTAGGACCAGTGATTGCTCTGGACACCACAACATCCCTTTAAGGCCCTGGGTGGGGACCTGTTGGGGCCCTAGGTGGGGACCATGGATCAGCTTATGATTTGCTCACAGACTTGCCACTGAAAATATCGTTTTGTGTGTTAGATATTCACAATGAAAAATCTGAATTGTGTTGCTTGAATTCATAGGTCATATGCTACGTTCTTTCACTAAATAATCATAATTTTTAAAATACAGGGGAGGTGCAGTTCTTACAATTGGACATTTGAAAACCACTTTCCATGAATATTGTGCAGTAGCTGCTTAAAACTAGCTGTGCATTCAACTGCGGGAAAGTTATTTTAGTGAATACAGAGGGCCTTAAAGACAACCAAAGGAAATTCATCGTAAAGTTCCAATGAATGTGAATAATTTTAGCGGTATTCACTAAGCCTTTTGGGAATCTTTAGAAAGACTGCTTTACATCCAAGTTGTTATTCTATAGAAAAAATGTATTTCTGCAATAGCTAGCTATGTTTGAATATCTGATGTAGCCCTTTCCTGGAAGTGTGGATCAAACCTTTGCCCTGGCATTTGCTACTTGGAATGGCTTTTCCCCTCTCCTCACATGGGTTGGATCCTGTGTTTATTTTTTTTTACGCCTGGTGCCTCCACCCAAAGTGACTCTTCATTGTGCCTGAGATACAGAGGGTGCTGTCCCTTGGGAAAATGAATAACACTACCAGTGCTGACAAGGAGTATAAAACCCAATGCACAAGCAACAATAAAGTACTTGAACACAAACCCCAGCAATGACATGACACACAAACGTAACAATATAACAAAAGGGACTTTATAGGGAGCAGGAAAATAGGATCTGGGGAAGGATAGGGTTAAGGTGAACTAATGAGTATGAACACATCAACAAATTTCGCACCTCACAACACTCAACTCTTCCTAACCCCCAGTTCCCTCTCTAGCACCTTCCCCAGGCAGATGGTGTGCTAGGAATAAGTCTAGAACTCAGTGCTGTGAACACTGGCTGACTTTAAAAAAGTCTTTGCCTCTGGGTGGAGCTTCCTGGTTGGTAGCCAGCACAGGGTCGAATCTTTGCTACCTGGATGCTGGACTCTGCAGGGCTGGAACTATTTGACTTAGATCCCACAGCAGGTCAAAGACTCCATTTGTAGGGATGGGGAGTCAATCAGACACTTCCTGCACTGTTCTACTTCTCTCTCCGCTCCCAAACTCACAGCTCAAAACTGAAATGAAAATTGGGATGAAGTATCACTTTGATCCAATTTCGTTTTAGAAAATGAAGACAAAAATTAATTTTCCTATAAAGTTAAAAATGACCCACCCTGGCAAAGATATATCCTGGAGTTTGCAATTTGTGGGAAACGTGACAAACTGTTTGCTGGAGATACAAAGGACTTTAACATGAAAAGGGATCATCTTGTTTAATTCAAAGCCTGTAGCTAACTTTAGGTTGGCTAAGTGGGATTTTCTTTAGTGACATTGTAAGTTAGTATTGTTTTATTTGCTGCCTTTTATTATATGATTTTCTCTGTAACTTCTGTTTTTATATAGGGCAGGCTGAACTGGAAATGAAGAATATTAAATTGAAATACTCACTGCTGGAGAGTCTTGGAGAGAAGGAACCTAAATTCTGACCTCAGAGGAAGTGAGTGAGGAATGGAGGTAATGGGGCCCAGTCAGAAATAAGGAGCAATGATTCCCATGTTAAAATGTTTCCAAATAGGGACTGGCACAGGGACAGCTGAATAATCTGACCATTACTTGGCTTTGTGGCAGTTTTTAAAGATAATACATTTATGTTAGCTATCTTTTATCAGCAAGGTATGTGTTGCTTATCAGAACACTTGGCTTTTATATCAGGTGTATGATCAAAAGGCTTATAGTTACAAATGGATTTGTCTGTAGTCTCACTGACGGTACACCTGCATCCATAGTATAAAATGTTAAGGTCTGTTTTCCCTGCTGCTATATGTACATTCATTATAAAATATAAATATATTATTCCCAAAGCACCAAGACATTCCATGTATCTCAGGGAAATCACTCCTTGAGAAATACAACATCAACTAAGGTTTGCAATGATTGCTCAGAAAGTACAGCTGTGCAAAACTTTCACACCCAAACCCCAAATCAGGCAAATCTTGGGAATTCAATCAATTATCTAGAATCACAAACCTGATATCTTTATCAAAACAGCAACAAAAAAAGGGGAGTGGAGAGGAGTTAGATTATCCAAAGGGGGAAGAGGAGAACCTAAGGTGTCCAAGTAGAAGAAATAAGTCAGTCAACATCTTCCTTTTGTCTGCGTTGAACACATCACCATAGTTGCAATGCTAGCTGGTATATTAGTAAAACTGTTCATACTGTGTTAAAGCATATTTATCAAATGTGTCCCTTGGGCCACAGTGGTGGCTAAGGGTTGGGATGGGAAAACCCCAAAAGGTTCAGAGTTCAGGTTCAATGTGCATAAGCATCCAAACACTTTGGAGCTTATTTACATCATATGAACTTTCTGAGACCCCAGCCTTCTTCCCCATCTTTTCCCCATTCTGCAGCAGCAGGACTGAGAATTTCACTGCTGCATCCCATTGTTTTGGGCCCTTTAAACTTTAAAAGCACTCTGAAGCTAATGTGCTACTGAGATTTTATCATCCCTGATCTCACTAATTGCTGTGAGCAAACATTGTTTGCTGCATGCTGTTCATGGCACTTTTAATGTTCTGTGAGGTTAATGTTTCTTAGCCTTTGAAAGTTCCTTGTTCTTGTTTACCTGCCTGAAGTTTGACAATGTCTGAGGGGAAAGTGGTGACAGTGACTTTCACAGTTTGTGCTAGGCTCCTCTGAACTGATGCCTAATGGAACATCTTCTCCTTCTTCCTCTTTTGATAGGTCAGATGCTGATTATCTACTACAGAGGATTTCATAAATGCTTTCTAAGGATAATTGAGAGGTGTCACGCACTTAGATTCTTCATCACAAAGGGTAATAAAACAGTGAGTCTGACTTTTAAATGAACTGAGGTAAAGGAATCTTAAGGCCAGATTCACTCCAGTGCCAAGTAAGTTATGCTTCTCTGATTCTCATTTGTACCCAGCCCAGCCCATTGATGTAAGATGAAGCCTTTTAGGGTCTGCCCTAATTTACACCAGCTTTTTGAGGTCTTTATACAACCTTACACCAATTGTGAGTTGGCATAGCACTGGCGCACTCCTGCCCTAGCACACGTCAATACACCTTCTCCAGCCTTTACCCTAGGATGTAAGAGGGTGGGTAATTGGCATAGGGGCTGTCTACACTAATTTAAGCCACCCGAGAGCTTCCCTACAATAGGGGAATTCTCCCTAAGAGCCCCATTTCATTGGTTTTGCTCTGACTGAGTGGTGCAAAGTGGTTGGAACAGGAGCAGACAATCTGTGCCTTAGAAACTAGGGATGAAACAGATTTATAAAGTCATATAATTCATCTCCTAGGCAGTGCAGGGCTATTCCTTAGATTTTGGCTGGCTGTACACGTGAGTGCCAAAGATCAGGAAAGGATGCAAGTAACATTTTCCTCTTTGAACCCTCTTGCAGGGGAGAGTTATGATCTCCAGGGAATAGAACCACAAATCAATTCAGTTTATTAATTTGTAAATATCAGATACATAACTTCTTGCTGAAGAAAACATAGCTAACATTCAGAATCTGATTCTCAACACCTATGGGAGCCCATAGCACTCATATGCCTAATTTGGAAATTATTATGAGCCCTCATAAAAATTGGCTATTTCCACATGACAGTTATCGAGTATTCATGCACAAGCTCAGTAATTTTGCACATAGATTAGATGTATATTTTCTCACACAGTTTTGTATATAACCCTGGACTCCTGAATCTTTAAAAAAGATCAGTGCATCATTTCTATGTTTTTCTCTTATTCTCTGAATTTATGGGCCAGACATTCAGCTGGAGTGAACTGGTATATAATCAACTGAGCAACCCCTCAGGATCTCTCATACTGGTAAAATTGGAACCATTATAATTTAAGCCTGTCAGAGTTCACAGCATATCAACACAGACAACCTTATTTCTGGCATTTCTTAATTTCCGAGTGCTTGATGTTGCAACCGTAATGTTCTTTTAATGCAGTGTTTTGTATGTAATTTCCTAGAGGGTTTTTTTTTTCTTAGGTGTGGGGGTTTTTTTTGTGGGGTTTTTTTTTTTTTTGAAAAGCAAACTGAAAAAAATAGTAACTCCATTATATGGAACCATAATGAAATCTCACATGGATCATCAGATCATCAACAAGATTGGAACCCTGAAGTAACTGGTAGCAGTTGGCTTTTATCTTCTCTGTGGACCAATCATTAATGGTGGGTGTGAGACACAGGTTGCTTCTGGCTTACATAATTATTTCCTAAACAACAGAATGAATGCTGGGAATCAAGAATTTGGGGCTCTATTTCTGACTTGAAGGAAGCATGGTGTAGTGGTTGCAGAGGGGGGCACAGCCATGCACATAGATTTAGCACATTTTCTGAAAGATAATGTGGCTAAGTGGATAAGGCTTGTCATATCTGAGGCCTGGGTTTTCAACCCAGCTTTGCCAGAAACAACATGGTGCAACATCTCATTTAACTTCTTTGTATAATGTGTGAATGTTATTTGGTCACCTCCTATGGTACAAAAAACGGTTTGGCCTGAGGCAGAGAGCAAGCATTGAAAGTTTCAGTCTGATCAATTAAAGTTAGTCAGTTATAAGCAACTGAAAACTGAGTTTATAATGCAAAGTGTTAAGAAACCTTAACTATAGACATCACTACCAGCTCTTTTGGGGGCTCGTTAAATGCCCTATCCTCATTTTCAATGTTGTGGCAGAAAATAGTTGTTATATATACTTCATTTCCATATGTGTACTGCACCGCTTGAGAAAATTAAATGGAACTTGATTCTGGATGGATTTCCTGATATTTATGTTTCTAAAACACTGCATTTTGTGGGTCTGGTGGGAGGAGACCTGTCTAAAGTCCAGACGGGCTAAAAATATGGTTAGGCTTGTGTTTAAATATGATGTGAATTATGATTCTTTTCCTAGTGCAGTAATTTCTTGTTACAAGTGTTTATTAAAACTAATGTAGTGAATAAAGGCTGTACTGTATGTGCTTAAAACATGTCCACTGCTCCTAGGTCTTTACTTGTGATCTATAATGTGAGTACTTTCCTGCAGGCAGACTTAAATTTTTATATCTAACTCTAAAATGTGATACTACTTTAAATTACAGGGTGCAAATATAATTCAAGTACTCTTTTCATATTAACTATTGAACATATAATTGGGGGGCTGCTATTGTGCCCATGGTACATATCCCCGACATTAATGGTAATGGGAGCTAGCTATAGACATGCCTTGGTAAAGCAGTGTGTTTTGGCAATATATTTACAATATTAACAGAAGGTAGTTAAAAAGAAATGATATACTAAATAAAGAGTAGTCTAGTTTTCAAATTTTAGAATCTGCCAGATGTGATAATCAAATAATCATAGGAATATGTTATTGTTATTAAGATGTGAGATCCTCAACTGAGGCCTTGTCCTGCAAAATCTTGTGCTTGCTCCATGAGTAGTCCCACTTAGGTCCATGCAAGCATTATATTTGGAAGTAAGTGTTTGCAAGATCAGGCCTTGGATTTGGAAGTTCAATTTGGGTAAGCTCCCAGAATTCTGGATGGTGATCTCTGAACAATTTGCACTTTGTGAATCTGCAGAACAGTGCTAGAAATCTCATGAGTCAGATTTTTATCACAAAATGTCTATGTCCTGCTGTTGGTTGTGCCATAATGCAGAAGACTCATGCAAAGCTGACAAAATAATATCTTAAGTAAACTCCTTTTTCTATATTAAGTACAATTCTCACATAACAAATGGATGCGTATTTAAGACACGATTTGTATTCTTATAGTATTCTTTAGTACTCATAGTCACTTGCCTATATTGCTGCTACTGTTTTATTGTATTTTTCTGGGCACTGCAATTATAATTATTATAATTTCTTCTTCATCTATGCATCTCAGTTATGTGGTAGATCCTGGCATATGTAGAGTACAGATGCCCACCTCGTGGATTAATCTTTCCAGCATTAACATAAAGGCATTAGCTCATCTTCCTTGATACTACCGGCAAATGCCTGTAAATTTGTCTCTTGGGATTATATAGAACCCTGTTACTACTGTCATTTTGTTGATTTCATCTAATGTTTTCATTAGTTAGGTCCTGTCATATATCAATACACTGTTATATGCTAGAGAAGTTCTTCACAAAGGATGAAATTCAAACACTTCATTCAAAGCATGAGCAAAAAGGCTTTGTGCTGGGAAATATGTGGAGATAGAGGGATGACAGTAGAGCTTTGTAACATGTCCATCAGTGGCCATCAGCCTATGGGCTGTAATACTGGCTGTGGCCCCTTTTTCCCTGCCTCCTCCTTATTTTTGTAGACATATTTAAAATCAGTAGAGTGTGTGCCTCCCAGGCACATGGAGGTGCAAAGATCACCTACATGGCTGCTTCCCATGTGCATAGTCACCATGGGATTCCATGGCTCAGGAGCCTTGTGCAGATTCTATTCAAATTGGTGGATCTCACCCAGAGACATAGGCCTTGGCCATCCTAGTAAAGAAAACTGGATCTCTTCCCAGGCCAGTTTCACTTGCCTCCAACCTATTAGTGAACCAGACTTAAAATGTGTAGCCTCTCTAATATGTAATGAAGTTGCACCAGGCATGTACAAAAAGCATATGGGTTCCATAACTGAGCTCAAGAGTGTTATATTCCAGATTCGCTTCCCTCCCTAATGACTGCCACCAGTCTTAATCTAATATTAATCCAGTTTGGTCTTTGGTTGTATGGTTTATGCTCTACTTCCAATGTTGAAAGGACAAATACAGGATGACTTAATTATGGAGAAACAATATTACTAGATACAAATAGATTTACGTTATTTCTACATATGGTCATCTGGCAACAGGAAAACTTGGTGATACAGGGTTTTATTTTTTTGAGTCTGAAATAAATGCATTTCAATAACCTTAAATATGATAAACCTACCAAAAGAAGGACATTCAGAAGTTCAGGTGCTCTTCCAAATTTATTCACAATTTTTTTGTCTGGAAATTACACTAGAAAGTTTTTTGTCTGGAAATTACACTCATGAGATATTCTGTACCTCAGGTAGACCGAAAATGCTGCTAGAATAACCCTACTTGCATTTCAATACATCTGTTTCTGGTCCACGAAAGAAGGGCAAAGGCATATAAAAGTTCTGGGTTTTTTTAAGTTTCACATTAATTAAAACAAATGCTCATGGCCACCAAAATTACAACCTTCCGAAAAATTAAGTTTATAATGGCAGAACTTAACACAACTTTAACTCTAGTGTCATGATCAAGAATTGCTTTATTATTATTTTGCTTTCAAGTGTTTGCAGTCAAATTTCTTCAGTAGAATCTCTGCAAGGAAAGTGATATTTTTGTTACATATCATTATAATATACAAGATGCATTATTTAAGGTCACTCTGAGTGCCGTAAGTACAATTATGTATTACAAAATGCCTGCTCAGTCATTCTCTTAATTGTCTTGATAATGGGTGAAAGGATTTTTTTGTCATTGAGGCCAGAAACTTGATGTCAGCTAAAGTTGGTATTTTATTGATATACCATTTTTTATATCCCACGTTGTCTGTTGACAAAAGGTGAAAAAAACAATTCTTGACCCCCACATCCATGCAGCACTGGAGATGTGTTTTAATTTCAGTTAGTAACAGTGTTACCCAGAAACAAGGGAAACATTCCTGAACTAATGACATTTTCAACATGCCAGTCTGTTGGAAAATAATGAATGATGTTAATTGAATGATCAAAAATTTCAAGAGAGAGATGGAAAATACTATTTTCTTTCAAATACGGGCAACTCTAATGGATTTGATTTGTAACACTGTGTGTGTTGTAGTACTAAACCTATTTTCCTATATATTAAACTGATTTGTAACACTTGTAAGAGCCTGGCCTATACACAGAAAATGATCATAGCTAGCATATATAAAGCAAATCCAAAATGAACTTTCTGGACCTATTAATTTGCTGACTAGGTTTGGATGCTGTCCTAATTACATCTTAATGTTTTGCAAAAGTCATCAAAATCTGCTATTACATCTGTCGAGCGCATGACTGGATAGATTTAATTTTAAGATACAAAGAGACTACACAAATACAGATTAATTTAGTGTGCGCCTCTTTTATCAGTAAGCAATCTACCTTTCTGTAAGATTACTCAAAGCTGCCAACCAACATTTGTTTTTAAGTTTTACAACATTTTTTGGCTTTCTTTGCTGCTTTTCCCCGTGCCAAGATTTTTTTTTTTTAAGGCATCTATCCTTGATGCTTCCATCTGCTTTTATTGAAACTTGAGGACTTTTCATTATTATTCAGTCTCTAAAATCATGCAAATATCTTATTTTTTCTTTCTTGTAAAGTGCCTGTCTTGTGATAGGTATGCATGAGCCAAAGATTAATTGGGCCAACTGGTGTGTACTAATTAAACTAAACTAATAGTTTTTGAATATCATATTCATATAGGGGATTGAATTAATCAAGTGATCTGCTTGTTAAAATGTAACAAAACTTACTTAATCACAAATGGGGGATAAAGGATTTTTTTTAACTTACACTAATTGGGATTTTTTAATCTCATCGGCCTCTGAATTTTAATATTTTAATATCTTCTTTTTGGACCAGCATGAAAAGCGTTAATGCCTTTTGGGGAGGGAGTATGGGAAGGGCTGACTATAAGTCAGAAAAAGGAGAGAATCAGATCCTTGGCTGGTGTAAACTGGCATAACGCTATTGGCTTCAATGGAGCTACACCTGCCAATTTACACCACTGGAGGATCTGGCTGAGAAGGGAGGGAGAAACAAATTGTTGAGGTTACTTTAACATTCAAACCTAAATTCTGTCTTTCTATTAGTCTCCCTCTCTCACTTTGCCTTTTGTTCCCAAAAGACCAATATAATGCTGCAAAAGCAGCTAAGAATTAAACTTTATTATTCTGGCCAGCTATGGAACTCCGTATATCTTTTCACACAGATTACTCCTACCAGGAGTTATACAAGGGAGAAAGAGGGATAGGACCATGGACAAAACAAGAAGCTAAAAGTTAAAATACAGAATATAAACCTTGTCCTGGAAGATCTTTGGAGACCAGTCTAAGTTACAGCAGCCTCCCTGGGCTTTTCTATAGGCTGCAGCACTGCTCAGAATCTCCTCAGTACTACATGCTAAGGTGCTTGGACACACCTGACCCACCCTCAGCCTTGCTCCCAGTATCTCTCTACACTAGGGCTTATGAAGGGGCTCTCGGAAGTCAGCCTCACTCTGGAGCCTTAGCTGGTGTAAATTGGCCCATTGACTTTTAACCATTTAATGCTTTTACTTCAATTGAGCTATGACAATTTACATCGGTTGTGTATCTGTCCCACGAGGTTTATATAAGTATGTATTGAGAGTGAGCATTCTGCACCAGATGTATGCATGCAGTTCCCATTGAATTCAACAGAAGTGGCATACATGCAACTAAGGACAGAATATGCCCCTTAGACTCCAATACACAAAAATAATTTGTAATCTTAAACCTATATTCTAAATTTCAACAGTGTTACTGTAATTACCACTCAAGATTAGTAAAAAACTTGAGACAACCCCTTGTAAATGGTATTATAAATTCTAGTTTTGGTTTTTGTAAATGTATGTCATGGTTAAAGACAGAACTTTGAACTCATACTATGATTTCTTCCTAGAAACAGCAGAAGAGAGCTCCAGTTCATTTTTTCAGTTTTGACAGCTGAATTGAGTTTGATCATCTCTGGTTTTTAAGACATGCTGTTCTTTTGCAATGAAGTTCAAAGACCATTTACGTATATTATGACATTCTGAAATTCTTTAGCATTTAACTAAAAAAACCAAAAGCAATAATGCTTTTCAAGAATGGAATAGATATATAATAGACTATGATAAGTGAATTATTTGTATTATTAAGGATAATTGTTATGTGGTTTTCTATGAGAAAACATACTGGAAAAGTGGAATTTGATGGTGAAAGAACATTTGCTTAACAGTAATGCAGGCATACATTTGTGGGGAGACAGTTACTTGTACATGACTAAATAGACAAAAGTGCTTAAAGTTGATACAAATCTTGCACAGACCATAAAAATTCAACTATTTTTTTGTGGATGGTCTGAAAGAAACTTTACACCTATTTCAATTTTGTAATATTTCATTTCTTCCTTTATGACAAGTTAAACTGAGTATAAATGCACCTGCCAGGTGCTTCTCCACATTTTTCAGTCAACATACAATATTTCAACCCTAACTTTAATGGACCATTTCTTTAGTATTCTGAATGGTAATTTAATATCCATCCTCAGTCAACCATGCACCTTGAAGAAAAGGCTCCCAATTAGGTTGAATTGTACCAAAGTATGTGTAATTTTTGTGTCAGTTGTACCAATTTTCATTGACTTTGACTTAGTCCTTTTGTCTTTGGACAAAACATTTTGAAATGGGAAAAGTTGAAGGAAAGAGGCTTCAAAGAAGGGGTATGATATAAAGATCAGATAAAAACAAGCAACACAACGGAACAGTATAATGCACACCCGATGCAGAGTACACACAATCAGTATAAGGTCTGTGCTTCTCATTGGAAGACAGGCTGGTGAAAGGAACAGTCCATTTCAATTTAAATTAGTCTTAATCAGTTTGGCATCTTACCGAAACCTGTATATTTGGATTAAGGCAATCTCATTTCTCAAACACATTTTAGTGTGACCTTGTTTGTTCAGCGGTAAACCCACATTCTCCACTTTCCCATATAATTTGAATGTGAAGTTTTTTTATATATAGATATAGATACAAATATATATATAGATAGATATAAACGTATATAAAAGGCTTTCCAGTAGATCCTTTCATTGGTGAATATTGTGGATTTACAGGTAGTGACCTGAGTGATGCCAAATGCAACTGTTCAAGGGCAAAAAAGATAATTTAATTACTTGCCTTCCGTGTAGACAATGGTCCTTATCCTGGGATTTAAACCTTCTTTTTAAGCCTATTAGACCATTAGACTACTTTACAATATTTGAGTCCACATAAAGATGGTAACAAGACATTAATTTCCTCAACAGACACCCTCCCCGCCATGTTTATCCTGAAAGTTGAAAAAAGGACATCTGTATAATTAAGTAATTCCAGGCAAATACCTGCCACTACAATTAAGTGAATCTATGCTAGCTGTTATCACTTAGAAAATTGTGCCATGAAATTAATATTCTTGTACATGGAATGATGTAAATTGATCTTTCAACTGTTCAATAATAAATGATTTTTCTAGCCAGCTGATGGTAATTTTATGATCCAAACCACAGTTTACCATCATTTTTAGACATACTCGTAACCTTAGTTTTTTCTAAGAAAGCAAACAAGGGCACATCTGTAGTTATAGAGTCTTATGCTGAAATCCACAGAAACAACAGCAACACATGGTGCATCATAATAGCACAAACTAACAAGGTCAAAGTAACATCATTTTAATTGAAACAACAAGAAATAATAGCAGAAGTCACCTTTGAAACACCTTTCACCGTATAGTTTTCTTTCTTTGAGATTTTCAAAACAATTACCTAATTTAGACTATTTCAGAGCTTCCCCTTTCCGGCTAATTTAGATGTAAATACTGCTTTATATTCTGGACACACAGAGCATTGTGCTTTGATAGAAGTGGCTGTACTTTAATTTACTTATTATTCAACACACATTAAACCCATATAAATAATATTTCATGAAAGATACTTGAACTACATAACTACATATGAAGAAATGCCTAATGATGCTTAGTGCTTTACTAAAAGTGTGTGGTTTTTTTAAAGTAGCAGCAGCTTTAAGTGAACTTTTTTTCCCCTTCAACTTCCCCTTCCATTACAGACTGTTAAGCCCCAGAAACTGGATCATCTAAGCAACAGACTCAGTAACAGTAAATGAAGTGCTGTAAGCTTACATCAGACTAATTAGTCTGAGGGATAAAATAGGGGGAGAAACTTTTCAGGTTGCTTTGTGAAAGGCAGTTTGCTTAATTAAACCAACCGCTAATTGTTAAATATTTTTCAGGCATTAACAGAACTACACTGAGTGTAATTAAATTTTGATTTTAGTGGTATTTGCAGGGATTAAAGTCACAATCTGCTGAGGCACTGGGGTTAGTTAATATTCACTTCACTGCCACAGCTGTCCTCCATTACATTACAAAGGACAGGAAAAGAGACAGCAGAATAGGGTGAAGTAATGAGAAAGCTATTCATTCATTTGAACCAGCTCCACACTGTACAGCCTTGTACAAATGGATCTGATCTGCATGACACACAAGTAGGCATTAAATCCGATTTAATTTGATACAATAAAGGAAAGCCTAAACTCTAATGCATTTTTTATTTTTATACTTATGCACTATGCAATGTATCAAAAATATAGTCATATGATTCCATTCAAGTGGTATTTCTAGACTTATTCGCTCTACAGGAGTCCACAGGGATTGTAAACCAATTCCTGCTAAGCTGTTATTCATCCCATGTGTGTATGAATGAACCCTTCACGTATGTGGATTGTGACTTTGAATCCCCAGTGGAATATTTATTGGCAGGATCAGTGTTTTTTGTTTTGTTTGTTTGTTTATTTGAGCTGCAAAAAGATTGGGCTTATAGGGTTAGATGGACTAGAAGCTGGTATGGGCTGAGATATACCATAGCTACCACAACAGAGGCAAATCCATGCTGATGATTCTTAAAGCTGACTGTGTCTCTTCCAGTGGTTACTAGGCATGGCCTTTAGTAACTACTAAAAATGGATGGCGCTTTTGTTCAACAAAATTCATCTTGCCAAAAATGACTAATTCAGCAGTTAAAATATAAAATATTATACCCTGAGCCTTC
Organism: Chelydra serpentina; assembly: GCA_037349315.1. Taxonomy (NCBI): domain Eukaryota; kingdom Metazoa; phylum Chordata; order Testudines; family Chelydridae; genus Chelydra; species Chelydra serpentina. The sequence goes on from JBAIAC010000042.1 coordinate 34,802,586, forward strand.
AAATAGCTTGTAGTATGCCATCATGGTATGCCAGATCCTTTACAGTGGAGTCTCATCAGAAGCTGCAAACAGCTTGTGTGGACCTGAACCTACATTTCTTTAAAAAGAGAAAAAAGGGAGTCAGTGTTTACTACTATGAGCAAGGAAACGCCTAGGAATTCCTAACTCCTTTCCTAATGAGGGATGTAATGAATACCCAGATTCTCCATTGAGCATATGTGGGTGGTCTTGTAAGCCCTGGGGAGATGTTAATTACCCTTTTTTGTGGTAGACCCCAGCCCTAGTTTCTTGCTAGGTCTGTCCTGGTTTAATTTAGAAGGCGTGGCCTCAGGCATCAGGGCTGTATCTGCTGAGAGAAAGTCCCTCAATTGCTTCCTGCTAAACAGTATGCTCAGACAATGATTTCTCAATTGCCAAGCTTAAATCAGCAGTGGAACACCAGGAGCCCTTCCTATAGATCTGAATCAGGAGGCCTGTGAGCCTCTTCCTGCAGATTATTCATTTACCATTGGGTCCATCTGCAGCAGTTCTTGACCTCACCTTACTTGCTGATGTCGCTCCATCAATGCGTTCAGGTGACTCTTCAGAAGCAATTTGCCTAGTTCTCCAAGTTCCTTCTCCCTCCCTTCTGGATTGCACTCCTACTCAGTGAGAGAGACTGCTCAACATTGAGCCAAATCCCTTGTTTGCATCACCTGTTGGTTAAATGCAGCAACAATAGTGACTTCACCACCTCCACACTGCTGCAGCAGTCCACTCTACTCCCTGGGACTTCATTGACTAACATTGCTTGCCTCCCCTCCTCTTCTCACAGCTGCTGATGGTCCTCCCAGTCCTTAGTGTTGCACAGTGAGAGATAATGTAGCCTCATATTTGTTCCTGTACCATGTCCTAGCCACTCCTCCCTCCCCAATATCTGGCCACTCTCCAGACACCTTGTTCTGTGATCTGGAAATGGAACATGAGCAAAGTATTTCCACCAAAGGGACCTTTATATTTGTGGAGCACCCATCTTCCTAGCTCCTTCTCTCAGTAGCGTAGCCAGGGGGGGAGCAGGGGGAGCAGCCGCTCCCCCTGTGAGCAGAAACGGCGGAAGCGGCGCCTTTTTTTAGCAGCACTAAAAAAAGGCGCCGCTTCTTTTTAAGCGCCGCTGCTTGCATTCACCCGGCGGTGCTCCAGGTCTTCGGTGGCATTTCGGCGGCGGGTACCACCGAAGACCCGGAGTGAGTGAGGACCCACCGCCGAAGTGTCGCCGAAGACCCGGAGCGCCGCCGGGTGAGTACAGGGGGAGGCGCCTTTTTATAGTGCCGCTCCCCCTGCGCTCCGGACCTGGCTGCGCTACTGCCATCTCTCCCCTCTCCTCTTCACCAGTGCTCATAATGCTCAATTTAATTTATTTACTTTGTTTTTCAAATAATTTGCTATCTGTCACTCTCTCCCTGCTTTTTACCATCCTCTTCCCAAAGACACTAGGTAAAGGCCAGCTGGGCAAACACTTGCAATGTGAATGAACCATGTCACCCTCTGCATGGGGATGGTGCCTCGCACACTGGTGCGCCAGTCTTGCTTGGGACTTCTGGGAGGCCTATTTTACAAATATTTAATAATAATGAGAACATTGTCACATAAAAAAGTGAATGTAAATATATGCTCCTTCCTAAACATTCATGAGAATAAAAGTGACTTGCAAGATCATTCACTGAAAAGATGTGGCAAACAATCAAAGCAAAGTGTGACTTAGAATTCATGCAATGTTGATAAATGATTCTTTCTATGATTTCTTGCCCTACTATACTCTTACTTAAATGGATGGTTATAAGATGGGTTGAAAGAAAATGTATTTAAGTCAGAATTTTAAATGTATTATATCAAAATCTGTTGCCTTAAACCCTGATTTCACCAGTATTTATATCCACATTTTTCTGTACTCATGTGAGTAATCCCATTGACATCAGTGGAATCACTCAGGTGAGTAAAGTTATACACATGCAAAAATATTTGTAGGATTAAGGCCTACCCAAGAATTGACATCAAAAGCCACAAATTCAGTATTATGAGTATGACCAAATAGTGAACCAAATAGGAGGAGAAAATAAATAGTGAAGATAAAAGACCTTGTTTAAACAAGTATATCTGATAATTAACAGAAAGGAACATGGGGGAATTATTTTAAAAAGGAGGTAAATGAATTCATGTTTAAATACATTTCAGTTTCCCCAAATCCAAAGGTCCCTATTTAAAGATAATCTTTTCCCCAGCTATCTAACAAGTCGTATTTAAAGAAAAAGGAATATTAGAGAATATAATTCATACCAGAACTATATACCATAAGTAAATGAACAATAAAAATGATAAATTGGGCAATAGAAAAGATACAGAAATAATGCTTTCACATATTGGGCATTCATTAAATTGACTTTCCAGGGTAATTACTTTAACATTTCTACCTCTGATTCAGCACAGACTTTTGGATCATTAAACTAGATAGTAAATGGTACACATTTTCAGGATCCGCTCTTACAGACTTCTTTCCCAGAAATTCGAAAGCCATGTCAAAGCTATTTGCAGGTGGGAACTACTCAGAGCTGAGTTTCTTTGCAAGTCCAAATTTATTGGACTGGAAATTCAATTCACCAAGGACATTTTTCTGTTTCAAACTGTTCCTTTTAGGTAGACTAATATTATTAACTCCAGTGCAAGGACACAGAAAGGGCAATCTCCATGACTCTAGAATAAGACCAATTTAATATAGTAGAAGTGGTAACAGATTAAACTAAAAAGTATGATTCTCTATCTATCTATCTTTTATTTATTTATTTATATTCTGGTAGCAGCTAGAGGCCTCCAATGAGATTTGGGCCCCATTGAGCGAGGCACCGTATAACCAGAAAGTGAGAAGCAATCCTCACCTCCAAAGAATTTACACAGGTTTCTCATCATCAGCCTCTGGTAAGAATGTTTATTCAGTAGGGGCATCAGAGAGAAAGACTCCACAAAGCCACACTCAGCCAAGTGACACCATTTAAAACTGAAATAAGAATATTACTTTGTAGGTTATTTTCAGGATCAGGGTGGGGGGTTTTCAGTTTCATTAAACAATATGAAATTTAAAACTAATTGTGAAAAACCTACTTTTTAGCTTAATCTGTTACCACTTCCACATTTATTATTAAAAATTAACTAATTCTGGATAAGTGCATGGACCCAACTCTTTAAGTCTTTCTACAGTACAGTGGGCTTTCCAGTCTGCCCAAAAAGCAGCAAGGTGGAGTAATATACTACTCAGTGTTGGTAAGGGTGGCAGAATTAGGCCCTGAGTAAACATTAATTAGCATATGGCCATATCTATTGCAAATTTTAAGCTCCCGTTAAAAAGCTCTTAGTGATATGTAATTTGAAACAGTGGTGGTCCTAGAATAATTTGCAAGGAAGTATTCTAATTTAATAGACACATAAATATATTTCAGCATGTCAAGAAGGTATATGGAAAGAGTTGATTGGTAGCTATGACAAAATATGTATTCAGGTCATTTGTATTTGCATAAGTTTGGTTTCAGGCAGCTACTTCTGCACTATGAGTGCTGTGTTTTGCATGTATATTTTTGTCATATTTGCTGATAAAGAATAGGGCTGGAACAGAATCTTTATATGATGCTTTCTCCATAATAAATCCGGTCATTTCATATGCCTTTAACCAAAGAAAATTGCAGCTATTGACACAGAGTTAAGTACAGCTTTCATGGTGAAGTGGTTGATTTCATTTTCAATGTTTCACCTTCCCCCCCCTGCCCATTTTGTTAGTGGCCCACTGGAAGAAAGAAATAAAACTGCCATTAATTAACTCCAATAGCTAGTGAAATGAAAATGGTTGTTTTTGTTTGGAATTAAAGGCCATGTTGACAAAATATGGGACACCTAGAATTACCCCCAAATAAGCACCTGTCCCAAAAAAATCATTGCAGACATACTGTCTATGAATATGTTGCATTTAATATTACAGCTTTGTGAAATAAACCAAGAGCAACTTTCCTTTCAGTCTGTCACGCTGTCTGGAGCGGCTCAGTCTGCCTCAGGGCAGACTGTCAGAAACACCAAACTGGTGGTGTGTTCTATAATTAAATTTCACCAAGCCAGTAACAAATGTGAACTCCTGGATCACTATAACAGTCATGGAGTCACAGAGAGTCCCCTTAGGCCCTCCAGTCTATCATGCCACCCAGACAAACTGGACTTAGTGATAAATGGCCACTTACACCAAAAATTACACCTCATTCAGGTTGCTTCCAGTCCCAAGAGACCAGTCACTTACCCCAGATCAGTTGGTACCCTAGAACTTATACTAAACACAATGCCTGTAGCCAATCCCATAATAAACTATCTAATGGTTTATTAACTAGAAAAAGGGAATACGAGTTATTTACAGGTTAAAGCAAGCAAACATATACACACAAATGAGTTACCATCTAAATCCTAAGAGTGACAGAGTTGTAGTGATCTGTCAATTCATAGTGTCTTTCAGGGCAGACCAAGGAGGCAGGATCTCTGGCGTCAGTTCAGAGTCTCTGGCTTTGTCCAAATTCAAACAGTCAAAAGATGGAAAATTTTCCAGTGGCTTTGTTTTATATCCTTCCCGGAGGTCGAACAGTCAGATCAATGACAAAGAAATCATTCCAAAGATCTTTGGCCAGCTACTTAGCGCACCATAGGGTTACTGCTGACAGAATCCAATCTGGCAGTTGAGACCACAATGAACGTCTCAATGTAAATCATGCTCTGGGGTGACTGAAGATGGCCATGTAGAGTGGAAGACCTGTATTGGAACGTAGCTTTTCCACGGTGTGGGTGTAGATGCTCTGTGACGAATGTGTGGAGGGGCTATATTGCTCAGAACTGGTAGCCATGGAATAGGAGTGGGGCAGAGGGTGCCTATGGTGATGTGCAAGGTTGAGTTCAATTTTACATCAACCAATTTAGTATGAGGCAAATGACACCATACAGGAGCACAGTATTTTGCTGAGGAAACCTTTGTATTGCGATGTTCCTTGATGGTCCATCTGATTTTGACAGTCCTTCTGGATGGGTGGAAGGGGGAACATGACACCCATGCCAGAGTTCACAAGTTCAGAGCAAACATTTTCAAAGTTATAAACAAAAGTTACGTATTTTCTTATAGCAAGGAATACAGACATTGCAAGTGAGATTAGCGTATAAACACTAAATACTAATACTACTACTTATAATACTAATGCCTATTTTGAGCAACACTAACATGCAGAAACAACCAGGAGTCCGATGGCATAGATTCATAGATTCTAGGGCTGGAAGGGACCTCGAGAGGTCATCGAGTCCAGCCCCCTGCCCTCATGGCAGGACCAAATACTGTCTAGACCATCCCTGATAGACATTTATCTAGCCTACACTTAAATATCTCCAGAGATGGAGATTCCACAACCTCCCTGGGCAGTTTATTCCAGTCTTTAACCACCCTGACAGTTAGGAACTTTTTCCTAATGTCCAACCTAAACCTCCCTTGCTGCAGTTTAAGCCCATTGCTTCTTATTCTGTCCTTAGAGGCTAAGATGAACAAGTTTTCTCCCTCCTCCTTATGACACCCTTTTAGATACCTGAAGACCGCTATCATGTCCCCTCTCAGTCTTCTCTTTTCCAAACTAAACAAACCCAATTCCTTCAGCCTTCCTTCATAGGTCATGTTCTCTACACCCTTAATCATTCTTGTTGCTCTTCTCTGGACCCTCTCCAATTTCTCCACATCTTTCTTGAAATGCGGTGCCCAGAACTGGACACAGTACTCCAGTTGAGGCCTAACCAGCGCAGAGTAGAGCGGAAGAATGACTTCTCGTGTCTTACTCACCACACACCTGTTAATGCAGCCCAGAATCAAGTTTGCTTTTTTTGCAACAGCATCACACTGTTGACTCATATTTAGCTTGTGGTCCACTATAACCCCTAGATCCCTTTCTGCCGTACTCCTTCCTAGACAGTCTCCTTCCATTCTGTATGTGTGAAACTGATTGTTCCTACCTAAGTGGAGCACTTTGCATTTGTCCTTATTAAACTTCATCCTGTTTACCTCTGACCATTTCTCCAATTTGTCCAGATCATTTTGAATTATGACCCTATCCTCCAAAGCAGTTGCAATCCCTCCCAGGTTGGTATCTGCAAACTTAATAAGCGTACTTTCTATGCCAATATCCAAGTCGTTGATGAAGATATTGAACAGAGCCAGTCCCAAAACAGACCCTTGCGGAACCCCACTCGTTATACCTTTCCAGCAGGATTGGGAACCATTAATAACTACTCTGAGTACGGTTATCCAGCCAGTTGTGCACCCACCGTATAGTAGCCCCATCTAAGTTGTATTTCCCTAGTTTATTGATAAGAATATCATGCGAGACCGTATCAAATGCCTTACTAAAGTCTAGGTATACCACATCCACTACTTCTCCCTTATCCACAAGGCTCGTTATCCTATCAAAGAAAGCTATCAGATTGGTTTGACATGATTTGTTCTTTACAAATCCATGCTGGTTATTCTCTATCACCTTACCACCTTCCAAGTGTTTGCAGATGATTTCCTTAATTACTTGCTCCATTATTTTCCCTGGCACAGAAGTTAAACTAACTGGTCTGTAGTTTCCTGGGTTGTTTTTATTTCCCTTTTTATAGATGGGCACTATATTTGCCCTTTTCCATTTGCATCTTAAAGACTAACAGATTTATTTGGGCATAAGCTTTCATGGGTAAAAAACCCACTTCTTCAGATGAAACTAACATACAGGTGAACTGGTCTGGTCTCCAGCTATAAGTTTGTCAGTTTTTTAGCTAATGCCTGCAGTCTGGTCAACAGCTGGCATCTGACCTGCCAGCGTCACAGTCAAATGAGGAAAAAATGCCAGTTGTTGTACCAAAAGATGGATGTGCACATTTAAATTGGGTGCATGCAGCCAGCCTAGGACGGAGTCCCTCATACTTTTGAAAGCTCAACCCTGCGTCAGGAAAATAAAACCAGTCAGTCACCCCTGCAACTCATTTCTCTGATGTAAAAGCCTACCCAGAATGAGAAACTACTTAGGGCATGTCTACATTGGCACAGGGCCGTAACGAGGGCGAGGCCATTGAGGCACTCGCCTCGGGACGCACTGCTGGCAGGGGCGCCCCATCCTCCCCCGCCACCGAAGCCGCCCCAGCTTACCTGCGGGAGGTCTGCCGGTCCCCTCCGCCGCCCCCTCCGCCGAAGGCCCCCTCTGCTGAATTGCCGCCAAAGCTGCGGCACCGGCGGACCTCCCGCAGGTAAGCGGAAGCGGCTTCGGCAGCAGGGCGGAAGTGCTGCTAATAATACCCTTCGCCAAAACTGCTTCCGCTTGCCTGCGGGAGGTCTGCGGCTTCGGCAGAGGGTATTATTAGCAGCACTTCCGCCCTGCCGCCTGTAACAGGGTCGTCTGCCCCCTCTTCCGGCAGGCCACTGCAGGGTGGCCCAATAAAGCGCAGGGAGGCTTCCTGTTGTGCTGCACCCGTGGTTTTATTTACACACCTTGTCCCACCACCAACATTGAGCTATATATATCCACACCAGGCTTACAGGGTTTGTTCCCTCTTTGTCAGGCAGCCAGCCCTCAGTCAGGAGCCTCAGTCAGCAGCAGCCAGCAGCCCTGATCTTTCCCCTGGCTGCTCCCTTTATGCTGGCTTGCCAGGCCCGCAGCTGGAGCCAATCCCCAGGCCAGGCATCAGGCCTGTCCCACCAGCCCCAATCTATTCCCCTTGATTGGAGCTGGCTGAGCAGGGGCTAATTAGGTGCTTTGCAGCAGCACCCTGCTACATACCTCCCCCCTTAAGCCGATGCCAGGCCTGGTCTTCCTCGGCCCCGCTTCCCTCGGCCGGGGGTTTTACTCTGGGTGGCAGCACCCTGCCCAGGGGGGTGCTCCCTGGGCTCTGACTCGTGGGGTTTTGGCATGCCCCATCCACAAAAGGCACACTGGGTTGGGGGTAGGGCACCCCACAGGTCCACGCTTACCCAGAGGTCTTCACACCAGTCACACGGTTGGGCCGGTTGCCCCAGAGGCTCCCCTTTGTTCCCCACTGGGGGAGACGGGTCCGAGCCCCCTTCCCCGAGTCTGGCTCCGATCTCAGGACCGGGTCCTCTGCTCTTTGGGGTTTGGTTCTCCCCACTTTGGGCTTCCACCCTCGGGTCCTTCTGTACCTTCCTCATTATCTCACTCTGCAGGATCCCCTCCCGTGATGGGTCCTGCCTGGGAGGCTCCACCTCCTCCTGGGTCACACCCACGGGATCCCTACCTTGGCTTTCTTGTCTAGGAGTCTCAGTTTCTTCCCCGGGAGATTGTGGGGAGTCCGCCCTCCCAGGGTCCACCTCGGTACGGGCCCCGTCCCCTGTCTCCGGGTCTCTCTCTCTTCTCTGTTTTGGGGTTCGCCTCTTTCCCCGTTTCTTTGGGGATGGGTTCCAGTCCACCCCCAGGACCACAGGGTAGGCCAGCCCCTCTATTACCCCCACCCGCTTCCAGGCAAACTTCCCCTGCACCTCCAGGGGTACCTGGGCCACGGGACAATATTCCCTATCCCCGTGGATGCAATCCATTAGCATCCGCTCCCCAGGGATAAGCCAATGCGGCTTCACAAAGCGCCTCTGGACAAGGGAGCAAGTGGAGGCCATGTCCACTAAACCCCTCAGGGGCCGTTTTCCCACCCGCACTGGGATAGTGGCCAACCCGCTCCTCTTTTTCTGCCCCCCAATCTTTGTCCAACCACAAAAGTCAGCTGCCCCACATTCCATCACTGGGCAGTCCCGGCTTCTATGTCCTGGCTGTCCACACCGCCAGCATATGAGCTGCCCTGGGCGGCTAGGGGTCCCCTTGGGCTCCTCCCACCGCTTGTCTACCGGCTTCACCCCGGGGTGCTCACGGGGTTTCCAGGCCCCCTCTAGGTCTCGCGGGGTCCAATGCACCCTCGGCAGGAAGTCGGCCTCTGCATATTCCTCCGTTCTTTGTACGGCCGCTTCCAGGGTGTCCGGCTGATGTCGGCGCACCCAAACCCGCACGCTATCAGGTAGACACTGTACAAATTGTTCAAGGATTACTTGATCCATTAACTGTGCCACGGTGTGGGCATCGGGCCTCAACCACCGTGTTGCCCAGTCCGTTAACTTTTGGGCAAAGGCCCGGGGCCGCACGCCCCCTGCCCACCGTGCTGCCCGAAACTTCTGCCGATACTTCTCGGCTGACAGTCCGAGGCGGTCCAGGATCGCTGCCTTCACTGCAGCGTAGTCCCTAGCTTGTACCTCCGTCAGGGCCATGTACGCTGCCTGCGCCTCCCCAGTCAGATAGGGGCCCAGCCTCAGGGCCCAGGTTGCCCGGTCCCATCCCGCGCCGAGGGCCACCCGCTCGAAGGTGCCCAAAAAGGCGTCGGGGTCATCCGCCGGGGCCATCTTACAAAGGCTGAGGCCCGGGGCCCGGGTGCCCTCTCCCCCTGCAGGACTCACCAGCTTCTGCAGGAGCTGCTGCTGCACCTTTGACTGCTCCGTTATAAAGTCCTGTAACGCCCGCTGCTGCTCCACCTGCCACGCGAGTAGAGCTTGCCTCTCCGCCTGGTGGGACTGCTGGAACTCACGTAGGGCCTTCTGCACCTCTCCATTCTGTTCCGTGAGCCACTGCAGGGTGCCTTCCATGGCCGGGTTGCCAAACTGTATCGCTGGCTTTAGATCCCGGACAAGCCCCCACGTGTAACAGGGTTCGTCTGCCCCCTCTTCTGGCAGGCCACTGCAGGGTGGCCCAATAAAACGCAGGGAGGCTTCCTGTTATGCTGCACCCATGGTTTTATTTACACACCTTGTCCCACCACCAACATTGAGCTATATATATCCACACCAGGCTTACAGGGTTTGTTCCCTCTTTGTCAGGCAGCCAGCCCTCAGTCAGGAGCCTCAGTCAGCAGCAGCCAGCAGCCCTGATCTTTCCCCTGGCTGCTCCCTTTATGCTGGCTTGCCAGGCCCGCAGCTGGAGCCAATCCCCAGGCCAGGCATCAGGCCTGTCCCACCAGCCCCAATCTATTCCCCTTGATTGGAGCTGGCTGAGCAGGGGCTAATTAGGTGCTTTGCAGCAGCACCCTGCTACACCGCCGAAGCCGCTTCCGCTCACCTGCGGGAGGTCTGCCGGTGCAGCAGTTTCGGCGGCAATTTGGTGGAGGGGGGTCTTCTGCACACAGACCGGTGGACCTCCCGCAGGTAAGCGGAAGCGGCTTCAGCAGCTGCTAAAAATACCCTCCGCCGAACTGCCGCCAAAGCCGCTTCTGCTTGCCTGCGGGAGGTCTGCCGGTGCTGTGGCTTCGGGGGCAATTCGGCTAAGGGGAGGACTAGGAATTTCTGCGCCCCTGCCTCGGGCGCAGAAATTCCTAGTTATGGCTCTTTGGCAGAGTTACAGCGCTGGCAGTTACAGCACTGCTCAGAGAGCACTGAAGGGAAACCGCTGTTGTGTGTTCAAACTGTCAGCTGCCTGCGCAATAGCATGTTCACACTTGCGGCACTTGCAGCAGTATTCAGAGCGGAGCACTCTGGGCAGCTAGCCCACAGAGCACCTCTTTCTCTTCTATTTCTTAGAGTTGTGGGAAGGCAGAGGGGGTCGTGGGCATCATGGGTCCTGTCCCAATGCCCCGTGATGCATCCCAGCAACCCCTGTTCTTCCGTCCGCATTTGGTGCCATCTTTCAATGGTTTGTGTACTGCGCACCCTACCTCTTTCAGGCTGCGGGAATGGATCCCAAACTGCTGATCAGTATGCTGCTCACTCTGACCAACACGTCACGAGTAGCAGGGGAGTTATTCCTTAAACTACAAAGGCAAGAAGAGTGTGACATTGATCTCGCCATGCATAGTAACTACGACATGAAATTGCTTGTGGTATTCACGGAGGTGCTGACCACTGTGGTGTGATGGGTTGGGTCACAGAAACCCCCTTTGGACTGCCACCTGATGTGCCTAGACTACCTCTGAGCCTGTTTTCCCTGACAGCTTGAAACTTCAGTACCTAGCCTTGTTTGAGCCAGACACGCTTGTCTGCTGCAAACACAGATCTAAGGCCTTGGCTACACTTGCAGATGTACAGCGCTGTTAGTTAAACCCGTGTTCGTACAGCTGAGTAGGGAATGCGCTGCAGCCTGTCCACACTGGCAGCCGCCAGCGCAGTAACTACCACTGACGTGGCTACATTTGCGGCACTTGCAGCGGTTTTGGGAGAGGTGCATTCTGGGCGGGTATCCCACAGAACACCTCTTCCAATTCTGGCGCCGTGGGTTGTGGGAAGGGGGCGTGGGGTATGGTGCATTCTGGGTCCTGTCCCAACGCCCCGTGATGCATCGCTTTGCATCCCAGCAATCCCTGTGTTTCCGGCCACAATTTGCGCCATCTTTCAACGGTTTCTTTGTAGCGTGATCTGTGCTCCGTTTCGGTCAGCGGGAAAATGGATCCCGACCTGGTGAGCAAAATACTGACAAGTCTCGCCAGCACGTCACGTTTGGCAGTCGAGCTGTTCCTTAAGATCCACAGTGACAGCGAGGAGTCCGGCGATGACGATGACGATGAAATTGTCACGCAAAACGCGTACGACACTAACTTGCTTGTGGCATTCACGGACATGCTATGCACCGTGGAACGCCGCTTTTGGGCTCGGGAAACCAGCACAGAGTGGTGGGATCACATTGTCATGCAAGTCTGGGATGACGAGCAGTGGGTGCAGAACTTTCGAATGAGAAAAGCTACTTTCATGGGACTGTGTGAGGAGCTCGCCCCCGCCCTGCAGCGCAAGGACACGAGATTGAGAGCTGCCCTGATGGTGGAGAAGCGGGTGGCTATTGCAATCTGGAAGCTCGCAACTCCGGACTGCTATCGATCAGTAGCGAACCAGTTTGGAGTGGGAAAGTCGACCGTTGGGATCGTGCTGATGCAAGTTTGCAAGGCCATTAATTGCATCCTGCTCAGAAGAACCGTGACTCCGGGTAACTTGCAGGACATTGTGGCTGGCTTTGAACAAATGGGTTTCCCTAACTGCGGAGGGGCTATAGATGGGGCGCATATTCCTATTCTGGCACCACCCCACCTAGCATCCGAGTACATTAATCGGAAGGGGTATTTCTCCATGGTTCTCCAGGCGCTTGTGGATCACCGTGGGTGTTTCATTGACATCAACGCAGGCTGGCCCGGAAAGGTGCATGATGCACGCATCTTTCGGAACACTGCCCTGTTCCGGAAGATGCAGTCCGGGACTTTTTTCCCAGACCGGAAGATCACGGTAGGGGAAATTGAAATGCCCACTGTGATCCTTGGAGACCCCGCTTACCCTTTAATGTCGTGGCTCATCAAACCCTACACAGGGAGCCTTGACACCAGCAAGGAACGGTTCAACTACAGGCTGAGCCGGTGCCGAATGACTGTGGAGTGTGCTTTTGGCCATTTGAAGGGCCGCTGGCGATCTCTATATGGGAAGCTGGACTTGGCCGAACACAGCATCCCCGCGGTTATATCCGCTTGCTGTACTCTCCATAATATTTGTGAAGGGAAGGGTGAAATGTTCACTCAGGCGTGGACCACAGAGGTTCAACACCTGGAGGCTGAATTTGCACAGCCAGAGAGCAGGGCTATTAGAGGGGCCCAGCGTGGGGCTGCAAGGATTAGGGATGCCTTGAGGGAGAAATTTGAGGCTGACAACCACCAGTAATGTGTACTGCCCTGCACGACCCTGAAGTAAAGTGGTTCCAATGTTATCAGTTATCTGTCTTTGCTAAGCTGATTTGTGTTTGCTCAGCTCACTTGTGTTGCCTGTTTCTTTCCTGGGCTAAGGTATCTTTTTTCCTTTTGCAATAATAAAGATTGTTTGCACATCTAAAGAATCCGTTTATTACAGAGAAAACACATGTATTAAAAAGAAACACAACTGCTTGTGAGACAGAAAGGGCAAGGGGGTGGTGGGTGGTGTGGGGAAGGGTTCAATCACAGGGTATGGTATGTCCTGCTTTCATACTCGGGCTTCCTGTCTGGAGTGCTGTGCAGTGAGTGCTGGACCTCAGGATGTCTATAATTCGGGATGGGAGTTGAGTGCAGTGGGTAAGGTTCATAGTTTCCAGGGCTGTCTGGTGAAGCTACAGGTGTTGGGGGCATCTGCTGTGGGCGATAAGAACCAGTATGTTGGGTGAAGTGGGCAGGTGGTGACATGGGGGCACAAGTGTTTTGGGACACTGGCTGCAGGGGGGGGCGGGTGCGGTACTGCTCCGCCTGCATGGCGACGAGCGCCTGGATAGAGTCCGCTTGGCGCGCCATGATGCTAATCAGCTCCTTTGTGCTTTCCTGCCAGAGCTGCATGCTTTACTGCCGCTGCGCTGCGTTTTCCTGGCGGAGCCTGCTTTCACTCTCCCTCCACTCCCGAGCCTTTTGATTCTCTTTAAGAGACTGGTTCATAACTTCCTGCAGCATGTCTTCTTTCGTTCTTCTGGGCCTCTTCCTGAGCCTTTGTAGTCTCTCAGCCAGTGATAAGAAGGATGGCGGAGATCTCAAGGTTGCATCTGGAAGGCAAAATGCAACATTTAACAGAGGCATCATTGTTTTATGCCAGACAGAGCAATGATTCCCCCACACTTAAGGAGGGCACACACAGTCTCCAAAACAGCACAATTTTCCCGTCCCAAACAGAGCGCACAGAACCCACGGGAGCCCCAAAATGGTGAGTAAACACAGGGAAAAGGGGGACTGATTGTTTCGCGGATGCATGCACCCAGGGAGTCAGGGGTGTCTCCCCCAGCCACAGAACCCTCACTTCTGTTTTCTTCAACCCCCTCCTCCTCCTCCTTCTCTCCCTCCTCCTCCTCCTCCCGCTCTCCCGTGTCCACGGTGGTGCTCGGAAGAGTAGTGGGGTCAACCCCAAGTATTGCATCCAGCTCTTTGTAGAATCGGCAGGTTTTGGGGGGAGCACCCGAGCGCTTGTTTGCCTCGCGGGCTTTGCGGTACGCACTCCGCAGCTCCTTTACTTTTATCCTGCACTGCATTGCGTCCCGGTCATGGCCCCTTTCAATCATGGCCCTTGATATCTGGCCAAAAGTATCGAAATTCCTCCGGCTGGATCGCAGCTGGGACTGGACAGCTTCCTCCCCCCAAACAGCGATGAGGTCCAGCAGCTCGCCATTGCTCCATACTGGGGCTCGTCTCGCACGTGGAGGCATGGTTACCTGGAAAGATGCGCTGAGAGCACTCCACGCCTGGCTGAGCAAACAGGAAGGGGATATTTAAAATTCCAAAGGAATTTAAAGGGTCGGAGTGGCGGTTGGTCACCTGAGGCCAGGGCAGTAGAGTGCTAATTGATGACCAGAGTGGCTAGAACAGGCGTTGTGGGATACTTCCGAATACTTCTGGAGGCCAATAACAGCCCATTGGGTGACCACACTGTAGCCGCAGCGCACCAGCAGCAGCGCAACAAACGTTATTCTTCTCGGAGAGGTGGAGTACATGCAGCGCTGTACCTGAGGAGATGCAGCGCTGCACGTGCCTTGCGAGTGTAGCCAGTTAGTGAGTTGCAGCGCTGCAGGCAGTTTTATTGCACTGTAACTCGTGAGTGTAGCCAAGGCCTAAGTCTGAACCACGTCCCGCACAAGCTGCAGGCTTAACTGAAAACAGTTTAAGAAGTGCTCCTGTCTCCAGCACTCAGATACCCAGCTCCCGTTCAGGTTTCTGTGACCCAGCCCGTCACAATGGCACAGCGAGCAGGGTCTGTGCACAGCTGATTGCTCTGAAGTGCTGGTAGTGATTTTAGGTGAGTTTCAAGTGAGGTAGCTGGAGAACAGACAAAGTGGTTACTGGTTTGTTATTTTCTGTTTTCTCACTTTGGGTAAGGGAAATAAGGACAGAAAAGTAAGCAAAATAAGTAAGAGTGAAAATCAGAAGAAGCTAGAACTGCACAAGTTGCAAATTGCCCAGAAAGGCTGAACACTGGGTGCTGGGCAAGTCTCTGTTAACTAAAAATCCCCTGAGCTGAGTGGATCTCAGCTTCAGTGAACTGCAGAGGGGTGTGGCCCAACCTCTGGGTCTGTGCTGAAGCTGACTGGAGTGTCTAACTCAGCAGGACAGGAGTGGAGGGGCGCCTGTTCTGGCAGGAGGGGGTTCTCCTCACTGATGTGGTATCCCAGCTCACTGAGTGGCGGTCTCAAGGGAAGACAAATGGAAATTGATGCGCAATTTTCCCAGGAAAAGGCTGCCCATGAGCAAACCCTGGACTTAAGAGACAAAGAAATTGAGACCCAGAAGCATGAACTGGCTGTAATGGAGTGGAAGAGGTGCATAGAAACATGTATCCTGGAGGTGGAAGTTGGGGTGATAGTATCTGCTGTGGTGGGAACAGACCCCAAGGACTCTGTAGCTGGAAGCAAGCCCAACCTGAGTGAAGGCGGGAGGTGGATTTTGCAGGCCAGTAAAGGGTCTGTCATAGCTGGTAGCTGTAAGCCCACAGTTGGATCTGGGTCACCTTCCCTTTTGGGGGACACTGGAGTGTCTGCCCCAGAGGGGAGCCCAAAGAGGAATTTGAGGTATGCTGCCTCCACCATGGACAGTGTCCAAGTCTCTGGCAGTAAGTTCAGGAGGAGGGTGTGACAGTGCACTCCATATGATGTTATGAAAATATGCTAATGAGTGTGACTATAATGTAACTGGAATATGCTTCATGCAAAAGTTCTCTTGTAAGGTATAATTACAAATCTTATAATCTGCTGAGTGTGTTCATCATTGTTGTATCTGAAACTAGAAATATGAAATATAACTCTGAGGTCCTATTGTAATTATGCAAAGTGTGGGCCATTAATGGTGGCTTGGAATCTTGATGGCTCCCATTAACCAGGAAAATTGGTTGTAAATGTCTCTGTTTACTTGTAAGTCTTCCTGTATACCTGTATCTGGGCAAGTGGGTAATGGAGTCTTACAGTGACATGTGATCATGTCACCTGAACTAGAATCCATCTTTAACCTGGTGCTTTTCCATTTAGAAGGAGGGGTGGGAACCCAGAGAGGGAGAAAGGATTCCTGCCTTGTGCAAAAGATATATAAGGGGGTGGAACAGAAGAAAGGAGGCTGCAGTCATGAGAAATCGCCTACCTATGAGCTGAGCTGGAACAAGGACTGTACCAGGGGAAAGGATTGGGCCCAGACTAGGAAGGCGTCCAGTCTGTGAAAGAAGCTTATTGAAACATCTCTGAGGGTGAGATTTTGTCTGTATTCAGTTTTCTAATGTATTAGGCTTAGACTTGCGTGTTTTGTTTTATTTTGCTTGGTAATTACTTTGTTCTGTCTGTTATTACTTGGAACCACTTACATCCTACTTTTTATATTTAATAAAATCACTTTTACTTATTAATTAACCCAGAGCAAGTAGTAATACTTGGGGGGGGCAAACAGCTGTGCATATGTCTCTATCAGTGTTATAGAGGGCAAACAATTTATGAGTTTACCCTGTATAAGCTTTATACAGGGTAAAACGAATTTATTTGGGGTTTGAACCCCATTGGGAGCTGGGTATCTGAGTGCTGGAGACAGGAGCACCTCTCAACTTTCAGTTAAGCCTGCAGCTTCTAAGAGGAGGTGGTTCAGACTTGGATCTCTGTTTGCAGCAGGCAAGCGTGTCTGGTTCAAACAAGGCAGGGTACTGAAGTCCCACGCTGACAGGGAAAACGGGCTCAGAGGTAGTCTAGGCACATCAGGTGGCAGTCCCAAAGGGGTTTCTGTGATCCAACCTGTCACATGGGGAACACCACTTTTGGCTCAGGAAACAAGCACTGAGTGGTGGGATCACATCGTCATGCAAGTCTGGGATGACGAGCAGTGGCTGCAGAACTTTCGCATGGGGATAGCCACATTCATGGAATTATGTGATGAGCTCACCCTAGCCCTGTGGCGCAAGGACACAAGAATGAGAGCTGCCCTGCTGTTGGAGAAGCGCCTGGCAATTGCACTGTGGAAGCTGGCTACTCCAGACTGCTACCAATCGGTCGTTAACCAGTTTGGAGTGGGAAAGTCAACCGTTGGACTCATGTTGATGGAAGTGTGCAGGGCCATTAATTGCATCCTGCTCTGAAACACCATGTCCCTGGGCAACGTGCGTAACATTGTGGATGGCTTTGCACAAATGGGCTTTCCTATCTGCGGAGCAGTGATAGATGGCGCACACATTCCAATTCTGGCACCAGACCACCTAACCACTGAGTACATTAATCACAAAGGGTATTTCTGAGTGGTTCTCCAGGGACTTGTGGATCACCGTGAGCGTTTCACAGATATTAACGCAAGGCTGGTCCGGAAAGGTGCATGATGCACGCATCTTTTGGAACACTGGCCTGTTCAGGAAGCTGCAATCAGGGACTGTCTTCCCGGACCAGAAGATCACCGTAGGGGAAATCAAAATGCCCATTGTGATCCTGGGAGATCCCACCTACCGCTTAATGGCGTGGTTTATTAAGCCATACATGGGGCAACTTGAGTGGTTAAACAACAGACTGAGCAAGTGCAGAATGACTGTTGAGTGTTCTTTTGGCTATTTAAAAGCCCGCTGGCACTGCCTCTATGGGAAGCTGGACATGGCCGATGACAATATTCCTATGCTTATAGCCGCATGCTGTACGCTCCATAATATTTGTGAAGGGAAGGGTGAAAGCTTCACTCAGGGCTGGACCACAGAGGCTCAGCGCCTGGAGGCTGAGTTTGAACAGCCGGAGACCAGGGCTATTAGAGGGCCATAGCACGGGGCCATAAGGATCAGGGATGCCTTGAGGCAGCAATTTGAAGCTGAAAGCCACTAATATTTGCTGCTATGCTCGGAATTGCAGTGCTTGTAATGCTAGGAAGTGACTGGTGCACATGTTGCAATATGTGGGTTTAACATAAATTGTATGTTGCTTTGTGGGGCTTGTTTTGCTTTCAGTTAATAGAATAAAGATTGCTTTCAAACCAATATAATTATTTTATTAAAAGACAACAACCGGAGGAGAGAGTCAAATGAAAAAATACATCAGCAGGGAGGGGGAAG
Source organism: Chelydra serpentina (assembly GCA_037349315.1). Taxonomy (NCBI): domain Eukaryota; kingdom Metazoa; phylum Chordata; order Testudines; family Chelydridae; genus Chelydra; species Chelydra serpentina. The sequence goes on from JBAIAC010000042.1 coordinate 34,820,659, forward strand.
GAGGAAGGGATGGTCTCAGGAGGAGGAGAGGTCCCGGAACGGCTTAAGGTTTGTGTATGTCCAGGGATCATATCCAACTTTCTCCTTTGGCGTACAATGCAGCGGGTGCTGTACTTCAGCAGGACCAAACTGTGGAGGGATGGGTGTTGAGTGCAGTGGGTGTCCGCAGTGCTGGACTGTCGGGAGGGAGGAGTGGAATGCCACGGGTATAGACTGGAGCCACGAGGTTAATAAGAGTTTGTTGGTGGTGTCTGGGTGGGAGGGCGCATGGGAAAGAGTTTTGCGACAGCAGCTGTAGGGGAGGGGGGGTGCAGAGCTGCTCAGTCTGTTGTTTAACCACTCAAGTTGCCCCATGTATGGCTTAATAAACCACGCCATTAAGCGGTAGGTGGGATCTCCCAGGATCACAATGGGCATTTCGATTTCCCCTACGGTGATCTTCTGGTCCGGGAAGACAGTCCCTGATTGCAGCTTCCTGAACAGGCCAGTGTTCCAAAAGATGCATGTGTCATACACCTTTCCGGACCAGCCTTGCGTTAATGTCTGTGAAACGCTCAGGGTGATCCACAAGTTTAAAGAGCTAATATCACCTGGAGCATGTCTGCTTGGCGCTCCATAATCTTCAAGAGCCACTCCGTGGCTTCTTTCTGGCATGCCGCATTCTCCTTTTGGTCCCTCTTCTTGCTGTCCCACCACTCCTTCACTTCCTGTTTCTCAGCAGTGGAGTGCATCATAACATCACGCAGAAAGTCCTCCTTAGTTCTTTTTGGCCGCTTTCTAATTCTGTGCAGCTGTTCAGCCTCTGGAAACAAAGAGGGAGGCTGGGATCCCAAGGTCATCTCTGTGAAGTTTAAACGCAACATTTTACAGAAGCAGTATTGTTTGCAACACAGAGAACACTGATTCAGTGATTTAAAATACAGCCAGTACTCTCACACCCGTCACTATCTGGCTAATCCCAGGCAAGCACACATGAGCCACAAGACCCCCAAAATGGTGAGTAACCTCAGGAGCAGGATAAATCACTCTTTGTAGAACCAGCAGCTCATGGTCGCACCACCAGAGTGGCGGTTTGCCTCCTGCGCCTTGTGGTAGGCGTTCCACAGCTCCTTCACTTTAACCCTGCACTGCAATGTGTCTTGGTCATGGCCCCTTTCTGTCATGCATCGTGAAATCTGTCCATAGGTATCATAATTCCTACGGCTGGAGCGCAGCTTGGAGTGCACAGATTCCTCTCACCAAATACTGATGAGGTCCAGCGGCTCAGCATTGCTCCAAGGGGGGGGATCGCCTGGTGCGTGGAGCAGGCCTGGCCACCTGGAAAGATGCGCTGAGACCACTGCATGTGTCATTGAGCAAACAGGAAGGGGACTTTCAAATTCCAAAGGAATTTACGGGGTGGAGATGATGATTGGTCACCTGAAGACAGGGCAGTAGAGTTCAAACCTATGACCAGAGAGGCATTGTGGGACACCTCCCCGAGGCCAATTGCAGTGCTATAATCGACCACAGTGTCTACACTGGGACTGCAGTGCTGTAGCCCTGGCGCAGAAAGCTCTACGCCTCTTGTTCAGGTGTTTTTTTTTAAAACACTACAACTGAGTAGTTTCTGCACACTGAGGCTTTGGCTACACTGGCGCTTTACAGGGGGGTGTTTTACAGTGAAAAACACCCCCCTGAGCGCAGCAAGTTACAGCGCTGTAAAGCGTCAGAGGTGAGTACCTCGCAGAGGTGGAGTACCTGCAGCGCTGGGAGAGCTCTCTCCCAGTGCTGGCGCACGATCACACTTGCACTTAAATTTCAAGTGTAGCCAAGCCCTGAGTGGCTTGAGAGTGTACACCTCGGGAGTTACAGCAGAGAAAGCTGCTTTACTGCGCAGAAACTTGCCAGTGTAGACAGGGCGTGAGAGTAGATTGTGTAGTTCTTCATAATATGGTATGTGCTCTGCTGTTTTACATGCTTTGGTGATCAGTGAAATAATTAACAATGCTGGCGTTTAAAATATTATCATTGGCTGCTAAGTGTGCACCCATTGAAATGAATGGGGCAGTTCACAACTCAGAGCTGTTGTTTCAGGCTTTCCACAGACATTGCTACTTCATTAGAGCCACATTCTCAATATTTTTCTTTGCAATCGTAACAACTAGAGAAACTCTTTTAAAATGAAATCTGAACCTCTATATAACAATTGAGAGACCTGTCTATGTTCCCCTCATTTCCATGGCTTGTTCTGTACCCCCTGAAATGCAAGGGCACCCCATACTATGGGAAACATGGTGCTAACATATAGACAGGGTTTAGGTTAACAAAGTTATAAACATAAAACACACAAGAGGATACGGGGAAACACCCTTTTACTGCTAGAAAGGCTGATCATAAGCTCAACAGCAGGAATTTACATAGATCCTCATTCAATTAAACTTTAGAACCCTTTGTTTAGTTGCGTTGCTCCAGCAACAACATAATAATAATAAAAAAAAGAAAACTGCCAAATGCAATCACGATCTGTGAAAAAAAAAAAAAAAAAGGGATGAAGGAATGGGTAGATTTAGGGAAGAAGGACCAGACCCTCAGCTAGTGTAAAGCTTCATGGCTTTGAAGCCAGTTGCAGCTAGTCTGGTTTATACCAGCTGAGAATCTGGCTCCAAATCCTGTTTTTTAAAAGAATAAGAAACATTATGAAGTGATTTGCTAGGCAGAATGACTTACCCCTCTAAAACACTGTGTAATGTAACAAAAAAATGAGACACCATTACTGGTGAGTGTGCATGGTGCAAAGTGCTCTGTCTTTCCAAAGTGTAGTATGAGTAATGCAAGGTTACCGCAGTAAGTACACATCTCTTATTGGTATCAGAGAAAATAGGTGTGTAAAACCCATGTAATTTGATAGCACATACATCACTGCTGCCCCGGGAGTATTGAATCATAAAGCTATATATTTAGCACAGTAAAAGAATATTCCTCATCGTCTCACTGAGAAAATTCTTCAGAAATGAGTGGGGGAAGGGAGAAAAATCTTATAAATCAAGCACTAAAACAACAGGCAAACTATAGCATTGCTGCCAAGACACACTGTCTATCCTTTTTAATATAGTGACATTTTATTTTAAGTGTCCCTCTCCCCTCAGTGTTTTTAGTACCAGTGTTAAATTACAGTAGCACTCTTATGGAAATACAGGCGAGATTCACATGAATACCAAATACATTCATTATGATCAGTGCTGAATTCCAAATGAGAATAGCTTCCCCTCTCCTTCCCCCACCCCCATGTTAACCTTCAAGACAAGTCAACACATTTCAAATATTCTAGTCTTATTTTAATTTGGAAAACAGACTTAAATATACCACAGGCAAGGCAGCTCTACTCAAAGCTGTGAGGGGTGGGGGAGGGACTGTCACAGCAAGGAGATGCTGTGAGAGAAAGAGGTGAAAATGAAAGCCAGCATCAGCTCCCTGGGGTCTGCTGTAATCAGCAGACAAATGGTCTGTACTCATAGCATGTATTCATTCTGCAGCAAGGGTCTGCCAACAAGAGCCTGCCTATGCCTGTTTGGAAATACAGTACTAGCCTTTCTCTATTCAGATGCTTTGAAATAAAAAAGAACTGCTGACAAACACTGCTTTGGGCATTTGACACTGTTTTTTGATCTAGTTACTCAGACAGTGTAAAACGAACAAATTAGGAATTTACTACAAAAGACTCTCAGTTCTTGCCTGCTAAAGTGTCAAGATTTATAAAAATAAGACTGTTTTTTTCTTTCACTTCCTGAATTGTTTAAAAACAAAAAAACCTTTGCTTTTTGCATGGCTAAAATGAGGGTTTTCATCGGTGATCAGATTACTGGTTCACAGACACTAACTAATATGAAACAAAATTGGATGTTGGGGGTGTATGTGTATGAGAGAGCGAGAGAGAGACGGATGTACAAAATACACACACAGCTATACCTACATGGCTACAGCTCGTTCTCTCTCTCTCTCTCTCTCTCTCTGTCTACATATAGAAAGAGACATACATGTGTGTATGAGTGGTTTTTTAAAAAAATCTCAGCATCTCGTGAAGATATTTCTGTTCTCCTAGGAGGTTGGCATTGTTAATTAAGTCAACTTTCTCACTTACTAATATCTTTCCATCATTGAAATATAAATAAATGAATACAGTTCATCCATTAATCAGAACACTAGAACTGTTCTAATTTCAACTATTGTATAGTTCCTTTTTTTAAAAGTAATTTATACATGGCATATTGTACCACCCAAGCGAACATGCACATCACAGGCTTTGAAGCATATCATGTGAAGTGATGTGTGCATATGGACAATGTTGAAAAGCAGCTCCTTTGACACCGCACCTCATTTCAGAGGGGGAAAGTGAGTAAAAACGAGGTAGGCTGTTAACACAGAGCCAACGAGCAGACATCGCACAATAGCCCCCAAGATGCGTAATGAAATTAGATTTTTTTAATTTAGTGATCCAGATGGATTCATTGGTAGACTATTGAACCATTTCTGAGATCTCTAATATCCTGATATATAACTGCAGGATAGCAACTACTTATCCATTGCATTCGACAGTCCTGTCAGTGCTCCTGAGTTTAATTAACAGCCTGCCCTAGAAACTCTATTTCCCCCTCTTTTTGCAACAATACAATCAAATTTCAATTGCCATTTGTATTATAATACCTTATCCTAAAGCCATGGTTCAGGATGAATGATACAGCCACAGGTATAAATGATGAAAATATTTACAATGAGCAATGTTCCCCCAATAATTCAATCTCTGCTGGAAGAGCCCAGGAAAACTTGCAAGTTCATCATCATTTCATGATCAGGCTTGGGATAAAGAGAGAGACAAAAATCTTCTGCTCTTTACCTGTTAGGCTCCCATTGAAGAGACAGCCTTACTGGGGATTTAAAAAATGTTCCCAGTGAGTGGATCAATGGAGCTGCTAAAACTGTATGATTTAATGAATGAGATCCTTGCTGTGCCCCACCCCTTCACTCTCTCTGATGATCAAGCTTGTGCTCACACATGTGCACAACAGAAAGGATCTTGTTCTGGATGTGGTTCTTTTATGTGGTGCATATGTATGAACGGAGGCTTGCTCATCAGGGACAGAGAGAAGGAAGGGCAGAGCAAGGATTGCACATCAAAGGAGTACTTTCTTTTTTATTTTTAAGTGCATGTAGTGCTTGTGATAGGTGCTAGATTGACAGTCCTAGAGACTGAATTCCTCCATCTACAGGAAGGGTACCAAAAAAGGAAGTAGAAGTGCAAGTTTCCTTTGCCAATCTGCTTAGTCCTGACCTGGAGGGACTACTTCTGAGAGAAGATGCAATTTCCTAGCTGTGATAGTAATTAAACATGGGAACAGCTTGCCAGGGGAGGTGGTAGACTCATCATTGCTTGGAGTCTCCTAATGAGAACATATATACATATATCTTTCTAAAGTATATGCTTTAATCCAAGTTCTGGGAGAAATTCTACAGTTTGCGTGCATTGGGGATTAGGGTGGATGGTCGTCGTGATACCTTCTGGCATTTGTGAGCCTGAGTGCTGCTGTTCATTCCCTTCTTTAATGACCCACAGAGAGAACAGGAAGCTCTTCATTGCCCTCAACATATTCATAACATGAGCAGCTCTGTTTTAGGACAATTACTATAATCGGATCTCATGTTTCAGGGCTTCAGTCAGTCGCCAGCAGCCTCCAGGAAGGATTTTTTTCCTTGAGCCACAATTAGCCAGATGTATTCTGTTTTGTTTGTTTGGGGGGGAAGGGGTTCCCTTCCTCTGAAGCCTCTGGGATTGGCCACAACTGGAGATGGGTTAGACCAGTGCTCTGAAGCGTTACAGAGAGTTCTCTTTCCTAGATGCTTGGCTGGTGTGTCTTACCAGAACAATGATGCTGGTTCCCTAAATTATTAGTACTTGAGGCACTAAAGCTAATTATTGTTGTGATTACCTGACAGATCCTTGGGTGATCAAATCACAGCCATTGTAACTGGGTTTAACAGGCCAGCTCAACCATATCTTCTAGTCCCTGTAACACTACATCCATACAATACTGCATCAAGATTGATAGCTAGTTCACTGGCTGCACTAGAACAGTGGGACGCCTAGAGAAGAGGGGTGCGTATAATTTTTCCATCACCTTTCCACCTCCATTGCTAGTCCTACTGAATCAATCCCTGAGCTCAGGGTTGCTCTAACTTGCACTGGTGGATAAAAGTTCACAAGGAGCTACTGACAGGTTTGCCTCGTGCTTTGATTCTATACTCTCATGTCTCTGGCCTGCCCACCATCTTTGAGTCACTGGGAACTTATGGCGGGTCAAGCATCCAGCTCAGAGTATTAGTCATATTCACTCTAACCAATATTGTGTTAAGTGTCTAAACACTTGAGTATGTGAATGTTGCAGCTCATCCAGTGAAATATCAGAAAGCTCCTGAGTTCTCTACTACTGAATTATTTTAACAGACTACATTTTGTGGCTTTCAGTTTAAAGACATCCAGAGGTGCCCTGAAATCTGGGCCACAAAGACCACCGTGTGCTTCTGGAACCCCAGAATCTGTGAAATTTCAGGAGCATGCAATGTACTCTGAAGCAGGAATACCAGAAAAACTCTAGAGTGCTATTAATTTGAAAGAAAGACATAGCAGTGGGACACAGCACAGAGGAAATGTGTTGTCCAATGATCACCGAATCACCCAAGCATTTGCAATCAATGGGCTAACCATACATTCCCCCAAAAGAGTTCTGCTTGTCAGAGGTGGTAGTGTGCTGCCTTGAAGGTAAAGGTAATCTTCTGGTTGTGCCAATGTTCCTGCATTTTGATGCATGAATAAAGTTCAGTTGTTGATGATGATAAACAAACCCATCTGTCTCCAGCTCCTAAATGCCTTCTTTCACCTAAGTCTAGCAGCGGAGACATGCTGTCATCTTGAAACTGCAGCTGAAAAACTCCATTATCATAATACCACCAGTCTCTTCAGTGGTGGATTAATGATTTTGCTGCCCCTAGGCCCTGAAATAATTGCCGCCCCCATATGAACTTGTTTTTAAATTTTTTACAAATTCGCACCGTTATTGGTGGTTTCAATACGTGCTATGATTGGTAGAATCACGGCGTCCATAGACGCCGACTCTGTGGGTGCTCCGGGGCTGGAGCACCCATGGAGAAAAATTGGTGGGTGCACCCACCGGCAGCTCCCCGCCCTGCCTCAACTCACCTCTGCTCTGACTCCGCCTCCTCCCCTGAGCACGCCGCCGGGTCCTGCTGCTCCCTGTTCCCTGCCAGCACTTGTGCACAAAACAGTTTCGTGCGGCTGGGAGGGAGGGGGGAAGAGGGGAGAACGCCGCACACTCAGGGGAGGGGAGGAGGCAGGGCTGGGGTGGTGATTTGGGGAAGGGGACCAATAGGGGCAGGGAGGGGGCGGAGTTGGGACAGGGACTTTGAGGAAGGGGTTGGAATGGGGGTGGGGAAGGGGTGGAGCTGGGGCCGGGCCAGGGGCAGGGGGGTGCGAGCACCCACCGGCGCTGGGGGAAGTTGGCGCCTCTGGCTGCTATTATAAATTTGCCGCCCCTGCAAATTTGCCGTCCTAGGCCTAGGCCTTGTTGGCCTAGGCAATAATACGCCGCTGAGTCTCTTCTACACAAGAGTAAATGGTAAATCACAATGAAGCACTACCAGTGTGGGAACAATTCCACTGAGAACTGATTTGTGAAGTGAAAACTATGGACTATTTTGACTGCAGCTACTGTCCTGTATTCAAGCTGTCCTCCTTGCATCATGTCATCTGAACACATATTCAGGGCAGCTGAGAACTAATGAATAAGTCTATGAATATTGAGCGTGCTTAAGGATTGACATTTTAAAGGTAAACATTGAAACTTTTAATCCAGAATATGCAGCAGTTACTACAGAAGCCAATGTAACTTCTGACAGATAGTGATGAGTGATGTGTAATGTCAGTTCAAGATGAGAGGCTACAACATCGTGAAAAGCAATCCACTGAACATGAATTCCATGGTGCCATGACAGCACCTAACAGCCCAGATTCTCCTATCTGGAAGATTACTGACTTAAAGGCCAGACATGGCATCAAATAAATTGTCAAACTGGGAGTAACACTTAAACAAAAGATTTGTTACTAGGGTTTACCCCAGACGTTATGGGGACTGTTCTAAACTCCAGTAGCTGGCAATGATCCCTGAGAGACTGACAGCCATCTGGGAATAGCTGGAGTGCAGTATCCTCTGGCCAGCCATACCCCTCCCCATTCTCTATGCCAAGGCAGCTGGAGGAGGAGGGGAATGGCATGGCATAGGAGTTGGCTTTGCTGGTTCTGTGCCCTCTGAGGAATACGGCATATGGGAGCAATATCCAGCTAAGGAAATGTGGCCAGTCTCTGCTCCTTTTGTGATGCTCGGGCAGCACAAGAGAAGCAAAGTCCAATGTTGATAAAAGAGACACTTTAATTGTGTTCTTCATTATTACAAGTTTGATAATTTTCCTCTACAAGTTAGAAAGCTGGCATCTGCCATGGGCAACTTTGAATCAGAAATGTTACATCAACTACTGAATTGGTCTGGAGTCATTATAGAGATGGTTAAACTGCAAAAGGGTTGGTTTAGAATAAGCCTCCAAAAATTCCCAAATGTTTAAGCTTTCTATGGCCAAGAAATCATGCTGGGAGAACATCTCACCTCTGTGGTATTTCCACTCCAGCCAAACTCAGGAAGTTCAGAGGTGCATAAAAATGAAAACAAAATCAAAAGAAAATGAACTGGACTATTGTGGATTGTTTAAAGAGATTGTTTTGGTTCAGGTTTAGTTTTAAATAAACGTTCAAATAGTTTTTTATTTTATTTGTAATATTTTCTCCATCCATGATAAATATATAGACATATTCCTTTCATTTATAAGTACTTTTGATTTTATTTCATTAAGTAGTAAAACACCAACACTTCACCATATCAAAAGCAAGGGCAAATATGTAACAAAGGATGCTACTTATAAATCAAAGATAAGCTAGTGTGCAGCATTTGCAAAGACAGTTCATATTTGAATCTGGTCATATTTTGTGTGTGTTTGTCTCTCTATTTATGGATATTTTAAAACTTTTATCTTTCATTAACCCACATTTCGTTTTCCTGTCGTCAGGACATCTTTCCCTTAAGTATGAATCAAAATTCCAGCCATTATCAATATGGACATTGATTAATAATTTCAAGAGAACTACTTCAATAGATAACTTATCCAGCTCATTGTGGTGTTTCTATAATCTTTGACATTAAGTGTTTAACAAGAGGTTCTGAAGAAAAACCAGCCACCATTAATTGTCTTTGGTTTTAGAAAATATTGCACTTAAATGATAAGTAGTATATTAAATCATAAGCCACAACATATTTTTGTGGAAAACTTCTTTCCTGTTAATATTAGCCATTTTATCAGGTTTTTTCAGTTGTCTATATCTGCTTCAGTATGTAAGCAAAAATATTTTTGCTTACATACGTAAGAACAATGAATCTCACTGATGCACAAGCAATAAACGACAATACTTCTATTTTTTTTTGAAGTCTTCAAACTATGATTCTTTCTCTTTTTGTGACAAGTTTCCTATGAATGAATGATTTAATCTTCCAAGAGGGTTTATATTAAGAGATGGGTTTTGTTGTGTATTTCAGTTTTCCTTTATAGAAAAATCACACACACAATGATAATTATAAGGCAATGCTTGTATCACCTACAAGAATTAAAAGACCTTCAATTTTCTCTAGGGAGCATATGGCTGGTATTTTGATTTATTAAGGAATAAATGAGACTTCAGCAGCAGAAAGAGAAAAGTTGCTTTGTGGAAGGAGCAAATTTTCAGGTTTGTCCCTCTTGTTTCTTTTCTTTTCTCCCCCCCCCCCCCCCACTTTTTTTTTTTTTTAATACCCACACAGCTGAGTCAAGGTTAAAGAGCAGCGGGCAGCATCAAGGCTTTTCAGTCTAATTTTGTGGCTCTCCCCTCCTTCTACTCTCAACATTGATCAGTGCATCAAATGTTTGGTTGTGGAGCAACCATAATGGGTTTTGAACTGTGTGCAGTCATGGGGATTTCTCCAGAGGGCAGAATTCATTCTGCACATGTGACCCCCCACAGCCCTTTAGCTGTACACTAAGATTGATGCACTGGAAGGATCATTTAAAAATACATTTGATATAATAATATATTATTGCAGTACTTTCTGTTCTCCAATTAAAGCACACATTGTGTAAATCTTACAAAGAAAAAAATATGTAGTGAGTTTCTGGTAAATATCTAGTTTACCGTGAAGTGAAAGTATTTAACATGTACTGTTTTTTATAGTTTCCAGTTCTGGAAATAGCTGCAGTAGCAAGGACTGTGTACTTTCCCTATCATGTCCAAACAATTATTGAAATTCAAAGCTAAACAATTGGAGCTTAAAAAATTGGAGCTAAACAATCATTTCAATGCAGAGCTCAGTCTTGCTGATGGGAAGTGATTTTGAACCCAATGGGACTACTCACGTATGTAAAGTTACTTGTGTGTATACATGATTGTAGGATCAGCAGCTTAGTCTCCTAGGGCTTGATCTGCACTATTAAAGTCAATGGGAGTTTTGCCACCAATTTCAATGGGAAAAAGGATTGGGGCTCTGGTTGGTTGGACCTGCCTGTAGCTACTCCCTTGTCATGGCTAGTTAATCTCCTGAACAACACAAGTTAGTTTTGAAATATGAAGAATTCCAATGGGTACCAATGCATCCTTTGCACAGAATAGTTCACATGTAGAAATGAATTAAAAGTTCAAGGAGGTTGGAACTGGAGGGAGAAACTAGAAGGTCAAGGATGTCATATTAATTTGATAGACTAGTAGCCAGGTCAATGGGAGATTAAATCAGTGGGAGTTAAGCACCTAAATACCTTTGAGAACCTGGACCCAGGTGTAAATCAGCATTGTTCCAATGGAGGTATGTTCATTTATACCAGCTGAGGAACTGGCCCTAAGATTCTGTTTCTGTATTTGGTGGTGACCCTATGCTGGTCAACTAAACCATGTTTAAATGGAATGCACTCGAAGTGGTTAGAAAGAATTTTTAACGTTACGCCTAACATGGTTAAAGGCCTGGTGTAGGTGGAGCTGTAGATAACAGATAATCAAGACTAGAGATTCCATGGGTGCTCTAATGTCACATCATGGAGCATGTTATAAAAATAAGTAGAAGGTCCAATTAAGAATGATCATCACTAAAAATAGGTTTCCCCCATCAATAATTGTGATTTTTTTCATCATCAGGCAGAGTGAAACCTGAAGAATTTTGAAACACATTATCATTTGACCACTATTCTGTTTATAGATAACATTGGCAATGTGAATATTGTCTTATTGGGGTTACTTGTGAAGAGAGCAAGAAGTGGGAAAGATTATCTGGAGGAAAAGTTCCATAAAAATCAGAGATTCTTCACCAAAGTGTGGGCAGCTTAGAAGATATGGAAAAGCCAAAGCCTCTTTGCTATCTTGTTCACCCCTTTTTAATTTATTATAAATTTGGTGTCTTTCTTAATCAGAAAGTATTTAATCCCACAAAGTCATGAAAAGAGCAAGCCAGTTGATGTATTATTTTTCTATATGAAAATTTCAATATCGGTGTCTTAAAGATGAGCAGAAATGCTTTTATTCTTTTAATGTTTGCTTTTAATGAAGGTAGTAGATGGGACAGATGACAGCCATACAAAACAATTTCCTCCCTTTTTCCACATCAAAATTATAGCAGCATAGGTAGCAGCAATGCAAATTACCCAACACGACCCTATCTAATATTCCTCGACCCTAACCTGAAGACGCCACCTACCCGGGTCAGAATATAGGTCGCTTATTAAAATTTGAAACAGCAGTAGGTCAAAGCATGCTAGGGACTTTTAGTGCACATCAGCATGGTCCACACGGCCAGTTAGAGTGCGGTGTGCTGGAGATTTATTCCTCTGTCTGCCATGCAGTAAGTGCTTGTGTAGATATCCCCTCAGTCTTTTCTGCTGAGACTGCCATGCAGGGGTAGCACATGTGAATATGGTAACCGTTACCTGCCCAATAGGAACTTTGACTCAGACCACCAACTCATTTAACAAAAAGCACTGAAACACCACCAGATGGTAATGACTCTCAGCTCACTGCTGACTTACACTTGATTCAAACCAGTGACCCAGAGCCAAAAGCGCCATAAACCCTTAGAAATTCACTGAGCCATTTAGGCTTCCGGGGGAAAAAAGCATTAAAAAGGGATAACAAACCCAAATAATTTACAGAATCTAGACCAAATATTATTCTGAGATACCCATGCAAAGCTCACATTCTACTTTCAGCTCCATTGACTTCAATAGGGGGTTCATAGGTGAAGATGAGAGAATTGACCCTTTTCAAATGTAGACATTACAAACAAATGTGTTTTAAAGCAAATCATTTTTAAAATGAGTCTTTCTTTCATTTACTCTCCAGGCCTGAGCAAAGAATTCCAATGATTTAAAACATCTTGAACACCAAAAATCTAGAAGTCAGCTCTCAGTATAGGAGGCAGCTTTTTAATAATTTATTTTAAAATAAAAGCATATTTTTGGTCTACATATATTTCATTACAGATCTGGAATATTAGACAACTAATATGTTACCTGTTGACTTCAAATAGAAATACCATGTGTATGAGTGAGTGGAGGGGGAAGGGGTACACTGGTGGAAATGTAATTAGCAGTTTTATTAATATTTCAAATAATAACTATTATTACTTGATAATTGTCTGTGTCTTTATCCATAATATTAACTCAATTTTCATTTTCCTTTCAATGTTATTCTGTATGATGATTCTCAGACTCTCTTAGACATGTATTAACATCTCTCTTTTTATGTTTTCTGTTTAGTGTTGCTTTTTCTAGTCTGTCTTCAAAATTTCTGCATTGATAGCAGTGTCTTTTGTTCCTTCATGTCTACAGTACAAAGCCCCAACCAGACTTTTTAGAATTTCACTTAGTGCTAAAAGTGTAGAGATTTTAGACTCTTAAATTTTATGTAATTTTTAATTCCAGCATTGATTTTTTTTTCATTTTCAACATTACATTGATTGATAAAGAATTGACATTAGCAATTAGTGCTTTCTCAGATTTATCTGTCCCTCTCTACTGAAAAGTAAACAGTCTCCTATTTTTTTGGACTTCAAAACTTTGTGCTAGATTACCACAATAATTGCTAAATTAATCATACTTGCCAAGGCTCTATAAAAATATAGTTGTACTTTAGTTTTAGTAGAAAAATGAATACATTAGTCCATAAGACATATACATGAAGAGTGGCTCCCACTGGATTTTTAAGGAATTGAATCCAAGAGGTTTAAAGTTCCATTTTAACAGTAACAGTCTCTAAAAATTGCAATTCTTGTTTTACAGTCAGAGGTAACAAAGGAAATCAAGCAATTCACTTGATATTTATTTTAGTAAAAGTAAACTACTGACCTCCCTACCTGTTCTATAGACTACTATTAACCTTGTCTGCAGGAGGGTGGTGATTTGAAGAGTTATGATTGTTAATGGCCTTTGAATGCAGCCAGCCCAGGCCACTTACTCCCCAGTGTACAGCATGGCTCAGCCTTTTCCAGATGGGAAAATGATAAGGAGACCAGGAAGATAGCAGGTCATTCCTGGGCAGCCGCCAGAAAATTGCTGCAAAATGAATCATGCAGGTCTGAGGTGCTTTACCCAGCATTTTTCTGTTTTAATTTATCAAGCCAAAGCTTGTTGACATGGAAGTGAATGACGTTGTGCAGTGTACTCTAAAAAGTGAGCTCAGAGGTTTAGTGGAACAGAGCTCTGGCCATAAATAATAAAAAAGATCTGTGGAATATTTTCCCTAGCAGCACCTGCCCTATTGTTTTATATTCATTTGCAGTTAGCCGAAATCTCACTTTCAGCATCAATTGTAAAATAAAAAAAGCTAGTTCTTTGAAATTTTACATAGACACAGAAATCTGTTGTTAACTATTATCAAAGATGGTAATTCTCAAACTGGTACTTTACTCTGGAGCTATATGTATTTGTTTATCAAATATAATTAACTGATTGAATAGACTCAAAGCATTATTGATAACGTTGTGGAAGTGCAGTATGATCAGAACTGCATTACAGTCAGAAAGTTTTAAAGTCATAGTCAAGATCTCTCCTCCCAAGGAAAAAAGTGAGACAGAGGGCCAAAGGTAGGAAAACTGCATGAGTTTCCCCTTGCAGCCTTTGCTTCATATATTCTTTTACCGAGATTAAGCCCTAGCCTCTAGAACCAGCGGATCCCTTCAAATCTGCTAGGATGCTCTGCACAGAGACCCTGTGCCCCTTTCAGCAGAGCTGGCTGTCTGACCCACAAAAATTCAGATTAGTTTAAGAATCTGATTTCTGGGTTTTGAGCCTTTTAGGGTTGATGATTTCAAACTTTTCTCCAGAAACACAAGGGCTAGAAACTAACATTTTATTTTAAGAAAAACTGAGATTTACATGACTCCCGGAGCTTGTGCTTTAAGAAAAATACCAAATATTGTGAGACGACACAATAAAATCATGAGAGTTAGCAATATTCTGGAGATCTAGGAGACCAAGATTGTAATTAACTCCTGAATAGATTCCTCATGGTGTTGGGAGGAAAGATGTATGTCACTTCCATCCTTTCCTCAGCCCTCCCTTTCCTAGGCACAGATCATGGCCCACCCTAAAGAGAGCCCTCTGCCGCATCCAGGGACTATCCCATACTCCCACAAGCTCCACCTAGGCTCTCTCTCTCTCTTTCTCTCCAAGCTTTCTGTTTGGGCTCCATTTATTATTAATTATAATGTTATTTATTACAATGGCTATTTTCAACCAGAAAAACTATCAAATCATTAACTTGCACTCAGAAGTGAAATGAAATGTGTGTAGTTAGTTGAAGCTTATAAACTGTATTTTATACCACAGCTGAGATCATTGGCATTTCCATGGTGTATCTAAAAGCAGGTTGATTTTGGAAAACTTCTGCCCCTGAAAAGTTGCATTAAATTTTATATCATGTCCTAATATATGATAAAATCCCTTTTGCTAATAATGCTGTCACATTTGTGTGAAATGAAGATTGTTGTCTCACCCACACAGAGGACAGGATGACACTTTAATTGGAAAATGACATTGTTAGGAAAATTTATGAATATTTTATTATCTCCCCACCCCCAACTCTTTATATCCCCCCTCCATTTATTATTGTATTTATTATTTCTTAAGAACTGACATTATGCTCAGTGCGGTACAAAGCATAAAGGAGGATACAGTCCTTGCCCTTGGGACCTTATAATGCAAGATATGTATAAAATTGAAAGTAGGTGACATTACCATCTTGCTCAGCTCACAGTACATGCACATTGGCTGGGTTCCAAACTCTCTCCACTTCTGAGCTTAGGCTCTCTCTTAAGTCTGGTTGTTTCTAGGGGTTTTTTTACCTGCCAGACCTTTCCACCCCTGCTCTAGTTCCTACTGCCTCAGATAAATACACAATCCTTTTATGCCACTGGAATGGAGTTAACAGAACCCATTTTGTCCTCACATGGTCACAGACCTGAGTGAGTTCCCCTTCCTGCCTCTCACTAGAAGTCTGTAAGGGGAATCTAAGCCTCTGTGCTCTGGATCTTCTGGGGTGTGTTAAGTTTCTGGAGCCTGAATGGAGTCCAACCACTGGCCCAATCTCAGGGTCCCTAGGCACACTCTCAAGTGCCGACCTTCTGTCTAGCACCCACGCTTCTGAATGTAATAACCTGCTGTCCAGCCACCTAATTCCCCTCCCCCTCCAGCACAGTGCTGAACCTTCAGACACCCCAATACTTAAACAATCCCCTCTCCCAGAACTCCACCCCAGAGGTGTGAAGCTTCTGGTTTACAGTTTAAACTCTTTCATGGGCACACAGTAGTTGTGAAGCTGTCAACACACACACACACTTGCACAGTCTAAGAACTTTATACCCTTCCTGTGGGAAGTAGTTCACTTTTCTTTTCTTTTCTTTTTTCATACTGTTTATTTAGGAAGTTTTAACAAGTTCACAAATGCTTGTCATGTAAATATCAGAAACAAAACAATCATTACAATAGTTCGCTTTTCTTTTTTTTTAAAAAAGAGACATTATACAGGAATATAGTCCTCAGAGCTTTCTAATTAACAAGGTGAGCACCATTACAACACCAATGTCATTTCTATTGATTTTATTGCATGGAGTGAAATCTCTATATGCACATAATTAACAGACCAGGTATGTCTATCCTTAACAAATCCTGTTTCATATGGATTTATATAAGCTGAGAGCATAGACTGCAAGTGGCTAGCTAATATTTTTGCTAAAATCTTTATCATGATTTAACAGAGACATGGGCCTATAGAAACTGCATAAGGTAAGTTCTCTTCCATCTTCAGGGAGAATAACCACAGTAGCTTTTTTCATAGGTTGTGGAAGTTCCTCCCCTAACAGAATGGCATTGATGATACCTTTAAAAGGACCCACTAATGCTTCCTTAATTCTCTTGTAAAACTAATGGAAGCCATTAGATCCTGCAGTTTTATACTTTTCATACTTGCTATTGTCTCTAGAATTTCTTAATGTAAAGTTTCTTTACCAAGTTTGTATATCTTTGACAAGCCTGCTACTTCCAAATATTTTTGAATAATTTCAATGCTTGGAGTATCTTAGGCATAGAGCTTTTTATAATTAGGAGCTAAAGTAGCACATATTTCATTATAGTGTGCAACTATCTTTTGCTGATTGTTCTTAATTGGTGGAATAATATGTTGCTCTTGAATCCCTTTAAGCTTTCCAGCTAATAGTCTATCACTTTTATTTCTTTTTAAATAAAATATCTGCTTTGTATACCTAAGGGCTTTTTCAGTGTCATCTGTCAACATATTTGACTTCCCTCTAATATTAGTTAATTGTTGATGTGGTTTTTCTGAAGCTGTGTTTTTATGAATGTCTTGTAACCTTTTTAGCTCCCGTTCTAATTCTATTTTTTCTTGAGCTCTTTCTTTTTTTCAGTTGAGCGACTCCGCTAATCAACTGACCCTTAAATACTGCTTTACCTGCCTCCCAAAGAAGGCCTCTTTTTATATTGTTTGGGTCATTTAATTGCAAGTATTGAACAATGTCCTCTTTAATTGCTGCAACCCAATCTTTGTCTTGGAGAAGCAAGCAGCTATTTGCTAATAAAGTAATCTTTGGGACCCAACCCAGTTATCAAATATTACTTCCACTGATGCATGATCTGACCATGTAATGTTGCCAATTTCTGCAGATCTTGTCTGCTTCATTAAGGAGTTATTAGAGATTAACATTAAATCAATCCTAGTATATAACAGATGAGGATGTGAATAAGATATGTAATCTCTTTCCCCTGGGTGCAATTCTCTCCAGCAATCTGAAAGATTGAATCTTTGACACAGAGAAGTCAATGCTCTACCTGCTTCCCTATTACCCATGTCTTTTTTCTATCAGATCTGTCCCAGTAAGAACTTAGTGTGCAATTGAAGGCCCTCCAAGTATAATTTTCCCTTCCCTAAAGTGTGGCATTGTTTTAATGAAGTCCTTTAAAAAGGGTTGGGTTTTTGCTTTTTGTTTGGCGCATACACTGAACCCCCTCTTATTAATAACCCAGAAATTGTGCCCTTCAACAATATAAATTGTCCCTCTTATCCTTGCATTGATCTTTAATCTGAAAAGGTACATGTTTAGCCAATGTGATGCCCACTCCCCTTTTCTTTTCTTTATCTGAAGCAAAATATGTCTGTTGAAACAAGTTACCTTTCATGAAAATAATTTGCCCCACCTGAAAATGAGTATTTTGCAGTAGAATAATCTGATAGTATTTAGCCCTTTCACATTCAAAGATGTTATTGTAAAAGGAAAAGAGATTGAGAACTTCTTGAAAACCTGAAATTGTTGTGATTCTTTACTGGGTGATGTTGTTGCGTTGATTGTGTTGCCACCGTCTCTCTTGTTTCTAATTATTTTGCATTCACTATTGTGTGCCTGAAAATGGCTTGGTTTCTGTTTGTGAACTTCCATATCTATTTCTTGTATTAATTCCCTTTGCCTCTCCATTCCCCTCCCTCTTCTGCATTTCCTTTATTCTAAATCAGAGTTGGCAACCTTCGGCACGCGGCCCATCAGGGTAATCTGCTGGCGGGCCAAAAGGCATTTTGTTTACATTGACCGTCCGCAGGCATGGCTCCCCACAGCTCCCAGTGGCCGCAGTTCACTGTTCCCCACCAATGGGAGCTGGGGGAAGCAGTGGGCCATAGGGACGTGCTGGCCGCCGCTTCCTGCAGCTCCCATTGGCTGGGAACGACGAACCACGGCCACTGGGAGCTGTGGAGCGCCATGCCTGCAGACGGTCAACGTAAACAAAATGTGTCGTGGCCCACCAGCGGATTACTCTGATGGGCCGCATGTCAAAGGCTGCCCACCACTGCTATAAATTCACGAATGAAATACCAGCATAACTGTAAAACAGTCCCCAAACTACTCTGCTTCGCTGAACCTTAACCCCTGTACTCCCCCACAAGCACTTGGACTGCTTCTCCTGCAATCCAAATGTGGTACATTCTCCACCTATGGGATCTTGACCCTCGCCCTAAAGGACAGATTGCCATCTGATCATTTGAGTTATGGGGGAGAGTTTACACAGAACCCCTAAAGGTTCTTCTCTTCCTCTCTCTATTTTCTCCAATCTCCTCCAATCTTGAAATCCCCCCCCCACACACACACACACACTCCCTTCTTATTGTTCTTTATTTCCTCTACACTACACAGCTATTACTGATCACCCAATTAAAGTAAACTTCATTGTTTTTTTAATAACATTAACATAGTTACTGTTCAGCTTTTCATTCCAAGTGACCCCCAAGAAGTCCTTTCTGATTAGTTTTTGGATTACTACTCAGGCATCTGAATTCTCTTGTTCGGCTTCACTTCTGCCGTTGCCAATATGGTCTCTAAAGTCTTTTGTCTTTTCTTTTCCTGTTTTTCCTGGGTTTCACCATTTGTCAAGAGTTTTTCTGCAGTTTATCGGTAGTCATTACCTCTGGAAAGTCTTCTTCTATGTCTGAGACTTGGATTTTTATCCCAAGTGACTGGAGTGTATTTTCCCCCTGTTTGCAGTCTCATTGTGTAATACTGATTTTGGAAGCTGAATGAGAGCTTAAATGGGAATCCCCATCTGTAGTGGATATCTGCCTTCCTGAATGCTGCTGTAATTCCCCCAGCTCTCTCCTCTTTTTTTAAAGTTGGGCCAGAGAGGTCATGGAAAATGTGCAGCTTGTGACGTTTGAGCATGAGATCTGAATGCTCTCTGGCTTTTTTTCATACTTAAATTTTTCTGCTGATAATCATGAAATTTCATAATTAGGTGTCTTGGTTTATTTTTTATTATGAGGCCCAGGTCAGTGGAGCAGCGCTATATGTGCTCTTTCCACTTTTACCTCTTCCAGAGAGATCAGATGTAACAACTCCACAATTAAAGTTTTTACATGCCAATTGGGTTTCTCCTTCAGTGTTTTCAGGCAGTCCCTTAATTCTGATGTTTTTCCTCCTTGATCTCTTTTCTATATCATCCAATTTAAGCTGCATCTCTCTCTTTCTCTCGCTCTTTGCTCCATCAGTGCCACACGGCCCTGCAGCGCTGTTTCTCTCTCACTTGCTTCTCTTGGGTCATTCTCTAGCACCATGACTCTCTCTTCCAAGTCAGCAACTTCCTTCTTTATTTCAAGAAGCTTGGTCATCAGATCATTTCTCATGGCCTGGAACTGAAAGATCATCTCCAGCCATTAGATTTTCGCCACCTCTGGCATTTCTTCCTGATTTGGCTGCCATGTGCTCACTTGGAGTCTGAGACGTTTCTCCATGCTGTCAGCCAGAAACATTATTCTCAGTGAGATCTCTCTTTACATTTTCAGAAAGGAAATAAGAAAAGGAATACTTGTGGCACTGTGACGGGTTGGTATCACAGAAACCCCCTTGGAGCTGCCACCTGGTGTGCCAAGACTACTTCTGCCCCTGCTTTCCTGCCTTTTCCAGGTTGGGACTCCAGAATCCTGTCTGTTTTGAGCCAGACTCGCTAGTCTGCTGCAAACCCAGACTCAGGTGTGAACCACGGCCCCTAACAGCTGTAGGCCTGCCTGGAAGCAGCTTAGGAAGTGCTCTTGCCTTTGACACCCAGGTGCCCAACTCCCAGTGGGGTTCAAACCCTGAATAAATCCATTTTACCCTGTATAAAGCGTATACAGGGTGAACTCATAAATAGTTCACCCTCTATTTCATAGATAGAGAGGTATGCACAGCTGTTTGCCCCCATCCAGGTACTCCACGTACTCCAGGTAACTTTATAAGTAAAAAGTGATTTTAATAAGTACAGAAAGTAGTATTTAAGTGGTTCCACATAGTAACAGACAGAACAAAGTGAATTACTAAGTAAAATAAAATAAAACATGCAAGTCTATGTCTAATCACCCTAAATACAGATAAAAACCTCACCAGTTCCAGCAAACTTTCTTTTACAGACTATGGTTCTCTTAGCCTGGGTCCAGCAATCGCTCACACCCCCTATTGTCCTTATCTTTGTTCCAATCTCTTTCAGGTGTGTCGTTGGGAGGTGGAGAGGCTCTCTCTTTAGCCAGCTGAAGACAAGATGGAGGGGTCTCCCAGGGGTTTAAATAGACTTTCTCCCCTGGGTGGATACCCTTCCCCTCTCACTGTGTAGCATCCAGTTACCCTGGAGTTTTGGGATCACATGGGCAAGTCACATGTCCATGCACAACTCTAAGATGACACAAGTATTCCTTTTCTTATTTTCTTTTTGCTGACACAGACTAACATGGCTACTACTCTGAAACCTTTAAAATTTTCAGATTTTCTTGGATAAGCCATCCTCTGAAACTCTGTGCTCTGTTTTATGGGATATTTAGTAGATTTTGGGGGTTGATGGAGGCAGATTACTTTGCTATCCCCTCAGAGCTCTGACTTCACACAGCCATGTTATTCTGGGCCCCTGCGGGCCTCTCTAACTTTATGCCCTTTTATACCTAATCATGTAAAGCACAAGAGAGCGCAGATCATATAAAAAAATTGACCATCCTCAGTGGCGGCCACCACTTCCTGCAGCTCCCATTGTCCAGCAGCAGCTAACTGCAGACACTGGGAGCTGCGGGAGGATGGGGGACCATGCCTGTGGACCAGTTCCTGCAGCTCCCATTGGCTGGGAACGGCGAACCGCAGCCACTGGGAGCAGGCGGTGGGGGGGCTGTGCTTATTCTGATCTCATTTATACTGGTGTAAATCAGAAGTAATACCACTCAAGTCATTGACTAAATCTTCAGCTGGTACAAATCAGCACATCTCCATGGAGATATGCTAATATACACCAGTTGAGAATCTGGCCTGTTATGTTTTCAAACTACTAAAAATGTGGTAAGGCCATCTCAAAAACAAATACAAACAGAGCACCTTTCCCAAGGGCTTACAAAGTTAACACAACATCTAAGAGCTATTAAAATACAACATGGGATGGGGGGGAGGGAAATATGGTTGATTTTTTTTCATTATTATTATTTTCCTCATCCACACTTTTTGTAGCTTTATGGCAGACATTATGCTGCAGGAGGATAGAAAGCCAGATCCTCATCAGGTGTAAATTGATGCCATTGGAATTAAACCAGTTTGCACTGGATGAAGTTCTGGTCCAATGTTCTTTTTCAAAGGGTATGAAGTGGCATCTCTATCTCTTCCCTATGTCCCACATTAAGGGGGGGAAAGGCCCATGATCAATTAATTTCCTATCAATTTCCAGTATCTGCTAATATAGCCACAGACTAAGGAACAACCTTAGAATCATAGAATCATAGAATCTCAGGGTTGGAAGGGACCTCAGGAGGTCATCTAGTCCAACCCCCTGCTCAAAGCAGGACCAACCCCAACTAGATCATCCCAGCCAGGGGTTTGTTAAGCCTGACCTTAAAAACCTCTAAGGAAGGAGATTCCACCACCTCCCTAGGTAACCCATTCCAGTGCTTCACCACCCTACTAGTGAAAAAGTTTTTCCTAATAGCCAACCTAAACCTCCCCCTCTGCAACTTGAGACCATTACTCCTTGTTCTGTCATCTTCTACCACTGAGAACAGTCTAGATCCATCCTCTTTGGAACCCCCTTTTAGGTAGTTGAAAGCAGCTATCAAATCCCCCCTCACTCTTCTCTTCTGCAGGCTAAACAATCCCAGTTCCCTCAGCCTCTCCTCATAAGTCATGTGCTCCAGCCCTCTAATCATTTTTGTTGCCCTCCGTTGGACTCTTTCCAATTTATCCACATCCTTTTTGTAGTGTGGGGCCCAAAACTGGACACAGTACTCCAAATGAGGCCTCACCAGTGCCGAATAGAGGGGAATAATCACGTCCCTCGATCTGCTGGAAATGCCCCTACTTATACAGCCCAAAATTCCGTTAGCCTTCTTGGCAACAAGGGCACACTGTTGACTCATATTCAGCTTTTCGTCCACGGTAACCCCTAGGTCCTTTTCTGCAGAACTGCTGCCCAGCCATTCGGTCCCTAGTCTGTAGCAGTAGCATATTATTACAATATATCTACCTACCAGCAACTGCACTGTTAAAAAAAAACTAATAATACTGACGCAGTACATTTTTTATTTTTCAATGTATAAAAATGCATCTATTATAACGGTCTGTGCTGGCACTCAGAATCAACAGAAGTGGACTGCATGATCCTAGTGAGTCTTTCCCATCTTGTGAGTCTATATAGCAATTTTAATCAATACTCTTCTCCCTAAGTTCTGCCTCTCCCCAAAATCAAACAAACATAATACAAATGGGCATTACACCATGCCCTTAAGGTCAACAGACTTGGGCATCATCAGACCAAGAGGAAAGCAAATGCCGGAGTCAAGAGACCTTCTCTGAAAATGTCCTGTTCTCAGTGCCTGGACATGCACATCTTGGGAGCATAAGTTGTAATACAAAAAGAACCAGCTTTGACATTTCCAAATTGAAGTTTTTTCAAACTCTCCATTCTGCAAAATATTTCAATGTTTTGACTTTTCAGGACTAAAGCACATTTTGAAGTACTAGAATTTTCCACAGGGAAGAAATGTCTAATTTTCAATCAGCTGTAGCAGAAACCCAAGCCCTACAACAAGAAATCAGCAATACAGAATCAGAGACAAGATGGGGGTGGGAGGAGGGGAAAGGGGGTAGCATATGGGGCACATTGGACAGACAATCTCAGTGAAGTGGGAGCTAGATGAATGTGCATGAAGCCAGTCTAATTATCTGAGAGTGAAAGGTCATCAAAATCAATTTGCAGCATTATGTGCAAAGGTCATTATCAGACTCAGATTTTCTATGCCCATTTAAAACACAATAAAAATAAAGTGGTTGTTTCAATAACTATGATTAGTAAAGAAAAAGGCATATCATTGAGCCATCTGTTTAAACATTTGTGCTACCTTAGATTTTATTCAAAACATTGCAGATAATGAGAGGTGGTGTTTTAGTAAGGCTGTGAGGTTTTTAATCCTGAAATGTTCTCCATTGGTTTTCAGGATTTATAACACCAACAGAATTGAAAGCACCTCTCTAAAATGATAGCCCTTTGAAATCAATAGTGTAATATTTCTAATTTGTTTCTTTTTTATTAGTGACCACTTCATTATTATTTTTATCATCATTTTATGGAATGAGATAGGCTAGAATTCATTCTTCTTTGCTCTTATATGAGGTTAAGTTGCTTACTCATTGGCACAGATGGCCTGAGCTGACCTGATGTGTGTTAACACCCCCATGTTGAAGCTGCCCCAGTGCAAGCAAATGTACATATGTGTAGCCAACAGACACAAAGCAACCCAGAAACACATAAACCCAAAAGGGTATCCAACCTAGCAGTGTTGATAGTGAACGTATATTTAATCTTTGTGCGGGGATTGCCCCCTACCGCAGAAATATGGGTCAGGGGGTAGTCTAGTGGGGAAAAACATCACAGCATTTCTCTTGTGAAGTTTTCTTTGATGTAAGAATTCAGAGGCAGGCTGCCTGGTAACCCCATACAGGCAGCTACCTTTGAACACATTACAAGGAGGGGGTCTCCTATATGGAGGTGCGTCACACAAAAAGTAACATGCCTGGGGCTGCACTAGTTTTTGCATGAATTCTGTATTGAATTTGCCATGCACCTGCCCAACATATGGACCCTGGGGAAAGCCTTCTACAAGGTCCCATATTACTTCAATTAAATTATTATCTCTAGGGATTTAACAAACAATGTTAAATTTCTGGCGTTTTGTCACAAAGATCTTGATCCTATGAGTGGATTCAGGTAGGTAACCCTGGCACTGTGTGGAGCCTAAGTGAAATCATGGGACTCCACACAGGTGCAAGGGGTGACCCACATTCACCAGCTTGCAGAGCAAGTCCAGTGGTTGCTTCCTATTCAACATAAAAATTGGGGGGCAGATTGTGAATCCCTTACTCAAACAGGTGAACAGTTCTTCACACTAGAATCTCATTGTGATCTCATCAATTTAGCCCTCAATTATCTTTACAAGCTACCATCTCTCTGTAAGCCCAAAGCTGCGAGGGGCTCAATGACTCATTTGAGGTGCTCCCTATTGACACTGAGGAGGCGCTAACTGCCAGGCAGAACAGGTCCCCTCAAGCAAGATCAAAGAAAGTAAGGCATCACTAATTTATTATTGAGTTTACCAGAAGATTAATTATTCCTTAATTACTTCCCACCCTCCACCCCCCCCGGCTGCAAAAACAAAATCACGTTCAGAGAACATGTAGGTTGTGTAGTGAAGCGTTTAAAAGGCAGACAATACCAAAGTTAAGGTTGATCAGTCAAACTTAATTTGGCCCCCTTCTGCGCATACTTTACTATCTTTAATTCCAAGATCACATGCTATTTCTCACAAAATACAATATGATATAAAATTTAGACCTTGTATGTGTCCTAACCTGCCTCACCATTTCCCTTTCCTTTTATCTCCTGTTTAAAACATATTCTTCCAGTCTACAGGGAATAAATTCTGTGTCTACTGAAACTGATTCTTACTAGCTGTAGCTACTGTTATACCTCCTTAGACATCTTATCAGGCTGACAATAGTCCAGCGTTTTTCTTTTCTCTGATATAATCTTTGTTTCTACTTGGATCACATCAGGTTTAACGCCAGCTCTGACCAAAGCAAAGAATTCTGCAAATATTATCTTCAGGTTTTACATTTGTCTTCCTGTTTGAAGAGAAGCTAGGAATGCCACAGTCCTTCCTTGCAGCAGAAGGACTTGCACAAAGGCTAATTTAACTAGCTTGCTAAGCTTTCAGCTAAGGTCATTGTGCCACTTCCTGTATCCTGTTTTCTAGTCCCATTCAAGCTTCCTATCAATTGTTGACAAGAAGTTTGTTGATGAACATACCCTGGGAGGACCATAAACCAATTAGCGGAGCAAATAAAAAGGTTATGAAAGCCATGTCATAAACTGTGATTTTCCACTGTGTCACAAGCATCTTAATTTTCAGTTAGCTTCATTGCAAAATAAAAAAGTTAATAATATTCATTTTCTTTGTATTTCCCTTCTCCTATTCCATTAGGTTTCAGTGGACTAGTTCAATAAAAGGATAAAGGAGCACTATTCACTAGAAAACAGTTATTTAGGTACAATAATTTGTACTTTATGTCATATTATAATGGTGAGTGTAAATTTTCCTTTGAACCATATTTTATTAACGTTTTTTTTTTCCACAGAGTTACATCAAAAGAGTCTATAAATAAGTGATGTGCTCTGCCTGCCAGCTCTTACATGCATACCAATTACCTCTATTGGTTTCAGGACACGTAGTCAGTACTTTAAACAACCCAGATAATATTGCAAACTGAAATATTCAACATCTCCATCTTGGTATGCTGTCAGCATGCAGAGAACAATTATAATTGGTAATCAGTTTCACTGCTGGTAAGTTGAGTGGCATGATGCATTTTATATCCATGCTTATGTCAAACTCAATTAACATTCTAACACAGTGTATTTCAAAGACACAGACCTAATCTGAAGGAACAACGCATTTTTTTATGTTAGAAATTCTTATATTTCATGAAGGGAACTTGAAGCATAAATACATTTATTAAATACAATAACAGTCTGTTTTAGTTTCCAGAAGAAAATGGAGAACATATATCTTTAGTTTCAAATATCCATTGTAAGTGGGGCTTTCAGAAAACATAAAATGATTGGGATTTTTTTCCTAAATACAATGTGCATTATGAACACATTGGAATTGAAAAAGGTTCATTCAAATCTTTTAAAAAACTAAATTAAACTATTGAAGCAGGCAATTTTTACTTATTTCTTTAACAGTAATTCACAAGTATCACAGTGCCTTGACAAATTCAACACAAAATGAATAGTAAAATAAAATCACAAATAAAAAAAAGAACAAAGTATATTTGGATCAAATCCTAAAGCTGATAAAAGGAGATGAAAGCTACAGTGGGCAGTTCTGAAATATGGTTCATTCTCCCAAACAAATCCCACTCTCACATCACGCGTAAACCCTTTTGCAGACTCTCGGGTACTCCCGGATATCTTAACATCAGTTTATGGCTTGGAATAATGGATTAACCCTGTAGCACAGAGTATACAAGTTGTAATGGATACAAGGTCTCTAGAAGTCTGGCTGACACAGACCACAATTCTTGTCCAGTAGTGTTCCACATACAGTTGGTTTCCTATAGCATTACATAGATGGCCAGTACTTGCCATACTGCATGCTCTGTTGGAGGTGACAGCATTTCCATAACACGTCTTCTCTGCGTGTGCACTGTTTTATGCACTTACTGCATTATTTTCTTCTCTTAATTGTCACGTATGCTCCTCCATATGGCACGGCAGCATTTGGCCTAGAGCTATGTGATAAAGGAACACCCAAGTGAGCTGTTTTGTTTCCATTTTTGCAGTAGAATTTTTTAGCACATTATAAACTATCTGATCATGTTACTTCTCTGGTAAAAGAAAGACCTTCAGCAGCATGATTCAGAGAGGACATGAGATGAGACTGACCTCTGTCCTGATTCTCCATTGAAAACACCCGAAAGTTGAGATGCTTAGCCATGCATTATCTAAACTATTTGAACCTCTCAGATCTGCATAATGGACCTGGAAGTCTCAAAGGAACAGCCATTTATGATATTTCTGGCCCAATGGAATTAAGGGGCATTTTTTTCTCCTTTTCCCACCTCTACATGCCAGGCCAAAACAGCTTAATTTATTATGGGGTTGTTGGGACAAAAATCCTTTGCCAAGTTGTGGAGAAGCTGCTGAGTTCCTTACAGTTACTACTCCTTATTCAGCACTACCTCCTTATTACCTACACCACAGAACGGTGGCAACTGCTTTTCTCCACTTCCCTCTCATTCTGCCCTCCCTCAAAGTTCGATTCTCTCTCCCATCTTGTTCTACATTCACACAGTCTTGTGGCAAGATAATTTTGTAACAAAGTATAGGGTATAATTTGGATGTTGATGACATGCAGTTGGCCATCTTGTCTCATTGACCATGAGAGTCTGTTTTCTGCTCTGGAGGTATGCTTGGATAATATTGTCAGCTGGATGCATTAGAAATACTTTTTTTTTAACTCTTGGAATACAGAAACCATAGGTTGAGATTGTTATGAAGATACTTCATCTTTTTTTGTGTCCCTTCTAGTTTAGAGGACTTGGAGGTTGCAAGTAAATCTGGGCAAACAATTCAAACTAACAGTTTATTCCTTGGACTGAGCCTTTCTCCTCATTTGCAAATTGTTCCTCAGAGCTGGGAAGCAAATTTCAGCCTATGGATTGCTCAGTTTGTTCACTGCAATTATTCCTCTGAGAGTTTGATATTCACAATTTGTTTTCATGGCTGGGAAAACAGGTAAATAAGTCACATGTTATTGCTGCTCTTCCCTGAGTGGATGGCCTCATTTCTATCAACAATTTCTTTCTGAACAGAATTTTTTGATAATTAAATGAATCTTGGTTACAGTTCCAGAATTCGCTTTCCATGGATGTCGGGACAAAATTAAAAAGGCCAAGGCACAAAATGAGGTTAAACTAGCAAGAGACATAAAGGATAACAAAAAATGTTATACAAATACATTAGAAGCAAGAGGAAGACCAAGAACGGGGCAAGCCTGTTACTCGATGGGTGAAACGGGGGACAATAACAGAAAATGTGGAAATGGCAGAAAAGCTAATTGACTTTTTTGTTTGTTTGTTTTCACTGAAAAGCTTAGTAACAAATGGACATCTAACTTAATGAATGCCAATGAAACCGAGGTAGGATCAGAGGCTAAACAACTCGTTAAAAATTACTTAGACAAGTTTGTATTCAAGTCACCGGGGCCTGATGAAATACATCCTAGCACGCTCAAGGAGCCGACTGAGGAGATATTTGTGCCATTAGCAATTTTCTTCAAAAAGTCATGTAAGACAGGTGAGATGCCAACGGACTGGAAAGAGCAAATATAGTGCCAATCTATAAAAAGGGGAATAAGGAAAATCTGGGGAATTACAGACCAGTCAACTTAACTTCAATATCCAGAAAGATCATGGAGCAAATAATTAAGCAATCAATTTGCAGACACCTAAAAGATAATATGGTGATAAGTAACAGCATGGATTTGTCAAGAACAAATCATGTCAAACCAATCTAATAGCTTTCTTTGACAGGGTAACAAGCCTCATGGATGGGGAAAAGTGATAGATGTAGCATATCTTGACTATACTGTCTTGCATGACTTTCTCATAAACAAACTAGGAAAATACACCCTAGATGGAGCCACTATAGGGTGGGTGCATAACTGGTTGGAAAACCATTCCCAGAGAGTAGTTATCAGTGGTTCACAGTCAAGCTGGAAGGGCATATTAAGTGGGGTCCTGCAGGGATCAGTTCTGGGTTTGGTTCTGGGCAATATCCTCATCAATGATTTAGATAATGGCATAGAGAATACACTTACAAAGGTTGCAGTGATACCAAGTTGGCAGGGGTTGCAAGTGCTTTGGAGGTTAGGATTAAAATTCAAAATGATTTGGACAAACTGGAGAATGGTCTGAAGTAAATTGGATGACATTCAATAAGGACAAATGCAAAGTACTCCATTTTGGAAGGAACAATCAGTTGCATACGTACAAAATAGGTAATTACTGTCTAGGAAGGAGTACCGCAGAAAGGGAGCTGGGGATCATAGTAGATCACAAGCTAAATATGAGTCAACAGTGTTACAAAAAAGCAAACATCATTCTGGCATCATGATGTCCTGTCACACACATCATTCTGGGATGTATTAAAAGGACTGTTATAAGCAAGACACACTAATCCACGCTGATTAGGCCTTAACTGGAATATTGTGTCCAATTCTGGGCGCCACATTTCAGGAAAGATTTGGAGAAATTGGAGAAAGTCCAGAGAAGAGCAACAAAAAAGATTAAAGGTCTAAAAAAACATGATCTATGAGGGAAAATTGAAAAAACTGGGGTTTGTTTAGTCTGGAGAAGAGAAGACTGAGGGGGGGACATGATAACAGTTTTCAAGTACATAAACTGTTGTTACAAGGAGGAAGGAGAAAAATTGTTCTCTTTAACCTCTGAGGATAGGACAAGAACCAATGGGCTTAAATTTCAGCAAGGGCAGTTTAGATTGGACATTAGGAAAAACTTCCTAATTGTTAGGGCAAATAAGCACTCGAATAAATTGCCTAGGGAGGCTTTGCAACCTCCATCATTGGAGATTTTTAAGAGCAGGTTAGACAAACACCTGTCAGGGATGGTCTAGATAATACTTAGTCCTGCCTTGACTAGAAGCCCTCTTGAGGTCCCTTCCAGTCCTTCGATTCTATGAATATTCACATTTACAAATCCTTAAGGGTAAGATTTAATACTCTTTGAATAGGTACTTTATATCATGAGCAGTCCCTCTGAATCTATGGAATGTAAGGTACTACTAAACCAAGTAGTGGTAGCATTACTAGGCCTATATCTCCAAATAATTTCTCACTTAACCCAGCTGTAGGTAAATTTAATCTCGGTGTCACTCTACTTCTGTGAAAAGCCATGTGTTCAACAAGGTAAGACACCTTTGTTAAGTAGCGCCATTTATGCAGGCTGCACACTTATTTATCCCATGACTAACGTGCAACAGCGGTGCAGAGCGTGGTGCAACAATGAAGTTGATTACTGTAATGCAATGCAAAGGGATCTTGCATTTACTGTGTATGACCTATGTTGATCCTGTGTTATTACAAACAACCTCTTTCTTTGACTTTTTCCCCTTCTACCGTGAAATTGGAATAGTTATATCAAGATTAAATATATTTAATTTTGTGCAATTATCAATGAACGAAGCACCTTGATGAAGGTAATGATAAAATAATTTTATTTCTAAAATATCCTAAGATAATTATGAAACTGTAGCATCTCTGACATCATATACCTTAGTCTTGAACTGAAACTTTCTTACCGTTGTGTAAAGAATCTGCAGCCTTATCCATTTTCCTCATCTTTAATTTCCTTTTTGCTTTTATCACTGCCTGAATTCACAGAAAATAATAGTTCTTATTAAAACAATGGAAAAGAAAGCATTCAAATAGCATCTATGTGTCTTTGATGTTCCCATGATTTATTATTTTCAGATCCATTTCAAATCT
Source organism: Chelydra serpentina (assembly GCA_037349315.1). NCBI lineage: Eukaryota > Metazoa > Chordata > Testudines > Chelydridae > Chelydra > Chelydra serpentina. The sequence continues at coordinate 34,851,440 of JBAIAC010000042.1, forward strand.
CTGAAGTTTGAGACACTGATTTATTCTTTCAGTATCATGATATCTGGCTTTTCAATGGGCACAACATAATCCTGATCTTCTTTGTAAATAGCGTGTCTGCATGAAAGAAAAGTGTGTTCACTTTCCATAGCTATTCATATAATAAAGATGTTACTGGTACAACTATTTGTAGAAACCAAATTTCAAATCTGAATTTGGAAATATTTATGGGAAAAGAACATTCAATTTACATATCTGAAAACTTTCTCCAAAGATGGTTGCAAGTTCATTCACTTGGAAAATAGAAGCAATACCATATGACCTCTCTGAAGAATCCCAATTAAAGAAATGCAACTCAAATGTTTAAATATCGATGTCAAATACTCACAACGAGCTATCCATGGTTAAATCAGGAATAGATTTTTAATTTGGGGAATAAATACTGTTGCCCCTTTTTGACCCGAATGGCTAGTCAAAGCTTAGGCCATGGGGGTGTTTCATTTAGTAGAAGTAGAAACTAATAGTCTGGTATTTTCTTTGATGGATTCTTGTTTATTTACAACTAATGTATAAAGTCCTGTTCCTCCAAATGCAGGAGGAAACAAAAACAGGTTCTTAACTTACAGCCCCAGAGCATCTCAAGCCAACACCAGACCCAAAAGTGCACTCTTTAGATTTTATTCCAGAGTCATGCTGTCAAAGACAGGGACATGTGTGGTAATGCCTAGTGGTTAGAGCAGGAGTGAGTAGGCCATGAATAGATGCCCACAGTCAGAGTCTGAGTCAGAGCCAGAGTCAGAAATTGGAGCTGAGGGCCAGAGCTGGGTTAGATGGAACAAGGCAAGTCAGGAGCAGAGTTGCAGTTCAGCCACTCCATGGGCCCTGCTGCAGCCCATTATAGAACCACGCTCCTTACACAGACTATCTATCATATAGAATCTGAGTGTCTGGCAGTCTTTAATGGATTTATTCTCACAACCTTCCCGTGAGGTAGGGAAGTTCCTTTTTACAGATGGGGAACTGAGTCAGAGGGAACCTAAGCAACTTGCTCAAGGTCACACAGGAAGTATATGACAAAGCAGGAAATGGAACCCAGGTCTGCCAATTAGCACCCTAGCCTCTGGACCATCACTCCTCTGTTCTTCTCCTGGGATCTATATGGCTGTGGATTCCATGTCTTTTTCCCATGCTTATTTCCCAAAACTTCAAAACACAATGGCCTGTTTAGAGTCAGGCTATAAAAAGGAACCTCCCATGTGGATGGTACTAACTCTGGTTTAATCTATCAGTATAGATCCATCGTGCACATCCGAAAATAGGCAGCCAAAAAAGGAGGCAACCAAAATTACTGACCACTTTGGAAAATGCTGGCTTTGATTTTTGCTCCAAATAATTATCTTCAGACCAACTCTTTAGTTTCATTAGGAAGTCAAACATTTGTTTTTAAGTGTAGATTGCCAAGCAGAATAGTCAGCTCAAAGACAGACTTGCCTTGTTGCATTGGAAATGTACATGTGAAGATTATGATCTCTATTATGAGTGTTAGAGTCAATCTAGCATAAGAAATGGGTTCTTCAGTGTGGGGCTTTTTTTTAAATTAACTATGTAAGAATATTAATCAGCCAGCAACATAGTCTTGAATGAACAAGCACACTGAAAGCATTTTAGCAAAGCCCACCTAATTAGCTTTGAGCAGTGGCATTGACTAGAAACACTTCTTAAGCATGGCTGCCAAAATGTGCACAGGGAGTACAGTAGTCATTATAGCCTGGCAGTGGCATCTCTGGGACTACAAAACTTTGCTGAACACTGGGAAGTCAGTTATATTAGCCTGCTAAGCAGTTAATGTCCTGTCACACACATCTGTGTTTACTACTATCAGATACTCCCAGATGTTCATATTGCTTATGTTTGATGGTCATTCTGGGACCCTCATGATGATGGGAAGCAAGTTATTAGAGAAGTACAATCCTTCACTGAAGATAGATCAAGGACTGTCTTTAAGATTGGGATATTGGAGTGATATAAGTGAAGGATTGTACACTAACAAGTATAAAAAGAAAATTAATTTGGTAACCTTAATTTGTGCTCTTTATATAGCCTCTCTTTCTCCTTATTTTCATAAATACAGCGATATTTTTAAAATGTGAATTTTAATGCTCATGAAAGTGAGGAACTGATCACACTGCCTGGAGCTAGGCAGAGTGCATCAGGAACTATTTAAGTTTCCATACACAACTCTTCTAGTTAATTAACTTCAATATCCCAGCTATCACAGTCCTGGCTCTCTCCTGAAATGACTCTGCCAACAGTGCTAAATTATACAATGGTTTTGTCATTTTAGCAAATCTGATGAAACCACCAAGCACATTTTAAAGAGTTTTGAAATGCTTCCTTCCACGTGTTGCGATATGTAAACACTCATATATTCTTTGTCCACTACCAGCTAAAGCTACTATATCCCCACAGTGCAAACATGCATGTAAGGAGTTCCATTGAACACAATAGGAATACTTGTGTGTAAAGTTATCCACTTGTATATGTGTCTGCAGGATCAGGATATAAAAATGTACCTACTGTTCACATAATATCTTGTCAGTTATTCAGACTTCTGAATTGGTTGTTCATTATTCAAATAAGCCTCCAGAGGAATATACACACCAAGTGTTGTCTAAAATAAAATTGTAAATACTGTGTTCATATAGGTAATATATTTTTTACAAACTGTAAAGCATTGGGTTTCTAGGTATTTTATTTCATTATTTATAAAATGGATCCAAACATACCAACATTCAAAGGCCAGAAGGGACCACTGTGATCATCTTGTTTGATCCCCTCCTGTATTATTCCTAGAGCATATCTTTGTCAGTGATGTAAAATCCAGCATGACCCTTGGTACATAAAAGACTTTCAGAAAGTGCCCATGAGATTTTTTGTATTCGTTTTAGTACTTGAAATGAGTAGCTCTGCAATACCCATAGTCTATTACTAGTGGCTTCTGAGAGTGCTACCAAATGTCTGCAGATACGGCATTATTTTATCCTGCCACTTTATTCTTAGAACGGTCGTCTGGGAATCACATCTTTAGCCAATCAGTATTTCTGACATTAAAACATTCTTGAAGCATTACTTTCCAGGACTTAATTAGTAGCAATAATATGGTGGTGTCTCTGTGGGTGTGTCTTACCAAAAACTAGCAAACATCCTATCTCACACAGAGTGGTGGGTACCCCACGATTACAGGTATCTGAATCCTAGTCAGATACTTTGATTGCAACTGTAATCTTTTCTTTAAGGGCCACATTCTGATCTCATTTACACTGTTGTAAATCAAGAGAAATTCCACTGAAGCCATTGGAGTTACTATAGATTTAAACTGGCTTATATAGGACCAACATTTGGTCCAATGGATTTATGCCACTATGAGAACAAAATCATGCCTGTAGGAATCCACATTAATATTCTAAGCCACCACCCCCGACCCTCTGCCTGACATTCATAGTTATAGTTGTGGTCAGACATGGTGAAAAAAAGCAAACATTTAATGAAGATTTTTGGTAGTAGTTTATTGAAAACCACATTTTTTAGATAAATGATTGAAAACAACATTTAGAGAGAAAAAACACCAGCTCTAGTTGTGATTCATAAAAAGGCACATTAAACAGCTTTAAAATCACCAGGGTTAGGGGAGAGCTAGCTAATTGTGAACTAAAGAAATTGTATGTTCAATTTGTTCCTTATTTAAAAAGACTCAAATGAGAAATTTAGGGGGCAGGGAGGAAACACCAAACAAGAAACTCACAGCATAACTTAAAGGTTTTCTTAACACAAGTAAACATTAAAGCTTATCTCCCAGAACTCACTGGAAGAGAAAAGTTCTCACCTGCTCCTCTATATCCTCCCCCCAAGTCCAGGTGCCTGGGCTCTTATCCTACCTAGCTGCTAAACGCTGACCTCACCTGGAAGGATAAAGCTGCTTCTTAACTTGGAAAAGTACCCATTTACTGACATGGGTTATAAACTGAGCAACTAACTTGTCAAGTCTACTAGTTTTCCCCAAAGGAAAAGCACATTTGTAATTCCCCTCATAAGAGAAGCACAACTCAGGTGAAAAAACACAGAGGGAATTGTTTATTCAGATGGTAGCCACACAGACACTTACTCTCCCTCTTTGTCTAAGCCATAGGCTGAAGAACACAGCTTGTACTGCACAGTGATACCACACAGGGTCTGCCTAAATCTTGGCCTAGGTTAAACAGTCACCAAATGGCTTGCTGACTGCACTGCAACCTCCTCTACAAAACCTTTTACCCTGCTTTGGGCATGTTACAGCTATGAGCTTCTGCAGGAATTTAAACCACTTAGATGTTAGCATGGTGTTTGGGTCAGAGCAGCTGATACTCATCAAAGAATAGGTGAAGTAGGCCAAATAAGTGTGGTTTATCAGAGTAATTCATCACCCCAGATGAACAGGCAAAAGCAATTTAAAAAATCACAATGCTGAATTACACCAATTACAAACACACATCTGAAAGCAATATGGCTACCTGTCTCCTAAACTACATTTCCCATAACACCAATGGCTTATGGTCAAGGGTTGAAGCCTCTTCCCAGCTTTAAAAGGCCTTCTTCAAAACATTTCTTCCTAGTGTTTTGTGTGGTTGATACTCAGAGCAGGCAATGTTACTAATACAGCTACTAGCCACGTTGTAGTATAAGAAGTTTCCATACAAGCAGCTTCAACAGCAGCATAGCAAGGTACCTTTCTGACAACTGATGCATTGTTTCTGATCAATACTAGATCTAGCATATAATCAGGAATGCTCTATTGTGAAAATCAAAACCTTCAATTCTAATGATCAAGTTATGTGAAATATAGAGAGAATAACAAAAACACTAAATGTTAAAGTCTCTATTCTGCTTTCTTCTCAGTTTAGTACCTAATAGCTCAATCCTGCAACTGTTAGTTGTGGAAGTTAACACACTGAGCTTAATTCTTCTTTCATACCAGAATAAATCAGGAGCAACTCCACTGAAGTCATAGAAATTACACCCCAGTAAAAGAATGATTTCCCAATATTGCCTCTAATGGTATTATTCAGGTGAATAAGAACTACTGCTAAAAGAAAAAACTGAAAGGTTTGGGCCCTACATTTTAAGAACCCACTTTTGCACATAAATGTCATAGTCTGCTCTGGTTCAGATGAATATTTTAATGCTCACCTCATGACATACCTGCAAGGTGATGCTTTGACCCTTTTTGCACTGAATGGGGGAAAAGGTGAACAGGGCAGTGGAATTCATGAATGTATTGCTAAAATGGCTTCCTAATTTGAATATCTTTCTACTAAAGCCACAAAAATCTGGAGTTGAATATGAATGAGCTTATTCAACTTGCTATCTGTTGATATGTGACAGGATCTATACTGCTTGAATCAATTTCTTTCTTTATTATGAAAGGGGATTAGCAAGTTTTGCTTTCCCTGTTTGGCTGTAGCCTTATTTTGCTTTACAAATGTTTCTTTGGGTATTGTCAGAGCTGTTATTTTTTTCCTTTGCTTTATATCTTATACATGCATTGTGGACACACTACAAAGAAGTTGTTTATATTACCCTGTGTGATCATGATAGATTGTTTATTTTGACAAGTTATAAATATATACATAGTTTTTTAGAATGGGTTGTTAGTCAAAATGGTGACAAATGGCTGCTGATTTGACAACTGTTGAAATAATAAATGTGTTTATCACCTCTTCATTTCAGTACAATAGAACTATGGAATGAGAATAATGGAATTGTTTGGAATGCAGTTAAGAACTATACCTGTAGTATGATATTTTTGTGTCCATGTATAGCTAGGTCATATGGAGATATTGGTTTTAATTTTCAGAAGCACCTACAGCCTCCACTGTGCAAACACTTGTGTTTAACTCTACTACTGCAAGTACTTCTATTAACTTCAATGATACTAGTCATGATAAGGAAGATGATAATACACTCTATCATCAGTAGATTTCTAGCCCATTTACAAAGTATCATTATCACAATTTTACAGACAGGGAATCAAAGGCATATAGAGAAATGATTTGCCAAGGTCACCCAGCAAGCTAATGGCAGAGCTGGGAATAGAATCTGGCTCTCCAGAGTTCCAGTTTAGTGTGCCATCCACTAAGACACACTACCTCTACTTATTAATTGCATACATTTGTTTGCAAGATCAGTGCCTTAATGACTTAGTAGCCTCAGTCTTTCAACCATTTAAGTGCGGTTCAAAATTGTGCCCATGGCTACTAATTAAGGCCTCTACCCTGAATTTGGATCCATGCAGGCAGATCCAATATAGCCCCATTGATCCCAGGGGGTTGCTTACATGGATCTGACTGCAGCTTTCGTGCATGATATACTACTTCAGAGAGAGATGGCTTTATGGAAAATAAGAAATAATCTTACCTTTAAAAGATTTAATTTAAAATGTTTCTGACAGGCCCAGTTCTTGTCAAGTATGTTTCACAAATCTTGAGGCAATTTACAATAGAGACTGCATAAGTCTATTTGGTAATTTTGGATTAAAACTGTGTTTGAAAACAATGTTGCTCTTACAAAATATGCCTTTTCCACTGCTCAAGTGATGCTATAGTTCTGTTCATTGAATTTACTAACATTTGCAGACTCTCATTTCAGAGAATAGCTGCATAATATCATGCACCTATCATAAAAACAAGCAAATTGACACCCTGCCAGGAGTAGCCAGAGGAGATCTTAGAAGGGAGTTCATAATGATACTGTTGCCATATTGCATGCCTGTAAATAATTCATTAAGTCAACCACCCTTTTGTTTTAAGCAAACATGAGCAGATGCCTTTTTAAATTGGATGCAGACAACAGTTTTCCGCACGTGATTGTAATATGACACTTAAAGAGTAACATTTTTGTCTTATTGATTTTTGTAGTGTTATTGACTCTGATAATTCACAGTGATTACTGATGTTAACCAATGAGAGAGTAGTTGGGTTTCTTCTCACACTCCTCCCCCGCTTTTTATTGTTTTCATTGTTTTGTGTGGGTGCTAAATTTCATAGTGAAGCGTAGCAATGCAGAAGCTAACAAAATTAATTCATAAGCAATTAAGTAAACTAAGGAGGCTTTCATGGTCCTGAAATCTTAGCATTATTTGTATAATATGAAACTTGTTGCTATTCAAAAATTTTTAGCCCTGTTTCTGAAATTTTTGCTTTCCTGTTTGGAAAATAAGTGTATAGGAATAGCCTATTAATTAATAGACATGAAACCATAACGGTTACAGGGGATGGAGAGGAAGGTTAAGGTAGTATTTGCAAAACTGATGACTCCTTAGTATGCAGTTCATGAAGTCATGTCACACCTTTCAAAATACCATGATTATAAAGTGTGGAGGTATATAAAATATGTCCTTATCGCTACCCTTGCTCTATGTCCTTTCCACTCCCCGCAAAGACCTAAATAATAAAACATTGCCTCTTCATCCTATCTGCTATTTCTAGTTTGGATTTTACAAACCCCTTTTTTACATCAACATATTCCCGCTTATACATTCACACAGCATCAATTTTCTTTATCAATTCTGATTCTAAGCATGTAGTGAAACATTTATACACACAAAAATAGATACCATGTGTATCAAAAAATAGACTAGAACCTACTGAAATGTGGTTTTCTTTAATACATAAACATGTATATTTAGATGCTAACTCTTTTTTTAAAAATCCCTAAATCCTTATTGTGAAATATTCTACAAATTCCATTCCATTTTGAGTAGTAAATAGTACACATTTTAACTTTTTACTGGCATTATTTTACTATGAAAGCTTCCTGTCCTTCAGAGTCTGCTTTAAGGATAAACCTCAAACAGATGTTGAGTATTATTAACCAGTAAATAAAATGGAATGTGTAAGCATGTTTTATTGGTCCAGCTAATGTTTCAGAAAGGTTACAGTCTTTTTACACGTTTTGTAAGACTTTATGAGCTATAAACTACAAATCCTTTTGCGTATGGGTTACACAACTTCTATGCTATAGCTAAAGCACTTGAAAATGTTTTTTAAAAATCATTGTATTTGATATATTGGAACTAATTCATCACTGCCTTATTCTGGTTTTATATCAGACCAACTGAAGTAAAGTGGAGGTGAATCAGGCCCATCGTTTCCGGTTGGCATTTTTTATATTTCTCTATTGTAGTCTGGCTTTTAAGAACTGAATGGGAATATGCCATTTCATTCTTCAAAGAAACTCTCATATTGTGGACAAAGAACCAGAAATGTAACATGCATAAAATATATAACACATAATTAACAGAGTCCTAGGTTCTAATGCCAAAAGGGATCATGGACATCTAGTCTGACCTCCTATGTAACACATGCCATAGAACCTCACCCAATGACATCTGCATCAAGCCCATTATGAACAAAGCAGCCTAAATGCCAATACAAAAATATGCAGAACTTTATTAGTCTAATTTGACTGGCATATTGGCATGGGCAGCATAGGATAGTCATGAAATACTGTGTTAGGCCCTGATCCTATGAACACTTATGCATGCGCTTAATTTTAGAAACATGAATGATCACACTGACAATGGGTCTACTCACATGTGGAAAGTTAAGCAAGCCTAAGTGTTTGCAGTTTCAAGGGTTTAGTTAAAATTGAAAAGCAGATTGAGTAATTATTCAGCTAAATTGTACAAATTGTGTAAATCGGTCTCAATTAATCCATAAAATTCTACAGACAAGAATGGTCTACTTTTTGGTGTATTAATAAAAATTTCCCAATAATCTTCTCGACTACAATAGCCTGATTTACCTATCATGTTTATGAGGGCTGGACTTGATGCTGACCAACCTGAACTGATAGCATTTGTTTTAATTTAAAAAGATCATTCCAATTTTTTAAAAGTGCCTTTTATTTTTAACCTTGGATATAATAAATGATTTAATTTTTTTCCCAACAGAGCTTGAAATTGTGTCACTTATATGAGATATATGATATGCTGATTTTCTGAGTGCATGAAGAACATGTATTGAAATATATTTCAGAAAGATTTACAGTATTAACCTCAGGCTATTTTAAGTCACAGTCAATCTTTATGAAAACAGCACAGAGATTACAAAGATTCTTTTTTTCCTTGTGATTGCAAACCAATATTTTAAATGCAAGCTGTTTGAAGAAAATAGTTCTGTATGTTCATACTTTGAAAATACTCCCAAGGTTGTGACTTTCTTCTTTTTTTTCCCCTTCTGTGCTTGAACGTTACATGAATTAGAAAGACTGTTACCTTGTGTCAGCCAGAACTGAACAAATGGCTTGAAGTTAAACTGATTCATCTGAGAATCATTCAGTTTCAAGTAGATTGCACTTTGCGTAAACTAGTAGGTAATCCTAAAAGGTCATCTAAGTATATCTTTAGTTAAAAACAAATGATGAGGTTATATTTTTTTCAGCTACCTTTCCCATGCTTAGACCAGGGCCGGCTCCAGTCATCAGCTTTCGTAGCTGGTGCTTGGGGCGGCATCGAGAATGGCGTGGCAGGTCCGCTCTTCCCGCCACCGAATTGCCACCGCAGGACTCGGACTGCTGCCCCATTCTCGCCTGCCGCGGCGGCAATTCGGCGGCAGGTCCGCTGCTCTTCCCTTGCCGCCGCGGGACTCGTACTGCTTGCGTCGGGGCCTCGCAACGTCTGTCTGCGTCGGGGGTGGGGCCCCGCAATGTCTGTCTGCATTGGGGGCGGGGCCACGGTGACTGCTTGGGGCAGCAAAATGGTTAGAGCCACTCCTGCCTTAGGCCTCAGTCCTACAAATACTTTTGCTCACATGTAAGCACTGAAGTCAAATAGTATATTTTCACATGCTTAAAGTTAAGCACAGTATAAGTTTTTTGTAGGATCAGGGCCTAAAACTACAAGCTTCAAGCATGCTAACTGTAGCATAAGTACTGGGGGGGCGGACCTGACTTCTCTGAAGCCACTAGTGAAACTCCCATTTACTTCAATGGGGCTAATATTTCACCCTAGACATGCAAAATAGTCTTCAAAATGTAGAACAAATTCTGATAAGTTTTTTCTTTCATATATTGTTATGGATTAAACAGATCGTGTCCCTGAAAAAAACTTCCTACAAAACAAGGATTAAAGGGGTGATGAAGAGAAGTTTGTCTCCTCACTGTACCAGTCTTTAGGTGCCCCCAAGGCCATTGCCCAGCTTCTTTGGGAGATGCCATCTCCTAATCTGCTTCCAGTTCTGGTTTATCAGAGAATTGGACTTCCTACTAAATGGTTACCTACACTGTGCTGTGCGCCTGTCACAGTGCAACAAAATGAATTTTTACAACCTATTTGCCGGGTCCTTGGCCTGCTGAGAAGAAGGTGACAAAACACCACACTGCCCAGGATACTCTGACAGTGAGGGGAAAATGCCTTCCTATCACCAAAAAGGTGACTAGCATGATAGCACAGCAAGGCCCCAAAATATGGTCACACTAATTGCCAGAGGATGGGGTCAGCAGAGTGCTTTTTTTTATAAGCCTTCCCCTTTGGTGCGCAGAAGCCAATAGGATTATGCTACACCCTTCTGTCCAATCAGTCAGCCACAGAGATCCCCTTCTTCCTTCCTCAAGCCCACAATTATCCATGTGGAGGGAAAAAGATGGTGGTGCACTCCTTAAAGGGGCCAAGGGTTTTCTTTCTCCTGCTGCCCCAGAGGCTGCAGGGAAGGAGCATTCTTTTGCCAGTGGTGATGCTTTCCTTATTTCACATACTAAATTTACTTCTTTCCTGAGGCTATGACGACACTACAGCTTAAGTCATCATAAGTTATGTCACTCAGAGGTGTGAATTAGCCACCCCCAGGAGTGACACAACTTATGCTGACTTAAGCACTGGTGTGGACAGCACTACGTTGGCAGGAAATGCTCTGCCACCAACATAGCTGCCAGCGCTCTCAGGATTTGGAGTAATTAAGTCGACAGGTGAGCTCTCTCCCATCGGCTTAGGGCGCCTACACAGAGAGCTTACAGTGGCACAGCTAAATTGATGCTGGTGCTGCTCCACTGTAAGCAGTCTAGTGTAGCCATAACCTGAGGTAGGTAACCTTTACTCCAAAGCCTTGCTGGTACCAAAACTTATCAGGACATCTGGTAGGCAGGTTGTCCAGTGCTGACCAGCAGAAATGGTGCTGATTTCTCTGAAACATGGTTTGTCTCAGCATGAATCCCTCAAACACTTCATTATTACAAAGCTATTGTTTAGTTTCCTGGAGGCTGTTACCACCTGCAATTTTCATAGCAATAGAAGTTAAGGGGTGATTTGCCTTTATGTGTGCCATGGTATAATAGATAATAACGTCATATTTTTGCAGTTTGTGACGAGACTGACAGCTCTCTTGAGGCTTAGTTCAATGTGAGCCAAATTCAACAAATATTGTATTTACCAAATGTTTTTTGACCTAGATATTTTAAAACACTTATTAAATACTCTTTCCATATTGTTGGATGCAAATGTGAAGTCTTCTTACAAAATTTTGAATGACCTAAAAGCAACTTTTGTTTTTACTGCCATTAGCACTCAGCAAAACATTGGACCCCTCTGTCTGTTTGAATTTTGATAATGTCTCATGCACATTTAGTTGGCTTGTACTCTCATTGGCTGAGAACACTGTATAGTTAACCCACAAAGACTTCCGAATGACTGATTTCGGCAACATTGAGGAGCTCATCCACCTCCAACTCAAGACAATGGGCAAAGCATTGAGAAGCACACACCAAAGGGAACTTTTTTTTAATAACATGCATAGTCTCTTCTCTTTCTAGTCATTACTGATGTCCCATCTGTCCATTTATTCTGCTGCTTAAATCATTCTTCATTAGCTTTCTGCATAGTTCTCATAGACAGTAGATATTGAGTGTTGCCTTTGCTGTAGGGTTTTATTAGTTCCACAAGAACAAGAAAATGTTTTTGACATTTGTGCTGTTTCTGCACAACAATAAAGTATTATGGCTGATTTTACAGGAGAGGAACACTCTCACTAAGTATGCCAAGAACAGAGTTGGCATTAACAGCTCTTTTGTGTAACTTATTTTCCACTTCATTGGCAATATGGTATGCTTTCTGATGCTCAGATATCTGTAATGAGAACAGTGGATCTTCTCAACCTGTGCTTTAGTTAATCTCTCATCTCACGAAATGTACTGTGTGGAAAAGGGTTTTTTGTGGGGGGCGGGTTGGCAACTACTTTCTAGTATGTAAGTTGTCCTAAAGCAGATTTGCTTTCTACAAACAGCTTGGAGCTGTATCTACCACAGAATCTGCCAAAATGTGTCTACTCCTTTCTTCTGTCATCATCTTCACAGAACTGTGAGTCTAAGTCACAATGCTGGATATTTTTTCTCAGAGCTATAGATGTAGATGTGGGGGTTATTCTGCAGTTCTTGCATTTATCCATGATGAAGAAATATGAAACTCAACTGACTTTGACTTGATAATCCTGATTCTCCATCACTCACGATTTTTAAATCAAGATTGGATGTTTTTCTAAAAGATTTGCTCTAGGAATTATTTTTGGGAAGTTCTATGCCTTGTGTTATACGGATACATGATGATCACAGTCGTCCCTTCTGGCCTTGGAATCTATTAAATGGGTAAAAGCAATTTACCTTTGACATAATGCGGGAGAGAAAGATAGAACTGTTTCTCCTTATAAAAGGCCTCCCAGTTCACCACTGTGTGTCCTAAAATGTTTACAATAGTCTATATTTTTCCTGATGATAAATCCTCTGAATCAGTGGTGTTTGTTGCCTTATAGTCTGTTAGCTTGTCTCCTTTTATGGTCCTTTGGGCATAGATTCTCACCTTCTTAAATATCTCTAAAGCTACAAGTAAAAACAATACTAAAATATATAACAGATGCACAAGTGTACCTTGGGAATGAATGTCTTTATGGACAAAACTGTCATCACACTTCCATAAGCACACTTTTGCTGTCTCATTCATCATGCCCATGTGGCTTGTTGGCAAGACACCTGATCTCAGTGAGGTAAACTCCTATTGTAAGTTCAAACTAGCCTGGTGTATTTTTTTCCTTGCATGTTAGTTTTTCCTTCATCTTTGAGACTTCAATTATGTACTTCTTTAAAATGATCTCAGAAGCATTTTAGGACCTACATTACTCACTATAGATGTACCAATTTAAATTGGAATTTAGTAACAAAGAATTATACTGTACCTACATCAGTAAGACTTTCATGTGTGCCTTGATGGCGATGTTTTTTTAAATACACAGCATTCATCAATAAGTTTGATGTTCCAGCATGAACATTGATAGGAAAGAGTAGTCCAAAATCTATGCGTAATTAATTAGCCTGCAATTATGTACCCACCTACTGCAAATAAATGTACAAATCAGATAACTGTGTGAGTAAAGGGCAAATTAAACAAGAATAATAGCAAGCCAATCTGGATTGGGGTGCATTAACAAACCAGTGTGGATAAACTTGCATAGCACCTACCCACCATGATTAGCTATAGTGCACATGGCTGCTGTCTGCACTAAGACCCTTCTTGTTAAAATTTTGTACTGTTGCTACCACTTGTTCAGACCAACCAATGTGAGAGAACTGTAGAGAAGGAAAGTTTGCAGGATGCTGTCAACATTATAAATACGGTATCACCCACCCCTGCTCAGAGCAGGTTTACACACCTTGGTGCTTCAAATGCCTTAGGCCTCTGGCAGCTTGTCTATACTCACGGTTTCCCTATTGCTACCACCATTGGAGCTGAATCAGTGGGAAATTTTAGCAAAGGCTTCCTAGTTTAGAGAGGCTGTAAGGATAACCCTGAGCAATACTATTGCTGAAGCTTTTGCTCTGCCCATTCAATGTAAAATGCTATTAAGAAAATTTATTTTTCTTAGATTTTGTTGTTGTTGTTACCTTTAGACAGTTTATTTTTAACCTATGTGGTTGATGTCAAAGTGATGGGATAAGACCTGGAAGTGTTCACAAATTTTCACACTGTAGCAAATTGTATTAATGGTCATATCAACAAGAGAATAAAACCTTGAGCAGAAGCAGAATTAAATATTTTAGACAACGTTCTTTTTAACTTGAAGAGTAACCTTGTTTTGAAAGCAAATTACCCATCTTTTAACGGTACCATTTGTGACAGATGGCATTTTCCTGCAATATTCTTGGAAGATGATTGATTTACATTTAAGTAGATTTGGGATCCATTGTGTGAAATGAATGATTTATGTGTTATTGTGGAGTGGTATTGTACGTAACCTCTCGAGAAGAGATGTGAGACATGGAGGGTCAAAGGTCTATGTTGAACTGTGTGCCAGACAAGAATGCACTCTTGGAACAAAAAGTTTTAAGTGGTTTTACTGGGGAATATCTAAGGGCGGGTAAATGCAATTTCCCCACCTCTGGTTATGCAAAAACCCAGGGCTGGTCTACACTAACCCCCCAATTCGAACTAAGATACGCAACTTCAGCTACGTGAATAACGTAGCTGAAGTCGAACTATCTTAGTTCGAATGAAAAAGTACTTACCCGGGGTCCACACGCGGCGCGCAGGCTCCCCCGTCGACTCCGCCTACTCCGTTCGTCGAGCAGGATTACAAGCGTCGACGGCGGAGCACTTCCTGGTTCGATTGATCGCGTCTAGACAAGACACGATAAATCGAACCCAGAAGATCGATCCAGCGCCTCCGACAGGACGCGTGAGTATAGACGTACCCCCAGCCATTTGAGTAAGCCATTATCTGTTGATCGGCTGTTACATGAAGCCAAGCTCAAAGGCCCAAGCTATATAAAAGAAAAGACTGAACTATTCCTGGTGGTTCTGGTTCTGAATCTGAAACAGTTAAGAACTTGTAGCCCTGGGCAAAACTCATTTGTAGCTTTTGAAGGATTGACACCTACCAGTGTCTGAGATTGAAGTTGGGGTGACCTCTGGTAAGAATTTTAGCATGTATAGCTTCCTAACATTTTTTTTTGGTAATGATTTCACCTTATTTGTTTAAAGAGCTGTATGGTAACTTGTAACTGCTGGCAATTAGACTGTTTATGGCCTTCAAAGATAAAGGAAAGCACAGACAATGACCTGTTTAGGCAGTCTGGCCTGCTGGGCACATTGCAGTGTAGACAGGGAACTATGCAGCCTGGAAAAAACCCTGGGCAGAAGAGAGGAAAATGCAGATATCTATGCAAGAGAAGTGATGGCTGAGGAATCAGGAACCTAGAGTGGGTGCTGTTAAGGGACCATGGAGGGGGAATACAAGTGCATTTGTCTTGAACTGTGACACCATTTAAGGTCTATATTTTTAAAAAAATGGGCTTCCATTTTCTGCATGTAAATTTCAGTCCTGGAAGAGAATAAAAGAGGTGGGGTGGGGAAATAATCATTCACAGGAAGAGCGGGGAGAGAAGGGGGTGGTTTAAGTGGCAAAATGCATGCACACATGCACAAAAATTCCAGCCATTTTGTGCATATGTAGCATCCTAGCTGAAAAAATTACCTTTAAATAAAGTATGTCAGTCTTCAACATTAACAACTTCAGTGAATTTTTGTTGAAAGTTCAATATAATGAATAGATTTTTCATGAAATTGTTTTAAACATTATGTCCCTTCTTTCTTTCCAGCGCTATCGCCTCGTTTACTAGTTAGGCAACTGGAATATATTTTTTAAGCATTTGAATCTTGCATCTTTTAGAACAATAGCATATGAATCTTACCTGAACAAAACTACTGGCATGTAGCATTGGCAGAAACTGAGCAAAAACATTCAACTCTTGTCAGTGTGTACTGCAGTCAAAACTGCCTTCATAACAGTTCAATCTGTCTCTTACACATCCTTTTTATATCAAGTTATCTCTTTGCTTTGCAAATGCTGGTGTTTGAAGATGCAACCTATCAATCACAGCAGAAATCCAAGACTTTTAAATGGAAAATTAATTTTAGTACAGAGCAGGACATCATCTTCAACACTGTAGCACCTTAAAAAGGGGAGATCAAGCTATAATAGAAGCCATCACACCTACATGAATCACTTAATCCTGTTTATATATAACTTGCATATTAAAAAGCAATATCCGATGTCAATGGCTCAGATATAAAAATATCTTAATAGTCAGTAACTGACTAATGAATACTACAGTAATAACAGTTTAATTTGAAGAATTCTGACAGCTGGTTGCCTTGATGAGAGCTGTTACCAAGGAGCCCTAGTCCCATGCTGAGAACATCCACAGCATGCTGATTTATAGCAGCAGTGCAGAACTGTTTAATGTCAGCACCTCTCAGCTAAAGTAATAATAAACGGGAATGTTATGGTTTATTTTTCTGTATGAATTGTTCAGGCTCTGTATGGTAAGCACCAACTCAATAGGGGATAATAGCTGCCATTCCCCAGGGAGTTGTAACTGAGGTTTAGGCATTTTTATTGGCAAGGTTAGTGTATCAAAATGAATCCAGAAGAAGTTGTTCCCCTCCTCCCCCCCCTTCCTCTCTTGATCTCTTCTCCCCATTCTGGTTAGCAAATATAATTCTAATGGTTATGAAAGCTGGCTTTAGGTTCCCACTACAAACATCTCCTTGTAGTAGTTTAACTGTGTTGTGAAATATTTTGTATACACTCCTGTATGATTTTTGCCTCTGACATGTAAGCCCCCACGACTGTGACTTCAGAAAATTCACTAAATTCATTGACTTAAAAGCAGACTATTGCTGCATATATGCCAGAAACTTCATATTAATAGGAGCTTAAGGTGAAAAATTATTTTTGTATGGCTTAATTGTGACTGTTGTGCCTTTGTTCTTGTCCAACATTACAAACATGTAACATTCCTGAAAAGCAAACCTCTAGAATCCATTTTAGTTCAAATCTGCCATCTTGAGCATTTAGGTTTGCAGAGATTGGTTATGAGATGCTGCATGACACAAATAGATATGAACATTTTCCTCACAGAAGCATTAAGGTTTTGGTATTTCAATGGCATTTTACCTTTTAAATGTACACTGCATTTGATTATATAGGCAGGCACATTCTTACATTAGCTAGAGTCTCTCATCTTTTGCCATAATTTTTGGCTAAAGATGAAAACTGCAGATTAGTAAAAGGCTAATGCACAGATTAAATTCATCTTGTGTTGTTTGTCAAAATTGATGTCTCTTAGCTACTTTATCGGGATTATGCCTGGACCCATTAGGGCTCAGCCCCAAAAGCTTGGGTTAGAGAGCCAGAGGCTTTGAGGTTGGGGGGGAATAATTTCTTTCGTAAGCCCCTTTTATTTTACTGCTGTTCTTCATTTTCTGCTGAGCCACTAATTTCACTGATGTGACAACTTCCACAGTGGGTATTTATGGATATTTAGGCATACGCCTTTTATCATTCAAATGCACATCCATGGGAGCAGGAATAGCAAACACCAGTGAAATGCACATCCTAATACTAAACCACGGTGGTTATAGCCCTAGCAAAACATTTCTTTGTTGACTACAGGAAGGATGCCATCTGCTGTGGAGGATAACTGTGGAGTAAGCACCAAGACCAAGCCCAGCATAATATATGTGATTGTAGAACTGGAAGGGAAAAGGATGTATTAGAAGGAAAGAAATGACTGTTAACTGGTACTGAGAGATGCCCATGTGGTTAGAATAATTAGTTCTTTAAAATATTTGACGTATGGTACAGCATGTCTTCCAACAAGATTTAGCCTCTCTTTGAAACTGTGCACCGCCTCTTTGTTATAGGTGTAAATTGCATACAGATGTTGTAACCGCAGTTTGATGTCAAATCAGAAAAATACTTAAGCCCTTTCCTATTCAGGAAAGCACTTAAGTGCATGCTTAATGTTAAACAGTTGAGATTTCAACTCTTCTTTCTGTCTGTTTAGGACCTTCTATGACTCGAATCGCTATCATGTCTCAGTGCAGCCCTTTGGGAACCCTTCTTTAATTTAGTGAAAAACCCTGCTCCCTATAGGAGTCTTGCCATTGACTTCAGTGGGATTAGAATCAGACATAGGAAGAAAAATCTGTCCCTTTCTCCACAGCACCAAAGGCTCTACCGCTACAGGTTCCAGGGACTGGGGGTAAGATTTGAACAGCATGTGTGAATAGATCTACTTTTCCTCCTCTTATTACACATGAGCCAACACCCTAAACCCTGGAGGAACAGTTCTGGCCCCCGCACATAGCCAGGTTTTAGACATTATTAAATAACTCTTGTGTACTGTAATTGACTAGCTTGTACTATCATAAGATATATTTATTTCATTTTTAGTAGTTATGATTTATTCCTTTGTGTTTAACCTATACATTTATTATCTAACCTATACATTCAAAGGTTTATTTTTCTTCTGTTTTCTCTAAAATTTACATTTTATTGCTTTTACGTTGTGTTTAAAGCATTAAATGAAAATGTATATATTAAAATAGAAATAGATATTTTTAAATGGTCACTCTTATATTAAGGTTCCATTTATAAATGAAAGGGTTAATATTTAACATGTTTTAATAAATGAATATTCAACTGATTCAGACTGTTAGAGTCCAGCAAATTAGCAAATTGCTCATAACCATGGCTTATAACCACCTAAAACACCTACTGATGTGCTTAAAACCATCTGTAATCCCATGTCTGCTACATGCTTATAACTAGTGATTGTTTGATAACCCTTTAAAAACCAGTTATAAATAGAATCCTAATATAAAGTGTGACCTGTTAAGGTCACAGCTTGATTTCAAGACAGTTATGAAGAGCTCTTGCAGTGATAGGATCACTACATCAGAGATAATTCAGCCAATTACTGTATCATACAATTGACTTTAGTTCATTTTATATTGCAGTCCTATTGGTTCAAGTGATGTAAAACTTGTCTTGAGCACTTCTGATATTTTAAGGTGTCATATTTCACAACCATAAAATATAGCTTTCTGAAGGCAACATAGCGATGAATATAATATGACCTTTAATCTTTAGCTGGCATCAAGCAAAAAAAAAAAAAAAAAAATCTCATAGCTATGATTAATCTGCCAGCTACACTTAAAATGTGAGGAACAATCCAAGTCAATTTTGAAAGCATTTTTCTCCAATAGTTGCAAAACATGAAACAGATTGTGATTTCAGAAGTAACGCAAATCAATACTCTTTCCAGCCAATAAAAGCTGTTTGAAACTGTCTTGAAATCAAATTAAAGTGATGAAAACAAAATTCTAAGGGGCAACGTCTACTTATCAGTTATACCCAACAATCATTCTGGTTTGCATCAGTGTAATAGGGGGAGGTAAGTGGGAGGAGGGGCCTAAATATTTTGTTGTTTGTTTTTTCCCCATAATTCTCTAATAAATAGAACTTTCCAAAAATAACACTTTCTACAGGAGGTCAGAGAGATTTTCCATATGGTTATAAAACTGCAAAGAAAAATATTTGAACATGCTCCAGATGTATTAAATGTAACAATCTGAACATATTTTGGGCAAAATACTACTTGTTTTTTGAAAGTAGAACTTCTAGTTCAATGAGACTATCCATGTGAATAAGGCAGATTGGAGTTTAACAATGGTCATCAGGGCAACAACAATGTAAACTAAAGGCTGGGAGAGGAAATTAGGGCCTCTTCCCATCCCTCTCCCTGTTTTTTTGAAGGTCTAAGGAGTGCAAGTTGCCCTGTTAGAACCATGACCCCTAAAGGAATGAGTTGCTCGATTGACTGATGATGATTGACATACACACACAGCTAACTCTTTAGTTGCAACAACCTACCAATCCTTGAATAAGATGAGATCCATATGTTTAGAATCCACAGTACAAATATGCAAGTCTCTTTTTTTTATCCCAATAACCTGCACAAGGTAAATTGAATTACGAGAAGCCCAAGTCATTGGGAGCTTTCCTGAGTCTGGATCACAGGGTGTTTTCAGCCATACGTAGCAAGGCTATTTTTCAGATATCTTCACACACAGAAAAAATTGCCACTTTTAAAATTAAGATATTTAGAGCGAGTTTCTGATTTTTAAGACAAGGCCTGGGCAAGAAGTGTACAGAGGAGCCATCTGACATCTCCCAGTGGAAGTGCCCAGACCCAGCAAGAATTGTGCTTTAGTCAGCCATATTTGCAGTTTCACTGCTATATTTGTGGGGGAAGGGAGCGTGCAGAAGCCAGTTCCCTGGGTCACTGGCTCTCTCCCCCTGCCTGGAGTGGTATCTGGGCTGCCAGTACTGTCGGGGGGGGGGGTGAGGGAGGGGAATGGGCTGGCTTAAGAGGGGAGCCCCAGCTGCTGTCCACTGTGGTGAGCATGGGAGCTGCGGCCACTCCAGCACCAGCTGCTGCGGTGATGCCACCTTCCTGTTGGGGTGGCTGCTGCTGCTGTTGAGGGGATGCCACAAGCCAGGCTCCCGTTTCCTCCAGATTTCCCTATCCCCTCCTGCTGTCCCATCCTATCCCCCTTCCTTTCTCCACTGTCCCCTCCCTTCCCCATCCCATCCCCCTTCTCCACTGCCTCTTCCCGCTTCCTCCTCCAGGCACTCACCATTGTACAGGAAACAGGATGGTGGCCATGCAGGGTGCCTGTAGAAGGCAAAGATGACTGGCCCTTGGACCCGGCAGGAGGTGGCATCCAACTGCAGAGGCAGCAACCCTGGAGCAGCCACCCTTGGCAGGAGAAGTGTCTCTGTCCCACCCCCTAAACTCCCTGCCCAGGCCCAGCTGCTGGGGAGAGGGGCCAAGCAAGCTGGAAACATGCTGTGGGGGGCAGTGTGGGAAGAACAGAGCCTCTTTCCGTCCCCGCCCCCCATCAGGCTGAGCAGAGCAGAAATTGGGCTGGGGGAGTGGACAGTGGTGCATGACTCCACATGCCCCACCTCTCTTTGGGAGGGGGGGTAATGCCTCCACCTGTCCGTCCCCTCCCATACTACGCCCATGGAGTCAACCCAAATTCTTCCTGGGAGCTCTTAAAGGAACCCATGTGGAAATGGCAGCTGCACCACTCTTTCATTGCTGGGCAGCTCAGAGGAGCAGTGGGAGCCAACAATCTACTCTTATCTCTCCCCTGCTGAGTAACTAGTGTCTGTGCGAGTCCCGGCAGAGAGCTGAGGCCTTGCTTCTCGACAGGACTGTGCTCAGCCTCTGCACACAGTACCAGGTTGGAGGGGAAGCACCTTGTGTCCTCTCTGCTGTTTGCACGTTTGAGCAGAGGTCAGCCACAATTGAGTCCTCAATCTTTGTTGCAATAAAATTTAAGATGCTTCATTCTAACAAGTACAAAGTGACATCTAAATCATGCACGCTTTTAATACTTGTTCAAGATTTTATTGACAATCTTCGTCTGCCTCCTTATTTAAGATGCCTAAGTTTACTCTTTTCTGCTACTTTATGATTCATTTGTAACAGAGTGGACATTAAGGGCTTTAGTCTGGGACACACATTTTTCACACTGCAGTTTACCTCCTGATTTGTGCATGACCTGAGTTGTTTCACTTACACCCACTTTTATGGCTGGTTTAACAAATAGACCTACTCACAAATCTGTACAAATGATTTTATTTTATATATTATACTGCTCTTGCTATAGTTTTGTTTCTGTACCCAGTGCTGCAGGCTCGGCTACACTTTCTTGGCTGAATTACCCTGTAGGAAGGACAAGAAAAGACCTGCTCTTATTTCCCATGGTTCAGTGGTTAAAGGAAAGGATGAGGAGTCAGAAATTTTAGCTTGTATTCCTGGCTCTACTACTGACTTGTGGGATGCTGTAAGGAGAGGAGAGGTGGAAATAGGAATGGCTGAAGTGAGTGGAGAGGGAAAACATCAAAGTGGGTGTAGCATTGATAGAGATGGGAGCTTGGATGAAGGAGTAGGAAGGATGAAGAGGAAGAATAGGTATGGGTCACAGAATGTTTGAGGTAGAGAAAAATAGAGATTGGGTAAAGGAAGTGTGCCCAGGAAGACCAGATGTAGAAATGGGAAGGAGAGATGAGATCTTTACCTTTTTTTTTTTTTTTTTCTTTTCAGTGGTAGGAGAGAGAAATCAGTATCTTGGCTATTAGTTCAGTTAAAACTGGTGTACACCTATGTACACACTCTTATTTCAGTCTGAGTGTCTTACTTTGGCTTATGTTAAACCTGTTGTTAATCGGTGTAAAATAAGCTGAATCAAGTCTAGTTTAAAATGAAATCAGACTGTCCACACTACCTTTTCCACTGGTTTAACTAAATAGGTTCTAAATAACACCTTACATTAAACTGAGGCAATTCCCTAAAAAGAAGGAACAGGAGGAGGATAAACTAAGGGAGTCAAAATAAATATGCAGGAAAAAGTGAAAAGACCTAAACTAACAATGCTGATATGGAAAAAGACAGAAAGAGCTAAAGAGGAAATGACCCAAGATGAAGAGGGAGCAATGTAAAGTGTGCCTTTCTGTGGTATTGTCTTTGTGTGAGAGAGAGAGATTCAGTTAGGGTTTAGATCAGTGGTTTTCAACCTGTAGTTCATGGATCCTTGGGGGTCTGCAGACTGTCTAAGATTTCCAAAGGGGTCCGCACCTCCATCTGAAATTTTTTAGGGGTCCACAAATGGGAAAAAAGTTGAAAACCCACTGGTTTAGATCATTACTGTCCCTGTGATTCTCTAGAATATTTCCGTGGAAATGTATTCAGAGTGTGTTTTCTTTACAATGATAGTATATGAACCGAAACACAAACTGACAGTAATGAGAAAATGGTGTTGCTAAATCTATTTTTATGTAAATTACCACATTTAAAATATCCTGGAAGCTGTAAGGACACTTAATGAACCTTACCGATATTCTTGTTAGAAGTGCCTGACTTAGACCCTGATCTTCTCTTTCAGCCTTGATAATGATCATCCTTTCATAGTTTAATGTGTTTGTTTCCCTTCATGATACTGTAATTATAACAGTTTATCTTCCCTCCCACCCCAAGCATCTAGCAAACCCAGTTTGAATTAAAAATGAACAAATCTTAATGTGTTAAATGTAAATCTACCTCCAAGGCTTTGTGTGTTGCGCACATAGCGGAGGAAATGATGATGTAACAGGCATAAATTATACCTCTGCTTTCAACTGCCTTGATAGGGACAATTCTGTCAGCATCTCCACAATGAATAATGATATCAGTGCTACTAGTCATATCAAATACCTTTTTGTAGCAGCTCTCTTTCAAAGCAGCTTTGGTGATAAGACTTAAAATTGCATTGAGTATCAATTTAAAAAATAAAACTTCATTGGGGAAAGTGAGGTTAAAGTGATCATGTGGCAGTTAAGCAGAAATAATCATTATTAACTCTAAGACCCCAATCCTGTGAACACTTACACACATGCTTAACTTTAAACATGTAAACAGTTCCCCCGAGATCAAGGGACTACTCATATGCTTACATTTAACTATGTCCATAAGTTTGCAGGATAAAGGCCTAACTGACAATAGTTTATACACAAAAGTAATATTTTTATCATCAAACTTTATGGGCTGGAGTGGTCGCAATGAAAAATGAGTAGCTGTTTTTCATTTTGTATATAAATATTGTTGCATTTATATTGTATAAGGAAAGAGTATGTAGATAAAAGGAAATGCTATGTTTTGGAAGAATTGTTCTTCTGGAAATATACAAATTAAGGGCCAGATGGTGGTGTGAGGCCACAGAATTTCTTGGGGATTAAGGACATGAGGAGAAGCTGCAATGCTTCCCTAGAGAAATTCTGGCTCACTCTGTCCCTTCTGCTACCATGGGTGGTACCATGTTAGGGAACCAGTTTTGGGGGAAGGGATATAAAGGCTCTACAGCACTCCATTTCTCATACTCCTACAGAAGCTCCTGCCTAGGTACACTATGGTATTAAGTTTCAGACTGGTAGCCGTGTTAGTCTGTATCAGCAAAAACAATGAGGAGTCCTTGTGGCATCTCAAAGACTAACAAATTTATTTGGGATAAGCTTTCATGGGCTAAAATCCACTTCATCAGATGCATGGAGTGAAAAATACAGTAGCAGGTGTATATATACACAATACATTAAAAAATGGGAGTTGCCTTACCAAGTGGGGGGTGGGGCCAGTGGTAACGAGACAATTCAATTAAAGTGGAAGTAGGCTATTCTCAACAGTAGAATACCAAGGGAGGAAAAATCACTTTTGTAGAGGTAATGAGGGTGGCCCATTTCAAACAATTGACAAGAAGGTGTGAGTAACAGTATGGGGAAATTAGTATGGGGAAATTAGTTTTGGTAATGACCCATCCACTCCCAGTCTTTATTCAGGCCTAATTTGATGGTGTCCAGTTTGCAAATTAATTCCAGTTCTGCAGTTTCTCGTTGGAGTCTGTTTTTAGCCCATGAAAGCTTATGCCCAAATAAATGTGTTAGACTCTAAGGTGCCACAAGGACTGCTGGTTGTTTTTATGGTGTTAAGGCTCAACTGGCTGGAAGGGGGCAAGGATGTGCCTGCAAACCAGTTGGCATTGATATATGTATGGTAATGCGGACAGGGTCAATCTTATGGTTATCCTCTCCCCACCTTTTCTCTGTAAAACTACCCTTGAACCTCCCTCAGGGGATATCTGCCAATGGGGACTGCATAGGACCATGGGATGAGGCCTAGAATTCTGTTCAGACACACTGGTCCTGAACTCTGCATGTGTCTTAAGAGATGCCTGTATCTCAGGTCATCTGTGGGTTTGAAGGACCAACCCTCTTGCCAGTTCCATGAGAGAGAAAATACACATGGGTGCGCATACAGAC
This sequence comes from Chelydra serpentina, assembly GCA_037349315.1. Taxonomy (NCBI): domain Eukaryota; kingdom Metazoa; phylum Chordata; order Testudines; family Chelydridae; genus Chelydra; species Chelydra serpentina. The sequence continues at coordinate 34,876,198 of JBAIAC010000042.1, forward strand.
AATTCAGCAGAAACTCCAAACTCCAAATAGCATCTCAGTGTTTCCAAAGCGATATGTTCCATCAATGGCTTTCTCTGTGAAATGTTGCTGCCCTTTTGTATTCAAAGCAAAATCAATAAACCACCTTTGCTCATAAGCATACTTTTTCCCATGAACATGGAAGCGCACCTTTGAATTCACCAGTCTTTTTTGATTTCTGTTCATTCAGCAGAGTATATTATCACTCAGGTTAATTGAGGACAGGGACTGTAATCGATACAAGAATTGGTTTAATAAGATTATGTTTATTAAATTGATTAAAGAACTGTTTGTCCCTATAATCAACTATGAGAATGTTGTTTCTAGAATTAGAAATGGATTAAGAGACACTCAGCCAAATTAAATGTTTTCTATAACAAGTTTTATTTGCAGTGTGTGCTGTGATGTTCCCTCGCCCCCTGCACACACTGTAGAGCAACATGCGTTGGCTCTCATTTACTTAGAAGGATACAATGTCATTGTCCCGCTCTAATCTTTCAGCTGGGCAAATGACTGGTCTCTAGTAGTGTGACAGCATGATGATCTGCTAAGTGACTGAATTGCATCAGGAAACCTGGCACAGCTTCCCAGTCCTCCACAGAAGGGGGATGGTAAGCAAGCACAACACAGACGTGGCCATTATGCCTCTTAAGAATCTGTTATGACTGGCTCTGTCTGCAGAACATAAGGGGTTAAATTCAGCTCTTGGTTTCTTCTTTTGCTTTAAATTGTCCAATTCTTTTCTGAACCTGCAACCCATTTTGAATAGTGGAGTTTTTAATTGCTACTTAGTCTCTGCGCTGCTCTGACCTATATGCAAACACTGGGGGTGAACTGAAGCTTTGGTATGAAAGCACGGGATATTGACAACCACAGGGTGGGAAACTTGTCTACTCTTATCTAAAAGTTTATTAAAGTGCCATAGTGATCAGGCGAAGGCAAACAAAAACAGAGAGAATGAACATTTGCAGATCTTTGAGAGAAGATTTTAATAGCTTTTGCTCATCTTGTGCTGAGAACTCATTTCTCTGGGTTTTCCCCAGTTTTCTGCTTTTTTAATTTCATAATCAGCTACAATAAAGTGAGTCACTTAAAACTGAAATGTCAACTGTAACTTTTTTCAGTGAAACACTTATTTCTGTTCAGTCCAATGAAAACCCAGTAATTGTTGTGGGGATAGAAAGTTGACAGAACAAATAATTTAGTGGGATATTCTTATTAGGGATGTATGGTGAGCATTAATGAGTCAAATCATAAAGGCAGAGAAATGGAGTAAAGAAATTCTTAGAGAGGCAAGAAAATGTTCAAGGTGAAATTAATCTTAAAAATGCAATCTACTGTCTTGAAAGGGGAAATGCAAAACACAGGTTTATATCTATTGGGAGATATGAACCTGGAAAGACGGAACACCGATCTAGAGTTGATGGTGAACAGCAAATTAGACATGAGCTTGCTGTATGATTCAGGGCTACATCAGCAGAAACATCATGTTAGGGAATTTTTAATATTTCCAATCTAAAGAGCCATGATGTGACTACACCTGGAATATTGCATTCAGGTCTGGGCTACTACATTACCAGAAATACATTGAAAAACTAGATGGCATTCAGAGAAGAGCAACAAGAATGAGCAGGGGGATGAAGAGACTGTCTTACGATGAAAGAATGACAGAGATAACTGTGCATGGCTAGGTTAGATGTAGAGCTGGCCAGGAAGTGTGGAGATTAGGGTGAAGATGTTCTGTATGTCCCTGTAACTGAAACAAAGAAAAGATAACCAGAATTTAAGTAAAAAGATAGATGAGAGAATTTGAAATGGTAATCAAGGATTCTCAAGCAAGCAAAGAAGTAGGAGAAATTTGTTCTTAAAAATACTTTCCCACATTTTGAATACTCACTTGAGTAAATAGGGAGACTGTTTTAAAGTTAATCGTATACTAAAGTCTGGAAAGAATGACCACTAGATTTTTTTATTTTTTTTTTAGTAGTACTATCCAGGTACAGTAAGCACTGAATGGCAGCTGAACAATGACAATGGCAAAGATCCTTTAAAATCCTCAGATGTATAGCTCCCATTGACTGTAATAGGTACTGGGTAGCAGCATCCAAAGGCAGAACTTGGCCTTTAGTCACAAATCAATTAAAATGTCATGTCTCAGTAAACCCTTAATAAGTTTGACATTATTACATTGTTTATACATTCTTGATACATTTAATTAGAAACAATATAATGAGCCTAAGCTTCCCGATATAGGCTATTAGTGGCAAAAGGTATTCATTAATGGGTGTCTTCTGAACTTTTTGGGTTAGACCTCAAAGCCACTATATGGCTTAAGGGTTTTCATTCTCCCAGTATTCTGAAGTGTAAAATGCCAGGGGCTGAGTAATGCTGGATGCATTTTAACATACTCTGTGTATGATCAGCCTCACAAAGTACTTCTAATAGTAGAAACCATTAGACATTTCCTAAGTGTTAGTACACAGTTACCTCTGTCTCCTTCTCTAACTACAGGGAAACTGTGGTAGCTCAGATAGTAGTAACTGTGGGTAAATGCTAATGGCTCTTTAAATGACAACTTATTCTAATGAACAAGACTTTCAAAAGCCCAGAGTCAGTGTAAATGCTTCCAAGATGCTGCAGCATGAACAACAGTGAGAGTCAAGGGAGGTCAAGACTGATGATTTGCTGGCTGCTGCAATTTTGTCCACTCATTGTAGGTTCTCTGTTTCCTAGCTTGTGATGTTCCCTCTCCTACACTCAGTGCTAAGCTACTTTTAGTACCACTTCTCTCTGCTATAAGACTTTTCTCATATCTAACCTTCTCCTGTATCCTGATATTAACCTCCAAATTACTCTTTCTATCCTCCTTAAAATGTGCTATGAGCTGCTCTCTTCTCCAAACCCTGATCCATTAATCTCAGAACTATACCTGGACTACCTCTAGACCAACACTACCACTGCCTGTAAATGCATTACTGTTCTAGCATTGTCATTCTTTTACTACCATTATTGTAAAAGTCTTTTTCTTTCCTCTTTTATTTCAATGCTATAATGTAGTTTACCCATTGCAATGTGAGCAATGAGTGAACTAGCACTTAAATGTGTTCCTTCCAGCCAGTCTTAAGGGATTAGCTTTTCTAAGAGCACTCAGATCTCTAAAGTTTTTGTTCTACTGGGAAAATCTTGAGCCCATGACTTCCAAATGGGTTTTTTAATTCCTATAAAGTGGTGGTCTCATCTTTAAGATTCTCGGCTTGTTACCTTTTGTTAGAAAAAAATCGAGTAGTGAATTTTCTGTTGTTCAAAATGCTTAGATTGTGTCTTAAAAAAAAAAAAAAAAAAAAAAAAGCCAACCTGAAACATTTTCATTTGTTCTTGTGAAACACACATGAAACATATGTTCATTAGTTACAGGAATTAATTTAAATGATAATGTTTTCAAATGGCCGACATCAAATAAACTTAGGGAGGTAAACATCACTGCAACATGGTAAACAAGCTATGAAGTGCAGCTGAGTGTGAAGATGATTATCAAGGGATAGGGTTTGTGAGTACAGGGCAAGTAAACCAATCTACTTTCAGATAATAATGTAATTTTCTCATGCAATATGCCAGATTACTTCTCCCTCAGCTCTGCTCTTGCCGCTCTCTACTTCAGTAATATCATCCACTTTGTTCATTCAATTCCTGAGCCAGTGCTGACAAATCTTGAAGCCCATCAAACTGTGTGGGTCTGTGTGCATGCTGCTGGTATATTAATGTATTTGGTTGCTGTGAGATGTTCACAAATGCCAGAATAGCCATTGATTTTCTTCAGCAAGCAGAAGCCACTAAAGGGCTTGTAAACCAGAGCACTTGAAATGTAATTAATCCTTCCTCTCCTGGTGGAAAAGATTATAAATATTTCCACAGTACTTAAAACAATGTTTATTGTATTTTGTTTCATTTTTTGTTTAATTTTCATGTACTTAATAATTAGACAATTAGCGAACAGTTTAACTTACTTGTGGTACTATACATGACATTTTGTAATGTCACATTTTGTAGCAAAAAGTAAACATGTTGTTAGGGTACTACCAAATGCATTTATCAGTTTTCCTGACATTAAAATGCATTTCTGCAGGCTGTAAAACTAGGATATTAACTTGATCCATTTTTTTAAAAAGTATTTTTGCTTAATGTTCGCCTTCCATAGTAATTTTCTCTTTATTTAGTGCCTTTCATCTGATGATCTCAAACAGCTGTACAACACCAGATAATCGTTATTACAGATAATAGTTGTTGCATCCATTTTACAGATTGATACCATAAGGCTCAGAGGTTAATGAAGGAATTTACAGAAACTTCCATAGATGCAAGTGGTCTATTGTGTGCTCCAAAAGGGCCCCTGTATATTTTAGGAAGCTCGGAGCAGTTTTTTAGTCTTTAGTTTTCAGTTTAGCCTGAGAAGTCTGAAGCCGAGCACTTCAAGGCAATGTGTCCAGGACCAGGTTAAGGTCTGGGCGCTCAACTGGGATTTTGCAAATGCAAGCTGAAGCCTCCTTGCTCTTGTCCAGTGATGCTGCTGGCCAAGTCCTGGCAGGGGTGTGACTAGGCCATTTGATCTTCACAACCACCCCTCTTGGAAGCCCACTTCAAACTGATTCCTCCTAATATTTAGGAGTGTTTAGGTGAAAGCAAGATTTTGAAATTCATAGAGAAAGGAAGCAGTTTTCAAGGGAGTTTTGAGCTGGGGTTAGGCTCAGAATGGAGGGGTAGGTGCATTAGTTTAGTCAGATTTCTGGGAGGGAACTGCACCAGCTATTGGCTACAGCACAATAGTCAGCCATTCTAAGGTATCATAGAATCATAGAATCTCAGGGTTGGAAGGGACCTCAGGAGGTCATCTAGTCCAACCCCCTGCTCAAAGCAGGACCAACCCCAACTAGATCATCCCAGCCAGGGCTTTGTCAAGCCTGACCTTAAAAACCTCTAAGGAAGGAGATTCCACCACCTCCCTAGGTAACCCATTCCAGTGCTTCACCACCCTACTAGTAGTACATGTTGAGTTACGCAACGGGTAGGAGAAGGTGTGCAAGACTTGCCTGGCTCAGAAATGGAGGAGATGCCAATCACACATGCCAGCTTTTACCTTGCCCAGGGGGTGCTCAATCCCCGCTCCACCGCAGGCCCCTCCCCCACTCCACCCCTTCCCCCACACCTCCGCTCCCATCCTGCCTCTTCCCGTCCCGCTCCGCCCCCACCCTGCCTCTTCCTGGCTAGTTCCGCCCCTTCCCCAAGTGTGCCCCATCTCCACTCCTCCACCTCCTCCCCAGTGCCTCTTGTATGCTGCGGAACAGCTGATTGTGGCAGGCAGGAGGTGCTGCGAGGGAGGGGGAGGAGTTGATCAGTGGGGCTGCCAGCAGGCGGGAGGTACTGGGGGGAGAGAGGGGAGTTGGCTGCCAGTCGGTGCTAAGCACCCGCTAATTTTTTTTAATGGATGTTCCAGCCCCAGAGCACCCATAGAGTTGGCGTGTATGATGCCAATAATCTCAACTCAGCATCTGTGAGCCAAGAAGGATCTTCCTCACTGCAGCTCTGAACCCCTGAATAGCTTCAAACACCTCTTTATTTTTGATTACCTTCCCTGATCCTAAATATGGAATTTCCCTCCAGAATTACAGAGAGCTGTGGCTGAAGTTGAGTAATATTCAGATCTGGGCTGTTGACAGCCTTGAAGGCTGAAGAGCCCTATAGTGCTAAAGCCACCTTTCTAGTTGTGGTACGGTGTGAGGTATCAGATCTTTAAAAGGCAACATTACTATAGATGGGGAAAGCTATTTCAGTTAATTTTTATTCAGTGTATTCTAAAATGCAATAGTTAAAATTCTCATCTCTGTATGAGGCCAGTACAGATGGACTCATGGCATTATGGCAGAAAGATTTGAAAAATGGCACCAACAATATTTCGAAAAATGATCTGAAACACTTCTGAACCTTATGTGGACTATACAGAAAACAATGGCATGGATGGGTCTCTGGGTTTTGTTGGCACTATTTGGAAAGAGTTATACTAGGCACTCATGGTTTCATCACTTGTGTGAAATGCAGCCATTCTAAACACATTCCCATAAAATTTTATATCACACTATCATGTATTCTCTCTGATCAATGTGAATTTAATATAGGTTTAACCTCCTCCACACATACATCCATCCCTTTGTTTTAGAAAGAAAGCCAGATGATGGATTACAAGAGAAATTTAACACTTGGGTTCATGGTTTTTTTTTTCCTCCACCCCCATTCATAGTCTACATGCGGTGATATTAACACCAATTCTAGTTGGCTTTTGTTTAAACAGTGCCTTGTGTGAACCAGAACCTATGGTGCTTAAATATCAGTGTTCTGAGAACATAGGTATGGTCTTTAATAACAGGCAGCTGGGAATATAAATATTAATGTATACTTTTTTTATTCTTAAGGTAATTTCCAGGACACCCATTACATGAGATCAGATCTGACCAGCACAGTTTGAATCAGACTCAAAATTCTGCCCACAGCACTTCATAATCCTAAGCAGTTAGTGTCATTAATGCAAACAAACAGCCATATTTGATAGGAACCATTTGCAGTGAGAAGAGCAAATATCAGCAAGGAAAGGGTCGTTTCTTTTATACTCTCAGTTCATTTCTGTAAATAACTTACTATTGCCTCAGCCCTCCTGAAAGGTCTGTCCAACAGCTTTTTGCAAACATTGAATTTTACCTGCTCTACAATGCTATGATTGTTCCATCTTATAAAAAGTCACCAAGATGTAAACTGCAGCTTATGGTATTTATTTAGCTTGTACTTGTCTAACAGAGTAGCACTTATCCTTTTGGGATCACCAGTTATTTTTGTAAATCTCAGGGGATTATTTTTTATGTTGAGCCTGCAGGGCTCTTTGTTTGAATTCACTCTCTTCAGACTTTACTTGCCTTGCACTACAGTTTGCACTGTTTTAATTTAAAACTTTCTGTCCATGCAACATGTTGAATGTAGATTAGAATACATTTCAAAGTGGAAAATGAAAAGAAAGATCTTTATACAAGGAGGTAATTTTGCACAGCCTAAAAACTACTAGTGGACTGTGTAGCTAATGTTTTATATGCTAACTCTACCACAGAATGATGGGTAGGCAATGTTTGCCCTGTATTGGCTCAGTGGTAAATGGTTTCACTTCATTAGGCGAGATTCCTTTATTCCAAGCTCTGCAAGCCAAAGAAAAAGTCAGTCCTCAATCACTATGGAGATTTTTTTTCCTCCTTGTTCTTTATTCACTCTGTGAAAAATAAGTCTGTTTGAGAGCACACAGCAGCGTAATTGACTCTATGGAGCAGCTGTCATAGGGGGTTTGCTATAAGAAATCATATTAGCCTTCCTTTTAAATTTGCTGAAGGTAATAAGTCATTCCTGGCATTGACAATTCATACAGTAAAATGTCTCTGTTCAGAAAGCAACACTGAGCATGACAAATAATTAATATTGAACATGTAAATAACACAAATGAGGTCCATTTTTAAAGGTGACCTCCAAAGAAATAAGAAATGGGCTTGTGGCCTTTTTTCCCCCCTTTTACTTCTTTGTGACGTATAACACAGGCCTACAAATTTGGGGGCAGAGGGTTTTTTAATAGGATTTTTTTTTTTTTGGCCTGCTTGATTTTTACAGTAGAAATGAATATGTCGTCTTCCCCGGCAAATATCATAATGACTGGGAATTATAGTAGAGCACAAGAAAACTTATGGAAATGGCTACCTAGCAAGAGATAAGAGTGACAGCTGAGTAACTGAGAGGGGAGAGATATTTAGTCAAACTCTTTGCATTTTTGTGTTTGTGTTCTACAGTTAAGGTACAATTTAGTAGAGCTGATCAGAAATTTTTGGATTAAATGTTTTTTTCATAGGAAAATGTTGTCACTTGAAAATTGTGGGTGTTTGTTTTTGGGATGTATCAGTTTTTACAAAATATTCTCAGGTCCAGGATGTAATATGGGGCAGGAGGGACTCCCCAAAACAGCATACACCAAAATAGTCAATAGCCTAGTGTACAGGGCATACATGTTGGAGGCCCATGTTGAAGTCTCTGCTCTAATTCAGGCACAGCAGGGATTTGAACTTGGGCCCCCTACATCTCAAGTGAATGCTGTAACCACCAAACTATTGGCTACGCTGGGCAGGTTGTTTTGCTGCAAAAAATTTCAAAAGATCTTGGTTTGTACCTCACTGGCATAAAAAAAAATGTTGACACCTCCAAAATTTTTGTGAAATGGAATTCTTAATTTCTAGTCCGTCCTAGGTTAAGAATTCCTTTCAGGAAATACTTCAGGAAACCCTGAGAAGACATAATTGTTGCTATTAACCTACAATGACAAAGGGTGGGAAGCATTTGGTGTGGAATGTTTTTAGATAAATAAACAAATATGTTTTAAAAAGCAAAGCCACAAAGGCACAAAGTCCTTTAAAAAAAATCTTTTGCTGGTCGCCTTGAAGTCTTGAGACCAGAGTCCTTGGATTTCATTCAGTCTCATCTACCTTACTTCAGAACTGTTGACATCTTGTCTACACTTGCAGCGGCATGTAGGATATGTGTACCTGCATGCCACAATGAAAGACAGGTTGCATCCACACTCTCTGGTGTATAGCTGCGAGCAGCAGTGAAAAGCTCCAGTGGAGAAAGGCAAAGAGGAAAGGCTGTTCAAGGGAGGGAGCAGGACACTGCTAAAAATAGCAGTGTAGATGTGGCGTGTAGAAAGCACACAAGATTCAGGTGTGCAGGGGTACCTACTCACCTAAGCCATGCCTTGCCATCTACACTACTATTTATTCCTGTGCTAGCTAGATGTGCAGTGTCTGGACTCTACATGCCACTGTAATTATAGGCCTATGGGGAGTGGTTACAGCATGTTTGTACTTGATACAGCCACAGTATGGTGAAACATTGTGAGGTAGATGGGACCTAATATTATCCCTGTAACCATAGTCAGGTTAAACTCCAGTCTCAATCACAAATGACTGCCACAGACCTGAACTCAACTTGTCCTTGTCTTCACTGACTTGTCAGTTGAGGTCAACATAACGTTAACTCAGTTCTTCAGTGTTGTGCTCTAACACGGCAAAACGTTGCAGTAAAGACCTGCTCTGAGAAGTTAAAGCTATACTATTCCATTGGTGCTGTGCTATCCAGTCCCCAACCTGGAGGAGGGTTGGAAGAGGGGGTGAGAGTGGTTATGTACATAACATTTGGCTAAATTGTCTCTGATTACATCACAGTTGTATTTTCCCCTAAATAGTCTCAATGTCCTTTAAATTTTGTCTAATTTTGCTTTTATTTTACAACAATATTTTCCCCAGTCTGTCTGATTTTTTTCTTTTTCTTTTTAAAGTTACCGCTCATTCAGACCTCTGTGATAGTGCCCCCTCTGACAAAATACTACTATAACTTGCCTCACAGTTGGTTTCAACTCTATACCCTTCTTATGACAACACCTCCTTAAAATACTCATGACACCAGCATGTCATGGTTAGGGCTGTAATGATCATGGAGTGTATCGTTGAAAGTCTAATTCTGTCCAATCTCACCTCCCAGTTTATACTATTTTAAAAGTGTTATTTCAGCTGAATGATCATTTTGTAACCTTCAGATTACTGCTGGGTGACTTCTTCAGAAAGGGAATTACCAATGCATTAAATTTGAATTAGCTCTCAGAAATCATGCAGATGTGTGCACAGAACATTATAGCAATACTGTCTCCAAGGCACAGCAGAATTGCTTTTATGCAGTTTTAAAGAATCACTTGAGCAACCCTTAAATTGCACACATGATGAAGCTGAGCCAGCATCTTTACTTAAACACACATGTGCGCACACGCACACACCAGAGCAAATACAGCACTGACAGTTGTCTTTCAGGGAAACCTGATCACAAATTGACTGCTGCTGAGTGGGCCATTTAGGCTCAGACCTGCTGTACTGGAGAGCACTGGCACACACACGGCAGAAGTGTCACTTAGACTAATGATTATGAATTATGCAGAGGGTCACATCCTCTTAGTTACAAGTCATCTCCACGGTTTCCCTCTAGACTGCCTAGCCTAGTTCAAGTTTTTTTTTTCCTTTTTGTGCCACTAGTAAATAACACAACAGAATAGATGCTCAAACCTGCATTTATTGACATTTTATTTTTCCCCCATATCTCCAAGCTGGCAAAACGACCGAACAGTTTAAAAAAACCTGCCATTGGTTGATTAGATTAGGAAAAGATTTCCACATTCCACTAAGTCATTTAGGAGAAATAGTACAATGGGAATCTGTGGAAACCATGGAACTTGGGGCTTCTTACAGATTTTGCCATATCTCTCAGACGCTCAGCTTTCATGTAAAAAGATGAACTCTTACCTCCTTCTGACTGGAAAGGTAACAGTTTGCCTCTTTGGAGCCACTGAAACAATAGTATTCCTCTTAGTGGGGTATTAACCAGAAAAGGTAACTAAAATTGAAATGTTAGCACTGTGATCAGATCTATTGCTGTGTGTCATACTGAATATGTATTGCAAACATATTTATCCAGCACGAGCAGGTGTATCTTCTATGTCCTGATTTGCAATGACAACGCACCATATTCTGACAGCAACAACTAGGCAATAATCTGACAGTCACAGATTGAGGTACACTGGTGTAAACAGGAAGCCTTTTACCTGCCACTAGGAAAGAATCTGCTTTCTAGTAGTGCACATCACAAAGGAGAGGGACAATAAGTGCTACCTGCAGAACTGACTGGCCCCAAATGAAATGTTTCTGGATGGGACAATATCCTCACCTCCTTGGGTGCTGAGATTGTTGTAGCAGAAGGCATTCTTGCTACAAGGGTATCAAGGCCTACTCACCTGAATAATTTGAAAAGCAATAATGCCTCCTCCCATCCCCTGGGGATGCTCGGCCTTATAGCTGAAGGCATAATTTGCACTTTAGCTTTAAGAAAAGTTTCCCAAATCCTACATAATTTTCTGTGCATGTCTACTGGCTTTTTGTTGTTCAGCAGGTGGTTAAATGTTCCTTACTCTGGTTTCAAGAAAAGAAAACAAACCCCTTTCCTCCTGCAAGTTTGCAGCCCTTAAAAGATATGCACAGGTTTGGGAAGAAAACTTTTGTAGATTTTGCTAAAATTCATCATGTATGTATGTTGCCCATTTATATATAAGATCGGAAAGTCCAATTTATTTTCTGTATGAGAAAAACAGTATCATCCATTTTTCTCTGACATTTGCTTTGTAAAGACACGAATTCACAGTTTGCACTCCAGCAACCTTGCTGACTAGAGGTTGGGATGTCTTTATAAAAATTTGAAGAGATTGTGTAGTTGTTCCATGTAGCAATAACTTTCGACTGACACAAGACTGCTTGTTCATAGCTTGCTACGTATATTGCTACTTGTCATCATGGAGCCAGATTTAAAATGAATATCCAGGTCCAAAATGATTTATATCACATTTTAGATTTATTAAGGCAAAGGTTCTCCCCAATAACAATGAAAAAATAAGGGAAGGAGGGGGAAGAGAGAGGCTGGCTGTGTTTGCTTATTTGATTTATAAAACAAAGATTCACCTAGAGACCCTAAGTACAAAGTTAAAAATACAAAGAAGCGCAGCAGTTCACACACTGAGTCTGTCAATTAAAGAGCTCCCTAATATCCCAAAGAGAAGAACCTCAAATCCCCTCTGGCAGCACCTGTTTCAGTAGATAAATTTTGCAGTGTACCCTGAAGGTCAATAAATTTTGGCTGCATTGGGTCACTGCAGCGAGTATGTTCAAGTGCTGAGAACCTCTAGCCCTTATACTGACATTTTGGGACCGTTAGCCAATCTCAACTGTAAGGACAGAACAAGAGGAGAGAGACTGCCTTTAAGAACCTGTCTACTCTAGGGAAGCTTTCTAAAAACACATTACCGTTGTGAACACTAGTTCAGCCGGGTGTGAAACTGCTCTGAGCAACTTACATGAGACAGTGTTAACAGTGTTGGTGACAACCAGCAGCCCACCTATAACGTAGGCCTCCCGATTATCATACTGTAGATGGGGATTATGGCAGACAGGATCAAAATCATTTAAACTTTCTGAATTATGATTTTATTTGAGAATAAGCTTTCATGGGCTACAGCCCACTTCATCGGATGCATAGAATGGAACATATAGTAAGAAGATATTTCTACATACAGAGAAACATGAAAAGGTGGAAGTACCCACCTTTTATCAGTTCCTCTTAATTCTTAATTAGCCGCTTACAGTTGGTATGGGTACTTCCACCTTTTCATGTTTCTCTGTATGTATAAATATCTTCTTACTATATGTTCTATTCTATGCAGCCGATGAAGTGGGCTGTAGCTCTCGAAAGCTTATGCTCAAATAAATTTGTGAGTCTCTAAGGTGCCACAAGTACTCTTGTTCATTTTTGCTGACACAGCCTAACACGGCTGCTACTCTGAAAACTGCATTATGATTGTTATTTATTTGTTTCTGGCAGGGATTTCCAAACAAAAGAGGACACAGTCCCTGCACACAATTGGGAAGAGATAAGTGATACAATAGATAAGTAGAGGCAAGTCTGGTAATTTGCTATTTAAGTGTTCCCCTAACTGGCATCATAACCATTTATTCTGGACTGAGCTTCAGATCTGATTAAAAGAAGTGCTATCAGCATATTGATGGCACTGCTGCCAGCGTGTGTGTGGGAAATTATACACAAGTTCATATTTTGGTTATGAAGTGACAACCATCATATATAAATGCAGATAGAGCATATGATGGGATGGTGAAGTGCCGTGCACAATATTTTTAATAAGAGTTAGTGTGAGCAAGTTGTAGCCAGTTTGAGGAGAAACATTCTTGATCTCAAAACAAAAGATTCATATTTGTTTTGTAATGTTTTATGTGCACTGACTTTCTCTGATGTTCTGTTTATTTTTATGCAATGAATCATAATTATCCAGCAAGAGATTCCAGGGAGATGATAATTTAATAACAAAGTTAAATCAGAACTGTGTCAGCACTCTGAATGTAAATTTGAGAACAAACACTTTTTGAACAATAAGACCCATTATGAAAAATACAAAATTATTTGCAAACCAGACTATCCCTAACTCTTCATTTCCATTTGACATATGTGTATGATCAAAATGTAGTCCTAGTAAAATGCTATATTTTCCTTTACTGACATGATGCAAAACTTGAAATCTTAAAGGAAAAGAGATCCTTTGTTTTCAGGAAGATGAACTTATGTGGTCTAATATGTCTCTTCCTTCTCCAACTCCTATGGTTCTGTGATGATTGAAAAGTAGTTTAGGCCTCAAAATGTAGGGTTTGTTTTTTAAGTGTTTATTTGGGATTTTCACATTGTCTACTGGAAACTCAAACAAAATGGTACTGTTCAGGAATCTTAAATTATGACTCATCATCCCTCTTCCCAAAAGAAGCTAGCCTTCCATGGGAGCTCAAAGGGAAAGAGGGAGCAAGGCGTCTTCTCTTCCCTTGCACCAATGTGCAGGGACTGGGAACAATCACGAGCTTTGCACACTGATCACAAGGGTTGGGCAAGCCTAGCACTGGGAATGGAGCTAGGCTTCCCAAAAGAGAACGAGGCACTGGCCAGCAGAGCTCAGCTACCCCAGGTAGAGTACATGCTATCTTGTGTTATAGGGTAGTAGAATTCATGCTGTGGGAGATGGTTCCCCACGCCACCTGGAGGAATTCCGATTTAGTCTGCTGCGTGCAGTTTTGCTGTGTGACCCCTTCACGCATCCCTCCCAATCCCATTTCTGCTATGACTTAAATCCACAAGGTAGCCATAAAGCTATCAAAGAAGGGTCTGGGAAATACTGCACACTTGGTGCATCTTGGAGGACAATTCTTAACAGGTGGACGAGGCAGCTGGAGCCCAATCCCAGACAGTCAGCAGGTGCGTAAAGCAGCAGGAGGGCAACACCAGATGCTCAGCAGGTGGAGAGGGCAGCAGGAGGGCAACGTCACTTTGTACTCTATTTGACATTCATTACACTTGTTGGAATCCTGCATGCCTTCCAAAAAGTCATAAAAGTGTTAAATTGCAAATGGTGTTGGTTTAAATTCTGGAAACGCTACGAATTTTTTTAAACAAGTGAAGATGTGGAGTGAAACGCAACATTAAGCAAAAAAGCATCCTTCTCCAGCCCTACGCCATAAAATAAGGTGTAGATCTAGTTTTATACAAAGGTGTGAGCTGCATTTTTTATTTGCCCTGATTCATCCAGGCCTTCTAGGAAATCTTTAGATACATTAATGAAATATTGGCTTTTTTAATTGTTGCTTTGCATTGAGCAGAAGTGTGCACTGGAGTCTCAGTGATGCCTAGGTATTCATAGATAGTTTAGAACCCAGTAGTATTTCCAGTTATTCCTTTCTATTTCCATTATTTTGCTTTCGTCAACTCTCTTTTATTATCCACCATATGGTGCATTCACTTAGCTTTGTTAGGCCCCTTTGCAGTTCCCTTCTTTTCTCTAGTCGACTAACTTAAATAATTTTGTGTCCTCTGCAGATTTTCCCACCTCACTGTTCATCCTTTTTCCCAAAAACAATAAATACAGTAAACACTAATCATACTACAGAAACCTAGAGATCCCCTTTGTAAGCCTTCTGTCATGTTGAAAACTGACCATTTATTCCTACTCTGTTTTCTGTTAATCAGTTTCTAATTCATGACAGTCCCTTAACTCTCACCTCAATGTCCTCTGGCAAGGTATTTTGTCAAAGGCTGTTTCGAAGTCCAAATAAACTATATCTATAGTTATTATATCTATTTTATTTCAACTATTTTGTTGCCATGTTCAAAGAATTCTATTAGATGAAATAAGCATGATTTTCCTTAACTGGTCTTTAGCTGGTTTGCCCAGCTCATCTTGTTCAGCTCGCTGTTCTAAATTCCATTTTTAATTGTTGTTCCATCCATTTTCCTGGCACAGAAGTAAGGTTCACTGGACTGTAATTCTCAGGAATGGATTACCTCTAGCTATGTTAAGTACAGCATTTGCTAACTTCTAGAGGATGCAGCCTGGAAATCTAGTAGAGCTGTCAGTTCCATGTAGGGTGACCAGATGTCCCGATTTTATAGGAACAGTCCTGATATTTGGGGTTTTGTCTTATATAGGCACCTATTACCCCCCCACCTGTCCCGATTTTTCATATTTGCTATCTGGTCACCCTTGTTCCATGGGAATACCTAGCTCCTTACTCATGGATCCTGGAGTCCTCGGTGCCTCCGCTTTGAACCTTCCTTCTGCTGTCAGCACAACTCCCTGTGTGTATCTGTGTTGCAAATGGCTGTTCTATTCATGCCTCTGGTTTACCATTTGTTCTCTGTTTCCCAAATGGAGGTATAAGGCAGAGGAGAAGTCATAGTGCTGGGAATATTAATTACTCAACAGTTTTCTGCTAGGTCTGAAGGGGAGGATGCATTGGAGCAATGGTAGATTTAAGCTCATGCAGCCTGTGAAGCTCATTGGTTCTGCTTTTCCAGAGACAACTTATCACTTATACATGTGACTTACCACCCAGAACACTGTAGTTGTTTCCCTATCCAAGGTTCTATTTTACTCTGGTTCCATTGAACCATAACAGAGAACAAATTCCTTAACTCTCCTTTCCTGCTCATTGTTTAAAAACTGCACAATGGCATCACCTCATGTCTTCCTGGCCCATATAGGGGTTGTCACATTGTCTGGAGTCTTTCATGACTGTGAGTGCCAACCTCGGGGGAAGACACCTCACATGGGTTTTATGTTCTATTATTAGATTTCACCAACCCAGTAACAAATCTGAACTCCTGAAGCACTATAACAGTCATGGAGTCAGACAATCCCCTTTGGCATTCCAGTCTATTTTGCAATCCAGGCAAGCTGAACTTAGTGATAGTTGGTTGCTATATACCAAAGATCACAAAAAATTCAGGTTGTTTCCAGTCCCAAGAGAGTCCCAGGTCAATTTGCACTTCAAAGCTCATCCCAAAGACAATGCTTGTAGCAAATCCTATAGTAAACTAACTAAGGATTTATTAAGTAAGGGCTGGTCTACACTGGGGCGGGGGATCGATCTAGGATACGCAACCTCAGCTACGAGAATAGCGTAGCTGAAGTCGATGTTTCCTAGATTGAACTAAGTTTACTTACTTCGGGTCCACGCGGCACAGGCTCGCTCCCCTGTCGACTGCGCTTCCTCCTCTCGCTGAGCAGGAGTTCCGGAGTCGACGGGGAGCGCTTCTGGGATCGATTTATCACGTCTAGATGAGACGTGATAAATCGATCCCAGAAGATCGATCTCTACCCGCCGAATCGGGTGGGTAGTGTAGACCTACCCTAAGAAAATGCTAGTTACTGTAAAGTTATTTACAGGTTAAAGCAGGCAGATACACACACACACACACACACACACACACACACACACACACACACACACACACACACACACACACACACACACGAGTTAGCCTATGGTTGTAAAAGATCACAGAGTTGTAGTTGTCTCTCAGCACTGAATGTCTTTTAGGGCTAACCCAGGTTGACCTTGGGGTCTCTGCTTGTTTCCTAGCTCCAACCCAGTGAGAATCCAAACAGCAAAGAGATGAAAAATGTTCATATCAGCTTGAATTCTGGAAGAAGGAAATAAAGATAGCTGATGAAACGAGCCCTTTTGCACATAGCCTGTGCAGGGGTAATTAGCAAAGTCTTTGTATTGTGATGTTCCACAATCACCATTTTGTTTTGATAGTCCTTCCTTATGTCCAAGAGGTAATACTTTTCATGGGGATTAAGCACTAGGTAAAGTTTTTTTTTGTTTGGTAAGTTACATAGTTCTGAACAAACATTTTGCAGCTTCTAGCATGGGATACAGACATTATAATTTTAATGCAGTAAATTACAAACATTTCATAAAATCTAATCACATCCTTATAAGTTCAATTCCCATCTTAACCATACTAACACACCGGTGAGCTGGACTAGAGGCCTAAAGCCTTGGCAAGAGCTGGTGCCTGGTTTGCCAGCATCACAGGTGTTTCAGGAAAATAAGTGGTAACTGGAAGCAATAGCAGGCAGGTAGTGACAAAGGGGCTATACAAATATGCAGAATTGGGAACCTCATTCTGGGTGAGAAAGTAGCTGGATGAGGGTGGCTTATATTACTTTATATAGTGCCCCAAAAACAGATCCAGCTCAACATGGAGAAAGGATGCTCCCACCATGCTCCACTGCTACCTCCACAATGCCCCATACCAAACTGCAAAGCCCTGACTGGGTGGAGGACTGTAATAGAGGATCCTGTATTGGCTTCCAGGGATAATGGAGAATAAAGCATGTCTTCATTCCCCTCCCCCCCCCCCCCTTTCTGGGCCTCTATCTCAGTTCTCTTACTATCAGCTGTTACCAAGAAGTAAAAAAAATAAAAATTTCACGGACTTGTTTCTGCAAATTAAAGAATAAAACATGATGCATCCCATTTGGATACATGGTTAATTTTCCTCTTACCTAGATAAGGCTCCCAGTGTGCCTTTACCCAGATCAACAATGTTTGCCCTGAAAATTGTCTGTTTCCATCTGGCTTTGGTAAAGGGCCATGCTGGGTTTCTCTCCCCTTTTCCCCAATCAGTACTTTATGTTCTGAACAGAAGAATCATGATTCCATCTTTTTTTTAAACAATCTGGAGGATGGAGGTTTCAGTCTTTCTAAGATTTCATTTGTGTATATCATATGGTTTTACTCAGTTCTCTAAACCAGCAGATCCCTTTTATTAAGACCACTTAAAATTAGCCTTTTAGGAGCCAGTGCTGATTGATAGTACATACAGTAAGAGATTTGAGTGTTTGCCTGCGGCCTGCCTGATACAAAATGGCCATAATAATTAATTTTACTTAGCACGTCTAAAACATCTTTCATCCAAGGATTTAAAACGTTTTACAAACTAAGCCTCATCCCCAAGTGTGGTAGGTAATGGATGGAGAGAGATTGTCAATTCAGCGATTTTTGGGATGGATTACAGCAGCTGTTTGGCAGGGCTTTGCAACACTACAGCACATTTTAGGGCAGATAGTGAAAAGGGCCATATTCAATTGAACTGCTGGGCCAATTGAAGTAGGTGCTCTGAATAATGTAGTTACTCAAGCTGGTAATTGGCAAGGATATGAGGGTTTAACAATACCTTAGAGATGCATTAAGGCTGGCTTTACCAAAATGTTAGTCTTCCCAAAGAATTTCGGGGGAAACCCCTGAATCAATACTTTATCCCAACCTCACCAGATAGACTTTTGTGTACTTCCCACACCTCAGTGCATGAGCAACTCCCAAATGTCACACCTTGACCCACTCCAGCAAACAGAATAATCTGTTTGCTGCAGCCTTATCTGCTGTACTAATTCACTATTCGGCTTGTGTCCAGTATTGAAAACTATGTCAAAATTATAAGCTGTCAGCCTAATTTGTAAAGGGAGTTCCTGGTCCTGCTTGTAGGCACAGGGCCTCTGCAAGGAAACCAGAGAGCCAACCTAAAATAAGGCGGGTTGAATTGTACCTCTCTCTTTTAGGGAGCAGCCTGCTTCACGTGTGTCTGTTTTTTGGGTTCTGGTGAGTTCTGAATTCTAAGAAATAGTGATGTTGCAACCTTCCAGCAAGAGTATTTGTTTTTAATCAAACTTCTCTGTGTATGCTTCAAACATAATGTCATTGACCATAGAACCCATATCCAAATGGTTTGATAATGCTGCTTTATTTCCACCAGAGTCTGTTACTACTTTAGAAAGGGCCAATGGATTGCTCATGACTAGTAGCCAGGACCTCACTTTTATGTGTAATTCAGGGCAACAGCTGTATTTTATACAGTGCCGAGCACACTGTAGGCACATAACAAATAATAAATACAGGCCAGCTTGTGCCCATACCTTTGCACATCAAGGGTTCCTTTCTATATGTGGCTCTGACCCCAGACACTCAGGAAGTGTTCAGCTGTCTACAACATTGTGCACTTGCACTTAGAAATGGGCTCTTTATGGATCCGTGGACCAGACGTGTAAATGTGAGAAGGTGTAACAAGGTCTCGCATTGTCTGCCTGGCATCCTGTGGGGATCCATGGTAAAATCAATATAACCTGATGCTCTGTATTGAGGGATCTCTTCTCCCCTCTTAAGCTTTAATATGGACAAGGCCATGGCTCTGGAGGTCAAACAGGAGGAGTGCGCCTTCAGTTTTGAAAGTTGTAGGTAAACTCTGGTCTTATTCTGACTCTTATCACACATTTATGTGAAACCCACATCTAAGACATAACCACCCAGCAAAATGGTGACTAGCTAGTGCAACTATTTTCTATTGAAACATTAAAACATATGTGATAAATTACATCTGCAAAAGATTTGTTTCATATGTCAAGCACATGTTACTTCTAAATCAAATGCTAAAACATGCCTAGTTTAGTCAAAAGTGAGCGGAATGTTGTAATTTATAATCTTGAAGCACACTGCAGCGAAAAATGAAAGCAGACTATTAAAATTTAATGCCTGTTCGGCACTCTGTGTAGTGCATCTCTGGCATGTTTGATGCAGTGTGGTGTTTCTCACACCATTGTGTGCACACAGAAAGTCAGTTTGCTCACCAACATTTGTGGAAACAACCTGGAAAAAATTATTTTAGCTGTTTAAAGCTGCCATCGGGTTGGAAATTATTATGAGCACAGATACTCATGGAAGAGGTTTTCTCCTCCCTTCCCCCCATCAACTTGCTTTTAACAATTGTCTGTTGTTCTTCAAGCTGGCTCCCTGCAGTACAGTTGCTAGCAAATATTCATTGGGGTGTCATCTCCGTTTAAAGTCTCATCCTACACACCTATTCATCTGTGTTAAGTGAACAGCAGCATCAGCTCAAATTAAGCTGGCATGAAAACAGCCACTGTTAATAATTTCTGCTGTGATTCAACTTAGCTTTGGATAACAGGTGAAGATGTTTCATAACTGAGGCAATTACAGCTCTGTAAGCTCTTTCCGGCTGCCTATTTAATCAGAGGAATGGAATACTACAGCTCTTGGTGCATGTGGAATGGGCCGGGCCCAACTGCCATCAGACCACATTTGTTATCTGCTAGATTGAACAGGCTGCCTGGCAGGGACAGATGCTTAGTGCAGTGATTAGAATGTAAAGCATTTGGAAAGGCTGAGGGGATTGAAGTGAATGTACTTTATCTAAACTTACTACAGACCTTTCCAGTCAGATAAAAATCTTATAAACCAACATTCTCTTGATTGGAATAGAAACTTTATATACACACACACAAATACACGCACGCACACACAGACACTGTCTCTTTGTGTACACACACAAATTGTTTACGTGAAGCTAAAAAAAGAGATCAAATCAAGGATGAAATCATTTCATATATGAGAAAAATCGTATTTACAGATGGTCAATAAAATGTTTCTTTTGAGATTATAATCAGGTGATTTAGTGAGCTGCTTAACAGATGTTAATTAAAATGTAGGAGAAAAAAGAAATAGCAAGATGGGTGGAAATTAATAGCTAGCGAAGTACAGATGAAGTTTATGCTCTCATAAGATGGTTTGATGGATCTTTGGTAATTTTTTTTTTAAATTAAAGAACAATGTATTTCCATCTAATGAGAACTCTGTTGCACTATTTAAGTGGTCTTTCATGTCAACACCACATCATTCAAACTATATTAAAAACAGTCATATACTTTATTGTGTGGATTTTCAGATGGTTCATTTTGAGCCAAATATTTTTTCCTTCAGAGCTGAAAAGAAACCAAGTAACCTAATTGAATTTTTATACATTATGATTTCCAGAAATGTAATTCTTAATGGTTTTTGATGTGCCTAAAGGCATGAATCTTAAACCACTTTTTTTTAGAAATGGGCTTGGGAAAAACTGAAAAACGTGTTGGATATAGCTTTTTTCCCCTCATGTTGCAAATATTGAATTTCTATTGTATGTATTAACCTACTTGGAGTATAGTGCTGTAATGTTTTCATGAAAATGTTTGTAATAATCAACATATATTTCAGAAGCAATTGATTACAGTTCCACGGTATCTGTAAAATGTGTAGCGTGCACGGTTTTTCAGAAACAATAGGCATATCTGCTTACTTTTCAAAGCAGACTGTTAGTAGGTTTGAAATATTTGTGGTTCCTTACACAGAAGGTAAAATTTAGAGTGACCTATTTCCAAATTCCATTTTTTTTCAGAGTAGTATATATAGAAAGATTCTTCTTTCAGTTAAGAGTAGATATTTTTGAAATTATCTAAAACCATCTGACAGATAAAAATGGTTGTGGGCTTCAATCCATATTCAAATCCTAATCTGACTAGCAAGTAATTGTTTAATTTAGTTTTGACAGTCCTCTGTCTATTGTTGCCTTGGAATATTCTCTGCAACTACACTCTGCGTACTGTATCTTCCCCTGACAATTACTCCTGTTCCTTATCCTTGAAGCTTTTAAAGCTCTGTGTAACATTAGCCTATCTAGCCTAGTGAAAATGTCTTTACAGATTAGTGTAATGTTAATACTACTGGCTCCCTGCTTTTGACCTGAAGTGGAATATATTGCACTGCTGGAACAGATGGAATCAGAGCTTCATTGGGAAACAGAGATTGGTTGGCTGCCTGCCAAAAGCTCACTGCCAGAGGCTGTACGAGCTCCAGCTAAGGAAAGCAGCCTTGAATCTATTCTGTGCTCTTGGAGAGGAAAAAAGTGTCATAAGTTTGCATTGAATTGAAATATGATTGTTAAGGTTGTTCATCTATAGATGTTTACTCAGCATTTTAAAAGTAATTGAATCTTCTGGTGCACAATGAAGGCATCTTCACTGTGTTTTGCTAAAAGAACTGATAAAGTAAGAAAGGAAAAATCCTCAACTCCAATTAACCTTCTGCATAAGCACTGATATACCGATCAGAATAATACAAATAATATTCATATAGCTTACTCAACTAAAAAAAACCTCACTGCCTGTTGCAGCAAAGTGAAAAGAGATTCCAATGAAAACTATCTCCTTAAACATCTTGGGTTACATACTAAAGCTATATAACCTCTACAGTATGGGAAATATAAAGGGACAAATCATTACAAAATATACATTCTCTATTATATGTCATTTAAATACATGAACTGTATTATCACAAGCACACCAGCTTTCATTTTATGTACATTATTAGACCAAAAGGATCTCTAATTTGGTACATATTTAATATTAATCTGTCACATCACATTTCTACATTTGTTGCAGCTATATTTTCCCTCTCAAGTACCGCATTTCTACAGTAGTAAAACATATGCTGTTTTCTGCTTAAGTAGATGGATAATGTAAGCTGTGATGTGGAGAGTATTTTTTTTATCCTTTCATTTTTGAGGGTGTAGTTGCAGAAACATATATGTGCTTTTATCTGTGATAAGATCTACCATCTGGTAGCTAAATGTGCACAGCTTATTGCTTGGAGTGCTTATACATATTGTGAAAACACACAGCTTTTGTGTATGTTAAAAATATGTGTAGGCAGTATCCTAATAAACCCACATATTAGCTACTTGAATGTGTCAAATGGATGTAAAAGATAACTAATTCTTGACAAGAGGGATTAGGACTGGCACATTGCCAAAAGTGTATATATGCCAATAGTACAATTGTGACCTTTTAATATCACATTGTTTTCAACCTCTTCCAGCAGATAAATTGTTTAGGGGGAAAATGGAACCTCTTTGACAAGGAAAAGGCCTTTGTTACATTCAAGGAGTTGAAGCTTTCATCCTTAGTATACCAATTCACAAAGATTGGTGCATGTGTGTGAGCAGAGAGAGACAGAACGTATACATTTGAGTTACTTTGACCTTTAATCCAGGAGACCAAGAAGAGAAATGCACTAGGAAGGTTGGTTTGTTGCTGTCTAGAGACTGATAAGCTGTAATAAAGGTGCACTCAGTTGCAATTCATCTAAAGCTTCCATTGCTATAGTCCTCTTTTTTTCGATTTTTGTTACCTCAAGTACTTATCTAAATCCCTTTCAATGCCAGCTTGAATGCACTTTGTATTCTCTCCAACTGTGACTGGTGCTGTCTGTGTGCGTCAGTGTGCTTCAGCATACACTCTTCCCCTTGTTTGACAAGAACCAGTGCCAACACCTAATTAAGGATAAGCCACAGAGCTCTCTGCTCTATCTTTGTCAATTGCTACCTTCCTATCTTTCTGCCTAGTTAAATTTTCTATGACATGAGCAATGTTTCAGGTTCAACCTACTTTAGGCCCATCGGTTCCCTACCCAAGAACTAAAAATAGCATAACTTACAGCAGTTAATTTTAGAAGGATGTTTACTGTAGCTAAATCTATGCATCTGTCTATGAATCTCTTAGAGAGAGAGAGAGAGAGGGAGAGAGGTGCAGATATTAATAAACACCCAAACATATATTTAAATATTGTTCACTTTTTGAATTACCATCTTTGTCTGATTTTTCTCAGACTGTTTTCTAGGATGTGGTGGGAGGGACTGGTAGTGTTTTTCATTAGAAAGTACTGTATTTCAAAATACAACAGGAGTCTAATTTATCAGGACAAAGTACCATTGACTCAGTCTCCTGTTGTTCTGTACTAAACATTCTATTTCAATTATACAGATGTATTTAGGCCACAAAGCAATAGCAAAAGGGTTTGTCATCCTAAAAAAACAGAGAAAATCAGATTAACATTGTTGATACTGCTTCTCAGTGCAAAGAGGATGTCTTAGGTCTAGTGACCTAATGTCACTTAGGAAGCTGCGAGGAAAATGTGTTTGTGTGTTTGTTTGAATATAACATATATATTCAATTCAATTCAATATATATATTAAAAAAATGGCACAACAAATAACTTAGTGTCATACACATACACACTAGGGTGCTTAAAACTTGTCTTACAAGAATAAACTCACACCAATAAAGTCTTTATTACACCTGATACCTGTGTGTTATACCAGGAGCATTAATGAAAGCGATGGTTAAGAAGGATGCCTGAACATTTCCATTCTAAGACCATGTTTTCTGCCACTCATAGCTTCATGAAGCTTTCATCTACTGTTTAAATTAGTCTCTTCCCATACATAATGTTTTGTGGGGACAAGTCTGGAGAGAAATTGGGTTATCTGTTTTCCAGGAAGAGGGTAATCAGGAGAAAATACTTTCCTCATGATTTTTTTAAACTTATTTTTTAGCCATTCCAGAGCCGAAAGAGCTGAGGGCTAACAAGTCACAATCTGGCAGACAAATAGATTTCAATGAGCACACATGCTCTTGTTTATGCCAAAGAAAATTAGGGTTTGATTTGGCTAAGTTATGAGCCTTAGAATATCATTCTTTGTGCAAACTCTATATATTTAACAATAGTAAAATTAACTTCAATTATGTTAAACTCTGAAGGTAATCTGAGTAAATTTCAGGGACTCTGAGCATACATAGAAGTATACAATGTAATCAATGTTGAAGAAAGGTATAGGAGATATGTAGTATGAGAAATAATTGTGTGGGCATACTTCAAATTACATGTGTTCATCCATAAATTGATTTAAAAGGAAATCATGCTCATTGATCTCTGTTGCCCTGACTCTAGTTGCAATCATGCGCTTTCTTCTTACTAGAAGATATTAGCTGTCTTGCATATATGCATTTCTGCTAACATATTTCAGGGTTACTACAGCAACCAGTTGTTCATGGAAAGAAGCAGCCATGTTTGTCCATCTTCTCATACTACTGCTGAAACCTTGTAAATGGCCTACCTCAAAAGATAAATATTTTATTCACAAAGGATAATATTTTTTAAAGCACCTAAAAGCCAAATTTTCAAAGGTGCTTAGGTGCTTAGTGGGATTTTCAGAAGTGCCTAGGCAGGTTAGATGCCTAACTTTCATTTGATTTCAAGTCTTTTTGCTCTGAATCAGTCAGAACAGGGAGTTGAGTTTGGGTCCCCAGGTGAATGTCCAAATCACTGAGTTATTGTCTGTCTTTCTTTCTCCTCTATCCCTTCCTCCTCCCCACAGACATTTTATCCTTGACCTGAGAAACCTTCCTGACAAAAGTATTTTGTTGAAATCAATGTTTTCTCAAAGTATCAGTTCCTGACCAGCTCTACTACGAGCCTAAGTCCCATTTTCCAAGAAGATGTAGACACTTAGAAGCCTGAGTCCCACTGACTTCCAGTGAGACTAAGGGCATGTCTACACTTATTGGGGATTGACGCTGCAGTGATTGATGCCCAAGGGGTCAATTTAGTGGGTCTAATGAAGACCCACTAAATTGACCACAGATTGCTTTCCTGTCAACTCCGGTATTCCACCGGAACGAGAAGAGTAAGGGAAGTCAATGGGAGAGCATCTCCTGTCGATGCAGCGTGGTGTAGACACCGCGGTAAGTTGACCTAAGCTATAATGACTCCAGCTGCATTATTCACATAGCTGGAGTTGCGTAACTTAGGTCAACTTAGCCCGGAAGTGTAGACAAGGCCTTAGGCTTCTAAGTGCCTCAGTTATTTCTGAAAACAGGACTAGGGTTCTTAAGTCATTTGAGGACTCTTGAAAATTTTATCTAGTAACCTTATAGAATTATTAGCTTTTCCTAAGTGTGCCCACTTGTGTGACCATATAGTTGGTGAGTTAACTTTTCCCACCTGCATGTTTAAGGTTGCACAAGTGACCCTAATTTTGGTATTTCCTGACTTTTAAGGTTTGACAGTTGAGCATGGAATTTTCTTTTCATATAATTTATGTGCATCTCTTTATGTATGTGCCTGTAGTCAAATTGGTGTGATGTGAGAAGCTAGGACCCTGATCGTTGCATCCTCTGCTAGGGAAGGGAACAAAATGTGTAAGTTGCACCACTGTGCAGGAAATTATGGGAATGTACACCAAATTAGCAATACTGTCATGCTGCCCTTCACAATGCAGTGAGTGCACAAGAGCACATCAGCAGAGCTTAGGTCACACACAGCTCCAAAGAAGTGGCCAGAACAAAAGAACAGAGGTGATGGCCCCAGGAAATAGCACTGAACTGTAAACTTCACACACAGAATGCACGTTCAGAAAATGACATTCCCACCCTGCTCCTAATGCAGCACATGCACACACTGGATAGGATCCAGGCTTACTCCTTTCCTGTGGTTTTCTTTGTTGTTAACTTAAATAACAACAAGATTGCCTGCCAAAGCTTGTTCCTGAGCTTGGCTATTTCTTGGGTTGCCCCCTTTGTCCCTGTCGCTAGTCGCCTGTGCCTCAAGGAGGCATTCAAAAACCATTCTATAGCCTGAGCTGGAGCCAATACGATTCACCTGCTCTGGCTGCTAACAACATAAATATCTCTACATCTTTATGCAGGGCCCTCGAATTTGATCCCAGAGTGAGCCAGTAGAATAACTTGGCATCAAAAAAAAGCAAGGCTTTAGATCCTGATGCCCCGTTATGAGGTGCTAGGATAGTGTGAAGCATAGTGTTCTGGATGTACACCACAGTATCCATGCTTACAGCATGATTCTGTGAGACCTGGTGGTTGTAGTGCATTGTCTTGACAGGCTCTTAGGAGTCCAGATGCTTGGTGCAGTCAAGGTCTCTATCATGGTAACTTTGTTTGTTTGTTTCCGAGGATTGTCCTGAAATCCAACTCTTGACTTAAATTGCGCACATTTCACTCTCACTTTATTGCAGGTCATTGCACACATCAAGGTTCTCCTCCTATTTCTGCCTGTGCACATTGGTAGTAGCCCAATTAAAAGTAGATAAGCTGCATATCTTGTTTTGAGTGCCCTATGTATGCTGCTCCATTATGCTACAGGCGAAGAATGCCCCTCAGAGATATAAAGACAGAGTTCTTTTTAAAATATTGTGTTGTAGTTTATTTATTTTAAAGCTACTACTAACTGAAGCATAGTCATTGATTTATTTTATTTTATTTATCTTTTGAGACAACCCCATAGGAGCACAGCCCAGCATAACCCCATAGGAGTTAGAAATACAGTAGGAAAAACTGCCTCTGTAAATAATATGTAAACTAGGAAAGTGCATTGTTTATAACAGCAAATGTTTATTGAATTTGATTTCATCGTGTATTTTTGGAGCAGGCTTTTGGGGAGGGCTTCCTTTCTGAAATTGAGAGGGGGAAAGTTTTATTTGATTTGCGTTTGTTTTGTTGCTTGGGGTTGTATGTATAAGGATATGGAAAACATGCTGCTGCTCTTAATTTTTAACTAATGGCAAGAGTGCCTAGAGCCTAGGATAAGCCTTTCTTTGTTACTTCAAAATAAATAACTTCTGATCAGTCATAATATATTAATTTTACATATTATGGCTAATTTGGGATACAAAGGAGCTCAGCTAAGTCCAACAGTTTTATAATCTTAAACTAAAGTATGATCCCATTTTTTTTCTTGGCATTTGTATGCTTCAACATGCTTTTGCATAAGCACACCACTACTTAAAGTAGATCCCAGGTTAGCTCCTCAAACTCTTTATAATCATGGTTAAATGGACTCTGTATTTAAGCCCCCGCAACTCTTTTTTTCTAAAGGAATACAGTGTTAAAATTCATTCTGTGTGCATCTTAGAATATAGATTGCTAACTTTGCTTTGGTTAGAAAAACAAAGGCATCTCATTACAGCAACCTGCTCAGGGAACTGTAGGTTAGTTTCCCCTGTTGCAGAATCTGATGTCAGTGTGGTAATTACTGGGCACAGTCAATAATACCTCTCCTCAGTATAATTGCAAATCCAGTACAACCATGACCAGAACTAAATTGCTTCAGAACAATCAATAGGAATCTCCTGATTGCATTCCCTGGTGAATGCATCAAATATAAAGAGGAAAACTGTCCATCCAAGCAAAAGGTCAATTTTTACAAATAAAAAAATACAGCACAAGTACTAGCACATTAGGTTTGTTTTAGAAGCCTCTTGGTTTACTATGACTGGAAGTGGGAGGCCTGAATAGAGGAGTATATTTAATCAAATAATGAAAGAATGCTTCTGAAGGATAAAAATTTACTCAAGAAACCAAATCAAGCCATTTTGGGGGCCTGTTTTTGCAGCCCTTTCTCATCATGAGTAGCTTTTACTCATATATGAATGTCTGATTTGCTGTTCTGGTTTTGGTACCATTTGTTGTTCTCCTACTCAAGCTTTTGCTTCAAACGTTAGCAGCAGAGATAACTAATGACTCTAAAGTGTGTATATGGTTAGTTAATAAAGAATATTCGCAAGATGGTGTACAATGGTTGAGATGTTCCTAAATGTATGCCCCAAAATCCATCATTGGACATCTAAATAAGAGGCTCAGTTTTGAAAAGAGCAGAGCACCCAGCAACTCCCATAATACCTCGGTGAGCTCCTGGCTGCTCAGCAGTTTTGAAAACCCAGCCACTTATTTAAGAGCTGTTTTTCAAACGCAAAATTGGAATTAGGCACCAGTGTCCATAGGCTTTTCAGTGGGAATTGTGTTCCTAACTGACCTTTGAGCCTTTCAAAAGCTCCTCTAGTATTTGACAGCATAACTTCAGGGAACCCATTTTTGAACAGCTTGCCCATTGTTTCCTTTTAATTTTGGATCAACTGAATAGCAACTACTAAGTATACAGAAGTATGCTAATACTGTTTCCTTATGACAGCTTTCCTGTATGGGTTTTCTAAACTGAGTTTTTAGATACAAAATCTTCTTTAGCATAAAATTGTTAGTTTTCTCAGTACTGCAAATTATGCTGCCCACACAATGCAAAGTAAATACACCCACACAATGCTATGGTGTGTGAAACATCAAGTCGACTTCTGCTTAGGCTGTGCTGACAGAAAATGTTTTCCTTCCAATGTAACTCTATCTTTGGTTTGACATATCTTTTGTTACAGACTTCTGAGCCAAATATTTTCAACAGGTGTCAGATTTAAAAAAATTATTTGCAGATGCATTTGTAATTTTAGAATAGTAGAAAACAGCATTGCCCAGGAGAACGCATTTTGTATGAATTGCTTGGTATAAAATTCTCTTCCTCACCATTCTGTTTTTTAAAAAAAACTACACATATTTGCATTATGGTATGGATTAAAAAACTGCAGTCAAAAGGCTGTTAAATAGCTGATAATTTCCTTATATTGGAACTGAACGTGGATGTACAGTTAGCTACGTTAGCACTCTAATGCTATGAACATTTTCAATTACCATGCTTAACCTTGCTAAGAAGCTAAACTGAATGCTATCACTACAGTGCTGCATAAAATAACACAAAGCAGCACACTATTCACTCTTGCTTTCTCGCTCCCTTTTTTCTCTCTGTTCCTCCTCTCCCCCAGTAATGGAAATGTGTGGACTGTTGCCCACACCAGTTTTAAATTGCTCAAGCAATTGTTTCCTGTAGATTAATTTGTAATTCTAAGTCTTGAGAAGAATGAAATGTGAGCATGTCCCTCCCTCGGGCCATTTACAGAGCTGGAGCTTTAATGTAATCTAAAGCAGAGGTTGAGGACCTGCACAGGAGAGAGTGGAAAAAAAGGAAGAGGAGGAGAATGTGGGGAATAGAGACAGTGATAAGGCTGCCTGGTTATTTCTACAGTGAAGGATTTTCTTTGCCAGACAAATACTAGTTGCATGTGTTTCCCCACATTTACAGTTGCATGCTGTTTCCATTCAGGTAAAACAATCTCACATGAACCTAAGTGCATTGAGTACGTACCTGAGCCTGTATTTCAGTGAGGCCTATAGTCAGTTGGATTCTTTGTACATAGTTTGCTCCGATGGCAATGAATAGCTACATTTAACGGACGGACAGTATTCAAAAATCAAAACCCTTCTCCATCAGAACCACTTGAATTCCACCATTTTGTGCATACGTGACAGTTGGGAAAAGGTTTTTAAAGATAGTTCAGTTCCTAAAGATGCAGGTAGGTGCTTAGCAGGATTCCCAGGTATCTACTGGGGTTTTCAATGGCCCCAGAATGCCTAACTGAGAGAAGCTAGGCATCTAGGAGCAAATATGCATTTTTAGGAGCCGAAATACATTTAATAATATGAGTCTTGGTAGCTTCCTTACACCCAAATCTTCCTTATTCCCCTCTATCTGTTTTATTTTCCAATATGGTTGAATCATCGCAGCTTGATCTTTTATTACTTCTTCATTTCATTCCTCCTTATCAATGAACACATTTTTAAGTTCACATCAGGTTAGTCCAACCACAACAAAGAACACAGGAAGGAAAGAAATGAAGCAATAGAGATACTTAAAATAGTCCAGATGTGGTATTAGAAACAGCAATGTGATTACTTTGGATTTTTGCAGAGAGTCACCCAGGAATTTCCAAAGGATATATTAGGTAGTCTATGTAGGATTACCTAATTCTGAGATATTTTAGGACAATAGTCTCTGGATGGGTTTAATTAAATAGGGGTATAACACTCTCTTTCCTCTTCCTCTGGGTTAACCTCCCATGGAGTGGAACCATACACTCTTGTGCTAATATCTCTCAGCACACAGGACAAATCACTTGCTGGGAGAATGGGGAAGATGGGAAATCAAATGACCTCACTCCTTCATTTTATCCTGCTGGAGCTGTTATGCTTAAAGTCTCCATAACAGTGAGTGAGACTCTAAAAATTGTTGGTTTGGGGTTTTTTATGTAAACGCAGCTTAAGGTGGAGAGAGATCATTTAGGAAGCAAACATTTCTAATGTTATCCCTGGGATTTCAGCCAACGTTTCTTTATTTCTATATTGGCACGAGCTGGTGTTCATTTTGGTCTGCTTGGAAAATTTTGTTTTTAAAATAAACTTCAAGGAGTATTGTTACATAAATGTTTAATATTTCTCTTAATTTTACACTGAGTGTGTGCTGTGCATTTTCACAGCAGCCTTAGATTTCCAACCATTCTGTTGCAATGCAGTGAGGGCTAGTAAGGATCTCCCTTCCCTACACAAAACATAGTCACTCCTGCCAAATTCTATTTGCTCAGGCAATGATGTCAAAGCCCATATTACTCTGTTGTCAGACAGGGAGAGTATAGGATTGAGCAGAAGGGTCTGTGAATAGGAGAGGTTGGCCAAGTACTACTCTGGAAAGCCTCTCCAAGAAATATCTAGCGCTGACTCCAGGAAGAAAGTCTTGCCACAGCATCCCATGTGTATTGCAACTACCTGCAACCCACCCTTCAGTCTCTGCACACGTAGGCTAACATTAATCACAAAGGAAATTCACAGGAGCCAATTTGAACATTAGAGCCCTGGGGTTGCACTTGGAACAACCTCCTTGTGGTTCAACATAATGCTGATAGAAGGAGAGGGATAAGGGTCTTACTTAATGCAGGAAAATGGGGTAAACCTAAGAACCATGTGAGTCCCCTTTGGCACACGTTGGGGTTTAGTTAAAATGAATAAGGAAATGTTCATTCCCAGATACGTAGGTCTTGGGCAAAAACTGAATTGTCATGATGTCTCTTCCTGGGATCTTATTACAAATACTGCAGCATTACCAAATATAACCAGTACTGATCATGTAAACAGGATACCAGACTAGACTGATCACTGTTCTGTCCTAGTATGACAACTCTTCCGTTTTTATGGGTAGGTGTTGTTATACTTTGCATGTTTCAATGTTTCATTCAAAGTTCTCAAAACACTTTGCAAATGTTAAAGAAGGAAGGGTCTCCTCACCTCTGCCAGTAGGAATTTATGTATTTATTTTATAAATAGATAAACTGAGCCCTAGAGCTGTGAAATGCCTTGTCTAAGGTCTCTCAACTAGTGACAGTGAAGAATGTGACCCAGAGCTCCCACCGTCTCTCCTAGATATTGGATTGTAGTTTTAGATAAGGAGAATTTATTTTTTTTTAAAGCACTGAAGTCCCAATGAAAGCCTAGTTAGGTCACATGTGGCCTTTAAAAAAAATCCCACTCCTAACAGTTCTTTTGAAAGTGATTTTTCCCAGTTTAGAGACCCAGTTATTAAAGCTGCATTTTATTTACTGATGTAATGGAATTGAATTACATAAAACAGTTCTAAATTCTACTTAGAAAGTGTGGTGGGAAATATGGTTAGGAGGAACGTACGTGGTGAGCTAAGATGGCATTGCTGTATTCTGCAACTACCACCCACCAATTCATTATGGACAAGCCACATTAGGAAAAAAAGGTGCATTTTTTACCCTGTGTTAACTAACACATAATAGCAAACACCTGGTAACACCCTAGTGTGGACAAGGCAGTCATAGTTTTAACATGCATTAGCAGATTACTGGCTCTCCCTTTGTGTTAGCTAACACATGGTAAAAATATAGGGTTTTTTGCACAATGTTTTTGGTCTGTTTGTACTGTGCTTAGTAGAGTGGGGTCCTGGTCGATGACTCAGGCTGCTAGATGCTACTGCAATAGAAATTAATAATAGCAAAGACACGGTCTAAATGTTATGAAAAGTTCAGCGGTATCCCTGATTTTCAATGAGAGGCACAATCTTTTTTCACTCCTGAAGTTTTCCAAGGCAGCATTTCAGAATTGTCAGATTGTTTTTAAAAGGACAGCTCTGATATAGTACTCCAATTCTTCACACCGAATGGCATCCATATGGTGAGCTCAATGAATTTTGACCCTTCACTTATGATGTTCCCACTTTGCCAGCCAAAAGAATGCTATAGTAGGAAGCCAATAGACATCCCTAGCAGCCAAACAGTTGAGCTTAAAGGGCACTCAGTCAGCTATAAAGATGTTATATGGAGCCAAAATTTGCAATATTAAACAGCTTTTCTTTGTGTCTTTGTGAGAAAATGTGCATTAGATTTATATTAAAGAGATTATAAAAATGAGAGTTCTGGAAATTACACTATAATTGCCTGATGTCTTGAAATGTAAAATGACCAATTCTTCCATGTGGCCTTTGGATTGCCTGCCAGGTGTTGCTCAACATTTCAGCACAGTGCTTGATTCTTTGCCACTTAACTCACTTTAAAAAAAAAAAAAAAAATCCTGCCTGGGAACGTCTGTCATCTGACTTCAAGAATGCTTCATAGGCTTCTGATTGTTGAAAGCATTCAACTCCCTTTGCTCAGCGTGTTCACTCCATTTTACCTGCCCAATAGACTTGTTTTATTGTTGTCAAACATTGCTGCTGCACACTTTCAATATAGTTCTTAGCCTGATTTTTTCAGCTGCACTGGATCTTTGAAAGCTGGCAGGATGAATTGCTTGCTTCCCAGTCCTTAATGTTTATCTCCCTTTAGATCTTGCCATCTGCTGTGATTTGGCAGCTCAGGTAAATGAATTTTTTCAGCTTCCTTCGGTTGTCCTGTCTCCTATGGATATTACTTTACCTGCCTTCTCCCTCTCTCCAGATAGCATCAGCTTGGATTTGATGGCATTTATTGAAGTTGATGCATCTAATTAGTGTTTCCATGCTGGTTGTCATTCTTTAAGTGTAGTGAAGGATGCTAGTGGAGAACAGTGCAGAGCCGTTTGCAAAGTCAAGATTGGTTAATGTTTGCCTTTTTTTTTTTTTTTTTTTTACTCTTTCCACTTCATTCCTCTTAACTACTTACCTTTTGTTGTATTTCTCATTGTTTACTCTCTGGGCACAGCAAACAATTACAAACCAATTACAAACAATTCTTTCAGGATCCCAGTTCTAATTTGTGTGCATTTTATGTCAGCGCAATCATATGTAGTACCTGGGTCACAGAAATCATAGATGGCAATGCCCTATTAGGACATTGTGTCCCAGTATTAAGGACCATGTATTGTAGTGCTTACATTTAAAGATAGACAATCTCAAGCTTTCTTATTTTATTTAATTTTTTTATAGTCAGATTCAGGATGATCCTAACTTTTATATACTTTGTGCTTTTAGATTGAGTCCCTCACCCCCAAGACTCCGCAAAGTCCAATATGCCCCTCTACCAACACACAAGGGATCAAAAAAAAGCAAAGATCAGGCATGGAATAGGGAAGAAAGGAGCATTTCTTGATTATTATTTTTTAAATATTGGGGACCTAATTTTGAAACACTGCCTCCATTTCTGAGGCTACTCTATGGAGTATGGAAGAAGGGGGAATTTGTGGGTATAAATGCTTCTTTTTAAATATAGAAGAAATTGATTTGCACAAAATGGCTGCCAGGTTGTGCCTTCATAATATCCTCTGTGCTTTTTTATTGTATTACTTTTGGTTTATATCTCTGTATTTTTTATTATTCTGACACCTGGCATTGAAATCAAATAGAATCAGCTTTTGGTGTATGCCAAGTCATGTTCAATGAGTTATTGAAGGGTGGTTGAAGAGCTCCTCCGGGCAAGAATTAATTTGAATTAAAAACCCATCTGCTGTACTTTTTTGTAGTTTAACTGTTCTTGGATTCTCTTCTATGTCAGACCTATGTTATAATTTGTCAGGTGTTGCAGTCTGTCCACAATGCCTGTTGACCAAAAGTAATCTCCATATGACAGCTGTTCTGTAGCTTATATGAAGTGAGCTGGTGGTCTCTGTCCAATTTTAATAGGTGTCAACATCAGCGAAACCATCAACCCATTTGGTACTCTTGTTGGCAGTTTCAGAGGAGAGTCCAAGAACTGAATTGGCATTGATGCTAAACTACCTTCTTGCCCATAGAATCAAAAGTCTTAGCAGTAATCCCTATGACTTTCATTTACCGCAGTCTACTTCGTTAGATCTGGGGTAAGCTACATTGGCAAGGGATTGCAGGGGGGATCATTGCATTGCTGCTGTCTGTGCTTCATCTGTTCTGTGGCTAAACAGAGGACTTTTAAAAAGTTGCCAGCCAAGCATCTGCAACCATAGGCAGTAAATTGGTTTAAAAAATGAAGTTGTTTGGTACTTTTACAATGATTCCTTGCTTCTTTCCATATTTCAGGTATTTGCTCTTCAATAATTTTTGGCAGCTCCTTTTTAACTTTATACAGTACAGTTCACTAGCTCCTTTCAACAGTCTAGCGAAAGCTGAGCATGCATACTGAATAAAGCTAAAGAAGCTCCATAAAATGTTGTAGAGGAGCATTTTGGCTAAGGACGTTACCAATTTTTGGGGTGATGGATAGCTGTTTAAAACACTTCATTCTCTGGCAGCTCTGTTTCCTCAGCTACTCCTTCATATTTGTTCTCACATAAACATTTTTCAAGCAGTTACAGTACATCAGAGAAGTTAAAGATGTGAAAGGTTTACTAGGTCATCTCTGGCATCTCAGTCTTTGAATCGCATTACTTCTTTCGAATCCTTTTGTGTGGACTCTGTTTTCAGGCTGTTTAAAAATTACAATGATCAGATTATTGAAGGTTTTATTATTTGGTAAACATTTCCTGACTTCAGGCTTGTTCATGTCTGTTTGATTCACAAAAGCTTTTATTTCCTCTAGACAAGACAAATGGTTTTGCTTGTTGAGTTATCTAGCAAACTGCTTTACCACACTTCAGCCAGTGTACGATTCCGCTGTCAGGGCATTATATGGAACAAAGGATAGGTTTCATGACTCTGGGGCTTATTTACACTTAAAACGCTGCAGCAGCATCAGAGAAGATGCTACCTACGCCGATAGGAAGAGTTCTTCCCCAGGAGGAGTTAGCTAGGTTGATGTGATAATTCTCCAGTTGATCTAGCACTGTCTGTACCGGGGGTTAGGTAGGTTTAACTGCATTGCTTGGGAGTGTGGATTTTCACACCCCTGAATGATGCAGTTATACCAACTTAATTTCCTTGTGTAGACGAGGCCTCAAGTATTAATCTAAAATGCTCTTTACCACCAGGTCCTGGATTACATTTCAGATTAGATTTCTAATCTACCCAGATACACAGCACATATTACTGCACTTCTAGGTTTTTTTGCTGTAAATTCTATAATAGAACCATTTAAATCACTGCTTTCATTTTGCACTGTTTTAATTCACTAACCCAGTTTAAAGTTGCATATTTTGTTGAACCAGTGCAAATCTGCATGTAGATAAGACTTTTTAATCAAAAAATAATGTTGCCATGCAGATCATACAACCATAAGTGACTGCATCTTGGAGAAGCTAGTCCTGGAACCCACAAGGGGAGATAGTTGTTGGTTTAGTCCTAAGTGGAGCACAATATCTGGTCCAAGAGGTGAATATAGCTAAACTATTCAGGAAAAGCAACTAAAATATAATTAAATTAAATTTTCTTGTGGTGGTGGGGAAATACCAAGGAAGTCCACCACAGTAGCATTTAACTTCACAAAGGACAACTACACAAAAATGAGGAAGCCAGTTAAACAGAAATTAAAAGGTACAGTTACCTTGCAAATGAAATGCTTGCATACTGCATGGAAACATTTTTAAAACACCATAATAGAGGCCCAAATTAAATGTATACCCCAAATTAAAAAACATAGTAAGAGGACCAAAAAAGTGCTGCCATGGCTAAATAAAGTAAAAAACAGTTAAAGGCAAAAATTTATCCTTTAAAAAGTGGAAGTTAAATCCTAACGAGGAAGATGGAAAGAAGCATAAACTCTGGCAAATGAAGGGTAAAAATATATTTAGGAAGGCTAAAAAAAGAATTTGAAGAATAGCTAGCCGAAGATTCAAAAAGTAATAGCAAAAAATTTTATCAGAATCAGGAAGCCTCAAGATGCTAAAGGAGAACTCAAGGACGATAAGGCCATTGCGAAGAAACTAGATGAATTCTTTGCATCAGTCTTCATGGCTGAGGGTTTGAGGGAGATTCTCAAACCTGAGCCATTCTTTTTAGGTGACAAATCTGAGGAACTGTCCCAGATGGAGGTGTCATTAGAGGAGGTTTTGAAACAAATGTATAAACTAAACACCAAGACTAGATGGTATTCACCCAAAAGTTCTGAAGGAACTCAAATGTGAAATTGCAGAATTACTAACTGTGGTATGTAACCTATCATTTAAATCAGCTTCTGTACCAGATGACTGGAGGATAGCTAATGTGACACCAATTTTTTTAAAAGACTCCAGAGGCTTTCATTACAATTACAGGCTGATACATGGGTGGTGGGTGTAATAGGCCTCGGGAGGCTCAGCCTCCCCTGGTGCTGCCACGGCCACTGGACCCTTGGTTGCAGGATTTGGAGGGGAAAATTTTTACTTTATTATAGCCAATGCGGGTCCCGGGGCGGCTGAGGAGGTGGTATTTGCTCTTCAGCTTCCCAGGTTCATCAGTAGTCTCCATGGACTCCAGAGAGATTACTAATCAACCCAGAAAGCTGAGTAGCAAATACCACCTCCTCAGCCACCCCAGAACCTGCCTGGGGCATATTAAAAGCTTCTTTGGGAGGAGTGTGAGATGCCTTTCTCAGGAGCAGCTTGGGGTTTTGGGAAGGGAGGCATGACTGCAGCTGGCCCAGGGCTCCTCCGGACAGGGGAGAAGCTCGGGGCACCTCTGGGCAGGTGAGTGGGGTGCTTGGGCCTCTGGCCAGCTGGGGCTCCTCTGGCTGAGGGGAGGCACTCGTGGCTCCTTTGGGTGGGAGGGGGCTCGCGGCTCTGGCCGCGGGGGGAGGACAGGGGATCTTGGGACTCTGGACGCAGGGGGGATTGGGTGGAGGGGGCGGAGCCGGGGGCTAGCCTCCCCGAAGGGGGGCTCCACCCACTGCCCATGGGCTGATGAGTCTACCTTCAGTATCAAGCAAATTGTTTGAAACTATAGTAAAGAACACAATGATCAGACCCACAGATTGACACCATTTGTTGGGGAAAAGTCAACCCGGCTTTGTAAAGGGAAATCATGCCTCGCCAATCTATTGGAATTCTTTGATGGGGTTAACAAATCATAGAATATCAGGGTAGGAAGGGACCTCAGGAGGTCATCTAGTCCAAACCCCTGCTCAAAGCAGGACCAATCCCCAGTTTTTTGCCCCAGATCCCTAAATGGGCCCCCTCAAGGATTGAACTCACAACCCTGGGTTTAGCAGATTATTTTGTAGGATGAAACACAACCAGTTTAGGTTCTTGGGCAGATTTCTACTATTGGATCAACTGCCACAGAAGCCAATGGAAGCTTTGAACCCAAAACTAAGGATAGAATTTTTTTGTCCTTGTTATATAATCTTCTGGTCTCTCTCTTGGCCAGTTCATATTTTTCAATTGTGCACAGTTTTGTCCTGGTCCATATTTTTGTTAACCTTGTAAACTGGTCAAATCTGGAACAACCATGATTTTCCCATTTTGACCTTTACTTTGAAGAATGTTATAATTGTGCCAACTAACTCAGCTGTCAATATTTCCATCTCACACCTTTTTATAGGGGTTTATAAATGAGCTATAAAATTATATGCACTGAGCATATGAGGTGTGAGCCAGCAAGAAATTTAATAAATTATGTACATAAATACAAATGTGTCCATTTTAAAGTTATATATATATACACAAAGTTAAAACTAGTGATATCAGGTGCATTTTATAGTCCTGTAACTGAAAGGAAATTTGATTGGATTTTTTTGTTTTTCAAAATTGAAGTGATTAGCCTATTAGTTTCTAATGCGGACTGAACTAATCTCTTTAGGCATTATGGGGAATAACCACATTATTTGATTTAGGAAATTAGCTACTGTGCACTTAGAGTAACTTGCCTCAGTGAAAATCACACACAAATTTTAAACAAGCAGACTTATTCCAGGACTCAGTTCTCCTCTCAGATACACTGAAGCACAGCGTGTCACCATTTTGCAAGTATATCAGAGTATGTTTGAAAGTCTCTTTTTCAGCATGCTAATCAATGTTACTGACACCAGACTGTCTGAAAGATTAGTGGTAAAAAAAATTAACTTTTTGAAAATTCCCAGTTGTGTATCTTTTAAAAAATACTTCAAGCTCATATTAAACCATTAGACAGTGAGAGATCTGCTATACTGTACTGTAATTTCCAAAATTGTATAACTAGAGTGGTGGTAGGTAAAACTGAACAAAATTCAGGGGCGGGGTACAAATAATCTCTCCACTAGCTTCCATATTACAGGGGGGTTGTGACCTGCAAGCCACTTCAGAGTTTTGCTTGGAGTTCTAGGTCCCTCTGAACTACAAAACTGAGTGAACATGAGCAAACCCTGGTGAAACTCTTGCAAAATAAGGAACCCTTGTTAGCATGGTACAGCGTGGCAAAATCTTAGGAAAAAAAGTGCCTTGGGATGTGGCAGCACTGTGATCAGAGGAATATTTCTTGACGTGATGGAAATGCTCTCACAGTTGTAGTACTGAGTTTCATTAATAAGGATGTACACTTAAAATTTAAAGAAATTGAGTGCTTCTTTATAAGGCTACACGGAGCTCTTCAGATCTGGGGAAGGAAGCAGAATGTCTGAGCTGAATACAAATTGGGATAGTATGTTAAACTGAAAGGGTTAACACATGTTCCGGGTAGGTGGGGCTCGTCAGTCTTGGAAGGCAGCCCACCTAGGAGAAGGAAAACTCTGATTTAACACCTCCGCTGCCTTGTGGCAATACCCACTCATGGGAAAGGCTAAGGGAGTCAACCCGGAAACCAAATCCGGTGTCGGAGTCCCGATGGCGGTCTGACATTGTCCTCAACGTCATTCTGGCAACTCCTGCGATGCCACTGGTGCCAAGTTGTATCGACATTGTCTTTCCCTTGGATCCATCAGTTGCGTGGAGAGGGGGGTTCTGCTGCATGGGCAACAGCTGTTCCTCCATATCACCCTGCCCTGGCCTGCGCCCTGGAGAGGACACTCCAGTCATTCCCCATGGGCGCATATCCATCGTCTCTTGAGACTAACGGACGCCAACAACAACAACACATGTGGTGTGTTACAAATTGTTGTAATGAGCCATAAAGCAGTGTCCCTGTTAAATCCATGGTTTCTAGCATGTGATACTCCTTCTCCTTAACAATTTGCTCAACTTGTATTTAGCTGAGACACTCTGCTTCCTTCCCAAAAAAGCTCCATGTAGCCCGAAAGCTTGTGCCTTCCACCAGCAGACGTTGCTCCAGTAAAATATATTACCTAACCTACCTTGTCTCTCAGAAACTCCTCAGTTAAAAATGCTGTATAACACACAAGTTTTGGAATGTGCTTGCAGGATTACAATCAAAGACAGAGGCAAATGCCAGACCTTTCCAGAATAGCTATTGCTTGACTGTTATACTTAAGGGATAAAGATTGACTCCTTTCAAAGGCCAGGGAGCTGAAGACAATCTCAAATAGAGAAAAATAAATCCTTTTCTTCCCAGAAGTTGGGCCTAATACTCAAGGTATAAGACATACACCTTGGGCGTAGCGGAATTTTTTTTACTAAAATAGCGTTAGCATAATCTTTCAAAGCGTAAGGGTTTTGTTCAAAATATAGGAGTATGTATTCCTTGGTTCGGAATTGGCAAACAATCCACTGTCTAACCTGGAGGTAGATCCTTCTTCAGTGAACACATACGAATACATAGCAACAGATTCTGAAGACAAAATATAAAATACCAGACCTGTTTATTTGGGAAAATTCTAATAATCATATTTTCTTTGCTTTGCATGGAAACAAATGCTGAATTTTCATCTCATGTTCCAAGAACTTTTTGTATACAGAAGCTGTGTGAACACTGTGGAATTATGTATTTGTATTACCTTCATCAATGTAGGATCCCTCTGAACTGATCGCATTTCCTACCCACCTCCCCATTTATTTGCTGATTTATTATGCAGTTTTCTTCTCCTTTTATTGGAAAATTTACTATCACTTATACTTTGATATTGTACCAATGCCCCTATTTCTTCATAAAATAAGTGTGAGCATAGAGCAAACACTCCTAAAGCATTAAAATGCTAGTGTTAAAATGAATCTCTCTCTTGAGGAGGGAGTGGTATCATAGTTTACTAAACACAAAAGAAAAAGTCACAGGGAAGGGGCTTGGAGGAGAGAAGGAAATTAATAAGGTCCTCCTGTCCACACTGGTGCTCTTACCGTTTCTGCCACCAGGCAGATATAACAGTGGTGGTTGTATAATAGTGGGAGACTCCCTGAAAAATGCTAGCATTCATACAGCTCAAAGCATATTTTTCTGAAAGCATCCCTATTAGGAATCCAGCTGCTACGGCTGATCTCAAGAAGAATCAAATCCAGATCAAGTAGGGCAGAAGCCTGTACCTCATCTGTGGCCTTAATTTCTACAGCAATGTACATTACGATTTCCCCTAAGAAGCCATTTGAATTTTTTGGAGAAAAAGAAAAACCCTGCTTCTTCACAAGCAATCTCTAGTCTTCACTGATTTCACCAGAATAATGTTGCCTACCTCTTAAAATGTATAGATTTTTCATTCAACACAGATTCCCCAAACAGAACGCGCAGCTACGGTGCTGGGCTAAGTATCAGAAAATGGAAACAATCAGTTCTGAGAATTCTGTTGTATCTTGCAAGATTTAAACGCAATTGAAAATGTTGCCTGTTTTTATATACTAGTAGCAAGAGAGAAAAGAAACAAAGATAAAGTGATGCACAAAATGCACAAAAAGTCTTTAGGGACATTGAATCAATTGAGAACAATATGGTAGCAATCAAAAGTCGGTCAACAGACCAAATAAAAGTTTATAAAAAGAAAGTTTAAAGAGGGCTGGATAATAGTAGAGGCCTTCTGTTTACATAAGAGACTAAGATTACAAAACAACATATGAAATAATTAGCATTTAAATCTCAAAAGGATTAGAGCTTTGTTTTCAGTATGAATAAGCATCCAAAAATGTGATTGCTTATCCAGATCTTATCCATGCTTTCATGAATCTGCCAAACTGGGCTAGAAGACACATGGAAGAGGCATGTTCATGAAAGTTCCAGTACTTCCTTCTTCCAAGTGGGTCAAAACAGCCTCTCTCTATATTCTGGCACATTTGCTGCTGCTCTCTGGAAATGTAGATACACATAAAAATGAATTTAAAAAGCCCTGCAGATTTCCCTAACAATATTAATTATCAAATAATGTTCAAGTTCTGAGTGAAAGTTTGCATAAGTTTTTATTTCATTCAAAATGGTTTTGTTCATCCTTAGAAATAAAGTTAGGGAAAGATAGCTGTGATGACCTAAATACCGTGCTGTGAAAGATACAACTCTGTAAGGGTGTGGGCATAGACTGAAAGGGAATAACATCCATATTTGTAGCGAGGCGGGCTGGTGCCCCACCACCCCGCAGAGTGAAGAACCGGCCCAGTGGCCAGAGTGGGCGGAGCCAGGAGGCTCTGGGCCCGCCCCGCAGAGAGACAGGCCGCGACCTGGAAGTAGACCAGCGCGACCCGGAAGGATAAAGGCGGGCCCTCAGAGCCCACTTAAGGAGCAGCCACCAGGGAGACCAGACACCGCCGGCCTAGCTCGCGACTGGGAAAACCCTGCGGCCCCAGGTACCCGCCAAGACTGGCCGGACCTGCCGAGCAGCCACTATCCGGAGGAGTTGCCGGACCTGCCGAGCGACGGCGAGTCTGAGGAGGAACCCATGAGGCTGGGAACTGCCGAAGACACCCCCTGGACTCAGGTACCGTCCGAGGGGGAGTTAGGAAGTGGAAGCCGACCCCAGTCTGGCTGCACCATGGCCAGAACCCATGTCAGTGTGTTGCGGCCAGGATCCCCACTGACACAGCGGCGGATCCTTTGCTGCTGTTAGGGCCCCGGGCTGGGCCGCAGTGGAGTGGGTGGGCCTGCGTCCCCCCTGCCACCCAACGTGTGGGTGGCAGTCTCCCCCTCTCCCAGGTTCTCCAGAGCCAGGACCTGGGCTTGCCACCACCTATATTGACTGCTCAGCCCCTGCTTGAGGGCCTGAGCCTTGAATTACTTATTGCCCCGCCCTGACCAAGGGCCAGGGCATACTGACTTATTGATTGCTCAGCCCCTGCTTGAGGGCCTGATCCCTGAATGACTTGCTGCCCTGACCCAGGGCCTGGGCCTATTAAACTCTGTGCTCAGCCCCTGCCTGAGGAGCTGAGCCTCAGACTATTCACTTGCTTTCTGCCCGCCCTGACTCAGGGCCAGGGCTTAGCCTCTACCGCTTGCAGGACCCGACCGGAGGTGTTCGGGCCCAAGACCAAGGATTCCCCAACCTAATCGAACGAGTACAGCAAGGCGGGCTGGCGCCCCACCACCCCGCCGCAGACTGAGACCCCTACAATAATATATTAAGATTATTCTTTGGATACCTTTTGGAGGTAGGAAAATGGGTTAAACCGAGATAATGACAAGGTCCAAACCATCCATTAATATTGTCAATCAGTCATGATGATGGGAATACAGCTAACAGATGTGAACCAAACTGCAGCACACAGAGAAAAAAAAGAATAACAAGGTAAACTAAAAGCTATGCCTCTGACTGAATTACAGGTGACGTGTTGGAAACTGATGTATTATGTAGTCAAGATTTCAGGGTAGCAGCTGTCGCATCATTGATATGCTAGCAGTGCATTTCTCCTGACTCATTCTGGCTCCTTTTTAGCTTGTTTTTTGAATGTGCTATCACTATAAAAAGATTAATGTAAGCATATCAAAAGAATTTGAACTTTTTATATATAAAATTCTACAAAGGATAGGCAGATTTTATGCCTCTTATTTAGATGCTCTACAAATTAAATGTTACATTTGCAACACAATCTGACATTTCTAGCGGAATTTGAGTTTAACAATACAGTTCAATTGACTAAGAAATAGTTTGTCATTATATGCTACCTTTTGACTTCCACTGAGGACCTAATGTGCCATCTACAAAAAGGTGATGTTCTGCTGAAACAAGCATAGCACAACTTCCATTGGCTCAACCACAAGGTTCCTAGAGTTTCTCAGCTGTGGGGAATGCAAGACTACCACGTAAAGCTAATAATCTTCTGGATAGGGAAGTCTATGAATTGGGCAAGTGTTCTGAAATGATTGGTCACCAACTGTCAGACAAAACAGCTTAAATTTTGGGGAGGGGAAGTGAATGGCAATAATTATCTATGTATCATTCTTTCTTTAACTAGAGACTGAGTTAAAGTGATGCAAGCACAATGTAGTCCCTGAGCAAGGATGTGTTTCAAAGCTGCAAAATATTTCCATAGTCAGAGATCAATTATACAAATAACTACTCAACAAAGAATACATACTAGCTTATGGTTTTGCTAAACAAACTTTGTCAATCGGGATTTGAAAGGAATAGGCAGAAACTCCAGGAAATGGGTTCAATATGATCCAGATATTAATGTGTTTATGAAGCAGTAGCAGAAGTGTGTGCATGCAGAAATTTCAAGTTACTCTCAATATCAGTAACTACTTTCATTGCACTTCTAAAATTACTGTAATTCTAAATTGTGCATGCCCAATTTTGCATGCCTGTGTTCCCAACATGGGCATTAAAACCTGCTCGTCAACCAACTAAACTTAGGAGTGAAATTCATACTCTAATTATGTTGATAATGTACATTCATACTTTAATCCATGGCCACATCCTTAGGCCCTACTCATTTATATTTGCTCATGATGGAGATTGCATATCTCTCAACTTCTGAAAATATTATTCAATTTATGGAATAATTACATACATGGAATTTATTCCTTACCTGTATTATGACTTGATCAT
Source organism: Chelydra serpentina (assembly GCA_037349315.1). Lineage (NCBI taxonomy): Eukaryota > Metazoa > Chordata > Testudines > Chelydridae > Chelydra > Chelydra serpentina. Next base: position 34,920,808 of record JBAIAC010000042.1, read on the forward strand.
GATCTACCTGTATTTTCACGGAGAAGAGATTTCTGGTAGCAGTCAACTCTTTAATCTAGAAAAAGACATAACAATAGTCTATGATTGGAAGATTAAGCTAGACAAATTTAGACTGGAAATAAGTCACACCTTTTAACAGTAAGGGTAATTAACCATTTGAAATTACTTACCTAGTGGTGTGGTGTATTTTCAATCACTGAAAGTATTTAATTCAAGACCACATATTTCTCCAAAAAAAAATGCTATAGTTCAAACAGAAGTTATGGGTTTGATGCAGAAATTACTGAGCAAAATTCTATGTCCTGTATTAAATAAGAGGTCAGACTAGATTATCATAATGATCTCTTCTGGCTCCAAATGTTTATCTTACTCTGCTGCTGCCTTCCTAAAACATGAGGATTAATGTTTAGACTCCCTACTTATGTGGTGCTGCAGACACTTTTGCTGACAAATAAAAAATAGAATGAACCAACAGAGATGTTAGTGAGATGGGCTGGAAATTACAATGAGATTCAACTTGGGAAAAACCTCTGCCAATACATCTGGGGCAAAAAAAAAAGGTGTGAAACTGAAGGAAGAGTGAGAAGAATCAGACCCCCCCCCCATAGTACACTGACCCTTTTTGTAAAGTTCATTCAGATCTACTGATGAAAAACGCTATATAAGAGCCAAGTCTTATTAGTGTGTAAGTAAAATAGATGCTTCAAATTGGCAATACAGTATATAATAAATACAATATATGAGATGGCACTGGTTGAACAGTGCAGTAAAAGTTGAAAGCATCCCCTATTGCAGAATAACCTCTGTGAGGAGGCTTTGGAGGAGGAAAGCTTAGTGAGGATCCACTCACCGAGCTTCAACCCATCATTCCATGGGGAAGAGTGGTTCCTGCCCCTCATTTTGTTGTTTTTGTGTTTTGTGCAACCAGCATGCTCTCAAACCTGTTGACTCACCAAGGATTTAGGGGAAGCATATATCTCTCCTTTGGCTCTGGTTTTGTGTGGCTCCCTGATAGCATGGCTTCATTAGACACTCAACCAGGGTGCTCCATGGAAAAGTTGAGCCCCAAGGGCATATTATTTTTCTGATCAAGATCCAGGGGGCAAGGAGAAGGATCCCAGCCAGACCATCCCTTGGCCACTCACTTTTCCCTCTGGCCCATTGGGTTTCCTTCCCTTCCTCTGGGAAGTTCAGAAGAGGAGGAAGCGAGTGGTGCTAAAGAGATGGCTGAACCTTCCTCTTCTCTCATACATGCAGATCTGAGAGAGAGTGATCCAGGCCAAATTAAAAAACAAAAACAAATTACCATTCTCTTTCTTGCTGAATATTGAATATAGGAAAAGGCACTGTATTACACTCACTGCTTCATAATTTCCCTAGCATAGAAATATTCAGTCAATTATTGATGCTGACAATGCACTATGCAGAGATTATTGCATAGACAATCAAAAACAGTTTGCCTAGTACTTTTAGTACATTCGCTTGTCTAATTGCTGTTAGAGATACATAGTAATGTACAACAGGACCTTGGAACTTTTCAATTAAGAAAGAATTGAAGAAACAAATTCCAAAATCACAAGCGTATATTGTCTATCCATGGATAACCTAGGTCAGATTGTGGGCTGAAACAATGAATCACCCATCACTTAATGGTACTGATGGGTATTCTAACAGTGCAATGTCCATAAATTGTGTTCACTCATTATTTGTTTTCTTGTCACTTATGATCTGCATTGGTAGATCCTGAGGTAATGCCTCAGTCAATGGATTCCTACAGTGGACTCCACACAGGTGGATTTCTGCATCCATGCAAAGCCCCATTGAATCTGTATGGGTGGCAGACTCCATTGTAGAATCAGGTTCTTAGGATTTTATTTATTTTCTTGGTTTTTAAAACAAGGAAGAAATTGAAGATTTAAATTGTTTAATTCTCAATGACCAACGTAGGCTTTGTTGACAGAATCTTAGTGCTTCAAGAATGTCCAGTAGAAAATAGTCCCGGTTCAGCGGAGGAATATGAAGTTTCTTTGATATCACTTCCTTCTCCATGTCTTTTCTTCTCTTTTTATGCTTTTATCTTTTCATCTCTCATTTATTCCCCTTATCAGTGGCCACCAAAAGATCAGCTCCTATTCATTATAACTTGTAAAAAAAAAAATGTAAAGAGAGTCCCAAGCAACATAGTTTGGATATGAATACAAACTCTTCCAAAACTTTTAGTGTAGATGTTTAGTTATAGGGTTTTGGCTGGAGGAAATCTCTGTTGTTCAAGGTACTCTTCTCATTTATATATATCTTATGCTTGCTATTGCTTGTGCTGGACTCTTTGGTCCAGTAGATAGGGCACCGTATTACAAATCAGGATATCTAAATTCCATTCCTGGTTCTGCTATTTAGTTGCTGTAAGAGCAAATCACTTACCTCTCTACACCTCTGTTTTTTCATCTGTAAAATAAGGATAATGATGCCTTATCCAACTTCAAAAAGCACTTTGTACTCTGGCGATGAAAAGACCTATTGAACTGCTGACTATTATTTCTGTATTTTTACTATGAGAACATGTAATTATACAATTGTATCACTTAAAAAAATTCATAATCCTGAGGATTCTCTTTGCACTTTCTATGGTTTCAGATGTCTGAAAAAACTTAGACCTTAGTCCTGCCCAGTGATATTAGCTCTGATAGAAATCCTCTAGAAGTTAGAACTTCATAGAGTGGCAGGAAATAAGGCTTCAGTATGCACTCAGATTTGTATGGGTGAATCCCTGAACCCATGCAAAGCCCATGGAAAGTGGGGCTCTTCACAGGCACAGGTGTCCACCTAAATGGATTCTCACAACAGGATCAGGCCCCAAATTTAGTTTCCAAAGGATGAGGCTTGGAATATTTAGGCAGTCATTCACCACTAATACATTAAGGAAAGAAAAATAATCGGTAGAAACTACATTGTTGTCCATTCTCAGCCATTTACCAAGATTTTTAATGATATGCATACCTATTTTGGATGGTTATGGGGCTGCATTGGAGCAATGAAAGGAAGTAATATTGATAGTTCATCAATGGCAGTAATAATTTGTTGTTGGCTTAGTCTTGTAAGCAATGTGATGGGTAGTGGAGTCATTGTAAACCCTGTGTGCCTGATCCTCTATTGCCTTGTCCTTTATGATGTTAATACATCCAGTTTGCACATGTGTAAAATGCTACCATGAGATCTGGAGGTGCTTTCTACTCACTTTGCACTCTGTAAGTGACTATAGAAAGTACAATGTAGTGCAACCCAGTGAGTTATTTTGTCTGAGTTTGCACGCCAGTTGCATTGTGACAGGATTTCTCCCCTGTTAGCGTTTTAACTTTATTGATAAGTGTTTTAAGATACTTAGGGACCAATTTTTTGAGCAGGTAAGTGCTGGCTGAGCTGACTAAGCCAACAACAAATTATTACTGCCATTGGTGAACTATCAATATTACTTCCTTTCATTGCTCCAATGCAGCCCCATAACCATCCAAAATAGGTATGCATATCATTAAAAATCTTGGTAAATGGATGAGAATGGACAACAATGTAGTTTCTACCGATTATTTTTCTTTCCTTAATGTATTAGTGGTGAATGACTGCCTAAATATTCCAAGCCTCATCATTTGGAAACTAAATTTGGGGCCTGATCCTGTTGTGAGAATCTATTTAGGTGGACACCTGTGCCTGTGTAGAGCCCCACTTTCCATGGGCTTTGCATGGGTTCAGGGATTCACCCATACAGATCTGAGTGCATACTGAAGTCTTATTTCCTGCCACTCTACTTAATGGGATCGGGCCATTAGAAAGCTAAACCTGATATTACTAGTCTTACAATCATGCAGAAAAACATCACATCACATTGGCTGAATGATCACATTGGCTGAATGATCATGGCTAATCTTGATTTTCTGAACTTGGGAATTGAACCAAAAAAGCTCATAGTAATTCTAACAAAACTAAAACAAAAATGTATTTAACTAATTTATAAACTACAGAACAAAGTGCTATGTTCTAGTCTCATTTCCTTTTATCATTTTTGCATGTAAATATTCATAAAATATTCAGAAACATACAGCAGAGGCAACTGAGTACAGTAGAGGCATTTCAGAGCTGGTGCAGACATTGTGTCTGTCTCACTTTAGGGGATTGAGAGGACCAAAACTCCAGACAGGATTAATAAATAACTTCCTTTAGCTCCACACTTTAGAGGTCCCATGTAGCTTTCTTGTCCAGTCTCCTGAATTTTCCACTTTCAGATGCAATCCCCAGTTTCCTGGGCACCATTTTAAATATCAAGTGATGGAGGCACCATGTGCTTCATACAAACATAGAAGACATACACTCAGCCATGGGTCCTTGGCTCGCCAAGACTAACCTGCCAAACATAGTTTAATAAATACATAATTTAAATGCACTCAAGATGTAATGATAGCCTTGCCATTGAGAGAGCAAAAGAGAAGTGTGCACAAAAATATTCCAATAATCTGAAACACATTTTAATTCAAATATATGCAATGGTATGGAGCCAAATTTACACGAACACCATTCATAGTGTAGGAAAAAAGATATCAATGCTTTACAACATACAAATAAAATGGGAGAAGCAAAGGCTTTGGAAGCCTGAAAATACAGGCTGCCAGTCTACTTTTAAAAGCATTAGTGACTCAGAATACCCATTGTCTAAGATGTAATAAGCAAATGCCGTAGCTCCAAAAGATTTCAGATGGAACATTCGAACAGCTAATTCCTGCCCCAAGAATCACGAAAATGAACAGTGGAAAACATTAAATTAAATCTGAAATATAAGAAAACCCCAACCCATGAAGGGATTTAAAATGTTGTGAACAAATTTAAAGAACATGTAAAATGCTACAATAATAGCAAGAGACACCATAACAGAAATAACATATGGGCTACACTATCCTTAGCAAGGAGCCTTGCATCAGCATCTGCAACTGAAGTTTGTAAATAAACTGCCAATAGGTCTAACAAAGAAAAAAATTATAATAACCAAACATGGATATTATAAAAGCATAGCTCAAGAGTTCCAAATCAGATCCGGAAATGTACTATACTACTGAATCTGAAACAGCCCTCAAACTGAAAAATCTGATATAGCAACCTATGAATGGTATGTATTAAGCATTGTTACTGTAAGCAGTGTTTAGTTTTGGATATGCATTGAAGATTGTGGGTTTATCTGAACCTCTTGGATCTGCAAAACTGGACTGGTTATTTTGGAGTATTTTAGCATTACATTTCTGATCTGGAGGAAAACCAGAAAGTGCAAAATGCACAAAATGAAAAACCAATGGGAAAAAGATGGGTCGAAAAACTTTCTTGAGCCTTAAGGGCTTGATTCTTACATTGGTTGAAGTCTTGAATTGCTTCTTAATTATCTCAACTTGTTTATAATTCACCACTTACAATGCAGCAAATATTGATAACACTGTTTCCCAACGGTTAATTCAGTGTGGAATTAGATCAAACAGATGAATTATGTAATGATTCTAAATACTTCAAGTAGATGTTTTTATAATGATCACAAACACTGCTTGAACAGTCTCAAAATTATATTGCCTTGTGTTACAAAAAGCTTATTCTTTCCATAATGGCATCTTGATAGAATGTGGGTGGATTGAATAGCTCCCAGGACATTAGCAAAGCAGTGACATAAAAGCTTTCTTTTATTTTCTGTAGCTGTTTGTGATACCTTGAGGGAAAATATACACTGTATGTATACATACTGGAACATGGTGTGTTACAAGGAATAAATATATCAAGGAGTTCTGGTGACATCATAAATCATGAAAGGAAAGCTTGAGTGGATTGTCATGTTTCCAAAAAGGTACAATATATTTTTTATTGTAATTCTCATTTGTTGTTATAACAGATCAATATCATGCTCATTCAGCATTTTCCCCTTGGGCACAGCCAGAAGTTCTGTGGGGGGCACCCATGTCTTTATGCCTATAGTACAGTCTGACTTGCTTGTCTTGGACTGAGGCAATCAATGATTTCACTAAGCTCTGTTAAACGCATTCTTCTTTATGCCCCGTTAATGGGCTCAGAATAGCTCTGTCCATACCATACAGCTTCTCTTTGTGTAATGTACTTCAAGGAGACACTCTGACTGTATGTAGTGTTAAATATGGTCCAGTCAAAGAAAATTTATAGCATTTATTATCAGTATTTACAAGGTTGGAAATGTATAGTATAGGAAACATTAAATCAAAAGAAACTGCCACCCAATCTGTCTGACATTTAGTCTAATAGAAAGCTTTCTTGTAGGGAAAGATAAAATGTCCAGACCTGAAATTCCAATCTTAATAAAAACAGAAACACCAATTTTAATCATATTGATCCTGGCCTGACCTTTTTCAGGAGCTCTGCTATGTTTATACTGGAGCTTCTGAGAGTCACTAGCAATGAATGGCTGAGAGTGATATACCCCTGAGTGTCACTGCCTGTTTCCAAGACATCTACTCTGAGGCTAGGCAATGTTGTGTGAATGCTACCTCAGTCATCATAAGTTAAGTTAATTGGATACTGCAAAATTCTACAAGGTCCCATAACTGTTCTCCTCACTAGACAGGTCCTGCTTGCAATGAAATCAACAGGAATTTTGCCATTACCAATAATGGAAGCAGGATCAAGCCTAGAGTTCTTGTACCAGCAGACCTCCACATTACTGTCCTGGAGAGCAAATTCCAAACTTCTGGGAGTATTATTAAAAGCTTTGTTCCTCTACCTGATCCCCGTTTTTGTACAGTTGGATATAGTCAATGCTCCACAACAGAATCTGTGCAAGATTGACATCTTCAGAGCCCTGACTCCTTGATCAAAAGTGTTGTGGAATTCTTGAAACTCCTTCGCTGCATTAGTAGTTGAGGGATGTTTAAACAAGGAAACAGATCAACAGGGCCAGACGTGTACCCAGAAGCAAGACAAGCCGAAGAAAGAAACCAACAGAACTCCACTGGCCATTACTTACAGCCCTCAACTAAAACCTCTCCAGCGGATCATCGGTGATCTACAACCCATCCTGGACAACGACTCCTCACTTTCACAGGCCTTGGGAGGCAGGCCAGTCCTCGCCCACAGACAACCTGCCAACCTGAAGCATATTCTCACCAGCAACTACACACCGCACCATAATAACTCTAACTCAGGAACCAATCCATGCAACAAACCTCGATGCCAACTTTGCCCACATATCTACACCAGGAACACTATCACAGGACCTAACCAGATCAGCCACACCATCACCGGTTCATTCACCTGCACATCCACCAATGTAATATATGCCATAATGTGCCAGCAATGCCCCTCTGCTATGTACATCGGCCAAACTGGACAGTCCTTACGCAAAAGGATAAATGGACACAAATCAGATATAAGGAATGGCAATATACAAAAGCCTGTAGGAGAACACTTCAACCTCCCTGGACACACAATAGCAGACTTAAAGGTAGCCATCCTGCAGCAAAAAAACTTCAGGACCAGACTCCAAAGAGAAACTGTAGAGCTTCAGTTCATTTGCAAATTTGACACCATCAACTCAAGACTAAACAAAGACCATGAATGGCTAGCCAACTACAAAAGCAGTTTCTCCTCCCTTGGTGTTCACGCCTCAACTGCTAGAAGAGGGCCTCACCGTCCCTGATTGAGCTAACCTCGTTATCTCTAGCTTGACTCTTCCCTGCACATTTATATCTGCCCCTGGACATTTCCACTGCTTGCATCCGAAGAAGTGGGTATTCACCCACAAAAGCTTATGCTCCAATACCTCTGTTAGTCTATAAGGTGCCACAGGACCCTTTGTCGCTAACTGATTTTGGTTTACTGGCAGCTCCAAAAAATTGTAAGGGGAAAAAAGGTTAATTTGGGTGAACTGAATCCAAAAATTCTGAAAAATTTAGGTGAATCAAAGAAGTTGACACATTTTGTTTTGGTTTTCTTCAATAGGAGTTCAAATACCTTCTTTACATCAGGCAGAGGGGGGAATTGAATAGTAAGTCATTGGAGTAGGGACACTAATTTGAGTCTTATACCTCCCAGATGAGTGCCCTAGCCACTGAGCTATAGAGTCATTGTCACTCTTCATCCACATGACTGTTGAAGTATTTTATACATAGTGGAACAGATTCAACAGGAGAGAGGCCCATAACCTAGGATCAGAGCATGTGTCTGTAGTGTGAGAGAATCAAGTTCAAATCCTTTCTTCACATCAAACAGAGACCACAGGGTGTAAAAGTGGACAGTTGTACCGTCTCCAGATATTTTGTGAATGGTGACTAAGTACTCAGTGTGTGTGTGGGGGGGACGGGGTATGGAACTTTATGGCCAAAACTATTTGGTGAATTTGCGTCAAATGTGTGAGTAGTTTTGGGTCGATAGAAACTGCAATATTCAGGGAACAAACTATTCATCCAAAATATTTAATCTAGTTCTTGTCAAAACTGATGCGTGCTTTTGTAGAAAATTGGGAAATAATTGTACAAAGAGAGAAATAACATGGAGTTTTGTTAAGGTGACCAGCCACCAAGTGTGAAAAATCAGGACGGGGTGGGAGGTGTAAGGGTAATAGGCACCTATATAAGACAGCCCCAAATATTGGGACTGTCCCTATAAAATCAGAACATCTGGTCACCCTAAGTTTTGTCCATGTGGGCCAGGGTTGAATTTTTCAAGTTTGTGGGCTAGATTCTGCCACAACACAGCTCCTTTGCACTGATCCTGCGCAAAGTTTGTTGTATGTTTCTGCAGCATTTTAGCATTGTAGATTTCCATCTGAATCGTTGTTTCATACAACAGACAATTAACTTTTGGGATATTATTCCTACCCTGCATTTTTATTTATTTCTAATTAGAACTGTTCTATGTATTCTATGATCCCAGTGCACCATTAAGAAACCTTCAGAACTTTTGGCTTCTAATTACAAAAGGTGATTGTGGCTTCCCGTTAGCTTCCTTCTTATCAATAAGGTGCACCATGCCATCAGCGATGTGATCTTTTACTGAATACAAAAAAAGCAAAATAGAGGATACGTCCATTCCACTGAGAGGTTTATTAAGCAACATCTAAAATTCAGAGGCATTCTCTTTGGTTTAGCCAGTACTATTTTAAGTATAATCATGTGATTTACCCCAAATGAATGCTTGAACAGTGATAGTATGACTCATTAATTGATAGTGTGCTATTTGAGTTTTACCATGAAGCTTAATGGGATGGCTTTGACAACTTTTCAGCAGCGGTATATTTCCTATCTCAGCGTTTTCATAAATCCCCAACCATCATTTTTCACTTTAAATCCTGCTTCAGTTCAATATTGTCCAGCCATCTGTGCAGAATTTTTTTTAATGTCCTTTTATGAAATACATATTCTTTGTAGATAGCCATAGGTATACACTGCTGATGGAAGTGGAATAGTGAGGAAATTCTGCTTTTTGTACAAATTGCAATAAAAATTCTTTACAAAGGAATTTGTTTTCAATGTACATAATGATTTTTCTTTGGATTAGAGACTTGTTTTTCTAGTCAGTTGGGGTTGTATGTGTTCAAAGGTTAGACATACTTTTTAGATATCTAACATATCTTGCCATATCTGGCTCAAACTGGCTTGGGGAAATGCCATACCTAAGATGGATAAAATTATAAGCAGCATGAGTCTTGAACCAAACTTGAACTGAAACTTGAGATTTGAGTGGGGTGCAGGGAATGGTGATTGTCTGATTCCTTCTATTCATGTGTTTTAACACTTCTCTGTGATTTTTAGTTACAAGAGAGATTTTGTGTATCCAGGGTCTCCTGAGAGCCTGTTCATGTACAATCTCTAAATATCTTTCTAGACTAGATCCAAAAGTTTGGTCTGAACTTTGGGACCTTACAGATAAAATGGAACCCACTGAAGTTCTCCTACCCCACTACAGAACTTGGTGATATTGGAAATCCCAGTTGTAGACAAGATAGCTTGATTACAAAATGTAACTTTCCATCAGTGGTTACCATAATCTTCCATATAGTTTCTAACAATACTGCCATGAAGATGAGGCATTTCCACCATTGTTATATTAAACAGCTGCTGAATTGCTGCAACTTGATTCCTGGAAGCACTACATTTTAAGTGCTGAAAGGGGTGTGGGAAATATTAAGAAGGGAACATTCCCTGTACCTGCAGGTAAGTTGGTTACTGGGAAAGTACTATGCAGTAGACAGGTTAAGCCTCAGCCCAGCATCTATGACATGTGGCAATCCCAAAGGATATTTGTGCTGTTGCACACAAGAAGCAATACGTATGGTGCAAGAAGCATGGTGTCTAGGTCTGTAGAAATAGTCTCATCCAATTCTGGCTTCATGGTCTGATGTATTGAGAAACAGTTATCAAGACTGTGTAGTAAAATCCATATCACCCAGGGAAATATATACTGTCAGTCTAGAACCTGATACTCCATTGGCCCAACTACACATTCTTCCACACCTGACCCCAAAACTCTGTTCTTTGAGACACTTTGCAGGCCCCTAAACAGGTTCCCCAAATCCTATCCTTTTGCTTCACAGTGGAAGGCACATTAAAATACTTGAAATTCTATTGAGTCTTGTGCTGTAGTCTCTTATTAGTTTGATTGAATATGCAGGTGTTTTATTTCCCTGATTCCAGGGTAAACAGATAAATGTTTCAAAGCCCTAGGTTTCAATGGCTGTGGAGAGAATCTAAACTTTAAGATTACACGTTCAGAAAGAGTGCCAAGGTACAGATACAAGATGTGGTGTGGAACTGCATGCCAACATTTGTGTGCACACCTACTGCAATTGCACACAAAACAGTCCTATAAATAGGTAAATATAACAATTTTATGCACTTCTTATTCTGAAAAGCTGGTCCCAAACAAGAAAAATAAATTGATAATTCTACAAAGGTGACAGGTGAGTGATTTTGTGATTGCATGCCAAACTATTATTTTGGGGGGTGAAGGGAGTGAGAGAGGGCCTGAGGATGACCATTCAGTTCAGCACCTTTTGAGATTTCAAAATATGTTCTCCTTGCATATTGGAGTGAAAACAGAATTGTTGGACTATCCATTTTCCAAGTGAAAAGTTTGGGCTTCAATCCATGAAAAGGTATATAGGTGTGTGTATCTGTGTATCTGTCTATCCATCCCTGAGGGTTAAGGAATTAGCTTGTAATGTGGAACACCCAGATTCCAACCCCTAGTGTGCCTGATTCCAAGGAGAACTTTTCATGTCAGCTCACTCTGAATCAGGCAGAGCCAGAACTTTGAACCTGGGTCTCCCATATGTCAGACCACCACCCTAACCACCAGGCTACAGAGTGAGAGTCCTCACTCCACAAAAACCAAAACATCTCCATAAAACTTTTCAGCTTCAACAGAACAATATTTTGGTGAAATGAAATTTTGACAAAAATATTCTGACCAACTCTTGGGGGGGGTGGGGAGAGAAGGAAACAGGCCCAGATATTCCAGATTAAGTGCATATAATTGCCTGCACTTACCTGATATCTTTCAGCATGAAAATGAATTCAAGCATTATATTTAAGTAAAGAGGAGAATTGTGCAATCTTCGACATTAAGCAGAAGGCTGTTATACAGTATTGTGTTATGTTAGCATCAACTTGCTTTTCATTAGAATTATTTGCCTAACCAAAAAGATTTATGCCCCACTGCATTATTATTTCCTCTTCTAAATTGGACAGTGTTCACGTTTCATATGAGCACTGTCAAATTATGTGGGTGCATACGTACAGAGCATATGAATGGGGTTTCAGGTGAAAATGGTTTCCATGATGTAACTTGACAATTTATTGTGAACATAATCTCCTTTTACCCTTTGGAAGGCTTAAACATTTGATCAAACACCTGGAAATCACAGAGATGAAATATTAGAAATCAAATTGAGGCAGATTCTGCTATCTCTCTGGCTGTTGAGTAGTACCTTATTCTGGGACTACTCTCACTGATTTCAATAGGATTAGTCTGAAAACAAGGTAGTACTTAGTGGGAGCAGGGGAATCAGAATTTGGCCCTTTATTTTTAGACCTCAAACACTAACTCATGCTTAGCTTTGCTTATTTAATCCTGTTGAATTAAATGGAGCTATTCACGGGAGTTAGGTTAAGCACATGTGTGAGTGTTTGCAAGATAGGAGCCCCCTTCTCAGCAGTAACAGATTGCCCACTCTTTTTTTGGGGTGGGGGTTTGATTATTTCTAAATAAGAAACATACAGTGATCAGGAGAGGGGAATTGGTATAACCAATAGCTTCTTTTAAAGATATGCATTAAATCAAATTGAAAATAGAGCCATGTAAAGTTAGTTTTTTGTGGCGCTTTTTTTTTTCTTGCATGCAGTAAAGTGTTTCACCTTACATATAATACATGGGTGGAATGCATGCAAGTGTGGTTTTTGTTTTTAAAAGTGTACAAATCTGAAAATGAGAAAAAGAATGTCAGCAATAATAGACTTCTGTAATTCAGTTGGGATTATCTATTATCTTTTTTCTCCCCTGTGATATTATTTTAACTTTAATTCTGCAATCTACTTTATGTTCAGATCAATACCATCTGGTCTTGAGGAAGTCAGACTTTTAGAGTGTCTGAATTCCTTTTCTTCACAAGCATGTGAAAACTAAAATAAAAATTACTGTTTGTATCTGTAGGACAGGTATTGGCCAAACCGGAATTACAGAGGAAAAGTCTCCACTCTTGCCTTTTAGTGGAGCCTTTATTCTTACATTTACTGCACAAACACTTTCAAGGAAATTGGTAAATATTTTATGAAAAACCATTCTAATCCTTCCAACGCCACCTGAGGGATTGATGTTTGCATTTTATATTCCAAGTTTCTTCGTTTTAAAACTGTGGAGTTGGCAGTGAGATTTGGTACCACCAGCAGGATTTGGATGGGTTGGTTAGATTGGATATATTTAGGACAGTTGACTTCCTGTGATGTAATGGGTAAGTGTGTAATGTCACATTTTTGCTGTCTCGTTAACTATAAACAAAATCTTTAGTAAATGATTAAATTATGGGTGCAAGTCTTCATTTTCACTCTAAAACACAATGCTAGCTTTTCCCCATGATCATTCACTTGGGATTGGAATTTACAATTTATGATTGTACCTTTTCAGTGTTAATATTTTAAAGACAAATGCTAATTGCCAAGAGGGTTGTAACTCTTTCTCCCCTAGGGTGACCAGATGTCCTGTTTTTATAGAGACAGTCCCATTTTGGGGGACTTTTTCTTATATAGGTGCCTATTACCCCCCCCCCCCACCCCGTCCCATTTTTTCACAGTTGCTATCTGGTCACCCTATTCTCCCCACTTATATCTGGCATTGGAGAAGCATTGAAACTGCTCTGTGCTTGTACTGCAGTATAGAAGCTGTGGTAATCCTTCCACATGTGCAGCAAGCCCAGTGGAACTTGATAGTGACTAGATGCTCCTTGTCCCATCATTCATTCCCATCCTCAAAATCCCTTGTACGTTTACAGGTAGGCGCCCCTCAACCCATTGCACTGATCCACCAAATCCTGCTCCCACACCTTAACCAGCAAAAACACATCTATTGTTACTGGGATCTCCAGGCCTGCTCTTTTAGATTTTGCAAGTCAGAATTAAGGATATCCCACTTCTTTTTTTAAAATTACATATTATTAAACCTCTTTAAAAATTCTGTTTGCAACTCATTCCATTTTTTCCAGATCTATACACTGAAATAGTACTACAGAAATTAAATTGCCTGGACAAATGTTGTGAACAGATATCTTTTATTTTTCAAGAATCAGCAATCAAACAACATAATCTATTTCCTTCTTCATTCAGACATACAACTGTGTGGTTTTTTTGTGATGGAAGTATATGAAAAGTATACCTACTTATGATCCCAGCTGGGAGCTTGTGTTCTCCAATTCTAGAACATCAAATGGTAATGAAATAGTAATAGCTTCTGCAATCACCAAAACAATAATACAGTTTCTGTTTTATGTGGTAAAAGCAAGGCCTGCTTTCCCTCACTTTAAGCCCATGCAAATTGTATGGCAATAGGAAAACACATGTTAATTCTTCTGTACATGACTTTTTACAGACAATACATATAGTTACGTTTAGCAGCCCAGTCTTTCATCAGGTGCTCTCTAGCTTTTTGGGGAGACCTTAAGGCAAAATGCCATTTGAAGTCAATGGGTATTTTTCCTGCACAAGGACTTTTGTATTAACCCTTTATTATTATTATTATTTTATTATTATTTTATTATTTTATCAATGGTTGGTTTTTTTCATGTTCACATTTAGCTATAGACCTTTTAAATATTATTTAACATCTTCATGCATTCTTCTATACATTCTACATTTTTACTTGATGGACTGTACAGATTCAACAAACTCTAGGCCAAGCCAAACTGCATGTTTCAAAGGCTTAATGCTAGCTTGCTGTCTTATGGAACAATTTTTGAACCTGTTGGCCCACCATGTATCTTATTAGTGTAATTCCCAGAAATGCTACCAAGGTAAAAATTTTGGGCCTGATATCACAATCCTGGGAAAGTTTGTTATTGTTCCTGGTTGTATTACAATTTGGAGACTATCTGGGAGTGAATTAAAAACACAGTAATGCAGAGCTACATTTGCCCATATGGGCATAATGTATGTCCTGGAAAACTGATGTGTTGCATCTGTACTAATCTCACTGTAAGGCCTCTTTGGTTCTCTTGTTTTTTGTGGAAAAAGTAGGAGCATTGAGGTGTTGGAGAATGTATGGCATTACTAGAGTAGCTCATCAGGAAAGTTTTGACTAAACAGGTTTTGTTTGTTTTTGGGGTGGAGGAGGAATGCTGTTTTGACAAAAATTTTGTAAGGAAAAGGGTTCTCTGATCCAAGATTGAATTTATGGTCAAAATGAGAGAGAGAGGCATTAGAACAGTCAATAGCCCAGTGATTCAGATGCCTGAGCTGTGAGAGACTCAGGTTTAAGTCCTTGTTCTAATATATATTTAACTACTTCTCCAGTAGAAGATATTGAGAAACTAATCCTAGAAAAGCTGATAGATTGGTGATTAGGGCACTCACCTGGACGATCCACCTGCTAGTAGGGTTATCAACCCTCTATAATTGTCCTGGAGTCTCCAGGAATTAAAACCCAATCTTTAATTAAAGATTGTCATATGATGAAACCTCCGGGAATATTTCCAACTGAAATTGGCAAACCTACCTGCAAGTCACTATTTAGAATCAGACGGGACACTCACCCAAGATGTGAAAGACCCAAGTTCAAATTCCTGCTCTAACAACAAGGCTCTTGTGGTGTGAATGGGCCTTACACTATTTTTTCATCAAAAAGTTTCAATTTTGTTCCAATGTAAAATGGGGAAAAAATTGAAACTTTGAAAATATTTGCAGGATGGGGAAACTATTGTCTACCCATCTGACGTGATTAGTATTTTATTTTGAGCTGCTTCTTGGTAGCAGGAGAGATCTGACAATTGCATGTTGTTTTCTTAAATTTAAAAAATTGGCAGAGTCAACAAAACTGTGCATGGACAGTTACTTATTCTAAATCAAAGTAAAATAAAAATAAACATTTATTTGAGGTATACAGTTAACTGCTTTAACAAATACATTTAAAATATTTGTGTAGTTAAAATACATAACAGATATTACACATATAACGATACCTGTATCATTAACATGCAGTATACAGTATTGTGTAAAGTATTTGTTCTGTTAATCAATTTATTCTCGTAATCATGAGTACCAAGGATATTTCGAGGACTATTCCTATTCATAGCCACCCACATTTTTAGTACCAGTCAATTTGTAATTTTAATAAAATTCCAAATATAGTTTTGTTGTGATTTCATCCTATTCCAGCATCTGTGTTGGTTTGACTTAAATCACACTCACGTTTCTGAGACCAAACCACAAGCTAACCAGAGCCAGTTTATTAAAGAATGCATGTTCTCTTAAAAGTTTCTAGGCAACTTATGGAACACAAATTGAAAACAAGCTGGGATTTCAGACCAAGATGACACAAGGGTGAATAGACTTAGCTTGATCTTGTGTTGGCGCAAAACATTAAAGCTCTAACATAGTTTTTTTTCCCCCTAATAAAAACTAAAGATAAAATTTTGAAAAGACATTTAGACACTTAAGAGCCTAATTCTTGTTGAAAGTCCCTTTGGAAAATGGGACTTAGGCTCTTACATTTCTCAGATGCTTTTGAAAACTTTAGCCTGAGCTAACAGACATGGTGGTTGTCAAAGTATGGTATGTAAAATATGGTTAGATACCTTAATCTGCCATTTGAAAATCCTCTTTATTGCTAAATTCAAATTTATAAAACTGCAGAAGGAACTCTATTTATTTATTCCTCACTGCCATAACACTCAACTCCATTCCATTCTCATGCATCATGTGTGAGCCTTACTCATAAAGTCATAGATTTTTAAGGCCAGAAGGGACCATGATGATCATCTAACCTGAAGTCCTGCATAACAAAGGTCATAGAACCTCACCCTATAATCTCTGCATCAAGCCCATAACTTCTGTATGAGCTAGAACATAGATTTTAGAAAGACATCCAGCCTTGAATTACAGACTTCAAGTATGGAGAATCCATCATGTTCTTGGGTAAATTATTCCAGTTGTTGTTTACCGCCATTTACATTCAGAAATCTCTACCACAGGTAGGTACTTGAAGACAGAGTTCTACCCCTGCCCTGCCTCTTCTCGTCCAATTCTGCCCCTACCCCAAGTGCACACTGTCCCTACTCCTCCCCCATCCCCCGCCCAACACCTCCTGCATGCCGCAGAACAGCTGATTGTGGTGGGTGGGAAGCACTGGGAGGGAATGGGGAGGAGTTGATTGGTGGGGCTGCTGGCGGATGGGAAGCGATGGGGGGTGAGGGGGAGCTGTCTCCTGGTGGGTACTAAGCACCCACGAATTCTTTTCCGTGGGTGCTCCAGTCCCTGGAGTACCCACGGAATCAGCACCCATGGGCTTGTCTATATGGAGAGTTAGTGCACGGCACGCTGGGGGTGCAATATGTCAAAACATACTATGGAACTTTTAGTGCACAGTAGCAGTGTCCACGTAGCCGGTTAGTGTAATAGATTTACTGCCCAGTTTGCTGTGCACTAACTCCCCATATAGACATACTCTTGGATAAAGTAAATAGATTGAGCTTCTTAAGTCCCTTACTATAAAGCATGTTTTTCAGACCTCAAATTCTTCATGTAACTCTTTTCTGAACCCTTTCCAAACTTTCAACATAATTTTTTGAAGGGTAGACAGAAGGAGACACAGTATATTCCAGTAACAATTTCACCAATATCAGATATAGAGGTAATACCATCTACTTCTTGATATCCCCCATTCATGTATTCAAAGCTCATGCCCTCTTAGCTATAGTATTGCACTGAAAGTTCATGTTCAGCTGGTTATCTACCATTAAACATCTGTCTCATGCTTTCAGAAGAAAATGACACGGGTTGTGTATTCTTGTAGGAATTTGAGAGACGCCTGTAGAAATTTAGCAAACACTGATCTTCTAGATGCTTATTACTATTGTTTTATTTGTTACAGCAGCACCTAGAGTTCCCAAATCAGACTGGGACTCCAGTGAGCTAGGCACTGTACAAACACAAAGCTAAGAAAGTCCCGGCCCTGAAGAACTTACAATCTATAAGTTATGTCAAAGGGTGGTAAGTATTATTATCCCCATTTTGCAAATAGGGAAGTAAGGCACAAAGATTAAGCAAGTTGCCAGACAAATCTTGTGAGACAACATATTCAATCAAATTGGAGAAGCTTTAAAAATAGCTCTTAAACTATGTTATCAGAATTGAATTAGTACTTTATGTAACATTAATTCAGTAGTCCTTTTGGAAGATCATTGAAAATATGTTTGCCTTGATCAAGCTTCATTAGGTGCTCTGCAATGAACTCAGTTATCATTAAACGTCAATGATGAGATAATTAATTACCTTTCAGGGACAGAAAAATGCCATATAACATAGAAGTGAAAGCTTCCACACATTACCCTACTAATATGCTCCAACCCAATTCTTAAAGGTCCACCTCTCGGAATTAGTAGATCACTCACTCTCCATGTACAGTTTCTTTGCTGAGACTGTCAATGGTCTGTGGTGATACCAGCTGTATAGTTTGGGTTCGAGGGTAGCCTCATGATGTGCTCCTGATTGGCTGAGTCCACTCCACTTGATCATGTGAGTCCATTCAATGGCCTCAGAGCAAGAGAGGCCTGCTACTTCACTGCTACAGTTGGAAAAATCAAAAGAAAAAATACTTTTTCTACCCTGGACCTCTTGAACAGCAGGGCTGTAAACCCAGGAGAAATAGTTTTAACACACAATCTTCACAAAGGAGTATATGCACAACTCTAATGCATATCACTGAGTGAAATGGCAACTTGTCTGTAGTTTTGCTTCATTCCAGGTGGTCATTGAGGCCATTTCTTTTTTTAATTAGAGGATATCCACATTCCACATGCAAATCTGCACACTACATGGTACATATTAATTTGCAAATCAATTTATCAAGGTTGAACATGGAGGGAAACAGCTAGCTAGGCTCCAAACTAGCTATATAGTTGTCTTAGTTGCATGCACACCTGCAGAAATTGTGCACATGTATCAACTTGTAGACCTTTGCCTCTGTTTTTAGAAGACTGAATCAAAATAATCTTTTATCGCTTCCTACCTTTATAGTGATATGCATCTCAAATTAATCAGTGGCATAATTTTATCTTAAAAATAAATGTATTACTTTAATCAATCTGCATTGATTGAGGAAAGAGCCTCATTAGCTAGCTGTACAATAACTTAGATATATCCTTCAGGTTTCTCTATGCCTGAAGAACATATCTAGTTGTGCAAGACCTTAGTTAATGGGGGTATTCATCAATCAACTCAAATAATAGAACTAAATTTACTTCCACCATATTTATAAGAACATTGCCATCAAAACCTATATTGGCTGTTTTGGAAAAAAATCTATTACCAATATTCCTATAAACTTTATCTATTAGTTGAGCACTTTCCACTCCCATTCACTAATGCTATTTTTAACCTTTCTCACAATCTTTCTTTTCCATATTCTGTCCTTTGACTATGCACGTATAAAACCATTTCCAAAGGGTGAAATTCCTCTTGGTTTGCCTGGAAATAAATCCCAATGATGTTTATTACATGACAAAGGAGCACTAGAGATTCCCTTTTTCCCTAGACAACTTGAGAACAAAGGTACTGCAAAGGCTGCACACTTATAGGCACAAAAACGATACAACAAAGAGTTAGAAATATAGATCTGTAGCTTGTTTGGCTATTAGTTTTTCCACCAATTATTGTACATTACAATTTTCACTCTTCCTTGTACGCCAAAATACCAGCCAGAAGCTTGGGATGCACGCATCAAGATGCTAGTAAATTACACTGAGAACAATCAGATAATGTTAATATGACTCACTTCAGTGCAATTTCTTTGCTCCTCCCTTGTATGATTAATTACAACTAAATTGATGTTGCCAGCAATGATTAATTTACAAATTCAGCTGCAGAGTAAATGAGCTAAGCAAAACTGAGTTGGCATTGTTACTTGTTTTAAAAGTTCTCACAAAAGATCACACTCAACAGCTCAGCCTATTACTAGTTATTGCATATACATAAATAGTGGGTAGATGGCATAATTTTTAAATTAATATTTTATTTATATGTTACTTATTTGTCCACATTTATCCCTGCTTCCATTTAAATCAATAGGTTTACAATGAGGATGAGTTTGTCCCATTCTGTCAAACCAGTCATTTAGTCAAATTACTGTTTAACTTGGATATTTGAAAAATAAATAAAACTTCCAAGCCTTTGATTAGAGAACTGAAAGAGGGCCACATACTTGATGATATACCTAAAGTAGCTCATTGAAATAGACACTTAGGAGAATAAATGAATTGCACTTCATTGCATATTGTCTAATTGAAGAAATCTATCACCCAGTAACTACACATGCCTTCTTTTATGGTACAGTGGAAATTGTTATTTATCTTAGGGACTTGTACTGCTTCCCATCACCATAGTATCTGTGCACACTAGTGAAATGCGATTCACGAAGTCTCTAGCACATCTCTTTTTCTAGGGTGAAAACTCTGTTTGGAAAGGGTTTTATTATTTTAATATTCATGTATTTTGGGAGGCCAGGGTTGGGTCAGAGTTTATTAGCTAAAAGGGAGTGTCGGTGTTGTGCCGTTCTTTTGGTGGAAAGTTCACCAAAGAAATTTCTGAGGGTTGCTCTGCATTTTTAGGAGCTTCAGTAAAGGGTTAACCTCCTAATTTTCAGCTCCTATTTTTGAAAATATAGTCCTAGATGTACTTACAGCTGTTTTTCAGAAGAGGTGGCTTAGTTAGAACTTGCATAACTGGTGTCTCAAGATGAATGGTCTCTCAGGTAATATGTCAACTCCTGAAATATAGCTCTTATTTGAGGCCCAGTGTTATCTTCATCAACTGAGTGGTCCTGTTGTTACTGCATTTAAATATTGTACATTCTGACTATGACAATTTTAGAATCAAGTGGAGGAATTCTAACACAAGAACCCTAAAAAAATATACCATATAATGAACAGTGGTAATACATAGATTCAGGAGTCTGAGAAAAAGGGGAATAACCAAGGCTCATACTCAGTTCAAGTGAGAGACATGTGTTCTGGTCAATTCCCATTCCTTTTAAACTCCTTTTCCAAATCCTAGGATTAATTTTTAATGCAACTGAATCTCAGTAGAAAAGCAGCACCTTAGTGTGCAATTACATTTACATGGAAATAACTGGCTGAATAGCCATCTGTACATGCAAAGAGCTATGTGCCTAATAATAGTAACAGAACAAGGAAATTTTAACCTCTCAAAATTTTGATCCCAGATTCAATATTAAAAAAGCTGGCAATGACATTAGAATTTAGTTATAAAGTATTTTTTTTCTTCTACTGAGCAGTAGCAGATTTGTTTTCCCTCTGAAGGAGAAATCAGTGAGACAGAGTCTGGGTGTTAAATTAACGTAACTTGTTTTATTTTCATTATATATGCTAGTCCTTGAACAGAGGTGGTCACCAGGAAAAAGGCAAACTCTTCTTTAAGCAATCTCAGCCAAAACACTAATGCCTAGTTCCTAGGAAATGAGTCTGTTCCAAATTAGAGAGATTAAGGGTGAGGGCAAATATTTTGTTTGCAACAAGTTCCCCCAAAAGAACCTGCATCATAAAACTAAGAGGATAGTGTTTCTTCAGACTGCACACTGCTTGCGTGCTAACAGAAACAACTTGCTAACTGTACACTCTGGTGACTTCCATCATAACAGAAAAACTAGAAGATAATATAAGATTTATTCTGCAGCCTTACTCGCATTGAATAGAAATTATGCAAGTATTTCTCCTGGCTTTGGTGACACTATTTTTGTCGGAATGTGCTATGCAATTGCAGAATTGGCCCCCAACTGTTCTTGAAAATATATTCCATTTAAAACCAATTAAATTGTCCCTTATGAATTTTTAAGTTTTTCTGTATTTTGGTGTATAGAATTATGGATCTATACCAAATATCCACTCATTCATCTGTTACAGGATTAGTTGTCTTCTTGTTTGACTCTTTAAATCACCAACACAAACTCTAGTTTATTAAGAGGCTTGTCAGAATTCAAACATCACATGCTCCAATTCTATTTTAAGGCCCAATAGAATGTAAACATGAATTACCACTAAACTTACCAATACTCACCAACTGTCTTCTTTTATGCCAGGCAGTTAACTCCATGTACGTCTAAATGACAGTAGCCATGACTTTATTAAACCTGTTAAATTAATCCAGGCATTCCTCTAATTAAATATTTAAAAAATCTAATTTGAAAGTTGTCCCATAGTGTTGGTCTTACCTAGAAGATACTAGAAGTATATTTACTTTAAATCTGATCTTTACTCCACTGCTTAATTATTTTTAATGACTCATGTAACCTACAGTAACCTCAGTGGATCCCTGTGGGTAATTTTTTGTTGCCATGCAATGCAATTGCTATTGTAATTCTAGTGTCCTAAAATTCTCCGCACATGGGCCAAATTCTGTTCTAAATTTCATCCTGCAAAATCCTTTGAAGCCAATAGGGTTGCACAGAATTTTGGCCTTATTACGGGGTTTTTGGACATTGTTAACAAGTATGACCTACATTAACCTTCCAAGTTCTCATCTACATTTTTGGGATGAATGACTATTTTGTTATCTTCTGGAGACAAAGTTGAGCTCAAAATAGATTTAATCCAAATTGAATTTAATTTCTTCATGACAGAACACATGAACTACAGAGAGAAAATAGAAGGGACGCTGAGGCCCATAGAGAGGCCAAAAGTTGGATCCATGTTGGCCACACTGAGATACATGAATCTAGTAGGCTCCTCATCCTTGTGGAGGGCATATATTATGGGAGTAAATTAATATAACAAGTAACCTCTGTATGAACTCTTGTTTACTAATACTAGTCATTGTTTTTTCGGATTTAGGGATGCTGTTACTAAAATTAGTCAAACTTTTGTGTGCTAAACCAGATTAAATTACAGAAACACCCTGGAACAGGCTGAGTGAATAGCCAGTGATAAAATAATTGTAATCAGGAACATCTGGGTGATGTTAGTACCAGAGATCAAGAAAATGCACATTCCAGCATTATAACATTAATGTGTAAGCAATTTGTGTGCTTCTATGATGTCTCTGCTGTCAGTATATTTTAAGTAAAATGGTGAAACAGTGGATCAAGACCTTTGTATGAGGTACCTATGCACCAGCTGGGACACTCCTGAACGGGGCCGGCTTTAGGAAGTGCGGGGCCCCATGCCAACAGTGTCGATGGGGCCCCCTCCGGTGAAATGCCGCCGAACACAACGGCGGCGGTTGAGCTGCCGTCGAAGCGACGGACGTTGCGGGGCCCAGACACGCACGTTGCAGGGCCCTCTTAGGAGCGGGGCCCAATTCGGGGGAATTGGCCTAAAGCCACCCCTGCTCCCGAACTAGCTTAGAAGTATTGCATGTGGCATCTGGGTGCAGCCACCTAAGCTAATACACAGCTTCAAGAGCAGAGTAGTGATCATTGCTCACTGTGTTCCCCCCTTGTGTGTGAACCCTCTGACCACACCCCTGCAACTCTCCCAGAATTCCCACACCTCCCTCTGACCCCCTACAGTGCCTCGCAGAGAACAGCCATGAAGCATTTATCAGCAGACAGCTCTGAAGTTCTGCTGTGCAAGCTCTCTGTAGCCTGCCACCCTAGGCAACAGGGCTTTGGCATTTCTTTGGGATTTTGAGCTTTCTGTACCTGAAGTGGCAGAGGCAGAATTTCAAGCTAAATGTAGAAGTCGGTCTGGAATGTCATCTAACTACAGTGCATAAGTTCAATAAGAGTGACTTAGAGTTAAAGATCTCGGCTGAACAGCAATGAGAGAAAGAGAGACTTCACATGTGAATAGTTTTCCACTAACAGAAGGTATGTGCTGGTACTATGAAGAAAAGTGCAAGTGGCTATTGCCTTTGAAATAACTGTGGGGGGAGGGATAGCTCAGTGGTTTGAGCATTGGCCTGCTAAACCCAGGGTTGTGAGTTCAATCCTTGAGGGGGCCATTTGGGGACCTGGGGCAAAAATCTGTCAGGGGACAGTACTTGGTCCTGCTAGTGAAGGCAGGGGACTGGACTCGATGACCTTTCAAAGTCGTTCCAGTTCTAGGAGATTGGCATATCTCCATTAAAAAAAAAACCAAAAAACTGGCTGGTCTCAGTTCAGTTTCTAGTCTGTAAGTGTCCATTTCACACAAAAACACCATCACAAATAGCATTAAATGGAATCTTTGTTGGCCCATCCTGCAAAAAGGCAAAAGATTCAATAAACATGAGAATTAATATACTTCCTCATACATGAGGTGAGAGTTGAGGAACAAAGGTGTGGTTCAGGGAATCTTGTCCTTGTAATAAGGTTCTGAGATATAGGTAATCACATGATCCCAGTCATGTGACAGGGTATCCTAGGGACTGATATTACTACGCTGCTATTACTGGACCTGTTCTGCAAACAGGGGGTTTCAATTCCCAGTCCAGTCATTCTAGCACTCTTCAAAAGCCCTAAATCCTATTTAAATTTGAAAAGAAGCATAGTATTTCTCCTGAGATGCATGTAAATTGCAAATAGCGAAGAATGAACAGAAAGGATTCTGCAATTAGCACAGTAGTGTCCTCTTCTTGGAACCCGAGGAAGTTGTGAACAACCCTGGTTGGAGTTGCACTAAGGATGAATTTTCCCTCAATATGCCAAAGTTGCTGGTAATTAAAGAAATTCAGAAATTGAGCTGACTGGGTGAGGGAGACTTCCTTGGTGCATACACAGGCAGCCCTCAAATATGGTGGTTTCTCTCAGATGCGAGAGGCTCTCTGGCTCAAAGTAATTCTGAGATGAAATGCAAGGGTGTCTCTTTTCATCTTAATGCTGGAAGACATGGAAAATGCATTTAGCAGCAAAATCAGCAGCAATAGGGGATCTTTCTTTGTGCTCTCTAGACCCTTATCCAATAACAAAATATGATAAGGGTCTTTTACTGGTTGGTTGTTCTGGGGCTGTGCCTGCTTTTGCTAGCCCTTCAGTGTGGAAACCATGAGGTCAGGTTGTCATGTATTGTGGCTCTCGAACTTTTGAAGATTGTCATATGTAGCTCGGAGGGTCAGTAAGTTTGGCCACTCCTGCTATAGGGCCAGTCTAATGTTTTCTCTTGCCCAGTGACTACTTGCAGTCACTATAAATAACTATGACTTACCACTATGAATTTTGATTCTCTGAAAAAACAAAACTTTTAATTTTTATTTTTCAGAACAGCCAGTGAACCCAAAAATTCATTATTCTCCCCCTTCTAGTTGGATCCTCGCAAAAACACAGCAGCTCTCACCAGCTTTGGCCACTAAGCTCATATTTTGATCTGCTACTTTCATAATTTTTTTTTCAGCCAGTATACTCTGTGCCCATGAGTTGATCAGAGCTTTACCAGTCATTATTACTACAGATGGTTCAAAAATCATGTCACCTCGCAAACCTGTATGATGATGATGTGTAAACTTCTGGGAACATTCTATCGTAAAGTTGAATAGTAATCTCTTTATTAAAGTCGAACATTGAAATTATTCATGCAGTTCACATTTAATAGGTTAAGAATTACCCCCATTTTATTAAAAAAAACAGTTATTACTGGAGACTCTATAGCAAAATAAGTTCAACATTTATATACTCCATTCAGTTCTAGTTTGTATTTTTAATTACTTCCCTATTGCTAATAGCCAAAAACAAGTGTGAGGTTTTAGTAGTTGTAATTGTGGGTTGTTGTTTTGCTCCCTGATGTTTACAATCCCTTATTCTTTGATGGTAATGAATGATTAAATACAATCACAACAAAACTCCATGATTTTATGCCTCATGTAGTAAACAAGTTTACTTTGTAGCGAGTGTTCAAAAGTTACATGACTCAAAACTGCATACTAGAGAACCAACATTAGTCTTACAATCAGGTCTGGTTAAGGATAAACAAATTGTAGCATATGTGGCATGAAAAAAGGATGCTCTTCTGTATTGACTTGTTCAAAGCAAGATGAGTAAATCAGGATTTTTTTAATTAGCTGTGCAGCAAAATTGATTTTCATATTAATTTTCAGGCCTTACAACAACCTTAAGACTATCTCTTTAATTTTTTTAAGTAACATTAAATAGGCACTTTTTTCTTGTCTATAGCTTTAGTATAGTGCTATGAATATATACAGCACTGTACAAAATTTGAGTGTTACCAAACAAATACCAGGTTTCTTCTTCCAAAGATATAACAATGCAAAGGTTTGAAGCCACTCTTAGAGCTGAGAGCTGTTGGAAACATAAGGAAAAATAACAATAAATACATGGATGTTATTTAATATAACAAATTAAGTAGTGTAATAAGATGCATGGTATGCTTTGCAATGAAACAACATGTGCCTTGAGGCTTTGGGAAACAGAAGATTGTATAATACCATGTGCTTGTATCATCCCAGCATGATATACTTTACAGATGTACAGTATGATTTTTTTGTATTACCTATTCTTTTACATAACATGATAAATAATGGGGAAAATGGCCACCATCCTCATATATGGAATAAATCATGAGTTGTCTGAAGACTAACACAACTTGCAGCATTAGTCAATATTTTCTTTTAAGAGTGGAAGGCTGAGGTCTTAGGGTACGTCTATACTCACCCGTCGCGTCGGAGGAGTCCAATCGATCTTCTGGGTTCGATTTATCGCGTCTTGTCAAGACGCGATAAATCGAACCAGGAAGTGCTCCCCCGTCGACGCCGGTAATCCTGCTCTGCGAACGGAGCAGGCGGAGTCGACGGGGGAGCCTGCGCGCCGCGTGTGGACCACAGGTAAGTTCGAACTAAGAGACTTCGACTTCAGCTACGTTATTAATGTAGCTGAAGTTGCGTATCTTAGTTCGACAGGGGGGGTTAGTGTAGACCTAGCCTTAGTATTAACTCGTGTTGTCAGAATAAATAGGCCACTTAAATACGGTGACATCCGTTAAGTTTGTGTATATATTTTTTTTAATTGCTCTTTCAGAAAGACAGGCAGAATTTTCTATAGTTCTCAAGCAAAACTATTCTTTCAATGTATGGAATTCCATCAGACCTGTTTCTATTGAGTTGGCTCCATCTGACCTTTAAGTCCTTATTGAAGCTAATGAATCTTATATTTTATTGATGAATTAAGTTATCCAAATACAGAGATTTTATAGGTATTAGTCATATTGAGTAAAATTTTCCTCTCAGATTCATGGGTCCAACTCCATTAAGGCCCTCAGAGATTTTTGAAAGTTATACTATAGATTAAATTATTCAGCAAATATTACTCACCTATCTCTGCCAGTTAGAGTGGGATGTAAATATTATCATTATTATTAAATATTATCAGCCCCATTTTATGCAGAAACTGAAGAAGAAGAAGAAGTTAAAGGCCTGGTCCCAAGCCAGGTGATAAAAATGGGAGTTCTTTGACTAACATCAGTAGGCATTGGATAAATCCCTAAATTACCTCTCCAGAACCAGGCCTGATTTCACTCCAGCAGACACTTCCTATTTTCATGCTTCTTCCTCCACTTCCCCCAATGAAATTTTTCAGTTTTCAACTCTGCGGTACTCCAGTGAATGATAGTATTTCTTCATCATACAAGTTTGAGGACCTTTAGTCTGTCTCCAGTAAGAAAATTATCTAAACATTTCCCATTAGTGAAGCCACTAACAGGTCTTCCTCTAAGCAGATCTAACTAATATTTAACTCCTTTTTTAGGAAGAGCAAGAGGGTAAATGAGTGGCAAAATGTCTGTTAATACCAAATAAGGCCTGTTCCTGCTCCAATTGAAAGCCAAAGGGAGTTTTGCTATTGACTTCACTGATAGCTATAAAGAATAAGATGGAAACCTTAGAATATCCTAGCATTGCCTAATTATTTTAGGGAATAAATCTGCCCGCTGGGACCATTTTGCACGTGGAGAAGTTTTTCACTGCAGAAACTCATCTATGTGATTTTTTCCCCTTCCCCTGCCTCCCACCTCCACTGTTTCTCCTGTATATTACATACAGGAAAAAACAGCCGATGGGTAAGTATTGTGTTTCAAAACCTTTCTCGATACTGCTACCGGTATAATGTGGGGGAAAGAATGAAAACCATGTGCTTAAACTTGTCCATCACATGTGAAAATAATGAACAAGAAAATGACTTCTTTTCTAGTATTTTTCTTATTTATTTTGAATTATGCTTATAACAAAGATTGATTTTAGTCATGTTTCACCATAGGGTAGTTGTTGATGCAGGGTGACTGAAATCCAACTCTCAATCTCTCTTTTTCTGAAAAATGTGCTTCTTATTATCAAAGCAAATATTTTAAATAATCTTTTGAGATAATATAGAAACAGCACCATTGCATCTATATCTCTACTGACTGAAGGTGTGTTAAGGTTCCCGCCTCTGAATAAACCCACAGCCTAGAGAAGGAAGGACCCACAGAAGTAATCACTAATGTGAGGAACCAGAGTCATTCCTCTCAGGACTTTATTAATGTATTTATTTGTCTCAATTGAGAGTACCTTGGGAAATCATAGACATGAAAGACAGCAAAGCCCAGTTAAATCCCTGGTCAGTGTAGCATTGGTCCCTATAGTTAATTTTTGAAGGCTCTCTCCAGAGAGGTTTTAAACGACCAAGAGATGAGGGGGCAGGAAAGCCTAACAAACTATGAAAATGCAAAATCTAAAAATTGAATTGTTGTAAATATTCTACTCTGTAAAATTCTACAAAAAATTAGCCCCCCAAAATGAGGCTAACAAAGGTGTGTACACAGCACTAAATGATCTGTTTTAATGTAATCTTTGTAGCTGACAGAGCTGCGGAATGCGCCAGAGTCAGTGATGTCATATCTCAACAGCCCTTGGCATCTTCTAACAGCCATAGCAAGTGTGATCCAGCTAAGCCTGACAAATCGTGCTGACATTTGGCTTCACATACTGTGTATTGTGGGAGCTGTGTGCACATTATCTCATTTCTAGTAAAATGATCTTTTGGCTTATTTGGCATGCTATTGTGCATATACAGGGTGAAAATAATGTAACATTAGTAAACAAACAACTGTCAACCATCTTCCTAAATCTGTGGTTAATATTATATCTCATACAGGGTAAATACTGTGTTTTTGCTAACAAATAATGAAAACCTATTAGTAACAACAGTAATAGTTGTAAAAACACAAGTGAATGGATTTTAATTATGACTCTGGAGGAGCAGAGAGAGTAAAGGAGGGAGAGCGCACCATATGTGTAATATATTCACTGTTACAGCTTGCACTGATTAAAACTCTGTTTGTCATATTATACATCATTGTACTGTAGTTGTAGTAAATGTTCCTTGTAATGCATTTTCAAGTACAAAAATTGCTTCAGAAAAGAGCATTTAGGAAACTAATTCTATTGAAACCAATGAAGTGTTGACACATTGCCTGATGCGGATTTGTTTAAGGAAGCTTATTTTAGGTTATAAAAGTACAGTCCTCAAGGCAAAAATCAGTGACTGCTTGGTATAGTGACTGAGAGAACATTGCAACAGTATGTTCAGCAAGAAACCCCTCATTAATCCTTTCCTGTAATTCTACCCTATTCACCTTCTCCCTTGCCTGACTCAATAGAATTTAAAACCTGCTGTCAGCACAGTAACTAACCCAGAACCCATTCATTACTCACTGAAGGCATTTGTAATGTTTGCTGATTTGTCCATGAATGGGAACACGGTCTAAATCTGGATGGAGGAGACCTTTTTTTCTTTGTCAGTTTAATTGCCCCTCTGTGATGTGTTCCAAGTGTTAGAAATCATCAGGGGTTTTGACACCCTCATCTTTTCGAGTAGCCATGGCACTTCACTACATCTAACCCCAGAGAAAAAGAAAACGTTTGCAGCTGAAAAGAAATATGCATCACTTATTAAAAGCTTCTCATTCACATCAAACTAGGCTACTGGCACCCACAGTCAACTTCCAGTGCCTGAAGCTTCTGTTGAAATTAACCATAAAAAAGCAGCCGTCCCCTGAATCCTAAAAAGGCTCCCAGTGTGACAGAATTCAGCAGTTTAATGGCAAGAGGATGATAATTAATGAATTGAGTGACTCAGTTGTTGCCAGAAAGATGCATGGTACATTTTATAGGACATGTGTTGAATGGAAAACATGCAAATGACAATTTGTAGGGAATTTACATAGTCCTTAGGTAACTGCTTTCTTGCAGAAAGGTCTCTGTAGACTCAATGAGCAACAATGCAGCTGCAAGCAGGGTGCTCAACTGGACTGTCAGGAAAACATACATTTCATTCATTTGCTTGATGTACTAGTGTTGGTTGTTACTGACATATGAGCAAGTCAGCAGGAAACATGCAAACATCTGTGATGAGGCCTGACTGGCTCCTCCTTTCAGAAATATTCTGCCAGGTTTTTTTTATAGATAGATATCAATATATTTCCTGTATCACAGATAACATTCTTTGTTAACCAAGGAATGCTTTACTTGCTTGTTGCTTTGATGCAAAGGATGGAGAGGTAGATCATAGGGTCTCTCTGATGGTTTCTTTTTCCAGTCAAATATCTACATTATTGAGATGGGGGGGGGGGTGGTCTTTGACTGAATTTCAGGGGTTTCCCCCACAGATCTTTTCTAATCTGTGAATTCCCAAGTGAAAATTTTTGTCCTATTACTGTCTGTCTGCATATTATATACAAGATTCTCAGGGTTACCTCCATTATTTTCTAAAATGGCTGTATATAAAAAGCACATTTATTCAGTTTTAATACAAGCTACAGAATTGTATGCAAAAACAAAGCAGATTATTTCTGTGTAGGTATACAGCGCTCATAGCCATGAGATCTGAGATTAGGGAATGTTTGCCATCTCATTATCACATTTACAGAATGAATATGTGTAATATGACATTATTTGTTCTTGTCTCTTCCTCTGTGTGTGTGTGTGGTGTGTGGTGTGTGTGTACGTGTGTGTAATCTCTCTCTCACACAAACACACACAGCGCCTCCAGTCTGAAATGTATACATTATATCTAATCTCGGTTATTCATACAAACTGCACAGGGCCAAATTTATCATTGATATAACCAGAAGAAATCCATTGATGTCAATTGGTAAAATTCATCACTGGTGTAACTCCATTCACTTCACTGGAGTTGCTGCAGGACTGAATATCACCAGCTGGGTGTAATTCCCATTCTAGTCTGGCAGAATACTATTGGCCAGATTCTCCTCTGGTGTAAATCGGTGTCGCTCCATTTAAGTCAATGGATCTACACTGATTATCCCAACTGAAGATCTAGTACTATGTACTAGTTTCTTTTTTGGTGCAGAGCACTTTATCACTGTTGAACCTGGAATTCTGACTCCACTTTCACAAATCTTTCTCTCCCAGGTAGCTGATAGAAAGGTTCCTGGTAAGCTTGACCAGTTAAAGCCTTTCTACCTTCAGTGGAAAAAAGACATTGCTTCAGTTAATTGGTGCAGTTACATCTCATTCTAAGAGTTTTTGCACTGCAGTTTAGGGTTTCACGCTGATCCAGTTGACATAGCTTGGATCAATTTGACCCGCTACTGCAGTAGTTTTCCTTTGATCCCAGACCAGTTTGTAATTTGACCCATTCAGATGACTTTCCTATAATAGCCTAGCAAGACAAAACCAAATCAGCTCCATTTATCTTAATGGGTTTTTTTTCAGACATGAGGCCTTGCAGATCTTTTGTGGAGAAGAAAAAGGAATCTGTGTATCTGATGGGCTTTGAAATACCATCTGGTGTTTAATGTTATTGTGCTCTGTTCTCATAGTGGTGTGCTGAATCATATCTTAAAAGTTCAACAACCATTCAGTCACAGCCACCATTCAATACGACTGTGTCATTATCAAAGATTCGGATTTACAAAATGCTGCCTGCAAACAAAGCAGATTTTACAGACACTTCTCCCTGCGGCAGACTCTGCTGACGGAGAAGTCTTCAAGTGTGAAGTCTGCTTGTCTTACATCTTTAGCTACCATTTGGATGCACAGCAATCCTGTTTAACCTCAAAAATTACTGCTTGAGACATGTAATCATAGGTAACACAGCCAACTTTTAAGGTTTGTTTTTTTTATTAGGGGGTGGTCAACCTCATAGAGATTGAGATTTTGAGAGCTTTCTTTTTTCTTCAGGTGGGGGGAGGGTTACAAAACTGAGTTTGCAAACACTTCCCCCCCAGTAATAGAAATCCTTATTCTTTCCAAAAAAATATAATAAAGACAATCATGTTTTACTAGCAAAAAGGAAACTTGTGCTGTGTCCTGGGGGCACTACACCCTCCCCCCCAAAAAAACAAACAAACAAAATATAGATTACCCATTAGCCGGTTACCATTATAAGATATGCAGAGTGTATTGATCTTTAAACTCTACTTGGTGAAGTCCCAACTCCACTGAAGTCAGTGGCAGAATTCTCACTTTAATAGGGTCAGGATCTCACCCTCTGTGTATTTGTTTTTCACTCGTTCACCCTGTGCTCCATTTTTTCCATTGTGATTTTTGTTCTGTCCCTTTCATCCCCCAATATTTTCTGAGCACTACATGAACCCAATAACTTTAGTCAAGCTTTCCAACACATGATCTTTGAGTTAATTCTCTAATCCCTAATTTTTACATGGAGATGCATCCCTATAATTTATCTGTTATTATAAATGCACTGTGTATCTATATATTGTATGCAGAAAGATTGTTATATGCATATTTTTCTTCTACATAAAAATAAGTTCATGGATACTTTAATTGCTGATCTTGTGGTTAGTGCTTTCAGAATGACAATGTTGCATTCTATTTACATTTAATAATGATCAGAGTTCTTTGTATGAATCACAACAGTGGAGCATTTCTACATATTATTCATGAACTAACAATTTCCCCCAAAATGCTTTTTGGCTTTTATACATCAGCGAGCAGCTCTATTTGAGTAAATGATCCATTCTTGACTCATTGTGTATACAGAGAGAAGATCCGCCTTTGATTGTTGTTTTAATAAACTGGAAGTCTGCCAAAATTCTCCAGGAAGAGAGCATTAATGATAGTACTGTGAATCTAGCCCTTGTTTGGTCTTAGACTGAATTTAGCCCCCCGCCCCACACACACACACACTACTTTTTCTGCTGCTGATATAGTCTCTTTTCCTAGCATTTGCTTGGCCTATCTTAAATAGCATGAACTACTAAACCCTGTGATTTGGAAAAGAGAAACATTCATGGGCACTGAACATGGTACATTTTAAATTCTTCTTATGAGACTGAGAGGGTAGTGATTAATGAGTTTATCTATCAGAAAGCTTCAGATTAAGTTATTTATCAAAATGCTTCTATCATGCTGTTGGTGTGGGACAGGATTTATGGTAAAGAAAAACCTGCCATCCATCCATAGGATCTAAATCTATCAGCTCCACACATTCATGTAAATAACACTAAATGATATATCTGTAGCTATTGGATGGTAAAATCATTTTGGGAGGTTATGAACTACCAAAAGGAACATTCTTAAAATCCAAGCTAGAAATGATTTCTTTCCAACCTATTGAGCTAGTGAGTGTCATCTTCCCAGTATCAATCTCTCCTTATAAAAAATACTAAGCTGCTGATGATCAAGAGATTACGTTAGTAATGCTCAGTGACTTTCCTGTAATTCTCCAGAACTCATCTGTAATACATTTGATAAGGGTCATATAGATTTTTATACAGAGAACTTGTAATTGCTCTGCTTTGTTCTTCAGCTCTTTAGCTTTGACAGAGAGACCCGCCTGCACCTTGCATAAAGCATGCTCACTTCCATCTGTCAGGCAGGGAATTCTGTATGTAAAAGCTATAAATGCAAGAACAGAAAAAGAACATATGGTGCATCCCACCCTCCCCCTTACATTATCCTGTGATTGCTCTCTGTTATGCATTTACAATTTTTTAATCAACTCATATAAAATCCTAGAACACTAACTAGAGAGTCCATATGTGCCAGGTTATGCCATGGAGTACAGGTATCATGGAGATCACACAAATGTAAAGAACTCCTTAATGTTACAGTTCCCCTACCACCACCTGCTGGTGAGATCTGCAGGCCAATCCTTTATTTCCCAACCAATTTACTCTTCTTGCCTGTGTGAAATACAGGAGAGTCAGAAAGGTTAAGAAAAACCTAATAACAGAATCCAATTTAATAGGAGTACACAGGTGGAAGCCAATAGACATTTTGGAATGCTGTTTTGCATGAATGGAGTTTTTTGTTTGGTTTGATTTATATAAGAGATCTGAATAACAAAGGCCCATAACCTCAATTCACCAGTGAGATCAACACCACATCAATAGCTCACTGAATTCATGCCTTCTGGCCCCTTTGCAATGTTCTGCAACATTCCTGCCAAGTCACCAACCAACACCCATGAAAAGTTCATTAATGAATTGGGGGCGTGATTGGTTTTGTCAGCACCAAATGGAAATACAAGCAAAAGCTCCCCCAGGAAGAACAAAAATGTGTTTGTGTTCTGAGACAATTTGATGAAATAGTCTGAGGAAACAAAAAAATGATGTCCCAGGGCCCAGTCCCAGCAAACCTTTGGTGCACAGCACACTTACTGAAGTCAATGAAAGTTCTCTGAGGAAGATTTATAGGATTAGGCCCCAACTGACCACAAATTTATCAGACACACAAGGTGGGTGAGGTCCAATAAAAGATATTATCTTTCATATCCTGGGACCAACACAGCTAAAACAACACTACAAACACACAAATATCCGATTTTTTTAAAACACTTTCCTTCTGTTTGGTAGGTAGCAGAATTGTCCCACTAGACTTTGAAAATTTGCTGACTGGCCACTCTCCATACACATCCCTGCCTTGACATGCCTTTCCCTACACCAGGACTTGCAAGAGGGTTTTTTGTTTTTAACGGTGATAAGCTGTCATTGTCAGTTACCGCATCAGGGGAATTCTTCTGAAGCCATCAGAGCCCCTTCACACCACTCCACTCCTTTATCCCAGTGTACAGGCCGGAACAGGATAAGAATCTCATCCAGGGAACTTTGACGTCCACCTTCTTCCCCCTTCTAGACCCAAACTTGAGGTGGATCTCTTTTTTTTTCTTTTCTTTTTTTGTTAGGGGGTTCCAAAATATTTGAATGACTTTTATAGTTTCTGGATGAGACTGAAAGTGCTAGAAATCCCATGGGAAACATGTTCTTGCAAGGCTTCCAGACCAATTTTGTAGACTCAAGCGGTTCTGGTGAACTTTAATATTAAGCACCCACAATGTGCTAGATTCTGTACAAACATATAGAAAGAAGTAGTCCCTGCTCCAAAGACCTTACAATCTTTTAAAAAAAAACGGAGGAAGCATGGGGGAAAGGGATACAGCATACAAAGTGATCTGGGTCATGCTTAGTATGTCCTATTGATTCAACTGTTTTTGTTTTTATTTTTAATTACATAGTTCAAATAACCGTCAGGTAAGCAGACAGACTTTTTAATGCTAGTCCAAACTGAAACTACATTCCAAATATTTGAGGTTCACCCTGCATCTAACCCTCCACAATGCATGATTCCACAATTCAAACATATCTCCCTGTTGAATAACAATGGCAATATTTAGAAATATATTTTTATCCACCATATTTTAAGGTATAGAACAAGCTGCCTGTATTTGAACATTAATTAGAAGGTTTTGCTATCAACCGGTGACTTTTATAAGTGGCACCTGCCAAACCTTTTCTTGGTTCAGTGGCTGTATGATTGTGACAAGTGCAATACAGAAGATTTTGTTTACCTTGCTTTTTTAATAGGGTACCAACTCATTTCCTCCTCTTGTCCAAATTAAATTAGTTCATGGATTTAATATGCATTTTGACGACATGCTGCTGCTCAAGCTAAAAAGCATGTGTGTCTAGAAAAGAGTGAATGGTGAAATGGGTATTTTTGTTTGTAGTTTTTGTTATTTCCTTCTGGTCTCTGGAATATCTACTTCAGGACTTTTTGGTAGAAGGGTAACATTATAAAAATAGTTTACAAATATCTGCAAGGAAATCAGATGATCACTAGTCACCGAACACAGAGATGCAATAAAATGTTTTTGCACTGCTATAAACAATGAAAGAAGGAATCCCAGTGTTCTTTCATGCAATTTTCAATTCTGACCGTTCAGTGATATTAAAAAAAGGTGGAGTTAAGTAAACATGTATTTTGCCTTCAACCCACTTGTGAATTACTAGTGGAGCCTGACATCTAAAGTAACTTAATGGGAGTAATTAAATCTAACTAGTCTTGGCTTCTTTCTCAAATTGCATAATAAAAAAAAGAATGAAATAATATCCTTAGACATAGTTTGTTTTCGAAAGTGGGAAACATAAAAATGCAGAGAGATGAATTATGATGTTATGACAGCAATATTTGTATTAAAGTAGATTTATGTGCTGTTGCTGTTAAATTCTCTCCCATGCCCTGCTGATAGGAGTTCCATTCCTTTCCAGCATTCCTCCTCCTCTTACTCAGTCATTATCAAATACCTCCATCTTGTTTAAATAACATGGTACTTAACCTCTGTTTGATGTTGGGAATGTAGGGCTGCTGAAATTACAACCAGGAGGATATGAGATTCTGTGTGTATGTGTATTCAAAACTTTAACTTAAAAAATTACTCACTCAACTGAGTTGCACTCAGTTAAACTTATGGCATGCATTTTTTCTTGAAAGCTCTAGCAGAATTAATAATAATTGTCCCAGTATATTGGAAGTGATGCATATAATGTTGTTAATGCTGTTTTGTTAGGGCAATATGACATCTAAAATAATGGACCTTATTCAAGACAACGGTATGTGTGTAGTTCATAGATCAACTTTAAAAAAATGAAACTTAGGCACTTGCTTGAGCTATAAATGGGTACAAGAGTTAAAGTGCATGGAGTATCAAATATAGATGCCTTTGTGTGACCAAAGTGAAACTTTTGTTCACGTTCTTTGACTATTTGAAAGGTGACATAATGGTGGACTTCTGTTTAATTTCTCGTGGAACCTCATTATTTCATGGTTTTTGTGAACTTAAGAGCTGCAACATGAAACCTTAAGCTGCATGGGAGGCTGATAGTGGCATAAAGGATCAGATCAGCTCTTAGGGACAGTCAAGGGGACATGTGGTTCATCAAGGTCTAAAGTGAAAAACAATATTTAAAAAAACCAAAGAGAGCCCCGTTGTGTGTCAAAAGTTACATAGCTGATATGACAGTGGTTTTGTATTTCAAAATCAAACCGGTGTTTTAAACCTAGGTCCTCTTTTTGCTGAACCCTTACATTTTGATGGGTTCCAATTTTACCCCTTCCCTATTTCAAAAGCAAGAGGGGGGAAATGGGATGGAGTTCATTTTGGAAAAGCATGGTCTGTTGAGGCTTTGTTTTGCAAAAACCAAAATCGGAAGTGGTTCAGAAGTGGTTCCTGTTTTATCTCAGTCTCAAAGTTCAGAAGAAGGAGCAGGGGGGAATAAATGTTTCCAGCTTTGACCCATGCCTACTATATAGGATTAATGTCTGGTTAGTCCTGTTTTCAAAACTACTGAATTAGTCTATCTTCTCTTTTTGTCTAGATACTTAAAAGAATTCTTATCATCCTAGTCACTATTCAGAATTCATGCATGGACGTTTGAATTAAAATTAAAAAAAAACAGGCTAACTAGAGTATTAAATAATGTCTGTGGTTTGACTTTTGGCCTCTTCACAATAATTACACCGGGTCTCCTCCTAAACATTGCCTTTTAGAATGATAGTCCTGACCACAGTTAAAAAGGATGGAATGGATGTGATGTGCCCCCCTATAACTTGAATCAAATAGTCTTAAATCCATTTGATCTCTTTCCTCAACTTTCATCCAGTAGCTATAACAAACACACACAGCTTCCGCAATCACATTGGTTCCCTGTTCAGAGGAGAACCTCTAATCACCATGATGTCAAAATCAAACAAACTTGTAATGGCTCCTCCCTAAATTCCTCCACATTTTTGATTGTCTTGTCCCCAGCTGTTATGTCAGCCATAAATGTGGGAGAAGGTACAATTTTAAATGCATGGCAGCTCTGTTCATTCAAAAGAAGTACCTCTACTACAAATAACTATTTAAATAAATGGCTACTGGCCAGCTAAAAGCTGTTTTGACTTCTTATAGCCAGGGACAATCTGATTTACTGCTGACCAGTGCAGGAGTTTAAATTGCACTTTAATACAATTTGTATTTTCTGCCACCTTTTTGAACAAGATTCTAATTTGCCTTTGTGTTTGGGGTATAGGTTAGGGGGAAAGTACAGGAAGCCAGTCACAATCCAGAGGAGCGTAGCTGTCTGCTACTGTCTCCATGCTCCCACGAGAGAGACTTCACTGCAAAGCAGGCAGGGAGGAGAAGGAGCAATGGCTAAATGATGGTTTATCTTGTTTCACTCCTTTTCCTGGGAATTCAGGGAGGCATTGTGCCTCTACATTTCCCCTCCCCCAGGTCTGTACCTAGTTGGTATAATTTCACCCTATAAAAGATGTATAAACGTTTCCAGCCTGCATGTAAAATCCTTTGATGTCACACAGGAATCTCACATACAAGGGGAAAGCAGAAGTCCTTACTCCTTCGACTTGGGTTTCCCTTCCCCACATACTTTATTTTGCTCCTTTAAAGGTAGTATCTTTTTTTTCTATTGTTTAGCTGTTCATTTCCAATTGCCTGTTTTCCTGTCTGCTAATATCCTCAAAGCTCCTGAAATCATTAATTTTCTGCTGCCTGCCTGCAGCTGTGGCTAATGCACCCAGAAGGCTTTGCTCTTGACAGTTACAACAGGATGTAGCAGCGCTATTGCAAACAGATAAGGAAAATAAACAGGCTCAGGAACTCTGGGCCCACAAACAGGAGACCCTGACTTTTAAAGGTGATTGGGGGATGGGAGACAATTGTGTTCTAATATGGATTCAGATGAGAGGGCAATGCTAAGGATGGATGGGAGTGTAGTAGCATTTGGAACTGGGAAAGAGAGGATTAAATTAATATAGGTTTTGCTCACGCTCATAAATGAGTAAGGCTGAGTAATTTTCTCCTTTTGATTTTCACTTTCTTTCAGGATCTTGATCCCTGATGTTCTCTGTGTGATGAACTCTGAAACTGCATATTGCATCAGTCTTTCCCTAAAACATTCCTGGGAAAGATTAACTCTGGCTTGCCTTGTCATCACTTTACTTAGAAAGGGGAATAACATGCAAACGAAATAAGAATATAAATCAGAACAGTTTAAACATGTAACATTTTAAAAAACATTAAAAAAAAAGACGTCTTGGATTTTTTTAACTTACTCCCTAGTGTCACAGCACGTTTAGTTAGTTACAGATGATTTAACATCACCACCATACCCTAGAAGAATGTGGTCAGCCATTTAGAATTAGAATGAGGATTTAAGGCTAACACATCTTGGAAATCTCCTGAATACAAGAGGAAGGATGATCTAGAAGTTAGGGCACTAGCCTGGGGCTTGGGAGACTGCATCCAATTACCTGTTTCACCATAGACTTCCTGTATGACCTTGGGTAAGTCACTTAGTCTGTCTATGCCTCTCTTCCCCTTCTATAAAATACAGTTAATAACACTTCCCTACCTCATAGGGATGTTCTGAGGATAAATACATTCAAGATTTGAAGTGCTCAGACAAGGTACTTATGACAGATAAAGTAGACAACTGATAAAAATGTGACTGTCTCTATCCCTGCTTCCACCACATACTTCAATAATAGAATATGTTTAGCCATGTAGTTTCCACTTTTTTGCACCTTCTCCTTATTTAGTTGTACACCAGTTTGTGGTGGTGTAACTCAAAAGATTCCACACATTTGAACACATTTGAATCCCCAGACTTGTGACATTGACACTTGTCCTTTATACGAGTGAAAATTTGCATATTTTCTGCATGAGGAACAATAAAATATTTAAAGTGAATAAAATAAGAATATTTTGTACTGATAGATACTAAGGCCTGTTCTGTGTGTGCAATTACAGTATATGAGCACAACAGCCACAACTATTTTGTTAACAATATGCCTTATTTGCAAAATTGTAAGTCATTTAATAGAAATACTCGGATGTAGCATTAGAGCTACCTGTCATGTGCAGGTATTTTGCATGCGACTACCATGCACATGCTTCATATGTGTATTTCTGGCAAGCAGCAATCAGACAGTCAAACATGGTTTAATAAAGATCTTATCACTTTATACCTCATTATTTTAAACTGACCTATTTTGAAATCCTGAATATAGAAGATGCTTAATATAAGATGTTTTAAATATTTTATGTGCTGCTTAAATAATTAATTTTGGGAAAGTTACTTCTCCACAAAGAGAGGCTGCATCTACTTACATTCCACAGTTCTTGAGGAAAAATGGAGTAGCCTTTGAATTGCTGAAGTAATTGGCTGTGGTGCCTTATATTAAGTCGCGTAGAAGAAATCAGAAAAAGAATAGTTAAGACTGATTCAGCAGAAAACTATATTTTGTTCACATTGGTCCCCCCACAGGGTACAGTGCATTGGCCCTACCAGAACAGACTGCTGCTGGAGATGTGGGTCTCCTGGAGCCAAATTGGCTCTCATGTTTTGGGGCTGTCCCAGAATCCCAGGTTGTCCCAGGATCCTATTAGCTAGAAGTAGGCAGGAGGATTAATATGATAATGGAAACCACCTTAAAAATTACTTCCCAGACTGTGTTTTGGGATATAGTCCACCATCTTGGAAACTCTCCAATTCATGAAAAGCATGGTTCTCTACCACTGTGCTTGTAGCCAAATGCCTCATATTGTTTAGCTAGAAGAGCAGACTGTCTCCAGGGTCAGAAGCTTGATTTAGCAATTTGGCTGTCCTGGCAGCTTAAGAACAGGTAACATTCAGAAGAGAGATCTCAGGTAAATTTGAAAAGAATTGGTGTGACTTTTTAAACATCTTCCATTAATTACAACAGATGGAAACCAAGATATCTCTCTTCTTTCCACTCCCTGCCCCCTCCCTTCCTTTTCATTCCATTTTTGTCTTTTCCCCCCTCCTTTTATTTGAGGGAGGAGGAGAAGAAATCAATAAAATAGAAACAAAACAGGGTAATTTGTATTCAGACTTGATGAAAAAATACTAAATTCCCCAGTGTTCGAACATTGCATTTTTCCAGCTTCCTGCTTGATCCACTGAAAACACAGAAATCAGGGAAAGAGGGGAATTTGGCTTCAAAGTGGAACACAAATGGACCAAGTTTTGTACCAGACACTAGACTTTAGTCAGTACCACTCTGCAAACTGTTTCATTGACTTCATAACCCCCTTCCATTAAGCTGAGTAATATTCACTGCATTTAATGTACAGGTGAGCCTGAACCAAATGCTGGATCCAAACATCCTCGCTTTTGGGAGTATTCATATTTCAGATGCAAATGTTGTGGTTTGAGTTCATTTCTTATTTGATCACCAGTCATCACTCAGAGATTATACTGTTTCTGTGCACTATCTGGAATTTCAGCTCCTGAGGTAAAAGTATTGGGCCAGATCCACATCTGGTGTAAATTGACATTGCTCCATTGATGGCAATTTGTGTGAAATCTGAACAGCCGTTAAGTTCAATTGCCTGTATCTCTCATTAGTCACAAAAATGTGTGAATTAGTCTTGTTCACACAATTGCTTGCAAAACGTGTGTTCTTTGTATGAATCCCTGAAGCCACATGTGAACAAGGGTATACATGCACAAATAAGAGTATTCACCAGTCATTGTTGTTAATCATTAATGCTTCTTTATTTTCCTGTTTTAACAATTTGTCATCCTCTCAGAGAAATAATCAATACTATGTGACTTTTAGATGACCACTTACACCCTATGAATTACAAATAGTTATTTTTTAAAAAAAGGGCTAAGAATTTATTCCTCAGCAAATTCTTACAAATAATTAACATTTACATGAATTGGGATGAGTTCATAAAAACAGAAAAAAAGGGTTAAAATCATCAGATAATTTATTATAAATTATTAATTCAGCCAGCTCTACTATGCAGGCAATGTGTGATTATTGTAAAATTATTTTTATTGCCATTTCTCCAGTTTTCAAATACCTATAGCATCTGTTTCAACCAAAGAAAAATAAAAATCCAAGGAAAGTGTTGCCGAGAAGCACATTTTCTACTATAATAAAATCTAGTCAGTGTTGGACTTTCTTTTTTAAATCTTACTCTTGTTATCGATGTCCTAAAATGACATTGTTCTCTCAAGTGCTAGCGGTAAACTAATATATGTGCCTCCATTTGCCTTTTGGACTATTTTTTTTAATGGTGATATGACACATATGTTATTGACAATAACATTCAGCAAGATGAAGCAAATTTACACATCATTTATGGGGAACTGAAAAGTAAAGTGAGTGAACATTCTTAATTTGTGGAATGAACAAAAACCTATAATATGGGGCTCCACTGCATTGCCTTAGTACTCATGAGTTATGACATTAACTCTAACTTGTGGAAAGTGTTTCTTATATCACATTCTCTATCAGTATGTACAGTACTTCTCATTCTTCTAATATAATATGAGTACTAGATTTGTTATTGATCCTAAGGACAAAGTGGTATAATGGTAGAAGCACTGGGCCAGTTGACTTAACATCACACATTCACTGAATAAATTTATGATCCACTCACATTTGCCATTTATTTAAATGTAGAGAGGAAGATGACCAACTTCAAAGGATTGATCAATTAGGTTTCTCACCTTTAAACTAGTAAAACTCCATAGTGAGTTACAATGACATTAATGTCTGTGTTGAAGGCTGTGGACCTTGACCCTGACCTGATGCAAGGATAACAGGTATATCTCTAACCATGATTTACTTGTTCCCCAGCTAAATGAATTCTAAAACCTTGTGTCAATATTAGCCCCCTAAGTATAGAGTTAATCCAACTTCCATGTATGTGCAACCCCATTGGCCTTTGCAGTCTTATACTACTGGCAAACAAAACCTCTGATTCTCTCTCCTCACGGGGTAGTAAAAATCCTAAATATGTATCTAAGCTGTATGTAAAGAACAAATTCAAATGTCCTATCATCTCTCAGAACAATTATGGAGAATCCCTGGAGGGCTGCCAAATGTCTGGTAACAAGAGAAGGGGGAAACAGATGGGTGAAGGAAGGTAACCTCCAAGTTTAGCTAATTTAAATATTTATGAATGGTCACATAAGAAAAGAGGTGTGTGGGGGGGAAAAAAGGTCTTGGTAGTTTCTAAGAATTTTTCTGATGACTAAGAAAGATAGCCATTGTTATATGATATACCACTATCTCATGCCCTGGTTTAAAAAAAAAAAAAAAAAAAAAAAAAAAAAAAGGTCTTATGATGCAGGATACTATTTCTGTAAAGATCTGTTGTAT
This sequence comes from Chelydra serpentina, assembly GCA_037349315.1. Taxonomy (NCBI): domain Eukaryota; kingdom Metazoa; phylum Chordata; order Testudines; family Chelydridae; genus Chelydra; species Chelydra serpentina. The sequence continues at coordinate 34,963,938 of JBAIAC010000042.1, forward strand.
GCAATTCACGTCTGTCTGGAAACACTCTATAAATCCTATCATTAAAACCAGCTGGGAGTTATTAGGAGTGCCATTGTGAAGGAGAATTCACCTTCAATAAGGATGAAGGATCAATTGTCAGGATTGCCCACAGAGACTGCCTGCCTAAAATTTGCCTAGTGAAGCCTGCCCTGCACCCAGGTGTTTTGGTACTTACTCTAATGTACTCTTATTTTTTCTACTCAGTGCTATTGAAAGCTTTGGAAGTAGGGACCACAGAAGAGGAATTAATAGGGACCACATTGACAAATAATTCCAGATTCCCCATACCTCTCCATATGGTGAGGTAGGTCTTCTGCCAAAATAATTTAGAACAGGAGAAAGCATTCTCGGGGTGTGATTATAGCTCTGTGAGAGTCAAGTTTCAGGAATATGAACATATGTGAGGTTGGTATTAGGTGCTTAAATACAAAATGGACCTTTGTGTTTTCTTAATTAGTGATAGGCAAAGCAAATAGTTTTGGAGGAGTTTGGCTCAGTTCAGTCTGGATTTGTTAAAGAACTTTAAATAAATGAACAGAGCCTCCTAGGCCTATACATTTCAGCTGACAATCTACTGTGAAAAACTTTCCCATGAGTTTGGATACTTTCCGTTCTAGTTTGAGATACGATACGAACAGACTTCCTCGTGATATAGTGGTCACCATTAAAAAGAGTGGACTTTTTCCCAGAGATACCACACAGTATTTACAGATTATAGAAAACAGCTGCAGAATCATACTGTGATGGGGCAGGACTCACCACCTCGGCACCTCCTGCTGGCCATGCTGGAAATTAGCTCCTGGTTGCCAGTGCGCCTTCCTTTAGTGGTGTCTCACCGCCGTCACTTCTGCTCCACCTCTAAGACCCGCATCGCTCCCTGGACCACAGCATCCTCTTCTGGGTACGGCCCACCGGCTTTGCCCCTTCCGGGGGAACTGGTTGTCTCTAGTCCATCCATTTGCCGCTGTGGCCTACTGTGGCCTTCGTCTAGCCCCTCACTTCAAGGGATAAACTGCAGTCCAAATACCATCTGAGACTACTCCGGACCCCAACCCAGGGACCCTAAAGATGGCAGCCACATGCTGCCATTCATCCAACTCCCACTGCCTATTTCCCTGGGACACTTCCTCGTAGCCCTAGCACCTTCCCAGCCCTTTGTATCAGGGGCCTCAGTCTGGCACTCCTCAGGATGGAGCTCCCTATTGTTCCCCTGACCTTGCCCATAGGCACCGACTCCGTGGGTGCGCTGCATCCACTGGCAGCCACGCTTCCCACCCCAGCTCACCTCCACCACCTCCACCACCTCCCCTGAGCATGCCGCATCCCTGCTTCTCCTCCCAGCGCTTGCTACCACAAAACAGCTGTTTCACAGCATAACAAGCTGTGGGAGGGAGGGTTGGAATGGGGGCAGGGCAGGGTCAGAAGAGGGTGAGGCAGGGGTGGAGTCGGGGCAGGGCCGGGGGCAGGGTCAAGCACCTACCGGTGCCAGGAGAAGTTGGCGCCTATGACCTTGCCCAGCACTGCTCTATCTAAGGTACTCCTCTAAGGCAGCCAGTCCTTCTCCCTTGCACTCCAGGGAGAGACCGTCCCTGTTCTGTTGAGCTGCCCTTCTTATATGGCCCTGACTGGCTGTTCCAACAAGACTTCTCCTGATTGGCTCTCTACAAGCCCTCCTCCCATTGGTTGGGTTTTATGCAGCCCCCCTGAGGGCTGCTTTAACCCTCCATCTACCTGTGTGGGGCAGCCCCCCCACCACACAGAGATACTGAATAACTGAGTACATGGTGACTTTTTAATGGCAGCCTCTATTTTATTATGTCTACTTTCATTCCTGGTCAGAACCATAAAATACAGACATAAAAGGTGGACAATAATAGGAAATATCCTGATTTTTCTCAAAAGCCTCCACGTTTGGTTCAAGTGTCTAGCAAAGTTTTGGCTCATTCTTATTTTATCTATTTTCTCATATTTACACAGAAAACAGCAAAAACTTCAGCCTAAGTTCACCAGGCAATGCACAAATTTCTTTGGAGATAGTCTTTATCAGCAGGAAGTCTATAGGTGTGTGTCTATGACTGTTTGACAGTGCTATGCAGTCTTCTACAGCGACCCACTAGCAACATTAAATGGCCCCCATGAAGGATGTGGACAATGCCTGTATTATTTCATGAATATTCAATGCACCACCTGTCTGTTTGTTTAGTTGTGTTTCTGCTTGGTTGCTATGTGCTTACAAAGGGATTAATTCCAACAGGAACACACAGCATGGAGAGAGGAAAGCAGACAAACACTTCTGATAGCAAAAAGACTTACCAGTATTTAAAAGACAATACAGAGAAAACGGTTGTGAAATCTATCCTTTACACCTCCCTTCCCCCTACTCCCCCACCCCCCGGGGTGAATAAATTTTTTTGTCCAGGTTCAGGGCTGGCAAAAGGGACACTGACAAGGATAAAAGGGCAACCCTTGAAGAGCAGAGGAGTGGAGAAGAGAGTCAGGCAGGTGGGCAGAGACTGCAGGTACAGACTCTCTTCCCCCTCACTTCCCCACACCTACCACTTAGACACAGAAGTGAGGGAGTCTGGATATGCTGGACCTACCTAAATTGTAGGCAAGACAGTTTGGCACGTAGACTGGGAAATGTCTGTGTCACTATGGCTGGCAGGGGAATCCACCTTGCTGTATAGACATTTCCTGGGCTTAGATAGGGTGCTTGGACCAATCAGGGGCCCTGAGGGAAGTCATCAGTCCAGTCTTCTGATGTGTTACTTCCTGTGACATATATCTCCACGGGGTCTGTATGATAATTCATATGGCCCTATCCTGGCTGCCAGGCAGTGGCGTAGAGGTGTTGGCTGTCCAGCACCCAACAGATCCAACTTTTAGTTCCCATAGAATCTCACAGATATCTTCCATTTCCAACACAGCCTTCAATATGCCACAGCAAAGGGCCCAACTGGTTTAGGGAGGTGCTATGAGCTCCAGTAAATGTATGTATGTATGTGCTCCAGTAGGAGTTCACTTGTTTGCAGTGTAGGCTCACTCCTCTTCTTGAAAAATATTTGTGGTTCCTCCATAAGATAAAACCTGTTTGCTTAAAGCTGAATGGTTTTGATGCATGGAACATCATAATTATGCAATGAGAAAGGACTTTTTGCTTTACACTGAACAAGCCTTTGGAAACAGAAGGACTTCTAGCAATGTAAATGCCTGGTGTTCATTTAATCCTTGCATTTATTTGGAGAATGATGTAGTCAACAGTGAGCCTTTTAACCAGCTCTAAATTTGCCTTGGGAATTTCCTCTGTCCCTCATAAAACTAGTTTTGTTGCCTACTTTAGCACAAATACAGGTATTATCAGTTACATCCAGTAATGCTGCTGCCTTTAAAAGGGAAAAAAATATGGAATGCCTGCTTAGCATTTTCTAGGTTTTACCCATTTCTCTTTCCAGCAGTTCTACCCTTCTTCCTAGTCCACAATACTTGCTTTCAAATCAGCCATTTTGTTAATTTGACAAACCAAGAGTTTCTACTAAATATCATCCTAAAGTAGCATTATCTGAAGCACACATGCTCGTCTATTCTGAGAGAGAGTTGTCACCGTGGATTATCCAAGATCGCGTTTTTCCAAACTGGCATATATCACAAAAAGGCCAAACAGCCTAGCATGATTGCTGTTCTGGGCCACTGTCAGTTATCAGCAGAGAGTTAAAACTCAAAAGAAAGCATTGGGGGGATTGCAGCATTTTGAGGCCATTCGCAGACAGTGTAAATTAGACTTACGCTGGGGAACTGGCCCTAAATACAGTGGTTTCAGGCTCAGGAGAGTGTAAAGGTGGGCTTAAAACCCTCTCTTCCCAACCTACGCTGGACCCAAGCCATCCATTTTCCTGTAGACTTGCACAGTTTTGTTAGTCTTCCTTCACGTGGTTGTTCTGGTGTACATAGTGTAGATTAAACTCTGCTTTCATCGAGCCCAGGCAACCATATTGACTCTGATGAAGTTGTATGAGTTCAAATTAAAAAAATAAATAAACAATTGACACAACAGCTTACTTCTTTAAGGTAGTGAGGTGCACAGTTCTTAAAGCATTTTAACAATGGTGTCTTAAAAATATACTTGTTTGACCATTTAAAAAAAATATCAGTTATTTGTTAGCTAATATCAAATAGAACTTGATTTTGTTCCCAGGCTGGTTGTTGACTCAGTTCTTAACAGCAGATGTATCAGAGAAACAGTAGAATGTGAACTTGTTTAGTCAAAGCACGCAGCATTTCTTTTGACTGTGATGGAGTCATTGTGTGTGTGTGTGTTTAAACAAAAGCATTTCTAGCTACCAGATAAGCAAGTGTCTCGTTGAGAAAGATGGAAGATGGATGGTAGTGTCTCTCCCAGAATACAGTGGAAAATAGGAGCTGTCATCTAGAAAATGACAAAGCTGTCTCTAGTCCCTATGGATTAGTACTCCATCTTTTACTGAACTGTTAGCTAAAGGTTGCGGCCTGCAAACCAGATGCAAAAAGTCTCACCTGTATGAGAGTGACACTATTAATTGCCAGTTAAAATTGACTATAATTGTAATTATTTTATTGTAATTGTAAGTATTGTAATTATTTGTATTTCTGTAGAACCTGGAGATCCCATCCAACCTTTGGGCCCCAGTGTGCTAGTCACTGAACAAACACACAGTGCAAGACCGTCCCTGTTTCAAAGAGCTGACTGTTGAAACGAAGGATGGGAGAGGGACACAGAGAGATGTGGCTAGAGGCAGGTCAGTGGTAGATCTACAGATAGAAGCCAAATATCCCAACTCCCAGTTCAGTGACCTATCCACTTAACAACAGTGTCTCTCCACTTAGGGTAACCTGGTCAGTGATGATATGAGTCAGGCTCAAAGTAACTGGAAGTGTCCTTCCCTAGTGATTCTGCAGCCTTTCCTTGGGACATGTTTTGCCATAACGTGGGTATTGTTGCTACTCCTTGCTGGATCAGAACAACTTTTGGCTCCCTAATAGCATTCGGGCAAGAACAATCTGCTGATTACATGGAATACCATCTGCACCCATTGAATGGCACTCGGTGTCAGCCTATCCAGATTCTTAAAATGACATCAGTGTAGTATATTGTGGTCAAAAATATATACCATCTATCCGATTGTGATTGACCTATGTTCAACCCTTTCAGCAGGTCTGATTTTTCCACCCCAGTCACACACAGGGCCGACCCTCAACATTTTGGCACCTGAGGCAGGGAGCTCAAATGACGCCCCCATTCCCTCTCGCTTGGCCCAAAATTTTGAAAGGTCTCAATTTTGCCCTCTTCCTCTTCTTCTCCGCTTGTGGTACTGCTCTGCTACCTACCCCAATAAAGGAGAACTAACAACTTTAAATGCCTTGTTCAAAAATTTTAAGTAACACTTTACTTTCAAACGCCTGAACAGCAAATGTAACTTTTCTTGTCTGCATAGTAAACACTGGCATTTTTATCTATTTGAAAATGGTGCTTTTCATGCCTTCTTGGTTGCAAAGATTTGAACTGCTTCCTGAAGGTCCACAGTCTGGGCAAGCCCATGCTGTATTGAGATGGTTGTAAGGCCGACCAGCCTCTCCTGTGTCATTGTGGACCGTAGATGTGTTTTTATTAACTTCAGCTTGGAGAAGCTGCATTCTCCACTGGCAACAGTTACAGGAAGTGTTAGAAGTGCGCAGAGCAACAAAAGCATTTGGAAAGAGGGTGATCATTTTATTTGTGCACATATATTCCAGAACAGCCTTTGGAGTTGATCCTGCTGAAATGTATCTTGAAAGGGGTTTCAGTTTATCACCCAAATCACTCGCATCAATATCGCGCATGTCATCATGTGTCAGCACTGTCTCTAGTGCCCTGCATTGCTGGTGTAGATCTTCTTCGGGTATAGTGAGGAGTTTTGGAAATATAGTGGAGTCTCTTGCTTAAAACATTTATTTCAAACTGTACGTCATGCCACAACACTAAGCCCCACAGAAATTTGAAGTTATGTATGTTTCTGGTGATTCCATTTCCCTCTGTCATTGTTCTCCCACGAACAGTTCCTGTCATAGCATTATCCTCCATAATGGCAACTATGGCATCTATCTTCCCAATTTGGTGTTTGATAGGCTTTATCGCCTCCACTCAACTTCCCATCGTGTGGCATGCAGTGGTTTAAGTGTCAGAGAGGATGTACCCAGATGTTGCTTCAAAATTTGCCATCGATGAGTTGATGCAAAGAAAAATACATAGATGCTTTGAATTACATTAAAAAATTCAGCAGCCTGACTATAAGCTGATGCTGCATCACATTGAACCACCAAGTTCAATAAATGAGAACCGCATGGGACAAAAAAAAGCTCGAGGGTTTAACTCTCGGATCCATGTCTGCACTCCTCTGTCCTTTCCTCTCATGTTGGCACCATGATCGTAGCCCTGACCTCTCATGTCAGCTATAGCAATTCCCATATCTTCCTGCTTTTTAAGAAGCACATTTGTTATATCAGCTCCTGTATTATCATCAATGTCAATAAATTCTAGAAAATACTCTCTGACAGTCACCATTGCAGAGACATTTTCACTAGGTTCTGTTGTTGTTACAAAACACACCATTAAAGTCATTTGTTCCATATGGCTGATGTCAGGTGTGCAGTCCAAAATAACAGAGTAACATCTTGCTGACTTCAGATCTGCGACAATCTTCTATTTGACTTTTGTTGCCAGTAACTGTATGATGTCATTTTGAATTGTTTTTCCAAGGTAGTGGTGTGCATACATTTTTTGGGTGGTGACTCTTCTTAGATGATCCTGAAATACAGCATCAAACTCAGCCATCAGCTCCACAATTTTAAGGAAGTTTCCATTGTTTGGCACCATACAGCTGATCTGAAGTGCCACGCAGTGCTAGGTTTTGGGTAGCAAGCATTCTCACAATGGCAATGAGCCTTTTCAGAACATTTTGCTAGTAAACAGACTCTGATGCAATCTTCTCTTGATGCTGATCATCTATGATGGCCTTCAACCTTAGTCTCATCTCAAGTTCTTTCCACCTATGGAATACTCTCTGGGGATTTGCTGCCTTCTCATGGCATGCCAGATTTCTAGCCAGATTTTTCCAGTCCTTTTTTCTTGTAGAACCCAATTTGGCTGGAACATTAGACTGGAAGAGTTTGCAACAAAAACAGTATGCAGCATTCTGGGTTTTTGAGTACATAAGCCATAGCCTCTCCACTTTGTCGTCATTGAGGATTTCACACCAGTGAACATTTGTGTCTATGTATCTCAGGAGAGTTCCTTCCTGCTTACATAGAAAAGCTTCCTTTGCTTTCTTTCTTTTTCTGAATTCTGCCCCAGAGGGATGTTTTCTTCTTTCACTCATGACTGCTGTTCTGTGCCAGCTATAGTGACTCTCAACACTCAATTGAAGGGGACAAATAAGCAGGCTGGTAGCAGGGCCTGAGTGAGGAAAGATATCAGCGTCTTAAGGCATAGGCACCGACTCTGTGGGTGCTCCGGGGCTGGAGCACCCACGGGGAAACACTGGTGGGTGCTGAGCACCCACCGGCAGCTCCCCGGCAGCCCTGTGCGCGCTTGCCCACCTGCCCAACTCACTCACCTTCCGGGTTTCACCGAAGGCGCTTTTTTTAGCCGCAGCAGCTCAGCTGAGAGGCGGCCGGCTGCTGCGGCTAAAAAAAGCGCCTTCCGGGGGAGGCGCCTCCGGCCACGCAGGGAACCTGGAAGGTGAGTGAGTTGGGTGGGGAGCTGCCAGTGGGTGCTCATGCCCCCAGCCCTGGCTCCTCCCCCGGCCCCGGACGTGCTGCATTTCCGCCCCCGCCGGGCTTGCAAGCGGGGGGGGGGGGGGAGAGCAGCAGAGCACCCGAGTACCCACCGGACCCTGCAGCTCCCTGCCAGCCCCGCCCCCATGCCCGGCTGCTCACCAGTGCTCCTGGGCTGGGCTGGCTTACTTCCCCAGGAAGGCGTGGCTTTTTCACCGCTTGCAGGCTCCTCCCTCTGGCTTCGGCAGGACGCTGGGGGTGGGGGAAAGTGCAGGGGAGGCGCCGCCCCACCCCTGTGCTTTCCACCACCCCCAGCATGCCGCTGGAGCCGGAGGGAGGAGCCTGCAAGCGGCGAAAAAGGCACGCCTTCCTGGGGAAGCAAGCCAGACTAGCCCAGGAGCACTGGTGAGCAGCCGGGTGGGGCTGGCGGGGAGCTGAAGGGCCTGGTGGGTGCTCGGGTGCTTTGCTGCTCTCGCCCCTCCCCACCCTGCTTGCAAGCCAGAGGCGGGGGAAATGCAGCACGGCCGGGGGCGCGAGCACCCACCGGCAGCTCCCCGCTCGCCCAACTCACTCACCTTCTGGGTTCCCTGCGTGGCCAGAGGCGCCTCCCGCCGCGCAGGGAACCCGGAAGGTGCATGAGTTGGGCGGGCGCTGCCGGTGGGTGCTCAGCACCCACCACTTTTTCCCGGGGGGGAGGGGCGGGGATTTGGGGAAGGGGCGGGGCCGGGGGGTGGAGTTGGGGCGAGGGCGGGAGCACCCAGTGGCACTGACAAAAGTCAGCGCCTATGTCTTAAGGGCCTAACTGGCTCCTACTACTTCCGTTGACTGCCTGTTCTCCTCAAGTGGGTTCAGGGAAGCAGCAAGAAACAAGAAGCTCCCTGTGAAGCTGATGTTAATCAGTCCAGGCTCCTGGGGCTGCTAGAGAGGTACATAAGAGGCTCCTCCTCCTCTCTCTCCCTGCAGCTACTGCTGCTTTCTGTTATTCCCTCTCACCTTTTCTCCTGCCTGCCTGTTATGTCTCTTGTGCCCTCCTTCCTCCAGCACAGCACTCCACCATCTCTGTGCATCTAGAGCAGAGCAAATACATATGCACCAGCAGCAGACACAATTTTCTACACTCTGTGTCCTAGTGGTACCCACCCACAGTCTGGCACCTGAGGCAGGCGCCTCAGTTCGCCTCATGGTAAGGCCAGCCCTGATCACACAGGGAAGATAAACCCAGAATTGCGTGATGATGATGGCAGTTTAGACAGTAGAAATGAAGTCTCCAGGGGATACCAATTGACACTTCAGCACTTTTGCTGCCAAAGAACTGGCTTGCGCGCACGCGCACACAATTATGGGGCGGGGGGTATTAAAAGTCCTTGGAAGTTGAAAGCACGGTGAGAAACCACCGATTATTTGTAACTGGAAAGTGAGCATCTTTTATTGTCTATTTGCTATTATGTAGCAGGCATGACCTTAGATATCCCTATTCCCCCTTTTAAAAAACAAAACAAAACTTCCTTTAGTTTCCATTAGTTGTAGTAACCCAACTATAACAAATCCAGTCCATGCTTTAAGAGTTAAACTGTTTAACATTGGTAGGAGTGATAATGATTCACAGTAATTTAAAAGGAATTCCTTTAAGAACATAAATATTGTCAACATATTATAATGTTATGGGCCTGATTTTCCTTTCACTTTCCATGAGGTTTACACCAGTTTAACTCCATCTGCTTCAGTTGAGTTCACTCTAATTTACACCAGCATGAGAGGAGAAGGCATCCAAATGTTTTTGACAGAGAAACAGAAAGAGAGAGAGGCTCATTCTCATTTTATATTGCATTTTAATTTTATTTCAAGTTCTAGGTTATGTTCCTTTATTTAAAAAAAAAAAAAAAAAAAAAAAAGCATGTGTGAGAAAAAGGGGAACCATATTCATGTCACACTAAAAGCTCTGTTTGATTTTTTTCCCCCCTTCTTCTTGCTGTCCTTTCTTCTTTTTCATTCTTTTATTTTCAGTGACATTTCCTATGATGAGCACTCTGAAAGAATAGCTATTGCCCCTCTTGTCAGTTTTGTTTTGTCAGCTCTGAATGCTGGGTCTTGCTTTGCCATTTTCAAGGTCTCTTTCAATCCCTGGAACACAGCTGGCGCTTCAATCAGGAGCTCATACCGTGAAGAAGCTGGCAGTTGATCCCCAACCAACTATGTGGAAGATATATAATATATTTCACAGTACACAGTGGAATACCCTTTTCATTTCATCATTGAGAGAGACAGCATCACTCATGAGTTCTATACAAAAATATTAATAATGTCCCATTCTCCTAAGGGATGTGAACATTTTTGGGTTTGAACTTCAGTGACCTTACCTTGTCAGGCTGATATGTCTTTAACAAATTCAGCAATTGAAACTTTTTTGTGTCTTGGTTTTAAGATCTCATGTGGTCTCACATTTGAGGGCATTTTTTAATCACTTCTCTGAAGAGGTTGCGGGAATAGGAGTGTTGAAAGAGAGTTTATGGAGACCCAAATGGTATAGAATAGCATAATTGAATTGTGTAATAGAAAGACAGTCACAAATTAAAGAGGAATTATTTTAAATGCACTTATCTTTGCTTCTAATAATTATTATTGATTTCAATTAACCATTCAATAATTTTGAAAATCTCTCCCACACCCATTTATGCTGATTTACTTTTTGTATTTCCATGAACGTGGATAATAAAGCAAATCCAGGCAAAATTCCCATAAGGTATGCAATATGAATACAGATATAATGAAAGTCATGAGAAAGTAGTATGTGCCAAAGGAATTTTTGCACCGTTCTTATCTATGCAGGGACACCCAGGGATGATGACGTGGGTACGGTCAAGAAGAAGGACAGGGTGGGGCAGCTCAGGATGCTGAGGGCAATGCCTTCTGTTGTGCTCCTTATTGGTTACCCAGAAAGAGATTCCTGTGGCAGCATGTGCACAGGCAATCCAATGACCTAACCAAAATCATCCCCAAGCCAGCTAGTCATGAGCACTGGACTGTAGGGCAGTACCTGGCATATTAATCTGATCCTCCATAGGGCTTGATCCTGCAAGATGTCTGAATGTCTTCAATCTACCGGACTCCTTGTTGTTTTTGTGAATACAGACTAACATGGCTACCCCTCTGACACCTAGTAAGTATCGTACATATAGCTCAACCTTTAAGAAATCATGTGCAATATTTTATCCATCAGTGGAAACTGATGAGACCAGACAGTTGAGGTAATATCTTTTATTGGACCAACTTCTGTTAGTGAGAGAAAGAGGAGTGAAGCCTTCGAACCACACAGAGCTCTTCATCAGGTTACATCACCCACCTTCTCTTTCTAATATCCTGGGACTGACACCGCTACAACTACACCACATAGAATAGTGAAAACAGAATCAGCATCATGCGAACATTTCATTTTACCCATCTGGGTGAGCAAAGGCTAAACAAAACCATTTAGTAACAAGTTTAGTGGAATGTGTATTTTCATTTTAAATACAAGTCAAAGAGGAGCACATTCCTATTAGTGCCTGAAATAAATCTAACATGCTATATACACCAAACATTGGTTCTTTAAGTGATGCGATGTATACATGTGAGGCTTTTTTTCCCCTGTTTAATTTTTTACACTCTTATTCACATCTCCATGTCATCTCTCTGCTGCTTGAAGTGACAACCATGGCTAGTTTAACCAGTTAAGATGTCACTGTGAGTTTTCTTTACTACAAAGGAGACAAGCCACTGTCAGCCATTGATCTAACAGCATGCACACTGGCCTGATAGCTGAAAGCTGTTCAGAACTGTCCATAGGTTTTTCTTCTTCATCATCTTCATCTCCTTCTTGTGAAACCATCTGAGCTGTTGAACGGCTCCCTTTCTCACTATATTTAAACACAGACTTGCAGTTATCAAACTGCCCTTTTCCTTAGGCAAACATACAGGCTGAATTGTCTAAAAACAGTATCAATTCTATATGGGATGCAATATACTGTTAATGTATAAATTAGATAAGATATATTGCAAATGTTACAAAACTAGCCAACATTCATATTTAATTAATCTAAGTCATTATATTAAATATAATGAAAATCGGCCAGTCTGGTCATGTATTAAATATTTCTTATGAACTGACACACACAGTTTCCCAATTGCTTGGCCTAACAGGAGTTTTCCATCTCTAATTTCTCTACATTCTATTTTAAACATATTAATACTGTGTAATTTATTAAATATTTAACAAACACATAGAAGATGTAAGAACTGTTCTGTAAACTGCTTAGGAAAATGACAGTGTTTCTGATATGTTTGTAGAGAACCAACATATTGATTGAGCAATTACTGAGTTAATATAATTATATTGAATTAAAATAAGGATCCAGTCCCTAAACTTGCATAACTGCCTTTGACTTCTGTGGGGGTTTTGCCCAAATAGAAACTATAGGTTCGGGCCAATAACTGGTTTGCTGCATGTGTTCCCAGTATAGCTGAGAAATAGAAATAGCTAGTAGAGGCAATAATCTTACCCCTACAGTGCAGTAAACTATATTGCCAGACATTTAAAATTGTATTTTTTAACTATCAGCCCCTCCCCCAAATTACATTAAAAATAACAGCTTTCCTAAGGATTTAATTAGGTCACCTCCAAGGGTTATCTTTGGCACTCCAAAATTAGCTTTCTTGCCGACACTTGGGAGGGCAATTAGGACCCCATCTTATTAGCACTGAAGGTTAAAAATCCAGTATTGTCTTGTTTCAGGACATAATCTTTCATGCTTCACAGCTCTATTTTTCACAATGAGTTGCAGTGAAAATACTGTGGGGGGAAGGGAAAAGGGCAGACCTGAAAGAACTAAATAAATATCCAGTTTAAGGAAGTTCCTTAAGGCTTTCCATTCACTGACCCTGATAAATATGGCTCCGGAGCAGAAACAAAGCTGGAAGGGGTTGGTGAACTATAATTAGATCCAATAACTTCCCTTAACTGAATTCCTAACATGACGTTTAAAGAACAGGGTGTTTATATGAAGTTGAAGTACACCCTGCTTTTGTTTGGGGGTGTTAAATACAAAGTCTTGTGGTTCATCTATTTTCTCATGATGAAATTCTATTGCATTTTATTTTTAGCCAGGAAATATCATTCTTTCACAGATGTACAACTGCTAAATGTTAAAGCCCAGAGAATGATTTTATTCTCACATGAAAAGGTCCTTCCATTCCTTCCCCCTCCTATCCCCATTGAAAAAATAAACAGTGTAGTTTGATTTTTCTGTAAATATCCAGGATATTTCTAGATTCCAATTATTATTATTTTTAAACGATGTTGTCTTTGAAAGATAATTTTTATAAAACTAATTTTTCGTGCAGTAAAGAAAATCTATTGTATCTTGCTTCCTGGCTATACACAGTCCTTTCATAAGAAGCCTCCATCCCAATACATTGTGCAGTAACAAGAAAAATGACCCTCCAGGGTCATGGGATAACACTTACCCCTTGATGCTTGCTTTTTTTTTTTTTTTTTTTGCTTTTTTTTTTTAGTGGCACCTGCTGTGAGGCTCTCAGTATAAATACAGAGTGCTTGCAACAAATCACAGATGTTTTACACACTGGAAAAATCGACAGGAAGCAATCACTAAAAGAAAAGCAGAACCATGGGGGGGGAGGGAGGAGAGAAAGAGAAACCTCATTGCATTTTCTATTTTTTATTTTATTATATTGTTTGTGCAGTGCTGGCAATGTGTTTGGTGTCCTACAGTTGGCAGAACTTTGGTTGGAAGCTCATATAGCTCATGTATTGTGCCTGTTTAAGCTACTTTACTTAGACCCTCAATTTCAAGAGTATTAAATGTACTCAAGAAATACTGTGAATTCAGTGAAAGCAGTTCATATTTGCTGTCTTTCTTTTTGCTCCCTTTCTAAATTTCTCCCAAACATTATTCTCTGAACTTAGTTCTCCATGCAATCCTGCCTGATTTATCCTTTTTTTAAAGGAGAATAGCAGAGCCATACCTATCTGCTTCAAAACATTGACCAAAACCTTGTGTGAGGAAAGGAAAGTGATATGAGCTGCTAATGCTGTCCATGGGTTCTCCCTGCACTGTCTCTAGGCGGGTTGTAAGGAATCTCTCCCCAAACATCTTCATATTGTAGTTCCTACATGCTCGGCAGAGGTGGATGTGAATTTCAGCCACTGTGACCATAAGGACAAAGATCGAAGAAGAATAAAGAACATTTGAATGGGAGGAAAAGACCAGAAATTTTGAAAAACATTGCTCTTGACAATGTCCCCAAAATCGGAAATGTGGATGAGGCCACCAGAAATTGGACCACTAGCCGTCACCTTTAGCCCCCAACTAAAACCTCTCCAGCGCATCATCAAAGATCTACAACCTATCCTAAAAGATGATCCCTCACTCTCACAGATCTTGGGGGACAGATCAATCCTTGCTTACAGACAGCCCCCCAACCTGAAGCAAATACTCACCAGCAACCACACACCATACAACAAAAACACTATCCCAGGAACCTATCCTTGCAACAAAGCCCGATGCCAACTCTGTCCGCATATCGATTCAAGTGATACCATCACAGGGCCTAATCACATCCGCCACGCCATCAGGGGCTCATTCACCTGCACATCTACCAATGTGATATATGCCATCATGTGCCAGCAATGCCCCTCTGCCATGTACATTGGCCAAACCGGACAGTCTCTACGCAAAAGAATAAATGGACATAAATCTGACATCAGGAATCATAACATTCAAAAACCAGTAGGAGAACACTTCAACCTCCCTAATCACTCAGTGACAGACTTGAGGGTCCCAGTGTTGCGACAGATTAACTCCAAAAACAGACTTCAAAGAGAAGCTGTTGAACTCGAATTGATATGCAAACTAGATTGCATTACCTCAGGATTAAATCGGGACTTGGAATGGCTCGGCCATTACGTTAATTGAATCTATTTCCCTTAAGTTTACGATCCTCATTCACACCTGTGTGACCATCTTGTTTATCACTTCAAAGGTTTTTCTTCCCCTGCTGTTATGGTTCCTCTCAATTAATTAGCCTCTTAAGGTTGATCTATGCACCTCCACCTTATCATGTTTCTCTGACTGTATAAATATCTGTCTACTGTATGTTTCATCCCATGCATCCGATGAAGTGGGTACTAACCCACAAAAGCTTATGCTGAAATAAATTTGTTAGTCTCTAAGGTGCTACAAGTTTTTCTTTCTTATTTTCGTTTTGCTGACACAGACTAACACGGCTACTACACTGAAACCTAGAAATTGGAAAGACATTCTGTTCTACAAAGAGTTTCCTCACTGATGATAGAGCCTTGTTATCTATATTTAATTTACTATGAGGGGCACAGAGTATAATATATATAATTTACATTTGGGGTTTCCTGATGTATAAGAGAGATTGAACTGTCAAATGTATAACATCAAATGTTATTATAAATGGTATCAGGAAAACTTACTTGAAGGTCTTTTACTCAATATTCTAAATATTTAGTTTTCATTATTTCAGGGGACAAGGGGTTATTTCTCAGATATTTATGTACTTTTAGACAGGAAGCCTTTCATAGAGTCTTTCAAAAACAATATTTTTGGTTTCTTTCTGTGGGGTGAATAAAGTGTTCAGACCTGGATTTCTTAACAGCAAAATACTTCAGATCTAATAAGTACAGAAAAGTTGAACAAACATTACCCAAATTACTTTGTATAATTTTTTCAAACATTAACTAACATACCTTTTGGGTTACTGGGACCATTATTCCTAATTTGATTTTTGTTTTGATAGAGAAAATCTTCTCAAAATATCAATATGTCTTAAACATGGGGTGGATTTGGAGCTGCCTGTAATAACTTATGAATACTGTATTTTGATCAGGTTATCTTACTGTATGCATCTTTTGTGCTAATTCACTAGCAACATTGACAGCAGGGGCATATCAGGATTCACCACCCCTTCAGCAGTCACCTGACAGACAATGCTGGAGCCATGTGCTGTGATGCTCTGGCTAGACCCCCTGTGTGACTGGCTAAACAGGTTTTTCCAGGAATGTCACAGCCCTGGGAGGGGGGGAACAGCAAAGCCTCAGAAGGGTTTTAATACACAGACACGCTCTCAAGTAGGTCAGATGGTTAAAATGGAGACCTAAATTAAATTTAGGAGGTAGAGAGTCCCTGCCCCCAGACTCCAGAGTTTAGGGGGTCTGAAAGACATGCCTACCTAAGTCTTTAGGTAAGATAGATAGGCATATAGATTGTTGTTTTAAAAATACTTTTTCTCTTATGTTTTGTTCCCATGGTTAAGATTAAACAATACTAAGACTTGGAGCATTGCCGTATTCTTCCCCAGAAAGCAGAAACCTCAAAGCCTATGACCAAAGGGGGTGCCCTCAGAAGAGACCAAAAGAGGGGGACAGAGATGCAGCTAGCGCTGATCTGTGACAATCAACGTTTGCCATAGAGCAAGAGCCACCTCTAGAAAGTCTATCATATATATATATAGTCTCTCTTCTGTTTACACTAGTATTTTATGACGTTCTGGACAATTAACTATGTGCTGCTATATGCCTGGCCAATGGGCTTCTTTAGACTTCTTATAATTGCAGGCTAGGCAACAAAGAAGCTCAATAAAAATGCTTAAAGTTGGGATATGCAGGAGGCTGGCCTCCATCTTTAAAATGTCAAAGCTAAATTGTTGTTCCCTGTGCAAAGCCCAGTTAAGTGTGGTTTTGTAGGGGCCCTTCATGGTGATTAGATTAGAGAAAATAATCTTCCCTCCCTTCTCCCCATCTGGAGTCAGGACATGGAACAGTTGTACTACTACTCTTAGGCCTTTACTGCAGTTTTCTGGCTGTAGCAAAAGCTACAGTTCACAATGTGGCTCCATGCAGTTGTTTGGGCAAGTGGATCTGTATAGTTCAGTGACCTGGGGCTGTGATCCAGCCACTCATCCTGCCGGCAAGCTTTCCCTCCACCCTGCTGTGGAGAGCCCGCAATGTGCACAGAATCTCCCTGTTCTTCGCACTTCTTTCCCCTCATGGAGCAAAATGGGCTTTTTTGTTGTTTTTCTTACCCACACAAAGGGGAACCAGATTTTCTCCTATAAGAACAGTCTGTCAAGTTAGTTCTTTTCCTTTCCCAAATAAAAGCGTTTGTCAGTTTCTGCAATAAAACATTAAGAGATCATAAGGGGCAACAGGGAAAAGAGAGGTTTTTTTAAAGACTGGCCAAAGTAATAATTTAGGCCATCCCTTTTATTCATATATCGTAGTGCCTTGCTTCACAAATAGTGCTATCCAAATCAGTGGGATGCTCATAAGACGAATAATATACTATTCAACATGAGTAAAGAAGGCAGAATCTAATCTTTTAAACAGTATCACATTAATGCATGCAAAATATAGATAATCTAGAGAGAGTTACCATCTAATGGTAAGCCTGATAAATACTCAGAAGTTAGGAATTTCAAAAGTTTATGCTTAATACTCATCTTTATCTCTTGACTTAACTTTGACTGGCTCGTGTACATCTTTAAAATATAGTCTCACTATGTTTATATATTCTTATTTTTCAACTGATACAATAACTGAATTCTTACACAACCTTATACACAATACACACTGTATTTAGCATAATTTACTACTGTTTAATATGTGCTGTATTTATGCTGAGAACATAATTTTGATTTAAATTAGTACGTGATTAATTCAGTATTGGAATTTGTCAGAAATTCTGAAAAGCTCTTTGAAAAGAATTAACAATTATATAAAAGTGCATTTGGAAAACAAAGGTTTTATAAAATGCATTAAACAGGATGGTTGTAAAACTTAAAGGAAACACCTCTAATGACTTTTTTTGGTCTGAAACCCATTTCCAATGTTAAAAGTTAAGTTGATATCGATAAATTCCTAAATTAAAGATAAGGTAATAGATAATATTCTCTCATTATCTGACTTTAATATCATACTGAGGTATGCAGTTTAGTCCAATGTTGCATTGCTTGCAACATATATAAAAGTTTTCGGTATACAAGAAAGGAGAATGGATCCAGCATGTGTACTGTATGTAAGATGTATATTTGGAATGAACAATAACAGTGTATATGATTTAAAATTGGCTATTTACTACCTGATGTAGTCACATGTGCTGTTGTATCTGAAGTATATCAAATTCTAAACTCATGTTAGGACATTGCTATGTAGATGGGAGGGCTACTACCTCTTGGGGAGTTGGACTACCTGAGATGATGGGAGAAGCCCTCCTGTGGGCATAGGTAGTGTCTTCACTGATGTGCCACAGCAGCTCAGCTGCACCAGTGCAGCTGCGCCACTGCAGCATTTTTAAGTGCAGGCAAGCACTGAGATGCAGACTTTCCTGTCTAGAGCAGAACGGCAAAGAGTGGGGGTTCAAACTTTACTTTAAATAATTTGCATCGTGGAGTTCAGTTGGTTCATCTGGTCGAGAGGTTTTAAGGACAAAGTAAAATGGGAAAGGGAACACTTTTTCTTATGCTATGTTGATCTATGACTTTCTGGATGCACTCTCTATTTATCAGCAAAGAAAATACAGGAGTAGTACACGGTGAGGACACTCAGCAATACAAATTCCTGGCCATACCCATAAGAAATAGTATTTTAAACAAGTATGTGCGCTCAATCCGGTCAAAAGCCTTCTTGGCATCAAGGCTAAAATCACAGACTGATGTTATCCATAGATTATGGATCTCCTCCAATCCATTGATTGCACTCAATTGGTCCATCTGGATTATCTATTCAGAAACCTAACTAATCAGGAGCCCAGTATCTTTGGGCCCAGTTCTACAACGCTGAATATTTACCCATGTGATTAATCCCATTGGCTTCAGAGGGCATTTTCCTGTAAGTAAATATAAAGGGTCACAATCAGGCATTTACATTTGAAATCAGAATGAAGGCGAATGACTGGTCTTAAACTTCTACAATCATTCTCTGGCTTCACTTCCTTAAAATATAAAGCAATGTGGACATCTGACACTTTCTGTATAACACAACTGAAAATCTCAGCTGGAAATGGAGTGAGTTTAGATCTGTCTATCCAGATCTTGTTTGTAGTGTTGTAGCATGTTGGGCCCAGAATTTCTTCTGTCTTATTAACCGCAGTAGAAGTAATTTCATATAAAAGTTTGAATATACTTTTGAATATAGTTTTTAAAAAAGTTTCTACACATTCTTTCTGATTTCATTAGCAAAGAACGCAAAAAAATCTGTGTTTTTATTCATGTTTAGATGCTAAAGAATTGACAAAGGACAGTTTTCTCAGATTTCCACAAAATGAGTGCCCAGATCTGCAGCCAAATTTCTAACGGGTGTTGACGGAGAAAGCATAACAGTATCATCCCTAATGGCCAGATGATCGTTTTAGGTTTTCTGTTATGTATAATGATATCTGAGAAGTAAAATAATGTTCTACTTTCTGCTTTTGTAAAATTGTTCCATTAACAGACCATCTAATTTACAGGATTAGGCAAGATGAAGGAAAATTCAGTAAGGAATTAGGCACAATCAGGAATACAGCTGCTTAAGTCTTCATTTGTGTTATCCTCCTTCAAAAGAAAAATCACAATCTTTCCTCAGTTCAAGGGCCTGCTCTACAACTGCCTCATGGTCCCTTGTCACTTTTTCTTTGTCTTATAGTGCCCTTTAAAAAAAAAATTCTCAGTTCTTATATTTATGTTGATCCGCGTGGATGTCATCTGATTCATGAAGTATCTCCACTTGAACTTTGATTTCTTTACTTTCTTTAGAAATAAAAACCCAGATCCTTGGGGCTTCCTCATCATCAGAAACTGCTGGTATTGTTTCCATGCTGCTAATGGAGGCTTGAGAGTCATCAGGACTGTTAAATCTTATGACATCTTTTATGGGGTAAAAGGCTTTCTAATCCTTGCTTAGATGGTTTTGAGTCTTGCTTCTCATCTGAGATAGTCAGACAATAGTACATTTTTCTTAAGTTGACCAAAAAGGGTCTTTGAACAAGAGAATCTACATAAGGGCAGCAATAGAGCAAAGGATCAGGTACCTCTATTTAGCTCTTGTGCAATGTGATTTTCTAGTGCATTTTAATTTGTCAGATTTGGTATCCTATAAAGCAACTTTTTAAACTAGTTCTTGACTTAAATCACATTAATAATATCCCCCTAAAAATATTCTCTCGAGCATTGCCATTAACAAAAAAAATAATAATAATATTTGGCAGTTTCTCTATAGAGAGAAAAGAGCATTTGAAATAATGTTGGGTATTTTGCCAAGTCTGTCAAATGAGTAACACTTCCACTTTCTCAGCTCTGTCTCATTAAAATTGTATTCTAATTCTATCTCAACTTGGTCTCTTTGCTTCATAAGTCATTGCCTGCTCATTACTTGTAGTGTGAGAGATGAAATTTATTCAAACTTGATAGCAGGGATAAAGAATTGAAAGGCAGGCAGCTGGGAGAAATGAAATTAGCTTATTTTAATGCTTTTTCGAGAAGACCTTTTCATAGCCATGGGTTACCATAAGTGTCAGGTTGAATTTGTGGCACTATGTTTGTTTAGTTTGTTGGGTTTTTAAAAAAAAATACACAGCATTTGAAACACTAAAATATGCTTTCATTTGTCATATCAGTGAAATAATGTTCAATATCTATGTTGATAATAGGGTCACACATTTGCTACAATATTCTGTAATTATGCAATCATTATAATTGTCCAACAAAGACTAAATTTTTGCTATTGTTTTTTGTTAGATTCTACTGCAGAATCCCTAAGTGAATGCTATACACTCTCAATGGTTTGGGGCAAATTATATAAAATGTAATATAACTTACAAGCAATTTAATGTGGAATACAGAGGGGAGCTGAGCTTTCTAGCCCAAATATTCTATCTCAAGCTTTGAATGTCAAAAGAATGCATTAAGGGATTTCTAATTTTGAATATAGAAGAGTATTAGGAGCAAATTGACTAAAAGCACAGTGCTTTTCCATTATAAAATTGAGTTGTTAAGGAATTATATGGTCTAATTACTGAACTTGGTATTTTTGACTACTTGGATTATGAACAGATATTGTCATTAACTAGCTAATTAAATTGACTGCAATAACAAGCAGTAATTTAGAAATATGTTCTAAATTAGTTTTTATATGAAAGCAAAGTCTTTGTTGATCTGTGTATATGATTAGTGTCAAGTGTCATGAATTAGCTCAGGGATCTCTGTGGAGGAAGGGCATCACATAGAGAAATATCTGTATGTGTATTTGAGAGACAGAGACAGCCAGAGAAGCTGTTAAAATGTTTTTATTAAATTAAAAAATGAAATAAAATATGGATGAAAATGCACATGTTGTTAGTATATTAATGAAATATATGCATATATGGAAAGTGAAACACATTCATTTGTCAAAAAAGAGTCAGACAAAACTATCTTTGAGGCTACATATTAATTCTTTATTCACTCAAAACTCCTCGCACTGAAATCAATGGAAGTTTTTTGTGGGCAGGGAATGAAGGATTGTGCCATTAATCTTTAAATCATACAACTTGCAAATGCTAAAATTACAAACATTTGAAGCCCCTGATAATTAAATATGATATACAACCAATTCTGTCAAAGCCCCTTTATGATTCAAAAGTATGGAAATCTTTTTTGAACATCATAAACTGAGTTTATAGTAAGCAGTGAACCATATTCCCAAACAGACTTGGGTTTGATGTGGATATTGTAAAGGAAAACACATGTTAGCTGGACTGGAAAGTTGAGTATCCTCTAGGGAGCTTTCATTGTTGTAGATTTTGTTTCGTTGGTTCCTTTCCCACTATAATATTCTCATCACACTCTTATATTTCTTTCATTCTGTTGGTCTGCTTCTTGGCTTGGGAAAGGGGGAGTCGTTTAAACAGGGACATAATAGTAACACAGCAGTAAACTGAGATGTTATAGTGCTGGATTTAACCTTGATATTATTTTTTAAATACCGATAAGTCATTTTCAAATAGCTCATACTGACAGTGTCCCTGTACACAGAATTAACCTGACCTGTTTTCCTAAACTGTTTGAAACCAGTTCAGGCAACATGGGTGTAACCCTAATAGCATCCCAAGGCCAGAGGGCGAGGTGCTTCCTGGTATCTAATAGGGTATTTCAGCTGGTTTGGCCAGTGTACCCACAACTCATTGTTCTCACAATCTTTATCAAAAAGGTGTCATATAATATATCATTGGGAAACCAATGGCACACTGGTGATTAGTATCATTGTGAAAAGTCTACATGAATACTGTATATGTGGTTATGGATGTTCTATGATGATATGTTTTAAAGTTTGTATTTGAACAAAGCAGAAAACAGGTCTGCCCAAGTCTTGAATGCAAATTAAGCAGGGTTAACTAGTCAGAGTGGGATTAATTTACATATGCAGTAAACAGAACCATCAAAGCTCACCAGATCATGGGGGAGTCAGTATGTCCTGAGCACATAGATTTATTGCACTATAAAGAGAGGTGCAGAGAACCCATCAGTTAGTCATCACTTGAGGGACTAAACAGCATGTGAGATCAGAGAAAGATGGGTCCATCAGCCACGGGGGTAAAATCTCTGGAAACTGATTATAGGGGACAAAGTTGCTTAGGCAAAGACTAAATTAAGTTTTAGTCTTGGAAACATATTCCTAGTTGGTTTGTAACTTTCTAATATTTATTCCTTCTACTTGGTATCACTTAATCTATGATCTATAATAAACTTGTTTTACTCTTTACTATAAACCAATCCAGTGCTTTGATTAAAACAGAGTGTTTAACTCCAGTAGTGTGGTAAGCTGCTGATGTACTGTTTCTTTAAATGGAATAGCACATTTAAGAATTCCCTAAGTGTACCAGGAGGGGGCTGGACTCTTCAGACTGTTTTGGGGAAATTCGGGACTGGGAGTGTGTTTGGGGTTACCCCTGCATAAGGGCAGATTAGGTTGGACAATACGGAAAACTTCCTAACTGCGAGGGTAGTTAAACACTGGAATAAATTGCCTAGGGAGGTTGTGGAATACGCATCATTGGAGATTTTTAAGAGCAAGTTAGACAAACACCTGTCAGGGATGGTCTAGATAATATTAGTGCTGCCGTGAGTGCAGGGGATTGAACTAGATGACCTCTCGAGGTCCCTTCCAGTCTTATGATTCTATGAAGGTAACTGGATGATAGAGATTAGAGTGGGGCTCTTGTGTTGTAGGCAGGTTGCTGGGGTCATAGTGCTAAACTAGGGCTGCATAGCCCACACAAACTCAGAGGACTGAATGCTTGTCTGCTGGCTGTTGGTGTCCAGATTGTGAGCCACAGCAGCAGAGCATTAGAGGGCAGGCGGTGACACGCCCCATTAATGGTCTGGATTGCACCCCAGAATGTGACAATGGGCTGACTCCTAAAGTAGTCAGGGCCTTTGGCAGTCTAAAGGCTTGTCTACACTGTGCCGCAGTGCAGATTGCAGGGGTGTGAATTGCATAGGTATCCAGTTCATGTTAAAGTAGTCCTATTTCTACGCTAATGCAAATTAGGTACCTTTTAGTTCACACCAGCACTGTCCATACAGGCAGTTAGCATGCAAAACCTTCTGCAGTTAACACCCTCAATTTCCGAACTACGGCATAGAATAGACATAGCCTAAAGCAGCCCATTCTCTGTTCCTGTCAGCTGGAGGCTGGGAAAGCTGCACCTGTGGTATCAGTATTCAAAATATTGACAAAGTCCTCTACAAAAAATGGGGATGTCAGGACTTTATTTTTCTAACACATTAAAAAAAAGCAGAAATTAAGGTGATTTGCAGTTCACCTTTAAACTTTCTGGGCTTTAATACTATCGTGTGTTACAAACACAATGCAACAGCAAACATAGTGATGTTAAATACAGATAATGGCCCACAAAAAGTGGCACATTTGGTGTAAATTTCCACTTTCAAAGTTGACCTTAAAATGTGCAGGTTATAGAGATCAATTTATATTATGCAGATTTGTATAGTCCAAAACCATACACTAGGTTATAAGTAACCAGAGCACTCCAGAAAATTCCAAAAGGAAAAGATACCAAACTGGGCTGAATGGGATTAGTTATGTGGAATACATAGTCAGTGACAAAGCAGTTCAACTAAAACCAAAAAGGTTGCAGGCAATTGTAAACGGAAAGACCTCAAAACAATTAGGCCTTACAGAGTTTCATGGGCACATTTTAATCTGAGTGAATTGATTCTTAATTTATCAGTTATATACGCCACTCAGAATGCTGCTTGTGGACCATACTGTGTGGCACTAAAACGATAGGTGAGAGAAAAACTTCTGAGCATTAAAAAAAGTTGTCACAAAGTAACTATATTCAAATAGTTTTGCAATTAACAAAGAACCCCAAATCTGGATCAGTGCAAGTTCACATGGGTTGGGGGCTGTTCTTTTGCAAGATGATCAGATGCTTATTGTGTTTCCGGTATAGGGTGGTATTTATGTGACCATCGCTGGACCAGTCCACACAAGCGGTCCATTTCCTAGACACTACTGTGCAAATAAGCGATGGTCACATAAACACCACCCTATACCGGAAACCTACTGACCGCTATACTTACCTACATGCCTCCAGTTTCCATCCTGAACACACCACATGATCCATTGTCTACAGCCAAGCTCTAAGATACAACCGCATTTGCTCCAATCCCTCTGACAGAGACAAACACCTACAAGATCTCTATCAAGCATTCTTAAAACTACAATACCCACCTGCTGAAGTGAAAAAACAGATTGACAGAGCCAGAAGAGTACCCAGAAGTCACCTACTACAGGATAAGCCCAACAAAGAAAATAACAGAACGCCACTAGCCGTCACCTTCAGTCTCCAACTAAAACCTCTCCAGCGCATCATCAAGGATCTACAACCTATCCTGAAAGATGATCCCTCACTCTCACAGATCTTGGGAGACAGACCAGTCTTCGCTTACAGACAGCCCCCCATCCTGAAGCAAATACTCACCAGCAACCACACACCATACAACAAAAACACTATCCCAGGAACCTATCCTTGCAACAAAGCCCGATGCCAACTCTGTCCACATATCTATTCAAGTGACACCATCATAGGACCTAATAACATCAGCCACACCATCAGGGGCTCGTCCACCTGCACATCTACCAATGTGATATATGCCATCATGTGCAAGCAATGCCCCTCTGCCATGTACATTGGCCAAACTGGACAGTCTCTACGCAAAAGAATAAACGGACACAAATCTGACATCAAGAATCATCACATTCAAAAGCCAGTAGGTGAACACTTCAACCTCTCTAATCACTCAATGAAAGACGTTAAAGTGGCTATTTTGCAACAAATAAACTTCAAAAACAGGCTCCAACGAGAAACTGCTGAATTGGAATTAATATGCAAACTAGATACCATTACCTTAGGCTTGAATATTGACTGTGGGTGGCTCGGTCATTACGTTAATTGAATTTATTTCCCCTCCTTAAAAAACTCTTAACACCTTTGTGTCAGCTGTCTGTAATGTAATGGGCCATGTTGATTATCACTTCAAAAGTTTCTACTGATAACAGTTCCTTTCAATTAATTAGCCTCTTAACATTGATATAGACACTCCCACCTTTTCATGTTTCTCTGAATGTATAAATATCTGATTACTGTATGTTCCATTCATGCATCCGATGAAGTGGGTTCTTAACCCACGAAAGCTTATGCTGAAATAAATTTGTTAGTCTCTAAGGTGCCACAGGTATTTTTCTTGTTTTCTTTTCACTGAAACTATGAGATTCCTGATTGCCCATAACCTAAGACTGGCCCAGATATATTTTTAATTAAACAGGAAATATTTTTTACTGAGCTTTTACACAACACATTGAGTAACAATGTCAAAACCCACTCCAAATCTCATTTACTTACTGTGTAATTACATGTAATAATACATAATTCCAGGTGAATTATGAATTAATAATACATAATTAATGAGTGACTCAATTCAGTCATTCTCTTTGACATATCAATTCAAGCACACCATGCCAAGTCCTTACTATGCACACACACACAAAAATGGACTAGCAGAAAACTCACCACAAATAGCAAAGAACAGGGGGGAGATAGTCCTGGTGGATTCAAGGGATCCATATTTACCACTGTTAAATTTTACAGGTCTTTGTTAAATTCACCAGTTCAGAGATTTTCAGGACAAAGGACAAAAATCTTTGTGTTTATGAGTGAAATCCTGGCCCCACTAAAATCAATGGGAGCTTTGCCACTGACTTCAGTGTGGTCAGGATTTCATCCAACATCTAAAGGTTTCTTAAGCCACAAGCAATCAGTTTTGTATTAATAACCAAAGAACTATATGCCAGGAAACTAGAACAGTAGAAATACCATAACAAGAATGATAAGTTACCCCTTTGTTAGATTTCAAACAGAAACTGGTTGGCCGTTATTATAACCACCTTTTGAGGGTTAGTCCTACAGGAGGAAAGTAAAACAAAAGCAAGGACCCGGCTCTCTTTCTTGAGAACATCTAAAATGTTACTGATAGTGCTCATGTGCTGCTGACAGAGGTAACACATTCTCACTCAATCACTGACAATGAAAAACAAGAGGAATGCAAACAGGTTTCAGGTGGCTGCCTTATCTCAGTGGCCGCATAGGTCACTGCAGAAGGAATTGTTCTGAGAACAAGTGGCTGTGTGGTCAGAAGGCTATTGTGCTTCAGAGGCAGTAATTTTGGAGGCAAAATAATCCTCTCATCTGGCAAGGAAAGTAATCAAGTTTCCTGATCTCCTTTATCCTGTCCTATTTGATTGGTTTTTTCCGTGTGTGTGTTCGATTGGCTGTATTACTTTCCATATGTTTGGATTTGATTTCCTAAAAAATAAGATATTTCAGTAAATACTGACCCCTGACATGTGACTTGGGTATAGCATTTTGTAACCTTGGCTCATGCTATGACTGAGACAGGTAATGAAGACCAGGCACTCTTAACATCCTGCTATGTGTCCCACCCTTGTAACACACAGGACAGTGTCTTTCTCCCAAATGTGTTAGGTTCCCACACTTTAGCCAGACCTTGAATTTTTTTTCTGTGGCTTGAGAACTTGGTGATCTACTGCCTTCCCCTTCAGTCTTCCATGTACCTTCCTGCAACAACAGGACTGATATTTTCCTGTTCTTGCTGCTAACTACTTGACCCTGATTACATTTATCTAGGCTCAGTGGCTTTATATAGTGTTGACTTCTTGCAGATTTTGGAAAGGTTCTCTTAAGGGTAAATCCTACCTCCTTATACCTGTCAAGTGTCACTCATCTAAAATTACAGTCACTTGTTTGCCCCTGCTGTCCATTTGTCATTCATCTCCGCTGTTGTCACTCTTGTGAAGGGCCACAAGGATTGAGCTGCCACTCGGGCTACTGAGCAGGCAGCTAAAGCTGTCTTTCTTTCTCTTCTCTTCTCTCATTCCTTCTTCGTGATCCCTTGTTTGTAGTTCAGTGTAGCAGCACAGCAGGACACATGGCAGGCCAGTGGAATGGTAACACTGGTCTACAATTTTTGAGAAGTTGTCTGCTTCAGAGATAAAATGTGCTATTTTGATGTGCTGAATTCAAATATGACAATTAAAACAACTGATTGGCTACTGTTTCTAAGATATTTACGTTTTTACATTTTATGTCTATGTATATTGTGTAGATAGTAGAGTTTTAATCATAAATTGTAAACCTACGTCTTTTCATGTGTTTATGGTTGCTTTACATGATACTATTTCACCTGTCCTGTTTATGTTACACTTTAAACATCAGCAAAGGGGTTATATAAATAAAATTTATTATGACACAAAAGGCAAAAAACTATTATGTACATAGTTTAGTCCTATTCAGTGTCTACTCGGCGCTTCTTGGCTTGTCTCTTGTATTCATTAAATGGAGCATCTCTTGTCACTGTCCAGCAATAGTCTGCAAGCATTGATGGGCTCCATTTGCCCTGATAGCATTTCTCCATTGTTGCAATGTCCTGGTGAAATCGCTCGTCGTGCTCGTCCCTCACTGCTCCGCAGTTCGGTGAAAAAAAATCTAGATGAGAGTGCAAAAAATGTATCTTTAGTGACATGTTGCAACCAAGGCTTTTGTATGCCTTGAGGAGGTTTTCCACCAACAACCTGTAGTTGTCTGCCTTGTTGTTTCCGAGAAAATGTATTGCCACTAACTGGAAGGCTTTCCATGCCTTTTTTCCCTTGCCACGCAGTGCATGGTCAAATGCATCATCTTGAAGAAGTTCACGAATCTGAGGACCAACAAAGACACCTTCCTTTATCTTAGCTTCACTTAACCTTGGAAATTTTCCACGGAGATACTTGAAAGCTGCTTGTGTTTTGTGAATGGCCTTGACAAAGTTCTTCATCAGACCCAGCTTGATGTGTAAGGGTGGTAACAAAATCTTCCTTGAGTCAACAAGTGGTGGATGCTGAACACTTTTCCTCCCAGGCTCCAATGACTGTCGGAGTGGCCAATCTTTCTTGATGTAGTGGGAATCTCTTGCACGACTATCCCATTCGCAGAGAAAACAGCAGTACTTTGTGTATCCAGTCTGCAGACCAAGCAAGAGAGCAACAACCTTCAGATCGCCACAAAGCTGCCACTGATGTTGGTCATAGTTTATGCACCTCAAAAGTTGTTTCATGTTGTCATAGGTTTCCTTCATATGGACTGCATGACCAACTGGAATTGATGGCAAAACATTGCCATTATGCAGTAAAACAGCTTTAAGACTCATCTTCGATGAATCAATGAACAGTCTCCACTCATCTGGATCATGAACGATGTTGAGGGCTGCCATCACACCATCGATGTTGTTGCAGGCTACAAGATCACCTTCCATGAAGAAGAATGGGACAAGATCCTTTTGACGGTCACGGAACATGGAAAGCCTAACATCACCTGCCAGGAGATTCCACTGCTGTAGTCTGGAGCCCAAAAGCTCTGCCTTCCTCTTGGGTAGTTCCAAATCCCTGACAAGGTCATTCAGTTCACCTTGTGTTATGAGGTGTGGTTCAGAGGAGGAGGATGGGAGAAAATGTGGGTCCTGTGACATTGATGGTTCAGGACCAGAAGTTTCATCCTCTTCCTCTTCCTCGTCTGACTCAAGTGAGAATGATTCTGGTGCATCAGGAACCGGCAGTCCTTCTCTGCGGGGTACTGGGCATATAGCTGATGGAATGTTTGGATAATGCACAGTCCACTTTTTCTTCTTTGACACACCTTTCCCAACTGGAGGCACCATGCAGAAGTAACAATTGCTGGTGTGATCTGTTGGTTCTCTCCAAATCATTGGCACTGCAAAAGGCATAGATTTCCTTTTCCTGTTCAACCACTGGCGAAGATTTGTTGCACAAGTGTTGCAGCATATGTGTGGGGCCCACCTCTTGTCCTGATCTCCAATTTTTCAGCCAAAATAAAGGTGATAGGCTTTCTTAACCATAGTGGTTATACTGCGCTTTTGTGATGCCAAAGTCACTTCACCACAAACATAGCAGAAGTTATCTGCACTGTTCACACAAGTACAAGGCTTCTCTGCTCACTTTGGCTAAACAGAAATGTGTCCCTTTGCAAAATCAAACACTGACAAATAAGAGAGCATGACACTGTATGATTTCTAGAGCTGATATAGGGCAATTTGTTCAGCAGAGTGATGTAAGCTTTGTTATGATTGCATCATCCATGACTTCTAGGAAGAACATGATGCAATTCATATCATGTATGACGCAATACCAGCTTCAGATTGCATCATTCATTGTTTTGCCTAAAAAGCAAGTACTGTCCAAACCCAGTCATAGATTTATTCATAGATCCAGTCAAAGATGTATTTTTAGTCATTTCTGGTTTAAATTGAGATCCCTTCCCTTTATAACTCACTTATCCTCTGCCATTCCCAAGTCAAGGGTCATATATACTGACCAAATAGCATGTCTTGAAAACTAGAGCCAGTCAACAATTTTAAGCATCATTTTCGTTCTCAGTGACCCAGAATTAGTAAAGTTTGACTACATTTATTTCAGAAGCATTTTGGCTGTAGAGCATAATCAGTAGCATTGTGTCCTATTCCTGGAACAGCCATTGACTTGCTGGTGTGATTTTGGACAAGATACACCAGCCCTGTGCCTGAGTTTTCCCAGGGTGTTTGAGATGTACAGATGGAAAACATTATATGGCTACAAAGTATTCTTGCTGTATTTCCTTAGGATTCCATGTTTCTAATTAAAGGGTAAATAATAGACACCAATTATAATTTTATTTTTGAAAACTACATGAAATACCTTGGGAATGTAATTCATAACCCTGTGAAAAACAACATTGTTAGGTTTAAATGCAGCTTTTGTCTTTCCTCTCTTTAAGTGAGGCTCAGCCCACTGAAACACAGTTATTATGGAAATGGCTGTAACTTTCAATAAGTGAATGTCAATCTTCTGGAGCTATAACATGAAGGGAAAGAATTATAACATGCTATGAATTTTGGTAGGAATGGAGTTATAAAAGAAGTCGCCACATTTGTTTAAATTGTGGTTAAAACTTTGGTTTGGGAAAAGACAAAAAGAGCATGGAATTGGGTAGTTATTTCATCACTGTGCATGTAATGGATAGAGCCCATCGGTTTCATAGGCCTGTGTTAGATTCCCACAGCCCTGAACAAATAGCTCTCGGCCCTTTTCTAAGCCTTTGTTTTCCCACTTTGGAATTCTGACTATGGGCACATTACCAAGCCAACTGGATTGACTACAAAGCTCCAGTGTAACTCTTTTTATCACAAAGATCAAGACAACAATTGTGTGCCTACAAGAAAAGAACAACTAAAACCATCGAGCAAACATTAAAAGAACAATTCTAGAGATAGTTGCCTTTTAACTGCAATAATGGGCAACATTCAGTCCCTAGATTTGAATTCTGAGTAAAAGGAATTCATTACTAACTGCCTTTCCTTGTAATTATCCAAGCTGCTGGCAGCATATATTTTCAGCAGCATTAATTTTGTCAAACGTAATATTTTGTAGTCATGCTGAACCCCACACAATGGCAGTATTGTAAATCTACTTTATAGAGTTAGTTTTGTTTATTATAGAGTTCGTTTATGAAAAGGGAAGAAATCTAAATTTTGTCTTGGCTTCTCCCCAAACCACAGAAAATGGAGTATTGTTTTACAAGAGCTTGTTCTGAAATATCACTTCCTGAATGTAAAAGCAGTATGGAATTTGTGCAGATGCATTCCACAAGCATGCACAATGTCCAGCTGAAAAAATATAGTAAGAGCAAACAAACTCTTTTCTCTCCAGTACAGCCCAGTTTCACACTTTAAAAAGAAAGAAACTACTATTTTTAAAATAAACACTTTATTTAGTGATGCCATAGAAGCAATTTGAACTTCATTCTACCAGACACCAATAACACAAAGTAAATATTCTATTTGAGGATCTTTGACCACTGTTGTTTTAGTTCTGGCACTACTTATCCAAACCTTATAAATAGTTTCTCTGAATCATGCTCACCACACTGCAACAGTGTTTTTAAACAGATAAGTGTTGAAAAAACCTTTTCTTTAATCAGCTGGCTTTCCTTTGTTCTCTTTGGGACGAGATGTGACAGTGTAAGTCCTTCACAGATGTCTGGTTTTTAAAAGGAAAATTCAGAGAAAATTCTAAGCATTTGGAAATCTCCAATCTCAGATTATGCAACCTATATTTATAAATGATGAAATCCACATGCACCAATACAGTCTGAGCAACTGGGCTACCTGTGGGAACCTCACAGTGATTGGAGGAACAAAATCCATCCATTTCAAAACAGCTGGTGAAAGTTTAGGATAGAGTTCCCACCCCTTGTAGCTTCTATGCCAGCCAATGTGCTCAAAGAGTGGCCACAGTCTCTCTATACACTACCATACAGGAATTTTTGGCTAAGTAACAATCTTCAAGTGATAGTCTCCAAAGACCCAGGCCACTAACTTATTTCCAGTCACATGAGAGGTCTTAAGAAGCCACTGCAGAAACCCATCTCCTTCTTCCCACCCTCCTCCAGCCCTGATGATCAACCGAGGAGATGCGTTTGGGGAGATGGAGCTACTGAGATTTCCTCCATTCTAAATTCTACATATGTGAAATTTTCCAGATATAAAAACTTTTGGAATTCAAAGTGAGGGAAAGAAGATTGAGGCACCAACAAACTGTCAGTCATTTATAATATAATACTCACACGCAGAGCCCGAAACAAGGAGAGAATCAGCCTGGGGAATCTGCCAAAAATGTCAAGGGAATTTATCAGGGCATGGAGCCCTAAACAACTTCCCTACTCCATGTATGCAGTGTTGTTGTAGCCAGGTCAATATTAGAGACACAAGGTGGGTGAGGTAATATCTTTTATTGGACCAACTTCAGTTGGTGAGAGAGATTGCCTCTGAACTTGGTCCAATAAAAGATATTATCTCATCTACCTTGTCACCCTACTCCATGGTCTGGTTAAGGCAGAATGTCAAGGGGAGATGCTGAGGCAACAGCAGGTGCCAGATCTTTCAGCTTCGTGGGAGCAAACAATGGCCCAGGTTTGTACAGTCTCCTGTCACTATGGGGCAACTCTCAGTCAACATGGCCAGGAGCTCTGGCTTCTAATCAGAGACGTAGGCATATCCTGTTGCTGTAAATGTGGCAGCTGATGTCCTAAAGCCTTTCATGTAGATGGCCAGTGTGTTCCTGGGAATAGAATCTGTGTGCTGAATGAATATAGAGTGGCGGAAACTCAAACGCCAGTGGGAGAAAACAGACTGTTTCAGACAGGATGGCACATAATGAATTCAACAAAGCCTATGCTGAGGCTGTATTGCAGGCCAAGGGAAAATTCCTATAATCTTCCATTGAGACTGCCAAATCTCACCCCCAGGAGCTATTCAGGGTGGTAAATTGCTTCATCAGCTCTGAATGATTACAACCTGCATCTGAGCTGAACACTGAACTATCATCCTAATTTGATGAAAAGATCAGTCACCTGCAGGAAGCCTTCTCAAGCATCGTGGATTCACTGTGCCCATACCCACTAACGAACAACCCACTTACATACCCAAAGTTCAGTACATTCACTCAAGAAGTTCCAGACACAGCAAAGGAGTACCAATCTAAGATTTGTGAAACTGACCCATGCCCTTTCTAGCTTGCAAAAGAGAGATCTGAACAACTGGTGCCACTTCTGACTAAAATAGCCAACACATCATTCAGAAAAAGAATTTTCCCTTCCTCTTTCAGACACATAGTAGTCCAACCAGCAGTGAAGACATTCTCCCTGGTTACTTCAGTCCTAGCTGAATATCACCCAGTGTCAAACCTCCCATTCCTGGGCAAGCTCATAGAGAAGCTAGCAGAAAGACCAACTACAAGCTCATCTACCTGAAACTGACATTCTAGACTTGGCACAATCTGGATTCAGGCCAGGACATGGAAATAATTCTGTTTTAGTGGCACTGATGGATGATCTCCTACTGTCAATGGATAGAAGATAGGCATCTATTATTATCATCCTGGACCCCTCTGCAACATTCAATGCTGTTGGCCATGAGATACTGCTGCCTCACCTGAGAGAGGTGTCCGAGGTCAAGAGTAATGTACTAAAACGTGTTGAGTCCTTCCTGGAGGGATGCACCTAAAGCATGGTGATGGAAAACTGTACCTCTACCTCTTGGCCCCTCACTAGTGAGGTTCCACAAGGATCAATTCTACCTCCAGTCCTCTTCAATATCTACCTGGAACCACAAGGTGAAATGGTCAGACAACATGCACTCAGGCACCAGCAATATGAAGAATGACACAGAGCTCTACCCATCCTTCACCATGTATGACCACATCACTACAACCAAGATGGCCCAGTGCTTGGATGAGATTTGCTTTTGGATGAAGAAAAGCTGGCTGAAACTGAACCTGAGCAAAAGAGAGGTGATGCTGGTGGAGAAAGGAAGTATTTTCAGGAGTTTGCAGCCGTGGTGCAATCTCTTTTGAATGAAATTTCACATCCACAATTGGTCAATTCAGTCTGTAATCTAGGAGTACTCTTGAATTCCACGCTAACACTGAGCTCTCACATCACAATGGCCATGAGTAATGCTTTCTACCATCTCCACTTGGCAAGGAGACTCCATCCCATCCTGGCAGACGAAGACCTGGATTAAGTAATTCATGCCTTCACCACATCTTCGCTGAACTATAGAAATGTGATATACCTGGGACTATACTTAGAAAATTCCAACTAGTAGAAAATTCTCCTCATCAGCATAGGCTACCATAATCCTATCACACCTGTCCTCCACTCTCTATTCTGGATGATTCTGGGCTTCCCATAGACTTTCAAATCAAGTTCAAGGTCTCGGTTCTTACCCTCAAAGCGCTCCTTGGCCTGGGCCCTGGATACCTAAAAGACTGCCTAAAGCTCTGGGACAAAGACTATGATCAATGCTCCTCTGGCAGCATGGAACTCTCAAAAATAAAAGTAAAGCTCATGTGTGCAGAAGACAAAACCGTATCCAGAGGCAGCCCAAGACTGTGGAATGGACTTCCCCAGGAACTAACCTCACCATTTTCCACTCAAAGTGCAAGGTGCATTACTTTGACCTTGCCTTCTCTAATATAAACACATAGTGACAGATACACTTATGTAATAAATAAATTAAAAACCTGTGCTCACTGCACGTTTGTCCTTCTGAGGACAGGATGCGAGAACAAGTAATATGTGACAGATGTGTAGTCGCTTAATTCGCTACTGGTAGGCACTCAGGTACTACAGATGTGAATGCAGTATAAAAATCTATATAGAATAGAAGTGATCAGCATGGACATCTCCTCTGCTGCACTGCTAATAATGGGATCCTCCACTACAGCCAGTCTCAGCTCTGCTTTCCTGGAAGTACCTCGGGGAAATGTTCTGAGGCTTAATTCTTTAGTGTTTGGAGAGCACTTTGAAACCCTACATTGAAAAGTACTATTGAAGCATACATTTATTGTTTTTGAAGGTCTGGTGTTTTAAAAACTGCAGAGTCCTGTTATATCAATAAACAATTTTATAAGAATAAGTATTTACTTCATTTGTTCAGACACCACCATCATTGTCCAGAACCTTTCTGTGGACCTTCCCTTGATTTCAGTTCTGGTTCTTCATATTTTCACAAGGCATTTTACACAAGCATACACATGTTGACTTTTATTTTTCATTTCTTTCTGAGAGTAACTTATTTCCTTAAATATTGGAATTTTTGTCCCTGATCTGGGATTTCGACCTCGTTTGTTAGGTAGTTCTCTCTCCATATTTAAGTAATATTTATCATCCTGGAAAAACATTTCAAGGCACTTCTCTTTTTGTAAATGATTCACTTTGGTAAATTACCACAACTTGTGAAATTGTTCCTCTAAAGAAGGTTCAGTTCTTTTTATGTGCACTTGAAAATAAGGCAAGCCATAGGAGAATAATAGAAAGTGCACTAAATATCCAGCCAATGCTGTTCTGCAAAATCAATCAAAATGAAGAGAATATGATATGAAAGTGATGAAACCAAAGTGTATGAGCATCATTAGATTTTAGTGAGTATGTAAAGTTTCTTGTTTTCAATTATTTGCTATTAATATACAGATACTAATTTGGAAAGAAACACACAAACTCACTCACAAAATCCCTAATAAATCTCTGGCAGGAAATTAAACATTATTTTAAAAATGTATAAAACATATATGAGATACTACCAGCGCTTGACTATGCAGCTCTAACATGGGAGATTGCCATTAAAATGTAATCATAAAATCATGCATTATTTATATAGCTATAAAAGTAGCATTGGGTCTCCCAAGTTTTTTATTATTATTGTATTATTTACTTCAAATTGCAAGTCTTCAACCTACTAAACATAAATGGATAGGTTATTTTAGAATATTATCTTAAGAAAACAATTTTTTTGATTATCTTTACAAACCTTCAAAGCCCAAAAGGCAGAAATAATCCCCTTAACATTAATTGAGGTTTTACTAAACGAACTGTTCTCATTACTTTAGTGCCCCCAAACAGAAATCTCATTAAAACACCACCCCTTTGTTTTCAGTGTCTACTTTGAAAGTGAGGGCTTGTTTTTTTTTCCTGGCAAAGAATCGGATAAAGCTTCAAACATCTTTTGGAATATTATTGTATTCATTACAGCTTGTTGTTAAAACTACAAGTACTGATATCTCACAAATGAGATTAATTTCATCTTCATTTTTGCGTTATTTGTAGCAAAGTGCTACTGCTGCTGGACATTATTAAATATAAACCACATGAGTGTAGACTTTATGCCATGTAAGAAGCAAATAGTTTTAAATATGACACCCATTTATTTAAAAAGTAGAACTGGTTATTGGTGTGCAACAAACTGACTTCTTAATTTTGGAAGGTAAGCTTAGAAAAGAAAAAGGAAAGATAGAAACTCAGACCATGGTCTTATAGACTACATTGTGTTTCCTTAAAGCCTCTCTGTATAATGCAGGGAATGCTGGAATAATAAGTGACTTGGCCCTGTACAGTTCTGAGAGTGAATCTGAAATCCGACAGCACTGTGTAGCAATATCCAAGCAAAATGTTCAGTGCGGATCTCTTGAAATCCACATAGACTTTTTTTATCCAGCTCTTTATTGACTTTTCTGGTAACCTGGTTATACACAGTAAAGGCTTGCCATGCTGTGTTTGAGCTGGGGTATCAAAGACAATTGTGGAAATGAGTCCTTCATAACCTGTGGGCCACTATCTGTTGTTAATGCCACTGGAATCCCTCAGTGATGAAACTGTGATTTACAATGTGGTGTTACATTGTTACTCTATGTGTTGTGCAACATCACAATTTAAAAGAAAAAATTAGTAGTCCACTAATAAGTAATCTTCCCATTAAATTCAAATAGAACTGTGCTAATCTTGGATTAATGGCAATCAATATTCATCTAATTTCAGTGATTCTCTTCCATTATGTTTCTATAATTATTGCAGATTTCACATTTAATTTCTAGTGAGCAGCTTTTATGCCTTTTCAGAAGAGGGCCAGAACATCAGCCACAAGTGAAGTAGGAAGAGAAGGGAGGGAGCAAATTGTTCTTTTAATCTATTTCCTTTGCTCCTGCTTGGGGATCCTGCTGATGCTAGAAACCATGGAGGCTCCCTTTTGAAGCATGACACACAAGTTGAGAAATGCTGGGCCTCCACTGTGCTGTGTGAGCAGCCTCACAATCACTAATAAACAACATTCCTGGGAAGTGAGAATTATCATCAACCCCCAAGAAACTAAAGCATACTGATTTGCCCAATATCTCACAGAAAGTCTGTAGTGGACCCTTATGTCCTGATTCCCAGACCAGTGCCTTCATCACAAATATTTTCTTCCTTTCTAGAAACTGATGACAAGTACATTTACGCATGGCTCTATCTATGTCTACTCCTAGTATACACAAGACCAAAATGCATTTCAAGACAGTTACATCTTTGGCCTAGAAGCTTGTATATTATTATTTACGTGCTGGTCCAGAGGGAAAAAAAAAATCACATTAGCTGCCTTATCAACCTTTTTCCAGGGAAAATAATTCCTACGTTTAAATTAAAAAAGAATATGGGATTTTCATTCCAACAAATGATTGCGCTAACTCTAGCCTTGAATTCAAAGTATAAACAATATCTACAAAATTATCCATTCCCCCTACCTCACTCATACTTTCTTTCTGTTTTCCATATGTTATATCTAAGAGACTCCTACAAAAATAAGCATGCAGGAAAGCTTGAGGGAAAGTGGTATTTGACATGTTTTCCTTATTAAAATCTCATGGTGTCCTTCAAATATATAAAACCTAAGATGGGAAAACTCTGAATATGACTGCG
Source organism: Chelydra serpentina (assembly GCA_037349315.1). Classification (NCBI taxonomy): domain Eukaryota; kingdom Metazoa; phylum Chordata; order Testudines; family Chelydridae; genus Chelydra; species Chelydra serpentina. The sequence continues at coordinate 35,001,695 of JBAIAC010000042.1, forward strand.
CACACACTGGTGTTCCAGTTACATTATAAACCACTCTGCCATCATTCTTGTGATTACAATGATACTTTCAGTAGGTAGACTTAAAGTTAACAGGGATCTATGTTTTGAATATCATATGTCTGATAAATAGTTCTGGTTTGTGAGTTTTGAGTGTAGAGGGACAGAAAACTCTGTAGTGGGGTTTCGTTCACCTTTCAAAAGACAAATCAACAGTATTTGAAATACTTTTTTTTTCTGCAGAGGTAAATAATTTATCAGGAGAACAAAGAAACAGTATAACATTGAGGATCAGGCTTTCAAAAGTGTACAAATACATTTCCACATTCCTCACTTATGCAGGAAAATATTCAACAGGCACCTGCAGATCTGGTATTTGTATGGATGTATGGCCAGCTACCTAGCTAGGAGATGAGATGCACCACAAACCTGATTTACACATGTTTCTAGGATATTAAACTGTGTAAATTAGGTGTCTACTTAGTTGTATGTACAATTCAGCATGACTCAATTTAAGAATAATTCCTTGAACAGACAAGGAGTCAAAAATGCCTATTAGTCATGATGGTGCTCAATTTATTTGCACATCACTTAAGGAACAGTAAAGCAGATTTTGAATGGTAGATGTATTGTCTAAATTAGCCTTGTCTACACTATTTTTTTTCTCTTTAATTTTCCACCATTGCTACAGTCAGATAGTGGTAGCTCTAGTGTAGACAAGATGATGGCATTTTTACCACCATGTATTTTCTACCGTACAGAAGAGGGCTCTTAATAGGTAGAGTGAATTTAGAACAAAAATGTTATCTAAACTTTGCAAATTTCTATCACATGGAATTAGTATATAAATTATCTAAAAAGTACTATTTTCTGAAGGCCAAATTCTGTGCTAAATTATTTCAATATATCATAAAATACATTTCCTATTTCCTTCCCTATACATTTTACATAATACTACAACATTGGTGGTCTTTATTGCATTATGGGGAAGGGGGCTATTTGCTTGAATGCAATTCTAAAAATAATAGCATTATTCTCATCTTTCATTTAGCTTAATAATACACCACATACATTTGTCAATCAAATTAGAATTACTGTCAGGCAATAATAATGCATTTTAGTTTAGCCAATATCAGTCAGACCTGATTTATTTGCTTAATACAAATCTAATTGACTTTCAGGCTGCACTTCTCTTTTCAGCTGTTAACCGACCAAGTACATCTTTAATTTCCAAGACCGATGGTTTGGTAGCAGTTGAGAGGAAGAATGATTTGCATAAGGCCCCAGAAGGGTGCCAAAACTCTTCACGCTTTAAACAACAGCCTTTATTATTCTGTAAGTGGATGTGTTGAATTTTCATGCTTTTGTTTCCAGTTCAGTCCTGACAGAAAAGAATAAAGTAGATTTTGCCAGCACCCCTGCTGTGCCCCGGGGGAGAAATTCAATGTGCCTCATTTGTCTTAATTGGAGAACCGCCTTTAGCACCAGCTTTTTCTATGAATATATTAACATAACAGACAGAAAAGTCCAAACCCACTTTTTTACAGAAGTATTTTTTTTATTTTCTTTTTAAGAGAAATAAAAACTGTAATGGAAATAAATACATTCATCATCTCTTAGACTTTTTACTTTTATTGTTGTTGTAAAACATTCTATACAGGAAAAATGTATCTAACCTACTTTATCTCTCCAATGTTGTTAGTGCTGTATAGTGAAAAATGTGATAAATACCATCCATGACAGAGAGCTGAAAGCTGCTCTTTATTCTTCATAATGTGCTAATCCTATATATTTGTTCTCTGCCTGGTTATGTTGCTTTTTCAGATGGAGGAGATACTTTTTGCACATAGAGACTGATGTGCAGTAAGTATGAATGAATGTAGGAACAAAAAAATCTTACAATCGTGAATTTATTAGCACTAAAACAAAATGCAGTTATCATTGCCAAAGCAAGATTTCAAGCCCCATGCCTATTCATTTGAGAAATATTAATTTCATCCTCACATTTTTCACAAAAGAACTCTAAATCTAGACAAACAATCTGTGCAGTTTTAAAGCATTTCTAAATCAGGGCTCTCCCAGTGTCAGATTGAACTAATGCGATTTAAAGGGTAGGGTTTTTTTTAAGTATTTAATTTACATGTTCCCGTGACTGATATTAATCCTTACATCTGTTAAACCAGTCAGCCATTGCTAGCACAATGAAAGAGATGAAAAACATGTGGAAAATAGGTAATTTCTTAATAAATTGTGATTGATACATTTTCTTGAAAACATGGCTTCATTTCAGAAATGGATGAATCCATATTTAGTTTTGATATTTTCTCCCCAGGGATCTAATCTACTCTATCAGTCACACAGCCATTTAACTAGATGCCTTCCATGGCTGTTAGAATAAAGGATGTGATGGTGGTGATGTTTTTTAAAGCATCTTGCAAAACATGTTGACAATGAAAATATTCCTTGGGTCAAGATTTTTCAATGAACTGGAGGAGTTAATGGCTTTAGGCTCCTCTTCCAGCTGGAGCTGAGGTGGGATATTTAGTTTAGCCTCTTAATTCTGGTATATAATTCTTTACCAGCTCTCTATGACAATTTATCAATTTAACTAGTAATGTTAAAAGATTCTCTCCCACTTCTTCCTCCTCCTCATTATTCCATCACCCCTCTCTTACATACACATACCCTTAACACATACTCAATTATTCTGGGATGAGTTGGAGAGTAGGGGGAGACTGTTCTCTTTCTTGTGCAAATGAATCTGCAAAATAATTATTTAGCAAGATGTGTTTTTGAATGCTATGTAGGCATCCCACTCTACTTGTGGTTTCATTTACGTTATAAAAATGACAATGGCTGACAATAGTTAGCTGCTTTGCTAAACAAACAATCCAGCAAATCTGAAAGACAGGCACTCTTCTTTGTCTCTCAATCCTGGCACCTTCTGGCTGAATATCCATGGGGACAATATTCAGATTGCTTAGCACAGCATCCTGTCTTTTTTAAACAGAACACAAAAGAATATCCCCTTTGTCTAGGTGACAGATTCCATAAGGTATTAATTTCTAATATGGTTTGTTTCCTGATAAGGAAAGAGTCTTTAAACTGTTAATTTAGCGCAAACAAATTAACAATAATGTGTGGCACTTCTTGAAGTAATGTGGTGGTGAGGAAAAACACCTGTATCCATGTTATGTGCTGTAATTTCCCACTTGTGATAAATGGTTTGCATATAAACCAAAATGGAAATTTACAGTATGAATGGGTAATCCTGTGTATATCTGGGGTTTAGATCATTAGTATTTGTATTACAGTAATGCCTAGGAGTCCCAATCATGGACCAGAACTCCTTTGTGCTAAGCACTGTATAAACATAGAACAAAACAATGATCCCTGCCCCAAAGAGCATTTGAAATGCTATAATGGAACAATTGCACCTGCATGGCTGTAGTACTTCAGTGTAGATATTACCTATGTCAACAGGAGGAGTTCTTCCATCTCAGGGTTGGTAGCTAGGTCAATGGAAGAAGTCTTTCATCAACCTCGCACTGTCTACACTGGCGGTGAGGTCAGCTTAACTACCTCACTGAGGGGTGCAGGGTTTTCACACCCCTGAGCAATGTAGCTGGATAGATCTAACCTTTTAGTGAATACCAGGCCTAAATAATTCATAACAATTCTAATCTTTTATTTCCAGATTAACCAAATCAATATGTAGAATAAACAATTCTCCCCTCGTACAAATTGTAATTCTGAATGGTGTGTAGCCTCGGGGATCTTGTTGGTTAGATGTGGTCCTTCAGAGGGTTTGATCTGACCTCTGAGAGGTCCTGGATGGTAGGTCTGGGCTATTGCTTGTCATTGTATTAGTCACAGAGGTCCACCTTTGAATTCTCCTGGAGCATATTCCATTCCCATTCTGTTCTATCTACAGCCATGTGTCACCTCCATTAGGTTTTTGAAAAATAAGGGTGCACATGAAAGATGCGGGGCGGGGGGGTGTATACTACTGCCCATTCGTCCAATCCCCCCTTCCCAAATCCATTCAGGCCTTCACATGTAGGGGGATGGGATTTACTAGTGTAAGTAGGGAAAACAACCCTTTCTTCACTCTGCACCCAAAGCTAATCTCAAGAGCAGAGATACCCAATGTGGTTGTATGGAACCTTCAGGTATTACTTAGAAGCAATGTGCTCAGACAAGTCTTCATAAAACCTAGCCTATAGGTGCTAGGAATTCCTTAAGAGATTATGCTCCCAAATTCTCTTATAGAGTTGCTGTGGTGGAAAGAAGAGAGGGGAGTAGCTTATCCTCTCATAGTACCTTATTGGAAGGAGTTATGAATAACCTGCATCCTAGAAGATCACTTGGAAAGAGTCCATAACTGGCATCACTACAAGGGCCTGCAAGGGGGAAAGCAGCTACCTGTCACCATACAAAGAGACAGGAATAGGGGATGGTCTTCAGCTTCTCAAAGTCAACAAGAGTAAGATGGGGGGGCTGAAGACTTTTCTGGGGGAAGGAGGTAGGTTTTGGGACAGAAGGTGGTGCATTAGCCAGCTGGCTGGCAAAAGGAAGCATATGCAGAGTTCATGAATTTTCCCCTCTATGTTAACATCTTGCCCTCAGGCTTGTGGACTGTATTGTATCACAAATTGTCTGTAAGTGAGCAGATTCAGGATTGGAAATAAATGTTCCAACCACTGCATGGGCAATGGCAATCATTACATGTACAAATACAGATATTAAATTAAGTTCCATTTTTATGTAAGTACGCCTCTATTTAAAATAATTGGTCCACTGGTAAGCCTTAGTACACATACACACTTAATCATCTGTTTCCAGTTATATCACTCCATTTCTGAACTGTTGTGGATTTGTGAAGACTTGTTCACATGCTTGACATGCAGTACCTCAACACATTCTCCATTCATTATGGAAAATTAATAAATGTACCATCTGTGATGTTGACAAGTCTATCCCAGATTTCTACTCTCAAGTCCAACTCCCTTGTGTAAAAGGGGCCAGGGATATACTATGCGTTCCAATTAGTGCCCAACCAAAAGGAGGCATTCACTTTTCAAACACATAAACGGCACCTATTCATACTTAACATAAATAATGTTCTTTTCCAAAAGTATGGTTTTCTAGACATATCTGGCTGAGGGTAAGATGGTGTCATTCTCGCTTTTCATGAATAAGGTAGTGTGTGAACTCCACAAGCCTTATGTAAAGCATCTGTGTCCATAGAAAGTTCTCTAACTCTCCATGTCACACAGGGGTTACCACATTAAGTGCTTATTTCTAATCAAACTGTTAAATAGGCAACTAAAACTCATACAATTTGCTGCCATGTTCTGAGTTGCCACTTCCATAGTACTGTAGTAAATAAAATATATGCCTTTATAAAAACAAAAAATAACTATTTCCAGATTTCTGTGCTGAAACGAAGCCCATCTTACTGTTTTTTGACCTTGCTTCCGTTTGAAAGTATGCATTTCCTCAGAGGTAAAACCAAGAGCTGTAATGTACAGCATTTGAGGCCAGTGCAGTGAACTGCGTAAATAAAATTTACTCATAGAAAAGAACATATTCCAAATATTTTTGCAAGTTTAAAGGCTATAACATTTGCACTGGCATGTGCATGACTCAATTAACGCTTGTGGATGGGTTTTTAATGTTCAATGGTTTAGTGTGATAGGTCATACTTATTTTATTATCTTTATTCAAGTGATAGAGATATTACAATGCCCACCTGATGTTTGATTCCTAATATGCCATGCAGATAGCATTATCTCAAGCACTGAATGTGATAAATGTAGAATTGAACTACATACAACAAACTCTAGTGTTCATATATGACTAATTTGTTGGTGACATTACTGTAGTATGTATAAATGTTTGTGCCATACCTGCCTCACAGCAGTCTACAATAACTGTTCTTGGCTGATAAATTTTTATAAAATGTTGCCATCTTCAACAGAAAGGGGCCCAGACTTTCAGTGTTCCATGTCGACTAGTCTAGTATTAAGCTTTACTGCACACATTTGATCCAGCATGTCATTGGCCTGCCAGGAAGCCTTCAAAAGACATTTCACTGGCTCAAAATCAAATATGTACCCTGGCTGTTTGTTGGACTAAATGACTGTACCATTTTAGACAGTGCTGCAAGATTAATGATTACACTGGTTGACCAATTTTCACCCTTGGGGCAGTATTACAAAGATGTGACTTTTCCATGCCCCTCATGTTATGAATATCAAATGCATCATTCCTTCTGCCATGAGTGTTAATAACGGTCCAAGATGCTCGCATTTCCTCCCCCATCAAGGAAAATTAACATGGTGTGCGTGTAATTTATCTTGTGTTTCTTTGGATAGGCATATACTTACTGGTATCATATTATATGGGTTATTCTCCTAATCACATAGAACACTTTAAAAATGTACGTCTCTGATAGAATGAGGCCTCTGGCATGTATTTTTGAGCCAAAGCAAATGAACTGTTCCTTCTCCTCGTCATTCTTTATATGTAAAAGCTATCAGAGATCAACCTGTATTCAAATAGCTTTATATTCTTCTCTCCGAGCCAAAGACCCTGTCTACTGGACTTTGTTTTGTTATCTCATATGATTAAAAACACAGTAAAATTCAGGAAATATGCTTTATAAAGATGTTCTGCCCCATTTATATGTGGTTAAACTGCAGAGAGAATACTGCTATTGATAAGCTTGTCTTTTTTCTATAAATCTGTTTTCCTAGATTTATAATATACTGTATGATGAGCAGTACTGCAATTTTTCCATTTGCCCTGGTAATTACTTTACATTCAACTTCCAGCTTTGTGTCTTTCTTTTCACGCAGTACTGAGCTGCTCTTTCTCTCCTGCTGCTCATGTCAGAGGCAGTTGAACTTGGAGGTCAGCATGAAGGGAAAAGAGCAATATAACTGCATGCCACAGAGGCCAGACATTCAGTAAAATCATGGAGCATCTTGTCAGGGAAACACCATTGAAGTTCATGAGAGATTCACCACTTTCCCTAAGGAAATAAGAATATTGTATTGTCAAAAAATAGCAGTCATCCCTTGACAGTAACATGCCAGGAGAGAAAAAAAATTGTGGCAGTATTTATTTTACAATAAAATGTATTTTCCTTTTCTCATCCTTGCTCTTACTTTCTTTCCAGTTTTCTCCCTCCCTCTCTCAATATTTTTATTTATTATAGCTGAAAGAATATGTATTGAATAATTTATTGAACAGGTTTGTGTCTCTTTCTGTTTACTAATTGTTCATAAACAGGTCACAACATTCTCAGATGTATTTGTTATTCCAAACTATTCACAAAAATGTTTTCCTATAGGAATAGCTCATGAATAGTTCATTGAAAATATTTGAACTTTGAAATTCACTTTGTGTTTAGTGTCATGGTGTCATTTCTGCCTCAGTTGGTTTGTTTATTTAACAAACCAGTACTGAGAAGTCTGAATATAGAAAATCACAATCAAACATATACTAGAAACTTGCTTTTGTCAGACATTTGAGCTTAAAATGTTCATAAGTGTTGGTGAGACGCAAAACCAAAAAGATCACACAATGAAATCGAATTTGATTTAAAACTCAGCTAAATAGTCACCCTGTGCTCAGCTCTAATATACATTCTTTCATCTCTATATTTTTTAATCTTACCCCTTACTTGGTTCATCTTTTTCCTCCACCTTTGTTAGCACTGATCTAAAAATAAAATCTGAGGTAAATTTCAAAGTCCTAATTCCACAATTTTCTATAAGGAACAATTTTTTATCTCTTTATAGTTTTTCCTGAAAATAAATTACAACTGGATATTTTTGGGTTTGAAATTTTTATTTGTTTATATTTGTTTATTATTTTGCTCCTTTCTCCCTTTTTGTTTTTCATTTTTCTACTGAGAAAGGGGAAATGTGAAAATAAGAGCAAGTGGGAAAGGAAAAACAATAAAAAGTGGGAAAAAATTTCATTTTCCAGTTTTGCCAAAAATGACAAATGTCTCCCCCCAAAATTAATTTATGACCATATTCTATTTTGAAAAGGGCCATTTTCAATTAAAAAAAACTATTCAAACAAAATTTAACCAGTTCTGTCACCCCTATCTTTCTCAACTTTCACCTCTCCTGTCTTCTTCCTCTTTAGCGCTATCCGTTTATTTTGGCCTTGTCTACACTGGGCCTCTAACTATACCCTACCAAAGTCTAAACCAGTCTGAAAAGGATGAAGGACATCTAATGATGCCACAGTTATATGGCTACCAGGTCTCAATAATCTTTTCTTTAAAATGACTGTTAGAAGCAGGGTGACTGATAGTCGACAAAATTGGCAACAACCAGAAAAGGTCTAATGACCACTAGTTTGAGTGCCTTCATAGAGGAAGGTATTGCCAATCTCTGCCAACACAGGACCCAATAATCCAACCCACACTATATTTTTCCACCCAGGAAGTGCATGTTGCAGGCATAGCTGTCTAGGACAAGCAGGCCACAATGACCAAAACTCAACCAGACAAGACATTGTGTGGGCCCTCCAGATACAGGTGCAGGTCCCAAACTAGTGTAAACTGCCATAATTCTGTTGAAATCAGTGGAGCTATGACAGTTTTCACCAGCTCTGTCTTTGCCCCACTTTGCTTAAGTCTGATTCAGGTAACATGTATTTAGCGCCAATATAGATAGGGCTTTCATTCCGTTTTCCTTAACAGATCTCTTATTTTCCTGATTCTTTCCTACATTTCTTATGAATAATGGAAACACCAGCTGTCCTAAAAACTGAAACTGAGGAGCGCCTCTATTTTTATAAAGATATAAATATTTCTGTATAAAGGAGAGGAATATTTCTGGTCTGGCCCATCAGACCGTGGTTCTGTTTCTTGTCAATATTGAGGAGGGGAGTCACTTTGTCATCCTGACCCCACAACTCAGATCAAATAAATTAAGCTTTAGCTTGTTGATTCCAGTAACAAATTAATCAATGGCAATCTCATCTGTACAACAGCTTACTCTGTCAAGCACAACCTTCTCTTGATTCAATGGCAGGACAAAATTGTCTATTTGAAAAGGAGGTAGCTGAAATGCTTTATCCATCTAACAAGCCACTCTGTCTCACCAGGATGTGGAGGTGCTATCTGTATTAGCATGATGAGTGTTTTGTTGCATGAGCTTGAGTTGTTCTTTGCACTAAAAAGTCCTTGCATTACCCTCTGTCTACCATGTTCAGTTACTCCAGAAAGCTGCTGGCAACATTATTTTATTCCTCAACTGTCACTTGGTTGGTATGCTGCTGCTAAGTTGGGTAGTTCTGTTCTCAGTGATTTGGGACAAAAGAAAGGTCTATGATTAGGTTTTCTATGAAATGTAGATGTGACAAGGCTTTTCAAATCCTTGTAGTCCCCACATAATTTAACATAATTTAAGTCTCTCATTTCCTACCATATAATTATAATACATTAAGCTGTTTCACAGATACTAAATATGAAAGTGCACCAGCACTAAAGTATTTCTTACCCTAATGTTATCAAGTCTATAATATTTTAACAGGAAAGAAGACCTAAATGCAAATTTTCATTCTCTTTGTATAACATTTATGCAATAAAGAATGAGTTGAGTACATGATTTTTCATTTCTGGATAGCTAGGAATAGTAAAGCATGAGCTGCAGAAGAAAGCATTAATCTCTCAAGCTGCTAAGAAATGAAATGTCACATAGAGCAACTTGTTCCTCACTGGTGCTTTCCAAGCATAGCTTTTTTCAGGAGATTCTTCATCAGAAGGAAAAAAAGATAACACTTTGATTCTATTAGATTACAACACGTATAGTCTTTCATGCATTCTGAGTTAGATTCTGTATTTGGAATATGATGCCTTTGTATATCACTTCTTTCTCTCTCCTTTATATACTAATTTAAGATTATTCGGGAAGTTTTTAAGGACATTTTTACATTCACTTTGTCATAAAAAACATTTAAAAAAATTCTAACCAGTAAATATTTTTCCTACAATTTTATTTCTAATTTTGCTTTGAAAAATTCCGTTACCTTACTGTCATCTTGGTTGCTATGGCTTTTTTTTTTCTGTGTGTGTGTATGTGTGCAAGTGCATGCACACACATGCAAGTGTGCATATCAAAAAAACATAATTAGTTAGCTACATTTACTCCTGCTATTGGTTGAGATGTTCATATGGGGTGATATCCACCCCCATGCAGAGGTTTTGTACAAGCACTTGGCACAAATTAGCAGCACTTTTGTCCTATTTTGAGTACCTAAGTGGGACTGGAGTGATCGTAAGACCTTGTGCGGGTCTTTCACGGAGGGATGAATTTCACTCATGGAGAATAATTCGTGTTCTTTCATATGTGCATTTTTAAAAGGAGCAATGACCTCTCGGTGATGTTAAGACCTACAGGTACCTGATCCTCTAGTCTTTACTCAAGTCAAGCTCCCATTCACTTTCGAAATTTTGCCTGAGTCAAGATTATGGGATCTGGTCCCTGATGGAGTTAATGACAATGAAGTAGGAAAGCTAGCAGATGAGACTGTACCTGTGTCTTTTATCAATCCAATCTAAAAAGGTATTTCAACAATATTTAGTTACAAAACATAATTAGGCTGACCATATTTCCTTGAGACAAAAACGGGACATTGGGATGGCAAAAACGGGACAGGGTTATGTAATATTCCGTATTCATGAAAAAGTAAGAAGTTTTATTACATGAATATATTGAGCTAACAATTATTCTTCAGTGACAGAACTCATACAAAAATTTAGGTAGACGTAGAGGGGGGACTGTATTTCACCACAATTGTACCATGAATATTTCTCCAATGAAGTAATCTTACGCAGCAAATTTCGGTCTTTCAACACCTTATCATAAAACTTCTCACACTCCATGACACCATTTTGTTTTACAACTAACATAGCCCTCATTGTCTCAAAACTTAATCTAGATTTCTCCTTTGACCACATACTGTTCATAACAGAAAATATTCTCGACAGGTACTGTACTTCCTGGAAGACAAAGAATAAACTCTACAATATTACAAAAGTCTTGAAAGTCTAGGCGTTTTTCACTCATTTCAGAAAAAATCTTTACCCATCTACTATCAGATACAGAAATGTTTTCTTTATTCCATGTATCCAACTGCCTCACAATTGTAGATGTTATGAAGGTCCACTGATCAAATACATGAGTTTCTTCTGTTTCTGTGTGTGTGTGATGAGTTCCTCGTTCAGGCTGTCCTGTATTTCTTTCCATTCAGGTGTCTTCCTTAGTAGCACCCACTTGAACTTCTCAGTGTTTCCTACACTGCACTTCCACTTGTTGATATATTCTAAGCTGGTTTCATAGAAATTCTCAACTACCTCAAAAAACTTAGCCTCATTAATTTCTCCTGAATCTACTAACATTTTCAGTTGTTTTTTGACATCAGTAGTTACAAACACTTCACTTTTTCTGGACTCTAAATTGTTTACAGGATTTTCAATGTTTATGGCTACTTCTGTAGCTGAAATATAATCTTTTTCAATTAAACTAATGTATGTTTGAAACGTAGACACTTGATCTCTTACAAATGACAACCACAATTTCAAACGGATTTTCAAACCATTTTTGCAACATAACAGGGCATTTTTCTTGAGCAAGAAAATAAGAAGTAAGCCCATCAAACATGCTTAAAATTCTGTCAATTGATGGACCCAAGCACAAAAATCTTGTATTTCCATGCTCTAACAATGTAGCGTAATTGTTTCCTGCAAAGTCACAAAAGTTTTTCAGTTCTTCAACTCTAACTGTGTATATATGGAAGTATTTGTATACTTTCACTGCAAAACATTCAATATCAATTGGTAAACAGTCAACAGCACACTGGAGACAATTGTGTATAATGTGTGCCCCACAACCAATACCGATAATCGGCCTCTTCAGTTCAGTTTCAAGTTTTCGGCCCACATTATTTTTGCCAAGTCTTTTGCAACCACCAAAATTGGTGTTCGTGTTATCTGCACACAAAGCAACAATTTTGTTTTGTAAAGCAAATTTGTCAAGTGCTTCCTTCCACATAGCACACGTAGATCGGATGTTTCACCAGGTAAGGAAACAAAGTCTATAATTTTGTCTTGAACACCACAATTTGGCAAAAAGTACTGCACAACGATTGGAAAAACTTTGATGTCTTTTTTGTTTGATGCATCTAAACTGACTGTAATGCTTTTTGTATTATTCAAATCCTCTAATTACTTTGCCCAATATGTATGGTGATAAAACGTTGGTAATTATTGCTTCTGATTTGGTACGTGCTGAAGAAAATTTTGGTTAATAAATTTTCTTTATCAATGTCGACAGGCAATCATTTGCCCGAAAACTTTGGCTGTGACGCACAGTATGATAAGCAAAAAGAGCTTCACTTGCTGCAATTTTATCGCTTTCACTATCACCATCACGTCTCATAAACGAACTGATGTTTTTAACTGAAGCCAGAGTCTTTTCAGTATCCTTATGTTTCTGGCTACGTAGATGTTGGTTGATGTCACTTCTACCTCCATGAGCAATGGAAAAATATACATTACAATGTTGGCATACCACTTTTGTTCCATCACTACACAGTTTGTCCGGTTTAATAAATTTGAATTCCTTCTGGAGATCGTCATTAAAACTGCAGTTTCGCCTCTTTGTCTTTGGCATTGCAAGGGTAGACTTTAAGCTTTAAAAAATAAGACAAAAATATGAAGTTTAAACCACCGACAACGAATAACAAAGCCACCGGTTAGCATACAGGCAAAACAAAAACTAACGTTACAGCAGAACAGACTCCGCCGCATCTGAGCGAGGCCACCGTCACCGACATGTGCATCCCCACACCCCACTACAGTGCATTTACTTTATTGAGTCAGAAGCACAATGGATTTCTAGTACGTTCAGTGGTGGGGGATCAGTTTGCCAGCCGCCAACGCTAAGGAAACAACTATATGAGTACAATGTGGGACTCCGATTGTACTAAGCAGCGAGACCGCGTTCGCTCCGTCTCTTACTAGCGGTGTTCTCTCTCTGGGCAAGAAGCCTGGCCCTGACTGGATAAAGTAAATGGAACTTCCTCTTTCATCACACTAGTGGTTTTACTGTACGCATTGATTAGCATAGAGCCTTATGAGAAATAATAAACAACCCGCGTTCATTTTTTTTACAAAAAATTAAACTATATATAGTTTATTAAAAACGGGACAAAATTGACATTTATATTAAAATGACGGGACGGTCGGGAAATATGAAATAACGGTACTGTCCCGTTTAAAACGGTATGTATGGTCAGCCTAAACATAATGTACTGACATACTGTCGATGTTCCATGTGTGGAACTCCCATTTACTTCAATATGAGTTCTGTGCTCAGAAATGCTGCAAAATCAAGCCCAATGGCTATATTTTTAGGGCCTGATCTAAAAACCCAGGCAATGGGGTTTTCCACTGTATTCAGTGGGCTTTAGGTGAAGCCCTTAGTAAGCGGCGGTTTGGAACGCAGATAAAATTTCAGTCTTATATTGCTTACTAGTAATTCCATTTTTGATACAATTCCTGAGAACCAGGAGAAAAGCACAGACACTTCTTCAAACTGAAATCATTTAAGACCCTGACTGATCTGATGGAGACTGATCTCTATTACAACAATGTAAATCCAGAGCAAATCCATTAATGTTAATGTAATTACTTGGCATTTATATAAGCATTATGGAGAAAAGAATGCATTTGATATTCCATATATTGTCCTCTTCCTTCTTTTTTAACAAAATACTTGTCTATATGAGAGGAAACTGACCTGCATAACTATTCCAGAAAAACTATTCTACTAAAGTAATTCCAGTATAACTTGGGTCTGCTCATTAAGTGGAGTAATTATTCTGGAATAAAGTTAGTTTTATTTTGGAATAGAGTATCCACACAGGGAGTTATTCCAGAATAGTCATAGTGGAATAGTTGGCCATCTTCTTGTTCAGTGTTTGTACAGCATGTAGGAGAACCTAGATCTTGACTACGGTTCCTAGGTGCTACTATACTACTACTAATATTAATTAATGATTTTATGGAATAGCTATTCAGGCCAATTTCCCCACATAGACAAGCCCTAACAGATAGAATCTGAACACCTTGAAAGCTATAGGGTAGCAATTGAAATTATTTTGCTTTCTTTGCTTACATCAAACCCATTATGCTAACTTATGGTAGCTTTTTGTGTTTCATTTTCTTAGTAGTTTCTTAATGTTTAAAATATCTGCAACAAAATTAGAAAATTACATAATTCAAATTTTTCAAATGTCATTGTGAATTAATACAAATGCTCTGATTTCACAAAAGAACTGTAAAATTTCATTTTGATCATGTGATGATGAACATTCCTGGGCAGGACCTTTTCAGGATCAGGTCTTCAAACACTAGCCTTGCAAACTAAAGTCTTCAATGAATGAATTAAATTAATAGGCAGCAGGTCTAAAACAAACAAAAGGAAGTAGTACTTCACACAATGCACAATCAACCTATGGAACTACTTGCCAATGGAAGCTGTGAACTCCAAAAGTATAACTAGGTTAAAAAAAGAATTAGATAAGCCATTGATGGACTTATCCTCCATTAGCTTTTAACCAAGATTGTCAGGGATACAACCCTCTGCTGTGGGTGTCCCTAAACCTCTGACTGCCAGAAGCTGGGACTGGATGACAGGAGATGGATCACTTGATAATTACCATATTCTATTCATCCCTTCTGATGCATCTGACACCAGCCACTATTGGAAGACAGGATACTTGGCTAGATGGACCATTGGTTTGACCCAGCATGACCCTTCTTATTTTCTTACAAAATAAAATTAGTCCCTCTGACAGGGCCGGACTCACCCCTGCAGCGCCTCCTGCTGGTTTCTTCCGGGAATTAGCTCATCCACCCCCTGGAGCGCCCTCTGCCAGCCGGTGATCCGCCTGACCACTCAGGCCCAGGACATTTTAACTGGGGTGCTGCCCCCCGGCAATACCTCCCCAGATCTGGGTCTCCCCTCCCTAGGAGAACCCCCAACCCACTATCCCCACCTCGCCTCAGTCGTAGGCTACTGCCAGTCACCGGCTAGCCCCCGCGCCCTGGGGCAGACTGCAGTATAAGCCACTCATCACAGGCAAAGGGGGTTTGGACCTGCTGCCTTGGCCTACCCATGGGTTGCCCCTGCAACCCCAGTACCTAATTGGACCTAACCCTAGGCCACAGCCTGGGGTTTTCTCAGGCCGGAGCTCCCCAGCTCCTCTGGCCTTCCCCAGCCCTGCTCCACCCTAGGTACCGGCTCAGGTCCCTGCAGCCAAGCCCTTCTCTCTCTAAAGACAGAGAGAGAGGTTTTGCTCCAGGCCCACTGCCCTCTTATAAGGGCCAGCTGGGCCCTGATTAAACTGGCCCCAGCTGTGGCTGCCTTGCTCATCAGCCCAGCTTCTGAACCTCAGCCCTCTCCCAGGGCTATTTCCAGCCCCTCCGGGTAGGAGCGGGTATCCACCCCGCTACACCCTCCCAAGAAAGGGATATTAAAAAGGTACCAGACTTAACAAATATAAAAGGAACTAGTATAATCAATAGACAAGGAGATAGGAGACTACTCAAAGTAGCAGTGAACAGAGAAATTAGACTGTCCAGTTGAGATTAAGCAACTTGTTTCGTGTAAATGTACGGTTGGTCAGACAGAACATACAGATGTGTATGTCTGGTTTTTAGGCATTTCATTATTATTTAGCCTAGGGAACAGCTAGATTTTTTGGAAAGATAACAGAAACTTTCAGAGCAAGTTGCTCATTCTACAATGAATGAAGTTATTCACATTGCCTTCTTGGTTACTTTCATCTCACAAAGAGAAAATTAGATAGCTAGATATTTGACCTATGTTGGCAGCAAAACACTTTTATATTTTAGGGGAGCTGTTTCCAAAAGTGCAAGCCATTTAGAAGTTAGCATCTGGAGAAAAAACAGCAGGTTTGTAATGCTCCTATCATCTCTTCCCACAGTCGGTCCCACTGGCATGTTTTCTAGATACATTTTACACAAGTATGAAGCACTTAAAAGTGGTTATTCTAAGGATGGTCCTTTTTCCACAATAGTGCAACCACTGGTACCAACGTTGTGTTCTGAAGATATGCAGGAAGTAAAAAAAAAAAAAAAAAATTTTTGCCAGAGAACTGTTTTAAGGATCTTGCTTGACAGCTGTAGACTTCATCATGGAAATAGGTATTCACTGTTATTGAAATAGATTAAATTTTAGTATTGTTACTGTCAGTGTGATTTTTACAGTTTCAGCGATCTTTGTGCAATATAAGCCCTCCAGAGATCTGTGTCTGTTTGGGAATGAAGTCCAGTATCAATTCTGATTAGACATGGCTGAAGTAATATTTATTTGCAATATATTGTTCTCTTTCAAATATTCCATTAATTATGGAATGTATGGTCAGCTTAGAACCCAGGTTTTCTCCCACTGTGACTGCAGGAAAATGTTATCTTTCAGCTTCACTTCATTTCTGTTGTCACTACAAAGTGATGCAGATATTAATTAACTCCACAAAGCTCAATTCGGTATCACTACCACTAATTTGATTTTTCTGCTTTTACAAGCTGCATATTGATCCTCCATGCAATCCTAAAATATTCTCAACAGCACAGCTATCATTCATAAAATAATTGTTCATTTAAGGGGTCTGCAAAACATGCTCTATAATAATAATGCCATAGCACTTTTCATTGCTAGATCTCAAAGCACCAATCTTTTAAAGTATTTAAATCTTCACAAAACCCTTGCAGCGGTGCGGGGGAGGACTTCACTCCTCCCACAAACTGTGGAGGAGTGCTCCACAGCAGCTCTGCCCCTGACTGTTGTCCAGTGATGTTTTGGGGAAAGCGGAGATAGGAAGGGGATATTTTTCTGATTCATAAGCAAAACCATCCCTAGACGATGCTTCTGTGGTCTCCTAGAGAAGTTCAGATTAAAGAACCATATTATAAGCACTATAATACCTTGCAAAAAGCTACTTGGAGGATTGGTCTATTATCACATAGTGTGATAAGGAAGGATGGTTCTCAGAAAAAAATTTCTGTCCACACTGCTCAGGGAACTGTGGTAGGAATAACATATAAAGCAAAAGAGAACATTAGGAATTCAAATAATAATATACACCTCTACCTTGATATAACACTGTCCTCGGGAGCCAAAAAATCTTACTGCGTTATAGGTGAAACCGTGTTATATCGAACTTGCTTTGGCCTCGAGCATTTCCATAGCCCCGCCCCTCAGAGCACTACTTTACCGCGTTATATCCGATCTGATATATTCGCGTTATATCAGATCGTGTTATATCGGGGTAGAGGTATACTTACTATGGCTATAGCTCCAAAGACCTCAAAGCATTTTGTAAACATTAATTAATAAACCCTCATGCCAGACAGTCAATCACTGGAAGTCAGATATATGAAAAGTACACAGTACATCATATTTATATACATACTACATACTTGTGGGAACTCAATGAATTTTTTTGAATGAAAAGGGTTTTTATCAAATGGCCTTTTTTTATTTCACTTAAAAATTGCAAATATCTTTTGACTTTAAAAAACCTCTACATTTTCAGTTTTTAAAAAATTGGTAAGTATTTCAATAAAAATGTAGATTTTTAATACAAAACCCAAATACATTTGGGGGGAAATACCAAAACTGGATCCTTAATTCTTAAAAATTAAA
Organism: Chelydra serpentina; assembly: GCA_037349315.1. Taxonomy (NCBI): domain Eukaryota; kingdom Metazoa; phylum Chordata; order Testudines; family Chelydridae; genus Chelydra; species Chelydra serpentina. The sequence continues at coordinate 35,019,457 of JBAIAC010000042.1, forward strand.
GCTTTGACATTTCAATTTTTTTGTGAAACTTGTTTATCATTTTTAAACCAGCTCTAACAGTATCACAGATAGAGGCCATGTAGTTTTCAAACTAAATTAGTTTTGTGGTTATCCCCTGAACTGCACCTAAAATGAACAGCGTTGCTGGCATGGGTAGCAGGTATAATGGGCCAGGGGAGGCTAAGCCCTAACCCAAACTGTAGTGCCACCCACACTCCGCCCTGAGGCCCAGCCCTCACTCCCCCTCTCCCCTAAAGCAGGCGAAGAGTTACGATTGTGCAGCCTGACTTTCGAGTGCTTAACCATGTAGCCCTGATATTCTCTTTAACACGGATATTTGTATGGAATAAAAAGAAAATTCTCCATGCAGCAAAAGAATGAGTTTGGTATGGTATTCCCAATTGTGCCATGCCTTCACTGGGTTAAAAACACTGTTTGGTTAATGAACTGCCTGAAAAGTCCAATAAGCAAAGATCTCCAGATCAAAACAAAACAGAAAAATGGAAGACGTGAAGATTTCAATACCTTTTCCTCACCCCTCTACCCAAGTAAAGAATATTTTGCCCAATCCCCTTATCTTCATTCTCCCTTTATCCAGAAACAAAGGAATTGAAAACATTTTTAAAAGAAGATTTAAATGCGAGAGAGCTTTTATTTATGCTAAAGTTCCTCAGGCCTGCTTGAGATGGTCGTCCAAACTACTCCAAACCTATCAGCAATAGGTGGACAGTACATGAATACAAATATCTTTCTCCCATTGGGGGATTCAAAATTCAGAGCTACTTTTAAAACCCAGCTAAAAACTTAACTATGCTTTTAACGAGATCATTAACTGCTACCAGTTTCACCCTTATAAAGCATTCTGGGGTGCCATCATTAAGGGCTCTATATAAAATAACAGGATTGATTCCTTAATTGTGGGTGGACAGATATTTTTCAAGATTTGCTGAATTAAGTCCATTTCTTGTATGACAAGGAGACATTGATAGCTTTCTTGTAGCGTAGTACCCTTTTCCCCAAATTAGAAGACTTCAGGTGAGACAGTCTCATATAATGTGTGCATTATCCTCTTCATCACACAATAGTAAAAAATAAAAACAGGTATGAGTTCTGTTATAACTGATCTCCCATTGTACCCACTTACAACTAATATCTTCCTGGGGCTAATATGACAGCAAAGAAGTAGAATAGATTGATAATAGAGACTAGATTTCCAATAAATGTCTGGCACTACTTGGAAAACTGGAAGAGCAGCTGCTACAAAGCTTTGATCTTAACACCCTCAAATATGTGCTTGTCATTTACTAAATATGGGTTAGATACTCAGTTGGAGTCAATGAAACTATGCTGATTTACACCCTCTAAGGATCAATGCAGCTATACCAATTTATGCCAGTTGGGGGTCTGGCCTCATTTCTCAAAAGGGGACTTGATATTTTTATCAAGCAGATATGTGTTCTCAGTTGTGTAAGGGTTAGTTTGTTTTTTACAGTGGAAGCTCAAAGTTACATACACCTCGGGAATGGAGGTTGTTCGTAACTCTGAAATGTTCATAACTCTGAACAAAAAGTCATGGTGGTTCTTTCAAAAGTTTACAATTGAACATTGACTTCATGCCGCTTTGAAACTTTACTATGCAGAAGAAAAATGCCGCTTTTAACCATCTTTCAAGGTAATCACCATCATCACAAAAATAAACAAATATTCCCATTTAAAGTGAAGGGGCAGTGGCATAAAGGATCAGTGTATATAAACTTGGCGACCTAGTAATTTCATCACTAAGTCAATCGCTCTCTTCATACAAAGGGGGGAAAATGCTGCAACAAACTGCTTTCTATTCTGTAGCAATGCCTGAAAGAACTTGCACTGCAGTAATCCTAATTCAGGGGCAATCTATTAAGAACTCAGCATTACAGATCCTGAGAATCAACTGATAAGCGCGTTCTTTTTCTTTTTCGGTTTAGTTAATCCTCTTAAAGATTGTATTAAGTAATGAAAGGATGGGATGAAAGAGGCCTTTTTTATTACTACCACATACATTGCTTGTGTAAATGTTTCATTAACACACTGCTTGACCAGTATTTAATTCTCCCTTCCCCCTTTGCTATGGTGCTGCCGCAGCCTGCATGACTAAACATGTGATTTACACATGTTTAAGAGAAACATTCACACACTTGAATGCTGCACTATTCTTTGGAGAGGGAGAGAGAAAACCCATTGGAGAGGACATTTTGATATACCATTCTTTTTTTATATGTGCTTAAAAATATTACTTCCAACCACACACCAGTTTTGGTTTTATTTTCCTAAGTTTCCTCTAATACACGTTTGTCTCTCACAAGCACCCTTGGGCAAGCTGACATTTATTAAGCATGATGTCTTTGAAGAGAGATTTATATGTTCTTATTTTCTCAGAGGAAAAGGGATTCAGAGGAGAGTTGCCCTTTCATACACCAGAGTACAAGAAATACGCTACCCTTTAAATCCAAGGGTACTGGTCAACAGTAGAGAGAGAGAGAGAGAGATTTTAAATTGCTGGGTGATGGCTTTTAGCATGTGTTGTATTTTGTATTTGAACCAAAGGGTGTGGTTTTCTTTATTGAATGAGGCATTTCATATTATTTCCCTCCAGTCATATGGTTACAATTCTAATGTTCTGTGTTCTGTGGCTAATCTTGTAAAGCCTGACAGTTTTCATTATCTTCTTCAAACAGAATTATGACATTTTCCATATAATCATTATTTTTGTAGAAATAAATAAGATCTTTGTCATCTGTCTGTAATATATACTCGATAGAATTGAATAGCAGAAGCTGAGCACTATTCAGTATACAGTACTTTCATATTATCAGTAATAGACATATGGGCACGGCCACCTCTCAGTTACACCAGTGCAAAAGCAGGGTAACTCAACTGAAGTCAATGGAATTACCTTGTAAAGACTTCATTGGAGTTACTCTAGGTTTGCACCAATATAATTGAGAGTAGATTTGGCCCAGGTTGTGTGTAATTTGCATAAACCAAAATATAATTCATTTTTAAAGAGGATATTATTTTAATTTAGTAATGAAAATGAAGATGGTGAAAAAAAAGATTTATTATCATAACCAGTTTGCTGCTTTTTGTGTGTGTGCAACATGTCAAATTGTTTACCCAATTTGTATTTTATCATAATACTCTAGATCTGAAATTAGAATTATAAATGGAAAATTGATTGAAAATATACGCTGTATGCCTCAATCAGGTAATTTTTTCAGACCCATTTTGTTATGTTAAAATTAATATTCAAGGTTTTGTTTTGTTTTTTGCTACAAGCTTTCAGTCACTACAGTTAATATAAGTGCCACATTTAGTTTGGTATATACAAGTTTGTTTGCTGCCATGACCATGATCTGGTTTCAAAGTGAATAGATTCATTTGGATCAACGGTCCCCCCAGGGGTAAATGCTTAAATGTATTCAACCTTAGAAAGAGCTGAAAACATCAATACCTTCATAAAGCCACTTTGATTTGTATTGACTAAGGTTGTGCTGCTAATTCACATACATCATTGTTTGCTTCACAGAGCTTTTAACATGGTATTTGATTTATAGAAATAGTGATTCAATTTCTACAAAGAAGTGGTAGGCTAAGACCTCCCCCATATTCTTATTTCAGCTCTGAAATGCCAAAATGAAAGAGGAAATCTGTTGTCACCATGCAAATAAATTGTTCAATAAATGCTCAGATGTACTACATGTTTTACTTCCATAGTAACAGGTAATAGCAATGTAGATCTGCCAGATAAGGTACAATCAATTATCTAAGCATGTCGCTAATGTGCTCACAGCAAAATCATTGATTTATATCACATCAGAAAGTGTTAGTGAAATACATTTTTCTCTCTCACTCACACTCACACACCATTTCAATAACAAACTTGTAAGAAAAACATAGCAAAAAGATCTGAAATATTGTACATTAATTTATTTCATTAAAAAGCCACAATGAGTGTTTCTGTACAGGAAACACTCAAGCACATTGCTAAACCCACATAAATAGCATACCAAGTCCCATATGAATAATTGCAGCACTTACATTTGGTATGAGTTTAAAATTTGTGTTTGATGTTACATCCAATGCAGGCTTGAAAGCATCTTTTGTAGCTCATTAACTCTAAGCAGCTAAAAACGAATGGCTTGAAACAAGAACTTTTTGAATGTACATACAAGAAAATTTGAATTACTTTAGAAGTGTTAGTAGCTTTTTTAAAAAAAACTATATTCCTTCGAAGGTGTCCTGGCCTATAGCCAGATCTTACAAACAGATATGCACACATACAACTTTTGCTCACACAAGTAGTCCGACAGAATGAAACTACACACATGATCAACGTTACATAGTGTATAAATGTTTGCATAATCTGGCCATTGACTGTTTCCTCAGATCTTGTCTACAATAGGAATTTACCTGATTTACAGCCATAGGTGGCTACGTCAGTGCAACTCCTAGAGTACATAGGAAAAGCAGCTATTTGCACTGATGGAGTTTATTGCAAAATCACTATTTGCATCTATGGAATTACTAGTCTTTGCCTGTCTACAGTAGGCTTTTACATTTCTTTCTGTGCACCAATGGCTATCATCACAACTCAAAGTACACAAGGTCTCAGATTAAAGTTTTGCAGAAAGCAAAAATCTATATAGCTTTTACTGAGGAAATCTGAGTTAGATTTTGAACTAAAATTGTGAAAACTACGTTTTTCAATAGTATCAATATGAAAGAGAGAAATTTGAGGTACAAGAAAGAGCAGCTACTTCATCAGGATTGCATTTTTGGGACTAAACTATTGATAAACAGAATACTTTTGTGCCTACAAGACAATTCACATTTCCAGGAAAGATAAACTTAGAAAGCTTAGAGACTCTATAGGGCTCATCAGCATCTCACAGTTAATTAAAGGAATGAGTGGAAAGCATCAAGGCTTGATCCCCTCTGCATGAATAATTCACTGCCTGTATCCATTATTAAAACCAGTTACTTCACCACAATAATTTCCAGCCTGAGATGGATTGGTCTCAGAAATGAGAGATAAATTGCAACAAGGCCTACAGCTATATTAATACATTGAAATGAACATTTATTTGCTCATCTAATTAGAACTGTAGTTTTTCCAAATAGTGTAGTAATGCATTACCTTGACAGCCAATACCTGCTGTAAGATATAATTAACAGAAGAGTTTTTTCTAAGATTCAGTATTTTAAAAAAATGTTCACTTTAAACTGTCAGTTTTTAGTGATTGTGCTCCACAGATGGTCTTGCTAGGGCTGATGAGATCTGGGCATTTGAGGTACCAGTATTTAGTCATAAACCAACAAATAAAATATACATAATAACACAATCCATTTTAGTCAATTCTCTTTGTTAAACGTGTCATTGTGAAAGTTTCCCTTGAATGGTATAAGAAATTAATCATAGTTTCAAAGCTTTGGTTAATACCCCATACCCTAAAACAATGAAATTCAGAATTCTGGGAACGTTAATCCATTCTTGCAAATTATTAGACAGAATATTTGCCCAAATCAGGGATGGACGATATATATAAATTGTCATACCAGCATTGGGCTCTTTTCAGGCTGTGGGAGTAGTAGAACTGTTATAACAACTGTGTGTGTATTTGTGTGTGTTCATGTAAAAATTTCAGATTTGCCTTTCTATCTCCTCCTGCACAAATGAGAGATGAGCCAACAGCTCCAAAATACTGCCTGGTCTTTGCACTGAGCTTGCTGATTTGTGCTTAACATTCCTCATCTTTGTTATCCCAGGCACAGGTCTGCTGATGGAAACAATAATAGGAGAAAACAGTCATAGGTGTAGTTTGGGTAGTGGGGGGCAATGCCTTCCCCCCACACACACACACAACTGCAAGCTTTGGGCAGGCACGGAATTTTCCCCTCCACGCATGGCCCCATTGGCCTGACTGGAGCTGTCCCCCTCCCCCAAATATAGAAGTCAAACTATGCCTATGCAGACAGTGTGCACAGGCTATCACCATTTAAACCACCACACCATCTAAACCTGCATGGAATAGCAAGCCTATAAGAACCTTGAACTCAATGTGGGAAAAGAGAAAAAGTGAATTGATCAGAGGAGCGTGTCAAATTAGCAGCAGAGAAGTGTTGCTTTGGATAGATCGGAAGACACAGAGGCCTGTCTACCCTACAATATTGAACTGTTGCCGAGCACAGGTGTCAACAGGTGAAGCTGCACCAGTGCTAACTCCAGTTTAGATGGAAGCATAAAACAGCACAAAAACACGTTCAGCGTAGTTTCAGCAATGGCCTATAGGATTCAGCACCACTTCAGCTGCATGCATTGTTGACACCAGTTGTCAGCAGTGGTTCAAGTTTGTGGCATAGAAAAGCCAGAGAGGAGATGGTGGAGGATGGTTACTCTAGTCCAGGTAAGAGATGACCATGGGAAAGACCTTCCCAGACAACATGGTGTTATTCTCTTCTCTAAGATTACTTCCTTAAATAATGTCCCTGATAGATCAAACTCATATGAAATAATTTCTACCTATAGATTTTCCAGTGCATCATTTCCCATAAGAAATATTTTTAAATGAAATAAATATAGAGATACACACATCTTTTGCTGCATAGATTGTGAAATAATGGTAAAATGGTTTCAGAAGAATAGTAAATCCATAGGATATAAATCGGAAGAAGGGGCTACGTTTGAACTTGCAGTTGTTTTTATTTTCTGGATCCAAGCACATAAAAGAGATTTGAATGTGCAGCCTGCTTCCTCCAGGCATGCATTCATTCAGCATGTGAACATTTGGCTTGTGTGCTTAAAGAAGTATGTCAAAACTGCTTTGTTAAGAAGGAAACAAAATAAAACAAAAAGCACCCCAGTCTAAGTGACAAGACTTGGTTTAGTGAGCTAATCGTATTCGTTCTTCTTCTAACCCAAGGAGCTCCAGTGTAGAATTTAAATGAAATAAATGGTGTTTCAAACACACAGTTAGTGATTTTATATGGTCACTGTCATTTTTCTTCTTCTGGGAATTCAATTTGTTCCTGTTATGCCAAGGTCACAGATTGGAGAATCTTAGTGAACATTATGTCTCTGCCTTTGATGTAAAGGGTCAGTGCATTAGTACAAAGGAGAATTAATCCAATGTGCTGGCTCACCAAACGATATTTAATTTATTTTAAATGAATGACTGTGGGTTCCTGTTCTTCGTTTCCATCTGGACAAGCAGAAGCAACCCTTCTACCAAACAAAAACTTCATAAATGAATATTCAAGGGAAAGTATTACTTCATTGTCAGCTCTAATTGCTAGTTTTACCTTATTAGTAGAAGCTTTTCTGTAGCTGAGTCTGACATACATTTGTTTGCACACTGTTATTAGTCAAGACTCAGTGAAGTCTTGTAATTAACACCTCCACATTATCTCATGCAGTGAAAGCAAAGACAAAAACAGATGACTCACTTTGTTTCAGCTTTGCTCTTGTTTTCTGATACAGAAGTACTTAAGAAGAAGTGTAAACTCATCAGAGTTACATATGGAGGCAACAGAAACCATAAAAGGGATCTCAGGAAGTAGTGCCTGGAAGTTCATTAAGAACTGAACACGAAGGCCTGATTTCTACACAGTTTTTGAACCTGTATAAACATTTCAGTTAGGGATGTGATCTTTTACCTAAAAAGTTGCACTTCTATAAGCCCTAGTATGCATGCAGTTATAATGGTATAAATCATCTTCTATCAATACATCTTATTCCCCATTGCCATGGGAATAAACTATATCAATACAAGCATATTTATACCAGTATAACTGTGTCCACAATAGAGGGATTGTACTGCTTTAGCTATACTGGTACAGTTAAATGGTACATCTTCTGTGTGTAGACATGGTCTAATATAAATATCCTGATTTAAATGTCTAGCATACACAAATAAGTCCTTCAGGCTCATAATATACATTTTACTCATTGGTCAGACTTCTAGTTTAACAAGGACAGGTCCTGAGCTTGAATCCATTACTGAAAAGGAGAAATGAAATCTTCTCAATAAATATTATTTCATTAATGAGCTATAGAATGGTTTCACAACACCTGTAGGACTACTAATCAGCGGATACATAGGTGTTCCCATGCTGGAGCAAACTAGCAGTGGCCAGTCACAATGTCTGAGGAGAGGAAGATTCCCCTCATAATGTACCCAGCCCACAGTAGAAGAGGGAAAGTTTATTTTGTGATCCCACTGTTGATATATTTATGCCCTAAACTGAGATTTGACTATTCTTTTCATAGTCTCACATTGCAAGCTGAAAGTTACCTCTCTGTTAGGTGGGATTTATCTTCAAAGTTATTTGGCTCCTAAAATTCCAGCACCTAATCTGCCTAATCCAGTAGGTTTAAAGACTGTTACATGTTGCATTTTGTAAGCTGCCACTCCAGTATTGAGGGGTGGAAGGAACAAACTAAGATAGCTATAGGAATAAAGAGAAATTATGTTAGTGCAACAACACTGTGGCCTTTCGATTAACATGTATTCCCAAAGCAATATGGAATTCAGTCATTAAATTATTATTGTACAGAGCTTGCCTGAGTTAAATATTCAGATAACAAAGCTTGTTTACAGGATGGAAGCTGGCCAAGAACTTTCAAAGAATTAATAGATATACCAAATTTCCCAAACTATAGAATTAGCCTTTGGAAAGGCAAATGATTTAGAATGACAGAAATCCATGTTGATGCTATGCTTCATTGTAAATAGATGTTGCCACCATAATAGTGCTTTTTAGTTGATACATGTTGCATCATTACTGTTGTTATTGATCCAACAACCCCATGTGTTGTTGGTTTATTATTTTGCTCCTGAAGAAGAGCTATTTTAAATGATTAGGTCACAAATGTTATTGTGTTACTGTGATTTGGGAGAATTATTAAATATGGATAGCTTCATTATGCAGATCCCAGAGGTGCTATATATGATATGACTCTATTAGTTAAATCTCTGTTGGAGCTATCAGGCGCTTATGCACAACTGAGGCTATCTGTATTTCATCTCAATCCCAAAAATACTGCTACTAAATGTTTTCAAGCACTTTGCCTTTGTGCATATTTTGGCAGCACTGTACTGCGTTCTGCAACAGAAAAATCATGCACATAAAATATAATTTATCCACCGCAGGTTCTTACATTTTGGTTGCAGTAGACCATTGCACAACTTCTGTGCTAAAATAGAAACGTAATGTTTTGTAACCTTTCAATGGGATTGCTAATAATAGCATTGCTTCACTATTTTGGCACAGGCCCAAAGTCTATGGCCATCCAAAGTGAAGTACACACTACAGTAACCTAATTATAACATTTCTCGAGGGTATAGGCAACATTTTTGCACACATTCATATTCTAGAATTGTTCATGAAGGAAATATTTCAGTACTCATTTCAAAATAAGTGTGGGTTGTTTCTAGCCTGAATGGGACAATATAAAAATCCCAGTTAAGAAGTTATTGACACATGACATTTTGTTCTTTATCTCAGGCCTTGTTTATAGTGGGGATTAGCCCTGACTTCAGCAGTGCTTGAATAACAACCAGTGTAGCTGCATCAGTGCAAACCCAAAAGACAAAAAGCCATGATTTGCTCAGTTGAGTTTACCCCAGTTTCAAGCAAATTTCTACCCGTTCAAATTGTAATACAGTATTCTTCATGTACACTAGATGTTTGCACTGACAGCTATACTGGTTGCTGGCCACAGATCACTGAAATTGGGACTAGCCCCTCATAGAGACAAAATCTATACTTGTGCCACATGTGGTATGTAGGGAATTAGTACCCCTCAGATTACCAGGAAAGAGGGGCAAACCTTTGTTGTCTAGTGATTAAAACACTGATCTGGAAGTCAGAAATCCAGGGTTGAAAACTGGCTCCAGTGAAGTCAAAGGCAAAATTCCCATTGACTTAAATCAGGTCAGGATTTCAACCTTAGTTTCTAATCGTGGATCTTGACATGGACTTGTTGTGTCACTTTGAGCAAGTCATTTTACCTCTGATTTTACTTCATCCTCTGTAAAATGGGGTTAATATGTATCCTTTTTCCTAAAGCACTTTGAGACTTTTAAAGGAAAAGTATTATATAAGAGCCAAGTATTATCTTATTTTACTGAAAAGATAGGGCTACTACTGTTTAATATGGGAGTCTTTTCCAACATATTCAATTGTTATTAATATACAAGTCATTTTATACCATATTTTAAAAAGATGCTTATTTGATGCTAACAGCATCTAAATAGTAATTTCAGAGATACTGGTTGTTACAAGCAGTTAACATCCATTTTGTTGGTTGACCTCCCAAGGAAGGTTAATGGTCTAAAATCTGCTCATTAAGTATGGTAACAAATGTTTTTCAGGGAGGTTATTGCTGCCATAAACTTTAATCAATGGCTCATAGGCAGCAGCCTCTGGTTCAGTGTTCTGACTAATGAAGAATTAACTATTTCCAAACAGTTAATAAAGACTTTTCACCAATCTGCATGCAGAACCATGATTTCCTTAGCTTGTAATTAACATTGTCCCCTGGGTGCTAAATCCCACATCTCCAGATCAAGATTCCATACTGGCAGAGATGACAAGCAGTGAATATAATACCATTTCACTAGAGAGTGTTTAAATTGGCTATTTTAACTGAAACAAACAAGTTCTAAAGAATAAGAAGGGATGTTGAGTCTTTTTAATGAATCTTTGCTTGTTGAATCATAGCAATGACCCTATTTTGTCATGACTGAAAGTTTTACACTTGAATCTTATAAGCTAGAGCCTGGAACCAGTTAATGAGCTACAAAGGGTTGTGGAGTTTTGTTTTGTTTTTAAGACTGAGCTGCTGTTGGTATAAGAAAAACACTAGAGAGCACTAATAAATATATGCCTCATAACAGTAAAAGGAAAAAGGTACATCTAACCTTTCTAAATAGCCTGAGGGCAGTGTTTTGCTTTCCAATGAAAAGGTCATCCAGAATGAATTAAAATTACTTTCCTACTGAGGTCTAAGCATGTGGCTTCACTTTGAAAGCTAGAAGAAAGTTGCTCTTACAGTTACTAATGTATCTTCAGGACATGGTTGTAAAGAAAGCACTGCAAAGCAACGAGTCACTATAACTGGGAAGAAATTGCGACAGTTTCAATTTGCACAGAGAAACAAAAATCCAAAATAATATCTTGATACCTACATTTAGGTTTCTGAAATACAGTAGTCAATGAATGCAAAATGAAAACTTAGATCACAAGATGGTTATCCATTCTGTACCCTTCATATGAGACTTCATATCATGCAGGTCTTGTCATTCTTCAAAGTTTTTCAAGTTTTTATTGTCTTCCTTCACTAAATCCATTGGGTGAAATCCTGATACCACTGAAGTCAATGGCAAAACTACTACTGACTTCAATGGGGCTAGAATTTCATAGCTGCAGGGGAGGGGGAATGTCCTGGAATGATCACCTGTGAATGTGAAGGAGGAGGTTTTTACAGGTCAAATAAAAAGGGATATGATCAACCAGAAAAAATGGAATATTTGGGCAGAAAGGAACAAACTTTATTGCATTTTTTTAATGGGGAGACTTGGTCGTTTTGTGTACCCTACTATGTTGCAATAATAGATGACTTAAGGTAATTTTTTTCTATGCATCTAACTAAAAAGAAAAAAGTACCACTTATAGCTATTAGCAATATGTTTGTTTCCTCTTTCATATAAATCGGTTTTAGAAATGTGAACTATAAAAGTCATAGGAAATATATTTTATTCAGAACAAGCTCAATGTGTGTAATTATTTAGGAAAATTCCTTATCCTCCTAATACTGTGTACCAATACCACGCATTAAGGTGTGAGGTGCTAGATATCTGTGCTTCAGTCGTTCTGAGGCATGAAATGAAGACTGAGGGTCTACAAAAACATGAAAAATATAAAAATGGGCTAGGCCCAAAATCCTGGATCCAAAAACCTGTGAAATTTGGGGTGATTCAGAATGCTAACCAAAACCTGAATTTCCCAATAAAGCATTAACCCCAAATCTCAGATCCAAACTTCCTTAAACGTTGAGATATTGGAGATCTGGACCTGGGTCTGAATTCTGTGGCTTGGGTCCATCATCAGGAATCATAATAGCTGCACTTTTGGAATGTATGATTTCACATAGATGTTTTTGTGTTTTGTTTTATTATCTTCTTTGTAAAAATAATTATATTCTCCAGCTCTGTCATGTTGGGTGGTGTATCTGCACACATGGAACTTCTGTCAGCCAAATAGGCTCCTTCTTCTAAGGTTCCTAATTATGGAAAAAAAGGAGTGAGGCCTATTCTGCAATCCAGACCAGTGAGGGGCGGTCTCACCATCTGCCCTGCAACCTTGGTGCCTCACAATGCTTTGCTGCTGTAACTCCCAACCTGGCCCCCTCACAAACAGCCAAACAACATGCAGTCACAGCCTGAATGTCTGTGGATAGCTACAGCCTGCCAGCACACTCCAGTCACGCTCTAGTTTCCACCAGCTCTGGTTATCATTTGCAGGGTCCAGCATACTCACAGTCCCAGATTTCCTGCCATACACATGTGTTCTGCACTTTCCAGCCCTCTTCTGGACAGTCCAGATATTGGAAGTCCATTGCCCTTGTAAGGGGCCAGTGTACAACAGTTTGCTACTTTAATTGGAGTTACTCACAGTTCATTTTAAAGATAACCCTGGATTAGTTTTAATTAAAGAATAAAACAAGTTTATTTAACTACAAAGAGAGAGATTCTAAGTGAGTACAAGTATAAGGCTTTAAAGTCAGAAATGGTGATAAGAGAAATGAAGTTAAAAGGCTTTATAGTAACTAAACTTAACAAACTAGACTTGGTTCAAGGTAAAATTCTTACCACAGATTCTCAGCAATACTGCTGACCAAATTCTCAAGTCAGGATCTGCCCCCAAGTCCAAAGGGCTGATTTCTTTTTGTCTTCTTAGATGAAAGAGAGATGGATACGGAGAGATGATAGGGTGTTTTTTGCCCCTCAGTTTTATAGTCCAGTCACCCTTTGAAATGAATTTTCCTGAGGGTTACCCCTTGATAATGTTCATTCCCACTGTGAGGATGGAGACAAGGAGTCTTGTGGTGAAAGAGGTTCCATGCTGTTGTTTGATAAAAGGCAGATAGGTCTGTTCCTACCCCATTGCTATCTCAAGGACCTTGTTTACTACTTATATATAAACTGAGGTAAACACACATTCCTTTGTTTAAGATAATTGTGCTTAACCACTCCTTCCTCACTGGAGGTATGTGGGTTTGAACATGTGCTACCAACATCATTCTGGGGGAATTCATAACTTTACATATAACATTGCTACATACATTTCAGCATGATGTTATTGATCACCGAATTACTAGTTTTCTAATGCTACCTCACAAGGCATATTTTGTACAGAGTATTACAATAGTGACTAGGGTGTGAATACAGGGGTACATTCAGTCACACTTATCCAATAGGAAAGCTAATTGAGAAGCCTTCAGAATAGCCATCCTAGACAAATTACAATGAAAAGAATATTGCTTTTCCCTTTTGTGCTATGTTATATTTACAGCCTTCCAAACAGCAGTTGGCCCAGTCACCTCCTTCTCATAAGAAAATCTCCACAAGGTTCCCCCTCAGAGATGTCTCCCAAGCCACTCCACTGGGGTCTGGGGTGGGGACAATATATTTTGTTTCTTTCCCTGCTGAGGAACTCATAGCCAAACCCAATGAATTGCCTGGGATCTGTAGAGACATGTGCCCTTCTCAGGAGCTTTGGGTCTCCAGTGTTCCCCCCCTTCTCCCAGTCATCATAGCTCCCTGGACCCCCACCATAGACAGGGCATTAGAAATATAATGCAGCCGGTGGCTAAGTTCAATTTCTTCCCTGTGTTCTGTAGAGCTAGTGTGGGGGAATGGTAAGTTATCCACTCTCACGTCACTTATTCCTTCCCTCAGGTGGAATCGTGGATTCACAGAGAGCTCTCCAAAGGGTTCAGGTGCAGGGTGTTATCAGATTTGTCTGTTACTTTGGGGTATGCTCATTTATTGGGTTAATCTTGGGGGGGGGGGGGGTTCTGTACTTCTATCAATGTACTGCTTGTGTCACTTGTGTTCTCATACGGAGCTCTAATTCGCCCTTCTGCAAGTTCCCTCCCAATGGAGCTATCCTGCAGGACCTAGGTTCCCCAGGGCTGGGTTCCTCCAGTCCCAGAATCAGATGAACACACCCCCACACACATTAACAGAGCGCGTCTGAGTGGACCGGGTCAATCAGTATTCCCAAGCTGACCCCTTAAATGTCCCTGGACTCAGCAGGCTGGGGCAAGCAGCACTTCCAAGCTGTTACCTTTATATGCCACGGGCAACGCACTGGAATAGAGTACATCTGTGCAGGCTAGGTCGAGCAGCACTTCCACGCTGCCCCACTTTCACGTTACAATTGTTCTGGTAGTAACCCACTTGATGAGCAAACCCCACAGGATTTTTGGGTGCTACAGGGATCTTTAACTTAGGTAAGAGGAGTGTTGCTGCAGAGCAAATTGGGAAGCCAAAAACACAAAAGAGAGAGAGAGGGAGGGAGGAAACCAGCTTAACCATCGAAGTTATTTATTGCCAGGTAATAATCATACAAGGAGAGCCAAACAAACAAAACAGTTACAATATTAAATCTAGCTTAAATTTGATTACAAAAGTCAGGTTCAGAAAACTACACCAGATCACACAAGTCAGGGTTAGAAAGCTATACCTAGAATAAGTGGGGTGGGAAACAGAGAGAGAGAGAGAGTTGGGTTCTCACCACTCTGTGAAGCTTGAACCAGTCAGGGTTCCCAGGTGGTGGTGTTAGCTGAGGGTCCAGAGTGCTGGAGACAGGCAGAGCCCCCAGCATGATCAATCAGGAGAAGATGAAGTCCCAATGGAACTGATGCAGATTTTGGATCCAGGCATCAGAACACTTACTTGAGCGTGGGTAGGGGTTTTTTTGGTAGGGAAACAATAATGGTTCAAGGGAGAACACTAGATTTGTTTATGGGTAAACTGATGGCTCAAGGGAGTCAGGGCCAGCTCCAGGCACCAGACGAGGAAGCACGTGCCTGGGGCGACAAATTCTAAGGGGTGGCATTCCAGCCATTGTTCTGCTGCCCATTTTTTTTTTGCTTCGGCAGTCCGGGTAGCGGTTTTTTGGTGGGTTTTTTTTTTTTTTGCTTTGGCAGTCCAGGCAGCATGTTGTTGTTTTTTTTGCTTGGGGCAGCAAAAAAGCAAGAGCTGGCACTGAAGAGAGTATACCAGTTGTTTTGTTCAGGCAAGACATGAGAGCTGATCATTCCTGGCTTTGGGCGGTGTTCCTTGGAGGGAGCTCAGAATGCAATTAGGGAGCATCACTATTTTGTATGCCAATAAAGGATTTATTACTAGAATTGGTCTGATAACTACTGAGCTGGGTGTGTGCCGGCGTGGGTTCATTAACATCTGGAGCAGAGATTCCCCCATCATGCAGTGCTTCCCTGCTTTTCTGGTCCCAGAGTTCCGTGCAGTTTTTGCCTTGGAATCTCTGTTCTCCATTCTGTATGCTAATGGAGATGCCTCTTTGTCCCATCTTCAATGCAAATGAGGCTAGGAGAGTTTCCTTAATTCTGTTATCCTTATTCCAAGGGTTTAGATGTTTCTCCCACTGCCTTTTCATTGCTTTTTGTAAATCTTTCTCCTGATCGGTTTTGGTTCAAGCAGAGGGTGTGTGTGTGTGTGGGGGGGTGTCCTTCGTGAGTCAGACAGGCTAGATACTGCACCCTGGTTCCCCAAGAACATAGAGCTGACAGGTAATAAGGGAGGACACGGCCATGGAGATGGCTGAGCCACCTTTCTGCATGGCGAGGGAGATCCCTGCATGGAGGCATCACCTCTGCTATAAGCTCAGAGGCATGATCAGGTCCAATGTTTAGATAAACTTTGACTTCTTGCTTCAGTAAGTTCTTAAGTACAGACAATGATTCTGAGATGCATTTCTGGTGTTGGACTTTTGGTCAGATTGTTACCTGTGAAAAAGAGAGAAGAATGCAAAGTAAGGCTCAAAACAGAGAAATAGGCAACTGTTAAATGTCTTTATCCAAAGTATTTTAGTTTTAAAAAAAAATACACACTTCATAAAGTGTGTGTGTGTGTGTGTTAGTGTGTTAGTTATTTGGAAGCATCCCTCTGTTGCAGTTAGGTTCCACGGGAGGGTTCCAGCTTGTAAAGGTTAGCCATGCAGAAATCAAGGCTTTGTGAATTTTTGCAAAGGTCACACTCATCAGCAGTTCCGGAAAGACAACTGGGAAGGGCTATAGTTACTACCCAATGATTGAACCATGGCTCTGGGTTTCATTTCCTTAAGAATACTGCCACAATCATTGGTTGTGTCACCAAGAGATAAAGAGGCTGCTCAGTCACTTGAAATTCAATTTGTACATTACTCAAATCTACCCCACCTCTTTCCTTCACGGTGCCTAGCAGCAGCTTGCTGGCACTCTGCATTTCAAATGCCTGAGCTGCAGGAAGCAGTTTAATAAATGGGATAGGCTTTGATTAATGTAACAAGCTGAAAATAGACAATGATGTAATGCGTATCTCAGCAAGAACTACAGTCTCAGATCAAATCTGTGCTCTAAAGAGAGACTGCTGCAGCAGAGAGTTCACCCAAAGAAGCATACGCTAAGCTTCTATAACACCTTGACGTTCAAAAACTACAATATATAACATTTAGACCTGTAATCCTGTTATGTCTATAAGCGTCCATGACAGGTGACTGCACAGTCATGAAGTTCAAGACCAGATTAAGTATATGACATTGACTGTGTTCAAGCAAGGACATTCTGGGCTACAACACCACACAGCTCTGATCTTATTTGGAAGAAGAAATACTGCAAATATTTTTGGCTAATAGAAATGTAGACGATGAGTCATTGTGGCATATGTAAAACAAAAGCCATAAATATTTCATTTTCAACCAGTAGTCTGTAAACATACTGTAGCTCATACAGTCAGAAATTGTCACAAGTTTATCGTTTCTGTGGTGGTACTACCTGCACATTGTGGGTATGCCACTTTAACACTGGCTTTGGTGACTATTACTCTTGGGTGGCTATGGGGCTCTGCATGATAGGAAGTTTAATCTGCTTTGGACCCTATCCTGTCAGGCCCTCTACAAACAGAACTCACATTGATTTAGGATTTTTGTTAGGAATCCATCAAGGTAATTCTTTAAGGTCACTTACAAAGCAAATAAACAAAAAATTTCATTCTGCCTTTCATCACTGCTTTAGAATGGTCCAAGAGGGTATGATTACTTTGTGATATGTAAAGAGGGTATAATTAATATATGCATACTTTTTTTCTGTTTGCTTGCTACATTAGAAATGTCTAAAATATCGGGTACTGACTTCCTTCCTTTCCCTGTGGTCTCATAATGTGACATCACAGGAAGTTGAACTTGAGTGGCAGCACTGCCCACTGTCCATAGAATAGGGAGGGGATGTCAAGACTGGATTTTTGTGCAAGATTGCCTTATTAGAATAGAAAAGGAGAGTTTTGGTAATTCTGAGTTTCCTATCTCTGTTTCCTGTTGTGGTAAATGAAGAACTCAAAGGATAACTTATAATTCTTCCTCTCCATTGTAAAAATAATGAGATTTAAATTCCACAATATGCAGAAAATGTTACTCATAGGACACTGTCAGTATTTTTTCATTATCTTAAAAATTATTTCTCTTAGTGCTGTTTATGTAACCCTTGAAACTTGCATTTGTTTCATTACCAAAGGCCAGATCCTGCAAATTTCTACATTAATGAATAGTTCCATTGCTACTTGAGCGAGTAAGAGTCAGCCTGGAAAACTCTTACTTACTTACTAAGTTTTTTTCTCCTGCAGTTGTAAGTAAATTGGTTTATCACTGTAAGGATTAGAGTTGATCCAACAATGGAAAAATGTGATTTGAGAATATGTTCACATTCAAAACTATGAGATAAGTTCATTTGACTGTTATTTATAGGATCATATTAATTATTGTCTGCAATTATTTTGTTGAACAACCAGTTTATTAATGAAAATGCTCATGTGTCCCAGAAACATCATGAATTTAAGCGCACAAATTTGTCATCTGAAAATTTGTACTGAAAGAGTGTTATTCATTAGTTGTCATTCATTATATTAGTTAATTTCCAGTTTAAACAGTTTCACGCATCCTATCAGGAAACAGAATCAATAAAGTGTTAACTTGGTGACCAGGCACATGCCACGAATAACAAATAGTTTAGGTGAATAGTTTGCAAACAAGCCGCGGGCTAAAATTTGGTTGCATAAAAGATATTTTGTAGAAATCAGGATCAGTTTTCAAATGATTCTCAAACAATAAAAAGACCTACAGTCAAATAATTTATTCACAATGAATAATTAAACCTACTCTAGTAGGGATGCTGATGAGTTCTGAGATACTGGCAGGTTTTTGTTTAGTTCATTTTAAAAGAAAACAGAGTATTGGGGAAGCAGCTTTTTATGGGGAGTTATGGCTCACTCTGCCAGTGACTGGTTTATGAAGGCCCCACCTGGAGGTAAGTGACTGCCCCCAGATGGCTGCTTAGTAGCACCTGGACCTAATAAAGGTTATCCACACTCATTTACAGGAAACTCCAAAGGGAGAAAAGAGGCTCCTGTGGAAAGGAGCTCATAGAGAAGCCTGAGCCAGTTGGCTGAGCCAGGGACCCTAGAAGCTGAGCTCTCCCAGGAGCCTCCTAGACAAGGTCTGTAGCCAGCAAGCATCAAAGAGGGCCTGGTCTCCGCCAGTGGGCCTCCAGACACTGGCTGCAAGCCCAGTCTGGCTAGATTCACTCATTGTCTCTGGAGAAGAGTCACAGCAGACAAACCTCCCCAAACTCCAAAGAAGGACATTACTCTGGTAGGGGCAAGAGGCTTAACACCAGGGGCAGAGATTGTTAATAAATGTGACACTCAACAAGGAGGTACTCTTTAGCACTTAAGAAGCAACAAAGAGTCCTGTGGCACCTTATACACTAATAGACGTATTAGAGCATAAGCTTTCGTGGGTGAATACCCACTCGTCGGATACATGCAGTGGAAATGTCCAGAGGCAGGTATAAATATGCAGGGAAGATTCAGGCTAGAGATAACGAGGTTAGTTTAATCAGGGAGGATGAGGCCCTCTTCTAGCAGTTGAGGTGTGAACACCAAGGGAAGAGAAACTGCTTTTGTAGTTGGCTAGCCATTCACAGTCTTTGTTTAATCCTGAGCTGATGGTGTCAAATTTGCAAATGAACTGAAGCTCAGCAGTTTCTCTTTGAAGTCTGGTCCCGAAGTTTTTTTGCTGTAGGATGGCTACCTTTAAATCTGCTATTGTGTGTCCAGGGAGATTGAAGTGTTCTCCTACAGGTTTTTGTATATTGCCATTCCTATTAGGAGCCATTCCTATTAGGAGGGTGACAACGTGTCTCCGTGCTCTTCCCGCGTCTGCAAGTGCCACCCCTGCAGCTCCCATTGGGGCCACAGAGATGTGCCAGCAGCCAGCTGCTTCCAGGAGCAGCGTGGGGCCGCGGCATGCAGGCAGCCTGTCTGAGCCCAGCTATGACAGGGCCCCCCTTGCCAGGGGCTCTGGACTGCAGCCCCTAAAGCCCCTGGGTCAATCTGGTCCTGCTGAAATGCTTCTGTTTTGTTTGATATTTCTCTTTAAGTGTGTCAAGACTACAAAATCATGGTAATAATAAATATAACGTGTATTTATCAAGCTGTCAAATGACACATTTTACTGCAATTTTTTCTGTCCCTGTCTCTACTACCTTTCCTATATTTTTCTCACTGCTCCAGTAAATGTTACCTATTTATTTAATTCTTGCAATGTTGTTGTGGCCATGTCAGTCCCAGGATATTAGAGAGACAAAGTGGGTGAGGTAATACCTTTTATTGGACCAACTTCAAAATTTTGAATCCTCAAACTCTAATAAAACCAAGACGAGAGTTTCTCTCCTACCCTCCCCCCACCACTCCACTGGAGCTGCTGCCTGCTTCAAATATGTTTTAAAAGCAGGCTCCGTTATCTTAATCATGCTAATATTCTGAGAAACAGCCTAATATTGTACCAGCATAATGCTGATCTGCAAGTGTTATGTCCTATTGCAAATGCCACCTGATTCAATTACATTTATAAGATGGTTTTAACATGGAAAATCTGAACTCAGAGTGGATATATTTAATGATGTCATACTATACTTAACCAGGTCAGGCCCTGTTTATTGTCAAGTACTAGTCAGTGTTTACTACACAATGTATCAGTCCCCTTCCATCTTTCAATATAAATTCATTCCACTCAGTTTCAGTGCAGGCGAAAGGATATACATTTTCATTAAAGAAAACACTGTATTATGACAGCACTAAATGAATCCTCTGAAATCACTTTTAAAATACTTTATTTCCTGCAGTTGGGTGGCTGTATGTATAAAAATACTTTCACTGACAAGAATGAAATATAGCTCCTATCTATCTATCTATCTATCTATCTATCTATCGTCGGCTCTTCAGGTAGTACTTGGCCCCATTTACTTCTTTAATAAAAAAGGAAAACAAATTGACTAACCAGCATAGAATAACATAAAATCCATCAAAGTGGAAGATAATATTTTCCTGGAGTGATTCATATTCACACTTCCTTCTGTGAGACTTTCATATATTTGGTGACATTGTGAAATGTCATTGAAGAAAAGGCAATCCGGTTTATCCTTGAGCAAACATACAAGTAGTAGAAGAACAGTGCATATGCAAAGCCTTTTTCTTCTTCCAAAAGGGACCTTTTATTTATTTATTTAATAGCTTACGCTAGTAAGGTACTGCATTATAAGAACTTGGTTAGCAAACATATTGTGCAATCGAATGACTTGAATAACAAAATTCCCCGCAGAGTGTTTCAGAGCTAACTGCATTTGCACTCTGCAAGGAGATCAATTCTTCACCCTCATTGATTTTCTTCAGTTGCAGAACGAGGATTATGCACAATGTGAAACTGTATTCCCAGACTTATCCAATCTGATTTCTGAGGCAGCACTAAAAAGGCATGGTGCTGTACTGTAAACATAAGGTTACAAAAGTACAAGGTATCAAATTTGTACTTCTGCTAATGCTACGTGTTAAACAGAAGCCCAATAATGTATGATGTGAGCCGTCTTACAAAAATATTATATTGGTGATAAACAGATGGGGGTGTGGTATGGAGAAAGAGCTTCCGAATATTATAAATGTGCAGAGATGCCAAAGTTAGAAATGGAAATGCATTGTATAGATTCATTTAAATCCCAAGACATGTTAAAGTATAATATAGTTTCCCTTTCTAGGAGCCTTGAGATTTAGAGTAAAAACATAAAAAGAAATAATTTCTTCTAAAACTTCAGAGTCAGAATGTAGTACATCTTCAGAATTTGAAATAACCTTGTAATTTACAATGTATGCCAGTTTTAAAAATGTAGTAATTACAGTAAAATATATCAATGTAAAATGACAGCTGACAGTAGCTTCACTGTGATCTTCAATTTCCCCACGTGCCAACTTTGCACATAAGCCATGGAATACCATCAAATGCTGTTAATTTATAATGTTCAACCAAAGACAGGAGTGAATAAAATTAGGCTGGCTCAGAGTCTTCTTAACTAAGCCTTACTGTGTAGTCCTGGTTGGACATAGCTAAAAACAGCAGAGAGAGAGCAAAAAAACCCACTAGAGTCTTGAACAAAAGAAATTCCTTGTTTCAACCTCTGCTTTCTGGATCAGATGGAGAAGAGGAAGCTATTCCTGGAACTTTCAAACTGCTTATGAAAACAGGGCTCTTCCTACAAAGGCAAGATAAGTGATTACACATCAGCCTTTCAAAGGTAACTTATCCAGAAAATGATCTTTTTGCATGGGGCATACTCCATTATTTAAGATCACTGTCACATCTCTCTGTATTTACCCAAGGCTATCGCATATTCATTCATACATACATACACAGAGTAGGACTCACTTTATGTAAAGCATGTCAGTAGGAAGAAGGAGGTTTTAGATTCTTTAAACCAAAGAGCTTTGGGTTGATGCATATAGAGGATTAACAGCTTCTCCTACTTAAATTTTAATGTATAAATTAGCTAAGTAGTGCCATCCTGGAAAATAAAGATGTTAGATAAAAAGGGGTTGATTCTGTAGAGAGCAGGGGTGCAGTATTGCACATTTGAGCACAAAGTAAAGTGGTGAGCAGAACAGGAGAACCAAAGCTTGAATTAATGCGGCCACCAAATTACTCACGCTCAGAAGCAGGAGTAAGACTAAAGAGAGGAACATGTAGCTAAGTGCCTTGTTTGTAGGTTGCAGATCATGTTTAAAACTTCTCTCCTTGGACATGCCCATTTTAGTCCTTGCCTCCACCCTTTTTTATGTAGTGTTTTTATTAATAGAGAGCAATCAAACAAGGTGTTTGAGATTTCCTTCTACTTAGTGTGGAGGACTACAATGGCCTAGATACAATGGTGTATATGGTGCAGTCGTGCCAGGGCCCATGAGGTTATGGGGGCCCAGCCAGGTGGAGTGGCACTCTGGCACTTCACGGGCCACACATGGTCACAATGCCACTCACTCAAATTTGGCCATCCCTCCATCAGACACAGGAGTGTCTGGCCCAAATTTGAGCGGTGGCATGACTGGGCGCACAGAGGGAGCAGTGCTGCTCAGGTTTGTCCCAGCCATCCCTCCATTATGACAGAGGGGCAACCAGGCCAAACTGGTGTGGCACTGTGATCCCAGGCAGCAGGTTGCAATGCCCCTCATCACTCAAATTTGGCCTGTGTTGTGTGAGTGTGGGGTACGTGATGGGAGCAAGTAGAGTTGCTGGGTAGCTGGGATTGTGAGGAACCACCCTAGCCCAAGTTGAGAGTGGACCACTTAGCTGGGAGGGGTGCCAGTCAGTGGCCAGAAAGGTTCCTGGGGCAGTGGGTGAGAGGCTGGCGGATGAGTTGTTGATGGGCTATGGGGTGAGTGCAGAGTGTTGGTGTTGAGGGTTTGGGGTTGAGCATGTACTAAAATCATTGTCTTCAAGTATATGCTTAAAGTTAAGTATGTGTTTAAGTGCTTAAGGGATGGACACAAGTATGTGCTTAAGTGCTTTTCCTTAAATGGACCCTGTGGGTCTGATCCAAAGCCCACTGAAATCATTGGGAGTCTTTTCACTGACTTCAATGAGCTTTTGATCAAGCCCTACATTCCCCCCCCCCCCCCTGTAAAACATGTCTAAAGCCTATTTCTAAAAATACTTAAATTCAGTATTAAAGTTAGATTTTAAAGCAGTGTACTGAAAATAATCTCGTTTCTGGAAAAGTTATGTTTGTAGAACTTAGTATGCTTGATCTAAGTGAGAGTAGTCTAAATAAATATTGCAATGTAATTTGATAATGAATAAGTAGGAGGATGCAGAGAGAGAACTAACACCATTGTTTAACCTCAAAACTATGCTAATAAGTAGGGTGATAGACATGAAACTTGGAATAATGGAGCTGTTATTCTAGCCCAGTGGGGCTGTCTCAGGAGACTCATAAATGGATTTGCCATGCCATGACTAAACATAGTTGCAGTAGTGTATTTTGCATAGCCTAAAGTATCTTGTTGCAGCGTATCCTCGCATTTATCAAACTAAATCACATTTAGAAGAAAATATATTCTTCCATTTGAGATAGGAGACAGCTATGTATATTATTTGCATACTATTTGTTTGCCTGCATGTAAAACTGACGAATACTCTAGAAATAACCTGTTTGTGAAAGGGATTATATCAGCACAAGAGTTTCATTAATCTTTGGTGTGCCTGTTAAAAATGAAAATTATCCTGCTAAGAGGAAAAACCATGAAGAATGCAAAATATGAACATAAATACACACACACACACACGTTTGTTTGACCTACAGTCAATTATTATGCCGAGTCTGACTCTAAGAATATTTGAACGCCGCGTGGGTTGAAGCCATCTATAGTTAGTCAACACTGAATACGCAGTGCATTTCATTTCTGTTTACAACAACCATACCCTAGCAATAGAAGATCAAATACTTTTGGTACTGGGCTGAATTTTTAAAAAGTACTTGATGTTCCCTGTGAATCTGCTCTCAGTTACAGCTCATTAAAGGGACTGGTCTACTGGTGATTCTGTAAATACAGACATAAGCTGAAAGGGCTGTTTTTAAAGCAGAAAGTACAAGATTGATGTTAAGTGATTTCCACTTCAGTCTATCTTATTTGCAGTTTTCAGTTCTGATAGCATGTGGTTATGAAAGAAATAAAAATGCAGAAATGTGCACTGTGTCCAATTATCGGTTGGCCTTTTTCAGCACAGAACCATACAATTACAATTAAAACCCTGAAATGAGCCAGTATCGACTTCCATCTGTTCATAGTGGTGTGGTTTTTAGATAAAATATGTTGAAATGAAGACAGATAAGCAAGAGGTTGCCATAATGGTTTTACTTCCGATTACTGGCAGTTAACTTTTCCATCCACACTCTTTTTTACATCTGGTTAAAAAAGAGGAGTAGCGGGGGATGTCCCAAAGAAACCACACTTGTTAAAATAAAAAATATTTTAAAAAATCTACTGACAAGTTTAAAATACTGTGAGTGCTCCACCCATACCGGTTGTTCTATATGTTAAACCATGAGGATGAGCTATAAAACTAAACTTCTGATCACTCATGGTCATTAAAATCCCATAGTGTATGTCACATGAGTAGGCCTCGTAACCTCAGTGTCCTGGACATATTCCAAGTCAGATACAATGAAAACTATTACTAACAACTACAATTAGAGCCCAATCCTATTTTAGCTGTTATAAAAGGTGGCCACTCAACACAGGTTTCACTCTTCCTTGTTTCTTAGAATTTTTAATAAAATGTTTTCATTTATGTAATGTGCAACCCTCAATCCTTTATACTTCGTATGGGCCATTGTGAATTGGAAGCACTGATCCAATGTTCGAAAGCTATTATTAGCCATTTGTAGCTCCAGAGGCTCAGAATTCATGACTCAGACCTCTACCATCATGAGATTTTATTTTTTTTTAAGTGTGGATTTTTTTTTTCAAGTAGCCATCTGATTTTTGAGTCTGTTGACCTATATGACTGCTGTGCGATATTTTAAAATTGTTTGAGCAACTATTGTTATATTCTCTTACACCAGATACCAAACCACTTCTTATCAACAAACAGGCTGGCTTTCACCTGGATTGTACTGGACAGCTTCCGAATCTGACACAACATATCAAAGATGAACATGAAAGGGGATTGATTATGGGAATGGTGTCAGTTGATCTCTCAGCTGCCTACAATACAGTCAATCATTGTGGGCTCCTTGCCAGAGTACTAATGGTAAAGAAGAACCACCACCTCACAAAGCTAATATAGACCATGCTGGAGAATGGAAGATTCTTCATGAACTTTTGTGGAAAATGGAGCTGCTAGTGATGACAGAAAAATGGCCTCCATCAAACTAATGTCTTAGCATCTACATTACTCAACATCTATATAAATGATCAGCTGAACTAGCTTAGCACAAGGTCCTTTATCGACACAGATGATCTGTGCATCATCACAGAGCACAAGGAGTCTGGCATATTAGACAGTAGTGTGGTGACTGCACTTCACAGCTTAGACAAGTATTCTGTAGCCAACCAACTGTGTGCAAATCCAGTTCAGATGCAAGTCAGTGCATTTCATCTGAAAAATTGAGAGGCCAAATGTGAACTCAAAGCAGCTGGCTTGAGACAAAACTTATTCATTCCATAATTTCTGCATACCTCGGTGGTACTCTCAACCACACACTCACGTCAAGAAAACTAAAGCCAGGGTTAGCATATAAAACAACAATCTCAGCAAGCTGGTTACATCAAAGCGGGATGTAAGACCCGTCCACTTGCTGGCCCTTTGCTACTCATCTGCTGAATATACCTGTGCAGTGTGGGCACGATCCTCTCACACAAAGAAGTTAGACCCTGTATTTAACACCGCCAGCCACTACAGTACAGGATGCCTTAAATCTACCCATGTCAACATCCTCACAGTTATTGCTCCTCCTTATATATATTGGGAATTTGCTAGTAGAGTCGAGCTCACAAGGCAATGTACAGATCCAAGACATAAGCTATATGATATAACACCAATGCTGAGTCAATTGAAGTCATGACAAAGTTTTCTTGCCACTGTTAAACCACTAACATCGTCACACCAGTATTGTCTTAATCAACTCTGCACTGAAGTTGGCAGGTCTAGAGTCATGATGATCAGCTAGCTACATCACTGGCCCCAATTCCTGTGACTTCAGCACAAAGCCTCAAAATATGAAGTGTCTCCTGCAATGCCAACTGCTTGAGCACAAATGCTCCTCCAGTGACCTAGCAGAGTGTAATAATTACATGTGCATAGATGTGGCGGGAAACAGAATGAGGACATGTAAAGAAGGAGGAGGAGGGAGCGCCCCAAATTTGTGTGCAATCATTTCAGGTTCAAAGTTGAGCTTTAAATACAAACACACACACAAATACAGTCCAATCCAGTGGCTGCTTGGATTGGGGACCCCACTTACCTTCTCTTATCCCCAGAGGTGTGGGTAGCTACAATTATATTCCTCTCCATCCCCGTCCCTTAATATATTATTTTTCGCTCCTCTTGCCATCTAGTTTCTGCCTCATTCACATTCAACCGTCATGCTGGCCCACACTTTCTAGTTCACCCACATACATGTTCTCTATGTTTAACTGCCCTCCATATTTTCTCCACCCTTTCCTCTCAAGTAAGTTTCTTACTCCTCATATTCTTCTTTTTTGTCACCCCATTTCCTTGCACTACTTAGTCTCCTCTTGCATCTCTTATTCCCCTTCCTACTTCCCACTTCACTGCCCCCTCAATATTCTCCCCACATTTCCTTGAAAGCTCCTCCGCCTTCTTCCTGCATGCCTCATTCATTTGTTACCCTCAGTCTCCTGCGGCCTTCACCCCAGAATTACCCTAGCCTACATCCGCTCAGTCTTACTCTTGCTCTCCACATTCCCCTTCATTCCCCAGTTCCCATTACTCCCCATAGTTTCCCGTCTAGTCTCCTAACCATATGACATGGGGAAGCTATCTTCCCTAGGAGCTGTCTGGATTCAATCCCATGGAACATAAAGGGGGGGATTGTGGCATTTTTTTCATATGTGCGGCTATAGGGAAATGACAGCCCTCTTGACTGAGACAGCTTGATGGCTTCAGACCCACTGGTTGTAACAGGAAAGATTTTGACTAAGGGCAACATTTGCATGTTTGATAGCAGAAATCAGGAGATCACAGGAAATTTTAAAAACATTGCAAGACTTGCAATTAAATTATGAGAGCTGACACTTCTGTCTTTGATTCTTAATCATTTGGGGGTAAATCAAAAACCTTTGTATTCTGTCCATCTTATCAAGATGCTTATAAATATTGCATTATGTATGGAAAACAGGTCAGCAGGTGTATAAATTACACGTCATTTATAATGTGAAAGATTCTTAGGGTCTGAGAATTTAATGGTCAGTACAATCATGATTAGTAGGTGGCTATAAGTACAGATTTGAGAGTAATTATATTCTCTTTATCTAAATTCCCCTTGTAGTTTCATTAAATACATTGTTCTTCATTCATCCTAGGGCCCCAGGCCTAATATTACACTGATTTAGGCATATGCATAAATCCTTCAAGGCTCAGGCCCTAAACTGTTATGTATTATTGTGTTGTATATTCATATTCAAAACATAAAACCCCAAAAATGTGAGCACAATTATGAATGTAATTTGTACACAATTATTGTGGTTGCACATGCAGATCAATTATTCATATGTGGAAATATCAGGTAAGGTATCTAATAACCCAAAGGAAAACTGCTTATCTATCTCCAGCTCATCTGAATACCAGGTTAATGAAGCTAGGCCAACTTCTCAAATACCTTTAGATAAGAGCTAATTTTCTTTATTTCTGTCCACTCTGTTCTCTTCCCTTTTATACCGTTATCTATTTATTGTAACTGAACCAATTTTCAGACCACTTAATTAAATTCCCTGTATGGTAATAAAATAAATATATTTAATTTCCTCACAAAACAGGGAAGTATATATTAAATAGCACTTACCTAGACTACAGTATTTGAAAAAATAGCTCATAATCATTACAAGCTTTCTACTTTTAATGCATGAAAGTCCTGATTATAAAATGGTACCAATAATTCATGCTTCTAAATTATAACTCAATACCTATATTTTATTATCACTAATTACAGTGATACAAATATTATTTGGCTTGAAAAGGCAGAGAAATAGCTTCTTACTAGTTTTAGTTATCTCCAGTCTTGGGGATTATCTGAGGAAATGATTAGACACAGGGAAACTGCAAGGTTCTCTGGTCACGGTGCCATTTAATTCAAACATCGTCATTAGCATCCAGGAAACAATGCTGTCCTTTAGACTCTAGAGGTTAAAAATGCTCAATCTATTAAACTGAAACATGTATAAAGTCCAAGATGAAATTGTTACTTTTATTTATTTCGCTCAATGCACTGTACAAATCAGTAGCTTTCAATTAAAAAAAAAACCACTGTAAATAAACATGACAAATAGCATTAAGAACCTCTAAATTCTTCCACCCTATTAATCTCACCAAATCAACCTCTCTTAAAACCTGAAAAATTCAAAGACTACACGACTGAGGGCCCATTCCTGCAAACGTTCCATACATAGTGCTAGCTCAGTTAAACAACTCAGGGTAGAATGTATTATGCCCATTAATGTGTGTTATCATAATATGCCCCATATACTATGCATCAAATTATGCCAAAAAAATGTGACAAAGCCTTGTGTTTTATGCAGCAGAGCTACATGAATTCTGAAGTAAGTGGAAATTATATGACAATATAATACAATAGATAGAATACAAAATTCTACAATAAACTTCAGTTGAATTTAAATATTTCTAAAAATGCACATTGTGAAAATACGTGACCAGTACAGTTATTTATTTTCATGGTAGGGCTTATCAGGACTATACAGGAGAGGAGACTTCTTGGACTCTGTGGTTGGCTGGGGAGCAGACAGCATGCAGCAGAATCAGAAACTGAAGGGGGCTGAAACAAAGACTTGTGGGGGCCAGGAGGCTTATAGGAGGATGCAGCAGAGCTCTCCTCCTGTGGTGTTTAGGAGGTCTTTGTAGAAACCTTGCATCCAACAAGACAGCTCTTCAGCCTTTCCTGCCTCCTACCTGTGGCTCTGGTAGCATGTGGCTCTTATCTTTACTGCTGTCCTAATAATGGAAGAACAACATTTTGTTGCCTGCAGCTTTAAGGAGAGCAGAGAAGGAAGGCAAAATGACAGAGATGCTGAGGAGCTGGAAGATGGCATGAAAGTGGCCACTTCGGTGGACTTACGAAGTGCAAAAAGAGATTTATATGACATCTTGCCAAAAAGATCAATTATGTGGCCATTAGTATGGCTGCAAAATCACATTATCTGAGAGTGCTCTCTTTAAACAGATCTTATTAATAATAACTGAAGAATATGATACATTTTGTTCCCCCGAATTGAATGGGGAAGTGGAGAAGGGAGTGTGGGGGAAGAGAGGGCTAGTCTTAGATACATTGGCATACCAATGTTAAGGGAGATAAATACTCACAGTTTCAAGTTTGTTCCTGCATTGAAGAGGAAGCCCATTATCTTGTGCTGTGGAGCCATTCAGATTAAACTTGTATTTAGCTTGTAACACCAATTTTTTTAGTTTTAAGTTCTTTCTGTAAAGATGCTTTAGATGAACCAGTGTTGTGGGCTCTGGAGAGATTCCTTAAAATTTAAGGCTGCTCCTGGATGAAGAAAAAACAGAATGTTCCCATTGAATATATCTCACCTCTCAGCTTCCCATCAAAAAGCATGCTGTGCCATAGCGAATATTTTGATCTCTCAGGACTTTCTTCACTTCCAGAAAATAACAGTGACCTCTTTGAATCTCTAAACTGCAGTTTGGGTAAAAATTAAATGAACATGGAGTTGCATTTCATTTCTCATCTCTGGCTAATCTCAACATTTTACCCCTACCTCTGTACTTGAGACATCTGAAGAAAAGTGTCTAGGCAAAGCTCCCGGTTGGTGACTCTGCCAGCATTGTGTGTGCCTTTCAGTCGTCAGGGTCTCAATGTGCAGGTCCTTGCAGAATATCATTTTGAGTAGAACTTCAGAATAGTTTTCTGTATCTGCTCCTTCCATTCCCTCCAGCATGGCTCCAAGCCTGACATGTTTTCACTAGGAACTGTTCGCAGGATCATCTACCATGTCCTGGGATGAGAAAGCATCTTTTAATAGTTTTAGGCTGATAGATTCTAATATCTGTGTACAGTGCCAAGTATTTCTCCATCTTGTCAATTAGATTTACCATACTTTTAGCAGCTTGCTTCTGCAGTGCTCGAATGTTGTGGGTATTGTTTGTAGTTTCTTTAACGTATTTATTTCCTTCCCTAATTGCTTTTATGACTTTTCTGATTGCTGTAATTTGCAGGGATTCTTCAAGGTTCAGCCAGAGACAAGTTGAGGCTTTGGATTCTGTGTCCAATACAGGAGTTTCTGGTATTTGGGGGTAACCTGCTGAATAAGAATCCGGTAAAAGACTGTTTAATCTATCCTCTACCCCTGTTTCCTTGCATGATACCATATCGTTTAATGTGAATGGATTTTAAATGCAGTCATTCCTAGCCTTTTTTATGTTTTGTATGTGCCCAAAACATCCACTCACTCAACCTTCACCAAACACTGCTCTCTCTGATCCCTCCGTCACTGAATTTCTCTTTTCTGGCAATCACCACATCTCCTTTGGCATTACCTGCTTGCCTCCTGCACCCTACCCTGCCACCCAATCTTCTGTGACTTCCAACTCATCAATGTATGTTATTCATCTCTCTCCTGCAGCCCTCTGCTCCTGGCCCGCTCTTCCACTGACACAGTAGTTGGCTCCCTCCACTCCGTGCTCTCTGGCACCCTTCATTCCTTTGCTCCGCTCACTCTCCACAAGCTCTATCATAATATCCAATTAAGTTTACCTGCTAGGATGCTTAAGATATCTACATATATTTCTAGTGTCATACTTCAAGCCTAAGAACTGGCACTGTTTGGAGATCTGTACTGAAAACTGAGGATAAGGGGTAAACAGAAATACCCTGGGAATTTTGAAAAACATATTTACCAGAATTTTGCACTCTGAGCAATTCAGAGTATATTTTGGCTGAAAATATAAGATGCTGCCCATTACTGTATTACCCTTATGCAGAAGGAGGAAAGTATGAACATCATGAATGGTTTACATTACTTTGCATAACTTGCCACACAACCTTTGTTTAACATTCAAGTAAGATTACCCAGATAAAGAAAGAAGGCAAGAGAGAGAAAAACTTATGCAATCTATGGTTAAAGCAATCTAAAGGTCAAAATTGTAATATTAAATAAATCTTACATGATTTTATACACCCTAATTTATTGTCTATGTGCAACTGACATTTTAGCTCTTGGTTTAATACCAAGCACTTCAAAGTATTCTTGTAGAAGAATGGTTGATAACCCTCTTACGCAGTATAATTGGAATTCTGCGTGTTAGAACATTTGGTTTCTGAAAGATTTTTGAAAATGTTAATAGCTGTCTTTTAAAATGGTGTAAGTGTGAAATGCTATGAAAAGCAAAGGTTTAAATGTCATTCTGTCTATAATTTTCATACTGTAAAAACTAAATAAGTTTTTTTTAATAAAAAAACCTAAAGGCCTGCTGCAAGTTTAAAGATATAAGCTAGCTCATTATTATTATTAAAAAAAAAAACAGGCTTTAGGCTTGTTCTGCTAAAATTTACATTTGAACATTTAACTGGATGACTGTGGTAGTGGTGAAGATTCCTCCTATTTCCTGACACATGTGACTGGAGTGTGAATAATTCACCAAAAAAATATGCACCCGATGAGTCTTCCAGAGCCTCATCACCTTTCTCATCAGAGGTATTTTTCCTTCATGACTCCACAGGCACTCAGGCTGAAGAGTTATGCAGGCTTTCTCTGGGTCAACCATGTTTTACTGCCATATATTAAGAAGGAGCCTGTAGAACTATGTCAATAATGCAAGTGCAAGATTTTGTTTGGTTAGTTTCTTTTAATATTTATCTGGACTGGAGAAGAACAGATAGTTTCAGTTCCAGTGCAGAGATCTTTTGCAATCCTTTTACTTCCGGGATTATTCCATGCATTCTGGATTATCTGGATTTTAAAAAGCAGCAGTTTTTATAGTCTATCCACTCAGAAATAATCCTCCAAAAGAAGAAACAGAACAAAAATGATCATATTCCAAGAAGGTGGTATCAGCAAAAACCTGTTATTTTTGTATTCTCCTTTATCGATTATTATTAAATATAATTTAGGGATAAAAGTTAGCTTTAGAGAATTGCCGTCTCAACACTTTCTTTACCATTAACAAGGGTATCGGTTTACCATCAGACCTGCCTAAATCAAAGGGATGAGAATGTTTACCAGAGCAAAAATATGGTATGAAAAGCAGGTAAGGGAAACAACAACCATGACAAGAATGCCTTGTCCTCACATGTTGGTTTTAGGAAGCTAAAACAACTTTTCCCTGATCTACTGTAACAATAAAGATTTATTTCAAGCAAAACAAGATAAGATAATATTTCTACATGTGAAAGGAAAATATTCTTTTAAGTCATATTGTAAACTTTGTAACTACTCAGCCCCCACCAAATTGTTTTCTTTACTATGAACCTGGTAAATAAATTAGTTAAAGAGCTTCTGTCGAGAGAAGGATTTCCCAAATGTTGTCATTCACAGAGCATCCCTCTTCCAAGCCCAGAAAAAAAAATAGTGTAGAAGGAAGAACTTTTCCTACATGAAGCATCTACCACGCATGGCCCAGGAGACTGTGCACCTATGCAAGGGATTCTAAACCCTATACTTCAGCTCACTACTGCAGCAGAGATGCTGCTGCTGCTTGGGTGGTAAGAGATCACTAGGAACTTCCCTTCCAGAGAAGGGAGGAAGGACCCTCCTCTAATGTACCCCTGTGATGGGTGCTCAGCCTCTTAGGTGGGAAAGAGGTGTGTAGGCCAGGGTTGGAGGTCGGAGTGAATCAGAGGAGCATCAGAGGAGAATGCAAAGGATGGATTTACTGCATGCTCCTATGTGTAGAGTTCCAGTACTAAATGCTATCTTGCTTTTATGTTTATTTTGGCAACGTAGGTGTCTGATACACTCTTCTCTGCTATGCAGTATGTAAAACAGATGTGTTTATTTAGATATTAGTGAGAGAAATTAAAACAACAATCTTAGAAACAGGGCAAGAATTAGTTCAAACGAAAAAGAGAAGATTATTTTTGCTTGATAATGTCAAGGGCAAATGAGGGAACCACTGCAATGTCAAATGTCCTGTCTTCTCTTGGCTGTGGGAAGTGGGGGAACAAACAACAAAAACCAGACCCAGGGTAGTTGTATCACTAGAAAAGCCAGATTCAGTATCTGATGTTTTGTCAAAATGAAAACTAAAGCATGGCTACTTGAGTCTATATCTTACTGACATCAATGAGACTTTTGTCAACGCCCAATGAGTAGGCAGAAAGACCAGAGAGTTTTGTTTTCTCCCAAGACATCACGGTAGCATTAGAAATTTATTCCTTTATTAGGTGGCTATTAATAAGAGTCTTGTACTTTAAAATATTTTTTATTTGCTGCACAAAATGTTTAGCATTGGTACATTTGTATTCATACATTCATTCCAGGAAGTTACAACATACTGAAAATGCCATATTGTGTATCTTTAAAGATTCTCATATATCTTATCTAACTGTCCATTACCTCCTTTAAAAAGAATAACAATATATTATATCAAGAACATAAAAGACACCAGCTGGTACCAAATTTCATATTTTCAATAACAATGGAAAACCTTAATCACCTTTAGAGTCCAGTGAGGCCAATGTGAATGTACTGTAAATGTTAGCTAAGTATTTAATGTTAACAAAGAACGGTTTATAACCTGATGAATTTTTTTGTGGTGACATTTCTCAATCTTTGTTTTTTTTTCTTTAATTTCTATCTTTTCACTCAAAGAAGATCCTAGAGTGACCTTGAAATCTGCACTGGCATTTTCCTGGCAGAAAAAGAAGCTCTTGTTTCTCATTTGCAAAAATGAATAACAATTTGATCATTCTTAAACTTCTAAAAGGTTAATTATGCTCTCTCTATGAGCACTGAATAAAAACCTGCTTTATCTCTGCCCAAATGAAATCCACAGGGCTCCTGTTCCTTGTACTCTGCCTGGAGACCAAATCCTGCAAGCTGTCAATTAACTCCTATCAGCTCATAGATCTGTGTGAGCTGCAGTTGATTTTCTCATCCGAAAACTATGACAGCTCTCATTTGCCAGAGCTGTCGGGTGACTTAAAATTTTTTGCAGCACAAAAGTGTTATCTGGCTGTGGGCTTGGTGGACAGAAAAGGAGAGAAAGAGAGAGAGAGAGTGGCAGAAGAGGTCATGGATTAGAGACAGTTCGTTCTTAGCGCTAAGATTTCCATCTGGTTGCAGAGCCCCATTTGAACTCAAGCTTCATGTTTCAAACAATAATAGAAACTGAAACATTATGTGCTACAAAGAAGATTCCATAAGTTGGGTGCCTTTTTAATCGCACTGCATAATAACAACCAGTCACCTATGAGACAAGACTGTCAAGCCATCGAATTAGTAGAACAGAAACAGCAGCATTAAATATTACCCCAGCTGCTATTTGTTCCTGGCCATAAAATGGCTCTTTACTTCTGAAGTCAGAAATGGTAAACTTAAAAGGGAAGACTGAGATGCTTCAAGAACAACATTTCATTTTAGCCTTAAAAAGTATTATTTTCAAAATAAAGGAATAAGTAAAGGTGAAAAAAACTTCACTGACTGGTGAGCGATCGTCACATTTTCTCCCCGTTTGTTTTGTTTGTACAATGTAGCCCCTGATCTCGTTTACTGAAGAACAGATACAGCTCTCAATGGGAGTTGTGTGATTGTAATGCATGCCTTAGAAATCAGCATTAGTAATTCATTTTAGCCATATACTTTATGGTCTTGCAGTTAGGACATGTGACAGGAGATCTGGGGTTGGTTCCTGGCTCTTTCACAGACTTCCTGGTTGACTTTAGGAAGGTCCTGTATGCAGTGTTGTTGTAGCCATGTCAGTCCCAGGAAATTAGAGAGACAAGGTGGATGAGGTAATATCTTTTATTGGACCAACTGCTGTTGGTGAGAGAGACAAGCTTTTGAGCTACTCAGAGCTCTTCTTCAGGTCTGGGAAAGGTATTCTGAGTATCACAACTAAGGGCACGTCTACACTGGCAGAGTTACAGCGCTGGCAGTTACAGCGCCGCTCAGAGAGTGCTGAAGGGAAACTGCTGTTGTGTGTTCACACTGTCAGCTGCCTGCGCAATAGCGTGTTCACACTTGTGGCACTTGCAGCGGTATTCGGCGTGGTGCACTCTGGGCAGCTATCCCACAAAGCACCTCTTTCTCTTTTGCCACTAAGAGTTATGGGACGGCAGAGGGGGCCATGGGGCATCCTGGGTCCTGTCCCAATGCCCCATGATGCATTGCTTCGAATCCCAGCAATTCCCGTGCTTCCATCCGCATTTGGTGCCATCTTTCAACCATTTGTGTACTGCGCACCCTGCCTCTTTTGGGCTGCAGGAACGTATCCCAAACTGCTGACCAGTATGCTGCTCACTCTGACCAACACGTAACGAGTGGCAATGGAGTTATTCCTTAAACTACAAAGGCAAGAGACGTGTGACATTGATCTCGCCACGCGTAGTAGCTAAGACACGAGATTGCTTGCGGCTTTCACGGAGGTGCTGACCATAGTGGAATGCCACTTTTGGGCTCGGAAAACAAGCACTGAGTGGTGGGATCACATCATCATGCACGTCTGGGACGACGAGCAGTGGCTGCAGAACTTTCGCATGAGGAAAGCCACATTCATGGGACTGTGTGATGAGCTTGACCCAGCCCTGCGGCACAAGAACACGAGAATGAGAGCTGCCCTGTCGTCAAAGAAGCGCGTGGCAATTGCACTGTGGAAGCTGGCTACTCCAGACTGCTACCAATCAGTCACTAACCAGTTCGGAGTGGGAAAGTCGACCATTGGAGTCGTGTTGATGGAAGTGTGCAGGGCCATTGATCACATCCTACTACGAAAGACCATGACTCTGGGCAATGTGCATAACATTGTGGATGACTTTGCACAAATGGGCTTCCCTAACTGCAGAGGGGCGATATCTGGCATGCACATTCCAATTCTGGCACCAGACCACCTAGCCACCAAGTACATTAATTGCAAGGGGTATTTCTCAATGAATCTCCAGGTGCCTCTGGATCACCGTGGGCGTTTCACAGACATTAACGCAAGCTGGTCCGGAAAGGTGCATGACGCACGCATCTTTTGGAACACAGGCCTGTTCAAGAAGCTGCAAGCAGGGACTTTCTTCCTGGACCAGAAGATCACCATAGGCGAAGTCAAAATGCCCACTGTGATCCTGGGAGCTCCTGCCTACCTCTTAATGCCGTGGCTTATGAAGCCATACACGAGGCAACTTGAGAGCAGCAAGGAGTGGTTAAACAACAGGCTGAGCAAGTGACTGTTGAGTGTGCTTTTGGCTGTTTAAAAGCCCTCTAGTGATGCCTATATGGGAAGCTGGACATGGCCGATGACAATATTAGTGTGCTTATAGCCACGTGCTGTACGCTCCATAATATTTGTGGAGGGAAGGGTGAAAGCTTCACTCAGGGCTGGACCACAGAGGCTCAGAGCCTGGAGGGTGAGTTTGAACAGCCAGAGGCCAGGGCTATTAGAGGGGCACAGAGAGGGGCCATAAGGATCAATTTGAAGCTGAAAGCCACTAATATTTGTTGCTATGCTTAGGATTGCAGGGCTCTTTTTGCTTTCACTTAACAGAATAAAGATTGCTTTCAAACCAACACATATCTTTTATTAAAAGACAACAACCAGAGGAGAGAGTCAAATGAAAACATTCATTAGCAGGGAGGGGCATAGGAGGTGAGGGAAGGGAAGGTCTCAAGAGGAGGAGGGGTACCAGGACAGCTACAGATTTGTGTATGTCCAGGGATCATACCCAACCTTCTCCTTTGGAGTACAGAGCAGTGGGTGCTGTTCTTCAGCAGGGCCAAACTGCAGATGGATGGGTGTTGAGTGCACTGGGTAGTGGGAGCCTGCAGTGCTGGACTGTGAGGAGGGAGGAGTGGAATGCTGCAGGTAGAGACTGGAGCCAGGAGGTTGATAACAGTGTGTTGGCAGTCTGTGGGGGGCGCATGAGAAAGAGATTTGCGACAGTGGCTGCAGGGGAGGGCGGCCGCGGAGCTGCTTGGTTTGAAGAGCTAGTATCGCCTCAAGCATGTCCACTTGGCGCTCCATAACCTTCAAGAGCCGTTCTGTGGCTTCTTTCTGGTGTGCCGTGCTCTCTTTTCATTCCCTCTTCTCGCTGTCCTGCCATTCCTTCAATTCCTTTTCCTCGGTAGTGGAGTGCATCATAACATCACGCAGAAAGTCCTCCTTAATTCTTCTTGGCCACTTTCTAATTCTGCACAGCCATTCTGTCGCCGATAACAAAGAGAGAGGCTGGACTCCCAAGGTCATCTCTGAAATCTAAATGCAACATTTTACAGAAGCCATATTGTTTGCAACACAGACAACACTGATTCAGTGCTTTAAAACACAGCCGGTACTCACACACCTGTCACTAACTGGCTGACCCCAGGCAAGCACACATGAGCCACAAGACCGCCAAAACGGTAAGTAGCCACAGGGGTAGGGGAAATCACGCTTCCTGGACCCTGTTGTACACTGGGCACGTGGCTCTTGGGGAGAGACAGCACTGTAGGGGGGGCCTGATAATCATTCCTGTCTCCACACTTTCCACAGGATGTGATCATTATGGAAGATATCCCGCTGCTGAGGGTGAGCAAGGAATCAAGGGAGGGGCTTCAACAAGCCTTTTGCCCTGGCCCCTACGCAGCTCACCTATGTGCAGCAATGGTCCCATCTTCCCCCCCCAAGATTTCCTTCTCCTGGCTCGGTCCACTCTCGACTGGCACGTGAGCCAATGAAGTATCTACTGGGGCCTTTGAGGTGGAGGTGGGGTCACCACCGAGTATCACGTCCAGCTCTTTGTAGAACTGGCAGCTTGTGGGATCAGCAGCGGAGCAGCGGTTTGACTCTCGTGCCTTGTGGTAGGCGTTCCACGGCTCCTTCACTTTTACCCTACATTGCAACGTGTCCCGGTCATGGCCCTTTTCTATCATGGATCATGAAATCTGTCCGTAGGCATCATAATTCCTATGGCTGGAGCACAGCTGGGACTGGACAGCCTCCTCTCCCCAAATGCTGATGAGGTCCAGCAGCTCGGCATTGCTCCAAGCCGGGGATCGCCTGATGTGTGGAGCAGGCCTGGCCACCTGGAAAGATGCGCTGAGACCACTGCACGCATCACCAAGCAAACAGGAAGGGGACTTTCAAATTTCCAAAGGAATTTACGGGGTGGGGATGATGGGGTTGGTCACCTGAGGGCAGGACAGTAGAGTTCAAACCAATGACCAGAGAGGTGAGAACAGGCATTGTGAAACACCTCCTGGAAGCCAACTGCAGCGCTGTAATCGTCACGGTGTCTGCACTGGCACTGTAGCACCGGTGCAGAAAGCTGTATGCCTCTCGTCAGGGTGGTTTTTTTAGAGCGCTACAACTGCACAGTTTCTGCACACTAAGTGGCTTGGCAGTGTGTACACCTCAGGAGTTACAGCACTCAAAACTGCTTTCCTGTGCAGGAACTTGCCAGTGTAGACAGGACCTAAATACAAGGTGGAACAGATTGTTTAAGATAAGTAGTTATCACATCTTCTAGGAGACCATTCAAAGTGAAGTAGCCCATTAACACCTGTGTAGTCATAGGATAAAAGGGGGTTACTCAGTTACAGATTGTTGTAATAAGCCATACATTCAGTGTCTCTATTAAGACCATGATTTTTAGTGTCTTGTAAAGTTATGAATTTAGGCTCCTAGGCTCATCTTTTGAGAGTGCTGTGCAGGTTTCCTTTGAGAATGAGGGTTAGATATGGAGCGATCGCTTTGTCAAAAATGTTCACCCACAGGTGATATGGTGTTTTTGTCTCTTGGGAAAGTCTTTCAGTGTGTGCGGGTATTAGTGCTTCATCTGTAAAGTAACAGTACTTGCTTTTTGGAGCTGGTCACAAAAATCAGGATTAAATGTTTGTGAAAAGGCAACTGAAATTGTGAATTTCAAAATGTTTTCACCAGATCTTTAGCTGGTCAAAAAACAGGACAAAATTTCCATGAAATTGTTCACCCATTGTTATACCCAGGGTACAATCCAGACTAATGAGTAGCTGGGTCACCCCTGCCCTCTAACCAGGGGTGCCTTTTACACTGCTTTGCTGCTGTAGCCTCCAGTCTGGACTAATCACAAACAGCCTCCAGCTTCCAAGTCACTCCCACCTGTGTGTGTGTACTGCAGCCAACCAGCCACACCTTAGCTCTTACCAGCCTTAGTTGTATTGCAAGGTGCCAACAGCACACCCCCAGTCTTGGATTTCCCCCCCAGAAATGTCTGTACTTCCCAGCCCTCTCCTGGACAATACAAACAAGTCTGTTATTGCTTTAATAGAAGTAATAGGCACATAACCTACCACCCCAAATGGAGTTTCCCACACTTCAATTCAAATCAGACATGGTTACCGAAAACATAAAGAGGCACCAGTTGCATTTTATATCTTAACAAACTGTTAAATTCAATGCAAGGTTTTCTCATCACATACTTTCAGTAGTTACTGACCAAACTTCTTAGGTCAGGACCCTTTCTCCAGTTCAATGGCAGCTTCTTTTGTCTCTTCTGGTGCAGTTAATCGATGGGTAGAGAGAGGAGGGGTGCTTTGGGGTGTCTGCCTCTTCTTTTTATAGTCTGGTCCCCCCTTTGAGAAGCATTTCCAGCTGGGAGCAAGGCGGTCTGTGTGGAAGAGAACTCCATGTTATTTCTTTGCTGAGATATAGATTCTTTGCCCCTGCCCGTTTTCCTGTCAAGAATGGCCATTTAGTAGGTAATAGTCCATCAGCCTTGTTTACACCTGGCTGAGGCCTCAGCTTGCCCTGTGCCGCTGAGGAACCAATTTGGGCACTCCCCAGACTTCTCTGGAAAACATACTTTTGATCATAATCTCAGTTTATGTTTATAACTTCAGATATACTGCTGCTACTTGCATTTTGACATGATATTATTGATCATCAAATTGAGTTTTTAAATGACATCTCACAAGGCATACTTTGTAGAAAGTTTATTACAATAGTGTTTAGGCTGTGCACACGGGTACATTCTCTCATATCAATAAAGGCACATAATTTGAAATATCAACAAAAATTAATCCTAATTACAAATTTCAAAAAATTCTGACCAGCCCTGCTTAGTTCCTCTCTCGTGTCAATTTAGATTGTAAGCCCTTTGGAGCAAGGACTGTCTCTTACGATGTATTTGTATAACACCTCGTATAATGGGGCTTTGATCTCAGCTGAGGATGTTAAGGTCTACCATAATTCAAAGAATAATATAACCAGGAAGATTTACTTGTGAAAAATAAGATAAGAAGGTAAATTAAATGGTTGAACTAAAGAGCTAAAAGTAAAATGAATTCCAGATGTGTGATGCATGCTCCCATTACCCTCTTCTTTTTCTCATCATTTCCTGATTTTTCCAAAACGCATCGTTCCCAAAATACCACAAAAGATGTCCCAAAATGCATCATTCTTGATTTCAACATCAGTTGAAGGGCTCAACATCTTGCAGGACTGGATTTTCTGTCACTGGTACTATGAGTTGCATTAGACTTTTGGTGTGAAATCCTGGCTCCTCTGAAGTCAATAGTAAAACTCCCATTGATGTCCAAGGGGTCAGGATTTCACCCTGGTATCGGTGATATCAATGAATGGGCGGATTCTGGGTTAACTTTGCCGAAGCAGTGCCAATTGGTTTTATACAGAGGGAAAATAATTTTAAATAAAGGCAGCTTAAAAATTAGTGAAGATCTGAATCCTCCATCCTACCAGCAGCCTGATTATTTGACACTTAAAGTTAGTATAACTGCTCTGATTTTTCAACAGTAATATAATTAGCAAGGTGGTACACAATGATTGATTTTTTGACAAGCCTCTGAAATATGTTACTATACAGCATATTAAAAAGGTCTCTGTGAGTCTTTGTCTCCCAGTTCATTAAGTAGCAGATCAAACACCTATGAGTATCTTGCCGAATATCTGTTATTTATATAGCAATATTCCTCCACCACTGTAAGAAGACCTAATGAAGACTGCAACTTCACAATGATTTAATTAAATTTCAAATACACCTAGAAGAAGCTTTAATGAAAAGTATATAGTTTTAAAGCATCCTAATTGTGCTGTCAAGACCACCTGATACAGTGTGAGAAATAGAAAATCTACTAGGCAATTATTTAGATATTATTAATATGTATGAAAACGATTCAAAGATTGTTTAAGTTAATTTCTTTCTCATGATGGACTACACTAGAAACTGAAGTCTTGTGCTTATCCATAAAGCAGTATACCTAAAAAGTTTTGAAAAATTCCAAATGGACTAGAATAAGGCTTATGTAACTGTGCCTCAGTGAGCCACAACTGAGAGTGACAAATTCTGGTCAAACTGCTAAGAAATAGGGCAGATACACCCCAAGACTGGTGGCTAATCCCCCATAGGACATACCAAACCAGCAACAAAAGTAAACTTCTGTTTCACCACACTGTCTAACAAGAAGTCATAAAACAGTTTCCTTAGGCATTCCAGTCCTTGTACTACCACTGAAAACACTAGACTTAGAGATGAGTGGTTCTGTGAAACCAATCTCTTCAAATAAAAGGTGGTTTTGATCCCAAAGGAGCAGCTATACACACCCAGGTCAATATATAACTTAAACTTACCCAAAAATCACGCTGATGCCAATCTTTTAGTATCTAAAATCTAAAGGTTAATTCATAAAAAGAATGAAAGGTGAGAGTTAAAATTGGTTAAAGGGATCCAATACATACAGTAATTGCAAAGTTCTTAGTTCAGGCTTGTAGCAATGATGGAATAAACTGCTGGCTTGTTAAGTCCAAATCATTGGAAGGACTTCAGTCCCTTGGTTAGAATGCTCCCATTTGTATAAGTCCATAGATCAGACTTTTGAGCAGGAAAGAGGCAAAATGGAGGTCTTTCCAGGGCCTTTTATATCTTCTGCCATGTGGCGGGAATCCCATTGTTCTTACTGTGGAAAATTACAGTAACAAGATGGTGTTTGGAGTCACATGGGCAAGTCACATGTCCATGCATAGTTTTGCTTAGTTAAAGCAGGAAATCATTACCTATACTTCATACAGTACATTTGCAGGACAGTCCATTAAGTGTAGATGGGTGTCTCCCATGGTCCATTGTCAGTTAAGTGTTTCTTGATGAGGCACTTAATTTGAATAGTCCCTCTAAGGGTACGTCTACACTACAGAATTAGGTCGAAATTATTGAAGTCGATATATTAAAACCCGAATTTATGGAATCGATTGTGTGTCCCCCCACTAAAGAGCATTAAGACCATGAGGTCGATTGACTGTGTCCACAGTAGCGGGGCTAGCATCGACTTTTGGAGCATTGCATTGCGGGTAGCTAGCCCACAGTTCCCGCAGTCTCCGCCGCCCATTGGAATTCTGGGTTGCAATCCCAAAGCCTGATGGGGCAGAAAACATTGTCGCTGGTGGTTCTGGGTACATGTCGTCAAGCCATCAAACGTCCCTCCCTCCCTCCGTGAAAGCAATCTTTTTCACGCCTTTTTTCCAGGGTTTCCGTGTTTGCTACGGAAGCCTGCTCAGCTCACAATTACCGTACATCTCCAGCGTACGCCTGGACATTAGGTCTAGTGGGGATTCAGTCACACTATAATACAGGCAGAGGGATAGCTCAGCGTTCTGAGCGTTAGCCCCGCTAAACCCGGGGTTGTGAGTTCAATCCTTGAGGGGGCCATTCCGCCTGAGGCTGGTAGTCGCGGGACTACACGGCATAAGCTCCTTGCCTTCTAGCTGCAGATGGTGCAATATGCTATAAATGGTTGTGGTCGCGGGACCATACAGCAGCAGCTCCTTGCCTTCTAGCTGCAGATCATACAATATGCTTGAAATTCGTGTGCTCCTGGCTGGCGGCCTATGTTGTGGCTGGCTGGGGGCGCTTGGACATAAATGGGAGTGACCAGAGTGACTCTGGTCATTCTCTTTTTTACGTTTTGTTTAATGGAGATTCAGTACTGCCTGGAACACGGGCAGAGGGATAGCTCAGTGGTATGAGCGTTGGCCCGCTAAACCCGGGGTTGCGAGTTCAATCCTTGAGGGGGCCAGGAGATGAGGATGGCTATCAAGCATATTGTACCATCTGCTGCTAGAAGGGAAGGCGCCTAACCCTTGCTCACCGCATATTGTACTATCTGCAGCTAGAAGGAAATGAGCCTAACCCTTGCTCCCCCCTCCCTCCGTGAAAGCAACTGAGGGGGGAGCCAAAAATCCTTTCGTGCCTTTTTTCATGCGGGCGCCATATTGCTGACACCATTGTTATCCACCCGCCGCTTCTGCTCCCACTCTGCTGTCCTGCAAACAGCATACCAGGGAAAGCATGGAGCACGATCAGATCACCGCAGCTGTTCTCGCCGTTATGAACACCACGCGCATTGTCCAGGAGTATATGGAGAACGAGAACCAGGAGCTGCTAGAGCAACAGGAGGCGAGGAGGTGACAGCAGCACCCTGAGGACAGTGATGAGGACATGGACACAGACCTCTCTCAAAAAAGGCCCCCCTGCAAGGTGGACATCATGGTGGTAATGGGGCTCGTTGATACAGTGGAACGCCGATTCTGGGCCCGGGAAACAAG
The DNA here is from genome assembly GCA_037349315.1 of Chelydra serpentina. Lineage (NCBI taxonomy): Eukaryota > Metazoa > Chordata > Testudines > Chelydridae > Chelydra > Chelydra serpentina. Next base: position 35,063,584 of record JBAIAC010000042.1, read on the forward strand.
CACAGACTGGTGGGACCACATAGTGCTGCAGGTCTGGGATGAATCCCAGTGGCTGCGAAACTTTCGCATGCGTAAGGGCACTTTCATGGAACTTTGTGAGTTGCTTTCCCCTGCCCTGAAGCGCCAGAACACCAAGATGAGAGCAGCACTCACAGTAGAGAAGTGACTGGCGATAGCCCTGTGGAAGCTTGCAACGCCAGACAGCTACCGGTCAGTTGCGAATCAATTCGGAGTGGGAAAATCTACAGTGGGGGCTGTTGTCATGCAAGTAGCCAGGGCGATCACCAAACTGCTTGTACCAAGGGTTGTGAGTCTGGGAAATGTGCAGCTCATACTGGATAGCTTTGCAGCAATGGGGTTCCCGAACTGTGGAGGGGCGATAGACGGAACCCATATCCCTATCTTGGCACCGGACCACCAAGCCAGCAAGTACATAAACCGAAAGGGTTACTTTTCAATAGTGCTGCAAGCACTGGTGGATCATAAAGGACGTTTCACCAACATCAACGTGGGATGGCCGGGAAAGGTACATGACGCTCGCATCTTCAGGAACTCTGGTCTGTTTCAGCTGCTGCAGCAAGGGACTTTCTTCCCAGACCAGAAAATAACCGTTGGGGATGTTGAGATGCCCATCGTTATCCTTGGGGACCCAGCCTACCCCTTAATGCCATGGCTCATGAAACCATACACAGGTAGCCTGGACAGTAGTCAGGAGCTTTTCAACTATAGGCTGAGCAAGTGCAGAATGGTGGTGGAATGTGCATTTGGGCGTTTAAAAGCTCGCTGGCGAAGTTTATTGACTAGGTTAGATCTCAGCGAAAACAATATTCCCATTATTATTACTGCTTGCTGTGCGCTCCACAATATCTGTGAGAGTAAGGGGGAGATGTTTATGGCGGGGTGGGAGGTTGAGGCAATTCGCCTGGCCACTGGTTATGCGCAGCCAGACACCAGGGCTATTACAAGAGTACAGCAGGGTGCGTTGCACATCAGGGAAGCTTTGAAAACCAGTTTCATGAATGGCCAGAATGCTGTGTGAAAGTTCTGTTTTTCCCCAGTAATGAAAAGCCCCGCCCCTTCATTCACTCTACTTCCCTTTACCCAAACCGCCCTGCCCTCCCCCCCTCGGTCACCGCTTGCAGAGGAAATAAAGTCATTGTTGCTTAAAAATCATGCATTCTTTATTAATTCGTAAAACACAGAGGGGGAACTATGGGGGTAACTGACACAGTCTCCCGGGATAGGTGGTGGAGGAAGGGAAGCACCAGGATGGGTGGTGGAGAAGGGGATGAGGGAAGGACAAGGACACACAGCACTTTAAAACTTATTGAATGCCAGCCCTTTCTTGCTTGGACTGTTCTCTTGGCTTGAGTGGTTGGGTGCACGGAGGCCACCCAAACGCGTTCTTGGGCGTCTCGGGGATGAGGTTATGGGACTCGGAAAGGAGGGCTGTTGGTTACACAGGGGCTGTAGCGGCGGTCTGGGCTCAGGCGGCCTTTCCTGAACCCTACGCCTTTCCTCAGCCATAAGCCGGAGGATTTCCGTTTGATCCTCCAGTAGCCTCAGAATTGCATCCTGCCTTCTCGCTGCACGCTGACGCCACCTACTCTCTTCATCCCGCCGCTGTCTCTCTTCATCCCGCCAGTCATTGTCTTCAGCACGCCACCTGTCCGCGCGATCAAATTCTGCCTTCCTGGACTCCGACAGTGTCTGCCTCCACGCATTCTGCTGGGCAGCTTCAGTGTGGGAGGATTCCATGAGTTCTGAGAACATATCGTTTCGATTCCTTTTTTTTTTACTTCTAATCTTCGCTAGCCTCTGGGACGGTGATGAAAAGGGTGGCGTTGAAACATTTGCAGCTGCGGGAGGAAACAAACGGGAGAGGAGTAGTTTAAAAGACACATATTAGAGAACAATGCTCCAAACATTACATATCACATGTGCATTTGGTCCAAGGTTGCACTTTGCCTGTTATATTGAGGGTCTGCCGGTTTGGTGTGAGAGATCACATAAGCAGGTCCGGCAGGCAACAGAATTCGGCTTGCAGGCAGCCATGGTAAGCCACAGTCTATAGGCTTCTTTAACCTTCATAACATGTGGGATTGTTTTCAAACAGCAACCCCCTCATTTCCCATAACAACCAGCCTTTGGGCTGGCAATGTAAAACTGGTTGGCAATTGAAAAGGGAGGGGCGGCGGTTTTCGGGTTAATATGCAGCGCGAACCTAATCGACACCCCACACACACACACAGACACACATCCAAGATGTTCGCTGTTCCCCCTCCCCCCACCGTGTGGGTCACAGCGGGGAAGATTTCCGTTCAGCCACAGGCAAACAGCCCAGCAGGGATGGAGCCCCTCTGAATAACCCCTTAATAAAATTCCCCTATTTCAACTAGGTGACCATGAATGATATCACTCTTCTGAGGATAACACAGACAGATAAAGAACGGATGTTGCTTGAATGCCAGCAAACACCGGGACCATACGCCGCCATGCTTTGCAAAGCAATGATTCCAGACTACGTGCTACTGGCCTGGTGTGGTAGAGTGTGTTACCATGGAGCACAGGATAAGGCTGCCCTCCCCAGAAACCTTTTGCACAGGCTTTGGGAGTACATCCAGGAGATCTTTCTGGAGATGTCCCCGGAGGATTTCTGCTCCATCCCCGAACATGTTAACAGAGTTTTCCAGTAGCTGTAGCTGTACTGGCCGCGAATTAATCATTAAACACGCTTGCTTATAAAACATGTATTAATTTAACAGAGGTACACTCACGAGAGGTCCCTTCTCCTGCATCGAGCACGCCTTGGGAGGGTTCGTAGGGTACTGGCTCCAGGGTGACAAAGAGTTCCTGGCTGTTGGGGAAAAGGGCTTCTCCGCTTCCTTGCTGTGTCTGTGTGCTATTTTCAGCATCATTATCATCATCATACTCCTCTGTGGTTTCTGATGATCCACATACGGAGTCATACCACATGGGTGGGTCAGTGCTGGCTGCACCTCCTAGAATGGCATGCAGCTCATCATAGAAGCAGCATGTCTGGGGCTCTGACCCAGAGCGGTTGTTTGCATCTCTGGTTTTTTGGTAGGCTTGCCTGAGCTCCTTAATTTTTACGCGGCACTGTTGCGCGTCCCTGTTGTAGCCTCTGTCCTGCATGCCCTTGGAGACTTTGGCATATGTATTGGCGTTTCTTCTTTTGGACCGTAGCTCTGCTAGCACGGTTTCGTCTCCCCATACAGCGATCAGATCGCGTACCTCACGCTCGGTCCATGCTGGAGCTCGTCTTCGGTTCTGGGACTCCATCATGGTCACCTCTGCTGATGAGATCTGCGCTCACCTGCTGCTCACCACGCTGGCCAAACAGGAAATGAAATTCAAAAGTTCGCGGGGTTTTTCCTGTCTACCTGGGCGGAGCATTCGAGCTCAGACTGCTGTCCAGAGCGGTCAAATGTTGCACTGTGGGATAGATCCAGGAGGCCAATACCGTCGAATTGCGTCCTCACTAAGCCTACATCGATTCGGCAATATCGCTTTAAGTGCTAATCCCCTCGTTGGGGGTGGAGTGGCGAGATCGATTTTAAGAGCCCCAGAAGTCGCTGTTAAGGGCTTCATCGTGTGGACGGGTGCACGGATCAATCGAAATAACGCTAATAAATTCGACCTAAACTCGTAGTGTAGACCAGGGCTAAGATGTGCAGACTAAATACCTTATGGGCATTACCCCAGGAGCAAACATTTGAAATCAGGGGTAGACCCAATATTCCTAACTGAAAATACAAAAATGATACATGCATACAAATAGCATAATCATATTAAGCAAATCATAACCTTTCCATAGACAACTTACATGCCACATTTTGTACAAGATTTGTTGCAATTATATAACAGTGGTTGCAACAATTATCTATATGGTCATATTTTAAACAGATAACGTCACAGCTTGGGGCAGAAGTCACTTTTGCTGGAGTCAGGGATAGGGGTCCTGGGTGGAGTTCTTGGAAGTTATTGCATTTTTAGGCACTAAGCTATTAAGGGGCTGTATTTATCCAAATAATATTAGTATATGCATCCAATAAAAATGTCTATTTGTTATTTCTGTCTTAACTCTCCCACACATCTCTCTCTTCCATTCTTTCACTCCTTTTGTTCTAACATCTTCACTCTTTTCCTCCTTAGTCTCTGGCCTTCCCATACCTTGTCCTTTTCTTCATCGTGGTTTCTTTCAGCCATTCTTTCCTCCCTCCTGGTTCTGTCCATCTCAAGATGTTTCTTTCCCTGTTGGTCATTCCTCCCTGGTTTCTTCCCTTGTTCCTCTTTTCTTTCCCCATTTCCTAGTACTTCTGTTACTAATTTCCTCTCCTCTCTTTTCTGGGATGGTTTCTTTCTCTTCTCCACTTTTCCCTGGTACCCCATTACTTACTCCTTGTTGCCAGTTGATAACACACTATTTCTCCTTCCTCCGCTATTAACTCTCTGCATGGTTCATTTCTGCCCTGACCTCTGTCAGTGTTCCATGATTATTAAAGAACTACACAGTGGGCTCTTGCACTGTCGGACACTGCTCCTTTTGGGCTTCTAATTTTAATCAGATAACAGCGCAGCTTGGCGCAGAAGTCACTATTGCCTTTTGCTGGAGTCAGGGATAGGGGTCCTGGCTGCATTTTTAGGCACTAGACTATTAAGGGGCCTGTATTTATCTAAATGATATTAGTATATGCATCCAATAAAAATGTCTATTTGTTATTTCAGTGGATCACTGATCTGAGATGATGTATTCCTGGTCTGCTGGTGCCCAGTGGGCACCATATCATGGGATAATTTTTCATTGCAAAACAGTCTCAGACATTTGTTAAACTGTAGAATAGCCAGGGCTGGATTAAGGCATGAGCACTATAGGCCTATACTGACAGCCACAGCTTCTGCAATCACATAAAGAAATCAGAAGCTCAGTTCTTTTTTTTATTGTTTTCTTTTTTAGACAAACACTATCTTTCTAGTCGTCATGTATGCAAAGAAAACTTAAAAAGGTGCCCCAAGAATTACTGATGCATGCTTGAGTCTGCAGACAGTCTGAAACAATAGCTCCAAGAAGTGTGGGCCACCCCTTTCATCCTAACTCTGAAACATACTGCCACTCTAAGGGAGGGGAGTCATTGTAACAAGGTTGGGGCCTTTGACTGGATTGGACCCAGGCAGGCTACCCTATGGGATATGCCTAGGGCTGCACACTATCTTAATTTGGCCCTGAGAATAGATAGTGCCAAGGTTGCTGTAATCATAGTGAAGATAATTCATTCTCTCTCTTTTTTTCTTTTTTATAAGACTGCCAAAAAGTATTCCAGTTGAGATGGTACTCTTTGTCATGAGGATATCTTTTCTGCAAGTAGTGAGATATGAAGCAGCAAACCAAAGCACCCGTTTTAAATGTTTAATTTTGAATGGGTGTTTGCACATATTTGGAAATAGAATGCATGTGCCCATTTGTCCATGAACTTCAAGTGGTCTGTCATTTTGTTCAATAAGCTGTGGGGACATGTGAAAGTGGTACAAGGAGGCATGAGTCCGAAGCTGATTGATGTTGTCCCTAACTTGCCATTCTAACAAATATTTGACATTAGAAAGACAAGGTGGGTGAGGTAATATATTTTATTGGACAAATGTCTGTGGGTGAGAGAGACAAGTTTTTGAGCTACACGAAGCTCTTCTTCAGGTCCCTTCAGAAGAAATTACTCCAATAAAAGATATTACCTCACCTACCTTGCTTCTCTAATAGCCTGGGACCAACAAGTCTACAACAACACTGCAAACCAATATTTGACAAGTCAGTCAACAGGATACTAAGCAGATATAGTTGACATGAACAATAATGTGTTTTTTGCTGGCCAGTATACAAAGCACTTATCAGAATAATGAGTGAGGTTCAATATCAATCACTGACTTTCTTCCACTTAATGAGTGTTTGTCTTTCCTTCAGTGTCACCAAACTTCTTAAGCATCCAAGCTGTAATAACTAGTTTCATCATTGCAGCACTAGGGGGAAATGAAAATAAATACAAGAAGAACATGAAAGAAATATCAAATAGCACACTGTGCTAAAAGTGTTCCCTGGTATCATTTACCAGCAGCACATGGTTCATCAGTGATTTGACGATGGCATCCTCATTAGTGATGTGATTTTGGACCTTGTCAGGAAAACAAAACTGAAGAAAATGTAGCCAGAGCAGTCGTGTCAGCACAAGAAGAGGGCATTCATCGGTTTGGGAGCACATGAGGCGAATAAATTGGCAGAGGTACACAGATAGTTCGTGGGCCACTCATTTGGACACCACATCCTCAGATGAAGTAGATCAGTGTTTCTCTAAATGTGAAGCCATTCTCCCTAAAGAGGGTCCAATCTCTGCCAGGGGAAGCTTCAGCAAATCCAAGGGAAACAGCCTGGGCAGGATGTTAATAGGAATTTTGTGTGGAGAATCTAAGGTAAACTATGGTTCATATCCTGCAATGAACCATACATCTGATACAGAGGGAGAAATCCTCCCTCCTATCATAAAGATCAAATAAACTAGCTTTGCACGGGAGTTTTCCAGGACCACAGGCTTTGAGGAGGGAGGCATTTTCCAAACCCCTGGAGCACTACATAGCTACTCTGTGACTGCAGCTGCACTCCATTGACTGCAGCAGCCTCTGAGACCACTGAGTCCCAATTCCCTGATGAGGGAATTTGGCTGGCAGATGTGCTTTGTCTAGTCATGGATAATACTATCTTCCCTCTGCTTATCCTCAAGTCCTCCCTCCTCCTCCTCCTCCTCCCCTCCCCCAGTATTATTGTGCATGGAGCCACTGTGCAGCACAGTCTGGCCTCCCGGCAGGGACATTCATGTGCTCCATGCCGGTGAAACCACAGCATTTCCACTACATTTCAGATCCTATGTATTCATGGAGAGGGGGTGGGGAAGCGGAATGTGGATTTAAGGCCACATATTGAAAGTCCAGCAAAACAGCAAATATGCACATTGCAGCCACAAAACACTGCCTTTGTACACACCAGACAAGGACGTGTGCTAGCAATTTCCACATGTCCACATGTCAATTCCACTTTGTGTTTGCCAGTGCATGTAGTGAGTGTGCCAGTATGCATATGATTTTGCAAGAACACCTATTATGCTGGGCTTTGAAAATGTGGCTCTACATTTTTTTTTCTTTGTGTACAATTTTTTTGAATGGGAGGCTAAAAATGAATGAGCACCATGAGATGCAGGGCTGCTGATCAGTATGCTTTTCTACTGAGCACTACAGAAAATTTCTGCATATGGTAATAGGAGAAAAATAAGTTCACTCAGCTCTTCTGTCAATAATACACTCTTTTTTTTAAAATTTCTTTTTAGTCTTACTCCAAGTTTACTCTAATTTTCTACTGTGATGGTTTATCTGGTCTTCTGTGATACTAATATATAGCTAAATTTATGGTGTATATTAAACAAATAATCAAGGTCCTATCCAACTACCCTTAAATTCAGTGGAAAGAGTCTCACTGACTTCAATGAGAGTTAGATCAGTCCTTTATCACATTATTTTATTTTTAAAGCAACATCAAGTACTGCTCTTCATTGACATTATTTCCCAGACATCAGCAATTGTTCACTGACCCAGATATGAACTTGTATTTTTTTCTGTCTCTGTTTATAAAGTCTCTTTCTCTGTCATGCTTATCTACCCTAGTCACAGAGACCTGTTTAACTTGCTCAGAAATGGGGATGGACCACATTAGAAAGCTTACTGTTTATAGCTGGGTCTGTCAGATTCAGTAAAAAAAGAAAGAAAGGGAAATAATATTTACATAGCTCAGGGTCCTCTTTTACTTTGCCATTATTCAGCTGCAGGAAAAAGAGATTATTACTCAAGGGGGGGGGGGAAGCAGTTCTCTTTAAAAGTACTAGAAGCTGAAATAAATTGCCCTTCTCATCAGCCTAATACTTCCATCTGACAAGACAAGATGATAAGTTTCATTGCACTCAAGGGTTCCTTTCTCAATTCTTGCCCATATTTTTTGAGTAATGTTCGCTCTTCTGCAATTCTCTCAACTCCTTTCCCACTGCAGAGGAATCACAAGCTCTTTGTCAGGCTGACAAAGCTTGTGAAAGCCAGAGAGGAGGTAGAGTTAACCAAAAAAGATGTATTTCTATTCAGCAAATATCAATGCTGCTTCAGAAATAATAATAATAATAATAAAAAAACACACCAAGTTTTGTTATATTTGGCTTTCATATGAACCTGCTCTGATTCATATAAACCGTGCCCATACGTCACAGTGTATCTGCATGTTGTTGCTAATTTTCATTTGTAGTTGAGCTGTGTGTTTGTTATATACACCCAATCTTAAATAGATGTTATACACACTGTGATATAAAATGGGCCAAAGGGTTGTCTCATTGACTTCAAATGGAGTTACTCTGCATGTACACTGGCATAAATGAGTGCAGAATTTGTCTTCGCTATCAGGCATGTCTTTGTGTTTCTTAATTACAGTTTTAAAATAGAGCTAATACACTTTTGATTTTTTTGCCAACTTTCAATGTTTCAGAACTAGGACAAAATGTCCTAAAACACTCAGGAAATATATACAAGTTTTTGTGCCCGCTATAACTACCCTTAGATTAACTATAAATTCTTTTTTTAAATCCAAAACTGGTACAAAAATGTCATATATTTGGAGATTTCTTTTGCTTTCCAAAAAGGTATAAAATCCCTGTCAAGAAAAAATAAAATCTGCTTCTGAATTTGTGGTGCTATTCCTTTGAATGCGAAGAATACCTATCTGAAGGTGCTTTCACTAGCAATTATGCATGCGTGTGCTGCCCAGTGACAAAGCATTGCAAAGATTTAACCCTGCAAAGAGGAAGGTGATTCTGGTGCAGTCACACTAATCTGGTGGTTGATGTTTGTTGCTGACTTGAAAGTGTCAAAATAGCGTTATGTAAAAATAAAACCGTGCAGTGGCTGTAGTCCTAATGCAGGCCTGGATGTAGACTGGCTTCTAGATACAACTGACCCATGTTTACTACACATTCTGTTTGCTGGAGAGTGGTGCATAAAAAATTAAAATAATAAGCTTAAAAACTTTAAGAAAAAATGTAAAGGACAAATATCCAGCAAAATTACACTAATTGTTGCCCAGAAGTACATTAGTGTGAATCCTTTTCACCTGAAACTTCAGAGGTTTTACTCTTGTCTCTACTAAATACTTAGGGCTTGTATACACTTACCAGAGGACTGATGCTGCGGCGATCGATGCATTGGCGGTCGATTTAGTGGGTCTAGTGAAGACCCGCTAAATCAACCACCGATCATGCTCCTGTCGGCTCCTGTCCTCCACCGGATTGAGAAGAGTAAGGGGAGTCAACGGGAGACACTCTCCCATCGACATCGCACAGTGTGGATCCTGTGGTAAGTAGATCTAAGCTACGTTGATCTGAGTTTTGCTATTCTCGTAACTCAAATTGCGTAGCTTAGATCAACTTTTCCCTTTAGTGTAGACAAGGCCGTAGTGCCTGATCAATTGCTTATGCTGCTGATTCACTGATAACAATGAATTAATGGTGGACTGATCTGGCCTTCTTCTATGGCAAATAGATTATACACATTTGCCCATTTAAAAAAAAAACTAGTATCAAATTCAAATTATTATTGAGGCAGAAGAGAAAAGAAACTGCATGGCACTACAATGCTTTATTATCTTATGAGTTATAAACATGATACAAGATTTTAAAAATAATTATTATTTTACGTTATTTGTTTAAAAGTCCAGTTTAGTTCCTGCTGATTAAAATGGTTAGTAGCATTTTTCCTATGCTAAAACTCAGGTATTTACTTGGTTGTAATGTAAAACATCTTCATTGTCCCTCAAAGGCATAATACCACATTTTTTAGCAGTTGCTGCAAGAAATGCAGAGGCTGAAATGATATAGAATGAATCAGTGTTGAGTTTGAGCTTGAGCCATAGGAATTTTGATATCTACGGACAGATTTCTCGAGGCTTGTGAGAAAAGGGCTATGATCGGGTCACACTGCAGTGCAGAGCGAAGATAAAGGAGCTGAGGCAGCCGTATCATAAGGGAAGGGAGAAAAACCGTTGCCCCAGTGCTGTACCTAAAATCTGCTGGTTCTATAAGGAGGTAGATGCTGTCCTCGGTGGTGATCCCACCTCCACCGCCAAGAGCCTTGAGGATACTTAGGCAGGCCTGGAGGTGGCAGAAGAAGGACCTAACCCAGAAGACAAAGTCATTGATGAAGAGATGGAGTTAGACGATGATGTGGAGCTCCCAGCGGGGTCACCCAGTGGGGCAGGCAGCCAGGAACTGTTCACCACTCTGGAGGTGTCTAGGCAGTCTCAGTAGTTGCTCTCCGGTGAGCAAGAAGCAGAAGAGGAGATGCCTGGTAAGTGGCTGTGGTTTATATAGTGCGGAGGTGGATTCAGAGTATATAAATGTGGAAGGCTGGCTGTGTTTCTGTGTGCTGGACATTCCCCTGTGCAGTTAATCAGTATGGTGGAACAAGGTGTTGATGCACGCCAAGTTCTCACAGGAATCCTCCAGAGAGATCTCTAGGAAAGTTTCCTGGAGGTACTCAGCAATCCCCTGCTGAAGGTTCACTGGCAGAGCTGCTTTGTTCCTTCCCCCATTGTAGGAAACTTTCCCATGCCATTTGGCAATCACTTGTGCAGGGACCAAGGTGGCACACAGGCGAGCAGCATAGGGACCAGGGCAGAAGCCACAAGCGTGTACTAGATGTACTTTTGTTTCCCTGCTTACCCTCAGCGGTGAGATCTACTACAATGATTTCTGCCTCTGGAAAAGTGTGGGAGAATTTTATAATTTTTTCCCTTGTTGGCTGCACTGCCAACACTCACCATTCTTTGGGTATTCACAGAGGTGTGTGCTTGCCACGGGTCAGTGAGAAAGTGATTGTTATGTTACAAAAGATGTATTTTACTGAAATGTTTCAATTCTGTGTGTGAACTTAACAATAATGCTTCTGTGCATTGTTCCTTCTGCTTCGCACCCAAACACCCAAGACAGAAAAAAGAAGACATGTTCCGGGAGGTACTGCATTGAGAACAGACTCGCAGCCTTATTCATGAGCCACGGCTGTAAGGGATATGCCAGGCTCCCAGAATCACTATGGGCATTTCAGTATCCTCCACTGTAATCTTCTGATCTGTTGTTCAGGCTGTTGTTCCTGAAGATGCATGCGTCATGCACCTTCCCGGGCCACCTGGCACTGATGTCAGTGAAATGCCCACAGTGATCCACAAGCGCCTGCAACACCACGGAGAAGTACCCCTTCCTACTGGTGTACTCCGTCGCAAGGTAGTCTGGTGCCAAAATTGGAATATGTGTGCCATCTATTTCCCCTCCACAGTTAGGGAAACCCATTTCTGGACAGTTATCCACTATTTCATGTACATTTCCCAGAGTCACGGTCCTTCGTAGCAGGATGCGATTAATTGCCCTGAACACTTGCATTAAAGAAGCCCCAACAATCAACTTCCCAACTCCAAATTGATTCGTGACCAACTGGTAGCAGTCTGGAGTCACCAGCTTCCACACAGCAATTGCCACTCGCTTCTCTACCGATAGGGCAGCTCTCATTCTGGTGTCCTTGCGCTACAGTGCTGGGGCGAGCGCCGCACACAGTTCCAGGAAGATGGTTTTCTTTATCCAAAAGTTCTGTAGCCACTGCTTGTCATCCCACGCCTGCATGACAATATGATCCCACCATTCAGTGCTTGTTTCCCGAGCCCAAAAGCAACAATCCACCCTCTGCAGCTGTTCTGTGAATGCCAAAAGCAACCTAAAGTTGCTCCTATCCATATCACACAGCATGTCAGACAATTGGGAGTCTTAGTCAGTTATATGAGAGAGTTTTTTCCCCCCTGCTGATATAGTTCCTCTTAATTAATTAGCCTCTTAAAGTTGGTATAGGTACTTCCACCTTTTTATGTTTCTCTGAATGTATAAATATCTGCTTACTGTATGTTCCATTCCATGCGTCTGATGAAGTAGGTTCTAACCCACGAAAGCTTATGCTGAAATAAATTTGTTAGTCTCTAAGGTGCCACAAGTAATCCTATTCTTCAGTTAGTAACTTCGTGATTAACTGCACTGCCGTCTATGATGTCTTCATGACAGTTATGAGTGCATAGGAGAGCAGTGCTGGATCCATCCCTTCTCACAAAGATGCTGGGATGCACAGCAAACAAGGGCCGTTGAAAAATGCTGCGAAAGAAAGCCGGAAGCCCATGAAATGCTGGGACAGAAAGCAATGCATTGTGGGACATTGAGCCCGGTCCCAAGATGTGCCGCAATCTGCTCCACCTTCCCATAAGACCTAGCGGCAGGAGGTGTCAAGCTAGACTGTGGGATAGGTACCCACAGTGCACTGCTCACACTGTCGATGCTTGTGCCCCAAGTGTGGATGTGCTCTGCTGACAGAGTGAGTGTGAACATGCAATACTGAATTTTATTATAGCACTTTTTTGAGTGTTGACATAACTTTTGTTGACAAAACTCTGTAGTGTAGACAAGGCCTTGGGGAGGCATAGACTGCCTTTGACTACTGTTTATGAGGGGAGGTTTCAAGAGAGAACATCATAAGAACGGCCATACTGGATCAGACCAGAGGTCCATCTAGCCCAGTATCTGTCTTCCAACAGCCAATGTCAGGTGCCCCAGAGGGAATGAACAGAACAGGCAATCATTAAGTGATCCATCTCCTCACCCATTCCCAGCTTCTGGCAAACAGAGGCTAGGGACACCATCCCTGCCCATCCTGGATAATTGCCATTGATGTACCTATCCTCCATGCTGAAAGGTGCAAATTAACGTATCTATCAGTAATCTCAGACCACAATGTTCTGGGTACTCAAGCTAGTCTGATGGCATACAGATTTGTTTCATAAACAAAAATTAGTGTTTTCTCTCTAAACAATCAATTGTGAGCAATTTGTCTTTGCAAGCAGCTTCTGGCTGTTGATCAATTCTTTTCAGAGAATCTTTCCTTAAACCAAATGACCATTAAGATCTTTCCACTCAACAATGGCACGCTTTAATTCTTAATGAAAAATCTGCTTGAAATACTGTATTTGTTGGATGAGATATAAAGTGTGTCATAAACAAAATTGTTAACACTAAATTATAATTTAGCTACCCTTTTTCATCCCTTGCATTTAAATAATCTTGTGTTTTAAATTCTTTCTCCCCTAGTAGTAAAGGTCTGAAGCTGCAGGACTTACATAGGTCTGAAGAGCTTTATTTGAGTAAGGCCTGAGGATGAGCCCTAAAACACATTTATTTCAAAGTTCTAAATAACTTTTTTTTTTAACCATGTGAGAAAAACACAGCAAAAAACATGCTGGGGAAAAACTGTAAAATAACAAAACCACGAGGAGTCTGGTGGCATCTTAAAGACTAACATTTATTTGGGCATAAGTTTTCATGGGTAAAAAGCCCACTTCTTCAGATGCATGGAGTGAAAATTACAGATGCAGTCATAAATATATTGACAAATGAAGAGAAGGGAGTTACCTTACAAGTGGAGAACCAGTGCTGACAAGGCCAATTCGATCAGGGTGCATGTAGTCCACTCCCAATAATTGATGAGGAGGTGTCAATACCAAGAGAGGAAAAATTGATTTTGTAGTGAGAGAACCAGTCCCTATTCAAGCCCAAATTAATAGTGTTAAATTTGCAAATGAACTGTAGCTCTGCAGTTTCTCTTTAAAGTCTGTTTTTTGAAGGTTTTTTGTTGCAGTATGGCTACTTTTAATCTGTTATTGAATGTCCAGGGAGATTGAAGTGTTCTGCTACTGGCTTTTGTATGTTACCATTCCTGATGTCTGATTTGCTTCCATTTATTCTTTTGTGTAAAGACTGTCTGGTTTGGCCAATGTACATAGCAGAGGAGCATTGCTGGAACATGATGGCATATATCACATTAGTAGATGTGCAGGTGAATGAGCCCCTGATGGTGTGGCTCATGTGGTTGGGTTCTCTGATGGTATCGCTAGAGTAGATATGGGGACAGAGTAGGCAATGGGATTTGTTACAGGGATTGGTTCCTGGGTCAGTGTTTCTGTTGTGTGGTGTTTAGTTGCTGGTGAGTATTTGCTTCAGGTTGGGGGGATGTCTGTAAGTGAGGACTGACCTGCCTCCCAAGGTCTGTGAGAGTGAGGGATTGATTTCCAGAATAGGTTGTAGATCGTTGATGTTGTGCTGGAGAGGTTTTAGCTGGGGGCTGTACGTGGTGGCCAGTGGTGTTCTGTTATTTTCCTTGTTGGGCCTCTCCTGTAGTAGGTGACTTCTGGGTACCCATCTCGCTCTGTCAATCTGTTTCCTCACTTCCCCAGGTGGGTATTGTAGTTTTAAGAATGATTGATAAAGATCTTGTAGATGTTTGTCTCTGTCTCAGGGATTGGAGCAAATTCAGTTGTATCTTAGGGCTTGGCTGTAGACAATGGAGAATGTGATGTGTCCTGGATGGAACCTGGAGGCATGTAGGTAAGTATAGCAGTCAGTAGGTTTCCGGTATAGGGTGGTATTTATGTGACCATCACTTACTTGCACTGTAGTGTCCAGGAAGTGGATCACTTGTGTGGACTGGTCCAGGCTGAGGTTGATGGTGGGGTGGAAATTGTTGAAATCCAGGTGGAATTCTTCAAGGGCCTCCTTCCCCATGGTCCATATGATGAAGATGTCATCAATGTAGCACAAGTAGAGGAAGGGGGCGAGGGGACGAGAACTGAGGAAGCGTTGTTCTAAGTCAGCCATAAAAATGTTGGCATACTGTAGGGCCATGCGGGTACCCATAGCAGTGTCGCTGACTTGAAGGTATAAGATGTCCCCAAATCTGAAATGGTTGTGGGTGAGGACAAAGTCCAGCCATGGCCTCATCAGGGATACTGTTCCTGACAGCTTGTAGTCCATCCTCGTGTGGAATATTGGTGTAAAGAGCTTCTACATCCATAGTGGCCAGGATGGTGTTTTCAGGAAGATCATCAATGCATTGTAGTTTCATCAGGAAGTCAGAGGTGTCTCGAAGATAGCTAGGATTGCTGGTAGTGTAGGGTCTGAGGAGAGAGTCCAAATAGCCAGATAATTCTGCTGTGAGAGAGCCAATGCCTGAGATGATGGGGTGTCCACGGTTTCCAGGTTTATGGGTCTTGGGTAGCAGATAAAATTCCCCAGGGGTGTGTCTGTGTAGATTTGTTCCTGTGCTATAGCAGGCAGTTTCTTGAGCAGACGGCTATCCCTCTGATGTAAAATAACACTTGCCCCAATTGCAGAGAAAGAAAGGCAGGACATCTGAGATAAATATAAGATCACTGACTTTTGGGAACAGCATTAAAGTATATGGTTATGTAACATGCTCCTCCTTCACCATTAATAGTTACAGGTTTTGCTTTTACTAACATTGAATTGTATTAATTATTATTATAAACATAATATTAAATGTTTAACTAAATTGATCGATTAAATTAATTGAGTTTAGTTGCAGTACTATCATCTTCCTTTGCAGAAAAGAAAGACAGTGTTTTGTTTAAGACAGTGGTTCTCAGCCTTTCCAGACTACTGTATCCCATTCAGGATCTGATTCTTTGCATACCCCCATGTTTCACCTCACTTAAAAACTACTTGCTTACAAAATTAGACATCAAAATACAGTGTCACAGCACACTATTACTGAAAAATTGCTTACATTCTCATTTTTACCATATAATTATAAAATAAATTGATTGGAATATAAGAATTTTACTTACATTTCAGTGTACAGTGTACAGAGCAGTATAAACAAGTCATTGTCTGTATGAAATTTGAGTTTGTACTGACTTGGCTAGTGCTTTTTATACTATACCTGCTGTAAAACTAGGTAAATATCTAGATGAGTTGATGTGCCCTCTGGAAGACCTCTGTGCACCCTTAGGGGTACATGTACCCCTGGTTGAGAATCACCGATTTAAGCCACTGGGTTGGGACATAGGAAAGCTGGGGTTCAGTTCCTGTTCTGGCACAGGTTTCTAGAGTGATCTGAAGGAAGTCCTCCCTTCCTTACATATGTGCAATCTTTTGCTAACTTCATTAGTGTTTCTGAGGAGTCACTGATAATTTGTTGACAAGAGCCACGGAAATGCCTATAAATACAATAAATAAATATATTAAGGAAGATGGGTTCTAACCATAGCTGATATACTTCTGTACATCACTAATTCATCTATCACATATTCTTACACCAATAAGCATTTTATTTAAAACAGGCAAGCATAGGTCATGAAACAATATTAGCAGTCTTTATTGTATAAGCACAGCTGTGATGCAGAGGCTTAGGAGAACTTCTAGACTTACAAAGCGTAACTCCTATTTCACTAGGCAACACTAGGCAATGCTTGTAAGGGGCCTCGGCATTCTCATATGTGGTGATGACGACCTGGTTTGTGGTATATAATCTGTTTCATGGCAACTGGATCAGGTAAAATCAGTTAGTGGTGCTTTCCTGAGAATGTGTACAAAATGGCTGTTACCCTGTTTCGGAAAATAACAGCGTACAATGCTCTAGGAAAGCAAGGATATAAACATTAGAACTCCTAGTGGAAGACACTGGAAGGGATCATTTGATGACGAAACAGACAAAAAAAAAAAAAAGTATAATCATTTATAAACCAAACAGAAAAGAAAGGAATTGATACTAAGACAGAAAATATCATATTGCCTTTATAGAAATATATGGTACACCCACATCTTGAATACTGCATGCAGATGTGGTCACCCCATCTCAAAAAAGATATATTGGAATTGGAAAAAGTTCACAAAAGGGTAACAAAAGTGATTTGGGGTATGGAACGGCTTCCATATAAGGAGAGATTAATAAGATTGGGACTTTTGAGCTTGGAAAAGAGATGACTAAGGGGGGATATGATAGAGATCTTTATGATAGAGATCTATAAAATCATGTCTGGTGTGGAGAAAGTAAATAAGGGAATGTTATTTACTCCTTCTCATAATACAAGAAATAGGGGCCACCAAATGAAATTAATAGGCAGCAGATTTAAAACAAACAAAAGGAAGTACTTCTTCATGCAACACACCGTCAATCTATGGAACTCTTTGCCATAGGATGTTGTGAAGGCCAAGATTATAACAGGGTTCAAATAAGAACTAGATAAATTCATGGAGGATAGGTCAATCAATGGCTATTAGCCAAGATGGGCAGAGATGGTGTCCCCAGCTTTCAGAAGCTGGGAATGGGCGACGGGATGGATCACTAGATGATTACCTGTTCTGTTCATTCCCTCTGAAGCACCTGGCATTGGCCCCGTCGGAAGACAGGATACTGGGCTAGATGGACCTTTGGACCCAGTATGGCTGTTCTTATGTAAAATCAATTTGCTAATCAACACATCCCACATTCTCAGACAACCCTTCCCCAGCTGCTGAGGCTTCTGAATGTCACTCTCTTCTCAAACTTTGCAAGAATCCAAATAAAGGATTAAAAGAAGGAGAATCCTATTTAGAAAATAACACACCATCCAACACAGAGATCCTATAGTGGAGGTTGGCCCGTTTGAGTCCTGTACAAGCTCCAGTGGCCAGGCTGCCCTTTACTGAGATTTCTCTGAACCCAAAAAACTCTATCAAGAAGGAATTTTCCCCAGGTGAGATTGGCAGAAACCAGGGGGCACAGGTTGCTTTTTTCTGCAGTGTCAGTGTTTGGCACGGGTCACTTGCTGGTTTGACCTAGTGTAAATAAATGGTGGATTCTTGGTAACTTTAAATCAAGATTTGAGAACTTCAGTAATACAGTTAGAGATTATGGGTCTATTACAGGAGTGGATGGGTGAGGTTCTGTTGTCTGAGATGTGCAGGAAGTCAGACTAGCTGATCATGATGGTCCCTTCTGGCCTTAAAGTTGAGTCTATGAGTCTAAATGGATAACGATTGCAGAGGCATCCCCTACTGTACTCACAAAAGCAGCCAAGGCACAGATATGTGCAGCTGGGCATCACAGAAACAGGAGTATGCTATCATTAAGGCTATGTTTTAGTCACAGGTATTTTTAGTAAAAGTCATGGACAGGTCATGGGCAGTAAACAAAAATTCATGGCCTGTGACCTGTCCATGACTTGTACTATTTACCCGTAACTAAAACTTGGGCAGGGCCTGCGGGTGTTCCAGGGGCAGGGTGGTCTGGGAGCGCCGTGGCTCCTGGGGAATGGCCCACAACCCTGCTGGTGCTGGGGGGGAAGGGGCGGTGGCGCGCAGCCCAAGATCCACACTAGAGCTGTGGGGGGAGGGGACGGGCGGTGTGTGGCCCGGGATCCCCGCTGGTGCTCAGAAAAGAGGGGGGCCGGATGGCGGCACATGGCCCAGTACCCCCGCTGGCACTGGGCGGGGGGCATGCGGCCTGAGACCCCCGCTGTTACTGAGGGGGTACTGGGCCATGTGCGGGGCTGGTAGACTTCCTACCTAGCTCTGCGTGTCCCTGCAGCTCCTAGGGGAAGGGAAGGCTGGGGGGCTCCGCGCGCTGCCCCCACGGAGCTCCGGTTCCGTAACTCCCGTTGGCCAGGAGCCGCAGCCAATGGGAGCTGCGTGGGCGGGGCCTGCAAGCAGGGACAGAGCGCAGAGCCCGCTGGCCCCTCCACCTAGATCAGGAGTTGCAGGGTCATGCCGGCCGCTTCTCGGGCTCTCCTCAGGTAAGCGCCGCCCCAACCCTAACCCCCTGCCCCAGCCTTGAGCCCCCTCCCACACCCAAACTGCTGCTGCTGCTGGCCCAGGGCTGCCCGAGTGTTTGGGCAGCCCCTCAGCCAGCCTCACCGGCTGTTGCAAAAGTCACAGAGGTTACGGAAAGTCACAGAATCCGTGACGTCCGTGACAGACACGCAGCCTTTATTATCATGCCATGCACAGGACGCAGGCTACTTCAGTTCCTCCACAAGAGTTATAGCCATGGTCATTGTCCAGGCTGCAAATCCACTCCCACCAGCCCCTACAACGTTTTCATGTCCTGGAACAGGGCATCAGCATCCGGGCACACAAGACAGTTTATGCCATGGAACCCTTCACAGAGTTTACTGTCTACGCTGTTCCCTGCTGGAACTGGCTGGAGTACCAGCAATATTAAAATGAGGGACTGCAGAGATTTCCTGCTTAGCTTTCCCCCTCCCCAGAAAGTGTTTTCTCCACTAATTGTTTCATTTGCCCTTTCCCTCTCTTTTTAACATATTTCCCTGGGGAAGGAGAGAAGCCAAAGACTGCAAGAGCAAATGTTTCCATTCCAGGGAACACTTTGTACCAGTGCAGAGACCTTCTCTCCTTTGTCAAGCACTGACTCTGAAATGCCAATCACAGGAGTAAATATCACCATGAGAGCTAAGTTTACAAACATCACCACCTAAACTGGCCTGCAAAATGTACATATCCACATGTGGAACTATGCATCTGTAAGTGCAAATATACATTATCACACACAAATCAAGTAATTATACAAGGAAACAGGCACTTTGCATATGCAAGCACTTGTACAAGTGCACAATTTCCAGTTTTCCACATGCACGTGTATACTTGCTCATCTGCACATATTTTGCAGCTGTAACTTACTTTTAGCACCTATTATTCTAAATGACACATTAAGACACCTAATTGCTTGTGAACGTTTCTGGATGTACATCATAGAGATGTAATCCTCTGTTAAACCTATGCTCAGAATAACATGGCATGTGAAAATACAAATTTTCCCATATAGTTGCAACTCAACCTGGCCACGTAGTACCACCAGAGGACAGAATATTCTGTGTACCTATGTCACAGTTGGCCTCTCTTCTGGGACTGTCATCACAAAGCCAGTCTGATGTTATTTTTGTGATGTGTCCATGAGGTCCATAGAAACATGAGTGACACCACCAAATCATTTTACATATGTTTGTGAGCAGCTATCAGATGGCAACAACTTGTAGACACTATCACCCTCGGTAGATCTGAACTGATGACCTCCCTTCCGGGGAAGTATTCTATCTCCCATTGCCTATCCCTTAGCTATCCATTCCCCTTTTCTCCATGCTTTTTAACAGCATTAAAATATGATTTATGGCTTTGTTTGTGAAATGATTACTCATCTTTAAAGAAAAAAATGTTATACATGAAGGCTAAAGAGCCTGAGCTAATTAATGCTGCAACAATTTTCAGATTTTTCTTGTATTAGAAATGAACTTCAGTTCACAGGATTTTGGAAAGCTAATGGGGTGGAGGTAAGGCCAAGCACAACACTAATGTAATCTTCCTCTGTTCCTGTTGTCTCATTTGTTAACCGTTATTATTATGACTTGGGTCAAAATACTTGAAAGGAATTACACATTCCTCTGCCAAATATTTAGCAGAACAGACAAAAAAGACGAAATCAGGATGGGAAATCCTAGCTCTGGCAGTTCTTTCTCCCCCTCATTTCTCTCTTCTACACTGGCCTTTGTGAGAATGAATGCACAATGTATATATATATTGCAACACATGTCTTTTTATTCTCAACTCCTCTGTGGGCTTAGATTCCTGACTTTCGGGGAATGTAAATTAAATACAATCAGTGTTATTACATCTACCTTTCCTTTCGCAGGCTTGAGCCTTGATGTGTGGGTGTACATGTATCATGTGTGCTAACCTTTTTTTTTCTCTCTTCTGTCCGTAATCCTTTCCCAGTAATTCCACAAGATATCCATAATGGAATTGTCAATCAAAAGTGAGCCAGAGGAAAAAGCTGTCTGAGTACAAAATGGCCTAGGCAGCCTCTCAACAATGTAATCCTCAGACAGACCCAATGGCAACTGCAAAGCTGCTGTAACAACTGGCGCCAGAGCTTGCCAAGGAGTCAGTTGCCACCACTAGTAAAATGGAATCCATACACTGATATCTGGATCCTGAAAAAATAAAGGAAGAGGAACAGGCTGTGAAAGGCGAGTAGCAATAGAATATGGGGAATCTTGTTTAACTTCAGATTAAATCTTTCTGCTAAATTTCATGGTTTTTTCACGTGAAATTGTTTCTTTATGTTAAATAAATTCAGAACCATTTTCATGCATTCCCTGAAATCCAGTGATGTCGCCTAATGTGGTTGGAAAGCATTTAATCACATTGCAGCAAAACAGACATCGTAAAATGAATGTAATTGAGGAAATACGCAGTATTTGGGAAATTGTTTTCCTGCTTCCCATACCTGTACTTTCCTTAAACTAAAGGTTATGTGGTCAAAAAAATAGCAAGAATAAAGTGGTACTGATAAAGGCACTCCAGCCCCAAGCACAGCCTTGCATGCATCAGCCCTTCAGAACAATTACCATATTTTTTTACAAGACTGAAGATCTTTGCATAACAGCTAGAAATGGCTTTTTCTGAGAGTATGGACTCGCAGAGCATATACACCATGTGAAAGACTTGCTTTTATATAACTACTGTATGGTTTTATGCACGACAGAAAATGTGCACCTTATGAATTTATGAAATGATGATTTGAGATGCCCATTTATTCAAAATATGAGTTTAAATATGTTTTGTAAGCAGGACCCCTTTCTATATAACATGCACTTATAATTACAACATTTATTTACAAACACAGTATATTGGCAATTCACAGGCAATTAGTAGTAACAGACAATCATCATGTGGTTTACATCATCTCTCTTAATGTTTTGAATCTCATAACTTCTTGTTTCAGTAAGATCAGTCTTTGAGGCTAATCTCTCCCACATGAGCAATGCTAAAAGATTGTCTTCACTGTGGAGCACAAGAGAAATTGCTTAAGTAAAGGTACTGACTTTCTCAGATAAAGGCCATTAAGTAAGGCTGTGTACAAATCTGACACTTTATTTTGTTGCCTTTGACAGTCCCTTGGAAGGATTTAAGCGAACAAGATCTGACTAAGGCTTTCAAAAATTCATCGTGGAATATTTGTTAACCTCTCTCTCTGTGATTGCTGTAGAACAAAGATAATACTCTTCAAATGGAGATAAATTACTACCTTTCAAAAGATTATCACCAGTCTTAATCAAGTTTGCTCCTACAGCTGAACAGCCAGTGACCTTGCTATTTACACAACAAAGATGTCTGCTACTTTATGTTTATAGGTAGTAGATTTACTCTAACTACCCTGCCCAGCATGGCTCCATGGATTTGTTACAGTTAAAACTTTTATACGTAAGTTAGCCTATTCATCTGGTTTGGTAAGAATGGGAAGATTGAACAGACAGTAACTAAATATTAAAATTGGTTTGGTTTTGGTTTACCTATACTAAAAAAAACCCCATCCCTCAATTGGGTATTTCAGCAGCCTTTTCTTATATCAGAACATGCTGGCTTGGCAGAATTTATGTTTTAGGGAACTGGCACATCAATTGATGATACCACAGTGCTCATTTTTTGCAGAAATGTTGGGGGTGGAAATTAGAATGGCATTAATTATTAAATTATGACATTTACTTGTACATCCTTAATGGCTGTGCCAAAAGAAAACATCTGTGGGTAGTGAGTATGAAAATCTGGATTGTTAGCAGTTTGGAATTAAGCTTCCCAAGTTTAAAAATGCAGTCTTGAAGGCTAAGCACTGAGTTATCCCACAAACAACGTGACCTTTATTGGAATGAGTGCCTCTCAATGTCTCACAATGGCCCACCAAGGCAAGAGATCAAGCCTGGGGGTAAAGGAGTGGCTTCTTGTTCTCTGTAGAAGCCGGTCCCCCAGTGGGCAGTGTTTGAGAGTGCTGTTCAGAATCAACCATAACATGAAAGGGAAATCAAAGCCACTTTAAGATAAAGCATGTGGCATTATAGGGCTGGCTGGAAAACAAAAATTCCGTTTAATGAAAAATGTCAAGGTTTCGACATTTGGTTTCATCCCACGTGAATATGAGACCTTTCAAAACTTTTCATGAAAAAAAATGAGAAAAAAACCCACAGGAGCCAACAGTCCACTGGTTAGTCCCCTCACCTGGTGGGAAACTCCCTCTAATTTGGTGCAAGAACTTGAACCTGGGTCTCCTGTATCCCAGGTGAGTGCCCTGACCTCTGGCCTATTGGCTTTTATGAATGTGGGTGTCTCTCTCTGACTTAGTCCAGAAAATTAATCTGGGCCTGAGAACACTTTTTGATGAATCAGCATTTTCTGACCAAAAAAAGTTTTGTCAAAAAATTCCCAACCAACTCTATGGCTTTACTGCAGGTTCAGACAACGTAATTATAAGAATGTTCTCTAGAGTTTGTATATGTTTTTTGGTTTAATATCAGTTGTTTTTACTGAGTATATAACTGTTGACCCAATGCCAAAAGCTGATGAGTGCTTCCAGGAGCTCATTGGGATTTCAGAGCACTCTGTACCAAGGCTCTAGCAAGGGCCAGTTAAGAGGTGGGAAAAAACCTTCACTGTTCTCAAAATTGGGAGAACTAGAAACATTTTGCAATTGTAGTGGAATTTGATGAAAGTTTCAGAGCTGGTAAAAATATGGAGCAGCTGAAATGTTTGCAGAAATCCAAGGGAGAGAAAATTTTCTTCAGGGCTCCAAGCGTCTATAGAAAACATTTTAATGTTTTAAAGTGTATTATGCTCCTTGGGGCGCTTCCATTTTTTATTGTTCTCCCCTGCCTCATTGTGGTGTCTCCTAAATCCTGCACTGCTTGTCTGAGGGCTTAGATCCACCCATTAATGCTCACCGTACACTTTCACTACAGGGTTGGATCAAGGAAGATATTAATAAATAACTGTACTGATTTCCACTTGTTCGATCACCTCTCTGCTGCACTGGTTGACTATCCCAGTAAGCAGTTAATCCTGCAAAGTGTTTTTATCTCCTGGAGCAAAACCTGGGCTTTTAATGTGACTTTTGTAAAACATGTCTCACATGATGTTTTGTTGGAGAGAGGAAACAAGTTGTTTTATCATATGACCATGATCTGAGCTTCTCTTTCTAACAAAACATGACATGGACCTCACTTTACAAAAGCAACATGAAAATCCCAAGACCAGAGCTGTTCTTGTGAATTTTACACAATTATTTTGTATAACCGCAAAATAGTGTTTAAAATGTTTAAAAATTAAAGGCTAAGCACCTTCTATCATTTACTCGCCATTTTGAGCCTTGGGTCCAGCTGAGCTCCACGTGGTGCTGGACTCAAGGTGGGAACAAAGGTAGCTGTGAACCAGCTTTGTCTGGGCCCCCCGCCCAACCCAAATTGATCCCTCAGGCAGGCTGCCAGTGCCAATTTGTTAACAGAGCGGTCATGCTTATGAGGATCACTGGAGCACATAATCCCAAGCATGCCCTTATATGCTCCCTATGCCAAGGGCCTGGGATTGGGTTGGTGGCATACAGCCAGGCACAACAGCTTTACACCAGATGGTGGAATCCTCAGCTGCTCTGTTAGCCCAGTGTTGAGTCTTTGTCACACTGCTTGAGCAATCCACAGCAGTCTTAGCATGAGGCAGAATCTAGCCCAGTGGTGGGCAAATTGCGGCCTACAAGCCGCACGCATCCTATCAGGGTAATCTGCTTGTGGGCTGCAATACAGTTTGTTTACATCGATCGTCCACAGTCACGGCCGCCCGCAGCTCCCAGTGGTCGCGGTTCGCCGTTCCTGGCCAGTGGGAGCTGCTGGAAGCAGCGTGGCCTGCAGAGATGTGCTGGCCATTGCTTCCCGCAGCTCCCATTGGCCAGGAACAGCGACCTGCGGCCACTGGGAACTGCGGGCGGCCGTGCCTGCAGACAGTCAATGTAAACAAACTGTCTCCTGGCCCGCCAGTAGATTACCCTGACAGGCCGCGTATGGCCCGTGGCCCACATGTTGCCCACCATTTTAGCCCATAGTCCCAAATTTTCAGTGGGCTCCCACTAGTACACCGGTATATCATACACCTACACATCCAGTGGTGCGTGGGAACACTCACATATGCCTTCGCAAGCAGGAATATGCAAAGTGTGTAGCTAGGCACACAAATTATGGTTTTGCATTTGTAAACAGGTGTGCAAAAAAAATTGGCACATGCAAAAAGCATCTGCTGAAAGCATGGCTCCTGTTGTTTAATTTTAAAGACAGCCTAGGCTTAGAGAGAGAAGCTATAATGTTTCACAAAATAAAACAGCTGTTTTTGCAATCAAAAGCGCAATGGGCACTATGTGGGAGCCTGTGAGGGTCAGGCCCAAAATTTGCCAAGAGTTGCTAGTGAAAAGTGAGACTTTTCTTGGATTTGCAGATACTGCTTTGAAAATTTCATTAAACTATCTTTGTACCTCACACTCCAAACAATATTATCCTCTGAATAAAATAGCTGTGACAACCAAAAGGGTTCATTTTGTCATACATGTACAACTGCAATCATATTGGGGAGGGGTGTGCATATGCATGTGTGTAAGCTTTCATCATATGGTCTATTGGTGTCTGTAGTATTTGAGACCTCAGATGCTGTTGGTGCAGAAAGAAGAGACAGACTCCACTTCTAATAAAACAGCCATTTCAGTAGAATGTTTGTAATTTATAGGAAAAACATATTGACTCTCTGCTCCCAGTTCCTGCGGTCTCACTCTTGCCAGTTTCTTTCTCTTTTCCTGCCTCCTTTTCTTCCGACTCCTAGCTCTAAACCAATGAATTCTATAAACCAATAACAATAATTATTCTATCATTGTAAGGCAGATCCTCAACTGGCCTAAACAGGGTTAGCTCCATTGCTCTGGCCCCAGATCTTTAAAAGTCCAACACACAATTGCATGTGCAAACATGTGTATTCAGTTAAAGCCATTGTGCAAGTAAGCTAAGTATTTGCAGGTGCAAATGGCGAATTATGCATCTAGCTGGCCAACTTCATGCATAAAGACCCAATTTACACATGCAATCCTGGTAACTGGGCAAATAAATTAGACAAGCAATTGCATGCACATTTTTCATGCTCTAGTTCACATGTGACCTTTTCAAACTCAGGCCTTAAACGTCAATGAACACTGTTATAAAACTCTGGCTTTGTAACTGTTTTTACTACTACTCTGTGGTTAACCCCAGGACTCCAAAGGAACTGCTGGTTACAGTATGACATGCTAATTTTGCCTAGCACGCACATTTTTCTTTTTGCATAACTGTAAATTAGATGCAGTGCATCTATTGCAGTAGGACCCTTGTTAGGAAGGAGCCCATAGCTCAATAGCACTACTTTCTCACAAGACAACCATGAGATACAAGTTCTATGTAAGCAATTTTCTATCAAATATTTTTAGACTGGTTCTTGAAACCTAGGCCAGGCTCTGCCTTGTGGAAAGTTTTTTGTTTACTTGGTTTTTCCTTCCTTGTTTACTTCTCTCCATCTGTTCATTGTTTTCTTTGTTGTGTTTTTCTGTCTTCATATTGGTACAAGAAAAAAGGTCCCTTCTTTCTCCTCTCTGTCTTCAATCTTTTTGCACCATGACTTCTGGGCACTACTGTTTTTTGTTTAGCATACAAATGGTTGGGTTAATAATGAGCTGGAAAGATAGATAAATTATGTAGAATGCCTACAGATTCTCCACTGAAATTGGATAATGATTTAGTATAGATTTCTGTTTCCCTGCTGATTGATTTAGGCCCCCTCTTCTTGGTTTCAAAGGTGCGGAAGACAAGGTATTAGTCTATGACTAAAAACATTGTCAGATTTTCACCATTCATATTTGAAACTTTCACAATGGGCACAAAAGGTATATAAAAAAAAACCAACCTGTGGTAATTTAAAAGCCTTTGAGTGTTTGTGAACAAGATGGACATTATCATTCTATAAAGCCTCCTTGTGTTCATTATGATTTGTTGTCCATTGACCGTTGCTCTTGATAATTCCACATGGGCCAAAGAAATAACTTTGCTGATAGTGGCAGCCTACTGTCTCCCAGTCGTATAAGCAATATGAAAACCTATGCATATTCTATCTGCTTATAAGCAAACGGATAACAACAGTCCTAGCTGAGGCCAAAAGAGACTTGTATCTGCTTGCCCACAGTTCTTCATAGACTTAGCAGAGAGCATGTCTACATACAAAACTGATTCTTCCTTCTGAACTTATTAGGGGTGATACTATCATTCATTCTGGAAGATAACGTCCTGCAATAACCTTGGAGTAATCAGAGGGGGACTAGACATATAAATAGCACCATAATTGCATTTCCTGTAGTCAAAGGGTAACATTTTCAAAACTGCTTAAGAGACTTATTGAAACTCAATGGGACATAGGTTCCTAAGCATGTAAGAGAATTTTGAAAATGGGACTTATGCTCCTAGGTCACTTAAGCACTTTTGAAAATTTTAGCCAAAGCTCTTTTCCTAGAATTGCACTTCTCTGCCCCACTGCCATCCTTATTAGGGGCTTACACAACTAGAGGCTCAGCTTTAATTTCCATTGGTGTCTCCCCCAGGCCCCTGGTGAGGAAGCTACAGTGAGGAGACACTAAAACAGAGCATCTTCTGGCCACATTAACCACACGTTCTCCCTGGCCAGCACCACTACTTTTGGGGCTGCACTAGACTCGTGGCACCACTGTAGACACTGTTCCTCCCCAATGGACTTTCTGCTGCCAGGAGCCTTGTGCCCAAAACAGGGATCAATCTACCCCACATTTTTGATTTACAATGGCTGATAGAGGTTCATCAAGACAGAGAGAGAAATAGGGTCTAATCCTGTAGCCTGCCCCTTACTCATGTGTTGACCTGAACTTCCTCAAGTGATATAAGAGCTGCAATATCGGGTCTGCTATGGGTAGACAAGTAAAGTGAGTATAATGCAGAAAAGTGTTGAGAATATACTGGCCTGATGCTGCTCTCACTGAAATCAAAAGGAGATTTAGGGAATAGGTTCAGGATCTATGTAAGCAATTCAGTAAATTGTGATCACACCCAAGACCTTACTGATGGGTAAAATAGTGATGATAATGTCATGTGTTTTGACTAGTTTGCAGTAATGGGATAACAATACATCCTAGTAACCCAATAGCACATGTCTCACTCATCTATAAGAGGAGCAGTAGAGGAGTGAGAGCGTAGGTGAGTCCATCACAGGAGTACTAACAAACCAGGGAAGCAATGACAGAGCCAAAGTTAATTGTAGACTCATGAGGGTCCTGAGGGCTGCTTCACAAGACATTTCCTCAGGAAGAAAGGGCTAAGGGAGCAAAGCAAGAAACTTAAAGGGATGATAAAGAGGTCATCAAAGCCTTATAGCGTGAAGAGGCTAAAAATATCCAGAGAGTAACTATAGGAAATGAAAGAACAGTGAAAGGAGAAAGATTTATGGAGGCATTAGTATTATAGTACCTCCACAGTTAAAGTTGGATTGACTTTTTAAGTTAAAGTGAGGTTTACATCCATTTGTTAGGCTAAAGAACAAATGTGGATCAAACCAAAATTATATTACTTATTCTTAGGATAATGATTCAATTTACCGGAAAGTTACAAGTAAATCCCTGAAGGAAACTGAGCAAATACTTTTCCAGTAGGAGACTTTTCAAAATTACCTTGATCCGAAGGAATTGTGTCCCACACATATTAAAAACTGAGTCAAATTATAGCTCAACTATAACTATTTGTTAAATAGTGTCGGTCACAGACTTTTGAACAAGCTACTTAAAAAAAAAGTAAATACAAAGGTAACATTATTCTAACTAGTGAACAAGAAACCATAATTTAAGTCACTGAGGGAAGGGGGAGAATCATGCCATTGGATAGCTTTTCTAGTAATGCCTATCTTCTCATGCACACACTGAATGAGCAGACTAAAGCTGATGCAGAAACTTACACACCATCAGATAAAATGTTTCAATGACACCTGCGTTCAAACACCCAGTAGAGGAGGTTTGAAGTTTGTGGATGAATTTACTCACTGTTGGAAGCACATCTCATTGACAGCCATGTATACAATACTGAATGAAGAGTAAATTGTGTATGTTTCACTGCATGGCAACCAACCAAAGCAGCAGAATAAACTACATTTCATGAGAGGAAGGCTTAGGAGACATCATTGAGAGTCAATGGAAGGCAGGGATCCTGGGACCCTTTTAGGGGGAGATTTTTCCTAAGGCACAAAGGGAGTTCTTTTATTGACTTTGGGTGTCTGACTCCCACTGTGCCTTTGAAGATTTCCACCTTTAGCTCTGCAGGGCACTGGAAATCAGAGGAAGGCAAGATCCTGGCTCCTTTGGCCCGAACATTTGTCAGGATCTACTGTGTGATGAAGTCCAGGGAGACAATGCTCCAATGCACACTTTATAAAGTATGTATTGGAACATTGCTTCTAGAATTCTTAAGTTTTATAGTTGCTCGTGTCATGTATACTTTAGAATGTCTTCACATATGCTACTTATTAGGGTGAATAGGCATGAAGAGAGGGAGCGTAAGGACAAAGGAGAAGATGTGAAGCAGGGAAGAACTGTGTTGCAGGAATCAGGGAGGGGAGCAGAGAGCAGAGGATCCTACTGAGCACTTCAGGCTTTCAGATCCCTTACTTCCCAAATCTTGGCTATTTATGTTTTTAGTTTTATATGGAATAAAAAAGAATATCTTTCTTTATGCATCTGTGGCCGCCTCCATCTTAACTGCCTGTCATGCCGCAGCTTTCTCATTTTGCATCAGGGCTCCCCTGTTTCATTGCTGCTACTGATAAATTAGAACCTCTGTGGACTTTCTAAATTCCATATATTTGGGTTATGCATGCTTGGTGACATAAGAATTGGGGCAATGTTCACTGTTGACTTCTTAAGATCAGTAGCCGCTCTTGCAGCCTTTAAAACAGTGTTTAAGAAACTACATGCTATTCTTTGAAAACAAAGCAAAACAGGGAAATTCATTAACAAACTTTAGTTTTCCATTAAAGTAGCTAAGCAACACTAAAACTGTTTTAATTGTAACGTTCCTTGAGATGTCTACATTTTAATTTAAGTAACATAATCTTAATATTAAAGATTAGCAACCTTAAGGTTCATGAATTTAGCAACCTTAAAATCAACACAGACTTTGTAGATTAATCTAGCTATATGCTAATATGCAGTTACGCAGGATATATAATTAAATTTCCCTCCTTTGATGATGATAATACAATATCTAGTTATTATATAGCATTTTCATCAGTAGATCTCAAAAGGAGGTATAAACATAATTAACTCCATTTTACAAATGGGGAAACTGAGACAGAGAGGTGAAGTGACTTGCCCACACAGTCTTTTGAGTCTGGTATTTATTTCGCTGCGGAAATCCTGAGATAATACATTGTGAATGTAGACACCAGAATAATAATTTTGATGCACTTCCTACTAATAACAGTCTGGCACTTTTTGAAGTATGCATGTAGCTGAACAGATCATTTCTATTTCAATCCACATGTTGTTGATGGCAGTTGGGCTGCTGATCCTGTATTCTAGAGATGACAGAGATAGATCAGTGTGAGATTATGTTGTTTATTATCATGCTTCCTGAGTGCTCTTAGAAGTTGCAGTCTTTTCTAAGTGATCAGAGGTAGTGGGTCTCTTTGAATTACAATTGTGAGAGCCAGGATTGATGACAGGCTGTTTTAAAGCAGATCTCCTTGACAATTAAAAAGACTAGGAGGTTGTTGGAAAGATATCATTGGAGATTTAGGGATCATCCACATGCAGATTTTAGGCACTGCTTTCTGGAGTCATTCTGAATGGGGATTTAATTTGATAATTGTTCCATAGCTAGTTGTAATTTGATAAAAATCAGACACAAAGGCCAACTTGTGGGTAAAGTAGTCATCCTCTTCTTTCTTTGTCCACTGCATATTACTGCTCTTCTGGGCATGCTGTAAAGTCCTTATATTGCAGTCGGTTAGAAAGGTTGGAAGTTTATAGGTGAAGGAGCTGGAGACTGAAGGATGATTTAGGTTGGATTTTATGGCATGGTATTGTTAGGCAGTGTGCCTTCAGGGTTTTGTGGGAAAGTCTATTAGCTGGGGAAATGTGTAATTGGCGATTTGAAGAATCAAGCTATTTTACTGAAAAATGTTAAATTTTCTAATGATGAGCTTGACATTTTACGAGGCTCCCAGAACTCTGGATTGGTACCTGAAAAAAAAATAAAAGAGACATGTTTGAACAATAAAAATTGAGTTTCAAAATTAATGCAGATTTGGGTCAAAATGTTTAACACTTTTTTAAAGAACTCCACTACTAATGCTTTTCTTGACAGATTTATTCCTTTATCAAGTATTTATTTGCCATATTTTACTCTCTGGCATTTCCATACATTCTATATTGCATATATTTCCATATATACATAAACAGAGCACGTCTTATCGAATATTGGTCTTGATCTGACTCCAAATGAAGGTGATGGGAGTTTTGTCCCTGATTTCAGTGGGAGCAGGTCCATTATTTTTAACTGTTCTCAGTGTGCTATGTGGGAAGTTTGATTGTTGAAGATACCAATTTAAATGGGCTTCATTGTAGAGAATCTATAGAGACTGGTGCATAGGAATGACCAATGCATTTTCCTCTCTGCAAAGTTCTATGTTATACGGCTATCCATTGCTCTATCTAATCTACAGGCACCAGCAATGTCTAGCAGTGTGGCCTTGTGAACAGAGCACTGGACTAGGGATCAAGAGACCTGGATCCTATTCCTGGCTCTGTTACTGGCCTCCTTGGTGGCAAGTCATTTTACCTCATTCATGACATGAGAATAATGACTTACCTCCTTTGTTAAAGTGCTTTGGGATCTAATGGTGAAAAGCAGTATACAATAACAAGTTAGGGAATTGCCTTTGTAAATAATACCTCACCATATCTTGTGCAATTCTTGCCTTCCCAAAATATTTCTGTGGAAAATGGTCACTGAACTTGTTCCTTATCAGGTACGTCATATCAATAGCCTCTGCTGAGTCTTTGTACATTGAGACCACGATTACAAAAGTAACTTGTTGTTTCAGGAATGTAACTTGAGACATATTAAAGGGGCCTGATTTTCAGAAATTGGTGTTGAGCACTTTCTGAAAATCAGGCCCTTTAAAGGCATCTCTGGTTAGGCAACCAAAAATTGAGACATCCACAGTCACAAGTCACCTTTGAAAACCTTGGCCTAAATACATGTGACAGTTATAGTGCCTTATCAGACCTCTTCAGTGCATTCATTTATTCATGTTTTGCATAGGTTATCATTAGTTTTGTTAATTTAGAAAGGAAAATTCTGGAAAGAGATTATGGATGTATGTCAGTATCTTCACTAAGTTATGGGTATCTTACCTGACACAACAGGAGTCCATAGATTCTTTTGTCTTATGAATTTAGCCTAACATACAAATTCTGTAACTCTGATGAGAAAGGGCCCAGTTAATATTGATTTGTAAATAATTCACTAGAGGTGGTAATTACATGTATTTCCCTTTATGTATTATTTCTCATCTCTTTGCATGTGCTGACCCACCAAGGCACAGGAGGAACTTTGTCACGCTAGGTTCTTACATGCTAAAAGTATCACTGTGGCATCTGAGCACCTGTGCATCTTACACAGTCAATGTATTTTGTAGACAGAAGTCCTGAAAGGATCAGGTATCCTTTTATAATAGAAACAAAAGTAAACACTATTAATTATAATTAATTAATTAATTATCTCTCTCTCTCGCTCTCTCTCTTTCCATATGGCCATTTTACCCAGCTCCTTATTAGTGTAGGATTATTCCTGTGCCATATTTTTAGTGCATATTTTCTTTCATGTGATCTGTGCTTTATGTCAATATGGTCTGCTTGTATTTAAAGAAAGAGCAGGAAGAATCAAAGTTTCCATTATAACACACCAGAAAACTACACTAGGCTTTGTCCTTACTGATGATATTTACCCCCAAATTCCCATTTGGTTCAAACAAAATAAGTCTTTCAACCACTGGGACCCATAAATAAAGTAGTGGTGGCTAGAAATGTTTATTCCACCAATTTGATTAGACTCCTGTCTCAGCAAGATTCACTAAAATAGTTCCAGTCACCACAGCTGAGTCTTCAATATAGTTCCCACAATTTCAAATGCCAAAGTGGCTGAAGCAGTGTTAAAACTGGTGGGAATTTCACCCATTGTGTACACAGCCTCTGTGCCAGATCCTGAAGTCCTTATTCAGTTTTGGCTCATCCCTAATTGGTTTCAGTGAGTTTTGTCTCAGTAAGTACTTTAGGTTTTGGCCCTTTAAAACCATATTTATTTGTGATTCTTAAACTTTGGGTGCTAATTGTACTGTATTTCCTATAGTTTCTAAAAAGAGATTGAGCCAAATTCTGTGGATTTTTTCCTCCTGCCTTTTAGCAGTAATACTGCGTGCAGAAGAGGGGGGAAGCCTTGTTTGCTCATTGTGGTTGATAAAATAATATATCTTTCAATTATTTGGTGATAGAGTGTTTTCAGCAGAGTAGTGCCTAATACCAGGTGTTCCGTGGGATAGAGACATTGTATTCACATTTTGTTTAATTGAAAACCATGGAATAAAGCTATGTTTGCATTTTACAGCTGAAAACAAAGAGTGAATATTCTTGAAGTGACTGCTTTCAATGTGAAATGTGGAATGAGGGAGGTTTTGTTGACTGTAAAGCATGTCACTACCAAGTTTCCTAATCCTTTGTCAACACTGAGCTAATTCAGCTTTCATAAAACTAGGGAAGGGCAATGAGTAAATAGATCAGTTACATTCTTCTAATATCAAACTATATTACCATTAGAATTTGCAGCTTCTTCTGTATAAAGAGCTGGCTCTGATTTTATTCTTTAAGGGGAGGGGTTTTTTTTATAAACCATTGGCAGACTGTGCTTTAAAAGATATACAAGGAAACAATGGAAGGTGACTGGAGCAAACATGACACATTTTGCAGTGATCCCAACAATGCAGTAATAGCAATTACAAACTACACCACCAGGATGGTCAGTACAATTAATACCATTAAAGTAATTAGGCCTGGCAGCTGTACGGTCAAATAAAGGTAACTTTGTAACAACAATATGCCAGCAGAAAATTACTGACATTTCCAACTAAATTATATTCTCTAAATTGTTGTCTTAATGCTAAATAAATAAAGTTATGCTAATTAAGGGACTGATTACAGACTGAAATTAACACAATTGCTTGTTCGACAGTCTGCTAGGGTTAACATTCTTTAACATAATTAATAGCTTTTGCTCACTGTATCTGGCTATACATTGTGTATCTCATTTACATGCCTTTGCAATATGCTGACAGTGCTAAATGTCTGAGAAGACAGATGTCATCCACTGGAGGAAAATGGTTCTTCTTGTTATAATGTTCATAATGGACATGGTTGCTGTACTGTTTTATTAATAATGACCAGAAAAGAAATGTGAAAGAGAGAAGCTCTGTGCTGGGTTGTTTTTTTTTTCTTCCCAGTTTTGTGTTCCAAGCCTTTCCTGGAGTCAATGTGAAATGTAATTGCTCTTTTGACCTCTATCTTCTCTCTCCCCAGGTCTGAGGAAGAGCTACACTGGTTGATTATTGCAGGAATGAAAGGCACTCTGACCTTGTCGACCGAACGCCTTGCTGCTTTCAATGTTGCCCATTATGCTGAAGGCAGGCAACTCCTGGAGAGAGACTGGAATCTACGGGAGAGCAGCAATCTGGGCAACCTGCCAGCAAAGGCTTCATCATCAGGAAGTCAGACATGGCCAAACAGCTCAGGCAGCTAAGGAAAAGGGGAGGGGTGTGTGTGTGTGTGTGGGGGGGAGTATATCAAAACATTGTTAGCACAGCATATAAAGAGCTTTCAGATGCAGATCACAGATTGCTGCTTCATTAATAAGGCTTTGTATCATACACCTGAACTGAAAAGTAACTGTGAAGCATACAAAGAAGAGGAGTACAGTAACCAATTTCCTGCAGTGGAATGGGCAGTCATTAAAAAGCTTTCTCCCAATAATGGAGAAATTGTCCGTGTATAAGGATCAATTAAAAATAGTTTTCTTAGAGAAAATGAGTTACTGCATTTGTGCTTAATCAGAAAATATACACCATAAAATCTTGCTAGATTATTTTTGGGGGTGCGAGGGAACTGCATGGTGAACATACTCTCTCTGTGTATTGAAATTAAACTCCAAACCCTCTTGAGTTTGCAGCCATAGACATGTTTCATTATCTGAAATGATTTATTAGTACTGTGAATATAACTTTTCCTGCTCTGATCCAGCCAAGAGTAAGATGTTTAATTTGACCTGAGAATAGGTTTAGAGGCTTGGAAGAATTTGTTGAAGGACACTGACTGTGCAAAATGTCTCCCTTTTAAGCTCAGCCTTCAAAATAAACATTTAAATAAGAACACAGAGACTTAATTTAACCTGTACCAACCAACCAGGTTAATAGTATGAGAGTCATTACTGTTTGAAGGCTATCTTGTGCCACATACAAAATGAGTTGGTGGTCTCAATTCAGTTCCTGGTAGCAAGTGTCTACATCATGAAAATCACTTCCAAAATTTAGACAAATAAACACCCATGTTACTAGTTTCCTTCAACTGAGCAGGACCAGATGAGCCATGGAAACTAAACTACTCTCTCACTACTAGGGATGAAAGCTTCTTGACACATTGGTAGGAACGAGGCAGACCTTCATATCTCGTGCGACACTCGTGTATCTGGCAGCCCTGTCATGCATTCCCAAGACCAGCTTGATCCTCACGCATCCTGCTGGGCTGCAGCAGTAGTTGCTCCTCTAGGTCACCAAGGGACTTCAGGAGTACTTGCTATGCCCGCAGCCATGTGGCTGATCTGCTTCTCCTCTTGCTGCTCCCGTTGCTTGATCCCAGTAAGGAAGGAGCTGCTGGGAGGAGCTGGCAATGGCAGCAGCTGTGACAGGTTCAGAAGGTGAGGGGTCTCAAAATAGGGCCCCCCCCCCGCGTCTCCCCAGCTAGATTCAGCAACCCAGGGAAACATCATCACACAGAGATCTCGTAAACACGCCCAGACAGAACCTCAGCACCCCCATCAACCTCCTTTTCACCTACCCACACACCCCCGTCATCACTGCCAAGTTTTATGCAGCTCCATGTCCTATCCCCATCACTGCTTGGGCAGAGTATATAGGCCAAAAGCTGAAGTCTATGATTGTTTTCAAATTAGCTCATTGCATAGTTTGCATGAATGTTGCATTTGGAACTGCACAAGACTTGGCAGCTATACATTTGTCATAGTGGACTTCTTCTGTAGGCAAATAAAATACTTACGTCACAGGTGGCAACCAGCCAGCTGTCATGGGCATTAAATTATCTTTTTCAGAAAAGAAGGAAGAAATTAGACCTTTCACTATTAATAGATTATAAGGTCAGAAGGGATCCCTGTGATCATCTAGTTTGACTTTCTGAATAGCACAGGCCATAAGATTTCCCTAAACTAATTCTTGCTTGAATTAGAGCACATTTTTTAGAAAGATATCCAATTAAAAAATGTTCAAAGATGGAGAATCCAACTCAACCCTTGTAAAATATTCCAATGGTTAATTACCTTCTCTGTTAAAAATGTGCACCTTATTTCTAGTCAGAATTTGTCTAGCTTCAACTTTCAGCTATTGGATCTTAATACATCTTTGTTTGCTATATTGAAGAGCCCTCCTTTATCAGTCTTTAGGTACTTATAGACTGTGACCAAGTCATCCCTTAACCTTCTCTTTGTTAAGCTAAACAGATCCAGCTCCTTGAGCGTTTCACTACAGGGCATGTTTCCCAATCCTCCTTTGTGTCTCTTCTCCAAACTCTATCCAGCGTATCAATATCCTGCTTGCACTGTGGACTTCAGAACTGGAGGCAGCATTCCAGCAGTAGTTGCACCAGTGCCAAACACAAGAGGTAATATAACTTACTCTTATTCTATATTGCTGGGTTTATGCATCCAGGGATTGCATTGCCCTTTGGCCACAGTGTTACACTGGGTGCCCATGTTCAGCTGATTATCTACCATGAATACCATGTCTTTTTCAGAGTCAATGCTTCCCAGTATAGAATCCCCTCGCCCGCCATAAGGATGACCTTCCTTCTTTGTTCCTAGATGTATGGCTTTACAATATGGCTAGCCCATTGCTATTTCTTTGTTGCTATGAAAGCATTAGTGCTGTGTCAAAGTGAAAGAGGCCATATTTTAAAGTAACCGGTCTAAAGAGCCTCAATGTTCCAAATACAGGGCCATATACTGTGTTTGATCCCTTCATACAACTACTATTGAATTCATTAAGAATTGTTCCACAGCTCAAAGGCATAGTTTCACCAGGAATCATTATTTTAAGATAGAAACTAATACTGAGGAGGTTCCTTAATTTGATCTTTTCTTTTTTTAAGTTATTTTTTTCTATGTCCCCAATGGGATCATAGTCCAAACACATATTTGGCACAGGCCATTGGCATAATGAGAATAAAAGAAAGGTGAACATGAGTCTGATAAGCAAACAGAAGAGTAAAAACATGTTTTTCTCTTAGACACCTACAGAGCTTTTGTGTGGTGTGGTGTGGTATGGGGTGTGTGTGTTTGGGGTGTTTTTTCCCAGAGTTCAAAGCTCTGGCAAACAACTTGCTGCAGTTCAAGTTAGTTTGTTTGGAGAAATCTAAAAAGGTTAAGCCAACTAACCCCACGAGGCAAATGGCTCAAAGGTATTTGAGCCCTGTGGAGTCAAAGTATTAAATAAATTGTAAGTTCATACTGTGCAGGTTCTTAGTTTTCACCGTCTTCAGCTAAAGGATGAAGTAAAGTAAATCAAAGTCAGATAAAAGAACATATCAGTAACTTGACACAACATCTGTAAAATAGAAAATAATTGTTTTCAGTAAAAAAGCTCATCATTTAGAAACCAGTAAAACAGGTTTTCTCATACAAACGTTTGAAAGAAACTTGAAACATTTACATTCTGAACTACTCTTCCTCCTTTCCTATGCCCCATTCTTTTAAGCCTTGTGTTAGGATGATAGTGTGGCATTGTGTTTGTGTGCTTCCTGCTGTGTATGTAGAGTTTTTTTGCCCACTGTATGGTACTTGTGCAGCAAATCATACTGTTAGTTGCAAATTTTCAAAAGTTCAAGCACCTGATTCATACACAGGAGTTATATGCATACATAGCTGTGTGTACGTGCAAACCTAAACATGCATGCACACTGAGTATTGCATATGAATTTGTCTGCATGCAATGCCTGATGCACACAAGGGATTAATCCTTGACTTCCATGTGAATCAGGCCTTGTAGGTGTGCAAGGTGTGTGTGTGTGTTTTTTTTTATTTGTACCTGGCTGTACGCTTTTCTGTTCAAGTAGGTCCTAGATCTGTTTAAAAATACCACTCAGGGTGATTTTTCTAAGGTATGATAAGGTCACCATGAAAGCAATGGTATCTAAAACAAAGTGCCACTTAGATGATTCAGCTTAGTTCTTATACAGCATTGCAGTTGCTGTCTATTAAGCCTTTGTCAAGACTTAGTTTAGGCCAAAATAAGATTAGAATAAAAGCAAAATTGAAAAAAATATGAGGTAGTTTTCTAATGCACACATTTTTGTGTGATTTCTTTAGACTCTCATCTAATCCCTTTCTATTACTTTGTGTTTTGACTAGAATTATTCACAAAGGCCAAACAGAATCTGTACTTTAAACAAGTAAGGTGCTTTTTTACCTTTTGTATAGCTAGTGCAGGAAAGATCACCACAATATAAAGTCTGAGATAACCAAGTGAAATTTTTTTGGAGCCTTTGTATTTTGCTAATACACAGCCTGATCCTGCAAGGTGCTGAGTGCCTTTAATTTTCATTGGGCCTAATTCTGAGAGATGCTGAAGACCCTGTAACTCCCATTGAATTTAATCCTACAGCTCACAGCATTGGGCCCAACGTGTACATGTTATCAGTGTTTGCTCTTTGCTTCATTTTAAAGGTTGATATTTGGCATTTTAAAAATGTAATGTCAGGTAGGTAATACATTTGAATGCTAAGAGGTTACTGAGTATCAAAATTCTTTTTAACAGAGGAGGAAACCATAATTTCCTTAATACTTGTTGGAAAAGGGGTTTTGTTTGAGGGGGAAGGGAAGATTTTGTTATAGGGACTGGAGGCTCCCTGTCAGCAGACAAGTAGGAGTATAAGAAGCTTCCTTGTGTTCAATATCAGCAACTCCTGCTCCATTTGCATTTGAGGGAGTTTTTTTCCACAGTGTATTCATTTGCAGGTGAGTTAATGTGTCCCTGCATAATCAGATAAGAATGGAATAGAATTACTAATGATAAGAGGAGGTGGAACAAGGGCACACCAGCAATACAGCCTTTCCTTCTCCCAACTAATCTGAATAGAATCTCAAGTTCTTTTTCAAGGTGGTAGTAGGACTATTTTTTTCAAAATTAGGATAGGAGAATTAAATACCATGGGATGAATATAGCAGATACTGCTCCATTCTACACAGCTCTATTTAAAGAACAAAGTGTTCTCTCTAACAGATGGGCAGATATGTTAACTTACCTTCCATACCCAATCCTAGAACCAATTAATTATATCAGAGTGAAAAATACTCAAGCACTGAGCAAAAAATACAAAAAAATGCTGATAAAAACATAAGCTGTCAGTCAATTGCATAAATCAATAGTTATACTCGAATTAGAGTAAATGCCATTAGCTCTAAGGGTTATTTACTGTGTCTTTTATGAGGCAGAGCTGCACGGGAAGCAGTTTCA
The DNA here is from genome assembly GCA_037349315.1 of Chelydra serpentina. Lineage (NCBI taxonomy): Eukaryota > Metazoa > Chordata > Testudines > Chelydridae > Chelydra > Chelydra serpentina. The sequence goes on from JBAIAC010000042.1 coordinate 35,103,291, forward strand.
CTGTTCAAATGGCTGTCACCTGGCATTGTGCTTTCTGGGCTTTGGGAGAGGGTGGTGAGCAGCTTTTCTTGGGACAGCCTCCAGCACTCGTTCAGGAGGCAGCGTGTTGGCCGCACCTAGGAGGTTACAGCACCATTTCTGAAGCAATGTTGCAACTGGGGACAGTGTTTTAGACTATTTAACAAAGCATTAGTGGTTCTTTTTAAAATTCAGGGGCAGGGAACACAGTAATAGACAAATAAGCAGCACCAGCTTCTACAATGGTGCCATCATACCAGGCCCACACTTGGAAGGGGCCCATTATAGGTGGCAGGCAGGGGCGCCGGAAGCTCCCTAGAAGTGGGGGGGGGGCCCCACCAGCGCCTGGACTGTGGCCCTGCCCCCCCCGCTCAACCCCTCCCTAAAGGCACCCAGTCCCTCTCTTCCTATCCCATTCCACCTCTTCCCCCAAGGCCCTGCCCTCACTCCATCCCTTCCCGCTCCTGTTCTGCCTCTTTCCCGAGGCCCTGCCCACTGTTCGCTCCTCTCTTCCCCCCTCATCCTTAACACCGGAAAAAAGTGGGAGGGCACTTTTAAAAGTGATGAGGCCATGGCTCCCTGGCCCATCTGTTCCAACGCCCCTGTTGCCAGGTATCCAGTTTTCAACCAAAAAGTCTGGTTACAGGAGTAACTGCAATCAGCCTGCCCACCACGAGGGCGTGAAGAGCAGTTGCTGGTGTCTGGAGGAGCTGAAGCTCATCTGGAGAGAGAGAGAACTGGCTCCCAAAGACCCGGCTCCGGCGGAGAGAGGCAGGTGACGCTCTGCGCTGCCCCAGGGTAAGGTGACCATACATTCTGTTTTGGCTGGGACAGTCTCTTTTTTAAGCCCTGTCCCGGTCATCCTGACTTTTTTCGCAAAAGTGGGCATTTGTCCTGTCCAAGAATGAATGGGACAAATGCCCACTTTTGCCAAAAAAAGTGGGGTGTGGAGGAATGTGCGGAGGGGGCGAGCAGCCTTGCTCAGGGGGCAGGCAGGGCCGGCGCCAGGCACCAGCTTTCCAAGCTTCTGCTTGGGGCGGCAGTCCGAGTCCCGCGACGGCAATTCGGCGGCAGGTCCGCTCTTCCTGCCGCTGAATTGCCACTGCGGGACTCGGTCTGCCGCCCCATTCTCGCCCGCCACCGCAACAATTCAGCGGCAGGTCTGCTGATCTTCCCTTGCCGCCACGGGACTCGGACTGCCTGCCTCGGGGGCAGGGCTGCGGCAACTGCTTGGGGCGGCAAAATTGTTAGAGCCACTCCTGGGGGCAGGCAGGGTTTGGGCAAGCGGCTCAGGCCAACCCCGCACGGGGAGGGGCAGGGCTTAGGCGAGTGGTTAGGGCCAGCCCTGCAGGGGGCGGGGCTCAAGCTAGCCCCATGCAGTGTCCCATTTTCCCTTTGGCTCCTGTCCCCCCACCTGCCCCTCTTTGCTTGCCCCTGGCCCCTGCCTCCTGCCTCGCTCCAGGGACTGACCCCACTTCCACCACACTGTGCTTTTGCCCCCGGCCCCTGCCTCGCTTGGGGACCGACCCCCTGCAATCCCACAGGGACCCACAAATATGTTTGGCATCAGGGCCACAAAAGGTTAATCCAGCCCTGCAAATAAGCATAACAGACATTATGAGCATTTTAATAAAAACACAAAAAATGAGTGTGTCAACCCATTAATTTATCTGCGTGTTCCCTTAGATCAGGGGTGGGCAAACTATGGCCCGGGGGCCGCATCTGGCCCACCAGATGTTTGAATCCGGCCCTCAAGCTCCCACCGGGGAGCGGGGGCATGTCCCCCCTCTGGCTCCCATATGTAGGGCAGCCAAGGGGCTCCGCATGCTGCCCCTGCCCCAAGTGCTCCCCCTACAGCTCCCATTGGCCAGGAACCACAGCCAGTGGGAGCTGCAGGGGCGGCACCTGGGGACAGAACAGCGCGCAGAGCCGCCTGGCCACGCCTCCGTGTAGGAGCCGGAGGGGAGGACGTGCTGCTGCTTCTGGAAGCTACTTGAGGTAAGCGCTGCCCAGAGCCTGCATCCCAGACCCCTCCCCCACTCCAGCCTCCTGCCCCAGCCCTGATCCCTCTCCTGCCCTCTGAACCCCTCGGTCCCAGCCCGGAGCACCCTCCTGCACCCTGAACTTCTCATTTCTGACCCCAACCCAGAACCCGGAACCCCCTGCCGGAGCCCTCACCCCCTCCCACATTCCAACCCCTAATTTTGTGAGCATTCATGGCCCACCATACAATTTCCATACCCAGATGTGGCCCTCGGGCCAAAAAGTTTGCCCACCCCTGTCTTAGATTGTTAAGGAAGGGAAAACACCCAGAGTTAAATGTTGTCATATTCTGTTTGTGCGTCTGTAACTCATCATAAATTAGTCCTTAATCCAAAATTTTCTCATAATCCAGATGAATTATTTTTATATTGGAAAGAAAAATGTTAATGACCAGGATGCAGGAGGTCAAATTTTAACCTGGTGTTTGGAATCTTTCCATTCAACTTTGACGGCTATGTTAATAGAGCTGCACCCATTTATACATGCAGAGAATTTGTTCAGAAGATTGGATACTCCATATGTGTAGTAATTCTGTTTTAAAACATTTTACAATTATTTTTAGTACCCAGTTTGAGCATGCACATGGCAGATAGAGCCATTAAAGTCCATAGTCATGTGTAAATAATTTGAAAGAAAAGAAGGATTTACAGGATAGATCAATGGCTCTGTTAGTCTTTTGCATCTATAATCAGCATTTACGTCCCTAAATACACATTTACATGATAAATTGTAACAACTCCTTCAGTCTAAATACTCCCCTATGGGGTCTATTCTGGCTTTTTTTTTTTTTTTTAAACTTACATAAACATATTTCTTTCTACATATCATTTGCCCAGCAGGATAGATATGCTGGCTATGTGGTATTTTGCCTAAGTAACATAAATTATGCAACCTTTCACTGGTCTCGGAAACTGATCTGTGCCACTAATATATCCGAATGAGGATTTCAAACAAGGGCAAGAGTAGTTCCTTTCCTTACCTGATTTAACTTCGTGTTATTCCAGTTTTACACTCGTGAAACTCTATTGTTGTTGAAGGAATTACACTGATGGATAAACTGGAGCAAAACAGTGGTGAATCAGGCCCTGTATGTCCACTTTGTGGACAAAATCAACAGCGACGTGCTGGAACAAGGAAAATGGGTCAGTTATCCAGAAAGAAGCACTAGAATCTCAAGGAACATCCTGCCTACCAACAATGAAGCTGCCCCTGCCATGACTGATGAAGACCAGCAAAAAAACACCTGAGCTGCATAAGTGCCTGTTTCAAACAACGCAAAAGCCACTGACCACCCTAAAGATGGCAGGAGTCTGAGCAGTTTTGAAGAAGCCCACCCTTGGTGCCAACAAATTCACCAATTATGGCTCTCTCATGTTCAGCCTCCATTTTCTTGGCAAGATGATTGAGATCTATCAAGGTTTTTGTACTGTGTTTTTCATTATAGTATCTGAGCACCTAATAGTGTCTTGTGAATTACAGTGGTGTCTGTCTTCATCCAGTATTCCAAGTTTCAGAAAAGAACATGACACAGAGGTCAATTTCAAACCAAATTGAAACCCAAACTCTTGGCCCTAAGTGAACCAGAACTTGATTATCTCTAAGGCCACCTTTTTGTTAGCAGACTTATTACAAACAAATGACCTACACAGTTATGGTGTAGCTGAAGAGATCCAATATAAGATTCAAGCATTAAGGCAGAACTGTCTGAGCAAGGGGACCCCAGCTGTGCAAAGTGGAGAGAGGAAAACATCCCTCAGAAGTTTTTGTGCTTTTTATACTATGTTTGGTGCATATATACCAAGTTGAAAGGCTACCTAATACCTAAGATAGACCGCTAATCAAATATGAGAAACAACCCAAGTTGTGTGCTTATTCAGTCTAGGCTTTCTATAAAAAAAAAGAGGTTTTGATATTTGTTTTGCTTTGAAATTTTTCATGAAATCGACTCCAGAATAGCCAAATCCCAGCAGTTAGGCAGTATATGGGAGACCCAAGTTCAAGACCCTTGCTGCCTGATTCAGAGCAAGGACTTGAACCTGCATCTTCCATGTCCAGACTATGTCAGTCTCTTTAGTTCAATTAATATTTAATTATTTATACAAAGTGGAGCAGCTTCCACAGGATAGATTGAGATAGAGACTGACTCTATAACTTGGTGGTTAGGGCACACACCAAGGAAGATGGTTTAAATTTGAGCAGGGACTTGAATTTGGGTCTCTTATATCACCACCAGTGAAGGCCCAAACCACTGGTCATTGGCTATTCTAGAGGCTCCCTCTCTTATTTTACCAGAAAGTTCATCCCGGACATGAAAAACTTTCCTGACAACATTTTAATTACCTTTCTGCAAAACGTTTCTATTTTGATAAATCTGCATTTTCTGAACATTCCCTCCCCCCAATTGTTTTGTCAAAAAATTCCCCACCAATTTGAATTCTGTCTGAAAAAGACAGCTTGATTAGTGAACAGTGCATTTAGAACAAGGAGTAATAGGTTGCAAAAATGCTTCAACACAGTTTGACTGTAAAGATGCTACATCTGCATTGTTTTCTATTGCTCTTATTGCACATTCTAGACAGGTGAGATAAGGACATGTTCTGAATGTTAATATACTAGAATGAAGATAATTAATCTCAACTCCCTCATCCTGTCTCAGAGAGAGCTACTTGTGCGGGACTGGTGGAATGAAAAGATCCACATGCTTCTGCTGTTTAAATGCCAGTTTGTGCCTACTACATTGGAGCTATTGTTCAAGAACTGCTCATCACTCAATGAGTTGTTGAAACTGTTAGCAAGCATGTTTAGCCAACTTACAATTTTTCCATAACTTCAAAAATATCTGTAAATTGTTTGCTCATCTGAGCTTTTCCAAAACTCCTTAGTGCATAGACTTTCCCCTTAAAGTATCCAGAAAAATGTCTAGGAATGTGCATGAACTTCAAAAAGCTACTTTCCAATTTCATTTCATTGAAACAAGAGACAATCATATATTCCAGTGTGGGATGAGGTGTACAAATCCAACACTGGGCCCAAAGGGGTTAAAGGACAATACTGGGCCTAAGTAGCCTTGCCCCTCCAGACCTGCAGACCATGTTCCATCTGGAAGCTTAAAGGGAGCAACTCAGCTCAGAAGAGAGAAGTTGAGGAGGAAGCTTCCCTGTGAGGAAGAAGACTGTCTGCTGAGCCCAATTGGGGCTGGAAGTTTAGTTGTCTTGTCTTTTTGCTAGTTAATATTGGACTTGAGGATGGTGGGGGAGAGTGATGACAGAGAATGCCCCAGTTCTGGGGGTACTCCAGAGTGCCGACACTTGTCTCTCTTAGAGTCCTGGGTTGGAGCCTGGTGGAATGGGAGGGTTGGGGCTCGCTTAACAACTGCACTTCTTACAGGAGGGGCATAAAATCTAAACTTAAAGCCTCCAACAAACAAAAATTGTTTAGAATGATTAATAGTAGTAGTGAGAAACAACTTCTAAACAAATCACTTATCACTGTTGATTGATGTGACAAATGATTAACAAGTTGTGAAAACAAATCAGATCAATCACTTGTATCACTAATTGTGAAATGATGTAGATAGGTGCATGTGTATTTTCTGTAATACAATTGCTGCCAACAAAGCTAACGCAGATCGTCTATTTTTTTTTCTTTTATTGTCTCGTATCTTAAAAAGCATGGTGGTTGATGTTGCAAAAATAGGAAGATGCATTTGTGTAGATTATATTTGTTCTTCTTTCCAGGTTTTTGTCAAACGATCACAAATCAGAATCACGTTATTTGACGAAAATGTCTTGTACATTTTTGCTGTATAATTGCTCCTATTGTATTTCTTTTAGTAGCATAGAATATGTCAATTACTGTTTGCAGTCTTGGAGATGTATATATTCGTTAATACCATCTTCCCTGAAAGGCTTGTAAATAGAATAGTGATTTCATTTAGTTTATTAACATTATTTAAATAGCTTCATAACTAGTGTTGATTTCCTGCCACTACCTTGGATATATTTAAACATTATTATAACTTAGCTCAACATTCACATTTTACCTCTGAAATTAATGCTTTTAGGCTCAATTTATGCCTGTCAACAAATAATGATCATAGATGTGAGCCTGGCTGGCTCATAATCCAGAAGTACTAGGTTACAATGCATTGCCATGGAAACTGTGTTTTATTGCATTTTCTCTACTTGATTTAAGACATTTGACAATCATAGCAACTGTTTGCCTGTCTTCCCACATCATAAAAAATTCAAAAACATAAACATCCAATAGTGGAAAATCATACAGTTCTTGGACCTCACTATAAAAATAAAAAAGAAATGACAACCTTATATTTAACAAGGACCTTTTGTGAATAGTTTATCTCACAGAATGTCCAGGAGTGTTGGAAAATTCAATCAGTGGTTAGTCATCGATGGACCTGTCTTGCCTGTGGTTCATTTTGTTTATTGCATCATATATTTTTTATGATCACTGGGACTTTAGCCTGAAACAGCATTTTCTTTAACAAGAACCATGTTTCCTCTAACGTTGTTTATTGCATCTGAAACATTACTCTTTGAAACCATGGTACATTTTCAATTGAGCAAAGGTCTGTAACTGAATACTGCATGTCTGTGTTTATTCAGCATCCAGAGTAAAAAATATCCCAGTTCATGTAACATTAATCACTTTGCCAGTGTAGCTGAGGTCATTGCCACATTCCTAGCAGTATTAAGGCGAGTCAAGATTAATCACATACATTAAACCCTGCAAGGAAAGCACGTGAAACGGATCTGAAATTAGACATTTGGTAAAAGACTGAGAGCACTGTAACAAAATATGTTAGCACTGCTGCAGCAAGCACTTGGCATGATTTGGGATTTTTCTACTACGCTGGTGTCAGCTCATCTATATTTAAGAGTTTTTCAGTGTTTCCCATTTTTGAGAGTTTGTAACTAAAATCTTTAGACAAACAGTCTTAGTTTTTGAGAGTGATTTTTTTCTTTTGCTTACTACTTGAATAGATGAGTAAAAATAAAATGCAATTTAAAAACACTGGTGCATTTTTTATGTAACTCAAAAATAGGTTGTTGAGTTTTGAAAATAAAAACAGATACTAAGACCCTATGATATTTTAAAAATCAACACTAATACTATCTAATGGATACTTAAAAATCAGTTATTGCTTATACACTCTTTATTCTTTTTGTATGCACACATATTAACAATGTAGTGCTTCATATTTCAAACAGACATAGTTAAGAATAGTTGTTTCACTGATGCATAAAATATGCATTTTAAACTACATATTTATGTTGTACATGATAGACTAACAATTTCTGTGTCCATTCTCCATTAAAGGTTTGTTTATATTTAGTGTGTTAGATTTTCATAAAAGGGTAAAACCAACCAACCAAAAAAAACATTGCTAGCGCTGTTGAGAGCAAAGGCATATTTAGGCCTGACAGAAGCTTGCTGTGGATTTTAAGAGTCTGTTCTGATAACATTTAGCAGTGTAAACAGAAGTAGAACTGTGTATGTGTAAGAAATTGCAGAATAATCATTTGTGAGAACAAGAAAAATAAAGTAATGAAGTAATGAAAAAGCTAGAAAAGATCCATTTGAACTAACATTAAACCTGTACTATCAGAGAAGGAGAGTTCTCATGGAACTGAGACTAATACCTATGTACAAGACAAGATAATAAGAGTTATAAATAGGCTGGGTTTGTTTGTTTGTAACAAAGGGAGGTTGAAGCTGTATTGTCCAGTGCGGGAGACAACTGTGTGATGAGATTGTCCTGTATGAGCTTCCCACTTGTAAGTAAGTGATCACTACTTGAGGAGTGTTTTGCCTTAATAAATATTTGTTAGACTCATCTGAATCTCAGTCCAACAAAAGTGACACTAAATTTGCATGCAGGGATAGCTCAGTGGTTTGAGCATTGGCCTGCTAAACCCAGGGTTGTGAGTTCAATCCTTGAGGGAGCCATTTAGGGATCTGGGGCAAAAATTGGGGATTGGTCCTGCTCTGAGCAGGGGGTTGGACTAGATGACCTCCTAAGGTCCCTTCCAACCCTGATATTCTATGATATATTTTTGCCATGAGAATTTATTACATTTAAAGAACATTGAATTTCCTGGGTTTATAATTCTTTTAAAATATAGCATTAATGTTAAACTTAAAAGACAACTAACTGTGTAAATAAAGCTAAGGTAACCAAACTACCTTAATTCTGCCCCTTTGCAATGCTCTGAGAAAATCAGATATTCTTATTCCTTTCTGCATCAGTAACTCCAAAACCTAGAATTGCCTTATTCTACATTGTCTAATCGTTGTGCTACTTTATGGCCTGCTTTACAGTCACATACAGTACATATTTACCATCATACAATATGGTGAAATTCAGTACACATACTTTACAAATTCCTGATCAGGTAGCCAGCCTGCCAATGGGAAACATCATTAAGAGCCCTATGCCACGAGGTGTTTCCCCCTTACTTCTTGAGGTGTGCAGGAGAGGTGCCTCACTAATGCATATCTCCTAAGATCCTTAGGAGAAAAGCCCATTTCCTGCAGACTTTGGGTAAGTGCATCAAGTCTGATGAGTCTCCTAATCCTTGTCAGGGTCACCATTGCCAATCTCTACAAGTTTAGGAGGCGTATTGAGGCTCCTCCAATGCTCAGTGATCCTTGTGTTTGTAGTCTCCTCGCCTGTGAGACCTAGTAGCTTGAAAGGCAGGTGGTTATGTGGGGGAGAATGGGAGAGGTGACAGCAACTCAATGCTTCAGGAGAAAGCAGGGATAAGCACTAGTGCTGCCCTGGCTCTTGCAACAAACAGTCCTCCTGTGGGTCGTCATAGTGGAGGCCTGTTGTGTAGAGAAGGGAAATTTGTTGTGCAGAGAAGGCAGAAAAGTGGTAGTTCGTCCTCTGAGGTACAACTAAGTGGCTTCTCCACACTAGGACCCCTCCTGGTAGCCTTCATGCCTGTTAGGCATAGAAACTAGACTCATGCCCCCATTTCTCCTACCAGAGACCCACTTCTCCCTATGTCCACCACACTAAACAGCCAGTGCATTGGACATGGCTGCAAGGAGCTGAAAGGGCTAGATGGAGCAGCTTGGTGCAGTAGAAGGCAGTGGGGAAACACTAGTGGTTTTCCCCCTGATGAATGTCCCGTGGCTTATCAGAGGGGAGTCCTGCTGCTGTGAGAAATGTCAGAGGATTTCAGGAGATACTGAGAAAGAGCAAACTGGCTGAGAATAGGGAGCATTCTCTTCTCTTCCCCCTCCCTGCCCCTACACACACACACACACTACCCGTGGGGTACTTCAGGTCTGCAGGGAGTAGGGGAGAGACAACTTGGCAAGTCTCAGGAGGTTCATCAATGCCATTTACAAGCTTTAGGGGACTTGTCTTGGTTCTCCACATCTTCCCACAAGCCGCTGGTAGAAAAATCTCAGCTTTCCCATTGACAAGGCTCCCTTATGATCAGGATGCATTCTGACGTCTATCTCTATAAGAAAAAGGGCTACAGACTTGTTTTATTTTTTAAATGCAAGTTTAATTAAAAAGTAAGTTTCAAATTTTGAAGTTGGACTTTAATCATCTGAATCTTCATCTTGGACACAAATTTCAGCTAGAAGCGTCCAATACACAAAATTGTATTGTTCTTCTACTTTCCCTTGTTTCGTTATAAAGTGGCAGAGTCCAAAGATCATTCCTGGCTCTACCATTCTTTCTGTGTAGATTTAAGAGCAAGTTGCCTTAGCTTGTCCTGCTGAACAATGGCTAGGTATTATTATCTCCATGTTTCTATCTAAGTTATGTCAAAGGTTCCTGTGTCCAGGGGCGGCTCTTACAATTCTGCCGCCCCAAGCAGGGGTGGCGGCGCCCCGCCCCCGACGCAGGCAGACATAGCGGGGCCCCCCATGCCTGCATCGGGGGCGGGGCCCCACCACGTCTGCCTGCGTCGGGGGCGGGGGCAGTCCCATTCCGGAGCAGCAAGGGGACAGCGGCGGACCTGCCGCCCCTTTGCCGCCACGGCAGGCGAGACTGGGGCGGCAGTCCGAGTCCCGCGGCGGCAATTCGGCGGCGGGAAGAGCGGACCTGCCGCCGAATTGCCGCCGCGGGACTCGGACTGCCGCCCCCTTCTCACCTGCCGCCCCAAGCACCAGCTTGGCAAGCTGGTGCCTGGAGCCGGCCCTGCCTGTGTCTGTGGCATCTAGGAGCTGCATCATACTTCACAGGGATATTCTGAAGATTGACTAATTATTTGCGAAGTCTTTTGAGCTCTTCATGGAAAGAGCAAAAGAAATACAAAGTACCAAAGGGATTCCATCTCCTGAGCTGCTAGTTTAGAACCTTTCACAATTACTCCAGTAATTGAATGTTAGAACAAATCTATATGCATAGTACATTCTATTCTCTTCTCTCATGCTTTATTACTAAGAACTTTTATATGAAAATCATGATGCAAAAAGAAACCACACTAACTCTATATTGTGAAACTCTTATTGTCTGCAGGAACCAAAAGCTCTAACCCTAATAGCTAAGTATCCCAAATAAAAACGTACATCATGTTTTTCCAGCACTCTATTTGAGGAAAGCTTAATGGCTCTGGGCTCTTGCCATGTTTCTACACAGCCTCAAGTGTGCTCAGGGATGCATTCTCGCCCTGGCACTATTCTGTTGAGCTATCAACTGGGTATTAGGACTTGTCCTTCCACATGTCTGAATCAAGGTTGGTCAAGAAGTCTTTGCTGACAAAGACTATGCTGATGACACTGTCTTGCTTGTGGGGAAGTCAGAGAACTTCAACCCCACCTCCAAGGTCTCCAAGATACTGCCTGCACTATGGAGTGGAACATCTCATGACAGCAGACCAAGGTTCAGAATCTCAGAGTTGGACCACCAGAACCCTCGGTGCAGGTAGGGTAGAGAATCAGGGAGAGAATTGACAAGTTCATCTCCTGTGCTGCAAGCATTATCTGAATGGTGGCATCAAACAAATAGGTCTTGCTGCCTCCGACATGAAGTCCATGTCTCGGTTATGAATGCAAAAAAGTCCTTGCACTGAGACAAAGTTCAGGATCTATAAAACCTGTGTGCTACTTGTATTGCCATATGGGTCAGAAACCTGGACCCTCTTTCACGCAGACTTGGAGCAACTAGAAGCATTCCATATGAGCTGTCAGCGCTAAATCCCAAGCAGGAAGTGTTTTGACTTTATGCAAAATATCAATCTTGCAGGGACCTGTTCTTCTTTCAATTGCTCATTACATTCAAAAGTAGCTGTAATACGCTGCTGGAAGCACCCAGCGCTATGAACCACCGTGTTACTTCTCTGCCTCAGCAAGAGTGAGGGTTCCTAGAGATTAAATTGTGTCAACTTCTTGCCACACCAGTCTCTCTTCCTCACCAGCAAACTTCTCAAAGCTCTCCTGGCCTGAACCTCACCTAGCAGGTAAGAATCAGTGAACTCCAGCCCCTGAACTCCTCAGAGATGTTTCTCTTCAAAGCACAGCCCCACCAGTGTGCATTCACACATGACATTAAGTTAACTGCTCTTTTAAAGAGTCAGTACATTACAATTTATTAACTTATCTGGGGTACATATACCCTTCCCTTTAAATACAGAACTGAGTTGGTATATAGTAAAAAGTTTATTAACAAAAAGCCATAAGTTAAGTGACACCAACTAAACGAAATAAAGGTAGAAATGGTTTCAAGACATGAAAGTGAAAACACTCATCTAAAACACTAACACTTAATTTAGCAAGATAGTCTTTTTTCTAGATGACTTCTTTTACCCACTGACTCCTTTCCAGCTTTTACTGGCCAGGATCTATTACAGAGATCAAATCACTTGGTTCATTGCCTCCTAAAGTGAAGGAGAACCCAGGGGTTCTTTGCCCCTCTCTTTTATAGTCCAGTGAACCTTTGAAATGTATTCATCTGAAGGGTACCTCCAGCTAAAGCTCATTAGTTCATCCTGAGTACAGTAGCATGAGGTCTGAAGGATAAGGGTCCATGCTGGTTCATCCCCTGCCCTTCCTTTGCTGGTGATTGCAGGAACAGATCGATTGCATTGTAGCAATCTCTGATATACAAATGAATAATGAGTTGATTGTAATTGCACCTGGATGGAGGCATCGGCCTTTCCTTTTCTCTGAGAAAAACCTGTTTATCAACCACCCAGACTTATTTGGTTTGGACCATTTTAGTCCCATCATTCCAATGCAACTGTACAGTCCTTTGGGTGTTTACTGTATATGTAAGACTAAAGATCAGTGTGTTAGTTTTTATGATGATTCCTTACATGACACCTATTGGATATAGGTTATGACATTAGTGAGCTGAGGTACACTGAACTGATTTGGTCATCTGAAACTCACTGCTAGATATCAGGGAGCTCTTTGTCCTCTGACATTGGGATGCACAAAAACCCAGCAGACTGGGCTCTCAAACTCTCCATTGATGTGTGAAGGGGCGCATGCCTTGACCCTACTGGCACTGCCCACAAGGCTGCCCCAATCATTAGTGGATTCACAGGATTGAGTCCGATCTGGGAACTTCACTACTTGCCTGGTCTGATGCCATCAACTGTGGTCACTGTGGCTGGCACAAAGGTCTGCAGTAAACTATGCAAGTTTTGATGATGATATTTTGAGAAAGCTTAAAGATGAGCTTCAAAGGGAGGAAAATTAGCTATGGGCCTCCTCCCCCTTCATTCTTGATGTATTCATTACCCCCAAACTTTATTAACATAGGGTTAAAGTTGACTGGCAATGGCTCATACCCTTTAAGTGCACCCATATTTAAGTCTCTAAAAACCTCTAAAAAAGATTTATATCTTGCCCAATTACCTCAACTTGCACCACTAGCATTATCCCTGGCCAAATGTGGCATAGTAATATTATAGTAGCAGTGCCACCACAGTTAAGGTTACACCAAGATTTCCATTTTAATGGGATTGAAAAAGATCTACAAAAACTCTTTTGGATTATGGTATCACTTTTAAATGTATATTATATTTTGTCCACTGTTTGATTTTTCTGTAGATGTTTGTAGAGGAAAATATCATTTGAGGTTTGCTATCTATTTTTAAAAAGGGCCATGTGACTGACATTTTTTCCAGTGTAGTGTTTGACCTCTCCTTCACACACCTTATTTTCAAAAAACTACAGCACTTTGATGGATAAAATTGATAGGTATGAACTCTGGGATTGGTAAATTGGATTGGATGAATTATTGTAGAATGCTGAAATTTGTTTTCTCTGTTTATTTTTTATGATAACATAAGGTATTGTTTTGACTGGTGACAGTATCTTGGAGCTGCATTAGTCAATATCTACCACAGGTAACTCCTAAGAATAGGGCTTTCTTTTACAGTTGTGATTCCTGATGCTCAATAATAGAGCTGGATAGAGAAAGGTATTCCAATTCACAGACAATTTAGCTATTTCAAAATGTGGTTTTGTTCGAGTTCAGCACCCCACACCCATTTGAAATTCCCTGAGAAAGGGGATGGATCTCTGGTTTTAGGGCAATTTGATGGGGGGGGCTGTCGTGGAGCTGAAGACCATGGAAGTCAAGGGGTCCATGACTCTGAGGCAATCCATCTGGTGGGCTATCCCAGAGTCATAGACCCTGAAAGCCCTGGATTCCCCAGCCCCAAGATAATCCACATGGTGGGGTGCTGTGGAGCTGTGGATCCTCAAAACACAGGCTGCTGAGGAACCAGTAGTCGAGTTGGTAGGGAACAATGCAGGTTTCTGTTGGAATCTTGCCTGGTTTCTGGAGGAACTTTGTCAAAATCAAGCTTTCTGTGTGGTACGTCTTAACTCTGACTAATTAGAAAGTTCAAAGAAAAAACTGTTTCATTGCAATCTTTCTGCCCAGCTCTATTCAGCAACCCCTTTGAACACATTGATTTGATGAAAGTTGAAGCTACCTGCTTTCTTTGATCATGTTCGGTCCCACTATTCAGTAAATAGGTGAAAAGCATGCAGTGCTTACATTATCTTAGCGCTGCTGCTTACTGGAGTCTTTCATCTTCCCTCTAGTTCATTAATGCTGTTTTCCTTGATAATACCCTACAGTAACATCAGAGTATGTACGCAAATGTTAGGGTACTTTGAAATATTAAACTCTGCTCTCAGGGCAAAACTTTCAGAAGAAGCCCCCGCAGAACGCAACTGATGTGCACAACACATTCTCAGAAAGCTTCCCAGGACATGACTCAAATGTATAGTGCCTAGGAGCTGTTTGGGTTTAGTGGCCACAACATGTATCTTTAACCTACTACTCACTTACTCTGAGATATCACCAAATACTGGCTTGTGACGGCTCCAATCTTGCTGTGCTGTACATATAACAATGACTTTCTCTGGCGTGACAAATGGGCTTGAGTCATAATGTACACCCAACTTTTTTTTTTAAGCTTGAAAAACTTTTAATGTATTCTTTCCCCAAAGAACCTAATGGGCACTGGACACTAGCTGAGATAAATCCTTGGGTGATATCAGTCTGGAAAGGATCAGAGGCATAGTCTGAATCTCAGGAATGTGCAAAAGGAGTTTAGAATTGTAAAATATTTGTCACTTTTGGGAACAAGGGTGCAGAATGGGGGCTATATGTCAAGAAATCTTTGCTCAAATGACCTCAAACTTGGATCACTAATCTTAACTCAGATCCCTATGAGGCACAACAGTTTCCAAGATAAACTGGCAGAGCATATGGATTTTACAGCACTTAGAAAAGTTGTCTAGTAAACAAGAAGATAGTCTCAGCCTTATCTACAATGGTGCTAATGCCTGACTACAATAAGGAGGGGCAATTTTATTATTTTATTTTAACAATAAAAAATTCATAATTTTAAAAATCTGCTTGATTTTTACATTATAAATTCAGATTCTGTTTGTTCCACTTTTTGTCTCGATGGGAGAATGGCAAGTGGAGAGATAGCAAAATGATTACATCAAAAGACAGTGAAAGTTGAGCAACTGGGAAGGGAAGG
Source organism: Chelydra serpentina (assembly GCA_037349315.1). NCBI lineage: Eukaryota > Metazoa > Chordata > Testudines > Chelydridae > Chelydra > Chelydra serpentina. The sequence goes on from JBAIAC010000042.1 coordinate 35,118,353, forward strand.
AATTTCTAATCAAATGGTTTGAAATTTTGCTCTTTTGTTAACACCTATTTAATTTAATTAATTTAATTAACATTCTGGGAGAGGGGCTGCTTGTTTAAAAATTCCACACCTCACCTCTTCAATTCAGAGGTGAAATCTAACAATGTATATCTTCTGAGCTCTGCCCTATCAAGCCAGAGTTGGCAATGCTACTATTTCTGACCAAAACAAACAAACAAAAAATCCTGAAAGAAGAAAAGAGTCCAGAAAGAGGGTAAAAGAGGGTGTGCACACACAATTAAAAACGAGAGATAATCTGTAAGTCATTTTAAAATACCAAATGTTCCCCAGTCTCCATGTTGTAGCCCAAGTCGCTACATTTTCATTGGATGGTGGAAGAGGATGCCAAAAATGGTTTTTCTGGATGAATGCAAGTATATTACACATTAGGACATGTTAGGCCCATTATTTAATTCCGTCATTAACAGACACCACCCAGTTTTCAATTTATGCACCTTTTTCAGTGTATGATGCCAGTGCTAGGTGCCAAGAGTGCAAAATTAGTTTGTTTGTTAACGGAACACTTAAGGCCTGATTCTTATTTTATTCTTACTGCTTATTTTCAGGAGTAAATCCTCTGAAGACAATAACAAGCTCAGTATAAGAACTTTAGAGTCTCTTCGTGAGACATCAAGTGCCGTGCCATGTTCCAAGTTGGAAACTTTTAAGCTGCAATTAGATATATATTGAGTAAGCTATTAAAACATCATTTCATTTTAATGATTTGTATCTGTGAGAGGATGTAAATTAGCAATGGCCTATTAAATGTTACAGTTAAAGTTATTCTAAAAAAGACCTGTGTATATTAGATGATGAAAAAAATAATTAGCTTTTTTAATATACTTAACCACATCCCTTTCAAACATGAATGAGAAAACTGAAATAATAAGGAAATTTAACATGTTTTTGTCACTCTTTAAAGAAAAGGTTTGCACATGTTCTACAGCTTGAGAGTTTCAAAGAAAGATGATTGCAAACTATTATTGTATATTTGCAAAACATTTCCCCTTTATATTTGATGCCATGGATAGGAGCGTTCCATTCAATACATAGATTTTGGGATGCTTGAATCCCTAAAGTCCTCCTGAAGGCTTTTTTATTACATAGGTTATTTAAAATTAGTTTTTATGGCTGCTGGCTGCTCCTGAAATGCATATCAATGAGCTATCTCTGAAAAAGGAAAAATCTTAAAAAAAACAGAGGACACTAATTTTCCTTATTCTGAGTAGGAGGTATAATGTATTTATAAAGTAATAATTAAAAGAAAAACAATTACTGGAGCCTTATCTGGACCTTGCAGCTGTACTTCCTCCTTTTGCATTAGCAGTGTGTGTTCTAAGGTTATGACAAACCATGAAAATTGCATGTTAAGAGGAGTTTTATTCCGTTTCCTATGATTTGATTGAAACAGACAGCTACATTTTGTGTATATATAATTAGGCAGTAAAATAGGCTTTGAAGGCAGATTTCCATTTAGTATGTGAGTCACACGCACAACAGTCTTTCATTCAACAGCCAAAGACTGATCTTTTTAATGCCTCAACTCGCTCAACATGTTTTCTGAATGCTACATCTTGCGCGGGGGGAGTGGGGGAGAGAGAGAGAAATCAGCTTTTAAGACATATTTCTTCCTTTTTTTTCCCCTTCCCAAACAAAAAACAATCTGAAAAGCCAATCTAGCAAGTCTGTGGTGATTTAACCTTACAACAAACTGATTTTTATTGTCTTTTTTTCCAGATTGTTGTCCAGGGCAGCGATGAATGCTGCACCAGTTCTAGGCGTATCTAATCCCTCTCATAAAAGGCCATTGTGGTAGTAAAACTGAGACCAATGGCTTTTTCATTCTCCACCTCTCAGCACTCCAAAGTAATGGCACTAGGGTCTCCTCTTCATGTTTTTCTTTTCAGATACATAGTTTCCCCTTTTAATAAGGTGAATATGGGGAGAAATAAAAGGAATACAATCACATCTTCCCCAGGCTCTCCATAAGCACCTTTTAGAAAACAAAAAATAGAAATAATCATCTGCAATCTTAGTTGTTGTGATGTTATGTATGATAAACTTGTTTTTCTATAGCAATACGCCTTTGCAATTTTATGGCCACTATAAAAGTGTGTGAACGTGTTTAAACGTTATGCAAATAATATTTGCTTCATCATCTTTTTTTCCTCAGGGTCAAATTCTGCCACACTTCCTTGCACTAAAGTCAAGAGGACTACTGACACAGTAAGGAATTATTCAACACGAGCATGGCTATCAGAATCTAGAAGAGCAATCATGTATTGGTATGCCATTCATTTATATTTTGCCTTTTAAAAATTTGTGATGTATTCCTGCAAACCAACAGGTAGAAAGAAATATCAAGATACCTGAACTGTAATCGTTTTAATGTATAGGACACAAAGGAATAGTGGGTATATAATGCAATTCTGGGGAGGAGGGGGGTATAGTTTTTTCCCCCAAATGTCCCAACCTATGTATATAAAGGTACAAATGATATATGTTAGTATAATGCCATTGCATTAAATAGTTTGAAAAGAATTTGCCATTTTGAACTGGAATACTAATCTGCATTTGATACAACCTTGATTTTGACACCACAGGCATGGTTTCTCACCAACAAAACAAAGTGAGGCATACCAATTATCTGTCTTTTTTTTTTTTTTTTGGTCAGATCCTTTACTAAACAGATATATATTAAGCAAAGAAATTAGATTTATGGCTAGACATATTTCACACAGGACATATTTGCATCTTTAGTAATTTCTTAAAATGACATTATTTTAGTACCTCCTTTTAATACCACTATAGTTAAAGGTATCTCTTGGTATCACTGTTAAAAACAAACAACCAAAACAAACCAAACACACAACAATGTTTAGGGGTCATAAAACTTTGCTCCAGGCTAAAGCTTGGCGTACAAAGTTTAAGCTAGGGATGTCACCAGTAATAGGGATCTTTGTTCCTCGCCTGCATCCTTTCAGCTTCTGGGAAAACACAGGTGGCTGTCCCTGAGATCCTGCCCTGTGAAAGAGTTCCACAAGACAGAGGGGTTTCACACAAAAGGTAATTCAGCCTGGGCTTGTGCAGATTTCCCATGGGAATGATTCTCCTGGCTACATCCCTCTCACTTCCTTAATGCAACTGCAGAGGTGGTGCTGTTGAGGCAGCTGACTCTCTCTTCCATGTGGAAGGCAGCAGATCCAACTGCAGAAGTTGCCTTCCATACTTGAGGGAATGGTCTATTCTCTATATTATTATTTAAAACACAATTTTTATGGCACTTTCCCAGTAGTAGCTGGGTATTCATAACTACATTACACTTGAACTCAACATGCTTTATAAACTCTAACCTCAAACCACCCCCATAAGGTAGGTAAATCATTATTACCTTAATTTACAGAAGAGGTCAGCACTTGAGATGGTGAGACCCACATTTTTCAAAATATGTCTGTAAAGATGCACACACACAAACACACACACACACCAATGCTCCTGATCATGCGTGCACAATGGCAGAAATGTGCATGCAAGTCTGCAATATGTGTATGCAAATCAGATTGTAAATAGACCAGATGTTTTGTTTATGCAAATTGTGCATATACAATAATGCATATAGTTTTAAAATGAGGGCCTAAATAACTTACCCAAGGTTAACTCAACACTATCCTTCTTCCCTCATAACAATGATAATGAATTATGATGATTATTTATATGGTATAAAGGCTCTAACTAAGGATTGGGGCTCTATTGTGCTAGGGGCCATATATATACATAATGAAAAGACAATCCCTGCCCCTCAAAGAATTTACGATCTAAAAACATTAACAGAGATAGAATAAGACAAAGAGCCATCACCACTGCTACCTTGATCACTGGGAAGAAATTGCTGGGGTTTTAGACACCTTCTTCTTCTTCTAGTTTTCATAGAATCAATGAAACAAGGGGTCTGTAGGGACCTCAGATAGTCAACTAGTCCATTTCCCTGCACTGAGACAGGACCATGTATACCTAGACCATCCCTGACAGGTGTTTGTCTAACCTGTTCTTTAAAACCTCCAATGACTGATATTCCACAACCTCCCTTGGTAACCTATTCCAGTACCTAACTATCCTTGTAGTTAGAATATTTTTCCTAATAGCTGACCTAAAACTCCCTTGCTGTAGATCAATGGTTCTCAAACTTTTTTTTTCACGGACCACTTGAAAATTGCTGAGGGTTCTCGGCGGACCACTTAATGATCTTGCCAAATGTTGTTTGTACCGTTAGCTAACTATTGTAAAGTGCTTTGGATAAAAGTGCAATATTAAAAAAACCTTAATAATAATTAACGTTTTTTTGTTCTCTAAATAAAAGCACACAACTCATTTTTAAATATCAGTAGTCTTACCTTTCTAATGCGATGGGTGTGCCCCCTCTCCCCTGCCATGGCAGCCCCTGAGCTGGGGCAGGGAAGGAGGGGTGCTCTCCCTCTCTCCCCTCCTGCAGCAGCACTTGGGATGGGGCTGGGAAGGAGGGGGCTCTCTCCCCTGCACAGCAGCCACAGAGCTGGGGCTGGGAAGGAGGGGGGCTCTCCCTCTCTCCCCAGGGCCAGCCCACAACATTTTGGCACCTGAGTCGGGGAGTTCAAATGACACCCCCATACCCCCTCGCTTGGGCCAAAACTTTGAAAGGTCTCAATTCTGCCTTCTTCCTGTTCTTCTACTCTCATGGTACTGCTCTGCTATCTACCCCAATAAAGGAGAACTAACAACTTTAAATCCCTTGTTCAAAAATTTTAGGTAACACTTATTTTTCAAACGCCTGAAAAGCAAATGTAACTTTTTTTGTCTGCATAGTAAACACTGACATTATTATCTGTTTGAATAATCAAAGTGGTGCTTTCTGTGCGTTCTTGGTTGCAAAGATTTGAACTGCTTCCTGAAGGCCCACAGTCTGGGCCAGCTCATGCTCTATTGAGATAGTTGCAAAGCCAACCAGCCTCTCCTGTGTCATTGTGGAGCGTAGATGTGTTTTTATTAACTTCAGCTTGGAGAAGCTGCATTCTCCACTGGCAACTGTTATAGGAAGTGTTAGAAGTATGCACAGAGCAACAAAAGCATTTGGAAAGAGGGTGGCCATCTTATTTGTGCACATATATTCTAAAACAGCCTTTGGAGTTGATCCTGCTGAAATGGATCTTGAAAGGGCTTTCAGTTCATCACCTAAATCATTCGCATCAATATCGCGCATGTCATCAAGTGTCAACACTGTCTCTAGTGCCCTGCATTGCTGGTGTAGGTCTTCTTCAGGTATAGTGAGGAGTTTTGGAATATCATACAACATCCCAAATATACTGCTGTGTTCCTTGAGCTGCATGAAACGTTCTTCAGCTGACTGTATTGCACAATCTAGCACCTGGTTAAAGAATTCAACTTTGAATGGTTGTTTGGGGTCTCTTATGGGATTATCCCATGCCTCGTAATCAAAATGTCTTCTTCTTCTTCAGTGATTCTTATATTCTTGAATGGGTGGGAAAATAGCTTCAGTGTGAAGTTCCTCTGCCAACTTCTGTGCACTCTTCAGAACATTTTGAAATCCCTCATCTGACCGGTAAGACTGTAGATATGACTTTGCTTTGTCCAGTTGTTCCATTGCTCCGGATATATCAAGGTCAACACCTTGGAGTCTCTTGCTTACAACATTTATTTCAAACAGTATGTCATGCCACAACACTAAGCCACACAGAAATTTGAAGTTATGTATGTTTCTGGTGATTCCATTTCCCTCTGCCACTGTTCTCCCATGAACAGTTCCTGTCATAGCATTATCCTCCATAATGGCAACTATGGCATCATTTATCTTCCCAATTTGGTGTTTGATAGGCTTTATCACCTCCCACTTTCCCACCACTCGACTTTCCCATCATGTGGCACTCAGTGGTTTCAGTGTCAGAGAGGATGTTCCCAGATGTTGCTTCCAAATTTGCCATCGATGAGTTGATGCAGAGAAAAATACATAGATGTTTTGAATTACATTAAAAAATTCAGCAGCCTCACTAGAAGCTGATGCTGCGTCACTGACCACCAAGTTCAATGAATGAGAACTGCATGGGACAAAAAAAAGCTCAAGATTTAACTCTCGGATCCGTATCTGCACTCCTCTGTTCTTTCCTCTCATGTTGGCACCATTATCGTAGCCCTGACTGCTCATGTCCGCTATCGCAATTCCTGTATCTTCCAGCTTTTTAAGAAGCACATTTGTCATACCAGCTCCTGTAGTATCATCAATGTCAATAAATTCTAGAAAATGCTCTCTGACAGTCACCATTGCAGGGACATTTTCACTAGGTTCTGTTGTTGTTACAAAACGTACCATTAAAGTCATTTGTTCCATATGGCTGATGTCAGGTGTGCAGTCCCAAATAACAGAGTAATAATATCTTGCTGACTTCTGATCTGCCACAATCTTCTGTTTGACTTTTGTTGCCAGTAACTATATGATCTCATTTTGAATTGTTTTTCCAGGGTAGTGGTGTGTGTACATTTCTTGGGTGGTGACTCTTCTTAGATGCTCCTGAAATACAGCACCAAACTCAGCCATCAGCTCCACAATTTTAAGAAAGTTTACATTCTTTGGCACATACAGTTGATCTGAAGTGCCACGCAGTGCAAGCTTTTGGGTAGCAAGCTTTCTCACAATGGCAATGAGCCTTTTCAAAACATTTTGCCAGTAAAGAGACTCTGATGCAATCTTCTCTTGATGCTGATCATCTATGGTGGCCTTTAACTCTAGTCTCATCTCAAGCTCTTTCCACCTATGGAATGTTCTCTGGTGATTTGCTGCCTTCTCGTGGCATGCCAGATTTTTCCAGTCCTTTATTCCTGTAGAACCCATTGTGGCTGGAACATTAGACTGGAAGAGTTTGCAACAAAAACAGTATGCAGCATTCTGGGTTTTTGAGTACATATGCCATGGCCTCTCCACTTTGTCACCATTGGGGATTTCACGCCAGTAATGCATTGGATGGAAACTTCTATTTTCATTGTCTTTGGGGAACATGAAGTTTTTCAGCTGCTGTGGCCCATGCAGTACAAGGAAGTCCCTCAGGCTACTGCTCAAGTGGGTCCACAGTCCTGGATCATCTAGACTTAAGGAGCTAAACTCAGCAGCCGCTGTTTCTTGTGCTTCTACCACATTCTTCTCTGATCTACACTTTTCTTCAGGAATGTGCATGGTTACATCCGTTTGAGATGGAGATATGGATGCTGCAGTAGCTGCCAGGTCACCTGCACTCTGACTAACTGGAAGATCAGGCATCTCCTCACCACTCACATCCTCACTGGGGCTGGAAGGCTCACCGTGAACATTTGTGTCTATGTATCTCAGGAGAGTTCCTTCCTGCTGAAATAGAAAAGCTTCCTTTGCTTTCTTTCTTTTTCTGTATGCTGCCCCAGAGGGGCGTTTTCTTCTTTCACTCATGACTGCTGTTCTGTGCCAGCTATAGTGGCTCTCAACACTCAATTGAAGGAGAGAAATAAGCAGGCTGGTAGCAGGGCCTGAGTGAGGGAAGATATCAGCGTCTTAAGGGCCTAACTGGCTCCTACTACTTCAGTTGACTGCCTGTTCTCAAGTGGGTTCAGGGAAACAGCAGGAAACAGGAAGGTCCCTGAGAAGCTGATGTTAATCAGTCCAGGCTCCTGGGGGTGCTAGAGAGGTACATAAGAGGCTCCTCCTCCTCTCTCTCCCTGCAGCTCCTGCTGCTTTCTGTTATTCCCTCTCACCTTTTCTCCTGCCTGCCTGTTATATCTCTTGTGCCCTCCTTCCTCTAGCACAGCACTCCACCATCTCTGTGCATCTAGAGCAGATAGAATACATATGCACCAGCAACAGACACAATTTTCTACACTCTGTGTTCTTAGTGGCGCCCATCCACAGTCTGGCACCTGAGGCGGCCACCTCAGTTCGCCTCATGGTAAGGCCAGCCCTGTCTCTCCCCCACCATGGCAGCCCCCGAGATGGGGCTGGGAAGGAGGGGAGTTTCTCTCCTACCATAGCAGCCACAGAGCTGAGGCTGGGAAGGAGGGGAGTCTCTCCCTGACAATCGCAGCTCTGGAGCTGGGGAAAGTCACCTCTTTTTCTGGCCACTGCATCCCTGCATGTCCCAAATTCCTCCCACCCCCTCTTGTCACCCCACTGCCCCCTCCCACCTACCTCCTATTCCCTCCAATGCCACCACCTCACCTTATATGTGCATCTTCTCCAGGGCCAAGGCACCTAATTAGTGGAGCCATGCCTGCGCGGCTCCACTAATTAGGTGGGTGGCCCTTCATTCTCTCGTGTGAGGCCACCCAGGCGTGTACCTTAGAGGAAACTATCCACGGACCACGTGAATGGAGCTCGCGGACCACTGGTGGTCCACAGACCACAGTTCAAGAACCTCTGCTGTAGATTATGCTGATCACCACTTGTCCTACCTTCACTAGACATGGAGAACAACTGATCACCATCCTCTTTACAACCGCCATTAACATCTTTGGAAACTATCATCAGGACCCCTTCAGTCTTCTTTTCTCAAGGTTAAGCATACCCAGTTTTCTTAACCTTTCCTCATAGGTCAGGTTTTCTAAACCTTTTCATGAAAATCTGAGGGTGCAGGTGTAGAACCTGGGGGCCTACGTTTCTCTGACACTCCCTTGTCACCCCAAATGGAGATGGGCAAAGCAGCATCTTGCCAGTCCTGCACAGTCAGGCTTACCAGAGCACCCAAGCCCTGCAGCCACATGATTGGCTTGCAGCCACTACTAACACGGTAGGCCATCTATGCAAATGTGTAGACTGCCTGCCGCTGCATCTGACCTTGGTCTTGCCTGCCTTCTCTGCAATCCACATCTGACCCTATTCCTGCTCTGCTTCTGCCCTTGCTGCTCCTTGCTCCTAATCCTTGCCTCTTCTCCAATTCCTGCCCTTTTGCCTCCATTTGCTACCAGTCCTGGGTCTGACCACTGGCTCTGGCATTTGGTAGCTGACCCTAGCCCCAATCATCAGTTTCAATTCCTGGTTCTGACTTTGGCTCCACCCCTGGCTCTGGTATTTGGCAGCTGACTCTGGATCTGACCGCCACTTCCAGTCCCTGACCTGGATGCGAGTTCTGCACACGATACTTGACTCCTGTTTTGCCTACTAGGCCAGACTGCCTATGTCCTGCTTCTTAACACTTTTTTATTATTTTTGTTGTTCTCCTCTGGACTCTCTCCAATTTCTCCACATCTTTCTTAAAATTTGGTGCCCAGAACTGGACACAATACTCCTGGCTAGGTTTCCCCCCTTCTCCCCCCAGCTTTATCAATGCATAGCTGCAAAACTCTAAATGCCTTAAGGAGTGTATGGAATGAACAAGCTATTTTCAGATTCCGCCTTTCTTCCCCTAACCAAGGCCTGGTATATACTTAAAATTTATACTGGCATAGCTATGTCAGTCAGATGTGTGGGTAAAAAAGCACATTTGTTAGTGATATAGCTATGCTGGCAAAACTGCCAGAGGAGACGTAGCTTTGCTGATAGAAGAGGGCTTCTCAGAGGGTTTCTTGGTGTTCCTACACCGGTAGAAAAACTCCTTCTGTTGCCATATGCTGCATCTACCTTTGGGGAGCTATGCCATCAGAGGCTCTGCAGTGGAGACAGCCTAAGAATAACAAATTAATGCTAATACTCTCAAGTGAGGATCTTAAGGTGCTTTTACCTATCTGAGATATAGGTCAGTATTATTGTCTTGTCCCCATTTTAAAAACAGGGATGCATGGGGAGGTGACAGAATGTTCCCAAGACCATACAGCAAATCAGTTGGAGAAATAGGAAAGTAACTCTCCCGAGTTCTGACTCCCAGTGCTGTGCATTAACCACAAAGTCATTCTTCCTCTTTTTGTACCTGCGCCATTTTTTCCCTCCCATTCCCTCTCTTGGTTCCAAGCTCTCCTATCGCTTGTTGGTTTTTTCCCCTCTGCATTGTCTGCCACATTATCTTTTCTCCCCCATCTTTTCAGACAGTTCTCTTCTTGCAATGGTCCAGTCTCCCTTCTCCCATTTCTCTCCCACAGCCTCCCATTTCTGTCCCTGTGTCTCTCTACTTCTTGTCCCATTGTAGCAAGGGAGCCAGCAGACGTACCAGTAAGAAGAGTGGAGCAGAGAGGAAGGCATGGTTGCCTGTTCTAGAGGCTACAGTAGCCTCTAGTAGATTTACTAATTTATAACAGGATTGCCCTCAACTGTAGCTCCAACATTTAATGTATTTCCTTGCTTCTAATGTCATTCACCCCTGCTATCAGGAACTCAGGCATTCATCTTGATTCTGAGCTGCTCTTCCCCTCCACCCTCACTTATGAGGCCTGTCAGGCTGCCAGTTGTTACTTTCCAAACACATTCTGATAACTTCCTTGCTGAAATTCCAGTGTCACAACTCTCCAAATTTTGTTCTGTCTAAAATGTAGCAGCTCCGTCTTGTCCCGCCTGTTCAGTGGTAGGAACCCATTACCCTCGTACTCAGAAACTTTCACCAATTCACTCTTCATTTCAAATTTTAGTACACACTCTGCCTCCTAGTCTCCATGATCTTATTCCAAATACGTACGATCTGATTGTATCGCTTTCCATTGCCTGTCCTATTCCTTATGTTCACTCAGTGTCAGATTTCTGTCTGCCCTCTTTTCACATTGCACAACACATCCTTCTCGCCCTCATTTTCCAGTATAGACTCCCTATGCCTAATTGACCACCACTCTGCAAATTCCAATTCAAGACTCATCTCCTCTCTCCCTGGCCTATGACTTCTAGCCTTCCCTCTAATAAAACAATCTAATCCTGTTCCCTAAGCCTTAGTTTCATTTCCCCATGCTCATTTGTTCTCCCTGAAAATCTAAAGTGTGGCACTCAGCCATTGGCCTTTGTATGCTCCTTCACCTTAGCACTACAATAACTATGAATACTACCTGTATAAAATATTGTATCTTCATACATCACGTGTATTACAGACTGTAATTCACTATGAAGCATTCTGATGTTTTGTATGAAAGATGCTATACAAAAATTGCTTACATAATATAATAGATCTATAAGAAAAGTCTAATGTACATTTTACATTTTTTCTTTATCATGGACAATCTACTGAGTAAATAGAATGTATTTTTAAAATTAGCTGAATACTTACACAATACACTAAGTAAAATAGTTTTAAAATTATTTGAAAAAGGGAGTATCTATACAGCTGGGTCACTCATGTCTGGGTCAAAAGGTCAGTAGCTCAAATTCTACTGCCGGATTTCACAGAATCACAGAAGTTAGAAATGAGAGAGACTTATTAGATCATTCAGTCCATTTCATTGCCAGCATGGGATTGCTCCCTACAGTATATTTTTCTAGTGTTTTGTCCAACCTAGTTTTAAAGTCCCAAGCAATGGGATTTAACAACTTCCTTTGAGATGTTATTCCATAGATTAATACATCTCACTGGCAGGATTTTTTTCCTGATCTTCAGCTGAATTTTTTTCTATTAGTTTCAGCCCCTGACTCTTAACTGTACTCTTGTCTATCACAGATGCCTAGCCCCTGATAATTTTTGTTGCCCGTCTCTAAATACCATTGAGGTGATTTGTGGTCATATACAATGCACAGCACTACCTACCTGCATCCTGCACAATTAGAGAGACTGACCTTTAGATTAGACATTAAACTGAGGTACCTTGTGATTATTCAGGTGAAATTTAAAGACTGTTCTAAAGGCATAAGGGATAACCTTGCTAATACTCTCTTTCAGTAAACTACACTCTGTGTAAATCTGTTTATTAACTATTTGCTAAGTGTATAATGGCTAACTCTAGTTGTCTATACAATCATTCCCCCACAAGTATCTAATTTATTGCTTTCAAAAGTGCTATGGTGTGCTTTGTATATAAAAGGTGCTACATACAACATTTCATTCTACTTTTACTTAATTTATCTAGTAAATTAATTCATAGGAAAATAGATATTGTCTCCTTTTGGATGCCAGTTTAAAAGAAGAAATGCTGGCTTAGTTACTGCTGCTATGGTACTTTTAGCATTGACACTGTCACCACATATACACCTCTCAGTTCCCTTAGTTAAAAAAAAGTCCCGCACACTCCTTTTACAAATCAGAAACAAAGAGCAACAGTCAAGGACTCTCTTATTTTTAAACAATAAAATAAGACAATAAAAAGCCAGCTGAAAATTAAGATTTTGTTCAAACATTTACATTTTTAAAAAACCCCAATTATTTTAAAATCAGACATTTCAGAGGGACTAGTGTTAACAAAAACACTAACATCTTCCCAGTGGGAATATATTTGCACATAGCTAATATGTTTCTCCATGGTTAACTGCTTGTTTACAAAGAATGCTTTGTGGAGCAGGCAATGTGAAAAATAAGATGACCTGACTCTCTCCTCCACAAAAGGCATAAACCAAGCTGAGGTCGGTGTGCAGACTTGGCTGTATTGCTGCTAACTGAATATACTGGCCTGAGTATCAGCCAATGAGAAGGCTTAAAAGCATATTTCCATAATGATGATTGGCTGCCGGACTCCAGGCTCGCTTCAGCCTTTAAAGGAAAGAAAAAGAGGAGCTTTGCTAAGAAGATAGTCAACACAACTTTCTTGTTTGTTAAATATTCTCTGATTGTACCAATTCATCATCTTAACAAGCTGTTTTTGGGGGGAAAGGGAAACATTTGTTCACAAGAAATAGGTTTCAAACAGCCAAAAAGTTTCACATAATAGCCTATAGTTCTTTCTGCTAAAAATAGATTTTTGCTGGTAAATTTGCTTAGCAAATTTGATACAAATGCTTGGCTAGTTAAATAGAGTGAGGTTTTCTTCAAGCTTCATAACAGTCTACAATTGCTTTAATTAAAAAAGGTTATGCTTTTACAGACAAACATCACTCGTTTACTGGCCTTGTGCGGGTCTTTTAAAATGTGCACGAAGACAAAATTGTAATTCAATTGGGAGAGCAGGCAGAAGTTAATAATGGTGGGAAAGCCTCTGAATGCTCATTCATACAGAGGGCGTTAGATTCTTTTAGGCTGAAGGACATTTTCCCCTTCAGAAAGGAGTTGCTTTGAGAAATCTTTCTGCAACCACTCATGATGATGGGTGAGTGCTGAAGATACAGCAACCCCTGGCAATGGGCTCGCTGTAATTGTTCCTTTCGAAAAAGCTTCTTAATAATCAGTCAATACATGACACAAAACATGTAGCTATATGTATTGGGTCCCCCCCTCCCCTGTTATATGAACTGCGGGGTAAGGTGACGCTATTTCATCTACATAATGTCCGCTTCAGTTGCACAAACATCTGTTCACTAGACCGTCCTTTTAAAAAATTTAGAATGGTTGACTAATTCAGATAAAGCAGTGGGCGCATTTTTGCAATCTTTCCCAGTGACCATTCCTTGGCTACCTAACAGACCAGCCATTCAGAAGCAATTTTCTTCTGGCTGAAATTATGTGCTGACGGTAGCAGATCACTTCCCATAATAACCCTTCCCCCACCCAGTGCTAAATACAATCTGTCTCCTACTCACTGTAATAATAACGTGCAAATGACTGTAATTTTGCAGACAAGAAACAGCCCAAAGTGAAACGTGTCTAAACAGAGGTCGATTTTGAAAAATCAGGGCTATTACTTAAATCTGTAAAACACATATTGTAAAAAACCCAGCAACAATGATCTGCGTTAAGTAGTATGGGGGGAGGAGAGTAGCCTCGATGTTGCTGATTTTAAAAGCTCCACTAGCACAAAGTTAAATCATTAAAATAAAGTTTCATTCCACACTCTTAGATTTTCACAACCATGCCACAGTATCCACACCAGTTATGATGTGCACAGCAATTTATAGAACATAGATGTAGGAGTAGCCCTGTATTCTTCAGTGTTTACACTGATTTGCATTGCACTGCTGCTTTGGAAGTAGGCACTTTGCAAGCACTTATTTTGTTGGCATAGTGTTGTGTATTGTGAGATTGCCTGTGTGGGAGGGCTGCTTACATAACAACCATGCTCAAGAATCCCCCTTCTCACCCCCAAGAAGTACTGTATTCTCAACTAATTCTTTGACACTGTCTTTAAATGCTTTTTCCTACTTATAGTGTACGCAAACTGGTATTTTTTTAAACAATTTAAAATGTTTAATGTCATCAAGGGCCTTGTTGGCAATTATCTTATCTGCGCAAATTAGACCCTTCTCTGGCAGCACCAAAAGGTGATATGTTTTAAAAGAAAGGGAAGGAGAGCATACAGCGTTCCTTCAATGCGGGTTTAAGCGTTGCTATCCAAACAACATATGGCGTGATGTGTACTCTTTACTCTCAACAAAGTTCAGTATAGCTGGGGAAAGGCGAACAGGAGAAACAACCCATTATTGTAGTTTACGGTCATTAAAATATAGTTTTCATTACATTTAAAGACGATCTCATTTATATGCTACATTAGCAATAATTCAGACGTGTTGTGATTCACTGTGCAGCCAGAGGGGAAAATAGTATGCACTCTCCACAGCGAAGAATGGAAAATGTTGTTTATTGCAGCATCAACTCTAGTTTGTTTTTAAAGAACAGACAGAGGCTGTCTATGTTTTGGTAAGACAACTAAATCAGAAGTGATTTTTATTCAACCAAATGTTTCTTTAACTGTTACTTCTGAAATGAGCAGGTTCTAAAACGTTTACTCATCTGAAAATACTCTACTAAACATCCTTTTGATGTTAAGTGTCGACCATATAAGCACTAATGCACATAATTTGCTCAGTTGGACAAAATCCAAAAGCGTATCTTGTCACATTGTCAGCTGTATGCAGTTTTTAAAATGTCGTGCTTTAACTTCTTCCCGGAAACTATGATTTGGACAAAATTTTCAATTAGCTATTCAAAGATAAGAAAAGTCTAATATTGATTTTCAGAGTGAGATACTTTACACACACAAATACACACACACAGAGGATTTGAAATGAGACATAAATGAAAAATAAAAGCCACAGTTAGCCAGACTCCATGGTAGTTAATAGACTTTAATATTAAATTACCCATACAAACTATTATTTTCATGCTAGACCCCATCAGCCTCATGATATGTGACCGCAGAGACACATTATCCGGGTTATCAGCCTTTCGTCCTACAGTTAATTCAATTCTCGACAAGATATTCATGTTTGTTGGGTCCCTTCAATGTAGAAATTGTTCTGTACAGAGTGGGTGGGGGAGGGGCTGTGCCTGGCAAGCTGATCAATTTAAGCAGCATAAGGAACGTACTCAATTTTTAAAATAAATTCAAATGCATTTTAAAGCACATTTGGATCTAAGCCTAAACAAAAGAACTGATTACGATTTTTTTTCTTTTTTTTTTTGACGCAACACAAAGCCTGCTAGAAAAGATTTGTGTTACGGATTCTTGTGAAAGGGTGTTGTTCACGTGGTAGTTATATGGTCGCTTGCGTTCACAGTTCAGTGCTTGCAGCAGTAAATCAGGAAACTGAAACAAAAGGGTTACGTGTTTTTTCAACAACAGAGAAACCGCACTGTCTCCTGTAAGTCATATTGTAAAAATGAACATGAAATAAACTCCGAGGAAGGGACAAGCGTTAGGCTGAGGAATAAGGACAAACCGAACACGCTGCAGTACCTTGAGTGTCTCTCTAACGCAGGGGTGGGTGAGGGGGAGGAATGGAATCCAGTTCTGTTCTTTGCTGAGCCTCCCCTTCTTAAGACATTGTTTGCTTTTCTCCTTCACTAAACATGAAAATGATCGCACTCATGTAACAGCCTCTCTCTCTCGGTTTCGTGTCAAACGGTTACAATTTTGAATGAGGGGCCATTTAAAAACCGAGAGTGAGATTTTAATTTGCCTCTTTGAAACAGAAAAATCATCCATCATTGCTTTGAAAACTGCCTTGAAATTAAATTAAAAAGAAAACGAGGAAGTCCTCCTCCCACCGTGTGAGGCTTGGCTGGGCTGCTCGCCTCCCTATTTGGTTGTCTTGACATAAAATGTTATATAGGATAATGCTGTAATTGAAATGGGAAACATGATTTGTATCTTGCTGCAGCAGGAGGCTGCCTGGTATAGCACTAAATGTAGTTTGAGGATTGCAAAATACAAGGCTTCTATGTATGTATGCGTGTGTGTTTCTCCCTTTCACTCCCTTCGGCAGCCGAGAGGAGAAGCTAGCCAATCAGAGAGCCCGGTTTCATAAAAGCTGGTCTCTGATTGGGCAGATGGGAAAGGGCATTGGGAACAAAGAAAAGTCCCTTTCAGGTACAGAGTCTGTGCTTGCTTCACACTCTCCCTTCTCCAGTTCTGATTTCTGCTGCTCACTATTGCAGTAAAGCCAGCTTGTTGTGTAGTGTGTATGTGTGTATATGTGTGTAGGGGGATTTTTATTTTTTTAATTTTGTTTTAAAAAAGAAGGTTCATGAAATCTGGTGCTCTTTTCTTCCAAACACAATAAATCTGTTGAAGAAATTAGATTTTTTTTCCAAAAATAAAAAGCGGCTGCAACAAAAACACACTCAATGCAGTTAGAAGGAAAAGGTCAACTCGATCCAATACAGATCGTAAGTACGGTTGCGTGGTGTGTCTATAGCACTTAGAGGGGATTTTTTTTTCATGCGAAGGGGAGTATTATGAGTTTTGTGCATTGAAATAAGGAACTAGTTATTTGTGTTTTAAAACAACAAACAAAAAACCACGAGTAGGCTAAGTTATCTAAGGGCTATGAAGGTGAGGGTGAAAGCATTGTAGCCTCTCACACAAATCATACTTGACGGTGCACTCGGCGGGGGGAGGGGGGCGTTTTTACCTTTTTGGTTTTTTTTAACTAACCAAGAGGGGAAAATCAAAGTGACACAACTACAGGCCAGCCAGCATATTTTTTCTCTCTTTCCACCCAAACCCTCCTAAAAATGAGCAAGCAACTTGTTAATAGGACCGTAGGGGTACAAAAATAGCTTAGTAGAGCAAGAGGTTTTTTTCCCCTTCTGTCACATGTTAATACCAATAATGTAATGCTAAATTAGGGGATAGTGACGCCCATATGTTGTGGTGTAGTGAGCGTTTTCCACCCCCATCTCCCCAAGCCAGCCCTCCCCCAAACAGAATCTACCGTGGGTTTAGAATAATGGAGACTAACTTGGAAGGTATCAAATGTTTAGTTACGTTTTATATACGAAGACATTAAAACCTTGAAATAACCTCCCCATCCCGTGTCTCTAAACTACTACAAATTGCAGATAACGCGAGGAAAGGTTTTATAAGGTGTTTCTCTAAAACATATGCTTTGCCATGGTGTTCAGTACATTTCACTCATTCCTAACTTCAGAGACCCAGTTCGCAGAGAGAAATGTTTCACATTCATAACTTGTAGCTGTGCCAGCAGCAGAAGGGGGAGGGAGAGAAACAGACCTTAAGTTTTTTTTCCTAAAGACCAGATCAGTATTTTCTTGATACGCTTGTCACCCATTTTTGTTCTCACGACAACCAATTGAGCCCTTGATCGTCACGTGATGAGAAAGGCTTGAACTGTAACAAAATCGCTCCTTTTAGATGGTTGGTTGTTGGTAACTCGCCCATCCCCCCTCCTGCCCTAACATTTCCAGCAAACCAACTCTCCTTTCCAATCCATCAACAATTCATTACAGCTTTTAGATTCCAAACGCCAGCTAATTAAAAATACTAAGCCAAGCTCCGAGACCATTTGACTTAAAGGCAAAAAGGGGAGGAAGGCATGAGGGGTAATAAATAAAAAGACGATGCAACGTTTGCTGAAACAATAAGGAAAAAAATCTGTCCTGCAAAAACCCAAAGTCTATTTTATCTCTTTGGTCTCTAATTACTTGCAACATGACTGATTAGCCTGAGCTCCCAGATTC
This sequence comes from Chelydra serpentina, assembly GCA_037349315.1. NCBI lineage: Eukaryota > Metazoa > Chordata > Testudines > Chelydridae > Chelydra > Chelydra serpentina. Next base: position 35,136,307 of record JBAIAC010000042.1, read on the forward strand.
CTCCTCACCCCCAGTAGTTTGGATGCTATTTTTTTACAACATACAAAAAAAAAGGGGGGGGGGAATCCCCAGATCATACCCTTGGGAAGATTTACTTAATTTTAAAAGACACTCTTTTCTTCACTCCCACGAAATGTTCTGATAACTGGTTTATCAGAACACGCATTTCCCCCTCCCTCTTCTCCGCCCCCCCTTTCCCTCCTCATCCTCCCCCCTTCTTTCCCCCCTTAAGTTAGTTCAAGAAATCAGATCTGTCAGGACCGGCGAAAAAAATGCCACTTCCCGACTAACAGGCGGAATCCAGCCCAGATTTTCAGTCCTTTCTTCTTTTTTTTTCCTTCCTCCCTTTCACTAATTTATCCCGATGTTAGCACATTGTGTCTTGTAACAACCGGACGCCTGTAGGTTTGTTTCATGGGATCATTACTTACTGATCAGGATGGTTCTGAAGTCTGGAGTTGAAGACGGAATGTGAAGTTGGAAAACATTTTAAAATTGTTGTTATTATTTATTATTACATCTCGGTGCTTGTTAAGAAAAAACAAACAAAAAACCCTGGTCCTTGATGCTCCTGTTCTGAATGTGAAATATTATCTTCCAGCTTGTAAAGTTGAGGAACAACATTTTTAAGAAAGGAGGAAAACCAACACAAATAAAGGACTCCTGATCCGTTTGCCAAAATGGGGGGAGATATCTTTTTGAGCGATTATACTGGCTGAGATGTTATTTGTTTTCTACTTCTTGATCACTTTGCTCTTTAAGTAAAATGAGGCACAGAGTTGTTGCTGAGTCGAGTGGGGACAGCATTTTGATTTGCTGGCTTAATAAAAAAATGATAAAGGATTAAAGGTAAGCAATATGCCTATATATGTATAAATATTGAGACAGTCAACTGTAAAAGGGATAGATCCCTTTAAAAATCGTTTTAACTAAGCTTTGTCAAACACACACTCATTTGCGGTCATTGAGGCCACCTTGGTGCAGATCACTTAAAGTGTATGTCTTAATCAGTTTCCTGTACAGTCAGTAATACTATATTTAACAGACTGAGCAATTGTGTAACCTAGGAGTGCATTAAAACAGATTTTAGAATTATCTTGGGTATATTTTAAAAAGAAAAGACACTTTTTACCCATGGAGTTGGATATTTCTTAAGTAAATGCACCAAAAGTATAGGTCGTTGATTTTTAATGGAAGCTATTTTGTGTTAATGAAAAACAGGTTTCACCCCGCCCAAAAAAGGTTAAGTTAAATTGGGGTAAAAGATAGTATAGAAAAGTCACAAAACTTCAAGGGTCTGGTTTAAAGCCACAAAATCCAAGGAATGCAGTGAGGAGTGAAGCTGTGTCCTTCCTTTCTCGCTTTTGTGTCTAAGTGGTGGTCCAGGAGCTTATGTTACACATGTGCTCCAACAGCTAGTCAGCAGCCCTAACTCTGTATGTCCCTGACTTTGTGGATTTAAATCGTGTAGTTAGGGTGGTTTTTTTTAATACATGACTTTTTAAGAGTGATTATGGATGTTGGGATACAACTAGATTCAAGCTGTTCACTATAAAATAATCACAAGTAATTGCCTCCTATTTAACAACTTTTAAAACAAAATAAAACATGGAAATATTGAATGAACTTGCTCCCCCTCTCCTTTGCCCCCATATTAATCGTTTTATATTCTGGTAATATCCAGACAAGAAATATTCGACTTTTCCCCTCCTCACAGGAAAAGGTGGACCTGGACTTCAGGGTATAAACCTAGACATACCAGGGGGAGGAAGATAAGAAGAGTTAAATAAATAATAATTTAAAAAGGAAAGCCCAACGGAGATAAACGAATGTCCCCTCATCTCCAAAGGAAAGTTCATCGGATTTTTATTCTAGAGATCTCATCTTCAGGATGTCAGTGAACACTTCCACTGCAGGCAAAGGTGTGGATCCAAACGCGGTTGATACTTATGACAGTGGCGATGATTGGGAAATCGGGGTTGGAAATTTAATAATCGATTTGGACGCCGATTTGGAGAAGGACAGACAGAAATTTGAGATGAATAATTCCACTAATACCACCAGCAGCAGCACCAGCTCCAAGGATTGTGGGGGTCTGGCTTCCAGTGGGGCTAATGCTACCTCAGCCTTAGCTGATGGCCTAAAATTTGCTTCTGTTCAGCCCCCTGCCCCCCAGGGGAATTCCTCTCACAAAGAGACTAGCAAATCAAAAGTGAAAAGGAGTAAAACTTCTAAGGATGCTAATAAATCTCTGCCTTCTGCTGCCTTGTATGGGATTCCTGAGATCAGCAGTGCTGGCAAGAGGCAGGAAGTCCAAGGGCGCCCTGGAGAGGCAACTGGCATGAATTCAGCACTGGGTCAAAGTGTGAGCAGCAACCCAAACGGCAATAATAACAACACCAGCAACAACAACCCTATTGCCTCCTGCGGGAAAAACAAAGAGGAGAAACCAGGTAAAACCCAGGGCAGCAGAGGCTCCAAGCGGGATAAGGATGCGGGGAAATCCAGGAAGGACAAGCAGCATGACCTGCAGCAGGGCCACCCCAACGGTGGGGGTGGCAGCAGCCAAGCTCCCTCTGGGCACCTGTATGGCTTCGGGGCCAAGGGAGGCGGTGGTGGGAGCAACAGCCCCTTCCACTGCGCCTCCTCCACGGTGGGGGAGGTGAGCAAAAGCGCCCCGGATTCAGGGTTAATGGGGAACTCTATTTTGGTAAAGAAGGAAGAGGAGGAGGAGGAGAACCACAGGCGAATCAAGAAATTGAAAACAGAAAAGGTAGGATAAGCTCTTCTTCCCCCAGCTATCTCCCCCCGTGTCTATTACAAACTTCCCGCAGCTGTGTTCCTAGCCCGTTATTGGTGTTATGCGTTTGTGATCTACATATAAACTGTGTGTACAAACCCCACTCCCTTCGTCCTGTCTTTAATTTCTCTTTCCCTCTCTCCCCATCCCCACTATCTCCCAAATGTGACCAAACGTGTGTTTCGTGTTGTCGTGTCTCCTCCTCTGTTTATTTTAAAGGAGAATTCGAAGTGACCCTCCCTGGTGGGGCTGTTATTAGTGTAACATTCCGAAGTGATGTTTGGAACCCCCGAGGACACGTGTTTGCAGACCGGAGGCGTGTGTGTGTGTGTGTGTGTCAGACCTAGCTGCCTGGGTTTTATTTACTATCCTTTTTATTGTGCACTCTAGTATAAAAGCGGATGTTCCTTCTGCCAAGGTGGAAAGGAAATTCACATCCTTTCTCCCCACCCTTCTCTTTGGAGTTTAGATTGTGACAGGGAGGAGAGATGCATCCGCAGATACTTTGGCTCTTTCATCCACCCTAGTCTGGGTCCTTGTTGGTATTGGGGGGCGGGGGTCTTGTGCTTACTACAGCCAAGAGGTCTCGGAAGCTGGCGTGGGGAATGAGGAGCACTGAGCCAGAAGACACTAAGTGCCTGTAATAATCGGCCTGGAGGAAGGGAGTTGGGGGAGGGGAATGCACCTTGTACTGTGATATATGTACAAAATATCTTTCTCTCAAATGTGGGGGAACAGTTTTCTCCTGTCAGGGCAGTCTTTCTTATCTGAGCCCGATAGGTTCTTGGCTGTGAACTTCTTGTTTGCTGAGTGGTTGAAATGTGTGAAAGAAATCAAGTGGTGTGTGTGTGTGTGTTTTTCTTCCTTTTTGTTAATGCATAAAGGATGCTCTCTGTAAGAATAAATGGCCTTGTATTGTTAGGGGAGGGTGGGGAGAGAGCTGGTTTTCTTGGCTATTGTTATTGCTTGTTCAGGCAGGTTCTAGTGTCATCAGCAGCAATTGTTTTATCCAGAGGGCAGAAGGTTTCTTCTCTAGGATCTAGGGGGCTATTGTTGGCCCATAATTAAGAGTCAAATTAATTCTACAGGTTGGGTTAAACAAAGACATTTCCCCCCCGCCCTCCCCCCCCAAAAACCCTTAAGGGTATTAGCTTGTGGCATGATTGTCTGGAATTGTTCTTAAATTACCTGCCTTTACAACTTCCCAGACTGACTGCTAAGTGATGGGGAAACTTTCTGGCTAGTGTTAAGTGTACAGAGTTGTTTACCAGAGTCCAGATGGATTGAAGTCCTTGGGAAAATTTATGCTATTTGCAACATATTTTGAGCCTCTTTTTGTGTCATTGCTGATGTTTAAGATTGTGTAATGTTTCAACAAACTCTTGGGCTATTGATATGATTAAATTTTGGGGGTTCTGACATTAAATACATTAAGAAAACAAAGATAGATTAAAAAGTCTTATACGAGGAGCAAATTTGAATTTCACATTAGCAGGTATTTTTTCACTTTTAGGATAATATATCTACAGGTCAATTTGAATGATCTGTTTGACTTTTCTAAATACAGATGAGAGAAACTAGGGTTGCTTTAATTAATTCACAGGTGTAAATTTGCACTCTGATTTAATAAAGGTCTTCTGTTCACTCTGAAAGATGTCCTAAAATCCCATAGTCTTTTTACTAATGTAGTACATACAGTAGACATTACTTTTGTTACCAGTAGTCTTGAAATTGCAGTTCTCTAATCTGCTTTAACTATCTAGATAAATTGCCCTAATCCAGTCTTCACAATGGTTGTGGTTAAAGAGTCAGAGCCATTTGATTGGATTCAGTGGCTGCCTGGAATGTGGGAGGTACTGCCCTTTTGCAACCCCCTTAGCCTTTTAATCTTTCAGCCAAATGTTCACATTCAACAATTTTGTTTAGCTGGCAATCTGAACATTTCAGTATCTCAAAGGCTTGCTGTCATGGCAACAGAGATTAGAGAGTAGTGTGGTTTCTCAGTTTTTGTGTTCTTTTCACTCTAGTCACACAGGAAATTGTATGAAGAATGAATTCATATACATGCAACTAATCTTCAGTCAATGTAATGTAAATGGGATAATAGGTAAATTAAGAACAAACATGTTAGGAGTAGTTTTGAGCCAAAGGTACACCTTATTTTCCAGCTCTTGGCTTTATAGAATTCTCAGAGCTTGCAATTCCACTAACATCCACTGCTGTTGGCACACAGTGACTTTAATGTAGGCTTCACACGTTAGAGTCCTGCAGTGCTGGCCATTGTCTATCACGCTGGTATGCTGGTTTACTGTTTTAAACAACATCCCTTAGTGTTTCACTCTAGAGAGCAATTTCTTTAAAGAACGTCTCCTACTTGGCATATGAAAATAGAACTCACTGCAGACCTTGGTTGCAATTTTAGATCCAGCCTGTAATGCTATCAATGAAACTTCAGTTTTAAAAAAGATTTACAAGTCATTCAAGAGAATTATTTTAAGGATTTAAAATTGAATAGTTTTTTTTCCTGCTTTAGCTATACACGTGTATCTATAGATGTGACATGCCCAAAAAGCACCGTTGTGACCGGAGATGACTATATAATTTTCAAGCCTGGCTGTTAAAATCAATTTCCAGTTGTTTTAATGTTTATGAATGAGTTGTCTCATAAATTTGAATAATGTCTTGTCAGATACAAATTTAGTTAATACCCAGAAATTTTAAACCTGAATTTCTTTGTATGGTGTTGGAGGATATTTTATTGTGTTTGTTTACTCTTTGTTAAAAGCTTGGAGCAGATTCCCAAGAGTTGCAGTCACTGTTTAATTTTCACAGTATGCTCAAATGTCTATTTTTAGTCTGTTTATTCTGTTTCCTTACTGCAGAAAGTCATGTAAAACATGATAAATTGGATTTCATGAAGTCTAATTAAATCAATGACTGTGTTCTGCTGGCTCTTTTATGCAGAAACCACAAGTATGTTGTAAAAGTCGCCACTCCCCTAATATGTGGATAAAGTCAAAGTATGCTATAATTCTAAGATGTTTGAGCTATATTCATCAAGCCCATTTTGTGGTTAAGCCACCAGTGACATGTCGGAATAGGTAGATTTGATAGGTAGGCTAACCACTCCTAAGATTTTTAGTGTTAAAACCTGTCCCCTTTCTCCACCCTTTAATTTTTTTTAAGCACAATTACTCAGTAAATGTTGGTCAACATGTACTCTTCACCCATGTTACACTTTTGTAATTTTAATTGCTCTTACATTTAGAAATATTCAGATTATCAGTAGTAGTATGTCCTAGATCTTGTTTATTGTGTGTGGGCTCAGAACAGCCCCTACAACATGGGAATACTAAGCATAGGCTATGAAAACCTTCTGTTTGTTTAGGAAGGGGAGAAGAAATTCAGAAAGTCTACAGCATATGTATATAGTCTAGCTGTCGTCCATCTTTAAAATAAATAAATCTGGTAATATTCCAGAATGGAATTTACTTCTCCTGTATTGGTTTATTGGCTTTCATTAAGATGGCGTTTCACATCTGAAAGTTGTCTTCAGTGAATTAACCCACATGTGACTGGTATAATGTATTTTATTCTTCTTGTATAGCTGTTGTTTTTACACTTAATCAGGGAATTCTATGCACATTTTACAAGTTCTTGTAAATCACTGAAGAACATGTTCTGATTAATGAGTTCATAGAGATATACTTTCCATATATTTTGCGCCTTACAAACACTACTTCTTGGGTGTAGTTTATTCACTGTGAAATAAAAGGGCAAAAAGGTCACTTGCTGTAATTAAAGAACAAAGTCCATTGTTGTTTGATAGCAAACTGTTTTGAAAGCTACATAAGGGATTTAGCTGTTAAAATCATTGATAACTATGAGTGTCTAACAATAAGCACAGCTCAAGGTTCTAATGTGCTGTAGTGCTGTCTAGTAGTGTGACAGTGCTTTCTGAGCTGGGTGAAGAGGTGTTGCCCTTTTGGCTGAGGAAAGTTTTCTGTGTGAACTTGCTGACCTCTTAGAATATGTATGACCAGCTTTGCTATTGAATTCCTGTGCAAGGCTAAAGTAGCATTAAAACAATTGAAGGTGGTCTCGAATGTTTATATCACAAAGTATTGAAGGTGATGAGGTTATTCTGAACTACAGGCAAATTATATTTCACTTAGGACATCAGTAATTTTACAATTTTAATAACTTCATAAATTCCCATTAAAAAGGAAAGGATTGATTGTCCAGATGTCATGAGGTTAAGCATGTTCTCCACGTTAAATGGTTTCGCTGCAAGATTGTTTTAATTAGAGTTATATAAAGACTTGTTTTTCCAAAATAGCATTTTATAGTCCAACAAATGAAATGTATGTTAAAAGTGCTAAGCAAAATTCTCCCGTAACCACAGAGGTGTTCAATAACCAGAGTCATGTAACGTGGAAAGTACCATCTGTTCCTAGTTTTCAACATAAAGACAAGAATTGAATAGCTGAGATTTACTCATATTTTGACTCTTGCTTTTTTTAATTATTTAAAAAAGTTCAGCTGGAACTTTATAGAAACTTTCTGAATTGCAATAATACAAGCAAGACTGTGAAAACACATGTTCGTACGTATATTTTAACCAGTTCCACTTTTATTTAAAGACATTTCCAGAAGTTCAGTCACTGAAGAATTTATTATACTGAATCAGCTCCCGCAGGCAAACACAATGATGGCCATTTCTTCAAATATCTTATTGTTTAGCTAGAACCTGAATTATTCTGTCAATTTTCCCCAATGAGGGAAAAATCTTTCTAAGGGTAAATTTAGTAAGCTCCTATCAGTTACCTAATTGCATGCGATAAAACCATTAACTAAACATTTCCATGCAGAGACTTTGCTGTTCAAATAAGTGTCCTAAAATTGTTGATAGCTGGATTTTTTTTGTTAAAGATACCTTTTAAAGTTCTGAACTGTTAGGCAATAAGATTCTTGGCTGCAGACTATGAGCCCCGGATAAAACATCATCCGGCTTTTGTTTGAGGTCTTTTATTGAAGCTAATGACTGGTCTTGTGCCGCCCTGAGATAAATGACATTATCTCTGAGTGGGCTGACAGGAAACAGACATGTTAATGGTAAAGCTGCGGGGAGGATCTGCTATAGTTCTGACAAAAGAGTAAAGCATGGACCCCTGGTTGTGATCATTAACACATAATGCATTCCTGCTTTTCCCATGAGGGCCATGATAATTGGAAAGCTATTTTATCAACAAGCACTTAAATCATAAATCTGAAACTCCTAGTTTCTTTGCATGCTAAAATAGTGTGTTTTTTGTTAAGAAGTATGTGATCTAGTTTTTAAAAGATGCCAGCTCTAGGCTGTATAATATTGACATCTATATGAGAATCTGTGGCCTGCTTTCCATTAATTGAACATGTCTTTTTGATGTTAAGCATTATGTTCTGCATTTGGACTGTGTTATTCTTGTGATTTGTATGTCTAAAAGTAGATATGAGGCCAAATGCTGCTCGTTTTATTCAGGCAAAAAGTTACATTGACTTCAATGGGAGCAGGATTTAGTCTGTGGTTTGTAAAACGTATATATTTATTAGGTTGGTATAAACTGCGTTTCTCTATGAAAAAGGAAAAGACTTTAAAGGTGTTTTGGGGTGATGGAACTTAATAATACCTATTAGAAAGCTGCGAGCTTGATGTCACTCAAGGATGGATAGGTCTGCTCCTTATCTCTAAGAGCAGGCCACTGAGAAGGTAAGTGTGTTCTGTGAAGCAAAGGCAAATCTATTCTATTTGAAAGTTTACAGTGCTTGGCTGGTTCTAATGCATCTCCTGTGCACTTCAAACTTGCTTCAGTTTCTGAGACCAAAAAGAGGGCATGCTGCAGGTTGGCAGGTCACAGAACGTATACTATACTTATTTAAAACCTCAGTCATTTGGAGATCAAGTTGAGAGATTTAAAGTATGCACTGTGCTCCTGGAGCACTTGGCAAAATCCTATAAGAAGTAGAGGTGGGAAATCAGGAGATACACGCCATCATTTTTGTGGTGCCCATGCTTGAGCAAGGATGGAAGTGATCCAAATATAGTGCTCTATCATGTAACCTTTATTTCCTTTGAAACTATTTAGACTATGAATATAACTAGGAACTGCATGTGTGAGTAAAAGTTGCAGGATTTGACCCAAGAAGGGTTACATCAGAAGATTAGAGTGAATACTATACAGAAATATGGAGATAAGGGGCTGCAGTCAAATATGAAATTAGGCAGAGTGCAGCTAAAAAGATGCGTATTGTGTAAGTAATGCCTAGATACACCGTGCATGTATGTTCTTTGCAACTCAAACCCTAACTATATAATTTTTCATCTTGCATACTGTGTTTGGCGTGGTGTTACTGATGCATGTGGCATCTAAGCATGCACTATACTGGTTGGTGCTTATCAGACTTTACTCAAGTTTCCTACCAGACCCTTACCCAAGCCACCAAGGCTCACCTGTGGACAAATGATTGGTTTGAGCAAAATAACATGCAGGAGTTAAAGTGGGGGAGGTAATATCTTTTTATTGGACCAAGTTCTGTTGGTGAGGGAGACAAGCTTTCGAGTTTAAACAAAGCTCTTCAGGGCCTGGGACCGACACAACAACTCTGTATACATACAGGAGTTTCCACTATCCCACGGGCAGGCTAGACTTCTTTCACAGCTATTTAGGCAGCTGCATACCAGCCCTCTAGATACAGTTATTGAATAATCTCTATTGCTCTGTTTTACTCCCTTGCATAGCTCAAGCAGTAGGCAATGATGCATATTCCTGACTTGTTCCATGGTACTCGATTGGACTCCATGAGTATAATCAAGTTTTTGTAGTACTTCAGATTATCTCTTGCCCTCTAGCTGGGATAATTCCTGTTGGACAAAGTCTGTAGAGAGATTTATTAGATGGGAGTGTCAGGTTATTTTGTGCTTAATCCATTAAGCACAATACAAGCTTTACCCAATACTTATATAATGTCATAACACAGTTATGCTAGCCAGAATCCTCAACACATCACTACATTTCTATGAATGATTGGTGAGATTGTCCAGGTTCTTATTTGTGCCTTTCCCCCTTAAATTAGAAACATCAGGCCAGATCCTTATATAGAATCCACTTGAGGATTTGGCCTATTTAACAATGCTGACCTGAGATTTCACCATATATTTACTTGTTAAGGTTTTTAAATAATAAGCATAATTTAGAAATTGTATGTATACACAGATAGGAAAAACAGAGAATATTTCTGTATAGTTGAGGATTGCAAACTCGTGTTTGTTTCCTCTTCATTACTTTTTTAGAGGATTATCTGAATACACAGTATAAATAGCTGTTTAGAATTTAGAAATGACTACTTTGGTTTTATATTACAGAAGCCTTAGGTCCTTTTTTCAGGGCTTGTCAAACTTCTAAGCCATTTTCACTACATTGAAAAACGTATTTAGAACAGAATAGTTGATAGATGTGTCCTATTGGTAGTTTCAGAACATGCCAATGTAAATCTTCATCTGAAGCTGGGTTTGGAATTAAAGCATTCAAATTTTAAATCAGATGTATTCTTCAGTCTTACCCATGAAAAATCAGCAGCTGAGTGCAAGCAATGAATTGCTACTTGAACTATAAAGACTAGCCTAGAACTGCGCTGTGCTGTAGCTGAGGTTGCACTAATCACTCTGTTGCAGTTTCTCTTTAATTCAGACTAAATGGTCTTGGCAATTGGAACAAAGCATTTACACTTGAAAGAAAGGTTGTAAAACTATTCAGAGTGGCGTGACTGACAATTGAGTTGTTTGTATTTTTTTAGTTTGTTTTTGTGGGAAGAGAAAGTTGAAAGAAAAATCAAGAGGGGAGACTGGCACTTTTCTCCTGTGGCTGTTGAATTTTGATTTAAAATATCTTTCGGAATAGATCAGTTAACTTATGGATGAATGTGGTGAATTGTGATGTCTGTCTTGCTTGGATTTACACTTCAGACTGCACAGTCTTGGTGTCTGTGTCCCTTATAAGTGCTAAAATCCTGGGTCAACACTGTGATTAAAAATACATTATGCTTTAGTGTGAGAGGAGTTTAATAATAATAATAGTATTCTTATTTAATCTAAGTAGGCAAATACTACTAAGTCTGAAAAGAAAGATGTCACCTTTTCCAGCACTTTGCATACTCAATGTTTTTGGAGACTATGCAAACCAAAGCTAGTGTCCATTAAATTTGAAGTTATTTTTCCTAGTAAATTTTTTTTTTAAAAGCAATACTTTAGGTGAATTTTGAATCCTTTACATGAAATCCTTTCTGACTCATGGCTACAGACAGTTGTGTGGAAAAAATAATTATTGCGAACACTGAAATTGTTCTTGATTTTTGATTTAACTTTTTTCTCATTTTTATGTCATCTCAGTCTGAATATTATTCACAGGGACTATCCCTGCTTGAGAACTGCGCTTTCTGCCTCCTGGGAACCTTCACTGTCAACTAGTAACATAAGAAATATGTGCCCACTGGGACATTTTAAGCATATTCCGATCACACCATGTGAATGCAGCTTTTACAGTTAAAAGAACAGATGAAAATATATTGATTATATTTTGTATTTTGCTTAGCAATTTTAAAAAGCTGATGTTCAGGTTGTGGTATTGTCTTATTATGTTAACCAGGAAGCAGATGGCATTGTGCCACAGAAGTATAATTTTACTTAAAGGAACTTTAAAGGTTTTGATGTGTTTTCTTTTCCTCTTATTTCCCTGATGGCTTCTTTTTATTGAAGGGTAACTTGAGGAGAGCTGGTAGCAATTTTATTGCCTTCCCATGACAGTTTGAAATAATAGCTTGGTCTTTGGTTGCCAGTCAACTTTCTACTAGTTAGCTTGATTCTGGTTTTTATCATGTGGCAATGGAATAGAAAACGTATATGTTTGTAGTTGGTTCTAAGAAACTGGCTCTTTTTTATGCTTCAATTAGCAACAGAAGACTAAGCTCCAATTGGTCACACTTTTTGTAAACTCCTAGAAGTCACCTTCTTTCATCCTTTTGATTAAAGAAAGCTCCCAAGTTTAGGCTCAGTTTCCCAGGAAAGCTTGACGCACATCTGGCCTCTTTAGCTGTTCACACTATACAGTTTAATTTTGCACAGTTAGTCTTTCACATTAGCCATTGACTTAATTCAGAGGTTTTGTTAGAGTTCTTTCCTACCCAAAAGCACAATCCACTCAAAAACCACCTTCAGTGATATTTCAGCTATGCTATAATGACCTATGCTTGTAAATGTTCTGAGTCTGTTAGAGCAGTACTACGATAGGTGTTTGTTAAATAAACTTAGATGTTATAGTTTTTTGCTGTTTCTTCCACCTCAACCATTTGGAAGAGTCAAAAGCAACTTGTAACCTCCTTTCACGCAGTGTAGAGGGCCAGACGAAATTATTTTTGGATTTCCTGTCAACTCCTTGGCTGATTTTTATGGATGGCTCATGTTAAAAGCAACAATAATGTTTGAATTGGAAGGGCTCGGTCTTTGGGTTTTTATTCTTCATGGAGAACTGTTTATTTGTGTGTGGTTTGCCACAGTACATGGATAATACTATCAAATCTGGGCTTTATTATAAGCTTATAACTGTAGAGCATCAGCAGTAGTTGTGTTTCTGGGTTTCATGTCCTTGCCTGTTTTTCTTTTTGGGGGAGGGAAATGAAAATTAGATCTACATCTTAGCAACAAAGAGTGAAAATTAGACACACAAATCAGAAATTGACCCTTTTTCTCAACGGGAGTCACTGGTGATGTTGGAAGTTTTACATAAGATTGGCCAAATATCTAAGAAGTTATTAGTTTATTTTTTCCTGAAGATATATGAAAGATACACCGGGAGTATATTTGAGTATTAATTTACTAATTCTCCCTTGATCAAATGTTATGTGATGTACACATGAAAGTTAAATTGTGCTGAGATCTGGACTTTGAGAAAAATTATTTCATTTCGGTCATAATTTGAGCATAGCATATATGTTATGCTTCACATCATCAATTACTGCAGAAAAAGAAATTCAGATTCCCTACTCTTTTAGCTGGTATGAAGGTATAATTTGATATAACTAGGATAATATTGCTTGTTGCTGTTAAAAAAAATAAAACAAAATATAAAAACACGCTATTGTTTAAAAAAAAATAGCAACTAAGCTTTTCAGAATCCAGCTACTTTTGGCCAGTTGTGTACATTTACATTCCTTGTCCAAATCCTTCATCAGCCTTTCCCATGATGCTTCAGCAGATGCCAGACACCGAAGAAGAAGGCAGGCAGCTGTTTCCATTACACCATTGCTATACTATCCACTATAACTGGTGTATTTCTTTTTTTCTTCCCCTCCTATCCCCTTCTTTTAAATACATTTTTCCCACTGACATTTGGGAACTCTGATTTATCTGTCCCCAGGTTATCTTGTCATTGCTAGTATTTTTTGAAAAAAATCTGCTTTTATTTTTTTCCATGAAGAACCTGATTCTGCAACTCTTGATCATGTTGAGTCTGCAATCCTTACTCACATTGAGTAGCAGTTTCCCACGTTAGTTGTCCCTGGGATTACTTGCATTAGTAAATTCTACTCAACGTGCATATAAGTTGCTGAATAGGACCTTAAGTTAATAATTTGATTTATGTCTCTGACAACTGTTGTGTGATTTTTTTATTTTTTTTTACATTCAGTCTGAATATATATTTTGCACTGTTACACTTTCTTTTTCTACCCGCTCCACTGAAAATAATAGTTTCATAGCTGTATGCTGTTATTGCTGAGATATGACTCAGAGAACTGCATGCAGTACAGTGAAGCACATTCATTTTCATCTAGTACCCGTTTATTGCCTTGAGCACTGTAAATCTGTCAGCTCTTCACGATGCTTTCACCTCTTTCTTCATTTGCTCCAGCTTCTAGTTTGACAATGTTCCCCTGAGGCAGAATTCTAATCTGCTTCCAATTAGTTGCAAAATGTGACTGAAATTTCCACATTATGACGGCTGTTTTACTTGCACGCACACATCTAGCAACAAATTAATGCTCTTGAATATTTATTTTTTGAGCCCTTGGATTTACTTTCAGAGGAAAAGTTGCCAACTGTTTTCAAGTGACTTGCAAGGTTTACACTTTCCCTCAAACTCTAATATTTAACATAGATTTAAAGATGCCCTCTGAATTTTTAAAAAAACCTACCCATAAACCTTCCCAGCTTTCTGAGATTATTGAAAATGTAGTACATATGGAGACGTTAAAAAAGAAATGGCTCTAGCTTTATCTCCTCATTTATAATTACCTTGCCAATTCAAAATATAAGAATTCTGATCCTGCGGGTGATCACCACAGAAATCTTTTTTTTTTTTCCTGCTGATTTAAGATATTGTGCAGGAGAAAGAAAATGCTTATTTTCTACTCTTCTTCCATCTGTCAGCTAATAGTAATTATTTGATTGGTGGAGGAAGAGTCTTAGGGTACGTCTATACTTACGCGTCCGATCGGAGGCGCGGGATCGATGTTCTGGGTTCGATTTATCGCGTCTTGTCTAGACGCGATAAATCGAACCAGGAAGTGCTCCGCCGTCGACGCTGGTAATCCAGCTCGACAAACGGAGTAGGCGGAGTTGACGGGGGAGCCTGCGCGCTGCGTGTGGACCCCGGGTAAGTGCTTTTTCATTCGAACTAAGATAGTTCGACTTCAGCTACGTTATTCATGTAGCTGAAGTCGTGTATCTTAGTTCGAATTTCGGGGCTAGTGTAGACCAGCCCTAAGATTCATCTTATTTCCTGGTGGCAAGATTAGAATAGATATGGCTAATTAAAATGTGAGTGTGTCCCTTTTAAATGTATATTGTAATGGATAGGATGTGATCCTGCAAACTTTTCTGGCAGCAGTACTTATTATACTCACGTGAGTAGTTAGTGCCATAAAAACTTTCAGAACTAGACCTTAATTTGTGTGGCATTTGGGATTGGGGGTAGCACAGGAACCTAAAACTCTAGAGGACGTGAATGTGCAGACCTTGTTTAGGCAAAACTCCCATTGACATTCCCACCATATTGCATTTCTACCTCACTGTATTATATCTCTAGTAGCATATCTGGAGAAATGTTGTGTATTTAACTCAAGTATACTGGTAGCTAAATTTATAGGTGCAAATCTTTAGTAGATCTTAGCACTCTACAGCTTGGCAGATTGATGTCAGCAGCTGTAATAGACTTTAAATAGGCCTGCAGAATTTCATTGAAAGTAAATTGCCGAAGTTGATATTGCTAAGTACCTGTCATTTCTAAATGCGATTTGCACCTGTACATTTAGCTATTGGTACACTATCAACAATTCTATTATTTATGGACAAGAAAATGTAAAAAATAATTAAATTTCATTAGCTACCCTACGCTGATGTAGTAGCATGTAACCATCACACTCTCTTTTCTGTCAGTTTATATAAACATGAATGTAGAGACACACACACACAATATCTTTGGGCTCGTGCAAAATCTTTGGAGAACTGATTTTCATTCAACGGGAAATGGTTAAAATAGAGGCAAAGAAAGATGACCTTGATATTACTCAGTTTCTCTTGGATCATAAAGCTCTGATATGAGACTCCTGATATAAAGATTGGAAACCTAACATATATATTTTTTATTTTGCTTACTCCAGTAACCTCCAATGATGCACATCACCTTTTTATGAGGAAACAATATTTGCACACATTGTGAAATGCTCCAGCAACATTTTTTTTTAAAGTGAAACATCAAAAGTCTCTGAGCTTCAATATTAATTCTAGGATGAATTGCATTTGCTGTGATTTGTCAATTGTTAAGAAGAAAGTGCACAGACAGTTAAAATTCAGGTGGAATGCATGCATTTTTAATATACAATAACTGACTTAAAGAAGTCCAAAGTGCATAACCAGGGCCAGCGCATTTAAAAATATTATTAATTTTGCAGGCAGAAGCTACGGTGCTTCTGAGAAGCATTAAATGCTTTTGTTGATGGCTTATAGTTTTATAAACTCTAAATGAGCTTATTGCCTTTTAACCATCATGAGCACTAAATAACAGAAGAACCTATGAGCCTCCGCATTGGACAGCAGCCAAGCAGCCACAGAAAGGACAAAGAAATGAATGGTTTAATTGTAGAGCAAATCATTTGTTTACAGATTAAGACCTATTTG
Organism: Chelydra serpentina; assembly: GCA_037349315.1. Classification (NCBI taxonomy): domain Eukaryota; kingdom Metazoa; phylum Chordata; order Testudines; family Chelydridae; genus Chelydra; species Chelydra serpentina. Next base: position 35,152,314 of record JBAIAC010000042.1, read on the forward strand.
GTAGCCAAATCCTATGGACAAGGAGGTGAAAGAATGAGACACTGAGGTACAGGAAATGAATGTCTGGCTTTATATTTTGTGACCATGTTCTGCTATTTTTACCCCCTCCTAAACCAGAGAAGGCAAGAAAAAAATGAATTGTTGAATGGTAGGGACTGCTGAGCAAAGTGCACATATTTAAAAACAACAAAAGGGAGGGGGAAGGGAAGTGTCGGTGTGCCTTTGCAGTCTGACAGGAACCTGACAACTCGAGCTACTTCCAGCTAAGGGGCACCAGTTGTTGGCAAGAAGAGCTTGCCTCTTTTGTTTGCCTGAATTTAAAATAGAGAGAGAGAGGAGAAATGCCTCTGCTAATCTGAACAAACATAATACATTCTCTTGAACCTGTCTCCCTGAAATGCAATTTGGCCTGCTTACAGAACCCTTTTTTTAAAAAAGGAGTTGTGTAAATGGGTCTTTGTTTCAATATCGTAAATCATTAGTGGCCAGTGCTAATGGTCAGAGAGGCTGTGGTTACTGCTTTATTGCTATACATTTTTTTAAAAAAACCAGTTGACTGTTGGCTTGTGAATTTCAGGATATCGTTTTCATGACTCATTTGTTTAAAGATCAAAGGAAAGAAAGCATAACAAAGGTGGTATTAACCTCTATATTAAAAGTTGCTTAATGTTTCCATTCCAAACACCTGTTTTTTCAGTTACAAAACTTTAACCTTTTGAGCTGAAATTTTCCTGGTGCTTTAAAGATGATTTTCTCCCTCACCACCACCACCACCATGGGAATGTTCAGCCAAAACAAAAAAACCAAGTTAGCAACTTCTGAGTATGAGGAGAGTGGATTAGAAAAAAAGATCCCTTTCCACTTTTGTTAAGCATCCTTTTTAAAAACAGCCCTAGTGATAAATCAGCTTGGTAGGCTAGCCCCTATTGAAAAATACCATTGAGTGTTTCAATGAAAATTGTTTTTGATTTGATTGATTTAATTTGAAAAACACACTTTGGGCATGTGTAGAGTAGGTGGTATGAATTTTTTTTAGCGCCATTCAGAATGAAGGGAAGCAGTGTTGCACATGTGAGCATGGCTAACTTAGCTGCATAATGAAACTTTTACTAAAGGTGTGCAGTTAATACCTCTTTCATTAAGAGTTTTATAAAGCGATGTCTCCACCGTTTAAAAAATACATATATATTTTACCTTGGAGTAACTAGCATGTATGAAAAAAACAATGAGGAGACCTTGTGGCACCTTAGAGACTAACAAATTTATACCTCTCTACTGTATTTTCCACTCCATGCATCTGATGAAGTGGGTTTTAGCCCATGAAAGCTCATGCCCAAATAAATGTATTGGTCTCTAAGGTGCCACAAGGACTCCTCATTGTTTTTGCAGATACAGACTAACACGGCTACTACTCTGAAAGCTGCTAACATGTGTGAGCTATCCTGAGGTAAAAACACAGTGAAGATAAGGTGGTTTTAGTTTTACCATGCACTAAACTAGACAAGGTCGCCACTATACACCTTGCCTACCCTCACAGTAAAACTCAAGTGCTTTTTTCTTCATTGTGTTTTTACCTCAAGATAGCTGACATTCTGCATCCTGCTGAGACCCAGGGAAGCTTAAAACACCTGAGGACAACGGGGTGGATTCCTTCACAATAGTTTGGTGACCTGCTGGCAGGGAGATAGTTAAGCTGAAGTAAAATGATGGGTTTTTTTTAAAAAAGCATAGATGTTTCTGGTTATCAGGGAATAACATACAGATTACCAAGGGGTGTGAAATTCGGTTTAAGATTGGGTGGCGTAAGGAATACATATTCATACATCTTCTTTAACAGTGAAGATGTTGCCTGAGATAGGCATTGAATTAGGAAGGCAGTAAACTAATTTGCCTCCATGTGTATCCCCAGTGCACAATTCCTTGGCTGCAATTTGGAGGATGAAACAATTGACTTTTTAGATAATTCATGCCTCAGTCCAGCAATCGGATCTGCATGGGCATGATCCTTGCCCCCACACAGAGCTTCACTGGGGCTCTGTTCAGGCCTGTCTACAGGATTAGGGACTTAGTCGATGCAAATATAGCAAATTTTGACTGGTACTCTCAGCTGCTATTCTTAATCTGTAGCATGTTGTGTAAATATATTTTACTGTGTACTTTTAGGGTGAGATTTTCAAAGCCACCTCTAAGGGACTTGAATTGGGCATTCAGATCTCTCATACACCTTTGAAAATTTCAACCTTAAAAAAACTGTGCTGCAGCCTTAGTTGCTGTCACTGTTCCATAAAAATCAGTTTTATGGATTCTGTTTGTTCACCAGACTTGGTGTGGTATTCAGTACTAGAAGATGTTACACATAAGGACTTGTTTACATGCAGAGTTGCACTGGTTTCATTTGATTTTAAACCAGTTGACTTTAACTGGTGCAAAAGGTTGTGTGGGAACTCTTATTTATGTTTCAACCTGATTCTGATTTATCTTAAATTAATTTTAAATACAACCTTTTAAATTCAAATAGTGTCCATATAGGGCAGGCCTGCACAACATGCAGCCCCCGCGGGGGCCGCAGGGGCGGGGTAGGGAGAGGTTAGTAGGCAAGGGTTGCAGCTGTCGAGGTGCCTGCCTTCCACGCCTTCCTCATTCACACCTCATTCATTCAACATGGCAATTGAATACAAAGTGGGGGGAAGATCTTATTCTACTTCTAGCAAAAAGACATTTTTCTTTTACCTTTAATTATACTACCTTAGGGGCCCGCTATAACATATTACCAAGGTTCAGTACAAAGTCATAAAAGTTATACAAAAATGCATAATGCAGAGATTTATCTACAACTGCACTGATTGACTGTTGTGTGCAGTAATATAGTGACCCTGGGGGGGCAAAGAGGGGGGTGATGGTGGGGCCGAGCGGGAGACTGAATGGTGGTTTTTTTCAGTTTGTTTTTACAAGCATGATCCTCAAAGTGATGATATTTTTTGCATCGTTACATATTTTTAATAGCATTTGTTGTTACTGATGCTTCCAACAGTATGCAAATGGGTTTTCATCATGCTACATGGTAAAATGCTATTACTGAAGATATAAGGCATAGTTTCTTCAACTCAGAGGGCAAAGTTCATCCTTTGCATGCATCCACAAGGCTTCGATTAACTTCTAATGATCCAAATTCATCCCAGGCTTATGCTTAATTTCTAACAAAACAATAAAGTATGTACAGATGTATGTTTGTTTTATTAATAATACCATGTGGCTAAGCGATGATACATAGACAAATAGAAAAATAAGAAATATTGTCTTGGCTATAGGGCCCAGTGAAGTCAAAGGAAGTTTTTGCTCTTGATTTCAGTGAGAGCAAGTTTTAGTGCTTTTAAGTTACTTGACCTAGGGATTTTAGGAGCTTAATTATGCACTCAACTTTGGTTTGCTGTGGGAGCCAAAGGGCTGGTAAAATAGCTGAGGAAAACAGAGGAAGTTGCTGACATAGATCCAACTCATTAAGATGAAAATGGATGATGATGATGATGATGATAATTATGGTAGCTTTAAAGGTTTGTTTTTGGTCTTGAAACTGTGTTTAACAAATGTTGATCTTTCCAAGAAAACCCTAGTGAATATGGTGTTGCCTCCAGAAGTTGAAAGGACTGATTTAAACTACCAAAATAACCCACATGGTAAATATCACACAGGAGATGAAGCTTTAGTGATTTTGAATTTCTGAGTTTAAGATACGACTATAGCAAAACGTGTGTGCGTGCGTGTGTGTGTGTGTGAGAGAGAGAGAGAGAGAGAGCGCATGAGAGAGCTCTGTGTGTGTGAGAGAGAGTTGCTCACACACAAGTGTTACTCATTTGAGTAGAGACTACTTATGTGAATAAGGTTGCAGCGCCAAATTTATTCATTCTCATATTTTCCATTTTTGACCTTGAGAAAGTCCGCTGAAGCGTTAAACTGAGTGCCAACAGTTTCTTGTACAGAAATCCTTTTTTGCATAAATAGGCTATTTTATTTTAGTCGTGGCTAAATGCCTAATGATGTTTTTCTCCTGAGAGGTCAAGTTATGAACAGGAGAGGAGATCTTTGTTGTTTTGAGATTAATTGAATCTCACTCTTCTAAATTACAGTTTTACAAATGTTTAATTTAAATATATCCCTATCCCACATTAACTTCTGAGGTTGGATCAATCCAAGCTTGTGTGGCTAGCCTGAGCCTCCACCAGTGCAGCAGTGACCATGCTAATATCTTTAGTATGCTAGCTCAAGCACCGCAAGTGTGCGTCTGTCTACTCAAGCTGGGAGGCTCACATCCAGGTTCAGTGTAAGTGTACCCTGAGTTAGCAACACGGAGAGGAAGGTTGGTTTGTCCACTAGTTAGGATGCTAGTCGGGATCTCCGAATGTCCATTTTAATTCCCTGCTCTGCCACAAACTTCCTGTGTGATCTGAAGCAAGTCTGAGTGTGACTCCGTTTCCTATTTTTAAAATGTAAATAATAGTACTTACCTACTTCACAGATGTGTTGTGAGGATAGATCTATTAAAGGTTGTGAGCCACTCACATAGGATGATAATGGAGACCATATAAGTACCAACAGAGTGTAGCAATCCATTAAGTGACTGATTAATCTGGCAACTCTGTGATGGTGACACTTTGCAGCACAGGCTGTGTCCTTCAGAGAGTCAAGGAGAGTACATTCCCTGACATCATCCATCTATAGCAGACTTTCATGAGATGAGGATTTGGGTGGGACACAACTGTCAAACTAGTTGTGGTGGGGCCACGTGGAAGGCAAAGGGAGATAATATGAGGTATTCTCTTTTCTCTTTCCATACAGATTTCTCTGTCCCTTCCACAATGGGCCGTATGGAGAAAGGGGTACTGTCAGGGGGAGGAATGAGCCACTTAAAGCAGCTTGTTTCCTTCCTTCACAAATCTGAATGAAATAAGAGTGCATGCTGCTTAGAGCTCCTCCTCTGAGCTCCTTCAGAGAAGCCATAGGCTAGATCTTCACTATGTGCCTTGTCTCCAGTAGGATTTTACAGCACTGTAGCTAACACACTTTAGATATTCCAAAGTAGGAACACACCCTTTGGGAATGAAGACCATTTAAGATATAGATTACAGACAGAGGCTAATTGCTGGGGGCAGGGCAGGGGACACTGTACAATGGTCCTTCTTGTGACTGTCTGATTCTGTGGCTTTTTCTGGCCCTACCCAACATGCTGTTGCCACTCCTGAAGACTAGGGATGCAGCATCACAGCTGCCCTTTCAAGCCCAGGGACACTTTGAATTAATTTGTTTCCCTTGGTGTGTTTTCACACTGGAGAGGAACATATGGTATAAACTAATTACAGAAGAGTTTGTTTCTCTTCAATACTTCAACACTTTTTCATATAGATGCTTGTGCCTCTAGTAACCCGGACTCCAAGCTGCTTTCATCTCGCTGGGGTTTACAAGAAGCATTAGCTATGAATATCACCAGTGACTCCTTTTAGAACTATGAGCCGAAAGCAAAACATATTCTTTTCCTGGTTATAGTTAACCTCCGGCTGAACTCTGACGGTTTAAACTGGCACCAGCCCATCTCTCTATTCTAGAACTTCCTCTTCCAAATGTATACAAAAAGGTATCCTGAAAGTTACCACAGTGACGACTGATGTCATTTTTAGGACTGTGGAAACCACAGCTAGTTTAAGTGACCTGGACTGACATGTGATCTTTCCTGTAGTCATTCACCTGGAGAGTAAATGTTGAAAGAACTGCCAGGCTGTTTTATTGTCTTAACCCAGTTCAAGAACTAAAGAAATGTAATAATAAGGCATAGAAATCTGGTGTGCGGTGAGCTATAGTTGCCTCCATTTTACTTGGGCTTGAATGTGTGTACATAATTGAGATTATTTTGCTGTGGTGGGTGTGGCTGTAAATCTCAGCACTGAATATAGCAGTTACTTTTTCAGCTTGCCCACAAAGTCTGTGACTGATTTAGTGAATGTTAAGATTTTTGCCCATATGTTTGGCTTTGATTGTGGAACTGTTTCAAAGTACAATGAAATAATGTTCCATTTCCAAAATTTTAACCTCTGAAAAAGTCACTGTATATCAGTTAATAAATGGCATAGATAGATAAGCATGTTATTAAATAATCAAAATCATGACATTAATTAAAATGTGTATATTGTGTATATTTTAATATAACCATCCGACCTCATACAATTAATACACTACTCTGTGTTTGTGCTATACTTAACTAGAAATTAAAACCTAATAAAGGAGTATATTAGTGAAGCTAACTATAGGGGAGTCCTTTCACTGCCTTTCATTTGTTCCTGCTATCTGTTGTTTGTAATAACATTTAAATATTTCCTCCCCAATCATATCTATTAAAATAGACTTGGTATTGACTGGGAACTTTAGTTCAGTTTAGCAGTTCTTTACTGCCCATATTGTTCTTTAAAGCAGAAGGATAGCCTAAAATGGCTGCAGATTATGATGTATGGCTGCTCTTGTGAAACTGCAGCTGTGACTCTAAAAGAGGATGTAACCATGCAGAATCGCTCTTTTAGCTGGTCATTAGCACTGCATAAGTACAAGCCTCTTTTTCAGATAGCATTTACTCTTCACGGTTCTTCTGCTGGTATTTGATGGCAATGTCATTTGCCAAGCACTGAATAACAATGAACGTTTTGCTGAAGTACAGTATTCTGAACTAGTGCTTTTAAAGCTGCTTTTAAGTGCTTAATTTTTGTTTGACTGCTCCTTTTCATGCAAATGTGAGCGTAATAGAAAAAGCCAATACATTCTGCTCGGTTGTGATGTATGTAACTGAGCTGAGTCCTTTTTCTGGAGGAGAAGGAAACATAGCTTAATTTGCCCCACTTTATGCAGTGACATCCATCTCTAGCTCTGTTTTTATTTTCATTTCAGAACCAAGAGAACAGTGAAAGATTTACCTTTTGTTGACAGGGAAGGGAAGAGGCAAGCCAAGAAATGGTCTCTGTGCAAAGTGGGAGGAATTTACTGAAATACAAATGAAGGGCTAAATTCCAGATTCCTTTGTCTGTCCTTATTCGAGCAAAACTTTCATTGAAGTCAACAGGCTTTTGTCTGAATTAGGACTATAGCACTCAGCCATAAAAAAATATTTTAAAATAACTCTGTTCACTTGGTTAGTTCATTTCTTCCAGTAATCCCAAAGCACTTAATAAACATAAAGGAATAGATTTGCAGAAGAGCTCAGGGCTGGATTTTTAAGTGCTTAACACACACAATGGCAACCAGATTTATGGGCAGATTTGCAAAAGACCCTAGCAATAAATAGGCTTTGCTCTTTTGAAAATCTGGCTACTTGATTTGGTACTTAAATAGTAACTGTGCTATTTTGAAATTCTGGTCTCGGTTGTGGTTGTTGAGCTCTTTTGAAAGCCTGTTTTAAACCACACAGCACCCATTTTACAGACAGAAACATTTAGGTAGAGTTTTCTTGTGGTTAAAGGAGTACTGTCAGATTACTTTAGGTCCAAAATTAAGACCAGCAGATATGATTCAAGGACACGGTAGAAACATTTCCACAGTGCTTGACATCCACAAATCAACCTTAAGTGCACAAGCTGTTATTTTACTCCTGGATAGGAGAAAAACAAATGTTTTTCAGAAATAACAGCAAGCAAGACTAATTGTTGTAAAAAGTATAGCTAACTGGACTCTCTCAATTTAGTTACTTAGTATATTCGAAACAAAATGAAAACTTTGCCTAGCAGAGAGTAGCTGGCTGTTTATCGTCTCTGCCATTGAATGTCCCAGCATGGTGTGTGTATCCAGATCCAAGAGGTCTCTGTAAACCAGAGTTTTCCAGAGCTTTTTTTTTTTTTTTTGTTATAGGAAAACTAGGTTACTGTATAAGAGCTAAGTATTGTTGTTAGGTTCCTTTTGTTTATGAAAAGCTCCATCACCCCCACCACGATATATCAGAAGTCTATTTACCCATCTCCCACAACCATTTTGGGTCTGCCTTACCCAATTTCACAGTCCTCAATAGGCATGGATAAGTAAGCATTATGCTTCATAGAGGTTCCCCTTCCAGTCATGTCGATTAAAATTTTTAAGAAGGGTCTTTCTTCCCAATACAGCTATGGCAATACACATAAGGCCATGTTAAATATACAAACCTTGTCTGCATCTAGGAAATGTTTCAGTACTTTTCCAGTATTAACACTGATTCAGTCCCATTGCTGTTAGCAACACTGACCCCTAACATACTTGCTCCAAGGGGGATTAGATGACATGGTGCTTAAAACACTGGCAGCAACGAGTAGCCCACCTCTGTTAGGGCTCCTAAAATGGGTAATACTGGTGGAGCTGAACCACTGTTGGCAACGGTGGTGGGGAAAAAAGAAGTAGGTAGCATTGTATAAAATTACATATCCAGTACTAGTTACAGTCAAAGATCTCTCACTCACACACATACACACACTAAATGGACTAGACTATTTTTAGAGTCAAACTGAATAAAATACAAAAAGTAAATACAAATAAATAATAAAAAGGAAATTCAAGTTTAAAAATCAGTGTGCATTTGATTTAAATCACTAGTCAGGAAGACTCGATTTAATCATGGATTTCTACATAAAAGTGCATTCTTGTTGGTTGTTATAACCTTAATACATATTCTTCACAATTCAGAGAGAAATGTAGGTTTCAGTTTTTGAAGGTACACACTATACATTTTTAAAGATTTATTTTGAAAACTTTTTAGATTAGTTTTACAGCTATATCAGAAAATGAATGATTGTTTGCTTATTTCATTTATCAAAGGTAATTGAAGCAGATAGTTCACCTCCCAATCACTTCATAAATATCTCCAATTCAACAGGTTAATCATTAATATTTGGAGGATTTCTTGCCATGCTGTATTAGGAGAAGAACATACCAGACAGACATTTACATTGTTTTATTTAACTGAAAAACAACCTTATGTATTCTGGATTTTTTTCTTCAACAGAAAACATAATATTTTAACAAAACAAGCATATTGATTTTTTAATTTAAACATTCAAGTTTTTTTTAAATCAGGTTTGTTTTTGTTAAAATTGTTTTTAACTAAAGTAGTTAAATGAAATATTTAAAACAAAACAAAAATTAAATCGACTATCAGCCAGGTCAACATGAGAAACTTAAAATATTGGCTTCTGCAGCTAACTCAGTCATCTTCACCTTCATTTTCCTGTTTGTTCATAATTTTGAAAAGAAAAACAAGCTTTCCTGCTTTTTCAGGTCCCAAACAATTTCTCAATTTGAAATGAATTAGTCCAAAGGAAGAAAATATTCTTTCTACACCGGCAGAAGAAGCTACTGCTGTTAAAAGTGAGATTATCACTTCAACAGTCTCTGAATCTAAGTGCTTAAGTGACTTCCACCACTTCATTGGTGTGACTTTCTTGAAAACATCATCAGCAAACATATTTATTGAATGGTTCACCCTTAGCTCTCAAGTTTATTATAGTTGGCATTATGGAGGAATGATTGCTGGATGTCCATGTGATAGCCAACTCCTCTTCTTCAGCAGTTAAGGTTTGACCCTGGTACCGAGTATTGAGAATATTTGCAAGAAAATGAGCTGGAGATAGTGCCTGTGCCATTCATTTTTTTAATGCCTGTAATTTAACTCTGTCATTGCATATTTCTCTTTTTAAGATCTCAGTCAGTTCCTTCCAAATTTCAACAGCATCAGCAATAAAACAGCTGTTTCTCTGCATTTTGTTCAAGGCTACAGAAATAGATTTCCGGGTATTCAGCTTGTGTTCAACATTTCTCTTAAGCCCAATGTTGAGAGCTTTGGCTATGACAGGGCCATCTATTTTTTTCACGATTTTGTTCACAAACCATCATCAGATTAGGCCAGTTTTTGATACAGTGCTCAAAACAGTCCACTACTGAGTTCCATCCCAAGTCTTGTGGGAGAGTTAGCTTGGTTCCTCCCACTTTTTTCAGAGCAGCTGCTGCAAAGTGGTTGTTTCGGAAGTATTTTGCAATTTCAACAACATTAGCCTTTATTTCTGGAACACTGAAGTCTTTGGCTAGGAGGTGCATCAACTGAGCACTGCAACCGTATGTTGTTAGCTTGGGAGTCTCTTCACTCTCTTCTAAATAATTTCTTTTCATCTTGGATACATTTGCAGCATTGTCTGTGACCAAGCTGTGTACTAGACATTTGAATTTTTTTTTCACAGTTTGTTATAGCTTTTACTGCTACTTCTTGTAAGTATTCTGCTGTGTGTGTATTTGGTGTTGTATCAGTTGTTTCTGTAAGGAAGACATTCCCTTCTGTTGTCACATAAGCACATACAACAGGATCATTGTGGACATTGGTCCACCCATCAAGGCTCAGATTAACAATTTCACCCTCTTGACCTTTTGCACACTGCTCAATTTCTCTTTCAAACACTTTATGAAGCAATTTGCCTGCAACATCTGCTCTGTTGGGTGGACTGTATCCTGGTCTTAATGACTGAACCATGTGTGACGGGGCAAGGCCAGAGGGCTATAGGAAAGTGGTAAGGAACCAGTATGTTAGCCCCAGGCTAAACAAATCCCTGATACCTTATGGCAGTTGCTCCAGGTTAATCAAGACACCTGGGGCCAATTAAGAACTTTCCAGAAGGCAGGGAGGTTGATTGAGACACCTGCAGCCAATCAGGGGCTGGCTGAAACTAGTCAAAAGCCTCTCAGTGAGCCAGTGAGGTGCGCATGTCAGGAGCTGTGGAAGGAGGTTGCGTGTGAGGAGCTGGGAGCAAGAGGCACTAGGAGCTGAGAGTAAGAGGGCGTACTGCTGGAAGATCCTGTGGTGAGGATAAAGAAGGTGTTGGGAGGAGTCCATGGGGAAGTAGCCCAGGGAGTTGTAGCTGTCGTGCAGTTGTTCCAGGAGGCACTCTAAACAGCTGCAATCCACAGGGCCCTGGGCTGGAACCCGGAGTAGAGGGTGGGCCCGGGTTCCCCCCCAAAACTCCCAACTCCTGATCAGACACAGGAGGAGTTAACCTGGGCTGTGGATTCTACTAGAGGGGAAGATCTCTGAGGCAAGCAGAATCCGCCAATAAGTGCAGGACCTACCGAGGTAGAGGAGGAACTTTGTCACACATGTTAATGAAGTGTGGGTTCTCAATCATATGGAAAGGAGAATTTGTTGCATAAACAAACCGGGCAATTTTTTAATCAATTACCTCTTTTTGTAATCTGCTGGTTCTTATCACAAATGTATCTGTGGTTGTTTCTGGATGATGGAGATTTTTTTTTCTTTTTGATACAGATGATATACTGTGGCTATGTGACATACATGATGTGACTGAAACACTATCATTGGCAGATAACCCTGAAACATTAGAAAATGATGGTTATCTTGAAGGTGTATAGTATTCAGAATCCTATATGTTGAGGATGGATTCTCCTAAACAAAATAAGTCAATGCAGTTATTTAATTATTATTACCATACTACTCATTTAGTATTACTCATTGCATTCACCGACACTCAGTACTACTTTAAAGGTGAAATTGTAAAAGGAAGATCTGCCTATTTCAGCTATTTATTTTTTATCACGACTGCATCTAAAATGATAGTACCATAGAGTAACAATTATATTTTTTGCTCAAACATGAGAATTCAAGAATAGTCCAGAAGGAAGACAGGCAGTCCTTAAGAAAGAAGTATGAAATAAAAAAGTTTACCAACCTGAAGATCCTGCATGTTCAGACACGTTCCTTTCATCATCTTCAACGCAGCTTCCTCCTGAGAAGGAACACTTCTCATGATGATGTTTTATTCGAGCAACCAGGCCTTGCATTTTTTTGTTGCACTGTTTGCATTTTGCATACATGCCAGTCTTACCCACAGGTAGAGGAACTTCATAAAATATTCCCAAACTGGGTCTCTTTTACGGCCCATTATAGGTTTTCCCTTCTAGTGAGAGAACGGTATGGTAGATCTCAAATCAATGAAGGCTACACTCAGACCTCAAGACTTCTGGAATCGCCCCTAACAATCTTCTATTCATTGAACTTTTTGAAACTTTGCACTTTTAGAGAGAAGTCAGGGATTGACTCTGTGTACACAAATTTGCAGAGGGACAATAGGGTTGAGGTCTGTTATTTCTCACCTCCATATATTATTTATTTATTTAAAAAAACATTTTTGCTGTTTAATAAGCATGTTATCACTGGAGACACAAATCCACCGCCTGAGAACTGCAAAACTAAGCATCTCTGATGGTATCTTCTAGACTGAACATTGTCCCAGTGGGTAGATAGAAAGATTAACCTAAATAATCTATACAGAAGCCCCATAAAATTGGGTCCCTAATCTATGAACTTTTGGAACTCATTTACAAAACTTTTTTAAAACATTACATGAATATATTGTCTCATACTATAGAATTAGAATTTATAATCCCTATTCCATGATGAGGTATCTTTGAGCTATAATGTACCTCAATTAAAACCATCTTTAGATAGTTTTTTCCCCCCTCAAAAAGCATTTTATCAAAACAATCTGATTTAAATAAAACATTTTTTTATTAAAAAAAAAATGATTTTTATCCACTCTGTTTAAATAATCTAAGATGCTAATAATAATACAAGCAAGGCTGTTTGATTTTAAGCTTGACAGTATCCAGGTCTTATACCTAATTACTCCCTCTCCCCCAAATAGAATAATAAATGTATCATTCTTTTTATTATCTAAAAACAGCACAGCTGTTTTTGAAATAAAATACTCTCTGCCTTACATCTTCAGAAGTGCTGTCAGACCCAATGTACATTTGTATATACTTTATTGTAGTACAGTATTTGCTTTAATTTAAGAGTTCATGCAATAAGTAGGAAATTATAAGGCAGGAGAGGTATAATAAACAGCCGTTTAATTTTTACAGCACAGTATTTTGTAGAACTATAAAAAAAAGTGTGATTGGCGAAGGCATTAACACTGCCTTAAATCAAATAAGTGTTAAATGCCTGGCGCACTTGGTGCTGAAAACCTACATATCAGCTACTTGTTAATAGAGAATTTGAAAAGGAGTAACTGGGATTGTCTAAGACAAGGATTCTGAAACTATTCACATCATGGTCTCTGTATTTTGGACCATATAATTTCATTAGCTTCTCATTATAATTTACATTTGATTTTAAATGCACTTCAGTTTTACAGTACAGTGAATTTTTACATAACTTTGATTCTTCATTATACATAAAATGTATTTACCGACTTATATATACATACACACACCCTATGAAGAATTGCAGTGGATTGATTTTAGTCTTTTTTCACCTCTAGTTACTTTGATAAAGACTTCATTTTTATTGGTTGGTATGCGAGCCTAAACTTGTTAAAGAATGGAGTTGGTGGAGCATAAAAGGGCTTGATCCAAAGTCCACTGAAGTCAATGAGAGTCTTTCCATCGACTCCAAAGGACTAGGTCCTAAATTCATTTTTCATGTTCTTAGGCCAAGTTTTTCAGTAGTGATTAGTGATTTAAAGGACTTCAACTTTTGGTTGCCCAACTTGAGACACTTGCTAAATTTCAGAAGGCTGGGCACACACAAATTGAAGAACCCAAAATCATTAGACACTATTGAAAATCTTCTCCCTAATTTTAACATTAGGATAAATATTCTGTTTCTGATTTACTAGACATTGAGAACTCAGTCCTGCGAAACTAATTCATATGAATACATCCATTGAGATCAATTTTTAAATATTCAGTATTTTTTTCTTCATTTGGATTAGTTCATTCAAATTTAAAGAGTTATAATTAGAGAAAGTAAAGAAGTTGGTTTTCTTGTCCCAAGCAACTAAACAAAAACCAGATGGCAGATGAATGTATCCTGTTCTAGAAACCATTTTGGACACAATGGGTGACAGAGTTATGGGTAGTATTTACAGTTTATCAGTTGTTCAATCAGTTTGTTTTAGGGTCATAATTACCCTGTATTCGGTTGGGGTGGTGTGAAGCTGCATTGCCCAGCTTGAGATCAGGAACTCTCCTTGTTGCTCAGGAGTGGTATGGGCCCCGTGCTACCCCTTAGAAATAAATGGCATGTACTCCCCTCTGCAGCCAGTCAGCTCTCCTGCTCAGGAGAGGAATTATGAAGCAATACCATCTTCCCACCCCTTTTGCATCCAAAGTAATGGCGGTGGTACTGGCTGAGGAGATTGCAGGGATTGCAACTGTGGTTGACCCCTGTATTGGGGTCATATGAGGGAGGGAAGGCTTCTTGTACCCTCCCAAATCCATGCAAGGGCCAGCTATTATCTGGCTCTTAACGTGTAACTTGTTTTGGTTCTAGCAGAGTATCTGCTAAACAGAGGCTGAATTTATGGAGATCTGGAGAAAACCAGCAGCCATTCTATAGTTTGGCTATTGTATTCTTGACCGAATTTTACTTGTTAATTGATAAAATAAGCTCTGATAATTTAGGTGTCATGGATCCTAATATGATGTTTTGATGACAATTACATAGCCACACCAGCTATACAGGAAACTTTATTGGTTCAATATTAAGTGGTTTTTTTCATTTATTAACAATTATTTTCAGATTTCTGATGAGTTTATCCTTTGAGGCAGATTGTTGTTAAATTACAAGTTTGAAACAAGCATACGTTTAAAAAAAAATATTTCTGACCACTATGAGAAGGCATTTTTGTCATTAGCAGGTGCATGATGCTTGAACCACTTCTGATTTTTATCAGAGCAGAAGTAACACAAGTAAAATGCCACTCTAAATATAACTGACTTAATTAAAGATATTCTCCCAAAGATATTCTCCTTAAAATAAACAGCTAAATATTAAAATGGGTGGCTTTTATAGAAAACAAAGGAAATAATAAACTTTCTGAAGTAAAGATGTATTATTTTTTGGAGGGGTCATGATGACTTTTGGAAGGGATTGTAAGAGAACTCCTAGCACTAGAGCCCAATCCCGTGCCCATGGAAATATTCCCAGGTATTGTCTAGACCGGGATAACAGGTATTTAAAAGATCAAGAAAGTTGGCTAGCACATTTTAACTAACAGACTCCAAAATCTTAGTGTAGATGAGCTTATTGTATTTTAAGGTCTTATCCTCACTGCAAAAAAAAATAGCTAACTCAAATAAGATTTATTTAACTCAGATTAATAAAATTGGGTTAAAATTCTAGTGTAAAGCCAGTTTGTAGTTTTACACATGAGTTAGCAGGGTGAATTTAAGTTGATCTGCTAACTCGTATAAATCTAGCTAGCTTGAGGTAAGAACACACCTTTTTTCATAGGGAAGACAAAGCCTAAAATGGATTAGCTGGTTGAAGTGAACCTTAGGGCTTAGCTAACACATTTTATTTAAAACAACACCTTTTATCCTAATCTAGACAAGATCCAACTGACTTAAGTGGACAGTGGATCAAGCTGTAAGAGTGTGCCTATTACACTGCTCTACAGCCAAAATGCTTCTGAAATAAATGTAGTCAAACTTTACTAATTCTGGGTCACTGAGAACGAAAATGATGCTTAAAATTGTTGATTGGTTCTAGTTTTCAAGACATGCTATTGGGTCAGTATATACGACCCTAGACTTGGGAATGGCGGAGGATAAGTGAGTTATAAAGGGAAGGGATCTCAATTTAAACCAGAAATGACTAAAATACATCTTTGACTGGATCTATGAATAAATCTATGACTGGGTTTGGACAGTACTTGCTTTTTAGGTAAAACAATGAATGATGCAATCTGAAGCTGGTATTGTGTCATACATGGTATGAATTGCATCATGTTATTCCTAGAAGTCATGGATGATGCAATCATAACGAAGCTTACATCACTCTGCTGAACACATTGCCCTATATCAGCTCTAGAAATCATACAGTGTCGTGCTCTCTTATTTGTCAGTGTTTGATTTTGCAAAGGGACACATTTCTGTTTAGCCAAAGTGAGCAGAGATGCCTCGTACTTGTGTGAACAGTGCAGATAACTTCTGCTATGTTTGTGGTGAAGTGACTTTTGCATCACAAAAGCGCAGTATAACCACTATGGTTAAGAAAGCCTATCACCTTTATTTTGGCTGCAAAATTGGAGATCAGGACAAGAGGTGGGCCCCACACATATGCTGCAACACTTGTGCAACATATCTTCACCAGTGGTTGAACAGGAAAAGGAAATCTATGCCTTTGCAGTGCCAATGATTTGGAGAGAGCCAACAGATCATACCAGCAATTGTTACTTCTGCATGGTGCCTCCAGTTGGGAAAGGTGTGTCAAAGAAGAAAAAGTGGACTGTGCATTATCCAAACATTCCATCAGCTATACGCCCAGTACCCCACGGAGAAGGACCGCCGGTTCCTGATGCACCAGAATCATTCTCACTTGAGTCAGACGAGGAAGAGGATGAAACTTCTGGTCCTGAACCATCAATGTCACAGGACCCACATTTTCTCCCATCCTCCTCCTCTGAACCACACCTCATAACACAAGGTGAACTGAATGACCTTGTCAGGGATTTGGAACTACCCAAGAGGAAGGCAGAGCTTTTGGGCTCCAGACTACAGCAGTGGACTCTCCTGACAGGTGATGTTAGGCTTTCCATATTCCGTGACCGTCAAAAGGATCTTGTCCCATTCTTCTTCATGGAAGGTGATCTTGTAGCCTGCAACAACATCGATGGTGTGATGGCAGCCCTCAACATCGTTCACGATCCAGATGAGTGGAGACTGTTCATTGATTCATCAAAGATGAGTCTTAAAGCTGTTTGACTGCATAATGGCAATGTTTTGCCATCAATTCCAGTTGATCATGCAGTCCATATGAAGGAAACCTATGACAACATGAAACAACTTTTGAGGTGCATAAACTATGACCAACATCAGTGGCAGCTTTGTGGCAATTTGAAGGTTGTTGCTCTCTTGCTTGGTCTGCAGACTGGATACACAAAGTACTGCTGTTTTCTCTGTGAATGGGATAGTCGTGCAAGAGATTCCCACTACATCAAGAAAGATTGGCCACTCCGACAGTCATTGGAGCCTGGGAGGAAAAGTGTTCAGCATCCACCACTTGTTGACTCAAGGAAGATTTTGTTACCACCCTTACACATCAAGCTGGGTCTGATGAAGAACTTTGTCAAGGCCATTGACAAAACACAAGCAGCTTTCAAGTACCTCCGTGGAAAATTTCCAAGGTTAAGTGAAGCTAAGATAAAAGAAGATGTCTTTGTTGGTCCTCAGATTCGTGAACTTCTTTGAGATGATGCATTTGACCATGCACTGCGTGGCAAGGAAAAAAAGGCATGGAAAGCCTTCCAGTTAGTGGCAATAAATTTTCTCGGAAACAACAAGGCAGACAACTACAGGTTGCTGGTGGAAAACCTCCTCAAGGCATACAAAAGCCTTGGTTGCAACATGTCACTAAAGATACATTTTTTTGCACTCTCATCTAGATTTTTTTTCCACCGAACTGCGGAGCAGTGAGCGACGAGCACGGCGAGCGATTTCACCAGGACATTGCAACAATGGAGAAACGCTATCGGGGCAAATGGAGCCCATCAATGCTTGCAGACTATTGCTGGACAGTGACAAGAGATGCTCCATTTAATGAATACAAGAGACAAGCCAAGAAGCGCCGAGTAGACACTGAATAGGACTAAACTATGTACATAGTAGTTTTTTGCCTTTTGTTTCATAATAAATTTTATTTTTATAACCCCTTTGCTGATTTTTAAAGCGTTACATAAACAGGACAGGTGAAATAGTATCATGTAAAGCAACCATAAACACATGAAAAGACGTAGGTTTACAATTTATGATTAAAACTCTACTATCTACACAATATACATAGACATAAAATGTAAAAACGTAAATATCTTAGAAACAGTAGCCAATCAGTTGTTTTAATTGTCATATTTGAATTCAGCACATCAAAATACATACTAAATAGCACATTTTATCTCTGAAGCAGACGATTTCTCAAAAATTGTAGACCAGCGTTACAGTACCATTGTTGCTATTATTTTAAGTGCCAGTAATGTGCAGTTGAAATTTGTCTCACAGGGAATGTTTACATTTTTGTGAAAGAATAACTATTGCATTACTTCTCCCTTTGGAAATGTATTCTTGTCTCCATGCACCTCCCTCCTTACATGATAATGAGAATAGATGTCTAGTCGGGATTCTTCAGCCACCCCTGGATAAGAGAAAATTAAATAAGAAAGAAACAATCATGGGATTTTTCCACAAGTAGCCAAGTGCTGTGTTTTGTTTCGTTTGAAGAAAAAAAAAATGAATATGGAGATGACCATTTATTAGCAGTTGTAGTATTTTAATTCACTTGTCAGGTCTGTTAGATGGATGTCTTGGAGACTGGCTAATTTGTTTATGATTACAAATATCTCTGATATTGGGGGAAGGGAAAAGCCAGTGAGTGCTTCTGTGTATAGATGTTAATTTGCAAATATTTGAATGATGATTGCTCTTGTATAACTGATGCCTTAAAGATAGGGACTCAGAAGTTGTCGCCATTATACACCAAACAGAGCTTTTGTGGCCATTTACAACTTCGCATATGTTAATGAAAAACATTTTCTGAGAAATTGGCAGCTCCACACTTTGTAGTTTATGCCAGCTTCTTTCATGGACCTGTTCAAGGCAGAGCAAAAAAGAAAAAAAAGCCTTGTTTTAGTGGCTGAATTACTCAGACAAGCTTTCACATTGCCCCTCCTCTTATTAATATTCTTTTTGATGTGAGCTTGTAAAACAGAGGATTGGCTGTTAATCTCCAGGATCTCAAGGGCTTTTGGCAGTGGCCCATAATTGATGTGTTCACATGGCTGTTGTCTGACTACTAATGATTAGACAGCAGTGTTATCTCCTAGCTAAATCAGTGTTGCTTATAAATCACACTTGATAAACTGCAGTTTCATTTCTTCAAAGGGTCTGGAGGTCTACATACTTTGATAGAACTGCCAGAGGCATTTCATGATTTTATGACAGTTAAGATTGTTTATTTTTCATTTCACTTGGGCAAAGTATTTGAATTTCTACCAAGTGCAAATAAGTGTTTCTGTTGTTGTTCTTGTAATGGATTGATCACAGAGTGATCTAAATAGAAAAAGGGAGAGAAGGAAATAAAATCATGGCATGATGGATGGTGTATTTTACAAGAAATGTACAACATAATTAATTACTCAAAATAGGACTTTTCTTATGTGGGAAAAATGGGTATTACAGTTCCATCCGTTTTTAATCACACTGTTAAAAAATAATTCATGAAGTAATGCAAGAAAGGAGGAAGGAGTTTTGGAGTGGTTAAATTACGGGATTGAGCTTTAGGAGATCTGGGTTAAATTCTTGGCTCTACCACAGGCTTGCTGTGCTTGTTCTGCATCTGCATCAGTTCTGCATCTGTAAAATGGAGATAATAATGCCCTAACAGGAATGTTGCAAGCATAAACTCCAGAAATATTCGGATGCTTAAATATTATAGGAATGGGGTCATATAAGAACCGTGACAGTATCAGTGAAAAAGCAAAACATTAGAAATATGGAACATGCTTGAGAAAGAGACTGGATGGCATGGGTTAATGCAGTGGTTCTCAACCTAATTACCATTGTGGGCCACATATGCAGCTCTCTGTGTGTTATGTGGGCCACGTCCACACAATATATATACTACCCGTATGGCCATGAGGAGGTCACATGATTGGGCCGCAGCCATAGGCGCCGACTCCGTGGGTGCTCCGGGGCTGGAGCACCCACGGGGAAAAATTGGTGGATGCTCTGCACCCACCGGCAGCTCCCCGCCAGCCCTGGGGCCCGCGCCTAGCTTACTGGAGCACCAGGCAATGTTGCGGGGCCCCGCCCCCGACGCTGGGCGATGTTGCAGCGGGGCCGGGGCCCCGGGCGTCACCCGGCGGCGGGGCCGGGGCCCCTCCCCCCAACGCTGGCCGCAGCTATTTTGCTGATTGGGCTGCAGGTTGAGAACCACTGAGTTAATGGGTTCCAATGCCAACGCCACTGCTTTGAATTCAGCACAGTGAGAAAAAGCTTTGGCGATCAGATATCTGTTTAGTGGCCTATAAACAAATTATCTGGTGATCTTAGTTACTAGTGGACAGATGGTCTTCATATAAACTATAATTACACTTGGCATTAATTGACAGCCTTATTGGTATTTACATCAGAGAGAAAAAGAATGAAAAGGGCACCGAATTTCAGCCCCCCCTCCACACACTTTTAAAGGTCTTCTAGCTCAGAGTTGAGGCACGCTCACAGGTAAATGTGGGAAAGCTTTCACTGCTAGCTCCTATGCTGTGTGTATCTGTCTTTGTGGGTTAGGCACTTTTCATAGTACAAAATTCAATTTTAAAAGAGGGAGAAAATAAACATCTTGGAGAGGAATGGTTATTAGCAGTTCCTTTTTCACATGGATTATTTTCCCGCTCAAAATCTTCATTGCACTTGGATTATTTTCAAAAGGTTTTTATGCCCCTTAAAAATCTCTTGAAAAGCTAACTTCCTCCCTGCCAATTAAAACAAACACACTGAGCCAAATTCTGCTTTCTGTTGCACCTCAGTGGAGTTGCTGTGGAGTTACACCAGTGTAACTGAAAGCAGAATTTGATCATTAGGATAATTTAAGATTTCTTCAATACTGCAAACTGTATTAGGGGAAAAAAGGAGTATTTTGTTAGCTATGTGTTTTCAACTATGGTTATTCAAGTTGATAGTTGAATAGTAATTGCAAAAGAAAACAGAGAAGATATTTTTTGTTGTACTTTATTTTGTCATGTGGTCATTATGAGTGTGTCATGATTTACATAATGACAAATAATATCTAGCTTTTATAAGTAATTAGGACACTGCTAATGGCCATGGAAACAAAGTAAGTGATCCTTAAATACACCAGACAAGACATTGCATTTTCAGAACATATTGAAAGTCTCATCTGTAAGGATCCAATCAGACAATGCCAAGTTTGTGGCATACATCGGGGGAACACATGGTGTCATGAAATGTCCAAGGATATAGACCCTCATATTGGCAGTCTGCATTGCAGGAAATTTAAATAACATGATGGACTGACTCAGCACGATGCACCTGAATTGATGACACCTCTGAAGTGAGGAGACTGGGAGCTAAATCACAGTGCTTGACTGAATGTGGAAAAAAGTGGGGCGCAGACCACAAATTGACCTGATGATGCCCAGAAAAAACAGAAAAGTACAGAAGTATTTAGCGGATGCTAAGGAGGCCAGAGCAGATAAAATAGATTCTGTAGCTATCCCATGAGGCTTCAGCCTATCTTACATCCTTACCCCATTAAAAGATCCTGCAGAGGGATGGTATGATGAGACTGCTTACAATGGCATGTAGGCAGTCCGCTACTGCTAGTAGAAAATATCTCCATCAGCTGCTGATGGGACACTAGATGCGATGGGCTCTGAGTGACTACAGAGAATTCTTTCCCAGGTGTCTGGCTGGTGGGTCTTGCCCATATGCTCAGGGTCTAACTGATTGCCATATTTGGAGTTGGGAAGGAATTTTCCCCTGGATCAGATTGGCAGAGACCCAGGGTGTGGGGGGGATCGTGTTCCTCTGGCATGGGTCACTGCAGATTTAAACTAGTGTAAATTGTGGATTTTCTGTAACTTGAAGTCTTTTTAAATCATAATTTGAGGACTTCAGTAACTCAGCCAGAGGTTAGGGGGTCTATTATAGGAGTGGGTGGATCAGGTTCTGTGGCCTGCAATATTGAGGAGGTCCCTAGATGATCATAATGGTCCCTTATGGCCTTAAAGTCTATGAATCTATGAGAGATTACTGAGTCATAGAGTGTCTTCACTGGCTCTGGACTGGCTGAAGAGACCTCTGTCCCAGGATACAGCAGTCATGTCAGTGACTAGCTGGATTTGACTTCCAGTAAGAGAACGTGTGTGCCAACGGCCGATTTGCCTTGAAGATCTCTGGTGATTTTCTCTGTAACCCTGGATATTGAGAGTGAAAACCTGAAGACAAGCTTATCAGGTAAGGTTTATTACAGCCATGAAGTTATTATCTTCACATATGTACCTGAGATTGGAAAACTTTATCTTGGTGATGTGATAGAGCAAGGATGTATTCACTCCAATAGAGCAAGGATGTATTCACTCCATGTCACAGTACCAGAGATCTGGAGTTTCTACAAGGTAGGCTGGACATGGAGTTAAGTACCAGCTGCTTCAAGGTTCAATCATCAGCAGTAGTAGCTTTCAGTGGCTGGACAGCAGCATTTCCATAGGCAGGGACCCTGATATATTCTAGCTTTCTGAAGGCTTTTCATAAACTCAATCTAGTAGTGCATTGCCTGGTCCCTGAATGACACTTGAACTTGGTGATCAGCATCCTGAAGGCTCCTCCTTCAGACCTCTGAGGAAAATATCTATGTACATTTCTTTTCCTTGTTGTGGAATGCTTATCTGCAAGGATTACAGAACTCCAGGCACCTTCAGGCAAAGAACCATAACTGATCCTTCACTGGGACAAGCTTGTGCTTAGAACTCTTCATAATTCAGACTCAAGATATCATCAGACTTCCATGTGAAACAGGAGTTAATTTTATATACATTCTGCCCAAACCCAAACAGTTTAAAAAAAAAAAAGGGGGGGTAGACTCAATGTCTTGCTGTCCCTAGAGTGCTGTGAATCTACAGAGTCCTTGTCTACACTGGCCTTCCCTC
This sequence comes from Chelydra serpentina, assembly GCA_037349315.1. Lineage (NCBI taxonomy): Eukaryota > Metazoa > Chordata > Testudines > Chelydridae > Chelydra > Chelydra serpentina. The sequence continues at coordinate 35,175,035 of JBAIAC010000042.1, forward strand.
CCCACCCCCCCGAGCAATGTAAGTTTCAGTGCTGTAAAGGGGCAGTGTAGACAGTGCTGGGGTGCTGGGAGCCACTCCCCTCGTGGGGGTAGGGTTTTTTTACAGCGCTGGGAGAGCGCTTTCCCAGTGCTGATGCTGCCACTACAAAGCCATGGTAGTGAAGATATCCTTAGATTTAGGGAGTTTCAGAGACTGTGTGTTTATTTTACACTAACGTCTAAAGAAGAGTCAGGCAGCCTGAGGTGACCATTTTGAGGTGGATCAGGAAAGCTTATGTTACCGTGGAGAAAGGTTGTGACAGAGACTTTTAAGAGATACTCATCCCAATCAATGGGATTTTCTTTGGTTGGGACAGGAGAAGTATCTTTATTAGAAATTGGCAAGGTGGCCATCTGGCCATCATCCCATGCTTCTGCCTAACATTGGAGTTGACAAACAGGCTTCTGCACCTGCAGTCTTTGGCAGCAGAATATTGCAGGCAGCTGTCAAATGCTAATCTGTCCCATTCTAAAAAGGGGTGATCTGCTTTGTGAAGCCCAAGCATCTGGACTTGTATAGAAGATCAAAGAAAGTAGAGGATTTTTTTACCGTTGCCTGTTAATTTTCTGTTTTTAGATATTCTCTACAGGTCTTGAAGTGCTATCTGTGTAGTTTAGCATCTATTATTCAAGTTCATTTCTGCATTAGAATTTATTGAAAGGTTTTAGTTCGTGTTGTGAATTATTATTAACATATTTGGTTTCCGATGTTTTCAGTCCAGTTTCTATGGAACAACTTTTGAAGTGTTCGTCTCAAATCTGAGGATATGACATCAAAATACTTTTGTGTATTGTATGTATTTGCCAGTTGGGAAGAACTATAACCCAGCTGTTGAACTGTTACAGTAAATCTTGAAGATAGGGGAAATTGACGCTTTTTGTACAATATCAGACTTGTACAGCACTGAGGATTTTAAGCAACATATGTCGCTTACAAAAGATTTCTTGATATTTGCCATACATATTTCATGTTGCACTGACATTTTTCTCAATTAACGTTGAGAAGAATATTGGTTTGCTTTACATTGTCTTTAGATAGCACTGCAGTTGAGTAGTGACCAAAGCTTTCAAAATGATTGAAAAAGCAGCTGCAGTTTACATTTGGTTATTTGGTACCCGATTCTGTTGAGCTACTGTGTCAGACTGGTTAGTTTGGGTGGATTGTTGAGAGTTACAAGGCTGATAGTTAGTTATTTAAATATGATATATGTGAACTGAGATTAAATTGAGATTTTTCAGATGAGCCTGAGATTATTCTTCTGCGGTGATGATAAAGGAATGATTTCATATGGTCAGTTTCATTAAGTGGGAGAATTAGAAGGGAGAACAGTGGTTTTTAGATCTGTATCTATACATTCTTGGTCAGTTTCTCCTCTCACACTTGTTTTCCCATTATTTAATTCAGTTAATTTCAATGGAATAGCTCCTGCTATTTATACATGCCGTAAATGGGATTAAAATCAGGCCTTCTGGGGCCATTGTTGTTTCAGTGCTCCGTTGATCTCTGCTTGGCCTCGGAATCTTGGAAAGCCATTTGGGAGAAAAGGAGAGCTTGCTTCAAGGACAGATTATTCGCGCTCCCCCAGCCCTACTTGAGCAGCAGTGGTTTCATTAAGCATGAGCTCATAAATCTATTTAAAAAAAAAAAGAAAAAAAAAAAAGTGAATGCTGCTGCCAGTATTAATATTGCAGTCCTCCTTGCAAGCTTTTTTTTTTTTTTTTTTTAATGGAGGGTGTGTTTTGGAAAGCGTCATGCTTTCATTTTCAGGCATGTCATAAAATGTTGGAACCTTTCCTGCCTGAAAAAATTGTCTCTTTCCTGCAGCCATGCTGCCACAGTTGTCACTAGAAGTGCTCAAGCTAGATTCGTCTTGATTTAAAAGAGGAGGTTTGGAGGCAGAGTGTTCTCCGTAAAGGGCTTTCAGCTTGAAACCTGCTTCTCTACCTTGGTCCAAAATAGTTCAGTTCTGTTGATCTTCAGAGCATTCTCCAAGGGACATCTATTCACTCAGCCTTTTTCAAAGGGAGGGGAGGGGAGGAAGGAATCATGATCTGTGGACCCTAGTTCAGCAAGACAGTTGACATTACTTCAGTGAGACTATTTAAATACTTAAAGTATGAACCTGCTTATTTGCTTTGCTGGATCAGGGGTGATAGTCAAAGGTTTGTTGGCTATTGTATGGCTGCTAATAATTTATCGTGTTTTTGCAATTTGTGTCAAGAACATCTAGAGTTTCAGCAAGATACCTTTAAAAATATTTAATATGTTTAAATAAATAAACTAAATATCCAGGTAAGAGCAAAGACATATTTAATACTTTAAAGTAATCTATTTACGGTCTCTGAAAAGGTCAAAACATTTTCATTAGAATAAAATTCTAAATCACTTTTCAGTCACCACAACTCCAGGATCCATAGGCTTGTGTATAGTCCAGATTATTTTTTTCATCAGCATGGGTTTTCCACAGGTGTAGTGAGGCCCTTGGAGACATAATTCCTTATATTTTTTTACAGGAACTCAATGTTGTTCAATGGAGTCCATCTTGTAGTAGAGGCAGAATTTTAAAGCTCCAAGACTATACTTCTAGAGATTAGTGACTGCATCAGAAAGACTGGCTGTCATGCACAGAGCTTAATTTCAGTATCTAAAATAAAACCAATGAGAAATGGAAGGAAATCTGCATACATTAAGAGCCTCACATGTTTCCACTTAAGACGGTGGTTCTCAGCTGTGGTCCACCGCTTCTTCAGGGAAAGCCCCTAGCGCGCCAGGCCAGTTTGTTGACCTGCCGCATCCGCAGATCCCGCAGCCCCCATTGGCCTAGAGCGGCGGACTGCGGCCAGTGGGAGCCACGACCGGCCGAACATGTGGACATGGCAGGTCAACAAACCGGCCCGGCGCACCAGGGGCCTTCTCTGAAGAAGTGGTGGACCACAGTTGAGAACCACCAACTTAAGATGACATTTCTTCTCTCTTAAAACTCTCCCACCCAAATATAGTCACCAATGCATTCATAGTGCAGCCACCAAAATGTCTTTTTGTCATCTTTAGATGGAGATGTGCTCACTGGAGCACTTACTATCCCTTCATTGGTAGACATTCTTCATTTGCAGTCAGCTTTCTAGTCCTGAGAACCACCACTGCTTGATACAATCAAACTTTCCGCAATGGAAAGCTGCCACAAACAACACTCCAGTTTTGTAGCCTTCATTATTAATCTGCTCTCAAAAGCCCTTGAAATAAGGTGAATGTAGAAAAGATTGCTTTAATATTTCTGTAGATTTTTTAAGCCCTTTGATTATGTACATTAAGAGCTACGATCTGTGCAAATAACCTTCCCGTGTTTCAACTCCCCCCGCCCCTTGGAATCTCATGTGTGATAAATAGCAAGGCTACTGCTCAGCATGTACCAGCACCTGGGAATAATCATGCAAAAATAACACTGAGAAACGGCAGAGCGTCTGTTCTTGACATTAACTTTCCTCAGGTTGACAGACTGCCACCACCAGATGTTAAACTGATGTGCCTTTTTTCCACTGGAGATGGCGGCCTTCCTGCATCTCTCTTTTTAACTCTAATAGAGTGCCCTTTTGAGCATTCATAAAAAACACTTGTGACACCACACTGATCACTGAGAACTATCGCTTTATGATTATCAAGCAACCTTTTAAAATAATTTTAAAATATTGGAAACTGGAGCACTATTGAAGCTCTGTACAACTTTTATTATGAGTAAGGAAATGTTCACTTCAGGCACAAATTGGGAAGGACAGTAAAATCTTTCTCTCTACCCATGATTTTTTTTTATATTAAGTCCACAGAGCAATCTTTCCTTTTACTGTAATAATCACCTTGTAGCTTTTTTCCCCCTCCTGGTTCCTTATGGCTGTATTGTATTTTTAACAATAAAATCTAAATATTTATTAGTAAGTGGAGAGAAACTAGAACTGAATAAAACTACTTATAACACTAGCTAAAGGGGTACACTATCAAATATGCACTTCTCCCCCATTCAATTGTTTGTAATTCTTTGGAAATGAGAAAACAAAGTCTGCCATATTGTCTTTGTCCATTTGAAATATATCTCTTTTTTTCTAGCTCTGCAGAAGCAAACATTTAGTGTTTCTCCTCTCTTTGTGATGAGTACATCCTATGGAAGAATGATGTAATCTATGACACAGGAATTTTCCCAGCTGCGAACCATCAGCCTGGCAATTCATTTAGCAATTTTCAATTTTATAAAGGCACAGGGCTCAAATTCTCCTCTGCAGCTGAGCTGCACTCAGCACAGGAGGGAAATAAGTAGAGGCTTGTGTGTGTGTGCCAGTTACGACTTCCTGATTCTGTGCCAGCGTGACGCAGAGCATCTTAGGAGCTCCTCTACTTTATGTCAATGGTATACGATCCCTAAGGCATCTTATGCCAGGAGTGGAGATTCACCATAGCAGAGCTACACTCGGATTGCAAGGGTAGCCATGGCAGGAGCCAGTTCCATGGGCTCTACCTCAGCTAGTAGTTCCCCTCCCCCAGGGAATTATCTGCTGGCAAGCTACTGTCAGGATCTGTGTAGCACAGAATCAGTGTCTTTTGAATGCTGCTCATACATAAGTATTCTTTTATTTCATATTTTGCTCCAGCAGTTGAGCTGCCTGCTTCAGCCCATGCTGCAAAGCTTTTTTGCTTTTTTTATTGCCTACCTCTGCAACTTTGATGGCAGAAAGATAAGTGTAAGGATGCTAGGCTCTGATTCTGTATTGTATCACATCATTTTTATGCCATAATAATTCTATTGAAGTCAGTAGACTCACCCTGGTGTAAACATGGCGTAATGAAATGGAGAATCAGGCCTTCAGTTTTACAAATTGCTGTAATATTTGCATTCTTTTATTTTTTATTTCTCCATCTGTAGTATTATCTTGTATGAAACCAAATTAATTTTTTAAACCGTTACTGCAAAAAACTAAATAGTGTATAATATTTTTTTTTAAGTGTGTGCAAATTGCTGTTATGCACGTAGGTCAAACCATTACATATCCTGCTTGTAGATGCAAATACATTTTACATATACATAATTAACACATGTTGAGAAATGCAATTACATGCAAAAAATTTATACATGCAGAATTGTGGGTAAAAATGTAGACTCTGCTTTTTGGAAGTTTGGTCCACTATGCTTTTAGCTCAGAAATGTTATTAGTCCTAATGTGATAAGTATGTTGGACAAGAATCTGATCTCAATTACATTACTTATCCCAGTGTAACTGAGATGAGAATCCAGCCAGTTATCTTTACATTTCATCTTGTTCGTGTCCTTGCAATCATAATTTCCTTCCTAATTGTTTATGAACAGTTAAGACAAAGGATAAGTGATTTTTAAGGAAATAGTTTCAGTCTTTACATATATTCACAGTTGTGTGCATACCTAGAGAGTGTCAATTTTCAATTGTATGAATGATGCTTAAAAGAGAAATTGGCTGTCTTTGTTAGAGTGGAACAGATTACAATTTTTTAAAGTTTTTCATCATTTCATATTTTCATTAGATTTTCTCATAATGAAAATTCTGGGATATAAAGAATATGGATATTGGCATGTGCTCTCTAATCTCCCTCCCTCTCTGTACATTTGTCAACTTGGCTTTAAAAGAATAACCATCAATGTGAACTTTGATCTGCTTTAACTGCATTTACATGAAACATAAATCAAAACATATAGGGATGTGACTTCTAAATACCTTCTCTTGGGCGTTATTATCATTGTTATTATCAACAGCAAAGGAACATAGAGTTAAATAAATTGTATTACAGCTTTGAAAGCAGGAAACTTTTAACATTCAGATGGGTGAAGTGTTTCTTGGTTGAGTCTTGGCACAGATGGACCAAATTAAGATTCGTTTATCCTTTTAATGTACAATTGTATAGAGGATTATTTAACTGACATAAACAAAAAGCTGACAGGATGCCTGGTTCAGCTGTTTAACTGGGAGCTCATTTCCTCACTTTTTTATTTCCGTTTTTATGTGAAGAACATTATGTCCATAGTAAAATACTGAGCTTCTGAAATGCTTAAGGGTGAATATATGACTGAGCATGCAGAATGGAAAACTAAAACAAATTCCCATCACATGACTAATGACTTTGCTAGGTTAGACCAAAATGCTCAGCACCTTGCAGGATCAAGCCCCAATGCGGAAAAATCTCCTGTTGCAAGGGTATAATTAACATACTGCAAAAATGTGGTGGTGGTTTTTAAATCGGCATATAGCATAACTGTCCAATTAATTTTATTCTTCTAAAATGTATGTGTTGATAAGCCTTATAAATTAGCTGGATAGTTGTGATTGTTAAAGAAGTCGTAATCTCTGACATTGTAAGTGCGTAGATAGTAGATAGAATTGTGTCCTAGTGTTATCAGCTGGATGAGCCTAATAATGTGTGTTAAAAGCTTGAATGACAAGAGATCATGTTTCATGGCATAGGGGTATTTGAGTTGTTCCATGTACATCACTTCTGTATGGTGTACAGAATAACATGGCATTTCTATGTCTTTGTACTGTCTTAATAAATGTTTTTCTTAAGGAAGAAAAATGCCGTTTCCATTTTGCAAAACTAATTTCCATCCACAAATCAGTCTTCTGCCAGAGGCAAGAAAAACAGTGGCTTTAATTCTTTTTTTATTTCATGCTAGTAGTCTAAGGCCGCAGGGAATATTCTTTTAGAACTTTAGTGTTTTGTCTTGTTTAGCAAGACAGATTTTCTATAATTTTTTCATATGCAGCATGTGGGATCCATGTAAAAAAATTGAGAGCGCAAGACTGAAATCACGCTATGATATACTAAATACCTATGTACAATTCTAAGCAAACTGATTTTTTTTTTAAAAAATCTCTCCGCACCATTATAGTAAGTTTGTTTGTTGTTTTCAGGTTGACGCCCTGTTTACAGTGCCTGCACCTCCACCTCCGATTTCCAGCAGTATCACGCCTCAGATTCTGCCTTCCTACTTTTCCTCATCTTCATCCAATATTGCTGCACCAGTTGAACAGCTTTTGGTACGGACTCGTTCAGTGGGTGTAAATACTTGCGAGGTTGGAGTAGTAACAGAACCCGAATGCCTTGGACCCTGTGAGCCTGGGACCAGTGTGAACTTGGAAGGGATTGTGTGGCATGAAACCGAAGAAGGTAAATTGTATTTGTTTGTTTATTTTCCATTAGGCTTGCATATTAGATAGGTATACTAGGGGATTTACTCTGTGGTACCTGTCTGAGGTGATTCAAGACTATTCGACTCCCATCACCTTCAGTGTCGCAGTTTTATAAATAAGTTAGTGAGCCTGTTCATTTCCTTAAAAACATTATTGTTAAAGTGTTGTGTTAACTGACTTTGTATAAGACTGAATGATCATTTAATGATGTAGTTAATCATTTCCTACCATGGTATTCAGTAAAACATAACATTAAGAAATCATTAGCAAAATAGAGTTTTATTATGTATCTTTCTTGAGGGGTATGTATATTATGAGTGTGCTCCTCTGAGTGGTACAGGTGAAAACTGTAAAACGGAGCAATTCTGGCACCCAGGCACCTTGAGCAATACGGCATGTTTATATAATAAAAGCTATTTCAAAGACCTGTATTAAAATTATTCCTATGTTATATTATGAATTATTTGCATTTTGCTTGTTTGAAGCATGTTTTAAGGAGAAAACATTGTTGTTTTAAAGGGAATGTTCCATTGGTTGCAGAAGTGCTAGCTAAACCAGTCTGATTTCTCCAATATCCTTAGATGGCACTTGGCCATATAGGAGTGCTGTAGAGCTTTGGGGAATATGAGATGCTGATTGGCTGGTGATTTAGAATAAAGTAAATAGAGAGAGAGAGAATTATGCAGATTTTTCCATTTTGATTTCTAAAAGCTCATTATTAAAATATGAGCTTCCTGTTGTTAATTTGCAAGTTTTGATGTAATAACTATAATAATAAGGTATTTCCCAAATTATGGCTAAAAGCTACTAAAAGATCCTATTGTGAGTATTGTCTCCTGTTTGTTTTGAGGTGTATTCAGTTTGTAGTGGTTTAACTTCCTCTGCAATGAAAAGCCAGATTATTTATAAAAGTACATAATGAAAGAATACAACAGTGCATCAGTTGATAATATATCCTGACATCCTTGAGATATATGCACAACGGCATTTGGTCCTTTGCAATGATATGTAAGGCCTCACCAAAGTGCTCTACAGTGTCCTCTGAAAAATCAATATAGAGAGTCAGATTTACCTGCTTTTATATGCTCTCATCCATCTATCTTTCTCTCTCTCTATGTCTACAACAGATTCATAAAGCAGATTGATCCTTTTAGATTGTTTGTAAAGCACAGTATAAATTCTGTTTTAGAATATTCCAGCAGAGATGGCTGTCCTTAGCAGCTCCAGTCTTTCCTTTCCTGGTCTGTATTAACCAGTGTTGAAATGTGTGGGTGTTAACTGTGGTGACATGAAAGAGCAGTAGCTCTTAATAGTGTTGTTCTTGCTGAATAAACTAAACTTCTGACCCCCACTGACTTTAAGAAGCTTCCTTGTTAAAGGTCTGGGGCCAGAAATATGGTATTTTATAAAGTTCTAGCACACTTGCAAGGATGACATTCCATCTGCATTCTCTCAGTGCTATACCAGTTTAAAGCACTTGTTGTTTATTAAAAATTAATGCCCAAATATCATTAACCTCGCTCCATCCTGCATAAAACACTCTCTTCTAAAACAATTGAGGAAACAATGAAATTGTGAAATAGTTTTGAATGCCTATGAATCTTAATATGGGTTTACGGATATTATGTGGCAGGGTTGCAGGTGTAAATGACTACATGCAGTGCAGGGAAATAGAGAATCAGGCTCTTACATGTAAACTCTTCAGGGCAGAGGCTGTATCTTCATGTGTATGGATAGTGCCTAACAGGTTGTGGATACTGCTAGAATAATGATAATACTAGCAACTCAACAATGGTAGTGTAGCTTGAGCCTAAATTGCGTGAAAGGAGTAAGATAATTTGTATGGTTCCCTCTAGCAAAAGTTACTATATCTGGATGTTTGGTTATTCTCTTACACTGTTGTACTGGTACACTGTTTTTGGAAAGGTATTATGAAAAATTGCCTACGGATGATTAACTTTCCTTTATATTTTAGTTTTGACATTTAGAGCACAGGTGCACACATGTATTTTCACATTTTTACAGAAGGTCTATATTATATTATAGCCTGCATCAATCCATGTGTGCTGAAATTTGTCATCATCCTTTTATGAATGCGGGGTGCACATGGACCTTTTATTTAATTTTAATGTTGGGTTTATTATCAAGTATCTATTTTCACTAGTTATGATTTTGACTTTTAATTAGATCAAAGCCTGAACTTTTGCATTACTGCTTTCAATCTAGAGGAACGCCATTGAAGTCAATGAAGTTATTCTGAATTTTCACCAATGCAACTGAGATCAGAATCTGGTCCGTTGTTTATAATGCACAGTTGAAATTTGGGTTTCCTTTGTCGCCCTGGCCTCTTATGTTTTTCATCTTTCTTTCCCCTTCGCTTCAAAGCCCATTACAAAAAATAAAAACCTACACTGTGGCTTTTTCAAGGCACAGTCGAAAGAGTTGTAACAGACTAAAGTGTGAGAACTTGGACAAAGGTCAGAAATTATGAGAAATTTGAATAATTTTGTATGTGATCTAGTCATTTGGTAAAACGAGTTTAATGATCAGCATGTGCTTGTAGGATGTCTGCACATACTACATCCTTCTGCATGTGGGAACTATGAACCAAATGTGCTTGCTGAGGAGCTTTCAAACGCTAGCTGTGGGAATGCAAATACAGAGAGGATGTGGCGGTTACAGCTATAATGAGAACAGTTACAGTGGGTAAAGGAGATGAGTTGATATTTTATTTGGAGTTCTTTGCCAAGTCTAATACATACTTTTCTAGACAAGGTGAAGTATACTTGGGAATTCGTGTTTTGAAGACGGCTAATATTTGAAATAACTGGTTCCCTTTTAGGATCATTACACAAAATGTCACATTCTGCACGTTCTACTGCATTTGTTCTTTGTCTAGGTCATAAGAAGGCTGTGGTTTGATTAGTCTTGTTTTTAGGGTAGCCAGTCCAAAGCAAAAAAGCACATCGTATTTCAAGCAATATTGTGGCTGATACAAGAGACCAGTTGTTTTTATCCTATTTTTCATCTCTCCCAGGCCAATCAATCCAGTCAGTTTGATCAGAAGATTTCATACATAAGACCATTTTTTTCCTCCGGATGTTTCAATTTTAGGATGTGGGAAGCAGACAATGCAATCTGTCACCTTTTATGATGGGGCCGTGTAACTAAATGTGCCTGTGATTTCACCAATATAACTAAATGTGGCTGTGATTTCACCAATATAACTTTTACCAAATGATGGTTATCATATGGGTATTTCTTAAATGGTCTATGAGTGTTCAATTTGCACATGTGTACTGTAGGCATTTACTTTTTCCATCTGCATAATCTCATTGTTTGTCTGGGACTTGGAATGTTTTCAATGTGGTTTTTTTTAATTGTTGTGGAGGAAAAGGGAAAGAGGAGGAACTGGTGGGGCTACTTTCTAGTAATGGTATGAGGAATTATTTATAGGCAAGTTAACCTGAAACTTGCCAGATGATAGAAGCGACAAAGGGTCCTGTGGCACGTTATAGACTAACAGAGGTATTGGAGCATAAGCTTTCGTGGGTGAATACCCACTTCTTTGGATCTGAGGCATCCAAAGAAGTGGGTATTCACCCACGAAAGCTTATGCTCCAATACCTCTGTTAGTCTATAAGGTGCCACAGGACCCTTTGTCACTTCTACAGATCCAAACTAACACGGCTACCCCTCTGGTAGTTGGCAGATGATGTGGATATTTGATACTATAATACTATAAACTAAAATTTTAGGAACATTAAGAATCACTGATAAACAGCAGTGTGATTTTGTTTTGTTTGTATCTAAAATTGGACATTTTCTCTTGGAAACAACTGTTAAGAGTGTGTATTTTTAAATTTAGAAATAAGGTTAACCTTGAATGCTTTAATTAACTTCTGTTAAAATGGTTTTAAAGAGAGCAAAAAGGCAGTGGGCTTCTTGGTTCATACTGCTTGGAGGAAATAAAAGGGAAAACCACTTACCAACTTTCTAAATTGCTTAGAGGTTGTTTTTATTATTTTGTTTCTCACAGTCAGTTGCCCTGGGTTATGTCCTGCTTTTGGTCCTGCACCTAGTAGTGAAGTCAGCCGTTAGCTGTGAGAAGTACTTATACTGATGATTACTTGTTTGCCTGAAAATGGATCAGGAAACAGCCATCAGCCACCTTGCTGCCTTTGTGTGCAGAACAAGCTGTTGACATGTGGTGTTCAAGTTCTCACATTGCTGGATTGACAGTCTTCCTCTTTGTGGAGTTTGGGTACAATTTGTTTTTGTCATAATATAATAAATAACGGAGAAATGAATTGTATTTTTGAAAAGAGTTCTGTTGTCAGCGTTGGCATGTTCTCTTTATAATTGAGATTTGTTCTCAAATTTAAACCCTAGGAATCTGAGGTTTGTTTTCATTTCATTCTTATTAGAGATGAAATGGGGTCTGCGAATAGGGAATTGGGATAAATATTTCTCAATATTTATTCTGCAGCCAGTTCTGCCATAACTTTGCAGAAGAGCACATAAGGAAACAAAACAAAACACCTTCATTAACATACAGGCATTCCCAAATCTATTATGGAAGGCTTTTCCAACTTCCCCATCCAACTCTTTTGAGTGTAGGTATGGTTTTGAAAATATAGTTACTATACAGAACTGAAACTGAGAATTCCCTTCCCACATGGCTTTGGTTTTGCAAAGGTATTTAAAGGGACACAATCAATTTGAAATCTCTCTTCAGTTGAAATATATATATATATATTTCACATTTTTTCACATATATTTTCACAACTTTTACATTTATATATATATAATAAATGTAAAAGTTGTTTACCTGCCCCTGAATCCCCGTAGCAATTTTTGTGGTTGAACAACCACATTTTCCTACTTCCAGAAATTGTTTTCTCTTCTTTTTTGGGTGCAAGATCCACATGTGAAAGACACAAATAGAGAGGAAACCTGACTACGGTGGAACAGTGAAACTCACTATACTGAAAGTACTGTCATATGCCTAAGTAATCAAATGCAAAAAATAAAGAAAAATAAGTTTTTGTTTCTCTGATCTCTTTGTTAGAAGAATCTTGTTTCTCTGATCTCTTTGTTAGAAGAATCCGTGTAAGAACAATAGACCAGAAGGGCAATTAAGTCAACAGTGTCTCTTTAACTTCAGTCATTTTTCAGTGATGCACAATGCCAAGTTACTGAATACCCCAAGCTTTCCTTGCTCTTCCTCATCAATACTGTGATGCTTCTTCCCAATTTTCAGTATAGAATTATTAATTCAGTGGGAGATAGATGTGAAGTGTTTGATGTTTAAAGGCAAAGCCTAGAAGATCTGTTAGCGAGGGATAATTTTGTTGTTTATTATATGTATTATTGTAGCACCTAAAAGCCACGGTATTGGACCAGGATCCCATTGTGCTAGGTGTTGTACAAACACAGAACAAAAAGACAATCCTTTGGTAAGATTGTAAGAGCTTACAATCCTAAATATAAGACGGATACAGACAAATGGGAACATACCAGGAGAGAATGAGACAAAACAGACACAAGGTATGGGAATCAATATAACACACACAGCAGAGTAAACAATGTGTTGGGTTTTAACATCATGTTAGATAAAAGTGCCTCATGGAGGTGATAGATGGTTATAGCTTGCCAGCTTCAAAGAGCGTGGGCCAAATCCTGCTCAGTTCACTCATGTGAGTCGTCCTGTTGACTATAGTAAGTAGGATTTGATCCACAAGAGATGTTTTAGACACACAAAGCTCTTCCATATTTAGATTTGAAATTTTATCTGTCATGTCTTTGCAACTTGTAACAGAATCTGACCAGAAAGCTAATGTACCTAGAGAGAGTGATTATTTTGCAGACTGTTTTCTTACTGTGTATTGTTGACGTTTGAAATTACTATACCTGTAAATAAAATATCAGCCTTGGGGTAGGTATACACTTACCCGCTGCGTCGGAGGCGACCAATCGATCTTCTGGGTTCGAGTTATCGCGTCTTGTCTAGACGTGATAAATCGAACCAGGAAGTGCTCCTCGTCGACACCGGTAATCCTGCTCCGCGAACGGAGCTGGCGGAGTCGACGGGGGAGCCTGCGCGCCGCCGTGTGGACCAGCGGTAAGTACTTTTAAGTTCGAAATAAGATACTTCGACTTCAGCTACGTTATTCACGTAGCTGAAGTTGCGTATCTTACTTCGAACTTGGGGGGGTAGTGTAGACCAGCCCTTAGAAGTGACTTGAGTCTGACACCTAGTGAGTGTCCTATAGAGACATATGCAAAAGTATAGATAATGTACCCTCACAGTGGGGAGACAGAGAGTTGTATAATCACCTATATTAAGGTCTCAATGAAACTATATCATGCAAAAGGAGGCTGGGAAATTTTGTTTGTGGAAAGAAATAGGAGTGTCTGGGGAAAGTCTGTTTAAGCAGCAAAGATGAGCACAGAATAGTTATTGAGTTGAAGATATGGCATGGAAGAGGTTAGGTGTAATACATTGAAGTGGGAGGACACTATTCTGCTTAATTGACAAATATCGTGTACATTTTTCTAATCAAAGTGTATGTGTTTAGGAAGGGATATAGACTCTCATGATCAGGGCATAAACCAGCCTCTAACCAGTAGGGGTTAGGAAGAAACTTTCTCTGTTAAAAGATGATTCGATAACAGGAATTTCCATCAGGGTTTTTTGTACCTTACTCTGAAGCATTTGGTGCTAGCCACCGTTTGGGACAGGATAGTGGGCTAAGTAGACCAGTGGTGTGATCTAATCTGGCCAGTCATTATGTTCCTGTAGATTTTATGGATATTACAAATCTGTCTAAAACTCAAGTTGTCTTATTGCTACGTTTTAAGTAGAAAGGTAATTACTTCAGACCAAACCAACTAACAGTTAAGCACACAACCATGGGTTTCCAAATTAAAATGGTGCTTTTATTAAGACTTTTCCAAATTGTTTTGATCTGAAATGTATGTTATAACAAATGGAACCAAACCATAACTTTAAAGCATAAACCTTTGGTCTTCACTGGAGCCTTTGGGTCATGCTTTTTTGCAGTACAACAGTTTTAAAATATGAAGGGCAGGTCTACACTACAGCCGGGATCGATGCTCTGAGATCGATCTACCGGTGGTCAGTTTAGCGGGTCTAGTGAAGACCCACCAGATCAACAGCAGATCACTCTCCAGCCGACCCCTGTGTTCTACCCCCGACGAGAAGAGTAAGGTAAGTCGATGGGAGAGTTTCTCCCATCGACACCCCCCCCCCCACCCCACGGTGTAGACCCAGGTAGCTGGAGTTGTGTAGTGTAGGTCGACTTACCGCAGTAGTGTAGACATAGCTGAAGAATGACTCTTACCAATCTATTCCAGCACTTGCAGCAGGCCTGGAGGGTTGTAGGTGGATGGGATAAAGGTGCCTTCAAGCCACCCCATGAATTTGGGGACTGCACGGGAGCCTGCTCAGCTCCCTTTGGAATTTGAAGCAAAATAATTTACATTGTTTCCTGGGACCACCTGTGGGCTCTCAGAGAATAGTGGTGGTGCCATACACTCTGGCCACGCTTTTGATATGGCCCGCAATTTAACTCACACACCAGAGATTTGAAACAGGGCTAAGTGTAGAGCCCATCGGCATCTTAGTATGTGATGATATAACTTTGCATGCCAAAATTGAGAGCCATCCTGGCCATTTATAAAGCCAAAATTGATTTCTGTTGTGTGACACCTAGTTAATGCAGTCATTAGCATTGCCCCCACTGCTGGTCTTTGTTATTGACTAAAAATTAGTGCAGATCGTGGATATAAATAAATTGAATTAACAGCATAGTTTTAAGGTGTTTCAATAACATAGTACAATGTTTTCCAAGCTGAACCCCTTGATGGGTTGTTATAAAAAGGCATGGTTTTCCTTAAATTACCTTGTTTTTTTCTTTCTTTCTTTGTTAAATATGACCTCCATTTTTTTAAAACTGTGTTTGTGCCCTTTTTTCTTTTGCTTCTTTGTTGTTTATAAAGGAAGCCTGAAATGTGTGGTGGTGTATTTTTCTTTAAAATTTCCTTTCTAATTTTTTTTTTCCTGTTTGAGTTTTTTAACCGTAGAAATGGCTGAAATGTCAAGTTGGGTTTTCCCTGAAGTAGCAGGAAGATCCCTTCTGTGTGTACCAGAGCTGTGTATTTTGACCTCTCATAAATTCATTATGGGTGTTAAGTCTCTAACAAAGATGTCCTTTTCTAAAATACTCAGTCATTAAAATTAAATTAGTGTTAAAAACAAAAAAGTCAATATAAATTTTAAGCAGCCAGTTAAAACTCCTTTCTCCTCTCGGTTGCCCAGATTTCAGTCTGTTGAGTCTTGTAATATCGTCACAAGGCTATTTTTCTAGTTCCTATACCATTGTACATGTTAGACAAGACCTGAATATCTAATGAAAAAAAATTTAAAAAGGAAAAAACCTTTCATGCTTTCTTCTTGTGCCATAAAAAAACCCAATCTCTCCTCACTCCCACACCTCCCCCAAAACCCAACCCCACACAAGTGTAGTGGCTCCCCCCACCCCCCAACTTGACTAGTCACCTTTTAAGGGAAAAGTATTTAAGAAATGTGTGTAGCAACATTATTGCTAAATACATTAAATTCAATTTCAAAATATTGCTGCTCATTAGCATTCTCATTCTCTTTCAGCCAATTTATATTAGAGAAAGAAATCCATATGACATTGTTTAATATGCAGGTTGTGTATCCATACTGATTCATATTCATATGATTCATATTGACTGACGCAGATGTAACGCTAAGCAGAGCATAGCCACTGTTTTTACTGACGGTATTTGAAATAGCTGACCAAGAATATCTAAGGTGTCTTATTTAGCAAGGGCAGTAAAGGCCAGCTTCTTTAAAGGGAACCAGCAAATGCCACTCTTCACAGCTCAGTGAAAAGATTAAGTGCAGCTAAATGGGTATAACCCAAGGCACAGAATGTGAAAAGCTAGCAAATTGCAGACAATACTTACATAAAAACCTGCTTCTTGCAAGACTGCTGCAGTGCAAGACTCCCTGCTCTGTTCATACATACATAGAAAATTATTCCTTGTTCAAACAAACATATGGGGGTGGGGAGGGTGCATAGAAAGAGGAAGGAGGATGATTGAGATTGGAAACATTCGCTTGGAGCTATTTGAGCATGAAACTGAGCCTGCTCCACCAATGAGGTTATGAACACAGGAGTTCCTTTAAGACCAAGAAGCCAGTCGGTATTCTAAAGCAAAATCACACAGCAGCAGTTTTTTATGACTGACACCATTTCATTATAAAGTACTCGCTGCATGTTCTACTCACGTTGATAGCAGGCCATTAAGGCGGAGTGACTGCAAAGCAAAAATATATTTTTAACGTGCATGGGTATTTTTTAAACTAATGAATACCATCAAAGTGAGGAATGAAAACATAGCAGAAATAGTATATGCACCTAGATTGTTTAATCTCTGAAACAATCTTTAAAAATTACTTTTTTTGCAAGTGTTTCAACTATCTCAGCCCCCTTTAAGAATGTCTTCTGAAATGCATGTTACGCTGTCGGTGTCCGCGAAAAAAAAAGTGAGAACCACGGTCTGTATGATCTACATATTAATTCATACTAGTGTAGACGTACACGTCCTGCAATAAGGGGAACCAAATTTGTTTCTCCTTCCCCCATTGCATTTGGTTCCCCTTATTGCTGGAGGTGTACATCTACACTAGTATGAATTAATATGTAGATCATACGGACAGTGGTTCTCACTTCTTTTTTTTCGCGGACCAATTGAAAATTGCTGAGAGTCTCGGCGGACCACTTAATGATCTTTCCAAATGTTGTTTGCACCGTTAGCTAACTATTGTAAAGCACTTTGGATAAAAGCACTATATAAAAAAACCCCTTAATAATAAACGTTTTTTGTTCTACAAATAAAAGCACACAACTTGTATTTTAATATCGGTAGTCTTACCTTTCTAATGCAATGGATGTGCCCTCTCTCCGACACTGCAGCCTCTGCCTCCTCCCCCTCCCCCGAGGCGCCACCGCTCCGCTTTCCCCCCCTCCCTCCCAGGCTTGCTGCGCGCCGAATAGCTGGCGTGCGGCAAGCCTGGGAGGGAGGAAAAGTGGAGCGGCGGAACTTCGGGAGGCGGAGGAGGCTGAGGTGAGCTGGGGCCGGGGGGCGGGGAGCTGCCGATGGGTGCTCTGCTGCTTCTCCCATTCACTCCCAGGCTTGCAAGCCTGGGGAGGTGGTGGAGGGGAAATGCAGCAGGCCCGGGGGAGGAGGCAGGGTCGGGGATTTGGGGAAGGGGTGGAATGGGGGCGGGACCGGGGGTGGAGTTGGGGCAGGGCTGGGGGCACGAGCGCCCACCGGCACCGACTCCATGCCCGCAGCCCTGGAGCTGGGGAAAATCACCTCTTTCTCTGCCCACCGCAGGCCTGCACGTCCCAAATTCCCCCCCCCCCTTTCACACCCCACTGCCCGCTCCCACCTATCCCCTATTTCCCCCCACGGCTGCCCTTTCCCCCCAAGGCCACCACCTCACCTTACATGTGCGTCTTCTCCAGGGTCCAGGCACCTAATTAGTGAAGCCCTCCTGCGCGGCTTCACTAATTAGGTGCGTGGCCCTTTATTCTCTCGCGTGTGGCCACCCAGGTTCGCACCTTAGAGGGAACTATCCGCAGACCATCTGAATGTACCTCGCAGACCATTGGTGGTCCAAGGACCACAGTTTGAGAAGCTCTGCACTAGAGAATAGGAACGTTTCCTTTTGTTGTTCTCTTCCTCCCCCCCCCCCCTTTTTTTTTTTTTTTTTTGCCACATAGCCAAAACCTGCTGTCAGGATAGCGACTGCTTTGCATGCGGTGAGGTGAACAGAGTTTGGCCCCTAATATTTTAGAATTAGCAACAACTAGTTATTGAATTTTTTTTTTTTAAGCTTTAGGGCATATTAATAATGAATCTGGTAGTAACTGCTACTTGGCAGGAACTGCTGCTGCTGACAAAAGAAAATCCAAAGACCATGAGGGAAAACTCAGTTCAGAATTTTAAAATAATGATGAATCTTTGGCCTTCAGATTATGTGTTTGTTCTGAAAGAGGGAGTGTGAAAAAGACGAATGAGGTGGAGAGAGAGAATTATCAACTGAAGAAAATTTCAGGGCAAATGGCTTGCTTTGATTTGGATTGGAAAAACTGGGTCTAGTTTTATTAGTCAGTCATAAAGTTTAAGGCCAGAAGGGACCATTAGATCATCCAGTCTCACCTCCTGTATATCACAGGACACCAACACGACCCTGCACCTGCATACTAAACCCAACAACTGAAATGAGACCAAAGTAAGTGACACAGGCAAGGAGTGGAAGGGACCCCCTAGGTGTATCAGTGCTTGAGGCCCTGGCAATAGCAGAGGAATGACTGAATGAGATATACCCAGACAATCCTGGAAAGTGACCCACACCCACACACTGCAGAGGAAGGCAAAAAACTCCCAAGGTCACTGCCAATCTGACCTGGGGGGGAAATTCCTTCCCGACCCCACCTAATTAGATCCTGAGCATGTGAGCAGAAACCAACCAGCCAGCCAAGCACCAGAGAGAGAGAGAGCGAATACTCAGTGCCACCTCAAAGCCCGACCCACCCGACCCATGTCTCATCTCCATCTCATCTCCTGGCCATCCATGATTCTTTGGAAGGAGATAAAAATAACTTTCCCAGATTATATGAGGAGTAGGAGGGTGGAATCCCTTCCTGAGCCCTGCCAGTGGCTGGCTGAAACCCTGAAGCATGAGCTTTAGGAACAAAAGACATACATTGGAAGTGAGCCCCAAGGTTGTTGAGCTCTGCCCTCTACCATCACAAGCAACCCATCATACAATTTCACTCATAAAGTTAATGTTGCAATGGAAACTTCAGTCAAGGTTCATCAAATCTATTGTCCTAAACTTCTCTAGATTTGTGAAAAAACAACAACATAAAATCTGATTAATCCACAGTTCTTTCCAGTATGACTAAAATTCTTTCTAATCCTTTGTTCTAAAAAAGCATTAACCATCATCAAAACTCAGAGGGTTTATTCGCATTTTCTTTCAACTTTTACTTTAATGTAGACTTTTGAATCTCATATAGATTTTTTTAAAGTGAGTGTAAATACAGAAATGAGGAAGTTGCCTTCGTGTTTCCATTTTTTAATAAAGGGGGAAAAAGTATTTTTAAAACCTCTTTTCCCATACAGTTTGTAGCTGTCTTTTTTTTGGGTGTGTGTGGGACTTATTTGCTAAATAGTCGCTTTTCAGGGGAGGTCAGAGAGAGAGAATGACAGAACGCATTGCATTATGTTTTTCTGTATTTAAGTGGTTTGACTAATTCAAAAGAAGCTGTGGGATGTATTTTGTTTGTTTTCATTTCACCAGAAGTAGGTCAAGCTGTACAAAAAAGGGAGACTTTATCAGTAGCATGAAGATCTCCATTCATAAAACTGAGCTGAAGCTAATTGTCAGTAGCTAGTGATTCCATATCTTGTGCTTAACATTGAAACAATGGTTACAAGCAAAGACAATTCCAGAAAAATCTTCAATTAATCTGATGCTTAAAAAGTCACTTTAAAATTTCTGCCCTTAGATAGGACAGTGTTTTATTAGGGTTTACTGCTTGCTTTCGCTTGCTGAGATTGACTTTACCACCAGACTTGTTCATATGCTTTTGTATAAAGGGAGCTTCCATTCAAGTAGAGCTAGCCTTTTCAGTGCATCTATGCAACATAGAAATATAAAGGAGAATCTCAGATTTAATTAAACGAGTGTGTTTTCCAAACTCTTTTACTTGGGAGGTTTGAAAGCTTGTCATTGATTTGTTTCATAAAGTTCACAAGTTAGTTCACAAATTATTTTCCAGGACTGGTCTCTGGAGTCTAGAAGAATCATAGCTCTGGGCCCTTGCATTTTTTTAAATGAAAACTACAGATCAGTTCACATCTGCAGGGAGCATTTGTGCCCAAGCTACCACTGGTGGAACTGGAGCCTCTACAACTCACCTCTGCCTGCATATGAGCATAAGAAGGGGCAAGTCAATAGAGTAAGAGGCACCATGGGCAGTGTGCTAAATGATGCTGAGAACAAAAGACTTATCACATAGGTCAGTATTTCCAAACTTGGGTCCTTGATGTTAGGCATCTAAATACTGAGATGTTGAGAAGCAGAAGCTTCCATTGAGTTCAGTCAGTGGTATATGTGCTCATCACCTTTAAAATGCAGGCCACTTTTATCTAGATGATAAAATATAGACCTGCATACTTAACTGTGTACATCCAAGCTTGAAAGTATTTACTTAAACCTCTCTTTGCCCGTTTAATGTATAAAGGGGATACACCCATCCTCCCAGGAGTATTGTGACGATTAAGAATGTAATGTTTGTAAGCACATCAAAATGCCTGTGTAACCTTCCAATTGCTGAACTTTCCAGTCACAGCCCCCGAAATTTAGCTCATTTGGGTACCTGTCCCTTGCTAAACTTGCTGAAAGTTGACAACTATGCAACTGGGCTTCACTTCTTTTGTAGCAAGAAGCTAGTTAAGATGGGAGATGAACATCATGGTTTTTCAATACATTTTTTCACCAGTTTCTTTGTAACCACGCTGGCTAGCAAAGATTTGTTAGAAACCATATTAACTGGAACAAAGTTTAAACACTGCTCCTTAATCTGTTCCAGTGTGGAAAGAGCCAAAGAGAGCAAAATAGTTCTCCCCACAAACGCCACCACCACAAGTCTGAAAGCATCTCCGTACTGCTTTTCCCAATCCAGTATGAGCCCTCCACATTGCACAGGGCACTTTCCAACAAACTAGCCCATTTGCAAATTCCCTATGGACACCTGAAGCAAAACCCTCACATCTCATTTGACAGTAGGGTATGAGAGGCCTATTATTCCACCTGAGCCCTGTATGTTTTAGCAGCACGAGCTGCTCCAGTTGATATCTTAAAAATTTTTCTTTCCCCAGCAGAGAGAGGTTCTGAAGGGCCTATCTTACTGCTAACTCTTCTCTATTAACAACAGAAATGAGTTAGTGAAACATTTCAGTCGTTTATATCCGGATTTCAGCCTGGAGGTTTTCCCACAAGAATAGGTAGTCTCTTCTTGAGATAGAGATTAAAGTAAAAGGTGACAAATGATTACTCTGAGAGGTTTGGATTTTTCATAGAATCATAGAATCTCAGGGTTGGAAGGGACCTTAGGAGGTCATCTAGTCCAACCCCCTGCTCAAAGCAGGACCAATCCCCAATTTTTGCCCCAGATCCCTAAATGGCCCCCTCAAGGTTTGAACTCAGAACCCTGGGTTTAGCAGGCCAATGCTCAAACCACTGAGCTATCCCTCCCCCCATTGATGGTGTGTTTTTATGAAACTGGAAACTAAGTTAACCCATTTCTTCATTCTTATCTTAATTCTGCCAGACCAACTGTCCTTATTAGATTAGTAGAAACGAAGTCGGGGGCTTTTTCAGAGGAGGTAGGAATTCCCAGCCTGGTGCTGCTCCAGGGGTGAAGGTGGTGATTGGGTTACAAACGTCTCTTGGTCTAGACAAGAAATGACAGGAAATAAGCTAGAAAAAATGTTTTTGTATCCCTAAAGCGTTATCTGAGAGGAGCACAGTTAGTAATGTCGTTGTGAAAAGCAGCCTCCATTTGGACAGACAGCTTGATGCAGGCAAAACTGCTAATTTGTTTTCGGCTTCAAGAAGATTTAGAGTCTTTGCATCCTTGGCAGTAGCACACAGTGTAATTGTTTCCCTGCTCCTTAATCGTCAGTCTAGTTGCATTGGATTAATGTAGCTAAGAAAGGCTGGAATGTTTACTGCATTTGCTGTACCAGAGTCCTCATTCTGAAGGACACGGAGAAGTTGTGCAGGGACTATTCTGGCTTGATTGTATATTCTGAAAACACACGTGGCTTGTGTCTAATAACAAAACCTCACACAGAAAGGGGGGAAAAATTCAGTTGCTGGGTATGGAGAGGTGACAGAACTATCACCTTGTGCTGGCGACATTACTTATGCCTTGCATATTTCACACAGGGGCATTCTGCAAATAATACCTTTGCTTTAGTCTACAGTGCAGTTTCTGTCCCCCCATTTCCAGAAACTCATTTTATAACCCTATAATTCAAACATTTTTTAGAACCCAACCGTATCCCGGGAGGTTCACAATTTGGCATTGTTTGTAGACAGCAAGTGTTTACATTTTTACAATTTGTGCTATTACATACCATTGGTCATAATCCTAGTTATGCTCACCAAAAATAGTCTTTAGAAAAGTGAGATAGCATATCACTGAGCAGTTAATTTGTTTAGTCAGTCCAATGGCAAAGCTTGGGTCAGCCTTGAAGGGTAAATTTCATTGCTGGGATACATTCTTGGCTATGAATGAATGCAATAATAATTCTTGCTTTGAACCCTAAAATGTACAATAGACACAATAACTCTTGAGTTGAACTTTACAAGCAGAAGGGGCTGATTTATGGGCAGCTGTTGAAAATGCTTCTAGGCAAATTATTTTTTAATCTATGAATTAAGAACCTGTAGTAAATTAATTACTGTATATTGGTGCAGTGCTAAGTTGCCTACAGCTATGCAAGACTTTATTTTAATCTATAAATTAAAAATTTGTAGTAAATTAAATAATGTATATTGGTGCAGTAATTTACTATGAATTGATAATAACTTTCAGTTTGCTAGCAGAGGGATCAAGATTAAAATTGTTTCCTCGTCTGTGGTAGCTTCTTGGCTCAGTGCCTTTTTAATGGTGGAGGAAGGGAACAGCTTTTCTTGCTATTCATTGTTGAGATGGTTTTCTTAACTTTTTCAGTGCTAGAAGGTTTATTGATCATCATAAGGCATCCTGTTTTGTTAAAGTTGTATCATGGAATCTGTTTTCTAAGGAGTCCTCCTGAGAATTAGTTGGAGAAAAAGCAATTTGCTTGTATTTTACAATAGTTAACAGGCCAAGCAGATGGGAAAGCAGACCTGAAATAGTTTGGTTGGCTGCCTGCCACCATTCTATGACTTTTGATTTGTATGGATATGTAACAGTTTTATTTTTCTCTTTTTGGAAGTGTATGTCTGTAAGTCTTGGGAAAATTAATCCTTGGTTTCCTGTGAAATGTGCACTTGTAAAACAAATGTTGTAGCAATGTGCCATGCAGACCTTGCATTGTGTCAATTACCAGGCGTGACATCAGCAAACTCCATAAGCTCTCAAAGGCTAGAGTAGTTTTCAAGGCATCAACTGTTCATGTTCTTTTTTTCAGAAAAGAAATACAAAAATGACAGCATTCAGAGCCACAGTTCATCACAGTTTTATTGTTTGATTCTCCTCAAAAGGGTTAGGATCATTGTTTCTGCCATAAACTTGTAAATCTATCTGACCGTCTGTATTTTATGAATGTGAAATAAAACAAAACATTAAATGTGTAAAATTGGCACAAAAAGCAAGAGTGGCTCACTCATGAAACTTTGGGGTGAGCAAGAAGATGTTAATGAATCTAACTTTATTCACCCCTAATATTTGCTAATGTCCCCTCCTCCCAAAACCTGTTTAAAGGGTATTGACAATGAAATTGCCAGTAAGTACAAGCCAAGAGCCCTATGTTTCGACACTAAAATATGCTAGGAATTTAGCATATGACAGACAGCTTGGGTCATAGTTCCTTTCTGTAGCTTTTCCCCTGGAAATCTAAAGCACGCAGATTCTCACCGTTCAGCATTTGAATCTTTGAGATCAAAAGGCCCTTCCTTCAAAGAGTTTCATATTGTTATTTAAATGGTAATTGGCTCTATCCTCAGTTTGACTATGAACATTTAAAGTTTAGCAGTTTTTGGACTTTAATTATTTCAGTTTTGTGTTTCTGATAGAGAGGATGATTTGGGAACTGACACAAACTAATTGCAAATTTGGAGCCAGTTATTTGTGGTAGGAGTTGACAGCTTTTTGGTAAGGCACACAAGTTCTTTAAGAAACATGTGTTTTTAAGTAAATGATTCTGCTTTTGTAATCATCTGTCTCTCCTTTACTATAAAGTTTCACATCTGGAGTAGTTTTCTCTCAGACAACTGAATGTTTTCATATATTGTGGACTGTACGGTAAGCACAAACCACGGAACTTGATCAATTAATTTGCCTTAAAACATTTAGTTTAATATAATAATCTCTGGAGAGGCAAAACCTGGACCACAGAACTTTGAATCTGGTTCAGATTGACAATGTTTAGATAATAATTATTTGTCAGTGTTTTCTACTGTAATCCCCAGTACTTGTGGGGGGAAAGATTATAGTTCCATATTTTCAGAAGACAGATATAGCAGACTGACTCATTATTTCTCCATCCAGTCTTTGTTGAATTGGGCTTCCATCTCACTGTGCTGTCAGAACTATTACCTTCAACTGCCTCCTTTGTGTGATGAAGAAACCAAGAGCTTTTACAGGGAATATTTATTTGCCAGGAAAGGCTAAAATATTTTCGTTAGCAAACAGATTGACAAAATAAAAGTAGGCAAAATTGATCTTGAAAGGGGAGTAGAAAATTGGTCATGTTTCCTGTGTCTAGCAATTCAGTACTCGTTTTATAAAAAAAGTGTGATTAATATGAAAACAGATGCTTGCATTTAGGATTAAAATGTCTGTCTTCATACTAAAATGTTAAACAAAACCCTGAAGATTAGATCAGCCAGACAAATTTATGTTGTAAATTCATGCAGATAAACTGAATGTGTGAAAGGATGGGGGGTGATTATGGACCCTGGAAGAGGTGATTTAGCATCAATGTGTTGGGTGTCTACACTGTTTCTTGATAATCCTTAGTTGCATCTTCCCATTCATGTGTTTACTTTATGGTGGGTTTAGACCACCCAGCAGATCTAACCTGCAGCGTTTTTCTTCATTTCCCCCCCCTCAAATCTACAGTGCATGTGTACTCATGTTTTTGCTTTCCATTCACGGAGGTATCCAGCTGGGAAAATATAGTGTGTACAATACTCTCTGCCTTCAACTGACATTTCTCATAAATTGCAACAGAAACACTGCTATCAGCAGCTTAATAGCAGGTAGAATACAGCTCTACATATCAAGTCTCAGCAGGATACAGAAACTATGGTTACCAAATTTCCAAAGAGAAAGCGGGTGTGGGAGGGAAGTTTCTATATAAGAATAACTGAAAAAACACTGAAAACGGATTCATTGAAAGCTGCCTTTTAGAAAAGGGCTTATAGGGGCTGACTCAGTGGCTGCAACACTCTCTCACTTTTTGCTGAATTGTTATTTTTGAAGACCTCACAAGAGGGTTTTGTGGTTAAGCAGTGCAGTAAAGCCAACAGTCTTTCCCCTTCAGTCCTTTAAAGGAAAAGCTCTTTGATAAACTCAGTGAAAAAGGGTAATGGTTAACTGCAGTTCTAATATGGGGTGAGTATGGTGAAGATAGAAGTTGTACTCAGGCTCAGCAAGAGATGTACACCTGCAGGAAACATACTTTGGTGGAGAGGTGACTAATAAATCTCCCTGCCTCTAGTAGGGCTTAATTAATTATCATATTACCCCATGATCTATTTAGATCCTTGTCTTCCGTAATCAAACAAGATGAAGGAAAGTACAGTGGTAGAAGAGTATCAAGAATCATCACAATATTTAAAGTGCATGTTAAAATGTGAAGTTGTAAATCTGCTTTTCATAGATTTCTTTTGCAAAGCATTCATTACCATGTGACTGCAATAAAAAAAATAGTTAATTTAGAAGGCCCTGTGATAAACTGAAGTTGGTTTATTCCACTTTCCTTTGTCATACGAGGAATTGCTGTGAAGTTAGTATGTAATCCTTAATTATTTTTAGACCTAAAACCAGTCATATTTAAAACAACATTGGTGGAGGGGAGATTGCATGCATGTAAGAATGACACTCTTGTGAATTAAATAGAATGGGAAAGATATGACTAAAAATTCTTAATAGATGAATGTGGACCACAAATTACAACAAAGAATTTCTTATTCTTACAGTAGTCATACTGACAGAAGGTGGTAAATGTAGAAATGTGTTTACTAGACTTTGGCCCCACACTATTTGCCATGGTGCCTTCTTTCTGAGGGCCAGCTTTTTGTCCAGTGTGCTTTTAAAAAAAAATCTAAAAGGTGTAAAGTTGAATGTGTGCTTTTCCATCACTTCCCTCTTTTTCTGTAAACCCCAGCAGAATCCAAATGGAGCCATCTGTTTTATGTTTGGTACAAGCATGTTGTTCAGCTGAAGACTAGTCTGCAGTTGACCTGACATTCAGTAACCCTCCTAGAGGGTGTGACAAGTGTGGCGTATAATACTTAAAGGCTAGGTGTAAAGACTGCTAAAAGTCAGAGCATGACAGTTATACTAGATACCTACTAGTCAGAATATCTACTCTGTTAACCAGCGGCTGATAGGAAAAATAAGACCCTACTTTCTATGGGCAACACCCTGCTGAACAGCCCAGCTGTCCTTTCCTTGTGGCTGTTGGGACGGGAGAGGGTGCTGGTATTTCTACTAGAATGCTGCACCTGGCCCCTGCTTGGGCCTCCATCTTTCATGCCAGCATCAAGTAAGTACATGTCTCATAAATGTTGAAGGACACGTCCCCAGTTATCTACCATTCTCAATAAAGTATAATAACCTTTTCAAGTAATGTTTTAAATGGCAGAAGGCAGAGCTGTAAACATGGCAGCCCATATTAAAATCCAAGAAATGAACTGCTGATTCTGAGCAAAGCACATAAATAATGCTAATCTAGGCTCAGTGAAGATGGCTGTTAGTTTTCATTTGGCAGGATGAGTGGAATTTATTATTGTTCTCCTTTAGCTCGTCAGACTATCTCCAACTGGATATTTTTGGAAAGCACTAGCAGTAAGTATTTATTGGTGTTTGCCTGTTCTTTTAATGGTGTTGGCTGCATTTTGAGTCTTGATTGGACCAGAGAAAACATTTCCCTCCAACGTCTCTTAGATGTAACCTAGTGTGTTTTACTGAGGCCAATAGGTGTTATCTCTCTACACCAGTAAGGCAAGTGGCAGTCAATCATATGATGAGGTTTTTATGTCCTCCAGCTCTTTCCACTCCTCTTGTTCCTTCCCAGTTATTTCCTGTTTCATGTCAAGGCAGTTCATGGTGAGATATTCTCAGTCACCATCTTGTTTTCTCTTTGTGTTACTTTCTCCAAGTTCCAGCACCATGGAGAGAGAAGAATGAAACATGCTCGGTGCAGCAAAACTCTTCCTTTCATCATGGAATCCTTTGGTTCCTTCTGCGCTCATTTATTACATCCACCATCAGGATCAAAGAAGCAGAAAATATAGCTATACTGAGTAGTCACTTCTGGCAGACCTATCCCAAATGCAAATCATGAGGCAAATATCCTTCCAGGTACCTTAAAAAACAGCATTAGTCTGTCTGTCAATCCATAGTATTTCTGAGGCATGAAGAACTTTAGTATCTAAGCACCAAGAATTAGTGACAAGAAGAATTCCTTTGCTCATAAAGTATGACAGCCCTGGGCCACAGATGTCCATAGTCTGGATTAGTCAAGTTTAAATTGTTCACATGACTTTATGGGTTGGTACACCACATAATCTCCCATCCTGAAACTGATCCACAGCTGGCCAGGGAGTGGGCTCCGTGCATATTTGCTTCCTCTGCCACACCAAGAATCTTAGGTGCAAACTCACCGTAAAAGTTTCTATTTCTTTCTCTCTTCAGAATCTCTGTCAACGGAAAGGGCAAATTTGCTCAGAGCCAGTACAGCAACCCCAAATCCCTCTAGAAGTGTTTCCTTTTACAATATGAATAATTTATTAATCTATCCAAAAGCCCTGAAGAAAAGATATCTTCAAGTAATGACAGCCTGACTTTCCCTTGGATTCAACTATGCTTCTAATGCATCAACTAGACAGGAAAGTGGGGGAGGTACAGTTAGAAAAAATGTCGAGTTTAGGGCAGGTCAATTTTCAATACATGCCATAGCAGCTATTGAGTCTGAAATCCAAAGGAATTTGGAAGGTTCTGTCTAAAATGTCTTTGCCATCAGTAACACAGCCCACTGTTGACTGAATCAGGTCTTCTTGGAATCAGGGCCTCTAACTCAGGTAACTCTGGGTAGGTCTATACTTACGCGTCCCGTCGGAGGCGCGCGATCGATGTTCTGGGTTCGATTTATCGCGTCTTGTCAAGACGCGATAAATCGAACCAGGAAGTGCTCCGTCGTCGACGCTGGTAATCCAGCTCGACGAACGGAGTAGGCGGAGTCGACGGGGGAGCCTGCGCGCCGCGTGTGGATCCCGGGTAAGTGCTTTTTCATTCGAACTAAGGTACTTCGACTTCAGCTACGTTATTCACGTAGCTGAAGTTGCGTACCTTAGTTCAATAGGGGGGGGTAGTGTAGACCTAGCCTCTGTTATGACTCTCAAAGCCCCTAGATCTGTCCAATGGGATGACTTTGTTAGAGCTGAGAATGATCGTATTCCTTTTCAAAGACTCCAGGCTTTTCAGGAAATTGCTACAAACAAGCTGGCTCTTTCTGTGCAAAACAAAAGACACGTGGAGGTCTCTGAATTCCCTCCTGCAGGAAAAGTAGCCATTTCTCACATTCTTCTCCTAAAGAATGAGAGAGGTAGCCATGTTAGTCTGTATCCACAAAAGCTTATGCCCAAATAAATCTGTTAGTCTTTAAGGTTCCACCGGACTCCTTGTTGTTCTCCTAAAGAATAGTATCCTACTGTTTTGTGATTCCCAAAATGATTAGAGTTGGTTAGGAGACTCAATATTATGCTTGAAATGGTAAAATCAGTGAAATAGCTAAAATTTGGAATGGAGACGTTCTGGACTACCTTGAAGGCTACATGCCCGAGAAATCCACCTACGACCTATTGGTTTGAACACTTCTTGCCTCTATATACCAGTTGCCCAGGATCACTAGTCCTTCCTGAGCAACTAAGTTAGAGAAAACAAATTACAGGAACTCCTCACTTAACATTGTAGTTATGTTCCTGAAAAATGCGACTTTAAGCCAAGCGATGTTAAGCGTATCCAATTTCCCCATAAGAATTAATGTAAATGAGGGGGGTTAGGTTCCAGGGAAATTTTTTTCACCTGCTTTATGGAAAATGGGGTAAGCGGGGTGCAGGAGCAGGGGGGAGGGAGACACCCTGACATTAGCCCCCCTCTTTTTCCCCTCCCCCCACACAGCAAGCAGGAGTCTCAGGGAGCAGCTCCAAGGCAGAGGGCAGGAGCAGCACATGGTAGTGGGGGAAGGGACAGCTGAATTGCCCGCAATTGATAGCCTGCTGGGCAGCTGACGACATTGGAAGGGAGCATTGCACAACTTTAAATGAGCATGTTCCCTAATAGATCAGCAACGTAACAACGAAACAATGTTAACTGGAACGACTTTAAATGAGGAGTTCCTGTACTGTATTTCTTACTGGCTAATTATTATTCTTCTGTGATTCTGTAGTTTCAGAAAAGTCACCTAAGCGGTCTTGTTTGCTGAAACACACAGAGGCTGCTTTCCATAAGGCAAGGTAGACATGATAGGCGTATTGCTTTAGGATTTTTTGGCAGCCATAATAGGAAGACCAAGATGAAGGAGAGGGGTAAAACTCTCTTCTTGTGATTAGCTACCATGTGTAAATATATTGACAAGTAGGGAGAAATGTGTTTGCTCATTTTATTGTTAAGAAAAATTGTTTCCTTATGCGCTTGATCTATCACCCTGCGTTCGATGAAAGGAGAGCTACCCATGAGATATGTGGAAGATTCTATATAGCACAATGATGGCATCATCTCCCTTGCTTCCTTCCTGACAGAAACCATTAGCTGCAGTGGATTAGCTGCTGTCTGAGTGGAAGTTGTTCTGACAAAGATGATCATGTAGGGAGTGAGCTGCAATTTTATATTTGGAGAGAGGTCAGAAAATGAATGCATCATGGGATTTGCAGTGAGGGAACAAATCATGGTTTGTCAAAAGCAGCTTTCCTCATGTGGTCAGGGAAGACTTAAATGACAATAAAACATGCAGGAAAGATTTATACTTAATCTGTCTGAAGTGTTTACCATTCCTTGTACCTACCCATACATTTTTTTTTCTTATGCTCCTATCCTAGAATCTCAAAAATTGAAAATATATAGGCAGAACTTTCAGGATGTCTAGAAATAGAGATTGTGCTAGCATGATCCTCCTAAACTTACTCAGTTTAAAAAACATTATTTCCATCTTTTTAAGATAATTAGACTGATCTACTATTAATTCAGAAATTCATTCAGAAATATGGCCAAGTATAAGAAGTGTAGGCACTACCTCACCATACTTTAAAAATCTTTGAGAATGGGGAATGGAAATGAGAAGTGAGGGCTGTTGATTTCAGTGTTTTATGTATTCAGCAAAGGTACTTTTTAGTGTAAAATTGAGTTAGTGTGAAGAGAGAATTTCAGGGAGGAAAACTGTCAATTTATGTGAGACGGAAGTACACTCAGCGTGTACTACGAAGTTTTGTATTGCTTTGTAAAAATTATGAGATAGAAATTAACCCGTTTTCTTTGTGTTTTAAGTGCAGGCAAATCAAGAAGCTCATCTGTGTTCAAGAGTAGATATTTTTTTCTGTTGCACAAAGCAGCAATTAGCATCAGAGATATTTAATATCAGGCATACCTACTATGTTAAAGGTTTTTGGATTTCTGAAGTTAATTCCTTCTTCTAGCTTCTGGGTTTAGTAGTAAACTGTGAAGTATAAAAAAATATTATTTTTTTACATTACAGTTTGTGCAAAGAATGTCACTGTGGAGACTCAGAAGTCACATGTTCAAGACGAGCTATATTTACACATTTCCAATAGCACTTCAGGGTCTCATCCTCACTAAGGTGTACTACCATGTTTGCTGAAGCAGTTTTAAACAATATTCTGTGGTCATTGTGGATGGGGCATAACCATATTTAAACATTGTTTTTAAAAATGTGTTCTAAAGCTGGTTGAATTTAACTATATTATCCTTTAGCAAAATTAAACTGACTTAAGCCCAACTGAACATATACGTTTTGTCCCTTAATGTAGACAGGTTTCATTTTAACTGAAAGCTCGATAACGTGTGTGCCTGAAAAACTACAATATGTAAACATGTCACCTAGATTTTTCTCTGTTTTACAGTAATGAATGTGTTGGATGGGATTTGCATCTCTGAACAATAAGTTAAATACTTTTAAATCTCCTTGAAATCAATTTCTGGTGATCACACATGCAGATTGAAAACCATGGCTTCAAGATTTACATTCTGCAAATAAAATTTACGTTCCCTGAAAGGCAAAGAATGCTGTCATTTCATGCTTCCTAACCTTCATTGTCTATTTCCCTTTGGTACACACAAGCATACGTGTGCACACACACTGACATGCACATTATAGAGGAATAGCTTTCTGCTCTGTCGACTTTGTTTTATAAAAGCCCTGTTTTCTTTATTGCCTTTATCTATTACATCTGTAAAATTTATTTAAGCAATGACAAATCTCTCTTTTGGGCCCAGAGTCTAAGAGAATAACTACTGTCAGGCTGTTGGAAAGAGATTTGTTGGATATGACTGTTCATTAAATTGCAAGGAGCTGTGGGTGAGGCTAACTGTCTGAAGCTGCTGTGGGTAAGTGGGTTATGGGCTGTACTTAGTGCATATACATCAGCTGAGAAACAAATGTACCTCAACAGTCTCTTGTTGTTTTGTTAAACTAAAGTAGGTGTTTATTTTGGAAAGATCAGCAAAAATGTTCTCATTCCTCTAACTTGTATGTTATTTGCTTTATGGAACACCCATTAAAACACAGCACTCACATTGAATGCTTTATCCCTCAGCTGAAAATTGAAAAGAGAAGCTTCCTTCTCGATGTGTTGGGGGTTTTTTTACATTCTTATTTCTCTTTAAAAACACATACACACAAAACAACATAAAAATGAATGTAGTACTTGTGACTAGTGTCTGATTGACAGTGCTGGAAACTGGAATCCACTATATATCTTCAGAACAAATACAGTTCAGGCTACACCAGTTGACCAGTGCAATCCTCTTCACTCTGCCACTAATGTTCCTCAACCCTCGAGTGATGAGAGAGCTGTTCAGTCTCTACTCTACCTAATTGCTGATTTCCAGTATCTTTTAAAATGTAAAATGTAAAAGCTAGAAGATGGACTGTAGTCTTAAAGGGCAAGAAACGTGATATGTCCTGGGGCATTTACTTATTATTTTGGGATAGAGTAACAGAATAGGTATAAACATAAAAACTATTTATATTTACAATAATTACATCAGTAATTTGAAAGACCTGCCTTATTCTGATTTCTGTTATGCTTCTTTTAAAAAGTCTAGTGCTTCATTGACTGTGGTCAGTTTATTCGATGTTTATAGGATGTTTTCCTAAATAATTGTTAAATTCTGTGTTTGGCACTGTCTGAAAACACATTAGATGTATTATACAATATGAATTCTTTTCATTCTTCAGGGTGTAAATGTGGCAAGATGAAAGGGGAGAATCCTTAATTTGAAACAAGTACGCGATATCCTCTTGTCTTGTATGAGAAGCTCTGTTGAGCTGAATGATAGCTGAAAGGGCAAGCTGTTGTATCAAGAGGAGTTAGCAGAAAAACTGCTGTTCTCTCAACCAGCACCTCTCCAGAAAGCTCACAGAGTAGTTTACTGGTTCCATTCACATTTTGAAGTCAGTACCCTAACTTATATGTGGATGAAATGTCAGCTTTGTACTGGTATTCAGGTTTAAAAAAGTAAGTAAATATTCATGTACTGCTATCAAGTTCTATTTTAGAATTTAAAATGACATAATCCTTTCCTAAAGGCTGGAGATTTTACGGCAGAATCATCTAACGCTACAGTTAAGATAAAAATGAGCCATTCTGTTTCTTCTATTTCTTCAGCATCCAGCAGAATTGATTAATAGAATTACTTCATCTGATTTCTGTCCTTATGAT
Source organism: Chelydra serpentina (assembly GCA_037349315.1). Lineage (NCBI taxonomy): Eukaryota > Metazoa > Chordata > Testudines > Chelydridae > Chelydra > Chelydra serpentina. The sequence continues at coordinate 35,208,311 of JBAIAC010000042.1, forward strand.
CAAGAGTTCCATTTGTACCAGAACAACCCTTTTTTACTATTATATTTGGAGTTCCAACTCTAAATTTGATCAGGAGAAAAGAAAGTATATTTCCAATTTTTCATTTACAGATGCACCCTCCCCAGGATTAGAGGAAAATTAGAGTTTTGTAAAGGAAGACTGAAATCCTTACACAAAAGGGGGTCATGTATAGGATTTAACCGTGGTGCATCATGACTACAGCCTGTTGATAATAAGATTTGTACATACAGCTAGAGTGACAGACTGGTACTCAAAAATAATGAGTATTAGTGCATAATGTGCTTATACTACAAATTCAGTTACTTCCATATAAGAGTTGAAAATGTTTAATCTGAAAAATACATCTAGACCTTCATGAAGAATGTTAGAAGGAAATAATAACACCATCAAATCATTCATAAACTGTTTTTCCCCAATCATTTTGAGCAAAGGATAGTATAGAACTTAAAATGTACGAGCCTTAACAGAGAAAATATCCTTTTGTCTGTTGTTTACCTAGCATAATGCAACATACATTTGCTTTTTTTGTCATATTCTTAGTCTCTATAGGTTTTTTTGGTGTGTTAAGTGTATTCTGTTAAACAGTCAGTATTTTTACAGCAAGTCAATATAGCTGATAGAAAGCTTATAGTCTTTATTTGTGTGCATGGTTAGTGTATGGAATGTGCTGTGTAATAAATGGAGACTTATCAGAAGAGATGTCTGACTGTTTGTATTATCTTCCCTTCATGAGAGGATGTATCTAAGAGATTATTTTTACTGACTATTATTAGCAATTAAGAATGTGTTACTTTCCAGGAAAGGCTTTTGGGCCATTGTTCCACAGATCAGAGTCAATAAACTCTGAGCTGCTCATAATAGCCTTCTTTCTCATTGAAGCCTTGGACTTGCCCTAACTTCATCAGAGTAGAGAAAAAAAGATAATAATGTGAACAATAGGAGCCGTGGAGTTTGACTTAGGCCTAATGTTAGGAGGCTGTAAAAACTGTCAAGGAGCTTGATTGATTGGCTCTCACGCTGCAGTCCCCTGTGCAAAGCAATAATGTTCCTGCCTCAACTGAGAGGACTTGATGTGCCACCTGGGGTCATAGCTTATCAGCCTGAGGGGCCAATGTTTCAGACGAGGTCAAAGTTCAGCCAATAATTTATACAGAAATTTGCGCATAGATTCTCAAGTAAGACAAGTTTTATCTTGACATTGTTTGTCTGACCAAGGTGAGAATTAAGTCATGGCTGAGAGTTCAGCCTCTTCTTGCTCTTGCTGAAGCCAGGCAAGTTTTCATTAATGCTGAAACATGCTTCTGTCATAGTGTCAGTGACATTTTCCCAGGAGAGACTGAGAGAAATGTGGGGTCATCTGGGCAAAGCTTCCCAGCTAACATGGTCTGTGGACTTTTTAAGCTGATTATATTAGGGCTACTAACACACAAACTATAAGATTCTGCTGAAATTTTGGGTATGATTGTCCTGTGCTCAGTGTCTAACACAGTTTTGTTTCTAAATCAATGAAAGTCAAAGGTGGATCAGCTTTACAAGTAGAGTAAAACTGTAGTAGCTGTATGGATCACACAGGTCAAGGAAAGCTAGCCTGTCTCTAACTAGTGAATGGAAAAATTGGGACACTCTGCACAAAGGAGAGTATTAGGAAAACTGTTCATGCAATCAGTAAGAAGAAGAAATACCTACCTCGAAGTGTACTGATCACTAAGGGGAAACTGGTTTTTTGGTAGTTTCCCACTGCATTCCATCAATATTGGTGAACAGCTGGGATAAGCCAACTGGTTAATCAGGGAGTCTACCAGTTTCACCCACTTGGGGAGTAATTTAAAGAAAAAAGTTGAACTGGACTATGACACCTACTGAGGTTGGTCAGTGAATAACTAGCTAACTTTTGTTCTGCCCCAGCAAAATGCCTACTTTGCTTCAGTAAATGCTAACAAAGGCCCTTTTTGCCTTTCCTCTGCTCAAGGAGAACACTATTAGTCACACTTCATTAGGCTTGTTTACAGAAAAGAGCTGGTCTCTAAGCATGTTATTGAAATACTTGTACCTGTGTTGGGCTTCTTTTCCCCAACTAAAAAATAAAAATTTTGGAATGTGGACAGCAGGGGAAGGTGGCAAGAAAACCACTATTATTTTCTAGAAAAACTGGTTTGTCAGAGGGAAACTGTGAAGATTATTTAGCATTTAACCTTCTTTATTTTTTCCTAGAGCCCTTCTTAAGAGCTTGGTTACTGATAGTCCGTAATATTTATTTTGTGTGGGTGTGGTTCCTTAGTTTGTTTGTTTTGGGTGTTTTTGGTAGTCTAGGACGTGGAGAAATAGATTTCAGGCAAAGCTTTTGTGTGGTGTTCAACTGCTGGCTGTTGCATCATTAGGCTTGCAATAACTTCTTCAAATTCCAAACCGACCTGGTGGTTCTAAGGAATTTTAAGTCCTCAAATTCACAAGCCTCCCACTCCCATTTTTCTAGACAGTCCAGGAGATGGAACAGGTCAAGATTAGTAGGTTCTTGGTGAGAGATGTTTGTCTTGTACTAATCTAAATTAATAAATCTGAAGAAGGTGTGGGGGAGTGGGGTTGGGGAGTAAAACCGCAAACTGGAAGATGAGTAACCTTAATAATTTCCAGTTACAATGATTCACAGTGTTAGGAGGCTAACACTGGAATCATTGTAATTGGAAATTATTAAGGTTACTCTAGTGTACATTTTATTGTTGACTGTTCTTAGCTAGAGTTCATCATTTTCTAGTTTTGGTTATTTTACTGTGACATTTAATTATGTGATGTTATTGCCTGAAGAGCTTGAAAGATTTCACCCGCACAGACATGTAAGATGTGGGCCAAAGCCTCATGACAAATAAAAATGGGGAACTGGTCTTTTATTAACTGTAATAGGAACTCCTTAGAGACTCATGTAAAAGAAATCCCATGCAAACTCTATCCCCGTTTTGTCTTGAGAGCCTCTGGCTCAGGTGTTTTCCCCATTACTTACCCTTTCCCCAGACTGAGGACAATGAAGCCTTTAAACGATATGTGAAACTTAATGCAGACACACACGCTGGTAGAATGCAGTTCAGTGGCTTTCAGTATTTTCAGCTGCTGTTTTAAATTCCAGTGAGTGAAATAATAGAGAAGTGATCATGTCTAGTAACTGCTCTTGGCCTTTGTAAAGAATGGCTTGTTAGGAGGCTGTATGATTTAGTGAAGCCATAGCTGGCTGCAAACAGAGCTATAGGAATGTGTTCTCTCTTGGGCCTGGTATCTGGAGATGAAAAGGCTCCAAAGCTGGCACAAAAGCAAATAAACGTTTTGACTTTAAATAAAGCAGCATGATTTATATCAGGCTCTGCTTTTTGGCCCCAACAAGATACATGGATCGGCAGCAGCTTTTTGAGGTTGAGCTGAACTGTCTGCCTGTTCCCACTGCATTTTGATATCTGAAGTCCACAGATTTGGTTTTTGTGGTGGTTTTGTTTGTTTGTATCCTTACTCCTCTCTTCCCCCAAACTCTGCTTCCTTCACTCCTGTTCCCTGCTGGCTTATGTTTCATTAATTGTTCCACACTTTTGACAAATAATTGTGCCAGTGTTCACACGTGGCAACCCTTTATCACCATAGATAGCAATGGGGGACTAATCACTGAAGACACTTGAAGGTTTATTGTTGTTTGGTGTGTTTTTGCATTTACACTCCCAGTGCATTTTAGAGCCAGGAAACAAAGTTCTGTTGATGTGTGTTAATGCTGGCTAGCTATTTGTTTATTTATTACTATGAGCTCTTTTGGCAATTTTTTTTTTTTTTAAATAATGAGCTTCCCTATTTCTTCAGCTGTTTCTCAACAGTTTACTGCTGAAAACAGCGCTTACGTGATCTGACATCTGAGAGAGAATAGGAAGGAGGCAGATAATCGTTAAAGGACTCCTGAGTGCCTGACCATGTGAGGAAGAATGGTTTTGATTTTCCTCTTTTTGTCTTACATTATTTTGATTTAATCTTTTTTTCTCTAATCTTGTTTTGCTTTTCTGTTTACTTGGTTTTTAAGGTGAAAGAGTTTGAGGGAGCAGTAACTAGCTGAAGAGATCCTGTAATTAATATAGACTGCAGGAAGTGAGTGTGACAGATGAGTTGAAAGGCCTTGCATTCTGTTGCTTATCTCAAGTGACATGTGGTGCTGGGAGTATAAGCAAAGACAGTGGATTTTTTTTTCTTTCCTCTGTAGTATAATGCAGAAGACTGGCCATGTGTTCCACAAAGCAATAACATAGTGTGGAAAGCCGTTGACCAAAATAACTCTCCTTGAGAAACTAGTGGTAAATTTGGGAGATTACAAAAGAGCGTTTCCTTTTCTGTATCAGAATTGTTACCATATGACTTTTTGATGTTAGAGAATATGAATCACAAAGCGTGATTATTGCAGTTAAAGAACAAAAAGTGCTGCTGGAGAAAAAATAATTAACTTTTTTTCTGAAACAGATTTGATCTTGTTCAGAATATGCAGATATTAAAAGATTTTTCTACTAACTATATTTCCAGTTGGCACCGAAACCTTAGGTCTGCAGCTTTGTTTTCAAACTTTAGAAGAACCGGGAAATGGGTCAGTTGCTCTGACCAGAGAAAAGATAGAGATTAAAAACAATAAGTCTCAAATTGCACTCTGGAGGTCAGATAACAGTAGTTAGTTTTACAGTAATGTTAATTGCATTTTTTCCTGTAAAGGATGCAAACAGTGGTCTAATGTTTGTAAACAAATGCAAGAGGGTAGCAAGAATTGATCAAAAGCTTTCCTAATTCTAGGAAGAACTAACCATTTTCAGGTCAGTTTGACAGAAGAAAGAACTAGCTATGTTGGTGGCTGTGGCTTCATAGTTTTGGAAACCATTCTTCCAAGTGGCTTATATTTTCGTGTAGTTATTCAGTTTGCAGTAAATCTACCAGTTATTTTGGGTCAAATCTGCAGTGCGGGTAACTCTCACTCTTCACTAAGTCTTTTGCTGCCTAGGAAAAGAATGCAGGATTTTGCCCTTCATTAATTAGGAACTTCTACATTAATTAGGATAATTCTAGGAATTATCAGTTATCTGCTCACATGTAGATGGTGGAAATAGAATAATAGAGTTCACTTATACTTTAACTAACAAAGGAATATTTTAAAAATTATTTAAGGGAAACCTACAGTGAAAATATAATACAGAAAAGTCGATAAGGTATACCAGGGCTTGGCTTTTACACTGTACTAGCTTCTAAAACTATACTAACATTAGCATTTAGGTGGTTGCTTTGTGCACACAGAGATTACCATTTCATATCACCCTTAGCAACAAGCCTTCCTAACATGCTGTTGTATTTTATTCTAGAGCTGGGAAAGGATAATGTTACTAGGGAGGCAAGAAAAAGAAAAGCAGCAAGAGCTTCTTTTGGCTGACCAGTCAACTGAATATTGACCAACTGTCTTCATGAGAAAGAAATAGATGGTGGTGAATAAGCTAGAGTCTAGTTTTCCAAGAAGCTCAACGATTTTCCCAAATCAATACAGCTCATCAGGCTTCAGAACAAAGGCTGCAGGGGATGTGACAGTGATGGAAGTGGCTGTGTGTTCTTTTGTGAATTAAAGCATGCGGGCCCATGGGGAAATGGGCTTTCTTCAGTTATGGTTTTCAATGCTTGTTCTGTGTGCTTTGGGAGAAATCTTTAGGTTTTTGTGAGGTTTTTTTTACATGGGATAAAAAGGTTGTCTTCTTGATGGCCAGAAACAATAGCTACAAGAAATAATCTTTGTTGTGTAAATGTTGCAACTAGCCAAATGAATAACAAATCATTTCAAGTCAAGGTGCTTGTTGTTTTAAATAACTTGTGGTGATGACTTCATAGTTAAGAGAGAAATAAAAAAGGCACAGTATTTGAATTAAGCACCTGGCAAATGTAAACTGACATTATTCAAAACCTACTGGAAATCACATGAAAATGAATTGAGTCTGGTACCTTGTTGATGAGGCTATAAATTAATGTGGATAGAGTAATGCCAACCTACGCTAGCCATCGACAGAGCAACACTATTTAAACCAGAAATGTTTAGTCCTTCTTCAGACCTTTAATCTTTAAGATCACTGTGCTTTCATAAAGTAGTACATTAACACTAGAGTGATGTGTTTCAAAGGTTTATGACTGTAGCAGCAGCACACTAAGGCATAAAGTGTTTCATTACGGTTCTCTTTGTTAATGCTGCCCTATCTCCTGTGCTCCATTGCTGTACGTTATTTGTTCAGATAAAGCCCAATGTTCAGGGTGACTAATCACAGATCTGTGTTCCAGATGGTTTGATTACAGGATGTGGGTAAAGTGACTCTTCAAACATTCGGCCCAGCAGTAGGGCTCGCGGGAGGGAGAGGGGGGAGAACCATCTTGCGTTTTCTGGTCACCTGACAATCATTACCATTCAAAAATTGTTGATCTTGGTTTCTGCAACCTGCTGTAGATGGTGAGATTCTTAGGTGGTGTTACGTGTATTACGTGATAAAACTAGTGAAAAATATAGTTTCTGGATCACTATAACACAAATTCACTCTTCAGTGTAGATTTATAAGCGTTTCCTGTGGCTTTTAGGTTATTGAAAACATACTTGGAAGGCATAATTGAAATATTGAAATAATACTTGGAAGGCAAAAAATAGTGCATAATTTGCATTGAAAGTATAATATGAAAATGTTTAAGCATTTTTGTTTTTGTTGTACATGGATGGATAGATGGAGGGTTATATGATGGATAATGCTGTGGTATAAATTTTTTAATACCAGTCTGGGTTGACTGTTATGGAGCTCAGAAGTTATACTGGTCCTCCTAAATGAGTGACAATAAAAAGTTCAAACCATGTATGAGTCTTAATCTCCTAAATTGTGGCTTTTCCTTCTCCTCTCCTTCCCATAATTTTTGACACTTGAAATACTTTAGTTATTGTGGACACAATGATGTCAAATAGGTATGAACAGAACTTAGTTGACAGCCGAAGTGTAGAATAAAGCTAGCTTAATCCTTGGGCAGCAATTTATTTCATGGCTGACAGCCCAAACTATGGAAAACTATCTTAAGTGTATCTGTGTTATGTATATTCTGCAGACAGGGGCCAAATACCAATTCTAATTTGATTTGTGTAACAATTTACAAATTTACTGATAGTGAAGATATTCAGAATTGATTTTGTGTGCTTGTGTGTGTGCATCAAGTGACAACGTGGTGATATGCCATTTTGAAGTCCTGCGATTGGTCTCTTGACGTTCAAGAGCTGCTAAATCAGAAAAGCTTTGGTATAAAAGTCTCTCCAATTTGACTTTGTTTGGGGGACACTGACAAAAAAAGAAGTGCAGTACTTACTGCCTGGGAGTTTTTCTCTGTGGCTTCAAGTGAGCAAAAACTGTCTGAAAGTCAGGGGGGGGAGGAGGAATAGCAAAAACTGTCTGAAAGTGGCGGGGGAGGAATAGCTCAGTGGTTTGAGCATTGGCCTGCTAAACCCAGGGTTGTGAGTTCAGTCCTTGGGACCTTAGGGGGCCATTTAGGGATCTGGGGCAAAAATTGGGGATTGGTCCTGCTTTGAGCAGGGGGTTGGACTAGATGACCTCCTAAGGTCCCTTCCAACCCTGAGATTCTATGATTCTCCAGCATGGTACGCCAGCATGGCAAGCCAATTAGGCTTGACTACCATTCAGATCAATATTTTAAGCAAGTTGAACTCCACTTAACCCATGTTTAGGCATTTGATTGAAAAAAATGGTCCTCACCTTTGGAAGATCAGCTGGAAGATATTCAGAAGATCTTTGTGTAAACCTGCTGACGTCATTTTACTGGCCAAATTCTCTGCTGAAGTAAATGGAAACAGCACTATTGGCATCAATGCTGCACCCATTCACACCAGCAGAGAATTTGGCCCTATAATCCAGCCCTTGAGTTATTTAGGAAGATAGGTTAGATTTGATCTCTTAAGTAAACTAGCATTTCTCTGGTAGTTGCTGTGATCTACATCCCATGTGAGCATTTAATTGCTCTCCTATTATAATAGATTTAGTGGCTATTTATGCAGTGCTTTGAAAGTATGACATACTTTATAAAGTCATTATTTTCAAAAATTGGGGCCTAAAGTCCTAAATTTATTAACTCTGAACCTAAATAAGTGACCTCATTTTCAAACTTTTGAGCACTGGCTTCAACAAATCTTGGCTTAAGTTTATTATTATGATTTATTAACAGAACTATGAAAGCTGTTGGCGTCTGTTAGTCTCGAGAGACGATGGATCTGCGCCCATTGGGAATGTTTAGTTGATGGTTGTGCAGCGTCTGTTGTGGCTGTAGAGCCCCACACGAGAGTGGCAGTCTCAATTGCATTTGCTGCATTTGAAGGCGGTGTCAGCTGTGGGTTGGAGCCGCTGCTTCCTTTTTCGTTGAACCCGCTTTTCCTCGGCAAGCTGCCGCAGCTTGTCTTCACCAGTTTTCAATCCAGTGGTCAGAGCATGTCTCCATCTGCATCTGTCCTGGGCGAGCTCTTCCCAGCTGTTGATGTCCATTTGAATAGTCTTCAGGTCTCTCTTACAGACATCCTTGAAGCGAAGGTGGGGCCGTCCTGTAGCTCTGTTTCCGGAGGCAAGTTCGGCATACAACAGGTCTTTGGGGAGCCATCCATCTTCTATGCGACTTAGATGGCCAAGCCATCTGAGGCGGCGTTGACGGAGGAGAGTGAACATGCTGGAGATCTTGGCACGTTCCAGCACCTCGTTGTTCGTCATTCGATCACTCCAAGTGATCCCGAGTATGCGACGGAGGCAGCGCATGTGGAAGGCATTCAGTCTCTTTTCTTGCGAAGCGTAGAGGGTCCAAGTTTCGCTGGCGTAGAGAAGAATGTTTAGCACACATGCGCGGTACACAGCGACCTTTGTGTTGATGGTCAGCATGTTGTTGTTCCACACTCTGTGACAAACTGGACAAAATTGTGAAGGCCTTGCCGATTCTACGGTTGATCTCAGGGTCCAGTGAGAGGTTGTCCGTGATGGTAGATCCGAGGTAGGTGAACTGACTGACCACCTCTAGCACATAGTCATTGATGGCAATGCTTGGATGTTCTGCATCCTGGGCCATAACTTTGGTCTTCTGAAGACTGATTGTCAACCCGAACTCTTCGCAAGCTCTGGAAAAGCAGTCAATCAGACGCTGAAGATCGATTTCTGTGTGGGTGGCCAGGGCAGCGTCGTCTGCAAACAGCATGTCTCTTATTGTTGCCTCCCGTACCTTGCTTTTGGCCTTTAGTCGAGCCAGATTGAAAAGTCTCCCGTCAGACCGGGTGTGGAGATAGACTCTCTCTGTGGAATTTCCAAAGGCACGTTTCAGCAACGCTGCGAAGAAGATGCCGAAGAGTATGGGAGCGAGAACGCAGCCTTGTTTTACTCCACTGTGGATATCGAAGGCATCGGAGGACGAGCCATCATACAGTACTGTGCCTTTCATGTTGTCGTGAAAAGACTGGATCACGCTCAGCAGCTTCGGTGGGCAGCCAATCTTTGCCAGGATCTTGAACAGCCCATCTCTGTTCACAAGGTCGAAAGCTTTGGTCAGGTCTATGAAGGCAAGGAGTAGCGGCTTATGCTGTTCTCTGCATTTCTCTTGCAGGTGCCTTAAGGAGAAAACCATATCGGTTGTGGATCTCCCTGCTCGGAACCCGCACTGTGACTCTGAGTAAACTCTGTCAGCAAGCTTCTGCGGTCTGTTCAGGATCATGCGTGCAAAGACTTTACCCACAACACTCAGGAGTAATATGCCTCTGTAGTTGTTGCAGTCGCTTCTATCACCCTTGTTCTTGTAGAGGGTCACGATGTTGGCGTGTCTCATATCCTGAGGTACTGCACCTTCATCCCAGCACTGACAGAGGAGGTCGTGGAGGTGTTCTAGGAGGACATTGATGCCACACTTGATAACTTCTGGTGGGATGCCATCCTTTCCTGGAGCCTTTCCTGTGGACAAGCTCTCAATTACTTCAGTTCTTCCATGGTGGGCTTCTCATCCAGCTCAGTTTCAACGGGAAAACCATCCACGGTATTGAGGGCAGCTTCGGTGATGGTGTTTTGCCTGGAGTACACTTCAGAGTAGTGCTCCACCCATCTATCCATCTGCTTGCTCTTCTCCTGGATGTTTTCGCCTGTTGCAGACTTTAGTGACACACTCCACTTCTTTGTGGGTCCCATGGCCTTCTTGATGCCATCATACATTCCCCTGATGTTTCCAGTGTCAGCAGATAGTTGAATGCTCCGGCAGAGCTGAAGCCAGTAATCATTTGCACACTGTCGAGCTAGTCTCTGTACTTTGCTCCTGGCAAATCGGTACTCTTGTAGAGTCCTATGACTGGGGGAACGCTTATACTCCAGGTGAACAGCGTGGCGTTCTTCAATGGCTGGAGTGAGTGTGGCGGAGTTGGCCTCAAACCAGTCATTGTTCATTTTTCGTTTCTTTCCAAAAACTTTCATGGCTGTGCTGTGTACTGCGTCTCTGATGTGGTCCCATCTCTTTGGCGTAGCCACCAGGAGGCATGCAGTTCAGCACCTCGGAGAGCTCATGGGTAAATTTCTCTGCCTTGTCTGGGTGTGCGGTCTTGCTCACATCAATGCGGGGTTTTCCCTCTGGCCTAGAGCGATGAATCTTCTTTGGCTGTAGCTTCATCTTGCTGCACACCAGCGAATGATCACTGTCGCAGTCAGCACTGTGGAAGGTGCGAGTAAGCAGGACGCACTTCAAGGCAGACCGCCTGATGATGATCAGGTCGAGTTGGTGCCAGTGCATGGAGCGAGGGTGTCTCCAGGACACTTTGTGTTGAGGCTTTGTCTGGAAGAATGAGTTGGTGATGCTGAGGTCATGGTACGAGCACAGTTCCAGAAGTTGTTGTCCATTCTCATTCATTTCTCCAACACCAAACTTTAGAAGACAGGTTGGCCAAAAGTCGTGGTCAGCGCCCACTCTGGCATTGAAGTCACCCAGTAGTATCAAGTGCTCTTCTTTAGGGATACTCCTGATGATCGTGTCTAACTGGTCGTAGAACTCGTCCTTGGTATCCCTGGTGGCGCCGAGTGTTGGTGCATACACGCTGATCAGGTTGACGGGTCCAGTGGATGTGTGGAGTCGGAGCGATAACAGTCTTTCAGTTCCTTGTTGACCAGGTTCCACCATCCCCAGTAAAGAATTTCTTACGGCAAATCCAACACCACACTCTCTGATTTCTTCGGCACTCTTCCCTTGCCAGAAGAATGTATAGTTCTTTTCCCTGAGAATCCCAGCGTCTGTCAGCCATGTCTCTTGCAATGCGACTATGTCGATTTGGAGTCGTGCTAGCTCATCGTTGATGACTGCAGTCTTCCGAACATCGCTGATTGCCTGAAGGTCTGTGATAGGCCAGTTGTCATGGTCCGTACATTCCAGCATCCTAACTTGAGGGCTGGTTTCTTATGTTGGTTTTCTTTTGTTGTTGCCTGGTGCATGGTTCGCAGTCCACTTATCGGGTACTCACGTACACTAAGCCCCACGCACCCAGTGAAGCATGTGAACTGTGGCGGGACAACACCTTATTGGCTGGGGGCTGCCCAGCTTCAGGCGGGCGATAGTTGTCTAGTGAGACGTGGTGATCCCTCCCACCGTCGGAAGCAACCCCGGTGCCAGTTCTACACCAATTGAGCAGGAGGCTTATAACCGGTAAACTGTTGCTTCCCGTGTTGTGTCGACGCTGTGAGGCGAAGCTGGAGTGTCCTCTCCAGGGCGCAAGCCAGGGCAGGGTGATATGGAGCAACAGCTGTTGCCCATGCAGCAGAACCCCCCTCTCCACGCAACTGATGGATCCAAGGGAAAGACAATGTCGATACAACTTGGCACCAGTGGCGTCGCAGGAGTTGCCGGAATGACGTTGAGGACAATGTCAGACCGCCATCGGGACTCCGACACCGGATTTGGTTTCAGGGTTGACTCCCTTAGCCTTTCCCATGAGTGGGTATTGCCACAAGGCAGCGGAGGTTTTAAATCAGAGTTTTCCTTCTCCTAGGTGGGCTGCCTTCCAAGGCTAATGAGCCCCACCTGCCCAAACTATGAAACTATGAAAGCAAATCATGTATTATCATAACACTTACATGCATTGTCTAGTCCTTTCCGCTGCAAGGCTGTTGGGGTGACTGCAAGGGCTTCTGAAGCTACTCAGAGCATTAGGCTTGAGGTGGCCCCAGTCCTAATTTACAGTCTGGGAGAGAAGAATGACTCTCTCCCTACTGCCACCATTACCTTGACGATCCCCAGTGCCCAGTTGAGATCCTTGTGGTGAACAGTGTAGACCGTATTTATGCTTTCTCTCTTTTTCTAATTTGACAACCGGTCTCCTAAGCAGGGCTGGCTCCAAGCACCAGCAAAATAAGCTGGTGCTTGGGGCGGCACATTTTTAGGGGCGGCATTCTGACACGGGCCATGTCGTCCCTAGAAATGTGCCCCGGCCGGCCGCCCCAGCTCACCTCCGCTTTGTGCTGGCACGGCCGCAGCGTCTCCCCCTCCCTCCCAGGTATGCTCCAGCCAGGGAGAGCGTGGCATGCCGCGCGCTCGCTCCCTGCCGGCTGGGGGGGCCACGGGCATGCCCCGCTCGCTCCTCGCCGGCGCTCCAGCCGGGGAGAGCAGGGCAGCCGGTATGCCGCGCTCACTCCCCGCCGGCCGGGGAGAGCCAGGGCCGCAGGCATGCTGCCCACACTCCCAGTGGGAGAGGTGGGCGCGCGGTTGTTTCGGTGGGCATTGGGTTTTTTGTTTGTTTCGGGGGGCGGCGTTTGGGGTTTCCTTTTTTTTTTTTTTTGCTTGGGGCGGCAAAAACGTTAGAGCCGCCCCTGCTCCTAAGTTGTATACAGTGTAGTTAACACTAAGAGAGAATTTAGTGTTATATGTATTGTAATGCTTAGCATATATAGCACTGCTATTGATATTTATTTTTACTGATATTGTTTTTAAATCACTGCTGAAATAATGTAGACTTTTCCTCCACCAAAATTGTGTTACATACCTTATTATCTAAATTTATATTCAGTAGCCAATGAATTTCAGGCCTGCTATTTGGTATCCAATGAGTGAAAAGAAGGAAGGAAAAGAAAAGTGGGTTCACCGCATCATGAAAACATACAAAATACTTCTTCCTTAAACTTGCTGATGAAGTGACTGTAGTTTAAATTGTCACTTTTTATGTCATTCTTTCATCCAATAACAAAACTCCAGTACATGCTTACAGTTTCTACCCTTCCTATGCACTAAATTGAGTAATACTATTCCAAAATGGTGTTGGGAACACCTTATTGTGTCCTTGGGATATTTATGTATATTCTGTTTTCACAACTGGCTTAGCTTCATTTTTGCCATAATTATCTCTTCCTACTATGTGGCTGTGAAGCTGAAGAGCAATGAAAAGCCCTCAAAATGATGCAACAAATGTGAAATAAGAATAAATGTCTCTCATATAGGATCTTCTGCCACCGCTAAGGGCCTGATCGTCTGATCATCAATGGAAAGGATCGCATAGACTTCATTGGTCTTTGCGAGAGCCCCATACTATTCTTTGGCATCTCTTACGCTTACATTAAAGCCTATTTGTAAGACCTTGACTGAGCTATTGAGTAACTGGTCAATGGATGTTGGCGCAAAAAAATATTGACCAGCTTAGGTAACCTGATCCTGTCTCATTCTATTGGATTGTTTTTAAGAATCCAAAGGTGTAATACATTTACTTTCTTTCTTAGAGAACTGGTTACTTGTGTCCACTTTTCAATAAAAAAAGAAATCTACAGCAGCAGGAGTGTCAACTTCTGAGATATTGAAAAAGATTGTTCCTTACACTTGGCTGTTTTGATTTCTGGGTGCTTGACACTTCTTGGAGTGCAGGATATCGCTTGTTACAGAAGTATCCTAATTGTGAATGCCCTTGTTAACTTGAAAATAGAATGATATATCCAAATTGTGAAGGGAATGTATGCTCCTATTTTGGGGATATGTTGTTTGCTATTATATACATACCTTATAAACTATGCTCAAATCCTAATACTTAAACCAACATGGAATTAGTAGTCCACCTACACTAGTTTGGAAGAGGTATTTTTATTTAACCTAATCATATTTATTATTATTTTGATACGACTGCATCAGAAATGTGCTAGGCACTTTACAACTAAGTACTTTTAAAGGACTAGTTCCCTGAAGAGAGAAACTTATAATCTAAATATTTTGTGATCAAATTTCATTATAAATGTCTGAGTTTTTCTCCCTCCTTGAATATAACATTCATTTCCCCTTGGTTATTTTGAGCAGTTTTGTCCTTCCCTGTGGAAGGAATACTAATGTGCAGATAGCATCATACCCTGGTTTCCTCAAAATATTTTCCCATTGTGCCTCCTGTTGAAATAATGCTAAAGAAATGGGCTGAAGAGGGGTAGTGTAATGAATAGAAAAAATAATCTTTCTTGTTTGAGTGATTGCACACTGAAGGTGTGTGCACACCTGCCTTGTGTACATTTGTCAGACATTTTCCCCTAAGCAGTACCTGATGGGGCAGTATGAGTGCCCTCTGGTGCTTCGCGCCACTGCACGCAGGTATGAAGGGCCATGCTGCCCCTGACCCACCTCAGTTCCTTCCTACCACCAGTGATGATTGTTGGAGCGCTGATCTTTGTGTCTGTAACTCTTCCCTCTAGTAGTGTAAATAGTACCTGTAGAGTTGGTTTTTAGTTTAGTGTAGTGTGTTTGTATATATTTAGAGATAAGAATAAGTTTGGAATAGTAATTTTCTAGAGTGGGGTTCCTGGTTGGATAATGGGCTCTGTACGAGACTAATGCCTCGTTCTCCCGTCTTCAAGGCCTGTCAGCCATGTAATAAGTTTATGCCAGTGAGCGACCCACACCCCAGCTGCCTTGAGTGTCTGTGAGAGGCGCATGTGAGTGACAAATGTCACATTTTGTAGAGGGTTCAAACCCCAATAGAAAAAGGACAGGGCTGCCAGACTCAAGTACTTTCTATTGAAGTCTGCACTTCACCTGTCCTCAGAACCTTCCTACTCAGAATGGATACTGAGCACATCAGCTAGGAGTGAATGGGTACTGAGCACATCTGAATCAGTTAGGAGTGCTCCCCCTTCTCTGAGTCCAGAGGCAGATCCCCTTTGCCGGTACCTATAAGAAAAGACATATAAGTGTCCCAAAGACTCTGTACCGCGGCCTTCAAATTCTACTCTGAAGGGACCGAGCGGAGCCAAGGACTCAGAGGTACGCTCAAAGAAGAGTCATCCCGACACAGTCCATAAGGCAGGAAGGATTGCTGAATCTGGAGCACCATAATTGTCCATTGAGATCAATCCTTAAAGGACATATCTTTCGGTACTGCAGACTCAGGAGCCCTTTCCAGTGCCGTCTACAACTAAGACTTTTGTGGTAGACAGAGAGTTGCGTAACCCTGCTGTTCAGGGGAACCCGTTACTGGGATTGGAAGCGTATGCTTCTGCAGTCCCAGCTCCAGAGCACTGTTCGATACCAGTGGCTTCAACAGTTATGGCTCCTCTACGTGGGGTTCTATTTAGAGGGAAGCCAGCAATGATCTTATTGGTACCCCCATCTCCAGACTGGGAGCTGGTCTACCCGGTACTGATGGGGGTCAGCTCCACCGTGATCTGAGAAAGTGGAATCCTTATCAGACTCTGAGGTCAGGTCATATGTGTCTCGACCTGAGCATACCCAGCAGCCCCAGTGGGGTGCCTGCCCATTGTTGTAGCAGCCACAGCCACCTGCTTTTGGTCCCCTCTGGGCTTCCCTCTGCATTCTAGAGCCTCTCCACTCCCTTTCCACCCCTCAATATTGGCTAGATACAGGAATCATCTGCAACAAGGTCACAATCTTCCTTCCCCCAGGTCTGGTGTCGGACAGTGGGAACCGTGTGCTTGGGACTCTCCTGTGGAGGAACTGGAGTAGGGACCACCTCACAACCCGTAGCATCGTCTTCTTCATGGCCTGATGAGGTGGTAGTGACTGAGTCTGCTTTTCCCCCTCCTGATTTCAGAGCTCATCAAGACTTGTTGAGGAGGTGGCTGCAGCTCTGTATTTCCACCCAGAAGAGGTGCAGCAAAGGTCACGCAGGCCCATGGACATTTTAGCTTCTGCAGGACTTTCTAGGGTAGCTGTCCCTATTACTGAGGCTAAGCTGGAATTTGTCAAGGGTTTATGGCAAACTGCATCTTCCCTGCCTCCCACTGCTAAAAGGATGGAAAAAGGATTGAGCACTTCTATAACGAACCTCACCCAGGCTCCCTGGTAGCTGCTGCTGCTAAAAGAAAGAGAGACAGAGGTACCAGGCCTCTACCCTAAAAAGAAAAGAAGCAATGAAAACTAGACCTTGGTTGCCTCAGGATCTATGTCTCGATATAAATATCAAGGGAGCATTGGACCATCTGATTAGCTTGGACAGAGTTCCTTCCGCATATCAAGGGGCAAAGTTGGTTGGTATTCATAGACAACATAGCAGCAATGGTCTTTGTAAACAAACAAGGGGGACCCATTTGATAAAGCAGAAAACTTTATTCCAGAGGAATTTTATAGTTGAGGATCATGAACCCAGAGGCTCTGCTGGGTCTCTACCATTTCAGCCTGTGGGATAGTATCGTGAAGTTCAAAGACAAGCCTCCCGATGAGGCAAAGCAGGAGTTCAGTGCTATGGAGATGGGGAAATTAATTGCCAAAACATCATCGCAAGCGAGCCTGGATGCAGCGGACTAGGGCTCGAGCTATGGCTTTCACCATCATTATGTGATGTTCATCTTGGCTGCAGTCATCAGGTCTTCCTCCAGAGAAGCAACAAACCATCCAAGCCCTCCCATTTGAAGGTCCCTTGCTCTTTTCCAATAAGACAAATGAGAGGCTTCATAGTCTTAAGGGTTCAAGGGAGACCCTTAAGTCTCTGGAGATCTATACACCGGCAACAAAAAGAAAGCTGTTCCTCCCACAGCAGTCCCAATGGTTTCAGTCCTTCATGCCACTTTCCCAGAAGTTACAAGAGGCATCATCCTCCTCCCTCCTCTTCTGCAGCTACCAGTTCTTCTAGGCAAACTGGATCGTCTCTAAACAATCATTTTGACCTGTTGGTTGAGAGCAGTCTACCACTCACCAGAGAACCATCTCTTCCCACGCCAATTTTTGCCAATTGTCCATCCCACTTCCTAAGTGTTCTGACCCGTATTGCCATGGGTCCATGAGTCTTAAGCACGGTGGAACCGGGATACACCCTTCCATTTATTTCTATCCCTCCTTTCTACTTCCTTCCCAGTCTTTCTTCAGGGATCACTCCCATGAGAACATTCTACATCAGGATGTCCAGTCTCTCCTCCTCATGGAGGCCATACAAGAAGCTCCCATGTCATTCAGTGGAAGGGATTTTATTCCTGTTACTTCCTAATTCTGAAGGCAAAGTGTGTGTGGGGATGGGGGCGCTCTGCGCTCTGAGGCCTATTTTAGATCTAAGACAGCTAAACAAGGAAAACAAAAGGCTGTATGATTACTCTAGTGTCTATTATCCCTTCCTTCGATCCTGGGGACTGGTATGTTGCTCTTAACGTAAAGGGATGCTTCTTTTCACATGGAGATTGACGGAAAGTTTCTCAGATTCATGACCACAGATCCCACAATCAATCTGCAGTATTGCCTTTCGGCCTGTCAGCAGCCCCTAGCCTATTCACAAAATGCATGGCTGTAGTAGTGGCATTCCTGCAAAAGTTGGGTGTCCATGTGTTCCCCTACTTGGATGACTGGCTACTAAGAGGCTGCGCCAGGTCTCAGGTACTCTCCAACCCTAGCCACTATTCAGTCCACTTTTGACACTCTCGGGGGCTCCTAATCAATACAAAGAAATCTATCCTCATGCCTTTCAAAGAATAGAATTTATTAGGGCAGCTCTGGACTCTACAAAGGCCGGGGTTCTGCTTCTAGAATGAAGGTTCCAAACAATGCAGGTCAATGCTGTAGATCTAAAAGTGCACTTGTCACTTTAGTTTGGAATTGTCTCAAAATTCTAGGACACATGGTGGTGGCATGCACTTGTGTGGTGTAGCATGCCAGGCTACACCTAGAGAACGACATGGTTGGCTGGCCTTGGTGTACTCACTGGCCCATCATCATATGGACATGGTGGTTCAAGTACCTGCACAAGTCTTATCCTCCCAGGACTGGTGGTTAGAACCTGCCAAGTTTTGTGAGAAAGATACCTTTTACCCTCAAGAACAGTCACTCACTTTAGTCACTGATGCATTAGATCTAGGTTGATGGCTCTCTTCAGACTCATAGCCTTAGGTCGCCTCAGGATCTATATCTCCATATGAATAGCAAGGGAGCTTTGGGCCATTTGTTTAACTTATGTGGAATTCCTTCCACATATCAAGGGGCAAAATTTGTTGGTACTCATAGACAACATAGCAGCCATGATCAGTGTAAACAAACAAGGGGGACCCCTTTGATAAAGTTATGCCAAGAGGTGGTCTTCCTCTGGGATTTATGCATCACCAGTCCCATCAACCTGAGCTGTTTACATTCTGGGAGTTCAAAACACTCTGGCAGACCACCTGATCAGGTTGTTCACAGGTCACCACAAGTGGTCTCTTCATCCAGATGTGTTCACATCCATTTTCCATTGGTGAGGAACTTCTCAAGTGGACCTGTTTGCAACAATAGCAAACAAAAAATGTTCTCTTTTTTTGTTCGCAAGGGGATCGCAGCCCACATCCTTTCAGATGCTTTCCTCCTACCCTGGTCAAAAGATCTGCTGTATGCTTTTCTTCCAGTGCCACTCCTCCCCAAAGTCAAGAAATATTCTGTTTACCTTATTCTAATAGTCCCAGCGTGGCCCCATCAGCATTAGTTTTCAGCGCTACTAGCCCTATTCGTCAGAGCTCCAGACAGTGTGGAAGCTTCATGGCTGACAACCTCAGAATGATTTTTTCTCTAAGGGGATGCAGAAAGTTCTTCTAAATAGTAGGAAGCTTTCAATTGGGTCTACTTATCTTGCTAAATAGATGAGATTATCCATGTGTTCCTTTTTAAGAGGCATCCCTTCAGCTCAGGCTCCAGTTTGCTATATCTTGGACTATTTTTTGTTTCTGAAACAAGGGTTAGCACTTAGCCACCAAATGGACTCTGATGGAACTAACTCAACCTTCTACCCTCCCATGTATAACCGATCCATTTTTTCAAACCCCCATGTCCCTCAGATTTCTAAAATGTTTGCTCAGATTATACCCTCCACAGTGGAGTTTAAATTTCGTTCTAGGAAAGTGAACGGGGTTCCCCCTTTGAACCGCTAGTGATTTCTTCTCTGTTGCACCTGTCTATGAAGGTGGCCTTCTTGGTTGCTATAACCTCAGTTAGGAGAGTATGGGAGCCTCCCTATACAATTTTCTTTAGGGAAACCATTTTCCTTCGACCTCACCCAAAATTAAATGGTTTCAAATTTTTACATTAATCAAGCAGTTTATTTACTGACTTTCTTTCCAAAGCTTCATTTGAACAAAGGGAAAGAAAAGTTCCATACTCCAGATGTTAGAAGAGCCTTGGTTTTTTTACTTGAATCAGACTAGGCCTTTTAAGTCTTTGTCTCAGCTCTTCGTTGCTGTTTCAGACAGAATAAAGGGCCATGCAGTATCCACCCAGATGATCTCTTCCTGGATTTTCAGCTATATGCATTTAAGCTACGGATTACCCTGAGGTGCAATATCAGCCAAAGTGGTGGCTCACTCAACCAGGTCACAGGCAACTTCCATAGCCTTTCTGGCTTGTGTGCCCATACTGGACATTTGTTGGGTGGCAACCTGGTTATCAGTCCATACATTTGCCTTTCACTATGACATCTCACATTAATTTAGAGATGATGCCAGATTTGGACAGGTGGTGCTGCAATCCCTGTTCAAGTAGACTTCATGCCCATCTCCAATTCAAACTGCTTGAGAGTCATCTACAGTGGAATGGACACGTGCTATCACTCAAAGAACTAAAAATAGTTACCTACCTTTCTGTAACTGGTTCTTAAAGATGTGTTGCACATGTCCATTCCACAATCTGTCCTCCTTCCCCTCTCTATCGGAGTCTTTCTGGTAGGAAGGAACTGAGTCGGTTCAGGGGCAGCAGGGCCCTTTATATCTGCTTGCAATGGTGCAAGGCACCAGAGGGCACTCATGCTGTCCTGACAGGTACTGCTGAGGGATAAATTTCCGATAACTGTGCATGAGGCATGCACGCACCTACAGTGAAATGGACATGTGCAACGCATCTCAAAGAACAACAGTTATGGAAAGGTAGGTAACCATTTTTTACAGCTGTTTCCTATACCTTGGCACACACCTAAGGTGAGATATTGTGCCACACCTCTAAGGCCTGGTCTACACTAGGGGCGGGGGTCAATGTAAGGTATGCAACTTCAGCTACGTAAGGTACGACTTTAGCTGAAGTCGATGGACCTCGATCGACTTACCGCGCCATGAGGACGCCACAGGGTCGACTGCTGCTCCTGCCCCGTCGACTCCGCTTCCACCTCTCGCTGGGGTGGACCGGAGTCGACAGCAGAGCGATCGGGGATTGATTTATTGTGTCTACACTAGACGCGAAAAATCGATCCACGAAAGATCGATTGCTACCCACCGATTTGGAGTTCGCCTTCACTAGCTTTCCATCCATAATTTCCAGACAGGCCAAACCATTTCTCTGATCATACCCAGTAAAAGCATTCACAGAGAGGCATAATTTGTAGTAGTGCTATGACTCATGAGATGTGCACACAGAGATTTTTTTCATCTCTGTCAATTGAGTTTCTTCTGAATAGGAAGAAGCATCTGTCAGGATGTGAAGAACCACACAAGAGTCTGTAACCACTTAAGCACATGGGCTCTCAGCACCTCAGCATATGGGGGAGTTTTGTGGGTGAAGTGAGGGAAGGGCCAGTGGATCTGCAGGCACACTCCATGTGGATTGAGATGCAGCAAGATTAGAAGCTACTGGCCATGTAATGCTTCTGAAGCCTGGCAAGAAGATCTCTTCCCCCTCACTCCCCAGCGAATTCCCGGTTATCTAGCTCTGTTACTTGAGTTGTGTGCCAGGATAAAGATTTGGACTAAAGGAACCAATTATAATAATACATCTTAACTAGATTCAACAAGTCATTTTTTTCCAGCTATCAGTATTTTGATCACATCCATTTTCATCTTACGGAGCTCTGCTGCAGTGGGCCTTCTAGTTGTATGTCTCCTTATGAGGCATTCCTAAAATCCCATGTTGCTTCTGTTCACTCAAAGCATGTCTGTTATAATTTTAGTTGTTTAAAAGTGCTTCCTTCACTGCACATTCATAGAGAACTTCCCTGTGGCTAAAGAGATTCTGTAAAAGAAGGAATGAGAATTCATCCTCTTCCATAACTTTTCTTAAAGAGTAGAGAGCGAAGGCTTCCTTTCTACACATGTCTCTGAGGTGACCTAGATCAATCATTCTGTTTCATTCTGGGCATGTTGTTACCAAAAAGATATTGGCAAATTAGAAGGAAGTTTAGACCCAATTCCAGCAAAAAACTTAAGCACATCGTTAACTTAAGCATTTGAGCAGCCCCATTGAAGTGGGACTATATGCATGCTTAAAGTTAAGGATTGATGCCTTAGAAATGACCAACAGAAATAAGTAGGATGTTAGTTGAATTGATTTATAAGGAAAGAACTTACTCCTATTTGCTTGACACATTATTATTTTAAATATACAGTATTGACGGTCTTATACTGAAAGGTCATTTGAATGTCTTCTAAGAATTATTGAATTACTTATTGATTTCAATTATTCTGTGCTTGTGCCTACTTCTGATGCCCGTCTCTGTGCTTTTTCTTTTTTTAAAAATGTAACATACATATACTCTCCATATACACAATATAAAAACTATATATATTAAACCTACATATATTTAACATTATTATGTACAGGGAAATACAATGGTATACAAGTATATAAAAACCAAAGAGGGAGAAAAATCATTTAGGATGATGCATGTGGTTTTAACAAGAAGTAACAACATTAATTTAACTAAGGTTAAATTTAGACAGAATATTAGGAAAATACAGAGAGAGTTCTAATGCTTTGGCATAATCTCCCAAGAGAAGGCATAGAAGCCCAGTTGCTTCGTACATTTAGAACAAGACTGGATAACATACTGAAAATGTACTTTAGGGAACAATTCTGTAGTAACAGAGAGAGATGGGCTAGATAGCATAATAGAATTTAAAGATGGGAAAGATCTATGATTTCCACTCTCAGGGTTATGGTCGTTAGAACAAAATGAGATGAAAGCATTAACATTACCACTGAAATAATTTTAATGTATCTCCATGGTTCAGAAATGTAGAGTTGACATTTAGTTTGGAGCTTCTAGTTTGCAGAAACCAAATTTCCAGTGACAAATCATTAATTTTCATCATATCTCTTCACTGGCACTTTTTCCCTTCTTTTAAGTTTTTGCCCATTCCCTTGAGTAGGTCCAGGGATCACAAAACATTAAATGATTTCAGTGCTTGAGTAAAATGCTATACCATTTATTTTCCCAAAGCCAAAACTTACTATTCTCATTTGGCTCTAGTAGCATATGTGGTCTGAATGTACACTTCCCTATATGAGAGCAATCCACACAGGGATTTATATGCAAGCAACGCTGGATATGTTTGCTCTGTTTTTATAGAGACACAGTTATAAATAGATACTTTTATAGAGGAATATCAGTCTGCAACTATAAAGCTCCCGTGCAGAGGAGCATTGTAGATGGATGAGATTTCTCAAAGGGTACAACTACTCTCTCCCCTCCTCCTCGAAGATTAAACTACCTTTATTTATTTGTTTTTATCAATCACAGTATAATATTGTTCTGGTTTTATTGACCACTCAACTAAAGCTTCTATAAATGATAACAGATTGGAATGGTTTACTATTTTGAGGTATCAGTTTCATTTAGGCCATTATTTATAAAATCTTACCCTGCCTTAAAGTGCCACAGCTGATTAATGATTAATTACTTCTTTTTTAAGTAATCCTTTTCTTAATCCTGTTTTCCTGTGAGCAAATTCAGTTCTTACAGATTTTTTAATAGGTTTGAATGCTATCTTAAACAGTTCATGAGTCTCAGTGTATAAACACAACGTAGTTTAGCAGACAGTAACCTTTCGTCACATTGACAAGCCTAGTTAGTGCAAACAAACCAGTGTTTGATTTACAGAGTCAAGAAGCATTAGGCAAGCCTCTCATTGTTGGGATTATTCCTGCCTGATAAAACAGTTTCTGCATATACAGTCTCTCTCACTCACTCAGTCACCCTCTCACTTACTCGCCTACTCTGTTCTGTGGTGTTGCATCATTTTTTCCCTTTGAAGCTCATTTATCTGAGGCACTTTCTTTTTGTGGTCTGTGCTGCAGTGCTCAGCCCAGCCAATCAGATAGTAATGTTCGCAGCAGGAGTTGGCCAATCCAAAGCCTGCTTTTGCTGGAAACGTGAAACCCTTAGGGGAATGCAATAACAAAAGCCTTTCACTGCAGACAAATGTTAAGTGTCTGTGCAGACTTTTCCTGTTTTTAATTTTATTACTCTAAGAATGGAGGGTTTGTTGTTTCTTTCATGTTTCCTTTCAAGCAATTTTAATTATACATTTGTGCTACATGAGAGACTTTGAAGCACAGTGATTCAGCCTATTGCATCTAAAGCTAAAATGCAGTAACCTTCTGGCAATACAAATATATTCCAGTGCTGTAAATATAGCTGACATGCTGAAGAATTTTAAGCAGCTGGAAAGGTCTCTGACACCACACACGATGCCCTAGAGAGCAAATGAGAAAAACACCATTCCCCCTCTTCCCCGCCCATAGCTTTGTCAGGTGTTTGTTTTTTATTTTAAGGGGGTCGGAATAAAATACATGTCCCCAGCTATTCCATTTTGTTACTATTAAAGCATAGATGGTAAAAAAATAAGTTTAATTTAACTGATTATCTAAATAGGAATTTTAGCCTGATCTTTTATATCCTGGGAGCTGTTTTTAACCTTGGTTGAAGAGTGATTTATTTTTTGTCCTTTAGGCCATGTTACCACAATATATGGTATTCTACTGTCAACTTATAATAATAGCAACTTAAAACCATATGGGGAACAATTTTCAAATCTGCTATTGAGAATTTTCAAGGAAATCCCTTCTTCCCATGTACTTTAGCTAACAGCACTTCAAATACTTTCCTGCTGTTAAAAGGGCCCTAAGGAAATAAGCTGGAGGTTACATGTTTACTTTACATTGGTGCTGCAGAGTGGGATAGTTTTAGTGTAAAATTAGAAATCACACTGGTAACACAAAGCAAGCAGACAGGCTAGAAACATATTTGGCACCGTGCCATTATTATTTCCATTGTAGGAAAGCTAGAGCTAGCTAGAATAAGGAGAGTGTAGAGAAATACAAACCATGAGATTCGCGTGTGTACTTTTAGTTAAATATTTAGTTCTTTAGAATGAATTTCTGTGAATCTGCTAACATTTTGCACCATGCCTCTTCTGCCTCGGTGAAATTAATCTTTTCTTTTGCACCATGCCTCTTCTGCCTCGGTGAAATTAATCTTTTCAGCATGCATTCTAAAGAGAAATAATAACTGATTCAGAATATTACTTTGTTTATCTACAGCAGAGCTTTCCAAACTGTGTGTCGCGACACATTAGTGTGTCGCCTGCAGTGTTTAGGTGTGTTGCGGGGCGGCCGGGGGAGCGGGGCGGCAGGCGTGCGCCGCTCCCCGGCCGGCCGGGGGAGCGGGGCGGCAGGCGTGCGCCGCTCCCCGGCCGGCCGGGGGAGCGGGGCGGCAGGCGTGCGCCGCTCCCCGGCCGGCCGGGGGAGCGGGGCGGCAGGCGTGCTGCCCTCCCCGGCCGGCGTTTTGGCGGGGTGGCGTTGTTGGGTGGGGGGGTGTTTCGGCCGGCGTTGGGGGTGGGGCGGCACTTGGGGTGGGTTTTTTTCGCTTGGGGCGGCCGGCCCTGGGTACTGCGCATGCGCAGTATGTGTAATCCAGGCGGAATTGATTCCGCGTCACTTCCGGTGTGTTGCGAAATGATGCATGTCTAAAAAGTGTGTCACCAACATGAAAAGTTTGGAAAGCTCTGATCTACAGTATCTAATGAATTAAAGGGGTAATTATGTTGACTAGTCCACAAACATGAATAAATTGTCTCTCTCTCTGGGAAAAAGTGTTTGAGAGAAAGCTGAATGGGTTTGAATGAAACCCTCCATTTATTTTTTTTAAAAGCAGCCCCTACAGTGCATACTTAATACATTGATTTTTCAGATAAAACAAAATTTTAAGCCTGCATTTATTGTGCAAATTTATTTAAATTTTAACAGAAGTATTTTTAAAGCAAAGCTTTAAATGATGATGACATTAACATTGAAACAGCACATTGGTTTTTTTTTTAATTATTATTATTATTTGTCTTCCTAAATGCATCAATTTAGATTGGAAGCCAGGTTAATGAAAGGCTCACAATGAGAGAGAGAATGAAAATACTGTAATATGAAGGGTTTGTAGATATCTCTATCTAACAAAACTTGTGTGTGTGGTGATTTGGATATTTGTAATTTCAAAGAAATTTCACCACTATAGTATTGTTGAAAACAAAGCACATTCTTCTGAGTCACCTACTGATTTAAGCACTGGTAACTGGTGCTCAGTTTATGCTGGCTGCCTGCCAAATGAAAGCAATTATGTGCAGTAATAGCAAAATTAAGAGGTGAAAGTTGCCGTTTTACAGCAGGACATGGCAAAAACCATTTCCTTCTGTCAGCTGTATCTTGATCACACACGCGCACACATACACACACACACTCTTTCCTGTGGGTTTTAACTTGAGGTCACTGAAACCAGAAAAGAGGAAGAGTGTAGACCACAGCTTTTGAAAGCAAATAAGAATGGGGCTCTGTTCATTTTTTAAAAAAAGTTGTTGTAACTGTGATAATATTTTGTTTCTCTTCCTCCTACAGGTGTCCTAGTGGTAAATGTTACATGGCGGAACAAGACTTATGTCGGAACCCTGCTGGATTGTACAAAGCATGATTGGGCCCCTCCCAGGTAGGCAGTCATTCTGAGACTGTTTTTTTCTCTACTCTTCCCCCTTTAGGGTGACCAAACAGCAAATGTGAAAAATCGGGACAGGGGGTGGAGGGTAATAGGAGCCTATTTAAGAAAAAGACCCAAAAATCTGGACTGTCCCTATAAAATCGGGACATCTGGTCACCCTATCCCCCCCAAATCTTTGGCAAGAAACTGTACAGAAATTAATAAAGAACAACTGTATATAACTGAAACCATTCAGAAGAGGAATGAGTAATTCTCTATTACACACTGCAAAATGCAGATGTTGAGCTGGCCATTTGTATTTTCTATTGTTATGTTACTGAAAAAAAATCTCTGGAATTAAACTCAGTTTCAGTTTATTTTAAAATATTTTCTTGGATACTAAGAAATACTTTTTTTCTCTTTGTCAGTAATATTCCTAAAGCAAA
Organism: Chelydra serpentina; assembly: GCA_037349315.1. NCBI lineage: Eukaryota > Metazoa > Chordata > Testudines > Chelydridae > Chelydra > Chelydra serpentina. Next base: position 35,234,930 of record JBAIAC010000042.1, read on the forward strand.
TGTTCTTTTCTTTCATGATGTTCCTATTTGAAAGAGAGCACTCTTCTTCTAACAGCATTGCAGATTCTATTACATGAAGCCGTGTCGTTCTGATACTTGAAATATCAGTTCATGGTTGAAACAGCTGATGGTGTCTGGTTGTGATGTTTTAGTCTCTGTTCTGACGTCTGCTCTTCTTAACTTAGGTTTTGTGAATCGCCAACAAGTGACCTGGAAATGCGAGGCGGTCGGGGGAGAGGAAAGCGAGCAAGGTCTGCTGCAGCTGCACCTGGAAATGATGTTAGCTTTACAGAGTCAAGAGGACTGCAGAACAAGAACAGGGGTGGTGCCAATGGGAAGGGGAGGCGGGGCAGCCTTAATTCTAGTGGACGCAGGACACCCCCAAATTGTGCAGTGGAGGATGTCAAAGCCAGCCCCTCGTCCACGAATAAGAGGAAAAATAAGCCTCAGATGGAGCTAGACTTGAACTCCAGTTCAGAGGACAATAAATCTGGAAAGCGCATTCGCACCAATTCTAGAAGCACTCCAACCACCCCACAGGGGAAACTTGAGACTACTTTTTTGGACCAAGGCTGCTCTTCTCCAGTATTGATTGATTGCCCTCACCCCAATTGCAACAAAAAGTACAAGCACATTAATGGACTGCGTTACCACCAGGCTCATGCACATTTAGATCCAGAAAACAAACTGGAGTTTGAGCCTGACAGCGAAGATAAAATTTCAGACTGCGAGGAAGCATTAAGTAATGTGGCACTTGAATGCAGTGAGCCAAGCACAAGTATATCAAGTTTTGATCAGCTAAAAACACCAACATCTCCTTGCCCTCTTAATACCCCTGGGACACCCAAGGGGAAAAGGGAGTTGACCAATAATGGCCCAACTTCAATCATCAGTTCTAAAACTGGCAAGAATTCTGGTAAAAAGAAGGGCCCAAGCAGTGAATTGAACACCCTTCCTGTAATTTCTAATATGGCAGCCACACTGGACAATTGCTCGGTAGCAGATGGCAGTTTGGCCTCTGAAATGCCCAAACTGGAAGCTGAAGGGTTAGTAGACAAGAAAAATATGGGAGAAAAAGACAAGGGCAAAAAAGCCAATACCTGCAAAGTGGATAAAAATCTGTCAAAACTTAAAACAGCCAGGCCCATTGCCCCAGCTCCAGCTCCTACTCCTCCCCAATTAATAGCTATACCCACTGCAGCCTTTACAACCACCACTACAGGGACAATACCAGGTTTGCCCTCACTCACAACTACTGTTGTTCAGGCTACACCAAAGAGCCCTCCGTTAAAACCTATTCAACCAAAGCCCACAATTATGGGAGAGCCAAGCACTGTAAACCCAGCTCTCACATCACTCAAAGACAAAAAGAAAAAGGAGAAGAGAAAGCTGAAGGACAAAGAAAGCAAAGAGACTGGAAGTCCTAAAATGGATTCTAAGCTGGGAAAGCTAGAGGATTCAAAAGGGTCTGGGAAAGATTTATCTGGACATTTTTTAAAGGACCATCTCAACAAGAATGAAGTGTTAGCTAATGGACTGTCAGAGTCTCAAGAGAGCAGGATGGCAAGTATTAAAGCTGAAGCGGATAAGGTTTACACTTTCACAGACAATGCACCCAGCCCTTCTATAGGGAGTGCCTCCAGAATGGAATGCAGCACTTTGGTGAATGGACAATCTTCTTTGGCGCCACTGCATGTGTTGACACAAAATGGTGCAGATAGTACAGCTGCTAAAACCAACAGCCCCGCTTACTCTGATATTTCTGATGCTGCAGATGATGGTGGTTCTGACAGCAGGTCAGAGGGCATGAGGTCAAAGGCCAGCTCTCCTTCAGATATTATTTCTAATAAGGAAAGTGTTGTAAAAGGACATTCTTCAATCACAGCACAATCATCACAAGTAAAAGAGTCCCATTCTCCCTATTACCATGGCTACGATCCTTATTATTCTCCAAGTTACATGCACTCTGGACAGGTCAGCACCCCTGCAGCTGGGAACAGCAGTACCTCACAGGGACTGAAGATCAAAAAGGAGGCCGAGGAAGAGGCTGAAAAGAAAGACAAGACAGAACCATCAGATTCCAAGAAAAATGATACCAATTCCGCTAATTTACAGCCTCAGCATCAGTCCGTAATAACTCAGAGACATCCTGCACTTGCCCAGTCACTTTATTATGGACAGTACGCCTATGGGCTTTACATGGACCAAAAGTCCTTAATGGCCTCTAACCCTGCCTATAGGCAGCAGTATGAAAAATATTATGAGGACCAGAGACTGGCAGAGCAGAAAATGGCACAAACTGGGAGAGACTGTGAAAGGAAGAGTGAACCTCCACTGAAGGAACTAGGAAAGGATGACAACAAGCAGAAAAATATTCCCTCTGCTACCATCTCAAAGGCTCCTTCAGTTCCAGAGACAAGCAAAAATAACACTAAAATAGGGTCATCAGTCCCCAGCAAAGCTGAAGAGACAAGCAAATCGCAGATTCTTTCCAATCACCAGCAGCAGCTTCAGTCTGATAGCTTCAAGGCCAAACAAATGGAAAACCATCAGCTTATAAAGGAGGCTGTGGAAATGAAATCGGTTATGGATTCAATGAAACAGACAGGAGTAGACCCTACCACAAGATTTAAACAGGTGAGGCCACTGGAACTCGAACACGGATAATCATGAATTATTCTTAAGGTTTTACTGAAACAATTTTGTTGTATTTTTCTATCTTACCTAAGGGGCCAAACTCTGCCACCCTTTCTGACGTTGAGTAGTACCTTATTCCTTGAGTAGATCTGTTGCTTTCAGTGGGGCTTCTAAGACGGAGGAAACCGAGCATGAGTAGAGGTGACAGAATCCAGGTTTAAGAAATTAATTAGAAAATGTTTTAATATTAATTAAACAGAATTCATGTTTCCATATAGAAACAAGTAGAATTAAAACTCTTAAATGTAAATATCAGTCATTCTGCTTAGTGCAGCAGAGTGAAATTTCAGGAAATAAGCGCTCTTCACTATGAATGAAGTGCAAAATAGATTTGAAAAATGGCTTGGGTTTTTTTGGTTTTGTTTTGGTTTTTAATGACAGCTGGCACTTACTAAAGAAGGACGAGCAGATTCTTTGATGCTTGACTCTTTATCCTAAACCAACATGACCTTTTCAAAATCGTTAAGGGGACATCCTTCCCTCTCTGCCCTCAGTAAGCTCCTGACTTCTGCGGGCCCACACAATGGGTAAAATCCTGGCTCCAGTGAAGTCAATGATGGTTTTACCACTCTGTTTCCTCCTGGCTTCCCACATCTTAGACAGCCTTCCAATCCACACCCCTGCCAAGACATTTTACTGTTTCTTTGCTGTGGTCCAGTGCTCCCACACTGAATATCCTCATGCTCTGGCATTTGGCACATCCTAAATTTCATCTTAATAAGCCATCTTTCCAGGTAAGGATGAGGGTCATGGAACTAGAAGGAAAGTAGGATGGTTCAAGTCTGAATAGGAGAAGATTTCTATGGACTATGATGCGTATCTGAAACAAAGCTAATCCAGTTTACCTATTACTATTTCTTATGCTGTGAACATTGACCATTAAAGTAAAATAATAGTAATTAGCTCTTGTACATCTCATAAAAAATAATGTTCTTTCGTTATTCAGTAAAGATAGCGCTGTTTTCTGTAACCCTGTAAAGAAACCACGTACCCACTCTTTAACATGTTTATAAACTGTTTTATAATAGTTCGACGTATTCTACCTACATTTCTCAAACTCTGACCTCAATCCTGCGAACAGTGATTTTATAACTTTGCCCATGTGAACAGTCCCACTGAATTGAATGGGACTGTAATGCATAGAGTTACTCAAGTGTACAAATGTTGGCAGGATCAAGGCCAATGTAAGCACCTTTCCAGCAAGATCCATTTTTCGGGTTCACCATTCCAGGTTATCTAAGTCCTTTGACATTAGCATTAGCAATGTTGTAGTTCACAGATGGGAAAATCTTTCCATGGCCATTAATCAAAATATATATATAGTATGATCACATAATGTTAACACCTGATATGTATGTAATTCACGATTAAACTAGTCAAAGGCATGGGAAAGGATATAAAATGAAATAATTCAATCAAATTATGATAGAAGTTTATTGCTATTACATTGTAATGTTGGCTGGAGTTTGAGTTTAAAAGTATAGTGAACCTATAAGAAGCATGTCTGTCCTACAATATACATAATCTGGGTGTGTTGTTAACACGTCTATTTAAAAAAAGACATCTACAGAAGTATAAGAAATATCAATAACTATCTTGTTTCACAATGTGCATTTAGAACAAAATGTATTTCTCCCTCATATTAGGATGCAGATTCAAGAACATGGCATCATTATGTCTACCAGCCCAAATACCTTGATCAGCAAAAATCAGAAGAACCTGATCGGGAGAAAAAACTAAAAGAAGACAGCCCTAGAAAAACACCTAATAAGGAAGGTTCCATACCCAACCTCCCTGTCTCATTAACAAGCATTAAAGAGGAGCCAAAAGAGGTGAAGCGTTCTGATTCCCAGGCATTGGAGGAAAGCAAGATCAAAAGTGATGATCGAAAGACTCCTGTAAATTGGAAGGACTCTCGGGGTGCTAGAGTGGCCGTTTCCTCCCCAATGAGTCAGCACCAGTCATATATACAGTACTTGCACGCTTATCCTTACCCACAGATGTATGATCCCAACCATCCTGCATACCGTGCAGTCTCTCCTGTTCTAATGCACAGCTATCCTGGTACGTGTTCTGTAACTGGCATTATACACTAGTAAAAATTTACACACTAACAGTGCAGTAAAATCTACATTTTAATATTGGCTGTTAGCAGCTTCACGGATGACATTTGTTTTGCTTATTCTTATGCTAGAGAAAGTTCTGCAGATTAAACTGATTTAATACAAGATGTTCCTTTTATGAACTGTCAGAGTTCCCAGCTACAGTTTCCACAACCCCTGACAGGCTGCTGTTACTGTTAGACTGACAGATAGTTTATTGCCTATAAAAATATTCTGAGCACTTACTGTCAGAACCATTATAGTTACTATTCCTTTCACTTAAGAGGACCCATAAATGTCTGAAATGTCTGTAAGCTCAACCCTCTTTATAACCTCCATTCATCAGGGTGAATTAGCTGAAAAAATCGAAGAACAAAGATACGATTTTATAGTCACGTGATCCATTTTTGTTGTAATTCCCTGTATAGGAATCTCTCCACCCCACATTGGTATAACCAAATGTAAAAACAGTAACTTGACGTGGCATTTATTGTTTATCTGCAGGAGCCTATCTCTCGCCAGGATTTCATTATCCTGTTTATGGGAAGATGTCAGGGAGAGACGAGGCGGAGAAAGTCAATACCAGCCCTAGCATCAATGCAAAATCAACCACTGAATCTAAAGCACTGGATTTGCTCCAGCAGCATGCCAACCAGTACCGCAGCAAGTCCCCTGCTGTAAGCTTCATCTGTTGTTATTGAACCGCAATACATTTGGGATTGGGTATGGAAAGGGCAGAGAACATCATCCAAAAATGTGCATAGTCAAGCTATGAATTCAAGATGTTTTTTTATATTGCATTTAAATCCGAAGTAATTTAAAATCAGGGTGCTTCCCTGGCATATATTGGAAGTGACAAGTATAACAGGGTTCTTGCTAATATACTTCCTAATATAAGCAGTAGATTCATATGGACATCCAGATTCATAGATAGTTCTTGGTACATGCTACGCTTTATTACAGGTTACCAAGAACTCCTGTTTGAAAACAGACAATGAGATAAAAAAGTTGAACTATGGGATTTGGTAATATCCCTTCAATATATTTGCTGCAGAGCTGTTATCTTCCGAATAGCAAATAACTAAAATCCTGTTTTGGAGACGTCCATGTCAGAGTAAACACTGTTATTTTGCCTTCACATAAATCAGTTAAAGTTTTACTTGATGAAAGCAAGTTGGTGTCCCTAAAGATAATTTTGAAATAGCTCTCCTGATCCTGGGCGTTGGTTCAGTCCCCAGTGCAAATGAAAGAAGTCCAAGGATTGATTTACACCAGCTGCCACCAGCTCAAATAGGCTCTTAGAGCAGCCAGGAATCAGCCGGGCATAAGGGAGCCTAGGCCTACCCCACCCAGCAGAATTGGTGGGAGAAGAGGTGGTTTGTGGCTGCTGTGTGATCAGTAGGGTAGCCGGAGGGGAGCAGGGGGAGCCGCCGCTCCCCCTGTGAGGAGAAGCGCCGCCCAAGCCCCGCGGCCTGAGCCGGGCTCGGGCGGCGCTTTAAAAGGCCCACGGGCAGCTCAAGTGCCGCCCGAGCCCGGCTCTGGCAGCGGGGCTTGTGTGGCGCTTTAAACGGCCCACAGCTCCCCCGAGCCCCGCTGCCGGAGCCGGGCTCGGTCGGGGATTTAAAAGGCCCATGGCTCCCTGCGGCTGCAAGAGCTGCAGGCCTTTTAAATCACCGCCCGAGCCCCGCTGCCGGAGCCGGGCTTGGGGGGAGGGGGGCACTTTAAAAGGCCCGTGGCTCAGGCAGCCGCAGGCCTTTTAAAGCGCTGCCGGAGCTGGGTTCCAGCGGTGCTTAAAAAGGCCCGGGGCTCCTGCCACTGCGGGGAGCCGCGGGCCTTTTAAAGCGCCGCTGAAGCCCCGTTGCCGGAGCTCCGGCGGCGCTTTAAAGGGCCCGGGGCTCCGCAGTGGCTGGAGCCCTGGGCCCTTTAAAGCGCCGCCGGGTGAGTACAGGGGGAGCGGGGAGGCGCCTTTTTATAGCACCACTCCCCCTTGTGCTCCAGACCTGCCTACGCTACTGTGTGTGATGCCTGAGGATCCCTTTATCCTGAAGGTATGTCTACACCAGCTTTAGGGCAGTTTTGTATTCTGGGGAGCAAAGCAAATCCGCTCCAGTGTACTGAAGAATCACTCTCATAGTTTGTGTTTAAATGTCCATTGCTAGATACCCAGAGTGATATTGGTTGTGATATTATCAATTTTAAAAATATTTATATACATTTTCTTTTACCTTTTTATTGTCAGCCTGTGGAAAAATCTACAGCTGAGCGTGAGCGGGAAGCAGAGAGGGAGCGAGATCGTCACTCCCCCTTTAGCCAGCGGCACCTTCATACACACCACCACACACACGTTGGAATGGGCTACCCACTTATACCTGGGCAATATGACCCATTTCAAGGTGAGCTGTGGCTTCTGACTGTAGGATCGACGTGTCTTTTAAAGTTGTTTAATTGATGTTGCTTGATGTGAAGCTATTTTAATAGAAACCTGTTTCTGGTTTACGGAAACCAGAAAAAGTAGTTTACATCTAGGGAGAAAGCTTGAAAACACTCAGCAAGGACTAAGCTGGCAACACCAAATTACACTATAGCTATAGCTTCATGCTTGAGTAATACTGTTTTAGAACTCAACCACTGATTGCCAGTAAATTATTAAAATTTTACTTGTCAGCTAGGATATCATTCACATGAATATTTTCAACCATAATAAAAACTGACATTAACTGATTAGAAAGACCCAAAGGAGGTAAAAAAATGAACCTGTTTAACAATTAGCCTTATGTAAACAATGGAGAGAGCATGACAAAGAGAAAAGCTTTTAATTTTGAACAAATTTTATGTACAAGAAAGACCCTGCAGTCAACCTTGAGATTGTCACAGCTACAGCGTCTCAAATAGCACATGATCTATTTTTATTTAGGTGAATACAGCACATATTGTTGCAGTCAAGGAAAAAGAACCACAATAAGAGATGCACGAAAGATTATTCATTCTCCCTTGATTTACACCAGCTTTTCTTCCTTTTCTGACACTGTTCTAGCAGAACTAAAAGATTTCTTTCCCTGCAGTGAAGTACACACTAGTTTGTAGCTAAAATGACATTAATTCATTGTGTTTTCTTAGTGCCTTAGAGTAATTTTCCTATGCAAAAGTCTTGAATATTTCTAAATTTGATTCAGTGATTCCATACGCCTTATGCTCATTCAGTGGGAGAAATTTAAAAATGATAAGTTATTATGGAAGTATTGTATTCCAAGCAGCTAGCATGTCGTTTCTGTAATTCACTGTGACTTTTGATTCTTGTTGTTTCCTGGTACCCATTATTTTGACTGAGCTTCCTATTCAGGAATTCATACAAACCGTTTAGCACCATGCAGTGCAGTGCTTGGAAAGAAATACAAGGTAGAATACCATATTTTCTTGTAAAATGTCTATTAAGGAGAATTCACTACATTATATTAAGGCACATTGGTCAGACCAGGCAAATTGTCTTACCTTTCTTGCCTGGAATATTTGATGTATGCATCCTGCAAAAAATGATTGGCTGCTGTTTATGGTTTTTGCACTGACGACTATACTTGTCTCTCTGAACACCATGAAATCCAGAAGTATATCCACAGTCTTTTGTTTCTTCTTTCCTTCAGGCTTGACCTCTGCTGCCCTTGTCGCCACTCAGCAAGTGGCTGCTCAGGCATCTGCATCTGGTATGTTTCCTGCACAAAGAAGGTAAATATCTTGTAAACCTTGAATTATACTTACATAGACATCTTAATAGGGAGGAAGGAAGCAAATTATAGGTTTCTAAAACTGGAGGTCTGCATCCCTATAGACAGCAGCTTTTATTGAGAGAGGAGGGGTTATAGGGGTTTTTTTTGGTTAATTGTAGCTCTGTTCTTCCTAACAAGACACTTGTCTTTGACCCTCATACTATAATCATAATGTAGATAATTAATAAATGAAATAGACTGCCTGTCGTCTGAGATTTTCAGAGAATATCCTTTACCTCTTGGTACTATTAAAGTAAAACAAGCTATTATGAAGTATATAATTAGGATTCAAAACATTTTCATAAAAGGCAAGTAAGGGATTAATTTTGGAGTAGATCCATCTAAAGTTGAGTAAACTTCTGCTCTTATGTATAAGTACAAGTATATCTGGCTTCCTGATTTGCAGATCCTTTTATTGGAAATAAAATATTTTTAGAAGGTACATTAAAGATTATATTATTTTAAAGTTACCTAGGAATCAAATGGATTTGCCTTTAAACTATTTACTTGCTTTTAAATAGAATTTACTTTTCAACCTCTAAAGGAAATGAAAACCTTTATATATAATAAAAATTCTGTCTTAAGTGAAAAGCACAACTCTGCCTTAACAGTGGAGTCTCCACCAACACCTCCAGGATAAATCTTATGCAGTAAAATTACCAACTCTCATGATTTTATCACAAGTCCCATGATATATGGTGTTTTTCTTAAAGTCCCAGCCCCCCAGAGGCAAGTGATTACCTGAGAATCTCAGCTTTCATTTGAATAAAAAGCAAGTTTTTAGCACTCAATGTTGCAGAGAAAAGCCTGAGCACGTAACCCCAAGTGCAACCTAAAGGTTCAGAAACTAGAAGAGCCACTAACTATTCCTCTCCCCCTCTCAATTTATTATTTTTTTTAAATCTCATGATTTCGAGCGGAGGACTGGGGTTGAAATACTAATTACATGTAGTTAGGTTCACAGTTTTTGTGCATTTCAAGAGTTCAGAGTTAAATAATGGAAAAGGATATCATACTAAAACCTTTTTTTTTCTTTTTTTTCAGAGAATGAGGAGTTTGGAAATGTACATTGTCATGTGACTGGATCACATGAGGAAGCGCTTTATTACAGACATCAGTTCCATGGTGTTAATTTGAAATGCCTTAATGGCAGGCAAAAACCAGTCATTTCATTTTTGTAAATTGCAGATTTTATCACAGAGTAACAAATGTTGCTGTAATTAGACTTCTGTTTTTTTATATATATATATATATATGCGCGTATATATATAAATATATATATATTCTTTACTTTTTTTGTATTGGTAACCAGGCTCTCACACAGGGTCTGCTGCTAAGTTGCAAACCACACAATAAAGGAAAAATGTATTTGTCATGTTTAGAAAAATGTTAACCACAAAAGGCCGTTTTTCTTTTCTTTTTGCTTTTTAATTGTAAATAAATAATATTATGTATCAGTGTGCCTGAACCTTGCATACCCTTCTAATATTGCCCACAAGCCCTCAGAGAGGCTAACTGTGATGATGACACTTTGGTACAATTTAGATGTCTATTTGGTGGCTCCTGTTAAGATGCATCAGTGTAAAATGTTACTGTACTCACTGTTTCATTGTAATTGTGTATTGTGAAAAATATACATTTGGAAGGCATGGGGTTGCCAGTACCACAAAAACTGTGTTGTACATAATGTATAGATTTTAAATGGGGAAATAATGAGTATCTGTGAATAATGAAATGTCTTTTTTTGATAATCTTGAATGGCAAATAACCCAATAGCCTGCATACCAGAAGACATCTGTGATTGTTCTATTACTTGAATAGTCCTGCAGTCTTTTTTTTAATGTTTACAATTATCCAGTTTTAGAAGAGAGACTTTAATGCCATTGCCTGGTTACTTGTTTTATGCTGTAATCTAGTTTATTTTATGTAAAATGTATATTGAATGCTTTCATTTTTATACCTGCCTTAAATAATTTGGCAATCAGAATAAAAAAAAAAGTTGTTTTTGTACTTTTGGCGTCTGTCTCACTTTGCTTTTCTCTGCCCAGCTTAGAGAGAGATTGTGTCCTAGATACCAATAGGTATGTTTGACAGACTCTGGAGGCACTAGTGTCCCCAGAAGTACTTTTGGCTTGGTTCCCGGGAAGCACTCATCAGTTTGGCAGCTATGCTATCCTTGAATAAGGTAAATCCACACTCTCCATGCCCAGCCTGTTCCATTTTCACCTTGCCCCTTCTTCCTTTTGGGCACATAGGGCCTGAGCCAAAACTACAGTTAAAGGAGGTCTTTCCATTGACTTCAGTAGGCTTTGGATCAGGTCCCTAGTACCCATGAGTGATCTTTCTGATACTTAAGCCACTAATACCTTCAGCCGAGAAATGACTGGCTGTGTGCACTAGAAGCACTAGCCAAACTTTGCCCTGGATTTAACCTGTGCAGCCCCACTGTGTGGAGTTGATTGTGTGTACCTGTGGACAGAAGTAGCCCACCTTTATTTTAAATATTCCTACCCATACTACCCAAGAACATGTTGTACATGTTATTGCATTAACAAGAAGCAATGGGCTTAAAGCAATAGGCTTAAATTGCAGTAAGGGAGGTGTAGGGTGGACATTAGGAAAAACTTCCTAACTATCAGAGTGGTTAAGCATTGGAATAAATTGCCTAGGGAGGTTGTGGAATCTCCATCATTGGAGATTTTTAAGAGCAGGTTAGACAAACACCTGTCAGGAATGGTCTAGATAATACTTAGTCCTGCCTTGAGTGCAGGGGACTGGACTAGATGACCTCTCGAGGTCGCTTTCAGTTCCATGATTTTCTGATAGTTTTGTTCCACTGCAGTAAGTAGAGTACAAGATGATAAAAGGACACCAATTAATGCATGAAAGAAACAGATGGTTAGCCAGGTTATTTCGGGTGTCAACTTTATCCTTGATTGTGTACCACTGATGCATTCATCAGCAAATACAGGGGTGTTTGAACTCTCATTCTCTATTCTGATGACAACTTGCACTGCCAGAGGTCAGAGCTTGTATATGAAGTGAGTACCATTTTTCTTGCTTAGTGGATACTAAATGCACAAGGGTGAATTAAAGATTCCCTACTGACAAGCATACTTGAATTTGTTATATTACTTTGATGAATCTGCCATTAATGTTGCTATAATTGTTTTACTTTTATGGACATAAAATCAGCCCCCTTAGTGGCTAGTAATAAGGTTTATTGATTTTACTATACATTATTCATCTCTGGGCTGCTCTTATCGTCTGGTCCTGAACACATGTGGAAAGCTTGTGGTGCTGACACAGTTCAAATTAACTTAATCAAGAATGGGGGAAAAAGGGTATATTCCTTGGGGAGGGAGGGTGTCTTTCAAATACAGAATTCTTGACCACTTGAATAAGTGTCGTATTACTTCTACATTAAAATTTCAATTGGTTTTGTATTGAAATGTGCCATTGATTTGCAGCCTTCGCCTTTAACACTTCTACAGCAAAACAGACCTCATACATTCACACTATTGGTGATTCTGATTTAGTTGTGGCTTAAGAATGAGTGTCCGTAAGTAACCAGAATGAATTACGCTGATTGATATGGGGTAAGCAGCAGTTTAAAAGATGATTAATGACAGGGTTTCATTACAATCTTTAGGCTGTAAGAGAGGCTAGCAGCCAAAGCCATTCATTTTTTTCCTCCACTGACGATTAATCTGTTCTTCCTTCTCTGTGGCTTTCCTTTGGCTTTAACACTTTGAGGGACATGCTTTGCAATTGTGAACCGCTAGAAGGAATACAGCATGGTTGACATCTTCCAAAGCCAGGAACTGGCCATGCTGCCAAGCATCAACAGTCAGGCACAATATACACTTCTACCTCAGCTATGTGAAGGCTGAGACTCCAAAGAATCAATGAAGAAAGGAGATAATGTGGGGGAAACACTCACCAGCCCAGGACCTGTCTGAATGCAAGAGAAGCTGGCTCTCCCTGCTAAGCCATCTCCTCACTGGGGGCTTTATCTCTCAGGCTATGTCTATACAGCAAAGAAAACCCCCCGGCTGGCCTGTGCCAGACGACTTGGGCTGAGGGGCTATTTAATTGCGGTGTAGACTTGTGGGCTCAGGCTGGAGCCCAGGCTCTAGGACCCTGCAAGGTAGGAGGATCCCAGAGCCTGGGCTGCAGCCTGGGCCCAGAAGTCTACACAGCAATGAAACAGCCCGGCAGCCCGAGCCCTGTGAGCCAGTCTAACATGACTCCCCTGATGCTGCAGAGTGGCATCCCAGGCAGTGTGGTGTACAGACACAGAGATAGTCCTGCCCTAGTTGCCTCTAGTGAAATGCATCTCACTCTGCTCACTCCAGCAGCAACAAGCACCTGCTCCATTCTCTCTCTTCTCCATCTTCCTCCAGGGTGACTGATGTACCCAGAGGTAGGTGCTGCCTTTGCTCATCAGTATGATTTGCATCCCAGTACATTCTTGGACCTGGAAACCCCTTCATGAGACCTGGAACTTGTGGAGGGAGTAACACAATAAGCAACGGCTTCCCAGTTTGTTTCTTTGTGCTCCCAGGTGCTCTGTGGGAGAGTCCACAAAGGCACAGAAAGTCCCAGAAGAGGCGCTATTAGTATCACTACAGGTGTACTGACAATTTCAGCATCTAACTCTAGTTCTTCTATTGTCCCTCAGCCTTTCCATCAATCTGTTGAAGGACCACAGACTTCCATCCTTGGTTCCCCTCTTTTCTAAATGAACTCTTTTGCTAATATCCATTCCCAGGGTTTCAACCAGAGATTAAATTATGGGAAGCTCTCCCTCCTCTGCTAGAGAAACTCCCTCCTCTCACTGGCTTGGGGAAACAGTACCTGCTCCCTAGCTGATGAAGTGAGAATTCCCTCTTGTTTCAACCTACTTTAACCTATTTTCAACTGCAACATCTTTGTGTGAGGTCACCATATGTATCTCCCTACCTTTTACACCTCCAGAACCCTCTCATCTGTCTCCTGTTGGAGGTCCTACTGTCATCTCGAAATCAACACTTAAAAAAATGGATATGAGAGACCAGATTCCCTTCTTTCATCTGGTCCCTTTTTTGCTGGTCCCACCAGTACAAAGGGACTGTAAAGCCAGCAGAACCAATGTATTGGAAATTCTGCCTGGTATCGGAGAATCCTTAGAACTAGTATAGCTGGTTCTATGCCAGTCCCTCCAGGTACTTGATATAGTGGTTTGGTTGGAGATAGGCCTGGAGAATCACTATTCTGGAAATTCCTAGGTGGCCCCTGGGGACCATAGCCAGCCAGTATAGATTGGGAACCCTGAATCTGTGTTAAAATATGCCAGGGATGGGAATGGCATAGTACTATACCCACGACTGGGGAGCAGCACAGACCTCTTTCATGGCTCCCTACTTCAGGTGCACCCAATGGAAACTGAGTGTAGCAGAGAATCTAACTGCATTGCCTTCAATATTCCTCTCCTTCCTGCCTTTTCTCTATCATTACTGATGTCTACTGCTTTTCATCTCCCTGACTCAACATTTCAGTATAATCTTCGCCTTTTTTTCCTCTTCTCCCCTACTCCAGTCTCCAGACAATAAGTCCTCCAGCTTCTTCCTCTTTAATATCTACCAAAACCCCACCCTTTTCTCACTATCCTCACTGCTAAAACTGTATGTGTATGCTTGGTTATTTCTCCCTTTGATTACTTCTCCTTTCTGACATCTATTGTTACCTCTGCTCTCCAAACTATCCATAACTTCCTCTTCTGCCACACTGACCACACCTCTTCCCCATTTTTTCATTGATTTCCTGTCTTCTGCATCAAATTCAAGTTTCCTATCATCTTCAAGACTATAGAGTATTTCAACCAGGCATAGATTTCCCCCTATTCCCCCATTCTCTCTCTCTCTGCTCTGTCTCATCACTTTGCTCTACCAATCTCTTGTTTTCATTGCAATCTTGGCTCCACAACTTTTATTCCAATGGCCTATATGCCTGAACCAGTTTTCTGTTAACTGGCCACTAAGTCCCCTCTCTTGCCTTTAAAACTCCTTTCTTCCAGGATTCCATCTTCCTTGGTCTCCTCACTCTCCTTTCCCTGCACTGTTGTTCTGTATCATACACTGTGTGTATTTGTCTTTAGGCTCAGATCTTTGGGACAGGGAACATGTCTCTGCACATTTATAGCTCTATCTGAATGATTTTTAAAATATGCTTTTATCTTTTCACTAGATAACACAATATGCTTATGAGTATATTGAATAGAACAATTACTAATTATTTCTTTATGAGGCCTCGATACTTTAAAAAAAAGGTTAAAAGGGTTGTTGAATCTGCCTTGCCCCCTTCAAAACTTGGGGGAAGAAATCACTTCTGTACTGGAATTTTAAAGGAGTATCATTTTGTCTTTGTTTTCTTAGCCAGGAGAATTGGAGACTTAATCATGATTTATTGATCTGTGATCCGTCTTTCTTTAGTTTTTACAAAAAGATGGCTGTTCTCAATTTGCCCCAAGTTCATCCCTTGGTAAACTCAACATTCTGTATTAACCAATCTGATGCAATAACTCTTATCTACATTTCCCCCATACCTGATAATTTATCTTTAGCTAGGTCATCCTTTGCTAGATTCCTCAAAATTTCACTCAAACGCACAACCTGAACTCCTACCTTGGATTTCCATAAGTATTAATAACACATACTATACTTTTCAAGTAAAGATGTGTTGTTGGTAAAGCATAGTATCTTGCTGAGATAAGAATTATGGTTGTGCAGCTGCACAGGATCTGGAGGAATTGTTTGAATGCTGAGGGTTGTTGTATAGTGGAATCGAAAGGAAATGTATTGTATATTGGAGGAGAATCTGGGTATACAGGCAGTTCTCGGACTTGCAACAAAATTGGTTCCTGAAAATTGCATCTTAAGTCAAAATGTCATAACTTGATTTTCCCATAGGAACAATGTTGGATTGAGCATTGGAAAGTCAAAACAGGATGTCAATTTATAAACGTCATAAGTGCTGTTCGTCGTAACTTGAACATCATAAAATTGAGGACTGCCTGTATTTAGATAGCATGTTGTCTAGGTGGCAAAGCATATGAACTGAGGTTGGATTGGATGTTAATGTAGCCTTGACTATATTTCTTTGATTTTAGTGTCTCCATTGCTAGGAAATGCGCTAGAGCAGCCGTAATTCTAAGTTAACATAGTTTTTGTTTGTTTGTTGGCGCCTTTCTGTATTTCTGTTACTTGTTAACCAGCAACCTAAGATGACTGCATCAGACAGCGGAGAAGTATGACTCTAGGTAAATACAATAAACTATATGTGTTAGTTTAACATAGAGAGAGCCTATATATTTCATTGTACTTTTTCTTCATCCTTTTTCGTTTTCTTTCACTATAGGAAATGAAAAATATTGCAGATACATATTTCCACTAAGCTTTAGGAAAATGGGGTACCTATTATCTGGTCATGCATTAATTGCTCATTCCAACTTTGGACCTTTCCCTTGGTTCACTTTGCAACTCTCATTGGCCCCAGTGAGAGTAGCGAATGACCCCTTTTTGTTTACAAGTTGAATCTGATTCATTATGGAAAAACTACAAAGATAGTGAATTTTTCACTTTCATATCTGACTCTTTAAGGACCATTGATGCACACAGAATGCCATTAACATTTGTCATGATGGGACGCTAGACCCCATTAAAATCCTCATGATGGTTGTTAGTAATTTTTATGCAGAATATGCTAAATGTATTCTTTCAACATCAGTGGCAACTCTGAAACTTCTTAGATGTTCTGATACATTAGCAAACTTTAGGATTTAGCAACGATAATTATTACTTACAGACTAAAGGTGTTAATCACTGAGAAAACTTGTCATTTCCACCACAATACTATATAAATGTGCATTGGGGACTTTCAGAAGTAGTTTTTATTAAGGTGAATGAACCTTTAGACACGGAGCTAATACATGCAGTTCTAAATCAGTGGATTCATGTATATAGTCCTTTCAACACCATTTCCAAGCATTTTGAATGATATAACATTGTACCTTAATTATATGATTTCCATTATTTGAGTTTGCTGATGCTAGAATAGAGCTTATTTATTGCTTTCAGTGTAGTGTTACAATATTTGTTCATGAAACTAAATGGCATAGCAATTCCAGTTAAACATAACTATCAGGAAACAAGGAGACTCTGAAAGCCAATTTAAATCCTGGAAAAAAAAAAGTTTTAAAAATTGTTTTTGTGAAATATACAGTAAGTGATTTCTGTTTTTCTGTTTTGATTTGTGAGCAAGGTTGTATGGATTCTTTTAGCATGGGTCTATTTTCAGGCTACCTTTCTAATAGAAGGATGTATGTATTGTGAATCTCTATAAATTCATTGCAGGTTATGTTCTTCAGCAACACACTTGTTTTCTTGAGTAGTGTAGCAGGGTCAGACTCACCCCTGCGGCGCCTCCTGCTGGTTGTCCTGGGAATTAGCTCATCCAGCCCTGGAGCGCCCTCTGCAGGCCAGTGATCCGCCTGCCCACGCTTTGGCCCCGTGTCCCTCCCAGGACCCGGTGCCCCTTTAACTGGGGTGCTGCCCCCTGGCAGTACCCCTATATCTGGGTCTCCCCTCCCCAGGGGAACCAGGGGAACCCCCAACCCACTATCCCCACCTCGCCTCAGTCGTAGGCTACTGCCAGTCACCAGCTAGCCCCCGCGCCCTGGGGCAGACTGCAGTATAAGCCACTCATCACAGGCAAAGGGGGTTTGGACCTGCTGCCTCAGCCTACCCGTGGGTTGCCCCCTGCAACCCCTGTACCTATTGGGCTTTCCCAGCCTGGAGCTCCCCAGCTCCTCAGGCCCTTCCCCAGCCCTGCTCCACCCTAGGTACCTGGTCAGGTCCTTGCAGCCAAGCCCTTCTCTCTCTGAATGCAGAGAGAGAGTGTCTTTACTCCAGGCCCACTCCCCTCTTATAAGGGCCAGCTGGGCCCTGATTAAACTGGCCCCAGCTGTGGCTGCTTTGCCACTCAGCCCACTTCTGAGCCTCTGCCCTCTCCCAGGGCTATTTCCAGCCCCTCCGGGCAGGAGCAGGGTTCCACCCTGCTACAAGTAGCATTAGCTAAGTGTAAAGGGGGAAAAGTGATTTTGTCTTTATGTACTTTAAATAAAATTCTGCTTGGATAATAAACATGAAGTGCTGTATAAAAACATCCTGGAATTCTCTGAAAAATCTGCCGAACTGTTAAGGAGCTGCTGGGTAAATTCAGAGTTTTCTGCTTATTTTCAGCCTCTCATTAGTGTGATACTGTATGTAAGTGTCTAGATCAGAGGTTCTCAAACTGTGATCCGCGAGTTCCATTCAGGTGGTCTGTGGATAGTTCCTCTAAGGTGCACACCTGGGCGGCCGCACACAAGAGAATGAAGGGCCACCCACCTAATTAGTGAAGCACCGCAGGCAGGGCTCCACTAATTAGGTACCTGGACCCTGGAGAAGATGCATAAGTAAAGTGTGGTGGTGGCCTTGGGGAAAATAGGGGGTAGGTGGGAGGGGTCAGTGGGGTGAGAAGAGGGGGTGGGGAAAATTTGGGACATGCAAGGCTGTGGTGGCTAGAGAGAGGTGATTTTCCCCAGCTCCAGGGCTGTGTCTACTGGGGAAAGACCGCCCCTCCTTCCCAGCCCCAGCTTGGGGGCTACTGTAGCAGGGGAGAGAGGGCACATTCATTGCATTAGAAAGGTAAGACTACTGATATTAAAATATGAGCTGTGTTCTTTTATTTGTAGAACAAAAAAAGTTAATTAAGGGTTTTTTTTATATAGCGCTTTTATCCAAAGTGCTTTACAATAGTTAGCTAATGGTGCAAATAACATTTGGAAAGATTATTAAGTGGTCCACTGAGACTGTCAGCAATTTTCAAGTGGTCCTCGAAAAAAAAAGTTTGAGAACTACTGGTCTAGATACTATCGTTTACTTGGTTTGATGGTTAGTATGCCCAGCTATAAAAAGATCATCGTACTAAGGGTAGAAGTAACTTTTGGGGCCAAATTATTTCCTTTTTGTACGGACCACTGAAAATCATAGAAATTTTGTAATTGACTTTCACAGGAGCTGGATCATGCTCTGTGGGCTCAGTTGTGCCTTTTAGGTACTGGATCACACTGAGAGCATCGTGAAGCCTCACTGCTCTAGGGGCAGCTCGCTAAGAGAATACAGCATACTGGCCTGCTTCTTGACCAGCTGGTTATGGGGGCTTGGCCCTACCTCCTCCCTGCTCCCTTTTGAGTGCTTTGTTTCTCAGGGTGCAGTAGGATATAGCAGCTCCTGGTTTGTGGGGTGGGGGAGCAGGGATTGTGGCTGTACTTATTCATTGCAGAGGGTGGAGGAGGGAGGCTTTTTGTATCCTTGCCTTGCCTGTCTCTGCTGCAGCTGAGCCTAAATGAGTAAATCTTTAAGTAATGCTGAGCCATATCATGCCATTGATTTTTAAACAGAACTCCCCAATGAACAGATTGCTTAGCAATCAATGGCGTGATAGGCCTCTCCCCTCCATTTATTGCAATATATTAATTTAATGCTTATTCTTGCCTCCAGTTTCTGCTCTGCTAATTCAGAATCATCCCACTTCAAAATGAGTTGCGTAGTTCTATGGTTTTCTTTATCATAAACAGGTATTTGTTTGCTGGATCCTCAGCTTGTGTAAATGGCCGTAGCTCCATTTATGTCAGCTAAGGGCCTAATCCAATGTTTGGAGTAGTAATTCATTGCTCCAAAGGGTAAGGAAGGTTCAGCAGGAGTTAACACAATGAGTTGGAAGTCACTGAAAATAATAGGTCAAACTCTGCTGTTCATTATAGTAGTAAAACCTCCTTTAAGAAAGGTGGGATTACATTGGTGTAACTAAGGGCTGGTCTAAACTAAAGCTGTAAGTCGACCTAAATTACGCTACTTCAGTTACTTAGGTTGACTTGTCGCAGTGTCCACACCACGCTGTGTTGATGGGAGACGCTGTCCTGTCAATTTACCTTATGCTTCTCGGGGAGCTGGAGTACAGAAGTCGACAGGAGATTGCTCTGCCATCGATTTAGTGGGTCTTCACCATACCTGCTAAATTGACACCGGTGCATCGATCACAGCAATGACAATTTAGCTGTAAATGTAGACATGCCCTTAGATTTCAATTTGGCTCACTGAACTAAGATAATCAGTGCTATTAATATACTTTTAGTGTGCAAATGTGAACAACAAGGGGGATAAAGTTGGGCCATTAGCTGAAAATCTGGCTTTTGACTCCTAAATCCCCCAGAGTTCAGGACATTCTGATCCATAATTTTGGATCAGCCCATTATAGAGATAGGTAACTGTGTGCCCAGTTTAACACAATTAAATATTTTGCATATAAAATTGGATTACGTGGATGCAGCTGGTACAGACACAAATTTTGCAGGTGCCATTCAGGCAAGCATATATGCAAATTTAGCCTTACATGTTTCTTCTGGGACTCCATAATGTAAAGTGCTTTCCAATTAAAATGGCTCACATATTCCCTGGGGTTTCAGTCGTGCATATTGCAACTGTATTTCGCTGTGGGATTTAGGTGTCTTTGTTACATATACACACAGATAAAGGGAGAGACTATATTTAAGAAAATCTACAACTATACTTTTTAAAAAAACTTTTGGTTGCCAACAAGCAATGATGTATTTGTCTACTGTTTAATAATAAGCTAGTTAAGATACAAAAGAGAACAAAGAATTATTTTCAAAAGCCATTGGTAGTTACAACATAATGGTTTCATTATCTAAAGTTCAGTCACAACAAGGACGAAAAAATCCCTCTTGTGTACACTGAAGTGCTTTTCGTTTTTGAAAAAAAATCAATACCATATTCACATTAATGTTTGCTTGCATAAAATATTGACCGAAGTCACATTGGGTTTTACATAAAGACTTGAAAGCAATCTCGATTGTCTGAAAGGTTCTAATTGTTTTTTTTTTCCACATCCTGAAAGAGTAATGAAAGGACAACTTAAAAAAGCAGAATTACATAGTTATTTTATAACTGGCACTAACAAATTTCACCCATTACCATGTCTATTCTGTAAGCAATGAATGTGTGGCTCTCAATTAATCTAGTGTACCTCCAGGCAAGGTCTAAATCAGCTGTACACAGCTAAAGCAATTTGCACACAGCTACAAGCAAATTGGAAAATAAGTGTTTCACACTACTGCCTATCTTTTCAAGCCAAATACACAATCAGTATTCTGGCAGCAGCCTTTTATCATGTTCTTTGCAGCTATCAATTTTAATTATAACAATTATTGATTAGTTGGGAACGTGAATAATCTAATGTTCAGATGAGGTTGGTGAGGCTGCTGGGATCTTTTTTCCTTTTATGCAGAGGTCCATTCAGTGTTAAGAAATATCAGCCGGAGAACATATCTGTATCACACCGCTGAGTTTACATAGCTGTAATTGAGGCTGTGCCAGTGGATTTTACACTGAACCTCTCTTTTTAGGATTTTAAAATTGTGCTGCAAAAATCTGATACAAACTGAATCATGACACATAAGGGATCAATCCAGAAATTTAGGCCCACATTTTCAAACGTAGGGGCCTAAAGCTATGCACCTACATTCATATTAAAGCACCTAAATAAGTGACCTGCTACATAAGTGAACACTCACAGCTCCCATTGATATGGGCTATTTTATTAATTTATCTAATTTTAGGCACAAGCTATTTATTCTTCTGATCCCTCAGTTAAAACAGAGAGGAAAGAAATATCCAACCCTTGCTTGAAAGTGCCTGGGTATAAGAGAGTTACTTCAATTCAATGTAATAAGCAAGATATAACAAAACCTTCTAACTAGAGCTGGCGCTCAGCCGCCAAGCTTGTATCTAAACTTTTCCAAAGTAGGGTTCCAGCTACCCCATCTCTGCCATCCTCTTTGCCATGTTGTGGAAGATCACTTTTTTACACTTTAATTTTGGTTTGAGTTATTCAAAATATTGAGCTGATGTTACTCTAACACAAGGAAGATGTTCACGGGTACTGTAAACAGTCTGCTTCTGCCAAGGCTGGAGATATTAGCATGACCATGAGAAACCTCTCTGTCATCTCCTCCTTCACAACCATAACCTTGGACTTTCTAATGCTCAATCCCATGATGTGCCCAGCACCTTCTGCAAGGTAAGGAGTTCCAAGCTCCAACTGAAGTCAATGAGAACTAAGGAGGCATTTTGCAGGCTCAGAGAGCACTCAGCAGGATCAGATTCTTGGCTATCAAATTAACCATTTTGATTTATGTTGAATGTAAGGCAATGTATTTCGTAGACGTGACAAACAGCATTTCAGGTACTCTCCAAATACGGGGTATGCAACTTTGGAGCTGGTGCATTGCACGGCAGCTCAGAAGCTATGGAAGGCTGAGACATCAAAGACGTTAGCCCCGTCAGTGAAGAATAATAATATATTTTCAAAGAGTAGCACAAGGTTTTAATCCTACAACTCCCACTGACTTTGATAAGAGTTTGGCAACTAATAATCTGCTTTCAAAGTGTAAAGGAATACATCCTTGAATTAGTCAAAATGCCACTCCTACCTAATCAGGAACAGAAAAAAGTGCTTACAGCTTCTGACCCTTGCAATGAAAATAACAAAAGAAAAGAGATCAGACATGACAAAATCTGAAAATACACACATATGCCACGAATGTGCTTAATATGTGCACATATACTTTTAAGAGCAAAATTAACTTCCAATAACAAAAAATATTAATAGAAACCATATCTTGTTTTATATATACAGTAGAACCTCAGAGTTATGAACACCAGCACTATGAACTGACCAGTCAACCATTTACCTCATTTGGAACTGGATGTACACAATCAGACAGCATCAGAGACAAAAATAAATAAATAAAATAAAAGAAAAAAGCAAATACAGTACAGTAGTGTTAAACATAAACTACTAAAAAAAAGGGAAAGTGGCATTTTTCTTCTGCATACTAAAGTTTAAAAGCTGTATTAAGTAAATGTTCATTTGTAAACTTTTGAAAGAACAACCATAACTTTTTGTACAGAGTTAGGAACATTTCAGAGTTATGAACAACCTCCATTCCCTAATAGGACTGGAATAGACCTGGAGAGGTCATCTAGTTCAGTCCCCTGAACTTACAGCAGGACTAAGTATTATCTAGACCATCTCTAAAAGGTGTTTGTCTAACCTGCTCTTAAAAATCTCCAATGATGATGATTTCACAACCTCCCTAGGTAATTTTTTCCAGTGCTTAACCACTCTGACAGTTGGGAAGTTTTTCTTAATGTCCAACTGAATCCCCCTTTGCTGCAATTTAAGCCCATTGCTTCTTGTTCTATCCTCAGAGGTTAACAAGAACAATTTACCTCTTTCCTCCCTGTAACAACCTTTTATATACTTGAAAACTGTTCCCATCACCAGCCGGATTTCCTCTGTTTTTTCTTTTCCAGACTAAACAAACCCAATTTTTTCAATCTTCCCTCATAGATCATGTTTTCTAGATCTATAATTTTTGTTGCTCTTTCCTGAAATGTGGTGCTCAGTACTGGACACAATACTCCAGCTGAGGCCTAATCAGCACGGAGTAGAGCGGAAGAATTACTTCTTGTGTCTACTATCAGGAGTGATCAAGTTGCAAATTTTCCAGACCGGTTATCAGTGCAGGGAATGGATTAAGTAGCTCAAGACTGAGTATAGGAAAACCAGGGACCAGAACCACACCTCAAGCGGCTTCCCAACATCATGCCCGTTTTATGAGGAGTTTGACCAAGTTCTGGGCACTGTGCTGAGCATGAAGCCAATGGTGGTGCACAATAACCTGGTCAGTCAGGATGCTGACCTGCTGGCCCCATAATCCAGCAGCAGGTGCCAAGTGAGGACAATGAAATGAAAGTTGTTTAAAGGGGTCCCAGAGGACACTACGGAGCAGGTGCAGAAGAAGCACATCCTGGGGCCATACTCTGAGGAGCTGTTTGATGCCTCCGTAAGGAACAACCCACTATGGAGCCTGGTAAGTTTCTGACTCCATTTTAGTGTTTTTTGAAATAGTAATGGGTGTGATTCCTGCTTTGTGAACCAATTCAAAAGCTATTAAAAGCCCCAAATAGCAGCATTTATCCGCTAATGGCAGATTGTATGCCAGCGACTTGGTTTCCTCCCGCACCATGTGGAGTTCAAAATGCCGACCAGGAAATGCAAACAGTAAAAATTGCCTTGAAAGTGAATTTTGACTGGAAAGGTGCAGATTTTTGCTAGGGCCATTCTTGTTTCTTAAAAATAATAATCTTATATTACCATGCCTGTAAATATGCCACTCTGTAGCCACCCAATGGTCTATTGGGATGCCTAGAAACAGAAAACTGTGGGGTGGGGGGAAAGTGGAAATGTGTTTTATTTACAAATCTAGTCCATTTCAATTAAGAGGTAATCCCTGTAGTCCAAAGGCGACAAAATCATTCATCCCAAATACGACTGGGCTTGAAATTTTGTCGCGAAATGTGCAGGAGGGGGCAGGGGAGGAGGAAAGCTGTGGAGTTCTGAGTGTTTGCATGCAGCCATAACAGTCTAAGCCACGAGACAGCTAATGCACCATTCTGTTGATTCGGGGAAGGGCACATTTTCCAGGGCCATGTCGGTAGCTGACCAGTCCATTCCACTCATAGATGTGCTGGTCAGTAACTACACATTTGAATACTTTGGTAGCATACTGTTGGTTTCCCACCGTCAGTTTGGAATAACATCTCCCTTTGCCAGTGGGGCATCCTTTGTTATGTCCTTCAAAATGTGAAGTCCTGAAATGAGAGAAAAAAGTTTTTGTAGCACAGCCACTGATGACACTCCCCCAACCCACGTAGTTCTGCAGTTTTTAGAAATAAAAAAACTGCTTTAAATGTTTAACTTACCATTGTCTCTGCACTGCTTTCACTTCAGTTAACCAGGCTTTGTCCAGGTAAAGTCTGTGGTCTGAGGCATCCCTCTCACAATATACTGAAGTATCATTTTATGCCCTTGAAATTCCACAGGGATTTTTTCTGTGCTTCTGCAGTGAGCTATTTGAGACAAGAGCAGTCTGTGTCTCATCCTATTCCAGGCCCTTCAGCCTTTACAGCCTGCAGCACCTCCACAGCCCACCCACAAAAAGCCTGGGCCAACGAACCTTCAGGGACTGTTCCAAGAGGAAGCGTTTCCCATGATGAACTTATGGTTGAGTTTCTGGATAAGGCCAACAAGCACGTCCAGTATCAAAGACAGAGGGATTTAAGGCTAGAGGAAAGCCATGTCTGCAGGCAAGAGGAAAGGTTCAGACTGGCTGCATAGCTTGAGGACAGGGTTTCAGCACGGGAGAGGCACTTGCTTCTCAGTTCCTGGAACAGGAACAGCTGCTAAGGGAAGAGGATGGAGTCAGCAGAAAGAACTGTTTGAGTGGCTTATATCACTAATGGCCACCAGAGTACCAGCTCCTGCTGCATCATCCGCACCATGGCCTGAGTCCCCTGCATGACACTCTGTGATATTGTCAGCAATAGCTTGGAAAACTCCATGGCTGGATGGCCCATGCAATTAGGGCCCATGAGCGGCTAGGCAGGGCAATTTTGCCCCTTGAAAACCTCCATACTGACCCCCTCCTCTGTGAATACCTGCACCACCCTGCCCCAGTTTCAAAAGCTCATCAAATGGGGAATGAAGAGAATGGAGGCTGGGGGGTAGGGGATGTACAACAGTTGGGGGTTTCAGTCCTGCACATAGTTTCACTATTTGCACTTGTTCATGCACCTTTTTCGTGTATTTATTTTTCTGTAAGGTTCTGTTGTTACTGGTGTTTTGGCAATGACAGGGAGCCTGCCTGGCAATGGGTGAATGTTGTACTTTTGTAACACACGTTTATAAATAAAGCTTTTTATTTTCATCAAAAAAAGCTTATTGCTATCACTGCATCACATCATATAATGTGTATTTAAAATAATAAAGGTAAACAGATGGGTCAGAGACCATTAGGAATTAGTAAGCAAACACTATTCCTCTCTACAGTTAGTTACATCAATCCATACTTCAATCATTTCCTTACATCAATACATACCCTAAATCCCTCTAACCCTCTCCCATCCCATTCATAAGTGGTCATGTCATTCATAAGTACATTGCATGGCAATCTATTCCCCAACCCTTACCAATACACTGAAACCCACCCACCCCCAATCAATGAGCCCCATCACCAACCCCACAAGCACATTCTCCAAAGTATTATTCCCCCTCTTCCACTGGGTCATGCAAGTCCATAATGTGCAAGGTATCCCTGTCTTCTGATGCCAGGGGCATCCAGCTCAGGCCATGGTAGGTGCACTTTCTGGCTGAATGTTCCAATTCACAAGCCCCTCACTGTCATAGGTCCATTCGGGGGAAATGGCTCACCTCTGGCTTCACAAAGATTGCGAATAGCATAGCAAGCCACATTCATGCACACAGCTTTGATGACATTGGCATCCAAATAGGTCTGTAGACATCACCAGCCGGATTTCAATCTGCCAAAAACACATTCAACAATCATTCCACACCTGCTGTAAATGTAACTGTACCATTTATTGCTAGGCCTTCAGATATCAGGGTACAGTTTCATAAAACAAGGTAAAAGGGAGTACACAGGGGCCCCCAGAATGATGGTGGGGACTGGAACTCCATTTATGACACTGTTTTTTGGTGGGAATAGTGACCCAGCCTGTCCATGAATGTAGACGTCCGATCAGTGAAAAAAACAGGCATCATGCAACCCACGTCAGAAACCTCCTCCAGCACTTTATCAACAGTCATCTTTCCAACACCAAACTGGTTGGCAATGGACCTGTAGCAGTCTGCGGTAGCGAGCTTCCAAACTGTTATAGCAACCCATTTTTGGACCAGCAATGGCGCCCTCATGTGTGTATCTTTATGGCTGGAGGGTTGGGGCAAGCTGCGCACAAAGTTCCAGAAATGTAACTTCCTTCATGCAAAAGTTCTGGACCCATTCCAGGACTGTATGACGATGTGATCCAACCAGTCTGTGCTTGTGACCCTGCATCGGAAGTGTTGGCTTACATAGGGAGCATCAGAGGCTACACCGATTGTCATGAGCAGCATTAACCAGTTCAAGCCAGCCATGCCTGTGTACACCTATTCCTCCCTCTGCTCCTTCATAAACTCTGTCAGGTGCCTTTGGTGGGTCAGAAAATGCCACTGAAATGGCCATCAGTGGTTCATGGAAGATCTGCCCATTTCCTGATACAGGACTGAAAGCACAAGCAAGAGTTCTTCAAAAGGCACCTCCTCTAGGTTGCTGGCTCCAGTAACTGAGAGTGAACGGACCAAAATGACTGCTCAGCAGGATGTGCTGGTGGCTGTTCAAACTTCCTGTGTTGTGCAGGGTGGACAGTCAAATTTTCCCCTGGGGTGGCCACATTTCAGGAGGGCAGTTGGGAGTCTGGGATATGGCTGGTTTGACTCGAGTCTGTTTGCTGTAGTGTAGCCACCAGAGCCCCAGGTTTGAGCCTGGGTTAGAAAATGCTTAAGATAGGGTTAACAATGAGTGTAAATGCTGAAGCTCTGAGTTCTCTAATCCCGGGTCAACTGACTCAAGTCCAACTAACCCTGCACTTACATTGCAGTGTAGACAAACACTGAGTTGATGTTGGCCAACCCTATGTTGACACTTCTTTAAAAAACAGTCTTCACTTAATTACAGGAGATGTGGAAGAACATTCCTGCCTGTGGCATAAAATTTGGGAGGATGGTCTGCATCTTTATACAAATAGATTCAGTCGCCTAGCAATATTTTTTTTCCTCATGCAAATTTTTCCTACTCTTAGGAGGAATAGATCACGGGAGAGTCTTGTGCATGTGTGCATGTAGCTGGTTTCATCCTGGTTCACATTAGTGCTGCATCTGTAGCATGTGTTCCTGTATGGTGAGAAATCATGTCTGTCTATAGGCACCCACCAGAATTTGGTCCATTAATTATTAAAAATTCCAGACGTTACATGTAATATTTTAGCCATGCAGCTGAATGTTTACCTTTGGATTTATACATTTCAGAGATCCTAATAACACTTCTGTATAATGTCTCATCCTGTTTTTATAGATATCAGTACTATTCATACAAGACAACTTCAAGCAAATCTGGACAATGAGAAAAATAAGACAAGCACAGGCTGTCCTTAACAGTGTTATTGCTAAACCTGACCTAGCCTGACTAATGTATTCATTTCACAAGGATTTAAGTCTCTCACACTGTTTTTGTTATACGATACTGCGTCTGTAAAGGCTTCTTTTGAAAACTAGGAGAAAATTAGATCTGAGGCAAGTTTGCTTGAATGAAGTCTCATTAAAAAGCTTAAGGTTAGATTTAATTTCATGGTTAGGGATATTTCAGTACTTTTAAAAATACCATTTTCAGATTTGTGTGCAAGTCTGCATAGTTTATTCTAAACTGTCATCATGTTTTGGATATTTTCACACAGCTGAATTTCAAGTTACATTTTCAAGAGGCACATGTAGTAATTTACTTTTTCACTCGTGGAGGCTGACGGATGTATTTATTTTTTTTGTATTGGTGGGGATTAAAGAATCTCATTACCAGGTACAATTTTTTTTAGATGTGGGAGAAGAACATTCATATAAATCAATGGGCTAAAGTAAGCCCCAGTACAAACAAACCCGGGTTCCACTGGCTTCAGTTGGAGTTACACTCAGGGCCGGTGCAAGGAAGTTTCGCCCCCTAGGCGAAACTTCCTTGCACCAGCCCTGCACCCCCACCCCTAGCTAACGCCGCCCCGCCCTGTGGCAGCCAGCTTTCCCCCCCCCGCCCCCCACCCCGCAGGCCACAGCAGCTCAGCCCATGGGCCGCGGCAGCCTCTCCCCCACCCGCGGTGCCCCTCCCCCCCAGCTCCCGGCTCAGCCGCGGAGCCGGGAGGTGGGAGGCAGCCGCCCGCCGCTCCCCAAATCCTGGCGCCCTAGGCGACCACCTAGGGTCGCCTAGTGGGTGCGCCGGCCCAGGTTACACTTCTGCCAGGGTAGAATTTGATTCAATGGACTGTTTCCACCACCATGGGTATAATGATCCCCCTTAGCCAGCAGGGACTGCTGCAGTAGAATAAGGGATTGCCCCTATTTGAGAGCAGGCACTGTGTAACGTGCAATTGTTATTGGGGATTCCATTGGGGGAGGCCAGCTTTACAATAGGGTCTTGTCTCACTAGTACAAAAGGTGGGTTTTTAACATATATTAGTTAACTAACCTGTTAAAATCTATTGTAGGCAAAGGAAGTTGTAGCTTTTCAAGGTAAGCCCTAGGCTCCCCACTTATGCTTTACCTCAAGATGTTAAAACTATTATTGCCTTGTCTACAATAAGGATGTTAGCATGGGTTAGTTAATCTTTGTTAAAATACACCTTTTATCCTAAAGTAGACATTGTCTAGGTTTTCAGCACATTGCCCTGACAAGTCTCCCGCCCCGCAGTTAGCATCACTCAGGTTGACGCGAATGAAGGGCTCCTTGGGACCAGTGGTTGTATGTTTTTTGCATCCACTCCAATCTCCCTTCAGGCACACCTGCTACCCATGCAGACCCTTAAGTTAATGAAATTAAAATGACGATGTTAATGTATCACACACAGTGAGATGGTGGAAGAGAGGGGTTGTAGCAGGAAATATGACCAGTTGTAAGATGTAAGGTAAAGACTGTAAATTGTCCTACCTTATTTTGTACTTTCTTGCCTATTGTACTTTCTTACTTATTGGTTTCTTTTCCTATTACAACCCCACCCATCTGTCCTCAAAGATTTACACTCACAGTACCAGAGGCTCTGCCCTCACTTAATCAGTTCAAATCCAGAGTAATGTCAGGGAAGTCAATACAAATACACTGGTGTAAGGGTATGTCTACACTACAGAGACCATAGCAGCATAGCTATGTCACCATAGCTATGCCAGCATAATTCTGTAGTGTAGATGCAGCCTACATTGATGTGGGGAGGGGGGAAATAGTGGGTTCATCATTGAAGGGAAACCACTTCCCCAAGCGATGATAGCTATGCTGAAAGAAGCATCCTTCCATTGCCATAGCTGCATCTACACTGGGGGTTAGGTCAGCATAGCTATTTTTGTCATGGTTGTAGATTTTTTTCACACCCCTGAACATATATCAGCATAACTTTTACGTGTAGACCAGGCGTATATGAGGGATGAATTTGGCCAAATGAATCAAATTCAGGCCTTGTGCCATTCCCATAAAAATTAACAGGAGTTGCTCCCACTTATGGCAGAACTGACTTTGCCTTTTAATAAGACAGACAAACAGAAAGAATGTCACTGTGAAATCTTATCACTGGGGCTGGTATGCAACAGCTGGCACTCCTAAAAGCCAGAACTACTCCCCATTAAAATTTGATTTGCTATCAGTGAGGCTAGAGCACACACAAATACCATTTTAATAAGCCCTAGAGAAGTATTCTGTTTTAAAATCAAACCCACTCACCACATTGGTTGGCTATCTACCACATTGGTTGCCAAGTTTTAACTTCAGATTTCACTGGAAACAAAAGTGGTTCTGACTACCAGGCCCTTATACAGTCACTGCAAAGCAAGGACAAGCATGCTTGTGTCACGTACTTTAGACCTGAGTCACAGCACAGTCACCAGGAGTTCGGAAACACTGTACAATGCAGCACTGAACCCTGGTGCATGGATGACCTGCTTTAACTAAACGAAAGAATGCCCCCATTACCATGTGAGGAAAGGAAGTAAAAATGATCTCATTCATGGGCCTTTCTTCCATTTATGTGAGGGGAGTTGGTCCCCACAGAACAGCACATCTTTCTCTTGGCCACACAGGGTAGTCTGTCTCATTTTCCTCAGTCTTAACCTTTGCCTCTTCCTTGGATTGACATGTGAGACAATGCCAAGGCTTTGCATTCTTCCTTTATGTCTTAGTTACAATAGCGAGGTGGGGTGAGGTTAAAGATGTGTGCACACCCAGAGAGTACCTTGAGTGCACACGGCCATTCTGGAATTATTATATGTGATTTGTAAAACTGGTTAAAAGAATAGATTGCAGTTTGAAATTCAGGGCCTCGCTGCAGCAGCATAGCTTAAACCTAAATTATCTAGTTTAAATTAATGATAAAAGATAGCTTCTAAATAATAAAAGTCCCCAAAGCAAAACTTTCAACTAATGCTACTAATTGCTTTTGAATCAGTTCTTCTCTATATTACCACTTTAGCACAGGCAGCACATTAATTATTGAACAGTATGTAAATCATTGTGAAATGAGTAATGCATTAATTTACCATCTTTTTTAGATAGGAAAGATCTCTTTTCTTTTAAAAAACAAACTATTTTTGAGGGAAAAACAACTCTTAGTCCTCCTTTGTTTTCCATAGTCACAAATATTTGCAAAGAGAATTATGCAAATGAACTGAAAAATGATTTTGTTACTGTATTTTTTATTTAGCAGTTAATAAAATAAATCTCTTTTCATCATGCCCCTCACTAAAGATTTAACCAGTGTGTTGTAGCTGCTTCACTTGATGGCTTAGCAAGTTGTCTTTTAAAAGGACCTGTTTTGAATTAAATATTTACGACTCTGATAAACTATATTCATAAAACTATATTGATCCTGCCAACATGTCACATGAATCAGTATCAGATGCAAATATCTTCAGCTGACATTCCTCCAAAAAAAAAATTGCAACCCTTTCCCTGACTTTTGTCTTACCAACAGGGCTTAATTTGTAATGAAGGAGGTGTTGGGGCTCAAGCAATTAGGTGCTGGGCCTTAAACAATTTTATTATATTCATAACTGATACAGCAAGCCTAGAGGTGCCGGGGCTCAGCCTTGGCAAGCCCTGGCACAAATTTACACTATGTAGACTGGTATGCAGTGCTTAGAGATATCAGTAAGAGGAGAAACGTACTATACTAGAAATACATTCAAGAAATAACCTTGTTCTTTCACAATTGTTTTCTTCTACACAATCTAGTTCTTCCTTCAACAAATATTCATTATAAAGTTCAGGTGTTTTATGAGACATTTAGTTTGCTTCACAGAAAATGTATCCAGGTATCAAATCTATGGAGTTTATCAAATGAACATTCTGTTACATTTTGTGTTTTAGTGAACTGGAAATATGTTGTTTTAAAGGGGCTCTGGCAAGGGACAGTACCCATCAAGACAAAGATCTTAAGGTATAAGGTCAAAGCACTTCTTCATCCTGGTCTTCACAAATAAAAGCACATAATGCACACACACACACACACACACACACACGCATGCATGCACACATGCACACTGACCAAAACAAATGAACAAATATCCAGATTGCCCCCTTGGGAACCAAATTAGAGCAAGAACCACACATGACAGATGCTAGTCACATTGCTTAGTGCATTGGAAGGCACTAAGATACCATATAATGGTAAACACCATATAAAAACTCGATTAGACTGGAAACAAATATAAAAGAACATTGGGGAAAGGACAGAGTGGCACCATCAGACCCTCAGTTGCCTTTGAGCTGGTAAGTACATTAAAAATATTTAAAATTCCCATCTTGGGTTTCTCGCCTTCCTTCCGATAGCTCCATGAGGATTCCTGCTGGAGCCTTAGGCATGCAGTAGCCTCTGATCAAACTTGCAGTGAGCTACCTAGGAACTGAAGAACTTACTTGCCAGAGATTTCCACCCCCACTGTACTTATTTGTCTCATAGGTTCCAAACACGAACTGTGCAGGGAGTCCTTCTATGCTCCTTTCAACCCCGCCATGATTGGTCAGTTCAGCACTGAGCCAGTATACACAGCACTAAGGAGCGTAAGGTGAAGATTTGGTTCTAACAATGTTTTTTGTTTGTTTGTTTTTAGTTATGTAAAAAATAAATGTCTCTCACTGAACTCATCTCTTTTTTTCTATCTTGTAAGAAGTCGTTTAATTCTAATGAATGGCCATGTAGAATGGTCCCAATCCAATTCCCATTGAAGTCAACATTGCCTTTTTATGCCCTCAGCCAACTTTCTGTTTTTCTGGATATTTCCCAGAAAATTAGTTTCCAAGTTCTCTGCAATCTCATTCCCTTTTATTCATACTGCCTCCTGATCCTATCCTCATGCCTTCTTGGTCTAGTCTGATGCCTCCTGCCTCTGTCCTTGTCCATTTTTGGTTGCAGAATCATGCCATCCTTTTTCGCTTCACCTGAACTCCTCCTCAGCATAACCCCTTTAAATATACCTTTAACAAAGCTTCCTTTATTGTAAATGCTGGGGATGGTCACATCTATTTCCCCTAATAAATGGCTGACATTTAAATCTCCTGGACAGTATTCTATTTGTGACAAAATCCTTTAATCCTATAACCTCAATCTTTACTAATTTCTGGATTCTGAAATTTCTAACCTATTCCCAAAATTGTAATTCCTCCAAACTGTGGCTTATAAACTGTCTCAGTATTTGTAGCTTATAAAATTGTTAACTAAACCCCTCATAGCCCAGTATATGGGGACAAGTATTGAAGCAAATCTAAACCTGTTTTTTGCAATGCACAAGTTTTTCTCGTATTCATTACAAATGATTAAAAGACATTTTGAAATGCTGTATAAATATATCTGCCCCAATCAGAGCTTCTAGCACCAAGGAAGAAAGAATAGCAGAAGACTCAATGAAATCCACCAGAGACTTCTCAGTACAGATCTAATTTATTTTGGAAGACACTATGATAACAGGGTCTATAAAAGACCCAAAGATGGGTAGGGAAATTGCAAATACAGTATATTTTTAAAAGATATGCTAAACTATATAGCTTTATGTAATTAATAGAGTCACAGACTTCGCAGCCAGAAAGGACCTGGGTACACATGGGGTAACATTGGAACATATGTGTTGTAATTAATTCTGTTTAAAACAGGAAAGTATAATAACTATATTTATTTAATTTTTTTCTCCCAGC
The DNA here is from genome assembly GCA_037349315.1 of Chelydra serpentina. NCBI lineage: Eukaryota > Metazoa > Chordata > Testudines > Chelydridae > Chelydra > Chelydra serpentina. Next base: position 35,268,484 of record JBAIAC010000042.1, read on the forward strand.
CTATAGAATTTGCTTTGATGACATGTAGCCAAAGCCTGAAAAAAAATACCAATCTCCATAGGTCTGCAGCTCCCAAAGAGTGAGTTTTCTGTAAAATTTCATTACTCTTGCGATTAGAAATAATGATTCCTCAACACTTGTGTTATTGGATCTTCCACGCATACAGACAGACAATAGCTGAGATTACTTGCAGATTGAACAATAGAAAGGAATTGGTATAATTAGTGTTGATGGTTACCCTATTGTATTTTTCCCAGGTTGCTCTTCCCCAGACTGAGGTTCCCCCACTCCCCTGGGAATGTGTACTGAGCACCCTTACAGATTTCCTGGGACATATTTGTAGTTCAGCCTCCATTTTGAGTGCAACCTTAATTATGTTGCCACCTGTGAGGTACAATAAAAATGGACATCTTGGATGATCCTGAGCTCACTACACTGAGAAGAAAGCTGGTGCACTGTAAATTCACACCCTGGTTTGCTGTGCACTGATTCACCATGAAGACAAGGCCTAAGAGTAACGTGTGTGCATGTGTTTAAGAAGTTTATTTGCTTTAACTGTCACATGGTCTCAAAAGAGTTAAAAATCTAAATGGAAGTGTCCTGAGGGTAGAGCTCTGGGGAAACATGCATAAACTACTTGGGAGATTTTGGGGGTTCAGCATTGGTCTTAGGACACCTGGACTGCAGGGTTCCACACCCCAAGAAGGAGGTCAGACAGGGTGTCTCCACCTTGGGAGTGGGCCTGAGAGGTCAGAACTAAAGAGTGTGTCTGGCTGTTGCTCAGACCCAGTTGTCTTCGGAGCAGAAAGCTGTGGTCACCCCATCTCAAAGAAGACATTATTACAGGTGGAAAAGATCCAGAGAAGGCCAACACAAATGATTAGGGCGTATGGAACAGCTTCCATATGATGAGAGATTAAAAATACTGGGACTGTTCCTCTTAGACAAGAGACAACAAAGGTGGGGAATATGATAAAGATCTATAAAATCATAAATGGTATGGAGAAGGTGAATTGGGGAGTGTTATTTACCCCTTCCAAATAATACAAGAACTAGGTGTTACTGTGCCTCAGTGGGTCACAGCCGAGGATGCCAAATTCAGGATGAACTGCTGAGAAATACTTACCTCAAACTGGTGGTTATTCTATTATTAGATATACAAAGCCAAAACCAAAAGTAAACTTCTGTCTCACCACACTGGTTAACAAGAAGTCCAAATCTCCCACAATTCTACAATCACGTAAGGCATCCCAGCTCTTGTTTCACCACTCAGCCACTAGACTTAATGATGAGTGGTTATTTAATCAAACAAAGAGTCCTAGAGATCAGCCACATAGCCTTGTGAATATATAACTCAGATCTTACCCATAATCATGCTGTTGCCAGTCCATTAGTATCTAATATCTAAAGGTTTATTTATAAGAGAAGAGAATGTGAAGAACGTTAAAATGGTTAAAGAAATCAAATACATATAATCCTTGCAAAGTTTTTGAATCATGTTTGTAGCAGCGATGTTACAGATTGCTGGCTTGTAAAGTCTCTGGTAACATCCAAAAGATTGGAAGGTCCTCAGTCCATTGGTTGGAATGCTCCTTTTAGTGTAAGTCCATAGTCCAGAGATCAGAGCAGGAAAGAGGTAAAATAAAAGACCCTGGAAGCATCTCTATACCTTTTCCCATGTGGAGGGAATGCTCTCAATCTTAGTTTGTGGAAAATTACAGGCACAAGATGGAGTCCAGGGTCACATGCCCTTGCATGCTTTGATGACTCATAGGAGCAGCCATTACCCATATTCTGGCTAAAGCATCCACAGGAAGGCTCACTGGGCAGGGGCAAGCTTCTTCTATAGCTCATTGTGTTCTTTAATGTGTCATCAACTTGAATGGTCCACCCACAATGTGCTGGCTAGACTGGATGTAAACTGCCTTGTGGGTGTTACACCAGGAGCAAACACATTTGAAATACTGGTACGTCATCAATATTCATAACTTTAAATACAAAGAAGATACATGCATACAACCAGGATAATCATATTTGATAGATTGTAACTTTTCCAATGATACCTTACATGACCTACTTTGTACAGGATTTGTTGCAATTGTCTAACAGTGGCAATATTAATTACATACACGGTCATGTTTCAATCATACAGCATCACATTAGAGTTCACCTGATGAAATTAATAGGCAGCAGGTTTAAAACAAAGGAAGTATTTTTTCACACAATGCACAACCTGTGGAACTTGCTATCATGGGATGCTGTAAAGGGCAAAAGTAATACTGGGCTCAAAAAGGAACTAGATAAGGTCATGGATAACAGGTCCATCGATGGCTAGAGGCCAAGATGGTCAGGGATGCAACCCCATGCACTGGGTGTCCCTAAACCTCCTTCTGCTATGGATTACTTGAAATTGCCCTGTTCTGTTCATTCCCTCTGAAGCATCTGGCACTGACCACTGTCACCAACAGAGGAATTACTGGTCTGACCCAGTATGGCCATTCTTTTGTTCTTATGCTTGTAAGGAATCTTCTACTAAAACTATAGGAAAAGATACTCCTTATTGAATGAAATATGAAAAACCGTCACTCATTACTTTAATTATTCTTTGGGAGTTGAACTGAGTTCATTTGCTCTTCCAGTTAGAAGACATAAAAAAGCTGATATCGTCTCAGACACCAATTTTTTAAAGTCTTTTTTCTCTTACAAAGATTATTTACAGTCCATCTAGAATTTTAGGCTTGTCTCCTCTATTCCCAATGATTTACAATGGAGCAAAATCAGCCAGTTTACATTTAAGATATTTTCATTCCTTTCTCAGTCTCTCACTAGTGTACTTAACACAGAATGATTAAAAGCTGTGTGTTCTGTTAGACCTGTTATGGTGTTTAAACAAGGAAGTCTGTGTTTGTTTAAGAGAATGGGGAAACGGTTATCTTGACAGATTAGACTGAAAAAACAGTACGGCCACAGTCTAGCACAGATGTCCAAATTTGCCACTTGGCTGGTTTTCTGAGGTACTCTAAACAAAACTTGCATGTGTGTTTGTGCCTTGGCTCTGTTTGACACCTGACTGAGGAATGTGATTAAGAGCTACTGCCAGGGCTTACATGTCTCTTGTGGGCAAATGTTTACAGGACTGAAATTCTTAGAATCTGTTTAACTGTGTGATAATTAAACTAATGGAATACAAGATACGTTTCTTTCAATAGCTTAAAGAAGTCATTTCTTATCATATTTGAGAGACTGTATTGTGCAGAAATCTAAGCAAAGCTCTTCAGAGGTTCCTGAGATTATTTAGCAGTGCTTCTACTTTCATTCAGTGGTGGAACATGTGAAAATGGAGGGAGAAGGACCCACATTCTGGTCCCATTGGCCACTGGCTTTTCAATGAGGCAATTAGGAGCCTAAGGGTACGTCTATACTTACCTCTCGCGTCGGAGGCGCGGGATCGATGTTCTGGGTTCGATTTATCGCGTCTTGTCTAGACGCGATAAATCGAACCAGGAAGTGCTCCGCCGTCGACGCTGGTAATCCAGCTCGACAAGCGGAGTAGGCGGCGTCGACGGGGGAGCCTGCGCGCCGCGTCTGGACCACAGGTAAGTTCGAACTAAGGTACTTCGACTTCAGCTACGTTATTAACGTAGCTGAAGTTGCGTATCTTAGTTCGACAGGGGGGGTTAGTGTAGACCTAGCCTAAGTCTCATTGAAAGTCCATGGGACTTGGGCCCAAATCCTCAAAGGTATTTAGGAGTCTACCTCCCATTTATATCAGTGGAAGTTAAGTGCCTAAATACATTTGAGGAGCTGGACCTTAGTCACTTTTGAAAACAAGACTAGCTCCTAAGTCAGTTAGGCATTGCAACACTGAGTGCAGCAATGCTTAAATACCTTTAAAAGTCTGCCCTGAAGTTCTTTTGCAAGACACATTGCAGCCTTAGAGATGTAGATCACCTCCTGATAAAAAGAAATGCTTATATAATTGTGAAATGATCACTTTCTACACAATTTACGATGCATATTTTGTTTGATAAGTCCATACAGCACTCTGCTACAATACATTATTAGCTTTCTTTATTATCATCATATTGGATTAGTTGCCTTGACATTACTTCCATGATAAAAAAATACTTTTTAAGCCAATGGCAACGTCCCTTCTCTAAAGTCTACATAGTATTATATGGAGTTTTGCTCAGCATTTTTTGTTATTAATTAGAAAAATTAATATTTAATGACACTCCAATAAGGTTAACCGACAAGTTCAGGTTGATAATACAAAGTAATGGGCACTGAAAAACATAATTCCAACTATACATACAAAGTGATGGGATCTAAATTAGCTGTTACCACTCAAGAAAGACATCTTGGAGTCATTGTGGATAGGTCTCTGAAAACATCCACTCAATGTGCAGCAGCAGTCAAAAAAGTGAACAGAACGTTGAGCATCATCAAGAAAGGGATAGATTAAAAAGACAGAAGATATCATATTGCCTCTATATAAATCCATGGTACGCCCACATCTTGAATACTGAGTGCAGATGTGGTCGCCCCATCTCAAAAAAAAAAATTGAAATTGGAAAAGGTTCAGAAAAGGGCAACAAAAATGATTTGGGGTATGGACAGCTTCCATATAAGGAGAGATTAATAAGATTGGGACCTTTGAGCTTGGAAAAGAGATGACTAAGTGGGGTATATGATAGAAGTCTATAACATCATGACTGGTGTGGAGAAAGTAAATAAGGAAGTGTTATTTACTCCTTCTCATAATACAAGAACTAGGGGTCACCCAATGAAATTAATAGGCAGCAGGTTTAAAACAAACAAAAGGAAGTATTTCTTCAAGCAACGCACAGTCAACCTGTGGAACTCGTTACCAGGGGATGTTGTGAAGGCCAAAAGTATAACTGGGTTAAAAAACTATTAGATAAATTAATGGAGGATAGGTCCATCAATGGCTTATAGCCAAGATGGTGAGGGATGTAACTCCCTGCACTGGGATCCCTAACCTCTGACTTGCTAGAAGATGGGAGTGGATGACAGGGGATGGATCATTAAATGATTACCTGTTCTGTTCATTCCCTCTGAAGCACCTGGCATTAGCCACTGTTGGAAGACAGGATACAGGGCCAGGTGGACCATTGGTATGATCCAGTATGGCTTGTCTTATGATAAAGGACAACATTTAAACAAGTGAGTACTCCAAACTATTTTCAGATATATACATGTGTGTGCAGTATATTATGCGTATGTAACCATCTGATTGGTATTCATGCATACATTGTGCACATGCAAGTTCTGTGTACTCACAAACCCACATTTGGGCCACAATGTATTAGCATCCAAGTGCAAAAGAGCTGCAATATATGCACCCAAGAATGGTTTCCACCACTCTGACCTTAATGTGAGAACTGGTATCTGCCACCAAAAGGAAATGATCCGGTAATCAAGATTGTCTGTGCTTAGTGTATTCCTGCCCCAGGACTGATACACCCCCCCCCCCCACCCCCAACCAGTGTCCTCTCTGCTTAAGGATTGAGGGTGAAGCAGAGGAGGTATGTCAGCCCCACACCATCTGAAGATTTCCCCTGCATTAGGAGAATCTTTAGTTGCTGCCTTAGGATAGTTTTAAGTCCCTTTGAAGTGCTGGAGTGGAACAAAGTGGACTCAAGAGGCATTGAGGATCTGACTTTCTATCCTTTACTCACATTGTGTCTAGATGTTGACTAGCATATGTGACTAGCCCAGACTGTACTAGAGCTGGTCAGAATATTTTTTGATGAGACATAATGGTTTCCATGAAAGTTTTATTGGAAAAGGTTTTGGATCTGGGGTGGAGAGGCAGAGACATGAAAATCACCTTTATTCACCATAAAATCACAATTAAAACATATGAACAGTGTTATAAAATATTATATATTATACATTATAATATACACACAGAAAGAAAGAAACACATCCCAAACAATCATTACACATGGATCACCAAGGCATCACCATCATCAAGTTCACCCCAAATCTTATAATGAACCAGGTTCACGAAAAGAAATCCAGACTGTGTTTAGAAAAGGTGTAGACAATCTGAAGCCAATGAGGAAACAAAATTGGAAAACTTGAAAGTTGCCACAAGACAGAGCTGTCACCCTTTGGTCAGCTCTTCATGGTACTGTAGAGGCTGAGTAAATTTTCATTAAGTGGAAATCTTCATGTGTTCCTAGGTCACTTTTGAAAATGAGATGTAGACTCCTGAGTCCCATAAGTGCTTTTGAAATATTAAGTTGCTGTGAATAAGGGTTTGAGATTTTGGATCCCTCGGTTCCTGTGTAATAGATAAGGACAGGGAAGGATTAATTGTACCTGCTGGGCATAAGTGGTGTGAGATTTTGGGTCTCTCAGTTCCTATGTTTGCCTGTAACTATTTCTCAGAAGGTTAGGCTACTAGAAGGATCCATTATTTATGATTTACCTGAGAATGGGGCCCTGTCTTGTGAGGGAATCACTGAAACCTTATTGTATAATACTACTCGACCTCTAATACTACAAGTACTGCCAGACAGATATTCTGTGTGCCATGAACCAGTGGGGTACGATAATGGAGATATGTTGGTGCTATTTCCATTATATATTAAGTTCAACAGGTCTTTCATCCATAACTTGGATCAAATATGGTATGTCCATCATGGATGTGAGTCACAGGATAAATGTGAGAAGGGGACTATTTTTTATGTACCGATAACCCCAATGCATTGCAAAGTCCCTACATGAGTTACTGCATTTCCTCACTGCTGTGGAGTTGGACTTGCTGAGACTAATTGTATTCAGTAATTTTAATGTCCATGGAGATAATGAATCTTCTGAGTTCCAGAGGCATTCATTTTGTTTTTCCTTTTTTTTCAGTGTGTATATGAGGCTGTTAGAGATGTAGTGAGGAAGCCTGGGTTGTAGGATCTTTAGTACAGCCAGTCAGAAAACAATGGATTTTTAATGAATATTTCACCGTTGACCCACCCAGGTAGCTGGTGTTGGTACCCCACAGAGATATGTAATTGTGCTCTGCTCATTTCATATGGCAGGTGTAGCTCATTCATTCATGGATATCAGCCTTTTGTCATCTAGGTTCTGGGCCTGAACATCCTAAGGGGAAAACAAAATAACAACCAAACCTGAGGAAAATGGTTGGGCTGGAATTTATGTTGTTCACTTTTTGTTAGCTTGTGAATAAAGGAACGGAGTGAATTTTGATCTTAAACAGTATGTGTTAACTGTGCTGTGATGTGTAGGAACCCCACTTGCTCAGACTGGTTTGTCCTTTCTTTTAGAGTTCACAGTTTGAAGCACAAGTTTTGTAAATGAAATGAACACGGACAAGTCAGGCTGATTTCCCAGAAAAAAACAGGAAGGTAAGAGCAAAAGCCACCATTCTGTCCAGGATAGAAACACCTAGTGTTTCACTTCTAGACAAGAACACTCTTCCTCAGGGATGAGGTAACTGACAGGTCACTGGCCTCTAACTGTTTGCACAATGACAATCCACTCAGTTTGTACATGACTGTCCAGTTCCCTTTATGACCAGCACATTTACTGTCGAGAACACAAATGCTCACCAAAAGGTAATTACAGAAAAAAACATGGAGTTCTTCATTCATTTCCCTTTCACAAAGGCCAGCATTGTCCTGTGTTGTTTAACATGTGATTGTACAGGACTAAGGATAAAGGCTGGAAAACTGCAGTAGAATGTTTTCCACTTACCACTGGTAAATGAAGGTTAATAATATCTTTGCACCAAAAAACATTTTTGGTTTTCCTATGGATCATAGGAAAAATATATTGTAATTGGCAACCTATATGCAAACTTCCACCCCCAGCAAAACTAGTTATCAGCATTGTGCTGTCAGCAAAAGATGTTTTCCCGATTAGAGCATTCTGCTAAAGACTGACATTTTCTAACAGAGAGAATAATACATTCCCATGGAGACTTGGGATTTAACCTTGAAAGAATCTAACATGATTGAGCAGATAGCTATCTGTACATCTGAACATATCTCTAGGCAAATGCAGAAAAGGAAAAAACCACCTTTTTAAAATAAAAATTTGACTTACTTTTCTACCAAAATGTCAATAGAGAGACTCACATCTTAGCTCAAACGAATATACAGTATCTTTGCTGATAGTACATTTACCCAGAAACTTGCTTTATGATAACAAATATACTATTAAAATTGCCAGCAAAGCTACAATGAATTAACTTAACACAATTCAAATGGACTTTTGGCATAACATCAATCAATTACACTTTTCATGGTGCTCCTAGGTTAATATAAAAGAATACAGTACAGTACTATTCATTTATTTAGCCTCCTTCAAATAGACTTTGCATAGAAAGTGACTCCCAGGTAACATTTAAAGAGGGGAAGTGACTCTCTAGCTCCAAAGGGGAGAGGTTCACACAGATCACACAGATGAGGCAGCACAAAAGACAGAGCAGCCCCCATTTGTGAAGGTTCACAAAGAAGGGACAATGAGGTGACCAAGACTGGATATGAAGAATTCTGTGGAGCAGACAGTAAACTAGTTTCAGACCTTGTCTACACTCTGGCCTTGGCTACACTTGCAGATGTACAGCGCTGTTAGTTAAACCCGTGTTCGTACAGCTGAGTAGGGAATGCGCTGCAGCCTGTCCACACTGGCAGCCACCAGCGCAGTTAATACCACTGACGTGGCTACATTTGCCGCACTTGCAGCGGTTTTGGGAGAGGTGCATTATGGGCGGGTATCCCACAGAACACCTCTTCCAATTCTGGCGCCGTGGGTTGTGGGAAGGGGGCGTGGGGTATGGTGCATTCTGGGTCCTGTCCCAACGTCCCGTGATGCATCGCTTCGCATCCCAGCAATCCCTGTGTTTCCGGCCACAATGTGCGCCATCTTTCAACGGTTTCTTTGTAGCGTGATCTGTGCTCCGTTTCGGTCAGCGGGAAAATGGATCCCGACCTGGTGAGCAAAATACTGATGAGTCTCGCCAGCACGTCACGTTTGGCAGTCGAGCTGTTCCTTAAGATCCACAGTGACAGCGAGGAGTCCGACGATGACGATGAAATTGTCACTCAAAACGCGTACGACACTAACTTGCTTGTGGCATTCACGGACATGCTATGCACCGTGGAACGCCGCTTTTGGGCTCGGGAAACCAGCACAGAGTGGTGGGATCACATTGTCATGCAAGTCTGGGATGACGATCAGTGGGTGCAGAACTTTCGAATGAGAAAAGCTACTTTCATGGGACTGTGTGAGGAGCTCGCCCCCGCCCTGCGGCGCAAGGACACGAGATTGAGAGCTGCCCTGACGGTGGAGAAGCGGGTGGCTATTGCAATCTGGAAGCTCGCAACTCCGGACTGCTATCGATCAGTAGCGAACCAGTTTGGAGTGGGAAAGTCTACCGTTGGGATCGTGCTGATGCAAGTTTGCAAGGCCATTAATCGAATCCTGCTCAGAAGAACCGTGACTCCGGGTAACGTGCAGGACATTGTGGCTGGCTTTGAACAAATGGGTTTCCCTAACTGTGGCGGGGCGATAGATGGGACACACATTCCTATTCTGGCACCACCCCACCTAGCAGCCGAGTACATTAATCGGAAGGGGTATTTCTCCATGGTTCTCCAGGCGCTTGTGGATCACCGTGGGCGTTTCATTGACATCAACGCAGGCTGGCCCGGAAAGGTGCATGATGCACGCATCTTTCGGAATACTGCCCTGTTCCGGAAGATGCAGTCCGGGACTTTTTTCCCAGACCGGAAGATCACGGTAGGGGAAATTGAAATGCCCACTGTGATCCTTGGAGACCCCGCGTACCCTTTAATGCCGTGGCTCATGAAACCCTACACAGGGAGCCTTGACACCAGCAAGGAACGGTTCAACTACAGGCTGAGCCGGTGCCGGATGACTGTGGAGTGTGCTTTTGGCCGTTTGAAGGGCCGCTGGCGATCTCTATATGGGAAGCTGGACTTGGCCGAACACAGCATCCCCGCGGTTATATCCGCTTGCTGTACCCTCCATAATATTTGTGAAGGGAAGGGTGAAATGTTCACTCAGGCGTGGACCTCAGAGGTTCAACACCTGGAGGCTGAATTTGCACAGCCAGAGAGCAGGGCTGTTAGAGGGGCCCGGCGTGGGGCTGCAAGGATTAGGGATGCCTTGAGGGAGAAATTTGAAGCTGACAACCACCACTAATGTGTGCTGCCCTGCACGACCCTGAAGTAAAGTTGTTCCAATGTTATCAGTTATCTGTCTTTGCTAAGCTGATTTGTGTTTGCTCAGCTCACTTGTGTTGCCTGTTTCTTTCCTGGGCTAAGGTTTTTCTTTTCCTTTTGCAATAATAAAGATTGTTTGCACATGTACAGAATCCGTTTATTACAGAGAAAACACATGTATTAAAAAGAAACACAACTGCTTGTGAGACAGAAAGGGCAAGGGGGTGGTGGGTGGTGTGGGGAAGGGTTCGATCACAGGGTATGGTATGTCCTGCTTTCATACTCGGGATTCCTGTCTGGAGTGCTGTGCAGTGACTGCTGGACCTCAGGATGTCTATAATTCGGGATGGGAGTAGAGTGCAGTGGGTAAGGTTCGTAGTTTCCAGGGCTGTCTGGTGAAGCTACAGGTGTTGGGGGCATCTGCTGTGGGCGATAAGAACCAGTATGTTGGGTGAAGTGGGCAGGTGGTGACATGGGGACACAAGTGTTTTGGGACACTGGCTTCAGGGGGGGGCGGGTGCGGTACTGCTCCGCCTGCATGGCGACGAGTGCCTGGATAGAGTCCGCTTGGCGCGCCATGATGCTAATCAGCTCCTTTGTGCTTTCCTGCCGGAGCTGCATGCTTTGCCGCCGCTCCGCTGCGTTTTCCTGGCAGAGCCTGCTTTCATTCTCCCTCCACTCCCGAGCCTTTTGATTCTCTTTAAGAGACTGGTTCATAACTTCCTGCAGCATGTCTTCTTTCGTTCTTCTGGGCCTCTTCCTGAGCCTTTGTAGTCTCTCAGCCGGTGATAAGAAGGATGGCTGAGATCTCAAGGTTGAATCTGGAAGGCAAAATGCAACATTTAACAGAGGCATCATTGTTTTATGCCAGACAGAGCAATGATTCCCCCACAGTTAAGGAGGGCACACACAGTCTCCAAAACAGCACAATTTTCCCATCCCAAACAGAGCGCACAGAACCCACGGGAGCCCCAAAATGGTGAGTAAACACAGGGTAAAGGGGGACTGATTGTTTCGCTGATGTACTGTCTGACGGGTTTCTGTGCCTTGGGGAGAGCCAACAGCTGCAGGGGGAACCTACACTGAACACTATCCCCACATTTTCCACAGGAGTTCGTCCTGGAAGATATCTCGCTGCTGAGGGTGTCCGGGGAAGCAAGGGAGGGTCTTCTACTGCAATGCGGCTTCCGCCCTGGCCCATATGCAGCTTGCCTGTGTGCAGCAATGGTCCCCCCGCCCCTCGCGGCACAGTGGCGCGGACACGTTACCCTGACTGGGACAAGGACCACGGCGGCTCTCCCAATGAACCTGCGCAAGCACATTGCCCACGTCCTGGCTGAGACTTTCGAAGAGATTACAGTGGCCGATTTCTCCGATGTGATAGACCACATCAATGCGCTCTTCCGCATCTAGGCATGCATGCAGCCCAAACCCTCCTCGCCCAAGGACCACACACCGAAAAAACTCCTTCCCGAAAATAAAAGCTGCTTACCGCGAACCTGTTCTTCTCTTTCTCTCTCTGCGCGTACCGGCTGCTGCGACTGGCTCTCTTCCTCCTGGCTCGAGAAGAGTTCCTGGCTGCATGCACCCAGGGAGTCAGGGGTGTCTCCCCCAGCCACAGCACCCTCGCTTCTGTTTTCTTCAACCCCCTCCTCCTCCTCCTTCTCTCCCTCCTCCTCCACCTCTCCCTCCTCCTCCTCCTCCTCCTCCTCCTCTCCCGTGTCCACGGTGGTGCTCGGAAGAGTACTGGGGTCAACCCCAAGTATTGCATCCAGCTCTTGGTAGAATCGGCAGGTTGTGGGGGGAGCACCCGAGCGCTTGTTTGCATCGCGGGCTTTGCGGTATGCACTCCGCAGCTCCTTTACTTTTATCCTGCACTGCATTGCGTCCCGGTCATGGCCCCTTTCAATCATGGCCCTTGATATCTGGCCGAAAGTATCAAAATTCCTCCGGCTGGATCGCAGCTGGGACTGGACAGCTTCCTCCCCCCAAACAGCGATGAGGTCCAGCAGCTCGCCATTGCTCCATACTGGGGCTCGTCTCGCACGTGGAGGCATGGTTACCTGGAAAGATGCGCTGAGAGCACTCCACGCCTGGCTGAGCAAACAGGAAGGGGATATTTAAAATTCCTAGGGAATTTAAAGGGTCGGAGTGGCGGTTGGTCACCTGAGGCCAGGGCAGTAGAGTGCTAATTGATGACCAGAGTGGCTAGAACAGGCGTTGTGGGATACTTCCGAATTCTTCTGGAGGCCAATAACAGCGCATTGGGTGACCACACTGTAGCCGCAGCGCAGCAGCAGCAGCGCAACGAACGTTATTCTTCTCGGAGAGGTGGAGTACCTGCAGCGCTGTACCTGAGGAGATGCAGCGCTGCACGTGCCTTGCGAGTGTAGCCAGTTAGTGAGTTGCAGCGCTGCAGGCAGTTTTATTGCGCTGTAACTCGTGAGTGTAGCCAAGGCCTCTGTGTTGTAATATATTTCTTTTATTATAGCACAGTGGAGTCCTGGTCCATCACTAGCGTTCCTAGGCATATGATAATAATAATTAATACTAATAATGATTGAAACATGATTTAGTCTGATCTACACAAGCAAAATCAAACCATGTTATAACAAGGTGGAGACACAACCATACCTGTATTTGTAGTGCAGACAAAGCAATAGAGGGGAGTAAGGGCATGGACACCCTTATAGAGTCACTGAAACACTGCACTATTCTACAGTAATGGTTCCCAAAACTATAGTGAATCAATGGTAAGCCATTGTGTTCAAAACAATAAAGCTAGAATAATTTTATAAGGGCCTTTTTGAAAACCAAAAGAGCCTCTTTGAAATGGATTTTGAAGCTAAATAGGATGCTAACCACGATGAAGCAGTATTTTGCACAGTAATATGTTTGGTTCAGGTTTATATTTGCGAGAATCAGAAATAAAGAGGTTTAACCCAAAAGCCTGTGTCTAGTTATATTTTAATAGGTCATTTGACATTAATCATAAGATATACAGATACTTCATAAAAATTACGGCCTGATTATGGAACCATTATTCATAATGATGGGTACTTATTCCTACCAAGAGTCCCCTTAAAGTCAGAGGGTCTTTTTCTGTCAGTTAGGGCTCACTGATGCAAAGTTTCATAACCAGACCCTAAATAATTGGAGAAGGGGATAAAAAGTAATTTTGCCTTATTTCAAGTTCATGCAAATATTGTGAGTTCAAAGCTCAACCTGAACACAAATGTTATGGGGTTCATGTCTTGCTTAGGAGACACTAGGGAAAGTTGTAGAGAGGGGAAAAGAGAACAAAACATCAAATAGGTGAAAATAGGAGCAGGAATTTTGGGAAAAGAAGCAGATTTGGGGGAGAGAAAATATTTCGGTATAAGTCATACTTCATCTAAAATTCTTTTAAAATGAGTATAATTGTTTGTGTCCTTTAGAATTCACCTTCATCATGTTTCAGTGGTACAGACTGGTTCATATTGCAGAAAAGAAAGTCTAAGACATATGAAAATACTTAAATAATTGTACATTTAGGTATGTTATTGCATTTTTGTTTTGATTGATGATGTGTGAGTGCACACCTCATTGCAAAGTAATGCTTTTAACTTAAATCAAATCAATTTCAAGTGAACATGTTTTACACATTTAAGCTCAATAGTTTGGAAAAGCATTTCCTAGAAAACAGTACTTCCTTTAAACTATGGAGTGTACAAGTCACTGGATATGCCTGCATGTCTCAGCTAGTGAGCATTTACTTGTATTGTCTTGAAACGGTTACAAGTTTAGGGCTCACAGGGCAGCTGTAGTCTTAATGAAGTGGTTAATGATGTGTGAATTATAGATCCTGACAGCCCCTTTAATAAAATCAACAGGGCTGCATCCACAGTCGACCAAGGCAGCTAAGTAATGACAATACTGTCTGTTTAACATAACGGAGTATCTTTGAGTAAAGCACCCTTCTTGCATGGTTGTACTGAAAATGTCTAGTCAACACAAAAGAAGAACGTGAGCAATGAAGAACAAGCTGATACACATGCACTTCATTTCTAAATAGTTTGGGATTCAAATGCACTAGCCACAGAGTATTCACAAAAGAAGCGTCATATAAAGCAATGTTATGCATTATTATTGTAACTTAGCTTTTCTGTGAGATTCTCTCTTGAAGTAAAGAACTGCATAATGAACTTTAATAGTCAAACCTTCGTTAGGTAAAAATCAGCGTGTCCTACTTACTCCTCACTGTTCGGGTAGGGCGGAGTTGGTTTGGAACTCCAAAGCTGTCAGAGACCAAGAAAAGCAATGCACCAACACCAGTAACTTTGATCAAAGGGCTCGTACCCCCCACAGGGGCATACAGCAACTTTATTAGTGACAAGCATCAGTATTTATAGTTTTAAGACAGAAGGAGGGGTACTGGGCAGCACGTGTTTTCCTCTGCATCATCTCAGGCTGACCTTGTTCAAACTAGTTTCTATAGTTATTCAATTTAGGCAGAGCAGGAGAGGGAACACCGCAAGAATATTTGTACAAGATAAAGGGATTTAAGCAAGGTCGGGAGGAATTTATGACAGGAGACGAGGAGAAATTCACTGCAAGAGCCCCTCTTATCTAACAGCCCCATGACCCCAAATTGCTGTGTCAGGCTAGAAGAATGGCCTAACACCTTCACTGTCTTTTTTCTTTCTTTTTTTAAGGCACATGAAGTTTATCTTCCCAGTAGCTTTCAGTGACCCAGTTGTCTTCCCTGAGCACTAACTGAGATTTGGAATGTGATAACACTACACTTAGGTAGGTACTTTGTGTGTGGCAAGGGATTTTTCCATGCACTTAGGCAGTCAGGAAAGAATGAACATTCAGGAAATAAAAGGTCTTTTTGCATTTATTTTGGTGGTCAGTTTTAGGGCCACTAACCATTCAAAGAATAGCCCAAATGCTCTTCTTTGACATGTATTTCCTGAAGAAGCTTCTAGATTTATGTTCAAATGAATTGAATCCACACACCTGTGATTCTGATCTTGAGCAGAAAATCCAAGTCTGCCTTTTTTATTACTATTTGCATATGTAGGTGCATTTATTTCTTTGAAAAGTTCAGGGAATTATTTGTCTAACTCTAGCTTACTTGAGTTAATAGATATTGTAGCAAAGAAAAGGAAAAAGAACAGAGTGCATTCACTAGCCTACACAAACATTTCATTTTGTTCCTAGAGCTCAGACAGTAGCATGGCTATGAAATACCTAGAAGCTGGAAAAGCATTGAAATGCAAATGAACATCCCACTTTGCTTCAGAACTCCTATATAAAGGTCGCACATCAGCATCTTTAAACTGAGTAGGATTTACTTAGCCCATTTGTGTAGTTGTAAGCATATGGATTGGTAAAACAAACCTGGTCTGGGGGACCTGAAGGGGTATGAATAGAATTTTTCATTAAGGTAAGGAGGTTAATAGTGATAAAGCCTTCTGCAATTATTACTTACAAAGCAAACAAAACAGAACTGATTGCTTCGGCAAGCATAATCAAACCATTCAGTAAGTTCCCGGAAGTTCAAAGTCAATTTTCATATGTTACTTTAAGCAGTTTACGTATTAGAAAAAATGGGTGTTAGAATTCTCTTAACCCAGACATAAAGACTTTGGCCTTGGCTACACTTACGAGTTACAGCGCAATAAAACTGCCGGCAGCGCTGTAACTCATTAACTGGCTACACTTGCAAGGCACGTGCAACGCTGTATCTCCTCAGATACAGTGCTGCATGTACTCCACCTCTCCGAGAGGAATAGCTACTGTTGCGAAGTGGGTGGAACGTTGGTCTTTCAGTGTAGCCGAGGAACAACGCAGTTACTGATCTCCGGAAGCTGCTTTGTTTTGAAACGGCACTTCCGGGTTGGAGTTCAGAGCTCCGTTGTTGAGGTGCTTTACAAAAAACCAAACACAGCTACTGTTTGCAGGCGGGGGGGAGGGGGGGAGGGAGGGGAGGAGAGGGGAGGAGCTCCGTTAGGAATGCCGGCAACAAAGTTGCCTTGGACAGAGACGGCGTGTGTGGGGGGGAAAAGAACGGCGGGGGGGAAGGGGAAGGCTCCGTTTCCTCTCTTTTATCTGCTCTTTAAAAACAAACAAAGCCCCTGCTGTTTGCTTTTGGTGATTGAGAGAGAGGCAGGGGATGTGGAGGTGTGGAAATAATGAGCTGACACTCTGTGGAGATTTCAAAAACCCACTCTGTCTCCAAAAACGCTCCCTGTCAAAGTCCCCCTCACCCCCCCCATTTGAAAAGCACGTTGCAGCCACTTGAATGCCCATAATGCACCGCTCCCAATACAGCTGCAAGTGCTGCAAATGTAGCCACGTCAGTGCTAGTTACTGCGCTGGCGGCTGCCAGTGTGGACAGGCTGCAGCGCTTTCCCTACTCAGCTGTACGAACACGGGTTTAACTAACAGCGCTGTACAGCTGCAAGTGTAGCCAAGGCCTTTGACACACACCTTACCCTTGCACCTTCTGATTCTTTTTTCAGATCCTGCCAACCCCACACTCATTACCACCATAAATCCTACACACACACACGAATCTTCCCTACACAGGTATCCTGGTTGCCAGTGTTTCACATTCCTCACCTCTTCCACCAAATTCAATTTCCACCCCTTTCCTTCTGCACCTCCCAAATACAATTCCATCCCCTCAAATCTCATTGCCCCTATAACCTGTAGATAACTATCCAGTCCATTTTCTCACTCCACATGACTTAATTCTGATCCCTGATATGATTTCAACGATCCTGCCTCATATATGACAGTCCAGGCCAGTTGCCAGGAATTTCAGATCCCCATCCAACAACTCCACTTTGTAGTTAAAATGATAGCACCCAGTCTACAATATTGCTTCTTCCCTTGTTACCAATAGTGCAATGCATCAGCAATGGTGAGAAATTTTAGGAAAGCAAAGCTAATGCAGTCACTATCTCACAGAGATCCTGAATCTATTCCTGTCTGTAATGCAGATGGCAATTAGAGTAAAAAGGAGTGCATCTCATTTAAGGAACCAGATTCTGCAGCCCTCACACATGCTGAGTAATGCCATACTCTGCAAATAAACGCTCCATTAACTTCAGTGGGATTCCTTGGGGAGTAAGGTAATACTGATCCTGAGAATGGTGTCAAAGTAGGACCCTAAGTGAACAGTAATCAGGATAGGAAAACCAATAACAACAAAACAAAAGGAAACCTGTGTCTTTTCATTAAACTGAAACCAGGCCCAGCATTACACCTTTTTTGTTTTAAGTTCTAGAAAATTATGGTTAACATATTTTTTTTCAAAATTCTCCATGACTTTATGCTCTCTGACTTTGCTCAGAAAACCAATCTGAGGCACTAAAATGAAGTACAAGAAACGTTGTACTTCTGGTATTTCTTGCCCATCAAAATTAGGAAGAACTAGAATTTGCATAAGAGAGGCCTGATCACACATGATTTCCAGTCTCATTTCTAGACCAAAGAGGTTCAGAAAAGCTTAAGATAAGCATTGGGATTTTTTGAGTGCTTCTTTGAGTCAAACCTTCAAGCCTTTTGAGGTTTGCTCACAGCTAATAGGAATATCTTGGTCCTTTCAGCAACCCATAAATTGACAGTGCTTTGGGGGAAGGGAAGCTACTAAATGATTCAATGCTAAATGAGAAGAGCTAATATTAATATCAGCTGAAACTGTGTTTTAGGGATTCATAAATGATATTGCCTAATTGGCAAGAACACTCTCTCCCCCCCCCCCCCCTATTTTTTAAAAACCCTCTTTAGATCTTAAAAGTGTAGTTTTCTACTGTTGCAGCTTGCAGAAAAACAATCATTGGATAAGTAGCTCATGCATTTGCCAATTGCAGACATTGCTTAAAGGTTGGAGAGGGTAGATATATTACCAAAGGTCAATATTTTATGATCAGAATAAAAAGCTCTACATGGAGATGAATACTTGTGATACTTTATGAAAGATGCAGAGATTCTGTTTTAATGGGAGAATAATTATCTTATTTTAAATATATATTATACACCTACAGTTGGTTTTTGTTGTTGTTGTTATAATGTGTTGTCTTTTGGGACAGTGGGGGAGGGAGGCCAAGCACAGTTGATATGGCCCCGGGAGTTTTAAAATAGAGTCCCAATGATATCAGAGCAGTCCACAGATCACTTGTAGAGTTAATAAGGCCCAGATCTATGGCTCATGTAAATTGCCATAGTGCCATTAAAGTCAATGGAAATATGCGGATTGATGCCAACAGAGGATCTTGTCCTTGGAATTCATTCAGAACCTGCTACATTGCACCTCTCAGAGGGAGATATTGACAGCCGTTTGCATAGTAAAATGACCTGATCAGAGCTCTAGACAGTTCTCATTTTCTAATTCATAAATTGTTTTAAAGGAAAGCGCTTGATTGATTGCAGCCACTTTATTGATATTCAGAGCTGTTCGTATTGCAGGGGTTTACAACAAACTGCATATTACTATTAAACCTTTCAAAATAAAGCATTTCTTATTGTCTGATGGGATTTTACATATTAATAATATAATAGTAAAAGACTAGAAAAAACAGATTAATTACTGCCGTACTTTTTAAAGGAACATGACAGAAATACCTATAGAAGTGTCCTGTCTGATCCTGCAATGTAAAATAAATGGCACCTCCCAGAAGTACTCAGCACCTTGAAGGATTGGTCCTTGGTTTGTATTACAAATCTTCTGAAAAAAGCAAACAAAATAAAACAAAATACTCTAAAATGGATTCAGTTTCATTTTTGTTGTTGTTCAGAGTCCATGGAAACTCTGGCTTTCAGTTTGAAACAATCAATACATCAAATATAATATCACAAGTTGCAGAGCATTTCCTGGGAAATGTGGCTCATTGTTGTTTCTACCATGTCATTTAAAACAGAGTTCTTTGTCTTTGGCTTGATGAGTAGGTATAAAAGCAATTCCAAAGCAAACTGTAAGATAAAGCAAACTCATTTCATATCCTATAATGACAAGGTCGAGTACCACATAGAACCACTTTTAGATTTGCTTTGAGTAAGCTCAGATGAAGAAAAGCTTGCATCACAATAAAAAAGAGACATTGAAGGATTTGGATGAGTCACATTCAGCCTCACCTGAGAATACATGTAGATAAAAGAGTGCAGCTTTGATGGAAGCACTGGTGAATTGGTTATGTTTTCATAATGACTTCTTTACATTATTGAATACAATGGGAACTTTAAGGCCAACTGAAATAACAGTTTCTCATAAAAAATTAACAAAGAATTTATGGAAATGTAGCAAAAGTCCCAAAGCAATTAGCTTAGATTTCTCTAGAGTCTGAAAAAAGCCTGGATAATTGCAGGCAGAAACTGCATAAAGTGGCTGTTTTCATTATCACAGGATACAGAAAGTCCATTTTCATCACAATGGGACATAATGATGTTAAAGCTAACATGGAGATATGTTTAAAAAGGTTGAGACATAGTTTACAAAATGGTTTGATTTACGTGACTTTTGAGATCCATATTAAAGACCCTTCTTAAAGGGACTATGGAGGTTTTACTTACTATTTTCAAAGACTCCTGCATATTAGGAGAAAAAAAATAGATTGCGGTTTCAGGCAGCTAATTACCAACAGGATGCACAAGAATAATTTAATTTGTCTTTGAATTGGAAAGAGCTGAATTGTACTGCAAATTAGCACATGAATATACATTTGAAAGCACCCATTATGTATGTTTATAGGTATACCTATGACTTGTGTATTCTTGTGCTGAATAGCTCTGAAACAGAGCAATTCTGGCCCTGAAGGATTGCACCAGAAGTCAGCCTTACAACCCTAACAATGCTCCACAGTGCACCTGTAGACATATCTTTAAATCGTCTATTTTTGTTGGTTTTATAAATAGTATATGCAAGATATTTTTGTTACTGTTCTCTGTGTGTGAAGCACTCTCAGCAATCAATAAGAACTTTTCACATGAACGGGATAGCTATATTCTGGTTGGTTGCCTTCACTCAAATGGTTTATTTTAGGTAAAACAAGCAACCTTTCATAAGTGCTCACACACACTGATCTGGCTAGTAGAAATTGCTACACCAATACTGCACCCCAGTGTAATAATGGCACCCCAGTGCAAATCTCTAGTGTAGACAAGCGTAAGTCACTGTTACAGTGGTTTTCTTCAGTGCCACACCAGTGCAGCTACATCAGAGTAACAGCACCTGTCATTAATTTAGGTCCTGCTTCCCATGGAGTAAACAAAGTCCTGTATATACTGATACATGACAATAGAAACCTTGTTTTATAATCAGCTTTGCATAAATTACATTCTCGCCATGATAGCCTCTAATATATTTATTAACAAGAAGGCAAAACAAATAATATATTTTAATTTGGAGACAATTAATGTCTCTAAACATTGCACATATATGTATATAAAAATACACCCCTCCCCATTTATGTATATGTATGCAAGTGTGTTTGTAGTGTCAAACGAACATAGCATTTTAGTTAAGTACATTGTGCTATCACAGTTACCTTAATTCTTAAATAATATATAATAAATTACACTTATATGCAATGCTTACAGTATTTCAACATCTGGTTAATGTTTTGATATCTTTTTTAAATTAAAAATTGTTTCGTAAAAATAAACTGGCCAGAAAACAATGTTACTCGCTTGGGAAGGAGTTTGCTTGAAACCATTCTAAGTATGCCTCATTGACATTAAACACCCTTGGACCTGAAACTTCTGAATGTTTTAGATAGTAGGTCAAATAAAATTACTGCTCAGGGGGGTAGTTTAAAATCTACTTGTAACATGTTTTGATTTACAGATTATAAATTCAGTTGAGCAGCAGAGGAACATATTTGGGGACTCACATAAACAAATACTGTGGATTAACCTAAAGTGACACATTTATTTAAAAATCTGCCTACTACTTGTCCTCATTGATTAAATGGCCTTAAGAAAGTGAGTCTGATGAAATGGAAGCCATTAGCATTCAGCACACCTACTCCACTCCTTTTGATGGTTGACACATTCCCTAGAGTGGGAGATTGGACGGCTGATAAGCTAACACTGAATTATAAACACTTTATGGAATGTCACTGGCAAATGAAAGATCTACTGTTTTGCTTGCAAAACAACAGTATGCCTTAACAGAACAAAAATAGGACATGGTGCAGAATTATTTCATCCTCTGTGCTCAGAATAGAAATAAATATATATATCATGCATGCATTTTTATGGCACAGATCAGCTCATAGTGCAGCACGACTTGTTCTGAGGTACAGTATCATTGATCAGGAAAATAAAAGTGTCTGTCTAGGACTTTTTCAACGTTGTCAGAAACTCAAACAAGCATGGTGTGATATCTCCATTGTATGTGCTGATGAGTGACTTTCCGAAGCTGGGTTGGGAAACAGGGAAAGGGCAGGGAAAAAGCCTATCTACCCTGGGATTCAAACTGAATAAAGAACGAGGAGTACTTGTGGAATCTTAGAGACTAACAAATTTATTTGGGCATAACCTTTTGTGGGCTAAAATTCACTTTATCAGATGCATAGAGTGGAACATACAGTAGGAAGATCGATAGATTTATACAGAAAACATGAAAAGATGAGGGTTGCCATACCAACTCTAAGAGACCAATCAATTAAGGTGAGCTATTATCAGCAGGAGGGGGGAAAAAAAACCTTTTGTAGTGATAATCAGGATGGCCCATTTCAAACAGTTGACAAGAAGGTGTGAGTAACAGTAGGGGGAAACTTAGCATGGGGAAATAGATATCAGTTTGTGTAATGACCCAGCCACTCCCAGTCTTTATTCAAGCCTAATTTAATGGTATCCAGTCTGCAAATTAATTCCAGTTCAGCAGTTTTTCATTGGAGTCTTTTTTAAAGGTTTTGTTGTTGAAGAATTTTTAGGTCTGTTACTGACTGACCAGAGAGATTGAACTGTTCTCCTACTGGTTTTTGAATGTTATGATTCCTGGTGTCAGATTTGTGTCCATTTATTCTTTTGCGTAGAGACTGTCCAGTTTGGCCAATGTACATGGCAGAGGGTCATTGCTGACACATGATGGCATCTGTCATATTGGTAGATGTGCACGTGAATGAGCCCCTGATGGCGTGGCTGATGTGATTAGGTCCCATGATGGTGTCACTTGAATAGATATGTGGACAGAGTTGGCACTGGGCTTTGTTGCAAGGATAGGTTCCTGGGATAGTGTTTTTGTTGTATGGTAGCTGGTGAGAATTTGCTTCAGGTTGGGGGTTGTCTGTAAGCGAGGACTGGTCTGTCTCCCAAGATCTGTGAGCGTGAGGGATCGTCCTTCAGGATAGGTTGTAGATCTTTGATGATGCGCTGGAGAGGTTTTAGTTGGGGGCTGTAGGTGACGGCTCGTGGCGTTCTGCTACTTTCTTTCTTGGGCCTGGCCTGTAGTAGGTGACTTCTGGGTACTCATGATGACGACAGCACCTCCTTTGTCAGCCTTTTTGATTATGATGTCAGAGTTGTTCCTGAGGCTGTGGCTGGCGTAGTGTTCAGCACGGCTGAGGTTTTGGGGCAAGTGATGCTGCTTTTCCACTATTTCAGCCCATACACGTCGACGGACGTACTCTATGTAGCAGTCCAGTCTGTTCTTTCGACCTTCAGGAGGAGTCGACGCAGAATCCTTCTTTTTGTAGTGTTGGTAGGAAGGTTTCTGTGGCTTAGTGTGTTGTTCAGAGGTGTGCTGGAAATATTCCTTGAGTTGGAGACGTTGAAAGTAGGATTCTAGGTTACCACAGAACTGTGCCATGTTCATGGGCCTGGAGGGGCAAAAAGAGAGGCCCTGAGATAGGACAGATTCTTCTGCTGGGCTAAGAGTATAGCTGGAAAGATTAACAATATTGTTGGGTGGGTTAAGGGAACCACTGTTGTGGCTCCTTATGGCATGTAGGAGTTTAGATAGTTTAGTGTCCTTTTTCCTTTGTAGAGAAGCAAAGTGTGTGTTGTAAATGGCTTGTCTAGTTTTTGTAAAGTTCAGCCACGAGGAAGTTTCTGTGGAAGGTTGTTTTTTTATGAGAGTATGCAGTTTTGAGAGCTCATTCTTAATCTTTTCCTGTTTTCTGTATAGGATGTTGATCAGGTGGTTCTGCAGTTTCTTTGAGAGTGTGAGGCACAATCTCTCAGCATAGTCTGTGTGGTGTGTAGATTGTAATGGATTTTTTACCTTTAGTCCTTTTGGTATGATGTCCATCTGTTTGCATTTGGAAAGATAATGTCTGTCTGTATCTGTATGAGTTTTTTCATGAAGTTGATGGATTTCCACTTCATACGGTTAGATTCAGTGCCTTGCACAGTGACAGGTTTCTTTCATGTTCTCTGTGTGTATATATATATATATATATATATGTATATATACATATATATATGTATCTTCCTACTGTATGTTCCATTCTATGCATCTGATGAAGTGGGTTTTAGCCCACAAAATCTTATGCCCAAATAAATTTGTTAATCTGAAGTGGTTATCTGAGACTTGGTCACTGTCATGTAGATATTTGAGGCAGCCAGCAAGGCCATTATTGTGAGGGATGTTGGTGCAGGGAGGGAGGTGACATCCATTTTGGTAAGGATGGTGTTCTGAAGGAGGTTGATAATGTTGTGGAGTTTCTGGAGGAAGTCTGTTGTGTCTGGAGAAAGATGGCCCTTTATGTAGTGAATGGTTTGAGGATGGTTTCTATGAGCTCTACTATTTCCTCAGTAAGAGTGCCATGGACAGATATGTTCCTCAGTTTGTGTATTTTGAGAAGCATGTAGAAGGTATCTGGGGTGGGTTCATGGGGGATGAGGTTGTAGAGTTTCTCTTGGAGTTGTTTGGGGAAGAAGATGATATTCTTAAATTCCAGGGTAAATTGTGGCATGGGGGTCTTCTTTGAGCTTTATAGTAGGTGGTGTTGGAGAGTTGTCAGTTGGCCTTGTTAACATAGTCATCATGGATGAGGACTGTGATGGTGCCCCCTTTGCTGGATTGATCACTATCTGGTGGTTGGATTTCAGGGAATGTATAGATGTCCTCTCGGTGTTAGAGAAACTGGTGGAAGTGATGTTTGTTAAGGATTTCACAGTCAATTTTTTTCCTGAAGCAATCAGTGCAATGATCAAAAGTATGGTGTCGTCCATTGTGGTGAATCCAGTCAGATGATTCTTTTTTCTTGTGACGGTCAGTGGGGACATGGTAAATGTGGGTGATGTATCATTGTTGTGAAAGAATTCTTTGGGGGGGGGAGTCAATGGAAGAATTCTTTTAGTTCTCCACATATTGATATAGTGTCAGGTTCTGTGGTGGGGCAGAAATTCAGTAACTTGGAGAGTACAGATAATTCAGCTCTGGGTAGGGGCAGTCTTGATAAATTGGTAATGTTGCGGTGTTGTGTAGTATTTATGTGACGGGTCATGCTTCCACGATTTCTCTCAGAGGTGGTGTTCTGCAGATTATGGAGTTGTTGTAGTTGGCTCCACTTTTTGTTTTTGTGTTGGATGGCTATCAACAGGTTTTTTTGTTAGTTGTTTTGGGTTTCTTACAAGATTTCCTGGTTAGTTTATTCATTTTTTTCATTCCATGTGTGAGAACATGTGGTCCCTTCCGGAGTATGTGAGGTGCAATAATTAATTCCTCAGTTTTTTTGAAGTCCTTCTGCAGAGCTGTTCAGTGTATTTGCAGTTGTATGTAGTGGTCAGAGGGTTATACATGGTGCATAGGAGCCGACTTCCGTTGGCTCCGGTGGGTGCGTCAGGGATGGGGCCCCGCAATGTCGGCCGGCGTCGGGGGTGGGGCCCCACAACGTTGGCCGGCGTCAGGGGTGGAGCCCTGCAACATCGGCTGGCGTCAGGGGTGGGGCCCCGCAACGTCGGCTGGCGTCGCGGGGCCCCGCAACGTCGACTGGCGTCGGGGGCGAAGGTAAGGTGCTCCGGTCATGGGCGCGGGGCTGGCGGGGAGCTGTCGGTGGGTGCTGAGCACCCACCAATTTTTCCCCACGGGTCCTCCAGCCCCAGAGCACCCACGGAGTCGGACCCTATGACATGGTAAGAACTCTGGGGATCATGTTTTGTTTCTCGCATTTGCTGGGGAAATAGATGTCACTGTTAAGTTTTGCTTCCTTTTTCTTCATGTTGTGAAATTTCCATTTCAGACAGCAAAATTCAACATCTTCCATTGTTATATGCAGTGTTACAGTAGCCATGTTGGCCCCAGGATATTAGCCTTTTTTCTCCCTTTCACTTGTATGACTGGAGAGGTGTTAACTGGCCATTTCACCTTAAATGGTTCTTTTAGATATGTTAAGTATTTATGGAAAACAATCTGCTCCACCTTATATTTAGCCCTTCCACTTCCCAGACCTGAAGAAGAGCTCTGTGTAAGGGTATGTCTATACTTAAACTGTTACAGCAGCGCAGCCATAGTACCTCAGTTTATACATTACACTGGGGGTTCTACCATCAGTGTAGGTAATTCACATCCCCGAGAATTCTTCTGTCAACCTAGTGCTGTCTACACCGGGGGTTAGGTTGGCATAACTATGTCTCTCTGGGCATGTATTTTTCACCCCTGAGAGATGTACCTCTGTCCATGTAATTTTCCAGTGTAGACCAGCCCTCAGCTTGAAACCTTGTGTCTCTCACCAACAGAAGATGGTCTAATAAAAGGTATTACCTCACCCACCTTGTTTTTCTAGGGTCAATATAGGTTGTGCAGTATCTACACTTGCACTGCATCCATCACAGTACCTCAGCCATGGCTTAACTCCATTTGAGAAGGTGGTGTTACTGTGTCACCATAGTGGGGTGCTTATATCGGCAGAAGACAAATTTGAATGTAGACACTTGCACAACTAGGTCGATGCAAGGTGACTTATGTTGACCTAACTTTGTAGTGTAGACCAGGCCCAAGTTTTCCTCTATTTGTGAAGCCCTTACAGATAATGGTAATATAGAAAAAGAATAAACCCATTTCAGGCCTTGGCTACACTTACGAGTTACAGCGCAATAAAACTGCCTGCAGTGCTGTAACTCACTAACTGGCTACACTTGCAAGGCACGTGCAACGGTGTATCTCCTCAGATACAGCGCTGCATGTACTCCACCTCCCGGAGAGAAATAGCAACTGTTGCGAAGTGGGTGGAACGCTGGTCTTTCAGTGTAGCCGAGGAACTCCGCAGTTACTGATCTCCGGAAGCTCCCTTTGTTTTGAAACGGCACTTCCGGGTTGGAGTTCAGAGCTCTGTCTGGAACTGCTACAAACACAGCTTTACAAACACAGCTACTGTTTGCAGGCGGGGGAGGGGGCTCCGTTAGGAATGCCGGCAGCAAAGTTGCCTTGGACAGAGATGGCCGGGGGCGGGGGGGGGAGGGCTCCGTTTCCCCAAGTTCTCTTTTATCTGCTCTTTAAAAACAAACAAAGCCCCTGCTGTTTGCTTTCAGTGATTGAGAGAGAGGCAGGGGATGTGGAGGTGTGGAAATAATGAGCTGACACTCTGTGGATATTCCAAAAACCCACTCTGTCTCCAAAAATGCTCCCTGTCAAAGTCCCCCTCACCCCCCGATTTGAAAAGCACGTTGCAGCCACTTGAATGCCCATAATGCACCGCTCCCAATACAGCTGCAAATGCCTCAAATGTAGCCACCTTACTGCGCTGGCGGCTGCCAGTGTGGACAGGCTGCAGCGCTTTCCCTACTCAGCTGTACGAAGACGGGTTTAACTCACAGCGCTGTACAGCTGCAAGTGTAGCCAAGGCCTCAGTGTAGTAGCCGTGTTAGTCTGTGTCAGTAAAAAAAAAAGAAGAAAGGAATACTTGTGGCACCTTAGAGACTAACAAATTTATTTCAGCATAAGCTTTCGTGGACTACAGTCCGCTTCGTCGGATGCATAGAATGGAACATACAGTGGGATGATATTTATACATTTAGAGAAACATGAAAAGGTGGAAGTAACCATATCAACTGTAAAAGGCTAATTAATTGCTGAACACAATGCCATCAACAGCCTTAGGAAAAACTTTGACATCATAATCAAAAAGGCTGACAAAGGAGGTGCTGTCGTCATCATGAATAAGTTGGAATATGAACAAGAGGCTGCCAGACAGCTCTCTAACTCCACATTCTACAGGCCAAGTATCAGAGGGGTAGTCATGTTAGTCTGGATCTGTAGAAGCAACAAAGAGTTCTGTGGCACCTTATAGACTAACAGACGTATTGGAGCATAAGCTTTCGTGGGTGAATACCCACTTCTTCGGATGCATGCAGTGGAAATGTGGTGGACATTTCCACTGCATGCATCTGAAGAAGTGGGTATTCACCCACGAAAGCTTATGCTCCAATACGTCTGTTAGTCTATAAGATTCTACAGGCCATTATCCTCTGATCCCACTGAGGAGTACCAAAAGAAACTATGCCATCTGCTCCAGAAACTCCATGGAAAAGCACAGGAACAGATCTGTACAGACACGTGCCTAGAACCCCGACCAGGATATTCTATTTGCTACCCAAGATCCATAAACCTGGAAATCCTGGACGCCCCATCATCTCAGGCATCAGCACCCTAACAGCAGGATTGTCTGGCTATGTAGACTCTCTCCTCAGGCCCTATGCTACCAGCACTCCCAGCTATCTTCGAGACACCACTGACTTCCTGAGGAAACTACAATCCATCAGTGATCTTCCAGAAAACACCATCCTGGCCACTATGGATGTAGAAGCCCTCTACACCAACATTCCACACAAAGATGGACAACAAGCCATCAGGAACAGTATCCCTGATAATGCAACGGCTAACCTGGTTGCTGAACTTTGTGATTTTGTCCTCACCCACAACTATTTCACATTTGGGGACAATATATACCTTCAAGTCAGCGGCACTGCTATGGGTACCCGCATGGCCCCACAGTATGCCAACATTTTTATGGCTGACTTAGAACAACGCTTCCTTAGCTCTCATTCCCTAATGTCCCTACTCTACTTGCTCTATATTGATGACATCTTCATCATCTGGACCCACAGAAAAGAATCCCTTGAGGAATTCCACCACGATTTCAACAGTTTCCATCCCACCATCAACCTCAGCCTAGACCAGTCCACACAAGCGGTCCATTTCCTAGACACTACTGTGCTAATAAGCGATGGTCACATAAACACCACCCTATACCGGAAACCTACTGACCGCTATACTTACCTACATACCTCCAGCTTCCATCCAGAACACACCACATGATCCATTGTCTACAGCCAAGCTCTAAGATACAACCGCATTTGCTCCAATCCCTCAGACAGAGACAAACACCTACAAGATCTCTATCAAGCATTCTTACAACTACAATACCCACCTGCTGAAGTGAAAAAACAGATTGCCAGAGCCAGAAGAGTACCCAGAAGACACCTACTACAGGATAGGCCCAACAAAGAAAATAACAGAACGCCACTAGCCGTCACCTTCAGCCCCCAACTAAAACCTCTCCAGGGCATCATCAAAGATCTACAACCTATCCTGAAAGATGATCCCTCACTCTCACAGATCTTGGGAGACAGACCAGTCCTCGCTTACAGACAGCCCCCCAACCTGAAGCAAATACTCACCAGCAACCACACACCATACAACAAAAACACTATCCCAGGAACCTATCCTTACAACAAAGCCCGATGCCAACTCTGTCCACATATCTATTCAAGTGACACCATCATAGGACCTAATCACATCAGCCACACCATCAGGGGCTCGTTCACCTGCACATCTACCAATGTGATATATGCCATCTTGTGCCAGCAATGCCCCTCTGCCATGTTTATTGGCCAAACTGGACAGTCTCTATGCAAAAGAATAAATGGACACAAATCTGACATCAGGAATCATCACATTCAAAAGCCAGTAGGTGAACACTTCAACCTCTCTAATCACTCAGTGACAGACTTAAAGGTAGCAATTTTGCAACAGAAAAACTTCAAAAACAGACTCCAACGAGAAGCTGCCGAACTTGAATTAATATGCAAACTAGATACCATTACCTTAGGTTTGAATATAGACCGGGAATGGCTCGGTCATTACGTTAATTGAATCTATTTCCCCCAATTAAATACTACTAAACTGAAACCTTAAATACCCTTAACACCTTTGTGTCAACTGTCTGTAATGGGCCATGTTGATTATCACTTCAAAAGTTTCTTTCCTACTGATAACAGTTCCTTTCAATTAATTAGGCTTTTACAGTTGATATGGTTACTTCCACCTTTTCATGTTTCTCTGAATGTATAAATATCGTCCCACTGTATGTTCCATTCTATGCATCTGACGAAGCGGACTGTAGTCCACGAAAGTTTATGCTGAAATAAATGTTAGTCTCTAAGGTGCCCCAAGTAGTCCTTTCTTATTTTTTTTAATAAACCCATTGTGATTCTGCTGTCTCTCATCTTACTGTTCTTTCACTTTTGTACACTGTTAATATGATATGTACCATTTACCTAGTGTTAAGTAATATATTTTCAAACTGGGAGCCCAGGTCCGCTGAATTATAAGATGTGGTTTTTTTTCAGGTTCTTATACCATACCACTAAACACAGAATCCAGGTGCCGAATATCTAGCAGCTTTTAATGTCTACCAGTCTTACAATCCAGTAAGAATATTCATACAATTTTATTTATTGCTTTAGAATTTGAATATGAAAATATTAAGGATAACATAGCAAGAACTTAATAAATTCACAGTCCTACTACCATTTTTATTATTTGAGTTTTCTCCCATAAATATATCTATAGGTCCTGCACATAGGTAAGTTTTTGTGAAAAGTAGATATATTTGTTTGATAAAATATTTTGCAGTCTTTTACTGAACAGTATACACATACATCATTCTCTTGTGGGAGCTAACAAAATGTATACGCATTCATTGTTGCACAGAGGCAATACTATGAGAATGAGAACATCTTACTTTTGGTCCAATTTATTTTGTAGCCTTAGAGTGGTCCAAAATCTCCTACAATTTTCATCAAATCTTTGACAGATTACCTTGGATCATTGATTAGTAACAATATGTCATCCACTTAATACATCTTTTTATATTCCTCTCCACCCATGTGAACTCCTTTGATAACTGGATTCAATTTTATTGCAATAGCCATACTAGAGAGACAAGGAGACAATACACCATTCTATTATATTCCATGTGCCAACTTTATTGCTCAGAGTTATCTGACCATTACAGATAGTTTTAGCAGATATGCTGCAGTAAAACAAATCAGCTCATTTAGGATCTGATCCAAATAAAAGTATTTCCATTGACTTTGATTACTTTGGATCAAACCCTTAATAAAAGATGGACAAAAATTGAACTGTTTCAAAACCTGAAATAATATTTCCATTCCACCCTGTCAAATGATTTCTCTGCATGCAAAGACATAGAGTGATAGGTTAATCTAGCCAACTAAGAGGTCACACTAAATAAAGCAATGTATCTAATTATTAAATCTTTGTAACTGCTTAACTACCATTTAAGCAAAATCCTGATTTGCCCAATTAATTCAGTCTTGTAGGTACACAGCACATAAAACAATGTAGTCCTAGGTCTATTAATGAGTTTCATGAGCTTAGACATGATAAACCATGGGAGTACAGTTTTGAGGGAGTTACCCCTCCAAGAAGCTTGAAATGAAATTACAGCTGGGTGTACATACACAGTTGTGTATATTTTATTATTTATAATGCAGGCTGAAAGTTCTTCAACATATTTTGAAAGAGCTCAAGAAAAAATCAGTCAAGATACAAACATTTAAATATCTGTAGCCCAGGTAGAGATAGAATTGGTACACAGCAGTCAGAGAACTGGGAAAGAGAGAAGTATCTAGGAACAGAATTAAAACTTTGAAATTGAAACTGCAATGAGGAGTGAATACATTTTAATGGGTCTGAATGCCAAGGTTAGGTGCACACCGTTGGTCACATGTTTTGCAGAAGCCTAAGTTATGAGCATAAATTGATAGATATGTACAAATCAGGTATTTGGAAAGGCACCAAGGCATGTGATCACCTAGCTTTCTACATACAGGCATTTCAGAGAGGGCCATACAAATGTATTCATGCTGCTAAATATACTTTGCTTTGAAAATAGTGGCCTAAACATTAATCTATTTTTGTTACCAGTTTTTACATAGATTAGCACTTACTTACAACCTCTTACATTTAGTAATGCCCCTACCCAACCGGCATCACAAATGACATCATAGTCTTAGTAAGATATCTCCTACTAGTACTATATTCAAAAAGGCCAGTTGTGATTAAAAGTTTTATTTTCAGATTCATTACACAGTTTATTCTCCATGAGGAGCACATATTTTTTGAAATTTCAAATTGTGGGGCTTACAAAAAATGAGTGAAGTTTAATGGACTAGGTGTCTTAGTATGTAGTGAAGAAGGGAAGAAAGCTAATGAGAAAATGAAATGCTACTATAACTATTGCTATTGAAGGACCATTTAAAATGTATTTAAATGATAACAGTTGGAAGGAGGAAGTGATCAGTTAAAAGAGACCCAACTAAAGAATGGTATAACGTTTGAAAAAGTGTTTAACTCTTCTTTGCAGTTGTGACTTATTATAGTTCTTCAGCATTGCACTCCTTGGTACAGCCCTAGAAGCTAATAGGAACCTCATATGTGTTACTGAGATGCCTTTACTCTCTGACTGAAGTCAACGGGAGCATCTGAGTGCTCAACACTGTTGAGTATTAGACAACTGGATTTAGAAGCTGAACTTTATTGAAACTCTTGGTCAGCATTCACATATGCTCTCTGTCATTTAATGGCTTATGATCAAGAGAAACTCCTACTTTTAATTAGTTTAATTGGTTGAAGGTCCTAATGGACACACATTAAGTGATATGAAATTGAGTCAGTGTAACAGTTCTTCCTTCTTTCATCTTTTCTTATCTACCTTTTTTCCTTAACCCTTTTTTCTATCATCAGTTTTTTTGTCTAGTCCTTCAAGGTCCTGATTCAAAGCCCACTCATATCAATGGAAGTCTTTCCATTAACTTCAAAGGGATTTGGATCAGGGCCTAAATTACATGTTTTAAGCATTTGGATCAGGTATAAAGTTGATGTTTTTATTTGATGTATGAAATTCCTTTCTAATTAAAATTGACTCGGATGCATTTGGAAACTATAAAGTTGTAGATGAAGGAAATTACACTATTACACTGTAAAGGGTGTATTACCTAATCAATGAGCATATTTAACTTCCATTAATGTTAGGAGGTGTGTATTAGCTGGATAAAGGCTACTCTACATTAATATTAGTATTGCTCCTAGAGCACAGTTCTCAGTGTGAGAAACAGATTCTGCAGCTTGATCATAAATCATTTAATCCTCCAGGGATTGCCATTTTATGTAACTGTTTTTAATTAGATTTGTTGTTGTTAAAGCACAAGATCTCATATTTTACTCTCACATGTAATCATAATCTTTAAAACATCTGAAAACAGGGAGTGGATGATACAATAGGTCAGGCAAGGGTCACCTGAAAGTCATTGGTCTGAAATTAGTCTAACTTGGTAGCAACTGAAGAGCATGTGTTGTAACCAATATTAGATAACACAATGATAAAAAAGCAAGCTTCTGGATTACACTACACCTCCCATTGTTGCTTGGAAGATTTCTCTAAAAAGTCTTAGTGAAGAGGCAGCCACTTTGATTCAACTCTGAGCCTGACCCCACACATTTTTAGTGAGGTCAGACAGAAGCTCGAGAACATAGCAAAAGCTAATTTTCAGTAACAGTTTATTTATTCAGATTTTAGTGGCTAACAGGGATCTCCACAAACAGCAAATCTGAAATCAATGTAGTATGAAATATCTTAGATAGCTCTTTGTCTAACACTCCTGGGATAAGAGGGTGTTGGCTCCATATTACATCCTGAGATGCTCTAGAACCCAACATTTCTCCTTATAACTCACAATACTTGATTTCTTTGGAAGGTGCCATTAAAGGCTGTGCAGTGTATGCTAATGAGAGATCATAAACAAACACTAGACAATGCACATTTTAAAAGAACATTAAATCAATTTACAGAAATTACACCAGTTCATCTTCTCTTAACTTGTGCAGCGCTCAGCCCCGGCACCTCTAGGCTTGGCAGTTCATAGTCCTGGCACCTCTGGGCTTGCTGCGTCAATTATGAAAGTAAAACAATTTCTTGACCCCCCAGCACCTCTTTAATTACAAATTAAGCACTGACCAGCAGACATTGTGTCTGCTGGAGCCCTAGGGCACACAGACTATATGTGCCTGCCCTTACACCTTTTGTGGGAGGCAGTTTATTCCTTCCCAGATCAGTCAGCACCTATCACATTATGGTGGGCGGAGCCATGGCCTTGCCTCCTGTCCAACCATCCAGGACTCCTTTGGAGTTCCATGCTCCACCATGAAAGCAGGGATGGCTCAGCTCCTGTGCTTTCCAGAACACAGGGGCTGCAGTTCTAGCTGGCCTTTATGCAGGCCAGACAAGGAGAGGAAGGGCTCCTACACCTACTCTACATAAGGGCAAGCAGAATTTGACTCTCAGTAAATAATATGTGCTCTTTGAAAATCAGATGTGCGGGTCATACTTCAATGTAATAGTGAGATTGCTCTAAAGCAGATGAAGAGCAGCATCACTCTTCTGGCACCACTCAACAATACCCTTGAGCAAATACTGAAAAACATGTTCTGTGAGTATTCACTCAAGTTGTTTAAATGCTTTAACTTTGGCCATGTTCCACTCCATTTGTTTTTCTTTTCATGCGCATTCATGCAATTGCATTGTATGTCCCTAAATATTAGTAGAAAGAGAATTTCAGAGACACTTGCATGAATTTTGGGGAAAAACAGCATTTACATTGGCACACCCAAGTGCTTATGCAAAAAGTGCTTGCACTCTGATCAAGAGAAGAAAAACCATGCCGTGCAACTACTAACCAATGGAACTACTCACATGTGTAATTTGGGGTGTGTGTGTGTGTCAGGGTTTGCATCCTTTAAATGTCCATTTCACCTGTACTTCGGGCCGGATTGTGCCCATTACATACAGGCCTAGATTGGGGATAATGTGGAGCCTCCCCGCTTCCCCCCACCCCAAAGGAAGCTTGAAGAAGCTTTATGTTTCAGGGATACACTCTGGAATACATGCCCACAACAGCCGGCCTTGTCCCCTTCTTCTCTTCTGATATTTGCCTCATTTACAGGGGAATGCAGCAAAGGAAGTTCTTCCCATTGTCCTCTTTTGTGCACAGGGTCAAATACTAGTTGGCCTTTAGATCCTTTAGGATCCCACATACACTAAAATCAAAGGGATGAGTTCAGAATGGTTTCAATAAATGTTGAACAGAGGAATTTTAATTGAGTTAAAGTTAACCAATGATTATATTGTTATGTGTACACATTATATACAGCAATATGTCTTTTGTTAATGTATGATTATCTTTAGTTTATACAAACTGTAGTTTGATTACATATTTTCATTCTTTCTCCCAGTCTGCAACAATAGATGAGTTCAATATGCTACTTTATGCTGCTGCTTGCCATTTAATTAACTATAGGGAATATTTTAGCTATTAAAATGATGAAAAGAATTTTAATAAACATGTCAGAAATGTTTGGAAAGGCTGAATTCTGTCATTAATATCAGTGAATGTGTGAGTAGCTGGTTGCCAATTTTTTCTGATTAAAATGTGAAAAGAGAAGTTCTTTGTTATAAACAATGCAATTATTATCTACCCTGTTCCTTTGCATCTTATCAGGTTAATGAGGCGAGTTTCTCCATGATGGGAACCATAAATAACAAGATTCACTTTGATCTCACATTTTATCCTAAATAATGTGAAGGTTGTTGGTGGTCAAGACTTACGATAAGTTCAATGAGATGCTTTGGAACCCCCACGTCTGCCATTATCCTCCAAAGACAGTCGTGTGGGAAGGTATCAAACGATTCTGAGTAGTCAATGAAGCACATGATCAATTGATGGTTGGATATTTGTGATTTGGTCACCTGTGCCATGGCTCTTCTATTAAACCTGCTTATTGGGGAGGTAGTTCTGCCTCTATCCTTTGTTCCATACAGTCCTGGATGATGTAGAGCAGAACTTTGCTTATGTGCAGAGTCTATACTAAACTCCATTGTGTCTCCCTTCTTTGGTACTGACAAAAACATTCTTTTTGTACAGTCCTCCAGCCAATTTCAAGTCATCCATGCATAGAATCATAGAATCTCAGGGTTGGAAGGGACCTCAGGAGGTCATCTAGTCCAACCCCCTGCTCAAAGCAGGACCAACCCCAACTAGATCATCCCAGCCAGGGCTTTGTCAAGCCTGACCTTAAAAACCTCTAAGGAAGGAGATACCTCCCTAGGTAACCCATTCCAGTGCTTCACCACCCTACTAGTGAAAAAGTTTTTCCTAATATCCAACCTAAACCTCCCCCTCTGCAACTTGAGACCATTACTCCTTGTTCTGTCATCTTCTACCACGGAGAACAGTCTAGATCCATCCTCTTTGGAACCCCCTTTTAGGTAGTTGAAAGCAGCTATCAAATCCCCCCTCACTCTTCTCTTCTGCAGGCTAAACAATCCCAGTTCCCTCAGCCTCTCCTCATAAGTCATGTGCGCCAGCCCCCTAATCATTTTTGTTGCCCTCCATTGGACTCTTTCCAATTTATCCTCATCCTTCTTGCAGTGTGGGGCCCAAAACTGGACACAGTACTCCAAATGAGGCCTCACCAGTGCCGAATAGAGGGGAATGATCACGTCCCTCGATCTGCTGGAAATGCCCCTACTTATACAGCCCAAAATGCTGTATTGTTAGCCTTCTTGGCAACAAGGGCACACTGTAGACTCATATTCAGCTTTTCGTCCACTGTAACCCCTAGGTCCTTTTCTGCAGAACTGCTGCCCAGCCATTCGGTCCCTAGTCTGTAGCAGTGCATGGGATTCTTCCGTCCTAAGTGCAGGACTCTGCACTTGTCCTTGTTGAACCTCATCAGATTTCTTTTGGCCCAATCCTCTAATTTGTCTAGGTCCCTCTGTATCCTGTCCCTACCCTCCAGCATATCAACCACTCCTCCCAGTTTAGTGTCATCTGCAAACTTGCTAAGGGTGCAGTCCACACCATCCTCAAGATCGTTGATGAAGATATTGAACAAAACCGGCTCCAGCACCGACCCTTGGGGCACTCCACTTGATACCGACTGCCAACTAGACATGGAGCCATTGATCACTACCCGTTGAGCACGACCATCCAGCCAGTTTTCTATCCACCTTACCGTCCATTCATCCAGCCCATACTTCTTTAACTTGCTGGCAAGAACACTGTGGGAGACTGTATCAAAAGCTTTGCTAAAGTCAAGAAATAGTACATCCACTGCTTTCCCCTCATCCACAGAGCCAGTTATCTCATCATAGAAGGCAATTAGGTTAGTCAGGCATGACTTGCCCTTGGTGAATCCATGCTGACTGTTCCTGATCACTTTCCCCTCCTTTAAGTGGTTCAGAATTGATTCCTTGAGGACCTGTTCCATGATTTTTCCAGGGACTGAGGTGAGACTGATTGGCCTGTAGTTCCCCGGATCTTCCTTCTTCCCTTTTTTAAAGATGGGCACTACATTAGCTTTTTTCCAGTCATCCGGGACCTCCCCCGATTGCCATGATTTGTCAAAGATAATGGCCAATGGCTCTGCAATCACATCGGCCAACTCCTTTAGCACCCTCGGATGCAGTGCATCCGGCCCCATGGACTTGTGTTCGTCCAGCTTTTCTAAATAGTCCCGAACTACTTCTTTCTCCACAGAGGGCTGGTCACCTCCTCCCCATACCGTGCTGCGGAGTGCAGCCGCCTGGGAGCTGACCTTGTCTATGAAGACAGAGGCAAAAAAAGCATTGAGTACACTAGCTTTCTCCACATCCTCTGTCACTAGGTTCCCTCCCTCATTCAGCAAGGGGCCCACACTTTCCTTGACTTTCTTCTTGTTGCTCACATACCTGAAGAAACCCTTCTTGTTACTCCTAACATCTCCAGCTAGCTGCAACTCCAAGTGTGATTTGGCCTTCCAAATTTCACTCCTGCATGCCTGAACAAGATTTTTATACTCCTCCCTGGTCATTTGTCCAATCTTCCACTTCTTGTAAGCTGCTTTTTTGTGTTTAAGACGAGCAAGGATTTCACTGTTAAGCCAAGCTGGTCGCCTGCCATATTTACTTTTCTTTCTACACATCGAGATGGTTTGTTCCTGCAACCTCAATAAGGCTTCTTTAAAATACAGCCAGCTTTCCTCAACTCCTTTCCCCCTCATGTTATTCTCCCAGGGGACCTTGCCCATCAGTTCCCTGAGGGAGTCAAAGTCTGCTTTTCTGAAGTCCAGGCTCTGTATTCTACTGCTCTCCTTTCTTCCTTGTGTCAGGATCCTGAACTCCACCATCTCATGGTCACTGCCTCCCAGGTTCCCATCCACTATTTCTTCCCTGTTTGTGAGCAGCAGGTCAAGAAGAGCTTTTCCCCTAGTTGGTTCCTCCAGCAATTGCACCAGGAAATTGTCCCCTACACTTTCCAAAAACTTCCTGGATTGTCTGTGCACCGCTGTATTGCTCTCCCAGCAGATATCGGGGTGATTAAAGTCACCCATGAGAACCAGGGCCTGTGATCTAGTAACTTCTGTTAGTTGCTGGAAGAAAGCCTCGTCCACCTCATCCCCCTGGTCTGGTGGTCTGTAGCAGACTCCCACCATGACATTACCCTTGTTGCTCACACTTCTAAATTTAATCCAGAGACTCTCAGGTTTTTCTGCAGTTTCATACTGGAGCTCTGAGCAGTCATACTGCTCTCTTACATACAACGCAACTCCCCCACCTTTTCTGCCCTGCCTATCCTTCCTGAACAGTTTATATCCATCCATGACAGTACTCCAATCATGTGAGTTATCCCACCCAGTCTCTGTTATTCCAATTACATCATAATTCCTTGACTGTGCCAGGACTTCCAGTTCTCCCTGCTTGTTCCCCAGGCTTCTTGCATTTGTGTATAGGCATTTAAGATAACTCACCGATCGTCCTGCTGTCCCAGTATGGGGCAGGAGCCCTCCCCTCTTGCACTCACCTACTTGTGCTTCCTCCTGGTATCCCACTTCCCCACTTACCTCGGGGCTTTGGTCTCCTTCCCCCGGTGAACCTAGTTTAAAGCCCTCCTCACTAGGTTAGCCAGCCTGCTTCCAAAGATGCTCTTCCCTCTCTTCGTCAGGTGGAGCCCGTCTCTGCCTAGCACTCCTTCTTCTTGCAACACCATCCCATGGTCAAAGAATCCAAACCCTTCTCTCCGACACCATCTGCGTAGCCATTAGTTGACTTCCACGATTCGACGGTCTCTACCCCGGCCTTTTCCTGCCACAGGGAGAATGGACAAGAACACCACTTGCGCCTCAAACTCCTTTATCCTTCTTCCCAGAGCCACGTAGTCTGCAGTAATACGCTCAAGGTCATTCTTGGCAGTATCATTGGTGCCCACATGGAGAAGGAGGAAGGGGTAGCGATCTGAGGGCTTGATGAGTCTCGGCAGTCTCTCCGTCACATCATGAATCCTAGCCCCTGGCAAGCAGCACACCTCTCGGTTTTCCCGGTCAGGGCGGCAGATAGATGACTCAGTCCCCCTGAGGAGAGAGTCCCCGACCACCACCACCCTCCTCCTCCTCTTGGGAGTGGTGGTCGTGGAACCCCCATCCCTAGGACTGTGCATCTCATGGCTTCCAATCAGTGGAGTCTCCTTCTGCTCTGTTCCCTCAGATGTATCATTCACTCCACTCTCTGCACTAGTACCTGTGGAGAGAACATGAAAACGGTTGCTCATCTGAATATGCATTTCTTGTACATGGACTTGTCTCATACTCTTTCCTCTTCTGGAGCTCACATGCCGCCAATTATCCTCACTGGCCTTCTGTCCCCGCTGCGTAGCCTGCTCTGAATCCTCAGAACACTGTGCCCGCTGAAGCCTATCCTGACGTCTATCCAGGAACTCCTCATTTTCTTTTATGGAACGCAGGGTTGATACTTGTTTCTCCAGACCTTGAATCTTCTCCTCCAATATGGAGATCAGCTTGCACTTTGTACAGACAAAGTCGCTTCTATCCTGTGGAAGAAAGACAAACATGGCACATCCTGTGCAGGTCACGACAGCGGATCGCTCAGCATCCATAGTCCCTTCCTTCGAAGAGTTTCCTCACTTGTGGCAGAAGCTACTCAGGGAAACCTGCAAGGGGGATGCCGCAGTAGGCTCTCTCCAGGCGAACTCCCAGGCTAACTCCACCTGTTTGCTTCTCTGCTATTCACTGCTCCGCTGGTTCGCAGCTGACTGACTGTCTTTTTAGAAGAGCCTGGAACAAAGCACTCCCAATTCACACTATTCAAACAGGCAATCAAACAATCAAGCACACGGTCAAACTGCCAAACTGTCCCCTCAACAGATACTCACTCCCCCGTCTGCAGCTCCCTGGTTGCTCTGCCTCTGCCTTTAGTTTGGGTTAAAGGAGTTAGGAATGACAAGGATAGCTTGCCCCCTTCGCACTCCCTCTCAAACTCCCCTGTTTGCAGCTCCTGGTCGCAAAGCTCCCTGGTCGCTTGCTCACTGCTTTATAAAGCCCTGGACTCCCTGATTAGCCCCACCCCCTGATTAAGGCTTCTAGGTTTCAAGCCTGGTGTAGAAGCTCACAGCTTCCAACTGCCAGCCACAGCACACAGTCCTTCAAACAAACAAACAAATGATCCCACAGCAAGTACCCCCAAACACACACTACAGATAGCCACTTACCCCAAGGGTCCTGTATTTGCTCCTGCTTTACCTGGAGCAATTCCTCTCAAACTCCCCTGTTTGCAGCTCCTGTTCGCAAAAAAGCTCCTGTTCGCATTACAAATTTTCCACCTAAGATTAGCACTATGTTTATCAATCGCTTTTGACAATTCAGTAGGCATATTCTCTTCCCCTGGTGCTTTTCTAGGTTTCATTTTCATAATAGCATTTACCACTTTTTTTTGCAGGATTGATGGCTTGGGCTCTGTACTTTCTTTTCTGTTGTCCTGTATTATGAGTGGCTTTACTGAGGCATACAGATTGGCACAATAATCTCACCATCTGCATTTAATTTCATCCCCTCAGTGAGGACTCTGGCATCTTGATCTTTTATTATATTTGATTGCAGGGAAAATCTTTTGGTGAGAAGTCTTACCACTATAAAAATACTTTTTATATTATTACTCTCTTTATAATTCTCAAGTTCCATACTATCTGCTCAGTTCCTTATATTCTCTCCATCTCCAAGCCATTCTCCTTCACTCTGAATTATTTTATTGCCAGCTCAAACACCTTTTCAGTTAACCA
The DNA here is from genome assembly GCA_037349315.1 of Chelydra serpentina. Classification (NCBI taxonomy): domain Eukaryota; kingdom Metazoa; phylum Chordata; order Testudines; family Chelydridae; genus Chelydra; species Chelydra serpentina. The sequence goes on from JBAIAC010000042.1 coordinate 35,309,130, forward strand.
TGGTGTGATCCAACATTGACTTTTCAGAATGTGTGCTTTGGTGGGATCGAGCATAACAGTTTTCATTTTATTCCAAAATTCATTGTAGGGGGCGGGGGGGACTCTCCTCTTTCATCTGTGCCAATGCCTCAAACACATTTTGGACAGAAGTTGTATAATTTTCATTGATTCAGAACGAGTCCAAGTGCAGTGGACTCTGTATAAAACAGTTAGTGAGGAATACAGATTATTACTGAATGTGATAAAACCAAAATGCATGTACGATGATGCAACCAACAAAAGCAGGGGGGATAGTTTGAGGCAGATCACTGGAAAGTCAACTACTTAGTCCTCAAAATTAGCAATGGATTTTGAAGACTGCTGAAAGTTCTGCTATGATGTCTATGATCTGCTATGATATCCATGCATGAATAATTTGATTTATTTAATTACTTAGTTAACATCAAAGTATGTTTTAAAAAAACGAATCTGAAGCCCACTGAACAATACTTAGGGACATAGGCCTCCCTTGTCCCATGCATAGAGTTTCCATAGAGATTAATGAGAGCTTTGCACAAATAGAACCGATATCTGACTCTGCAGCTCATATCTTTCAGGACCTCTGCAGTCCCCAAGGAAAGATGAAATCCTGAAGGGAGAACCAATACAGATGCAGCTGAACATAGCCCCATCCCTCAGACGCAAAGACCAAGACATTTCCAATACTCCTCCGAACTGCCATATATGGGAGTGAGGATGCTGAGGAGTGATGTTGGGGAAGGCAATGTCCCAGCATGGAGGACAATATTCCATCATGGGGGAGGCTGCCAGGGGAGTGAAGGGCCTCAGTAGCCTGTAACTGCGAGTGCTAAATCACAGCTCCATTACACAGCTATCAGCTGGAGAGAAAGAGCCCATCAGGGCTGAAATTCTTTTCTACAGCAAATATGTGTGGTATGTGGTTGATGGTGAGTACACTCACCAAATACTCACTCAAATACTCACCAGCAACCACACACCATACAACAAAAACACTAAGCCAGGAATGAAATGGGCCATCCTGATTATCACTACAGAAGTTTTTTTTTCTCCTGCTGATAATAGCTCATCTTAATTAATTAGCCTCTTATAGTTGGTATGGCAACTTCCACCTTTTCATGTTCTCAGTATCTATCTATCTATCTTCCTACTGTATGTTCCATTCTATGCATCTGATGAAGTGAGCTGTATACAGCCCACGAAAGCTTATGCCCAAATACATTTGTTAGTCTCTAAGGGGCCACAAGTACTCCTCGTTCTTTAAAAAAAAAAAAGAAAGAAATAGCTGATACCAATGGCTGAGTCCAGCCCTTATACAGGCTCTTGCCTGCCACAGCTCTGGGCCATCAACTCCCAAATGGACTTTCATTCTCCCTAAAATAGAGCATTTCCCTCTAATCCTGAAAAGTAAAGAGGTGCTTGGGATGTGCAGTTTAATAAGGAAAGGAATTATATTTAGGCACCAGTCTTTTTTCTGCCCTGATTTACACACCTGGTTGCCACACATGGCTCAGTAGGATTTTACTGGGTATAACTCAGCACGCAGTTTCAACAATGCTTCAACACTGGGGCTGGAGCATTAACCAGTCAAGTCTCATTTGAACAGTGGCTCTTGTTTTGGATTATTTAAGGCAGTTTTTAAAGGTCTTTCCCATGGGTGAGGAAGAAGGTGCTGCCTTCTTGAAGGAACCTTTAAAATCCCACTCAACTCTGTACTGTTTAGAACTCTCCCGTGCTGAAATTTTTCCAGCTTGATAGACAGCCCTGGAGATACTCGGATCCACAAGACAAATATCACGTCCCTTTCCCCTAAATAAAAGTTTTCAGCCACTCCAGCCTTGTCAAGTGCAAGTCCATCTTCCTCCCCAGCTACAAGGTCACGCCCTCCTTTGCATTCTGCAGCCCTGATTGCTGCTTTTTTGCTACAGGTACATCCCCCTCCTCCTTATGTTTTAGTGCCAGTTTCTTCCTGTTGACACCAGAATATTGTGAGTGGGCAAGAAAAGCAAACAACAGAGATTGCAGGGAGTTGCCGGGGGAGAGGGGAGAGGTGCAGGTGCAGGTGCGGTGTGGGACTGCAGCTGCTCTCTCCTGGGGCCACCAGCCTGCTCCCCAGAAGACCCTAGTGTGTTCGCTGCTCACTCATTGAGCCAGACAAAGACATCCCCCCTCTTTTCCCTTCTCAGCCTGGCTCCCCCCAGCAATCCCCAGCCCAGTTCCTCCTCGCTGCCCCCTCTTACTCCCCGAAGTCCTGTGCCTGGCTCTACCTTCGAGCTCAGCTCCTCCCCTCTCTTCCCAGCCTCCAGGTATCCCCCCCCCCCCCCCGCATTCAGTTCCCAGCCCTGCCCGTCCCCCCTGCTTGGCCTTGCTCCCCCTGCTCACTCATATGCAAAGTTTCACTCCTGGCCCTGTGAGGCCCCGCCAGAGCTGGATCACTCAGCCGGCTGGCTGAGGAGTGAGTGGGTGGAGAGGAGGGGCCAGAGGGTTGGGTCGGGAAGAAGCCTGCTGGTCCAGTGAGGGGGAGGGGCCAGAGAGGAAAGGAGTCCGTGCCGCAGCCAGTGAGGCTTGTTTTCGGGTGCCCTACGCAGCTGCGTATGCTGCATTTGCCTAAGGATGGCCCTACCACTCAGATGGAACAGTGTTGATGCCCCATCCTCTTTCCACACATCTGGCCCATTGGTCCTCCAAAGTTTGCTTCTCACACCCCACTACAGTAGCCTTTATGGGATGCTCTGTCAGATGAAGAGGGGTCAGGATACGTATGGATAGGATTGCTCCCTCCAGCAGTTGTGACAGTCCACATTATGGAGCTGCTGCAGTTAAAGTCTGTGTCCCTTCTGAATTAGCTTGACCATCCTCAGCACTTGCAAGGCTGGTGTGGTGCCACTAGACACAGGAGTAATGGGTGAACATATTTATTGCTCCCACAGAAAAGAAGATCAAGACTTGGCCCAGGTAGAATATGTTTTTCCAATACCAAAGACTGCCTGACCATGTCAGAATTACAGGCCTATATCATACAGAATTATGAAGGAGCCTAGCTACCAATACACTCATGTATTTTACAAAGAATACAATTGTTTTAAAGAAGGCTAAAAAACTGGAACTACATGAAGCATATCCTTTAAATACCTTGGGCTCCCCATCACATGCACCTATCAAAAGAGCAAGGAATAATGTGGCAATAACTAAAGAACAGTTGACAGTGGAATCCAGACACGTGGGAATGTGGCAGCCCTGCATATTCACAATTCAAGGCCAGTATGCACTGTACAAACCCTTAAGACGCTACATATTGTTATAGAAAACAGTTTTCTAATCTCATCATCATGTATAGTTGAATTTGTCACTTTGCCAAGAATACAACTAAAGAGGCCATTTTAGCAGGAATGTATGAGAGCATAATTTTAAAAATAAATCATTAAAGGTGTAGACTGCTTGCTTAGTATTATTTGTTTCCCCTGAATGACCTTAGTTTCATTATGAATTACCTTCCTCACTTTACAAACAGTGACTATTACAGAATGGAGAAGACTTAAGGAATTATGCACTTCCAGCTGGTATGTTAATTGTGTGCTGTTTATTCAACAGCAACATTACAAATACAAAAAACCTCATCATGTAGTTCTCTGTGAAAGCCTTTACAAATAACCACGCTTATGTAAAACTTAAGGTCTGAATGTTACTTGTTTATGAGTAACTGAATATTATCATATTAAAATCATTACTAACCTAGTGCCTGAATATTTGTTCCAAAGCCTGTCAATATTCTAATGGCAGTAGTCTTGGAAACTACACATCTGCCACAGGATTAATTACTCACATAAAACATTATCATTTCCCCCCTCTCCTATAAGGTAGAGCGGCTGCTAGAATGACTAATACCCCTATATGACATACAAAGGAATAAATGTAAATGTTCCCCAGTGGATAGAAAGATCTGTTCTTGATTCATATTAGACCAAGTTGAAGGATCCTTAGTGGTGCAACATTAATTCTTAAGGCCTGCACGTAACCTAAAAAAAAATTAAAAAAAAAATTGAAAACAAAGTCTGCAAAACTTGCTATTACACCAGGAAGACCTCTTATCCCGGGAGGGAGGGAAGGAGGGAGGAAGGGGTGTGTGCGTGTGTGTGTGTGTGTGACAATTCTGTACCAGATACATTTATGTGACTGCTTATAATAGTCAGTATATTATTTTGGGGGCAGTTCATTGTTTCCTATTAAAATTAACAGAGCAGAGTTCAAAGGTGAAATCTCAGCATGCGTTTAAGGCCAGTGGGAAGGCCTAAGCAAGAAGTTAGACAACAGTTACAACAAATATAAAAAGGAGCCAATCTACTGATTGTGTCACTGAATGTCATTCTCAGCTGTCCTGTATTCTTGAGATATCCTGTATAAAGTCCTAGAATTTATTTCCACTGCATAGAGTTTGTCTCTTCCTATTATTTGTTACTGTAAATCACCGAGATCAGAAATGCTATATTACAAAGGAGAAGTCCTTGACATGTTCATGACAAGTCACTTGTTTCAATGCCCATTAAGTCATTGTTGTAGGTTTTGGCTTTTAATTTATTTTCACAGAATAGAATAGAATCCTAGAATATCAGGGTTGGAAGGGACCTCAGGAGGTCATCTAGTCCAACCTTCTGCTTAAAGCAGGACCAATCCCCAACTAAATTTTGTTGCCATTTCCTTAATTTGGGGTCAGTATCCCACATATAGGACTTGGCAGACAGAGAGCTTTGCAGTATGTCACAGACATAGATACTTTGTCACAGAATGGCTGGCACCTTTAGGTGAAGTGGGTGAAGCCTCCCTGTGCCAGCACAGGTGCATCTCAGTTTGACCTGATTAAGAAGGTGAGGCAGCATCTGGGGTTGATAAATGAGAGGAAGATGGCTGTGATTGGGAAGGAGGCAATCAGAAGGACCTGCAGGAGTTCCCTGGGGAAGACTGTGGAAAAGAGAGAGAGAGTGAGAGAGAAAGAGAGCGAGAGCGAGCGTGTGCTATAAAGCAGGAAGGTGTAGACTCCAGAGCCAGAGGAAGGCCCCACCCCTTTGGCCATTGTCCTGTACAAGAGGCAGGAGCTGGGAAAGAAACCAGAAAGGCTAGGAGACCAGTGGAGGGCTGGGAGGCTGAAGAGGGCTGAAGGTTAGGAGACCAGTGAAGGGGCTAGTTTGATGACCTTTCCTTGGCAGAGGATTGAAAGCCAGGAAGAACCCAGTTAGGACTCCAGCTGGAAGGGTGAGGGGTGGCTATTCTGATAAAAGAACAGGTGGAGACTGAAGGAAAGCCCAGGTATTTACAGAAGATGCTGGAGCTGGGGTATGGCATAATGTTGGAATTTGTTTCAGGATGATGGACTATGTGCACAGTGTTTGGGATAGATGGGCTGTGTCTGGGGCTTTCAAGGCCTTTTTGCACTGTGAGACAATAAACTGGCCCTGGGGCAATATAAACTCAAGAGAACTTATGGTGGTGTCTTTCGGGAACCTGAGAGAAGGGGAAACTGAGGCAGGGTCCCATCGAGTCACACCAGGCTACAAGGGATGCTCGGGAGGCAGCCACCTCATTATAGGCACCTTACCAGGAAAAAGTTAATGATTCAGCTAAATCTCAGGCTGAATTTGTAATTTATACTTGCTTCAATATAAAATTATACGCTTTATCCCCTTGTTAGGCACAGAAAGGTTTACAAGTTGTGAGTAAGTCAACAGACAACAATCTGTACTATCATTGTTACAGAGGTAATCACAGTGAAGCCAGGGGCAATTTTAACTGTTTGGCAAAAGTGGCAAGTTTTTTAAGGCAAACATTCACCAAAAGAAATGTTCAATTTGTTTCCCACCATGCTGACATTACATCAAAATAGTGGTGTGATGTGAACTTAGCTAAAGTAATGATAATGATGCCAGTAATTATTTATATCAGGGATGGAAAGTGACCTATATCAAGTCAGGTATACCCTAGAAGAATTGCAATGAAGTACAAAAAGGGATCATGCATTCACCCCCTTAATTTTATTATGACCCATAATTTTCTTGTATGGGTCTGGAGAAACTTGAGGATTCCTCCAATTTTTCCTGCTCTCTTCTAGCCCAGACCTCTTGATTCCTGCATTTGGTCCATTTTGAGACATAGCATGGGTAGTCCAGAGCCAAAAGTGGGGCAAATAGCAGTAAGCCTCAGAAGCCATGAAAAGTTTTCAGTATTTCCCTGTCCCCAGAGATTAAATATGGTTTACTGCTTTCATGCTGATTCCATGTTTCCTCCTCTCTCTGCACTTTTCACTCTCCCTAAAGCATTTTCTGTGTCCAGCTGCAAGATCATTTTCTACCCCCCTGAAATCATGTTCAGAATGAGATTAGTACACTGAAATTATTTTCTAAATAGGGTCTTGCATTTCAGTAGCTCCACTGGCTCCCTTGATCACTTATTTGGTTATGGTTAGGCTTCTGAAGTATAGTGAACCAACCTAGCAGCTGGTTAAAAGTTTGTTTGCGTGTGTTTCCCAATGGGGTGAATAGTTTATTATAGCTTTACTTTAATTCTGTTCTCAAATCCTGAGATTGGTCTAAAAAGGCAGCAGTGACCTTTTCACACTACTGTACAATTTTCTTTTGTGATTCCAGTTATTGGTTACATTACAGTAATAATGATAAAAAAAATTGCCCCAAAATATAATTCTCCAATCACACACCACTGCTACTGCTGTCAACTTGATGTACTTATTTCCACCTGATTTGTTGAATTTTTGCAAGAAGCAGGAACTAAAAATTGAGTGCCTTGCTGGAAATTATTTACTGTCAGTGGTCACTATTATCAAGATTGCCTCACTGACATGACTAAGGAAGAAAAATCAATAATACTCAAATATGGTGCTCTTCTTTTAGAAGATCATCAGTTTTACTTAAAATTGTTTCTTGTTCCAGATTATTCTGCTGAATAAGAAGTGGGTACTCTATACCACAGTTATTTGTTCAGACGATCATTAATATTACAATTTCATTTTAGTTTATAGGTTTAAGTGTAGTAGCCGTGTTAGTCTGTTTTAGTTTATGGCACTTTCAGAATTCAAAAAAGATCTAGTCAGAAAATGAAAGGAGAGAGGCCGAGGAAGCAGAACGGCTAGTAATTGTTTCAGCAAAAGATGTAGTTTTATAAAACACTAGTTCTGTAGCTGTATGGTGAAAGGACCTTGAATATCTGGATCTACTATCAATATTTGGGAGCCCAGATAAGTGCCTTTTACTTAAAACATCGAATTCTATCTTCCTACTGTTCTTCTACTTATCATTATGGTATCTAAGGGCTTGTCTACACTGGCACTTTACAGCGCTGCAACTTTCTCGCTCAGGGGTGTGAAAAAACACCCCCCTGAGTGCTGCAAGTTTCAGCGCTGTAAAGTGCCAGTGTAGACAGTGCACCGTAACTGGTAGCTACGTGCCTCGTGGAGGTGTGTTTTTTGTAATGCTGGGAGAGCTCTCGACTACACAAGCCATGACTACACAAGCTACATTAAAGCGCTGCCATGGTAGTGCTTTAACGTTGCTAGTGAAGATGTGCCATAAGTGCCATTCAGCGTTGCATACTGTGATACAATTAATAATTATCAAGTGAGGTTCCTTCTCTATTCTTTTGCAAATGATGGTTTTATTTTGATAAGAATTTTTAAATGATGTGTGTTGTATTAATTTAGATGGAATATATAGGCTCAAAGTCAAAGGTTTTAACAGGGCCCTGAAACTGTCCAACACTAAACAGTTTTAAACCAAGTTCAGGGTCTGATGAACCAAAACCTCAGCTCGCTTAGTACCTTTGCAAATACCTAATTAAAAATCTTGTAACCTTTTATTAAAGATACAGAAAAGAAGGAAAAACAGTTCAATCTTTTGAAACATAAAGTTTTAAGTTTGGCTTTCATTTTAATGACATTCCTTTTGCCTTTCCCTTTAGCGTTTGGCCGAAGAGTTTTTAGAAGGACTCCTCCCCACACACATCCCACCCCCAACACACATTAGACAGTCTTTTAGATGATATTAAAGATGTCCTCTTTAGGGAAAACAGAAGTTAGTTGAGATAAGCTGTTGCTACTGTTATACTCCATTTCCATTTTCTAAAAGACAAAAGACAAACACACACAAGAGGGAAGAGAAAAGAACAGCAAAGATAGAAATGCAGCTTTTGTCTGTGATGTTGAATCTCACTTGCAACCTCACTGCTGGAGAAACACAAGCATGGCACACAGTCTTATCAGTCACTCTGAGATCTCTTGTACCAACTGTGACATTACACCCCATAGTCTTTATGAAAATATGCTTATGATATGGATATGACATAACTGAGATATACTTTATGCAAGATGGCTCATGTAAGATATCATTGGAAAGGTTATGATTTACTGAATGTGATTATCCAATTTGTATGCATGTAGCATTTCTGTATCTAAAGTTAGGAATATGGACTATGTAACAATTACAACTGGGTGTGTATTGGGAAGACACCCACCAGACACCCGCCATCAGATTTGATGAGTCATTAGCAAGAAACAACAAGACTGTAAAGGTACTAATCTCTCTCCCTCCTGGGAGGTGTCCTGGGATGTAACTGAGACACTAATAGGTCAGGTGATCTTGTCACCTGATACTAAACATTACCTGGGACTTTTTGTAACTTTCCACTAAAAGGAAAGGGGTGTGTGTGTCAAATTTGGGAAACAAAGGATTCCCGCCTTATGTAAATCTTATTTAAGGGTGGAGAGGAAGGCAAAGAGGGTCTCTCCTCCATGGACTACTCAAGAAGAAGGACTGTTGAAAGAACTTGAAGGGACCACAGTTGCCAACTTTCACGTGGTAAATAAGCACCCTGACTTTCACAATAAATCAAAAATCAAGCTAATCCCATTTCAAAACACAGCCAAAAGAAGCCAGTCCCTAAGAACCTCAACATTCTGTGTGACTAGATCCCCCTGGCGTGCAGTCTGGGACTGTGGTGGGCCCTCTGTTCACCCCTGACTCTTTCCCCCACTTTCCCCTGCTTGCCCCTTCTTGCCCCTGCTTGCCGGGAGCTGATCAAAAAAAAAAAAAAAAGCAACAAGCTACAAACCCAACAAGCTACAAGGCAAAGACGAGCCAACAAGCAACTCACAAGCCAATTAAGTCAAAAACAATACCAGTTACTGCATTTTCCCCCATGGGTTTGGCATGTCTGGAAGGAACAAAAGAGGCTAACTGGAAGGGAAAGGCAGGGGTAAGTCCAGACTGAGACAGGGGTCCAGTCTGTAAGAAGAAATAAGAAGAACTCTAAGCTACAGAAACGCTGCACCCTGCCTAATTCAACATTTAGGGTGAGAAATTACATTTTGTAACCTGTTTCTTTAGTGAATCAAGTTTAGTTTGCAAGTTTTGTTTTATTTGCTCAGTAATCTATTTTGTTCTGCTTGCTACCCCTTTAACCACTTAAAATCTGCCTTTTATAGTTAATAAAATTTGTTTTGTTTATTAAACCCAGTTTCTGTAATTTCTAATGGGGGGAGGGAGGAGGGGAGAAGTTGTGCATATTTTCCTCCACGCAGGTATGAACAGAGTTCTTCACAATGGAGTAAAAAGGATTAAATTATCCAAACTAGTAAAGGTCTGTTGACATTTATGGTTATACAAATTTGAATAGAATCATTATAAAATGCTTTGCATGGCTAGTGATATATGCAACTGCCAAAGATACACTAAACACTCAACCATTCAATATAGTTTTCACATATATCTCTTTTTAGGCATTGAATTTTTGAGGCTGCATAATTCTTCTGAAATCCTTTTAGTACTCATATATTATTATTCTCTTTCACATCATCTATTATCACAAGCATCCCCCAATGTCTCTTTCCATTACAAAATGTCAGTGGGTGAAATGTGCTGGCAGATGAGGCCAAAACAACAGTGAGGTGAAGATGAGTGATTTCTGCCTCAACCAAACCAAAAATACAAAGATACCCCTAAACTTATTGGCCAGTTGCCGCTTTGATCTCAAATGTTGCTTGCTAAAGCAATTTTTAGGACAAGGACTGTCATGTATTATGTTTGTAGAGCACAATTGGGCCTCAACTTGATTGAGGCAACTAGATCCCACCACAATATCAATAATAAATAAAATCTTAATAATAGGAATAATAACAATTAATACATTATTTGTCCCATGAAATATATTACATTTTCCAAGCAGGGTTATAAGATTATCTTTATTATAGGGTATAGATGGAGCCTTTTTAAAAAAGAAAGAAAGATTGAAACGCAAGTTTCTGTCAATCTTTTCTAATCTCAGCTAGAGCAGCAGGCAGATTTCATTCTCTTGAATGCTATATACACACTATAGGTTTATATTCTAAAGCACATTAGATTCTAGCTGAACGTATCATAGGCTTCCTATCCCATCCATCAGAAAATGGCTTATTGACTTACAAGTTAACACTACTTACCTTTTTAGATAAAATATTCTGTACAGTTTGAGATTTTGACATGTAAGTGTCAATGAAACCCAAAATAAAGAGGAACAAAATTAAGTGGTAAGGGATAAGATGAAAGTCAATGCAAAGGTACTAAATGTCATTTTGAGGTCATTGCACACATGGAATGATCACTAAAATAATAGAGTGAATATGTTGAAAATACTAGTTGGAAATCAAAGGAGGTTTTATTGCTGTGGAGCATATTAAAATTGTTTAATCTGAAGTATTAGTTTCCTGTGTGATTTATCACAAGTGGGTAGATCATAATCTATGAAAACAAATTCATTAGTGGGTATGTTTATCCTTTGCTATGTACAGCATTGCACAATAAGGAGGTGCATTATGAGGGATTTTGTCTTTCCTCTGAGGTCTAAGTAGTAGCAACTGCCAGAGACAGGATACTGGACAAGATGGACTGATGGTCTATGTGACACTTAGTGGAAATTTGACTGTGTACAGCTTACAAATGCTGGACAATTTAATGATATTGCTGTATCACTCAGTGTGTAGTGCATCCTGGTCACATATCACCCATCCTGTATGGAAGAAGCTACAGAACAAACAAAAACATTATTAACCTTAATGACTGTGCCCTGACTGGACAATGGGTATGAGATGCAGAAGTCCTCATCCAGAAGGTAAACTGTGTTGAATTGTTTTTCTACAGTGAGTGGAAAATTCCCAAACAGGAGAACAAGAGGCAGAGGTGTCAGAGCAGGGGGTTAAAAAGACAAAGACACAGGGTTTTGGAAGGAGGGGACCAGTCAATGTCAAAGGAAGCTGAGTGGAAGGGAGCCAGAGCCCACTCCATGTTCCAGAGGAGAAGCCACAAGGAGAGAGTTCCAGGAGATGGAATTTGGAATCCTAAAAAGACATTGACCCAAATCCTGAAGAACACTCCAGAGTGGTGAGGAAACGGAGTCAGGGAATAGTTTTTATTGTTTTGCCTAGATATGTATCTTTCTCTTGCTGTCTAAAGTAAAAAGTGATTTGGTTTTGGAAACTTTTGCAAAGTGTGTGTTATGTATTTCAACTTTCACATATCTCTGGAGAGGTAAACTGTAAACCAGAGTACCCACAAAGTTGGAGCTCTGGGAAAGAGTGTGCTTAAAGTACTGAGGATTCTGTGGGGAACTGACACTAGTTTCAGGGCCTAGGCAGTTGGACCATAGGGTCTTAGCACTCAGAAGGGGTTGCTAGACAGAGGAGCTACACTCCAGAGTGTACCCAGAAGAAACCCAGAGCCAGAGGCAGTGCCTGGACTGTGTGCAGGGTCAGTTAGCTTAAAGTGCATAGCCTGAGAGTTCCCAGAAGGGGGAACTCAACTGGGTCTGTAACAGTCTGATATGAGGACCTGATTCTCCATTCAGATCCATGCATGCAGATTCTTTTGTTCAGGCAGAATTCCCCTGAAGTCAATGGGATTGCACACACGCGCAAAGGTCTGGCCACACTGATCTAATTGGAGGATCGGGACCTAAAATTGCAACACCTATATTACCTTTTTTTCCAGATTACCTTTGCATCTGCCAACTGTAGATCTGTTTGTGGTGGGTGCAGCCAGGATAAAATCTAAAGGAAATTAAATTTGATTGTGCTTACTTCTAGAAAGTGAAAGGAATAAAGATCTTTATCTTGATTTGAATTCTTTTCAGAGCCACAAATGTACTTAAGACATTTTCCCTATGAAAATGATACAGGAGTACAATGGTGCCCTGGGCCAATGTAAAATAATGCACATAATTTCATGTTAACAGCAGGGTAACTACACTGGTAATTACATGACAACTCATGCTAACATTACCATGCAATTACCAGATAATTGTGGAGTTAACTTATTATATTCCTGCAGACAACAGACAACTACTAATACAATTCTCTTCTGTCTTCATGAATTGCATCACAATTAGCTATTAGTTTAAAGAGGAGCTGTGATTTCCTCTCATCACTAACTAAGAATAATAGAAAACTTTTTGCAATGTTTGTATGCCAAATTAATAGGGTGACAAGGTGGGTGAGGTAATATTTTCTTGGACCAACTTCTGTTGGTGCGAGAGACAAGCTTTCTAGCTTACAGAGATCTCTTCTTCAGGAGCTCTGTGTAAGCTTGGAAGCTTTTCTCTCTTACCAACAGAAGAAGGTCCAATAAAAGATATTACTTCACCAACTTTGTCGCTCTAATATCCTGGGACCAACATGGCTACAACACTGCATATAAATTAATAGGGTTGCAGTATTTAAGGCTAAGATGTAAAACAAGATATACAGTATAATATGGATATATTTAAAAGTATTGCGAGTTTCTCAATCCCTCCCTTACTTTTCACATTTCAATTTGCGTGTAGTTATTTGTCATGATTATAATAGTTGCTTCTTTTGCTCATGCAATTTAACAAAGACAGAATGGTGGCAAATAGTATCATAGATCATAGAGATTGCCTCAAAACTGATTTCATAATCTTTCAAGTTTCTGTGTGACTTGTGGGCCATGTTAGCACAAGGAAAGCCACAAAGTGCTTGGGGCATGGGAGAACAGTTAGTGGTTGAGAAACGAAGTTCTACTCAAAGCAGCAAGAAAGATTTCCCTTTGAAATATTTTAGTCTGTGTATGTATTGCAAGAATCTTCAAGGTGAGAGCAGGTGAAGCTGATGAAAGCAAAATTACATTTGAACTACAACAACCACTTTTTAATTTTCGCATCCATGTGAAAAGGCGGAATTCATTTTAGGCACTTACAACTCAATGAGCTGCTGAACTATAGAATCCTCATAAAGCAACATTCACAAGAACACTGACACATAATGGAACTCAAGAACTGTTAGCACAGCTAATATCAGTGAGCGCACCCCCCAAAGCTATAGTCTGTTTTACTCTCACACACCTCTATCTGCCATCTGTTCAATACAGAATGTAATATAGCCCTTTTGATGTGTGTTAACACTATCCCTGGATCAGTGAAAAAATGGGGGAGAGGATGAATAAAAACATATTAAAGGGAAACTGTAACACAGTGCGAATTGTAATTTGATAATCTGAGTAGTTATGGTTGTGAAATTTTATTGGCATCATTGGCAGGGTTGTGATGGAAGTACGCACATTTGCCATTGAAAAAAAATGCAGCCATAGTTATTTTTTATTCTGCTAATATATTTTAAGGAAACTTACTTTCCAAAAAAAGTCAAGAGTGTGATATTTAAGTAACTGATGATTAGAAGATTTAAAAAATGCCATAACTGCAAGAGTGAGCAAGGAAATCCTTGTAATTCATCTGACTGACATCACATCTGAGGGGCACATATTTTACAGGCCAGCTAGCTAATTTTTAAAAATATAAAAATCTAGTTAAAAACAGATAACTCAAAATGTCACCCTGATGTAAAAAAGAAAATGTAATTAGTCGAGTAGTATTAAATAAAGCCGTGTTTGTGGTGTTCAGGCCACACCCAGGGCCACTAAGAAGAATGTTTAATTGAAGCTGTGAGAGTTTGGACTACCTCTCCCTCTGCCTGTAGGCAGTTTCTTTAAAATAATTAAAAGAATTCCCACACCAAGCTCACCCAATACACAAAGTCACAGGAAAAGGGTCCAATTAAAGCACTGAAGCAGTGGAGCGCTGCATAAGTGTGATATTTATGTTCCAGGATCACTAGGTTTTTCTAGTTCTCTGACTGATACTGCTCTCAGATACCTGAAGCAACTGACTGAAATATAGAAACATTCTGGTAGCTCTTACTTTTCATACTCATCCTGAGCCAAAATGAGATAATGGCAATTTGTTTGCAAACTTTTGTTAGTGACCTTGGAGGAATTTGTTTAACTCATTTGGTTGTGTCAGAACAGAAAACCACACCTCCTACACCTGTCAAAATATTGCTACAGAGGGTGTGGGAAAGTTCAGGTCCCAGACAAACCTTCCTGTTTTTTCTTTGGTGCGCTTTCTTTACCATATATCCTTTGACCTATAACACTGCAGCTGTTTACGATGTCCCTTTTAGGCCACCATACAGCTGTAACCTGCAAATCCCATGTCTGTGAGATCAGTCAGTAGATATATGCTGTTACAGAATCATAGAATATCAGGGTTGGAAGGGACCTTAGGAGGTCATCTAGTCCAACCCCCTGCTCAAAGCAGGACCAATCCCCAATTTTTGCCCCAGATCCCTAAGTGGCCCCCCTCAAGGATTGAACTCACAACCCTGGGTTTAGCAGGCCAATGCTCAAGCCACTGAGCTATCCCTCCCCCCTAGGGGTGTAAAGTAATGTGAAGTAAAGTAATGTGAAGTAAGCTGCTGGAGTTCTGGCAGTAAAAACGGTTGGGCTGTTTGTCTGTGTGTGACTGGATTAACTTCACACAGCTAGCACAGACGTCAGCTGTCTATAATTCACTTGAGGCCTTGTGTACAGTAGAACTAAAACTGTGTTACCTGAAGCAATATAAAGTGTGGTTTAAAATCATTCAGGCTGCTTCAGTTCACAGTAGATGGCAAGGCCCGCCCACATCATTTTGGCACCTGAGGCGGGGAGCTCAAATGATGCCCCCATACCCCCTCGCTTGGGCCAAAACTTTGAAAGGTCTCAATTCTGCCTTCTTCCTGTTCTACTCTTCTCATGGTACTGCTCTTCTACCTACTCCAATAAAGGAGACCTAACAACTTAAAATGCCTTGTTCAAAAATTTTAAGTAACACTTAACTTTCAAACGCCTGAACAGCAAATGTAACTTTTCTTGTCTGCATAATAAACACTGGCATTTTTATGTGGTTGAATAATCAAAGTGGTGCTTTCCGTGCCTTCTTATTTGCAAGGATTTGAACTGTTTTCTGAAGATTCTGTGTGACTTGTGGGCCATGTTAGCACAAGGAAAGCCACAAAGTCATTATTCAACCACTGGCATTTTTATGTGGTTGAATAATCAAAGTGGTGCTTTCCGTGTCTTCTTATTTGCAAGGATTTGAACTGCTTTCTGAAGGTCCACAGTCTGGGCCAGCTCATGCTCTACTGGGATGGCTGCAAGGCTGACCAGCCTCTCCTGAGTCATTGTGGAGCGTAGATGTGTTTTTATTAACTTCAGCTTGGAGAAGCTGCGTTCCCCACTGGCAACTGTTACAGGAAGTGTCAGAAGTATGCGCAGAGCAACAAAAACATTTGGAAAGAGGGTGGTCATCATATTTGTGCACATATATTCCAGAACAGCCTTTGGAGTTGATCCTGCTGAAATGGATCTTGAAAGGGCTTTCAGTTCATCACCTAAATCACTCACATCAATATCGCGCATGTCATCATGTGTCAACACTGTCTCTAGTGCCCTGCATTGCTGGTGTGAGGAGTTTTGGAATATCATACAAGATCCCAAATATACTGCTGTGTTCTTTGAGCTGCATGAAACGTTCTTCAACTGACTGTATTGCACAATCTAGCACCTGGTTAAAGAATTCAACTTTGAATTGTTGTTTGGGGTCTCTTATGGGATTATCCTGTGCCTCGTAATCAAAATGTCTTCTTCTTAGGTGACTAGTATTCTTGATGTGATGGGTTGGGGCCACAGAGACCTGCTTGGAGCTGCCACCTGGTGTGCCAAGGCTACTTCTGCCCCTGCTTGCAGGCCTTTTCCAGCTTGGGACTCCCGAATCCTGTCTGTTTTGAGCCAGATTCCACTGATCTGCTGCAAACACAGACCCAGGTCCGAACCAAGTCCACTCACCACTGTAAGACTCCTGGAAGCGCTCTTGCCTTTGACACGCAGGTGTCCAACTCCAAGGAGGTTCAAACCCTTAATAAATCCGTTTTACCCTGTATAAAGCTTATACAGGGTAAACTCATAAATAGTTCGCCTTCTATTTCAAAGATAGAAAGATATGCACAACTGTTTGCCTTCCCCAGGTACCAACTTGTACTCCAGGAAACTTAATAAGTAAAAAGTGATTTTAATAAGTACAGAAAATAGGATTTAAGTGATTTCAAGTAGTGACAGACAGAACAAAGTGAATTACTAAGTAAAATAAAATAAAACACGCACATCTATGTCTATTCAAAGTTAACACAGATAAAAGCCTCACCAGATTCAGATATTTTCCTTTTTACAGGCTGTAGAACTAGCCTGGGTCCAGCAGTCGCTCACACCCCCTAGTGTCCTTGTCCTTTGTTCAGTTCCCCTCAGGAATGTCCTTGGGGGGTGGAGAGCCTCTCTCTTTAGCCAGCTGAAGACAAAAATGGAGGGGTTTCCTAGGGGTTTAAATAGATTTTCTCCTCTGGGTGGACACCCCACCCTCTCCCTGTGTAGCATCCAGTTACCAAATGGAGTTGGGGTCACATGGACAAGTCACCTGTCCATGCACAACTCAGTTCCTTCTCAGAGCAGCCACATTCCTGGCAAAGTTCAGATGTGGATTGGTGTCTGCAAGTTCTATTATCTGTTAAGTGCTTCTTGATTGGGCACTTAACCTGCACATTCCTTTCTCAAGAAATACAACCAATATTCATAACTTCAACTACAACAATGATACATGCATATAAATGGGAGGAATAAATTCAGTAGGTCATAACTTTCACAGAGATATGTTACATGGCACATGTAGCATAAAACATAGTCCAGTTACATCATGTATACATTTATAAGCATCTCTCCATAAAGTTTTATGGGGTACACCGTCACACTTGAATGGGTGGGAAAATAGTTTGTGTGAAGTTCCTCTGCCAACTTCTGTGCACTCTTCAGAACATTTTGAAATCCCTCATCTGACCGGTAACACTGTAGGTATGACTTTGCTTTGTCCAGTCGTTCCATTGCTCCGGATATATCAAGGTCAACACCTTGGAGTCTCTTGCTTACAACATTTATTTCAAACAGTATGTCATGCCACAACTCTAAGCCACACAGAAATTTGAAGTTATGTATTTTTCTGGTGATTCCATTTCCCTCTGCCATTGTTCTCCCATGAACAGTTCCTGTCATAGCATTATCCTCCATAATGGCAACTATGGCATCATCTATCTTCCCAATTTGGTGTTTGATAGGCTTTATCGCCTCCACTCAACTTTCCCATCGTGTGGCAATCAGTGGTTTCAGTGTCAGAGAGGATGCTCCCAGATGTTGCTTCAAAATTTGCCATTGATGAGTTGATGCAGAGAAAAATACATAGATGCTTTGAATTACATTAAAAAATTCAGCTGCCTCACTAGAAGCTGATGCTGCATCACGGACCACGTAGTTCAATGAATGAGAGCTGCAGAGGACAAAAAAAGCTTGAGGGTTTAACTCGAGTCTGCACTCCTCTGTTCTTTCCTCTCATGTTGGCACCATTATCGTAGCCCTGACCTCTATGTCAGCTATCGCAATTCCCATATCTTCCAGCTTTTTAAGAAGCACATTTGTCATACCAGCTCCTGTAGTATCATCAATGTCAATAAATTCTAGAAAATGCTCTCTGACAGTCACCATTGCAGAGACATTTTCACTAGGTTCTGTTGTTACAAAACACACCATTAAAGTCATTTGTTCCGTATGGCTGATGTCAGGTGTGCAGTCCAGAATAACAGAGTAATATCTTACTGACTTCAGATCGGCCACAAACGTCTGTTTGACTTTTGTTGCCAGTAACTGTATGATCTCATTTTGAATTGTTTTTCCAAGGTAGTGGTGTGTGTACATTTCTTGGGTAGTGACTCTTCTTAGATGCTCCTGAAATACAGCACCAAACAGCCATCAGCTCCACAATTTTAAGGAAGTTTACATTGTTTGGCACATACAGCTGATCTGAAGTGCCACACAGTGCTAGGTTTTGGGTAGCAAGCATTCTCAGAATGGCAATGAGCCTTTTCAGAACATTTTGCCAGTAAACAGACTCTGATGCAATCTTCTCTTGATGCTGATCATCTATGGTGACCTTTAACCTTAGTCTCATCTCAAGCTCTTTCCACCTATGGAATGGTCTCTGGGTATTTGCTGCCTTCTCATGGCATGCCAAATTTCTAGCCAGATTTTTCCAATCCTTTGTTCCTGTAGAACCCAATGTGGCTGGAATATTAGCCTGGAAGTGTTTGCAATAAAAACAGTATGCAGCATTCTGGGTTTTTGAGTACATAAGCCAAGGCCTTTCCACTTTGTCACCATTGGGGAGTTCACACCAGTAATATGTTGGATGGAAATTTCTATTTTCATTGTCTTTGGGGAACATGAAGTTTTTCACTTGCTGTGGCCCCTGCAGTACAAGGAAGTCCCTCAGGCTACTGCTCAAGTGGGTCCACAGTCCTGGATCATCTAGACTTAAGGAACTAAACTGAGCAGCAGCTGTTTCTTGCGCCTCCACTACAGTCTTCTCTGATCTACACTTTTCTTCAGGAATGTGCATGGTTACATCCATTTGAGATGGTGATATGTATGCTGCAGTAGCTGCCAGGTCACCTACACTCTGACTAACTGGAAGATCTGGCATCTCCTCATCACTCACATCCTCACTGGATCCGGAAGGCTCACCGTGAACATTTGTGTCTATGTATTTGTGTCTATGTATCTTCCTGCTTACATAGAAAAGCTTCCTTTGCTTTCTTTCTTTTTCCGAATGCTGCCCCAGAGGGGTGTTTTCTTCTTTCACTCATGACTGCTGTTCTGTGCCAGCTATAGTGACTCTCAACACTCAATTGAAGGGGACAAATAAGCAGGCTGGTAGCAGGGTCTGAGTGAGGGAAGATATCAGCATCTTAAGGGCCTAACTGACTCCTACTACTTCAGCTGACTGCCTGTTCTCCTCAAGTGGATTCAGGGAAGCAGCAGGAAACAGGAAACTCCTTAAGAAGCTGGTGTTAATCAGTCCAGGCTCCTGGGAGTGTAGAGAGGTACATAAGAGGCTTCTCCTCCTCTCTCTCTCTCTCACTCTCTCTCCCTCCAGCTCTGCTGCTTTCTGTTATTCCCTCTCACCTTTTCCCCTTCATACCTGTTGTGTCTCTTGTGCCCTCCTTCCTCCAGCACAGCACTCCACCATCTCTGTGCATCTAGAGCAGAGAAAATACATATACACCAGCAGTAGACACAATTTTCTACACTCTGGGTCCTAGTGGCGTCCGTCCCCCCTCCACAGTCTGGCACCTGAGGCGGCCACCTCAGTTCGCCTCATGGTAAGGCCCTGGTGGATGGGGCCAAAACTATTAAACCAACTTTAGAAAGTAGGTAAGGTTCCTAAGTAGGCAATGAGCATAGTCCTGAAACAAAACTGAATTTTAATTAGCCCATGCAAGTTTTACTTGTGCGCAAGTGGTCATCCAATTAGGGGACAGAATCAATATTATGTGATTTTAGCTGATCACAGTTGGGCAATACAGATGGAATTTTCAGTGTTGAATACACACAGCAAACTTCACTGTGTACATTTTTTGAATAAATTAGAATAATGAATACATTAAAAGAAATCACGATCTGCTCACAGATATTCCACAAGCAGAAAGAGGCTAAATTAATCTGATAAATTATTCATTGCAAATTATTCGCTTAGCTCTAATTATGTTTATTATTACTCATCTGATCTAGAAGAACAGCAAAAAGTGAAGATAATAGAAAAGATGAGGCAGGAAGTGAAAAGATGTACTATTGCTACCTATGTGAATGAAAAGAAATAACTACCAAAATGGCCAGAGTGTGACTGTACACCACACAAGAGCAGGCCTGCCAGCTCTATGGGTGTAGGATGACCACCCATCCCAGATTGGGCAGGACAGTCTTGAAATGCAAAGTTCAAGTCCCAGTCCCTGGTTCAATGACTCTGGGACAGCATTTGTCCTGGCTTCCCTGTGACGGCCTGAGGCTCAGGGGCGGTGCTGGTGTCTTCCTGGTGGGCCTTAGCCCCACTGTGCCATAGGGTGACTAGATGTCCCGATTTTGTAGGGACAGTCCTGATTTTTGGAGCTTTTTCTTACATAGGCACCTATTGTCCCCCCACCCTCGTCCCAATTTTTCACACTTGCTATCTGGTCACCCTACCGTGCCATGAAGCTGAAGCCGGGCAGGAAGAGATGCCCAGAGAGCACAGGCCACTGTGGAGAGCCTCAGACACTTTACCTGCCCTGGTTGGTGTGCCTCGGGAGGCAGGGACATAGGCTGGGGGCTTCTCTCAGACCCCCCCCACCCAGAGCAAATGAAGGGTCCAGGGCTCCCCACAGAAGTGCAGGCTCCCTGGACTGCGCTTACCATGGCCCAGGTCCAGCTTCCAGCCTGGCTGGGGGTCGGGCCCCGTGGGGAAGAGGAGGGGCAGGGGGCAGGGCCATGGAGGGCAGTGGGGCTCCTACATGTCTCCTGCTTTTGCCTTTTGAAAAGGTGATCACCTTTTATGGGTGTTCCCTATAGAATATGGTTTTTGCCACATGCTCCTGTGGTGGAAAACTGTTAGGCTATGGGGAACTCCCCATCTGATTGTCTGCTTTTCAGGATCAGCCAGGAGCTGCTTGGATTCTTTCCCACGCCCCTTCGCTCCTGTGTAAAAATGGGTGGGTCTTCACTGCTCCTCCCTCCCTCCATTCCTCTCTACCCCTGTAACCTCAGGGCATGGAGGAGGGCGAGAAGCCTGTTTTCTACCTACCCTCCCAGGCCTGCGAGGAGGAAAGAAGTTTCCCCTGGTGCTACCACTCTCTTCAGGTTTGTGAAGGAGCAGGGAGGGAGGAGAGCTTCTGATCCAGCCAGGTCTGGGAGGGTTGAAGAGCTAGCTTCTTCTCTAGAAATCCAGCAGGAGCGGAGTCAGAGTGAAATGCTGGGGCTGGAGAGGGCAATAAGAGAGAGAGAGAGAGAGATGCATGTGCTAGGGAGTGTGAGGGCCCCTTGCACTCTCCTGACAGGAAGGAGAAACAACTCCCTCAATCAGCTCTCGCTATACCCCTCTCCCTCAAACACACACAGACACTCAAATGAGTTCTGGCTTCTCCCCTCCCACATTGAATCACTTCTTCCTCTTTTTTTCATTTATCTGAATTAGTGCTGCTCTCTGCCCACCCCAGATTTTTCTCTCTCGCCAATGCCTTCTTTACATCCCCCTTTCTGGAGCTCTCTCCATCCTCCGTCTCGCCCATTGGCACATCTGTATGCAGCTGTACCATTTTTTTTCAAATTATGCAAATGTGAGATGTAATGGTTTTGCCCACACAATTTTTGCAGTTTACAAGGGCCAGGAGAAACACAGTCTCCGAGGGCTAGGGAATGGGCAGACATAATAGGGGAGCAACTCATGCCATTTTAAAGGCAAAATCACTCCTCAAGCTGCATTTGAGGTGATGCAATTCCCCACTGCTCCTAGTGAATAGCTGGTCCCTCAAAGCACAGTCTAGGCATATCATCACAAAATACATTGATTAATTTTCTTTGGTTCTCAGGTTTCTGAGTAGCCAAGGAAATCAATTCCCAGCCAATGACTGTCTTCAAGAAACATGATGCCTCCACAAACTGGTGTGCATACTGAATAATGTTGCCTAAATAGTGTTGTCTCTCTTCCATTGCATGTCTTGAATAATTCTTCCAAATTTTGTTTTTCTGTTGGGACTATCAAATGGTAATCATGAAATTTGCAATACAGCAAAATATATGCTCTATATAACCATGGTAACACGCTACATGTCAGATAGGCTATTTTATTTCAGAATCTGAGCCAGTAGGGCTACTTTTTTTCATATTACAGTGAGATGGGAACATTTTTTTGCTTTGTTTTTACTTTCTAGAGTGTTTTTCCACATAACCTTGAGAAGGGTGTAAATTTTGCCATGAGCATAGTACTAAATCTCTCCAGAGTGAGTTGGCTCAGGGTTGCTGTTCTCAAGTGTAATTATGTTTATTGAGTCCCAGTTCATTTCCTATTCTCCTGAAAAATGCCATCCCCAAAGCATTATATAGCCATACAGTAATACGAATGAGTGAAATGATTCCAAAGCTTTCAATTCATTGTGTAAAAACAAATGTTTGACGAAGCTAATATTTTGGGTGAAGTTTATGGGTCCAACATGACTACCAGTAGTGTATTACACACATACAAACACATTCATATAGCTATATACAGCTATATCATTAAAATTAATTCATTTTGTTTCATCTTTTGGGAATCATGTTTACATGCAACTATACTATAATAATCTACTGAGAATTTTTCTGTGCCATAGTTAATGTGTTTTTCATTTGGAGATCCAAAGTTTTTGTTTTGTTGTGCACTCTATTCATGCTTTCTATTATCCCTCCAGCTTTGTCTTCAGCTAAACATATATATTTTTTCTTTTCCCCTCCAAGTGATTATTTGCAAGAGGATTTGCATTTAAATGGATGCAGAAAGTGCATTAACAGCACCTACACTAACAAAGCGAAAGCTGCTCGGTATTTGTTGCTGCCAGACATGAATGAAAAAAAATCAATTAATGTTCTGTGAGAGGAGTTCTCAGGTATCTACATATTAGGCACAGGCTCTTCATTAGAATGTATTTAATACAAGCTGTTCATACAGCATTATACGAGCATCAATAGCCTGAGCAGAAAAGAATGGTTACCAATATATAATAGTGTTGTGTGACATCTATTTTCAGCATTTGGGTTAGATTCTGCGAACCACAAGCAAGGATAGTCTTGAGGATTTGTTTCTAAATTTTGCCTGCTTTACACCTCAGTTCATTTTCTAACAGAATTAAGTTGCATGAATTTTGAAAAAAACAACCAAACACTGAACTGACTGTAATGTATGTTTTTTGTTGTACAGCCTCAGACAATGGGAATTTTGCAAATGGCCTGAATATATGCACGAGAGAGAGAGTGTATAGATATGAACAGAACTGTTGTGACTTGCATATAAAGTACAAACGTAAGATTACCATTTAGCATTATGAGTGAGAAAATTAAATTGGACTTGGCAAAAGGATTCTATTACTGAATAATATTTTCCCTTTATTGTTAATTATTTTATGTTTACAATAGTCAGTTTAAATGTATATTATTTATACAGTTACACATGATTTAACATAAATAATTTACACAGAATATGGAATTAATTTCTAATTAACTTTTAGCTCTGTTGGCTTGTAAAGCTGCTTTAGATTAAAACCCTCTCTCTTTTCACTGAGTCCTTGAAGGGTAGCAACTGGCATAATTGCAAACATTCATTTGTGGCATATTTATATTTAGCATATTTTAGTAAGTACCACTGATCACAAAATAGAGAGAGAGAGAGAGAGAGAAAGGAAAAAGGTAGCCTTGGAGCATTGTTTGTCTTTGTATTTTTATGTCTGCACAAGAAAAATAGACCAGAGACATTTACCAGAGTTCTGAATATAATATGGCACTAACACCTCTGTATCCTAAAATACAATTATTGTTTATTGCCTAAAAACAATTTGCCATATACTGTATGCGCTAAAAAGAAATCCATAAACATCAGAGGTAAATCACTAACAAGTCTTTCTTGTTTATATGGATGAAAAAATCTATATTCCCCTACCTGTTAATGTGGAATAGGTCTAAATAAAGCAAATTCATTGTTTCCAATGAGATTTGTAATGCAGCAGTGAAAGAATCTGATTTCACATATTATGGTTAGTGTCCTCCATATCCATGCCATAATAAGTGTAATAAATAAGGCAGATTCTAAAGCCAGATGCATACCTTCAGTAATTGACATGCAGTCTGCATGAGAAACAGTGATTTCCAAATGAAACAACTTAAGTGGAATCAGGGGATCTACAGATATTCTTTGCAGGTTGTATTATGTTAAATCTTCCCTTGAGACTATCTCTCGTACCTCCCACTCTCCCAGGATGCCTTTTATAAAGGGGAGAGGAAAGATAGAGTTCATATCCGGTACTTCCACCGCAAATGACAGACAAGACCAAAGGCCCTTTCATTGGACTTGTCTGAGGCTTTGGTGCCAAATGATGCTCCCATTTAAGATCACACTACTCCCATTGTTCTTCAATGGATGTTGCATTGACACAACTGAGGGACCCACATTAAGTGGACCTACATTAAATCTGGACCTACATTAAGTGAATTCACCGTGGGGTAATATTGGTGTATACCCCTAATGCGATGTTTTTAACTGGTCTTACACTAGTGCAGTTTAATCCAATTCGGTGGAGTAAGGAGTAAACCCTGCTCTATGCTGGTACATTCACTACATTAACATTGGTGGGCAATCCTCTACTGGTGCAAATTGTCAAAGTCCATTGAGGTGAATGGAGTGATGATAATTTACGCTATCTGAAGATCTGCCCCTGGGTGTTTGCACTGGTGTACTTACATCATCATTTCCTTAGCACAGAGCGAGCCAAAGTCTTCTAAATTCGTCCTTCTCCAGATCTGGTATCATGTCAATGAACTCATTTGGATTGAAATGAGATTTGTGCTTTACTCTTAATGTGCACTCACAGAAAGCACTGAAATTGCTCCTATGGAGCTGTTAATGCTTTTTTATGGCTTAAAAACAATTTTCTATACTATATGTGGTAATATAATCATTGGTTTATACTGTGAATATGTCATTACATATACTAGGCCAAATTCTCCCCTTGGCTACACTTCAAGGAAACAAATTCTGTTTACACCAATGTAAAATGGAAATTGGTAGCAGAAATTCATGGAGTTCCTCTGGACTTATCTTGGGACCTGAGATTTAAACGTAGGTCTTGTCTACACTGGTGGCAGTGTGTAGGGTATCTGTAGCTACATGCTGCAGTGAAAAACAGTCTGCATCAACATTGAGGAGTGTGGTTACATATGGCAGGCTCTGGAAAGTGGGTGAGAAAGAAAGGAAAGGTTCTGGCAGCCATGAGCAGCCAGAGTCTTTCCCTGCTGTCTTCCTACTTCCAGATCCTTTCCCTGCTGCTGGAGCCTTTCTTTATGGCAGGTGTGCAGGAGGCTCTGGGAGGAAGGGGGGAGGAGTTGATCAGCATGGCCACTGGCAGGCGGGAGGTGCCGGGGGGCTGCTTGGCTACCGGTGGTTGCTAAGCACCTGCTAATTTTTTTTCGTGGGTGCTCCAGCTCTGGAGCACCCACAGAGTCAGCATTTATGACAGGCGAGGGACTGCTGTGTAGAGAGCCATATAGAGTGTATACAGTACTCACCTAAGCAGAGCCTCACCGTCTACACTGCTATTTATATCCAGGCTATGGGGGTGTGCAGTGTATGTCTCTAAATGCCCTAGGCATAGTCTTAGGTTGACAAAACTACAGCACTCAGAATGCACCCCCCCAAGTGCTGTAGATATGCTGACCTAACCCATGGTGTAGATGCAACTAGGTCAACAGAAGAATACTTCTGTCAGCCTAGCTACTGTAGCTTGAGGAGGTGGTGTTCCCACAGTAATGGAAAACCCCTTCTATCAATCACAGACTATAGTGTTACAACAATGTTACAGACAACTATGTTACAATGGCATAGCTATAGTGCCATAGCTACGCTGCTGTAGTGCCCATAGTGTAAATATGACTTGAGACCACAATTTGGGCAATATGTCCTGTTAATGGCTTCTATGCTGTTTGTAAAAACATAGCAAATATAGTGCATGTGAGAGAAATGGGTGAGTAGGAAATTGCAAGAGAAAAAATTGATGAAGAGTTGTGGGCTGGAGGGTTATAGAAGAGATATCAAATAAATAGGGAGATGAAAAAATTCAGCAGAAATGAAAAGAGAGGACTTTTGAGGGAAAGAAGAGAGAGACTAACAAAGGGAGAAAATATAAATGTTTTAATAAGCCTCAGAAGGTTTTTAGCTGAAAAAGGAATAGATCATAAAGCAGAGGAAGATGTGACATTGGCAGCAGAAAAATTTCCTCCTCCTCCTATTCACCAAACTCATTCCTTGGAAAGTCCATTATCTTTTTTGCTTCTAATACAGAAACCCAGTGAAAGGGCCATGAGGGAAAAGTAGTGTTTGTGCAATCACAGTGGAAGATTTAAAAAAAGTGTACTGTATCGTTATCGATTGTGCCCTCAGAATATAGCATTTAGCTACAGCAGGATTTTTGTATCACAGAATCCTTCAGAGAAACCTAAAGAGAAGGACACTTTAGAAAAACGTAAATAAATAAACAGCAGTAGATTGCCCTGGGCACATGCTTTGACTAATTTTAGTTTGTTGTTGTTTGTGTCAGTTAGGTTCAGTGAATGAGTTCTCTGGTAATGCTTCACTTGCTTGTGTGACATCTCAAGAGCCAACTGCCAGTTTCTTGTGTTGTTGTTTCACTTATAGTTCTGTATGGAAGGGGAGGGCCCAGCTTTTCATATCCATTAGATTTCTTATTTCTTATAACTGGTTTCCAAAGATCGTTGGAGGGAGGACAACAGCAGACTCAGTTATGTGCAATACACAGAGCCCTTGCTGTGCAGGCATTAATTTGTGTGTTCTGCCTCAGAAAATACTCAGAGGGATGTTGAAAATGTTGCCTGTTGTATTGATTTGTGGAAATATGTGGAAGCTGGTCAAAGTATGACAAAAATTTTAGGAAGAGAAAATAACACCCTTCCCCCTCCCCCAAATGACCTGTATTTTGCAAACATTTTTATATGCTTAATTCTTATGGGATTAAGCCCAAATTATCCAACAGCAGTAGAGGCTGTGAAATCTCCCTTGCTCAGTAGTTATGGA
The DNA here is from genome assembly GCA_037349315.1 of Chelydra serpentina. Classification (NCBI taxonomy): domain Eukaryota; kingdom Metazoa; phylum Chordata; order Testudines; family Chelydridae; genus Chelydra; species Chelydra serpentina. Next base: position 35,336,241 of record JBAIAC010000042.1, read on the forward strand.
GGCTGTTTCCTCTACTTAGGAGGGTCTTCCCTCTCAGAGACAGTTGCCTAAAGCTGATTTCAGACATATGAATTCTTTAATCAGGCACCTTCTTCCTAGAGCAGGGGTCGGCAACCTTTGAGAAGTGGTATGCCAAGTATTCATTAATTTAAGGTTTCGCGTGCCAGTAATACATTTTACATTTACAGGGGCCAGCAGAGGGAACCCCAGACCGGCAGCGCAGGGGGCAGACGAAGCCTGCTGCCGGTCTGGTGTTCCGGCCACCGGCCCCGCTCAGCCTGCTGCCGGCCTGGGGTTCAAGGCAATTAAGCCACGAGAAATCAAGAAATAAAGGCAATCAAAATTAATGGCTGCTTTGAAATGTTGGCCTGTGTGAAGGGTGGGTGTAAGGGAAAAGATGGAGGAGGGGGTGTTTCTATGCGCAGAGGGGAGTGGAGCGTAGGTGAGGCAGGTGGTGGGTGGCTGTCCTCTGACAGCAGAGAAGGGAGCAGAGATCGGTGGTGGGGCAGATGGGGAAGCGAGGGAGGTGTGAGGGGCAGATGGGAAGGGAGCCAGAAGGGAGACAGTGGGGGAGGGGGAGAAGGGAGTGGGGGAGGCAGTGGGGCAGACAGGAAGAGGGCGTGGAAGGGAGAGGGAGAGTGGGAGGGGGGGCAGACAGGAAGAGGGAGTTGAAGGGAGAGGGTCTCCGGGGCAGATGAGGCGGGGTGGGGGGCAGACGGGAATAGAAGAAGGATGAGGTGGTGGGGCAAACAGGAAGGGAGTGGAAGGGATACAGTATGGGGGTAGACGGGAAGGGAGTGGGGAGGTGGTGGGTGGGGTAGACAGGAAGAGAGAAGGGAGTGGGGGGGTAGACAGGAAGGGGGAAGGGAGGCAGGGGGGCTGCAAGGATTCAGGGGAGGAGTGAGTGGCGGGCTTTGGGGGACGGGACGCTGCTCCTCTCATGTACAGGAGGACCTGGGGGTACAGCTGAGGAGCGAGGGAAGCAGGTTTCCCTTGGCCCCGAAGGGCTGGACTTAAAGCGGGACTGACAGGACGGGGGTTCCAGCAGGCCCTCCCCCCATTTTGATGGCAGAGGGGGGGAATTGCCGCTTTCCCCACACACGGCTCTGCGCTGCTGTAACTCTGCAGCACCCCCACCCGCCCGCGCTGCCCCCCGGGCACCACACTGACGCTCACCTATAGGGGCTGCGGGTGGGGAACCCAGCGGCATCCCCCAGACTGCGCTCTCCTCGTGGCATGGGGACATCGCTCCGCGGCGCGGTCCGGTCTCTGGGAACGCATCATCTCCTGTCCAGGTGGCTCCGGGGAGGGCTTGGGCGGTGGGGGCAGCCTGCAAAGAGCCGCCCCTCCCGCACACGCGCCCCTTCCTGTGGGGGAGGCGGCAGCCAGTGATGTTCTGCCCTCCCAAGGTCCTAGCCCTCTACATCATCCCAGCCCTGCGCCCCCTCCTGGCCCCAGGGGGATTGGCTCCTGCTGGATACGCAGGGTCAGTGCCTCGCTCCCCAGGACAGAAGAGGGAGCGCCGCTGCCGGCCTGGGGTTCTGGCCGCCGGCTCCTGCCAGCCGGGATCCCCGCTGCCGGCCCGCTCAGCCCGCTGCCGGCCTAGGGTTCTGCTCATCCAGGCTGGGCTGAGTGGGGCCAGTCGGCTGGGACCCGCAGCGTGCCATTCAAAATCGGCTTGCGTGCCACCTTTGGCACGCGTGCCGTACGTTGCCGACCCCTTCCCTAGAGCAAAGTCTATGTGTGAAATCCTCTGTGTGTGAAAACTCCCCAGTGAAATCAATGAGAGTTTTCATAGAATCATAGAATATCAGGGTTGGAAGGGACCTTAGGAGGTCATCTAGTCCAACCCCCTGCTCAAAGCAGGACCAATCCCCAATTTTGCCCCAGATCCCTAAATGGCCCCCTCAAGTATTGAACTCACAACCCTGGGTTTAGCAGGCCAATGCTCAAACCACTGAGCTATCCCTCCCCCCCCGGAAGTTTTGCCACTGATTTCAATGCGGCCAAGATTTCACTCTGTGAGGCTAACCTGTTATACTGCCAATGACCTTTTAGGGTGCAATCTAGACAAGTGAGGGGCTGTCGCTGCTTCCTTGCAACTTTGGATGACTTATAATGCCTTCGTGCTGTAGCTCCCACCTGGGTCACTCAGAAACAGCCTTCCAGCATGCAAGTCACATCCTGAATGTCTGTGTATAACTGCAGCCTGCCAGCCCACTGCAATCACACTCTGGCTTCTGCCAGCCTTGCTTACCAGCCTTGGTTACCACATGCAGAGTGACCTGAATACACTCCTTCTAAAATGTGTATTCTGTACTGCACTGTCCAGCCCTCTCCTGGACAGTTCAGATATCAACTGTACGTTGATAGACAGATAGTCCCTGTAAAGGAACAACAGTACCTTGCCACCTTAAATGGAGTTACCCACACAGTTCACAATACCAGATTAATTTTGATTAAAGAACAAAAAAATATTTAACTACAGAGACAGGTTTTAAGTGAGTACAAGTATTAAAATATTAACGTCAGAGATGGTTACAAGAAATATAAAGATAAAATGCTTCCTAGTACTAAACCTTTACAAACTGGGCTTGTTTTAAGTTAAAATTCTTACCACTTGCTAAAATTCTTGCTAAAATTCTTACCACTTGCTTCCAGTTGAATTACTGACCAATCTTCAGGTCAGGATCCTTCCCAAAGTTAAAGAGCTGGATTCCTTTGTCGTGTTAGGTGGAAAAGAAAAAGATGGATAGGGAGAGATAATTTGGGGTGTTTTTCTCTTCACTTTTATAGTTCAGTTACCCTTTGAAATGCCTTTCCCTGAGAGCGACCCCTAGATAAAGTTCTTTCCATCTGAGAGCAAGGATACTGGGGAGAGGGGGAGAAATTTGCTAAATTGTTTGTTAAGCTGCAGATCTGTTTATTCCTGCCCCTTTTCCTTGCTAAAGAATGGATACTTGATAGGTGATGGCCCATCAGCTTTGATGACACCTGGGACTCAACTGAATAGCAGATAAAGGAAAATGGCATATATGTATTTTAACTTTAAAAAAATCATTTGATTAAGTCCATCACATCAGGCACTTAAGGAAACTAAGTAGTAATGGGGTGGGAGACAAAGTACTGCCATGGATCAGAGTAGAAAATGAAGAGTAGGAATAGATCAGAGTAGAAAATGAAGAGTAGGAATAAATGGTAAATTTTCAACATGGAATGAGGATAATAGCGGGTTGTCCCAAGAATTTGTACCAGGACATGTGTTATGTGCTATATTTATTAATGATGTAGGACAGGCGGTAAACCCTGGCAAAAATGACACAAATTTTTTTGATTACTTCTGATTAGAGAGGATAGTGAGGGATTTCTTAATGCCCTAAGAACAGTAGGCAATAAAACTGAATCTAAGGTATTTGTAATTTGGAAAGAACTATTTGAAATACCCATGTACATTAATGGGACACCACTCAGCAAGAAGTCCAATTTATCATAGTCAGGAATTCAATAGAAATATCTTATCCATAGGCTGCACTAGCCAAAAAGAAAACAAAATGTTAAGATTGTTTTAGGCACAGTACAGACTATAGCACTAATAATGTTATCATGTAATTTTATAAAGCAAATCACTAGAATGCTCTCACTTTGAATACAGTGTTTTATTGCCAACCCATCACAAACGGGAAAATATCAGATGATATAGTAGAGATGAAAAAGTCCAGAAAAGGGCAATGAAAATTATTACAGATACAGAAAATGGCCATTGGAGGAGGTATTTAAAAGAGTAGGACTATTTAGAGCAGGAAGGAGATGAATAAGAGCTGACACAATAGGGATATGTCACAAATTAAATAGCACAGAGAGGTCAGTTGGCTACTCCACTTTACCAAAAAACGGAGAATAAATTGTTACTGATCAATTCTAAACTCAGACAAATTGCTAGAAAGGGTTATTTTGCCTTCTAGGGTAGCTAAACCCACCTGATTTAAATCCACCATATGTGCAGGCAGAGGAAGGAAGGAAGGGGATAAAAATCACATACTGAATCAGGAGCGTATTATCAGACCAGCATATGCTTTTCTCTTCTCTCAGCTGTCTCCTTTCCAGCACAATGTTTCCAGAGGAGGCAACTCTTTAAAAGATTTGAAGATGTGTTATTCAAAACAACAGCCTTTGTTAAACTTGCAATGCTTTCCCCCAATTCTCTGCTTACCAAAGGATTAAATTTTGAATCAGCACTGCAGCCATCTTCACAGTTTGCAGTCCGTGTTTCTGAATAGCTTGGACCAATGAGAAAGGCTGAAGTGAAGGAAAAGTGGAGTGGTTTCTTAAATTAGAGCTTAATAACTAATAGAACAGACATTACTGTTGCTTAGGGGTCCAATCCTGTAAACCTCACTCACCAGGGGTGCAGAATCAGGTTTTATTTATTTATCATAGTTTCCCCTCACAGTAAAGAAAAAAGCTTTTTGTTTAACTTACATTTATTTCTTGTCACAGCATCTTTTTGACATATCTTTTCTACAGTTTTAAATAGAAGGAAACCTCTGAATGGATGAGGAAAATTCCTCTTATTTACAAATGTCTGAATTCTCTCTATTAAAAATATAGTCAATCTTTTTGACCAGAAAATGGTCTGTTACTTTAACATTTCATTTTGACTGTTCCCATTTTTGTAAATTATCCTATATAATTTAATATTTTATAATAATATAATAATACTCTGTAGTATTTTATTTTTTTGCAGTTGTTAATAATAATAGCTGATTAATTTCAGATCCTCATTAGCAATACTATTCATTTCAGATCTTCATTAACTTGTCAAATAAGAGCTTTGGATTCACCTTTGTTAGAATCAAGGCAGGTTCTAATGAGCTCTAATTAAGTGAATGAGGTGTCACACTTTATGTGATGATGTTTGTATGTTAGTGGATTGAGAACATTCTGCTCAGATTCAGTCTCAAATATGTAATTTTCTGGATTTAGCTGGGTTTAGCACTATTTACAGAAAAAGCAAGAATAACGCTGTAGTTGGTGAAGATCTAATTTAGTATGAAATAGAATGCTATGCACATCATTCAGCTGAGATGCAATTACCATGGATAAGTCCCTGACAGTGTGTATTTGGAACAGCTCTTTTGTAAACATACACACAGTGTATTTGTGTACATCAGCAATATGGTATCTTCAGCCTACAGAGGACTACAGATTTAGATTAAGTAGTGAGGAGGTCATGGTCATAAACATAGATACACTAAAGAACCAAGGTCTGAGCTCTTGCACTGCATGGTAACAGAGTCAGATTTAAAATGCCTAATGACAGCCATCTGCTTTTGATCAGTTGGGCCGCAGAGAAACATTTTAAAGACTTTGTCAGAGAGCTTAACGATTAACATTATAAGAAACTTTCTAGAGTCCACTGAAGTGTCCTATTTAATGCTTCTGTCATCAGATACAGAATAAGCTGCCTATAAAATCTAATTATGAAGTTGCTTTAGAGCCAGATTATGATTAATTTTTGTTTCTGTAGGTAGCCATCACACTGCAAATATATTTATTGAGCTTCCATACAATTTTAGACAAAAGGGGAAAACTAAGGTGGTCTATGGTTATTAGGATCATTCATGTTTCCCAATTCATTAACTAGGATTACTATGGTTAATTCACTGGAGGGGGATACCAGGGAAAGGGAGATAAATTAATGGTGTGTAATTGGCAAATTAATTATAGATACGCATTTTTGGAAAATATGTAATTCACGGGATTATATTATTGCCACCCATGAATCACAGGCCTTTCCAGGACATACTGAGTTCAGATGGAATTTATATTCCAAGTATTGCTCCCTTCCAAGCTTCCTTTTTTCTTTCCATAACTCAGTTTTGCCTTGCTCATCTCTAGCACAGGACCAGTAGAGGAAAAAAAGATGTATTTTTAAAAGAAGTTGAACAAGTGATTTATTATGAAGTCACAGCAGACATTCTGGGAGCCAAATTCTGAGTGTAGATGCACATGGGAGGTCTCTCCTGAAAGTAATAAGAGCTCAGTATGTGCATCCAAACAACGAGTTTTATTTATGGGCATAAAAATAATGTCTCCAAATCTTGGGATTCCATGAGAGCCAAATAGTCAGCCTAACTTCAGTAAGCTTTTACTGCTATTGGAGCTGCAAAATGCAGCTAGACGCACCCTTGAAGCCTTCCACGCATTAATCAACTTATTGCCTCCCTGCAGTGGCCTGATATCAGGTCATAGAAGCAACACAAATAAAGATATACCCATCTGCCCAGCCATGGAAGTAAAAAAGGACTGTGGTCTCTTTTGCCAACCCTCAGACAAACGTAGCATGTGAGCAGAGGTACTAGGTGGAGGGAGAAAAGAAAGACACTTAAAGTTGTGGAGAAAGATGAGAGTGGCAACTCTAGAGGCTTAGGATAGGATCCATGAAGGGACTTAGGTGCCATGACTCTCAGTGTTGAAATTTTTTTTTTAAACGCCTAGAAAAATCCCAGAAACACTGCAGTGATCCACAAAGTTGAGTTAGGCTCTTGGGCTGCCTATACAATAAATTGGAAGAGATAAGCGTCTAAGAATATGATTCACAAAAGCCAGGACACAAGGGAGGGAGCCAGCTAAGCTAGCCAGTGGGAAATGCTGAGGAAAAGGATACGTACTAAGCCCCACCACTCCCTCAGAGGTAGGCACGCAAACAGAACCATAGCTAGGAATTTCTGCGCCCGAGACAGGGGCGCAGAAATTCCAAGGGGCTTACCTGCAGGAGGTCTTTCCCTGCCGCCGAAGCCGCTTCCGCTTGCCTGCGGGAGGTCCGCTGGTCCCGCTGCTTCGGCGGCAATTCGGCGGAGGGTACCTTCTACAACGAGACTGGCAGACCTCCCGCAGGTAAGCCGAGGCGGCTTCAGCGGCGGGGGAGGAGGGGGCGCCCCTGGCTGTAGCCTTTTGCGCCCCTGACAGCCGTGTGCCCCGAGGCAAGTGCCTCACTCGCCTCGCCCTAGTTATGGCTCTGCACTCAAATCTGGCCTGCAGGGAGATGATTACCTCTGCTTAGTGATCCACAAATGGGAAGCCACTGCCTGGAGTCAGGAGGCTGAAATGCTTCAGATGTTTCTTGCAGGAATGATTAGGCACCTGCTTCTCTCCACACAAAATGGAAGTAGCAAGAGGAGGTGTGGCCCACCTTATAGCATGAGCCTTAAAAGCATGAGTCTGTGGACCCAGGGTGGGAGGCTCACTCCTAGCTGCAGTGTAGACATATCCATTGTGGCCGCTAATGACAACAGCTGCATTAACTTGGCTAGGATCTGTCTGGGAAGCCAAGGTTAATTACTAGTCCTTCATTCACTTCAGTAGAGGAAAACAAATGTGAAATAGTTACTATTCATGTGTAAATATTGTAAAATTATTCATTTTGGTGGATGATTTTGTAAAAATATGTTGTTGAAAGATATTTTGATGTACTATGCCCCTATCCTATTCTCACTGAAGTCAGTGGAGGGCAGGATTGAAGGCTATTCCAATAATATGAAAATAGTGACAAAATTGTACATGTCTGATAAAGGTGAATAAATTGGAATTACCTCCTAATAATTTACCTCAATGTGAATGAAAATTCACTGGAAAAAAATACCTAATTTTGAAAAAAAAATCAGTGTGTGTAAGGGGGTGTGTGTCTGTTTTTCCTTAGCTTTCCTGGCACAAAACTCTTTTGCTCATTTGTTTGCAACTAGGCCACCTTTAGGGTGACCAGATGCGGGAACCTAAAAATCGGGACTTGTCCGAAGAGGGGGAGGGAACCCCTCCCGCCGGACTTGTTGAGAAAAACAAACAAACCCCTCTCCCACCACCGCCAAACTTGTTGAGAAAAAAACACCAAAAAACCCCTCTCCCACCGCTGGCAAACTTGTTGAAAAAAAACCCTCTCCCGCCACTGGCAAACTTATTGAGCAAAAAAAAAACTCCTCTCCCGCCATCACCAAAAAAACGGAGGAAGCCCGATATCGGGACGCAGGACACAAGAAGAAAAATTGGGACTAGCCACCTTAGACTACCAAGATTTTACAAGCTAATCTGTGTTGGGCCTGGCTCTTAATTAGATGGAAGATTTCCAAGGAAAATCCAGGTACTGTAGAACAGGATGCTGATAAACCAGCAGGTGGCATGCTTCTCTATAAGTATGGCTTAAATTAATGCTCCAATTTAGGCCCTCATCAGGAAAGCATTTACGCACATGCTGAAATTTAAGCATGAGTAGTCCCTGTAAAGTAGAACCTCAGAGTTACGAACACCAGAGTTATGAAGTGCCCGATCAACCACATATCTCATTTGGAACTAGAAGTACGCAATCAGGCAGCATCAGAGAAAAAACAAACAACAAAAAGCAGCAAATACAGTATAGTACTATGCTAAATGTAAACTACTAAAAAAAATAAAATAAAGGGAACGTTTAAAAAAAGATGTGAAAAGGTAAAGAAACTGTTTCTGTACTTGTTTCATTTAAATTAAGATGGTTAAAAGCAGCATTTTTCTTCTGCATAGTAAAGTGTCAAAGCTGTATTAACTCATTGTTCATTTGTAAAATTTTGAAAGAACAACCATAATGTTGTGTTGCATGGTTTTTTTCATTTCATGCTCAGTATAGTCCTTATGATGTTCATCACAATGTTCTAAGCACTTTTAGCTGTTTGTTATTACATTTACAGTTATTAGTACATGTTAGACAGGTTATCCCATTTTCCAAAATAGAGTTCAGGTGTCCATCATGGCGTCTGAGGCAAAGGATAATTCAGACTCCATATTGGGGAAGCTTCTTTATGGAATTTTGGCAGGAAAGAAGCCAACAGACATTTGAAATTAATTCCAACTGGCTCCTGTAGAGCTACTTACCTCAGAACTTTGGTGTGTCCATCTTTAAAAAAAATTAAATTAGTCTGAGCACCTTTTGCTCGGGAGCTATCCGTATAGACACAGCCAAGGTGCAGTCTTTTTGCGTGGCATCGGATCTTCAGATCAAGACCACTGGATCAGATCAAGATCACCAGCAGCTGTAAAGACATTAAAGATTGTTTACATCTAGTCACGTACTTTAAACATAATGTTGTTCCTGAGTTCCAACATCTTACCTTTGGGACCAGTAGGGTGACCAGAGAGCAAATGTGAAAAATCGGGACAGGGGGTGGGGGATAATAGGAGTCAATATAAGAAAAAGACCCAAAAATCGGGACTGTCCCTATAAAATCGGGACATCTGGTCACCCTAGTTACCAGGATCCTGAGGGCTCTCACCTTCAGGTCCCACTACTTCAGCTTCCAGATCCCGTGAGCCCGGGGATCACCTGTGAAGACAAATGCATCTTAACTTCATTCCTGCTGGTTAAGAAAACTTAGAGACAGTATTTGTTGCCAAGGTTTGGGTTATTTGGGGCCTGAATTTTATACTCACTTCTGTTAAACCACAACTCACTTGTTGTTTGGTTCTAGTTCCTGATTTTTCCCTGATCCTGTTGTTACTTCCCTTAAATAAATTTGTTGTTGTTTTGGAAAAATCCTCTTTCTATCTCTTTTGTCCACTACAACACATAAGGGAGGTGAGAGGCACACCAACTTTTATCTAACCCCAGGAGATAGATCCTGAGGTATGAAAAGATCCTGCTGCTGAAACCAGAATTGTAGCTGGCCTATTTACTCTGAGTTTCAGGTTAACAGCTGCATTCAGAGTTACGAACAATCACCATCCCCAAGGTGTTCGTAACTCTGAGGTTCCACTGTACTCCCAAGCTTAAACATGTGTTGGCTGGATTGGGGCATGGGCGCGTGAGAGGAACGCTACTGCTGCTGTAGTCCTCTGAGTGAGGCAGACCTTTTAGTCATTCCAAGTCCCATGGCACCCTTTGCAACTGTAGAGTAGTTAGCACCTGTGTGTCAGGATAGGGATCATATTACTATCTAGAAAGTTACTATGTTAATTAGATGTTATAATGTTAGTGTGGCATGCTTATGCTAATAAAATATAGTTCTAGTGTTAAGCCTGTGAGCCAGTCCAGTAGAAACTAGATGTTCCCAGAAGCCTAACTAGAGTGGATGCTTATTCATTTAATAAAAGTACTGTGTCTTCCTTCCAACCACCTGAGCTCCTGAATTCTTACTGAACAGTTTATTGTATCCTGGCTAGATTCCACTTGGCTAATATACTGCCTCTCTAAATTCCATCAGCAACTGCATCTGGGTCAACAATTTTTAATGTCTTGCTGTGTAATATTGGTGCAAAATTGCTGCACCCTTTCCTCTTATGACACTGCAAAATTCCACCCTGTGGTGGCTCTATTTGGGGAGTAAGCTATGCTGTGTTCCCTGTACACAGTCTGTAGAGCACTTTGGGATACTTCAACATGAAAGGTGTTGTATTGGCATTAATGGGATTTACCAATGCAAATCTCTGATGTCTCCCTGGGAGAACAAATCCAAGCAAGTGTTTTGCAGTTCTTTTTCTAAATAAAGATTTTATATTATCCTGGTATTGCTTCTAAATTAAGCTAAAAAGTCTTTTTATTTCTGTCCTTGTTCTGTGGGCTTTTGATATAATGCAGTTTTGCTTGGCAACAGCCATGGCTGAAAATGGTATTCCATGTATATAATTCTGTGTTAGAAAACCCAGGAGCATACTTTTTCAGTGCATCTGTTTTTGTTGTTGCTTAAAATGTGTGCATTTGGAGAGCAATTTGGAGAGAAAGAATGTATCTAAACAGAGTAAGCTTCAACATACTATAAATTATGCTGAGAAAAAATTGCAATGAGGAGTATTTGCAGAAGAAAGCTAGCTTTTTTTTATCATGGTTGCAAAATGAGTAATGTTCATTGATTGGCTGTGTTTGATACAATACAGCATACAGGACACTGTTTGAACAAAGACAACAGAGAAACATCCAGTATTTTGACTTTATTAGGGTTGTCTTGATTACACAGCACAAGCAATGATAAGCTTGATTAAGTGACTTTATTTCATTGAGGTCTTTTAATAGCCGAATACATAACTTGTAGCGTAACCTACGCAGTTATGTTGCCATGGCAATAAAAAATACACTGGAATGACATTTGACAGTCTTTTAATTTTTATAATTTGCAATCAAGAAGGCACCAGAAGTATGTCATTTTTTAAAAGATGGCTTAGGAAAAGCAGAATTGTAAATAACATCTTCTGAACAGCTATGAATCCTAGAAAACTAAATATAAAAAGGTACCTACACTAAGTCAGTTACATAATTCTATTGAAAAACAGGTGTCTATCACTTTAAAGTTTGGTCGGGAGGATGTATTGTCAGTTGGCAAGGAACCATTTCTGTGCCAAAACCAGACTTCTTAGCTAACAGTTTAATAGGAAGATTTAAGTACACTTACTCCTAGACAGGGAAAGCTGCTGCACTAGATAAACATAAACGATGTTCTCAGAGACTTGCAGAAGCCCTTTGTTCAAATTCTGCCACCATACTGAAGGGAAGATTAGGGTGATTTGTCTATTTCTGACAGAATTTCTTAAACCTTCCTTGGCGAGCTTTTAAATATTCCTAAGGAGCTCATTTTCCCCCTACACGCAAACATTCTTTGTGAACACACCTCATCTTTCGGAGAAGTCCAAGTACCATGTTGACATCATCTCTCTCCAAATACAGAGCAACGTAATCAACTATGTTTCTTGACATAAGGAGACTGTGTCCTTAGCTGGATGAACGCTCCTCAACTGGATTTTCCAATTTCAGGAGGCAGGACAAAGTGGAGATAGACAATACAGTACTTGGCATTTGCCAGTCACAAAATGGCAGGCCAGGGCTTTATAAAGCAGCGAGCAAGTGACCAGGGAGCTTTGCGAACAGGAGCTGCAAACAGGGAGTTTTGAGAGGGATTGCTCCAGGTAAAGCAGGAGCAAATACAGGACCCTTGGGGTAAGTGGCCGTCTGTAGTGTGTGTTTGGGGGTACTTGTGTCTGTCTGTTTGTTCATTCATTTGTTTGTTTGCAGGACCGTGTGCTGTGGCTGGCAGTTGGAAGCTGTGAGCTTCTACACCAGGCTTGAAACCTAGAAGCCTTAATCAGGGGGCGGGGCTAATCAATCAGGCAGGCCAGGGCTTTATAAAGCAGTGAGCAAGCGACCAGGAGCTGCAAACAGGGAGTTTTGAGAGGGAGTTTGGAAGGGGAGTGGGAAGGGGGCGAGGTATACTTGCCTTTCCTAAAGCCTTAAAGCCAGAGGCAGAGCGACCAGGGGAGCGGAGCAGACAGGGGGCTGCAGACAGGGGAGTTTGAGAGGGAGAGCAAGAGTTCCTGCAGATGAACAGTCTACCAGGTGAGAGTGAGTACTAGCTGTTGGTGGGAGTGTGTGTGTTTGACTGTTTGAATTTAAATTTTTGATTCTGATTTCAGGTGGTTTCAGTTTCAGCTGTTGTGGCAGTTGGGACTGAGTGCCTGACCCTGTTCCCTTGAGTGTTTCAGAGGGAGTTTGACAGAGGGAGGCCTACAATGGTTAGGAAGGCCCGCAACACCTGTGCCAGCACTGCTTCTGTCTCCTCCACCTGCGCCTGTAGCCAGACAGAGCGCCTAAACATGGATGCTTCTACCCAGATCCTGGTGTGGTTTTGCAGGGACTGTAACTTGCAATTTCCACTTACAGATATCCAGGCTGGGGGGACCATCCAATGTGACAGGTGCCTGCTGGTGGAATCTCTCAGGCAACAGGTGGGAGAGCTACAGGAGGAGGTGGCTAGATTGAGGAGCATCCAAGTCCATGAACAATTCCTGGACAGTGTCCATGTGGAGACAGCTGAGGTAGCTGTCCCAGTACACAGGACTGCCGACACGCCACTGGTGGAGGAGGAAATGGCTCAGGGTGGACACTGGCAGCTGGTTACTTCTGGCAGCAGGCAGTGCTCCACCCCTGTTCCAAACCCTGCCGCTGTGGTAATAGGAAACCGTTATGCTCTTCTTGATACAGGAGAGAAGGAATCTCCCCCTACAGCAGAGGAGGGGAAGCCTCGTACCCCTAAGGCTGGGAAGTCTGCTGCCACCACTGCGAATAGGAAACGTAGGGTAGTGGTGGTCGGAGACTCTCTGCTGAGGGGGACAGAGGCGCCCATCTGTCGCCCTGACATTTCATCTCGGGAGGTATGCTGCCTGCCGGGGGCCCGTATCCGAGATGTTACGGAGGCATTGTCGAGGATTATCCGGCCCTCTGATTACTACCCCATGCTACTCATCCATGTGGGCACAAATGATACTGCGAGGTGTGACATTGAGCAGATCAAGAGTGACTACAGGGCTCTGGAAGTACGGGTGAAGGAGTTTGGAGCGCAGGTGGTATTCTCTTCGATCCTTCCTGTCAAAGGTAGGGGCCCGGGCAGAGACAGGTGCATTGTGGAGGTGAATGCCTGGCTGAAAAGATGATGTCGCCAGGAGGGCTTTGGCTTCCTCGACCACGGGATGCTAATCCAGGAAGAACTGCTAGGCAGAGATGGCGTTCACCTTTCGAGGAGGGGGAAGACCCTATTTGGATACAGACTGGCTAACCTAGTGAGGAGGGCTTTAAACGAGGTTTGACGGGGACAAGTGAGCAAAGCCCACAGGTAAGTGGAGAACATGGGGACCTGGGAGATGGGTCGGAAATAGGAGGGGGCGTGGGCTCTAATGACAAAGAGATAGGAGGGTCAGGGCAAAACTGGGAGGCAAGATCAAATCAGTATCTTAGATGCCTGTATACAAATGCGAGAAGTATGGGTAATAAGCAGGAAGAACTGGAAGTGCTAATAAATAAATTCAACTATGACATTGTTGGCATCACCGAAACTTGGTGGGATAATACACATGATTGGAATGTTGGTATGGATGGGTACAGGTTGCTCAGGAAGGACAGACAGGGGAAAAAGGGAGGAGGTGTTGCTTTATATATTAAAAATGTACACACTTGGACTGAGGTGGAGATGGACATAGGGATGGAAGTGTTGAGAGTCTCTGGGTTAGGCTAAAAGGGGTAAAAAACAAGGATGATGTCATGCTAGGAGTCTACTACAGGCCACCTAACCAGGTGGAAGAGGTGGATGAGGCTTTTTTTAAACAACTAACAAAATCATCCAAAGCCCAAGATTTGGTGGTGGTGATGGGGGACTTCAACTATCCAGATATATGTTGGGAAAATAACACAGCGGGGCACAGACTATCCAATAAGTTCTTGGACTGCATTGCAGACAACTTGTTATTTCAGAAGGTTGAGAAAGCTACGAGGGGGGAAGCTGTTCTAGATTTGATTTTAACAAATAGGGAGGAACTCGTTGAGAACTTGAAAGTAGAAGGTAGCTTGGGCGAAAGTGATCATGAAATCCTAGAGTTCACAATTCTAAGGAAGGGTAGAAGGGAGTACAGCAAAATAGAGACAATGGATTTCAGGAAAGCGGATTTTGGTAAGCTCAGAGAGCTGATAGGTAAGGTCCCCTGGGAATCAAGACTGAGGGGAAAAACAACTGAGGAGAGCTGGCAGTATTTCAAAGGGACACTATTAAGGGCCCAAAAGCAAACTATTCCGCTGGGTAGGAAAGATAGAAAATGTGGCTTAACCACGAGATCTTGCAAGATCTAAAAAATAAAAAGGAGTCGTATAAAAAATGGAAACTAGGACAAATGACAAAGGATGAATATAGGCAAACAACACAGGAATGCAGGGGCAAGATTAGAAAGGCAAAGGCACAAAATGAGCTCAAACTAGCTGCAGGAATAAAGGGAAACAAGAAAACTTTTTATCAATACATTAGAAGCAAGAGGAAGACCAAGGACAGGGTAGACCCACTACTCAGTGAGGAGGGAGAAACAGTAACAGGAAACTTGGAAATGGCAGAGATGCTTAATGACTTCTTTGTTTCGGTCTTCACCGAGAAGTCTGAGGGAATGCCTAACATAGTGGATGCAAATGGGAAGGGGAAAGGTTTAGAAGATAAAATAAAAAAAGAACAAGTTAAAAATCACTTAGATAAGTTAAATGTCTGCAAGTCACCAGGACCTGATGAAATGCATCCTAGAATACTCAAGGAGCTAATAGAGGAGGTATCTGAGCCTCTAGCTATTATCTTTGGTAAATCATGGGAGACAGGAGAGATTCCAGAAGACTGGAAAAGGGCAAATATAGTGCCCATCTATAAAAAGGGAAATAAAAACAACCCAGGAAACTACAGACCAGTTAGTTTAACTTCTGTGCCAGGGAAAATAATGGAGCAAGTAATTAAGGAAATCATCTGCAAACACTTGGAAGGTGGTAAGGTGATAGGGAATAACCAGCATGGATTTGTAAAGAACAAATCATGTCAAACCAATCTGATAGCTTTCTTTGATAGGATAACGAGTCTTGTGGATAAGGGAGAAGCGGTGGATGTGGTATACCTAGACTTTAGTAAGGCATTTGATACGGTCTCGCATGATATTCTTATCAATAAACTAGGGAAATACAACTTAGATGGGGCTACTATAAGGTGTGTGCGCAACTGGCTGGATAACTGTACTCAGAGAGTAGTTATAAATGGTTCCCAATCCTGCTGGAAAGGTATAACGAGTGGGGTTCCGCAAGGGTCTGTTTTGGGACTGGCTCTGTTCAATATCTTCATCAATGACTTGGATATTGGCATAGAAAGTACGCTTATTAAGTTTGCAGATGATACCAAACTGGGAGGGATTGCAACTGCTTTGGAGGATAGGGTCATAATTCAAAATGATCTGGACAAATTGGAGAAATGGTCAGAGGTAAACAGGATGAAGTTTAATAAGGACAAATGCAAAGTGCTCCACTTAGGTAGGAACAATCAGTTTCACACATACAGAATGGGAGGAGACTGTCTAGGAAGGAGTACGGCAGAAAGGGATCTAGGGGTTATAGTGGACCACAAGCTAAATATGAGTAACAGTGTGATGCTGTTGCAAAAAAAGCAAACATGATTCTGGGCTGCATTAACAGGTGTGTGGTGAGCAAGACACGAAAAGTCATTCTTCTGCTCTACTCTGCACTGGTTAGGCCTCAACTGGAGTATTGTGTCCAGTTCTGGGCACCGCATTTCAAGAAAGATGTGGAGAAATTGGAGAGGGTCCAGAGAAGAGCAACAAGAATGATTAAGGGTCTAGAGAACATGACCTATGAAGGAAGGCTGAAGGAATTGGGTTTGTTTAGTTTGGAAAAGAGAAGACTGAGAGGGGACATGATAGCAGTCTTCAGGTATCTAAAAGGGTGTCATAAGGAGGAGGGAGAAAACTTGTTCATCTTAGCATCTGAGGATAGAACAAGAAGCAATGGGCTTAAACTGCAGCAAGGGAGGTTTAGGTTGGACATTAGGAAAAAGTTCCTAACTGTCAGGGTGGTTAAAGACTGGAATAAACTGCCCAGGGAGGTTGTGGAATCTCCATCTCTGGAGATATTTAAGAGTAGGTTAGATAAATGTCTATCAGGGATGGTCTAGACAGTAATTGGTCCTGCCATGAGGGCAGGGGGCTGGATTTGATGACCTCTCGAGGTCCCTTCCAGCCCTAGAATCTATGAATCTATGAAAAAAAGGCTCCATCAGGTGCTTGGCCACATCAACCATCCTTTCCCTCATGATAGAGAAATATTCCTTGATGTTGAGAGGCATGTACAATCAGTGCAGCCAAAAATCTGGTAGACTGCTAAAAACTAAAAACTAAAAACAAAGCAAACCAAAAAAGTTATAGATTCTCTAGCCTACTCTCACCACTCCCATGGTGTATGTGAAAGAAAGTCAACTCTAGTCACTACTGAGGAGAACTGGAGTGCTGGATCTAAGGAACCCCAAACTTTGTAAGGCTGGTTTGAAATCCAGATCCAGGTCAGAATGTCATGATGAGGGGCTTTGCCATATAATGGGCTGATCTAGAAATTCACCCTAACAATAATGCTTAGTGCTTAAATAGGGCTTTACATTTTTATACTACTGTAGGAACATCAGCCAATTAATCCTCACAATGCTCCCCAGGAGGTAGGTAAGTGGGCATTATTATTTCCTATTCAACAGGTGAAGAAGCAGAGAGTTTAAGTGACTTTCCAAGATCACACAGTGAGTCAGTGGCCAAACACAGATTGAAATTCAGGAGTTCATGGCTCTCAGTCTTATATTCTAGCCAATAGACTATGTTGCCTCCCAGAAGTGAAAAGCTCACCTAAAAGTGAAAGACTCCATATCCCATGAGGAAATCACTCAGTTAAAGAATTGAAGAACAAAGAATACATTTTCACAGAGTACAACAGCCTTTAAGAATGGAGAGTGCAGAAAATCAATGTTGTGCTTTTAAATATGTTTTGAAGTAGGTTTATACTATAAAGCAACACATATCCTATTATAAGGTGCACTATGATACAAAACAATAGGTCCATTAATGCCACAACACCATTATATAGCAGTATTTTGGCTGCACCAGCACTTTTCTCAGCTTTGCTGTGCATCCCAAGGTAAAGTTTTACATAATGTAATGTCAGAGGAAAAACAGTCAGCTGCAAAACGCTTTTGCCCTCAATAAAATTACAATGAGGAAGGCCAGGGGATGCTGGCGGCTGTCACTCTGACATCGTCTTATTGTGGAGTCAAGGGGAAAACGTTGATGCAATGATCTGTGTCTTAGTACAATGCAGCTATGTAGTTCCTTGCTTCTGAAGTCATAAAGACACAGATAACATTAATGAGGAAGGTATATGTGAGACAATGGACAAAGATGAAAATGAAGTCTTCAGTAGCTGTAATAGCCATTCTGACAAATCAGAAACCATGTGCTACATTCACACCCTTTCTGTGTTCAATTTTCATTAACATTTGGATGAAGGAACTTTGTTTATATAGAAGTTCACAGAAAATAAATGTCTGAACTGTTGCCAATACTCATTTTGTGATTAAATAAAAATGGCTTCTGATGGGAGCAGCAGATTGCTGTGGTCTGCATCCAGTAAAAGTACAGGTTGTGATGACAAAGCTATGCTGTTGATGCCCATGTTATGAGTCTCTCCTGGTATTTTCATAATGCCTAAATGTGTTTTTTGACAGACGCATTTCTCCCTTGGCCAATACCCTTGTTGCTCATTGTGCATATTGATGATGAATAGGGACAGTTACAAATAGAAAAATGTTTAACTAACACAACCGATGATGGACTTATTGAATTGTTCCCCTGGTTAGATCCTTGATATGGAGGCTGTTGTGGGGCTGCTGACATACCCTACCCAAGTAGGGCCATGCACATGCATGATCCCGTAATTACTGCACAGCAGTAACTATGGTGAACTGTGGTGGATGACACAAGTGGAGGCCAGGACATTCAGACACTGACCATGGTATGTTATATATGAAATCTTCTATATGGAGCACCACTTAACAACAACACGGCACTAAGGGGATGGATTTATTCCCCAGTCAGCTTGACCAGATCTTGGATTTGGTGGCTATTGCAGACATACAGCCTTCCAACGTAGCGGAAAATACATACCCAATTACTAAGTTTTCTCTGACAATGACTGTGATGAATATTGTTACGTTACAGAAAACTGGAGACCAGGAAATTCAGTAAATTAACTTGGTAGATATATGAAATATTGCTGAACTCTGGTTCATAACAGTACAGCACCATGGAGACAGATTGTATTCCCAAAATCCCAGGCCAGGCCACCCTGATGTGGACACAGTTAAACAAGACAACTGGACCGTGCCCTTTACAGCTAAGGATTCACAAAACCCCTGGCCAGAGCCTTGTTACAGAGGCAGCTAAATAAGCCAGACAAAATTCTACAGGAACCATGTATGACCATGCCACACAATTACTTTATGTCAATGTGTTGAAAGAATATTAACCATAGCCTATAATATTGCAAATAGCATAGTTTTTTAAGCAACAACTTATCAGTCAAACCAAACTCAAGTGGCTCATAAAATAACAGATTTAAACTTCTATAATAATTATCCTATGTCCTCCAAATTACACAAACTGCCACCACCCTCTCCCTGAGATATTCAGAGATCCGATGAGTTGATCATGCCTTTCACCTCTTTACTATAAATGCATTCATTTAGTCAGAAAACACAAAAAATATTATGATGGGAATTTTGCCATTGACTTCAATGGAGCCAGGATTTAACCTCAGATTAGTGTCAAACATAATTTAAGAGCAATCCATAGGCAGAAACTTGTTCATGTTAAGCATCTGTCAAACAGCTATGAACAGACATTTAAATTAAATCAGAGTCTATTTGTGAACAGGAATAAGGGTGAAATACACTGAATGAACTGTTTGGTGTAAATAATTTGTTCTGTGCTATTCATAAACAATACCTTTATTAGCCAATAAGATAAAGAAAATACATGACCACACAACATAACAAAGAAAAAGTATTTTTTTCCCCTGCTTCATCGGGAGCTGAATGTCTGCATTACTGTTTTTGTTGATTTTCTATTGATCTTTCTTTGAGTTAGGGCTTACATGAAAAACCTTTCCAGAGAGGCATCAGAAAGTGAATAAGTGTTTGAAAGAGAACAGCCAGCATAGAAATGACAAACATGGCATCAATGAATATGTGTGATTTGGACATCAATAAGGACGTCAATGTCATTTGTGAAAGACTGATGTTCAGTGTTTTTTGGCCTGTGATTGGGTGGAATTGTTCGTTTGTTGTGTAATAGAGAAAAGTGTTAGATATCTAATAATTATTAAAGAATCATGGTCTTTATGGTAAAAGCACAAGACTGGGAGTCAGGTGATCTGAGATTTTCTTTAGAATAAAATTGTGTAACCACTCTGTACCTCAATTTCTTGATCTGCAAAATAGGGTATTATGATGCTCAATTCATCAACTCTTCTAAGGTGCTTTGAAATTTTTGAGTGGAAGGTATTATGGAAATGGACCGATAAATCCATTTGTGTACAATGGGGAAGAAAAAAATAAAACATGAATATTTGTAATAATGACACTAAAGTGAACTTTAAAACCACACTCTAGACACACTTATAGAAACAGGATTAGTTGTTATAATGAAGACTCTCCTAACAATGTTATCAAATGTGGCTGCTGCATTGTGTTGTAGTGAGCCATATTAACCAGCCAAATAAATCATTTAGAGATATTAGAATGTTAAAAAACCTATAGCAGCACACCCATTTCTAGCAGAATAGTTCTGGGTTACTGAATAAGTATATATATTCTGAAAACCAAGCTATATAACTTTCTTCCCAAAGAAGGAATATTTCTATTTTTTGTGGATTTTTTGAACTCCTTTCTTTTGTCACTAAATAATCCAACTGATTAATTTTCTGCTTAAATTTGTATTGTAGTGTGCTGTAAACAACAGAGAAAAAATTGTCAATAGTCAGATAAGAACATTATTAAAGATAGAAAAAGAATGTATCCATAAGCTAATGGAAATAAAACCAATAAGTTCCCAAAGCAGTAAAGGAAACATTAATTCAGTCGGCACCCTTTCAGTTCGCCTCAGGAATCATGAGTAGCAATTTGAAATCCTGTTTTTCTCTTGGGAAGAAATGCTGCCTGGAATATGATATAAACTATACTGATCAAATAAAAAGGGGAGCCCCAGGCTAAAACAGAGAGAAAGAGGTAACAACAAAGAAAAACAGCTAGTTGTATGAAATGACACATTTATACACCAGCAAAGTAAAATTAGAATCCCCCCCCTTAACTTTATATCAGTGGAGAAGAAAAATAGCTGTGTTACAGAGACAAGACAACAGAAAACTAAAGTCAAGAGTTATTTCCAATCATACCCAGAGGATGCCTTACAAAATATATATTTAGTGTCTGGTAATAATAGAACATTGTTTGGGCTACAAAAATGTATGTAATAATATTGTACATATTAAAGAGATATAAAGAGTCTATGAGTAAAGGCCTGTAAATGACAATGCCAGAATAAAGGTTTGTAAATAAAGAAAAGTAAAATTTTTCTTATGCTATTGTAGAAGAGTAATGACAGTATAAGGGGGGTTTATTTCCTGGAAGCTTGAAATCTCTCATGCAGTCGTAGCCTTTTACTTACACTATCCTAAGAAATAAGGAAGAGGTACATAGTAAATACATCTGTTCTAGAAAAGCACAGGCAGTGCTATCATAAGGGGTATGACACCCTGTGAGGGGGAAAATGGTGAATTTACCGTTACCAAGAATCTCACTGAAACTAATGCTTTGTTCTGTTTCTGTGGCCTTTTTTGGATTTCCAACAGAGAAAGAATATTCTCTCAAAAATACCCTAGGTACTTTCACTTGCTGTTACAAATAGTGTCAGCCATTATTTGTATGTGATAATTGAAAAAAAAATGCCCTGTGGCACTTTGTGAAAGTTACATGACACTGATGTGCTTTCGGTGAAAGGTTTCTAGTAAAATAGATCAGTCCCAAATTTGAGTCCAGAAATTGCTATCTGCTAATTAAGGAGCAGAATGTTACGGGTAAGTATTGAAGCTTCATAAAATGGTAGGGTTAGAAGCGATCAAACACCTAGAATGATAGGAGAACCCAAGGTCAAGATCTTACATCTACCAAAAATGTACATTAAATTTTTAAATTTACATTTACATCATCTCGGGCATTGGCACTCTCACTGAAGAACTGTCCGGATATGTGGATTCTCTACTCAGACCCTATGCCACCAGCACTCCCAGCTATCTCCGTGACACCACTGATTTCCTGAGAAAACTACAATGCATTGGTAATCTTCCAGAACACACCATCCTAGCCACCATGGATGTAGAGGCTCTCTACACAAACATCCCACACACAGATGGAATACAAGCTGTCAGGAACAGTATCCCTGATGATGCCACAGCACAACTGGTTGCTGAACTCTGTGATTTTATCCTCACGCACAATTATTTCAAATTTGGTGACAATATATACCTCCAGACCAGTGGCACCGCTATGGGAACCCGCATGGCCCCACAATATGCCAACATTTTTATGGCTGACCTGGAACAACGCTTCCTCAGTTGTCGTCCACTCACGCCCCTTCTCTATCTACGCTACATTGATGACATCTTCATCATCTGGACCCATGGGAAAGAAACTCTGGAAGAATTCCACCACGATTTCAACAGCTTCCACCCCACCATCAACCTCAGCCTGGACCACTCTACACGGGAAGTCCACTTCCTAGACACCACGGTGCAAATAAGCGATGGTCACATTAACACCACCCTATACCGAAAACCCACTGACCGCTATGCCTACCTACATGCCTCCAGCTTCCATCCCGGACACACCACACGATCCATTGTCTACAGCCAAGCACTGAGGTAGAACCGTATTTGCTCCAACCCCTCTGACAGAGACCAACACCTACAAAATCTTCACCAAGCATTCTCAAAACTACGCTACCCACATGAGGAAATAAGAAAACAGATCAACAGGGCCAGACATGTACCCAGAAGCCTCCTGCTGCAAGACAAACCGAAGAAAGAAACCAACAGAACTCCTCTGGCCAGCACTTACAGTCCTCAGCTAAAACCTCTCCAACGGATCATCAGTGATCTACAACCCATCCTGAACAACGACCCCTCACTTTCACAGGCCTTGGGAGGCAGGCCAGTCCTCGCCAACAGACAACCCGCCAACCTGAAGCATATTCTCACCAGCAACTACACACTGCACCATAATAACTCTAACTCAGGAACCAAGCCATGCAACAAACCTCGATGCCAACTTTGCCCACATATCTACACCAGGAACACCATCACAGGACCTAACCAGATCAGCCACACCATCACCGGTTCATTCACCTGCACATCCACCAATGTTATATATGCCATAATATGCCAGCAATGCCCCTCTGCTATGTACATCGGTCAAACTGGACAGTCCTTACGCAAAAGGATAAATGGACACAAATCAGATATAAGGAATGGCAATATACAAAAGCCTGTAGGAGAACACTTCAACCTCCCTGGACACACAATAGCAGATTTAAAGGTAGCCATCCTGCAGCAAAAAAACTTCAGGACCAGACTCCAAAGAGAAACTGCAGAGCTTCAGTTCATTTGCAAATTTGACACCATCAGCTCAGGACTAAACAAAGACTATGAATGGCTAGCCAACTACAAAAGCAGTTTCTCCTCCCTTGGTGTTCACACCTCAACTGCTAGAAGAGGGCCTCACCCTCCCTGATTAGCTTACCTCGTTATCTCTAGCCTGAATCTTCCCTGCACATTTATATCTGCATTTCCACTGCTTGCATCCGAAGAAGTGGGTATTGACCCACGAAAGCTTATGCTTCAATACCTCTGTTAGTCTATAAGGTGCCACAGGACCCTTTGTCGCTTCCAAAAATTTACAAAGAATTTTAATTATAGCAGCTTTAAGCAAATGCTCTAAAAGTCTAATAGAGGTCAACTTAAACAACTGTTCCCATCCTCCATGGCTATGAGAAGTTATACCAAGGCAGATGGCAAAAGAAATAATCCACATCTGTCTCATGCCTTTGCTCAGGAAAGCTGTATAAGATTTTACAAGGGAAACTGTATAATAAAGGTGATTTTCTTTGCTCAAACCACAAAGGATGCCCAGTATATGACAAGACAGGTGTAGAGGGTGATGCAGGTGATGCATTGCTCCCTGACACTGTTCACTACCAGATTACAGGTCCCATTACATTCTACTCTAAATTTCATACTTAACAAAAGCAGAGTTAGTTTTCTTATCTGTAATCTTGATTTCTCCTAGTAGGGATTCATTGTTCTGGACTGCATTTGGGATTTAGGGATAAACCCTGCCTGATCTAGCTGAATGGAAGCAGATTTTTTTTTAAAACAAAAAAAGCCCTCCATTTGGCATATTTGCTGAAGAGATTGTCATTCACAGGCAAACACTTAAAGAAAAACATAGCTAGAACAGTTATTACCATTAGGAACAGAAGAAACAAATATAATCACTGTGTAGATGCCATTTTTGCCCCATTACCCTCTTGTCCTGATTTGAATGAAAACAGAGGAGCAAAACCAAACATACTGGATCCTCTTGTATATATGCACCATGATAGGTATCCTGTAGAAAAAATAGCATGTAATTAAAGACTTTCTCATTCAGTGCACAGGCATATGGTGCTCACTGAATGAGCATCTATTCAGGCTTTTAATATTTTATTTTAATATATTTTTTCTTCATTGTTCCAGGGTCCCCATGACTCATTTACTACACACTATTCAAACCCTACTGTGAATACAGAATATTCATTTACTCATGGGCTTTTCTGTAGCACTCATTACTATAGTATCTGAGTACTTCACAAATATTAATGACTTTATCTTCACAACGCATGTGAGATGAGGGGGTATTATTGTCTCCATTTTACAGAACTGACATATAGAAATTAAAACCAAAATTGCTAGGTGTGCCCACTAATTTTGTATTCCCATTTTAGAATACAGACCTGATTTTTCAGATTATTTAGCTTTGGTTTATAGCATTCTGTAAGTTCCAAACACAGCTCCCTTTGACTTCAAATGCTATTAGTTAGACGCCAAAGGTCTCAAGCCCAGAACCTAGAAAATGAGAAACTTACAATAGCCACTTGTGAAAATTTTGCTTTAAGTAAGTTGCCTAGCATCATACAGGAACTCTGTGGCAGAAACAGGTAGAATCCAATTGTCCAGGGTGTTGTTCAACTGCCTTAGCCATGAAACCTTCCTTTCCCCGCCCTCTTTCTGCAATCTCCTGTATAATTCACTACAAACTTTTCATCTTCGGCAACAATAAGGCAGGAGCTCTACAATGTCATTCCCTACATGGTAATAGAAGAGTGAATAAATGCCAAAAAAGTCATTAAAAACAAAGGAAATAAATAAGTGACCGTGGTTCAATCAAATCAACAACTGTATAAATGATCAATGAAGCTAAATTTAGCATAAGTATGGAAAAGGCTAATCAATTAATTTAGACTAAAAAAAAATCACAATTAAAGAGAAGTGATAATCTTCCTCTCTGCCAAATTTTCTGGAAGTGACTCATGATTTTAGGCACCTTAATTTTTCAGTACCGAGCAACCACCCTCTAAAAATCAACACCTTAAGGTGTCTCAATTTGAGCACCCAAAATTTTAATTCACTTTTGAAAGCTTAGGCCCTAATATATCCAACTATTTATTTAATGTATACATATCTTCTTGAAGGTATTGACAACTGATTGATGGATCTGTTGCCTTAAATTGAATCCAAAGATGACAGCAACTGAGTTTTGTAGTGTTTAGAAAAAGAATGTATGAATGATGCGGTAACAGCCTTGGAGTCTCTGAAAAGGGCTGATTACTCTCCACCCAATATGTTTATATTTCCAGCAGAATGAGGCCCAAAATCTCTAAGCAAGATACCAGATATCTGATTAATCTGCCTAGAAAATGGGATCCTCTGATCCATCTGGCACAGTAGGACTTGGAGGATAATTAACAGACTTTTCATGAGAAAGCCAAACAACATGAGAAAGGCACCAGACTTCCTCCCAGATTTAGAATGGGATATATAGACGCTAGTGTTCAGACTACTTCCGAAGAATGAAAATGTATTTCAAAGTTGTCATCATTTATACCTGAAAAAACTATCAGCATTCTAACTGAAAGCTCTCAATGGCTGCTCTGTTAATCATCTTCTCTAGAGAACTGAAAATAAGAGCCTACAAATGCAATAAGAGAATCTCTGCTTGCTTAACCTTCCCACTGAAGTGAAAACCGTGAGACGAAAGCTACAGTAAAATGGGACACCACAATTTGCTATATGAAAGTAGCTATAAGAAGGGCTTAAAACATCACATTAGGAAAGTGTCAAACCCCAGGTTGCCTTAAAGTGGACGATCATGAGCTACAATTACAAAGGAGTGGGAAATACAGTGATACAGCCAAATATTGCAGTAGGAGAGGATAAGGTGCATGGCACATGCTGAGATTTGAACCTAGTGTGCTCCTTCTCAGACCTTACAAAAAACCTTTTAAAGGAAACTCTAGGATAACTTTACTATGAAAAAGAGGAGAAATAATGTTTTAGTTATGTTCCCATTAAGGCCTGAATTGCTGAAGGACTCTGTAGGAACGTCTATTCTGTAGCCAGAGGTATAATTTCCAGCTTGGTAGACATATATTCACTGCACTAGCCTTGATCAAGCAAACATGCTGAAAATAGCTATAGCTCAGGCTAGCTGTCTGAGAATGTACCTAGGATCTCAGACAGGATTGTACTTAGGCAGCTAGCCCAAGCCCCTGCCCATGATGCCACTGCTACACTACTATTTGTAGTACAGTAGCGCCATCCAAGCTAGCGCATGTATAGCTGCCCAAGCTGGAAATTACATTTTCAGCTGAAGCACAGATGTACCCTATAAGTCCAAGGAGTAAGTACTCAGTAAGGTTCTAGATGGGAAGCTTTAGATACTGGACATCAGGAAGACCCAATGAGACCTCTTGTATTAGTTTGGCTAGGACAGCACAATCAGTGAAGGACTAATAGTGTGACCAAGGTTTGTCATTGCATGTTTTCCTGGTCCTTTCTGCTTTCAGTGGGAAGAAGGAATAAAGTGGTATCCATAGATCTGGACCATGGCAAAGTACAAGGAGAACTTAATTCATGATCATAGATATCTGTAATGCTTCCCAGTGGCACCAGGGTTGTGAGGCACTTCACTACCGCCTACCCTTAGCATGAGGAAGTCAGGGACGTCTCCCGAACTCCATTGCCATGGACAACGCAAGCACTCCCCTTTAGGCCTTGCAGGTCCTGCTGTCATTCTAAAGGTTAGCGATAGACACACTCCAACCTTAGAGTGTCTCTGAGTGCCTCCCTGGAGCATACAATCCCTGGTCCACTGGATGCATGCAGTATTCACCAATCCGCTGCTTCCAAAGAAACACTGCACCCCAGGTTACTGGTTTCACTTCAGATCACTGCTCCACTTAACACACAGTACTTAAATATGTTTATTGTGAAATCAACTCTAAGTTTATTTATCAGAGCATAGAGATTCAAGTAGTAGCCAGAAGTAGTGTTGGAAACAAATGGTTACATACAAATTAGAATCATAACACGCACTCTAGAGCCTAAATTTAATAAACAAGATAGTATCATGTCTAATGAAGTATTACTCACCCAAAATCCTTGCAGCATTTTACAGCCAGGCTGAGTGTGGCCCTTCTTTCATGAGACAGGCTGTTGTCAGTTTGCCTCCTAGGTGAAGGATTCAGTGTGTCTCTTTGTACTCCAAGATAGATCAGACCAATCCTTTGTCTTCATTCATAAAACAGGGCACCCCCGCTAACTCCACCGCGGCTTGTTTCTTCCTGTGGCTTTCCTCATCTCTCAATTTGCACCTGGCTCAGTATGAAAATAGGCATACAACAGTGTAAGGTATACAATACACAAACAGACAGGGAGATCAGTATGTGTTACTTCAGAAGTGTTCCTTTCAGGCAGGAGCTACGTCACCTCCTAGTGATCTGCCTTAACTCCAAGCTATTAAGAATATAATTTTCAGTATAGATACCTAACTCTTTAAATATTATCCATACAAACATTTTTCAGTGATTATGATGACCAGCGAGCTACACTAGAGACCTCGCAAGAGTCCTCACTGCTGAGAAGGGTCTGGGAGTTGTGGTGGATCACAACGTCAATGCGAGTCAGCAATGCAATGCTGTTGCAAAAAACAAAGCAAATGCAATTTTAGGTTGCATTAACAGAGGCATAGCATGCAAGTCACGGGAGGTGATAGTACCACTCTCTTCGGCACTGGTTAGGCCTCAGCCAGAGTCCTGTGTCCAATTTTGGTCACCAATGTATAGAAAGGATATAGAGAAACTGGAAAGGATCCAGAGGTGAGTGGCAAAGATGTTCAATGGGATGGAATGCAAACCATACGAACAAAGGCTGAAGGAACTGGGTATGGTTAGGCTGGAAAAGAGGAGATTAAGGGGGGACGTGATAGTGTTCTTCAAATATTTGAAAGGCTGACATAAAAAGATGGAGAAAAGTTGTTCTCTCTTGTCACAGAGGGCAGGATAAGAGCCTGTGGGTTCAAACTACATCATAGTAGATTTAGATTAAATCTCAGGAAAAGCGTCCTAACTGTAAGAACAGTAGGACACAGGAACAGACTGCCTAGGGAGATTGGAAGGTCCGTCACTCGTGGTTTTCAAAAGGAGGCTGGATAGCCATCTATCTTGAACAAATTCTGAACAAATTCTACATCTTGGCAGGGGGTTAGACTAGATGAACCTTGCAGTCCCTTCTAATCCTATGATTCTACCATTCTAGGAAGCAAACAAGCCAATGACTTCAGGACTGGGTGATGGCTACTAAACACTGACAGTGAAGGGTAAATACAGATAGTGTTACCAAAATCAAACAAAAAAATCCCTTCCTTGTGCTGCACTCAATTCCAAATGAAAAATTTGGTCGTTCAAAGACAGAAGAGAAATGAGGTCGGGAAAGGGAATGGACTCTACTGCCCAGCCTGGGCTGTTAAGGTTAAATGCCAATATGAGGAACCACACTTCAGCCATTTCCTCCACATGCTTAAATGTCTAATTAACCAAATAAAAAGAAACTAATTTCCCCTGGTAAAATAATCTCTTTGCAAAATATCTATGAATTGTTAAACCTTCCAAATCATTGGTCCAACTGAAGAGACAGTATTTTTGCAGCTGTTTGTCACGGAATTTTTAAAACAGGCAACATTTTAACGTATGCTTCGATGTAATAATTAATTTCCTGTTCAGCTGATAGGTAAAATCTCCTACAATCAGGTTAGAGGATGTTTCCTGATCAAAACTAGTTATTGGTATTTCTTCTCCCAACCCTGCTTGCAGCAAAATTAGCTAGTCAAGAGAGGTGAAAAAGTGACTTTTTCATAAAATCAAAGAATGATCTAATGTCACCATTTTGATGGCATTTGTGACATTTTTCATACAGCTTTATCCCTGATGTCTCTTGTCATGACAACTGCAATTGAATTGTGCAGAAAGTTATTGGATATTGACAGGCCAAATATAGTCTTCTAAGCAGTTTTCTCACTGTGAGAAGGGAAACTGAAAGAAAGGTATTGCAGATCTAATAATGGATGAGACTATAGAGAAAGCAAATCTGAACCTCTGAATACTATCAAACTGAAATGCTCAACCCATGAGAAAAACAGAGTTTACAGAGATTTTCTGTATTTTCATATTCCTTCTGAAAAAAGGGCTTGCAAGACAAATCTGAGACAACACAGGGCCCAGCACTGAGTAGGCCACTTTGATCCATGAACTTATGTTTGTGACTTCATCAGTCCCTTTAAAAAATGTATCCACCAAGGTCATCTTAACATAGCAACTGAAAAATGCTAGATATTCTTTCACTGACATACAACATTTCATCACACAATGGATAAAAAAATACAACAACTTTCCACCTTACAATATCTGAATTGTCCAATGAACAGGAGATCAATTTCTGTTCTTTTATTTGATGGCTTGGTGTCCTTCTTTTACCAAGAAAAAAAAAAGAGAAAAGTTTGTTTTAGTTTTGTGCATGAAAGGTTTTAAATTGACAGCACTACAATCTTCTCGACAGAACAGGTAAAGCACTGGTAGTTTTGTTACCATCTGGCTTTTTCACAGCTTTAGGCTCATTTAGACCCATTATAACCACTTAGTAGTGTAGAATTTAAATCACTTTATACATCACCTTTGAAAATGGTTCTGTATATTTATTCAAATATCTAAGCTTGGAGCAACCTGCTCTTCCTAAAAATGAATGATACAAATGCCACATGTCCAATTACCATCCACTTGCATATGTAAGATTTTTTTTAATCTAATGGTTCAAGGCATTGTTCCTGAAAGAAATACTCAAAAGGACATATTTGTTTCTAGAACACAGACTATTAATAGGTTCTGCATGAGAGATCAGACGAAGGTCAATATTGCATATACTAATTTCTTGCTGTCTCTTGTTTGGGTGCATGTCACTGTTAACTGATTGTTTGACATAACTTGGATTTGTTTATTCTAAGGAAAGAGAATCAGTTTTTGTGAATTTCTGTCTGTCTACTAGTAAAAACTTTAGTATGTCCATATGAAGTTCTGAATTTCCGGGACAGCAAAGGCCTCCCAAATTGAGAGAGGCTGGATTTCCCACAACTCATCTAGTGTAACTTTAGCATGCATTTATCAGTAGTGGGCATGTTTACAGGAATTTTTTACATAACCTGTACTGAAGGACAATGCATTTCCCAAGCCAGTAAATGTACTCTACCAGAGTATTTCTCAGTACAAATTACTTTATACACAATTGCTATACAGTTGAAGTGTAAGTGAAAATTGGTGGAGTGAAAGAATTAAATGAAGGAACAATCATCAATGATTAAATGTAATGGAGTTTGTGATGGGTTCCCCCCCAGAGTGCCACCTGGAACTAGGGTATGCCTGAGCCCTCTGACTCATCAGCCTGGGCTCCCCCTCACACTGTGCTGCTGTGACTTCCACCAGCATTCACACAGGTAGGGACACACCCAGCTGCAGTTACATGTAGGCTCTTTGACCAGCCACTGCATAAACCAACAATAGAGTGGCTACAGCCAAGATAACCCCCAGCTCCCCAGGCACGCACCCCACTCTGGAGTATAAATCCAAAATTATACTGTCTTGCGCTACACAGGGAACTGTACAGAGTAAACTCATAGACTTCACCCCTCCCTCAACGTGGAGAGGAAATGCAACAGTCTTTGCCCCTTGAACTAAGATTTCCAAGCATTTCATTCAAACTCACTGGTTTAGATAAAGCAAAAACAAGTTTATTAACTACAAAAGATAGATTTTAATTGATTATAAAGAATTGCAAACAGATCACAGCAGATTACCTACTAAATAAACAATTGGTCAAATATCTCCCAGTACTATACACTTAGCAATCTAATGCATATCCAATACAAAAGGTTAATAACATGGCAGGCGTGCTGGAACAATTTGTATAGTGAGGGTGCTGAGAGCCATTGAACCAAACTGTAGACCCTGTATATGATGGAAACCACTTCAAGCCAGGGGGTGCAGCAGGAGCCCTAGGTCCAGCACCTATGTAACCTGGCTAAGGAAATGGGATATGGAAACTTTTCTCTTTAGCTCATCAGTTAAAATCCATTTCAAATTATCCCCAAATTTTCCATTTGTTAACTGTTCATTGGTCTATGTGCAATGACTTGGTGGTTTTAGTCCAGTTCTAGAAAACATACCAAACCCACTCTACCAAAATCTGTGATGCTGGTGGTCTTTAGGCATCTGTTTTAGATTCCATCTGACCACTCCCTAGGTACAATGGCAACAAGTGCTCTATAAATAGCTGAGAGAGAATAATTCAGTTTCAGCAGCACCTTCAGAGGATGGGCATCACTATGTCTGCACCTAATTCACTGAAGTCTCAAGCTCAGCTTCTGACTCCCTTAAAGTCAGACTGTTAAAAGGTTCTTTTAAAAAGTCTAGCGGTGATTAACCCCAATGTAACTTACTGGAATCCAGTTCAGTTTGTTTTAATTAAAGGGAAGTTTAATTGATAAAAAATAAATAGAGAGAACATAATAAAAGTGGAGTGTCACAGCTCCTGTCACGTGTTCCTCTTGACCACTTACCAGACTTCTGCGACAGGATCCAGCCACTGGGTCCTATGTGCTTTAAGCCTCCAGAGTCTGAACAGAGTCCAGGCACTGTCTGTCTGTCTAGGGGACCCTAGGCACACTCTTGGGGTGCAGATCTTCTAACAGCCCCCCGAAGAGAGTTTAGAGCACACAGGGCACTGCCCAGTCCCTGTAACAAGTGCTGACCCCTGAGATTCTCCACGTAGGTTAAAAACACCCTCTCCCAAAAACCCACCAAAGGTGTGAGTCTTCTGGGTTACATGGTAAGTTATAGAACATAAACACATACAGACTTTGCACAGAACTTGAACACAGCATTGCTTTTTCTTTAATAGCATGAGAAATAAACATATCTATGCAAAAATAATAAACCTTACACACATTTACCTGCCTCAGTTTCCTCACCACTTGAAAGCATTCATTGGGTGGGGGGTCAGGGTCATCTGGGGCTGTGCTATGTCCTTCCATTGCAGTGTATTGCTTGTGTGTTGAAACATGGAGCCTTCTCCCCCAGCTCAGCTATGCTGACTTTGGCTGTGTCTGTCCCATTCCCCTCTCCTGCCCAAACTTCCTGTGTGTGTGTGTGTGTGTGTGTGTGTGTATTGCTCCAGTGTGAGTTCTTTTATAACCTCCTGCTTTAGTCATCTGTCTCTTTGTCTCGCTTGGGGAATTTCCACTCTTCAAATCCTCAGCTCCCTGTTGAGGGAAGCTAGAGACAACTGTTTTCCCAATTTGGGTACCCTCCTCAGCATAACTGTTACGTAGTCAGAGTACAGTTGATGTTGCTATTCTCCCTGGTTTGGAAAAGTAGTGATGTGGATTCCCAGTTACAGAGAGGCATTCGGTGATACAGCAATTTTCATACCAACAACTTTAAACTATACAAGTTATGAATTCTGGTTGATAAAATAGATTTCCTAAATCTTCTCAGAGACTAAATTTAAATATTGCTGCAATGGCTAGAAAAAGTTAAGTTAAAAATGTACAATGTGTCTTACTGCTGCAGCATGACTGTAAAGACTTTATGATTACAGCTTGGGAAAGATGCCTAACTTGTCAGAAGACTCTCCTGGTCTCTGTGTTCCAGCAAAGTGCAGCCAAATCATGCTTTATTAGTTCCATTCACAGCTCCTGATCATGTGATACAGTTGTTTGTTAACCTAGGCTGTCTGGCTTGGTTTTTAAATTCAGTTTCCAATTCACAGCTTGGTCTCTGCATCAAACCCTAGGATAACACAGCCATTTTTCTCTCTAAGGAATGTGATACATATTCCACAATACTGTCAGGAAGACTATTTGTAATCTGTAATGATGCCCAATTAATTTTAGGAGACATAATTTGTCTAATTTAACTAAACAAGCCATTGCAAGGCATTTATTACACCTCCACCAGAAAAATCTCTTTGTAAAGAAATTCTAGCCCTATACTACAAAACTATAAATCAGCTATCCACAGAGAGTCATCTCTCACACCCAGCTTCATAAGTAGAACCCTTATTGTCTTCAAGATTGACTGAGACCTATACTCTCATCTCAGTAGGTAGCCCCTGCAGCACAGCTAAGGCACATAAAAATGTTTGTGTGTGAATGCACAATGCAAACCCATAGAGTTTCCCAAGATTATACAGCATTGGACTGATGAGGGAAGAGCAGGAAGGAGTGATTTGTAGAAGTCAGTTGATATAGGACTAAACTACAAAGTTTGGATCTGAATCCAGGTCCAAAGTCCAGGGTGCTCAGCTGTAGGGTTTTGGCCCATCCCAACAGAGATAGGGAAGGGCTGAGCTAATTTTGAATCAGGATCTGAACATCCTGAATGTTTGGGGACTTCAGAATTTTCTTTTAGGCCCATCTTTACGCAACAGCCCCTCCAACTCCAATTATACCACAGCAATAGTGTCCAATCTATTTTCTTCCTGGTGTCATCTTGCACTTTCCCAGGGAGAGCAGGTTGAAAGTTGTTGTGAACAAAATAGGAAAGGTGTAATTTTTTTCCCAGAGGAGCAATATATCAACTATTTACTCTTGTTAATCTAGTACAAAACAATCAACCGTATTAACAGGGTTTGTACCATCTTAGTGGAAATACATGGTAATACAATTTAGAGGTACATTATAGAAAGCTGCTAATACAAGACGACTTTGTCACATTATTTCAGGAATTTAACTGCTGGCCATATTGGCGGACGTTCAGCAATTTGTAACCACAACACAATTATGTATTAAGTAATGCACACATTCCAAAACTACTGTCTCCTTTCAGAATTTTTTGTTGAGTATGGTTTTCTATAATTGTTTTCTATATATATCTGGTCTCTGGTGTAAGACTCTCCACTTCCTAAGCATGAACAAGCCCCATGCCTTCAGTGTTACCTTATGAGTTCTGACAATTTACATGTTTCTAAAATATTTGTCTTTTACAGTGACTACAATCCTGCATACAATCATGCAGACAATCAAAATTGGAAGTCAGAGACAGATATTAAGTATTCCCCTCCCTCCCAACTTCCAATCTCCATTTTGATAACATACATGGATTGGGATTGTTGAAATAAAAACTTTTGCATATGACATTTCGATTGAAATAGTCATCTCACACATACAAGTTTCATCAGCATTACTCAAGGCATGGATCAATTTTACCACTCTTTTTTCACTGTGAAAGTGCAATATTTTTTGGGCTGGCTGTCAAAGCAAGTTCTATTGCTATCCAAAAGGCTAGATGCAAGGTCATGTGACTCTTTACTGCTTCAGTAACTTATAATGCAAAATGCTATTTTCATTTTATTTTTGTATATTCATGTAATTCTGTTTGGGTTGCTATGGTGTTCACTTGTTATGTATTCTGCAGCATATCTTTCATTTCTGCAAAACTGCATTTATATTATTTCTTAAAACTGACGTGGCTTTGTTCCTGATGAAGTGTTCTCATATCAAAAGGAGTGAAGATGCAAGAGAGGATTGCAAGTAATTGTTTTTAAAGACAGTTTCTAGAGGACAATGTGATCTTTTCAGAAGCTACCCAGTAGGTTCCTTCCCTTCACAAGCATATTGTATGGAAACTCTGCAAAAATCTAATTGCTCTATTCCTTTTGAAATGATTTAGAAAGCTTTTTTTTGGTTTACATTTGTATTCATATTATGGAAACCAGATGGCACTGCTTATTAAGAAGGCACAGCCCCTGGTTTAGCAACATTATGTACATGTTTTCTACTATGTTTTCAATGTTTTAATTTAGGGCAATGCATTTGAAATAGGTTACTGGTTTGTTCTTATGTTTCTCATTAAATGTCTTGTCTCTCTATATGCCAAGGGGAGGGGTGGGTGAGGGCAGACACCCTCCTTTTGCCACCACAGTAGGAAGAATTACAAAGAAACCCTATGAGCTGAAACTCAAATGTTCTACTCCTTACACCTCATTAACCCAAGCAGGGCAGAATTTGGCTTGAGTGAGGCCCAAAGAATTTGGCCTGTAGCATTTTATGTAAGGACCTCGCATAGGGCCTGCTCCTGCCTCCATTGAACTCAGTGGCAAAACTCCCCCTGATTTGAATGAGAGAAGTATCAGGACTATAATAACAGACTGTCTCCAATTCTCCATCTGAAGATTTGCTGTTCTAAAACTTTAATAAAAGAGAGCAAACAGAGTGAATGGGAGCATGGTAGTATGATTTGTTGATTCCTTCTTTTGTCCACTATCATTATCAAACAACTAAAATGTACAACATGCAATTTATGAATATGAAGACAAATACTCCTGAAAGTAAATATATTTTCTAGCTGCAGGCTGAACTGGGAAAAGCAGGAGGTAGCTAGTTTGCTAGCAATGGAAATTGAAGTCTCCGCTGTTTCCTAACCTCCTCTTGACTCCAAAGATAACGTATTGCTTCCCTTGGAGGGAGGAAAAAAGACCTGAATAAGCCGCTATGCATCTGAGTGGAAAGACTGTGCCTGACAACTAGAGTTGGCATCCACAATTATTTAACAAGAAGTCAGCAACATCATATATATTTTTCACTGTTTCCAGTGCTGCAAAGAATAAACTGTACAAGAGATTTATTTCTTTTATAAGGAAAGTCACTAGAGCATAATACTAATATATTGTTCAAAAAAAGTTTAACAACTAAACTGAGACTCAGTAGGAAATTTAAAGAGAAGCAATTTCTGTTATTGGTTTTAATGAATGCCATTAAGTGATAACCAAAAAGAAAAAAAAATAGATTGCTTAGAAAACATCCTTCCTACTCTAAATTATCTTTAGCCACAATCTTTAGCTGTGAAGTTAATTTCCTCAATAATTTTAGTCTGTTTTGAAGAGCTTAGAAACGCCAGCCTGGTAAGTATTTTTTCTCCAAGGAACAGGGAAAATTGGGTCTTCTGTATTATTGCTGGATTCCTGAGGATCTCCTGTTTCTTCTGTTTCAACCTCCTGCCCATACATCTGCATTATCAAGACATAATGCCATGCATACCAAAGTTTCAGTGAAATGTAACTGGACAAGATTATTGTCTGAAGCCATCATTGGGATTCAGTCAACTGGAAGGGTCATTCTGGAGTGGCCCTCTACCTTTGCCAGTGTATGAGGTGAACTGAGCTCTTCTCTGCCCTGCCTGTACTCAATCTAAAGTAAACCTAAAAATTCTCTAGCTATTGCTATTTTAATTTGTGTGTTGTTGGGTGTTGAAAATATTATCCATAGCATACATATCAATTCACTAAATGCAGTATGTATCGCTGTTTGCACAGACCATAAGCCCTTATTATTATAGTCTTTTGGGGGGGGAGAAAAAGAAAGTTACTTATTATAGTAACCATAGTAACTATGGCTTGTTGAGAGTATAGCTTCTGTATATTCACACTTGTGCGCTACATTCCCGACGTCAGCTTGTGTTACAAATCTGTGGGAGTCTTCTGATAAGCATTTCCTTGAGGCCAAAGGATTTCCCTCTTGGAAAACCAACCAATGAAAGTCAAGATTATAACACGTCTCTGAAGCCACAACTGCCTCAGTTCTCTCTGCTAAACCCGAGTCTTATTATGAGAACAGAACTGAGAGGAAGGTGGGCAGGTTAGTTGTGTAAATATACAGAGGCAGCATTCTCAAGGAACTGTAGTTACTATGGTAAGTAATAGGTTGGTACCGTCTACCAATTGGCTTGTGTCTAGTTCCACTTGTAGAAGTCAAGTGAACAGTACAGCCTCCAGGAGGGCAAGCAGGGCTGGTGCAACCACTAGGCAAACTAGGCGGCCGCCTAGGGCTCCAACTGGTTGGGGGCCCCAAAAAGCGCGCTCAGGGGAGGAGGTGGAGTGGAGATGAGCTGGGAGTGGGGAGGGCCACCCGCAGCAAGTAACAGGGGGGGAGCACGCAGGGGAACTGCTCCCTGCCCCAGCTCACCTCCGCTCCGCCTCCTCCCCTGAGCACACCGTCCCTGCTCTAATTCTCCTCCCCTCCCAGGTTTGCCGCACCAAACAGCTGATTGGTGCCACAAATCTGGGAGGTGGGAGAAGTGGAGCGGCGCTGGCGTGCTCAGGGGAGGAGGCAGAGCAGAGGTGAGCTAGGGCGGGGAACTGCCGCAGCGGGGGCTCCCCGGGTGTAGGGGGGAAGCTGCCGCAGGGCTCCCCGGGCTGTAGTGGGGGTGCAAGGTGGAAGTTTCACCTAGGGCGCAAAATATGCTTGCACTGGCCCTGAGGGGAAGCCAAGGAGGTCTAATTAAGCAAGGATTGAAGAACTGCCCTCTTATACATGCATCAGATCTAAATGCCAAGACAAGATTGTACTGGCGTGTAATTCTTGGTAGCACCCCTACAGATTTCTTGATGAAAACACCATCAATTACATGCCACTGATGCCACCTTAGCTCTGGTAGTGTGAGACATGACTAACAAACATATATATAACATATAACAAAATGTATGAGTCACATCCAAATAAAAACTCAAAGTCCTCTCAACATTAAAGATAAAGTCTAATTTCTTCTGAGTGAGACTGAAGTTTTGAGAACAGTAGGAAATTAATGGAACTATTGGCATCCCTATTTGATCAGCTGATAAAGATGACTTTTCTTTTTAGATGTGTTGGTGTCAATAAGGTGTCCTCTGCTTGGTCAAGCTGTTCAGTGTTAATGGAATGAGTTTGCTTTTTCTCTTTGGACTCATGGATGTTCAAGGGTTGGTGCGTCTTATCCAGGACAGTTGAAGTTTCCAATTCTAGAGACTCTGACATATATTCCAGCAACTCCTGGATTTGTCTGAAATTGTTAGGAAGTGAAATAGATAAGGAGATGACCACATCATCATCAGATATTGAGCCAGAAGGAGTCCCATCTTGCTGGTTAGGAGAGGGTTATTGTATATCTCCTTTCCCTTCTACATCAGAAGGAGGGTTCAGAAATACTTAACCTTGCCAGTAAGTCCACACAGCCCATGGATTGAAGTGAAAATAAGGGAAAGGAGTTTGAAAGGGGGAGTCTCAAGTGACCAAAGAAGCTGAAAAAAATCTTCTCTTATATCCCAAGAGAGAATGATAAACTGGTATACAAATTAACTATAAAAGTTAGCCAGGGGCTGATTAAAAACACCCCCTGAAACGGCAATGTGCATTGAGAGAAAGTCTCTTCACGCATAACAAATTGCGGAAAAGAAGGAATTGAGGTGCCATTTTATACTGGTGTGATGAGAGGATACTCATTCAGCCTCAACCGGCATGGTCTTCCAGGAGGTTCCCAATGTTCAGCAGCACTAACAGAGCACATCCTACAATGGGAATAGATAGTAGCCACCTCAGAGAAAAACGGACATCTAGTCCCTGGCAACCTGATAGCTAAAAGTGACATATGAATTACTTACATGGCTTATTTATTATAAAGGTGACAAAGGTTTCTTCCAAGTCTTCCATGTAATGAGTAAAAACACACTCCTACTTACAGAACCAAGTCTGTGTATTTAGAAAAGCTGAATAGAGTTAAAACTCCCTGTAAACCTAATGCACAAAGTGTAGGGAGTCAAGTTCAACACCATTTTTCAATCTGGAATCATATTAAGACATTGTCTTGCTGTTACTTTACAATATGTCCAGTCCCACTTAGATAGTAATCTGAAAGTCTTCCACTGCAATGACTCATTGAAGCTGGAGTCAGTATATTTTCCAAGGGACTGATTTAATAAAAAATCATAATCAGGTAAATATGATTCTCCTCTTCTTCTTTCCACCGAAGTAGAATAATTGCTAGTCTAGATCTCATTTCTCCACCCTTTTCCTGTTGACAGCAGACACCCCATCACAGCCTTAATCCCTCAGTTCACAAGAACATTCCAGAGGAATATACAACCTCTTCCATCAAATCTTTTACCTTGGTGACTGTGGCTGCTTCACACAAAGCTAACTGATTGCCTCAGGGTGGGACAAACCAGAGGGCTCATTGAAGATCTCAGCCAGATGATAGGACTATGTTATGATCACAGCAGACTTCCTGACACACCCAGCTAAGCGGCCAGATAAACACTGTGCAAGAGGGAAAACAAAGCAGATATGTTACTGAAGAGATCCACCCGTATTTTACGTGTTTTTGAGAGTCCAAATTGCCGGTATAGTTATAGTTCACTGAAGTTCTAATTCTATTAATGCCTCACACACGCAGTTTATTTTTGCTCATTAATGAAACAGTATCATGACTGAACATGTGACAGTCACGGTAATTAGCAAAGCATCTCCTTCCATTCTTCAAAATGTCATCAAAACACTTGTCAGGAAATAAACTCATTTTCAGTCTCTACTACGATTTGCAGGATTTCAGGCATTGATGATAGCTTGTCTGCTTGGTTTAAAAGAGCTCCTGGTATAACAGAACCTGACACTGTTTACTTCAGCCTATTATGCCTGCTGCATTCACTGAATGCTTCAGCGGAACAGGAAAATCGAAAGAAGGCTATTCATTGAAATGCCAGCTGCTTTTTAAAAAAGGAAATCAATTTTAGCTTGAGCTCAGAACGTATGCAGCAGGTCCAGAGTGACCCGCCACTTTTGATGTCAACAACAAAAGAATCTGCTTGCATTTTCCACAACAATCACAAAACAGCTTAAAGAACATTGAAAATCCTAGATTAGTTTCATTTTAGTTTATGTTCAAATTGGTATCCACTAGTACTGACAATATCACAAAACAGAATAGCTTCAATGACACAGGTTGCCTGCGTAAGCATGGAGGGAAAAGAGTCTTTTTTAAAACATAGACTTACATTATAAATTACTTGGCAGGATCATTTTTATGACTGAAATAATTAGTTATGTTTGGTATTTATAGCTGGTATCATGATGCCTTTCTGTACTGCTAATTAATTATTTTATGGCCAGCATGTTTCAAATGCAATTAGCTAGGTATGGCAATGATCATAATATTTTACATATTCATGACAACACTCTTCTGATGTATTGCAAAACTTGTTGGTATACTGAATGTCAAATTAATTTACTGTCTTTCTTAATATTTAATCTCCATATATAGTTATTTGCATAATATATGAGATCCTATGGGCCTAATTACAATAATTATATATTTACATTGCAGAAGCACCTTCAGGCTCTGATCAGAATCAAGTCCCATTGTGCTAGGACCTGTACAGATACAGATTACAAGGATGGTCCTTGCACTGAAGACTTTATAATCTAAATAGCTAGGAACTAGCAAAATAGACAAAGATGAAGGAGCTGTTGGTACTTGTAAAGGAGTTCCCTCACCACAGGTGCACCTTCTTGTGGCCAGACATGGCAGCTGTCTCCCCGTAGAGTACTCCATGCTGATAGTTGCTCTGTCAGTGTGTGGAGTCTCTTCCTGCAATTTGGCCTCTGGTCACGTCATGCTTTAGTCTTAGAATCATAGAAGATTAGGGTTGGAAGAGACCTCAGGAGGTCATCTAGTCCAACCCCCTGCTCAAAGCAGGACCAACATCAGTTAAATCATCCCAGCCAGGGCTTTGTCAAGCAGGGCCTTAAAAACCTCTAAGGATGGAGATTCCACCACCTCCCTAGGTAACCCATTCCAGTGCTTCACCACCCTCCTAGTGAAATAGTTTTTCCTAATACATTGCGGGAGGTTGGGTATCTTGAGACCATTGCTTCTTGTTTTGTCATCTGCCACCACTGCTTCATTCTCTTTGGACGCCCCCCTTCAGGTAGTTGAAAGCTGCTATCAAATCCCACCTCACTCTTCTCTTCTGCAGACTAAATAAGCCCAGTTCGCTCAGCCTCTCCTCGTAAGCCTTATGCCCCAGCCCCCTAGTCATTTTTGTTGCCCTCCACTGGACTCTCTCCAATTTGTCCACATCCTTTCTGGGGGGGCGGGGAACTGGACTAAATACTCCACATGTGGTCTCACCAGTGCCGACATGTGGTCTCACCAGTGCCGAATAGAGGGGGATAATCACTTCCCTCAATCTGCTGGCAATGCTCCTACTAATGCAGCCCAATATGCCATTAACCTTCTTGGCAACAAGGACACACTGTTAACTCATATCCAGCTTCTTGTCCACTATAATCCCCAGGTCCCTTTCTGCAGAACTGCCATTTAGCCAGTTGGTCCCCAGCCTGTAGCAGTGCATGGGATTCTTCCATATTAAGTGCAGGACTCTGCACTTGTCCTTGTTGAACCTCATCAGATTTCTTTTGGCCCAATCCTCCAATTTGTCTAGGTCACTCTGGACACTATCCCTACCCTCCAACATATCTACCTGTAACTCCATTTTAGTGTCATCCGGGAACTTGTGGAGGGTGCACTCCATCCCATCAGCTGGATCATTCATGAAGATGTTGAACAAAACCGGCCCCAGGATGGACCCCTGGTGCACTCCGCTTGATACCGGCTGCCAACTAGACATTGAGCTGTTGATCACTACCTGTTAAGCCTGACGATCTAGCCAGCCTTCTATCCACCTTATAGTCCATTCAACCAATCCATACTTTTTTAACTTGCTGGCAAGAATACTGTGGGAGACCATATCAAAAGCTTTGCTAAAGTTAAGATGTATCACGTCCATCACTTTCCCCATATCCACAGAGCCAGTTATCGCATCATAGAAAGCAATCAGGTTGGTCAGCCATGACTTGCCCTTGATGAATCCATGTTGACTGTTCCTGATCACCTCTCTCTCCTATAAGTGTTTCAAAATGGATTCCCCTTCTGGGGTATCAGAGAGTCCAACCAAGCTACAGGACAGTGATCTTACAGCAGGTCTTCCATCTGTCCCTGGGATCCATGGTTTTATATCCCTGATTGCAGGAGGTTTCACTTCACCTTCCTCGGTGACTGGGAGGGGAACCCAGGCCCTCCCTCTATTGTAGGGTCTGGCCCAGGAACCCTGTAGCTGGCTGCAAAGGTCTACTCCCATAGACTCCTTGCTGCCTCCCTGGACCACTTCCTATGTCTTCTATATCAGAGGGGTAGCCGTGTTAGTCTGGATCTGTAGAAGTGACAAAGGGTCCTGTGGCACCTTATAGACTAACAGAGGTATTGGAGCATAAGCTTTCGTGGGTGAATACCCACTTCTTCAAATGCAAGCAGTGGAAATGTCCCAGTGGTATTCACCCACGAAAGCTTATGCTCCAATACCTCTGTTAGTCTATAAGGTGCCACAGGACCCTTTGTCGCTATGTCTTCTATACCATTTAAGAGTGAGTTCAGGCTCTCTCTCTCTCCCTACAGCCCCTTTCTGCTACAAAATTCCTGCTTTATGATCACCAGCACCTCCCCTGCTGGACTTCATCATCAGTTAAGCCTGGCTTTCTCTCACTGGTGCGGCAAGATATGTTATTTGCCCTCTCATGCTCAGATTAACCCCTTCAGGGCCTGTGTGGGGTACACATGCCATCACAGTACCATATTAGGCATCTCAACTGCATAATCCCCCTACACTCATGTTGATATTTATTCCTCCTCAGGCACAGTGACAAGACCTCAGACACTGAATACCTCAGAGTGCGTCTCTTTTTCTTGCCCCTGTGTTTGAGGGCAGCATGGAGAGGCCACAAAGTTGCCTCAATGATGGCTGATCCAGTGCAGGCTAGCTGTGAGGGAGAAGATGCAACCCTTTTGCTTTCCTAGTTTACCCACAAAGGAGTTATCTATTATTTGGCTCACAGTGTTTAGCAATTGTCCCCAAAGCACTGTACAAACTGATTAATAACACTAAATATAAATTAAGGTACAAATTATGTGCTGATTTGCACCTTGTACGCTGGCGGTGATACATTTAATATTTTAAAAGGATGTTGGAATAGGCACTCTGTGCTCTCATGGAGACCTTATTTTTATACTTTCTTATTTTGTTGTTCAGTTAGTTTAAAATAACGGTCATTTTGATTGCTAGAGCTGGCCAAAGTATTTCTATCAAAACATTTTTTCAGTGAAAAATGTTTTTTTTTACTGCAATGACTTTTTTTTCAGCAATTTTAATTTTTGAAGAAATTTTCCTGTTTTTCACTGAAAAAACAAAACCCAAAAATGTTTAGTTGTCAGATTTTCCCCCTATTACTCCTTCCAGCCCCAATTTTGCAAGAGGAAAAAAGGAAACGATGGAACTAACTCAAAAGCTAAAACTCAAAAAGTGAAAAAAAGGGTTTTTTGTTAAAAAACCCCGATATTCGACAGAAAAGTTTCAAACAAAATCATTTTGTTTTGTTTTGTTCAAATTTAAAAAGAGAAATATATAGCATTTTTTTAACCATCTCTAATGGTTGCTTTTTTGCCATGCAAAAATGACTGGTACAGCCCACATAATATCCTGTTTAGGCTAGCAGTTTGTTCCTTGGGCTCATCAAGATGCTCTATTCTTCCACAAAATAGAGTAGTCGAACAGGAAATAAAGACAGGAGGCTGCATGTTCTCTGAAGTTTAGGGAAGGCTAAATACAAGGTCCAAGAGAAGGACTGGGTGTCAGGAGAGACTGAGAAAGAAATGGGTGGGGATGACAGAAAAAACAGTTGGGTTGGGAGGAAGGAAGTTGAAAGACAGGAATCAGAATAGAGAGAGAAAAGGGTAAAAATAGTGATAGTATGTTTGGAAAAGCTTTAGAGAATTATTAATGCATTTTGGGGGGATTCCAGATAAACCTCTAAACCTCCTGCGGTTCCTCCATCACTTGTGAATAGTTTTCTGTATGCTATTGGGGAAGTCAGAGGAGAACTAGGAAAAGATATTACTCAAACTTTATATAATGAACCAGAGCCCTTTTTCCAAACTACTAACTGCTTCTAAAATCCTAAGAGACTAGCAACAGCATGCAGAATCCTGAGAATGTTTTCACACTTAGATTGTAGACAAGATAAACAACATCTGTGCCCAGCTGTCCTCCAGATCGTCCAATGTATGCATTTCTAAGTCACTATAGCCATCTCACAGTTTCTCTCACAAAGTTTCTTCACAAAGTGGTTGAGGAGGTGGAAGGGGTTGTTTGGAGATCATGCTAAAACAGCTGCTTGAATTATTTGGTTATAGTTGGTTGCTCAGAGCACGTTTGGACATTTTAAGCAATAATGTGGCTCTCTCACTTTCATAAGACAGGGATTCATAATGTTTGAAGATGAGAGGGGTCATGCTTTTTTGTTTGTTTGTTTTTTAAATTCTAGTGAGGAGGGTGTGACATTTCCCTGGTGTTATCTGGACCAGTGATCTGCTAGGTCACTCCAATCCTTGACTCTGGGAGCCAGCCTTACCTTGCTCTGCGGTGAGAATCCCCACTCCAGGTCTGTTCACCCACAGCCTCTAGCACAGGCTGGTTTGTTTACTTGACAAAGTAAACAAAGCCCCCTGGCAGGCCGGGCCGGTTTGTTTACTTGCTGCATCCGCAGGTTTGGCCGATCGCGGCTCCCACTGTCCGCGGTTTGCCATCCCAGGCCAATGGGGGCCGCGAGAAGAGGCATGGGCTGAGGGATGTGCTGGCCGCTGCTTCCCACAGCCCCCATTGGCCTGGGACTGCGAACCGCGGCCAGTGGGAGCCGCGATTGGCCAAACCTGCGGATGCAGCAAGTAAACAAACCGGCCTGGCCTGCCAGGGGGCTTACCGTGGCGAGCCGCATGCCAAAGGTTGCCGATGCCTGCTCTAGCATGTAAGCGGCTCACAGCTACGTGAATGACCCCTTTTGGCCTGCCGCTGCTTGGATTATGCAACTGAATGGCACTAGCTAATATGTCTGGTC
The DNA here is from genome assembly GCA_037349315.1 of Chelydra serpentina. Classification (NCBI taxonomy): domain Eukaryota; kingdom Metazoa; phylum Chordata; order Testudines; family Chelydridae; genus Chelydra; species Chelydra serpentina. The sequence goes on from JBAIAC010000042.1 coordinate 35,381,093, forward strand.
CCAGACACAATCCTAGGAATCTTCGTCTTGCAGTGTCCAGTTATGCCCACTGGACGCTGCAAGCTGATATGAGTTAGTCAGTTTAATAAAGAAATTGATATGTTCCAGGCTTGTTATCCCAAGGGGAATCTCTGACAAGCTTCAGACCAAATGCACTGCTTCAGGTGGAATAAACAAACAAATTTATTAACTATAAAATATAGATTTTACGTGATTATAAGACAAAGCATAACAAGTCAGTTTTGGTCAAGTGAAATAAAAGCAAATGCATTCGAAGCTGATTTTAACACTTTCAGTGCCCTTACAAACTTTGATGTTTCTCACCACAGGCTGGCTGGTTCTCCTTCAGCCAGGCTCTCCCCTTTGATCACTGCTTCAGTCACTTGGTGGTGGTGTCTGGAGATGTAGGTGGAAGAGAGAGGAAGAGCATGGCAAACATCTCTCCCTGTTATCATGTCCTTTCTTCCCTCTTGGCTTTGCCCCCACTGCTTCAGAGTCAGGTGAGCATTACCGTATCGTAGTTCCAAACTGACCCAGGGAAGGAGGGTAACTCACTCGAGAGTCCAACAGATCCTTTGTTGCTGCCTAGGTCAGTGTCCTTTGTCCCTGTGAGGCTGGGCTGGGTTTGTCCCGTTCATGCCCTGATGAGCTGTGAACTGTCCCTCTGCTCCTGGAGAGTTTTGCCTGAGCCTCTGCTCCTGGAGAGTTTTTGCCTGGGCTTGTTTTAAGCCATGAGGACATATTTTCAGCCTCATAACTATATACATGAAATTACAACCTGTAACATTACTATAACAACAATGTTCAGTGCATCATGAGCCTTCCAAAGACACCCAACATGACAAACTTTGCATTAGATACCACACAATCATATTATAAGGATGAATATGGGAGTGCAGGGTGCAGGTACAGAGCGTCAGAGAAGGATTGCCCTGTCTATGTAACCCCTGCCCACAAGGATGGGCAAATAACGGAGCAAAACTCCACAAGGTTCTCCCTCATGTTGTTTTCCCCTAATCATTCAGTTGGGCAGGTGAAGGGAAGAAGGGAACTGTTTCTCCTATATAAGTCATTATAACAAGTCAGAATTCACTATGAGGAACTATGAGATTTACCCAACCAATATTGCTGCCTATTACCAGTCCCAGTCAAACAGCCATCACTTAAATCCCAGCCAATGGTGCAATATTTCCCAAGCAAATTACTCTCGTGACACATTAGGACGCAGTAGGTCTAGCAACTCTTCAAGAACAGTGAACCAGCTAGTAGAGAAACACTTCAAAGGGTCCATCCATTGGGGTGTGCTTCAGAACCTGCTGATCCAGCCACTATAATTGCAGTCTGAAGAAGAGAAGGGAGTAGATGACCAGGAGAGAGAAGCGGGGAGAGAGTGGCAGCTGAATCTGAGGAATACTATATAAAATAAACAATAGGCTAATTTTGTAATCATAACAACATTATGGACTTACAGTACTACACAAACATCTTGAGCCTCAAATTCATGGTTGATAATAATACTATACATTTCTAGTGCACTTCCCCTCTAAGGATCTCCAAATATTTTAAAGACAATAATGAAATAAGTAAGTAAATTAATTACCTGCACTGTGAGATAGAGATATATTATCACTTCCATTCCACATCTGGGAAAACTGAGGCAAAAAGTGTCTTCCTAAGGTCACATAGCAAATCCATGAAAGAGCCTGGTACAGAACCCATCTAGTCCTGTGATTTAACCACTAAACTAAAGCCTCAGTGTAATGCTATAATTTAAATACTGATTTATATTTTCAAAGTAAGGCACATACATAGGTGCATAGAAACATATGTGCCCTAACTTATGACACAAAATACCCAATGTGTGTACAAAAATTAAGCCCAGGCATATAACTCGGCTATGTATGTATGCCTGCACACACAGAGCATTTGTGCATGTACATTTAGGCACATAAATATGTCCTTATACAGCTCAAGGCAGCTAACTTTGAGAATATGATCCCATATGCATTTTGTGTGTGTATATTTATAGCATGAATGCAACATGTATTTATTTACCTGGTTTCCACCTGGTTTAAAGCAAAAGGAAGTTGTATTTTATAAAATTATACATTTAAAAAATTGTGGGTATGTACTTACACAAGTTGCAGGCAAAGTTGGGAGTAGCTGAAGATTTTAATCAATTTCACATTTATAACTATTTGAACATCTGTTTGCACACTTATCAGTTTAAAATGGTGCTTTTAAAAAGCATGTTTCCATGCAACACAAAGCTTGTGGAACAGCTGTCTTCATACATTGGTTACATTACAGGATAAAGGTTGAGATAACATTTTACAAACTTAGAATTGTATTCATATTTATAAAGTATCATATTACTATTGTGCACCATTTCAAATTAAAATGAATGATTAATATTCGCAGTTTTTAGACTTTGTTCAGAGCTGCTGGGTATACATATAGTATACGTATAGCTAAGTATGATTTGGAAAATAATGCAGGCCAGCTGTGATAAGTTCCTGTTTTCTTCAGGCGAAAGCAGATCTAAATTTATTTTTAGTTGCAGGGAATCTATATGTCAAGCTAGAGTTATGTGGTATGTGTGTGTGAGCTGTATGATAAAATCATTATTATCTGACTTCTAGAAACTTCATATTAATTGTAAATCTCTCTTAAGAAGATAAACTTATATCGGTCTTGTGCACAGATAAGGTCTGTTACACAGATGCCAGTGCCTCATAGGAAAATATTAAATATAGTTTCCACCATATAATTATATCTATTTAGATATTAACCATCTCATTTTCTATAATGGAAAAACTGATATGATATTACTATTTTGAACTTGGCCATATCCCAGCAATGAGATCTAACAGCTAGCAGGACAAAACAGCAGTAAGAATCCACCAGTACAATTCTTTAAATAGCTATATTTTGTTTTTGTGTCCTTGATAAGTCTGGGAAGGAGTAGCTTAAATAGTTTTCCCAGTCTTCTTTCAATCCTAGTCTCTATCATATTATATTTTCTTTAATGATAGATTCTTTTGAAGAGACACTTCCCTTCAGTAGAAAGTAAGTCTCCAGGAGAAACTGGGCATACTTACTATATATTATGACTAAAGCAAGACCAAGTAAAGATTTTCTAGCTTTCTTTTTTTTTGGTAGTAGACTTCAATGGACTATAATTTCAGTCATGGCTTTCAAAGTCTTTGCTAATTCAGGTTCTCTTGTTGTTCTCTCTATTTTATTTTCAAAATCCTGCTGGATAAAACATGCTATAAACACACATACATCAGGATACATGATCTGTTTAGTGTCAGATTTATACTTAGATCTAGTTGTTTGTGTGACAGTTTTTGTGTCTTCAATTCCTTTAGGGACAGATGGGAAAAAATTAAGTTATAAAGCTGATTCAAAAATATCTGAGTAATGAAAAAGATATTTTAGAAGTTTTTCAACCTCCTTTACAGTTTCTTATTATGATTAAAGAAAATCTCTTATGAGTGCTGGTTCTTTCTTTCTTTGTATTCTGTTTCTCTCTGAACTACCAGTGCAAACTTGATGCCATTACAAAAAGCATGGCTGAAACTTCCAAGACTTCTGAAATGTTGTTTACAGTAAGGGCATGTCTACATGGGAAATTAAGATGAATTAAAAAAAGGTCTGAATTTATAGTGCATTGGTCTAAGTGCATTTCTGAGGGTCCACACAAGGATTTAATGTACTTTAAATTCACACCTTTCATTAATACAGCTTCACTTCTAGTATAGATGAGCCCTAATAGATTTACCTACTTCTAACAATGGATGTCAGCAACAGTGCAGTTTGCTCAGATGTTGAAAACTGTGTAACTGAAAATATAGGCAGGACCAAACTGTGTTTAGCTGTTTTTTCAGAAACTGTGGCTGAACCACTCTTCAAGATATGTAGGAGGGCTGTGTGGGAAAGTTTTCACTGCTGGGTTAAACCTACTCTGAGAAGAAAGAAAGGACTTCAGTTTCTAGCACCTTCAAAATGGCTCTCTTCAAGGAGAAAACAGAAAGAACAAAGGGAACAGAACTACAATGGTGCTTTAAATACTATAAAACATTTTAAAGGAAGTTAAAAAAATTGCCAAAAAATAAGGTGTGTGTGTGTGTGTGGGAAATAATCTTTCTAATAAAGATGAGGGATGAAAGAGGCAATAAGCAATTGGGAAGCGCTGGAAACATGCAAATCTGGACCTAATCGTTTCACAGGCATTAACATTTGTTTTGAAAACCTGCTCAAAGCTCTTCTCCTTCCTATGTATTAAAAAAGAAATGTTAAAAGACAGAATAATAATGCCAATGATGTTTCCATCGTCAGTCAGAACCAACAGTGTCACTCCATTTTTGAGCATTTTGCACAAGCATGTTTGTTTTGTTCCCATTCATTTTCTTGTATTCACTCTAATAAAACTCCTAACCTTAATGTACTCATTTAGTGTTTATGTGGACATCACAAGTCTACAGAAATGTCACTGTAATTCAGCATTAACAATCAAAACATGTGTTAACATCTGAACTTAATAGGAACGGAATTACATCTTTTGGCATTTGAAGGTTTTAATTTCAGCCCAGTATATTTTATTTACTGGGGCATTTATTTTTCTTCCAATAATTCAATGAAGTACAATATCTACTGCAGGAAACAGAATATCAACATTTGTTAATATTTGTTGTTTTCTTCTTGAAAATTAATTTTAAAAGAATACTTTTGTGTACAATTTACATTTTAAATAAATACTTATAGCAGATGTATGATTTGCTTTATGATATTCTGGGAGGCCAAATATGCCAACATATACTATACTGTGGCAAATGAGAAAACCTCTGGAGTAATCATCTGCATGGAACTAATGTTATATCTAATCCACTGCTTGAAAGAGACACTAACAGATTTCTGTTTTGCTAAGATATCAGTAATTAGCAAAGTCTCCTTTGGTCTTGTTCCATTTAGAATAAAAAAAATAACAACGTAAGGTCTGATTCTGACCCTATTGAAGTCAATGGGATCTTGACTTCAATGGAATAAGGGATGGATCCTTCTTCATGTCCCATATTTTGGTCAGACTTAGATATAATTTCATTGGATCTTTTAAAATGAACTACTAAAAAAATAAATTAGGTGCCTTCCTAGCTATGGTTAAGACCCTGCCCTGGGTTGTGGAGCTAGGGAGGAAAGAGGATGCAGAGTCTCCCCTTACTGTGCCCAGTGCACTGTGCAGCATCAGGATTGGGTAACTATCATGTACTCAAGAAAGCATTAAGTAAGGGGCAGTATGTACTGTGGCCTCTGAAACACTATTCCCCCAAGGGGGAATGGTCTGCTAATTAACAGGTGGGATTAGAAAAGTTATTTACCTTACAGAAACTGGAATTCCTTGAGATGTGTGGTCCTTATGTGTATTCCACAGTATACATGCACTCCATGCACTGGAGATCGGAAAATTCTTGCTAGTAGTGTCTGCTGGTCCACACCTGTGTCCTCTGCCTTCTCATGCTCCATACCGACCACCTCTGCATACCCTTCTCTACCACAGACTGTTCTAGGAAAAGATTGGCAGCAGAGGACAGGGTAGTGGGGTTCACATAAGGACCACACATCTCAGAGAACTCCAATTACTTTAAGCAAATAACTCTTCTTTCTTCATCAAGTGATGATCCCTGTCACAGCTCAGGGAAGTTGTACCCGTATTCTTCCTCTGTGGCCCCTCAAGTGCCACCACTCAAGGCTCCAGGATCCTCTCTCCCTCCTGACTGAGGTTTTTCCCAAGCGGCACAGTTCTCTGCCTACCCTGTGATATACCCAGAAAACCAGAATGCATAAATTGTCCAGCGTCTGTGCTTTGCTTTCTCTTCAAAGTCTATAAACAACATAACTACTAGCACCACACAGCTCTTTCTAAACAAGCACATTTATTCTTAAGGTGAAAGCATTACAGAGAAAACATATTACAAACAATAAAAGAAACTATATGCATGCTAATAAGCTTATCGGAGATCAGTCCCCAACTCCACCAAGGGCTCTTGTTGTAGTCAGTTCTTCCAAACCTTCTCTAAGGACTGCCTCCTCCCCCCACCCCGGTCCTATCCATTTGTTGGCTCAGAAAGAAGGTTCTGAGTCAGTTTAAAGTCAAGCTATTTATTCAACAGTCCTTTCTTTGTCTGTTGGTCTCTGGAGAATCTAGTTTGAGCTAATATATGTGAACCTCCCCAAACTTTTTATTTTTTTATATTGCCTTCTTTATATTTATGAATATGTTATTGGATTTTGGATCTAGTCTTGCAGCGCTTGCAGAGGTAAACTTTGTCTATACAAGGACTCTGACAGAGCCTTAAAATTTCAACTTTATTGTGTCTGGGACTTCTTCATTTGGGCAGTGGTGTTTCAGAGAAACTGCATATTTGTGTCAAATATTCTTCTTTAGTGATCTTCATAACGAGTATTTCAGGTAGGAAAACTTTTGTTATATTTCTTTTGCTCTGTTGCTGAGAAAGATTAGGGCTGTGATCGTAGATAGCCTGTTAATGTTTTCATTAAATATTTTAAATCAAGGATGGGCTAATAACAACAATACTTTGCACTTTCATCTGAGGATATCAAACTACTTTATAAATATTAAAGAGCTCTGTCAGTCTTGCCATTCTTGGCATCAGAGGCTCTTTCTCTTCAGCTCCTGACATATAGAACAATATCCCTATATTCTTTTGCTTCAGCAACTTTACATCCCATTTCAAATCTTATTGCAGTAGACTCCTTACTTACACCGAAAATTTTCAGATTCAAGACCATACTAAATTAGACCCTGAATGGGGACATCCCTTAACTTTTGACATATCTCCTTTTGTCCACTCAGTTCCCTGCTAACAAATCAATACAGCCTAGCACATCAAACTAGCAGATATAACAGAAAATGACTTTTGACATGAAATATCTATTTCACATAACTGCAAAAGTCTGTAGAATTTTATACTTAAAGAAAAGTCTGTCTGGTGTGCCACCTCTTACGTAGTGTGGTAACCTCACCTTCTGTAACACTTATGTGATATTTCCCCATTCTCCAATGCTAACTCATGCAAAACATTAGATAGCAGTTTTCAGTCGAACAGTTTTATTAGATAATCCATTTAAAAAAGAATAGTTTCTGGTGCTCTAATAATTTAGATTTCTACCCTTTGATAATATCTGTTGCTTACACAGACTTGCCTTTGTCTCCCAGATACAGAGAGGAGAACCATTATGTTTGATTTCTTCCAGCAGTTGTACTTCTCTGGGATTCTCTATGCTTCCGCAGATTACTATTCTGTGCAGTTCTACGAAGTTACCATTTCTCACAGTAAATTTCTGCTCTCATAAGTCACTGAACTGGGACACAGGAAAGCTGGGTTCAATTCCTAGCTCTGCCATAGATTTCCTGTGTGACCCTGAGCAAGTCAAGCAAGGCCACATTATTAAAGTGCTCAGTGCCCAGCATCTCCCATTGTGACATTTATGGCCAGATTTTACAAAAAGCTGTGCTGTGCTCTTTTGGAAATCTGGATGTCTAATTTGATATCTAAATGGGAGCTGAACTATTTTGAAAACTTGGTCATAGTTTCTCTGTTCTTCAGTTCCTTGTATGTAAAATGGAATAAATAATTCCTTACTTTACAGGGGAGTTGTGAGGATAAATTCATTAATGTTAGTCAGGATCTCATGTACTTATATATAGGAAGAATCTAGAGATAAATAGATATTGATTGCATAACCACGGCTGTAAATGTTTCCATTTCTGGCAGACTCTGAGGTTTGGTCTGTGCTGCAAAGTTTGGTCAGCTAAGAGTATGAAAAAAAATCACACACACCCCATAGCCAACAGTTCTGCCAACAAAATCCCTGGTATCGACTCATTGTGTACTGTGGTCCAGCTGGCAGCCCAACGGCTGGATCCAGACTGCAGGACTATTCTGTCTAGCCCCGGAACACATTCAACCTCCTCTATAAAATGGCATCACACTCACTGTATGTGGAAGGTCACACCTCATAGAGCATATATTTCTGAATGTGGCCCACAGAAGTGCCCCAAAGCTAGCGTCCAGCTCACACTACTGAAAAGTTGGACCACCCCTTTATTGCCGGCATATGCTATGTCTCCATTTTCAGCATAGCTAAACTGGTAAAGTCTCTGTAGTGTAGACAAGCCCTGCGGCTTTGCTCCATTCAAGTTTACATTAACTTCTGACCACAGTGTCTTTCTCCTGTTCAGTGCGTGGTTTCTCCTGAATTCCTGAGACATCACACTTCATTCCTCCCTCACTGGGCTGTATTTCAAAACACGCTGAATGTTTCCCTTCTTTAGCTGCCCCCATGACTGCCATAATTATCTCATTGTAAACTGCAAGATGCTGAATGCTTCCAGCAAGATGTTGAGCAACCTCAATTCTCATTGGAATCAATGTGATCTGATGGTGCTCATTATCTAGGAAGGCCAGATCCCAGGAAAACACTGTGCTGGCAAGGGGAGAGAAGGAATCGGTGTTCTTCTAATGTTTATTTTAAATGCCAGGAAACTGTCAGACACCAGCGTTCCATTTGCCTCTTATTTGGACTATTGCTCTACAGAGATTTTATTTTATTTTTTGTCCTCTGTCAAATTCTTTTCCTGCTATTTTAATTAATCTTCTCCAAAAGGCAAGCCCCAGAATGATGGCTAAGTTCCTAGACTTTCTGTTAAAGGGAAGGTGTGCATCTCTATAAGAAAATACTGTTGCGGAAGACAGAAACTATGGAAAACATTGAGACCATACAACAGAAAGCGCAGGTGGAAGAGGGAAGAGAAGTCTTGTTCTGTGAATGACGGAATTAGACTGAACTTGTTGATTTTGTTAAAATTGCTGCAAAATCCACTAGTATTCTGTGATAATCAGGGTCCAGGCACCTAAGGGGAGAATAGAAGGTTTAAACTCCCAAAAATAAACATTTATAGTATGCAAGCAGTTGGTTTATCATTGTACTATAAAAATGTTGCGTAATGTGTCTTTTATCAAATCTTTAATGTTCTGAACACCATAGTCATTATGAGATATGTATACATATAATGCTTATGAATGTACATATGCATATAAAAATGTAAATTGCAACTGTGGTGCAACTTTAACATCACCTCACAACAGGGTGGTGATACAATCAGGCATGGACGATTACCTCCCAAGCCAGCTGTTTACACAAAACCAGCTTCAGGTACCCATCCATTGTCCAGCCCAGGAAAGGACAAAGGTGGACCATTAAAATTAATGGAATGACACTGAGACAACTTGTGATTTCCCCAGTCGAATAGCCATGAGTCACCTGACCATAGTCTGAGAAAGGAAAAAAAGGGGGTAAAGTCTTTTAAAAGGAGGCTTGAAACTGAAGTGTTCATCCAGAAACTGAAGGACAGCCTCTGGGCAGCTGTACACCTGGAAATTGTTCAAAGGTAATAGATAACTTGCATTAGAAAAAGGATTTTATCTAATGTAGATGTGCAAAGCCTGGTTGCCTCTTAATTTTCTGTGTAACTTATATATGTTTGCGCTCCATTACTCTTTCATCTTTGAGTCTGTGTTTTTTCTATTAAATAAACCTTTTGTTCATTTTAACCCAAGCGGCTCTCTGGTGTGCAAACTGTGTGGAGTGTGTATCCCAAAGTAAGCTGGTGTTTGGAGGGATGGTTTCACGCCTTTGGGGGTTGATAGATCAGAGGGGAAAAGTCCAAGTGTCTGGTACTTAAGAACTCAGGGAGGGTGGATGTGGGGAAAGGGGACTGGAAGGGTTGTTAGTGTCACCCTGCAAGGAGTAACCAGACAGCTGGAAACCAGTGTGAGACCTTGTGCTCGGAGGCTGGCTACTGGTATCAGGGATCTGAGCCATATCAGCACAGCATTAAGGCACCCCCAGGTTGCAGGGCAGGCGATGACAGGATCCCTTACTGGTCTGGCCGCTGATCCCCAAAACATCACACATTCAACCCTGTGCCTCTGTGAAATTCACTCAGTAAATGGTTCTCTATAAAGGTGCACAGCTCTGCACTATTGGATCCTGGCACAGGACCAGGGACCAAAGAAGGCAAAAATTAATGCACAGGTGTCTAATGTCGTAGGAAGAAAGTCAGCTTGGAGTTTGGCAATGGACATGAACTTCTACCTTTTGACTGTGTGGATATAGAGAGAGGCTAGGTAAGCATTCTAACCCCTTCCTTTTTTAATACAGTCCATGGGCCAGATCTGACATCAGTCACACTAGTGTAAATTCAAAGTTAACAATTGGAATCAGCTGTTTATTCTGGATTTACACTGGTGTACGCGAGAGTAAATGGTGGCCCCTTGCCACTAAGGGGTTCTCCTCTGCAAGGAAAGGTTGCTGGAAAGTTAATAATCTTGAAGCACTAGGTTTTACTGAAATAAATTAAACATTGTTATCAAAACGTGACTGGACATGGTTATTGTAAGAAAGCAGCTAGAAAGATCGGAGTTACAGCTGGTTTTAAAAAGTCCAGAACTCTTCCATGCCTTCTCCTCCACCCTATAAGAAAACAAACTCAAATAAGCAGCCTTGCAATCATACCACAAAGCTACCTCTTTCATCACTTCTGTCCATACATGCAAGGAAACAAATAATTCTGTTTTGTTTTAAAGAAGAAGAGATGACAACTTGCTTTGAAAACAGTATCAAATTACCCTATCTGAAAGGCTTTCTGTATGGGGGCATTACCACTATCATGAACCCTGTTCAACCTATCCTTTTATAACCACCCTCTCTCCTTGTGGCAGGTAAAGGCCCCACTTCAGAGAGTGTGCATCACATGTGCTGTCTTAATTTCATTCTGCAGCCATTACAATAATATTTTAAATATGAAATCCTGATGGAGGAGGATGAAATGAGCACAAGTAAAAGAGACCAATTACACAATGACAGCACAATAACATTGTATTGGCAATGAATATATTTAAAGTAGATAGTAAAAAAAAAGAAAGCAGTTAAGCATTTTCACAATTAAATTTAAATAAATGGAGATATGCCAATCTCCTAGAACTGGAATGACCTTGAAAGGTCATTGAGTCCAGTCCCCTGCCTTCACAAGCAGGACCAAGTACAGTCCCCTGACAGATTTTTGCCCCAGATCCCTAGTGGCCCCCTCAAGGATTGAACTCACAACCCTGGGTTTAGCAGGCCAATGCTCAAACCACTGAGCTATCCCTCCCCCCCATGAGATGTTTAGGTACTTGCAGCCAGATTCTGAAGTCAGTAGATTGCAGAGAGTGTAAAGTCAGAGAAGAATTTGGCCCAAGCTAGTTTACTGTGAAAAAAAATAATCAAGAAATAGTTCAAAGGAAAAAAAACTCCAATAACTGAGCATTTTAGATACTAGCCGCTACTGGATTTGTCCAGAATTTGTAGAATAAACTATATTTTTGAAGGTGGTGTTTGAAGTATGCTTTCCAGTGTTTTATGACATTATCATATGTACCAGAATGTGCCCAAGGTCAAAGAAGGGAAGGCAGGTGGCTTTGGGGTGGAGATGGGCAAACAGACTACCAGGTCTTGCTTCCCATAAGGCAGGGGGAACTATCCTGGCCTGAGATGCTCCACGCTGATAAGAGGCATGACTGGGTGGCACTGTAGCTTGGGTCTCATCCCTTCCATACCTGCCACAGCTCAGTGCCTGGCAGTGAGTGAAGCACACACCACACCTTTTCAAATGCTAAAATAGTTACTGCTCCTGAGTATGCTGTTAAAGTACATAACTCCTTACATCCTGAAGGCAGGGCTGGCCTTACCATGAGGCGAACGGAGGCGTCCATCTCAGGTGCCAGACTGTGGGGGGCGCCACTGGGACCCAGAGTGTAGAAAATTGTGTCTGCTGCTGGTGCATATGTATTCTCTCTGCTCTAGATGCACAGAGATGGTGGAGTGCTGTGCTAGAGAAAGGAGGGCACAAGAGATATAGCAGGCAGGCAGGAGAAACGGTGAGAGGGAATAACAGAAAGCAGCAGGAGCTCCAGGGAGAGAGAGGAGGAGGAGCCTCTTATGTACATCTCTAGCCCTCCCAGGAGCCTGGACTGATTAACACCAGCTTCTCAGGGAGCTTCCTGTTTCCTGCTGCTTCCCTGTACCCAACTGAGGAGAACAGGCAGTCAACTGAAGTAGTAGGAGCCACTTAGGCCCTTAAGACGCTGATATCATCCCTCACTCAGGCCTTGCTACCAGCCTGCTTATTTGTCCCCTTCAGTTGAGTGTTGAGAGTCACTATAGCTGTCACAGAACAGCAGTCATGAGTGAAAGAAGAAAACACCCCTCTGGAGCAGCATTCAGAAAAAGAAAGAAAGCAAAGAAAGCTTTTCTATCTAAGCAGAAAGGAGCTCTCCTGAGATACATAGACACAAATGTTCACTTCTGGCCCCAGTGAGGATGTGAGTGGTGAGGAGATGCCTGATCTTCCAGAGTGCAGGTGACCTGGCAGCTACTGCAGCATCCATATCTCCATCTCAAATGGATGTAACCATGCACATTCCTGAAGAAAAATGTAGATCAGAGATGGGTGTGGTGGAGCTGCAAGAAATAGCTGCTGCTGAGTTTAGTTCCTTAAGTCTAGATGATCCAGGACTGTGGACCCACTTGAGCAGTAGCCTGAGGGACTTCCTTGTACTACATGGGCCACAGCAAGTGAAAAACTTCATGTTCCCCAAAGACAATGAAAATAGAAATTTCCATCCAACACGTTACTGGTGTGAAACCCCCAATGGTGACAAAGTGGAGAAGCCATGGCTTATGTACTCAGAAACCCAGAATGCTGCATAGTGTTTTTGTTGCAAACTCTTCCAGTCTAATGTTCCAGCCACATTGGGTTCTACAGGAACAAAGGACTGGAAAAACATGGCTAGAAATCTGGCATGCCATGAGAAGGCAGCAAATCACCAGAGAACATTCCATAGGTGGAAAAAGCTTGAGATGAGACTAAGGTTAAAGGCCACCATAGATAATCAGCATCAAGAGAAGATTGCATCAGAGTCTCTCTTGGCAAAATGTTCTAAAAAGGCTCATTGCCTTTGGGAGAATGCTTGCTATGCAAAACCTAGCACTGCGTGGCACTTCAGATCAGCTGTATGGTGCCAAACAATGGAAACTTCCTTAAAATTGTGGCGCTGATGGCTGGGTTTGATGCTGTATTTCAGGAGCATCTAAGAAGAGTCACCACCAAGAAATGTATACACACCACTACCTTGGAAAAACAATTCAAAATGAGATCATACAGTTACTGGCAAAAAAAGTCAAACAGAAGATTGTGGCAGATCTGAAGTCAGCAAGATATTACTCTGTAATTCTGGACTGCACACCTGACAGCAGCCATACGGAACAAATGACTTTAATGATGCGTTTTGTAACAACAGAACCTAGTGAAAATGTCTCTGCAATGGTGACTGTCAGAGAGCATTTTCTAGAATTTATTGACATTGATGATTCTACAGGAGCTGGTATGACAAATGTGCTTCTTAAAAAGCTGGAAGATATGGGAATTGCGATAGCTGACATGAGAAGTCAGTGTTACGATAAGTGTGCCAACATGAGAGGAAAGAACAGAGGAGTGCAGACAAGGATCCGAGAGTTAAACCCTCAAGCTTTTTTTGTCCCATGCAGTTCTCATTCATTGAACTAGGTGGTCCGTGATGCAGCATCAGCTTCTAGTGAGGCTGTTGAATTTTTCAATGTAATTCAAAGCATCTATGTATTTTTCTCTGCATCAACTCATCGATGGCAAATTTTGAAGCAACATCTGGGAGCATCCTCTCTGACACTGAAACCACTGAGTGCCACATGATGGGAAAGTTGAGTGGAGGTGATAAAGCCTAACACACACCAAATTGGGAAGATAGATGATGCCATAGTTGCCATTATGGAGGATAATGCTATGACAGGAACTGTTCATGGGAGAATAATGGCAGAGGGAAATGGAATCATCAGAAACATACATAACTTCACATTTCTGTGTGGCTTAGAGTTGTGGCATGACATACTGTTTGAAATAAATGTTGTAAGCAAGAGACTCCAAAGTGTTGACCTTGATATATCCGGAGCAATGGAACAACTGGACAAAGCAAAGTCATACCTACAGTGTTACCGGTCAGATGAGGGATTTCAAAATGTTCTGAAGAGTGCACAGAAGTTGGCAGAGGAACTTCACACTGAAACTATTTTCCCACCCATTCAAGAATACAAGAGTCACTGAAGAAGAAGACATTTTGATTACGAGGCATGGGATAATCCCATAAGAGACCCCAAACAACAATTCAAAGTTGAATTCTTTAACCAGGTGCTAGATTGCACAATATAGTCAGTTGAAGAACGTTTCATGCAGCTCAAGGAATACAGCAGTATATTTGGGATCTTGAATGATATTCCAAAACTCCTCACTATACCTGAAGAAGACCTACACTAGCAATGCAGGGCACTAGAGACAGTGTTGACACATGATGACATGCGTGATATTGATGTGAGTGATTTAGGTGATGAACTGAAAGCCCTTTCAAGATCCATTTCAGCAGGATCAACTCCAAAGGCTGATCTGGAATATATGTGCACAAATAAGATGACCAACCTCTTTCCAAATGCTTTTATTGCTCTGTGCATACTTCTAACATTTCCTGTAATAGTTGCCAGTGGATAATGCAGCTTCTCCAAGCTGAAGTTAATAAAAACACATCTACGCTCCACAATGTCACAGGAGAGGCTGGTCGGCCTTGCAACCACCTCAACAGAGCATGAGCTGGCCCAGAATGTGGACCTTTAGGAAGCAGTTCAAAATCTTTGCAACCAAGAAGGCACAGAAAGCAACACTTTGATTATTCAACCAGATAAAAATGTCAGCGTTTACTGTGCAGACAAGAAAAGTTACATTTGCTGTTCAGTCATTTGAAAGTTAAGCATTACTTAAAATTTTTTAACAAGGCATTTTAAGTTGTTAGTTCTCCTTTATTGAGGTAGGTAGCAGAGCAGTACCATGAGAGGAGTAGAACAGGAAGAACGCAGAATTGAGACCCTTCAAGGTTTTGGCCCAAGCGAGTGGGTATGGAGGTGTCATTTGAGCTCCCCACCTCAGGTGCCAAAATGTTGTGTGCCAGCCCTGCCTGAAGGCAAAGTGTCTCATGAAACTGCTGCTCAGACAGAGCACCTTCAACTGCCAAAGCCAAAATCTAGTCTGATAAAATAGAAAATAATACATTATGGCTCTCCTGAGGTTTCAGAGATAGTGTCCTTGCTTAGTTTTGCATTGATAATAATCAACGAGAAATGGTAGGTATGTGACAGGAGCACATTAAGAGAACCATTTGGCTGTTAACAAGTGATAGAAAATGAAAATAATAAAAGCTCACATATAGTTAACATTACTGGATAATTTTTTTCTCTCTAAAAACATTTCAACTGGCTTTTTAATTCTCAGCACCAACATGGTTGATACACATCATAATAGAATATTTGTATTTCTTTAGTGCTTCTAGTTGAGGATTTCAGAGCACTTTACAAATGTTAACGGAGCCTCACAGTACCCCTTGAAATAAAGATGTATTATCTTAGACAGGGAAACTGAGCCACAGAGATGTTATGATTGACTGAAGTCACACAGCAAGTCTTTGAGAGAGCCAGAAATAACCTTAACATGCAGACCTCTGTTTTTCCCCAAGACCAAACTGCTCCAGAATCATGGACAAAGTTTACCAAGAAAAGCATTACTAATATTATCCAGCCTTAACCTGATTTCCAGCACACATACATACGCAGAGGCAACTAGAATAATGTGGACAGATTTCATTACAGTTGCATCCTAGCTAAATTAAATCCAGATAAAAGAAAAATAACTGGCTTTAATGTTCTTCCTGCTGTACATTTGTGCTTATCCAAAATAAAATGATTTTACATTTTTTTGTCATCTTGTGTGTGTCTGCGTGTGTGCATGGAATACTACATATCAGCTAGTTTTTCACTTTACTAAACAAGGAGATTCCTCCTTTGCTAAATAGCTCTTCCTCCTGTTTGTTCGTACCAAGAGGTCAGAATCCCTTATGGCCTTATATATAATCTGTTGCTATGGAAATGATTGTGGTGTTACAAAGGGAGGATTATGACCTCTTAGTATGAAAAAAACGTTAGGTTTCCATTACATTTTCAGCTAGCACTGAGACATTTTCATTTTAATGTTGGGAGTTACCCTTCCTAAATGGATGCGGGGCTAGTTGATAGACGTGTAGCTGATAAGTGTTATCCCTAGTCATTAGTGATTGTGCCAATGCTTTGATTTCCAAAAGATAACGAATAACTTAATAAAGAACTGCCAATGGAAGGACTGAAGCCTTTAGCTAAATACTGAATAGCTTTCACTGCTTAAAAAGGATTTATCAGTACATGATGCAAGTTGAAGAATTACCACCAAATCCTGGCAAAAAATAATACAAAACATAGCAGGGGGAAAACAAGAATAAGTGGTACAAGACTTTTAATTAATGTAAATTTTCATGTTGCTTAATTTTCTTTCATTATATGTTTTGGGATTAAAGAGAGAAACAATTCATTACTTGACTGCCTATTGCAAGACATCTCTGGCCTTGACTGATAATAAGAAGGACTGAATGGTATGAAGCCTAAGGAATGAAGCTCAATCACTCCCAGCAATTACTGTGTCTTATTGATAACTTGCAGCTCTATCCTGCAAATGCCATCTCTGGAACAAAGCCTGTCACAGATCAGACTGAATCCATTAAAAAGCTTTGATTAACATGTCCCTGGGGTGTGCTGTGGAAACTTTTTACGCCAAATGACAGCCGATTGCTACTGCTTCTGAATTGTCCTCCTGAAATACTCTTGTGTTTTAATCTAGTGCACAGTTTAAATTAAAAAACGGCAATGACTTTGTGTGACCTAAATACAAGCCGCTTTTATTCATTGTGGGATTTATCAACTGCTTGCAGATTAAGTGCTCAGAGAAGCAACAATTAACCTTACTGTGGGTTAGCTAATATTAATTATATATCTCCAGTGCTTTCTTGTACTAGCTACATGTGTCCACCGAAAGGGTCATATTTAATGTGCTCAGTTTAGTGGACAAGAAGCTTTGTACTTGTCCTCCCTTGAAAACAAATTGTTTGTATTTGACAAGCATAACATCAACGATGTTGGCTTTCTTTAGTAGTAGACATTGATGTGTAAATGGATTCTGGTCCTTTTAAAGCACAAAAGCTCAAGCTTTCTAGGCCTCAAATTTCAAGAGGGCAAGGAGCCCCCTCTAACCAGCCAATCATCTTCACATCATCCACTGAGAAAAGCAATCTTTATCTAGTGTGGATATTATTTTTCCTTTGTTACCTGCAGTTCCATGTAAGACAAATGCTGAATAGTATGTGTCAGGGCCAGCAGGGAATACATTATAAACAAAAAATGGATTTCTTTATACTCCAGTAAAATACGTATGTAGAAACACCTACAGGTAAAAGAAGTACTCGCCAGAAGATCGTTCAATGTGATGTGCTAGAATCTACAAAAGAGGTATAAAATAAGGGCCAGATCCTGTTCCCACTGAAATCAATATCAAAGCTCTCACTGGCTTCAGTGGGAGCAGGACTGGGCCCCGAAGAGAATAAATTTGCAAAGCTACAGTCACCAGTTAACATTTATTAGATCTCCTTTTTGCCTGCAAAATGCTTAGATGTCTCATTTTGCTGAATACATCATTTGCTATTCAAATGGGTTAGTTACTGTCCATGTATGTCATATTTATATTTGATCTAAACAGCCAATATTTTACCATACTTGCATGAGGTTACTGTGGATAGCAACTGTTTAGTTAAGGCAGCAGGTGTCATTTATTTTTAGGCCTACTTTTCCACTCCCTTTTCACCTTTTCTCTGAAGAATTACATTGAGACTGGCATTTCTCAGGTGTAGTCTCTGCTCAAAAGTAAGCTTGGGTTTTACCTGAAATTTGGAAGACAAGCAAGCCATTTTGTGGTTAAGATACTATGAATAATTCCTATTATTAATTATTATTAGTAGTAATAATACCATGGTAGTGCGCCTGAGAACATTGCACAGGGGTAAAGGTTAGGAGGTAGGATTAAAAGGAGTCAATGTGAGGTTTGCATTACCTATACATCACACAACACCTGCACCCAATAGTGTGTAAAGATACAGAGCTGCTTTCTACCTCCAGGAAGCTAGTATTAATAACTAAGGTATTCAATAGTACCCTAATGAGTAACACATTTGGAATGCATTGTGTAAATAGCTCGTTCTGAACTATCGTTTGATTGAAGATAAAACAGAGTTAGTACACACTTATTCTGCTATTGCATACAGTTTGGCAAACCGCTTCTTCTGCAAACATCATAAGAATGCTGAAATAAGCAAAGTATGAAGCACTTTATTTGTTATGGGGTATTTGAAGCCAGCTATGTTGTTATATTATAGATAACAGCTATATAGTCACAGCCATTTTATACAGTTAAATTGCGTGATCTTATTACAATGAAATCTATATATGTATATCATTCTCAAGAACACTTAATCTTAAGTGAAATATCAGCATCCACTAACATGTGTATTGATAGTAGCTGCTAACTTTGGATTCAGATCATAAGTTCATCTTGGGTACATCTGTCACTGGTCTCTGTCAAACAGGATAGTGACCTAGATGGGCCATTGGTCTGAACTTGTATGGCAATTCTTATGTTCCTGTCTTTGTAGTTTGTATATAAACATAAGGAAATATTAGCTCTTCAGTGGCAGCCAAGGAGGGGGAGTGCAAAGTCCACCCCTGTGCCCGCAGATCTTGAGGATGCTCTTTGTCAGTCTGGTCCCCTCATCCCAAGCTAGAGAAACCTGAAGAGAATGGCACAGCAGCTGGGGATCAACAGCCATGCTCCCTTTCCCCCAGCCACACCCACTGCACCAGACACAGGCAGGGTTGGAGGTAGTGTAGGAACTGCTAGGGCTACTCTATGCTACACAAGGATCCTCATATGCAGGGGTGATCCTGCAGTGACTAGGCCCACTAGCTTTAGATCATAGGTGCACTGATACAGCTGAGAATCTGCCCCTATATGTAAGACTGAGGGAAGGACTACACTGCCACTTAAGTTGATGTAACTTACGTTGCTCAGGGGTGTGAAAAAGACACTCTCCTGAGCGATGCAAGTTACAGCAACCTAAGCGCTGTCCACTCTGGCGGTATGTCAGTGGGAAATGCTCTCACCCCAACACAGCTTCTGCTTCTCGCAAGGTGGAGCAATTATGTCAATGGGAGAGCATTCTTCGATCAGCATAGAGCGTCTTCACCAGATGCACCACAGTTGCGCAGCTGCATCGGTGCAGCAGTGCTGATGTAGCGCTTCTAGTGTACACCTGCCCTGATATATGAATCAAAGTGACATATAAATAGCTCTACCTGCCAGCGAGAAAATGGTATCTAGAACACAGCATAAAGCAGGTACTTAATTATACATGAATACAAAGATTAACACAAAATAATCCCCTATACTATATTGTAATCTGAGGAAGATTATCACCCTGTGAAGACAGCAACTGTCCAGGTTGTTATTGGGGAAGTGCTATTTTGGGCTGAGTTGAACCTTCTTAAGTGCTTTCATTTAAACAGTGCTAATTCTTTGACATTAAAAATTGCATATTTTTTCCATAATTATAAGACACCAAATGATGATGAACGCCTAGTCCCTTGCCATAAGATTTAAAATCTAATAGCAAAGTCTGCACTATTTAAGGTTACAAAATTCTAAAAGATGAGCATGGAGATGTTGACGTTAAATGTATTTTACATGCACAGACACTTGACACTATAAATCTAATAAAAGGCAGAGAAGTGCGGAAGATGCTCTGCATTTGAAGAAGAGTTTGAATAAATATGCAGGGATCGCAGAAAATAAGTGCTATAGCAATAATCGACTTGTGCTATTTATACAAAATTTTAGAGCTATATATTTTAACACCGCTGACAATGCTATTTGTTGACTTTGCAGATTGACCACCCATGTATGCTTGACAACAGCTGACAAAAGACTTTCTGTGAAGGGTAATTGTAGCTACAAATGCTCTTTCACTGCCTCCATTACCTTCTTTTAGCAGGTGTAGGGCTTTATTGCTTAATACTACTCTCCTTTTTAGAAGTCTGGCTCCAAGCCCTCTTTGTTTAAACCCAGATGCTAGTCTCTATTTAACTATTCAGGTTTAAACAAAACAAAAACACAACCATCTGGAGTAAAACTGATAGGGAGGGCGGTTCATTTCTGTACCTTTTTTTCCTCTCAAAGGTGAAAGGATTTTTCAAATGCATTAATGACCCGTCTTAGATCTATTAGACACTTCACATTCAAAAAGGCTCTTTCAGAAGCAGATTCAAACAAGCTAACAGAAGCAAGGAGGAACATGCACAAGAGGCAAAATGGATTGGGAAATATAAATCAGCCCAATTATAATTCAAACAAAAACAAGTGAGAAACTCAGCTCTACTAAGGAACTATTGGCCAAGCATATGGGCTTTGCATTGATGCATAATTAAGCTTTAGACAGCTGCAGGCTTCTACAGTGCAACAGGGCACAAGATATCGTAATATACAGTAACATGCATATGTATGCTTAATGCTTAAAATAATTTTTAAAATTCATCTGAAGCATTAGATAAAAAGACATCAGCAAAAATTTAACAGTATTCAAGATGTCAGTGAACAGTGACCCAGGAGTCACAGAAAACAATGAAAATGACCAGCTTTGCCTCCAACCCTGACAGATCTTTGTAGCAATATATACATTGTTGTTTTAAATTCAGACAATGTAGTAGATCAAAGCAAGTAAGAAACATTTAACATTTTAGAGGACATTGTGTTGATAATTAAAATGACCCTTTTAAAAATACATACATGTGTATTGGGGTATTGTGACATGCAGACAGTAGCTTTCAAGATGATTAAATATTCAAGGAAGATAAAGTCTCTCCAGTGGTATTTTTAACATGTGCTTTGAGCCCAGTACTCCCTTGCTTATAGAAATAGATCTCTTTCTCCATTACAAATCATGTTTAGCATAAAGGCTGTGAAGATTGCACATTGTGATGTCAACCACTCACAGTCCTCTGTTAACAGTTTCTCCAGCTGTGATGATCTCATGAAACATTATCATCTCTGTGTAAAGAATCTGCCTATCTTTTTACTTTTATTTTCCTTGGAGGCTGTTTCTGTTGGGAAAGACTGCTATATTGTGTCTTCTAATTGTGTTAAGCCCCCATCAAATATTGCATACTTTCTATGCTGTATGTAAACCTTTGCTGTATGTGACAGATAGTGTTGATTGCCAAACTGGTTGCATATGAGAAAAACCACTCCATTTTCAGAAGCAAAGATATTCCTCTGCAGGTTTGTGCATTTTGGTTTTAGATAGCATTCATCTATTTGACATGGGGCCAAAGTTACTTCTTGGAAATTTTTAATATGATTAATCACACGTGGATAGGAACTGTAAAATCACAGTTGCCTGAGGATAAAACTGGCACTGCCAATTCGTACTTAATTTATAATCCTAAAGAGGGAGAAACAAAACAAAAGCAAAACAAGGATTTAAAGATCTGCTTTC
The DNA here is from genome assembly GCA_037349315.1 of Chelydra serpentina. Taxonomy (NCBI): domain Eukaryota; kingdom Metazoa; phylum Chordata; order Testudines; family Chelydridae; genus Chelydra; species Chelydra serpentina. Next base: position 35,402,755 of record JBAIAC010000042.1, read on the forward strand.
CTACAAAAGATGTGCAACAAAAATGGTGAGGAATGCTGTGCATAATCCATTGAAAATAGGATGGCATTAGCTATGTGTGAGTGGAAAATAAAGTACTATTGAACACAGGGTAGGAGAATGTAAGAAAATGTAAAAACACTGAGAAGCAAATTTGGTTCTTCTTGAAAATATTGATTTTAATGGTGTCATTAAACTGTGATGTCACTCATTTTTTCCTGGTATACAATTAATTGCCTATTGTATGAGAACATTGCAATTAGGTGGCCTTTGTTTTCCTATTTACCCAGCCTTTTTCTTCATTCCCATAGATGATGCTCTATAATAAAAGGCAAGTAATTAAAGGCAGCAGCAGCAGCAGCACTGAGGGGTGAAGTTCAGGTTAATTGTATATGCACAGGTGATAATTATTTTATCTGTTCTGCTCTACTGGTCAATCACAATTTCTCTTTGGTTTTCTTCATGTGGAATTTTCACATTTTCTGCTCCCATTAAGCAGAGCTGACCTAATTCTGCTCCCATTGATTTCATTGGAAGCGGAGTTAGGCCAATGCTGAGAACTTTTGAAAATCCTACCCTTTATATTCTTGAAGTTTCCAAAGAATTTAAAATTTTACTTCCCCCCCCTTTTTCATTATGGATCATAAAGATCATGTTTCCTGTGTGTGTAAAAATGATTTTCACAGTGTTTACACACACATTACTGGGCTGGAAGGGCTAGAAATGAGAACTGCTGTATCTGTTACTTGCATCAGTGTAAAACATTGCACTGAATCATTAGAATATATTGGGCACATCAAGGGTTATACCTGTATAAATCTAGAGTAACTCCATCTGGAATAAATATTGAAGCCAATGGAATTATTCCAGATTTACATTCTTGTAATTAAGATCACAATCTGGCTCATAGTATCACCTACTGGGTAAATAGCAGGAGAATATCAGCTTGTTTTGTGGACCCAGAAGAAAGTCTTACATTTTTAGTAATCACTGATTTTGTCAGCATCAACATATTAAAATACAGAAAGCTAGGTAATTACAGGAATTACAGAAAAGGTTAGTTGTTTAAGCTTCTGTGTACTGATTATCTGCTGTTAACCAACATGCAGGACTCAGGATTCACAGCAGACTTTATTTCATATTATAGATGCTGCAAAAATATTTTTTTAAATGACCTTTTTTCTCTTTGGGAATTTGAGTCAATTTGCAAGGATTGTGCACATGCGTAATTTTAAATCCCAACTGCAGTATTTATACATGTAAAGGTACACACATATTTACGCACTTTACTCATGTAAATCATGAAGTGGCTCTAGGTAGAATTCATTTTTTGGTTTAAAGGGAATTAACAAGGCGATAAATAACCTGAATCAACAGTCGTCATCTTAAATACAAGGCTGAAGTTTAAGTATTAGCAACGTACCTTTGAGTAGCAAACAAAGCAAAACCATACACTCCACTATCATATGTTCTCTGAGTTAAGACACACAAGGCACCAAGGGTTTCTTGTTCCTTCCTCAAATAGGATCAAATTCTTACCTCATACTGCATCTGAAGGGCCCTACTGAATGTTACTTAAGGGCAGAATTTGGCCACAGTTGTCTTGATGATGATTCAATTAGAGACTGTTAAAAATGTTAATATGATTTCCTACAAAGGCACAGCTTACTTATGAGCCATCCATCCATCACAGGTTATGATTAAACCCTTTATACAGCAAAGAAAGAGGATATGATAAACTGCGTGAGGTTATAAAACAGGAACCCCGACCCTTTCTGCAAACATTCTCTTCTTTTTCCAAACTCAGCTGTTTTACACATACAGTATTTGACTTGTTAAAGCTAGGAGAAGCTCTTTGTTTCTATTATTTCATTCAAAACAGGTTTTTTATTTAAAAAAACAACAACCCACCAACTAATATGTTCAAAATTAAAGAGCAATATCCACAGCTTTCTAACCCTACAAATGCTAGGACTTTACATTTCTCCATAACTGACATCCAAAATAGTTGCAGTCTTGAAGAAAATGATACAAGTAGTTGTATGTGGCATACTCATACCTGTTCTATTGGCTGTGGATACATATAAATATCGGAACACAAATCAGCCTATGTGTGAGAGATAGAATGTGTGTCTTTGGGTTTAAATTGTAATGAGCTGGGTAAAAACTTGCTACATTTGAGTTAAAACCTTGTTCAAACTGATGTGTGAATGGGCCCTTCATTTAAGATAGTTGTAAGAGACAGTCAAGAGGACACACCTAAAATGAAGCCTAATAGAGTCTGCCCAGAAACTAGTACCACTTGGGGGCGGGGTTGTGACTGGGTGGGTGGGAAGAGGACTGGCAGGACAAACAGAGCAGAGAAAGAGAGGCAGAGGCAAAACCCCAAAAGCCAAGCAGTAGCCTGTGAACACAGTGTGACCCTGAGAAAAGCTAGAGAGTGTGCTTTTGGGTCTTGTAATTAAAAGGCTTGGCGGCTGTAAGCCTTTTGTTCTTAGTTCTTCCTGGGTTTGGACATTCCTTGTAAATAAATAAGATTGCATCAAAGAGAACACCAGACTCCATCAGTTTCTACTTTCAACTCAAACATCCCCACAGGAGTTCTGAAATTTGAGTAGTTGCTTGGGCTGAAAAGGGGCCACAGAGTATATATAGTGGAGCTTGACAAATAATTCATAACAAATAATTTACTTGTGAATTTTTTATTCTGTTTCTGTTCATGAATATTCCACAAATACTGAAATTCTTAAGTTTATTTCTAGTGATCTGCTGGATACAACTGCCCTTTTGTGCTCATTTCACAAGCACACTCTTCTACTGTGTACTCTGTGGTCTTTTCTGAAGACTGAACTTTTGTTATTTCTTGTTGCCCTTCATCTAAAATGAAATGAATTTAGAAGGAACGTATATGGTTGCTCTCTGAAAATGGAAAATACAACAATAATCATGAGGGCCCACAGAAGATGTTAAATTAAACCTCTCTGGAGCAGCTTTTCTTTATACTTTTGTTGCATGCTTTCCCAATGCATATTGGGTGAGATGGCCTTGTGGCCCAAGTTGCTGTCCCACTGCAATCCCTCCATTTTCTACTCACTCACCCCTTTTATGCTTTCTGTGGTGTGAAAATCCATACCACTGAGTGACACTGTTATACCAACCAATTTCCTGGTGTAGACAGCACTGTGTCGATGGGACATCATCTTCTGTCAACATAGCTACTGCCTCTTGGGGAGGTGGAGTACCTACTCTAATGGGAGAAGCTCTCCTGTTGGCAAAGTTAGCATCTTTACTAAGTGCTGTAGTGATGCAGCTGTGCGGCTGCAGCACTGTAAGTGTAGACAAGCCCTGGGTGAGATTCTGCGTGGAGTCTCTCAGAGAAGCAACACAGAACTCAATCACAACCCAAGTGGCTTTTAAGTCACTTTTGCACCCTCAAGGGCCTCGACTGCTCCGGGGGGCTAGAGAGGCTTCTGGCATAATTTAGACACCCCTAGGAGCTACTTAAGTTATGGTAGTAGTGGGGGTAAAAGCAGGGGCGGCTCTTACAATTCTGCCGCCCCAAGCAGGGGTGGCGGCGCCCCGCCCCCGACGCAGGCAGACGTAGCGGGACCCCGCCACGTGTGCCTGCGTGGGGGGCGGGGCCCCGCTCCCGACGCAGGCAGTCCCATTCCGGAGCGGCAAGGGGACAGCGGCGGACCTGCCGCCCTTTTGCCGCCGCGGCAGGCGAGACTGGGGCGGCAGTCCAAGTCCCGCGGCAGCAATTCGGCGGCGGGAAGAGCGGACCTGCCGCCGAATTGCCGCCGCGGGACTCGGACTGCCGCCCCCTTCTCACCTGCCGCCCCAAGCACGAGCTTGGCAAGCTGGTGCCTGGAGCCGGCCCTGGGAAAAGTTGGGAAACTGCCACAACCCAACCCAATTTAGGATTAATCAATTTTTGCCTTTATTTATAGAATTTCATACAGAATTATCATCACGCATAGTGTCTGGACATACATTTATGCCAGACAAATAAACAACAGAGAAGATGAAATTGGTTACCACATTCTGGGGCACCTTCTTTGACAGTCATCGCCTTCTCTGATCTTGTGGTCTGTTCCTTCAGTTCCTTCCTTCAGTTTCTGGTCTGGTGTGTCTCCCGTTTGAGGCCACGTTCACTCAGGTCTTTTATACATTCTATATTGCAGATTACTTTAATTTTTATCCAATTAGCTTTTAGCACAACCCTTTGGGTTTTAGATAACCCATACATTACGCATGCACAATCTTCAGTTATCAAGCTACTGTATTTTTCCTGCTCGGTTTTCTGGGTCGAGTTGTCCAGGGTCATCCTGTTCCTGAGCTTTCCCAGAAAAGGTTGTTTGGGTTTTTTTTTTTTCAATTTATCATTACAGGTTTGTGTGTTTTCACCTCCAAACCTCCAGCACAACATGTTACATTTGTTCTGTCAGCAATAATGTCATTTTAAGCAGATTACAATAATTGCGTGTAAAAGGAGAATTGGCAAAACCACATTTATGCCAGCAAGGCCTTGGCCTAAGTGTTACCCCAGCTGTACTCATTCACTATCCATAATTATAAATCATTAAAAGTATCATGAAAGCTCTTAATCTTACCATTAACAATTGTTCATTTTATATTTCAAAGTTATAAGTCAGTATGTGTAGATTATCCTGTGCTACCCTTTTAGTCTATTAGAAGGCAAGAGTGGGTAGGGAGTTAAGGAAAACATGATGATTCTTTAATGTCAACATTTCTTATCTTCTTGAAATATGGATTTTTCATTCAAAGTCCGGTTATGTTTGTGAATCATTACAAAGAAACTTCATTAGAAATTTTCCAGTGAATGCATTTTGAGCAGTGCCTTAATTTTATGACCTTGCTATTTAATTGCCTTTATGTACCCCAACAGTAGCCTACCAGAGCTGCTCTATGGGATGCGGCACTACTCAGAATCTCCACAGAACTGTGTGCAGTGTCCTCCCCTGGCACACCCCTGCCAGGACCTGTAAGTGGATCCTTGGGAGGCAGTCATACGGCTGTCTGCTGCAGTTCCTGAGCTGGAGAATTCCTCTGACAGCTGGATATGGAACTGTTAGATCCCCTTTGAACCATTCCAGTCCTTACGACTGGTGTAAAGGGGCAGAGCGTGGTTGAGTATCTCACTCTCTCTGCAGGGCCTCTCGGCTGTCACTCTTCTCTAAACATAGGGCTTGCGTTCACTGAAAAAAATGTTATGTTTTATTGTGATTGTAAAGAGCTGAGTTAGCTGACATGATGTTGACCACAACTGACTAGCCAGTGAAGAACAGGGCAAATCACATTCAGCATCATGTCAACCAACTCTGAATGAATTTATGGTGAAGAGAAGTACATTGTGTGATCATGATGGTGCTTCCATTTATGTGTGGTAGACACTCAGTTGGTCAGTGCACGGAAAATTCTCTCTTTCTTTCTTTCTACACTATACATGGAACAAAACAATTGGTCCCACTATAGGGAGCAGAGATTTACAATGGGAAAGCTATTGCTCCATGATGAGAGAGAGAGGGAGAAAGTGCATTATAGATTTTTTCCTCAGTAAGTATTTACTGAGTATTAGTATTAGACAATCACCATGGGTCAAAGAATTGTAATGAATCTAACATTCTGTTTTGGAACAAAGTAAGTTACTGTTTTAGGCCATTTTTAAGAATTGAGAAACAAAGAAAAAATATGTTTCTGAATGAATCATATGGAATATTGCTTTCGATAAGAACAATGTTCGAAAGGTTAATGAATTTGCAAACTAGGCTCTCAATTCATTCGATACTGCAATGCAAAAGACTAATGAATTAATTTTAAATGATCACTAATCAAAAAAATTAGGGTAGGAACCAATATTGATCTAATTCAATATCTCAGAAAACTGAACTATTACAACCACTGAGCTCATTAGGAGAGATTAAAGACTGAACACAATGACATTGTAAAAGATGTGATTTTAATATGTTTGATCATATCAGAGCCACAACTTTTAACAACATCATACCTTTATCATGAAACCTCATCTGTTTCTCCCCAAACCTCTGAAGGTAATCTAATTTTTTTGGGACCAGTTCCCATATCCTGGATTATGACATAATTTTCCATGATTTAAATTGATATACCATGCTGAAATACTGTTATTCTCGACTGACACATAATGACACATTGAAGAAGTCGTGACACCCTTCTTGTGACAGATTCCAGCTTTAAGAAATTTATTACAGCCTTATCTTCAGCTCAATTTCTAATATCAAGAATAGTAATCTTGGATTTAGGCTAGAACCATACACTCTTTGTTATAGATTAAAATAAAGTTTTAGGTATTTCCTTTTGTAATGGTCATTCCATTAAAATATTCCAAAATCTATAATGAACAAGAGTCATAAATGTGTCCTTTGGGAAAGTGGATATTAAAGAGTTTGGTTTTCTCTAAAGTCATAAACTGTTCCAAAAGATGAAAAATTAATGAATTAATATTCAAATTTTTGTCTGATCAAGCAACAGAGTCATTAGCTCCTGGATGGTGGATCTAAGTGACAAAGACTGCCTGAAAATACTGCTGCCTGGAAACAATAGTTTCTAGTAAATACAGCCTTGATGTTATGTTAAGAAGGAGCCAGCCATACTCTCTCTGATACACATGCACAGCTAACGTTAATGGGAGTTGGACATGCATACTTGAGGGTCACATTTAGTTTATAGTGTCATGCCCTTCCCAACCTTTATTTGCCAAGTTCAAGAAAGCTTCCACCAAATCCTTCAGTCATTATTGCAATTAGGCTTGTAGGAGCTGACCGGCACTCAGATAAGGATAGTGTTAAAAGGATCTTTGCCATCAAGTGACCTGAAAATTGGAGATTCGTAAGAATTAAAAATCTAGATTTTGCTTTTCTTTTGCCTCAAGTATTCAAGTTCAGTTTTGGTTTTAAAATTGACTATCAAACCTTATCAGGAATGGACTAAGTCATAGGCACTATATACCAATGCCTAGGCTCCCAGATACCGGAGTCACATAATGAAATCAGAATCTCACCTGTCATTTTTTAAAAAAGAAATTATGTTTCTAGACTACATACACTTTCATTAAAGATCCAGTGGCATTGTGACAACAGACGGGGTGACAGCCCTGGTATCTCACCACATGCTGTGTACAAATATACAGAAAATTACAATGATGGAAGTTATTCGGGTACCTCAGACTCCCATTGCCACAACAGATGTAAAAAGAGGGTTAACCTCAAAGGGCCAAATTCATTTGTGATGTAATGCACTAAAGTCATTCTCTAATATTATGCAGGGATTAATGTAACCCAATGTGATTACAACAGTGAGAATTTGCTACTGGGATTTATCTTTAGTTTGCATATAGACACAGTAAGAGTCGTCTTTGTTTCTGGAAAGCAATTCCAATCTTAAGAAAGAAAACAAGCTTACATGGATGATCAGAAATCATCTTTCCTCGCCACAGAAAATAATAAAGCCTTAGATTTAACTGAATATCAGTGAAAATCATTTGTAAGAGGCCCCAGGCCCAAAAAGAACGAACTACAGTTAAACTCAGTCTGAACAGTAGAGCACAATATTAGAAAAAAAATCAATAGTAATGTTTTAAAAGCAGCAGGTCACAATAAAGACAATAAGCAATTGAAACTCTAACTTCAGAAAGCTGAATCTGACTTGCACAGCCAAAAACAAATGAATTGGAATAACAAGCTTTTTAATTGGTTCTTGGTATTTGTTTTCACTTACTGTCAAATATCCAGTCCCTGCTTTTACTGAAACTTGGTTAAACAACAGTATTCTCCTAAGTAAATATTTAACTCCTGTCAGGAGGTTTAACCAAGGCTAGTGGGATTAACCTAAGAAAATGTCCACCATTGAAATTATTATTACAATTAGACCTGTTCATGTCAGAGTTGCAGGGTTCTATTAGATAGTTTTACTAAAGCTAGTGAGATTAATGCAAAAGAAATGCCCAAATTTAAGGTCATTATTGCAATTAGAATTGTTCACATCAATGTTTCATGGTTTTATTAGAGAATGATTAATGTTTTTAGTTTGGAGCAGGGAGTTTATTGTCAGTTCTAGGCCACATGTCATCAAATCAGAATTTAGCAGTAATGTAATAATATTCACCTCATTGTTGCAATCAGTTATGCTGTAGCAATTCTTATCACCCTAAAATATAGACAGGAGTAAGCTTTCAATAAAACCAAGCTATGGTTTCCCATATTGCCAAAATATGTGAACTAACAAGCATCATCAACCATGCACGTCAAGTGCAAATGAAGCAATAACATATGGAGTTCAGAATGAACATACGTAACTGTATTTGAATTAAGCAATCCATTCACTCGTCTAAAGAGATAAAGGAAAAGAAAAAAGGATTTAAAAAAACCTAGCATTCTCTAAGACACCATGGACCCAATCTAAAATTACACATGTTCAAATGGTGAAGGGAGAATGGGTGTAACCAGCTCCAGAAAGATCAGCTCAGTACAAGGAGGTTCCCCAGCAGGCAGTATAGTAGCCCCTATGCCACACGTCCCACATCCACTGCAATGTAGACAATGTGACCAGAGCAAATGGGATGCAATTGTGGTTTCACTTAGGCCCTGTCATCCCCAGCTGCTAGTTAGGCTCTTGGGGATTCTAACATTTCCTTCAGGCCATTCTAACTTATGTCTAAACCGGAAAAATAGAGCAAGAGGACCAAAAGAATGCCACTATGGCTAAACAGCAGAGTAATGGAGGCAAAAAGGCATCCTTTAAAATTTGGAAGTCAAAACCTAGTGAGGATAATAGGAAGGAGCACAAACTCTGGCAAGTTATAATAAGTATAATAAGGCATGCCAAGAAAGAATTTGAGAAGCAACTTGGTAAAGATGCAAAAAACTAACAGTAAGAATGTTTAAGTACATCAGAAGCAGGTTGCCTGCCAAGAGGCAGAGGACATTAGACGACCAAGGAAGCACTCCAGGAAGATAAGGACATTGCAGAGAAACTAAATCAATTTTTTGCATCAGTCTTCACTGCAGGGAATGAAGGAGAGATATCCACATCAGAGCTATTCTTTTTTTGGGTGACAAATCTGAAGTACTGTCCCACACTAATGTGTCAATAGAAGAGATTTTAAAATAAATTGATATATTAAACAGTAATAAATCACCAGAATCAGATGGTATTCACCCAAGAGTTCTGAAGGAACTCGGATATGAAATTGCAGAACTACTAACTAGTATGTAACCTATGACAGATATCAGCCTCTGCACAAGGTAACTGGAAAGTAACTTATGTTATGTTGATTTCTTAAAAGAGTTCCAGAGGCAATCTTGGCAATTACAGGCCTGTAAGCCTAACTTCAGTACCAGGCAAACTGATTGAACCTATAGTGAATAACAGAATTGTCAGACATATCGATAAACACGATTTGTTGGGGGAAGAGCAAACAAGGCTTTTGAAAAGTGAACTTATGCTTCACCAGTCTATTAGGATTCTTTGAAGGTGTCAACAAGCATGAAGATAAGGGTGATCCAGTCACTATAGTTGTGACATTACCCAGGGTACAATCTGGACTGTTGGACAGCTGTGTCCCCTCAATTCTCCAACCTGTGGTGCCTTTTAGACTGCTTTGCCATGAGAGCAACCACTCCTGGCCTGCTCACACACAGCCTCTAGCATGTAAATTACTCCCAGCTGAGTTATGAGTGATTTTAAACAATCACTCCTGAATTATATTGCAGAGTCACACAAACAAATTCCCAGACCCAGACTTGTCCCCAAAAATGTGTATCTTGTACTGTCCAGTATGCTCCTGGACAACATAAGCTCATGGAAAGTCCATCGTTTCATTAACAGAAAATGATATCCACAAATCTTATCTTAAATGGAGCTTCTCAAACACTTCAATCCAGACACACACTAGTTTAGATAAAGCAGTAGAACAAGTTTATTAACTACAGAAAGAGAGATTTTAAGTGATTACAAATAATGAGGCATAAAAATCAGAATTGGTTACAAAGAAATAAAAGGTAAAATGCAAAAAAACAACAACAACCTAACTTAACAAGCTGAGTGAATTCAAAATGAAATCCTGACCCTCTCTCACCACATGCTTACAGCAATCTGACTGGATAGCATCAGATAAGGCCCTCCCCCAATTCAATGATTGTCTTTCAAACATTGTTGATGCTGTAAGTATAGGTGAGGGGAGAGAGGTGATTTGGGGCCTCTGTTCCTCATTTTTTAATCTCTTCCTCCTCTTTTAGAATCATCTTCAGCTGGGGTTCAGCTGACAGTTAGTGTGTTTACACGGGAACCTCCAGCTGTTCCATTACGAAGATGTAAATTTCTCGCTCACACCCTTCTTCCTGAAAAAGAATGGCTGATTAATCAGATGATAGATCATTTGATTATGTTGAGTCCTGGCTGAAGTTCTAGCCAGCTTTTTGTCTCTGGGGAACTGGTTTGATGCTGTTTCTCTAGACTTGGAACATCTCTTATAAAGTAGAATTTTATAACTTCAGATATAATGTGACCACTCATATTTTACCAGGACAATAATGTTCAGCAGATTATGAGTTTTCAAATGATACCTCACAAGGCATACTTTGTAAAAATTTATCATAATCTTGTCAAAAGGGTGAACATAAGGGTACAGACTGTCACAATAGTGTACTTGGTTTTTCAGAAAGCCTTTGACAAGATCCATCATCAAAGGCTCTTAAGCAAAACTAAATAGTCATAGGATAAGAGATAAGGTCCTCTCATGGATCAGAAACTGGTTAAAAGTTAGGAAACAAGGGGCAAGAATAAATGGTCAGTTTTCACAATTGAGAGAGGTAAATAGTGAGTTCCCCCAAGATCTGCACTGAGGCCTGTGCTGTTCAACATATTAATTAATGGTCTAGAAAAGAGAGTGAACAGTAATGTGGCAAAGTTTGCAGATGATACACAATTATTCAAGATAGTTAAGTACAAAGCTGATTATGAAGAGTAATGGGGATCTCACTAAACTAGGTGACTGGGCAACAAAATGGCAGATGAAATTCAACAGTGATAAGTGTAAAAGAAATGCATATTGGAAAACATAAACCCAACTACATGTATGTAATGGTAGATTCTAAATTAGCTGTTACCACTCAAGAAAGATTTTGGAGTCATTCCCGATAATTCTCTCGAAATTTCAGTTCAGTGAGCAGCAGCGGTCAAAAAGGCTAATAGAATGTTAGGAACTAATAGGAAAGGGATAGAAAATCAGACAGAAAATATAATGCCACTATATAAATCCATGGTACTCCCCCCCACCACCTTGAATAACGTATCCCACTCAGAAAGGGTATAGTGGAAAAGGTTCAGAGAAAGGCAAAAAGATGATAAAGGGTATGGAATAGCTTCCATATAAGGAGAGATTAGGGTTTTTCTGCTTAGAAAAGAGACAATTAAGGGGCAAAATGATAGAGGTTTATAAAATCAAGAATGGTGTGGATATAGTGAACAGAAGCATTATTTTTCCTTTCCCACAATACAAAAACTAGGAGTCATCCAATGAAAATAATTTCTCAGGTTTAATACAAACAAGAGGAAGTATTTTTTCAACAAAATGCACAACTAACCTGTGGAACTCTTTGCTATGAGATTTTGTGATGGCCAAAAGCATAACTGGGTTCAAAAAAGAACTAGATAATTTCATGAAGAATAGATTCATCAATTATCAGAGGGGTAGCCGTGTTAGTCTGGATCTGTAGAAGTGACAAAGGGTCCTGTGGCACCTTATAGACTAACAGAGGTATTGAAGCATAAGCTCTCGTGGGTCAATACCCACTTCTTCGGATGCATTTTCCACAAAATGCACAACTAACCTGTGGTTTCCACTGCTTGCATCCGAAGTGGGTATTGACCCACGAAAGCTTATGCTTCAATACCTCTGTTAGTCTATAAGGTGCCACAGGACCCTTTGTCACTGCTACAGATTCATCAATGGCGATTAGTCAAGATGGTCAGGGATACAACACTATATAATAGGCAACCGTAAACCTCCAACTGACAGAAGCCAGAAGATGAGGATGGAACTTTCCAAAATTGCCCTGTGCAGTACACTCTCCCTCATGCTCTTGTACCAGACACTGTCAAAGACAGGATAGTGGGCAAGATGGACCATTGGTGTGACCCAGTATGGCAGTTCTTATATACTTATGTCTAGGAATGAGCCCTATACATATTTGCACAGAATTAGACAGTGCAAATGTGAATTTTATGCTGCCTTAGCACCCTCTCCCCACCCCATTCCCAAGTGTCCCTAGCCATCATCAAAGAGTTAGGGAAGAATTATACCCCTTTTTCAGATGGGTAAAATGAGTCACAGTGTAATGAAATAACTGTTCAAGGTCAAACTACAAGTAGATGGAGTAGCTGGTAACAGAGCCCTGATTACACTGAGCACTTCATATGTATTTCTGAACTGTTCAGGGCTGAGCCAAAGCTCTGAGTCCAGGTCTTCTGTTCTAATATTTACTCTTGCATTTAGGCAAAAGTAGAAGAAACCAAATAATATTTCCAAAAAATTGCTTATTCAAGGTTTTTACAATAATCCAAACATTTTATCACTAAAGTAAATTTTATAGATTCTATTATATTTTTATTCTGCATGCATCATGGTAAAATAATGGTTTATCCTTCTACCAGTGGACAGAAACTAAATAGTAGCTGCATAATTGTAACAATATAATTGAAAAGAGATAATATATTACAAGGGTATTCTCAATTAGGTACTGAAAATATGAAGGACTGAGGTAACAATCTATACAGTTATGAAACAAAAGATATATGGGTGAAATCCTGACCCAAATGAAATAAATGGGAGTTTTGCCATTGATATTAGTAGAATGAGGATTTCACCTTATAGGTAGGTTTTGTTATGTACTTAAGCAAATAAGATTCCTACTTTAGACCTTCTGCTTCAACATAGATCCAAAGTGTAAATGTATTATACAACCACCATATTTTGTGTTATGTACTATTCTTTGCCAAAATATGATAAGCAGTACATTTTGACAGGATCATTCCATACTTTTGGAGCAGCACTGTGAGGCATTAGGCTGATTTGGGTTCAACACCTTGAGACATGCGTCCTGAAACACACAGCTTGGACTGTCATACTGATAGTTTGAAATAGGAGTTACACAAAGAGAAAATGGAACAAACAGTCGTGCTCATGTCACAGTCAAGGACTGTTGCCATGGACTGCCAGTCAGACAGCTCCAGTGTGTTCTGAATTCTAAAGCCATTTTGTAATGGTAATTAATTACTTGCTATCACTTCATTTTTGAAAGCCTTTGCAAAGCACTGTTTTGGTCATGCAGCACAATGGATAAGTAATGATGTGCCAGGTTACATCAAGTCACATGAAATCACATGATGGGACATAATTTGGCATGGTTTGATATAACGAAATTCACACAGTGCACAGTATATGTTATACAATAAAGAGATGAAGATGACTTTCTTTTCTTTTTTAAAAAAAGACTCCTCTGGTATAGGTTTGATTTTTAAAAACAGCCTTCCATTCATGCTTGCCAATAATTGTAGGTGCAGGTTTGCTGGTGCAATTATAAGTACACTGTCAACTTTAAAATGCTGTGAAAAGTCAAATTCCTTTACCCATGTCACTAACAACACGTTAGATTATTAAAAGTGAAAGAATTTTAAAAATTAAATTTACTTGACACAGAATGGCCAATCCCAAATCATGAGGCAAAAACCCTGCAAAAAATATGAGAGGCTTAAAATCATGAGATTTTTAGAAAAATAATATTTTTTTCTATCTGCCTTCCAGTTTTTAAACCTTTAGAGGGAAGTGACCTGCTCTACAAGTGTGTGGTGAGTATTTCAGGTTCAAAATTCAATATTAAATGCACATTCCAAAATGTCATCTGGCTCTTGCAGGGGCATTCCATTGACCATCTCCTAACCTGTGGAATACAGGATCTGCTATTCTATCCTTCTCAATCCCCTTCTTCCTCAGTCAGTTGCACCCTCCCTTCAGTCTCGCTCACATTCCCCATTCCACTTAGTCTCCTATTCCCCACATTCCCCTGAACCACTTCACTATCTTTCCCTGCACCCCATACTCCTGTACATGCCTGTCTCTCCTCTGAACTCCACGAATCCCCTGATCTTCAGTCTCTCACAGGTACATCACACTTTGCTCCCTGAGTGTCTCAGACCCTCTAGCACTTCCCTTTCCCCTCTGCTCTGCTGAACCACCTGTATCCTAACCCACTCCCCCACATTCTCCTGCATACCTCTTCATTCTCCTCTTGATCCTCATATTCCCTTGTATCTCTTCAAGCACTTTTCTCTGCCTGAAATTCAACTTCTCCTCATAGTGCCCTCTCTAGAAACCATTGAATGTAACCACAGAGCAGCAGACTGCCAGCGACTGGACTGGCAATGCCAGTGTTGCCAGTTATTGAGATTTTATTGTGAGTCTCGTGATATTTGATGTTTTATAGCTCCTGGAAACAGCTGATTGCATGAGAATCAGCTTTCATTTTTTAACAAAATGCATCCTTCTAGACCTCAGAGAACAGAAAATAAAGCTTGAAAATGTGAATCAAGTGTACAATGGAGGCTCCAAACCCAGAAGGCAAATAAAAATGACACCAAATTACTATTTTTTATCTGATGATTTTTCAACTAATCTCATGGTTTTTTGGGGCTTGACTCATGATTTTTTGAACACTGCAGTTGGGACAATACTGTAATGCTTACTGCAGCTTACAGAGGCAGCTCGATTAGAAACTTTTGGAACCTAATGGTTGGCTATCACGGCATCTGAGGCTGCAGTATTTCTCCAATATTTTACCTCTGTTGCAGTAGAGACAGATTGCTGGAGCTCTCGGCCTTGCTTGGGACCTATTTGGGCTTCTTCTTTAAGGAATTTTGATTCTTCTAGGTCCCTTCCTTCATTCATGGTATAGTTTGACCAATCTCCCCTTTCTCCCTTCTTGGTGACTGCTCAGCAGAAGTCTTGGACCAGGTAGGGTCAGAGGGTTCATCAGTAACGTCTTCCACAACTGGTAGGAAAACAGTTCCAGGCACCTGTATGGCTTTCCACCTCCTTAAGAGCTTCTAGTCCTGATCAACGTCTCCAGGGACCCAAATACACTAATTTAGCAATTACTGAACTTCATGGGTACAGTAGTTTATTTAAAATGGAGCCTGTTGCACAGGATAACACACTCTCTCTCTCTCTCTCTGCGAAACCATGAGGGGGAATGAATCCCTTCCAGATATGGTGACTTTCCCAGAAGAGTTCTGAAATCTCTGAAGTCTTGTCTATGCAAGAAAGTTTTACCAGTTATACTGGGATAGTGATACCAGTGTCGTTAAACCAATTTGGAGCACGTCTACACTTGCCATTTAAAGCATAAACAAAAATCCTTTTTTTGCGCAAATACTGCAGAAGTGTCTACATTTGCCAATGACTTTTTGCAGTGAAACTCAGAAGTTTCACCGCAAACAGAAAACCACCTCTAAGAGAGGCGGAAAAATCTTACCGGTGATACTTTTGCGGTGATGTGCAAATCATGACACGTTCTTCCTGCTTACACAGCTTTTAGCCTCCTCAGGATATCCCACAGTGTGTAGGTGATCACTCTGGCCAGCAGCTCTGCTGCCAGGTAAACAGACATCCCCCCCCCCACACCCACCCTGTAAAGCCCCGGGAACTTTGAAACTCCCTTTCCTGTATTCTTGGCAAGTGCTCACTTATCTGGCCAGGTGACAATGGCTGCTCCACAGAGCAAATGATTACTTGCTTGGAGCAATGCTGAGCTACTGGAGCTGATCAGTGTTTGGGGAGAGGAGGCTGCGCAGGGACCCAGGATGCCCCGTCATCACCCCTCCTTCCCACAAGACCTATCCTCAAAATGGAGAGAGCAGTACTGTGGGATAGCTGTCCCCAATGCTCTCATCGGTGGTGGAAGTGCTGCAAATGTGAACACAATCTGACGCCTGTGGAAGTAAGTGAGAACACAAACCAGCACTTTTCTTTTACAGGTTCCCTATCTCCAGTGAAACTGACAGTGTAAAACTCTGCAAGTGTAGACATAGCCTAAGTTATATCAGTGTAAACGCTGATGTGGACACTCCTATTCAAGCTTGAGTGGCTTTTTTGGTTTAACTTTAACCCCATCCCAAGCAATATAAGCTATATTGGAAAAAGGCCTTTTTACATCAGATTAGAGAACCCACATAGGTCGTGGGAGTATATCGTTATACGTATATCAGTTTAAATTAATTGCTTAGTTTATATCAGTATAATTGTCTTGTGTATACAAGCCTTGAGATAATGGAGCCAAACTCAACACCTTCCTTAGGGGAATCTATTAACAAAGATGTTCCCTGCAAGGATAACAATGGATTGCCAAAGTAAGTTTCCAAGAAACAAAGGAAGAGCTGAGCTCAATGAGCAACACATAGCAGAAATCCACTCTTTACATACATCCAATTCTGTCCTTCTTCAAAGTGATAATTGAAAGCATGTATAAATAAATAAATAAATAAATAAATAATGAATGTGGTTGGGAGAGGGCACAACCATTTTATGAGGAGCAAAATTCTCCAGATTCTTTGCTCTGGTCAGAACAAGGGTAGATCCTAGTCTTTCGGTACGTCTATACTCACCCGTCGCGTCGGAAGAGTCCAATCGATCTTCTGGGTTCGATTTATCGCGTCTTATCTAGACGCGATAAATCGAACCAGGAAGTGCTCCCCCATCGACGCTGGTAATCCTGCTCCACGAACAGAGCAGGCGGAGTCGACGGGGGAGCCTGCGCGCCGCGTGTGGACCACAGGTAAGTTTGAACTAAGAGACTTCGACTTCAGCTACGTACGTTATTAACGTAGCTGAAGTTGCGTATCTTAGTTCGACAGGGGGGTTTAGTGTACACCAGCCCTTAGCAACTTATATCAACAGCAAAGTAATAAGGAAGAACAAAATAGTCCAGGATTCTTTTCAATGTGTAGAAGCATTTCTATTGATTGTAGGTTTTATAAAAGCTGGTTCTTGTGTTAAAAATATTGGAAGCAAATTTAAATTAATTATGTACCCTTAATTGTGGATGCAGAAGGTGGTAGTTAGATGCCTGACCCACAAATCCAGACATTAGATGGCTAACTGTGATCATTTGCGACAACAATTAATTGCGGGTGTGAAAAGGGAGTCTGGTTTTAAAACTCAAGCAGTTAATATTCCTGTCCTCATTAGGGCAATTTGTCTTGCCGAAGCATCTCTGCAAAAAGAAAAAAATCAAAGAGAAATTAATACTCACTGACAAACTGACATCTGTCAAATTTAATTTCCAGTAATAAGGATCTCCTCCCTCTGGGAATATTTTTAGCCCTATTATTTCTCTTTTGGGACATTTAATCTTTTTCTTTCACTTCCTGAACATTTCACAGATGAGATTGGTTAATACTGGTTACATCTAAAAATAGAACCACATTTTACCATGTAAATATAGAACATAGAAGGAAAAAAATACTCCCAAAAAACAGAGAACAAAAGAACGGTTGGAACTTGTCCACTGTGGTCTCATTCTCCTACCTCCCTTTCTTCCTTTAATGCCCTGCCATGTAAAATGGGAAGAAATGCCTGGCTAGGTACAGTTTCTCACTCCTTAACTGCCTCAAGATGATGTGTGATGTCATTTTCCATGCTGCATTAACCCAATGCTATTGTTTCTAGTGGAAAGTCAATCAGAACCTGCTGCATATTAACCTGATGTCATTATAACCAGGAATAGGCCTGAACCAAACCCCTATATCTGAACATCAACCAGACATAAGGTGTGAATCTGAACATAGGTACAAACTAAATTCTTCATGTCCACCCCTAATTATAATTTGTGATATAGTTCATGTGCCTCACCACAGGATTTGTCTATTTTTTAAACCATCTTGCACATATTTTATTTTAAATTTTCATGAAGAATTTTGCAGTCATAGCAGTATTCTATAGAACATTGTGACAGATGGATGGATCTTGTGGAAGATTCTTTGATTGCTCTCTTTGTTCTTGCTGTAAGTGTCAAATGTAAACAATAGAAGGCCTTTTTTTAATGTGTTATTTTATCCTTAGCAGATGAAGATGGAAAGTTGAATGAGTGTAAAAAATAATTCTTATGGCAGATTTAAAAAAAAAATAACTTGTTTCTACGTTGCTTGATTTTATTTCATCTTTCATTTATTAATATCCAGATTCTGCACTGATTTGATCATAAGGTGTTTTCTGCAGAATCTTCAATTTTCAGAGATATTTCCCAGGAAAATAGAGTATACTACAGACTACTAATAGGCAAACCTCAAATAAACTCATCACAAGTTCAGATGCTTTTCTGAAGATCCTCTGATTTTATCTAAACCTCTTGGGCCTAGTTTAAATTTAGTGGCAAAAAGCTACTGTGAGATTAAGAAACCTACAGCAAACTTCAGGTCAAGGGAAATGTACAATAATTCTCATCCTTTTCTGACACACAGCAAGACCTGAGTTTGTTCCAGGTTTTCCCTCATTTAGTCCAGTTTTACCTTCCCTTCACTTGAGTAAGTACAAATAATTGACCTAATATTTGCTGTTCTTTATTTTTAGCACAGGTGCCACCATTGTAGGATTTTTCCAAGTTATTTAAGTGTCGCAACATGGGCCACTGAACAGAATGCAGAACAAGGATCCTGTCATTATCAAGATCTATGATATAATGTCTTGCGTTTAATGAAATGGCCTCCAATATTGTGGGTGCAGATGCTTAACAAATATTTGCAAGCAATTGCATTCTCATTTAATTATAGGCTCACAATTGCAGTCACAGGATTGGAGGCTGGGTTGAGGCCAGGCTAAACATCAGTACCAATGTGTTCAGTCTTGTAACATGGTATTCAGATTTCCAAGTAGCTGACTCATCTTTGGATGGTAAAGATATTGGCTTAGCTGGATTTAGAGAGGTGTCTCATGCGCTTTCATAGATAACACAAAGGTGGGTGCAAAAAGTCCTTATTGCTTACGTGTCAAATCATTTACATCAGTGTAAATTGAAGCTGTAGAGTTTCACTGGATTTACAGTACAGAAAGGGAGAATGGAACTTGGCTCTATAGCTGCAATATTCACAGAAAATTCAAGAATTTTCTCTGTGCTCAGGTGACTCCTAGATTGTCAGAGTGAAAGTGTATTTTCAGGAATTCCATTGTTACGCCCAGTGGGGAATCAGATTGTTGATGTGGACCATGCATCTGATGATAATTTAACTGTAGTATGACTTAACACAGCATTTTTCAAAGTTTGGGTTGTGACCCAGTACTGGGCCACAGCATGTAAGGCACTGGGTTGTTCTAGGTAGCACCGCCGACCGGGACATTGAAAGTCCTGTCGATGGTGCTGCCCAGCTAAGGCAGGCTAGTGCCTACCTGTTCCGACACTGCCCTGCGCCCGGGAAGTGGCCAGCAGTGGGTCTGGCTTCGAGGCACGGGGCTCCGTGCACTGCCCCTGCCCTGAGCACCAGCTCCACGCTACCATTGGCCAGGAACCCATTGCCTGTGGGCGAGAGCTTGTGCACCTCTGCCTAGGAGCCAGACCTGGCTGCTGGCTGCTTCAAGCACAGTGCGGTCCACGGTGCTAGGATAGGCAGGAAGCCTGCCTCCACATCCCAGCTGTGCCGCTGACCAGGAGCCACCAGAGGTAAGTCTGCGCCCCAACCCCACACCCCAATCCCCTGCCCCAGCCCTGATGCTCTGCCCAAACCTGGAGCCTCTCCTGCACCCCAAACCCCTCATCCCGAGCCCCACCCCAGAGCCTGCACACCCAGCCCAAAGGCCCTGAGCCCTGCCTGTACCCAAACCCGTGCCCCAGCCCTGAGCCCCCTCCCACACCCTGAACCCCTCATTCCTGGCCCCATGCTGCAGCCCTCACCCCCACTCCCCAATACTCTGCCCCAGGCCTGAGTACCTCCCACACCCCAACCTCATCCCCAGCTTTGTTGGGTCACGGGTGTGACGTGTTGAGTCACAGAAACCCCCCTTGGGACTGCCACCTGATGTGCTGGGACTACCTCTAATCCCGTTTTCCCTGGCAGTTTGGGACTTCAGTGCCCTGCCTGGTTGTGCCCGACATGCTAGCAGAGCTGTAACTAGGAATTTCTGTGCCCGAGGCATGGGCACAGAAATTCCTAGCCCTCCCCTCCGCCAAATTGCTGCCGAAGCCGCTGGACCGGCGGACCTCCCGCAGGCAAGCAGAAGCGGCTTCAGCGGCAATTTGGCAGAGGGTATTTTTAGCAGCCGCCGAAGCCGCTTCTGCTTACCTGCGGGAGGTCCACCGGTCTGTGTACAGAAGGCCCCCTCCGCCAAATTGCTGCTGGAGCCGCGGCACCAGCGGACCTCCCACAGGTGAGCGGAAGCGGCTTCGGCAGCAGGGCGGAAGTGCTGCTAATAATACCCTCTGCCGAAGCTGCGGACCTCCCGCAGGCAAGTGGAAGTGGTTTCGGCGGAGGGTATTATTAACAATACTTCTGCCCTGCCACCGAAGCTGCTTCCACTTACCCGCCGGTGCCGTGGCTTCAGCGGCAATTTGGTGGAGGGGGTCTTCTGGACACAGACTGGTGGACCTCCCGCAGGTAAGCTGGGGCGGCTTTGGCAGTTGGGGAGGATGGGGCGCCTCTGCCAGCAGGTTTTTGCACCCCTGCCAGCAGTGCGTCCCGAGGCGAGTGCCTCAATGGCGTTGCCCTCGTTACGGCCCTGCACGCTAGCCTGCTACAAACACAGACCCAGGCCTGAACCACACCCCCCCAAAACTGCAGGCTTAAGAAGTGCTCCTCTCTCCAACACCCACATATCCAGCTCCCAATGGGATCCAAACCCCAAATAAATCCAGTTTACTCTGTATTAAGCTTATACAGGGTAAACTCATAAATTGTTCACCCTCTATAACACTGATAGAGAGATATGCACAGCTGTTTGCTCCCCCCAGGTATTAATACTTGCTCTGGGTTAATTAATAAGTAAAAAGTGATTTCATTAAATATAAAAAGTAGGATTTAAGTGGTTCCAAGTAATGACAAACAGAAAAAAGTAAATTACCAAGCAAAATAAAACAAAACATGCAAGTCTAAGCCTAATACAGTAAGAAACTAAATGCAGGTAAATCTCACCCTCAGAGATGTTCCAATGAGCTTCTTTTACAGACTAGACTGCCTCCTAGTCTGAGTCCAGCAATCACTCACACCCCTGTCGTTTACTGTCCTTTGTTCCAGTTTCTTTCAGGCACCTCCTTGGGATGGAGAGGCTATCTCTTGAGCCAGCTGAAGACCATATGGAGGGGTTTCCCCAGGCCTTATATACCACTCTCTCTCGTGGGTGGAATCTCCTTGTGTCTTCCTATGCTGCATCACAGCTCCAAGATGGAGTTTTGGAGTCACATGGGCAAGTCACATGTCCATGCATGACTCAGTTCTTTACAGTCCAATGCTTGAACGTTCCCAGGAAAACTCAGATGTGGATTGGCAACTCTCAAAGTCCATTGGCATCTTAAGTGTTTCTTGGTTGGGCACTTACTGAGAATAGTCTTTTCTCAAGAAGATGACCAACTGCTTCACTGAGGCTACTTAAAAATCAAACAAGTACATAGCCAATATTCATAGCTTTGAATACAAAAATGATACATGCATACAAATAGGATGAATATATTCAGTAGATCATGACCTTTGCAGAGATATGTTACATGACATATCTAGCATAAAACATATTCCAGTTATGTCATATTTACACTCATACGCATATTTCTATAAAGCATTATGGGGTGCAACTTCACAGTGGGCATCAACAATTTTCTTCAGCTGGGTCCCAGAAAAAAAGTTTGAAAACCACTAACTTAACACATGCTTATGAATATCACCTATTCACCGGGAACTGCTGCTGTGTTCTTTTGTTTTAGGTCTTGGCTGATATTATTTGGCTTTCATTAGCTGTGATGGGGAAAACAGTCAAACCAAAATAACTCAGCACCACAACCAAATAAAAGGATTTACTACTAGCTCTCAGTTTCAGATAGCCACTGAATTGAGAGTACTATTTCCCCTTTGGCGCTGGTAAAGAGAGATGCAGTGCATACTAAAGCAGATCTATAAAGTATTCACAAAAACAACAGCCTTAATGCTTCCTTACTTGCAGACATTCAGGGCCTGATTTTCAAAAAGGAAGGAGGTCGGGGTCGGGGTCATGGGGAAAAATGCAGGAGGATTTTCTTACCCTTGAAGGCATCACTAGTGCCGCTTCTCTGCTTTGAGCAGTTTCATCCCCACAAGGAGGACCCCACTGTCAGCCAGTGATATTGCAACCTGGTGTACACACCTAGCCTATAGACCAACTGTTTCTCAACAGTTGGGTCACGACTGGCAGGTTGGTGAAGAAGGGCAATCGGATGTGGTGGTCATGAGACCTTGAAAATTTTATTACAATCTAAATAAAAGAAAATCTCACTCCCACATTCCCTACACATCCTTTCCCTTCAAGGACATGTATTTTCTTTCAATCTCTCAAAACACTCACAAAAATAAATGATACAGGCTTATTGTTATCACTGACGTTTTTTACTCTAACTTTTATAATGAATGCAAAGGGGTCATAAAAACATTGGACTTTGAATAAGGGGTTGCCAGCCAAAATTGGTTGAGAAACACTGACTTGCTCTATAGATACTACATAGTATCCATACTGTGGCCAAACACTAAAGCACTATTGACGGGGCTTACACTACCAGCCCCTATTTCCCAGACATCCATGGAAACTTTAGAAATTGTCCATCCTGTCTCTTTTCTGGAAGACTCTGTGGATGTCTAGAGTCTAGACAAATAGTAGATTTATGACATTTCAGAGACCAAGGAAGTGAAGCCTGATTATTTGACATTATATATTCAGCCTGCTTAAAACTTGTTATGATAATTTAATACCTTTCAAACTCAAATACTTAAACAGTTGGAAGAAAAGCTCTTTTGTTAAATATTCAACCTAACTACTCATTTAATTAAGGCCAGAGAGAGTTCCTAATCCACAACTCTCGGTTTTATGAGGGAAATCTCTAGCAAATCAAGGAACACACAACTTGACATTCCTGATATTTTTAAGGTAGAAAACAAAATCATCATCAATCATCATCATCATCAACTGGGAAAAAAAGGTACAAACTCTTTCTTTTCAGGTTGCCTTTGATTCATTTATTATCTCAGCATACAGTAAGTTTTTGATAGCAATGTGGTCTTTTTAATGTAAATGATTTAGAGATGAAAGTCTCACTATACACAGTGTAATAATACACTCACTCATGCTAGTGGTTTTAAATTCTGCCAGACCTCAGGTGTAAAAATACAGAGAATAGAAGTCCTTCTTCTTAGTTCTTAGTACACCTCTGAAGAGCAGAGTCAGCCCTTTCCATGCATTATACAGTACTTCACACCACTGGGTTTTCTCTTCCTGCTAGCACACTGTAATTAAATAAGAGACACATCAACATGAAATCAGATATGAGATGTGTCCAGTTGAAAAGGTTACTGCAGCAAATGAGCAATTAGTGCACCCTACTGCAATAACTGCTTCAGCTTCAGAAAAGATCCAGACAAAATACAATGGCTGAATAAACTAGCTTTGTAATCTGTTTGTCACAAGTCCAGCAGTCAGTGCTACACACTGAATTGGCAGGGTGTATGGTTCAAGGATTGTAAGGACTTGCCTACATTAGAAAAGGTTTGCCAATTTAGCAATGCCAGCAAATCTTTCTAGTCGAGACACAGTTTATACTGACAGAAGAGTGCTTCTGTCAGTACATCTTATACTGGTTCCTTGAATAAAAATAAGCTATGTTGAAAAAAAAAAACAACCAACACTTTTATTCCAGCATAACTACATCCACACCAGGTCTTTTGTTAGTATAGAAACAATAAAAAAAAAAATCAAAAAAAAAATCACACCCCTAGCCCAGATTACTATACTGGCAAAAGTAGAAATGGCTTAAAGTATGAGTCATATGAATCAAAAGCCACAGAACTGTATAAAAATTTGTTAGTGCAAACCAAATTTATATAGTATATAGAGATCACTGAGGTAAGCCACATTTAGATCTCAGTTGTATAGTATAAATCTAGAATAACTCGACTGGCTTCCAAAGAATTACTCCAGCTTTACACTGTGTAACTAACAACAAAACCTGATGCACAGCCTAGAATAATACTGGTGCCCCTTTTGACCCAACCAGCAAGCCAAAAATTCAGGGTCTAGTAGGTTGAAATTGGTGACAGTCAGGTATTTCTCTGATGCAGTTTTGTTTAAGAATGTACAAAGTCCTGTGTCTCTGAATGCAGAAGGAATCAAATAGCAGGACTAGCTTTCTTTCGCAACACCAAAACCACCCATTTCAGTGTTCACCCCAAGCCAAAAGCCTCTCCTCAGGTTTCTTATAGAGTCAGCCACCATGCGTTCAGGTGCCCCTTCAGGCTCTCCCTCCTCCAGTTTTTTGGTCTGCTCCGTTCCCCCACCTCCCCACACACATGCATGCACGCACGTGCACACACACACTGCCCCCCACTCAAAAGAAACAGTCAGCAAAAGCTCCAGGGTGGGTTCATGCACTCCTTTTGTCTGAGGAGGGGGTTGATGCTTACAGTTATGTTAATTGAATTCTGAGTTCATTCCTATCAATCTCACACCAATTCAGTGTGTCGCACTGACTGCTCAAATACGGTGGTCTTATTACAATAGTAAAGTAATTCTGGCTTGATATTTCCAAGGTGAACTCTAAATATTTTGGACATTGGATATTTCAGAATAACTCAGCCTGAGTCTTGATTCTGTATGAAATCAGCTTGGTTAGCAATTTTTTTGGTTATGAAAAATGTAAGTTAAGCACTAGAGCTTTTGTCCAATTCTAGTGACTTTGAGAACCTAGTCACAAAATGTAGATTTATTTTAAAAAACTGAAACATTTCTCTTGCAGTAAGTTTTTAAAAGAGGATTTATTGATTTTGTGGTTCAAACAAATGTGAAATGATGAATTGTTTAGCTTGGAGAATTAACAACTGAGAAGTAATGCCCCATTTGCTAATTTTCATGAAGTGTTTCTGAGGATACAGGTTCCCATTGAAATGTCACCAATGGAAGTATTGTCACAAACTTTGTTATGATAAAACACATGTTATTCAATGTTCAATGATATTGCCATGGCCAATTAAACTACATTGAAGTCTAAAATCACCACAAATCTTGGTGCTATGTAAGTTCCATCCTAACAAATACTCTGCAATTCTAAAAATTCAAGTGAAAGGGAGTATAGTACCATTTAGAGGCCAGATCTTCAGCTAGTGTAAATCAACATAGCTCTTGTGACAAAGAGTCCAGAGTCTGTCAATTTTTATTGCTTCATAAGGGAAAATTGATTAAAAGGAGAAGAAATTAATTTTTTTAACTGAAAAAAATGAACACATTTTTGGTGGGAAAGTGTCATTGATAACATTTAGTTTTTCAATTTTTCATTTGAAAACAAGGTTTTTTGGGGGGTTTCTCTCCAAATTTTGCCCTTTCATACCCATATTTTCTTTTTCCCATTTTTGCCACTGAATGAAATAGGTCTATATTTTCTTCTTTTTCTTTTCCTTTTTTTTCCTTTTATAAAACTTTAGAATTTTTCAAAATGTTCTCAACATTGGAAAAGTTCCATTGGAAAAAATGAAAAATGAAACACTGTTGTTTTGCTGATCTCTAACTTTTCCAAAGTTGGATAAAGTTGTGAAAAATAACAGGAGCAAAAAGGGGGGAGGAATCTGAAAATTTTAAAATGATTAAAAAAAATATTTCACAAAAATTAATTTAAAAAAATGAAAAGTTCCATTTTGAACTAAAGGTGGGCAACATTTTTCAATCAAAACCTTTCTGGTAAAAAGTGCAGATTCTGGCTGACTGAAACAATTAGTGGATTTGACACAAATTTGTGAAATGTGTCAATTGGGAAAAAAGGGAAAAAAAATCAAAAAAAAGTCTAAATGATTTTTCAATTCAATTTTTGTTTAAAATATTTTAAATTTTATTTTTTTTAAAGTAAAAAGTTAAAATTCTCAAAATTAAAATGAAATGTTTCATTGAGCCTGAAATGAATTTCCCCCCAATTTTTCAGAACTTCCAGCAAAATGAAAAATCAGTTATTTGCACAGATGTATTTAAAATCCTGTAAAATGATAACTTTGAAATTACAGATTTTGTAAAACTTGTTCCTCATTTTTAGCCAGCTTTAATTTAAAAAATGGTTTTAAAAGAGACCTGGATAAACTGAACACAGCCAAACCAAATGATATGTGAAAGATTGTACTTGAATTACAAAGCAGCATTAAAGAGTCTTCTTATCCACTGTAGCCCATCTTCACTGACCACTATGGTGTGTGTATGCAACTGGAGAAAACTGGTTTAGAAAGCAGGGATCAGCATTGGGGCATCATAATAAGTAGTCCCAGGAGGAAGGGTGAGATTGTTCTCTGGATGCAGCAGCACAGACAGATGTCGCTGTGATGAAGGAGGTCAGGAGTAGGACTTGCTTTATAAACTATGTAAGATTTGCCTTTTCCCCTTGTAACTAAGTTTAGGGAAGCCAGTCAAGTTTTAGCAATGTATTCAGATGAGGTATGTTATGCAAACTATTTCTTTGATTGAAAATAGCAAGAAAAATCAGCCTAAAAATCAATCTTTTGTTTTCAAGGTGACTACTGTTGCATGGGTGTTTCACACAGTCTGTCCCCCAAAATAGAGAAGTCCTTCAACCCCCATGAGGAGGTAGAAAAGGCAAAAGGTGTGTCTGGACCCTAACCTCCCCATTCAGTCTCAGTCAAAAGGGCACTGGGCAGAGGTTAGGGCATGCTGAAAACAAGGGCTATGGTCTCAGTGAGCTGTGTTGTGCACTGAAGACCTAAGCAGGACACGAATAAGAAAGGGTGTGGACGACAGCTTTACTGATCTAAATAAATGTATCAAATCTAATCATGACTAATTGATTATAGACCACAGTGCATTCTGAAATAAGGTATGATTCATATAATGGCATGGGTATAATACCCTAGCACTATAAACTGATTTTCTTAGTAAAGGCTGGGCTTATTTTGCTTGAGCATTTTGTTGTCAAGCATCAGTTTGACAGCATCGCATTAGGATCACTCTATCAACAGAAACTAAATTTAAAAGCTCATAATTACTGTTTAATGTTTAATATTTACACAGTGCTTTACAAATCTCAAAGCACTTTACAGAAAAAAATACAAATCAACAATGCATAAAAGGGGAGTGGGGAACGTGAACAGAGAATGATACAAAATCAGAAGAAATGTAAAAACGATGGACCAGACATTTAAGGGAGATCAAACTGGCAGCAAACTCACATTTACAGTAAATACAGCAACTCATCAATCCATTCTGTAATGAATGATGAAGTGGGTACTAACCCACGAAAGCTTATGCTGAAATAAATTTGTTAGTCTCTAAGGTGCTACAAGTTTTTCTTTCTTATTTTCATTTTGCTGACACAGACTAACACGGCTACTACACTTAAACCATTCTGTAATGAACTTCGTGACACCTTGATTGTGAAAAATGCTCTAAAACCAAATTTAATTCTTTTCATTAAGCAAACAAGTACAACTGTCTCTTGGAAAGGGAACCAACAACAGAGACATAACCCTTCCTTCCACACCCAAAGGGTGAAGCAACAGAGAAACGGACTGTCAACCTCAGAATGAAAAGGCTTAATGATTTGAATCCCAGAAGCCCCTTTTATGCTTCTTCTCGCCACCTCCCCCATGACATCACTCCCCCCTGGAAAGGAGGTTACAAGAATACTCTGATTCTGATATATACATTCTAGGTTTTGGTTCAATATCTTCATTAATGACCTGGAGGATAGCGTGGATTGCACCCTCAGCAAGTTTGCAGATGACACTAAACTGGGAGGAGTGGTTGATACGCTGGAGGGTAGGGATAGGATACAGAGGGACCTAGACAAATTAGAGGATTGGGCCAAAAGAAATTGGATCAGGTTGAACAAGGACAAGTGCAGAGTCCTGCACTTAGGATGGAAGAATCCCATGCACTGCTATAGACTAGGGACCGAATGGCTGGGCAGCAGTTCTGCAGAAAAGGACCTAGGGGTTACGGTGGATGAAAAACTGAATATGAGTCAACAGTGTGCCCTTGTTGCCAAGAAGGCTAATGGCATTTTGGGTTGTATAAGTAGGGGCATTTCCAGCAGATCGAGGGACGTGATCATTCCCCTCTATTCGGCACTGGTGAGGCCTCATTTGGAGTAGTGTGTCCAGTTTTGGGCCCCACACTACAAGAAGGATGTGGATAAATTGGAAAGAGTCCAGCAGAGGGCAACAAAAATGATTAGGGGGCTGGAGCACATGACTTATGAGGCAAGGCTGAGGGAACTGGGATTGTTTAGCCTGCAGAAGAGAAGAATGAGGGGGGATTTGATAGCTGCTTTCAACTACCTGAAAGGGGGTTCCAAAGAGGATGGATCTAGACTGTTCTCAGTGGTACCAGATGACAGAAAAAGGAGTAATAGTCTCAAGTTGCAGTGGGGGAGGTTTAGGTTGGATATTAGGAAAAACTTTTTCACTAGGAGAGTGGTGAAGCACTTGGAATGGGTTATCTAGGGAGGTGGTGGAATCTTCTTCCATAGAGGTTTTTATGGTTAGGCCGACAAAGCCCTGGCTGGGATGATTTAGTTGGTGTTGGTCCTGCTTTTTAGTTGGTGTTGGTCCTGCTTTGAGCAGGGGGTTGAACTAGATGACCTCCTGAGGTCCCTTCCAACCCTGATAGTCTATGATTCTATATTCTATGATACACCAAAGACTATCCTGTGAGGTCTTCAATGAAGAATGATAAAGGCATAGAGAGTACACTTGTGAAGTTTGCAGACGATACCAAGCTGGGAGAGGTTGCAAGTGTTTTGGAGGATAGGAATAAAATCCAAAATGATCTCAACAAACTGGAGAAATGGTTTGAAGTAAATAGGATGAAATTCAATCAGGGTAAATGTAAAGTAGGAAGGAACAATCAATTGCACACATACAAAATGAGAAATGGCTGCGTAGGAAGCAGTACTGCAGAAACGGATCTGGGGGTTATAGTGGATCAAGCTAAATATGAATCAACAATGTAACACTGTTGCAAAATAAAGAAAATATAATTCTGGGATGTATTAGCAGGAGTGTTATAAGCAAGACATGAGAAGTAATTCTTCCATTCTACTCTGCGCCGATTAGACCTCAACTGGAGTACTGTGTCCAGTTCTGAGCACCACATTTCAGGAAAGATGTGGACAAATTGAAGAAATTCCAGAGAAGAGCAACAAAAATGATTAAAGGTCTAGAAAACATGATCTATGAGGAAAGATAGAAAAAATTGGGTTTGTTTAGTCTGGAGAAGAGAAGACGGGGGGGGGGGGGGAGACATGATAACAGTTTTAAAATACCTAAAAGCTGCACTCTCAGCGCTGGTAGCTACTCCCCTTGTGGGGGTGAGTTTTTTACAGCACTGGGGGAGCTCTCTCCCAGTGATGGTGCCGCGACTACACAGCCACGTTAAAGCGCTGCTACAGCAGCACTTTAATATTGATAGTGAAGACATACCCTTAAATTGCAGCAAGGGAGGTTTAGGCTGCAATTAGGAAAAACTTCCTAGGTGTCAGGGTAGTTACATTGCCTAGGGAGGTTGTGGAATCTCAGTCATTGTTTAACCTGCTATTAAAAACCTCAAATACCTGTCAGAGATGGTCTAGACAATAATTAGTCCTGCCTTGAGTGCAGAGGACTGGACTAGAAGACCAAATCAGGTCCCTTCCAGTCCTATGAGTCTATGAATCTTCTCTAAGATCCTTTGTGTCCCATAAGCAAAGGAAGGCAGAAGATTATGGAAGTGAACTGCTGGCTAAATAAGTTGTGTAGGATTCAGGGTTTTGGTTTTGTGCAACATTGGTCCACCTTCTATGGGGAAAGGGCTGTAAGTTTGGATGTCCTCCACCTCAGTAGAAGGAGGACCAATCTCCTGGGGGAAAAGCTGGCTAGAATAGTCAGGAGGTTAAAATAACAACAAAAGAGGAGGGTAAAAAGAGAAAATGTGAGCACTCAGCAGAAAATCAAGATGTAGAAAACAAAATTAATCCAGGATCCAAAGGACACGAGGAGAAGAAATTATTGACTGCCTATACACCAGTGCATGGGTAACAAACAAGAGGAATTGGAATTGCTAATTTATGAGCATAAATTCAATCTACTTGGTATTACTGAAAACAGATGATTTGCAAGACTGGAATGTTAAAATCAATGTTTATAACCTATTTAGGAAGGATCGAGTGGGCAAAAGGGGAGGGGGAGTTGCACTCTATGTCAAAAATGGCATTACTTGCTTCCAAGTCACTGATAACTTGGAAGAAAATGATTTTTAACACTTATGGATCAATGTCTTAACAGATAAAGCACAAGATGGGGTATTAGTTGGTGTTTGCTACAGACCACCAAATCACACTAGGGAATAGGGTGATTGCCTCCTTTTGTACCTATCTATAATGTGTAGGGGGAAAAAAGCTGCATAATTATTAGAGACTTCAATCTAAATGACATGCTGGAGGTCTCATGCTGTCACTACTAGAACATCCTTAGAATTTCTAAGCGTTATAGATGACAATTTCCTAACTCAAAACGTGTTGCAGCTAGCACGGGGGAATTCTTTATTAGACCTTTTATCTGTTAGGATAAAGGAACTGATCCCAGAACTAAAAATTAATGGTAGCTTAGGTACAAGTGATTATGAATTGATCACATTTATAATGTGCAAGTCTAGACCAGTGAAATATATATATACTTGGTGCTTTAATAGGGTCAAAGTCACAAAGATGAAAATTATGAGCCAAATCAACTGGGAGGAAGAAAAATTTAATGAGAAAAATGTGAATGATATTTGGGAATCATTTAAGAATACCTAACTAGATGCCCCAAAAAGGCACAGTCCCACAACTGAGCAAGAAGGCTATATGGTTAAAAAAAAACAAAAAAAACTTTGTTTAGAGGAGAAATGAAGACAGCTATAAAAAAAAGTCTATACAAGACAAAAAGAAGGAAGAGGAAGTTGATAGTAATTAATATAATTCAGAAGTTAGGAACTGTAGAAAATAGATAAGGGAAGCAAAGGAACACGTACATGACCAGCAGAGTTAAGGACAATAAGGAGGAGTTTTTAAAATATATTAAGAACAAAAAGAATCTTAACAATGGTATCTATGCATTACTAGATGGAAATGGTAGAATTACCAATAATAATGCAGAAAAGGCAGAAGTGGTCAATAAATATTTCTGTTCTGTATTTGGAAAGAAAAACAGATGATATGGTCTCATCATATGGTGACAACATTCTTTCCATTCTACTAGTATCTCTGGAGAATGTTAAACTGAAGCTACTGAAGTGAGACACTTCTAAATCAGCAGGTCTAGATAACTTGCACCCAAGAGTTTTAAGAGAGCTGGCTGAGGAGCTTGCTGGACCATTTAATGTAGCTTTTCAATAGTCTTGGAGCATTAGGGACATTCCAAACGACTGGAATAAAGCTAATGTGCCAATTTTTAAAAAGGGTAAATGGGATGACCTAGGGGAATTATAGCACTGTCAACCAGACATCAATCCCAGGCAAGATAATGGAGTGGCTGATCTGAGACTCTATTAATAAAGAGTTAAAGGAGGGTAATGTAATTAATGCAAATCAACATGGGCTTATGGAAAGTAGATCATGTCAAATTAACTTGATATTTTTTAGATTACAAGTTTGATTGATAAAGGTAATAGTGTTGATGTACTATACTTAGAGTTTTGTAAGGCATTTAACTTAGTCCTGCATGATATTGATTAAAAAAACTGGAATGATATGAAATTAACATAGTAAACCTTAAATGAATTAAAAACTGGATAACTATTAGGTTTCAAAATGTAACTGTAAATGGGGAATTGTCATAAGACCTCTTTAGACAGAAGGTTAGCCTGTTAAGTTAGGTCTCTAGAAAGCACGTTATGATTTTGTTTTATATTAAACCGTTTCGTTTCCATTATCCTTACTATCTCTTGAATTTTGAATCTTTGATACTAAACTTATCCTTGATTTCACTATAGATATATCTCAGTGCTGTGGT
Organism: Chelydra serpentina; assembly: GCA_037349315.1. Lineage (NCBI taxonomy): Eukaryota > Metazoa > Chordata > Testudines > Chelydridae > Chelydra > Chelydra serpentina. The sequence continues at coordinate 35,435,032 of JBAIAC010000042.1, forward strand.
GTTAGGCTAGGGGCTGATCCTGAGTTGAACCATACATGCTGGGGTGTGCACTGATCCTCTGGGGACAGCAGACCTGGTATTTCTGTGAGTATTCAGTGGATTAGGGGCTGGATGATAAAGGGAAATGCTTCAAACGGGCTCAGGATGCACCTATTGTTAACCTGCAAGGCAAAGTAAAGGCTGGCATAGTCCAGAGGAGAGTGCTTGGCTGGCTAACAGACTAGCGGTGTTAGTGAACGGACACCCAGTTAAGCCCAAGCAAGTCTCCCTCTCACTGGAGGTGGGGCGGTAACAAAGTGACTCACAGTCCTGGGCACCATGAGAACTGTCACTGCCTTCTCTCCCCCGCAAACAAAAAAGCAAGCTTTGGCAAACATTGACGTACAAAAAAAACTTTAAAATAGACAATAAAGATGAGGAAACAATATAACCATGAAGATTTTAAATGTAACATGCAATTCAGCTACTGTAATAACCAATCCAAATTCAATACATTCAATGGAATAGATAATACTGCTGTAACAGGAGCTTTTTAAATGTACTGGAGAATTTTTCTGGGAAGATTTTGAAGCTACCCTCCACGACCATGCACAAAGGGAAACAAATCTAGAGGAATTAGGTTCCTCTGCATGGAAAGTGAGAGAACAGAACTTATTCCCATGGAAGGCCCTCCATGATATACTGTGGGGTCATAGCTCTGAGAGTCAGGAGGAGCTGAGGGAGGAATGATTAGGGTGGAATAAGAAATCACTGAATCCCTACCACATCTTCTGAAATTTCCCTATGTAAGATGATGCCCACCTCATCACTATTATTTTATCCAGGGTCTTCCACACATCAACTTCCCTGAGAAAGTCTTCACTAGCAGTCACCAGTGGGGTCTTCGTGGAAGCATGACTCCTCATATAGATATTCTGCCATGTGGGATGCACTGCCTCTGAGGCAGTGAGAGAACTTGAGGCCTCACAGATCACAAAACACTTCCAAATCTTGATGTTGAGTCCCCTGTCTGCCTACAGGATACACATAGGGGACCATCTGGAGGAAACTATGAGGTAGACCTTTCAGAGTTTCCTGGAAAGTATTGTTTCCTTCTGCAAGTTTCTCTGCACAAGAAGACAATATGATCTGTTGTAATCACAGAAACACTTATCAAAGCAGCTCTGGAAGATGGATGTGCATAGGAAGAAAAAACACATGAATTCTTCTGAAAGTGACTGTTAAATGTTTGTCCTTCTCCAGCTAGCTATATGATAATCATACTATAGTGTGTACCTGAAATCTTATCCTCATCTTCTGCTTCACTTAATATGTTATGTTTTTATACAACTACTGTTTTTTATAGATTAAAAGAAAGACATTTAGAAGAACTAGCACTATGTGACATTTTCTTTTTCCCCAAGCGCTAATATGCATTTTCTTAAAACACAGGTTCAAAATAAAACAACTTGAAGAAAAACATAAATCCCTGTTGTGCAAGGGTACTAGATGCAATGTTTTACAGGGCAATGGGAATGACACAGCTAAAACTCAGTGCAATTGTTTGAAAAATTAGAGGTAAGAGTTTAAAATACATGCTTAGTATCCAGCTTCCGTACTTTTAAAAGTGTTATAGACAAAAGTAGCTTGGCACATTTGTTCATCAGTTAATGTTCTCTAATGTTTGTTATACTGCTTACATTGTTGGGTAGGGAGACTGTGACAGCAGAAGTGACTAAGCTAGTCATAATACCTTTGACAAATTATATGAGTGAAGGAAGGGGTTCTCGCAGACGTTTTCCTTACATGCAGTTTAAAGAAAGATTGCATCAAAGGAAACCCCCAAAGCCTTATAGAAACCAGATTGGTATCTAGTCTATAGATACCTCCAAGTAGCAGAAAGAGTTAAAAACTTGTTTATCTAAAGGTCAGTTTTGTTAACCCATTGTCTATTGGTGGATCTTGGAGACAAGACGTTCTATGGCTTTGGAATCATGAGTGGAAAAAACAGATTTGAGTATTTCCCAGGGCATGATCAGAATAATTAAGATCAAAGTTACTAATGATATTTTTAGGTAGAATAAGAAATGTGAACAAAAATCAGGAAGATGATGCTGTAGATCAGTTCAGCTACAGTAGGAGTCATCATAATAATTAACTGTGACTTGCCCATCAGATACGTTTCACATCAGTGTAATATAAAGGATCTAAGTCCTAAATAACCAAAATTGCCCAAGAGGCAACACTACATATTTAAAAAAATATTTTTTTGCTGTTTGCATATTGGCTCATGACATCATCATTACTTATCTGATGATAATGCACCATTTCCAACATCATGTACAGTATAAATGTAACCATGTTTGTAGTCATCCTTTTTTAAGTTGAGGGTAATTATGTTTAATTTTATTCCTCTTTGCTAAAGCGAGACAGCATAAAGGAAATACGCAGTTCAGCAGCCATCCTTACAGGAATTAAATGGTTCCAAGTGCTCTTACCACCTAACTATGCTAAACCCATATGTAATCCAATGGCCATTTTCTAGATTACAAGTAATCCAAATGCCAAAGGAACCTAAATCAATGTCCTCCTTTGTCCCAATAGGTCAATTATTCTTTTTTCATAAGGAATAAAAAAAAACCCACCCATTCTGTGGTGCATGTCAGCACTTTGAAATTTCTAGGATTGGGATCAACAAAGCTATTATCACTGTGCTGGAAAGGCAGAGATCAGGCCTTACCAGATTATGCAATGGAGTTACTTAAAGAACAAAGGTCTGTAGTAAGATCGAGATGCTTTCTTGTACTTCCTCTACTTGTCCTTACATGCTAAATATTATGTGCTTGAACCCACACTTTGAAATACTATCTATAGTACAGGCTCTGCATGTCAGATGTGCCAAAGACTGAACAGTGAGTGTATAACTGATTTTTATGATGATGCATATTGAAGTCACAAGGTTAAACAATAATGTGCACAAAAACCAAGCTTATAGGGCTAGCCACTGAGGCGTATGCATTCAGTTATGCCCATTTTTAACCCAGAATTCAGATATGAATGTCAATAATATCAGTAGAATGAAAAAGTTTTAAATTTGAGCCCCGTCCACCCAGAAATTCAGGGTTCACAGCTGAACAACAGAGTGCACAGGCGCCGACTTCCTGTTGCGCCGGTGGAGGCGGACACCAGGCCCCGCCCCCGACGCCGGGTGACGCTGCGGGGCCCCGCCCCCGACGCTGGGCCCCGCCCCCGATGCCAGGTGACGTTGCGGGGCCCCACCCCCGACGCAACGTCGCCCAGCGTCAGGGGCGGGGCCCCGTAATGTCTCCCGGTGCTGAGGTGAGTTTGCAGTGGGTCCCGGGGCTGGCGGGGAGCTAGGCGCGGGCCCCGGGGTTAGCAGGGAGCTGCCGGTGGGTGCTCTGCACCCACCAATTTTTCCCCGTGGGTGCTCCAGCCGCGGAGCACCCATGGAGTCGGCGCCTATGACAGAGTGGACTCCTCGAGGGTGACACTCAAGTTCTTCCATAGAAAGATTTATCATTTAGTTATTTTCTACCTTGACAGTGCACACAGTTTTTTTACACACAAGATGAGCCTGCAATATGTACATTCCAGTGAATCATAAAAACAATGGGCTGGATTCTGTGCAGTGCCTCTCAGGAAGTACAGCAGATTCAGCGCAGGAAAGAGAAGACAAAGGTGGTTGTAAAAGCTTCGTAGAAAAAGCTGGCTCAAACCAAGTCTCTGGATAAGATTCTCATTTACACTAAGGGTACGTCTACTACCCGCCCGATCAGCGAGTAGTGATTGATCTATCGGGGATCAATTTATCACGTCTAGTGTAGACATGATAAATTGATCCCCAATCGCTCTGCCTTCGACTCCTGTAAGGCGAGAGGCAGAAGCGGAGTCGACGGGGGAGCGGCGGCAGTCGATCCTGTGCCGTGAAGATGTGAGGTAAGTCGACCCAAGATACATCGACTTCAGCTACGCTATTCTCGTAGCTGAAGTTGCATCTCTCAGATCGACCCCCCCACATCAGTGTAGACCAGGCCCATGTCCTTTTCATGCGCTAGCAGCACATAGTCAGAAATTAAATTTATGCCCATATTAAGACCATTTTGCATTGCCAGAGTGCTGTAAAGGGACTGACCTGTAAATGAGAATCACATCCTCTTGTCTGTACTCCCAGGCTTCTGTCTCTGTATCAGCATCTCTTTTCTGCTACCAGTCCCCCTTTTCTCTCTTCTATGTGTTCTGCCCAGATTGTCTCCCACCTGTAGCATTTTATTGCAGCGGGTAAGTACTGTGCTCAAGAAGTGCCACAGTTCAAGTACTAAAAGTACCAGAAGTGCCATAATACACCATTCTGGCTCCTAAAAAAAGTGTTGGAATGGCATCTGTGAAAGTAGAATGAATTATATTGTAACTATAATTCATTAAAGAAATGCTGCTTGTTCTTGCTGTTTGTTGAAATATAGTTGTCAGGAAGAGAAACATTAAGGTGTGAGACAATGGGCCCTCTTAAACTAATGAGATTAAGAGCTCCTACTGAGCTAGGAGATTGGTAAAAGTATGCAAATAAGATATGTATGTATATTTGTCTGTTTCTTACGTTAAGCTTGTCTCCTCTTAGCTGTATATATAAGATAGCTTGTGCCTTTGCTTGGGACTCACATATCTGGGTGCATTGGCAAAGCGCTTTGCTAATAAACAGAGTGGTCTGACAAATTTTGAGAGTCTTGAATCTGACTTTGACAATTTGGAGGTCCCACCGAGATGGCAACCGTCTTCACTGGGGCCGTGTGATTCCTGACCGTTCTTAGGACGGCCGTGGCAAGCTGGCACCTGGGCATTTGGCCCAAGCGGTCCTCCGCCAGAACGGAAGGGTGCATGACCACAGTGAAGTCTACGCCATCGAACCTGTTGGTTTCCACTCTGTTCTGGTAGGGATCCCGGGATCTGACATCAGGAATCTGGTCAGGTAATTATTTCTGTGTTTTGTCCGGACTGAGGACTGTCTTGTCTCTGTGTCTATCCGTCCTCCCTGTGGTGTGTTTGAGTCTGGGCGCTGTCTCTGTCCGGGGATCGGCCGACCAAAGGGTTCCTGTCCCCATGGTCTGAGTGAGTGAAATCTGCACAATTGCAGCCGCACCGCGCCTTGGGTAAAACCCTTGGTGTGAAAGCAAGGGCGATTGAGGCAGTAGCCTGCGGGCTCCTTTTGTGTGTTGCACCGGGCATTGCTCTGACGAACCCGATTTTCCTTCTTGTGTGATTGGTGTGTAAAGTCCTCCTGTATGGGTAACCAGACGTCTAAGTCGGGACAGTTCCCTAAAGGAATGCCGGCTCATTTTATGTATTTTAGGAAGGGTCCGGACTCCTGTAAATTTCTGGAAAAATGGTCTAGACTAACTCAGGAGAATCCGAAAATTCAGTGGCCACTGTTAGGATCTTGGGACAAAGACCGAGTAGACGTCTTAAAAGACAAACTTGGCCAACCTAAAACTTAATTGGCAAAAGGAGAGGTTGATTGTTTCATGCAGTGGTGGGAAGAGGCAAATCATAGGTGGACAGAATCAAAACTTGCCTCTCTTAAAGATTCAAATGATAAGTTAAAAGTTTTATTAGAAGCCTCCTCTCCCGCCACCAGACCGAGCGCTCCCCTTTACCCTGTTCTCCGAGAAGACCGGGATCGATCCCAACTCCCTTCATATTCCCATCTCATTCTGGGAAAGGACGAAGAAAACCCCTTGTTAAATTCTGGGGATGACGATGAGGAAGACGCATTAATTGGCCTGGCATCCTTGCGTCGGATCAATAGGTGGTCACAACAACTCCTAGGGGTCTCCAGTTCAAACCAGTCCAGATCGTCCAATACCGCCCAGGCCCATTCCTGCGGTACCACTCAGACCCGTACAGAAAAACCCCCATTCCCCCGAAACCCTCCAGTCTGCCCGATTCCTCTGTTTTTCCCCATACATATGAAGAGAGCCTGGACACTGATTGGGCCCAACGCTTACGCTCTGGCTCTAAACCTATCCAGTCTCCCCTCCAAATCCTGCATACTGGGGGCCAACAAGAGGGTCCCACTTGGAGCTATAAACCCTGGACTCGTACAGAGCTCCTTTAAATTTTAAAAGGCTTTCCAAAGCCCCTGGAAAATCCTACCACATTTACAGAGGAATTTTTGTTAGTGTGCGACACCTATGAACCCTCTGAGGCAGACCTCCTGCAGCTGTGCAAGCTACTTGTAACCCCTAGCGAGCATGAAAAATTGCTCACAGCAGCCAATTGGCCGGTCAGTGAGCGCCATTCTACTTTACCAAACACCGGTCCTGAAGCTGAATACCAGAAAAGTGTAAAGACCGAGCTAAAAACTTACATGAGGCTACCCCTCGGGTATGGACTCCTAAAACCAACTGGACAGCCATACATTGCTGTAAACAGTAACAGGGAGAATGTCCGGGTGACTATCGCACCCGGCTGACTGATGTTTTTCTGCAACATTCTGATATACAGCAACCAGGTGAAAATGGGAAGGGCGCCCTGGCTCATGCATTTGTTAATGGCCTCCTACCTGCTATTGGCAGTATGCTAAAGCAAATAAGTGTTGGGTGGGAGATTGAAAGCATGGATAAATTGCAATCAGTGGCAGAACACTGCCATCACACTCTAAAGGGAAAGGAGGAACAACCTTCCCAAAAGTTAATGGCCCTGCAAATACAGCATTATTCAGGGCAAGGTAAACAGTACTGGGGAGGGGGACGTGGTCATGGGAGGGGCCGTGATACTGGATTTTTGGGTTTTGGGGGTGTTTGTAATTACTGTAAACAACCAGCTAGACCCCCTGTCGGCACAGCCTGACAGTCCCCAGACTTACTTTGTCCCACAGCAATGACAGAACACCAGGGAACCTCAGGAAATTTTACTGTTGTTGATTTGTGCTCTGTTTTCTTTTCTGTCCTGATTCACCCTGACTCCCAGTTCCTGTTTGCCTTTTCTTACAAGGGGCAACAGTACACATGAACCACACTGCCCCAGGGGTATACTGAAAGCCCGTCATATTTTTCCCAAGCATTAGCCCGAGACCTTGCTGACTTTGTTTTCCCGTCCAGGTCCACACTAGTCCAATATGTAAATGATCTACTCCTCTGTTCCCCTTCATTGTCTGCCTCTGAAACGGACTCTTTAATGCTCCTTACTGCCCTAGCAAATAAGGGTCACAAGGCTTCTTGCTCTAAACTACTTCTCCTCTCCCAGGATTCCCGTGCACTTTCTCCCACCTGCGTCCAAGTTATCCTTAGCTTTCCCCAACCCCGCTCCCCACGCCAGGTCTGGAAGTTGTTGGCATGGCTGGATTTTGCAGACAATGGATTCCCCAATATGCCTTCCTTGCAAAACCTCTCCAGGAACTCACTCAATTCTCTGTGCCTGACCCCATGCTGTGGCCCCCTAAGGGCGATTCTGCCTTTGTTTCTCTCAAACAGGGTTTGGTTTCTGCCCCCGCCTTAGGGCTGCCTGACTATTCTAAGCCTTTTACCCTTTACTGCGAACACGAACAATCTGGGTGTGCACTTGGAGTTCTCACTCAGATGCACGGAGAAAAGAACCACCCAGTGGCTTATTTCTCTGCCACTTTAGCCCCTGTTGCCCAAGGCTTACCCCCCTGCCTGCATGCTGTGGCTGCTGCAGCGCGCCTAGTCGAAATGTCTGATTCCCTTGGTCTCCGCTCTCCTCTTACCCTCCTGGGCCCTCACTCTGTGGAAACTCGCCTGCTACAACGTAACACAGGCCACCTCTCCTCTGCCCGCCTTACCAGGTACAAACTTTTACTACTATCAGCTTCATATATCACCATAAAGCGTTGTTCTCAGTTAAACCCTGCCACTCTCCTTCCTTTGTCTAATGACGGTGATCCCCACGACTGCCTTACAACGGTCTCTGCTGTCACTGTCCCGCACTCTGACCTTTCTGATGTCACTCTCCCTAACTCTGACCTTGTTTTATTTACTGATGGTTCCTGTTTTCGAGACAGCCAAGGTGGTCTCCTTGCAGGATACGCTGTAGTTTCACTCTCTGACACCCTGGAAGCTGCGCCTTTACCTTCTGTAACCTCAGCACAAGTCACTGAATTGGTTGCCCTCACCCGTGCCTGCTTTTTGGCAGAGGAACGCTGTGCCACCATTTACACTGACTCCTGCTATGCTTTTGGGGTTGTACATGACTTTGGCACCCTCTGGCAAACTCGGGGTTTCCTTACCTCCGCCGGTTCCCCCTATTAAAAATGGGCCCTACATCGCTGCCCTTCTGTATGCAGTTTTTCACTCTACCCATCTCTGGCCACCGTGCTACACGGTGTTTCGCATGTCGGAAAGGAGGGGATGGTCTCTGCTGTAACTAAGACAGGATGGTGGGCCCCCCATTTTAGCTCTTTTGCAGCCCGCCACTATGCAGCCTGTACCACTTGCCAAAGCCATAATATTGGTAAACCTGTAAAAGTGGCCTAGGGGTTCCGGGTCCTGCCTCAAGCACCGTTCTTGCATTGGCAACTTGATTTTGTACAAATGCCTAAGTGTCAACAATATGAATTTATATTGGTTATGGTATGTTTATTCTCTGGTTGCATTGAAGCCTTTCCTTGTTGCAAGGCTGACTCACTGTCTGCCAAATGTTTGTTAAATCATATTATGCCTGCCAAGGGAATTCCTGCTACTCTGTCCAGTGATTGGGGTACACATTTTACTGGACAACTTGTTCAACACCTGTTGCACTGTCCCTACCACCCACAGAGTACAGGTGCAGTTGAAAGACGAAATGGTGTACTTAAGAATAAGCTTGCTACAATTTGTGACTCTACAGGATTAAGCTGGCCAGTAGCCTTACCATTAGCCCTTATGGACATGAGATCCACTCCATCCCAAAGGCATAACTTAAGTCCCTTTGAAATTGTTATGGGATGCCCTATGCGAGCTATGACTACCATTACTCCCATTCCAGATTTGAACTTGACTCACAGTGCGTTCCTTCAATATTGCAAGGGACTAATGCAAGCTGTAAGTCACTTCCATTCACAGGTTCGAGCCGCCTGGCCCACGGAACCCACCTCCGATGCTTGCCACAACCTCGAGCCAGGTGATTGGGTCTACGTATGGCGCCATCATCGAAAGCACACCTTGGAGCCCCGGTGGAAGGGTCCTCATCAGGTACTGCTTACTACACAGACGGCTGTTAAACTATCTGGCATCGCAGCATGGATGCATGCTTCACAGTGTAAGAAGGCACCATCCCCAGAGAACCAATCACCACCTCAGGACAACGCAGAGTCAATTTTGTCTCCAGAAGCCGACGTAGAGGAACAGTCTGCAATACCTTACAATCTACGCTCTCATAAGGGTTGCCAGAAGCAGACGACAAACAAAAAGAAGCAGTAGCGAGCCTAGCGCCTACTGCCTGGTGGGCGTAAAACCGTGACTGCGGTTCCCTCAGTTGAGGTTGTCAGAACCAGAAGAGCCTTGCCTCCAACATGCGCCTCTGCCTGTTCCTCGGCTGCTGCTATCTTACGGTCTGGGGAGACCACGATGACAATTCTTTTATCCAGCAGCAGGTGTGGATAGCTCAGACCCTTAAATACTTCTAATTGCTGGGTCTGCAGCCACATCCCAGCCCACTCTCAAACTGGTGTTCCTGTCCTGGCTACCCCACTCAAGTCCCCAGACCTCACTGGAGGGTCTCGTCCGTTTAACAAAATATGGAACAGCAATGACACTTGGGAAGCGGTGGGAATAAATGCATCTAAATGGATAAGTGTGGTGGAAGGAAACGGTCATTGGTGTTGGGTGTGTAATGGGACAGGGCTGGATCTGGGGAAAAGCCGTGGCCTTCAGCATATTGTGGCCAGTGGTGTATGGGATTATTCAAACAAAACTAAAAAGTGGCGGGCCGGGTATGGAGATATGAATTTCTCAACCTGGGATCAAACAGAGAAATCAATCTCATGTTCCCCCTACAGTAACCTTAGTGAAAACAATACAATTTTTCAATGTCCTGCAAATAACACCACTCCTCATAAGGAGAATTACCCTGTACCCTTTGGGGAATACTACTCCTCCTTTGCAAACGCCTATATGACAAATGGGTGCAACCAACCCTTCCCGGCCTTAATAGGCCATCACTGGGTGTGTGGGACCAAAGCTTATACCGCACTACCAGCTAATTTGTCAGGAATCTGTTATCCCGCCCAACTCTTCCCATAATTCCGAGTGCTAGGATCCTTCCCTCGAGAACGCCTCTGCAATTTCAGGCGAAAAAGAAGGGACTTAACAGATGCCCAATGGCATGTAAAGAACATAAGCCCCTTAACCTGGGAAGAGGCCACTGCCGGTTCCTTAGTACCATTAGGGGGAATAATACATGATGCAAAAAGGCTCCTAAGGTTACAAGCAGTAATTGAAATAATGGCAAATGAAACCATAGACAGTTTAAGAGCCCTGGCCAAAGAAACAGGGGTGATCCAACATATGGCCCTCCAAAACCTTCAGGCATTGAACATAGTGCTGGCGGCCAAAGAAGGGACCTGTGCCCTCATTGGAAAAGACTGCTGTGTGTATATACCGGACAACACCAATGAGGTAATAAATTGTGCTAGCCACTTAGAACAAATCGCATATCTTCCCCGAAGAGTCAAGTTCTTTATGGAAGTGGCTAAATAACCTTTTCAATTTCTCTGGCATAGGAAACTGGGTGTTTCAGGGAGCCCTAACTCTCCTGTTTGGAATCCTAATAATTTTTGTATGTTTTCAGTTACTTTCCTGTTGTATCCAAAATTGTGTCAGGCATGCTACACAGATAGCTGCCCCAAACCAGAGTGATAATATGATGATTTTAAATATCACGGATGAACAGAGAGATAAAGAACGATTGATATGTGGAACCCAGTAATTGTTGGTCATTGCGTAGCTTGACCAACAGGAGGGATTGTGAAAGTAGAATGAATTATATTGTAACTATAATTCATTAAAGAAATGCTGCTTGTTCTTGCTGTTTGTTGAAATATAGTTGTCAGGAAGAGAAACATTAAGGTGTGAGACAATGGGTCCTCTTAAACTAATGAGATTAAGAGCTCCTACTGAGCTAGGAGATTGGTAAAAGTATGCAAATAAGATATGTATGTATATTTGTCTGTTTCTTACGTTAAGCTTGTCTCCTCTTAGCTGTATATATAAGATAGCTTGTGCCTTTGCTTGGGACTCACATATCTGGGTGCATTGGCAAAGCGCTTTGCTAATAAACAGAGTGGTCTGACAAATTTTGTGAGTCTTGAATCTGACTTTGACACATCCTGGAGTATTCTGGCAGGACTTGAGCATGACTTTACTGTCATCTTCTGCAATCCTCCTTCCTCCCCTCTAGATTCTGCCTTTTTTCCTAGATCCCTTTTTTTCATTTCCAGGCCTCCTGAAACCATCCCCACTCCACCTTACCAGTGCCCAAGTCCTTTTCATCATAATGCCAAAACTTACCCCAGGTCAGCATTGCAAGAGGAACTAGTAAAAACTTTGAAAGTCTCAGTTCAAGCTATGAAAGAAATTTAATGGAAACACGTTTATTTCCATAGAAAATACCGAGAGCAGAAAAGCAGGTGCAACAAATACTAGTTTCCTGGTTTGCATGAACAATTGGGCTTCTTTTGATGGGTTTTACTAAAATATTAAAAATAGCCATGACTTATAATAGCATGATTCCACTAAACTGAAGTATCTGGTGCCAGTGACTGTCTGAGACAGGATACTGGACTAGAACGACATTGGATCTGATCCAGTATGGCACTAGCTAACCAGTCAAACAGCAAGGACAGTGATCAGCAAATATAAGTACTGATCACAAAATTATTGACCAATGTCATGCAGCTAAGGAAATACTCCAAAGGAGGCAAGGTTATAAACAAGCCATTCAAGCTGTGACCTGCCATTCTGACTTAAACCTCTGTAATGTAATCAGTTGCTATACAGATTCTTTCAGTTCAGGTATTCATATACATTCTACGTCTCTTTCCTCTTCCTACCACCCAAAGAAAACATCTGCCCAGAAATCTACTGAATTAAACGTCTATTGCCCTCTCACATAATCAATGGTCAGATTCTGCAGTGTCTATGCAAGCAAAACTCCCATTGAAAAACCAATCAATCAGGTTCAAAGTAACTGAAATGTCAGCTTCCCTCTTTCTTTTCTTCTTCTCGCTCATTTTGGTTTAGAATAGTTACATTTTATCACAATGGCCTGGATTCTTGTCTCACATAAACCAGTTTTACACCCGTGAGTCTCCATTGACTTCAACTGAATTCTGATTTAAACCAGTGGACGAAAGAGAAGAATTAGATCTTAGATTCCTTTCTTATTATTATTTCTAATACAGTAGTACCTAGAGGCCCCACTGTGCTACGCTCTGTACAAACACAGAGGGTATGTCTACACTTCAAGCTGGGGGGTATCATTCTCAGCTCAAGGAGACACAAACACAGGTCTGAGCAGTAAGAAACACTCTGTGCCATGGGAGATTTTACAATCTAAATAGACAATACAGCCAAAGAGATGGACACAAAGAGTTAAGTGACTTACCCAAGATGACAAAGCAAATCAGTGGCACATCCAAGAACAGAACCCTGGTCTCCCAAGTCCCATTCCAGTAGCTTAGCCATTGGACAACTGCCTCTTTTTTTTCTTCTTTTTTTGGATACAGTGGATTATGTTTAGGATTTCCCCCCGCCCCCTCAGCTCTTTTAAAATGGAATGGCATGGAAGCCGCCTTCTTTTTTTAATACAAAGGATTTTTCAGTTCACTGGAATACGCGCTAAGAAAAAAAATCTGTAACAGCAATGTAAAAAAAAAAAAAAAAAAAAGCTTGTTAGCCATTACACACCCACCCAGCCTATAAGGCATTCAAATGAGTTCAATCAAGTCAATTTGCATAAAGTACACACAATAAGGCCATGTAATTTGCACATTTTATTGTAAAGTAAAAGCACTTCTCATGTCAGCATTCAAAGCTTTTAAAAGCAAAGTTCTGCACACAGTGAGTATTTCATAGGAAAGGCTGCAAGATAGATAGTATTCATAAAATACATTTTACCTAAATTGGTATTGTCTTTAGCAATAAAAACGTCTGGAATAGATGTTGACAAGTGGACATTATATTAAAAACCCTGCATGAATTCAACATATTCATGGCCATGTTACTGTCATTTCTATTTCTTATTATATTTTAGCAAACTAAATAAAGTGTATTTTGTCCCAAATTGAAATTTACAATATTGAATCCTATCCTGCAGATTTTACACCTGTGAAACTCTCATTGATTTCAAAGGGAATTTCACTTGAGAAAGGACTGTGGAATCAGGTCTATTATTTACATGACTATAAATGCCAAAGTGTAAGCCTCAATTTGAACATTATAAATATTTTCCACACCAAAATACACTAATTTTATGTTCGTAGGCAGTTGTTGGAACCATTATTTCTAAAGCTCAAGATCTATTTACCTTTTTAAAAGAATACTTAAAATACATCCCCCTATATTGTGGGTCAGGTCCACAGCAGCTATAACTTGTCATGGCTCCACTGAAGTCAAGAGACCTATGACGATTTACACCAGCTGAGGATCTGCCCGTGGCTAATATTTATATGTGCATGCACAGACAACAACTGAACGAAGCACATTTTCCAGTCTGTAAAAAAAGGAAAACTCATATAGATCAGTGTGCAGGAATACAAGATTTGAAAATATTTCTGTGGAAGGATCAAAATTTCCTCATATTTGTGCTCAGTGTGTGTGTGTACATTTAAAAGATTACTAAAGTTGCAAAGGCAAGCTCTCAAATATGAGGAAATGCCAGGATTAAAGTTGCCTGCGGGTGTGGGGATTATTATCTCCGTAATACAGATAGGAAACAGTATTTATTGTGGACATAGGATACATGACAGTAATTAGGACCGCTGATGGGATACTGTTTGGAACTCTTTCCTTCCAAAGAATTTCAGTCAAGGCTATGCCTGAGAACACTAAATACTGTACTATGTCAGGTTTGTTTATAAACTCCTCCAGGCTATTTTTGACATGTCATTCAGCTGTGCTGACCAACAAAAGTTATGTACATTTTTAAGACATCGCAACTATTTGACAATATTTTATCAAGGAGGGTTGTCTGATCAGATTGAACTATTAACATCTAGCCTGTTTTGTTTGTTTTGCTTTGACTTGTGTCATTTTTAAGAAAGAGTTTGAAGAGCCCTGCGTGGATATTACAGCGGTAAATGAGAACCAGGAAGCACTCTGCATTCCTAACTGCATTTTAATCATTATGCAACTTCAGGCAAGTCACTAGAATTCTCCCTGCCATAATTCCCTCATCTGTAAAATGGAGATAATAGCTATCCACCTTTGTAAAGCACTTGGAGCTTTTCTGAATAAAGACTGTACATAAGTGTGAATAATTATCATTCAGTTAGCTATGCTTACCTTGGGATGAAACTTCCAGCAAAGGTATGAAACAATCAGGGCCGGCTCCAGGCACCAGCAAAACAAGCTGGTGCTTGGAGCAGCATGTTTCTAGGGGCGGCATTCTGGAGCCAGCCATGCCGCCCCTAAAAATGTGCCCCAGCCGGCCTAGCTCACCTCCGCTGCCGCCGCTGGCTCGCGCGCCGCGTGCACTGCTGCTGGAGGGGGAGATCCCGAGCGGCCGCAGCGCGCAAACCAGCTGATTCGCGTGCCGCTGCTCCCCCTCCCTCCCAGGCTTGAGAGCCCGGGAGGGAGGGGGAGATGCTGAGCGGCTGCAGCACGCGCGCTGCTTCTCCCCCTCCCTCCTGGGCTTGAGAGCCCAGTGGGGAGGAGGCAGGGCTGGGGATTTGGGGAAGGGGCGGAGTTGAGGCAGGGGTGGGGTAAGAAAAAAACGGGGGGGCGGGGGCGGCGGCCAAATTTGTTTTTGCTTGGGGCAGCAAAAATCCTAGAGCCGGCCCTGGAAACAATCCCCTCCGCCCCGGCCCTTTCAAATGTATACTACATCTACAAACCCAAATATATTGGAAGTCTTCTCCTGCTCCCAGGGAAGTCAATGGCAAAACTCCCATTCACTTATATAAATGGGATTGATATGGGAGTAGGATCAAGCCAATCTTTTAAAAAACATGGGCCTGATCCTGGACTTTATTATAGCAATGCCAAGTAGCCATTATGTCATCTTAACCTACCAGTGGAGGATTACCCCAATGTGAAGGACTCCACAACATGGCATTGGGTTACCAATGACTCTGTCCTCTAGACCCTGGCATAGGTGGCCTTTCCAGGGAAAGAGGGGGCCCAGTTTTGGCAAAATTCAGGACGGCTGGGACAGGGCTTAAAAAAGGGACTGTCCCGGCCAAAACGGGATGTATGGTCACCCTCATGGGATGTCTCTATGCCCCAGTGATCTTCAGCTATTGGAAAGCCCCTTTGGGACCAGGCTCACCCAGGCATAAACCTCATAGGAACCAGCCTAGCTCCTGGGCAGGACCCAGAATCAGAAGGGGAATGAAGGTGGTGTTAAAAGCCACTTTTGTGCCCTGCATCTGCCCCACACATTTGAACTGGACCGATCACTGCTCAGATGCTGACCAGTAGCGCAGCCAGGTCCGGAGCGCAGGGGAAGCGGCGCTATAAAAGGCGCCTCCCCCTGTACTCACCCGGCGGCGCTCTGGGTCTTCGGCAGCACTTCGGCGGTTCACTCCGGGTCTTTGGTGGTACCCCGCGCCAAAATGCCGCTGAAGACCCGGAGCGCCGCCGGGTGAGTGCAAGAACCGGCGCTTAAAAAGAAGCGGCGGCTTTTTTTAGTGCTGCTAAAAAAAGGCGCCGCTTCCGCTCAAGGGGGAGCGGCCGCTCCCCCTGCTCCCCCCCGGCTACGCTACTGATGCTGACCCAGAGTAGGGCTTATAGCATAGAACTTTGCTGAGAAGCTGCCCTGACAGGAGACATCCTTGGGGAGTAGTACATTTATTATGGAAGCCAAACAGGAAAATAATTAAATTTTATAGAAGCCAGCTTTGCTTTACAAAGCTATAGGGGAAAGTGATTCTATGTCAGTGGCCGCAGCTTATAAATGAAGATATACTGTATTCTACAAAATGAAACTACCAGGGGAAGGACAATGTAGTCAACATGAATGCAGCTGCTTTCTATTTTGAATATAAACCAGTCAAACATAACATAGTGCAGGAGGAAAAGAAAGTAAAATCCTGCTGTCACTGTCCACTTGCTTTTCTCCCTCTTGCTATCCAGTGGGTAAGCATAGCCACCTTTGACGGCTCTGATAAGAGTTACCATGTTCCCTCCATTCCCCACTTCACGTAATGATCTTCAGCCTGGCTGTCAAACACAATTATTTCTCTGAGTAACAATATGAAAGGCAGCTGCAGCGAGTGTGGAGGTCAGGCAAAGCAGGCCACGGATGCTATGGCACCTGCCTCTTGCACGTGAAAACAGAACAAATTACAACATTTGTCGCCAAGGAACTGAGCAGCAGCACCATGTGGATGGCCTCACAAGTCACAGACACCATTTTCATCATGTGCACGGTTATATCTTCTCAAATCTAGAGCAGGGAACAGCTGTTTCATCAAAAGACATTTAAAATAAAGATAATTATTCAGTAAGAAGCTTAATTACATGGGATTATTCAGGTCCACTTAATTGCTTGACAGTCTGAGCACCTCCCATGTATTTGTTACAGAGGCACCCATCTCTTATTGGGTTACCAAACTCTGATAGCTTCAGGACAAATGAAGTTGCTTAGTAATTCAGCCAACATCAATTCCTGATATCCGTCTAGAAGGGGGAAATGTAAGTAGCGTAGCAAGCAATAAAATACTGTCTTATTCCTATAGGCATTGTATTCTGTTCCACAAAATATTAATAGCCTGAACTACTAAAATGGAAACAAAAACTAAGAGCTTTTATGGTAATATAATTCAGCATTAGGCATATTTGAAACATTTCAGATCAATTAAACAGTAGACTATCCTCTGATTAGGCTGACCAAATGTCATACAAACCTAGGAATCTCCTATTTTCAGCGAGTCTGTCCTGGGTCTCCTAGTTAGGTTTCCAACAGTTGGTAACCTTTTTACCTCCCCGAGCTGTCAAAATACTCATATCTTCCTCACTCACAACCAAAACTGTCTCCAATACCCCTCAAAAGTGTCCTGGCTTTGCATTTTGAAAATCCAATCACCTCATTTCTCATTACATAACTGCGATTCAACTACGTTAAACTACTAGAAAATACATTTTATTTTTTCCTCTTTACAGATTTCAACAGTTAAATCCAAGTATGGAAAAAGCAGTATATTGTTTCCTCACATATCTAAATCAACTTATTGCAGGGTACCAGCAAACCTAACTGCAAAATTTGTAGCTATGGGATATAAAAGTGGTTTTATAAACCTGAAAGTTAAAATATTCTATCCTACAGTCATCAAATAAGCACTATACTATGTGTAAGTGACAAGCCACTGTAGATTTTTCTTTGAATAGAGTAGCTAAGAGTGATTTCATTGTGTATTACTGGAAAAAGAATTGCCATGGAATTAACTTCACAAGAAGTTAAGTTTGTCATTTTAAAAAAATCCTTAGTTCAGACTAAGCTGCTAAATGTAACTTAAAGCTGGGGAAAGATGATTGCTCTACAATGGCTCCATTCACAAAGTTGGGGTCATTTTAAACTATTGCTACATTTTGGAAAGCTGCCCAGAAAACTTTTGGTGTGAAAAAAATCTACAGAATGCCTTTGTGCTACATTAACTACAGTATTTAAAGGTAAATAATGCAGGTGCAGGCCTTCCCATATGCAAATTACAGTATATTGTGAAAACCATAAAGCCTTCCCACAACCTTGCTCTAATCTATTTAAAATAGATTATTAATGCTCTAACAATCAGCAACTACAACAACAAAATAAAATTTAAAAAATCCTGTTTTGCTATTATCAGGAGGTAACAAAGAGAGCCTGCTTACATAGCAGAAACCAAGGATATAACTCTTGCATTAGTTTTATTTAATACAGAGCAACAATTTAATTTTTGTAAACCTAGAACAGCACTAAGTGCACCTTACCAAGAAAACTATTAAGACTTGTATTATGTTCCACATGAATGGTTACAAGGTACACTAAATGCTTCCCCTTTGCAGCTTGCAAGCAATTTAGAGAGGCCTTCAGCTAAGCGCATGTCCAAGTTCTATACAAGCTATCATATGCAGTGACACTATGACTGATGACACTCACTCGCTGCTTCTCTCTGTAAATGGGCTCTCTTATAATGGAAATGTTTAGTTCCAAGCAGCATATATGTTACACATGTTATTAATGGCTGAAACAGATGCTTCCTTCCAGTGAAAGCGGTTTGTTTTTACATAAAGCAAATCCTCTTGTAAATCAGAATCTTTTATTTGGTTGCATTTCAATATGAGGGATAATAATAAAAAAGCCCTTCCTACTCTGCCTTATACTACAGAGGCATTTGCATTTTTAATGTGTTACATATAAACAAATTTATACATAGGCACCCATTTTATTACCCATTTTATATGACTCCATTTGTTTCTATAGTAAACTGCACAGTTTCTTAATCACTGCTAAGCGTAAAATACCCTATCACTAAATAATTCCTACAATAAAATACAGGATGTGGTCTACAAATGATGGCGATTAATTTCATGGCAGAAATATTGCATTTATGTTGTGGTTTATGTTCAATTAACAGTTGGCTGCATTAATGTAGAGCTTCAGCTAAGATTTGCACCAGATATTAAATAAAAATGAAGTACCCTAAAAAGGAATGATTGCCTGTGCTAAACAGAAGAACCACCAATTTATTTGGGGGTTTGCCTCCACAGTATCACCTGAGATACTCATGAGGAATTCCAAATGGGAGCCTCATGTTTCTGAAAGGAAAAGAATTGATTGTTTTACCTTTTCATGCATTTTTTGTGTGAAAATTATTGTGTCTCTATGTACATGATAGAACGATAGTTCTAAAGCTGGAGCAGCTGCAGCTCATGACAACCAGATTATTAGCAGAGGGAAGACATCTCTAAAAATAAGTCACTCATTTATTTCATTAAATACAAACAAGCCTAGTTTCAGAGATAAGCAGCACATGAGAGCACATGGGGAGTGGAAACAATGGTTATGATCCTTTTTGATGCAAAACATGTAACAACAATCGTTAGATTTACTAGGTGCTATTTTTCTAGATGTGTAATGCTAGCTATGAGAAAAAATTACTAGAAAAGACGGTTTAAAGTGATATGCTGAATCAGCTTGTTCTGTTCATAACAAAGTCCTGTATGAAGATATTGCTTGTATGTTTTGAATTTGAATACCTCAGAGCACTGTTCCCTCTAAGCTGTGTGCGCGCGCACACAGATCCTAAACCCCGTGCACACGGCGAAACACTGCGCGCACAAAAATTTGCACAGAAACAACAATTTGCACAGAGGAAATTTTTTGCGCACATGCCCTGTCAAAAATTAGAGAGAACATTGCCTCAGAGGTTAAAACTAATTCGACTGCAAAATATGAGATTGCATGATAGCTCTCACCTTGATTTTCTCCCACCCTGTTTCCTTAGCCCTCAAATAAATATCTGGACAACTATTCCATGGCTGTAAAATATTTGAACCGGAAAGTAGGTTAGTATCATTAAACAAATCCAGGACTACAGTGTTATTGAAATCTACTTAAAGTCAGGAGACAAAATTATGAATTAAAATGCTCCTTTTTTTCAGACCAGAGAGCTGTGCAAGTTTATAAATAACCCCACATAGACTGTTTGGCAAACCTCCGGAAAAGCTCTGTGGGCCACCAAATCTCATTATGTGAATTTTCCATTAGAAAAATGTGTGTTTGTAGAGGAACTTAGAGAGTCCAGCTGGTGAAAAAAATCACTTTGTAAAACCACAGCATTGAGTAAAACTGTATAAATTTCCTCTGATATTTACATTTCATTTCATGTGGATTACATTTGCTTAATCATATTGGCCTAGAGCATCCTCTAACACAGGAAGACCCACGGGAAGGAGGCGGAAAGCTCCACAACACTCCCCTCATGTCGTCCCATGTAATTCCATTGAGGGGAAAAGGGAGAGGCAGGGTTTGCTCCCTCATGGGAACAGTTGCAGGACTCAGATCCAAAGCTGGTGGATCCCACAGGAAGCAAGGACCATCTGTGCAAAGTCCCATGGTGCTGTTTGCCCTAGCTTTAGCAGCATGAATTCATTGTATTATTTTGGGGGGAATTTCCACAGGAATGGGACTGGGAGGTGTAGGAGAGACAATATAAATTCCTTCACCAGTCCCACACACTTTTCCTTCTACTCCAAACTAGTTGAATGTTCTCTGCAGGGTTTTGGGGGTGAGGGGAGAGAAGGGCACCTTGGAGGTGTCTGACCCTTCCCCTCTTTCATGCAGGAGAGAGAATATGTGACCAAAGGGTCCTTCCATGTCCAGACTGGGATAAGGATAGAGAAATTCTTCCCATTAAAAACTTGTCTTTTTGCATTATGAAGATTTTTTTGGAGGAGGGATTTGTTGACCATTTGCCTCCAGTCTTCATTAGCTATGTGGTTTGTCAATCAATACTGTTGTAGATTATTAAATAAAAACATTATTTATTAACCCCACCCTTGTATAGTCAAGGAACATGCACTAGCACACAGATCATAGAATCTCAGGTTGGAAGGGACCTCAGGAGGTCATCTAGTCCAACCCCTTGCTCAAAGCAGGGCCAACCCCAACTAAATCATCCCAGCCAGGTCTTTGTCAAGCCTGACCTTAAAAACCTCTAAGGAAGGAGATTCCACCACCTCCCTAGGTAACCCATTCCAGTTCTTCACCACCCTACTAGTGAAAAAGTTTTTCCTAATATCCAACTTCCTCCTCTGCAACTTGAGACCATTACTCCTTGTTCTGTCATCTTCTACCACTGAGAACAGTCTAGATCCATCCTCTTTGGAACCCCCTTTCAGGTAGTTGAAAGCAGCTATCAAATGCCCCCTCATCTCTTCTGCAGGCTAAACAATCCCAGTTCCCTCAGCCTCTCCTCATAAGTCATGTGCTCCAGCCCCCTAATCATTTTTGTTGCCCTCCACTGGTCTCTTTCCAAGTTATCCACATCCTTCTTGTAGTGTGGGGCCCAAAACTGGACACAGTACTCCCAATGAGGCCTCACCAGTGCCGAATAGAGGGGAATGCTATTAAAATATATACTCTTATGTTAGTTTCCAACTGAAAAAATAAGTGCTGCATTTTCACTCAGTACCAAGCTGGAAATCAGATTTCAGCCTCAGCTTACTATGAATATTAATACTACTCAGGTCTCTATTCAGTCCTTACCTAATCCATTGGTCAGTGTATATTGGACAACACACTCTGTGTCTGAGAGCACATTACATCCACCACCGTTCATGGAATTTGTCTCTTTTATTCATGCTTTCAGCTCTAGCAGTCCCTAATTCAATCTTCCCAAGATGCTGGCCATCACATTTACTTAGGCAAATCTCCTATAGAAGATCAGCTCTAGGGCTTAATGTGCGTACAACATCTATCACAATGGGGCCCAGAGCCCTGCTACCACAATCCAATGTCCCATATGGAAGGATTACTAGTAATTAGGTATTTATAAAGCACCATATATACTCTGATGAAAGACCAATTACTGACTATGCTGATTATTTATTATATTGACATTTTCTTCTGCAGTTTGATGAAGGCTGATTCCATTTCTCTGGGCCCTGTTCTTGGGGCCACATTCTCCACAACATGACACCAATTTTATGCCAGTATAATTTCAAAGGAATTATAGTTGAGTCTCCAACCCTTTTCTTAGTTTGCAGTACTCTAGGTTTAATTTGTTACTCACATAGTGTATTACCAGTCTAAATTAGCAGTAACTCAATGGCTTACGCCAACGTAAAACTGTTGTGAGAATTAGGCCCCATGTGTTTGAAAGATGTTTAAATTACTTTTACTGGGCAAAGACTTTGGCCTTTTACCGAAGACATAAATTAGTCTAGTTTATGAAAACAAATCCCTTTTACTGCTTCTATATACATCCTGTTATAGAGTATGTATTTTACTGATAATTTACTGTATAGTATATATTTACGTGATTTATAGTGTATATTATACTGCTGTACATCATAGTTTATTGCTATTATATTGTTTTTAAGAACAAGCACTAAATCAGGATTTGTTTTCTGTTTTCTTCTTACTGATAATATTGCTCAAGGAAAACAGCTTGTGTCACAAGGTAGGCTCGCACTGCAGGATGTCAAGTGACATACAATAAAACTTACTTTGACAGAAAATTGACCAGACATGACAATAGGAGGAAGGAAGGAGGGCATCAGGGAGCATCAAGGATGTATACATACTTTTGTATTCCACACCACCACCATTTTTTAAAAAATTACTTTTTCATATAAAGGACACAAAGGGTTTGGTCCTTCCTGGCAGCCAGGAGGCAGAAAACAAACCCACTGAAAATTTCCAATTTGTTTATAGATGGTCCTCCAGTAGTAGACTGAAAAATAATTTTGTCTTCCAGAGACAGCTAACAGCTACCTGAGGGTGTTGTGATTGAAAAGAAACTAAAAACAACAACAAAAAATGATTTCACTTTTGGTACTTGAATGTCTTATTGTTCAGTACTCAGTGGAAGCTCTTAAAGAGCTCACCTGGCAGAGAAAGAAAACTATTCCCCTCCCCCCCACCCCACACATGGTATACTGAGATTTTAGGAGGAGTGCCTTTATTTTGTTTTCTAAACTCACAGCTTCAGTTAAGAATGTCTCTCTCCTCCACATGACCTCTCAATCTCAAGCCAGCCTCACTGCAGTATCGATACCCTCAGTTTTTCCCTGTTAACACATGAAATAGTCTCTTTTCCTTGTCACCAGTAGCAGCATTATCTCATACTGTGTAGATAGATGCCCCCTCCCCTCAGAATTCACTTCTGAACCCAGATCTCTTGTGTAACAAGGCAGTGCCTGTGCATGTCAACAGTTATCATGCTGAACCTGAGAATTTCATGTAAATACTTTGGACCAGCTCCATCTCCCCGCAACTTAAGGGGGAACTGGATCAAACTTTTGGGGCTTTATTCTCCTCTCTGTGGGCCCAGTCCTTAGCACAGCACTGAACCAGATGCATAAAACGTTAAGTATATGAATAGTCCCATTAAAGTTAATGGCACTATTCATATGTTTAAAGTCAAGCACATGCTTAAGTTATTGTTGTACTGAGACTTTAAAACACAGAAGTCCAATTAAGGAAACATGGGAGTTATATAGTTTATGAAAGACTTGATATCTTTTTTTTTAAAAAGTGTTAGTGTTGTGTAATAGAATGTACATTTCTGTTCACAGTTTAATATGCTGTACATATTACCTGTGATGAGACGTGAGTCAGAAGTTTGCACAGGAAGCTTTGAGAGTGTGAAGTGCTAGACGACCAAGTAAGAGTGAAAACAGAAAAGTAATAATGACTTCAAAATAGTCTAGCATTAATGAACAGAAAAGTTAAGGGTATGAAGTGAAGCTAAGTGAGATTTTACACAACTATCACACATACTATGTCTTTTATTTCAAAAGAAGTATTCCAACTATAGATGACCTGATTTTCAGAGGTGTTGAGCACCCAAAACTCCTGTTAAAAATCAATGGAAGTGGAGAGCTATGGCTGCTCAATAACTCTGAAAAATCAGGTTTCACATTCTCTCACACACAAATAACTTCTCCCAAGTGGCTGTCACTGAAAATGCAGTCACCTCTGGGGTAAGACAACACTTCAACAACAGCTCATAACAGAATACTGCATCCAACTGGAATTAGAGGTAGAACTTGGTGTAAAAAAATGCAATTAATCAAATTGAAATTGATTAATTGTGGTCTCTAATTTATTTCCCACAAACTTGGGCATGCTACTGTTTACATACAAAGTTAAATGCACCACACACACAACTATTGCTTTTGGGAATATAAATGAGGATTTGCAGGTGGGTATGCAACTACCTGACTTCTTGCACAAATGAGGTAACTGTAGTTGGTAATAGTGGCATGTAAATTTGGCTTTTAATGATCACAAGAGTGCCTCGTTTTATATATATATATTTCAAAAGTCAGAAATTGGAGCTAGACTAGTCCCTGCTGAAAAGATTAACCTGAGAACTGATTGAATTATTCATTGCAAATAAATTAGTAGATCAATTTGGCCCTTTTTTCTCTTCTCAAACGGTTTGTGAATCTACCTGATTTCTATACATTTGCATTATTCATAAGTATTACCTGAATAGTTTGGCTGAAAATTGTTCCTCTGATGGGTTATTCAAACACTGTTCACTTAGACCACAAATAATGAACAGCAAATAGTCAATGATGACCCATCTAAATCATATGATATTTTTTCTGATCACTGATTGGAGGCCTGAAATTTTTCAGAAACAGGAGAATGAATAAATAACAGCGCAACTAGCACACAGTGAATAGTAAATATCCTTGTTCACACATGAATACCCTTCTATAAATGTGAATACAGGTGTTAATATGAAGAAAAGCAATTCCCCACTCATTTATGCTATCAAAAACCTAGTAGTGTGAAATTCTGAGAACACTTTGTTTTTTTGCAGTATTTAGTCAGCTCTGGTTAATATTATAGATTCTTATTCTGCAACAGTGTGGCAATAAGTAAGTCACCTTAATGCAATCACAAATGTTTAATCTCTCTAATCACACAAGTCATTGACTTTAATAAGCAGACACCATAGAAAGATAGGGTTAGAAGGAACCTCGAGTGTCATCTAGTCTAACCCCCTGCCAAGATGCAGGATTTGTTGTGTCTAAACCTCCAAGACAGATGGCTATCCAGCCTCCTTTTGAAAACCTCCAGCGAAGGAGCTTCCACAACCTCCCTAGGCAGTCTGTTCCATTGCCCTACTGTTCCTATAGTTAGGAAGTTTTTGCTGAGATTTAATATAATCACATGAGATAAGACTGAATACATTACTGAAATCCAGAGCCCTTGCATCACTGTACCACATTCTGTTCATCTACTCATTTTGTAATTAGATTGTGAAAAGCAAGCCGTTTTCTGGGCCTGATCTGTTCTTTTTAAGTCCATGCTGTTTGGTGCTCAGTTTTGTGTTACCCTGCATCTACTTACAGATTCTCTTTTTCATGGAAGCAACAGCACAGTGATTTAAGCAATAGTTAGCATTATTGTAAAAACGGAGTTACCAACCACATTTGGTAGATATCTATTGATGCTACCAGTTGGTAAACACAGAACAGAGGTCACTATTTAGTTATGTTTCAGAGGGTAAGAAAACCTCTATTTGTTCTGTGTCACTTTTCTGCTGTGTCATTTCTCTCAGCTCTGCCATGACTTTGTACGCCATTTTACTGCCCAGGTTTCACTTGACTTAATTTTGAGTGTAAGGCCAACTAAACTAATGATTTTTTTTTTTTAAATCAGTTTTAAAATTTTAAACACGAAAATTCCATCCAACTTTTCCTTTGTCTGTCTTATCTTGTTTTGCTGGTGGTTCCAGAAGCTTTGAAGAGCTTTGGAATATTAAACTACAAATATCATTTGTATGTATCATTCCACAAAAGTATCTGTTTTTAAAAACAATCAACATTCAGGCTGCCTTAAAGGATTTTTTAGCCTTAATGCAACCTGTGTACTTTGTATCAAACAACGTTTAATCACGCAAAATGCTCAAGTGGAAAAAGAAAGAGAAAAACACTTGATTAAAAGGCACAAAACTGATACAAGATAGAGCATTAACATTTTAGAACACAGTAGACAATTACAAATAAATAAAAATTATAATGAGACTATCTTTGAGTGAAATTCAGTCCCCCATTTCACCCATGCCTAAGTGCTTGGCTGTGGCATAAGTCATGATAAACAGAAAAATGATAGAATCATATTAATAATGTAACAAAAGTGACCCTAAAACTACAAATAGAAAAAAAAACAACCTATTACAATCATGAGGAGGTAGCTGTTCTGTGATATAAATGATAAAGGGGACTGTGCTGGGCATGATTAAATTACATGTGACTGGCTACAGTTGTGTGTTCTTTTATATAGGACCTTTATATAGGAAGATAATCATGGGACAGGAAAGAGTGGGGAAAAAAACCCTTAAATTGGAAGTGAATGGCACAGGAACAAAGGTCCACAGACTAAAGAGTGATGACCTGGTGACTTATGGACAAAGCTTAGCCTCAGTATTATCTGGAAGTCCATGCTAAAGCATGGTGTGAAAGAGTTTGATGGCATCAAATCAGTTCCTAGGGAAAATAAATCGACACGACTTTGTAGGTTTGAAGACCAAATTAGCTTTCACCCTACAAAGAGTGGTCTTTCTAGGTCATGGGTTAGGTCAATGGGATGTCATTGTGAAGAGGCTTAACACTGCATCAGCTTGCCTCATATTTGCTCCAGGGATGAAAAGGAAAAGCTTTAATGCCAAGTCTTACCACTGCTTTAACCTTCGAGGTCAAAGATATTCCACTCCCTCTCATCATCCCAGATCCTTAATTCCAGAATTAAATTACACAGTCAACAATGACAAGTACGAGACGGGGGGAAAAAGGGTCAACATTTTGAGGTCTGGAGGTCATGCTGAGCACCCACAACTTGATATCTGCCATCTCTTAATATTTGACCCTAAGAGATTCAGAGGCTATTTTCCCATCTGTTTTAAATAAGGGTTCCATTCAACTAAAATAAATGTACTGTAATATCCTCATCTCAAAAAAATTTTAAAAGATTTTGTAAGTAACGATATAATCAAGCTTCCAGTTGGGGTTTTTAAAAGTACAGCACAGCCACTTATCAGTGAATCTGGTAACAGAAATGTGGCATGTTTTTATACTGTAAGTACCATTTCAGCAAATATTTGTCTGTTCCAATATCCTTCTTGCACTATAATGACGAGTCACTTAAGACAGCCTGGGATGAATCACATTATGTCATGTATCATAACAAAGCAGTTACTGGTTGAGCTGATAGGACTCAGTACTAATCCCCATGACAGACAGGAGATTTGAAAAGTTTTCCAAGGAGGGTGGGTGAGGGGTCCGGAACTGCATTTAAAGAATAAAATAACCCCTCCCCGGGTAAAAATATTCTCAGAGAAACATATTTCTTATCCTAACCTTTATGTGGTTAATCAGATCAATGGGACTGTTTATGCTTTTCAGGTTCAGCGAATGGAGAAGTAGAACCATTAATTAGGCAGAGACATTTCAAAGCACAAAAATATAAATGATGCAAAACACATAGGGCAACTCCTGACCTTCCTTCCTCCATCACAACTCCAGAATACAAGGAAACCTTATGCAGTTACACAAAAATGCAGTGGGATCAATCCATGAAGTAAAAAACAGATGTTTCCCCAAATCTATGTATACAGTCAGTACAGTAATAAAACATACAGATCAAAATCCATTCTAGAGTCAGATCCATGCTAAATACAATTGTGTTGGTGTGAGCCAGAAACGTGGAGGTCTTTTGTTTCCACAGAAGAACCAGCCACATGTCTATGATTATAGCGGTGTTTTAAAATGTTACTTTTATACCCCAAAAGGCAGGTGTTTTGGTTGTTTTGCCTGACAATCATCTATTGTACTCAGACAGGTTATAAGGCAGCAGTTATATAAAATTCAGAGAAAAGAAATTGGCATCGGTATGCATCTTGCTGTGTTGCTAATGCCAGATGAGTTAGTTTTTTTTAAACTACACACAGCCTAAATCAAATAGTTACTTTGTGTCTGCTATTGGAAATACCAGTCTGTAACAGGCAAATGGCATATGACTCTTTTGAAGGTTCAGATATCCCATACAAATACTAGAGATTAAAAGGGACAGTTTGATACATTTAAGATCTTTCAGATATAGTGCCACTTTTCCCACCAGCATGACCTACTCAGTCATTCATATGTATTTTGTACCTGGGTATTAATGTGCTCCATTGATTATTATTGTTCTACCAAATTTGTGATGCCTATTATATCAATATCCTCAGTTAATACCAGTTCATTCATCTTAGTATTTAAACTTCTAGCATTTGTAGACAAGCACTTAATTAAATATTGACAAATTTTATGTTTGCCTTCATGTGACATCATTTAATGGAGTGTCTTCAGTCCCTACTTGTACTTTATCATCTTCTATCCTTTCCTCTTCACTAGGATATTGGAGTAAAAAAAAATTCCAAAAGGGATGCCTGTCCAAACCATATGCTCTTCTGCACCTGTGGGCATTCCCATAGTTTAAAAACTCCTTTACAAACCTTTTTAATTTTACATGCCAGCAATCTGGTTCTGTTTTGGTTTAGGAGGAGCCCATCTTTCCTATGTAGTCTCTTCCTTTCCCAAAAGGTTCTCCAGTTCCTAACAAATCTAAATCACTCCTCCCAATACCATTGACTCATCCACGTATTGAGACCCTGTTGTTCTGCCTATCTAACTGGCCTTTCATGTGAAACTGGAAGCATTTCAGAGAATTCTACCCTGGAGGTCCTGGGCTTTAGTCTCTTCCGTAGCAGCCTAAATTTGGCCTGCAAGACCTCTCTCTCACTGTTCCCTATTGCATTAGTATTTACATGTACCATGACCACCGGCGCCTCCCCAGCACTGTATACAAGTCTGCCTAGGTGTCTCAAGAGGTCCACAACCTTTGTACTCAGCAGGCAATTCACCATGTAGTTCTCCAAGTCCAGGGCTGGCTCTGGCTTTTTTGCTGCCCCAGGCAAAAAAGCCGCCGGCTGCCTCGCTCCCCTGGCCGGGAGCACGGCCTGCCCACGGCCCCGCTGCCCCGGCTGGGGTGCCGACGGGGAGCGTGGCCTGCCTGCAGCCCAGCAGCCCTGGGCGGGGTGCCGGGGGGGGGGGGGGGGAGCGTGTTTTTTTGTTTTTTTAAAAAATCACCCTAAGCGCCGCCCCCCTCCAGGTGCCACCCCAAGCACATGCTTGGTAGGCTGGTGCCTGGAGCCAGCCCTGTCCCAGTCCTCTCAAATCCAACTATCTATATATCTAATTGAATCCCCCTTACTATTACCTGTCTTTTTCTAATAAATGGGGTTCCCCTCCTCTGGAGGGGTATCCTCACTGCAAGAGGATACTATGACATCTGGAATCAAATATTAAAGATTAAAAATGCATTTGTGTTATACATTTACAATTACTTTAAAAATGTAATTCAAACATGTTTCAAAAGAAAATGTGACATTGAATGGGAATGAATGAAGAAAATGTTGATTCTTCTCTACCCCAACCGTTGGTTTAAAACAGTTTCAATTTAAAGATGCACGAATGTGATTTTGGGGCCAACTTGTCATTATTCTGGAGAATGCTTTTTTGGTTGTTTTTCCCTTAATTACTTTTATTGTATTTTAGTTTCCAAAAGACTCAGAATTCAAAAATTTTGAATATAGTATCTCATTGCAGTGGAATGTATTCTAGTGAATGCTTAGTGCATTAATGAACTTGATAAGAAGTCTTTGTTTTTTTACCACACTGAAAACAAAGCCATATAAAAAAACCCCATGATGATACATTTACCTGACTACCTGTTAAAGTTCAGTAAAATTTTCTTATGAAATCTTTTCCATTTAGCAAATCAAAATATATATTGTAATATACTGGTGCTTTCTCCATAATGAATTTTTTTTCCCCCCTCTAGGACTATGCTTTTAAGTGTTCACTGCTGCAGAAAGCTGTATTTTCCCCCCCACCTGAAAAGCTCTGCAGTTTCTGGCTCATGAATAAGGAGGGTACTTGTCACAACCAAACCATCTTGGACTTTGCTTTGCAGCCCCAACATATATGGAATGGATGTTGCCATGCATTACACAGAAGGATTTCAACTGGAAGTGCATGGTAAACAATTAAGCTTCATTTACATTTTACAGTTAGGTTTCACTTACATTTTACTGTGATTTTAACATGCATCAAAGACTTCATTTCACATCTTTACTAAATCCACAAACCGTGAATTTCAGCATCCCTTAATTTTGACATGTTATTCCACACGCTAAATGTCAGTAGTCTTCATTTGGTTGAACAAAGCCTACAAATTATACGAGAGAGTCCAAAGTGAAATGAAATGACTCTGAAATCTAAAAGCTAAGCTAAATAATTTATAACAGCTTCATAAAAGGCTGAGAGATGACATGAAAATATGTTTAACCCATGTCCTGTATTATAAAGGCCTCTCTTGGTAGATTTTTGAACATCTGTCATTTTATTAGATCACAGATGATAACCATCAATTGGAAATCAATATGTAGAGTTGGATTCCAATTTTAAATATTTGGGTAAACTAAGGTGGTAAATAAATAGGGAATTTCATGATTACACAAAAGGTGTAATTTTGACTAAGCAATACAAAAATAAATTTCTTTTAATCTTCCATTGTATTTTCAGGTTCTATTAGTCAGAGGACAGACTACCTATGAAAGAAATTTCCCTTTTAAACCTTGGAAAACAATGATCTGTGGAATATACATCAACATTTTATTGCTCCCATCTAAGATTTTCTCCTCCTTCAGGTTATTTTTGTTTCACGGTCATCTTATAAAAAAAAAATGTTAGTTACTGCACGGTTTATATTTATTGTTCATCTCTTTGGATAACATTTTGTATATTTATTTTTTCAACTTTAAAAAGGTCTCAGATTCTTTGCTTTCTCAAAACGGAACTAATCTGAAAGTTCATATGGTGAAATCCACTAGTTACAGTGTCATGTACACAGTTGTGATGTTATGAATTTGTCCTTCAGGGCACTGACATTTGTGTCATTATTTTGTGATGCAAATATCTCTAGAGCCTACTGTTAAAACCAAGGAATTATGGTGCTTAAAAACAAATAAATGTATACCCCAAATTAGTGCAGATGTGGTCGCCCCATCTCAAAAAGATATATTGGAATTGGAAAAGGTTCAGAAAAGGGCAACAAAAATGATTAGGGGAATAGAAAGGCTTCTGTATTAGGAGAGATTAATAAGACTGGGATTTTTCAGCCTGGAAAAGAGGCGACTAAGGGGGGATATTATAGGGGTCTATAAAATCATGAGTGGTATAGAGAAAGTAAATAAGGAAGTGTTATTTACTCCCTCTCATAATACAAGAACAAGGGGCCACCAAATGAAATTAATAGGTAGCAGGTTTAAAACAAACAATAAAGTATTTTTTCACGCAACGCACTATCAACCTCTGGAACCCCTTGCCAGAGGGTGTTGTAAAAGCCAATACTAAAACGGGGTTCAAAAGAGAGCTAGATAGATTCATGGAAGATAGGTCCATCAATAGCTATTTGCCAGGATGGGCAGGAATGGTGTCCCTAACTTTGTTTGCCAGAAGCTGGGATTGGATGACAGGGCATGGATCACTTGATGATAACCTGTCTATTCATGCCCTTTGGGGCACCTGCCATTGGCCACTGTCAGAGGACAGGATACTGGGCTCGATGGACCTTTGGTCTGACCCAGTATGGCCATTCTTATGTTCTTAAAAAACATAGTAAGAGGAGCAAAAAAGTGCCACCATGGCTAAACAAAGAAAAAAGTTGTCCTTTTGAAATTTGGAAGTTAAATCCTACCGAGGAAAATAGGAGCATAAATTCTGGCAAGTCATGTGTAAAAGTATAATTAGGCAGGCCAAACAAGAATTTGAAGAGTAACTAGCCAAAGACTCAAAAACCTCACAAAATGTTTTAAGTACTTTGGAAGCAGGAAGCCTACCAGTGGGGCCATTGGATAATCCAGGTGCTAAAAGAACTCTCAAGGACAATAAGGCCATTGCAGTGAAGCTAAATTAATTCTTTGCATCAGTCTTCACTGCAGAGGATGTGAGGGAGATTCCCAAACCTGAGCCATTCTTTTTAAGTGACAAATGTGAGGAACTGTCCCAGATTGAGGTTTCATTAAAGGAGGCTTTGGAACAAATTGAATAATTAAACAGTAATAAGTCCCCAAGGCCAGATGATATTCATCCAAGAGTTTTGAAGGTACTCAAATATGAAATTGCACAACTACTAACTGTGGTATGTGAACTATCATTTAAATCAGCTTCTGTACTAGATGACTGGAGGATAGTTAATGTGATGCGAATTTTTTTTTTAAAGGCTCCAGAGGTGATCCTGGCAATTACAGGCCGGTAAGGCTAAATTCAGTACTGGGAAAACTGGTTGAAACTATAGTAAAGAACAGAATTATCAGACACATAGATGAAAACAATTTGTTGTGGGAAAGTTAACACTGCATTTGTAAGGTAAATCATGCCTCACCAATCTATAAGAATGCTTTAAGGGGTGGGGTCAAACAAACATGTGGACAAGGCTGATGCAGTTGATACAGTCAGGGCTGGCGCTACCATTAGGTGACCCTAGGTGGTCGCCTAGGGTGCTAGGATTTGGGGGGCGGTGTTTCAGGTCCCTCAGCAGCTGCCAGCGGGAGAGGCTGCCACTGAAATGCTGCCGAGATCCCCGGCGGCCAAAGAAGCTGTCGCCGAAGTGCAGGATATTCGATGAAGTGGGTATTCACCCACGAAAGCTTATGCTCCAATACGTCTGTTAGTCTATAAGGTGCCACAGGACTCTGTTGCTTCTACAAGTCCAAAGTAGTCTGTAAAGAGATCTCACAAAACTTAGGTGAACGGGCAACAAAATGGCAGATGAAATTCAAAGTTTGATAAATGCAAAGTAATGCACATTGGAAAACATAATCCCAACTATACATATAAAATGATAGGTCTAAATTAGCTGTTACCACACAAGAAAGAGATCTTGGATTCATCACGGCCAGTGCTCTGGAAACATCCGCTCAATATACAGTGTCAGTCAGAAAAGAATCTAATAGAATGTTAGTAGGCATTAGGAAATGTATAGATAAAACAGTAAATATCATAATGGCAGACTATAAATCCATGGTATGCCCACACCTTGAATACTGTGTGTAGTTCTGGTTGCCCCATTTCAAGAAAAGATATACTAGAATTGGAAAATGTACAGAGAAGGGCAACAAAAATGCTTAAGGATATGGAACAGCTTCCATACGAGGAGAGATTAAAAGACGGACTATTCAGCTTGGAAAAGAGGTGACTAAGGGGAGATATGATAGAGGTCTATAAAATCATGAATGGTGTGGAGAGAAAGTGAATAAGGGAATGTTATTTACTCCTTCACACAACAGAAGAACCAAGAATCACCCAATGAAATTAATAGGCAGCAGGTTTAAAACAAATCAAAGGACATCTGCACACAAAATACAGTCAAGCTGTGGAACTCTTTTCCAGGGAATGTTATGAAGGCCAGAACTGTAATGAGATTCATATAAAAATTAGGTAAATTCATGGAGGATTGGTCCATCAATAGCAATTAACCAAGATGATCAGGGATGCAACCCCATCGTCTGGGTGTCCCTAGCCTCTGACTACCAGAAAGTGGGAGTGGACGACAAGGAATGGATCACTCTGATTGCCTGTTTTGTTCATTCCCTCTGAAGCACCTGGCATTGGCCACAGTGAGGGCTGGTCCACACTACCCCCCAAGTTCGAACTAAGATACGCGACTTCAGCTACGTGAATAACGTAGCTGAAGTCGAAGTATCTTATTTCGAACTTAAAAGTACTTACCACTGGTCCACACGGCGGTGCACAGGCTCCCCCGTCGACTCCGCCTGCTCCATTCGTGGAGCAGGATTACCAGCGTCGATGGGGAGCACTTCCTGGTTCGATTTATCGCGTCTAGAGAAGACGCGATAAATCAAATCCAGAAGATCGATTGGATGCCTCTGATGCAGCGGGTAAGTGTAGACCTACCCTGAGAAAACAGGATACTGGGCTAGATGGACCATTGGTCTGACCCAGTATGGCCATTCTTTTCTTATCTCTGTGGTCTCTTCCTGGCTGTATAACCTTGGGCAAATCACTGCATTTTCTGTTTCACTTTACCCTTCTTTAAAATGAGGGTAATATTTCCCTACCTAAAAAAAGGTAGCGTGAAGGTTATATTGCCAGTTGTAAGTTCCTCTGTGATTCTACTTAAAACAAGCAATAACAGTCCTAATTACATGCCTTAATATTGTGCCAGATTCTCAAGTATTTCAAGACTGTTTTGATACAGTATGTATGATATTCCTATTTGAAATTAGTAGTTTCTGGTGTAACCCACGCTTGCAGTGTGTCTGTCTGTCCCACTCTAGTAGCTGGAGCACAAAGTTTTGTGACCGACTCTGTTACAGCCCTTGATATAATATTACTGCTGGATTCTTTAGCTCCAGCAATAGGGGCATTGCTTTTAGATCCAGACGTCTTGGGTCCAATCCCACAGATGTCAAAATTGGGAAGGGTTGTAATTCTATAAATGTATTGTGAAGGATACAGTATTTGAAAATATGATCACAAGCATTTGACATGATGGTTCCCAAATCAGTTCCAGAAACTTACTTCAATTGCCCTGTCAACAAAAGCTTGAGATTTCTCTGGACACACTGCTGTACCAGTTGTCTCTTGAAAGATTTGCTTATAGGAATGTCTAGGGGCTATAACAATTTCACCAATCTCAGAAAGGGGCAATTACAAGGTCAATTCTTCCTTCACTAAGGTACTCATAATATGTCCATTAGGAGGAGACTGGACTGTCTGAATTTCTTTGCTTAAGAAACTACATTGCTTATCTAATCCTCATCAATTTGCTCATCACAACAGCTGACCAACAATGACAGCTTCACAGTATTTTTCCATGGGCAGCAAGTAGTTACATTATGGGTTTATCATAGTGATTTCTTTGCTATACTGTAGTGGTTGGAACTGTATTTGATTTAATTACCATGGATAAAGTTATATTTGTTAAATAACCTTCCTTCCATCACTCCTTTTTCTTTTTACTTGACTAAAATAAATGCTTTGAAAACAGGGGGAGGTGGATAAACAATCCCCTGCCCCCCATAACATAGCTACAAGGTTAGTGATAACTAAGTGTTTTCTTGCCAGTCATTTGACTGACAGTTGCATTGTAGCAAGAAGTGCTGGCCATAGGTTCTGCTGCCTGTCAGATAGAAATTAGAAATAAGAGTAAATGGGGTACCTATCAGAATTTCCTCCCCTTTTTAGAAGCATACAGCAAGTATATCTATTATCACTTTTTTGCCATGGTTATGGAGACACTCGCCCATTTGATCAGAAATAATCCTCATATAAATTGATTTACTGTAGGAAAAAGGGAACACAAATTAGCTTTATAGGCAGACGATGTCATGGCATTTGTTATGAATCCAACTCATGCAGTGCTAGACTTGCAAGAGAAATCTTATTTTAAATCCTGACACTATGATAAATTAACTACAAGTCAGAGCTCCTGGACATAGGTGTGGGCTCTGATATAATGAAAGATATAAAAGATAAATACAAATACAAATGGGCAATTACTTCAATAAGACCTCTGAAAATACATATTTCAAAAAGATGGTAAGAGTTATATAATATTATACACATTAATTATCAATAAAATAAAAACAGATCTGAGAATTTGTTCAAAATATGAAAGGTCATGGTTAGGCAGAATTGTGGAAATTAAATGAATATCCTACCCCAAATTAATTTCACTTTCCAAACAATCCTGGTTTTGGTGCCTAGATGTCTCATAGATCAATGACAATCTATGATAAACAATTTCATTTGGGGAAAATAAGCAGCCCAGGGTTAAGCAATCCACTTTACAAAGGCCATGGCAAAAGGGAGCAGGCCAAGTGCTAGAGGTGGGGTACTGGGGACATTTGCCCCCTTCTCCCCCCCCAAAACAATCCTCCCAGAAGTTATTGTCAAAGGTCAAAATATGTACAAAGTTACCCACTGTTAAACAGCGGAAATGACAATGCGGGGTTGCGTCATAGCTGTCATGTGCTATGTCATAAATATAAAGGGAAGGGGGAGAGGGTCTGATGCAGTGCTATAAAATCCTCTTACCAGTAAAGGGTTAAGAAATGCAGGTAGCCAGACTGACACCTGACCTGGCTGGCATCTGACCAATGAGGGGACAAGATACTTTCAAATCTTGGAGGGGGGAAGGTTTTGTGTGTGGCTCTTTGTCTGAGTCAGAGTGATCTTGGGAGACAAGAAGGACCTGCAGAAAATCAATCTCCTCAACCAGTCATCTTCTCACCAAACGTCACTTTTCTAAAGTAAGTTTAGTCAGCATTGCGAATAGGTTTCTGTTTGTTTTGCTTGGTGAGCTTTCCCTGTGTTAGAGGGAGGGGTTATTCCTGTTTTTTTCTGTAACTTTAAGGTTTTGTCCAGAGGGGGAATCCCTCAGAGTTTGGAAATTGAGTACCCTGTAAAATAGTTACCATCTTGCTTTTAGAGATGATTTTACCTTCGTTTTAATAAAATCCTTCTATTAAGAAGCTGACTGTTTTCTATGGTTTTTAAAACCCCAGGGGTGGGTTTTTAGATCACTGTGTAACCAATTGGTTAGGAGAGTATTCTCAAGCTTCCCAGGAAAGGGGGTGTACGGGCTTGAGAGGGTATTTTTGGGGGGGAAGGGGAACTTCAAGTGGTTCCTTTCCCGGATTCCTGTTTAAAACATTTGATGGTGGCAGTGAAGCATTTCTCAGGGTGTAGGGAATTTTGTACCTTAGGGGTTTTAACCTAAGCTGATAGAAACAAGCTTAGGAGCTCTTCATGTGGGTCCCCACGTCTTTACCCTAGAGTTCAGAGTGGGGAGGGAACCCTGACATGCTATCATGAGCTGTCACGTGCATTCAGTGGTCCAGCACCTTGGTAAACTACTCAAATTCAGCTGTTCCAATCAGACAGAGAAGATCTGCAGGACCATGTACTTGCAGCTGGTTCTGCATTTATAATGTAAAGGTATGCATTTGTTTGTTTCACTTTGAAAATATAGAGGCACTGTCATGTAATCTCTCTTCACCAATCACCTTGCTATGATTTCTTAAGCCATTTTATAAATTACTATTTAAAGTATTAAAAGACAGCCATCTGTTGTGTTTTGGTAGACCAACCCCCACAGTGTTGCTGGGTAGTATCCTGCCAGTGCCATCTTGGTGATACTAATATGATGCCTGACTGCATTTTAACAAGGGTTGGGTAGCATTCTTTCACTGTTAATATGGTTACGTTCAACCATGCTACTATCAAAAAAAGTGAAAAATATCTGTCAGAGGTTTTAAAGCAAAAACACCAGCTTACCAGAATTGATACTATGTAACATCAGCAGGCCAGTCTAGCTGAGTGGAATTATGGTCCTGTGGACAGGAAGGAAAAAGATCATTTAGGGCCTAGTGCATTTATGTCCACAGTGTCAGTTTGAGTAAAATGTCAGATGAGAACCTTACTGAACATGAGAGGAACACGTCTGCAACTTCTAAAGTGGGGAGAGGCAGCTCTGACAATTTAAGTGAGCCATCTGTTCCTATTTGTCATGAAGATTATCATAATCTGTCAGATCAGCCTCCTTAGCAAGTATCCAGGAAAGAGTCCCAAGCAACAGCTCAACACAAGACAAGACTAGGGCAAGATCCAGCAGCATGGCCATGTCCTCTTGAATTTTCAGACTTGATGTGTTATCTTGAAAAAGGTCCTATTCAAGCAACATCTGAAAGTTTTAATTTTCCACAAAGGAATGGCAGACATTTCACTAATAAATACCATAAAAAGAGTACTACCAAATGTAGAAGCTGTCAATCAAAGCTATGTTCCTGTGCAGTGGGCAGAGTTTTCTAGTTTCCATGCAATGTTTGCCAGAGCACCTCTCAAGACATTTAAACATCCTGAAGCAGCTTCTGTAAATGGTGTCAGATTGGAAGAAGTTGGAAACTAAACTAAGGAAGCACGAGACAACAGAGGGTCATATGAACTATTACGAAGAGCTTGTCTACACTAGCGATCTTACAGCAGCACAGCTATACTGATGCAGCTGCACCGCTGTAAGATCGCTTGTGTAGCCATTCTATGCTGGAAACAGCTCTCCCGTTGATAAGAAAACCACCTCCACAAGTGGCGGTAGCTATGTTGGTGGGGAAGCTCTCCCATCGACATCGTGCTGTCCATAGTGGCACTTCTGTCGGTGTAACTTATGTCACTCGGGGGTGTCACTGAATGACGTAAGTTATACCAACAAAAGTGGTAGCGTAGACAAGCCCTAAGTCTGGAGAATACTGCACAACCACTATTTGCTAACCTTTAATTTAAATCAAACACACATCTTTAAATCATATAACTCAGCCAGAGGTTATGCGTCTAGAACAGGAGTGGGTGGGTGAGGTTTATGGTCTAGAGAATGTGCAGGAGGAGGTCAGACTACATGAGTGTGATGGTCTTTTCTGACTTTCAAGTCTAGGAGTCTCTATTCTATAACATCCCCATTTCAGATTTTCCATCTTACTAAGCACACTTTTCAACCATCAAACCAGGAATTTAGAACTAAGGCTGTCCAGCAGTGTAGTCACTGGAATGTTGGGGAAAACTGGTTAGGCAACTCTGAGAAGAAAGAGCTGAAGTTCAGTGAATAACATGGCCACAGAAGGCACTGAAGATGCATTTTGGAAGATAGGATTCCAGAACCAATTCTTAATAGAAAAGGAATTGTATAACAATCCACCTTTTAGCAATGGCCAGGATGCCTAAAAGGAGGTATGGATTGTTCAGTGGTTAAGACACTAGCCTAGGATTTGTGAGACCTGAGTACAAGTCCCCACAGAATTCCCATGTAACCTTGGGCAACAGGGATGATAGGGAAATGCTATCTCACAAGGGTGTTGTGGGAAAAAAAAAAAAAAAAAAAAAAAAAGACGGAGACACTCAAATACTACTGGAATGAGGGCCCTGAAAATACTATCAATATTATTTGCACTGTAACGATATACTGAGTAATGCAGTGATGTAGAGGGATTTCAGAAGGAATTTTCTCATACACAAGGTATTTTACACCTGTCAGCACAAGGTTTGTAATATTTTGTTTGCACACCTGCAAATGAAACATGAGCTTGAATTTTTAGTATTACAACTACACAATCTTGGTAATTGCATAAGGGGTAAATGCATGCACAAACAAGTATTTTTGTGGGCAAACACTAATTTGTGCAAAAGGAAATGTCATACAAGTATTATTTTCAGGAATGACTGAAGACCACAATTTTGCAAGTGTGGACTTGGTAGCCCTGGTAACATCATATTGAAGTGAATTCTGCAGCCTGATTATGTGCTGTATAAAAGGAACATTCTTTTGTATTTTAAGATAATTGTTTATTAAGTAGAACTGCTTGTGCTTTCAATTTTTATTTCAAGCCCTTCCTTGGCAAATGGGTAAAAACATGAGCATATTCTGTGATAGCTCTTTGTGCAAGAAACCAAAAGAAGCAGGCTTTGGATCTGAACTTAATCACTAAAACTTATTTATAAATATGATTTTCCAGCATATCCAGTAGAAATTTTGTAGCTCTGGTTCATAAAACAGGAGAATTTATTGTTAATTGTTGTAAATATATTAGCCAACAAAACATACATTTCAGGAAGCAGGCATTATGGGCTATATAATCCCTTTTAGTACAAAATGTACTCATATTCTAGCGAGCTCTTAGTCCTTATGTATAAGCTTTATTTCCTGTGGTGGTACCAATTTACTTTCTCGCAGCTTTAGCAGTGTTCACACTGTGCATTTCTATATCTATTGTAAATTTCAACAATTTACAGAAGAAATTTTAGTCCTGTCTTTCCTTTAGCTTTAAGCATATAATGATTAAAGAATGAATGTGCAATCAACATATATAGAAAACAACTCCTTCTAGAATGAAATAGATGGTTCAGCTTCTTAAACCTCCATGGAATTTATAACATCTACATTCACTGTACCTCTTGTGTACTGCCTTCTACTAAATAGGTTCTTCAGAGAGACATTTAGTGAGCAAAAATGTAGTGGTTGTACATTATTTTAATTTCTGGCATGACATGGGTATTGTCCAAGCATTTGTTTCCAATAATAAGATGACAATGATAATCACAGAGAGGGTATTAAATTTACTGTTTTATATTCTATTAAACCACAGTAAGCTAGAGTTTTATACAGGGACAGATTAAAAAACTTAATTATAGTGAAACTGAAATCTATGGAAAAGCAGAAGAGGAGATTTATCTTGTGAAAAAAGCACTTTCCACAAGTTTGGACAGTGTGTTCATGGTTTTGTTTACAATACAATATTTCAGTTATATTCAAGGTTATACTGGATAGAAATCTGCTTTTCTATGGCTCATTCAAGCTGCATTTTCATGTATATACAACGGGTCAGACTTTGAAAGCTATTTAGGCACCTAGATGCCTAGTGGGATTTTCAAAAGCACCTAAACAAGTTAGGCTCTTAACTCCCATTAATTTCAATGGAGACTAGGTGCCTCACCTGTTTTGCCTAGTGGGGTTTTCAAAAAAAGAGTAATCTATTTGCATCTCTAGGTGAAAATCAGGCCCATGAAAGTGCCCCATGCCCCACAACTACAGAAACAAGTGTAAACACATTCTGCTGTGCCTGTCTGTCCATTGGGAAGGACGACTACCCACTATGGAGGGCAGGGGATATCTGCTGTTCTATCAACTACAGTTCAGAGGTGTGTGTGTGTGTACACATACATATGTATGTATATAGGAAGGAGGTGAGAAGCTTTATATCCCAGTGCTCAACTGAAGCATTGACACCAATAATCTCTGGAATCTACAGCATAAGCAGATTTCTCAGCCAATGCTTATGTCCTTATGCCTTCATCTCCCAATAAGTAAAGTTGAATCCATTTTGCAATTCCACCACCTGATTGCTAAAAGACCAGGGGATGGGAGGGTATCAGGTTCCACTGCCACTCATTACACTCATATAAAATAGCATTGAATTAAATTCAGAATATTTTATTTGATAAAATAAAATAGTATTTGGGTACTGATAATTTATGTAACTATATACAGACATACTATTGATGTCTGCTATAGCTGTATGGCACCTTAGCAGTGGTAGTGTGGATGCTCCTTTATGAGTAAATTCAATATTTTCTACCATTTACTGGTTGGAAACTCCTACAGGAACACCACCACCTGTGTAGCTGTTGGTGCAAACTGACACTACATGTTCTTTCATGACTTTCTAAGCCTTTTCTGACCCTTGAGTTCTGAACTGCATTAGAACAATTCAAATTAATTTATACACATTAATGTGTATAACTTGATTAGACTATATCATGTCATCCCAGCTTTATGAGCAAAAAGATTCACAAACATTCCATGAGCAGTCAAGCAACATTTCATATATTTTTGTCTCTCTAACCATAGGTCTTTGGTATAATGATTATGCTACCTCAGAGATGGACATGAATCAAACCCCTAGATCCACATACCTATTAAATGTTACATGTTAGGCCTATCATTGATCTTAATATATAGATGTTATACTAACTGAGAGGATTCTGTAATACTGAAAAAAAAAAAATCTTACATTAAGCATATTCACCATTTATATGACCAGATATGTTAAACTACTTCATCAGATTAAAATATCTAATATTTTTAACATAAATATATGGTCAATGTAACAGAACAAACTCACCAGCCAGGGCACCTCTTCATGGCCAGTTATAGGGTTGCAGCAACTCTGTCTCTGTTTCCCGCACCAAACAGCTGTTTGGTCCTGCAACAATCTACTTCTTACAGCTCCAGCCCATCTCACCCCTTCCAGATGAAAGGAGACGTTCAAAAAACAAAGTTCCAAAAGGCATAAAACAAAGGAATCTTCCACCCAGCCAGGCCCTACCTCCAGTCCCTGCTCCCAAACATAATTGCCAGCTGTTACACCCTGGCTCCACACCACTCAGACAGATAGCATAATTCCAATCACTATCTTCCTGGCTGAAGCCTTCCTTTCTGCAGCCGATCTGGCCAGCCAAAGTCCCCACAGGGTTCCTTGCCTCCTAGCAGGCTACTAATCCTGGACAGGAACTTCCTGCCAGCACTCATCCCATTCATTGCCTCAACTTGCTAAACTTCCCCTTTTTAAGACCAAATCCAGCACAGGTGCAGTGGATGTGGCTTCCTGAGCCTAAGTCTGGTCTTAACCCTTTCCAGCCCAGAATGGAGTCACACCTTGTCACAATCTGAATTAGAAAAGGAAGCAAGTAGCTCAGAAGAGAATGCTATAGAATCTGGAAAGTAAAAAGCAAAAAACCAACAAAAACAAATACACCAATGTAAATCTAAAGTACCTCCATTGGTTCCAGCAGGAGATGGACCAATGTCTAAGTATTTTTATAATGAGAGTATTGTCTGGCAGCATAAAATCCTACCAAGAAATATTATATGATTGCATGAGGCAAATGTATCATGGTAGATAGGTACAGAGTGAATATATATATATATATATATATATATAAAGCAGATCAGAGTTGAAACTCCTCTTCCTGACCAGAGTTTAATTAGTAAAAGCTGGATTTTTCCTGCTTATGTTTATGTGCTTGCAGCTGTTAAGATTATAAAGCAAGTTAAGGACTGTGGTTAAAGAACAAGGAAACTAGGATCCACAACCAATTACAAAGCGATCCTCCTATTTAGGACATGTAGATTGCAATGCTATCTCATCAGGGAACCAATTGCATTCAGGAGCCTTTTGGAAGAAAGATGTAGGAACATAGTTGCTCCTATTTGGGGAATGATACAAGGGGGTTATTTTTGAATGATTAATTAAAGGGAATCAATCTTCATTGCATTGCAACTGACATGAAAAGCACCATAGCTGTGCAATAATCGCATGCAATTATTCAACTACCCCTTTGGCAAGGACAACATAATTAGTCCTGGTGGTGTCAAGAGATTTTCTTTATACCCAACAAATTGGCAGTTTTAATCAAGTGTTGCTGAAAATTTATCATAACACAGGGAAAACAATAGGTGAAGATACAACTCCCCAAGCTGTGTGACTCCTATCTACAATGGTACAAATTTACAATACTAACAACAAGATGAATACTACCATTCCCTGAATAAGATGATTATAATTGTATATCAGTTTCAAGCCACAGTAGCGCTTATTTATTTAGACTCATGGAAGCAACCCCTGTCATGGGGTTTACTTAATAAAAGTTAACCACTGTGGACAATTTTAATCTGGAAGTGTTTAATATGAATCAATAGAATTTAGAATGCAAAACTGCACACTCAGCAATTTCCATTATTACTATTATTTATTATTTCTATGGCAGTAGCACCCAAAAGCCCCAAATCGGAATGGTGTCCATTATGCTGGCTACTGTCCACAGAAGTATGAAGATATGGACCATATTGCAAAGAATGCCCCAGTCTAAGTAATTCTTAACTAGTATTAATGTATTAATGCTTAATGCTTAAAATGACATACAGTATGGACCACATTTTAATCAGTAGAGTGTAAC
Organism: Chelydra serpentina; assembly: GCA_037349315.1. Taxonomy (NCBI): domain Eukaryota; kingdom Metazoa; phylum Chordata; order Testudines; family Chelydridae; genus Chelydra; species Chelydra serpentina. Next base: position 35,478,534 of record JBAIAC010000042.1, read on the forward strand.
TCTTGCTTGTGAATATGCATGGCACTATGAGCAAACCAATTTGTGGGTACAACTAGAGCAAATGTATGCTCAAATTGGGTAAATGTATGGGCAAACAGGCAACTAAGCACCCAACTAGCTATATGTGTTCATATTTATCCTGAGGGCATGAAGTCATTTTCCAGAGCTCCAGTAAGCTCAGGGCCAGTTCACAGCAGATGACAAGCAGGAACATTTTTCTTAAGGATGACTTCTTGTCTTCTTGAATCTAAGGTTTCATTAAAAAAAAGTCTCCAGCACATATGGTTGCAAAGATTAGCTTATTAATGTGAAACAAGTTTAAACAGATGAAGTGGTGTGTTCCGGAGGCTGAAACAATAGCTCTGAGGTCTGAACTGCCTCCTATCATATCAGCCCTAGTTTTATTATGACAATTTAAATACCTGCTTTACAAAGTTTTATTCCATACCCTTCAGGGCTGAAAATGGGAGCTTTATGCCATTTTAAAAGAGGAGAATCCATGCATCTACCTATCTAGAGAAAGAGAGGGACATCAAGTATTTGTTCTAAGTCCTAGTACAGGAAGAATTACAGGTGCTCAAATTTAACACTGTGATGGTTTTACATAAAAATATTGGTGTAGGTTATTTTTGAAGGTTGTTATGGTCTCCCTTTGAGCCCTGTACAATGGGACTTACTGTACATTGATTTACAGAAGGAAGAATACAAAAAACAGGCCCAAAGAACATTTTCTAACTCTTTAAAATAATCCCAAAGTAGTTGCTCTGCAACACATGTGGCTTATCCAAGATAGCTAATGGGATGGTTTGTAGAGCTGGCCGAGCATTTTTTGATATTTTTTCCCCACCAAAATGCCAATTAACTGAATCTAAAATGCTATGTTAAACAGGGCTGGTTTTGATGAATTTTCTGACTCTAAAAATGCAGAAAAAAATTTAAATTATTGATACATTTCATTTTGACATTTTTTAAATGACTTTTCATTTGGAAATTTCAGCTAAATAAACTAAAAAGATATTCAGGGGAAACAGGTCACAACTGAAGTGAAACATTTTGAAATTATTGAAACAAAACATTTTGATTTCCCAGTCCTCCTGCAAAAAAAAAAAATTAATCCGTTTTTTGGTTTGTGAACATTTTTAAGATTTCAATATTTTTGGCCCGACTTGGGACAGGTAAAAATTTCATTTTTTTTTTTACAGGATAGGAAAACTATAGTGGTGAGATATAAAGCTTTTGTTGGTGCCCATTTGGTGTCACCTACATAACTCACCCATGGTTTTTCCATTCATGAATAACAGCTCATCTTAAACTCATGCTAACAAATACTTCTATACCACACTGCAACCATTTTGTATATTTCCATTCACTCCCTCTCTTCCTCTAGATAAGTAGATACACACACACGCACATACACATGAAAAGTTACATACATCTTTAAAAATAAAATTCTAAGAAGTTAATTTAGTGTAAAAATCCTTAAAAATCATAACCCAACACATATACATGGAGTATGTCAGAAGTCTTAGAAAATATGTTGTCTTTTTAATATCCACGGTCTCTAAAATTACATTTGAGCTTAGCATGCAAAACTACATTTCCATTTTCAGTGTTTTATATCTCTGTGAGCGGAAATGCTTTGCATGCTGACAGAAGCATCCATTACTTGTGGCAATATAGTAATTTGCTACATTTTAATGCATTTAGTTGAAGGGACAAAAAATGGTGGGGGAGGGGAAGGGCTAGGAGGGAGATTGAAGAAGGGAGAGAAAATCACTGTACATACACACAAGAGGTTTTATATATAATCTGAATAACTTCCATCCCTGCAGAGGTCTCTTATCTTAATGACTTTGCTAAAGAAGTTGTCTTGTCAAACATAGTCAAAAGCTTTTGCCTCATATGAATAATTTACAAATGGAAGCAATTTGGCAACAGCCTGACTTGAGATAAAGAAGGTCCTTGATATGGCAGAAGCATGCAAGTGTAGAACAAATATATAGTTACCAAATATTGAAGAATTTTGACTGTCATTCTGCAACGTTAAATTTCTCTGAGTGCATCCTCTCCTACTCAGGGCTGCAGAGGCTTTAAAACTAGTGGACAACTTGAGTGGGGTATGTGCTGTTTTCTTACACAGCCCCATCACCATCCAGCACTGGTCCTAACAAAATGAATTGTTTTTTACAGATGGATACAGACTGTACAGATTAGATCCATCTTATTCTATGCTGGCTTTCTGACTGTATTCTCACATGCTGCTTCTGTCAAGTTCTTTCATTCTTGAGCTGTCTCACAGTGCCTGGCTCTTGGAGATGGGCAACCAGGGGAAGGGAAGAGACATGAGAACTGATGAATCCAGGGTGGAGAGGAAAAGAAAGGGGGAATGTGCTAATCTGGTGGTGGGAGGAAAGATGTGGGGAATTCAGGGAGGCAGAAGGAAAGATGAGGGGGATTTTGGCAGGGATGGAAGGAAAGAGATTGGGGAACTGTGAAGGAGGAAGAATTGGGAAGTAAGGAAGAGGAGAAGATGGGAACTTGCAAATTAATCCTGCTCCCACTGGAACCAATGGTAAAACTCTCTTTGATTTAAATGAGAACAGGATTCATCTCAGGGAGAATAAAGAGTGGGAAGAAAATGGGAGGAAACAGAAAGGTGAAAAAACAGAATTTAATAAAAAGATGAGGAAAAAATAAGGGTATGTCCACTATATAATGCTACAGCAATACAGCTGAGGTGCTGCAACTACACCACTGTAGTGTACACATTTGCTACAGTGTCAGGAAAGGTTTTTCGATCAGTGGAGTAAATCCACCCCTCGAGAAGCAGTAGCTTCGTGGATGGAAGAATTTTTCTGTCACCCTAGCAGTATCTGCTTTGGGCTTAGGGTGGCTTAAATATGTGTGAATCTGTCTAGTTGTAAACAGGCTTATGAAAAAAGGAACAGAGATACGAAATGAATGGTGGAAATAGAAAAAAAGGGGGCAGAAAAAGCAAGGTGGGAAAAAACTTGTTGAGGAGGTGGGAGTAAGAAGGGAGAAAGTGTGCTTGTGCATTGAGGGAAGAGAAGATGTGGATAATACTGGAGCTGCACAAATGGCGAAAATATTAACAAACATTCACTGAATCAAAATTTTAACTGACCATGTTCATAACATATTTTATTCATTTTCCATTGTCTGTTTTTTATTTTGCATGAATACTTGGGGAGGAAAAAGTGTAACTAGCTAAAGATAAATAAAATCTTTGTTAGTTTTTGTAAGTACATCAGAATGAAGAAAACTCCAGAGATTTTGGCGTCATTGTGGATAGTTCTCTTAAAACATCTTCTCAAGATGCAGTGGCAGCAGAGGTGAAAGTGGGACGGTATGGGCCAGCACGGCGTACCGGTAAGAAGTGGTCATCGGTACTGGCCCATATGCAGCCAACGCTAAAGCGCTACCACAGCAGTGCTTTAACATCGCTGCCCCTTCCCCCCCATCCCCAGGGCCGCCGATGGTGCGGGGAGGGGGGGGAGGGAAGGGGAGGCAAAGAAGCAACTGGCAAACAAAAGGAAATACTTATTCATAGAATGCACTGTCAGACTATAAACGCATTGCCAGAGGATGTTCCAAAGGCCAAAAGTATAACTGGGTTCAAAAAGAACTAGATACATTTGTCTAGGATAGGTCCATCAATGGCTATTAGCCAAGATGGTCAGGGACACAACCTCATGGTCTGGGCATCCCTAAATCTCCAACTGCCAGAATTTGGGACTGGACAACAGGGGATGAATCACTCAAAATTGACTTGTTCTATTCATTCCCTCTGAAGAATCTGGCACCGTCCACTGTTGGAAGATGGAATAGTGGGCTAGATGGACCATTGGTCTGACCCAATATGGCCTTCTTATGTTCTTATGGGGTGCTTTTAATTGTGCAAATGTGATATTCATGGGCAAATAAGCATATCTGCAACTGAATAAGTATATTCACATATGAATGAATATACTGATGCTGGAAGTACTTACCTGGCCAGCCTGTATTTACACACACATTTACTCATTGAGAATGTAACAAGAGAAAATGGAAAGTAAAGTCTGCTAGACAACCAATAAATCAGGCTTACATCTTCCTCTCCTTCTCAGTCTATAAGGAATCCAGCTATTTTAAAATCTGGGAACCTAGCCAAATATAAAGCTCTTTCCAAAAGAGGACAGGAAAAGATTTCAAATCCCTGAACATTTTCTTTGCCTGCTTATCCTTTATATCACTCTCTTTTAACTGTTCCCCATCCTCTACCTGAGAGATACAAAGCACTAGTGAATTCTTCAGGCACTGCTCCTATTTCAAAAGATTAAGTCATCCACAGACACCATGTCACATGAATAAGGTGACCAATCACCCCGACCAAAAATCAAACACTTGAAGGAGTCCATGAAAACCCATGGGCCCAAATATATATAAAAATATTTGTCAACCAGTTATGAAAAAATGGACACATTCATAAAAATACTGGTATGTTCACAGATAATATTGTCAACAGGAAAAGGGCCCGGGTAAAACTTTCAAAAGGACCCAAGTAATTTCGGAACCTAAGTCCTATTTTCAAAAGTGACTCAGGCACTTAAGAATTTACCTCATGGGTTCTGGCTGGGTTCCTGAATTGAGATGAGGAGAAATAAGGGACATGATCATGTAGGATGTGTGGGCTGGCAATAAAAATGTGTTATGTTTTTTGGGGGGTTGGGTGTGGGAATAGGTTTGCAATGTAGATGTGTGGTTTGAAATTCTTGGGTTTAGTAAGAGGTTGTTTTTGTTTTTAAAATGCTTAGCTTTACTATGTGATGACTTAGGCCCAATTCTGCAAGCTGCCCTGTGTGGTCAGCTCTCTGTGCCAACCCAGAGTCTGATTGATTCAAGTGATGCAGCCCAGGAGCACAAAGGGTCACCAACATGAGCAGTTTGCAGAATTGGGGCGATAATGACCACATGGACAGTCTCCTTTGCAAGGGTGCTGGAACAATTTTTATAGTGGGGATGCTGAGAGCCATTGAACCAAACTGTAAACCCTGTATATGATGCAAACTACTTCAAGCGAGGGGGGTATGCCAGCACCCTCTGCATCCCTAGTTCCAGCACTCATGCTCCTTTGTTCTCTAAACCCCACAGCACTACCACCTGGCTCTTCAAGAAAGGATCACTTAATCTTGTCAGGAAATGTGTTTTAGCCATCACAATGTCATAACCATGACATTGTCACTAGAGCTGATGAGAAATTCTCTGATAAAACTCTGTTTCATCAAAAAATGCAGATGCCTTGAAAGAGAAATGTTTAGTGAGAAATGCTCAATTTAAAATTTTTTGCTGAAGTACAGGCAGATCTCCAATGGAGCCATGTCTGCCAGGTACTTTCCATCAGAAACCTGCTTGGTTCCTAGCCAGCTTGCCTGGCGGACTGCTGGGTCCATGGCTCTAGGACAGCCCTTATGTTTTCAGATTATATTAGAAAATCACTGAAGGTTTTCTGAAATAATCTGAGTTGATCAAAGAGACAATTTGTTGATTGTACATTTTGTTTAAATCCTGGGCCTAGTTTAAAGTAGTTCTTGTATATCTGATGTATTAATCCTGTGACAAACAGAAGGGGTAAATACTTTCTTTGTGGTTATTTTGTTCTATAATAATTACAACGTGAAAAATAATGTTAATAAATAAGCTATTTACTCAAGGTAGAAAGGATGATCAACTGAAATAATTCATTTTAAAAAGCAAAATCAGCTTGTTCATGACAAACCAAATAGTTATTTGTAACTTTTAAAACTGTGATTTGATCCTCTATGAAGAGTAAATTTTAAAATATAAAGGGGAAATAAGATGTAGATGAGAGCCAAAAGCATGAGAAGTTGGCTGTCATGCTCAGATGCCTAATTGTTCTAGTAACTAGCTTCTAATAACTTTTTGTAAGAGTAGAAATATCAGAGCTTGAACACTTACCATTCACCAGCTATAGTCAAATGCTAGTGGGAAATGGTTCCTTGGGGTAATTCTCTACCCTATTGTAATTCCCTTACTCTAGTGCAAATATTCTTGCAGACACTGGGAGAGGAGATCTGGGTGCAGTTCCTGGCTCAGCAACAGATTTCCTGTGTCACCTTGGACAAGTCAATTAATCTTTGGAACTGAGTTTCCCATCTGTTAAATGGGGATAATAATTGTTATCCATTTTAGAATCATAGAATCTCAGGGTTGGAAGGGACCTCAGGAGGTCATCTAGTCCAACCCCCTGCTCAAAGCAGAACCAACCCCAACTAAATCATCCCAGCCAGGGCTTTGTCAAGCCTGACCTTAAAAACCTCTAAGGAAGGAGATTCCACCACCTCCCTAGGTAACCCATTCCAGTGCTTCACCACCCTACTAGTGAAAAAGTTTTTCCTAATATCCAACCTAAACCTCCCCCTCTGCAACTTGAGACCATTACTCCTTGTTCTGTCATCTTCTACCACTGAGAACAGTCTAGATCCATCCTCTTTGGAACCCCCTTTCAGGTAGTTGAAAGCAGCTATCAAATCCCCCCTCATTCTTCTCTTCTGTAAGCTAAACAATCCCAGTTCCCTCAGCCTCTCCTCATAAGTCATGTGCTCCAGCCCACTAATCATTTTTGTTGCCCTCCGCTGGACTCTTTCCAAGTTATCCACATCCTTCTTGTAGTGTGGGGCCCAAAACTGGACACAGTACTCCAAATGAGGCCTCACCAGTGCTGAACAGAGGGGAATGATCACGTCCCTCGATCTGCTGGAAATGCCCCTGCTTATACAACTCAAAATGCCATTAGCCTTCTTGGCAACAAGGGCACACTGTTGACTCATATTCAGCTTTTCGTCCACTGTAACCCCTAGGTCCTTTTCTGCAGAACCGCTGCCCAACCATTCGGTCCCTAGTCTGGGGATTTTTCCGTCCCAAGTGCAGGACTCTGCACTTGTCCTTGTTGAACCTCATCAGATTTCTTTTGGCCCAATCCTCTAATTTGTCTAGGTCCCTCTGTATCCTATCCCTACCCTCCAGTGTATCAACCACTCCTCTCAGTTTAGTGTCATCTGCAAACTTGCTAAGGGTGCAGTCCACACCATCCTCCAGGTCGTTGATGAAGATATTGAACAAAACCGGACCCAACCCTTGGGGCACTCCACTTGATACCGGCTGCCAACTAGACATGGAACCATTGATCACTACCCGTTGAGCCCGACCATCTAGCCAGTTTTCTATCCACCTTACCATCCATTCATCCAGCCCATACTTCTTTAACTTGCTGGCAAGAATACTGTGGAAGACTGTATCAAAAGCTTTGCTAAAGTCAAGAAATAGCACATCCACTGCTTTCCCCTCATCCACAGAGCGGGTTATCTCATTATAGAAGGCAATTAGGTTAGTCAGGCATGACTTGCCCTTGGTGAATCCATGCTGACTGTTCCTGATCACTTTCCCCTCCTTTAAGTGGTTCAGAATTGATTCCTTGAGGACCTGTTCCATGATTTTTCCAGGGACTGAGGTGAGACTGATTGGCCTGTAGTTCCCTGGATCTTCCTTCTTCCCTTTTTTAAAGATGGGCACTACATTAGCTTTTTTCCAGTCATCCGGGACCTCCCCCGATCGCCATGATTTTTCAAAGATAATGGCCAATGGCTCTGCAATCTCATCGGCTAACTCCTTTAGCACCCTTGGAGGCAGTGCATCCGGCCCCATGGACTTGTGCTCGTCCAGCTTTTCTAAATAGTCCCAAACTACTTCTTTCTCCACAGGGCTGATCATCTCCTCCCCATACCGTGCTGCGGAGTGCAGCTGTCTGGGAGCTGACCTTGTCTGTGAAGACAGAGGCAAAAAAAGCATTGAGTACACTAGCTTTCTCCACATCCTCTGTCACTAGGTTCCCTCCCTCATTCAGCAAGGGGCCCACACTTTCCTTGACTTTCTTCTTGTTGCTAACATACCTGAAGAAACCCTTCTTGTTACTCCTAACATCTCCAGCTAGCTGCAACTCCAAGTGTGATTTGGCCTTCCTAATTTCACTGCTGCATGCCTGAGCAATACTTTTATACTCCTCCCTGGTCATTTGTCCAATCTTCCACTTCATGTAAGCTGCTTTTTTGTGTTTAAGACGAGCAAGGATTTCACTGTTAAGCCAAGCTGGTCGGCTGCCATATTTACATTTCTTTCTACACATCGGGATGGTTTGTTCCTGCAACCTCTATAAGGATTCTTTAAAATACAGCCAGCTTTCCTCAACTCCTTTCCCCCTCATGTTATTCTCCCAGGGGCATAGAGAAGATGAATTTATTTATCCCTTTCAAGACCTTTTATCTGTCTTGTCTATTCTCTTACTATGTGTTTGTACAGTGCATAGTTCTATTCTCAGTTGAAGCCTATGGTTCTCAGTCCTGATCTAAGTTGGAGCCTATGGTTGCGAATACAAATATATAATAACAGATCCCTTGTGCCAAACCTTGCTTCCTTCCATACAAAATAAATAAATAAAATAAAAACAAAAATAAAAAAGAAGAATCTTCAAAAATTATCTTCCTATATAATTCCAAAAAGTGTCTAGTAGAAACATACTTGCTTATTCATCTTTAGAAAAATAAAGGACATTTAAGCGAAGCACTTCTTGAGTTGAATAAAAGAGAGAGAGGGTGGCAAAAGAAAGCAGCCAATAATAACAAATAAAATTAATAATATTAATAAATAACATTTCCTTTTCTTGCTTAGAGAAAAAGAACTTGAATTTGTCCATCCAATGCAATTTGTTCTAACACTACACTATTTACAAATATAATATATCAGCTCATTTGTTGGGCTTTGCATTATTGATGTGCTTTTTGTTAAATTAGGCCAGTGAAATTCTTACACAAAGGCATTTTGTAACATGAATAAACAGAAACCAAAATGAAAGGTTTCCATGCTGATGACTTGTGAAGGCTACATTAAACACATTTATTCTTGGTTGTAGATTGCACTCATGTTTAAGCCTTGCAATACAAGCTTGGTTCTGCTCTCATGTTCATTGACTTTACACTGGAGTAACTGTTTTGACTTTGATGGAATTGCTCCTGATTCACAGAAGCATAAGCAAGAGGAGACTCAGGCCATGAATGTCTTCCCCATATCTATAATTTGTCACAAAACAACAGCTGAAGAATATGAAGATCTCTAAAGGGCTGAAGCAAATATTTGTACATTTTAATATCTTGAGAGGAGAGGAGATTTTACTCTTCCTTAAGGCATTTGTTTGCAACATTGACACAATCTCTGGAGTGAATGATAAAATGACATTTACAAATTCTGACTTCTAAATAGAGACATCTGGGAGAAATCTTCTGAAAATGTCTAAGACTACTCCAACTGATATCAATGCAAAAACTTCAACGGGGGTGGAGCAGGCCACACTTCAACATATTCCTTATCGTGCAGGGCTGGTTACCAAATTTTCAGGGATCCCAATGAGGTTTGTTTCCAGGCAAAGGGCTAAACTGCATCTCAACATCAGGTCACAATGTTGCTATTTTTGTGGCTTTCCACCATACATCTTGGTGCCTGATTCAACATGACAAATTGTCACATTGTCATGCTTTGCAGGAACTAAACCAATTTTTTTTTTAAAGTTCCCATGCACTAGAAATCGTGAAAAAAAATTGTTTCAGAAACACTGACACATGGCACTGACAGCACCATGGCATCTGCTGACATTTGAACATCTTTGACATATTTATTCACACAGCAATGGTGAACCTGACAAGAATCTCAATTTCAGTCAGCAGCTACCTCGGCTCAAATGGTCCATGGCTCTGGGCCAGCCCTGCCTGCGGGCCATGAGGACTGCCCTGATCCAGGAACCCCAGGGCTTCCAGGCTCCCAAGCCAGCTGGATCCCAGGGATGCGCAACCCAGAGTTCACAGGGCTTGCAAGATCCTTGCTGCAGATCCAGGAGTTGAGCCCTAGCTAGAGCTCGCCTTAGTGCTTCCAGACTCCTGGATTCACATGAAGGAGCCTGGAAGCCCTGGCAGGGCAGGACTACCCTTGAGCCATGGACGTTTGGAAGGCTGGGAAACCTGGTCCCAGAACAGTCCACTTGGCTAACCATGTAAAAATAATAGATATGGTGTTCTTTTTATTTGCTTTCTGCTTTTTTGAGCCTTTAGGGTGCACTGGGGTTGCATTTTGCACTAGGGTGCATTTTGAAGCTTTCTCCACAGTCATGAGGGCTAGAAACTTCCTATTTCTTTAAGAATGAAGGCTGAAATTATCACCTATCCACTTGACTCCAGGAGCTGGGACTTTAAGGAAAACAATAATTATCATGAGACTCACGATAACAGCGTGGGAGTTGGCAACATGGGGCTGCAGCCAGCCTTGCACTGCCACCTGCAATAATAGCAACTACAGGGGCTCAAGGGACACAGGAAGGCCCCTTGACTACCATGCAAGGGTGAATTCTCAGGTCACCATCTGGCTTAAATATGGCTAACCGTATTATCCCAATTTTTCAGATGGGGGAAAGCAGTGACTTTTCCCAAATTCACACTGCAACTCAGTGGTATAGTCAAAACAAGGTTTTCCATGCTCTAACCACCAGACTACATGGTTTAATCTCCTTTTCGCATCAAGAATGGAAAGAAAAACAGGTATATTTCTGTAGATTTCTAAAACTATTGCTTAGGAAGACATTCAGATCTTTATAAATTATCCGGGCTTAACGTCATTTATCTTTCACTAATAACCAAATATTATACTTCACTCCAGGAACGCTTAAGATGTAGGGGTAAATTCTCTTCTGGTAAAACTCTATTGACTTCAGTGGTCTTATATCTCAGGAGAATTTGACCCAGAGTTTTTAGGAAAAAATGCAACAAACCAAGTCTTAGCTCTCCAGGACAAATCATATCTCATCACTTTTTCTATGTTCTTATAAGATAGCAAATCTAAAGTACTAGTGATGGGGCCCCATACAAAAAATAAAATTGGTTGCTGACCAAATAAAGCCAAGAGCAGAAACAGTAGCAACTTAAAATCCAAACCTGTTATATTTTTAAAACATTGTCTGTTAGGTCTGTTCTGAAAGCAAAGCCCACTCTGAACTATCTTTGTATCTGTCTCTGGCTGGAAACTAGCATTGTTTTTAAGAGTATCAGGGGGTCTCTCATAGGCCACGGATTCTTGAGTCAAGAACAGGTGCAGTCACACCCACTCTACAAACAAAGATATTTTGTTTGAATAAGCACAGCACAGAAGAATGGGGTGTATTAATAGCTAAATAGTGTCTTTATTAACAGTAGAACAGCTGGCAGTTTTATGTCAGCACTCATTCCAATCCATTTTATCCAATTGCAAAACCATAAGCACACTACACCAGGGAACCAAAGGGACCACACACAAGCAATCAGCCATTCAACAGCACTATAATTGCTTCACAGTTGGAAGTTTGTTCTACTCAGCCACTGTTATTCTTTTAGGCTGAATTGTTGGTGCACTGCTACTATCTAAAATCAAGGGCTGTTAATGCAGATAAGCTTGCTTAGAGAAACTTCTTTTGTTTTACAATTCCCCATGAGCTATTCCCCCTGCAGGAGCTTTTGCTGTGCCACTAAGGATCACAAATGCTTCAAGTGCTGGGTGCCAGAAGTGAGGCTGAGACAGTTAGCTTCAGGATCTCTGTATCCCTAGCAAAGCGGTTACCCTGATGAGGGAAAAATAAACTCCCAAGTCATAAAGACCCTGTTAGACCCTGCTTGAGAACCTTTCCTTAAGACTTCCTACTGAGCTAAAGAATAGCCTCTGTGAGTCCATCTGAGATGTATAAATGCCTGCAACTATACTAGTAGCCTCTACCCTGCAGGGAATCTGTTCTAGAAGGAATTGGTTTCAGGGTATAATTAGGTTTCACAGATAGATGACAGAGAGAGAGAGAGAGAGAAGACCATTTGGGAGATGTGAGAATGTATAAAGAAATCATTGCCCAATCTATATATTTTTAAAAAACTCAAAACAAGTATAATCAAGTGTAAATCTAGCCTGCAATTTCAAATATTATTTTTGATGAGTCTTTAATGTTTTAGTTGTTTGTGGTATACAGCAGCTCTAAAAATGTTCTTCACACATTGTTTCTGCAATTCCCCCACTCCTCCAGTGTAATATTTATTTGGTAGGTTTTCAAACTATCTTTTGGGGAGAACATTAAAAAGCTCTTGGTTGTAGTTAGCACAGCAGATTACAGACAGATACAAAATTATAAACTCTAATGCAAGGTGTTTTTCCTCCTCTGCTTTCTACCGTCTTTTGGGATTATATGACTCAGAGGAATAATGGTTATTGTTCAAGGTTTACCATTCTTCAGGAGTTTTCCCTCTGACTATATCCACAACATCACTTCAGTACATTGTTGTGATTTCTTTGTTATTAATTGACATATGGCTCTAGGTAATAAAATAATGGGCTGTCCCAACTCATTATCTTGTTCTACAGCTTCAGGATGACTTTCAGGTTGTCCTTTTTTGCTCCATCTCTACTAGTGGCACCTTATGAATAAATGAACAGGTCTTATAGGCAAGACAATAGATTTGTATGAACTGAAGATGACTGTTAACACTCAGAGTAGACTCAGGAGAGTCTGGGAAATTCTGATTAGTAAGGAAAAGAACACTTTAAAAAAGTCACCATGCTCATGAGCTGACAGAGGAAGTTTAATTAAAGTCAACAGAGAACTGAAAAGTATGTGGGAAGGGGTTGGGGGAATAGGCAATAATAATAATGCCAAAAATCCAGTTCTAGTAGAGAAGGCCATTGAAGATCATGTTTTAAAAAAAGATGCACTTAAATCTGAGCCTGGGAAACACCATGTGAAAGTATAAACAGATAATTGTTCATGTAAAATAAATAGCACCTCACTCACTGCAATATAGGATGGGAATTGTCTCTATTCTATACAGTGCCCAGCAATTCTGATTGGGAGCCTTTGTAAACAATATTTACTATTACCAGGATTACTGTTATAATAGGTGATGGTGCAGAATGGGTACTGAATTTGCATACGCAGCTTCACACCATGTGTACCCCTTACCTATGAGCACCTTCACACTTCTCGTGTGTGTGTGCAGCTTGGGCATCTATTTTTGAAAAAGAAGGCTAAACTGAGAAGAACGAGGAAAAGAACATTTTCCTACCTATGGTGCAGTGTTTTTCCACCTGTGCATCCATTTTCTCAACCAACCTTAGCTGAAGCAATTGGCAAATGGACTATACTGCAGATGAACGGCAAGAGCAAACAGAACGTTGTATTAGGCGCGCACACACACACACTTAAGTTTCTCTCTTTACACAAAAAGCCCCACAGTATTTCCTATTCCTTTTTCAAATATTTTATTTGGGACTTGTTATGGTTGAAGAGTTTGGAGACCATGTTGAAGAAAAAGTCCCCTATGACAATGCTCTATAGAATTCTACAATAATGGCCCCAAAACATTATGGGCAAAATCATGGCCCTATTGAACTTAATGGACATTTTGCCATTGAATTCAATGGGGCCATGTAGGGGTTTTAGACCTTCTCGGGGACAGCTGGGGACCAGACCGCCCCGCTATACCATCAGGGTTTGGGTGAATTAGCACAGTTAATAGTGAGCCCAGGCCCTTGGACAGGGCGGGGCACAAACAGTTAGGCCTCAGGCAGGGGCTGAGCAATCAATAAGTCCGTATGCCCTAGCCCTTGGTCAGGGCGGGGCAACAAGCAGTTCACAGCTTGGGCCCTTAAGCAGGGGCTGAGCAATCTACAAGGTGGTGGCAAGCCCAGGTCCTGGCTCTGGAGAACCTGGGAGAGGGGGAGACTGCCACCCACATGTTGGGTGGCAGTCTCCCACCCAACATGTTGGGTGGCAGGGGGGACGCAGGCCCACCCACTCCACTGCGGCCCGGGGCCCTCGCAGCGGCAGAAAAACCCGCTGCTGAGTCAGTGGGGATCCTGGCCGCAACACACTGACCTTGGCTCTGGCAGTGCTGCAGCCAGACTAGAGTTGGCTGCCCCCGGGCTACTTCCAGCTTCCCCCTCTCCGGGTACCTGGACCAGCGGGGCGTCCTCCACAAGGTCGCAGACCATCGGCACCTCAGTGTCGCAGGCGGGTGGCAGGCTCGTCGGCTTGTCGGGGTAGGAGGCCAATGGTAGGCCTGGCAGCTCCTCGGGGTAGCAGGCTGGCAGCAGGCCTGGCAGCTGCTCGGGGTAGCAGGCGGGCGGCAGGCTCGGCGGCTCCTCAGGGTAGCGGGCGGGCGGCAGGCTCGGCGGCTCCTCAGGGTAGCGGGCGGGTGGCAGGCTCGGCGGCTCCTCAGGGTAGCGGGCGGGCGGCAGGCTCGGCGGCTCCTCAGGGTAGCGGGCGGGCGGCAGGCTTGGCTGGCCCGGCCAGTCCTCCCGTCGGCTGCAGGTCGCCAGGGTCTCCCAGCGGGGAGCTGTACCTCTGGCGTCCGGCCTCTCTGGTGGCTGGCCCCCAACTGCGGTCTGAGGGCCGGATTTTATACTTCCTGTGCCACCCCCTGACCCTTGAGGGGCAGGGCCAGGATTCTCTGGGTCCGCCCACTTAGGCATCCGGGGAGGTTTCTCTCTCTCTGGGGCGGCTGGGGACCAGACCACCTCGCTACACACCCCCCCCCCCTCAAGTCTGGCTCCCGTTCATCGGGGCCAGACCCCTCCATACCTCCCAGCCGGGACAGGAAGTCAGCGTTAGCGTGGTCCTTGCCGGCCCTATGGCGAACCGTAAACGCGTAGGGCTGTAGCGCTAGGTACCACCGCTGTATCCTCATGTTGTTATCCTTCATTCGGTTCGGCCACTGCAAGGGGGCATGGTCAGTCACCAAGACGAACGGGTTTCCCAGAAGGTAATACCGGAGGGCATCACAAGCCCACTTTACTGCAAGGGCTTCCTTTTCCACCACCGCATAGTTCTTCTCCCATGGGAACAGCTTCCGGCTGATATACAAGACCGGATGGTCTTGCCCATCCACGTCTTGGGACAGGACCGCCCCCAGACCCACCTCCGAGGCATCCGTCTGGAGGATGAAGCCCTTATCGAAATTTCGGCTGTAGAGGACCAGGGCACGACAGAGACTTGCCTTGAGTTCCCGAAAGGCGTCTTCGCAATTCTGGGTGCAAACCACGTGTCATGGGCTGTCCTCGGTTAGGAGGCCGGTCAGAGGGGCAGTGACAGATGCAAAATGGGGAATGAACTGTCGGTAATAGCCGGCGAGTCCCAAGAACTGTCGCACCTGACGCTTTGTGGTAGGGGGCGGGCAGGCCGCCAGGGCTTGCACCTTTCCCACAAGGGGCTTCACTTGTCCATTCCCTATGGTGTAGCCCAGATACGTAGTCTCTTGCCACCCAATGCGGCACTTTTTTGGGTGGGCCGTCAACCTGGCGGCCCGTAGGGATCTCAAGACTTCCGCTACCCTTAGCAAATGGTCCTCCCAGTAGCGGCTGTAGATGACCACATCGTCCAAGTAGGCAGCCGCATAGTCCTGATGGGGTTGGAGGAGCTGATCCATCAGCCGCTGGAACGTGGCGGGGGCACCATGGAGGCCGAAGGGCATCCGGACGAACTGGTACAGACCCGTTGGGGTGGCAAAGGCGGTCTTCTCCCTAGACTCGGAGTCCAGGGGTATTTGCCAGTAGTCCTTGCTGAGATCAAGGGTGGTGAGGAAGCAAGCCTCCCCTAGCTGGCTGAGGAGCTCATCTATGCGCGGCATCGGGTAAGCATCGAACTTGGAAATGGTGTTGACGCACCTGAAGTCGATGCAGAAGCGCCGTGTCCCATCAGGCTTGGGTACTAGCATGATGGGCCTATGCCATGCACTCCGGGAGGGCTCAATTACGCCCAGTTCCAGCATGGCTTGTACCTCCTCCTCAACGCTCTGGCGCATTCGGTGGGGCAGGGGCCTGGTCGCTTCTCGGATCACTACCCCTGGTTCTGTCTGAATAGTATGGCAGACTAGGGTGGTGTAGCCCGGCTGGCTGGTGAAGGTCCATGGGAATGCCTGCAAGAGGCACTGGACTTGTTTCCATTGTTCGTCGGTGAGGGTCTCCGCCAACTGGGGCCCTTCCATGTCCTGGGTCAGGGCGACGTGGGGGCACAACTCGGGCTCTGGTGGGTAGGGGTTAATTAATAAGCCCTCATGCTCCCGCCAGGGCTTCAAGAGGTTGACATGGTACCTCTGAATTTTTTTCCGTCGATCCAGTTGGCTGACCTCATAAGTAACGGGCCCTACCTTCCGGACCACCTCGTAGGGGCCCTGCCAGCGGGCCAGGAGCTTTGACTCGCTTGATGGCAGGAGGAGCAGGACCCGGTCCCCAGGTTTAAAGTCGCGGCTCTGCGTGCCCTGGTTATAAGTCCGCACTTGGGCCTCCTGGGCAGCCCTCAAGTTTTCCTGGGCCAGCGCCCCGGCCTGAGTGAGACGTTCCTGGAGCTGAAGGACGTACTTCAAGAGGCCTTGGCTTGGCGAGGGTGTTTGCTCCCAGGTTTCACGCATCAGATCCAGGAGACCCCGTGGGCGGCGGCCATATAGTAACTCAAAGGGGGAAAACTTGGTCGAGGACTGGGGCACCTCTCGGACTGCCAGAAGCAAAGGCGGGAGCAGTTGGTCCCATGGGCGCAGGTCCTCTGAAGGAAACTTGCGTAGCATATCTTTCAGCGTACGGTTGAACCGTTCCACGAGCCCATCGGTTTGTGGATGGTACACCGAGGTGCGCAACTGCTTAACGCCCAGGAGTCCACACACCTGTTGCAACAGTCGGGAGCTGAAATTGGTGCCCTGGTCTGTGAGGATCTCCCGGGGCAGGCTGACCCGGGCAAAGATCTTCACGAGCTCGCCTGCAATTGCCCGGGCGGTGATGCTCCGCAGCGGCACTGCCTCCGGAAACCGGGTAGCATAATCGACTAGGACCAGCACGTACTGGAACCCCGCGGCGCTTCTTTGGAGGGGCCCTACTAGGTCCATGGCCACACGCTCGGGCGTCTCAATGATGGGCATGGGAACCAACGGGGCCTTCGGAGTCCGCACGGGGGGCGGCTAGCTGGCACTCTGGACAGGAGCGGCAATGATCCCGTACTTCCTGATGCACCCAAGGCCAGAAGAAGCGGGTCAAGATCCGTGCCAGAGTCTTCTCGAGGCCCAAGTGCCCGGCCGCCGGGATATCGTGGGCGAGTTTCATGACGGCCCGCCGGTGGCATCGAGGCACGAGCAGTTGGCTCTGGGGTTCTCCTGTGCGTGGGTCCCGTTCTACCCGATAGGTCGATGGGGCTAGCTGCTCATACGCGTGACGGAGGGTGGGGTCTGCCCTCTGGTCCCGACAGAAGTCCGTGTGGAGCAGGGGCGCGGTGGCAGTCCCCGGGGGGGGGGGGGGTGTCTGTGAATTTCCCGTCTAGTTGTTCGGGGTCGGGTGCACTCTCCCTCTCCGACTGGGTCTCCTGAAGGCCCCCTTCCAGCACTGGAGTAGCGGTGGGGACCTTGTCGGCCTTTGACTGGAGGACCTCCGTGAAGTCGGGCCAGTCCCGCCCCAGGATTACTGGGTAGGCGAGCTGGGGGGCCAGGCCAACCACCATCAATCGGGTGACACCATCCACGGTCAGCCAGACTTGGGCACTGGGGTAGGGACGTACGTCGCCGTGAATGCATTGGAGCCGGATCGCCCCCAGGCGGGGGTCTGGCTGAAGGCCTAGGCTTTGGCGAACCAAGGTCTGGCCACAGCCTGAGTCAATCAAAGCCACGGTGGGGTGCTCTCCGACAATCACAGGGACCGTAATCTTAGCTCCCTGGGAGCGCCGGGCGCGGGCTTCTCCCGTGCAGACCTGGCCAAAGCTACAGTCCATCTCTGTGCAATCCCGCTGTAAGTGACCGTGTTTCCCACAGGAGAAACAGGGGCCAAGGTCCGTGCGCCCCGGCCGGGACGAGGTTCCTGCCTGGCCCCTAGGAGGGCTTCGGCCAGGCCCTCAGGCGTCCGGTCGAGGTGCCGGGGCCTGTCGAGCCGGGCCCTCGACAGGTCAGGGTCGGGGCTCTGGGCCACGGAACGGATTTCGTGGCTCCATCCGGGTGGCCCCCTTCCTCTCCGGGGGAGGGCACTCTGGTCCGTGCGGGGCGGCTTGAGCGGTTGGTCCCACCGGGGCTTCAGCGGCGAGGAAGTCCTCCATCAGGGTGATGGCCGTGGTCAACGTTGCAGGCCGGTGCCGGAGGACCCAGGCCCTCCCTCGTGGCGGAAGTATATAGATGAACTGTTCCAGGATTATCTGCTCGACAATCTCGTCCAGCGTCCGTCCTTCGGGCTGGAGCCACCGCTTGCAGGCCTCCCTCAGCTCTTGTGCTACTATCCGGGGTCGGGCTCCCGTCGCGTAGGCCAAGCTCCAGAACCGTTGACGGTAGGTCTCGGGGCTGATGTCCAAGGCATCTAAAATCGCTGCCTTCACCCGAGGATAGTGCCGTGCCGCGTCCGTGGCTAGGCCCCGATATACGGTTTGGGCGGTCCCGGTCAAATATGGGGCCGAAATGGTCGCCCATTGGTCTGGGGCCCATCCTGCGACTGGGGCCACCCTCTCGAAGGTCACCAGAAACACTTCGGGGTCATCGCTGGGGCCCATCTTGGTCAGGCGGAGGGGAGGTGCTAGGTTGGGTGGTCCAGCGGCACCCGCAGGCCGGGGTTCCGCCGGACGGGGCAGCGAGGCCGCCAACTGCTGCAGACCTTGTTGCTGCTCCTGGAGCTGACGCCCCAGTTCCAGCATCAGCTGTTGCTGTTGGGTGCCGAGCTGCAGGAGCAGCTGCTGCTGCTGCTGGAGCTGGGTGGCTGCCTGCTGCTGCTGCTGCTGGAGCTGGGCGGCCACCTGCTGCTGTTGGCTCTCTGCCAAAAACTTAATGCGCTTCTCCATTTCCATGGTCGCTCGGCAGGGCCTCCGCAGATCCCTTCTCACAAGGATCGGGGGACTGCTGCCCACATTCTCCACCACGTGTAGGGGTTTTAGGCCCTCTCTGGGGCGGCTGGGGACCAGACCGCCCCGCTATAGCGTCAGGGTTTGGGGGAATTAGCACAGTTAATAGTGAGCCCAGGCCCTTGGACAGGGCAGGGCACAAACAGTTAGGGCTCAGGCAGGAGCTGAGCAATCAATAAGTCAGTAAGCCCTGGCCCTTGGTCAGGGCGGGGCAACAAGCAGTTCACAGCTTGGGCCCTTAAGCAGGGGCTGAGCAATCTACAAGGTGGTGGCAAGCCCAGGTCCTGGCTCTGGAGAACCTGGGAGAGGGGGAGACTGTCACCCACACGTTGGGTGGCAGTGGGGACACAGGCCCACTCACTCCACTGCGTCCCAGCCCGGGGCCCTAGCAGCGGCAGAAAAACCCGCTGCTGAGTCAGTGGGGATCCTGGCCACAACACACTGACCTTGGCTCTGGCAGTGCTGCAGCCAGACTAGAGTCGGCTGCCCCCGGGCTACTTCCAGCTTCCCCCTCTCTGGGTACCTGGACCAGGGGGGCGTCCTCCACGAGGTCGCAGACCATCGGCACCTCAGCGTCGCAGGCGGGCGGCAGGCTCGTCGGGGTAGGAGGCCAACGGTAGGCCTGGCAGTTCCTCGGGGCAGCGGGCTGGCGGCAGGCCTGGCAGTTCCTCGGGGCAGCGGGCTGGCGGCAGGCCTGGCAGCTCCTCGGGGCAGCGGGCTGGCGGCGGGCCTGGCAGCTCCTCAGGGTAGCTGGCTGGCGGCAGGCCTGGCAGCTCCTCGGGGTAGCAGGCGGGCGGCAGGCTCGGCGGCTCCTCAGGGTAGCGGGCAAGCGGCAGGCTTGGCTGGCCCGGCCAGTCCTCCCGTCGGCTGCAGGTCGCCGGGGTCTCCCAGCGGGGAGCTGTACCTCTGGCGTCCGGCCTCTCTGGTGGCTGGCGCCCACCTGAGGTCTGAGGGCCAGCTTTTATACTTCCTGTGCCGCCCCCTGACCCTTGAGGGGCGGGGCCAGGATTCTCCGGGTCCGCCCACTTAGGCGTCCGGGGAGGTTTCTCTCTCTCTGGGGCGGCTGGGGACCAGACCGCCTCGCTACAGGCCAAGATTTCACTTACAGCTACCATGGTGTTTTGGACCATTACTGATGAGTACTTGTGGATTTTTTTTTTAAAAGGTCCTGTGTAAAATAAAGATATTAGCTAGCCAGATTTATTAAAGGGAATTAATCAGAAGTGTTGCAAAGAAGTAATTCCATTGCATCAATCCCAAATCCCAGATTACTAGTCCCATTCTACCACTTGTGAAGAGCCTCACTGATTAAATCAGGACCATTTCTGCCCTAGATTTTGGTGTCAGTATTCAATTTCCTTCTAACCCCTACAAATGAGCAACTGAGAAGATGATTATATGGACTAGAATGCACATTGTTCCAGCAGTAACACTACAAGTGCCAAAACTAAAGAAAAATATATCTGACCGGGAGAGTTGAAATATCTGAAACATTTGGGTACTTACTAGTATCACAAAAATTTCCATGAGATAACTTAAATGATCCAACTGGTACCCTAAAACCTGTGGCTACCACTTGTGGCTACCACTTTGATTTTAGTAATCAAAGAAGCCACCTAAAAAATTACTATGTGGTACTGTATTTCATCAAGCATTCTCTCATGTGAATTATTTACCACTGCCATAGCATGAAGGAGAAAAGAACCCCAGAATTGTTGTTGTTGTTGGCGTCCGTTAGTCTCGAGAGACGATGGATATGCGCCCATGGGGAATGTTTAGTTGATGGTTGTGCAGCGTCTGTTATGGCTGTGGAGCCCCACACGAGAGTGGCAGTAACTGTTGCTTCCCGTGTTGTGTCGACACTGTGAAGCGAAGCTGGAGTGTCCTCTCCAGGGCGCAAGCCAGGGCAGGGTGATATGGAGGAACAGCTGTTGCCCATCAGCAGAACCCCCCTCTCCACGCAACTGATGGACCCAAGGGAAAGACAATGTCGATACAACTTGGCACCAGTGGCGTCGCAGGAGTTGCCGGAATGACGTTGAGGACAATGTCAGACCGCCATTGGGACTCCGACCCCAGAATTACCAAAAGGTAAAAAAGACAGACAATGAGCACTGAGAAGAAAGAGCTAGATGTTTCTTAATTGAGTTGAAAAAAACGAGAGACTCAGCAATGATAATGGACTATATCCTGAGAATATTGTTTTAGTGATCTAAATATGACTTGAATAGCAGTATGGTAACTACACAATACACTTTGAGTATTCTGATACAAGAGGTCATTCATGAGAATGTTTAAGGAATGCATAGATATGTACAATGTGTGCAGAGCCACTATTTTTCTCTGCACATAATATGCAGGCAAAATTGTTTGATAAAATGTTTCAAAATCAGGCGGTGGACACTCTCTTCTTATTTCCATTCTTGTCTTCTGCTCTTGGTTTTCTAATAGTTCACAGAGTAAAAGTCAAGTTCAGTGAGTTTATGGTTGTTGAAAAGGAATCACTGCTGTTGGCAACCAGCAACATACTGATGTGGATGCACTGCTTCTGAAGGGTGCCTAACTGTGAGTTACAGACTTGTCACAGCTCCCATTTAAGTAACAAAATGGCTAATAGATATAATATGTCCTCATGAGGGATAAATAAGCCATACATTTCCAGCTTGCAAGAAAAATAAGATTTCATTTCAAGTTCTACTGTAGATTACAATTAGGGCTGTCCAAAAAAACAAGTATATTTGATTAAAAATTCCAGGTTTCAACATTTGTTTCTGTTCCAACATGGAATGAAACCAAGATCCTTCAAAATTATTCACACACACTCAGTGGTTTGGGCACTCATGGAGGATGTAGGAGTCCCAGGTTAAGTCCTGCGTGAATCAAGGAGAGCAAGGACTTAAACCTGGGTCATCCATATCCCTGATGAGGTCTCTAACCACTGGGCTATTAGCTATTCTGAGATCTCGCTTACATTTTAACCTGAAATCCCACGGTGGGCCTGAGAAAAACCTTCATAACAAAATATAATCAAAACTAAGAAATATTCACAAAAAATTTGGTTTTGATGAATTGGCATTTTCCAACAAAAACATTTTGTTGAAAAGCTCCGAACCAGTTTTAGTTAAAATGGCATGGTTTCTATGTTATAGACTAATTAATTTACATTAAATCTATCCTGACCTAATCATTATTCAGAAGAGATTAGTTCAAACTATTACTGTAGCTATGGAGATGTTCATAATAGATAGGAAAAATTCCAGAACATAGATTTGAGATTTTGTGGGATACAGTGATTCCCACAATCAGATATAACTGGTATGCTAACTAGATCAACAGCACAACTTCTTTCCTTGTTTTACTTCTTATTGGGAAGGATGCAAGCTGTTTTAACACCCTCCACCTCCTTGAAAGTCTCAGTGATACATTCCTTTTCTTCATGCAGTGTCCTTTTCTCTACTTCTTCAATCTCAAAAAGCAAATCTGAAACATATTAGTGACTTCATACAGTAAAACTGAATTGTCAATGCCTGTTGTGGTTGCTTGTGCTGCTATAAAAAACATGTATCCAGTTGCCACAACTAGTGGTGTGATTCAGTAGTATGTCTGGTTCTTTCAGGTTGGCTACCACAAAAGACTTGGTTGATAGTACCTTGTGACTTTGGCTAAAGCAGCTGCTGCAGAGGGATAATCTTGGTGTAACCCAGTTTCACGAAGTGAAATGAAGGCAGCTTGTAATGTGCCAGACTTGGACACTACAGAATTTGCAAACAATGGACCAGATTCTGCTTTTATTTACACCGGTGGTCATCCAGGATAACCCCATTTGACATCAATAATATATCAGAATGGTTTGTCTGAGCTTATATTGGTGCATCACATACATAACCATGTAAATTGCTTTAGTGAGATATGTAGCCAAAAAAAAATATCATCCATAATCCATGAGGAAAAATATAAATACAGTAATAATAAACCTTTTAAAAATCTGAGTTGGAGATATTTCGACTTAAAAAAAAACCTGTCACAGATCCAGTGACATCTCTCTTATAGTCAGAGATGTGAAAAAGCTAATGTCAATTTTTGAGCCCACTTATTTACTCCCTTTTCCAACAAAAGGAAGGAGAATTCTCTTGAGTTCAAAGTTACACAAATGCTTCTGATGTGTTTCAACTCATCTAAAAGGATCCAGGCTTCGTGTGGCAGTAGTGGTAAAACAGTATATCAGGGAGACATTTGGCCAGGCCCTTTTTGTGTAAGTTCCAGCCAGCATCACTCACTGAGATTCTGGAGGGAGCAGGGGAGGTTCAGATGTGAATGGGATTCATGTCTTTGATGGAAGGTAAAGGCAAGCAGGGAAGCTCTGCTGTTGGTGAAAACAGATAATTCTCCTTGAAAATCAGGGAGCTACCTGTCCATAAGGAATCATTCTGAGACCTTTGGTCAGGAAATTATCTCTTGGTATGGACAATCTGGTCAAACTACCCATTTCAAGCCTCCCTTTTTTGGAATTTTTTGCTGAAACGGTTCTAGCTCTTACAATAGTTGGAATCATCAGATGTCCTTAACTTCAGTTAGTCTATTAAACAAACTATTTTCAGGCTTAGGTATGGTATAACTATTGTACTGCATTGTTTGATATTCTCCTGGCAAGAGATGAAGATCAGGTGCCCATACTGATTCTTCTACGTCTATCAGTTGTTTTTAATATTGTTGATGAAATGCTAAGTCAATAGAGTTAGCCCAGGATGAATTTAGCTCACCACCTTGAGCACAATGAGGTCCAGACACAGCTCTCTATTTGGGGTATTATTATTTTCAACTCTGTTGGCTTCCATGAACAGCAGTTTGAATACTGATGGAGTAATTTTTTGGTTTGGGCAACATCATTTTGTTGAACCGTGACTTCATCCTGGTGAACATCACAGGAAGTATCAGGTACATTTGAGGAGTTTGTTGTTTCTGAGTGGGAATCTTTGGTGAATGGCTCCACTACTCAAAAAATTAATTTATGACATATACTCTGGCCTTTTTTGCTGAAGGATGCTGTGTTATATCCCCCCAAACTCTAAAAACATACTCATACAAAGAGGAAGCCAACTTCATGTTAAAAAAAGATACTGTTTAGAACAGAAAGCTCATCTTTATAAGGCACATTGTTTTAAACATGATTTATATGCAGGAAAACTGATAGTTGGAATAAATAAACTATTTTGCCAACATCTTTTAAATGGCAAAACCCTATCCCTACAATAAGTCTTAGTTTGGATTTTTATTAAATACAAAAACACAAATCTGAGAGGAAAAAAACCCAAAAAACCTGGACATGCCTCGACCAACAGCAGCTGAAGAGTAGAGTCTGATTTGATGTGAATTTTAATAACTTGCCTGAATATTTCCCAGATGTGTGCATCTAATATTAGAAGTGCATTTAATTTAATAGTGCATTTGGCATCTAAATATAGGAGACAGGGACTCTTAAGCTGCATAAATATAAATCACATGTGCTGGAGAAACAACTGTGAATAAAGGCATGCTCTTTTCAAACAAGGTCAGAAATAGTAGGATAACCTTGTGGTTTTAGGCTTCTGACCTTTGTCTCATTAGGTGTACCTTTAACTGTGATAAACATCCACTTATGTGAATATCATTACCTTACAATTACAGCAGGGTCATACATAATACACTAAATTCCCCTGGCAGCATATGTGTTAGTCATGCATATTTCATGAGCAGTTTTATTCCACCAGTCAGCTTCAAGCAATACTTAATCCCATGGTTTTGGTGTGTAGGAAATAACAGTCTTGTCCATAAAGAGATCCCATGGCAATTACTGTAGCTCTGCAGTTTATCAAGGGGAGCAATAGAATGACCTGCTTGTAGTATCTGACTGGCACTAGTATCAATTTTCTTCCTAATATGCATAGCTCCAATTATTTTTCAGTTACTAAAGAAAACACACGTTCTCTGATTTTTATGCATGAATGTAAATACCCTGAGTGATACTGAACAATGCAGGGTGATGAGCCCTTAAGAGAATCCATGTAGTTACATAATATATGTGCAAACAATAAAAAGCCATACCTACTATATGCTAAACATTTCTAGGGCAGGCAGCAAAATTGCATCATGGTCCACAGAGCATGATCAGACAATGTAAGTGAAGCAACATCTGTTTATATAGTATGATGGCTTTTTCCTACTGTATGAGTTGGAGGAAATAAAGTGCTGTAGAGGTAATAAGCATAATAGAAGGTTGCAGTAAAAATGGAATACAAAACTCTTTATATGTTCTCAGTAGTACTGGTGGCTTTTTTCCCTTTCCTCTTTTAAGGAGTATCAAGTCCATCAAGGCAACTAAGCCTATTTAATATTTCTTCCCGTGCTAAAAGATACTATTAAGAGGCATATAAGTCACAACCTCCAAGGCAGCCAGCAAACATGTAGTGGGACAGGTAGATCTTAAGTCACGGAAAAGGTTATTCTCTAAACTGGTAATCTCAAAAACAGTGCAAAGGGTAGGCACAATGAGACCCAGAAGAAGTGTCCCTTTCATAAGGATATTGCGATGAGATTTTGATGACAAGTTTGATGCCATCTGTTTTTAGCAGTTTTTTTGTTCAAGCCATTCCACTGAAGAATGCATGTTCTTCTTGATGTGCTAAATTAATATTTATGTTGTTAGACTATCAGAGAGGCCACAGAAAAATATTAATATAAAAAGGTTATAATTATCTTTAAAAATGTGGCAGCAATTGAAATGTAAATCCTAGTGAGCTGGGAGAGATACTTGTTTGCATTGTGCCTGGGGCACCCGGCCTGACTGCCACAGCTGCAATTGATCATTTCAAATCAAAGGAAGCTGGAGATGTCTCTGGTGGCTCAACTGGAAAAATGTAAGCAGAGAAAGATGCTCTGTTCTGCAGGACTGTTATCAAAAAATGAGCTGGAATGTGTTTCAAATCTTTCCTCTGTTGAATTTGCGGCCCTTCAAAGCTTTGCCACAATAAATAAAGTTTTCAAAACACATAGAATGTAAGAGACACATTTAAAAATTCCTCTGAACTAAGTGTTTTCTCCTTTCTTGTCATTACTAGAAAACAGAAATATGAGGGATATACAAACATTCAGAGGCCTCCATTTTTTATAGTGGGCCCACTTTTGAAAATAAAAAACATGACAATTATTCTGAGAGGGAAAAAGAGGGTGAGGGAGAATACAGGGTAAAAGATGAGAATTCTGGGTAGTATTTCTGCATTCTAAGGTCTCTATGCTGCAGCAGACAACCTCTTGCAAGATGTATTCAGCAGTCTACACTTCAAATAATAGTAGATAAAGTGTATCTTCACTAAACCCTGAATATTACTAACTGTGTAGACATTTCCTGAGGTCCATTAAATTCTATTTGACATACATTAAAAAGATTTAATCACAGATGTCAGTCAGCTAACCAACCCATTAATCTAGATGTTTTTCCTATGAAAATTGTATTTAAAAATGTCTTTTTTTCTCTCAATTTAGTCATCCATTTAAATTTCATGTATTTATCATGTAAATGTGCCTTATTTGCAAAAGAAAAGCACAGGACTCAGTGAAATAAATAGTTATTTCATTAAAATGGATACAAAAAACCCTGTGATTAGGGTAATTAATTTGCACACTAAAAGCTATCTTCCTAGTTCAGATCATTAATATTGATGGTGTTCGATTTTGTTCTCAGTAATGTTCCTTGAAATACACTCCGAACTGGCAAGCAAGGATAAAGAAGCAGCCGCTCAAACAAGAAATGAGGCTTCAGTAAGCACTTGGCGACTTTCCCTTTGCTACCATTCAGAATTAATAACACACAGTTCTTTTGCTCATGTCCTGAAATGAATTGGATTACTTTGATTGTGTGGGATTATGTGGTTAGTCACAAGTGGTGCTTCTTTATATATGCTGCTCTCACTTCTTTTTCTTATTTTAGTTTATTTTTTAAATTGCAAAATAACATTAGAGGTAACCTGTGCTGCTATACACATCAATGCCAAATAATAAGGTAGTGTCTGCCAGTGTACTCTTTTCTCATTAGGTTTTAATTTGCACACACTGCAAATTATGTCGAAGAGTTTACCAGTTTGAATTCTTTCTACCTCATATTTTAGTCAAGACACATATTTTGTTTCCCCACTGTACAGCAGATGTATTCCACCAAAGATCTTGCAGGAAAGGTGTCACATCACACTGTGGTACACTATTAGTTGCAGCTGTAGGCAAACTCCCATGAGAATCAAGTCCTGGAACAATTTCAGATAGGTTCTACTAGCTGTGTCTACACAGTCAGATATACTTTGTGGCAGGGAAAACAAATTAACAGTTCACTATAGTCTGTATGTATTTTATATATACACACAAATTGTACCTTACAGAAATTATACTATACAGACACATACACAGAGTGTGTGTATATCCAGATGAAATATGTATTTATCACTCACCTTGACTGCATAGCCTACCCTCTGCCCACTATTCCTCCCTGGGACTTATTTTAACATTTCAACTCCAAAGCAGCTTCATAAAGCTGACATTTTTTGAAAACCAACCAGCAAGAGCCATTTCTCTCCCCCGCCCCTACTTGTGGAATTCCCCCCCTGAATCAACCCTTCCCCAAAGCCCAGAATGGGTAAAATTCAGGCCTGGCTAGGGCAACTTTTCTATATCTAATGATGTCATTGATTTGAAATCCAACACTTACTCCCCCTACAGGGCAAAAAAGAAGAGTTTTATCCCATTGGAAGGGGCATTCTAAATTCACTTCTAGCCTTAACTTCCCAAGAAATCAGACTTTCAAATCCGGATTTTATATATATATACACACACACAACAGCTATTTTAGGTCACTTTTTGGATGAGTTTTACATGCATTAATTTTATTTTTTCTCTCCCTCTCAGTCCTGCACATCTGGACTCACAGTAATATTGCACTGGGCCTTCCAGGTGGAGAGAGTCAAGAAGTAGTCCCAATACATTACTTAGAACTCTCTAAGACATTCCCAAATATTTCCCCTGCAACATATGTGGCATATACAAAAATATGATGGTATGTGAGTTTAAAGGTTTTATGGCCATTCATTGTGCATGGTCTGCATAATATGCTCATGGCTTCACTAATAATGAGTAACAACGTGACCATTTCAAATACATGCTGATAAAGCCTTTAGACTATTCTCACACCACATCATTTTGTATTCTCACTTTGTATTATGAACAAGATTTTCAAAAGTTCCTCATGATTTTGGGTATCCACCCATCTTTTAGGGACATGATTGTCACAGGGGTGGGGGTGGTATTCAGCACTTTCTGAAAATCCAAGCCTTTTAAGGTTTCTCAGGTTGGACACCCAAAAATTGAGGCTCCCAAAATAGCTAGACACATTTGACAATCTTGCTCTACATCTATATACACACATGAACAGACATATCATGTAAATATATGTGAGTTAAGAATTATTTTATATAAATATATGCTACACATCTATCTGTTAGAAAAGCTTAGGTCTCATATCAGAATTCAAACTGTAGGTAATATTTAATTACTGTTAGGAGTATGATTTGTGATACCACTTTGCATTTTCCCTACTGCTCATCCTATTCATCTAACACATTGTGCACTTGACACCCCAAATTCCCTCATGAAAGACATTTCAAGTTGCACAAACTACAATAATTGTTCTCTTGCCTCTGCTACTGTGGAGCTTATTTTAGCCCAGTAAATCACTTCAGAAAATAGGGATTCCAGATCCAAGAACTTGACTTTTTTAACAAGATTCTGTGTTGTTTTACTGTCAGAAGTATTTGTGTTAATATTTAACACTATTTTATAGAGTGCGGATCACGTCCTGTGCAGGAGTCATAATATGGACTCTGTTTTGTTCTTGCTCACTCTGGACAGTATCTGGCAGTGCATTGGTATTTAAACACTTCTGGCATCTTTTATGTGAATTTCTGTCTGTTGGAGGGTTTTCAGGGTGCAAAATCATCAAAGCACAGATCTATTTCCAACCCAACTTCAATGACCTCTTGCACCTGCAAACCCACATCCAAATGCCCCCTTCACTCAGGACTGCTGTAACGAAGGTGCGGAGCAGACAGAGTTCAGTCTGCACCTGCACAGGGGTCCCGTCTGCAATAGGGGTATTCATTGACCATGAAGCCTACTCTTAAGCTCCTTTGCACTAGCCTAGCTGGCACAAAATGACCCCAGGGCAACACTGAATCATGCACTATCAGTGTAAATCCAGTATAAGTGAGAGGAGAATCAGGCCCAAAAACTCAAAACAACATTGTAACATAATGAGAAAATGATGTTTATTTAGCTACAGAGGAAAATTAGTAGTGAAACTATTTTATTTTTATATTGCTTTTCATGCATATTTTAAACGGACAATTACAATGCTGGATGAATCAGGAGAACATATTTTTCTGTGATTGCCCACACGGCAGGCATGAAACATGGATTCCACTGCACAAGCTCTTTTGTCTCTTCCTGACATCACTTGCCACTCATGACACCGTCTCCTGCTAGTCTCCACCTTCCCTTTCATTCAAGGTCTCTGCAGATCATTTTCTCATCCTTACCCAACTTTTAAATGCATGTTCAGGTGGAAACTCTGTAGGGATTTTGTAAAGAATTTCAGACAATGAAACAGCTAAATGAGTTTAAATGGCTTGTCTATCCTTTTATTCAATTAAAAACCATTAAAAATGCAATAATATTTAAGACGAATAGAAAATGGCTTGGAACCCAGGGAAGTGATTCTAATAAATGCTTTATTCTTTATTAATAATTCATGTGAGGTTAGCTGTAAAACAGCTTCATTTACCCAACACATAATTCAGTTCTGTAATATTTTCCCTCATGATTTTTCAAATGTAAACTAGTTTTAGGCATTCAAATACCTAAAATTGGTATTTTTTTCAATGTTGATGGCCAATGTGTTCCAGAAAAAAGGGAGCAAAACCTACAAGTATTTCAAATAAATCCCAAGAATACTCTGTTTCTCTGTCCCTCCTACCCTAACTTTTTTCATAACCTGCTCCAAGTGGTATCCTCTGGATGCATTGTAATAAGGCAGCACTCATCCATATAGCAGCAACAGCAGTCAAGTTATAGCAATGTGCTAATTAAAAAGAGGAACATGCCACAAATCTACTCGTTACTATTCATGGCAAGTGTATAGCAATTCACTTAGCTGTTTGCTTTTAAAATAAAAGCTTTTGTCTGTCTGGTTTAGAAAGACATGCACGGTCTAAAAAGACTTTTACAAAAGCATGACATTGAAAAGACATTGCCCTAAGGTTTGCTAGAGCAACAGCCTGGATCATTTATATTGTTTAATGTTATACTTTATTTTTTTCCCAAGCTATTCACCTTTCACAATATGTTTCCTTTAATTCACTCCAGATCAACAGCTAGGTGAACTGGTGGGGGGTCTTCTAGGGTATTTTTCAATACCAAGATAAATGATAAGAAAAGGTCTTTACTGATTAAAACAGAGAATTTTGATGCCTAGCTGCTAAATAAAGTCCATCTTTATTGAGGCTCTAGGACCACAGGCATTCCCGACTATTTGCAATGCCATTAAATAAACAGTTCATTGAAGGTGTTACAGTATGCAAACACCAGGTGATCTTTGCCCTGAGTGAGGCACAGTGCACATGCTACACATTAAAAAAAAAATTCACGGGAAAAGGTTTTGCAATGGCACATTTGCAAGTAAGGCCAGTTTGCTATGAGAAAACAGCAGGAAAAGCCATGACTTTGTCATTAGACAAAAATGCAGAAGTCACAATTTTAGTTTTTAAAATAAAAAAAGTCATGAGAATTAAAATATTTGTTCCATCAGTTCATTTTCCTTTAGGAAAATGATGAACAGCTGTTATTGGTATTTTAAAGCACTGAAAAAAAGCAAAACTCCAAAATAGAACCATGGGTGAAATTTTCACAAACATTTGACATTAGATCGATTCTTCTCCCATTGAAATCAATGCCAATTTTACTATTTACTTCAATGGGAGCACAGTTAGGCCAATTCCAACTGCATTTGAAAATTCATGGGGAAAAAGTCTTGCTCAATGGCAGGCAGACTAGGGTGAAGATGACTAAATGTTGAATATTTTCACTCAGAGAAATTATGGCCATGACAAACATACAGATGTAAATATACAGCAATACACCTATTTCCAGCTTTTAAAGTAAGAAAGCCAATCATAGTGCAGAATGTAAATATTTTAATCAAGGACACACCAGTTACAATTCATGAGAAAAGCATAATGGCACAGCTAAAATATGGAAATACTATGGAAAATATTGTCCATGTGTATATGGAAATGGACACGTGCAATGATCTTAAAATACCCATAGAAAACATGATCAAGTACAGCTGTCAATGTTGAGGTGAAGCATCTCTTTTTTTAAGCCCCCCCGCAACATGTTGGATCTGTTGTAATTTGTTTCTCACTAGTGGTAGGAGAGGTGATTAAGTGGTGGACTTTGAGAATCTGAAGAGCAAAGAACATTGTTCATTATCTAGCTTGGCTGTTTAAAAGTAGTTAAGGCAGCAGGTGCAAGAGCAGCAGTGTTAGCACAGAAAACATAGGACAGTGAGCCTTGGCATATATTATAATCCAAGTATCTCTCCTCTTTGTTTTATCATCATCATGCAACATACAATACAAAATTAAACAAATATGCTTTAAACAAAAGACAGATCAATGACAGGGAAAAATATAACGGATTGCTTGATACAATGATAGTACTGCAGAGGGGAATAACAATTAAAGGGGTAGAAAGGTAGACTACAAACTGGCAGCACCTTAAGCAATTTCCCTCAACAATTTTCATTAAAGAAGGCTTAGATGGGGGGAAGAAGTAGGGCCAGGGGACAAGACATTCTATCATCTTAGCCTTTTAGTACTTTCCACAGAACCGTTAAATAATAAAAGCCATGGCTGATATGTCCTCCTGACATATTAATGGCTCACTTGCAGTAGCAAGAACCGCTGTTGCACAAAATGCCAGGAGGTGCTGAAATCAACAAAGCTATGGCATACAATAAATATGAACAGAACTAACATGCTGGTCCCCTGCCCACCATCTGTGTGTAGCCATGAATAAAATTGTGTGCCCCTAATTCATATTTCAAATCTCTTTTCAGAATCTATATAAAGAGGTCTCTATACCCAACACTTACATGTAGCAATTTCTGGGATGGAACATGATAGCTACTCTACCCAGCAAAAGTGAACGTTTTTTAGAAGAGGAAGGGAACATATCTTCTCCATTTGAAACCGCAGGAAGGGTCAATGTAAACAAGATTTGGCCAGGACACCCAAGCTACCACCACCACCCTTTTTAAAAGTGTCATGAGCTCTTTAATGATTAGAAGTGATCAGAAATGAATTTTTAGAGAATAGTATTAGTTATTATTGGTATTACATTACTGCCTAAAGACCCCCAACTGAGATCAGAGCCCCATTGTGGTGGGCATTGTGCAAACACAATAAAAAGCCTTTCCTGCTCCCCCAAACTTCCATTTTAAATAGATAAGACAGAGAGAGTGTGAGGGGAAACAGAGAGGAGAATTACTTGCCCAAAGTCACACAGCAGGTCAAAGGCAGAGTGAGAATAGAAGCCAGGTCTCCCGATTCCCAGTGCTCCCTCTTTTAATAAAAGAAGAACGTTTATGAAAAAAACTAGCAACTGTTTTTTTGCATGTGGTGAGCAACTTATGGGGCCCAAAGAAAAAAATGCATTTGTTTAGTTATGTATATAAAATAATTAAATCAATTAATGGTTTATGGATCAAAAAATAAGCTAAACTTATTCAAGAAATAAAATGAGTAATGGGCTAGCCATTAACAATATTATATCTCCATTGACCAAAGCAACATATGTTGGTAAAAATTGCATTTTCTGGAAAATAGGGCTTGTGAAATTGGATTTAAAATAATGGAAAGGTGCAAAAGTATTGACTTAGATCTGCTAAGATGTCAAGCCCACTTTTAAATGATGGCAAGGCAATGCCAAGTAAATTATATTTTTCCAACTTGGTATTCTGCCACAAGGGCCTTATCTTGCAACAGTGAAGTCAGTGGGGGTAGGATCAAGTCCTGTGTGTGTTTTCACTAGAGTGCAAAGTCAGATTGAAACTGCATAAAGATACATGGCTGAGAAAAAGTCAATGTTTAATTAAATTAAATGTTTAAATTTTGGATTTTACATCCATATTTAGGCACCCAAAAAAGTGGCCTAATTTTCACAAGTGTTTAGCCTCCAAGAAAGGAAGCCTTTAATTGCAACTATGGGGTAGTCAGCAATTATGAAAATCTGGCCACTTAATTAAGATGTCAAAATATGGAGTGAGATGAGATTCCTAACTTCCGACACCTATTCTGAGAATCTTGGATGAATATCTTTAGCTGGGGATCGTTTAGAAAGATCAGGAAAAATTGAGTAAATGCATTCCTTTCAGTAAATTTTTATTTCTCCACCAATTATTTTATACTCTTATTCTCCTCCAAGCTAATTCGCTAGCTCAGTAAGGATCATTTCCTACCCCGTTCATGCAGGCCACTTCAAATTCCACATAAAAGAAGAATTTATACCTACTGTACAGCATTTCCACAACTCAGAATTTGGAGAGTGAATGATGTAAAGGCTACAAGCCCTATTATCACTCCCCACAGGACACTTTTCACCAGCATTTTTCTTTAAATGGAACACATGGTTCCAGGTAACAGTACATCAGTCATTTCACAACATTAAATTGTAAAAACTGCATAAAACTAAAGAAATCAAATTGATTTGGTATCTTCAGTCTTACTCAGATCACATAATTCAATGACACCCGCAGGAATACAGCTCTAGAGTTAATCTGGACTATAACAGAACAGACACATGTTGTCACTGTGGACTCATTTCCCACCTACATCTGAGATTTAGCTACAGAAACAGGAAAGGCTACATGGCAGAGACATGTTTAATAGTAAGACACAAACACAGACCTACATTGAGGCAAATGGGACAGGCTCCTCTCTCCCCTTTTATTCATTCTCCAATTCTAGCGCCCTGCTGCAGACACAGAGAGGTGTAGTAGTGATGACTCCCTGGACGTCCAGCTCTTGCAAGAGATGAGCAACTCTCTTCACTTACCCCTCCACTTTGGCGATTATTTTCTGTTGTAAACAGTTTGTGGTTTCCCCCACCCAACACACAAAATGTTGAGACTTAATACCTACATAATTTAAAAGTAACCAGACATAAGTCTGACCTGTACATTGATACCAAAACCAACTAAAGCATGACACCAGACAGACCCAGCCAATGAGGGGGGAAAAGACTACACTATTTTCCTTCAGGAAACCGACTTCCCACTTCCTCTTATTTGCAATTTAAATGGAACGTTAACTTTGAAAGTTACCACACATTGCACAAAAGAGAAAATTCCACTTTCTTGTTAAATACAAACTCCATTGTTTCACACTGACTGCTGGGAGACCTAATGTAGATTACTGAATTCTGAGAATTAGTGAGTAACAATGTCTTCATTGGGAATACTCATGTGCTTAAAATTAGACCGGTGAATAAATACCTTGCTGAATAGGGGCCTACGTGAACAAACAATGTATCTAGGGATAAGGTATCATAAAATGTACCTATTTCATAACATCGAGGGTTTACTAAAATATTTTCTAGTATACTTTGAGAAAATAAAGAAATCTCCATAAAATGAAATGTAAAGAAAGCAATCCATTACTAAATCTGTGTTGAGGAGTATGCAGAAATCACCAATTGGTGTCTGCCAAAACTGTAGAGGTGGAGGAGTGTGAATTAATGAAGTTCTTGTTTTCTTTCAATAGTGTACATGTATGTATATGTATGTATGTGTGTGTGTGTGTGTGTGTGTGTGTGTAAGAGGGGTGGCGAGATTAGAACTGGTCAAAAATGGATAAATAAGTCTATGAAAAAGTTCAAAATTGTTTCTCTTTTTCAGGGTTTCAAATAGAACAATTGTTTTCATTTCAAAATTCTTTTCAGAAATTTTTTGAAAAAAGGTTACGTTTTCTAAATTTTGAGCATTCAGTTTTTCCCCTTTCTTCCTGCCCCAAGAGTTTACCATCTATACCAGGGATGAATGAGCAAGCAAGATTTACTAGCTCTGAGAAAGCAAATGAAGAAGACACTGTCCTCTGATAATACACAGTGGGTATATAGCCTCTGTCTTCCTTCTAGGAACCTCAGTCATGATTAAGGCTATGATTTAATCATGAGTATTTTTAGTAAAAGTCATGGACAGGTCACAGGCAAAAAAAAAAAAAAATCACAGCCCCTGACTTGTCCATGATTTATACGAAAAATATTCATGATTGAATCTTGGGGAGCGGGGGGAAGAGCGCCACTCCAGCTGCCACGGGCGGGAGGGAGCCCCGGGGGACCCGCTGCTGCTCTAGCTGTCCCTGGGAGGGGGGAGCCCCTGGTAGCCAGCGGCTGCTCTGGCCACACCAGGACCTCTAAGTCCCTGGGGCCAGCTGCATCGGCTGTTGCTCAGGCGGTCCCCCGGGCCAGCTGCCTGGGGCCACCAGAGCAGCAGCTGGTGAGACTGGCTGCGGGATCGCTTGAGCGGCTGGCTACAGAGCCTCTCCAGAAACGGACGCTGTGGTTGTCCCCAGGGCTGCCTGAGCAGCTGGCCCCGTGCAGAATTAATGACGTCAGTGACCTCCATGACAGACATGGAGCCCTAGTCATGATCTGCTTCAATTCTAGACTGCTCCTCTTGAGAGCTACCCACACATAATACACCACCTGATCCCCTTGCTGGGGAGGTTTGAATGTCAGTTCATAGCTATTTTATTTTTTTAGGTCATAACAAAGGAAATGG
This sequence comes from Chelydra serpentina, assembly GCA_037349315.1. Taxonomy (NCBI): domain Eukaryota; kingdom Metazoa; phylum Chordata; order Testudines; family Chelydridae; genus Chelydra; species Chelydra serpentina. Next base: position 35,514,428 of record JBAIAC010000042.1, read on the forward strand.
ATACAGTGTCTGAAGAGCTAACCATTGCAAAACAGTAAAGTAACCATAGTTTAAGAACCTGTCAGGCAATATTGTTATTAATAAAGAACAGGATTAAGTTGCGCATAATAAGCATGCAACAGAAATAAGTGGATCAGCATTGTGATTATACAATTTTTAGGTAAGTCATCAAGAGATGAGCCTATCCCCTTTCTGGGCAAAAGAAAAGGCAAGAAAACCATATTTTTTATTGGCTGTAAGAGGACACACCAGTCTTACCATCCAATTACAATGGCATTATCAGTGAAGTTGCATGTTGTTTCCATTTCCTCAAGCTATATCAGCATGAGGTTCACTGGTCTTCTTGAAGGCCGAGATCATCAGCCTGTGTCAGACAATGGAGAAAGAATATAAAGATTGCTCACAAACTTGTTTTCCTAGTGATATACTGTATTGCTTTTCCCATATTTTGCACATTCTGAAGATTCCCAAAACATATTTTTGTCCTGAAGTGGTATGTTATGCTGGGCATGATAAAAGAGCATTTAAGAGGATAGGAACTATCATCTATGTGAAAAAATCATGTCATTGTGTCTTTACTAATCTAATTCCTGACAGAAGCTTTTCTATTGATGGGTCTATTATCATTTACAAAGTTAAACTTTATTTCACCAATGAATCATCTGTCTTGTTTGACCTCACTTCCAAAAATGATATGAATTATGGATACATCCATATGCACATCATTATTTGATAATGTTGTCATCATCATAGACAGACTTCATTTTCACAGGAATGTGATGCAAATAATATAAGTCACATGAACAGTATGTTTTTCTGTGTTCATTTCTCTCTGTGGATGTGTGGTCTTTTTGCTTTCCTGTGTCTCGCCAAGTCTCTCATTATTCACTAATTAAATTGCTCACGTTATTGAAATTGGATTTTTATAGAGAAAGAAATGTTGCTGAATGTATGTATATCTGTGTTTAACTTGATGTGCACCCAAAAGTGCCTTCTTGCTTTTGACCTTCATGATGTAACTAAATTAATATGACTAAGATTAATGAGCCATTTATTTTTGACACAACAGCAGGCACATAAGACTATTTGCTCTTCTTTACCATTTTATATGACTAAGAACTGAGTAGCATCCCCAGCATGAGCACTGATGGGTGCTTACATCTGTAATCTATTTCCAAGGAATTTATAAGAATTTGAGGTTTTGAGCTTCAATTCTAAAATTTGGAGGAAGAAAATGGCCCACATAGTGGGTGGATCTACTACCTAAAACTCCATATGGGATGGTGGAGAAGAATGTATCAGATCTGAGCTCCTATTACAACCTATGAAATATAATAGCAAGCTCTGACTGCATGGCTGCCACACTCTATCTCTAGGTTATTAAAGGGATAGTGCTTGAGGTACGATCGATATAGTTCCCCTATACAAAACCCATGTGCTCAAGCTTTGCATAGGAATGTGAATTTCACCCATCAGTGATTAAGAAACTGAATGAAAGAAAGTATTTTCTGCTCATCCTACTTTTCTCTGAAGAAGTTAAAATACATTGTGCCATTATAGAATACCATTGTACCCACCTTTGTAAATTTGTCCCTTAAATTTATTACAGACAGCACACCAAAAATCCGGCTAAGAGAGATATAGAATGGTTGTGTGGTGAAAACACAGGACTAAGATTGAAGTGATATGGATTCTATTCCTGCTGGCTCTGAAACATATGTCATGTATGGCCATGAGCATGTTATTTAATTTATCAGTGGATAATAATAATAGTTTTCTATTTTACATCATGGGGTGTCGTGAAGCTTTATTCTTCAATGTTTGTTAAATATGTTGACATTCTTACATGGAAGGTGCTATGGAAGTATGTATTAATAACAAACAATATTCTCCTATTAAAGTACAATTTAGGTTGGTCATGGTTTCATGAAATGACAGCAAATGTCACAACGTGATGATGAATGTCATAACATTTTCATACACTAAAATTGTCCATTCTCCCCCACCCCCGCCAACCTCAAGTCTACAAAAATTCCAAACTTCTGAAGGAGCAAAGATTGGAAGTTCTGACTAGACCTACAAGCAACACCTCTGCATTTACTATGCTCTACGAATAGTGTATGGTATAAGAAGCTCATAAATTATTAATAACCAGTCTCTAAATCTCTACATGGCAGGAACTTGTCAGTTGTTAGACAGTTTTTGTATGGGTTGCATATTTCCACATTATTTTACTCAAAATGGGAGAATAGGCAACCAAGTGAACCTGTCAGCAAAATTTCCTAGCAGCTAACAACTTCAGGCAAAACTGCTTATCCTTGAATTACGTTCAGTTTTTCTGTCTCTTACAGTTAACGATTAAAAAAACCCAACAACGCTCAGTTGCTCTGTGCACAAATACCCAGTGATTCTATCAATTTTAGGGGATGATCAGACAAGCTACAAAATTACGCAACACATTAAGCATGCTAACAAACAGAACTTGTTACTCAGAATATGATGTCTGGTAAAAGAACCAAATATAAGGTGGAGAAAATATTATTTTGTTAGATTATTTTAAATACATTCTAAAAAAATGTAACTAACACCTATTCGTCTTTACAAAGATACTGCTTTCAAACATTTTATCAGGAAAGCCTAAGAATATATTTAATTCCAGAGAAAAGCCATTCAGTACCCTGAGAAATCCTTTTTGTTCAAAATTAATCAATTTTTGCTTTGTGCACAAAAGTAAAATACTTTGTCAAATTCTCTGCAGAAATCCTTTTAGCTATCTTAAAAAATACATTTGGTGAAGACCTACTTGATTTCTCTCATATGAGCAAAAATTTACTTTGTCAAATTATATTCTTCAAAAAGCCTTTCAGCTGACTTAAAAATCCATTTTGTGCAAAACAATGACCATGCATCAGCTCAGAGTGATTGCACAGTAGTTACTTAGCCTGGCAAATGGCAGCAAAATGTCAGCTGAAATGAAAGACACACAGCCCTGGGCTTATCAGAGAAAGAGCAGATGATTCATGTAACATCATAAATAAATAACGCACACTTTGTGTTAAGGAAGGTTTAACAGTAGAGGTTCTCTTACGACCACCAGTTCATTTCAAAGAACCGGCAATAGGAGCTTTATTTGGTGACAGTGGCATGCAGCAAGATAAGGTATTCTGTCTTTAACACTCATATTTCAAGGTCACCAAGTGTTACATTTCTAAGGGAACAAGAAGAAAACAATCAGATAAAGCATACATTAATGGATCATCAAAATATTGATAGTTTAAAATAGAATGGAATCAAAAAGACTGTGTGACATATGGGAAGACTGAAGTGAATGTGCAATGCTGGTCAGTGATCATGCAGGGAAGAAAGAAGAGAGGCATAATCATAGAATCTCAGGGTTGGAAGGGACCTTAGGAGGTCATCTAGTCCAACCCCCTGCTCAAAGCAGGACCAATCCCCAATTTTTTGTCCCATATCCCCAAATGGCCCCCTCAAAGATTGAACTCACAACCCTAGGTTTAGCAGGCCAATGCTCAAACCACTGAGCTATCCCTCCCCTCCAATTTATAATGTTTAACATTACAATTTATAATGTTATAAATTAATTCTAGTTTGTCTATTTAGATTAATATGCTGCCTCTGGATGAGCTGTCAGTGTTGGGGATTGAATCCAGGATTTAGGGATCTAAAAGCATAATCCTCTGTTTCCTGAGCTAAAAGACCAGGTCTGTGAGTTCAATGGGTGTAGCAGACTCATAAACCCCTCTGTGATAGCCACACCACGTAAACATGGGTTATCTTAGCAACGAGAATTAAGGACATTTAATGGTACCAAGGGTTGTTGTCCAATACATGTTGAGGAAGTTTGTAGTTTGGTTCCTGTATTCTGCACTTCCATGTAAAAGACTCAAATCTGGTAGCAAGCTGAAGTCCCAATGTCTGCGCTTTCAAGGACTAGGCTTATGGTTGGTTGGCAAGGGGAACTGGCCATTAGATTCTTTATTATTCACTCAAAGACAATGGTCTTTGGAAGAAATATTAAAGAAATACTTGAATAAACAAAGGTGTACCCTTGCTAGCAATGCTGATGAGAAATACTGAAAGAAAGACACTTTCAGAGCCAATGGACGGTGTGGATTCCCCTAAAACAACATGGTTTAGGAAAACACATGCTAAATAACTCTCTACCAGTGTTCAGATTGTTCAGTATAATGCAGCACTCAGTATTTGTTGTTTCTTAACCATGGTGTGGTAGTCTTAATTTTTACACAACAGGCTGCAGAATTTAGCATACAGGCTCAGAACGTCATGAAGTTCTTTATTATAACATGCAAAGTTCCCTTTGTATTTCATCCAGTGTACCCGGTATTTGGTAGTTATAGGGAACATATTTTAAAATAACAGGATATCTAAAAGGTTACAATATGCTAATGATATACATAACTATAATTGGTGGCATTAAAAATAATCAACATTTACTAGTAATTAATGCATGGTGGTATCTGAAATATCTGATTTATTTCCGCTTGTAAGTATGGGGAAACTATAAAGTATCTCAGATGCCATTGACTAACAGTTAATAAATATTGACTCTAATAGTGATCACTCTTTGCAAAAGATGAATGTGGGCAAAAGCAAAGAAAAGTGGGGAATTTTAAGGTAGTAAATGGGGTTCATTAAAGGTTAAGAAGTCAGTTTCTGTGTCTTTCTAGTACTCCCAAATACAGCTATTTCTCTGTTGATCGACTGCACACTCCAAAAGCTGGAAATCTCTTAAATAAAGAGGAAGAGCTTGATCGTCGTGTTGTTTGTTTTTTCCAGATTTTCACAGTTTAGTAAGAACCTTACTGTAACCTCACCATCCACTAAACAGCTAGTATGGAGATCTGGCTTCTGGCCATCATGAAGGTTTCTAAACAGGCAAACAATCAAACCATCTTGAGGCAGTAATTTCCTTTCATACTTCCAAAAGTCATCCAAAAATATCTAAGATATGTAAGACCAAGATATTGTGGAAGCCTTAGGTTCTTAGACAGTAGAGTCAGCCTTTGTTCCTTGTTCCAAAGGCTTCAGAAGGCTTGAATCCTCTTTTAAATTTAAAACAGCAAAACAGATTTAACCATAAAAAGTATCTCAAATACCATATCAAATCCCCAGATGATTTTCTTCAAGGTTGCCTGTCTTGAGTGAAACTTTTGTTCCATAATTCAGAAAGATCTTTAACTCTACTGTATGCAGTATTGTTGTAGCCATGTTAGACACAGGATATTAGAGAGACAATATCTGGGTGAGTGAGATAATATCTTTTATTGGACCAACTTCCATTGGTGAAAGAGATAAGCTTTTGAGCAGTTTATGGCACATTGGGGGAGCTTAGCTTGAGTCTGCAAAAATAAATTTGGTTTAAGGTAAAAATGAGGCACAGACAGTGCCCTGGGAAGCATACAGGGAAAATTGCACAACGAGATTTCACATAGTATCATGAATTCTCCTCCGCTCACAGGTGGGGAATATATAGCCTCCCAGAGCTCCCCAACTTCAAAAAGCTCCCTTTAATTTATTATGCAGCCTGAAACCTTTGTTGCAGTCATTCTGGCATTGTGTTACCTTCTTGTTCTTTCTGTTGGATCATTACAATATACAAATACATATCTGAGGGTGACAACACTAGTTTGGGTGCATAATTACCCACTTGCACCTAAGAACATATATTATGTGCATAACTTGGGTACTACTACTTGAAAATGTTGAGAGGGGTTTGCGGAGGGTTCTTTTGTATATTATGGATCTTATTCTCCTCACGATCCATGCAAAACCCCCACTGATATAAATTTGTGCCCCTATATCTGCACAAACTTTAAGTTTGGATATGGTGCCCCCCCAATGTTCTGACAGTCTGCCTTTTTTGGCAGTACTCTTTGTGTTCACATCTTTTAAAGGAGATTTATACAGTCCTCACTCAATTATTATTAAATTCTTCAAACACATTTCAAGGAAAAGACCTTCAAAGCCAAAAAGGAATCAGTGTCCTAGTTCTGCAATCTACCACAGCTCAGCATCCACTGCTCTAAATATAAATACTCTAGTGCTAAAATCAAACCAGACCCTCATTTAATCTCACTGCTTTATGTTTATGCTTCAGTGCTTTAAGCTTCCTTCTCAAACCCTTTGACAAGATATCCTTATAGTCTACAAGGAAAGGAACACAAAAAAGTGAAATACATAAATAAACAAATAAAAATCCAATTGTTTGCAGTGTTATCCAAGCTAGTATGTTATTTTCCAACCCTGCTACTTTCAATGGGGGGTGAAGGGGGGGGCGGCTTTTAGGGTTGTTTTTGTGTATCTGATGGTGAAGTAAAAGGACTTCAAGAACCTGGGGGATGGGGGGCGGAGGAGGGCAATTACAAACCAACAAAGTGAACATTTCATTTTCAACCAAATGAAAAGTAGCCAGAAGCTAAGATTTAATGTGAATGGCCACTTTACAAATAAACAGAATGAATAAAATCTTCTCAAACACCAAAGCAGGGAAATAAACAAACAGAAAAATCTTCTCTTGTAGCTAAGTGCTCCCCAAACTCATTCCAAACACTTAGCTATCGTAGTCAGCATTTCTGAAAGCCTTACACAATTTCCGTCTGCTTTCCACTAGAGAAATAAGTGCAGGGGTTTGTACAAACAAAAGGATTTCAAGAATATTGATCTGAGGGACTATATGGTAATAAAAAGGAATACACCAAAGTAAAATGTAATTGTCTTTTACTTGACAACATACTCTTCTAGTTCCCATTTCTGTTATAATGCTGTTACATTATATTTTCTCTAGCTGAAATATTACATACAGAGTGAGAAGGAAAAGATCTTGGGACTTGGACAATTTGCCTACATTTAGTTCTATTAATATCATTAGACAGGAGAATCTGTGACACTGCGGCTAAAAGCTAGAGATGAACTAACCAGCGCTTTATCTTCTGTTGCCAAGGACTACATGATGAACTCTGCAGTGACCTAAATTTATTACAGAATAGTGCTCGTTGCCGCTGTACCAAGCACTCTGTTGCAATTACAGCACATTAGGCAGAGGAGCGAATCTCAAGGGGAAATGTCTAGTCTTTTAATCAAGCAGTAGAAAAGTCAGAGTGGACAAAAATTACCCTGTTGTATATATCCACAGTTAATCTGTACATGCACCTCCAATAGCAGTCCTAATTTTGACCAGAAAATGCTTTTATTATATACAGGAGGTCACGATTGTATAGTTCACTCACTTAATCTTTTCTGTACTTCAGTCCATTTTTTCCTGCATTATGTTCTCAGCCTTCTTGAACCTTGTTGGGAGCATAGGGAAGTTAGAATAATCAGATATAGTATTTCACCTCTAGACTGCCTTCTCTCTCAAATTAGGATAATCCTTTTTTTTACATTTTGTTGGAGAATCACATAGATTTGAGGATCTGAAAAGCATACCTGTGGTCTGAATGCTTGAAGAGAGACAAAATTATCCCATTCCTGCAAACAGATTTTAACATTTAATGGAATCTGCAAAGCTTGCTTTACAAGTGTACGGACATCTGATAAGCCATTGATTTGTTTTAATGGCTAAGAGGAAACCGAGTGTTCCAAAAATGCTATTAATGAGTCTTCAAAGAAGAAACACACTAATTGTTGTAGCAATTGCTTAATGTTTTTATGTTTTATTTAAAAATGCTCATTTGAATTGCAGATGAATCTATATCTGGGAATATATCCTGCCCACTGCTTGTAGGCTGGGTGAAGGAGAGTCAGATAATGGGAGAATGGGCCTGTTCCTGCTCCCTTTTAAGTTAATAGAAAAATTCCCAATGACTTCAGAGGGGGCACAAAAGAGAACACAAAAGAATTCTCAAACCACTTTAATGTCAACATTAGTGCCCAATACTGAAAACTCCCAATGATGGTGAGCAATCCTTAATCACATGGACAGCTTATTGAATCACAGGGGTAAGAGTTACTCACCTGAGTAAGGGTTTGCAGAACTGAGTTCCTAGTTACCTCAGAGCCTCTTCTTGATTTTTCTCTTTCTCTCCTTTTGACATGCTTAAATAGCAGGTAAAATATTACCAAATGTAAGCCAAAATCACATACTTGTAACATGCACCTTTGGCAGGAATACATTATGATTCAGAACTTTCACCCCACCCCTATTGTCACCAGATCACATGGTGTATGACTGGGATTCTTTGGCAAATCATTGAGTTGCAGCCTGGAGAAACCCATGGGGACTCTCTGTTTCTCTAGGTGAGATTCTTTGACTCTTTGAAGCTCACTAATTTGTACTAAAGACTAGGAGGTCTGTTTGCAAAATAGTGAATTGTGCAAATTACCAATTAAGTGAACAAAATAAAATTAAGGATAATGCATTTTCTTTGTCCATTCATGACAGCAATTGTAGCTTAGTGTCTTGTGATAATATTTCAGAGTAAACATAGGGGCTATGGTAATACAAATAAAAAATAATATATTTTGTGAAATATGACACTCACTAAAACATCTTCTGAGTGGTGGGAAGAAATATGACAAGTGCATTATAGTGAAATGTGGATCAGTGGATCTGTGTTTTATTTTATATATATATACATACACACACACACAAACATCTTTCGCATATTTTTCTTCCCAATAAATGTGCTAAACACAAAATCAGAATGATGCACTAAAGAAGCAGTACAGTACCTGGAGGCAATGTAAAAAAAAAACCCTTTAAAAGGGCAGGGAAATTGTCCCTATAGAACATTCTTATTTTTGCACCCTGGCCTCACCATAGAGAAGAATTAACATATTTGAGAGTTACTGTAACCACTGAACTCTGAGTATTTTCACAATCCATCAGGATACATATTACTTACCACAGGTGTTAAACAGTAATGGACACAATATGCAATGACTCCCCTTTCGCCAACTCATACTTCCCTTCTGAATGCAGCAAAGAGAATAGATTGGGGAGGACCTAAAGAAAGCAGCCAGAGGACAGCCTAGAACAGTGGTGTCAGAAGGAGAGAGGGGGATTTGTAGAGCTGGAATAGCCTTAAAGACAAAAGGGTTTCTGAAGTGTGAAAAGGACTGAAGAGAGATAAAGCCCAGTAGCTCAAACAGTTAGAGCTTGGAAGTGTGGCTGATAAGGGACAGCCAGCAGAGATGCGAAGAGAAAGGCAGAGAAATGAGGCTTCAAGGATCATAGTAAAGTGAGAGGCAGAAACAGGGTTTTCTCACAGTAGAAGAAAAATGAAGCCTAGGAAAGACACAGACAGACACAAAGCAGTCCCTGAAAACAGAATTCCATGAAGAGAGATGCCAGTCAAAAAGCATTCCCGCAACTAATCCAACACTGGTAAACCCATCCAATAGAATACATAGCACTTATAAAAAACACTTCTCATTTTGAAAGGGCTTTTCAATTGTTAACTAATTCACACCACATACCTGTAAGGAAAAGGTTAATGCTAAGTTTTACAGAGGGGTACTGAGATAGGGCGACCCTCAGCTGGGGCACCGTCCAGCGTCAGGTTGCAGCATGACAACCGTGCCTCAGTTTCCACTTTCTTCCGCACATGAATGGAACATAAACTCTCAGTGTCCAATACAAATCCCATCTTTGGGCACAATTTATTGATATTCACCAGTTCAGGAATTCCCCCAAAAACTTGTAATAAAACCATTTTCCAATTGCCACAATAAATGTATATAGATACAACAGTTTCTCCGTTCCTCTCTCCAGTGACCTCACCTCCAAGTCACCCACCCAAGAGTCAATAGCAGCACTTTATTTCCCATTCCTTTGGCCCCAATCTAGGGCCCACTCTCCAGGCCTACTTGCCCGAGTGCGACCATCCTTCCCGCAGGTCTTTACCCCAAGGGCTCCCCATCCTACAGTGCTCCAGTCCTCCTTTCTTCTCTGCCTGGAAGTCCTAGCTCTGCTCATGGAAATACACATTCCCACAACAACCCTCTTGCTTCTGGCTTGGCTTCCCCTGCCCAAGCTGGATCTTCGCCTTTTCCAAGGGGTCACTGTCTGAGCCTTCTGCTCCTCAGGGGTCCCCAGATGTGACCAGTTCTCATCAACAGCTTTCCTCTATGCTCCTCACTGGGAGCTCACAACTAATTCTCTCCTTCAGCTCTTCCCCCCAGACAACTCTCATCTGCTCCTTCCTGACTCACCCAGTCTCCTTCCCTCTAGGGTCCAGGGACCCTCTCTTGAGCCTAACTGCAGGTCAAATGACCAGCCACAGGTGCACTGCCTTCTTCCCTCTTAAAAGGCCAAGGTCATAGAGAAAGTGGTATAGGGAAAGTAAATAAGGAAGTGTTATTTACTACTTCTCATAATACAAGAACAAGAGGCCACCAAATTAAATTAATAAATAGCAGGTTTAAAACAAACACAAGAAAGTATTTTTTTACGCAACGTACTGTCAACCTCTGGAACTCCTTGCCAGAGGGTGTTGTGAAGGCCAATACTATAATGGGGTTCAAAAGGGAGCTATATAAATTCATGAAAGATAGGTCCATCAATGGCTATTAGCCAGGATGGGTAGGAATGGTGTCCCTAGTCTCTGTTTACCAGAAGATGGATTGGGTGACAAGGCATGGATCACTTGATGATAACCTGTCTGTTCATTCCCTTTGGGGCACCTGCCACTGGCCACTGTCAGAGGACAGGATACTGGACTTGATGGACCTTTGGTCTGACCCAGTATGGCCATTCTTATGCTCTTATGTTTACCTTTGGACAGGTACAGTGAGGCACAGAGCAGGAAAGCAATTTGTTACACTGAGTCAGTACAAATAGAGCTAGGAATTCAGATTCCCATTCTCCTGAACTATGCAACATTGATTCTACATGAAGTTGCGCTGGTGGTAGAAGTAGTGGGGAAATTAAGGGAAAAAAATAGGGCAGACACCCTCTTCTTCACTATAAGTTTGGCATTTTCATCTTCTGGCACATGCAGAAACTGGAAGTGAAAACACATATCCAGATGTTTCAGAAGTGTAAACAAGGTTCATTCCATGATTGTAGAAAGGGGTGCACGTTCCATGTGTGTAATCATAGAGAGAGGGATTTTTTTTCTGGTTGGTTTCATCTGTCCCTATTTATACTGGGATATTCCTTGATTTCTAGAGAGAAGGCTTCAGCGTACTCAGAAAAGCTGAGCTTGCTGGTCTGACTACATTCTGCATCTCAAAACGATTATAATGATGACTCCATTCTAACTGCTTGAGGGGAACCTTTTGGCAGCACAGTAATTCCCCTGCTGTTATTATTTCATGTGCTTTTGTGATTGTGTGAAGACAAAGTACTATAAAAAGGTTAGGCATAAGCGACCATCTACATCAGCCTACACAGAAAAAAAATCAAATATGTTAGTAAAAGGAGAAACATGTAAAGGTTTATTTAGTCTCTCAGTCTAATCCGGTAATTTTCTGTTTTTATTTAGACACTGTAAAACAGCAGTTTGGGGGTGAGGTAGGAGCACTGCATTGCTAATACATAGAAATCAATGTGTTTACTTGGAACTTCAAGTATCACTGAATATTCTGAAAGCGCTTGCCATGTACAAGGACATTTCAGAGCTACATCACAAGAGGTGTTGTGCTGCCCGTATCGATAGCAGTAACACAGGCCAGATTCAATATAATGTCTATATAAAATCACTAAAACACAAAGTCCTCACCTAGAGTCCCATTCACTCTTCTGGTTTTACAAAATTAAAATTGAACCATCCTGGTCACCTTTAATGGTATTTTTCTTCTTCTCTCACAAGTGCGAACGGGAGTCCTGGTAAATGGGAACACAACCAATTTTATTTTGGACAAATCAGACAAACTGATTTGCCAGCTGACTAGGAGCCCCCAAAACTCTGGCTCCCATCTACACCTCACCCACAAGCCCAATAAAATGCTTCTCAGTAGCATGGGTGCAGGCTGGGGCTCCCCTCAACTGGTGCCCTGAACTGTGGATTTACTGCAGCTTCCAGACATTACCTCTGTACAATCTACCACTCTCTAATGAGGTTGTCATTGATCCTTGGCTGTTAGCTCTCATCTGGTTTGCTGCCACCACACCAGCTAGTCATCTCAGATACTATCAGCTCTAATCTGGTTCACCAATGGAGTCCAAGCTACCATCTACCCCCTAGACAGCTGCACAACCCACCCCAATCCTCCCTCCACCCCACTAACCCCCATCCAACCTCTGGACAGTATTATAAACCCATCTGTCCCCAACTTCCCTACCACAGATTTCTACCGTCAGCTTCTCCCAACCACTGTGCATTCATGCCCCAAAATAACCCAATTGCTTTGGATTCTTTCTGCCCCCCTCACTTTAACCTACTCCCCAAACATTCTTTAGCAACAACCTACCTGCCAGAGCTACCACACTGTGTGCAGCTTACCCCTCAACTACTAATATAAGAACAGATGGACTTTAAAATGAAGTTTATGGACATATACAAATGTATAAATAAGCAAACTATGAAATAGGATAATTTGCATATTTGTAAATAATTTGCATTCAATGGCACCTACAGAACAGCACAAACTTTGGTAGTTAAGATTTAGATTTTCTCGTTAAAGCAAAAACAAACCTCAAAAAGGAATCATTGCTTTTTCAGTCTGTCTTCATCCTGACTACCCTACCGGGCCGGCTTACTGACATCCAGACTGAGGCCCCAACATGCACTAGACTGACATCCAGATTGAGGTCCTAACATGCACCGACAGTGAAAAACAATGACCCCAAATGAGGAGCACATTTTTGTGACAAGCATCTTAAAATGAGGTTGGATTCATTTCTTTAGCAGAAATACTATTTTCTATATTATCATGATTTTTTTATCTGTGATATAATAGACTAAATAAAACTAAGAACAACTTGGGAGAAACTGAACTATAATTAGGTTTAAAATGGGGGCTGCAGGAATGGTTGAGAGTTATGGTTGTAGCTGTCGATGGAATGAATGAATGCCTTCAACGATGTGATTGTTGCACTCAAATCTCTCTAGCATTTGTGTTCTGCTCTGTCTCATGATTTCTGCAATGTGCCAGCTCCCTTCAAGGTCAATATTGCAAAGGAAAAAGCAGCAACCTACTTCCTCCTTTTTATGTTTCCAACATTCTTTTGAGATGATCACATATTTTGTAGCCAGTTTGCAATGATATAGATTTACTCCAGTGGAGAGATCACTCAGACCAATCAGTGCTGGAGCCTTTCTGAAGTATGCTCAGGATGTGGACTGTTGGAAAGATTTATTGTACTAGAGTTGTTTTTTTCATTATTTGGTCACCTCTGCATGGTTTTGTTTGTTTGTTTTTTCAGTTCCCTTCCCCACCTCTCCAAAGCCTTGTTATCATAGGAGCCGACTTTCGTCGGCGGGTGCTGTCGCCTGGCGTCGGGGGCGGGGCCCCACAACGTCGCCTGGCGTCGGGGGTGGGGCCCCGCAACGTCGCCCGGCGGTGAGGTGAGCTGGGCCTGGGCGCGGGGATGGCGGGGAGCTGCCGGTGGGTGCTCAGTGCCCACCAATTTTTCCCCATGGGTGCTCCAGCCCTGGAGCACCCACGGAGTCGGCGCCTATGCTTGTTATCTTTAGGGAGAGGCCAGGAGGCCTTCTCCTCTCCAGTACAGTTGGATGCCTAGTGGCAGCTGGGCAACCAGCCCCATCCCTTCAGTGCAGTAGGACTCAGAACTTCCTCAATAACTTGGGCCTACTGAGCTAATGATTTCAAAATCTCATAGCACTCTGGGATTTTTCCACAGCTTCACATCTCAAAATTCACTCCAAATCATGCATGCCCCCTCATGCTATACTACCCTAAGCCACTGATTCTGGAGTCTGTGCTATTGGGAAGCCTATTAGTTCTACTAAACTTTAAAACAACAGGAATAGTTGGTCCAGTAGGAGTACTGGCTTCTTACTGTACCAGAGAAGGAGTACTGGCTTCTTACTGTACTTCTACACTACAGCTGCTGGGTGATTTAAGCTATGTAATTTGAGTTACATTAGTAGTGTGACTCAAGTTGACATAGCTTAGATCTACTTACCCCGGGGTTCACACTATGCTATGTCGACGGGAGACGCTATCCCGCCAACATTGCTTCCGCCTCTCAATGAAGTGGAGTACAGAAATTGATGGGAGAGTGCCACCAAGTAACTATTAAAGACAGAATGTTGAACTGGAAGAGTGAGGGCTGAGGACACCCGGTCCCCTCCATCCCTATCACACACAGACAGCATTGGTCCCTGCAGGTAAGGTTAGAACTGCAGATTCTAAAACCTTCCAGAAGACTGGATTCAGGTTCATTATAGGTTAACAATTTGGAGGGTTCTTGTTTTAAGTTGCTCATCCCTGTAATTTAGATTCCCAACATGCTTTAACCTTAACCTGAGAAGATCACTTCTGGAGTGAAAGTGTCTTAATGCCCATTCAATTCTATGTCTTCTCTGATGAGGCTGACACTACGGATATTGATTAGTATCAACTGCAATGCTTTTATTTTGGAAAATGAACACCTTCCTATTAGGCCCTGGACCACCCCCACCAACTTTATAATCTTGATCTAAACTTTAAAACTTTCATCTCTAGAAGTGAAGTGCCAGATTTGATGGCTGCTGAATTAATGCATCCTATTAAATATATTTAGTTGTCCAATTTAAAAAAAAATAGCTGGCATGTATTTCCTCATTTCCAAAAGGATTTGTCAGAGAAATAATTTCCCTAGTATCTAGTGCAGTTCTTCAGACACAATCATTACTGATATAATATTGCCTGGCAAAGTGGTTATGCATCAACAGTTCCCTCGGATATAAGCTGTCATCAGCACATTTCTTTATGAAATAATATTCATTAAAAATTGGATAACTTTTTAGTTAAAATGACAGCTCATCACCTTGCCATTTTTCTATAATAATATACTCCTTACAATATGGTGCTAACAAGACATAAGGTAGCAAACCAGTCATCTCCTCTGGTGTCAAAGTGGGACTAGATACACCTGTATACAAAGAAAATAAGGGTTTGTCTACACTACAGCTGCTGGGTGATTTAAGCTATGTAATTTGAGTTACGTTAGTAGTGTGACTCAAGTTGACATAGCTTAGATCTACTTACTGCGGGGTTCACACTATCCCGCCAACATTTCTTCCGCCTCTCAATGAAGTGGAGTATAGAAATTGATGGGAGAGTGCTCTCCCATCAATTGAGCGTGTCTTCACAATTGCAGCAGGATTGAGCTCTGTAGTGAAGACCAGCCCTAAGTCAATTAATGAACACTGTCTTCAGTTAGAGTTGTACTGCCATGCGGCATCACAATCTGTACCCTTATTATTCTATATTATATATCAGAGCTCCTTCATTTTCAAGTCTTTTTCTTTTCAAATTGGTTTAGACCAGAAAATGGTTAACTTAGAAACAACCAACAAAATTCACATGTTTATTCTCCCTTCTATGGACATTATGATGTTGAGGTAGCTGCTTGTTATGAATACAGTAGGGACAGACCAATATGCTGAAAACTGTATCCAGATGGATGTACCAGATCCTCTCCTGCTATAAACAGGCATAACTCCATTGACTTCAACTAAGCAATGCTGGGTTACACCAGCTGAACTGCTGACTGCATATATTTGTATACTCAGAGGACCTATTATCCAGCTGGAAGTAGAAATTGATGGAGTCAGGTATTTCTCTGATGCAATCTTGTTTATTTACAAGTCCTGCTTCTACAAATGCAGGAAGAATCAAGAAGAAAAGGAGCAGTTTCTTACTTTATAGCCCGAGCCACATTAGCAAACAGATTTTTCCAGGGTCACACTGTGCTCATCAGCTATTGCTTGCCTTTCTTGCTTTTTGCCTTTGCCTCTCTCTCTGTGTTCTGATCTCAGTTTCTGTGTGTTCTGCTTTCACACTAATGCATGCTCACACACACGACATAATACACAAACAATAGTTAGCAAAGGAGCTTGCCTACTCAGTCCAAAACTCCTGCACGGGTTCACACAAACTGTTTGTCTTTAGGGGCTTGTGCTTAATTTATCCTTACAGTTATGGTAATTGAAGGGTGAGTTCACACCCATCAATCTCAGCAAGATTTTAACTCAACCCTAACAAGGTTTCACCCCACTCATAACAATACTGTAGGATGATCAGATTAATGAGGGCAGTAGCCGTATGACCAGAGCAGGCAAAGAATAGCAAAATAAGTTTGTTTGTTTTTTTATTGTGGGTATGTATGAGATAGTTGTGGCACAGTAAGATATGAAGTTCTGGATGGACATGCCCTGGCAATAGTAATAGTAAATGGGAAGGGACACAAGGTGGGAAACAGGTCTCCTAACCAGGTGTTCAGTTTGCCCTGATCATACTATAGCCTTCAGCATTACCCAAGCTGTAGTTTGAAAACTATCAATTTGGGGTAATATCCCCCTCTTTGCACATCAGAACTATTCACTCATTAATCAACAACCAAATTCCTAATCATATTTCCCTGTGAAGTTTTTCTAATGTACCAGTGTACAGTGCAGGACCATAAAAGTAGCAGTTGCATTATGTGTATGTTTACATTTAATTCATTTTTGTATTTAAAAGTGCTGAGTGACTAATGGCTGTTTACCTGGCAACACACTGTGACAAATACTATCACCATATTTCCTCTTCTTAGTAGACAACACTACTGAAAAGTATCATTCCCTGAAGCTACGCTCTGACACTTGTATTCCTGAAAATGTTACCACTAAGTGACTGTATATTCTGATATATAGGAAGATGTTACAGCTGTGATCTGTTTTCACTGCAAGTATAGACTTATCTGGTATAATAAGGTTTTGAAAAAAGTTCCTGTAAGAGGGCATATCCACAATGGGAAAGTAATTAAGAAAGGTGCTCCTCTGGAACGAGTTGCTCTTGCACATTACATGCGGCCAAAATATCACATTGCAGCACAGTAAAATACAGTTTTAAACATACTTTGTGATGAGTTTTATATTAGGATGATGTGTAACAGCAGTTGCAATTTATTTTAAACAGAAAGTAAATTCCTTGAAGCAGTGACTCAACCTTATTTTGTGTTAGTACAGTACTGAGTATATTGTGGGCCCTCCTGGAAATATAATGAACAACAATAATAATGGTATTCTGGACCTCTGGTTTCCTAAAAGCTGTTTTATACTCATTATTACAGAATGAATACAACAGGAAGAGAGATTAACTGGCTTTCTAAAGAATATTTCTGGCACAAGTGAGGATGTACCAATTTATTCAGGAGTGCCAAAGGACAGAATAAATTATACAGCCAAACTTGTATCCATGCTAGGATGAAGCATGGTTGGTTTCTTACTGTAAGTGATTAGTCCCTTTTCAGAATCACAGTTAAGATGGTGTTCCTATGTAATTGTCAATGTATATGATTGGTTCTAGGATTATAACACACGTATGGGCCTCATCCTGCATTCCTTGCAAGCACCAAACAGCAGTGGGAATTTGGGGTCTGCACAAAAATTCAGGGTCAGGACTTTAACCATATTATAAACCTAAAACCAATTATATAAAAGTGGCAAATTCACAGGAAAAATCATCTTGTGCATTTAATTCTAGGATTCTAACATGTCTAACAATTCTACATTCCTTACAGATCCCAAATTTCCACGGATGTCAGCTGATGTTTGGCGAGTGCAAGAAAGGTGAGATCAAACCTTAACCATGATTTCAATGCCAAATAATATATTTTATTGAATCTTTCTCTGATTTTTACAATGTAAGACTGGTGTGGTCTGTAAATTACATTTGCAGCACCACATTGAAACAACAAGCCTGGTTAATCATAATTAGAAAATAAAAAATAAATCCTTAAAAAAATACAATACACACATATCAAACAAAACACTTCATACATAAAACTTACAGTACTAGGAAATGTGTGTGCGCGGGGGAGGGAGAGGGATTAGAGAGAGAAAGCAGAAGAAAAGAAAAATAGCATTTCAGGGCTCTATTGTGAGCAATCATATGCACTTGAACAGGGGAGTCAGGACATGTAAAGTAATCTCTTATTCCCCTGCATGGGCTACCTGCTGATCTACATACAGGGGAGAAAGCAGCTATCGGTACAAAACCACTACTACTTCTTCTACACAGATGGGCAGCACCTGGGTTCTATCTCTCTAACCCACTGGCCAGCATAGCTGTGCTGGAGATGAGAAGCAATTAAGCCTGTACCTGGCACAGCTTGCTTCCCCCTGAACAAGGGAGAAGCAGGGACTAAATTATACCTCTGAGTCACAATTTCAACTGTGATCTATTCCTGGGGCAGTTCAATACCATGATACCCCTTACTCGGGACTCATGGTGACTCTGCAAATTAACCATGAGATTTTAACAAATGGGGAAAAAGGGATTAAGAGTCAAATATATGTAATCAAATCGGCAAGTACTAAATATTATAATATTAATTGAATACGTTAATACAATGGCCAAACATCCATATTTAAACATTGAAAGACGCTATACAGGTCTTTGAGACAGCAGGGGTGTAACAGAACAAAAGGGTGTATGTGTGTGTGTAGAATGTTACTATCTAAAAGCTTCTCTTCTGCAGAAAATAGGTTGTACAATGGCTTGTCAAGCAGCAAAGAGCGTGTGTATACACACACACACAAATTCGCACAATTCATTTTAGGTTAATGTAGTCTATTTTTCTGACTAGTAACCTGATTTTGTATATTTCCAAACATTAATAGCCTGCCCTCCTGTCCCAAAAACCCAGCTAAAAATATAAATGCTGCAGCCAGAGAAATAAAAAATAGATACATTATTACACCACAGCATTTTCCCCTCCCCTACGGTCTCAGTGGTATCATTTGAAGCCTGCTTTTTAAAACAGAAGTTGAACAAATGAATCCTTCTGTCCTCACTCTCAGTTGTCAGCAGTGCTTCAGTGTGAGATGAAATAAATTGCCAGGCTCTTTCATCTTCTATAATCAGCTCTGCACAGCTGAGTACACCCACAGTGCTGTGAGCTGCTTCTGCCAGCACTAATTCTATGTGGAATGGGAAGTCTTTGTTAGTGCCTCGTTTCTAATGTTCTACACAGGGGTGGGTTTTATTATTTTTATTTCTCCCTTTTTTTTCTCGCACACTCTTTTCCGCTTGATAAGATATTGCACAATCCATTTTCTGCAGGAGAGAAGCTTTTAGGTGGGAACATTATTTTCAAAATGTGCTTGATGTAGGGTATTTCTTTTCCAACGAGCACCACAATCACTGACGGTATCAGTGCTTTAGCAACATAATACTTATAAATTGAAGTTTGTTTGGAGATGCATTGAGCCAATACCACAGCAGGTCAAAATGTTTCATTTTTAAAGGATTGAAAGCTACAAATTCATAGCTATTGTATCAATGCAGGGCATCACAGAGATTTACTTACTGCAATATTGGTTTTGTCTTTCCAGCACATGTTCTATGTTGGAGTCTATTAGAGAACAGTGCAGAGGATAACAGGAAAAGAAAGAGCTGAATTTCAAAAGATGCACAGGCAGCTTAGAACCCCCAGGGGCAAAACTGTTTTCCAAATTAATCCTTTGGGAAATGAGAGGCAATCAACTAAAATTCTGGCATGTTTCATAAGGGGATCTGAAGACAAGCTTTTTCAATGGACTGAATGGCTCAGTGATTGGTAATGGGCTGTGGAGCTTTTAATCTTTAGGTCACCAGTTCAGCTCTAGTGCAGGTCAGTAGCATGAAACATGTTGTAGGTATCAGCAGACATCACCAGAAATACTACCACAAGTGATATCCTTGCTGGCAGCCTCAGTAGAGAGACTAAGGATTGATTTGCCATAGAAATTGAACTGTGGTACTCTCTCATCTCTATCTGTCATCCCATGGGTTAGAATGGAGGGTGAGGGTGGAACTTGCACTGCTACTTCTGGTTCTGTAGCTGTTCGGTGGACAGAAGATTTCAGTCCACAATGCTGTCACGCCACCACTTCTCATAAGCATTAAATACAATTACAAATATTCTTCAGTTCACTTCAGTTCCTAGCTGCAAGGGGAAAGAAAGTCTGGAAGATCAGCTGCCTTCAGACTGACACAGAGCAAAACCATTTTATTGCAACACTAGATGTAACAATGCTGGTTTTGGTGGGACCCAACTCAGAGTACCAATTCAGGACAAATTGCTTAAAGCAGGACAATTACAGCCCAAGGCTGGGGTTCCTTTGCACACCAAGGCAAACCAAACCAGTCAAACAGAGAAGACTTTGGTTTTTCCCCACTGGCTAAACATAAGTCATACAAGCAATTCCCTTAGACACTCCAGTTTCCCAGTATCACCACCAGTGCCACTTGTTATTGGGATGAATGGTTATGAAAACCAATACCCCAGTAAATGAAAAAAGGTTCTTCCGATCCCAAAGGACCAAGCCCCAGACCCAGGTCAATATACAAGTTAGATCTTACCCACAAATCACGCTGTTGCCAGTCCTTTAGAATCTAAACTCTAAAGGTTTATTTATAAAAAGAAAGAAATATAAATGAGAGCTAGAATTGGTTAAATGAAATCAATTACATACAGTAATGGCAAAGTTCTTGGTTGAGGCTTGTAGAAGTGGTGGAATAAACTGCAGGTTCAAATTAAGTCTCTGGAGTACATCCACAGATGGGATGGATCTTTGTTCAGAGCTTTAGTTTGTAGCAAGGTTCCTCCAGAGGCAAGAAGCAGGACTGACGACAAAATGGAGAAGTTTTCAGGGCCTTTTATATCCTCTGCCCTGTGGAAGATCACAGCAGCAAGATGGAGCCTGGAGTCATATGGGCAAGTCACATGTCCATGCATGACTCGTTTCTTTATAAGCCGACACAATTGTTTACATATTAGTTTGAACATTCCCAGGAAAGCTCAGATGTGGATTGGTGTCTCCCAAAGTTCATTGTCAGCCAAGTGTTTCTTGTTTGGGCACTTACTGAGAATAGTTCTTTCTTAAGAAGCTGACCAAATGCTTCACTGAGGCTTCTTAGGGCATGTCTACACTAACCTCCGGAGTGATCGATCCACCGGTGGTCGATTGATCGCGTCTAATGAAGACATGATCAATTGACCGCTGAGTGCTCTCCCGTTGACTCCGGTACTCCTTCGGAGTGAGAAGCGTAAGCGGAGTCGATGGGTGAGCAGCAGCAGTCGACCTACTGCAGCGAAGACACCGCAGTAAGTAGCTCTAAGTACGTCGACTTCAGCTCAGGTATTTTCGTAGGTGAAGTTGCATAACTTAGACCGACTTAGCTCACACACCCCACCCCCCAGTGTAGACCAGGCCTTAGAATCAAAGCATATTAAGATACAAGTACATTGCCAGTATTCATCACTTTAACTACAAAAATGATACACACATACAGCTAGCATAATCATAATCAGCAAATCAAAACCTTTCAATCAACACGCCTAACGCAAAATTGATGCAGGAAGGGATGACACAAACATCACTGACTGCATCCCAAGAGCTCCCCATCCTTGGTTTTGTCTTACTACAGCTAGTATTGGGTTAAAAGCCGCATCCGTGTATAACAGAAATGGTTTATCATAATCATGTTCAATAACATGATTGAATCTCTTTACAAACTCAAGGTAAAACTTGGTTAGAACAATAGTGGATTGGATCTGCTCTTGCAGCATGGTTCCTGTATGTCCTATGTGATCTTGCCAAAAGCTAAAGAACATAGCTACTTTATTCACACAAGCTCTGGCAAATGTTTGGAACCCAATTAACACCAAGTTACTGTAGATATTAATGTTGTCCATAGTATAGGAATCTTGGCATTTAGTCGTGACAGCAATATGGTAGTGTGCCTCAGTTTCCATTTTTATACAGCACATTAGGTTTGGAATGTCTTTTCCCCTGTGAAAAGTTCCAATACTGTTTACAGACATTAACTGTGAAACACCAGTATAACAAGGCCTTTTAACATAAAGTGTGTTCTTGTGTATCACCTTTAACATGTCCAAGGTTTTTTTTCAAAAGATTAGGCACATTGTACATTTTTACAGTTCTTGGTAATAGCAACACATTAGTTATAAAAATTACCATTAGCAATAACAAATTCATTTCAAGTATCCATCTACAATCATTTTTGTCATGCCACACCTTTGGCTCAATACCCTTGGGGTTTGGGCATTTTAGGGTTACCCTGTGGCTTTCCTTTGCAGAATCAAGTTCTCTTTTTCCTCCTTGTCCTGAAGGATTAAACCCTGATTTCTCTTGCTTAACAGAATTCACTGGCTGCAAAACCATTTTATTGCAACACTGGAAAACTACCACTTTTCCACACATTAACTGATACTGGCATTTTAAACCTAATATTTGGCTACTGTCTGGTTTCTCATTGGCTGGTATTTGATATTTGAAAGAGTGCATTAATTAAGCAATCTGACTTAGCAGGATGTGCAGTTTTATCATGAAATAATCAAAATCCCAGTCAATTATGAAGCACAAGCAAAACACCTCTCTACCCCTGAGAGTTTGATTACTCCAAGACAATTGAAGCCAAAAGAGATGCTTTATTAAAGCTCTTATCATTAAGAGATGTTATTCTTGAGAAAATAAATGTTGTAGAATCTGAGTAAAGGGAAAGTGACCATTAATAGCACCAGATAGCAGGGCAAGCTTTATATGTTATTCTACTTTTTAATAATATATTAATAGATAATACAATTTTTCCCCGTGACAAGCAGTTTTCAGATCTTGAAGTTATAGCTGAAAGAGCTATTAATCATTATTAAATTACAATGCATTCACTATTGACCTCTAAATTGTTCGGTTGATCTTTATGCAGAAAAAAAAAGATATATTTTAACAATTGTGTATTAACTGCACTGGGCTGGATCCAACCCTTAGGGTCTAGTGGGATGGAACTGGCAATCCTTGTGCTCTCAAAGGCTGCTGTTACTGCTGAGAACAGCTCTCCCTTCCCTAGAAGAAGAGGAGGATAGCTTCTTGGGACTCAGCCCCACCAGCAGAGGCTTCCTGGGTGATGCATTGAATCAATTAATCTCCTGGGTGTCTTTGCTCTGTCCTGCCTTCTCTCTGGTTGCCCCACTCACTGAAGGCTGTGCTAGCCAGCTCTCAATCCAGACAGGAAGCTGTTACACCCTCACTCCAGGAAGATTTTCCATTGGTAGAACTATGAGCCTGTGTTCCATAAGTTGAATGTGGCCCACCGTGTATAAATATTATTGGTGGTGCAGTAGCAATACCTGTATTAAGGCTGCCTAACACTTCCTATTATTATATAAGTATATATACTGTGGGCCTTATTCTTCACTGCCTTGGCACCTTGGGCAATCATTTGCAGAGAAGAATGACAGCACCTTGTACCCATTTTGCATAGCTATAAATGACTACACAACGTGCAAGGCAGTGGAGAATTGGTCCCCTCTGTATGTATGTTAAAATAGAAATTTTCAAATGCAATATTCAGACACTCCAAACACCGGGTGCTTCTAAACCTAGATCCAAGTTTGAATTTTGCAAATGGGCACCTCGCTCTTTATAATGGATCAAGTGAAATTCCCAGATGTGAACTCCCTTGAATTTTGGGGTGTTTGAAATCTGGATGCAAAGGTGGTGACATGAACCCATTCCTAATGAAATAAAAGTGAGGAAATTCAAAGTTAGGGCTGATCGTCCATTCTTACCTGAGGCCACTGAGAGCAGCATGGGTTGAGGGAGGGAAGATTGTACAGTTTTCTCAGACATTTTTTCTTCCCATTTCCTATAATTCATTCAGATTTCCTCTAGAGCTGTCTATCATAGGTATGAATAACCAGTAAAATAACACTAAAAATAAACCATAACTTAACATTCCTCAGAAAATAAATATTTTGAGATTCACCTGGAAACTCCAATGAGATCTCCTTATTTTCCAGGCATCCATGTACCTTACCCGGGTCTGTTGAAGTTGAAGTCAGGGAATATTCAAACACAAAGGAAAGGGCAAATCCTAAACAAAACAGGGCTGAGATTTCCAAAGCCACATAAAGGCTCTAGCTGCCCATTTCCTACTAACGTTAACGGGAACGGAGCATCCAAACCTGTAGCCAGCTTTGAAAATCTGACCAGTAATGTACTGGTTATGACTACTGCTCCTGCTGTCATAGGTTCTATAGATCATTAACCCAAGTGCACTTGGACAGCTCTTTCCCACCATTTCCCCTGTTTCTGCTGCTAGGCCCACCTACTATTACAGGGAATCAGTGCAACAAAATAACATCTCCTGAGGAACAGCAGGGTCTCATTAATTGTGGAGATGAAGGAAGAATTGATACTACTAAACAATACCAGAATATAAGTTCTCCTTTCACTTCCATCATTGCTAAAAGAATAACATATAGTGCAGAGATAATAAGACCCTAAGAACTTGCATTATGTTACTCATGGAAGAATAGGGCCTTCAAATATCACTTCTCCCCCTGTCTAATTTCAACTAAAACAATATCCTGCTCAGTTAGGGAAAAGGGAAAGGGCACCTAATAATGACTTTAAATTGGGTACAGGAGAGTGAAATCGATGTTTCCGTCTCAAAGCAGTGATTGAATTTATTTATTTTAAAGATATTAGTGCTAGTGGGTTACTTTCCCTCTCTCTGCAACATCTGTGGCTGATAACTCTTGTTTCCCCCAAAATCTAGATGCTGCAGGCTAGCTACTGAAACAAACATAAAAATCAATCCCATGTACATAAAACAGACAACATGCAGGCATGTGGGTAGTAGCTATATGATTGTTACTGCTGAAATATTTAAGGAATCTGCCACATGCGAGCGATTTTACTTAGGTGTAGGCTTGACCACAGACCTACTTGAGAAGTCTAGAACAAATGTAAGCAGCAGCATTACTATTTTTCTCACTTTGTCAGCCAGATCCCCAGCTGGTGTAAATTGGAGCTGCACCAATCTATACTAGGGAGGACCTTGCCCACTATCTTCTTTTATGTCCTTTCCTATTTTCAATTTTCTTTCTACAACCCTATTTTTTCAGTCATTTTTATAGCTCCTTCTCTGACTCTAATTAAGCTCTCTCAGGACTCCCAAGATGGGTATGTGCCAGGTACATGTACCAATGCCTGGGAAAACCTAATTCCTATAGACTGTTTTCTACACAAAGCTCTAAGAAGAAATATGTCATCCAAATTTAGCATTTACCAGTGTGCTTTACCAACCAGAGAGGTGAATACAATTTGTAAAAACATACGATCCAACTGCAATATACAGTAGCTTCAGTTTGGGCATGAGTATTTTTAATGAGAAAAATGAGCAAAAAGGTGAACACTGTTAGATCTCTGCACAATAAATGTCAGTAAACCTAGTATTTGCTTTTTAATCTTCTCTTGCTGTGTTGGTTTTTCTTGAAAGACATGTTTTATTTTATTAGCAATAGACTGAATGATAGAAGCTTGTTTGTTACCTTCCTTCTGCATAATTAAGTGCTAGATACTATTCTGTACTGTGTACTTTTCGACACTGGTCCTATTGAAGTCAAAGGAAGTTTAGTCATTAACTTCAATGGGAGAAAGACTGGGAGCACTGACATACATTTTCTTCACTAATGCTTTAACATTACGTGTGTGTGTGTGTGTGTGTGTGTGTGTGTGTGTGTGAGAGAGAGAGAGAGAGAGAGAGAACGAACACCTTGGTATGTTGCACATTACATTCACATTACACCCAGCAATCAAGGAGAAATTAAATAAGTTGCTATTACAGGATCATAACCTCCCTTCCCCAAAGCGCTGATACTTTTCTATACTAAAGTGATGTGGTGACTTTTTGAATTACTGTACCTTTAAGATCTGAAACACTTTGTGATGCAGAGCCTGAGGAAATGGCTGCATGGCAGCCTGTCACAAAGTTTCTCACACTGCAGTTCTCTGGTTTTTGTGTGTTGCCCTCTCTGGGGTTTCATCACTATGGCACCTATGGTGCTTGTTATATTCTTGCCTTTTTTATGCAAGTAAAAATCAGTATTCAAGCTACCATTGAGTACCATAACATATTGATAATAACCATATTGATACTATTCTGAACTGGCAAAGACACTTTCATTGGTTACGTTTTTTTGTTGTTATTTTTGAATAAAGATAGCCCTAAATAGCAAAATACAAATGTTGGACCTGAACTTTCTGAACATCTGAGGGTTTCCAGATGTGAAGTTTTGGTGCCACTCATTATAGAAATAGGAACCAGGTGTGATATTTGGATCCAGATTTAGATCTAAATCCAAAGTTTCCCCATTTGAGGCTTGATCCAACTTCCACTGAATTCAATGGAAGATTTTCCACTGATTTCGTTGGAGCTGGATCAGGCACTTGGTGGGGGGTAGGGATATTTAGAATCAGTATGTCAGACCAACTCTAATTTCAATAACCATGATTTAACCTTTGATTAGAAAAACATTTCACTAAGATGTGCTAGTAAACTAAAATTAACCCTATCTTTCCAGATAGTTTATTGCAATGTTTTCTCTAACAGTACCAATGAATTGCTGTTATGAAATGTATACATTCAGTTATTGTACATACACTCTTGAGATTCAGAAAAGCTAAAATTTGTGTGGTTATAATAAATTATATTTAGCAAATTGGCTGCTCTGTTTTGAGCCTAAATGTTCATTGAAAAACAAAAGGCCTAAGGAAAAAAAATGAGTTCATACAATCAAAGCCAGGCCATGTTCACTTGAATTTAAGAAGATTACAGCTTCATACATCTTTCAACAAAGTGCAAAAGTAATGATAGTTCTTTTCTTTGTTTGTCCTTCAGTGAAAAGTGCAGTCTAAAGAGTCAGTGATTTGTGAATGCACTAGTATTGAAGCGAGCTGTTAGGTCATATGACTCAATGGTAATTTCCATAACACCATAAAATAGAGTTTTTCAAGAAAAATAAAATACTACTATGAAAACAAACTATCCACAAGTGCTGTTCCTCAAAAGCTAACAAGTTCCAATGACTTAATTTTGTCTAGTTTCTTGGTGGAATGTTTATATTACAAACATGTTCTGAGTTATGTTGTTATCCATCTGAAAGGTGGCACAATATCAACATTCCAGCATTTCAGGCCAAATGTGTGTGTGAAAGAATGTAAGAGAGAGAAAGGGCATTAAAAAATAAATGGATTTGAGTTGTTTGTACAGTTGAAAGAACACCCCCTTACACAGAGGTGTGGGTTCCCCCACCCTCTGTTTTGGTAAGAAAAACGGACATGAGATTGTGTCTATTTGGGTCCTGCCAGATGGAAAGGTTTACTCATTAGAGGCAGCTGCTTTAGCAAATTACCTCACTATGGTATAATGACAGAGTTATAACAGACCATTGAAGAAAATCCTTTCGTTTCCCAGTGAGATCATGATAACTAAAAACAATTTCAATGAGATTTTTGATTTACTTTGGAAGTGATTCAGTTGGACACATGGCTGATACAGTGATGTATTTCTTTTGTTCACATTTCTTTTTTATATATATAACATTTGGTTTTGCTTTGAACTAATGTGTTTATTATTTTCTCATGGGTGATGTATTTAGTTATTATAAAATATAACTGAAATTCCATTGGGGGAGGAAGCTACCCTATATACAAAACCCCATACTGAAAAACTTATTTTAGGAACACAGAAGTGTAAGCATTCTTTTGCCTTTTATGCACCTATCCTTTGCTTTAGATAATTTATAATACTATTAGGCAGAGCATGTAGAGGTTAACCTATAGTTAAGGTTGCATACGTGTTTCTAGTCTGAGGGAACATTTTCAGTTGCTTGTAACTTTCTTCCAATCTTTTACCATTTGAGCTGAATTTTAAATCTTGGTTTGGGGAGCAGGGGAGAAGAAGCTTCTCAAAGCTTGAACCAACAAAAAAAGGCTCAATTTTCCCATTTGAACATCATTGTGTCTTTTTCTGAAGCAACTTTACCACATTGAAGGTTAAAGTACACTAGACCCTCATTTGGCAGGGAGCAAGTCCCTAGGTCACAGATGTGCCTTTTGGAAGTCTAGTGAAAATTGGTTGTACATGGCTCAGACAGAAGCTGCTCTTCCTGTGGTTTCCCCAACTGCAGCTGCCCACACAGCAAGTAGAGTTGTTACGTTCATACTAGCAATTATTTAATGTGCTTTTAATATTGGGGTTTTAATGGAATTAAAGTGCACACAACATATATCTACAAAATGAATATTGAATTGCATATACAAGAGCCCATCACAGTAATAGGCCTAAATCCCTCACATCTGACCACATTTCACAATCCCACACACCAATCAAAGAAGCATAAGATGAGCTTTGCAGCATGCCAACTCTCGGTCACTACAGCGGTGTAGTTAGCAGCTCTCCTGCTCCCATGGGGATGGTGAGAAACCTAAATCTTTGGTCTTGTGGTTAGTTCCCCAGTCAAGTGGGTTCATTCTTCTCTCCTTTGATTGTTACAGCAGAGGATTAATCTTCAGTGGTCCTCTGTTCTCATTGCCTGAGATACATAATACGACTCCACTAAGGACACATGTAGACTTTGGGCCTGTCATAGGTGAGGCTGACCCCCAAGTCTCTTAAAGGGCCAGTTCACTCTGTGACAGAGCCACATGAGACCTATAAAAGTTATTTTTTTGGGTGTCTTGTGATCAGGTTGGAAAATCTGTCCCCCGTCTTAGGTTGTTATAGGATGCACTAAGCAGTAAACCAGTGGATATCAGTTCTATGGATTTGATTGCAATTAGACTTGACACAGTATGACTGGCCACAGGAAAGGGGTAGACTTGGGCATTATTTGGAAACTTCTGAAAGAGACATACCAACTGAGTTTAGTTAGCAAGCTCTACGATGACCTAGTTCATTGGGCTCGGAGAACCTTTGTGGCCCAGTAGCCATGGCAGCAATGTGATCTAGACAGAGCTCTTCTGCATATTTATGACCACCGCTGTGCATTGAACAGACATCTTTACTAAGTTTTTCACTAGATCTGTCTCCTCAGAGGTTATGGCTAATTCAAAACCCATCAGTGTGAACAAGTAGTTTAAAATGCTCCTTCCAGTGTGCATTATCTTGTATTTGTCACTGTTGAATTTCAAGAGCCACTTCGTTGCCCAGTTTTGTTAAGTCTTTATGGAGTTCTTTACAAACTTCCTTACTCATGAATAATCTTAATACTTGTGCCACCTGTAATTTTTCCCACTGCACTATTTTGCTATCTCTTTCAGTGTATTAATGATTAATAAATGTACTAAACACCATGAGTTCTAATATGATCCCTGGGCATCTTAATAGTCACCTTTTTTCAAGTGGAGACTGAGCTATTTATTCCTAACTTTTTCTTTCTATTTCAGAACCAATATTTAATATTTGTTAAGAATTTACTGTCAGATCCTATATGTACAATATAGAATATGTTTCATAAACCAGAAATATGTGGCATTATATAAAATAGATTTGTAACCAATGGCTATATCTAGCTAGCTGACTTTCAACTTTGTATTAAATTTAAAACCCTTTACATAATTTCTATAGGATACATCCTGAAGTCCTGATTTAGGGCCCTAGAAACCACTCTGCATTTGTCCATAAAGGAAGCCTAAGGCTGCATAAGGGGAGAGTTCTTCTTCTGGGGCACATTCCTCCATTCCTAATCTAGGGAAAACCCTTCTGGATTATCCTATCCCAGGCTCACTGGGGAAACAAGTTAAATTTAATGTTGTTTGGGGCTCTATTAACTTGCACTTCCTCCTTTCCACCGTTTAGGTCGGTTCTAGGGGAAGCTGCAGTTGTGAAAGACACTAGAAATACAGATTTTGCATGAGTCATGCTTTTCAAGGATCCCAGTATGAAGAGACATGTGTGTGTATGTCACTGGGTCCACAGGTTAAGGATGAAGAATGCTTAATGCTCAGGAGAAGTAGTGGAATGAGGAGAGCAACACATTCCACCCCATTAGAAGAATTCATAGGAAATTCTAGGAGCTGAAACCCACCTCTCATAAAGCTCCCATTGGCACTCAACAGCAAACTTCCCCAGCTCAATAGTCTATGCCACCATTTCCAGAAGAAAAGCAAAATGTATTAGAAAAATTAAACTGGAAAAAGGCAAGGGCTAAAATATTAAATAAAAAATAAACAGGAAAGGTTAGAAAAATGATGACTGGAAAAAAGCAAGAGTTAAAACACCAATCAAGGGCCAACAGTCTAGGATTAAATACAACTCCTGCTTGGTATTGAGTCACATAACAAAAAAGTGTATCATATTAATTAAAATTAAAAGCCCTTTCCCTATTTAAATTGTCTTAAATGAAGAATATACAGTAATTTGGGTATTGTAGCTCTTGTATGTATCTGGATGATGCCTACCATGCTTGTGGGCGTTCAATGAATAATGATAAATAATATTCACACAGAAACCATTATGTTAACTGAAAATTATTAAGGTTGCAAAGGCAAGCACTCAAAAGGTGGGAAATGCGAGAACTAAGATTGTTCAAACAACCTTAGTTTTCCCCCCTTGTGTGTATACTTTAGGATACAGTCTTTAATTACATGATTATATACTATTTTTTCCCACAGGACCTCTACCTCATTCAGTGCAGCTGGATATGTTCTGAGGATGAATCAGGGCTGTGTAGTGATGGACCCCTACTACATGTATTGTAGAAGTGAGAAAATGTGTAGTGAATGAGGCAGTGGAGTGCAGGAAGAGAAACCTTGGTGTTTGATGGTTAAGGCAGTTAAATGCTGCCCTTGAGAATTAGATTCTATCCCTGCCTCTGCCACAGAGTTCTTACATGATGCTAGGCAAGTCACTTAAGCCAAATTTGTGACAGGCAGTCACTATTTGTGTATTCTTCATTTTCTGACTTGAGATCCTGGAGCCTGATTTGCACAGGTGCGGACCACCCACAACTGTAATTGAAGTCTATGGGATGACTGATTTGAACATATTAAGTGCTATATAATGCCATGAACTCTGAAAAATCAGGTCTTAGGAGTCTCAGATTGGACACCCAAAATTAGCAGATCCTTTTGCAAAGAAAACCTTAATTCTGGCATTCCCTAACTTTTGAGTGTGTGACTTTGAAATGTTCTTTTAACATTTTAAAAAATATAATATCCTAGGTTTTTAAAGGAAAAACAAAACAAAACAGAAATCCCATCAAGTTGTATTATATTGACACACACACACAGAGGTCAGATCTCTGCCATTTGGACCCCAACACAGACCTCTATCACTTGAGCTAATGGAATAACAGATAGCAGTATGTTTACCAGCACTAGAGGGAGAAGGAACCTTTGCCAATAGATGTCACATATATTTGGTGACAAGAGATAAATGGTGAGATTTGGGAATTTTGGGTTCCACTCAAGCTCTGGCGGGGAGTGTGCTCTAATGGCATAGACTCTTCTGCCCATTGCCCCCAAGTGTAATCCTTTCTACTCCATTCCATCCAACTTATCTTTTTTGTTCCCCAGTCCTGTCCCTTCCCTAACCCTGGCTCATCCTCCGACTCCCATTCTCCTTATTTAGCCAGTCCCAGTCTCCACACCTCAGGCTTCTTACCCCAATACCAATCTCCTTTGCCAGCAAGTCCTAGACTCACCCATCTACATTCCCCATCCAGTCTCCTCCCCCGCTCCCTAGTCTCCTTGCCCAGCCAGCCGGTTTCCCCACTCCCAGCTCCTCATCCAATTGGATTCTCTCCCCAGGTTGGCCTCCACTTGCCCTCCTCAGCTTCATTTCTTGTGCACACTCACTCCCAGTCCCAATTTCCTTCCCCAGGCTCCATGTCCAGTCTCAGTGTCCCTCTCATCCCACCTCCAGCTCCTTGTCCCAGTATCTTTGCCCAGCCACTCAATTTATGATATGTTAGCAGATGCTACATATTACTACCCTACATATATTTTAAATGAATGACATATGTATTAGCATGCCATGTACTGTATAACAAAATATGAAACATACTTTTTCCACATGACATTTAGCAGTTGCAGGAATCATTTTGTGGTCTTTGCAAGATAACACAATCATTTTCTTGCCATGATGCTCTTCCTTCTTGGCTTCTGGTTAGTGAGACTTAACATGCCCTCTGATTTGACCCTTAGCTCCAGCTTCTGACTATTGACTCCAGCTTGACTCTCCTTGGTTCCTGACACCTGCTCTGACCACTAGACCTGATGCCTCCTCCAACCACTAGGCTAGACCGCTCTCATCCTGGTTGGCTGACAAAGGCAAGATCCATCTATGCTGTTCTTTAACTAATTCATTGATGAATAACCCGCTTGGTACGGACTGCAAATGTGTTAGGTCCATTGTTATAAACATAATGAATTGTCCATAGGGAACTGCTGTGAAAGAAACATGCCTGTTCCAGTAGTGAATAGATTAAACAAGTACCAGTCCATTACAACGTGATGGCAGTTTGTGATGTATTTTAATCATTATCCCAAAATAAAGTATGTTCATAGTTTGGTCTCCATGCCTTTCCACTCCCATAGGCACATCTTTCCCCATGATTGGTTTCCTTTGCACTTTCATTGCAACTAGTTCACCTGGAGCAGCACCCTGCTAATTCTTGTTTCTGACCCAGCTGATCAGCACAGTGCAATAGCACAGTGATTTTTTCCCTCTGTTATTCCTTTTCCAGAAACATAGTTAATTGTAGGGAAAAACCCTTCCAGCATCACTGCCATGGACTAAACCACAGAGGTATTTCCTAGAGAGCCCCCTCCGACAGCTTGCTGAACCATTGAACCAGCTAAACTCATCATGTGAGAGGGCCATGCCAAAAATGAGCCCCGGGCTTCTAGAAGCACAGTTCAACGCATTAAGCAACTAACCACGCAGCCTCTATTTTCTATATTGTGACTACAGCAACAGTGTGACCATCTCATGGGGCTCATTGTAAATGAAATGCTACTCCTTAACTGAACTGCCATGGTACAATATAATAATGAATCCATAACAATAGCTTTGTACAGTACATTACTATGCTAATCATATATTTTATTGGTAGCAGTATACTTCCTAAAGCCAGTATTTCATTTGCCTCCTTTGCCTTGGAGAAACCCTGCTGCTGTGACAATGGATAGCTGTAAAACTAATGGTCTCTCTCAAACTCCCCTTTCTGAGAGAGACAGAGAGAAAGAGAGACAGAGAAATCACAGTCATTTCCAGCCATTTGTGCTAAAATACAAAGGAAACAAGAACCATTCTAAAATGATATGCCGGGCAGCCTCCTATTAATATTTATTTTGGCATTAATATTGATAAGCAAGCAAAGTCTGCTGTGTTGTCTACCCCCAGCGTCCTTCAGTTCTCTGTTATTCAAGCTAGTTGCCATTAGTTCGCATCTTCCTCTACACCAAAGCTTCAGAAAGCCTTGGCAGGGCTCCAGCTCACTTATGCTTAAATGGACACTCAAGCTTCAATGGACACACAGCTAAATAGAGGCCAATAATTCAATACAGTATGACTGTACTGGGGCTGCTAGTAAATCCATCAAGCAGTAAATATCATCTGAAGCCAATGCAAGCTTTTATCTTTCCAATTTTGTGTATGTCTGTGTGAAGCCCAGGCATTCAGCGAATCATGTAATTTATTCTGCCGTGCAGAGCCTGGGCTGTCTCAGACATCATATTGACTTTTTTTCCATCTGTCAGGGGCAGTCACCGCTTTGCTTTTGTTCGCCAGCATCACATTTCATTTATTTATTTATTTATTTCTGCTCTGTAGTGCGATTGGGCAAGGACACATTTTCTCAGATCAACAAATACTAAGAAAAGCATCTGAGCATCATTACAACAGCATGTTAAACATTTGCCCTAACCATTTTGTTAAATCAGCAAATGCACTTCCAGCAACTGCTTGTAATGGTTCAGAAAGGGCTCCCTACTGCAATGTTTTATTAAGCTGCAAATATGCCCTGTTATTTTCTTTTGCTCTTTAGGTCAGTGGAGATGACAACATAATGTAAATAATACTGAACAGCTGGGCTTATTGACTTGTGGTGACTGTTTGGTGAATATACAGATGCCGTAGATGATACAGAAATAAAAATAGATGACATTATCTCTATATAGAGATCAGAGTAGAGTTCTCTCCCATAGTCCATGGGCCTGATTCACCCCCACAGGCACAAACAGAAGTAGTTGACACCCTGCAGGAGCAGCTGTGCTATCCAAGGTATTCTCCCAAGGGACAGCAGGTGGCAGAGCCATTGACCTAATTCCCAGGTATTTCACACCGTGGCTACACAGGAGTCCTCTTGGCAGAGGCTCCACCTGCCCACATTGTGGGATGATCTAGCTGGCACTAGGCCCACCACCAGAATGGGAGGCTTGTGTCACTGTGCCCTTCCTCGTGGCAGATTTACCACCTGTTCCAGATTTACCAGCCTCAGTTGCAACAGTGGAGTGAGTCAGTCCTCCTCATACCAATTTTAATTAACCAATATAAGAGACTTGCAATTTACTTTACAAATGCGATTTTGTTAATTTAAAGAAAAAAGGGCTCCGTTTTTTTAAAAAAGGGCACACACTTTACATGTCCCAAAATTGTACATATGTAATCCACAAGCCTTATATGGCAGCATTTGACTTTGTTCAGCACAAAGAAAAGAAGAGAAGCAGTAGGGAGAAGACATGGATTTTTGTTTGAATACTCTGCATATCTGCAAAGCGCAGGGCAGGGTAACTCAGCTAGAAGTATCCAGAAACATCCAGAAATAGTGTGTGGCAGTTACTAGACATACTCAGCAGCTGTTTTTGAAGCTTTATAGGAAGTTTTCATTTTGGGCAATCTACCTGGCAGGTCATAGCCAGTTATTCTCCAAGGGCAGAGCCAATCCCAGCATGTGGAGGGGGAAAAGGTTATAAATACTGGAGTTAAAGACAGTCCTGAGGACTCAGCACCAGCTGCCGATTCATGCAGGACCATGAGCTGTATGTGCTGTAAGGGTTGGGTTCTAGTACCTGTACTAGACACAGAGTACAGATTTCTGTTTCACCAACAATAGAGGACTAGTCAGCTATTATCCCAAGGGCTGGAATGGTGCCAGCTGTGGAGATCTGAGATTGTTTGCCAGGAGAGTTCTGTAGTGTTGAAAGGACTGAGATATTGCCATTCTTCTCAAGCTCTGAAGAGTCCAGGTGACATATTATATATTAAGGTCACACTATGACGACTAAGAAATAATCTCTGAAAGGAGATTAGAGGGGAACATGTTTACATGTGAATGCTGAAGTATAGCTATTATGCTGAAACCTTGGATTTAAATTTAAAACAGCAAGAAATGGGAAAATCTGTATGAGGAACACCAGTTGATTTATTGTCTAATAGCTTTTGTTTAAAAGTTATTAATATTATTCCACATACTATTTAATTTACAAAGTTTTCTGTGTGCATTAAATGTTTGTCTACGAAGAAAATATATGGTACTCTCTTTGAAGTTCACTGGGAATTAATAATAATTACTTGTCAGGGTTTTATAGGCCCTGAAGTTTAACTCTGTGCAATGATTTCTCAAAAATCCTGAAGAGACAGAACTCTGACCTGTGCTTCTACAAAGAGTTGAGCTGAGGCACAGGAAGATGGGGAGTGTAATAGACTTACACATAACATTATCTCAGCACCCTTGTAGCCCTGAAATACATACTCAGCATCCACATTCACACTCTAGCCGGGATTTTGTACATGCACACAGCTTTGTGTCCATTCAACTGGTGTGCTTCTGCACAGAACCTCTATGCTTTTGGCTCATAAATTTGCTGAGGTCTGTATTACATCTATCTTCTCATCATTCAGTATATTTTTGTATTTGGACTGCAGGTTCACTGTAAACTATAAGAATACGGTTTTCCTCTATATTTGCACAGAGCAGAGCACACCCATAGCTGAGCATATAATTAATAATAGTTTATGAGTCTGATACTGATAAAACAATCTCACTTACATTTGAGAAACTTAGTTGGGAAGGATTCTCTCTTGTTATTCCCATTGCATAGCCAGATAAATTAGAATATAGATCTCACACTACCATTTCAGAAAATCAAAATGATGTTGCATTCTGTGAGCCCAATCCTGCTAGGTGTTGAGCATCATCAACTCACACTGAAATCAATAGCAGTTGAAGGAACTCAGCACCTTGCTGATCAGGTGCTTAATGTGGAATCTTGAAGTGCCAATTGAACATAAATTATACTTTAAAAAAATCATTACATTAGCTTCTAAGGCACTTCATTTTCTTTCTGGTGCCTCATTCTCTTTCTCTCAGATGTCCCCGCCCCCAACACATGGGTTTGGTTCACCTGCTGTATTAACCTCCAGTTAGAAAGTACTGCACAACACACATTACTTTTAGTATTCCGCAAAGCAACATGCTGCTTTTCTAAAGAAACAAATTAAAAGGCAACTCACTGAGCAATTTTCCAACACCTGAGAGCAATTAATGTAAGCAGAGACAGGAAACATAATAAATTATTTAAAATAAAATGAATATGTAACACTGACCTTCTCCAACACTCATCAGTTTTATATTTACACCTTACCAGTCTCAGGGGAAACAAAACCACAAGACAAATTCACATACAGATTATAAAAAGGCAGTAAAATACTTTCAGAAAGAGCATTGTCTGTCTATACAGCTGTTCTTAGCATTTGCAGTCAGTCAATTTGGATGCTTGGCTCAGGGTGTTGATCTTTCAGTTTTGTTACATGCACTTTAGCCCCCTATATTTTGAATTCCTTTCTATTTTTTTTGGTCCTTTCATAGTTCCCTTTTCAAGTGAAGCAGGCCCAACTTTTCAGAATGTGAGAACATGGGGGTGTCACTCCCTGATTTTAATGAACACAAACTGGTATCCATAAAGTGTGTTGGTTTAGGCAATAAGATGATGTTTACAAAAGTGCTCTGAAATAACTGGTTTCCAGAATCCAATGCATTTTTTAAAATTTTGAACAGAGTGTCTTATGGTAAATGTTATAACCCAGCTATTCTTGTAACTCATTGCCACTGACATGAGGAGTGGGGGTGAGTTCATGGGAACATGCAGTTTATTACCTAATGCATTTTCTGTACATGACATACTGTATAAGCCAGGGTTGTTGTTTTTTTTCACAGCAATGGCCAAAGATTTTCAGAGCAACCCTATTAGACACAAGGTACAAAAAGTCCTTTGTGACTATTCAAGCTAAACAAGGCTTGAACTGCTGGTGTCTATTTTCTCCCTAACTTCTATTACTGATTTCAAGGAAACTAGAGTGCCTCGTGGAGAATGATACAAGCTTCCACTAGGGCATCCACTTCAAAATTCTCCTACAAATATTCAGTCTTTGACTAATTGTCTCTGTTGCAGGTCTTTTGTCATTACCATGAAGACAAGTTAGATGATTGGCTTGCAAGACCAGATTCATGATATTGCCGCTATCTGGGTGCTGTTAAGGAGTTTTTAGACTTTCCATTAGTAACTTTTTAAAAAAGGCTATCTGTAAAATGTGGCCTGGAAGCTATTAAAAATGAAGAAGCCATGTGTTAATATCTGAGTTTTAAGGTACAAATAAATAAATTATACTCTATACTTTTAAGGAGGTTTTGATAGTTTCATAGCTCCTGGGGGCTTTGTTAATAAGAAATTTTGTGTGTGAAATGTTTTCTGTGTGGGCTAATTGCCTTTTGGAGGAGGGGAACTCAGAATTACATTTTATCTAGAAAAAAGGATTATTAAACACACAGATAGAAAATTCAAAACTGATTTTTTTTTACATAATCTCTCTCTCTTAGGTATTTACACGGCCCCCATTATATTATCTGAGCACACCAGTCTTTAATGTATTTATTCTCACAACACTTCTGCGAGCAGAAATTCCTATTATTCTATTTTACAGATGGGGAACTGAGACATAGAGCGGCTAAGGCCACATTTACAAAGGTATTTAGGCACCTAAAAATCCAGATAGGTACCGAGTGGGATTTACAGAAGTGCCAAACAGGTTAGATGCCTACTGCTCATGGAAAGTAAATGGGAGTTAGGCACTAACTCACTTAGGTGCCTAGTAGGATTTTCAGAAGCATCTATCTGCATCTTCAGGTGACTATACCTTTGTAAATCTGGCCTTAAGTGACTTGCCAAAAAAGTCCATGGCAAAGTGGGGAATCAAACCCACATCTCCTGCAACTCCCACACTAGCACCCAAACCATCCTTCTTTAATGGACAATTAGCCTGAGGAACTCATTGCCACAAAATATCATTGAGTCTGAGACTTTAGCAGAATTCAGAAGGGGATTATAGATTTGTATGGATAGTAAAAAATATGCAGTTATAAAATAAATACTACAAAATAAGAGTGTTGTAAGGAATGTAAACCCTAATGCTTCAGGACTTCAGCTAACCTCTAACTACTGATGGTTAGAAAGAAACTTTGCTTGGGGGAAGATTATCCCATAACTGCCTAGCACAGGGTTTCTTAAACATGCCTCAATCTCATCTGATATTGCCCACTATCAGTGCCATGATACTGGATTAGATGGACCAGTGGTCTGATCAAGTATTGCAATTCCTATGCTCCTATGAAGAAGGGGGTTTTATTATTATTTTTCATAGGTATTTTTTCATGTCGCGTTACTACAAATGCATGACATCCAAATTCACTCGAGACTTTAAACAGCTCTATCCTGCCAATGATTCACAAAATAAAAAATTCTCAGACTAGCTCTTGAAGTGAGAGCCTATACATTCAGGAAACATTTAAAGACTACCAAATAACCAATAAACACTTCTATAATCCTTAATTATATTTTTACACAATAAACAAATAGCTTTGTGTGAGTGTTAAATATGATACACTTACTTTTACTACCTAATGAAGTTCTGTCCTTTCTCTCTCCCTTTCTCATTTAGTGCAATTTAGTATAATAAAACTATTTTTAAATGGTATCTGAGTTAAATCCACATAAGCATAAAAATTCATACAAATAAAGATAAAAATTCAGGTCAACCCTATGACTTTCACACAGTTGCATCAAGGTGTATTTATTTTGGGGATAACAAAACAGTGAAATTCACACACACACACACACACACACACACCCTTTACATGGGGCTGGGGTTGGAACCACCCTACAAGCCACAGTGAGGGTGTGGAACAGGTTCACAGCCACTCTATTGCTGCTACTCTACTCCCTGGGTTGCAATAGTGACAACAAACCCTGTACCCCTTCATTTTATGTGCGTGTAGGATCCATAGGTGTGCGCAGCACATTTCACTAGGGTGTGCACCCAGGGACCCCCGCCCCTGCCCCTCCCCCATTCACTCCCTCCCACTTCCCGCCCCCTGACTGCCCCCCATCAAGAACCTCCAACCCTCCCTTGCTCCTTGTCCCCTGACTGCCCCCTCCTGGGACCCTGCCCCTAACTGCCCCCCAGGATCCCACCCCATATCTAAGCCTCCCTGCTCCTTGTCCCCTGACTGCCCCCTCCTGAGACCCCCCTCACCCTAACTGCCCCTAGGACCCTACCCCTACCTGTCCCCTCACTGCCCCCACCCATATCCACACCCCCGCCCCCTGACAGACCCCCGGGACTCTCACACCTATCCAACCACTCCCTGTCCCCTGACTGCCCCCCCACAGAACCCCCGACCTATCTAACCCTTCCTGCTCCCTGCCGCAACCCCTCTCCACGCCACCTCCCCCAGACAGCCCCCCCAGAACCCCCAACTCATCTAACCCCCCCTGCTCCCTGCCCCTGACTGCCCTGGCCCCTCTCCACACACCCCTCCCCCAGACAGCGCCCCCAAACTCCCAACCCATCTTACACCCCCCTGTGCTCCCTGCCCCTGACTGCCCTGACCCCTCTCCACACCCCTGCCCCCAGAGCCTCCGACCCATCCAACCCACCCCTACTCCCTGCCCCTTGATTGCCCCCTCCAGAAACCCCCCGCTGCCCCTTCTCCAACCCCCTGGGGGGCTGGGTACGTGTGGAGGTACAGGAGTGCGGGCTGGAGTCGTGGGGGTGCTCCCGGCTGCGGTGGAGCAGCAGGAGGACAGAGCTCTGGACCCAGCACCAGTAAGTTTCTGCCCCGGCAGAGGAGAGAGGGGGCAGAGAAGAGAGGCCGGGTCATCCACCCCTGGACTCCCCCACCCCTCCCCTCATCTCCGGCAGTCCGGCCGCCACTTTCATTTTTTTTTGCGCACCCCGTGTGCACGCCTATGGTAGGATCATAGAAATGTAGGGCTGAAAGGGATCTCAAGATGTCATCAAGTCCAGCCCCCTATGCTGCAGCAGGAACAAGTAAACCTAGATCACCACTGACAGGTATTTGTCCAATCTGTTTTTAAAAAACTTCCAGTGATGGGGATTCCACAACCTCCCTTGAAAGCCTATTCAGGAGCGTAACTATCCTTATAGTTAGAAAGTTTTTGTTAATATTTAACCTAAATCTCTCTTGTTGCAGATTAAGGTTATTGCTTCTTGACCACCTTCAGTGAACACAGAGAACAAACAATTGATTACCATCCTCTTTATTACAGCCCTTAACATATTTGAAGACTGTTATCGGGTCTTTTTTCAAGACTAAACATGCCCAGCTTTTTTAACCTTTCCTCATAGGTCAGGTTTCAATCCCTTCTGTTGCTCTTCTCTAGACGCTCTCTGATTTGTCCGCATCTTTCTTAAAGCATGGCACCCAGAACTGGACACAGCACCCCAACTTGAGGCCTCACCAGTGCCAAGTAAAGCAAGACAATTACCTCCCATGTCTTACATATGACACTCCTGTTAATGCACCTGAGAATAATAGCTTTTCTAGCTGCTGTATCACACTGTTGACTCATATAGTGATTTACTATAATACACAGATTCTTTTCAGCAGTACTACCATCTAACCAGTTGTTCCCCATTTTGTAGTTGTGCATTTGATTTTTCCTTCCTAAGTGAAGTACTTTGCATTTGTCTTTATTGAATTTTATCTTGTTGAATTCAGACCAATTTTCCAGTTTGTCAAAGTCATCTTGAATTTTAAACCTGTCCTCCAAAGTGCTTGCTACCCTCCCAGCTTTGTGTTATTCACAAATTTTATAAGCATACTCTCCACTCCACTATCCAAGAAATTAATTAACATTTTGAATAGTACTGGACCCAGGACCAACCTCTGCAGGGCACCACTAGGTAGGCTCTCCTAGTTTGGCAGCAACCATTAATGATGGTCTTTCACCTAGTTGTGCACCTATCTTATAGTAATTTCTAACAGAACACATTTCCCTAGTTTGCATATGAGAATATTATGCAGGGCTGTGTCAAATGCCTTACTAAAATCAAGATATATCACATCTACTGCTTCCCCCCATCTTCTAGACCAATAACCCTTTCAAAGAAGGAAATTAAATTGGTTTGGCATGATTTGTTCTTGACAAATCCATGCTGGCTATTCCTTTTAACACTGTTATCCTCCAGAAGTTTATTGATTGTTTAATAATTTGGTCCACTATCTTTCCAGGTGCTGAACTTAGGTTGACTGATGTATAATTCCCTGGATCCTCTTTGTTCCCATTTTTAAAGACAGGTACCATGTTTGCCCTTCTATAGTTTTCTGGGACCTCACCCATCTCCATGAATTCTTGAAAATAATTGCTAGCGGTTCCAAGAGTGCTTTAGTTCCTCAAGTACCTTGAGATGAATTTCATTAGGCCCTGCTGACTTTAATACAACTGGCTTATCTATTCTCTTTAACCTGTTCTTTCCGATTTTGGCTTGCATTCATTCCCCCTCGTTGTTAATATTAATTGAGTTGATTATTTGGTCGCCATTAATCTTTTTAGGGAAGACTGAAGCAAAACAGGCATTAAACACCTCAGCTTTCTAGATGTCATCACGCCTTCCTTGCTAAGTAGAAGACTTACTCTTCCTTCATCTTTATTTTACTCCTAATGTAATTTAAGAACCTCTTTAAATCTTCTATGTCCCTTGCTACATGAAACTCATTTTGCGCCTTATCCTTTCTGATTTTGTTCCTATATTCTGTGCTATTCTTTTGTACTCCTCTGTAGCAATTTGTTCATATTTTATCTTTTTGTAGGATTCCTTTTTTTATTTTCAGGTCATTAAAGACCTCCTGATGGAGCCATATTGGCCTCTCTTCCTATCTTTCCTTTCCATCTGGATAGTTTGCAGTTGTGCACTTAATATTGTTACTCTGAGAAACTGCCAGCTCTTCTCAACTACTCTTTCCCTTAGATTTTCTTCCCATGGAACTTATCCACCAGTTCTCTGAGTTTGTTGAAGTCTGATATTTTTGAAGTTCATTGTCACTATTCAGTTGCTGTTATTCCTTCCTTTCCCTAGAATCAAGAAAGCTATCATTTCACGATCACTTTCACTTTCTACCTTCAGATTCACTACCAATTCCTCCGTTGTTCAGAATCAAGTCTGAAATGGCTGTCCCCCTGCTTACTTCCTCTGCTTTGTGAAACAAATAGCTATCACCAAAATATTTTAAGAACTTATTGGAAATTTTGTGGTTTTCCTTATTACTTTGCCAACAGATGTCCGAATAGTTAAAGTCCCAACCATTACTACTAGGTCTTGTGCTTTAGCTATTTCCGTTAT
Organism: Chelydra serpentina; assembly: GCA_037349315.1. Taxonomy (NCBI): domain Eukaryota; kingdom Metazoa; phylum Chordata; order Testudines; family Chelydridae; genus Chelydra; species Chelydra serpentina. The sequence continues at coordinate 35,557,064 of JBAIAC010000042.1, forward strand.
TTGTTCTAGAAATGCCTCATCCACCTTCTCCTGATTTGGTGGTCAATAGTAGACATCTCTCATGATGTCACCCCTATTTTCTACACCTTTTATCTTTACCCAGAGACTCTCAAATGGTCTGCCTCCTACACAAAGCCATAATGCTTCTTTTTAGGTTTTGGGGTATCTTTTGGGAGGTTGTACTGGGGTTTCAATTAAATGCTTCGGGCTATTTGCTACACTCCTGCTGGGATTTTACTGTGCAAGTCTATTCATCTTCCTAAGCATTAATTAGACTGGCATCTTGGAAAATGTTGGTACTCTCTGGATGAACTCTATATATTTTTTATTTGCTTCTTTGACAAAAGTTGTTTTAATATTTGTTAGTTGAAGGATTTTTTTGATAGTTTTATTTGTAGTAAGCTATTTGACACAAAGAAAAAAGATAAAGAATGTTTAATAAAAGTAGTATTCTAAGACGATTTCAACTCAGTGCAGTTTAAATATAAATCTGTCACTTAATCCAGTGGGATAAACAGATTTTGATTAACATACAAGGAAATCTAATTGTGTTTTTCTGACCACATATTTTTTCCATGAATGCATCAGAAAAAATATTGAGAATTACAAGTAAAATGGAATTAAAAATGGATTTCAGTTAGAGTATTTCTATTGGCGATAATTGTAGTTGGCTCAGTCCTTTAAATTCTATACTCTTAGGCTTTTATTGATCTGTGAAATTACACATACATTTATAGTACTGTATACATGAATAATAACAAAGTTTAATGGTATCAATTTAATCCATCTACTGAATAAATATCACCTGCTTTCTTACCATAGTATAGTAATTCTGTCCCTATGAACCCATCAGTGTAAAAAAGTTTTACATCAATGACAAGTGGACCAATCAGTGAATTACAGCATGGTATCAATACCTATATAGAACAATGATGCACATATACATGTGTAATCCTTATTCTATGTATATATACATTAGATCAGGTCTAAATTAAGATGCAACAATATTATGGATGGTAAAATTCCCACTGATATTAAAGGGTACAGAATAAGGTCCATACACTGTGGGGTAAAGGAAAGGAAAGATAGGAGTTACAGCAATAGGCTCATGCAGTTGCTTTGGTTACTAGGTGCATGTCACCAGCATTTTATTTATTTATTTTATTTATTTATAGTACTTTTATTATACTTTACAGGCCACAGGAAAGAAGTGTGTTTTAAGGAGACACAGGGTCAAATCATACTTGCCAAATATTTTTTCAGGCAAACATTCAGCTTAACAGGGTTACATTTTTTGAATGCCATTTAGTGAAATGTGGTTAAATAGGTGTTACATAGAGCTAGTTGAGAAAAAAAAGAGGATTTTTTTTTATAATTGAGAAATTTCTTTTTTTAAACTTCAAAATGTTGCACACTTTTTGTCATTTCAAAACATAGTGACCAGTTCTATGATTGGCTGAAAAATTGAGGGAAATATTTGGAAAAATGTCATTTAAAATTTTCCTTAAAAAAATTCAGAAGTTCAAATTTTGACCAGCTGAAGTGTCAAACAGGTGTCAAATTCTAAGGCCAAGTGCTTTATTAGCGATATTACCAACATTTAAAAGAAATAAAGATGATTTTTTTCTTGCATTTTATACCATATGACATTTAATCTGGATTCTGATATTTTGTTCTTCCCCAATAGTGTCAGAGTTCCAGTTATGTCAATAGATGGCCTTGTGCATATAGAAATAACGTAAATAAGTCAATTCTGCAGTTCAGTGCAGATCTTGAGAGGGGAATTTTGCTTTAAACTTTTTCAGATTTGTTGGTAATCGTCTCCTCTCTTAATTGGGATGATACACTGTTCACCAGATTGTTCCAATTAAGAGATTTCTACTCTATTTGGAACCTAAACCTATTATTTTGAAACAAAGTTGGTAGCTTAGAAAATGATTACATGCCAAAGCTGCAGAATCAAACTTTATCATGGGTATTAAATTATTTTCTGCAAAAGCCTTTGATATAGGTTAAATGTCTGACTGTCTGGTTAATCAGGTAGTGTGTTTTTTTTATTTTGTTTTTGCTAATAATTTGAAATATGCCCTTTGCCTTGCATCCTTGAAATTAAACAAGGATTGCAATTGTTAGCAAGCTTCATAACTCTGTTCCCTCTCGTTCCATGAGCTGTCATTTAATGAGTTACATTTAACTTGTGAAAAGGTCATTTTGTTACTAAGAAGCAAAGTCGATATTTTAGCTGATTTGTGTCTTGATCCAAATTCTACCTGACCCATTGTGGAAATAGCTATCACAATCCCATGCTTCTATGCATATGAATATATTTACAATATAGACACTTTTAGAAAATGAGAGTAAACCCTAGGATCAGAGCCAGTTCAGACAAATTTTGGACCCCCCAAAAACCACTTCACCGAGGGCCCCGACAATAAAGGCCAAAAGAACCATTATACAATTTCTTTCATTATACACTTACCTGTACCAAACTACTCGACCATGCCATCAGTATGGTGGGAAGTGGGGAGGGGACAATTGGTAATGTGTCCAGCTAGAGTATGGTACTGTGGACAATATGGACAAGTAAGTCGTATTAGATTTACAGAGTCTATAAAATACCGATTGATATAGTTGTACATGCAATAGCATCAATATAGTCATCGTAGGTTGTCAGGTAAATAGTACCTATTTGACCAATGTTCGTTATTATGCATTCACCAGACATTCATGACCATTACAAACTGTTAAAGAAATGGAAGGTGAATTGTTAAAACTTTCTAATTTGTGGCCAGAATTCTATAGACAGGTCTGAGTTGTGGCTCTCTAATGTGGATTTATTTGTGTGTTTGTAACGCTGACATCAATCTTTGCACCTTTTTGAAGATATGCTGGTGTTTTCCTGCCCCTCATTTTCTTCCACAAAGGGAAAAACCTAGGGGTCCTGGAGCTCTAAAAAGCCTCTTGCCTTCTGCATCTATATTAGGAAGCTCAAAAAAGGAGAATGGTTTCACCAAAGTAGATGGACTTAGCAGCAAAAAACACTACCTCGCACAGCAGTCTGAAACAGGTGGATCTGGAGTCAATTTGGTGAGTTTAAGTTAATGATGGCCAAAAGTGGAATAAAGTTCAATGAAGTGCACTGATCCAACTCAGATGTGAAGTCAATAGGGAGCTGTCTGGCTACATGTGATTTTACACATCTGTCAGCTATATCACAAACCCAAATGCAAAATGTAGCACTCCGCTACATCATGTGGATTTGTGACACTCCCTGCAGGAGTTCATTCTTTAAACCAATTGATGTAATACAATGAGGAATAAATACAGTATTTTTATCTGTGTCCAATATAGACTTTCTCCAATATTGTTCATGTTGTTTTAAAGGAAAAATGTATTTTCATCAGACAAGCAGGGCCGACGCTTCCACTAGGCGACCCTAGGCAGTTGCCTAGGGCGCCAGGATTTGGGGGGCGGCATTTTTCCGCCTTCTGTGGCATTTCAACAGCGGCGACTCCTGGGGCGATTCGGCGGCAATAAAAGCGTCCGCCGAAATGCTGCCGAGAACGTAGCTTCAGAGGAGCTGCTGGCGCCGGCGGAGGTGAGCTGCTGCCGCGGGGGGATGGAGAGCTGCTGTGGGGGGATGGGGAGCCACCGCGGGCAGGGAGCTGGCCGCCGTGACCCACGGGCGGGGGGGCTGAGCTGCCGTGGGTGGGGGGGGAGCCGACTGCCGCGGGCGGGGGGGAGGCTACCGCAGCCCGTGGGCGGGGGGCTGAGCTGCCATGAGCAGGGGGGTTAGCCGTGGGTCGGGGGGTGGGGAGCTGCCATGGGGGATGGGGAGCTGCCGCAGATGGGGGGCTGGCCGCCGCGGGGGCGGGGGAGCTGGCTGCCACGGGGGGGTGGGCGGCGTTAGCGGGGCGGGGGGAGGCTCAGGGCTGGTGCAAGGAAGTTTCGACTACGGCGCAAAACTTCCTTGCACTAGCCCTGCAGACAAGTAGTTGTTAATTGCAAGAGAAACAGCACATTTCAGAGTGAATAAACTGAGAAATATGGGATACTTTTTTGCCATCACTGTTCAAAAGTTTAGACGTAGAGGAAGTAGGGTGACCAGATGTCCTGATTTTATAGGGACAGTCCCGATTTTTGGGTCTTTTTCTTATATAGGCTCCTATTACCCCCCACCCCCTGTCCCGATTTTTCACACTTGCTGTCTGGTCACCCTAATAGGAAGATCAAATTGGGTATGGCTTTCTGTTAATTCTTGTGCAATATCATGAAATGTATACACAATAGAATGAAAGTTATTTTTCTCATATTTGGATCACTTCTAAAGAGAAGCCAAGATTCTTGCCTGTTGTAAATTGGCATAGAGCCATTAACCTCAGTTTACACCTGTGGAGAATCTGACTCAGATATTGTCCAGGACATAGGCGCCGACTCCGTGGGTGCTCCAGGGCTGGAGCACCCACGGGGAAAAAGTTGGTGGGTGCTCAGCACCCACTGGCAGCTCCTCGCCAGCCCCGCGCCCATTACCGGAGCACTTACCTTTGCCCCGGATGCCAGGTGACGTTGCGGGGCTCTGCCCCTGACGCTGGCCAACATTGCGGCGCCCCACCCCCGACGCACCCAGCGGAGCCAACGGAAGTCGGCTCCTATGGTCCAGAAGACAGCCTCCCTTCCAAACTATATACTAAATCAACATCTTCACTTTGGCATACGTACAGCGTTTCATTACATGGAAAAAAAGGCATGAGTGGAGTATTAAGAAGACAGGGTTGAAAATAAATGTATTTGAATATTAGAGGTGCAGTTGCTACAATATGTCCTACCATTTTTAACTGAATTGTTTATTTCCTTTCCTCGTTATCTCTAGCCAGAATCTTCCCTGCACATTTATATCTGCCCGTGGACATTTCCACTGCTTGCATCCGAAGAAGTGGGTATTCACCCACGAAAGCTTATGCTTCAATACCTCTGTTAGTCTATAAGGTGCCACAGGACCCTTTGTCGCTTCCTTTCCTTGGATATTGAACATTAAAATGTATTATTGCTAAATCTCCCCTACAGACAGTCCTCTCATCTCTAACAATACATATTAGTTCTTTCCTCTTGGGTGTGTTTGCTACATCTCCAAATTCAGTGTCATCTACAAATCTGATCAAGTTCCAAATTTACACTGAAGAAACACTCAACATTAAAAAGCAGTTGGGTTGGTTTTGCTTAGTTGTTCAAAATAGCCTCTCAAAACTCTTAAGAGAGGTTTGGACTAGGGTATATAAAGCAGGAATACAGACAGACAGATGATCCACCAACAATGATAGGTGCAGCTCCACAGATCACCTAGAAGTTCTGACCAAAAATGTTTCAGGGGGGCTTACAGATTTTTGTGGCATGCAAGTTAGTCCCACACCTGGAATACAGCTTCGTACAATGTGAAAAATTACCCATAAGTAACCAAAGGAAAACACAAATCAAGAAGTTCTGATTACATCACGGTGGCTCAAGAAGGAGGCATGAAATCAGAACCTTTATAAGTGTAGGTATTTTCCCTACTTGTTGCTATGTTTTTATATTTAATGGTTATTACATTACTTTAATTAGAAAGGCATGTTTTCCCTAAAGTCCTATGTAACACATGGAACTTGATGAGCTCCCCTGGGCAGGAAAGTGCGCAACATGCTGGCCAACTATGGCAGACTATTTTCCTCTTATGGAGACTTATTACTGTTACCTCTTAAAGGTACACTTATTGCCAGGGCATGGGCTACTATACATCCTAGCTCTCCCCCGTCAGTCCATTTAAACAAATATCATACATTGGCTCTTCCCTTGGCCCACCTAGGCTGATCTGCAAGTACCGCTTACTCACCTGAGTAGGGGTTTACAAAATCAGGCCCACTGATAGATACCAATTCAAAATTCAATGCAACTAATGCTGTGAGTAGGGGCCATCCAACACATTTCCTTCCAAAAATTGTCAAATATTCTACTGGAGCAAGTCTATGTAAGTAACAACTGCCTGAATGCAGCTCTGTAAAATGTTTGTGGTCCATGAGGTGAAAAACTCTTTCTACCTCAATGGAGATTTTAACCAAGTATCTGATGTGAGATTTTCTCACTCTCTCTCTTTCCCCCCCTTTTTTAAAAAAAAAATAACATGTAGAAATATAAAAGAAATGGCAATAGGTTTTCCTCTTTGCTGATAATATATGGTATTTCTGACAAGAAGGAAATTCAAACTGACACATTCCTGGCTCAGTTCAACTACTTTGACTGATATAATCTGGTTATCATTTTCCCCTTTTTTCCTTTTAAAATATATTATCATTGTGAAATCTGCACCTCCGAATGAACTATATATTTCCCCTGCAAAGGCCAGAACGTTATATAAAGTTACACATATGCCAAGTACAAATCAATTCTATTTGGCTCACATGCACCCAAAGAGGCCCATAGCATATCCAATCCAAATTGCATCTCATTCTCTTCAATCAAATGAATAAGAATTACATTCTTTGAAGCCCAAGACAAAATATAGAGTTAAAAACATTTCTTGTAAGATTGTCAGAGCTATTTGTAAAGGTGATCAGACAAAAACAAATATCCGGGATGAGCCAGCAATTTTAAACTATATGTAAAATGCACTCAGAGCCTTTATACAAACAGCTGTTATGTGGTAATTAATATCTGACCATTACTGAACAGGCTATTGGTAAGGTTATCATAATTTTTATCTAAATTAAAATTTAAAATCAATATACTTCCCTCTATGCTAGGTGGCTATGCTTTATGAATCTAAGGCCTGGTCTACTAAGAGTTTATGTCGAATTTAGCAGCGTTAAATCGAATTAACCCTGCACCCGTCCACACAACGAAGCAATTTATTTAAACATAAAGGGCTCTTTAAATCGATTTTTGTACTCCTCCCCGACGAGGGGATTAGCGCTGAAATCGACATGGCCATGTCGAATTAGGGTTAGTGTGGACGGAATTTGACACTAATACCTCTGGGAGGTATCCCACAGTGCACCACTGTCGCCTCTCTGGACAGCAGTCCGAGCTCGGATGCTCTGCCCAGCCACACAGGAAAAGACCCGGGAACATTTGAATTCCATTTCCTGTTTGGCCAGTTTGAATTTCATTTCCTGTTTGGGCATCGTGGCGAGCTCAGCAGCACTGGTAACGATGCAGAGCTCTCCAGCAGAGATGACCATGCAATCCCAGAATCGAAAGAGGGCTCCAGCATGGACTGATCGGGAAGTGTTAGAACTGATAGCTGTATGGGGAGATGAATCCGTGCTATCAGAGCTACGATCAAAAAGACGTAATGCAAAAATCTACGAAAAAATCTCAAAGGCCATGATGGACAGAGGATACAGCAGGGATGCAACGCAGTGCCATGTGAAAATTAAGGAGCTGAGACAAGCGTACCAGAAGACGAAAGAGTCCAATGGACGCTCCGGGTCACAGCCCCAGACATGCCGTTTCTATGCCGCGCTGCATGCCATCCTAGGGGGGGCCGCCACCACTACCCCACCCTGTCCGTGGACTCCGACTCCGAGATGGGGTATTCTCATCGGTCGCTTCCTCTGAGGTTTTTGCGGACGGGGAAGATGATGAAGGAGATGATGAGGACAAGGTAGTCGACAGCGCTTTGCACGCCAATTTCCCTGAAAGCCAGGATCTCTTCATCACCCTCACAGAGATCCCCTACCAACCCTCCCAAGGTGGTATCCCGGACCGTGAAGCCAGAGAAGGAACAGTATGTGAGTGTATCTTTTGAATAGAATAGACATGGTATTAAAGCAATTGGTTTTTAATGATTAATTTGACCTGAGGACTTGGAATGCATTCATGGCCAGTGCAGCTACTGGAAAAGTCTGTTAACGTGTGGGGATGGAGCAGAAATCTTCCTGGGACATCTCCATGAAGCTCTCCTGGAGGTACTGTGAAAGCCTTTGCAGAAGGTTTCTGGGGAGAGCAGCCTTATTGCGTCCTCCATGGTAGGAGACTTTACCGTGCCAGGCCAGTAGCAGGTACTCTGGTTTCATTGCCTGACCAAGCATGGCGGCATATGGCCTCAGTGTTTGCTGGCATTCACGCAACATCCATTCTTTCTCTGTCTGTGTAATCCTCATTAGAGTGATATCAGTCATGGTGACCTGGCTGGAATACGGGAATTTAATTACGGGGACTGTTTGCCTGTGCCTTTTAAACAATCCTGCCCGCAGTTTCCAGCCACGCGGTGGAGGCGGGGAGGGTGACCGTTCATGCTGAGCAGTTCACGGTCAGCTAGCAGGGATCTTCCCCGAGACCAGCCATGTGGTGGGGTGAAGGCTAAAGCGACCATCCCAGAGAATGGGATGGCTGGGGTTACTTTGGTTTCTGCCGCTGCACGTTAACCCGCACAGCACAGCAGTAACTGGCCAACTCTAGAAGCTCTGCTTGGAACGGGAAAGGAGGGTGCTGCTGATCAGTAAGGTTTCAGCAGCCTAAAGTCTATGGCTTACCATGGCCGCCTGCTAGCCGAATTCCGTTGCCCGGCCCTGCTTGTGTGATCTGTACACCAAAACCCCAGGCACTCAATATAAAGATGCAAAATGCGACCTTATACTGAAAGCACAGGTGCTAGGTACTGTGAATGGTCTTGTTCACTGCAAAAGACTATATTCATTGTTCTGTAAAATGTATCTTTTTAAAGAATTCACTCCCTTTTTTTCATCCCACAGCTGCAACTGTATCTAGGCTTCCTCCGGCATCTCCCTCCCAAAGGCTGCCACAGATAAGGCGGCGAAAAAAACGCACACGAGATGAGATGTTCTCTGAGCTAATGCAGTGCTCCCGCACTGAGGTAGCTCAGCAGAATGAGTGGAGGGACACAATTTCCCAGTACAAGCGAGCGGCCAGCGAACAGGAGGACAGGCGAACGCCCGTGAGGACAGGCGGGATGCTCATGAGGACAGGAGGGACGCTCGCGATGAGAAGTGGCAGATGGAAGACCAGAGGGTGACTGAGGCGATGCTTGGGCTACTGCGGGAGCAAACCGACACGCTCCGGTGTCTGGTGGATGTTCTGCAGGAATGGAAGCAGGATGACAGAGCACCGCTGCAGCACATCTATAACTGCCCTCCCCCGCCCCCAAGTCCCATAGCCCCCTCACCCAGAGTCCCAAAAACGCGGGGTGGGAGGCTTCGTGCAAACAACCAGTCCACCCCGGCGGATTGCTCAAGCAGCAGAAGGCTGTCATTCCCCAAGTTTTGAAGCGGCCTTTCCCTCCCTCCACCCACACCCCACCCTGGCCACCGTCCCAGTTCCCTCCCTTTATTGATAAATCTTGAATAAAAAATACTTGTTTGTTGAACAATGTTGCCTTTATTTCCTTTCAAAGGAAGGTGTGCTTGAAGGGGGGAAAAGGGGTTGGTAATTGGAGACGCTAGGCAATATAAACAGAGTAAACAAACGGGGGGAGGTTCTCATCAAGGAGAAACAAACGTAAGAGTCACTGGTTACCCTGGTCAGTCTGGAAGCTAGTTTTCAAAGCTTCCCTGATGCGCAGCGCGTCCTGCTGTGCTCTTCTAATCGCCCTGGTGTCTGGCTGCACGTAACCAGCGGCCAGGCGATTTGCCTCAACCTCCCACCCCACCATAAACGTCTCCCCCTTACTCTCACAGAGATTGTGGAGCACACAGCAAGCAGCAATAACAATGGGTATATTGGTTTCGCTGAGATCTGAACGAGTCAATAAGCTGCGCCATCGCCCTTTCAAACGTCTAAAAGCACACTCCACCACCATTCTGCACTTGCTCAGCCTGTAGTTGAAGAGCTCCTTATCACTGTCCAGGGCGCCTGCGTACGGCTTCATGAGCCAGGGTATTAGTGGGTAGGCTGGGTCCCCAAGGATCACTATAGGCATCTCCACATCCCCAACAGTTATTTTCTGGTCCGGGAAGTAAATACCTTCCTGCAGCTGTCTAAACACACCAGAGTTCCTGAAAACGCGAGCGTCATGAACCTTTCCCGGCCATCTGACGTTGATGTTGGTGAAACGTCCCTTATGATCCACCAGTGCTTGCAGCACCATTGAAAAGTACCCCTTGCGGTTAATGTACTGGCTGGCCTGGTGGTCCGGTCCCAGGATAGGGATGTGCGTTCCGCCTATAGCCCCACCACAGTTAGGGAATCCCATCACAGCGAAGCCATCTACTATCACCTGCACATTTCCCAGGGTCACTACCTTTGATAGCAGCAATGATTGCGTTGGCTACTTGCATCACAGCAACCCTCACGGTAGATTTGCCCACTCCAAATTGATTCGCGACTGATCGGTAGTGGTCAGGCGTTGCAAGCTTCCAGAGAGCTATCGCCACTCGCTTCTGGACTGTGAGGGCTGCTCTCATCCTGGTGTCCTGGCGCTTCAGGGCAGGGGACAGCAAGTCACAAAGTTCCAGGAAAGTGCCCTTACGCATGCGAAAGTTTCGCAGCCACTGGGATTCATCCCAGAGCTGCAGCACTATGCGGTCCCACCAGTGTGTGCTTGTTTCCCGGGCCCAGAATCAGTGTTCCACTGTATCAACCTGCCCCAGTGCCACCAGGATGTCCAATTTGCGGGGTCCCGTGCTTTGAGAAAGGTCTGTGTCCCTGTCATCGTCACTGTCGTCACCGCGCTGCCGTAGCCTCCTCACCTGATTTCTCAAGTTCAGTCTCTGCATAAAGTGCACGATAAGACATGAGGCGTTGACAACAGCCATAACTGCTGCGATGATCTCACTGGGCTCCATGCTCGCCGCGCTATGGCGTCCGCGCTGTCAATCCAGGGAAAAGGACGCAAAATGATTGTCTGCCACCGCTTTCACGGAGGGAGGGGGGAGGGAGGGTTGAATGACAGCAGTTACCCAAAACCACCCACAACAAATTTCTTGCCCCATCAGGCATTGGGAGCTCTACCCAGAATTCAAATGGGCAGTGGGGACTGCGGGAACTGTGGGATAGCTACCCACAGTGCACCACCTGGAATGTCGACGCTTGCCCCGGTACTGTGGACTCACAACACCGAATTAATGTGCTTAGTGTGGACACACACATTTGACTTTGTAATATCGGTTTCAAAAAATCAGTTTAGGTAAAATTGAACTACTATCGTAGTGTAGACATACCCTTAGATGTTAATATGAGTTTTTTTTAATTTATGGTCTAAATTTGAACATTTCGCATAAGAAGTCCAGGGGGAAAAGTCATCCAGTGCTAAAATGATGTACCACTATTACACTATTGCAATGTAAGCCTCGAAGCAGCAAAGCACTTAAGCACATACTTAACTTAATTTCAATTAAATTAATAGGGTCCACTCATATGTCTGAAGTTAAGCACATGCTTATGTGCTTTGACGAATAGTAGCCTTTATGTTCTCCATTTTTCTCTCATGTCCATGTGAAGCACTTTATTAAATGTATATGATAAAAATCTTTTCTTGATGATTTAACAGTTTTTCTGATAGGTCAAGAAAGCTTCATCTTTGCTTTTGCAAATGAATATTCTACTGGGAAAAAGAACTATTATTAGAACAGAGTCTTGTGAGGTACAAGCCCCTTTGGTGGTATAAAATTAACAAGAATAATGGACTTCTTTGTCGCTGCTTTGGCAAGAGCTTGGCTACACTTACTGAAACAGAATAAACAATCATGAACAGACACTCAGACAGCAAAGTGTATAAATTATTCAAGAATGAAATGTTCAAGTAATATTAACCTAAAGGTATAGTCATCAATTTTGTTCCGATGGATGATATTGGGTAGTTAGTATTCAAGTGTTACTACATAAATAAAATTGATTTATGCTAACTGAGAAGACTATGAGAAAATTTTATCAGGATGCCCAAATTCTGCTCCTCCTTGCTTGATCAATTGCTTCTCTGCTGAACTGTGTAGCATTTCGCTGCAAAAGTCTTCACAGAGAAATTGGGCTACGGCAAAATGAATAATACATTTGCTGCAGTGCTAGACTAATGACCCTTAAGTGCTTTAGAAAAATGAGCTGTGTGGACTGCTTCCCTTTACAAAGAGACTGGCTCATATATCGGGAAGTAACTAGTAGTAAGGATTATGTTTGTGAGCTGGGGCAAACAGAGTGTGTACTGCCTAATTATATGCTTATGGCTAGAGATGGCACATTAAATTCTTTCATCCATTCGTTTTTGCTGTTTATATTTGTTCTTGTCTCCTCACCTCTTTCCCCAATCCCACTTCAGACTGCACTGTTTTTATGTACGTGTTAATCATCTTCATCTTTCCTCTTGCTGTTTTCATGAAGCTTATTGTGTCATCATAAAGACATTGATCAAATAGTGACAGAAAGGACAGAAAGCTATTTACTTTGAAACAGTAGGAGAGATCCAGGGCAAGGAAGCATAGTTAAAATCTGCATTGGCTGGCATTTACAATACCTGAACAATTCATAACTCTCCCTGAGCAGGTCCCTACGGGGAAAGAATAGTGGCTTTGGTTTCCTTACAGAAATGTCATTTTTATCTGCTGCATAAAGCAATAAAGGGAAGACAAATGCACATATTAAACATGCTTAAAAAGAGGCTTATTTAAATATAATTAAAGAGAAACGTAAAACCAGTGAGTGAATGGTGCAGGATTATTTACTGTCATTTCAAATTAACTTGCTTTAAATCCATCCAAAGCATACTTTAAGTTGAAATGAAGCCTTTCTTCTGAATTCCTTTTCAAATGTAGACAGCGTGCAATAGAGACCACTGGTGTTTTTTTTAATTATTATTATTAGATAATATAATTGGCAGACAGCTGCTGAAAATGAAATGTTCCTTTAAGAAAGCAGTCATTTACAAACTAGTGTGGGGTCATGTAACCTGGTTATTCTCTTTACAGCTCCCATTATGTCAAAATGCCAATACCTACCCCACCAACTTTCATCTCAAATCGCATTTGCCAATACTTGCCTTTCAACTCTGGCTTTTTTATTCTTTGAAAGGATTAGAATCTACAACACTGCTGTTTCATTTTCATTATGTTGCTGTTCTATCTTTTAGGGGAAATCAGCTTCACATTGTGTTATTCTTATGCTCCTTACCAAGGGTTAGAAAGAGAAAGAAAAGAAAAAGAATCCTTTTAAATTAAGAGGGCCCAGTTTGATAGCACTTACAAAATATAAAAAAAGGAAAGCTTTATTATATGAATAGTTTGCTTGAAAAGGACATGCACACTGGAACATTCAAATCCTAACTGTCTAACCTGAATCATTGATGTGCATTATCTACAGGCTGCTATCGTTAATAAGGAAGCTTTAAAGGACATTTCTTAAAGCCTGAAGAATTCTTCTTGGATAGAATTCGGAGGACGCCCTCTCTATCCCTTGGCTGAGAAAAAAAAATCCTCTTGTGTATGTACATCTATAAAAAATTATTTCCTCATTGCTGGACTTTCACAAATTCTTTTAAGAATTTCATTACCTGACTTCTGGTCTCACTCTCTAAGCATGACTGAGGCAAACCTACTATTAAGCATTGAAATAGAGGAATAATAAAGCCCTCCAACTGACTAATAGCATGGCAACTGCCACAAAGCCTTCTACAAAAGCCATGTAATGTCCTTAAACACCTGTTTCCTCCTTCTACTTCCCTGTTTCATCTGTCTTTAATCATCAAATTATTCTATTATAAGGATGTCTTTCAGTGGAGGTTAAGTGCATTCTATTTACATATGATGGGTTCATAGGGGTCTAATGACTAACAAATATTATTGCTGTTTTATTTCATATCATATCGTTGTCTCTCTTTTTTCCAACCATTTTATTTACTTTTTTCCCCCATGACTCGAGAAATGGGAGCTCATTCTGAATAATAAAATATCAATCTGCACTTAACCTTTGTTCTTTTATGCATATGTTTCTAGTTACTGGGAAGACAAATGTTTGCCTTAATGCAGTGAACATGCCTGATATGCACAAACAACAAAATAAATAATAATCAAGAGGACTTTTGAAAACAAAGAAATGGTGTATGCAAATTTTAACTTTTGTTTAGACCCATCTACTTATGTCTTGGACAAAATCATGAACCTTAACCTTTGTTTATAATAAGCTAAAAAACTAGGACTCAGGTCTGCCAGAGGAAGTGAGTTCTACATTTGGGAACCCTCCATCAAGACTGCCTTGACTTCAGTCCTCAAGAATACACATCTAGGGAGCTTGTCAGCAAACTGCCACAGGTGATTTCCCATTGAACTGTACAGGTGATTTCCCATTGAACTGTACGTGTAAGCAAATGGGAAGCCACAGCTGTGAATGATATACAGGAGTAGTATGCCTTGACCAAATCATATTGCAGAGTAGGCAGAATGCTGAATTGTGCACTAGCTGTTGCTTCAAAGGTAGGCCAGAATAGAACACATTGCAATAGTCCAACTTGCAGCTAGTTCTCTTAAAGGTAAAATGTAGCTCCTAAAATACAATCCTTGGGTCCAGCCGAGCTGTGCTTTGTGCAGGACACTAGTACAGTTCCCTTCCCTGATACCCAGCACTGTCGGGGACTGGAGCAAGTTAGAATAGGCCTTAAGCTTCTCTAGTTCTTGCGAGTAATTCATACAAGTGATAACAGATTGCTAGGGGCCAATACTCTGGCATGCTGCCAGCATGCTCCTTATGCTGGAAAGGAGCCAGGAAAAGGTGTTATAGAGCAACTGCACTGGCTGTACAGCACCCAGGGATTCCTCTATGCTGCTTTACAATCCCTTTGGGGCATTGCGGCAGCAAAAAAAAAGACTATATCGGTGCTAAGAAATTGGTTCATAAAGATGATTTTAAACTACCCCAAAATGTTAAATAAGCATTTAAAAGAAGACCCCTATATCATTGCCACTCAATCAATTTTGGGATGGCTCAACTAGTGTGTTATCACTGAAATAGATGCATAAGTGTCTTAATGAAGAATGTGACTGATCTCCACCAGTGAAACCTTTGATTTTAATTAGCTCTACAACAATGTCAAACAAGTTAAGGACTCCCTTAGTCTCTCAAGTCAATAGTCTTACCTGAGATACCAAAGGTTTCACTACATGCACTAAGTAAGTTTGCTCATGATAAATTCATTTAAACATTCTGCAGTGGTTCCAGTCAAGGAAACACAGACTCAAAAGCAGGAATCAGTCTCTCCACTGTGCAACAGAATCTTATTTTATACATACTTTTGTATTACTGAAATTTTAAAATAGCCACATATATTTTTTGTTTTCAACATATGATTGAAAATGCACATTGAGTCTCAGTCCTGGAGTTAATTTATTTTCAAACCACAGTGAACTCTTACAGATTAGTTACAAGTCTCTGGGGGAGGGGGGTGGGAAAGGAATGTTATATAATGGAAACAACAGATACTTCAGTAAATTATTTCATTAAGGGGTACAGAACCTTAAGTGGCTAGCACTTAGATGTGACAAAGCAACTAGAAAATAGACCATAGGGAACAATCCTCCATTCCAGGAATAGACTAGATGACCTAATAGGTCTTTCCCACCTCAGATTCCTATGACCTTATTAACTATGGATAAGATGAAAGTGGCACAGCCTGCAAAACATTTAATTGCTTCCTCACTACCTAAAGCTTGTATACATTATGGATTGAATAGATGAACTGGTTGGAATACAAGGAAGATTACCCAACATTGAATTGAACACTTTTCAAAGTTGAGCAAAGTTTTCTTAATTTTATCTTTAATTGCTTTTAATTTCTTCATGTCTCATCACTTCCTAGTTCCAGCCAGAAGTGGAAGTGCAGAAATATCATGAGAAAGACCATTCTTGTATAGTCCTAGCCTGAACAGACACTCAAAGTTTCATGATTCATGACAAAACCACTTTTCCTGACTAATTTTACAAATTCAAGAGGTTTGGGTATGATTCAGATGAACATCTGGTGTGAAATCCTGGCTGCACTGAGGTCAATGTCACCAGGATTTCCCCCCAGGATTTTTTAAGTATAATGAATGGAATCTTCTGAAGTTTACCAGTGACTAATGAACTTTATGCATGCAGCACAGGGCAGTTTCTCCGGTGTAAATCCAAAGTGGATGTACTGGAGTCAGTGAAATTACATTCGTATAAAAACACTGGAACTGAGATTAGAATTAGGCCAATAATAAGCGGGGGGAAGTGTGTGTGTGTGTGGGGGTGGGGGGGTGGGCACGCGCATCCACCTACCTGCACATGTGTGCATGAACTCATGCACATACACATGAACGCATTGGAAAGGAATATGGTTTACAAATAAAAATCTGCCTCTCATTACAATATAAAGAGTGACATATTGTACTCACAAGGCCTCAGGAATGAAATATCCAGTCCAAAACATTAAAAAATAAAGGGAGGACATGAATTACAGTACAGGAAAGAATCTTTTACAATTTCTATTTTGATATGTTTTGTTGCATCACACCAAGTCAGCTAATTTCAATCTCTTCCTTTCCTACAATATCACAATGATATAATATGACCTGAGACAACTGATGCATCCTTATGTCAAACACAATATATCAAATCAGAAATGTAAAAGAAAGTTGATTATTAAGCCACCTTTTGGAAAACAGGTTATTTTAAAAGAACATATGTTACTTGCAAAAAAAAAAAAAAAAAAAAAAACCTCGAGGATTATTATGCTTATTTGTTACAGTGCTTTTGATTACACACTTCCCAAATTTATGGTACAGAGTTTGCTGAGGAGACCCCAAGACTATTTTCTCTGTGATAAATTGTCAAAGGTTTAGAGAAATCTTGCTTGTCTAGTCTAGGGTCATTTTCAAACTGAAATTATTCTGTTGCTTTCTCCAAAGATTAAGACAATATTATTTGGATAGCTGCAAGATGACCAGCAGCAGTCAGAAAAATAAATTATTTTAAAAGTCTAGGAGAGTAGGGAAAAAGAAAGGAAATTAAGTTTTTATTAAAACAGATAACAGGAATGCTATCAGTACAGCAGCTTCCTGTTGCCTGCTGAGTCCAGTAATGAGGATTCAGGGCTCTGTAAATGATACACTGTCAGAAAAAGCCTGTGGATGCACAGCAAGAGCCTCATAGCAGCTTCATTCTCCTGCAGAATTTAATCTTATGAAACATTTATTTAAGAAACACTAGCCAATTAAAGACTGTGTGTGTGTGTGTGTGTGCCACAGTGTGTGCGCACGCACGCACGCATGTGTATTAAAGGAACATAGATTCCAAAAACCTAATTTTTGTTCTTGCCGGTTTGGCTGGAATTACAAAATGTCCTACAAATTGATGAATTAGAAATACAGAGACTATCCCAAAAGAAAGGTTTGTGCCTTCAGCCCATGCTCAAAATAATGAGGCCCATAAGTTCTGGGGTTAACTGTATGTACAAAAGATAATAAACAGTAATGCTGACTGCTCCTCTTATTTAACAAGCTTACTTTATACTTTATACAGTGGAAACACTGACCAGGATTGTCACAAGCTAGTTATACAATTGAAAAAAATTGCTTTAGGACTCACATTCTACTACAGACAGGTAATGTTCTGCTCAACTAATCGTTGACCATCACATCACATACTGGACTGGATTCTCCTTGCACGTGTTTTATGCTAACATATCTCAATATACTGTAATGGAGTTACTGTGGGCACTTTGCCTATTGCCTTTTGTGGGCAGGGAAGGAATATTTCCCTCATTGCCATTGACCATGGCGCTGTGGGCTTTTCACATTCCTCACAGCAGCCTGAAAACCCAGCGGATAGGTTAGGGTTGTGTTAATATGTATTGTTTATTTGTTGCTACTTGGCATGGATCCTGGGTGTCTGTGTTGGATGCAAGTGACCGGTTGCCAGGTAAATAAAGACATGGGACCAGGAATTCAGAAGATCTTTCCTTTGGGTAATGGGGAGGGTTCCAATGTCTGGTACAGCAAAGAACTCCACTTATAGTAGCCTTAACAGTCATACAGGGAAGAGTGGAGGGGAATCACAGCAATACCGCTAGCACTCTGATAGCTACTGAGAGGTGCAGAGTGGCTTCTCTCCCCAGACCGTGCTTGCTCTAGAAGGAGAGAAGGAACCTACACTGATCTAGGCCTTGCTGGATAGTTATCCCAGTTGCATGTGTTAAATAATATAGTGCCCGCACTTAAACCATATTCCTGTGTTATGTCTGTCTTCCTCCTGGGGATGAGTCAATGTTTACTTTGTTGTTTTACTCACTGTTTCTTGCACTTTGTTATCACCTTTTACGAGAGCCTGCTTATGAACATTGTGTGTGTTACGCTCAGCCACATAGAGAAGACATTACCACCCTGCTCCCAATCATGCACCACAGTGTGACACTTGTCCTCTCTTTGCTCTGCTTCCTTCCCCTTCTGCTTCTCCCTCTCCAGTTAGTTTCTAGTTCTTTGTTCTTCTCCGCACTTTGACTTTTTACACCTATATTACAGTGGAATCTAGCTGCCCCACATCATCAAAGCTGATGGGCAACTGAAATGGTCCTCTTTTCCTCTGGCAGGGTTAGCTGATTCAGCGTGGTGGAGGAGGGACAGCCAGACATTTATATTAGACCATCAGCAAAGTGGAACAGCTTTAACATTGTAGTTAAAATTCAGCGCATTAAAGAGCTATGATGGTGAGGTATCTCAGGATGAGCCAAAGCAGAAAGCATGAAGAATGTGAAATATATTAGTCTCCATTTAAAAGAAGAAAAGACTCTTCACTCTTTCATATATTTGATTAGTAATTTTGTGTGCATTAGTTTCAGAAAGTAAGGTTCTGTATGAGTAGCTTTTGCCAATAAAATATGTCACACTAACTAAGATGAGGATAGTAAAATATCTCATGCTACTGTTTTCACATAAAAGAGCAATAGATTTAATATTATGTAATTATGGAAGTTCTGAGAGAATTACGGTGTAATGAACAATAATATGCCATATGCCATAATACTAAGAGGTACTATGTCTTGTTTATTTCGAGTACTGTAACTGCATTTACACAGGGCAACATTTGCAAAGCCTCAGGCCACAGGAACGCAGAGAAAAATGCACATGCATCTGTTTGCCCAGAAAACCTTACATATTTCCATGTAAACTAGCATGTGTGTAGGCACCAGTTAGGTACAGGAATTACACAAATGAGTATTTTAGCATGTATAAATGTAAAGCTTTATGGAATCAACAGGCGCATGTATGGCTGTGGGCATTTAAATTTTAGCCATTAATATCAATATAAATTACTCTATGGCCAGAATTCATTACATATCATATAATCCTTATATACCTTTGTGTACAACTCTCTGAAGTACAATGCTGCTGTCAACTGTAAACACTGTTTTCTTAAGGAAAAATTACAAAATGACATCAAATAAAACTCTGATAAGTGAAATGCTAGCATCATGACACCAGCATCTAGAGAGACAGTTTGGCATTTCCCATAGATCAGCAGCCATTCCCAACATTTCACAATCTCAGTCATTCACAACCACAGGATTAAAATGTTAATATGACCAACTGACATCATCCCCCTTTGTTCAGAAGGGATAGGTCTGTGTCCCACATAAGGATTTGGAATATTATTAGTTCTGCACTATAATAAATAGTTGACAACAGTGCTAGGGCCATAAATTGTTAGAATCCCTTCTAGCCATATTCAATGGCTGTCCAGGACACATCAAAAATCCCATATCACTTTTTGGAAAGAGCAAGGTATGTCCTGATTGTCCTCCTGGCCACTTTAAGACAAATCCTATTCTCCAAAGCTAGTGTGATCTACTATTAAATCGATCACTGCCAGTGCATTTGTTTACACTCATTGCTACATATTGTAGACAGGCCAATTTAATGTTCTAAGCCACAGGTTTGGAAAAGCTTGACTCCCTGGAACAGCATGTTGAAATTCCAGGAGAATGAAGCAAACTGAGCACCAGACAATTTAGCCTGTGTGAGTTCCTGCCTGCTCTGCATGGACATGAAAACAGTTTTTGAAAACTAACAAAAAACTAACAGGTGTTTGGTTTTCTGTCCTTTGCCAAAGTTTTCCCTCTGCTTGTTTTTGCGCAACATACTGTGAACCAGTTGGCTATTGCCACCAGCTGCATTCCAATAGTGCTGTATGCCTACAAGCCCCAATTCAGCAAAATTCTTAAGCACACAAGTAATTTTAAGCATGTGAATAGTATCATTGAAGTTAATGAGACTACTCACACACTTCAAGTTATATGCAGTATTGTTGTAGTCTTGTTGGTCCCAGGATATTAGAAAGATCCAAAGTGGGTGAGGTAATATCTTTTTATTGGACCAATGTCTGTGATGAGAGAGCTCTTCTTCTTCTGTTAAAGTTGAAGAGATGCTCTGTGTGAACTCAAAAGCTTGTCTCTCTCACCAAGACGTTGGTCCAATAAAAGATATTACCCCACTCACCTTGTCTCTACTTAAAGTTATACCCATGATGCATCAGGACCACAGTTTATGCAGTGCTTTATGATCTTTCAGGGATGAAGGTACTACAAACAGTTATTATAACACCTTGCTTGCAAACTACTTGGAGATACCATTAATATGAATGGTGCCACAGCAGACAAATTAAGTCCCATTGCATGTTATTTTACATGTTCTGGGAGATTACAAAATCTCAATATGTTTGTATTAGATTTTTTTGTTGTTAAAATATCTTCAAAATGTTAAATATTTTAAAACAATGGTGTATCCATCCCTGATTAATTTATTAACTTATAAAATCACAGGCAATGAAAAGGGAAAAGTAGCTTGAATTTGGACAAAATGTGGAAGGACTGCACAGATGTGCCATTGTAAACTTGATAGATGATTTTCCATCAGCGACAATGAGGGAGTAAATTGAGTTTCCTTCACTGGAAGATGTAAAGAATTTTGCACAAAGTATAAAAAAGTGGAACTCTCCAAAGATCCTAAAACCAGACTAGTCCTTCTAAAAGTCTTTAATAAAATGAAAGGGTCAAAACTCAAGACCCATCAGCAGAGCTCTTCAGCAGTTTCTCTTTGATTTTTAGGCCACTGACTTTGGACAGTAGCTTCAATCAGAATTCACAGGCAAGTGATTTTATGCCAAGAACAACTTTGCTTGGCAGCAGGAACTGACACATATGCTTCAGTTGTTCCGCAGTACCAAATGCGTCTTCTAAGAACTGTGGTCAGGGACTGTAATAAGGATTGACTGGGGGTAAAAATGGCTCCTGACCTCAGATCTGGAAAAAAGGTTTTTTTCAAGCTTAGATATATATATATATATATATATATATAAATTATTATTCAGATACTTTTCAGTTTCTGACAGATTTTATTTGAAATATCTGGGTGGCGATACCTTCTAGAGCTAACCACAAATTTGTTGCCAAAACTTTTTTTCTATTGGAAAAAAATGCTCCCTCTTCTGCCTGATTCAGACCAGGGAGTCGAACCTGGTCTCCCACATCTCATGCAAGTGTCCTAACCACTGGGATCTTAGCTATGCTGGGGTGCGGTATGCTTGCCTGCATGTGCTGTCTTGCTCTCTCTCATGTTTTTTCATGAGAAATTTTGAAAACTCACATTTTTTGTTCCAGTGCAGAAGGAAAACAAAATTTCAAAACCTTGAAATTTTTCACTAAGTGGAATTCTTGTTTCCTGGCTATCCCTGGTACCCACTCCCTGCTTTCACACAGGGTTTAGCACTTACTATTAAATGATCTTAGCTGAGATGGAAAGGTATGTGCCAAAGTACATCTGGGAACATTACAACCCCAGTGAATTAACTGAGCATTACATCACATATTGAGTACATAAGGAAAACACACCTCAGGAGATGCCCTGTATGGTTGCTTTGTTACTTTGGAGCTGATGTTAATGCTTCAATCAATCTGCTGTAGCACAGGAGCTTCAGTGGAACCCAAAATAATGATTTCTTAGTCATTATGTTTCATTTTATTTACACTCCCCAGTTATATTTTTATGTTGAATTTACACTTCCCTTGTTATAGTTGAACTCCCAATATGATGACTATGTATGCAACTATATACTCAGAAAAATATCCACTGCTTCCATATTTATCTTATTCCACAGAATATTGACTTGACAATTATATTTATGTTATTCAGAAAAAAAATAAGGAGATTGATTACATTCACTCCATTTCCCCCCCACAAAATAGTTTTTGGAATGAAAACCTTTGACCATAAGGCAATTTTTGAGGAAAGTATAAGCAACAAAGATAGCCATCGCGGGTGCAACCCTCATAGTTCATTGGAAAGGGAAAAGATTAAATAAATAAAAACAAAAATCCTACCAAATCAAAACACTACCCTACACACAGTTCTCCCCCTTAGGAAGAGGATGAGAGCAAGAACAATCCACTTGTGACTGATGTTAGTCACTATAAGTCTGCAATGTTTGAGGGTAATTGGAATTAGTTTTAGAGTTGTCTCCAGTTAAAGTGATAGCAAATATTATGATTAAGGTGTCAGAACTGCTTCTATTCTACCTACCAGTTTCAGCGACACAGGGTCCTGTGGCACCTTATAGACTAACAGAGGTATTGGAGCATAAGCTTTCGTGGGTGAATACCCACTTCTTCGGATGTCATCCGATGAAGTGGTATTCACCCACGAAAGCTTATCCTCCAATACCTCTGTTAGTCTATAAGGTGCCACAGGACCCTTTGTCGCTTCTACAGATCCAGACTAACACGGCTACCCCTCTGATACAGCGAACAGCTGAGCAGCGAACAGGAGGAGTTTGCCTGGGAGTTTGCCTGGAGTGAGCCTGCTGCAGCATCCCTCTTGCAGATTTCTCTGAGTAGCTTCTGCCACAAGTAAGGAAGCTCTGAGGAAGAGACTATGGATGCTGAGCGATCCGTTGTCGTGACCTGCACAGGATGTGCCATGTTTGTCTTTCTTCCACAGGATAGAAGCGACTTTGTCTGTACAAAGTGCAAGCTGATCTCCGTATTGGAAGAAAAGATTCAAGGTCTGGAGAAACGAGTATCAACCCTGCGTTCCATAAAAGAAAATGAGGATTTCCTGGATAGACGTCAGGATCGGCTTCAGCGGGCACAATGTTCTGAAGATTCAGAGCAGGCTACGCAGCGGGGACAGAAGGCCAGCGAGGATAATTGGCGGCATGTGACTTCCAGAAGAGGAAAGAGTACCAGAAAAGTCCATGTACCAGAAACACAGATTCAGGTGAGCAACCGTTTTCATGTTCTCTCTGCAGGTACTAGTGCAGAGAGTGGCATGGATGATACATCTGAGGGAAGAGAGCAG
Organism: Chelydra serpentina; assembly: GCA_037349315.1. Taxonomy (NCBI): domain Eukaryota; kingdom Metazoa; phylum Chordata; order Testudines; family Chelydridae; genus Chelydra; species Chelydra serpentina. The sequence goes on from JBAIAC010000042.1 coordinate 35,580,346, forward strand.
AAGGAGACTCCACCGATTGGAAGGCATGAGATGCACCGTCCTAGGGATGGGGGTTCCACGACCACTACTCCCAAGAGGAGGAGGAGGGTGGTGGTGGTCGGGGACTCTCTCCTCAGGGGGACTGAGTCATCTATCTGCCGCCCTGACCGGGAAAACCAAGAGGTGTGCTGCTTGCCAGGGGCTAGGATTCGTGATGTGATGGAGAGACTGCCGAGACTCATCAAACCCTCAGATCGCTACCCCTTCCTGCTTCTCCACATGGGCACCAATGATACTGCCAAGAATGACCTTGAGCATATCACTGCAGACTACGTGGCTCTGGGAAGAAGGATAAAGGAGTTTGAGGCGCAAGTGGTGTTCTCGTCTATCCTCCCTGTGGCAGGAAAAGGCCGGGGTAGAGACCATTGAATCGTGGAAGTCAACGAATGGCTACGCAGATGGTATCGGAGAGAAGGGTTTGGATTCTTTGACCATGGGATAGTGTTGCAAGAAGAAGGAGTGCTAGGCAGAGACGGGCTCCACCTGACGAAGAGAGGGAAGAACATCTTTGGAAGCAGGCTGGCTAACCTAGTGAGTTGGGCTTTAAACTAGGTTCACCGGGGGAAGGAGACCGAAGCCCCGAGGTAAGTGGGGAAGTGGGATACCGGGAGGAAGCACAAGTAGGTGAGTGCAAGGGGGAGGGCTCCTGCCCCATACTGGGACAGCAGGACGATCAGTGAGTTATCTTAAATGCCTATACACAAATCATAGAATCATAGATCATAGAATCATAGAATCATAGAATATCAGGGTTGGAAGGGACCTTAGGAGGTCATCTAGTCCAACCCCCTGCTCAAAGCAGGACCAATTCCCAATTTTTGCCCCAGATCCCTAAATGGCCCCCTCAAGGATTGAACTCACAACCCTGGGCTTAGCAGGCCAATGCTCAAACCACTGAGCTATCCCTCCCCCAAGAAGCCTGGGGAACAAGCAGGGAGAACTGGAAGTCCTGGCACAGTCAAGGAATTATGATGTAATTGGAATAACAGAGACTTGGTGGGATAACTCATATGATTGGAGTACTGTCATGGATGGATATAAACTGTTCAGGAAGGACAGGCAGGGCAGAAAAGGTGGGGGAGTTGCGTTGTATGTAAGAGAGCAGTATGACTGCTCAGAGCTCCAGTATGAAACTGCAGAAAAACCTGAGAGTCTCTGGATTAAATTTAGAAGTGTCATGGGTAATGTCCCACGTGGGAGTCTGGTACAGACCACCAGACCAGGGGGATGAGGTGGACGAGGCTTTCTTCCAGCAACTAACAGAAGTTGCTAGATCACAGGCCCTGGTTCTCATGGGTGACTTTAATCACCCCGATATTTGCTGGGAGAGCAATACAGCGGTGCACAGACAATCCAGGAAGTTTTTGGAAAGTGTAGGGGACAATTTCCTGGTGCAAGTGCTGGAGGAACCAACTAGGGGAAAAGCTCTTCTTGACCTGCTGCTCACAAACAGGGAAGAAATAGTAGAGGAAGCAATAGTGGATGGGAACCTGGGAGGCAGTGACCATGAGATGGTCGAGTTCAGGATCCTGACACAAGGAAGAAAGGAGAGCAGTAGAACAGAGACCCTGGACTTCAGAAAAGCAGACCTTGACTCCCTCAGGGAACTGATGGGCAAGGTCCCCTGGGAGAATAACATGAGGGGGAAAGGAGTCGAGGAAAGCTGGCTGTATTTTAAAGAAGCCTTATAGAGGTTGCAGGAACAAACCATCCTGATGTGTAGGAAGAAAAGCAAATATGGCAGGCGACCAGCTTGACTTAACAGTGAAATCCTTGCTCGTCTTAAACACAAAAAAGCAGCTTACAAGAAGTGGAAGATTGGACTAATGACCAGGGAGGAGTATAAAAGTATTGCTCAGGCATGCAGGAGTGAAATTAGGAAGGCCAAATCACACTTGGAGTTGCAGCTAGCCAGAGATGTTAGGAGTAACAAGAAGGGTTTCTTGAGGTATGTGAGCAACAAGAAGAAAGTCAAGGAAAGTGTGGGCCCCTTGCTGAATGAGGGAGGGAACCTAGTGACAGAGGATGTGGAGAAAGCTAGTGTACTCAATGCTTTTTTTGCCTCTGTCTTCACAGACAAGGTCAGCTCCCAGACAGCTGCACTCCGCAGCACGGTATGGGGAAGAGGTGACCATCCCTCTGTGGAGAAAGAAGTATTTCGGGACTATTTAGGAAAGCTGGACGAGCACAAGTCCATGGGGCCGGATGCACTGCATCCGAGGGTGCTAAAGGAGTTGGCCGATGAGACTGCACAGCCATTGGCCATTATCTTTGAAAAATCATGGCAATCAGGGGAGGTCCCGGATGACTGGAAAAAAGCTAATGTAGTGCCCATCTTTAAAAAAGGGAAGAAGGAAGATCCGGGGAACTACAGGCCAGTCAGTCTCACCTCAGTCCCTGGAAAAATCATGGAACAGGTCCTCAAGGAATCAATTCTGAACCACTTAAAGGAGGGGAAAATGATCAGGAACAGTCAGCATGGATTCACCAAGGGCAAGTCATGCCTGACTAACCTAATTGCCTTCTATGATGAGATAACCAGCTCTGTGGATGAGGGGAAAGCAGTGGATGTGCTATTTCTTGACTTTAGCAAAGCTTTTGATACAGTCTCCCACAGTATTCTTGCCAACAAGTTAAAGAAGTATGGGCTGGATGAATGGACGGTAAAGTGGATAGAAAACTGGCTAGATGGTCGGGCTCAACGGGTAGTGATAAATGGTTCCATGTCTAGTTGGCAGCCGGTATCAAGTGGAGTGCCCCAAGGGTCGGTGCTGGGTCCGGTTTTGTTCAATATCTTCATTAACGATCTGGAGGATGGTGTGGACTGCACCCTTAGCAAGTTTGCAGATGACACTAAACTGGGAGGAGTGGTTGATACGCTAGAGGGTAGGGATAGGATACAGAGGGACCTAGACAAATTAGAGGATTGGGCCAAAAGAAATCTGATGAGGTTCAACAAGGACAAGTGCAGAGTCCTGCACTTAGGATGGAAGAATCCCATGCACTGCTACAGACTAGGGACCGAATGGCTGGGCAACAGTTCTGCAGAAAAGGACCTAGGGGTTACGGTGGACGAAAAGCTGAATATGAGTCAACAGTGTGCCCTTGTTGCCAAGAAGGCTAATTGCATTTTGGGTTGTATAAGTAGGGGCATTTCCAGCAGATCGAGGGACGTGATTACTCCCCTCTATTCGGCACTGGTGAGGCCTCATTTGGAGTACTGTGTCCAGTTTTGGGCCCCACACTACAAGAAGGATGTGGATAAATTGGAAAGAGTCCAGCGGAGGGCAACAAAAATGATTAGGGGACTGGAGCACATGACTTATGAGGAGAGGCTGAGGGAACTGGGATTGTTTAGCCTGCAGAAGAGAAGAATGAGGGGGGATTTGATAGCTGCTTTCAACTACCTGAAAGGAGGTTCCAAAGAGGATGGATCTAGACTGTTCTCAGTGGTAGAAGATGACAGAACAAGGAGTAATGGTCTCAAGTTGCAGAGGGGGAGGTTTAGGCTGGATATTAGGAAAAACTTTTTCACTAGTAGGGTGGTGAAGCACTGGAATGGGTTACCTAGGGAGGTGGTGGAATCTCCTTCCTTAGAGGTTTTTAAGGTCAGGCTTGACAAAGCCCTGGCTGGGATGATTTAGTTGGGTTTGGTCCTGCTTTGAGCAGGGCGTTGGACTAGATGGCCTCCTGAGGTCCCTTCCAAACCTGAGATTCTATGATTCTATGATACTTGCTACCAGTTTCAGTCACTCATAACTTTGTTAAACAATCACTTTGGGCTGAAATTTTACATTTTTAGTCTTTGAATGAAAATAGTCCAGCCATTGTTGCTGGAGAGAAGAATAAAAAAAATACACATTTCCAATATACAAAAAATCATGTGTCTTTCATTCCAACAGGACTAAAGCCCAAATAGATGAAGTTTGAAAGATGCCATTAAGCCTGGAGACAGTCCTCATCAATGAGCAGAATGGAGCATTGGGTAGGACTCTCTCTGTTTAGCTTTTTCTATGTAGTTTCATCTCAAGTCCTTCTATATCAATAATTCATAACATGCATTTCAGTACTATCTTTGCCATAATAATAGACTTCTACATATTATCCTACATGGCAAACTAGAAACAGGGTAGCTTGATTTCATTGACAATGAACGAACCTTCAATGAGGTGTCAAAAACAATCAAAGTGACTAATGACATTTCTTGTGATTCACCTGCTGGTCACCCATCACTTTGGGGCAAATAGGTAATCCTTTTTATTAAATGCAAATCACTATTTGGATAAACACTAACTGGATGAAGAGTAAGATACTCTGACAGCCTTTAGGCTCAGAGAGAAACTCTTTGTAGCAGAGCTGTTACCACACTATCCAACTAATGATAAATTAGACGTTTATTTACAATATGTGCATGTCTATGTGATGTTGTGTTTATTTTCTGTTTTCTATTTTTGCTTAGTTTAATTGGAGCAACTACTGTTGGGCACTACAGAAAAATAGAAATTTACGCTAAACCTAACAGAATCAGAAGCAGAATTTCAGTCAGAAGCCAGAGAGCTGAGATTTCTCTCTGCAAAGGGTGCTGTGTGGAAGTTGGTTTAGGTCAGCATGGGCATAGGAAGAGCCAAATGACCTGAGGGATTCTAGACTTGTTTACAGGTAGGGTTCACTGCATAATTTAAACATTTTATGAAGAGAATACCCTCTTTTATAAAATCTACACATGTTCAACCTTGCTTTCTCAAAAGATTCCTTATGGTTTGAATTTAGGACATTGATCCCAGAGTAATTTGTTTCTCTGCAAGGATACTCTTTCAAAATGTATCTCCCCTCATCTTTTTACTTCCTGAAACAAAGGATTTTGTCAACAGAATGCTCAACCTCACCTCTTTGCACAAATTGACAAAAAAGCAACTTTTAAAAACTATTTATCATTTGTCTTCCAAAATAATAAATTAGTCCTCACAACACTGCTGGGAGGTAGGTAAATATTGTTATCCCTGTTTTATAGATGGGGAGCTGAGACACAAAAGGGTGAGATCCTTACCCCCAGCATAAAGGGGGCCTAAAAGCCAAGATTCTGGTTGGAGGACGTTTCCTCCCAGTGACAGCCACAAGGCTGCTTGTGGAGGATCTCCAGCTCCTTCACAGTCCCTGATGGAAGGACAGTGTCAGGGAGCTGTGGAGATCCCAGGCTGTACTGTGGTCAATAGGGCATATCTCAGAGGCTGCTGAAACTTAGGCAGGCCTCCAGAACTGTGTATCTAATGCTCGGAGTTTCTCCAGCCCTTGAAGCAGACCAGGATCAAAGATAGTGCACAGTGGTTTAAAGAATCTTATCCAAAAAGATTATGCCACTTGCCTAAAGGAACACAAGGTGTTCGTGTCTCTCCTATCTTCTTTACTTTAAAAAATAATAATAAAAACCCTCTTCTTATATTCCTAGCATCTACTTCGCTACCTTTATTTAAATTAACACGTGGTAAGAAATTGAAGATGAAAACTATAAAGAAGGCTGGTTAAACAATTATGTAACAAAATGGACTAAATCTACTACAACCTTCCCTCTATCTACTCCCAATGAATGTAAAGGCTCACTCCCAGTACATATTATGGGTTGGCCATGAATGCTAAGTACACATTGGCAAAATCCTCAGTCTTAAATGCACAAACGTTCAGTTTGTAGACAGTGGGGCTTGTTGCCACAGATAAGGGACACAAGCGATGGTGGAGGAGAAATGATGTATGAAACTGTGATAGGGTGGAGAACTCTTAGGAGCCACTAAAACTCTGTGCAAGGGTATCTACTCTAATCATCCTGCTGCTAGCAGACACTACTCAGGTCACTCAATTTCCTTGTTTGGGATGAGAGCTCTGGCTGAGCTATACAAAATCACTGGAGTTACTGCTCGACTCTCCCAGACTTCATGGCTGCTCCTCTTCAGCCTTTTACATGCTCTCTTTCTCTCCCATCTCCTCTCACTCATTCTCTCCTCCCCCCCCCCCATTTTAACAAAAGGTTACTTGCTTTAGATTCATTCAAAAAAAAAATCCCAGTCTCCATAGGTTACTTTGTGAGGAGGAGGGCTTGCATTGCTATGGCAAACAGAGACAAAACAAGTGCTTTAGTCAGGGGCTTGTGGAGGGAGGCAGTTTTTGTCCTATAATCTCTCCCAAAAGTGGGTTGAGCCCCATTTTCTCTGCAGGGAAAGACTGTCTTGGTGACAGACAGTAAAAGTGAAACTGTTACAATTCAGGAGGCTAGATTGTTATGAATGTGTAATTTTACAAGAATTCTTCCTATGTTTAGGTATTGATATATGAATTTCCAGTGTTACGCTAGAAGAGACTATATAGCAGAACTTTACAGAACAATGACTAAAAACAGAGCTTATTTCATAGAAAGACTAGATTCTGTTCAGCAATCACTTAAAAATGTAATCTTTGTTGGGAAGTAATGCACCAGCAAACTGTTGGGCTGCAATTGTGAGACTTTGTAAAATTACAAGAGTGAACCAGCATAAAGTGGACAAAATTGAGAATTAATCATTTTCAATCCTGGGCATATTACAAAATTTGACCATGTTTCCCAATCATTAGCTAGCAGAAGCCTAAGATACAATATTTCACCTCTGTTGCATCAGCATATTGCATCCTCCACAAAACTCCCTCCCAGAATTATTCCACCCAGAACCATTCATACTGAATTTGAAGTATGATGAACAAAGTGCAGACTGGTTCCGGGCTGGAACTTAAATCAGCACTGAACATGCTGAATATGGTGTAAGCCTACCAAAAAGGACCAAAAGCTTTAATGTGGTTTAAATGGAATTGTAAAATCTATGGGGAGGGAAGTGCAATTTCAGCGAGTCTCTCGGTAGATTGAGATGGAAAATTCTGTATCTTCCACAGCCAGAGAACATACTAATGTTTGTGTAGGCCCAGTACTGGATGAAGAAGCTGCCTTTGTAATGACCTTCAATCAGGGAAATAACTCCAACTAAAAAAATGTATTTCCCATTTATTCAGTTTGTTGGCAAGAGGTGGTGAGGGATGATATATTGTCATATGTAAACCTAACTAAGTGGGTGCTTGGGGGAATTATTACCTATTGATGATTTCAGAGGTGATTTGTTATTTGTAGAATATACCACTTCTCCCTAGGGTTTGAGACTGTCTCTGACCGAGAAAGAAAAACTAGTAGTTGTTGGGGTTTTTTTCTTATAACAAATTGTGGAAATAGAGTATTTAATGGTACCTCACATTAAAGGTTTAATATTTCAGTAAGTACTGAGACACTAGAAATTTGTCCTTTCTATGCCTACACTGCCCTTTTCCAGAACATATGCATTAAACTCCACAAACAGTTTATATATGAACAGGTATGTCTTCAGTAATAATTTGTGTAATTAATGCAGTATTGGTACCAGATGTATACATTTTTTTCTATCTTTCATGTTTAGAGATGGAAGGCTCCAAAATATTGCTTATGGTTCAAAGGTGGGTTTTTTTTTACATACTTTTTTGTTGTTTGGTGTATTTAAAGATGTTTTCAAGCACCATTTCACCTTAATAGGTCAAACTCTCTCTAGTTTATTGACATATTGCTCTTATCAAAAGACTTTTGTTCTACAGAAAAGCAGTAAGCGTTTGTAGACAGACATCCAGGTTAAGGAGGATTTAAAAAAAAAAAAGAAGGACATGGGCCAAAAATATATAATACTTAGGGGAAAAAATGAAGGAAGAGAAGAGACTTGAGGAAAGAATTTATAATATTAGGAAAGAGACCACCTCCAAAGAAGCTACAACTATAAAAGTAGAAAAATTGTGGGAGCCAGCAGAGAAACAATGAGACTAAGCTTACTTGGGTAATCTTTTAAAAAATCAGAAGGAATTATCTTCACTCCTATATTGTTGATGGAATCCTGCATGCAATTCTTCATGTTCTGAGCATAAACACTGTGAGAATAACAGTAACATTCTGAATGTATATATAGACACACACACACACACACACACACACACACACCTTTCATAGAATCCCCTCTTTACTTAAGTGAGTTTGTGGAAAAACCTGTAATTTTTTCTGGCAACTCTCTGCATTTAAGAAATGATGCAAATCTCAGTGAGCCAAAGCATACTGAAAACAATGGGAGCAGTCATTTGGAGTAGAAACAGTGTTTGCAATTTGAAAACAAGGCCCAGATAAATATAGCCCGAAAGCCTCCAAAAGATTTTGTTTGTTTTTGTCTTGAATTGGATAACTCTTTAAACGAAATTAAACATACGCCAAAGAATTCCAGACCAATAAGCAATGCAGGGTCTATCCTCTGGTAAAAGTGACAGGGGACATAGCAGATTCGTCTGGTGAGTGCTCATGATTGTCTTAGCCCTGGTCTACACTACGAGTTTAAGTCGAATTTATTAGCGTTATTTCGATTGATCCGTGCACCCATCCACACGACAAAGCCATTTACATTGACTTCTAGGGCTCTTAAAATCGATTTCTCCACTCCACCACCAATGAGGGAATTAGCACTAAAATCGATATTGCTGAATCGAACTAGGGGTTAGTGTGGACGCAATTCGGCGGTATTGGCCTCCTGGATCTAGCCCACAGTGCACCATTTGACCACTCTGGACAGCAGTCTGAGCTCGAATGCTCTGCCCAGGTACACAGGAAAAGCCCCGCGAACGTTTGAATTTAATTTCCTGTTTGGCCAGCGTGGTGAGCTGCAGGTGAGTGCAGATCTCATCAGCAGACCATGATGGAGTCCCAGAACCGAAAATGAGCTCCAGCATGGAGGTGAGGTACGCGATCTGATCACTGTATGGGGAGACGAAACCGTGCTAGCAGAACTATGGTCCAAAAGAAGAAATGCCAATACATATGCCAAAGTCTCCAAGGGCATGCAGGACAGAGGCTACAACAGGGACGCGCAACAGTGCCGCATTAAAATTAAGGAGCTCAGGCAAGCCTACCAAAGAACCAGAGATGCAAACGGCCGCTCTGGGTCAGAGCCCCAGACATGCCGCTTCTATGACGAGCTGCATGCCATTCTAGGGGGTGCAGCCAGCACTGACCCACCCATGTGGTATGACTCCATATGTGGATCATCAGAAACCACAGAGGAGCATTTTCGGGAAGAGGAAGATGATGATAATGATGCTGAAAATAGCGCACAGACACAGCAAGGAAGCGGAGAAGCCCTTTTCCCCGACAGCCAGGAACTCTGTCACCCTGGAGCCAGTACCCTACGAACCCACCCAAGGCGTGCTTGAAGGCGGAGAAGGGACCTCCGGTGAGTGGACCTCTATTAAATTAATACATGTTTTATAAGCAAGCGTGTTTACTGCTGATTTCCCAGAGTCACAACCCTTGGTACCAGCAGCTCGGTGATCGCCTTGGCTACTTGCATCACAACAGCCCCCACTGTAGATTTGCCCACTCCGAATTGATTTGCGACTGACCAGTAGCTGTCTGGTGTTGCAAGCTTCCACAGGGCTATCGCCATTTGCTTCTCTACTGTGAGGGCTGCTCTCATCTTGGTGTTCTGGCGCTTCAGGGCAGGGGAAAGCAACTCACAAAGTTCCATGAAAGTGCCCTTACGCATGCGAAAGTTTCGCAGCCATTGCTGATCTTCCCACACCTGCAACACTATGCGGTCCCACCAGTCTGTGCTTGTTTCCCAGGCCCAGAATCGGCGTTCCACGGCATGAACCTGCCCCATTAACACCATGATGTCCACCTTGCGGGGGGGCCTTTTTTGAGAGAGGTCTGTGTCCATGTCCTCATCACTGTCCTCAGGGCGCTGCTGTCGCCTCCTCGCCTGCTGTAGCTGTAGCAGCTCCTGGTTCTCCTTCTCCATATACTGCTGGACAATGCGCTTGGTGTTCATAACAGCAATAACAGCCGTGGTGATCTGAGCGGGCTCCATGCTTTCCCTGGTATGGTGTCTGCAGGACAGCAGAGTGGCAGCGAAAGCGGCGGGTGCATAACAATGGTGTCAGCAATATGGTGCCCGCATGAAAATAGGCATGAAAGGATTTTTTGCTCCCCCCTCAGTTGCTTTCACGGAGGGAGTGGGGACCAAGGGTTAAGCTCCTTTCCTTCTAGCAGCAGACGGTGCAATATGCATGCTATCCATCATCATCTCCTGGCCCCCTCAAGGATTGAACTCACAACCCCGGGTTCAGCAGGCCAACACTCAGACCGCTGAGCTATCCCTCTGCCCATGTTCCAGGCAGTACTGAATCTCCCTTAAACAAAACATAAAAAAGAGAATGACCAGAGTCACTCTGGTCACTCCCATTTATGTCCAAGCACCCCCGGCCAGCCACAACATAGGCCGGCCAGGAGCACACAGGGGATGATGATGGTTTCAGGCATATTGCACCATCTGCTGCTAGAAGGAAAGGAGCTTTTGATGGGGGATACTGCCAGTTTTCCGAGAACATCTTTTCTTTGGAGAGGTAGTGGTCCTGTATGGCAGCACTTGTTAAGATAGACTACGAGCAGCTGGTTGGCATCTTAGCTGCTTAATGACCAGCAGACTGTGGAAGGGGTGAGGAAGTGGCCAAACACGTATACCTGTTCATATTAAATACAGCAGCAATAAGTAGGGGATGTCTAGGAGAGAGTTTGGATTACAGAGGGGAATCGAAGAAATAGGACAATTGGCTTAGGAAGGAAGGTTAGCAGGGTACATAAATTTCTCTGTCCTGCAAACTTTCTCCCAGGTTTGCAAAAAAATAAAATACAATTAAAAAAAAGCTAACATTGAACCTTAGCTCATTTCAGCAGGCTCAACATTCACTACAATCTTTCTCTTTGACCTTTAATATTTAAATTATTATATTTTAACTCCTTTTCTTTACTTTTTGAGTCCTAATTCATGCAACAAGAAGAGAAGAGAACCAGAACATAACTATCTAATTATCCCAACAACTGAAGAGTATAATAATAACTGCTCTCTATTTTAGCCAGCTAGAAAAAACATATTCCTTTGGCTTGACATGGCGAGTGCCCCCAAAAGTAACACAATTATGTCAAGGCAGAGGACTTTGACCTGTTTAATCAGCACTGTGTTTCCTGTTGCTTCCAGAACATATTTCACCAGCCATACTCTGAAGGCAGAGTTCAAGATCATGGCTTTCTCCCTTCAACTGATATCCAGTGAGACTAAATTATCATCAGTACATTGAAAACTCCAGTTTGCTTCAAAAGAAGATGGTATTGCCTCCCAGCATGCAGTCATGTTACAGTGCTGCTGCCAAAAGTGTTTGTTGAGAGAGTGAGAGAAAGGCGGCAGTATACGGAACCTTCATGGTAGCTAAAGGAAATTTCAAACAGTGGATCATTTATAATGCGCTGCTTGTTTATGAATAGTTTGGAATAGGACTAGGGAAATACTTAAATTATTATGTTCTTGAAATGCTTTTCTGTTACTTTAAATTAGTGCGCACATTGATTTGATCTCTGTTAATACTAGTTAAACTTTGTTTAGGTAAAAGGGCATTGCCAAGGCTGGGAGGCCCAAAATTTAATTCACTTTTTGTAAAAAAGAAAAGAAAAAAAGAAACTTGAGCCTGTCTGCTATGAATATTATTAAAAGGACTACATGATCTTTGCAAACACTTTAATCATAAGATAACTTTCTAAAATTATTAATTCAGCTTCATGACTCTCTTGCAAGATAGATAGCAAGGATTGAATTCAACCCCAGTAGCTTCAAATTCTATCCTCATGCATCACTGAGGATACCACATATATCCTTATGCATCACCACAGCTATGCTGTTGGGGAAATTCACCCTGGGAAGGGCAGACCGTGTTTACACTTCTGTTCTCCGTTTGGAGTCCTGCCAGGGCTCCATTCCACTGAATCAGTGCATTCCCAAGGCACTCCATTCCATGTACCTGTGCTGGCCAGAACCACCCATTTTGGACTTTGCATTGGCCAGCTGCAGGTGCCCTGCTGAATAAGAGTGCTTTGTACCTCATCTGGGCAGATTTTCCACCGAAACGGGACTCTGTGCCCTGAGCTTTGCAAGTGCACCCAAAGTGCATCAGGCTTCAGAAGTACAGCCCCTATTTACAAATGGGATAAATGAGGCAGAGGTTGTGAATTACTCCAAGTCCCACACACTGTCAGTACTAGTAGGATTAGAACTCAACAATTATCAGCCTCTTGTCCTTTGATCAGACACCGCTCCCTTTTCTTTGTGATTTAAAAAAACAACACTCAAATGCTTTCATCAGAAACCCCTCCACATAAGAGAAATCTCAGTGACTGAAGCCTAGCACCCTTAATCAGTTAAAAGAAAGCAAATCAGTATGTTTTTGATTAGCAACAGTTAAGGCAGTATTTTGAAAATTACTAAATATACTTTTTCTTTTTCATATAGCACATCAGACCAAAAGAGAGAGAGCTCCTGTAAAACCAGTCTACATTTAATCAAGTCAAGTTTGTCTCATGTAAAGTTTACAGTAAATGTAAACTTGACCAATGATACTGAGAATAGTCAGGGTTAGATGCAAAAGGATTGTTAGAAGAATTGTATTCTAAGAATCTGATTCAAAGAAAAAAAGTCAGAGAATTGAAGGGGAGACAGACACCTCTACAGTGTTTCACACCTTGATTTCATGGCTCATTCATTTCTGTATCAATAGTGTCCACACAAAAGATGCACTATTATTCCACATAATGGAGGGGGCAGCTAAATGATCGGCTTCACTGCACACTGCAGCCGCATTGACATTTGTTAAAATGTCCAAACCTAAAGAGATAAATAATTCACAGCTTTGCTGAAAGATAGCACTGAAGTGTTTTGATGGTTGATAAAGCAGAGTGCAGCTGTACTAGTTTGGCACATTCCGGCACAAGTCATTTATGCCCTCACTCTTCAAATAAACTTCTAAACTAACAATCCTGAATTGGACTGCTCATTTTCAGCTACTACTACACTTAGTCCCATTCCTACATTAAAGGCATGGGAAGATAAAGACAAAGAAATTTCTAAATGGGTCTGTAAAGGAAGTTTTAAGAAGACATTGGGAGAGGGGACTGCCTTGTATTTTTTTTTAAAACACTCTTAAACGTGAAAGAGAATTATCACTTAGAGTTCCTGTCTCTGTGGTTTGACAAATATGCAATTTGTCCATTGTAAAAGTAATGATACGTTTCATTTATTTTCATGTGTTATTTTAATAGAATATTTTGAGGGGAGGGATTTTACTCCTAAAACTGCAAGAACAGCTGAAAAGCAGCTCAGAGATGGCAGCAATCCGTACATTTCAGAAACATCTGTGATGCCTAATTCTGTTCACAATTAATGTAATGACTTTATTTGTTTCTCCCAGTATCCCCTGCATTCCAAACAGACTCAAGGATACTTACACACATATATGCTCATGCATGCACACGCACACACACACTTATCTGCCTTTAACTCTGACAGCTTCCTGTCATGGCCGTGATCCGTCCAATCAAAGACTGGACACATTTCAGAAACAAACTATCAGACAAGGGGCTTCTGTTGAGAACAAAAAGCAGTTGGTTCTACCCAGCATAAAAGCTTTCTGTCTTTTAGCACTTGATTGCCTGCAGAGTGAGAGACTACAACTTGGCAACAAAATAACGTCTCCCACATAGCACTAACACTAGGCCTGTATGACAGCACAACTCGCTTGCCGCAATTAAAAACCTTATTTATTTCTGTTGCCCCTTTTGCCGAGCAATAGCAGATTTTCAGACCTTACAGGTTATTTTCTTGTTTGAAGCACATATTGGTGACACAGAGTCAGGGGTTTTCCAAGGTAATTTGTGTATGTACAAAATGTACACAAGCCCTGTTTCCTTGAACAGAGGACCTAACAAATGGCATGCAGGCAATTTCCTTTTGCAGATTGCTTGGTGAAGGCACCACTAACCTGATCTTAGAAACAGCCCTCTTGTCTATCAAAGCTACTGTGGCTAGTCTTTCGAGCTGGAAATTACACCTCGATCTCAAAATGTAGACATACCCTCTGTCTCCAGAGTATCACACGTACTCACTCAGCCAAACTGACTTAATACATAGCATTCTTTTCCTATCCCAGTTGCTGTGTTTTACACTTTGGAAACACATAGCCCAAAGTTGCTCATCTGGGGCTACATGGCCTTCCCTGATGAGTCTAGGTGTCAATTCTCCTTTTGTGCAGCTGCAAGGACCTCAAAGTTCCAAGGGACAGACAAAGAGAAAGCAAGCTGACCCACACAGATGAGGGTTTGGGTGCAGTTACTTGAATTCTTTCTCTAGTGAGTTTCCACCTGGGTGTTTTTACATTGATGACCCATAATGACAAGCCATTAGCATCACCTGACAAAATATGTCTTCGGACTAAGGTGTGATTGCTTGCAAATGGTTTTATTTATGTTCGTTGGTGATCTTCCTTTTCCTACCCTACACACACAAACACAGTCCTTCCAGGTAACGGATTGCCCCTTACTTGCATTGGTACAGACTATCACTAACCTTACTGCAGGTGCCTAAATTTCTAGTCGTGCTTAGGTTGCTCCTACAGTGATGAGCTTTCTTACTTGAAATCCTATTACTGCGTTCCCCAACAGATCAGGTGGGAAATTCCGACTATAGGAGTCACAAGGCTGAGTGCTTTTCTCACACTATTGTAAGTTGAATCTTCCCTTCCTAAGACACTCTAATGCAGTTACTCTCAACTTTGCTGCCTTACTAAACTGTGTCATGGTCCATGGACTGGTCATTGAGAAACACTTCTCTAATGCACAATAACTAATATCAAAAGACTTGTAACCAGGAGCAATTTCTTTCCCATTGGACAGTGCAAAAGGAGCATAAATAGTTATTCTCTATTTTACAACTTAGGTAACAGCTGCTCATTTCTGATATTATAATATACATTGTATTACGGTTTCATCTGGCAAGAGAACAATGAAAGCTTACATTTTACATTTGCTTTACTATTAATTTATTTTTAAGTTTATTCACCTCCCTTTGCCAGGTACTTGTACTTGACCTGAAACTAACCTTCAGAGAAACGTGAAAGCAAATAGAGCTCTGAAACTCTATCTGAATGTCCTTTTGTCTTGGGAAATGTAAATTAGGGCATCGGGTGAATAACACAGCTTGGCTTTGTGTCATGAAATGTAATTCTGAGCTATGGCAGGGTCAGGATTTATGAAGCTATCAGGACGGAGTGGGCAGGATGCCAGCTTACACCTGCAGAGCTGTTTCTGCTGCTTTTCAGACAAGGGAGTGTACAATAAGAAACACTGGATTGTGAGTGGACATTGTTTAATTGGACAACATGCACCCCTTTGAGATGGGCAAAACATGTGCAGGCTTGGGAAGAAATATTATCAGTGAAAAGCACAGCAATTACAAATTTGCGCTTACTGATTCCTTAGAGCTAAGGCAATATTAAATAGAAAAGATATTTGATTCAAAATATGTAATAAAATAACATGGGGTGCTCAATAAAAAAGTAACTGTCTCTATCAGTACAGCAGCAGAGAGACAGACACACGCATGTAATGCAGTGCAAAAAATAAATTATTCTTGTGTTGTATCATAATAGCCTGTTTTTAACCCAAGGGACTAACTCAAAGTACAGTACCCCTTTGGTGCTACCTAACGTGATCTGTTCAAAAACAAAAACCACAACGTGATGTAAGCAACTGTGCTTTGGCTCCCAGACTTCTATGAAAGAATACGGTAAATCTCCCCTTTTATTTACAAGCACCTGGGGGATATACCCTGACTCCTGAGAGTAGCTTTGTGGAGGGAATGCAGTTGCAGGAGGAAGAGGTTCTTTTTACATTCTGTAAGTCTGTAAAATTACAATTAGACTTTTAGACACTTCTGAGTCATAGGTATATCTACACTTGTGTGCATACCTAAGTAGTAGATGTTTCCCATCTCCGTGCCTGAGAGTCCACATATGCTGTGCTGCACACAGGCATAACATTATACTCGCATATACCTGCATCCACACTACCACTGTAGGTACGAGATGTTAGCGCTACCCTTTCCTGGGCAATATCCCAGGATTCTATGACTCACAGAAAGACTTTGCTGTGTTTTGTTCAAACTTTCTACTGCTCCCACACTTTTGCTGATGGCAGTGCCTGATCACATCGTTCCTCACCATTATTCCCCGCAAACCTGGCACAAGTTTGGAGCTGTGCCACATCTTACGGGTGTGTATTTACCCACACCCCTCAGATGTGCGATCTTAATCCTCCCCTACGCGCCTTCAAAACACATGCTTCTGGTGGACAATAAGGGGGTTATGGCACAAGGAATGGTTATGCGTACTGTCATTAGTGTACACGTACCCATTGTATTGGCAAACAGAAGCCCGTAGCAAATGCACAGAATGAAGGAACAAACAGGACAAAGTTGCTTCAGGAATTAGCATTTCCCATGTGTGCTATGCATTG
The DNA here is from genome assembly GCA_037349315.1 of Chelydra serpentina. Lineage (NCBI taxonomy): Eukaryota > Metazoa > Chordata > Testudines > Chelydridae > Chelydra > Chelydra serpentina. The sequence goes on from JBAIAC010000042.1 coordinate 35,596,847, forward strand.
CCCTTATGAAAACTTCATGGATTTAAGTATTTGTGAGATTACAAACATATATAACAAATATTAGCAACAAAATACTTAGTCACAAAATATCTATTTTGCTCACAAAATATCAATAAACAGATCACAATTTTCTTGAGTGTATTAGATATTCAAATGTATTCAACATATCTTTTGCAAGTTTGTACTGTCTTTATTTGTGGCCAGTAATCATATTTTGAGCTGAGTTGCTTTGTTGTGAGTGGTCATATGCAAGTCATATAGTTTTGATTCTGTTCTTTCATTTTATGATCATACAAGTACTCCCGGTGCAAATATTTGCAAATGCAATTTGAAAATTCAGTTTCTGCAAATGATTGTTTATGGATCTTTGAAATTCACTTTTCATGAACATTTTTGCCAGTAAAACTTGAATATTTATAGGAAGTAAACAAAAATGGAATTCTGAACATAGTCAAAGTGCATTTGTTTAAAAATATGAACAAATATTCTTGGGAAATTTTTTGCAATAATCACCTAGCTCTATAATGTGACACATTTATTCAGCAATATAATTTCTATCTTGCTATATTAGAAAAGGTAGTTATTGGAACCACTCTAGATTAACATTGGTGTAAAAAAGACTGGAATCTGACTCCATATGTCTTCTATTACACATGATGAGTAAGAACATTGATTATTATATCCAAGGTTTTAGGATTTTAAAAACATATCTAAGATTAATATTACTTACTGTAACTAGATGTCCATGCCTCCACTTCTCTTCCGGTGTTATTTTGAAATGCTAAATAGATTATTTTCTGTTTAGTTAGCAATGAATCCAAGTGCATCTCCCCCTACTTTCAGACATATTCTGATTTGTATTAGAGATGGGTCAGAGACACAAAGGGCCAGATTCTCAGCTGGTATCAATTAGAATAGCTTCATTCACTTCAAGGCCCAAAGTCTGGGGGATGTGAAGATTCAGGGTTTTGGAACAGTCCCATCACCAAATTATATTTTAAATCTCAATTGACTCTAGCTCCAGAGCTTTTTCTTCTTTTACAGAACCCATAAGTCCATGTGTGAGTTTCCCAGGCACTCTGAGTCTACACCAATAACTTGCTAGTGAGTGAGTGTGTGTTAAATACTTAGCTTCCAAATTGTAATGTTAAAGTTCATTAGCAAAATGTTTAACCGTCTCTTGGCCATTCGAATGCAAATTTTTAATAAAAATCTAAAGAAGAAGACAGTACAGAAATGGTCATTAAAATGTTTCCATTTGAAATGAAATGATCTATTAGTTCATTAGTTCCATCTGGCAAGCGGAGGTTTCGGCTGGCATGTACAGAATTCAGCACGTCAGTCTTGGCATTACGTTTTTCATTGGAAGCTTGACAACATCAACGCCTCCATCTCTGTAAAGACTAATATGAGTGGCATAAAATGATTGGATGAAACTCATCTCGTTATTTACCCTCAAAAATCAGCCCTCTATCACAGCATGGTATTCAGAATAAACACAAAAGATTTAGGAAGAAAATAGAGAAGTACATATAACTTCACTAGAATTCAGAATAAATTGAGGGGTGTGCTTCAGCTGTGGGGTCTGGATTAGTAGCATATGTTTGCATCACTCATAGCACTAACCAGACAATAGGAAAAATGGCAATTAAGTTGAAAAGCCTGCCTACTTACCCTTCAATACAAGAACTTGAGTCTTTTTTCATATTTATATCTAAATTTCAAATGAATACAAGAACATTTTGCATTTAATGCTTGACAGATCCTATTATGGGTTTTTCTTCCTATTTAGTATACTTCTTAACTGTGCATACAGCAGAAAAGGACAAGGAATTAATCAGAATGCCAAAAGAGTTGGGTTACACAGTATGTAGAAGGCACTTCAGCTATGTTATTTGCACAATTTCTGTAGGGAGTTATTAAATAGATGTCTTAAATTTAATGTGTCTGGCCTACTTCCACCTGGACTCAATTCAAGCCCGTTGCCTGCAGCTTGCTGACTGCAGAGTGGGAAATCAGTCATTATATTAGAAACCGATGGCAATTGATTCCAATTCACATTTTTCAGAAGGTATATTTTTTAAACCTGTAGAAACACCGAATTGAAAAATTCCGCAATCCTGCAAGCTGGGTGTAATATCCGTGTTGCAGACTACATACATTTCCAGTTCTATGAAGTCATCAAGAGGATTTTTCTTTAGCATTTCATCAGTTGCTATGCTGCCTGTTGAAGTTACGAGCTGCATTAGATCATCGGCTTTCACTTGGTTCTTTTTCTCCATACGAGGAGCATCAAAGCTGTTCAGCTGCAGTGATCTACATTTTAACACTGACCTGATTTCTATATGTTTATGTGTGCCTGATGTAGATTTAAAGGCTAGTTGCCACAAGAATAAAAATGTGTTTCTGAAATTAACCTGCTGCACTTTTCAGATTAAAGTATGCATTTTGGCATCATGGTATTGCAAAGAGTTTGACATGTTTCCATTTTCCTTCCAAGATTTTGGGTTGTTACTTAAATTCCTTTTCACGGGCTGATAGAGAAATTGTTCTACTATAGATAATAAAAATGGAGGCACATAACTTTACCTTTTTTTGAGAGTTAACCTGGTGATTTCTAGTATTTATAAACATGAATAAAAATCTGTACTAGGGAGAGCATAATATAGTATAGATAGGCAATCTGCTAAGTCCCTCATATACTTTATCTTGCCAATTCTTTATTCCACAATCCTGAACCCATGTCATTCTAATTTGGGGCCCCTAGAGGCTATGTAATACAAAATATGATGAAATGTGTATTGATTTTATGATGTGGACAAATGTCAATTTGCTGTTTAGAGGAGACAATTTTAATCATGTCACAAAATATCAGAGGTTTGAAACTTCTTTAAAGGTTTTCATACAATAAACTTGGCCACTTAATACAATAAACTCCAATTACTGAATATTTTCTTCTTCTGAATCAAGACAGTTTAAAAACATTCTATGTTTCAGTGTAGTAATAGAGTAGCCATACGCACACTGGAGCATGATATAATATTATCCAGAATAAATAAGCCAAAGTGAAGTATATATTTGTATTTATATAATTAAAGGAAAAATAGAGCTTTAACCCAAACTTATCATGCATGCTAAAGTCAAATTAACAAATGTAATTGAGAGGAGAGAGAGAGAGAGAGAGAGTGAGTATGTGTAAAAATACATTTCTGGTGTAACTTCATTTGAGTCAATGTAGTTTTACTACAGATGAATTTGGCCCATGATGTTTTGCAATAGATTCTGTACATTTTCAGTCTTTGTACAAACACAGTCATATATGATCAATACATGTTAATATATAATATGAATATCCTACTCATATATAGCACTTTAGAAAGGAGGTATAAACATCCTCATTTTACAGATGAAGAAACTGAGGCACGTAGCACTGCTGTGACTTGCCCGAAATTCACCCTGCAGACTAGTGGCAGAGTTGGGAATAGAACCCAGAATATGATACACATGTAGTAAAAAAGGATCAATCTGAACCTTTGTAATTGGCTTTAATTTAAAGTTTGTGCAACACTGGCCATGAAAAATTACTGAATCAAGACTGCATATAATGAAAATTCTGACCAGATCAAGTTCTCTTTAAGTCTCATCAATTCCTGTTTGTTCATGTGAGGCCTATTATTATACAAACATGAGACATTTGCTTTGGAAGATGAGACAGGAAATTCTTAAGATGATCCAAAGATCATAAGAAAATCCACTGAAGACCCATAGATCATTTCCTTTCTGATGCAACACTAACAGCTGTTTGCTTATGGGAGTCTGCACTCAAGTCCTTTGCAATGAGAAGAGAGATAGCAATGACATCATTGGCATAATCATTACTGCCATTTGCAGAACACCCTAAAGCTCAGATTAGTGCTGAAACGCAAAAGTTAAGAAACTCCACTTCTGACAGATAAAGTTAGGTTTTCCAATAGAGAAGATGCACAGAAATTTTAGGATTGTGTTTTAGCAAGAGGAGAGTGGAGAAGTGACGAAGACATCATAACCCATATGCTTCTAATCTTGGAAACGTAAGCAAATGTCATGGATCACATCAGAAAAACTCTCCTTATAGACTATGTATGTTAACCCAGATGGTTCTCAGACTTGAATCGCATGGCAGACCACAAGGAGAAGGGAAAGGAATACTTCAGTGAACACAAATCACTCAGGGCAACTACATGTAAGCAAGAGCACAAGAAACGCTGTGTTTTAATTTTATTCCAGACATAGGACTGAACTAGATCTCCTGAACTGGATCTCCAATTCGACATCATCCTAAATTTCAAGGGTGGGTGGTGCTTTTTCAATCAGTTAGCTGGGTTCTGGATCAGAATGGATGTATTTTCCCAATACAATCCAGATACAGCCCCAAGTGATTGAAATGTTGTGATAAAAATAGATATTTTCAGCAGTTTATGTTTCAAAGATTATCTTGATAGATTACTGCCAAACTCCAGACCTCGTTCAGCCAAAACCCCAAATTCTAAACCATAGTTTAAAGTTAATCTAGACTCCATTCATAAAATCATCTCTCTGGTCCATTGTTATTTTATTCACAACAGGAAGGAGGGCACATTACAGCGAAATTAGGTCCTCAGTGACACCTGTGCAACCCTTCTGTCTTCAAATTCTGCCCTCAGGTGTGTTTGAACAAGTTGAACAGTTTGGACTTAGCAAGAAATTCTGCAACTTTAGTTTCTACCTCATTTTCTGCCTCAGGCACCGAGCTGAATTGACACGAGGCCAAATTAATTCCTGGAGTCACTCAATTTGCTAAATTTGACCCGTGGTATCAAAGCATCTCAGAGATGAATCTGAGACAATTCCGATGAAATGCAAACGTAAACATTCTTTTTTGATCTTGAATATATAAACCCAGTCTCAATCATTGATCTTGGAGCATATGCCAGAAGAAGCCAAGCACCTCATTTTTAAAAACTTTTTATAAAGGCTATCCTTGGAAACATTAGCAGCAATGCTCATTCTTTTGTTTGAATCAGAGATCATCAATACTAGTTTAGGGATTAAAATAGATTATAACGGTATCCATTTATACTCCTTCTTCTTCCCACCACTAACTTTTGTTTGTGAAAGCATCTTGAGCATGTTAGTTGTTGCTGCCAAGTTTGGTACAAATTGACCCAGATAATTAGTCATATTTACTGTCTGTTACACGTTTCCCTTTTGTTATTAGCTCTGACATATTTTCTGCATCCTATAATGTACATCTGTCTGGATAAACACCAAAAACAGAAAAATTATTTTCTAGGATCCTAGCAACACATTCTTGCTTACTGTGAACAAAATAATACTGTGATCAAATTAAACATGGAATGTTATAACTTTTAAGACTTCCAATAAATATTCCATAGTTTTCAACAATATTTCACATGCAAAACTAATAGCAAATGGCAATCTTTCAATATAAAACTTTCCAAATGGCATATCAAACGTACATATTTGACAAGACAATGTTAAAGTTTGGGTGCCTGAAGCTATGACAAGCATTAAAAAACAACAAGCCCTGACATTTCATTGATTCTTTTCTCTTATTTAGGTGTAAGATAATACTTTGTGAAGGCATACATCCTAAAAAAAACCTATGCACAAACAGAAAATGAAGTGTTTTTTTTCTCCCTTACATACACCATTGAATTAACACAATCACTGGATCCTCTTAATCTTTATTGTATTTATTCTTTCCAAGTTCACCTTTTGGATTCTCACTGATTTCAGTAGGAGATTTGCCAGAGCAGTGCAGGAATTATGATAAAGAATGACCATCTTTGCTGTGTTCTGAAGCTTAAATCACACATACCCCTTAAGGCTGTACATCTCATTCTTCTTTAATTCTGCCACCCGTACTTATGAAAAATAGCAACTGACTCTGTGAATTTCTCCATGAAAATCAAAGAGATACTTGTGGCTTGAGGTATTACTACTGAAGCTGGAGAAAAGGGAGGCAGAGTCTGTCCATAGGAGATCTATGGACATCAAATTGTTGAAAGGCTCTGCTATGCTATCTTTACTTTCCTTTTTCGATGTATATAAATGTGTAAAACACATTAATTAAATTAAATGAGACATATTAGTTGTTTGTGAGCTTCACTTAGATTATAAACTCCTCAGGGCAAAGACCTTTTCTCTCTTTTTTGAACAGCACCTAATACAATGGGGGTTCTGGTCCATCATTGGGGTTTGCTACATGTTACCACAAGACAATAATCTTAACTGTAAATAAAAACATCACTTTTTTGGTCAGGTTATTCAGTTGCCTTGTGTGCAGTAAAACACAGTAAGAATCTGTGCTTCAAAGTTCTACAGTTGCTGTGGCAACTACATGCTGTTTACTGTAGAATTACATGGGCGCTGAGAAAATACAAAGGTGTACATAATTATGCAATCAGAAATAATAAACTCAGCAATGGTTACTACTGATCTCTGCTATGTAAAATCTATAGAAGCCAGGCAGGTGCCTTGCTTTGTCTTAAGGTGATCTCAGTGGACTTCATTACCTTTTACAGCAAGTAATTCTGTACAACACAACATGGATTTACTCTTATCTATCTCTTTAGGTATTTGTATATCCCCCATTACTGCAGTATCTGGAAGCATCTCACAAATTATGAATTTATGCTCACAACATTGCTGGAAGTAGGAAAGTAGTATTATCCCTGTTTTATAGAGGAGATACTGAGGCACAGGTTACATGGGAAGTCAGGTTATAAAGATTGTGGAAGAATCAAAAACCAAACTCAGGTCTCCTAAATCTAAATTCAGTGCCTTAACCTTCCTGGAAAAAATCATCTGGGGAATAGGGGAGCATCAGGGCCGAGGGAGGAAAGAAAACTCCAAAATAGAGCTTGAATGAAAAAAGGGGGTAGCGTATTTTCAGAAGAAGATTGTGACAAAAACAAAATTGCTTTTGTTTAAAATTTTTCATGGAAAATTTCAATTTTGAAAATTTCAATTCAAATATAGAAAATGCCAGATTTTGCCCAAAAAGTCAGACATTTGAGTTTTTGACTAAATAAAGAAGTTTCCACAGAAAAGCAGACACTTTTCATGAAATTTCATTTTATTCAAAACCCAATTTTCTGTCAAAAATTGTCATTGTTTAAAAATATTTTGACCACCCTTGTCCCCAAAAGTAGATTTTTGCATAATGATATCAACAATTAGATAGTCATTACAAAAGCTGGTTGAAAAACTCAATGTGCAGCAGCGGTAAAAAAAAAAGCTAGCAATGTTAGGAACCTTTAGGAAAAGGATAGATAAGACAGAAAATATTATAATGCCACTATACAAATCCATCGTACTCCTATGCCTAGAATACTGTGCAGTTTTGGTCGCCTTCAAAAAAGATATATTAGAATTGGAAAAAGTACAGAGAAGGACAACAAAAATGATTAGGGGGATGGAACAGCTTCCACGTAAGGAGAGATTAAAAAGCCTGGGACTGGTCAGTTTGGAAAAGTGATGATTGGGGGTGGGGTAGGGAAGGGAGATATGGTAGAGGTATATAAAATCATGAATTGTGTAGAGAGTGTGAATTAGGAATAAGGTGACCAGATGTCCCGATTTTATAGGGACTGTCCTGATATTTGGGGCTTTGTCTTATACAGGTGCCGATTACCTCCCACCTCCTGTCTCAATATTTCACCCTTGCTAGATGGTCACCCTAATTAGGAAGTCTTATTTACCCCTTCACATAACACAAGAACCAGGGTCACCTGATGAAAATAATGGGCAGTGGTTTTAAAACAAACAAAAGGAAGTACTTTACATAACACACAGTCAACCTGTGGAACTTGTAGCCATGGGATGTTGTGAAAGTCAAAAGTATAACTGGGATTAAAAAAAAAAGAACTAGATAAATTCATGGAGGATAAATCCATCAACGGCTATTAGCCAAGAAGATAGTCAGGGCTACAACCCCATGCTCTGGATGTCTCTAAGGGCTAGTCCACACTACCCACCCGATTCGGCGGGTAGAGATCGATCTTCTGGGATCGATTTATCGCATCTCATCTGGACCCGATAAATTGATCCCAGAAGCGCTCCCCCGTCAACTGTGGAACTCCTGCTCACCAAGAGGAGGAAGCGCAGTCGACGGGGGAGCCTGCCTGCACCACGTGGACCCGCAGTAAGTATACTTAGTTCAATCTAGGAAACGTCGACTTCAGCTACACTATTCTCGTAGCTGAAGTTGCGTTTCCTAGATCGATACCCTGCCCCAGTGTGGACCAGCCCTAAGTCTCAGACTGCCAGAAGCTGGGAATACATGACATGGGATGGATCACTGAACAATTGCTCTGTTCTATTAATTCCCTCTGAAGCATCTGGCACCAGCCACTGTATGTATGAAGACAGAATACTGGTCTAGATGGACCATTGGTCATTCTTATGTTCTTATTGAATAACTGCTCAGTCAGTGAGCACTATCCATTCTGTGCACTGAACAAGGTAGGGGCTGAAAGGAAAAAATAGTATGCAATCATGTAATTAAAGACTATAACATAATGCACACACACAAGAGGGCTGAATTAAGGTTGCATAGACAACCTTAATTTTGGCTTCTCCTAAATTCCATATGCTTGACTTTCCAGCTTTAGAGAGAGTGTGCAAAACATATGCTCTATATAAAATAAATGTGAAGAAATTTCACATTTCAAGTCAAACGTCAAATTTCAAGTCTCTACTCCAAAGCATAGGGGTTGGGGGCATAGCACCTGACCTTTTTCTAAGCATGGGCAAAACAATATTTTTCTTTAGCCTTGTTCATGGAAATGGCTGAACCATTTAGGCTGACATTCTCCAAGAAGATTTAGCCTGAGGCAGACATGTGGCATGGAAAATTTTAGCTCAAATGGTTTATGTTTGGCAAAGTTATATGCAATGAAAATGAAGTCCTATAATAGGGAAGTGTCACACATCCTTAACAATAGACAATAGTATCAGCCCTGAATATAATACATGTAAAAATTTAGATTTTATAGCACCAAAGGTTAAATTCAAATGTAAGGTATTGATCATTCTCAGTGTAATCAAGTTTGAGTGATTTTTTTTTTTACAATGTCTCATTTGATTTATTCCATGAGATTTTCAAAGTAGGCTGTCTTTAGAAGCACTTTCCAGTGTTGTAACCATGTTGGACCCAGGATACGAAAGAGTCAAGGTCAGTGAGGTAATATCTTATATTGGACAGATTTCTGTTGGTGAAAAAGACATTCTGAGTACCCTTCTCAGACCTGAAGAAGAGCTCAAAAGAGTGTTTCTTTTACCAACAGAAGTTGGTCCAATAAAAGATATTACCTTCCTGTTTGGAAGTACTTGTTATGAATGCCCTCTTTGAGGAAATGTATAAGATGAGGGGCTGTTCCTTTTAGGATTTAATTTTACTTTAGGAGTTGCCTAGAGGTGACTCATTGAATGTTCACCTCTGTGCAGATAAAACTATGGATTTGCAGTGAAAAGCCTCCTGAGCTTTTCCTTGTGGAGAGCAGCTCCATTAGCCCCACTCCTTTTTAGTAGGTAATACAAGGAAGCGCTCTCTTTCCAATAGAGGAAGTATGTTAGCACAATTTCATCTATTTTACTGTGTAGTAGCATTGACCCATTCTGACTGCAAATAAGTATAATATAGCTTCCTGTATTATTTCCAGGTGAAATGCTCTAAAATGCATTTTCTTCCAGCATTTTGAAAGCATGAGTGTTTCAATTTACAGATAACCATAGACTAAAATTGTGCAATTTTACAATAGAAACAGTGGGCTAGTCTCTCTATTCTAGTTACATTCTGTTGAGTGCACCTCCCATATTCTGGGCCTAGGCATTGGTCCTAAGCTAAGGATTTAAATGGGGCTGCAACAACTGCTTAAGAGTGGGGGGTCTTTCCATATCTGAGAATAGCCAGATAACAACCTGGCCACTAGAGCTGGTCAAAACATTTCTATTGAAACTTTGGATGGGAAATAGTTTTGACTAAATGAATTTTTTCTGTGAAAAGCGTCTGCTATTCTCAGAAAAATTTTGGTTTGTTGATGAAAACCCAAATGCCTAGAACACCAAAGACTTTGATTGATATATCCTGCCATAGTGCCTTATGGAAATTGTAGTTCAGTTTACTCATATCCACTTTCTCCTCTATGATACACCTCAGCCAGGGACTCCCATAATGCAACTCTCTCTCTTCACCATGAAGGGAGATTGTGGCACATCAAGAAAGGTGTAGTCTAATGAAGGGCCTGGTTTATACAGGAGAATGAGAACAAGAGGCACCTGAACTACAACTCCCATGAGGCACTAGAGTAGAGGTGGGCAAACTACGGCATGCGGGCCACATCTGCGGGTGGTCAGGAGACATGGGGGGTTGGATGGAGCAGGAGACCCAGGGGGGCTGTCAGGGGGCGAGAAGCAGGGGGGATCATATAGGAGGTGGGGGCCGGGCCACGCCTGGCTGTTTGGAGAGGCACAGCCTCCCCTTACCAGCCCTCCATACTATTTCGGAAACCCGATGTGGCCCTCGGGCCAAAAAGTTTGCCTGCCCCTGCACTATGGCAATATTTCTGAATCTAAATATTTGGGGTTTTGATTTTTCATGTAAAATGTAAAAAATATTTTTCATTTTTATTGACATTTTCTGCAGAAAAAAATATCCCGTTTTCTGATCAGGTCTGTTGGTTATATCACTTCTTCTTGAATGCCGCCTACAGTGAGGCTACAATGGGGAAGGTGATGCAGAGACATTTTATTGACCCTACTCAGATCAAAGAATCCTCTTATACAAGATGGAATTTCCTAGGGAATGTTTCTACCGAGTTTAGGGCCCTCTTAAACGGCCAGAAGTGTTAATGATGAATTGTAGCATCAAGCTATTGCAATAATGGGAGCCAAGTGTTGTTGAACAGTCCATTAAAAGTTCAGAAGGTCAGTGTCTTGTAACCTCATTTTGTGCATGAATCTTTTTGGGTAATGAGCTCTCACAGACTTGCCTGTACCAGAGAGGAAACTAGGAAAGAACATGGGTTGGGTTACAAAATTCTACTTGTAGGATAAAATTCTACTTTCAAATCAACCAATGAGACACTATCACCTACATTCAGTTCTCCCTATGTGCATGGAACTCACATTAACAGTCCATCTGCTATTTGAGGTGTCTAGAAAGAGCAGAATATCTGAACTGAGAACATCTGGGCAGAATTTTAGCATAAGTAGGTTTGCTTTTACAAAGTAAAGTGAAAGCCTAAATCAGCAAGCTTAACTAACTTTTACTTTGTTATGTTTTCCCCTTTGGCTCAGGACAGCCCAGGCAGAGAGAAAATTGTAACTCAGACTAAAATGATAACACATCTGCCTTCATTGTTTCTTTAACTGTATATTTTCAACTTTCTATATTTCTCCCAATTTAAATTTATTGGAGTCTCCAAGCTTCAAGAGGTGGATTTTAAGAAGATTTTCCCCGTAACAGTTTCAAAAGAGGAAAGAAAAAGGCAATGCATCTAATAAGCATTTTTTGACACAAAAAGGGAAGCATTGAGTTTGCAACTTCCAAATGAAAGGTCCAAGTTTCCCTTTGACTGGGAATTCACAAGGGCTTGATATAAATAAATACCTAATGGTGGATTTTCCAGGCAACAGGGAGATAATCTATTATCATCCTTTGCAAGAAAACCTATTAATAGCATGAACACCTTAAAAGATTGCTGTAATAGTGCAGTTAAGGTGAAGCTGACATTCACCCTCCCTATCATCTTGGAAAAAGGCACAATAAACAAACATTTCTTGGAGAAGCTCTGTGGGATTACACTGGAAGGTGGATAGTATTCATCCCAACAGAGGAGGGAATGTGGATACCCTAAAGCTCCTCCACAGCTGCTACTTTGGACTAGAAGGGCTGTGGCCCCTGAACACCCTGGCATATGTGGAACTGGTGCCATGCCTAGTTCTGCCCCACCCAAAGAGTATGGACTCTTCGGCACAGAACCCCAAAAGGTATTTAAGTTCCTAACTTCTGTTGAAACAATGGGAGCTAGATGCTTCATGCCTTTGAGAATCTGGGCTTTCATGTTTATCTAGTCCACTGCTGCCCACTTCATTGTGCTGGAGAAATTTGGCAAGATCCACAATGTTGGGGACTTCCCATGGTTCCTACACTACCAGGGGAACAACATGTTTGCTATTTATTCCATTTTGATTTCAGGTTTCTTGAGCTGTGTGAATTTAGCATTACGAACTGTGTTTACAGTGTTTATGCCATAGTTAAAATGCTCTTTAAATGTAGGGTATATAAAAGGGAGTAAATTTTCTCAAAGTGTTTCACTGAACTGTAATATCCTAAACAGAATCCATTTGTTGTGAAGGGAGTCTTGCAAGCTCTGCAATCAGAATTGAATTTTACAACACAGACAAAGCAAAGCAAAACCTCTTGTCTTTTTTCCAAGATGAGATGGGTAACTATGCCACAAGGGTGCATCCCCTCAGAACTCCAGGCTGTATAAAAGTATCATAGATGAGTTATGATTAGCTATAATATTGAAGTAGCTAGGAGAAAAGTCTGTGGAAGAGGCAACATTTAAAATAATTAAGGTTTAATGTTCAGACCCTAAAATGGAGGCAAGGGAGATACCAACTCATGTATAAAAACCCAATTATCTTTGTTAATAGCCTGCACTCAGATCTTGGAGAAGCTCCCTGTTTAAATTCCTCACCTGCAGCATGTGCAAGTGTGCAAACAGTAGATCAAACACCTTTAAAAAACAATTGTTTAAGAAGTTTTCTGGTTTGTTTCCTGCTGTCACAGTCTCTGAAACTCAGCTGATTGGCACACATCCAGCGTGGCTTGTTGCTGAATACATTAGGGGCTCAGGAGCCTTTTGGTACCAGTTATGTGTTCAGTTCAGTGGGATTTGTGCTATTTCCTCTCCTCCCTCTACCCCACACCTGGAAGGCAGTGTGTATTGGTGAAGAGACCCCTCCTATTTTGTAATAGTCAGTTTCATCCAGCCCTTCTACATACCTTTACAAAGTGGTTAAACAGGTAAAATTCACTAACACATAAAAGAACAAGATATAAGTCAACAAACAGAATGCTACGTGCAGAGCATCAAAACATACAGATTAAAGCACAAATAACCTTTTCTAAACTTCAAAAATGTTCTGCTTGTCATTTTAAAGCAAAAAACTATCTAGCATGAGCTTTGATCATCTGTAATAGATTCTTTCTGACTGGTTGTCAACCTGAACATTAAAATGGCTGGCTGAGAAAGTGCAGCAGCGGCTGTGGTAAGGAAAGATTAATCATTTGTTCCAACTAATGAAGACATCATCACTAGAGTAAATCAAACCAATCCAATATCATTACCCACTGATATTTTCTTTAGAAATCAAAATGCTTTTGTCCATGCACGCAAAGTCCAGCATACAAATTAAGGTGTATCTGCTTCAACAGCAGTACTTAAATGATTTCTTACCCTTGCAGCTACAACTCTGCAAATTTTATGATGAGATAAACAAAGATACATTCATGAATGCTAAGTTATTCAGATATTAAATTAATTACATAGTTAAAGAGTGATTGCTTCTTTTATCTTCTACCAAGTAAAAACCAGAAAAGAGATCAAGAAACACAGCTGGGCATTTATTAATTCTATTCTTTCCTCCACAATTAAACTTTAATCAGTTTCAGAGAAGATGTGAGTTCTGTCCAGTGTAGTTGACATACTTAAAACACTGATAAAAAGATACATAATTTACCTGTAGTGGAATTTTTTTGAGTAAAAGGATTTGTTCTCTGGCAGATAAATAGTTTGTAGCGAAGAAAGCAAAGATTTATATATGGGAATATAAAATACTCTCATACCTGGTTCTCTTTTCAGTCATGTTACTTATATGAAAAAGCTTTTTAAAAAAGATTACATCTAATCTGAATATGCCATAGGAAAACCATGTCAGAATTGTTTATCATTATATCCATATTGTGATTTTTTATAAATATTCCTTCAGCAAACATACATAGCTAATGTAAGATTTATACAAATCAGAAAACAAGAATTCATAGTAGCAGGTTTAATGCAAAAGTTTATAGAAGGAAAATGTCTAAGATCATTTTTCAGAAAGAGAAAATGTTTAGGTAACATGTTGCAGCACAACTTCCCTTCTTTCCCTCCCCTCTACCAAACAAAGCCTTCTGCTTGGACTGGGATATATAGCGATCCATCTTTTTTCACCTGGTACTGTAATGCAATCCAGAAAGGATCGGTAATCACATTGCTGCAAGATATCAATACCTGTCAGACTACAAAAAGCTGCTGCTGCCTCAAACATCAAATTAGATCAATTGGTCATCTGGGGTGAACACATGGAAGAACACGTAGAGAACAGTGACCAGCAATTAGATTCCCAAGGGCCTCAGCCAAAGAAAGGAAGCAGGGACGTAGGGAGCTCATCATTAATTGTTCCAAATTATGCCACTATCATCTTATAACCTTATTGAGACTTTAAACGATTAAATAAAAGATACCTACCCAAGAAGGCAGATATTCTCTCATGCCAGGCATCCTGGAGTACAAGACTGCTGCAAACCTACCACTGGATGTAGATAACAGATCAGATCAGGACATGAGGTTTCCCAGATTCAAGGTGAATGCAGCCTCTGTAACAGAGAAAACAATGAAATAGAAAAAAAAAGAAATTATGCTTACCTGATCCAAGAGACACAGATTTGTCAGATTTCTTGGGTGAAAGATACAAAGATTCTGAAAACTGTAGACCAAGCTACCATTGACCTAACAAAGGGCCTAGAGTAAAATCTTTGGGAGATGAGGAAAGAGTTCTCTGCAGGATGAGATCCACAGTAAAATTATAATGTAAACTTAAAACAAAAAAAAGGGGTGGGGAGTACAGAGCCCTGACCCTACTGCTCAGGAACCCTGACCAAAGCTGTTCAGGCTCCCTGCTTTTGGAGCAGCACACAGATCTTGGGAGCACTAAGAAGTGGTCCTCGAGCCCCATCACTCTTATGGGTACACAATCGGTGATTCTGCCCGATACAGATGGGAGCGAGGTCACAGGGGATGAAAGTTGAGAGGGAGGCAGAGCTTTCTAAGGTTCCCACAGAGGGTCAAAGGTTTCCTTGGCAGAATGACTGCCAGATAAGCATGAAGCTGAGCAAGCCTCAGTCTAGCACCAGAGCTGGCTGACAGTTCAAAATTAGAGGTCCATCATTATCCTCCTTCCTTACAAGCAAGCAGATGGGGGCAGCCAACTCCAAGGGTATGTCTATACTTACCCGTCGCGTCGGAGGCGCGGGATCGATGTTCTGGGTTCGATTTATCGCGTCTTGTCAAGACGCGATAAATCGAACCAGGAAGTGCTCCCTCGTCGACGCTGGTAATCCAGCTCGACGAGTGGAGTAGGCGGAGTCGACGGGGGAGCCTGCGCGCCGCGTCTGGACCACAGGTAAGTTCGAACTAAGGTACTTCGACTTCAGCTACTTTATTAACGTAGCTGAAGTTGCGTACCTTAGTTCGACAGGGGGGGTTAGTGTAGACCTGGGCCAAGTGTTGTTTCTAAAGGACTCACACTGACTCCACAAATCCCTGGGCCCCTCTCTCTTCCCCTGCAGGTGGCTCCACAGAAGTCACTGCTGGTCCCAGAAGCAATAGCTCTCCCATAGCCTCGGTACAGGAATGTGGGCTCAAGATCCAATGTGGATGAGTAGAAATCACAGGCGCCGACTTTCTGTGGGGTCAGTGGGAGCTCATGCCCAGCGTCGGGGGTGGGGCCCCGCTCCCGACACCGGGCCCCGCCCCCGACACCGGGTGACGTTGCGGGGCCCCGCCCCCGATGCCGGGGGACGTTGCGGGGCCCTGCCGCCGACGCAACGTCGCCCAGCGTCGGGGGCGGGGCCCCGCAACGTCTCTTGGTGCTAAGGTAAGATGGCGGCGGGCCCCGGGGTTGGCGGGGAGCTGGCCGCGGGTCCCGGGGATGGCGGGGAGCTGCCGGTGGGTGCAGAGCACCCACCAATTTTTCCCCGTGGGTGCTCCAGCCCCGGAGCACCCACGAAGTCGGCGCCTATGGTAGAAATGAGCAAAAAGAGCAATTACAAGAGCTTGCTGCCCTTTTGTGGGCCTCCTATTGGTCCCCACTGCAGAAAAGTCAAGCAGTTGCTCTGTGCCTCCTACCACACTGTCTAGAAGATTGGTAGGATAGTCACTGAACATTTTCAGTGAGGGAAGAGTGAGTTTAGAAAGGGAAATTACCCTGGTTTTTCCATACCGATATACAAATTACTACTCAGGGCAAGGCAAAAAACCAGGAAGTAGTTAAAAAAAAAGAAACCTACATACACAAAAACACCACACATTGCTCCTGATTCTCCTCTCTTGCCAGTATAAATCAAGAGCAACTCCTTTGAGTCCATGCAGCTACAATGGGTATGAAAATGGGGTAACAAAGAGAAGAATCCCACCCACATGTTTTTTTTCTATATTCTTACTATTTTAACCAAAACTAACAACGGACGTTATCCCCCCCGATAAAGGGCCACACAAAAGTTTTGATTCCAAAAAAAAACCTCTGGGTCTACTCTCAACAACAAATCCATCTTATTTTGAGACAGATAATGTCTGTTTAGAAGTGCATGTGAGAGTATTGAAAATAGTGAAGTCCAACAAGATACCAGTGTGTATTCAGACTTTGGTAAATGATAAAAGAGATGTATGTCTAATTACTGCACCCTCACAGAATCACAAACTAGAAACTGTTATTCAGTGGTAAACCATTTGCTTGATATGGTGCAGCATATCACACACACACACACACGCACACACACACACACACACACACACACACACACACACTTTGGTTAAACTTCATAGCTCCCTTTGGAATTGTCAGTTTAACTGGATTTGTTTTATAGAGAGCTTGTGACTGGGTCATAGTCCATAGAGTCCAGCTTTCCCTTTAATAAATAATTTCCTTTTTATAGTGCAATTAGGATGCTGTGTGTTTTTGCTATGCACCTCAAGATTTAGTGTGAGAAATGGGAGATATTAAAAATTCTTTGTCTTTCCCTCCCTAATGCAGAGACCCTGTAGACTCCAGCAATAGGGACTCTGATGCGGTTGTTGCATACACAGTATCCATTTGTTTTTCTATTATAATTTTTGTTCTGATGTTTTATTGTACAGATGCCTTTTGTATCAATTCTCAACTTCTTTCTGAGGCTTCTCAGCATCAAACTAATTGGATATGAATGGACAAACCAATACATGCATTTTTTAAATTAAAGATTCCACATTTTTTTCTGTGAATGTTAATAGTAAACCACTACAAAATTCATAGAGATATTTACAATCTGCTGGAGCTCCTACCAAAACCAAGTTTACAGTAGATGGTGACAAATAAAAACATAAATGTACTCAATACCTAAATATAATGCAGCAGAAAACAAGATGATTTTTTTCAAACCTTGCCAAGTAAATCTATAACCATTCTGATAGGTGTTTTTATTTCTTTTCCTATATAAAACATATCTGACTGAGATAAATGATGTATACACACTTTGAGACTACTGGAACAATTACTTTTAAAGCAAAATCATAATACAAGACTCTTCCACTGAAGCAGAAGAAAAAAGCATACACCTGTCTCCGCAAGCCGAACAAAAGCTAGAGAAAAGTGGTAAGCCTTGTGTAACCCTTCTGCCAGTCAGAGTTGGCAGCAACAAGGGCCAGGTTCAGTATCTAGGGGCTCCATTCCAATGACACAATGCAAAACCGGCTCGAGCACCCACCCAGTGACCTGGGACAAATATATATCACCCCCCTGGGCACCTCTAAGAGGCAGTACTTCCCCTCTTGCAAGCACAGAGTCTGAGTGTAGCAAAAACCTTTTAATGACAGAGAGAAACAACACGACATTTTGTTGGGGAAACACCACATCTAGGATTCGTAAACCAAACTGTGAGCAAAGACTCACCCCAGCAAATTGGCCATGATCTTTCCCTTTGGTTCTTGAGTCCAGCAACCCCAAAAATCACCCAAAGTCCCAAAAGTCCAACAACCCAAAAGTCCAGACCCAGAGTTCAAAAGTTCATCTGCAGAGTGCTACCACCCCCCCCCCCCAGTCTGGGTAGAAATGGGGAGGGGAGAGGTAAGGGGCACCTTACGTGGCTCGAAGCTGATTGCCCCGTCCCTTCGTGGGGCTTCGCTCTGCTCTGCTCGCCATCCCACGAGTCACTCTGCTCCGCCAGCCATCCCGCAAGCCGCTCCGGCTGTCCCGCCAACTGCTCCGCTCCACCAGCAGCTCCGCGCCATCATCCGTCCTGCAAGCCACTCCGGCTGTCCTGCCAACTGCTTCGCTCCATCAGCAGCTCCGCACCGTCAGCCGTCCCGCCAGCTGCTCAGCAATATATCTTCCGGCTCCCCCATTACTTAACACAGTGCTCAGTGATTTCAGCTTGAGCCTTAGTGCTAAATTTCCACCATTAGCCCCGAGTGATTCCAACTCAGCAGCCTGTGATTAAACTCCTAAGGAATGCAAACTTAGCTCTGATATCCCACAGTGGGTGGAGATATATATATATATGCAACTGACATTTAGGGCCCTAGAAGAGGCCCATGCCACCAGGTACAAATACCTATCCCCAGCCTCTCTCAATTCAGTGGGTTTTGGAACCCATGTCCCTCGCCTAGCGAGTGCTGCTTCGTTGATGGCGAGTCCCTCCATCATAACAAAAGGTCACTGTCCTTGATTCACATAATCAAGGTAACAACACTTTATTCTTCCTTCCCCAATAACAGAGAAACTGGGGATCCCACAGCAGCCAAAGTGACCATTTGGGAAAGCGATCCATCATGCTTTCAGGGTGGGTGTGTCCATGCAAACAAGATTAGCTCCTGACATCCCTTTCCACAACTCACCACCAGATGTCAGCGTAGAGCTCATCCTGACTCTGCTTACACTTGCACCATGCCCTAAAAATCAGCAAGCTTGAACGCTGGCATACTAGATGGAAGAAACAAATTCCAGAATAAAAGGTCCTTCACTAGAATGTCCAGCCCAACAGTCCCCCTAAGTTAAAACCTGTAGACTGTAACCTTCATTCCCCTGGAAAATCTCAACTGTCAAAGCACTTGTGTTACATTGGAACTGTCCCACAGCCATATTTAAATTAATTAATTTCTCTTCTCCTGTTTAGAAATATTCCAACCAAATCAGGAAGCAGGAACAGTATCATGTGACTCAGATGACCAACCACACATCACGAACAGCAAATAGAGACTTTGTCAAACTGACTAGCTCTTGAAAAAGCCTAGGGCGAAATACAGTTGTATAAAAGTGCTTGAACAGTTCTGCACAACAGACAAAATTCATATTAATCTATGTGTAGGCCATTAATTTGCAAATAGAAAGATGGGCTACAATTTATGAATAAATTATTTGTTGTGAATAATTTCCATAGATTCATTGAAATGTAGGGCTGGAAGGGACTCAAGCTGCTTAACCTGGGTTAGCCCTAGAGATTCAATATTATCAACATTGCTGATCATTTACACACAGACACAAAGCCATAGATGCTGAAACCAGGAGTGCTGGGGATGCTGCTGCACCCCCTGACTTGAAGGGGTTTCCAATTTCCAGTTTGATTCAATGGCTCTCAGCACTCCCACTATACAAATTGTTCCAGCACTCCTGCACACAGCTCTCCTCCCAGCCAAATTCTGCAGGCACAGTTGAGACAGCCAGTTTTGAACACTTGGCTCAATAAAGAAGTTACAGTCTTGAAAAAGTAACCATGGAAGACAATCTTTCCGTACCCAAATGGGATCACTCTGTAGCCCCTTGTTAACCTTCATTGTTACAGCATGAGGAGAAAAGTTCTAATGATTAAACATCCGAAAACTACAAGAAAAAAAAAGTATACTGTACCAGAAAACTCAGAGTACATAGCCTCATAACTGCCATAATTGTATTTTTCTCACTGGCTGTTCTGGTGTATGCCTGTACTATGCATTCATAGCATTATCAGAAATTTGTGGATTCAGTGCATAGCTTCTCATTTTATTCTGTTATCTTTTAAAATTTTCTTTCCAGAAATGCAGAAAGACAGATCTCAAAAGCCAAGGATGCCTGAGGAACAGATCTAGGATTTTGCAATATGGGAATGAGTTAGAAATGGAAGGAAGGTTTGCAATGCAGATTAGAAAGCACATTTTATTAGTATTCTAATTTGAATGCTAAGAGGAAAACCATACTGTTTTGAACCAAACAACCAATTTTTGCCAAAAAGATTTTTTAATAACCCTCAAAAAATCAGCTACAAATTATAACAACATTTCTGAAGAAAGAATTAAGATAAGTATTATTTATTTGAAAATAAAGAGTTTTCAGGGAGCTTTTCAAGATAACCAAGCTCAAAAGTCACTCTTTTCCTATTAGTATAACTACCTTTTTGTGCACGCACCGTCCATCTGCACCAAGCACACCTCAGGCACAGCTGAGAATCTTGCCTACCCCCGCCCTCCCCATTTCGTTTAGATGAACACTTGAATTCTATAGAAACAGATCTGGACAGCTGAATGCCCTGACCCCATACCTGCCACTGGAAGCAGTGTAAATACAGGAAGCAAAACCCACAAGAAGTGAATATATTGTGTTATACAATACAACGCCTATTGTACTAAAGCTATACTTTGCCCTCAGTTTTCCAGTACTGCCTCTCTCTCTCTCTCTCATGTTTTAGATTAAGCCCTTGACAGCAGGGACTTTTCTTCAGTTGATGTCTTTATAACATCAGTCATTCTTCGGAGTGTAACAAATACATAAATAATCATGGGTGCTTCAGGAAGGTTTCATGGGGGCAGAGTAAGACAGCTGCATAGGAAGGAAGAGTGGGAATGAGGGTGCTGATCATGCAGGGAAGAGGCTGCAGGAGTGAGATACATGAAGGGGTTTGTGATGGGGCTGGACTTACCATTAGTGCTACCTAGTTGTTAGGTCACTGGGCCCCAGCTCTCCCATCCCTTGCCCTCAGCCATTCCTGCTCTGTGACAGACCATCTTCTAGTAATGACTCAGCCCTCCAGCCAGGTCAGCAGTTGAGTCCATGCTCTTCCAGCGCAACAGAATCTACCAAAATATATGAATGTCCCCACAAAAGAAAGTGTTTTCAGCCCAACTCAAGGCACCTGTGGGAAGTGTACTCTTGCCTCAAGGCTTACAATATCTCTGTCTCCCCTTATCTCCATAGAGGGAAGGGAAGGAGCTCCATCCTGCTTCATAAGATGTTGGTTAATAGAGGAGCAGAGGCCCTCCCACTCCACCAGGCTCCACCCAGGGCCCTGCAAGTGGCAACAAGAGCAAGCCTCCAGCTGTGCTCCAAGGCTGTCTCTCAGGGCTACTTCCTACCATTTACTTTCCCAGCACAGGGTGTGGTCACAAACAATCCAAGTGAAGCATTCCTTAATCCTTAAAAACAAGCTACGCTCTCCTCTGGAGCGGGGACCTGGGGTAGCTGCCACTCATGGACCTCCTACAGCAAGGGCTCCCACTATATCCTTATTTAGGAGTTCTCAGGATAGGTCCACCCCCCCCCCCCGCATCCTATCTGCTATTTCCCACCCTTAGTGGGGTGTCTGGCTCTCTTTCAAACTCCTCCACCAGCTAGAGTAGCCTTTGTAGGTGGGGTGGGGCTACATGGGCCGAGAACTGCTTCTTAACCCCTTCTATCCCAGGGTGGGATTTATATACCCCATCACAGGGCTGAATATGCAATATTCAAAGGAAAACAGAATAACTACAAAAGGTGAGCCAAGTTGGTAAACAGAGTTCAGGCATTCTGGGTGTTTTTTCAAACCCAACAACCACCAAACAAAATACTCCTTTAAAGGATGATGAATGAGGCCATTCATTAAAGAGGAAGAGATTGCCCAGTGCTAAGATATAAAAACATTCCCAAATCCATTTATACACTTGCCAACATAGTCACCAATTTTATTCTTGTTTGAAGTTCCTTGCCACACTTTGGTGCCAACTCAAAGCCTCTTCCTTATATTCCTTGTATGGTTTAAGAGCCCTAGAGCAGGGTTTTCCAAACCCAATCAGAAAGAAGTACAGAAATAGTACTGCAACCTACTCCAAGGGAGGGCCTTCCAAAATGTGTGTGTGGAAAAGACACCTGCCACATGGAAAAAGAGCTTAGTTTTATTCCCTTCCCCTTGACCTCACACAAGGCTCAATATGGGTCCATGGACTCAACCAAAAAAAGAAGGAGGCAGTGGGTGAGTTGGGCAGAAGAGCGGATGAACATTATTTCCTACCCAGTATTAGCACAGTATAGGGGCTGTATTTCATTTCCACAGCTACCCGCCACGAGAGGGAACTCCTTCTCCTCCCCCATAACCCAACCCCTTTAAAGTGAAGGCCCAGGTAAACTTCCAGGCAGGGAAGCCATGGCAGCATAGTTTCAATGGAGCCACACTGATAGGGAGAGGAGCCTGCCATGAAAACACAACCAGAGCAGAGCTTCTAACAGGTTCTGTGTGGATCTAGAGTGGGCCCCACAACTGCTGAGAAAATTTCATCCAGGAAACATTACTGAGATATGCTCTTCTTTAGTCTCTTCCCATAGGAAAACCCATCTTTTAAACGGGGTTTGAGAAAGACCTGAACAGAGGGGGAAATATATATTTGGAGAAGCACACTGTAACCATCTGCAAGGGGAAGCTTGATTTTTAATTCTTGTTAGCCCATTTATGCTTTGGACTCAATGTCTGGTATTGAATAGGCTGTACAGTGGTTTGGTTTTGGCAAGTCTAAAGGAAAACAGAAGTAATATTTCTTTTGCCTCTTATACCCCATTGGAGGTGAGAGCCTCCTACCGCTACCAGATCCCCCACTAAAAAAAACCCACCCACATAGTTGGAGAAACACTTCTCTAAAGCTGTTAGTAAGCCTCTTCATCCCCCCAAATTATCCCCTTCCCTCCAGAGGAAGGCAATAATCTATGCCAAAATATCTATCTGGGATTAAGTGTTCTGCTAATTCAGAAACTTCATTACAATGTCCATAATTTCATTTTCCTCTGATTCCTGGAGTAACCCAGTGTGGCTAGCAGGGATACCACAAGCAGCTATAAGAAATTCCAAATAGTTTTTGCAGCCCAGAAAAGTACACTGAAAAGCTTGTGTGTAATTCAATCAAATTATGGTCATCATACAAAGATACAATAAATGTCCCTCAAATCTTCTTAGTCTCCAACCTTCAGCACTTATATACTGAGGAGACAGTCGCCTTTGAAATAGCGAAGATAGATAAATGGATGGATAAATAGCCATTTAAAGAAGGAATTGTTAATTTATGTTTTGCTTCACTAGTTTCTATGACAGGTTACTAGCCTAGAGAGCAGGGTTAATGCTGTGGAGACTAAAATAGGGTGTGAATGTTGTATATTTCAGTGGAACTCAACCATGATGAGTTCCATGAGTTTGCACAAATCAGCATGATTTGCTTCCCTCAGCTAAAGGAAGTCTGTCTATCTCCTTAGCCCTTTTTTACTGAGGGCATTTCTTTTTCTCAGTTTATTCAGGAGCCAACCTCGGTGTTTATAGATTTCCTCTGATAAAGTGAACATCCTTTGGGTTTCCTTTCAGCAAGTTTCAGTATTTTAGACTTGCCTATATTCTGTCAGCAAGGACTGCAATAGCAGCCTCTGGAGAATTGGATGGTTATGACAGGATTTGATAGGAAGCATGTAGGCAGGTTCAAACTCAGTGTTTTACATGCCAATTAGAGGATTGCTTCATATCTATATAATAAATATTCTTATGGCTTTTTCATTCATCATTAAAACTGATACGCTAACTTCATATCTTCCACTGTTAACAGGATGTCTGTCTGTTTTATGCTATGCTGTTTTATGCTACGCTGGATGGTAAATACTCACTTTCCTTTTTCCTCCATTGAACCATGTCTGAGAGACTAGCAAAACTGCTTTGCATCCTTTCAGAAAAATGGTTACAAGAGGGGACACTGCAGTCTCCCACATATAGTGTTAAGGTTCCAGGACAGAGTGCTAACTTCTATTTCCTCTACTGGGGAAATAGTACAAGAGCAGCCAAATGGTGGTAGATTTTGGAAGTATTCTTTTGACTCTGAAAGTTTTCCCTCTCAGGTCTTTATATTTGGTGCATGATTGCAAGAGTTGTGTGAATACTTTTCAGCTCTCCCTCCATGTACCCAGACAGCTCCAGGTAGGAGAATCTTGCTCCGGCAATCCAAATCACACGAGTCCCTGTTGAACATTAGCAAGAAATACGACCACATATGGGGAGGGGGACGGGTTGAAGGAAGAGCAGGAGAGAAAACGTACGAGTCCCATAGCCATACTGTAGTCAGCACAGGAGTACAAATTCCGGGAGGTATGGCAAGACATGTGATCCTGATCCTCCTAGCATTGCATCTACAGGAACAGCAGTGCGGTATGGGCAGCAGTATACAATCTTAAAATAGAGCCCCTCTGAGTAGTGACTGCTGAACAGGAAGGTGCAGTGCAGCCTTGCAGGGAGAACATAGAATTTAGCACTATAGGAATTGTCATACTGGATCAGACTTGAGGTCCATCCTGTCCAGTCTTTGCCAGTGACCTACACCAGGTGCTTCAGAGAAAATGGTAAGAATCCTGCAGCAGATAGAAGTGGAGCAATTCTACCCCCCATAATAGATCTTCTCCTAATCCTTTTTAGATAAAAATTGGCTTAAGTCCTGAAAAATGAAATTTAATATCACTTCCAAAATGTTGTAAGCATAAACTATTATAACTCTGGATATTCTCATTATCCACATAAATTCCCAACCCCTTTTAGAAGCTAAGTTCTTGGCCTCAACAACGTTCATCTGTAATGAGCTCTGTATTTGATTTTATCCTGTATTCTCCTACCAGCAGTAGTAATGAAACTACAGTGACTTTATCATCTTGTTTCCTTTTTAAAAATGTTTGTTAGCATTATCTGGAAAACAGTTGAGATAATAGTGATAACTTCATGATATAGGGAAAAGGGACCCTTAAATATAATGCCTCCCAAAATATGAGCAATTTAACATCAGGATGATCTTACTACTCATTTCTCAAATCCTTCCCTTCATATTATCCTAGTCTTTTTTCCACTGGTATTTATTGAGCCATGCTATTGGTATTTGTAAGATTTGTTTATTTTTAAATGATTGTATTGGGCACCTTTGGCAATAAATATTTAATATTACTACTTTATCACATAGACAATATATTCCTTTTGTTTCCAATAAATTGTATTTTCTGTTAACATATGAATTTGATAAGATTTTTTTAAAATTGCAAATAGGAATTAACCACATTCCCTAGTTTAAAGAAATCTCTCTCTGTTTATCATCTATCTATCTACCTACCTAGATAGATAGATATGGCAAAGAGCATTCAATGCTCATATGCAAAAGGCATTCTGAACCCTTGTCTGACCTGGATACCGAAAACTCTGTGCCTTGCTTCCAGATTTCACTTTCTCCAGTCTGTCATTTTCTCTAGACTCTTATTATCTGTGATATGAAATGCTGTGCACTGATAGATATTGGCAGGTCCTGATTAAAATTCATTTCACATAGCTTGCTGTTACTTCAAAGGAACAAAGGTCTTTTTTCCCCAGTCTTAAGAACTGAAAATCCAAGTTATCTTTGAAGTTTAAGCATGAAAACTGGGTCTTTGTTTGATAAGCAACATCTGATGTTTCCTCTCTTCTCAGCTCAACAACTGGCCACTATTGAGAATCTACAAAAACTGATTTTTGGTTTTGTCATCTCTGGGTGCTGCTGACAGCTAACAAACTGCTATTTGACAAGCAATACTTACCCTTATCCAATTCGTGAAACTGAGGGAAAAGAAAGGTACCATAGCCTCAGAGAGAGTTTATCCGCAGACTAGCTCAGTTTCTTTCATCTCAAGGGAGCCTGCCTCATTTTAATGCAGTTTCCTTCTTTGCCAGTCATTGTATGGTACTTAAACACTACCCCTTCCACCCTTGCTCATCAGCTCCATGTGTACTTCCAATCACTCCCCATTCCCCCTGCCTGCCTAACAACAATTCCAAACCAATTCTGCATTGCGGGAGTCTGGCACTTAAATAAAAGTGGAAAATTGGTGAAACATTTGACAGTTGCAACTTGAGCTGACCTATTTAAAGCAATTCAAGTTATGTTTTTCATACATGATGATCTTTCTTTCATGTTTTTCCAGTGATGTCAAGCCCCCACACAGTTCCTAGTGAGGTCAATGGGAACTACAGGTAGCTCAGTACCACTGGGGGAAAAAATCACATCACTTATTTTAGGTGCCAAAGTGTGGCTCTAGCTACCTGGCCATAGGCACTCAAGTTTGAAAATTTTGTCCCGAGTTACTTGCCTTAGATCACTCAATAATCCAGTGACAGAACCTGGATCTTCTGTCTGGCAATCCTTACTCTAGCCCCCAAAAGGTCCACCTTCATTTTTCAAGCCCCTAAGCAAAATGAGATATGTGGGGGGCCCCAGCTAAGTCCCTCCACTTCTTTTTACTAGCCCTCTCCCAAAATCCTTGAACTCAGCTACTGAGTCACAGTGTTCCATGTACTATTAGCAGCCAAGCTGAGAAGATCCCTTTTTAAAAATAAGTGTGCAGTTGTTTCCATGAACCCAAATCTGTATTTTTTGGCAAAAGAAGGTTTCACGGAGCTTCAGTCAGTTCTACTTTCATCAATAAAACTGAAGGGACTTCCAACCTGGTATAGAACACACGTAACTTTAAGGGGGGGGGGGGGACCAAAAAGAGAGAGAATTAGAAATAGCAAGAAAGAAAAAGAAAACACTTCTAGGGTAACTTTCTTATTCATGTTAATGTGTTGATGATGTTCAATTTGCAGTGTGTTTTTTAGCACTACAAAAGTGAGAAGATTCATTCCCTGAACCAAGCAACATACAACTGATGTAACGTTCTTCTAGGTCATTATATTTCCCTGGCAGACAGACAACTTTTAAAAATATGGTGATAAAAGCATCCCATCACACAAAAGTACATTTATTTTTAAAAAGGGGATTATCTCACCTTGTCTGCCAATAATACTGGCTGTTAGCATTTCATGTAGCAGAGTTGAAGGAATTTGGGAGAGGGCTAGTCAAAATTTGCTGGAGGAGTTAGCTGGGAGCTAGACTCAAAATGGAAGACAAGCAGGAACATAATTTTTAAAAGTAGCCTTGAAACAGAAATTTTTCATTGCGAGATATGATCCATTCCCAATTCCCTACCACCAGCTTGACAGTGTGTGCATAGACCACTTCTAGTCTGGCAGCGCTGTGACTGAAGACGATGCTAATGTAAACAACATCGTAAGTTGCAACTGCTTGTCTATCCTATATATAGGTTGTAGCAAATACCACTGCCTGCAGTGAAGATTCTACCTTTGCTTTCACATATATTATGCAAAATGCAGCAGGCAGAAAATGTAATTGCTACATTAGTCACTGAACTGGCATTGAGGGTCAACAGACCTCTCCATCTTAATTTCAAGAATCTTACACCTACTGAGTATATAGCTGAATCAGTGTCTCTTTGTGTTTGTGTAACCCGGCAATGGTTTCAGAAGTCATGGCAAAAGTAGGTATATGCAACAACCCAGAATCACAGTCGGGAATGGAGAAACCATTAATGTCATTGTGACACAATGGGAATAGGGTTCCACTTTGCCCACTCTTGAAAATAATTTGAAAATTCTGGCATCATTTTTACTGAGACACACTGTGTACATATCAAAGAACTGCCACAATGATCCACGGACCACTGGGGACTTCCTGAGTAGTACCCCTTTCTCTTAATATAGTCCTGAGCTTGTTTGAAGGCACAGGGTGGGGAGTGTTCAGAATGGGCACATGAATTCCATCAACAACTGATGCACAAGTTCAGAAAGCATAATTATTTAAATTGCTTGTTGATCTCAAGCAATCTGGCCACCTTCATTACATGTCCCTGCAACATACAAGCTAATGCCATTCAGCACCCACCATAGACCTCTCATCCCCAGTCTGGTACCCAACTGACCCATCACACTTGGAGCCAGCCAGCTTCCATGGGGCAATCACCTTTCATTCTCTTTTCCATAGTGATGGGAGCTCTCATCCTCATGGTCTGGTACAGCTTCAGAGAGCAGAACTGTGGGACAGACGCACAGAAGGAAGTCCAACTATGACAGCAAAACTGCATCCAACACATCACAACTAGTGTGGAAATACTGCATCTCTGATGTTTAAAAATGATGTGATCCTACTGGTTCAGTTACTAACACTCCCATTCTCTAACAGCTCCAGAATCTGAAGAGAACCAAGGCCTGAAGCATTCCTGTCTCTACACATGAGAGTGTGGCAGGGAGCGGCATTGAATTGGACCACAGAAACAGTTGTGCACCCCTGCCCCACTGCTACAATTGATTTAGCTATTTGTTATGAGTCACATTTGTTAACCCAAAGCAGGGCTAACTGAGTAACATTTCACAAATCAGTCCAGATTTTTTTTCAAATGTATTTGTTATTCATGTACTTTGGATGAATGATTTTCAGCCTATAGATCATTCGAAAACTGTCCCTTTCAAGTATTCAGTCATTATTTGTGACAGGTTAGCCCATTTGGATGACAAGCATTAACTGTCACTTCGCTGTCTTTCCCTGTTCCAACAGCCCTGCCCCCTTTCTTTTGTCCTCATCCCTTTTTCAGGATCTTCTAGCACCTTGAAGACAGCAGGCCCTTGCCTTTTTGTAGAAGAGGAGACATCTTTCCCCCACTCTTACTTACTGACTTCTTTAGAGCCAGATTTTCTGGTGAAGAAAACTGACTGGTGGTAAGCAATTGATTATGTGGGTAGCAAAGTTTTAAAGGTCACCAGATCACATGATTGGGATAAGAGTAATTCACTGTAGTTTTGTTTTCTACATTTTATTTGCCAGAGTAACCATATTAACATGGTTCAGTAGTTACGCCACCTGCAATATCTAGCAAATAAAACACCATCTAACTGCATGACTTGCTTATTACCATCTGTCACTTGAAGAGCTCTTACTTGAACTTGGCTGCTATCAGCTTCTTGAAGAGATACTTTTTTATAATTAGTTTTTTGAAATAGCTTAAAAATAAGATTAAAGCAGGATTTTTATTGTATGACTGCCAGGCATTTTATGACCCAACCTATGAGCACAACTTTAAACAAAAGATTGATCACTTAAGTTAGTTAGAATTCAGTGCAACAATTTATGAAATGCTTGAAACTAAACAAATAAAATAAACAAACAGCACATACTTAAACATGCTTTCAGAATTATGGGGCTCTAAAAAAACAACAACCCCACAATATCCAGCCAGAAGCCATAAAAAAAATCAGAGCTGTTTGACACTGTGGGGAAATATGAGTTTTGCATTTTATAATTTCAAAACTTGTTGTCAACAGACAACTTATGTTACTTTAGATTCCACTCATCACAGCATAACATAATTCCTCATGGCATGACCAAGTAAGATATATCCCTTTGGGCTGACACTACTTATTGTTTTTTGTCTCCTATAAATGATTTGTGGCTATGTTTTGAATTTTGGTATGGGAGCATTTCCAGAAGCTTATAAAAAGAAGCAGTACATTCAGCAGAACAGACATTCTGGTATCTTAGAAAGCAGGAGAACCTAGAATGAGACAAAAGGTTATCCTTTGCATTTTCTCCTACTCCTTTTTGCCAAAATCCTTCTGCCTTTTCTTTGCATGCAAACTCATCAAGTTGTCACTGGATCTGTTAATACTGCTTGCTTCTGACTATATGAGCATGTTAATGAGTATGCTAGCTGCAGCTCTGTAGTGGTATGGCTGGAGCAGTGCCCCTAGTGGACCTTCCAGGAGCCCAGATGCAAGTGGCCGGAGGGTGGGGGAGGGCAGGGGAGGGGAAAGGAGAGATGCAGATGCAAGTGGCCGGGGGAGATGGGGAGAGAGGGAGGAAAGAGTCTCTACCTCTGGAGTCCACCGAGGCAGGCTTTGGCCCACCAGCTAATTGTCCCTTCAATCTTATTCCTCTTCTGGGCTGGGATTGAGGGGGCACAGCCCCAAAAATGTTATAGGACACCTTTCTGAGTAAAATCTGTAGCCCAATGGGCCAGTATACCTCTATTATATTCACTGCTTTGCATTATATTCTGCTTTATTATATTCAGCAGTAATGCAAGGAATGGACAGGCTTGTATCCTGTAAGAACTGGATTCAGCAGTTAACATGAGGTTTGAAGCCTACAAACTTTGGCACAGAGAAATGTAGATAACTCATACGTTTTGGGGAACTGTAAGTAGAGAGAGAGAGAGTGCGCGCGCGCGTAAGGGGGGGGGAATTTTGTCCATAATGACATCATCCAGCCACAGAACATGAACTGACACCAGTTTCTGGAAGGTTTTTAGGATGGAACATCTGATCACAAGAGTGCCATAGCAACAAATTGACGTATATGATAATGGGGTGAAATCATAAATACACTAACCATAGAAGGAGAACACCTTGACATTGGTAAGGGAAGGAAATACAAATAAGGAAGAGGGGAGAAACCCCTATTGAATATGCATTAGACATGGTAATGTGAGTGTAACATATTATAAGAGTGGCATCCCAGGGCAGTAGGGGAGAGAGATGTAGACCTTGGGAGGGGCCAGCATGGTGGCCACTGGTGAAGATGAGGAAGATAATGGCTAACATTTCAGGTTGTTCTGCAAGGAATGGTATGAGTATGGTTGTTCAGATGTACTTTCTGTATTATCTCTATCTACCTTACTGAGTTAGAGCGTGTGTGACCTTGCTAAACGTATTAATAAATTATTTATTTGTAAATATAAAAGAGTTCCTATAGTGTGAGTGTTGCACCTGTGCACTTCAGGGTTCCCAACTATATAATAATTTTAATAATACTGGGCCTGATCTTGGGACGAGAACCTGTCAACCTTCAAAGTGATAATTGGGAATTTTTATTCATAATCTATAGATCAGGCTACAGATCACACCTTAAAGTACATCTTTTCTCCCTAATAATATCACTTATCAGTTTTTATACCTTGAATGAAGAAATGGATTAGCATTCATTTCACACTGGGTGGAATAAAGAATACTCAGACTTTTATTCTAAATGTTTCAATATCAAAAAATCATGGAAAAAAGCAGCAGTTTGTTGATTGAAACCCCATTACTATCTATGTTGGTCTATAATTAAATTAATATTTATGGAACTGTTTTTACAATGTTCACAGAAGATTTCACCAACTAATTGACTGAAACCTACCCCTCCCCCCCCAAAAAACCCTACAGTCTTATCCCCAGCACCGACAAATAAGAGCAACAACTTTACCAACAGTGCAAGACACATTATCAGTGTCATGATCTTTGACCTTTAATACTTTCAAGAGTTGTCCCTAGGGAAATCTTCTCCTGGAATGTTAATCTGTTGCTTCTCTGACCTCCTACACATGTACCACATTATTATTACAATCCACATGCTTCTCTTTTCATGCTGTCATTTTGACAATGGAACCAATGGACAATTAATTTCTAGACTAGATAGCTGAAACAAAGGGTGTGTGTCTGTAAGTGAAATCAGATTGAAAGCGATATTTTTAAAATTACAGTAAAATTTCTTTTCTGCAACATGCACAGATTTCTAATTATATGCCATGCTGGGTAACAAGTGGGTGGAGAATATGTAACAATGGATCAGTGATGATTCATGATCACAGTTCCTGCATTTCTTTCAAACATTTTCACAGCTTATCCTTGAAACACAAATTTGCCTCTGAACAGTGTCTAGGCAGATTTATCACCTGAGTTTTCCTAGTCTTCATCATCGCTCTTTCATGTGCCAGATGTTTGTTTCATCTTAAGAATGATCACAAAGCTTATTAGGACTGCCTGTGTCTCAACAATGCTAAAACAGGGAGAAGGAAACACTGACAACTCTCCAGCACCAAGGCTGTTAAAGTGGGAGCTGTTATCGCAGGTCAGAGTCTGTGACTACACGTGAGACTCCTTGCAGCTTGCACTGTTTGAATGCAATAGTGCAGTGCATTCATTTTAGCCATCCTGATTCTGTTGCACACCATGCATTCTGTCTGCAAACAGTCATAGGTGCTGGAACTAGGGGTGTTGGTAGTGTTACAGCACACCCTAGCTTGAAGTAGTAATAACACCACAAATGCATGGTTTCCGCCTTCAACGCTGCCTTTGTGAACATTGTTCCAGCACCACTGTACACAGCACTCCCTGAAAGCCTGAGGAGTGTTGCCCTTGTCTTACAATGGATGACACGGTTCTTTGGAGCAGACACATGATACCTTTCATATACAATGTGCATGTGCCCCTTTCAAAAAAGAGGCCTGTCCCCCTTCCTCACCAACTTGCACAATGGGAGGGGCACACAGTAGGTGAAGCTGACTGCATCATTCTTAAGGCACCACTCTAATGCACAACTGCTCCTCACTGGGCCTGTCTCAGCAAAATCCCTCTTGGCGTTTTCACTTTGACCATGAACTTCTGCAACAGCCATTCCTCGGGGCTATGCCTAAGCCAGCTATGTCAAAGGGGACAATTTTGTGAAAGTGTTTTTGAATATATTTTTTTTTAGTTTTTTAAAAAAGTTTGACGGACATTTTTGATTGAAAAACAGGGTAAACATTTCATGAAAATGTTGTCAAACTTCCCCCTCCTCCCAATTTCCCCCATCCCAAAAATTTCAAGATTTGAAAAATTGTATATGCCTAACTACACACAAGCTGGCCCAGGGAGACAAGTTCTCCCTTATGATTTTTAGCCCATTGTTAGGGTACTAACCTGGGATGCAGGGAACCCCAGTTCAATTTCCCCCTCTCCCTGCTGGGAACAAGGGATTTCAATATGTGTTTTCCACCTCTAAAGTGACTGCCCTAACCACAGGGCTATTCTGATGTGTGTCTCTCTCAGTCTCTCCTGTTGAAGCCATTCCACTGTATATTAACTAATTAAATCTGAATTGGACCAGAAAGAGAATGATTTTATAATGCAGTGATGAGGATATTCACCCGAGATGTGGGAAAACCACATTCAATTTTTTCCCCCATCACAGGCATAGAGAAGACTTGACCCAGGGTCTCCCATATGTCAGGTTAGTAGCCCAACCACTGGGCTAAAGGCAGGTCACAGCCTCCCCCTCTCTACCTGTTCAGTGTGGTGTAAAGCATGCTATGTGAAAACCTACCAGATTGGGCCCCGCAGGTAAGATAGGCAGGGGAATGATAGGCACACCTAAAATGAGCCATTGTGCACATGCCCAGCAGCTGAAACTTAAGCACCTTAGGAGACTTTTACAAGAAAAATTCAGGTGCCAAGGGATTTTAAGTGCCTGCAGATTTAGGGAGAAGGGGTTTAGAGGATCCCAGTGGCACCTAAATACTGGACATAGGAACCTAACTCCTACTTTAGACACCTAAGTCCTTTTGTGAATCTGGGTCTTAGTTTTTTATTTAAGATTTGGCGTAGGTGGTAGACTTACTTTTTAGCTATTTTCCATGAGTATTTGCTGCTCAAATAGAGTTTTCAGTAAACATGTTTTTATACATAATAAAATGATCATGTGAAGCCATTCAATGTAATGAAACACTCCAGCTCTGAGTTCTAGCCATACAGTTTATGGCAAGCTTTTTAAGTGTTTTTTGTTTATTTTTAAGGTTAAGGAAAAGTGGTCTCCAGGACTGGGTGAGAATATCACTTTTTGGCAACATCTATTTACATTTTTGAACTGCCTATTTAAAGTGAATCCTAAATTATAGATACACTGAGAAAAGTTGCTTTGGAATTGTCATTACATGGGGAAAATTATGGGAATTAAGCTCATAACTTAATTTAAGATGGTGGAACATCATTAAAATTAAAAATCCCTTTTAATGTATCTTTGTTCCAGATTAGAAAGAAACTAAAGTGATTTTCTAAGAAAAAAGTAAAATACCTTTTCATGTCTTTTTAAAGATCCCTAAGATGAAGGAAAAGGTTTCCTAAGGGACAGTATGTAGGAGCAAAGGGCACTCAGATGACTGAGTTCAAGTTACCTGGCTAGGACAATAAAAGGTAGCTGCTGAAGAGTGACAAGAAAGCCAGGCTCTTTTTGCACTTCTTGAAGAAACCTCAAATTAATTGATCTCAGTAACCCACATGGCTAACAGTAGGCTTTTTGAATGGGAAATTATTTAGGGCCAGATTTGAAAAAGTTCTTAGGTGCTTAAAGAGGCAAACAGGTGCTTCTGGAATTTTCAAAGGCTCAAGCACCTTACGCACTTTTGAAAATTGCTTTAGGCACCTATTTGTATCTTTAAGCACCTCAACAGCTTTTAAAGTGTGTTCCTCAGTTGCTACCTTGGAGGAATGTCACTGGGAGCCAGGGCTGCATACGCACTGTGCAAGAGATTTGGTACCGGACACATTTTTTGAGTGGTGAGGGGCTTGCTGTACTCTTTCATATTTGTATAGAATGTTGAACTGCAGAGGTTTTGTCTTTATTTTCAGTGCTAGGCACAAGAAACATGATAACTGTGGCAGATATTTGAATAAGCATGCCTAATAGAATAGGCAGGGGATGCTGCCCTGCAGCATGTCCCCTCGAGCTGGTGCACTGCACTTCCCTTGGGTTCTTTTAACCAATTTCCCAGCGTAGCTTGGTTCAAAACATGTACCCCCTTCAAAGTGTCAGATTTTTAAAGTCTTCCTATGAAGTTTAACTCACTTTGTTAATCACCCCAGTTCATGCCCACTCTGGGCCCCATATAAGATTCCTAGTCTGCTTCTTGCCACTGTTCAGGAAGTCTCCCCATTCCTGGAGCTGGTGGTGTACTTTGAATGGTCACTCTCTGTCTCTCCTCAAGCCAGGAGTCCCAATCTCCCATCCTGGAGCAGGGTTCACTTCACACAGTCACTCTGCAAGACAGGAGTCCAGGCCATCCTCCTGGAGCTGGGCTGTAATTTGGGTCACTGTAAGGCCTCAGACAGGTTCTCTTCCAGCTGGCTCTTCCTCCTCTCCCTCCCATTAGTCCTGTTAGTTCCCTTTTCCCAGCTCATCCCCATTTGGTCAGGTCAGAAGGGAGTCTTGCCCTGCTCTCTCTGCAAGGCTCCTGCTCCCCCCCTTAAAGAGACAGTAATTGACTTTCTCTAAAACACTACGTATACCCTGTTTCCTCTCTACTGATACCTCCTATTTCCTAGGTCTTTGCATATCAAAATCTCCAAGACTCTTAAAGAGCCATGCCAGGTGACCGGGGCTGTGGGTGGACTCACCTCAAGGCACCACTACCTTTAATGGGGCAGATTTCCCCATCGCAGTAACAAATGGTGCAAACTTATGATTCATCCTCAACAATGCTGAGCCATCATTCAGATAAAGCCCTTTGCTTGAGATATTTTGGTATGTAAGGATACACTCTTTTGTGAATCTGAATCAAATCCCATCCATCATGTATTACCTTTCACTCCACTGATTATATTAGAAATCCAAGCTGGAGCTAGAAATCTATGCTAGATAAAGTGCAAACTGGAAATAAAATAAAAGGGGCAAAGAGTAGATGTATATCAAGGTAAGTAATACAACTTATTTAAACTCATTAGAAGTGAGAAGGTTTAAATGTAACTGTTAGGTTTCTAGGCCTCCAAGGGGAAATGGGAGCAATTAAAGAGGCTGATGAATTAGGAGTTAAGTTAAATTAATTGTCCCCCTCTGTCTTTACGGAAGAAGATAATGAGGACATTCCTAACCCAAAAGGATAGGGAAATCAGAGTTTGGCCTTGAAAGAGATTTAAATCTCTAAGTAGGAAGTTACAGACCAACTTGAGAAACTCCAGTGTAGTTAATCCCCAAGACCAGAAAGCATTTATTTGAAAGTTCTGAAGAGGACAGTGTTAAATAGTAGAAACACTGACAAGGATATGTAATGTGCCATATCCTTAAAAATCAACAACTGTTCGTGGAGACTGGAAAGTCCCTAATGTGGAGCCTATTTTTTAAACATGAGCCACAGGAGGTCCTGGAAACTATAGATCCATCAGCCTCGTCTCTGTTCTGAGGAAACTGATTGAGAGTCTAATTAAGGATAAGATAGTACAAGACTAGAATAAGGATAACATGATAAGGTCAAACTAGCACAGTGTCTGAAAGTGAAAATCATGCCTCTCATACCTGGCAGAGTTCTTCAAAAAAGTTAAAAGAATAGCTATGTGTGATTTACTTCAGTTTTCAAAAAAGCGTTTTATTAAGGGCACTCTAAAAAGACCATTAAAGAAAATAACTGGCTAAGAAGCAAAGTAATGATGTGGATTTAAAACTGGTTAAGCAAAAAGAAATTACAATACAATGTTGCCAACTCCAAGCATTCAAAAATCATGATTGTCTTAAAAATTATTAGATTAAAAATACCCTACAAATTGGGGATGCTTTTGATTTGTCTCCTCATACTAGAGACTTTACTCCTCAGATTTTCAGGCTTGCTTTTCTCCACAACCATGATGGCTAGAAACTTTTTTATTTTTAAATAAAGGCTGAGATTCTCACCTGAGAATCACATGAGTCCAGGAGCTGAGACATCAGGAAAAACACCAAGCATTGTAAGATTCCTGATAAAGTTGTAAGAACTGGGAACACTGGAAAAGAGAAAAAATATACAGTGACATTTGTAAGAACTGGGAACACTGTAAAAGAGAAAACATTATACAGTGAAATTTATAGCAGAGTTTGAAAGGTTCCAGAAAACAGCATTAAGGATGGCAAGACAGAACTGAGCAGGGATTTCAAGAGTTATAAATAATTGGCTGGGAAAAGAGAAAAATTAGAGGAGCCTTTAAAAAAATGTGCACACTGAAGTCCTATGTACCCAGAACAAGAGTGCGAACTTTCACATTGATAACCCATTCCTGGAGGTGAGGAGTTTCCATTTCTGTTTAAGCGACAAAGAGTCCTGTGGCACCTTATAGACTAACAGATGTATTGGAGCATAAGCGTTCGTGGGTGAATACCCACTTCTTCAGATGCATCTGAAGAAATGAGTATTCACCCACGAAAGCTTATGCTCCAATACGTTTGTTAGTCTATAAGGTGCCACAGGATTCTTTGTCCCTTCTACAGATCCAGACTAACACGGCTACCCCTCTGATACATTTCTGTTTAGTCCTTGACCTCTCTGCTGAAGGTGCTAATAAAGTTGCTTATAAGCAATGGTGGCTGGTAATGAGAGGCTGGGGATTTCTTTCTTTAAACCAATCAAAAATCGTTGTGGCAGATACCTTTCATTTCTGCCTTCTTTCCAGCAGCACAACTGAGAGTGCAGGTGGGGTGGGGGAAGAGTTCTAATTAAGCCTAGCTGTCAGTGTCTTAACCACCATGTTTTCTGCCCTGTTCTAAGCTCCGGTTTGGGTCCATCTCAGCTCATAAAGGTTGAACATTATTACCGTTTCCCCCTAATACCTTTTAGGTGACACGTACAATGAGTCTGTGGTCTTAGCTCATTTCCTAATGGATAAAGTATTTCTAAGCCCAAATATTCAAAAATCGTACGTCCCCCAAAATCATGAGATTGGCTTAAAAACATGATTTTTAATATAATGCATTTTCGGTGCTTTTTAATTGTCATCTTGTCTTGGAGCTCTGTAGCTCATTTTCAAGATGTTCAGCCAACTAAACAATTTGGGGTACTCACTTCTACACAACAAATAAATTCTACCCACTCATCCCCATCCTTCCTATAATTCTTCAACTCTAACTCCCACCACTGCTTCCCTGTGCCTCTCAAAAGTAAGCAGGCAGAATCCCTCATAAGGTGACAGAGCCCCTGGTTTCTACTTTCATTGTTGATCACAGGCCCTTACCTGCTATCTCTTTGTAATCACTGGCTGGCCAGCTCCTCACTCAACCTTTCTCTGCTTTCTTCTGCTTGGACTCCTACTGCTGCTCTTGAGGTGGGGTGGAGCTCTGCACGGAGTCTGCTTAGACTTTTGGGGGCTAAAGTTCTTTGGTCCTAAGGGGAGTGGAAAGGTAGGTTGTGAGCATGTGCAGCTCTCATCACTGCTCTATACTTTCCATGGAGAGAGGAACTAGGGACTGGACATCCACCTGTCCTGCCTGATCACTGTTGCCATCCCTGTGGCAGCAGCACTGGTAGTAGTGCAAAGGTGGGGAATTTAAAGGAAAATGCTAGTATAGGCTAGAGCTGGGAAAAATTTTTTGACAAAGTTTATTCACTGAAAAATGCAGTTTGAGGTTGACTGAAACTATTTGAGAATTCAGTGTATAGTTTCAGCCAAAAGTTTTTTTAAAAGAAAAATACAAAATGTTTTGCTTTAATGAAATGTTTTGACTTCTTCATTTTGAAACAATGTTTCATTTTGAAGGTTAGCTGCAGCATGGGGCATGGGTCATTTGCAGGTTTAAACTAGTGTAGATGGTGGAGTCTTTAAACCATGATTTGAGGACTTCAGTAATTCAGCCAGAGGTTAGGGGGTCTATTACAGGAGCAGGTGCATAAGATTCTGTTGCCTGCAATGTGCAGGAGGTCAGACTAGATCATCATGATGGTCCCCTCTGGCCTTACAGTCTATGAGACTTAGTTTAAAAACAAGAGAGGGTAAAAAACAAAATGAAAAACCTAGAAAAAATATTTCACGCCAGAGGTCTCACGCTGTCAGTACCAAAACATCCTTAGAATTTCTAAATATTATGGATGACAATTTCCTAACTCTAAAAGTGTCCATCATGGGGGAATTCTATAATTAGACATCATCTTGACAGATAAATAAGTGATCACAGAACAAAAAATTAGTGATAGCTTAGGTACAAAAGATCATGACTTGGTTATATTTGTAATGTGCAAATGGAATAAAGTTCAAACCAGTCATATATATATGTGCACAAAGCTGAAAACAATTATGAGCCAAATCAGCTGGAAGGAAGAATGTAAACAGAAAAATGTGAATGCTAATTGGGAATAGTTTAAAAACTCTTTACCAGATGTCCAAAAAGTTATAATCACACAATCAAAGAGCAGGCAACACTGATTTAAACTGACCTGATTTAGAGGGGAACTGAAGGCAGCTATAACAAATTAAAAAACAATATATAACAAATGGAAGAAAAGGAAAGTCAATAGTAATGAATATAAATTAAAAACCAGGAATTAGTAAACTCAACATAAACAAACAATGTGTGTTTTAATGTGACTAAACATAAATGTGTACATCTAGGAACAAAGATGTAGGCCATAACCATACTTACAGGATGGGGAATTGTATCCTGAGAAGCAGTGACTCTGAAAAGGATTTGAGGTCATGGTGGATCCTCAGCTGAACATGAGCTCCGAGAGCAATGCTGTGGCCAAAAGGACTAATATGATCTTTGATTGCACAAATGGGAATCTCGAGTAGTAGTAGAAGGTTATTTTACCTCTGTATTTGGCACTGGTGCAACCAACGCACTGTGCCCACTTCTGGTATACACAATTCAAGAAGGATATTGATAAATTGGAGAGTGTTCAGAGAATAACCACAAGAATAATTAAAGCATTAGAAAACGTACCTTAAACTAGTGATAGATTGAGCTCCTTGTGTCTATTTAGCTTAACAAAGAGAAGGTTAAGGGGTCACTTGATGACCGTCTATAAGTACATACTTGGGGAACAAATATTTGATAATTGACTCTTCAATCTAGCAGACAAAAGTATAACAAAATCCTAATCCTATGGCTGGAAGTTAAATCTAGACAAATTCCGACTGGAAATAAGATGTAAATTTTTAACATTGAGGGTAATTAACAGAACAATTTTCTAAGAGTCATGGTGGATTCTCTATCACTGGCTTTTTTTTTCCTTTTAAAAATATGCTCTAATTCAAAAGGAATTATTGTAGGGAAGTTCTATGACCTGTGTTAGAAAGGGGGTCCCACTAGATCACAATGGTCCCTTCTGGCCTTGGAACCTATGAAATGTTTAATCCAAAATTATTTATTTTTGGCAAGAAAAATGCTTTAGAAAGGAAAACTTTTTGGGTGGCTGAACCCAAAAAATCAATTCTTTGCTCTGCTCTAACAGAGCCAAGATCATCCAGTTTCTTGAGTTACAGGACACCTGCAATATTCAGAATTATAGAGTCTGAAATGAAAGTGAGCAGTCTCTCTTTTGCTCTCCTCCACCATCCATTTGCATAATACAAAAGCAAAAAGTCACTTAATGAAGCGAATGACTGATAAATTTAAAACAATTCAAGGAAATGTAACTTTGTACACTGTAATTCAACCTATTTAATTAATTAGCACAAGAGGGCATACTAAATTTTTTTAAGGACTGTATAATTTCATGACCATTTGTTATATGTAGTAAGAGAGTAATCAAACTGCATGATTCAGTGTATGTACTGATCATGGACTGTCATCAAGAAGGAATTTTACTCTTCCCGTACAGCCCTACACAATTACATAGTGCATTATAAGCAATTCTTTTAATTGAAAACATAAGGGATTGGTCAGGGCCAAATGCAGAATATCAGACTTGAAGGACCATCTATTGCAGGCCCATGTTTTGGGTATTTAGGATGCATTTTGCTTTAAAATTAAATATTTTTTTAAAATAACACCCTAAACATTGTAGAGATGGGAAAAGCTCCACCACACACATACACATAGCCTCAGAAGTGGGGAGCCTTTGTCTGGGCAAGCAGGGGAAAGAAAACCCATGGCTCCTTAAAGCGTTGCATCACTCCTCCTCGTGGGCACTCAGATCCCCAGAAGCACTACTCTGCTCCAGGAAGAAAAAGTTCCCCCTTTCCCCTTGTGATAAGAACAGGACCAGGTTTGGGGGCTTTGATGTGGCTGGCTATCATGGTCACCTTTCTGGGGATAGGAAGGAATTTTTCCCTCATTGCCAGACTGGCCTGGGTGGGCTGGGGTTTTTCACCAAGGACCCAGCGAGTAGTTGTAAAATTCATTTTGTCACAATTTCCACCCCCACCCCCTTTAAAAGGGGAAGGGACCATGTGCTCAGGAGTGCACTCACAAGATTGCACCTCCCGTGAAGGCCCTTCGCCCGGACCACGGGCCAGTGGTTCTCTGCGTTGCATTCCATCGTGCCTCGGGAAGACATACCTTCATCACACCATCCATTGCTG
This sequence comes from Chelydra serpentina, assembly GCA_037349315.1. Taxonomy (NCBI): domain Eukaryota; kingdom Metazoa; phylum Chordata; order Testudines; family Chelydridae; genus Chelydra; species Chelydra serpentina. The sequence goes on from JBAIAC010000042.1 coordinate 35,638,113, forward strand.
CGCTGTGGGACACTTACCTTGAAGGATCCTGACATCTCCAGTACCGTGCCTGTCCTGGGAGTGTGAGTATGTGAGTGTGAGTGTGACCTCCCTGCTTTATACAGAGTAAAATGGATTTATTTGGGGTTTGGACCCCAGTGGGAGCTGGGTATCTGAGTGCTGGAGACAGGAGCACATCTTAAGCTGTTTTCAGTTAAGCCTGCAGCTTGTGGGGGATGTGGTTCAGACTTGGATGTGTGTTTACAGCAGGCTAGCGTGCCTGGCTCAAACCAGGCAAGAGACTGAAGTCCCAAGCTGGCAGGGAAAACAGGCTCAGAGGTAGTCTAAGCACATCAGGTGGCAGTCCCAAAGGGGTTTCTGTGACCCAACCCGTCACAGGGGAATGGTATAGGGGCTCCTGATGTCTGATACAGTGAGGAGACAACCCCTCTACCCCACCCCCTTAATCCTCATACAAGGGGAAGGCAGTGGAGTCCCAGCAACAGTGCAGGTACCAGGTGTATGTAGTGGGGACCTGACAGCAGCCCCCTACCAAGTGGAATAGATTACAAAGGATGGATGACTTGCCCTGGACTAGTTATTGCTGGATAGTTCCCAGATGTGTTTCTTAATAAAGTTGTGGCCTCGTTAAACCACATTCCTGGTGTCTTGTCTCTTCCTGCTGCGTCTGGGACAATGACAACCACTCTTATTTCTGTTCAGACTTAAACCATATTTCCACTTAATTACTAGGATGTTTACCAATTACAGTATACACCAGACTTTAAACAAGACAAAGAGGAATGGAAAAATAGCCAGCCTCTTTGAAAAGCTCAACATTTCAAGTTAACTGTGCAAATTTCCAGACCAACTATTTAATATTTGTTCTCTGGTCTGTCTCACATCATTTCAGAACTTTGGTTGCTGTAATAGCACCATGCAGCTTTTACATTCACACTGTGCACACTCTGTTCCTTAGAAGAACTGGCATTTTATTTTTGTCCATGTAAAAGGTTATTGTATAATTGGTGAATTATAGGAATAATTAAGAAAAATTCAAGTCTTTCCCCAGCACAGATGGTAAGGTCTCAAAATTGATTAAAATATATTATCTATAAAAAGTGTCATACCATTAAAAATTATGCCTCAGAACCTGTGGAAGGTTTATTCTTTTGTAATTATTTATATTTGCAAAATAATATTTATTAAATATCTATAAGAGATGACATTTCAAAAAGTGAGTGCCTTTTGTACTTTTAAAATTTTTTCTATTTCATATATACTTACAGGCAGGACTTTCTTTCTTTAATATATTTTGCTCATCTAGGATATGAAAAGTTTATTTCCTTTTCCAAGTGAGAACTTTCTTTTAATTGAAAAGCTCAAATGAAACTCTAGGTACTAATGGTTATAGAGACAAATACACTGGAATTAAAGTACATGTAGAGCGCATTTCAAAGTAAAACTTCTGGTTTGACATTGACAGTTCAAATGAAATACCAAAATTAATTCTGTATACCTGTCAGAAAATATGCAGGGAAAATAAAGAAAAAAAACAAAAACAGAACCATAGTGTAAAAGGAGAAGAGGAAAAAATGGGAAAGAGAAATCTTTGTGTCTGGGTGCAGGGCAATTAAATGATGTATAACATTTGTTTCTTATTATTACTTTTTATTTTTTTCCAACTATAACAAATATACCAAAATACCAGATTCACAAAATTCATAAATAAAGAGGGTTAGGCTAAAGGAAAGCGAGGGGAAGCAACATGTCTATCTACACACATTAGTTTCATTTCTAAACTATTTCAAGTCTATGTTCTCTCTTAAGCCCTGATCCAAAGCATTTAATGGGATTACTCACATGCTTAAAGTTAAGCATATGCTTAATTTCTATGCTGTGTCAGGGCCTTAGATGTTAGTCTTACTCCAAGTGACGCTAATGTGGAATTTTGCCACTTACGTCAATAGGAACAGTCTTCAGAAGCAGGAATTCTGTTCTTCCCCTAAACACACAGCTTTGGAGGCAGGCAGACTCCCTACCCTATCCCAGAAACAGGATATATATATAATAAATGCTGTATTTTGAATTCATGCTATAATCAGGTGTTGGAGTACTTGGTGTTAAGAAGAAACTTCTCCCGCTGACATATGTCACAACTGTCCATTATGTGGCTTTTACACCTTCCTCTCAAGCATCTGGCACAGGGCACTGTCAGAGATAGGATATCATACTATATGGACCATTGGGTTCTTCTGGTAGAGCAACACCTACATTCTGAAAAAATGAAGAAAATATCTGGAAGGCAATATTGGGTAAATAAATACATTATGAGGATGAGCCACCTTCTTCAAACCTCCCCTTTCCCTCCCCCCCGCCTAGCCTACAGCAACACCCAGAATACACACACACTCCAGTAACACCATTAACTGAATGAGATTCAAAAGGATAAAATTTCCAGCTTTAAAAAACTCACGAGTTAGCCCTAGCACCTGGAATTATCTAGGCAGCTACCTTCTGTACTCCTATACTCCCCTACACACTTAGTTGAACTACATCTTTCATGGTGCATCATGATGTAGTCTCACCAGGGAATCTAGTCTTACAGAGGACAATAGGAGCATGAGGCACAAGGGCAACATTTCCCAATCAAAATATTTCTGTTTTCAACTGAAATATTTCCGGTTTTGATTTTTCATTCAAAAGTTGGACTCTTTTATAGAAACTTTACAGTGAAAACAATTTCCCCTTGTTTTTATCAAAGTTTCCATGGAAAAAGGATAATTTTTTTTACTAGTTCTGATCTCCATCCCACTTCTCCACAGAGAATAACTTTATTTTCTCAGTCCCCAGTGAATCTGGATCTTCTACCTTTTTCTCCAGAGCTACTGAGTCCTTGTCTACGAAAGGTTTTAAATTTATTTAGTTAAACTGGTAGAAATCCCAATCTGGACACTCTTATTTCAGTTTAAGGGTAGTTTATTTCAGTGTAAACTAAGCCAATTCCCAATAGGGTTAAGATACATAAAATTAGCCTGGTTTAACCCAAACTAATGTTTTGCACACATTTAACTAAACTGGTTTTAAATCACAACTTTAGTTAAAATGGAGCAACTTTCTCATGTAGACAAACCCTTGTTTGCCTTCCTTCAATCTCCCTAGGGAGACTAGTTTTGAGCGATGATCCTGCTGAGTGACAAGAGCACAGTATTTTAGGGTATATTAGCCCTGATTCAGGCAGGTAGGGAGCAAATGGAAAAATAAACAGGTTCAGCTGCCCTGGGGATATCAGTGAGGCTCCATCAAATGTGCACAGTTCAAGAAAAATATTTACATTTGACTCATTGAAGTTTTGCACAGGGAGGTGCAAAAACAAGTCAATGGGGCAGGGAGGGACAATAATCCTTCCTGAAGTACTGCAAACCAGAATTTATTGGACCCAGCTGGGAAGAAAAAATTGCAACAGAGAAAAAAAAATCACATTCCTGCCCCTCACCAAATTACAATGACAAGAGCTTGCAGTAAAATGAAATCCTTGTTCCTTATCTCCAAAGAATAAAGAGAGCACTATGTTGAGTGCTAATAATAATCATATTTAGCATTCATATCATGCTTTTCTTTGTGCAAGTATTAGCTAATTGAGCTTCCCCAAATCCCAGTTATCAACCTCCCCCAATTTCACCCCCTTTTTACAAACTGGGAAAACAGACAGTCTTCAACATACATGAGCAAGGCCAGATTTTTGAGAATATAGCTCCCATTTAGGCAGCAGTGGCCAAAATTTCAGTACACTGAGCTCTTTTGAAAATCTGTCCACAAATGTTACAATGAGAGCTGCTGGATGTTGAGGACTTTTGAAAATCTGGTCTTTATTTAGCTGCCTAAATGGGAGCTAAGCTTTTTTGAAAATGTGGCCCCATTGTGTGTGATGAGCACTTGAAAATCTGGCCCTTAGATCTTAATGGACAAATTCTGCCCTGATTTATAGCCTGTTCAATCCTACTTAAGTCAATCAGGTTGCACGGGGTGCCAATTAGAACAGAATTTTGTACTAAGTGACTTGCTTGATGAATCAACAGGACAGCCAGGTTTAAAATGCTTAGGTCCCAGCCTCATGCACAATCAGCTAGGTCATGCTGCCTCTCTAAAGGGCTATTATTTGTCTCCCTAGTAGATTCCTCACAGAGATGTAAGAAAAAACTAGACTATCAAAAAATTATATTCAACAGAAGACTTAAATAATTTTTCCTCTCCCTTTGCTATATCCAGGTATCACTTCACTAACTCCATCCAGCTTTCACACCCCTAACCCCTTACCAACATATAAAAAATAATGGATAAAATCTCAGTTACTCCAGCACAGAGCAAGAATAATGAATGTAACTGCATGTTGTGCTGAAATGTCTTTTTAAAGTAAGATACCTTTCATCAGGCAAATGTACTGCATGGCTCTCTTGTGACTACTGCAGGCATGTTCTCTAGCTCTGGGAAATAGGATCTGTGTCATGTCAAAGAGTTTTATATCTTCCTAATGTAAACTTTATATACGTATATATAAAACCCTTCTGCAAGGTAGTCAGAAGCAACAAGGGCCGGGTCAATATCTAGGGATTGCTCTTAACAATACAAAACAGAACCATACTGAGCACCCACCCAGAAATATGGGGAAATTAAACACTGCCCCTGGACACCTCTAAGAGGCAATACTTCCCCTCTCAGAAACACTGAGTCTGTGTATAACAAAATAAAACTTTTATTACAAGGGAAAGAGAGCCCAGCATTCATTTGGGAAAACATCATAATCACAATTCAAAAGCATGTAACCATAAGTAAACACCCATCCCCCGGTACATTGGGTGATGTCCTTTGCCTCAGTTTCCCAGCTGGACCTGGCAGTGTGAAAGTCCAACAGATGAAGGGTCCTTTAACATGCCAGTCCCCTTTCCCACTGCTGCTCCTCACTAACAGTGGCTGTTCTTGCTCAGCGAAGACCCAGAGTTCAGGAGTGTGTTGTCATGGGCTCACCTCCCTCCCCTGAAAGGGGTATGGGGTTTCGAGCAATGCCTCTGCAACTAGCTCATTTCAACTGTTGCTATCTCTGCTGTCTCTGTCACCACTAGCCACTTGCTGCCACTGCACCCTGCCACTGCTACCACTTGCAGCTCACGCCTACTTCTGCGACTCTGAGGTTCCATGATATAGCCCAGGTCTTAGGGCTGGTCTACACTAGGAGTTTATGTTGAATTTAGCAGCGTTAAATCGAATTAACCCTGCACCCGTCCACACAATGAAGCCATTTATTTCAACATAAAGGGCTCTTAAAATCGATTTCTGTGCTCCTCCCCGACGAGGGGATTAGCGCTAATATCGATATGGCCGTGTCGAATTAGAGTTAGTGTGGATGCAATTCGACGGTATTGGTCTCCGGGAGCTATCCCACAGTGCACCATTGTGACCTCTCTGGACAGCAGTCCGAGCTCGGATGCTCTGCCCAGGTAGACAGGAAAAGCCCTGGGAACTTTTGAATTTCATTTCCTGTTTGGCCAGCGTGGCGAGCTCATCAGCACAGGTAACGATGCAGAGCTCTTCAGCAGAGGTAACCATGCAATCCCAGAATCGAAAAAGGGCTCCAGCATGGACCGAATGGGAGGTATTAGATTTGATAGCTCTATGGGGAGATGAATCTGTGCTATCCGAACTACATTTGAAAAGACGTAATGCAAAAATATATGAAAAAAACTCCAAGGCCATGATGGACAGAGGATACAGCAGGGATGCAACACAGTGCCGCGTGAAAATTAAGGAGCTCAGACAAGCGTACCAGAAGACCACCCGCAACAAATTTCTTGCCCCATGAGGCATTGGGAGCTCAACCCAGAATTCAAATGGGTAGCGGGGACTGCGGGAACTGTGGGATAGCTACCCACAGTGCACCGCTTGGAATGTCGATGCTTGCCACGGTACTGTGGAGGCACACCGCCGAATTAATGTGCTTAGTGTGGACACACACATTCGACTTTATAATATCTGTTCCCAAAAATCGATTTCTGTAAAATCGGACTAATGTCGTAGTGTAGACATAATGATTTCACTGGGTAATGAGGAACCTCTCTGCTTCTGGCTCTTCATTGTCTTTCACTGCAACACTGTCCCCACACCAGGTCTAAGGTTTAGCCTCTAGCCCTGCTCATCAGTGACTTCAGCTCTAGTAACCACTCAACAGAAATAAGGACTCTCAACTGAGTCCAATCAGTTCTGTCTTTAAACATTGAAGAGGGGAGGGCAAACTTGTGTCTACGTGCATGTCTACACTTACAACAATATAGCAGCACAGCTGCACCACTGTAACACTTCAGTGTAGACACTGCAGTGTAGACACTGCTGGAAGAGTTTCTCCTATCAACATAGGTAATCCACCTCCCCGAGAGGTGGTAGCTAGGTCAACGAAAGAACTCTTCCATCAACCTAGCACTGCCCACACTGTGGGTTAGGTAGGCATAGCTATGTCTCTCAGGGGTGTGGATTCTTCATACCTCTGAAAGATGTAACTACAACAATGTAAATTCCTGGTGTAGACCAAGCCTAGGACTCTTTAGGCAACATACACACCATTAGTTGGGAACACCTGTCCCCACCCCTACTCATTTTCACTGTCATTTGGTATCCCTACCCCTTGCTTAGCAAGTGAGGCTCCGTTAAGGGTGACTCCTCAGTCAGGGCATGCTAAGAGCACTTCTGCTGCCCTCTACTCATACAGTAAGAACAACAACATTTCATTACCCCTGCATACAATACTAAAGTGAATTATAACTCAAAATCAGCCAAAAGCCATCACTTTGGCAAAGCAGCTCTGTCTGCTGAACATCTAAGCAGAGTAGGTGTGTCCACACAAATACAGTCTGCTCCTGAAATCTTTTCCCCCAGTTCATCACTCGATGTCAAGGGAGAGCTCATCCAGACTGCTAACATCTATATCTAGACAGATAAAGTGAGTTCTCAGAAGCAGCTGTTTGAGCTATTAAATGATAATTGCATCCAAGTGGATGATATTCTTCAAGAACATTCTTTTGTATCAATAAAAAACTCTTCTTAAACATTTCAAAAGCATATATTCTTTCATTTGTGGGTTTAGGTTTTCTTCAAAGGGAACCATCTTATTACCTTCTTGATTCAGAACCTTCTAAAAGTGACTCACAAAAGGAGTATTTGATAAAGATCTAAGAACATGGCAAAGCCTTTGATTCATAATGAAATAATTTTGAATCCTTCCTCCACACACAAATGTAAGACAATGTATCTTTTTAAAGAAATATCGTCTAATGGCATACAGCACCAGCATATAGGCCTTCTTTCTCATTTGCTGCTGAGATAAAACCATTGTAGTGAATTAATGCATTATTCCATTGTTTTTTCAGGAAGGTGCTCAAAGTCCAATGCTGATTAACACAATAAATATAATTCAACCTCTCTGTGTTGAAAAGAAGGGGAATACAAGTGCAGATTTTCATCTGACAACATGTTAGAGGGTTAAAACTGGGAGTGTTCCTACAGTATGCAGAATTCAATCACACAATTCTAGTGAACTGGGAAAGAACATTCATACAATATAGATTACATGTTATTTTTGTGTCAAAAAAGAAAGTGATAAGCAATTGAATCAACTGATTCACTGATTGTATACAATATTACTGCATTCTTTTGTTTCAAGAAGCAGGATGACCTCATGCTGTTCTTCCCTTCCTGTGGACTTTCCATCCCCTTGTTGATTTCTATGTAAATGGGACTTCCATTGTTTTTGGTCACATCTTCCTTAATCTCATTGGAGACATGTAGATAGATGCTTTCTCTTCTATCTGGGAGGGAACCTGTTTAAAACCTTTAAAACATAATATAATTAAATACTCATATTTCCTCATATATTATTAATACATACATTTCAAAATGATATTAATCACCAGTGTGTCATTAGCTTTCAGAAAAGACCTCACTCTATACACTTTTATAATATAGGCGAGAAGTGTCTTCAGCGCCTCCCATCCATTTGTTAAACTTTTGAATACCTTATTTTTATTGCATTTGTAGCCCATTTCACGGCTTCGATGCATGATTTGCAGGCTTCATTTATCCCTATTATATAAGAGGATACATTTGCACGCTAGGATCTGTAAATCTGTATTTATTCATGCCATATATAAGCAAATAAAAAATCATTTCCTCTAAGCTTATAGAAACTTTTTAATTTTAAGAATAACTGAAATGTACTAACATCAATAAATTGAACTGTGCACCAACGTTGGGTGGACCAGTATTAAATAGTGTTACTGTAGGTGACAGCTTTAGAATGTTTACCCCAGTCCTTTAGTTCCAAAAGTCACTTTTCTCGCCTTTGCCCTCATGAACTGAAGCGCAGCATCAGAGATATCCAAAGACTGGCCAATGGCATTTTAATCAACAAAATAGCAAGCGATGTCAGTCTCTCATTGGCCATCACTCAAAGATACTTTTTAATGAGCTTGAGCTTTGAAAAGCTACACTCACCACTTGCCTTGCGACTATGACCCGCAGAGTGAGCAGAATCCTCAAAGCTATCCACACATTAGGAAAAGTGTTCTTCAGCTCTGTATCATGAATGAATTGGAGAACTTGGAGTAGAGAGTGCTTCCTGTGTTGCAAAATGTCATGGATGTTGTATAATTCAACATAGAGGTCTTTATAGTTGACATCTGAACATTTCCCATGTGTCAGCATCCGGTGAAAGTTCGTACAATTGTTCAAGAGTGTTTTCCTGTCTGCCAGCAGTTTACTGAGGTTATACAACCCCCGCCCCCCCCGATCTTTTTCTAGTGCTTCATTGTCTGAACCTTTTTTCAATGGACACTCGAGCAGTGTCAACGAGCGAGCAAAAACACTCCCTCTTGAATTTTTCTTCCCATCATCTCATCTCTGGCCTCATAACTAAACTGTTGCTTCTTCTAATGAATACAAGTTTTCTTGAAGACAGGCTCTACTCCTAAATTTTCTGCCATTTCTTTGGCAGCAGTGACGGCAGAGTTTAGGATTGCTGACCATAAAGCAGGATCTGATGTATCGATTTGTGGTAATTTTTCTCACTGCTGTTTCTGTCATCATGCAAGGCTGATTCTTCTTTATTGATTCTCTGCTTTTCATATAAACCAGATTTTTCTTTGTCATTACTTTCCTTTACAAAGCCAGGAAACCTGGAAGATGCTCCATCACTTTCCTTGCATTTCCGTTCCTTACCTTTAGCTAAATCTGCTAATTCCTTAGTAATAGGACTTCCATCATTTATGTATCACTCCTCAATTTCTTCTGCACTGGACTATCGCTACTGCCTCAAGCCCAGTCTATGTTGTTCTGCTTCAGATATTTTCCCATCAAATTTGCCCCTTTCTGCAAACTAAATTGCAATTGAGCTTTTTGCTTCCTATACTGCATTCCTGGAAGCTTCTTCGAGGCATCTTTTATTTTCTACAGGGGAAAACAGGCATTATTGGGGAGAGCAAAAGTCTATGTTCTGCAGTCTTAGAAAGTCATCAAACATTACATGTTAAGCATGGAAAAAGAAGTAATAATATTCCTTTTATATTGTTGCATAGATAGGGGTTTGATAGACATCTCTAGTGTCTCATTAAATATGTCCTTTATTAGTCACTACTTATACTCTTCAAGTCTTAAAACACAAGTACACTTTCATAATTACACAATAAAACAAGGTTCACAACATTGCAACTGGGCTCTCACTTCATTTCAGTTCGTTCTTATTTCTCACTGACTGGTGACACCCTGACCCTTATATACTCATGAGGGCATGGCTGACAACATTCTAGGAGGTTTGAGGAAAATGTAATTCTCAGAAAGTCTGGCCGTTCCACAAGTTTCTACAAAGGTCCAGAACACTCTAGGAGGTTAGTGAAAAATGAATCCACATACGGAATACCTGAAACATGTTTCTTCGTTTCTTCAAACATTCTATTTTCCCTTTTGCCACCACCAACAAAAGCAGCACCCCGAGTCCAGTGCCCCCGAAGCCTGGAACCCCAGGCAGTTGCCTGGATCACCTGCCCCTAAATCCAGCCCTGTGTAAATGTACCTTCATTGTCTCTGCCTGATAAGTAGGCTGCTGGTCAGAGAAGCAAACACATTCCTTTGTCTAGGACAGATCTGTTTACCAACTCCCCTTGACATGCCTGGTTTCAACACACTTTAGTCATAATTCTAGCATATATCCAAAACTCTTACTAATACCACATACTCCTCATTAATATCGCAGCATGATGTATGTGAGTTATTAGTTTTGAAAAGATACCTCACACAAGGCATATTTTGTACATATAGTATTACAATAGTGTGTAGGATGGGAATACAGGCGTGCTAACAGTCACACCTCCCTGTCTCTCTCTTTCGCCTTTGTCCCTTCATTACAGTCCGTGTACAGCTGAGTCTCAATATTTTATTTGTTGAGTTTCACATTTTCTGCTTGTGAAATGTTCTCAGGCAAATCATAAAAAACCACAAATTTACTCATTTTGAATGTGCCATATTTTTGCCAATATGAATAGCTTGCAAGCAGTGCAACAGTTACACCTTGACATTTATGCGGTGGTTTTTTACTATAAATCAGGTAGTATTGTTGGGTTTCCCTGACAGGATGACATTGGTAATCTTCATAGCACAAAATTTGTATAGTGCAATTAAATTTTACTACTCAGAATATGCTTTCAGTGACTATTCAAGCACACCAAATTTAAAGTGTTCTTGGCATCAATACACATATAGTACAAATGTTGCAGTATTATATAATGCAGGCATGAAGTTAAGTGAACACAATCTAAACAAAGTTCATTTTGAATTGTCACAAATAACTGCAGATTGTTTTTCCTACTCTTTGTTCAGCTCTACTCCTGAATTGTCTCAATTCTCCTTTTGACCCTGCATCTTCCACTCCCATTTCCCTTTTAGTTCTGCATTGTGTTGACCTGCCACACTGCTTTAGTCTATATGCAGTAACTGCAGTGTGATATTGATTAGAATAATTGATTATAGTAGATGTTGACTAGAATCCCAGTGCTGTTCTCTGCTCCTAACCAGCACAGGGTGGAATAGCAAGGTAGTAGATGGGAAAGCCAACTCTCAGATGGAAGAAAATTCAGGAGGGCTACACAGGATGAGAACAGCACATTCAGGCCAAAGCTTCCACTTTTTGAAAATGAGGTCCTTTATTGTATTTTATTCAATAGATACAGCCTGCTGTAAGTATTGGCCCAGTTTAATAAAAGTTCAGTTCAATTATCCCCATTAGCCCTCCACACAAACTCCCAGAGCAGTGATCAGCTGGGTTGGGTTTGCTGAGAGTTTCCCTGGAAGGATACCAGGTTCCTCATCCTTTCCAACAATCTTAGCCCATCTTTGGGTTGGACTTGCACCATAAATTTCTCCTCTTGCTTTGATGAGTCAGGGAGGGAAGGAGCTTCTTCACTGCTACTTTTAGGCTGAGTTGCGGAAGGAACAAAGAGCTCCAAAGGCTCTCTTCCTCTTGCATCAGGGTTTTCCTCTCACCTATCCAAACACTGGTGGGTGGGACTTACAGAAATCAGTTGGTTTGTTCCTCAGGATATTGAATGTGTGTCAATAATAAAACTGATGATGTTATGTGGACTAATCACTGAATTCACTTTTCTATTTAGACCAAGCCAAAATCAAGTTTAGGTTTTCTGTGTTTGGTCACAATTTTGAGGGCCTATGTATCTTTGTAGAGGGGTGAATTTATCTGCCTGTTTGGGCAGGGTTGGTAGGGAAGGGTATATGTCTCCCAGAGCTGTGAGATCTGATGCTTTATGGCTGGTATTTTACCAGGGGTCTGGGATCTAGCCCCATTGTGTCTCTAAAGGTATGTCTATACTGCGATTAAAAATCTGTCACTGGCCTGTGCCAGCTGACCTGGGCTCGTGGAGCTTGAGCTAAGGGGATGTTTAACTGTGGCGTAGACATTTGGGCTCAGGGTGGAGCCTGTGCTCTAGGGCCCTGCGAGGTGGGAGTGTCCCAGAGCTTAGTCTGTAGCATAGGTGCTGACTTTAGTTGGTGCTGGTGGGTGCTCGTGCCCCCGGACCCCGCCCCAACTCCACCCCAGCCCTGCCCCTTCCCCAAATCCCCACCCCCCTCTCCCCCGGGCGCGCTGCATCCCCACCGCCCCCGGCTTGCAAACCGGGGGTGGGGGGGAGAAGCAGCAGAGCACCCACAGGGACCAGCAGCTCCCCACCAGCCCCCCACCCCCCAGCCCAGCCCAGCTCACCTCTCCGCCTCGGCCTCTCCACCTCCCTCAGGCTCCGTCTGACAGCCAAGCGGAAGCCGCTTTTCCTGGCTCCAGCTGGTCGGCGGCCGTGCGCCACACGCCTGGGGCGGCGCCTCGGGGGAGGGGTATGGGGAGGCGGTGGAGGCGTAGCCAGGCCCTCCGCCTCCAGCTCCGGAGAAGTGAGCTGGGCATGGGGGGGCTGGTGGGGAGCTGCCGGTGGGTGATGAGCACCCACCAATTTTTCCCCGTGGGTGCTCCAGCTCCGGAGCATCCATGGAGTCGGCGCCTATGCTCTGTAGCCCAAGTCAGAATGTCTACACCGCAATTCAAAAGCCTTTTAGCAAAGCCCTGCGAGCCTGAATCAGCTGGAACAGTCCAGCTGACTGTGTCTAAATGCAGTGTAGACATACCCTAAAGGTCTTGATAGGGGATAGTGTGAACGTTGTGGTCCAAGTCCTATGTCATTTTCTCCTTGGGCTCTAGCAATTAGGCCAAAGGGAGGTTCATGGGTGGGCTGAGTGGCTACAGCCAAGCCTTTTCTGGAAAGACTACATTAATCTCCCTCCTGGGATGATGTTTATTTAATAAAATTGTGACTTATTGCACCATAAACTATCCCTAGTTGGTGAGATGTCTTTTTGGGATATCCCGGGCAACGTTTATATTGAACCTCATTCTAAACATTTTCAGTATAGCACCTAACACGTACTGTATAAGGGGCACAGACTCTCCTGTTCCAAACTCTAAGTTACTTCACCTTTGTTCAACACAAACATTAAAGGCTTGATCATCTGTCTGTGATCTAGCTCCTCATAAAGGGTGATGGTTGTTCTGCTGTTCTTTGAGAAGCCCAAATGGAGATGGTGACTCCCTGACAAGCCATCTCATTCCCAGTCTCCCAAGGGCTCTGCAGAGGGAGAAAACTATACCAGGTCTATAACTTACATAGCACACACTCCCTGATGAACTGACATAGCTACTCCCTTACACTGGGTAAGCAAAACCAAGGCTCTGTTCACATTCCACCCACGCCAGCCACCTATGCAAGGGAGGATGAGACATAGCAGCTCTGCAGAGCCTGCTTCCCTCTGCATGCAGGACAAGGTGGTACAGTGCAAAGGAAGTAAAGGGATACCTTACAACCCCACTAATCCCTTTGGTTACACATGGCATGAGCCACAATCTGACCCTAAAGTTGTAGCCAAACATTGCATCTCTTCACCAGGGATTAAAAACTGAGCCTACTTAACATAATTACAAATCAAATGCTAAATGATGTCCCAATTTATGCTCTGTGAGAGAGCAAAATTTAGGCCAGGCATTTCAATGATGCAATAAGGGACAGCGCCCCTTCCTTTCCCTTAAAGTTTTCCTTCCCCACTTATTTCTTTTTGGCTTCTGACTCCTCCCCATTCTGTTCTGCTTAAACACAAGAGGAAAACAATCTCTTGATTCCACAGAGGGCCAATTTTCTAATTAACAAAAGGTGCCATTTCAGTTATGATAATGAAATTACTTTAAGTTACTAGAAGCTCTTATACATGACATGCCACCCAAGAGTCCCCAATTTCCCATTCAGAATTATCCTTGACCCTTTCAGTATGTTATTCATTCTTCCATCATTACAGATTAGAGACTTTAAACAAACCACATAGTACAGAATTGTATAACAGTTGTGTTTTGCATTAAAAGGTTTTAACACATACAGCTTCCCTTTCTGTTCCTCTACGTGTCAATTAAAAGACATTATGTCATGGCATCACTGCACTACTCTATAGGTGGGATACAGGGTGCAGCATAGCTGCGTGCAGGAATCAAAGAGGAGCACATGAAGAAAATCTATCACTGACAAAGAAGGTTTGTGATTCAGAGTTGGTCCAAGGACGTTCTGACAGTACCTCAAAACCAATTGTGAAGTATCCTTCAGGTATTTCAAATGTCCATTTTCACAAAGGGGTTCATGAATTGCAAATAAATTTGTATTTTAATATTAAACCTGCGGTTCACCAGAAGTCAGAGTTCTGGCCAACACAAGCCTTCTAGACTTACCAGACAAAATCTAGATTCCTGCTGCTTTTCACCTCATTAGACTCTCAGAGGGCTTGCACAGTTAGTTTAAATGTATATCAGGGTGGATATAGGGCTGTTCACTGTAGCTGACTTTTGAAAACCCAACCCTTTCTGTGAAGCAATGCTTTCAACAGTGTCTATTCATCATAAATCTGAAAAGGAAAGAAAATGGAAAGATAAGAGAAACAGGGAAAAGGAAGAGGAAGGGGATAACAGAAAGATAACATGAAGAAGCCAAGACTGCTAGAGAAGGATAAGCAAAGGAGAGACAACAATCTGGAGCGAGCTGACACAGAGCACTGCTGCAAGATGCACAGAGTTGATCAAAAGAATGGAAAAGGGAGTAGCTAAACAAGTAGGACAGGGAGGGAAGAAGAGACAGAAAGAGAAGAGGTGGTAGAGTAATAATTAATATTTAGTGCCTTTTTAGCAATAGATCTCAAAATGGTTTATAAAAAGAGGCAAACATCAAATTCAGAAACCAAGACAGGAGATTTAATAACATGATAGGGGAGAAAAGTACAGTATATAAGGATGGAAGGAAAATGAAAGACAAAGGAAGAGAAGTGGACAATAGGAACAGAATGAGAGAAAAAAGGAAAGAGGGGAGCAAAAAAGGAGCAAGACGACGAAAAGTGTAAAGAAGAGAAGCAGAAGGGGAAAAGGGAAAGATGTGAACTGTACGCCATGGAGGAGGGGGGAGGAGAGAAAAGAGTCTTTGTGAATCTTTACATTAACTAACCACTCCCTGTCAGCATCTGGCCAAATTTTAGTTCCCGGCACAATGTTCCTTCAAAAAGGAGATCTTCATAAGGAGAAGGGCAGGAAGGGGAATTGAATCCGCTCCAACAAGATGTGGAGCCCTAGTGAAGCTGCTTTGCAGATTCTACAATAGTCCCAATGGCTGTATTAGCAACTGTGAATGTTGTGCCCCATTACCACAGGGTTTCGACCAGTGGGGCTAAGTATCCACTCACTCCATTGTCACGGACTTGCCCTTCTCTCCCAGATTTGCAAGAGATGACAGAATACTGTTCCAAGTTGCACAGAAGATGTGGAATCCCCCTGCATGTTGCCTTCTTTTCCAGTCCCATGAATGGAAATGCAGCAGGTTCACCATGTTCAAGGCCTGTTGTCCCACAACTTGGGGGAATTAGAGACAGGATTTAGCTCTTAATGAACTTTATATATATACAAAAAAGACTGATCCAAAGACTGTATCCAAATCTTTACAGCTCTCTCAAAATAGAAGAAACCCCAGTTTAATGGCATGCAAACTTTTTTTTTATTACTACAGCTCTCTGATCTAACTGCAGCTCAGTTACAGTAGAATCAATTACCATGTCTAATTTAGTACACACATTTCAGGACTCAGCTAAACCCTTTCTATTGGTTTACAAAAACCTTACCACTTTGTAGTCTCTCAGTTACCATATATATGCACTGTCTTTTTAAAAACCAAACACATCACAATCAGTTTACACCTTCCACACCTCATGTTTTGATTAACTATCTGTCATATGCTTTCTTTCTTTATTTCCTTCAACTTTATTTTAACCTAATCAATTTTAATCCTTTTTTTGGAGGGGGGCAGGAAGGGGTATAACACTGCTTTCCCAAGAGCAGAAGGTAAGGAATGGCAGCAAAAGTGGAAGAATCAGAAATACACATTTACAAGAGTTATTCCTGTGATTTCTCAGTGTTCATTTTTACATAAGCTTTCCTGTGATTCTGGCACTGGATCACCTGGCAGGGTGGGCATCCTCCTCAAATCATGGCCGATAGGCACAGTGCTTTTGAGGATGCTTTATTAAAATGCCTTGAGGTTATAAAACCCAACTTTGAAGTAGAACAGGAGGAAGCTGCTTGAGTAAGCGGAAGATCAAAGCTGGTGCTATCCCTATAGCCAACGACAGTGAAAACTTATTTTTATGGTGGACTTTTTTTGTGAGGCATGATTCCTCATTGAAGGGAGACTGTGGGTGAGATTCCTGCAGATAACACCCACCCCTTCTACACAGTTAAAGTGAATCTCCTCTGGCTCACTTCATATTCTTCTTGTAAGTCTATTCTCCTCACATATCAACTTCCATCATTTATTGCTCGTTTCCCTCCTCTATTCCAAAAGCAGGAGCACCATGTTTTTTGTTCAAGAGGTAAAATGTCTCCTACAAATAGCATCATCGGTTGAGTCTAACATTTCACTTAATAACTGTTATGTGAAAAATGCCATACTAGTTCTCATTATACTTTGAGAGAGAGCCAGAGTGAGATATCCAAATCTGAATAAATAAACACAGTGAACGATAATACGCTCTGTTATTTCTATCTGTGGACCACACTCTCATTTACACTAAGGCCCCTTTATGTTCCTCTAGTAGTGTACACTATTAGAGGTGTATAACGGGGCCCTGAAGTGTGCATTTTTCATTGAGGTTGCCAGGTTCACTTTTCTAAAGAAAGAACAATCATTTCTACTGACAAAGTAGTTCATGGCTTGTTTTCACCATCCAAGAGAAGCCCTAACTGTTTCACAGGTGGTGGTTTTGATAATAGGGATAATATTACTCACCTGCCCATACCACAAGATATAGTAACACTTATTTAGCATTTTAAAGTGCTTTGAAATCTTCAGATGAAAGGCATTATAGAAGTGCAAAGTATTAGTATCATTCATTAGCTACTGCAAATCAGATATAGTAGTATATCTAATGATAAAGTTACTCATCTGTTTGTCTTTGAAAAGCACAACCAGTAGAGGCCCTGGTAGGCAGCTCTTGCATGGATATGCAAATGTTATTGCATGTTTGAACACAGATGCATGTCTCCTCCCCTTCTCGCCCCATAATTTATTGACATTTTAAATGAGAGTTTAAAATATGGTAGAGATATTAATAGAGAGACAATCACTTAGTCTAATAAACATTTTAAACACTATGTTAACCAGGTAGTAAAAGTAATCATAAATAATAATAATAAAATACTTGACTCTTCTATAGTGTTTTCCATCTGATGATCTCAACATGCTTTTATTAATAGGTTTACTGTCACATATTTCCCAAGCCTTGGAATAAGGTGCACATCATTTATCAATTTTTGCCAAATGTTTGTTAAGGAAAAGGTTTGTTTGTGAAAAGAGGAAACACTGTTCTCCTACAAACAGACCACTATTAACCCATCCATAAACACTGATTTATTTAAAAGGTCATCCTGGACCTAAATGATAGTACACTGTGAAAACAAAGGACAGGATGCAGACCCTCTATACACAGCTCAAACAAGGGATCAAGTTTCAAGAATGGCTGTTTCAGCTGTGCACGCTATTGGTCATTTGCATGCAATTTAGGTTATCAGTTTTAAGACCTCATTGCCAGTCTAATGCAGCAATTGCTTGGTTTTTTCCCCTGCCTCCCTGCCTCCTCTTTAAAGAGGGGAAGAGAGTCACATATATTTTGCCATAGACTCTTCATTCATAGACAGCCCATACAGTACATCAAATAAGCAAACAGATCACAGAAACTCCCACTGAACATTTGTCTTAGTAACACCTTTAATGGCTGTTCTAAGGACTGAGCTGCGGAGGGAGAGAGGGGAGGATTAGCTGCAAAGATCAAAAGAAGCAGGTATATCTTTGAAATCTCTTTACAGTCCTGTATTTTGTTTATGACCAAAGCCTCAGAGTTGACTATGAAAGCCAGTTTCCATGGATATTTAAATGGCACTTTTATCAGGCATATCAGAATGACACACTTTGATATTTAGAAGTCTTGCAAGGTCATTTTGCAGCCACCACTGAATTCATTTGTTTCTAGCAATCAACGTTTTTTGAAAAAGGACAAGAAATGTTTGCAGGTTGTCAGTGTGACCAAAGTAGAAATACATTGAAAATGTGAAGCATTGAAGGATTCACCATGTCAGTAACCTGTGACACAAAAAACCTAACCCCCTTGTTATCCATCCTTCTCCCTCTTCTGCCACCCACTAACTCACACACACCCTGTTACAGGGCAGGCTATGGTTAGATTTGTTCAGTTAAACTGTTGCATACAATACCTTTTTTATGATCATATGAATCTGGGCCTGAGACATAAGCAATAAAAGGCACACTGACCCCTAAACCTATTGTCAGTATAATACTTCCCAAATTATGCAGTTTCACAAGTACTTAGCAGACTCTTCAAAAATTCAGCTTTTTTTGTGTGCTTACTTATTACTGCAAGAATAAGGCCCCAATCCTGCAAACACTTTTACATATGCTTAACTTTACTTCAGTAAGTAGTCTCACTGAAATCAATAAAACTATTCATGCAGTAAAGTTAAGCACATGCACGGGTGTTTTCAGAATCAGGGCGTGAGATTAAAACTGTGCCAGTTTCTAGACTGCCAAAATACAACATTTTGTTCCTTTAATTCAAGTTTTCTGTCATCACATGCAAAAAAAATTAACAATAGTGAAAGCTGAAATAAAATTATTGGACAGGAATTAGCAGTGATGAAAATGCTTTCAAAGTAATGCTATGACTCTGAAATAGCTATTATAAACATTTGTGCTTGCTATGGCTTGCAGTAAAATTTTAAAAATAGCACTTAAATATGCATGTTAATAACATCCAGAAGGCATTTCTTTCAAGCCTGTTTGGGCTGTTGAAGGGTTTAATCTAACCACAGCATTCATTTATGTCTAGCAGTTAGAAATTTCTTTTAAGCTCAAAGGAACTGAGAGTTGTAACTATGATCTAATTGGTAAGGAATGAAGAATGTTTTTCATGTTTTATAGACAACATGAATCCTGATCATTTTACAACAGTAAATTATAGAGTGCTCCACTCGCTGTGTCTCCCTCTGGAAGCATGGGCCTATATCTCATTAAACTATAAAAATAACTTGCAGTATTCCACAGCTCCTAGAAAGCTACCCTGCCAAGGTGTGTTATTTTTATATCGCTAATGCACATTCGCTAGTCACTACAGAGCAAGTTAGGTTTTTTATGGTCTCAAACTAAATTAATATATAGCTACATCTACATGTCAGAGGGGATGTATGAGGAACCCAAACTGCTATAGAGAACAATAACTTATTATTGATTTTCAGCTCTTTTTTAAAAGCAGCTGCAATTCACTGGTTTCTTAGTTCCTTCCTCTATAGTACAAGTGATCTATACAGCACTGGTGACGTGACAAAGTAGCTCCTGTGGGTAAGGTAAAGGACATAAAAGTCAGGAGACCATTTCTGCCTTGTAGCGTAAGACAAACTGCATGTCATTGAAACACAAAACAGAAATGACCAGAGGTATTTTTAAAAATGGATTCTACAAAATACATTCTTTACATTAATAATTTGCCTTTGAAAATAAAACTTATTACACATTTTAAAAAAACCTTTGCATAATAGTTGTGTTAAAATATGCAATCAGCAATGCCTAGCTGAATTTAACTTTTAAGGGGTTAATACTCTGATGAGACAAACGATAATTCTTTAATCAAACTGCAGTATCTTGATTTTCTTTTGTATTCAAAAGAAACATTAAAAGGCAAGTGCAATGACATTACCACTACAACCTGTTAACCTGTGGAATAAGGACTGTCAGCCAAAAATGATATTGGGGGAGAGGGGGTGAGGAAAGAGAGAAGAGAAAAGAAAAAAGAAAAAGAGCAACCTAAGTAACAAGCGAGACTAAAGTCCAGCACTAGGAGCAGTTTTTCAGGGGGTCCTTCCTGGACAGGTAAGAGGAACAAATCATCTCCTTTGAGGCAGGGAAATTTACCATTAACTGTTCCCTTCTCAGCAAAGCAGCTTAAATAAACACAAAAAGGTTCCCTTTTCAGAAGGGTTCAGTAAAATAGCTCAAGTCCTACCTCAGATTGGGTGGAGGAATAAAAAAAGGGGGGGGGGGGAAGAGAGACAGAATCTTCACTAGATGCAGCCCTCTCTGCAAAAAGAAGACCAACCCTTCTTTATGGGCACCTCATCTCCTATTGAAAATTATAGCCTCCTCTGGTTTCTTCTTGGTTAGCACCAACATCAGCACTGCATTTCCATTATCCTTCCTGTGTCAGCTCTTTTCCCCAAGCTTGGCACTGAAAATAGAAGACTTTTTTAGGCTGGGTTTTTCTTCTCAACTCTTGGAATGGATTTAATCAACTTCAACAGTGGAATACAGGCACTCTGTCACAATCAGTTTTCATAAGAATCCCTTCCGCTATTTGACATCTTCTTTTCCATACAGACAAACATTCTCAACCACGGCTGTAGAAAGCAATAGTATCTCAGGTTCCATAGTGCTTCTAGTGCCAATTCAAGCCTCTGGTCTCAATCTTTAAGGCTCTTGGTGAGCTGGTACCCAACTATGAGACCACCTTTCCTTCTAAGAAAGAGAGCTGCAACTTTTTGGGACACACACAGCTGACAGTGCCCCAGATGAAATTCCCAAGATAGTACCCAGAGCACCTGTCCGTGAAACAACATATTTGAACAGATAAGAACAAGTATGAGCCTGCTCAAAGCTTTCCCACAATATCTGAAGACAAGGAATGACAACAATAGTATCAGCAAATTATAAGGAAAAATTGCAGAAACCATTAAATCAAAGTGCAAAGTCAACTATTAAGTTTCCTAGGGACAGCTCTATGCATTAGATTGTTGCAGCCATTACCTGGCTGTGTAGGGGAGTAGGGCTCCCCTAGTTACCCTGCTCAGATTGTGACTTTGGCCACAGGAGGTACTTACCTGATGCTCCTCTCCCATCCTTGCCAACAGGAGGCTGAAGAGCCCTGATCCTTTCTCTCTCATTAGTCAGGGGAGTTGGCTGGAGTCCCTGTAGTGGGGAATAAGCTACTTCACAAAAATGGGTAAAGGCCTGGACCTACAAAGGGGCTTCCAGGCACCTAGAAAATCACTGGAACAGTGGGCATGTTTAGTCTTGAGCATAGAAGACTGAATGGGAACCTGCTAACAGTTATCAAATACGTTAAGGGCTGTTATAAAGAGGACAGTGATCAATTGTTCTCCATGTCCAATGAAGACAGGACAAGAAGTAATCTGATGCAAAGGAGATTTAGATTAGATAGTAGGAAAAGCTTTCTAACCATAAAGAGTAGTTAAGCTCTGGAGTTGGCGTTCAAGGGAGGTTGTGGAATCTCATCATCGGAGGTTTTTAAGAACAGTTTAGACAAACATGTCAGGGACGGTCCTGAATGCAGGGGGTTGGACTACATGACCTCTCAAGGTCCCTTCCAGCCCCACATTTCTATGATTCTATAATCTTTAGCCCAGTGTTAGGGTACTCAGCTGTCTCCAGGTTCGGTAGCCTAGCAACTCAACTCTAGGGAGCCTTGACGCCTGCTTAGTCTTTGTGGATCACAGTGTTGTTCCTGTGATTTTCTAGGTGCCTTCAAGTTATGATGCTAAGTGTTGCAATGCCTAAGTCCCTTTGTGGATCTGGCCCAAAGTAATTTACCCTTCCCCCTCCTGCCTTGCCTCTGAGCAAGTAGGAAGCAGAGGAAGAATTGTGACTGAGGTCACAACTCATTTGCTGGTCTGCTACTGGGCATCACACATATTTTGTACAAGAGCAGAGGCATATTTTGGAAGATAGAATTTTTCTGAGCCTATCTTCTACATTGTTTTACTTGGATAATGATACCATATGGCCCTCTGTCTCTCCTGTAATAGGGACTCCATCCATTATCACAAAAAGAGAGAGCTTTATTTAAAATCTTAAAGTTGTGAGGCCTCTGATTTTCTTTTGTTTGATAACACAAATGCTGCAAATGCTACTGTTGCAACTTTGGAAGGTACACTATAAAATAACCATTTTTAAAACCATTTTACCATATTTTTAACCATATTTTTTTAAAATGTGAAAACGTGATCTGTTTTTCCTGTGGTGAAGGAGTGAAAAGTATCACTCAGTTAAAAGTACTTGAATAGCAAAACAGAGTTTTGATAAGACCACAGTGTTAATCTTTGTATCCAAAAGATGTGTAGATTCATGGGAGTGGCATCCAACCACATAATAAAAGTTATAGACAACTATAATTACCCAGAGCACATAAGTACCAAAATGACATAAGAGAAACTACACATAAATTTAGGAAAACTTGATTAATATTGGCTCAGCATTATAAAGCATAACCATCAAGTATGAACCAATGTAATTATGGTTTGCAAAACTGTAATTTACTCAAATTTGAAAAGGCGATGATACAGTATGTCATAAAAATATACAGATGCTGCTACCAAAATAATATCAGTACTTCAGCGCTTATATTTTATATTTAATTTTCTGTAAGTCAGTATATTTGTAATCTATCTGAAAATTCATGGATGAGTCTGAAATAAGTCCTATTTCAGCTGAGCTAAATGTCTGTTGAATTTTAATGAGACAGACTGTCTCTTTTAATATGTGTTTGTGTACAAACTGATTATATTAAAGTATGCTGTAATTGAATTATATGATAGGCTATTATTTCAGAATTACTTGTTATTTTATTTCTCTGCATAAACATTGTGATTCCTAAATATTTTAAGCAACATGCTTTGAGCTAGAAATAGGTAAATTGTAGTTGTGAAGTCTTCATTTAATTAAAAAGTGAAAGAAGACTTCATTTAAGGCTTTTTGCCTTTTTATTTGCATTTTCATTTCCCCGTATGTGGAATGGTCTTGAACCCAAGGAAAAACAGAAGGTCAAAGTCATTTAATGTCAGCTTAGTCCAAGATAAACTGCCTGTTTATTGTCATTAGCGATCACTTTTTTAAAGCTTCAGAATTCTTCATGTAGTCCATATTACCAAACCACTCACACCGAATTCTGCCCAGTTTCACATAATCGGCTATCTCTGCTCATGAAAGTTCAGCTCTGAGTCAGAATGGAGACTCAGAGAAGGGAGCTTATTTTGGTGACTGCCTCCATTCAATCTGTCGTTTTATGAACAATGAAGAACTTACATTTCCCCCCAATGCTACCAGTTCATCCATTTTCAATCAGATGAATATTCTTTCAGTGCAAGACACCCAAGTAATAAAAATGCAAAAATCCCTGGCTAGAAAGATATTTTAGTATGTAAATCATACTTCTGAGGACTAAGATGTAGCTTCAACAACCATTATAAGAATCAAAAGCATTGCATCAACAGGTTGCTAGGTCTCAAAGGAGATGGTGAAAGAGGATACCTAATCCTGAGTGAGTCTTCTTAAATTAGCACGTGTACCCAGGACCACAGTAATCATTGGCCCAACTCCACTGGTGTCACTAAAACAATCCATCATTTCTCGTGGATGTACATTACCCACAAAAATTGTAAGACCAATGAAAATACACAACACCTGCATTTACTCTACAGTATGCAAGATAAAATTTCATCAGCCCTCATCCTATATAATATGATCCCAAGCAGGGGGTCAGGAAGAAAAGTCCCCATAATTAGGTTATCAAATGGATTTTAAGCATCCACCATTTTCAAAAAAAGAATAACAGACTGGATGTATTGATAACTCCTGTGTGACAGTTCTTATTGTTGTGACAGTAATCAGATGACAAGGCAGAAGAGTTCTGGAGTGATAAATGATGTTAAGAGGAAAACAAGCCATTTAGCTGAAGGAAGTCATTTGCTTGCTATATTAATGAATAAATATTTTATAATAAACTCCTCTATTCAGAACATCTATGATTTTCTCTGAATATGTAGACAAGGTAGATAAATGTAATACAATTTTCATTAAACTAACAAATAATTTATAATACATTGAAAGCTTTTGACCTCCCAAAAGTTCATTATTCAAGTGTTGGCAGTAAAATCCAAAATTAAAAATAACATATATTGCCTTGTTTTTTGTCACCTGCACTATTCCAGCAGACAAAGATTTTTGTTACACAGGTTGTTTTCCATTAAAGGCTGCTAGGAATGATCTCATATTCCTTTTAATGTAGTACAGCAGATACAGTAGGTCAAATACAGATCAGAGAGGGAGGATGAGGGTAGCCTCAATAAAAGGTTATTTTTTTAAAAAGAAAACTTGATGCATTCCCAGAAGAAAACAAACTCTCTTGAAGTTGAAAACAATAAAGCATTTTGTTTCATTTTAACTTTTGTAAGAAGGTGGGATTTTGTGCCCAAATGGTGCCACTTTCCAGCAACACTGTCACATTTCTGTTTAAGGTAAATCCATCAAAATTCACCATGTCCTCAGTACTGTATTCACCAGCAAAAATGAAAATTTCCTACTGGATAAAATTTGCAAAGACAGGCAATAGCATATGATTTTGAGTTTGAAAACATGTTATGAAACATGTTAGTAGTTTTGTTAACTGACAGATAGATAACCCGAACAGAGGTCGACAGATTAGATTAGATAGACATAACCTGCATTTCTAGATGCACACTACCCTGTAAACTTTTTGGGTCAGGGATGGTCTTTTTGTTCTGTGTTTGCACAGTGCCTAGCAAAATGGTGCCCTGGTCTATCACTGGGGCTCTTAGGTGCTACCACAGTACAAATGAATAATGATAATTTACTGTGTGTAGCTAGCTGCATCAACAGCACACAGACATTTTCATACATAAACACACTGTCTTCTTTCTTTACACCAGTGTAGCTCAATTAGCTTCAGTACAGCTTCTCCTAATTTACACCAGCATAAATTATATCTTAATCCAACTCATACCATACAGATGCGGTGTAATTACATCACTACCACTTTCCCTAACCTAACCCCTTCTCAAAAACTCTGGGAAACCAGATGGGCATTGCAGAAAGCCAGCTTAGTCAAGGCTTGTCTGCCCAGAGAGCTATTTCAAAATAGCTATTTCCTATGAACTCCTTGTGCACATGCTCTGATTCTGAAATAAGAGCATCTACACATGGATGTAATCAGGAATAGTTAATTAGCTTTAAATTCAAATCGTATCTTATTCTGGATTAACTTTCATGTGTAGACAAGCCCTCAGGCTCTGTTGATTAAAGTGGGAAACAGGTTCCAAAATCAAGTGCCCATTCAGTGAAATCCTCTGCCTGCAGCCCCTTTACTTTTATACCAGTGGGCTATCAGCTCAAGCACCTTAGGCTGGCCTCAGCTGTCAAGGTGTCCCATGAAGATAGATGTGATCACTTATGGAAGCACAATAGGGAGCATTTTTCTGTTCTGCATCCATCTCACTCCCCTGTCTAAAGGCAGAGCAGGAAGGCAAGAAGAGTTAGACAAGTGCAGAGTAGGACTGGTTGAAAAATCAAATTTCATTACATGAAAAATTTAAGAAAAGATTTATTTCATTAAATATTTTCATTTTATCTATTTTTCAATGAAAAGGGTGTCTTTTTTCTCCATTTCCTCTCCCTTTTAAATGTTTTCCTCCCTTCGCCAGCTTTATTTTGTTCAGTTTTTTGACAGCTCCCCCACGCCCCGAAAAAACACCCTAATTTTCAAATAAAAAAATGTTTCGGTTTAAATGGTTTGTCAAAAATTGAAACATTTCAACAGTCACAAATATTCTATGAAAATTTTCAATTGTTGAAAAATGGTTTTTCATTAACAAAAGCTTTTGACCATCAAGTCCGATCAGGATCACAAGCAGGTTGATCTACCCTGCTTTGCAAAGAAGTGTCTGGACCAACAAACAAACAGTTCATTGTCCAGGCCTGATCTTTCTAAAGTAAGTGTGTGTGTGTGTGTGCGCGCGCCAAAAATTCAGTCATGGTATAAACTACTGCAGTACCTTTGAAATTGCTATGCTTATACTGAACTTAACCCATAAAGTACATAGTGTTTACAAGTTAAGGCAGATATAAATAATATTCAGTCAATGAATCATTTAACAAACCCTATGGCTCTCCAGCAAATAGTTCATAGGTATAGCTTTATACTATAGCTGAGGTATTTAATATGTGAGTACTGAGCCATGATATCTTATCTTTGAACTATTTGCTGGAATGCCATAGGGTTTGTTAGATGCTTTCATGATTTTCGAATAGTTTGAAAGATAATATACTCACATTTTATTTAACCATGCACAAGCAGAACAAAACTGGAATGCAAACTTAAAACTTCTCTCTTAATTTTGGTATGCAGGAGTGGGTAGTGGATACTTCTCCAGTGATACAACAGGTCATACTTACCCATGTTTACATTTCTGTTAGTTATATACTGCATTTGTATAGTAATTGGTCCTGCATCAGCAGTGGTCTACACACTGTGGTAGTAAAAATATGCAAGATTCTGTCATAATTGTGCAGTATATACAGTATATGACAGTCCCTGGGAAAAAATAATTCTAGGAATAGCATATAAAATTGCCATTTGGAAAAATTCAAGGAGAAACTTTTAAATAAGTGAGACTAAGGGAAACGGATATATTTCCCACAACTAGTCTAGTAAATCCCTTTTGCATTAATTAGAACAATCCTCACAGGATGAAATTTATGTCTGTAAAGAACCAATATAAGGTATAGTTATGAATAATATATAGTTTAGATTAATGCTTTTCTATGGGTTTTTCTTCAGTGATTGGTCATGCAGCATGTTTCCTGCTCCCTGACTGGATGTCAGCCTTTTCAGAGGACAATGGCAAATAACTAATGGTGAATAGCTAATCATGCACCTTACAAAATTTGGTTCAAAATTTGTGAAACTTTAGGGATGTGTATACATTGTCCCAAATACCAGAAGCCTTACAAATATTTGCAAATAATGAACAGCATAACCCCCCTTAAATAGAAGCAAATCAAACTCAAGATATTTGTTAGCAAATATATTCATTTTTCCATTATTGAATCAGCTGTGCTGACCAGCTGTAATACACCAGAGGTCTCAACAATGTAAGCTTGCCAACACTGCTCTGCCCATGAGACTCATTCCTGTTCTCTGTGGGGAAAAGCATATCTCAATTTCTATGCCCATTCTGTCCGTTGTCGAGATTGCCAACCAGCATGGTTCTGATGATATGGACTGCTACTGACAATGAACTGGATTAAGTTCAAATCATTTCCAGAAGTTCAGTAATGGAAATAGTTTTTTCTAGAACCACTGAGTCACAGATGAAAGGCTTTATTGCCAATTTTCAATTGCCTGAGCCACAGACATGATCCCCCCAAATTGCACTCTTACTAATATGATGAAGGTATTAACTAAATACATATATAGGCTCATACAATCTTCCACAAAGTTTTATCAGATATTTTCAAACAGAAATGTTAAGTAGTTAAAGAAAGCATTTGTTGAAGTGTGTATTTGAGGAAAAACAAAGAAAACAGCTTGAAGGCAAAAAAGAGAATGAAAGTTATGTTCGGTTAAAACTGCTTTTTTCCTCTACAGAGAGACACATTTAATATGCTTTGCAGACTGTAAATTGAGATTTAAATTAAATGAAACATCAGCACATATAGATGAATGTTCTTCAAATGAAAAATGCTCTGACAATTTAATTTCTATGTTATTGACTATATTTTAGATCTAATTTCAAGTACTTTTTTAATATTTACATGTTGTCATTATTGGCCCCCAAAGCAATTTACTTATAAGCTGTTAACATGAACTGGAAAGCAATTAACATAAAAATCTGAAGCCTGTATTTTCATTTTTAACACTTCAAAGTGTAGGAGTCATCTGAAGACACACACACCTACAACTGCAAACAAAATTAAAGGTGTATAAGAGTGTAGTTATTAAAAAACCTAAAAATAAAAGGTGTAGTACCAGTAGCAAACATATGAGAATTGCCTACATAAAACAATTAAAAAGTCAGGCTTTTAAAAATATATTTGATTGCATCAGATTACATTATGTCCTGTGACATGAATTAACCTGACATATGCATAACAGCGTACACAGGAGACAACACTGAATTAAAAAATGATTGGCTGTGCTAATTAGTATATTTGGCACTTTGGGAAACAGGGAGGGAGGGAAAAGAACATATTATACAGAGAAATGTATTTGAAGAACTGATCTGGATTTTGCTACACCAGAATGAAAAGAATCTCAGTATCACATATCTCTGTACTCCTCATTGTCCCATTTACAAGATGTTAATGGCTGCTTCATGGTTTCTCCTATCCTATTCAGAGCTCCTCGGAGTTCTCTATTCACTCAGATTCATTCTAGAACACTCAGTTTTACTTTCAGTTCTAAACAGAAAACTCATAACTCAGATTGATAATGAGAAGAAGAAAAAAGAAGAGAAAGAAAAAGAAAAAAAGATATATTTTGATATTAAAACAGTTCTTAGAGATGTGTATACCTCTGAAAATATCCTCCCCCGCCCCTCCCCGCCCATCCCGTGAAAGTAGTGGGCACCTTCACCTCCCATTGACTTCCATAGCAGTTGAGGGCATTTACCTTGTCACAGGAGCTATGCACCATACCAGATCAGGCCCATTATCTCATTCCTTTTTTTCTCAGCACATAAATACAGAAACCAAGAGATTATAGGGGTAACATCTTTGTTAGACACAAATATGCCTATGACAAAAATATGTTAGAGAGACAATGTTCTCTAACAAATGTAAAAAGGTGAACATCCTCATTATAATTATAAACTATCCTTGCAATGCAGTCCTAGTGTACAACCCTGCTGCCCCTCCAATTCCACCGAGGTCAAAGAGAGCTATGTGCATGGAAAATCTACAGATTCAGGCCTTTCATTTAATAATGGTGACTTTTTAAAAAGTTGCCAGTATCTCAAAATTACTAGAACTTAGGAACTGTCCACACAATTGCCCACACATATGTTTATCAAAGCAGTCAACTTCTTCGAACAACAACTCCACTTCTCTCTGAAGACAGAGAATCATCTACTTAGCATTTATTGACTCCAAATTTGTTTGGTAATAGTTCCAAAATGCCTTTTTTAAATAATATTTTTCAATATAGCTACAAACTACAGTGAAACTGTAACTGTCCAAGTCTATGGGACATTTCCATCTTTTAACTCAGTTAAACAATCTCTGAATAGGAAATGTTTCTGCCCTGATATTTGGTAAACGTAGCCCAGGATGTCAGTTTGCATGTTGGTCCTCTATTGATAACACTACTTACAAAATATGTAAGTTAAGACTATTCTGATACTAATGACTTGTAGATTGAAATTGGCTGCTATATTAAGCATCTCACAAGATGGAAGTCATTTCTATTTCACTAAAATCCCTAAGAGAATCCCTCAGTTTCTTTAGGGACAGAAATTATTCACTTAATGGTTGCTCTGAAATTGCAAACTTATATGGAATTAGCAAACCATTCATAGCTGAAAAATGCAAATATGACACAAGGGAGACACTAATGATTGTGACTTGTTGACCTTTCCTTTCTGAATGTGTGAGGTGACTTGGAAATAACCTTACAATGTCTATTCATATTAATTCATAATCATAGCTTTGTTAAGATTTGACATTTCATATTTTTATACAGTAGCACAATTAAGTTAAATACTCATCATGGGTACATTGTGAATCAATGCTTTTCTCCAAAGTTCCCAATATACAACCCAATTCTTACTCCTCCTCAGGAAAAAAAATACTGGTTCACAATGTAATGACAAATGAACTTAATTAGGTCATTATTGGCCATATGTTATTATTTGCAAAGCAGCCTGGCAAAATTCTACCCACCTCCTGTATGATTTTTTTTGACAAACATGAAATATTCATTTTTTTCCAATATCAGAAACCATGGTAAAGGGAGGATGAGTAGAATCTGTTTATTGGCTGCTACATTTTCATGATGGTTTTGCAAGACTAATCTAAATAAAAATTAAGCTTGATTTTCATTTAATGAATAGAACAGGACAAATATCGCATGTGATCCATCCACTATCATCCAGTCCCAGCATCTGGCAGTCAGATGCTTAAGGACACCCAGACCATAGAGTTTAATCCCTGACCATCTTGGCTAATAGCCCATGGACCTATTCTCCATGAATGTATCTAATTCTTTTTTTAACTCATTTATAGTTTCAGCCTTCACCACATCCCCTGGCAATGAGTTCCACAAGTCCACGCACTGTGTGAAGTAAAGGCTGAGAGAATATAGCTGCATTATTTCATCATGCATCTTCGAGTTTTGCAGCGTGGTTGACAGAGATGGATCACATCAATTAAATCACATATGATTTAATATATCATTATAGTAGTGGTCACCAGATGACACCGTTACACATAGTCTTACAAATTCTTTTTCTTAGCATGTGAACACTGTTTGATCTTAGAAGAATTGTATTGTTGTTAGTTCTGTGGTATAGGATTCATAGAATCATAGAAATTCAGGGCTGGAAGGGACCTCAAAAGGCCATCTAGTCCAGCCTCGGCTCTGAGGCAGGACCTAGTAAACCTGACCTGTGTTTGTCTAACCTCTTCTTCCCTCCAAGGAAAGGGATTCTACAACCTCCCTTGGAAGCTTTTTTCCAGTGTTTCACTATCCTTATAGTTAATTCCCCCCCGCCAATATCTAACCTAACTGTCCCTTGCTGCAGATTAAGCTCATTACTTCTTGTCCTATCTTCAGTGAATATGGACAACAGTTAATCATCATGCTCTTTATAACAGCCCCTAACATATTTAATGACGGTTATCAGATTCCCCCCATCAGTCTTCTGTTGTTGTTTTTTTATCCTTCAGTTTTTTAACCTTTTCTCATAGGTCAGGTTTTCTAACCTTTTATCATTTTTGTGGCTCTCCTCTGGACCCTCTCCAGTTTGTCCATATCTTTCTTAAAGTGTGGCGCCTAGAACTGGACACAGTACTCCAGCTGATGCTTCACCAGTGCCAAGTAGAGCAGAATAATTACCTCCCATGTCTTATATATGACATTCCTGTAAATACACCCCAGAATTATATTAGCCCTTTTGGCAACAGCATCACAATCAATGGGACACAATCATTCCGGGGTATAAAATATATTGGAAGGACAGAACAGGTCGTGTGTGTGTGGGGGGGGGGGGGGGGGGGGAGTGGCACTATATGTGAAAGAAAATGTAGAATCAAATGAAGTAAAAATCTTAAATGAATCCACATGTTCCATAGAATCTCTATGGATAGTAATTCCATGCTCTAATAAGAATATAACAGTAAGGATCTATTATCGACCACCTGACCAGGACAGTGACAGTGGCTACGAAATGCTAGGGAGATTAGAGAGGCTATCAAAATAAAGAACTCAATAATAGTGGGGGATTTCAATTTCCCAATATTGACTGGGTACATGTCATCTCAGGACAAAATGCAGACACAAAATTTCTCGATACTTTAAATGACTGTTTCTTGGAGCAGCTGGTACAGGAACCCACAAGGGGAGAGGCAATTCTCGATCTAGTCCTGAGTGGAGCGCAGGATCTGGTACAAGAGGTAACTATAACAGGACCGCTTGGAAATAGCGACCATAATATAATAACATTTAATATTCCTGTGGTGGGAAGAACACCTCAGCAGCCCAACACTGTGGTATTTAATTTCAGAAAGGGAAACTATGCAAAAATGAGGAGGTTAGTTAAACAGAAATTAAAAGGTACAGTGACTAGAGTGAAGTCCCTGCAAGCTGCATGGACACTTTTCAAAGACACCATAATGGAGGCCCAACTTAAATGTATACCGCAAATTAAAAAAACACAGTAAAAGAACTAAAAAAGAGCCACCATGTAAGAGCTTAACAAGAGCTTAATAACCATGTAAAAGAAGCAGTGAGAGATAAAAAGGCATCTTTTAAAAAGTGGAAGTCAAATCCTAGTGAGGTAAATAGAAAGGAGCATAAACACTGCCAAATTAAGTGTAAAAATGTAATAAGAAAAGCCAAAAAGGAGTTTGAAGAACAGCTAGCCAAAAACTCAAAAGGTAATAACAAAATGTTTCTTAAGTACATCAGAAGCAAGAAGCTTTATGGAGGCCCTTGGACGATCGATACACAAAAGGAGCACTTAAAGATGACAAAGTAATTGCGGAGAAACTAAATGAATTCTTTGCTTCAGTCTTCACAGCTGAAGATGTTAGGGAGATTCCCAAACCTGAGCCGTCCTTTGTAGGTGACAAATCTGAGGAATTGTCACAAATTGAAGTGTCATTAGAGGAGGTTTTGGAATTAATTGATAAACTTAACAGTAACAAGTCACCGGGACCAGATGGCATTCACCCAAGAGTTCTGAAAGAACTCAAATGTGAAATTTTGAAACGATTAACTATGATTTGTAACCTGTCCTTTAAATCAGCTTCTGTACCCAATGACTGGAAGACAGCTAATGTAACACCAATATTTAAAAAGGGCTCTAGAGGTGATCCCGGAAATTACAGACCGGTAAGTCTAACATCAGTACTGGGCAAATTAGTTGAAACAATAGTAAAGAATAAAATTATCAGACACATAGAAGAATATAAACTGTTGGGCAAGAGTCAACATGGTTTCTGTAAAGGGAAATCATGTCTTACTAATCTATTAGAGTTCTTTGAAGGGGTCAACAAACATGAGGACAAGGGTGATACAGTGGACATAGTGTACTTAGATTTCCAGAAAGCCTTTGACAAGGTCCCTCACCAAAGGCTCTTGCATAAATTAAGTTGTCATGGGATAAGAGGGAAGATCCTTTCATGGATTGAGAAATGGTTAAAAGACAGGGAACAAAGGGTAGGAATAAATGGTAAATTTTCAGAATGGAGAGGAGTAACTAGTGGTGTTCCCCAAGCGTCAGTCCTAGGACCAATCCTATTCAACTTATTCATAAATGATCTGGAGAAAGAGGTAAACAGTGAGGTGCCAAAGTTTGCAGATGATACTAAACTGCTTAAGATAGTTAAGACCAAAGCAGACTGTGAAGAACTTCAAAAAGATCTCACAAAACTAAGTGATTGGGCAACAAAATGGCAAATGAAATTTAATCTGGATAAATGTAAAGTAATGCATATTGGAAAAAATAACCCCAACTATATGATGGGGGATAATTTAACTACAACTAATCAGGAAAGAGATCTTGGAGTCATCGTGGATAGTTCTCTGAGGAGGTCCACGCAGTGTGCAGCAGCTGTCAAAAAAAGCGAACAGGATGTTAAGAATCATTTAAAAAGGGATAGAGAATAAGACAGAGAATATCTTATTGCCCTTATATAAATCCATGGTACGCCCACATCTTGAATACTGCATACAGATGTGGTCTCCTCATCTCAAAAAAGATATACTGGCATTAGAAAAGGTTCAGAGAAGGGCAACTAAAATTATTAGGGGTTTGGAACGGGTCCCATATGAGGAGAGATTAAAGAGACGAGGACTTTTCAGCTTGGAAAAGAGGAGACTAAGGGGAGATATGATAGAGGTATAAAAAATCATGAGTGATGTGGAGAAAGTGAATAAGGAAAAAGTTATTTACTTGTTCCCATAATATAAGAACTAGGGGCCACCAAATGAAATTAATGGCCATCAGGTTTAAAACATATAAAAGGAAGTTCTTCTTCACAAAGCGTACAGTCAACCTGTGGAACTCCTTGCCTGATGAGATTGTGAAGGCTAGGACTAAAACAGGGTTTAAAAGAGAACTAGATACATTCATGGAGGTTAAGTCCATTAATGGCTATTAGCCAGGATGGGTAGGGATTGGTGTCCCTAGCCCCTGTTTGTCAGAGGGTGAAGAGAGATGGCAGATCACTTGATCATTACCCGTTAGGTTCACTCCCTCTGGGGCACCTGGCATTGGCCACTGTCGGCAGACAGGATACTGGGCTGAATGGACCTTTGGTCTGAGCCAGTACAGCCATTCTTATGTTCTTAAGGACTTTCAACTAGTTTTGCACCTACTTTAAGAACCTGCAGCACTGGATCCTGGAACCATAGGGGTTCTGGGCCACTGACACCTCTGCTTTGTCACAGGAGGCTTAGAGCATGCTCCCACAGAGGAACCCTATGACACTGGGCTCAGAAGGACACACCACCCAGCAGGACCTGAGTGGCAGCCCCTCACAACGCACTGATTGGCCAATACCAGTACTTAAATCAGGAAGCCATTAAGGGGAGTTGTCTGAGCAACAACACAGACTGCCTGCCTGTCTCAGCTCATATAGACCCTAGTCTCTGGCTTCCAACCCTGGTTTATTGTTGCCTTTGCAATTTGACTGCTGTCTATAATTTGGCACCTGACCCTGATCTCCTGGTAATCTGACCCTGCCTGATTCCTGATGCCTGATTCTTGATCTGGTCACTGGCCTGTCTTAGACTCTGACCTCCTGGGATCTCAATCCCAACTCTTCATCTGACCACTAGGTCTGACTGCCCATGTCCCAGTTGTGACACCCACCTTATAATAATTTCATCTAGACCATATTTGTCTACTTTGCTTATGAGAATGTCATGTGGGATTATGTCAAAGCCTTACTAAAATAAGATACCACATCTACTGCTACGCCCCACCCCCATCCACTAGACCAGTAACCCATCAAACAGGAAATTAGGTTAGTTTAGTATGACTTGTACTTGACAAATCAATGTTGGCTATTATAGATGGTATAAAGTTACATGGCAGGTGTAAGGTAGTGATAGAATGGGGTTAAGTGGTTGCCAATTACATTAGGTTGGTATGCAAAAAATGGGTGTAGCTGATACAAAGAGGAGGTACATAAAGGTATAAGGCAGGAAGAGCAAGTAACTCTTCAAGTTTCACTGGAACGGACCCTACAAAAAATCGCTATTAAGTCTTTCTGCAAAACCACTGGGGGAGGGCTGTGCGTCTACAATTACTCCTCACTTTTTAAGAAAATTCCTTGTAAAGTTGGACTCACTCAAATGTCCTAAAAACATCAAATTAAAAACAAGCTAAACATGTGCCTAAAATTGAAATGCAGTAGTGAGTATTTCAGGTGAAGAATGCTCAGGGAAAGTAAAAAGTTCCTTCCTTCACTAGTGAAACATCTCAAATAAAAAAGTTTCTACTTAAACAATAGCTTTGGGGTTTTTATTTATTGGTAAGGCTACAATTTAGTCACAGGTATTTTTAGGAAAAGTCATGGACAAGTCAT
Organism: Chelydra serpentina; assembly: GCA_037349315.1. Classification (NCBI taxonomy): domain Eukaryota; kingdom Metazoa; phylum Chordata; order Testudines; family Chelydridae; genus Chelydra; species Chelydra serpentina. The sequence goes on from JBAIAC010000042.1 coordinate 35,673,443, forward strand.
CAGCAATAAACAAAAATTCATGGCCTGTGACCTGTCCATGACTTTTCCTAAAAATACCTGTGATTAAATCTTGGGGAGCAGGTGCTGGGGTGGCATGGGGGGCTGCTGCTGGGAAGAGGTTTCTGGGGGGGTCACTGCTGGGGGAATGTCCCGGGGTGGGGCGCCCAGGGCCAGTGGCTGCCCGGGGCCATGGACCATAGCTGCTCCGAGTGGCCACCTGGGGACCACAGCAGCTCTGGCCAGCTGCCCGGGGGCTTTCAGAGCAGTGGCTGGTGTGGCTGTCCCTGGGACTACCTGAGCACTGGCCATTCTGAGCACCTCAGAAGTCACGGAGGTCACGGAAAGTCATGGAATCCATTACTTCTCTGACCTCTGTCACAGACATGGAGCCCTATTTATTGGTACTGTAAATAGAGATGAGACTGAACCAAAACCCAGTTCCAGATTAGGATCTGAGTTTACTGTTCAATCATGGGAAAGTCTGGATTTGGATCTGGATTTTAAACCTGTTATTTGGTTCTCTAGAAAAGATGTGAAATTCAGTTCCTGAAGGATGACTTGTTTTTCCCCAGGGCCCATCTCCAATACTAAAGATTATTTCAAACAGCTTTAACTCAAAACTCCTTGCTGTGGTGATGAGTACAAAACATCCCCACCACATGTTTACAGTAGCAAACCTAACCCTGCTCAAATGAGGTTCGTTAAGACAAAGAAATACCATGTTCACAAATTCCTCTCTCACTTTTTTTGGGAGACAGCAGAGGAACAGCAGAAAACAAGGAGCCTGCCTACACAAAAACAATGGCGCCTGAAGGAATGGTGTAGAATGAGGAGACCACAGCCACAGCATCATCCACACCTGGAGAAATGACTAAGAGTAGCCCAGCAGCATAAGAGTCCATTCAGACTGACCCTAACAGCACCTCAATGCAAGAGGCTCACTATAATTTGGCAGGGAGTTTCAACTGGCCTGACCAGTTAAATGTACACCAACTTATTAATGTCATAACTTGTATCTAAAAGGTGTCATGTAAGATATCAATAGAAAGCTAATAATATATTGATCATTATGATTGCATGGTAAAGGTATGGAGGACAAATTCAAAACTACAAGCATATTGGGAATGGTATGTTTTACAGTGCGTCTTCCAGTCAGGAGTGAAGTTACCCCACCCTATACAAAGGAATGTGGTTCTGCCATCTTGAGGGTATTTCCAAGGTACATTGGGACAATGGGAATGTAATTTACACAAAAGGTAAACAGAACCATCAAGGCAACAATGGGAGGAGATTGCAGGAAACAGATCAATTTGCATTTTAGCACACACCAACAAGGAGAGAAACTAGCAAACTTTCTTCACCAGAAAACTCCAACTCACCTTCCTCACAGCTTGAATTAACTGAACTTCAGTTGTAGGTGGGTCGGGAGGGTAAACCTTCAGAAGAATCCATGTCAAAGGTTCCCTGGACTATAAAAGAGGAGCAAAGAACCACAAGTTATCTTTCACCTAAGAAGAAAAAGGCACTGAGCACTTTGGATTTTGTAGGAGATCCTGACCAGAAGTGTGGTCAGCCATCTTGTTGGAAGTTAGATTGGTAAGGAAACTACATTTAATAAAGGCTGTAACTTGTTTTGTTAAGTCTTAGCCTCTACAAAGTTGTTTTCATTTATTTGCTTGTCACCATTTCTAACCCTATCCTTTATACTTCAACACATTTCAAATCCCATTTCCTTGTATTAAACTTGTTTTACTTTTAATCTAAACCAAGCCAGTACTTTGTTTGAGTTCAAGTGATAAGCTGTGCACTTTGTCTCCTTAGAGGAGCAAACAAACCGTATTATTCCTTTTGAATGGTCTAGCAGAGGGCAGGACGTTACAGAGCACATGGTTTTGGAAACATTCAGAATGGGAGGGGGGCTTGGGGTAATTTTTGCCTGGTGTAACCAGAGTTGGTGTTACACTCCAGCTACACTCTGGTACACAAGAAGGCTGCTGGAATCAGTTGATGAGTCAGAACAGCTAATCACAAACACTCAATGCATCTTTGTCTGCTGTCTTTTAGTGTCCAGGCTGTAAGCCACAGCAGCAGATCATTTAAGGTAGCCAGGGCTACAAGGCAGGAGGTGACACAACCCCTCACTGGTCCGGATTGCACCCCAGAATGTGACAGAGTCTCATGTGGCTGTCCCTGCTGATGTAGCCCTTGTGCCACAAATTGCCCAGGTAGTCCTCCTGCCTCTGAGAAGGTACCATCCTCACCCTAGTGCATAGGAGGTCTTTGTGGGAGCTTTTTAAGTGGGTCCTAAAGTGAGCAATGGTCCTAAAGTGTACACTATTGGACCCTGACTTAAAGGTCACATACAGATAGGGTGACCAGACAGCAAGTGTGAAAAATCGGGACAGGGGTTGGGGGGTAATAGAAGCCTATATAAGAAAAAGACCCCAAAATCGGGACTGTCCCTATAAAATCAGGACATCTGGTCACCCTACATACAGAGGTTCACTAGCAGGGCTCACTTCAGAGTGAGCCTACTCGAGGGGTTCTCGAACTGGGGGTCAGGACCCCTCAGGGGGTTGTGAGGTTATTACATGGGGAGGGTCACAAGCTGTCAGCCTCTCCTCCAGACCCTGCTTTGCATCCAGCATTTATAATGGTGTTAAATATATTTTAAAGTATTTTTAATTTATAAGGGGTGGGTGTCACACTGAGAGGCTTGCTATATGAAAGTGGTCACCAGTACAAAAGTTTGAGAACCACTGGCCTAATCTATTCATTCACCCATGCTTCACAATGGTATCTGTCATTTCAGCCAAGGCCAGATGCTCAGCTGATGTAAGTCCAAATAGCTCCATTGACATCAGTGGAGCTATCCAGACTTACACAAACTAACGATCTGGCCCCATATCTACCAAACAGCCCATGGCCTAATTTTCTACCCTACTTCCCCATAGCAGCAGAATGAATTGTGTTTATTTTGTATGTTTTAGTTGGTTTTATTTGATGAGCCCATAAACAAGGTTCCCTTTGAATCAGGGAGTTTCTCCAAAGTACAGACAAAAAGTTTAGTCACAGTGGCCAAAGTGTACTACACACAGAAGCTAAATTAAAAAAACAAACCAGATATGAAAGTGAAAGATGCAATAATAATGTTCCTTTCTGAGTCCATTTTTTATTTTTCTTCAAGGTGACAGATAAGGGTTGGGAATTTTTATCCCAAGCCTATTTCCACATCAGAGCACTGTTCTGATTAATAGGGTAATATATATACAATTTATTTAAACTCAGTTTTTTGTTTGTTTTTTTGCCTTTCCAGCACTGTTCTGTATTAATCTTAGCATTTATGTCAATGGGGAAGAAAGCTGTCCCTGTTGTCCCCACTTATGGCTGCATTCAATGCAGATATGGTTTGTTTGGGAACCTATGAGTTTGCTAAAGACAATCACTAGAGATAGAACCTTAATTTAACCTCAAGCCCGAAGCATTTCCCATGGGACATAGATGACTGATAACATAGCAGAGGGCAAGGAAAGTACAAAATTATTGACAAATGGAAGCAGCAAATCTGGAGTGTTACATTTCTTCCTCTAAATCATTGTGTATAAGGATAGTCACCCATGTCTGACTAAGTCTGGAGACACTAGGAAGCATCTTAAAAGAGTAGTTTTAAAATATGGTTGGAGTTTCTGAAAGCCATCGCCAAAGCACATGAAATACACTTGTCATTTCATCTTGTAACAAAACGATGCCATGACAGAATCAAAACACAGTTGCTCATAATAGCCTCTGCACAGGGTAGGTCAGCGATTACTAATGTAAAGGAAGTAAGTCCTTAATAGACAGCTTGATAACCTTTCCCATGGGAACATTAGAAAATGTTGTTAATGAGCATTATAATAGCCTGCTTCTTTAAGTAGCTGTGTAAATAGATCTTTATTAATTGAGATTATATATGATGTTTTTCTGTATAATAGCATTCTAGGGGTATTGCAAGAATAATCTGTCTGAAGTAGCTAGAGTTTTAATTTTAACTTTTCTAAACTAAATATCAAGCTACTCTGGTGAGGTTAAAAGATAAATGACATTTTTATTTGTTAATGATAAAGCTAAATCATCTGAAGCCAAACTGAATCTAGGCTGATTTTTTTATATTTGTTTCGTCTTTTAAAAAAACATACAGAAAAGGCCCCCTCAGCTTCATTTTCACCTACTGTTTTGAATGAAAGAATTTGTCATTGCAGATAGAACATGTACAATATCCCTTATCAATTGATTAGGTGAAGGGATGTTAAGAAAGACTTCTCACTCTAATGACAGTACAATCACTTTCTTCAGGTTGAAACCAGCGAGGTTTCTCTCATGTTGTCTATATAACAGTCTGAATTGCTGGAGAGTTTAAAAGAGGGAGTGAAGATAATGTGCTAAATTCTGAGCCAATTTTTATGCAGGGAGGTTGCATGAAGTATTGAAATGCAGAAATTTGGCCCACATAGTGACAATGCTTTTATTATTAGCATGAAAATCAATCATTTACAAACCTTTGTAGTTCAAAGGCCATGAATTTAAGAAGTACTTATGTTTCTGATTTTTTTCCAGCTTGATAATAGAAAGTTAAATAAAATAAAATAAAATAAATAAATAAATAAAACAAAACCTACACTTGAGATTTTAAAGTGTCTGGGTAGTTGTAAAGAAAACAGGAGATTGTATTTTGATAAGGCCTTTAGTTCAGCAGAAGGCCAGGGTAAAATGTAACCCCCTAAGAAGATATACCATGTTTCATATCAAGCAACAGCTAATGAAATCCTAAGAGGGTTTGTTACATGAGCCAGTGGACTGGAGCAACCTTTAACATGTAGGAAACTGGAGTTAATTAAACTGTTATGGGCATCCTATCCATCATCCCATCAGCAAGCTGTTTTCTAAACCTATTTACATTTTTCAATTGAAAAAAAAATGTACTCAGGGCTGTTGCTAAAGCATGTTTACTGTCTTGATGGATTTGGTATTTGTGTATAACCTTTATGTTTTAATTATCTTATAGTATTTCTTGAAGCTTCTTCTGCAGCAGTAGGTATTTGATTTCCAAGCAATTAGACATTTCTGACAATTAACAGACAGCAGGAGAATTCCCTTCAATGAATTAATCAGTTTGGGAAGGTATTGGATTATCACTACAGTAAATTTGCTGCAAAGATTGCTTTTCTGAAACTCAGTTTTGTACCTTTGTGGTCACTAAAGCACATTAAAACTCAGATCACCTTACATTAGTGGGCTGAGTTGCTTTGAAGGAGTTTTCTTTTACATACATTTAGCTTTCAAAAGTATTGTAACTTTCTATCATCATTAAGATAAATGTATGTCTAAACTTACACCTGGCTGTCTTAACTGGAGTCAATGGGAAAATTAGATTAAACCTTTCCCCCCCATGTAAACATTTGCAAAGTGAAGAAGAAAGCTGGCTACTTTGGAACGTTAATTTTTTATTTTAAGTCTTCACTACTGGCCGGTGGATATTTTATATATTATATTTCCTGATTATGGATTTGTCAACTATGTTAAAGCATTTGGTACACTTTTTAGCTCTTTAAAGATAAAATTTTCGCTCAAGCCTTATTTTAACATCAATTTTTGATAAATGAGTTTATTTTTTAATTATTTAGTTGTGGCACTAAAAGTAAAAAATGTTGATTTGAAAGGAAGAAACCCTGATTTATAGCTTTGGAGGAATATCTCGAGAGACAGAATTTAGAAGAAGTGGAAGCCTGATCATTCAGAGCATTGACAAAATACTAAAAGAAACCTGTAGGAAACAATCCCATCTTAGCTGACAGATGGCCCAGGTGACTTGGGGCCTGATCCTGTAGCCCTTATGCATCAAGAGCATCACCAGCCCTGCCTCTTTGACGCTGGATAAAAGAGCCAGACAAGTGTAAAGGGGCCAATGTAAAGCATCATATTCAGCTGGACGTGGATTGTCCCAGAGCAGGTAATATGGAGGACAGCTATAGCACTCTCCTCCAAAAACCCCACATAAGCCCCAGCATGGGGAATGTGCTCAGTGGGGCTGGTGGCAGCAGGGTGGTGTTGGAGGATAGGCTGCAGCACACAATACTACAGAGTTTCTGGGCAGTGTTGCATCTGATAAGGCAGCTTAGGGTATGTCTACACTACGGTACTAGTTCGATTTCTGTGAAACCGAACTTGTGAACCCGATATTTCCATGTCGATTGTTCGAATCCACACCAGGGATGTTTATTCGAATGTCCGAGTCCACAGTAGGGGGGCAAGCGTCGACATTGCAAGCGGTGCACTGTGGGTAGCTATCCCACAGTTCCCGCAGTCCCGCCTGCCCACTGGAATTCTGGGTGTAGCCCCCAGTGCCTTGTGGGAACGAAATTGTGTCAAGGGTCGGTATACGTACATTTCGTCACTCGACCCACACTTCCGCCTTCCCTACGTGAAAGCGCCGGCGGGGAATGAATTCGCGCCCTTTTCCTGTGGCTGATAGCTCGGACGCCACTGGACAGTGAGCATGGAGCCCTCCGCGATTATCGCAGATGTTCTGTCCGTAGCCAACAACTCGCGCCTTATAGCGCACCTTTTCCAGACTCTGTTGCAGAGAAATCGGGAGAGGAGACAACGTAATCTCCAGGAGTACTTAAACTTTGAAAGGGGCATTGATCTCTTGCAAAGCGCTGGACCCCGGACCCTAGAGATCATGGTGGCAATGGGTCATGTTGATCCCGTGGAACGGCGATGCTGGGCAAGGGAAACAAGCACTGACTGGTGGGACCGCATAGTGATGCAGGTATGGGATGAGTCCCAGTGGCTGCGAAACTTTCGGATGCGTAAGTGCACTTTTATGGAACTTTGTGAGTTGCTGTCCCCTGCCCTGAAGCGCCAGGACACCCGGATGCGAGCTGCCCTCACTATCCAGAAGCGAGTGGCCATAGCCCTGTGGAAGCTTGCAACCCCTGACAGCTACCGGTCAGTAGCGAACCAATTTGGAGTGGGCAAGTCTACCGTGGGGGTTGCTGTGATGCAGGTAGCCCGTGCAATCGTTGACCTGCTGCTCCACAAAGTAGTGACCCTGGGAGACGTGCAGGCGATCATAGATGGCTTCGCTGCAATGGGATTCCCAAACTGCGGTGGGGCCATAGATGGGACACACATCCCTATCCTGGGACCGGAGCACCAGGGCGGCCAGTATATTAACCGGAAGGGCTATTTTTCTATGGTTCTGCAAGCACTAGTGGACCACAAAGGACGTTTTACAAACATCAATGTTGGGTGGCCAGGAAAGGTTCATGATGCTCGTGTTTTCAAGAACTCTGGTCTGTTTAGACGCCTGCAACAGGGGGTTTATTTCCCCGATCACAAAATCACTGTTGGGGAGGTGGAGATGCCAACAGTGATCCTGGGGGACCCTGCCTACCCGCTAATGCCATGGCTCATGAAGCCATACACGGGAGCCCTGGACACTGAAAAGGAACTCTTTAATTACCGCCTGAGCAAGTGCAGAATGGTGGTGGAGTGTGCCTTTGGCCGTCTCAAGGCAAGATGGCGAAGCTTACTTACTCGCTCCGACCTCAGCCCTAAAAATATCCCCATTGTGATTGCGGCGTGCTGTGTGCTCCACAATCTGTGTGAGATCAAGGGGGAGACATTTATGCAGGGCTGGGAGGTTGAGGCAAATCGACTAGCAGCAGATTACGCTCAGCCAGACACCAGAGCCATTCGGAGATCACAGCGGGAGGCGGTCCGCATCCGTGAAGCTTTGAAAGCTCGCTTCCAGACAGAGCGGGTTAACCATTGACTGCTACACTTCCGTAAACAGATACTGGACCTACCCCTGTCCCTTTACACATGTCCCGTTGCCCATCCTCCCATTACCAACCGCCTTCCCCCTCCTTGGATCAACGCTGTAAAGTCACAGTAAAGGAAAGATTTTTTTGTTTGAACGTGTTCCTGTACTTCTTCTTGGGTAATGATTATCACCGTGTAGGCATACGGCGGTTGGGGGGAGGTTTGGTTGGGGGACACTTCCCTTCAAAGGGGAAGCTGTTGATCCTGCCCAAAGCGCAGTGCCAAGAGGTGTTCCACTTGCTTAAAGGGACCATCAACCTCTTCTAATCCCATGTGTGTGTGGTGGTGTCTATGTGCCTTGTACGTATTGAGTATCGCCAACGGATCACACAGTGCATTGATCTATCCAGCAGGCTACTGTCAGCCGCAAAAGATCAGCGACCACCCTCCCCAAACATACAGTGCACCACCCAACCCCCAACCCCACATTTAGAACGTAGAAACCAGCACAACGAAGGAAAGGTGTGCTTAATGCATGCAATGTGTACTGTGCTTGTCACTTCAGCAGTTAACCTGTCTGCACCCTCGTTTGTGCTCCCATTCTCTGCACTTAAAAACCATGTTAACCACTACCCAGAGATACAAACTGTCCAGTGTAAAACACTCAGGGAAACATTGGTGAACCAAAAAACAAGATTTATTCAACAAAACAGTAACTTCACATGGAACCTGGGAAGGGAGGTGCTCAGGGGTGCTGCTGGATGGAGAGGAGGGAAAAGTCTATGGTTTTGGGAATGACAGCCTTCTGCTGTTGCAGCGGTCTGCAGGGGTGGATTGAGTATTTCCACGCACCCTGGATCCCCTTGTCCTAGTGACTTTTGGGGAGGAAGCCACTGGACTTGGTGGCGGGGGAGGGCGGCTTGAAAGAACATACAGAGGCGCTCTTTCCTCATGTCTCCTGTCCTGGAGAATATCCACTAGGCGCCGGAGCGTGTCTGTTTGCTCCCTCATGATTCCCAGCATTGTTTGGGTCGCCTGCTGATCCTCCTGCCGCCACCTGTCCTCGCGCGCTTCAGCCCTCTGCTCCCGTTCCCTGGCTGCTCGCTCGTACCGTGCGAAGTCCTCTCTGCGCTGTGCCGCCTCCCTCTGTGACAGCATCACTAATTCCGAGAACATGTCGTCCCTGGTTCTCTTTTTGCGCCGCCTTATCTGGACTAGGCCATGGGTGGGAGAAGCACGGGTTGGGTGGGAGACACTCACAGCTGTGGGATAAATGAAAGGGAGTGAATTCCTCAGACAGATACTTTTTCAAGAACAATGACCATACTCTTTCACCATGAATAGGACCAAAGACAGTGCCTATCACATGTACACGTACTACAAGGTCAAATAATATGCCTTAAGGCTGAGTGAGTGTCTAGGGTCCCGGTATACGGATCCCAGAGGCCTTTCCGTACACAGAAAATCACCTCTCTGAAAACCATGGTAAGCTGCTTACTTACGACTGCTGTGAGATTGCTTCACAGCACTGCTCTACTCCCATGTCTCCCTCAGTGTTCCTGGCGGCGGTCAGTAGCTGCTGCTGGCCAAACCGGTAATCTACGGCGGCTGTCCTAACCCCCCCCCCCCCCCCCCTCAGCGTGGCCGCTCCAGGGAACCAAAAATTCCCGCGAACCGCTCTGCGTGAACGGCTCGCCTACCCTTCCCCCCCCTCAGCGTGGCCGCTGCAGGGAACCAAAAATGCCCGCGAACCGCTCAGCGTGAACGGCTCACCTACCCTTCCCCCCCCTCAGCGTGGCCGCTCCAGGGAACCAAAAATGGCCGCGAACCGCTCTGCGTGAACGGCTCGCCTACCCTTCCCCCCCTCCGCGTGGCTGCTCTAGGGAATCAAAAATGCCCGCGGACCGCTCAGCATGAACGGCTCGCCTATCCTATCCCCGGTTTAGCGTTGCCGGTCCCCGGGACTGTCACTTCCCGCGCACCGATATGCACTACTGGTTTTGCTCCCGAGCCCCTACCACCACGCGGTAACGTAAACTGCCGGGTGTCTGTCTGTAAGGGGAAAAGGAAGCATGCAGTATACTAATTATACTACTCATTCGAACCAGGACCCCATGACTGATATCACTCTGATGAGGATTACGGAGACAGAGAAAATCTGCATGCTGAGTCAATGCAAGCAAACCCCGGGGCCGTATGCTGCCATGCTATGCAAGGCAATGATACCAGAGTACCTGCTGCTCGCATGGCGCGGGAAAGTATCCTACCATGGAGGAGACAATAAGGCAGCTCTCCCAGTGAACGTGCTAGACAAGCTATCGCTGTACCTTCAAGACAGCTTCTCTGAGATATCTGCTGGTGATTACACCTCTATCCCCATACATATTGACAGACTTTTCGAATAGTTGCACGGGAAAGCGACTCCAAGGTGAAGCGCATAAGGCCAATGAAGCCACAGTTACAGAGCGCTAACACACCATAACTATTGTATTGAAAATAAATGTCTAAAACACTGACCTGATGATCCCTCTCCTGATTCCTGGTCAGGAATGCTGCCTTGGGAGTGTTCGAAGGGCAGCGCAGTCAGGGTCAGGAATAGTTCCTGGCTGTCGGGGAAATCTCCAGGGTGACCGCTTTCGATTGCCTCGTCCCCCTGCCCTCCTTCCTCTTCTTCGCCGTCAGCGAAAACCTCCTCCGATGTGTCCGTAGAATGGACCCCGTCATCGGTGTCCACGGACACTGGTGGGGTAGTTGTTGCCGCACCACCGAGCATGGCGTGCAGTGCCTCGTAAAATCGGCAAGTCTGAGGCGCTGAGCCGGAGCGTCCGTTGGACTCTTTGGTCTTTTGGTACGCCTGACGTAGCTCCTTGATTTTGATGCGGCACTGCGTAGCATCCCGGCTGTACCCTCTCTCCGTCATAGCCTGTGAAATCTTCTCGTAAATTTTTGCATTCCGTCTTTTTGAACGGAGCTCGGCTAGGATGGATTCATCGCCCCACACAGCGATGAGATCCAAAACCTCACGATCACTCCATGTTGGAGCTCTCTTTCTATTCACCGATGGCATCGAAACCACCGCTGTAGAGCTCTGCATCATTGCCAGTGCTGCTGAGCTCGCCACTATGTCCAAAGAGGCAATGTGATTCAAAATGGCCACAGAGGAAAAAGTATTCAAATTTTCGCGGGGATTTCTCTGAGTGGCAGGTCAGAGCATCCGAGTACACAATACTGCCCTGAGCGTCCACCGAGTGGTGCACTGTGGGATAGCTCCCGGAGCTATTAGCGTCGAATTCCGTCCACAGTACCTCGCATTCGACATGCCCATTTCGATTTTGGCGCTACTCCCCTCGTCAGGGTGGAGTACCGAAATCGATTCAAGGAGCCCTTAATGTCGAAATAAACTGCTTCCTAGTGTGGACGGGTGAGGGATTAAATCGAGTTAACGCTGATAAATTCGACATAAAGTCCTAGTGTAGACCTGGCCTTAGAGAGCAGGCACATAATTTCAGAAACATCTGGAAGTGGGTGCAAAGTTTGCTTCCTAAAGTCAGGGGGGAGGGGCAGGTGTGGGAGAGGAAGACCTAATGGAGCACATATACCTATGAAAAGTCAGCAGGGGGCAAACCAAGGTCTGGGGAGACAATTGCCTCTTGCCCCATAGCAAATGATGCCCAACTGCCATAAAGATAACCCTGGAGATTTAAGTTATGCCAGGAGTATCCAGGTCACATAGCAGCCCAGGATTAGGAAGGCAGAAAGTTGCCTTAAAGCCCACTGATTTTATTGGACTGTCCACTCTGTGCTGCACCTTCAAGCTCTCTTCCAGACTTAAGTGGGAAGTCAGGGTTACAGGGTGGTGCCAAAGATAATACTTGTGTCTCTCACTTGAATGTGACTTTGGCTTAATATAACTGTACTTAGTTTTGATTTGTTTTCTAAACATTAAATCACAATTTAAGCAGTGGAAATCCAGGAGTGAATTAAAAATATTATTGTATATTCATACTTTAAAGAATGTGATTGCCAGTATTTTATTCAGAAATTTTATTACAGGGATTTTAATTTATAAACTAAGGCAGAAGAGATAATTACTTCTATCGGGCAGGAGGAAAAGATAGTAATCTCTTTCCCTTCTTCGCTAATGCTTGCAGTATTGATTCTGCACACTGAGTACCCAGCAACAAAGGAAAATAAGCAGCAATTTGATGTGTTCTACGAGTTAAAACAGACCAAGAATCTAAACTTAAAGTGTCAGAAATCATTCATTAAAACCCTTTTTAAAATTGCAACTAATTAGCACACATTACTTGCTTAGTTATTTCTTGTTGGAATTCTTGTTAGTTATTAGTATCAGTCCTATGATGTACTGTGACCCATCTGAAAGGTGCAGAGTGACCTTGCTACTCTTGAAGTTGAGAGCATTTAGAATCTCATCACGTAACATGGTGGCCTTCCTTGTTACCTAAGCATTCAGTCATTATCTTTTGATTTGGCTTTAGACATCTCCTTAAGATAGGGATTCTAGACTCAACCTTGCAATCCGCAGATACAAACTCCCATCAGCTTCAACATAATCCCAGTTATTTCAATGGGAGTTTTGCCTGAGCAAGGGACTGCAACGATGGGAATTCTGTAGAAATCGGTCATTTCAATGGAGTCATGAAACAAAATTGTTTTTCTTGGCACAAGAACTCAGAGGAAAACAAGGCAGAAAGTGATGTGTGGTAAAGTGCATTCTAAGGATAAATGCCAATGCAGTTACTCATTAAATTGGATGGTTTGCCCTCTGTTAATGGTCAAGCTAGCCATGTATTTTTCTTTATGAATTCTTATCTTATACCACCATACATGAATACTTTTTTCCCTGGCAAATTGCCATACACTATATATTCTACAGAAAAATTATGCTGCTTGACTCCAGCAATGTACAACAGCTGTACAAGAAAGGAAGGGAAAGTGTTCCTCAATAAAAACTTTCTTCGCAGCTAGTTTTTTAATGGCAAAGCTGGTACAGCCTGAGGAAGGTCACACTATGTGCAGTGCAAGTTCTACCTCAAATAATGTATAGAAACTGCCCTCTCCCCTGCAGTCAAATGGGAGGAGGGGGACTTTGAAGGGACCACAGGGGCTATAGTGCAGCATCTGGAAGGAAGACTGTGAGAGTACATGCCCAGCAATAAAGGGGCTGCCCCCAACTCAGATCAGCTGCCATCCAGTTGGCTGGGAATGGGAGACTGGGTTAGCTGATTGGCTTTTTCATTTGTTTTTTTTCTCTCATACACACCCTCCCCTAAGTTGTAGCATGGAAGCTGTGTTTTTGTTATGTTGCAGATCTGATCATCAAATTATTTTGGGATCAGGAAGTCATTTTTCCCATTGGACCACATCAACGAAGGTTTGGTAGGGGTTTTTTGCCTTCCTTTCAGCATCACAGATGCATAGTTGCATTGAAAGCAATAGGATTTGAAAAGGTTATTAGGAAAATACTGTTCATCTTAACACAACTTTCAGACAGTGTCTAGAGCAAATCAATGCTGAACATGCCAGCTCCCAGAGATAAATTAGACTCTGGATTTTACTGGTGGACCTTCTCCCTATAGGAGAAGGGGAGAGCTGGAGTCTTTGTGGACTGAGGTCCCCACTTTGGAAACTGCTATCCTATCCTCTGTACAGGAGATTCAGAAGTAAGCAGAGTCCTAGGGGATAGGCTGCGAAGGGTCTACACTAAGTTATTGTTCGCATAGTAGGAGCCCTGTAACCCCACCCCCACACTAGACCCATTTAAAGGTCTGGTCTGTGAGAGCAGGAGGGAGGGTACATGGCCAGCACCCTGGTGCTAAATTACTAACATTTCAGCCTGATGCTGAAATCTATCCCATGTGTGTGTCGTTCTTTTGCCTCCATGTTCTAGTCAATAAGCTACAGTATAGTTTGGAAAATAAAGTGGAAAAAGTTGGGTAGGTCTTAGCTCAACTGCCCTTTCTGATATTTATACCCTTCTTGTTTATGTAAAAGCCTCAATGTGGGAACCCTGTTGGTGCAGGCATCTAGGAGCATGCTTATTGTTCAGGATTACATTTTCTTCCGTATTAATGATTCAAAGATGTTTCCCTTCCAGATTCTGTTATTTTGCTGGAGGTATTCAGAATTGATTTTTGATAAATTCAGACTGGTGCCTCTGCAGCTACTGAATAGGTACAGTATCTTTAAATATTTATATTGTGCTGCTGGTGATAATTATTATTTCAGCTCAGCACAGTTCTAATGCATTTAAATGTCAGTGTTCCTCAGTTTAATTCATCATGCATACATTAAGTTGCTTGTATACATATATTCAGTATGCATCTCCAAGGATGGAAAAAGACCTATTCATATTTTAGCAGCTGTGAGAAAGAACAGATTTCCTTTACATTCTTAACTGTAAACATTAATTAGAGGCTTGACACTCAATGATTTTTTATTTAAAAAAAAAACTTTCATAAAATAATCCATCATAAATTCCTTTATCACTATGCCAACGAGAACTATTCCACTGTATTGCATTCTCTCTGACTAGAAAGTTAAAGACAATGTGTTAAAATAAAATCCATTTATTTATGCAGTTTGTTTCCATGGGGAACAAAATGGCTCTGCTGTGAAACCTAGTAAGTTATGAATATAAGAATGTCATGCTTTATTATCTATTTGTGTGCTTTTGTTGAAGCGCAATTATGCTACTGCGTATACTCTCAGTCTGTCTTCTGAGCTGGCAGAATAGAATCTGAAAACAAGAGTTTGAACATTTTTCTATATTCTCTAAAACATGATTATAAAATGCAGGACATTACCAACAAAAAAATATTTCTGCAAACGTGACTGGTATGCAATTTAACCCTCTCTTGCCAGTTTATACTAGTTGACATTATTTGTTTTAAGCAAAATATAGAAGAATGGAATATTTCACTCCAAAGGGGGCTGCCAAATGATTTCCAAGATCAAGTATAGTACACAAAGGAAACAACAGAACCTCATTCCCAAATACATAACAGTATCTCTAGTGCTGCTACTTGTGACATTGACTCTATTTAGTCCCTTTAAAGGGGTGCGAAAGCTGTCATGACAAGCTGGTCCAAGTGTTGCCTAAAACGTGAGGATTTCTATTGTCAGCAAGATGTATAACATAGACTCATAGAAGATTAGGGTTGGAAGAGACCTCAGGAGGTCATCTAGTCCAACCCCCAGCAGGACCGACCCCAATTAAATCATCCCAGCCAGGGCTTTCTCAAGCTTGGCCTTAAAAATCTCTAAGGACGGAGATTCCACCACCTCCTTAGGTAACCCATTTCAGTGCTTCACCACCCTCCTAGTGAAATAGTTTTTCCTAATATCCAACCTAGACCTCCCCCACTGCAACTTTAGACCACTGCTCCTTGTTCTGTCATCTGTCACCACTGAGAACAGCCTAGCTCCATCCTCTTTGGAACCCCCACTTCAGGTAGTTCAAGGCTGCTATCAAAGCCCCCCTCACTCTGCTCTTCTGCAGACTGAATAAGCCCAGTTCCCTCAGCCTCTCCTTATAAGTCATGTGCCCCAGCCCCCTAATAATTTTCATTGCCCTCCGCTGGACTCTCTCCAATTTGTTCACATCCTTTCTGTAGCGGGGGGGGGGGGGGGGGGGGGGGGGGCAAAACTGGATGCAATACTCCAGATGTGGCCTCCCCAGTGCCGCATAAAGGGGAATAATCACTTTCCTTGATCTGCTGGCAATGCTCCTACTAATGCAGCCCAATATGCCATTTGACCTTTTGGCAACAAGGGCACACTGTTGACTCATGTCCAGCTTCTTGTCCACTGTAATCCGCAGGTCCTTTTCTGCAGAACTGCCGCTTAGCCAGTCAGTCCCCAGCCTGTAGCAGTGCATGGAACTCTTCCGTCCTAAGTACAGGACTCTGCACTTGTCCTTGTCTGACCTCCTCAGATTTATTTTGGTCCAATCCTCCAATTTGTCAAGGTCACTCTGGACCCTATCCCTACCCTCCAGCATATCTACCTCTCGCCCCATCTTAGTGTCATCCGCAAACTTGATGTCATCCCATCATCGAGATCATTAATGAAGATGTTGAACAAAACCGGCCCCAGGACCGACCCCTGGTGCATTCTGCTTGATACTGGCTGCCAACTAGACATCAAGCTGTTGATCACTACCCGTTGAGTTCAAACTGAGACCCATGAATTGATTTTATTGGTGTTCATCCACCCAGCCTGTTTTTTCAGCCTAATGTTGCATCTCCAGGATGTGTAATTGACCAGACGAGAATGTCAGGATTAATTATAGTATTTACACTATTAAAGGAAGCACATTTTTTTTGAGACTGTCCCAGTCTTTATTTATGGCATTTAATTATTCTAACATTTAAGATGTGCAATTATTTCTAAATCATATTTTATAGAACACAAGAATCTGTGTGTATTGCAATAAGCCAAACATAACATGCACAACATTTGCACAGAACATTTCACATTTTTGCAAGTCATGAAAATTTAGAAAATTAGCAGGGTTTTTTTAGCTCTTACAAGGAATGTGCAAGCATTCTATGCCTTCTAAATGGATTTACTCTAACTGCCTAATTCATTATGCTAAAACCATGAAGCAATTTCCTGTTCAAAGCCCAGCTCACAGGCTCTCTGTTGTCAAGTATTTGAATTTCAGATTAGAAATGTGTTCATTTGGATAGCATGAAAGGAAAGCTTTGTTGTCAGCTTTGCTTTATGTTCTGCCAGCAGCCAAATCCATCTTCTTCAACAGTCACCAGCAAAATACCAGACCTCCACTCTGGTCTCAACTATCTTGAAACAAACACAAACGCCTTTGGCCTTTGTGGTCTAAGCATGGGTTTGAGGTTTGCATCCCTCCCATCCCTCTTAATATTTGTTTAAAGGATTATTTCTCACAGAGGATATCAGTAAATGTTTAGATTATATAGAGAGTTTTCTTTCCCTTCCCCCCCCTCCCCCCCCCCCAAAAGAGGGAGAGAACTAAAGCATTTCACAATGAGAAATAGGAGCCAAAACATTTTAGTTCTATTAGTAGATCAGGAGCTTGTTATGGAATAGTGAAATTGCAGCATTTTTAGCCTCAGCATGTTAACAGCTATCATCTACTGTGCTTTAACTATCCCATTCACTTCCCATTGCTGATGACTTTTTGCTTATTGATCTTAGAAAGATACACACAGCAGCTCACACACATCAGAGGTCACATTTCAGTCAAAGGAAAACAAAGTTACCTGATACACTAGGTATCGAAAGAAACGAAAATTTAACCAACTTTCGTCAAGGGGCATGGAAGAGTAATGGAATTCAAACAAAATTTCTTTACACCGGAGGGGACCTTTAGAAAGTCCTCGGCTATTCTAAGGTATTTCTCCTAGGTTTAGGAACTATATTATGGAAACACTCAAAGCTAAATGCACATCCTTTATTAATTAAATGCAAATATTTACACAAGGAATGCTGCAACCTAAATTTGAACTTTAATGGTTGTAAAATAGTTGGAAGCAAGGATAATTATTTTCTGTAACAGAGGACACTGAGATATTTGTAATCCTTTTGCTTTAGAATACAATAACCCTGATATAGCCATAGTAAGCTCTCCAGTATAAGAAATGTTAATAGGTGGTTTGTCTCTAGACAGTTTCAACATCTGCCTCCAAGTTGTATGAGTGAAGAAAAGAATCAGGTCACAAATACTACACCTGTTGATATAGTTCCCAACACCTTTTCTCACTAATAATGACACTGAGCCTAGAATGTTCAAGTCCTTCAGTTCCAGAATTCTCCCTTAGCCTCAAACTGTATGCTGTGAGTGCAAGTAATATTCAACTCTCACTTCTGACTGCCTGCTAAATACTCTCTAGTTCTCTTGCGGAATTTGTTCCTTCACCATCAGATTACACAAAGAGAATTAGAGAGCATTAATATAAAATTATACAAACTTTAAATAGAGAGTTAAAGAACTCAAACCCAAACCATTTTGGGTTAACAATTACATAAAAATATTGTGCTGCAAATAAAAATCAAACTATTACTACTATACTGAAGCACAGCTGCTCTACAGCACCATAGCTAGAACCATACTCCATACTCCAAGATCCCAGACAGTTGTTTGGTATCATTACTTCATAGCGATCTGCAGTTGTCATGTCACTGTGGTTGCCATTAGGCTTCTAGATATGGTTCCCTTGGTAAAACACTGATTTGTTGCAGTTCTATTGGGCTAAATTCTAAAGTTCTCATTCATTCTGGGCTCGGCCTTTATTCACACAAAAGTGAGTCAGGATTTGGCCCATTGTGATTGCATCATTTCCAGATACTTGCATTATTTTTTGTTCAGTAGCAGGGTGTTACTAGTTAGATAAAGATGAATATTAAGTCTTACTAACTATAAACATGTTTTATATACTGCCTCCTCACTGCCCCCACCAAAGCTGCTATCCAATGGAACAACATAAAATCCCATCTTCCTAAAATACAAACACATAAGAGCAAGTGAAAGATTCCAGTTTAAGACTGTTATCCTCCAGTGGGATCTGTGTAAGTGTAAGCAGAGACCCCCTAAATTCAATGGAAATCTCAGCAGGCAAAAAGGCCTATCTACATGGATCTCTTTTCAGGATACTGGATCAAGGTCTAACAGAGGCAAGAACTGGATTAAAAGAGCAGGTAATTATTTTAACTGATTATTCTAAAAACACTGTGGTTGCGGGTAGGAAGGCAAGTTTCAAGATGTTTTTCAAAAGAGGAATGGCTAAGAAATGGGTAGCAAGTTCCATACTGCAAGGCGCAATCACCTGCCAAATTCACACTCAATGGTAGGCTCTGGAGCGGGGTAGAAAATTTCACCCAAAATCTTTTTTGGTTGCAAAATCCAAATTCAGATCCACCAAAATATTGTGTGAATTGGTGTCAAATTTGCCAAAATGTTTTGGTTAAAAAAATCAATAAATAAAATAATTTGACATTTTGATTCAAAAGGGTGTTTCATTTCAAAATCTACCTCAACGTTGTTTTATTTTTAAAAAAGAAAAAAAATTCATTTTGGATTTTTTACCGATATTTTGTTTGACAAGAGTATAATTTTGTTTCAGGTCAACCCAAAGCAATTTATTTTTCAGTTCAGCCGCCAAACAAAAATAATTATTTATTTGCACAGTTCTAGTGGGATCCTCAAAGAGCTGGTAATGTATGTAACTAATACCAGCATGATTACATTTTTACCAAAAAATTGCTGAAATGATACTATTTATGGCAGGTTGCACAGTTACCATAGTTTTAGAAATTCTTTTTCTTGGTGTGTGAGCAAGTTTCGAGTCTTGGGAAGACATGCTGTGTTAGTTCTGGTTAGGCAAGATTTTTAGTGCAGTCAACTTCAGAAAGTGCTGTTGGAGCTGCAGAAAAGCGTGTCCTCTGCCTTGGGCTCTAATTAGAGTCCATTTGTGAAACAGAACTGTTCACTGGGAACCCGGGATTAGTGTTGTGCTGAGATTCCTGGATCCCCAATTGACTGTCTCAGCTCAGGAATGATGTATGTGTGTAACTAAAACAACTTACACTTAGAATATACCCAGACTCTGTATCACTGATTTCTCCTCCAGTGGGAAGTGGCCCTACAAAGCCCCAAACATCTGCTACTGTTCAGCAGAGGGGAGACATTGGGGTCAAAAGAAGGGGCAACAAAACACCATTAAGCCACTATATAGCCACTGCACTCCCATTACTCCAGTATTCTGCAACAAAAACTACCATTGCATTACCAGCATGCCACTGGCTGCTTCTAGACCACAAATAATTGTTCTGGCTTCATATTTGATAATGATAGTTAATGTTAGGAATAAAATACTAGGGCTGAAGAGAAGCAATTAATACAAATATTTGTAAAAAGGAGTTTGGTAAGTATTTGGAAGAAAATATTTCTGGGGACGGGGGGGAAAGAGGTGACAACTGTTAAATGCAGAGGATGCATTTTAGCTTTCCTCAGCTTTATTGTCTACGTTCCCACTATACCTTGTAGTATCATTTTTGAAGTTTATTTCATTTGCTGCTTCGGCCATTCAGCTACAAAATAAAAAATTGCATTCAAAACACTCTGCAAGATCAGAGTTTTAGCCTGACAGCAAACGTAAAATCTCATGCATTAATCACTTAAAGTACAAGTAGGCTCTACTGTAAAAGAAAGGCAGCCCTTACATTATGCAAACATTTTACAGTGATGTACTTTTTGTCTCCTTTTATTGGCCTGTTCCATATAGAAGAAGATGTAATTATTTGTCTAGTTTTCCTTCTGATACCCTCTGCTCTAACCTCCTTCCCTGTGTGTCCCTATCCTAATCTTTATTATGTTTTCCCCTTCAGCAAATCTCATTAACTAATCTGACTAGTGCCTTGTCCAAAGGAGACCCAGTGCTAGCAGAGACCCCAAAACAGACTAATGATATGGTCTCAGGATGACAGAGACAGAGCATATGAAAGAACTGTCAGCTCCCATGCAAAGGGATGATTCAATAGCTTTTTCAGATTATTGCAAACTGACTCAAGAAACAGTCAATCTAGTTACAAGATTTGAGGGGATATCTTACCTGCAACAGTAGTAAAATGCTGCAATAGAGCCTCCAGCAGCTGGGACAAAAAATCTGGATGAGAAAAAAACATAAAATAAGCAACACGTACTTATCACATTGGATGTTAAACATATTTTATGAAGAGGCAATAAACGACAGGCTATTTGAATAGTGCTTTATTTGTTGAAGTTTGAGTCATGAAACCCAGTTTATAAACTGTTTATATGTCTGTGATGCTTGTCCAGAAAAAAGTTCTCACTGTGTGACTTCTAAGAGAACAGCACAGGTCACAATGGCTCCACCTTAAACAATATTTTTTTAAAAAATCCCCTTGTGTTATATGATATTGCACATAAAGGATGATGGGTATATAAATGACAAAGGCCACTGTGAGTTCTCTTCCTTCCCATATAAATGGATGCTGAAAAAGTAGTGTGACTAGAGAATAGGGTGACCAGATGTCCCGATTTTATAGGGGACTTTTTTGGGATTGTGGGGACTTTTTCTTATATAGGCTCCTATTACCCCCACCCACCTGTCCCGATTTTTCACACTTGTTATCTGGTCACCCTACTAGTGAACCTCATAAAGATAAAGTTCCTAACATTATAAAGCTGAATATCCTTGCCAAGGAATGGAGAGCTAGCTACTCAGGGTGTGGGGTAGGGGTGGGAAGATTTTAAAAATGTGTAATAAAATCTAGGTCTCCCTTTAAACAAACATTTTTTTAAATTGTAGATTTTGCAATCTTTGCTCATGTGGAGTAGCATTTATATACACTGGCACTTCCATTGGGTGAGAACCACAGAAACGGGATCAAAAGCAGCACTGAAGCTTGCTAACTAAAAGGGCAAAATAACTTCTTGTGCCACTTAACCAAAGTGCTTGATTTGCATAAACAGAACAAAACTCAAGATATTTTATTTTGTGCTAGCTAGACATTACACTTCAGAGAATAAACAAATAGGACCCAGTGCTGCCTCCAAACAAGGACGACGCAATCTTCAGTAACTCCATAATGACCTTTCCACTAGCAGTAGGAAAATCAGTTCAGACAAAGAGACTCAACCACAGGCGCGGACTTCCGGTTCCGCCCATCCCCGCCCGACGCCGGGCCCCGTCCCCGACGCCGGGTGACGTTGCGGGGCCCCGCCCCCAACGCCAGGTGACGTTGCGGGGCCCCGCCCCCGACGCGACGTTGCCCAGCGTCGGGGGCGGGGCCCCGCAACGTCTCCCGGTGCCGGTAAGTTTGCCGCGGGTCCAGGGCGGGCGGGGAGTTGCCGGTGGGTGCGGAGCACCCACCAATTTTTCTCCGTGGGTGCTCCAGCCCCGGAGCACCCACGAAGTCGGCGCCTATGGACTCAACCCTCTTCCAAAGCTCCTTTTAGATCTTGAAAGTGCTTAGAGAAAGCCTTTTCACTCCTCCCCATAAACCACCACCATGGACATCTTCCCTTCAGGCCTCAGTAAAACAGACATTCCCTGTTGAGTCAGCAGCCTTCATATCTGCAGTCTGATTCTTCCCCTGAGTCAGGGAATGGCTTGGCAATGCATTCTGGGACTACTTCAACTTGGGTAAACCCTATATTGAGATTCCTTTGAAACTGAATAACTAGTTCGAAAACAAAGTGCCAGGCCACTACCTAATGATCTAGAATCACTGAAGTCTGAGGGTTTCTTGGGAAACCATTAGAGGAAATTGGGTATGGGAGGACCTGATAAAGCTCAGAAAAAGAATTGGGAAGTCAATGGGGTTGGTATGGGGATTTACAGAGGCAGGTGGGATTCAGGTCAGGAGGACAGAAGGATGGTGGAGAGTGGCCTGATAGAATTACAAGAAGAAAAGCAGAAAGGAGACTTCAAAAAGTTTAAATAAGCATCTGTGTCAAGGCTTTCATTTACTGAGTCAAATTTCTAAGCCCTTTGATGTTCATACTGCAGTACTCTCAGCCATGTTACAAGAATTCCAAAGGCTTGGCAAATGAGCAGCTCCTTTCCATAAACCCTCACAAGATGAGGGTTTAAATAGGCAGAAATACAATATGTCGTTTCTACAGGTATAGTTGCCAGGCAACCATTCTATTCTGCAACACAGACACTATGTCAGCATTGATCAAGCTATATAACCGTTAACCCATTAGCTGCTCAGTTAAAATACTAATTACAGAATGTTGCACTAACAGGTTTATGAAGATAGCAGGATTATAAAACAATTATTTTGCAAAGCATGATGTCAGGCCTACGCATGACTAAACCATGCAGATCTCAGAATATGGGAGAACCCTGACTGGATGGTAAGGAAATTAGTTTTCCTCTTGTTCAAATATTCACTGTAGTGGAGGATGTGCCTTTCTCATCATAATTTATTAACAAAAATGATGCAGGGGATAGTAACTGATAAAGAAATGTGAATTATTCATAATAAATTAACACAAGCCATCAGGGGTTTGTGAGTACGTTTTGTCTTGTTCATAGTATGGGTTATTGCTCAGTTTCACTTCATAGTTAGCTTATCCATGCCCTTCACAAGACGACAATTTTACACAATAAGAGGTCCCCGATGACATGTATTAATTTATAATAGATAGAAAAGGAAGGGAGCATTTTTGTGCATCAGGCCAGTAAAACACACAAACGACTCCCTCAAGGCACATACACACATACATTAAAACATTAGCAATGGCACTAGAGTTAATAAGAGCTATGATATACAACACAACCATACAAACAGTGCTTCCCAACAACCCATAGGCAGCAGTCAGTGCTCTTTTACAGTTCTTTAACACATGAAACTGTACATCTCAAAAGAAAATGCATAAGATGAAATTATCAAATGCTTCATACTTGTATTTTTACAGTAAAAATAAACAGTAATATCCTGGCAGGTGTGAATCACAAAGCTTAACTTGTCTATTGTTCTTTCTTAGTTCTTTATAATGACTTCAATCACAATAGTATCTAAGCCCCAGTGAGGATCATATTATCCTATCCCCAAATCACATATGCTTCTAGCAACTGAATAATGAAATGAGAGTTTCCAAAAGGACAGAAAACAAGAAATGGGATTAGTGATTTTCCATCACAGTTGTTTTAAATTACTTTTGTTCAAATCCAAAACAGTCATAGTTTGGGCCCCCAGAATAATTCCTAATCATGTATTGCTAAAGTTATTAACCAAAACTTGAAATCCTTGCTTATTTTTTTTGCATTAATGGGAGCTGTGCCTGGGTAAGGACTGAGTTAAAACATAGGTTAGAACTTTTTTGGTGCATGGTGAAACTGTAAGCAATGGAGTCAGAAGATCCCATCCCATGCCATGTAACTCTGATCAATGTCTGTCATCATAACCATACAGATAAGAGAAGGCTAAAATTCCTCCTTACCTGTAAGGAGTTAAGAAACTCATAGCCCAGTTGGCACCTGACCACCAGGACCAATGAAGAAAGACGATGCTTTCAAATCCTGAGGGGAGGGGGAGGCTTTTGTTTGCGAGTTAGTTCGTTCTCTCTTGAGACTAAGAGGACTGGGCAGAAAATCAATCTCCTCCAACCCATCCTCCACCAAACCTCCAATATTACAACGTAAGTTAGTCAGGCATTGCGAATAGGTTTTGTTTTTGTTTTGCTTGTGAAATTTCTCTGTACAAAAAGGGGGGTTTATTCCTGTTTTCTGTAGCTTGAATTTTTCCTGTGTTAGAGGGAGGTGTTATTCCTGTTTTTCTGTAACTTAATGGTTTTGCCCAGAGGGAAGGACCCTCTGAGTGTTGAAATTGAGTACCCTGTAAAGTTATTTACCATCCTGATTTTACAGAGATGATTTTTACCTTCGTTTTTTAATAAAATCCTTCTTTTAAGAACCTGACTGATTTTTTCATTGTTCTAAGACCCAGGGGTTGGGTGTTTGATCACTTTGTACCAACTGGTTAGGAGATTATTCTCAAGCCTCCCCAAGAAAAGGGGTGTACGGGCTTGAGGGGATATTTTTTGGGGGGAAGGGGAACTTCAAGTGGTCCTTTTCCCTGGTCCTTTACCCTGGTTCACTTGATGGTGGCAGCGATTACCTTTTCTTAGGGTACTGGGGAGATTTTGTACCTTGGGGAGTTTTTAACCTAAGCTGGTAGAAATAAGCTTACGGGGTCTTTCATGCGGGTCCCCACGACTGTACCCTAGAGTTCAGAGTGGGGAGGGAATCCTGACAATGTCCTATGACAGAGACAAGGAAATAAATAGAAGTCTCTTATCACTACTCCAGTGTCACATTTTTACATCACATGAAAATGGAGACAGACATGCGGACAGTTTTAAAGTAGCAGACCACAAATGGCAGACTACAACTTCATTTTAAAGAAGGGCAACACCCTTCCTCTGACCAGGGAGTGTCCATTCCCTTGCCAGACCAACCAAACACCCCTGCTAAAACAGGAGAGAGCACTTTATGTAGGAGTAGTTATAAATATGGCAGTTCATTCACCATCGTGATTATTAATATGCAAAGTCACTTGGGCCAGAATCTGCTCTCAGTTACACGCATGTAAACCTGGAGTAACTCCAGTGACAACAGTGGAGAGATTCCAGATTTATATGGTTACCTGAAACAGAATGTGGCCCACCAATTTCCTTTAGTTCTACAACAGATTACAAACTTTTAATTTGTATCTACAAATTAAACTGGTTTTCTAATTCTGATTCCACTTGTGTTTATTCCAATGGAAGCAAATGTTTTTTCTTTTACTTTCTCTCTTGCTCCAAAGAGAAGTAAAATAAATGGGGTTCATGAGGCCTAAGAGAGCGGAACATTTGAAGTACAGTCTGACTCGGGTATTCTTAGTAAATATTTTACTTGCAAAAGGTCAGTACTTTGAGACCTAACAACTGCTAATGACTCCAGGATAATATTTCATGTGTATCAGATAACTGCAATAGTATAATTTGCCAAAGACCATAACATGATTTACTGCATTATTGATATAACACTGACAAATTAAATAAACTTTTACATTAAAAACAAGTTAAGACTAAAGTGTGAATTATGATAAATGCTGAACCATTAATAACAAAATTCAAATATTTGAATTTTTATCCCTCCCAGTTGTGTGGCAGCAGGCAAATCACATAGCTTTTATTGCCACTTGGTGTTATTTTGTTGGCCTGAAGCTGGTAAGTCAACTGAAGAACACTGGTTTTGGACTTTGAAGAAGCTCACTATCCCCAGGCTCTTGCTAGGAGGGAAGCATTGCCCTGGTATGGACGGAGGGTTGATCTTTTGAGTGGTCTTTCCTTTATGTATTTCTTATCCAGTTTTTTCAAACTGGCTTCTTCTGAAGGAATTTAGGGCTAGATTCACAAAAAGGGGTGTGTCACAACACCTAACTTTTATACACCTAGAACAGTGGTTCCCAAAGTGAGGTTCCAGACACTAGGTTATGGGGCATCTGTCCCTTGAGAAGTACTGCAATGGGGCTGGAACAGTGTTCCAGTAGTTTTGCCACATGAAGAACATCATTTTGAGAACAATATGCTATCTTCCACGGAGCATGACCTTGCATGTACTGTGTGCGGGAGGTTACGCTGGCAGGAGCATTCCCCATCTGGCTGGGGTGTCATGGTTGTACCAGTATTTTCCCATTCAGGACTACACCCCAAATTTAGTTAAAGTGAAAATAAGGGTGATGTGATAATTTATGATCGTTGCAGACTGTTTACTTTTGGTTCCTTTGTGAGTCCTATTGTAATTACAATTTTTTAAAAAAATAATGAACTAACCTAATAGAATAACAAGTTTAGTCAGATGCCAAAGGGGTTCTTGGTGGAAAAAAAGTTTGGGAACTACTGACCTAGAAAAATCACAGGAACAACGCTGCAAGTGAAAAACCTGAATTACACTAGGCTCCATACATGAGGAGAGATAGGCTTCTTCAAGTGGGATTCACAAAGGGCAGCACAGTAGATGGGGAGCCCCTAAGCTAGCCAGTGGGAAATGCTGGTGACAGGAATGTGTCCTAAGCCCAGTCCCTCTCATAGAGTAGCACCTAAGTCCAGGACAGTTGTCTCTGCTAATGATCCACAACTGTGAACCCCTCTCCTGGAGTTAGGTGCTTACCTAAGGCATTCCTTGTAAGAATGAACTAGGCAGGTGCCTAACTCTACACAAAATGGGGGGGCGGGAAGTGATGGCAGCGCCATCTAACTTACACTGAATGCGTTCTGCTCCTAGATTGGTTAATTTAAACTTTAATGAGAGGACAGTGCCTGGGATGTTGAATCTCTCAAGAAGGGGATCAGGAACGCCATATAGACAGCTGACTGAACAATCAGCAAAAGCCTCTGTGAGGAGCAGAGGATAGGAGGGAGGGGTGATGAAACAGTAAATGAGATCCTTTGCTTGGAGACAATTATACACATATTGTAGCCACAGAACAATGAGGAAGAAGTCTGAACTTTGCACAGATATTGATTTGAGGGGAAGGGTAGGAATTGGCAACAGGACACAACCACCTAATACAACCTCCTGTATAGTGAGCACTGGGTCGTGTGTTCCTGTGGCTGTCTGAGCGTCAGTGGAAAGCTTGCACATGTGATTTAATGACTGATAAGTGGCTGCTGAATTATAACCTGGTCTAAAATGGAGATCAATGGATCCAATCTATGCATGAGGTGGATAGAGAACTTCACATCCCATGTGGGATGGGAGAATACACAGCAACTGTCAGAAGAACCACTATTTTCATGACAAAAGCGTACAGAAGAGCAAGAAAAGTCAGGGAGGTATGGAAAGGAAGAAGCAAGAGGTAATAAGACAGAAGGAACTGTGATGGTTTTCCCCTGGGGTGCCACCTGAAACTGGGGTACCACGGAGCCCCCTGACCCACCAGCTTGGGCTTTCTCTCACATTGTACGGCTGTGACAAGCTACGAAGCCCTCCAGCCTGCATTTTCACTAGCATACATACAGGTAGGGACACATCCAGCTGCAGTTACAAGTAGTCTCTCTGATCAGCCTCTGCATGGGAAAGCTACACCCAGCTCCTCAGGCATGCACCCCATCTGGAGTATAAATGCAAAATTATACCATCTTGTGCTGCACAGGGAACTGTACAGCATAAGCTCATAAAATTCACCCCCTCCCTTAATGTGGAGAGGAATATGCAACAGCCTTTTGCCCCTAAGTTATGATTCCCACACACTGGTTTAAATAAAGCAAAAACAAGTTTATTAACTACAAGAGATAGATTTTAAGTGATTATAAGTAATAGCAAACAGATCAAAGTGGATTACCTAGCAAATAAACAAAAAACAAACTAAACTTAATATACTAAATAGATTGGATATGAATAGCAGATTCTCATCCTAAGAGATGATACAAGCAGGCTGAGGATTCTTAAGGGTCAAGCTGCACTTGCTTTACAGCTTGGATCTCCCAGGTGTTCCATTCACAGGCTAAAAACCCCTTTAGTCCAGGTCCAGCACTTCCCCCAGGTCAGCCTTTGTTCCTCAGGTGTTTCCAGGAGTCTTCTTCTGTGGGGAGTGAAGAACCACAGATGATGTCACTCCCTGTCTTATATAGCTTTTGCATATGGCAGAAACCCTTTGTTTCAAAGTTTGGTTCTCAGACTAGTCTGTGGGAAAAGACTGACATCCCAAGATGGAGTCTAGAGACATGTGGTCTCATCACATGTCCTTGCAGAGTCATAGCAGCCATTACTCAGAGGCTGCCTGTAGCATTCTCAGGAAGGCTCCCTAGCGAGATAAGCTTCTCCTAAGGCCTATTGTTTTTTCCTAATGGCTCGTTGCCCTCAGTAGCCCTTCTCCACCCAGCTAACTAGACTGGAAGCATCTTGTCTAATGGGCATTACCCAGTGTAACTACATTTGAAATACAGATACATAGTCAATATTCATAACTTCAAACAGAAAAATGATACATGCATACTAATAGGATAGTCATATTCAGCAAATCATAACCTTTTCAATGCTATCTGACATGACTTATCTTGCATAAAATACATTATAATTATGTCATAATCATATCATAATATCACTGTGAAGAATATGGGGTGCAGTGTCACAGGAACATCAGAAGGTCTAGAGAAACAGAGGGCTGGGGATATAACGGAGAATATGGTAGAGGCAATGTCCATGTCTCTCTTTCTTGTTCTTCCACCAATCATACTGACATTTAGGGCCAGATCCTGCAAAATGCTTAGAATCTCCTTTGAGGTGTTTGTATCCTCAACTCCCATTCTTGGGAGTCCCTCATCAACTTACAGAATCAGGATCTTTGCCTGGCTAGGTTTTGGACTACATGGTGTTTGCTTTAAGCATTCTTTCTGCAAGCATCCCACTCAAAGTGCCAGCTCCAGGCTTGCCTGCCACATTCCTCCTTTCTGTGCCAACCTCATTGCCTCCATGCCCAGACTCTGGCACCCATCAGCCTCCTTGTGGCACAGTGTGGAGATGGTGATCACCACCACCATTACCCCTGACATTGCATACAGGCTACTACTTCAGATCATGCCCTCTCTCTGACCTTGGAGAATTGTTCTCTGAACAGCTGGGGATATCTTCATATCAAAGAATCCAAGACCCAATTCTAATTGTCTTACATAAAAGCAGATTCTGGTTGCAATCATGAACTAAAAGATAATTAAAATAACACTCAGAGATATGATATGGTAGAAAGAGACCTCTGTTCTCTCAGGGACTGTGACTAATCAGAAAAACTGTCATTGTTTTAACGCCTTCTTTTTGGCTAAGAAGTGTGAAGTTAAACAGCACATGGTATTATGCCATACGCCCTCATCAGACCAGAATTATATTACTACTTTCAGATGACTCACACTTTGTAACACACACCTGCTGTTGCATTTTAATTAGTTCTTTCCCTTTGCACTAATATTATTTCACACTTTTTAGATGGACCCTCAAAAACAAACCTGAAATATCAGTTGACCTTTGACATTTTGATCACATGTTGTTTGTCATTTATCATTTGTCTGTCTCATCTATTTAGTTCTTTGGTGCTGTCCAGTACTTAGCACAATGAGGCCCCAATCCTGACGTGGCACTACTTTAATAAAAATATTCAGGTGGTCTCTGCCAGTAAACCAAAATTGTGGTATTATATCCAGCTTCATAGTAAAATAGTTCTTTAGATAAAAACAGTACAGGTAAAAGGCATCAGAATATTTTATGATTATCTATACATCCAGACAAAGCTATAGTTTGTCTCTCACGTGCTAAGCGGAAACAAGGCCTGCAAAGTTGTACTGCTAAGTAGAGCTCTGCAAATCTGCAGATATCTGCTTTATCCATGGATAAATGGATAAAAAAAAAAGAACTAGGTAAATTCATGGAGGCTAGGTCCATCAATGGCTATTAACCAGAATGGGCAGGAATGGTGTCCCTAGCCTCTGTTTGCCAGAAGCTGGGAATGAGCGACAAGGGATGGATCACTTGATGATTACCTGTTCTGTTCATTCCCTCTGGGGCACCGGGTACTGGCCACTGTCAGAAGACAGGATACTGGGCTAGAGGATACTTGGTCTGACCCAGTAAGGCCATTCTTATTATATCTGCAGACCATTTTTGTGGATTGCAGATTGGATACAAATTTTGTATCCATGCAGGGCTCTACTGCTAAGTATAAACCTAAACTAATTCATGTCTAACTTCAAAGTAAACATTGTGGGTTCAAAACTTCAACTCAAATTTAAATCTGATTGGGTTTATATTCTATATAGGAAAGACTGCAAAAATGGTACAGAGAGAGGAAAAGAACAAAGAAAACCAATGACAGAAAAGTCAATAAATGAAGACAGGAGTGGGCAAAGCAAAAATATAGAGAAACTGCAAGAAAAGCTGGAGAAAAATGGAGAGTAAAAGAAATGGAAAGAGTAAAAAACAAACCACATTAAAAAAACCATACTGTACATGATACCCACTTTGTCTCAGCAGCCTTTGTGGGAGAGATGGAGGGTTGTTCATCTAGCCCTAACTCATAACATTGGTTTCACTTTAGCTAACAAAATGTGGATTTTGGTGGGTGTTTTTATTTAATTGAATAACCCTTGAAAAATAACTAGAG
The DNA here is from genome assembly GCA_037349315.1 of Chelydra serpentina. NCBI lineage: Eukaryota > Metazoa > Chordata > Testudines > Chelydridae > Chelydra > Chelydra serpentina. The sequence goes on from JBAIAC010000042.1 coordinate 35,703,929, forward strand.
CTTGAGTCATTCCAGAGTCTAGGCCAGCTTCCTATGGCACAGACCACAGCAGAAAATCTGCTGGTGGAGAAAGTAGTAGTAACACAAGGCACCCACCACCCCTGTTTTTCAGGAGAGTCCAGACCAACCAGTGCTGCGCGCCAAAAGCTCTGTTTTAAAGTTACAGGGAAGAGGTTGGAACCAGTTATGAGAAGCCTATGAACCCCCAAAAGAATGAGTTCAGGTGTTTGAAAGAGAGGTAGCCCCTCTGCCCTACTGGAGGTTAATTTATCCCCGATATTAACTTTATTCCCTTTGTTGAATTGCTAGACTTTCTTGGATTTAAGACCATTGAATGATGCGACATTAATATCATTGCTAAATCTTCACAGCCTTTTCAAAAAACATACCTGAAATTCAACCCAAAGATCAGCATTGGTTACTTTATTTCTAAACCAGAAATCTCTTATAATAAAGAGATAAACAGTGACTGAATCTGCCTGTAGTGGGGCGGCTGCCCCACTCCCGGAGAGAGTGGGCTGCAGCAGGCCAGTACGCCTGCGCAGACGGGTAGCCAATGAGAGAAGGACTTATTGGGAGACAATCAGGGCACAGATTGGAGACAGCCAATCAGGGCCAGGCTCAGCCCTATAAAAAGGCTGCTTAGGAGAGAAGCAGGGAGTCTCTCCCAGGCCTTCAGAGGGGAAGGTCTTTCTCCTGCTTAGGAGACCAGCACCTGGAACAGCGCAGTGCTGGGAAGGCTCAGGAGAGCAGAAGGAAACTCCAGCCTGATACCTGCCACGCTGCAGGCCTTGAGAGAGGGGCCTAGCTGGGTGCAAAGGGGGCCGAAGGGGAAGCGGCCCAGGGAAGAGAGATGGACTAGGGGAGAGAAGGAGGGCAGAAAGGCTGCCCTCTGAGGGTCCCTGGGTCAGGACCCAGAGTAGAGGGTGGGCCTGGGTCCCCCCTTCCCCCTTGGCACAAGTGCCCAGCCATTGGACATGGCGCTAACAGACTGCACCAGACCCTTGACAGAGGGGGTCAGACTTTGGGGTGTGGTGAGCCGCTGAGGCACTGAGAAGAACTGCTGATAACCGCCCCGGAAGAGGGTGAGTGTGGACTAGGGGGCACTGCCAGAGGGCAGTATCCTGAAGAGGACGCTGCGAGCTGGGAGCAACGCAGGTCCGGACGCCAGCAAGGGAGCGGCGGACGGGACACCACCAGCAGAGGGTACTCCAGGACTGCCGAGAGCTAATTCCCAGACAGACCGGCAGGAGGTGCCGCGGTGGTGAGTCCCGACCCCGTCACACTGCCCCTCATTGTGGGTTTCTCTTCTATGTTCAAGAGCCCTAGGTTTTACAAAATATTTCTATGCTTTTCCTGCACACACAACCAGGCCCGGAGGGCTAATTCAGAGGTGACTGAACTGGTATAATTTACACCTACTTCCAGCCCCCTCACTTTGCAAGTTTTACACTAATTCTGATTCAGACCTAATAACCGATGTAAATCAGACCCCATCCACATTGCCTCTGATTTTCACCCATCAAGCCAGGTCTACAGGAGTTGAGGCTGGTGTAATTTCTACTCTGAGGGCTTGGAAGAAAAGGGTATTAAATGGAGGAAAAAGATGTAAGAAAGTGCAAGTTAAAGTGCACCATTCTTTTCCTTAACTTACACATTCTTAGCTTAGTAGCTACACTTAGACTCCCTTACACCCACTCACTGATATGTAACTTGTGTGTCACCTCTGAATTCGTCCCCAAGAATGAAACCAGTGCATTTACTAAGGAGCCCTAGACATACTGATCCTTTGTGGTTTTCACTGATCATTGTACTCTGTTTGGCTCTGAATGTACCTTCTTTGAACACTCAACTCTCCTTTGTCCCCATTTTGTGTGGGTTAAGTTTTCATTTTCAGCTCCTTTCTAAACTCTTTATTCCCAGCCCTATAATCTTTCTCCTCAGCAGAAAAAAAAGTCTTTTTTGTTCCCTCATGCTCTTGTGACAACCACGGACACTCCATTTTTCTGGCTGACAGCTACCAAATTTGTAACACTTTTAGATATAGTCCTTGCAGTTTTTGTTCTTGTCAATTTCTTCATGTCTGTAGCTAGCTAATGTAGTAAGGACAAAGCTCAGTCAATTTGCACTTGCTCCTCTGCTGTCTTCCAAAAATAAGCTCTTCAACTTCCCACATAAAAATTTCCTATGCATCTTCTGAGATTCCTTTGGTAACTCAAATGTCTCCAAAAGGTAGAAAGCTGGTCAATTATAACACTTTGGCTAGAAGATATATTCTACAGGAGCTGCAGCCTCCCTGTATGTAGGGGAATTGATTAACAGAGTCTCATTATCTCCTTTTTAGTGGAAACCACATACTTTTGAATATAACAAGACCTAGTAAAGACTGGTTTTCACATTAGTGGTAAGGTCTGTTTAATTTTGTTCTGCTAGGGTTGTGGGGTTTTTTGTTTTTTTGTTTTACTGTATTTAGACAAAGCTAAGGTGCTGTATATAGCACTCAGTGCAAGGAGTCTCTAGCAGAATTCAGATTTTGCATTTCACTCAAAACTCCTTGGGCCAAATTCAGTAATTTTCAATTAAGTTATACCATGCATGATTGTATTACTCATTGAATACTGCAGACATAGTACCTGCCTGAATTCTGTTTAAAATTGAATTTTTAAGACATTATTAACCAATAAATCTCATCCTCCTTTCCTCTGTCTCTTGGCTTTCCTTCAGGTTCTGTCCCTGGTCCCCTTCTCTCTTTCCCTCTTGGAGACTTTACACTTTCCCACGTTTTCAACCACCATCTCTCTGATTTTCAGATCTCTCTTTTCAGAGGCCAAATATAAAATACTGTTCCCAAGCTAATGACAGAGAGTAACAAATTAGCTAGACAAGTGGCTGCCAGAAACAAAGAAGCAAGGGACAGAACAAGAAAAGCCAGCTGAAAATGTCTTCTGCGGGGTGAACCCTCTTAAACACAAGAGGTATGCTCAACCAATTAGAGGCTTAGGAGAAATACCATGCAAGGTCTAGTGGGTGACTTGTCCATGTGACCTATTCCCATGAATTAGGCTCAAATTCACAACTAGTTGTGAACAACTGCAACATTGAATAATTCAGAGATATCTAGAAAGAGGGGGGGAAACAGTGGTTTAAAGCCTCAAAAGTTTTCAGACCACTGCTTCCTTGCAAATGTAGTATGAACCCAAACTAAAGCTGATTGACAGTACTTGGTTCAGGTCAGCACAATTTGTATCTCACTTGTTAAGTGTAATCAGAGTCCAAGGGGAGCCACACTGAGGTTACTCAATTAGAGTAGACTGCAAAGAATGGGACAGACAATCCCCAAAGCTGGTGGATATTCCAATACTTAGATTTACCAAGCCAGCACAAAACAGCTTCTATAATACCTCACCGGTTACCCAGAAGCCAACAACACAGTTCCCTTAAAGTTACCCAGCCTCAGGCCTCCACCCAGATACCCAAGTCAAATATGATGAGGATTACTGAAAATCTTATTCATCATGTAAAAGTTCCATCAGTCCCAAAGGATCAGACACATTACCTCCCAGGTTAGTGAATATTTCACATCTTACCCAAATATGCGCTTACAGCCAATTCTTATTAACTAAACTAAAATTTATTAAAGAAAAGAGAGAAAGTATTGGTTAAAAGATCAGTATACGTACAGACAGGAGTATAGTTTTGAGATCAGTTTCATTGGAGAGATGGTGAGCTTTGTCGTTGCAAAGAGTTCTTTCAGAATTAGTCCATAGGTTATAGTCCAATGTTCATGTTCAAGGTGATCCAGATGGGACTGGAGATCTCAGTCTTATGACTCAAGTTTCCCCTGCATAAAGCATCAAACAGATCTAATATAAAAAGGATCAGGACCCAAGACACCTTTATACAGTTCCAGGCCTTCTTTTGACAGTTCGGAGTCCTTAGGCAAACAATAGGCAATCATGGAGATTTGAAGCAGACCTATTTCCTAAGCATTGTGGGTAATTAGCTACAGGGATTAACATAAAACAATTGCCTGTGTTCCACCATTCGCAGATGATTTTCTATCCATTTCAAAGAGAGATGAATACAGTGATATCACTGTTTACAGTTCATTTAAAATGTTAAGATCTCCTTTTGATCTCTGAATTAACAGAATACAACATAGACAGGGACTGTTTGATTACATTGTTGACCTCTAATAAGATATGTAAACACACGAACATTGTCTACCAATATGTCCCTAAAGGTTGAATCTGGGTCAATTAGTCTGCAAGCTGCTTAACCCTTTTTGGCCATGTCACACCCAGCCTCTTCAATTCCTACCTATTACAGGCTATTCTTTATGTTAAGAGAGAGAAATCAACTATCATTCTCTTTCCTCTGATTTTAACTGTGTCATAAGCATAACTTTCCAACTCTGCTTATGCTATCTAAACTCTACTGTGCATATTATATCTAGGGCTGATCATCCATTTTCACTCTCCTTGACTTACTGTAGCTTATCCATTCAAATCCTGCATCACTTTGTCTCCCTTGACTCCTTTTGCCTGTCTGAAATCTGACTTTGCTTCTGTACCTTCTAGATGCTGGAACAGGAGTTCTCTTTAACAAGGATTTTATATATTCACCTCCTGACATTCAGCCAATTATGCTTCGGTGCATACCCAATTTCTGCCATTGCTGGTTACCACTAAGGGAAATGGTGAACTACTCCCAGGACACCCAAATTCCTATCAATAGCAAATTCTCTTAGCTTGTCTGCCCTTTGTCAAAATGCGCCAATATTCACTGTCTCACAATCCTTCTGAGATCCTCATGGGACTAAAATCCATTCTCAGTGATGCTAACAATGGTGGTTTAGCAGTTATTAACATAATTAATGGCTCATATTTTTCCATCTGTCCTGATATTTTTGGAGCTCTGCAGAACCTGTTCTTTTGTTAAAGCCTGACATAATGATTTGGAAGGAAATCTGAACACACCACATTTTTGTCTGCCAAACTGAACCCAGGCTTTAGAGCCCCACCATCAGTAGAACAAACACTGTATTCATCAGAGCGCCGATACTTTGGAAGGCTGATCTTGGAGTGTGGGTAGCTACAGATGGGACAGCTATAGAAAAACAGCTATCTAAGAAGAGTCTGGTTTGGTGAGCTCATCCTGAGCATTTAGAAAGAAGAAGGAGCTGGCTCTGTCCCCATAGCTGACTAGGAGAGACCTACTCTCCAGACCACAGGCAAGGAAGAGTTTTCGGCTCAATCTTGGGTTTGAGTTCATTGACCTTTGTATTTAAACACAAGCTTCTCTAGATTTGTCTACCCCTGTTTATAGTTTGGCCTCAACTGACTATTAAAGCTTTTTCCCATGCCCAAAGAGGCTAGCCGAATAACATCCACCCTTATACACACATTTTATCTTCAAAAATTCAGGGCATTATTTTCCCAGTACAGAACAAAACTCAATTTCAGTTGGATCAGTAGCTCTCTCACTTTTCAATCACTTGTCCCCAACTCAGGATTGTATTCTCCAGGTACTTAATACCCAGTCTAGCTAGTCTGTTTAGAAACTTCTACATCTTCCTCACTCAGTTCTCAATATGTTATTTCCTTCATTTCATTTCTTTATTTTTTGCTGATTTCCTATACTTCTCAGGAATAACTTTGCACAATTTGTGTTTATTTCAGCAGAGTCCAATATGCCCTCAATGTTCTGCATGACAAACCTCCAGTGAAAAGAATTTCCTCAATCAGAGCAACATTCACTTTTATCCTTTGCCATACTTACGATGTATTTCCAATTTCACATTAGATTATTTATTAGTTCCTCAAAGCCTTATTCTTTCTTACTCTTTACTTTCTTCCTTCCATTAGGAGTCTATAACTTCTTGGCTACATTATGATCCAAAATTTCACCACTGCATAACTAACATGGTCACACACAAAGATTTCACGTCTTTCCAGAAATTTACAAATAGTAAAACTAATTCTGTAAAGTAATTCTGATTTACTATCTTCACTTCTTTCCACCCACTTATCCACTAGAATCCCACTTTTTCTATCTCCATTTTTGTGTTGTGGTCAGATGATAAATTAGATTACCCTACCGGATATTCATTTTCTTTGCTGGATTCTTGCTGGCCTCCAATCACTCATTGCCCATTCCAATTTTACCTTAAACAATTTTCCTTCTGAACTAGAGTTTCTTCCACAGCCCTCTCCTCTATGCATTACTTGACCATCTCAAATTCTATGGATGCTGAGTTTTAAAAGTTTACTACTCAGTAAGGATTGGTGTCCTGAATTACTAACCTGCCATATAGCATGAATAGCAGCACTACATTGTCAGCTAAAGGATTTGGCTCGATATTCACCTGGCCCGATATTCCACTTGCCCCTCCTACTGCAGATGATGATAGGAGACCTAAGCACTTCAACATTATAACTTTAACTGGTAAATTCCCATTTTCAGGGACTAGGCCAATAGCCCAGGGCACTCTAATACTGAGTCTGAATTATTTCAAAGGGTCAGTAGAAGAAGAAATAGTGAAGAGGCCTTCCTAAGATGAAACTACTTGCTTTGGAAAAGTTGGTGGAAATACTGCTGTCTATTCCCAGAAGCCATGGGGAAGGTTTGGGGATAGAATGGTAGGGGAGAAAAATGACTACGGGTGCACTCACAACAAAATGCAAGATGGTGGGCTGAGGGTAGGAGCAACCGCCAAGTTAGGTGTAACATAGTATCCCCTCAAAAATTCACCTAAGACAAGGAGTCTTCTGTTCTTTGGGGCTGTGGGTGTCCAGTGGTGAGGGGAAATGCATGGACTCTGATTAGATTCCTATCTGAAAGTGCCTGTATATCAACCAAATAGTAGAACTCGAATAGGAAAAGCATCCAAATACCAATCAAACATGAGAATGTAATTTGCACCCTGTACAACTGCTTCGTTGTTTTTCTTTGCCAGGTGTTTCAGCCGTGTAAATACAAACCCTGATCTAATTTGTAGACCAAACCCAGATTGGAGGATGTCAGGGCTGGGCTATGGGCAGCCTGTGTGTATTGGTCAGTTACCAAACTGCAGTCAAGCAACAAATAGCAGGATTGGGGTTGAGACATGTCAGCATACCAATATATCAAGGTAGGCATCTATTACAGACAACAAGCAAATAGCAGAGTCCGGGCCAAACCAGGGTCAGAAGCCAGAGTCTAGGGTCCACAGCAAGGTACGATCTGAAGCAAAGGCAAGCAGACAGTCTGAAGTGTTGCTCAGACATCTTCCCATGATGGCTTCCTGGTTTATATACCAGCATGAGCCAGTCAATGGGCTGTGAGGGGCCAGCTCAGGGCCTGCGGGGTGGTACTTCCTTCAGAGCTTAGCTTCATAGGGTCCTCTAGCAGAAACCCAGACTAAACTTCCAATGGTGATTCAGAAGCATCAGTAGCCCAGACACCACCTCCCCCATAAAATTCCCTCCTCCATGGGCCCAGGTTCTAGTCCCACCAGTTCTTATAAAGGTGCAGCAATGGACAGAGCTATGTGATGAAAGAAAATGGGAAAGATTAGAGAAGCTCAGATGGCCTGCAACAAGAGGGAATTTAATAATGATAAATGTAAGGCCTTACAGCTAGGGAGCGGAAGTAAAAAGCAAAGATACAAAAGGCAAAGGATGTAACCATGCAGCCACACCTAGTGCAGTAAAGTGAATTTATTTTCATTTAAACTCCCTAATATTTCCTCTCTCCCAACATATAACCAAATTCTAAAGTTGCTATAAGGAAAGTGTTGGGCCATTGAGGGAAGAGAAGGTGTTCCAGATCTATTTTCAGAAATGGTCAATTATTTGAAAAAAGTTTGAGAATTACAATGACCTGATTTTAGATGGACCATTTCTAGTGATCAAATTAAGTTAGCTGACGATCGGATTCACAGGAAGTTATGTGATCCCCACCCAATGGTTAGTACTATTCCATTCAAAGAGACTGGCACATACGGAATATATTACATTTAGACTTACTGAGCCACAATTGACAGTGCAGCTATCTGTACATTTGGAAACCATGAGTGGAAATTTCAGCCACAGTGGTTTCAGAAATTCCTGTGGCTTAAATACAGCCTAAGTGCAGACAATGCCTTCCGCTTCATGTGCCATGTACTGGGAGCAAACAAATTTGATGACACATTCCAAATAGGAGGTTTCAATGACTAGAAAAATAGCATTGGAGGAATAAAAACAACATGAGCACAGAGTCAAAATAGTACCCAGGAGAACATAGAAACAATACAGTGCTTTCTTAGGGTATGTCTACATTGCAGTAAGACACCTATGGCTGGCCTGGATCAGCTGACTTGGGCTCAAGGGGCTCGGGCAGTGGGGCTATAAAATTGCAGTATAGACATTCAGGCTTGGCCTGGAGCCTGGGCTCCGGGACGCTCCCCATTTATGAGGTCTAAGCCTTATGAGGGAGGCTCCCAGAGGCCAGGCTCCAGCCCACGCCTGAACATCTACACTGCAATTTTACAGCCCCAAAGCCTGCGCCCCTCGATCTGAAGTTAGCTGACTCGGGCCAGCCCTGGGTGTTTTATTCAAGTGTGGGCATACCCTTAAAGCACAGCAAGCAGACAAACTTTAGTCATTAAACACAGAGCCAATACAGACTGCAACATGTGTCCAGATCATTGTCTTAAAATATTACCACAACTTCACCTCTAAAAGGCAACCATGATTTTCTTAATAATGAAAGCATAATGCCTACAAAGAATGGAGCCTCAGACACTGTCAAACTTGTGCTGTGATTCTGTATTAGTCAACCATGAAGAGAAGTAATTCACTCCAAAATGGTTATTCTGGCTATTATTTAGCAGCACAATCTCAAGAGAAACAAACAAACGGAAAGGACCAAGGGTGAAATTCATAGGTGAAAGTATAAGGGGTTATTTAGTTAAACATTGATAAATGAAATTAACAAAAAGTGAGTTTAATCTATTCTGAGGAGCTGGATGAAAGGAAAGGTAACCTAAGGGCTGGTCCACACTAACCCCGCAGTTCGAACTAAGATACGCGACTTCAGCTACGTGAATAGCGTAGCTGAAGTCGAAGCATCTTAGTTCGAACTGAAACACACTTACCTCGGGTCCACGCAGCGCAGGCAGGCTCCCCCGTCGACTCCGCGTACTCTTCTTGGTGAGCAGGAGTTCCGGTGTCGACGGGGAGCAGCTCTGGGATCAATTTATTGTGTCTACACAAGACGCAATAAATCAATCCCAGAAGATCAATTGCTTACCGCCGAACCCGGAGGTAAGTATAGACGTACCCTAAGAGAACAGTGGAAGAGGAGATTGATCTCTGTGATGGGGTGGACTAGGCCAAGTGGCCCCCTGCTGGAGGCCTCACAGCTCTGCTTCACCCCACTCCTACAAATAGCAGAGATGTTCTCTATGTGGCCTAGAGTGTCTGCAGAGAAGGAACCAATCAGAGGGGCTGCTGGAGTGGCCAATCCTGGGCCAGAAGGGTCCTATAAAAAGGAGATGCCAAGGCAGAGAAGTCAATTGTTGCCTGGAATGCAAAGAGGGAGGACTGGGTTCCTGGATAGCTGGAAAAGCAGGACGACTGTGGACAGGACTGCAGGCAGGACTGAGCCCAGAACCTAGCCAGACCAGGCAAAGGTACCATGATGGGCCCTGCTGGTCTGGTTGAGGAGTGAGCCCAGGGTGGGCTGCCAAAAGAACACCAACTGAGGGTACCAAGATGGGCCCCTGTTGGGCTGTTAAAGAAGGCAGTGACTCTAGGAAGGAAGCCTTGGTGCTACAGCCCCATACCAGGGCGGTAAGCAAGAATTAGAGACTATAGACACCTCAGAATGGGGGACAGTGTGAGAGACTTGGCCAGATGTCTGAGTTGCTGAAGATCCACCAAAGAACCATCGGGGAAAGAGGGGCACACTTGTGAGAGGCAGGTGCCACCCCATTGTAAGAACTGAAAGGAAAGCAGGCTCACACCCAACCAGAAAGGGGGCGCCCTCGAGAGGCAGGTGCCGCCCTGTTCAAACTGAGTGATTGCAGGCATGTATCGGCCAGAAAGGGGTGCTTGCAAGAGGTGGGTGCCAACCCTATTGCAATCTCACTTTTACTCTACCAACTTAGATTCCCTTATGCTTCTTTGTACCCACTTCCTGTGCCTTTGTGTAACATCACCTCTGAATCTGATCCACTTCGTGAAGAATCCATAATTCATATTGATTTAACTGAATTATTAGAGACTTGCTAACCTGGACCTCACATCACTTAAAGGCTAAACTCAGCAGGTCCTAATCTAGTATGTGCAATTGAATGACAGAAGGAATGAAGCACTTGTAAGAACAATGCACATGGAGGAAATAGTGTAATATTGGCCACTTTGATGCTTTAATGAAAATGGCCAGGAGGACGACAAAATCAGAGGTCATCATTGTTTGTTAAAGTTACACAATGGGGTTGGGACTGATCATGGCTTGCCAGCTAGAATAATTTAAGACAGTACGAGAATTTAATTTGTCCACTATGTAGTTTCTATACAGATTGAATTTATTACTGATAGTCCAAAAACACCCATGCTCACACCTTCTGGTTATGGATGTCAACTGCAGTTGTTCTTAGGGAATTCATGGAAGAGTCGATTTGTTTTAAACTGCAAGAGAAGTTGGCTTAAGTGCAAAATATTTCCAAATCTGAAAAGCATTTGAGCAGCATTTTACATGAAGTTACATCCGCTCTGGAGAGCAGCAACCAGACCCCCATCAAACAGGGGTGGCAATTGTCAATTATTATTGAAGGCTTTTCTTTCTGTAAAAGAGAAACTGAAGAAGTTAACAGGCACTGGAAGTGCTGCAGCTGCCTAGATGAAATCAGCAGATTCTGAATTGTCATTTAGTTTGTCAGCAGATCTCAACTGAGTACATGTACATGACTGTAGTTTACAGATACTTGCACAATAAGAATATAAACAGGGTAAAGGTAATAACAGCAACTGAAGCTTTCCTGAAAGAAATCCAAATGGACTCACTAGCTGACCATTTATTTCAATACATTTTGAATCAAATGTATTCAAAAAGCAGATTTGATCAATGGGGAATCATGCAAAGTTAGTGTTTCCAGTCATATTGATTTCTACTGCTCTATCAGTAAACTACATGAAATAGGAAAGATGCATCATGAATCATAGAATATCAGGGTTGGAAGGGACCTCAAGAGGTCATCTTGTCCAACCCCCTGCTCAAAGCAGGACCAATTCCCAACTAAATCATCCCAGCCAGGGCTTTGCCAAGCCTGACCTTAAAAACCTCTAAGAAAGGAGATTCCACCACCTCCCTAGGGAACCCATTCCAGTGCTTCACCACCCTACTAGTGAAAATGTTTTTCCTAATATCCAACCTCCCACACTGCAACTTGAGACCATTATTCCTTGTTCTGTCATCTGCTACCACTGAGAACATCTAGATCCTTCCTCTTTGGAACCCCCTTTCAGGTAGTTGAAAGCAGCTATCAAATCCCCCCTCATTTTTCTCTTCTGCAGACTAAATAAGCCCAGTTCCCTCAGCCTCTCCTCATAAATCATGTACTCCAGCCCCTTAATGATTTTTGTTGCCCTCTGCTGGACTCTTTGCAATTTTTCCACATCCTTCTTGTAGTGTGGGGCCCAAAACTGGACGCAGTACTCCAGATGAGGCCTCACCAATGCCAAATAGAGGGGAATGATCACATCCCTCGATCTGCTGGCAATGCTCCTACTTATACAGCCCAAAATGTCATTAGCCTTCTTGGCAACAAGGGCACACTGATTCATAGCCAGCTTTTTGTCCACTGTAACCCCTAGGTCCTTTTCTGAAGAACTGCTGCCCAGCCACTCGGTCCCTAGTCTGTAGCAGTGCATGGGATTCTTCCATCCTAAATGCAGGAGTCTGCACTTGTCCTTGTTCAACCTCATCAGATTTATTTTGGCCCAGACCTCTAATTTGTCTAGGTCCCTCTGTATCCTATCCCATGCCCTCCAGCATATTTACCACTTCTCCCGGTTTAGTGTCACCTGCAAACTTTCTGACGGTGCAATCCACACCATCCTCCAGATTATTAATGAAGATAGTGAACAAAACCGGCCCCAGGACCGACCCTTGGGGCACTCCGCTTGATACTGGCTGACCACTAGAAATGGAGCCATTGATCACTACCCATTGAGCCCAATGATCTAGCCAGCTTTCTATCCACCTTATAGTCCATTCATCCAGCCCATACTTCTTTAACTTGCTGGCAAGAATACTGTGGGAGACTGTATCAAAAGCTTTGCCAAAGTCAAGGAATAACACATGCACTGCTTTCCCCTCATCCACAGAGCCAGTTATCTCGTCATAGAAGGCAATTAGGTTAGTCAGGCATGACTTGCCCTTGGTGAATCCATGCTGACTGTTCCTGATCACTTTCCCCTCCTAAGTGCTTTAAAACTGATTGCTTGAGGACCTGCTCCATGATTCTTCCAGGGACTGAGGTGAGGCTGAGCATGTTTTTACTTTGTTTCCCGCCATTCGATAGGCACATTCACTGAAAGCTTCAGTCTTGACAGCAGCTTGCTACTCCTTAAATACAGCACCTATTTCGAAACTTCATATCTGTTGAATATCAACATCAAGATGTAGGCTTTATGAACTAAACATTTAGGTTTTTATCGATGCTGTGATGGATACTAATTTTCAGTGACACTACTGGATGACTAAAATAAAAAAATCTCAAACGGCCAATCAATTTACAAGACAATGATAGAGACATTTCTAATATGTGCAGATTATCATATTACTACCTACTTCTTGCTTCAGTTAAGATTGTTTCACTATTCCCCAAACTCATGAATTATCAACTTCTAACTACATCATTTAGCACAGATCAAGTAGCTTAATGGTACCGGCTATTGAAACACACCTGCACCACATGTGTGAATTGTGCTAGAACATGGAGGCCAATAACCATAACTCCTCATTCACAACTCTTCAAAGTGCACTTCAAGATGCTTGTGGGTTTTGGAGTAGTTGATATTTTAACTGATGCAATAGAATAAATGTTTCTAGAATAATTAGGCTCTTTAATTTATCTGTCTAAATATACCGTGGGTGCACCTCTTCATGGCTGGGTTTGGCATAACAGTTGGGTCTTCTCTAGCACCCCCTGCTGATGATCACGCCAGTCCTATAGTGGTGCACCTCTTCTCACAACTTGGCCCTCCAGCCAGGTCACGTTTTTGTTCCACACACCTGTCAGGGTAACAGAAAATCCAACAAATAATTCCAATCCTGGTGTTGGGACTCCAGCCCCAACTCTAGGCCTAGTGGGCCTAACACTCCTCTCTCCAGGCTCTGAGTTGTCTTTGTCCCCCCCTTACATCAGGAGACTTCATGCCACCTTTCCAGTGGCCAGTAGGGAACTCGGGCACAGACTCTCCACTGGGTTCCAGTCCAGGGACCCTAAGGACTAGCAGCCAAGGTCTGCTACCTCCAACACTTTGCCACTGCCTCCCTGGACTCCTTCCTACCATTAGCCTTTCCTCAGACCTTTTCCCGAGGCCCTTCCTGGGCTTTTTTTAATGAGCTTCTTCTAGAGGCCTGGTTCTGATCCTTGTGTCAGCGTCAGCCACATGATCTTGTTCCAATTCTGTGTCTTCCAGGTATCTCCACTTCCTAGTGCACAAAAAAGAGACTGCCCAGTTATTCCCTCTCTCGCTGCAGCTCCTCAAACTCCAGTCCAAATGCCCTTCTTCTTGGGCTTCACTACCTCTACCTTCCTCCTGGTTCAGGATAACCCACCATTTGCCCCAGGCTTCCTTGCCCTAGTTTCCCCGGCTTCCTTCTGGCTCAGGACCCTCTGGTTCTGGCTTCAAACTTCAGGCTTTTCTCAGCTTTTAGCCCAAGAGAGGAAACACCCCTTCTCACCCAAGTTCCCTCCAAGTCCTGTTTTAATTGCAATGTGCTCCCTCCTTTATGAAGACAGAGCTGCTCCCCAGCTGGCTTTGATCTCCAATTATGGCTAACAATCCTCTGGGTGATTCCACCTAATTGGGCTCAGGGCTCCTGGTAAGCCATGGTTACCCAGTTTGAGGTTTCTACACCTTATCACAATACATATTTATTACATCCAGGGGGAAATTTTAAAAGAACACTAAGGCTGCAAAGTCAAGCACTCAAAAGTGAGGAAATGCCAGTATTAAGATAGTTGTGTGCAATCTTAATCCAGCCCCTTATGAATATGCATTATGAATTACATAATAACATACAATTTTTTCCACAGAATGCCTGCCTCATTCAGTGCACAGGATGGATGGTGCTCAAGTAAGGGCGGTGCCAGCTTTTTTGCCACCCTAGGTGGCGGCGGGAGAGGCCGCTGCTGAAATGCCACCAAGGACCCCAGCAGCCGAAGAAGCAGCCGCCAAAGTGCCGCCGGAGTCCTCGGCGGCAGCTTCTTCAGCTGCCATGGTTCTTGGCAGCACTTCAGCGGCAGCCTCTCCCGCCAGCGGCCGCCAAGGGACCTGAGATGCTGCCCCCCAAATCCTGGCATCCTAGGCAACCGCCTAAGGTCGCCTAATGTTAGCGCTGGCCCTGTGTTCAAGGAATGAATGAGGGGTGAGTTGCTAACAACTCCCACCCCAGTTCCTCACCACTCTGCATTCGAGTCAGGCTACTTCCTTCTTTCCCTCTGCATTTCAGATCATTGAGAACCCAAGAGAGACAGTGTCCCGGCTCTCAGTTCCAGTGCCCAGGATCACAGTGCACCCTTCGCCCCCAACAGCTGATGGGAGCAGTTGAAGGGAAAGTTCCACTCAGCTCTCATAAGAACATAAGCTCTCAAGAACATAAGACTGGCCATACCAGGTCAGACCAATGTTCCATCTAGCCCAGTAGCCTATCTTCCAACAGTGGCTGATGCCAAACAGAACAGGGTAATTACTGAGTGATCCATCCCCTGTCATCCAGTCCCCGCTTCTGGCAGTCAGATGCTTAGGGACATCCAGAGCATGGGATTGCATTCCTGCCCATCTTGGCTAATAGCCATTGATGGACCTATCCTCCATGAACTTTTCTAATTCTTTTTTGAACTGAGTTATACTTTTGGCCTTCACAATATTTCCTGGCAACAAGTTCCACAGGTTGACTGTGTGTTGCATACTTCCTTGTGTTGGTTTTAAACCTGCTAGCTATTCATTTAATTGGGTGACCCTGGGTTCTTGCGTTATGTGAAGTGGTGAATAACACTTTCCTATTCATTTTCTCCACTCATTCATGATGTATAGACTTCTATCACATATAGACTCCTGCATCTTTAGGTTGGAGCAGGCTCAGTCACCCTGTGGGAATGGTGTGCGTGCGGTCTAGTTGACATGTAGGATCTGTGAATGGAAGGAGAAGGCTCATTGCCTATGGAATCATTGGAGAATGTGCTGCCAAGCTCTAACAAGTTTCTACTGAGACTGGGCAAACTGAGATTTTCAGAGACTTATAACACTGATCACATTTTGGGTAGTGTTTTGTTTTGTTCTTTACGAGGGATGGCAGAAAACATCCCCCTCACCAGTGCAACCCCCCTGTCTAATTTCAAGTCTCTACTCCAAAGCATGGGGATACCCGCACTTCTTAATGAAACAGTTTTAAGAATTTCTTTTAACATGGGCAAAACAATATATTTTCCCCTAACCTCATTCTCAAAATGGTTGAAGTGTATTAGCTGAAACTTTAAAAAATCAGCTTGAGGCAGCATCCAGAATGGAAAACCCAAATGGTTTAAGTTTGGCAAAGTTATAAGCAATTGAAAATATGGTCTAATGGAATGTATTGGGCAACATTAACTATAGGCATCACTACCTGTGCCACCAACAAATAACCCTAAAATCAAGCTAAATGAGAAAAAAACAAACAAAGAATAGTTCTGACTTTCAGCTCTCACTCCAGAGAAGTACATGCTCTGAAAAACTGGACCTTGTGCCATAGGAATATTTTTAAATGATCATGGAAAGGAGTTTGCTATCTAAACAGTATGCATGCTATTAATAATTAGTTAAATATGGCTGACCAGGGATAGTCTGCATCTCACATTGTTTGAATAGATTGTTTCTTCTTGACTTTTGGCCTGAAATGCCACACAATTATATTTTGTGCCTTTTTAATTTGAAGAAAAAGCAGTCTAGTAGTCAATTCAATTTTGCCTTTGCCAAGAAGTTTATTCTCTCATTAGACCTTCTAACAAGTCAACATCCAGAATACAAATATGCTTTTGATTGACTTTACAAACAGAAAGAAACATTTATTGTGCATCCCTATATTCAACTGTTTCTGATCAAATGAGGCAAGACATCACAAATCCCCAAATGTAATTAGATCTTTCTTTCTTTCCTTTTTTTTTGTTTGAAAAAGTGCCTGTCCCTCCATCATGCTTTCCAGATGGACATACAAAAATATGTATGCAGTGTTGTTGTAGCTATGTCAGCCCCAGGATGTTAGAGACACACTGGTGAGGTAATATCTTTTATTCGAATAACTTCTGTAGGAGAAAGAATGAGGAGTACTTGTGGCACCTAAGAGACTAACAAATTTATTTGGGCATAAGCGTTCATGGGCTATAGCCCACTTCATCAGATGCATAGACTGGAACATACAGTAGGAAGATAGATAGATAGATACTGAGAACATGAAAAAGTTGCCATACCAACTCTAAGAGGCTAATTAATTAAGATGAGCTATTATCAGCTGGAGAAAAAAAACCTTTTCTAGTGATAATCAGGATGGCCCATTTCAGACAGTTGACAAGAAGGTGTGAGTAACAGTAGGGGGATACTTAACATGGGGAAATAGATTCAATTTGTGTAATGACCCAGCCACTCCCAGTCTTTATTCAAGCCTAAATTAATGGCATCCAGTTTACAAATTAATTCCAGTTCAGCAGTTTCTCATTGGAGTCTGTTTTTGAAGTTTTTTTTGTTGAAGAATTGCTACTTTTAAGTCTGTTACTGAGTGACCAGAGAGGTTGAAGTATTCTCTTACTGGTTTTGAATATTATGATTCCTGATGTCAGATTATATGTCCATTTATTCTTTTGCATAGAGACTGTCCAGTTTGGCCAATGTACATGGCAGAGGGGCATTGCTGGTACATGATGGCATATATCACATTGGTAGATGTGCAGGTGAACGAGGAGTACTTGTGGCACCTTAGACTAACAAATTATTTTTTTAAATTATGCATGAAGTCCTGTTCAAATGGATGTTATCCTGGCCATCCCACTTACTGAAAAGGTATCCTATGCTAATTTCCAGTGCATTAATCCCAGAAAAGTTAGATGCTTAGTCATTATTCCTACCTGCGTGCTTCTATTGTCTGGGTATACAAGAACGACAGGAGACTTGTTATGGGTTTTAATCAGGCCGTAACTTTATTATATAGATGTCTGGGACTACCTGGCCGATAAAGTGTACAGTGCAGGCAAATCCAAGCTTATTCAAATAAATTCTCTGGGGCTTCCACCAGCCCCCCTTTGTTTCCATCCAGGTCCCCCAGCCAACCCATGGCTTGGACCTTACCATCCACCAGCCTCATAAGAGGGTTAAGGAGGGCTATGAGAATGGAGAGGGGGTTGGCTCCCTGCTGAACCAATCATAGGAGTCCCTGAACCCCCTCCCCCATTTTGTTCCTTTATCCAATACCTCCTTTTAAGTCCTTTACCAGGCCATTTATCTGGTCACTGGCTGCCATCCCTACGGAGTACCTGCACTGAACAGCCGCCCAATATTACAAAATAAGTTGCGACATATGGCCTACCACGTTTTCTATTCACCAGAAAAGGTCCATCCTCTCACCCACTGTGAGGAAGGCAAAAAAACCACACTCCACCGAAGCCAATTCTGGTGGTGTGGGAAAATTCCTCCCAGCCCCCCTTTAAAAGGGGCGACTAGTGTAATGCCCAGAGCAGGTCCTTCCTCGCTGCTTGGACACAGAGACTTGCCCCACCCAGGTTTCGTACCTTTATGCACATTCCTGTGGCGTGGGGGTGAGTGAGTCATTGCTGTAAAGCTGAGCATCGAGCACCTTTTTACAGCAGTTTCTGACCTTCTTCCTCTGATCATCTTCCTCTCCTCCCCCTCCCCCCCCCAAACACAAAGCCTTACCCTTCTTTGGGTAAGCCCAGACAAATTCTGCCCCCCTTTAGTTGTGGTGCAGTCAACCTAGGTGCATTGAAAAAAACTACAACATTTACATTCTCAGCCTTTCATTGGACATTTTTCTGGATGCTCATTACTGGCATACCAATGCAAAGATGTAACATACGAATCAGAAAAAGAGACTTTAAATATGTGAACTGAGCAGTCAGGACATCACTAGCCAAATGCTGAATGCTAGTAGTTTGATAAGTTTTAATCACCCACAGTTTTCTTGCAGGGGGGAGATATATATACACAAATGAGAGCATTTTAATGTAACCAAAGACATGAAAACCACCACATTATGCAAATTCAATAAAATGTAAGATGATAAATTAGCAAGGTACTATTTAATTATTACTGTGACTAATTCTTGTAGACGGTGCCACAACAAATGAACCTGAACTTGTTCTGGCTGACTGCAGTGTTTTGTTAAAACATTTCCATTTGGTTTGTTTGCTGCTTATGTAGCTCACTGAAGTAGATAGTATCTATTTAATGAGATCCCACTTCATTATAGAGCTGTCCTACTTACTAAATTATTCTCTTTAAGAATGCAGGCTGTGTAATCTGGTGTTGTTTTAAAGCAAATACTAATTTATGATTACCTGTCACATTAGGCCATTGAAAATTATACTCACACTGGCATGCATGAGCAGAATGTTAATGAGTTGATTATGGACTTTAGTGATGTCTCTTGTTTACAGTCCATGAACTAAATTCAGATCCCAAGCATACTGTCTGAACAATGAATGCCACTTTAGAAAGGGCGAGAGATAAAAGCACCTCCACATGTAAAATCACACAGACTATTGTCCCTGCAGCCATCAAATTCAGAAATGACAATTAAACTATTATGGGATTATCAGAAATACTCACTAATATCATATCATCTAGAAAGGAAGCTAAATGACTACAGACCTAGTAATTCACTGTCATGGTTATTTTCTAATTGTAAATATCTTTCTGAATGAAGAGGACCAGTAAGAATATAAATTCCAAGTCATAAGAATATTAATATTTTAGGAGAGTTATATGGCTGACCTCCAAGTTAGGCAAAGGCAGTAGAGTGAACAATGTTGAGGGAGATCAAAGAGGCAACTAACTCCAATAAAACAGTAATAAGGATGATCTGCGTATAAACTGGTTAAATAGCACCTGGGGACACAGTTTAGAAAGGCAATTACTCAACACTGTAAATGGTTGTCTCTTGGAATAGCTAGATCTAGAGCACACAAGAGGAGAGGCTATCATGAACTCAGTTCTATGTAATATACAGAAGTTGGTTCAAGAGGTGTCTGCAGATGATCCCCTAAGTAATAGTGACCACAATATAATTAAATTAATCATTCTCAAGGGATGAATCATACTGAAAATAGCACTGTTATACTAAACTTTAGCTGAGGAAGCTAATGAAGACAATTAAATGCCAAACTGAGGAAATTGAAATTTTCAATAAAGATATACCATAATGAAGTCCCAGAAGAGATGCAAAACCTTAAACAAAAAATGAAGCAGGAAAGCAAGAAAAAAAAATCAGTTTGGATTAAAAGCAAGGTTCAGAAAGTTATGCAATTCAAACATGTAAATTGCCAAAAATGCAAACCCAGCTCAAGTGAATCCTACAGAAGACATCATAGGTAAAATATAAGGTGGAAATTAGGAGGTTTGAGGAGGAATTTAACAGGTAAAAATCCCAGGACAGAAAAACACAAGAAAATTATTTAATCTTATAGTCAGTAGGAAGTCTGCAAGAGATTAATGGATTTCCTAGACTACAATGGAATAAAGGCAGCAATAAAGAATGATAAATTCTATTCTATGTAGGTTTTTATACTGCACTCATCACAGTAGTATCTAAGACTTTGCAGAGAAGCCAAAAGATATATTGGTGTTAATCTTTACCACAAAGGATGTTGAGAAGATACCTATATCTCAGAGCTAGTCTTTTCAGGAAATAAAGATGAAGCATGTCAGAGACTGAGCAGTCAAAGAGCAGGTAATGGAAGTTCAACTCCACTCCTCCGGTCCACTGATGTCCTATCCAGTCCATGTCACCTCATATGAAGATGCATTACACATTCTGTTCACTTAACTCACATGAGTACTTATGTGAGTACTTCCTCCAATGGTACATCTAGAATGAAGAAGAGAAGCAGGATTTTGGCCTTCTGAGGGTTATGATAAGAATCTTCGTATCTGCCTCTTTTAAGCAAAGTGTTTGAAATTTTTAAAACATTTTGCTAATACAGATTACAAGAACAAGGAATGGGATAAACAGCATATTTAGAGAGTCTAAGCATTTGTGTCCTTCAGTCTTCCTGAGTATAAACAAGTCTCTTACATCTCTGGGGTCAGGTCACATGTCTGTGCCTCAGCTTCACCATTCGAGCTGGTGACCTAATGCCTCCCCCAGTGCATGAGCAATTTAGTGCTTTGTTGTGATTTAGCCATAAGCCAAACCTCAGTTAGGAGTTTTATTATCAACAAAATAAAACAGTCCAAAATAAATACGTTTCCAGCCTTCAGCAGTCCTTCTACTCTGTTAATGCAGGGTCAGGGTAACCCCAAGTAGTAATGTCCTTGGCCTTTCCCAGACCACCATTTACCTTAACACAGGGCATAATCCAATAGTCTTTCCCTTCTCCAGGCTCAACAGTTCCTCACTCAGATGTGGAAGGATTGAAGGGAAGGCTTCCTTCCTCCCTCCCTCACTGGAAGCCTCCAGTTCCAGGCACCTTCATAAAGACTGGCCAAATACTGATCTTCTAGCTCACGCCAGTGCTATATTGCCTTAGGCCTTTTCCTTCTTGTATCACTCTTCCTGGAGTCCTTCTAAGTCCTACCTCCTCACATGCTTTTTCTACAGACCCCTTTCAGGACTCAACATTTCCCTAGCCCCCTTTGTGGAGAATCTTTCCCCATTTTTCACCTCACCTCGTCATCCAGCCTCCAACTCCATGCAGGTCTCTCCATTAAGATCTTCCTCCTCCTTGCAGCTCTCTCACTCCCTCCATCTGACAGAACCATAGGCTGCTCTTTATATAGTCCTGATAGTCACACAAGCTTTTGTCATTTGATCTGGGAGTACATTCCCCATTATTCCTCTGGATTAAAGGACTGATCAGGCTCCAATACCAACCGGGCTAGAGACACTCACTATTAAAAGGTCCAACTCACTCCCCATTTGAGTTCCCTGCTGAGCAGGGAGAGAACAGCACTACAGGAAACTGGTATAAAGAGGAGGGAACAAGAAGTGGCCAGCACCACAGAAACGGAACAATTCTGTTTAAGATCTCTGTCCTAATATTCAAAGTATTCTATAGGATTGGCCCGTAGTTTTCAGAGGCTACTTCTCCCTTTATTACCTAATAGAGCACCTTCCTCCATGACCACGATAGCTACATTCTACTGGAACCACAAAAGGCCATTAAAGGAGGTTTAGTAACATGGGAAAAGAGTTTTCACAGGAGCTAGACCTAGATTTTAGAATTCCCATATGAGGCAAGAATGACTACAGCCTTGAATGCAAAACGTATTTCTCCGCCTTTGCCTTTCCTTATTCAGTTCTTCATACACCCTATAAAGTAATCTCTTTAATCTTCCGGCCTTGGAAGGAAGACAGATACAAATTATTCTGTTATTTCTATCTTTAGACACTATAGTGATGGGAAGCATGTAAATGCCTAAAGAGATAGAACAGACAGCACCAACATATAAATACCCTTCATGGACATATACAAAATTAAATTATTCATAATAAATACCCAGCTCTTAAATAAGTACAGTATATCCTAAAGGAGGTCAGTATCATTATCCCCATTTTACAGATAGGGAAACCAAGGCACAAAGCAATTAAGAGTCTTGCCTGAGCTCACTCAGGATGCAAGTAGCAAAGCTGGGAATAGAACCCAGGCTCCTGAGTCCCAGTCCAGTGCTCCGGACACTAGGCTATACTGCCTTCCCCATTAGTCAAACTCTAATAGTCTACTGTATTAGTTATAAAATTATTGAGAATTTGCTAAAGATACCTTAGTATCCCATTCAGAGACAAATAAAGACAAAGATGCAATTGAACTAGAAACTTATTCAAAGCCATCCTGTCAGGTACTGCACGTACTGGAGATCTGAATATCAATGTGGTCAACTTTAAAGGTCTTTTGGGTGACATCATGTCAGTTTCATATGATTATCTTGCAGGGCTGCTAAAATGAAAGCAGATGGAAATTATTTTGAATCACTTCACATCTTTTCTAGTGGCTGACTGTGAATACTATATAAATGAGCTATAATGCGTGGTTATATATTGCACGAATATACATTAAATTTAGACAAGTAGAGTAAGAGATATTGATGCTGGAACTTATTTTTTCTTTTTATAGCTTTAGGGAAGAAACCAAAATAGAACGAAAAGAGCTCTCTGATGGGAGATAATGGCTATAGATATTGACAGATTGACACACAGACAAGTGCAAACTAAGGGCAAAATCTTGAACAGCCATACTCTTAAGAGGTACACTTGGTTTGAGGTTTATGCACCACCGAGGGCAGGACTGACTTTAATAGAAGTTGCACACAACTATTTATCCATGGACAGAATGTAACCCTATTTGGGGTTTTTGTTCTATATATACAAAGGTAGGCCCTGATCCTGAAAGTTGTTCCTCCACCCATGTACAGACACAATGTCTTTCAAAAATTCATCCCTACAGCGAAGAGCTGTTTAGTTTGCATTTTATTTGCTTAAAATGTTTATTGGTGCTCATTGCCATGCACTCTGGTGACTTAGTTTAATAATTTAAAAACAGAGAGAGTACACGTTTTTCAGCATAAAAGGTCAAAACTATGGATCCCAAATGACTGTTCCCTCAAATACAATAAGATTATACTCACAACATTGCATAGTCTGAACACATTCCTGCCACCAGCATTTTGAAACAACCATAAAAGAGAGCAAATTTGTCAAGTATATTTTCTTGAGTCATCATATCCATAACTCCCTTAACACTAATGGGAATTGTCAAACATTGAGAGGTGAATAGAAAATCTCTTTGTGTATCAGGCATCACATTGTTGCTTATTTCTTTACTAATTAAGGCCCTGCTCATGGAAAGCTGCAATTGCTCTCAGATCCCACTGCGGTCACCTTGCCAACTCTCTTGCTCTGAAAGACAGGTTGGCTAGCTGTTTTGTGCAATGTCCACTTTCCTTATTTTGCAAAATAGTCAGAAATCCTTTTTTTCTTATTTAGGGAAACAGCAAACATACATTACATGCGAGTGCTTCTGATTAATTTCCACACTAAGCAGTTACATAAACTAGGTAGTGAATGAATCTATTATACTAAACAGACAATTTCTTAAAATTAGGTGCAACCTTGATATATATTTATAAACACATATACTACCATCCCCACAGTGACGAAGACAGAGAAGAGAGTCTTCTGAACCTTGCAAATTTAGACCACTTTTTTTGTTTGCTTTTTAAAAACCAAACTCCTGCTTACATGCCAAACAGGCTTGATTTATTTTATTTATTTGTTTAGGCCATCTCTTATGGCCTGGGGAAATTTTTATTTAGCCAGCAACAAAGTCAAAGACACTACCTTGGGCAATAAATGGGCAAGCAGCAACCATCTGACAAAGAAGCTGCTAAACCATTTGGAGGAAATTATCCCAGACAGGTTCAACCATGTGGTAAGAAGAAGACAGACTTAGCTAATAGTGCTAATGCCTTTGCCAACCCACAAAGGCCAAATGTGTTAATGTTCTGGCTAAAACCTTTGCCAGGATGTACAAGAGTAGTGTCTTCACTTTGCAGTGAACTAAGAAAGGATGAATAGATCTATTCTGTATACATTTTGCTCGCATTAAAAAGGGACACTTTAAAACTCCAATTTTTCTTTGCAAAGAAATCCGGCAGCATAAAAGTTTCACCTTTGCTACAATCCTTTCTTTTGAGTCTTTCTTTCATTGGTTAAATTAGTGGAGAAAATGAAAAGAGAGAGTGAAAGAGAAAAGTGTCTGGTATCTCTGCTTTCAGAAGAGGTTCTTAAATAATCACAGAGACAGTAACTGATGCAGTCAGAAGATTCTGTGAATAAAGAAAGTGACAAGCAAAACTAATTTGAGAAGAAAGCTAGTGAACATTCTCCCATGTAAAATCAACAAGCAACTTTTTCATTTCCCAAGGACATTTGGAGAAATGTCAGGACTCATGACACTGTGCTTTTAGAAATATGAGTCTGATGATTATTTTCCATAAGATGTCTAAAATAATTGTCAAAATGCCTGAGTATGTTATTTAATAAAGTCATCCATCTTCAGTCTCTATAACAACTAGCACAGAAGCCAAGATTTTGGAGTGCAATAATAAACTGTTGTTATAACTAGAAATTAAAACAGAACAGTCCAGAAAAGAAAAACAGAGCAGTGCTTGAAATCTACAAAGAGGTCAAGTATTCTGAAAATCAGACATACCGCCAAACTATAAGTGGCCAGCACTGTCTTAAAGTTAGAGCTGGTTAAAACCAGAATTTCCATTCCACAGGGAATTCATTTAGATTTTTTCGAGACAAAAGTGTCATCTACACATGCTCATGAAATATTTTGATTTTGAAAACTCTTTAATCAACAATTTTTTTTTTTTACCAGCTCTACTTCAAGTACTCAATGTCAGGCATGCCAACCCTGAAGGCAATACTTCTGAGCATGACAGTATGAGCCAGATTTTCAGTGAGCCTCTGTAAATCGTGTCATGCAAAAATTTGTGAGATCACGTTTTATTTCTGCTGCTCAGCTTACATTTGCAAATGTAAAAGTTTCATTTGCAAAATGATCAAGAGAATTAATTATATATGCATTAGGTGACCATATTTTCAAAAGCAAAACTTTGACCCTCTTGTGGTGACACTTTTCAGAGTCACAAAACAGTCACATAAAGGAGAAAAAAAACACTTTTAAAAAAAAATGCTGGTGTCACTCCTGCTAAATTCTGACTAAGCACCAACATGTGCACTTCTGGTGCAAAGCTTCACATAAACAACTACTTCTGTGATCATTAGCAAGACTCACTTTATGCTGCCATTCTTGCAAATAAACACTCTCAAACATAAATGAGCTTGGCAGGATTAGACTTTTATCTGCAAATGTCAGTAAATGTCAATTTTACCATACACACACAAACCGCTAAAAAATTTCCATTGATAATGAAAAATGCTGCTTGAGACCCCATTAGAGTTTGATTTACGGATATTTACTTTGTGTATTTTGATGTATGATGTAGACAATTTGTGTTTTAACAGTTATGAAGGGTTCGCTTTTTTAATCTAAATATCTATGGTCATTAAATAATTGTTGTCTGGACCCCCACACACACACATTGTCTGACATCCTCCCCTTCCCATCATTTCCCACAACTGTGAATATTTAAATAGATACAATTTAAAATGCTTAAAAATAAACATTGATATTATCCACCAAAATTGTTTTTAAAAATCAAATTCTGGCAAGACTATACATAAATCATCATGGAAACCTAATAAATAGTTTATAAATGCCAAATGAATATTTTAAAACTTTTTTTTAAAGTTTGAAACCATCTCTGCCTGGAAAATGTACTCTAATATAAACAGTCCAAATTATGCTCTCAGTTATTCAAGCCCAGCTCCAATTAATGTAAAAATTCTACTGTGAAGTTTTGTTTTTTATACACAAAGAGCAATTATTTACTATTAATGTGAATAATATTTTATTTTAGATTCAGGGAAAATAAAACAAGAATAAGCAAAAATAAAGTTTCCCTGAGAGAGAACAGTGTCTCTGTCTCATAATAGGCCGTACAAAATAGCAGCTTCCTCCAGCAGAGAGCAGATTTCTAGACATTTGAAGGTTCAGTACACAAAACATAAAATCACAACAGATCCATAACTATATACACCCCAACTCCCACGAGTGCACTGACTATTGACTTTAGTGGCTATTACACCAGTGCAGAATTTGGCCCAGTACATCCTAAAAACGAGATCAGCTAAAAGCTTCACAAACATTACACATCAAACAGCACACTGGTTTTAGGTCTATACGGATAGTAGGGACTTCAACTCTTCCCCACTCCTGCTCAGTGACATATAATAATGACAACACCAGTGCGCCTCCAAATGCAAAATAAAATAGCATTAGTTAGCAAAAAGGCATTTGCTGCTTTCATTTCAGCCATGCTGAAATAATGATCCAGGCAATATGTTAGCAAAACATGAGAAACATTTTAGGAAGCAAATAATTTAATTACAGTGTTCTCTGAAGCAGTTTATATTGCATGACCCTTGCCCTCTGATATTGCTGTACCTAAACTCAGCATGGGATTCACACTTCCTATTCCTGTCACAGAATCTCTCCATCTTGTACCATTTAATATAGTGTGCTCCAGGTGTTCTGTGGTGAATGAATAGTTATATTACTACCTGTCAGACACAATCACACTCTATTCATCATTTGCGGCTGGCTGCGTGAAACCCTGCTTCCAGCAGGCTCCCTCTCTATTTCCTTGTTCAAACGTCTGCAGTGCTTTCGGCCCATCTGTCACGCCTGTCATTTAGAGGGAAAACAGTATCAGCACTTTAAATATATGGAGTTCTCTATTGAAACAGTGCTGTGATAGAACTGTCAGCATTCTCAGTATCACAGACAGTAATTCATGACTGGTCAGAGCTCCATTTAGGTTGCTATTACTATGTTGACCCTGCAGGGTCATGATGAGGGCTTTTTTTCCTTTACAGTTAGATCTATAAATAGTGCAATTAACCTTGCAAGAATTACAAAATGTTCTCAATCCCTACCCCATTCACTTGCAGTTTGTGACTTTTAAAATAATAATAATAAAAAATATCTTCAATGAGAGAGGGTATTAGTGTTTGTTGAAATGTATGCGTGGTGTCAGTGGAATATAAATACATATTAGAATGGCCTTGGTTTTGCTGCCCATTCTCAGGTAAAACTTCCATTGCCATCAATAGGAGTTTTGTCTCAGGTATGAGCTTCTGGATACAGTCCCACTGTCTCAAAAAATCATGTCTGTGTCATTAAAAACCTTGGTTGCTGGTATGACACTAAATAACATATGATGTTTTCTATCCAATTACAAAATTGACTGTGAAATAAAATGAATTATCGAAGTCATTACATGATAGAGGGTATTTCTTAAGTCGTGCAATTCCTGATCCTTTGCCAAGACATCCTACAATCCAAGAAAAATACAAAACAGAACAATTCTCTAGAGAACAGAACCACATACTTATATCTGCTTTTGGAGTGAAGGACACAGCAGGAACTCTTTTTGGTCTCCTAATGTGAATTTCTGATTGCTAATTAATTGTGATTAGTAAAGACCAATCTCCCTGAGTAATTCGCAAATCAGGCATTGGCAGATTTGTAAACGGCTCAAAGCAGTGAAATGTGCTGGTTTTTAAATTGTATAATTTGCGTCTTTAGAAAATGTGATGACAAAAGTTATGTACAAGAGGCAGCATGATCCAGTGAATTAGGCACTAGATTGAAATTCAGGAGACCCGGTTTCTATTCCACCACTGACTTGCTGTGTGATCTTGGGCAGCTTGCTTCACCTTTCTATCCCTGTTTCCTCTCCCACCCTTTGTTTGGTTTTTTTCTATTTATACTATAACCTTTCTGGAGTAAGGACCGGGTAGTGTATTTACAGAAGGTAGTGTCCCTTTAAATAATTTTTGAGCAGTCTAGTGGAACTCATTGTGTTTTATGTTGTAGAAGCCACCTGAGACTAGCAAGCGCAGCAGTATGAATGTTGCTAGGAATGGCAACTATGTTGGTACATATTTAGTAAACATAGTTATTTGGAATCCAGCTGTGCCCATTTTGTTAAGTCTAGAGCAAAAGACACAGTAGAATGTCTTTTACTGTATATTTGTACAGTGTCTAGTACAGTGCAGTCTTGCTCTTAGTACACTTAATTTCTGTGGGATTGGTCACCTAAGTTACATTGCAGAATGTCTGTCCCTGAATGGACAATTCCCCAAACCCACAAAGAAATTTCAAGAAAACCAAGTGCACAGATTTCAGGGTTAATGCTATGGAAATACTCATTCAGAAGCAGATTCATGACACTCTCTCTACCCAAAAAAGAGGATGCATGTACCAAAATTCATTTGCATTCTTTTTCATCCAAATGAATACATTTTTTGCAATATGATCCCTGTTCTGGGTTGTTAATGTTGTAATTCAATGGGGAAGCCGAAATAGAGTTTTCATATTAGTGATGCAAACATCACATGGCTGCAAACACCCAACACCAGTAATAGATTTTTCTGCCCACAGAGCAATTTCATTCAGAGAGAGAGTGAGTGAGTGTGTGTGTGTTTGAGAAGCAGAGAAAGAGGTACAACACAAACAGCCTTTTATTATTCTTTTCTCTTAGTGCTCTTTTTCTTGTCTTCTGAAGGCAAAATTATCTGCTTATTACAGATACAGAATGAATTTAATTAAGTAATTGCCACCAGTTTATGACTCTGAAAGAAAGGTAAAGCAATATAAATCATCCCCCTTCTTGTTACTAGTTTTTTTGAATGTCTCTTTTCTTGTCCACTCCACCATGAATGCAGATGTCATAGCCTATTACAGATACTGAATAAATATAATTAAGAAGTAATTTCATCTAGTTTCTCTTTTTTTGGAGACAGTCATAAAACAGAGAGCCACAGAACAGCCCCCTTTTTGTTGACCTTAGCATTATTAATGAATTCTCCAGTCTCTGTCTGCCCTCAATCTGAAGGCAAAAAGCCTTCACTTATTATAGAGGCAGAATAAATGCAAGTCTCATCTCATTAACTGTCATATTACCAGGCTCTATGCCATACCGTTCAAGTTTCACTGAGCATTCAGAATTGCTTAATTATGTACAGTAAAAACAGTCTGCTGAGACTTTCCCTTTCAGATTAATATGGTGGCACAAGGACAGAGGTCATCGTCATGACACACTCTTGCCTGGCACTGCATTAACTCAAAATGACAGAGGCCTTTTGTTGGTAATAAAAAAAAAATTAAAGAGCATTTGAAAAATAAGATGTTTACATCCAGTGATAAGAGCCACTTTTGATTCTGCAGACTAACAATTGATTCTTCCCCTCCCTCCCTCCTTCTGCGTTGGTGTTAAACCACATGGTACATTCCTTATAAATTATACCACCCTATGTTAATTATAGTGTGCTGACACTGCTTGTCATTACTAAGTCTACTACATGCTTTGTGTGCTCAGATTTAATAGCTGTTTGTTCTGCAGAATGTGGCAGAGCTGTACAAGTGACTGAGACTGGTCATTGCTCACGTCCCTTTCTTTATGCTTTCACATTTTGTTCTATTTTTAAAACAAACACGCAGAAAAATCCCAGTTGTGTTGTTTACAGTCTAGAAATGTCATTGTATTCATTCAGTCAAAACAGAGTATGCCTTACTGAGAATGCATTGGAAGCCTATGATAGATTATTTTTTAAAACCCTCTATAATTCTTCACCCACCTACTGTATAAAGATTTTAGATATGAAATGCACACACACACATATATAAATAAAACGCACACACTACACATATAAATGCACACACACTATATATATATATAAACGGATATGCAGATATACGCACAATGTGTGTATATCTGCATGCCTGTTTATTATATACATGATCTGTTTATTTCGGCTTCCCATTGAAAAATTCTGAATCAGCATTCCTTCTAAGATGAGAAGCTTTGTCTATTACTCTATTAATTTCCAGAGCAATAATTTGACAGGGAGGCAGGCTGCTGGTAAGGTTAATCAGTTAGCCAGTATGCAACATTGTGGAGAACTAAATCATAGGGACTATTCCTTTTCAGCCAGTAATTTTGTACTTCATTTCTTTCTTCAAAACTAGAACCTACACTTGTTTCCACTTAGACAGACATGCAAGAATATATAAAGGGAAAGAAAAAAATCATTTTACAGGCAATTTCCCTGTAAAAATTTTACCTTATTGACAAGCTATTGCATGTTTCTCTGTTTAAAGGGAAAGTTGGTCCTCTTAAATGAAAATATGTATTCCCAAAATATTCTGTATTAAAAAACAAGAGGAAGAAACCTCTAGAATTTGTCACAAGTGTGCAACATCTGTTATTGTATTTTAACATGATTTTATTGTGAATTTTTTATAGAGTGCCCCCCACCCACCAAGTACCTTGGCAGGGAAATAGGAACACTTTATGAATACTTATTATTATTACTACTGCTATTAATTTCGGCAGAAAAGTGTTGGTCTAATGGTATTCACTTTTTTGAATGCATCTGCCTTTCAAATTTCTTTATTTATTTTTTCCTTTTTTTTCCTTTTTCAGAACACCCATTCCATGTGGATATGCACTGCCTCAAGTATTCAAAAATATTCTGAAATTATGGTATACCTTGGTGATGTAATATTTTCATCACATTATATGCCAGAATCCACCACATCCAGACATATCGCAAATTTAAAAGGGTAGCCACAAACAGCAAGAAGGTGCAGGCTGTTTACAAATTCTAACCACCATGTCTGTCAGTGTCAACATGGGTTTAGGTGTACTTTTAGGAATTGTTTACTATCCTCCAGAAATACTAATTATTTATTATCCAACTATAGAGATTTTGGTTCACTATATTATGTGCCCTTTCAACAGTATCACACTGTATGTTCCCCACTGCATCATTCTCGTGGATGAAGACCCAGGATTTTCCACCTCTTGAGGTTGCCATGATAATAAAAATGTAAAGTTAATAGTATTGAATGAGCCGATTTCACACAAGTCCAATATGGGCAAGTGAATACGAGAGGGGATTAACAGTATAGCATCATGCCTTTCATCTATAAGTTCCTAGCTTGAATTCATTGAGTCATTAGAGGTCAGGGGAGTTCTGTCTAAATGGGAAAGTTTATTTCAATTATAAAATTAAATAAAAATTCAGCACAGAAACCTTTGGTTGACATATGAAATACAGAAAGGAAGAAAAAGGGTAAATCCAGTAGGACTGTACCACTAGCTTCTGTTGCAATTGCGTTACAAATTGATAGGCTATACTCTTGGATTCATTTTTCTTATTCGAGATAGACACGAGAGCATGGTAAAAAATAGCATTCCTGCCCCACAAAAACTTTTCATATATAAAAAAATGTTCCCATCTTGAATTGGAATGAAAAGTTGAAATCTCAAAAAATTTTACCAAAAAATTTTAGTTCTGATCAAAATATTGCATTCTGATCATTTTAAAATGTTTCAATTTCAGCCATGTTTAATTACAACTTTTTTAAAAAAATATAATTAGCTTAAGTTTTGAAACAAAAAGTTATTTCAACCCAGAAAACCAGAACTTTTCATTGGGAAAATTTCAAAATAAATGAGTTTCAAAACTTATTTTAAAGATTTTTTTTAAATAATTTTTTTTTTACAAAACTGACCCTTTCCTGCAAAAAGATCTAGTTTTAAATAAACAGCATTTTCTGACAAAAATCATGTTATCAAAAAATTCCTAACCATCTGTAACACACAACCAAACACACTGTTCTCTCCTTAAGTATAAACAACACTTAAAGAAACTCAACTCAGTAACAGAACATTTAAAACTTCTGACAGGATTTTCTTTAGCAAATTTAGGGTTTATTCAATTGTAAGCCCTGGTTGCCATAGTGAAATACAGATGGTTAACACTTTCCATTATTTGCAAAGCAAACTGAAAACTGGTTTAAAACAGTTCTGACAGCATAACTCCAAGTTAGATCATCATTTTCAAGATGTCTGTATCCTGTTTCTATTCCACAAAGAGACTTCTGACCTTCCAATTATCAGTGTAGAGAAACCTTTATGTCAAGGCTTCTGAAACACTCCTGGAGGACAATTTCTGAGCCAAATAGTGAAAATTATTGCCATAGTGTCTATATGCAAAAATCCTACCACAATTAAACAATTACATAGGTGTCTATGGTTTAGTGATGCTAGTTAGGGGAAAGAATTTCCCCTCATTTTTCAGGAACCCTGTTCCAGGATTTTAAAATAAAAATCTGAGTAATTACAGCAATGAACAAATGTGAATTGATCTTGCTATACAAAAGTTCCCTCCATTCCCATTGGAAAGACTTTGGGCTCTGCAATGAAGTGTTGCATCAATGTGGGTATTAGCCCATTTTCCAGGGATGGAAAGTGCAACTGTTATGCTGACAGTCAATCAGCATGTCTAATCTTTCATATTTATGAAGGCCAGCTGAACAGATTATAGTGACAGTCGCTCTTCAGTACCCCCTCTGTACTAATTTCCCCTTTGTCATTCAGGTTCACCAGCACAGTGATTTGATAACAGATGATTTCTGAAGACCCTGATGTTCTGCGTAAAGGACTCCTAAATACCGCGACTGGAGTAAACTTTATATTTTATCTGTTAAAACCAAACTGTTTGATTGGCCAGGCAAAGGAAGATAGCAAAACAACTGGATTATCATTCCGCAGGGAACACCATCTAATCATTGTTAAAAGTAAATGGCGAAGTTTCAGTAAAAATATTGAAAGAGATAGCTACATTATGAGTAAATGCTTACACAGTCACATTTCAGGAAAGATAGTTTATAATTTTGGGGGGAATGATTCATCTTTCTAACAGTTTAAGATAATTAACGTGTATTTTTCATATGCATATTTGCATGTTGAAAAGAGCACTGTATAGGTTCCAAAAATCAACTTTTAGTTATACTCAGGCTCATTTACTATACCAATCAGTAACCACAGCCGAAGCCTGAGTAATTCTGGTTTGATCCAATTTGAGAGGTTTGTCTCTCTTTTCCATTAACTTTGTACTTACTTATTCATTAGATCTTTGGAACTCTTTTTCCTAGCATTATATTGAGCCTGTCAGTAACTGCAGTGTTGACCTCTGTATAGTTTTTACATTACTATAGCCTACTTTGAGTGGGCTTTTAAATACCAAGGCGCCAATCTTATAAACATTCATGTGAGTAACTTTATGCATAACTAGCCCCAGTAAACCTACTCACATGTGTATTTGCAGAGTTGAAATGTTTAAAAAGGCAACTGTGAGCATAATTTATATCAAATACACTTGACTTTGTGGCAAATATAAATACAACATTATTCAACCTGTAAGAGAATGCAACAAGGATGGAACGTTGTGATAAAACTGATTTAAGCAAATTTGTCCTGCTCATTATGTCCATTTCCCATAGGCAGTAATATGAAAATTTCCAGAGGTGGGGAAATTACATCTGACCAAGTATGACGACAAGCCATTCCATGTCATACAAAGCCTTAGACAGTAACAAATCTTAGCTCTGTGGCCAACCCATCTCTTTAGCAGTAAACAGCTGGCCAGGACACTTACTAAAGGGAAGAGAGACAACACTCACCATGATAGTTGAGTTTTTTCTTCTTATTGGCCTGGGACCCAGAAAGTTGTGAGGAGAGAGAAGTTACTTGTGATCTCTTGCATACTCCGTGATGATTCAGCATATCTGTGTGCTGGTTGAAGAGATCCAAGAACATACAACCACTGGTAGAAACATTTTAAATAAGAATTTAATGTATTATACTTACTCCTTGATGTAGCCACAGATGGCCAATAAACACTTGAGAGAGCTGTTTTGACCAAACCATTTTTCAAGGAAAATAAGGGAGAGATTTCCTCTGACTGGGATCTTTTTCTGTTTAAATCTAAGGAGACATGTTCTTGACCATACTTCTCCTTTCTCTTAATCAACAGTATGACAGCCAGAAAGACTTTAAAATGATCAGTGACCGCTTGATAGCTAAAATGTGCCATTCAGCTTTCCAAGATCTCATCATAATGCCCCCGAAGTATACCCTGAGTGTGTTCCTAGTGTCCTTGATTCTAGCAGATTTATGGAGCCGAATTTTCAAAAAAGGTGCCTAATATGTGCAGGCAAATTAATGCATGAACAGGTGCAAACAGTTACATTCTCAAAATACACACAACCACTTATTTGTAGTTACCAGCTTTGTACATGCAACTACATTTTTTCTTCATATAACTACTGCCTGAGATCATGGATGCATATATTATGAGTACAACTTAAGCATCCATTTTGGAAAATTTGGTCCACGCTATTTATAGTTGCAAGGGTGCGGTAGAAAGAGAATCCAAAAATTATTAAAATTGTGATGGCAACAGAGCATGCTCTATTAGGAACAGGGCATATTTTGTGTGTTTATAACTTTCACACCTCAAGGCTAATATAAGTGAAATTGAACCCAAGTGTGAAAAAAGAATGATATTAGCAGAGAAAAGAAGAACCTGGACACAGCCAGTATTTTAAAAACTTTTGGAACTTTGTGGTTTCTGTAATTCAGACTCTTGAAGAATTTTAAGATATTGTTCCATTATTTTAGAATGTTTTTTGGTTTCTTTTAAAGTTCTGACTTTTTTGGCTCTCCCTTCTACAATATCTATTTTGAATAGGGTGACCAAACAGCAAATGTGAAAAATTGGGACGGGGGTGGGGGGTAATAGGAGCCTATATAAGAAAAAGACCCAAAAATCGGGACTGTCCCTATAAAAATCGGGACATCTGATCACCTTAAGTTTGAAATATATATTTTGAAACAATACTAGTCTAATTATCAATTGCCAACTTGAACATTTTCCATTTAATATAATTAGAAGTAATTGAAAAATATTCCATCTCTATCCAAGGAATGGCTATAAAGTTGAGGAGAACATTCAGTAGTGAATATAGGCCTTCAAGCTACATGTCATTGTCTAAAGCAAATGAACATTTATAACTTTGATATTGGGAGTGCTGGCAGCATTAAGGTTTTCCTGGAAGCTTCTACTGAAATGGTTATATAATTCCCTATTCACTATGCTGACTACAATTTAGGTATCTCTCTGTTTAGTGGAACTCATCAACTATATCATTTTAGGAAAAGATTGCAATAATTTGGCTTGTTAAAGTTTATAGTGTTTCTGTCAACATTTTTGCTATAGCACAACACAGAATTTTTGACTGAAATTCGTTTTTTATAGTGTGAAACCTCTCACACAAATTTCCTCCCCCAAATACTTTTAAGCAAGACTTGGTTTCAAAAACTAAGCTCTACAGACATTATATATATATCAATCAAATCCTAGGGGGCTTGTATATCCCACCATGTCTTACTTTTCTGGTTTTATAAGCTCCCAGTCACCTGACTGGCAATTGTACATTGATGGCAGTTTTCTATTTGCTAATCTGCTCAGAGAAGAATTAGTGTCCAATATACCACAACACTCAGAAGCCACTAGCGCAGCCTCCATCTTTAATCAATTTTTTTCACTAACAACATTTCAAACTTGACCATTGTTTAAACAAGTGTTTGTAAGTCTATTGCTTACCGGTAGTCTTAATACTTCCACTGTGTGTGCTGAGTTAATTGAATTTATACAGACTACTTCAGGCCATTTAGACTGAGCATCTCCTGCTTTCAAAAATGTATGTCCCATAAATGGTCCAGCATAGTCTAGATGGGTTCATTGTTATGAATAGTTGGCCTCTCCCCAGGATGCAAAGGAGCATTATTTAGACATTGTTGCATTTGGTGATAATCTTGACATTGTTTTACTATTTCTTATGTTTCTGTATCAATCCCTGACCACCACACAAAACTCCAGGCAAGCACTTTCCCAAATAGCCTTTGTGTATTTTTTGTAGCATACATGACCTGAGTTTTGAAATAATTATTCTGATGCCCCACATTAGGCAAACTTGATTAATAATCAGGTTTATTGCAATGTTGCCTAAAGGTAAACCAAGTGTTGGTCCCCATTATGCTAGGCAACTATAAAAACACAAAGAGCCCCAAAGAGCTTACAATCTAAACAGAGAAGGCGAGCTCAGGGTGGGGAAGGGTAGAACACACAAGCAGAGTGATGGCAACAAACAGCACGTTAGTGCCACAATTTTTTGTTGGGGGTGGGGGTTAGTTAAGAGGGTATAAGCTAAATAGAAGGAAAAGGGAGGGATGAGGAGGACAGGGCAGGGGAGAAAAGTGCAAGAGGGGCAGGTGTGGAGTGAAGCTGAGGTGAAACAACTATGAGGAAAATGGTGAGAGAGGTTTGGAGCAAACAGCCAATCAGCACAGGGCAGAGAAATCCAGTCAGCACTGTAGGAAATTCTCTGAATGTCCAGAGGTCCTTGCTTTTACTGCTCCTCTTCCTCCTGGATGGAGTCTCTGACTGGTTCTTTTCTACGCATGTGCGGGGATGTGCCACCTGAGTCCTAGAGCCCCCAGAGTGTGCATGGGGGGAGGATCTCCCCTACACAGCTCTGGATCCAAAGGGTGCTGGGGGAAAAGGTACACGCTTTATATAAACATCTATTTTCAAGTAAAGAAAGCTGGAAACAGTCGTTTGTGTGCATGACTTCATTCATTCATTGGAACGTCATGCGTTTTAATCAGTACTGGATCGTTTTAGTTTCACATTGTACCATGGCACTTGTCACTGGCAAGGTTTCCATTTGTGCCACACAGAGCATATTGTCAAGTATCAAGGGGTAGCCATGTTAGTCTGTACCCACAAAAACAACAAGGAGTCCAGTAGCACCTTAAAGACTAACAGATGTATTTGGGCATAAGCTTTTGTGGGTAAAAAAACCACTTCTTCAGATGCATGGAGTGAAAATTACAGAAGCAGGCATTATATACTGACACATGAAGAGAAGGGAGTTACCTCACAAATGGAGAACTAGTGTCGACAGGGGCCAGTTCAATCAGGGTGGGTGAGGAGGTGTCACCTGATAATTGATGAGGAGGTGTCAACTCCAGGAGAGGCAAAGCTGCTTGTATAGTGAGCCAGCCATTCCCAGTCCCTATTCAATCCAAATTAATGGTGTTAAATTTGCAAATGAATTTAGTTCTGCAATTTCTCTTTGAAGTCTGTTTCTGGAGTTTTTATGTTGAAGTATGGCTACTTTTAAATCTGTTATAGAATGTCCAGGGAGATTGAAGTGTTCGCCTACTGGCTTTTGTATGTTACCATTCCTGATGTCCAATTTGTGTCCATTTATTCTTTTACGTAGGGACTGTCCGGTTTGGCCAGTGTACATAGACTCATAGACTTTAAGGTCAGAAGGGACCATTATGATCATCTAGTCTGACCTCCTGCACAATGCAGGCCACAGAATCTCACCCACCCTCTCCTGGAATAATCCTCTCACATATGTCTCAGCTATTGAAGTCCTCAAATCATGGTTTAAAGACTTCAAGATGCAGAGAATCCTCTAGTAAGTGACACGTGCCCCATGCTGCAGAGGAAGGCGAAAAACCTCCAGGGCCTCTGCCAATCTACCCTGGAGGAAAATTCCTTCCCGACCCCAAATATGGCGATCAGCTGAACCCTAAGCATGTGGGCAAGACTCACCAGCCAGACCCCCAGGAAAAAGGTCTCTGTAGTAACTTCTAACATCCCATCCCTGACCATCCCATCACTGACCTATTTACCACTAATGGCAGACGGGCATTGCTGGCACATGATGGCATATATAACATTAGTAGACATGCAGGTGAATGAGCCCCTGATCATGTGGCTGATGTGGTTGGGTCCTCTGATGGTGTCGCTAGAGTAGATATGGGGACAGAGTAGGCAACGAGGTTTGCTACCGGGATTGGTTCCTGGGTTAGTGTTTCTGTGGAGTGGTGTGTAGTTGCGGGTGAGTATTTGCTTCAGATTGGGGGGGCTATCTGTAAACGAGGACTGGCCTGCCTCCCAAGGTCTGTGAGAGTGAGGGATCATTTTCCAAGATAGGTTGTAGATCGTTGATAATGTGCTGTATAGATTTTAGCTGGTGGCTGTACATGATGGCCAGTGGTGTTCTGTTATTTTCCTTGTTGGGCCTGTCCTGTAGTAGGTGACTTCTGAGTACCCATTTCGCTCTGTCAATCTGTTTCCTCACTTCCCCAGGTGGGTATTGTAGTTTTAAGAATGATTGATAAAGATCCTGTAAGTGTTTGTCTCTGTCTGAGGGATTGGAGCAAATTCGGTTGTATCTTAGGGCTTGGCTGTAGACAATGGATCATGTGATGTGTCCTGGATGGAAGCTGGAGGCATGTAGATACGTGTAGCGGTCAGTAGGTTTCTGGTATAGGGTGGTGTTTATGTGACCATCACTTACTTGCACTGTAGTGTCCAGGAAACTGATCTCTTGTGTGGACTGGTCCAGGCTGAGGTTGATGGTGGGGTGGAAATTGTTGAAATCCAGGTGGAATTCTTCAAGGACCTCCTTCCCGTGGGTCTATATGATGAAGATGTCATCAGTGTAGCACAAGTAGAGGAGGGGCGCTAGGGGACGAGAGCTGAGGAAGCATTGTTCTAAGTCAGCCATAAAAATGTTGGCATACTGTGGGGCCATGCGGGTACCCATAGCAGTGCCACTGACTTGAAGGTACTAGTTGTCCCCAACTCTGAAATGGTTGTGGGTGAGGACAAAGTCACAAAACTCAGCACCAGGTGTGCTGTGGCATCATCAGGGATACTGTTCTTGACAGCTTGTAATCCATTCTCATATGGAAAATCGGTGTAAAGAGCTTTTACGTCCATAGTGGCCAGAATGGTGTTTTCAGGAAGATCACCAAGGCATTGTCATTTCCTCAGGAAGTTGGTGGGGTCTCAAAGATAGCTAGGAGTGCTGGTAGCATAGGGTCTGAGGAGAGACTCCAAATAGCCAGATAATCCTGCTGTAGGAGGATTAGGCCTTTCCATGTGATATTCCATTAGATGACATTATTGTTCCTATTCCATATGGGGAGGTGTTACGAGATAACTTTGTAGGCAAAGATGCATTGTAGTGTGTAAGAAGGACCCTTTCAGAGACCGCAAACTTCTTGGCCTCATCGAAAGCCTTGACACACTGGGTGGAACCAACATCATTTCTGTCCATTGTGTAACAGTTCATTTAGACAATGTAACACTCACTATATTAGGCAAGAACACATCTTGTGGCAGGGCTGCCATATGGATAGCTTCAACATTTTCTTGTGATTTACACAAATCATCTTCATCAATGGTATGGCCACAGTAAGCAATTGAATTTTTGAAAAATTGACATTTTTCCTTGTTTGCTCTAAACAAAGCCTTGCAAAGTTTGCTCACAGAGCTGTTCAGAGATTCTAGGTGTTCTTCATCATTAGCTGCCATGGCCACTTTATCAGCCAAGTAACACCGAGTGCCAGGAGTAATATCTGTAATATCCAGTCCAAGGGTCACTGCCAAATGGCATCTTTGCCTACAAATGGCAGTGTGGATGCTAGTCCATTAGCCTATTATATTGAAATAAGCCCTTGTGTTTGTTAATCATGGGGTATTTATTGTCATTGTCTTCATTTTTCATTTGTAGATTTCCTTGGGCTGGACTGATCTCGGAGAAATGTTTATCACCAGCTAATGAGGCAAATATATCCTCTATTTTAGGTAATGGATACCTATCTGTATGCAATACTGGTTTAATGGCAACCTTGACATCACCATAGACATGGACATCCCCATTCTTTGTCATTGGGTCAGAGACAGAGAGAATGATTCTCTAGCCTGGTGGTTAGAGCACCCACCTGGGAGGTGGAAGATCCAGGGCCTGGTCCCCCTGCTCTAATCACTATTTATTTATACACAATGGAACAGCTTCAACAGGAGACACTGAGGGAGTCTCACATCAGACTATCCAATAGCTTAATAGTTAGAGCACTCCTCTGAGAGGCAGGAGACCCCTATTCAAACCACTTCTCTCTAGCAGACAGAGGGGGGTATTGAAACCAGTCTTCCATATCCCAGTTGAGTGAGCTGAAAGTTATAAGCTGGGCAGTGGCATCACCACCTCCTCCAGCTGTTTTGACTGGAGTGATGCAGACACTCAACTCATTCTCACAAGAAATTATTTAGGTGCCTAAGCCGCCTGATACCAGGAGAGAGGTTCCCAGTTGTGGATCACTAGCAAAAATGGACATCTTCCTGCAGCCCTGACTTAGGCACCTAACTCCAAGATGGGTACAGAGCCCACAGGTTACCTTATGTTCATGGAGGATAGGTCCATCAATGGCTAGTAGCCAAGGTCGTTACTGATGCAACTCCAGGCTCTGGGTATCTGGGCTCTGGGTATCCCTAAATCTCTGACTGCCAGAATCTGGGACTGGACAACAGGGAATGGACCACTTGAAATTGCCCTGTTCTGATCATTCTCTCTGAATGTCAAAAA
Source organism: Chelydra serpentina (assembly GCA_037349315.1). Taxonomy (NCBI): domain Eukaryota; kingdom Metazoa; phylum Chordata; order Testudines; family Chelydridae; genus Chelydra; species Chelydra serpentina. Next base: position 35,744,394 of record JBAIAC010000042.1, read on the forward strand.
CAGGACGCTGGGCTAGATGGACCATTGGTTTGACTCAGTATGGCCATTAGAATCATAGAATCATAGAATCTCAGGTTTGGAAGGGATCTCAGGAGGTCATCTAGTCCAACCCCCTGCTCAAAGCAGGACCAACCCCAACTAGATCATCCCAGCCAGGGCTTTGTCAAGCCTGACCTTAAAAACCTCTAAGGAAGGAGATTCCACAACCTCCCTAGGTAACCCATTCCAGTGCTTCACCACCCTACTAGTGAAAACGTTTTTCCTAATATCCAACCTAAACCTCCCCCTCTGCAACTTGAGACCATTACTCCTTGTTCTGTCATCTTCTACCACTGAGAACAGTCTAGATCCAGCCTCTTTGGAACCCCCTTTTAGGTAGTTGAAAGCAGCTATCAAATCCCCCCTCACTCTTCTCTTCTGCAGGCTAAACAATCCCAGTTCCCTCAGCCTCTCCTCATAAGTCATGTGCTCCAGCCCCCTAATCATTTTTGTTGCCCTCCGTTGGACTCTTTCCAATTTATCCTCATCCTTCTTGTAGTGTGGGGCCCAAAACTGGACACAGTACTCCAAATGAGGCCTCACCAGTGCCAAATAGAGGGGAATAATCACGTCCCTCGATCTGCTGGAAATGCCCCTACTTATACAGCCCAAAATGCCGTTAGCCTTCTTGGCAACAAGGGCACACTGTTGACTCATATTCAGCTTTTCGTCCACTGTAACCCCTAGGTCCTTTTCTGAAGAACTGCTGCCCAGCCATTCGGTCCCTAGTCTGTAGCAGTGCATGGGATTCTTCCGTCCTAAGTGCAGGACTCTGCACTTGTCCTTGTTGAACCTCATCAGATTTCTTTTGGCCCAATCCTCTAATTTGTCTAGGTCCCTCTGTATCCTATCCCTACCCTCCAGTTTAGTGTCATCTGCAAACTTGCTAAGGGTGCAGTCCACACCATCCTCCAGATCGTTAATGAAGATATTGAACAAAACCGGCCCCAGCACCGACCCTTGGGGCACTCCACTTGATACCGGCTGCCAACTAGATATGGAACCATTGATCACTACCCGTTGAGCATGACCATCCAGCAAGTTTTCTATCCACCTTACCGTCCATTCATCCAGCCCATACTTCTTTAACTTGCTGGCAAGAACACTGTGGGAGACTGTATCAAAAGCTTTGCTAAAGTCAAGAAATAGCACATCCACTGCTTTCCCCTCATCCACAGAGCCAGTTATCTCATCATAGAAGGCAATTAGGTTATGATGTTCTTATGTTCATTCTTATGTTCCTTCAGTTTCACTAGGCCTCCACTGTCACTCTATTTTACTGTATTCTTGGATTAGAGTCCCATCCTCATCACTGGTTGTGTCTTTTGCTCTTTATAGAACACGCTGAGTATCAAGGAACCACACAGGCACAGTGCGGTCCAAATAACCATGTTTACTAACTGAATATGACATGAAAGGCCTAACTATTTATTACTGCTCTGATAAGGTTCTGGTTGCTTCTGCCACTAGAGGGCTCACAAACTATTTAAAAGAACACTACCCAATTCCTATACACTATCTCCTGAGAAATGGCTGAACTGTTTTAAACTTTGAGGGGAAAATAAAAAATGCAACTTCAGACAGGGACAAAGCCCAGAAGGGTAGGGTGGGAGAAAGTAATCAGCCAAAAAGGTGAAAACAAATTTCCAGTGTGAACAACTGGAAGTTGGGGGTTGAAATGGAAACACTAGGCAATCATAACATTTGGGATGGTTGCTCTTCTTATAACAACTAATTTCAGCTCTAGCCATCAGCTCAGTGCCAGAACTACGGTTGGTGCTTAAAAATTGCTGCGTGACAGGACTATGCAAGCGTCCCCAATTTGCCCAATTGTTTTGAGAGAACTTTACCTCATTAAAAAAAACTCTACTTTTACTCACAGGGTGGAACACTCACTAACCCTTCATTGCCACCTTGCAGACAGTTACTTCAGTGCTATCTTTAATCATACTGCATTTATATAACCATGGTGGTAAGTGCATTAGAAATATCTGTAAAAATAGATATTCCTAGCTAAGCTTTCCCACTTAAAGATTTCATCTGGAAAAGTTGCTCACCTGATTTAATTCCTCTAAAATTATAAATTAAAGACATACACAAATATAAACCAGATGAACAAGTGCATCTAAGAATCAATGCATTATGTCCTACACAATCCTACTTTCTCTCCTGATCAGTGGGTGTACTCTATACTTGGCTCTAGTTGGCAGAACTTTGTTTGTTTAAGTTCTAGTATATTTCTAGGCTCAAAGTTAACCTTCTCAAACTTGTTATGCTTCCTTTTAAAATGAGTAATGTATATATAGAGAGACAATGAAATTAGGGCTGTCAATTAATCGCAGTTAACTCACGCAATTAACTCCAAAAAATTTATCGCAATTAAAAAAATTAGCTGTGATTAATCGCACTGTTAAACAATAGAATACCAATTGAAATTTATTAAATAGTTTTGGATGTTTTCTATTTTTTCAAATATATTGATTTCAGTTACAACACAGAATACAAAGTGTACAGTACTCAATTATATTTATTTTTTATTACAAATATTTGCACTGTAAAAAACAAAATAATATTTTTCAATTCACCTAATACAAATACTGTAGTGCAGGGATCGGCAACCTTTGGCATGCAGCCCGCCAGGGTAAGTCCCCTGGCAGGCCAAGCAGGTTTGTTTAGGGATGTGCTGGCCACCGGTTCCCGCAGCCCCCATTGGCCTGGAGCAGCGAACCACGGCCAGTGGGAGCCACGATCGGCCGAACCTGCGGATGTGGCAGGTAAACAAACCGGTCCGGCCCGCCAGGGGGATTACCCTGGCGGGCCGCATGCCAAAAGTTGCCGGTTCCTGCTGTAGTGCAATCTCTTTATCATGAAAGTTGAACAAACAAATGTAGAATTATGTACAAAATAATAACTGCATTCAAAAATAAAACAATGTAAAACTTTAGAGCCTACAAGTCCACTCAATCCTACTTCAGCCAATTGCTCAGACAAACAAGTTTGGTTAAAATTTGGAGGAGATAATCCTGCCTGCTTCTTGTTTACAATGTCACCTGAAAGTGAGAACAGGCATTCACATGGCACTTTTGTATTCAGCGTTGCAAGGTATTTACATGTCAGATATGCTAAACAGTCGTATGCCCCTTCCATGCTTCGGCGACCATTCCAGAGAACATGCTTCCACGCTGATGATGCTCGTTAAAAAAATGTGTTAATTACATTTGTGACTGAACTCTTTGGGGGAGAATTGTATGTCTCCTGTTCTGTTTTACCTGCATTCTGCCATATTATTTCATGTTACAGCAGTCTCAGATGATGACCCAGCACATGTTCGTTTTAAGAACACTTTCACAGCAGATTTCGCTGCAGATTTGACAAAACGCAAAGAAGGTACCAATGTGAGATTTCTAAAAATAGCTACAGCACTCGACCCAAGGTTTAAGAATCTGAAATGCCGTCCAAAATCTGAGAGAGACGAGGTGTGGAGCATGCTTTCAGAAGACTTAAAAGAGCAAGACTCAGATACGGAAACTACAGAACCCGAACCACCAAAAAAGAAATTCAGCCTTCTGCTGGTGGCATCTGACTCAGATGACGAAAGTGAACATGCATCAATCCGCTCTTCTTTGTATCGTTATCGAGCAGAACCTGTCATCAGCATGGACGTATGTCCTCTGGAATGGTAGTTGAAGCATGAAGGGACATATGAATCTTTAGGGCATCTGGCACATAAATATCTTACAGCACCGGGTACAACAGGACCATGCGAATGCCTGTTCTCACCTTCAGGTGACATTATAAACAAGAAGTGGGCAGCATTATCTCCTGAAAGTGTAAATAAACTTGTTTGTCTGAGCAATTGGCTGAACAAGAAGTAGGAATGAATGGACTTTCAGGCTCTAAAATTTTAAATTGTTTTATTTTTGAATGCAGTTTCTTTTGTACATAAATTCTATATTTGTAAGTTCAACTTTCATGATAAAGAGACTGAACTATAGTACTTGTATTAGGTGAATTGAAAAAATAGTATTGAAAAATACTGTTTATTTTGTTTTTTTACAGTGCAAATACTTGTAATCAAAAATAAATATAAAGTGAGCACTGTACACTTTGTATTCTGTGTTGTAATTGAAATCAATGTATTTGAAAATGTAGAAAATATCCAAACATATTTAAATAAATGGTAGTTATTCTATTATTAACAGCATGATTAATCGTGTTTAATTGTTTTAATTGCGTGATTAATCACAATTAATTTTTTTAATCGCTTGACAGCCCTAAATGACATACATATAGAAAGCCAATTAAGCTCATCCATTGTTGGAAACAAACACTCTAGGAGATTTTATGATGGACAGTATTCATTTTTTATTGCAGTTCAGCATGCTAATAATGCCCCATGTCACTACATCATTATGTATGTGCTGCTGAATTTTCCTATACATCACAATTACAGAAATGCCTGATTTACGTAACTTGTTAAAATATATGCATTCACATTTTCTGAATAAAACCGTTAAAATGACTCATTTATCTGTGTTGTAGCCTGGTATAAGGTACGTTGTGAATATTAAAAACTAGTTAACTTGTAAGGAGATACAGAATATAGACAGATTAGGAGCATTGGTAAAGGTAGGTGACTCAATCTGTCCTCCTCTGTCCCTCAATCAACAAGTCTTATTTAAATGAATGCCATTATTCTTCTTTTTTTTTTTTAATCTGTATTGAGTTGAGAAAGTAAGCTACTCAACTCACTGGAAGGGAGCAAGAATACCTTTTGCCCACATCTGCTCATCACGTTCAGCCCATCTCTGGTTATTAATGTTGGTATTAAATGTATTCCTGTCCAGTTTAGTTTACTTATGTTTCCAGTATGTGAACCTATTCTTTCCCCTACGTTAAACAAATCTAATGATTTCTATCCATAGCAAATGCTGAGCTGATGAACAAATGGATGATAAAGATGCTATTATTCCTTTGTGTTCATCTATTCCATTTAAGATTCTTGTCATGCTCTGGGCATTCTAGCTGTCTGATACTGTTCCTTTATTTCCAACTGCAAAGCTTTCTCTACTGTCCAGAGCATTTGGTACACTGCCTAGCACCAAGCAAAATCTGCTTGCAATGTAAGAACATGTGGAGAAATTATGTGTTTTTGTCACACCCTATTAAATGGTATTCAAAACACAATGCCCCAGAAACTAAATTGATTGTAGGTTTTATAACCCTTTTCAGGCTAATGGAAACAATTTAGTACCATGAACGAAAACATAGCTAGTGCAGCTGTGGGAATCTTAAATTGCTCAGCTCAGCAGTTCTGTTCCAGCTTAAGTAGGATAAAGTAGTTAAAGTTCAGTTGGATTCCATTCTTCTAGATCTCTGACAGATCATTTCAGATTAATGTCTTCAAAGTTTTCAGCATTCCCCATAAAAGATTGTTTCTGTGGAATTCCTGATGTGTGCTTTTAACTTTTTTGCAGACCAGGAATTGGGGATGGGTAGTAAGAGATGTCAGCTGGTACATAAAACATTTTAACTTGTCTTCCTCTGCTCAGTTTATTATTAATTAATTTATTATTATTATTATTATTCATGCACCAGGAAAAAAAAACCTATGTTTTCATAACATTAAGAGTCTGTCTCCAAGTCACAAAAGCCAGGAAATGCAGAGACAAGACTGAAACTTTGTCCTTAAGTCCCCCCTTCATGCTTTGATATTTCAATTGACCTGATACGTAAGATCACACCACTATTCTAAGGACCCTGACCCCCAATAGCTGATCACATGAACTATCAGAGAGACACAGAGTTTCACTATTACTCATTCACATTTCTATATTTAAAATTAAATGCCATGATTAAAAGCTTATCAGGGAAGAAGGAAACATGAAAGTAATTAGTTTGATTAAGAACTCCAATTCTAAGCTACACTTTTCAAAACAAATTCTGTATCTAGCCACATATGAGAAGAAATCATTCATATGGCCATTAGCTGCACTGTACTACCGGAAAAACATCTGTGAACATTATTTGACAAACTGATCACTAAATGAGCCCTTAGCTAAAGGAGTTTTTGGACTGACTTTAGGAAAGCAGGATGCCGTATAACACAAATGCTTACAGATGCAAAACACTGATTGGGGGGAAAAAATGTTCAGGAAGAATAGTAGTAATAAAGCAAGCCTAGCATGAAAATGTACCCTTTCAAAAAGTAAGCCATTTATGAGACGCAGTAGTAAAAACTGCTTAATTCTCCTGTGCCTCTAGGGAGAAATCTAAGCCTTTTGAGAAGTGATGGAGAGAAAAATGAAGCCAATAGTGTGTTTGTCAGTGAGAGAATGCTGTGGAAACACAGTTAGTAATTTTACTATTCTTGCTTGCCAAGAGCTGACAGGTGTGCAGTTTCTTATTGTTCTGAAAGGCAGCCAGAAACCACAGTTTAATATGCATCTACTTCTTTACAGTAGGAGAGAAAACAGCTGTCTCTCTGGCTCATGATACAAGACAAAAATATTGAGACAGGCTCTTCTTTACAGTATGTTATCATCATCTGAATGGCTTTGTTTGAGCGCCGAACGAAACAATTAGCTGAGGACCGAAAGGGCTGAAGCCTAGTTCAGATAAGACCTGATCTTGTAACCTCTGCTCTCACAAATAGTTTCATTTATTTCAGAGGGACTACTCGCTTGAATAAGGATTATTCACATGAGGAAGGTTGAAGGATTGGGTCCATAGTTTCAACAAAGAGGATCTGAAGACTTCCTACAAACAAGCCAACTCAAACTTGAAAGTAAACAAATGCAGGAAAATACCAAGACTAGGTTATTTCATATAAACATGCGGTAATCATTTACAAACACATTTAAAGAATGACTCCCATAAATCCTTCAGTTTTCATACTGCTGAGAGATGTTTGTGATTAATAAATCCTTTGAACACAAAAGGTTTCCTCACTCAAGAATGATGTGTGCTTTCCTGTAATATGTAGCAAAGAGATCATTTTAAATCCAAGCTCCCTAGAGTTTAAAAAAAAAATTCACAATGTACCAGATGCAATAGGCTGTAAGAAACGTTAGGCTGTGTTATATTAAATTTCCTTTCTGCATGCAGTATGCTACAGTATTAAAAGCTCATGATAACTGGCTGGCAGATTGTCATGGGATATGCAGAAAATGTCTGCAGTGTGTCCAGGCTTGTATGGCCTGATCATTTGATACATGTAAATTTAGGCAATATGGCTTGGAAAGTTTATATTTACCAGGGGGAAGGGAGGGATTATTCATTCAAATAATAAAATGGAATGGAATTTTAGAAATGCTGATACTCTCCCCGAAGTACTGACATTTTACTAGTAAACTTCAAAAAGGCCTACACAGTATGACATAATAGTAAGACAATGATATATAAGATCCCTCAGGTTTACACCGGAGCATATTATAGCAATACAATCATAACATCAATGGAGATGGGATTGAATTACCCACAAACATAAGGCAATTTTGAGTTAAGAACAGAGCAGTCCTCCAACAGAGGGGCCTTAGCAGAGGGGCAATTTGGCTCACTTCAATGTCTCTAACTCTTGCAGCTCCTAAAATGTGTTAGCAGGAAAGTAACCATTATAACATAGGAAGATTTTCTTTTTAATTTAAATGTTAACATAACCACGAAACATCAGTTGGGGCTATCGTTTTCGAGGGACACAAAAGAAAAAAGTCAGCTAATGAAGACTGGAATAATGTCAGACAGAAAGGGGATTACTTTACGCAATCTACTCTCCTGGAATAATTCGTTAAATCACTGACAGTCCTAGGTAAACCCCAGACTGCTGTTTCTTGCCTTTGCGAAAGGGATACTAGTTACTCCCCTTCATATAAGATTACCTACTGTCAGCCTGAAGCTAGACACCATATAAGCTGCAGTACTAGCATCTCAGCAAAACAAGAGCACTATTCTTACTTGCTTAACCCTCTTTTACCAGAGAATCACTCTGATCTCAGCTCTAAATTCTCTGGGTTTGCGGTTAAGATCAGACCATTTACATTTGTTTCAAAAAGCGAACAGGAGCAAAACTTATTTTTTGGAAACATTAATATAGTAGTATTTAGTATGATACTGTAGTATGATACTGGTACCAAACAAATCTCTCATACAAGGTTATGGAAAATTAATATTTTCTAATTACTCTTTAATAGGCAAATTAATACATGAAGCAAAAGGAAGAAAGAGAAACTATATTCTCCCTGAGGCTGATGCACAAGTTGACTGCGGCTTTGCTTGGAAGCCATCTGCACTAAAAACTATCACTGGGCCAACACACATTTGTCTGGGACTGTTAAGATCATCCATATCCCAGTCTGGTTTTGTAATGTGGACAGAACATGACCTAAAGCTGTGACACGATTCCCCAACACATTTCTATAATTGTGTTGTCTAGTTCATGCAACAAACTCAAAAAGTGTTAGAACAAGTGTGCCCCTAACCGAGCCAAACAGCCATGAACTACACAAACACAATTAGAGCAATAATAGCAGGTGGTGCTAGAATTCATCATGAGCATCAGTCATGACGGCATGGTGCTACTATCAGGCCTCAGCCAATGGCTGTTGATTTTAATAGAGAGAGATCGGTCTATTGGTTATTTTTAAAGCACTTATCTTCATATCTAAGGGTCATATCCTCAAAGCTATTTCGTCACCTAATTCCTGTTGATTTCAATGGGAGTTAGGCACCTTCATACTTTTGAGGGGGTGGGCTCAAGTGTCTTATTGATTCCTTGCTCTCCTGTTCGAGGCTCTCCACAAGAATGCCAAATAATGATATTATGGACAGGGGAAAGATTGAGATACGGTCATCAGGCTATTAGGGAATGCACTGAGATCACCAATTTTTTTCTGAGAGCCCACTGAACAGAGATCAGCCTCTGTATAGTATGAAAATAATCAGTTTACTAAAAACTGGTCACAGAACAATGGGTTTATCTCATTGTATGCAATAAACATATGTTTACCAAAATATAGGTTTCTCTTAACATGAAATGCTATTGCATATTGTTCTTGTTATTTAAAGTGCTATTAAAATAGGCAGTGAAATTAATGTCAGATCTAATACTAGAGACAGGCGCTAACCAAAATGCCAGTTGGAATTCAGGGGACTTTAAAAAACAAACCTCAAATCCAAATCGTAAAAACAATCCCTATCTTATAAAGGACCAAACCAAAGACCCAGATCGGAACAGCACTGAACTTTGGAGTGAGTGGGGGGGTTGAATTCTGGATTGGAATTTTGCATCTGGAACCTGTCTGTAATAAAATATCAAATTATAATAATGCAAAGGTAAACAAAAAACACACTCACCCGCTGCTTCAAAACACCAAAAGGGCTTCTACCCATAAGAGTTGAGGATTATCATCCTGGTTTTTTATTCAAGAGCTGAGAAAGGCATGGTTTCATTGCCAATCTATAATAACTCTGAGTGCAGCTAAGCTATTTCTGTACTATATTTCTACCAGCTATGAACAGAAATGTCTGACATATTAAAATCTGAAAACTGTATTTACAAATACATAAGAAATGCTCAGTAAGGGGAAATGATCACCCAGAGTGTTGAGGCCACAGAGAGCTCCCAGTGCAACAGAATGAAGACAGTTCTTCAGCACAGGGGGAAGCCTATAGAGCAAGGGTAATCAATAGTTTTTTTGTCAAGGTCCAGATTTCAGGATCAAGGTATAGTCAAGGTCCAGACTCCGGAAAAAATAATGCAAAAATAATAACAAATATGATAAGATATAATCATAATAACAAATATGATAAATAAAAATATTTTGTGGTCCATTCAAAAGCATGTGGTAGTCCGGATCTGGTTCCCGATCCGCCTATTGACTACTCCTGCTATAGAGAGACTGCATACCATGTGTGTGCATGGAGCTGGATTATAGGGAGGCCACCTCTTTTGAAACGTTTAGGATTGGCCAAAACAACAGGTGGGCATGTGCTCTCTGGATCTACTTTTACATCGATTCAGTTGTCATAAAAGGGATATTCAGGAGTCACTGAATCTATTCCAGCCCAGAGACTTCAGTGGTAGCAATGGAAAGACTGTGGAGCTCCCCTACACCTTTCCCACAGCTTGACGTGTGGATCTCCTCTAGTCCAACCCCCACTTAATTCACTACCCAAAGTTCAGGCTGTTGTGTCCTTGGTGTGTGGGGGTGGGGGAGAGGGACAGTGTAAATTTTGTGTGAATGTAATGTATGTATTTAAAAGACAGCTCATACACAGGCTCATTAAGTACTTTTCAACCCCATTTTATTTTTAAAATGAAATTTTGCAGTTGGGAAAGGGGCTACAGTGGAAAGTATGGCCTACAGGCTAGAGGACTACACTGGGACTCAGAAGATCTGGGTTTTACTCCCAGATATGCAGCTGGCCTACTGGGTGACATTGGACAAATCACTTCACCTCCCAGTGCCTCAGTTTCCCCATAGCTAAAATGGGGATAATGATACTGACCTTCTTTGTAAAGTGTGTTGATAACTAGGTATTCATTTATTGTTAATTGAGATTCTGACTACAAAAAAAAAGATACTATGCGCAAACTTTCCCATACCAATCCCCACCATTGTGCTTCAATTTACCCTCCTTGGAAGTGATGGCATCTAGCAACCAGACAACAGTTCAGTCCTGATTTACCTGATGAGATTATACTGTGTGGTGTGGGTGTTGTCTTAAAAAATGGAACAAGATTCCAATTATTAAAATTTAACTCAGGTTACTGAACAACCAATAGGTCACAACGTTTCCAAGGTTCTTGATGATGGCTTACTCCTTATTTGGAGTTTGAGCTTGCATGATGTCTTTAGCTTCCACTGAAGTCAGTATCTGGCAGGATCAGCTCATGCTACTTAATCATAAGGATCAGACTATTTCAGCTCAGACGCATTCATTTATCAACCAACAATTACTCCCTCATTTTCATGAGCACTAAAATCACTCACAAATTAAAAGCTGAGAGACATGAAAAAGACGATGAGAGAACTGTTTAGTGTATTTGGTTCCCCCCGCCCCCATGTAGGATCCATATGTGATCTTGGGTGTAATGGGAAATGTTAGCCAGCACTGAACAAAGTACCCTCTTTGGAATGGTGGTGTGCTATGCAGGGGCCAAGGAAAGATGCAAATAAAAATCTACCAGATGGTGGTACTTGTTAGATACTAAGTTCTGAATTTAATTCTTTGTGTGGTTTTTATTCCCGGGACACTTGATCATTTCTTAATATCCAAGGAAATGACATATTTTCCCAACTAACATACTCAGAACACAAAATAATCATTACATCATTTGAATTTCTGAGAGCAATGGTACTTTTTATTCTCCTTTATAAAAACACACACAGGAGAGTTCAGCTGTACATGCTAATTTTAAACATGATGAGAAGCAAGACTTCTAGAAGATTTATTTTTTCAGTGACTTGTGTAGAAACACTTGATTTCCTTTTAGAGTCCTATAAAGTGGAGCTTCCAAAATAATCAATCAATCAGAAGTTCTACTCCTCCACTACTGATTTTTTTGCATTACTATATTGTACACATACATTAATATTATTGACAAGGCACATGGGCACACATGGTGCTTTACAGACAGAATATGAGTCCTCCTTCAAAGTGTATAAACCAGGACCCTGACCTGGTAATCTGATCCATTAGCTCAGACACCCATGTCCATGCATCCCATTTACCTCAATGGGTGCCCCACACTAGCAGATCAGATTATAGATTACCCTATAAGCAAATCATGGAAAAATAAATTAACACACTCTGGCAGTAGCAACAAGGTTTCTTTGCCTAGACAAACCAAGATCCCTCCCTACCATGAGAATGTGTGTACCCAAAGCAGCAGTGCTTTTGGATGCTACACAAATTACAGTCATGCACTAGAAAGGTAGAAACCATATAATTATTATTAACACTAATATTATGGCAGAGTTTAGCAGCCAACCAGGTCAGGGTCCCATTGTACTAGGCACTGTACAAACACAGAGTAAGTGAGTGACAGTTCTTGCCACAAAGAGATTACAGTCTAAAACACAGGACCAAATGGATGAATAGGACAAGCACATAGATTTGAGTGAGGAGTGGAGGAGGTGAGGAACTAGACTACATGATATGAGCAATTCTTACACATTCAGGAGCAATAGTTGCAACTCACCACCTGTCTGGCCATAGGAAGATGCTGTGACAGCAGAGCTGCTGTAATTGGCTGGCTGACTGGGCTAGACTTGAAAAATGATCCAGAAAAAGGGGAGATAATATTCACAAGAATTAAAGCAAAACAAATTCAGGGTTAATTTTTCCCAGCACATTTCACCTACGTGCACAGTTATGGAGCATTGCCTCTTACGTACGTGGAGCTTCTGCCTGAAGAAAAATAAAGCAGGCTTCTGACATACACCCATATTGCCTCAGCCACTGCTCACCGCTGAGTGCGGCACCTGTGATTTCCTTAAATTAGCTGGCACTGGCCTAATAGCAGACAGTTGATAAAAATCAGCTGAAAGCAGATTCAGATTTTCTTTCTGGAATGAACTAGCCACTAATTCTACCTTTGTGCACAAGCCTTGTCATTCACTAGGAGAATGTAAATGTAAAATACCCTATCTACGTATCCCAGGTCCACAAACAGTGCAAACATACGTTCAGTCAGAATTACCCAGATTTTAAGTTAAGAGAGCAAGTGGGGGGGGGGGGGGGAGTTAAATTATCCATGGAAGAACTAGGGTGATCAGATGTCCCAATTTTATAGGGACAGTCCCGATATTTGGGGCTTTGTCTTATATAGGTGCCTATTACCCCTCACTCCCCTGTCCTGATTTTTCATACTTGCTATCTGGTCATCCTAGGGAGAACACACAATGTCCCTTCTAAAACAATATAAACACACAATGGCTTCCTATCTCTACATACAGCATTTTATGTGGAGTTAGGTGTGCCCAGAGCATGCCTACCGGATCATGCCCCACACAGATGATAGGCAGGACGATGCCTATCTTCCCCTGGTTTGAGGATCTGACTGGGCCTTACACGGGAGATAGGAATCCGAGGCATCAGCATGCATGTCCAGATGCAGAAATTTAAGTGCCCAGAGAACTTTTACAGCAGAAATTTAGGTACCTACAGAGTTAGGTAGTAGCTGAACAGGGGTTTTGTGGATCGCAGTAGTGCCTAAATCTGGGATCTAATTAAGACTACATATATTAAAACACGATATGGCAACCAAGCAATTAGTTCATGTTCTCAGTTATTTTTCAAATAGATACATATAGCTCACAATCCTATGAAAGTCATTTTTGAATATGTATGTGGAAGAGGAACCACATACACATGCAAGGCTACTAGTCTGTAAAAATTAAATGTCTTTGGTAAATGAAAATATTTATATCTATGATTGGGGGGTGGGAAGCAGCTGAAACAATTTGTCTGACATTAAAAAGAGAAAGAAAACATTATGCTGTATACCAAATTTCAGCCCACTGCATTTTTAAATGACAGAACTATAAACCACTTCAATCAAGCTTTATAATGGAAATGCTGCTAGATCCTTAACTTTAATAGCTCTTCCAAGTTCTTCTAAAGCAGGCATTACTTTTAGTATCATAAAATGATGTTTAAAACACTACAGAATTTTCTCAAGACAGATAAGCAGGTGTTCAAGAGGGCAGTATTTAAACCTTATTGATGTATGGGATATGCTGTATTAAAGGTCAAAGATCTTTATGGAAGCTAGCAGTAGAAATTCCAGACTTTAGCATACATAGTACAACCATTGTTTGAAGACCACTGATATGTATTAGTTTTCACTTTGTAACAATTGAGCTCCTGCATTTTATACGTTACCAGTAGTAAAATACGAGCCTCATCCTGTAGAGTAAGCCTTTCTTTTTATTGGTATACTTTTCATAGTGTATTGCATGTAATCAGATCCACTGTGCAGCTACTTGATCATGTAATACTGTATCAGGTCATAGTTCCCCTACTAATAATTCTAGTGACACTATTTCTGGCTTTTTCCAAGAGTCAGAAATGGGACAACTTTCCTCAGATGGACGTGAAAGGGGAAACATCCATTAATACCCCACCTGCAACTATACCCAGTGGTCAATATTCTCCTCCTGAAAGCAATGTAACCATCATAAAAGCAACCAATAAACCATTAAACCATTTTATGCAATCGATTAGCATTTTCTGCTTGTTAACACAAAAATCAATAATCTTATAGCTGTGGGTGCCAGCCCTAATGATTTAGTGAAACTGTAATTTATTGCAGAATAAAATAGCAACACTATTAAGTCTCAATAGGAAATATAATTAGAGAAAGCTGATAGCAAAAAGACCATTATTGCTTAGTCTGTGGGTAGTGACAAAACACCTGGTACATGGGGATAATTACATCTACCTTCTCTTAAAAACCAAAGTGGCTGTATTTATTTCCTTTCAGTATATTTGTGGTGCAATTAAAAAAAAAAAAAACTTTACACTGCCATAGCACTTTCCATCCAAAAATCTCCACTGGCTGTACAAACAATGAATGTAGCCTCCCACACACTTACAAGTTAAGTGCCTATTATCCCTATGTTATGGATGGGGTAACTCAAGCACTGAAAAGAGATTAAGGTCCTGATCCACCTTCCCTTGAAATCAATAGAAGCCTTCCACTAACTTCCCTGAAAGTTGGGTTAGTCTCATGGACACTAATCCAACATCTCATAAGAATTAAGCAGCATAACCAGAAAAAATACCCAGATCTCCTGGGTCCCAGACTTGCACCTAAAACCACAAAAGTATATTTGTTCCCCTTGAAGCCGTTAGGGTACATCAACTGATGTAGCTTGATATACTAGCAACTAAGTAGAATATTATGTAGTGGTAACACTAATTGAAAATTGACAGGATATGCAGTGCTGAGTAGTAAAATCTTCTTACTATTACACTTCAGCCAATACTTTATGTTTAGTGCTCTCAAGCCAGAAGTCAGCCTTTTGGCATTTTCCACTGAGCTGTGCCATGTGAGCAAAATGATAAGAGACACAGGAAGTAGAGAAAGAACTGTACAGCTAGTGAAGATCGGGGATCTGCAGCAGAAACGAAATAATGTTGGTGCAAGAATGTGCTTTGTAGTATATGAAGCATTATTTGCAACAGGGGCTGGTGTAGTTTTTGTGCTACTAGTACCAGCACCTATGTCAATGAGTAACTAAATGTTGCCATCCAAAGTGTGATAAGTTTCAGGCCTTGCCCTGCAAGTCTTTGTAGGGTACACTGGGGTATTGTAGTCACTGCAAGTGAGAATTGTGTGTGGGCACAAGTAAGATTAAGCATTAGGCATATCAGAGCTGTAGTAAATCTCATACCCCTTGTTTACTTGCTCACTTACTCACAAGTTCACAGAGTAAAAACAGGGACAGGGTATAAGGAGAGAATTGTCCTGCCTGAGGCAAAATGGTCTTGAGTGTAATCCTCATCATGTTAATAAAATT
This sequence comes from Chelydra serpentina, assembly GCA_037349315.1. NCBI lineage: Eukaryota > Metazoa > Chordata > Testudines > Chelydridae > Chelydra > Chelydra serpentina. The sequence goes on from JBAIAC010000042.1 coordinate 35,759,960, forward strand.
CAACTGTGCAATCTCCTCATGGGTTTTTCTCTTGCTACTCTGAAGGAGGGATTGGTGGCCACAAAGCAGGTTATCATACAGGGTGAGGATCCCTTGCACTCATTGTTCTGTTTATCTCTATTTATCTTGAGTTTATTCACACAATAATCCATATCTGCTCTGTGCAAAATCAAGATCTAAGATTAGGATGAATGCAAGAAAAATCAAGTGGCGGACGTTAAAGAGCAAGTGAGAGAGAGACAGAAAGAGAGAGAGAGAGAGAAAAAATGCTTGGCCATTATTTGTCCATCAGGCAATCTAGAAATGGGTGAAAATCAAGTTCTCTCTTTGCAGAGGTTTGTGTGATTATGTTTTTCATGGTCTCCCTGTAAGGAGGTTAATGTGCCCAGATTTGGGGTTAAAATGAACCATAGATTTCAAATGAAATTCTGGTCACAAATGCCTCATTTCGTCTGCTTTTCCTCTGAAACCATACAAAACCATTCCTTTCACATGACAACAGTGCATAAACCAGGCCATGATCGATCAGGTCTGGGCCTGTGTAGGTTGAAAGGTTTGCCAGGCAGTATTGAACCTTTCACAGCATGTGGTCTGAGCATAGAGTTTGTGACAAAACCTACAACCAACCCCCTTTAGGTAGTGTTAGGTTTCATGGGGGCATTTTTACACTTACATACTTTCCTCCCAGTTCATGCCCCTCTATAGCCTCACCTCGACACTGTCAAGCTCAACAGCCCCCAAAATGACCACTTTCTCCAGCCTTGAAAAATTATTTTTCTACACTGCCTAGATGACGGTGATCAGACAAGAGGGGATGAAGTATGGATGAGGGGCTTTCAGGCATCAAAGTTAAAATTACAGTGGCTTAGAAGGGTGGCCAAACACCACACAATCCAGGGCATGGAGGTTTGATGCAATCATGACATATTGTGCCATTTCCCTGCTCTTTTCCTAGGTCCCATTCTTCAAGCCTGCAGGGAACACTATAGACAAGATTGCACCTCGCTGAGGTGTTCAGAGAGCTGCCATCTTGTCCCCTTCAGTCTCCTGCTGGTTCAAATAATAGAAGTCAATAGGAAGAACAGTTCAATGTGCTTACAGGTAATCGGAAGAACTCCAGATGGTGGTTGGATCACTTACCTAAGGAAACAGTAGTTTAACACTCTTGCAGCATCTCCCTTCAAATCTTCTCACCATTAATAGGACTACATGAAAAAATGTTGGAGGGTTTTGTGGGGAGGGAAATTTTTTTTTGTCCTTGCCATTTTTAAAAGGTATTTGAAAGAATACTCAACCTACTTGTAAAATTACCAAACTGAATACCATAATACAAACATACTGAGTGGTCTCAGTAGTAATGGGCCAGGGTAGCAATCACCTATTATTACTGAGATCACTGTAAATACTAATTTATGTACTCACTACTGTCTTTGTTATCTTGTCCTCCCACCTTTTCCCTCCAGTTTGTGCATTTATTCACCTACAGAGAAGGACCTGGATATCATACAGGAAGATCTGGATGACCTTGTAAACTGGAGTAATAGTAATAGGATGAAATTTAATAGTGAAAAGTGCACGGTCATGCATTTAGGGATTAATAACAAGGATTTTAGTTATAAGCTGGGGAAACATCAATTGGAAGTAACGGAGGAGGAGAAGGACCTTGGGGTATTGGTTGACCACAGGATGACTATGAGCCGCCAATGTGATATGGCAGTGAAAAAAGCTAATGCGGTCTTGGGATGCATCAGGTGAAGTATTTCCAGTAGAGATAAGGAGGTGTTAGTACCGTTATACAAAGCACTGGTGAGACCTCATTTGGTATACTGTGTGCAGTTCTGGTCTCCCATGTCCAAGAAGGATGAATTCAACTAGAACAAGTACAGAGAAGGGCTACTAGGATGATCCAAGGACTGGAAAACCTGTCTTATGAAAGGAGACTCAAGGAGCTTGGCTTGTTTAGCCTAACCAAAAGAAGGCTGAAGAGAGATATGATTGCTCTCTATAAATATATCAGAGGGATAAATACCAGGGAGAGAGAGGAATTATTTAAGCTCAATACCAATGTGGACACAAGAACAAATGGATATAAACTGGCCATCAGGAAGTTTAGATTTGAAATTAGACAAAGGTTTCTTTGTCTAATTCTTTGTCATCAAAGGAGTGAAGTTCTGGAACAGCCTTCCAAGGGAAGCAATGGGGGCAAAAGACATATCTAACTTCAAGACTAAGCTTGATAAGTTTCTGGAGGAGATGGTATGATGGGCAATTAATTGATCATTGACTATCAGCTGTAAATATGCCCAATGGCCTGTGATGGGATGTTAGATGGGGTGGGATCTGAGTTACTACAGATAATTCTTTCCTGGGTGTCTGGCTGGTGAGTCTTGCCCACATGCTCAGGGTTTAGCTGATCACCATATTTGGGGTCGGGAAGGAATTTTCCTCCAGGGCAGATTGGCAGAGGTCCTGGGTTTTTTTCGCCTTCCTCTATAATATGGGGCACGGGTCACTTGCTGGAGGATTCTCTGGATAATTCTCTGCACCTTGAAGTCTTTAAACCATGATTTGAGGACTTCAATAGCTCAGACATAGGTTAGGAGTGGGTGGGTGAGATTCTGTGGCCTGCATTGTGCAGGAGGTCAGACTAGATGATCATAATGGTCCCTTCTGAACTTAAAGTCTATGAGTCTATGCTTTGTATTGTCTAAATCGGTGGTTCCCAAACTGGGGTTCGTGAACCCCTGGGGGTTCATGAAATGTTACAGCAGGTTCTCAGGAAAAAATTCCCTAATGGCGGACAGAGCTGTCCCTAGTGATCCTGGGCAGCACGGGTCCAGCAGCCCGGAGCCCCTGGACTTCCAAGAGCTAAGCAGATCAAAGCAAGCATATCTATCACACTGAGGCGATTTAAACTTCAAGACTCCTTATAAGAAATGAAAAGGGAGGTGGATATTTTTTGCTGTTTTTAAAATTAAATAGGCAGCTAGTATTGTTTTTAAAATTATTATGATGAACAAGTTTAAGCTTTGTTGTAATGTGCATTATTTGCCTGGACTGCTCAAAACCTGAATGCTTGTGTAGGAGGAACTCTTTAAGTTGGCTTCTTAAATACCTTCATGCTGTTTCACGTCTGATACTCCTTGATGAAACATAGAAGCCTTATCTTATAACGGGCTTATTCAAAGCGATACAAGCTATGAAAGTGAGATTTTGGAAGAGTGTTGCTGTTTTCATAATGTAAGAAAAATACTGTAATGATAAATAATAATTAATAATCGATAGTGTGTAATAAGCATGTCATAAGAACAAATGTTATATTTCCCAGATCACTGCTTTTATAATTTATACTCAGGTAAAGGAGAAAATCCCCGGAAATATTCATTTTTAGGAGGGGGTTCGGGAGACTTGACATTTTAGTGAAAGGGGTTCACGGGTTGTTAAAGTTTGGGAACCACTGGTCTAAATCCTAGTGAGCTCTCTGAAGCAGGGCAATGTTTCTACTGTTTATTTGTATGGTGCTTAGTACAATGGGGTCTTAATCCATGTATGTGGTCCCTCGGCACTACAGCAGTAAAAATATATTTTTTTTAAAAACCTTGTCTCAGTAACCTGTCCTTACTTCCTGCATATTTGTACCAGCCTGTATTGAATCTCCATACATTCTCTTCAGATGAGCTTGAGTCCTTGGCCTTTTATATGCCACACTCATCTATAGCACTAGTATTTTAGCTGTAGTATAAATATTATGGGGGTAAAAATACATCTAGATCAGTTTTTAAAAACAAAAATGTACAGTGCATGGCAGAGAATGTCTTTAAACGCCTTGAAGAGGTTTCCATCCAACATCCCTAGTTTTATTCAGCAAATGTGAAAATGTTCTGCCAATTTTCCACAGCAGATCAACACAAAGCTCTTTAGTACAGGTGTTTCCGGGGTTGGGATTCATTAGGAAAATTCACAGTGTTTAACAAGTTATGGCCGCTTTAAAGCTTTAAAAGGTGTCCAGCATTTGTCAAGGTCCTGTTGGTAATAGCTATGAATTTCTGGCTAAGACAACTCACCACAACTTTGATTATTAGAAAATGGGACTACAGGATAATATTACAAAATGTTTTAACCTCTAAAGAGTACTAGAGCCTGCATTTTCTTATTGTCATATATTATAAATATACTTGGCAGCCAATAAGCATAGAGTCTTTAATCCCACCACTCCATTACCAAATGATGTATAGGGGCACAGTTAGGCTATTGTGATGGGCAGCAATTTCTTAAAAAAACATAACTCCAGATTTCAGCTTATGTTAACAGACCATTCTTACTGACTTATTGCCAGTCCTAAAAGTAACCACAGTACTGTTTAATAACAATGTGCAGTTTCTGACATTTATTTATAGTATACTAAAACCAAAATCAGGCTGGGTGGCAAGAGTTTTAGACCACTTGAGATGTCTTTAAATGTTCAGCACATGTTTAAGTGCAGAAGGCCTAGCAATAATCCCAAATACGTAGTCATCACCATTGGCTGATCCATCTTTTAATGTTATAGATTCATTTCAGGGAAATATTTTTCCCAGCTGCCTTTTTAAAAATAAAAATGGGTTAAGTGATGGAGAAATACTTGGAAAGACAACAATGACCTTTTTTTAAAAAAAATCAGGCTGTGTGTGCGCACCAAATTGATGGATCTTATCTGGAATTAATTGAATTTTCTTTTACCTTCCTGTGTGCCTTGCATGATGCTAAAATTGTGCCTTTAGTGTAAAAACAGCCTGGACAATGTCAGTGATTTGTTTACTGATGTGCATGAGTGAGTGAGAGAGAGCGCATGATTGATTGTGAACTTAAATCATGTACATTGTGGTAACTATGTGCTTTGAAGCCTTAGCTCTTTGTTTAGATCAGTGATACTCAGACCTCAGTGGTTCAGGAGCCAAATTAACGATCAACATTACCCAAAAGAGCCACAGGAGTGGTGAATTAATTTTCATTTTCTCTCTCTCTCTCTCTCTGTATGTGCGTGTGTGTATATGTATGTGTGTGTGTGTGTGTGTGTGTGTGTGTGTGTGTGTGTCTGTCTGTCTGTGTATATATACATTCATCTCACAGCAAAATGAATGACCAAGTATTTTACAATTGGTTAATAACATAGTAAAAGCATCCAGATTGGTTAATAATTAAATCACATGGTCTTTTAATATCATATGCTGCAAAGAGCCACAGAAGACACATTAAAGAGCCACTTGCAGCTCCCAAAACTCAGTCTGAGTATTACTGGTTTAGATAGAGACATTCATTAAAATAAGTGTCAATATGGAAAGAACATACACACACTTAAATGACTGTGCAGACAGTACCATTTTTACTAAACTGTGGGACAGATTCTGTCACCCGTAATCACACTGAATGGTACCTTACTCCAGAGGTATGCCATTTGAAGCCATAGAGTCTGTTCATTTAGTAAAGTACTACGCTTTGGCCCCAATTCAGCAAAACACTTAAGTATTTGCATAGTCTCATTAGCTTCAATGGGCTTAAAAGTTAAATATATACTTAAGTGTGTTACTGGATAACAGCCTTCCTCCACAAGCATGACAGAAGTAAGCCCTGCATATAGCCTTTTCATTATTTATATAAATACAACAATATTCATAGTATAGTATTTCAGAAACTGTATTTTTTCCTAGACCCTTGAACTAATAGACTAACTAGGCTATGCATCTGGAGTTACTTTGTCTGTGATAGGCTGTCAAACAGGCTCCCATCCCATGGCCTTTTGACTCTCTGATTTTTAAGATGCAAGCATTTCTTGCATTCAACAGAACCCTAGTCCTGAGCTGGGAGCAGGTTGGGGCGGGGGGTTGCTTAGGATTGTGATGAAGTGGGGAAGACAAGGCGGAGCTTATTCAGTAGAGAAGAGACATTTATTTGGGGACATGTGTGGTTTTATTTGTTTGGATGTATAAATAAAATTGCATATGGGTGATAAGGATGTAGTGAAAGACAAATCCACATCTGCCGTTTGAAATGAAGCACTGGTTAAGTGCACACTTTTTTTAATGGTAAGTGTTTATATTCCACTCTGGAACTATTGGGATGTACAGATATAAAGGTATTCTTCAGGAACCTCTCCCAAAAGTGTCCCTTTTTCTTCCCCTTCCTGTACAAACCTTATTTTTAATCAAATATACTTTCTAGCCTCCATATAGAAAAGCCAATTTGCTGTTGAAAATACTTGCTACTAAGTGATGGAATGTGCAGTCATGCACCAGCAACCGAGTCCTGACATTCAACTTGCCCACGCTATGAAGGAAAAAGCTCTTGGTCCAAGCGTGCACTCTATTACAAGGGGAGGCACTTAAATACATGAAGGGGAGGCCATGCATTTTATTTCAGAAGACTGAAATGTATCTTGCAATGTGGGGCTTTAATGCTATTCAAATGCTAACAATATACCATTTCCTCCAAGTGCTCAATACAGTGGAATAAAAAGACATAATTTGCTGACATTGTGCTGAACACTTCCTGTCCAGAATACTGATCAACAATCATCGTTCAGTTTCCAAGGCTAAGCCACCCAAAATAACCCTCAGCATAACCTTTAAATTGTTCTTCCAACACTTTAAAATTCCAGTTAAAATAATTTACCATTTTACAAAATAAAACGATGGAACAAAGACTATAACTACATTTTCACTCAGCTTCTAAAATGCAGTTCCAGTGCCCCAGGGACTCCTTTCATCTAGTGTAAGTGCTGGCATATGATGTGATTGTTAACATAGCTGGCCACCAGATGAAGTGAATTATCTAAACTGCCAAGGTTCCTACTTTCATTCCAATTTAAACATCAATTTAACACAGAAACTGAAGGGTATTATGAAAGCTTTAATATGAACCATTTCAGACATGAAAAAGAACTAGAAGGATTTTTCAAACCACCAAAACAAACAAATGTGTAATTTATTGAACCTGAAGATGAGTTGGAAAACGAACAGTTCACAGGGGCATAACAGCACATGCCTGTCTTACACTTTGCCAGCTGATAAGCTCTTCTGGTTCTTCAATTAATGTACTATATTCTGGACACCTTTTTAAAAGTAAATAACCTGTGTGAATCCATAAGGACATTAACCAAATACAATTGTTTAGTACCAAATGGCCAAAATATTGACTCTGATGGTAAGATACGTGTATGCTTAGTGCAGGTGAGTATAATTTGAAATACATTTATTATTTTTCTTCTGTTCATTACGATTCCTATCAGAAAGAGGGAGGATGTTTTCTGGCAAAGCCACTGTTACAGACTGTCTGCTACAGACTGCCTATGTGACCTTGAGTGAATCACTCTTTCTCTGTGCCTCAATCCCCAACCTGTAAAATAGGAATAATATTTCCTTTATCCTATGCTTTGTCTGCCTGGTCTAAATAGATTATCATCTCTTTCGAGCAAGGACTGTCTCTTATTATGCATATGTGCAGTGCATAATGGGAACCAAGATATCAAGACACAACTAATAAAAACAACAGCAAGCTGCCTTTCATGCAGTAGTCAGCTTCCTTCTCTCTTGCAGAGTGCACAAGAACTCTAAGGACAAACATTCCTGGGGAGAATAGGCTTTGAGCCGAGGGTAGGGGGAATGTTAATGAAGTACAGAAAATTACAAAGTGACAGGAAGTTTTTTAAATAATGGAAAATGTTAAATAATTTGGGAACGTCACATTGGACAGATTGTAACCTCTCGTTTGTTATGCTCATTTGTTGGGTTTCTTTTTTAATTGTAATCCTTGAATGGGGCCTGGCAGGAGCTTGAGGGCCAATGCTAGCAGATTGCAATGCAGCAGGAAGTCAACTTAATGAGAGTAGTCACAGTGCATAAAGTTAGGCACATGTGTACGGGTTCATAGGATCAGAGTCTAAGGTATGGAACCCTCTCATCTTTAGGCCTAGTGGAAAGTACTGTGCTTTGAGGACAATATTTTGAACATTCAGAGGAAAGTTTCTTGGTGAAAAATACAGAGAGGAAGTTCCAAATGGTGGGAAGGGCATGGATGAAATTGCAAAGATGAGTACTGTAATGTAGTATTGAAACCACATCTGGTATACTGTATGCATTTTGGTCAATAGATGGCAGAATGGACAATGCCATGACTGCAAAGGGCAAATTATCCAGGAGTTTTGAGGGTACAAGTTGCAAGAAGAGGTTAAGGTTAAGACTTTGTTTCCAGCACTGAAGGGAAAAGGGACAAGTGAGAGACTATGAAAGAACCAGAAAGACGGAATGGAATCAAGCTAATAAGTTGTTCAAAATAATAACTGATTAAAAACAAGACGGTTTTATGGATGACTGTGAAAGAAAAGACCAGTCTGAACTTCTATACATAAATATTGACTGAGTATGGAAGAAAGTGCCAAAGTAAGCAAAAGCAGTAAGTGGTGAAAATCAATTCAAAAGGGAGTTTGAAAAATTTCTGGAGAAGGAATGAATCAGTTAGTACAGTCATTAAGTGGTCTCTTTTGAAATAGATGATGAGCCACAGATCATTTCCTTGGGTTTTATGGGCAAGCTTGGATCATGCAGTATTTTTCCGCATCAATACTATGTTCTATTATGTAACAGTTACAGCAGCGTTTCCTAAAGTGCAGGGCACGAAGGACTAGCTAGGGAGTGAGGGGATGTGGAAGATGTATACATTAATGCATGTAGACCTTTAATGATACACTGTGGAACTCAATGGGGTTCAAATGGTTTACATTTGCCAAAGGGAGGCTCTGCTTTCAAAAATATTGGGGACACAGAGTTACAGCCTGACCAAAATGATTATGACATGCAAGTGCTTCCAAACTGGGGAAACTGAAAGGCTTGTAGTTAGAACAAAACATTGAAGCCATGTCTAAATCAATAGGCTAGGTCTGGTATTTAGAGTGGCCCAGAGTTGTGCTGGAGAGGGATCCCAGAATCCCCATGTTTAAATCTGCCACCAAGATAAAAAGTGTTGTTGCAATTTCCCTGCTTCTGATGATTAGTATCTCCCACTTGTATGAATACTGCTAAACCATCCTTACTGGAGATGACTTTGTCACAATGTCTAGAGTGGCTCATGACTGAAAGTGCCAACCTTAGGGCAGACTGTTACTGGCGTGATGAAATCTAATTAGAAAACATACCACCAGTTTGGGTGTCAGCCCCATTTTTGACAAATATTAACTCCTGGATCACTGTATGTCTTACCATGGAGTCATAGACAGTCCCCTTAGACGCTCCAGTTTATCTTGCCACCCAGGCAAGTTGGATGGAGTGATAAATGGTCATTATACCAAAAAAATCACAAAACATTCAGGTTGCTTCCAGTCCCAAGAGACCAGTCACTTTCCTCAGATCAATTGGTAACATAGATCTTACACCAAAGACAATGCCTGTAGCCAATCCTGTAATAAACTATCTAAAGGTTTATTAACTAAGCAAAAGAAATGATAGTTATTTACAGATTAAAGCAAGCAAACGAATACACACACACACACACACACACACACACACTAATTATCATCTATAATTCATAAAGATGACAAATGTGGCAATCTGTCAATTCAACCCCTAGGGATCTTTGCCTCAGTTTAGAGTCTCTGGCTCTGCCAGAGTTCAAACAACAAAGATGAAAAATCTTCATGTCCACTATTCTTATTTCCCTCTTCCAGCATTCAAACTGACGGGACACTGCCTTCTGCACATACTTCTCCCTGGGTGGATGGGGCAATTAAAGCTTTTGTCTTATGATGGTCCACTTAATTATTGATAGTCCTCCTGGATTGGCAGTGGGGATCATTCCTGAGTGCCTGAGTTCACAAGTTCAGAGCAAACATTTTCAAAGTTATAATGCAAAACTTAGATATTTCCTTAGAGCATGGACTACAGACATTACAACTTAAAAACATTCTAAAAACATAAAAGATTCTTATAAGACTAATACCTATTTTGAGCAACACTAACACATACGTGAATTGGTCTGGTCGACAGCTGTGAGTTTGTCAGTTCTTAGCTAATGCTTGCAGCCTTGGCAAGAGCTGGTACCTGACTTGTCAGCATCACAGACTTGTCTGAAAATAGATCATGGATGATCGTGCTTTTATTGATTACTGATCGCGTGTTCAGCAACACAAGCTTGATCCTGGATTAGTGGTCTCTTCTCCCAAGGCCGGCAAATAGCTGGGTCCAGGGAATTGGTAGAAGAATTCCAGGCTTGGCTGGATTTAGGCACAGGTCATTTTCTGGATTGGGATTGTCCTCTTATGGTCCTCCCCTCCTCTCTCCCCCCCCCCCCCCAGGGACTGCATGAACTAGATTCTCTCTAACAAATCTTAACCCCTTTAAAAAAGGAAAAGGAAATGCTCTGCAGAAATTAATTATGGTGAAGTTGCAAGAAGATTCCCATATTTTATCTTTCAAAAACATGAGGTTTTTTTAATTTTGAATTTCAAATATTTATCAAAATCTTAACTCTGCCCCAATAAAGACAGCAAAAGCCAAAAACTCATATCTGAAGGGACGGTGGACACAGAATTCCATTATACTAAAGTGCCATCAGGAAGTGCATGTAAAGTGGCTGTATTACTAAAGTAGGAAGATGGCTCCCTGCAGAGCACCTGCAATAAATACACTTTCCAATGCACTCCATTGCAGATTCCATACACACATCCAAAATATCAGGTTTATACATTCTGCCACTGTGCAAGACCACTTTCAAATTCAAAGTAGACACGTGATCTGCTCCTTTTCAGAACTTCAGATGCAAAATGATTGTCTGGTTTTAATTTAAAAATTAGATACAATTAACTATCTTATCAAGGTGTCTTACATTATTAAAGCATTTTTAAAAACATAGTGTTTGTATATAAATGTGGTCCTAAATCAAGAAGTCAACTATTGTGCCATTCCTCCACTTATTAAATGTTAAAAGGTGCAGACAGATCTTCAAAGTTACAGGCAGCAAACTTTTTATGTTGGTATTTACAGACAGAAAACATTTTTCAAATGACCTTCCATGCTAGACATTCGTGCACTGAGTTTGACAGACAGCCCATAAATCAAGTCAGCAGTTTCACCGTCACTCTTAACTGACCTCTCTCACTTGAAGACAGCCAGCTGAAAACACAGACATCCTTAAGCCGAACTGCAAAAATAACATTGTGCAATACTTCCTAAATCAATCTGAGAACGGTACTGTATGATAAAAGAAATGGAAGACATAAGAGCAATACTTACTGGCTGGGAGGGAAGGAAGATAAAGTCAAAAGCATCCAGCTGCCAGGCTGCTGTAAGGCTGGAGCTGCTTGTCTCTGTCAAATTTAAAGGGCCAGCTATCACAAAAACATGCTGGGAAAGAACGAGTACATATTGAGAAGTTTAGTACTGACCTGAAAGATGCTTCTAAGGAAGGAGCTGAATTGTGACTTTTTTGAGGGCAAGGCATCTGGTTGAAAGTCATCCTCAGGTTTTCCATTTGGGAGCCTGATGATAAATTAAATGTGTCTTTTTTAGAACTGGCCAGAAAACAGCAATTCCATATTGCAAAATACTGAGGTTTTGACATGTAGTTTCATTCCAATGCAGAATGAAAGAGAGACCTTGAGAAATTTTTCCACAGGGGAGAAAAACCTAGAGCGTTAGAGAGACTGATCCCAGGTTTGAGTCTCTACCCCAAATCAGGCAAAATAGGAACTTGAATTTGGGTCTTCCACATCCCATGTAAGTGCCCTAACCACCAGGCTATTGACTATTTTGGGGATGAGGCTTTATCTCTCTGCTCCGCCCCCCCATAGAATTGCTATCAAAACTTATGATTCCATAAAACATTTCAGTTTTGACAAAATGGTGTTTTTCTACCCAAAAAATTGTCAAAAAAATTTCTACCACCTCTCGTCTTTTTTATATTATCTTTCAGTGATAAACCCCGAGGTGCAGCTTTGATCAACAATTTACTGCATTTGGGGTGAAATCCTGGCCCCATTGAAATCAGTGGGGGTTTTGCTGTTAACTTAAATGGAACCAAGATGTCACCTTTAGTGTACCACCGTGGGACCCACATTTACTCAGCTCAATTTTTGCATCTCTACTGAAGTAGTTACGGTTATGGTGGTTATGTGAGCGGGGATTGTCCAGCTTCTTGTAAAAGTGGAACCCTCAACTCAGCATTTTCTAAGTTTCTAGTGTTTCTGTTGTTGTGTCTATTTTTAACTCTAATTTTCTTAAGTAGTAAGTGGCTGTCCATAAACTACGTAACACACTGGGGGCTGGGAGAGTCCTTAATTTTGCATATTTGTTTGACTGTCACAAAATGTTGCAAGGGGGCGGGTGTGTCTTGAAAAATATTCGCAAAAATGTGTTATGTAATTTACGGACAGCCCCAACAGATACTCAAAACACTATTTTGTGCCTGCAACCTTTATTTTATAGATTTCAAGGCCACAAGGGACCATTGTGATCATCTAGGCACCTTTCCTGAGTTTGTGTGTGAATATAAACAAGAACACATGATGCAAATCAGCCAACTATTATTGTGTGTGTTTACAGATTTAAAATGGCCTCTGTCATCCCATAGTTTTTAAGGTAAATTATTCATTCAAGGCAAAGCCTCACAATACAAACACATCATTCCCTTGACATGCAAATTTAACTCAGGCTACATTTTTCAAAGATGGAAAGGCAGGTACAACCGAAATACAAATGAACACTGGGAAACTTTGATTTCTTGCACTCCTTTTGAACTTGCAGATCTTACCCATTCTGCTCAAGATCATTTATAGTGGTTCCAAATGCTGACTTTGTTAATGCTGAGGCCTCAGCAGGACAAGAAGTGTTAAGGATGATTGATTGAAATTCAGAGCACCTTACAGAATGATTTGTTTGACATACCCAGTAGGAAACTCTTGTTTGTTGAACTTATTATTCATTCATGTATTCATGAAAAAAATACAATAAAAGCATAATCTCTACATAGTGCCTGAATGATTACATTGAAATGAACCTAGAGCTTTGAGGTGCTAAGCAAGGTCTTTAGTTTGCAACAGAACAGTTTTACATTGCAATATCATTAACTGTGCCTAAAGTTAACATTATACTTATAAATCAGCAAGGGAAATTTAACCTGCATTGTAATCTAAGGTTATGCTGAGAATCAGACATTAAGAATACACATGCATAATAATAACTACTTATGTTACTTTTTGGTTTTCTTCCTCCTGAATGATTTAACAATAACCTTGTTGAAATGTAACTAAGTCTGTGAATCTAGTGTTTGTGTTTTGACTTTTTGACAACTATAATACAGGCCAAAAAGAAATGGAGAAATTATATCAAACATCCTTTGGTGATTTCATAGAATCATAGAATATCAGGGTTGGAAGGGACCTTAGGAGGTCATCTAGTCCAACCCCCTGCTCAAAGCAGGACAATCCCCAATTTTTGCCCCACATCCCTAAATGGTCCCCTCAAGGATTGAACTCACAACCCTGGGTTTAGCAGGCCAATGCTCAAACCACTGAGCTATCCATCCCCTCATTTGGGAGAATGGTTCTTAAAATAGGCCATTGTGGAATGAGAAACATGCTGTTATTTGAAAAACAACTACTGTTAAGTGATTTAAAACAACTGTTTTTACTATGTTTAAAACACAGAAGTCAGCGTTTTATAAAAAATGGCAAACCTTCTTACTGCACAGAATTTACTCTCGTAAGTGCAAAGGGTGTGTATGGAAGGATATTGTGCAGTGCAGTGTCTACAAGCAAGATTGGGGTTTCCCCTTTGCTACTAAACAGTGTTGTTCTTCTTAAGCTAAACCTTTGGATATCTCCCTTCAAGCCGTAATCACATTTCACAAACCATATTTTTGTTAGTTTTACTTACATCTCTTTTTGAAACCCATTCTTCCCATCCCCAAAGAAACAGTATTAGAGTCACTGTTGTTTCTTTGTTCATTATTACATCATTCATAGAGTGTGTGGCAGAAGTGAGGCTATTCTAATAATTTATGAAGACTGTATGTTGACCGGGTTATTGGGATGTTCACTGTATGACTATATTGAGTTAAATCTACAGGGATGTTGGGAAACAGCCTGGCAGGGGAACCAATGAGTGAAGCTAACACCCACCCCCATCAAACACTTGTGAGTTGTAACAAGACAATGGGATAGTCACTGAGCCACTCCCATTGAGCTCACCAAACTGGTTTTGGAGAGCAGAGCCAAAAGCCCCATAAACTGAGATAACAGAGGACTTCTGAATGGATAAAAGTGACACACTCTCCAGGAAGGGTATGTAATCTGAGACACATTTAAAGGAAAAAGACTGAACACCCAGATGCCAGAGGTTAGGAGAGAGTGGGAAAGTGAGGCCTGCCTCTACTTTCTGTTATTTTAAAATCCTTTCTCTTTTATGTTATGCTTATGTTATGTTGTGTTCTGTTCCTAGTATTAAGGTTAAACAATACTTTAGCTGTCTGGTCACTATTCAATACTGGTCACAGGCTACCAAGGGAAAGAACCAAAGGTGTTGAAGTCAGTCAGACCTTGTGTGTAAACACAGGGGATCCACAGGGATCTGTAGCCCAGGGATCAATCAAAGAGTGAGCGAATTGCATGATTCTTGGCCAGGAGAGGTGAATTGCATGATCCCAGTCCATAAGGTCTCACACTGGAAGGGGGGCACTCACCGAGAGACCAAGAGGGGGACAGAGGTGCAACTAGTTCTGCAACTGTGATAGACTGCTGTTACTGTCCAGCCCTAGAGTTATTCAGTGAGAGGCCGCAGGGCCAAGTGGTGCGAGACCTGGATTCTATGACCCAGGAGACCTGGACTCTATTCCTCACTCTGCCACTGGTCTGTTGTCATAGGAGCCGACTTCCGTTGGTCCTGCAACGTCGGCCGGCGCTGGGGGCGGGGGCCCGCAACGTCGGCCGGTGTCGGGGGCAAAGGTAAGTTCTCCGGTAACGGGTGCGGGGCCGGTGGGGAGCTGCCGGTGGGTGCTGAGCACCCACCAATTTTTCCCTGTGGGTGCTCCAGCCCTGGAACACCCACGGAGTTGGCGCCTATATCTGTTGTGCGACCTTGCACCAGTCACCTGAGTGCTCTGTGCAAGTTTCTCTTCCCACTTTGCCTTTGTCTACATCAGCCTCAATCCTGCAAAAACTTACACACTTAACCTTATGCACTGAGTGGGTCCCATTGACTTCCAAGATGCCTTTGCTGGATCAGAATCTTAGACAATAAGTTCTTTTGGCAGTGAGTGACTGTCTTACTATGTGTATGTACAATGCCTAGCACAATACATACAAGAGTGCTCAAAAGCATTCTTCAGTCTTCCAGTGCTTTCTGAGTAGATGCTACTTTAACACTATATTGGAGATATCCCTTAAGTTTGGTTTCAGAGTAGAATTCTCTTTTTAAGATACTAACTCCATTAATGTGCTCATTATGGATAAAAAATGATCCTGCACACAGAAAGGTTTAAACTCCTTGTCCTTGTAATAACAGTTAAAAACAATCATTGACTTGATCATCTGCTACTGCTCATACATGTTTTGCTGTTTCACATATGCAAAGATTAATATGGATTTCTAAGACAAAAAGTGATATTTTGTATTATAATGATTTAATAGCTTTTATTTATTTATTTAGAAGAAATTTTTCACTTGGAGCATAACATTGATTCATTATCTGCCTGTCATCACTTCACCTACTACTTCTGAAATAACTTTCATCTCCCTTTTGTGCATTCTTTTTTTCTCATGGTTACTAATGGCATTGGCTATAAATCAAAACACTATAAGCATTAAAAAAGGACTGGATAGCAGCTAACAAGGTATACTGCTAACAAGGCATTTCACAATAAAACTTCCAATATATTTGGGACCCTTAAATTTGTCATTTTAGAAGCAATGTCAACATTGCTTAAATCAAGTGATGACTGTGATTTGACTCAACCTGGAAATCATAGAGAAAACCAAACCTTAAAAATAAGCTTACAAATTGCAGAACTCCTACATTAAAAGCAGGAGATTTTTCAGTCAAATAAGTAACTGCACAATGCTTCTATTTAAATAATGGAGTCAAATGGCCAAAGTAAGTGCTGTTTTGGTTCAGTTTGGGGAAATAAGGCTGCATAACCTATTGAAATTATCTTTAAAAGAACATTTAGGTTTTCATTTCTTTTAAATGTATGGACTGCTACAAAATATTATGTGCTCAAGTCTTTGTTGATGTATGGGCTTGAACCAAAGCTCATTGAAGTCAAAGCCTAACTGGCCACAATTTACTTCACTGGAGTTATCCACATTTACATCAGCAGTGAATATGTCCCAATGTTTATGGCATTCAACAGCTCTTTAAAATATTTACTTAATCCTAGCCACTAGCCAATAATTCAAGTAGTACAATAGTTTTAGAGGTATCAGACAGCATATCCTAAAATGTCTGCTTTGTTTCCTGTTGCCTCTATCCTACTCTTTTCCTGTTTTATATCAATCTTACAGCAATCTTTCCTGCTGCCCTTCAAGCCTATGAGCGTTTTGCCAGCTCATTTCAACAGGCCGTGAAAATGCCAGTGATTAGACAAATATAGACCCTACACACACGGAGTTCATTGCAAGGTTAGGGGTTCAGCCAGTGCAATGGCAATTTTATTGTAATATACCAATATCCACAGTGTTACCATGGAATCCTGTTATAAGGATTGATCTGGGCAAACAATTTTGATTATTATAGCTAAATGATGACTATTTCTAGGCCCAACCAGCATTTCAGATACATTCTTAGATGCAAAATTTCCATTTACCAAAGACAGAACAAGTTGAGATTGGCATTGATATTACAATGCCTGTCAGCTTATAATCATCCCTAACTGGCACTTGCAGAAGTCGCAGCTAAGAAGCACTCAAAAAGGGTAGATTTCTGCCATACTTCGAGAGCCAAGAAAATCAAGGAAATTACTTCCAATCTGATCCTTACAACAAAATGCTCAACTGTTCAATATTAAAAAGGAAAACCTCAGCACCAACTGGAAAAGGCTTTTGGAAAGTAATTTTTGATCCCAGTAGCCAAGTAATCAGTACAATTGAATTTCCCTGAATATCTTAATGTAACTAAAATAGTAAGAGGAAGTCGGTTTAGAGATTGGAGTGGGGAACCTTCTGGGAATATTTAAAACACTGTACTGTAAATTAGCAGATTTTTAAAAAATATGATTTTGATCTGGTGAACGCAGCTTTCCTGATTACGATTGGAAGAGTATAGAGAAGTGGAATGGAACAGAGCAGCAGGTTAAGCAAAATAAATCTCCTCTTGACTGATAACGCTGAATGCTGTATCAGCAGTTACCAAAACACATAGCCTACTGATCAAAGAGACAACCAAGTTTCACAGCTAGGCCAGGGGCATGTGTGTTTTTTGTACTCTAATAGGAAAATGTGCATATTGAATACTCCCTCCAGCAAAACAAGTGCATTTTCCTTACTGGTGGTGGCCCAAGGCACTTCTGGCCTCAAGCAGACGCTCTTCCTGTCTCCCCTTTGGATAAATCATGCAAAGCATGCAGAAGTGAAAACAGCCAGTAGCTTCTTTTGTGCTGCTGCCTGACACCAATGTGACACAAAACTTGGATGACAATTTATTCTTGTATGGTAACAATAGCGTAAGGATGGGTTTGTAAGAGCAGGCTTATTTTGTAATTATTCAGGAAGAGGTCTCTATCCCCACTACATAATTTCTTGCAGAGCTACTATATCATCTGAGCATCTGAAGTTCTGTTCACCTGGCAAATGTAATCTACAATGAAGAAAAAAAATGTACAACAGCATGACCATTATGTCTCTGCTAAGCAAAAAATGCCTGCAGTAAAGAACACCACACTGATTTAAGCTCTGCTGTCAACATTTGCTTCTTTTAGGCCCCAAGGACCAATACACAAGTACAGGGAAGCAAATTTGGCTCTTGTAGACAGACAAAGCTCCTAGAAATGATTATTCACAGTCAGGTCCCCAGAAACTCTTAACACATTTCATATTTTTCAATTTGAAAGAATGCACTACTTATCTCAAATCTCCTTTCTCCCAGAAATGTAATCCATCAAGAAAAACATAACATCAGCAAAAAAAAAAAAAAAAATTGTAGAACTAAATGTTTGCCTGTTTGTGGTTTTCCCCTAAGTGTCCTATAAATTGATATATGACTACCTACCTGAAAAATCGTTATCCAACACCACTGTCCATAACCATAAAATTGTACTATAGACTGACAGACATGAAGCTGAGTAGAGGGTCTCCATAACTAGAAGCTCCTGTGGTAACTATCATTGTCACAGGTCTTGTGCCCTAATTGCATCTATATTTTTGCCTCTAGGGTGAGCAAGCAACACCAAGAGACTGAATTCCTGTCACTTAAGTTATTGTTACAATAATTACTCATTCACTGGCATGTCTTGCAGCTTTTTCCACCTCCTTGAAATGTAACTTCAAATTTGTTTTAAAAGTCAATAAAGGATAAAAAAAAAAGGGAATGTCAAGTTGGACAGGAAATGAGTCACTACATTCATTTCACGAAAGTTTTGCTCAAACACCTGGATATACTGACATGCACATGACTTACAATATTTTATGGTGCATTACTTTTTTCTTCTCTTTTTGATGATTGACATTGACATTTATATTTATGATACCAAGTGCAAGAAAGATTGAAAAGTTACCAAAACAACTGAGAGGAAAAGAAAAGGGCATATTTACAAGAATAATTGTTTCTCAGGTCCAAAGGATTTGATCTGAACTTGAATGAATGTCACTGAGGTTTCTGGTTCTTACAAGGAGGGGGAGGGGGACCAAACCTATTAAAGATTTAAAGCATTTCACTTCATATCACAGCATGTCAAATTTCACTTTCACCAACTATTCTTTTGTGTGACCATATTGTAAAACATTCAAGGACTTCTTCCGTGTAAATGGCTGTAATTCCTCCTATTTTCCTCTTGTCTTGACACATGTTTTGCAACTTGCGAATTATGCGTGTGCAAAGAGGGGAAAATACAGCCTCCCTAGCAGTAGCGGCGCCAGTTTTTTGGCTGCTCTAGGCGGCGCCTCTGTGAGAAGCTTCCGCCAGAATGCCTCCGAGGACCCAGGGGACTGAAGAAGGTAAGAAATGCAGAAATGCCGCCCCCCGAATCCTGGCGCCCTAGGCAATGGCCTAGGGTCGCCTAGTGGTAGCGCCGGCCTTGCTCCCTAAAACTCAAAACAACAGAGGTGTTCAGAAGCTGGCTACAGATCTGAAATTTTTTGACTCAGAGTTCACGGTCAGAAGGGACCATTATGATCATCTGGTCAACTTCCTATGTAACACAGGCCACAGAACTTCCCCAAAACCATTTCTAGAGCATCTCTTTTAGAAAAACATTCAGTTTTGATTTAAACATTCTCAGTGATGGAGAATCTAACTATGACCCTTGGGTACATTATTCCAATAGTTATTTACTCTCACTATTAAAAATTTATACTTTATTTCCAGTCTGAATTTGTCTAGCTTCAAATTCCACCCATTGGATCACATTATACTTTTCTCTGCTAGACTGAAGAGCCCATTATTAAATATTTGTTCCCCATGTAGATGTTTATAGACTCTGATCAAGCCACCCCTTAAGCTTCTCTTTGTTAAGCTAAATAGATTGAGCTTTTTTAGTCTATCACTATAGGGCATGTTTTCTGATCCTTTAATCATTCTCGTGGCTCTTCTTTGAACCCACTTAAATTTATCAACATCCTTCTTGAATTGTGGTCACCAGAACTGGACACAATATTCTAAGCAGTAGTAGTACCATTGCCAAATATAGAGGTAAAATAATCTCTACTTCTACTCAAGATTCCTCTGTTTATGAATCCCAGGATCACATTAGCTCTTTTGCTGGAATCCATTTCTGCTTCATCAGTTCCTTTGGTAGTTTACCTACATAGGTACAGACATCCATGGATCATATGGTAACTAGAGAAGATCTGAAGTTTGGCAGAATGTTGGTACTGACTTGTATGGCCTTTTGCAAAGCAAATCAAGCTATGAAATGTAATAACAAAGGCACAGCACCTCCACCTTACCTATAAATGTCCTCTTTATATCACCATTTGAATAGTCTCATGTGCATTCAATTCACACCTGTGCAGACAGCCAGGACAATGCTCATGTACCACTTACATCCCACTTAAGCCAATGGGCCTATCTCCCACTTGACCCATAGGGCATAGGCCTCATGCTGGTCCTCTGCACAGGGGTAATTTCAACCATTTGTGAATTCCTGAATATGAAACCAGACCTAAGAGTTTATACACACTGCTACATCAAAATATCCATCTGTTAAAGGTGAACTGGTTAAAGGGGAGACTACAACAGATCATGCTGAAAGGTGAACTTTCAGGCTGGAGGGAAGTTACTAGTGGAGTTCTTAAGGCATCAGTCTTGGGCCCAGTCTTATTTAATATTTTTATTAATGACCTTGGCACAAAAAATGAGTATGTGCTAATAAAATTTGTGAATGACACAAAGGTGGGAGGTATTGCCAGTATGGCATACAAGAAGATCTACATGACCTTGAATACTGGAGTAATAGAAATTTAATAGTAAATGAAATTTAATAATGCAAAGTGCAAGGTCATGCACTTAGGGACTAACACCAAGAATTTTTGCTATAAGCTTGGACTTGTTAGTTAGAAGTAATAGATGATGAGAAAGAATTGGGTGTATTGGTTGATCACAGGATGACTATCAGTAGCCAATGTGATGCAGCCATGAAAAAGGATAATACAATCTTAGGTACTGGGGAACTGGAAGGGGTTAGGCTGACTGTAATATGCAGCATTTGAAACCATTGCTTGAGGAGGTGCGTTTATTAAGTCAGATTGTCCAAGGCCCTGTCTATGCAAGGAATAGGGCCCATGTTGACAAGCCATGTAAACAATGGATCTTCCATCAGCTGAGGTTGAATATAGTTTGGCTTCAAGACTCAGCTTGATAAGTGTATGGAGGGAATGATAGTTTCCAGGCTAGTGTCTATGCACTTCTGAAGTCTCACATAGGATTTATATGGCTCTGGAGATTCAGATGCCACTGACATTTCAGGGAACCAATGCTAGGGAATCCACACTCTGCAAAGCCTGGGAGAGTTTGGAGATCACAGTATAAGGTCCAGAAGCTCCCGTTACTGGACTCATCACCTGAGACTGGCATATGAAGCAGACCATTGCTCTGAAGAAAACATGCCAAAGAAAAGGGTTGGGAAGATGGTCTTGTTTGTGTGACCTCTCCTCTGCAGAGATCCAGTCACCACGTAGGTGGGGATGAGAAATAAGAACCACTTTTTCAGAAACATTCAGACACAGGTTGCTGCATTTGTAAAATATGTGATTATCTGTTTTGCACGTGCCAGTAGCTGTTGGGTTAGCTAGTTATCCATTTTGTAAGTGCAACGACATATTTCTATTGGTAAGGCACTGGGAAAACAAGGAGATTTCTCCATCTGGATCTTAAGGAAATGGAGACATAGAACTGAATGCCATCAACATATTGTTGTCACTGTCACCCCAAATGCCTCCCAAGGAACCTACATATTGAACTTGAAGGTTAACAGATTATAACCCAGCAGGATCTCACATGAGAAGAGCCACAGATTGGCTAAGCAATTACCCAGTACCATTTTCTGACACCTCTCATTAAGGAAGGAACAAAGCCACTAAAGAACAACCCAATCCAGATCTGACAGGAAAGTCAGCAACACCTCATGGTCAATGGTATCAAATGCTGCTGAGCTAATAAAAATCTACCTAGACGCTGGATTTTCATCCACCCCCAGAAAGCATTTCTTGACACAGGATACTAATGTAGTCTCTTTAGAAGACTGTTAGGGACTCCTAAAGAAGCCACATTGATCTATCACAACCTTTCTTCATTTATGTACGCTCCTTTTCAGGTATTTCTAGGAGTGCCCTTCACAGTAGTATCTGAGTGCTACATACATTTGTATAAATTTGCACAGGTTTGTCCATAGGACACAATTCTGCTCATTGGCTTTTCCAGATTTTAGGAAGCTTTGATTCCTTATTTTCATTTATTTGATCTTTTGGTTAATGTCAGTAATCCTTTGTCTTCACTCATGGCAGGAAGGCTACAGGAAACTGATGGGAAACAGTGTGCTCTGAAGATGAACAGGTTTTGCTTCAATTTCATCTCTGCTTTCTTAGTAACCTAATCCAGCAAGGGCAGAGATAGTATTCAGTAATTAGAACATCCCTGCTGTACCAGCCCGAGGTATTTTTTTGAGAAGGGCTTACCAATTGTACCAAATTGTGAGATTATTTTGTTATGTAGTTAAATATGCAGTAAGTTACTGGGATCAAAAGACTAAACTAATTTTCATTAGTGACCTCAGGATTGAAATTTAGCTCTCCAGAGGCCAACAGAGGTTTATTAACCTTTTATGCCATTTACCCCCTTCTACTTTACTATCAAAACAGCAAGGTCCTTCAACAATTAATGAAGTCTGATAATTAGAAAATCCACAAGGAACACAGAGACCTTTAGAGGTAGCTTGTCACTATCAGACCAAAAAAAAAAAAAAAATTAAGTGAAGACACTGAAAGCTCATGAAATAAAATTTGAAAGTGGCATTAAAACAATACAGATTTGTGGTCTAAGTCCCATCAAGTTGTACAGCCCCAGAGTAATCCTTCATAGACATATTCAAGCCCTAACAAGAAAAAAAAACAACACCCAATGTAGACTACATAATAGAATGGGGTTCAAGATGGTAGTATTCCTCTGCAAATCAGATTAAGGCTAGGGTCTGAGGTTGAATCAGAGTTAGGGTTCATGTTTTGATCTGACAGCACTGAATTTTCAAAAGACTGGGGGCCAAAATTGCAGAAGTCTGTCAGGATTCTGTGAGCTCATGAAATTTCTACAACCTTTAGCTGAAATCTCATAAGAACAGCTGCTGTTACAAGATTTGTGATACAATTGAATTAACTCAGGAAATGGGTCCCTTTTGATTTTGGATATGCCCTGAAATGACACATTTAGTTTGGGCTCAAAGTTCCAACTTTGACCCAGCGGTTTAGTAAAAGCACAATCTGCTTTTCCCAAAACAAATAAAAACTGCAATTAGTTGTTACTAAAGTAACACTAGTGGGCAAGCACTACTTCACCAGACCTATAAACAGTCCACAAATGCAAGCATTCCATTAGCACTTCACTAAATAAAAGTGAGTCAACTCTCATTGTATCAATTTTACCACAGAGCAATGAAGGAATCTGCAAAGTGTTTTGGTCAGACCTTTGAAATCTCACTCCTCTAACTGCCCCAGCTTAACCACATTTTAAATACAATTAAATTCAGCAGCTATAACCTAAATCACGGATTGGCAACCTTTGGCACGCGGCACGCCAGGGTAAGCTCCCTGGCAGGCCAGGCCAGTTTGTTTACCTGCTGCATCCGCAGGTTTGGCCGATCCCACTGGGCGCCATTCACCGCTCAGGGCCAATGGGGGCTGCGGGAAGCAGCGGCCAGCACATCCCTCGGCCCGCGCCACTTCCCACAGCCCCCATTGGCCTGAAGTGGCAAACCACGGCCAGTGGGAGCCGCGATCGGCCAAACCAGCGGATGCGGCAAGTAAATAAACCGGCTCGGCCCACCAGGGGACTTATCCTGATGGGCCGCGGGCCAAAGGTTGCCAATCCCTGACCTAAATCATATACTTACTAGTCTTCTTCCCACAAGCCTTGAAGCCTAAATGTTACCATGGAAACAAATTTCACACTTCCACCAATCAAAGGAGCCAGTAAAAAACAAAAAAGATGAAATCATCATTAATTACACCTCAACAAAGTATAAAAGCAGCCAACAGAAAATAGGAGCCAAATGCTAAAACTAACCAGAATGCAGACGGATCCCAGTTCCCTACAAAAAGACAGAAAAGCAAAGACAAAACAAAACACACTATACACTGCAAAGAACCACTATTTATAGTATATTTGCAATGAGTTTAATATGTCATTGCTACTGGTAATGTGTAATAAAAAGAAAAGCCACCACACCATAGGCAACCCCATCTAGTCTGACCCCCTGTATAACACAGGCCATAGAACCACAATAATTTCTAGAGCAGATCTTTAAAAAACAACAAAACAAAACCAGCCAATCTTGATTTAAAAATTGCCAGTGATGGAGAATCCACTACAACCCTTGGTAAATTGCTCCAATTGTTGTTTATTCTCCCAATTAAACATGCACACTTTATTTCTAGTCTGAATTTGTCTAGCTTCAACCTCCAACCATTGGATCGTGTTATACGCTTCTCTTGGGCAAATAATTTAACCTCCCTTTGCCTCTGTTTCCCATCTGTAAAATGATGTTAATTTTCCTAACTGACTGAGGTGTTGTGAGAATAATTCTGTTAATGTTTGTGAGGTGGTCAGATCCTATAGTGGTGGGAGATATTTAGGCATATGTATTAAAGGGCAGACTAAAGTATGATTTTTTTTCATTACAGCCTGTCACACAATGTTCTGTTTATATTCATGAAAGTGGCCAATAAAACTCTAAGCAGTGTGAAGGGGCCATAACCAGCAAGAGAACCTGCCCCTGAATCTTTAGAGGTGACTTCATGAAAACAAAAGATATGTCTCCTGGCATCTATTATTTACTAGAGTTTGACATGTTTCAGAGTGCACTGGGCATCACAATACATTAAAGTTCATAGAGGTGTTGGGAGTCTAGTGCACACTCAGCTATGGAGAAATCCTGGCTCCACTGAAGTCAATCAGAGTTAGCCACTGACTTGTGGGGTCAGGGTTTTACCACAGGAATCCGCTTGTCATCTGTAAAGGGCAGGGTGAACCAGAAATTGTTCTGATGTGGGAAAGCTGCTACCAAAGTCTCCTGCCAACAGCTGACGTTCTCAAATTATCTGCAATTTCAGGGCATCACCCTCAAATGCAGTCTGTCACCTAGTTCATTCTCCAAAACACCCATTATCTACTTCTGAAGTTGGTCCTTAATTTGTTTAGTCCCAGCCTTGATCCCATCCTTTGAGCTTACTGAAATTGCCAACAAATGTGACAGTTGTAATGATGGTTAGTGTCATGTGAACTCCCGTCATTTAAGAACTAGTTTGAGAGCACAAAGGACACTGAACAGCCATGAGATGGTAACTACTTTCAGTCTGAGTCACATTTGAAACAGTGACCTGGAGTCAATGGGTTTTGGAGCCCACTGCATATCAAAAATAATGAGCATATTGAATAGGATATAAAAATGTAGTTGAAAAGCTCAGTTTTTTATTATATTGTATTATTATTATTATTTGTACTGAGATAACCGATGGGGATCACAGTCATGGATCAGGGCCCCAGTGCCAGGAGCTGTACAAACATAACAAAATGACACTCCCTGTTCCAAAGAGCTTACAAGACAAGAGACAACAGATGGGTACAGACAGACTGAAGGGGAAGCACAAGCTGACGATAAGACAATGCGGGTCAGCCTGGAAAGCAGTAGTCACAGCACACCAGCTGTCTCATCATTGTTAAGTTTTCCGTAGACATCAAATCAGAGGCGTGTTTCAAGAGAGATTTGAAGGAGGACAACGAGGTAGCTTTTAAACATTTTTCTTAGATGGACCATTTTGCAAATATTTAAAAACATTTCCCCTACAATTGCCAAAAAAATATTAAGCACCCAACTATAAATGAGGCATTCTAAAAACAATACAAGTTACTCCTTTAATACTTTTATCTTGGAACGTTCTCAGACAAAAAATATTGTTGTTGTCTTTGGCCTCATTTGTAAAGAAGTAAAGCTAATACTCGCAGCATAGAGGAGGAAAGAAAATAAAAGCAGCTTTCTAAAAAAGACAACCAGCTGTCCAAAAGAACCTGTGTCTCTCTTTTCTAAGAGAAAGAGGAACAACAACAATGGGGATGAAATTTGTTTGTTTTAAACTACACACTGCAGAAAGATTTCTGGTGTTCCTTGAGGACAAAAATAGCTACAAAGAGAGGTCCTGGTCCTACTGGAGTCAATGAGATTATCCAGATGCATTAGGACTGCTCAAGTGAGTAATGGTTTACAGGATCAAGCTCATAGTCTGCCTATTACACTTTCATTTTTTTTTTGCCATGCAATAAAAATATTTTTCAAGTCAAATCTCAGTATGCAAAAGAGGTATACAGTAGCTACCAGGGAGTTAATATGCTGTTAAACTCAATACAGTGGCAGTATTATTATTTTTTAAGAGCTGGATAATTTTACAACTGTGAGCATCTGTAGCTATTGAGTTTAAGATAATCAAGAGAAAACTGATGACCCGTGTTGATCAGGAAGAAATTCCATACACACTCCCCATGTATATCTTTGCACAATTGGCTAGGTGGATTATGGCAGTTTTCAATTTCCTTTGTATCATTTATAGATTGGTCACTGCTGGAAATAGTATTCTAGATTACATGGACCAATGGCCAGATCCAGAATGAAACCAAACCCAAAAGAACTGCAACATCACCTTTTGTTAGCATGGCCTCACTATTCATTCATATGGGGTGAGATACAAAGCCGTTTCCACTGATTGTAGTTATCTATGAGAGAGAGAGCAAGAGAGAATGTGTGTGCGCGCTATAAGCCTGTTATTTTTTGGCTTTCCAACTTCATTAAAATCCATCACAAACACCAGTTTTATTATGCAAATCTTTAATACTAACAACTCCTTTTGCTTCCAAAGAACAGCCTTTTAAAGGGACTGTCATAGGTGGAATCTTTAGCATGCTTTTTGAGGCCCTTTACATAATTCCTGCCCTTTTGCCCAGCACAAAGGTACCAAAGTAGGGGTAAAGATCTTACCAGAGTGTGGAGTGTAGATGTAATACACTTACCAGGCTGCCACACTCAGAAGGCTACCAGTCATGTTCTTCAATGTGTGACATTTCCTGGCAGCCTTTGTGGTGAAGCCCTTTGTTACCTCCAAGCCAGGCCAGGGGCGGCTCCAGGCACCAGCAGAACAAGCTGGTGCTTGGGGCGGCAACCTATTAGGGGCGGCACAGGCAGCCGCTGCCCCCCCCCCGGAGCCGGTAACGCTGCCCTGCCCCGGCTAAGCGGGGTCGCACGGCAGCACCCTCCCCCAAGGGGAGAGGCACCCCTGGCTGCCCTGCCCAGCCGCAGCCAGGGCAGGGAGCCAGGGGAGCGGGGTTGCGCCGTGCCGCTCTCCTGCGGCAGCGGCCACCCGCCCCAGGGAGGAGCTGCCCCTGGCTCCCCTGCCCCGGCTGCAGCGGGGAGCGGCGTCCCGCAGGGCTGCTCTTCCGCGGCAGGGCCAGCCGCCCCTGGCTGCCCTGCCCTGCCGCAGCAGGAAGCTGGCAGAGACGGGAGCGGGGCCCTGTCGCTCCCACGCGGGCAGCGGCCGCCCCCCCCACCCCCGGGAGCCGGTAACACTGCCCTGCCCCGGCTGAGCGGGGTCGCACGGCAGCGCCCCCCCCCCAAGGGGGGAGGCACCCCTGGCTGCTCTGCCCAGCCGCAGCCGGGGGAGCGGGGTCACACCCCCTCCCCCAGCGGGGAGCTGCCCCTGGCTCCCCTGCCCCGGCGGGGAGCGGCGTCCCGCAGGGCTGCTCTCCCGCTGCAGCGGCCAGCCGCCCCTGCCCTGCAGCAGCCGGAGCAGGAAGCCGGCAGAGAGGGGAGCCCCGAGCCCATCGCTCCCACGTGGGCAGCCGCCGCCCCCGCCCCCCCGGGGGCCAGTAACAGCTGCCCTGCCTCGGCTGAGCGGGGTCCCTGGAGCACCGCTCTCCTGCGGCAGAGGCCAGCTGCCCCCAGCTGCCCCTGGCTGTCCTGCCCCACCACAGCTGGGATAGGGAGCCGACTGAGCAGGGAGCGAGGTCCCGCGGCACCGCTCTCGGAAGCGGCCACCCCTCCCAGGGAGCTGCCCCTGGCTGCCCTGCTCCTCCACCTGTGGCGAACAAAAAAGCGGGGGGGGGGGGGCACATTTTTTTTTGCTTGGGGCGGCAAAAAACCTAGAGCCGGCCCTGGGCCAGGCTATTCCAAAAGGGCTATTAAGGTCTTCACCAGAGAGGAGAGGGCATGATCTTTTGGCCTAATGGAAGTGGGAAAGGCCATTTCTGGCCTCTGTTGTCATCTGGGATCCTAAGAAGCAGAGACGTAGCTAGTAGGACCCTGAGATTGTGGTCCATTTTGACAATGGGTAAATGCATTCACTCAAATGGTGGTGCTATCATAGACTTTCCACCTCCCCAAATACTACCCTCCTGTCCAGGTTGAGCTTAAGCCAAGTCCCTATTTTTGCCACACACAGAGTAGTGAATACTATCAGCATACAGAACACAGAGACCAGGCAATAAAGAGGAAAGTCACCTCAGCAGACCATTTCTTAAAGTCGAAGCCATCACCGCTCACATTTGAAGGCTGCTGACAGCTTGCCCTCACTTAAAGACACATTAACAATCCCTGCCAACAAATAGGCCCAGAAATATACCCTACTGGCTTTCACCATCCACAAAGGGAACTGATCCAACTTGCACATGGTTAGGCAGATTTTCCAAGTGCATCTACAGTCTCTGAGTAGGACACTGCATATGACTTAATTATGGCAGACTCTGCATTTATCCCTTCCTGCCTTGATACCACTAAAGCTGCTCCAGAGCAGCAGTTCTTATACCCAATCAATCAGGCTGATCTGCAAAGTAAATTGACTTATCTTCAGATGTTCCCCTCCATAAGTATCCCTCTTTTAAAATGGCACTCTTCTCAAATACCTTCAACACTAGCATTCCCTTTCTAGAAAGAAAACACCAATCAGACTTGAGAGGATGCATGTTGTTTTAATCATTAGAAAACATAATGCAGCTTGAGAAGAAATCCAACAAAGGAGGTTTGAGGGAGGGAGAATGGATAAAAAGGCTAAAAAAAAAATTAATTTAAGCCTATAGTTATCAATTGGTTCTGGCTACTTTTGTTGCTATCCTGTGAAATGTGTTACCATGGCCAGATTATTACCTTTGCATTTTTAGTAGTCTTATCAGCACTGTTGTGTTTCCAGACTACCAGGTACATTGCATAAACCCTTGTTTCTATGGTAAATAGGCTCTATCTGGTTACCTAGGGAAGATGGAAGCATTTTATATGTACTGAATATAAAATTAAATATCTACAAATGCAAATGTAAAAAATACCTACTGTTTTCTGCAGTGTATATGATTCATATTTAACATCCATAATTTCCTGTCTAATTTGCAAGCAATGCAAGTGAACAGTATTTAATGTAATTTAATTTTAACTCCTATGCTAATTGCCAGTGACCTTTAAACTCTGAAAGTAGTGCTGTTGTCCATGTGGCAAATATAATTATGGAATTTGATTTCCTATATGTAGTAGGCAATGAAACTGTTTTAATTGACACTAATATATATTTGTAATAACTTTGGCATTGATTCTTAATTTATACCGATTTCAATTCCCTGGATAATATTTTTTATTGAACTGCTTGTTATTTCTCAAGGGTTGAAGCATGTACAAAAGCAAATCCTTTCCTGACCACACAATATGTTTTTAATCCCAGTATGGCAGGTATGCATGTCATTCAGGATCGAAAATTTGCATGTCTTCCTCTCACACTTATGCACACATAAATCCCATTAAAACATGGCTGCATTAGTGAGATTTTGGCCTCTAGCTGATTTTTGATTGTTGGGCGCTCTTTGCATTGACTAAGTAGAGATAATATTGTACTATCTGATATCAGTGTTCCAGTGCAAACATATTTAAGACGGGTATTCAAGAGAACATCAAAGGAGGGCTCTTTATTCAGTAACATTTTACTTTCAATTTGTACAGGGCTGCCTGGATTAAGCAAACCTTTCTTCTTCATTCTGCTTACACAGAAATACTCTGCAAATGTTGCAGATGTGTTCCCTGCTTGTATTGTCATTTCTTTGTTCACATCACCATTGATGTAATGTGGGAAAACGGACCATGACTACAAATATCTCAAGTGAAGTAACAACTTCATACAGAGCTTTATTTAAAAATAAAATCAAAGTATTCTGCCATCTGGAGCCAGGTGTTCTTCATGAATCAGGTACATGCGAGATTCTGTCTTGAATTGGGCACAATGTGCTATAGTTTAAAAAAAAAGTATTTTTAGAGTTTCAAACAAAAAATAGCTGGTTTGTATGAAATATTTTTCTGTCATCATAAAACCCACAATTATTCATTATTTTGGACTAAAAAATTAAAAGGACACAAAAGATCATTTCAATATGTGTTTAATCTTTAATAACGTTATCACTGTGAGCCATATATTGGAAAATGGACTGGAGCATAATGAAGGGAGCAGGAATGCTGGCAGTTCAAAGTTCTCTCTCTCTCTCTCTCTCTCACACACACACACACACACGGCTTGATCTAGTCTCACATTAGGTACATGCTGTGAGCATGGACTTCCTTCCTTCTTTGCATAAATCTAAATACATAAAACGGGAGTTACACGGCTTTTAAACTGGCGTGAGTGAAAGGAAAATACAGCTCAGGAAATGCTCAGCTATGTTGCCTGTCCCATTGTTTGAGTCTCCTGTTTGTTCATGCCCCGCTATTCCTTAGCAAGACAGCTGGAAAACAGCTACAATGGTTCACTGCTACAGAATACCAGGAGAATACCGTGCCGCACAGAAACAGCATTTTCCCCAGTAATAAAAAAAGTCAAATAACGGCACCCAACTCGCATGTGCTTGTTTCTAAACAGGAACATATGTTTTGCTTCCTTCAGACTAGAAGCACTAAGCTGTCACTGCCTTCTACAATCATTGCTCTGGCTCCATGTAAACCATACAACACAGGTCCACTCCTGATTGGCCCCTCCCAGCAAGAGATCTGCCGCCAGCATGTTTGGAGGATTGTTAAGAATGTGTCCCGGTCCCCAGGAGAGAATTGTTGCCACGCTAAGCACTTGAGACCATTTTCAGCACACAGGCTGGAAGGGGGGCGCGGGGGGAGGGGAGCTTGCTTAAGACACAGCATTCTCTTCCAAACACAATTGATTTCTGCCAGCTTGCAGATTGAAACACACACAGCTTCTGCACATCAGGGGTTTCATTCCAAGCAACTGCTCATGAATAAATCTCTCGCAGAACCATAAACATTAGAGGAAAACAACTTTTTATTAGACAGACGCTGCAAATGGCGCATAAGCCAACAGAACTGGGGCTAATTGTTGTTGTATTTTACGCAGTGACTAAACCTTCACCTTTGTGCAATTTTTTTGAGATGCAAGCAAAAATCACTTTAATATAATAAAGCTTATCTATGCCTGTAAGGGCCATTTTCCTACAGATATTTCAAATGTCGTGAAATAATGCCCCACTAATGTGTAAGATTGTTTTTCAGTAATAGATGTGTTTTCTCACTAAATCAATTCAGAGGCTAATTGGGGTGGAAGGTGACTATCTCTAGTGGTTATAAATACATTTGCATTGCTATCAATCTTTTTGCACGGCGGATGTTAAACGAGGCTGAACAACACGACCTCAGTCTAGCGTTAGGGCAATAAAGCTCCGCGCGAACCCGTAGTCAATGCTGCCATCACGTGGCCAAACTAAAAGTTGCAGAATGGCCAATAAAGTTCCCTTCGCTAATGGTTATGCTGTGGTTTTTCACCCCTGCCTGGTCTGCCACCCCAGGAGCACCACAGGGGCCTGCCTGGGGTACAATTCCTTTCCCACTCCCTACCTTGCCCCACAGGTCTAATCTGCTACTGGCTCTTACCAAGGGCACTTACTGGCCAGCACATTGCAAGGGCAGAGGCCAAACTCAGCCTACTCCCCCCACCTCCAGGCTCAGGATGTGGGGGAGAGTAGCAAAGGCAGAGCACCTGTCCATAGGCCTAGCCCCAAGGTCTAGGGAGACCACAAAGGGTGGCTTACTCTCCCTTACACCTCCGTGCAGTCATGGCTATGATCCAGCCCAGCACAAAGGTAAAGAATGAAATCCCGGTTAAAATGTTTCATGACCACAGAAAACCTTTCCTCACGTAAACATGTCCATATGGACATCTAAGAAAGAATGAAATGCCTCGTCTGCACCCTACATGAGGCCTGATCCTCCAAGGTGCTGAACACCTACCTCCAAGTGAGCTCAATCAGAGGTGAGGATCCTGAAGATCTCAAGGGATAGAACCCATAATGCCTATCAACCTGAGTATCTCCAATTACTTCACAAACAACACGCTACACAATGCCTCTGTGAGGTAAACAAACACAATTGTCAACAAATAGAAGCTTAATCCAATTACATTCAATTTAATTTAGCTTCTGACAAGACTGAAAATTCTCTGGAAGAAGTGGTAGGTCGGACATTAGCAGACAATGAAGCAAGTTAATTTGGAACAACATTTTAGGGTTCAGGCAGCTAGGTTTTTTTAGTTTTTTTTTAAATTTTTTTTACTGCTTTTGCTTCATGGAAGTGTGAGAGGAGGGAAGGGTTGTTAACACCAGAGAGCAGTAAAAGAGCAGATACCAAGGTGAAAGAGTTGAGTGTTTTGATTGTCTAAGGAAAGAGAGACCAGCTGGTCTCTAGATCACAACCATTTTGATTAGTGCTCCCCATTTAGCAAATGGCTGTACTGTCAAACACAGAATCCAGCTACTAGAAGTCAAATCAAAATATACTTAGATTTGTTTCCAACCTGAAATACACATCAACCCTGTTCCTAAAACACAGGCCTCTACCTCAAGGATGGGCATTACACATGAATAGGAAACAGTACTCCGGAGTTGGGGAGGGAAAGAGCTATAGCTCCCCATTTAAACTGAGAAGTGCTTCCTCAGACTCAACTTCTACCTTATTGAATGCTTCCTAACCATCAAGCTACCTCAGACCCACCTGAGAGCTCTGTGTGAACCAGGTTGCCTCCTCATGCATAGAAGAAACCCACATGAAGGGGCCAAAGGGGAAAGACAATTCAGCAAGGTGAACCTTGAAGATCTCCTGCAAATAATCCTTCAAAGGAGGTAAAATTCACAGGGGTCAGGGCGTGGAAAAGAAACCCCAGATCTATGAAGTCAGCAACTGATCTGCATGGATCATTACATCTCTGCTGCTCTCCCATAGCCTGGCAGCTTGACCCCAATAGGATCCATACTACCATTGGCCAGGTCACCCACTAACTGTTTGGTAGCATCTACACAGGTGAAACAGCAGGAGTTAATGCTTAATACTACTATGATGTCCCTGCTTGAACATCCTCAGGTTGGTGAGAGGATGGCACTATATAGCCTAGCAGCGACCTTGTTCCATTCCTTCTCAAATAATCCCACAAGGCTCATTGTTAAGGCAGCGCTCCCCACTTCTTCATGGACAGCATCCCTGAAGAATCCCTTCCTTTGCAATGACTAGAGAGGATGGTCTGAACCAATTGTTTTGTCCGGGTGTGCAACCATTTAATGATCAACCTTTTGTAAGCACCGGTCACTGAAATCTCACACTTGGTGGAATGGGGGACACACTCATTTTAATTATTTCTTTGAGAGGTATCAGGCAATGAAAGAACGAAAAAGGTGCAATCACAATCTTTGCCAGGCTATATCATTGTTGGTGCTCTGCAAAGCTTTAACAGCAAGAATTTACTGCGAATAGCCAGTGGCTCAAGCCCAGAAGGCTAAAGGGCTGATTGTACTGCAGTCAGCTGTTATGACTCCAGCATGTTGCTTTCATGTGCCTAATGTTGCAGTAAACAGTTCATAAACTGTAAGTAATGATATTAAGGCAGCAGGCAAGAAACTTGTGTCCTAACCCTTGGTAATTTAACATTACCCTCATGACAATACATTTGGCTTCCTTGACCACGGGATGCATTACTGGGATCCTTCAGGGATGCTGTCCGTAAAGAAAGGGCTGGCATTTGACTAGTAGTTCCAACCTTCAGTTTGTGTCCTATCTCTGACCTCTTGGCATCCTGAGCTGGCCTCACTCCAGTTTGCAAATCGTGGTTCTGATCTCGAGTTTGTCTCCTGCTTCTGATCTCCCAGTATCCTGACCCAGCTGACTCTCAACTCCTGTTTCATGAGTGTACACTCTGGCTCCTCACAACCCATCCCTGACAATTTATGCCCTTGGCTCTCCATCTCCTCCTATAGGCTAGACCCCGCTTACGTGATTGTGAGGTTATTGAGCTTCACTATTGTATTGTTTCACCTTCATTTATACACAGAATCCTGAGTGATGTGTACATAATGTACATTTTGCATGCAAAGCATTATGCTTACTAAAAGCAAGGCAGAAACAAATGTAACATCTGAGATGATCTTTAATATTTTAGTTATGCTAGCTATTTGTAATGTTTGAATTTAAACCACTAAAGTTACCCACTATCCATCAAGTTCCATTATAAAATAGATATTTCAAAAGCAAGAACAGCCAGCCTTTTTCTATACTTCCTGATGTTGCTTTGTTTATATTTAACAGCAACATTCAGAGACGAATAAATCTACTTCTGCAGCATGGAAGAATCACCCACATGGAAACCAAAACACAGTTTTTGCTAAATCAGGCCCAAATTTATGCCATGTGTTCCATCCAGTAGAAACGTATCACCTTAACTGTAATACATTACCACCTATTAAAACAAAATTGGAATCATCTTTTCAATCCAACAGCTTGCCTTAAAAGGTCTCTTATAGGTAGGTTTGACCTTTACATTATGAATTTCATTTCATAGTGAGCTCTTACATTTATGTTACTGCTTAACATGAACTCTCATTGAAATGTGACCTGACAATTTCTATCTGTATTTATTCACAGTGAGCTTTTCTGCTTAACTACCATCAGGCTGCAAATGTACTGGAGAAATAATATTTCCTGTTATTTCAGAACCATGAAGGTCACACCA
The DNA here is from genome assembly GCA_037349315.1 of Chelydra serpentina. Lineage (NCBI taxonomy): Eukaryota > Metazoa > Chordata > Testudines > Chelydridae > Chelydra > Chelydra serpentina. Next base: position 35,794,908 of record JBAIAC010000042.1, read on the forward strand.
GCTTCATGTGAAAGGAAATGAAATGCTTCATGTTTTTCAATTGTTATAGAATTTAAATGCCTTTTTAAAATCGCTTGCAGTACGGTGTTTGCCACTATTTATTTTTACTGTCTCCTTTTTTCCTCTAAGTTGGGTGTCCTGTTTATCATCATTAGCACTGCACCACCTACAGGATAAAGATACCACATACAGCCATTCAAAATGTAGTAAGCCGCATAGACAAAATGTATGGAACAGTTTTGTGAACTCTACGGATTTTTGCTGTGGCTGTTCTAGTCATGTGTATTATTCTCTTGACAAAAGAATTTTTCCCTTTCTGAATCTTGCAAACAAATGAAAGGATCCCAAGAGATTTATAAGCTGTTAGCTTTGTGTTCTTATTAACACACATAAATATTAATAAATGCACAAGTCTAGCTCCGTGATGAACGACCTGTAATCTATTTCCAATTCGGCTCCATGTGGACACCAACTTTTCAGTTTCTGGGTGGTTATTAGCATGCAGTAACTATAGCTACTGCACTTTGTACAAGCTTTTGGGACAGATTTTTTTTAAAAAACACATAAAACTTACATGGGTAATTGGAAGATACAAGGAATCAGAACAATTATAAATGATTTCTGCAACTAATTTGAACTCATTCACTTTTTCTATGCCAAGAACACTTACAATTGCTGTGTTTTATATATATTGTAGTTATGTTTCCATCATAGATACCAGTAGAGAGTAAAGAAAATTACCACAAAAAAGTGCCATTAACTTCAATATTGTTGTAGCGTAAAATACAATACAATATAATCCTACTTTATAATTAAAATAAATTATGGGAAAATATCTTCTAACATTTTAAGCTTTCTTATGGAAGCTATAAAGTAATTATATAACTGATTCATTTAGAGTATTGCCGTAATCCATTTGCAAACATTTGGTGACATGTTTGATAAAATTAATACATCTATTAAATGTACATAAGGATGTCAAAATTTAAGTGTTTAAAATAAAACATTGAAATGAATATTAGATAAAAAATAAATGTATTTTGATTAGGAAAACAGAGCATTTTATTTTTATTTATTGTATTAAACGCCTGATTACATATATTTTATTTGGAAACTGGTTTAGTAATCTAAATTATGACACATGTTAATTACAGCTATTAAGTATGTATGCTATATGGTAGCAATAATGGACAAGCAATCACATATTACAAAGATTTAATCTCTATCTAGGGTTTCCAGTATCATATTATTAACACAAGTAGAGTATCAGTACCCAAATGAAAACATCACGCTACACACACTGTTGTCTGTTTGTTTGTATGATACATGGCAACATTTTGAAACCTGGATGTCTAAAGTTAGGTTTCTAAAGAAAAACACCTCTGAAAAACAGGCATAACTTTCATTTAGGAATATACATATGGATTTAGGAGTCTAACTTTAGGCACCCAGGTTTGAAAATATTGGCCAGAATGCTTTATATGAAATTTCTTATTATGCATTCCAAAAAGTTATAGCCATACTTATATGCTGCATGTTGTCTGTTGGATTATGGGATTTTTTTTTAGGAAGTATGTTTTATATTTGAGCCATAAACTATTTCAGTATCAACATATTTAGTTTTATTTACTGTGCTGTCATATATTATATATGAAGATTAATATTGTGATCTTCTTAAACAACAAGTTTGAAAACCTTGTATCATTATAGAGTAAAATACTGTATCATAATACAAGGTTTCAAAATTGCTATTTAAGAAAAAACACAGAATATTAATCTCCATTCTTCTGTATTGAGTTTTCAGTATCAACTAAGAATGATGGACATCCATGACACTTTAAAAAGAGTGAAAGTTTGTCTGTCTGTGCTCACTGATAGCTGCATGACGTAGTGAGCTATAACGTTAGTACTGTTAATACAAAGAAATATTTACACTATAGGTATCTTGTGTCTGAGTCCCTACTAAGTGTTCAATAAATGTTAATGAGATAAATGACATTACTTGACAGAAATGACCTGAACTGTAACAGTACCACTACTAAAGCATGCCCATTGTGTCCAGAGATTTTAATTTAACAAATGACATTGCAGACTTAGGCATTAAAGAAAACAAATATTTACTACACAGGGTCTTTTTTGTTTTGTTTTGTTTTTCAAGAAAGGAGAGAAGAGAATTTCAGGTAATCGCAGAATACTGAAGCCCATTTCTTGCACCCATGCTCACATTATTAGTCAAAGATTTGTAGTCTGCATCTCTCAAGCTACTGTATACATAGCTCTTTCAACACACGGTCATGGTCTGGTGGATCAATTGCACTTATCAAATACCTGATAGCTATATATCCATAGTTTATCAAGATTCCTGCCAACATACCAAGTGGGGACCAGTTGCCAAATATTGTTTTTCACATTTTCAAAGCAAAGTAATACGTTACTGCTTTACATGGTTATTTAACTCAAACTTTTAAAATTTGAGAGCCAGTGTTTCATAGCGATTACAGATGGGCCCCAGGAGTCCAGACTCCTAGATTCTATTCCTGGTTTTGCCATTAACTTGCTGTGTGACTCTGGGCAATCACCTACCAATAGAAATAACCACACATGCAAGTACCTACTACAGAAGTGGGTGGTGAGGCTTCATTTTGATAAAACTCTGATATCCTCAGATGTAGGCTTATATATTAGTGCAATGTGTAATAAAATAAGGTTAAAATAAACATGTCAGTGTTCATGTACAATGATGTGACAATTCAAATAGGACTGACAAGACCAAATTTAATGCTGGCAAAAGTGCTGTAACTTCATTACAGAAGATGTCCCCAGTTACGCCAGCTGTGAATTTGAGCCTTTACCTTAAAAGAATGCAGACCACTGTCATACTGTAAATTATCATTGGCCCAAATGACATGTTATCTACAGATTTCAGTAGAGTTTCTATAACATACATGTTTAATCACCTCTACGATTCCCTCTGCTAAATTAACTAACATGGATTCTAAGAAACAACTTCATAGGACTCTGCCACATATGACTAGCCCATTTCAAATGAGCTGTTACAGTTATGTATCTTAAAATATGCCTTCTCATGGATGCATCATGGTAATCTAATGTGCCAGTAACTCATCCAGCAAATGCAATAGGTACTCAGAAAAAGCTCCTTCATGGCAGGAATAGCATAAAGAAAAGCTGACCAGCTAAAAGCTTGAATATAATTATCTTCAGTGGAGCATAAAAATAATACCTATCAATCAAAACCATACTTTAAGATGTGCGGCCTTTATTGCTAATCCTAAAAATACAGGGTTGAATAGGGCTTAATTTTCTGGATCATTCAAATCAAGACTACACAGTATCATATGTACTTTTTGAAAACTACATATATAGGGATTAGGTTTTTCTCTTTTAAATATCTCCTGTGTGCAAAGTTCTTTATCCTACTGCCTCCTAATCTTTCCCTCTCAAATTCCTTTATGCATGGGATGGTTAATTCAATAAGTTTTACATTACAATTACATTCCAAACACAGAGAACCCTGGAATTAAGCAGCATAGTAGATCAATATACTAGCATTTTACCTCTGAAGGGCAGAGTATAAATATCTTGTTTGGATCCCATTTATAAAGTATTTGATGGAGTCACAACCTATTTTCTAGTGGATGTTTATCCACATCACACAATTCCCTCATGTCACCACTCTCCAGCACATTTGACAATTTCTGCCAATAGATCTACCCAGAAGTAATACCGCTTCCAACTACCAACTCATCAAAATTAGAAACTGATAAACAGTTTATGATTTTGGTGAGCTAGTGATTGTGGACTAGAACATCTTTTGGTGGGCTGGAATTTTTAGATGTAAAATCATTTTAGACATCTATAAAGCTGATGATAGATATATCTGCTAAAACCAATTTAAAGTTAAAGTTAAAGGTTGAATCTCAACCACAACACTGTGCGTGTACACAGTTTATATGACATACAGACTTTGTGATGACATTAATTTACATATACACCATAATTCCTTCCTCTTAGGGACACCACACATTCTTCTCTGGGCAAGGGCACCATCTAGGCAGCAGCCCTCAGACTACACAGGGCACATCTATCTACTGGAAACTTATGGGTACACTGCAGGGGGATTAAAGAATAAATGGTATCTTCACCTGGGGAAACAACAGTCTTCCCATTGTGAGTGCAGGGTTTAGCACCTGAGGAAGCTTACAGGGAAACCTAGAGTATCCTACTTATACGAATGAGAGATACACAAGACTAAATGAGTAGGTGAGTCAGTTCTCTCTCACACTCACACTCTCTCTCTCTCTCACACACACACACACACACACACACACACACACACACACACACACAATGTCTACAATTAAAAATCCATGGCTGGCTTGTTCCAGCTTAATTGGGTCATAGGGCTCAGGCTAAGGGGCTGTTTAATTGCAATGTACACATTCGGGCCCAGGACAGAGCCTGGGCTCTTAGACTTTGCAAGGGTCTCAGAACACCACAATTAAACAACCCCTTAGCCCAGTGGTTCCCAAACTGGGGTTCGTGAACCCATGTTACAGGGGGTTCTCAGGAAAAAAATCCCTAATGGTGGACAGAGCGGTCCCTAGGGACCCCGGGCAACACAGGGCCAGCAGCCCAGAGCCCCTGTACTTCCAAGAGCTAAGCAGATCAAAGCAAGCATATCTATCACACTGAGGCGATTTAAACTTCAAGACTCCTTATAAGAAATGGAAAGGGAGGTGTATGTTTTCTGCAGTTTTTTAAATTAAATAGGCAGCTTGTATTGTTTTTAAAATTATTATGAAGAACAAGTTTAAGCTTTACTGTAACGTGCGTTGTTTGCCTGGTTGCGTTGGTCAAGACCTGAATGCTTGTGTAGGAGGAACTCTTTGAGTTGGCTTCTTAAATACCTTCATGATGTTTCACATCTGATACTCCTTGATGAAACATAGGAGACTTGTCTTATAACAGGATTATTCTCAAAGTGATACAAGCTACAAAAGTGAGATCTTGGAAGAGTGTTGCTGTTTTCATAATGTAATAAAAATACTGTAATGATAAATAATTAATAATAGTGTGTAACAAGCATGTCATAAAAACAAATTTTGTATTTCCAAGATCACTTCTTTTATAATTTATACTCTAGTAAAAGGAGAAAATCCCTGGAAATATTCATTTTTAGGAGGGGGTTCATGAGACTTGACATTTTAGTGAAGGGGGTTCACAGGTTGTTAAAGTTTGGGAACCACTGCCTTAGCCCGAGCACCACAAGCCCCAGTCAGCTGGCACTGGCCAGCCACGGGTCTCTAATTGCAATGAGTGTAGACATATCCTTTGACAGTGAAGACAGGGTGGGCATTCCACCCTGAGTGGTTTTGTTTAAACTAAGGGGGTAGAAAATCTGAATACAGGAAATTATAGACAAATGTAATGCCAACAAACCAATACTATAACCCAGCCCTCTCCTCCCAAACAACCTTCCTCCCAAAACCACACTCAACAAATGGATTCCTCTCATGCAAAGGCTAATTTTACATTTGAGGGACACAACTGACAAATGAAGAAGAAACAGAGAGATATCCACCAAAAGAAATTAGATAATGGATGTATTTAACATTCATGATTATTTGTATAAATAATTTACTTCACTTTAATTCAGACATGAAAAGTACTTCTGCTTGGATTCACACTGAGAGTAAACTAACCCTACTGCTTCTCTGTAGCAGATTTCTTAAACTCAGAAACCATTTTTTTTGTTTTTAAAGGAGAGTGACATAGAAAACTATTTCAGGATTAAAAAAATCAACAGCAAACCAAATCGGTCGGTACAGATTAAGCTAAAATTTCATGTTGGGAAGTCCAATTTATTGGCATAACCTTTCATTAAAAGTTTCTCCCATTGATCCAGCGCGGTGTAGACACCACAAAAGGTCGACCTAAGGTACATCTGGAGTTGCGTAACTTAGGTTGACTGAGCCCCATAGTGTAGACCTGCCCTAAGTGGTGTTGAGGCCTTGCATTGCCCCATCACACCACAATGGATTTCACTCTGAACAAATACATCTGCTAAAATGTGGTCTCTCTCATCAGAATTGATTGCTGCTTTTTAAAGCCCCATTCCTTTTACAGAATATCAAATCTCTCTTTATTTCATATTTTAAATGTTTCCTTGTGTCTTATCAATATTAAAATGGCTACTCCATGTTTTGTTAATGGCAAACGATAAAAACAAACCGCACTGCACAAATAAATAAATAAAAAAATCACAAAAATCACAAAAAATGCATTTAGATCCCAAGAGACTAATATATTTTAAAATAATATATTCAAAATCAGTCCTTCCTTAATTTACATGCCAAGAGCTGAGTTTGAGATTCTGTTTCCCCTCCTAATGTTAATGGCTTCACATGAACATCTCCTGTAAAGCAGGGAAGCAACGCAATCTCCTTCTTTGCTTTAAGACTTCGTGCTGCCACCAGCTGTGAAAAAGAAATTTGAAGTCTGGCCTTGGCAGGTAGAAGCCCTTCAATTTACCTTCTAATAAAATACCAAAGATTAACGGGAGGCGTGTTACTATTCAGAGTGAAATCAGCCACCGTGTTTAGTCTGGGAAATCAAAACAAATGCGGTACACAGTATTAAAAATAATTCTGCTTATAAATTTTATTTTTTAGCATCTAATCTGTGTCAATTTATTTAAAATCTACAACCAGAACATGTCTGGACTGTGATTTGTCACACTATCCCTATATAAAGAAGGAGCAAAGAATGTCACTTTTTTGCTTGTTGAAACTTCATAACAGTATAGTGCCTCAGAGGCATATTAAACAAAGTATGAGTAATTCTTCCATCCAGCACTCCTACAGCTAACTAATTATTAATTTAGCATGTTATTTTCTGAGTTACATTAAAGATACTTGCTGAAGGCAGGCAATGAATATCACAAACAGGCACAAAAATGCAGAAAGAAGAGCTGTCCAGACATTTGGAAAGAAAATATTGAAAAAAGCATTGGCTAAGACTAAACAAAATATAATTTTCAATGTGTGAGGTATTTCTCTGTATTCTATGACAACATAGAATTTGCTCACGTGAAAAATAAAGAGAAACAACATATCTTGTATCACGATGGCTCTTCGAGTGCTTTACAGTTTTTACAAAATGGCAATATATTTGAATAACTTCACCCACCAGAGAAATGCACCTGTCATTGGGGTGAAATGATTCTAACTGGCCGACAGTTACAGCAACATTAGCACAAAGTAAATACTTTACTCCTTTGAAGGTACAGTAAAAACTAGGTACACAGAATGTTATCACTTAAATTGAAATTTGGTTAAGACAAGGGGCCTAAAAAGCCCAACTCTTGCAAAAGATGCCAACATTTTTAATGAGTAGAGGTCCTTGGTTTTGCATCTATGAGAAACATTGCTAGCAATAAAGTTCCCCTTATGAGCATACTGATGTATTGGTTTAGCACTAACTCTGAGAAATGAGAGCTACCTGCTGAAACAACTTCATTTCTTGAACCCCCTAAGTTTTCCATCCAAGAAAACCCTGACCAAACCTCAACCTGTAAGATCTGATGAAAGAACATATAGCTGCAGGAGACCAAAACTGCAGTCATAGATTTGAGGCTTGCTATAGCAGTCCTTATATCATTTTAAGGAAACAGTACACGCAGAGAGGCTACTTACCAGTCAGTTACTATAAATTATCAGTATGGATCCATACTCTGGGGATGCACGTGCACCCAGGGTATTTAATTAGAACATTCTAAAAGGCAGTGATTGATGGCACCATACAATTGCTTCCCCCATTTCTGCCAAACCAAATGTTCAGCCTAAGGGTAAAAGAGTCAAATCCTAGTTTTCAGTTCCTTCCACTTACTCAGAATCCATAACAGACACGCAGAATCCATAACAGAGTAGGAATGTGGGGAAGGGAATATTGGTCCATCTTGACCATCTCCTTGAAGTTGGACAGTTGTTGGTCAGTAACTGTTTCTCCTGGCAATCATTTTCATCCCAACTGCTAGACCAGCACCCAGTCCATCCCCCAGCTGACAAACCCACACAATATCTCTAACTAAGAGTTTTGAAATTACCCACAGCCCAATAGTTGACGCCATTGTGCATGGTTATATGCAGCCAGATACTTGAATACTTGGGGGAGGAGGGATAGCTCAGTGGTTTGAGCATTGGCCTGCTAAACCCAGGGTTGTGAGTTCAATCCTTGAGGGGGCCATTTAGGGATCTGGGGCAAAAATCTGTCAGGGGACAGTACTTGGTCCTGCTAGTGAACGCTGGGGACTGGACTCAATGACCTTTCAAGGTCCTTCCAGTTCTATGAGAGAGGCATATCTCCATAAGAGAGGCTCCCTCTTACTCTGATAAACCCATTCTACCAGAAGTGCAAGCACTTGTAAACAGGACAAGCGAGGAGCTACTCATTCATCATCCTATTTAAACAATATTGTTTTCCAGCAACATCAACCAAGGAAGGAGACAGTAGCACTTGGCAAGCAAATACAGTAGGTGCATTTTTTTGTTCATGCTTAGTAATTTTTTTAATAATCTATTGAAGAACAAAGTATAATGTAATTTGGGGAAGGAAATAGAAAAGACAATCTCAATTTGTTGCACAGAATCAGCAGCAGGTTTTAATTTGTGCTCATTTTTTAAATGGTGCATTGTTCCAATCTTTGGGGAATCAAGTGCTGTTATGGGTCAATGAAAGCTTTAGTTCTCATGCTAAGAGCTCAAAATGAGGAGGATTTTGCTGAGGACAACGTTAAAATTATAGTCAAAACCTAAGCTGCTAAGAAGCTACTATCTTTAGAGCTAGATGGATGAACAGGCAAAGAAACTACCCTTCAGTGAACTTGAATTTCTCCTGGCCTTTGAACAATCCAAAGTTCTCTTAAGGAAAGATGGCATCTCTGTATGCAAACCACTTCTGCATACGACTCCACTGACATTAAAAAAAAAAAAAAAAAGACAACTTACAGCAAACCTGTAGCATGTGATGCTTCTGCTCTCAACCTAGACACACATTCCGAACAAATATTTTACTTTAGGGGTTGATTTTGAGAAGCACTTGCCATTCATGCAGTGCTTGCACATACACATACCTGATTTGCAGGTACAATTGTTTTGTTAGTCAACTAAATGCTATGAAATGTGCCCAAAATAATTGTGGGTGCAGTTTTGTACCTGTAAAACCCAAAGGCCAGCTTCAGAGTGAAAAGTTCCAGTTTTTCAGCTTATTAGCAATTAACACTGAAAAAAAGCATTTTAAAATAATTTAGTGGATGCCCACGCAAATAAGGATAATACATAATTTTACTGCTTTCACATAAATGTCTTTCTTCATTAGCAGCTTGCTTCATTAAACAAAAATATCCTTGCCACTATCTTGTTCCTGCTACAAATATACAACACTGGAAATTGGTGTATGTAGAATTCACTAATGAATAATTATATAAAGTGGATAAAGCAACTGAAAACATCTAACGACTGCTGTGATCATGTCATCCATTATTAATTGTGTTTTTGCAATGTAAGGCCATGGCTGAATAGACATGTTTCCTGTTACTTCATGAAGTCTCAAGAGATCGGGAACCTTTCTGAAAAGGAAGCAGCACTGGTTTCCACATTACCTACTTATAGATAATCAGAGGATCAAGAGAGCACAATAGGTAGATGTCAGGCATGAGGATTAAAAATTTCAGCTCTTGCCCAGGCAGGTTACTACTTTGATGAAGATCACCTGGAGCAATGAGAGCATGAGGGTCACATTTTAATGTGCCATTTCTATTAAATTGAATGCCAACACTGACGTCCATATAGCAGATGCCATTGCAGTAAGTTCTGCATTCTGTATTTCATTGTTTTATTTTTCTATAAACAAATGTAAGAATTCTTTAAATACCAACCTATAGGAAGAGTTACTTAATGGTGTTCTAGACTGTAATCTCTTCAGAACAGTAAGTTTTGTGTTTTATGACTGGCCTACACTTAAAAAGTTGTACTGGTATAACTATGTCAAGTTAGGGGTATGATTTTTTTAAATCAACATAGTTATACCAGTAAAAGCCCTTCTGTGGATGCAGTTATACTGGAATACAGGTGCTTACACCAGTGCAGTTTATTTCAGTTTCCAAACCAGAATAAGCTATATGGGCATAAGCACTTTTATACCAGTACAATTGCATCCACACTAGGGGGATTTTGCAGCTTTAACTATACAAGCAAAGCGGGTTCTCTTGGAGTGCAATATATTTCGGCTATATGGTTAAACCCACCAAGGAGAAAGAGGCAAAAAAAATTCATCACTCCTCTGTAAGTAGTAATGTGTCCCCCACCTTACTCAGTTTGAGTATTTCCAAAGCAAAAAGCACTTAACCATAAAACTGGGAAAGGAGGGGTGAGGGGATGAAGTAGGATGGGATAGAGGAGAAGACAAACAAGTAGTACAGGTAAATACATTTTGCACACTGTTTCCTCATCCTATAAAGAGAACACTACTGCATCATGCTGATATAGCAAGCCATGCAAGCAAATGTTTTACTTAATCAAGGGCTTGAAATGCACACACCTCCCATGCAGACAAATCTTGCTTGTAGCATGCAGCAAATGGATAGCTATTCTGCAGGTTTTATCCATTGTTACAGAATCTAAGGGCTTGTCTTCAGCAATCGATCTATCGGGGATCGATTTTTCGCGTCTCATTAAGACGCGCTTAATCGATCCCCGATCGCGCTCCCCGTCGGCTCCGGAAAACCACGTCATCGAGCGGCGCAAGCGGAGTCGACGGGGGAGCTGCAGCGTTCGACGCGCCGCCGTCTTCATGGTCAGGTAAGCCGATTACGATACACCGATTTCAGCTACGTTATTCACGTAGCTGAATCTGCGTATCGTAGATCGACCCCCCTTCCCTAGTGTAGCCCTGATGGTTAAGCTAAAATGAAAGATTAAGGGGAAAATATATATTTCCAAGTTTGTTTACTTTTTGCATTTGGCAGTTTCCCTGGTTTTAGTGGATCTTACATACAGCACAGGGGAGAGGAAAACATTTTTAAAAGATAAATATAAAGCAAGGGCCATTGACAAAGGGACTCAGAGGCACACACACTACTACTTTTAACTGACAGTTTCACTACTTTTATCTAAGTTTTTGAAACTGACTAGATTTAAAGTTAATGACAGCCCTTTATATTATTTAACTATTGAGGAAGCATGACCGTAGCAACCTCTTTGCCCATCTTAGCAAAGCCTTTAGCTGAAGGTCTTTTGTGTAGCAAGATACAATTGGGCAATCTTAAAGAGAGGTAAATAAGTCAGCAAGTCTGAAGGCAAATAAAAACTGTTCCCATGAGAGAGAACTGGAGATGGGAGGAAGGGGTGTCTACTCTAGACAACATCCCTAACTCAATTAACTTTAGACAAGACAATCTTCCTTCCAAGATTATGGAAACCTGACTTTGAGGCCCAGATTTCTAAAAGGGAACATCCTTTCTTCATTGGTGCAATTTTCTGTGAGCAAAAAAGTTACCACTTTGTGTGTATGCGCGCGCCAATCTTATAATTAAGCCTGCTAAGTAACTGATTATGATTGTACTTAGCCACCAAGTGACAAGGTTTGCAACTCCAAAAAGGGATGCCCAACTGAAAATTGGACCCTAATGCTCTAACTTGAGAGTCACTCTACTTCAAGATTCTAGGAGAAATCTACTAACCGAAGACTATGGGTAAATCTCATTTATGGGCACAAAAGAATCTCAAAAATAGTGGATCAAATAATAGAAATTAAAGGGGGAGGGGAATCAAACTCATTCATCCAAGAGAACCTGAAGGCTAAGTAATAGATGCATGCACTCACTCAGAGAACTTGCCCTAAATTTCTCAAAAATGAAATCCACAACCTTGTACTTGGGGCAGGTTTCATACCATCTGTAGGGAGCATGATGTAGGTGACTCAGAGAAATACAGGTTCCCATCTTGAGGTGGGACCCTATGTCAAATAATGTGATATTTACATTGAATGACAAAAAGGCCAAGGGTTTTGGAATATCTGATAGTTACAAGAAATAGAAATTAAAAGGGCCTACGTATTCCAAATCTAAAAATTATCTAAGACCTAGGCTTTGGACATCTAGGAAGCAGGAAAGTTTAGCCAACGGAACACAGTCACCTTTACTACCCTTACTTTGTTAGTCTCTAAGGTGCCACAAGTACTCCTCGTTCTTTTTGCTGATACAGACTAACACGGCTACCACTCTAAAACCTCTCAAATCTCTGACCATGAACAGTCAAAGATAATTTCTATTATTTTATTGCAGATGTTGCAGGATAGGTTCCTCACAGGTATTATAGGCAGAGCTGGTAATGCCATCTATAGCTAAGGTTATCCCAGCTCTGAAGGCAGCAGTGCAGAAATAAGGGGGCATGGTATGGCATTGCTACCCTTACTTCTGCACAGCTGCCGGTGGAGTGCAGCCTTCAGGGCTGTCTGACTGTCCAGCTCTGAAGGCAGTGCAGAAATAAGGGTGGCAATACTGCAACCCCCTAAAATAACTTTGAGACCCCCTGCAACTCCCTTTTGGGTCAGGACCCCCAATCTGAGAAACGCTGGTCTCCCCTGTGAAATCTGTATAGTGTAGAGTAAAAGTACACAAAAGACCAGATTTCAAGGTCCGCGACACGTTTTTCATGGCTGTGAATTTGGTGGGGCCCAAGTTATCATCCTTTGAAAAAATCTCAGTTCATATGTGCTTAGTAGAGATTTAAGAGTCTGGCAGCTAACAAGATTGTCTATACTTCAGCTCCAGCTACTGGGCTTTGCAGAATGTTCCCTGCAAGTGCTGCTCATAGCTGCCAAGGGCTGCTGTAGTGCTGAGCATAGGAACAGAGAGGAGGAGACTCTCCTCTGCTCTCAAATTCCCTGGAATCCTGGTTTGAGAATTGAGAGGTAAGGGGAGAAAAAGAGTGGGATGAGGATCTGAGGCAAGGACTGGCAGAGGGTCAGGCTTAGAGAGGAAAGGGACAGAAAGGGGTATGACAACGAAAGAGTAGTCCCCTCCAAAATTTGAGGATGGAACCTCATATTCCTGATGTGATCATTCCTCTGCTGTCAGCAAAATATCTGTGAAACCCACTGGCAAAGTGGGTCTCGTCCCCCTCTAATAGCTGGTCTACATATAGGAATAACAACTAATACTGCTCTATGTTATTTTGTTAACTCAAGAGGCAGAAGTCTGGGCTATGAATCTAAAGGTTCCAACCTTACTGATAAACTAATCCTGTTTTTCCAGTTTGCTTTTTAAAAAAAATAAAAAACCCTAGCAAATTATACACAAAAATGACATTAAGGTTTTAAGTCAAGCACTCAAAAGTTGGGAAGTTCCAGAATTATGGTTGCCTATCTAACTTTTGCCTCCCTTGTACATATGCGGTATGCTTGAGTCTAACTGCATGATCACATTATTTTATTCACAGAACCCCTGCTTCATTCATTGCACAGGATGCACCTGCTCTAGGGAAGAAATAAGGTTGTTTAGTAAAGAACAGTTACTAACCTTTCTGTAACTGTTGTTCTTCAAGATGTGTTGCTTGTGTCCATTCCAATGTAGGTGTGTGTTCGCTCCGAGAATCGCCACTGGAAAGTTTCCCCCCAGTGTTATCCGTCAGGTCAGTTCTGGTGCTCCCTGGAGTCATGTGCTCCTAGTGCCAGTATAAAGGGTCCTGCCAACCAGCAGCCCCCTGAGTTCCTTCTTCCCGGTTAACTCCAACAGAGGGATATGGGGAGTGAGTTAGATTGTTGTTCTTTGAGATGTGTCCAGTTATGGAAAGGTTGGTAACCATTTTTTTTCTTCGAGTACTTGCTCACATCCATTCCAATGTAGGTGACTCCCAAGCAGCTGTGCAGGTGGAGGGTTCAGAGTTTATTGACATGCTGATTGTAACATCGTTCAGCCAAATCCAGCATTATCTTTAGCCTGATCGATGATGGTGTCGTAAGACACGAACGTGTGAACCTGACGACCATGTTGCCACTCTACAAATGTCTTGAATAGGAACTTGTGCCACGAATGCTGCTGAAGATGCTTGGGCCCCTGTGGAACGTGCCATCAGGGCAGGGACCCTCGCCAGGACATAGGATGTGCGGATACAGGAAGTGATCCATGATGAAATTCTCTGGGCTGAGATTAGACGACCTTTCATCCTGTCTGCAATGGCCACGAATAGTTGAGAAGATTTCTGAAATGACTTAGTCATTTCTATGTAGGAGCCTCCATTCCTTTCTATTGGCATGCGGTTTCAAATAGAAGACCAGTAAGAAGATATCTGGCTATTATGGATTTCTGAGACCACCTTTGGAAGGAAAGCTGGACCCTGATAGATGACCCTAATAGATGATACGGTTTGCCCTTGTTGTTTCAGGGACAGTAAGTAGTCTAGAATGAATGGTACTATTGATTGCGTACGTGGGAAACCCTTCTGTGTAGACCAGATTGAGAACCTTTTCCACTTTGCCAAGTTAGTAGCTCTAGTGGACTGTTTTCTGCTTCCTAGAAATACTTTGTGAACTGGCCCTGAGCATACTAGCTCTGCGGGGTTCAGCCATGGAGCTTCCAGGCCGTAAGGTAAAGGGACTCGAGGTTTGGGTGATGCAGGCAGCTGTGGTCCTGGGAGATGAGGTCTGGAAACAGAGGCAGATGGATTGGTGTTTCCACCGAGAAATCTAGGAGTGTGATGAACCAGTGCTGGCGGGGCCAGGCAGGGGCTATCGAGAGGACTCGCACTCTGTCCCTTCTGATCCTCAGCAAAACCTTGTGTATGAGAGGAATGGGAGGAAACACATAGAAGAGGTGACCCATCCAAGGGAGGAGGAAGGCGCCTGCGAGAGATCCAGGGCTGTGACCCAGGAAGAAGCAGAATTGGAGATACTTTCTGTTGTGCTTCATCACAAAGAGATCTATCTGGGGAGTTCCCCACTTCTGGAAAATGGCTTTCGCAACATCTGGACGAATGGACCACTTGTGGTGGCTGGAGAAGAATCTGCTGAGGTGATCCGCTAACTTGTTCTGTGATCCTGGCAAATAGGCAGCCTTGATGTGGATTGAGTGGGCTATGCAGAATTCCCATACGCAAAGTGCTTCCTGGCACTGGTGAAGCGGAGTGCACTCCTCCCTGGCTGTTGATATAAAACATTTCTGTTCTGTTGTCTGTGAGAACTAACATGCACTTGCTTGCCACATGGGGCAAGCCAGGCAAACCACTCTGAGCTCCCCGATGTTGATGTTTAGCAAGAAATCTTCTGGAGACCAGAGGCCTTGAATTCTGAGGGACCCCAAGTGAGCCCCCCCATCCCATTACTGAAGCGTCTGTGATGAGAGACACTGATGGCTGGGTTCTTGAGAATGGGACTCTTGCACACACCAACAGCGGGTCTAGCCACCAATAGAGGGAGGCACTCACTGACAAGGGGACTGTGATGACTATGTCTAAATGGTGTCGGGTTGGTAAGTATACGGACTGAGCCGAAGTTTTACATGCTGCACCACATAGGTGCATGATGCCACGTGGCCCAGGAGCTTCAAGCAGTTCCTCACTGTGGTGATGGTGAGGCTCACTATAAGTATCACTATTGTTTGGAACCATGCTTCTGGGAGGAAGGTTCTGGCTTGGATCGAGTCAAGGATTGCCTCGATGAACTCTATCCTTTGAGCCGGGAAGAGAGTAAACTTCTGCACATTTATCAGCAGAGCTAAGTTCTGGAATGTTGACCATGTTAACTTTACATCACACTGCACCTGGACATTGGTCAAACTTCTGACCAGCCAGTTGTTGAGATAAGGGTAGACCTGAGCCCCGTGTCTTCTCAGGAAGGCTGGGACAACTGCCATGCACTTCATGAATATCCAAGGGGTCACTGACAGGCCAAATGGGAGAACTGCAAATTGGCAGTGCACATGGTTCCTTCTGTGTCCCTGAAAGATTAAGATATGGAAGTAAGCACCCTTAAAATCGAGGGCAGCATACCAGTCCCCTAGATACAGGGAGAGGATGATGGATGTCAAGGAGACCATGCAGAACTTCAGCTTCTTCATAAATCTGTTGAGCTTTTGCAGGTCCAGAATCGGTCTGAGACTGTGCTTGGCTTTCAGAATTAGGAAATAATGGGCATAAACCTCCCGGTCCCTTAACTCCAGTGGCTCCCATCCTTAGGAGCGACTACACCTCTTGGGTTAGAAGTTGTTCGTGAGTAGGATCCCTGAAGGACATAGAGGACAGGGGAGAACAACTGAACTGAAGGGGGTATCCGACTTCTATCGTGCTTAGCACCCTGTGATCTGAGGTAATAAGGGCCCACACCCAATAGAAATGGGATAAATGGTCCACAAAGACTGGGCAAGTTGGATTGAAATTCTGTCCTGGTACATCATTCCCATGTGTCCCATCAAAAGGCCTGCTTAGACCCCACAGTGTCGGGGGTGGGGGTGGGGGGGGGGGCAGGGGGCAGATGAGGATTGGGGTGAGGGTCTTCTCCTAAAGCCCATGCGCCTTCTCCTATGGTAATCTTGCCAGACAGGGCAGGAAGAATCCAGCAGCTGGCTGAAGCTTACAATGTTTCCTTGAGGGTGCTGGTGTACAAAGTCCTAGGGACTTCAGGGTGGCCCTCAAGTCCCTTAAGCTGTGCAGCTTTGAGTCTGTCTGCTCAGAAAATAGCGATGTATCCTCAAAAGGAAGGTCCTGCAAGGTCATGTGGTAGGCCTGAGGATTGAAGCCAAGAGGTTTTATGCATTGCCACCACTGAGGCCATGGATCAGGCTCTGGAGTCCGTTGCATCCAAGGCTGCTTTCAGGGACACCTTTGCCATGTATTTGCCTTCCTTCATGAGAGCTGCAAATTCTCATCTGGACTCCTCTGGTAGCAACTCCTTAAATTTCAGCACAGTGTCCCAGGAATTAAAATCATACCTGCTCAGGAGCACCTGCTGATTCACGATCCTGAGCTGGAGGCCTTTCTACCTAAGAGGAATAATTTTCTGGTGTCCTTGACTTTGGGAATTGACCCCTGCCATTCCCTCTCATTGGCTGCTGAAACAAACAAAGAGTCCAGTGGTGGGAGTGTGTAAAAGAATTCATAACCCTTAGCTGCGACAAAGTATATCTTTTTGGTATTCTTTGTTGTTGGCTGAAGGGACACTGGGGTCTGTCACAATGCCTTGATGGGGTTCATAATAGTATCATTCAAGGGAAATGCTACTCTTGAAGGGCCTGCTGCCATTAGAATGTCTACCAGGGCATCGGAGGACACCCTTATCTCTTCTACCTGGATCCCCAGGTTTTGAGCCACTCTCTTGAGGAGCTCCCAATGTGTCTTTTAATTATTCTGGGAGAGTGCTATGTCTGCTCCTGGGACAGCCTTATCCAGAAAAGAAGAAGAGAACTCATACACCAGGAGAGGGCACTTCTTCATCCTCAGCACTGGACAGATCTTGTGGTGCCGGGTCTTGATATTTGGCACCAACCTTGACACTGGAACCTGGATCTTGCCTTAAGTGGAGCGGTGCTCTGGACTCCAATACCATAGAGTATGACCTACTAGACTGTGACTGTGACCTCTCCATGTGAGCCCTACGGTTCCAGAAAGGCCACTGTACTGGCATCTGCCAATGTCCCACCCAGGGGCCACGCCATGGGTGGGATGCCTTGGTTGGATAGTGCCAACTGGAGCTGCGGATGAAGCCGCCAGCCATTGTCCTGAGAAAGCAGATCTGGTCTGTTGGGGAGAGTCCGTGGAGGACGGATGGACATGCGTAGCAGGTAAGGATACCATGTCTGTCTCGGTCAAGCCGGGGAAATAAGTATGATCCGGGCCTTGTTGTCTCTGATCTTGGGTAGAACCCTGTGTATCAGAGGGATCGGTGGAAAGGTGTACATGAGGGAGTTGTTCCACAGGATGAGGAACGTGTCTCCTAGGGATACAGTCCCGAGTCCTGCTCTGGAGCAAAATAGGTGGCATTTGCGATTCTGGGTTGTGGCAAAGAGGTCTATCACCCAACGGGGTGCCCCAGTGGGAGAAGAGCTGTCGTAGTATCATGGGATGTAACTCCTATTCGTGTTCTTTGGAGAAGTGCCTGCTGAGTGTGTCAGCGGTAGTGTTGTGACATCCGGGTAGGTATGAAGTGGTAATTTCTATGTGGTGTTGTATGCACCAATTCCATAACCGGATGGCCTCCATGCATAGGGAGTGCAATAGGGCTCCTCTCTGTCTTTTGATGTAAAACATACATGCTATATTGTCCATTAGGACCCGGATAGATTTGCTATTTATGAGGGGGAGAAAGTGAAGGCAGGCACGTCTGACTGCTCTGAGCTCTAGGAGATTTATGTGCAGACATGTCTCTGACAGAGACCAGCGGCCCTGTGTCTCCCCAGGTGCGTTCCCCAACCAGTCAGGGAAGCGTCTGTGGTGAGCATGAGTGCCAGGGAGCGTTGCTGGAAGGGAATGCCCATGCAGAGGCTCTCTGGTCTTGTCCATCACTGTAGGCAGGCTAGTACGTTCGCTGGAGGAATTAGCATCATGCAGAAGCTGTGTCTGCTGGGTTTGTAGTGGAGTTGAGCCAACCCTGAAGACATCTCACGTGCAGCCTGGTGTACTTGACCAAGAAGGTGGTGGCTGCCAAGTGGCCAAGGAGCTGTAGGCAAATTCTTGCCTGTATCCTGGGATGAACGGAGAGCGTGCATATGAGATTTGTAATAGTGAGGAATCTGTTGTGTGGGAGTGAGGCTCTGGTTCGAATTGAGTCCAGGTGTGCTCCAATGAACTCAATACACTGAGTGGGTGTCAGAGTGGATTTTTGAAAGTTTATTTGTAGACCTAAGCTGTGAAAGAGGGAGATGGCGAAATGGGTAGCTCATAATGTGTCGTCGTATGAGCTGCCTTTGATGAGGCAATCGTCTAGGTAGGGGAAAAGTATGATCCAATGCGGAGGTGGGCCACGACTACGGCTAGGGTCTTGGAGAATACTCTCGGTGCTGTGGAGAGTCCGAAAGGGAGTACCCTGTATTGGAAATGGTCGTGTCCGAGTGTGAATCGCAGGAAGCGTCTGTGTGCTGGATGAATGGATATGTGAAAATATGCGTCCTGTAGGTCAAGGGCTGTGAACCAGTCCCCTTGTTCCGGCGTAGGTATTATTGTGCCTAATCTGACCATCTTGAATTTCTGTACGTGGATGAATTTGTTCACTCGGAGTAGGTCTAGAATAGGTCTTCATCCCCCGCTCTTCTTTTGGGTCAGAAAGTAGTGGAAGTAGAACCCTTTCCCTCGATGTTATGTTGGCACAGATTCCACCGCACCTTGCTGTAGAAGATGAGCTACTTCTACACGAAGTAGGTGCTTATGAGAGGGGTCCCTGAAGAGGGACGGGGAAGCAGGAAGGGTAGGATATAAAAGGGATGGAGTAACCGGACTGAACTATTTCCAGGACCCAATGGTCCTGTGTGATCTGCTGCCAGGCATGGGGAAAACCCTGGAGTCAGTGGCCAAATAGGCAGTGGAGTCAAAGGGTGGTCGCACACACCCTCGACCAACACTTCAAAATTGTTTGTTTCCCGCTGGTTGCGCCTGGTTTTGTCTGCGCCTAGGAGGTCTGGCGCGATTCCTGGCTATATCATATGGTCTGGGCTGGGGCCGGTGATATTGTTGTGTGTGGGGCCTCTGATAAGGTTGATACCATTGTCTCCTGGGAAGGGACGGTTAGATGCCCAGGGTGCACAGGGTTGCTCTGAGTCTTTCATAGTGTGAAGGACTTAGTCGGTTTTTTGGGAAAAAAAGCTTATCTTTATCAAAGGGGAGGTCCTCCACTTTGGTCTGCAGATCTTTGGTGATACCGGATGCAGACAGCCAGTTGGGGGGAGGGATAGCTCAGTGATTTGAGCATTGGCCTGCTAAACCCAGGGTTGTGAGTTCAATTCTTGAGGGGGCCATTTGGGGATCTGGGGCAAAAATTGGGGATTGGTCCTGCTTTGAGCAGGGGGTTGGACTAGATGACTTCCTAACCCTGATATTTGATGATTCTATTATTCTAAGATCTGCGCATAACCACCGCAGTTGCGGTAGTGCGGGCTGCTGTGTCCGCCATGTCCAGAGATGCTTGTAGGGCCAGCCTGGAGACCAATTGGCCCTCCTCAAGGACTGACTTAAAGTCTGCTCTCCTGTCCTCCGGGATATGGGAGGTAAAATCAAAGAGCTTACTGTAATTGTCGAAGTCGTAGCTTGCAAGTAGGGCGGAAGTAGAGGAGGTATAGACCTTGTGGCCCAAGAGGTCAAGGCGTTTGAGGTCTTTGTCTTGCGGGGTAGGCCGGTATTGGCTCTGTTTCATCCTATGTGTCACTACATCCACTACCAGAGAATTCGGTTGTGGATGGGAAAATAAGGAACATAATATTTGGTGGGATAGAAGCTGGGGTCTGCCAGAGGGTGTCAACTGGTTCTAGGAGTGCTTCATTTATGGGGAGCGCGATCTTTGAGGGTTCAGAGGATTGGAGGATTTTGAAGAGCCTGAGTTGCATCTCCTGGACCTCCTCTAAAGGGATGTCCTGGCTGAGTGCCACCCTCTTGAAAAGTTCCTGGAACTGCGTAAAGTTGTCCACATTCTATGGAGGCAGTGGCATGAGGGCTCCAGTTGGAGCTGATGGAGAGTTAGGAGTCAGTGAATCAGGGTATGGTTCACAACCCACCTCTTTGGGGGGAGGGGGGAGTTCAGGCACTCTAAAAGTAGATGGAGCTTGGGATAGGGGCGCAGAACACGCTTATGGTCTGGTGGAAGAATCATGAGGATGAGTGGCAGCAGGAGCCGGCCAAGGATACCACTGAGGCCAAGGCATGGAATAAGAGAAGTGAGGTCCCACCCACAGGAGAGCAAAATAGGGAAACTGAGGCTGGTGCTTGTGAGCCATGACCTGAGGTGTAAATGGTTTCGGTGGAGGAGGAGGAGGCAGGTGAGGAGAACTCCGCCTGCTGCTGCATATTGGGCTTGCTGTCAGTGAAGGTAGCCAGGTCAGGTTGGGAGAGCAGCTGGTCAAGGAGTGAGCATTGTGTGTCAGGCTCAGGGGCCACTGAGATGTTGTCCTGATTTAAGAATTGCTGCTGCTCCCTGGGCTGTGATCCTGCTGAGCGTGATATGTGCTCATGATATATCTCACAGGAGACCCTTTACCCCTCTCTGGACGGAGACAGTTGGGCTTCCTGCCTCTTTGCGTGAGAGGGTGAAGCTGCGCTCCCAATCGGTTCCGATCTGGCCGGGGAGCGTGAGGAGGAGGGTTTGCTATTGCCCATCTCCATAGCCGGCTGGAGGGATTTCTCCATCAGGAGCATTTTCAGCTGCAGGTCCCTGTCTCGACGAGCCCTGGTTTTCAGGCTGGTACAATGGACACACTTGGCAGGCGTGAGTGTCCATCAGATCGTGGTATAGACTCTTGACAGGAGGCACATTTCTTAAATCCTGAAGACCCCGGCATTATTGCACTTGGAATGCCAGGGGAGAGTGTCTCACCGGGAGACGAACTTGAGGAAAAAGAAGGGTTTTTTTGTTTGTTTGTTGTTTTAAACTAGGTAACTATTCTAAAGGAAGGGAAATAACTGGGATGTTTCTAACTATTTCTATGTTTTTGTACTTGTTTTCTTCAGTAACCAGGGAAGAGGTTCAGCATTGCCCCGAGTCCCGTCTTCATCCGAGGACGGTTGAGAAGGAACTGAGGGGCTGCGGGACGTGCATGCTCAGGCAGACTCTAACGAGACCGTGAGACAGCAGTTGGGTGCGTCTCCTGACCAGGCACTGCTACCGAAGCTCTCCGATCAATGGCGCCGGGATGCACCATCACCTGGAGTGGAGCACCCACAGGGACAGCACTCGAAGAAGCTGTAGATACTTAGGTTTGATTAAGTAGTTTCCCACCCAGCACATTGGGGCAGGATTTGGCAGCTTCAATGAAGGCTTCCCGCAACTCCCATTGGCCGGTAACGGTGCACCGCAGCCACTGGGAGCTGTGGGCGGCCGTGCCTAAGGACGGTCGATGTAAACAGTCTCATGGCCCACCAGTGGATTACCCTGACAAGCTGCGTATGGCCTGCGAGCCGCAGGTTGCCCACCACTGCTTAAGCCTACAAGTCCACTCAGTTCTACTTCTTGTTCAGCCAAGCGCAAAGAAAAACAAGCTTATTTACATTTACGGGAGATAATACTGCCTTCTTATTATTCACAATGTCCCCTGAAAGTGAGAACAGGCATTCACATGGCACTTTTGTAGCTGGCATTGCAAGGTATTTACATGCTAGATATGCTACACATTCGTATGCCCCTTCATGCTTCGGCCATCATTCCAGAGGACATGCTTACGTGCTAATGACTCTCGTTAAAAAAAATGCATTAATTAAATTTGGGACTGAACTCTTTGAGGGAGAATTGTATGTCTCCTGCTCTGTTTTACCTGCATTCTGCCATATATTTCTTGTCATAGAAGTCTCGGATGATGACCCAGCACATATTCGTTTTAAGAACACTTTCACTGCAGATTTGACAAAACGCAAAGAAGGTACCAATGTGAGATTTCTAAAAATAGCTACAGCACTCGACCCAAAGTTTAAGACTCTGAAGTGCCATCCAAAATCTGAGAGGGACGAGATGTGGAGCATGCTTTCAGAAGACTTAAAAGAGCAACATTCAGATACGGAAACTATAGAACCTGAACCACCAAAGAAAATCAACCTTCTGCTGGTGGCATCTGACTCAGATGATGAAAATGAACATGCATCGGTCTGCTCTGCTTTGGATTGTTATCGAGCAGAATCCATCATCAGCATGGATGCATATCCTCTGGAATGGTGGTTGAAACATGAAGGGACATATGAATCCTTAGGGCATTTGGCACGTAAATATCTTGTGATGCTGGCTACAACAGTGACATGAGAACGCCTATTCTCATTTTCAGGTGACAGGGTAAAGAAGAAGTGGGCAGCATTATCTCCTGCAAATGTAAACAAATTTGTTTGTCTGAGTGATTGGCTGAACAAGAAGTCAGACTGATTGGACTTGTAGGCTCTACATTTTTACACTGTTTTATTTTTGAATGCAGGTTTTTTTGTACATCATTCTAAATTTGCAAGTTAAACTTCATGAGACTGCACTACAGTACTTGCAATGGGGGAATTGAAAAATACTATTTCTTTTGTTTTTTACAGTGCAAATATTTGTAATAAAAATAAACAAAGTGAGCACTGTACACTTTTTATTCTGTGTTGTAATTAAAATCAATGTATTTGAAAATGTAGAAAACATCCACAAATATTTAAATAAATGGTATTCTATTAAATGTAAGTCCTTTCTCATCAGCATACAGATGCTAAAGTTTCTCAATGAAATGGTTAAGACTTTTTTCCATCTGGGCAACATAGGCAAACCAATGTATTTTTTCCCCTAATCTCATATTTGGAAACTGCAGAGCTATTTTATCTTAAATATTTAACAAAAATTTAAAATTTCACCCGAGACAAGCATCTGGCATGGAAAATGTGAGCGTGAACAGTTAAAGTTTGGAGAAGTTATAAGCAACTGAAATCATGGTATTATATAGGAAAGTGTTAGGCAACCAACGCCACTAGAATATTTTTCTTAAAATTATATGCCAGACACTGTGGCAAATATCCTTTTGCAACCATGGGCAGCTACCAAAGAGTGAATACCACATGACACAGCAGATTCCAATCAGGCTTATGTACTTTCATCCATTTGCTGTCTAAATGCATCATCAGGCTGCCATTTTTAGTGACTTTCTTTTACAGGAACAATGCTTTGGGAGTCCAAATAGATTGATTATAACTGCTTGGGAGGCCCCAGACTAATGACTTCCACTATTATATCCAACGCTGTCGGAAAGGGGGGAAAAGACAAGTTAAAAAAACTACCTTTATTTTTTTTTCCTTCTTCAGTTACATAATTTTAAACAGGGATTTATTTCATTATTCTGACATTCTGGAAATGTTGACTTCATTAGTTTAGAAGGGAAAAAGCATACAAACGCAAAACATTGTTGGCTTAACCTGAACATACCTGCTTTACTTATTATTGACCAGTGTGTGTTGCCAGAAGGAAATGTTCCTCGGCATTAAAACTGAGCATTTAAAAATACTGCTAAAAAGCAAAATGTCTAGATACTGGTCTTTGCAGCAAATAAACAGATTTTATATTTTTTTTATATTTAAATCCATAATTGGATGAATATACACATCTTGTTGTGTGTAAGGAGTTCAGATCATATAAACACTGTACAGGCCAAACACCCCTTGAGAATTAAACTAAACTGTATGATAAGAAATACAACACAATGTATTTACAAATATTATGGAGTGACAAATTTGGTCAAATACTGCAAAGACAGACAGCTTTTCACATTAGAATGGTCAAGTCAACCTACTTTTTCAGCTCAAATCAAAATAAAGAACATTATGTAACTGTCCATGAGTTTAAGACAATCAGTAATACAAACAGGTTGAGTGGAAACTGTTGACCCAGTTATACAGTATATACTTTTGTAGGCCAAGTTCAGATTTTTAAAACAAAAATTTAACAAGATCATTAACAGCAACAGTGACAATGACCAGATTACACATTTTTATGTTCATGTGAGTACATCATTCATCAAAACAATGCACTGCAGTTTTGGCAGTTAAGAAAAATAAATTATAAAATACAACTAAAATCCCTGTAAATGCAATAATGAATTCAAAGGTATGCATTTATCTATTTTAATACACATTTTGAATGTTACCACAAAACAGATTAAAAAATAAATAAGTATGCCAGAAGGCATATGTTGACAGAAAAAAAATACAAGTTAGCTCTAGAAGGCTTTTTTAAAAATTGTGAGAATTAATCTGAGTTTTGGTCAACAATTCTGTCTAGCCACTTCCGTCCTTTTATTCCATCTCTCCAAGTACTTGCAGCTAAATATGACAAAAGCACACCTCTGTCATTATGACTTTAAATTAAGTAGACTTGAAAAAATGGAATGGGCTGCCTTTTCTACAGAACAGCTGGTTTATAGATATTGCAGGCACTTCAAAGGACTGTGGGGGAAAGTACCTGACCCATCCTTTCCCTAATATCTTACATCAGTTGCAATATTACACAGAAAGTTAAGAAGATTCCAGAAAACCACAGCGAAGTTTTAGGTACTACAGTCTAGTACACAGAGAAGGCAGTATAAGTTCAACCCATTTCCATTGCCTTTTTTTTTTTTAAATCAATGAGTAAAATAATTTACCAACAAGATCTAACAGTTACATGGCACATCCAAATTTTCAGTTTAAGGAGGATGTTGTCATTCAGCAGTAGCCTTCATGGGAATTGTAGGCTTTAATTCCCATTCCACTTTAAGCAGATTCACATTTATTTCCTCTTAGTGTATTTTATAACTCTTAAATATCTTCTCTTTTGAAGGTATTTCATCTTCCTGTCTAATGTAACCAGAAGCACAACTTACATTATACAAACATTTGTATTTTTGTACAAGCATTGCTGCCATTTCTACTATACTGCAACTCCATTAGAGGCACAACAAAAGCACATTTTCAAACCCAGAGTCTACTGATGATACCTTTTTGTTGCAACTACAGCACAGACCATTGCCATCAGCTGAATCCATCTAGCTTCTTCCTCAGTATCTCCAGGTAGTGACTGTACCATGATATCATGGAGAGGATTTAATGCTAATACAATACAATTTGGGACTGCAGTACCATCAGTAATACTGAACAATCAATGCAGATGTCACAGACAATAAGAAATCTTAAGGTAAGACTTTTTATTATTTTTAAATGCTTGGGCAACTATATTTTTCTTCTTCATTATCCACTTGAAAAGACTGCTTTCAACATGCTGTTATAGAACTCATCAAAAACCAGATTTATGACATATCTGATCTTCAGCTAAGACACTGCTAATTGCTTTCTAGGACAGAAGAAATGCTTTTGAAGTTTAGTTTTGCTGAAGATAGAGCAATGTTCATTTGTACCATTTCACTAGTCCATTTACTGATGGTCAAAGAAGCACTCACGTTTCATAAAAATTTAAAGCTTCCAGAAGAGATGGATGAAAAATAAAATACGAATGAAGGACAACCAAACCAAAGCACGGAGGCATGACATTTTTGTTTAAGATGGAGTCTTTGAAAATAATTTGTGGTCATTACAGAAATGATTTTTTTGTTTTAATCACAAGACAGCAGATGAACAAGAAAGTAATTCCCCATGTTCTGCCTGCTTCCAGAGTCATTTGTGGCGTTGAATGGTTTTCCTTTTCCTTCGCTTGAAAAAACAACAGCACCTGCAAGTGACAGGAAATACGACATTTAACAAAAAAATGAAAGCACAAAAATAAATCATATCTAATGCCATACTTGTTTAATTTAAAATATGCAGTTAAAACTCTATAAAGTTATAAACCACTGCAAGGTACATATTAACCTCCATTGAGGATGACGGATATATTACTAAAGCCAAAATTACAGCAGAATTATTTCTAACTCTTTTCCCCCCTTTCTTTGGAGACAGTCAAATAAGTTACATAATAAACAAGAAAGTTACAAATAAAAGTGACCATTATAGTTTCATGCCAAGACAGAACAGTCGCATTAGTTTGAGAGTTATAATAAATCATTATATATTGAGGATGAAAGGTGTATTTTTGGAAATAAAAGTGTTTTGATCTCCCGTGTATTACTTTTCATTAAGTGCTAGTATGACAAACAGGAATGTAAATGTATTTTAAATATTTATTTAGAATACTGAACCACTACACTAAAATTCACTAATATTGCTGTTGCTGTCCAACATAATTTAAAAGGCACCCTTTAAGCACTCAAAGTTTGGGAAAAGACCTGTTGGTTTTTTTTCAAATGTCTCAAACCAATGTTTAACAGTAATTTTAAAATTCATGTTCTGGTTCAGTGCTGTGAAGAAACATCATGAAGCTAGAATGTAAACTCAAAGTAGACTGGTACAGTATACTGGTATCCTTTCCTCTGCTTCATGATATATTGAGGGAAAATGTGAAGTTGACAAATATTTGTCAATTGCAATGTACTGACAGAGTGGAGAAAGTCAGGTAGGAGCAAAGGGGACAGGAGTATGAGAAGAGCAAACAAATACAAATGAATGAAAAAAGCGAGGGAAAATAAAAGCTAAAAAAGGAGAGAGAAGACGCAGAGGAAAGAAAAACAGAAGAAAGGAGATAAGTGCTTTTAAAAATCAAAGACTAAGCAAGAGAAAAAAATACTGGGAGAAGACAACAAAAAGAGGACCGAAGGGACAGACATATGGAAGAAACTACACTTGTGGCATTTCCTTGCTATGTTAGCATAAAAGGAATTTAGCCCTCTCTCTAAAACCCCAAGATAAAACCTGCTGAGACTTCCTGGAGATCTGCTCTAAGGTTAAAATGAACAATGAAGAAAATATCCACACTATCTTTGTTATTTATTATAATTTCAGAAGTGAATGGGCAAACTTTATTTTAGAATATAGGATAGCTTGCTCAGGACAGATTTGGTGATTTGTTTGTAGTGCTCTATACTACTGTGCTGCACACTAGGTAAGGATTGCTATCCATAGTGTCTTCTTCTCGAGGTTAGAAGTGCTGTGGAAGTGACATATTCTACAGCTACTGCAGTGAAGAGGATCAGTGCGCTTTCAGGTTTCAGAGTGGTAGCCGTGTTAGTCTGTATCTGCAAAAAGTCCTTCAGCTCATCAAGCATCAGCATTAGTTATGTTCCAAAAGGAATCCTGCCTGCTTGGTTGAGATGTGGATTTTGAAAGGGAGAAAAAATAAGGGTCATTAGTGTTCCAAGAGAGACGAGGAATCCACTCATAGTGAGAGGAGAGAGGGAGAGTCACTTTCTCAAAATATTATCAAAAGGCACTCTGTAGCTCAATCACGAACAGAACTGGGGGACAGACACAGACCAAAGCTGGTCAGAATTACGTGACTTTCAGTAGAAAAAACCATTAGTTATTAATAATGAGGAAACCCACAATTAGAAGACCAGAGAAGAATCTATATAGATTAGAGAATTTAACAAACAAATGCACCTAAAATCTGTCCATAAATCCTTAGATTTTTGGGTCAAGCTTTTTTGAAAGCTTTCATTCACCATTCACTACTAGTTATCACACCTTTGGAGGCATGGTATAATCACTCATCAATGCACTGTTTGACAAAACACATGGCATAATACCAGGACATTTAATCTCAGGGCTGGTCTACACTAGCCCACAAGTTCGACGTAAGATACGCAACTTCAGCTACGTGAATAATGTAGCTGAAGTCGAAGTATCTTATTTCGAACTTTAAAGTACTTACCCCTGGTCCACACGGCGGCGCGCAGCTCCCCCGTCGACTCCGCCTGCTCCGTTCGCAGAGCAGGATTACCGGCGTCGACGGGGGAGCACTTCCTGGCTCGATTTATCGCATCTAGACAAGACGCGATAAATTGAACCCAGAAGACTGATCCGACGCCTCCGACGCTGCGGGTAAGTGTAGACTAGCCGTTAGGGTTCTGGAGATATGCCACTTGGACTCCTGCCTCCATTTATTATGTTTCCAGCTCTCAGAAGGATTTTGCCTTGTATTATAGGTTCACTTAGGGCTTGTCTACACAAACATATAGTTTGTGGCAAACTGGGGTGTGGACTAACTGTCTGTGTGGACCATGCTGAAGCACGTTAGCAAGTTGTTAATGTGCTCTGATCTAGGGACTTTGGTTCTGTATGCTTCCTTCCCTATCAGCTTTCAGTCCTTCCTTAGTTGTGATCTATACATTATGCGTGTACTTCACTAGTTCCTGCTCTTATTAGTTTGCTCCTTCCATGAAAATACATGTGGACTTTGCACAACTGCCAATGCAACTGGCACTGGACATGCAGAAAAATTCCATCCTTAACCAATCCAGACAGTGTCTCCCATCAACTCCATGAACCTCATGAACTTTGAAGTATTACTATTACAAAGATCGCTTCTATTAATGGATATTGATCTTAATTGTGATAAATGTAATCTAACAGGACATCCCAATTAAGAGGATTTCACTATATAATGCTGAAGTCAAAAAGCTATTGGTAAGGGGAAATAAATCCTTGAATCTTAATATGTATTAATAAAGTTTTTTGTTGAAGGAACATAAATATACATTCCAAATCATTAAACTGCCTTGGAAGCTCTGATACTACAAATATATATTAACATCTGAAGTGTTGGGAACTCTCAAAGCCCCTAATTTTAACAAATGTAATTTAAATATATCTAAATTTATGGAAAAAAATGTAGACATCTATTTTAAAATCTCCCAACATAAAAGCTCTTATGACAAGATTTAACAGAGCTAAATTTATACCTTAATATACACCTTTACAGACCTAAAACCACCTTCACTCAATGATACTCCACCAAGAAGTAGATCGCGTCAGAACAGGCAACTCATATAGCACAAGAGAACCTACTTCAATGGGGGGGGGGGGGTGACGGACGGACGACGACGACTTTGACTGTACACCCCTAGCTGTCACGTACCACTCCATACTGGAACTTATACAGGTTATCATGAAACAGTTACAACCCATATTTTATGGGGACCATATCCTGAAAGAAATCTTTCCTGAAACCTCTCTTCTGGCCTTCAAGCCTCACCCCATCCTCCAGCTCATCAGCAGAAGCAAGCTTCCCAACAGACCCGGACACCAACTCAAAGCAATACCAGCCTCTCCCATAACACCAGATGCAAAGCAAAACCTGAAGACGTATCTTCACTAATATGATGGTGAATACCACAACACACCTTTCAAGATCCATGGGTCCTACACATGCCTATCACAACATGTGGTGTACTTCATCCAGGGCACCAAATGCCCCAACAACTACATGGGTGAAAACAGACAATCACTACACTCTCAAAAAAACTCTCACAAAATAATAAACGACAAAAAAATATCATATCACTCGTAGTTGAACACTTTTCAAATCCTCTGTTTTCACCCTCAAAGGAAACTTGCACAAACCCAGCAAAAGATGAACCTGGGAACTTAAATTCATAACTCTGCTAGACACCAAAAATCATGGATTGAATAAAGACACTGGATTTATGGCTCACTACAAAATCTATAACCCACTAACCCTTCTTTGTTCTACAATTGTAGAGCTGTTAACTGCACACTTTACCTTGAATGGATTCTTGCAAAATGTGTTAACTCCTTATCTCTTCCACCCTTTAATTTGTGAAATTCTGAGTACCTCTCCCAGACCTGAAGAGCTCTGTGTAATCTTGAAAGCTTGTCTCTTTCACCAACAGAAGTTAGTCCAATAAAAGATATTACCTCACCCAACTTACCTAAATTTATACAGACAGTTTACAAACCCTTGAAGAATACAGTTTGTAACAAAAATCCTGCAGTGTTTAAATATGCTGTCACTAGAGGGCCTCACTATCAAACATACTACTGAATTGCTATAAAACAATTAAATAGTCCACAAATTCTCTGTGCATTTAAGTGTTTGAAACACACAGCTACCACAACTTTAAGTATGCACACAAATATCTATGGATGTTAAAAATTACTATTATACTTAACAGGAAAGAAGGTATCCACGATCTGCAAGGCATGTTCTCATGTACTAACAAATATTTTATGCATTTAAAAATGTTTTCTAAATGACAAAAGTTGATCATGTTTCCTAAACTTCTTGCTTGTGGGTGTAATAACTTCCATCTGTTGCATAAACAGTGATTATCCTACCTAAGGGAAAGCAACAGTTTATCCCCCTTTTCTACACAAGGTAAAACTAGCTTTATGATGGCACCTAGGCTTGCAATCTCAATATTATGCTTAAAAGTCTTCCTCCCTTCTCCCCATCAAGTGCATTACCAAATCTTGCATTTTGTTCAATGTCTCCAAAATGCTTCTTAATCCCCACTGCTAAAAATTTTGACCCAAGGTTTAGGGCTCTACACATGAAAAATAATTCAAAATGAAATAGGGTGTGAATTTAAAGAGCATTAACTATTCCTGATTAACTCTGTGTGCGGAAGTTCTTATTCCAGAATAAGAGTGCTAAATTCCAAATTAGCTTAATCCATTTTGGAATAAGAGTGTCCACTGATGGAGTTAACTATTCCTAATTAAACAGGATTAACTATTCTCTGTATAGACAAGCCTTTATTCTTTCCCCCTTTGTATACTGCCACTACTTCATCTTCTCTGACCTTCGAGTTCCACCTCACTTTAGTCTAGTTTATCCAAATTTCATGACTATAGACATTTATCTACCTTATTGCTATGATGTCACTGCGCTTCTCAAGTCTCTCATTGCTCAGTCTCCTTTCACTTCTCTCTCATGCCTATCTCCACCTGTAAAGTTTTTTGTTATTTTGCTCTTGCCTCTCATAAACCCTTCACTCAGTTAATTCTACATTTTTTCTTGTTGCTTTTATCTCCTCCCTCCAAATCATGTTCTCCTATACCTTGGGCAACCTCCTACCTCCAGTGTACCAAGCAGCTTCACTCTCCTTCAATTTGCCTCCAAGATACTGGAATATTAAACTTTCTCTTTTGGCTCTGACGCTACCACACTAGCCTCCACTCTGGTACTTCCCCACATACCACTCCTATTCTTATCCAGGATATGATTATATTTTAATGAAGCCATCATAACAGATATAATAAAGCACCCCCAAGAGATTTTCCCTGGTCTCCCTGTTTTATCACTCCAATTTAATTCATGTGTTGATATTTGTATGCATTTTATCTGTTATTTAATATTCATATTACAATCATTCCCACCCACCCCTTCAGGATTGGCACTTCACTGTGCTAGGTTCTGCACATACAAAGACTCTGTCGTAGAGGGCTTACAATTTCACAAATTCGTGGAACTAATCAACAGCTGGAAGTTCCATCCCAGGGGAAAAAATAGTTGCTAATCTTTCATAACTGTTGTTCTTCAAGATGTGTTGCTCATGTCCATTCCATTGTAGCTGTGTGTGCTCGCCACATGCACCGGTGCCGGAAGTTTTCCTCTCAGTGGTATCTGTAGGGAACCGGCTCTGGCGCCGTTTGGAGTGGCACGTGTATGCGCTACTATAAGGGGCGCTGCTGGCTCCCCCATTTCTTCTTGCTGGAACTCTGACAGAGTGGAAGGAGGGTGGGTCATGGAATGGACACGAGCAACACATCTCGAAGACCAACAGTTACAAAAGGTTAGTAACTGTTTTTTCTTCTTCATGTGACTGCTCATGATCATTCCATTGTAGGTGACTCCCAAGCAGTACGTCTGGAGGTAGGTACAAGTTCATGGACGTGTCTATTGCAACACAGCTCTACCAAAGCCAGTGTCATCTGTGGCTTGTTGGGTGATGGCGTAATGCATCGTGTACGTGTGTACCGAAGACCACGTCACGGTCCTGAAGATGTCCTGGATAGGGACATGTACTAGGAAAGCAGCTGAAGACACCTGTATCCTTGTCAAATGAGCCTTCACTATCAGTGGAGGCACAGCCCCTGCTACCTTGTAGCAAGTATGGATGCAGGTGGTGATCCAGGTTGAAATCTTCTGAGAGGACACAGAAAGGCCCTTCTTATCCTGTCAGCTACTGCAATAAGTACCCGTGGTGGGTTCGGGAGGTGCTTGTGCAGGTGACGTCTGGCCGGTGAGCAGACCAACGCCAACCACATCTGGAGGGGACGCAGCCCGAGTCTTGCATGCCAGACAACGTACGTGCATGCTGCCATGTGCCTCACAGTCAGACAGACCCAGGCATTGGTGAGCAGATGGGCAGTGTCGCTGGCAATCAAATCTGACATTGCCTTGAACCTGGCCTCTGGCAGGAATGCTCTGTCTCGGGTAAAGTTGAGTACCGCTCCGATAAACTATATCCTTTGGACTGGGACCAATGTTGATTTTTGTTCATTTATCAACAGGCCTAGAGCTTGACAAGTGGCTGGCAACGTCTTGACACTGCACTGGACCTGGATCGGCCCTTGATGAGCCAGTCATCAATGTACAAGTAGATCTGGATACTCTGACAACTGAGGAAGGTCACCAACATGCACTTCGTAAACACTCTTGTCGCCGTTGCTAGGCTAAAAGGGAGCCTTCAAATTGGTAGTGGGAGGTCCCAACTATGAAATTTAAGAACCGTCTGTGTCCATGAATCATAGAATCATAGAATCTCAGGGTTGGAAGGGACCTCAGGAGGTCATCTAGTCCAACCCCCTGCTCAAAGCAGGACCAACCCCAACTAAATCATCCCAGCCAGGGCTTTGTCAAGCCTGACCTTAAAAACCTCTAAAGAAGGAGATTCCACCACCTCCCTAGGTAACCCATTCCAGTGCTTCACCACCCTACTAGTGAAAAAGTTTTTCCTAATATCCAACCTAAACCTCCCCCTCTGCAACTTGAGACCATTACTCCTTGTTCTGTCATCTTCTACCACTGAGAACAGTCTAGATCCAGCCTCTTTGGAACCCCCTTTCAGGTAGTTGAAGCAGCTATCAAATCCCGCCTCATTCTTCTCTTCTGCAGGCTAAACAATCCCAGTTCCCTCAGCCTCTCCTCATAAGTCATGTGCTCCAGTCCCCTAATCATTTTTGTTGCCCTCCGCTGGACTCTTTCCAATTTATCCACATCCTTCTTGTAGTGTGGGGCCCAAAACTGGACACAGTACTCCAAATGAGGCCTCACCAGTGCCGAATAGAGGGGAATAATCGCGTCCCTCGATCTGCTGGAAATGCCCCTACTTATACAACCCAAAATGCCATTAGCCTTCTTGGCAACAAGGGCACACTGTTGACTCATATTCAGCTTTTCGTCCACCGTAACCCCTAGGTCCTTTTCTGCAGAACTGCTGCCCAGCCATTCGGTCCCTAGTCTGTAGCAGTGCATGGGATTCTTCCGTCCTAAGTGCAGGACTCTGCACTTGTCCTTGTTGAACCTCATCAGATTTCTTTTGGCCCAATCCTCTAATTTGTCTAGGTCCCTCTGTACCCTATCCCTACCCTCCAGCGTATCAACCACTCCTCCCAGTTTAGTGTCATCTGCAAACTTGCTAAGGGTGCAGTCCACACCATCCTCCAGATCGTTGATGAAGATATTGAACAAAACCGGCCCCAGCACCGACCCTTGGGGCACTGCACTTGATACCAGCTGCCAACTAGATATGGAACCATTGATCACTACCCGTTGAGCCCGACCATCTAGCCAGTTTTCTATCCACCTTACCGTCCATTCATCCAGCCCATACTTCTTTAACTTGCTGGCAAGAATACCGTGGAAGACTGTATCAAAAGCTTTGCTAAAGTCAAGAAATAGCACATCCACTGCTTTCCCCTCATCCACAGAGCCGGTTATCTCATCATAGAAGGCAATTAGGTTAGTCAGGCATGACTTGCCCTTGGTGAATCCATGCTGACTGTTCCTGATCACTTTCCCCTCCTTTAACTGGTTCAGAATTGATTCCTTGAGGACCTGTTCCATGATTTTTCCAGGGACTGAAGTGAGACTGACTGGCCTGTAGTTCCCCGGATCTTCCTTCTTCCCTTTTTTTAAAGATGGGCACTACATTAGCTTTTTTCCAGTCATCCGGGACCTCCCCCGATTGCCATGATTTGTCAAAGATAACGGCCAATGGCTCTGCAATCTCATCGGCCAACTCCTTTAGCACCCTCGGATGCAGTGCATCCGGCCCCATGGACTTGTGCTCGTCCAGCTTTTCTAAATAGTCCCGAACTATTTCTTCCTCCACAGAGGGCTGGTCACCTCCTCCCCATACCGTGCTGCGGAGTGCAGCTGTCTGGGGGCTGACCTTGTCTGTGAAGACAGAGGCAAAAAAAGCATTGAGTACACTAGCTTTCTCCACATCCTCTGTCACTAGGTTCCCTCCCTCATTCAGCAAGGGGCCCACACTTTCCTTGACTTTCTTCTTGTTGCTCACATACCTGAAGAAACCCTTCTTGTTACTCCTAACATCTCCAGCTAGCTGCAACTCCAAGTGTGATTTGGCCTTCCTAATTTCACTCCTGCATGCCTGAGCAATACTTTTATACTCCTCCCTGGTCATTAGTCCAATCTTCCACTTCTTGTAAGCTGCTTTTTTGTGTTTAAGACGAGCAAGGATTTCACTGTTAAGCCAAGCTGGTCGCCTGCCATATTTGCTTTTCTTCCTACACATCGGGATGGTTTGTTCCTGCAACCTCTATAAGGCTTCTTTAAAATACAGCCAGCTTTCCTCGACTCCTTTCCCCCTCATGTTATTCTCCCAGGGGACCTTGCCCATCAGTTCCCTGAGGGAGTCAAAGTCTGCTTTTCTGAAGTCCAGGGTCTCTGTTCTACTGCTCTCCTTTCTTCCTTGTGTCGGGATCCTGAACTCGACCATCTCATGGTCACTGCCTCCCAGGTTTCCATCCACTATTGCTTCCTCTACTATTTCTTCCCTGTTTGTGAGCAGCAGGTCAAGAAGAGCTTTTCCCCTAGAATACGTGAAAGTAAGCATCTTTCAGGCTGAGGGTGGAGTACCAGTCTCCCGGATCCAGTGAAGGAATGGAGGAGGCCAGGGAGACCATGCAGATCTTCAACTTCTTGAGATACTTGTTGAGGCTCTGCAGGTTGAGGATGAGGCGTAGACTCGCCCCACTTGGCCTTTGGGATAAAAACATAGCGGGATTAAAACCCTTTCCCCTTCAAGTGCAAAGGGACTTTGTCCACGGCTCCCACCCGCAAAAGGCCCTGCACCTAGTGAGCGAGCAGATGCTCACAAGGGTCTCTGCATAGGGATAGGGGGCGATAGAAAAACTGGAGGGTATACCCCCCTGCTGCTGTGCTGAGGATCCACTAACTGATGTTATAGAGGCCCAGGCACAGAGGAAGGAAAACAAGCAGTTGGAAAAAAGCAGGGGTGCTGAAAGGCCTCCGGCGTGGACGGCACCACCAGGTGCCAAGTACCTCTACCGCTTCCCGGGGTGGCAGGCAGGTCTCAAAGGGGGCTCGACAGCTCAATGGGTGCTGGAGTCTGTCCACTGTCTGGAGGGGAAGAGCTGCTCCGCGTGGGTCTTTACTCTCCTCCAGCCCTCTCCTTCCCTTTATGGAACATAGAAGAACACCTTCTCACGGCCTTTCTTTGCTTTTTAGCTGGTACCAGGGATGGGAATTGGCACCAGTCGGAGGCTGGTGCTGGCAGTGCACTCCGCACCAATGCTGTGGTGCTTGGAGCAGAGTCCGATCTAGCCAGCTCTGAGGCTGGTGCAAGGGCCGACTCCCTAAGGAGCGCTCTAATTCGAATGTCCTTCTCCTTTCTGGTTCGCAGCTTGAAACTTTTACAAATGCAACACTTGTCACACTTGTGGGTCTCCCCCAAACACCTCAGAGAGCTTCGATAGGGATCACTGACTGCCATAGGTTTTCTGCAGCAGTCACAAGGCTTGAAGTCCATGGATTGGGGCATGCCCTGTCCGTAGGCTAAGTCCCGTAGGGGACTAACTATTCCTAACAATCACTAAGGGAAATAATAAACTATACAAACTTTATAAGAATTATATTCAAGAGATTCACAACTAGGCACAGCTGAGAAGGAAAGCATGCCGAGGCAAGAAGACATTCCAGCACCATCACTGGCAGTAAGAAATAACGGAGGGAGGGGGAGCTGGCGGTGCCCCTTCTACTGGTGAATACACGCGCCACTCCAGAGGGAGCCAGAGCCGGTCCCCTACGGATACCACTGAGGGAAAAACTTCCGGCACCGTTACACGTGGCAAGCACACACACTACAATGGAATAGACATGAGCAATCACTCCAAGAAGTTTATATTTTAACATTTTAATTTGACCTGAATCAGAACAAAGTTAAAATATTGAAATTTTCACAGAATAAAATGTTGCAAAAAAACCCTGGATTTCAAAATGTTGGAGTATTTTGACCAACAAGGAACACTGCCATTTGAGAATCAAAACACTCAGTTTGTGCTTAGTTTGACTTTGAACTGTATTTGACTGAGCTGCTGCAGTGCTTCACAGGAGTTGTAGTTCGGGGTCCTCATGTCCCCAATCTTCCCTATAAGCCAGGCTCCCTGGCCAGAATACGTCTTCTGTGAGGGTGCCAAGGTGGGTCAAGCAGAGGACAAACTGTGCTGCATCATGGGATATGTAACTTAGTTAAGGAGCCCAACCCACAATGGACAATGGAGACATGTAGCATCTGAAACAGACTCCCATAAAGCACTGCAACATGCAATTCAGTGTTGAACTGAGCTAAAATGAAATGTTTTGATTTGGTTCCACAAATCAAAGTATTTCCATTCAAGACAACTTGAGCCAAAACAAAATATTTGTATTGCCAAAATTTTATTTTCCCTGCAGAAAATTTTGATTTTGTGGAAACTGTATTTTCCACAGGAAAAACACTGACAAAATCCCTAACTCTTAAAATTTGATTGTGAATTCTTTGGGACAGGAACTTGGTCTTAAAGCTATAAAACATCATGCAAACTTATGGCACTATAAAATAATTAAATAGCCACATATATAATAGAAAACATTTAATTTAAAATTAGAGTATTTCATTTTTAAAAATTAGGCTGAGTGTAAATACTGCGCTGATTTAAAATATATGACCAACACAATCACAGTACTTTTGTGATATCAAAGTATATTTGTATATTTTTAATATATGTATATTTTGTGTGCGCGCACACATATATATTACATACACACAGAGAAAGCACAGTAAAAATACTGTTGGGCTGACAATTATCAAGTGTACCTTTTCAAGCAATCGGATGCTTACAGGAAAACAAGCTACCAGATTCACAAGGTCAACAGAAGTAGTATATCTACATCTGGCTAAACTATGCCTGCGTCCATAAATCACTGGCAGCTAGCTGTGAGAGCAATTTTTCTGCAATCTAAAAAAATCCCTGAAACCGAAAATAAATTCTGTTTAGGCAGTAAACTGTGAGCCTCATGATATTTTGGGCAAATACTAAATTCATGCTCCTGGAATATGGGAAAAGATTACAAATGAACATTTCTGGAAAGCTTTAACTTTGTTCATATTTTCAGAGGGAGAAAATACTAGGCAAAGGAACAAAAAGTAATTAGTTTCTTGACAAAATACCAAGTTTCCTTAAAAAAAGTTACATATAATGTCTGTCCTTAGTACAGATATGAAAAATATAGTTGTACTTACATTTTACATTGCTGTTTGAACATTAAGTAATCCTCACAACATCCTATAAACTAAGTTTTATTTTATTTTTGTAGTTAAGATTCTTGCAATATATAGTTATAAAGCAATTAATAACTGAAAGAATCCCTAATGCATACACCTAGTATATTACAGCTTGCAGCAGCTTTTTTTGCCTTTAATTACTAAGAAAACATAAAACCAGTTCTAAAAGGATGGTGAAGCAGAAGGTGTAGTTTAGATTCCATTAGCAATAAAATAGTTGTCCTCTCTGGGAAAGTGAAATTCCCATGTGTCACAAAGATTAATAGGAGTCAGACATAAAGAGATAGGTTAAGATTCATTTGTTTAGTATATGAGATGCAACAGCAAAAAAAAAAAAAATTAGGCCAAAAAATCAAACATAGGCACCTAAATAAGTGGTTTTTTTCAGACACTGAAGATAAATGCTATATAAATCAAAGGAAGCAGCAATTTCTGAGCATCTCTTAAAACTGTCTGGACTTCATTTTTTAGGTGCCTGAATATGGATTTAATTGTCTAACTGTAAGCTTCTATATTTGAAAATTTTGGCCTTATTCTTCATCATTTTTCCAGACATGAGCATCTGGCAACAGCTTTAGTATAAGTCAAGCCAAATCTACAAATCATCTAGCATGTAGACTATTGAGACAAGTAGTGTTTTGTAAATTACATAATGAACTTTAAGTAGCTGCCCTGAAAATCAGTAACATCAGAAATAATCTGAAGTTAGTTATGGCAGGGGTTCTCAAACTGGGAGTCTGGACCCCTCAGAGCAGTGGTCCCCAACGCGGTGCCCGTGGGTGCCATGGCGCCCGCCGGGGCATTTATGGGCACCCGCCCACCAAGTAGTGCCCAGCAGGGGAGAGAAGCCACGGCCCCATGCCTGCCAGGGACAGAGAACTCTGGGGCTACAGGTGTTCTCTGTCCCTGGCAAGAGCGGGCCTGCGGCTTCTCTCCGCACTGCCCCGCGCCTGCCGGGGACAGAGAACTCCGGGGCTGCGGGCGCCAGTGTTCTCTGTCCCTGGCAGGCACGGGCCGCGGCTTCTCTCCGCACTGCCCCGTGCCTGCCGGGGACAGAGAACTCCGGGGCTGCGGGCGCCAGTGTTCTCTGTCCCTGGCAGGCACGGGCCGCGGCTTCTCTCCGCACTGCCCCGTGCCTGCCGGGGACAGAGAACTCCGGGGCTGCGGGCGCCAGTGTTCTCTGTCCCTGGCAGGCACGGGCCGCGGCTTCTCTCCGCACTGCCCCGTGCCTGCCGGGGACAGAGAACTCCGGGGCTGCGGGCGTTTTGCCCCAAAATTTTGCCCCAAAATGAGTGGTTCAAATAAAAGACAACGTACGTATTATTTCAACTCAGAGTGGGAAGAATCCTATTGTTTTATTGAAAATAAAGGGAAATGTGTTTGCTTATTGTGCGGTGGTACTGTTCCAGTGCCGAAAAAACAATGTTGAACGCCATTTCCAAACTAATCACGGCTCTTTTGACATTAGCAATCCACTTAAATCTGAGTTGAGAAAGAAGAAAATTAATCAACTCAAATCAAACCTATCTGCCCAGCAATCTGTTTTCACTAGACAAGTG
Organism: Chelydra serpentina; assembly: GCA_037349315.1. Classification (NCBI taxonomy): domain Eukaryota; kingdom Metazoa; phylum Chordata; order Testudines; family Chelydridae; genus Chelydra; species Chelydra serpentina. Next base: position 35,834,820 of record JBAIAC010000042.1, read on the forward strand.
GTAAAGTCTAAAAGTGTTACTATTGGTTCCTTTAAAATTGCTCATCTGCTGGCAAAGAAGAAAAAACCTTTTCAAGATGGTGAATTGTTGAAGGAAGCATTTTTGACTGGTGCTGATTGCCTGTTTCAAGGATTTCCTAACAAGCGTGAGATTTTGTCGGCAATACAAGACTTGCAGTTATCAGACAACACAGTTACGAGGAGGATACATGCAATTTCAAGCAACATGCAAACTCAGCTAAAGGATGACTTGGAAATATGTAACTGGTTTTCACTGCAGTTTGATGAGTCGACAGATATATCGGATACAGCGCAGTTGGCAGTTATGGTGAGGACAGTATTTAGTGACTTCACCATAAAAAAGAGTTACTAAAAGTATTGCCTATGAAAGGGCGAACAAAGGGTGAGGACATCTATAATTTATTCAAATCATACGCAACATCAATTAGTATGCCACTACACAAGCTGTCTGCGATCACCACTGATGGGGCACCAGCAATGATGGGTACCGCCAATGGATTAATTGCACGCTGCAAGAAGAATGAATCCTTTCCGAACTTTATGTCTTATCATTGCATTATCCACCTAGAAGCTTTGTGCGTCAAAGTTCTTTCTTTCCAACAAGTCATGAATGTCGTTATTAAAATAATTAATGCTATTTGAGTGAAACCTTTGCAACACCGACTTTTTAAAGCCCTGTTGAAAGATGTTGATGATAAACAATCTGATCTTATCTTTCACACAGAAGTACGATGGCTGAGCAAAGGTAAAGTTCTTGCACGGTTTTTAAGCCTAATTGAACAGATCAAAGAATTTCTGAAGTCCACATATCAGAACTTCAAGCAACTAGAAGACTCCAGCTGGTTAATGAACTTGGCTTTTCTTGCCGACATCACTGACAAATTGAACATTTTAAATCTTGAGCTCCAGGGAAAAGACAAACGTGGCTCAAATGACAGGTTCTGTAAAATCATTCAAAGCAAAACTGATCTTGTGGATGTCACATATGAAGATGAAGTTTCTCGTACATTTCCCAAGTATGAAGAAAACGGTATGTGACAGTGATTTTAATCCAGCACCATTTTGTGATCCACATTCAAACACTTCTGGAACAAGAGATTTCAACACTTCACCATCATTGAGCCTGTAGTTGCCTTTCTTGTGAATCCTTTTACTTGCCAAATAGAGGTAACAGAAATGGCTACATCAATTGCGAGTCTCATTCAAGTAAGAACAGAAGATGTAGAACTGGAGATTTTGGACCTTCAGAATGATATTGTGCTAAAATCCTGCGCAACAGATGAAAACTTTTGGAATCTGGTTGACCGAAAAAAGTTTCCTGCCTTAAAAAATGTATCATACAAAATAAAATCTTATTTCGGTTCCACTTAACTATGCGAAGTTCTGTTTACAACAATGAACATCATAAAATCAAAATACAGATCTCGGCTTACAGACGTCCATCTTGACGACTGCTTATGAACGGGAATATCATCCTACTCTCCCAACTATGAAAAATTGGCTGAAGAAATGCAGTGCCAAAAATCGCACTATTAGAAAAACCACGTGAATTAATGATACCGATTTTCCATTAAGTGCCGATGAGCGCGTATGATCAACTTGTGTTTAACTTTTTTTCATATTTGTTTGTTTATTGAAATCCAGATACAAGTAACAATATCAAGGGGGGGGGAGAAGGGATAGCTCAGTGGTTTAAGCATTGGCCTGCTAAACCCAGAGTTGTGAGTTCAATCCTTGAGGAGGCCATTTAGGGATCTGGGGCAAAAATTGGGGATTGGTCCTGCTCTGAGCAGGGGGTTGGACTAGATGACCTCCTAAGGTCCCTTCCAACTCTGATATTCTATGATTCTATGATTAATACAAATATTTTTTAATTAACCATAACTGGATATCTATGTTTTAAAGTAAGAATAATAAATATATTTGGACCAGCAGTTGAACAATGTTTTACTTTTTTAAAATAAATAAGATGAAAACTGTTTGATATTTATTTTGTAAAAACTCCTTAATTTTTCTACAGGTAGATTAAAAAAAGAGCAAATTCACATGGTAAGGTGAAAGAATAACTGCCGAATAATGTAATTAATACCTTTTACATGTAAAATTCCCTTTTTTATCTTATGGATTCATATATTATGTAATATTAAATATGATTTTTTTAATTATTTAATGTACAAATACAAAATAAGTCTTGTAAAATCGTTGGCACCCGCCACACTCTTCTGAAAACATGAATGTGCTATTGGCCACAAAAAGGTTGGGGACCACTGCCTCAGAGGTTTATGAGGTTATTATGTGGGGGGTCGCGAGCTGTCAGCCTCCACTCCAAACCCCGCTTTGCCTTCAGCATTTATAATGATGATGATGATATATAAAAAAAAAGTGTTTTTAATTTATAAGGGGGGTTGGACTCAGAGGCTTGCTATTTGAAAGGGGTCACCAGTACAAAAGTTTGAGAATCACCGAGCTATGGTCTTTAAAAGTGCTTTGGTGAAACGAGGTCATAGCAGTGATAAATACTACTATATACCATTAAGAATAATATTCTAAGGCAGATTTATTTGTACCGTGAGTAATTTCATCTTATACTGATGGACTTTCAAAAGAGATTTTTCCACTGCAAGTATAATCCAAGAAATGTTTTGAGTTGAGATTTATTGTAAGGCTTTACAAGTGGCCTAATTCCCCCTAATATCTCCCATCTTGATAACTCTAATATTTTGGGTAGTCCTAACATCAAAGAAGAAACACATGTGAGTATCAACTATTTGGGGAAGAGACTACTGTATCTCTTTCTAGAGATCCTAACACAATGGGGCCCCAGTGAAACTGTATCTGACCTCTGGGCACTACTGTCTGTAATACTACCCTTATCTCTAGTAATAATGTACCACCACCTTCATGCATGAGTGTCTCCATTTGATGACCAGCTGGACACACCGTTGTGAGATCATATTTTCCAAAGCAATACAGAAGTGTCAGTTAAAACCCTTATTTATTTTCTAATAATCAAGGAAAATCTGTTTGATTGTTTATTACAAATTGCACTATTCAAATGGATGTATTTAATTCCCACATACTATACATCAACAAATACTTTTCCCTTTCACTGTGATTTATGTACCCTGCAGTTAAGTTTTTGTAATTAGTTAGCAAGTTGTCAATGACTAATAATTTAGTAAGTACTATGTTTAAAAAAATATGCAAAGTTCAAACATTTTCTAGTATTTAGTGCCAGTTCAGATAAATTAGTTATTTCCTAGATATTAAATTGTTACCTGAATAGGAAAACATCTGAAAACATCAATGTTTTTCTACTAAAATAGCATAGCAAATATATAAAAAACATTGATACTGTACTGTCCACTTAAAAGTATTAGAGAAAATATGCACAGACTACACCACTTGAAACAAACAAGAGTTGAAGCAGGCAAAACAGCTCCTTAACATGCTGGTATTTCTTCCTGCCTCCAAGAAGGCTGTCTAATGGTACTATGTACTTCAAATACTTTTGCTTAGGTTTTCCAATTGTAATTGCCATTTTAATGGCTTTTTTTTTTCCTTCATAAAGTTTTAAGCCACGCAAAGAACAAAGCCAATGGAGCTATTTCTGCCTGCCTACACTTTGGAACTCACCACATGTTCAACACTTTCTGGCAGCTATGCACAAAAAATAAGGAAAAAAAGAGAATCAGAACACCATAAACCATGCAAAAGTTCTACAATTCTCACGAGACTTGTATTCAATATAGTGATTTAAAAAGACAGTAACATTTCTTACCAAGCTGTTATCTAACATGTCAAAATCAAGTATGGATTCACTACTCTAAAGTGAATAATTTGTGTTATATTAACTTTAACTAATGGAATCAACTTTAAGGATAACAGATATTCTAATATTTAATTATCTGAAGCCCACATAATTAAAGCTCAAAAATATTGGAGTATTTTGCTACTTCCTAGTACAAGGAAGGTTCTTTTAATAAGTAAATAGGTAAATGAAATGCTGATTAGCTCAGTACTGGGAATCAAAACACTGGCTTTTAAACTTTAACAGATAAGAACAATACATACTTTGTTTCATCCATTACTTCTACTTCTGTAGGGGCTGTGATAGGAGCGTTCGAACGGCCTGCAGTTGGGTCATCTGTGTTCAATTCTCCATTTGTTGAGCTTACAACCTGCAATTATCAAAAGTATTTTAAGTCATGCAAGTGCACATGTAGGATTCTGAAACTACATAACATACTGAAAAATCCAGATTAGCGTTATTAATATATGACCATTTTAGATGCTTTCATGACCATCATTCTTCTAATACAATTTACTAACTTTACTCCATGCACTCACTGTCCTGCTGCTACAAGAAAAGCGATCTACAAGACTGACTCCTTAAAAATGGCAGACTGAGGCTTAGTCTACACTAGCACTTTTGTCAGCAAAACTTTTGTTGATCAGGGGTGTGGAAAAAACAAACCCTTAACCGACATAAGTTTCACCCACAAAAGCACCAGTGCGGACAGCACTATGTCAGTGGGAGAGTGGTAAAGTCCGTAGTGTAGACATAGCCTAAGTGCAGCACCACAGTATTTAGGACTGACAGCCCCAGATCCTCAGCTTTCTTTGATACAATCACTATGACAATGCAAGAACATGACAATATTAAGGAAGAAACTGTTCTGACCATTTGGCAAGAGCAGCGGGTGAGAACATAGGGAGCCAAGGCGCTGTTGATTTCCCACTACCTAGCAGTATGCAGTATACTTAGGAGTTGGAGAGGAGGCAGCCAGGGCATCTGCCAATTTTCATATGACTTCAGAGGCCTCCTGGAATGTCACCTTTTGGCCAGCGGATCTCCAGGACTCCAAGTCAGGGAAGGCAAGGTTGCACTGGCAATGTTGTGGCTGTCCCCTCCTGATTAGTGGTCACCGTTACAAGGCTTGCAGGCCTCTCAAATGGTTCCTGGTTGCCCCAAGAACAGGCACTTTGCAAGAGTCAAGTCTGTTTTCTGCCTAATGTACGATACTGCCTGATACCAACAGACTCAGTGCAGTCCTACCCTAGCTCTGCCGTCTCCAGGGCCTCTCTGAGTTGCTTAGCCGCCCGCCACCCTTGTTCCAGATGGAACCAGGTGGGTCATTCTGCAAAAAGCATTCACCAGGGGTGGAAAGACTGTTGGCTGCAAGGCCCAAAGTGTTTGCTCTAAGTTCCCCTGCAACACAGGAGCATTAACTACCATCAAATAGGTATGCTCTTACCTTCTACACCCATCTTCTCCCAAACTCCTTCCCAACTTCCCAGACCATCCTGGCTTTCAGGACCCCTGGCTTGGTTTTTAGCCAACTACGATCTACAACTATTATCATTCCCCTAGCCACCAACAGGGCAAATGAGGTCATTCCAGAGCCTTCTCCGTGATTTTATTTTGGACAGTTTGCCAGTCAGTTGGCTGACTGAGGGTAGGTGAAGACAGAGTGCACATCAGATCAGGGGATCCCACCCTGTAAGGCAAAGGGCAGGTCTACTAGCCCAGTGCAGAAAAGCTATATCTGCATGATGATACAATTCCAGTTGGGATAATACGGTGGCAGGAGCCTGTAGGACACAGAGGTGAAACTTAGCATGCAGTCAGTGCCCAGAACAGCAGGTAGGATGAAACTAGATGGGACAGATAGGGGTCACCAGCCAAGTCAACATTATGGTTAGGGAATACGAAGATGGCCCAAGAGCTCATACTTCAGAAGATTCTTAACCATTTGTGATTAAGGGTTATATAGGGAGACGAGCCAGGTGAGAAAAATCACCCCTATTGTGCCATTTACTGGATTACTTTAACAAGTTGTATTACTGTAGCTACTGTGGAATTATAGGCAGAGCTGGTAGCACTACCTGCTAAGGTAGTCCCACACTTCCTACTAAAATCCTGTTTTAGCTGCTTATAACTTTGCCAATTTTTAACCATCTGGGTTGAAATTTTCTATGCTAGGTGTATGCTTAAGGCTGATTTTTTTTTTAAATGTTTCAGCTAAAATGGTTCCACCATTTCCAAGAATGAGATTAGGAAAAAAAAATACAATAGTTATGCCAATGTTAAAAAAATATTGATGACCTTTTCTTTGAGAAACTCTAGCTCTCCCATGTTTCGGAACAGGGATCTGAAATTTCCCAAGATGACGATGGAAGAGATGTATATTTTGCATCCTCATAAAAATACATTCAATTTTGGACAAGCTACAAGCCCCTGAAAAATCTCAGATGCACGTGCTCAGCAGAGCTTTGTTACAATGTAGCTAAATTATCGAAAGATTCCATCTACACTGAGCATGCTCTGGGGTCCAGAGCTGCAGGGGATGAAAAGGACTTTCCTTGCAATTGCTGCTCCCAGGTGCTGCAGGCTAGGGTGAGGTCAGGCATGGCAAGTGAGAATAGGGAGATTCTCTCCTGTGCTCTCAATGTTCTCTCCCCTGCACCCAGGAAGCATTGAGAAGGAAGTCACCTGACTTGAATGCAGAAAGGCCAAGAGCCTGATATGGGAAGAAGGTGGAACAGACTGGGACAAGGAGCCTCGGGGGCAGGATAGAGGGTATAGGCTGGGTCTGGAATCTGGCTGGAAGGGAGAGAAACTGGGACTGGATAAAATGGAGACAATAGTACTTCCCTACCTCACAAGAGTGTTGTGAGGGTAAATACATCTCACACGCAATACTGAGAAGGGCCATATAAATTACCTCCAGTAGATAGACTGTGAGACAGGAAGACAAATCAAATGAGTAGCTGGGATGGAGGGACTAAAATTGGTTGAGGACCACTACTAGGAAGACTAAGAGCCAGCTGCGGGTAAACGGGGTGGGATGACTCAAAGCCTGTACGGGAAGACTGAGTGGATGATGAAATGGTGGGGGGACTTGTACTAGCTGGGCAAGGAGACATGGGGATAAGGAGCCTGGGGAACCATCACTAATATAAGGAGGACATATGAGAGGGACAGGTACCAGCAAATTTCTACATTTCAGGTAATCAGCAGAACTGGATAATGTATGGCCAGTTCTTCAAATACATAAATAGGCAGTTCATTCTGGCTATGGCTGAGCCGGCACTGTCACATTCGTACTTTCACTCTGTGGCCTTTCCCTTTTTTCTTGCAGGAAACCTTAGATCCCAACTCTGTAGCTCTATGAACATTAGAAATAGGAGGGATTTAGCTAGGAATCATTGCTTCACATGGGACAAAAGGTTCCTCATCACTTGGGAATCCTACAGGTCCATGCGCTAAGCTTGCTCCATTGCTGAATGATTGGTATTCTAAAGAGATCTTTTCCTCTTGGCTTTCTCGATGAGCAAGCTGGCTGCAGTGAATGAAGGGCCTCACCAGGTGGCCTGCATTGAAGGGTGTGTGTTGGCAGGCATCCTACTGATTAGCTATTTATGTCTGGAATGGGACCAGTTAGAGTTCCCCCTCTAGTTCTCAAAAACAGAGAAAAGGGGTATTCAGGTGAGCCCAGAACTCCTGTGTCAAAGTTTTGTTTTTCTTCACTGAGCATGAAATTCTCCCTTTACTCAGTACCAATTGCCTGTCATCCTCTAGAGCAATGGTTTTTGATATTTTCTGCACTCTGACTTCATGCTACAACATAAAAGAATTGCAGAACCTCCTTCCCATGTGGCCATAAAGAATGAAAGGTTGACAACTCATTCTGAAGAACCCTTAATGCGGTTGGAGCTCATACTAACATATCCATCCCTTCTACCCTGGAACCAATGTATCAGTTGTCACTGCCAGGTGCTTGAAAGCAGTTGTCTGGTTGGCTGGCAAGTGGTACTCAGTTTGCTTCCAGTTATACATCCAACTCTTCAGTAGACTATGCACTCACATCTTTAGCCTTCCTTCCTAGTGTTTTCCTGGAGTGGGATTCAGCTGACTTGTGATTTGATCACCTGGGGAAGATGATAGGGTTATGTATGGGGATAAGCTCATGCTGCTCATCCACATGTAATAGAAACACATATAGCTTGCATGTCATCATCCAACTTTGGGGAAATTATGTGATTTCAAAAACTGATATAGACTTGTTGGATAAGATAACAATGCAGTGTAAGAATTTTACCAGATGTTCCTAAGGCCAGCCAGGTTTAGTCTGAACTCTACTGCATAGGCACCCATGCATCTTGCACCTTTCCTTGCATGACTGACTACAGATATAGAAACACAGCAAGGAAAGCAAGAACATGAAAAAATCTGAAGAATTAATTACTTAATTTTACCCCTGGGGGAATTTTGTCAAAGTAACACAATATAATCACAACAGTTTTAATTATTTCTGGTCATTTATTCAAAATACCTATCAGCAAGTATGTCTGTAACAATACAGACAACAAAAGAAGATTCAGGAAATGTTTTTTGACAAATAGATTCCCTACTAGGAATATTAACGCAGAATTCTCAGTAACAATTAATTTAAGCTACAATACACAACCGTATTTCCCGCACCCCTCAGAAGCAGTGCAAAGGGTTTGGGGAGTCAGGGGAAATGGAGGAGCTAATGTAGAGGGAAGTAAATTGCTAGGAAGGAGCCTGGATGTGAACTTGGGGAAAGACATCCCCTGTGAAGAGATGTGTAGTGGTCCTTCCACAACACAAGTGCTGGACTTCCAGAATTAGTATGATTTTGGCCTGGGTCCACAAAGCCAAAAGAAGCTGAATCAAGGAACAAGTGGATTTTCTAGCCCATGGGACCACATCTATGAACGATGATAATGCCCAGCATATGCAAAATCCATTTGACTTCCTGATCTGAGCTGCTAAGGTAATTACCTTGTTAACTGCCTTGTTTTGGAGATGTGTTAAGATGAGAAACTCTGGTAGCCAACAAGGCCAAGGATAAAATTAGGTTTGAAAATGCTCAACCCCCAATTTTTAATGTAATTATATGATGAGTATATGCAGGCAGGCAACTTTTAGATGGAGAGAAGTAAGTTTCTAGGTTCTACTGCTGCTATCACTTATCTACTTTTAATTTTCTGTAGGCAACAAAGTAATTCAGCCTTTGGGATATCAGGATCAAAACTGGACAGATCTCCTTTATCTCTTTAGCAAAGCAAACAGAGTCGACCTCCTCAAAGCACTCCCGCTCTAGCACTCAAATCAACTTTCACAGCCAGAAAATTAGAGTCTGCCCCACTTCTTCCTGCTTCTCTGACTGATAAGATATGGAGACAGGAAAAATCTGGGAGAACTCAGGCAAAACATGCTGGTGGAAATCAAAGAATATTTGGTAGTGCTTTTGATCTGCTCTACTATGCCAGCAGAAAAAGACAGCCATATATGAGGGTACAAAGTGGCTGCCCCACAGAGGATCTAAGCCTTTAGGTGGAAATACTACTCAAAAACGATATACAGAAATCTAACCCACTGCAGCTTTATATCACTACTCCATTTATAAAGAAGTCCAATGGTTTTCCTGAATAACCTGCATAAAAAACAGCACAATCATTTATTTATTTTAGAAAATTAGGATACCTCTGTACCCATAAACATGGATACACATGTTGCAGCTTGATGTATTCCAGCAAAACATTAAAGAAAAGACTTTCATCAACAGCTATATAGTTTTGGTCTACCAGGATGACTTACCAAAACCTTAAAGTAAGGTTTGACATCAAATGTGGTGTGGAGATGGATAACTAAAATGAACTCAAACTACTCACCTATAAGTAAAAATGGGTCATTGTCTTCCAGATATCCTCACTTATGAAACTCCTATAAGATATAGGACATGGTCCAAGCTAAGCATTTAATACTCTGGCAACATCTCATCCCTGTCCTTAATTTAGATCGAAATTCCTCAAAATGAATCTATTTCTAGCATTATGAAGAGTCTTAATTCAAAATAAGAGCATATAATGGGGGCACATACATCTCTAATTAGAGGGGTCTGGTTTTCCTCTAACCCATGTGGCTAGATATGGCCTAATATTACCAGAACTAAGACATGAAGAGAACTTTTTAGAGCTATATTCCCGAAAAGATTGACAGAGAGTTAAATGACTTAGGTTTAATACAGCTTTGTAAGATAGTCAAACATTGCAGCTCTGTGAATCCTCACAATAAGACTTACGCAACTATTAAAACTAACATCAGACATTTACCATGTTTTAATCTCCATGTTCTGCATAGATTCTACACATCAGAGGACATATGAAGCATATTAATGAGCTACTTAATAGCATAATCGTGTAGATAATCACAACATTAGGCTAAGTACTGACTCCTCTAGATTTCCACCAAACTTCCATCGCCCCCCTAAAATGAATGAGAGATCAAATTTAATCCTAAATACTGATTCTCCAAATGGCAGCACATCTTCAGGCCAGCCCTATGCTTTCATTTTATTATACAGTTGGATAACATTTTTAATTTGAGATGTTCTAAATTTAGGGGGAAAAGCCTCTCAAAACCATTGACAGATTTTTGTATTTAACATCACAATAAACAATTATGAAAGAAAGGGAAACTTATTTAGCAAGCAATCCCTTGTTTAACTGCAAATATAAGAAACATTGCATTCTCCTGTCTAAAAAGCTCATTACTGAAGTCAGTCTATATACCTGAGCAATTCATTAGTGGCATCATAGCTCATGTCTCACTTCCAACACACATCAATTCACTAATTCTGCGATCCAAGGAAACAAGGTAACAATTAATGTAGACGCTTTTGAATTTGTAAAAGTCTGGGGAAGTTAGTACACTACAGCTAACATGCTAATAGCTCTCACCCTTGAAATATCATCTTGCAACTGAGAATACTTATTCCTATTACATCAGTTATATAAACGTTCAAAAATGATTTTACTCCATAAACTCTTTCCAGACCTTCAAAATTTCAGACTCTTATCCCAGATCCCTTTTTAGTGGTTATCCTAGTGAAAAAATGGGGGAAGAAAAAGGTGGGAGGGAACCTTTTCTCCTCTGCATTCTCTTTAATATACTAGGGCAAAGAGGAGCAGATTTTGAAGCTCTGCAAAACAACATTGGTTGGAAGAATATTCTGAAAGTATAATTTGGCAGGCCAAAAAAGAACTTGAAGATCAACAAGCAAAAGATTAAAAAATTAACAGCAAAAAATATTTTAAGTACATAAGGAGCAGGAAGCCTACCAAACAATCAGTGTGTCTACTGGACAATCAAGGTGCTAAACGAGCACTCAAGAAAGACAAGGTCATTGTGGAGGGGCTAAATTAACTCTTTGCATTGGTCTTCACTGCAGAAGATGTGAGGGAGATTTCCATACCCGAGCCATTCTTTTTAGGTGACAAATCTGAGGATCTCTCCCAGATTGAGGTGTCAATTGAGGAGGTATTAGGGTAAAGTAAACACTAATAAGTCATAAGGACAAGATGGTATTCAACCAAGACTTCTGAAGGAACTCAAATATGAAATTGCAAAACTACTAACTGTGGTATGTAACCTATCACTTAAACCAGCTTCTGTACCAAATGACTAGAGGATAGCTAATGTGACACCAATTTTAAAAAAAAGTCTCCAGAGGTGACCCTGGCAATTACAGCCCAGTAAGCCTAACTTCAGTATCAGGCAAACTGGTTGAAACTATAGTAAAGAACAGAATTATTAGACACACAGAAGAACATGATTTGTTGGAGAAGAGTCAAACTGGCTTTTGTAAAGGAAAATCATGCCTCACCAATCTATTAGAATGCTTTGAGGGGGTCAACAAACATGTGGACAAGGGTGATCCAGTTGATACAGTGTACTTGGATTTTCAGAAAGGTCCCTCACCAAAGGCTCTTTATCAAAGCAAGCTGTCATGGGATAGTAGGGAAGGTCCTCTCATGGATCACTAACTGATTAAAAGACATGAAACAAAGGGTAGGAATAAATGGTCAGTTTTCAGAATGGGGAGATAAATAGATCTGTACTGGGACCAGTGCTGTTCAACATATTCATAAACGATCTGGAAAAAGGGGTAAACAGTGAAGTGGCAAAGTTTGCAGATGATACAAAATTACTCAAGATAGTTAAGTCCAAAGCAGACTGTGAAGAGTTACAGAGTACTGGGTAATGACAAAATGGCAGATTAAATTCAATGTTGATAAATGCAAAGTAATGCACATTGGAAAACATAATCCCAGCTATAGTATAGTACAAAATAATGGGGTCTAAATTAACTGTTACCACTCAGAAAAAGAGCCCTTGGAGCCTTTGTGGCTAGTTCTCTCAAAACAGCAGCAGTCAAAAAAAGCTAATAATGTTAGGAACTATTGGGAAAGGGATAAATAATAATACAGTAACTCCTCACTTAACGTTGTAGTTATGTTCCTGAAAAATGCGACTAAGTGAAACGATGTTAAGTGAATCCAATTTCCCAAGAATTAATGTAAATAGGGGGAGGGGGGCTTAGGTTCCAGGGAAATTTTTTTTGCAGGACAAAAGGCATTATATTCATTTTAAACAATTTTAAACAAACAATTTAATACTACAATCATCACTGCGGAGTACTGCATGTAGCTTGGTTGAGGTGGTGGAGTCAGAGAGTGGAAGAGGGTGGATTGTCCGGCTGCTCCTCTTGCTGAACTTTCTGAACTGGAAAAAACACATCTAAACGCCGCAAGCCAGCTGATTGCCCCAGGCAGGAGGCAGGGGAGGGAGGGGGGAGGAATGAGGACTCGGCACGCAGGTTCCCCCCTCTCTCCCCTGCCTTCTGAACACCGCAAACCAGCTGATTGCCCCGGGCGGGGGGGCGGGGGGGGGAGGGAAGGGAGAACCTGCATGCAGAGTCCTCGCTCCTCCCCCCTGCCTCCTAAACGCCGCAAGCCAGCTGATTGCCACGGGCAGGAGGCGGGGGGAAGGGGAAGGCGCCGATCCGCAGGGTCTGCTGGCGGGCGGCACTGTGGGAAAGGAGGAGCATAGGGAGACTGCCAGCTGTGGAGAAAGCAGGCAGCCAAACAACGTAATAGTGGAGCATTGCACAACTTTAAATGAGCATGTTCCCTAATTGATCAGCAACGTAACAGCAAAACAACGTTAAACGGGATGGCTTTACGCGAGGAGTTACTGTACAGAAAATATCCTAATGCCACTATATAAATTCATGGTATGCCCACACCTGGAATAATGCACACACTTCTGGTCGCCCCATCTCAAAAAAGATATATTAAAAATGGAAAAGGGTAACAAAATAGGTGTATGTAACAGCTTCCATATGAGGAGAGTTTAAAAGATTGGGACTATTCAGATTGGAAAAAAGATGACTGGGATGGGGGGGGGGGGGCGGGATGATATAGGTCTACAAAATTATGTTGTGGAGAAAGTGAAGTGTTATTTACCCCCTTCACATAACACAAGAACCGGGGAGTCACACAATGAAAGTAATAGGCAGCAGGTTTGAAACAAACAAAAAGTACTTCTTCACACAAGCACAGTCAACCTGTGGAACTCATTGTCAGGAGATGTTGTGAAGGCCAAAACTACAACTGGATTCAAAAAGAGAATTAAATAAGTTCATGAACGACAGGTCCATCAATTGCTATTAGTCAAGATGGCCAGGGATGCAACCCCATGCGCTGGGTGTCCGTAGGCCTCTAACTGCCAGATGCTGGGACAACAGGGGATGGACCACATGATTATTGCCTATTCTGTTCATTTCCTTTAAAGCATCGGGCACTGTCCACTGTCGGGAGACAGGATATTTAGTTAGATGGACTACTGAAATGATGCAATATGGGCATTCTTATGTTCTTACATGTAATGAAATTCTAGCGGTAAGAAGCACATCTTTTGGCTAACTGGACAAAATAAAGAATGATGACCAAAAAACTCATGAACAGCTTAATAAGGTCTTTACAAGTGCATAAAGAGTTAGTAATCCAAGAAGAGAAGGAAACAATCAATCAGCTATTCAACTGACATTTTCGGGAACTGACAAACTTTTATGAAGCAAGGATGTAGGAGGTTAACTAATGAACTGAAGCAATGTACAGTAGGTTGCTTTCCACTAATGAAGTTATAAAAACTAAGAAAACAAACTGTCATAGATTCAGCCTTTTTCACATATACTGGTGGAGGAATGACCGGATTATTTCAGAGAAGCGAAGGATTTTTCCTTCATAGATTAAATTACTAGCTGTCTTTAATGTGAAGTGAAGCTACAAAGTAAGACTAAACAACAAAAATATATTAAATTTCCCTAGCTAGGACATCCAAAAGATTTTTGGGTTCTTTAAAAAATACAAAACCATAATCATCATTAATGGGTCAAACTTGCCCAAAACCTAACATGGATCTAACATGATTTTTGTTTTCAAACTCCCTGTTTCCTACATGTAAAGTCAACTTTTTATATGTAATTTCCAATAGTATTTGGAGTGTACACATATGCACTCATGTTATATATACACACACCTATATAAAAAAATTATTTAAAGCACACCACTTAGGATCAATGAACTTTCAGTGTTACTTAATATTAATGTGATCACAGTGGGATGTTGTGCTGCTGAGACGTAACCTACAGTAATCAATCAGGAATCTCAAAGGAACAGAGAAGTTGCTTACTGCACTTGGCACTCTTATGTGAACTAAAATGAAGATTTTCTGCAGACAGAATATAGCAACCTACATTTAAACTGATGATTCAACACACAGCTGATTTCAAGTGTCAATGCTGACTCATTAATTTACTTTCCTGATAAAATTTAGCTGTCACCATTCACTATGTAGAAAATTTCTATTTCAGATTAAGTTAGGGATGCAGCAAAAAAGCTGTAGTTTATAAAATTCTTGCTGGCTTCATGCTCCTGTTTAAAAAAAATTGAAATAACAATTAAAAATTCTCTATCATTAGATATTCTGGAGAAGAAAAATTTCTTGCAGTATGAAAAACGATTACCTACCTTTTGTAACTGTTGTTCTTCGAGATGTGTTGCTCATGTCCATTCCATTCTAGGTGTGTGCGTGCCACATGCGCAGTTGTCAGAGACTTTTGCCTTAACGGTATTCATAGGGTCAGCTGTGGTGCCCTCTGGAGCGCTGCGCTTATGCGTTCGTCTATCAGGTACCACCGACTCTATGCCCTCTCAGTTTGTTCTTGCCAACAACTCTGACAGAGGGGTAGGAGGACGGGTAATGGAATGGACATGACCAACACATGTCAAAGAACAACAGTTATGATTGCAGACTGTGTGAGTCTACAGCTGGGTGCGTCCCTAACTGTATGTGTACATGCAGCAGGACAGGATGAGGGAGCCCAGGCTGGTGGAATGGGCAGGCTCAGAGGGACCCAAGCACAACATGTGGGACCCTGGAAGGGGGGCCCAACCCATCACAAGCACCTTAAACAAAGAGTCTGATTGCTCCGTCATCTCTTCGCTAGGCCTAAGTTATGGACATTCTTTGGAGCAGGGCTTGGTGCTCCGTAAAATCGTCCGGTTGGCTAGCGCAAGAGGGCCCCGCCACAGCCTCATCTGGATCAGCAGAGGGCCTAGAGCATCATCCCCCATGGGGGAAGAGGGTCTTGGGGTGGGCACCGGCCCTTCCACCCACCACGGTGTCCGTTTGCACTTTGCACACTGAGCCCTGATGCTTGTCTGAAGTGGCAACTGACAACTGGTGTGAAGGGGGCATTGGCATAACGGAGATGGATGGCATCATGGAAATGGACGCAGTCTCAGGAGCCCAGTCACCATGGTGCTGTCTTGGCAAGGGGCTGAACTCCCTCTCCGTGCTGGAGGAATCCCGCCTCCAGTGACCACGGCAGGGCCATCAACACCTGAGTCTCACAGCTAACTGTCACCGTGGGTGAACGGTACCTTGAAAAAGCAGATCGGTGCCAGGAGCAGGGGGAACGGCACTGTGTTGGGGAATGTTTTTCAGTATTTAACTGTTTTAAAAAATAATTAAGATGAGCTTCCTTCAAACCTTTTTGGTTTGTTCTTTTTTTGAGGACTTAGAAGTAGTAAATTTAAAAAAGAGTGTTAAAGCAAATTTAGAATTTTAAGATGCTTAAACAGTAACAAAGTTATAGTATATTAAACTCTTAAGTATTCCAGGGCAAAACAGAAATCATATTTGACACCACGTTATTTCAGTATAATGGTACAAAATGTTTCCCACCATTTCAATAAGATGTCTATCATATTAACACATTAACTTAATTCAGTCTCCAAAAAAGTGGTAACAAGAGCAGTCGGCCACTGAATATCAACAATCCTATGGCTAAAGCAAACGTAAATATATTTCAGCAGCAAGAAAGTCAAAAGTATGTATCTGAATTCACCACTACATAGAGAGAGACTTGTATTAGTTTATCCAACATTCACTTTGTTAAGTCCTAGTTATTACAGAACTCCTCTGTAAATATATTTTGTACACAAAAAACACACCACCACAATTAGCACCTTTGTTTGCCGTCTCAGGTACCAAGAATAAAAATGAGTCATGAAGAGTGAACTAGTTTAGAGGTGGTCCTCTAGAACGCACAAGGTGATTTGGCAGGGCACAAAGTGCATATACGGCTAAGTCTTTTCCCACCGCTGCTCCTATAGCACCTTACAGAGCAATACATCCAATTTAAAGAAACACTGTACAACTTCATTGAAGCCTTTATAGCTTCTGTCATACCATATATAACCTCATGGCTTTGTCACACAAGACACTCAGGAAAGTTAGGACAAGTCAGCTAAAGGTGTGAAGTTAAAATGCATTAAACAACTGCATGGATACTCTCATTCCGCAGGGGATTAAATCGAAGCAAAGCATAGCCGATTTTCTTCTGAATGAAAGCATCCACACAAGGGTTTAATGCATTTTAACTCCAAATCTTTGGTTAACTCCTCAATTTTTTTTTCACTGTAGACAGGCCTTAAAAGTACTATAGCTAATTGTTCAAAGGAATCTAGGCTACGGTACTAGACTAACCAATGCCCCAATTTACTGGCAAAATTTGATTTTAAAAATTCAGTTATAACTGAAAGATATACATGACAACACTTATTCCCAATATCAAACTCTACTGTAAGAAAAATAATTAGCATCTTGCATTATTTCACAGTATCTGCTACTAACAAACATTACTAATCTTTTGCCACTATGTTACAAAAACAACCCATAATTCAATAGGTGTGCAGATATCTCCTATACCAGAGGTTCTAAACCTTCTTCTTTTTGAAGAAAAGAAACATGCTATAAAAACTCCACGGCCCACTTGTGCCGCAGTAACATTTTCTGCATATAAAAGCCAGGGCCGGTGTTAGGGGGTAGCAAGCAGGGCAATTGCCAGGGGCCCCATGCCACAGGGCCCCCATGAAGCTAACTGTTCAGGCTTCAGCTTCAGCCCCGGGTGGCAAGGCTCAGGGACTTGGGCTTCAGCCCCATGCGGTGAGACTTCAGCTTTCTGCCCTGGGTCCCAGCAAGTCTAATGCTGGGCCTGCTTGGAGGCCCTGCTGAAACTTGCTCGAGGCCCTCTACGGGGCCCCGGACTCCTGGTAGAGAATTACTGTCCTATACAACATCTAACTTTAAAAGCAATGGGACGATTTAATACTATAGTTTCACTTTTAAATTAAGCTTTTTGCAGGAATTTAACTTTGCTGCCAGGTGACTTAAAAGATCTGTACTCTAGCAATTTCTGTTTTCCACTATTAAAGAATTAAATCACTATTTGCTATTGTTCTGTATCTACAGGGCACACTGTCACCATTTCCTAAAAAATATTTTCTTCTTTTAAAGGTAAATACTGAATTTGCCCTGTAGCTTTAAATGGACCAAAATGTTAAGATCAATTAAAACTGCTCTTGTGATGGTCATATTTTTGGGTTAGAAAAAGCAAAATATTGAAATTTTTCTTAGTAAATGCTGGGATTGTTGAAGTAATTATTTTGAATGAAGTACTGAATGCGCCATAAACTAAACGCGCCAGAACTAGATACATTCATGGCTATTAGCCAGGATGGGCAGGGATGGTGTTCTTAGCCTCTGTTTGCCAGAAGCTGGGAATGGGTAACAGGGGATGGATCACTTGATGATTACCTGTTCTGTTCATTCCCTCTGGGGCACCTGGCATTGGCCACTGTCGGAAGACAGGATACTAGGATAGATGGACCTTTGGTCTAACCCAGTATGGCCGTTCTTATGTTCATAAACTATTTGAAATGTTCCACTGATGTGTTAAACATAGATAGAAAAATTTCTTATTGTAGCCAGAAGGTACTTAAGAAATCTCATAATTTTATCCAGTTTAATCTCAAATCCAATGCTAACTTCACATTCTAATATGCTTTAAGGAGACAAATCAACTACTTTCCTTTTTATTTTATTGATTTGAAAGAGTTGCTGTGATCAGAACACTGGTCTGACATTCAAACTGTTTGTTACTAGGAAGCTATGTAGTTTAATAAAAAAAATAATTTTTATAAAAAGGTTTAGAGCATCTAAATCTTTGATTAGTTGCAATATTCACTTTATTTTATTCAATTACTTTATTCTACACAAACAAAAGCTTTTCAAGCATCAGTTTAGAATTTTGCAATTTAATTCAAGACTCAGGTTTTTTAAAAGATGCAAAAAACTTATTGTATAGAATTAACAGGGTGAAGTATGCAATTTTATCCCTGCTCCTTGCCTTGGATGAGAAAAAAACAAACAAGATATTTTGGAAAAAACTAAAATATTAAAAATAGATGCAGTTCTCGGTCTTGGGCTCAAAAAGCGTAGTGAATAAAAGGAAAATACACAATATGTTCCATACAACTTCTTGTTATAGTGCTAAATTACTATGATTTTGATTGACATGAGAATTACTAAGAATAGAGTGAATGCACATAAACGGGGCAGCTTTCAAGCCATCTGATGTGACAAGTATCTTCTTGATTCTTGTGCCCTACATTTCCCAAGAATTACTGCAACCACATACATCACATACACAAGGAAAGCAAAACCTGGTTGAAAGCTACAAAAATCTGACAAAGGAAATTAAGCATTCAGGAAGAAAGAGTTTGAACTATAACCGGGTCTGGGTGGGGAATTAACATGAGACAATGAGTCAGCATTTGACTTAGACGGGAACTCTAAATTGGCCAATCTTAGTAAATTAATCCCCTCAAGCTACTGTTTATAAATGAGAAATGGACTGGACTAGGAATCACACCTCATTTGAGCATTTTGGTGGTTGTCAAAGAAACATATAGCTGTTACTGCTGCGCACCATTAAGCAAACAAATTAGTGAATTCAAAAACTTCCTGAGTACACCTCTTTGTTCAAGTTTTGATGTGATAACCCACTTCTGTTAAGCAGAAATTAATATTATGTTTTTCACTTGCAAGTGGAAGTGCAATAAAATTAGCCTTCTGGAGGCTCTTTAGTCACTATGTATACCTAACTACATTCCTCTAACACAGGGGTTGGCAACCTTTCAGAAGTGGTGGGCCGAGTCTTCATTTATTCACTCTAATTTAAAGGTTTTGCGCGCCAGTAATACATTTTAATGTTTTTAGAAGGTCTTTTTCTATAAGTCTATAATATAACACTAAACTATTGTTGTATATAAAATAAATAAGGTTTTTAAAATGTTTAAGAAGCTTCATTTAAAATTAAATTAAAATGCAGAGCACCCCGGACCGGTGGCCAGCACCTGGGCAGTGTGAGTGCCACTGAAAATCAGCTCGCGTGCCACCTTTGGCATGCATGCCTACCCCTGCTCTAACATCTTAAAGGGATGCATGCCATAAATCCCATTACTGTCTGAATATTTTTAACTACTATTCTTAAAAGCAAAATCAAAGACACTGAAAAACGATCCGAATTTTTTCCCTATTTCTAGTTTTCTACTTTGTGAACATATACACTGCTGTGTATATGTAAATTCACAATGTCTGGTCAGATAGCCAATTATGCCTTTTTTACATTAGCCTCTCTATCAGGAGGGGAGAAAATACATTTGTTTGGTAGGGACAAGAATAATATCTAAAGCTGCTGTTGTACTTACTTGTAGAAACTGACTATTTAATCAGATATTTAGTTGAAATCAAGTACTTAAATAAATATTACTAATATTCATTAGTTTCTCATTTTTTACCCTGGTTAAAAAGTGTAAAGTGCTGCACTGTGCCAAGTGTCCAAATTGGCTAATATTAAATAAACTTGAGTAGTTAAAATCTATTTACATATGTATAAAATTAAAATGAACTAAAGTCATAACATTAGCGGATTTAGGTTGATATAAATTTTAGAAAGCTACACTGCTAAACTACAACAGGGACTTGTATTAATTCAACATACAAAATGTCAAAAACTTTCTGCACTTTTCTTGTCCAATTTGGCAGTTGTAGAACAAAAGGAATGAGGGAATGTAATTATAGACATAATTATGAAGCAAACTTTTCAGCTAAAAACAAGAATCATGCCAGGAGTTACAGGGGAATAGGTTGCAGAATGTGGAAATAATCAGTCATGCAAAGAAGCAGAAAATACCTGTACCGAGCCACCATGTCTGTCAGCTGCAAGGTGAGCTCTCAAGTGATGGGGGTTGGCCTGCTGGGAGTCCCAAGCTGCCCTGTGGTCGACCGACTGCCAATTATATAATGCATTAAGCATGCAAGGAAGAGGAGGGAAAAAACCCAAAACATATTAAACACCTCATGCTTGTATTACAATGTAAAATAAAAATCCCACAGGAATACAATACACAAACAGAATGTAACCAGCTATGTACATATGCACATGAATGTAGATAGGTAAATGTTTAAACTTAAAGACTAAGATTTATTTAGGCACAGAAGTGGGTTTTTTACCCACGAAAGCTTATGCCCAAATAAATCTGTTAGTCTTTAGTATAAGAGGGGTAGCCATGTTAGTCTGGATCTGTAGAAGCGACAAAGAGTCCTGTGGCACCTTATAGACGAACAGACGTATTTGAGTATAAGCTTTCGTGGGTGAATACCCACTTCTTCAGATGCATGTAGTGGAAATGTCCAGGGGCAGGTATAAATATGCAGGGAAGAGTCAGGCTAGAGATAACGAGGTTAGTTCAATCAGGGAGGATGAGGCCCTCTTCTAGCAGTTGAGGTGTGAACACCAAGGGAGGAGAAACTGCTTTTGTAGCTGGCTAGCCATTCATAGTCTTTGTTTAATCCTGAGCTGATGGTGTCAAATTTGCAAATGAATTGAAGCTCAGCAGTTTAGACACTGAAACTGCTGAGCTTCAGTTTATTTGCAAATTTGACACCATCAGCTCAGGATTAAACAAAGACTATGAATGGCAAGCCAACTACAAAAGCAGTTTCTCCTCCCTTGGTGTTCACACCTCAACTGCTAGAAGAGGGCCTCATCCTCCCTGGTTGAACTAACCTCGTTATCTCTAGGCTGACTCTTCCCTGCATATTTATACCTCCCTCTGGACATTTCCACTGCATGCATCCGACGAAGTGGGTATTCACCCACGAAAGCTTATGCTCCAATACATCCGTTAGTCTATAAGGTTCCACAGGACTCTTTGTCGCTTCTGTTAGTCTTTAAGGTGCCACCGGACTCCTTGATGTTTTTGTGGATACAGACTAACACGGCTATCCCCTGATACTTGACATGTTTAAACTTTGCTATTTACTATAGCTAAAAGTTGTGGAGTGACTGAAAACAAAAAAATTTATACACTCAAACATGAACTACCAGACAGATTAAAAATCTGGAAATAGTAGAAAGCAAAACAAAAATAAAAAAAACCCAAAACAAACTGTTTTTATTATTTTAAGTAATTTCAAAATGGTTATAAAGTCATTTGGGGTATGCAAAATTTCTCTTCAACATAGCAATATGATTAAAAGTATCATGGACACTCCAGAAGAAAACAAGAACTCATGATTACATATGCTTAAAATACAATCTGTTGCAATTGCACATCATACATGTTATATTAACTGAAAATATACATTCAACAAATGCAACACAAAATGCAATGCACAATTACTATATTGTATATTCCTATCCTTGCATCAAAGGCCTGAAATTATCTGAGAAATAAACTGAAGTATAAAATCACAATACTGATCAAAGTTATCAGCATACTGTAATTCTCTACTAGTTTGGCAACAAGCTCCTAATGAAATTCTCAGAGTATATCCTTTAAAATAACTGATTTTTGTACAGAAACCATAAACCTTTTAGGGCAAAGCTTTTGAAACTAGCCGCCTAAATTATGTCTGCAAATCTCATGTGTATGTATAAAGTGAGTAACTACATGCATATGCACTTTTTTTTTTAATATTAGAATAAACCACATGTGTATATGCTTTTATATATGTAAATGGTGGATGAAGTTTATATGTCCACTTTGGAAGCCTGACCCTTAAACTGTACAGCATATCAAAGTAAAATATGATTTATATACTTTGTACAGATACTATTTCAACCTTTACATAAAACAGTTATTGATCTGTAAGAAAGTACTTGAAAATACATTTTTCTCATGACAACATTCTGGTAATCTCACCTCAGAATTGTATACACTATGACCACCAGATGGTAATGCTGAATTCAAATCTTAAGCAGTCCATCTGATCTTATAGCCTATGATTGTGCATTAAATATTTTCTCTAAGAAAAACCTAACAATACTTTTAACAGAAAATCTAGAATTCTCACAAATTTTACTGCCTTTTGAATTTACTAAGGTGTAAGTAAACTATAAATATGATAAAACGAAAATAAGAAAGAAAAACTTGTAGCACCTTAGAGACTAACAAATTTATTTCAGCATAAGCTTTCGTGGGTTAATACCCACTTCATCGGATGCATGGAATGAAACACACTGCAGACAGACATTTATACAGTCAGAGAAACATAAGGTCCAGGTGTATAGACCAATCTTAAGAGGCTATACACCTGGACCTTATGTTTCTCTGACTGTATAAATGTCTGTCTGCAGTGTGTTTCATTCCATGCATCCGATGAAGTGGGTATTAACCCACGAAAGCTTATGCTGAAATAAATTTGTTAGTCTCTAAGGTGCTACAAGTTTTTCTTTCTTATTTTCGTTTTGCTGACACAGACTAACACGGCTACTACACTTAAACCTATAAATATGATGGGACAAAAAATGCAATCTTAGGAAAATAGAACCCTTTAACACTAGTGAGTGATTCACTGCACAGAGTGCAAAGTAAGAGACTATAAGATTAAATAGAAAAACTAAGGAAGAAAATACAGTAATGCTCCTTAGGATGCAGTTGATCAAAAAAGACAAAAACCTCTCACTTATTTATAATTACAACTTAAAAACACAATAGCCCTTTATTAAAGACTTACAAACCAAAAACATTCATGCATTAATAAAGGCTACCTTCAGCAAACATAGAAAAATGGACAGCAGAAACTGGTGTCAATTTGAAAATGTGTACCACAAGCAATAGCAAGGTTGTTTTGGCACAAAGAACAAACTTTATAAAAAGGATGACATAAAATAATGTTGATAAAATCTTAGGTGAGCAGCATACCTGATTTTTGGATTGTTGCATCTTATCTCTGTGCTGATGTGCTTCTCTGTTTGATGACAGTGCGGGGTCTGAATGAATTGAGCCCACTGGAGTAGGCTACAAACATAATATATTATGTAGCAAATTGTTAAAAAATATTTAAATTTTCTACATACCAACACTTATTGAATTGTAATCCAAAACATGTTTCTGAACCTGCCATAGAAATGTAGAGATGTGGCCACGCAAAACCAACAGCAAGTCATGAAGCAGACCCTCACTAATTCTCAAACTTGGCAATTTCCTCACAAAAACCAGTATCATGCTCTCCCTTCATAAAAATTTAGGAACAACTTGCTGCAATGATGTCTAATTATAAAGACTTCACTAGTCTATGCTGCAATGCATTCACTAGTATGCTTAGGACATGACGAGTTACTGTAAACTGGTCCAAATAAAAGCAGCAAGTACATTTTGTGAGGAGTTCCTTGAATTTTTGTTTGCTTACATTTTATTTTGAAAAGTTTGCCACTACTCAAGCTAGAAGTGTTGGTCCCACCACAGTTAAAGTTGCATGAAGTATCCATTCTAACCTATTTCGGTTACTGATAACTTCCTGTCAGATTTCAGGCTGAAATCTTCTATGACTAATCTCTTTTTCTTCATACTTTCAAAGAGGGCAAAGAGGATTAAGCCACTTTTGAATGTGAACACAGTAGAAATAAAAGATATTACCATTTTACAAATTTTCTTCAAACTTTTTTTTTCTTTAAACAGATAATCAAAATGGCTGGGGCTTGAAAGATACAATTTTGTCTGGGGAGAATGTTTACTGAAAAGCAGTGCATTTCATTGTTCCAGAGGAAATCTGAGTTCACCATCTTACTCGCTTTTGAAAAATTGTTTACCAACTATTCACAATGGAATTTTTTCACTTAGTTTGTAAGATGTGTAACTAAGGAATGATTCATTGAGGCTATGTGCAAGACTAACTTAGCTAAGTAGTGAAAGTGTTATAAAGTTGTTCAGGACAGAAGGTACATAGGGACTGAGAAAAACTTCTGAAAACATTTTAAGATGCACAGCAGGGAGCCCCACTTTGATCACTCCCAAGGAAGGTGTTCCTTCCTACACAGCATCTAAGCATGTGTGGAAGAAGGCATTCTGGTGATGTATAAATAGTTCCAGATTCTGGAATTTAAACACACTTCAAATTTGTAGAAGCTAACAGAATCTCCAAAACCTAAACAGGGAAGTTCCTACCTTTTTACTTTAAATAAAGAAAATCCACAGAAAGATTATATTCGTAGAATTTTAAACAAGCATGGGTAAGTAATCAAAGACAGAATGTAACAAATAAAAGATTTCAGATGCCCTCAAACTTGGATTGTCCCTTTCTGAGTGCTACAGAATATTAACTTTTGTTAAAAGCCACAATACATTTGTTGCTATAACTTTATGTGCTGCATACTGTAGTACTATGTAAATGCCATAATCCTATAAAATCATGTCTATAAAAAGCACAGTTGTTTCATAGGGAACTGACACATACTTTCCGACACTTAAGAATCAATTGTGCACCTGATCAAAGTTAGCTTTGAAGTTGCTGCTTCAGCCCTGTATACATTATTGCATGTAAGCAAGGACGAAAAGTATATAAATCCTGCTGTCTCTCATATTAGATTGTTGGCTTTTCTAAGCAGGGAACATATTTAGTTGTGTTTTTATACTACCTAGCACAACAGGAACCCTATCCATGACAGGGCCCCTAGGCATTACTGCAGTACAAAATAATTGTTATGTACAAAAAAAACCAAAACAAAACAATGTTATCAGAATGTTATTTGGGTTGCAAAGCCAAGCTCTCAAAAATTAGAAAAAGACAGATTGACAATTAATCTAATAATAATAATCATAGTCTACACTATCGGAGTATTGACAATCTTAGTAAAATAGGAGAGTGAGAATAAGTTATCAAAATATGCAAGTAAATAAGGATATGTATATACAGGAGTATGACATTAAATTTAGCGTACGTAAAAAAAGAAGAAAGTGTTACAAGATTATTTCAAGTTGTAGAAAAAATTCTATAAGTCAAATACAGAATTTTGTAAAATGAAAGCTTAGAATGTATAATATTGGAGTATGCAGCCAAAGTTCTATTGACTTAGACTATGTTTTCCATGAGTTTTTGACTGTACAAATATTTCTGCCTGGCTTTTTTCAAAAAAAAAAGTTTTGGTCTTTTTGGGCAAAAATTGAATTTTTGTAATTTTTCAGTGAAAAGTCAGAATTTTCTACAGATACCATCACCACCATTTCTGATCAGCTGAGACCCTAACTGTGGGGGTCTAATCCTTTAGTTCCTGACAGTAGTCAAAAATATTTTTAAAAGGACATTTTTATTGAGTATTTTAATGAGGTACTTAGAAGCTCCTTCAAGATACCGGTCTCAGCAAAAGCTTGAAAGCAGCAGCCCATGTGCTATCAGGCTGGACAGGGAAGATGTACACTTTCATGTCACAAAGGGAACGAGGCTTAGTATAGTTTCCGCTATAAACCTCAGATGCGGAGAAGTGATTTCTCAGTTGCTTAAAACTTTCCCAAAATGAAACAACCACACACTCCCAATGACAACTCTTTCCTTGCAAAGTTTCAAATGACAATCTGTTACTCTTCTCAAAAAAACATTAGAATTCCTACAACCTCCTATTATAAAAGAGAGGAGGGAATTTTATTTGATGTTTAAAAAAACACCACACCTTTGGGAAGAGACCCAGTATGAAAAAATCTCAGACCAATACGTAAAAATGGGATTACAATGGAAACTGTTCTGCAGCTTTCACAATAGTAACTTGACTCTTAATCTTAGTAAATTTTATAATATACAAGAAAAAGTATACACAAATATTAAGACTAACTACTATAGTTTAAAAAACTGGTTAGACAAAAATACAGCATCTTTGCTCAACTGAACTCACCAGCTGTTTCCCAATCCAGTCATATTCATAATCAAACATATAGCCCTTCCGATCAAATAAGTCTGTAAAGAGTTTTCTTAAGTAGTCATAGTCTGGTTTTTCAAAAAAATCTAGCCTTCTTACATAACGCAGATATGTAGCCATTTCCTCTATACAAATGAGAAATATTCATAATTGCCATTTCTGTTTTATTAATGGTTAAACAATTACATTAATCATTGGCATTTAAAAACAAATCAAATAAATCTTTAGCTTTCTATATAAAATTCAGATTAATTTTATGTCATGTTAATTTACTTATCAGTTAAGTTTTCATGTTCCACAGCAGTTAATGCATTTTTCCCTTTGAAACAATTATGCACCTATTAACTTTATGTTCATGATTATCCCATTCAATTTAATGGAACTGCCATACATGTAAATGTTTGCAGGATGGGAGCCAAATAGACAAAATTAATAAATAAATAAAAATCAACTTTTAAAAATCATGCTAAAATCTATCATTACTAGACCCGAGAGATTTATATACCAGAAAACTTGCCCCACCCCAGCTTATTCTGTGCATTTGACAGAAGTTTTTGTTTAGTCAATTTCATGGGTGCTTCTGTGTAGCAAGTCGGTTTCATATGTCTGAGTTTTTTACAGAGAAACCAGGGAAATAAAATATCTTTTTGCATAGGAAAATGCAACTATAATACCACAAAAATTGTTAGGGGGACTCGGAGGCAGTAGTAATGCCCAAAGTGGGTTACAAGTAGTTTTAAGTAAGACGACTTCAAAATGATGGTCATCTACCAGTAAGAAAAGTGTTACAATAAATATTGTTTTTAAATATTAATCTGCTCTCTTATAGATGAAAGGGAGACCAAAATTGTATGCTTCAGCACAAACTGATCACTATCTGGAACTGGAAATAAATTTCCTCCCCTCTTCCTTCCTCCCCACAGAATGTCAATATATTGAACAATTAGTGATTTTGGGGCTCTCTCCCTAATCCCCCAGCTTCAGTGACCAAACTCTGCAATATTTCATTATATTTTAAATTACATGCATTACCACAATATATTTTATGATATGTATTTGAAAGCCATTTTTCTTAGGGCTTGGCTACACTTGCGCGTTATAATGCAATAAAGCTGCCAAGAGCGCTCTACCTTACTACCTGTCCACACTGGCAAGGCGCGTAGAGCGCACTAACTCCGCGGCTGGAACGCTCCTGGTACTCCACCTCCCCAAGAGGAATAACGTTTGTTGTGCTCTCGCTGAAGCCCCGCGGCGCCAGTGCGGACACCTAATGCGCTCTGATTGGCCTCTGGAAGTGTCCCACAACGCTTGTTCTAGCCACTCTGGTCATCACTTTTGAACTCTGCTGCCCTGTCCTCAGATGACCAACTGTCAGACCTGCCCTTTACATTTCCTGGGAATTTTGAAAATCCCCTTCCTCTTTGCTCAGCCAGGCATGGAGTGCTCTCAGCGCATCTTTCCAGGGGACCATGCCTCCACGCACGAGGCGATCCCCAGTATGGAGCAATGGCGAGCTGCTGGACCTCATCAGTGTTTGGGGGGAGGAAGCTGTGCAGTCCCAGCTGCGCTCCAGCCGTAGGAATTACAATACCTTCGGGCACATATCAAGGGCCATGATGGAAAGGGGCCATGACCGGGACGTGGTGCAGTGTCGGGTTAAAGTAAAGGAGCTGCGGAATGCCTACCGCAAAGCCCGTGTGGCAAATGGCCGATCCGGTGCTGCCCCCGCGACCTGCAAATTCTACAAAGACCTGGATGCGATACTTGGGGGCGATCCGACCTCCACTCCAACGACCACTATGGACACTTCTGAGCCCAGCACAGGAAGGCGGGCGGAGGATGAAAGCCCGAGCGAGGGTGCTGAGGTGGGGGAGAGACACCCCAGAATCCCTTGAGGCATGCAACCAGGAGCTCTTCTTGAGCCAGGAGGAAGGCAGCCAGTCATTGTGTCCGGTGCTTGAGGAAGGACAAACACCAGAGGAGGCTCCTGGTAAGCGGCTTTTTTTTTCGGGAAGGAAGTTTTTAGGTGCGGGATCTTTGGGCGAGGAGGGTAAAGGCTGCATGCACGCCTAGATGCGGAATAGCCGCATTGATGTGATCTATCACATCGCGGTAATCAGCATCAGTGATCTCTTCAAAAGTCTGAACCAGAACGTGGGCAATGAGCCTGCGCAGGTTTATTGGGAGAGCCAGCGTGGTTCTTTTCCCAGTCAGGCTAACGTGTCCGCGCCACTCTGCCGCGAGGAGCAGGTGGACCATTGCTGCACACAGGCAAGCTGCGTATGGTCCAGGGCGGAAGCTGCATTGTAGTAGAAGACCCTCCCTTTCTTTCCCGGTCACCCTCAGCAGCGAGATATCTTCCAGGACGAACTCCTGTGGAGAATGTTGGGACAGTGTTCAGCGTAGGTGTCCCCTGCAGCTGTTGGCTCTCCCCAAGGCACAGAAACCCGGAGGACAGTACAGCCATGAAACAATCAGTCCCCTTGGACTCTGTGCTTACTCACTATTTCTGGGGCTCATGTGGGTTATGTGCACTGGCTTTGGAAAAGGCAAAGTATGGTTTTGTATGGACTGTGATTGCCCACCTTAAGTGCGGGGGAATCATTGCTCTGTCTGGTGTGTACAATGCTTCCTCTGTTAAGTGTTGCATTTTGCCTGTACAGGTGCAACCTTGAGATCTCAGCCGTCAGTCTTATCACTGGACGACAGACTGAGAAGACTCAGGAAGAGGCCGCATAAAAGCAAAGAAGACATGCTGCAACAGTCTGTGGAAGAGAATCAAAAGGCACAGAAGTGGAGGCGAGCAAATGGAGGATCTGCCAGGAAAACACGATGCACCGGCGGCAAAGCACAGAATGGCTGATTAGCATAATGGAGTGGCAAGCAGATTCTATCCAGGCGCTCGTCACCATGCAGGCGAAACACTACAGCGCTCACCCCACCCTGCAGCCCTTGTCCCAAAACTCTTTCCTTTGTGCCCCCATGTCTCCTCCAACCCACTTTCCCCAACATCCGGGTTCTTACCACCCCCAGCTGCCTCATACATCCCTAGCTTCACCATCCACCCACGAAAACTACGACCCTTATCCACTGCACTCAACCCCCCTCAACATGCCTTATAGCCATCCTGAAGTGCAGCACTCAGTGCACAGGCACAGCACTCCAGACAGGATTCCAGAGTGTGAAATCAGGACATACTCAAGTCTATGATTGAACGGGTCCCCACCCCACCCCCTTGCCATTCTGGTATTTGTGTGTTACTTTGCTTTTTTTTTTTTTTCAACAAATGAATTTTCTTTTCAATAAATGGAGTTTTTCACTTTGAAAACAAAGTGCATATTATTTATTAGGGCATAAAGCAAAATATACTTTAGCCCAGGAAAGCAAGAAGCACTACAATTCAGTGTACCAAACACAGCCACTGCACTTCACTCCCGTGCAGAGCAACAGACATTACTGGTGGCATTCAGCCTCAAATTGCTCCCTTGAGGCATCCCTAATCCTTGCAGCCCCACGCTGGGCCCCCTAATAGCCCTGCTCTCTGGCTGTGCAAATTCAGCCTCCAGGCGTTGAACCTCCAAGGCCCATGCCTGAGTGAAGCTTTCACCCTTCCCTTCCCAAATATTATCCGCGTGCTGTACCCTCCATATAACCGCGGGGATGCTGTGTTCGGCCAAGTCCAGCTTCCCATAAAGAGAGCACCAGCGGCCCTTCAAACAGCCAAAAGCACACTCCACAGTCATTCGGCACCGGCTCAGCCTGTAGTTGAACCGTTCCTGGCTGCTGTCCAGGCTCCCTGTAAAGGGTTTCATGAGCCACGGCATTAAAGCATAAGCGGGGTCTCCAAGGATCACAATGGGCATTTCGACTTCCCCTACGGTGATCCTCTGGTCTGGGAAAAAAGTCCCAGCTTGCAGCTTCTTGAACAGGCAGTGTTCTGAAAGATGCGTGAGTCATGCACCCTTCAGAGCCAGCCTGCATTAATGTCAATGAAACGCCCACGGTGATCCACAAGCGCCTGGAGAACCATGAAGAAATGCCCCTTTCAGTTAACGTACTCGGAGGCTAGGTGGTCTGGTGCCAGAATAGGAATATGCGTCCCATCTATCGCCCCTCGGCAGTTAGGGAAATCCATTTGTTCAAAGCCAGCCACAATGTCATGCACGTTACCCAGAGTCACGGTTCTTCTCAGCAGGATGCGATGAATGGCCCTGCAAACTTGCATCAACACGATTCCAACTGTCAACTTTCTCACTCCAAACTGGTTAGCGACCGATCAGTAGCTGTCTGGAGTTGCCAGCTTCCAGGACTGCAATAGCCACCCACTTCTCCACAGTCAGGGCAGCTCTCAATCTCGTGTCCTTGTGCTGCAGGGTGGGGGCGAGCTCAGCATACAGTCCCATGAAAATCTGCACCTGCGGCGGCTCCACCCGGGGCCGCGCCCTAGGCTTCAAGGCTCTGGATTCGGGGATCTGAACCCGACTCCCTTTCGATCGGCTGAGGGCAACGGAGGCCATCGCCCGTCCCTTCGGAACGGCGCTCGCCTATCTCTTAGGACCGACTGACCCATGTTCAACTGCTGTTCACATGGAACCCTTCAAATATTCAAACGAGAACTTTGAAGGCCGAAGTGGAGAAGGGTTCCATGTGAACAGCAGTTGAACATGGGTCAGTCGGTCCTAAGAGATAGGCGAGCGCCGTTCCGAAGGGACGGGCGATGGCCTCCGTTGCCCTCAGCCGATCGAAAGGGAGTCGGGTTCAGATCCCCGAATCCAGAGCCTTGAAGCCTAGGGCGCGGGCCCGGGTGGAGCCGCCGCAGGTGCAGATCTTGGTGGTCGTAGCAAATATTCAAATGAGAACTTTGAAGTCCCATGAAAGTGGCTTTTCTCATCCAAAAGTTCTGCAGCCACTGCTCATCATCCCAGACTTGCAGAACGATGTGATCCCACCACTCAGTGCTTGTTTCCCGAGCCCCAAAGTGGCGTTCCACGGCGGAGACGTGAATGAGACAAGCAATTTTGTGTCATATGCGTTACGCGACTTGATATCCTCATTGGACTCCTCACTGTCACTTTGGATCTTAAGGAGTAGCTCGAATGCTAAACGTGACGTGCTGGCGAGAGTCGTCTGCATGCTCCTCAGCAGGGCTCCATTCCCACAGACTGAAAGGGAAGACAGAGCGTGCCGCACAGAAACCGTTGAAAGATGACTCCAAATGTGGACGGAAACACAGGGATTGCTAGGATGCGAAACGATGCATCACGGGGCATTGGGACAGGATCCAGAATGCCCCGCACCCCACCTTCCTTCCCACAAGCCACAGCGCCAGAATGGGAAGAGGTGCTCTGTGGGATAGCTGCCCATAATGCACCACTCCCAATGCCACTTCAAGTGCCGCGAATGTGGCCACGCCAGTGTGCTTGCAGCTGTCAGTGTGGACACACTGCAGCGCTTTCCCTAATGTGCTCTCCGAAGGGTGGTTTAACTCAAAGCACTCTACATTTGCAAGTGTAGCCATGCCCTTAGTAATGTATCCAGTCCTACAGTATTAAAAACAAAAAGATTTACTGCAGCGTTATTTTAAAGATAAATTCACAGATTCGTCTTCATTAACACAGTCATTACCTGGAAAGTTTTCGCACAATACTTCGATAGGTGTTGCTCGTTTTGTGTCTCCAATTTTCTGGTAACGTTCTTTTAATGTATCAGCCTATGATGTGAAAGATACATTTATAACTTCAGAAAGTATTTTAGGAGACAACTTTACTAAGGAAACACCATGGAGAAGATGACTTTAAAAAAAAAAAAAAAAAAGAGAGAGAGAGATGAGGATATTAAACACATTACCTTTAAACCTTGCCATGGAAGGCTCCCTCTGAGAAAATACATAAACATATGTCCTAAAGCTTCCAAATCATCTCTTCTACTTTGTTCTGAAACATAAAATAAAAAGGTTATTAAAACGTTACATCTGCTTAATGTATACTTTTTCACATGATTTAGAAAAAGTTTTAAAATATTTAGAAGTTTAACAATATAAAAATATTATATTAAAAGTAGTGCACATTTTTGCCTATTGTGGATCCTATTAAGAGCAGAGTTAAACAGAAAATGCCAATGCAGAATACTGGTATGTTCATCTTAATAATACAAGTCATTTTTGGTATAAAAGGAAATTGATCTGATATTTAAAATTATACTTTAATTAAACATGTCCACATTTTTCAACTATGTGAAATTAGAACAATTTAACAATCGGTCATTGAACAAGTTTCCTTCTTAAAATGATGAAAATTGATGTGGTACCTGGAAAAGGTAATATTTGTTCCCCATCTATCCACTTTATGGAGTTTTTTAGGAAGCCAAAGGCTTTATTGGGGAAGTAAGAAGTCTTACATGGAAAACTGACTTTTCCCCCTATCTAGCTGACCTTTGAGTGGAACTGTGAATGGAATTACTTTGAAGTAATACAATTTTTGTTTACATTTATGAAGTGCTTGTCAGTGTATTAGAATCCCAGAATTCAAGCCACAGCATTCCATAAAGTTTACAAGAGAATAAAATAAGAAAACTAACAGCAGTAAATTCCAAAAGAGAACTCAAGTGATTCAAATTTGCTAAATTCACAAGTGTCCTTCGGTTTCTGAAATTCTGACTATTTTAAAGTGAAAACACATTTCTTATTGACAAAGTATTATTCACATTTTAAAATTACAGATATCAATATATTTAAGAGTCTTCAGTATAGGTAATTCAATGATCTTTAGATTATTCAATTATATAATATGATACCCCAAGATCTTAAAGCCAATAGAAAAATTACTGCTGCTAGTCAGCAATATTATCTTTCTACTACTGGAGATGGAGGCATACAATTATATAGGATTTTTTTTTAAACTGAAGTAATTCACTGGATTGAAAGCAGTTCCATAAATACACAAGTAACTCGTCAGACTCAACAGTAAAATGTTGTTTGGTTACCCAGTTTTAAAGCAATAATAGATTACTACTACTAATTATCTTTATAAAGAGAGTATAGATATGGCTAATGATAAACAAACTTATCTAGTCTACTCCTTATAGTGGATCAGGAAGTTCATAGCACAAAATTTGCCTTTACAGACAATCTTAGACACAGTTAGAGAATTGTGAATTTACTTTGCATTGTGATATCCTTACATTTGACAGTTGCTTCCCTTCCCAACAGAACCGGTTTTAAAAAATGTTTATTCCTTTAAAAAGACTAGACATTAAAAAGAAATAGCATTTTGACACAAAGGTAGCATATTTTACAACTGAATTTGACAAACTAGTTAACTTGGGAGTTCTCTTTCAAAGAGCAGTTGATGCTTTGTTTCTAAATAGTGTGTGTTTCATGATTCAGATTTGCTGTATTTTTCCCCTCATTTGTCATGAAGAACAGTTACAAGAAGATAATAATGTACTTTTCTGAGTTGGTGTACTTTTTCCTGACAGGTTTTCCTAAGTTCCTGTGGTGAAATAAATTTCCAAGAACATGAACATGATCAAGACCACAGATGGGAAAGCAACAACAATTTAAATAAACTCTTCTGTTTCCCTGCAAATGCACTTAGCAGAGATGAAAGTAAGCCAGTCCAATCTGGTACGGTGTACTGGCAAGAGCCCATACGCCGTGCCGGACCGGCTTCCCCAGGCTGGCGATTTAAAGGGCCTCGGGCTCCCGGCAGTGGCCAGAGTCCCAGGCCCTTTAAATTGCCACCATAGCCCCGCTGCCAGAGCTCCTGGGTGGCGGCGGAGGCACAGGGCTCCCGTGGTGATTTAAAGGGCCAGGGGCTCCCGGCCATCGCTTTAAATCGCCACCTGAGCCCTGCTGTCAGAGCCCTGGGGTAGCAGCAGCGGGGCTCCAGCAGTGATTTAAAGGGCCAGGGGATTTAAAGGTCCCGCCTCTTCTGGTTGAGGACCCGCCCCCTGCTCAAGACTCCGGCGTACCAGTAAGTCCTTTAAGTTACTTTCACCCCTGCCACTTAGTAATACAGAAGCAAAGAAATGAGAGGCGTCAGACCATAGTATGAAGACAACTGTTTCCAAATAGAATATTTATTAAAGTTGTCTAAGTAATGCCAGTAGTTATTTAAGGATCCAATTAATGGTTGCTTTTATGACTCATGTATTTTAATTACAGAAAAGTTTGCTGTGATTAATGCTTCTTTTCCCAGCTTTTCTTAGGTTATAGCAAATGGTGAAAAACATTGCTACAAATTTTTTGTTCATCTGAAGTAATTTGTGAAGCACACAGAGCAGTTTTTTGTTTAAGATGTAACTAGAAAAAGCCACATTCTAGGAGTCACCACTCATTTTAGTGGGCCTTTTATAGACAAAAGATAAATGGCTATTACTTGCAGAAGAGAATATGCTGTTCAACAGCTAAACCTATTTAATGTGTTCTAAATTAGAGTTTGTCTGAAAAAGGTAGATTTGAAGTACTTGTCAATATAAGATTAAAATGTTCACAAAGAGAAGCAGACAAATTAAAAACATCACCACATTTAGTAGCATAGATAAAGCTTAACAATTGTCCTGTTTTCTTTTAAAACAGCAAAGAGAAGCTCTATTAGCAGTTCAGATGAATTTGTAATTGTGCAAAATGAACAAAGCCCTACATAATGGAAGGTGCAAGACGCATTCTCTTCCAGAGCTGTTCGGTGGGCATAGCAAGAACACACACCACATCATGCATTAGGATAATGCAGATTGCTCCACCAGGTGTGTCAGCCTTACTCTGCAGACTTGTGAAGTAAGAGGACATGAATTTGTCTCCTAACTGTGGTGAGAAGGGCAGTGCTTAATTTGCAACAGGGCTGAGCCCTAGCTCCTCTAGACTTGACAGTTCATAGCTCCGGCACGTCTGGGCTTACTGCATCAGTTATGAAAGTAAAAAATTGCTTGAGTCCCAGCACCTCTTTCATTACAAATTAAGAACTGGAGAAGGGGTGAGTTAGCCCTGCTTGCAGGGATCAGCTCCTGGTACAGGGCACATGAGAGGGCAGAAATTAAAAAGCTCCTATAAGGGCAGATCACAATCTAGTCCTAAATCAATAGTTCATTATCAAGAAAACTTGACTGAATTTACATTCAAAACACATTTTGTTCAGTTGATCCATCATGCATTCAATTTCAAACCAACTTCTGTTGTATTGCATGAGTATATAACATTACACTGATAAGACCTAAAGGTTGAAAATTAATTGCATGAGTCAGAAAATTCAGAGATGATGAAATCTGGACTTTCATGTGTAATATACTAAAATCACATTGGACAATATGACATTCTTTAGAGAAAAGAACAATTTTGCTTTCAGATATAAGTTTGTTTTCTCATAAAAATCTGTCAGGCCAGGGAAGTGCAGGGTCGGCAGCTTCTGGAAGCAAGGCCTGCTCTATACACAGAAATAAATCTGCAGTACCTCTCCAGAAAGAATCTTCCCAAGATGTAACTATAAGAATAAAAAATTATTAAACACTATGTGAGTCAGCCAGAACGATGTGATGATCACCAGAAACATTTTTCACAAATATTTCACAAATTAAAAAAAGCAACTTTCTAGCAAGGGCTCAAAAAGGGGGTTGTTATGTCCTTATTGTGCCCTTATTTAACTGACAGAGACAGACACATTCATTTTCTTCACACTGCAGTCACAAACTATAACATACTGTAGAGGTAGATTAATTCTACCTTGAAGAAAAGTTTTTAGTCAAGAGAGAAAAAAACAAATTAAAAGATTTAAATTCAAGATTCAGGCTATAAAGTTCATATTTTTCCACACACACAAGCAAATACTGGACTTTGCCTTAGAAAGTCCAAGAAGATATTGCTATATCCTCCATGAATGCTATCTATCTCTATTAGGGCTGTTGATTAATCACAGTTAACTCACGCGATTAACAAAAAAATTAATAGCGATTAAAAAAAATTAATCATGATAAATCGCAGTTTTAATCGCACTGTTAAACAGAATACCAATTGAAATTTATTAAATATTTTCAGTGTTCTTCTACATTTTCATATATATTGTATTGTGTTGTAATTGAAATCAAGTTGCATATTATTTGTATTACAAATATTTGCACTATAAAAATGATAAACAAATGAAATAGTATTTTTCAATTCACCTCATACAAGTACTGTAGTGCAATCTCTTTGTTGTGAAAGGGAAGGTTACTCACTTTCTGCAGTAACTGCGGCTCTTCGACCCCCTCAGTTTCTTCTCTACCGTGGAGCATTTAGTTCTTTTACTCCGAAGTAGAGGGGAAGAGGGTGGGTAGTGGGGCACATCTCGAAGAACCTCAGTTACTGCACAAGGTGAGTAATCTTCTCTTCTTCTTCGAGTGCTGTCCCTTCGCTCCGCTTCAGGTGAATGTAGAGCAGTGCCCTCATGAGAATGGAAGGGGCTTCGGAGTTGAGTCTGTAGCTGCAGCTAGGACTGTGAAGCCTATCCTTGTGTCTGTGCTCAAGCTAAGTTTAATGGCATAATGGTTAGTAAATGTGTGTTCAGATGCCCATGTGGCTGCTCTGCATACGTCTAGAATGGGTACGTTATGCAGGAATGCTATGGAAGCCGCTACGGCTCTTGTCAAGTGTGTTCTAATGCCCATTGGGACTTCTCTGTTACACAGGAAATAGCACAATTGACTACAGTTTGATATCCATTTAGATAGTCTTTGTGTGGATATAACTGCACCCTTTGAACTTTCTGTCGTTGATACAAATAGTCTGGGAGATTTACAGAAGGCCTTCGTTCTGTCCAGATAAAAGGCTAGGGTGCAACGGACATCTAAAGTATGTAACACCACTTCTTGGGGGTTGTTGTGTGGTTTCAGATGCAATGTAGGTAAGTGAATCGGTGGAATGAGGACGATATTTTGAGCATGAATTTGGGGTGTGTCCTAAGAGTCACTTTGTCCTTGTAGAATATTGTGTATGGGGGTGAGCCATGAGTGCCCCATCTCACTCACTCTCTGTGCCGATGTGATGGCTATCAAGAATGCCACTTTCATAGATAAGTGAAGTAAAGAACACGATGCTAAGGATTTAAATGGTTTTCTGGTTTGGCATTTGAGCAGTAAGTTTAAATCCCATGCTGGTTTGACTTCACGGATATATGGGTCCATGTTCTGTAGCCCCGTTATGAACCTCTTAGTAGTGGGATGGGCGAATACTGATATTCCATTCATCTGCTGGTGGAAGGCAATTATGGCCGCGAAGTGAACGTTAATCGAGTTCGTAGCCAGTCCTGAGTTTAAGGATAGCAGGTAATCCAGGATGATAGGAAGTGGTGCCTGTTGTGCAGATATTTGTTTGGTTTTGCACCATAGGGGAAATCTTTTCCATTTCTGGAGGTAAATAGAGCGTGTGTTATGTTTCCTGCTATTAATCAGTACTTGTTTTACTTGGTCAGAATGGGTTAATTCCTCAGAACGGAGCCATGAAAGAGCCATGCCTTCAGGTGGAGTTTCCCTGGATCCAGATGAAGGGTTTGACCGTTGTCCTGTGACAAGAGATTGTATAGATGGGGGAAGAGTGAATGGCTTTCATATTGCCTTGCGAGTCAGGGAAGGGAACCAAGTCTGTCTGGATCATGTTGGCACTACAAGGATTAACTTAGCCCTGCCGGTTCGTATTTTGTGCATGACTTTGGAGATCAGAGGACTCAGTGAGAAGGAATGTAGGAGAGGGGCATTCCATTTGATAAGGAATGCGTCTCCCAGTAATTGTGCTCCCTGTCCTGCACGTGAGCAGAACTTTGGGCATTTCTTGTTTGCTCACATCGCAAACAGGTCTATCACTGGAATCCCCCATCTGGAAAATACGTGTTATTTTGTCGTTCAGTTCCCATTTGTATTCTTGTGAGAACTGTCTGCTTAGTGTGTCTGCCATGATATTCAGGCGGCCCAGTAGGTATGATGCTGTGATAGTGATATTGTGCTTTATGCACCAGTTCCACAATTTTAGAGCTTCTAAACATAAGGAGCAGGATCATGCTCCACCTGGCGGTTGATATAGGTCATACATGCAATGTTTGTTAGGATCCATATTGTTCTGTTTCTTATGAGAGGAAGGAAGTGGTAGCATGCATTGCGTACCGCATGTGGTTCTAATAGATGTATGTGTAAATGTGTTTCCGCAGGGGACCATTTGCCCTGGGTGGTTCAGGTGAGCCCCCCATCCAATCAGGGAGGCATCTGTTGTGATCTGAACAGATGGTGGTTCCTGTTGGAATGGTACACCAGAGCAAACGTTCATTGGGTTTGTCCACCAGCATAGTGATTGTATCACCTTTGTGGTGGGTGTGATTCTCTTGTTTAGACTGTGTCTTCATGGGATGTATACTGCATTCTGCCATCTCTGAAGGCACCACGTGTAGCCTGGCGTATTTTACAATGACTGTGGTAGCAGCCATATGTCCCAATAGTTGTAGGCATGTTCGCATATGTACCCATGGACTGCGTGAGACCACTGATATAAGGGAGGTCATTGTTGTGAACATGGCCTTGGTAGCGATTCTCTGGCCATGAGGTAAGCTCCAATGAACTCTAGTTGCTGTACCAGAGTGAGGGTGGGTTTCTTTTCATTGATTTGCAGTCCCAGGGATTGAAAGAGAGAGATGGTTATTTGAATGCTTCGTTCTGTTTCTTTCTTTGTGGTGCCCTTGAGTCAGCAGTCATCTAAGTAAGGGAATATCAGTATCCCCATCTGCATAAGTGAGCCGCTACTACCACGAGTATCTTGGTGAATACTCTTGGTGCCATTGAGAGGACAAATGGTAGCACTCTGTATTGGAAATCTTGTCTTACTGTGAACTTAGGAAGCGTCTGTGAGCCAGATGGATTGCAATATGAAAGTATGCATCTTGTAGGTCGATAGCTGGAAACCAGTCCCCTTCTTCCAGCATAGGGATGATTGAGCTCAGGGTGATCATTTTGAATCTGTGGGCACGGATGAAATTGTTGAGTCTCCTTAGACTGAGGATGGGTCTCCACCCCCCCCCCCCATTTTTCTATTGGGTCAGGAAGTAATGGGAATAGAATCCCTTCCCTCTGGGATGTGATTGAACTAGTTCCACTGCACTTATTTGCAGAAGGTGATGTACCTCGTTTCAATAGGTGCTCATGAGAAGGATCCCTGAAGAGGGACGGGGAAGGGGAGGTGGGTAAGTGGGAAAAGATATAAAGGGGATGGTATAGCCCATTTGAACGAGCTCTAAGACCCAGTAGTCCAAGGTGATGGAGCCCCAGTTGCTGTAATATGGTCTGAGTCAGTGCCCAAAGATTTGGGTATTGGTTGTTGACGCTGGTGTTATGGAAAGGTCATGCAGACCTTTGACCAATTCTTCAAAATTGCGGCTTATTTGGTGGTTGTTGGGATGCCACATTCTGAGATTGGTTCTGTCAATGTCTCTGTGTTCTGTTTCTCTTTCCCCATGAGTCCTATGGTCTCGGATGGCATTGAGACGTGTTGTCTCTGCTCCTGTTGTAGGGCTGGTATTTTTGTCTCCCATTAGGTGGTGTGTATATCCCTAGGGTCCATAATTTTGCTCTCAAGTCCTTCACTGAGTGAAGGACTTCATCAGTTTTTGCAGAAAAGAGCTTGTCTCTGCCAAAGGGCAGATCTTCCACTTTCTGCTGGAGCTCTCTAGGGATTCCTGAGGAGTGAAGCCATGAGGCCCTACGCATTACTATGTCCGTTGCCATCATGCGAGCTGCTGTGTCTGCTACGTCGAAGACAGCCTGGAGTGCAGTCCTGGAGCTAAGCTGTCCTTCATTGACGATGGCCTGGAACTGGTCTCTCTTCTCCTCTGGTACGTCCGGAGTGAATTCTGTCAGTTTATTAAAATTGTCATGGTCGTAGTTTGCCAGTAGCACGGCGTAATTCGCTGTGCGGAATTGAAGTGTGGCCGAGGTGTAGACTTTTCAGCCTAATAGCTCCAGTCTCTTCCATTCCTTGTCCTGAGGTGTGGTCTTGTATTCTTTACCCCGTTGGTTGACTGCATCCACTGCTAATGAGTTTGGTGGTGGGTGTCTGAACAGGCATTCCATGCCCTTATTTGGCACATGATATTTCTTGTCCGTGCATTTGTTAGTTGTGAGATGAAGGCTGGGGTTTGCCACACTACATCCGGAGGTTTCAGGAAGGCACCATTGATTGGAATGGTGATTTTTGATGAGGAGGAAGTATGTAAGATCTTCAGGAGTTGGTGTTGTGTTGCCTGTACCTCTTCCAGAGGGATGTTTTGGATCTGAGCCACTCGCTTAAATAGCTTCTGGAAACGTTTGAAATTGTCAGGGGGTTGTCGTAGGTGTAGGTATGACCGCTTCATCTGGGGACGATGAGGAGCTGTGTTCTGGGGACTCCTCGTGATCAGAGGTGTCATCCCTCTCTTCTTCCTCTTCCTCCGTGACCTCAGAGGGTTCAGGTGCTGACGTTGTTGCTGAATTTATGGGTTTTCTGTGAGCAGACATGGGTCTCTGGAATTGGGC
This sequence comes from Chelydra serpentina, assembly GCA_037349315.1. NCBI lineage: Eukaryota > Metazoa > Chordata > Testudines > Chelydridae > Chelydra > Chelydra serpentina. The sequence continues at coordinate 35,875,837 of JBAIAC010000042.1, forward strand.
CCTGTAAGCTGCCCACGGGTCCCATTGTGGCCATTGGATAGGGAATAGCCTCGGTGGGCACATCCATGGGTTAGCAAGCCATGGTGATAGACTCTTGCTTGTCCATTCTTTGCGATTGTATTGGTGGGTAGTGTCCATTGGGGGAGAATGTTCCAAGAAGACTGTCTCCCTTTCTTCTTCCTCCTCGTCGCTTGAGAATGGTAGAGCGATGGGGGATTGAGGCTGGTCCGGTATCATCGGTACCGGCGAGTCCACAGTGCTGAGTAGTGGAGAGCCGAGTACTGCTGTAGTCAGTATCTCAGAGGATGGAGTTAGAGAAGTCAGTGCCATCATATGTGGTGCCGTTTTCTTCTGTGCCGATCATTTGAGAGTGGCTTTCCTCAGCACCGTAGTAAAATTTAGTAGTAGTTTGTTTCAGTTGTTCCATGCTCGGCACCGCTGCGCTTGGTGCCAGTGGGGGAGCCATGGCCTGCGGTGCAGGTTGCAGTACCAAACATCTTGCTGGGGTAGATGGTGCCGTGGAGGAGCAGGCTGTACAGTGCCTACCACTTGACTCCTTTACCTTGCTGGCAGACGTCACTGGGCGGACGGTGCCGGAGGTGCCTGGTGCATCAAAGATGCTTACTCTTGATGAGTTCAGCACCAATGGCAGGGATCTCACCAGAGACCGTTTCTTAAACAGTTCGCAGCTTGGTGAGGATGAGACCCTTTTTCTTGATTTCTCTGAAGATGAGGTACTAACTCTGTCAATGGAGACAGCCCCAGGGGAGCCACTTGTTGAATCTGTTGTGGAAGTTAGGGATTTCTCCATCAAGATTAGTTTAAAACGGAGATCCCTATCCCTCCTGGCCCTTGCTTGTAGTTTGCTGCAGTGAGTCACTTCTGAGGAATGTGCGACTCACCAAGGCAGTGGACAAAAAGTGAGTGTCTGTCTGAGATTGAAATAGCATCTTTACAAGACACATACGTTTTGAATCCTGGGGATCCAGGCATTTTTTTAAGCGTCCCTCTTTGAGATTTGGGGGCATAACTAAAAGAAGGGGGGAGGGAATTTAACTTAAGCACTACAATACAACTTCTATGGTAAGATAAGACAAAATAGCTTAATTAACTATCTTAATCTGAAAACTATATTTTTCTAAAGTTAGTAGGAACACTACTAACGGACCCCATGTCAAGCCAAGGAAGGTTGAGAAGGAACTGAGCAGGTCGGCACACGCAAGAAGAGGCACCAGCGGCACCGCGAGACAGCTACTGCGCACGCGTGCCACGACCAGACACTGCTAGCAAAAATCCCCTTTCAACGGCGCTGGGATGCACTGCCACCTGAAGTGGCACACCCACAGAGACAGCACTCGAAGATGTGCAATTAAGGGTACGTCTATACTTACCTCCGGGTTCGGCAGTAAGCAATCGATCTTCTGGGATCGATTTATCGCGTCTTGTCTAGACGCGATAAATCGATCCCGCAAGTGCTTGCCGTCAACACCGGTACTCCTGCTCCGCAAGAGGAGTACGCGGAGTCAGCGAGGAGCCTGCCTGCCGTGTGTGGACCCGCAGTAAGTACCTTGTAGTTCGAACTAAGATACTTCGACTTCAGCTACGTTATTCACGTAGCTGAAGTTGCGTATCTTAGTTCGAACTGGGGGGTTAGTGTGGACCAGCCCTTACAAATGTAGATTTTTTTTTGTTACATAACTGCACTCTCAAACAAAACAATGTAAAACTTTACAGCCTACAAGTCCACTCAGTCCTACTTCTTGTTCAGCCAATTGCTCAGACAAACAAGTTTGTTTGCATTTACAGAAGATAATGCTGCCCTCTTCTGATTTACGTCACCAGAAAGTGAGAACAGGCATTTGCATGGCACTTTTATAGCCGGCATTGCATGGTATTTACATGTCAGATATGCTAAACATTCATATGCCCCTTCATGCTTCAGCCACCATTCCAGAGAACATGCTTCCATGCTGATGATGCTAATTAAAAAATCCAATGCGTTGATTACATTGGTGACAGAATTCTCCCCCAAGGAGTTCAATGTCCCCTGCTCTGTTTTACCCGCATTCTGCCATATATTTCATGTTATAGCAGTTTCAGATGATGACCTAGCACATATTGTTTGTTTTAAGAACACTTTCACTGCAGATTTGACAAAATGCAAAGAAGGTACCAATGTGAGATTTCTAAATAAATATATATATAGAGAGAGAGAGAGAGAGAGAGAGCGCGAGCGCGTGCGCGCACTCAACCCAAGTTTTAGGAATCTGAAGCGCCTTTCAAAATCTGAGAGGGACGAGTTGTGGAGCAGGTTTTCAGAAGTCTTAAAAGAGCAACACTCCAATGAGGAAACTACAGAACCAGAACCACCAAAAAAGAAAATCAACCATCTGCTGGTGGCATCTGACTCAGATGATGAAAATTAGCATGCATCGGTCTGCACTGCTTTGGATTGTTATCAAGCAGAACCCATCATCAGCATGGACGTATGTTCCCTGGAATAGTGGTTGAAGCATGAAGGGACATATGAATCTGTAGCGCATCTGGCATGTAAAGATCTTGCAACGCAAGCTACAACAGTGCCATGAAAACACCTGTTCTCAGTTTCAGGTGACATTGTAAACAAGAAGCAGAGAACATTATCTCCTGCAAATGTATACAAACTGGTTTGAGCAATTGGCTGAACAAGAAGTAGGACTGAGTGGACTTGCAGGCTCTAACGTTTTACATTGTTTTATTTTTGAATGCAGGTTTGTTTGTTTTTACATAATTCTACATTTTCAAATTCAACTTTCATGATAAAGAGATTGCACTACGTATTTGTATTAGGTGAATTGAAAAATACTATTTCTTGTTTTTTACAGTGCAAATACTTGTAATAAAAAATAAATACAAAGTGAGCACTGTACACTTTGTATTCTGTAACTGAATGTATTCAATTGTAATTGATAAAAATATGTAAATAAATGGTATTTTATTATTAACAGTGAGATTAATTGCACTATTAATCGCGATTAATTTTTTAAATTTCTTGACAGCCCTAATTTTTATCATTGACCTGGAAGAAAACAAAAAACATCACTAATAGAGTTTGCAGATGAAAATAATTTGGGGAGGGCTAAATAATGAAGAGGTCTGGGTCACTGACTCAGAGTGATCTAAAGCACTTGGTAAACTGGGAGATTAGATCAAATAATATACATTATAATATAGCTAAATGCAAGTGTATACATCGAGGAACACAGAATTGGGGACTCTATCCTGGGAAGGTGTGAATCTGAAAAAATGTGGAGCTACTGACAGATTGGTGAGTATCTGGGAGCTTGTGTTACATGAGAAAGGGTCCCCTTCAGAGAAAGACAACCTTCAAGTACAGGCCTGATGTAATGGAGTGTCCCCATGCAGCTATCCTGAGAGCTTCTGGCCTGGATGCAATATGGTGAAGAGTGCTGAATTCTCCATCCCATTCCCCCACCAAGAAGTTACTCTGCTGCTTGCTGCAGGAATGCTGAAGCAGATGAGTGGTTCACCACTCAATTGGAAACCCAGTCAGAAGCAGGAATATGAGCCATGCAGGTGCTCAGAACTGTTTCTAACCTACTCCTCAAGTCACTTGCTGAGGTACACTAAGCACTGGACCTAGGGAGACAAGAGTCAAAAGCAAAGGTAGGGATGGGGAGGATGAATTTCCTAAAACTCAGCCTTAGCTGCCTATACAGGGGGAGTCTTGGTTCCACACATTTCTAGCAGAGTTGATTTTGAGAGCTGCTGTCATCACAGATCCACACCATCATCTCCAGTCTCCTCTGGACTGATGGGATTCCGTATGAGAGAATACTACAATATGATGGAAAGGAACTGTACGTTTTCCCTAAACAACACTTTCATATTTAAACTACTGTTTTGGTCATCTTACATGGGCATACACAGCATGCTGTATTATTGCTAACAAGTATGATATGGGCTCTTAAGAAAAATTCCACATAAAGTATATATTTAACGGAGCAAAGACATTTATTTAGTAAGCCCCCTAACTTTGAATTTCCTAATTTTGGTCAATTAAAATCTTAATTCAGTTTGCAATAGCAGCCTGTTGTTTCTAATACTTATGGAAGTTCAAGGCTTTCGTAATCTCTTCCACATGTTTACTGCTTACTCAGCCTATACAAAACAGAAGGCAGCCCCATGAACCACAGAGCTTACAAATCTAAAATAACAATGACATCTAAAACAAAAAAATTAGTCAAGCACATGAGTACCCAACTGACCTCAAGGGCATTTATTTCAGTGTGACACCTGAAGTATATTCATTAGAGAACATCTGAAGTGTCACATCTAAGAATATTTAAAAATTAAGGGGAGTACTGTACACTGAACATGTTTTTTAATAAATTTTTCTTGTTTGAATGTTTATTTTGAACATTTCATTAAAAAAGCAATACATTCAGAACCACCCACTTACCTAGTGTGCCTCTGTAAAAGAAAGCAAAAGAAGTTTCCTGAAATCTGAAACAGTATTTTAAAAGTCAATCTAAAAGAATGATTTCAAACACATGGAGAATGAGAAGGTTCAACCCAAAGAAAGATCCTAGAACCACGAGTTTTAATAGAGAATTCTGTTTGAGACTTTGGGTAGGTCTACACTTACCCGTCGTGTCGGAGGCGTCGGATCGATGTTCTGGGTTCGATTTATCGCGTCTTCTCTAGACGCGATAAATCGAACCAGGAAGTGCTCCCCCGTCGACGCTGGTAATCCTGCTCCACGAACGGAGCAGGCAGAGTCGACGGGGGAGCCTGCGCGCCGCGGTGTGGACCAGGGGTAAGTACTTTTAAGTTCGAAATAAGATACTTCGACTTCAGCTACGTTATTCACGTAGCTGAAGTCGCGTATCTTATTTCGAATTTCGGGGCTAGTGTAGACCAGCCCTTAGTGTTTTCTTTAAACATACTAGTTGCTTTTGGCTCTTTATCTAGCACAGGGGTCAGCAACCTTTCATAAGTGGTGTGCCAAGTCTTCATTTATTCACTCTAATTTAAGGTTTCGCATGCCAGTAAGACATTTTAATGTTTTTTGAAGATTTCTTTTTATAAGTCTATAATATATAACTAAACTATTGTTTTATGTAAAGTAAATAAGGTTTTTAAAATGTTTAAGAAGCTTCATTTAAAATTAAATTAAAATGCAGAGCCCCCCAGACCGGTGGCCAGGACCCGGGCAGTGTGAGTGCCACTGAAAATCAGCTCGCGTGCCGCCTTTGGCATGCGTGCCATAGGTTGCCTACCCTTGATCTAGCATTATGGGGTAGAACTATATTTCACACCAAAGAGACAGTCAATAGAATTCCCTATAATATGGTTCATCTCCTCCTCTTCAATGATTTTGAGAAAAAAACCCACCAAAAAAGTCAAGGAGACCTGCAATAAAACACTCAATGTTTCTAATAGGGATTAATATAATAATACACAAAAACCTACATACCTTAGAGCAGTTAGGACTGTATGACTAAACTTCCCTGAACCAAAAAGTTTTAAGAAAATGTAATAAAATGCAATATAAAGTTTTCTAAAATTAGAGAAATATCAAGAAGCAGGAAGTCCCAAACCAAGCATTGTTTAATTAGGATTTCAGCAAATGTAGAGAATCTTCAGATATCTAGAAATTTAGAATACAATTTTTTTTCCCATCTTCCTTAGGCTTCTGGCAGAATCTAAAGAAGATGGAAGCCTACTTATGCCCAAACAAGCAAAAGGAATGTATGTGCGTGAGAGAACTAGGTATCTCTTTATAAGGGTTGTAGAATGGGTCTATTTCTCTCAAATAAACAGAATTACCTGTTTTTAAAGTCTAAAGTAATCTTTTTATAAATCGGAGAATAAAGCCATATTATTTTAACATGTGGGAAAATCCACACCCTTCTAGGATGAAAGATTCACAGCTACCATGCTTAGCCTCTCCACATTTGAAGATTTCTAGTAACGTCTGATTAAGTTCTTTACTATCCAATAATAGGCTTCAGAGCACACCAGCAATTTCACATCCCTCATAAGTAAAGCAAAATGTATACTCCTGTGAAAGAGTGGGTGCCATATTGCTTATATGAGATTTAACCAACAACCTGGGTATATTAGATTTTACTAGTTTGCACAGATTTGCTTGGATCCTTCAGTGTAGATCAAAAGATGCTATAATTAACCTGGAGTTTGGATCACAGACAAGGAATTCAGAGCCTACAATTTTTCCCTCATCCAAAGATCACTGGTTTTCAGGAGGGCCAGTTCAGACACCATGGACAATCAGACAGCTAACAAGCACATGAGATTTGCGGCTAGATTGTTCAAGCTGCAAGAAAAACTGTCTGTAGAAATTAGTTTAATAAAACTCTGGCATCAAACAATAAATAATTGTTAGGAGTTAATATTTTTGATCAAGGCTATGTAGGTCAGTATGCTATATTTTGTGGTCCTGGCAACACTTGGGAGTACTAAGGCTAGAGCAAAGCACACAATTTAATAGTTGCAGTGAATTTTCCATCTACTGCTGCCGCCTTAGGTAGATGACAAACAGATTTAAATTCTAGAGGGGATTTTCATCTCTTATAAGCAAGGCTCCGTGTTTGTCATGGAGGTCAGATTCTGTGACTTTCCATGACCTCTGTAACTTCTGCAGTGGCCCCTGCGGTTGGTCCGGGAGCCGCCTGAGCAGCTCAGGCAGCCCCAGGGCCAGTCACACCGACAGCTGCTGGTGTAGTCTGGGTGTGGGGGGACTGAGGGCTGGGGACTAGGGTGCGGTGCTTACCTGGGGGGGACTTCCCAGAAGGGTGACAGGAACTCTCTTCCCTCAGCTCCTAGCTCCAGATGCTGTCTCCGCCCCCGCAGCTCCCATTGGCCGCGGTTTCCAGACAATGGGGGCTGCAGAACCAGGGCTTGGGGCAGAGCGGAGGCAGCACGTGGAGCTAGGAGCTCCAGGTCACCGCTTCCCAGGAGCTGGACAGGGAATCTGCCCCAGGCCTGCCAGCCCCCGCACCTGAGCCCCCGCGCTGCACCCCCCCGCCAAGTTTTAGTCAGGGGTATAATAAAAGTCATGGACAGGTCACAGGCCATGAATTTTTGGTTATTGCCTGTGACCTGTCCATGACTTTTACTAAAAATACCTGTGACTAAAATGCAGTCTTACTTATAAGCTACAAAAACAAGTCCCTATAAAAGTAATGAGAATTATGTTGAATTTTTTCTATTCTGAATTCAGTCTTCAAAATAATCTATTTCTCAAAGTCAATCTTTCAAAAGGAATGTGAGACAGCTGCCATGATCAATTAATCTTTTACTGCAGAGTTTTCCGGACAGTACCTATAAATAGATGCTTTGAAAAACCTATACTGTGGTTAAGAACTTTGAGACTTGTTTATATTGAGAAGGCCTCTGACAAGACACAAAGTCCACTTTTTACTGTGCAAAGAAAGAAGGCTCCTCCAACCTGCCTTTGGCACATTTGTTTTAAATACCCACGCTTGGGAGTTTGAACACTTAAGTCATAATCATGTGCATGATCCATTTGGACAGCCTTTCAAACTGGTAACTTGATCTATGGCCTTAACACCACATATCACAAGATGTCTGTAGAACCTGTGGATAGAGGTGATCTCTTTTATAGACATCGAAAGTATGGAAAGTGATCTCCCTACCTGTAAATCAAGCTTTGGGGGAAAAAGAGGCAGGTTAATGACCTGATTGAGATAGAATCTGAGGCCATTTTAGGTAAGAATTTGGGGGTGAGGATGCAGGACAGTGCACTCATGCTGTATTTCGGTTGCACTGAACATATCCATATCCAGGGAGGAAAGCTATGCATCTTCATACAAATGGTACAGAGAACAGTTAGACAAGTGTTTAAATAGACGGTCCAGAAGTTTTGGGAGAACAAAATTAGAATTACATGGTAGAGCTAGTTCATGCACCAGCAGAAAAATGGAGGAAACCTTTCAGAAACATAACTGCAGAGTGAAAAAAATTTTTTTCAACCAATTCAACCAGGAAGAAAATAGAGATGGCAGCCAAATGAGCATAACATAAGACAGTTTACATTCTTCCAAGTGTAACAGTCTAAGATAAAAGCAATGGATCACCATATTGGTTCTACTCACTTCTAAGCTGTCAAAATGAAAATCTCTCTTCCACTTCATCAAGTGGATATATCTGCTTGAAAGCTTCCTGCTTTCTGATAGCATATTTTGGACCTCAGCAGAATACTTTTTGAGCTAGCACTCCCAGAAATCCCAAAGCCAGACCGTCACCTTGAGAGAGACTGGAGCTGGGTGAAGAATCTCATCCCAGACCCAGAAGACAGAAGCTATGGTACATCGGGACTTACAGTGGTGGTATCAATTCAAGTAGACCAGAAGATCAAAACTAAAGAGGCCAGGCCACAGCATCTTGGTGCTATCCTGTAACTTTCTACATTATCTTTTGAGGGAATGAGTACAGGAAGTTCTGTCCCCAGTCCAGGAGACACATATCTGCCATTGATGCTGAGTTCTGCCTGCACTGCTAGTATACTCAGTGATATACAGCATTCCCAGTAGCAGCAAAGATCCAGAATGGGCAATGGTGTCACATAAGCACATGGAATCATTAGGCCTAACTTGGTAAAAAGCCACAATATACTTTTCAGACTGGGATTACAAAAGGATTCTGTCTCCATGATGATATGAAACATATCTTCCCTCAAGAAAGTGTTTGCAGTAATGGAGTCTCCACTTAACTCCATCTTTTGTGCCAAGATGAAAGTGGATTTTTCTTTATTAGAATTGGAACACTGTGCACATTTTCTTGAGAGCCAAAGACATACCATGGGGCAAGTGATCTGTTCAGCTTATTATTAAATATAAGCAGACGTGGATGCCAAACTGTCTGAAAAAGCAGTTATGACAATTACGCATTTGGTGAAAGCTTTCAGTGCCATACAAATACCAAAAGACAATATTCATACAGGCTTCACCGCTACACAGGACTGGGGGTATATTTAATGAGCTGAAACAGATAATGTAAAAGGAGGTGTCTTTCAGGATTGTCTCAGCTAACCAGTTGCTTGAAACTTGATGCGAAGGATCAGCTGCTCACAGTAGAACAGTACTGTTAAGAAGACTTCTGTCAAACCTGAAGTCAGGAAGAGCTTTGCCTCTGGAGCTGGGAGCGAACATTCATTTTTATTCCTCTTGGGCTGATCTAGAAAGTCCAACATCTTATCCCATGGGAGGAATTCATGCTTTTCCAGCACGTCCTAGTAATTTGCAATCCTCATCTACTATGTAGCAAAGCAGATCAAAGATCTGAAGCCGGCTGAGTTTTCTCACTGATCACTGCCATTACCAGAGAAGCCAGAGTGAGTAAAAATATTGAAACCACCTTCTGAATGTCTTGATACAGTGAGACCAAGATTGAGGTTCCTGGACACCAAGGCTAAACTTCTCTCAGAAGCATGGCTCTTCTTCCCCTACTTCAAACTTCTTCCATCCAGGGACAGAATCCTGAACGCTCAGAAGCTGATAGCAACTTGGAATCTCCAGCCTGCTTAGCTGGGCTCGAAACAGGAAAATCAGGACACTACCCTTCAATGTCATTTAACCCAGGTGAGAGCGACAATCTCAGTGCTGCTTATGGTCAATACAAAGTCAGGTTAGCAAGGTCTTCAAAATCAACATGCCTCAATATTGGTGATGGATGTTTGGTGCCAAATTCAATTGACAAGGAGTTTAAAAATCTCCCCCCATTAGTTAGATTTTGAGGTAGTACTTCCAATCTTTGCAGGCTCCCCTGAAGAGAAGGAAACCACGTGCCTCCTTGAGCTGTGACATGCCTGCTTGAGCTGTGACCTTTGCCTAGCACTGGATATACTAAACATGGTCATCTGTAATAGTTTACATAAAACAAATTGCTAAGGGAAGTGGTGAATTCCTCATCTCTTAATGTCTTCAAATCAAGACTGGATGCCTTTTTAGAAGATGCGCTTTTGCCAAACAAGTTTTTGGGCTCAATACAGGAGTAGCTGGGTGAAATTAAATGGCCTGTGCTATACAGGTCAGACCAGATGATCTAATGGTCCCTTCTGGACTTAACTATGAAAAAAACACTACATTAAACTGGATTTTCTTAGCTACTTTAGCCATGCTACCTGCAGAGTTAGAGAAACCAGACAAGGAAAAACACCTGCAAAAAAAAAAAAAGCAATGCTATTAGGACTGGCTTTAGGTGAAGAGGAAACAGCCCAAGATGGCTTGGTCCCAAATGATGCCTGCAATGGCAAAGGTACAGATTTTTTTTTAAAAAATACACAAAAATCTCTCTGACTATACACACAAAAACGAAAGAGTACTCAAAGGGGCAGAAAAGAGAAGTATTTTGGGCTTGCTGTAATTTTAGCTGCCAGAAAGAACTAAATTTCAATTGCAGCCATTCCCCTTTATATATTCTCAGAACTCTAAGCAAGGAAGTACGTGAAGCACAGGGCACTGAATGAAAATATTTTTGTTTTATATTTTAACAGAAACAGTATATCTGCAGTCTTGTATAGTGTTTGTTTTTTTAAAGTATGACATTGAAGCCTACCCCAATCCTTCATTTTTTCTCATTCCTAAAACCCAAGTATAGACTTGGAACTAAAGAAAAAAAAAAGAGTTAGGCGATTGGGGGAGGAGAGGCTTAAAAACCTGTGCCTATGGAGATAGTAGCCTAATGCTCTTCGCAGAAACAAAAAGTAGGATAAAGGCTTAATGTGTCTATGTGCAACAGGTTCCCTTTAGATAACATTTAAGAATGTGTTCAGGAAGACAGAGGTTAATTAAGTCACACAGGTTATTTCAATATTACTTCTTGAAGAAGCTCTCTCTCAGACAACACTGGATGTTTGGTCTCTGCTAGTCATGTGATTTCTATTACTTTTGTTTGCTGGATCTGTGTATGTTAATACATTAATAGCTAGGTTCTGTACTATGGACTGCTCCCAAAAGTTTTATTTTTCTTTCAATGTACATTATGGTGTGCAAAAACACAAGTAAAATAAAAAAATTCTTAAATGCATAATCCTTAATACCTAAAATTTGCTGTGACCATATACAGGTATTTCAGTCCCCTACATTAATTTAATCAAAGAGTACAATTCTTTATGGAAAATGTTCATATCGTAATGATACCCCTACTTGGTAGTCTGAGCAGAAGGGCAAAGGACTGAATCGTCATCAAAACTAGAACTACCTTGGACACCAATTAGTGGTCTTTCTCCATGTAAGAGATCAGGCAAGCTGGCAAGATAGCATAGAAATCCTCTAGTGTTGCTGTCTAAGCTGTACCTATTATTGTATTTAGAGAAGTTCAATCCTTTCACACCCAATATATTCACTTTGTAAGTTAAAAAACAACAAAAACTGTGATATTTGAAAACAGCACATTTTTAAAAGAAAGTTAATCACACATACTTCATCCATATAACATGGGTGGCCAAACTGTTGCTCGTGAGCCACATGCGTCTCTTTTACCCTTAAAGTGCAGCTTGCAGAACCGCCCCACATGCCCCATTCTCCACCTACCAGATTAGGGGTGGGACTCAGGACCTCTGCCTTGCAGCGGGTGGTAGGGTTGGGGCTTCTGCCCAGCAGAGAGGGGGGACTCGAGGCTTCTGCCCAGCGGGGAGGAGGGGACTCGAGGCTTCTGCCCAGTGAGGCTCATCTGCCAGGGCTCAGGGCCCTGAGCCCAGTCAGGTGCCACCCAGTCAGGTGTCTGAGGGCCTGTGCTCGAGCAGGTGTGCCCCAGATCTCAAACTTCTGAAGACAGTCGTATGCAGCTCAGGGGGTCAGTAAGTTTGGCCACCCTTGTTATATAACCATTCCATAAGACAAAACATATGTAATATTTGTAAACAGATATGATCATGATCTGACATGATATGGTGTAGGATGACTTTAGAACCAAGAGTATCTTATTTTTATAGTATTTTAATAACGATTTGATTCAGTGCATAAGTCTTTAGTTTTTGATGAGCACAGATTAGAATTTGTTTCTTTAACAATCTGCGAACTGGATGATTCAGAGGTAAATACCAATTCATACAAAGTTAATATAGTTGTTGAATTCTAGTTTCTGCATTTAAAATGCAAACATACCTTTTCCTAAATGTGTGTTTATACTCATGTATCTAGCTGTTCCTGTAAGGCTCTTGTGTTCTCGATATGGTATGTGCTTCTTTGTTTCTGGATCTATATACTCCTTTGCCAAACCAAAATCTATAATATGAATAATTTGCTGGGTTTTGTTTCCTGGTCGTCCTATTAAGAAGTTCTCAGGTTTTACATCTCTGTATATCAAGTTCTTTGAATGGACATATTCCATACGAGAAATCTTTATTAAAGAGAAGAAAGGACAGAGTTTAGTTTAACCTTCAGGTTACCACAAGAAAGCGTGATAGATGCAAACAAGTATTGTTACATCAGCTTTATATATATATGGAAATCTTATCACCTTTAAAACAAACTGTAGACAACTGTTTTCCTCTCAACAATTCCACTTAATGTTGATGGGACATGAGCACGTGTATAGAGGAAAATACACTCCATCAATTGCATGTTAAAAAAATAAAAAATAAATAAAAAAATCTATACTTACAGCTTTATATGAATCACAAAAAAAGAAAAAGTAAAGTCAACCGTGAATAAGCTGTATTGAATGCATTTTTGTGCACATTATTGGATACGAAACTAAGACCTGGAATTACGCTGTCTTGCTATCAGCATCAAGGATCTGTAAGAACACGCAATGTTCTGTACATATAAATTTTAGCCAGTGCATCGCCAATATGAATACAGCTTTCCTCTTAGACATATAAATTAAGGTTTGAAAACCATTTTTATATTCAGAAAAGAATGCTTGTTAAATGACTTTGCATTTGTGATGGTATAATTTATTAATTAATGGAATCTTTATCATTCATGCCATAAAATGGATATCCCTCTCTTCAGTGACATTTAAGTAACATGTTCATACTGATTATTTTATTTTAAATGCCATTATTACTGAAATACTGGCATTTAAAATGCTCAAGTGGCATTTAAAATTTTTACCCATGGTGAAAAAAAAAGTGGTGCGCTATATATCTGGATTTAAAAAGATGCAATTACTTAGTAAATATAAATCTGTGACAATGCAAATAAAAGCAATATTATATGGCTTTTACTCGAATCTAGTCTGATGGCAGGCTACTCAGAAAAATGCCTCAAAACCTCAGATTTTCCATTTAAACAATTTTGCTTGTACCATGCATTTTTGTATTGCCGTTTCCTAAATTTATGACTAAGATAATGTATAAGACGGCAAATGCCTATGTTACTTAAGAGTTTACTCTGCTTACTCTAATGGAAACGAGATGTCAAACCGATCCTTATGCCAATCTCCTAGAAGTGGAAGGACCTTGAAAGGTCGAGTCCAGTACCTTGCCTTCACTAGCAGGACCAAGTACTGTCCCCTGACAGATTTTTGCCCCAGATCCTTAAAGACTAAGGCAAAAATTATGGCACAGAAAAAAATGACAACTATTAATTGTAAGGCTTATTAGTTAGATTAACACTAAGTAATATTTCATTGTTGTGTGTCCTTTAAGGACTGCAATACAGCCAACACAATGTAAGAGATTGTAGTAGATTAAATACTAATTTATCTGATAAAGGATCTATAGTTTACAAAGACTGTCCACAAACTGGCCTAATGAACACACTCAAATTATTAAATATATAAATTCACATATATTTATACTTACCAACTGTATAGCTATCATAAGAACGGTTTTAAGAGAAAATGTCCTATCACATAAGTCAAAAAGGTCTTCCAAGCTAGGTCCCAGTAGTTCTAGCACCATGGCATTGTATTTGCCACAAGGGCCAAAATAGTAAACTTGAGGTATACCGTCTGGAAAGGAAATAATATACATATAATTAGTTATAGAGTATTTACCTAAATGTAAACATATACCTCATTTCTTGCTTACAGAAATATTAATTGTAAGGCTTATTAGTTGGATCAACACTTTAAAACTTATTTGTCTGATAAAAGAACTGATATTAAAGCTGTATGAAAACTTAAGTGTTAAAGCAGTTAACTTCATTATTCCTGCTGTATCCATTTCATAGCTTCTTCAGGAAAGTAGGTATTTGACAATTTTGAAAGAATTAAATCTTTTAACAAAAAAAAAATCAAGAGCTACCCATTACACATTAGACAGTAAGTGCAAATTCAGCTCATGAAACTGTACTTTACTTCAACTATTGCTCTTTAGCCCATTATGGATAAAGGTAATTTTGTTTGTTTTTAAACCCCAAAAAATCAGATTTCCTTAAATTGGATTTTTTATATAATTCAAATACATTTTCCTTTTTTAAAAATAAGTGTGTTTAAAATTTAATTTGAAATTATGACAAGCTATGTTAAGGTCTAAACATAATTTATTAAAATAATTTACATAAATAAAATGTACTGCATCAATGAGCCCTCCTCAAATAATAATAATGAGATAAAGGCTGCTGCTCTTTTTAGTTACATAAAGAATCAAGGGGAAAACATGCTTAATTTCTGAAGTCAACTCAGGCTTTATAACAGGTCACAATTTCATGTACTGCATTAAATATCTATATTATTTTCAGTCTTTACAACAGAGTGAATGATGGTATTTACATTTTTCCAAATGTTAAGTACTTTCAATTGCTGATGTGCACAAAAGGTTTTGCCTTAATTATTTTTGGTTTCAGTTTAGCTAGCAGGTGCAAAGAACACTTCCTTCATCTGGACTAGTTAGAAATCACTTGGAAGCTGAAAAAGCAAGAAAGCTTATTTTCCTCTTCCAATTTTCAAAGGTATTCAGGCACCTAAATATGCAGATGGATGCCTACTGGGATTTTCATTGGAAAACAATGGCAGTTAGGCACCTAACCATGATTTTTTTTGTTTGTTTCTTTTACACTGTTAACATCATCTTTCATCATTAGAACTGGAAAATTAAACTTTAAACTTTACGCTATTGATATTTTGCATTTCTCTGAGCTTCGACAGGAAGAAACAAGCCAATACCTAATCCATTTCATTTCTGGTTTCTTACACGGTAGCACAAAATAGCAATGCTGGATTGCAAAATATATATGGGAATATTTGTTAGAGAAACCTTATCAATAATTTATTTTTATTTAAGTTCATGGAAACATTTTGATTTTTGCAAACCTTGTTTTTACAAAACCTAAATTTAAAACCATGTGTGTTCTGGCAATATCTCTTCAACATTATGAATTTAATATACATGATGCAAGTCTTAGTTGCATGGATCTTGCTCACCTTTGAGACTTAATATCTAAATTAAGTCCCATTTGTTTTACAAAAATCCACCTTTTACTAAAATCTGTAGGAAATTGAATAGTACAAGGATACTTTAAAAACAAAAAGTGCATTTATCTAGGCATACAGCTTTCCTATTATTTTCTTTCCATTAATGCCAGGTAGAATGCATGAGGCATTATTATAGGCTATCTAAAAATAATTAATTTTGGTGACTACTAGAGTTCTTCCTCTCACTCAACCAGAACCATTAACAGAAAACACACGCAGGAAAGTGTGTTTCTCAACACAGCATCCAGTGCGGTAGCCATAAAAGTATATTTTGGAAGTAACGCAGTTACATTAATAAAACCCTGTGTGGGGAATTGAGAAAACCTGTTACTGAGTTTGCATTATTGGCCATGTCTACACTAAAAGCACTTTCCCACTATAGCTATACCAGTATACTATATCAGTAAAGTGCTCCTAGTGTGGATGCAGCTTATATAAGCAAACTGCTATTTTACGGGTAGAACTGTCAACTACATAATGGCTGGCATAATGGCTTTTGCTGGCACAGTTGTGTCAGTTGGGGGGTCACATTTCTTCACAACCCTGACCGACATATCTTTGCCAGCAGAAGTTTGTAATGTAGACATGACCACCTTCCGTTGGCCACATGACCACCTTAAATTACTGATTCACATAAGAATTAACTTCTTAATCAGCCAACTTTCTGAATGGAAACATTTGATAGAATAAATTTAGAAATCAAATGAAGACTGTAACCACTTTTAATACTTTAGAACAGTGTTCACTCTCACTTGCAGAACTATAATTACAGCTTATTTGGCGTCTTTATACTGTTCTCACTCTCTCGTTCATATCTCTTTTCAGTTTATTGGTACTAAGAATAGTACATAGAGTCTATGGATAGTAACAGAACAACATGATCCTTTGCACTTCTTGGAGATCTTCCTGGGATCTACAATTAGAGAGCATGTTGGCAAACTCAAAAACTGGGCTGCTAATAGGATTATTTTTATGTTAACCGACTGTATTCAAAATGTACTGCACTTAATCTTTTTCTGATTCTTTCTATATTTGAGTGGTATATTTGATAAGAAATGTCTATTGGCATTTCAATTTAACTCTTTAAGGGATTTTTAACATAGTCTTTGTCAAGGCATTGAGACTAGAAGTGAAAAAAGCCCTCCATTATTCTCACTTAAGTATAATGTAGAATGCACCCAAAAATATTGCTTTGAACCCAAATCTCATACACCAACACGATATTAAAAAGCTGTTAGATGAAAAAGCATTCTGAGTACTGGCATACAAGAAATATCTAATTTTGATTCAAAATTTCTGTACATCTAATATTCTCAAAAAATAATATTTTTTCTAGATTAGTATGATTTATCCAGAGCAGTAATGCAGACATGGACATATTTCTCCTTAGAGATCATCAGCTGGATACAAACAAACATGTTTGGGGAAGGGACATTCACTGTCTACTTGAAATCTAGTTGAAGATTCTTTTTAAAAAAATTACTTTTCAACTCATGTACTATAAATGCTCACAAATTTTCTTGCTAATTTTTGTGGTTTTATAGTAACATTTTCCTATTTTGTTTAATGTTTTTTTTTGTCGGTCACTGTTAAAGACTCATAAAAAGCATTAAAATGACTAATTGACTACACACGGGAAACTATGAAACAGATTATACATGAAGTACTGTAATATACGCAAAGAGATAAAAGTTTTTCTTTATAATCTTTCAGTTAGAAGTAATACTTTCAACAGTAAGTAAAAAATTCAGACCAACGTGTGGTTTAAGATTGTGTTCCTGGAAAATTTCACAGACAAATCTACATAAAGATGGAGTTACAGTTGAGAGTACATATCAGTAATTAAAGGTAAAAATCAATTAAAGGGATTATGTAAATATCCCAAGAACAAACAGTATAAATCCATGAAATTTTGAGGTAGGGATAAACTCAAAAGAAACCCGAACATGAGAAGATATAAAAATGCTGTTACGGCATCAAAGCAATCTTAAATCTGCCCTGTAGTGATGTTACACAATAACCATACAATTATGACTACTGCATATTAGTGCTTGTAGTCTAGAATTAAACTGATTTCTAAAGGCACATTAGATATTTTTTGTATTTTTTCCTCATGATGTCACTACAAGATAGAACTAAGGTTGTTCAGGTATCTTAACTATGCATCCCCATCTTTTCTGACCCAGAACCCACAACCAGCCAAGTAGCTGTCCTGCAACTAAAATCCAGCAATCCTTTGCAGGTGGTCTAACACCTAAAGGTCTTTAGCCTTGTAGCAGGACCTTGCATGTGGGCGTGGGTGGGTGGTACCTGACTGTGGGTGCCACAAATGTAGCAGTGGAAACAGCTGCCACCCTTCATATATGTGCCCCATTGAAAGCATCTTTCCTCCTTTTTTGCTTGTTACTGGTGGTTGTAGTGAGAACCATTTTGCTAGACCATAACAGCAAACGAGTTTGGCTGCTGTTCCACCTTCTGAAAACAATTAAGGGCTTTATCAGCTCACAAACATATCACTTTATCTAGATTGTTATAGTTAAAGTAATACAACCTCCCCAGTGTGGACGCGGTTATATCAGTACATAAGTATCAGTACAGCTTATTTACATATGGAAAAGAGAATATGCTATACCAGCATAAGGTACATTTATACCATTATAACTGTACACAGACTAGTGCAGTGACCAAAAAAAAATATCATACCCTTAGCTTATAGACCAGACCTAAGTCTACGGCTTTATATATATATGCAAAAGGATATCATAACTCAAAATTTCAAGTGGTCTGTTTCCATTTTCTGGAACCCAAACCTAAACTTCTGGCTTATCCAATGGACCTGTAGGTGCAGAAATACAAGAATGAGAGCCAGATGATTTATAGAAAGAGGAAACAGACAGTTGGAGATATAAAAAAGAGAAAAAGAGTAACTTCAATGGGACAAATTGACATTCAAGGGGAACATGTTTATGGCAAGGAAAACAGCATACCTTCAGAATTTTCTGTTTCTGTATATGTGTGTACAAGAGTGGCAAAGTTGGAAAAGCAAACACATTTTTCCCATCAAGTACATTTTTCTAACAAAAAAATGCAGCCACTGAATATTCCATATCGATCATTCAGTTGAGAAATGTTTAGCACAAGGTAAAACTGTTGCAAGCAAACAGCTTGAAGGAAGGAAAAGAAAAGATGTGAATAATGAAACCGATGGTCCACAAAGTACTTAGTATAGTTTAACCCTTCACAGAATTGAGGATACATCTTGTTAACAAATATTGTTGCGTACACCACCACAGTGAAAAACAGAACTATTTTTATCCTCACTGGATCACAAGTAAGAGATTTGTTAAGTCCAAAGACTCCTAACTTCATCTCTATTGCCATCTTTGTTGCCCATAAATACTGCTTTTCAATATATTTGTAATATTTTAAGGCATTCAAAATACTTGTGAAAAACCTATGGAAACTAGCAGGTTTTTTGGGTATCCTTTAGAGTTATATAGTTCATTTCTACAGCTACATGTTGGTTACGGAGGAAACAGCTGTAGAATGGAATTTGCTTGGCTGCATTGTCAGATATGTAGGCAGAGTTAACAATAGCAGACGTGTATGGGAGATGTGCCAAAACATGTGCATAACTCTTTTTTTCTACTTCGCAATGTTATGGAGGCATTTGCAGACACTATACAATAAGGATGAGTCCGTTTTTCCAGTTAAAAACAGGCTTTAAATCTCTCTTAGACATGACAAGTGTAATATTGGTTGTGATCAACATCACTTATTCTAAAGGCATAGATTGAAATCTGGGGAAATCTGAAGTTAACGTTGGTGACATTTCATAAACATGTCTATTGTTATGGAGATCACACAAAGTAAATTAGTGTTCCATTTTTCTAAAAGCAATGAACATTGTTATGAACATATTCAACCTCTGACTAATTTAAAGTAATGTCTTTGTTTCAGTGAGTTAAATATGTAGTAATCTGGAATGATTACTTTATGAAGGCATAAGAGTACATTTGAAATATAAAATCAGCTTAGAAATACTGATTAAGAAAATGTAAAACTGAGAAGAGCTGCATCATGTATTCCATAATATTTAATGTTATATACAGCTGAGTTGCCCTTACTACAAAGTTTTGCAATAAATCTCTGACAAAGGTCAGGGTATATCAAAATACCTGTGATCGATATTTTTTATTCCCAAGTTTAGTGCTTTTAATTAGGTACCTTCTGCATGTCCAGGCCTCACCATCTGGCATGCAGTGGAAAACATGCTCCATTTTCTTTTGAAAAAAACACTCTTCTGCAATTTCTTTCTAATGTCCTTTGCTTCACTTGGGTTCAGGGATTTGGCTGGAAAGGGGTGAGCAAAGAGGAGGAGGAGAGAGGAGGGAGACAGTGGGGAGAGTATGGTCGGGACGCCATTTGTCCCGATATTTTGTTTCAGGCACTCCATTTTTATTTTATTTTTTTGTTAGGCAGCAGTGACAGGTAGGGGGAGCGCCTTTTCAAATGTTACTCACCCGGCGGCATCTCCTTCATTCCTTGACTGTCTTCGGCAGCGGGTTCTTCTTCGGCGGCAAGACTTGTTACCCGCCGCCGAAGTGCCGCCAAAGACCGTCAGGGACTGAAAGATTCGCTGCCGGGTGCGTGTAACAATTGAAAAGGTGCTCCCCCTGCGGCGGTCCCGATATTTTGTACTTATCTGGTCACCCTACCCACCGCCCATGACAGCAGGTAAGAGCGGGTCAGCTCCCGTACACCCAGTGTGCGCTGCAGTCTCCTTAGGCAGGGGCCGTATTCACAGAGTCGAATGTGCTGACACCACGCTTTCTGCGTGAGGGAGAGGATACGGGGGTCTCTGCGGGGAACTGTGACTCTCCGCCACGTGAGGCAGGCCGGGAGGCTCGGTATCATTGCTGCCTCGTCCCTCACCTCCCCCCCATAGCCATTAACTGATATGTCAGTAGCCAAGATGGTCAGGGATGCAGCCCCATGCTCTGGGTGTCCCCATCTCTCTGACTGCCAGAAGCTGGGACTGGATGACAGGGGCTGGATCACTCGATAACTACCATTCTGTTCATTCCCTCTGAAGCATCTGGTATTGGCCACCATCAGAAGACAGGATGGACCACTTGTCTGACCCACAATATGTCCATTCTTATGTTCTTAAGGGTTACTGGTTGAGTTACCTTTGATATCACAATGGTCTAGGACTCTCGGCATGGCATAGATACACGCCTTGCTGTTGAATGCGTGTAATCCATTAAATCAAAATGGTTGAGAATTTAAAACCTGGATTATAACAGTCCACAAATCTGTGATTAGGGCTTCTTATGGTTAATGCCGGCTATGGCAGCCTACCACAATGAACCTGGAAGAATATAAGCAACCAATTGCTGTGGAAGGTTGGTTTATTACGTATTTACAACAGAGTACTGAACACAAAGCATAGTGCTGCATGTGCAGTAAGCATTAACTATGTTTGAACATAATGTTCTTAAATACTCAACTTATGTTTAGCCTATTTTATAATATTCTTTACTTGTTTATAATTGCTGACTTAAAGGTTTAACCATTTAATTCCAATAATGCAGATCATGTTTTGTTCTTGTGTATTGCTGACGTTCGTACATTTCAATTTCTTTGTATTTAATTTCCTGTATCTTATGTAAAAAAGAAAAATCCTTTTGAGCTGCACATTTCCCTTTTTTGAACTGTTCACTAAATACTTTAAAGTAATCTGAATACAAGAATGAACGCTATTTGTTTGACCTTGAAGGTTCAGTTTAAGGAGACTGCTAAAAGGATTATAATAGGGAAAGTTGAGATTAAATAGTGAATATAGCCAAAGTTATTTTAGAATTCCCATTTGGAATGATTACCTGCACTGAGGATTAGAGCCCTCATGAGTAAAAGTTATTATTGAGGCCAATAGGGTATTGTTATCTCAATGTTTACAGATAAAAGGGAGAAATATGCCCTACACCATCACTATTTTGATAATCCCTTAACTCCAATATTGATATTCACAACTCACTTCTCAGCAAAGATTAATAGCAGGCAGCTGTAGTGAGCTCATTACTGTCACAAAAAATACTGTAGTATATTAATATACAGGAAAGTATCAATAATTAAAACTAAATTACAGTACACTTGTCAAAATAAATCAGATTATATTTATGAACTATCTTTGATTTTTTTTTAGTCCAGAATTGAAATTTTTCTTACTGATCATTAGTCTAAGATCAGTATAGTACTTAGAAAAGTTTTTTGGTACATTTATGCTGCATCACCAAAGAGTTTTTAGCTGTTAAACGGGGTGAGTTAGAGGCATTAAAACCCATTATTGTGATTACTTTCTCATCTTCTTCCCCACTTTCAATTTCAATTGTAATATAATTCTAGCAGTCACTCTAACAAGTTGTTTTAGAATTACAAATTTTTCCTTTAATCAGACAATGCATCCAGCATCTCTTGGGTATGGAGATGGTTGTTTGTTTTTAATTGCTGTACTTTAAGACTCAACCATGAAAATCTGTCTTCCAAATCCATCCACTAGAGTTAATCATTAACCCTGAATTCCACTGTGCCACCCACTTGAGTGGTGAGCGACCGCAGATCTCAAATCTCAAGATTTGCTTTTGCGGAGCTGCAAGCTTTGATAACTACCCCTTTCAGCAGCTGCCTCCTCTACACCACTTGAACCCACGTGTTTCCCCTGTAACACCCACCTTTTTCATAGATTCTCAGAGTTAAGACCAGACAGATAATTAGATTACCTCCTCTGTATCGTCCATTAAATTTCAGCCAGTTACTCTTATATTGAGTCCAGTATCATGCATTTGGCTAAAGGGTATCTTCCAGAAAGGCATTCAGTCTTATCTGAAGACATTAAGGGATGGAGAATCCACCATGGTAGATGGCACTGTGGTCCAATAGTTAATCTTCCTCTATTATATTTGTGCTTGTTTCCAATTTGAATTTATCTGGCTCCTAACCACTGGTTTTTGTTATACCTTTCTCTGCTAAATTAAGAAGCCCTTTAGTATTGTCTCCGCATGAAGGTACTTATACACTGTAATCAAGTCACCTCTCAATCCTCTTTCTGATAAGATAAGCAGATTGAACTCTAGGTCTCTCACTATAAAACTTTTCTCCAGCCCTCAAATAATATTGGTGGTTATTTTCTGCACCCACTCCAATTTGTCAACATCCTCTTTAAAAGGTTGACACCAGAACTGTACACAGTATTTCAGTATTGGTTTCACCAATGCCATGGGATACAAAGATAAAAATCATCTCTCTACTTCTATTCACTACTCTTGTTAATACATCCAAGGAGCACGTTTAGCTGTTTTTGCCATAGAATCGCACTAGGAGCTCATGTTCAGCTGCTTGTCCACTACGACCCCTAAACCTTTTTCAGAGTCCCTTCATTCCAGGACAGAGTTCCCCATTCTGTAGGTATGGGGTACATTCCTTATTCCTAGGTATACAACTTTGCATTTGGTTGTATGGCTGTTCTGTCATTATTTACCACTCCTTCAGTTTTTATGTAATCCACAAATTTTATCAGCAGCGATTTTGTATTTCCAGATCATTGATGAAAATGTTGGATAGCATTGGGCCAAATATAAATGCCTCCAGAGCTTCATTAGCAACATCCCTATTTAATGAGGATTCTTCACTGACAAACACTTTGGGTCTGCTAGCCAGTTCTTAATCCACTTGGTGTATTTTATTGATGCTGTATATTGCAGAAGTTGGAGACTATGGAGTGGTGACATTTCTAAGTAACATTAGTGACCAGGGCAGCCAGTTCCGAAACCATGTTCTACAAGTGTACCTATCTCAATCTACAGGGTCCAGTTGAGACAGGCCTCAAGCTGAGTCTTCTCTTCAATTCAGTAGTAGAAGAATAGTCTTTCTGGATTCTTGCACAGGTGTTCACCATCATAAAACATGCATCTTCCAGGTTAGATTTCTATTGCAAAGGCAAACCAGAGTATTTCACAGAGTCTTCAAGCTCCTCTCCCTTCTCTGGTTATAGGAAACTCTGCTTGGTGTAGATTTTTTATGTTAGTGGTACGAGATGAGGGTGGTGGTTGTAAATATCATTCCAAATACAGTGGGAAACATATCAAAAGGAAGGTCTTGAAGTATAACCTCAATGTGAGACAACTCTGGATTAATTTCATCTCTTGAAGTTTGTTCCACAGCCTTGAATGTTTTGTCACAGGTTCTCACATGCTTCATCCTAGGTTTTTTCCAGAGGAGCTGAACTGTCTTGATAATTCATAGATGGAATCAAAGAATCATAGAATATCAGGGTTGGAAGGGACCTCAGGAGGTCATCTAGCCCCTGCTCAGTTTTGTTCTGTAATATAGCTAGGAATGGACATATAAAAGGCTTTGAAAATCAGAACCAAGGCTTTGAACTTGCAGTGTAAAGGGACTGGGAGCTGGTAGAGAGATCAGAGTGTGGGGTGATGTGCTCAAGGTAGTTTAGCCTGTGAAGGCAGTGGAAAGCTACATTGTGCAGAAGCAGGATCCCTTGCACGTTTTCCTTTTCAGCTTCAGATACAGTGAATTCCAATAATCCAGCCTGGATGTGATAAACATATAGACCTTTGTGACCAGGTCCTCAAATGAGATGAAGGACCAAAATTTCCCAGCAAGCTGGAGATTCAAAAAAAAGGCTTATCACTGATGATACCTAAACACATAAGCTCATTACTGATCTAATCCGGACCACTGGGTTTTTCACCTCTTTGACAAATGTGGTGCATATGCCCAGTGGATGGGAAGGACAATATCCAAATGATCTGTAAGCATCATCTCCTCTTCCAACCAGCATCACATTGGTATTGCCTAGAACGAGTTTGAGCCAGCTGCTCTTCATCCAGAAGCTAGTCTCTTGTAGGCACTGCAACATGTTAGTGATGATGGTTGCACTTGGGGGAAATGAAACACTACCAGGGCTATGTCTGGTGTTATATCCTGGTTTGAAGCCCAAATCATTCACAAGGTTTGAATTTAGTACATGTTCCGTGAGATTGGTGTGTGAGGAAAGAAAAAAATGTTGGCTGCCTAAGAAGCCTTCAGAAAGAAAGGCTTTGAGTCCTGGCTTGCACAATTCCTCCTTTAATACAACAGATGAGAACAGATTCCCAAGGTACAGGGCCAGAAAGCCAACCTGCCTGAACAGTGATGGATGGTGCTCATAGCATCCATACAGATATGACATGCACTGAGAAAATGTAATATGCACTGATTAACTGAATGTTATTCATGCTCCTGGGTCTAGTTTAATTTCAGGTAAGAACCGGTAACAATACCTTTCAGAAGTTCCCTGTATGTAAAGTGTTCTGGACTGCAGTAAGTGTACATTGTATACCTATGCCTATCAGTTTTATTTACTTATCCTGTAGTTTTGAGCATTACAAACAGCAATTAAATTACCTTTTAAAATTGACTTCTCAGTTTACTGCCACAGTGCTGACAGACTGATCGCTTGCTAGGTAAATAAGTGTTTCCTTTAGTTAAGTTTTCCTGCCAATAATTCACTGACCTATTCTTACTTTTGAATTGTGACTGTGTAAAAAGGAGTGATTGAGTTTTCACAAAACTTTTCAAATTAGGTAGGATGTTAAAGAAAAAGCACATCACTTATGTGAAAGATCAATAACACAATCTAAGGAAATAAGTTAATTTAAATATAATTTACTAATCTAATTTCAGAAAACTTGTTTCCCCAATTAATTTTCACTAAAGCACCAGCTCTGATGGAATCCATGGCCACCAGCAGTGTACACACCAACAGAGGTTCATGTTTTTTCTTCTACACTCACGAAAGCAGCAAGAGGTGCTCCAACTGTGTCAATGCACTCAAAGATCTTTGGACCCATTTGCACTACTCTCCTAGAGCATCTTATTCTTAGGGTTGAGATTCCTATCTTGTTTATAGGAAGGGTACTCCACAATCTAGAAGATTCATCCCATCCTCTCTGCCCCATTACTTATCCCCCCAAGAATTGCCACGATGCAAGTTGCATTAAAGCACTGTGGGTTTCGTACCGTATTACCCCCGACTTTTGAAATACGGTGGGACATACAGAACAAGAGATTACAAAAACAAAAACATTTGCCTGGAAAGCAAAGCATAGGAGACTTGACTTACAATAATTTAAGTTATGAAAGGCCTATATAATGTAAACTGATCAGTTCCCTTTATTTTGCTCCATTCCACAATGAAAGATCAAGAGCTCAATGACTTTAGCAGCAAGTCAATTTAGAACCAATGAAAAAGGAAGAACTATTACATAATGTATGGTCAACCTGCAGAATTTATCTACAAAGGAAACCATTAATTCAAATGCTATGGCTGAAATTCCTCCCACCCTCCCTTAAGGGCTGGATAATTTTGCAACCATTGACAACTGTCATAGGACAAGCTAAAGTAAGAGTTATCAAATTTCATGCCTCAGGATTAAATCACTTGCAGTAACTAGGAACTGATTCCCCATCCCGCTTCAGTGCACAACTGGCTGGGCATATATTTTGGGGGAGTGGGAAGTCACTTTCCACTGCAGCATCAGATAGTGGTAGCTGCTGATGTCAAGCTAGAGAATGTAGTCCAATCTAATGCATGAAAAATATGTAGAATTTGACCTTGTGAATCTGATCATTAACATCACAATTTACATTGAAAAAACTGAAGATTATTTTGGGAGCATATTTTAGAATTAAAAAGTTTAAGTAGCAAATTAGAGTACATTTACCCTTGCTTGCCAACAGCATAAAAGCACAAATTGAGTGGTGAATCTGAAAGTTAATGAGGTACTGGATAAATTTAATCCACACGTCCTTTCACTATTACATAATGGATTCATACAAGAGTAAATCAGCCCAGACATTGTAACTGGTTCTGGATTTTGTGTATAATTTTTTATTTATTTATTTTTTAGAGAGTGAGGGGGGGGGGGGGACGGTATGAGGGGGTTATCAGGCTGTTTTTTAAACAAAATATTTTTTTTTCCTAGTCTAGGACTTCATAAATGTAGAAATGCATAAGTACATCAGAGCCATGGACAAAAGCTACTAATAATTATGCAGAAAGCCCTGTCCTACAAATTTTTGTTGTCAGTTACTATTACAACTAAAATGCTAGAAACAAAGTGAACACGTACTTCTACAAAGCAGCCAAGTTATTACTGATAACTCAAAAAGAACACCTTCTGACAAGTGGCACACTACATCACTTCACTAAAATTCACAGATCAGATATCAGTAGGAGTCAATTAAAATAAAATCACAGGAAATGCAATGCAGTTTCTATAATAGTTGACAAGCAAAGGTGAACATATTCTATAAAGGCTTTATTATTTCAGCTTTAGAGAGTTACCTTTGATGTCATTTGCATTCAAAACAGTTGCTACTAATATTGTATTATAGGCAGAACAGGTAGCCATGCTTAACACATAATATTAACAAAACCCTGTTTAAGTAGCTTATAACTTTGCAAATTTAAACGTTTTGCCCTGAAGTTTCCATACCATTTGTCTGCCCCAGGCTGAATTATTTACTTTTTTTTATTATTAATTTCAGCTACAATGTTTCAGCTATTTCTCAAAGAGATCAGGAGAAAATATATTGGTGAGCCTATCTTAAAAATATTTACAACCACTTTGTTAAGAACCTCTTGTGCTTCCATGCTCTGAGGCATGGATTTGAAATTTGACAAGTCACATCACCCTGGTGTCAGGGATTTGACTTTTGTCATCCCTGTGAAAATCCACAGGAATTTGGGCATGTTATAAGCCTCTTAATATCTCAGTTCACATAGTTTGGCAGCTAATTCTCTGATTATTTCATCTGCAGAGTGGTCACACTCCAGCTCAGGAATGTTGCGACTGAGGACTTTCTCGGCAATTGCTCCTCCAGGCAGCCAGAGTCTGTTGTGGCAATAGCCACAGAAATCAAAAGCAGGGACATCGTCTCCTGTACTCAGTGCTCCTCCTGCCAGTACTAGGCAGTGAGGAAAATGAAAAAGCAGCCTGATTTGAATGCAGAGAGGTGGCAAGGGGAAGGTGGGCCAGGAAGAGAGGTGAGCCAGGAAGCTAACCAGGTTGCAGAGAGAAGACTGTGAAAAGGACTCAACCCACTGACAAAATGTGTATCATCTACCTCTAGTGGTTGGTCCACAGAAGATGACAACCTACTGCGGCTTTCAGTTACTGTTAGATTCTGCCATCATTTGAACTGTACTGTAGATCTGGAAGTTCTAACCTGTTGAAGTGGGAGGGAGTCACTATGATTCTACATGATGGAATTTCTTTTCAGCTTGCTTTTGTAAAGGAAATTACATACAAAAAACGATATAAAGATTAAGATTTCAAAGTCAAGCGGTCAAAGTTTAGGAAATGCCAGATTAAGATTGTCCATACAACCTTAATTCAGACCCCTTGTTCATATGCATTATGATAGTCTACATGATCACATACCATTTTTTTCCACAGAACTCCTGCCTCATTCAGTGCACAGGATGAATAGTGCTCTGGAATTTATCACAGTGTGTACTGAATGAGGCTGCTGTCTATACTACCCCGGACTAATTTGTTTCAGAAGAAAGGTGTGTAGTAATTGAGGACAGGGACTGCACTAACTTGTGCCTTAATTTGTATTTAAGTCAGCTGCATGCCATTCTGGAGAACTGGGTTTTAGCCCTACCTCTGCTACATAGTTCCTATGTGATTCTGGGCAAGTCACTTAAACCAAACTTTTCACAGTCTGCCACTAACTAGGTGTTCCTCATTTTCTGACAGCCAACTTGAGACAGTTGGGCTGCAACTGAAGTGAATGGGACCTGTGCTTAGAATACACAAGGTATCATAAAATGAATGAGTACTCTGAAAAATGAGGACCTCAAAAATCACGTCAAATTATTCACCCAAAATTGGCAATTTTGACTAATTTCTGTAGCATGGTTCCCCACATCTGTAAGTCAGGGATAAAATCACCACCTCACTTCACATAGAATGTGTGAAGATAAAAATTCACAGGTGTTTGTGAAGCTCCCAGGTGATGAGTGTCACAGAATAGACCATGAGGAAATTCTGTATTCAGTGCACAATTTGGACTGTGTGTACTAAGGACAGCATAGGCCCACACAAAACAATTAAAATAAAACAAAATATTGAATTAAAAATAACAATGTATGCAAACAAGGTGGCTGAATTAAGTTTGAACAATGAACCTTAATTCTGGAATTTCCCAACACGAATGCTTGACTACGCAGCCTTAACAATCCAATAATGTAGTTTTTAAAAAATATAATCCACTATACATGTTCTTAAAAACCTTCAATGATGGGGATTCCACATCTCCCTTGGAAGCCTGTTCTAGTACTTCACTATCCTTATAGTTAGAATTTCCCCCCATCCCCTAATATCTATCTTAAATCTCACTTGCTGCAGATTAAGTACATTACTTCTTGTCCTGCCTTCACAGTAGACATGGCAAACAATTGATCACTATCCTCTTTAAAACAGCCATTAGCTTATTTGGAGACTTTCTCAGGTCCGTCTCTGCCCCCCTCCCCCACCCCGTCATCTTTTCTCAAGACAAAACACATCCAGTTTTGTTTTGTTTTTAATCTTTCCTCCGGGTCAGGTTTTCTAAACCTTTTATCATTTTTGTTATTCTCCTCTGAATTCTCTCTAGTTTGTCCACATTTTTCTTAAAGCGTGGCACCCAGCTTTTTTTGCAAGTGCATCACATTGACGACTCATTCATGATCCACTATATCCCCAAATCCTTTTCAGCAGTAGTAGCGGAATAATCTAGCCACTTCTCATTTTGTAGTTGTGCATTTAATTTTTTTCTTCTTAAGTGTAGTACTTTGCACTTGTCTTTGTTGAATTTCATTTTGATTATTTCTGACCAGTCATCCAATTTGTCAAGGCTGTTTTGAATTCTAATTCTGTCCTCCAAACTGCTTGCAGCTCCTCCCAACTTGATGATATCCACAAACTGTATAAGCATACTTTCTACAACATTATCAAAGTCATTAATAAAAATATTGACTAGTACTAAATCCAGGACAGACCCTTGCGGGACACCACTAGATACCATCCTCCCATTTTGACAGCAAACTATTACTAACTACTCTGAGTATGGTCTTCCAACCGCTTATGCGCCCAATTTAGAATAATATAATCTAGAACACATTTCCCTAGTTTGCTTATGAGAATGTCAGGTGGGATTACATCAAAATCCTTACTAAAATCAAGATATACTGTAGCTAGATAATTGAAAGATTGGTAAGGAACTGGTTAAAGGGAAGACTATAACAGATCACACTGAAAGGGGAACTGTCACTCTAGAAAGAGGTTACTAGTTGAGTTTCTCCAAGGATCAGTCTTGGGATCAATCTTAGTCAACATTTTCATTAATGACCTTGGCACAAAATGTGCATATGACACAAAGTTGGAGGTATTGCCATTATGGAGAAAGACCAGAAGATCATACGGGAAGGTTTGGACAACCTTGAAAACTGGAATAAAGAGAAATGGGATGAAATGTAATAATGCAAAGTGTAAGGTCATGCACTTAGGGACAAAAGATTTTTTGCTATAAGCTGGGGATGCATCAGAAGCAATAGGAGGAGAAAGACATGGGAATATTGGTCGATCACAGAATGACGATTAGCCACCAATGTGATGCGGCCATGAAAAATGCTAATGCAATCCTACGATGCATCAGGCAAGGTATTTCCAGTAGATAGGGAAGTGTTATTACCATTATATAAGGCACGGGTGAGACCTCCTCTGTAATGCTGTGTGCAATCCTCATCTCCCAAGTTTAAGAAAGATAAATTCAAACTGGAACAGCTGCAGAGAAGGGCTACTAGGATGATCAGAGGAGTGGAGAACCAACCTTCAGAGAGGAGACTTAAGGAGCTTGGCTTGTTTAGCCTAGCAAAATGAAGGATGAGGGGAAATATGATAGCTCTCTATAAATACATCAGAGGGATAAACACCAGGAAGGGAGAGGACTCATTTAAGTTAAGGGCCAATTTGGCACAAGAACAAATGAATATAAACTGACCATCTTCAAGTTTAGGCTTGAAATTAGACAAAGGTTTGTAACCATCAGAGGAGTGAAGTTCTGGAACAGCCTCCTCCTCCCACACACTAAATGTTCATATGAGCCCTGCTGGCATGCACTAAATGTTCCCTTATGCACTTTAATGTGCTCCCATTTCAGAAATGGTAGATTACAATACCACAGAATTTTAGTGTGCATCAGAAGGGTCTACGTGGACACTTGGTGAGCAGCAGATTTACACACAAGCTTGCCACAACTAAGTGTTTGAACAGACAAGCCCTTAGCACACCAACTCACACCCACAACTTCTATAACATCTAAAGTTTGAGTATTTGGAAGCTATATTTTCAATAGGTAAAGATTATCAATTTACAATAAATCAAAGTTAAATACATATACTCACAATTGCAAAAAAAGGGTATAAATATACTACATGATATATTTCCATCAGAGTGAATAAGCCAGTACTGACATGAAAATATTCCAGTAATAAAGTTACGTATGAAACCAAATGGCTTTTAATCTATTTTTTGTTTTTCTGGTATGGCTACCTGCTGATTTAAAAAGATGTTCTTAAAGGACAGTTACACCCCAAGATCAGTCAACTCATGTTTAATCCATTGTCAGTTTTCACATTATTTTACAGTCTGATATACTATATGTATGTTTACCTCCAGATCCTAATTGCTTGTAGAATCTGTATTCCAAGTGTAGCTGTGGTGCTCTGGACTTCATTGGCTCCTGATTAAAAAAAAAAAAAAAAAAGCAAACAGAAAGGATTTAACCTTTAAAATAAAACAGATTATCTCAATTACAGTTTTTGAATGATTTACTATCCATTGTTCTAATAATCAATATATAGTTAAGATGTCTTTACCAAAAAAACAGTTTTATGCTGCCAATACTTAGTGAAAATGTACATGGTGAAATGAACTGGTGTTAACAGATTACAGAAGGTTAAGCTGTCCCCATCCCAAACTAATTCTATATTAGATTTAAAAAAAAAAAAACTGTCAAAACAGGATTATTTGGGTTGCAAAGGCAAGCACTTGAAAGCCAGAAAATGCCAGATTTACAGTTGCCCATAAAAATCTTCATTCTGACCTCTGTGTATTGAAGAAGACAGGAATACTGTGGGGAAAAAAAAGTATGTGAACATTTAATTAAGACTTATTCACATGCACAAGGGGGCACAATTAAGCTGTAGAGGTTAACTATAAATCTGGCATTTCCTACCTTTTGAGTGCCTGATTCTGCACACTAAACATATTACCATAGTTTTTTTGGTTTGTCTGCCTGTTTATTTTTTAAATAAAAGTTCTACTGTGTGCAACTAACAACCCCTCATTATGCAATCAGTGGGAGGAGGAGGGGAAGGACACGGAGGGGATGGGACTGGTGGATCCAGGAGTAGCCCAGAATGACTAAGCGTTGTGCTTCTCTTTCCTTCTCCTGCCACCTCCTCCCTGGAAATTTGGGAAGAACATGCCCACGCTGAAGTCCCCCAGGGGCAGCATAGGCCACTAGTGCCAGGGGCTGTGCCCAGGGGTGGGGAGCCCAGCTTGGCTTTCTTCTCCACCCCTGTCCCTCCGTACAGCTGCTCTGGCAGCTCCCAGGTGTTCCCAGTACAGCATGTGCTGCTGCAGCAGCAGCTTCTTAGCCCTTTTGTGTTTGGTTACTTTGGCAAGCTGTTAAACTTTTCCTGAGGAACACATGAAAGAAGGGGAATGGTGATTTTTTTTTAAACAGTTTATATCTCAGCAAAAGCTGAAAGGAAATTTCATGACAAAAAAAGCATTTCCCTAGTTCAAGGACACTCCTCCCTTTGAGTATCTAAGGTCTCCTGCAAACAATGGAAGAATGAGTTTCTCAAAGAAAAGGTACCAAGAATCCTTTACAGTTGTAAGGGTTCCGCAATCTAAATACGGGGGGTGCTACCAGCTGAGTTGGTAGATCTGGGGTAGTATCACATTTAATATAAACTCAATGTAAGTGAAAATACTGTTCTATAAAAAAAAATTGTGCAAAGCACAAGAAACTGATAATTGCTGTGATCCTTTAAAAGTCATCTTTCAATTATTGGTTATTCGAAGCCTTCCAATAAAGCATATCACTTGATCACTCTTACCTAACTGGCATATCTAGTTAAACTAGACAGAAAACTTGGCTATACTGGAGTATCACTGATTAACGTATAGTATATCGGTCTTTCATCCAGTTGTACAGAATATTGCTTTCTCCCAAATGCATGGGATTCAAATTTAGGATCCCAAATACACAAAATTAAATAATATAGTTGAAATTTACCGTGGTAATAGAAGTTTTTCTAAACTATGCAATTCTGCTGTAACTAGTATCATATAATGCAATATTAATGTCTCGTGAAATGTCCCATGAACTGTTATGTGGTATCTTCCTCTTATAAGGGTAAGGAGATGTGTGTGTCTGATCTGCTCAAACACTCAGTACAGAACTGCACTTTCATGGGGAAAAGGAATTCACTTAAATGAAGTGCATTTACCTACTTATCAGACCACAGAGAGTATTTAGAGATTGGTCTCAAAATATATGGGTGTGTTCCAATTCAATGGTGGAGAATTGCTGGGGTAGAATAGTTCTGGGAAACTACCAGAATGGAATGCATTTGCCAAGTGCAAAGCAGCCAAGCAAACCAATCTGAAAGCTCTATACCAGCTGAAAATTCCCTTAGTCAAGAGGAAGTCTCCAATGGCCATGTTCTCCAGCTTTAGTGCATTTTACATCATTATCTGATGGATGATTTGAGGGATTAGTTATCCATCAAATAATGTGTAACATAATATTCTACTAGTTGAAGACTTGATTTAACACTAGAAAAAAGTTGGATAACGTATCTGATTAACAATATTCAACTATCTCTGGGCTAGTCTACACTACCCGCCTGATTCGGCGGGTAGTGATTGATGTTCTGGGATCGATTTATCGCGTTTCGTCTAGACGCGATAAATCGATCCCAGAGCCACTCCCCGTCGACACCGGAACTCCAGCTCCGTGAGCGGAGGAAGCGCTGTCGACGGGGGAGCCTGCCTGCTGCCATGTGGACCGGGGTAAGTACTTTTAAAAATCGATCTAAGATATTCAACTTCAGCTACATTATTCACGTAGCTGAAGTTGCGTATCTTAGATCGATTCCCCCCCCCCGCCCCTAGTGTGGATCAGCCCTCTGCTTCATACACTAAATGCAATTCCTACTGTAGTTCATTTCACATAACAAGTGGTTCCAGTGAGAGAGGACAACACAGAATTATCTACAGAGTGTATTTTGTTTCCATAGGTAAGAATTTTGAGAACACACACAGTTGGCTGTAATAGATATCTCTGGCAAGATACAAGAGCATAGTTAAGGATAATCTCGCCTTGCCCTTGAACTTAAATATTATAAAGCAGGTTTTTCTTTACTATCTAAACTCCATCTTAATAAAATTTGCACTAATAGTCTAAAAGCAATAAAGAACAATTTAGACTATATACAAGGAATGCTTAAGAAAGAAATCAAGTACCAGATTTAAAAGCAGAAAAATGTAATTTGTTTTATGAGCTGTTCAAGACATCCTGCGCCAAGACCTAGAACCACAGTCCCAGAGATTTACCGGAGTGTGCTACTGAAGAATTTACCACTACCCTAACTTTTTCTTGATGTTCAATGCTGAGGGATCCAAATAGCACACTGTGCTCTCTCAAAAGAGGCAGGGTGAGCTTTTTCAAGTATCTAAGCACAATACTTCACTATTTTCCATGTGAAAAGTTGCCTCACAATCCTTGCAGCATTCCTTAGATCATGAGTTTTTTGTGAAGGCTTTCACCAGAGTCAGTTTTACATCCAGGCAGGGCCAGGATTTTTTAAATTATATTCAAGTTGCCACACAAAGGAAAGTGTCCCTTGTTTTCCCTAGATGAGAATGGGTCTTCCTCTGAAGGACAGTCTGGTGGTTAAGACTAGCTGAACTCTTGGCTCTGCCGCATGCTTACTACACAACTTAAATCTCTGCCTCAGTTCCCTATCTGAGAAACAGGAACTGTTACTTACCTCAAAGGAATGCTGTTTGAATATGAACAGCTTTTGTGAGATGCTCATATAGGTTGTGATGAGACAGACTTTCCTATGTTAAACAGATACATCTGTCACAAGTATTTATAAGTGCTGTGTTTTTATTGCATATTAATTTGTATACTCAAAACACAACAGGAAACAAGATATCATTCTCTTATTCATTTCCTTCTATAACGATTTGATAAAAGAATTTAAGCATTGCAGAAGACAGTTGCTCACCCTAGTCCTAAGGGCAAAGACCCAGGATCTATGTAAAACGTTGTCCTATGACAATGTCAAAGTACTCAGCTGCAAAGCACTTCATTTCGACAATTTTTAGCTCCACTTCAGCCTCACAGTCCAATGGTAACAGTTACTTGTTGCAGAGCTGCTACATTGTCCTCCTTCAGTCTCTTTTGTATACTCTAACAATGCACCAGTCTGACTGCAGGACGGTTTTAGGGAGCAGATTCCCATTGGAGACAGAGGGCATCACATGAGTATTGCTTCTTGTTGACCACTCATTCCAGGAACTATACCAGCCTGTTAACTTTGTCTGTATTTACAAGTATAAAATAAAAACTAATCCAGGTTCTCTCTGCAGATATTTCAGTATATCATCATTCTGGGCAGCAATAACTGATGATCTCATTGCTAAAAACTTAAATGTCCTCTCTGCCTCCTGGATCCAAAGGGCTCTTCCAACTTCTGGGATAGACTACACCACAGCACTTTTCTTTCCTCTTCATGCCCCTTGGGAAATCATATCTTGCAGAGGTTGAATGGAGACTGAATAAACTCATTCAAGGCTATTGAAGACAAAATAGCAGGAACTTCCTCTCAATCGTTTTGTCAATCTGATCATTTAGGTGATGGAAAGAATTATTATTTTCAGATTGGTGGAGCATTAAGTTGCAATTCTCTTCTACTAGCGCAACTTCCGTTTTTTTTTTAAATGTCTAGAATATGGTCTAATCAGAGGATCTGCCATACTGTATCAGACTAATTGTCTATAAAGTCACAAATCCTATTACTTTATTACATAAATTGCTCCATTGGCTCTTCAGACAAAACAATCCCTGCCCTAAATAGCTTACAGTTTATGCTTAAATACAGCATGGCAAAGGAAAAACTACTGAGTGTGGGGAACTTGGGGAAGACTGGACCTGGTTGCTTTAGGTGGTTGTGCATTTATATTGATGGGTCTGTATTTTTTTAGAATGTTTGTAATGAACTGTAATTGTAATGAACTGTAATAGACGTTTATGAAAAAAGGTTTTGGGGGAAGCTTATTTGGTTGGTGGTTTAACATGCAGAGGGGGTGAATTTGTGGGAGCAAAAGAGGAGATAATGGAAGGAGTGGGAGAGTCTGAAGCATGACATGTGGCAGGGCAACAAAGGAAATGTACTTGCCAGAGAGGGACTGCCAGATAATAAAATACAAGTAAATGAATAAAAATGTTAACAAGACAAGGAGTGCACAGTTCAGATGTTTCCAAACTGTGGTCAATGAAGAACTGGCCGGTCATGCGATGCTAGTTATGTTCAGATCTTAAACTGAGGCTTTGTGTACATAGGACCAGTTATACCAATATAATCCCCCAAGTACACACACATTCAGATTTAAGAGGGGCTTTTTTCAATTTTACATTTAAACTGTTTTCCAAGTAACAAATTAACTGGGGGGGGGGGGGGGGGAGAAGAGACAGAATAAGAAGAGCATGTCTATCTTTGGGCTTATCAGTGAAACAATCTGTTTAATTCACACCTTAGGTTATAAAAAAAATTCTGCATAGATAAGGCCCCAGAGTTTACAGAAAAGTAAAGCTATATGAAATGTTTACCCAGTTTTGTTCCATACAAGAACTCCAGCAATTTATACAGGGATGTGGGGGGATCGTAAATGGGAAGGAAGGTGACGATATATTTCTGAACAGGAAAGGAGGTTGCTCATGAGAACCTATTAAGATGTGGTTCACACTATGAAAAATTCGTGAATCCCTAAAGTCAGGAGACTGTGGGTGTAAAAGCACTTTCTACTACCGTCAACCACAGGCAGCTTGTAGGAGAGTGCAAATACCTGATGTTTCAGAAGGTTAAAATAAGTAATTCATTTAACCAGTTGTGCAATGACGTATGTAACATTTAAAAACACTAAAGTTTGCAAATTTTTTCTTTGCTTACATAAAGAGCATAATAAAACATTCTTGTGAAAATTAAAGCATAAAAAACCACAAACAGTTAAAAACTCATTTCATGCCAAAAGCACCATCCCCTCCTGAATGTGTTTGTGTGATGAGGTGGACTAGGCCCTGAGACCCCCTGCCGAAGGCCCCGCAGCTCTGCCATACCCCACCTCAGAAAAGGGCATTGGAGAGTCCTCCAAGTCGCCTAGAGTGGCGGTGTGGGACGCACCCAGAGAAGGGCAGCAAGGAGCAGCCAATCCGGATTTAGGAAGCGCATATAAAAGGAGTGAAGTGCAGAGCAGAATTCCGTTCTTTGCTGGAGGAATGTGGATGGTGTGCCTGACTGGCTGAGGGAGCTCCAGGACCTCGGACAGAGCAGTGCTAGCAGAGATTGGGGGGTGGGGAGTAGAGGCCGAGAAGGAGCTCTGGGCTGGCCACTGGGACTCAATGAGTACCAGGCCCTGAGGTGAGGGTGAAGAACATGCTGGGGCCACGGGGAAGCGGCTCAGGGAATTGTAGCAGAGACTCATCTTAGTTGAAGGGACATGGCGGACGGTTGCTATCTTTAGGGTCTCTGTAGGGCAGGCCCAGGGCCCCCGTGCCAACTACTGATGAAGTGGCCTGGGCTTTGATGCATTCCTGGAAGAGGAACTGAACTGTAGTGGTCCAGCTGGACAGCTTGGGCCTGAGCAGCCCCAAGAGGGTGAAGACATTGTCGCCAAGGAGGGAGCCTTGGGGCACCACTCTATACCAGAGCAGGGACAATTTGAGAGATCCCAGAAGGGGCTGAGAGACCACTGAACCAGGGTACGGTAATAGGCCCTACTGAACTGATTGAGGAGCGAGTGCAGACAGGGGGCCTCAAATAAAGAGACCTTACAGAGGGTGCTGAAATAGGCCCCCCTGTGGGACCTACACCCTGGAAGGGGCTTTGATTTTTATCTCACATACTGACTGTGTGAGACTCTGCCCAAAGGGCTGAGTTGCTGAAGACTCCACCGCAAGCCAGAGAGAAAGTGCAGGAACATGCTCTCGGACAAGAGAGTGCTAGCGAGAGGAGAGTGCCACCCCGTTACACAGTGTCTATACCATCAACAATAGTGAGTGTTTAGTTTTAGCCTTAATTTTGAATTTTCTGCCTTTTGTTAGTTTATTATATGTTAACACACTTCTTCCTTTGCATTGCTTCAAGTGGTCAAGTAATTATTATAGTTCTATCTTGCACATTGTAACAACACACATTAGGGCTTTAGCAGTAGTAGGACTCTTTCAGAACTTCTAAAACGAAGTTATTTGAAAATGGTTCCTAAAGCTTTCTACACAGCTTTAAGTGATGCTGTTGTAAGACTCAGAGGAATCAGCAAATCAATATGCCAAAACTAAATTGCCAAAGCACAATCACTTCAGAGGTTGAATGAAATTAATATAGAAATAGCTTAGTAATGTAAACTCAATATTTTATAAATAATTCATAAAGTGGTAATGTTTATGAATGTGGCAACTTACTCAAAAAAAATCCATAAATGAACCAAACAGTATCAGATTTACATTTTTCTTAATCGGGAGTACCATATACTTAGTGTTCCAAAATCACCAATCGTGCAAAAGACACTATAAAGGTTTATTGTGATTACACTACCTCAGCGATTATCACATTTTGAACACTGAAAGAACTAAGCCCATATTCAACTTGTACTGGACTTAAAGAGTTTCAGGCATATTTTACAAGGAAAATTAATTTAAAGTAAGGATACACAATTTTGCTCTTTGGGAAAAAAGTTAGTTTGAGATGTTTTTTACACCAGTTCCTACTTGTGGAATGAACTTTGTATTTGGCAACCCTGATTTAACCACGAAGTAGTTTGGTAGAAGTTCCACTCATAAGTTTACTATATAATTATATTAAAAGCATTTACTTTTTAGACTTGCCATTTTTTGTTTCACTATTCCACAGCTCAGGTTTTCATATTCTAAATTTCACTTTATATAACCAAAATGTTCAATATATAAGGTACTGCAAAAAATATTCTACAACTGATTTGGAATAACTCCATGGCATTCATTAGTGGAGCCAAAAGACAGCTATGCAAGATTTTTCAAAAAAAAGTGTCAATAAAAGTTACAGCGCTTTACACCTTCATACATTGTTTTTTGGTTTGTTTTTAAAAACCTCAATCCATTCTGAAATATCTTCATTATTATAGAAACCATCATTGGTTTACCCACAGCTTAGGGCTTGTCTACACTTACCAAGGATCGACAAGCAGCGACCGATGCATCAGCGGTTGATCTGCGGTCAATGACTCGCTAAATCGCTCTCCTGTTGACGCCTGTACTCCACCGGATCAAGAAGAGTAGGAAGAGTCGAGGCGAGAGCATCTCCAGTCAACATCGCATAGCGTGGACCCCGCGGTAAGTAGATCTAAGCTATGTCGATTTGAGTTACGCTAGTCACATAACTCAAATTTCATAGCTTAGATCGAATTTCCCCTTTAGCATATACAAGGCCTAAGTCACATCCACAAGCACAGTAGAACTTCAATTTAAATAATGGTTGAAATTTAGGACTCTTCTTCACGGGGGTGTTAATCCACAGCTTTTTGATTTAATCCACTCTGAAAATACTTGCATATAAACAATGCAATTCATGATAACGCACTGACTCCATATTTATCGCAAATTCCAGAGTCCTGTTTCAAAATGAACTAACTTTGCTGCAAAGCGAGTTGGTCCCATCCATTGTTCATGTGCACTGAATGCTGCTGAGAACTACTCTGCCAGTCAACAAATGGCTATCCCACATCGCTTTGCAGGTGACCATTACGGACTTGTCTGTTTACCTGCAGGCCCTTCCCTGCTCTGTCACCTCCCCTTTTTATAACTGGCATACAGCACCATTTTCTCCATTCACTTCTGGATGCCAGTTTATTGCAATACCTTCAATAATACTACAGAAGCCATACAACACCATGGATCTCATTGCCATCTGGGAAGAAGCATTAGTGCAGGCAAGTCTTGTAGCCACCTACCGCAATTAAGATATTTTTGTGGACATTGCTGGGCAGATGTCCATGAGGGCCACAACCAGGATGCTGAACAGTGTCAGATATAGCAAAACAGCTCAGAAGCACCTACATTAAAATAAGGGCCAACAGGAAAAAACTACAATAGGGGACAAGTAACCTGTCCTTTTTTAAGGTGCTGAATAGGATTTTATATAACTACATAACCACCCAACCCAGGCAACTAATGGAGCTTGCTTCCCCCTTGAGAGCACCAGCAAGACACCCCAAATCCCAAGCAGCAATCCAGAGAAGGACTGAGGCTGATCCTATGGAAGGAACCTTTGCATATACTTTTTTTTTTAAATGTACTCTAAGTTATAATTTGTTAGTATGCCATACTAGCTTCCATGCTGGGTGCCCCACAGCAGCAGCTATTGTAGGTTGATGTGAGATAGAAGCCTTTCTGAGGCCAAAATCTCCCTCCTACCCTCGGCCCAAACTGTCCACTTGTCGCCTCCCCACCACCACCCATTCACTGTTCCAAAATAGTGGCTATTCGAGCCAGGTAATTGGCCTCCATCTCAAGCTAAAGCCCCAACTACCTAATATTTTGGGGCCCACGGCCCATATATATATTTTATTTTCTCCTTTCCCTTCCCTCAGATGTCCTGCCCAATACCACCACCACCGCTCCAAACCCCATTTGCCACCTCAAAATGGCAGCCAGCAGCATGGCATTGCTACAGTCTCTCCCTCACCCCATCCCAAAGCAGATTCAAATAAGGAAAACATTCTTTTGTAAAAAATGCAAAAGTTTATTGAAGCAATGATTACAAGAAAAGAAGCACTCTCTTTTCATGAGATAGACATCAACAATGCATGCACAAAACTATAAAGAGTACAGCTCCACTGTAAAAGCCCAGTAATATGCATTCTTACAGACTGGTAACTGTGAATGCTTCAAATAATCATTGCAGAACCCTGTCTATTTTACTCTGTACTTTCAACATGTGTTTGTGACGTTATTGACATGATCTGGGACTGTATAAGATCATTGTTGAAACCAAGGTCCTGTAATGGCACCAAATCTTGTATAAAGGGGGTCAAATTAGGTGTCTAAAACCGGTTATGGTTTGCT
This sequence comes from Chelydra serpentina, assembly GCA_037349315.1. Taxonomy (NCBI): domain Eukaryota; kingdom Metazoa; phylum Chordata; order Testudines; family Chelydridae; genus Chelydra; species Chelydra serpentina. The sequence continues at coordinate 35,916,757 of JBAIAC010000042.1, forward strand.
AGTTATGATTATGCTACCTGTATGTGTGTATCATTTTGTAGTTGAAGTTATGAATACTGGCTCTATACTGTCTGTATTTCAAACTTGTGCTATGCTTCTGGATGACACCCCAGACAAGTTGGTGTCAGCACTGCCTAGCCTGCTTGATGGCCCATTGAGGACCATCAGCTACACAGTTGACCCACTGAGAGAAGGCAGACACGCCTTGTGACTCAGCAAGGTATGCAGGGACCTGCCTATTGACAGAACAGAAAAACAGAGGTTTTTCCATGCCATGTGTTGGATAGCTTGTCTTTGGAACAAAGAAAGACCACATGGCAAGAGACTATAAAAGGCTAATGCCTCATCTCCATCTTGTCTTCAATCCTGCTTCATACCTCTGGAGGGACTTTGCTACAAACTGAAGTTCTGAACAAAGGACTGAATGACCCATCCCAGCTATGGATGTACTCCAGAGACTTGATTTGAACCTGCAGTTTATTCTATCACTGCTACAAGCCTGAACCGAGAACTTTGCCATTACTGTATGTAATTGATTCCATTTAACCAATTCTAGCTCTCATCTATATCTTTTTCCTTTTATGAATAAACCTTTAGATTTTCAATTCTAAAAGATTGGCAACAGCGTGATTTGTGGGTATGATCTGATTTGTATATTGACCTGGGTCTGGGGCTTGGTCCTTTGGGATCGGGAGAACCTTTTTTCTTTTACTGGGGTATTGGTTTTCATAACCATTCATCCCCATAATGAGTGGCACTGGTGGTGATACTGGGAAACTGGAGTGTCTAAGGGAATTGCTTGTGTGACTTGTGGTTAGCCAGTGGGGTAAAACCGAAGTCGTCTCTGTTTGGCTGGTTTGATTTGCCTTAGAGGTGGAAAAACCCCAGCCTTGGGCTGTAACTGCCCAGCTTGAAGCAATTTGTCCTGAATTGGCACTCACAGTTGGGTCCCGCCAGAACCAGCATTGTTACAGTGTTCAGGTAAGAAAGCAAAATCTAAGGCTAAGAAATTATTCGGAGACTAAGGAATAGCTGCATGGCCTTCCCCAGTGGTATAGTTTGCAACTCCTTTCCACTCCAGCAATACTTCTAGGGGGAACCATCTTAATGAATAACTTCACAGCGTATCTCCCTGGTCTGCCCTTTGCCTTTTTGAATATGATCATTCTCTGCATTCTAGTCACCTGTGCAGGCAACATCATCCAGAGCCAGGACAGCCTTCTGGTAATGTAGAGGGAATTATTATACAGATTTTCCCTGCTAACCCCTCCAACATCATGTAAGCACCTCAAAGGCATAGCAAAACTGCAAAGCAAGACCAAGAACACAATTCCCAATCCCAACCTCCTTTCCCTTCCTTGCACCCTTACCTTCAATCCTCCAAGGCGCAACAGCAATGCCACACAGCATACATTTTTTATTAAAGCTAATGTTAAAAAAAAGTATATAATACATAGGTTGAGAAAAGAGTGTCTGTACATCTGGATATAGTGCTTAGATTATTCACAAATACAAAGTTTGTTTTTAAAGTCAAAGGATACATATAGTGCATAATCAGCAATAACCCAAATTTAGGTGAATGAATTTAAGAATACAGTTTAGATATCTAGCATCCATGCATTCAGGTACATTACTCATGAAAAAAGTCATACAGAGAGTTGGTGGCGAAAAGCAAAATATATCAATGAGTGAAGATTGTCCCTCAGTAATTGAGAATTTAGGATAGGTTGTCCATTTAGAGAACAAAAACAAAACAAAAAAACCAGTCCATCAGAAAGTATTTGAGTTACTTTCCTGGATGCGCTTCTCATTGGCACTCCAGCTCATCCCTCCTGGTATTGACTATGTCCGGTGATGTGTTCTATGTAGATGTCCCTTGACCACCATGAGTTGCCGCATCAGACGAGTGTAGCGTTGACCGACTCCACATTCTCTTAGCACTCGCTCATTACCGGGGTCCCTTATGCCCAGGGCTCCAACGATCAGTGCGTGAATTTGTACCTCGTAGCCCCTAGCTCTCAGGGTGTTGACGTATTTCTCCAGCTTTAGAGATTGGGAGTCGTGGAAAGCCGGGGTCCAGTTTTCAAAGGGCACTGTGACATCAATCATGATCTTCTTCCAGTCCTCGTTGGTGATGACGATGTCCGGTTGCAGTTGGCTGTCAGTTCCAGGAATGGTGGCATTCACAGCGACCTTCCCTATGGACATGGGTAGTGTCTCGTTGGCATAGCCGCACTTCCTGCATCGCTTGTCCTGATTCCCATAGTGGACAGCGCCGATCAGCGGGACGCAGTTGAGCCGGGCCCAGTGGATGAACCTCCAGTCGGCAAATCAGGTGAAGCTGCCCCCGGGGAGGAAGTGGTTGCTGGCATCCCACTTGCACGTCACCTCGAAGGCCTTGCCTTGGTCCAGCTTCTCTTTCAGGGTTTCCATGTACAATAACTCCTCACTTAAAGTTGTAGTTATGTTCCTGAAAAATGCGACTTTAAGCAAAACGATGTTAAGCGAATCCAATTTCCCCATAAGAATTAATGTAAATGGGGGGGGTTAGGTTCCAGGAAAATGTTTTTCACCAGACAAAAGACTATATTATATATATGTATACACAGTATAAGTTTTAAACAAACAATTTAATACTGTACACAGCAATGATGATTGTGAAGCTTGGTTGAGGGTGGAAGAGGGTGGGATATTTCCCAGGGAATGCTTTACTGCTAAATGATGAACTAGCACTCGGCTGAGCCCTCAAGGGTAACACATTGTTGTTAATGTAGCCTCATACTCTACAAGGCAGAACGAATGGAGGGAGGGGAGACAGCATGGCGGACAGAGATACACACCCTGTGTGTGAGAGAGAGATGCGCATTGCCCCTTTAAGTACACTGACCCCCCCCCACTCTAAGTACATTGCCTTTTTAAGTAGATCAGCAAGTTGGACAGCAGCTGCTGCCTACAAGCTCCCTCCGTCCTGAGCCTTGTCGCATCCCCCTCCCACCCTATGGAGATGGGGTAAGCAGGGTGCAGAAGCAGGGGTGAGCGGGACATCCTGACATTAGCCCTCCCCGCACATCAAGCAGGAGGCTACCGGGAGCAGCTCCAAGGCAGAAGGCAGGAGCAGCACATGGCAGTGAGGGGAGGGATGACTGAACTGCTGGCAATTGATAGCCTGCTGGGCGGCTGCTGCACAAGGAACTTAGGGAAGCGGGGAGCTGATAGTGGGGCTGCCAGTCCACTTTGGTTCCAAGCCCCCATCAGCTAGCTGGAACGAGCTGCTCTTTCCGCAAGCAGTGGACAAAGCAGGCGGCTGCCAAACAACGTTATAAGGAAGCATTGCGCAGCTTTAAATGAGCATGTTCTCTAAATGATCAGCAACGTAACAACGAAACAATGTTAACCGGGACGACTAAGTGAGGAGTTACTGTACTGGCAGCGGATGTCATCCTTCTGGGTCCTCTCCAGCATGGTTCAAGCTTTGGGAGTGATGATGGTGCACTCCATGTTCTTCACCTCTGGCACCAGGACTCCCAGCTCCCAATGTACACGCTGCTTACTATCTCAGAGGTTCCCCCAAGACTTGGAAGAATCCCAGAGAGGTAAAGCCAGAAATGCATAAAAATGCTATCACAGCCTCTCTAGAATATAAATAATACTCCCTTCTCATTTTTTAATACCCCCAAAGCCACAGCACCTGCACTGGCCAGACCCTCAAAGACAAGGTCCTTGTCAATGGCTCAGTGGCTGGCAAACCTGAGGGGGAGAAAACAGAAAATTTGTGATGAAATGTTCATAGATATCATTAGAGTCTCCATTCCAAAAAGAAAAGAGAAGAGAAAAGAGATGGAGGCAGTATCTGAGGGCAGAGAGCAACTCTGACAAGGAACTCTCCAGGCAGGGAATTCACTGCAGTGGCAAAGGACAGCATGGCAGTTGAACTACCATGGCCAAAGTCAGTATGGAAAAAGTCAGGGAGATGGCAGAGGCAACTCCTGGAGAAGACAGAACGCCAAAAGACCCTGTTGCAGCACGTTACTATTAGGGCAGCAGGCAATACAATACTGCAAACCAGCAGCTAGCTAAGTTATGTAGGCCACAGGCAACACTGGCTACTGGGAACCACTCCTCCCTACTGTACTCCCACAGAACTGCTCCCAGAAGCCATTCCCCTCCCGGACACCAGCTCAAGACACAGAGAACAGGACACCTGGAACCCCCTCTTCTAAGCCCTCTATCGCCCCAGCCTCGTCACTCCACTTCAGATGAATCAGAGCCAAGCTGTTTACTCGGCTGTGACTTTAAGTGCCCCTGCTCCTTGCATTGTTCCCTGCACTGAACTGCTGCACTTTACTGTTTTGTTTCACTGCTGATTTAATGAAAAGGTAATTTGTCATTAGATAATTGTTGCGTAATACATTTTTATTAAACAACCTGACGAATGAAATATTAAAGGTGTCGTCAGTTCATTTTACACAGAAAATAATTACATTTGCATTAATTCATCAGGGTTTGCAACAACATGCAGGCAAACACACATGGTGCAATAGGAACTGCCACAACACTGCATATTCAACACCCATAAAACAATACAGCACAGCTTTGCAATTTCAGGCCTGAGGTTCAAAATAAGAGCAATATGCATCCCTGACAATATCACCTTAGCTATTTTGCATTTTGTCCTCGACACTTTGCTGGCTGCTCAAATGGCTGATCAAAGCTCTGCATCTCCGCTTCCCACCCACTGATAAGGTTTTCTCCCTTACACTCACAAATATTGTGCAAAATACAACATTTAGGATTTTTTTCTGCTGCTTCTAGTCTATTCCACAAACAAAGTCATATCCCTTTCCAACAGCCAAATGCATTCTCAACTGTCTTTCTGCAACTACTGAGGCAGTAGTTAACAGTTCCTATCTTCTAAGCAGCCAATTCAAAATGATCTGGACAAACTAGAGAAATGGTCTGAAGAAAAGTACTCCACTTAGGAAGAAACAATCAATTGTACAAACACAAAATGGGAAATGACTGCCTAGGAAGGAGTACTGCGGACAGGAATGTAGGTGTTATAGTGGATCACAAGCTAAATATGAGTCAACAGTGTAACACTGTTGCAAAAGAAGCAAATAGCATTCTGGGATACATTAGCAAGAGTGTTGTAAGCAAGATTTGAGAAGTAATTCTTCCACTCTACACCATGCTGAGGCATCAGCTGGAGTATTGTGTCCAGTTCTGGGCACCACATTTCAGAAAAGATGAGGACAAATTGGAGAAAGTCCAGAAGAGAGCAACAAAAATTATTAAAGGGTCTAGAAAATAATGATCTGAGGAAAGATTTAAAAAAACTGGGTTTGTTTAGTCTGCAGAAGAGAAGACTGAGGGGAGACACGATACCAGTTTTCAAGTACATAAAAGGTTGTTACAAGGAGGAGTGTGAAAAATTCTTAGCCTCTAAGGACAGGACAAGAAGCAATGAGCTTAAATTGCACCAAGGGAGGTTTAGGTTGGACATTAGGAAAAAATTCCTAATTGTCAGGGCAGTTAAGCAGTGGAACAAATTGCCTAGAGAGGTTGTGGAATCTCGGTCATTGGAGGTTTTTAAGAACAAATTAGACAAACATATCAGGAATGGTCTAGTTATTATGTAGTCCTGCCTTGAGTTCAGGAGACTGAACTGGATGGTCTCTTGAGGTCCAGGTCCCACCCAGTCCTATGCTTCTATGAATGGCTTCACTAACCAGGGAAGCAGAGGGTAAGCCAGGTCTCACAGGATAAAACTGGAGGAAATGTCCACATTATTAATGTCTATAGTGTTCCTAGGGCCAAGGAGTCTTGCTGCTATTGATTTAAATACACCTAAATTTCAAAAGATCTTAACACTGTGGACTCTTTCAGACCACTCTGAAGTTATGTCTATAAACCTTCAATGGAGCACCATGGAGAAATACCCCTTTCTATTTATGAATTCTGAGCCCTAACTCGGGGAGGGACAAAGGAGGGAAAGAGGCTCATGGGTCCCCATCAGCTGTCCCAGTACAATCTGAGAATCACACGAGTACAAAAATCAATAACCTCCTGAGCATTATCAAGCTTTATAACCCAGGGGAGTAGTACCTTTTCCATGGCATCACACACCTGCCTGACAATGGCCCCAATGGGTATGAAGCTTGTCCACACATATGGGGCACTGCAAGTTGGTACACTGCTGCTGTAGCTGCAGGGTCAGTTCAGCACAGATCTCCAAAAAGGTTGGCTTCCCTATCCAGAAATTCTTTCACCAATGCTGGTCATCCCAGGTCTGCAGAACAATCATTTCCCACCAATCCATACTGGTTTTCCAAGCCCAGAAGTAGTGTCGCACGCTGTGAAGCTGCTCCAGGAACCGTCCTCTACTCAGTTGCTCAGAGTCTTCCTTGTTCACTTCTTTGTTCTGCCACCACTGGAGATCCTCCTGCGGCTGGAGGAGCTGCTGTTACAGTGTCTGCTTGATGGTGCATCAGGCAAAATTCAAAACTGAATTTATCCAGCTTTGAGTGTTAAAATACAGCCGAAGCAGGCTATGCGTATATCAAGGTTGCCAGCATACTGGTGCCAAGCATTGTTGGGTCCAAGCTGCCCCACAGCAATTCAAAAATGGTGCTACAAATCCTTTAAAAAGTCAGGGGCAGAGACAAATGAATCACAGGACTTTAAAAAAATAATCAGAACCAGCCTGGCTTCCACTATGCATCCGACAACACACAGTGAGAAAAATCCCAGAATGCACACTGCTCAACAGCAAAGCAAAGGAGCACCCTTACAGAGTGCCATACGTGCAGTTCACAGCAAATCGCTGCCGAGTGTACACAATGATGCGTGTTGACAGAGGATACAGTGCCTTGGGTGCAAGCTATTACTGCAGCTTCTGTAACGTGCGTTACCTGACAGCAAAAAGCTATGAATTAAAAACCCCTCATGCAGACAAGCCCTTTAAATGTGGTGTGGGAAAGAATGTCATGGTCATAAACGTATCACATCTGACATGGAAATTATAAGTATTCATTAGTAAATTACATCAAACATCTAACATTCTACAGATAGTTCAGTAATTAAAAGGTAGCTACCTGTTCAAGTGAGAAGCAAGAGTAGCAATAATGACAGACAAGATAAACTGAAAAGTTGGGAGTGGAGTTAATTGGAAAAATAGTCATCCAGGATCTCCACTGCTGCTCTCCTGCTGGACAGAAGCAGAATTTCTGGAGCTTTCCTCTGGGTTTTCTCTGATGTCACTTTTTTCAATCCTCTACTGCTGTTGCAGGAAAGAGGAATCCACCTAGTAAGATTGGTGGACAGATTCCTGAAACAGTAGTCAGTCTGGTTCACCCATGAAACTAGTGACAATAATTCAGTGGTAATATCCGCAAGTAGACTTAGTTGCATATAAACAAACCATTATTTGAAAGTAAATTTCTAACCAAATTCACATCTCAAATATTGAGAAAAGTCAGTCTGAATACAAAAAATATTAACTTACCAGCTTAATTGCCACATATTCATTTGTGTACAAATTTTTTCCTTAAAGAAAGACAAAAACAAGAATGTCAGACTCTGCCAGGAGTTGCTTTTAAAGACACAGAATTGAGAGAGATCCGTTTTGCCAAAAACTACATCCACATAAAACATTAATGAGGCTCCTCTATGGCTATTTGCTTCAGCAACTAAACACACTACTTGCCAAAGAGCTTATTGACAAAGTAACACTCAGGCTTGTGACCAGCCTAAATAGCACCCTATGTTGTGCTTTCACTGCACTGAAGTAACACATGACCAAAGAATGAATGGCAATTTATCCAACAGGTTGACAAAAGGGTGATTCCGACCCCCTTCCTTTGCTTGCTTTTTTTTGTGTGTTTGTTTTGGTGAGAGGGAGTAATATTTCAACAACTAAATTCAAATATTCCTGTAACTTAATACATAATTGATTTTAAAGTATATTTTATCAAAGATAAATTTGCAGTGTCAATATTGGCAGACCCTAAGTAAAGCAGAATCAGCTATAAAACGTACTCATTAACACAACTAACAAGATTTGCTACTGTTTACTTTGTCCCCAACATTCCAGGCCCATCTCTGTTAAATACATGACTGAATAGATACAATCACAGAAAAGAAAAAAATATTTTCAACAGAGTAAGAAAATATTTAATTGATAGTGAAATACAGAAAATTAATTAAACAAGTAAGCCTGTCTGAAGAATACATCAGTGTTATGCACGCCTAGATTAAGGAAATCAAATGATGTTATAATTTTAAATCCAATGTAAGCATTTTGATTACAATTTACAGTTTAATATGGATTTCTTTTTCAAATAAGAAAACTTTAGTTTGCACGGGAAAGAAAAATCTATTAAATTAAACAAAACAACATGCACTGTTCCAAGAGAAAGCTCAAGAAGAAATTAATGGCAAGAAAGGGTACATTTGTACTCTAACTCTTATCTTCAGTGATTTGTAACTCAGTGGAGGTTCAGATTTTTGTAAAGCTAGCTTTCCTCCTGCTATTTCTTTAAAAATATATTTAACTAAGCTGCTAAACTTTAGTGGAATATATTTAAAGAAGTGAATGTAATGGTTTTAATACTATATTATCAAGAGAATGCATTTCACACAGAACATGCCCTGAAGAGCATCAAAAGCTGGAAATTTTGCTGAGACACAATATGGGTCACTGACCAATTGTACAGAAAGCACTGCAGGATTCCAAGGCTATTCTGTGGCCCTCAGTGACTTTACCTTGTTAGTTAGCACCAGTTCCTAATATCTTTGTTGCTATTTGGAAAATGAAAGTTAGAAACTGAACAGACGGGAGGAAAGTAAAAACACTGAGATGGAATGAAGAGGTGGTGAGAGAAAAAAAAAGTCTGAAAAATTGGTATTCAAGTGGAACAGTGGGGTGCATTCGATTACTGTTTTTCATTTCACGGAAAAACATGCTTGAAGAAAAAGTTCACAGCCATGATACCGAGACTGTAAAATTTACTAGTACAAATAATTTCAGATTTGGGGTTTGTTTTAAAAGATAAATATCAGCCAATTGCATGAGGTAAAACTAACAAGAGTTGCAATTTCGTCATGAAAAATTTTAACAGAGTTAAGGTAAAAGGTGGTAAAAGCTCGCTGTTAGCACATAAAACAACCTGTTTGCCAATATTTTAGGGAGGTTTACTGGGGAGGAGTTTGTGATTTTAAAGATACCATCAATCTGAAAAATCACATTTCAAATCAGGAAAATTTTGTACTAACCATTAATACAACAAACCTGTATGGTTATTATGGCTAAAAGACCACAGAATTATTTCTCTTTTTTCAGTTTTACTTCATATACAAAATGCTGTAAGATGCACATTTTCACTATTTTGTTGACTGTCAATATTGATTTTTTTAATTCTCCACTAAAAATGTTTTGACAACTAATTGCAGGGTGTTCATTCAGAAAATTGACTCAAATTAAATTAAAAAATTCAAGTCAATTGTGTCATTTTAATATATATTGAACTTATAAAAGGCATCAGATTTGACAGCTCTGGAGAATTAATTCCTCTCTTTAAGCACATGATGTACCATCGGTTATAGGCAGCAGCAACATAAGTTTTCCCTCATAGCATCATGGAGGCACGGTTGAGTTGAAAACAATAGGAACTGAAAATTAAGTCCTATTAAGAAAGATAAGACTGTTTAGTCTGTTGCAACTTGAACACAATATCTAGTGCTTACAAAGGCTAAAAGCCCCAGCTCCCAAAAGTCAGTAAGATTCTGAATTTTGCTGGTGGATCATGTGCCTGTAAAAGGAGGGGAGACCTGAAGTCTTTGTGGACTGATATTTCCCTTTTGATGACCTCTACTCCCCACACCCATCGGGAGGGAGGAGAGAAGATTCCGAAGTGAGCAGAAACCCAGGAGAATCTACCCCACATTATGGGTTATATGATGGGAGCCCTGTCATCACACGCTAGAACCAGTTAAATGCCTGGTATGAGAGAGCAGGGGAGTGGGCACACTGCCCAGTGTTAAATGAATCCAGTTGTGGCCTACCACTTAAATACATCCAACGTGTCTGTTCATTCGCTTGCCTGTCCTGATCAATTTACCAAGTCACCAACCACTGTAAGCCATCATAAAGATATGGCAACACCTTTTTTCTCTAGCATAGACAAACCACAATGGCTTCCAAGTTGTTGCTAAGCTCCTTCTATCTCAGGGGTTCTCAAACTGGGGGCTATGACCCCTTAGGGGGTCATGAAGTTATTACATGGGGGCGGTCACAAGCTGTCAGCCTCCACCCCAAAACCCTGCTTCACCTCCAGCATTTATAACAGTGTTAAATATAAAAAAGGTTATTTTAATTAATAAGGGGGGTCGGACTCAAAGGCTTGCTGTGTAAAAGGGGTCACCAATACAAAAGTTTGAGAACCACTGTTCTATCGAATAGTCTCCCATTTATCCCAGGTCTTAACTTTGTTGCTCTACATTAAAACTCCAGTCCTGTAAAGATTTATGTACGTGCCTCAACTTTATGACCTGTAAGTCATTTCATTGAAATGCATAACATTAAGCACATGCATAAGTCTTTGTAGGATTGGGGCCTAAATTATTTATCACCACATTCACAGATGCAAAATTCTAAGTGTCAAATAATCATAGGCTTTTGTTTTAAATTAAAACAGAGTTTATGACAAATCTAATTTTAATCACTACTTTTAATGTGAATGATCTACAAATGTAAATGATTTTACGCAATACATTCTGATAAGTAGACCTTTCACACTCTGAACAAACATTCACTTTCAGCAGAGGCTACACAATAATAAATATACATGTACGAGACAGATGATAGGTTCCTACAGCCTATGTCAAATTTCACAGATCTTATTTCTCATTTCTGTGTTTATCAAAAAAGGAAGAGAGACCAGACAAAAATAAGTTATGAAATGTCTGAAAAAAAATAAACTTCCTGAATTTGTTATAGTTGTCTTAACAAATGGTATTTAAGAGAGTTAATACACTGGTTCTATTTAGTTCATACGATGTCTGAAATACATTGAAAAAAATCTAGCAAAAAGAGAAGTTAAGGATAGAGTTATAGCCTAACTTCTAAACTTTAGGTATGAGAACAAATGTAGACCCTCAATATTATTTTACCAGTTTTATTACAGCCACAAATGATTAGAACCCAACTAAACACATACTGTTTCCTGCTCAGAGTGTGAAAGAGGAAGGGGGAAAAAAACAGTAACATATCTGAATTGCAGTTAATTCACTGGATAATCTAGAAGTGCATACAGTATACCAAAGTCTGTGCTAACAGATTAGTTTATAAGCTCTTACTATGAATAAGCATGTTGGAAAATGAAAACATTGAGAAAAATGCACTCTTGGATTTAAACCAGGGCCCAGTGCTTTACAAGTGTTGGATATAGTTAGAGAAGCTATCCTCCTCATGACAAAAGTTGAACTGTGGTCCATATTCTGCCCTGCAGTGATTATTCATAGATTGTCTGTATTCCGTGGTACTCTTCAGAAAATAAATTGGCCTGAACAGCAACCTATCTCAAAACAGGTTTCAGAGTGGTAGCTGTGTTAGTCTGTATCTGCAAAATGAACGAGGAGACGAGGAGTACTTGTGGCACCTTAGAGACTAACAAATTTATTTGGGCATAAGCTTTCGTGGGCTAAAGCCCACTTCATCAGATGCATAGAGTGGAACAGATAGATGGGGACACACGGACGGACGGACGGACACACACACCATGAAAAACTCTAAGAGACTAATCAATTAAGGTGAGCTATTATCAGCAGGAGAAAAAAAATGTTTGTAGTGGTAATCATATAAGTACATATAAAAAACAAGTAAATAATTGTGTGTCAATTGAAGTCATTACTTTGTGTACGATATTACTATGCTGTGTGTGTATACACACACACACACACACACACATTAAAGACAAGGTAATTCTGTAAGAAAAAATATTTTGAAAGGTCTGATAACCAAGATGTTATCTCTGCAACACTAAAAAAAATGAGTAATAGGAAAAATAGTATATATGGAAGGTAAACATATTGTGAATGTATAGTTTGCATGTACATCTTGAATTAGATAGAGGGAATAAGGAATACCAGTCTTACCTAATCGTAGTTCTCCAAAATTACCACATCCAATTTTTTTGCCAACTCTAAAGTTAGGTCCAACCATTAACACTCCAGAGTTCGAAGAGCCAGTGCCACGTGGATTGTGACCTGAACGACCACTAGGCCGTGCCATTCTATCATCTGGTTTGTCCTTGTCTTTCTTTTTACCATCCATATCAAGTTTACGGTACTCCACTTTGAATTATTTTTATTCAATCAAGACAAGCAAACTCAAACGGGATAATGTGAGAATGGAAACATCACTAGTTAAGTGCTCCAGTTGGTTAATCAGTCACTAAATTGTAGTTGGTAAGTAGTCAATGGCTGCATATTCATCCCATTCGCAAAATAGTTTTCCTTGGTAGTCTTTGAAGCAAAATATATACTCAGTGTGTATCCTACCAGCAGGATTTACAGAGACTCTGTAAATGAAAAAGAAAATTAAACAGAGTATACATATTTGGAACAAGATAGCTTCCTACAGTGTCACATGATTCAGGTATAATAAATAGAACTTTTTTATATACCCTTGTTGCACAATATTACAATAGTGACTAATTTTTGCCCTCAGATTCATATACACAACTCCCACTGATTTCAACTGGAGTTGTGGATGACAATATGATGTTACATGATGGAATTTGTTCAATTTTTTAATAACCCAGGAAATTATACAAAACAGCTACATTAAAAGAATACTACAGTTGTCCCAAGTTAAGCACTCAAACCTTAGGAAATGCCAGAATTAAGCTTACCTGTGCAAACTTAATTCTGCCCCCTTTTGTATGCACATTATGACACAGCCTTTAATTACATGATCACATACGATCTTTCTCACAGGACTTCTGCCTCATTCAATGCACAGAATGAACCTGCTCTGGGGATGAATCAGGGTTTTGTTGTGAAGAAGTCTCGTTTGTAGGACCCCGGCCTTATTTGTTGCAGAAGCTGGAAAGTATGTACTGATTGAGGCAGAGGACTGCAGGAAGAAAAAGGACAGCCGTTCAATGATGCCCTGGAGAACTGCATTCTAACCCTGCTTATGTCAGAGAGTTCCTATGGAATGCTAGTCAAGTCACTCAAATCAAAATTTTCACAGGTAATCACTAACAGAGTTCCATATTTTCTAGGTGCTTCACTTGAGACACGGGAGTATGATTTTCGGAAGTGCTGAGTGCTCAGAGGTAAATGAAGTCAACAGGAACTATACGAAGAGCTACATAATACTAACACTCTGAAAAATGAGGTCCTAGCAGTTGCAAATTGGCTACACAACATTAGTGGATTATTTTGACGGTCATCTCTGTGCCTCAGTTTCCCCATCTGCAAAATGGGGATAATACACTTCCCCTCATCTCAGAAGGTGGCTGTGAAAATAAATTAATATTTGTGAAACATTCACAAACTCTAATGAGTATAACAGAAAAGCCCATGAGGAAATTAATAATTCTGTCTTCAGAGCAGTGGATGAATAGCATAAATAATGCCTTGGGCCACACACTGAAGAGTAAGAAAAAACAAAATATTTAATAGCTGCTTATTAAATGAGTACCATTCATCCAGTGCACTGAATGTGGTATGGTCCTGTGGACAAAACAGTACATCATGTAATCAAAGCCTGTGTCACAATGCACGTGCATCAGGGGACTGAATTAAAGTTGCACTGGCAACCTCTATTCTGGAATTTCCTAACTTTTGAGTGCCTGACTTTGCAACCTCAATAATGGTTTTAATGCAGGAGTTTCCCCCCTCCCCCATAATTGTATATAGATGAGTAATACGTGTCGAACTAAATATGGACTCCTCCCTAACTGGAGCTCTACATCAGTGCCACATAATTTAATGGGATCAAGTGCAAACTTGGTGGGATGGAGGCTGGAAAGGCAGCATAATGCTTTGGACTTTACAGAGTTAAGGAAAAGTTATCAAAATAATGCCTCAACTTCACAATTAATGAATATCTAACCTAAAGTATAATAGTGTAAGAATAGTATGACCTTAGCTCAAACTAAATTGAAGTCTTATTAAAAAGTTAATAATTATTGAAGTAATATTACATACTTTAACTTTCTAAACTAGAGTCAAAGTATATCAGCTTCTAAGAATGGTACAGTGATGGTCCTTTGCACAATAAAGGCCACTCAGCATGAGATTCGGGCTACATTTATAACTTTTCTGGAGTTGCCTAGAAGCCTACATCCCATTTTCAAAAGTGACTTAAGCATTTTTAAAGATTTGACCCTTAATCTAATATCTGCTAATGAGGATTCTACCATATACGACACTGAATAAATCTATTTATCACATGTGAATGCATTTTCAGTTGGTATACTTTATCATCATATTCAATTAACATGTCTATCAAGTATTTACATAAGGGTTTTGAGTATACAACATGTGAAGTACATTTATGTCTGAGGGATATACATTAATATTGAGGTACAATATCCAATAAAGCTACTTAATGACAATGACGACATTACAGTAAATGAAAAATTTTAATATGGGCAGAATTTTCATGAGATTATGCTACTTACATATCTTAATAAAATATTTTTTCACAAATCTCATTCCAACACTCAGACTGTGGTACTTTACGTGCCAGTATATTTGATCTATCATTATACAGCTTCACCACATTTCAATTAGTACTAACCTACGCCACAACATAATTTTCATAATAAAAAGAGGGCTATTGTAAGACTTCTCTGATTGCACTGTATTCTTAAGAATAAGTTGTACATACACACACAATATGCCTTACATATTGTACATTAAGTAGTACACTTACTCACACTGACTATTTTGCCTACAATGAAAAGCAAGAGAGAAATTAATTTAGTATGGAATTAATAAAGCAACTATAGTCTAAAAATTATGCCAAACTTCTGCCAATATTTTTTTTATTCCCTCCTCCCCCTCACATAGTTTAACTGAAATCCTAAATGTTTCACTGTTGATATATATTATAGTCTTATATGGGGCATAATTTTGAGAGAGAAAAAAGATTAATGTAAGCATATTAGTATCAGACTTGTTTGTATACAATTTTAAATAGATTTTATTGCATGTTACACTAACTTGATGAAATCTGCTAATTACACATTTTATGCCAAGAGTACAGAAAAATAGACTGGATTCATTCTAAAACATGCCAGTGAGTTAGTGACATACTTGAAATCACCCTAGGTATTAACAGCATTGTCAACAAAAACAAAACAAATTAGAAGTGGCCAGAGATAGTGTGATTTCTATGCAGGGGTAAAAATTGCCATTAGATCAAAGCCTCCTCCATTTTAGGCTGTTTCATATTAACTTTGTCAGAAGAGACAGCAGGAGAAAACCATTTCTGAAGACAAGCATTACATTTCAGAAATCATTGGAACATACAAGAGAAACATTCTGAATAATGCCTATCATTACATTGCTTCTAAAACCTGTTACCATAGCTGTGAGCAGGTCGGACTTCCAAACATGTTCCAGTTCCAAACACTACCAAGACTTTTTAAAGTACACGCTTACATACATATATTCTAGTTATCAAAATAGCAAGGGAAAACAGATTGTGAAAGTTGAATTTAATAGACAGGCTTATTTGAAACAGTCTGGCTCAGTCTTCAGAATGCAAAGAAATACATTAGAAAGACTTTTGAAGCGGATTGTTTTAATAGGAACTTCTCTATAACAGAGTTTAGAGCAGCAGTCCCCAAACTTTTGAGGGTCACATCCCCCACCCCCCGTCCTCATCCCCCCCCGCCCCTGGAGCCAGAAGTGGAGGCGGCTCAGGGGAGAGGAGGGGGTACAGACAGGGTAAGGGGACCAAGCCAGGGGGCGAGGCAGGAGTGGAGCCGCAGCTGGGCTGCGGAAAGGGCCAGCAACCAGGCCCATGACCAGGTGCAGCTCTGCTCCAGGCCTCACCCCCAGCCAGGGAATGGCGCCACGGTCCAGGCTGGGGTCTGGTGTGGAGCCGGGTACGGAGCCACGCCGAAGCTAGGGATGGGGTCAGGCGCAGGGCCGGGAGCTGGGGACACAGCTGGGGGCAGGACTGAAGCAGAGCTAGGGGCAGGGAGGCACTCCCTTCCCACCCCCCGTGGGAGCTGGCTTGGGTCCCACTACCCCACCCCCGATGTTTCCTCCACACACCCCTAGGGGGGTGCGTGCCCCACAATTTGAGGACCTCTGGTTCAGAGGTAGAAGATGAACAGTTAAGGAAATGTAAGTACTCCAAATGAAATCCTGGCACCAATGAAATTGAAGTTTTGCCACCCATTTCAATTAGGCCAGAATTTCACCCCACACCATTAGGAAGCAGAAAATTCACTGTTTCTCCTTAGTACCTTGTTAGTGGTATCGTATAGTATAATACATATGTGTGTGTCAAGCTATTTAAATCAGTCCACCCTGGTTAACAGAGCTCTGAATTTTTTTCAAGTGATTTTTCTGAATTCAAAGCAACTCACAATGGACTATAGCCTGCGAAAGACTATGACAGATAATACAAACACATTACATTAATGAAGTTTAACTGGAAAAAAGGAAAATAGTTGTGAGGAACACAAACATAGGTCTAATATCAGTAGAAAATAACAGTAGAAAAGACTATTTTTGCTTTTAAAAAGTGTCAAATGTCAATTATTTATAAGTGAATAAACAGGATAGTCAGAAATCCTACTCTAAAAATTATGCCAAAGACAAACTTTGTTCAGCCAGAGAGAGAGATCAAGAAAATATTCCTCTAGGTAAATGAGACAGTTAATTTAATTATTTTTCTGACTTTACCACCATTTTCTGCCTATTGGTAGAAAAATTCTTATTTGTGAAACTGCAGAAGCCACAAGACCTGAACCCACCATTCCTATCCAACAAGATACAGTTTTAGCTTTGATGATAAATTAAGTCTCCAATGATATCCTGGAAGCATATTACTTTTCCATTCACAACTAAGTATAAATCTGTTGAGTGATGCCTCATTTGTGGTTCTGCACAAACAATGAAGGACCTATTCCTATATATCTAGAAAGGGGCAAAAGTCCCATCACAACAGTATCTTTGAGACCATAGTAAGATTCTGAAGCTGCAGAAACATCAACAGATAGAACTCTTACTGAGATAAGTAAAGGGATTTGTTTTTGTATCTAGGTGATAACTGATCTAGAAAGGTACTCAACAAGCACACACACACACACAAAAAGGCCAAAGGGGTTCAAAGGAATGAGGAGAAAAAGATTGTGTGCGCTTACAGCTACCAAAATTAGGGCAATTCTAACCAACCCTTGTTGGAAAAGCTGTGTCTGAATAAAGGAGGTCCCAGTATCAATATCTTAATACTTTTAATTTCAGCCTTAAAAAAAACAACATGAAGATTCAAAAGTGGCACCACATACAGAGACGCTACAGCATGCTAGTCAGATATGTCTTTTTACAACTAACAGCTACAATCCCCAAGGCAACAGACAAGTAACTTTATACTCAAAGATAAATATATGGGTGAAAATTTGGATGCGCTTTCACAATCTGATCAGCAGTTAGATAGCATGTAACTTATTAATTTTTTTGTTAATGCTGTCACCATTCACAAAATTGTAAGAATCACATGTTTAAACTTGTAGGATATTTAGTGAGCAAAATGATTACTAAATATTTTTCTAAAATATAACATTAAAATAAATTATTCTGGTGGTGATCTAGTATATATATATATATATATATAGGACATACTCACACTTCCATTGAAATACCTTTAAAGGGTATTTCAATGGAATGTATAGCAATAAATCAAAGAATAATAGATCAGCAACTACAAGTTTTAGTTTTCAAAAAATTATCTTAATTATGTGGCAATTTATGGGCTTGTCACTTTTTGTTTGTTGATTCAACAGATGTTACCCGTTAAATATTTTATTCTATAGACAACTACTGCTGCTTGCTCTTAACAGTATTTACGTAAGCTAAAACAACTAGTACCTTGATAGGATTCCTATAGCAGAGACACAGGAAGTTCTTTTAATATTTAACAATGGTAGTATTACTGTCAGAAAGGAAGACACCCAGCCCTCTTATCTAAGCCTCTTTCTTTCTGGTCTTGAATGTAATGTTGCACTTTCCTATACTATACAATTTCCATCTAACCTAAAGTAAACAGAATATGTAGGATGTTTGCTGCCAAGAACCCCCTCTATAACAAATTGTGGACCATGTCTCCCTCACATACATAATGTAGTAAGAATTAGAATTCACAAATCACACTTACCCAAGAAAGCAGTACACTGTTCATGGCAATGCCTTTTCTTCAACATAATGTTCATGTTTTAGATGTAAATAGCATGCTAAAAGTAAAGAAATACACATGTAATATTGGCACTCATTCATGCATGTAAACATTTCTGATGCTTTACTCAGATTTTATATAAATTAAAGATTTAGTACTGTTGTTTTTCTAAATCAAAGTAGAAAGCAGGCTTCTATTAATATTATAAGTGTGAGTGTGTCCTATATATACACTCCAGAAGCCTTCTAAACACAGAGGAAGTCGTAGCCTTCGCCAACTAAGCGTACCAACTAAAATGACAGATTAAGACAGGATAAAGGGATAATTCATACAAGCAAGATGATTATGATAATATGGAAATGTTTTATAAATTACATTTGCTACTTTGTTTGGTTGTTTGTTTTGCTGGATTTGCTACACAATTCATCCCACTCTTCTGCCACCACAGGTTTTTTACTCTCCCTCTATATAAACAAGCAGTTCATCCAAATAAAAACAGATAACTTGATTAATTTGTTTCTTGTAGACATCATGAAAGAAGAGAAGGTTTAGCGGGGTGGTCACCCCGCTCCGGCCCTGAAGGGGTTAAAAACAGCCCTGGGAAAGGGCTGCCCTGGAGAGCCAATAGGAAACGGCTGGGAGGCAGCCAATCAGGGCCAAGCTCAGCCCTATAAAAGAGCTGCAGGGCCAGAAGTCAAGAGACTCTCTCTAGCTGTGGAGAGAGAAGGACCGAGCTGCTGGGGAGAAAAGAGGTACCTGGAGCAGAGCAGGGCTGGGGAAAGGCCAGAGGTGCTGGGGAGCTCCATCCTGGCAACTCCCCAGGCTGAGGACTTGGTAAAGGCCTACAAAAGGTACTGGGGCTGCAGAGGGGCAGCCTGGGGATAGGCAAAGGCAGCAAGACCTACCCCCTTGCCAATGATGAGTGGTTTATAGACTGCAGTCTGCCCCAGTGAGTGGGGGCTAGATGATAACTGGCAGTAGCCACTGAGGCAATGTGGGGGTAGTGGGTTGGGGGTTCCCTGGGGAGGGGAGACCCAGAGCTTGGGGGTACTGCAGGGGCAGAACCCTGAGATAAAGGACACCGGGTATGGGAGGGACATGGGGGCCTGAGGCAGGTAAGCCACCGGCCAGCAGAGGGCGCTCCGAGCTGGAATCAAGCTAATTCCCAGGGTAACATGCAGGAAGCACCGCACTGGTGAGTCTCAACCTCGCTAGACAGGGATTTAAAATGAGAGGCAATGGCTTTGTCCACCAGCTCAGGAAAACCAATCTATAATTAGGGAGCAGTATGAATTGGGGTGGGGGGAGAGAGAGAAAAGACATCACTGGTGAAGTGGAAAGGGCAGGGCAGTGACATTATACAAGACAAAGAGCTGAGTTATGAGGGGGCCCTGAATATAAACACGATAAAGTTTAAGTCTGATCCCAATGAGAAGAGCCAGGAGAGATTCCAACAGCAGGGTTATAGTCAGAATACTGCACAAGAAAGATGGATCTTAACAGCTACAATTTGTATTGACTTGAGGTAGGGAGGTGAATGAGCATCAGGGAGGCCAGTAATCAAGAAGGGAGATGACCATTGCCTGTAAGAAAAGTTCTAGCTATTTGCCAGAAAGATAATGTTCCTATGTTCTCAAGTGTTGTAAGGGGAGAAACAGCAAATTCCGACACTGCCTGGAAGGTGAGGCACAGGGCAGGGAAAACAGTAAGAGAGGAGACAAATATGATGCCTCAGTAGCAGGCCTATGTTGATAAGTGCAATGATGTATTCAAAGTGACAAAGAACAGGAAAAGAGAGAAGAATCAGGAATTCAGTTTTAGCCATGTTACGGTTAAGTTATTGGTCTCTGGCAACAGAACTACATGTAATACTCAATCATTTTTTAAGTTTAAACATAATTAAACTTAAGAAAACTTGCATTAATTCCCTTCCTAAAACATCATCAAGAAGCAGTCTGAGGGCTACTTCAGTGTCTATCACAGTCAGTACATGGAGGAAAATGAACTTCCATTGCTGCCCAATGGCAGGTCTCAATTAGGAATCAATGTTTTCAGGGCATATTGCTAGTGGACAATATCAGTTAAGTACACTGTAAAACATTCTGAGACATAGCTATAATTAGTTATTACAATACAGTCCTATAAACAAAGGCAAAAAGGTATTATAACACATAGTAAATCACAATTTTCATTAAAATATAGTTTTAGACCCTACTAATAGCCATCATAGAACTACAGAGAATGCAGTATCTCCAATTGTCAAAAAACCTCCCTTTGCGCAATGACACCATTGTAAAGTGGTGATATAGAAGCCTATTTACATGTCTTTCTATGAATGGTCTATTTCTTTCCATTTCTGAGTCAGTATCTCTCAAGACAGTTAAAATATTTTCATACCCAAAAAATTTCCATAAATCCATAAAATGCATCAAGAGAAAAAAATTCTATACCCATATTCATGTAAATCTTCATTTACATGAATATGGGTATAGATTAGGAAACCATGTGCCTCTAGAACACTGGATTCCATGCTGCAATATAAGGATATTTTCTAGTTATGTATTACGTATGTGGGGAAGGGCTACAGGGAGGAGGGTAAAATGAGGTTGCAGGAGCCAGAGGGGGGAACAGAGGAGGAGTGGGACAGAAACCTGAGGAGGCAGCGGGGGGTGGGGGGGGGGTGAGGAGGGGGAGAAGAATTGGTGGGAGGGTCTGATTAATAGCAGAAGTGCAAGAGGGGCAAGGGCAGAGGGGAGACATTGACATGCTAGAAGCACAGAGGCATAAGGATCTATAACCACTAAAGCACAATGCGGCAGGACCTACGGTTGAATCCAGGAGTCTTCAATCTTTACATTCCTTTGCTGCCAGGAAATAGCTGTGAAACCCATGGCAAAGTGTGTTTTGTCCCCCTCTAGTAACTGGTCCACATAGAGGATAACAGATTTACAGTGCTGCCAGTTACTAAATGAACTCAAGTGACAGGAGTCTGTGCTGTGGAGCTAAATGTCAAAAGCTGAAGATGAAGCCAAAACCACACGATGGATTTTTTGCAGTTAAATTTTAACTTAGGAAACTACATTAAAAGATTAAGGGTGAAAAGTCAAGCATTCAAAAGTTTGAGAATGCCAGAATTAAGGTGCATCTGTGAAAATGGCACTGAAGGCTCTTTTCTAGGTCTTGATGACTTCCATATTCAATTTGCTTAGTTAACAGGCAAAAAGATGTTTTCCTCTGGCAGACCGTTCTGAAAATTCAGCCTGCAAGTTGAAATTCCAGCTGTGCTATTTCTGCATCACCACATATAACAGATTCTACTAGATAAATTCTGCCCTCTCTTATACCTTGTGCAACCCAACTGACTTAATGGAGTTGTACAGGTGAGAGGGCAGAGAAGTCCCTGCAAGTCAAACTTAGCAAACAATTCATTTATAGATGCACTACTCAAAGCAGAATCCTGTCGTTTCCCATAGCTCTATTAGGTGTGAAGGATAAGGATTAAAAAGATAGTGAAAACTTCATATTCTAGTTATAAAAATTAGATATGACAATAACTAAATCTCAAAAGTGAGCTTACTAAACAGATCTATTGTCACTTCAGAGCAAAACTACACTAAACCCACTACTGATAACTCAAATGATTTTCTCAATAAACATGGATATAAATTACTCAAGAATATGGTGATCTACAAGCAGACAACCATTTAAAAGTGTTCTTAAATTTCTGCAAATCAGAAGAAATCACACTGTTACTGTACATGATGAATAACAACCGAAACACAGTGAAAGAGACATTCAGCACACAGTGATTTAATGCTCATAATTTCCCCTATTATATGTCACGGACATGCATCTTCACTGTTATTACTCCTGCTTGGTACACTACCCCACTTGCGTGCATACATGTCATTGTATGGTAGATGAGTAGGTAGGCAGTCTATAGAAATATCATGAAGGTAATATTTTCATAATGAGTGCTGCAAGAGTTAAGATTTTTTTTAACCATCATCTTTGTGTGTGTGTGTGTAGTACTGATAACTAAACACAAATTAGCAATAAGGCAAAACAGGCAATGAGCAATAAGATAATCACAGGAGAGCAGAGGTTATGATGTAAACGTCTTCAATTACAAAATCACACAGTATTTCATTACTCCCATTCAATGCTTTGGTGGCATATACAATCTCTAAAAGCTAAACAATTGCAAGGAGTGCCAATGTCCAAAAAGTTTCAGAGGAGTAGCCGTGTTAGTCTGGATCTGTAGAAGCGACAAAGGGTCCTATAAGGTGCCACAGGACCCTTTGTCGCTTCTAATGTCCAAAAAGATAGACACTTCTACATCACCAACAAGGAAAAAGAAACACTCTCCCATCCACCCAAGATGCTCTTTTCTAGCAAAAATGATAGTGTAGCCAATTTTACAACCCTGGGGAATTTCTATACAACAAGAATGGCAGATACCTATCCTCTTGTGGATCCTCAATGAAGTCAATGGGGTCCATGCAAGAACAAAGCTTCATGACTGCAGTCAATTTCAGGATTGGGGTCTGTTGTCAGAAAAGCTGGTGGTTGAACCACCAAGAGAAGCTTGTAGTATATTACAGGGAATAACACAATAGCCCACCCAGAACCAACACCTTTAGGCCATGTCTAGACCAGAAAAATAGGTCATGTCTAAACAAAAATTAGCTAAAATGTGTTAAATGCCAACGCAAACTAGGTGAAGCCTAGGGCTGACCATGACTAGTAACATTTTTAAAAATTTTAAATCCTGTCTATACTTGTGTTTAAAAAACGTTTGCTAACACAATTTAGGCAACCAACATTTTTAGTCCATACATAGCTTTAGACAGTTGCTACTGCAGCAGAAGAACTTTGATTTTGCACAAGAGCATGGATCCAATAATGGAGAACAATGTTAGTGAATAACTTCAGAGAATACTAATATTTCTTCAAATTTGCAGATCACTGTTAGTATAAAGGTTACTTGATCCTTCTTTTATCCTTGCTAATGCACTTTCAGTTTAAACTTGAATAAAATACTATTAAAAACATTAAGACTGCAAAACAAAGCATTGCAGAATCAGAAAGTTACGAAGTTACAATGAAACATGTAACCAAACTGCTCCCTTGGGCATAAGTATTACCATATAGTTTAATTACATGAGAACATACTACTACTACTGCTCATACTACAATAATACACAATTTTCCTATAACTTTACAGCATCTAGTAATATGAGAATTGGAGAAGCCAATAAAATTGAAACTAGTTTCACACAGTAAATTTGTCCTGAGTAAGCACATTTCAACATTTCTCTTCTACAGACTTCCAGGAGCCTTCCCAGGTGCATGTGGAATTGACCACCTCCTGAACAGGCCTTGTTTCAGGTAAAGTGCACTTTAGTGCACTTTTAAAATATGCATCTACCTCGGCTATGCATACAAGTGCGCCACTTCCTCTCAGATCATTAGAAACTTACTGAGAAAATCCCTTTCACAACCTAACAGCCATTTTCCCCATATGTCTGCGAAATCAAACCAAATTTCCATATGAAAACAGACTTGTCAATGACAGCATCAATGCCAAATTTAAACTTTCTAATCCAGACTGTAGAGCTGTTCAAAACCACATCATCAGATTGTTTATTATAAAGAAAGTATTTGGCCCCTGCTATCCTAACTCAAAGATCAATGAAGCATTTTTGCTCAAGCTTACCATGAGAATTTCCATGCAGGCATAGGCCAAACCCTGGGAAATTTCAACACAATAGATGAAAGCTTCAGAATTAAAATGAACTGAAAACAGAATTTAGAACTGAAATGCTTAATTATGTAAGCAGTTACTGCTTTCTAACAACTTTTGTGATGAGACCAAACTACCAGAAGGGAGTTCTAAAATCAAGGCCAGTCACCTTAACTCATCCTACTACATGTACATGCAACACAGACTCTATTATTATGTCACATCCCTGAACTAAGAATAATTTCCTGTAGTTTGTACGAAAAGCCTACAAGTGCACACTTTGGGCCAGATTCTACAAACACTTATGGATAAAAACAACTTTATTCACAGGAGCAGTCCCATTGAAATCCACTGGTCCACTTGCATGAGAAAGTTATTCACCTGAATAAGTACTGCAGGATTAAGCCTTTTTTTAAAAAATTACACACTTCCAAGGCACAGCCTATTTCATCTGCCAAACCACATACATTTACATAATTTAATCCAAAATTATGTTTAAACTCCTCCCACACTTAATTGCTGAGCATAGTGTTTTCTAAACAGATAATTAGTTCAAATTTTCAGAGATAACATACACATTTAATTTATCCTATGCAACCCTTTGTGCAGAAAAAAATTGTCAGTAAACTATATAATAAAAAAGTTTATTAACACTGTGAGGTCTGTCAAGAGAAGAAAACGGCAACAGTTTAACTAAACGAGTGATTTTACACTGATTTAGTTAAACTTGTGCAAACCCCTCTGAGGATATTGTTATTTTAGTTTAGCTTAAACCAATTCCTAATCAATTTAAACTGAACTGGTTTAAAGCCAAAATAAACTTTTGCATTAGTTTAAAATCTCATTTTTAGTTAAATCATTGCAACTTTCTCATGTAAAGGTCTAAAATTAAAACTTAGAAGTTCAGAGATCTACCAAAGCCAAACTTTAGTATCCCAATTTGTCATGTCTAATTTTGTCACTTTTACATAGTATTTTCTGATCATCAATGATACACTGTCTCCTCTGAATTCTTTAATTGTTGCAGCACAGGTCAAAGTTAAAACATTAAAGGCCAGCTCCACCACCCCTTTTACTCTACACAGCCTTATATCTGAAATATCAGAAGCAACATAAAAACTAGGATCCCAATACACTAAAGACAATCATTTTCTCCAATGTCAGAAAAGGCACCTCTCTCTCTCAACCAGGTTATAATGTCCAAAGCTGAGTGAAAGTTAATGCTGAGTTAGCTAATACTACATAATGGATGCTCCATTTTTCTACAATGGTCACTGTACTACCAGGGTTGAATTCATTACACAGCAAAGCAAATTAAAGTGTCAAGAACACATTAAAAAACTATGCTAAAAAACCCCAAACTTGCAAAAATCAAACACTCAGGTTAGGAAGTGTAAAATGGGAATATTACCAGCTTCTACAGTACTTTCTTCACAAGTAAGACAATCAGTACTGTTTGAAATTCTGATACTATGATGAGCATCACAGAAAAGTCCACAAGGAAATTAATAATTTTGTGTTCCACGGACTGTTTGGGTGGTGTGAGCTAAATAAGACATGGGGCCACACACCTAATTGTGATGACAAAATAATATATTTCTACCCATTCAGTGAGCACTGGCCATCCTGGGTACTGAATGAGTTGGGTGGATCCTATGGGGAAAAAATAGCATGTGATCATGTAATCAAAGATCTTGCCATCATGCATATGAACAAGAGGACAAAAACTTAAAAGTTGCATGGGAAACCTTAATGTTGGCTTTCCCAACTTTTGAGTGCTTGACTTTGCAACCTTGCTGTTTCTTTGAATGTAGAGTGTCTGGCATTTTGTTTTTCAGTAATTCCTACATTTTTGGGAAGTAATCTGAAAAAAATCCCATCAGTTAATTTATACTGGCCCCTAACATGGATCATTAGCAGTGATGGTACCTTGACAGATCTCTACCAGTTAAGCTAACAGAACAGTTGAAGGGTATTATGCTCTATGAGGACCAGCCTCTAGGACAGGCATCGGCAACCTTTAGCACGCAGCTCGCCAAGGTAAGCCCCTTGGCGGGCCGGGCTGGTTTGTTTAATTGCCGCATTCGCCGGTTCGGCCGATCGCAGCTCCCACTGGCCGCGGTTCGCCGTCGCCGTCGCCGTCCCCGGCCAATGCGGGAAGCGGCACGCTGGCCACTGCTTCCTGCAGTCCCCATTGGCCGGGGACGGTGAACCGGGGCCAGTGGGAGCCGCGATCGGCTGAACCGGCGGACACGGCAAGTAAACAAACTGGCCCGGCCTGCCAGGGGGCTTACCCTGGCAAGCCACGTGCCACAGGTTGCCGATGCCTGCTCTAGGAGATGAGACACTTAACCAGTGTGTTTTTCTGCTACTTACTGTCAGCAGAGGAATACTGGGACTCAAACTCTGGGTTCTACAGTAGAACCTCAAAGATAAGAACACCAGAGTTACAGGCTGACCAGTGAACCAGACAACATGTGAAACCGGACGTAACCAATCAGGCAGCAGCAGAGACACAAAAAAAGCAAATATTATACTGTGCCTGTATTGCATACCTCCACCCCCACGCGTGGGCATCCACTTACAGCCAGGAAATGAAGATGCTAAGATTCGCAAGCAAAGCTGTGAGCCCCTGCTGCCAGCCCAATGCAGCCGGAGCAGGAGCTGCATCAGGGTCTGCGCTGGTTTCCTGTAAGCCATGGGTGCTGTTTTCACATACACACCCCGCCCCTGGCTGGGGAGGGAGACAGCGCTGTTCTCACACAAACGTCAGGAGGGAGACGTGTTGTTTTCACCACCACCACACCACCCCAGCCGGGAGGGGGACACAAGCTTGCCCAGGCGTGGGAAAGAAGCTGCCTGCAAGGAAGCTGCCTAGCTGAAGTGTGAACTGCTGGAGCCGGAATTGCATTTTGTTCAGAGTTACAAACAAACAACCTCCTTTCCCAAGGTGTCCATAACTCTCAGGTTCTACTGTATTCCAGATTCTGGCAGGGAGTTTTCTCTAATGGTCACAGACTCTTCTGCTCCCATTCCAACAGCCTGCCCCTCTCATAAACATATTCCTACTGCACCTTTGTCCCCAGCCCCTGCTCTTCCCTCCTTTTCTTTGGGCACCAGCAGAGAGAGCATTGATAGCAAAGGACAGAGTCTCCCTCCTCTCAATTTCAGTGCTCAGTGCCCCAAAGTTCTCCAACACTCTGGAAGCAGTTGCAGAAAATGTCTTGCCATGCGATTGCCAGACACATGGCTCTGAGCGGCATGGTAAGGGGGCCAGGGGGTTGGATAAGGGGCAGGGAGTCCCAAGAGGCAGTCAGGGGGCAGTTTGATGGTGCAGAGGTTCTGGGGGGGGGGGGTGTCAGGGGATGGGGGGGGGGGGAGTTGGATAGGCATGGGAGTCCCGGGGGTCTGTCAGGGAGCAGGGGTATGGATAGGGGTCAGGGCAGTCAGGGGACAGGGAGCAGGGGAGGGTTGGGTAGGCGGTAGGGTCCTGGGTGGCAGTTACGGTAGGGGGTCTCAGGAGGGGGCAGTTAGGGGACAAGGAGGGGCTTAGATAGGGGGTGGAGTCCCGGGGGAGGGTGGCTAGGGGCAGGGGGGACAATGCAGACAAGGAGCAGGGGGGTTGGATGTGTTGGGGGTTCTGTGGGGGGGGCAGTCAAGGGGCGGGAAGTGGGTGGGGGTCAGATTGGGGGCACGGCCAGGCTGTTTGGGGAGGCACAGCCTTCCCTACCCGGCCCTCCATACAATTTTGCAACCCCGAAGTGGCCCTCAGGCCAAAAAATTTTCCCACCCCAGTGGTAAAGGAATAAGTTTGCAAAAAAAAGTGTAATTATAGTGAAGACTTGTTTAAAAAAATATTTAAATACATAAAGAGAGAAAACGCTGTTCATCTGACCTGGTAAAAGACTTAATTAGGTAAATTAATAGATTTTATGCATATCAAAATTCTTCAATACCCGTTAAAGGTTTTTTTGTGCAAAATAGTTATCCATTTACTTTTTGGATACCAATAAACTATTACATCTACCATTATAACGATACAAAACAGATGAGCCAAAAAAATCTGGCTCATCTGTGTTTTTGAGTACTCAGCTCACAGTATTTTACTATTCACTATTAAAGCATTTGTCAATCGATTGGAGACTGCTGAACTGAAGGTATAAAGCATTTTGAGCTTCTGTAACAAACAGGAACTAAGATTGGCAACAATACTGCAACAGAGACTGGTGTTTCCATTTTCCAGATGAGGAAACAGAGGCACTGAAGCTGGCTCAGACCAATGTAGAACCCATATATTCTGTCTACTAGAACAAGCCCATCTTTCCAAACTACTTTCTTACTATCCTATTTCCACAGAACTAAGATTTAATAGAGCCATTCATTTTAACTGAAGGAGAAAATATGAATGAACAGATGTTTACTTAAGCTACCAATCCCTTTACACACATGCTACAAAAATAAACATGTGGCAATTAGCTGAATATTTGCCTTAATTTTTCACATTTAATAATCTGGTAAAAGCCAACTGCATACATCTCTAAAATCACAAGTAAATCAATACCAAAATGTGAAAGATACACAAATATATACCTTAGACTGTCATCATTGCACCTCTCACTTTTGCTTACACTTGTGGTGTAGATTTGTGGTTTCCCAGCAATGTAACTATTAACATGCAAGACTCCCAGATTCATTGCAAACTGAGTTCCACCATGTCAGTTTTGCTCTTCACATGGTTTGTAGTATTGCAGTTATAAGAGCAACTAACTTGTATCCCATTACAAAATAAGTTTAAAAAATAAAAATCAAAGCTAAGTGATAAACAGCTTATCCTTTTTTTTTTTTGAAGTGTAAAAAGGTCCCTTAAATAGGAATGAACTACACTGTGCTACAACCTTTTTTCCCCCATTAAACACTACAGCTACCCTGCTAGAGTCAGACATTTAAAATTATTAAACACCATTTTGCAACTGATCAGTATACTGTTCCTTAGCATGATTATTTCTGTAATTTGATACCTCTGGAAAATGTAGTAGGCAACAACTACCTCCACTTCGCTCTTCAACCTGGATGATCTACCCTTAATACACCTGGGTCCTAATAAACACACACTAATTCTGTGTGGCTCAAGACTCAAGAATTTTTTTAAACCAGGATAATGATTCTGCAAAACAAATTTGGGGCTTTATTTTTTTTACTCCAGAACACCTAGATATTACAAGCTGGTTACAAATATCCCCTGGGGTTACTTAATGCAGCTATTTTTGAAAAATAAAAGATGAGTATGGCAACAATCCTATGTTTACAAATGCAAGCTTCCCCAATATGCACTTAAGAATTTTTTATGTTTTGGGATCTTGTACTGGCAAGATTAGAGAAAAACGCTAACCATATTACTCCTGCCAAAAGTTATTATGGGACAATCTAATAAATAGTGAAACATGATCACAATGAGTCAAATTAGTATTGTAGCAAGTAGATAATAGGACTAGCAAGAGGGCCTTTTTCAAAGGTAAGTTTATTTTGCGCGAGAAGTGTTAAGTTGTCATCAAAAACATGACCTGTAATTCTTCAGGATCAGGCAGGTCGAGTAGAAGTGACTGCCCATGAATGTTTTCATCTTGGTCCAGCCCTAAAAATACTGACTCCCAAGACAAATATTTTTGAACATAGAACTCAAAGCATTAAAGTGGTACACAAGACCTGATATATTCTGCTTTCTTATTCTTAAATGACCCAGATAGGGTCATTTAAAAGGTGGTCACTTAGAAATTAGAGGGGTTTTTTTTACAAAAAAAAAGAGAATTAAAAAAAAATCAAGTTCACAGAACCCCTGTTTACTAAAGTAAAGGGGGACTTGGACTTGCTTTATTATACACTCAACAACCTAATATTATGTACTTAACACAGTTCTACAGACAGAAAATATTAACCTAGTCCCACAAAAACAGATCATTTCTTAGATATTATTAGCGATCAGTAGTATGCAATGAATGATTAAAGTCATGAAAGGAAAAGTAAGTCAGTAATGCTTCTCTAGTAGTAATAATAAACAGAATGTGGAGTTAGATGATTTAGAATGACTTTTGCACCAAACAGTAAACAAAGCAAACGAAGTTGTGAGGTCTCACCACCCGATCACCTTATTACACCAAGCTGGGAAGGGCTACCCACAACACACGGCAGTGCCAGCAACAATAGCAATATACTCTCCCCAGATCTTTAAATCTGGATTCTGGTCTGTTGAGCCGTGTCTCTTCATGGATGAGATTAGACTCCCGATTCCCTCCTGGCTCGGGGAGTCAAGCCGAGATTCCTCCCCACACATGCCTCTTCCACGAGGACAGATGCGTCTCTGTGTCATTTCCACCCTCGTGTAAAAGGAGCACACAAGCACGGCCCCCAGACGAGCGCGCACACACACAAACACAGCGCAGCAACACGCTGGGGGTGCTTACTGAGTCACAACAACCAGACGATCATGCCCTACTCCCTCCCTCCCTCCCAAGAACAACAGCCAACCTCCCAGCGCCCCGGCCCGCATACGCACGCCCCCCAGCTACACAATACACGCGCTCCGCCCGGCCCCAGCTACCTCCTCGTCCGCAGCCTCCACCCGCCCCACCGAGGCGCTGCCCACGCCGAGCTCGTTTCCAAGCAAGCGCCCCACGTCACAGACACCGGGCGAGTCCCCCGATCGCAGCCCTCCGCTCGTTGCTTAGCCCACACGCCCGGCTCCCGTGCGCGCACAGGACCTGCCACCCCCGCAGCCGCCTGGCTCTGAGCCGGGGAAGGGGGAGCGGCGCTGGCCTCGGGCGGCCGGGACGCGAGTCACACCGCGGAGCAGAGGGCAATTACCTCCCGGGCACTTGGGGCAGGAGAAGCCGCCGCGGCAGGGGGCGGAGGAGCCGGCTCTGTCGGCGCCGCTCCCGGGCGCCGAGGGCTCGCTGGGGCTGTCCGGACGGCGGCGGGTGCCCCCAGCGCGCTGACCCCTTCGGATCCTGCCCGGCCGCCCTCCCCGCCTGCGGTGCGAGTGGAAAAAATGGGGTCAGAGGGGGAGGGCGCAGCCCGAGACGGGTTCCGAGTCAGAGGGAAACGGCGGCGGAAACCGCCCCGGCGGTAGCGGCGGCGGCGGCGACATACACACAGCGCACGCCCCTTCCCGCCCCGCCCCGCCAGCCATAGGAGGCGGGGCTGAGCCAAACGGGGAGGAGGGGCGGGGCGCGGACTCTACCGCAGGAACAAGCCGAAGGAGAGCAGGGGGCGGAGGGAAGGGACGGAAAAGGGCGGGGGGCACATGAGGCCACACTCACCGGTGGGCGGGGCCTGAATGACACGAGGAAGGAGGGGAAATGTAATTGGAGAAAGGAGGGAAACCTAGGCGGTCTAGGGAGCCACCCCTTTTCCAAGACTCCCTTTTCCACTAGAGAGCGACAGGCCTCTCAGCCAATCAGCGCAGAGACCGGTGGACCTGGGAACAAGCCAATAAGAAGCGTTGAGTGACTCGCGCGATCGCAGACTTAAGCACTTCAATAAAACGCGGGGTCTGTAGTGTACGCGGCGTCGGGGGAGTGTTCCCTAGCCCACGTCACGCCTCGCGGAGGAACGTCATTCCCGTCAGTGCAGGCAGCTCTCTCCTGCGGGCTGCGCACACTCGCGTCCCGGCACCTCCTGCGGCGGGAGGCTCGCAGCTGGCCTGTGAACAGTCTGCGGTTCCAGCCGGTGGGTTGCGAAGATCAGCTTGGAAACGTGACCCCCTAAAGGCAAATAAGAAGCGCCACTGGGGTGTGGAGGGAAGAACAGCCGTGTTGGGTCTGCCCCATGGGCCTCTGGCTCAGCAGCCGCCCTTTGACGGGTCAGGGTCTGTTGCCTCCCAGGGAATGAACAGAACAGGGCAATTCGCAAGTGAGCCACCCCTCAGCCAGTCCCAGCTTCTGGCAGTCAGGTTTAGGGACACCCAGTTGCATGGGATTGTTTCTCTGACCGTCTTGGCTATTGGCTATTCCATGAATTTACCCAAGTCTTTTTTTGAACCCAACTAGACTTTTGGCTTTCACAACATTTCCTGGCCACCAGTTCCACAGGTTGACTGTGTTGTGTGAAGTACTTCCTTGTGTTGGTTTAATCTGCTATTAACTTCATTGTGTGACCCCTTGTGTTATGTGACAGTGTTCAAATGTGAGGGTATGGAAGGAGCTGGTGCTTGCTGTATTACTTTAGATAGCATAAATTTGCCAAAGGTGTCCTGTTACTGTCCAACATTTAACAAGGTCCAGACTTTAGTGACAGAGACCTCAGCCTGTTTAATGCCATAGCAACCACCCCATTAGAAATACTTTTAATCTTTTATTAAAGATAAGGAAATAGGAAAAACAATTAAAGCATTTGAAATGTAGAGTATTAAAATTAAAGCCTTATCGAACATCCTTTGTTCCCTCTCTGTTTAGTTGGAAAGAGTTTTTCCAACCGGTAACTGTCCTGTGGCAAGTGACTGGTTCTTAGGGACTGGGAGTAACCTAAAGTATTGTGATTTTTGGAGTAGGGGACTATCTCACACAAACGCAGGCTTACTTGGGTGACTAAATAGATCGGAGTACCTATCTATTCCTCAAAGATTCCACCCACAGGATCTCCTAATCATTCCCCAAACCGGTAATATGAACAGCCAGGCACTGACGGAAGTTCAAGGGAAAAAAACAAAAACCTTACACTTTCCAAGAAGCTTCTTATAGGCACCTCCTGCTCTCTCATATCAATCCCTTAAGTGCTATTGCTCTTCCCATGTGGCAGATGATGGCTTCAGATGTTTTCCAGAGGAAATCCCATTGGCTGCCTCCTACTCCCACCTCCACCTGCCTTCTCTCTGCTCCCAGTAAAGGTTCCCCAGCCTGAGGAATGGAGCAAAATGTTCCATAATAATGTTAAGGTGTGCTGAATATGGCTAGAAGCTCTGTGTCAAATACAACAGGAGAGAAATCTGAGAAAAATGGATGTAGGGAGAACAATATTGAACTGGATTGCTAGGAATATCGTAACCGAATTCTTCCTCTGAACTACCAAATTATTTTTTTCATTTAGCATAATCAACAATATGTTGTGATTTGTTTTTTTTTTTTATTGCAGTAGCACTCAGAGGCTCCAGGCCACAATGTGCTAGGCACTGTGCAAACATAGGAATACACACTGCCTCTGCACTGAGGATATTGGTGGGGGGCAAAGGAAGTTACATCCATAATGAGAAATCTTGTTCCAGTAGGTTTGCGAGACTACTGTCTTATTCAGATTCAGGGTTCCTCTAATTTGCTCATCCAACTGTAATTATATTATACTCACTTTTGAAGTCCTCTGAGGGAGCTTCTTAGGTTTCACAGGCTTTAAATCAGTATGGAATCTAGCCTCAGGAATGAGTCCTGCTGCCAACCTGCCTTCAAAGAGAAGAATCCACTGACTTTAATTATGTTAATGTCTACTCTGGTAATTACCAAGAGCTGCTTTAACCTTCCTTCCTTCTGCCGCACAAGTTAGAAGAGGTCTAAGTTTATTTTGTCTACTTACATTTAGTCTAAAAGAAATGCCAACCCAAAGGATCTAAAGAAATCTATGATTTTTCAGACATGAATGTTCAAGATGATTTCAGGAAGCATGTTACGCAAAGACTCAGGGCCCTACTCAGTCTAGAATCATGGAACCTGTCTTCAACCCAGGATTTTGCAGGAAAGGTCTCACTCCACCTAGCAACAGGAGCCTCTTGGATTGCCAGGCAGAGCATGAGGAATGAGATCATCATTTCTCTGCTCCCTTAAATAAAGAGAATGAGGTTAATTCTATAAAACCTGCTTTTTAAAGTTTGTGTATTCAGTGCTGTTGCTGCTGCTATTTAAATTTGACACAACATTTGAGGATGATGTTTTGCAGTGAAGGATATTTCCACAGAACCCAGATGCATATTCTCCTTCATTCACAATAAGCAAGATCATAATATTTTCAGTATAATGCTAAGCACAGAGGACGATGAGCACTGTGACAAGGCGAAGGACATACTTATGAATTGTTTCTCCATGAAAAACCTTGAGTTTGTAATCTATAAATGGTGGCAGCTGCTATATAACAAATTGGAAAAAGATAGATGAGTGTCGTGAGCTTTTACAAATTGGTTCCTATATGTGAATTTATAGAGAAATCAATACAGATTTTTCTCTTTTAGGAGTTTAGTTATTTTAATGAAACTTTTAGACAATGTTCCTCTGCAACTTATGTTCCTACATGTCTTACCTTCTGATCAGGCCTTGCCATGCAATGCTTCCTTTGGTGGTGACTTCCTGTTGTTTCCAGCTATTGCTACATAAAATGGGCATAATTTCTCCTTCCATTTAGTCAGAAAGATCGGTGCTTAACACACCCACTAGCTTTAACCAGGTCTCTGATTGTCAGTAGATCAAAGACCTGCTTGATGGCTGCAGAAAGAAAGAAAACTGGTAAAAGAATATTTACCAATCTTATAATTCCTAGCCTTTTATCAAGTAAAGTTCTACTCTGGATGAAATATATAAAAAGTATATAATGGAATTCCATGTTTTTTCCATTTTCTTCAATACTGAATCTGCTCAGTTCCAAGTTAACTTATAATTTATTGGTGTTACTATCTGTCTGGGTGATTCCTACTGGATTCTGAGTCAAATTGCCAGGGAGCATATAGCAAAAATGCCCTCCTCCCCCACAAAAAGGAAATAGTAGTGATGTAGATCACTTATAAAAATAGGGAGAGAAGTTAATGAGTGAAAGTAGAATGGCAGGTAAAATTAGATAAATGATTTATGAAAAATACTGGCTTATCATTAAGATGGAAAAAGAGCTTGTCCTGTTCTTCTTCTCTTTTCATGTGGTGAATGTAAAGAATACATCTGTAAGCAGCATTTTTTAATTATGACAATGTTGGGTATATGGACTTCAATTTTTTAAAATTTGACACAAGTTAACTCCGTTTGTTCTAACTACTGAACTTAATGTGTTTAAACAAAGGATTTAATTGATAGGTAAAAGAGTTTACTAGAAAGTGGTACAATATACAACAGTAATCTATCTGAAAATGGATAATAAACTGAAAGAGGAAAAGACTTCATAATTTCCCTTAATACTTATAGTTCCAGTTGTTAGTTTTGCCGGGGGAAAAGATAAGACAAATATCCAGTGGAATAACTAAGAATTTTGTTTCTGGACTCTAAATGGAAATGGATTAGAAGTAGAGTATTATTCAAATTATGTAAACTTGTATATATTAACAGATGCTATCAAAATAAATTAGAAATATTTTGCCTTCCAAATGGAAGAGAAAGAATGGAATGAAATAATCTATATTAGGAGCAGTGCACCGCCTACAACTTGATGGAAACACCATATATACTTTTACAGAGTCTCTAATAGGGTGACCACCTGCAAATGTGAAAAATCGGGACAGCGGGTGAGGGGTAATAGGAGCCTATGAAAAAGATCCAAAAATCGGGACTGTCCCTATAAAATCGGGATATCTGGTAACCCTATTCTCTAAATATGACTGAAAAGCTGTGGCCCATGAAATTAGTGTCATACAAATAGCACTGGGGAAAGTGCAGTGAGAATGCCCCAAAATATAGAACTACTGGTAGAAAATGTTACTAAAAGTATAGTTGGATTAAAAATATTAAGTTCTTTCTGGAGAAGTTCATCTTTGGAATAGACAATACTGAAAAGGCACCTAAAGAACCACAATCATTGTAAGGATGTTGTTTCTAGCTGGGAATCATGCTATATAAAGAAAGTGGAAGTCTCCTTCTTAGTGATTTGTTATGCAGCCTGGGGAAGAAATGTAGTTTTGGACTTACTTATTTCAAAAACTAAAAAACTTTGAAGACGTGTCCTCCTTTCTTAAATTGCATGGTAGAACATGCTCATGATCTGTTGAAAAATAGAAGAGAAAAATGAACAAATGGTCAATTTAAATGCAGTAGCTTGAAAAGAGTAAATATAAAACAGATTTAACTACAGAACAATAGATTTTTAAGTGACTATAAGCAATAAGTGTACAGATCAAAGTTGGTTACCTAAGAAATCAAAGTAAAATTGCAATCTGAGTTCTATAAAGTA
Organism: Chelydra serpentina; assembly: GCA_037349315.1. Taxonomy (NCBI): domain Eukaryota; kingdom Metazoa; phylum Chordata; order Testudines; family Chelydridae; genus Chelydra; species Chelydra serpentina. Next base: position 35,953,047 of record JBAIAC010000042.1, read on the forward strand.
GACAGGATTTGAATCAAGCAGTGTCTCACACTGATAGATAATGCAAGCAGGTTACAGATCTTCCATACACAGGCTGGGACTCTCCTTCAGCCTGGGACCACCTCCCCAGTTCAGTCTTTGTTCGATGTCACTTCCCCTCTTCTATAGCTTCTTCCAGCTTGCTGGAAAGAGCCTTTGCTATGACATGTGTCAAGCAGTATTTTTGAATTACTGCATTTTCACTAAAGGATTCTGTCTGTCCTTTGTCTTTCATCAAATCATACATTTCCCTCACATCCATTTCAGCCTTAGATACTGAGATATACAAATACCATTGCATAATACAGCTGGTGAGATCCTGGACCTATTGAAACCAATGGGAGTTTGCCATTGTCTTCAGTGGGAACAGGATTTCACCTTAAGGGTATGTTTACACTGCAATCAGAGGTGTGATTGCACCTGGGAATGTTTGACATACCCTTTAGAGTCTAAAGGCAAATCATGGTTCCATTGCCATTCAATGAGACAAGGACTAGGCCCTTAATGAGAGAAAGATACGCACTTTAATACATGTAGCGCTAGAGTAGATGGCTCTAGTACTCTAGGTAAACGCTTAATTCATTTTCAGACAATCTGTGTTATCTTCTTACTAAATAGTAATTCTAGTCAAAAAAATTCTTTTTTTTTTTTTTAAATAAAAAAAGACAGGAAAGAAAATCAGGTTTGGTTGTTTGGGGTTTTTTGCAAAATCCCTCCTCCCCAATTTTTTGATTAATTCTAATTTTTTTTTTATTATAAACAGAGCTGGACAGGAAACACTTCTCATCCCATGAGAGTTTTTTATTTTTTCCTCCCCCCAGAAAGTTCTCGTTGTCAATCAGGGCAGAAAGTGGAAACATCAATTTTTTGACAATCAAAAATCTGGAAAAAATTCACTTAGTCAATTCAATGTTTTGGTAATTTTTTAAAAAATGTACATTAGAGACAGCACACCATTTTTTGTCACACCAAACCTCAGCATTTCTCCCTGTGGCATTGGAGGATGGCTGGAGTAAATCATTCTTACTCCAGAAGTTTAATTCTTAACATTGGTTTATTTACAATACTTACAGGGTAGATTCCAAGAGGTTTCTTTAGACACCAGAGAAAATGTATGTGTTATTTTATTAACTCTCCTGGAATACTATCTCTAGCCCACTCTGGGCCTATCCCCTCCTCAAAACAGAAACAAACACAAGAGTTCTCTTAGCCCAGGGCTACACTAGGGGAGGGGGTCTATCTACGATACGCAGCTTCAGCTACGTGAATAGCGTAGCTGAAGTCGGCGTATCGTAATCGACTTACCTGGCCATGAGGACGGCGGCGAGTCAATCGTTGCCGCTCCCCCGTCGACTCCGCTTCCACCTTTCGATGAAGTGGATTTCTGGAGCCGACGGGGAGCGCTTTCGGGGATCAATTAATCGCATCTAAACGAGACGTGAAAAATCGGTCCCCGAAAGATCGATTGCTACCTGCCGATCCGGCGGGTAGTGAAGACAAGCCCTTAGAAAGAAAAGAGGAAAAAGAAACCTTCTCCTTTTGTTACACGTAATACTTCTGCAGCTTGCTTTTCTACCATTGGACTCAGTTATCTATAATTAACCTGTGGTAACCTCTTTCAGTTCACAGGAAAAAGGGCTTTAACCATTCTATACTCCAAAGATGTGTAAATAAACACTGTACTTTCAATAAAATAGTTTCAAAACATGTATAATGTGCTTACGATTAAAGGGAAAATGTTGCCACTTTGGCGCTACATCTTGGTTTGTCAGCCAGTTAGTGGGTTTTCAAGAAGTGCAGGATACATCTTTTCATTATATACAGTATGTGCACAGCATGTAGCATGCACAGCATGGGACCCTGATCTATACTGGACATCTAGGCTCTATGACAATACAAATAATAACCAACAATAATAATAAAAGGATCCTGCATACAGTTTTAGAAGGGATGCATCACCTGTTTGTGGCATTGTTTGCCCCTGTACTATCACAATAGATTACTGGATGCTGGTCAGCGTTATAGATATTTAACTAGTTAAAATTCATGGTCACTGCTACTTTAAACTTAAAGTAAGTTTCACTGGGTCAGAGTTTGTATTCATATCTCATGGAACACTGTAATTTCAATGAAATTGGATGGCTGATAGTGAAGACAGGCTCTGCCCCACTAAATTATATTGCAACCACTTTGGTGTAGGGAAGGTGTTTTATCTATATTTCATAAAGCACAGTGTAGATTTTCAGAGCTATGTACTAAATAATAAATAGTAGTAATAATAGCAGCAATAAGGAACATACATGCTTCCTAACAAGGAATGAATGTGATAAAGAAAGGAGGCCCAGGGCAGAAAAGTTATCCAGCTCAAATCTATGAAATCAGTGAGATTGCATAAATGGAAGACTTAATTACTTTTACTGCTTGACAGGGTCTCATGAATGGTGTACTGGGCACAGTGCAGAACAAACCAAGTTCATTCTCAATAGAATTCATAGGGTCAGTTCTAATCTTTTCCCACAAGCTCTTTCCACTTGAAGTGTCAAAGTGGACTTTCTTTGGGAAAATCAGAAGGAAAGTGTCTTTATTCTTTGCGTCTTCTCAGCAATTATTAATGATATTCAATTTAACTATGTGAAATAGCTCTGGCATATCTTGGTGGTGAGGAAAGAACATAAATGTGGGATTCAGCATACAATTGCAGTGTACTAATACTCAGATAACATCCCTCTGAGGTAGGCAAGAATTATTATCCATGTTTTACTGATAATGAAACTGAGGCACAGAGGTGAAGTGACTTGTCCAATATCATGGAAGAAGTCTGTGGCAGAGCCAGGATTAGAATTCTTATTTCCTGACTCCCAGTCCTGATTTTTTTTAAATATCACCTTCGTTGTAAAATAGGTGCCTGCAAAACCTTATGCCCTAAGCCAAACTCCTTCAATGAGTTCGCCTCAACTTTCTCTTTTCAGTAGGAGTCCCTCAGTACTCTATCCTTGGGCCTCTTCTCTTCTCTGTACCCTATGTCTGCATGAACTCAGTCACTAAAACTGCATTTGTTACATTTATGCATCTTTAGGTTGATGACTCTCACAACTGCCTCCTCTACTATGGACATATTTCCCTCCATCCAAACTAAAATCTCAGGCCTGGTCTACAGTACATGGTTATTTTGGAATTAGCCGAGTTAATTAGAAATAAAACTGATTCTGTCCACATGACCAAACTGTTTTTTCTATTTAAATGGTTCTTTAATCTGGTTTCTGTACTCCACCTCAGCAAGTGGAGTAGCGCTAAAATCGAGAGTGCAGTTCTGGGTTACAGGTACTGTGGATGCAATTCGACGTTATAGGCCACCGGGAGCTATCCCAGAATGCTCCCTTGTGACTGCTCTGGACAACACTGTCAACTCCAATGCACTAGCCAGGTAGGCAGTAAAAGCCCCAGGAACTTTTGAATTTAATTTCCTGTTTGGCCACCGTGGCGAGCTCATCAGCACAGGTGACCATCAGCACAGTCCACCATCACAGGCGATCATGCAGAGTCCACCATCACAATGGGTGGCAGGGACTGTGGCGGGGACGGCAGGAACTGTGGCATAGCTACCCACAGTGCACCACTCTGACATTTGATGCTAGCCTCGGTACTGTGGATGTACTTCACTGAATTCACACGCTTTAATGGGGACACACAAGACCGAATGTATAAAATCGCTTCCAATAATTCGAATAGAATAATTTCAAAATAATTTTGTATTGTAGACGTACCCTCAGTCTGCCTTTCTGATTCTAATTCCAGCTTTGACCTGGACCCCTCTTTCAACTCTCACATCCAGATCATGTCTAAATCTTGCCACGTCTTCCTGCTCAACATCTGCAAGATCTAGCTACGTTGCCCAAACTGCTAAAACTCCCAAACTCTGATCATCTTGAACCTAGCTACTGTAATCTCCTCCCCTCTGCCATCATTGCCTGCATCTCTTTCAAGACCATTCAAATTGCTGCTATTAAAATCAACTTTTTGGCTCATTGCACTGACTATGTCACCCTCCAAGTTCCTCCACTAATTCTTCATCTTCCACTGAAGAAAACACAAGCTTCATGTCCTTACTTTCAACACATTTCATAACCTAGTTTGCACTACTCATCCAGCCTTTCATCTTATCATAAGGTCAACTCCCACCTTTAGATGCCAGCCTCAAACAGCTGCTTCTCCAACAAGCTCTTTTGCACTTATTCCCATACCACCCTTAACAAATGGGAAAAGCTCCCAGTCATAATCTTTAAAGCCACCAGTTTAATCTCCTTCAGGTCTCTCTTCAAGTGTCAGCTCTTCCATAACTCGTACAGAAAACTGCACCCTGACAATGGCTAGGCAGAGAAGAGTTGTGATTACTACTCCTGATTGGCGAATAACTGTGCACATCCTATTACTTTGTCCCTCTGTCTCTCCTACCCTCCCCAACCCACCTGTTATATTTTCTTTTTTTTCTATCTGCTTGCACAGGGTCTTGCACAATGGGGCCCCTACCTGGTTGGTCTTTATGTCCTACTGCACTAAAATGTTAAATAATATTTACATCCAGGTAAGTGTCCATCTACCTATCTGTTTTGCATGTTGAAATGCCTATTTGTGTACACAAATGGAGGGTCTGCAATAGCTTGCAAAAGCTGATGGTGCAGTATAGACAGACAGTTTCAGAAATTTTGGCCTTTAGCATGTTTATTTTTTACCCACTGCATAGAATTTTAAATAATTGGCTTTTCTTTAACAGAAAGAAATCACTGTTTTATTACCGTACTTTCTGTTGTGCTTCCAGGTACCTTCATTTTAATCTGCCCTGTTACACCGAGAGACGTCAAAGTGCACCAAGCCTCAGAGCACCACAGTGAATCCTCAAAAGCACCATGGTAAACATTGTAAGAGAAGCATCAAAAAGCATCACTAATCACTGACGGGCGCTGGTTTTCACATGTCTATAACTCATCCACTTTTTTTTCTTTTTACAATGGAAAAGGGGACAAAACCCACAAAAGGTAGAGATGCATTGTAGTGCTGTGGGGAAGGATCCTGCATGTAAATTGTATATTAGTTCATAATGCACTTTTGGATCCTTACAGATGTAAAAGTGTTATGTGTAAATGTATTAGAAAAAGCTATCACACATGAAGTGTGTATTTTAAGCTCAGAGAGGGTTGTGGACAACCTGTGCTTTAATGCTTTGTGGCTCCTGCTGCAAATACAGGCACAAACACAGATGTTACATTGTTTTAAAAGTAATATTTATTGAAAACTGATGGAAAATGATTAATTGTTTTTCCTTGAAATTTTTAGTTGTTTTTCAAATTTGGTTAAACCTGGAGTGTTCTTCTATCATTAAGCATTTAGGCATGGTTAAGAACAGTGTGTGTGATGGTGCAACAATTCATCCCTGCAGTACCTCCTATTGGTTGATCCAGGGAATTAGCTCGTCCAGCTCCGGAGCACCCTCTCGCTGTCCCACCGGTCTTGCTGGCCCCGGGTCCCTCCCAGACCCCAGTGTCCCTTGTTCTTTGGTACTGTCCCCCTGGCAGTACCCCCACTGTCAGGGTCTCCCCACCCAGGGGAATCCCCACCCACTATCCCCACATCACCTCAGTCTTGGCTACTGCCAGTCACCATCTAGCCCCCGCTCCTTGGGGCAGACTGCAGTCTATAAGCCAATCGTCATAGGCAAAGAGGGGTTTGGACTGGCTGCCTTCCCACCCTCCGGCTGTCCCTCTGCAACCCCAATACCCATTTCCAGGCCTTGCCAGGCCCTTGCAGCCTAGGGAGTGGCTGGCCTAGAGCTTCACAGCTCCTGAGGCCTTTCCCCAGTCCTGCTCCCTCCTAGGTACCGAGGTGAGTTCCCAGCAGCCAGGCCTGTCTCTCTCACCAGCTAGAGAGAGACTCTTTGATCTCCTGTCTTGTAAATATTTTAAATAAGTAGAATAGATGTTAAATATTTGTACAATTATTTCCCAATCCACGTCCCATTGAATACAAGGGAAAGACTCCTTTGATTTCAGTGGGAGCTGGATGCAGGTCCTTAGTCCCTTGCCCTTACTATGGGGCCAATTCTACAGGATGCTGAGAACCCATTGGGAGGTGCTGGAGTGACTTCAACTCCCAATTCCAGCCCAGGCTTGATGACCAGTCTCTTTCACCTGGGAAGAGATCCATCCAGTAAGATGGTAGTCACAGCATGATATAGGATGGCATAAGATATGAAAATCATCATGAGAGCTCCAAAAGGGGCATGAGGACTATCCATGCAGACAAAAAAGTACAATTCCAAATCAATACAATACAAATAATACTTATGTCTTCAAATTGCTTTATAAACACTACATTCCCCAGGTGGCAGGTAAATAAATATTTTTATTTTCTCCATTTTAAAGCTGGTCAGAGGCAGACAGGTTAAAGCACACATTTTCACAAGCAGGCTCTAATTTTTGGGTACCAAACTTGGGACGCCTTGGCCTTGTAGGCTGAGCTCCTACAACTCCCAATGAACTCAGAGCTGTGGGTGCACAACACCTCTGAAAAATGAAAGACAAAGTGTCTGAAATTGCGGGCCCCCAAAATGAGACCCCCAAAATAAGAAGCCAGTTTTGAAAATGTGTTGGCACGCAATGCAACCCATGACTACAGAAGGAATCTGTATCAAAGAGAGGACTAGAGTGCAGACACTTCTGTTTCAGACCACTCGACTATACCACTCATTTTCATATTAATGATACATTCCTGTGTATTTATTGTACAGATTATGAATTACTGAGAGGCACCTATGGTGTAGTATATTTATACACTGATTTACTAGGGTTTTTCTTATGATAAAGTATTGTAAAAAGCAACTGAGTGGAAAATTCAGCTGAAAATTTCCAGCTGATTTTTCCTATTTCCAGCTGGCAACTGGTGTTTAGAACAGAGCAACAGGTCTATTGGGTGGGTTGCCTGGTCCTCCTGCTGAATCCCAGAGAGCTCATGTGAAGGATTCTAACAGTCTTTTTGAATGTACTACTAGGGAAGTTAAAAATTGCTTGACATTTAAAAAGATTTAAAAATCTTAATAGCCAACTGAGATTCTGTATATACAAGAGAAATAGATGCAAGAGTGACCCACCTTTACATTTACTATAATTATTATTGTTGTGCCCTATTATGAATGCAGAAATCCTTCCTGCATGACTTATTTTTACCTCCCAAGTGATAAAAATATCTTTATTCTTCTGGAACAAGTGTCCTATTGCTTTCTAACAAACTATGCAGAGAACTAAATGTATTTGATATGTTTCCATTTTGAAGAGATAAGATCTACCAATGCCATTTTCACTGGATGTAAGACAAAGCTGGCACAGAGCCAGGATGTGCCCAGTTACCACAGCTATCCTACCCCTGTGAATAATGATTTTTGAAGAGGCTGAATCCAGCTTTTATTCCTACAGCTAACAGACTAGTTATCATAAATAAGAGATGACAGCAGTGGAGTTATGAGTGTTCTATTCCCTCCAAATCTAATATCCATGTCAAATTTGTCTGGTGTACAGAACTACAATAAAATCAGCCTGGAGTCATCATAATTTTTCCTTATAGTTTAACTGCATATGACAGGTGATTTATACAAGGTCACCTGCATTTAAAAAAATACTTCATCTGCCTCTTCATTTAAGGGTGCTAAAAATAAACTTTTTAAAATTCCTAGACCAGATTAAGATATTGTTTATAATTTATTAATAAAAAAGCCATGAAGACATAGTCTTATCTCACACACAAAATTATAAATCTCTAATTAAAGGAGATAATGCACCTGCAGTGATGCTTTTTTTAATATTTACATTTATGGCTGCTACAGCTCTGCCATGCAGGTCTGTGCATCCTAGTAGATTCAAAATGGTTCCCTATTATTATATAAGCAGAAATCAGTGAAGAGGGAAGGTACAACATTAAAGATTGAAAAGGGGAATGTAATAAAAAATGACAAATATCAGTGTACTAGCGATGAAAGCATGCTTCCTGGACTGGGGAGCAACTATGAAAATGTAATATGTAAATAAGTATATACTCATTGGAATTCTGCCACCAATTTCAAAGATGAGTAGGACAGACATTTTTCAGAATCAGATCAATAACTACCACAATGGAAAACTTGATAGGATGCCGGTTACTGGAATCTTCATGTAAACACAACATTAATATTCAAATGGGTGATTAGTCCAAGCCAGTATATACAATTTTTATCAGCTTTAATTCTTAGATAGCGAGAATTGAAATTGCTGAAGCTTGGATATTGAGCATTAAAGAGCAACACATTAGATATCATGGGCAGCCAGTTCCATTTAAACAAAGGGGCGAGGGGCTTTAGCCCAAAATAAGTAGCAATGCTGCATGAACCAGAGCTCCCCTTTTGTGAAAATTTTATGAACTGAAAAATTGACATACTGGTTGGGGTATCATGGGGAAGCATGTTGATGGAGGATAAAATGGGGTTATTGGTGAAGTAGGAAGAAAAAAGGGCTGCTGCTTTTTTTCTCCTCAGAATGAAAAAAACCTGGGACATGTCTCACTAAAGGGCAGTGTGGGAGGATAGAGTATTTATTGCTCTGTGACCCCTTTACCTCTTCTAGTTTCTGCCTTGTCAATCTAGCTTTCACCCTATCATCTCTCTGTCTCCCTACCATGTATGCTACCAGTTCACCAACACGTCATTCACCAACTGACTCACTTTTCCTTTTTTTTCAATCCTGCCAATCCAATCCATTCTTAGCTCAGAACCTTCTCAAGTCCCCTTAGTTCCCGGTTCAACCCAATCTTCCCTCTCCAGAAATACCCTTCCATCTAAACCTTTTGCTGAAGTAACAGTATTTATATGCCTGACAAAATGCCTTAAGGTGTGTTGTGATAATTGGGCTACAAATGTATTCTAATTGTGAGCTCAAATGTAAAAAGTATGTGAAAGTCATAAGATGTTTGTAAGCAGGTTCCCCCTTCAGCCCTGGGAGGTAAGACATCATGGTGATTTAACAGCACACACTCTAGCAGAGTACATTAACCAAGAGTCTTTATTATTTCTTGCCTTATGCTCCTGGTACAACAGATAAACGGGACCTGCTTCTTGGCCCAGCCTTTTTCACTGCTTGCTTTTTTCTCTGAGCTATCGAGCTAATGAGCTAATTAGTTCATTGGACTCCCTACAAATGCAAGCAATCCCCACTCAGCTTCTTAACCCAATGAGACTACCACATTCCCTCCTACTCTAACTATGCCCAGTACTCTGTGTGTTCTCAGCAACCAGGGAACTGGGTACCAAAACTGGGTCCCTGTAAACAGCACCCTGTCACAATGTTACAATAACCTATAATAACAAATGTTGGTGAAAAATAAGTCAAGTTATTTTCAATAATTAATATTATAAAAAAGTGCCAGAAAATGAGCAGAGAGACTGAATTAATTTAAACAAAAAAGGATCTATTGATATAATTCCAGGACTATGCTTGGCAACAACAGAAAATGTGAAACCAAAAATTAATGAACCTAATTGGCATGTCAGATATTAGGCCTAATTGGTGGACAACATAATGAGGGGATGGGTGATTCCACCCATCATTTTCATTTTCCTTAAAGAAAGACGCAGAGGCAGAGGAGACAGAAGAACAGATGGAGGCTACTGAAGTAAGCTGCACCATCATGGCTACCACCCCTACCATTTCTTCGGACCTTTGACAGCCTAATCCTGAAGGATGTCCTGACCAAATTGGGCCAGAGAGAGGGTGAGGAACCCCAGTGGGTCAGTCTGTATTCCACCCTAGTCCCACCAATCACAGAATCCATTTAGTTGCTATCAATGTGTCTGTAAATTTCTTTTCTAAATTCTGATCTAATTTTTGAGGTTGCAAAGCCAGCTAATTAACTAGACTAGTAGGGACTAATTCATTAGATAATAGATTAGATGATAAATTATATATGACCTGTTTCACAGTAATTTGCACATGGGTCTTAGGCTATATATACAGCACTTAGTTTCAGAGGAAAACATTATGTGCAGTCCAGATATGTAGCAAAATTGGTAAAAATATGAAATCAATAACCGTATTGCTTTAGTTAAATATCTAAGACAGGATGCTATATTTGATAAGCTGCACTTTGCTTACATCTTACCATATCCCTGTTTAACAAGGGATCATCTGGTAAATAAATGAGGAATACAGCATCTCACGTTTGTCATCTCATTTCTTTTCCAATGAGGAAAAATAACCACTTTTGGAGTCCAATTTTTTTCCTGACAGCTGTGAAGTCAGGAGATGTAAATATACAGATGTGCACAACATTCAAATTAAATCATAAATAAATGCTTTTGTTCATTGGAAGTGTGATATGTTTATAACCATAGGGCATTTAAAGAAACCCCCTTATCGATTTATGGTTTGAGATTTTGGAATGGAAAGTCATTTTAAAGATAAACCTCATTCTAAGGGGGAACTCTGGTTTTTTTTCAACCAGCTAGGTGTTAAAATATAACTTTACCCTTCTGTAATAAAATTCTAAAATGTCTTTGTTAAAACATATTAAATATCCACCTTATATTCTAGCCTAAGCAAGCCCTGCAAATGGCATCCTAAGCCACTTTGCTTACTACCCTTAGGTAGATTTAATCCTCTGAAAGACAGGTATTGACACAAAGAAAATTCTTCAATATTTTAGAAAATAAACAGTCTATTTAATTTATGATAATTAATTCATATTTGATAAACACAGCACTTTAGATGCTCCAACTGCTATAAGAAGGGTATTTGTTACTGTCTTTGCAGGAATCTGTTGTTATGAGGACTTCATGTTTCAAGTGGCTGTTTATACAAACTAGTAATTTGATCTGATTAAATCTAGGACTACATTAATTTTTCAGGACCTGCATTGACCTGTCATTAAATCTACAGTACAGAGATTATGAACTGACTCCAAATATTCCCCTGGTGCAAACTGCACACAGCTATCAAAATAACCCATTTTGTGTGGATAACAAATCCATGTGTTAGTTAGCTAAAACAAAGAAAGGCACATATTTAACCCATGTAACACTGCTGAAATTTGACTTTGAGTTCTTGCTAAATAAATTGACAGAAAACCTTTAAGGAGAAAACAGAAGAAAGGAAATACGTTTGTGAACTGTTGGTAGCAGTGCCAAATACGTAGATGGACTTTGGATAGTTTAATAATCATCTGCACAAAATCATGACATGAAAGAAAACTGTACAGTGTGCAAATCAGTGCTACTAAACTAGTTGAGCTACTTGGCTGCCTAACACACCTTTTATAATTGCATGTGAATAAGAGTAAGAATTTCAACTTTTGTCCATGTTAAGCAACTCATTTAACAACTGTATGATTATTTTGAAGTCCCCTTTAAAATAATCCAGGTTTAATATTTTATTGCTCAACCATTTATCATGAACTCATATGGAACTCATGACCCCAAATTCACCTCAACTATGAAGGAATCAATAGGGTTGTAGTACTGATTTACAATTTCCTCAATCACTTGCAGCATAACATTAATGATCTTGATCCTGCTCTTACATACTTTAGTCTGAAAATCCCTGTCATATAAAGTAGACCAATCTGGTTTGTTTAAAATAAAGAAGATTCTGGGCCAGATTCTCAACTGGTGTAAATCAACATAGCTTAGTTGAAGTCAATGGAGTCACATGGATTTATATCAGCTAAGGATTTGGCCAATGATCTACAGTGTTGTTTCTTGACTCAAGAAACCAAACCAGACTCAAAATTTCATTGACGTCATTGTAGATCTCTTTAATGACCAAAGAAGTCAACTAAAACATTTGTATTAACAGCTTTCTTTTGGAGAGGTCATATACTTTTACTAATGTAACCTTGATACCTCATCTTAAGCTATCAATGCTGAAACAACATTTCTAAAACATATCACCTTCTGAATGATTCATAGACCAGAACTGAAAACCTAGACAACACAATGACAGAATTCTTCCTTTTCAGATAATAATGTACAGAAAGAAGGGAAGTGCTGCATTATGAACCTGATCTAATGACCATTCCACTCAATAGAAATGACTGTATACATGAAAAGCACTGTGTAAAAGTATATTAATTTATACCCTTTCTGCTTCCTTCCTTCCTTCCCCCACCCCATTCTATATCTCTAGTTCTAAAAGGGAATGTATGATGTGTTCGATAACAGAAATCCCCTTGGGACTGTCACCCGAGCTAGCTGAATCCCAAACACCACCTGGGATGTGAGACTTTGTCTCCCCGCAATCCTTGTGTCCAGGGCCGGCTCTACCATTTTTGCCACCCAAAGCAGCACGCCGAATTGCTGTCACAGGCGGCTGAAGACACAAGCTGCCGCCGAATTGCCGCCGCCGCGGGTAGCTGAAGACAGAAGCTGCCACCGAATTGCCGCCACCACGGGCAGCTGAAGACACAAGCTGCCGCCGAATTGCCGCCGCCGCGGATGGCTGAAGATAGAAGCTGCTGCAGAATTGCCACCGCCGCAGAAACACGCATGCCTCCCTAACAGCACACGGACTGCCGCCCCTTGCAGATTGACGCCCCACGCACCTGCTTGGAACGCTGGTGCCTGGAGCCGGCCCTGCCTGAAACAACAGCTCTGAGATGTTATAGCTTCATTCATGTCAGTGGGTGTTCCCATCCTTCCTACCCACTGCTGGAGAGGCTGTGATATGTGTTAAGCGTTCCAATCCTCAGCTCCTAACTCTAGTGTCATCAGTGTGTTCTTGGTGTATGCTCTGACGACGCACCATCCTAAGCTCCCAATCCTGAAAGACACAGCTTTCCTTGATATTGACTCACATGGGGGAAGTGGGTGCACAGATGTCTCAGACCCCCTTAGGAGGGAAGTAGCACCCAAGATCCCAGTTTGGAGAGGGGCTCAGACACCCCTAGAAAGGCAAGCCCCCTGGCTCACATGAGCAGGGCCTGGATGGGGGTCAGATTCCCACAGATGGACAGGGGGCCACTAGATCCTGGCACACACACAGAAGGGGCAATGTGGGGCTGACTGGCATCCCTGCCCCTATTCTCCCCCAGTCCCACTGCCGCTCTCACCCAAGTCTTTTTTCCCTCTGCCTCCTATTACCTGACATCCCACCCATCCCCTTTTCCCCCTTCCCCATAATGGCTCCTGTCCTCACTACCCCTCAACCTCCTTTCCCCCTATTCCCACCTACTCTTCCACCCCAACACCTACCTGTCCCAATGAGAATTTGCAGGTATAGGTTATTTTCTTTCCAAAATGGTTTCAGCACCCTCTGGATATTCTGCTGAACTTATATTACAGTTCCTCAAAATAACCCTCCCCGCTTTGATAGAGGCAGACTGGAACAATATGTCTACTTTGCTTTATTTCAGATTTCTGTCCTGGGGTGGGTTTGCACTCAATGCATAGTTTGGTGCTTGGATTTGATGACTATAAGATACCGTTAGAGCCACCCAGGTCTTGTGATCTAGAGGTAATTTTCCAAATAGTTACCCTTTCTCTACGCACATGTGCAGTGTAATCAATTAGGTGCATGATTAGGCATATGAGACATAGGGTTTGTGTACACTTACAGCACTACAGCAGCGCAGCTGTAAGTGTAGACAAGCCCTGCTGCAGCGCTTAGTGAAGATGCTACCTTCGCTGACAGGAGAGCTTCTCCCATTGGCATAGGTGCTCCACCTCCTCAAGAGGTGGTAGCTGTGTTGATAGGAGAAGCATTCCCATCAACATAGTGGCGTCTACACCAGGAGTTAGGTTGGTATAACTGCATCCACCTCTGATGACATAGTTATACCAACATAAGTTTGTAATGTAGACCAGGGCTCAGAGTTGCTTGGTGCACACCTAACTGAAGAAGCAAACTCTTTTTCAAATAGTGTTTTAATTTAATTTCCCCCAAAGGACTGCGGGGTGCCATGCACTGTGGTGAGGTAACTCTGGCACATCTGATAACCTGGTGCAATGATCGGAGCCCCAGTTTGGTCTCTATCTGTGAGCAAAAAACCATTGCTAGAATGTGTCAACTTTAAGAAAAGTTGTGTTTGGGGGGGGCTGTTTCTTTGGAACCCCTGGGTCAAATGGCCCCAAATATGGACCACCAACCATACCCCATGTCCAGCTGAATCACTCACAATTTCAAGACAATCCTAGTAAGAGTGCAGATTTTACAGCACTTTGAAGAGTCAAGCTACAAACAGAAAGGGCTTCTCAATCTTAACTATTGCAGAGATGAATGAACCTGGGGATGATATAAGGACCGTCGCCTCTATTATTTAAAAAAACAAATCCAAAACTCCCCACTCCACTGAACACACTTCTCTTCCTGAAGAGAGAATGAGAGAACAAATGTGTGTCAGGTGTTAGTCCCATTGCTTAATGCACTACGGGAAGGTGGTTAGATACTACGGTGATAGGCCTGATACAAGAACCTAGATAAAAAAGAACAGAGGAACAGAATGAACTAAAATGTAATTATAAAAGGAACTGCAGTGTTCCTTTAGGGGTTAAGTTAGGTTACAGGAGTGCATAAGGTAAAAACATGATGCAATGACACCACTAATGGAGAAGCAATTGAAAATGTTTATTGAAGTGAAGGAAGAAGAGATTGTGAATTAAGTAATGAACCTTGTAAAATGAGGGATAAATTAGGGCACAGGTGCAAAATTAGAACATGAGAAATAAGTTAAAACTGAAATTGCAGGGGAATGTTAATGATTAGAGAGAGCTACTGTAGCTGAACAATTTCTGGGATTGGAAGGAAAAATGAGTGAATTTGGACTATAGTCTTTAACAATACCAGTCAGTCATAATTTACATATTTATGCCATAATTAGTCTAGCAACAGAATGTATGAAGTACATTAAGTCGTAAACAGAAAATTAAACATAATTAATGTTTACTATTTATAATATTTTAAAGCATTTTTTCCACTTAGACTTCTTGATGAGTTAAGGTAGAAGTGAGACATGGGGTACTGGACTATTGGGCTATTTACTACATGCAAATTTCATTATAAAATGATAGCTGGATATTGAAACTAGTGTAATTCTAATTCCATTACTAAATGAGGGATTTTGTGTTTATTTTGTAGAACATGTGCATTAACAAGAATCAAATCAATGAAGTGGAAAGATTTCAATGCCTAGGTTATGTGGTGACTTCAGTAGTCACACAGAAACCAATGATTGTAATGGGGCAGAGGTTGACTACTTATTGAAGAAAACACTGTGGCTGTTCTTAGTGACTGTAATGACATACATTTGGTTCAGTCTGAATTATATCTCAGTTTATTTAAAATGTGGGGGTTCGTTTTCATTTTCAGACACCTTTATTTATTTCACTCAGTCAACTAAAACAAATATGCTGCACTGAAACATTTAAAATATCACTCATACTGTCATTTGCTTTACATTGTGTTAATTTAGGTCCCCTTCCAGCTCCGGTGTTCCTGTTAAAGTCTTAAGACCATTAGATTCCATCCTGGTAACCTTTCAGCCACAAAGATGAAAAATGTGCAGAAATTTAGCCATTACCAAAACACTTGCTTGGGGTGTGGAGGGGAAACTATTATAAAGACTGGACAAAGAAGAAAATCAGACCAGATCAATGTGGGTGAAGTGGGGTGGGTGTCACAATTCTCAGGTTACTGACTGGAAACTCCTGTTGTCTGGCCTCTTGTTAAATCCACAAGGGGGCACTCCAATCCACACAAACAGGACTCCCCTATACTAAATTAAGCTAAACAATCTGCCTTCATTTAAAGGGGGAGGAGGGCCCTGGCTCCCACTCCCTAAGTCCTTCTTGGCTAGGGTGACCAGATGCCCTGATTTTATAGGGACAGTCCCAATTTTTGGGTCTTTTTCTTATATAGACTCCTATTACTCCCCACCCCCGTCCCGATTTTTCACATTTGCTGCCTGGTCACCCTATTCTTGGCATAGTCTCAGATTCACCATCATGGGGCCAGCCAAGCCTGTTCCACTGTCGGTAGGTCAGTAGGCATGGGAATCAGTGAGTGGCCTTGTGGAGGGCAGATTCTCTGAAGCTCCCTGGGGTTTTCTCTGGGACTGGGAGCTATAGAACTATAGTCTACTGTCCCCCCAGAGCTGTCCAGATGTCTGGAACTTCCTGCTTTTACATACTTATTCCATTCTTGACATGATGGGAGTGGGAGGAGGAGGGGGAGAATCAGGAGGGAATCAGCCTTGTCCACAGTAGCTCTTTAACCCCTTTGTCACTGGTGGGGGTTTATACACTCTGTCCGATGGAAGAAAGTAAAAAGGGGTCAATGTAAGAATGAGAGAAAGCAAGAGGTGGCAAAGTTGTGAATATTAGAAAGAAGACAATGGAAGAATATGAGTGGCAGGAACAAGGTTAGAAGTTGAGAGGGAAAACATGATGAAATACAGAAGTTGAACAGTGTTGAGGAAGAGGGAAACCTAAATGTGTGTAAAAACAACGAAGAGTCCTTGTGACACCTTAGAGACTAACAAATTTATTGTTAGTCTCTAAGGTGCCACAAGGACTTCTTGTTGTTTTTGCTGATACAGACTAACACGGCTACCCCTCTGAATCCTAAATGTGTGTGATGCTTCCCAGGGTTGTGAAGCATCTTACTACCACCTCCCCTCTTTGTCTGCATATGCCAGAGATCATATTCCTAACTCCACCAGCCACAGGCAACACAAATATTCTCCTCTCAGCATATGAAGGCTCTGCCATCCCTTTGCAGGTTAGCTGTCAGAGTTGGCAGCAACAAGGGGCAGGTTCAGTATCTAGGGGTTCCGTTTCAATAACATAATGCAAAAACTTCTCAAGCCCCCACCCTGGGATAATTACATACCACCTTCCTGGGCACCTCTAAGAGGCAATACTTCCCCTCTCGCAAGCACAGAGTCTGAGTGTAACAAAAGCCTTTTAATAAAGGAGGGAAACAATGCGGCATTATGTTGGGGAAACACCACAAACAGGATTCATAAAACAAACCATGAGCAAAAGACTCACTCCCAAGTAAGTTTGGCAGTGCCCTTTGCTCCTCAGTTTCTGTCCTTGGTCAGCACAGGCCCAGAATGGTTCCTGAGTCCAGGAACCCAAAAGTCACCCCTCCCACAGTTTCTGCCTTTGGTCAGTGCAATCCCCAGAGTTCAGAAGTTCATCTGCAGAGTTTACCTTCCAGCCTGGGTAGAAGGGGTGAAGGTATGGAGGGGCACCTTACATGCTCTGCTCCTTGTGTTGACAGCTGATTGCCATGCCTCTCCATGGGGTTTTGCTGCAGTCTTCATCACAGGCCACTCCTCTCCACCAGCTGCCCTACTAGCAGCTCACCAATATGTCTTCAGGCCCCCCCTCCTTAAGACAGCTCTCAGTGATTTCAGCTGTTAAAAAGGGAGTCTCAGTGCTGGTGCAAAGTAGGTCTAATGCATAGACCTAGGTATCAGTGATTTCATCTCTACAGCCTGTAACAAGACTCCTAATGGAATCAAAATTAGTTCTATTATTATGCTATAGAAACCAGCAGAATGAAGATGGTGTTTTGAGACCCAGCCTTCAATTCACTGGGTTTTGGAACCCATGTCCCTTGCCTAACGAGTGCTTCTTAGTTGAGGGTGAGTCCCTCCATCATAAAATGCCAAGTATAGTTCTACTGTCCTTGATTCGCATAACCAGGATAACAACACTTTATTACTCCTGCCCCAATAACAAAGATACTGGGGATCCCATAGCAGCAAAAGTGACCATTTGGGCAAGCAGTCCCATCATGGTAGGCAGGATGGGTGTGCCCATGCAAACAAAGTCCCCTGAAGTCCTTTTCCACAACTCACCACCAGATGAGGGATAATTTCTCTAGTTATTTCTGCCCCCGCCCCCGACGCAGGCAGTCCCAGTCCGCGGCGGCAAGGGGAGAGCGGCGGACCTGCCGCCCCATTGCCACGGCAGCAGGAGAGAATGGGGCAGCAGTCCAAGTCCCACAGCGGCACTCGGACTGCCGCCCCATTCTAGCCTGCCGCCCCAAGCACCAGCTTGGAAAGCTGGTGCCTGGAGCCGGCCCTGGGCATAACAAGAAGCAATGGCTGGAAGATAAAGCCAGACAAATTGAAATTAGAAATATGGCACCATTTTTTAACAGTGAGGGTGATTGGAACCATTGGAACAAGCTACCAAGGGAAATTGTGTGTTCTCCATGTCTTGATTTCTTCAGATTAAGACTGGATGTCTTTCTGAAAGATATGCTTTAGTCAAACATGTTATTAGGTTCAGTGCTATAATGAAGGTCAGACTAGATGATCTAAGGGTCCCTTCTGGTCTTAAAATCTATTAAATCTAGCATACTTTGGATGCTGTAAAAATAATCCTTCTTTAGGATTATCATTTATGTCTTGCTCTCTGTTATTTATTCTACCTTTATGTTAGAAGTCCATCATACTTTTTTTTCTTATCAACCATAGCCATGCTGCATGCATGATACAACTATATATGTATGCCAGGGGTTGGCAACCTTTCAGAAGTGGTGTGCCGAGTCTTCATTTATTCACTCTAATTTAAGGTTTTGCGTGCCAGTAATACATTTTAATGTTTTTAGAAGGTCTCTTTCTATGAGTCTATAATATAGAACTAAACTATTGTTGTATGTAAAATAAATAAGGTTTTAAAGATGTTTAAGAAGCTTTATTTAAAATTAAATTAAAATGCAGAGCCCCCCGGAACAGTGGCCATGACCTGGGCAGTGTGAGTGCCACTGAAAATCAGCTTGTGTGCCGCCTTTGGCACGCATGCCATAGTTTGCCTACCCCTGATGTATGCAGTGTTTGTTGTAGCCTTGTTGGTCCCAGGATATTAGAGAGACAATGTCAGTGAGGTAACGATAGGACCAACTATATGTGTGCAGATAGCTGCTCCTCATTATCGTAGTGAAAAAATTCACTGAACCCACAACAACTCTGTTTGAGCTCTGACTTCAATAGGGCACAATCTAATACCTACTGCAGTTGCTTTTACATAGTCAATGTTTGTCAACTATTACCACAGATATCTTCTATTTTGCGTTTAAAGGGAAAACTGTGATATTTCAGATACAATTGTGTGGCAATTGTTGGCTGGACAACACTGTCTTTTAAGGGTGACTTGTCCATATGTACATTTTTTAAAAAAGCTTTTGGCTATTTTTTCTTGACCTCAGGTGTTCAGATGGTATGCACTGTATGTCAGAGATCTGCATGCACAACTATTTTGCAGTCAATTTTCATTTTTGAGATATTCTTCTGCATTTTTGATCCGGTATAGTTACTTAAAATCAGCATTAAAAATGAACAAATTAACAAAAATTTCAAGCACATAAAAACTTGCAGCAAATTAAAGGCTGGATCCACTTGCTATTTAAGTTATCGGAAGAACTTCTGTGGTCTTTGGACATATTTCTGCATTTCGGTATACAGATTGGATCCCAGAAGTATCATCTATGCTATTTGGAGCAAAAGGGTGAAAAATATTGAAAAATAGTGAACTGAGGCTATTTAATTTTGAGACTCAAGATATTTGAGACTCAAATTTTGTTCCTGGCAAAAAACAATTTTTACACTATATTGTGGCTTGCAGCTTGTGTAGCACTAGCATTATTTGCATGTTTTTTAAATAGTTTCTCATAGCACTTCAATTTCAAGTTAGTAAATACTAGGAATAAGTTACTAGATAAAACAAATACATTGTTTTTCACCTCTTCAGTTTATATTTTGCACAGTTATTACATCCATAATATTTTATTAACAAATATAAATAAAGGGATATACATGGGATTTTACAAATAGAAATTTAATTACTTTGAAATGTAAGTAACTTTTCTTAAGGAAGTCTTCAACAGTCTGGAGACTCTAAAACCACGTTTTGTTCCTTCACAGTAAGAGCTTGTCTACATGTGGACATTTACCAGCATAACTATATGGGTAGAAAGGTACCGCTCTCATTATACTGGTATAGCAGCATGCGAGGACACGCTGAGGTTATGTCTACACTACCGGGACTATACCTATGTTGCCATAACTATGCCCAGTGGTTTCCCTAGGAATTGAAATTAGGGTGGGTGTTCGAATTTACAGGGGGGGGGGGGGGGCGGTGTCAGGGCCGATGAGGGGTGAGACTGTGAGGGTGAAGGTGGGCTGTATGGCACCATAGTAAAAACTGAAAAATGTTTCGCGACCATTTTATTAGATTTAACTCATGTTTTAAAACCATCACAAAACTTAAAGTTGGCTACTCAAGCCTACTATGAAGCACTACATCTACATCAGTCTTGGTTTCTTATTGTAATTTTGCACTCTTTGGTGTCTTCTTGTGTGTCCGTTACTTCCAGTCCTTTATGATATGCTCATGATCAGGCAGAAGGCAACTTCTTTCAGAACACAAAATTCTATTCAATGAGGAAAAATTATGTTTAACTGTAACTGTTGTGACTGGGATTAGCAAGAGATGAATTCCTACTTTAATCCCAGGAAACATAGCACAAAGATTGGGTTGAACCACTAGTGATGATAAAGAAGTTGAAGTTAAATCTTCATTCGTTCATCGTATGATATTCCACTCTGCGTTCAAAATTCTCTATTCTGCCCTGATCACATAGCAGCCCCATTGCTGGTAGTGGCTCACTCCACTCAACTGTAGGTGTTTTATAAGACAGGCATCTGTAAAAGCTACGTTGAGATTGAATAGAATCCAGAAATCTCTACTGTAGATTTGTAAGAATCAAGTCTTTGTACTTTTTCAGATGGCTTAAACACTTCTTGTCCTCTTCACTTACGCAGTCAATATAAGTACCTTCATTAGTCAACTTCTGGACTGAAGTCTTTGCTTCTTCCAGTGCATTTTCAATGGATATCTCTGATTGATCCAAGGATAGCTTCTATTTCTGGACAAAGATCTACTACTGTTGTAGCAGATGCCTGGATTACATTGTTTAATGACCCAAGTGGTTTCAACAGTAGACTTACAAGAGAGAGAATGGCGATAGTCTTCTCTGAACTTAGTAACAAAAGTAGTCCACCAACCTCACTACTTAGATCTGTCCTATCTTGGTGGATACTTTCTAAAGCCAGTAATAACGGTTGCAGCAATTTTAAGACAACTGCCAAGAATCACTCATGAGAAAGCCAGCAGGTTTTCCCAGGTTGGACTCATTTGAACTTCAATCCTAGTGTATCTTCTATTTGTTTCCAAAATGTTCAGTCCTTTTGGACTCTTGCTGAAAAAAGGGTATAAAAAGCCATTAAATTAGTGGCTTTTTAATGTCTTTTGAAGATTCTGCAGCTTGTACTAGCGCTAGTTGGAGTAGATGGCCTCTACAGTGTGTATAGGAAAGATTAGGGTTACACTTTTCTCTGAGCAAAGCTTGTACTCCACTATGTCTTCCAGAGAAGTTTGTAGCTCCATTAAATGCACAAGCAGCCATCCGTTTGGGGTTCAATTGACAAGCATTTAACTCTTCTAAGATGTCACAGATGCAGCTGATGTTTCTTTTATAACCTGAACATCTAGAATGCATCTACTGGCCTACCACGGATATCAAGATAACATATGTAATGACTCAATACTTGATGCCTATTTGCATTGGTGCATTTGTCGGCCATGTATACACATATTTTGAATATAGTGAGAGAATTCTTCACTTTTTCAACTCCTGAGTCTTTCACTGTTGCACCACATGTTTCAAGAGAGTCAGCTGAGTTTTTTACAGAAAGATAGTGAGCATTTGCCAGTCTTGTTCGGAACTAATGTCCAACTTCAGGATTAACAAGTGACAATGCACTTAACATAGACCTCTAGTTTGTAATGTGTGGTATCTCTTGCTTAAATAGAAAGTATGATGCAATAGCCATGTTGGTTCATATAAACTGTCTACAGCATTCTTAACAGCCTCATTAAGTTCTTCTAAAATTGGCTTTGACAGTGACTGGCTTATAAGGCTTTCTGCACGTTGATGCAGTCCAGAGGCATGGTGTTTTGCAGCCTTTTCATATAGGTTGTCAGTATTGGCTTAGCTGATCAGTCTGGCAAACCAAGCTCCTCCACTTTTGCTATATAAATCCATGACAAGCCCACATCTTAAATACTGTGTGTAGTTCTGGTCACACCATCTCAAAAAAGATATCTTGGAATTGAAAAAGGTACAGAGAAGGGCAACAAAAATGATTAGGGGTATGGAGCAGATTCCATATGAGGAGAGAAGACTGGGCCTTTTCAACTTCGAAAAGAGACGACTAAGAGTTGATATGATAGTCTTATAAAATCTTGATTGGTGAGGAGAAAATGAATAAGAAAGTGTTATTTATCCCTTCACCTAACACAAGAACCAGGGGTCACCCAATGAAATTAATAGGCAGTAAATTTAAAACAAAGTTTTAAAGGAAGTATTTCTTCACACAACGCAGTCACCCATGGAACTTTTTGCCAGGGATGTTGTGAAAGCCAAAATTATAACAGGGTTCAAAAAAGAACTAGATAAGTTCATGGAGGATTGGTCCATCAATGGCTATTAGCCAGGATGGACAGGGATGCAACATCATGATCTGAATGTCCCTAGCCTCTGTTCGCCAGAAGCTGGGAGTGAACGACAGGGGATGGATCAATCAATGATTCCCTGTTCTGTTCATTTCCTCTGAAGCACCTGGAACAGTCACTGTCGGAAGACAGGATACTGGGATAGATGGACCATTGATCTGACCCAATATAGCCATTCTTACATAAAAAAGAATTATAATAATAAAAAAGTTTAGTACAGAGACTCCCCAAGATAATGACCTCTTGAGATAGCTATGATGTGAGATGATCTTGGCAAATAACGCATTTTTAAAATCTTGGCCTACTAGGAAACATATATTTATATAAGTTTCCCAGTCACAAATATAGCTTCTGGAGAAAGGTCACTAAAGCATAGTCCAATTAGGGCGACGAGAAAGCAAGTGTTAAAAATCGGGACAGATGTCCCTATAAAATCGGGACATCTGGTCACCCGAAGTCCAATGCTCTGGCTGCTGTTGTTTGTCATGCCACCGTTCGCTCTATTGCTCTGCCCCAATAGCCCTACACTGTCATCTTCTGCTGCCACCTGCCACTGTGACGTCTGTGAGTCGGTCTCTCACGGTTCCACCCGACTCTCAGTGATTTCAGCTCTTTGGGGTGGGGGGAACCTTGGTGCTAGTGCAGACTGGGGCATCTCTTCCACAGAAACACTGTCCCACAGCAGGTCTAAGCACTTAGACCTGATTATCAGAGATTTCCGCTCTAGTGGTCACTTAACAAACCAAAAGACTCTCTATGAAGCCTAATCAGCTCTGTCTTTAAACAGTGGAGAGGCGCATGTCAAATAGTACTTGTGACTCAGGCAGACCATAAAGCAAAACACCTGTCCCCATCCTCTCTCTTGTTGCCCTCAATCAGCACAGGCTAAGGACAGTTCTACTGCCCTTTACTCGTACAATAAAAACAACATTTCATTACACCCCCCCACCCCCCCGCCGCATTCAAGTGATTTGTAACCCAACCCCAGCCGAAATCTATCACTTGGGCAACACAGCTCTGTTTGCTGGATACCTAGGTACATTAAGTGTGAATGTAAATACAATCTGGTACTGAAGCCTTTCCCCCCCAGTCCCCAGCTCATCACTAGCTGTCAGGGAGAGCTCATTTAGACTTTGCTTACAAATCATCATTTGAAATTATTAGGTTGGCGAACATCACCGAAATGAATGCACTGACAGTCACAAAAAACAAAAGC
This sequence comes from Chelydra serpentina, assembly GCA_037349315.1. NCBI lineage: Eukaryota > Metazoa > Chordata > Testudines > Chelydridae > Chelydra > Chelydra serpentina. The sequence continues at coordinate 35,976,875 of JBAIAC010000042.1, forward strand.
TGTATAAGGAAGCTAGTCAAATCTATTATACTTTTTCAGATACACGTATTTTATCATACACTTTATATGCTTTTAAAGTGTGTATTGTTTCAGTTCCAATTCAAATTCCCAAACAACCACCAAAGTGGCAACACTGCATGTAACTAGTTCACAAAACTGGGGGTGGGTGTTGGGAAAATTCGGGGGTGTGTGTGTAAGGAAATCACTGCTATGCCAACATAAGATGAGTGTACCCTGGAGAGAGGGAAGGGTTTTTTCATTACTGTAGGAGGAACTCCTTGTCCCCGAGCAGCAGCGGCTAGGCGGTTTGAAGCATTTTTCTGATGACCTTCCCGCTACAGTGGGAGTTAGGTCAATTTAGCTATGGCACTCAGCACTCGAGTGCTGTAGTTATGTCAACTTTAATTGTAATTGTAGATCGGGCCTTCTAACGTAGCAATCCCTTTTCCTGCTTCAGTTTACACTACCTGCAGTGCAATGTAACAGTCCCAGGATTGTGGTAGCTGGGTTAGATTTGTATGCAAATGAGGCTGCCGATAACACTGCCTGCAACCCCTCTCGGGACATTTCTCTCGCACCCGTCCCCAGCCCTGTGGCAGCGCTAGGAGGACGGATAACATAATTGCACGATCCCTTATTTCTCTTGCTTTTGCACGCCTCCATCTAAAGCGCGGGGGGTGTCATTCTCCCGCCTCAGCCACAGGTGGCGCTGCTCCACACTCCGCTTCCCCCCACTCCAAACGCCGCTGTGAACGCTGCCCTGTAGGTTGGCCGGGAGCGATCCCAGACCGGAAGCGGCGCTCTCTCCTCTTCCACCCTAGTCTCTGTGTTTCTTTGTCCGCCAGGCTGCCCGGTGTCGCTTGGTTGCTAGGCGGAAGTGGAGCGGCGGAGGCAGCGGTTTGGTTTAAAGAGCGTCCGAGGCGGCAAAGGGCTGCGGGTGGCGGCGTCGCGAGCAGAGCTGGGCGCGGCGGTTTTCTGCTCTGTCCCCGTAGAGGCTGAGACGCTGCATGTGGGGCCCTCTCCCCCCCGCCAGGGCCCGAGACTCCTCTCCCCGTAACCCCGGACCGGAACACCGCTCGCCCTTGCCTCAGATTCCGCCCCCCCCAGCCAGGCCCAGGGACCCCCCCAGGCTGCCAGCCTTAGCCCGGATCCAAAGCAGAAATGGTCTCTAAATCCGACCAGCTTCTGATCGTTGTCTCCATCCTGGAAGGTAAAGTATTGAGCCCGACACTGTCCTCCGAGCCCAGAGCTGGCTCTAGCTCCGCGCACGTTTGTCTCCTGCTGTCATTCACATCTCTGCACTTTTTCATTCCCCCTTTCTGTTGTTTTGGATTGTGTCAATTTTGCTAAAATACCATGGTGGTGGATTTAGTAATCCTTGTGATACCATGCCAGGATGTGGGACAGATTTACCTCTCAGTAACGCCTGTGGGCTTGCCTTACAACTGATCTATTTTTTGGTCTATTTTTTCTCTTTATTGCCAACAGCAGAGTACTTCATAAGGAATATACAAGAGGAGTTTGTCTCCATCTTAAAATCAGAATCACTTAAAATCGAAGTAAATGAGAAAACTTTCATTAGTTTTATTGAAAGCTCTGTGAACCAAATTCAGCTCTGATTTAAGTGGGCATGTTTCTCAGTGCAGCTAACATTAATGGCAAGGGTGATGCAGGGCCTATATATCTTAAGGAGTCTCCTGCTTCACCTTCCTAGTGGAAGGTAGAGGGTAGGTGTTGGGGTAACAACTGTGCAGTCTTTAAGAACTTTCCCCCTTTTTCTGCTTGCTTGTCCTGGATGTTGTATCTAATTCAGGGTACATGCAAATAACAAGGTACTCCTTCTACGGTATCGGAGAGTAGAAGTATTAAACTTTTGTTTGTCTCATTTGTTTTATGGTGGTGCTCTCTTTTTCTCCAATTTTAAATTGCAGAAAATCTTGAAGGAAAACATTCATTCATGTAACACCATGAGATTAGACTGTGTAAAAAATCAATTCCAGGGTGTTAGATTAATCCCTGATTCTGGTTTACTTGAGGGAAAGTGAGTTTTCAGTTATGTATAAGTTAGAATTGAAACAGTAAAAGGAAAACTATTTTCAATGTTGTAGCTACCATTTGTATGATTACTTTAACGGAAAGAAATCTGGTGAGGAGGAACTAATTTTCAATGTTATAACATTTCATAGCAGTTTGTGTATGATCAGTTTAATGGTTCTGTTTGCACAGTGCTTTCACATATAAATAAACAGGGAATGGAGAAGGGGACTTTTAAAAAAAAAAAAAAAAAAAAAGAAGGGGTGGGGAGAGAAACCCAAACAGGGTGACTGCAAAGTTTTGTTTATTTTACAGATGTGACTCAAAGACAGTTACAATTCCTGAAACTCTGGATATACTCATGGCACTCAACTCTAGTCAGCTTTTTTAAAAGTTTGTATGCCCCTTTATTTGCCATATCCTAATGATCTATATCTTAATTTTTTTAGAAAAATCATAATAAAATAAGGTTTGTTATCTGGACTGCCCAAACCCTGTAGAAACACAATTTCTTAACAATATAAAGACAAAAGCAATCAGCAGTTATAACCCTCTTATTGAAGGGGTTATATTTTATCTTAACCATGTGACAGAAGCTGCAAGGTTTACGTGTTGTAATAAATTCTGTGCAGACTTCATTACAGGTTTGGAGCCTAGTACACCCCCCTGTTGCACTCATGTTCCTTACAGGTGGATCCACACCTCATTTATCTACACAAAATGTCTTTGCTCGGGAGAGAGCTTTCTTCTGAAAATCGTCTGAGTTTGGATATACACTTTGTAAATGTAATTTACAGTCTTCTGTTAACTTTCAGAAATTTTGGTAGGTGGGGAAAGGATGGTTACATAAATATGTTGGGGTTTTTCATGTGTCAGTTGCAGATTGTCCTAAATGAATGTTTCTCTGCTCTATCTGAAAATATCTGATTATTTCTGTATTATCAGTCACTTCATAGAATATCAGGGTTGGAAGGGACCTTAGTAGGTCATCTAGTCCAACCCCCTGCTCAAAGCAGGACCAATCCCCAATTTTTGCCCCAGATCCCCAAATGTCCCCCTCAAGGATTGAACTCACAACCCTGGGTTTAGCAGGCCAATGCTCAAACCACTGAGCTATCCCTCCCCCACTTCTATGTGTCTTTCTGTGTTTTCAGCATTAGATTCTCAGTGAATGGCTTCGGGAAGATCTTTTTCCAGAATTCGTTCTAAATGTTATTTCTAGAGTGCCCAGCACTACAGTATATAATTTGAAAGAACTGATAACAAATTTTTGAGACACAACTACAATAAATACAAAATACATGTTGTTTTACATTCACAGTCATAAGGAGAAATTTTGTCTTGTTTCTTTAAAATGAGAAATCCTTTAAGCCAGAAGAGTGTTGATTCAGACTGCTTTCTTATGTCTCTTGTCTCAGCAGTCATAGAATCATAGAATCATAGAATCATAGAATCTCAGGGTTGGAAGGGACCTCAGGAGGTCATCTAGTCCAACCCCCTGCTCAAAGCAGGACCAACCCCAACTAGATCATCCCAGCCAGGGCTTTGTCAAGCCTGACCTTAAAAACCTCTAAGGAAGGAGATTCCACCACCTCCCTAGGTAACCCATTCCAGTGCTTCACCACCCTACTAGTGAAAAAGTTTTTCCTAATATCCAACCTAAACCTCCCCCTCTGCAACTTGAGACCATTACTCCTTGTTCTGGCATCTTCTACCACTGAGAACAGTCTAGATCCATCCTCTTTGGAACCCCCTTTCAGGTAGTTGAAAGCAGCTATCAAATCCCCCCTCACTCTTCTCTTCTGCAGGCTAAACAATCTCAGTTCCCTCAGCCTCTCCTCATAAGTCATGTGCTCCAGCCCCCTAATCATTTTTGTTGCCCTCCGTTGGACTCTTTCCAATTTATCCACATCCTTCTTGTAGTGTGGGGCCCAAAACTGGACACAGTACTCCAAATGAGGCCTCACCAGTGCCGAATAGAGGGGAATAATCACATCCCTCGATCTGCTGGAAATGCCCCTACTTATACAGCCCAAAATGCCGTTAGCCTTCTTGGCAACAAGGGCACACTGTTGACTCATATTCAGCTTTTCGTCCACTGTAACCCCTAGGTCCTTTTCTGCAGAACTGCTGCCCAGCCATTCGGTCCCTAGTCTGTAGCAGTGCATGGGATTCTTCCGTCCTAAGTGCAGGACTCTGCACTTGTCCTTGTTGAACCTCATCAGATTTCTTTTGGCCCAATCCTCTAATTTGTCTAGGTCCCTCTGTATCCTATCCCTACCCTCCAGTGTATCAACCACTCCTCCCAGTTTAGTGTCATCTGCAAACTTGCTAAGGGTGCAGTCCACACCATCCTCCAGGTCGTTGATGAAGATATTGAACAAAACCGGCCCCAGCACCGACCCTTGGGGCACTCCACTTGATACCGGCTGCCAACTAGACATGGAGCCATTGATCACTACCCGTTGAGCACGACCATCCAGCCAGTTTTCTATCCACCTTACCGTCCATTCATCCAGCCCATACTTCTTTAACTTGCTGGCAAGAACGCTGTGCGAGACTGTATCAAAAGCTTTGCTAAAGTCAAGAAATAGCACATCCACTGCTTTCCCCTCATCCACAGAGCCAGTTATCTCATCATAGAAGGCAATTAGGTTAGTCAGGCATGACTTGCCCTTGGTCATGCTATGTAGTAACTAATTAATTGAGGCAATAGAGGCATACTGGTCTAAATTTTCAAAAAAGGATGATTGGTGGTACCCAATTTAAGATACCTTAAGGAAGCCTACTTTTCATAAAGTACTGAGTACCCACCTCTTTAAAAGTCCCAAATAGTACTTTCAAAACAACTTGTCACATTTGAAAATGTAGGTTGCTAGTCAAATCCCTAAGTAAAATATTGTGAAAATTTTTGGTGGGAAAACTTGGTGGGAAAATCTGAGTGGTTTTTAATACCCTGCTGTTAGGAGCATCCAAATCACAAAATTAACAAACTATTACAAGAGGTGTGACTCCATCTTCATTTCCTCTAACCTCATTGTTTTTTTAAAAAAAAATAACAACCTCACATCAGGTTAGTGAAAAGCTTATTGGCAGCTTGCAATGAACCACTTAAAAAATCTACACCAGCAATATAGCTGCTATGGATCTGACTGTATTGTCTGTCCAACTTTGATTGCAAGCTCTTTATGGCAGGTAGTGAATTCTTGCTTGACGGTACTAAGACACAGGTGTACAACAAATAATATAAACATTCAGCCCTGGCTCTTGAGATAAAGTTAGAAAACATTGCATATTATACCAATTTAAACAACCCAATGAACTTCCACAACTAAAGGGGAAAAAATCAAAATATCCTAGTAAGTGCCATACACATGGGAGAGTAAAATTACTCATGTGAGTAGTTCCATTATATTCAATAAAACTACTCATTAGTAAAGTTACTGGCATACATGTTTGCAAGATTGGGACCTAATGCATTAAAAGCCAGTTTCTTAATAGAAAATTATTTATCACGTATATTTACCCGGGACACTTTCCTACCTTTTATGTGTTGAAGTCCACCCCTCCACTTCTTTGGAATAGCAGAAAGGAATGATATTTTTTTTAAATTAAGATGTGGAAAGTATATTAATACATTTTTAAAACAACTTCAAGAAGAATGATACAAGAAATTTATTTGCACAGTTTCTGTTTTTTGACAAAAACACAAGTTCTTCTGTGTTTGTTTTTTAGCAGAGGTGCCTAATAGTTGTGCCTTTGTATTTTTTCCAGGACGCCATTTTCCCAGACGTGCAAAGCATATGCTTGTGGTAGAAGCAAAGTTTGATGGCGAACAGCTAGCTACGGATCCTGTGAATCATGCAGACCAGCCAGAGTTTGCTACCGAATTGGCCTGGGAGCTTGATAGGAAAGCACTTCACCAGCACAGGTTACATTATAAAATTGTCAATTTTGTCATTTTTATCTTTACAGACAGTGAAAGCTGTGAGTTTGGCTTCTAAAAATTTTAGATGACAGTAGTACTGGGTCTCTTTTACGGCCTGCTGCCGTTATAGGTTTTCCCTTCTAGTGAGAGAAAGGTATGGTAGTTCTCAAATCAATGAAGGCTACACTCAGAAAGACCTCAAGACTTCTGGAATATGCTGCTCAAACAGTTTCACTTTTGTTTCTACTACCTATCCCTGTCCAGATCTATTCCACCCCCAACAATCTTCTATTCATTGAACTTTTTGAAACTTTGCACTTTTAGAGAGAGGTAAGGGATTGACTCCGTGTACACAAATTTGAAGAGGGACAATAGGGTTGAGGTCTGTTATTTCTCACCTCTATATATTTTAAAACATTTTTGCTATTAACAAGTATATTTATCTCTGGAGACACAAATCCACAGTTTGAGATTTGCAAAACTAAGCATCTCTGATGCTATCTTCTAGACTGAGCACTGAGTCCCATTTGGTAGATAGAAAGATTAGCCTAAATAATCTATACAGAAGCCCCTGGAGCCCCATAAAATTGGGTCCCTAATCCATGAACTATTGGAACTCATTTACAAAACTTTTCTTAAACATTACATGAATATATTGTCTCATACTATAGATTTAGAATTTATAATCCCTGTTCCATGATGAGATATCTTTGCACTATAATGTAGCTTAATTAACATCTTTAGATGGATTTTTTTCCTTAAAAAGCAGTTTATCAAAAAAATCGGATTTTTTTAATTTTTAAAAATAATTGATTTGTATCCACCCTGAGTAGTACAATCTGCTATGTATAATTACAGTATATATTGAAAGTTTTCCACCATGGCATTGCTGCGACAGCACAAATGATAAATAGTAGGGAGAGTGACATTTAAGGAGTCTAAAATGCATGTATGAGTTTTAATTAAAAAAAAAAATCTTATAGCAGAAGAGCATTATGCTACAATACATACAGTGTACTCAAATTATCCTGTATACACTGGAATATATTACTAGAAAACTTAATCCTACACCATATTAAATGCAAAAAAACCCCTATTACAGTTCTGAGTTATGGTTTCTACAGCAACTGTCACTTAGCCTACTTGAGCATATATAATATCGTATGTGGCATCAACTTTATGCCTTAATATTAATGCTCAATGTAACAGACTCACCACATTTAGCTACTTTGCATTTTCAGTAGTGGTACCACCACCATCAGAGAGAGTTTTTTTTCACACTTGCCACTGACAAGTAAGTGCATGAGCATCCCTGCCCAAATATATTGATAATGTACAAACCACTAGGGGGCATTATCTGTGCAGCCATAGCCATCTTTATTTTGATGGTTGTATATGAGGGGAATAATTTCAAATGTTTTGAAGCCATTGTTTTTAATGGTGTAGTTAAACTTACATTCTGAAGACATACTTGAAAATAACCAAAGGGTGTAATCAAGTATTTAACTCAACAGTCTGTTTTATGCCTTTTTAATCACTGAATTAACACTGAGGTGAAATTCCAATTGAAATGAGTGGTACTGCTTATTTTGTGTGTCAGTTTAATACTATACGTCCAACTGTTAGCATAAGATTTTAAAATACATGGTGATGAATGTTACATGTCTGAGAGTAGAATTTGAGCCTGCCTATCTTTCTGGTGAGGAACATTTTCATGTAATACTACTAGATCTTTTTTCCATGATTGCTTGGGCTTTAGGAGGGTCTAGTGAACTAATTTTTTTTAAATGGGTTTATCTACCTCCTTATCATTTATAACAGTGTTAGATTGTAGAAGTTCAACACTACATTCAGTTTGTACTGATATATAAACCAGTTGAAAAGTTGCTATATTTTCACATTTATTTTATACTGTCATCTTTCTGTGCTGTGACATTTTTCATCAGTTAAGTCTGATTACAGGGATTGTTGGCATAAATTGGATTTCATTGTGGTATTCTTCCAGGCTACAGCGTACACCTATCAAACTCCAGTGTTTTGCTTTGGATCCTATATCTTCAACTAAGGAGAATATAGGCTATATTGTACTTGATTTAAGAGCTGCTCAAGAAAAGAAACAGGTATGTTATTTGTTATGAAGAGATGTTAACTGACAGTTTGACAGTACTTATTACATTTTCCATTTTTGTAGGTACTGAAGTAGTTCTTAAAAGGAATTTGCAGAGCTCTCTAATCCTATTTGAAGGAATGTTGACTCATCAGAGTATGTAGTTCAAAACCTCTTCAAAAGAGATTTTAATAGCATGTGTGAAGTACAAATACAAATATTTTGTATACATTTTATTAACATGATGAAATGTAAAATGCATCTGACTTATTTTTAAATTGGTCATTGGAGATTACTGTGATATAGCCAACCATGTGTGAACATTCTTTTGCCTTCCTGAATTTTAAAGATTTTGAGAATTGCAATATTAACACTGATGTATTTGTATTTCATATGAAATAATTCTCTGTAAGATGTCTCTAATAATCAGACTAATATTGGATTTTTATTTTTGTCTGTAATTGAGTAGTTGGTTCTTATTTGCTGAAACAACCAAATTTCCATTTAAAAAACAACAACACAAAACCCTCAGATTATGACAATGAAATAATAGTACAGGGAGAAACACTCAACGAATGATTAAAATGAGTGATCGACTGGGAGCTGAATCTGTTTAGTTTATCAAAATGATGATTGAGAGATAACTTGATTACAATGTTAAAGTACATGCTCAGGGAGAAAATATTGGGTACTAAAGGACAAATGTGTAACAAGAACCAATGGCTGGAAGCTGAAGCCAGGAAATTTTAACTAGAAATAAGATAGACAAGGTGGGTGAGGTAATATCTTTTGGCTCAACTTTTGTTGCTAAGAGAGACCGCTTCAGGGTTGCCTCAAAAGAAGAGCTCTGTAAAAGCATGTCTCTCAGCAACAGAAGTTGATCCAACAAAAGATACGTCACCCACCTGGTCTCTCTACTATCCTGGAACCAATACAATAACACTGACAGAAATAAGTACATTTTTAACTGTGTGGAATTGGAACAAACTAGCAAGGGAAGTAGCAGATTCTCCATTTCTTGATATCTTCAAATCAGTCCTGGATGCATTTTTGGTAATGTAAAATATAGTACTCAATACAATGACATTTTAATGCCTGTGATATACAGGAGGTCAGGCTAGATGATCTAATGGTCCTTCTTTGGCCTTAAACTCTGTATATAAACTACACCATGGCTGGTCATAGGATAGCCTGGATTCCCTAGAGCCATAGGTTCCCATTTTAGCAGGGTTGAGAAAGCTTGTGTTCCATACAGTTTTACCATGTGAGGGTCTGTCAGATGAGATCTTAGAAAAACAAGATTTTTCTCTATTCTGATTAAAGATTCTATGGTGGTTTTAGCCTGTTATCTTGTTGAGAATGCCCAGGCATTAGAAGGAATATGTGCAGTTTTTTCCTCTAGGAGTCTAGCCTAAAATATGGCCAGCTAATATGGCTTCAGATATGTCAGTCTGTGTCTTGATTCAGTTTTTTAGTTATATTAAGCTAATTGGATTGAAAAAACACACCCTTCTTTGTGTATCAAGACAGGGCTTCTGAGTCTTACAAAACACCTGTGAGTTAGGGTGCAATCTATTATACAGATAGGTAAACTGATATACAAAGAGAGGTAATGATTTGCACAAGGCTATGCAGGGAACTAGGGAAAAACTGGGAATAGACTTCAAATATCTTAAATAAATTTGTTTAGTCTCTAAGGTGCCACAAGTATTCCTTTTCTTATTTTCTTTTTGCTGACACAGACTAACACGGCTACTACACTGAAACCTTCAGATATCTTGACTCCTGCTCCCTCTGCTGCAGTCATTAAGCCACAGTTGTCTACCTCAGAGGAGAGAAAGAGGGACAGAGATAGAAAATTGTTAAAAAGGAAAAAATAAAGCAAAAGGCTGGTGTATGGCAGTTTTTAGAAAGCTATTTTTTAGGTGAATGGCAGGCACTTTTGAGTATACCTTGCTCAGGGATGCCTGGGATGGGGCATATGCAAAAGGGGCAGTTTACCCCAGGCCCCCTGCTTGAGAGGGCTCCCAAACCTGTGGAATTTGAGCAATAGTATTGTGACCTGGGTCACAGTGCCACTTAGGTTGCCACTCCTCTGTCATAATGGAAGGGTCGTTGGGGCAAATTTGAGTGCCAGGTCATGATGTATGGAGCAGGGAACTATGCCCAGCCTTGTGGGACAGGAGGCGCTTCTGCAGGGTGAGTCGGGCAAGCTCGCTCTTTGCCTCCTCTTCTCCCTGTCATCCTCCCTCAGGTCGGGAGGGAGAGGTTCAGTTTCAGATTTTGTCATGGGGTCCCGTAAAATTCTGTGATCTTGCTGTAATTTGTTTTTTGCTCCATCTTAGCCTTTGGAAGTGCATGGGAAGCAACCTGTTAAGGTATTGTTGTTAGACATCTTGACTGTTGGGCAGAAAGGCTTGGTCCACATCAATCTACCTAAAAAATTTTATATAACAAAACCAAAGCTATTACGGTAGAATGTGACAGAGAATCAGTCTGATATTTTGAAAATAAACACTGAAGCACATCTTGCATCTTTTGGTAGTTAGGCTGTAGCAGAGTTATTTCATCCTGTAACCGCATTACATGCCTTTGCCATTCTCTTTCTTATTTTTGGAACATACTTTATCAAATTTTTTTTTTTTTTTTTAAATTCTGCAGGCACCAAAATGGTATCCTTTGCTCAGCAACAAATATACTAAATTTAAATCTGAGATACAGATAAGTATAGTGTTGGAAACTGATACAAAAACACCAGTGGATGGCTTTAAAGCAAAAGAAGCACCTCCTAGAGAAGGGAAAGGTTAGTAGCATAATAAACATTTTAGTTACATTTTATTCAGAAAAGTTGTGTTCTTCTGTCTGAAGAACATACAGTTTATTGCAAATAATTGTTTTGGGACACAAGTGCATTTTACTTTAATAGCATTTTTATACAATATATTTACAACCTATTACAGTGCATATAGTACATATAAGTGTAAGCATTGAGTGCAAGGGTTATTTTATAATGGCTCTCCAATCATATCAGGATCCAATAAAGTGTGTGTGCTTGTGTGCTTATTTTAATAGGATGGTGTGAGGTTTCTGTCATTTAAAAACAAACAAGTTGCTTATTTCCTTGACAGAATGAAGTTTTAATAGTTTGTACTTAAGATCATAAAGTGTTGAAATCGAATAATCCTGAAAAGAGGCAGTAGAAAACATGGGTAAGAGTTGATCAGGGCATGCAGGAAAATAAAATAGATACAGGGATGGATTTTAAAGCAGAAGGTGCAAACTTTATTAATGTTTAGTTTAAGACAGGAGAGAGCTGGTGCTCATCTGCTGCAAAACCAGTGTGAGACACAGACCCCTTGGCAAAGGATCATCTTTCTTTGTAAATATATCTTGCACCAGATCTGACAAACTCGCATTACATGTTCCTCTCTATAGATAAATAGTATCTCCAAACACTTGTAACTTGTCGAGTCATAATCATTGTGAAATATATGTATGGGCAATGTTTAAGGAATAATATACTGAATGTATTCTTGATGGACTTGGAGTAGAAATTTGTCACAAGGAGACAATGTCTTGGTGATGGCCCATATGGGCCATCACCGAGTTGTCACTCTGCCTTCATTGTGCAATGATGCAGTAGAAGAGCTAGGTTGTTTAGCCCTGCATAATACGAAGGCTGTATCTACACTACACAGCTTTTAGTGACATGGCTGTGTCGCCACAGCCGTGCCACTAAACATAGCATAGCCGCTGTTTGTCGGCTCTCCTGGCAACAAAAAAACTTCTGCCCCCAATGAGTGGTGTTTGCGATGTTGGCAGGAGAGCACTCCTGCTGACAGCGCGCTGTTCACACTGGCACTTGTCGGGGCAAAACATTTGTCTTTTGGGTTTTTTTTGTTTTTTTTTTTGTTTTGTTTTGTTTTGTTTTTAACACCTCTGAAAGACGAAAGTTTTGTCATTCAATTGCCAGTGTAGATATAGCCTAAGGGTACATCTACAGTACGAAATTATATCAAATTTATAGAAGTCGATTTTTTCGGAAGAGATTTTATACAGTTGATCATGTGTGTCCCCACTAAGCGCGTTAAGTCGGCGGAGCGTGTCCACAGTGCCGAGGCTAGCATTGACTCTCAGAGCAGTGCACTGTGGGTCGCCATCCCACAGTTCCCGAAGTCTCCGCCGACCATTGGAATTCTGGGTTAAGCTCCTAGTGCATGATAAGGCAAAAACATTCTTGCGGGTATTTCTCGGTGCATGTAGTCAGTTGCCCCTCCCTCCATGGAAACTACAGCAGACAATCGTTTCGCACCTTTTTTCTGCAGCAGACAGTTCAGTAGGTCCGCAAAACTCTGCTGTCCTGCAACTCGTGCAATAGGCCTGAAAGCCATCGTGAACCGTTTGAAGCCATACACCACCGCTTCCGCTGCCACTCTGGTCTCCTTCGTTTCGTGCCTTTTTTCCTGGATTACCCATGCAGGAGCCATAGCACGGCAAGCATGGAGCCCGTTCAGCTCACCGCTGCAGTTGTGACCATTGTAAATACCTTACTGCTGGATAATGCGCATGTGCAGACCCCGCAAAACCAAGCAGGGAAGCGACAACAGCGTAATTACAATAGTGATGAGGACATGGACACAAACGTTCCAAGAAGCACGGCATGTGGCAATTGGGACATCATGGTGGTGTTGGGCCAGGTTCATGCCGTGGAACGCCAAGTCTGAGCCCGGGAAACAAGCACAGACTGGTGGGACCACATAGTGTTGCAGGTATGGGATGATTCCCAGTGGCTGCGAAATTTTCACATGCGTAAGGCCACTTTCATGAAACTTTGACTCGCTGTCCCCTGCCCCGAAGCGCAAAGATACCAAAATGAGAGCAGCCCTCAGTTGAGAAGCGAGTGGTGATAGCCCTGTGGTAGCTTGCAACACCCGACAGCTACCGGACAGTCGCAAATCAATTTGGGGTGGGCAAATCTACTGTTGGGGCTGCTATGATCCAAGTAGCCAACGCAATCATTGAATGTCTGCTATCAAGGGTAGTGACTCTGGGAAATGTGCAGGCCATTGTGGATGGCTTTGCTGCGATGGAGTTTTCTAACTGTGGTGGGGCGATAGACGGAACGCATATCCCTATCTTGGCACCGGACCACCAGGGCGGCCAGTACATAAACCGTAAGCTGTACTTCTCAGTGGTGCTGCAAGCACTGGTGGATCACAAGGGACATTTCACCGACATCAACGTGGGATGGCTGGGAAAGGTGCATGATGCTCGCGTCTTCAGGAACTCTGGTCTGTTTGAACAGCTGCAGGAAGGGACTTGCTTCCCAGAACAGAAAATTACTGTTGGGGATGTTGAAATGCCTATAGTTATCCTGGGGGACCCAGCCTACCCCTTAATGCCATGGCTCATGAAGCTGTACACAGGCAGCCTGGACAGTAGTAAGGAGCAGTTCAACTATAGGCTGAGCAAGTGCAGAATGGTGGTAGAGTGTGCATTTGGCCGTCTAAAAGCACACTGGCGCAGTTTACTGACTAGGTTAGATCTCCGCTAAACCAATATTCCAATTGTAGAGCACACAGCAAGCAGCAAATACAATATCTGTGAGAGTAAGGGGGAGAAGTTTATGGTGGGGTGGGAGGTCGAGGCAAATCACTTGGCGGCCAATTTCACGCAGCCAGACACCAGTGCAATTAGAAGAGCACAGCTTGAAAACCAGTTTCATGACTGGCTAGGCTACGGTGTGACAGTTGTGGGTTTTTTTCCTCCGTGATGTTACATGCCCCCTTTGTTGACTCTAATTCCCTGTAAGTCAACCACCCTCCCTCCCCCTCTTTGATCACAGCTTGCAGAGGAAATAAAGTCACAATTGTTTTAAAACCATGCATTCTTTATTAGTTGATTAAAAACACAGGGAGATAAATCACAAGGTATAAATCACGGGTGGGGGAGGAGGGAAGGACAAGGCCACAGTACAAGTCAAAATTTAGGATATGCCAGCTTTCTTCTGCTTGGGCAATCCTCTGGGGTGGAGTGAGTGGATCTCCAGAGCCTCCCCCCACGTGTTCTTGAGCGTCTGGGTGAGGAGGCTATGGAACTTGGGGAGGAGGGAGGGCGGTTATACAGGGGCTGCAGCGGCTGTCTGTCTTCTTGCTGCCTTTCCCTCATAAGATCCACCAGACAGCGGAGTATGTTGGTTTGCTCCCCCATCAGCTTGAGCATGGCATCCTGCCTGCTCTCATTGCACGCCTCCCTCCTCTCATCATGGTCATTGAATGCTTTCCGGGACTCTGCCATTGTTTCCCTCCACGCATTCAGCTGTGACCGATCAGTGTGGGAGGACTGCAGTAGCTCTGCAAACATGTCATTCCAAGTGCGTTTTTTCTGCCTTCTAATCTGGGCCAGCCCCTGGGATGGAGTTGATAGGGGGCGCGTTGAAACATTTGCACCTGCAGGAGGAGAAAAAGGGAGGGTAGAAGTTTAAAAGATGCATTTTAGAGAACAAAGGGGAGACTCTTAGTGGGAAAAAAGCAATTCATAGTACCTAGCACATGTACTTTCTGTACAAGGTCGCATTTTGCCTTTTATACTGGGTGTCTGCCAGTTTGGTGTGACTGCATCACACATGGCTGGGCAACAGCATTGAGCTTGTAGGCAGCCATGGTAAGCCCTAGGGGCATGCGGGGTTCTGCTTCTTCCGCATTCAATGCAATGCTTTTGAACTGCGGCACCCTCCTTTCCCATACCAAGCAATGCCTGGTGGGTTGGCCATTTTAAAAGGAGGGCCTGTGGTCTCTCTGGGATATCGCTACACACATACACAAACCCCCTTTAGACCAAAACGCAAACAGCCCAGCGAGGAGGGTTCCCCCCCCTCCCACCCATGCCACGTGGCTCAGCCAAATGCTAACAGCCCAGCGTGAATGAACGGCTCTGATTGTCCCATTAAACAAATTCCCCTGTTTCAACCAGGTTCCCATAATTGATATCACTCTCGTGAGGCTAACACAGAGAGATAAAGAACGAATGTTGCTTGAATGCGCCCAAAACCCAGGAGCTTTCACTGCCGTGCTCTGTGCTGCAATGATTCCAGACTACCCTGCCAGGCCAGTATCAAGTAAAGTGTCCTACCATGGAGAACAGAATAAGGCAGGCCCCCCACCCTCCCCCCGAAACCTGCAAAGGCTTTCAGAGTACCTCCAGGAGAGCTTGATGGAGATGTCCCTGGAGGATTCCCGCTCCATCCCCAGACACATTAACAGACTTTTCCTGTAGCTGTACTGGACTCGAATGCATCCCAAGTCTTCAGTGCAAATGAACCATTAGACACACTTTCTTTTAAACCCTGTATCGTATTTAGAAAGGTACACTCACCAGAAGTTCCTTCTCTGGCATCATGGTCGTGGAGCCCGCCTTGGGAGGGGGTGGAGGGTATTGGCTCCAGGGTGACGAAAAGTTCCTGGCTGCCTGGGAGAATGGATTCACCGCTTGCTGCATGTGAACTGTCCTCCTCCAAAAAATCATCCTCCCCACTCCCTAAGAGTCCCCCCTTGCAGGTGTCCACGGACAGTGGTGGGGTAGTGGTGGCATCTCCCACCCAGAATTGCATGCAGCTCATCGTAGAAGCAGCATGTATGGGGCTGTGACCCGAAGCGCCTGTTTACCTCTCTAGTCTTTTGGTAGGCTTGTCTAAGCTCCTTGATTTTCACATGGCACTGCTGTATGTCCCTGGAGTAGCCCCAGGAGATTTTTCACAAATATGTTTGCGTTCCTTTTTTTGAATGGAATTCTGTCTGAACAGATTCTTCTCCCCATATAGCAATGAGATCCAGTACCTCCCGCTGGGTCCATTCTGGAGCTTATTTGCGCATCTGGGACTGCATGGTCTCCTGTGCTGGTGAGCTCTGCATGGTCACCTGTACTGATCAGCTCGCCATGCTTGCCAAACAAGAAGTGAAATTCAAAAGTTCCCCGGGGCTTTTTCTGATTACTTGGCTAGTGCATCTGAGTTGAAAGTGTTGTCCAGAGCGGTCACAATGGAGCATTCTGGGATAGCGTCGAATTGAGTCCACAGTACCTCAAGTCTGGAACAGCGATGTCAATTTTAGTGCTACTCCCCTTGCCGAGGTGGAGTACAGAAACCGGTTTTAAGAGACCTTAAAGTTGACAAAACCAAGTTGGTTGTGTGGACGGATTTAGTTTTAATTCGATATAATGCGGCTAATTTAGATATAATCACATACGTAGACCAGGCCTAAGACTTTTGAATGGAAACCAGCAGAGGCAACAAGAAACAGTCAAAACCACTAAAGGTGTATTTTTAAAAAAACCTTTACAACTAGGCAGGATTTCGCCCTATCTGTGAATCGAAACCAAACACTCTTTTCAGGATAATATAGTGTGGGGAAGGACACTGCATCCATTCACTGAGGAAACTCCTCATGAACATTTAGATCCTGGTTCTAGAGAAACCAGCCAGCTCTGCAACAAACTGAATTTTGGCGGGAGGGGAGGAAAATCAACTTTCTTATCTAGGAAAATCAACTATTGATAATTATAGACTCAGGCTCATGCTTTATTTATTTATTTTTAATCGTAACCATTTGTTTTCACCGTTTTATTTATTTATTTCTATTTCAATCTTTATTGTTTTTGAAAACTACTTTTGTTTTATTATAAGTGCTCACAAGCTCTGTGTGGTTACAGGAGCAGTGGTTTAAGGTAAAACTGGGGTGCATCTTTGGGTGCAGAGGATCTAGGATTTCTGTGAGTAGCCAGGGGCTGGATATCACAGGGGAATGATTCAGAGGGACTCAGGAATTGGGGTACACCTATTGTTAACCTGCAAGGGGAAGCTAGGGCTGGCATAGCCCAGACCAGAGTGCTTGAGTGGCTGAAAGGATGGTGGTGTTAGGGAACTGACCCCCAGCTACCACATGAAAGACTCCCTTTTCTGGAGGCAGGGTGACTGTCAGTCCTGGTTTCCCTGAGAACTGTCACAACAAGACAGTTCAATGCAGTGTTAAACGGCATCATGTTCAGTAACCTATATTCAGGGTTGGCTCCCTTCAGCCTAACTCTCGCTCCTCTAAATTCTTTCACCCTTCCCTGGAAGGAGGAATGAGGGCATACGTGAAAGCTTACCTAAGTTTGTGAAGACTCAAGGTCTTCCCTGTTTCCCATAGGCTAATAGGCAACACCAGGTATCTCCTACGTCTCCTACTCAGGTTTGTCTCTGGGATACTGAGCTCTTACCCACAAATTGTGACAAATTATGGGCTTTACTTAAGATGAAAACTTCATCTTTTAATTCTTCATTCCTTATTAACTTAAAATCAGGCCTCCATGATGATGTGAGGAAGATGGAAAAATGACTGGACATCCTGTTCTAATTGCCCCCAAAGGAAAATTTCCTTCCAGAACCCCAAAAAACAGTGATCTTATCAGACAACAAATCTTGGAAACACCAGTCAAATTGGGAGGGTGGGGCAGTAACCTTAGCAGAATGGTTGCTGCTTGTCCTTGAGATCTTCAAATATAGCAAGGAGGTGGCACAATGAAAGAATCATTTCTCTTTTCCCTCAAAGCCAGTTGGGCAGCAAGGAGAGACGGAGAAACCCATTTTATTCCTCTTCCCTGCATGACCTCTCTGTCCAGGCATGACCTCCACTTGTGTTCTGGGTGGAGGCACTGGGAAGGATAATGTAATAGAAGGGCCCTGTCCTTCTCTCTCCTCTCAAGACCACAGTGGGGTGATGGGCTACGGATCTAAAAAGGAACTATGGTGCAGGAGGAGAACCTGGAGTGGCTGGGCAAGGAGACTCCGACAAGGAGCCAGGAGGGAAGTGGGCACTGGATGTCAATGAAGATGGAGAATATAGTGGGGAGGGGGTAGGAACAATCGAAGGCTGTGTATGTAGGAGGGTGAGACTAGGGTTTGCTTGGAGAAGAAGACTAATTTGAATGAGAAACTAGGAGTGGAGACAGACTAGGTAGGTGAGGGAATGGGAGTGGTCAGGAGGAGCCAGGAACAGGGAGGAGATGGGGCGGAGACTGGGACAATTTGGAGGAGACGGCAGAAGGAGTCGTGCTTAGGGGGGGAAATGGGCATGTGAGTAGGTGTCTACTAGAGCACACTCCGCTCGAGAGCCTGGGATTCCCAAGTCACCCGAGTCTCTCAATTCCTCTGCTGTCAGCAAATGCCTGTGAAACCCACTGGTAAAATGTTTTGGTCTGCATAGAAGATGCCAGTCTGATACTGCTGTTAGTTACATTGTTAGCTCAAGCAATCCGTGTCTGTGTGATGGATCTAAAGGTTCCAACTCTGCTGGTGGCCCAGGTGAATATCAGTCTGATGTTCCATGATGTAATTTTGGGGAGGTGTGGTTTCAGGGGTGTGTGTGTGTGTGTGTGTGTGTTATTTAAGAACAGATGAAATACACAAATCTGGAGATCTAGAAGAACATAACAATATAAATTCAATTCTCTTCTCTTAAAGTGCCTGCTCTGCTTTCTGGGCTAGATCCTAAAAATATTGTAGCAGTCCTGAATGAGGAAGAAGGCTATCATCAAATTGGACCAGCAGAATATTGCAGAGAATACTTTGTTTTGTCTGTGACTATAGCATTTGCAACACAGTTGGAACAGGTAATGATTATTATTCACCTTTAAGACCATTATCCCAATAAAATTTTTATAGTATATGAAAAGGTAATGGTTTGGCTATTGTTTTCCCATTTCCTGTATTTCTTTTAAATCTTTATCATCTTCTGGTGAAAGAATAGTATTCATTTTGGACTAGACTTAAAGTTGTATTCTGAAAAATTATGCATTACTTTATACTTGGTAAGAATAATTTTATTATGTGGCCAGTGTAAGATTTAGAATGTCAAACTATTCATTTATGGTCTTCAAGCATTTGGGTTTGTTAGTGGTGAGATAGGTACATTAAAAGTACATTGTTGTCACTCAGCAACCTTAACTGATTTCTAAAATAGTGGGTTTTGGTTTTTCATTTGGAACTTGCCAAGTTGTTGGGTTTTTAAAACAAATTTTCTTTGTGTAATTAAATTTAGAATTACAAGCAAATCAACCTAATCATGGAACTGTAGTTGCAAGTTTAAATGTGGAGAAATTCTCCCTTCTCCCAAATAAAATGTTACACACTTACTTAGCTGAAGCTTGAAAACTTTTGGTCCTTCATCTTCAAAAACACAGATCTCTGCCACTTGAGCTTAAGGAAGCTCTGTTTCCTATAGAAATACCCCTAAATTCTTTCTAAGATGCAACCAGCCCAGAAAGGATAACATGCTCTCTCTCACACAGTAATTGGGCTCAAAACTATCCAAACAATTGTAAATACAACCCATTTCTTCAAATATAGACATAAATACATTTAGAGAGATTTAACAAATGGAAAATGTGGAGGGTTCACAACAAGCTGCTTTTTGAATTACAAGGACACAAATAATTGTTAAACATAAGTAATACTTTCAAGTCAGCATAGTTTTTAAATGATCTGTAACTCAAGTTATTTGAACTTTCTTCAAACCTTACAGAAATATTCTTCTTTTCCTTGAGTAAATTTGGCAATTTTCCATGCTAAACTCATAGGGAAACAAAATTAGAGCTTTATAATGGAAACTGGTTGCAATCATAGGACCAGATTTTGCTACTTTTTCCTTGAGTACCTTATTTGAAGGTGGTACTGTTATGCTTATAAGAAGCACACGGGATCTTTTTCAGGGGAAAAGGCAACACACTGCATTTATTGGAGATACAACAATTAGCATGTGCACACACACACACTCTCTCTCTCTCTCTCTCTCTGTCCCACCAGTTGGTGTTATAGTTACTAGTCCAGAGCAACCTAGTGGCCAGCTAGGTTGATCACGGTTAGGGAGGAGCTGGATTCTGTCGGTCGCGACATAATGCTCCGGGGAAGTCTTGGCAGGACGAACCCAAAATTTCATGGCAAAGCACCCTGTTTATATAGTGATCTTCCTTCACTGGGACCAATGAGTTTTACATAGTCATGCTGTAGTCAATTGCCATTTGACGGGTGCTTGTTTTCTTAAATTCTTCTTCTTCTTCATTTTATTCCTTCATTAGTCTCTTGGGGAGTTACCCCATGCTGGTTTTGATCACCGCTATCTTGTCCATATTGATAGGTGCTTGCCTCATCTTTAGAGTCATCAATCTGCCCTCTTTTGACATCTCAATAGGGGTGTGTTGCAGTCTTCTGGTGCCTTTACGTCTGTCCTCCCCAGAACATCTGGTCTGGTGATGGCCTTCACTCTTACCTTCTAACACACATGTTCCTCATTCACACACAAAACAGGATTGATTTACAGAGAACATTTGAACAGGAACACCAAATTGCAATGCAGGAGAAAACAATCATTGCATTCTTTTACTTTATTTCAAAATACTAATTTTAAGCCTACAACAAAGCGGTGACCCTAAAGGTCTATTACTGCCTTGAAATCCGCTTCAGACATAAGATTCTGGCAGATGCATCTTTACCAGTGGCACATGAGGCCATTCCTTTCTGCTTTCAGAAAGGGTGGCTGGCAGAATATGGTCAAATCATATCCTACATCAATACATTTAATACATACTACATTATTATTCTTTATCCTTCATTCTAAATTATACAAAATACAACCATAAAATCCTAATACTACAGTATGATCTAGTCGCTGGGTCACTGAAATGGGAATCAGGAGACCTGGGTTCCATTTCCATCTCTGCCATTGACTTGTGTGACTTTGGGCAAGTCATTACACATCTGTCTTTCTGACCTCCCTTGTTTTGATTGTTTCCAAAGTGCTGAGAATCTAGACCGGGGTCGGCAACCTTTCAGAAGTGGTGTGCCGAGTCTTCATTTATTCACTCTAATTTAAGGTTTCGCGTGCCAGTAATACATTTTAACATTTTTAGAAGGTCTCTTTCTATAAGTCTGTAATATATAACTAAGCTATTGTTGTATGTAAAGTAAATAAGGTTTTTAAAATGTTTAAGAAGCTTCATTTAAAATTAAATTAAAATGGAGAGCCCCCCAGACCAGTGGCCAGAACCTGGGCAGTGTGAGTGCCACTGAAAATCAGCTCGCGTGCCGCTTTTGGCACTCGTGCCATAGGTTGCCTATCCCGATCTAGACTCTCTTACTATGTGTTTGTATAGTTTCTGTTGTGTTGGGGTCTTGATTTCAGTTGGGTCCTCTAGGCACTAATGTGTAATACAAATTAGGGCTGTCAAGCGATTAAAAAAATTAATCATGATTAATTGCTTTGTTAAACAATAATAGAATACCATTTCTTTAAATATTTTTAGATGTTTTCTACATTTTCAAATGTATCGATTTCAATTATAACACAATACAAAGTGTACAGTGTTCACTTTATATTTATTTTCTATTACAAATATTTGCACTGTAAAAAACAAAAGAAATAGCATTTTTCAATTCGCCTAATACAAGTACTATAGTGCAATCTCTTTATCATAAAAGTTGAACTTACAAATGTAGAATTATGTAAAAAAACCACCCCAAAATACCCTGCATTAAAAACAAAAACAATGTAGAACTTTAGAGCCTACAAATCCACTCAGTCCTATTTCTTGTTCAGCCAGTTGCTCAGACAAACAAGTTTGTTTACATTTGCTGGAGATAATGCTGCCAGCTTCTTGTTCACAATGTCACCTGAAAGTGAGAACAGGTGTTCACACAGCAATATTGTAGCCAGCATCGCAAGCTATTTACGTGCTAGATGCGCTAAAGATCCATATGTCCTTTCATGCTTCAACCACTATTCCAGAGGACATGCATCCATACTGACGACAGGTTCTGCTCGATAACAATCCAAAGCAGTGCAGACCGACGCATGTTCATTTTCATCATCTGAGTCAGATGCCACCAGCAAAAGGTTGATTTTTTTTTCTTTTTTGGTGGTTTGGGTTCTGTAATTTCCGCATCGGAAGGTTACTCTCTTTTAAGACTTCTGAAAGCATGCTCCCCACACCTCATCCCTCTGATATTGGAAGGCACTTCAGTTTCTTAAACCTTCGGTTGAGTGCTGTAGCTATCTTTAGAAATCTGACATTGGTACCTTCTTTACGTTTTGTCAAATCTGTAGTGTTCTTAAAATGAACGTGTGCTGAATCGTCATCCAAGACTACTATAACATGAAATATATGGGAGAATGTGGGTAAAATAGAGCTGGAAATATACAATTCTCCCCCAAGGAGTTCAGTCACAAATTTAATGAATGCATTATTTTTTTAATAAGCATCATCAGCATGGAAACATATCCTCTGGAATGGTGGCTGAAGCATGAAGGAGCATATGAATCTTTAGCGCATCTGACACGTAAATACCTTGCAATGTCATCTACAAAAGTCCCATGCAAACTCCTGTTCTCACTTTCTGGTGACATTGTAAATAAGAGGAGGGCAGCATTATCTCCTGTAAATGTAAACAAACTTGTTTGTCTGAGCGATTGGCTGAACAAGAAGTAGGACTAAGTGGACTTGTAGTTTTGCATTGTTTTATTTTTGAGTGCAATTATTTTTGAGTGCAGTAACAAAAAAAAATCTACATTTGTAAATTGCACTTTCATGATAAAGAGATTGCACTACAGTACTTGTATGAGGTGAATTGAAAAATATTGTTTCTTTTGTTAATTGTTTTTACAATGCAAATATATAATAAAAAATAATATAAAGTGAGCACTGTACACTTTGTATTCTGTATTGAAATAAATATATTTGAAAATGTAGAAAAAAATCCAAAAATATGTAATACATTTCAATTGATATTCTATTGTTTAACAGTGTGATTACAAATGCGATTAATCGTGATTAATTTTTTTGAGCTAATCGGATGAGTTAATTGCGATTAATCTACAGCCCTAATACAAATTAAAACTACCCCACAAGTAGTCCCATTGAAGTCTTTCGGATTGCATTTGGAGTAAAGTACCACACAGCGTGAGGAAGAGTGGCAGAATCTGGCCATTTAATATGGAAAGACTGACTCTCCATGTATACATATATTTTAAAACATTCTTGCAATCTGGGATTTAGGTTAGTTTGATCTTCTAAAGTTTGAGACAGTTTTAGCTACAGTATTTATAACTCTAAGCAGATGCTCGAAGGCAGCTGTAATTATTTATTTGTATTTTTTTTAAAAAAATTAAATTGATTTTTCTTCCCCACACTTAGTTAATTCCTAGTACAATGAAACTTCCAGAACGACAGCCTGAGTTTTTCTTTTATTATTCGTTACTGGGAAATGATGTAACAAATGAACCCTTCATTGATTTAATCAATCCAAACTTTGAGCCAGAGAGAGCATCAGTTCGAATACGCAGTACCATTGAAGTCCTTCAAGTTTATTTTTCTGCACAGGAAAAAATACAGGTAAATAGTTTCTTCTCGCCTATGGTAACCTACAGTAAGTAAAATTCTATTCAGATCTAAACTTGCCAGTCTAGAACTTTAATGAAGTAGACTTCAAAATCAATAATATTATATAGATTGCTAATCTTTTGTCTTGTCATCTTTAAGCTTATTGTGTAATATTTAAAAACCCCTTTTAGAGCTTGATTCTGCTCCCATTTAAAGTCAATAGAAAAATTCCCAAATGGAAGTAGGAGTGGGCCCTAAGTGAGACAGTTGATGAGCAAGTCATGTGGCAGACATAACACATTTTGCCCTTTTTATTAGTCTGTTCTTTAAATGTGAAGCCTAGAGCTGATTTTATAGGGGTTTTTTTTTCCTGTTGTACCTTTTCTCAACTGAACTATACAGTTTTCTTTTTTAAATTTATATTTTAAACCATTTTAATTTGGTTTAAATAATATTACTCTGTACCTACATTTATTTTATTTCGGATTGTTGCATTTCACAATTGAATAGCATTTGTTTACAAAGAGTCTTTAAATTTATATTTCTGTAGATAGGACTGTGCTGAGCTGGCATATTAAAATTTAACCCTGATGACATCCTGCCTTGATACAAAGTATTTTGTATGTCTGGCATATTTTTTTTTCTTTATCATTCTAAAAGAACTAATTCTTATTGTAACAAACTTTGAAATAAGCATAGTGGGCTTGATCCTCATCTGGTCTATATTGGTGTCACTCCATTGATTATGAATGAAACTATTCATCTGCTTAAAGTTAAGCACATACTTACGTGCTTTGCTGAATTGATGTCAGAGTGCTTTGCACCATTCAAGGGCTTCATCATTTGCTACACAGGCATATTATTCTTAAGGAGGAACAGATTTATTGAAAGGGTTTAACAAAGATAAGAAAGAATAGCTGTTCTTCGGAGAAACTTTTTTTTGGTATAAACATTAAAAAGGAACTCGTGTTGCGAGAATAGATATGCTTATATGCACTCCTTAGGACCAAACTTTACTCCAGGTGTGCAAAGCAGCAAATTCTTCTTGAAATCAACAAGAGTTGGGTGCACACATTTGAGCACAGAATAATAACCCTAAACCAGGAATTAAAGAGCTCTAGACTTCCCCTGGTAGTTCATTGTTAGGATGATACTTGAAGTATGTGGATGCATACAAATGCAGTAACTTACCCTTTTCCCTTCGTATATGGCTATGTCTACACTACGCAGCTGTTAGCGACACAGCTGTGCTGCTACAGTCGTGCCGCTAAAAGGCGCGCACTGTAGCCACTGTTTGTTGGCTCTCCTGCCAACAAAAAACGTACACCTCTAACTCCTGCTGACAAAGCGCTGTTCACGCTGGCACTTGTCATCGGCAAACCTTTTGTCTTTCAGGGGTGTGGTTTTGTTTTTTTTAACGCCTCTGAAAGACACAAGTTTTGTCTTTCGCTTGCCAGTGTAGACATAGCCTATGTCACTGTAGTGTAGATAATTGTGTATCTTGGCTATCTACTGCAGTGCCTGCTCTGAGAGAATCCTTGCCCAGATTGATAGAGATTTTCGGGTCTATTTACACCACTCCAGCCCTTTTACTCAGCGTAAGGAGACTGGAAAGGGGCTGGATCTCACTCTTAATCTTTTTTTCACTCCTTTTTAGAAAGAGGTTCAGTTTCACACATTGGCAGTGGGAGCTGTAAATATATATATCTCAAAGTTATTTTCTGAGCACTTTTTTTTACAATAGATCCATCTTTGCTGTGGGGACCAGTCTCTTGGAAGCACTGAAATACCACTAACTGGATTGCTGAAGAAAGGAAATGTGGAGATTGATCAGCACCCTGTGGCAGTTGAAGGGGCATTCAACCTTGTTCCACCAAATAGAGCCAAGCAAAAATTGCCACCATTGGCCTTAGATATGGCTCCTACTCTTGGGGTATCAGTAACCCTACAAAAGGAAGGCATAAATACCCAGGTACAATCCACTCATTTAGATTGTGGTTCAGCTACTGTTCTAAAAGATAAAAAATAACTTTGATTTTGTTGAATCAGATTTTATGCTTTAAATCATGAAAAGAAAAGACTGAAAGAACAAGCTACAGTATATTTGTTACTCTCTTTTTACAGCTCCATCTCTGTTTATCCATGCCATAAGAGTAATCTCAAATTCTGTAAATACAGTGGAGTTGCATCATACACGCATTTAACTTATGCGAATTCAACTATACGCACTCGACAAAAAAGAAAAATATCAATTTAAATACTGTACCTGTAGTGCGGACAATTCCGCCCACCATTCCACTCAATGAGTTTGACTATACGCGATTTTTGCCTTATGCACTGATTTTAGAACCTAACTCCCCGAGTAAAATGCAACTCCCCTGTATATAAAGAGTTTTTCAGTGTGAACTGTGATTAATAGGAAAATTGTATTATTTTGTTCAGTCATTGATCCACTTAGACCTTCAGACTGAGCCAGAACAGTCGCAGAAAAGAGTTTTGTCTCCCACACGGAATAAAACAAAGAGCCCAGAGCAAAGATCTCAGAGTGCCCCTTCTGCCCCACTTCAAAATGGCCATTCTCCTCCTACAAAAGATGAAGCAACAGAGAGCGATGTAGAAAGTCTTCAATATGACAGGGGCACAAAACTAAACAAAAAAGGTAGGTAATTTATAATTATGAATATTGATAGGCATAAACCAACTATTCTTAAATGTTTTCATAGCACAGCCCACAGATTGCCTCCTGGACTCATCCTCTCCCATTTGTGATAATATAAAAAGGAGTATAAAAATATTTTTAGAGCATGCAGGGGTGTATTCAGGAAGGCCAAGGCACAATTGGAGTTGCAGCTAGTAATGGATTTGAAGGGTAACAAGAAGGATTTCTACAGGTATGTTAGCAACAAGAAGGTGGTCAGAGAAAGTGTGGGATCCTTACTGAATGGGGGAGGCAACATAGTGACAGTTGATGTGGAAAAAGCTGAAGTACTCAATGCTTTTTTTTTTTTTTTGCCTTGGTCTTCACAGACAAGGTCAGCTTCCAGACTGCTGCACTGGGCAACACAGTATGAGAAGGAGTGAGCAGCCCTCAGTGGTGAAAGAACAGGTTAAGGGCTATTTAGAAAATCTGGATATGCACAAGTCCATAGGTCCATATCTCAAGCATCCAAGGGTGCTGAGGGAGTTGGCTGATGTGATTGCAGAGCCATTGGCCATTATCTTTGAAAATTCGTGGCAATGGGGGGGAGGTCCTGGATTATTGGAAAAAGGCAAATATAGTGCCCATATTTAAAAAAGGGAAGAAAGAGAACCCAGGGAACTGCAGACCGGTCAGCCTCACATCAGTCCTCGACAAAATCATGGAGCAGGTCCTCAAGGAATCCATTTTGAAGCACTTAGAGGAGAGGAAGGTGATCAGGAACAGTCAACATGGATTCACCAAGGGCAAGTCATGCCTGACCAACTTGATTTCCTTCTATGATGAGATAACTGGCTCTGTGGATATGGGGAAAGTGGTGGATGTGATATATCTTGACTTTAGCAAAGCTTTTGATATGGTCTCCCACAGTATTCTTGCCAGCAAGTTAAAGAAGTATAGATTGGATGAATGGACTGTAAGGTGGATAGAAAGCTGACTAGATTGTCGAGCTCAATGGGTAGTGATGAACGGTTCAATGTCTAGCTGGCAGCCGGTATCAAGCAGAGTACCCCAGGGGTTGGTCCTGGGGCCGGTTTTGTTCAACATCTTTATTAATAACCTGGATGATAGGATGAATTGCACCCTCAGTAAGTTCGCAGATGACACTAAGCTGGGCGGGCGGGAGAGGTAGATACACTGGAGGGTAGGGATAGGGTCCAGAGTGACCTAGACAAATTGGAGGATTGGGCCAAAAGAAATCTGATGAGGTTCAACAAGGACAAGTGCAGAGTTTTTCACTTAGGAAGGAAGAATCCCATGCACCGCTACAGGCTGGGGACCGACTGGCTAAGCAGCAGTTCTGCAGAAAAGGACCTGAGGATTACAGTGGACAAGAAGCTGGATACGAGTCAGCAGTGTGCCCTTGTTGCCAAGAAGGCCAACGGCATATTGGGCTGCATTAGTAGGAGCATTGCCAGCAGATCGAGGGAAGTGATTATTTTCCTCTGTTCGGCACTGGTGAGGCCACACCTGGAGTATTGTGTCCAGTTTTGATCCCCCCCACTACAGAAGGGATGTGGACAAAGTGGAGAGAGTCCAGCGGAGGGCAACGAAAATGATTAGGGGGCTGGGGCACATGATTTACAAGGAGAGTCTGAGGGAACTGGGGTTATTTAGTCTGCAGAAGAGAAGAGCGAGGGGGGATATGATAGCAGCCTTCAACTACCTGAAGGGGAGGTTCCAAAGAGGATGGAGCTAGGCTATTCTCAGTGGTCGCAGATGACAGAACAAGGAGCAATGGTCTCAAGTTGCAGTGGGGGTGGTCTAGGTTGGATATTAGGAAACACTATTTCACTTGGAGGGTGGTGAAGCACTGGAATGGGTTACCTAGGGAGATAGTGGAATCTCCATCCTTAGAAGTTTTTTAAGGCCCGGCTTGACAAAGCCCTGGCTAGGATGATTTAGTTGGTGTTGGCCCTGCTTTTAGCAGGGGATTGAACTAGATGACCTCCTGAGGTCTCTTCCAACCTTAATATTCTCTGATTCTATTCTATGATTCTATATCCTTGTGGCAAATAAGAATTGCTTATGTGGAAAAAAGATTAGAGTAGTTAATGTATTCTAGCTGCCTTTTAATTTGTGTTAGCAGCTGAAAATAAGTAGAAGAGCCAGCCCTATGTCACCAGTACACTGTAGATTAATATTAAATATACAATAGAACTTCACTAATTTTCTATTTGCTAATCCACAAATGTTTTTCTCAAAACCCAAATCTCTCCCATTTCTCATCAGAGATTTAATAGAAGTGGGATTAGATTTAATTAATTTTTTACTAAATATTGACCATTCTAGAAGCCCCAGTCTTGGTTCCTTGGCTAAGGTTGAGTTGAATTTTCCCATTTTCTACTGTGTGTGGAGAGAGTGGGAAGAAGAAGAAAAACCTATTGTCTTTTAAAAATCAGTTTTCTTGTAATCAGTAACTACAATCAGTTTTGTACACTAATCATAACTGTGTGGTTATTGCATCCAGTCACTGCAGGGTAGCGTGAAGGTGAATTGGGTGCCCTAATTATGCATCTCTATACTTGATATATGTAGATTTCTTTTGAGTTAATCTTAACTCTGAATTACCTGGGTTTGCAGTGCTTGTTTTTGAGGTAATGCAACATCCCTGCAATTTGTTTTACTCTTAAGTTACTGATGTGTACTCATCCTTAACTCTGGTTTTACATAGTTTTTATCAGGGAATCAACCAGAATGCAATGAGTTATTTTACTAAATAAAATAACCTAAACTATATCTGACAAAACAAATGAGAAAAAAAAAGTACATTTTTAATAGGTACTGTTCTTGATTTTTATTTTCTCATTAACTCACATCACTTTTCCCCAGTCCCTGGTGGAAAATAATAAGACCTTATTGTAACAAAACAATATGAACAGTTTGCTTTTATACATATACTAAACCTGGCTGGAATTCTTTGAAATTTGAAACTTGGACAAAAATGGAAACAAAATGTTCATGACCTTTTTTTGACCAGCTCAGTAAGTAAATACTTTCCCAATTGTAGGCCACTTGGTGTCTGAGTACACATCTATGACTATAAATGCACATTAATTTGTCTGTAGATTACCCGGACAATACCAAGTACTGCAACCATAAAGCATTTTTGATATTGCCCAAACATTCAGTGATAGCATAAAAACATAGGCAAAGGAGACCCAACAAGGGTGTGGGTGGGTTTTTGGGTGGGTTGGTCAAATGGGGATATTTATATTAAATAAAATAAAAATCAAAGAACAAGGCCCAACAGAGACAATGACGCTGTCTGTTCAACATTATTCAAGAGTTCTCAAAAAGGCATATTAGTCTAGCGATATGACTGGCTAAACATCCCAAGACAGTGGAATCAACAAGGACTCAGTTTATTTGCTAAATGGCCTTCTTGATACTCAGCTTTCTGGGATTGGTCCTATACCATACTACAGGGGGGAAACTCTGGGTTTCGATCCTGCGCCCTTTATTCAGGCAATAGCCCTTTAATCATTAATAAAGTTTCTCTAAGAAAAGTCAGCAGGATTGGGCCCTTAATCTGAAACATAACGGGAAAAAATCATGAGCACAGGAGTCAATCTATAGTTATGAGGGAAATTGCAGCGTTGTATTTGCTGGTGTGGAGTTTTTTTTTTTTTTTTTTTTTTTTTTATAATAGACATTTTTTGCAAGGATGGAAGTAGTTATTCCTAAGTTATTTCACAATTATCTTTCAGAGCTGGTGGTTGAATCTTGCAAAGAAGTTAACAAGCAAGAGTATGAAGAGCTTGCAGTTTTCAAATCTCAGAGCAGAGCAAAGTCGCCTTTACAGTCAGAGCTGCAAAATTCATGTAATGCTCACTAATGTTCAGTCATAGAAAACTCGAATCAGTGCAACTCTGTTTAAAAACTGAAAATAGAAGTATTTGTTTCCATATACCCCAGAAAATTTGTCAACTTTTTTGCTTAGATTCATTTTTTTAAATTGTAAATTGCTACAGATTTGTAATTCTTGTGATGACATCGGATTCCTGTCCAGTCATTTTGGTTACATAATGCAATTAATGAATCTTTTCAATAAAGGGTACAATACTAGATTTTTAACTGCCCTCATACTGTTTTCAGTGGATCCCTCTATATATTGAATAGCATACTTTGAAAGCCATCATATTTAGCTTTCTCCTGTACCTTTTTTATATTGCTACTTTTAATGCTACAAAACACCAGCTAGCAGAAGATGGATGAGTTTTTATTTATTTTACCTCTTTATTAGTATGAGACCTATCTTCAAAAATATGACAGAAAATTGCACCAGGTTTGAAAGACCAAAAGCAGAAGAACCAGTGTTTAAGGATATGCTATAGTAACAAATTAAAATTAGTTTCAATAATAAAAGATAACCCTGTCCCTATCTTAGAGCATAAAATAGGTTGAGGAGTGAATAAACACATCTTTTGAGATTTGAAGAAGCTATGCCTTGGTAGCCTCATTCATCAAACCCACAACTTGATCTGCTGTCAGCTCCCTGGAGGAGTATTTGGAAAGGTAGGGTGTAGAGGGTAGGGCACTGGACTGGAACTCAGGAGGCCTGGCTGGCCAGCTGGTTGATCTTGGGCAAGAGACACAGTCTTTCTGTGCCTCAGTTTCCCCACCTGTAAAATGGAGATAAAACTTCTTTGAAGTACTTTGAGATCTGAGGATGAAAAGTTCTACGTAAGAGAGAGGCATTATTACTTAATCTAAGAACTTTCATTCCACATCCAGGACAAGCCTGGGAATTTGCTTCTTTCCAAGCAAAGGATGTACCCAGACTATTTATCTCATACTTCATCCCTTCAAGGAAAGCTTTTAGAATCTGTGTCCAACTATTTTCATTGGTAATTTGCATGTGGCTAACATGCTGTTTTATTGTACATACTTACTAAACTCTTAATGGGTATTTTTTTACAAGTTTTGATGCTCCCTAAAATCTCAGCGTCAAGTTCTAAAATTAGTGCTGAAAGACCCTCTGCTTACCTATTTTGTCAAATTGAATATACTTACCAGTGCTATATAAGTAATGAGTGCCCATTTTAAAGTGGATGGTAAAGTAACCTCCCCTTCGATATATCTTCTCATACACACTGTAAAGCGATGATCATATGGGATTTTCCTCTACTTGAAAAGTAGTAACTTAAAAATTAGAATGCCATTTCTTACATCTAATGTAACTTAGATTGTAGAGTGTTTCAAGGTGGCAACCTGTCTATTTCCATTTAAAGTGCCAGGCATGTCATTGAATCATTTATAAATAATAATATTATTTTGGACAAAATGGAGGATAAAACTATATGCAAAACACCTTGTATTTATATTTTCAGCCTTGAATGCTCTAGCACCTGTTTCCCAGTCCCACCCTGGAGCTGCATCCAGTGCTTCTGAGTCTACTTCGGGGCAAAAAATTGCAGTTCCAGCAGCATCACATCATTTTTGCTTTTCAATAGATTTACGAAGTATTCACAATCTAGAGGTTGGATTTCCAGTCAATTGCATTTTAAGGTATGATATATTTTAGTTGATGACCTTACTGTAAGAAAGGGTATTGGGTTTTGTTTTTGTCCCCCTCCCACTCCTATTTAAAAAAAAAAAGAAAGGAAAACTACACATGGTTTAGAATATTGGTAGCAGAGGCAACTCGATGCCTTCTCAAGTAGCCGCCTTTCAGTGGTGGGCAAAACACTGAAGAGTTAGGGTTGCTCATCACAAATACTTATTTATATTGGATTTTCCTATTGTGCCTATCACTTGAAAATTTCAGACCATGTGATACAGACTGTCACTCAGCCCTCAGAAAAGAAAAGAAAAGATTGTTTCTTAGGTACAAGTCATTTTTAGGCTCGAGTGGGATCTTCTGGATTGTAAGGGAACACACCTTCCCACCTAATTTCTAAATGGAAGAACAGGAACAACAGAACTCAGAGTCAAATTGTCGTCATGCATCACATGTGAGCATTTTGTTTTAGTAATTAAGACAAAGAATATTTTTTTCCTATTTACTATATTCCAAAATAATTTTGCTGATGTCAGAGATGATGATTTTTCTTCAAAGACCTAAAAAGCAAACAAATATTCTAACTAACAAGTTGATATGCATCATCAGTTACATTTTCTGTGAAGGTCTAAACTAATTTTTTATACAGCAGTATTTACATACACAACCAGAGAAAGTTGAACTTTTATCAGCAGCAGGAGCTTAAGCAGTTTTTTCAAATACAGATCTGGAATGGAGTAGAAATCTAAATTTCTTGTTGGTCTGTGGGGTTTTTGTTTGTTTGTTAAGGGCTTATTGTTTTCAGGGTTTAAATGTAATTGTTTGTAGCTAACATCCAATTTAAATACTTGTTGATATCTGCAATCTAAGTCTGATACGAAGATTCCTTTCCCCCACACCCTTACAGAAATTAGATTTATGCTATAGAAGGCTAAAATTTTAAATATAACTTTCATAGTCCTGAAGATTAGCAATAGCTATAAAGGGCGTTTGTGTTCAAATGACAATGAACTTTGGCTCTGATTCTGCTGTTAACGTAAATGGGAGCTGTTGAACATCAAGGGCCTAATTCTGATGTTGGATATGCTTGTACAACTGACATTGCACATGCATATTCCAAAAGTAGAATTTGGTCCTAAAGCTACTAGTGTCATCAACTGATGATGATTTTCCTTGACTTTCTTGCCTACAAGAATATGACGAGTTAAATTTGCATTTTCTTTTTTCTCATTAGGTATTCATATCCATTTTTTGGTAGTGCGGCACCTATTATGACAAACCCGCCTGTAGAAGTGAGAAAAAACATGGAAGTTTTTCTACCCCAGTCCTATTGTGCATTTGATTTTGCAACTATGCCTCATCAGCTTCAGGACACCTTCTTCAGGTAGCACTTGTATTTTTATCTTATTACATGAAGCATTATTTAACTGTTTTTAATATAGAAAATATTTGTAAATTCTAAGATTTTTAATTTAGTGTCTTAGAATAATTTAAGTTGTGTAAAAGATAAATCTAGCAGTTAGTAAATAAGAATTCTTAAGATATTTTTCTTGCCCTTTGCGGCTGTATAGTCTAGCATATAAAGGTCAGATTATGCAAACCTTACTCATATTTGTGAACATTTACTTAAACAGGAAATGTGGTGATATCAATTGGAGCATCTGTTTGGGTAAATTCTTATCAAAGTAAGGGGTACATGATGTAGCCTGAAAAAAACAGTTTTTTGCTTTTGCAGAATCATAGTAGGTTTTCTAGGTATGTAACCTATTCTAGCTGGACTTGGAGTCTGGCAATCAAACCAGCCATAACCTGTGAAACACAGTTGCTGTAAGGATTAGAAAAATGAAATTGTTTGTAGTGGAATGTTTCCCCACCACATTGCTCCCTTTTTGTAGGCATGTGAGTAGGGTGGAGAATAGCTTTCACACACACTCCCACCATAAAGCCTAAAACAAAGTGGCATTTTGGAAAGAAGGGTAGAGGAGAGAGGTTTTGTAGATGTAGTAAATAAATCATAGATGGTATTTTCAGAAATGGAAATTACCTATAAAATCATCCAATCCATCACCATGTCAGTGCAGGATTGTTCTCTGTATAGAAACTGGAACAGGGTAGTGATCTAGCCAGAATGAAGGAGAAGATGCAGAGTTGAGTTAGTCTTTTTCCTGTGGGAATGAAATGTATCAAGGGTATATTTATGCTGTGGTAAGAATGAGCTAGATTGGGTTGGGAAGTTATTTCTGTAAGTGATTTCTTGCTTTTCCATGTAGGTGAATGTCATCTTTTGTCTGGCCTACTGATACTAAAATACTTTTCTGTATTTCAGGTTACCACTGCTGGTTGAATTGTGGCACAAAGATAAAATGACTAAAGACATACTTCTGGGAGTTGCCAGGCTGCAGCTTTCAAATGTTTTGGGCTTGGAAAAAACCCGATTCTTGGGTACTAATGGTGAACAATGTTGGCGTCAAACCTGTAGTGAAACAGTTGGTGTTATGGCAGCACAAGGGTAAAACCTTTTTTAAAAATATATATGTATTGTTTGCATTACAGCATGTCTTACCTTTTAATTTTATTTGTTTAATATTTTCTCCTGATATAAGAATCCTTTCCTCCCTCTATTTACCCCTTATCCTACTTTGAAAACCTTTTACTCTTAACTTTCATTTAAAGCATTAGGTCAGATGCTTGAAAGGGATAGAACTTTACATTTATAGAATTTTATGAATAGCTGTAATACATACTGTTGTGGTATTTGAGGTTGATTTTTTTTTCATGTTTTAACAACTTTACAGAATTTCTATATAGAAAAATGTACTAGGTAAGAAATGTTTGACTGTCCAAAGAAATATTCAGTTGAGCCGCTCTTTGAAGGGATACTATCAAACTTGTAGGTCAGATTTTGCCCCAAACTTATATTTTTGTAAAAGCAAGATTTCACAAAACTGATTGAAAAGCCAATATAAATATTTCTTGTAATTTGTATATAAATAAACATTCCCTTCTGGTGCTGTACAAATGATAGTACTAGAGCAGTGGTCCCCAACCTTTTTGTGGCCAAGAGCACATTCATGTTTTCAGAAGAGTGTGGCGGGCGCCAACAATTTTTCAATACTTATTTTGTATTTGTACATTAAATAATATGAAAACCATCATATTTAATATTACATAATATATGAATCCATAAGATACAAAAGGTAATTTTACATGTAAAAGGTATTAATTAAATTATTCGACAATTATTCTTTCACCTTACCATGTGAATGTGCTCTTTTTTTATTTACCTTTTTGGGGGGGGGGAGTAGTTCTGGGCAGTGGAGAGGGAAGCCGCAGCCCCGCACCTGCCGGGGACAGAGAACACCGGCGCCTGCAGCCCCGGAGTTCTCTGCAGTAGTGTAGCCAGGTCTTGAGCACAGGGGGAGCAGCGCTATAAAAAGGCGCCTCCCCCTCCCCCATACTCACCCTGGGACGCTTTAAAGGGCCCGGGGCTCCAGCCGCTGCGGAGCCCCGGGACCTTTAAAGTGCCGCCGCCGGAGCTCCGGCAGCGGGGCTCCGGCGGCGCTTTAAAAGGCCCGCCGCTCCCCAGCAGCATGAGCAGCTGGCAGGGCCGGCGCGCCCACTAGGCGACCCTAGGCAGTCGCCTGGGGCACCAAGATTTGGGGGGCGGCGGGCAGCTGCCCGCTGACTCCCCGCTCATTGGCTGAGCTGCTGAGCGGAGAGACAAGGAGCGGCTTGCCGTGGCTGCTCCTTGTCTCCCTGCTAAGCTGCTGAGTGGGGAGACAAGGGGCGGCTTGCCCTGGCTGGCTGCTCCTTGTCTCTCTGCTGAGCTGCTGAGTGGGGAGACAAGGGGCGGCTTGCCGTGGCTGCCCCTTGTCTCCCCGCTCAGCAGCTCAGCGGGGAGACAAGGGGCGGCTCGCTGCGGCTGCCCCATGTCTCCCCGCTGAGCTGCTGAGCGGGGAGACAAGGGGTGGCTTGCCGCGGCTGCCCCTTGTCTCCCTGCTAAGCTGCTGAGTGGGGAGACAAGGGGCGGCTTGCCCTAGCTGGCTGCTCCTTGTCTCTCCACTCAGCAGCTCAGCGGGGAGATAAGGGGCGGCTCGCCGCGGCTGCCCCTTGTCTCCCCGCTGAGCTGCTGAGCGGGGAGACAAGGGGCGGCTCGCCGCGGCTGCCCCTTGTCTCCCCGCTGAGCTGCTGAGTGGGGAGACAAGGGGCGGCTTGCCCTGGCTGGCTGCTCCTTGTCTCCCCGCTGAGCTGCTGAGTGGGGAGACAAGGGGCGGCTTGCCCTGGCTGGCTGCTCCTTGTCTCCCCGCTGAGCTGCTGAACAGGGAGACAAGGGGCAGCTTGCCGGGGCTGTGGGCGCCGGTGTTCTCTGTCCCTGACAGGCCGGGGCAGCATGGAGAGAAGCCGCAGCCCCGCAGGCCTGCCGGGGACAGAGAACTCCGGGGCTGCGGGCGCCTGTGTTCTCTGTCCCCAGCAGGCACGGGGCTGCGGCTTCTCTCCGCGCTGCCCCGGCCTGCCGGGGACAGAGATCACCGGCGCGGATGCCCATAAATGCCCCGGCGGGCGCCATGGCGCCCGCGGGCACCACATTGGGGACCACTGTACTAGAGTATGAGAAACTGAAACTTAAATTGACTGACTTTCGTTTTCCAAGTTAAGAAATGCAAAGGTAATCAGAACAAATAGTGAACAGTACATTTAGATTTAAGAAAATTCTTGTTTTAATCATCTGAAGTGGTGGTAGTAACATGTAAGGACATTTTGAAAAATAAAAATATTTTAGGACAGTGTCCCTATTAATATCTATAGACTATAAATATATTGGGAATCATGGACAATTTCTCAGTATTGCATTGTCAGATTTTTCTTTTGCCTGGGAAACACGCAGTTGGAAAACAGTAACTTCAGGGACCATTAAGAGAGTGACAGAGATGAAAATTTCCACTAATTATTTGTTTGGACACGTTATGTTTAAAAATTTTGTGGCTTTTACCTCCTGGAAATAATGTAGCCTATTGCTGCATGTAGTTTTTTCAGATCCATCTGTAAACACGGCTGCACCCTCCTTCCATGCAAGTTATTAGGTCTGGATCTGTTCTTAGCTGACAAAACATAGACTGTAATTGTTGTTGGGTTTTTTCTCCTTCCCTACTTTTTTTGTTTGTTTTTAAATTACATCTTGGATTGCTTTTTTGATTTTGGAACATATTATTATTTTAAAACTTCCCAGCTTGAGGCTGCCCAAAATTTATGTCACTTCCTCAGTATGAAACTTCAGTGTTAGTATTATCAAATCTTATGAAGGTTTGTATTTTTGTAATCTTGGGTGACTACAGAGGAGTAGTAGTAAAGTAAAACCCATTAATTAAAGCCTTCATTCAGGAAAGCAGTTAAGCCTATGCTTAACTTTAAATATGTGCTTAAATCCCATTGACTTCAGTGCAAGTTAGCTATATGCTTGAGTGCTTTCCTGAATCCGAGTGCAAGAGGTTTCATTTAGGTATCCTGAATCAGTATTGCGATCTATAAGAAACTCAGCAGGAATTTGTTGGACAGTGTCCTTCAGAGGACTTTCTAATAGTACAATAACTTGTTAATAGAAATTCTTAGATTTAGGGGCCTCAACCTTTACACATTATGAAAAATCCCAGTGAAATCAATAGGACTACACGTGAAATGAAATCCTGCCCCATTGAAATCAATGGGAGTTTTGCCATTAATGTCAATAAGGCAAGGATTTCACCCCTAGTTTGTAAATGTAACCATATGTGTAGCTCTTTGCAGGACCATAGTTTCATTCTTGGTCTAGGATTCATTCTTGGTCTACGATCATGGTTTCATTATAGTTTTGACATAAAGTATTCACTATAGTACTACATGTTAATTTGATCATGTTCAAAGAGCCAATTTACCTTAACATCTCATCTTTTTATGTAAACTACTTACATTTAATATAACCTAGCAAAATATAAATATTTTGGATTTTGTTTTCAGAAGATCAGAAGTTTAGACCGTTCTGAGAAATTAATATAATAACTAAATTTGAGTGGAGTAAGTAAGCTAACTTCTTCCCTTAGAAAATAGAATATAACATAGGCGTAATTTGACTTTTATATTTGGGGGGGAGGGGAAACAGCTCCAGTCAGGTCAATGGGGCCACGTGTGGGGGGTGAGGGGAATTCTGCACCTGCCCAAGTCTTGCAGTTTGCTGGGGAGGGGGAGGGGTAACATGCCCCCTGCCCTCCCCAAACTACGCCTATGGAATATAGCTGTTTAAAACCTTTTAAAAATACTTCAGTATCTCTCTTTAAATAATGCTGACTAAAGAAGGACTTGGACCAGAACGTTTGATCCATTTGTACACGGTGGGGGAGCAGAGAGATTCTGTGAGGATGCAGCGTCAGGAAAATTCTTCTAACCTTCCCTTGCAAGTTACTACATGACCACTAGTACATGTTCAGGCCTTCAGCAGACTCTATAAAACTGTTATATGCCACCTTTCCCTGCAGGATTCAAATGGTAAATCAGCATTGTTGGCCACATACACACACTGTACCAAAACAGCCTTCGATGTTGGAATGATTGTTGCCTTCATCTCTATGGTGTCTATATGCATGCTTTTCTTATCTAAATATCCTCTTCTCATGCAACATAAACACACTGGTTCCACTGCCTTCCACACCCAGAGAGATGGGGCAGGCAAAATTTTCTCTTGGTTATTGGGAATCATTTACTCTGTGTACTCACAAATTGTAAAATGTGTCTCTTTTTTTTTATATCTAGAATAGTAAATCTCTGATTGAAGACACTTTGTTATTGTACTGAAACTGATATGCATTGTCATGAGACTCCCTAGATGGGGTTTAGATTTTCTTTATAGGATGTGGGGAGAAATAATTCCCATTCTAAAGTGAGCATTAGGAACCCACAGACTTCTCACTTGTGAACACATTCTATATA
The DNA here is from genome assembly GCA_037349315.1 of Chelydra serpentina. Taxonomy (NCBI): domain Eukaryota; kingdom Metazoa; phylum Chordata; order Testudines; family Chelydridae; genus Chelydra; species Chelydra serpentina. The sequence continues at coordinate 36,015,510 of JBAIAC010000042.1, forward strand.
AAACATATTTGAGACTGGGGTGTTGGAAGGAATAGTTCTCACTATCTCAGGGGAGGTAGCTGCTCTGTGGAAACAAGAGGACAGTTAGTGAGAAAATGGTTAAGTTAAAATGTCAAGAGTTTAAAGTGGAAAAGGTTAATCAATTCAAGGGGCAGGTGTATTGATTAAAAGAATAGTATTCAGGCATGTTACTAAGTCAGAGGTGGGCAAACTACAGCCCGTGGGCCACATCCGAACCGCGGGACCCTCCTGCCTGGCTCCTGGCCGAGCAGGCTATCCCCCGGCCTCTCCCCTGCTGTTCCCCCTCCCCTGCAGCCTCAGCTCACTGCGCCACGGCACAATGCTCTGGGTAGCAGCGCAGCTGCAGAGCCGCAGCCTGTCCTGGTGCTCTGGGCAGCGTGGCTGTAGCGCCACCAGCCACCGGTGTTCCAGGCAGCGCGGTAAGGGGGCAGGGAGCAGGGCGGGTTGGATAGAGGGAAGGGGAGTTTGGGGTGGTGGTCGGGGGCGGGGATGTGGATAGAGGTTTCGGCGGTCAGAGGGCGGGGAACAGGGGGGTTGAATGTGGGCAGTCAGGAAGGAGAGTGGGGATTGCATGGGGCGGCAGGGGGGAGAGGAGGCGGTCAGGAGACAGGGAGAAGGGGTGGTTGGATGGGGCAGGGGTGCCAGGGGGATAGTCAGGAATGAGAGGAGGGGTTGGATGGAGTTGTGGGGGGCGGTCAGGGAGTGGGTGTGTGTGTGTGTGTGGATGGGGCAGGAATCCCGGGGGGGCCGTCAGGGGGTGAGAAATGGGGGAGATGGACAGGGGGCAGGGACCGGGCCATGCCACGCCTGGCTGTTTGGGGAGGCACAGCCTCCCCTAACTAGCCCTCAGGCCAAAAAGTTTGCCTGCCCCTGTGCTAAGTAGTACACCAGCTATGTTCACTTTTTATAATTGATTTTGAAAAAGTTAAGCATATAATTGAATATTGGGGGGGCGCAGGGAGCTTGCGGGCCGCGTGTTTGAGACCCCTGCCGTAAATGAACTACAGTAAGTTTTATGGCAACTTCCAACAAAAATAAAGAATAATCATTCTTATGTACTTTTTAGGGCAAACAATAAGATAGCAGAACTTTCTTACACTGTGACTCTGGAAGATTATGGGCTTGTGAAAATGCATGAAGTTCTGGTATCAGATTCTTCTCAGGTAAATTAGACATTAACCTAGTCCTTTTTCTTTAAAGTTTCAATTAAAGTTAATGAAAAAAGTAAAATTGCATTATTTTCATAATCAGTGTTTAGGTGCTGGGCAGCAGCAGGTCCCTTCACCTCAGCCTCATCTTGTCCCCGAAACTGAGCCAGAGCCACGAGCAACTCTTGAATACAAAGCAGCACTTGAGTTAGAAATGTGGAAGGAAATGCAAGAGGACATCTTTGAGAACCAGGTTCCTTTACCTATATTTTTATAACAAAATTCAGACTGCATCTCTGCTTTAGTGACATTTAACAAAATGGGGAAAAATCATTAAACACATACTTTTTTTTATTTTAATTTACTCAAAGTTTAAAACAAACAATTCAGCTGGCTGGTACAGGATCATATGACAGAGCTTTTCTTACTGGTCAGTAGTAGGTTACTTCTTGATAACCTAGCAATAGACTGAAGTAGGTTTATATGACCCAAAACAGCATTTCACAAACTATGGGTCACGACCCCCCAAAGAGTACCAGGAGGTTTGTGGTATGTTGGGGGAGGGGAGGGAGAAGGAAGGTATTGGAGAGAGGGGGCTGATGTATGTTTCCACCCTACAATGTTTTCTTCTGCTACAATATCTATGGAAGTGAGAGTGGGCCCTGGCTATGTTTCCTCTCCCATGCACATAGAACCATAGGAATGGAAGGGACCTCAAGAGGTCATCTAGTCCAGTCCCTTGCATTCATGGCAGACTAAGTACAGTATTCTTTAGACCATCCCTGACAGGTGTTTTGTCTAACCTGCTCTTAAAAATCTCCAATGATGGAGATTCCACAACCTCCCTAGGCAATTTATTCCAGTTCCCCCCCCCCCCCCCCCCCCCTTTTTTTTTTTTTTTTGGCGGCCACAATGTTACACTGTTGATTCATTTTAGCTTGTGGTCCACTATGACCCCCAGATCCCTTTCCGCAGCATTTCTTCCTAGGCAGTTATTCCCCATTTTGCATGTGTGCAGCTGATTGTTCATTCCTAAGTGGAGTACTTTGCATTTGTCCTTACTGAATTTCATCATATTTACTTCAGACCATTTCTCGACATGGGTGGGGGAAGTGGCTGATCTAGTGCATAAGATTGGGCTCTCTACCTGGGTTGGGTAGGTAGCACCTGGTGGAGACACCTAGCCCAGGGAAGGGCAGGATTCAGAGCATGTGACCAGCCACTGGGGTCAGGAAGGACAGGGCACAGGCAGCTGGGCAGGGAGCACTGGTGCCAGCCACTGAGGAGGTAGGTGCACTGGTTGCTAGCTGCGGAGGGGGAAGGGGAAGGGCACTGAGCACTCATTCCCACTGCTGAGTCTCAGTTGCTCCGCTTGCTCCCCCTCTTATCACTTTGGTGGTCTAAACATGATTTTTTGTGCTTCTAATTTTCAAACTGCCTACCTTGTAGATTCTTGGGGGCCATGTTAATGGAGGTGATCGTAGAGGAGGTCGTGGGAGAAAAAAGTTTGGGAACCACTGAGCTCAGATATATCCCTGAGAATATTTTTAAAGGATATAATTAAAAACTCAAGAATCTATACGTTTTAACTTTATTAAATACTCTAAGCCCTTGAGTTGAAAAAATGACCACTGTTAGGTATTATCTTCTGACTTTCTCCCGCTATTCAACCTGCATATTTTTCATTCTCTATTAAAATCTACTTCTTAGGATTTCTTGTCCAGTGCTGTCCTTCAGTTCATGAAGTCATTATATTTATATCGTAGGCATTGTTTCAAAAATAGTGGTAATCATTCTTATAAATGATCACATGCTGCTTTCAAAATAATAATAAAAAAAAAAAGATAAGGGACCCTGGGTTTAAGTAGGACATTTTTTATCATAGTAAATATAAAAAAAGAAAATTATTGCATATCCTACTGTGTGTATGTTGTACTGCTAAATGCTATTAAAGTACAAAGGTATTTCAATATCACTGTATGTATTACACTATTAAATTAGATGCAGAGTGGCTCAGTGTATTAAATAATTTTAACAAGTATTGTTCATGGCATCCTTCTACTAAAAGCCCTGCATGTTCAGTATCCTGCTCTCTCTACAGGTCAGATCTCCCTAGAAGTTCTGCTTGTGTAAAACCAGAATATTTTAACTAAAATCCACTATGCGGATCTGAGAACAGAATTTTGTTCTTATCCTTCAGGAAGACTCTCCTAAATAATTACTGCACAGTTGGATAGCTGTGCATTTAAATTTTTTCTGTAGCCTTTATTTTATTGACTTCCAAAGGCGAAGTGTATTTTTGTTTGTTTTTTATTTTTGTTAGCTAAAAAAGAAGGAGTTGGCTCACATGCAGGCACTTGCAGAGGAGTGGAAAAAAAGGGATAAAGAAAGAGAAGCATTAGTAAAGAAAAAGGTAAGGAGAGTGACCCATACAAATTCTTTTGCAATATGATAACTTCAAACAAGAGGATAGCTGGAGATGTGTGGCTGTTAGTGGGGACCCAGACTTCACATCATTAAAAGGGCAGACAAAATCCTTCTTTCAAACGAAATCTACAACAAAGGCCACTGTGCTACCAGTCATAGTACTGAGGTAGTGTATTAGAGAAAGAGAGAGAATCTCTGCCATGCCATGTAATTTCTATATTCGCTAGCTTTAATATTTTGAGATTTGACTTGCCTTGTATAGTATAGAAGTTCATCTCTAATTTCTGATCCTAATACATGCATGTTTTAAGTTTCATTACTGTTCTGTTTATATAAATCTTGGCGTATATATATCTGGAGCTCTGGGCTTATCTAAAATTGGGATTTTATTACAAGAAAAAAATCAAGAAATCAGTGCTTGTTTTTAGGTAGCGGAATATACAAATCTGGAAGAACAACTTCAGAAAACCTTGACAGATTTAGAGAAGCGTGAACGACAGCTTGTCAGTGCAGAATCAGAGGTAAAAAATACTTACTAATATGTCAAAGAGAATGTTTAAATCCTGCATGCATATATCTATTTTCTTGAGCTTTCCTATTGCCTCCTTTCTGGACATTCTCTTAGCAGTATGGGTGGATATGGAGGTTTATCACCCCGCAACATGAATATCATTCCATTTCATCAGCTTCTTTTGAAGTTTGTGGACAGAGAGAAGAGTGCAGTTTTATTTCTGGTATCTGTGTGGCAAAACTCTACTTTTACCTAATTCACCTGTTCATTTGCGGTAATGGGAAATCTGAATTGTGACCTCCTCAACAGTAGTATGTGTGCAGAGAAGACATCTGACCAGGTTGTAGATGACATTGGAAATGTTCTTGGGGAAAGATTGAGGTCATAGTTCAGGCCTGCACAACTCGTAAAGTGGCGAGGGCCATATTACTCCAAAGAAAACAGCTGAGGACCAAAACCCCCTGGCCCCGCGGAAACACCCCCCCTCCAGCACCGCCCACCCCATGGAAACAACCCCTCCTTCCCCAGAGCTAGGGTGTGGAAGCCTGTAGAGGGGGAAAGAAACAGCGCACATAGGGTGACCAGATCACAGCAGTAAAATAGGACCCGCCCCCTCCCCGCTCGGCCCCACCATCACACTGCTGGCCTCTTACCTGCTGCCGCTGCCCCCGCCCCCTGCCGCTGGCTCACCCTCCTCACCAGCCCGCTCACCCGCCGGCCAGCCAGCCGGCCATTGGCTTGCCCCACCCCGCCGCTTGCCTACTCACCCCCCACCCGCGGGCCGCACAATGAGCCCACGCGGGCCGCACAATGAGCCCACGCGGGCCGCATGCGGCCCCTGGGCCGCATGTTGTGCAGGCATGTCATAGTTAATGTTTTGCATTACATTGCAAGTCAAGTGAATTTGGTGAGTGTATTATGTACCCGCATCTGTTAGAAATGGACATCGCTTTCCTGCGGGGGGCCACACTGTCTCATTCACAGTGTGTAATTTGATGCATGGGTGAAAAGGTACAGGAAAAAGTTTCTCAATTAATTTGCAGTTTTCTTGCTTTTTAGGTTTTCTGAGTGGGTGGGTTATGCCCTAGATGCGCCTAAACTGTCTTTAACAAAGTCTCTGTTTGCTGTTTTCCTGGGTTGCCTTTTTTTGTTTGTTTGTTAAGGACCCAACAGTTGGGAAGGAGGGTGTGTGTGGAATATGGAGGTAGGGGAGACTTGACAAAAGGCAGAAGCAGGTAGGTATTAAGTGCCTATTGTGCAGTGGCTGTAATAGTGGTCTAAAGTGGGGAGGAGTTCTCCAAGACCTCACATCCACAAATAGCTCCCCTTGTCAGCCTCCCCTTATAAGGACTGCATTTTTGTATGCATCAGCATCACCCAGTAGTGGCACCACCCCAAAGTGTCACCATCCCATCCTAGTACAAGTGGTTCTGAGTTGGGGATGCCCCTTTTACAGAGACTCCTGCTTCCGCCTCAGAGCTCATTTCATTGTCTGAGCAGCCTCATCAGGGCCATCAGATGTGTTTGCCTGCTGGCAAGTGACAGAAGGTTGCTGGGTGGAGAAGTTGCTTAGAGAGGAACCCTACTCCCCTATTCTAACAGCTTCAGAAAGAGACACCCCTCCCCCGCCCCGTTCCCATTCTCGCATACAAGAGTGCTAAGCAGGGGCTGGATGGGCTGAATTGTCCAAATTCTGGAAACCAGATAAAATGTGTGCGCTGTATATCTCCTAGCGTGACAGCCCCAAGAACAGGGGAAAAAGAGGAGCAACAGCACCTAACAATGCTGCTGGGTCCCGGTGGACTTTCCACATCCGGGGAGGAGAAAGCTAATTGTAGATATGAAGTGGGGAGGGCTTTCCTATTGCCCCCTTTCTGGACATTTTCTTAGCAGTGTGGGTGGATATGGGGATTTATCACCCCCAATATGAATATTCCATTTAATCAACTTCTTTTGAGGTTTGTGGACAGAGATAAGAGTGCTCCCAGCATGAGCTGTCCTGGCTCTGTCCACACCCTGCCCTGCATTGAGATTCCCTGCATACCCAAGATGTAACTTGCTGTGTAAATAGTAATATATCTGACAAATTTCCTTCAAATACCCAGTGGCTAGAGTTTGGCCATAGCCATTTCAGTCTTGAGGAAGGTATTTTATATTAATTTTGAATTACAAATATTTTTAGCTCAAAATTTCCTTTGGATTTAATGGGACACTGACCTGGAGGTTTAGAGATACTATGAAGCTGTTGTGTTCAACAGTATCTATGCAACATGGTTTTAAAAAGAAGTCTTTATCACATACATAATTTCAGAAAGAGGTTTTTTGAGAGGGTTTTATTCATCCTGTAGCAACTTTACTGCTCTTCATACCTTTTTGGAAAATTCAAGTATCCAAGAAAGATCATATTCTGTGTAAAGTTCTGGATGTGAAGGTTGAGACCTGTTGAACTGAACATCTTGATTCAACCTGAATTCTGATCTTACTGTTATTGCTACACTATAACAGGCTAGATGGGATAAACTCAGTTCTTCAGTTTATGATGGATTGAGAAAGAGCATTAACTGTGGACTATGCTTGGACAGTAAGATGTTGGTATCTCTGGCCCATAACAGGCAGGTGAATTAGAGGAGAGTTGGATCTGTGGCCAGTATGTAGTAATGTGAAGGTCATTATTTCAAGTCTGGGAGGGAATAGTTGTGGATGACTATAGTCCATATTGGAAATATGGAAATCAAGGAAGTGAAAATAATACTTCATAGATATGAGCCATAAAGAGTAGATCCAAGTGTAATGAGAATTTATTAAAACTAGTACTAACGGTTGTAATGAAGACTTCCAACTAAAGATCATAAACCTGTCTATTACTGCATTCAAAAATGTTTTAATTTTAAGCTCCAAAGAGTAAAGAGAGAGTTACAAGCACAGCACGAACGAAACTTTCAAGAACTGCAGGATTCTGTGCGGCGAGTCAAAGAAGAATGTGCACATCAAGTTGAACTGGAGAGGTCAAAGATCAAACAGCTGGAAGAGGACAAGGTCCGGCTGCAACAGCATGTAAGTAAAGAAATTAAATTACCTTCCTTCCTGCTGGGTTGAGTGGAAATAAATATACAAATAACATTACAAAGTTGTATATTTAGACACAAGCACATTCTGGCAACTTGGAAATCAACACTTTGGTCCCAATCATTCAATGAGCTTGAGGCAACATTGCGGACCACCTATAAGAAGCTTATTGCGGGAGCACGGCCTTTGTTTTACCATTTAGGTGTTATAGCATTATTTGCTTTTTGAGGCTGAAAACCAAATTGAAATTACGAAGATGTATTGTATTTGGGAGTGATGCTACTAAAGTGTAGGGTATATTTCCAAAATTTTGCTGAAGCAATTAGAATGTAATGACATCTCTAACTATCTTGACTGTTCACTTCATTTTACAGCCCAATCGTAAAGAAATGCTACTATAGTTAAATATTTGAAAATGGAAAAAATAATTTTGAGAATACATTATTCTTTTCACTCGGTATAATTATCTTTCTATCATGAATAGGATAGCAAGCCTTTTTGTTGAATGTTACAAAGGATGTTGGTAACAGAAAAATAAAGCATGTTTTCTTTTTAATTTTAGTAGCATTATTCCTAACAGTTCATGTTTTAGCCATTTTAGAGCTGTCTCTCTTAATTATTGTCACTGGAAATACACTACGGAATATTGCTTAAATTTTTGTCAGTGTGTTTAGCTCATTTGAATGTTTTTTTTTCTTTAGTGTTTTTCATTTCTTAACATTAGAGTTTATGTATTGGTAATCCCACAGTAGCACTGACTCATGAAGAGATCCATCTGTATCTTGCTAGAATTTGTATTAGAAACAGCTGGATTTTTTTCAATTTTGTACTTTTCTGTATGTCTTTAATTTTCATTTAGCATTATCTTGGTTTTAAGATTTTTTTCATATGAAATTTAATGTGAAAAGTCGTATCCAGTGTATCAAGATTTAATGTAAATTTTCCTTTGTGGTGTTGAAGAGATGTAGACAACCTAGAAATAGCCCAGCTGTCGAGTCAAAAATCATTGACTTTTGATTACAGGCATGATATCTGTTGTATTGATATTTTATCATTTAAAAATTGAGTCCACCTTCAAAACTCATTCTGTTGCATTCAGCCAGGATTTCAAATTGTGGATATATCTCACAAGCATACATTTCAATTTTCACATAAATCATATTAACTATTTTTATTTAGACTATTTAAACTATTTTGCAATATTCAGAGCATGAAATACTTTTGTACAGTTATGTGACCTGGTCATGCCACACCTCTGTTCATATCCTAAGTTAATATATTAGTTCATCACCAGAGGCCCAATCAAACCATAGCTTGGGATACTGAGGGCCATATTCAGACATCATATGAGCAGGTTCAACTCCACTGATATACCACATCTGAATCTAGCCATTAGTGTACAAAGCTAAGCTCTTATCATTAAATATAGCCCTAAAATTCATTAATATTAGTAAATGTGATGAACCAAAAGACACACTAATTAGTAAAATATTAGTTGCCACTCTGAATGTCCCATATATTTTTCCTCAGCAGAGTAGCCTAGTGCTGACCACCTGCCTTTGTCCTTATACCGCATATATCATACCTATCCGCCCCCCTGAAATTCACAGTGTACAAGCTTACTGCATCCTGCTGGCGCTCCCACAGGTTTACACGAACTGGATTCCTCTTCCACCCGACTTGCTGGATCTTGAAATTCTGGTTTTGTTACAGCAGTGTGTCCCCAAATGCGCCCAACCTAGTGCATTGCTCTCAAATTGTGCTGGTGCAAATTTGCCTGGATACATTGATTGCTTGAAGACCAAGTGCTGTCTTTCTCCAATGACACTGCCAGTGGCCTGTTGTTGATATAAAGGAATAATTCATGCCTTTATATAAGTATCAATGATTTTAGTAATTAAAGAATGACACCAAGAAATGCTTCACTACATTGAGGGTAGACCTTCCATGCTTTTTTTATGGCTCTTCTAATAAATGTAACCTAAAGCATGAAAAACTAAGAAAGCTTTAGCCTTTTCTTTGCCTAACGTTGCAGCGAATGAGAGATGAGAGATCTGGCTCATAGTGTCTTTATTGTTTAGTGCCAGCTAACTGAATTTGGACAGCTGTAGCTCCATGCAGGATCTTCATATCCACTAGTGTGGGCTTCTTCATTTTTCTGACCTATTAAGAGGCCTCTCTTTGTGTCTTCATACATTTGCCTATTTAAGATAGTCATTGTTCAGATTCTTGATTTTCATGCTTGAAGAATTATTTCAAAATACCATTTTAAATCACTGTCATGCGGTGTATGGTGGGTGAAGGTGAGCCCAATCATTTTCAAGAATGGATATTTGGGTTGTCTTCTTTGAACTGTTCTATTTGAGACCTACTGAATAACGGAATCCTGTTTTGTTTTTGACAGCTAAGTATATTGTTTTGTAACACGTGGCAGAGTCTTGTTGACTGTTTGCACAGCATAGGCATCTATTCTGAGTTTGGTTACAAGAGATGTCCACAGTTCTCCTGGAAGTGGTTCTCAAGTCTTCAGAAACAAGCAAGGGATTAGACATTTGGTGCAAATGTTTTTAGCATTACAGGCATTTCCTCACAACCGAGCCAGTTAGTTGCCTTGTTGGTGGTCAACATATATATGCCAAATTTACAAAGGAATTAGTAGGACTAAAAAGAGAGATGGTATGTTAGCTGTTTTACTTTTACAGTACAAGTATGATGAATTCTTGTCAAATGGCGTAAATGAGAATGACTGGAAGCTAAATGTCTCCTCGTAGGGTGTTTTTTTGGTGGGGGGGGGGGGAGCACTACTGTCTTCTGATAATATTTCTATACAAAATAATAGACCGTTTTAAATGTTGGATACCAAAATGTGTTGAGCTAATTGGCCCAAATAGATGCATTAATGCAACAATTTCACGCTTTTAACCAAAATGAATAATTTCCCCAATATTTGGCCCTAAACTGCTAAGCTAAAAAGACAACTCATGATAAAAGTGAATCAAAATCCAACAGTTAGAAATGCTTAATTTCCATTAATGAAGTGAACTGTGTAATCGAAGTGAACTAAGTTATCTAACTGAATAATTTTCTAACAAACTAACTTATATCATTACTTTATGTTCTCCTATTCCCAGTAGGTAATTGAAACTGTTTTGCCAGGCATTTTCTTTACATTTCCAATCTGGTGTACTGAAAGTGCCAGTTACTTAGAGATATGACTTGCATAATTCTTTTGATGGAGTGATATGGTTATACGTTGATTAAGACAGCATCTTTGAAATTATCCATTTTTATCTAGAAAGCAAAAAAATCCTGTCTTCCTGCAACTCTGCAAGTATACTGTGAGGGCAAAGGTGCCTAACATTTCAGTCATTTGTCACTGAAGTCTTGCTGCTTCAGCCTTTTAAATCATTATTTGGCTAAGCAAAATATTATTTATTTCCTTTCCAGACATTCCTGGACAAGCTATACTGGTGAAGTTGAGTCAATAGTAAAAACTCCATATAGATGATACGAATATAGTTGACTTTTTTTGAAAAAAAAAAAAAAAAAAGCAGCCATGTGTACAAACTTAATAAAACTGCATTGTTGGTTGTAATTCTATGTCTCACTTGAAAAATTTGGTGAACAGCTATATTTATACATTTTAGTCTTTATATCAGAGGGAAATAGAACTTTCTTTCCTGTGTAGCCAAAACTTTCCTTAAACATTATTTCTGTTATGCTCTCTGTATATCCCATAATCAAGAATTCATTACTTATGAATGTGAAGCTTTCAGTGTCTGTTTTATATCAGTTACTTGACCGAAATAAAATGTTATGTCCAGGGGCTAATTTAAGTTTTGTGACTCATTCCATCCCCTGTGAATGAGTTTTATTGTTAAATTAATGTATTCTAATGGATTTCATATCTGTATGTTTTTAATGTAGTTTTATGAAGCAGAAAACAAGTATAAGATTTTGGAAAAGGAGTTCCAGCAGTACAAGGAACAGCAATGCAGCAAACCAGAAATCCGGTTACAATCAGAAATAAATCTTCTCACTTTAGAAAAGGTACCTTTGGACTTTACTAATCTTCCATAATGATGTTCTCATTATTAATGAAGGTGAAAGAATAATCTGTTTCCAAGATGAAGTGGGTTAATCTCCATTTTTTCTCTCTTCCAACAATTTCTTCAGCCACTAAATATTTAGAACCTATTTGAAGGTGAAACTGATCTTGTGAAATAGCCTTATATAACTTTGTTTTGACAGTTTTTGACTATTAGAAGTCAACATTTGACAACAATTACCACATTTATATCCAATTCTAAGTACAGGGGAAACTGTAGAAACTTACATACCACTTGGAAAATGCTTATGTTTTAATGGCTACCACTGTAGTTAGGATTGGGGAACTCTGAAGAGCAAAACCTGGGGAGAAAAATAATTGAGGGTTTAGAATTTCCTAGCTTTTGTTAAGGTAAGTTTAAGATGGACATTCCACTAATACCTTTTAAAGAGTGCTCCAGAAAGAAGTCTCTTGTTTGTTTACAGACAGAAACTACATTTGCGTTAGCAATGAAAACGACCCCATTCAATGCCTTCAATGAGTTTCAACCCTAGATAGAATGGCACCACAACTAGGAGTGAGAGGGTAGTTTAGTCTGTGTTCATTTGGTTCTTTGCATTCTTGCTTGACTACCAGTGAGAGTGTGCATTTCCCATCTGGACACTTGTTTACAGAGATTTTAACTGAAGCCATCAACTTATTTTAAATGGGTCACTGAACAGCGGTCATGTAGTGACTACTTTATTTTACTACTGACTTGAGCTGGTTTCTAAGAAGCAGTGACCATATCATTGCTAATCCACTGAACCATCGAGCCCCAGATATTCTGTTATCAACTCAAGCCACTGATCCTTATTTTTCTGCCATGGTGGTATGAGTTGGGTCAAACTATGAATTTTTCTCTGTGGTTCACATTTTTAAAAAGTGAGAACAGAGATTTATGAACGCACATAATACAGTGTATGTTTTTTGCCTTCAGACCACAAGGCCCCTTTTTCAAAACTTTTGGCCTTCAATGTTTACATTTGTTTTTCATAGCCAGTTTCCTTTGACATCCCCCAAAGACTGAATGGTAAATAGTTGTGTTATTAAAAACCATAAATCTCACTCAAAGTTGTGTTTTAAAGTTTAGGAGTACTTGGGTGGAACACTTACCCATTTCCAGAATACAACATAACAGGCATCAAATTAAGACCCATGAAATCTTTTTTTTTAATACGTCATACAATTAACCTATGAAACTCCCTGCCGTAAGATTTTGAGGGTAATTAGCTTAGTAAATATCGAAAGAATTTGGCCATCATATAAGAATTAAAAATATGAATTACTACTGACTGAAGTCTGGAAGAATTTCATAGGGCAATGGCAACACATTTCAGTGTATTATGGAAGACATTTACAAACATCTTCGAAGTATCTGAGAGAGACAATGTAGGTGAGATAGTATATTTTATTGCCCTGAGTTTTGTTGGTGGAAGAGACAAGCTTTTAAGCTTCACAGAGCTATTCTTCGGGTCTGGAAAAGGTAACAAAATACAAGGTGGGACAGATTAAGAATAAGGCTATGTCTACATTACAATTTTTGTCGGCATGATTTGTCACTCAGGGATGTGAATAAATCCATTCTCCTGAGCGACATAAGTTACACTAACATAAGCACTAGTGTGGACAGCGCTGTGTTGGTGGGAGAAACTCTCCCGCCGACATAATTTCTGCCGCTTGCAGGGGCTGGAAAAGTTAAGCCAACAGAAGAACTCTCTTCTGTCAGTTTAGGATGGCTATATTAGCCCTGGTCTACACTACGAGTTTAGGTCGAATTTATTAGCGTTATTTCGATTGATCCGTGCACCCGTCCACACGACGAAGCCCTTAACATCGACTTCTGGGGCTCTTAAAATCGATCTCGCCACTTCACCCCCAACGAGGGGATTAGCGCTTAAAGCGATATTGCCGAATCGATGTAGGCTTAGTGAGGACGCAATTCGACGGTATTGGCCTCCTGGATCTATCCCACAGTGCAACATTTGACCGCTCTGGACAGCAGTCTGAGCTCGAATGCTCCACCCAGGTAGACAGGAAAAGCCCCGCGAACTTTTGAATTTCATTTCCTGTTTGGCCAGCGTGGTGAGCTGCAGGTGAGCGCAGATCTCATCAGCAGAGGTGACCATGATGGAGTCCCAGAACCGAAGACGAGCTTCAGCATGGACCGAGCGTGAGGTACGTGATCTGATCGCTGTATGGGGAGACGAAACCGTGCTAGCAGAGCTACGGTCCAAAAGAAGAAACGCCAAAACATATGCCAAAGTCTCCAAGGCATGCAGGACAGAGGCTACAACAGGGATGCGCAACAGTGCCGCGTGAAAATTAAGGAGCTCAGGCAAGCCTACCAAAAAACCAGAGATGCAAACAACCGCTCTGGGTCAGAGCCCCAGACATGCCGCTTCTATGATGAGCTGCATGCCATTCTAGGAGGTGCAGCCAGCACTGACCCACCCATGTGGTATGACTCCGTATGTGGATCATCAGAAACCACAGAGGAGCATGATGATGATAATGATGCTGAAAATAGCGCCCAGACACAGCAAGGAAGCGGAGAAGCCCTTTTCCCCGACAGCCAGGAACTCTTTGTCACCCTGGAGCCAGTACCCTACGAACCCTCCCAAGGCGTGCTCGATGCAGGAGAAGGGACCTCTGGTGAGTGTACCTCTGTTAAATTAATACATGTTTTATAAGCAAGTGTGTTTAATGATTAATTCGCGGCCAGTACAGCTACAGCTACTGGAAAAGTCTGTTAACATGTTCGGGGATGGAGCAGTAATCCTCCGGGGACATCTCCAGAAAGATCTCCTGGATGTACTCCCAAAGCCTGTGCAAAAGGTTTCTGGGGAGGGCAGCCTTATCCTGTGCTCCGTGGTAACACACTCTACCACGCCAGGCCAGTAGCACATAGTCTGGAATCATTGCTTTGCAAAGCATGGCGGCGTATGGTCCCGGTGTTTGCTGGCATTCAAGCAACATCCGTTCTTTATCTGTCTGTGTTATCATCAGAAGAGTGATATCATTCATGGTCACCTGGTTGAAATAGGGGAATTTTATTAAGGGGGTATTCAGAGGGGCTCCGTCCCTGCTGGGCTGTTTGCCTGTGGCTGAACGGAAATCTTCCCCGCTGTGACCCACGCGGTGGGGGGAGGGGAACAGCGAACATCTTGGATGTGTGTCTGTGTTGGGGGCGGGGGGGTGTCGATTAGGTTCACGCTGCACGTAAACCCGAAAACCGCCGCCCCTCCCTTTTCAATTGCCAACCAGTTTTAAATTGCCAGCCCAAAGGCTGTTTGTTATGGGAAATGAGGGGGTTGCTGTTTGAAAACATTCCCACATGTTATGAAGGTTAAAGAAGCCTATAGACTGTGGCTTACCATGGTTGCCTGCAAGCCAAATTCTGTTGCCCGCCGGACCTGCTTGTGTGATCTCTCACACCAAACCGGCAGACCCTCAATATAACAGGCAAAGTGCAACCTTGGACCAAATGCACATGTGATATGTAATGTTTGGAGCATTGTTCTCTAATATGTGTCTTTTAAACTACTCCTCTCCCGTTTGTTTCCTCCCGCAGCTGCAAATGTTTCAACGCCACCCCTTTCATCACCGTCCCAGAGGCTAGTGAAGATTAGAAGTAAAAAAAAAAGGAATCGAGACGATATGTTCTCAGAACTCTTGTAATCCTCCCACACTGAAGCTGCCCAGCAGAATGGGTGGAGGCAGACACTGTCGGAGTCCAGGAAGGCAGAATTTGATCGCGCGGACAGGTGGCGTGCTGAAGACAATGACTGGCGGGATGAAGAGAGACAGCGGCGGGATGAAGAGAGTAGGTGGCGTCAGCGTGCAGAGAGAAGGCAGGATGCAATTCTGAGGCTACTGGAGGATCAAACGGAAATCCTCCGGCTTATGGCTGAGGAAAGGCGTAGGGTTCAGGAAAGGCCGCCTGAGCCCACACCGCCGCTACAGCCCCTGTGTAACCAACAGCCCTCCTTCCTGAGTCCCATAACCTCATCCCCGAGACGCCCAAGAACGCGTTTGGGTGGCCTCCGTGCACCCAACCACTCAAGCCAAGAGAACAGTCCAAGCAAGAAAGGGCTGGCATTCAATAAGTTTTAAAGTGCTGCGTGTCCTTGTCCTTCCCTCATCCCCTCCTCCACCACCCATCCTGGTGCTTCCCTTCCTCCGCCACCTATCCCGGGAGACTGCGGCAGTTACCCCCATAGTTCCCCCTCTGTGTTTTACGAATTAATAAAGAATGCATGATTTTTAAGCAACAATGACTTTATTTCCTCTGCAAGCGGTGACCGAGGGGGGGAGGGCAGGGCGGTTTGGGTAAAGGGAAGTAGAGTGAATGAAGGGGCGGGGCTTTTCATTACTGGGGAAAAACAGAACTTTCACACAGCATTCTGGCCATTCATGAAACTGGTTTTCAAAGCTTCCCTGATGCGCAACGCACCCTGCTGTACTCTTGTAATAGCCCTGGTGTCTGGCTGCGCATAACCAGTGGCCAGGCGATTTGCCTCAACCTCCCACCCCGCCATAAACGTCTCCCCCTTACTCTCACAGATATTGTGGCGCGCACAGCAAGCAGTAATAATAATGGGAATATTGTTTTCGCTGAGATCTAACCTAGTCAATAAACTTCGCCAGCGAGCTTTTAAACACCCAAATGCACATTCCACCACCATTCTGCACTTGCTCAGCCTATAGTTGAAAAGGTCCTGACTACTGTCCAGGCTATCTGTGTATGGCTTCATGAGCCATGGCATTAAGGGGTAGGCTGGGTCCCCAAGGATAACTATGGGCATCTCAACATCCCCAACGGTTATTTTCTGGTCTGGGAAGAAAGTCCCTTGCTGCAGCAGCTGAAACAGACCAGAGTTCCTGAAGATTCTAGCGTCATGTACGTTTCCTGGCCATCCCACGTTGATGTTGGTGAAATGTCCCTTATGATCCACCAGTGCTTGCAGCACTATTGAAAAGTAACCCTTTCGGTTTATGTACTCGCTGGCTTGGTGGTCCGGTGCCAAGATAGGGATATGGGTTCCATCTATCGCCCCTCCACAGTTCGGGAACCCCATTGCTGCAAAGCCATCCAGTATGAGCTGCACATTTCCCAGACTCTCAACCCTTGGTACAAGCAGCTTGGTGGTCGCCCTGGCTACTTGCATGACAACAGCCCCCCCTGTAGATTTTCCTACTCCGAATTGATTCGCGACTGACCGGTAGCTGTCTGGCGTTGCAAGCTTCCACAGGGCTATCGCCAGTCGCTTCTCTACTGTGAGGGCTGCTCTCATCTTGGTGTTCTGGCGCTTCAGGGCAGGGGAAAGCAACTCACAAAGTTCCATGAAAGTGCCCTTACGCATGCGAAAGTTTCGCAGCCACTGGGATTCATCCCAGACCTGCAGCACTATGTGGTCCCACCAGTCTGTGCTTGTTTCCCGGGCCCAGAATCGGCGTTCCACTGTATCAACAAGCCCCATTACCACCATGATGTCCACCTTGCGGGGGTGCCTTTTTTGAGAGAGGTCTGTGTCCATGTCCTCATCACTGTCCTCAGGGTGCTGCTGTCGCCTCCTCGCCTGCTGTAGCTCTAGCAGCTCCTGGTTCTCGTTCTCCATATACTCCTGCACAATGCGCGTTGTGTTCATAACGGCGATAACAATTGCGGTGATCTGATCGTGCTCCATGCTTTCCCTGGTATGCTGTTTGCAGGACAGCAGAGTGGGAGCAGAAGCGGCGGGTGGATAACAATGGTGTCAGCAATATGGCGCCCGCATGAAAAAAGGCGCGAAAGGATTTTTGGCTCCCCCCTCAGTTGCTTTCACGGAGGGAGCGGGGAGCAAGGGTTAGGCTCATTTCCTTCTAGCTGCAGATGGTACAATATGCGGTGAGCAAGGGTTAGGTGCCTTCCCTTCTAGCAGCAGATGGTACAATATGCTTGATAGCCATCATCATCTCCTGGCCCCCTCAAGGATTGAACTCGCAACCCCGGGTTTAGCGGGCCAACGCTCAGACCGCTGAGCTATCCCTCTGCCCGTGTTCCCGGCAGTACTGAATCTCCCTTAAACAAAACGTAAAAAAGAGAATGACCAGAGTCACTCTGGTCACTCCCATTTATGTCCAAGCGCCCCCGGCCAGCCACAACATAGGCCGCCGGCCAGGAGCACACCAATTTCAAGCATATTGTACGATCTGCAGCTAGAAGGCAAGGAGCTGCTGCTGTATGGTCCCGTGACCACGACCCTTTATGGCATATTGCACGATCTGCAGCTAGAAGGCAAGGAGCTTATGCTGTGTAGTCCCGCGACTACCAGCCTCAGGCGGAATGGCCCCCTCAAGGATTGAGCTCGCAACCCCGGGTTTAGCGGGCCAACGCTCAGAACGCTGAGCTATCCCTCTGCCCGTATTATAGCGTGACTGAATCCCCACTAGACCTAATGTCCAGGCGTACGCTGGAGATGTACGGTAATTGTGAGCTGAGCAGGCTTCCGTAGCAAACACGGAAACCCCGGAAAAAAGGCGCGAAAAAGATTGCTTTCACGGAGGGAGGGAGGGACGTTTGATGGCTTGACGACATGTACCCAGAACCACCAGCGACAATGTTTTCTGCCCCATCAGGCTTTGGGATCGCAACCCAGAATTCCAATGGGTGGCGGAGACTGCGAGAACTGTGGGATAGCTACCCGCAATGCAATGCTCCGAAAGTTGATGCTAGCACCGCTACTGTGGACACAGTCAATCAACCTCATGGTCTTAATGCTCTTTAGTGGGGACACACACAATTGATTCCATAAATTCGGGTTTTAATATATCGACTTCTATAATTTCGACCTAATTCTGTAGTGTAGACGTACCCTTAGAGAGTTTACAGCTGCACAACTGCATTGGTGCAGCTGCACTCCTGTAAACACACTACTGTAGCCATGCCCTTAGGGTTTAACATGGGGCAAGAAACCACTTAAAATGAAGTGGGCAATTAACACCTCTGCAGTCATAGGACACAAGAGGGTTAGCAAGTTACAAATTGTTGTAATGAGTCATAAAACCAGTGTCTCTGTTGAGACCATGGTTTTTAGTGTATAGCAGACTGTGAATTTAAGTTCCCAAGTTAGTCTTTTGAATGTGTTATGCAGGTTTCCTTTGAGAGCAAGAGCTGAGAGGTCAGAAATGCAGTGATGGCTTTGTGATATGGTGTATTTGTCTTTTATAATTTTTCTGTTCACTTGAGGGTGTAGTGATATGTGGGTGAAATCAGACCAGCTGTCGTTGGGGCATTTGATGCCCTGGATGAGGTATACCACATGTTGTAATAGCATATGTCGGACGCATGTATCTTGAAAGGTATACTGTGGGAGTTATTGATCACCATAGCAGTGAGGTATGTCTTCAGGTTTTACATCTGTTATGGAAGCATCTGGTGCCCTTTTGAGTTGATGTATCCTGGTCTGTGGGGAGCTTACGTCTGATGACAATGTTGGTGAGGTTGGGGGCATTGTGAAAGATTTCTTTCAGGATGTGGTTCCCTTCAAATATGGTTGTAATTGATTATACTTGATATGGATTCCAGTGTGGGGTTGTAGGTGACCACTAGTACGGGGGAAGTATGCAGTGGTGGGGTGTTTTTGTTATTTTTTGATAGTTGCTTTTGGATTTCCTGTATGATAGGTTTCCTGATTCCCCTCCCCTCCCATTCTCCCCTCTCGCCCCTCCCCGCCCCGCCCCGGCCTTTGGTTCCACCTTTTCTTTAAGGTGGAATTCTGTGAGATGTAGATGTCTCCATTTTTTTCTGAAGTCCTTCTGCAAAGCTGTTCAGCATATTTAAAATTGTATGTAGTGGCCAGAGGGTTATGGGTGGTGAGTCTTCTGGGTATGATGATTTGTTTCTTGCATTTGCTCAGGAAGTAGCTGTGGCTGTTAAGTTCTGATTCCTTCTTTTTCATGTTGTGGAGTTGCCATTCCATTTCTGAAGTATCTAACATTTGCTAGTTTGAGGTAGGATAGCCATGCTAGATGTTTTGATATAGCATATCTTATCTCTCTTACCAAAATGTAATTATTTTTAAATTTCTGCACCTGAATTGTAGTATAAAGTTTAATACTTCTGTATATCATGATAAATTTCTCTGTGATAAATGTAGATGATTCATAATTCTAAAGCAGTGGCGTTTCCCAGGACCCCAACAGATGCGACGCTTCGGGTTTACAGTTTAACTCTGTCGGGGCACGCAGTAGTTGTGAAGCTGTCAACACACACACCCATTGCCTCGTCTTACGTCTTTATGCTCTTTTTACTTAGCAGATAAAGCACAGGAGAGTACAGGTCATACAAAACAATAAAACATCTTAAACACAGTGTCCCTCACTAGCTCACCATTCTTTTGGGAGTCTTTGGGCAAGCGGACTGTCAGGCAAGCAGACTGGCAAGGGCCGCCCCCACCCCCCTTGCCTACACTGACCCAGCTGCAGCCTTCCTCATCTTAATCTGGTGCAAAAAGGCTTTCTCTCCAGTTCCCCCATGTGAGTCCCTTTATGGGTTGCTGCTGGTGTTTACCTGCTTCTTTTAGTTCTCCGGGCAACTTTCCATGTCTCTCAAACACCGCCCACATCCCCATTTTCAGATAAGAGGATGTCATATCTCAGCTAGAGCTAACCCATTGTTCCAAGATGTTTTACGTTGAATAGATGATTGAGTGCACATCACTCACCATTGGTTCTAGCCTGGCAGAGATATGACACAACTGTGCTTAACCCGTGGTGGAGCCACATATGTAGGCTTTCCATGACACAATAATTTTATGATACAATTTTACAAAATCATCCACAATTCAGAAATGATGAAATTAGCCATTCTGTTTGTATCACAACTTGTCAGATCAGATGAGAATTGAAGAATTTATATTGAAACGTGGACAGATTTTCCATTATTACTTAATTAATGAAACTCCAAACTCAGTTTTAGCCCAGTAATTAACTTGGTTCATAGTTTGAGACATTGAGGCAGTGCATTCCTGAAAATTAGCTAAGTTGGCTTTAATGCAGGTATAACAGATTGCTTAGTGCATGTAAAAATAAATATTTTAGATATAACCACTGGTGCCTAGTTGCCTTCATATATTTTAAATATAGCCTGAAAAAGTATTGCCTATAATTGTAATTACCTCTTACCATGTTTTACCATTCTAATGTAATCTTCAAATATTTGTTTAGTTGGTTTTATATCTTTAGCAATGATAAGTTAAGCAACAAAATATTTTGCACCGTTTTAGAGCAAATTTGCCTGTGTATAGAGGATAACCATGAAACCTAGGCCAGCTTTGATTTTCCTTCTCTTCCCGCCCTCCCCCCCAATCAAAGGTCCAAATTCTGCCCTCTGAGACATATATTTGCTTTAGTAAGAGCTGCCTAGACCTCTAAAGGCAAGACTTAGCCCTAAGAGTTTAGAGTGCTCCTTAAACTGAAATGCTAACAATTAGAGCTTATTATAGAAAAATGAATGCGTTTTACACCGCTTTGAGGCTCTTTAAAAAAAAAAGTTTACAATAGCTGTCTTGGGGCTAAGACTAATCTAGTTCCTTTTTGTATAGACTGCTAGACAATAAAAATAAGGCTATAATTTAAACAAGAAAATGTTCATGTGCCATAATATTTACATTAAATTACATAACAGCTTTAGATGATGTTGTATGTTATACTGCATAAGCACTTTTCTTAAACGGACTTTGTATATATAATCTTTCAATGATTGTTACCACTAGTATAGTGTTTCAGCTGACATGATTTTAATCACCATAAGGTTGAACTTGAAAGAAAGTTGGAATCAGCTACCAAATCAAAACTGCACTACAAGCAACAGTGGGCAAGGGCTTTGAAAGAACTTGCAAGACTAAAACAGGTATGTAAATAGGGTAGAGCACATGCACAATAAGGATGTAGTAGTCTTTTTCTTTGGATTCCTATGATAGACTATTTATTAATATTATGGGTTAGTCATGCCTGCTATTGTTGCATATTGATTTCCATTGTAACGGCCAGTGTACATTTAAAATGGTCAAAACTTTCCTCAACAGTCAGCTTTGGGCCGGAATGTTTTGCAACTGGGCTTTGTCTGACAGTGAATTTTGGCAAAATCTCTTCATCTATTTTTGAGTTTTGGAAAAATGGAAAAATATCTATTTCCCAAAGTTAAAAAAAAATTCTGACTACACTTTTTTTAAAATAACAAGGATACAGAACAACTGGCTAAAGCTTGAAACTTAAACTTGGACATAATTCTCGTTGTAGACCAGGGCCTTTGCTTG
This sequence comes from Chelydra serpentina, assembly GCA_037349315.1. Classification (NCBI taxonomy): domain Eukaryota; kingdom Metazoa; phylum Chordata; order Testudines; family Chelydridae; genus Chelydra; species Chelydra serpentina. Next base: position 36,037,071 of record JBAIAC010000042.1, read on the forward strand.
GCTTGGAACTGGGGTGATTTAGAAAAAGAAAAGTCACTTCTGGGGATGCTCAGTAAGCATCTGCAGGAAAAAGTCAAAAAATAAAAAATTACAGTAGTTTATCTTGGCCATGGTGCACATCCTGTTGTTTTATATTGTACGCCAGAAACTGCAATATTTAACATTTAACCATATTCAACACTGAACCAGAAAAACAAGAATGAAAAATGCTATGCATGAACAATGCAGGTGAGTTAATGTCGCTATTCGAATCTAAACTGGCATTTATTCTCTTTTATACCTTAACTTTAATTGTGCAACCTTAACATTGCATTCAGGACTACTTTAAGAAAATCTAGAATGTCCCATGCAAAGTCATTCAATAGTAGGGAGAAACAGAGTATTCATTCTGAACCTGCGCCATCACCGCTAGCTGCAAAATCAAAAGAATTACTCAGAAAACTTCTCTGCTGCCCAACCACTTATGTAATTTGCCCCAAATTCCTTTACAATGTCAAATGGAAGGTTAGAGGTATAAATCATGTGTCCAGAAGTAGTGTGTAGTTGGGAAGTAGACTTTTTGTAATCATGGATTGAGATTTCCTGCTAAACAGGAAGTGGCTACCAACAATGTGCCTTAGCTAGAGTTTTTTGTTTTCATTAAATATCTTATTTTTCGGGTGTTTCAGGTTATTATGGCATAGGACTGTCAGTATAAGTTTGTACGGCATATCCTGTAGTACTTGAATATGAGAAATAAACACACTTGCGTTTTAATCTGTTCCTAGTAGGGATGAGATGCCCGGTTGTCAGAGGAGCCACTGTAGGTTCATGTTTGGCAGTATTAACTGAATTAAACCTTGTTGCATTAGTCTCTGGTTTGTGTTTTAATTTTCTGTATTTTTCAAGAGAAAAGTGACTGAGGGTAAAAATTGCTTGTGTGTTTAAATACTTTTTAAAAAACTTTAATGCTTACAAAGTCCACATCCTAACTGTGATTTTGTTGAGTGAAGGGTATGGGTAAGTGCCCATCTTTGCTGCTGCTATTGGTTAGGAGACAAGTTTGTTTTTGTTTGTTTTTCGTTTGGGTTTTTGTTTTTTGCAAAACTGACTTAACAGGCATCAGTACTCAGTTTACACTGTGACCGCTATATGGTAATAAAGAATAGTTAGGCCCAGTTTTTTAAAGGTATCTAGGAGTCTAAATTTCATTTGCAAAAGGGATTTAGGCACTTCGGAGCCAAAAATCGCACTGTCAATAGGATTTTGGCTCCTAAATGCCTAAATCCCTTTTGAAAAATGAAATTAATGCTCCTAAATCAGTTATGTATTTCAGTGCAGCGTACTGCAACACCTACGTACCTTTAAAAATCTGAGCCTTAGCTTTTAAAAAACGATAGAACTTGTAGAATATTGCAGAATACAGCAATTTATAGAGATCCGGAAATCACAGGTTACACAATTTTTTCCTGTCCCTGAATTTTCCCATCTGTGATGCCAATAGAGGGGTTTTTGGTTGGTTTGTGTTTGTGGATTTTTCTGCATGTATGTCAGTGAGGCATTTAAAATCTCTCTCAGGCAAGAATGTAGCAGCAGTTCCTTCATTCACAGTAATGCATAAACATGCCAGTATATTATTTTTCCTTTACCTACTGCCTTCTGTAAATATGGTATGGTTTGTGCTTGCAGTAATTTAAGATTCCGTAAGCACTTCCGTTAGGTATGGTCAAACACACTAGAAAAAGCAAGAATTTTACCAATCCCTAGATTGAAAGAAAGCCTAACACATTTAAAGATGGAGAGTTCAGACAAGGGTCTTCATTTTCATACTCCATCTTCACCCCTGTTTCCCATCCTTTTTTTGCTTTATGTAAGGGCTACTTTTCAAGGAGAGGCTTCAAGGCTAATTCACTTGAGCACTAGGGACACTCTTCACAGGACAAGTGTGAACCTCAGCTCCCTGAATCCAAATCTGATTCAGCAGGACCCAATAACTCTTTGGATTATGTTTCCCTGCTTTTCCATTTCAAGGTTTTGAAGTGTATGCTCCAGATTGCAGCATAAAAACTGCCTTCCCTGTATTTCCATAAGATTTGCAGTGGAATGAAAGGAGCTCTAATCTCTTTGGAATATAGACAGCCAGTTATGAGGAAAAGCAAGAAGGGAGGTTCTAATTCACTCTTTCCTGCAAGACTAAAGATCTTTCTGGTGTATTTCTGGTGCATAAAGGGGTAGTTTAGCAAGATCTAGCATAGACATTACCGAAGAATAATCCAGCCAGTTGCTCTTAGAAAATTACCAATCTGTGGATTGGAAAGGAAAGTCTACTGGATCGGGAAGGAGGAGGCATGAGCTATCTGGATATGTGCTCCAAAGGAGACCCTGTTTCTGGATAAGAAGGATGCTGTTACTTCTCTACCTCTCCTTTCCTTTCCCCGTGAAGAGAAAACACAATCTAATGGATAATTGAAGCTTCAGGAAGGTCCTTCAGGGAGAATTGCATGGTTTTGTTGGGAGGAGAGGAGACGTTTGGGTGCTAATCAAGGAGGGATATGGAGCCTAAGGCAGGGTCATTGTCAAAATCTTTGGATAAACCAGTGAATGTGAGTGCCCAAATCTGAACTTAATGAATTTGAGATCCCAAATTCTCAATGCTCTTTATTTCTAATTTACAGATAAATCAAAGAAATTAGTGCAATGTAAATTTGATGATAGCTAGAAAATCAAAGGTTCAGTTTTATGTGCTGTCCTCAGATTGTTCCTTTTCATCTATTTATTGTAGGTCTCAGAAATTGGCCCATAATATTTCTGAAATACCTATGCATAGCAGGGTGATAATTTGCCTCTCTAATCTTTTCACACCAGAAGCTGATTTTTCCCAAAAGCAGCACCAAAATGTCCTGCCTGGTTTTTTTTGTTTGTTTGTTTTTTCCTTAAAGGCTTTTTAGATTCCTGTTAGATACATTTCACCTTTAGTTCACTGGTTCAAGTCATGCCAGATGGGTAGTGACAAAAAACGTCACTAGCTGATAAGTTTGGTAACTTTGAAGTAATGGTTCCAGTCCAGGACCAGCTGAAACCCATGTTAGACATCTGAACCATTTAAATGAACGGACAGCAAGACCAAATTATACTCCCCTAAAGCTTTATCCCTGAAAGTAGTCCACTTAAAATTAGTTGGAGGCTTTTTTGTGGGAAATAATAGAGTAATGCTTATGCTACTGTTGTTAATGGTGTACTTAGTCAATCTGGCACTTTAAATTCAGTTAAAAATAAAAAAAGCAAAACTGATCAGGAACCCATGTACTGTGTCTAAATATAAATTTGGAAATTTAGTTGCCTTCAGGAATTCCACATCAGCTTTAGTTCAGATGATTTGTGTAATTGCAATAGTTCATCCAATTTCTTATTTAAATTGGATTAGTACCATATTAATTTTGTGTTGCCTTGGGTGAATAGCCACAGGGTTGTAATCTGTGCCAGTAATTTGTCACACCAAAGCCCTCTGGAGGACTATACAAAACATTTGTGTAGTTAGGATTAGACGTTGAAAGCCATATCTTAGATTGTTAATAAATGTTAATGACAAAACCCAGCTGGTAAGTCCTGGAAATGAGATCTAATGCTTTGTGCACATTGCCAAAGAACTGTTTAAACAGAGATTTCCATTACTCAAAGGTGACCTAGTACAGTCAATTTATGAAATAAAGAAGCATAATCAACTGGCTGAGTATTTAGCAAAATGTTCTTTTCTTCTGATTTTCAACTTTAAAAGTCAATGTTTTTCCTTAATTATATAGCATTTTCTTTTTCTTTGGGAACTAGTCATGTTAGAACACTGCTGTGATGGCTTTATATTCTGTAGAAAATGAAGTTTGTGCATCGTAACTTTGAAAATAAATTTTGTGTAGACATTAAAAGGAAGAAGGAAATTCTTAATTTCTCTCTCTCTGGAATTTTTGGATAATAAAACATAGTACCAGTTCTAACTAGAGAAAGGCCTGAAGCACACCCTGATGTTTGTGACATAGGCTCATCTCTAAGTATGAAAACCACAAAATTACACATTTTAATGGATTTGATCACGGTGTGTAAAGTTTATTAAAATATTCTGAAAATCCACAGACTCTGTCACAAGGCCACCCAGATCTTTCTCCCTCATGCCCATTTCCCTTTTTCCTTGAAGGTATGTACTGTAACTTTTTATTTGTACTGTTTAACAAAATGTTTTACTCAAAAATAAGACCAAAAATTTAAAAAATGCATGTATATGTACCAAATGTGCATTTTTTGCTTTATAACTCAAGATTTTAAAATCGTGGCCTTTGAAATTTACCAACTAAGACCCAGATCCTGCAAAGATTTAGGCATGTGTAATTTTACTCATGGAAGTAGAGCCATTAAGGTGAGTGGAACTACTCATGTGCTGAGTTACGCAGATGCTTAAGACTTTGCAGGCTCGAGATCATAGAATCATAGAATATCAGGGTTGGAAGGGACCTTAGGAGGTTATCTAGTCCAACCGCCTGCTCAAAGCAGGACCAATCCCCAATTTTTGCCCCAGATCCCTAAATGGCCCCCTCAAGGATTGAACTCACAACCCTGGGTTTAGCAGGCCAATGCTCCAACCGCTGAGCTATCCCTCCCCCTGTAAAATTTAACATTTAACAAATGTTTGAGTGATGCAAGAAATCGCTTTTTAAAAATAATGCAACATATTACCATGCAGCTGTAACTAGCAACGGTGTTATGTCAGTTTTGAAGGCTGATAATCTCCCTTTTCTGATCTGGAAAATTAACAGTAATGATGTTTATGCTTAATTTAGAATTATGTACATTTTAGGATAAGAGGTTTTATTGTACGATTTAAGTCTTACCATATTTGTACTCTATGGATTTGTTCAAAGCAGAACTGATAGATTTGTTTAAAACAACACAGACCTTATTGGCTGACATTGACTCTATCTTGTCCAGCCTCCTGCTTATCCACTCAGAGTAATTAATTTGATTAATTTATAAGTAATTTAGCCAACGATGGGATGTAAATCTTTGTTTAAGAAAAAACAGTTGGCAATCCAAGTCTTGGTTAAAAACTGTGTCTTGAAACCATCCAGGCCCTCCTACTGACTTGTCAGCTCTGGGTTATTTTCAGAAAACTTTACTTGAGTTCCTTAGCTTCAATCGTAATTTTTTTCCCACAGACTTGCATGGTATGTGTGAGTGGGAGAGTGAATAGTGGCTGCTATTTAGCCATTGTTTAGTCTAGTGTATGTATGTTTACATCTCCCCTTTGGATTTATAGGCAGCTATGGCAAAATAAAGATTGTACTCTTTTGATTGAAGAGCCTCTTAACTAGAGCACCTGGCAGCATGAAGAGATTCTTTTACAATCTGATTATTTTTCTTTATTACTGATTATTTAATTAATGTTTAAATTACTGTAGTACCAAAGGCCCAAAATCATTATTTAGAGCCTCATTGTGAAAGGTACTATACAAACATTAAGAAGATATCATTCCTGCCCCAAAGAGCTTGCAATCTCAAGATATACAAAGAAATGAAGGAGGGGGGGAAAAGAATATACCAGGTGTAAATAATCACAGACAGTTAGCACACCTCTTGTTAACTATACATGTTTGGATTTTTTTTTCTCTTGGGTGATGATATGGGGTCATTGATGGGGTAAGGAGGAATAGAAAGAGTGTAGAGTTTAACCTGAGGATAGGAACATGAAAAAGGAATACATGATTATTGAGGGAGGGGGAGGAAAAGTGAAGGGAAGGACAGAGGACAGCATGGAAGGCAGGGAGAGTGAGACTGTCAATGTGAAGAGAGTGATGGAATGGTGCCGGACCAGGTAACCAGTGAACATAAAAAAAAGAATCTCTTCAGCAAATACAAAACATAGTTTGCTGTCATCATGGGCATCTGGGTCTTCTGAGGGTACCTTATCCCACTATTTCACTGGGGACTGTTGATATTTGGTGGCCTGCTATACCTGACCAGGAGTACCTTCAGTTCAGCGGCACTATCAGCCTTTGTCTCCTACCATACTACTGCTCCTCTGGCTTTTCTGCAGTTCCTGCAGCAGCTGTAGTTCTCTGCTCTGGGAAGCAGATATTCATCTGAGGAAATATATTTCAGGAATGTTGAACATTTTTTCCAACCATTTAATGAAACCAGTTAGACAGCTCCAGTGCTCAGTAACAATCTTCAGATTTTAAACTTCAAAATTTGATTAGGTAATATAAAAATTACCCATCCAGGAGAGCAACAGCTCAGTAAGCAATGAGTGCAGTTTCAGACCTGAAAATACTCTTCAGTTTGTCCTCTGGTTAGGAGTATTACAAATGGAATGCTTGTGGGGAGGGATAGCTCAGTGGTTTGAGCATTGGCCTGCTTAAACCCAGGGTTGTGAGTTCAATCCTTGAGGGGGCCACTTAGTTATCGGGGCAAAAATCTGTCAGGGGACAGTACTTGGTCCTGCTAGTGAAGGCAGGGGACTGGACTCGATGACCTGTCAAGGTCCTTCCAGTTCTAGGAGATTGGCATATCTCCATTTATTTTGTTTATTTATTTATTTTTATGATCAAACACATTTTTAAAATGTATTAACCATGCTTTTTCATTTAAGATAAATTGGTAGAGAACGTAGGTGCTGGAACTACGGGAGCTGGGGGTGCTTCCGTACCCCCTGGCTTGAGATTTCCAGTATATACAGAGTTTACAGTGTCTTTCAGCACCCTCACAATTTGTATTGTTCAGCAGCCCTGATAGAGGATATTTAATATTTGGATTAATCTTTGCAGTAGTGTGTTACCTCAGAGTATCAGTGTATAAATTTTTGCAGTGGCAGTCCAAGTGTCATGAGTTTAGCAATGTAAAATTGAGACCTTTTTTCCTATTTCATATTAATGTGTAGAAGATTTATACTGAAAATATTTAACATTCTAGAAACTGCAAAAATTTAACTTTGATCTTGTTTTGTCAGGTAAGTGTGAATAGTATGTAATATAGATACTGTAAATAAAGGTGAGAATGCTGAATCATTTAAATATCTTCTCCTGGTTTCAGAATATGGTTTTTCACTAATTTCCATTAAAATTGAAATAGTCCTACACAATAGACTACTTTTAGCACCAATGATTAGGGAGCTTGTTGTATAATGTGGTATTGAAAGTGTGATTGGGAAAAAGTGTTTTTGGTATCTGAAAGAGCCTTTGATAAAGGGCAGCAATTTTCATTACCAAATATGGATAAAGAATCTTTCCTTCACCCTCCCTCCCCAAAATCTGAGTTTTTACAAAGGATCCATTCTTTTTGTGACCTCTTATCTGATCTGATACTAAATCTTAGCTTTGAATTGCATCATACATAGTATGATTTTCACATACTGTATGCTAACTCTTCTATCCATATCAAACAAATAATGTACATTCTTTGACATCTTTTTTCTTTATTGAAGGATTATATGGGGAGCTAATTTCTGTTTATTCAGAATGTTACATAAATGAAGTTTGTTTATGAATGTTCAGCATACAGATTGACAGACTGTAAAGGATTAAAAATAACTATGTTGGGTAAATAATATTATGTAGTTTAGAATGTGGGTTTGCATTTTAAACTACATAATTATATTATGCACCATAAATTGCCATTGTAGTCTATGGGATCACTTCCCATGTACTTTTATGGATTTTTCAGGGTCTTAGATATTTGTGATAAAGTAGTATTGGAAAAAGGAGAAAAGGACTGCTAAAAATATAAGCACATCTTCCAGTGACATATCTAGTCAGGTAATTCACATTATTGTTTTGTTTGACCCTGTTAAGGTATAAAGGTGCTTATTTTTTATTGTTTTTATGATAAGTATCTAATATAAACCCACAAAAGTAATGAAATACGGAATGACTTTGCAGAAAATATACCAGACTTCGTCTTATACTGTGCGGAATGATTGTATTGCAATAAGTTTAGTTAAGATTTGCGTATCTGCTTAGATCAGAAATGTGTTACACAGAAATTATACTGTACCCAATTTACTAATCTTGACACTGTTGGGAAATACTGTCCACAGCTGTCATTGGAGAAAAGATTCTTGGATGGCCAATTCCCAGTTTATATAGACACGAGGCACTTCAGCGCATTCAAACTAAACTATCTGCAGAGCCACACTGCAGCAGCTCACTCTCTGTTCTCTGCCCAGTCACCACATGTATATCAGCCCTGCTTCCACTTCCAGTGAGGTTTTGCTTCAGCCTGCTTGCAAGGCTGGAAGGCTTGATGCAACCCATGCTGCCAGTATGAAATGACCAATGCAGGACAAAGATAGTGTCATGTAGGCCTTGTTTCTCCACAAGGTCTCCCTCACATTGGCCTCCACAGACCCCATTTGTGACTGTTCTTCTGCTTGTCCCTCATTTGTGGCCCTTATAAACTGTCAGTAATGATTTTCTGTATCAAGAAACTTCTGAACGTGGGGCCCATTCCAGCATAAAAGAGGACCTCCAAACTTTCTTTTGACTAAGGAAGAACCTAGAAGTTTCTAGCCTGTCCCTAGTTTGTCTCCACCCAGCCAAAGATGGCTCTGGTCCATCAACCTCAAAAATGCGTATTTTCACTTTCTAGCTCACTTGCATTTTCTTTGTTTGCTGTCAAAATGATACTGCCAGCCTGTTGCCTTGCCTTTTGTCCTGTCTTTGTCCCCAAGACACTGAAACTCCTGGTCATTGTATTTGCCAGCCTTAAATGGTAATGTATCAGTGTATTGCATTACTTAGATAATCTCTGTATAATGTTCCTTCTTTTCAGGGTGCTTCCTAGAGCCCCAACATGGTTCTTCCAGTTCTCCAAAACTATGGCTTTATGCCGAACCTCAGCAAGAGCTCAGACTTGCCTTTTGAGGAGCCTGGACCACCTAATCGCCAGATCTTGTTCTCACCTCAAGCAGGTGATTCTCCTCGGTGACACATTCCACAAACTGAAGCACACAATCAAAATATTTCTGTTCACTCCATTCACAGCCATCTGATGCTTTCTTCACCTTCCATGCCTCATGATATTCTGTGGTAATACAGATAATATTTTGCGCGGATAGGCTTCACTCCTAACCTCTTCAGACCTTTGTGCTCTTGTGAGGGGACTATCAAGAAGATAACTTAAAGCTCTATACCACTGTAGCGGGGTGGAACCCGCTCCTGCCCGGAGGGGCTGGAAATAGCCCTGGGAGAGGGCTGAGGCTCAGAGGCTGGGCTGATGAGCAAGGCAGCCACAGCTGGGGCCAGTTTAATTAGGGCCCCAGCTGGCCCTTATAAGAGGGCAGTGGGCCTGGAGCAAACACAGACACTCTCTCTGTGCCTTTAGGGAGAGAAGGGCCTGGCTGTAGGACCTAAGCAGGGTACCTGGAGTGGAGCAGGGCTGGGGAAGGCCAGAGGAGCTGGGGAGCTCTGTCTAGGAAAGCCCCAGGCTGCGGCCTAGTGTTAGGCCCAATAGGTACAGGGGTTGCAGGGGGCAACCCACGGGTAGGCTGAGGCAGCAGGTCCAAACCCCCTTTGCCTGTGATGAGTGGCTTATACTGCAGTCTGCCCCAGGGCGCGGGGGCTAGCTGGTGACTGGCAGTAGCCTACGACTGAGGCGAGGTGGGGATAGTGGGTTGGGGGTTCCCCTGGGGAGGGGAGACCCAGATCTAAGGGTACTGCCAGGGGGCAGCACCCCAGTTAAAAGGGCACCGGGTCCTGGGAGGGACGCGGCGCCAGAGTGGACAGGCGGATCCCTGGCCTGCAGAGGGCGCTCCAGAGGCTGGTGAGCTAATTCCCAGGACAACCAGCAGGAGGCGCCGCAGGGGTGAGTCCGACCCTGTTACAACCACCTTGCCAGCTTGTTTGTTTACTGAGATGGTGGACTTTTCCCAATAATCTACTTCAAGTGAAGTCTCCCCCAGAATCACGCACATTCTGAATCTTGAGAGAAACAAGTTTGGGGTACCCACCTGAGTTCCTTTTATGTGACAGGAGCAGCAGTAGAGAAGAGGTTAGGTTGAAGCATCAGATAGCTGGACTTGAGGACCATAGGATATTTCTTATAGAAATTCACTTCTTCCCCAGAATCCATAACAATCCTTTGGAACATAACAATGGGGCAGCTTGTATTGCGATACAGGTTGAAAGAGGAGAGAGAGGCCTTTAGAGCTCTTTTCTTCTTCAAGGACATTCAGAATTCTGATCTGGGCTGAAAGAACATTATAATGTCATCCTCCTATATACAAGAAACTTTCAACATATGGGCTAGTTCTCAAGCCAATGGAATAGGGTTTAAACCAACAGGTTCTCTCCAGGAACTTGGCCTTCTAGGAGACCCCACAGGTAGACACAACTGTACCCTACAATCACAGAAATGGTCCTGTTGTTCCCAGACACTGAGTAAAGATAGCTTGGCAGGTCAAATCTTCTCACTGCCATGGTCAAGTGAGGTTCTTCTATACCTCTTTTATCATTGTTTAGGTAGTGTCAACAGGAAAATCCGGTGGTTGGGCATTCCATACACCTGTTTCAAGGAGTTGTCTATCAAACTTCTTCAGACTTCCTGTTGTTGAGGGTCTTCTGAAAGACTACCTGGTCAGCTATTTAAACTCACGTTCCTAGACTCTTTCTATCTAGAGACTGAGAGGCTGAAATTTGTGGATTTATTCTATTCAGATGATGGATAATCTTCTGAAATCCAATCAAAACTGTACAACCACGGTTTAACACTGTCTCTGTATGCAGCCTTATTTCCTCCTTTATGTTTTAATCTTAATATTGCCTTAATTGGAGACTGGCTTTATTGTCTCTTTATCTCTTTTCACGAAGGCTAAGCTGCTTGCAGGTTCACGTGGGAGCACCAGGAGCTATGAGGCTATATGGAGAAACACTGGATCCTCCTCTCCATATTTCTAAACTTTTATGCAATCAAGATGATCAGACTGGCCTTTTGCCTTCTTACATAGATGTAAATGTAATCTGGTCTTGCTGACTTTGTACCAGTCTCCATTTGAGCCCATGGCGATATGCTCATTGTTTGTTCTTACCATTGAAGTAACTTTTTCTTATGTATTTACCTCTTCCTACAGATCAAACGAGTTTGGAGCTTTAACCATTAAGGAGAACCTTTCCTAGAGTTCTTCTGGACAAAAATAGGATTTTGAACAACTCTGGAAGTTTTGTCCTAAGTGAACTGAGCCTTTCACATTAATTAGGACATTACTCTTCCTCCTTTTTGCCTATTCTGTCCTACTGAAGTTTGCCTTTATTATGTGGATGCTGAGACTTATAAGTACTGTACCCTTGTACAGATCGTGTGCTCTGTTTCATATTGTGATTTTTAAAAAAGGTCATAGGCTGATGTCTTTGCCCCATTGAATTTCATAAATGTCCCATTGACTTCAGTAGGGGCAGGATTTTTCACTGTGTCCAAAGCCCATATAGCAAAATAGACTTACTGTCCTTTGCTCCAGTCTGCAAGTCAATAGGGAAACTACTGCTTTAGTAAGCAGACATTCATCTAGCCTGTAATTCAGCGGATGGCTCATGGGAAGAGAGACATTGCCCTTTCATGAGGAAATTTGCAGGACTACAACCTGGTAGCTGCTTCATTCATTTACTAATCATTACAAAATCTGTTCTTTCCTTGTTGGACACGCTCTTCAGTTGCTGGCTCCTACAGGTTGCTGTCCTTTCCTAATTCTTCTCTTCTTTTCTGTTTGCTAGTGGTGCCAGGACTGGTGAATTGCATATACTGTGCAAATAAATGTTATTAATGAAGTCAGACAGTGGAGAGTAAAACGCATGCAAAAAACGGTAAAATATTAAAGTTGCAAAGTCAAGCAAGCACAAGTTAAGATATGCCAGAATTAAGGGGGACCATGCAATATGACTTGTAGTATTTAATGACATGATCATATGCTGTGTTTTCCTTCAGGATCCCTGCCTCTTTCAGTGTTCAGGATGGACTGTGTGCAGTGAATGAAGCAGGGTTATGTAGAGCATTAGTCAGAAGACAACCGGAAAAGAAAGGATAGTCCTTGTTGTTAAGGCAATTGAATATCACCAAGAAGAACTAGGTTTTGTCCCTGGTTCTGCTAGAAAATGTAATCTTTGATGCTGGGCAAATCACTATGTTTTAGATTATGGGACTTTGAAAAACCCATTTAGGAATTGAACCAAGTTTTTTAAAAAGTGTATTGAGTTAATTTTTGTTCTGTTTTCCCCCCTCTGGGCTTTTATTCAGAGTTTGAAAATTGAATACATGTAAGAAGAAATCTAAATCTATTTCCTGACTTTTTCTAAGATCTTGTCTATATGAACATTTAGTTTGCGGCAAGATGGCATGTGAATCTACCCCTCACTAGCCCTTAGCACCTTAACTGTCCAGTTCATTAGTGTGGTTTGATCTACCCACTTTGAAACGGGAGTAGATTAAAGCACACTATCTGTTAGTGCATATCAACAGGGTCCACAGTGACAGTGTATGACAGCTTATTGCAGGATAGATTCGCATCCTAGCTTGCAGCGAACTAAATGTTCATGTAGACATGCCCTAAGACTGGACACCAGTTTAGAAAGTAGTTCTTTTCGCGGTATAAAATTACCTCTGCCGAACAATACTTTGTGGTGCTATGCATAGCAGGGCTAGTAGGGAAAGAGAGTGAGTCGCATACAGCTACTTAGGGTTTTCAGATTTTACTTCTCACTGTATTCAATTTTTGTGCTTATAATTATCTGTCTAGGTATTTATATAGCCCCCGTCACTGTAGTTACTTGAGCAGTATTCAAGACTGTAGTCTGTTTCAGTTTAAGCAAAAACTTCAGACCCATGCACATCAGCAATAAAATATACCCCTTGGATATTCTACTACTATTTGAGCTAGTACTTTTGGCCTCAGATTTGGTTGCAATCTGTTCTGGACAAATGTTTAGTGTGATCTTGACTGAGGCAATCTTTTGCCTCAATCTTATTTCATTTGTGACTGACATCAGAATTAATCTCATATATACACTAAATATTTTGTATTGACTTATTGTGCTACTTAGTTACTGTTTCTATATTATTACTTGTGGATTCTGAAACACTGTAAGCTTTGTTACAGTTAGCACTTTTTATCAGTAATGTTTAATGTCAAATGATTTTTTTCCCCTTAGCGTGAGCAAGAGAATGCTATGGCCCGCCTTAAAAAGCAGCAACAAGAGCTAGAGCACATGAGACTGCGCTATTTGGCAGCAGAGGAGAAAGAAGTGGGGAAAACAGAGCGAAAAGAGCTGGAGGATATCAGAAATGAACTGAACAGGTATTATAGCATTTGTAGGATTTTTCCCTCTGCCTCAAAATAGGGGAAGGTTCAGTTAAATCAAATTTTAATTGGCTGTCAATCCAGTAAAAGAACACAGTTTAGTGTCCCTTAGGTAAAATATCGCTCATTTATAAAATGTAACAGTCTTGTATTATAGAAAATCTATGCCAAAGGCCACTATAACCAGTTTTTGTCATGATTGTGCTTATACTGCAGCAAGCCTTTTTTACCCTCAACTCTAAGCAGAACTGCTTCATAAAAAGCTATTCTAATGGTGCTTCTTTCAACTCTCCTCTTAGCCCATATCTTTATATTTAAGTATATCTAATGTCCTCCATTTATTATTATGCTTCTAGTAATTTTGAAACCTGAGCTTTGTCACTTATGTGGGTTTTTAAACTGCATTATCAATGCAGAAACCTTGACGAAATCATGGTAATATGTACACAAGTGATCTAAGGTATTCTTAGATTCAAAAGGCTTCCTTTCAATTCAATCAAGCAAGGGTTAGTTTGTGTTACTTTAAAAAAAAAAATCCTTGATTTCCACTACTTCAGTAAGAAATTTCAGTAAAAATCCATCTAGAATGTATTTAACAAGACAGAATTTCCATGTGTCCTCTACCTGTATGATGTACTTTTTTTATTGTCAGGCTAAAGCAACAAGAAGACAAAAAACAATCACAAGATTCCAGAGATATTTCAGTTGAGCGAGTGGATAGTCTTCATACTAGACAATTAAATGAAAGCTTGGATGATTATCTCACTCGCCTGATAGAAGAGAGAGATACATTGTTGAGAACAGGTGTGTATAACCATGAAGACCATATAGTAAGTGAATTGGATCGCCAAATCAGAGAGGCGCTCGCAAAAAGAAGCAGCAGTAAATAGTATATTTGGAAAATATTTTTGTAAGTTAAGTCAGATATCTTACGTTTTAGCATAATAGGATGATTAATTTTGCAAACTAAGGCCCTGATCCTGAAGAGGCTTAGGCACATGATATATTGTACACACTTATTAGAACTTTTGAGGTCAATCTAAATGTTCACAGGATGTAAAGTTAAGCAGGTGTGTAAGTTTATGCAGGATCAGAGCATATGTTTTTTGGGTTTTTTTAATTAACAAATTTTTGTTAAAATATATTTATATGTAAATATACTTACATATTTTTTTTTTCTGTTTAAATATTTTTAACCTCTCCCCATCATCCTGGCTTGATTTATTTATAATAGCATTTTAAAAAATATCTATTCTAAGCTTCTCTTCAGTATTTTTCATAACTTGTTTTATGGATTTCTTTCAAAATAGGTTTTTCAATAAAATTGTATTAGTAAAAAGCAACTGCAGTAATTCCCAGTGATATATGAGTTTTGTATATTCTTAGCCAAAACAAGTGCTGCACTTCTACAAATGTCATATCCTGTTACATTTGCAAATATGTTTAGTTTTTAAGCTATTTCTGTGACCGCAGTTAAAATAGTTTAATCATAAATTCTGTAGCTGACCATTCTTTTAGCAGAACACCTTTTTTAAACTTGTAACAGTTGCAGATGACAAAGTTTTGAAGATAAAACCAGAGGTACAATTTACCAAACTGAAACTGCACAAATTATAGGCAACTCCAAGTCTGATCTTGTAGCCATTCTTAGCATGGAAATCTCTTTGCTATCAATGGGAGTTTTGCATGCAAACGGACTACAGGTATTAGTTGCTCAGGAGGAGGTTAAGGTCCTAATTCAGAAAAACACTTAGGCATATGCTTAAATCCATCTTTATTCAGGAAAACACTGGTTCAGTGGAATGTAAGCACACGCTTAAATGTAAATACGTGCTTAATGCCAATACAATTATAATTAGTGCTTTTGTAAACAGAGATGCTTTCCTGAATGAAGGTATAAATGGCAGTGGTTACAAAGTTTTTTCAACCATCTGTGGTTTTCAGTTTTAAATTTTTTGTGGAATTGAGATATAAAGAAGCTAAAAAAATGAAATGTTATATTTGTTAATTGCCATAAGAGAAGAGGACAAAGAATAGGGTGGTGGGTTTTTTTGTGACTGCCAAAGTTGAATAAGGGCCATTCTGCATTATAAGCCCATTACTCTGTTTTGGCAGTTAAAATTCGGAGTGTGGGCAGGGCTGAAAGCCTAGATGTAATCTCTTCTCCCATCAATGAATGCTGGGGTTTTGATATATTAGCACAAATGTTAGTGACTGATGCAAATCTCATGGTACTGAAAATGAACCCTAACAATTCAGTTTCACTTCAAACATGAATGAAAACAATTAATGCAGGAAACTTTATTTTTTTTATTTAAAATAATCACTGGACTTATGTGGCCGGGGCACTATAAAAGTGCCATATTCTTCTTTTGCAGCTTTGCTTTCATGGCATACAGATTTTCTATTGGTTCTGGGTTTACTTCTGATATATTGTTGATAAAGAGGACAGTATTTCTTTATTCTACCATGGGTCAGTAATTTATTTAATGGACGCATTGTTTAGGTCACATTTTTGGAAGAAAACAAGCTTTTTAAAACACTTATTTTGTGGGGGGGGAGGAAGTGAACATAAAACTTTTTCATGAGGAATGGTCATTTATCAATAAATACATAAATTTCATAACAAAAAAAAGTAATACCTAGTAAACTTGTCAGTTAAAAAAAAATGTTTATTGTAATATGTTAATGGGTTTAAAGATGCTAGTTTAAAAAAAAAACAGGAACAGCAAAAAAAACCTCCACTGGCAATGGGAATAATGAACGCTCAGGTAACCATTATAAATTCATCGAGAATTGTAGATATTTAACTATGGCTACATATTCTGTATCACTGATGTATGATTATATGCAAATATAGTCAAATAAATGTGGGATGTTTTATTATCTTGAATGGAAGACCCGTTCAGAGTTCTTTGAATCATCTTTCTCAAAGTTTATTCCTTTGCTGGGATTATAATTTTTTCCAACACTAGAGGGGGCCTTAGACTAAAAAAAGGCAACCATCTTAAAATACTGAAGTGCAGTTTACTTTGGCTTAGGTGAATGTAAAGATTCTCATCTTTAAAATTACAATATTTAAAATTTTGTGATTTTCATGTTTTTGTTATTTAACAAATAAAATCTGAGTTTAAAAAACTTCACGGTTCACAGAGGCCTGAGTGTGATTTTTATTTTCAAATTGTATATTTGGGGGAAACATTTTACTTCGATTTATTGTTACAAAAAATCTATTGTTAGTGTGTTAGATGCTTGAACCTAATTTTATATTCAATCCATAAAAATGTTGGTAAATTCAATTGGAAAACTCATTAGTTTCTAATTCATTGGCTACTTTTACATGTCTTTTATAACAAAAATAAAGGTGGTGGTGGTGGTGCAAGTTTTTTTTTTTGGTGGTTTTTTTTTAAGCTCATCACCATGAACATTTTTCATTTTAATCAACTAAAACATTTTTAGTAATACACAAGATAAGGACACTTGATTTTTTTAAACCAGTTTCAACGCATGCTACATAGATGTTCATGTCCATTTACATTTAAAAACAGCATTGCAAGAATGGGAAACGTATATTCTGTGACCCTCTAGATAAAAGCTTTTCTGTATATTTTTGTTAGTACCCATTGACAATAGATTGTATTTTGACCAGGATTGAAAAGGATGTGGGTGAAATTTTAGGCTCTTTAGTTATATGTAGAGTAGGTTTAATTTTTTTCAAACATAACTTGCCCAAAGGCTTTTCTGTCTAAAATAGCTGTTTATTATATCTGGTACAAATACATTTTTCTAGAGGTTTGTTATATATTTGTGTGTGTGCGCGTTATGTTCCAGAGCTGCTTTTAAATGCATTGAATTAACTCAAGATCTGGTCTTGTTCCAGCACACTAGCAATCCAGTGAGACCAAATCTCACTTTAATTCAGCCCTAAAATGTTTCAGTGAGGCAGGAAAAAGAGCAAACCCCCCACTCCTCCCAAATACACACACAAACACAAGATACTTGGATTTATTTGAGTTTATCCGATAACTGAAACAATCAGGTTCCTAGGAAATTCAGATGCACCAGCTCCAGCAAACACTTACTTATGCACATGGTTAAAATCCTGGCCCCTTCGGAGTCTGTGGCAAAAATCCTGTTAATTTCAATAGGTCAGGCTTTCACCAGTGAAGTAAATGGGATTCATATCTATAAGTGTTTACAGTGTTCGGTCCTTAGATTGAAATAGCTTTAAGTGGTTCCCAAACTTTTTCATGTCACGACCCTCTTTGGGCTTACCTCTGTTAACCTCAAGGGTCTGAGAGGTTATGGGGTTGAAAATTTAAAAGCATGAAAAAATATTTCTAGACCATCCAGTTCCTCCAAAAAATGGCAATCGTGTGATCCCAATTTTATAATAATTTATAAATAGGGCCGGCACCTCTGAGGTGCAGAAAAACTGGCCACTGGGCATGAAGCACGCCCCCCTCCCCCTCTCACCCTCCTAACTTCCTCTCAGGCATCCACCCCTTCCATTACCCCCTCCCCTCCCTCAAGGGAGGAGGAGCCCCTCTGACATGACCTAGACACAAGAGCCCTGCCCCCTCCCCATGAGCTCCTACATCCATGTCTGACCCCCTTGAGGGAGTCCCCACTTTTGTTCCCTAGCAAGCCTCTGGTTCTCAGCACCAAGAGAAGCAGGAGTTTCAGCTGCCATGTCGGCAGATTGAGGGCCCAGGTGCCACTCTGACGGTGTTCCCAGTGCCTGTGTGACATGCTGATTGTGCGCTGCACCCATACGTGCGTGGGTGCCAGCTTACAGTTGATTGTAATGTGCCACAGATGGGGTTTCTTTTTTCTCACTTAGCAAATGCTTTCTTGCATTTGTAATCCCCCCGTCCCTGCCTTTTCCCCCCAAACATGTCACAACTCCCTAGGTACCCTCTCACAACCCTCTCCCCCCACCCTTCCGCCCCAGGGTCATGACCCATAGTTTGGGGGAAAGCTGCAAAGAGTCCTAGATCTCCAGAGAGTTGTTTATTGTGTTTTAGTCTGTTGGAGATTAATTCAGTTTGCCTTAATCTACTAGATAACCATGGCCCTGACCCTGCAATTGACTCTGCATGGGCAGACTCCTGCCTGGAATCAATTGCAGGACCTGGGCCCATTTTTGTCCAAATCCAGTTCTTTAACTGGAGGTGGGTCATTGGTACCTCCAAAAATGAGGGTATCTGCAAACTCATTACTTTATATGTGATAGCCCTTTTCTCATCTCCCTTAGGCACATTAATTACACTGGTCTACAATTTTTGAGAAGTCGTCTGCTTCAGAGATAAAATGTGCTATTTAGTATGTATTTTGATGTGCTGAATTCAAATATGACAATTAAAACAACTGATTGGCTACTGTTTCTAAGGGTATGTCTACACTACGGTACTAGTTCGATTTCTGTGAAACCGAACTTGTGAACCCGATATTTCCAGGTCGATTGTTCGAATCCACACCAGGGATCTTTTTTCGAATGTCTGAGTCCACAGTAGGGGGGCAAGCGTCGACATTGCAAGCGGTGCATTGTGGGTAGCTATCCCACAGTTCCCGCAGTCCCGCCTGCCCACTGGAATTCTGGGTGTAGCCCTCAGTGCCTTGTGGGAACGAAATTGTGTCAAGGGTCGGTATACGTAAATTTCGTCACTCGACCCACACTTCCGCCTTCCCAACGTGAAAGCGCCGGCGGGGAATGAATTCGCGCCCTTTTCCTGTGGCTGATAGCTCGGACGCCACTGGACAGTGAGCATGGAGCCCTCCGCGATTATCGCAGCTGTCCTGTCCGTAGCCAACAACTCGCGCCTTATAGCGCACCTTTTCCAGACTCTGATGCAGAGAAATCGGGAGAGGAGACAACGTAATCTCCGGGAGTACTTAAACTCTGACAGGGGCATTGATCTCTTGCAAAGCGCTGGACCCCGGCCCCTAGACATCATGGTGGCAATGGGTCATGTTGATCCCGTGGAACGGCGATGCTGGGCAAGGGAAACAAGCACTGACTGGTGGGACCGCATAGTGCTGCAGGTATGGGATGAGTCCCAGTGGCTGCGAAACTTTCGGATGCGTAAGTGCACTTTTATGGAACTTTGTGAGTTCTGCAAGCACTAGTGGACCACAAAGGACGTTTTACGAACATCAATGTTGGGTGGCCAGGCAAGGTTCATGATGCTCGTGTTTTCAAAAACTCTGGTCTGTTTAGACGCCTGCAACAGGGGGTTTATTTCCCCGACCACAAAATCACTGTTGGGGATGTGGAGATGCCAACAGTGATCCTGGGGGACCCTGCCTACCCGCTAATGCCATGGCTCATGAAGCCATACACGGGAGCCCTGGACACTGAAAAGGAGCTCTTTAATTACCGCCTGAGCAAGTGCAGAATGGTGGTGGAGTGTGCCTTTGGCCGTCTCAAGGCAAGATGGCGAAGCTTACTTACTCGCTGCGACCTCAGCCCTAAAAATATCCCCATTGTGATTGCAGCGTGCTCCACAATCTCTGTGAGATCAAGGGGGAGACATTTATGCAGGGCTGGGAGGTTGAGGCAAATCGACTAGCAGCAGATTACACTCAGCCAGACACCAGAGCCATTCGAAGATCACAGCGGGAGGCGGTGCGCATCCGGGAAGCTTTGAAAGCTCGCTTCCAGACAGAGCGGGTTAACCATTGACTGCTACACTTCCGTAAACAGATACTGGACCTTCCCCTGTCCCTTTACACATGTCCCGTTGCCCATCCTCCCATTACCAACCCCCTTCCCCCTCCTTGGTTCAACGCTGTAAAGTCACAGTAAAGGAAAGATTTTTTTGTGTGAACCTTTTCCTGTACTTCTTATTGGGTAATGATTATCACCGTGGAGGCATACGGCGGTTGGGGGGCGGTTTGGTTGGGGGACACTTCCCTTCAAAGGGGAAGCTCTTTACCCTGCCCAAAGCGCAGTGCCAAGAGGTGTTCCACTTGCTTAAAGGGACAATCAACCTCTCCTAATCCCATGTGTGTGTGGTGTTGTCTATGTGCCTTTTACGTTGTGACTATCGCCTACGGATCCCACGGTGCATTGATCTATCCAGCAGGCTACTGTCAGCCGCAAAAGATCAGCGACCACCCTCCCCAAACATAAAGTGCACCACCAAACCCCCAATCCCCAGGTTTACAATGTATAAACCTGCACAACGAAGGACAGGTGTGCTTAATGCATGCAATGTGTACTGTGCTTGTCACTTCAGCAGTTACCCTGTGTGCACCCTCGTTTCTGCTCCCACTATCTGCACTTACAAAACATGTTAACCACTACCCAGACATACAAACGGTCCCATTTAAAACACTCAGGGAAACATTGGTGAACCAAAAAACCAGATTTATTCAACAGAACAATAACTTAACATGGGACCTGGGAAGGGAGGTGCTCAGGGGTGCTGCTGGATGGAGAGGAGGGAAAAGTCTAAAGTTTAGGGAATGACAGCCTTCTACTACTGCAGCGGTCTGCAGGGGTGGATTGAGTATTTCCACGCACCCTGGCTCCCCTTGTCCTAGTGACTTTTGGGGAGGAAGCCACTGGACTTGGTGGTGGGGGAGGGCGGCTTGAAAGAACATACAGAGGTGCTCTTTCCTCATGTCTCCTGTCCTGGAGAACATCCACTAGGCGCCGGAGCGTGTCTGTTTGCTCCCTCATGATTCCCAGCATTGTTTGGGTCGCCTGCTGATCCTCCTGCCGCCACCTGTCCTCGCGCGCTTCAGCCCTCTGCTCCCGTTCCCTGGCTGCTCGCTCGTACCGTGCAAACTCCTCTCTGCGGTGTGCCGCCTCCCTCTGTGACAGCATCATTAATTCAGAGAACATGTCGTCCCTGGTTCTCTTTTTGCACCGCCTTATCTGGACTAGGCCGTGGGTGGGAGAAGCACGGGTTGGGTGGGAGACACTCTCAGCTGTGGGATAAATGAAAGGGAGTGAATTCCTCAGAATGATACTTTTTCAAGAACAATGACCATACTCTTTCACCGTGAATAGGACCAAACACAGTGCCTATCACATGTACACGTACTACAAGGTCAAATACTATGCCTTAAGGCTGAATGAGTGTCTGGGGTCCCGGTATATGGATCCCAGAAGCCTTGCCGTACACAGAAAATCACCTCTCTGAAAACCATGGTAAGGTGCTGACTTAGGACTGCTGCGAGATTGCTTCACAGCAGTGCTCTACTCCCATGTCTCCCTCAGTGTTCCTGGCGGCGGGCAGGAAATGCTGCTGGCCAAACCGATAATCTACGGCGGCTGTCCTAGACCACCCCCCAGTCCGCGTTGCCGCTCCAGGGAACCAAAAATGCCCGCGAACCGCCCAGCATGAACGGCTCGCCTACCCTTCCCCCCCCCCTGCGTGGCTGCTCCAGGGAACCTAAAATGCCCGCGAACCGCTCAGCGTGAACGGCTCGCCTACCCTTCCCCCCCCAGTCCGCGTTGCCGCTCCAGGGAACCAAAAATGCCCGCGAACCGCTCAGCATGAACGGCTCGCCTACCCTTCCCCCCCCTCCGCGTGGCTGCTCCAGGGAATCTAAAATGCCCGCGAACCGCTCAGCGTGAACGGCTCGCCTATCCTATCCCCGGTTTAGCGTTGCCGCTCCCTGGGACTGTCCCTAACCGCGCACCGATATGTGGTACTGGTTTTGCTCCCGACACACTACCACCACGCGTTACCGTAAACAGCCGGGTGTCTGTCTGTAAGGGGAAAAGGAAGCATGCAGTATACTAATTATACCACTCATTCGAACCAGGACCCCATGACTGATATCACTCTGCTGAGGATTACGGAGACAGAGAAAATCTGCATGCTGCGTCAATGCAAGCAAACCCCGGGGCCGTATGCTGCCATGCTATGCAAGGCAATGATACCAGAGTACCTGCTGCTTGCATGGCGCGGGAAAGTATCCTACCATGGAGGAGACAATAAGGCAGCTCTCCCAGTGAACGTGCTAAACAAACTATCGCTGTACCTGCAAGACAGCTTCTCTGAGATATCTGCTGGTGATTACACCTCTATCCCCATACATATTGACAGACTTTTCGAATAGTTGCACGGGAAAGCGACTCAAAGCTGAAGCGCATAAGGCCAATGAAGCCACAGTTACAGAGCGCTATCACACCATAACTATTGTATTGAAAATAAATGTCTAACACACTGACCTGATGATCCCTCTCCTGATTCCTGGTCAGGAATGCTGGCTTGGGAGTGTTCGAAGGGCAGCGCAGTCAGGGTGAGGAATAGTTCCTGGCTGTCGGGGAAATCTCCAGGGTGACCGCTTTCGATTGCTTCGTCCCCCTGCCCTCCTTCCTCTTCTTCGCCGTCAGCGAAAACCTCCTCCGATGTGTCCGTAGAATGGACCCCGTCATCGGTGTCCACGGATACTGGCGGGGTAGTTGTTGCCGCACCACCGAGCATGGCGTGCAGTGCCTCGTAAAATCGGCAAGTCTGAGGCGCTGAGCCGGAGCGTCCGTTGGACTCTTTGGTCTTTTGGTACGCCTGACGTAGCTCCTTGATTTTGACGCGGCACTGCGTAGCATCCCGGCTGTACCCTCTCTCCGTCATAGCCTGTGAAATCTTCTCGTAAATTTTGGCATTCCGTCTTTTTGAACGGAGCTCGGCTAAGATTGATTCATCGCCCCACACAGCGATGAGATCCAAAACCTCACGATCACTCCATGTTGGAGCTCTCTTTCTATTCACCGATGGCATCGAAACCACCGCTGTAGAGCTCTGCATCATTGCCAGTGCTGCTGAGCTCGCCACAATGTCCAAAGAGGAAATGGGATTCAAAATGGCCACAGAGGAAAAAGCATTCAAATTTTCGCGGGGATTTCTCTGAGTGGCAGGTCAGAGCATCCGAGTACAAAATACTGCCCTGAGCGTCCACCGAGTGGTGCACTGTGCGATAGCTCCCGGAGCTATCAGCGTCGAATTCCGTCCACAGTACCTCGCATTCGACATGCCCATTTCGAATTTGGCGCTACTCCCCTCGTCAGGGTGGAGTACTGAAATCGATTCAAGGAGCCCTTAATGTCGAAATAAACTGCTTCCTAATGTGGACGGGTGAGGGATTACATCGAGTTAACGCTGATAAATTCGACATAAAGTCCTAGTGTAGACCTGGCCTAAGATATTTAAGTTTTTACATTTTATGTCTATGTATATTGTGTAGATAGTAGAGTTTTAATCATAAATTGTAAACCTAGGTCTTTTCATGTGTTTATGGTTGCTTTACATGATACTATTTCACCTGTCCTGTTTATGTAACACTTTAAAAATCAGCAAAGGGGTTATATAAATACAATTTATTATGAAACAAAAGGCAAAAAACTATTATGTACATAGTTTAGTCCTATTCAGTGTCTACTCGGCGCTTCTTGGCTTGTCTCTTGTATTCATTAAATGGAGCATCTCTTGTCACTGTCCAGCAATAGTCTGCAAGCATTGATGGGGTCCATTTGCCCTGATAGCGTTTCTCCATTGTTGCAATGTCCTGGTGAAATCGCTCACCGTGCTCGTTGCTCACTGCTCCGCAGTTCGGTGGAAAAAAATCTAGATGAGAGTGCAAAAAATGTATCTTTACTGACATGTTGCAACCAAGGCTTTTGTATGCCTTGAGGAGGTTTTCCACCAACAACCTGTAGTTGTCTGCCTTGTTGTTTCCGAGAAAATGTATTGCCACTAACTGGAAGGTTTTCCATGCCTTTTTTTCCTTGCCACGCAGTGCATGGTCAAATGCATCATCTTGAAGAAGTTCACGAATCTGAGGACCAACAAAGACACCTTTATCTTAGCTTCACTTAACCTTGGAAATTTTCCACGGAGGTACTTGAAAGCTGCTTGTGTTTTGTCAATGGCCTTGACAAAGTTCTTCATCAGACCCAGCTTGATGTGTAAGGGTGGTAACAAAATCTTCCTTGAGTCAACAAGTGGTGGATGCCGAACACTTTTCCTCCCAGGCTCCAATGACTGTCGGAGTGGCCAATCTTTCTTGATGTAGTGGGAATCTCTTGCACGACTATCCCATTCGCAGAGAAAACAGCAGTACTTTGTGTATCCAGTCTGCAGACCAAGCAAGAGAGCAACAACCTTCAAATCGCCACAAAGCTGCCACTGATGTTGGTCATAGTTTATGCACCTCAAAAGTTGTTTCATGTTGTCATAGGTTTCCTTCATTTGGACTGCATGACCAAATGGAATTGATGGCAAAACATTGCCATTATGCAGTCAAACAGCTTTAAGACTCGTCTTCGATGAATCAATGAACAGTCTCCACTCATCTGGATCATGAACGATGTTGAGGGCTGCCATCACACCATCGATGTTGTTGCAGGCTACAAGATCACCTTCCATGAAGAAGAGTGGGACAAGATCCTTTTGACGGTCACGGAACATGGAAACCCTAACATCACCTGCCAGGAGATTCCACTGCTGTAGTGTGGAGCCCAAAAGCTCTGCCTTACTCTTGGGTAGTTCCAAATCCCTGACAAGGTCATTCAGTTCACCTTGTGTTATGAGGTGTGGTTCAGAGGAGGAGGATGGGAGAAAATGTGGGTCCTGTGACATTGATGGTTCAGGACCAGAAGTTTCATCCTCTTCCTCTTCCTCGTCTGACTCAAGTGAGAATGATTCTGGTGCATCAGGAACCGGCAGTCCTTCTCCGTGGGGTACTGGGCATATAGCTGATGGAATGTTTGGATAATGCACAGTCCACTTTTTCTTCTTTGACACACCTTTCCCAACTGGAGGCACCATGCAGAAGTAACAATTGCTGGTATGATCTGTTGTCTCTCTCCAAATCATTGGCACTGCAAAAGGCATAGATTTCCTTTTCCCGTTCAAGCACTGGCAGAAGTTATCTGCACTGTTCACACAAGTACGAGGCATCTCTGCTCACTTTGGCTAAACAGAAATGTGTCCCTTTGCAAAATCAAACACTGACAAATAAGAGAGCACGACACTGTATGATTTCTAGAGCTGATATAGGGCAATTTGTTCAGCAGAGTGATGTAAGCTTCGTTATGATTGCATCATCCATGACTTCTAGGAATAACATGATGCAATTCATATCATGTATGACGCAATACCAGCTTCAGATTGCATCATTCATTGTTTTGCCTAAAAGGCAAGTACTGTCCAAACCCAGTCATAGATTTATTCATAGATCCAGTCAAAGATGTATATTAGTCATTTCTGGTTTAAATTGAGATCCCTTCCCTTCGCCATTCCCAAGTCAAGGGTCGTATATACTGACCCAATAGCATGTCTTGAAAACTAGAGCCAATCAACAATTTTAAGCATAATTTTCGTTCTCAGTGACCCAGAATTAGTAAAGTTTGACTACATTTATTTCAGAAGCATTTTGGCAATGCTGACTTGCTTGGCACTACACAACTACACAACTTCACTACTAGAAGTGTTACCTGAAATAACTATATAGCGCTGTTGATTAAAGATTGAAGGGTAGACATGTAATGTTTTGATACCTTCACAACTGACGGTGGAGCTTTGATAATGGTTTTGAGACTTGAACAAACAAATTGAGCGAATGTTTCTTTGTTTAATTACTAGAATGCTTATCTGAAAAATCTTGGCTTTAAAAAAGTTCGTAACTGCAGTGCAATGGAATTCAATAGATAAAGAAATTTGCCAGATGAATTATATAAAAGAAAACATCAGTATTGTGCTTTGGAACTAGATTTTTAAAATAGAGTTGCATAGTTTGTTTTCCTGTATATTGCTTTTTGTGTGGTGTTACAACAATTGTTCTTCATTTCTATAATTGTTTAAGTTATTTGACAATTTGTAATCCACTTTCAAGATCTGCACCTTTTCTACAATGGTAATATTATGTCCGACACCAAGGTTTCATGTATTCCACCCCTATCCTTCTTCACTGGAATTAAGATGCTTCTCCTTTCCATCCACTGAGATACCCCTAACCCATGACGCAGTGATCAAGGATGGACGTTCTCTATCACATCTGTTAAGTGCTACTGAATTATGTCTATACTAGTTAATACATATTTACTCAATTATTTATTTTGCTACTACTGTGCTTAAATGATCATGACCTGTGTCAAGTCTCGAAAAGGAAGCACCAGCTCTGCTATTGTTAAAGACAGAACTGCAGAAAGGCGGCTATCTACTTAGATCTCATTTCATTTGCTTCTCTGGGGGGTTGTATTAGTAGTGTTTTCATTAGAAATGTTTTTACAGATGTTGGCTCTCCAGATATGAAGTCTCTGTGGTGGAGAAGCAGTCAGGAGTTTGGCATCCAGGATAGAAAGAAAGGGGTGGGGGGAAGTCCAGTTCTGAAAGACTAATTTTATGGAAAAATAATTTACTGACTTTCTGAATATAAATGTACAGTAACCCCATGGAGGCTTTAAGATAGAGGAATTGAATTCTTGCAAGTACAGAAATTGTTTTCTATTCTTAATTTAAAATCCCCCCACAAATCTGTCATTTTTCGTCATAGCAGACTAAAATAGTGCCCATTAATAATGTTCTTGGAAAAGTTGCACCCACTAATTTGTAGGCCACTTATTTTTTCTTCAAGTAAAATACTTGCAGTTTGACAGCATTTTGAGAATTTGTTGTGTTATGGAGAAAAGTTTTCCCTCACAAGTGTACACACACTACACCAGTGTAGTAGTATAGAGGTATGCTGAATGTTTGATCAGATGCTTTAAGTGCATGTGTGGGTGTATTGACGAAGGCACATTTCCACTGACAAAATAATTCATGATGAACATTCAGAACATATATGGAGACTTTTTAAGATAGGTTCATGTTTTAGGATTCCAGAAGAACAAAATCTTAGAAGTCAAATGATCACACTGGGGTGCTCCATCCTGTTTCTAACCAGTATGGAGTTTGGTTTTACTGTAAGAGAAAACAGTTAAAATTATTTTCACAGACGTGTCATCACTAAAAGTTGTATGTTTCTTAAGAATGTGTGTTATTGCATAAAACACTCAATAAAGTAGTACATCAAGTCATAATGGTACTGCAGCTGAACAAAGCATTTAGTTGGTAAATAGTTTAACATGGGTTCCATGTGCTGTATCATCATGTATTTTATACCAAGCTGCTGATTTGATGCTAGGTGGCACAGATGGCTGATGCACTAGTATTTTACTTCAGGGCATGATTCAAATTCTGCTGTAGGTCACCAATGGGAAAATGAGCTTGTTGGTCTCACCTTAAATTCTAGTGGACATTTATTTAACACAGAGAACCTTTTAATGTGTTCAATGCAATTGGCTGTGTTTGTGAAAGAGAAGCCCAGGACTTGGGCAGACCAGGTGTTGCAGATCAGGACTGAGGTGTATTGGCAGGGCTGTGACTGGAAACAGGCATCATATTTATTTATATTACAGTAGTACCTAGAGGCCCCTATCAAAGAGCAGTGTCCCATTGTGTTAGGCCCTGTATACATATAAGAAAACAGTTCTCACCCCCAAAAGCTTATTGTTTATACAATTTATTAGCTTTATTTTTATGTACAGTGATTTAAATTAATGCTTTTAAGCCCTTATTTTTATGAGCAGTCACACACCTGTGAGTGTAGAGAGCTGGGTTTGGGCTACTTCTCTGAGAACCTTTTAAACTTTGTGTGGAGAAAAGAGTTTAAAAACAAAGTTCATGTTTATGTCAAGATATGTTATCAGGTTTGTATAACTTCTATAATGTATTCACTTAGCTAACATACTTTTTTTTCTTATTTATGGTTTTCCGAAGCATGGCTGATTGTGATGTTGCTTGAAACATCTATTTTTTTTATTTCATCTCTCTCTGGAGATGTTTATGGGATAACTATAACCCAGACATTTCTGCTGAAGAAATGGTAAGTTGGTAACCCAGAATAACCTGAAGCAAATTCACAGGATGTCAGCAAGAGCACAGGATGTCTTACCATACACATACCATAATCTGTACCATGGCTGTGCCTCCCTACCAGGGAGGGGAAGCTACCACTTGGGAAAGCTTGCATGTATGTGACCCTATACATCCAGTCTCTAAAGGGGAAAGTAATTACTCATCCTTTCGTGAATGACTTTGCTCTCTGTTTCCTACCAGTTCCACCACCGTTTTTCCATCTGCTTTTGACCCACTTGTAGATTTTATTGTACCTCCTTATCATGAACAGTCAGCTTGCACCATGTAAGTCCTGAGACTATATCCAAATCTATACACTTGTCCTCCTTGGGGCTTCTTGCCTTGCTCTGTGAATGCCATTGAATAACTTTGTGACCCTTGGGGAAGAAACACACACACACTCCCTTGAGAACAAGTGAAATTTTATGGCTCCAGGATTGTATCTTCCTACTGCATACAAAAGAAATCATTGGTCCCCCATCATATATCTAAAATTATCTAAAGTTAGTTGAATTTGGAGAGTGTGTAGAGTCTCCCCCAACCACAATATTATACCCATGTTGTAGGGCTAAAAGTGTGTGTATATGCAATGGAGAGTGGATAAAAAGAGGAATCTGATTATCTGACTAAAGTAGCAAACCATGTGCTGAGGTGGGTAGGTTGGTATAGATGGGGATGGAAGCTGCACACTTCTCTCCTTAGAAGCCTGCAGAAGCTCCTTTTCAGGTTTAAGGGGTAGGAGATGAGAGATTGGGACAGGGCTGGTGAGCAGCTGCTCTTGGTGTGCTCCTTTCTAAATCCAAAGGATCATCGTAATGGTGATTAGCTCAGTCACAGCTTTTGTCCCCTCAGAGAGGAGGTGATGTCAGAATAGCTCAGAAATGAAACGATCCTTCTTACTCAGCAGATCAGAATTATACTTGTATTGAGAGTCACATCTGCTGATTTTAGCAATAAGTAGCTTGTTATCATTTATTCCTGCTTAGCTCTTCAGAACCAACATAATTACAGTAGCAGAGTGAGCTGGGTTATATTCTGGACTAGACATCATCAGCAAAAATGAAACTCTTTAAGTGCAGGGCCACCATAGGTTCTCATTTGAAGTCAATGAGGTTGCACGTGTGTAACGGGAGAATTTGGACTGCAGAATCTTTTTTTTTTTTTTTTTCCCTAGTTGGTGATACATGTGCCAGAATGAATACATCTCGATTTTTAGATGCCAGATTGAGGTTGTATGGAATGGTAGCTTTAAAAGCTACCCCTTTATTAGTTAACTGAGCAAGCTGATCTTGGGTAAATTTAAACAGTGTATGGAACCCCACAATGTATTTTAGAGTCCCTTTTAGATTAGAACCAGCCTTCATATTATTGAAGTCAATGCTCAAATATTCCATTAGCAGTGGAGTCTCTGGTTTACCACTCCAAGGATTTGGTGAGTCTAAAGAATTACATCTTCAACTGCTACCTCTATTGCCAAGGAGCTTTAGTGGTTGTTCATGCTGTCTGAAAATCTAGTCAAGACAATGATTTCAGGCATCTAAACTTAAAGTTTCAGCATCCAGTTCAGATACTGTTCTGCACAAAAATAAAAGGATTCTAAATCTTTAAAAAGAGTAAAGATTCTTATAAGATTCTTATAACCTGTGAAAATTAAATTTAAAAAAAATCAGAGGTGTGGGTGAAGCATAACAGAATACAGACAGATAGGGTTAGTAGGAGAAATCAACAAAAGGGATGTCCATACAACAATCACACAATGTGGAATGACCATTTTAATTGTTTCAGTTAACTGAGCTGACCTCTCCTAATACTCCTCTAATATTACAGTGGTACGTGCAACGTGAGGTAGTGTTTTCTAAGATTACTTACTAAGGAACTGGACTGGACCTGCTGAGTGACCTTGAGCAAGTCATTTCATCTTCTTGTGCCTGATTTTCCCCATATGTAAAATGGAATTAATGACTGACCTCCTTTGTAAAGCACTTGGAGGCCTGCAGATGAAAAGCAATACATCAGAGCTGGGTTTTTATTATCTCATTATTAATACACAAAAATGAATGAAGGCGGGAGCAATTAGCCATTACTGGAACTGCCTTGAGCAAGTCAATAGAAGTTGCCTATGTTACAGTTCCTTTTGATACAGCAAAATCTACTATTACTTGCTAGCTTGGTTAGCAATTTTATTACGTGTAAAGAGCCTCTTAAAGAGAGGATTTTAATCCTTTCACATGATTTTAATCCTTTCACATGATTTTTTTTCATTTTTAATTTCTAAAATTGAATGTGGTTTTTCCAGTCCCATAACTCAACAGGAGAATCTTGGGCAGGCTACTCTTTTCCTAGAAAAGAAATGGATGTGTAGCACAGCACCCAGTGTGCAATAGTCTTCTGAGTTGTGGTTCTGCCACTGATTTACTGTGTGGCCTCTAGACAGCTCCTCTCTGCCTTTGTTTCCCAATCTGTAAAATGTGGACGATGCATCCCAAGAAGGGTGTTGAGGATCAACTAGTTAATGTTTGTATGGTGCTTTGAAAACATTTAAGGCAAGGTATTGTTTATTATCATATCCTTTATGTTGAGTGAATAAGTAATTGAGAGGGTTTTAGCGAATTCTTTTATAGGAAAATCATTTCCTTACTTATTAGTATTAGAGTACTAATAAAAGTGAATCCTTATTATCCCAAGAAACATAACAGATAATGTTCAAAGTGAAACTTAAAGGGGCTGCAGGGAAACATTAGTACAATAACCCTCAGCCCGTGTGAAGCCAAATGTCTCCCTCACAAAGCCACACATATACCTCATCAGTGAATTTAATTCCAATGATAAAGCTATAAATTCTCTAAACTGGCCTGGAGTTTAGCATAAACACTCTGAGAGGATGCTGGACCACAGAGAGAGAGAGGCAGAGAAAGCAGTTGCTTAGCTCTGGCTGATAGTGAGCACTCTCTGCAATAGACAATCAGCTGCTGAATCACAAAACCTAAAAATCTCCCTATATATCAACTAGTTACCAGCATTCTTGTGATGGTGGAAAATATCTGATCTCTGAGGGGGAGCTAGTAGGGGGATGGGGGAGAGACAGATATACTTTGTGTAGGCCACGACTAACGGCTGCTGCAGAGTCCATTTGGCAGTCATCTCTTTGTTTTGCCACTTACTCCTTGGCTAGTGCTGTAGAGCTTAGATTAGAGTGAAGAGTCTATCCATTCTAAACTGGTGATAAAAAACTGATAAATCGCACTCCACAAGGGAGCTTTTTTTTTTCCTTTTCTTTTTGGAGTGTACACACTAGGAGAGAGGCAGGTTCCTCTTACAAACAGAAATTAATGTTAATGAAATTGTTACTGATGAAAGGTGTGAATGAACACATGGTAGGTAAATGCAAATAGAAGCTGCATGTTTTTAAGTGTTTACCTCAAAATTAGACTAGATCAGAGTGTCTGCAAAAAGAAAAAAAATTTGAAAAGTGTTTTCCCCAAAAATTCTTTTTGAGTGTTTAATTTTTTAACTTGCATGTATAGATGCACAAATAGTGGTTGGGAAATAATATGGCAGTCTTTTATTTCCCAGCAGTCATCCAAATAAATTAATCACAAAAATTCATTTTCGTTGTCCTTCCAGTTCTAATGGAAATATTCTGCTAAAAATGGAAATAATGTACCTTAGCCATAACAAACACTTCTAGAATTAAAAAATAAATGGCTGTCCATATCTTCATTTTGCTGCTGCTTATTTTACCACTCAAGTTTCAGATAAAAACACATTTCATGCTGTAAGGAATGCAATCTATTACAGAGAATGAACAACATAGTAACTTGTGTACCACAAAATAACAAGCTTATGTGAGTACAGGCAGGTCTGCTGTTTATATTGCTGGATTCAAACTTTTAGTTAGATAATTTTTGGCAGTGAAAGCACCAGACTGTTACTTATATACTAGTTAATACTGACTTACTTTTTTTTTTTATTAAAAAGAAAACCTCCATTAACGGTCCCTGAAGTCTTAGTTTAACTGATTTCTTTTCTATTATAATAAGGGATGTCTATTTTAATCAGAGGTTTAACTAGAGATTTATTCCATTTTCATTAGCAATAGAGGTTGCTGCAGCCCTTTGCAAATGTTTGCTTTTGAGAGAAGAGGAACAAGATCCACTTATGAAGGAATGGAAGTATGGAATAAGCATAGAACAACACTATACAAGATTTCTTTTAAAATGTGCTGTGGAATGGTAGAATGCAGAGTTGATAATTCGACATCTTTGAGGATAGAAAATACTGCTATTTATTTTTTTCCTCCTTTTTATGGGGCAGCATCACAGAGGTGGGGGCACCAACATCAAATATTGTAGTAATTTTCTTATAAAAATGGATATTACACTCACTGGGGATTAAAAGTATCTTTGGGGAGGGGGTTAAAGGAAATATCAAGAATGAGGCTTTCATGAGCTGGAATTCCTGGTTCGCACGAATACCAACTTTTGTTCTTGTTTCCGTCACCTTTTTAACACAAGCTTTTGGAGGTTTCTTAATGGAAGATTTAAAATTCTACATTTACATGCATCCTCATAATACATGTTTTTAAAATATCACAATCTAAACGGCTTTTTCTAGTTCCATTTTTGTTATCATAGTATCTGTTTTAATGGCTATTAAGCTACAACGTACGTACCTTATCTTTGTCAGTTAATGTATCTAATTCCACCATTCCCGGAGGGAATAAACGTGAAACTAAAGCCTGCAATATATTAAAGAATCAAGAACGCTTATGCAGAACAAACAGAGGATTTAGCTTGGATAAACAGCAGAGAGCTCAGTGTCTTTTATGTCCAGAGCTCAGAACTGGAAGAAGAAAATGACTATAAATCATCCCAGTGCAACAACATAACATAAATGTTGTATGTTTATTTAAAACTTTATACAATCATTTATCTGGGCTGTACCTCAGTCTCAAAAAGTGCTCTGCTGTAATGAGGCTCTGAGGCTAGCAGTGAACAAGAGCAAAAAGATATATGGTCTTCAACCAGAATTTGCTTATGGGAAAAATGAAAAGCACTTAAGCAGGCCCAGAGTATCTAGAGCTGGTAGATCAAGCAAGAGGATAGTGCAATAATAGCAAAAACTTGGTTAAATCTTTTCCTGTTTCTCTTCAAAATATCACATTTCTTGTAATGGGACATTGTTTTGAGAGCTGAGAGGAATCAAGTTATACCTTAATTTTCACACTTGAATAAAGGCTGATTTGTTGTCATTGTCTGAAGTATGACGTTTCTCCATAAAAATTAAGATTAAAAAAAAAACAGGGCAGGACTTCACGTTAACATGCATTCCAGGGGAGGAACTCGTTCAATTGTGCTGCTGTTTACTCTCATCTGTAACAATGCTTACAAACCATAGAGATTATCATGAAAATTTAACTTTTAAAAATGTGTTATTCATGGGAGATTAGAAAGCTGGCAATTATGTATTTACACTTGAGACTAAAAATCTGACCTACTACAATAAGTGTAATGTAGCTTTTATCGCAAACCAACAAATGAGGCTTTCATCTGCTCACCGGGCCAGATTCTGTGACTGATACTCACACTGAGTAGCACTTTACTGCTTGGGAAGTCCCAAGCAGAACTCAGTCAGTCTGCATGAGGACCGAGGTACCATTCAATATGACATGGCAGAAACTGGCCCACGATGGTCCAGATCCCGCAAGTGTCTGAGAGAGACCTTTACTCCTATGTTGTCCAGGAAGGGTTCTTAGTACATAGATTCATAGATTCTAGGGCTGGAAGGGACCTCGAGAGGTCATCGAGTCCAGCCCCCTGCCTTCATGGCAGGACCAAATACTGTCTAGACCATCCCTGATAGACATTTATCTAACCTACTCTTAAATATCTCCAGAGATGGAGATTCCACAACCTCCTTGGGCAGTTTATTCCAGTGTTTAACCACCCTGACTGTTAGGAACTTTTTCCTAATGTCCAACCTAAACCTCCCTTGCTGCAGTTTAAGCCCATTGCTTCTTGTTCTGTCCTTCGAGGCTAAGATGAACAAGTTTTTCCCCTCCTCCTTATGACACCCTTTTAGATACCTGAAGACTGCTATCATGTCCCTTCTCAGTCTTCTCTTTTCCAAACTAAACAAACCCAATTTCTTCAGCCTTCCTTCATAGGTCATGTTCTCTAGACCCTTAATCATTCTTGTTGCTCTTCTCTGGACCCTCTCCAATTTCTCCACATCTTTCTTGAAATGCGGTGCCCAGAACTGGACACAATACTTCAGTTGAGGCCTAACCAGCGCAGAGTAGAGCGGAAGAATGACTTCTCGTGTCTTGCTCACAACACACCTGTTAATGCAGCCCAGAATCAAGTTTGCTTTTTTTGCAACAGCATCACACTGTTGACTCATATTTAGCTTGTGGTCTACTATAACCCCTAGATTCCTTTCTGCCGTACTCCTTCCTAGACAGTCTCCTCCATTCTGTATGTGTGAAACTGATTGTTCCTACCTAAGTGACAAAACAGGTGGAGTTAGGGAAAGTATTGTAAACCCATGTTCAAAAACACAATAGGTAAATCATTTTTTCCCTGTATTACCATTTTGACAATGTCACTTTAAAACAGAAGTATTAGTGCTATAAACTACATGAATGCATAAATAGTTCTGTCTATGCAACTGCATATATTTTCAAGTAAATATATTTACTATGTCAATAATTAAAATATATATCCATTATTTAATATTTCCAGAGCTGTTATGAACCAGCATGTGAATACATATTTACTTTAGATAATTTAAAATGTAGATTTCCTTGGCAGACTGAAATTATTTTCTAGCAACTGTTTATTCATTTTAATTTTATTATTTACCTCCTGTAACACACACACATTTAAAAAAGAATCTTATGCCTCCATCCACAGAACTCTCATATGTATATAACAAAATCTCGTACACAATAATGGGTGTTGGTGCAATCTTTTAAAATGTTTGTCCAAGCTGTTAAAACAGGGCATGCAGTAAATTAGATGATACAACTCACTTTATTTTTGTAATTGAAACCATTCTATGTTGGCTTTTTGTTGTTGTTTGTATTTACATCTTTAAAATGGCGAAATACTCCCACATTGCTGGTATTGGTATATACCTTGTTAGGCTGTGGAAAACAGTAACGGTAATGTACTGGGATATGGCATGGTCTGTGGAAACACTGATACGGTCCCTTAACTAAGACAGTGACAGTTCTGTGACCAGCACTGCTTTAATCATTTCCCAGTAGGGACTAGAGGCAAGATTCACAGTTTAAAATAGGAATGGGAAACATATAAAGTCTTAGAGGTGGCATCTGCTGGTGGAGACAGGGCTAGTGTAGGCACACGGTTATCAGAGCACTTACAATACTGTCTGGGAGTCTTCAATGAATGCTAAAACATGGTCAGTAACAGTAGGATTCAAAGCTGTGTGAGGCTTATTCCAGCCAGTTTTGAACAGAAAAAAAATTAAGGTTTATTTTTTTTTAATTTCCAGCTATGTTATTACACTGGAGCAACTGGGGTTTTTTTTTGTGTTTTTTTTTTGCATAAACTATTTTTATTATATGATGGGCAATTTCTGTCTGTCTGGTTCCATAGTATGACTCTTCCAGGAAACGAAATTCAGATTCTTGAAAATTGTTCAACTTGTCTGTTCAGTGTCCCTGTTCAAAGCAGGCAAATTGTGGCTGAACCTTTTTCTCATAGTAGAACACCACAAATGCTGAGCCAGATACTAGAACAGGATCCACATGACCGAACTCCTGCACCCTCAAGTTGCCACAATGACTGTTACTGATACTGTTAGCATTTTTTGCCTGAATAAAATTTTAAATTTATTTTATCTTTCAAAACAAAAAAACCCAAGTACTTCATTTTAGTAAAGTTTGCACCAAAGAATAACATCAGCTCTTTGCATCCTTCTCTGTAAGTACCACAAATTCTTTCCTCAGGGTCCCCATACCATCACAACAGAACTGCAGGGTTACAGTAATCTTTACAAGTCAGTGCAAAATATAAACATAAAGTACATATGATTTTTTAAAAAACACAACTAGTATCAGAGGGGTCAGCCGTGTTAGTCTGGATCTGTAGAAGCGACAAAGGGTCCTGTGGCACCTTATAGACTAACAGAGGTATTGGAGCATAAGCTTTCGTGGGTGAATACCCACTTCATTGGATGCAAGCAGTGGAAATGTCCAGGGGCAGATATAAATGTGCAGGGAAGAGTCAGGCTAGAGATAACAAGGTTAGCTCAATCAGGGAGGGTGAGGCCCTCTTCTAGCAGCTGAGGTGTGAACACCAAGGGAGGAGAAACTGCTTTTGTAGTTGGCTAGCCATTCATAATCTTTGTTTAATCCTGAGCTGATGGTGTCAAATTTGCAAATGAACTGAAGCTCTATTGTTTCTCTTTGGAGTCTGGTCCTAAAGTTTTTTTGCTGCAGGATGGCTACCTTTAAATCTGCTATTATGTGACCAGGGAGATTGAAGTGTTCTCCTACAGGCTTTTGTATATTGCCATTCCTTATATCTGATTTGTGTCCATTTATCCTTTTTGCGTAAGGACTGTCCAGTTTGGCCGATGTACATAGCAGAGGGGCATTGCTGGCACATTATGGCGTATATTACATTGGTGGATGTGCAGGTGAATGAACCGGTGATGGTGTGGCTGATCTGGTTAGGTCCTGTGATGGTGTCCCTGGTGTAGATATGTGAGCAAAGTTGGCATCGAGGTTTAATCTACAATTAACTAGATTTTTTTTTTTTTTGGCATGTGTGAAATTTAAAATGAGAGAAAGAGAGAGGCTGGTCTTGTTGAAAACAGACTCCCTGCAGAGAAAAGGTGGTTCCACCTACTGGTAACTGTAAAGAGAAGTGCTCACCTCAACTGAATGTGGTGGGTCTTTGGCTGGTATGAAAAAGTGGATGGGGCTCGTTTAAAGGTCCCTACTGCATTTGGGGTATGAGGGAAGGGAAAGGAGGATGGGCTTATCTGAGCAGAGTAAAGGGGGGGAAACAGGAAGTGGCTGGATCAGATGGGAGTATTGACTCACCATGTGCACTGCAGGCAGGGGAGGGGAGAGAATGAGGTATTTATACCCCCTGCAGTCCAGAAGGAGCTTTCTCTCATCAGTCATTTTTGGCTGATGTTAGGGAAAGAACTGTAAAGTATGTGAAAACTGGCTGTGGAGGAGGCATCCGACCTAATTGCTGGTGCCTCCTTGTCAAGACGTCCAGAGCGGGTACTTGTTTATCAGGGAGCCTGTAGCAGGATTTGAAAGTGGATCTGGGGGAGGCATCCTCTAAGGAAACTGGAAAAAAGGAGTTGGGACTTCTACCATTTGCTACAGCGGCGAGACACCCAGGGGTGGCGCCAGCTTTTTTGTCACCCTAGGCAGCGGCGGGAGAGGCTGCCACCGAAGTGCCACCGAGGACCCCAGCGGCCGAAGAAGCTGGCGCCGAAGTGCCAGGGTCCTCGGTGGCACTTCAGCGGCAGTTTCTTCGGCCGCCGGGGATCTCAGCAGCATTTCGGTGGCAGCCTCTCCCGCCGGCGGCCGCTGAGGGAACTGAAACACCGCCCCCCAAATCCTGGCACCCTAGGCAACTGCCTAATGGTAGCGCTGGCCCTGGAGACACCATTCCTGCCCCCATTAACACTCATACAACACAGGGAGGATAGCGGGGTCCCAGCCATGAGCTGGCTGGGATCAGGTTGGGAACGGGGAGGGTTGATGGCAGCCTTCTGAAATGGGTGGAGATGATGAAAGAAAGAACGATGACCTGCACTGTACAATTCAATGCCAGGTATTCCCAGATATGTTAAATGAATAAAATTGCAGCTTAATTAAACCACATCCACTGCACCTTGCCTGTCTTCCTGTGTAGCCGGGGCGAAAGAACTGAAGTGACTGCAACCGCTTCTCTCTCATATAACTTCAGTAACTGAACATTCAGTTCTGGGGGTGTTGAAGTGGTCTCCAATAGGCACAACTTTGCTAGAAGGTTCTGGAACTCAACGGCCACAGGGCTCCTTTCCCCAACAGCATGAATATGCAGTGGCAACAGCAGCAGAGAGTAGTAAGTAACCTCTCCTTTTGTATTTCAGCTTGAAGTTACTGTGCTAAAAGTTATCCCCTATACACATGTAATCACCACTGCCATGCTGCCTATAATTACATACTAGTGAGGTTTCCCACATTGTGTTCAGTGCAGTACAAACGAAAAGCACACTCTAACTCATTTTAATCGCTTCAGAAGTTACTTCTAATATACAACTAAATGTTTAGTTATGCAGAGGACAGCTTGTCACAGACAGCTTTGTTGCTAATGTATACAAATGTTGGTATGGCGCTGGCCTCCTCCCTCCCTCCACACATACACACGGACACACACACACTCACACCACAGCCTAAATAAGCTGATTTATTTGTTCCAGTTATTTGATAAGTGCATCATACCTCAAACCCTAAGAAACCACTTTAGGAGGATTATAAATTTTATGATGTGAAAAGATTACCCTGAGTGTGCTGAGCAAAGTTTATATTCAAGGACTCTGCGGGAGTGGAGTTATTTCCAAAGATTGGTGTTGGAGGGGACAGGGGGAGTGACATACAAAAGAAGGATTTTCTTTTGTTGTTGGGTTTTCATGAAATGACTGGCCCGATCCTCTCAAGCCTCTAAAATTACATAATTCAAGAAATATATTTTTTCTCCCTCACAGATGTGAATGTCAGAATTTCCCTCTTTTTCTTATAAAAACCAATAAGTGCAGCAGTAAAATAGCTTAAGAAAAACCGCCATAACTTTTTGTGTGTCCTACAAGAAATAATCTGTGTATGCATACTGTGTTGTGTGACAGCATAGGCTATGTACACATATTCTGTGGTGAAGGGTGTAACGCATGCAAACATGCTGCGGGGGGGGGGGGGTACATATATGGTTTTGATATGTCTGGATCAATGTGGGAATCCAGTTTTTTTGTTTGTTTTTAATAAGTCATGAACATAATTCCTTTTTTAGAGTGAAGGCTTAATAACTTTGGTCTGGACCAGGAATACAGTGGTCTAGCAATATACAGGCGTAATTTAGTAACTTTGGTCTAGATCAGGTATACAGTGGGCAGGCAATATACAAGCATCCCACACATTTGTGCCAAAGCACCTCAAACTTGCAGTCCTGCCCTAGGATCTTGAGCAAATATTAGCTGTGGTGCTGCATCATGTGGTATTTGTGTAAGCATGCAGTGTCCATCTACAGTAGGAAATGGGTGCCTCCGTTTTTCTGTGCCAAACTTTAGATACTTTACAGAGGGCTGAATTCTAGAGTGGGGGTACTCAGCATTTCCTGAATATCAGGCCCCTCTTATGTGTCTAAATTGAGGCACCCAAAATCACCAGATACTTCTGAAAACTTAAGCCAAATCTGTACCCATTTTCAAGCACTAGTGCAGTTGCTCTGGTGCGATCAATAGTGCAAGTTCTAGTGTAGACCAAACACAGGCATTTTTATCACAATGTCATCTAACCTTGCTCAAAAACATCTGTTCCTGGTTTATGCCAATGGAAAGCTGTAAAATAATTGAGCTTAAGATCTGATTTTTCTGGCTACCTAAACTGTCCTGTCCTAAACTACTGTGTATTGTTGCTGGATGCTCCATTTGCCGCCTTTCACTCTAGGGGAGTGGTAAGTGAAAAAATCTGTGAATTGTTTGTATTTTGGGCTTTTACTTTTAAAATGTTTTGTGATTGAAAGTGTTACATAAATGTAAGGTATTTGATTGCTTATTATTTTGGGTATCATTCTCTGGTTTATTAAGAGGTGTAGAGTTATTTGTTGAATCAAAATCCCTCCTGTTTACATTTACCTTCCCAAATGGTGTGAAACAGAACTCTATTCCAGTGAACATTTTATTTATTTTTAAACTGGCAAAGGTCTAACACAGCCAGGGCTACAGGAATATAGCCAGGGGAGTGGCTTTATATTAATATAGCAATATGTAAATAATGAAAGAAAGACACGAAGAACACAAAAGACAGAGCAGTCTTAGTATTCCATAGGCCAGTTCTTTAGCCCATTGAAGTCAATAGAAGTCTTTCCACTGACTAGAAGGGTTTTGGATCAGGTCCTAAGCTAGTGTTTCAGACTGAGCACACTGAGGATTTATTTTCCTCTGAAGTACACCAGGACCGGTCTGACTTCACCCCAATCATAACAGCTGCACTTTTGGAAAGCTCACTGTGTTGGAGACTACTCCATTCCTCCACCTCCCCTTAGTGCCCCCCCCCTCCCCAAACACACACATACACTTCTAACCCTGTTTAAGTCCATTAATGAATGCACTAATGTCTGGCTATATGTACTCTGTAATACCACTGTTACTAGAATGGCATTTATATTATACTCTGTCTCCTGTATCTTTCATAAGGGAGTTTTTATGTGTCAGGAGAAAATACTGGATAACACTCTTTATTAGCCTCATGATACTATAACCCATCAATACTTGTCTAGGCCTGATGAGGTCATGATATGATTGTTAATCAGAGTGAAAGAAGGGGGTGGGGGGAAGAGAGAAATACCTTTAGAAAAAATCAATTAAAAACTGGTTGTTGCAGGTAAATACACACAATGTTTTCAGAGTAAAACAGAGGATAGCAGATTGGCCTGTTGATTAAGCTCAAGCACAGTATCAGTTTAATATCAGATGTCCTTTGCTCAAGGAGAAAATAGATGATATACTTGCAGAGTATAATCCAGTGGTTCTTTTTCCACTTCTCGCTACCTCAGTCATCTTTAAGACCCCCACCCCATTCAGGAAAGCAGTTATGTGCATACTTAGCTTTAAGCACATGTAGTGTTAGTGGGGGATGTCCCATTAATTCTTCAGTAGGTTAAAAGGTTTAGGCTTCAGTAGGCTGTCTGGCACTTGGTGTTTATTATTCACTTGAAATTTTGCTCTGATCTTTCAGGGTCCCTTTGGAAAGAAACAGTTTGACAAAAAATGAGCAAACTGTTGTGACTGCTTTGTATATTCCTTTTAATAAAACTCACACATCTCAAAGCGAGAGAGAGAGAGAGAGAGAGAGATCACTCTTATTGCTAGGTTCACATATAGTATACTAACAAGAAGGCCAGTGGTCTGCTTTAGCAGTACCAAAATTTCCCTGGAGTAAGCCTCCTTTGAATGACATTGAATAAGCACTGATATTCTGGGGCCATTTAGCGTTACTAGTATGCTTAATTTTGGGTTTCAAGAGTATGCTACTATTGTTTAGACTTATATAGTACTTTTAATCTTCGTTATGTTTTCACCATACCCCTCTGAAGTAGTAAGTATTTTAGCATGAAGAAGCAGAAGTAAATAAGCTAAATGACTTGTTAAAGGCTACAAAAGGAGCCAGTCAGTACTAAGACTGGAACATTGGTATGATAGAATCGTAGAAAGTGAGGGCTGGAAGGTACCTTGAAAGGCCGTCTAGTCCAGCTCCCTGCACTGAGGTTTAACCAAGTTCCCAGTGCTGGCTCCCAGTCTTCTGCTAGGACTGCTAGAACATGCTTTCTGTAATATTTCAGAGGGTAGGTCTATACTTACCCGTTGCGTCGGAGGCGCGGGATCGATGTTCTGGGTTCGATTTATCGCGTGTTGTCAAGACGCGATAAATCGAACCAGGAAGTGCTCCCTCGTCGACGCTGGTAATCCAGCTCGACGAGTGGAGTAGGCGGAGTCGACGGGGGAGCCTGCGCGCCGCGTCTGGACCACAGGTAAGTTCGAACTAAGGTACTTTGACTTCAGCTACGTTATTAACGTAGCTGAAGTTGCGTATCTTAGTTCGACAGGGGGGGTTAGTGTAGACCTGGGCAGAGAAGTGGTGAGAAGAGGTAAAAGATACTTTTTGTATCTATTTCTGAATGAAAACCACATCAGATAGGAGGACTACATTGCTCAGAAAAATTGGACATGAAATGTAATATTCATTGTCTTTCACACCAGTCCAGGTCTTTAACTCAGTCCAGATTGGTAGTGGTGAGTCCTATGCCAGGTGTTCAGTGGCTTATTCTAGCTCCAAGTAGACATATATCCATATCACAAAACCTCCTCTCTGTTTGGCTGTTAGTCTGACAATCGCAACACAGTGGCCTGGGACTGAATATACATGGAAGCTAACTTCCCACGCTATCGAGATTGTTCCTTTAAAGTGTATTAAGTCAACTGGCAGGGGTTTGCGTGTACTACCTCTTACTATACTCACCCTATTCTGAGAATTAATGGATGACTTCAGTTTTCAGGGCTAACCATCTGGCACCTTTCACCAGCACTAAATTACATTTTAAAACAGGGAAAATTAGAAATCGTATGACATTATAGTTAGCTCTGCAAGGTCCCCTGGTTTTAATCCTGGTGAGAAATTATTGCCTAGGACCTCAAATTATGGGAAATGCATATGTGTTTTAAAAAGTGATGAGTAGGAATAGCAGATTGAAAAATAGAGAAGAAAAGCAAGTAATATGAAATAACCCTTGCTGTTAATTCCTTCCTGCCAATCTGTAGTAGGCGTGTTCAAGAGGAATTTAGAATTCAAAATTCCTGAGGCCAGATCTTCAGCTGATGTCAATAGGCATAGTTCCATTGACTTCAGCTAAGGAAGCTCTGACAATTTACACCAGCTGAGTATCTGCCTCGGTTTTCATAATTTTTCTGAATAACTGCATACATAAGCAGGATATTCTACTGTTATGCAGAATCTTTTGTGTTCTTGTAGGATTTTGAATATAGGTTTCAATAGGCAGACCCAAACTTTTTCTAGACTATTGGGTTTCCTGCTCTTCAACTCCTAACACTAGAAGGCAAACCCCATTCCAGAGGTGCTCCTAGAACTGCAGCTACTGGGGAGCCTGGTTTGTGGTGAGGCCCTAGCAGCATGTGATATTTATTGCTCATATCCTGTGCTACATAGCTTGGAGTATGAGCAGCTTCATGCTGGCAGAGAGCTTCTGGTTGAAGCATGTCACAGGACACACTCCCTTCAATCTAACACATTCCATTCATTTAACTCCCTCCATAAACACACATTGTCCCCTCCCTCTGAAACAGGTCATGGCAAAGCTGTTTCGGGTAGGACATCCATTTAGGGTTGCCAATCCTCCCAGTTTCGCTGGGAGTCTCTCAAAATCAGATTCAATCTCTCGGAGGCTAGTGAAGCCAAACCGGGAGATTTTAGGCTGCTAAAAGTCAGGCGGCACAGCGGAGCTAAGGCAAACTCCCTGCCTGCCCTGAAACCCGCGCTGCTCCCGGAAGCGGCCGGCACGTCCCTGCAGCCCTGGGGAAGGAGGGGGTCTCCACACACTGCCCCCACCCCAAGCGCCGACTCCTCAGCTCCCATTGGCTGGGAACTATGGCCAATGGGAGCTGTGGGGGCGGTGCCTGCAGACAGACTGCGTGCAGAGGGGCTGCAGGGATGTGCCAGATGCTTCTGGGAGTGGCATGGAGCCTTCCTTAGCCCTGCTGTGCTGCCGCCCGAGCTAAGCGCCACCTGGCAGGAGCCCGCACCCCTCATCCCCTCTTCCACCCCAATCTCCTATCCCAGCCTTGAGCCCCTTCCTGCACCCAAGCTCCCTCCCATAGCCCACACCCCTCACCCCCTTTTCCAGGCTCAGCCCGTAGCCCCCTCCTACACTCCAAACCCCTTGTCCCCAGCCCAGAGCCTGCACCCTCTCCCACATCCCAACTCCCTGCCCCAGTCCAGTGAAAGTGAGTGAAGGTGGGGGAGAGTGAGCAATGGAGGGCGGGGGATGGAGTGAGTGGGGCACTGCCTTGGGGAAGCGGTGGGGCAAAGGTGTTTGGGTTTGTGTGATTAGACAGTTGGCAACCCTACATTCATTGTATCTTGAGTATTCCAACCGAAGGGCCTTAACTGAATGACTTTACAGGAGACCTAACAATTATTTGAACCATCTCTGTTAGAAAGCTTATTTTCTCTGGATCCTGGATTTGACCTATGAATCTCTGTCACAAGCATTTGGGACTCTTACTATATCCATGCCTCAGAAGGGTGCTTTGCTACTTACACTATCTGTTGTCTCCCTCCTCCCCCCCTCCTTTGGCATTCCACATATGCTCT
Organism: Chelydra serpentina; assembly: GCA_037349315.1. Taxonomy (NCBI): domain Eukaryota; kingdom Metazoa; phylum Chordata; order Testudines; family Chelydridae; genus Chelydra; species Chelydra serpentina. The sequence continues at coordinate 36,081,427 of JBAIAC010000042.1, forward strand.
TAGCAGCACTAGTTATAGCACAAAACTCAGGGTTCACGTTGAAGGGGAGGATTAGGTAACACAGAGCATACATCCCCTGTTTAAAATAGCACACAAGTTTAATGACTATAGAGGTAGATAACAAAAACAGAAAATGAAAGAGGGAAATAATTCCAGCTCCGACTAGATGGACAAAATACCTGCAATGATTGCAGAACAGACACTATTATGAGCCACACAAGGCTAGTGTAGTTGCCTCTCTTCATGAATGAGGTTTTCCGTAGACAGAATTCTATCTAAACCAGTGTTTAACCAAGAATGTTGTGAGATCATCTGACAGGGGACAGCACTTGGTCCTGCTAGTGAAGGCAGGGAACTGGACTTGATGACCTTTCAAGGTCCTTCCAGTTCTATGAGATAGGCATATCTCCATATATATAGGTTGGATATTAGGAAATATTATTTCACTAGGAGGGTGGTGAAGCACTGGAATGGGTTACCTAGGGAGGTGGTGGAATCTCTATCCTTAGAGGTGTTTAAGGCCCAGCTTGACAAAGATACTGTGCATCTTTCTTATTCTGCTCTGAAGCAAACAGGAACCATACATTCAGCAGTAGCAGCCCACTTTCAGAACTTTCCTAAAACAGAGGCACTACCATAACCAGTGTCTCGCCTCTTTGAGTCCTGGTGTTAAACAACTGCCCTGGGCAAGGGCACAACAAGGCTGTTTAAGAGAATAAATTTACTGCCCATTGATTTGTACAGCTCCTGTGTGCCCTGTGAAATCTGTTTAAATGAATATCAGCTGCCGGAACAAAGCTGAGAAATTGAATAAAAACCTGCTCAGAGTGAAATTCACTGCTCACTCTACTGTAGGAACAAGTTTACTTCTGTTTACATTTCACTGTAGGAACTGTGCTGTACCAGCTCACACAAGGGCTGATGCTGAGGCAAAAAGGGAAAAAAAACATTTTAAAGCAATACATTCACAGATTCATAGTTTAAAACCAGAAGGGACCATTAGATCATCTAGTTTGACTTCCTATATATCTCAAGCCATTACATTTCACCAAGTTAGCCCGTATTGAGCCCAATAACTTGTTTGACTAAAGCATATCTTCCAGAAAGGCAGCCCGTCTTTTTGTTTGTTCAGATTCACCACTGTTACCGCAGAATCAGTGGAGTGGAAGAGCTCTGCTTGGCTCCTTAGACAAATTCATATTCTGAGCATATGGGATAAAGGATAAAATTATTTTAATACATTTTGTAACCATGGGTATTGTATATGGACCTTCTGTTACAGTTGTGGACAACCTGTGGCCCAGCAGGGTAATCTGATTGAGGGTCGTGAGACATTTTGCTGATGTTGACCATTCACAGGTAAGGCCCCCTTCAGCTCCCAGTGGCCACGGTTTGCTGTTCCCGGCCACTGAGAGTTGCGGGAAGCAGCAGGCCGCAGGGCTGTGGAGGTGCTTTGCCAGCGGATGGTCAACATCAGCAAAATGTCTCATGGCCAGGGGCGGCTCCAGGCACCAGCAGAACAAGCTGGGGCTTGGGGCGGTAACCTATTAGGGGCGGCACAGGCAGCGGCCGCCCCCACCCCCCTGGAGCTGGTAACGCTGCCCTGCCCCGGCTAAGCGGGGTCGCACGGCAGCGCCCTCCCCCAAGGTGGGAGGCACCCCTGGCTGCCCTGACCAGCCGGGGCAGGGAGCCAGGGGAGCGGGGTTGTGCCGTGCCGCTCTCCTGTGGTAGCGGCCACCCGCCCCAGGGAGGAGCTGCCCCTGGCTCCCCTGCCCCGGCTGCAGCGGGGAGCGGCGTCCCACAGGGCTGCTCTTCCGCGGCAGGGCCAGCTGCCCCTGGCTGTCCTGCCCTGCCGCAGCCGGAGCAGGAAGCTGGCAGAGAAGGGAGCGGGGCCCCGTCGCTCCCACGCGGGCAGCGGCCGCCCCCGCCCCCGGGAGCCGGTAACGCTGCCCTGCCCCGGCTGAGCGGGGTTGCACGGCAGCGCCCTCCCCCAAGGGGGGAGGCACCCCAGGCTGCTTTGCCCAGCCAGGGCAGGGAGCCGGGGGAGCGGGGTCACCCCCAGTGGGGAGCTGCCCCTGGCTCCCCTGCCCCGGCGGGGAGCGACGTCCCACAGGGCTGCTCTACCGCTGCAGCGGCCAGCCGCCCCTGGCTGCCCTGCCCTGCCACAGCCGGAGCAGGAAGCCGGCAGAGAGGAGAGCAGGGCCCCGTCACTCCCACGCGGGCCGCCCCCCCCCCCCGGGAGCCAGTAACAGCTGCCCTGCCCCGGCTGAGCGGGGTCCCTGGAGCACCGCTCTCCTGCGGCAGAGGCCAGCTGCCCCCCAGCGGGGAGCTGCCCCTGGCTGCCCTGCCCCACCACAGCTGGGATAGGGAGCCGGCTGAGCAGGGAGCGAGGTCCCGCGGCACCGCTCTCGGAAGCGGCCACCTACCCGCCCCCCAAGCTGCCCCTGGCTGCCCTGCTCCTCCGCCTGTAGCGAACAAAAAAGCGGGGTGGGGGGGGGAGAGCCAAATTTTTTTTTGCTTGGGGCGGCAAAAAACCAAGAGCCGGCCCTGCTCATGGCCCGCAATCAGATTACCCTGATGAGCCACAAGTTGCCCACCACTATTCTATTGACTTCACTGGAACTTCATCTGTTTACCCCAGTGGAGGATCTGGCCTTGTTTGGATCCCTTTTCCAGAGTCATAGCAAAGAAACAAGCAGCAATGTTCTCAAGTTGCAGTGGGGGAGGTCTAGGTCACGGGAGGGATAGCTCAGTGGTTTGAGCATTGGCCTGCTAAACCCAGGGTTGTGAGTTTAATCCTTGAGGGAGCCATTTAGGGATCTAGGGCAAAAATCTGTCAGGGGACAGTACTTGGTCCTGCTAGTGAAAGCAGGGGACTGGACTTGATGACCTTTCAAGGTCCTTTCAGTTCTATGAGATAGGCATATCTCCATATATATAGGTTGGATATTAGGAAATATTATTTCACTAGGAGGGTGGTGAAGCACTGGAATGGGTTACCTAGGGAGGTGGTGGAATCTCCATCCTTAGAGGTGTTTAAGGCCCAGCTTGACAAAGCCTTGGCTGGGATGATTTAGTTGGTGTTGGTCCTGCTTTGAGCAGGGGGTTGGACTAGATAACCTCCTGAGGTCTCTTCCAACCCTAATATTCTATGAAATGAAAATATTTGTTTTAAAAGTTAAATTGCTGAGTTGGCTAAGCATTGTGAGCCAATCCCAGCTACCAAAACTACAAAATCAGAGCTAATGTCCTAATGTTTATTTGTCTGGCCTCAGTCTTAAATTCTACTGCTTGATTTGCAGAAATAGTCAGTTTTCCTGGGCATCCTCTGAAAATCTGCAAGATTGAGGCCAACAGGGAGATAATGGGGGCACCTCTTATAACCATAAGATGATGATAATAGTATTTTTTTTCTTGTAAATCACTATGTCAAAGGTTCTATGGACATATGTAATTCTGATGCCTCAAGAAATGCATTGAAAGATCTGGAAAATGAAGCTCCTTTTCTATACAACTTTCTTTACTGGTCTCACATCACAAATAGTTTGTGCTCATGATGGGACAGTAGACAATTCATGTGAGTGAAGTTAAGATGACATCAAACTAATATATTCACAATATGCAATATTTGTACAAGAATAGGAATATATACAATAAATTAGGTGAATATGCTAATTTTGTACTGAGTCGTTACAACTGAGCATTTAGAGGGAATCAGTGCCAATGACTCCTTTAACATTTAAAGCGAGTTATCCCTCATTTAGAGGATATAAATATGACACATCAGCTGTTTTTAAATCTATGAAAGCAATTATCAAATTGCAATTTACTTGTCAAATATACACACACACAAGCGATGCAAAGCTTGGGCTGCTTAGGCAAGTTCAACAGCCTTTTAAAACCATCTGCAAGCATTTTGTTTGAAATGAACATGACTGTTGGATTCAGCATTAACTTTAATTTGATTTTCTTTGAGAATTTTATATACAAGTCCTTTTCATAATTTAGTTTCATCATTGCTGGACATGATATGATTTCTTCCCACAAGCAAGTCTCCCTAGGTTCCTGGTACTGAAGTTTCAGTTGCTACCATGAGTTGACATGAAAGCAATGACTGATTAACCTTTTCTTTTGGCCTCATCTCAGACCAAAAATGTTGCCCTACTGAAGCCCTCAGCTTGCTCCATCGAAACAAAATGCCCCCATACCCTGAGGTTGCTTAATGTACTGATCCCAAATTCAGTAAATAGAACTTCAAGTGTGCTTGAAAACCTGGTGGGTACAGTATCCTAATGATCAGAGAACCAGCCACTGCCATGATCTGAGACTTGCCTAAGTAGGATAAAAATGAAAATGGGTAAGAAATTATATTTTAAAAAAAATCCATGTATCTATATTTTAACTGTTCTGCTTGTTGCTGTTCTGGACATTCTGGACATTCTCTCCTTCCCCCAATTTAACAATGTAACAACACATTAGTTTACAACTACTTTAGGAAACTAAGTGACACCAGGGACTCATATTTTTTATACTGCTGGGAATTTGCTGGGGCATTATATGGCTCTAAGATGGTTTCCACCATCAGTTAGATGTGGGTGTATTGTTAGAAAACACTTCAAGGCAGCTTCAAGATGTCTGCCACTCTTCACATAGATTTTTCCAATTTTTCTAACTCTTCAAGATCTCTTGGGGAAGCTACAGTACCTTAGAAACATTGTTGGGATATTGAGGGGGAGATGAGATTATTCGATCTGGTAAGTAGAAACATGACATTTCAACCACTATCCTCATCCCAAATACCTAGGGAGGTCACTGCACAGGCTTTCTAAGTCAATCATCCTCATCAATCAGACAGGCACCACTTCGTTTTGCAGTCATTTGCACCGGAATATGTTTGCATGTCTCATTAATTTGTCAGCTTCCATTTGGAAAGTATTCTTGTGTAATCAACCAAATTCAGCAGGTAAGCCTAAATGTTTTCACAGGCTATACCTAATGCGATCCTGTAGTCAGCTGTTGACAGTATATGTCACTGAGAACAAGAATGCATCATAATAACAAATGGATACTAGAGAAAATTTGTGTGTGTACATACACATACTTTCTCTTTGTAGATAGATGTGTACACGCGCACAAATTTAGCAATACCTAAGAGAAACTAAAAAAAAGATTTTACTTCATAAAGACTTTTATGACTATAATTCCACATATGACTAAAATAAGTATACTATTTAAATACAATAAAAACCATAAAGAGCTGTATTGCTAAGTTGTCAAAAGTCACATTGTAACTTGTCAGCTGCAAAGATTTCTAAGAAGCCTGTTTTTTGAGTAATGGCATTTGAAGAAATGCACTTATCTGAAGAAAGAGTGTGTTATAGATTTCTGTAAATCAAACATTAGCCAAAAAACAGTTCCCCTATATCCATTCTGACTTCACCACTTTGAATATATATATCACACACACTGAGCTAAGTCCTGTTGTTTAAATCAATACTACTATGACTGACACTGTGTAAATACCTCAGACAGACAGATGAATAGACACCCACCTGAGTAAAGACAGCAGAATTTTCCCACCTGTATACATTACATTCACAGTATCATACCCACAATAACACTGGTGCACACACAAATACTATATTGGTGGATAATAAGCACTCAAAACTAATTTTATCCATTTCTTCCAAGCACTCATATAACTGGCTCATGAGAACGAATGCTGCTTGGTGAAAGTCCCCTAAATTTTCCATTATTATTATGATGTGGTGGCAAAAATCTCATTCACTGAAGCATAAATGGCTACATTCACCATCTCCTATTTTTTCCTGTCCCCAGGGAAAAGAATGTCTCTTGTTAATGAGAGCAGTACCCAGCAGCAGCTACAATTAAAAGTCTCTTGATGTTCCTGTTATAATTCCCATTTGTGAAGGGTTGTGGGTTGTTGTTGTTGTTTTTTAATTCACCCATTTCTTTTTCACAACAAATTTTCATAAAACAATTAAGCTGCTTCTAGTTCAAGATAGTGAGTGCTCTTAAAAATGTGCATTTGTTGTAATTCCCTAAGTATAGGGTGTGACAGGTTGGTCTCACCGAAACCACCTTGGTGCTGCCACTGGTGTGCCAAGGCTACTTCTGCCCCTGCTTCCTTGCCTTTTCCAGCTTGGGCCTCCCGAATCCTGTCTGTTTTGAGCCAGATCCGCTGATCTGCTGCAAACACAGACCCAGGTCCAAACCACGTCCCCTAACAGCTGTAGGGCTCCTGGAAGCAGCTCAGGAAGTGCTCTTGCCTTTGACACCCAGGTGCCCAACTCCCAATGGGGTTCAAACCCTGAATAAATCCGTTTTACCCTGTATAAAGCTTATACCGGGTAAACTCATAAATAGTTCGCCTTCTATTTCAAAGATAGAAAGATATGCACAGCTGTTTGCCCCCCCCCCCCCCCCCAGGTATTAACACGTACTCCAGGTAACTTAATAAGTAAAAAGTGATTTTAATAAGTACAGAAAGTAGGATTTAAGTGATTCCAAGTCGTGACAGACAGAACAAAGAGAATTACTAAGTAAAATAAAATAAAACACACGTCTGTCTAATCGCACTGGACACAGATAAAAACCTCACCAGTTCCAGCAAACTTCCTTTTACAGGCTACAGTCCTCCTAGCCTGGGTCCAGAAATCGCTCACACCCCCTATTGTCTTTGTCCTTTGTTCAGTCTCTTTCAGGTAGGTCCTTGGGGGGTGGAGAGCCTCTCTCTTTAGCTGAAGACAAAATGGAGGGGTCTTCCCAGGGTTTAAATAAACTTTCTCCTTCCCCCCTCCGTAGCATCATGTTACCCTGGAGTTTTGGGACCACATGGGCAAGTCACATGTCCATGCACATTTCAGAAACTAGCCCAGTGACATTCTTGGCCAAGCTCAGATGTGGATTGGGCGCATTCCTTTCTCCAGACATGATCCCATGCTCTTACCAAGGCTATGTATAAAACCAGCAAATATAAAACCAATATTCATAACTTCAACTACAACGATGATACATGCATACAAACAGGAGGAATAGATTCAGTAGATCATAACTTTTACAGAGATATGTTACATGACACATGTAGCATAAAACATATTCCAGTTACATCATATATACATTTATAAGCATCTCCCCATAAAGTTTCATTGGGGACACCGTCACATAGGGAATAGCACTAAAGTCAGTAAGTGGCAATTTAAGGGTCCCCACTAAAGGCATTAGAATGAAGTCCAAATCAAAACCCGGGATCTGAACTTTGTGGAAGTTTGGAGCCAAATCCCTATAATGGGCTATATCCTTACCCCAGATTCAAACGTACGAAACTTTGAGAAAGTTTAGCTCCAGATCTGGATATTGATGCTTAGTCTGATTTCTAATGAGTGTCTGCTTGGTCTTTACATACTGGTTGTGGTTAGTGAATTTATATCTAGATCCATAAAGTCTCTCAGAACTGTTTCTTGGTTCTTTTCAAATGCTATTACCCACAGGAAATTGTATTATAAAAGCTGAACACTATGTTCATTTTCCAGGATATATTCACATGTCAAGGTTTTTTGGGAGGGAAAAATCATTTTAATGTGATCGTTTGTTGGGCCTTAGGGTAAAATTACATTTCACAGCTCCCTTGTTCCCATGCTATGGTAAAAAAGAGATTGATGTCTGAAATTTCAACTGTATTTGTATTACAAATTTGTTTGACTCCCTTGAGAATAATTGTCTCATATCATTTGAAGGCTGGTAATTCTTATGGAATGACCTCTGTGTTATAATTACAGCAAGAATACTAGCATGTTACTAGGCAAAGTGAAAGTTAATGTTCTTGGTTTCTGTCTTTGTTGTTTTTATTAAATTGCTCCCCTTTAAAAGAAATACCTAGAGATATGGAGTTTTACTCTAGAGGCCTTTTTCTAGATAATACAATGTCTTTCTCTGCAAAACATTTATGAGTATTAAGGATTATCTGTAGTTTGCAAGGTGTTTTTAAAGTCGTCTTGTATTTCTGGAACATATTAGCTAAAATGAACCCTTTACAAGAGTTTAAAGATTTTCATTTTAGAGTTATCTGTTTTCTACCACTGAATTGCTGTTCAAATATGCTGCTTCAAATAGTTTGTAGTTTTCTGAGAACAGGTTCAACAGTGGTTTACATGCATACATTTCATTATCAGGATGTAAAACTGAATTACTAATAGTCTGCTCAATAGGAGAGATAATCCATGGGAAGCTGGTAAGAGATCTGGGCATGACAGTGGACAGAACATTAGACATGCAAAATTAGATGCGAGTTTGCAGCATGATGTGGCAGGAAAAAAGGTAATGCAATTTTGGATAGTATATTGTTGGGATCTGTGTCCTTTATGCTGGTCTTCCTGAACCATTAGATAGATAGATAGATAGATAGATAGATAGATAGCACTAGACAGTGTTCTGTAGACCTTAGTCTGAGAACCTGTGTATGGATGAGTATGGATTCATCTATATGGAAATTTTTCATGTGTCTGTATGCATTTCCCCCCATACCCTTATTGCAAATGGATAATTACCATTAAAACTCTGCTAGGATTTTCACATTCAAATTCTTTCTGCCTCATTGAGGTGATAATAAATTCCTCAAAATATTATCACTCAGCGTGTATGTAGTTCTGAATGTTCTAGGATCTATTCTCCTCTTGATTTACAAGGCAAATTACCTGTGGTAACCCATGTTAATGCTAGTGGGCGTTTTTGCACATAAATCCTGACTGCATCAGGTTATTCTGATATGATTCTTCTGTTTAAACAAATCCAGTAACATGTTCCAAAAGGGCTTACTTCTCTTAACAGTAGGTCTTATATAAATTCTTGAGCTAGTATTTAAAACTGAAATGCAGCTTGGGGTGTCTGTTAGGGTTATTTGCTTCATGTAAAAAGTATCAGAGATGCCATTTTCCTAGGCAGAAACTGTTGTAACTTAGATACCTTGCTGTAGAATTGCTAGTAAACACTGGGGGCCTGATTCTCTCCTACATTAAGCCTTTAATTGCAACCACCTTGTGATATAAATATATAAAATAAACTATATTCCAGCTAATTTCCCCCTGTACTTCCTAGAACAATGCTCATTGGAGAAACTTGGAATTGACATCTCTAAAATTGTTGTTGTTTAATTGTGCACACTATGAACATCTCATTATCACAGGCAGCAACAGCAACTAGATCTTTCCAAGTTTTAGTAGCAGATCTCTTGCCTCTGTTTTTAGGTGATTGTGGGGGGAGAAGAACATCTCCACTTCCCCAATTTGTGAGTTAGTTATAGTGATAGACAATTTTAGATTACGCATGTAAATTAGATTGTGCATATTTTTCATTACCTTATGACCTAGAGAGTTCAAATTTGTCATACATGACTACAAAAAAAGTTTCCTAAAGTAATTTCAGTTAAATGACTTGATAGCTTTGTAAAGTGAGCCTGCACAGAGGCTGTCTAGTGACAGAATTAGAGGAAAATGAGAAACTTTGTTGAAGAGTAATGAGAATGTTTTGGCCATTGCCTTTGATGGATATGGTGGAAAAATAGTTAAAGTGCTTGCTGTGTTAATATCAGCTGACATAACAATTGTTTCCAGAGAACCAGACTTCTGAATTCTCACATAAAACACTAGGGAGCTTGAACAAGGCGAAAGAATTTAAGGTTTGGAGGGGGAAAAAAGGAAAGAAAAACATTATATGTGTTTGGCTACTTCAAACTCATTTTTTTTCAGCTGAAATGGAGATGATATTGGGAGGCTGGGGAGTGACACATGCCAAGTTTGAAAGAGCATTAGTATTGCTACTTAACCTGAGGCTCTTACCTTATCAACTCACATGCTGAAGAATCTTTAATCAGCACCTTTCTTCTAGCATCAAAATGAAAACTGGTTTATAGGGTGAGAAGTAATAAAAAGCTCTCTTGAAAACTTTGCAATTCTTGACTAGTATAGCCTGTTCCTTGCATTGCTCTCCCAATGGGCCAGATCGTAGCTGGCCTTTATGCAGGAGCGCAATGGGGGAAGGGCTACAACAAAGAGCTTTCTCCTGCTCTGCACTGTGCATGTAGAGGGCCACGCAGAAATGTAGCCTGTGCATGGAGGGAAGTGCAGGGACTGGTCCTTGAATATTCTCCCAAGGCTACAGGTTACCCCAAACAAGGAAAATATCAGGCAGGGCCATGACTCTGACCCTCCTCTGCACAGATTCACAGAGCAAGACAGTGCAAGTTGCATCCCATAAGAGGGTGTAGCAGTGACAGTGATCCCTCCCCATGACAAGGAGCTCTGGGATGAGGCATACTCCCTGAAACAGAATGGCTGTTTGTGCCCCCACTGGGGTTGATGGCTCTGTGATACTCCTAATACAAGGCTTAAAAGACTCCAGTGGAGGCCTTTGTTGCTAAAAACTAAGACTTGCTAGATGTAACAGGAATATCTATTACACTTTTTGTAAATTTACTTCAATAAAGATTTTTTTAAATGCATTGTATGGTTCAAGGTGCTACAGAACAGCTTTATTTGATCTGGACCAGTCTATGTTTTGGCTGGCATGCTCTATCCAAGGTCCTCTGCCATAGTTCTCATGTAGCACATGCTCATTAAAACACCTCTGTTTAAAGAGGTATGTCTAATATAACAAGCTTGACAAAGTACAAAGCTTACCAGTGCTGTTTCCCTCAGCTTAATGTAGCCTAAAGGCTGCTCTACATTACACTGACTGTCCACAGCCCCATGGGGTAGCTGTGGATCACTGAGGTGTAGGGAATTATCTTACACATAACCGTTAATAGTCTGACCCAAAGTCTGTTAAATTCAATGAGAAAAGGGCCTTGGATCAGGAGCTAAGCCAAGTTTAAGGCCATTCTGCACCCCAAACACAAATAGAACCCTTCAGGATTTGCCATCTCCTACATGGTACCCTTCTTCTTTACCCCACTTATTTTAGTGCTTGAAGTTGTGCAGGTGCTTAAGTACCTTGCAAAATCATAGCCTTAACAGCCAAACTTGGGAGCTCTGAATTGAGTAAGAGTGAGGACAGATAAGCCCTAATTGTGCCTAGTTTAGTTTACTTTGATCATGTAAACTGCTATCCATTTTTAACATGGCTGTTTCAATGGCTATCACACCTTTAAAGGGCTGTGTTGTTCTTTTTCTAAGTTGTCTGTCCCTCCTGCCCCCCCCACCCCCCGACCTGAAATATTTTGCTAGGACACAAAGTACAAACCACTAAGAAGTATTAATTATACCATATCCAGAACCATTTTCTTTTTGCTTCTTGTTATTCAGTAACAATTATTTTTAAACATCCTGATCCCATGTATTCTTCTTTGGGCGATTTCACGTGTCCATTCCACTTTAGGTGTGTGCATGCCCAGTGCGCCACAGTTCTTGATATTTTCCCTTACTGGTACACCAGGGCAGCACATATGTCATCAGCCACTTCACGTTGCTGCACAATAGTATAAAGGGTGGAGCTGCCTCTAACCCCCCTTGCTTCCTTCTCAGCACCCGTGATTGGTAGTCAAACTGCATCGAGTTGCTACTGCAAGTTTCTCCCTTTGCAGGGAAATTATCTTCCTTTCTGTAAATAGTTAAGATAGTGATATTCATTAATATTAGATTAGTGTAGGTCGTCTTTGTTATTTTTCTTGCAGTGTGGGTTCCCTCTTTTTCATGCCCTGTACCAGGGTATGCATCAGTCTCTGTATTTTAAGCCTTGTGACAGCTGCAAAAAATCTATGGCAGTGAGTGACCATCATTCCATGTGCCTGAAGTGTCTTGTGAAAGTCACATTCGAGATCACTGCCAAAATTACTGTGACTTCAAACCCCAGACGAAAGGAACAGAGATGCAACTGTGCCACACCCTCAAGGAGTCTGTCCTGCATCTGCTTTCTGAACCTTCTTTGGTATTGGTAAGGAGTGAACTTTGGCACCAATCCCCTTCTCCAATGCTGACAAAGAAGCACAAAAGATCAGACCCCTGACTGAAGGAGCCAAGATTTGGCCCTGCTAGGGGATCAAGGTCCGAGTTTCCATCCACCAGTAAACAATCAAGAGGCCAGGATAGACCATCTTCTGGAAAGAGATGTTCCCCGATATTAACCTCTTCTTGTCTGGTGTTATCAGTTCCGGCACCAGTGCCCAGGCAGCACCAACCCCCACTAAGGTGCCAACTCCTTTGGTGGAATAACAGCACCAGTAAAGTCTCTCAGTACAAATGAAACTGGAGGCCTATGCAACAGCATGAGACCTACTCTCCCTCTTGGTACCAGACTCTCTGATGGTCCAGGAAACAAGCCAGGCAGTACCAGTGGATCATCGGGCCCTGGCTACGGACTCACCTCAGAGTTGTGATTAAGCTCTCAGGACCATGGGGGTCTAGATCTTCAGAATGTCCAGTGCTCTCTTGACTGGTGCAGTCCAGGGGTACACCCAGCATGCTGTCCCTGGTGCCAATATTTCTGGAAAGACAGCCCTGGACTTTGGTATTACCTGGCACAGCACCACTATGGTCAGGTGACTCAGGGCCCTCCTCAGAGTCTGAAGTAGTGTTGTAATAACTGGACCTACAAATTTACTCTAATTGTAAGCTCAACTATAAAAAGCATGTAAAAGTATGGAATTCCCACTGTTTCCTGGGACCCTGGACCTTTGTCATCGAGATCCAGAGAGGTATCTAGATCAGACTGTGCCAGAAGGAGGGGTCCAGATGACATTGCCACCCCTACCAGTTCCAGATGAATCCCAAAACCACCTGAGATGAAAACAGGATCGGACTTTAACAGCAGCAGCAGCTCCAGCCCATTTCAACTAACTTCTCTTTTCCCCAAAGGACAGCTTATTAACATCTTTGATACCATTTAGGAGACTCTAACAAGGGTTTTTTTTTTCCTTCTAAAACTCCAGCTGAAGGGAAAGGGAAAAATGTTTTTGTTAAAATGAAAAGCTTTCTTAACACATTACATTTCAAAGGCTTTAACTGTTTCCCCTTCTTTTCTGTATCTTTAATAAAAGATTAAAAGGATTTTTAGTGGTGTGTTTGCCATGGCTGAAATCTCTGTATACCAAACCCCAAGCCTTGTTTAACACTATTTAGTGTTGGACAGTGCCTGGGCTATGTTAACATCTTTGGGCCCCTATATTCCCTCTATATTAATACAACATTTTTGGCACTCAGTATGGGACCTAAAGGATTAATACATACTCAAAATGCCTTAGCAAAAAACCAATGGTTTTTAAAGTTAGTTTAAAACAACTCACTTACAGACAGCCCCCCAGCCTGAAGCAAATACTCACCAGCAACCACACACCATACAACAAAAACACTATCCCAGGAACCTATCCTTGCAACAAAGCCCGTTGCCAACTCTGTCCACATATCTATTCAAGTGACACCATTATAGGACCTAATCACATCAGCCACACCATCAGGGGCTCGTTCACCTGCACATCTACCAATGTGATATATGCCATCATGTGCCAGCAATGCCCCTCTGCCATGTACATTGGCCAAACTGGACAGTCTCTATGCAAAAGAATAAACGGACACAAATCTGACATCAGGAATCATCACATTCAAAAGCCAATAGGTGAACACTTCAACCTCCCTAATCACTCAATGACTGATATAAAAGTAGCAATTTTGCAACAGAATAACTTCAAAAACAGGCTCCAACGAGAAACTGCGGAATTGGAATTAATATGCAAACTAGATACCATTACCTTAGGCTTGAATATTGACTGTGGATGGCTCAGTCATTACGTTAATTGAATTTATTCCCCCCCCCTAACACCTTTCTGTCAACTGTCTGTAATGGGCCATGTTGATTATCACTTCAAAAGTTTCTACTGATAACAGTTCCTTTCAATTAAGTAGCCTCTTAACGTTGGTATAGGCACTTCCACCTTATCATGTTTCTTTGAATGTATAAATATCTGTTCACTATATGTTCCATTCCATGCATCCGATGAAGTGGGTTCTTAACCCACGAAAGCTTATGCTGAAATAAATTTGTTAGTCTCTAAGGTGCCACAGGTATTTTTCTTGTTTTCTTTTTAAAACAATAGTTTGTTTTAAAATTCTTATGTTTTAAGCTTGTTTAAAATAAGCACACAAAGCAATACATTTATGTTTTTGCTTTTTTCAAAAAGAGAGGGTTAACAATTTTTTAAGTTTATTATTTTTGTAAAATATGTTAACAAATGTTTTATTTTAATTTTTTTTATTTTAAGGTTTGTATTTTCTTTGATTAATAATAATTTTAAAGGTTTAAGGTATTAAAAAAAAAAAGCATAACCAAAGTGTTTTAAATTGTTGAAGGTGAAGTTGCTAAAACAGATTTTTACTAAAATAACATATTGGGTAGCCCTCCTTGTTAACCAAATGCCAGCCGCATTCAGGATTGCTGCTGCACTGACTAAAAATAAATTTCAAACCACCAAAACCAAAGGCTCTTGCAAGCAAAACCAAACTTTTTGGTGATGTTTCTAATTGTTTTTGTTTTTTAAATTTTTCTTGTTGTTTATGCTATTTTTTTTCAGTGTTTCCCCCCTTTTTGTTGGGTGTTTCAAAAAGCTCATGAATGCAAAACTGGTTCCAAAATAACATCGCGAACAGGGGCTGCAAACAGGGGAGTTTGAGAGGAATTGCTCCAGGTAAAGCAGGAGCAAATACAGGACCCTTGGGGTAAGTGGCTGTCTGTAGTGTGTGTTTGGGGGTACTTGCTGTGTGCTGAGCTTGTGTCTGTCTGTTTGTTTGTTCATTTGTTTGTTTGCAGGACCGTGTGCTGTGGCTGGCAGTTGGAAGCTGCGAGCTTCTACACCAGGGGGCGGGGCTAATCAATCAGGGAGGCCGGGGCTTTATAAAGCCGTCCACAAGCGACCAGGGAGCTTTGCGAACAGGGGAGTTTGAGAGGAATTGCTCCAGGTAAAGCAGGAGCAAATACAGGACCCTTGGGGTAAGTGGCTGTCTGTAGTGTGTGTTTGGGGGTACTTGCTGTGTGCTGAGCTTGTGTCTGTCTGTTTGTTTGTTCATTTGTTTGTTTGCAGGACCGTGTGCTGTGGCTGGCAGTTGGAAGCTGTGAGCTTCTACACCAGGGGGCGGGGCTAATCAATCAGGGAGGCCGGGGCTTTATAAAGCCGTCCACAAGCGACCAGGGAGCTTTGCGAACAGGGGAGTTTGAGAGGGAGTTTGGAAGGGGAGTGCGAAGGGGGCAAGCTATCCTTGCCATTCCTAATTCTTTTTACCCAAACTAAAGGGAGAGGCAGAGCAACCAGGTGGCTGCGGACGGGGGAACTCTTCTAAAAAGACTGTCAGTCAGCTGCGCACCAGCGGAGCAGCGCATAGCAGAGAAGCAAACAGGTGGAGTTAGCCTGGGAGTTCGCCTGGAGAGAACCTACTGAGGCATCCCCCTTGCAGGTTTCCCTGAGTAGCTTCTGCCACAAGTGAGAAAACTCTTCAAAGGAAGGAACTATGGATGCTGAGCGATCCGCTGTCGTGACCTGCACAGGATGTGCCATGTTTGTCTTTCTTCCACAGGATAGAAGCGACTTTGTCTGTACAAAGTGCAAGCTGATCTCCATATTGGAGGAGAAGATTCAAGGTCTGGAGAAACGAGTATCAACCCTGCGTTCCATAAAAGAAAATGAGGAGTTCCTGGATAGACGTCAGGATAGGCTTCAGCGGGCACAGTGTTGTGAGGATTCAGAGCAGGCTGCGTAGCGGGGACAGAAGGCCAGCGAGGATAATTGGCGGCATGTGACCTCCAGAAGAGGAAAGAGTATGAGACAAGTCCATGTACAAGAAACGCATATTCAGATGAGCAACCGTTTTCATGTTCTCTCCACAGCCACTAGTGCAGAGAGTGGAGTGAATGATGCATCTGAGGGAACAGAGCAGAAGGAGACTCCACTGATTGGAAGGCATGAGATGCACAGTCCTAGGGATGGGGGTTCCACGACCACCACTCCCAAGAGGAGGAGGAGGGTGGTGGTGGTCGGGGACTCTCTCCTCAGGGGGACTGAGTCATCTATCTGCCGCCCTGACCGGGAAAACCGAGAGGTGTGCTGCTTGCCAGGGGCTAGGATTCGTGATGTGACGGAGAGACTGCCGAGACTCATCAAGCCCTCAGATCGCTACCCCTTCCTGCTTCTCCACGTGGGCACCAATGATACTGCCAAGAATGACCTTGAGCGTATTACTGCAGACTACGTGGCTCTGGGAAGAAGGATAAAGGCGTTTGAGGCGCAAGTGGTGTTCTCGTCCATTCTCCCTGTGGCAGGAAAAGGCCGGGGTAGAGACCGTCGAATCGTGGAAGTCAACGAATGGCTACGCAGATGGTGTCGGAGAGAAGGGTTTGGATTCTTTGACCATGGGATGGTGTTCCAAGAAGGAGTGCTAGGCAGAGACGGGCTCCACCTGACGAAGAGAGGGAAGAGCATCTTTGGAAGCAGGCTGGCCAACCTAGTGAGGAGGGCTTTAAACTAGGTTCACCGGGGGAAGGAGACCAAAGCCCCGAGGTAAGTGGGGAAGTGGGATACCGGGAGGAAGTACAAGTAGGTGAGTGCAAGAGGGGAGGGCTCCTGCCCCATACTGGGACAGCAGGACGATCGGTGAGTTATCTTAAATGCCTATACACAAATGCAAGAAGCCTGGGGAACAAGCAGGGAGAACTGGAAGTCCTGGCACAGTCAAGGAATTATGACGTAATTGGAATAACAGAGACTTGGTGGGATAACTCACACGATTGGAGTACTGTCATGGATGGATATAAACTGTTCAGGAAGGATAGGCAGGGCAGAAAAGGTGGGGGAGTTGCGTTGTATGTAAGAGAGCAGTATGACTGCTCAGAGCTCCAGTATGAAACTGCAGAAAAACCTGAGAGTCTCTGGATTAAATTTAGAAGTGTGAGCAACAAGGGTAATGTCGTGGTGGGAGTCTGCTACAGACCACCAGACCAGGCGGATGAGGTGGACGAGGCTTTCTTCCAGCAACTAACAGAAGTTACTAGATCACAGGCCCTGGTTCTCATGGGTGACTTTAATCACCCCGACATCTGCTGGGAGAGCAATACAGCCGTCCACAGACAATCCAGGAAGTTTTTGGAAAGCGTAGGGGACAATTTCCTGGTGCAAGTGCTGGAGGAACCAACTAGGGGAAAAGCTCTTCTTGACCTGCTGCTCACAAACAGGGAAGAAATAGTAGAGGAAGCAATAGTGGATGGGAACCTGGGAGGCAGTGACCATGAGATGGTCGAGTTCAGGATCCTGACACAAGGAAGAAAGGAGAACAGTAGAATACAGAGCCTGGACTTCAGAAAAGCAGACTTTGACTCCCTCAGGGAACTGATGGGCAAGGTCCCCTGGGAGAATAACATGAGGGGGAAAGGAGTCGAGGAAAGCTGGCTGTATTTTAAAGAAACCTTATTGAGGTTGCAGGAACAAACCATCCCGATGTGTAGAAAGAAAAGTAAATATGGCAGGCGACCAGCTTGGCTTAACAGTGAAATCCTTGCTCGTCTTAAACACAAAAAAGCAGCTTACAAGAAGTGGAAGATTGGACAAATGACCAGGGAGGAGTATAAAAATATTGTTCAGGCATGCAGGAGTGAAATTAGGAAGGCCAAATCACACTTGGAGTTGCAGCTAGCTGGAGATGTTAGGAGTAACAAGAAGGGTTTCTTCAGGTATGTTAGCAACAAGAAGAAAGTCAAGGAACGTGTGGGCCCCTTGCTGAATGAGGGAGGGAACCTAGTGACAGAGGATGTGGAGAAAGCTAGTGTACTCAATGCTTTTTTTGCCTCTGTCTTCACAGACAAGGGCAGCTCCCAGATGGCTGCACTCCGCAGCACGGTATGGGGAGGAGGTGACCAGCCCTCTGTGGAGAAAGAAGTAGTTCGGGACTATTTAGAAAAGCTGGACGAACACAAGTCCATGGGGCCGGATGCACTGCATCCGAGGGTACTAAAGGAGTTGGCCGATGTGATTACAGAGCCATTGGCCATTATCTTTGACAAATCATGGCAATCGGGGGAGGTCCCGGATGACTGGAAAAAAGCTAATGTAGTGCCCATCTTTAAAAAAGGGAAGAAGGAAGATCCGGGGAACTACAGGCCAGTCAGTCTCACCTCAATCCCTGGAAAAATCATGGAACAGGTCCTCAAGGAATCAATTTTGAACCACTTAAAGGAGGGGAAAGTGATCAGGAACAGTCAGCATGGATTCACCAAGGGCAAGTCATGCCTGACTAACCTAATTGCCTTCTATGATGAGATAACTGGCTCTGTGGATGAGGGGAAAGCAGTGGATGTGCTATTTCTTGACTTTAGCAAAGCTTTTGATACAGTCTCGCACAGCGTTCTTGCCAGCAAGTTAAAGAAGTATGGGCTGGATGAATGGACGGTAAGGTGGATAGAAAACTGGCTGGATGGTCGTGCTCAATGGGTAGTGATCAATGGCTCCATGTCTAGTTGGCAGTCGGTATCAAGTGGAGTGCCCCAAGGGTCGGTGCTGGGGCCGGTTTTGTTCAATATCTTCATCAACGACCTGGAGGATGGTGTGGACTGCACCCTTAGCAAGTTTGCAGATGACACTAAACTGGGAGGAGTGGTTGATACGCTGGAGGGTAGGGATAGGATACAGAGGGACCTAGACAAATTAGAGGATTGGGCCAAAAGAAATCTGATGAGGTTCAACAAGGACAAGTGCAGAGTCCTGCACTTAGGACGGAAGAATCCCATGCACTGCTACAGACTAGGGACCGAATGGCTGGGCAGCAGTTCTGCAGAAAAGGACCTAGGGGTTACAGTGGACGAAAAGCTGAATATGAGTCAACAGTGTGCCCTTGTTGCCAAGAAGGCTAACGGCATTTTGGGCTGTATAAGTAGGGGCATTTCCAGCAGATCGAGGGACGTGATTATTCCCCTCTATTCGGCACTGGTGAGGCCTCATTTGGAGTACTGTGTCCAGTTTTGGGCCCCACACTACAAGAAGGATGTGGATAAATTGGAAAGAGTCCAACGGAGGGCAACAAAAATGATTAGGGGGCTGGAGCACATGACTTATGAGGAGAGGCTGAGGGAACTGGGATTGTTTAGCCTGCAGAAGAGAAGAGTGAGGGGGGATTTGATAGCTGCTTTCAACTACCTAAAAGGGGGTTCCAAAGAGGATGGATCTAGACTGTTCTCAGTGGTAGAAGATGACAGAACAAGGAGTAATGGTCTCAAGTTGCAGAGGGGGAGGTTTAGGTTGGATATTAGGAAAAACTTTTTCACTAGTAGGGTGGTGAAGCACTGGAATGGGTTACCTAGGGAGGTGGTGGAATCTCCTTCCTTAGAGGTTTTTAAGGTCAGGCTTGACAAAGCCCTGGCTGGGATGATCTAGTTGGGGTTGGTCCTGCTTTGAGCAGGGGGTTGGACTAGATGACCTCCTGAGGTCCCTTCCAACCCTGAGATTCTATGATTCTATGATTTTGTTGCTTCTTTTAAAAGGAGGCAACACACTTGGGTGAAAATGCCATCAGGCTAAAGTTCTTTGCCAAGTGAGCAAGCTTAACTACTAATGCATAAAACGTTCATCATTTGTGCAAATATACAGCATGAACTATGGTAGTAGCAAAATGTGGGATGGAGTTTTTGCCATCTTTTCTCATTCTGGGCAAGCAGCCAAAGAGGTGATAAGAGCTAGTTTGTTTCTTAACATCTTACAAACAAGCAACAGCAACAGTTTGAAGTTTTGTTTTAGCTACAAATAAAGTAAGTTGTAAGTTCTTACCTTTGTTTATATTTGGAGGGTTTAACTGTCATTTTTGTAACATCTACTCAAGTAATATGTAATATATCTCTCAATTTTGGTACTGTATACACAAATTGAAAACCTTAAAATATAACCAAATATCTTTCCTTTCCTTCTTCTAAATGCTTTAACTAAAATAAGGATTCTGTTTGTAATTGTGGTTTTTTAAACAGATGTCCAGTCCTACGTGGAATTGGTTCATTAAAAAAAAAGAGAGAGAGAGAGAGAAAGATGATGTTTTCATAGATTCATAGATTCTAGGGCTGGAAGGGACCTCGAGAGGTCATCGAGTCCAGCCCCCTGCCCTTATGGCAGGACCAAATACTGTCTAGACCATCCCTGATAGACATTTATCTAACCTACTCTTAAATATCTCCAGAGATGGAGATTCCACAACCTCCCTGGGCAGTTTATTCCAGTGTTTAACCACCCTGACAGTTAGGAACTTTTTCCTAATGTCCAACCTAAACCTCCCTTGCTGCAGTTTAAGCCCATTGCTTCTTGTTCTGTCCTTAGAGGCTAAGATGAACAAGTTTTTTCCCTTCTCCTTAGATACCCTTTTAGATACCTGAAGACCGCTATCATGTCCCCTCTCAGTCTTCTCTTTTCCAAACTAAACAAACCCTCTCCAATTTCTCCACATCTTTCTTGAAATGCGGTGCCCAGAACTGGACACAATACTCCAGTTGAGGCCTAACCAGTGCAGAGTAGAGCAGAAGAATGACTTCTCGTGTCTTGCTCACAACACACCTGTTAATGCAGCCCAGAATCAAGTTTGCTTTTTTTGCAACAGCATCACACTGTTGACTCATATTTAGCTTGTGGTCCACTATAACCCCTAGATCCCTTTCTGCTGTACTCCTTCCTAGACAGTCTCCTCCCATTCTGTATGTGTGAAACTGATTGTTCCTACCTAAGTGGAGCACTTTGCATTTGTTGTAATAACTGGGCCTACAAATTTACACTAATTGTAAACTCAGCTGTGAAAAGTATGTAAAAATTGATAAAATGTCAAAATACTCTATAAAAACAAATGTGAACAGGAAAATTTACAAAAACTAGACAAACTAAATTGCTGTACTCAAAAAGTCTTTGAGTAGACCTATGTTAAAATCCTGCCTAGTAAAAACAAAAGATGTGGAACCAGAAATTAGTAAACCAAAATTGATGAGTCAAAAACTAGGCCTAATTGGTGAACAAAACAATGAGGAGATGGGCTATTCCCTTAAAGAAGAAACTTTCGTTGGGGGGGGGGGGGTGGAAGGGGCTGGAAAATGGAGAAACCAGATGGAGGTTACTGAAGCGAGCTGCACCATCATGGTTAACACCCCCAACCATTTCCTGGGACCATGGGCCTTTGTCATCCTGACCATGAGAGATGTCCTGACTTGACTGGGCCAAAGAGAGGGATCCAGATGACATTGCCACTGCTACCAGCTCTAGCTGAATCCCAAACAACACCTGAGATGAAATGGGATTGGACTTGACCATCTAAGATACTGTCAAACAAGGGGCTTTTCCTTCTAAAATATGTTATTGAAATGAAAGCTTTACATTTCAAAAGCTTTAACTGATTTTCCTTCTTTTCTGTATCTTTAATAAAAGGTTAAAATAATTTTTAAGGGTGTTTGCCATGGTACTAAAGCAGGCTGAAGTGTCTGAATGCCAACCCCTGAACTTTGTTTAACACTGTTTAATGCTGAACAGTGACTGGATTGTTTTAACATCTTTGGGCCCCTATGTTGCATCTAAATTAATACAACAGTAAGTTCTTATGCCCCTCAGCCTGGGATAGATGACAGAACTCCCCTTCACTTTCATCAAGGGAATTCTATTACTGGTGCCCACTGGATGTCTAGAGACAGTCCAGGGAAAGGTACGCTTGCAGCAGTCATGGTTGAGGTCCCATGCTGTACTCATGGCTGCAGGGCATGCCTCCCACTTCCAGATCCTCTCTGGTTCCTCAGCCTTTCGGATCTCCTAGTAGACAACAGGCTAGCTCACATGAACAGGGCATTATTGTCAGTACCAAGCGAGACCCTCAAAGCCTGACTCAGGCTTCAAAACCTCAGCCCACTGCACTTCTGGAGGATCAGTCTACAATTCCTTCACATTTTTCCTCCTCATCACCTGATGAGATGGTACTTCCCTGGGATTCCTCACCTATCCACGATGATTAGAGAGCTTATCAAGATCTTTTAAAGAGAGTAGATACATCTCTTGATGTTCCTGATAGGTGGTCCAGGAGAGTTCTCACAGGCTGGTGCACATTTTGGTTTCAGCAGGGCCTTCTAGAGGGGTTCTACCTGTCAATGATTCCATACTAGAGCCTACAAAATCATTGTGGTGAACATCATCTTCCCTGATTCTGACATCTCAGAGAACTGAGAGACGGTACCATGTCCATTCTCATGGCTATGAACATTTTTATATCCATCCTTTGCTGTGTTCCTCAGTAAAGTAAATGAAAGAGCACATCAAGGATGACCTTCTGCCCTAAAGTACATAGACACAAAGAAATTAAACTTTTTCAGCAGAAAAATGTATTCCACATCTGGTCTACAATTTTGAATTGCTAACCACAAAACCTTTTGGCAAGATAAGGGTTCTCTCTCTGGGACAATATGGGGAAGTACTCAGACAGGTTGTGAAAGGATGCCAGACAGAAATTCCAAGCCATGTTGCACAAGGGGAAACTAACGGCTCAGATCTTTCTGAGAGCATCCTTGGATGGGGGAGATTCAGCAGCTAGAATCATATCATCTGCATAACTATGCACAGGTATTCATGGTTTCAGTCTCTGGGTCTCACAGAAGAGGTCTTGCAGATGATTCAGGATTTCCCCTTTGAAGGTCTTCCCGCCCGCAGTCTATCCACAAATAACCATTTTTCCCATTTAGGCAGCCTGACCAATTCAGAAAATGAAGGAAAAACCATAGAAGACCAACTCCTCCTCAATTTTCTTCCTAGATGGGTTCTTGAAGACAGTGAGGAAATCCCAAACAGTCTGTCTGACTGCCAGTGCAATACATCTCAAAGCGTCTCACTTTCCTGGTGTTCAGAACAGCTTGGTGGATCTCCTGAGCAGATTGTTCAGCAGAGATCAGAAGAGGACTCTCAGGCTGGATCTCATGAGATTCATTTTTCAAACCTGGGGGGTCCCTCCAATCCTGTTCACTAATCATCTCAACAGAAAGTGCCAACTGTTTTATTCCAGGGAAGGTCACAGTCAGGGCTCATTGACAGATGCTTTCCTGGAAAGACAAACTTCTGTATGCCTACAATCCCATTCCATTGCTTCCCAAGGTGGTGGTCAAACTCAAGCAGGATGATCCTCATAGCTCTGGCTTGGCCTCACCAATGCTAGTACGCCAGGCTGCTGATTCTCTCTGCTAGGACACCTTTGATACTACTTCCAGAACCTGACCTGAACTCCCAGGATCATGGTTACTTGCCAGATCCTAACCTGGCCACTCTCTATCTTATGTCCTGGAGGCTCCATAGTTAACGCTTCAAGAGGTGTAGTATTTTGGAATGTGCAAAACACTTTCCTGAATAGCAGAAAGCTATCTACTAGATACGCTTAGCTGTTGAAGTGCAAACAATTCTCCTTAGGGTCAAAACAGAATGATGTTTCACTAGTTCTGACCTCTGTCCTATATGTTTTGGACTGTTTTTTCCCCACCTAAAGCAACAAGGCCTAGTAATTCCTTCCATTAGAGTTCCTCTAACAGCTATCCAATTTTCACCCATCAATCACAGACCACTCAGTATTTTCCAATCATATGTCAATCAGATTCTGAAAGGGTCTCCTTTGTCAGCAGTAGTGATGACTATGACATTGTGAGGTTTCAAGTTCTTCTGGCTAACCAGTTTATATCTGAATGTTGTGGATCCCATTCTTCCCTGGTGCTAACAAGGCTGATGGGTCTGCCCTTTGAACCTATGGCTAGCTAAATTTACTGCATCTGTCTATGAAAGTAGCATTTTTGGTAGCTATTATACCTGTGAGAAGGTTGGCAGAGTTTTATGAGCATTGGTACCTGACCCTCCATGCACTGCTTTTTTAAGGACCAGGTATACTTATGTACACAATTTCCTGGCTAAAGTAGTATGAGAATTCTACCTCATTTGAGCTATATATAGTCTCACTGACTTTCTTTCCTAACCCCACGTCTCATAAGAATGAGGAGAGGCTCCATACCTTGGATGTTGGAACGGCATTGGCTTTTTAGGTGGATAGAACTAGGTTGTTTAGATTTCATCCAAACTGTTCATGGACCAGATGAAAAACCTTTCATCCTGCATACATCTGTGCAATGACATCGCTTGGTGGGAGGAGCAGGGGGTTAATGTTGGCAGAGTGGTAGTGTGCTCTACAAGATCTCGGGCAGCTTCCACAGTTTTTTGCTCAACTACTTACAACAGACATTTGTAGAGCTGCACTACATACCTTTACAACTCATTATGCTCTCTCTCAGCATTCCAGGGATGATGCCAAGTTTGGATGAGTAGTTCTTCAGTCATTGTTCAGGTAGACTCTGAAACCCACCTCCAAACTGAACTGCCTGTGATTCAGTGAAGTGATATGGACATGTGCAACACATCTTGGGAAAAACAACAGTTACATACCAGGTTAGTAACTATTCTTTTCCTCCTTGCATGTATTTGGTATAGGTTAAATGGGCAGGACACAATTGTGCCAATAACTGTGAACCTGCATCTCCTTTTTCAGCAGTAGTGATGACTATGACATTGTGAAGTTTCAAGTTCCTCTGGTTAACCATGAGGGAAACTCCTGAGGGACAAGTTCAAGAATAATTTAGAAATTATAGACTAGATCATAGAGCTATCATAAACCTTTCATCAGCCAATAAAAAAGGTTTTTCTTGTCATAAAAATGATTCAAACATTTTAGTCTTAAAAATGCATATTGATGTTGGAATCCTTGAAGACTTTGTCTGAACTTTATTTTCCCTGCTTCTTTTTTCATTTCCTGTTTTTTGTTTTCTTTGTGTGTAGAGAAGTCTCTTTCATTGGTGCCTAATGCCTTTTTGATCCACTTACAGAGGGGGGTGCCTGGAATAACACCTCCATGTTGATCGTCTGTGATCCTTACCACTAGGTCACAGAGCAGCCACAGGCTCTAAGAAGTTGTGAAAAGGATATTTCACAACTAAAAAGCCCTTTAGTCAGTCCTGACTTTCCTTCAAGCAATGGAAGAATCTGAGGTCAGGTGGGGATCTAAATTGCCTTGGAAATGCACCCAACATTCTAAATGTTCCAGACGGAGCAGCGTGTAAAACGTTTCATAACATTTTTGCTGGTTTGTGGAAAGGAGCACTTTTTCCATGTCATACTTCCGCAAATATCACTATGAGGATTAGGCATTTCTGTCCGACTCCTCCCAGGCAATGAAGAACATGATGGACATTATTGTTCAATGTGTGAGCTTGTGCTTCCTCCTTGATTCCCAGCTTCAAAAATCCATTTCTGCCAAAATGGTGACTATAGTCTGGCCAGCACCTCATCTCCCATATCACACTAAGCTGATGAAAGTTTAAATGCACCTGCTGCAGGGACCAATCACCCTTGAAGAAGCTTTACCTGCTCTCCTTTTCATGCACACGCCTGTTGTACAGAACACAGAGGCACCTGTCAATCAGAAAAGAAATGCTGCATTCTCTTCAGCTAGATTAAGAGCTGAGCACACCAGATTAACAAAGTTGAGCTCTGATTTGTCTATCACTTCACTTTGCTTCACTAAGAGATGTGCCACATCCCACAAAAAGTTGCAAAATATATGAATAGGTATAGTGTATTGCTCAGTTATTTTGCCTGTGTATGTATGTGGGGTTGTGTGTACATACAGTGCCTGGAACAGCATTCCAGAGCATTCCAGCACAACATGAGCCCTTATACACACAATAGCTAAGCTCTTTGCACCCTGCAATTTCAGCCAAATATATTTTATTCTTAAAAATAATGTTAATCAGAGTTATGTTTGTCTGTTTTTTTCTCTGGTCCTAGCTGTTATTAATTATTCACAAATATTTCATTTGTTATTCTCCTCTTCAAAAAGTTTGTCCTCTGATTAGGGAGGAGAAAATACTATGTGAGTTAGTGACAATTTGCACAGCACTAACAACAATCAAAACAAATAGTTCATGAACAACCTCTAGCCTCGAATCTGTTCACATAAGCTATTCCACAAATACTTGTCATTAAAACTATATCTGGAGACATCAGGATTGGTTCATGAATAATGGGAGTGGGGAAGGAAGAGCTAAATTCATCAGAATAACTTATTTGCAATGAATAATTGACCAGCTCTATTCATGTCTTCATAGAGACATGTACTGTACAGCAGTTGACAGTGCTGGAAATGATGACAGTCAGAAGATCAACACTGTAAAGCTTTGTCCTCTTTCCATGATTCAAACTTTTACAACTTAATGGAAATGGTATCTTAAATCATTGCAGGGTAGCTGATTGGAAGTCGCTGTACCTTTTTTCAAAAAGGTTATAAGTAAAAATTGATGTGATTTTGAAAATGGAACACTATTGCATGGCTCTCTTTAGAATCAGGAGAGCTAGCTGGACTATGGCCATAAACTGCATTTATTTGAGTCAATCTTGCATTAATCACTGTGTCTTGAAGATTACATTTCATGTTTTTTATTTAGTGGTTCATATATTATAAAAAGTGCCTTTTAGTGTTTTGAGGAAACACATTAAAATCCACTGTAATGCCTAGGTGTCTGAAAATGTTAATATATAGCAGGTACATTTGCCTTTGCAGTTTGAATAATCTGGAAGAGGGTTTTTTAAAATTTTATCACTGAGGCTCCATAACATCTGAGGATTAAATTTATGAGGCTACTTTTCAATACCTTCCAAAATATGAATGTGTATTTTTCAATCACTCAATTGGTAAATATGAGTTTTAAGAACTTTTCCAGCTTGAAGCTATATAAGTGATTTGCCTCCTTTTTGCTCCAACAGGAGGGCTAATAAATTAGCTGAGCTGTTTTGTGTTACATATATTAACTACCAGAATTTAAAAGTCTGTCTTTTATAAAGCAAAATGCAAATGTCTATTGCTCTCTCTGCATTATTCTGTGATTATTATTATTAATGAGCCTCAGGCCATAGAAGGTTCAGATCAGCTAAACATCCACATGTTTGGATGCTTTATCCATAGTTTATCTGAACATCTTTTGTCCTGAAATACAGCTGGCTATCTCACAACAACAGAATTTCTTTTGAATTTTCCAGTCCTTCCTTCCTGGATCTGACAACCTTTCCCTTGTGAATAACTCTTTCTCATGGGAGTAGTTCTGTTGCAGCCACAAGACTACTCATGTGAGGTAAGGATTACACCTGTGAGTAAAGGTTGCAGAACTGGGCCCTTAATTTGGGTCAAGGTAAAGGAAAGTGTGGGGTGGGGGCCTTCTCTGCTAAAAACAGAAAGGTATTTCCCCCCTCCTTTCTCTCTGGTGAGTTAATAGTGCTCCCTCCAAGCTCCCACTGCTCCTTGGCTGGTGTGGTGAGAGCTCTCCTTCCTGTTTGAATCTACTTTATCCACTGTTGGGGTTCAACATGGTGTGAAATAGTTTTTATGGTCCAGGCCAGAATGTGCAGGGGCTCACAAAGATTAATGGGGTCGAATGAATTGGCATCCTTTCTTGCTGGGCTGGTAGAGCAGCACTATCATGCTATCATGAAAGGTGCATTGAGAGCACTGTTCTGCTGGCCCCATGACTAGAACTCCACTTTATTCCTCTCATTATGGAGGTCACTGGAGGCTTGTTGCAGGGGAGCCTGGGGAATGGAAGATTGAGGGAGCTGAGCAGAAGCAGAACAAATAATAGATAGATGGGGATTTCAATCCTCATTTCAGCCTCTTTAAAACGTACATAATTTTCCTAAAACAAAATGTCTCAAACATTTCTCTGTAGTAAGTCTTGAACTTTATAGGAGGTATTTGTATCATTGCTGGTTCTGCTGTGGTGCTGAGCAGAGTTGAATTCTGCTCTCATATAGGAGGGTTTTTCTGATAGCAGCATACCTGTGATCGGAGCACGCAGTGCCACTATTGCAATAAGACAGGGCTGCTGTGTGAAGTTGCCCAACATCCTGTGATACCACGCAGTGCCAGCGTCATATTGGGGCCTGTGAATTTTGTCATTCACAAATATTAAAACCAACTGCAGAAGGCTAAGCAATTGGCTTGGGTTTTGAGCAAAAGTTTTGTTTTGTTTTTTATTCCCTCCAGACTAGTTTGTCCATCTCTAGTAATTATGTGCAGTGGGCCTTATCCTGCAGCTTTTAGTCTTTACTCAGGCTAAATGTCCATTGACTTCAGTAAGAGTTGTGCCAGGATAATGACTGAACAAGGACTGCAGGCTTTAGCTTGCTTGTCTTGCATGCCATTTAGATATGACTTCCTATATAAATATCTGAGCAACAAAATATGTGAGCAACAAGAAGAAAGTCAAGGAAAGTGTGGGCCCCTTGCTGAATGAGGGAGGGAACCTAGTGACAGAGGATGTGGAGAAAGCTAGTGTACTCAATGCTTTTTTTGCCTCTGTCTTCACAGAAAGGTCAGCTCCCAGGCGGCTGCACTCCGCAGCACGGTATGGGGAGGAGGTGACCAGCCCTCTGTGGAGAAAGAAGTAGTTCGGGACTATTTAGAAAAGCTGGACGAGCACCAGTCCATGGGGCCAGATGCACTGCATCCGAGGGTGCTAAAGGAGTTGGCTGATGTGATTGCAGAGCCATTGGCCATTATCTTTGACAAATCATGGCAATCGGGGGAGGTCCCAGATGACTGCAAAAAAGCTAATGTAGTGCCCATCTTTAAAAAAGGGAAGAAGGAAGATCCGGGGAACTACCGGCCAGTCAGTCTCACCTCAGTCCCTGGAAAAATCATGGAACAGGTCCTCAAGGAATCAATTCTGAACTACTTAAAGGAGGGGAAAGTGATCAGGAACAGTCAGCATGGATTCACCAAGGGCAAGTCATGCCTGACTAACCTAATTGCCTTCTATGATGAGATAACTGGCTCTGTGGATGAGGGGAAAGCAGTGAATGTGCTATTTCTTGACTTTAGCAAAGCTTTTGATACAGTCTCCCACAGTGTTCTTGCCAGCAAGTTAAAGAAGTATGGGCTGGATGAATGGACGGTAAGGTGGATAGAAAACTGGCTGGATGGTCACGCTCAACAGGTAGTGATCAATGGCTCCATGTCTAGTTGGCAGCCGGTATCAAGTGGAGTGCCCCAAGGGTCGGTGCTGGGGCCGGTTTTGTTCAATATCTTCATCAACGATCTGGAGGATGGTGTGGACTGCACCCTTAGCAAGTTTGCAGATGACACTAAACTGGGAGGAGTGGTTGATACGCTGGAGGGTAGGGACAGGATACAGAGGGACCTAGACAAATTAGAGGATTGGGCCAAAAGAAATCTGAGGAGGTTCAACAAGGACAAGTGCAGAGTCCTGCACTTAGGACGGAAGAATCCCATGCACTGCTACAGACTAGGGACCGAATGGCTGGGCAGCAGTTCTGCAGAAAAGGACCTAGGGGTTACAGTGGACGAAAAGCTGAATATGAGTCAACAGTGTGCCCTTGTTGCCAAGAAGGCTAACGGCATTTTGGGCTGTATAAGTAGGGGCATTTCCAGCAGATCGAGGGACGTGATTATTCCCCTCTATTCGGCACTGGTGAGGCCTCATTTGGAGTACTGTGTCCAGTTTTGGGCCCCACGCTACAAGAAGGATGTGGATAAATTGGAAAGAGTCCAACGGAGGGCAACAAAAATGATTAGGGGGCTGGAGCACATGACTTATGAGGAGAGGCTGAGGGAACTGGGATTGTTTAGCCTGCAGAAGAGAAGAGTGAGGGGGGATTTGACAGCTGCTTTCAACTACCTAAAAGGGGGTTCCAAAGAGGCTGGATCTAGACTGTTCTCAGTGGTAGAAGATGACAGAACAAGAAGTAATGGTCTCAAGTTGCAGAGAGGGAGGTTTAGGCTGGATATTAGGAAAAACTTTTTCACTAGTAGGGTGGTGAAGCACTGGAATGGGTTACCTAGGGAGGTGGTGGAATCTCCTTCCTTAGAGGTTTTTAAGGTCAGGCTTGACAAAGCCCTGGCTGGGATGATCTAGTTGGGGTTGGTCCTGCTTTGAGCAGGGGGTTGGACTAGATGACCTCCTGAGGTCCCTTCCAACGCTGAGATTCTATGATTCTATGATCTCAATTTTTTCTTTCAATAAAATCATATAAAAGTAGAAGGAAGATAATTAATGTGGAATGACTGAATAAAATAACCACCTCTCACACTTGTTCGTTTATTTTACAGCAAGACGAAGGCTAGGACATGAACCTTATTTGCAAAGAAATATGGCATACATAATATATTGGGAATGGGCAATAGGTAAACAAGATCTGTCTGGGCGTGAAGTTGAGTGAATACATAGGAATTGTTTAGTACTTTCTCCAGACCAGGAACAGGCCCAGACAAATATATGCCTCTGACAAATATCTATGTAGGTGGATGGGGGTGACCCAATTCATTACTTTCATTAGAATTATATGTGTTTTGCTGGGCAGCTGACTCATAATGTATTGGGGTGCATTCTTTTCATTGCAGATTAAATATGAGAGGAGTCTCAAGGAGTCTGCATGTTTATGGCCCCGTGCAACCTTGGTGTCACTCTGATTCTCAGTGGAGTTTCATGAAAGATTAAGTCAGTTCTTAGAGCCTGGAACAGAAACCATCATTGTCTGCTGGCCCATGGAAGCTAATGGGTTCTGCAGCCATGAAGGATGTTCTCTATTAATACCTATCTGAATAATCATAGTATAGCCTCATGCCACTGTTCCTTCTCAGGTGCAGACATAGACCCATTTCAGGGGTGTCATTTCAGAAAAATTTGGGGGGAAGGAGGGAGAGGAAAACGCTTCTCTGTCCCAAACAGCATCACAAATGAGAACAACTAGGCAATTACTGCTTTCTTAAAGACTGCACCCAAAGCCTGGGGCAGGCAAAAAGTGGAAGATATAATGGAGCATATAGATCTATTAAAAGTCTGGGGGGTGGATGGGCAAACCAACTTGCGGGGCTGGGGGGAACTGCCTTCCTTTCCCATAGCAAATGAGGCCCCTGGACACCATATGTGTTAAAAGCAGTGAATGATTTAGTAACGCCTGCTAGTGTGATATAGGGACGGAGGCAGATAGAGACTGAGGAGAAGCTGAATGTGAGAAGTGCGGATCTAATTTACTGGAATTCTCTTCTGCTGGCCAGCTTTGCAGCTCAGTCTTATGAAGTTTTCTTGGGCTGACCTATCCAGCGAGAGGATATTTTTGGCTGCATCTGCTCTTTAGAATATACTGCACAAACCAGAAAAATTACAGCTGGCAAAGCCTTATTATTTCATTTAGCCTGACTGCCTGGCACTGCAGGATTCTTCTCTAGAGTATGTTTTTGAAGTGTTTATAATATAAGCGAGAGCTGACTTTAAAAAAAAGAAAATTGTTTAGTTAAAAAAAATTGTCCCTAGTTGGGTTAAAAAATGTCAGAATTCAAACATATTTGACCTGTCCAATATAATCTGTATATTTGTCCTTACAATAGACAGTTACCATATATATACTGCTATCTTTTACAATGGTGCATAGAATGACTGTTCTGAAGCTTCCACATGTGAAAGTATATTTTAGATGTTGCAACATCGTTGTGTGATGGAGCATCATAAATGGCATTGAATCTTCCCATTGTGGTATCATAATGTAGCATCACATATTCATATAGTGACATGATGTGAAAATGCCATGTGATGTAGTGCTACAACGTCATAACATGGCAATATTATTTAATATTTACAGCGCAGTAGCATCTAGAGGCCCCAATCTCGTATATAGAGACATATATGAAGATGCAATCCCTGGTCCAAAGAGTTTATAAGCTATAATTATAGAACAGCTTCTGGTACAGCTCAGGAGGCTGGTGGCACAAAGCAGGCTGGGCAAGTAAAGGGCGTAAGTGGCCCCTAGCAAAACTTTGAGCATTTCCAATGGACTGTTCTGGCAGCTGGAAATCACCAGACCACACCAGCACTTCAGCCATGACCCTAGTAATGAAAGAGTGATTGGAGTAGTCATTTTCATGTTCTCCTTCTTTCTCTAGCTCAATGACTATTTAATTATTTATATATAGTGGAACAGCTGCAACAGGACAGACTAAGGGAGCCCCCTGCGCTTCCCCATCAGAATATCCCATAACTCCACGGTTAAGCACTCTCCTCAGAGGTGGGAGACCCCTCTTCAAATCCTTTCTCCCTCTCTGGCAGAGTGTGGAGAATTGAACCTGGTTCTCCCAGAGTGCAGATCAGTGCTCTAACCACGGGGCTAAAAGTTATAAGGCGGGTGTTGTCACTGCTGTGACATTGTGAATGGGACCGGATCTAGTAAATGGTCTCTGAGCATGCCTATCAGATTGGGCCCCACACACAAAATAGACAAGCCCTGCTCTTTTCTCTTGGTTCATGGATTGCTCTGGGCCATAGACAGGACATAGGCATCTGAACACCTAGAATCAGGGAGCCGCGCGCACTCTCAAAGGCACCTAGGGAACTTTTATTCTGAAAAATTAGGTGCTGAGTGAGTTTAGGCACCCACGGGGTGTGTGTGGCGGGGGGGGGAGGGGGAGTATTGGTGTGTTGTGGAATCTGAATCAGGGACTTTGGCGCGTAACCTAACCTTTAGGCGACAATGTACCTTTGCAGATATGGGCCAAAGTGTTTTTTCAAACTTCATTGACCTATGTGATATTTTTACAGCAGGTTTAACTCAAATAATTAGCTGAGTTCTTTTGGCACCACATTTTCACCCCCACCACATTTACCTGTTCATATCTGCCTGGAAAGGAAACTGAGTATAAAAATTGTCAGTAGTTGCTAGTATTAATTTCTCTACCACATCTGGTATTGCTTAATGTTATGCATAGTCTCTTAGCAGAGTCATTTTCCTTTCTACAGTACCAAATGAAACATATTGCTTATAATTTGTTTCCACTCCCTTTCAACTTTTTTGCTTTCTTTTTTTATTTAAAACTTGGAGGAAAATAATGAAAAAAATATCCTTTGTTTTTTCTCTCTAAGTTTCTGTAATAAGCAGATTAATATGAAAGCTTAACTTGTAGGAAGGAGAGGGATATGTTTTGTCATGATTTTGCCAAAAACATGTTTTTCCTTATGAAAATCCTGTAATAATCATCAAATACTGGATATAGATCATTCAGTTAGGAAACAAAATACGTCAGGTGCATGCCTCAATGTTCTGACAACTTTACAGACAAATCCAACTTTGTTGTTGTGGCTCTCAACATTTGTCAAAGAATTGTGTTCATTGTGTGTATAGCCTTTTATCAAGGGAACTAAAAGCCTGATTCAGGAAAGAGTCCCTATTTGGGAAGGGAACTACGGCATGTGCTTAACTTTAAGCATGTTGTGAAGTCTCCATTGAAATCAAATGGATTTTAAGCATATGTTTATATACTGTGCTGAATGGGGATGGACTTGCACGTGTTTATGAGCCTTCCTGAATCAAGGCCTAAAGGCATCAGTAAAGGCATCAGTAAATACCTGCAGTAACTGCACTGGGCGGGACTTGTTATTCAATTTTGACCTGGTTTTTTTGTTTTTGTTTTTTAGTTTTATTTTTAATTTAAAATGCAACTGATTTTAGGAACCAGCCAGCACTTGTAGCTGAGCTGACAACCAGTGGATGAAATCTGTAAAATGAAAGTTTTAATAGGACAGCCCAAGGGATGGTTGGTTAAGGAACTGAGCCAATACTCATTTAAGTTAATAAAGGGACCTCAGTGACTTCAATAAGCTATTGATCAGGCCTACAATGATATATTTCTCTCACATCCACTGTTCCCTCTAAGCTGTGCACGTGTGCGCACGCACGCAAATCCTAAACCCCACGCACACGGCAAAACACCGTGCACACAAAAATTTGCACAGAAGCACAACAATTTGCATAGAAGATTTTTTTTGCGCACACAGCCTGTCAAAAATTTGCACAAAAGAAATTTTTTTGCGCACATGAACTGTCAAAAATTAGAGGGAACATTGCTCACATCTCCTTTAAAAAATGTCTCCTGTCCAAATTTATAATCTTTTACTCTCTCTACATATAGAAGTGCTTTCCACCCCCAATCTCCGCTACATTTCATCCTATCATTTATATTTTTCATAGCCATTCTCTGCACCTTTTCTAGTCATGCTGGGCCTTAACACGCTGAGAAAATATCACTTTTTCTATAATATATATCCTCAGCTGGTATATATCAGAGTTGTTCTTTTGGCCCTATATTTTGATCTATAGGCAGCAAGAAGCAGGTACTTCCAGGGTTTTGAATTGCTAGCATCTTTCAAAGTGGACTTTGAGATAACAAGGATTAAAGAATGAGTCACACTCATACGTTCATACTGTGTTTGTGGCCCAAAAAACAGGCCTCTTCTGTGCAACTTGGGAAGCAAATGAAAGTGCGTGGAAGAAAAATTACTCCACAACACAAATAGGAGCCATATCTCACTGATTTAATTCCTTTACTTCTGTCTTCCTTCACTGAATGTTAGAAATAGCATTAGAATAACCTTATTAGGGAGTGGGGCTATTTGAGAACAGCTTCCCTGGCAAAGATGAACTACACTGCAGGGAGGCAGATCTACCACTCCTCAGCATCATGGCTGAGTGATTTACTGTTTGTAAGAAAGTGTCTGAGACTTGTTTATTTTGATGGTTAATTTGCTGGAAAAGAGAATTTTAGCAGAGACATGACAAATAATAATGCAGTCTGCTTCTCATTCAAATTCACGTCTTTACATTTAAAAGTTCAGCTGCAAAGCCAACATGAAAATTGAACTAAGCCTAGATTTCTCTGCTGAATAGCCCCACTGTAGGAGCATTCAGTACAGGACATTTATACATTCTTTTTCATCTGTGAAGTCCTCTTGCTACTTCCTGGTTCATTGCAGATATCCCAAAATCCATCATTTTGTGATACGACAAATACGAGAAATATAAGTGCAACATTGAATCCATTGTATTTGTGATGTCATTGAATGATGCACTACGCGATAGCTGCAGTAAACCTAGAGGATTTCACAGAGGATAAATAATTTTTAAAAAGATTAGTTGAAATTTATTTCTGTTCTGAATGTCCCCTAGAGCCTGGTTAGTGGGGAAATTCAACCCATATATATGGGCTAAACTCTATTTTCAGTTCATCTTTAAGTCCTGAAGAGCCGAGGTGGTTGCAGAGACTGCAACTTGATTCCTGTACAATGATCTGTGTAGGTCTGTGCTGTGCACATGTAGGTCATTCCATAAGAGGGCAAGGCAGGTATGAATCCATGTAGTAATCCTCACAATATTGCTACCAAACATAAGCAACGTATACACCCTGATTTTAGTCCTGAATTTGACTTTGTTTCACACTGATCTCACTTTCTTTCTAGTAAATTACTGACTTCATATATGATGAATCATGAAACTCCGGCTGTACTCAACACCATTAGTTCTAAAAAAGTTTACAAGGCATTGTTGAAAGTTCATTGTAGTTTTGTCATGTCTGTCACTGGGCTATTTTCCACATTTGGGCCTTAGCAAGTTTGGAGACAGGATCTCAAATAATGTCCCTATGGCCTATAAGTCTCTTTCACCTAAATCAGGCCTGCACTGCATGCGGCCCGTGTGGGCTCACTGTGTGGCCCGCGGGGGGGGGGGGGGGGGGGGTGAGTAGGTGGGCTCACTGTGCAGCCCACGGGGGGGTGAGTAGGCAAGGGGCGGGGTGGGGCAAGCCAATGGCCGGCTGGCCGACCGACAGGCGGGCGGGCTGGTGAAGAGGCCAGTGGCAGTCTGGGGAGTGAGGGTGAGCCAGCGGCAGGGGGCGGGGGCAGCGGCAGAAGGTAAGAGGCCAGCAGCGGGCAGGCAGGTGATCTGGCAGCGGGGGGAGCCGGCGAGCTGGCGGTGGCGGGATCTAGTGAGCCGGTGGCGGCGGGGGGGGCGGGGGGGGGCTGAGGAGGCAAGCAGGCGGCGGGGGGGGGGGGCGCTGAGGAGGCGAGCCGGGTGGGGTGGGGGATGACGAGCCGAGTGGGTGGGCAGTGGCAGGGCGGCAGGTGAGCCAGCGGCGGGCGGGGCTGAGGAGGCGAGCCGGGGGGGGTGGGGGGATGATGAGCTGAGCGGGCGGGCAGTGGCGGCGAGGCTTTATACTGGGGCGGGGGGGTGAGGAGGCGAGGGGCGAGTCGGTGGCTGGAGGGGGGCAAATATCCCAGATTCAAAATCTGGGACTGTGTCCGTTGGTCCTTTTTGCTGCTTGTCTCTGGGCTGGGGGTTGTCCCAATGCTGCAAAGAGGGTGTTCCCAAAGGAAGGTGCTTGCTTCTAACCCCCGAGGCTGTCAGTATGTCTGCTCTTCTCTAGTCAGCCCACTTGACAAGTTTGATTGTCCTTGGTCTGGTTCCCATCCCCTCTCCAAGGGTTGAAGCTGTCTGGAGGTGCCTGCCTTCCACGCCTTCCTCATTCACATCTCATTCATTCAACATGGCAATTGAATACAAAGTGTGGGGAAGATCTTATTCTACTTCTAGCAAAAAGACATTTTTCTTGTACCTTAATTATACTACCTTAGGGGCCCGCTATAACATATTACCAAGGTTCAATACAAAGTCATATAAAAGTTATACATAAATACATAATGCAGAGATTTATCTACAACTGCTTTGATTGACTGTTGTGTGCAGTGACCTCTGGGGGGGTGAAGAGGGGTGTGATGGTGGGGCCAAGTGGGTAGGGGGTGGGTCCTATTTTACTGCTGTGATCTGGTCACCCTATGCACACTGTTTCGTTCCCCCTCTACAGGCTTCCACACCCCAGCGCTGGGGAAGAAGGGGTTGTTTCTGTAGGGCAGATGGCGCTTGGGGGGGGGTGTTTCCGTGGGGCTGGGGGGTTTCAGCCCTCATCTGTTTTCTTTGGAGTAATATGGCCCTCACCACTTTACGAGTTGTGCAGGCCTGACCTAAATGAATAAACAATGGAATATAGAAGGGAGACAATCACCAAATAGGACAGTGGTCATCCATACATATTTCAGAGTTTTCTTTAGGTGATGAAGCTCAGTATTGGTAAGATTGTACTTATTGTAGGTAATATGCTAAACAACTGAGGTAATGTTATCTAAGGCAATTTAGGGTTTTTAAAAGTGTGTGCTGGATATGTGCTGCCACCTCTTCTATAAAAGCAAAGTACAATGATGGTAACAGGTTATCTATAGTACTTACTGACACTCTATTAGTACTATGTTAATGCTTGGCATTATCTTTCCTCAGAGGGCTAAGTCACTAACTGTGGAACAATAGTGGATCCTTTGTGAAATATTTTCCATAATGCCTAATATGCAGCCCAGGAAAAATGCTTCACTAACTTCAACCACAGTATATTTTAAGGAGGAAAATACAATCCATTTGGGGGGTTAATGGAGCTTGCATGGAGTTATTATAATAAAGGGGTCTTTGATAGAATTAAACTGGTGTTATTTGTTGGCCATCCCAAGACTGCCTTTTCCCACAGGCATGGCAGAAACACCATCATTAGTAATGCAGCCATACAGATCTCATTGATTTGCAGTGAGTGGACTGGGAGGTAACAGGAAACATTTGAATGTGCTCTCCACTGTCGCAAATGTAGCAGTAGCCACTGAAGTCAGTGCATGTCAACCTCACTGAGACAAGGGAATAACCTTTGGCAACCCTGATTCATGTCAGGTGACTGGTGTCAGGAATAAAGACCAGTCTCTTCCTATATATCACAGTACCCCTATTACAATGGATTACTGACTATCAAAGTATTGCCTGGTCATTTGTATGATTTCTAGAAGCTTGGTGGGGCGTGGGGGGAGGGATGTAACACAGCCCACAGGTAAAAATAATTCCAGAAACCAAAAGCTATAAAAATGAAATAAAAAAACTGTTTCTTCTAGGCAGGCACAATGTCAGAAAAAAACACAAAGGAACCTGAAGTGCTGCTAATCATTCTGCTTTTGGCACTGTGGGGTCATCACCATCACAATAGTCAACACTGAACAAGCATCTGATTGGGTAAGTGCTGGGTCACCCAGTGATTCACTGACCAAATAGGATACAAAGCCCACTGCTCAGGATTTCCAAAGTTTATAATCCACATAGACGAGATGTTGTTATATAAACCTTGCCAAGTCTATAGGGCCTTTTAAATTCTCAAATAAGAAGCCTAAGAAATTTATGGCAGTGTTGCTAGATGTAGAGGCCA
This sequence comes from Chelydra serpentina, assembly GCA_037349315.1. Classification (NCBI taxonomy): domain Eukaryota; kingdom Metazoa; phylum Chordata; order Testudines; family Chelydridae; genus Chelydra; species Chelydra serpentina. Next base: position 36,119,613 of record JBAIAC010000042.1, read on the forward strand.
AGTAAACTTGCAATGTTGATCTTAGTTGTGTTTAAATTTCGCCTGCCTTCTGGCACTTTGAGCAGTAGTGGAAAGAAATCATTTACTCATAGTGGCATTAAGCATTTAGAAACACAGGGGTACCATGGTCGAGCATTAAGAACATAATTTATGTTGCACATGTGGTCTCAGAACTGGTGGTGGGTACATTTTCTCTGAAACATTGTTCCTCAGTAGTGACATGGGTGGCATAGAAACCAAACATCATCCTAATGGAACAGAGAGAATGGAATGCAGTGCCAATTTTCCATATATCAAGTTTTGAACCAGGTTACCTATTTTAAAACAGTGAAAACAAAGCACAAAAAAAGTTTGCTTTCTTGAAGATTTTATTTCTGATGATCACACAGTTGTCGTTGTTGCATGACTGGCATTTAGAGGACTTTGTTTATCTTTATTTATGTCTATTCTTTGTGGCTTGATTTGGTATGGAATGCCAATGTGGCTTGATTTGCTATGTGGGCTTGTCTCTTCCTGTTTTTTTAATTCCTCTGTAAGTTTCAGGTTTAAGAAAAGAATCCAGTCAATTTGGGATCCAAACAGGGATTATAGTTTATCAATATTAATTGGAACCCCGAATAAAACATCCAGAACAAAACACAGTGTAATAAGAATCTCTTAAAATACAGCACTTGTTGGACTCAATCTTTAGAAACGACAAAAAGCCTATCCACCTCACACTGAACAATTTTATTCCTTCATGGCGCATTTCATTTCAAATGTGCAGTGAAGATTGTTTAGAAGGCTATAAGTACTATGGTGTGTAAGAACAGCAGTGAGATGATCTACCAAGGACAAGAGAACCTTGATTTAATACAAGATAAAATGCAGTACAGTATTTTAAACCTAGAGACAAATGAAGGACTTATTTGTGTGATTTTGTGATAAGTGATTTTAATGAAAAAATTGTATGATACCTTTAATTTTCTCTGGTATAAGGTTGCTTTTTTATTAATATTAATACTTGACTTTTTATCCCCCTCCTCCCACTAGTCTCTGTTTCCCTCCCACTTATGTATAACTTAGGTATTTAGAAGATGAAAAACTTCTTAAAGATCTTTAAGAAAGGAAAAAATACATAGACTGTATTTTTCTAGCACATAAATTGTACAGTAGAATAAGATTATAGGCTATGTTGGGATTCTGCTTGTTAAGAAAATATATTATTCAAAAAATAGTATTTTTAAAATTAACAGTTTTAGTCACTTAAATCTTGCCTGTGTCTTTAGTCAAATTAGATTTATTTTCTCATGTTTCTAATCCATCTGTTAGAATAGCTATAAATCATAATCAGTTCCCTATAATGACGGTAGTGAAGAGTTGGTTTCTGTGCAACTATGTATCTTTTTCTTTTTTCTGTTTTTTTTCTCTTTTTTATTTTATTTGTTTTATTTTTATTTCACTACATTTTTAGAGCTTGCAAATTGCTGTCTGAGCACTATGTGAATTCTTGGAACCAAAGCTGCTTAGAGGACAAATTGCTCCTCCCCATCTCTCCAAAAATGTTCAAATCATGTGGTTCACTAAAGAGCAACCTAATTTGCAGGATATGCAGTTTTCTCTTGATGGAGTTTTAGTTGAAGGGTTTTTACAAACTGAGATATGTTTTTCTTTTTTTCAATACAGCTTTTAATATTAGTTAATCACATTTTCCCCAAAGATCATTGTATAGTTACTCAAACACAGTCCAGTTTGTTAAAACACATGATTAGGGTTAAAAAGTACGATATGGATTCATTGTATTTTATGTGTGCGGTTGAATGTTCTTTCTGAAAGTTCACTGCACACATCCTTTGAAGGAGAGCACTATGCCTGCAAAAATAGGCCAGCGAGACAAGAAAAAGAAGGGTTTGGAAAGGCTATGTTTATTGATCAATAAATCACAGTCACTATAAGTGACCTGCTGACTTCAAGTTCCTTAGGTCAAGGAACCCTTTGCTATTCTGCAACTTCACCTCTTTGCTGAGCCTCTTAATCAAAACTGTAAAGCCAGAAAGAACGTCGAACAATCAAGACTTGGATGATTGGATTGGTTATTTTAAATGACTAAACCTCTGTTGGTGACAGAGTTTTGCGGATAGATTTCATCTTCCCAGACATTACTAAGTGGGTTCAGTATTTTGTGAAAAATGAACAAAATCTTTTTAAAAAGAAGCAAGCGTTCAAAGACAAATCAGTGATTAGGAAGAAATACATAAGTGAATGTATGTACAGTTGCAGGGGATAATCAGGTATGCAGTGACAACTCCTCCCTCATCAGCATCACTAGAGAATCATTTTTAATGGCACTACACTATGAACATATAAAGGCTATGATATGTGTCCATCTTTGTCCTAATTCACTCTCAGAATCTATTAAATATAAATTACTAGATGTGGCTGTGCTTTTTGAGGCAGTGTTATATCCGGAGGTGGTCAGGAATCAGGATATAAAATATATTGTATTAAAATGTTTCTATTGGGAAAATATCATCACAAATAAACAGTGGGACAGATTATGATCTCTGTTACAATTTTTGAAAATGCATTTTAGGCAACAATTGGTTTGTTTTATGCTAGGGTAATTGAGTGATCCGTGGTATAGCTAGTTCACTGCCACTTATTGTTGCTTAAAACATTTTTGTTTAAATGAGCAAAGTCCATAAACAAGCATCTGCTGTCCAAAATACAGATACTTAAATGGGAGGGGAAAAACTTGGAAAGCTTTACTACTGAAATGCACCTAGAAGTAATAGGGGACAGAGAAGTAGATATGAGTTTGCCATGTGATTTAGCAGCAAAAAAGCCAATGTACTCTTGGGTTGCAGAGTACGATGCCATCAGAAAGGGATGGTTCAGGAGCAACCACGGCAAGGTTATTTAATACTGGGAATGTCTATACCAGAAAGTTACTGGCAAATTGAAGGGAGGGAAATATTCACCCCAAAATTACCTTTTTTTGTAGAAATTTTTCAGTTTTCACCAACCAAAAAAATGAAATTTTATTTACTGGAATTTTTTGAATTTGGCTTTTTGTTTACTGACAAAACCGCTCAAAATTTCAGAGTTTTTTTTTAAATAAGAAAAATCATTGTATTGACATTTTCCAAAGGGAAAACAATCATTTCCCAACCAGCTCTTCTTTTTTTGGCATTACCCACAAGGAATAGAATCAGAGTCAGAGATTCTTACCTGCAAGCAGTGCATACCTTCAGCACACTGATCGTTTCAAAATCCGAGATAGGCACACCAGTTAGATCCTTTTTTTTTGTTAGTAGACTGATCATATTCTACTGCAGCATTAAAACGGAATTGTTGTGCAGTGCTGCAGCAAACTCCCGCAGATGGGCTTTCCCCTTCTATTCCTCAAAAGTAACTGACATTTGAGGCATGTCCACCAGAGCACATGGGTATTTCAAATGCAAAGATGTTGTCTTGCTGTGGGACACAGTAGCACAGACTTGTAGCTGAGGCTTTGAAATTGTGAAGGGCTGGAGCAAATCTCCTTAAAGTCGTCACAGTAAGGCCAGATGCTCAACTGGCCTTACTGTGTAACTCAGTGTAGTTCCATTCACTTCAAAAGAGTTGCTCTTATTTACACCAGTTGAGAATCTGGCCCAGTGTGTCTCTCTTAACTACAAGATATGATGGTTACACAATGTAGAAAACAGGGACCACAGTTAATGGTGGTTTGGATGACTTTAATATGCATTTTTGTACCCTCTATTATATTTAAAATGAAATCCAATGATCCACTGTGAAACATAAACAAGGGCAGGTTTTTTTCATAGTCACATGCATACTCATTTGAAGAAACTTGACAAAGAGACATTGATTGAACATAGGATTGTGGAAGAGGGGTGTGAAAGATAATCAGAGAGAGAAATAAAAGCATAATGGATGGGAGTAGTGAGAGCAGAGAGAGTGGGGGCATAAAGAAAGAAAAAAGACTAATTCCCTAAAGATACACTGCCAAAAATCAACTCCCACAGCTGCTAGCCTGGAGAAGAGGACATCTGGGAAAAAGCGATTGTGGTACAGGTCTGTCTACAAAGGATTGCCTGTGATTGGCTGGTCTGGCTTGCGAAAGGATGATTGTGGAAGACCACTGAGTATAGAGGCCTTGTTAAAACAAGACTAATTACCCCACAACAAAAAACATGATTTGACAAAGTGACTCTCAGAGGTGAGACTTGAAGGGTGAAATGCAAATATTTTGAGATCCCAGATCCCAAAATCTCTGTACCTAATATACAGACCTACGTAGTCATTCCCTTTTCTTTTTCCTTCTTCCCTGAAGTTGGTTTGAGTTGTTTTTCAGATACAGTTTGTCTACTGCATTAATTTATAATTGGCTCTGCTGTAGTCAAAAGGGAAAGCAAGTCTTAAGACTCATCTGTTTGCTGCACCCACAGCTGCCAAAGGCCAGCTGCGTGTAAGTTTTTGTTTCACTATTAGCTGGTTCTCAATCTACAAAAATGCTCTAGTGTTAAGAGCAAGTGGGTTACCAAATGTATGTTTATATCCAATAAAATAAATAGATGAACAGTCTCTGACAATTAAAAATAGGTTTAAAATACATAATTAATCCTGTCATCTGTTGTCATAGGGTATGTCTATGCTGCAAAAAAACCCACCCCAAAACCCACCCCACAAAAAACAAAAATAACGCACACCAAATCTTAGCATCCTGGTCTACTTACTTGGGTTCATGAGACTTGCACTATTAGGCTAAAAATAGCAGTCTACACATTCCCACTCAGGCTGAAGCCTGGGCCCTGAAACCTAGTGAGGAGGGAGGGTCTCAAAGTCCAGGCTCCAGCCCAAGCAGAAACATCTACACCTGTATTTTTAGCCGCATGGCATGAGTCCCACGATCCCCACTCACTTGACCTGGGCTCTGAGACTTGCTGTCCTGGTATTTTTTCCTCCCGGTATAGATGTACCCATAAAACCACACACCCAGAACCTGAGTTCCTTTTCTCAGCCAGCTCCCTTTACTTTAATATAGAAGATAATTATTTCTTCTCATGTAGTCTGTTACTAAGCTACAAACAGTTCAAAATGCCTAATCATCAGCCTGCAAGCTCCATGCAAAATGAGACCCCATGTCGTGGTCAGGGAGAGTTGGACCACAATTTCTTTTGAAACCTTATGGTGTGGCTTAATGACAAAAGGGTATAGCCAACTAATTGACTTGCAGTTCAATATTAAGAATGGGCAAGAGACCAAATAACCAAGCTCAGCCATATTGTCTAAAGAAAAAGCAATTGGTACAGGAAAGAAAGAGTTAATACATCACCAGTCCTTCCCAGGAAGTGAAGTCTGTGTGTGTTCAGTTCACCTTACACAGAAGATGCACCCTTAAACTAGCCATCTTTTATAGGATGGGTGTTTACAAGTTACAGAGCACTGTTCAAATCACTTTAAAATTTAAGTTTAACTAGCCAGCTTGTGCCAGCTTTGCCTTTGGTGCTACCCTGTACTTTCCTGGCTTTCGTTTGAATATTAAATTCCATACATTGAGGGGCATGAAGATACTCCCTAACACAGAGCATTCATAACTCTTATAATTATTTCCTTGTACCACGCTGGTCCTTTGTTTCATAACACTCATCCATCTAGCTCTTGACAGTTTTTATATTTGCTTAAGCCAAGCATTGCGCTACACTTGTCCTGGGGCATCATGCAATATATGTCTTCACATAAGTGAGCAAGAATAAGCCTAGTACAATTTAACATTATTACCCAATATACCATGTGCATAATATCTAGTAATGTGGTATGTGTTATAAGAGTGTGAATATGTGTATGTGTTGGCTAACAGTCCCCTGCTTGTTACTTTGCTGATTACATTCAGGGTTATACTTTAACCAAATTAATATATGAAGCAAAGGTAAGGGCATTCATGTGAGAGTTCCACTGTTTTAGCAAACTGTGTAAGTGGCAATACATGGTTAATACAATTAAAAATAATACTCCTTGTATATAAGCACAACGTTAAACATAACTTCTATCCAAGTATGGGAAATTATTATTTCCAGATCGCCATCATGGATAAGGTTGTCCAAAACTTGTTCTGCTTTAAGCATGTTATCATTAATCTGAAAAATATGAGTCGCTTTTCCTTTTAATAAGGATTTTAAATTTAAAGTTAGTGAATCCATATGTATGTTAAAAGCTGGCACATATTTTTGACTTCATCCTGGTGCTGGATCTCACTTTGAATCATGGATTTATTTTGAAAAACTGAGATCGGCTGAGATAGTAGAGTAAGACTTTTACAATACTATGTACATAAGGAGTAAAACAAATTTGGGCTAGTAACATGGAGAGAGGATTCCATACACCATTTTTTAAAATAATTAGTCACTACACAATACTGTCTAGCCATACTAGAGGTCACACACACTGCTGGCATCACCACTTGGTATGTTTCACAGTGCAGGAGCCAGTATGGGTTAACTTTCCAATCTTGTTGTACTGGTACAGACCTGCATGGCCACATACTAGAGTAGTGCTGTCAAAGCCATCACACTGGTACAGGTAGCCTCCTGGCTGGCTCACCTCTGTTCAGAAAAGTGTGTAGCCAACTAATTAACTGTACTTGCAGTTCAATATTAAAACTGGTCAAGAGACCAAATAACCAAGCTCAGCAAATTCATTGGCTAAAGTCAAAGAAATACCAGGAAGAAAGAGTTAATACATAACCAATCTTTCCCAGGCATTGAAGTCTCGCTGCATGTTCAGTTCACCTTACACAGAAGATGTGCTTCCCTGGGTGATGGGTGAATATTTGCCACCTGGGTTACTCCTGATTGCCCTGGACATACAGTTTCTTGAGGCTGAGTTGCAATATTCTCAAGGACTGCTGCCCCCTTTAAAGCTGTCCGGTAAAGCAGCCTTGGCTACAGCTCATGGCAGAACTTTTTCTTTCTTTTATAAGTGGTCCAGCTTGCCATAAGATCACACTCAACTGGCATGTAAAGTTATAGAATTCCCTCTCCACATGTGCCCTACATTTTGTGCCACAAAGGTTTAACGTTTTAATGCATGACCTTGGTATCACAGGAACATTTAGTCTCTCAGCCTGCCTTACTCTAAATCCCACTATAAAATTGTATTCCTCTAGCATTACCTTGGTCCCATTTTTAGGTGCTGAATAGAGTCCCTGATTTCCTCAGTAGTGTTATGTATGTAACCCTTCTGCCAGTCAGAGTTGGCAGCAACAAGGGCCGGGTTCCGTATCTAGGGGTTCCATTCCAATAACACAATGCAAAACCGGCTCGAGCCCCCACCCAGTGACCTGGGACAAATATATATTACCCCCCCTGGGCACCTCTAAGAGGCAGTACTTCCCCTCTCGCAACCACAGAGTCTGAGTGTAGAAAAAAAACCTTTTAATGACAGAGAGAAACAATGCAGCATTTTGTTGGGGAAACACCACATCTAGGATTTGTAAACCAAACTGTGAGCAATGACCCACCCCAGCAAATTGGCCATGTCCTTTCCCTTTGGTTCTTGAGTCCAGCAACCCCAAAAATCACCCAAAGTCCCAAAAGTCCAGACCCAGAGTTCAAAAGTTCATCTGCAGAGTGTTACACCCTACCCAGTCTGGGTAGAAATGGGCAGGGGAGAGATAAGGGGCACCTTACGTGGCTCGAAGCTGACTGCCCCATCCCTTCATGGGGCTTTGCTCAGCTCTGCTCCGCCAGCAGCTCCGCTCCATCAGCCGGCCTGCAAGCCGCTCCAGCTGTCCCGCCAACTGCTCTGCTCCGCCAGCAGCTCCGCTCTGTCAACCACTCAGCAATCTATCTTCCGGCTCCCCCAAACACAGTGCTCAGTGATTTCAGCTCATAACAATTCCAGCTCTTTAGTGATTTCAGCTTGTAGTTAGGGGAGCCTTCGCGCTCATTTGCACACATAGCCCAGAGTGATTCCAACTCAGCAGCCTGTGATTAGACTCCTACGGAACTCAAAATTAGCTCTGATATTCCACAGTGGAAAGCGATGCAATTGATATTTAGGGCCTTCAAACAAGGCCCATGCCACCAGATACATATACCTGTCCCCAACCTCTCTCAATTCACTAGGCTTTGGAACCCATGTCCCTTGGCTGGCGAGTGCTGCTTAGCTAAGAGTGAGTTCCCCTTTATCATGACAAAAGGCCAAGTACAGTTCCACTGTCCATGATTTACATAAGCAGTATAACAACAGTTTATTCTTCCCGCCCCAGTAACAGAAATTCCTGCCCCAATACAGAAAACTGGGGATCCAACAGCAGCCCAAAGTGCCCATTTGAGCCACTATCGTTCGTACCAGGCGGGGTGGGTGTGCCTATGCAAATGGGATCAGCCCCTGGTGTGCTTTGCCACGACTCACCACCCGATGTCAGGGTGGAGCTCATCCTGACTCTGCTTACATGTAATCTCTTAAAAACATAAGTAGGGTCTCTCTCTATGGCTGGTGAGCTGTATGGACCAGCAAGTCCTGGCATACCATTATCTGGGTTATCCCTTTCACTATTTGAGGCCTCCTGCTTAGCAACTTCTCTAGGGGGACCCTTCAGGTCTGTGTTGCTGAGTGATATATCAGTAGTGGAGGTAGTTTCCTATAGATGCCATTTTCCAGGTAACCTACAGAATGGACAGTAACCGACTATATTGCAGTGTCAATATCTAATATTGGTACTGACACCGTAAAAGAAATATACCTAGGACCAGACACTAAGCAAGGTTGTTTTGAATAACATAAGCCTTAAATAGGATGCAGTGGTCACTGATCCCAAATTACGAATTGTGCTACAGGGAATTTAACACACAATTTAACACCTTCCCAAGCCACTTTAGTTTTTGCTATACATGGAGCACAATACCATCTACCTAATTGTTCATCATTAATAAGGTCTGGCAATTTTTTTCAGTATTCTCTAATGAACTGGTTACGGTGGGTAATGCATATTCCCATAAGTGGTGCAAATAACTTCTCTAATTTCTTAATTTTCCATTACCTTTTTATTATTTGTTTGTTTCAATTATTTGGTTACTTTGGTATTGGCCCTAGAATTGATCTTCCAGTTCACAGCTAAGCCATGTTGGGGATGGGGTGTGAGTGTCATACCTACTCTTTGGTTAAACTTCAGTCCCTGAAGAGCTCAGACTAGCACCTAAAATAAATTCATCAAAGGAATTTAAAGAAAAAAACTAAAAGCACTGCCTGCTAAGAGACCTGAGACTCATCCCCACTAAATAACTCGCAAGAAAGGGAGTGAGATGGACCCAGGAATCTACCTTACATGTCTTATAAGGCTATCATTAGATCACCAGCCCAAAGGACTCCCTCCCACCTCCTCTTTTAAACATTTGTGTCTCATTAGCTCATGACAGATTACACAGGTTGGGGGATATAATCTCATGCATGACTCGGTATAATTTCTTGTTTTAAAGAAGATTCCTGACATATATAGAAGTTTGCCTTGTATGATTGACTATTCATGCTACTTGCAAATCAGCAGGCGGCCTGCTGGCCAATTACCTGAGTATTTTCTCAAGTACAGTAGTTTTGCACAATTATTCTACCGGGGTGGTTCTGCTGCTTACATAAAAGATCATATAACATGAAAAATAACAAAAACTGACATATTTTTCTCATACTCAAGTGGTATTTTTTCAAGTGGAATAAGGGGGATTTAGTGAAATAATCATTGCTCTTTGACATGTATGACTGCAGTGAAATCATATTACAAAAGGCACAGAAGGTCTCTTGCAGCAGAGCATGGTTAGTGCTTTAGAAATATTTTAAAAGACAGATCAGATATCAGATAAACTTGGAGCACTGAAATTCTGTCTCAGGCCACTAGATGGTGATCCTTCTGAGTCAGGGCTCAGGTAAATACATAATGAAGATTAAAGCTCTTAAAGATTAAAAAAAATCATGTAATTTGAATAAGAAAAATCAGTTAAAATGCAAAATTATTTGTATCATAAAAATAAAAAAACAAGCTACACAGTATTGTAAGGATGTAGTCCTCACTTTTCCACAGTCAGACCTCAGGTTACAACAAAAACAATTTGAGCATCCCTCTCTCTTCCCATCTAGCCTCAGAAAAAGGGACGGGAAAGGGGTCATGACATCTCAGTTCTGTTTGCAGTATCCAGCATGAGAATGAACCCATGCTGTAGGATCATAAAAACTATTGCACAAAGAATCTTGCAAAGCACCTCAAGTTATTTTGATACTGCCTTTTGCATCAGCATGTTTAAAGCATATTCGTATTTCTGTTCAATGAATATTTTGAAAACATAATTATTAACAAAGGAAAAGAAAGATATAGGACTTAATGATAGAAATGTTTTATTAATCAAATATATTTACATTTCTTTGTCTTTTCTTTAAATGTGCCTTTTTCATTTAAACACTGGTAATCTTTATAGTTTATATCACAAGAATACAGCGACATGCATGACTTAATTGGTCCTTTGCAGTAAAAAAAAAAAAAAAAAAGACGCAATTTTATGAGGTTTAATAAATGCAAGCAAGCTGTTTACCATTCTAAGTACAGTGTCATTATTATTCTTATTACAACAAAGGACCCTTCCAGCATACTGTACACTTACTACATGGCTATTTGCCACTTTGTAGATTGATGTCTAAACTTTCAAAAATTAGACAAATCAGAGGAAAAAGACAGCACAATCTCAAAATGTTTTATTTTATGGAAACTCATACACAGAAGGTATTTGGATGCAACAAAAAAGTGCACTAACGATAAATTTAAAATAAGTCATAGCAATACATAACTTTCAAAAGTAGTGAGGACTTTTACCACTTCTTTATTTTCAAATATTTATCGTTTAGAAACCACATCTGTTTGGCACCTATCAGACACGCCATATACCCTAATGGCACCATAAAAGTATTAAATAACAATTTTAAAAAGTGATAAGTATACCAAAGAAAGTAACAGATCCAAACATCATAGCCTTTGTGTTTTTAGTGTCTAATGTGCTGTAATTATTACATTGCTCAAAGCTCTGTTCTTGTTCAAAAAAACCCAGTCATTTGGGTATTTTAAAAGTTCATATTATTTGTCAACTGTGATTTCTTTTCTAAGAAGTGTGTGTGAGGGAGAGAAAGAGACTTCACTTTGTGTGTATGTGAACATTAGAAATGTATACAATTTTAGATATATTGTAAAAGGTTTTGGATTTTGCAGTATTGGAAGAATGTTGTACATATTTACCAGATTTCAAAAGGGAGATCTCAACAGTTTCAGAAATTCAGAAATGGTAGGCACATAATTACTACCTGTTGAAGTAATCATACCTTACTTACTGTTTTAATTCAGTGTTCAAGCATATAAGATTATATCCTTAATGGACCCAAATGCATAATTACTACATCAATACCCAACTAAAAACTCACTCAGCAGTCAGAGTAGAAAGCAACTAGATTTTGTTTAGTTCAATTCAGGATGCGTTTTAGCTTGTCAATACTCTCAAAGACAGTTTTACTATATTGTAATACATGCACACTGTTGCATTGAATAACTTGAGGGAGAAACACCCACTCTGAAATCACGTATTTTTTTGCACCGAATTGCATTTGTATGCTGCCAACTATATTGTGAAAGTGCCTTAGTAAAGCGACAATGCAATAATTAAAAATGTGCTTGGAAATCAGGCACAACGTAGTGAATAAAATGAGCAAACACAATAAAATGTCCTTTGGAAGTACAAAATAATTCCTGCAAAAATTACGCTTTTCACTGGTATGTTTAAAAACAAATCCCAACAAACTCCTAAAAGAATGCAGTTAGTCTTCAAATCTTTTGGGCCACATTCAGGAAAGCACTTTAGCACAATTATAAGCACATGATTAAGGGTATCACTTTTCAGCAATGGAGTTATGCACAACTTTAACTTTAAGCACATGCTTAAGTGCTTTTCTGAACTGGCCCTTAAAAACTACTGACCTTGTGAGATACTGAGTGCTCTGAACTGCCGCTGATTTCACCTCGTAGAAAAAGAAGAGAATACCTTGGTAATACAAAAACATAGTTTTCTGATACAACATGTAGTTCACATTTGCCTGTCAGAGTTTAGCGTATCTCATTTATCACCTAACTTTGATGCAAAACCTATTTATTTCTGCAGTTTATGATGAAATAATTCCATAATTTACAATAGTGATGAGAGTCTTGCTCTGTTCAAGTCCTGAATAGGACTGTTGCATTATATTGGGATTATTTCATTAGTAAGCTAGAGTAATGTGTGTGCATCACAGTACCACCAGAGATGTGCTAAAAGGTTTAGAAACAGTTCTGGTCTCTCTAAAGTAGAGATGGCCCCAATCCAAACACTCCGAAATGTTAGGAAAATACAGATTTGGTTCTAAACTTTGCTGCTTAAGCCAATCACTACTGTGAATAAAACGATGCCTAAATTCTGGCCTTTTAAATTGTAATATTTGATACATAGCTATCCATGTTACCTGGCTCTCATCCTATATAAAATCAGATAAATACTAGATTAGAACTTTAAGTAATTCAAAGGATTAATCTGGATAAGCTTCCATAAAGTTGGACTCTTACCCAAGCTTATCCAAATCTCTTTGGTTCAGAAACAGAGCTGGAAAACTCAAGCGGAAAATGCCTTTTTACTAGATTTCTGCTACTTTCTGATTTTGTAATCGAGTACTTATAAACTATTTGAAAATTAGGATCGGGCAAAAAGAATGAATCTGTTTTTCATCACAAAATTTCACGAAACAAAATTACAATTTTGCCTCCATGACATAGCAAGATCCCCCAAACTGGCTCCATCCCATTATCGTAAAATTGCAGTGTTTGCAATGAAACGGAGAACATTTAAAAAAATTAAATGTGAAAAATAATCTTTTATTAAACAAAATTATGATTTTAAAACAGGCCAAGGCTTATCCTTAAAAAGAGTCCAGTTTTGAGTGAAAATTAGCCCAGAAAATTCAGCCTTTTTTGTTAAATTGAACCCATTTAAAGAAATGTTGAGGTTTTCATATGATGCTGTGAATACTTCAGACAGCCCTTAATGCAAGACCACACCAATGTGGATGAAACAGTGAAAAATAATATAGAAACTGACAAATAGAGTATCTTGACTGTGAACTGTTACAGTGTATAGTATTGCCAGCAATAAGATAGGAAGAACACATAGCTACAAATAACCAGTAATCTCTTGAAATACAATGATGACAAACTGGGAGAGTTCTTAACAAAAGCAAGATGTTAGCACCAAAAAAATAGGTCAGACCTAGGAATGGGCTGTATTTCTATCATCTTATTGCCCTTCATTTGCCAATACCACCTCCTTTTTTCTAAACTCTCCCTCCTCAGCACTGGAATCCCACATTCCTGTGAGTACAAGCTCCGAAGTTAGTAGGACACTCATTTTCTTAGTGGCATCCCAATGTACATGTAGCTGTTGAAGAAAGCTTGTGTACTGTATATTGGGTGAAATCCTGGGCTCATTTAAGTTAACAGGATTCAGTGAGGCCAAGATTCACCCATTGTATTTATAAATAACATTAGGAAGTCAAGATCTAGCATCTCTCTGATTACCTCTGCTCTGGGTTGCCGTGCGCTCATGTTTCTTTACCATATTAGAATAGCACATAGAAACATCAACAGAGCTGTGTGGAAAAAAAGGATAGTAGTCTTGTTTGATGGTGTTTGATTTAAAGAGGCACTGCTTTGCGCAATCTTGTTTTTGAGCAGAAGTCACCATTGAAACCGATGAGGGTGAGCTGCCTAATATCTGATGAGATGATATGACAGTTGCAGCAGTGCCTACCAACTCAGGAAACTAAGCATTTCTTTAAAGGTGTGTAAGATGTAACCAATACCCCCTCCTCCACAAAGGACTTTACTCACACATAAACATTTACTCTTCTAAAAAAATATGAACTGGATTCAAAGGGATATATTTTTAATTCTGAATGCCTTAAGGATTAGCGGGTAAAATCATGGCCCTGCTGAATCAATGGCAACATTCTCATTGTCTCCAGTGGGCAGGATTTCACCTAATGTGTGCAACTGCCAATAAAACACATCACATTCGCTGTGCCTGTTCACAAAGTATACAGCCTGAGGGTGTTTAGCCTTTCCCGTATGCACACATTAAGTACTCTATATTATTGTCTATATATCTTTATGAGGACACTTCTTTCCTTGATAAGTGTGTATAAACTCTCTTTAGCATTAATGGGACTTAAGCTCGTGGCTTGAATGAAAATTAGGTAGAGCTCTCTAAAGTGACGACAATGGAGCCACACACAAGACACCTGGATTCAGGTTTTGTTACAATCTTGAAACTGGCTGAGTTTGCTGAAAGTTTCAAGTGACCTGGGATTGTTTTCAAATGAACCTGAGCCAATAAGGTACAAATATCTGGACACTGTAAAATAGGCTACAGTAGACTTTTGATTAACAAATCATTACATCAACCTCCCAAATAAAATGTAATCTTTTTTGTTTTGCTTCTCACTGTAGGACTTTCAGATAGAGAATTTATTTACATTAGAGTTTTACTGAAAACACTTTCGCTCTTTTTAAACAGTGATATTGTGTTTCAAAGCTCTATGTGTTACAGTATTTTCCTTGCTGATAGTCTTACACAACTGTATATCTATAGACATGAAAAACATTTCTTGTCTGGTTTTCCAGGAACTTTGTACTAGGACAAATTTGTCTAATGAAACCATGTACATGGAAAAAGTGTGCAAAAATGTAAAGTTTGGAACCATGAAATGAACTGTCCTTTGGTCTGAGGAACTGGGCACTATTTCAGATATGGTTCTAGATCACTTTCCATTGCACCATTCAGACACAAGAATTTCTATTATAGCCATGTCAAGACCAACCCAACCAAATATAAGGACTAGTTTTGGGTCCTTTGAGTCATGCTCCAAAAAAAGGTGCAACAATAAACAAGTCCATGTGCATTCGCAGTCATAACTGTAGGCAGAAGAACCCTTGAGATTCCTCGCTTTGGTATTAAATAACAATTATAAAGGCTTTTAGAAATAAAGCAATACATGGTGGGACTTGAAATGTTAGCAGTCCCAGGTTATTTGTCCATTGAAATAAGTCTCATCCCTAGTCATAAATAAATAATCTCTTTCCTGGTCTTACTTCCATGCCAGGATCAATATCTCTTAACATCTTACTTATTTTATTACTGCTTTTGGTTTTCTGGGACTGATTGAAAGTTGCTCAGAGGAAATCTTTGGTTTTGCTTAAGTGTCCGTGACATTTAATCATGACTTTCCTTGCAGTTTAATTCCAACCAGTCAATCAGTTAATCCACTTCAATTGATTCTGTGCTCTCTGTTATTGGCTTGCACTCATTGGGCATCCTCTGGTGTCGACTCAGCTGGGTGGCTTGTGTGAAGCTCCTCTCACACCTCTCGCACCTGGTGAAGGCAAGAGAGAAAATTGAGACTGGGGAGCTGCTCTTGGGGGGGAGGCGGGGAGTGACGGGCTTTGTCTCATCCTGCCTAATCAGAACAGACACTCAAAAGTGGCTTCAGATTTTACCGGCTCAAGAGGTTTAATTGGTGGCTACTTCCAAGGCCTTGATGCCTATGATGGGACAAGGCCTGTCTGATTCAGAACAGAGGAATCTGTCAATAGACAGGGGGAAGGTGATTTCTCCAGAGAGGCCTGTCCTGCTGTAGTTCTGATCACTGTCAGTTCAAATAGATAAAGAACAAAAAGAGATTTTTAGGAATGAGCCATCAAAGCAGCAGCTTGGCTGCAGTTTTCTGCTCTGTAACCCCCAAGGAGAAATTGATGACAAATAGAATTTCACCTTCTGCTAATTTAAAAATCAGAAATTCACCTATTGGAAGAAGAGAAGCTGTAGAACAATAATTGCTTAGTATAATAACAAGAAAAACTGTATTTATCTATTACTATATAGTTGGGTTTACTTTAAACAATCTGGTAGGATTCGTGCTTGGTTAATCAATTGTCTGAAAACAGCCACAGCATTTTATGTAGTTGTGGGAAGGGGGTGGGAAGAACTCTTAAAATCAGCACTGTGTGTTTCATTGTCTTTTAAGTCTTTTCATTACCCTTCCCCCACTCTCCAGTGAACTACAATCTGTGGCAAAATAATCAGAGAATTAAGATGTGAAGTCTGCGGGAAAAGAAAAGGGGTTTCTCTAGTTCAGAATGAGTCATCTGGCCCTCTAGTAAAAGAGAATCCACTGTGTATCTAATATCAACTTCTTCACATATTGTGTCCTCTTAATTAGCATTGTGAATGCTTGATATAATTGTACAATGAGCTAGGAATACAGCAGATTTTTCACTGTAAGGCTCTCACTCATAAAGCCATCATTAATTTAATGGCGCTGTGTGATGTTTTATCTTCATCAATAAAAGCATCGCTATAATGAATTAATTCCCTGTCTTCAAAAAGTGAGGAAAACAATGGCCTGTTACCTTGTATCCATCTTTCTCTCTTCAGTAATATAAATCAGTGGTTCTCAACCAGAGGTACACATGCCCCTGGGGCTATGCAGAGGTCTTCTGGGGGTACATCAACTTATCTAGATATTTGCCTAGCTTTACAGCAGGCAACATAAAAAGCACTAGTGAAGTCAGTACAAACTAAAATTTCACTCAAATAATGACTTGTTTATACTGCTCTATATACTGTACACTGAAATGGAAGTACAATATTTATATTCCAATTGATTTATTTTATAATTAAATGGTAAAATGAGAACATAATCAATTTTTCAGTAATAGTGTGCTGTGATACTTTTGTATTTTTATGTCTGATTTTGTAAGCAAGTAGTTTTTAAGTGAGGTGAAACGTGGGGTTACGCAAGACAAATCAGACTCCTGAAAGTGGTATAGTAGTCTGGAAAGGTTGAAAGCCACCAATATAAATTACTGAATGTGATTTATTACAGGATTTGCCATTTACAAAAAGAGTAAGAAGGTATTTACATACATTCATAATTATGGTATGTTCTACATGTTAGTCATTTTTAGAAAAAAAAATGTTTAGGAACCCAGGGCACAGCTATTATTCATTCATCTAAGCTATTGTACTGGAGTAGAATATCAACAGCTGTACATTGTGTTTCTTTGATTGTCTTTCTGGGAATATTTTTAGCAGCGTGTTCTACTGTTAAAAACTGCACTGTGATCTTGACAAATGTAAAATGTCAGCGTTAGGTCTGATACATTATCAGCTCAATGAAAATAACTCAGAAGTATTGATTGCCTAATGATTTTTGGTGTATTCATTAACGTCTATGTGCAGACCATCCTCTCTCCAGAGCCCCTGAAGTGCTGATGACACATTAGTGTATTGCTGATTGTTTATTAGAAAACTGATTAGTTACTGGATTAGTATGTCAAACTATACTACTTTTCATTACTTGACAAACTTGCAAATTATATTCTTATATATAAAAAATCATGAAGGAACTGGAATCAGTTCTGGTGCCAGGATTAGTTGAGGCCAGGGATCTCAAACTCAAATCACCATGAGGGCCACATGAGAACTAGTAAATTGTCCCGAGGGCTGCATCACTGAAACCTTTTCATACAATGATACAAAAGTATAGTCAAAAATGAAAAAATGAAGAGTAATATAGTATTCTATTAAAAGTCAATGTATTCACTTTTTAAAAACTGTAATGCAAAGAGGGGTTTTAATAAAATATAAACAGTAATGTTTGGAGCTTGGCTGCCAGTGGAATTGGTGCCTATGACGGACCGCAGGAAATAACGCCGCGTGCCGCGTGTTTGAGACCCCTGGTTTAGGCTATACAAATCACTGCAATTGCCTCAACTTTGCATTTTGTCATTTGATATATGACGTATGTGTGTGTGTATTGTGCTGTACACACATTCTAGATCAATACAGACCTATGTAGATCTACACAGCATATATGATATATGTAGGCTAAGATTTTTCAGACATGAGCCTGTAAAATTAGCCTTCTAAATTAATATTTGGACACACAAAAATGTGGTTTGATTTGCAGAGGTGTTGAATAAACCAGAAATCACTCTATAGTTGATAGGAGCTCAGGGTACACATCATTTTTGAAAATCATGCTACTTGTTTAGGTGCCTAAATAATTTTTGGTATAACTGTCTTGAAAGCAAAAGTTAGAAGTCCATTGCTAAAAATGTGGACCAGGAGGGAAGGAACGAAATCACTTAAATATTTAGTGAACCAGTTTGTTCACAAACGTTAATTTTGTATGTGTGGCTGATCACACTATATGTGGCCGGATTCAACAAAGCACTTTATGAGCATATGTAATCCCATCCCTATTCAGCAAAAACCTTAAACTCATGCTTAAATCCCATTAAAAACAATGGGACTGTGCACGTACTTAATTTAAAATGCTTACAATTAAACACATATTCAAGTGTTTTGCTGGTTTGGTGCTAGGTTGCTCAGCACACTGGAGGATCAAGCTGTAAGTAAATATCCAGATATGAACAGATGACGTGGGCCATCACAGCCATCAGTATCACAGTCTTAGGATAAAGTAGAAGGAAAGAAAAACAGAAAGTGGACAGTGAAAAGGAAATAATTTTTCCAGGATTGTGCTGTGGGTTTTCTCTGTAATAGCTGTCCTTCCCCACATACTCTCTGTAAAGTAACTGGTGTAGTATGCTGTATTCTTCAAATGGACCAACGAAGACAGATACATGCATATATTGCGCCACAAGTGTTTAATATTGTGCTCTAGTTAAGTAAACTGATAATTGGCGGGGAATGTGGCAGGCATCTAGTATATGTGGAAGCAAAAGTGTTCCTTAAAGTTATTGCAGAGAGACAATAGTTCAGGTCAACAGTGATCACTCACAAGGTTAACATGTAGATCATAACCCATCCTGATTCTCTGAGATTTTAGGCCAGATTTTCAGACCAGCCTCAACACAATCTTTATTTTTGAAGGTGAAGGTTTGTTATTACATAATTGTGGCTGTAACTATTGGTAGTTATTCTTCCTACTACCTGCTATGAAGGTGCAATCAGAGGGGACAGATGTTCTGTACAACCACTAATATTTATTTCTAAATGCATTGTGGGTTTCATTTACCCTTAAGCAGAAGGCCAACAAAAGAGCTGTTCCACATAAGCTCTTTGAGAGCCCTTTGTGGGACTGAAGGGTCCCTAGGCCCCATGTCAGGCCCACACACAAGAATGATTTAAAACTGTGCCACCAAGTTAGAGGCCATTATTGAAAACTGGATTCTTGTTATTTTTCATATTTTGAAGGGATCGTTGTTTTGAATGAATTTGCACAGTTGTTATACCATAATGCAATGACACCATATGCAAGATGTAGCAAGCTCTTGCCTTCTTCACAGCACATATCCCTCTTTTCCTTCTTTATTTCAATCAAACTAGTAAGTGTACATACTTTCGCTTTGCTCAATAGTATGGCTGGTTTTCTAAGGGTCTCAAACAGCATTGACATCATGGTGGTTTTTCAGGAAGTACTGTTTGGCTAGATAGTACCCATGCCACTGTTCTCCTAGTTTGCTGCACAGTACCCTGTCACTGTTAGTGGCTGTCACAGCAGCAACATCATGTTCCTTTAATTTATCTTTAGCTAATGTCACTGAACTGGAAGAGACTGTGGGAGTAGAACGTAAGATAGTGGCTTGGTCAATAATTTTCTGTTTTTTCCTATGTTTTAATTTGGTTGAGGACTTTGTTCCAGATTAAGAACCATAGTGGAGACTTCAGTGAGATAAGAATACATAAAAAATTACAATGGTGAGGCTCAGTTCATAGCTTGTGATGACGAAAAGAAGTCCCTTCCAACTGGACATGCTGCCCAGACAATGTAGCGAGGGCTTTGATTACACATAACCTCTCTTGGCTTTTTTTTTAAATCTATAGGGAAACGCAAATAGAAAAGTCTCTCTCTCTCTGTGTATGTATGTATGTATGATATATATATGTGTGTATATATATATATATATATATATATATATATATATATATATTATATTATATACACACACACACACCCCCCCGCAAGATCTTGCACCAAAAGAACCTTCTCCTACACCGAACCAATCACAGACTACCCCTTTAATAATAATTTTTAAACAAATTGTGAAAGTATTTTAAAATATTTGTCTTTTTCAAAATTGTGAGCACACAACTCTGCATGCAGAAAGGTACATGAAGTTGTGTGACTAATCTGTGTGCATAATCACTGTGATTCTGTGTATATTAGGCCAATATTGCATAAATAGCTAGTTAAATGCTTAATGGGCCTTTTACGTAAATGATTAGCTGGTTTGCGCATGCAATCACATTAACTGTACATGCATGTTACTTGTGTGTACATTTCAGCTGTGAAATTGAACATAAACAATTTTTAAAATTACATCCATGATATTTTTAAAACAATTTAGTTCAATTTTTAATCAAAAATGTTCTGTAACTTAGTCCTAAAAATTAAAAAAACACCGGAATACCAGCAACTTTCTGAACATATGTCAATTATCTCTTTTGTTAATTGCAAGAATATCTCCAAAGCCTATTCCGCTAGAACATGTTAAACTCTGTCTATATTGCCATAATTGCCTCTCCTTCAGGGGTATGGAGAGTTTAAACCAACGGACTTTTTTTAGTTTTGCACTTTTTAAGTAAGCATACGCTCAAATCCCTTTCGTAAATATATATTTTTTTAAAGTACATTAAACCACAAAACCACAAAAATTGTCTTTGAACCATATACTGCTCCCTTGATATTTAAAAATGGTCTCAGAATGTGTTTGGGGTTTTTTCCTTTTGTTTTTTATTTTTGTTTTAACTTTAGTATCAAGCCCTCAATTCCTTCTTCTGGTGGAATATTTGTCAGCAGTTTAGGAGGATCTGAATGGTGGTGATACACAAAAACAATAATAGTACCTATCTCTTAAATAGCCCTTTTCATCAGTAGATCTCAATGTAATTGATAATCTTTTTAATGTATTTATCCTCACAACACCTCTGTGAGGTACATGAGCTGCAGCGTCGTCTCTCCCCTCAACTGAGGGGGAGGGTAAACCAATTTCTGGATAATCTAATGCCCAGCCTCCTGCATGCTGGTCCGCATGAGTGCGGGGGTCTGCACTTGTGGAGAAGCTTGCAGGATCAGCACATAAGAATATGGATCCCCGCCTCTGACATCTGGGGACAGGGAGAGTTGGAGCTCCAGTTTAGCTCCATGTGACATCACTATTCAGGGTCCTCCAAAGCTCTTGTAAAGACCTTCAGCAAAAAACAGAGAAATTAGAACTGATGTTTCTTGTATTAAGCAGGTTAAAAAAAACCTAAAACAACTGTAAAATGTTGTTCTTATCCATTGTAAGGAAGCAGTAAAGGGTGTCCACATGTGCGCATGCACACACATTTATTTATATATTTTGCTACTCTGCAGTTCACCTTTAAGAAAGGGCAGATCCATATGGTCAAATATATGTATATCTTAACATGAGCAACAAAAGAAAGAAAAAACAAAACACCTCAGAATATCTGTTAATTACATAGTACTTAACTACACACTTTCTTTCAAGAATGAGATTGTCTTGTAGTCACAAAGAACATTATGGAAAAGAAAAAATCACCAGACCAAAGGGGGGAAAATTAATGATTGTAAATGGGACAAAACAACAGCTCTATTGGAAACATGACAAAAACAGGGTGTTAAGAAAAAAAATTAAGTGGAGTCAACAAGGTTACACATAAGTAACACCTTAACATTAAAAGAAATCTATTTTCCACTTTGACCTGGAAACCTCTTCAATTAATTACTAAAATCTATTTACACAGCAACTAGATAAAAATCAATCTGATTGTTAGCACTATTTTTGGCTCTCTTTCTATGGGCTCTGTTCACTCAAGATACTGGCTCTGTGGGTGTCATTGTTGAGGCTGCTGGATTCCATGACTTGACACTCACAAAGTTGTCCTATTTTCTATTCCTGGTCCCCAAAAACTACTGTATGGGATGTGCCAAGAATTCTGATTTTGTCCTTCCATTCCCCAGCACACACATGCATGGAGGCCATGCTTCTCTTGTGGCCATATATGGAGGCTGGGCAACTCTGATGGGATCTTGCTATGAGGGGTTCGGTGACAGAAGCTCTTACATTAGCCAGGCAGAAAATACAGGAAAAGAAAACTCATGTTGAGTGAGGGCATGTAGTGAACTGGAAGAGACACTCTTTCCCTTCAACTCCTTATTTCCTCATCCCCGCAGAAGACCAGGTATGTTACAGAAGAGAGTGGTTTGGTTATTTTTCCCCAGGGAAGTATTGGTTCCAGGCAGAAAATTATATGAATCTATGTCTCTCAATTCAACTAAGAGAGAGATACTTTTGACTAATGCACATTTTCTTCTATAAGAGCCTCCTAGATTAAGTACGGAGTTGGTCAGAGCAGAGTCCTTTATCTACATGAAGTAGAACCTACATTAATCAGCTGTGCACCAGCCTCTCAAATACAGAAACAAACAAAGACACAAATTTCTGTGGTTTGGCTGAGTGTTGGGTTTTATTTTAAGTGAATAGCTAGATAAGGTAGAGAAGTGATTTCTGTACTACCTCAAAAGTGCAGAAGCCTGCAGATCTTGTTAAATTCCCTCTTATCTGAACTTATACCTTTTAAAGAAGCCCTTCATTAAATGTAGATAATAAAGATCTCACTATGTACATGTACATTGAAACCTGCACTACGGGTATGACTACATGTAAAACACTACAGCTGCAGAACTGCAAGAGACAGTTACAACAACAGGTAACCACTTGTCCTAAGAATGCACTTGCAAATAAAGATGGGCCCAAGCCACAAAAATTCAAATTTAGATTTCCAACCCTACCAAGTTTGGGTGTATTCTGATTTCAGGTTTGGGGTTGGCCCATTATAGAGACAGTGAAATTCAAAAAAATCTGAAACAAGGTTTGTTTCCAAACACCCAAAGAATGTTTGAATTCAGAATGTTTGTATCAAGGATTTTGTTGAACTATATTAAAAGTTTCCAGCACAGTTTTGTTTAACTAAAAATTGAAAACCACGTGGACTAATTCAGCTGATTTTCTCTGATCACTTGGATGGCCACTGCATTTGCAAATTATTTTTATGAGTTTACTAGAGTCATGTCATGGGATACACTTGACATGTCTAATGGTTCCTGTCTAATGGTTCTGAGTCTATTTTTCTCTGTATGGGATTCATATACCAGTTAATTTGTAATTGTTAGCTACTTCAGTGTATTGACAAAACAGGGACAAACCATATTATGCCTGTTTCAGCACAGCCTTGACCCATCCTCTTCAGTTTGTCAGACATTTTCAGCTAAGGTTCTCTAATTGAGACACAATTGTTAAACTGCTATTTAAATTAAAACAATCAAGTTTTGATTGGATGACAGGCATTTGCTCTGGGCCATACATGTATCTGCATACATGCCTGGTTTCATTCTGATTTCAGTCACACTGCTAAGGAGTCTGTCTGGAATCTTGACCTTGGCTTTCAAAAGAAGCTCTCCCATGGGCTGTTATAGATGGCTGTTGTGGGTGGACAACTGCGATGCCTTTCCCTCTCTGGTCACGGTTGATCAACATTGGTAGCTTCAGTTACTTACTTAAAGGGTTTTTCTCCCGTATGCGTCCGGATATGATTGTTGAGTGTTGTAGCACCAGCAAAGGCACGACCGCAATAGCCGCACTTGAAAGGTCTGTCACTGGAATGGGTGACTACATGGTTTCTTAGTTCTGAAGGTTGGGAGAAGGATTGGGAGCAGTGGCCACACTGATAGGGTCTGCAAAACAATAGAAACACCATGTGATCACTACTTTCTATTTCAGCAAATAGAAAACAACTTGGGTGGAGCAAGCTAATTTTTTCAAATGAATTTCTTAGTTTTCAAAGAGGGGTCTGGATCTGAATCTCTGGATCTATAGTAGGAGACATGCAACTCCCCCTCCCCCCCCATGAACCACTATGAAAATTTAGAGGGCAGAACCCATGTATAGAAACTGCCACAGAACCTACAAGGCCCCCAATATAGTTATAAAGTATTCTTTAGGTATACACAAAACCTGGATTAGATTATGTGTCTGACTTTGGTTAGTTTCCTCAAACTAAGGGCCCAATACTGTATTCCTTATGCAATGAAAACTCCCTCTCACATAGGGATTTGAGCCCTATGTTAGCAGACTCAGAAAGTCCTAGTCCTCTCTAGCATTAATTCAGTCTTAGCTAAAAATTTTACTTGGTATATTCCAGATTGGTTTCTATGACCATTTGAAAATATTTTTTTTCTAATCCCTTGCACACTCCAAAAAGTCCAGCTCTTTAGAGAGGAACTTTCGCAATGAGACAAATTTGGAAAACAATAACAAACTTTTGCTTTTCCTATTATGTTTTTGTATTCTTGCTGCTATTGAAGACATTTGCATTTAATTAATAGGTTTTTCCATCCTGGCCTGGATTTTCCTTTTGTGATATCCTGAAATGAAATCATAATTCTGTTTTTGTGACATCTTAATTTCTTGCAGTGAACTGATTGTGATGCCACAAGTTCAGAATTATAACAACATCATTACAAACTCAAGTAGAAAGAAGAGGCTGAGAGACAGAAGGATGAGACAGTATAATAGTTTGAGTACCAATACCATTACTAACTTGTTAAAGTGGCAAAAAGTGTTCTGAGAAACATATACAAAGTAGATCAATTTCTGTTGTGGCAAAATAGATTGAATTCCCTCCCCCCACAAGTCTCTCTAAGTCAAAATGATTTGGTAAACTACTTCAATATATGGAATGCTTTCTGTTATGACATTTAAAGTAAATCAGTGGCAGGGTCCTGTTCTGTTTATCAATTTAAAAAAAAGAAAATTAAGAAAGTCTTAGGGAATATTAATGATTTTTATAGAGAGCAGCAATTCAGGGCACAACTCTTGCTGTCTGAATTTTTAGAGCCAATGGCCAACACAGTCTTAATTGCTCTCTCTTTAACAAATGTGTATGTTCAAATGGCTAGAAACCAAAACTAAAGGGAAGGAGACAGTGGTGACCAAGCATGTACAACAATTCAATTAAGTGCAAAATAAAGTGTACCCTCTCATTTGTCAAGTGAGCTGCTTAATTGTGTCTGCTTGCATCACTGATCACAAATACTATTATTTTATAGTGCTTCAGAGTACTGAGCACTGATTGTAGAATTTTTTTGCTTGATTAATAGTCTGGTATTGGTCAATAACTCAATACTATACAATTTTAATTACTTACATTTGAAAATCTATCTAACTGCTTTCAAAGAAGTTTGAAAGATATATATAAAACTTGTGGAAAGGTTACCTGGTTTGGATGATTATACTAACATTATTTCCCCTATTCTCTTTAAAAATTATATAAGTGCATGTGAAATAATATATTTTAAATACACACTGATAACTACTGTAGATCTATTACCATTGCTGGAAGACAAGAGAAATATGTTTTTCAGCTTTATTGCTTCTTCAAATGCATTGTTAATGGACAAGGAAATTATTTATCAAACAGATATGTAAATTCAGGCTTTTTTAGGATTAAACATTTTTAAGCAAAAATAATATATTAAGATATGCTGTATCCATGAACAATTGATTTTCTAATAGTGAAAGGGACCATTAACGTTTATTAGCCTCTGGTTATCTATTTTTAACAGCTCCCATAATAAACAATAAGACACTAAATAAAACCAATTCATCTTTTATTTTTAACAACAGTCAATATGATTAATTTCACATTGTGAGAAGTCACACCATTTTTTGTATGTAAATACTTCACAGTAGAAAACTAGTTATGAGCAAACATTAAGCCAAATAAAATGTTGCCATTAGCCCCCACATTGATTCAAACTAGATTTCTTGTCCATGATGACAATTTATATTTTATATTATCCATAGTGCATTACACTGTATGATGCACAAAATGATGAACTTTGTAGAAGATTGTCTATTCTTATGTCCCTTATCTCTCATTTTGTTGCCTTTCACCCAAATCTTGCAGAAATGGCTATAAAAGATGTTATTTCACCAAATAAATTGACCCCTTGTGTGAATCTGCATATGCATAAATGATGCATATCTCCAATCAGATTAATCAAGAAAGGGATAAATTAACTATTTTGGAGCTAGATACATGAATCATAAGTTAAGCAAATCCTGTTTTAAAAAGAAGACAAATGTATGCATGCATAAATGTATGAGCTGACAATTTGTAAATGTTTTATTTATTTTCTTTGAACTGCAGGCAGTTCCCAATATGCAGAACTGTATGACTTTTTGAATATTGCTATAATATTTGATGGTATTTTCCAAGAAAAGGGTATAAAATAAGAAAAGTTATAATTTTGTTTTGTAATCATTTTTACTGTACTTGGGTTGTTGTTTTTTTCTTAGCAGAAATAAATCAATACATTGTTTTTAAAAAATGAAAGCAGTGCAGAAGGACTGAATGTGAGGGATGATTGGTTCGGTGAGTACATGGACACCTTCAGAGCAGGGTTGTCTTTGATGTAGCAGTTATCTCCTGTGCCATCATTTTGCTCTGCCCTGGAAAACCGTATTAAGATGGTGGCCCCTTTATTCTCAGGGTCATGGAGAGAAAAGGGCTCATGAAATGAAAACCAAAATGGTGGACTTTATAGGCTGTATTTTCAAAAAGAGGCACCTAAGTTGAAGCTGCAACATGGTTCTGACCCCATCCACAACCCCTCATTCAAAAACTCATACAGCTCTGCATATTGGGGACAGCCCGCAGTGCAAAGAAAGTGGATAAGATATTTACAAAGCTCTTCCACAAATGCATAACTTTAGGCATGTGCTAGTGCCATTGACTTTAAATAAACTGCCCATGAGTTTAAAGTTACCCATGTGAGTAACAGCTTAGTTGGTCTGGGGTCATATACAAGTAGATGCTCCAGCAAATTTGAATTTCTCTGCAGTTACTTTTATGCATGAATGGGTACGTACCAAGAATACTCTCTTCTACATGTGAACACACATTTGCATGCATGTAAACTACTATATGCATGTTTTATAGGTGAAACATATGAAAATATGTGTATGAAAATATGGTCCTAAGAATCTTTGAAATGTAATTTTTCTGTAAAAATCTATCCTAGAATTTTCTCCCCACTGTGTGCTAGAAGTAATATAATAATAATTAATAATAACAATAATTAGTTTACATCTCTATATTGTAGCACTTCAGAAAGGCTTTCAAAGTGCTTTAAAAACATTAATTAAGCCTAACAAATACATCTCAGAGTTAGGTATTATTATACCAATTTTAAAGATAGTTAAACTTATACAAAGAAATGTACATAGGGTATCACTGAGAGTCAACAAAAAGAAAACAGCAGTCCTATCTTCCAATCCTCTCGCCTTTGAAAATTAGGCTATATGCTTCATCTTCTCACCCAAACTCAAAGAAAGCATATCTCCCTACCTAAGAGGCAAATTCTGCCCACAAACAAAATTGCACAGCTCTCATTTGCCTCATGTACTAGAAATCCATTTAGTTACCCATCTTCTATAACATTAAACTTTGATAGGTAGATTCTACAGTGTCAGATCATCAGTTTCCAGGGGCCCTCAATCTCTCTCGTTTAGGGACCTATCTGATGACCCTTACTCATGTGAGGGTCTCCCCTGGGCGTACTCATAAATGTAAAAGCTATGGGCTCAGACAGCTAAAGTATAATACTGAAAGGAGTTACTTTTAAGAATTTCTTTAAATATGGGTGAATCTCTGGCATCTGAGGATTTACAACATTCTCAAATTACATTTTCCAAGATCACAGAAATGGTTAAGAACTTTGTTTTTTTGCAGTGTACTTTAAACCTGTCTTTTGAATGTGTAAATTCTGTTGAAACCATTATTGCTGTTTTCTTTTCCCAGTGCTAATAATCCTTTTTTTTTGGTAGTCCACTTTTTGTGGGTGATCCGCACAAAGTCAAACACCACCTATGCACTTAACTTAATTTCACTCAAAATATGCATGCTTATCCAAGCAATTGTATAACTTTTTGGGAGAGATTGCACTAGAATAAGACCATTTATTTACTGTTTTCTCATTTAAATAAACCCCAACACAAAAATACATAGGTTTGAAACCACTTTTTTCAGTCTTCTTTTAGTAAAAGCTGGATCTAATTAATCTATTTCTCTTGTGCCCACACCTTCGGTATTGCAACATGTCTTCTGAATCCAAAAGTGAAGAACTCCTGGACTAATCCAACGCATATGAACATGTGTCCCATTTCTTTACACTGTCTCCAGCATAAATTGGAGGAAATATTTGAATGATGGGCTGCTTGATCAGAGTCCTGAAAAAAATCTCATAATTACTTTCCACTGAAATTCTCAATTTTTCTCTTTTGTGGTGAGCTGGTCTTTTATGGGCTTCTTCACACACTGTCTTCATGGGTCTCATAGAACTCCAGTGTAAATCTTTTGAGGATGAGTTGCTTATAACAGTGAGTTTTTGAATACCTGTAAACCTTTCATTGAAACACTGTCAAATCAGTGAAGCCAAATGGTGAATCAGATTAATTGTTGCCTCAGCTAGAGAAGTACTAGCCAATAGGAGAAAGCCTGACATTTCTGCTGATTCATTTCTCACTGTCAGAAGGCTAAGTGTAGGGCCTTGTTGCTAGTGAAGAAACAAAGACATATTGCATGATGTCAGAATGCCAGGGAGCAGAACAACATGGCTTTCCCCATTAAACAAGCAGTTTGACGCCAAGGCTTTACGGGAAGATGGAAGACTCTGATTCAGGCATCACCTTAGTTTTTACATTACCTGAGTCAATGAAAGCAGGGCATGTTGTGATGCTGGCACTCTCTGCCTCCAGGGAAGGGACTCCATGAATTGCCAGTGGTTTTGGAGCATAACTGCAGACATGGGCCAAAGTTTCAGTACCCTCTTCATAACTGAATGGATATGGCATTGGAGTGGAATCTGCTGTTTTGTATGGTTAATGAGATGGGAAAATGCAATTCAGGGTGTCAGAGATACACTCCAACTGCCATTCTGAATGGCCCCAAATGACTGTATCAGAGAGGCAAAGAAGCTGTTGGCATAGACCCCACACGGGGCAGGATTAGTGAGGGAGTGCCCAGTTTTGGATGCTTTAGTTAAAACAATCAGTTGCCTTGGACCCTACCACATGGAACATATGAAGTTACTCACCATGAGTATTTATAAAGGGTTTAATGCAGGTACTCAGTCTCTGTCAAACTGAACTGAGAGGATGTGATTCTGCAAAGTGACATTTATGAACTAGCCTACATCTTGAAGTTCTCACAGGGCTCAGATTGATGGATTTTGTTATATTTACTAACTATGGGCCTACTCCTGCAACTCTTACTAACACTGAATAGTACTTATTCAAACAGAGTAGCCTCATTGCAGGCAACAAGACTACAAACATGAGTAAATACAACTCAGTAGAAGTAAGGATCACAGAATCAAGTCCTCTATGACTTTTGGGGCCATCATTTTGTAAAGAACAAAATAGCTCATGTGTTTCTAAACTTCTGAAGCAGTAGGGGAGTGGTACCATTTTGTGCACCTTTTGCTACTATTAACTGTAAGTGCTGGAAGCCTGCAAACCTTTTTGAAAAGAGTATGCAAGAACAAATGTTCAATTCAGCATGACATTTACTTTAATTGCACAATAATCCATAGTCACTCTATAAACAGAAATAGACATTGTTCACAGCATTTCTTTTTTGTTTGGTTGCTATAGGTTTTTAAAAATTAAGTAATTAATTAATTAGGGCAACAGTACCGAGGGCCAAAGATACACATCCTACAAAGAAAAATGTATTGCAAGAAAAATACCAACTGGGGTAGAGCCATGGTGCCTAGAGAAAAGCATCAATTAAACTGACAACTTAACCACTTACTTAAAAAAATAACCAGACATTCATTGCTGAACTGTAACAGCAAAACAAAGCGTACATTAATATACTTCAAGGAAACAAAGAGCATGAGGGCCAGATAACATCCAGAATCCACCCACCAAGTACACATTTGCATGTATAGTGTCTACCCTCCAATCATCAGCTTAAATACATGATAATCAACAAGAGTAAAGATCACACATACACATTGAATATGAAAGTGGGCCACAAGCAACACCTGGGAAGTGCAGGCATCCTCCCTCCGTTAACACCACTACATACTGTACATGACAATCAAAGAGAGAAAAAAGAAAGATGTAAATAAAAACTGGTCATTCTAAGAACTGTTGCTGATTTTTAAGAAAATAAATGAAAATATTTGTCTGAAAATGATTCACTGTGATTGAAGGCTTTCGCTTACCCCTTTCTGGAGCCCCCCAAATGGGATTGTTGGGAATTTCTGCAGCAGAAAAACAGAAGAGAAAAGGGATTTCTGACTCCTGGTTCAAGGAATAGAGGGTCAAATTGCCTCTGTCTGGGCAAGAGTTTAAGGAAAAACTCCAGAGGCTTGGATGGTCCCTGGGTCAAATCTGGATGGATTCAGATCTTACCTCCCCACCCATCAAGTGATTCCAGAGAAACTACATTATTTAACAAACAGGAAAAAAAAAAGACCTCAGTGGGAAAGGGGAAGTAAATGAAAGGGGCAAATAAGCTTTCATTAAAATCTTAATTAATTAATCTCAAATTCAAAGAAACTTCTGGGAGAACTTGGGACCCTCCTCATCTTGGGTTCACTATTATCCAGTATTTATATATTCAAACTTCTGCCTGCTGAATAGTATTCTGTTCTCAGGGGCTGATTGAAAAACATTTTTTCTGTCCTTTTTCACTCTTATCTTATCCTCCACTCTCATTGAGATTTCTTCTGAGATAAAGGCAGTTTTAAGTCATTTCCTTCTTTTTATTTCTCAAATCCCAAATAGTTTGCATTTCTTAAATTTCACACTATGAAGTGGGGATCATAGCTACATTCAAGGATCCTTTTCCTGCTTTGACCACCTATAGTTAATCATGCTGCCTGAAAAACAAACACAATGCCAGACTAGATAGTCTCAAGGCCTTTGCTAGAGGAGGCAGACACAGCTATTTCCCTCACATCAAAGATGCAGTGGCCGGTATGTTTACAAATTTCTGACAATAAACAGGTAGCTGTTTATCGGCTAGAGTGGTGCAGTAGATAGGGGAGAGGAATTCCAATCCTAAGAGTTGCATACAGTATCTAAGGCCAGCAGGCAAACAAGCCTTGGCAATTTACACCTTGATTTCTTGTTGCCACGAAATTACTTTAAGAAATAAGAGGTGTTCCTAGAAACAAGCACAGATACTTCTTTTCCAGTTCCTATGTTGCTAGCTATATTCTCTACTAATGCCATTTATAGTAGGAGAAAAGGCTGGCCATGACATAAGTTTAAATAATAGTGATTTCTTGTTAGGGATATGAGAACCCAGAAAAATCTGGAATCTAAATTCAAGAACTCTGACTCATACTCCTAACTCCTATATTTTCAAAATGTTGCCAGAGGTTTTAGCTGTGTGAATCACAATGAATACAGTTGGGAATCATAGCTAAAATCCCAAACAATGTTTTAGAGAACTATGGGAAAATATTTTTCTCTGGCAGTTTTTGTTGTGTTACATATTGTGGGAACTCAAGAGGCATTTGAAAGTTGGCTGCTATCAGAAAATTACATAATTTATAGTATGAAAAAAAAGCAATAAAAGCTATTTTTCAATACAAATATATATATTAACATGACAATGCTTTGTTTCTGCTGGAGCCAGCGTTCACTTTAGAAATTGCTAAAGGGCACAGAAACTTGAAAAGGTTTTGCCGCACCCAAAATTTTAGCAACTCTCAAAATTCTATTTGGGATTAAGTTCTGACTCTAGTTTTACCACACACACTTTAAACTTCATCTATTTTTATCCAGCAGCATAGGATATATGTTTATTACACAAATACACACATTATATACTACTATTGCATTTTTGTCAAATGTAACTTGCATTCGAGTGCTGCATTTAGAATGATTTTCCAGGCGATTCAGCTGTTTTACTCAAGCCTTCTTCACAGCTGAAGGAGAGACAAAACATGGGCAGTCTTTTTTGTTGAATTAATTTGATTTTTGTCTTTTGTGCTGCCAGTGATCAAGATTGTCAAATAAACCGGCTTTGATTCATAAATAATAGTTCCATTATATCTACTCTGCCACTGGTCAGAGTTCCTGAAATTTTAATTCACTTGTTCAGCTAAATTTCATCCTCAGTTCATGGCCATAAAATTCTCTATTGACAAACTTTCAAACCAACTTTGACTCTGAGGTATCTAGTCAACATTTTTCTTCTGTGTGGATATTAGTTTATTGAATAAGTGGCATCTGTTTTCCTCCACATCACTAGTGGAGTAGGTATTTCCTTTTGACAGCTTTCTACGATTTATGGGTTTGCATGCTCTGAAGAAAAATAGTACTAAGCAAAAAATTCCAATTCATTACCTCTTAGTACTTAATTAAGTTCATACACATTGCACACTATAGGTGAACCCTGAAATGACTATGACAGCCACTGAACAGCAAGTTATATTATCTTTGGAAAACAAAGAGACTTTTGATTATCTTGACCTCATTTTTTCATCCATAATATTAATAAAATTTCCTTCTGTTTTGTTCCCTCTAACAGATGTACCAAACCATTCTGAAAACAAGATTGTATTCTTGGCTATTTCCTCTTGTCTGTACATTTAGGCGCCAAACATTTTTACAAAATGTGAAGTCAAGCAATGGCCATTATCTGCTTACTTCACACAGCCACGGATGTATTATGTTGTACAGGCTCCTCCTAATAATGGTTTAGTTTTGGAAATAACAGTCTGATAAAAGCAAAAAGAAGAGGGTCTGGCTACCCATCGATACAGAAATAAAGAGATCCTGTGTTTTACCTGTCAGGGTTCTGTGTACACACGTGCATCTGTAAGAGGATCCGCTGGGTGAAAGTCTTAAAGCATTGCCCACATTTCCAAAGGTGCCAGTCACTGAACTCAGAATTTAGTTGGCTCGTTGACGTTGGGCTTGCAAGAACTCGTTGGTTTTTGACACTGATCTGGTTAAATCCTGACTCGATGGGCCCAGACTTATCCAGAAGAGAAAAATTTCTGCTACACGGAGTCTGTGGAAATACTATGGATCGCTGTGGAGTGGCAGGGGATAGTTTGCTACTTTTGTTAAATGGCTGTAGGGTGTCTGGTCTGGACATGGCCTCCATTACAGTCGAAGGGACATTCACTGGGAGAAAACAAAAAAGTAAATAAGATCTGCTTTACTATTTCTTAAAACTAACACAATTTGGGGAGAATATCAAAAATATTCAAAGTCTATTTTCTACTGATTAGATTCAAACAATGTAATGTTATTATAACACATATAAAAAGGGCTGGAATGAGAATGCGATCTGAATGGAGAAGCTGGTTCTGACATGTAGGAAGTCAGCTGAAGAGAGGTTTGAGAACTTGTAAAGGTCCAGAGAAGAGTGACAAGAATTGTTAGCAGTATGATACAATAGGATTCACATCTGAGAGAAAATTCTGCTGGGCTTACACTATATGAAATCTCTGTGTTGCAGAAAACAGACACAGTAGTAGTTCCCTTATCCTATCAATGGGCAGTCACTAAAGGGCAATATTACACCCTCATTCATACACACAAAGCCTGTACAATACAAATCCAGTGTCTTCAGTGTGATTGTTTGCATGATTAAGGCTAGTAGGATTTAGTTCATCATGAGACATTGCAAAATATATGCCTAAATATCTTTGTATCTCAGTTCCCCACCAATATAATGGGATTACTAATACTTCCCTACCTCACAGATAGATTAATTAAGGTTTGTGAGGCACTCACATATTTTGATGAGCACAATGTAACACATGAGAAAATAAAATTCTGCACTCAGTGCAGCATTTGGATGTTGTGCAGTAAATGAATCCTGGGGAGTCACACATATAAAAAATATTCGAGATCGCCTGCCTCTTCCTTGAGCACTGTCCATCTTGTGCACTGAATGAGGCAGGGATTCTGTGGAAAAAAATAGTATGTGATCATGTACTTAAAGACTGTACCATAATGCACAATGTCACATGGATGTCTTAAATTGTGGTGTTTCATAACTTTGGAGTGCTTGAATTTGTTACCATAACATTATTTTAATGTAGCATTTGGGGATTTCTCTCTCTCACACACACATGCGCACACAGATTTACCTTCTGAATACAAGTATGTCTAGTTGAGATACAGTAGCAGTTTCAAATGGTCTGTTCAATGAATGATTGTGACAAATGTCTGAATAGTTACTGAAATTAAAAATACTGAAATAAAAAAATGCAGTACAAACCCATTTTGATATGGTACTGTAAATAATACAAAGTTCCTTTACAAAATTATTTTTGTAATGTTTCCTCAACCAAAACAAACATGGTAAGCCATGTTATTTAATTTATTTCTGTTTAGTCTTTTCTATGGTGCTCTTCACGATACAATCTGAGAATCTACTTTATGATTAGAGTTACCTCCAGTAGGACGTGCACTGCAGTACAGTTTTTAAAACACATCCAAACATCTTAGGTGTATGGAACAACATGTGCAGCAGAGCCTGTCATATGTAAACTTTTCTTTTCATAACTCTGTTTTAAGTTTCTGTGTCACACAAGGGACATATAATTTTTTTTAAAATTGTAAGCATAAAACCTCCATCAAGAGACTCAAATAATGAGGTTTAAGAGCTAAATAATTTTGTCACAGTTCATTGTGGGTGAAATTCACCCTTGTGCAGAGGACCAGCACAAAGGCTATTTTGAGGGTTTAAGTGGCACTTAGGTTATGCATAGGCCTGGTGCTGGCCCTCTGCCCAGAGACGAATTTTTCCCTTACTGTTAGTCTCCCTAGCTTGTGGATGAAACTCCTTGGTTTCCCTTGTAGCAAAGCAGTAAGTGACAATATTTAAAGATTTAACTGTGATGGGATTTTGTTCACTGTATCATTTTCAAAAAAATGATTTTGTAAAGTACAACTCACAGAAATGCAAATAATATTTCTGTATTACACACTGGAGCGGATGATTTTTTTTAGTGATAAACATTATGGCCAGTAATTTAATGTCTTTAAAACTCCTCTCAAGTATAACAGATTTGAAAACTCCAGATGAAAAAGGATGTTTATTTTTGACAGTTTAATCCCTGGCATCTTGCTGTTTTATTGCTGCCTGGTTCAGTATTTAAGTTGCTAAGAGACCCAAGTTCATCTCAGTATAGCTGTTTAAGTATCCAAATATTTGACTGAAAAATATAAAATATAGTTAATTATGCACTGACAGCCACAGGGTCATTTTTGGCCAAAGTCATTCAAGCTTTTATTATTTGCTTCTTCCACCACATAGACACACATGGCTGTCACAGTGGAAAAGAGTTCCCTGATGCAAGCTGAAAGAAGGTAGTCCCAAACACACACACACACACACACACACACATATATACATACACAAACAGATCAATCCTATGAGGTGCTGAGCACTCTTAAGTCCCACTGAAGACAAGTACACACAGCACCTTGCATGACTGCGTCTGTGATATAAATTATATGCTGTTTTAAAATTAAAGTAAAATAAAATGGCTGGGAAGAGGAATGAATGGAATTGAGAATAATTGTGACAGGATGGGGGCTCCATCATCATATCAGGTTACTTGTAATTGGCCTTTATTTAAAGCAGAGGTAGGCAACCTATGGCACGGGTGCCGAAGGTGGCACGCGAGCTGATTTTTCAGTGGCACAAACACTGCCCTGGTCCTGGCCACCATTCCGGGGGGCTCTGCATTTTAATTTAATTTTAAATGAAGCTTCTTAAATATTTTTAAAACCTTATTTACTTTACATACAACAATAGTTTAGTTATATATTACAGACTTATAGAAAGAGACCTTCTAAAAACGTTAACATGTAATACTGGCACACAAAACCTTAAATTAGAGTGAATACATGAAGACTCGGCCCACCACTTCTGAAAGGTTGCTGACCCCTGATTTAAAGGAACTAGCATTTTCTCTAACCACAAGGACCCCATCCCTATGGACAGCCAGCCTAGGCCTCCATCAACACATCCCACAGTAATATGACGAAGCAGCATTGACAGTGGCTGGAAAGATCACATTATGTTATCTTTTTGGCAAGAGAGTAAATCCTGTGATAGAACTGGCAACTAAAGAGAGGGTTGGGGAAGTAAACAGAGAATAAACTGGCAATAAATCCCTAGTAAGGAGGGATTTCATACGTTGCTATGTCATGGGGGGAACCTGCAATTTAAGTCACAGTCCTGCCCACCTGTAGGCATGTGTGTATTACTCATATAAGTCGTTTCACTGAAGTCATATATCTTAAGGATTTTCAGAATCAGGGCCTTATTTTGTAATCGTCCAGCTTACCTTAAATAAATATCTATGGTTTACTTCATACTTCTTAAGAAACGCAAGGAACAAAACAGATTAATTGTGAAATATGCATTGTGGACATATAGTTAGAAATAAAATACTTACAATTTTCATCCTGTGCAATACACTGTAAAGGGATTCCAAAGAAAGATGTGTAGCTGTCATTGTACCACACCAGCAGTTCAGTGCCTCTGGGGATATCTATACAGGCCCTGTAGAATATATTTGACCTAGTCATAACAAACAGAAAAAAAGGCCACTTTAGGAACAGGTAGTGCTCCTTTTATCATACGCACAATTATGATGGACTTCCACTGTTTTGGACGAATTTCTGCAAGTTATCCCGAAAGAATAGCTCATTGAGTATAGTAAACCAGAATCCATCTCATCGATGTGGGACTCCAATTAGTGCTTGTAACACAGGATAACAAACAGCTTAAAGCTACTTTGTAACTAAGATAGTTTAAGCCCTAAGAAAATGTTTTACAAAACATAATAAGCTATTGTTGCAGTATCCTTTTTGAAAGAAATTTTAAGGGAGACAGGTTTTTCTGTTTCAAAAACATTCCAGTGCAGAATTTGGAATGCAAACACTGCAGCATTGCACCAGTGCACAAGATCTAGGAAGTGGGACCGACTCAAAACAGATGAGTTTATTTTCACTGTCCAAACTGAGGAAAACGTCAAATACACACTTTAGATGGTAAAAAGTAAATAGATAATAATTCTTTTAGATTTAGTAAGTGCTGTTAGTAACAGAAGTGAAGAATTTTTTAAAATACAGAAGATGATTTTTAATGTGTCCTCTTAAATTTCCTTCAGTCTCACAACAGAAAGATACCTTCTAAAAGAGAGAGAACTAAGGTTGAATAATATGGACTTTTGTCCCAGAAGAGTCCAGAAAACAGGGCTTGTAATGAAAAAGAGTTACTGAGGAAATCTTTCTCAATATGAAACATGGGAACAAGGTTGATGGCCCCTCGGGTAAGTATAATCTAGTACTCACCATAACTGAGAATCCTTCTATAAGTTCTATCCTCTGGGAAAACATGGGGACATTCCTAAGCCATGGATCTGAGAGTTCTCAAATTTACGAAAAAAAACCTAGAGTTTTGCAATCAAAAGATGAGAGGGCCTGATCCTGATCTCACTTTGAGTTAAAGGAGTAACTCGAGTAATTCCAATAAAGTTAGCGTTAGGTGCAAAATCAGTGTGAGATCAGAATCAAACATCTAGAAGAGGAACTGAAAATCTTATTGGTTTGTAGTAGCTTTTCACTTAAGCCTGGTACAGTACAGTAAAACACCCTTATATGAGATGGATAGAAATTCAATACATACAAGAAGAGCATTCCACTCTGCCAGAAACAGAGCATTCCACTCTGCCTGATACAGTCAAGGTACCAAGAAATGACCATTTTTTAAAACAGCTTGTGTAAGGTAGAAAAATATCTATAGACTAAAAAAAAAAAAAAAAAAAGTTAGATCTCAACTGGTTTTCTCGGTGAAGAATTGCTACAAATATTAACCTGAAGTTCAAGATAAAAGTGTTTAGGGTTGGTAGGCCTTAAATTTAGCCTTTCTGTAAAGAATTTGCCGTAGCAGTGCAATTTGTTCCTTGTATAACACTGCAGACATAAGGAGAATCCTTCACCACATTTTTCATGGCAGTGAGATATGCACTTGTCAACATATTTTGTCACCGCAAAGTGGCTCTTGGCAACAGGATCATAAAGATCAATAAAAAAGTGCAGATTCTCAATATTTTACTAGCAGCTGCAAAAATTTCATTTATCTTGTTATTTTCCTCGCTTACTGCCACCCTGTCTCAGGAGGGCACTGCTAGCTAAGCAGAATGTTTTTTCCAACATTCTATGAATATCTGACAAAAACTCTTGCCTTCGTGTCTCTTTTGCTCTCTCTCTCTCTCTCTCTGCTCCTCTCTCTCCCAAAGCTGTACATGTTATTAATTCTTTCCATCGTTACATAAAAATCAAAATTGGAGCCATGCTATAAATCACCAGCATCTCCTAACTTGAGAAAAATCGAGTCTACTTTGTACTTCACCCTTGTAACATTTCATCTCTCAGTTTGGCTTCCCTTAACATAAACACAGCAGCCCGGCAAATGAATGTGCTAAAACCAAATGACACACTTTGCCGCTGAAAGAGCAGAACTGTTTTTGAGCAATGGGTGGTCTGTGAAGCTTGGAGTAGGCCAAAAAAAAATGTGTAAGTGTACACCGTTCCTTACAAGCGTGCAGAGCTTCCAAAACTCGCAGAAATCTCTGCATGCTGAAGTACATCAAAGGGATTTTTCCCTTTTTGGATAATATTTCCTTTGCTGACATGTATTTAGTATTGTGGTTGGATGACTCATAAAGATAGCTTCATGGCGTCCCAACGCAGTTGAAGCAGAACACATGCCAACAAACATTATTGTCAGCCTCAAAATAAAAACAAAACGTTCAGCTAAGGGTCAATCAATCAAGAGTGCTTTGAAGAAAATTCCATTTAGATATTACAAATCATAACAGAATGAATTTAAACCAGCTGACTTTCTGTGAGGAGGACGTCCATGTACAATAAAAATTAGACCGGTTTTTCAGTGTCCAACTTTTCTATTTTCTTACACTTGGATTCAGTCACTGGTGATGGATGCCAGTTTTTTAAATTGTGTTTTTGTAGTTCATTTTACAAAGATCTGCAGTAATCAAAAACAGATCAACAGAGGGAACTCTAAGTAAAAGCTCCATCATGAAAGCAGAGTTGTAAAATGTACTTAATATTGACAGATGTGTAACGACTTTCTCATGCCCATATTTCATTTATGTTTTTCATCTATTTGTATGTATACATATACACACACACACACACACACACTCTACACATACTTCACATACTCAGACATGGTTGTCTCAGTGGTTCATAACATACCTGGACTACCAACCAAAAGTACTCTTTACAAAATAGAGACAACCTTAGTTTAAACAGACCATTTAAAAAATGAACCATCAGAACTATAGCTAAAAATATAAATATTGAAGACTACAATAAAATTTTGTAATAATATAATAAAGCATGGTCATACATTCTTCTTTGAATTGTTACTTTATTTTGACAAGGGGCCAGAAACAAAGTTGAAAAATGCTATTGGGCCATTTTATCATTGTTAAACTGGCACCCTAAAAGAAAATCATCAAACTGTGTGTATTTTTCATTTTTGTTTGCATTCACATTTGTTAAGATATTTAAAATATTATAAATAAGTTTAAAACCTGTCTTTAAAAAAAAGAAAATCCAAAATAGATAGCCAACAGCAGGAGTGCTCAGCTTAGTTTCCAAACATTCTTTGATGTACTTGCTATAACATTTAATAAAGCCAAACAGTTGCTTCTGATTCTGAAGGGGAAAGATTTGTTTATGGCTGAGATCATATATTTATGTAACACATTTTGTAAGTTTTTTGCTATTGTTTGTAGGGGGAGAAAGGGGAGCCATAGTTTCTTTACACATTCTTTTTCACATTCTCATTTTTATTTTGTTATAACCTTCACTAGCTATTGACATCATAGGCATAAAGCCATGAGACCATCTTGGCTGACAGGTGCAATCAGCAAATGCATATTTGGGTCATAATTAAATGCCCAATGATTCTCCCCAAACAGACTTCAGTGTTCAAAATTCTGATGTTTTCATTTCAAATGAGGCCTTCTCCTTGTCCTTCTCCCCTAACATAATTATTTATTGTAAGGGATGGAGGACAACTCTTCCAAGCAGACTACTCTTTCCAGAGCAGTCTACTGAGACTACTCAAAGGATGTGCAGATTGCTTTGTACAATGTGATCTGCATCCATGTTCCTCTTCTAATGACATAGGGTTTAAATAATCAGGAACATCAGTGAGATCAGAATCAACCCTATAGTACGTGCTCTCAATGATGTCTCCCTCCCCCATTTTTGACAACCAAACTTAAGAGCTCTTAAATCCATACTACTGAGTTTGTACTGCACAAAATGAAGCCATTCAAGAAAGCCCAACAATTGTTTGTGAATTGGTGATAACTTCTGACTTTTCATTTCAAGGATTTTTTTCTTACAGCGAATAAATCAAGACATACTTTACCTGTACTGAACCACTGTTAGGTTCTGTTCCCCACAGTGTCTTGCACATCGGATATACCTCATCCAACTTGACTTACTGGGTTCCCCGCCATCAATAAAGTGCTGTAGTGTCCCATCTTGGTCATATATCTGGAGAAGAGGTCAGAAGGTCAAGTAGTTAGAACAAATCATCAGCAATCATTTTCACTACTTTGCCAGTGTCTCTGTGTGCCTGTTCCAGAAATTTATTGCCATGAGATTTGTCACTGCTTATTGATGCCCTTAGAAATACGAACGGAATAACAGAGAAATATTTTTGGTGATGCAAGTTTATCATGTTCCCCTTATCAAGCCAATCTTTTTTATATTAAACATATTTGTGGTGTCTCAAAGATGTGACCATGTTTCCCAAAGAATATTTAACCTATTTTTGACAGGCCAGCCTTAAATAATGAACTGCCAGATAAACAAGAAAATCTGGATGTAAAGGCTTAATTATAAAATGGCTGGGACAGCTGAGCAAGGGTTTGTAATCCCTAAACATCTGAAGAAGTGGGTTTTTTACCCACGAAAGCTTATGCCCAAATAAATCTGTTAGTCTTTAAGGTGCCACCGGACTCCTCGTTGTTTTAATCCCTAAACAAGGATCACTTCTTTCACATTTCAAATGCAGCAAAATCTTGTACTTCAGGGCAGGATGGCAGAGTATAATACAGCAAATACTAATCAATTGGGGAGCACTAAGATTCATAGTACTAAAATTAATGGAAGTGGAAGGAGAAAGAGTAATCAAAAGTACAATTTCTGAGGTAGCAAATGAGAAACCAGTCTTGAAGGATCTATGTTTTCTCAAAGATGACATCCCGGCTAAGGACAGGAAAACCAGTCTGAGGTTTAAAAAAGAATCCCACTGCCGCCTTCTTACTGTGTACTTCTAGAGCCAAAGAATCAAACCTCTTTGGAGGCTCTGCAATATTAGGTTAGCTTTTAGTTCTCCATTATTTTTCATACACGGATGCATTGGGATTGGGATTGGAAGCAGAAGACCTAGACTACAGTGAGAGAGCCTGTTCTCACCACCTTTTTAATCACATTTTGCAAACCATTTGGATAGTTTGGTTAAGTTTCAGATCGGCACTCGAACAATTGGGTGCTTATCCAAACCAAACCTGATCTCCAGACTTGTTGAGATTGCCCATTTACTAATTCCTGTCCCTTTAGGAGCACTTTCTTTCATGACATGCTTGCAGAAAAACATCTAAGCATACTAAATATAACCTGCCTTTTTAAAAATTATTTCAGCTAATAAAAACAGGGAAAACATATATCTATATATGTAAAACACATTATCAATTCCATAAACTCAATTTTATGTTGGCAGGATTGATCCAGAAATGATATTAAATAAATCAGTGTAACTGTGTCTCAGTCGTCATTTAAAAAAAAAAAACCCTGCTTTTAACCATGCACACACTAAATGTACCAAACAGGGCCAGCCTAGCACAGCACCCTACCACATGGGATATATGAGTTTACAACCTGACCTTGTTTCTTTGCTCCTGGTTGAGAAAGGCTGGGATTTCTTCAGAGGCAATGTATTCATCATTGGGAGATGATGAAGGGGAAAGTGAGTCTTCTATAATGATCCATATAAGTTATTCATGAGTGGCTATAACAAGCTAAAGATGGAACCATGCCTGATGCTCCTTGACTGGAGGGCCAGCTAATCCAAGAGCTAAGAATTGATGGAATAATTAGGTGAACATAGCAGGGATCCTCAGTGCTTTAAGGGTGTCTCAGAGGGAAAAAGACCTGTGTCTAAAAAGGACAAGTAAATGTTCTTGATGGTTTTAATTTGTTGTTTTTTCCATGTGTGGTACCTCATTATTAACTAACAAAAACATGAACTGACATCCTTATTCATATAAATACATGCTAATTTATTGTACAAATATAGGCAAATATGCTACAATGAATAAAACATATGTAACGGAGAGGGAAAAGTTGTACAGGAAATGTGCCCACAAAGAGAGAGAGAAGGAAAAATTAATGACTAACAGTGTTTGGCCGGAACCATCTTGGCAAAATCTGTCTAAACAGTTTTTCACACAATGCTTATTATTTATTAATTAAAGGCATTCATATGGTGCATCGCATAGCAACATGACTTACACTGAGGCAAAAAAAATCCCATTCATAAAGCTAATATCCCCCTCTATGCCATGAATTATAAAAGATAAAGATGAAAAGGATGAGAACAGCAGACCAGGTGAGAGGGAAAAGGGACCCAGCATTTACAGATAAACATGGACAAACAGAGGTCTTTCTACACTTTCTGAATATGACTAGCTAGTACCTGCCACTGAGTATGTCTTGGTACCAATTCACTCAAGCTTCACTCTTGAGTAAAAATAATCCCCTTTATAAAACAAGAATGAACTGAATTCTAGCCCTGATCCAAAGTGCACTGGACTTCCATTGACTTCACTCAGCTTTGGATCAGGCCCTGTAACTGTTACTTCATTTTACTGCTGACTTGTACCTATGGTTTAGCTTTCTGTATGTCTCCACATTGCCCCACAGACGTAGAAGCAATGTCTATAAAAGCAGACAGGAACTCTATATTGGGCAAAGTTTCATAACTCTGCTAGCTTTTCTTATGTTTGGGAGACATCACAATTTCTCTATCATATTTTCTATTGGATTAATGGCAGGGAAAGGAAGGGGAAATTGCTACAAATGTTGTTGATTACCTGATGTTCCAGGTTCCTCGCCAGAGACAACTCTGTTTTCCCCATTTCAAATGAACCCACAGCATTCCTATACCTGTTACGCCACGAACCAAAATCCACAGCGCCATGAAGCAGAGGGCCTTTAACACTAAAGCAAGAAGGACATTGCTACATTGTCTCTTTATTTGTTAAATCACAAAACCCCAGCTGAGGTCTGAAAAAATTGATTCCCTATATCATTACATTTTTGTCTAACTCAGGCAACAAGTATGAAGGGGGGAAAAGCATAATCAGCTGTAATGTAGAACATTTATACTCTAGCACAAGCTGTGAATGGAGCTACTCTGTCATATTATATAGATTTATACATTCCCTCTATATTACACATACATATATGTATATTATGCATGTATCGAAGCTAGCCTTGTAATAAATTGCATTTACTATGCATTTACTTTTGACTGTTCACTTATCCATCCCTTCTGGGATTACTTTTAACAGATTCCAGAAGAAGCTGCCATGCTGAAAATAAGGTATTCTTTCCCCAACTCTGGCTGGAGAACCCACTTGCCTCTCTAGGTCCCACAACCCTCCTCACCCCGTGCCTTTCCCTGATATGACCAAGGGAGTGGAATCCAACCAATTCATTGTCTCCTTCTTTCTCCCCATGTTGTTTCTTTCAATCAGAGCTGGGAGCAGCCTCCAACCTGCTTACTGGCTCCCCTTCCCTCTTCTGAGCCAATATAACTGTTAATTCATTGTTGGTTTTGCTAATAAGTAGTACATTAATGTTTCCTATCTTTAATCATTTCTAATTTATCTTAAGTAGTACACTGAGCTACTGGTACAGTTCAGATACTGACAAGAGGTTACTGTATAAGGGTTATTTATATGGTACGACTTGTTCCTTTTTTATTAATCTCTATGCAATAGGATATTGATGTTTTACAGTTAAAGAGATTATATACTCAAATTTAAATGCAAAAATGTATGATGATTTTGCAGTTATAATCCCTTGGTTTCAGATTATCAGATGTCCCAGCTTTCTTGTCCAGAGCCAGAGTATAGGTCAAAGTGGAAGAGAGCTCTAATTGACACAAACTATTGAAAGTAATCTCTTTTCCAGTTTTTATTGCCCCGTCTCAAGAATACAGCCTTCCCAACATTTAGGAGCATAGGCACAGTGAGTAGCAGCAGACTATGGGGTATATGAAGGGCAGATGACCAACCTCTTTCCAAGTTGCCATCAATGCTGCTAGGCAGTAGGTGCGCTGAGACCGCTGCTTCTTATCCCAAATATAATTGTTTCATCTACCCTGTTTGTTTTTCTCCACTTGTCTTTTGTCATATGCTAAGGTTGTAATCTCTTTCAGGGGCAGGATTTGTCTTTGAATTGCATGTATATATAGCCCTACACAATGAGGTCCTGATCCTTGACTGCAGTCTTTGGGGACAACCACAATAATATAATAAATAATTATTAAAATAAAATAGTGATATTAATAATCATAATAAATCGTATTTTCAAA
This sequence comes from Chelydra serpentina, assembly GCA_037349315.1. Taxonomy (NCBI): domain Eukaryota; kingdom Metazoa; phylum Chordata; order Testudines; family Chelydridae; genus Chelydra; species Chelydra serpentina. The sequence continues at coordinate 36,164,516 of JBAIAC010000042.1, forward strand.
CCAGATAATATATCATATAAGTGATCCTTGAAAAATCTATGAAAAATGGTTACTAACCAAAACAAAAAGCTACTGTAACCAAGCAGTTGGGTACTATTTAGAATATACAGGGGTGTGCGCATGAATTTAACCATATCAACGCACACACGTACATCATATGCGTAGAAATAAACAGCAGTACACTCACCATTTCAACAAAATACATGCACTGTGGAGCCATCTGAATAAATGTATCCACAAGTACTTGGTGCGGTGGGGTCACAGAGCTCCTCCGGCCCTGGAGCCACGGCAGGGAGAGAGCAAGAGAGCCCCTGCTCTCTCTCCCCGTTGCAGTCCCGGGGCCGGAGGAGCTCTGTGTCCCTGCTTGCCCCTGCCCCTCCACCCTTGTGCATGTCCCTGAGAATATGTCATGTACTAAATTTTAATGAGACCAGGCACCTCCTGCTTGGATCAGACCCCCCCACCCACCCACAAAACAAGCTGATATCCTAGGCACTGCCACAAAAACAATAATAATTAATAATAATAAATGAACAACAATATGCCAGACTAGACAGGGCAAAAGCATTTAGAAAACTCTGAATCACTTTCACCCAGATGCTGCCATTTAGTCTTTTGATTAACATGCCAGGTACATGGCAAAATATACCTCCAGTTCTGTTGGATGTACAAGGTCCTGAAGTGCCACAGTAATTGTAATGGAAGGTTGACATTTTAATGGAGCATTTCTGCACAGAGAGGCGAGCCAGCAGTGAAGTAGTTAAATACAAATTCACAGGAGAGACAGTGAGGGGAAAAATGGTTAGTTCAGTCAAGTTCTTTCCTCTCTATCTGATGCTTAGCTTTGTTCTCTTTCCATGGCCTAGTGAAGGATTGTGTCTTTTGAAAGTCTGCCTGCATTTTATTTTTCCATTTAGCCCAATAAAAAGTATTAGCGTACAACTTAATTGACCTCTTGTTTTCCTTGCTTGCAAAAAGAGGAAAGACTGGCCCTCACAGTGGAATTTTTTAAAGAGAAAACATATATGGTTCTACATTCAGATTCTAAAAGTGACTATTAAAATTATACTTTTATTTATGTTGTAAAGCATCAAAGAGATGGCTAAAAACCCCAAACTCTGCAAATTAATTCTTACCGTTGGTAGAGGATTTTTTACTTTTTGCTGTACAATACTGTCTATACTGATATGATACATATAAGATCATGGTAACTATAATATGCAGCAAGGATGAGATTTTCAAAATTAGATACAGGAAGCTGCCTGTAGGAGCTTCTTTGTAAGGGGCCCTCCAATTATGGAATCCAATGCCCTCCTGAAGGGGCTAAACTGTCCAGCCCTTCAGGACCCATTGCAATGCCCATATTTTCATTGAGAATTTTGGAGACGAGAATTGGGTGTAATAAAGGCTGGGATTTGTGGGTATGCTGTGGTACTCTGACCCGATATCACTGGTTGGTTATTAGTTTTGGGAAAGCTGCTGTTTGTGTCATTGTATTTTTAAAATTCTGTTAACCTAGAGTGCTGGATGGGCATTTTTTTACTCCCTTTCTTGTGTTAAAAACCTTAATCAGTAGATAAATAATAACTAAATAATGATACTTCAAAAATATTGAGAGAAAAATACAAATCAAAACCCAAGGACAAAAAGACAAATATGGGACAAAATATTTCTAGAACTTTGCAAAACTGCTCGAGATGCTTCTCAACGTTTTTTTTTTTTTTTAGAATTTAAAACATTCACTATTTATACAAAAATTAGCAATGATCCTGAACTTGAGCTGTGGTTTGCTTTTTAACCCAAACTCCATCCCCTAGCCTAAATTTAATCGGGAAATTTTGACTTTTGTCTCCCTCTATCTCAATAACATCTTATTCCAAATCTTTCAAGTTTTCACGAACGTTGGATCTCTTTGACAACTCAAGTACACTCTTTATTTGAAGAGAATAGGTTATAATTAAGCAAAGTAACTAGCAATTTGTATTGCAGAGAGTTTTGGAGCCCAATATTGATCCTATTGATTTCTAGGGAGTTGACTACTAATGCATTTAAAGTTAAGCACATGCTAAAGTGCTTGGATAGATCAGGACTACAGCACTTTATTGCAGGATCAAGCCCTAAGGTTATAAACCTGGTCTCTACTATGCAAATGGCTTGAAATCCCTGGATTTATTTAGGCTACACGTAAAATGGGAATAATATGGATTATTCATTTTTGTTAAGTACTTTGAGATCTATAGATGAAAATGTGCTATGTAAATGTAAAGCATTAGTATTAGTTACATCTCAGCTGTAACTAAACACAGAGTGGTTCGGTGTCTTGACTGAGGTACTGTGGTGCAGTAGATTCACTAGGGCTACAGAACAAAATGTTTTGGGTCTGATACTTAATATGTTATTTATTTTTTAGCACTTGTAATCAGCACTCAGAGCAAAAATGAGCTGCACTGTGTGAGTAGCTAACTCAGTTGCTTAATAAATATGATAATTTTGACACACTGAATGAGGAAGCATCACTAAAATAATTATAAATTTAGCCAGTGTTGCTCTCTCCTTTGATTTATTAATCTGATAACCCACTCATCCTATTTACTGAAGATTTGAAAATCATCTCTTTATTCATCAATGCAAAACAAAACATGAAAAAGACCAAAGCCAAACTCACAAACATGGGAAATTCCCCAAGCACATCATTTACAAACCCAGCATTTAAAAGAAAGGCAATAATTAGATAAACACATAATACATTTTACACTAACTATATAACAAACACAAGCACAAAGAAATTCACGTTCTATCACAGCACAGTAACCTTAAATTTGATGCAAAATTATTATTACATCAGTAATATCAAAATGCAAACAAAAAACTATTTTGAAAAATAATTTAAAATATCCATGTATAGGTGAATTACACTGACACACCCATAACTAATTTTACCATAAGCTGATAATGTTACATGGCTTTTCTCTTCAGCTATACAGATATTATTTCCAAGAAATGTCAGTTAGAAGTGCTTTACTAAACATTCTACTCTCAGTTGATAAACAGATTAACTTGATATTTTGCACTTTAAAATATGCCTCTAAAAGACTATCTAGGGACAGATATCAAGATAATTTTTTTTAAACCAAGAACTCCAGGGTTAGTGTTAAAGTGGTTGGGTTGTAATGAAATATTCATTCATTAATACTTGATAATAAAAACAAACATCATTCCTATTTGGACAGTGTAAGGTACTATAGTAAGTGGGCCTTATAGATAGAAAGATACATAGACACTATGTCCTTAGCTATTAATGTACTTACTTTTAAGGGCTGGTCTACACTGGGGCGGGGGTGGGGGGGAATCAATGTAAGGTACGCAACTTCAGCTACGTGAATAACGTAGCTGAAGTCGATGTACCTCCCTCGACTTACCTCGCGGTGTGGACCCTGAAAGTTGAAGTCTGGCGCTCCCCCGTCGACTCCACCTACTCCTCGCGCCGAGCTGGATTACCGGAGTCGACGGGGAGCACTTCCAGGTTCAATTTATTGTGTCTAGATGAGACGCGATAAATCGATCCCCAGAAGATCGATCACTACCCGCCGAATCGGGCGGGTAGTGTAGACTAGCCCTAAGTGTTTGGATTTTGTAAATAATGTGATAGGTAGCTACCATTGTTGTCACTTAGCAAAGTCAACTTTTTTTTTAAACAACATTTTTTTGTTTTGCGAATTTTTATATTACACGCACACACTTTTATGCTACAGTCAAAGGTTTCCAAACATTTTTAGATGCACTTAAAATGTCTTTAATTACTATTAGCAGAAAAAGAATCTGAACTACGTGAGCAGTAAGGAAACATCAGGAGGCCTCTATTGAAGAAATTTAAAATGAAACATTCTTGAACGTTTGTTGGAGATCCTCCCCAGCAGCCTCTGCACATCTTTAAAAATGTAGAGAAATCAATCTTGATATTCAATGATCTATAACTGCCCAAGCAATATCTTGCAATATCTGCTTAATGTTTCTTTGATTTAATCTAGCAGGCATCCTCTAGCCATTTTTTTAAAAGAAAATATTTGCCAACTAATATTAAAAGCTACTTGGACTTAATGTATCTCAAAGGATTATAGCATATGAAAATATAAATATTGTTTGGAACTGTCTGTGTTAGGTGAAAGGCTTCATCTCTCATTTAAATCCCAATCCAGCAAATGCACACGTGTAGTCTCATTGCCCTCACTCGGACTACTCATGTAAAGAGTAGCATGTGTGTAAGTGGTTGCAGAACAGAGGTCTAATTCTGGAAAGCTGATGAGTTCATAAAACGGTTGATTTTAAATAAAAGTATCAACGTTCGATTTTGACACTGAAACCTGGAGGTCCCCTGTTGTAAAGGAGATTTCCATGTAACAATAAGGGCTAGTACTGCTCAACAATATGGTCCTACACGGCGACATTATAGACTTCAAACTAAATGTGTGTGAAATTGGTACCCTATAAACTAGATTTTCTCCAGTACAGAGACAATGGCATGGAGACAATGTAACTTTTAGGGCTGTAATAATCAACATTCACCAATGCACAAAGGCAAAACTCAGGAGATGTACACACACACACATATGCAAATTAAAGCTGATGGAGTTCCCACAAAGCATTTTATGGCCTCCTCTGATTCCTTTTGTATCCTCTTAATGGCTCCAGTGTTATAAACAATAAACAATAAAGCAAATGCTGGTGTTTAGTGCACCAGTGGTTTGAATTTGGAAGATTTTGCTTGGTTTTAGTATTTAAAGATCCATATTGAGCCCAACTGCCCACTCCTATAGATGCAGTCACAATAGCAACAAGGGCATGTAGAGGCAGCATCAATTCAGCCAGCTGAACAGGGCCGGCTCCAGGCACCAGCTTTCCAAGCTGGTGCTTGGGGCGGCATCGAGAATGGGGCGGCAGTCCGAGTCCCATGGCGGCAATTCGGAGGCAGGTCCGCCGCTCTTCCCGCTGCCGAATTGCCGCCGCGGGACTCGGACTGCCGCCCCATTCTCGCCCGCCGCCCCAAGCACCAGCTTGGAAAGCTGGTGCCTGGAGCCGGCCCTGTTTAGCTGGCTGAATTAATGCTGCCTCCACATGTCGCCTCCTCCAATTCAGCGGCAACTGCTTGGGGCGGCAAAATTGTTAGAGCTGCTCCTGCAGCTGAAGTAGCATCACCACAGACTATGCTAAGGCGGTTTTCCAACTTCTTCTCTACTGTCTCATTTACCTGGGACACAGTGTGTAATAAGCAAATATTTTGACAAAGTGGGCTCAGTGCATAGATAAACTAGCCTCACAAAAAGCAATGAGCAAAAAAGAAAAATGTTCCAAGAAGGGAGAGATAATGGGAAAAAAGGGAAACAAATGATCAAAGATATGATGATCCCGAGAGAAGAACCTGACACCAAGTCCAGCTGGGTGCAGCAGAGACTCAAGCAGGTGTGCTCAGGGAGAAGGAGCTCCATATGTGAACTCCTTAATGAAGGAGGCCCATGAACCCAGTCCCAATAAGTGCCTGAAACTGCAAATCATTGCTCATGTGAATAGTCCCACTAAATCGGGGGGGCCCAGATAATCTTCATCCAAGAATATTAAAGGGACTGGCACATGGAATTGCAAGCCCATTGGCAAAACTTTTCAATGAATCTGTAAACTCGGGGGTTGTACCATATCACTGGAGAATTGCTAACATAGTTCTTATTTTTAAGAAAGGGAAAAAACGTGATCTGGGTAACTAAAGGCCTGTTAGTTTGACATCTGTAGTATGCAAGGTCTTGGAAAAAATGTTGAAGGAGAAAGTAGTTAAGGACATTGAGGTCAATGGCAATTGGGACAAAATACAACATGGGTTTACAAAAGGTAGATCGCGCCAAACCAACCTGAGGGATAGCTCAGGGGTAGGGATAGCTCAGTGGTTTGAGCATTGGCCTGCTAAACCCAGGGTTGTGAGTTCAATCCTTGAGGGGGCCATTTAGGGATCTGGGGCAAACATTGGGGATTGGTCCTGCTTTGAGCAGGGGGTTGGACTAGATGACCTCGTAAGGTCCCTTCCAACCCTGATATTCTATGATTCTATGATTCTATGAACCTGATCTCCTTCTTTGTGAAGGTAGCAGATTTTTTAGACAAAGGAACCACAGTGGATCTAATTTACCTCGATTTTAGTAAGGCATTTGATACGGTTCCACATGGAGAATTATTAGTTAAATTGGAAAAGATGGGGATCAATATGAAAATTGAAAGGTGGATAAGGAACTGGTTAAAAGGGAGACTACAATGGGTCATACTGAAAGGTGAACTGTCGGGCTGGAGGGAGGTTACTAGTGGAGTTCCTCAGGGATCGGTTTTGGGACCAATCTTTTTATTACTGACCTCGGCACAAAAAGCGGGAGTGTGCTAATAAAGTTTGCAGATGACACAAAGCTGGGAGGTATTGCCAATACAGAGAAGGACCAGGATATGATAAAGGAAGATCTGGATGATCTTGTAAACTGTAGTAATAGGATGAAATTTAATAGTGAAAAGTGCAAGGTCATGCATATAGGGATTAATAACAAGAATTTTTGTTATAAGCTGGGGACGCATCAGTTGGAAGTAACAGAGGAGGAGAAGGACCTCGGAGTATTGGTTGATCACAGGATGACTATGAGCCGCCAATGTGATATGGCCGTGAAAAAAGCTAATGTGGTCTTGGGATGTCTCCGGTGAGGTATTTTCCATAGAGATAAGGAGGTGTTAGTACCATTATACAAGGCACTGGTGAGACCTCACCTGGAATACTGTGTGCAGTTCTGGTCTCCTATGTTTAAGGATGAATTCAAACTGGAACATGTACAGAGAAGGGCTACTAGGATGATCCGAGGAATGAAAAACCTGTCTTGGCTTGTTTAGCTTAACCAAAATAAGGCTGAGGAGAGATATGATTGCTCTCTATAAATATATCAGAGGGATAAATACCAGGGAGGGAGAGGAATTATTTAAGCGCAGTACCAATGTGGACACAAGAACAAATGGATATAAACTGGCCATCAGGAAGCTTAGACTTGAAATTAGACAAAGGTTTCTAACCATCAGAGGAGTGAAGTTCTGAAACAGCCTTCCAAGGGAAGCAGTGGGGGCAAAAGACATATCTGGCTTCAAGATTAAGCTTGATAAATTTATGGCGGGGATGGTATGATGGGATAGCCTAATTTTGGCAATTAACTGATCTTTGACTATTAGCGGTAAATATGCCCAATGGCCTGTGATGGGATGTTAGATGACGTGGGATCTGAGTTACTACAGAGAATTCTTTCCTGGGTGTCTAGCTGGTGAGTCTTGCCCACATGCTCAGGGTTTAGCTGATCGCCATATTTGGGGTTGGGAAGGAATTTTCCTCCAGGGCAGAGGATTGGCAGAGGCCCTGGGGGTTTTTCACCTTCCTCTGCAGCATGGGACCTGGTTCCCTAGCTGGAGGAGTCTCTGCACCTTAAAGTCTTTAAACCATGATTTGAAGACTTCAGTAGCTCAGACTTAGGTTAGGGGTTTGGAGTGGGTGGGTGAGATTCTGTGGCCTGCATTGTGCAGGAGGTCAGACTGGATGATCATAATGGTCCCTTCTGACCTTTGAGTCTATGAGTCTATGAAATTATTGTTACTATTCATATGAGAAGGTGTTGCAATTCCTAAAATGGCACCTTGGGCCAGAGAACAAGGACAACCAAGCTGACCCTTGTTACCTCATTGCTTATGAAGACATAACCATTTCCTCCGGTATGTAACAATGGATACCATTATCCACCACCTTTAATATCTATATTAACTTTACCAAACAATCCCAGCATCCTGTGTCATTAAAAAGAAGTCATCTAATTCCTTACCCGCCATGTTGTTGCTCCTGTGTTTAACTGAGAAGTTCTTTTAGCTCATATTTATACAGTCAAATCCAACTGGGCAAAAAATTAAAGAGGTAAAGATATTTAAGCACAAATAACATTTCAGATTAGTGCTTTAAACCAGTGTTTCTCAACCTTTTTGATGCCAGGGACCGGCTTGCTGCCTTCAACTGTGTCAAGGAGATCTTAGGGACCAGCTAAGGGACCATGGTCCGGTTGTTGAGTAACACTACTTTAGACCATTGGCAGCTGGTATAAGAACAGGTGTTGGTAGGTTAAATTATTAGGCCTCAAGGGAGGCAGTGTTTTCTGGTGATTAAAGCAGGGGCGTGGGAGTCACAACTCTAGAGTTCTTCTCCTGGTTCACTGTGATCATGGGGAAGTCACCTCGGGCCAAAAGTTGCTCTAAATAAAAGGCTCTAAACACAGCAGAATTGCCTTGGTTCCACTTGGTGCAAGTGGGGCAGAGGTTTTGGGAAGACTTTGCAGGAGAACTCTGTTTCCCTTACATACCTCAGAGTTCAGCTCTGCCTGTCTCCATGGCAGCTGGGGCTTGGGGACATGGTGAGAGAGTTGCTCAATTGATACACTACTACTACATTTGTTGTGGGCTGTTTTAAAAATTTGGCTTCAAACTGTGCGTGTACAGCTTTGCACAACCCTGTATTATCACGAGTGGTAGAATTTACACTTGCAAAACCCCAGGCCCAACATTTCTCTTATGATATTTAAAGAAATATTAAAGCAATCACTATCTAGAGCATATGGAATGGCTGTTGGTTTAAAATCTGTGGAGCTCTGTTAGAGTAAGGAACCAAGATATTTTTTCTCCTACTTTGTAGTTACAGTCTCTTATTCATTCTATCTATTTTATGATAGCTCTCATATCACTGTAGTGTCTAGGAGACAACGGTAGTTAGGTGCCTAAAGATGCAGATAGGCATCTACCAGGATTTACAAAACTGCCTCAGCAGGTTAGGTGCCAAACTCCCATTGAAATCAATGGGATTTAAGTGCCTAAATACCTTTGAGGATTTGGGCCTAACTGCCTTACATTCTGGTTGCAAGTAGATGCCTCTTCCCCACTCTGGACATGCCATCAGCAGATTCTCCGACATTATGAATACTGCTGCTGTTGCATTTCAAGGCAGGGGCGTTTGCTGCAGGATCTTTCACCACCTGCCTCCTTCACAAATACTCATCAGAGTTGGCTTACTAGTACGTCACCAGATGTCCCAATTTTATAGGGACTGTCCTCATATTCGGGGCTCTGTCTTATATAGGCACCTACTACTCCCCTTGCCCCCCTTACCGATGTTTCACACCTGCTATTTGTTCATCCTACTTACCAGCTCCATGGCTCTGAGAGAAGTAAAGGGGGCCGAGGGTGAAAGACTGTGACTGGATCTGAGAACCCAACCAAGGAAGAGATAGAAGGGAAGAAAATCTCCAGGATCAGATCCAAGGTGAGCTTCTCATTGTGGAAGGAAAGAAACAAGTAGTGCAAATTCTTTCACTGTGTTTCTATCCACAGTCTCCTCATGGCCATGCATCATGTGAATTCTGTCCAAGGATATTCCATGAAAGAACACACAAGAAACAATGTGCATAAAGTACCTATTCAAGTAGAACAGCTAGTTTTTGAACAGACAGTGTAAGGTGGATGTTGCTAATGCACCCAGGGAGGAGTGCTACAAAGATATTTTTACTAATGAATAACCAAAGCAAGATTGGTATTTTACTTCAGTGGAGCTACAAACATTTTAAATGACAACCTTTCAGTATCCCTCGGATTTAGAATAGGCTAGAAGTTGGTTTACAGTTTCTTACCTAAGAATCCTACTGTGCCAGTGTCACAAATACTGTCACTTCCAATAAGATGATGGCCACCGGCGGCAAGAGCAGGAGGTCCAGAAATCCCAAATGTAATTACATTTTATTTCCAAATAAATAGATTTCAGTTTATTACTGGTGAGAAGGACTTCTGGCTTTACACACTATTGGACTGGATAAAATGAGTGGAATTTTCCTCTACAGATGTGTAGATGTCTGTGCATAATTCAATGAAGTGTTTCTTTGTTTCTTTTATACCCAGAGTGCCTACATTTTGCACAAGTGATGGGCAGACTTGCCAGGACCATCATTAAGGGCCTGAGCCAAATGAAGTCAGTGGAGCAAATCTATTGACTTCAATGGGCTATGGGTCAGGCCTTAACAGTCATAGTCCATGAAACAAGCCCATTAAAGTGCAGCCTTAGGAGTTCTTCAGTGCAGTTTGTGGTCCCACTCATATTCAATATGAAGGTCTAACCATGGAGACTATAGGTCCCAGCTACAATCTTCAAGTTCCAGCATATAATGCTTTATCTTGATCTGAGCAACTAAGGGCTTGCAGACCTGTAATCTTGATGGCCTATACCTCCATGTTGAAGATGAGAGGGATCACAAGACACAACATAGACCTCCACAGGCTGTACTTTGACTTACATCTAAAACATGAAATAGGTATTCCAAGAAAAAATGAAAATAAAAATAAATAAAATTAACAATTCATGAACATTTTTTCTGTAAAAAACCCAGATTCTTAAATAAAAGCCCATGCTGGAAACAACTTAATTTTCAAGCAGTGGTAGGAAAATATGGTATCATGTTCCCCTGAGATCATTACTGATTGAGCTGGTTGTGATCCAGCAGAGAATAAGGAGGTCAGAAAAGGAAAAATAATCTTGTGCTTAAGCCTGAGACTTTGCACCAGGACTCAAAAGATTGTGGTTCAATTCCCAGATATGCTACAGAGTTCCTTTGTGACCTTGGGCAAGTTACTTAAGCTCTCTGTCTTGAATTCCCAGCTATAAAAATAGGGATAATACTTTCTTCCACCCTTTGTCTTCTCGGTGTTTCAGGGCAGGGACTATCTCTTACTATGCATTAGTATAGCACCTATCTCAATGGAGCCATATTCTGAGTTGCTTCTAGGCTCTGCTATAATAATAACTGTTTCAATGCTTTTTGAATTTCTGAAAGAGATGTTCATGTTTGTAGTGAACAGGGGAGTTAATTTTTTTTTAAAAAGTCATACTTAACTTCTTTGTGCAAGTATTAAATAATGAAGCACATTGTTATTTTTAGTTTTGAATATTTTGGAATGTCTGGAATGCCAAGTTCCCAAGATGATGATTAAAAGGTCAAGTAATAAAATATGTGATAAACTACGCCTGAGATTCCTCATAAAACAAATGAGTAATGGCTGTAAAAACTATGTTGCTGTAGTTTAATACTGAAAAATATGTGTGTTGTATCAATTCTTTACTTCCATTAGATTACAGAAATATTAGTAAATCAGCATGATAATGTTTAATTTGCAGTTAATCCTGTTTCAAGGCTGAAGGCAGAATCAGAAAAAACAGTTGAAAAGAGTTCATGAACAGTAACACAGTATTGGTGTTTGCAGTGCACACGTTTTGGACAATGTGAAATGGATTTTTTTCTTGTCACAGTGCAGGTCAGGTATTGGTAAGTGTCACGTTAAGTTTCTTTAGAAGATTACTGGGGTTTCTGTGAGGATTATAACAGTAGATTAGAACATGTTCAAGTCACAGTCACAGGAGCTCTCCAGAGCTGTTAAGCATTTGGCATATCTCACTTATCTCTAAGGGTGGCAGAGGCCATCAATACAAAGTGGACCATCAATCAATCTGGGGTCTTCTTCAAACATCTCCTGTCAGCTGATCAGAGGAAGACTTTGGGGAATCAGCTTTCCATTATCAGGATTTGGTCTGTGATCAGAATAAGCCACTGAACCTTTTACTTTTCACTTGGCAAAAACATATACACTGGAAAAAAGTCCTGACAGTTCATTCATTTTGCTCCATACTGGAGCCAGATGATGTTTGACTGGTGGGACCCACCCTCTTTGATGTTGTACTCTTTTGAGAGTGGCCTGCTGTGAAAAAAAATTTATCCTTCCAAATTAAAGAGAAATATTTCTGTGTCCAGCTGTTCCATGTGACATGTTTGCCATTTTTCAGTGTATTGGCTTTGTGCCATTTTGCAGGCTGTGTTTCAAACCTATCTTTTTCCGTCTCCTTCTCTCAGCAACAATATCCACAATGTGTTAGTGTCTCCAATGTCTCTATAACATCAGTACCAAAAAGGAAAATACAAGTAATACTTCATTGCTATGAACTACACTAATATTTACATGTTTCTTTTGGAAAAAAAAATTAAATTAAAACCAGGATCATTTTATTACATGAAATGAAGTATAAAACTCTCAAATATAATCTACCTATGAAAAATTAATGTCAGTTTATTTCTGATTATAGTAACCAAACCATGAAGTAAAGCCTCTGTAGAATACATTTACAAACTAAATGAGTTTGGATGTTATTAAGACTCGTTTCATCTGTACTGAGTCCACATCAAAAAAATGGCATCGGTTCAGCAGGCCCTAGCTCTGTTTAAATTAAGACAAACTTCTCATGAAAGCTTGAATAAACATTTAGGTTTAAGTAATCAAGAAAACCTGTATCTTCTCATATTTATTAAGTGCAATTTTTAGAGTTATAAAAACTGCTGTCATGAGTTGTGTATACTCTAAATAAAGGGTGGGCCACACCATTACAGTTTTCCCCCTCCCCCCTCATCTCTCGAGGTGGGTGAAACACAACAGGTTCCAATTACTCTTCTGCTCCAGGCTTCCCTCTTCCCTTTCATTTCCATATTTGCTGACATGAAAAGAGATCAGTGCTTAATAGATTCTGGCATGCTCACCACTGCAGAAACCTATGTCCTGTAATTTATCTCAGAATATGACTAGCAAATTTGAATGACTGCTCATGTACTCATCACATAAATGTGATGTGAAAATTAAAAATAGAGTCAGAGGCACTGTAGGTGAGGAAGGAAGTATCTATTCTGGAAAACTACCCAGAGAGGACAATATAAATTAACTGTTTCCTCTTTCAGGTACACAAATCCAAGCTTCCTGCTCTCTCCCCCCCCCCTCCCCAAAAAGAGCAAGATCAGTGATGTCCTAAAAGATCTGATCTAAAAATAATGTGTAATGATGTGGTCTGCTCTTTATTTCCAGTATACATAATTCATGAAAGCAGTGTTTATAACTCTGCAATGACATAGATATATGAATAAATGGAAATTGACGGTGCATCTCAATATACAGTATAACATCAGTGGATACCCCATGCTATGACCTGCAGCCATGCTCTGTTTTGTTGTGATTCACTCCCGCTCATAAACTAAGCAGGTTCAGGCCAAATCTGCATTTGAACAGGAGAAATCCACAGAATACGGAGATACTGCAGGAAACAGTGCTGGTGAGTCTGTAGGTGGCACTCTTCACCCATCCTGTAGTGATTTGGAGTGCCAATCTTCATTATCTCTACAAATGGCTACATTTGGATTTCTATGCCATAACATTGCATGATGATTCAATACAACATTGTAAAGATACCATGCATGTCATTACAGTTGCTCACCTTTCCTAGGCCTATTTTCCTAGATAAATGTGGAAACTTCCTCGCCACAATGGCCTCTGATTTCCCCTTCCATATCTAACCAAGATTCTCAACCTCTATTATTTTGCCTTTTGTCCTACCATCTTCTACACCCACCACAAAATCTTAGCATTCTTCTCCTTTCCTGTCCTCGCCCAGTTCATTACAATTACATCAGAAAACACCTAACAATAATGAAAAAAATAAAAATAAATAACCATAAAGATTTGTGTTATCCTGTTTTTTTCCTTTAACTCTAACTCTGTACAATTTTTATCCTTCTTTCTATCTATTTCCCTCTTGGTTTTAGTATCTTTCCTCACCCCCATTTCCCTCCCCAGTTCTCACATTTTTCCTTTCCGTTGCATCCTTCTCCTCTGCTCTCTACCCCAATTTCCCATTTTTTTCTCTCCCCTCATCCCGCCACCCCCCGCCATATCCCAAGGACTCCCGCGTCTTTCTCTGGCTCCCTTACATCAGCATAAATTCCCTGAACTCCATGGAGTTACTCCTGATTTTCCCATGTGTACGTGAGAGCAGAATTAGCTACGCAACCCTCTTTCTCTGGGTCCTCATCTCTTTGGCACTAAGGCCCATATCAAATTTTTCCTTTCTACTCATCTCTCTTTTCCTAAATACCCTAGGATCTTTCCAATTCAGTCTCTCATCCCAGGACCTTTCCCATTTCACATCATTTCTACCCTCAATCTCAGACACACCTACCCTCAACAATCAGTGACGGTGTTTTTTCATGGGTAGGAACGCACAAAATCTGTTTTTTAATTACTCTTCCCCACGTGTCTTTACTGTGCAACACAATGGGTTAAATTAATCCCTAGTGTAATTCAATGGAAGTCAATAGGGACAACAGAGGTCAATTTAATTATTAATTATTATTATTATTAATTAGCTAGTGGATGCCAGTGATGTGCTATAATAGGCATTCATAAAAACAGTCACTGTACTTAAGAGTTTGCAATCTAAAAGACATAGATAAGACTAAATGCACTGGGAGACCCAGATGAGGTGGTAGTTGAAAATGTAAACTCTCCCCCAATTTAGACACTTTTCCCTTAAACAGAGATGGGGTAAGGAGGGCAATTCATTAATATGGGTTAGTAATCTTCCTAATCCTGACAGGAATAACCCTGTTTCCCCCACCCTCCAGGAAAGGAAGGCCGCAGCTCCTCCCAGTTGGGCAGAGATTTCCCCCAACTCACATCCGCATGTCTGTGGAGAAAGAGCGAGGAAACCCTGGAACCTGCATGAGGACTGAATAGACGAAGTTGATAGAGTGTGTGTGTGTGTGTGGGTGGGTGGTGTGTGTGTGTGTGTGTGTGTGTGAGTGTGTGATCCCATGAGCTGGGTAGGGTGACCAGGTGTCCGGTGTTCGACCAGAACACCCAAAAAGGGACCCGGGCGGCTCTGGTCAGCACCGCTGACCAGGCCGTTAAAAGTCTGGTCGGCGATGCTGCGGCGCTAAGGCAGGCTAGTCCCTACCGGTCCTAGCTGGCACTGCACTGCGCACCGGAAGCGGCCAGCAGGTCCGGCTCAGGTCTTCTAGGCAGGAGGGACCACCCCGAGCACACCATTGACATTAGCCAATGGGAGCTGGGGGTGGGGGCTGTGCCTGCAGGCAAGATCAGCGCGTGGAATCTCCTGCCCCCCCCCACCTAGGACCCAGACCTGCTGGCTGCTTCCAGGGCGAACGCAGCCTGGTGCCGGGACCAGCAGGCACCTGCCTCAGCCCACCCGCTGCACTGCTGATCAGGAGCCACCCGAGATAAGCCAGTGCCCCAAACCCAAGCCCCAACCCCCTGCCCCAGCACTGAGCCCCCCAAATCTGGAGCCCCCTCCTGTATCCCAAACCTCTCATCCCTGGCCCCCCAAGAGCCCTTGTACCCCAGCCCCCGTCCCAGCCCAGAGCCCCCTCCCACACACTGAACTCCTCATCCCCAGCCCCACTCCAGAGCCCTCACCTCCTCCTGCACCCCAACCCCCTGCCTCAACCCACAGCCCCCTCCTGCCCTCTGAATCCCTCAGCCCCACCACCCAGCCTGGAGTCCCCTCCTGAACCCCAAACCTCTCATCCCTGGTCTCACCCCAGAGCCTGCACCCTGAGCCGGAGCCCTCACACCAACTCCCTGTCCGAGCCTGGAGCCCCCTTCCGTACCCTAAACTCCTCATTTCTGGAACCACCCCAGAGCCCGCACCCCCCATTAGAGCCCTCATCCCCCACCACCCCTGCCCCAGCCCAGTGAAAGTCAGTGAGGATGGGGTAGAGCAAGCCACCAAGGGAGGGGGAATGTAGTGAGCAGGGGTGTGGCCTCAGGGAAGGGGTGGGGCTAGGGTGTTCAGTTTTGTGCGACTAGAAAGTTGGCAACCCGAGAGTTGGGGGGCATTGACGGAACGGATATGCTCAGGAAGGGGTCTTAAAAAGAGAAGCAAAAGGGGGAAGCAGAGAGAAAACTTGTACAAACTTGGGAGCTCACTTAAATATTTTGCTTGGGAGACCAAACATAAATGAGTATGTTCCTGCTAACAAGATGCAATATGGTTTTTCTTTTACTCCTTTTCAAATGCCTCATAAATCAGATACTGGCTCTGAATTTGTGGATGAGCCTTCCCAATCAAATTCATCACCACATTTGGAAGAGGAGCAAGCATTAAGGCATCTATTTGCAAGCAGACTGTTAGCCAGCTACTCAGATTAACTACTTCCAAAGAGCTAGACACAGTTCTAATAGAAATCAATGTATCTGTAATAAGAAGCACCTTCTGGTTCTTATGTGACAGATTTATGATCTCACACAAACACGAATGTCCTAAAACTAACCCCTTTTAATAAGGAGTCTTTAAAACACATTAAATGTTTGTCCTAATGAAGTAATGGTTTCCTACGGTTTTACTTCTTTTCTGTACTCCCTACAGTTTTATTTTTTGTTGAAATATGTCACTTCTTAAATTATTATGTTTTCCTAAGTCTACTACATTCTTTTTCTAACCCACACTAAGAAAGCACAATTGTCAAGCATTCTATTTTGAGGGCAAACTGACCTCCAACATATTGTGAATAACATATATTTCATATTTTACAGTTATTCTGAAAACATTCCTAAGCTTAAATCCTGTGTGTGTCTTAGTATCTTTAACTCACTCCACCCAACAAGAGTAAACCAAAATGCCTAATGCCTCCAGTCAATATAACGGACAAGGTCAGAGGAGAAGATGAAGAAGTATTTCAGTATGAGGGAGTCACTAATATTACAAGAGTCACAGCCAACTTAGATAAGACACTGTTGTGAGACAGCTCCACAGCAGCTGTTGCAGTCCCAAAACTGTCATTTTAGAGTGTTAAAAATTGTCTAATTACTGTCTAAGGGCTGGTCTACAGTTCGAATGAAAAAGCACTTACCCGGGGTCCACACGCGGCGCGCAGGCTCCCCCGTCGACTCCGCCTACTCCGTTCGTCGAGCTGGATTACCAGCGTCGACGGCGGAGCACTTCCTGGTTCGATTTATCGCGTCTAGACAAGACGCGATAAATCAAACCCAGAACATCGATCCCGCGCCTCCGACCGGACGCGTAAGTATAGAAGTACCCTATGGGCTGGTCTACACAAACCCCATAATTCGAACTAAGATACGCAACTTCAGCTACGTGAATAACGTAGCTGAAGTCGAACTATCTTAGTTCGAATGAAAAAGCACTTACCCGGGGTCCACACGTGGCGCGCAGGCTCCCCCGTCGACTCCGCCTACTCCATTCGTCGAGCTGGATTACCAGCGTCGACGGGGGAGCACTTCCTGGTTCGATTTATCGCTTCTAGACAAGACGCGATAAATCAAACCCAGAAGATCGATCCCGCGCCTCCGACAGGACGCGTAAGTATAGACGTACCCTAAGAAACTGGGAGGACAGGAAGAGAAGAGAGAGAAGTCAATGCGCTATGATTTTAGCCTTCACTGACCCATTTTGTCAAAGAAGTATTGTACTACAGATTGCCCAGTCGCACCGTACAGTGTTTCACTGACACATTTTGCTCCTTTTTTCCTCAAAGGACTTTCATTCGCTAGTAGATCTTATACAAGGACATTAGCTACTCTGGGCTTCCTGAGGGAGAGATTTACTTTGTCCAGGTTAGTAAATTATCTAGTAATCTCATGTGGCATCTGGGTAGGCAATTTATTACACTTACTATAAAACCCTTGGAATCAAAGATGAGTAAACATGTTAAAAGGGCAGGACAACCTAATTAGGCAAATTCAGAGGCATGCCATAATCTAACACTTAACAGCTGTAGTCTTCCATAAAGCCACGTGTCTCACAAAAAATGACAATCTGCCACATGCAAGGGAATTCTCTCCTCCGGTCTGTAGTGCCAATCACTATTTTTCATGTATTCCATGCACAGATTTGGCATTGGTGTCAATGGGAGTTCAGCACAGAGAAGTACACAATGTGCAATAGAGACCAACACTGAATGTAAAAAGAATTTTGTCTGTACATCTGATCCTGTGATGACCAAGTAGAGAAGTACAGTTATGTAAATAAAGACTCACAACACACCATCAAAGCAATAATTTTTGTTCAACAGTTAAATACATTAACCCATGTTAATGCCATTAACATAAAATAGTGGCATTTGCTAACCAGTCATCCAAATGAATACTTAGGAACACACACCTATGTCTTTATCTTTCTCATCCACAGTATCCCAAAAGTATTTGTGAAATCATGTCATGAAAATTAAAGTGGCTAGAATAATTATGTTCTTGTAATTGATTTCACCCCCCTCCATAGATTTCTTAGGATTTACCCACTCACTAAATTCCCGCTAAAGTAAATGAGAAAATTACAAGTCAGTGAAAACTTTAGGGAGCATTATTGTCTTTATGAAAAAAACCTACCATTTTAATTAAATCAGATCCAACTGTTGAAAATAAAGCATTTTAAATCATTTAACTATGAATTATATGTAAACCTTACAATAATAAAATTTAAAATTTCATATGATTTTTTTAAATGCTAGGCTCACTTCTTTGGAGACACATTTTCAGTCCAAAATGTTATTTCTCCAAAAATGTTTAGAATCAGCATCCTATTGACTATTCACAAAGGGCCTGATCCTGACCCCATTAAAGGTCAATGTGAATTTTAACACTGACTTAGCGGGATCTGAAAGAGGCCCAAAGCCATTTTGAATTCAGTAAGTATGGGTATGTGAAACTCCATAATGGTTACTACCAGAGGTGGTATTCGCCTCAAAATATGCCAGGAATATGCTTAGTTCTTATTAACTGTGCTGTAAATCTTCTATGTATCTGGAGAATGAACCACAAGTCTGCAGATTTTGAAACATTTATTTATCTTGGAGGTGTGGGCTTAGGGGTCAGGAGGGAGTGTTTCAATTCTTAAAACACAAGAAGTAATTATAAACTAATAATAGTATTTAGTATTGACTATTAGCACTTTTCCTCTATAGATCTCAAAGCCCTTTACAAAAATAGGCATATACCTTTAGTTTCATTTTACAAAGATGGAAACTGAGACTTGGAGAAGTTAAGCAGTGAGTCAGTAGATGAGTGGGGACTAGCACTCGGGCCTTGTGATTCCCAATCCAATGCCCTATCCACTGTAACTTTGTACATAACACTCCTATCAACAACATTAATAGTACATATTCACATAACTTTGCATAGAGATGAGACTAAAATCCCAGCCTCATCATATCTCATTCATTTACGGCCTACATTCAACCCTGTGATTTGTATTGATTTAATAATATATCTGAAAGCAAAAATGTATAGTATGCCAAAGACACTCCAGAGATCTGTCATGATGTAATTATCCACAGGGTATTTCTTTTTTAAAAAATAATTGTCTATATTTTCTTCATGCAATAATTATTTCAGTTGTAAATTTGCAAATTTCTAAAGAGAAACATGGCAAATATCTGAACTGTAACACTGCCATCAGAACTCTATTATTGCATGAATACCTTTCAAATATGGTATTAATATAAAAATTATATCATACAACTAAAAGAATTTAATATAGCTTTGCTATGGCAATGACCAGATCACTTTTCCAAACAAAAAATATACTCCAGCATGTCATTTTGAACTTCTTCTGACCTTTTTAAAGGAAGAAGGCTACAATTAAGAACAAATGTTTTGCAAGAAAAATATTGGTGACTCTATATTTGCAAAACAGAGAATGTTTAAAATATACAGCATTTATTTTAGTAGACATATCAGATGCTATTGAGCCAAATTCTACTCTTGCATAGATCTACATAAATCCAGACTTGGAGTCCTGTTGATTTAGAGGTTAATCTGATTTTACACTAGAGTAAAATTAGAACAATATTTGTCCAGCAGTTGATGACGTCTTTATGATCTCAGACAGTGTAAAATGCAACTTTTTAGTCATTTAGTGGTGAGTCATAGGTAAGGTACAACTATGAACTGATATGATGACATCGTAAAGTTCACCAGCAACAACTCTCAAAGTAACAAGTAAACAGTTATCGGTCATTGGAGTGCCTTTTGGAGTATCAACATATGAAAGGCCCCATTAAAATTGAAGAGTTGTTAAATCATATTAATGTTAAAAAATGTACTAATTCCTGTTAAGCTCCATTTAAACAGCATTAAGTAAATACGTTCTGTACAATTCAGCTGAAAGTGTTGTTTTATTGATCTGTTTGGGGGGCAGGGAGTGGTGTTGGTAGTGGTGGTGGTGTTTTTAAATATCTTTTCTCTAACAAAATATCCTTCTTGCTTTTATTTATTTTTTCTACTGGTACACAGCTGTTGCAGCAGCAGTTTTGAGAGATCTAAACTGCTGAAAGTTACTTCCCTAAAATGACCTATCCAATAATTACTTCAGCGATGTAAGCTCAAGCACAAGGAAACATTTCTTCCTCATTTCGCTCACAAGGACTATTGTGCTGGGAAAGCTTTCCAGATATATATGCACATATTTTAAAATTGTAAAAATATGCCACTAGCATTCTATTTTAATTTCAAATCTTGAGTGTCCAGGATGCCTCAATCATTCTCTGAAAGCCTTGAGATAGTGTGTGAGTGACAAGAATATGAGTATGTCTGGCGACTGACAATAACTGCATACTAGTACGTGCACTACTTAGAATCCCGAGGTTACAAAAGAGAGAGCAGAGTAATATATCCTTTAAAGTGTAACTATTTCAAGGTTATCAGATGGAGGCAATGTGAATCCTTATCTAAGATAACCAGATATGTTTGAAGAGGCCATGCATGGGATTTTCAAAAGCATCACAGACTTTCAGTGGGACTTGTGTTCCTTAGTTATTTAGGATGATTTGAAAATTCTACCCCTTATTTACAAAACCTATGAGGAGTACTGGGTTTTCTAGATATTAACATAGATATGGAATACAATATTTAAAATCTCAACCACATTAATACCATGTGTATAGATGTTTGTATTTCAGAAGCTTTCCAGACATCCATAGTTAACCAAATTGACGATAACTTGATGGCTCTGATGTCATAAAGCACCAAGCACAGTTAAACAGGGGAAGGCATAAGAGGAAATAGGGTAGAAGCATGACACCAAACAGAATCATTTGTAATTGTTTACTTGAGTTAAATCTTCCAAAAAGTATATTTACCAAAGATTGATATTGGTACCCTTCTCCCAAAGGTAGGTTTTTGGGGCTTTGCATATTTGTTGACCATTGCAGGAGAAATCAGTGATGCACAGTCTACATGTTTTCTTAGTGTAATTTGATTTATTAACACCAACCGTTAGAGTAAGTTGCAAATGGCACACAGGCAAACCTCTCAGGCATCTTAGCCAACACACCACTCCTGGTTCCCAGAGATCAACTCTGCCCCAACAACTGAGTCTAGCTAGAGAGATTAAGGGAGAGAGCAAACTCTCCCACCACTTGCAACAGTTCCCCCCAAAAGAAACAACATTACAAAAGCTAGCAACAACGCAGCATATTGTAAAAGACTGAACACTGCTCACATGCTGGGAAAAATAACTTGTAAAAGTGTGTAATAGTGCCATCTGGTGACTCACACCATAACAATATTCTCCATCACACTGCAATGAACCACCAGAAAGGCCAATTTTTTCCCAAATAAACAAATTGTGGATGTATTTCCATCCTACATTTGCATTCACTTACCATGATTGTGCCCACAAATTAGGTATTTGCACATACAAATGGATAAGTAGCTGCCTAACTAACCACTTTTGCAAACAAATATTTGATGTGCACATCAGATGTGGAAATTGAATAGACTACATGCACATAAATGTTAGGTCACAAATGTCCTAAAATTGAGGGATATATAGCTATAGATCTTTTATTTTCCATGTACTGCACCTTTCATGTCTAACCACATTAACTGCACACAGAGTTCAGCAACTATTTTGTATTCATGCTCAGTAGACTTTCAGAATCAACCTCCTGCTCTCTCAAAGAAACTTTACTTTTGTTCTTTCTTGTTTCATTGTTTTAGACTGAGAGTCTGTTCTTTGTGCAGAGACAAACAAACATAACAAAGACCATTAACATAAATGAAAAGCTTAACTAATAAAACTGGATTTTTATCCCTTTTTAGAGCTATGAAGTTCTGTATATAGCGCGAGACATGTCAAAGAATACATTAAAAGGCAAGCTCAGGGTATCATATTTCCATTATTTATACTTAAGCCACAAGAAACAAAAATATGTGCAAAAATATTCAAGGTCTGACAAACTCAGAAAAACTAGAAAACACAATAAAGGGTGATATTAGGTCTCTAGGCCATCCCCTGGTTTACAGCTATATAAGCAGTACTGGAACCTTTCCTGGCCATTTCACTGAACAGAGATTTTTTGCAAACCCTTCATTTTTGTTTCACATGATTCACCCCTGAACTTTGCTTTACATTTTGAGTTATTTAAAACTCAATGTAGGTTTGCATAAAACTAGTACATATTCTATAACAGGTTTGTCCAAGAATCTGTGTGATCCTGGCCTGAGTTTTGGGTTTGGAATGAAATCTAAACCTCCCGAATTTCATCTGGTTCCAGGTTTCCTATCATTTACTTAAAAAATTTGCAATATAGATCACCCACTCATTACAGACCCTTGTAATTAATACCCATTCACACTAGGACAGCATACAGATGGGAAGTTTATAAAGCTTTACATCTCTGGGTCATACACTTGAATTCAGTCCATGTTATTTGGGCCTTCTCCTGTTCAAATTTGAGTAAAAAGGAATTTTGCTATTGACTACAATGGGTTCAGGATCAGACCCTTAGTGACCAAATTTCATTATCGTCTGATGGCTGTACCTTAGCTTATATAAAGGACTTTGTGGTCTCAGTCCAGTTCCTACTGGGAAAGTGTCCTCATCATATAACCACCATCACAATTGGTTCTAATTGCTGGCAGTCTCGTGAGAGAAGCCTAAGAGTGAATGACAAGATATATCTCCTGTCTTAACCTCTGAAGCAGTACTTCCAAGTCAAGGCTTTGGCAAATTGGAGAGGTGGGGTAAAATAAGGACATTTTGGGGGCCTGTGAAGGAAGATCTCCGCTTTCATTTTAAAACAAAGGAATTAGTCCTCTTCCTTGCTAAAAATGGAATTGGAAAATACAACACAAGCCATGTTTAAATTAATTTTAAAAACCCCTAAAACTACCTTTCTGTAATATAAATAAAAGAAAAGCCTACTGTCCTTTCTCCTTTAAACCAGCTCCACAGGCAGCTGGCCGTGGGAGATAGGAGCCCGGGTACCCCACTATTACTGCACAGCCACCACCACCACCACAGAGCCTTCTGGAAGAAGATCTCCAAAGCTCCTAGCTCCCCTGCAGGGGAACCATTGTAGTCTCTTTGGTCCAGATCTGCAAAAGGACAGATGTTGCAATGCCTAATTTATAGGCACCTAGAAAAAATATCGTGGTCCACAAATTTTGAGTTAGGTGCCTAGTTTCCCTATACAATGAATGGGGAGAGACAGGCACCTCAAAAGGCAGTCCACAAAGTCAGCATAATAAATAGCTCCCCACCTAAGCTAGCTAATGGGAGATGCCAATGAGTGTGCTCTAAGCCCCACTTCGCTCATGGAGATAGACACCTAAGGACGGGCTGCAGGGAGGCATCTATCTCTGCTCGTGATACAAAACTGGGAATCCCTCTTTTGGAGTCAGGTGGATTTAGCACATAAATTGTTTTTTTTGTCAGAATGAGCAAGGCACCTGCTTCATTCTACACAAAACTGTCTGTATGTGTGTGCGTGCGTGTGTGCGTGTGCGTGCAGCCACCTTATAACTTTTAGCCCAGTCTTTAGAACACTCATCTCGAATGTTGGAGACAAGGTTTGGTTCAATTCAATTCAAGAGAGGGAGAAAAGATTTGAACAGTGATCTTTCACCTCTCAGGAGAGTGCTCTAATCACTGACCTCTGTTCTAATCCTCTCTTCTCCCCATGCAAAGGGAGAAATTAAATTTGTATTACCCCACCCACAGCCGAGATGAGTGCTCTAACCACTGAGCAATGGGATATTGTTTGTGGGTCTCCTTCATAGGGGCGAGAACTAGGCGTGCGGGGGGTGCTGCAGCACCCCCAGGTTTTAGCCAAGGCTCCGCAGCTGGCCCCCCGGACCCATGTCCCAGCCCTCCACACCCCGGGTCCTGGCTCCCCACCCCTGGGTCCTGGCTGCCAGCCCCCACCCCCAGGTCCCAGCTGTCGTCTCCAGGGGCCGGGGACAGATACGTAAGGTGACTGGCTTTCAGCACCCCCACTATTCAAAGTGTTCCTGTGCCACTTGTCTCCTTCAATATTTCCTGTTGAAGCTGTTCCACTGCATATTAAAAGTCGTTGAGCCAGAAAGAGCGGGAGAGTATAGTCCAGTGGTTATGGCACCCAGCTGGGAGATGGGAGACCCAGGATCCAATTCCCCTATTCCAATGATTATTTAATTATTTATATACAGTTGAACAGCCTCAACAGGCGGGATTGAGGGAGTCCCACCTCAGAATATCCTAGAGCTTAGTGGTTAGAGCACTCACCTGAGAGAAGGGAGACCCCTCTTCAAATCCTTTCTTCTCAGGCAGAGGGGGAATTTAATCCATGGCTCTCATAGTCCAGGTGAGGGTTGTAATCATTGGGCTAAAAGATATAAGATGAACGCTACCACCATCTCCCGTGGTCAGATTTTGAACAGAACCAAGTCTGGAAGTCGGCCTCTGAGCATGCATGCCAGATCAGGCCCCGCACACGAGATAGGCAGGTGAATGCCTAGTTCATGGATTGCTCTGGGGCTTAAGCAGGAGATAGATGTCCAGACACCTTGAGTGAGGCAGCAGGGTGCATGTCTAGAGGCAGAAACTTAGGGTATGTCTACACTACGAAATTAGGTCAATTTTATAGAAGTCTACTTTTAGAATTCGATTTTATACAGTCGATTGCGTATGTCCACACTAAGCGCATTAAGTCAGCGGATTGCCACTCACTACCGTGGCTAATATCAACTTACAGAGCGGTTCACTGTGGGTAGCTATCCCACAGTTCCCGCAGTCTCCACCACCCATTGGAATTCTGGGTTAAGCTCCCAATGCCTGATGGGGCAAAAACATTGTCGCAGGTGGTTTTGGATACACGTCGTCGGTTGCCCCTCCCTCCATGAAAGCAACGGCAGACAATCGTTTCACACCCTTTTTCCTGAACTGCCCGCGCAGATGCTATAGCACTGCAAGCATGGAGCCCGCTCAGATCACCGCTGCTTTTGTGAGCATTGTAAACACCTTGCACATTATCCTTCAGTATGTGCAGAATCCCCAAAAGCAGGCGAGGAGGCGACGACAGCGCGATCACGATAGTGATGAGGACATGGACACAGACTTCTCTCAAAGAACGGGCCCTGGCAATTTGGATATCATGGTCGCAATGGGGCAGGTTCATGCCGTGGAACGCCCATTCTGGGCCCGGGAAACAAGCACAGACTGGCGGAACCACATAGTGTTGCAGGTCTGGGATGATTCCCAGTGGCTGCGAAACTTTTGCATACATAAGGGCACTTTCATGGAACTTTGTGACTGGCTTTCCCCTGCCCTGAAGCGCCAGAACACCAAGATGAGAGCAGCCCTCACAGTAGAGAAGCGAGTGGTGATAGCCCTCTGGAAGCTTGCAACGCCAGCCAGCTACCAGTCAGTCAGGAATCAATTTGGAGTGGGTAAATCTACTGTGGGGGTTGCTGTGATCCAAGTAGCCAACACAATCACTGAGCTGCTACTATCAAGGGTAGTGACCCTGGGAAATGTGCAGGTCATAATGGATGGCTTTGCTGCAATGGGGTTCCCTAACTGTGGTGGGGCAATAGAGGGAACGCATATCCCTGTCTTGGGACCAGACCACCTTGGCAGCCAGCACATAAACCGCAAGGGGTACTTTTCAATGGTGCTGCAAGCACTGGTGGATCGCAAGGGACGTTTCGCCGACATCAACGTGAGATGGCTGGGAAAAGTGCATGATGCTCGCATCTTCAGGAACTCTGGTCTGTTTGAACAGCTGCAGGAAGAAACTTACTTCCCAGACCAGAAAATTACCATTGGGCATGTTGAAATGCCTATAGTTATCCTTGGGTACCCAGCCTACTCCGTAATGCCATGCCTCATGAAGCCACCTGGCACCCTGGACAGTAGTAAGGAGAAGTTCAAATGTAGGCTGAGCAAGTGCAGAATGGTGGTAGAGTGTGCATTTGGACGTATAAAAGCTTGCTAGCGCAGTTTACTGACTAGGTTAGACCTCCAATATTCCAATTGCTATTGCTACTTGCTGTGCATGCCACAATATCTGTGAGAGCAAGTGGGAGATGTTTGTGGCAGGGTGGGAGGTTGAGGCAAATCGCCTAGCGGCCGGGTACATACAGCCAGACACCATGGCAATTAGAAGAGCACAGCTGGGCGCACTGCACATCAGAGAAGCTTTGAAAACCAGTTTCATGACTGGCAGGCTACAGTGTAACAGTTCTGTTTGTTTCTCCTTGATGAAAACCCGCCCCCTTGGTTGACTCTACTTCCCTGTAAACCAACCGCCCTCCCCCCTTCGATCACTGTTTACAGAGGCAATAATGTCATTATTGTTTCAAAATCATGCATTCTTTATTAATTCATCACACAAATAGGGGGAAACTCACAAGATAGCCCGGGAGGAGTGGGTGAGGACGGAAGCACCAGGTGGGGTGGTGGATGAAGGGAGGAGGGAAGGACAAGGCCACACTAAAGTTCAAAACTTATTGAATGCCAGCCTTCTGTTGCTTTGGCAATCCTCTGGGGTGGGGTGGCTGGGTGCCGGAGTCTCCTCCTCCCCCCCCCCGCCCGCGTTCTTGGGCATCTGGGTGAGGAGGATATGGATCTTGGGGAGGAGGGCAGGTGGTTATACAGGAGTTGCAGCGGCCGTCTGTGCTCCTGCTGCCTTTCCTGCAGCTCCACCAGATGCCTGAGCATGTCAGTTTGCTCCCCCATTAGCCTCAGCATTGCATCCTGCCTCCTCTCATCGTGCTCCTCCCTCCTCTCATCATGTTCATTTAACACTTTCCTGGACTCTGCCATTGTTTGCCTCCATGCATTCTGCTGAGCTCTTCCAGTGCTGTAGGACTTCATGAGCTCTGAGAACATGTCATAGTGAGTGCATTTTTTTCGCCTTCTAATCTGCGCTAGCCTCTGGGCTGGAGACGATAGGGGGAGCGTTGAGACATTTGCAGCTGCGGGAGGAAAAAAATGTGATTTTAGAGAACAAAGGAAAGACTATTTCACACTGAATCAAGCGATTCACATTACATAGCACATGTGCTTTTGGTACAAGGTCGCATTTTACCTCTTATAGTGAGTGCCTGCCAGTTTGGTGTGAGACATCACACATGCTCGGCTGGGCAACAGAATTCGGCTAGCACGCAGCCATGGTAAGCCAAAGGGTTTCATCTTCTTCAACCTTCATAACATGTGGGAATGGTTTCAAACAGCAGCTCCCTCCTTTCCCATTCCAAGCAAAACCTGTTGGGTTGGCCATTTAAAAGGAAGGACTGTGGTTTTAGGGTGAATGTGCAGCACAACCCAAATGCCCCCCCAATTCTCTGGGATGATGGCTTCACCCCTCCCTCCACCGCGTGGCTAGTCTCAGGGAAGATCCCGGTCAGCCAAACATGAACAGCTCAGCATGAACGAGCCTCCCTCACCATGTGGCTAACGGCGGGAATGATTTCTTTTCAGCCAAAGGCAAACAGCCCAGCAGGAACGGGCACCTCTGAATCAATGTTCCCTCTAACTTTTGACAGGTCGTGTGTGAAAAATATTACTTCTGTGCAAATTTTTGAAGCAGAGTTCAAATTTGTGCACCATGAGGCAAATGCACCCAAGCGAGTAAAATGCTTATACAAGGAGATGTGTGGGTCCTGACCGTCCCAACGAGATCAACGTTCCACATTTGAAATGCTGGCGGGGAGGGGTATGATTCATTGCCCTCCTTTCCCTTTCCCCCCATTGCCAGCTAGTAGAATCTGGCTGTGTTGATAGATGGGGGGCGAACAATGTCAAAAGTCGCTCATAAATTATATTTCGGCCTGGCTCTGATGTAGTATTTCATTTTTTGTGTGCACAGTGTTTCGCTATGTGCGCAGGATTTAGGATCTGTGTGCGTGCGCACACGCGCACAGCTTAGAGGAAACAGTGCTCTGAATGTCCCCTTAAGAAAATTTCCCGTATTTCAACCAGGTGACCATGAATGATATCACTCTCCTGAGGTTAACACAGAGAGATAAAGAATGGATGTTGCTTAAATGCCACCAAAGCCTGAGCCCGTTCGCTGCAATGCGTTGTTCTGCAATGATTTCAAACTACTTGCTACTGGCTTGGTGTGGTAAAGTGTCCTACCATGGAGGACGGAATAAGGCTGCCCTCCCCAGAAACCTCCTGCAAATGTTTTTAGAGTACCTCCAGGAGAGCTTCATGGAGATGTCTCCGGAGGATTTCCGCTCCATCCCCAGACACGTTAACAGCTTTTCCAGTAGCTGTACTGGCTGCAAATGCATCCCCAAGTCTTCAGGGCAAATTAATCATTGAACACACTTGCTTTTAAACCCTGTATTATATTTACAAAGGAACACTCACCAGAGGTGCCTTCTCCAGCTTCATGGTCCAGGAGCCCACCTTGGGAGGGTTGGGAGGGTATTGGCTCCAGGGTGATGAACAGTTCCTGGCTACCGGGGAGAATGGATTCTCCTCTGACCTGCTGTGCGCTATCCTCAACCTCCTCCTCATCTTCCTCATCCACAAAATCCTCATCCCTGTTGCATGAGACTCCCCCCTTCCAGGTGTCCATGGATATTGGTGGGGTAGTGGTAGGGCCCCCCCCCCTAGAATTGCATGCAGCTCATCATAGAAGTGGCATGTATGGGGCTCTGACCTGGAGCAACAGCTTGCCTCCTTTGTTTTTTGGTAGGCTTGCCTGAGCTCCTTAATTTTAATGCGGCACTGCTGTGTGTTCCCCCCCTCTGTCCATCAAGCCCTTGGAGATTTTGGCATATATATTGGCATTTCATCTTTTGGAATGGAGTTCTGCCTGCACGGATTCATCTCCCCATACAGCGATCAGATGTAGTACCTCCCGTTCGGTCCATGCTGGAGCTCTTTTGTGATTCAGGAACTGCATGGTCACCTGTTCTGATGAGCTCTGTATGGTCACCTGTGCCGATCAGCTCGCCACCCTGGCCAAACAGGAAATGAAATTCAAAAGTTCCCAGGGCTTTTCCTGTCTACCTGGCCAGTGCATCTGAGTTGAGAGTGCTGTCCAGGGCAGTCACGATGGAGCACCCTGGGATAGCTCCCGGAGGCCAATACCGTCGAATTGCGTTCACACTACCCCAAATTCGACCCAGCAAGATAGATTTTAGTGCTAAACCCCTCGCCTGGGAGAAGTGCAGAAATCAATTTTAAGAGCCCTTTAAGTCGACAAAACAGGCTTTGTTGTGTGGACGGGTGCAGGGTTAAATCGACCTAACACTGCTAAATTCAACCTAAACTCATAGTGTAGACCAGGGCTTAGGTTCCAGGGAACTTTTACAGTAAAAATGTAGGCTCTTCTCCTCCCTCGTGCCTGCCATCTCCAATCCCTCCTTCAAATAAATAAACTCATTTATAAAACCTAATTTAACAGGAGTAAGAAGAAAGTAAAGCACAGATATCCCAGTCATTTTAAGATATGTACATGGCACACCTGAGCAGCCATACAACTGTATTTGTTCCCTTTGCACTCCCTTACCTTATCTCACCTGTTTAAAAATTTTTATATTTAGGTTGGGTCAGAGAACAGGTCTTTCTTATTTCTTTAGAAGGTACCTGATGTGTTAGGTGTTAGAATAAAAAACCCAAATAATTACAATGTGGAATGGGAACAGATTCCTCCCTTTCATCCATCTGCCTAGCTCTCAGCCCAGCTATTTATATTGGGTACTTCCATGAGGATTTGGTTGAAAAGAGGTTAAGGAGAAGTTGGGGACATACTCTGGATCCTACAGTGTGTGCATTTGGGTCCAATCCTGCAGGTAACACTTCCAGTTCATACTAACCTGATTTTAGAGATGAATTTACAAATCTCATAGTTTAGAATAGGATTTACACAGGTGTATCTATAGGCAGAATTGGGCCCATAGAGGTTAAATTCACAATTCAGTCAATTATACATTATTTTTGCTCCATTTTTTGCAATGATGTTCAAAGAAATACATGTTTTGGAGTTAGAATATTTATAACAAATTAAATAATCCTAAAGTTTTGTACGTGCTATATCAACTAATTTAATAAAAAGGAGGTAATTAATAGGTGACAAGACAGAATGAAAAGTTCTTTGTGGCACAGGATAAACCACCCAACTAGTTAAATCAATGCATTTCTGTTTAATTTTGCTATTTGTTTTTCTATCGGAGCTGCCAATTCTCTAACATATTAGAGAAGAAGTAGGAAAGTCTTTTTGATTGATAACAATCACAGATATTAGTGTCAGATCAATAGAATATTTCTAAATAAGAATTTTGTGTGTTGCTGTCGCACTCTTAGTTGAATAATTATTCCACAAAAAATTATTTAAATGTTCCTTTTTTAACTGCTTTGACAAGAACACCATAACAATTCACATCACCTTTGACCTGCAGGGTGTACATCATCTTGTCAACATATAAACAAACACATGATGGGTTGTATTTTAATAGATTCTATAAATACCACAATCCAATTTATCAAAAGGTTTACCAAAGTGACAGCTGTAGGGTTACTGGATAATAGCTGTAATGTTCATTCACAGTTTTGTTGCAATGGGATTGTTGCTTTGAAATGTAACAAAGCTACTGTTGCTCTAAATTTCTTATTCCCTTGGAGTTCTGACTCAGTTTCAAGTGCAAAAGATCACTGGTTGCAGACTGTACATACCACATAATCATGAGGATCAGACTTCCAGGTGGAAACCACATGGTTGATAATGATGGGTTGGGGAAGAGGGATTTATTATAAAAGTCAGCCAAGCCCTGTAATGGAATCTCTATCAGAAGAGAGGGCTGGAAGAGATATTCAAGCACAGAAACATTCACTGGGAAGCTGAACAGAACTTAATTGCAATATGGCGTAAACAGTCACTCAGAGTAACGTTTCCTGCTGTTCCCCTCTCTTTGACTATTCCATAATTTACCTAATAAAGAGGGAAATTCTCTCAGTCACGTGGAAGGGCCCATTCAGCTGACATCTCCTTGGGTTATCTGTGAAGACTGAATCCAGAATTTCAGAGCACAGGCTCACCACTTGAACTAAAGAAGTAATCCATTAGCTGGTAGCAGCAGTAGGTTAATATCCTCTATTTGGACCAGCCTCTAGAGGGAGACACACTCAGCCAGCATGTAACTGTTGCAGCACTGCAATCATTTACACATAGATCTGTTCCAGCTATTAAAAATGCTGGGAAAAGTAGGAGGAAAAGACAATTGGAAAAAAAAAATCACACAACCAATTGGAAGATCCCTATTTAAAATACAAAGCTTCCTAAATATTGGGAGAAAATACAAACTGATATGATGAGAAATCCTAAAACTAAAATTGCAAGCTACATAATTCCAAATGGATATATTAAAAGAACTGTCTGAAAATATTCAAACAAAATTATCAAAAACAAGTTTTTGTAAATGAATGTTGATAATTATTTCAGCAAAGATTTCAATAAAAAGTTGTTTAAAAATTCATAAAATCTTTTCAGAAAAATGGGTCCACTTTGAACCTAGTGAAATGGAAAGAACCAAGAAATTTCATCTTTTTCATGATTTCTTAACATTTTTTTCAACCAGGTCTACAAATGAATAATACTTTAAACTATTCATCCTTAGAATGCAAAGTACTTTATAAAGGTATCATTAGCCCCATTATAAAGGTATCATTATCCCCATTTTACGGATGGGTAGACTGCGATATGGCTCACATAATCAGTGGCAAGTCCAGGAACACAACTCAGGTGTCTGAACAGCCTGGCTGGTGCCCTACCCCCAGAACCCAAATGAGGAACTTTTAATAAATTGATAGATCATATTTTTAAATTCAAAGAATGCTAAAACATTGCTATTTTTGTTTTGCTGAAATTGGGAGGAATACTGTATTCTTTTTAGGGAATTAGCACAGCAAATTATCCACTGACTACAATATTGAATAATATTGAATAATGTGATCTCAACAAATCCGAGACCGCACAATAAAAGAATCTGTGGGCCTGGTTCTGATCTCACACAGGTGGTACACATCACCACATAGCTTGAGAAATAAAGTATGATGCTGACCTATGTAGCAGCTGATTTTTCCAGATTTGTGGTGATACCAAGCTTGTGTTCTAGATCAGGATTAGACTCTGCAAACCTGATCCTACTAGCTGCTGAGCATCTCATGTGAGCTGCTTTCACTCCCACTGATGTCAAAGGGAATAACTGAGAGGGCTCAGAACCATGCAAAGACACTAAGGTGAAGCATCTTGCAGGATCAGGACATATCTTTGTACTATTTATATCTTTCATATACACCGGATCCGATCCAATTGATCTTAGCTTGGCACCATAATTGATTTTTTTTTAACAATAGTGTAGTTACTAGGACTTTTGAAATCAATAATTTGAAACTGTATCCAATTTTCAACAGTTTAATTTGTCGTGTGTGTTTAGCAACTTGTAATAGTGACTTGGTTAAAATACTGGCTACTGTATGGGTAGGACTGCCATTTTCTCGATAGAATATAAAGTCTGCTCGAGTGTTTGCTATTACGAACTGGCACAGGCTATAAGCTCTGACACAATTACAGTTGATGGTGATGCTCAAGTGACTGTGGCCTGTTTTCCACTTTTATCTGCTTGTGCTACTTGGAGACCCATTTTAGTCTTTGCAAAACCCAGTAAAGCATTACTAAAATGGTCAGAAACTTTCTCTAGCAGTCTTAGTATATTGATATGTTTTCAAGTTCCTCCCAACCCCACTGGGGTACTAGCACTCGGTGGTGCCACCCCTCTCTCCCCTCCCCATGTGGGCTTGGGGAAAAAACTGCAGAGAGGAGCCAGTCAGAGACTCTAGCTAGCTGGTAGGGGCAAAAGCAGCCAAAGCAGGGCTGCTGCACTAGTAGTGGGGTGGGGTGGGGGGGAAATGCAGCCCAGCTGGGGCCAGCCCTCCCCCTGGACTCCCTAGACCTTACTCTAGGGGCACTAGGACCCAGGTGATGCCTGTCCCCCCCATTTGGGCTTCGGAGAAAACTCCAGAGAGGAGCCAACCAAAGACTCCAGCACTGCAGATAGGAGCAAAAACAGTGACCTCTGGACGGAGAACGTCCTACAGTTCTACCTGGAATTTTTCTGCCCTCTGCTGATTGGCTGTTTGCTCCAACCCTCCCTCTTCCTCATAGTCTCTTCACCTAAACTTCATTCCACTCCTGCCCTTCTTATCCTCTTCTTCCCCCTTGGCCACTTCCCTTCCCTTTTCATTTAGCTTATCCCCTTAACTAACTCCACCCACCACCCCAAAACTGTGGTCCTAACATAATGTTTACAGCCATCACATTGTTCACTCTGCCTGTCTCCTATTCCCCATTCCCCACTCCATGTCTTTTTTGTCTATTTAGACTGTTGACTGTCTATTTAGACTGTAAGCTCTTTGGGACAGGAATCATCTATTACTTTGTGTTTGTACAGTGCCTAACACACTGGGGCCCCACTCTTGGCTGGCCCTTAGGCACTACCATAATGAACATGTCAAATGATTTTTTTTCCAAATTCAAGCTTCCCAACCATGAGAACACACACAAAATTACTTTTCTAAAGCTTCCCAAGCTTGAAAGTCTAGGTTAACAACTTAATTGAAAGCTTAACTGAGATATCAAAATTGGGAAAAACTAGAGCAGAAAGAGGAGGGAAGTAATCCAGAAATTAGAGGACAAATGGAAAATAATACATTAATAACAGTTGTTCACTGACCTTGTGCTACTGAGTTTCTAGACGCTCCCCCTCACAACCCGTCACTGAGTGTTACATCCACCCAAAAGCAAACAAACAATGGATCAGCAATGCAATTCCCATGATACAACTCAAGTCTAGTTTGGGACAAAGGGGTGAATCACTAGCAGCCATTTAGAAAAGAGAGTGAGAACAGCACTAATCTTCCACACAAGGTCGAATATTTTGAGTGAGACTGGAATCTTACTCCCCATATTCCTTGCCTCTGCTCAGAATCACTGTCCAATTCTCCATTATTTCCCTCAAATGGATGGTTCTAGCAGACTGCTTCTTTTCTATATGCCCTAATTTCCTCCCATATTTAATTTTGACTTCAAGGCCCACATGTTCAGGAAGCCTCTACAAATGCATATGCACAAAATCCCATTTGTTCACACAGAATTGGAAGACAGACATCTGTGAGGTATTCATAGTGAGCCTATCAAAGAGCTTGAAGGAGTGGGAGGTTGTCAGCCAGACTTCCAGTCTCTAGCAAACTATTCCCTTTAAATTTCATTACAAAGTCCTTCTTACATCAACATAAATAAACTGAGCTATGCAGCATGAGACACAGCCACTTCTCATATAGAAACAATGGCATCCAAAGTAAATTCCCATTCACAATATTTAACTTTAATAATTTGGAGATTTACTACATGAATGATTCTAAAGTTGTCATGAATTATTGTTGTTATAATTTAAATGAGGCAATACAACAACTAAGAGCATAACATCAAGATATTAAAAGCACGACCATCCCAGCTGGTCTAGTGATCATGTGACAGCAGCTCTTTATCTGTGACGGGGAAACAATTCTGGAGCTCATCCTGGACTCTTGCTTCTCAGTAGGCATGAGGGTTACAGGGCTAGAGCTACTAATAGGTGTCACAGAGAGCAGGGTGTAAGCTGTACAGTTTATAAATAAAGTATGTCCCCTTTCAAGTAAAAACAAGTCCCAGGGTGAGTACCCTCATTTTAGGGATCACATGGCATGAGTGTACCTGGTTTCAGAGTCACACAAAGCATTATTAATGGAAGACAACTAAAAAAATAATTAAACAGCATGGTGGTTTGTGATTTCTCCTGCGAGGCTAGTTCTAATAATAAATTATCACAGCATGGAACTGTTCCAACTTAACTGCTACTCCTTCTAACACAGATCATTTGAAAGCTAAATGCAGCAGTGGAAGGTGCAGTTTTCCTGCAGCACATATCTATGACTAGATGCACTATGGAAACATTGTGCTGTACCTCAGAAGGTGAAAGAAAGCCTCATGTTGCGCTTTAGCAACTACGCTTGTCATTTCAAAATTGGGATTAATGGACTCCTGTGAGAGACATCGCCAACTATTCCTAGCCATCAACACAGCTCTGATATAACATAGAGGCCCTGGAACTGGGATGACTAAACTGAAAAAAGCAGGAGGAGGATCTATGAGATTCAAGAGGGATGAAGTGAGAAGTTAACATGTGGAAGAAACATTAGCTCTGAATAAAGGAGCACACTGAAACCAGTAAGTCCTTAAACTACTAATACAACATGATAAATAATTGCTGTATCCTAAAAAGGATGCAATGTAATTATGGTTTGGTTTAATAAAGGAGATTCTGGAAGATTGTTGCTCTGCCTGCGGTCTTGGGAAATAAGGAAATCTGCATACAGTAGGCTAAAATTCTCAAGGCACCATTGCCCAGGGGTTACCCCCAGAAGCCACCTGATGAGCTGGGTGTAATATGTGGCATGAAGTCTAACACTTTATGAAATAAACAAGAAAAGAAAAAAGAAAAGAAAAGAAAAGGATGTAGTCTTTGCAGCAAAGGGTGCTGCTTAGTCTGACTATGAGCTACCCTTTGTTGTGATTGGCAGACCCCAAGGTCAAACAGCTACTCTGCCAGAAGTACAGTCAGGCCCACCCAGACCTGGGCACGTGGCTTGCACTAAGCCATGCTCCACCTCTGCACAGGGTTAGAGCTACCATTGAGCCGGAGCCCACGCAGTCTGCGCTGATTAATCTCTCAGTCCCAGCTACACGCTGAATCGTACAATTCTAGGAGTTACATACACTTTCTTAGTTACTGTCTGCCCAAACAGCTGAACAAATTCACCCCCCTACAAAGACTACGTCCGCCCCCCAAGTTGTTCCAGTATGTCATGTCATGTGTGGAAACCTGAATGTGATTCTGGCTTGAACCGAACAAATAGGATAATGCACTGCCTAGTCAGCCAAAAGCAACAACAACATACATTAAGCAATTAAGCACCAAAATAATATCCTGAGGACAAAGACAACCACTTGCCCTTAGCCCTTCTCCAGCACATAGTTATAGGGGCAGGAAAACCTTGTTGCAGCAGATGGAGAGCTTGAAAGGCTCTTTGCTCCACCTCCAGGTTAGCCTAAAAAGGGAGAGGGGGAAGGCAGGGCAACTCCATCCTGGCTAATAAGAGGAAGTAACTGGAGCAAGAGGTGCAATTGAGGGCACAGGCTGACACAATTCCAAGCCATGATTGGTCAGAAAGGGCATGCCCGTGGCATCCATTCAGAGAAACCTTCAGCAAATCCAGCCGAGCCGGGACCCACTGTGTGAATCTGTGAGGCAGGTGGGGCCAAAGCTTTAAAAGCCTGCTGGATTTTTAAATCACTGTTTTATTGATGTGTATGTTTCTAACCAGCACCTTTCTAATGCCTGTGCCCCTTGAGAGGGAGGACTTACAGTATCCCTTTCTGAATATGGCTGCAATGCAGTGGTTCCCAACCACTTGTACATACAGTATAGTAGAGACAGGGTTACTTCAAGCATTGTCCAATAAGAAGTGCCTGGCAACCCTTTACATCTCACCCCTGCAACAACCTCCCTTTCCTGAACATCTTGGTAATGAAGTTGAGGTCCAGGCTCAATGTTGAGTACTACTGTTCACTTCCCATTCAATTACGTTTGCACTAAAACTGCAGTGGAAACTGAGCAGCCTCCACCTCCTGTTCAATGCATTTTGCCATGCTCTGAGATCTGGAACATACCAAGCCCTCATGTGTTAGACCACAAATCAGGGAATGGGAGGCAGCAGTAAAAATACATTGGGACCCAACACAGAGACTAGACCTCAACTTCATCATTAAAGGTCCCATTTCACAAGGTGCTGAACACCCCCTTTGTGGTACTCAGTACTTTGAAGTATTGGGATTTAAAGAAAGGTAGAGAGGAGTAGCTCGCTGTCTGAAGGGATGAGGATGCTGCTGGCAGGAAGGGCTTAGGTCTTAGTCGAGCATCCTAGTATAGCTGCCCAAAAAGCACTAAGTAAAAAATAATGGAACTTTTTGAACATGTTTCCACATAACTATTGAATTGCGTATTCATATTCCCTCAAAAGTCAAAATTCTTTGTCAACTCAAAAGTCAGTACTGCCTGCTACCATGACCTGCCTTGGCAAATGTTTTGAGAAACTGCTTCAATGTCATCTGCTAATTCTGAACTTGGCTTGCAGCAGATGTGGTCAAAATATAAAACAACTATCCCTGTTATGAAAACATTTCAACGCTATCAAAACCATGTTTAGAGCATTAGCTCTCATTCACCATACTTTAGAATACAAAGCAGATAATAAGTACATGAGTCATTCATATGGAGGTGACATAATTCAAATTAAATTAACTGCAAATACTAAGTACTCTGGAAAAAAATGAAGGCCTTATGTTTTGTGCTGTCAATACATTTGTTAAAGATTTCACCACAGTATGGAGGGACTTAGACCTAAGATCAAATATGGATAAATAGAAGGTTTCCCCAGAATTCCAACAGTCACTAGAGCCAGCTATGTCCAGAATTCTATGGGTCTTATTATCTACCTTCCTTCAGTGCAGCATCACTATCAGAGATATGATATTGCATCACTGAATTACAGATGGTCTCCTAATTTGTATTTTTCTGAAGATATATAGAAGGATGGGGTGGGAAGGAGTAGTTCCACTGAACAGGTTTTCACAGATTCAATAGCTGAGTTGTAATAACTTCTCTGCCTTAATCAGTGTCGGATCATAGGAACACAAACATTCCCTATGACACAATGAACGGTGCTCAATCCATCAGAGGGGTAGCCGTGTTAGTCTGGATCTGTAGTAGCGACAAAGGGTCCTGTGGCACCTTATAGACTAACCGATGTATTGGAGCAGCCGACGAAGTGGGTATTCACCCACGAAAGTTTATGCTCCAATACATCGGTTAGTCTATAAAATGCCACAGGACCCTTTGTGCTCAATCTGTCATTGATAATCCAATTTTTCTCACCTGTGGCTTCATTTGTCAAAGGCTGTCTCTGAAAAGTGCAAGGGGAGGGATAGCTCGGTGGTTTGAGCATTGGCCTACTAAACCCAGGGTTGTGAGTTCAATCCTTGAGGGGGCCATTTAGGGATCTGGGGCAAAAATCTGTCCGGGGACAGCACTTGGTCCTTCTAGTGAAGGCAGGGGACTGGACTTGATGAACTTTCAAGGTCCATCCAGTCCTATGAGATAGGCATATCTCCATATATTATATTAAAATCTATGAAGATAACGCAGAAGGAAAAGACATGTAGATGCCACAGTGTCAATACTCATGGACAACAGATGGTTAAAAATGTTCCACACCTCTTAAAGTATTAATCTCACCTAGAGATTATGATCTCACCATAACAAAAATGTTAATTTGAGTCAATCCTTTAATTTACAATACCATCCCAAAAGTCAGAATCAGTGTGCCAACTGGTGTGATTTGAGTAATAAACCACCCAGGATATCCTATGTTTTCTACAGAAGCTATACATTCAAGAATCCAAATTCACCACTGGTGTAAACAGCCATAGCTCCTTTGACTTCAATGGAGCTGCAACACTGAGGTCAACAGTAAAGTTGGTCCATTATCCTCATGGACACTGAATTCAACTAGAACAAGTCTA
Source organism: Chelydra serpentina (assembly GCA_037349315.1). Classification (NCBI taxonomy): domain Eukaryota; kingdom Metazoa; phylum Chordata; order Testudines; family Chelydridae; genus Chelydra; species Chelydra serpentina. The sequence goes on from JBAIAC010000042.1 coordinate 36,203,404, forward strand.
GAGGACTCCAATTACACCCCCAACTCAGAACTAATAAAAGGAAGTTTGATAAGTAGCAGGTGACCAGAATTCCTAAATCCTGAAACTCATGTGTAACATATACTGGGTATTTCCTAACCTGGCATCAGAGAATTGAACAAGCATAGTCGCCTTGTTTACCTTACCCTTTCTGTCCTCATGCTGACCATGACAAGATGAACCAATACGAGGCCAGCAGAGTCATCCAAACAGATCTTTGTGATGCAAACAAGACTGGGCTTCTCCCAGTCGGGGAATGACTTGGTCAGCAACCAATCATGCAAGCAAGAAATGTGCCTGAGCCCCAATCATTTATTCCAAATAATCAAATATGCATATCTGCCACATATACCCTTCTCCCATGGGAGTAATAGACGGACAGAGTCATGTGGACATAACTGAAGCCAATCTAAAAACAACAGAAACCTCAGGCATATATAAAAAAGACATTTTTTAAAAATAGCAAACTAAAGACTCCACTTTTAAGACTGCCAGACATAATGGTGCCCTAAGAAGGAATATCTGCTACCAAACCATATTGCTCTAAAAATCTTTGTGGCAACACCAACAAACATTAATACCTTCATCTCCACAAATGAGCCTCTGACATAACTGCAGGTTGATGATATATATATAAAATTATTTTCTATCATTTTGACTTAATCAGTACATTAGATTGGCTGAATATATTTAACCCTATATTTATTTATTTTACATAATACACATTTCAGTACTGTTGTTAGTTTCTTTTAAGATTATACTAAAAGAGAGAAAAGATTCTTAATTTGAATAAGCATTATTTTATTTCTCAGTTTCATTGCTTTATAATAAATACACAGTATAATAAATAGTGGTCTCAAATTTCTTCTATTGATATAGTAAAGTCTCCATGACAATTAATGCCTGATAGACTGACTCAGCTCTGCTTTACAGTTGCATAACTATATATATATATATATATATATCACACACACACACACACACACACACACACACACACACATATTTGATAGATAGATAGATAGATAGATAGATATGCTCTCAGTACCGGTGCCAGCGGCGCCGAGAGAGGCTGCCGCCAAAGTGCCACCGAGGACTCGGCGCCGAGGACCCGCGATGCTCAAGGACGGGCAAGGGGTGCGGGGCCTGGACAGGCCACAGCCCCAGCGCAGGAGAGAGGGGCCCATGGGCGGGTACCTGGCGAGCCGGCATGAGGGTCCCATCCACGTCGAAGAGGCAGAGGACGCGCTCCTGGCTCGGTGGCTCGCTGCCAGCCATTGCTGCGGCGCCGGCTGAGCCCAGCGCTGCGGAAGGCGTGCAGGGAGAGAGGGTGAGCGGGAGGCGTCGCCCCGTCCAGGCCAGTTGCGGGGACGAGGGAAGCACAAGCCTGGCCACACGTACAGCCCGGGAGGCCTGCCGCCTCTGGGAGCGCCCAGCCTGGCTGGTTCCCTGCCCTGCTGCTGCCTCCCTGCAGCCCCTCGGTGGAGTCCGCTGCAGCAGCCAAAGGAAGGTAGCAACTCCCCTGCCCGTGCAGGGTGGCCACAAGCGGCGCAGGACGAGTCCTAGCCCAGCGAGGAGCCCTCAGGGAGGAGGGACGATAAGGCTGCCAGTGCCTCCTGGGACCTGAAATGCCACCCCACAAATCCTGGCACCCTAGGCGACCGCCTAGAGTCACCTAATGGTAACACCAGCCCTGTATGCTCTACATTAGTAACACTTAGCTGAATTACAGTTAAATTATTGCCTGGTATGTGACCATTTTGCCAAATCCGTGTAATAAATATGCAATGTAATACACACCAGAAACAAATGTGTTATACATTTTTACAAAACACTAAAAAGAGGAAAATGTGTTTAATTAGATAAATATCTGCATCAAAAATACAATGTATTATTATGCAGTCTTTTTTCCAAACTAAAATGTTGGCCTTAGGTCAAGCTACAGCGTATCCATAATCAGGGTGCTTTTAAGGTAATTTTGTCCCAATCTTATCAAACCAGTGCTGGGTGTACACCGAGATACAACCTAGAGGTTCTATAGTGCTTCTCAGAGAAAATGCCGGCTTCTTATCTTGGAAAAATGCTGATTTTAAAACAGTGAGTAAAACACTGCTGAATGGTATTCACTCTGTCCTGAAAACCCGACTAAGGCACCAATGAGAGTTTTGACTAAGCAAGACCTGACTAAAGACTGCAGGATTTGACCCTATATGACCATAATCAGCATGTGGCCTGATACAAACTAGTTTGTTGCCAGCTATGTTTGCCTGAACATAATCTACATTTTTCAACAATAATGTGAAATAATGTCTGTTAAGGTGACAGTGTCCAGATATTTTTATCAGGTATATTTCTGATTTTTCACACATACAGAGAACATTATGCTTTTTGTGGTCAATGGTTAAATGCTTAGTAGATGTATTGTATTTGTTCTGGTATAGGAAAACTTACTTCAAGGGTGTATTCTCATTGTGACATAATGTCTTTATTATGTCTTCTAGAAATAATTGACCCAAATCAAGTTACTATACAGTATATCTATTGGTTAATTAGAACTTTAAGAAGCAACAAATAAAACACATTATTGACTTTTATATCTTCAATCAAATAAATATTTACAGCTGCAATTTGCAAAAATTATTTACCTTTCAATAATGCATCACACAGAGAATATGCACTCTAGCCTCAATGAATGTCTAGATCAGCAGCAAACAAATTACATGTGAAAGGGGAAAAAAAGCTTTCCTGCTATCATTGCAGCCTATAAATAGCATGCCATCTTTTGTGGGTCTCCTTTAAAGATGTGTGGTCTTTTAGGTTAGTAGACTTATTTCAATGCATAATTGACCTTGAGATGGAAAACAACCTCATAGTAGAGAGGCGTCCTATTTTAGTGAACAATGACTATAGATATTAGAGGACATGCCTGTTGTCAATGCTCATTGCTGCAACCTGCCTATACCACACTGGGACAATCAATTTTGTAAATGATTGCAATAATCAAGGAAATTGCCTAATTTATAAATCCTTGCATACAGCATTTTAATGGATTCTTACATTTTAATGCTGATGCCTTCAGAGCTAAATGAATTGTTGTCCAAACTGTCATTACACAAAATGATAAAAACATTCAGTCTTGTAGGTAACTACATCTCATGGATATTCAGACCATCAGGATACAATCACTCATTTGTGACTTCTACGATAGTTTTTCGTTACAGAACAACAGGAACAATGAAAAAGCCACAATTTCTTTTTGAATGAGCCTTTGCGGAAAGTTTTGGAATTTGCATGAATCACTTAAAGTTGAAATTTTTAAATCTTTAATGAATCAGTATCTTTAAAATGTCCCTAGATTTCCCTGCGCCAACATTTTGCTTTTCTTCTTTTTTCCATACAGTAACATGCTACTTCATTTCTGTAACTAAGGACCAGCTCCAGTGCACAAACTTTCTGATCATGAATCATATAAGCACAAGCAATGTTAATACTAAAACTGCACAAATGCAAAGCCCAGTACCATGCGCTATTATTAACAGGTAATTCTATGAAATCCACCTGAAACTTGTTCTGCATACTTAACTTGGTTCCACAAATGTACTTATACATTGATGGCTATTTTCAGTTAAACCTTGAGCAATTGATTTCAGCCAATAGTGTGCTGTCAGTACTTTACTTACTGCTCAATCTCACTAACCTGACATTTATGGTGTACTGATTGGCCTCTGTCAGTGGTGGAGGTTGTAAATTCACTTTGAAAAGCTTTGTGTTAACAGCCTTCAACCAGGCTCTGAGAAGAGTACGAGCAGGCAGGCTGACAATTGCTTGACCTCCTGCCCTTATTACAGTGAGTAAATCAGGCTTTGAGCCATTAGGCTGGAGCCTGAGGCCTACACAAAAAGGATTGACATGACTAAAGGTCAACCTCTGTCACACATGTGTAACAATTTGGATAATGGAATTCTGTAACTTATCTGAAAAAGGTGGCAAATGCTTAGATGGAAAGTGTATGTTAGACTGTATTTTCCAGCTTTTATGTTAAGTAGTTATTCAAGAGTCTGTATTTTTTGTCGATACACATCTGATGTCATGAAATCTGAGAGGATAAAAGGTATAAAGAAGTGATCAAGATAATTCTGCGAAATACTGAACATCTTTTCCATACTGAAAAATTTGTTCGGCATTTAGGCACAATGGATTTTTTAATGGTATCTATCACCAGTATATTATTGGTATCAGATATGCAATATATTTAGGGTATCCATACACATCATTAAAGTGCTACCTTTATTCACATTTAATCAGAAGTGAATAGAAATAATTCACAGTTAATGGTACCATAAATTAGGAGTAATTTTATGCCTTAATAAACTAGATTTTCTCCAAATATGGAGGACACGTGAATGACTGCTACTCAAGGGTTTTGCAAAGCTCACATTCTTGTCAGTGGGAGCAGGATTGGGCCCTACGGCAAGTTAAATTACTTTTTTGCTACATGTGTTTTTAGATTTGTGTGCCTAGAGATATAATAAGTACAGTATATCAATCTAATAAATACATTGAAGACAGAGGTATGAATGACTCATAAACAGATAAGATGATCCTAATGAGAAACAGCAAATGGGCTAAATTTAATTGTCCAATTAAAGGAAACTACATTAAACATAAGCTAAAATAAGCTCTTATATTTAAAATCAAAGTAATTTCAGATTTAGTTTTGGATTTAAACTCTTCAATAAGTAATCTATAAATTACTAAAGATACTGGAAGAAATGCAATAGTAAATGATCATGGAAAACTGATTGGAGCAAGCTGCTTTATGGCAGCTTAGTGCAATTATCTCCTAAATTGCATAAATTAAATATGCTGTGACCCTGAATGTGATCTTACTGAACTTCTAGCTAGCTGAGTTACTGAACACAATACTAGCGATATTTCCAATACACAGAAGATAGTTTTAATATCTATATGATAAAAACACAGTTTACCCTAAAAAGACGACAATCATATGAAGCAAAACAAAAATAGCAGCACCAGCAGTTACTCTGCATAATTTAAGACATCATAGTAATATTACAAAGGTTTATTTTGAGGGCAAAATTATTTGAATTTCATGAACATGACATATTTGAAACAGAGCTGACAAGCCCTCTAGAATATCAGATGATGGATTGCTGAGAAACATAATTTTCACTTTAATACAACTATGGCATAATTCTATCCCCTAGTGCTTTTGCTGTATCAGGCAAATTTAGGCCAAAACTATAGCTTTGAGAATATGAATGCATATTTATCACTATAACTGAAATGAGTTCTTAATTTAACGGTAATGTAAAGGTAATAGTCCTTTCTATAGATGAATACATACAAATGTGTACAGTATGAGGTCTGGCTAATGTACGTCTCATTATACTTCCTTATCTTGCTCTCACTGAAGTCCAGGGCAAAATTTTCATTGACTTCAACAGGGACACAACACGCAGACACATGGTACCACATTGAAAGGACAGGAGGATTTGTCCTTATACTAGTGCCAATTAATGTTGGCCATCTTGAGGGCAAAACAGAACTACTGTATTAGCATTTTGCAATTATTAATAAATGTCATTTTATGTGTGTATTTTTATTCACCTCTTTAAATAAAACTAATAGATATAAAAGGTAAGACCTACACATAAAAGCAAAATGTTAAACTACATCTAAAATTATGACCTAAAATCAAACCACAAAGAAGTGTAACAATATAGTTGATATACCCTTGAATATCTCAAGAACAATTATTTAACTGATTTCCAGCATACAACACTGACAAAGGCAAAATGTTAGCAGTATAAAGAGGAAAAGGCAAGTATGAGATTCAATCCTTCAATATAGCTATCTCTGCAATTGCAGTAAAACTTTGCTTCAGCTAGGTGATCAAAATGGTTCTTCTATTAAGTATTTTTGAGGAAGAGATCCATTTATCGTTCAGTTCTTTCTAGGATTTATGGAGTCTGAAAAACTTTAACTACCAAAACTTCTGTATTTTATTCCAGTAGAATTTTAAGTGTATCCCGCATGCATTCCTTAAGTCCAGTCTTATTAAATTCTGATGTTAAACAGAAAGGGGAAACCATGTGCAACTAGATTAATTTATCTCTAGGGAATAAGGACACATTAATAATTGAGATAATGTTTTCATATACGTTAGAATCAAGTGCGCCTTTTCATTTCTTTATTAGAAAACACATTAAGGGAAAATTATCTCATTCTCATCAATAAGACCTAATTGCTGAGAAAGTCTCTGTTTTCTTTTCAATAACATTAGAAGAGGATTTTTCCCATTATTTCAAAATGGAAAAAAAAAAGATCACAAAAGTTATCAAGTACTGTTGGAATAAATGCCTGTATTACCAAAGAAAATGTTTACTTAATACACCCAGTACTGTTTTCCTTTTAAACAAATCAGAGTTTATTTAATCTAGATTGAAGTGGGCCAAAGGGCAGGAGGGGGGTGGGGGAAAAGAGAATGTGGAGAGGGACGAGAAACAACCACAACCAAAATGACTAATATCTTTGGCTTTCTGAAGATCTGATCTTACTTTGGCTACAAAAAAATTATCTTGACTAATTGCTAAAGAACTCTATAATTTCCCATGAACACCCATAGGTGTCAAGACATGTTGTGAGGTAATGGAATGGTATTTAATTTACTCTGAATTGCTGTACATTGAGCTATATGGATTACATATAAAGCAAACACTGACTGCATTGTGGGAGCACTCATGCAGATAGATCAAAAAATATTTCCATGGTTTTGAACCATACATCGAATGCAATGATTCTGATGTTTGCCACAGCAAAGGAAATAAAAAAGCACCAAATCTGTATCTATGCTTAATTGTTTTTGGAATAGCTCTTCAGTTTATTTAGCACACACTGAAAACAATAAAGAGTTGTAAATTGAAACAAAAATCCATCAACTTAACTTTGCAATGCCAGGAGAAAAAAATATTAGAAATCTATTTAGAGTACTGAAAAAAATATATATTTACCTCACTAAGATCCATCAGGACTTTAATATTGAATACTCATCTGTAGTCACTTTTACATTTGAATCTGATTGTAAAAGGGAGATGGAAGGGAATTAACGACAGCCATGATTTTATAAAAGGACAATGATGATCCTTTAATTTTTAAAATGTAGATAAAATCAAATAATATTATACGAGATATACTAAAAGTATATAGATTATTCAAACACATTCTATTTCTTCATTTATTCACAGAAATCACTTTGTAAAACTGCAATCTCCTCCTGGTATGCTTCCTTTGCTATATTTGTTCTTTAGTAAACATCAGTAGTCAGAAAATAAAAACTACCATTTTGAGGGTCAAAATAAATGAAGAATGGCCTTGGAGGTTTTGTGATCCTTGCTTCTTTTTTTTTTTGTGTTTGCAAAAATAGTCTGAATTCATAAGTCTCCCCGCCCCAATCTATTTTTCTTTCCAAGATTGTTCAATTCAAAACACACTCACACACACACACGCATACACACACACATACACCATTTTTCTGCCATAAAGGAAGCCTTCAGAATGTGCTTGGGATAGAAGAACAAACCAGCACAAAGCTCAGGTGACAGTCGTAACTGGACAGTATTTGGGATTTACATCGGTACAGTTTTTATTTTTTCATTAACCTTTTTTTCTGCTCTGCTCTCAGCTCTCCCCTCCCTACGCCTCACATTGCTCTCTGGTTTTCACTAAATATTTTTCCATTTCCTCTCTGTTTTCCTCCCCACACTGTCTCTTGTCAGTGTCTCTGTCAGAGGACACAAGTAACACGCACATTTCAGCTAACCTTTCAAAACCACAATATTTAAGTGAACTTGAAATAGGCTAAAAAATGGTCACCTTGAAAAAACTTGTCAATATTTAAAACTTAACTTACATAAAAAGTGACTGGAGTCTAACTAAAGAATCAAAATATTGGGGGGAAAAATAATTATGTAAATATATAGGGCTGAAATCTCAACTTGTGTAAAATATCTTAACTCTAGTGACTTCACTTCAACTGTGATGATTAACAGAAGTTGAAAAGCTGACCCCTGCATTTTATTATTTCATATTCTTCAGTTTAAGACAATGTAAACCACAAACACCATGTCAGAAATAGTATCAAGTCCTGTTGCAATATTACAGTGTTGCTCTATAAATGAGTATGAATAATGTGCCTAACTGTACTCCCATAAAAGTCAATAGGAGTTTTGTAATTTACTTCAACCGGAACAAGATCTGGCCGAATATGCAAAATAGGTGAAATTCTGACCCCACTGAAGTCATTGGGAAAACTCCCATTGACTTCAATAGGGCCAGAATTTCACTCAATGCATTTTGAAACTTCTTGGGGCTGATCTTTCAGCCTTTATGTGAAACTCTCACTGGCCTCAATGGCAGGCTTTGTAAGAACTGTAGAAAAGGGCCTTGGGTATATAATTATTTATTTGTATTGTGGTAGTGTTCAGGAACCCAAGTCATCTTTGATAGTGCTTGTTGCTGTACAAACACATAACAAAATGACGACCCTGACTCAAAGAGCTTACAGGTTTGCTGCAAATGAATACAGTACATATTTGCATGTTTGAATTCATAATACCAAACATCTAGTAAAAATCCTAATGACAGTTATAAATACACTTGGAAATTAACATAGCGCTCACTGAAGTCAATGGAAAGACTCACATTCTCTTCAGTGGGCTTTGGATCAGGTCCCTAACTAGCAAACACTTCTCTAACTTCACTGTCTCAGTAAGTTAACAATGATGATTTTGCTTCTTTAGGTGCAGGGTTGGAGCCACTGATTTCACAAATACTTCCTCCTCTTCTGGACAAATGACACAATCCTACCAACTCTCCACAGATGTCACTCCCCTTGATTTCAGTGGGAGTTCTTTCCACAGAGGACTTACAGAATCAGGACTGACATTTTCCAGCACAAAACAAAACTGATTTTAAAATTCAAAAGACAAAGATACCCCAGAAATTATGTTATCAATTAAGGAGAAATGAGTGGCAAAAGGATAGGGAGGTCAGAATGCCATTCCTCTTTTTATAATAAACACTTAATTTAATAAATACTGGGATATGATGAGGGAGGGAAGAGGATACTTTTGTTAGCTGTTTATTGTTAAAGCTCTGTCTAAAATCAGCACACTTTTTCTTTTTCATATTTTTTAACTAACTTACCAAAATGCAAAACTGCTCGACATAATTATTTATCATCTGTCTAAAAATTATAGCTTCCTGGCCAGCATAATACATATGCTAGCTTTCAACTTGAAGATCATTTGTACAGCTGAATGTTAAATTTCTGAAAATAGGGATTCCTCAAATGCTGGCAAACCCTGAGTTATAGTAGAATAGTGACTGGGGAAGAGCCAGTAAGACCAAGTGCAATATAGATTTTATGATTTTTTAAGCCAACCTGGAATCTACAGCCAACGTTCATCTGAACTACACCAAGCTTCCAAATCCTAAAATGCCTTTACACTGATCGTCAGTGTCTACTGCCAAATAGTATTGCATTACTCCTTTCAAGAGGATAGCTACTAAGAAGGAATTGCCAAACAAAAAACTAAACCTGGATTCTGAGCAAGGATGCTGCCTACAGTACCACAGGAGGGATGGTCGAAACTGAGCACACTAGCCAAATGTGACCCAGAGTTCTAAGTATTGGTGAATACCCTCATCTTTAACATGGGGAGTGTAACAAACAGGAACTATGAGTCCCATCACATTTCCAAGCCACAAAGAGGACTGGTCTGAGCATGCAATGTGCCATCTCAAACTGAGTGCCCTCCACTCAAATCAAGATGGAGCAACACATAGTGGCATCAGTCATCCCCCTGGGCTGCAGCCACTTGGCTAAAAATGAAAGCAGCACTGTATGTTGGGCCATCTCAAACCATATCTCCATATTAAAGATAAGAGAATGTGCAGCAATCTGCCCCTTTTTTATGCAAACTAGGTGCAGTTCCAAGGTTCTTATTAGTTGGTTAATGGTACCCTCATTTGGAGAAAGTGTAGGCAAGTCTTTCAGGCATATATTACTGATTACACATTTAAATCCATTGTGGAGGCTTTGGGGTCAGATCAATCTAGCCATTACGTACAAAGGAACTAAACTGTATGTCCTACATACAATGACATTTGATATAGACTTTAGAAGTTTGATTTTCTCATAAGGAACAGAAAGAAGATGACTTACTTCCCAGAGGTGCTGCGTGTTCCTGATGGCTCCCGTTTGAACTTTCTCTGGCAGAAGGACAACTCCCTGGAAAGGCCCAATCCAGGTGCCCTGCTGGATCCTCTGAGCAGCGCAGATGCCATAGGCCAGACCAGGCACAGTACTGGTACACAGACACACTTCCCGGGGGAGGTCCCTGAGCCATTCAGGGATCTCAGGTGGAGGTGCTGCGGCTGCAGCACTACTAGTGCCCACTAGGCGGCGCAGAGAGTGAAGTGGCCCATGCATGGGGCACTCACCATTCCGGTTATCAGCACACATGTCACATCCTGTGAGGCAAACAGGAAAAAGAGTAATTAACGTGGTGTTATCAGGCTACTACCATCATCTCCACCACAGACAAGGACACGAACATTCCTCCACCTTTTTATCCATTTAAAGACATCTAAACACACACACACTTTTTTGCATGTTGCTTACTCCCTTCTCCTAACCTCACCAAAGCCCTTAAAAGAGAAATGTGAGCGCCTCAGCAGAAGCTCTGCAGACATTCTGCAAGCACAATGTGTTCATTGACCTCCCAAGCCTCACTCATTGGGACAGAGTTTCTACAATTAGGTTTTTTGATTAATACAAAGGCTGTTTTAAACCATCTGCCTCTTGCGATGAAGGATTTAGTAATATGCTTCAGTGAGACATTTTATATCTCATTCATGATTTTTGAAGATCTCCCCCACACACACTCATCTTGCCACAGCTCAGTTCAGCTCAGTGTTATTGGAATGGAATTTAATTTGATCCTTATTAATATTACAAAATATTAGCTCTAGTTCCACATTACCATGTGCATGCATGTATGCTTATTTAATACAAAGAAATAAAGGAAAACTCTCAATGGTCAATTATATTTATGAAATCTTATTCTTTTTCTTTCTTACAGTTCAATCTGACCTTTCCCAGATACCACAAAACAACTTTAAGAACATTGTTTTATTGTACAATAATTACATATTTAATGTCTACTATAGCAGATGATGATAATAAGACCATGTTTGGTGACACAACCGGTTCCTAACAAAAAGACCACCGTGTTAAAATACTGATTGCACTAACTACCACTATTAATGATGGTTCTATATTTTGGGAAGATCTGTCTGGGATTTTCTTTTATAAGCAAAGAAAATTTTGGAAAAGTGTTTCCATTACACATGTCTACATATGCCACGAATGCTTGACTTCCAGGAAAATGTTTCATGCTCAGAAAATCCATTTCTCTGGAGATACATTGAGTTAATGTAATAATAAATCTATTGAACTATGTTACTGTCCTCGACACATTTTACGACTTGTAGCACAATTAAAGTTTTTATATGATTCTATTCCAGAATTACAAACAAAAAGCAATAATTATACTACAGTATTCACATAGCAATTCATGGCTCTTCCCCTAATAATTTTACATTAGCCACATGCATTCTTAAAAAAATAATGCAAACTATTCACCAGAGGGCCTGAGGTTTAGTGGTTTAACCCACAGATTTGGAATAACTAGACTCCTTGGAACCACAGGTTCAAATCCCAGCAGGACTGACTCAATCCTTCTTCCTTCCAAGGTAGATGAATGGAGTAGTTCCATGCCATTTATTATGTTGGAGTCTTTCAGATGAGATCTTAAAAAAACCCTTCTGTCTACTCTGCATGGACATTAAGGGCTACATTTTCAAAATTCAGCCTCTATTTGTGCATTCACAAATTCTTGCACATACTTTTAATTTTCCACATTTTTGAGCATTATAATCTACTGTCCACATGTAAGTACTAACACATGCAAGTGATAAACTGAGCAACCTGCAAGAGTTGGTGAATCGCAAATGGAGGCTAGTATGAAACGCCCTTGAACATTTATCCCTAAACAATCCTGGAGGCTTCTCTGTGTCCTTAAGAAAATTTCCATATCGCCTACAAGTATGTTCTGTGCCAGTTCACTGCTGTCCTCCACAAGAGAAGTGGCTTCAGTTAAGTGATTCTATGGAGAGAGAAGTCTGTATTATGTAACTCTTGTGGAAGAAGCCCAGGGAGGAGGTGGGATTCCACAGTAAACTCTTCGTTTCATCTCATGAAATTCCTAATTCGTCATGCAATCTGAAAGCGAGGTTTGCAGGACCATAAATGGGAGCAAAGGGAATGGTTTTCAAAATATGTAGATATCCCAAAATCCATGTGGAAATCTTGATGTATGCTGCTATGTCTTCCCCGCCCATGTTAAGGCCATCCCTCACCCAAGAGAGTTTGACAGCATGAAGCAGGAACCCATAAGAGTTAGTTCTGACAGAGTCAGCATTAAAGTGCCAAATAGTTTCCTGCAGATATGCCAGGAGAGATGATGCCACATAGACATCCGTCCCTCAACCACTCCCTTCCCTACCCAGCACCTTTTTCAAACTATGTGGTTTGTGCTACTGACGTTCATTTGCCTCTTCTATGTTGACTACTCCTATGGGCCTATTTGCACACCTTTCATTTCCTCACAGACAAAATATGGCCCAGAATTTTTAAAGAACTTCGAGTCCTCTGATGTGAAATATGCTTTATAAATATAAAAATATTATGCAGGGTTTCTTTTATTAGAAACTTCAATATATCAGTATAACTTATTTATTTATAAAACCTCATTTAAAACCCATACCAAAACTGTATGTAAGCTAAAATATTTGGACCTGATTTTTGTCAATTACCTTTTTATTAAAGTTTACAGGAAAATATATATTATACAAGAAAATGTCTCATTATATCAGATAAATTCATTGTGTCTCTTTCTCACAGAAAATTTAGAATTTGTTACTCACTAGTCTTGAGAGAGGCTATTATGTAGCAAATACTCTCCATACCAATTCCCAAAAGCAAACACACATCTAGATAATAAAGCTTAGCAAATCCATGTTTGTATTTTCAAAGCTTATTTGGAAAGTAGAGAAAAATATCACAACATCCTATCTTCCCCTTCCCCCAGAAACCTAAGGGTCAATGAATGATTATGATGATTCCAATCCTGCATTTCTTGCATACCAAAATGTACATTGCAACTGGAGTTTGATACATGCAAGTATACGGGACCAGGCCCCAAATGGCAAAAAAAGACACAACTGTCAATTAAGTACTCTTAGAAAAGAAGTCTGATTTCTCATAATGTAATCTACAAAAAAACATTCTATAAGAAAGTCTCAGGATTTAAGGAAAAGATAGCTAACCAAGATCTCAGTTAGCACCCAGAGCAGACCCTTGAACTATGAATAATTTGTACTCTGCTTGATGATCTTTTAGATGTGTAACCTTCTCCCAGCATCCTGGTTATTAATGGTCCTCTTGGAGACACAATGTCTGAAAAACAACTTGAATAAATGAAGCCAAGGCATCTTCTTGACTCTGTCCAGGTAACTCCAGTATCAGCTCCCTGTACCCTGCCACCAGGTACATATAATTTTTCACAAGCATGCGCGCACACACACACACCTTTTAGAACCTCCCCTGATTTATGCATTGTATTTGACTATAGATGTGGATTAGTAGCATGAAAACTACCTTTTAGCACTCTCTATCTCCAAGAAACAGAGATTGGGAATTTGAAGAAAAATATAAATGGATGCCATGTCACTTGGCCCCAGGAGAAGATTCTCTTTCACCAGCTAGCAAAGGGTACTGCTCTTCCCTTTCCACCAGCTACCGCCAGGGAACAGTAATAGGTGATGTTTGGCATCTGCAGGATCTTCTCTTCCTGATGTACTTCTTTCCTTTCATTACTGTTAAGGCTGAAAGACTGAAAAGCTAGATATTTTCTGAAACTGGGCTGGCTCGAGAGTCTGGTGTAAAAGGGAGGGGTGTTGACAGTGCATTGTAAGTCTGTCATTAATGCTAAGCAAGATCTGAATCATTCATGCTTTTAGTCAAATGCTTAAAAAAATATGTAACTTTGGAGAACTTAATTAAAATACAATCCAAGCAAGTTTCCTAGTTTATAAGAAGTGGAAGCCCATGAATACATATTTTACCTTGCTTAGGGGACATTGCTATTGTACTTGCCCTTTCCTTTTTTGTGCCTCTTATGTTTGTCTGATAATTCTCCTTAATCTCAAGTGATGGGGGGAGGGAGGGGAGATGAGGAAACTTAATTTCTAGACCATGAGAATTGTTGATCTGGAACAGCCTAATGGTCCATCTAGAACAGAATCCTATCTCACACAGTAGCCACTTGCTGGATACATCAGAACAAGGTGTAATATAGTGGACATATTTGTTTGATAATATACCAACAGGAAATTTTCTTCTATCCCCCACTTGTGATCAACTTACACCCTGAAGTATGAGGATTCTACTGCACTACTGTAGTTTCCAGAAAAAACTATGTGCAAAGTGAATGCAGAGGGATTTTCTGGTCTTTCTGTAAATGGTATAGTAGTCCCGAACTTTTCAGAAGGGCTGCCACCCAGGACAGGAAGTAGCATACCACTGCGCCAGCCCCACTTTTTGGCCCTAATGGATCCAAATGGTAATGAACACTACAGGCCTTATCTAAAGCTCATTGAAGCCATTAGAAATATTTCCATTGACTTCAATGGACTACCGATCAGGCCCTAATTCAGGAAGAAAGCCTGAAGGAGATGGTGATAGAAAACAGAGATTTGATGGAAATGGATGAAGCATGAGAGACTGCAGCCAAAACTGTGTGTCTCCTGGTAAAATTCAGCGCTACCTCCCTGAGAATGCTGGAGTTAACAAATGAGAATGCAGCCAGACTCTCTGGAGAGAGCTCACAGTTTCTCACTCTATTTCACTAGAAGAGTGGTGAAGCACTGGAATGGGTTACCTAGGGAGGTGGTGGAATCTCCATCCTTAGAGGTTTTTAAGGCCTGGCTTAACAAAGCCTTCGCTGGGATGGTTTAGTTGGTGTTGGTCCTACTTTGAGCAGGGGATTGGACTAGATGACCTCCTGAGGGCTCTTCCAACCCCAATATTCTATGATTCTATATCCCCATAGTCTGTCTGTTGATGGGAGAAATAAGGGGAAGGAAGGAGCAAGGGAAAAAAATTAAATGATCTATTTGTAGAGTTGCTTGCTATAGCTCTTTGGGGAGGAGTGCAATACTTTTATCATTTATTCTGCCCCATACAAAAACTGCCATTAAACGAATACACCATAAAGTCTGCAGTATAACTCCACGCACATAATTGTACAAAACTTAGACTCAAACAAAATGAAAGAACACACCATTTCCCCCAAAAGACACATGCACAACCTCAAAGCACATTAATTTGAACAATAGCAGCACTGTATATTTAAAAGGAAAGCTGAATGGATGAAGAAAGTTCTTGACGGTGAATGTAGAAACCAACATAATGGTATAAACCAACTAACCAGCTGTAACAATAAATGAAAGAAAATACATTTCATCTCAGCAATAATGTGTTTCAAAGGTGCAGTTATGCTGGATACCTGCAGTTTGCTGGTATTGAAGAAGTTTGGCCTTTGACCTTGTCCTTCATGATTCACTAGGAGTCTGCTGGTATCCAGTATAATTGCCCATCATTTCAAATGTTATTGCCAACATATAAATATAAATCATATACTAACCCTATCTCTCTGTGTAAACAGATAATATACACACCTGAGAAGAACGGTGGTCTTAGTGGTTAAGGGCCTAAACTGGGAGTCAGGAGACCTGCACTTTGGTTCCCTGACTGCTAAAGACCTTTTATGTGACCTTAGGTAAACCACTTAATCTCCCTGTGTCTCAGTTTCCTCATTGGTAAACTGGAACTAATATGTCCCTACTTCATAAGGGTGTTATCAAGACAAATTCATCACAATGTGTAAATTGTTTGGAGATCCTCTTGTGCAAAAAAACCAAAACCAAACCCATCCCAAAGAGCTTTTTGCCCTCCTCTTTGATAGGGGGTGCTCTCTTTTCCTTCTCTTTTGCACATTTTTTTCTGTCACCAGACTGGCTAATTCTCTATGGGATTATGTGCCAAATTATTTTATTAATTAGTAGTAATTATTTGTATTAAACTAAGTATCCTATCAATATTTATACATGCCCATGACTAGAACTATATGCAACAACAAAGGAGACAGCACCAAGACAGGTAAAGCACATTTCACATGCATTTACAGAGCTAGAATCTTTTAGATTGGCTTCCCTGCTTCGTTACAGGTTGCCACCATAGCTCAGCCACTAGTAGGGGGGGAAAGGGGCTGACAAAATGAGACCATTTTTTACCTTCTCTAGAATCTTCCAAACGGTCTGATTTTGACCAGATGGAAATTCTCCCCTTTGAGGTGTGGGGGATTTTCTAAGCCTATTGAACTTGGATTCACACCATTATTCTCTCTGGAGAATAAAAATCCACCTGATTTTAAAGTCCCCTCCGTGGTGTCCCAGAGAGACCACACAGGTAACAGTAGCAACAGCAAAGCAGAGGGGTTTCTTGCTGTCCTCCTCTCCCTCTTTCTTTGCACACGAAACCAGGCTTGGCCTCAGCAGAAGTCTCTACACTCAGGGTAAATGTAATGCAGGCGAGTGCGCACCGCTGCGCGGGGGGGGAGGGGGGGGAGGGGAGGGCAGGGCTCGGCTTTATCACTCCCACTCCTTCCCAGGGCTCCTCCCTCGTGGCCCTGGCGTTGTCTCCTCCGCGCGCGGGGCCGCCCGGGCACGCGGGCTCGGCAGCAGGTGCCACCAGGCAGGGCACGCGCTGCTGCTGCGGAGGCACTTTGCGGACAGCGCCATCTCGCCCACTCCCACCCTCCTGGGCTCCCCCGGGCTGGGTGCGGCTCCATCGCCCCCTGCTCCTTCGGGGACGGGAAGAAGGCGAAGGCATGGCTGCTTAGCTGCCCCCCTTTCCAATGGGATTATAGAGTAAACATGCCCCCACGGGATCCATACAGCTAGCGCAAAGCCCTTGGGGGAGGTAGGCTGCATTGGGGCACACTTACAGCCGCGTGGCTAGGTGGCAGAGAGGTAGATCTGTAAAAGTATGTGCGTTGTTTTGCTCTTTGCACAAGCCCCAAGCCCCTGCTCTCAAACCTGCAAGAGCAAGACCCTCAGTCACTCCCTCTCCCCCAGATGGAAGAGCTTTGCCCCTATACACATCAGGCACAGACCAAAGCGGAAGGGGTAGTTTCCACGGGGGGCGTGAATCGCTTCGCTCTATGACCAGAGAGAGAGCAGAAAGCCACACTCCGCCTCACTGATTCCTTATGGAGCCGGGGGGTGACTCCTGTATGCAGAACAGCGCGGGCCGCGGGATGATGTAGGGGTTTCTCCGTTTTTGCTGGAAAACCCTCACCGCCGGAAACAAAACAGACAGAGTGTTCGGGGCGATGGGCGGGGAGAAGGATTTTGATGTTCTCCGTCTTCGACTGAGTGTATGAAGGAATTAAATTTCAGTGTCAGGTATCAGAAGGTTAGGAGAATATTGTGTGTAGATAAACCTTGCCACCCCCTGCCCCTGAGAGACCCCCATATACAATGTAGAGATGATGAATAGGCTCTGGGAGAGGAGATCGAAGCTCGGTCTGCACTGGCTCCACTCTCTTCAACAAAACTATAGGGCAATTAATTGTGGCTTGTCCCCTCATCCTTCATCTCCTTGTGGCACATATCGATGAAGATTACTGCTGATGGACCATTTTATCACCTTAAATAAACAGTCACCACCTTCTCTAACCTCAGTCTAATATATGGCTATCTGCTATGTTTAAGGGTGCTGAGTAACCAATGATGTAAAATAGCTAAATCGTACATGTTACCAGCAATCTGCAAAAATGCAAATAGTCCCCACATTGATCCACTTCCCTGAATGCTAGATATACACTCGAAGCTCCCTGGAAATTGAATAGTACGAGGCGTGCAGACTGCTGGGTATGGACCCTTCGTTTTACACAGCATATTTATTACAGCGGCAGGTTGGTACTTCACAGTTAAGACAGAGGACTCAGCCTTTCCATTATGAAAGCCTCTTCTCAGGAGCAAGGGGCCGCTGTACTTGGTGGGGCAGTTCAACTTTTCCCCTGAACTGAAACTTGGTATTCAGATACCCAACCCAGGACCTCGTCCCCGCCTATATGTATCCTCTCCTTTACCCTCCCCCCCCCCAATAATTCTGCTCCTTTTAAATAAAGAGCTGCTCAGAAAATTGTCCCCAATCGCAAACTTCTTACTTAGGCAACATTACCATTGATTTTAATAGAATCCCATTTCCTTCAATAGGAGTAAAGACTGTAGGTTTGGGCGCTAATTAGTTTGATTATTGTGATTTTCTAACTCAAAATAACTCAATTTGAGAAAAAAACAACAATAGACATTTAGCCCACAATCGTTGTGGGTTCGTTTTTTAAAAAAGCAACAATTTTCAACTGATGTTTGAAAATCGATGCATGTGTTTGCGGAGTAACTTTTTCCTATCTATTTTTATCGTCATAACAGTCCATATAAATGACTGATGATAGGATATTAATTGACTAGCATAATTGAGCAGGATAATATGTAGGATAACGTAGGGTTTTTAGTATTTGTTAGAGTAATTTGCTTTTTACTATTATAGGGTAAATAATACGCATTTTGAAAAGACGTATTAACTTTACTAACCCAAATGGTCAAAACTGCTATCACCTTTGTGATCGTCCATATTGCATAATTCTCCTTAAAATATTTGAAATCAAATACATTAAATGTGAACCTCACATTATAATAGCGTTTAAATGGTGCCAAAGCACAAGACGTGTAAAATTAATGCTGACACGCAACTTGCAACTTTGTATTGTTTATTTAATGTAATGTATTTATTAGCCACAATATGCGAGCTATTGAGCTAGTGGTTCATGTGAATGTGGAATTCATCATCACTGTAGGTCTTTTGTAGCTTTGTGCCACAATATTAATATTAAACGTGTGGGTCAGTTTTTATTTGCAAAGCATGTAGGTCAAGGAAAAAGTTTGAACCCGTCTTTTTTCTGCAGCGCAGTAAAGAGACCGTGTTTCCCTAAATATGTTAATCCAAACTGTGATTCCTCTAAGGCGGAGGAGTTTATCCTTCACTGTTGAGGGAAAGGTATCATTTGGAGAATAAATAATTATTACGATTTATAATTTCGCAGTATTTTTAAGAAGAAGCACAAACAAAACTAAATCCAAGAAATATCTGGTAGTAAGGTCCCTACTCCTAACCCCGAAAATGTGTACTTCGAAACCTCTGCATATATTAAGGCCCGATCCCGCAGTCCCTACTCTATTATGCTATCCACCTACTTCAACAGATCGGGCCCTCAATCTGACTGTTGCTATCTTTCGGGCACAGAACTCTTTTTAAAAAAAAACAGCATTGCAACTTCTGTGTTTTTTTAAGTGACCTTTTGCCAGTCTTGGAACTTCAGTAGGTTTATTTGGAGCTAAAACTCAAATTAAAATCAATCACCTCTCACCTCATCCACAAAGCACTCTCCTTCCCCTCAGAGAGCCACCTACAGTATACGGAATTAAGGAAGTAATGAAGCTAGTTAAAAATCAGTTCTACCAACGATCACAGTGCTGTGATTTCTGTACATTTTCTTTCACATTATATGATGTATGTACCAGCTGTCCCAGTGCTGATCAGTTTTCTTTTTGAATTGTGCCTTAATAAGTGAAGAGCATATTATTGTCATTTCCATATAAAGTAAGTATTATCTCCCTTTTGTTAATATCTTGCTCAAAATCACAGAGCAAACATATCTAAGTCTTAACATTTCTTATTAAATCTAATATTGCAAGGAAAAGTTGCCTACCAAACAAGTTAAATGACAATGCGTTTACTGAAGACCTGCAAAATGTAATTATTACTATTTCTCCCTTGCTTTCACACGGTGAAAACTATTCAGGCACAACAAGATGAACATTTTACAAACGTCTTTTGTGATCGATGTATTCTTTATCAAATCCACCTTTAATGCTGTGATTGGAAAGAAACTCTGCAGACTTCACCAGCTACTCTGCAGCGTGCTATTTATTCCACTCACTCCTTAAAAATGTTCCTTCCAAATCACTTTATCTCTCTTTCTCTTTTTAAAACCTTTATCTTGTAGATTTACAGAGCTGCTCTGAGAAGTTAAACATGTATTGTCTGAGTAGTTTGGTTGGCGATTAAAAGTGCATTTCAAATTCCATTAAGTGCATGTAATTTATGAGATCAGGTTTTCTGCACTGGAGAGTAGAAAACTCTTTTGGCTACAGAGTAAAATTGAAGCACAAAAGTTGAAAACTAAACCGCTATCCAAAACAGAAACATGTTCAAGGCAAAGAAGGAACTAAACTTGTACCAACTTCCCTCATACTCTTTAAGAGTTTTAATATCAATGGAATCTAATTAATTCACAACAGAGTGCCATGTAATGGCAACTTTCGAAACAAGTCAGTCTTTGGAATGAAATTAAACAAACCCACATTTTACTTTTGTATGTGTTTATGGGCTGTTGTGGTGTTTTGGAGTATTTTTAACAGACTATTTAAAACAAAAATGCAAAGAATAATTATATTTAAAAAGTATTTTAAGAAGCAGTCTTTTGGGAACAATGCAGAAAACATACGAGATAAAGATATGTTAGAGCATTCAATTTACATTACATACACGAAATGTATGTTGTTGTTAATAAATGTGACGGGTCAATCTAGTCAATACTTCGAGAAAGTATTAACATGTTTTAATTAATATTATCTATTGAGGCCATTGAAGGCATATTTAATATTTATGAATGCGACAAACAGTAGGTGTAAACAACTTCTAAAAATCAACAAGAACTGTTTAATAATTTGGCTCTACCTCCAAAAAATAAAAAGAAAATTGCGGTGATAACAGGATTAAGTGCCTATCAAATCCCATGTACAAAATTGGGTTTGACATCCAATCCGGTACAGGACATTTATACTTTTGAAAACAAACGTGTCATATTAGATTACTATGTCACACTTTTCGATAGAAATAAAAATAAACTACCAAGGTGTGATTGATGTTAACAAGCTCTGAAAGGTAAATGATATTCCAAGGTGAGATGGAGGGCGGGGGGAGGGGAGGAGGAAGTTCTCCACAGCCCTTCAAATGAAAACTTTTCCCCTGCCAAGCGCAGCTGAGTAATTGATTTCTTGTAAAAGCTAAGAATAACGTCCTGCAAACTTTGTCTTTTCATATAGGAACCAAGTAAAAGAAACAAAAGGAACCACTTCACAGTGAATTGCTGTGTTGCTTATCTGCATTCTGGATTCATTTCCCTAAGCACTCTCTCAAAAACTTGCTCCCAGAAAACCTTGTTTTATAAAGGGCGCCTCCCAGAGAAGGATCTTCGACAGAAATGGAACCTGGTTCTACCAAGCAATGCGACTCAAACCTGGCTCTACCAAGCAGTGCGACTAACTGTAATTGGCGGGGAAGAGCAGGACATTTGACGCTTGTCAGTAGGAGAGAACAGGGTGCAGAGCGACAGGGCGCAGGGTCAAGGTCGCTGTTACCCAACCTTGGGCGTGAGCGGGCTGATTTCGGGCTCTCTAGGTGTCAGGCTTGCCCCGGGCAGGGAGGGTAGCTGTATGAAGGGGTACATACGGTTGTTGGGGTCACTGGTGTGCTGGTTCAGGGGGATGATCTCCATGCGTTGCTGTCCATACAGGTAATAGTCCAGCTCCTCTGCCGTACATCGAAACCTGGGCGCAGCGCGCTCGCTGCACTTGGCGCCCCCGCCGCACAAGTCTTTGCTCTGCAGGGAGGCCGGGGCTCCGGAGGGGGACTCGGAGCTCGGTAGCGGCCCAAAGACGGGAATCTGGGCCACAGAGATGGAGGTCAGCCCGGCCAGGGAAGCGGCGGCGGCGCAAGAGGAGGTGGAAGAAGATGGGGTGGACGAAGAGGAGGAAGAGGAAGCGGAGGAGAGAGAGGCTGGGCGCTGGCGGAGGCTGTCAGCCGAGGGATCCGCTCTCTCGGGCGGCGGGAGCTGGGCGAGGGCCCCGCTGCTCTTGAGCTGGCTGCTCTGCGGGAACAGCTGCTGCCAGTGCTGGAGATAAGCGGGATCCACCTTCAGGAAAGCAGATCCGCCTGGGTCGCCGGGCTTCAACATCTCTGCAGCCTAGAGAGCAGGGGAAACGGGAGAGACAGGCGTGAGCTCCTACCTCCGCGCGGTGCCTCCCGCCTGCCCCAAGCCGAGCCAGCGTCCAGAGACGCCGCCTCCCTCGGCGGAGGTGCGGGGGCTGTTTGAAAGAGCAGAATGAAGTGTCCTGGTTTCTGCCGTGTCCCAGCCTTAGCGAGAGAAACCCCCAGCCGAGGGTCAGAGGAGTCCCAGCCTGACATACACAACCGGCTCGTTCTGAAACAGGCAGAGAAGGGAACTTTTCAACGACTACACCAAACACTAAAGTGCCTCTCTGTCAATAAACCACAGCACAGAGCTCCTGGGCCGGGGGGTGGCATGTACAGCCTCTCACGCCAAGTGTCTGCAAAGAGTGGGGGGTTCACAGGGAGCCACCCCAAGATCAGAAAGACAAGCCAGCCAGCTCGCCATGCCTCCGCAAAGCTCGGTGGCTAACGGTGCCCCCCGCCTGCTGCAAGGACCTTTCTCCATCTCCCCCACCCCGGTGCATTTTTACCACCCACAAACAAGCCCAAAGTTCACTTTATAGAAAGGCTGGGAGGAAAAACGATTCTGTATGAGGTCTGTATGTATGAGAAAAACAATCGCTCAGCGGCATCCCTAAGCGAACTTGGCACAGTCCGAAAACTGCAGATCGCGGCCTCGGAGGAGGAATAAACCCCAAACAAACAACGAAACAGCCGTCCACAGCTCCCCTGGGTGGACCCGACCCAGAGCCCAGAGCCGGGCATGGCATGGCTCCCCCTTACCTGCGTATGTCTATTGGCTTTGCGTGTGTGTCTGTGCTGTGTGTACAGCCCTGGGAGATCACAAGTCGTACGAGGTTTAGGAAGGGGACTTGTTTTGTTATCCCTCGACAACACAAGCGTCCAGGTAGCGGCTGGAAGGGATAAACCTGGTGAGATCCGAGCAGCCGGGCTCCCTCTGCTGTGCCTGAGTATTTCAGGCGCGTCCGGGCTCCTCTCTGGCAGACTCTGCGCTGGACACGTGGGCTTTACGACAGCACAAAATACCGTGTGTGGTGTGTGTGTGAGAGAGAGGGAGGGAGGGAGACAGAGGGGAGGGAGCGGGATGTTAACCGTGGGTCTAAACACAGAGCCCCGTTTTTGGCAGCCTCCCGCACTTTGTTCCTGGTTTCATTCTTAAAGGTGTCCCCATTCCCTAAACTGCGGGAGTGGGGGTTCTTAAAACAGTTCTGTTTCCATTATCCCCTAGATAGGGAACGATGGCTAAGAGGGGTTCTGGGGTGTTCAGACTTGTCCTGCTTAGTTGCCAAGGCAGGACTACGAAGTGTAAAGTTTTACTTGTTTGCTATGAGTTTGTCAAACGACAGCATCTTGAACGAGAAAGCGGGACCGCTCGGCGGGACCTGTATAGCAGGCGGTGTTCCTTTCAGTGCAGGTTTACACTGAGACAGCTTTAGCCAGAAGAGTGACTGTAGACAGCTTTAAACTCTTCCCTGTAGTTCGGTGTGCTCAGGTTGGACTCTCCTGTAGGTCGGTTTCCTAGTACACTTTCATTTGATACCCTTCACGTCTTTGACCTTTGATTTACATTTTGCTTTTATCCTGCAGATGCTACGCTGTATTTTGATTCGCTTCCTTGTCCCTTTGCTTATTAATTGTTCCCCTTTCTCTGCTTTCCTGATGCACATCTGGTCGCATACACTCCTTTTTTTACATTTCTCGGTATCATTTACCTTCTGTTCTCCATGGCTACTTTAATAAGATCCATTTCAAGAGTTCCCAGGATAGGTGGCGAAACCCGCTGTTTTCAGGTAGTAGAGTAGCAGCCCTGTTAGTCTGTATCCGCAAAAAGAACAGCAGTATTTGTGGGTCTACTTCTGCCTTAGTTCTCTCTGGACTCGAGAGTTAGCCCGTTCTATCTCCAGAAAATCTATACGTACTCTACTGCACCACACAAACCAAAGTTTAGGTAGTCAAGACGTAGCCTCCTGTGCTAAACGTCTACGCTTTAACTACAATTTTTCTCCTTGCTCAAAATTCAGGACCACAAGGTTGGCTATTTTCCGTGTAATTACTGAGAAATTTTATGTATCACTTATTTAAGTATTACGTATTTAAGATCAAGTTTCTTCAGGCTCTTTTTCACATCGCACGAAAGGATAGAAAAGGGATATCATTTGTCCTATATAATATATACTTATCCAAGTATATACATTTAATATAAAATGATCAGATCAAAATACCTATCAAATGCAACAATAAAATTCATATTGTTCTATTTCACATTGACGTTATACACACACTATATTCTCTATGTAGTGTGTCTCAGTATTTAAACAATTAATGACATTTCTCTTCAACTTTCTACTTATTTCTTTCCCACCCGTTCATTCTTGCAGAGCCTGGGAAAGCTGCTGTTTAGATTTTGTCTGTGTCTAAGGCAGGACATTTTAACACAAATTTGAGCAGAGCTGGGACAAAAAATGTTTTGACTGGCGTCATTTTGACAAGGTCATTCGTCATGTGCTGTATAGATTGATAACACCTAAGTTAAGGCAAACACAACTAGGGGGAAAGAACTGATTTTATGGGATATTAAGCTAGCCATAAAAAACTCCACTGTTTGTGATCAATTCTATTGTGCCAGTTATAATGACTTCTCAGTCCTTCCCCTCTATTAATCTACTTTTAAAAGTTCTGAAATGTTGCTATTTAGTTCACAGGAGAAAAGTGTGGAGAGAGAGAGAACCTTTTTATCACTTTCTTATTATTGTGTATATAAAATGTTGATAGATGTGCAGAGACTCGTAGGGCTACAGGTTTTCTTTGTTCTCATTTTAATACTATATATTATGCTTCATCAGTTCTTTCCTAGTAAACATTTTATTTCCTCTTATTTGTTTTTTACATGTATTTTATAAATTCACATCTTTGAATGATGATTGTTTTTATTACGAAATGTATTTACAAATATTAAATGAGTTTTAATGGCAGCAGTCTTTAAAAATTCGTTTCACACTCGAAAAACGTGATGAAGTAGTGGGGAAATGCTCACAGCTAATGGGTTTAAGTGCATTGTCAATATCTACATTTGCCTTGGATTGTTACAGAAATAATGTCTGTAGTTTCATATTAGTAGATTTTTATCTGCTATTACAAAACTAGTGCAATCTCATACTTGTAATGAGGAAAGTCTCCCTTTGAGTGATCAAGATGGCAGAAGGGGATTTGCAAGGGCACCGAGTAGGTGTTTGAGTCTCCTACAGGAGGATCAGGTTCCTCCCGAGATTTCTGACAAATGCGGGTAGAAAGATCACATCCGAAATAAAACAGGGTTAAAAAAAAGTTGTCCTTTCCTTCCACCCCTTCAGGGCCGGCTGGAGAGCCTGGAAAGTTGGACGCCTAATGCAGCAGGGCTCAGTGTCAGCATTGCAAGCAGATGCTGTAGCTATACCAGACTGTGGGCCCGATCCTTCTTGCATTGAAATCAATGGGGGTGGGGAAGGGGGGAGGATCGGGCTCCGTGTCTCTGGGATTGGAAGGGCTCCTCCGGGAACTATTGCCCGGCTGTCCCTGTCACTCACGCAGAGTTCAGCAATGAGCAGGGGACCAATGAGCCTTGTCGATTGGATTTTTTTTCCAAATGGAAAATAATCCAGTCGGTCTAATTAACTCGATTCACTCTGGAAGACTGGGCAGGCAATTGCTGTTAAACTAAATAACCACAGGGATCCCAGCGGTACTAAGTCACAGCGGGGTGATAGCTGCTCCCAGCCTCTTCAGGGATGGGGTTAAAGGAGCTGGCTTTGGAAGGGTCACACACTTCTTGCGTTTCTCAGTCATACCAGATAACACTGGGACACGAGCTGAGCATTTAAAATAATAGATGTGGGGTCTGAAAGAGAAGAAACAAACGAAATTAAGTAAGTGTCAGTCCTGGGGAGCAGGGTTTACAGTTTAGTACCAGCTTTTCTCTGAGCTTTGCGTAGCCAAGTCCAACCTCTGGTTTATCTTTCTAGGTTTGTGTGTCTTTTTATACCCCCACCCTTTGTCTCTGGAGGTTTATTTGTTATTATTTCTTGCTGTAACTTCTGTGTTTATAGAGGCGGGGGGAGAAAATACTTTTTAGCCCCCCTCCCCCTCTCTCTGGGTTTTTCATTATTTAGAGGACGAGCACTGAAACAAATCACATTGAGCGTTTAGAAACCGATCAAACCTTTATAAAAATCCATCGCTAACGAATCGATCGGTGAATATTTGTTAGGAATTTGTTCAAAAGAAATAAATGAGGGTAAGTGTATTAAATGCAAAAGGGGAACACGGTAGTGTTTTTCTTCATTGATTAATGACCTCTAAAATAAAACAAGTAGGAAGAGGAACCAGGATCGATAAATTAACTACCCAAATTCATCATTTTCCCTGGGAATTAAAAAAAAACCCTTAGCCAGTCTCTCTCTCTTTTTGGGTACTGGGTTTTTGGAGGAAAGGGAGGGGTTGAATCAGAGGAGCCCCTATCTGATATCGTTTGGCACGCAATTAAAAAGTTTGCCTTTCATATTAATTAATTCTCCTGATCTGGGGAAGACAAATGGTCGGTTGCCTCTGACAGGAGTCCGATAAAGGATTCAGCAGCTTTCCTTCTTGCCCTAGGCGTCTCCTCATTCCAGTTTTAAGGTCACTCGCGGCTGAGTTAATAATTCATTAATATATAGACATTTATTCAGATGGGATTCACGGACATTCACACTCCCCCTTGCATCGCAGCGTTTAGATGTAGTTTCCCTTGAAGAAGAGAAGGGGCTAGAGGAAGGAGATTTTAAATAATAATGGACCTGTTCCTACAGCCTATTCTAGCCAAATATGTGCCATCCAAACCCAAACCGATCCAGGGCAGGAGAATCAGTTGAATTATCCTGCTCGAAACCCCAAGCATTAGGAGGGTCAGACCTTACGCTTTGCCTCCTCGGACCTTTGCTTTGGATGGATGGTACCGTTCTGCTCCGTGACACACTCTGTGCTGCGATGGGGAAGACAGGGCTGTGCTGTCTGCACTCCCCACCTCCCAAAGGTTTCTTTCAAAGCCAAGAATTAAGGCTCTGCCTTTGGGGAGGGGGTGTTCGCGAACCCTTCCGCCCCGCTCCCCCCAATATTACATGGGGGCGAGGCGACCCACAAAGAAAGCAGCGGTAAAGGGAGCAAATTAGAACGGCCCCAGGCACCAGCCAAACTCGCTGCCATCCCATCTCCGGGGACCAGCCAGGGCTCACCATTGTCACTGGCTGTAATAAAAATAACCATACGTGGCAAAACATAAACAGCAAGGGCTACATGACAACTACTCATGCTCGTGGCACACGACAAGGGGAGGCTTCTGCCAAAGGAGATCCTGGTTCTGGGCACTGGGAGGAAATCCCACTTGTTAAATCCCAAACTCTGCGCGGCATATTCAGCCCTGTCTGTGTCTGTGAGGCTCGCCCCAGAGCCTCCTCGCTCCGAGCACTCGTGAAACACAGACTTGGCTTGGCGCAGCTGCCTTCTGTGGCGGGCAGCAAACAGAACAGTCAGTTCTTTACAATACAGCACAGCACCCTAGAAAGCCAAGGGACGCTGCAGAGAAAACAGGGAGGTGAGGACGAAGAAAATCAAGGCAGGGTGCAAGTTACAAGTCCAGGGGAAAGAAAGGCAGCTAGGAGGCGGTAACAAGTCCACATAAATCCAGACAAGTCCTCCCTTCTGCTCTCTGAATCAAGCGAGATCCGACCTAATGCCCTGCTCAAGGCGGAGGGAAGCTGGGGGCTGTACGAGCCCTGAGGCGCTCACAAGTCTGCCCGCGGTGTGGTGTGTGCTTTGGTGAGATGTAGCTGCTGCTGAGGGACAGAAACCCAAGGAGGCGCTCGCCCTTCCCCCGTGGGCAGCACTGGGGCTAGGCGGCCCTGGGGTTCGGTCCGATCCTTGCGCTGGCCGGCCAAACTTCCTACTGACTAACACAGACCATGAAACCTGGCAGCTCCCAGCCTCAGCTCCCCGGAGCTACAGAAGAAAGGCAGTTCCAGGGAAGGGTTTTGTCTGACCCCCACACCTCAGGCTTTGGGATTGTTTTGCGGCAGGGCTCTCCTGAAACCCAACAGATGGTCTAGATTGATACACTGATCCTAGGGTCCCCTTTGCGGTTGTTTCCAAGGGCATATCATCAACCCAAGCTGTCTCCTCCTTCACATCCAATCACTTCGAATTTCATACCATTGCCCGCATTGACCTTTCTCTCTCCACTTCAGCACCCGCAAGGTGGGCAGAAGAGGCTAACCACAAGCTGTTTCCATGAGATCAGGAGGGGACAAGGGCCCAGACCGCACGGCAAGGCACTGTCAGAGCGCTAAGGATTCCTGTGTGGTGCCGAGGCAGCTAGTGAAGTGGCCTCTCTCACGCTCATCCTAGCCTAATTAAATAATGGTTTTCCATCAGATTAATCAACAACAGACCCAGGATTCTCTCCATCCTTGTCCAACACCACAGCAACTCCAGGTAGACAATGACATTCTGTTCAACCCCGTAATGGAAGGGTCACCTCTAGGGATGGGAGGGTAGTTTAGTTCTGTATTCACACACCCATTAGGTTAGGTCTCTTCCCAGACCATCAAAATATGTCAATTGTGAGCCTTCTCTTTTGGTGGCCTAGACAGCATCTGTCCTTGGAACTGGACTGGGACTATGAAATAATTTGACAACAACCACCAAACAGATGCCAGACAAGTAATGACTTTTCACCACTATTGACCTGATACTGATGTGAACCAGTGACCTTAGAGGTGAAAGGTTCTGTAGCCTATTACCAATTCCCTGAGACAACCAGTCCTCATAAAACACAGATTAAAATATTTGCGTCCACCATCAAAACAAAATCTACTCTGAGTAAATGGCTATCATGAGTACCAATAGTCAAATTAGAAAGCAAAGTGTTCAGCTGTAAAAAGACAAAAACATCAGACAAGAAGAGTTAGCAGTTAACCAGGCCAAATTAAGGCTAATTTGATCCCTCTTTTAGTTCATAATCCTCACATGGGAGCTCTGAACTGGGGAAGACAGAAGAAAGACACTTGGGAAAGGAGCCTTGGTAATTTACAGATAGTGGTGGTTTTTGTTGTTGTTTTTTTATTTGTTTTTTGTTGTTGTTTATTTTTGCCAAAGTTCTAATATTGTTCCATAAACACACTGGAAACTTTAGAAACAAGAAAACCAATGAAAACGTTATAAGTAAGGACTACATTATTCACACAAAGTGTGTTCCATATTTCACACCATATGCATATGAAACACTTAATAAAATTAGTTTATTTACTGACCCAAATTTTCAAGAGTGATTATGGATTGGGGGCACCTGGATTTTTGGGTGTGCCATTTATTCCTTTAAGACACTTGATTTTCAGAACGTGCCGAGCACCAACACTGAAAACAAGGTCCTTTTAAAGTGACTCAATTAGATTTCCAAAAACTGAGGTTTCCAAAATTGCTAATCACTTCTGAAAATTTAATCCACCATGTGAGGGTACTTCAAATAGCAATAGAAACAGGTGAGAAGATTTTTCCTATATTTTAGCTAGAAAAATGTTTTTATAAAAGTCAGACATCTATGAAAATGATTGCTTGTATGTGATATTAAAATGACAAGGCCAATGTTTGATATTGTCAGGTGAATACCGTGGTTTCTCCATTACAGTTGGTCCTGTACAGACAGTAACAAAAAGGGTCTTTTTCTGTTTTAGCTTGAAGTCATAATCATGTGTGGATGTTATTTATCAAAAATCTCACATTCCATATTTCTCACTTTACAATTGCTTTTTTTACAATAACATCACACACTTGCTTACTCATCAGCTTGTTACTGGGTGTATAGTATGAATATTTTAAAAAGTAATTACAAATTTATTGCTGGTGAAAGAAAACAGATTGTCAGCCCTGAAGACCAAAGTTTTTCTTGCTCTTCAGGCCAGGAACCCTATCTTCCTTGTGTTTGTACGGTGTTTTAATAGACTGGTAGTGTATGTTTGAAACATCCCACCCTGCTAACAGGTTTGGATTCTGTGGGAAGAGGCTAAGTGGGTTCTGCTGACCTACTCAGACAAGTGACTCATTACCGCTCTGGATATATGGGATTGTCTACACCTGGACATTTACTGATATTACCCATATAAGATTTATACCAAATAAGCCACATTCCAGAATAAGAGCGTCCACACACAGGGCCGGTGCAAGGAAGTTTCGCACCTTAGGTGAAACTTTCTTGCACCAGCCCTGCACCGTCCCCCCCCCCCCAAGACCGCCCCCCCTAGCCAGCTCCCCTGCCTGTGGGCCACAGGAACTCAGTCCCCCCCCCGCACCCGTGGGAGCTGAGCGCAGAGCCAGGAGGCAGGGGGGCAGCTCACCGTGGCTGCCTCCAGGCTCCACGCTCAGCGGCTGAGCACGGAGGCAGGGGGGGGGTGGCTCGCCGTGGCTGCCCCCCAAATCCTGGCACCCTAGGCAACCACCCAGGGTCGCCTAGTTATAGCGCCGGCCCTGTCCACACAGGAAGTTACTGATTTCAAGGGAGCAGTTCACCCTTCATGGCAAGCTCTGTAATAATTTTCTACTTTAAAGATCCAATCTTGCAGCCTTTATGCATGTATAACTCCCACTGAAATCAATAGTTACGATGGTGTGTGTAATTATGTAACTTCTCCCCTTCCCCCCGCACATACCACACCTTCTACATTTTACAGGTCTCTCCATTTCTGTAGTGTTCAGCAGCCATTTTGTTTTCAGAATTCCTGCACCCTGAAACAGAGGATATGCACTTTCTGATTTCATGCAGAGACTTCCCTTTTGTTCCTTCTTAGTTTCCTAAGTAAAAATAAAAAGTCATTTTAGACTTGAGCAAAAATGTACTTTGTGTATAAAACACAACAGTTCTTCTGCCTTCGGCGTCAACAGCATCTTCAAAATGTTTCTACAGCCACTCTGCAGCCTGCGGGGGGAAGATTCAGGCTCCCTGTGCTCCCAGCTAGGCACACAGCTTGGCAGTCAGGCAGTGCATTGAATTACAGCATCTGGACCATACTGCACAGTCCTTTGAAAACTAACTATAATGGAGCTAAGAAAATCTGTTGTTTTATATCATTTTAATGAAAACTCTGCATAAGCTTAAAGTCTGCAATTTAAGTCAAAAAGAAACTAGGTAAAAGTCAACATATTTCTTAGCCATTTATTTAGCTGTATCACTCTGAAAGATGTAAAAGGGTCATAGAGCTCAAAAGGGCCAGCATACATTTATTTTCTCGTAGGCCGAATCCTGTGGGTTCCTACACACACGCACAGAGCTTTATACACATCATATGGTCCCATTGAAGTTAATGGAACTATTAACCTGTATAAAGTTAAGCATGTCCATACATGTTTGTAGGATCAGGGCCTATGTTTGTTTAGGGGAGGAGGAGAAAGTATTTCCAGACTACCATTGGGAACGCTGCCTGGCAAAAAGATACTCATTTCACGCTTGAAGTGCTGTAAATAAAATTAAGAGTTAATCCTACAGGTCTCACTACATCTGGAAGTAGTGCTGATTACCTGTCTCACTTCAAGTGAATTATTAATAAAGTATATACCTCTGTTGTAACCAAACGTGTCTCTTTCTGCTCCTTCCTGCTGGCTGGACTACAACATCCACATTCCTCCCTCTTTCTATTTCATTCTCCCCCCTACCTGAGTCCATGAGTCTACCTCAAACTGAGACCCCCCCCCACCTGTTCTTCAAGACTGAGTGACAGGGTTTTCTGCCCCTCTGGGCACTTTGCCCTCTCCTGCTCATGTTGCCTATTAGAAGTATTCATCTTAGGCCAAAATAATCAAATACACACCCACCAAGCATACCACAGAAGGCATGAAATAGGACATCATGGAGATAAACAATCCTGCAGCAGTATATTAATGAGCAAACTAAAGCCTGAAAATTAAAAGAGAACTTTTGCTACTTTCCTATAGTATTTTTTGGTAATTATTGCACATGTGTTGGGTTCCTGCAACTTTGTCAAGGAAAGTAATATTTTCTCTCATTTTATTTTAATCAAACATTTGCTATAATTCTTTACATAGCCAAATATTTCCTAAAAATAAACCAGAACCACTGAGTAATGGGAGAAAAATTAGACCCAGTGCAACTCCATGGTCCCCAACATATAGTACTTACATATAGCACTTCAACTCTGAGGGCGTAAATCAGATACAGTAGTTGGACATGCAAGTGCTAAAATATACATTTGCAACCAGGGAAGTCAGGTCTAAAACCAGCCAAGGGATTTTTTTTTTGTTCTTATTCAGGCAAAATTCCCAGTGCATCACTGGGTCTGAAGCTAATAATACTAAAGGCACCTGTTTCCACACCAGGCCCAGATATGCTAAATCTGGAGAGAGGCAGAGAGAGGAAAGCTGTAGTACCAAGTCAGACCCAAGGATGCTGTTGCTCAAAGTATGTATGAGTAGTGTGAGCAGGTGGAATGGATCAGTTGGCTCTTCAATTAAGTTTTTCAGCAACTTTCCTCCTCGGGGTTTTATTCCTGATGTCTTCCGAGTGAACTGTTTACAACAAGAGAACCAAAACAGTTTATATAACATAACATTACCCAGCATGGGCTAGAACCAGGCCTGCAACAACGGGCTGTGGAGTTCTGCCTTCTCTCCTTCTGACTACCAAGAGGTTGTTCTTTAGTTTCTTGTTTCCCTTCTGACAACCAGACGGGTCTTATTACTTCACTCTGTGTAGCTGTGCAAAATCTGCACAGTGAGCGAACTTCCTTGTTTGGAGAAAATAAAAAGGTCCTCTGTACCTTGTCACAGGCAGTTACTCTCCACCCACCTGAGCAGACATATAAAAAAGAACTAACCTGCAACCCAGAGCACTCAAGCGTACCAATATTTTGTTGACTATTCTGAAATTTGGCTGAAAGGGGCTAGTTGTTCTGCTGAACTGCCAAAGTAAGTGATGTCCCATGGGGGAATGGAAGAGGGACAGATGGTTGGTAAAAGAAAAAGAGAGAGATCTTCCCATTACAAACACTCTACAACCTAGGGAACGTGCACTGAAGTGGGAGCTAGGAGACTATGAGTTCAAGTCTCAACTCTGCTGTTCATATTTTTATGCACTCCATAGCCTTTATTATTTAGCAAAGCCTCCCATCTGATCCTAGAAAGAAGTCATATATATGTTCCCTATGTTACAAATAAATTAGTTGAGTGGATGCACAAGATCACTTCAAGCAGAGCTAGGAATATAATCCAGGTCTTTAATATAGCAGATTAAAGCCTCTTCCATTTAGCCACACTGTCTTTCAGAGTGAATGTGTACCAAATTTGTGTTCTTGGCTATAACCATTGCTGTAATCATTAGACCACAGTTCCCTCCCAGAGCCAGGAATAGAAAACAGAGTTTCTGTTCCTTTACATTTTACTACTGCCTAGTAAATAGCTATGTAACCCACTGGCAAAATATGTGTCATGCCTCCCTCCAGTGGTTGGTCCATAAAGAGAATAACAGTTAATCTTTTAGTTTAAGTGGTGGAAATTTATGCTGGAGTTCTGCAGATCCAGGATTCAAACCTGATGACCACTCTGGCGATGGCCGAGGTCTGTGTGGTTGCATGATATAAAATATGTTTTTCCAGTTTTTGTTTTAAATTGGTTTAATTCAAAATTTGAGAAAAACACCCTCAAAAAAGGTTTCATAGTTAAAAAACATTATAATCTGTCATTTCTGTGGTAACATGACAAAATGCAGGTGTTCGATATTTTGGTCATTTGCTATATATTTTGATTTGTTGTGTTACACACTGGTTAAGATGTATACTGCAATCTGTCCAACTAAAAAAAGAGATGTGGATAAAAAGGAATCACTCACTGGGCTACTTTCCCCCCATATCCAACAGGAAAGACATTTGGACATTAAACTTATGTAAGAAGAGAAATCTTATCAAAGATAGCATGTTTGGCTACTATTTTAAAATGTGGCGATTGCTACTATGCTATACTTTAATTAAATTATAAAATATATGTCCATTCTTTTATTTATTTGCTTGTAAAACTGCTGATTCCATTAAAGTTTTAACAGTTTTGCCTTTTCAGAAAGACCACATTATCATGCTATTCCTTATACTTATAGGGAATACCACAAATATGAAAGATATGTTAATTACTTGCAATGTAATGGTGACCAATGCATGCAGATAAGTAGGGTTTTTAAAAATTTGGATTACCTCAAACATAATAATGCTTTTCTATATTAAAAAGGTTAACTTAATTATTCAATATTCGTTATTTGTGTTGTTGTTTTTTAAATTGAGGTTTGCAAATCTGAATTCTTAAATATGAGTGGGTTAGTGGATAAATAAATCTGAAATGGATTCATTACAGTCTCTCTCTAGAAGTTATTACATTGTTTTTTGGCAGTAAAGCCATATCTTTTTCTATAAGATTGGAATTTTAAAATGTGTCAGCCATGTCAATTACAAAGTTTGATTTGGTCTAATAAATCTCATATCCATATCCCTCATTGTCTTAGGGCAACTTACTAAACCTCAGTTATGCTCCTGGGTTGCACAGATGATCTAAAATGTGCTCAGAGCTCTAAAGTAACATATTTATTCACAATAAAATGCTTAGGAAACATTAAAACTGTGCAAGCATTAACAAAGATTTGGCCAAGGTTTGCACTATGCAAACCTTGGCCAAAAGGTTCCCATTAAACTCATAGTTCAAGGGCAATTCTGTAGAGATGGTGAACTGGTTCATAAAAAATAATAATCTGAACTAACCTAAACCTTGACCATTCCCAGATTTCCGAATTAAACCTGTAATACGTTTAAAGTTCACATTGATTCCAGTAAGAAACTGAACCAACTTTAAATTACATTTAACCCCTTCACTCCACCCCTGCTGTCCTCCCGTCCATGTACAACAGATCCCAGTTACATCTTGATGAGGAGATTCTTTTCTCCTACCCAATTAACCTTCCCTTTCCTTGAGTAATCTTGACAACTATCTTTCAAAATGTCTCCTTTCTACTATTACCACTGTTGTCTTGAGCATTTGCTGGGAGAACTTCCCATTATTTTCTCCAGTATGGGGAACCATATAGAAAATGGGACCGGCATTTACAGAAGCAGCAGGGTAGTTAGCAGCTGAGCCAGGAAGTTTTCTTCAGAGAGCAGGATCAAGAATGGATTAAAACAGTAGAACTTACTTGACTTACTACCTTTTATGCAAACAATACCCTACCATAAATGCTTTACAGAGTTAGATAATACATTTGCAACATTAAAAGGAGAGATAATAAAAGAGATAAATGGGAGAAAATATTTTTTCAAAAAGTTATGTTTACAATTTAAGCAAATGATTTCCAAGCCCCATCCTCCTATGCACACCCACACAAAGGTTTCTGATTATAAGCACACATCGGAAACCTCCATTTCAATGCCAACATTTTCTTTTTTTCCTGTACAATAAGTGTTTGATAAGCAAGATCTATGCACATTTTGTTTAGTAGTAAGAGGCCAAATTCTGCTGTCCTTAACACAAAATACAACCCCATTGATTTCAGTCAGGTTGCACGTTTGTAACTGAGAGCAAAAGGTAGCCAACAGTCAAGTATTCAGAGTAACAGACATCTTCATTTTTTAAATGAAGCTTTTCTTCCTGCTGTTATCATTACTAGGATGCACTGGATAGTTGCACACTTGGCTAATGTGTACTAGACAGAATAAAACAGTAAGCAAAACTGTGAAATCATTTTAATATAGATTTTTGTCATGGCTAATGACTGTGGTAGTTCTTTAGAACAGCCATTTAACAGAAGGGAAATGAGTCCTTAGCTAACAGTGACCTAAAGAAATGACAGAATCACCATTACTTCTTTATAGCTTTGTCTACTTGTACAAAAGTGGAGTAACAATCATGTTCTGAATCCACAGAAATCTGATATACTTCTAGGCACCATGGGAGAATTCAACTTGTTCCTTACGGGTGATCTACACTGGGAACTTACATCGGCATAGTTATGTCTCTCAGGGTGTGAAAAATCCACGGTGTAGACACTGCTATCCTGATGGAAGAATTCTTCTGTCAGCCTAGCTACCGCCTCTTGGGAAGTGGATTACCTACACCAATAGGAAAACCCATCCCATCAGCGTCAGTGTAGGTAGTGTCTCCATTGAAATACTACAGTGTAGTAGCTGCAGCAGCCTGCCCACGCAGCAATTTAAGCATAGACACACCCTTTGATATGCAAGTAACCCCCTTTTAGGCCCTTATCCAGCAAAGCACTTGAGAGCATGTGAATAGTCCCACCGATTATTTTCAACATTTGTTTTCTTTAATGTTCTACATAAGAAATAGTTTTCCAGGAAAGGAGAATGGCATATCCCTGAGACACTATCTTTTACATTGAATCCTGTTTGAACTGGATTCTCAAGCTGGGAAACAGTATTTTCCCATTCACTTCAGCATACACTTACAGATCCATTCCTATAACAGACCTGGGCTGGCGGATGTGATCTGAACATTGGGCCTTATCCTGCCAAGCGCTGAGTATGATTTGGCCATTGTGCCACAAAAACTAAATTATAAGCATGTTGAGAGCAACAGTTTATGCATGTAATATAATATGGCACTGTACCTAGGTTCTTGAGTATGTTTATAGGAACTTTGGAATTTATTGCTGCTTAATAGAAGAATAATTAATATGTCTGAGAACTGGTAAAATGTGGTCAGATCTAGCAGTTCTAGAAAGCATGTGCTTTAATGGCAGAAATAAAGATGCTCAGTTAATTACACTCAAGCTTACTTAGTATCAACCACTTAATGGAAAACTTCACACTACATTGAAAATGTTTCTAAACCATTTTGCACTAAATCAGTAGAATTGTATCTGATGAATATCAAGAGTTATTTAAGTGTGGTTGGAAAAATAACCATATTAAAATGGTGGCATCCAACAGATTTGCTCCCTGTGTGTACTGAGTCAGAGCGGCTTTTCCTTCTTTTGTTTTTTGTGACTAAAATACCTTTTTACAATTCAACTTCTCTTTGGTGTGCAGAGTCAACACAGCTGTGGAAGAATGAACTGGATTATCTTCTGGTTTGCGCATCATAAAAGAGATCTGTTAGCTACGTTTCAGTTACTGAATCTTTATTACATGTGATAATGTGCAATCAGAAAAAACACTGCTGGACTTTCAGACTGCAGGTTGGGTAACCATCACTTTATTTTCAAACAGAGCAAATTTAATATAGAACATTGAGAGACAATGAAACATGGAAGGGAAGATGGAACTCTCATCATGCTATTTTTTACAGTCATTTTAAAAAAATCACATTTTAATCATTTTCCCATTTAATGCCAATTGAAAAATCTGTATTTATTTCTCCAAATAACACACAATGTTAATTACTGCACTCAGCACAAGTATCTTTTCAATTACCTACACTAATATTATTTTATGTATTCAGCCTAGAATCATGGTTTGCATGTAAAACAATGGTGCAAGCAGATTGGAATTATGACTTCATTTTTTTTTAAACTTTAAAAAATTGGAAGGAAATGTCTCCACTTTGGTGATTTCATTTTCAGCTTGATAAAAGTCAGATCACTTATTGGAATATTCCGGATAATTTCAGAATATTCTGGCAAACTGATGTTGACATTAAGAGGGGTTCACATTTAAAATAATCTAATCTTCAAAGAGGAATGAATCAGTATTTTGGCAGTCCTTTTAAAAAAGCACAGCTCTAACTAAGTCCTAACATAACCAAAAAGAGATCTAAAAATACTACCTATGCAAAGTCTACAGCATAATAAATGTTAAAAATTGGCACTTAATGGGACAGGAATATCTAGGTCAGCCTAAAATAATCTATGAAGAATGCAAATAGGAAATTAGCTGCACTTTGTCTCTGGAACCAAGGATTAACAATTTAGCTTTCTGTGTCTCTGTGAGGAGAGCTGAGTGAAAAAAAAAGCAGCTAATAGAAATAGCCTGGTAAGAGGGACAGATTTGTTACCTGCATACCAAAACAGAAACGGCAAACTGTTTAGCATCAGAGTACATCATGAGGCAAATACAAGCCAGTAACAAACACACTTCAAAGAATGTGGCCTACAATAGAACTTGAATAACATGTAAGACTTGGATTGAGGTAGGCACAAATGATCCTACAAAAAAGAATATTGTATATCGACAACCCTGCCACTAAGTATATATGAGACTGTCGAAGAAGGGTGATTCAATGGACAAGGCACAAGACAGAGTCAGGAATTTGGATTGTGTTCCAGCTCTGCCACTGACTCAATGAGTGGCCTTGGGCAAGTTCTCTGTGATTCAGCTTCCCCATTTATAACATGGAGAAAGTGGTACTTAACCATCTTTGTAAAATGCTTTGATATCCATGGATGAAAAATCTCATGTGCTAGATATTAATTAATATTATCATTAGTTTTATTTGTAGTGATTTAACATATGTATTTTCCTGTAAAAGAGGATTATTAATCTTCAAACAATTGATATTACACAGACTCCTGTAATATTTGATTTTTGTAATTGTTCCTTATAATGTTGTCCACTTTATCCTATATTGTATGCAGATTCTCTCTCTCTCTCTCTCTCTCTCTCTCTCTCTCTCTCTCTCTCTGTGAGAGAGATAATATATGTATACTAGACTCAACAAAAAGAAAATTAAATCAATCTTGGTTTCCAAGAGACCCAATATTATGATCAAAATAACGTCAAAGGAAGTAGAAAGGTCAAGCAGCAGCAGCAAAAAATTCAACAACCAGTGTCTGAAGATCAAAATAAACTCTTAAGAGGGGTGTTTCAAAGAACGGAGGACAAAATCCAGACTGAAAAGAAGCCAAGAAATCTTGATGTAAAAGATATTGCCACAGTTGCTGAGAAAAAGTGAAGTCTGACTATTGGATGGCAACTCATTGAGACTTCTATTAGTAAGATTTTTTCTTTAAAAGTGGATTGATAATAGTTGTTTTATGACATTATTAAACTCCCCACCATCAAATTGAGATTAACAATACAAGAACTCAGAGGAATTAGAGAATGAAGAAAAAACATAATTATTTACACCGGAGATTTGGCAAAGCATAATAGTGCCCTGAGGTGTTAGAGCATAAAATGCTGAAAGTACTTGTGGTTTGAGAATTGTGACAAGTTCAGTATTTGAGATTACAGAACTGTTTCTGTTGGCAGTGTCATTGGAGGGCAGCTGATTCTCAGATCTCAATTTTGTTCTCAATGCAGAACGTGAACAGTTCATAAAGTTCTGTTGATGGAGGAAGAGCCAGATTAGACAGCTTCCCTGCAATAAAAAGTTACAAGAGAGCAGGGCAGTCTGCCCGTTCTGCAATTAAGTTGGAACAGTAAGCAGATCTGGCTTATTTCAAAGCATCTCTGTATGCATTTATATGGTCCAAACCTGTAAGTGTACATGAAGTCAAGAAGTCCTCAAACAGTGTTTAACTTATGGCCAGTAACCTTCACATTTTAAAGGTCCCCATTGTACCAAGGAGCACATGAGAGTAATGGCAAGGGCAATTACAGGTGTAGTTAGTGTCAATTATTTAAGAAAATGAGGAATTTCACTTGGTTGGGCAGTAATAGAAGCAAAGCTTGTATTCGTGTGGTGGACCACTGTGTTCAGTTAAGAAGGAATATAAGGTATATTGTATATAAGGTACTGAGGTCCTTACTCACGTTTTACTCAGATTTTATTCAATAAAGACCTTCAGGTTTGGTCAAGAGTGAAGTGCAGATAAAGTTAATTGTATTTTGCACTTATATAGCAATTTTTTTTTCTCCATAGCACTTTACAAATATTAAATTGATCCTCAAACTGCTCCCCACCAGATGGGGAAAGTGAAATGTAGGCTTCAATCTTGTCAGCATTATTGCATATGTTTGACTTTATTCACATGAATATTCCTCTTGAAGTCAGTGGAACTACTCAGACGTGCATAAATGGGTGTGTAAATGTTTGCGGTTTTGGGGTCTAAGAGATTTGTCCAAAGCCACAGAAGGAGTCAGTGTGAGTCGCAAGATTAGAACTCTGAATTCATTACCCTGATTCTCTTGCTTTAACTGTTAAACTTCACCCCTCTCTTTTACAATCAATTGTAAATAGACAGATTATCAGAAAAAAAAAACCCAAACAAAAGTGGTGAATATTACATTTACTAGCAACTAACAAACATCACAATTTCTGTAAATTCCTATGGTACTGCTTAAGTAACATAAGTTCAAACAACTTTACTTTGTATAGTGTCTTTCATCCAAATGATCTCAAAACCAGTTAAATAAATAATGTGAGCACAAAATTAAATAAAAATTAGTAGCAATGGGAGAAAGAAATTAAGAAATACAAGGGAGAAGAGATGTTTTCAGATGAGATACTCTGAAGGTATTCAAAATAAAATAGAAAATCAATGAGGTGAGGAAGTAAATGAACTGCAGAGTCAATGAGGTGAGAATAGCTCCAGAAACGCCGTTCTTCTTGACAGGAGCTGCAGAGGAGAAGGTTCTTGCAGCAAGAGATAGATTATGTGACTTTTCATACAAGAGGTGCATAAACTAGCAGACTGAACAGGAAAGAGGTCTGCTTGGTGGGCTAACACAGACCACAAAGAGGAAAGAAGGAGTGCATGTCAAAGGGGAGCCTCACCAGTACACAGTATAGGGGGCAGGAGGTAGGATGGAGGCATAGGAGAGAACCTTTGGGTTGGTCTACACGGGCCGTGACAGCAAGCCTCCCAGCCCAGCGTTGACAGCTTCAGGACAGCAGGGCTGACACTAGCACTCTAAAAAGTAGCCACGTAGACGGTTTGAAGTTGCAGTTTGGGCTGGAGCTCACACTGAGACCTCTGGGCGATACTTTCTGTGCTGTGTGTTGGTCCCAAAGAGTTTATAATCTAAATAGAACTTTTAAAGAGTCCCATAACTTGAGACATTTAAAATTAGACTAGAAACGCACTAGAAATGGAGTAATTCTGCACTGGCAGGGAGCTGGACTGTGTGACTTGGGACTGTCTCTTCTCTAATGTTTATGATTCTGCATTTCAGTTGCAGCTGGAATATCTGTTACAGTGTGAAACAATCAGAAAGTTAAAAATTAGATAAGAACAAATTCAAGAGGCAATACAATTGATCATGAAAAGGCATACTGCCAAAATTATTCCAACACCATAGATGCATCTCCTTCTATCCCAAGGGACACTACACTCCAAAAGGGAGGGAGGCAGGATCCATGGCCCCAGGATATTCTGTGGCTATTCTGGTTTTGATGTTGCACCTGCACAGGGTTAACCATAACAGCTATCTGTGAATTTATGAAGCTCGTTCAGAAGAGATGGGGCACAACAGTTTCTTCTAAAGATGTGAGTGAAAGGAACTGACTGGGCATCT
Organism: Chelydra serpentina; assembly: GCA_037349315.1. Classification (NCBI taxonomy): domain Eukaryota; kingdom Metazoa; phylum Chordata; order Testudines; family Chelydridae; genus Chelydra; species Chelydra serpentina. The sequence goes on from JBAIAC010000042.1 coordinate 36,245,254, forward strand.
TACCTGATTATATGCTGGCAATATCCACAGAATGAACTGGAGCATTCAGACTTGTTTCTCTTTTTTATGGATTTCACTGTGGAAAGTCAAACCGGTCCAGAAATGAATCAATTTCCTTTGCCTATGTCCTTAAATTTGATGAATAGAGCCTTTGGTTAAAGCCACTGAAAGTCCTATTCATGGCAGCTAGATCACTGAGTATAACGTTGTTCTTGGACCTACTTCTGAGAATAGGAATGGTGAAGATTTGGGCGTCAAATGGTGTGTTGCAAAATGTTTCTCAAATTGTCTCCAAATTCATATTGGCTTTGTCTTGTTTGTTTTATGCTTTTTTCCATGTTAATAAGTATCAGAGACTTCAGTTTACTGCTGCATGCAGAAGAAGAGAATAAAATGTTGCTGCTGGCCTCTATTTTATGAAACTCTCTGAGAAATTCACTTCACCATCCAATGGCTTCAGAGTCAATTTTCATAAAACTGAAGGCAATTCAGATATGGTAGTAGCCCACCTGTCCTTGCTTGTGGATGGAGCAGATATCATTGTGGGGGATACTGAAAAATTCCACTGTTATGAGTTTTATAATTAGAAAAGCCCTCAAATCACTAAAAGTTCAACCCTTAGCAAAGATTTAAGTATGTGGTACATCCCAATCCCAAAATTAGAGGATTACAGTGCTAGCTACAAGATGGGTTCCCCTATCATTCATATCTCAATAACAGAAAAGATGAAGGGAATGCTACAAAGAGGGACTTTGAGGTGAAAAGCAGAGGGAGACAAGAAAGTAGATCTGACTGTATGAACTATGAGTGCATAAGTACAGCCACATTCTTGAGCTCAACAACCTGAGCATTTTGATAACAACAGCACTGCCGAAATTTAACATTTGTATAGTGCTTTATCATTTCAGTTCAGTGCTTTCCAAGGTGGGGGAAATGTTCTCCCATACCCCCCAGGACACATACCCTACTAGTCTAGGGGTTGGGGGCAAAGCGAAAGGAGCTTTGTGTTGGGAAAAACCAGATGATCCTGAATGCACTGTGAACTTTCATTGCAAATGTGCTTCTGCAGCTAAAGGGGTAGGAAGCTTCTTGGAACCTATCTTTTCTCTTTGCTCCTTCAGCAGTCCCTAATATAGCTGGTCAAAGGAGCAGCTCATGTCCACAGGGGGAATAGGCTAAGGAACAACTTGCTGGTCGTACTCTCTTGCAACACACAAGTAGGATGGACACTCTGACAATGAATGGCATGTAGCCTCCTGCAGCAGAACACCTAGGGGAGGGGAGCAAAAGTTAATAAAGAGAGAAAGCAGGGGGGAAAACAAAGGAAATATACACAAGATGATAAGGAAAAAAACCTAAGAGACAACAGGAGAGGAGAGACTGGCCAGAAACAAGTGGAAACACAACAATAGCAATGGTATTTAGGACAAGGAGATCCCAATCCTTCTAGCTAACACAGGGGTATCTGACAAAAAATGTTTGGGAATTATGCTGTTACATTATTTTAGTGAATCCTCTTCACAACACTGTTGACAGGAAAGTATAAAGCATTATTATGCCCCTTTTATGGAGGAGAAACAGACAAAGAAAGGCACATACTGAGCAATCATAGAACTGGGATTAGAATTCAGGACCTCCTAACTGGCCATCCATTCGTCAGTCCACCAGATTTGTTTTTCAGGGCCTAATCTAAAGACCACTGAAATCTATGGGAGAATTTTAATTTACTTCAATGGGCACTGGATCAAGCCTTTAATATTCTCTATTAGAGCATCTACAGCACTCTCTCATACTCTTCTTTTGGCTACTCTTTTCAAAGTCTTACATCAGCATATGCACTCTCCATTCTAATCTCATGAGTTTCTATTTCATTTTAGATGCCAAATCCTCAATATCCCAAAGTCTCTGTTCTACTGCCAAGATTTTGAGAACTAGAACTGCTACAACAGCTTCTGACATATGCTTTATAAATGGCTCTGCATCCGTCAGAGATGGCTCTGACAGTCACAAAGCCTTCTTCCTTCTCCTCAACCACAGAGTATCTAGGCCAGTTGCTTTAGATGTGCTTTTTTCATGGACCCTAGCTGCTGCTCTTTGCCCCTGGCCTAACAGTTGTCAGATGACCGATTATTGTCTACTATCCTATCAAGTTTATGAGGATAACATTCTCAGTAAAGCAGCAATCAGCTCATGCCATATAATTACGTACATTAGAAGCAAGAGTTTTAGAAGTGCTTCAGTTCTCAAAAGTGTAAGAATAAACAGCATTTTTGAGACATTTGTTTCTTCTTCTATGCATTTGGACAGTCAGCATTAGGAGATAATGAAGATCCATATTGTAAAAGATTCTTAATAAAGACAACCCAAGGACATAATAAGCAATGGTGATGGCTGTATCTGGGGGGAAGAGATAAACCATGGCAAATGGCGGCTAGGGAAATAAAGGCATAAGAAAAATACGTTATTTCAAATCTGTTCTTTGTGTGTACGTCTACTGCTGCGATGTTCCATGAAAAGACACTCAAATACTTATAAGACCCCTCAAAAAAGTTTCCTTAAGGAACAATTAAACCATTCTGATAATAACCCATGCTACTATTTTAAAATCTGCTTTTTCAAATATGCTGCAATTGTTATTCAGACAGTAAAATATAAACAAACAAGCTGTAACTTCCCAACAGATTACAACTATAAAATCAAGCAGCTAACTCAGCTAATTTCATCTTTGTCTATCACTAGTTCATACTGCCATAATTCAGGATGTGCACTAAATCTTACAGCCCTTACTCATGTAGTCACATTAAAGTCAAATGTGATTACTCATCTGAGTGGCTGGGTCCTTTATTTTCATTGTTGTTTTACTTTCCATCTTTTTGCTTTTCAACATGATGTTGGCATGATAACATAGACAGGTAGCTTTAAATATCTCAACATAAAACCTATCCAATGTCAGCTACTGACTACATTCTCCAAGGTAATTCTATCCCATACTTACTCCAGGATAAGGCTGTATCTCCATTATTTGAGCTGATGATTTTTGTTGGATTTCTGTGTCTGTAATTTAGAATGAGTGGAAACATCTTTCTCCAACAAAGAAAGGTCTTTTTGAAGAGGACTGTTTTGCAGTGTTTCCTAAAGACTGTCAGACTCTGGATTTGCCTCATCTCCTCTGCAGTTTGTTCCAGAGCCAGATCCCCTTGACAGAGAATATTTTCCCCCAGGTCTAGGACACTTTGTCCTGAGCTTTGTGATCTGCATTGTCCCAGGAGTGCAGCTGTCTTGGTGGTTCATAGATCAAAATTTGGTCTTTGATGTAGCTGGGGCTTGATCCATGAATTGCTATGAAGATCAGGACAGAAGCTGGGATCGGAAGCTAACTGGGAGCCAGCAGAGAGACCTTAGCATAGGCCTGATATGCTCATGGCAGCCTGAGCCACCGAGAAGGCAGGCAGGCATACGCTGTACCAGGGGCAGCCTGAGCATTCTTGCAGGGATTACTATGCCAGGTCTTCATCAGGAAGGAAGTTTTCTAGCAAACTGGAGGTGAAAGAAAGCATTTTAGATACTGGTGCTAGCTGGTCAACCAAACTTAGTAAGGTCAAAGAGGACCCCAATAGCACCACTGTGATGTGAAGACACCACCTTAGCCAGGTCTTCAGAGCAATGCCACTTTCCAACCAATTGCTCATCATTCAAGAGCTGATTTCTTATAGGCAGTGATATCTTAGTAGGAGTGGTGGTTGCTTCAGTTGAGAATAAAGTATATAGCTAATGGTCCTCAACATATTGTAGGCAGCTGCACCCAGGGTCTCTCTCTCTCTCTCTCTCTCTCTCTCCAAAATGGTCTCATGTAGATATTGAAGAGATGACAGGATAGTATGTATCCCTGTAGGACCCTGCAGGTGAAAGCCTTTAGAGAGAAGGAGTTAGCTATCACCAGTCTCTGAGCATCAGGCAGGTATTATGGGGGGAGGGATAGCTCAGTGGTTTGAGCATTGGCCTGCTAAACCCAGGATTGTGAGCTCAATCCTTGAGGGGGCCATTTAGGGATCTAGGGCAAAAATTGGGGATTGGTCCTGCTTTGAGCAGGGGGTTGGACTAGATGACCTCCTAAGGTCCCTTCCAACCCTGATATTCTATGATTATAATAATTAAGTTTTCAGATTGGGAAACTAAAGCATAAAAAGGGGAAACTACCTGCCCAAACCACAAAGAAAATAGTGGAAAAATTTGGAAAAAAATCCAGAAGTCCTAACTCCATGTTCCCTGTTAACTACTACTGTGTCTGAGTTACAGGTTAAAATTGACAAATAATCTGCTTCCTGTCCCAAGTTTCCCATTCATAAATGGGAGGGGAAAACCCTTCTGCTGAATTAATTTTTAAGCAGTGTTTAAAGTCTTTCCCTCTGGAGATGAAATAGGTTGCCAGCTGTCCGGTTTTTGACCGGAACGCTCGGTCGAAAAGGGACCCTGGCGGCTCCGGTCAGCACCACTGACCAGGCCATTAAAAGTCTGGTCAGCGGGGCTAAGGAAGGCTCCCTACCTGCTGTGGCTCCACGCAGCTTCCAGAAGCAGCGGCACGTCCCCAGTCCAGCTCCTAGGTATAGGGGCAGGCAGGGGGCTCCGCGCACTGCTCCGTCTGCAGGTGCTGCCCCCGGAGCTCCCATTGGCCATGACCTATGGCCAATGGGAGATGTGGGGGTGGCACCTGCAGACGGAGCAGAGCGCAGAGCTGCCTGGCCACACCTCTGCGTAGGAACCGGACTGGGGACATGCCGCTGCTTCCGGGAGCTGCTTGAGGTAAGTGCCACCCGGAGCCTGCAACCTCATCCCCCTGCATCCCAAACCTCTGCCCTGATCCCCCTCCCACCCTCCAAACCCCTCAGTCCCTTCCCGGAGCACCCTCCTGCACCCCAAACTCCTCAGCCCCAGCCTCACCCCAGAGCCTGCACCCCCAGCTTGAGTCCTCACCCCCTCCTGTGCCTTAGCCCTGATCCCGCTCCTGCCCTCCGAACCCCTCGGTTCCAGCCTGGAGCACCCTCCTGCATCCCAAACCCCTTATCTCCAGCCCCTGCCCAGAGCCTGCACCCCCAGCTGGAGTCCTCACCCCCCTCTGCTCCCCAACCCCCTGTCCCAGCCCATAGCCTCCTCCCACACTCCAAACCATCATCCCCAGCCCAGAGCCCCCTCCTGGACCTCAAATCCCTCATCCCTGGCCCCACACCAGAGCCCACACCCCCAGCTAGAGCCCTCAGCCCTCTTGCACTCCAACCCCCTGCCACAGCCAGGTGAAAATGAGTGAGTGAGGGAAGGTGGGGAGAGTGAGCGACAGAGGGAGGGAGAATGGAGTGAGTGGGGGGCATGGCCTCGGAGAAGGGGTGGGACAGGGGGCAGGGCAAGAGTGTTCAGTTTTGTGCGAATAGAAAGTTGGCCACCCTAAAATAAAGACTGAAGCATTTATAGTCTCACTCATTTAGCCTCATATGATAAGAGAATAACTGTCTTGCCCAGAGGAGAGGTTAGATACAGGGGGCTTTTGTACATGAGCAGAGAGTCATAGACCACAGAAGCCCTCTTTAACTGATGGGAGAGGCTCAAGTCCAGCAGTTGATCAGCATCACTTCTGAGCTGTGCCCCATGAAATCTATCTTCTCCTCTTCAGATACAATGGCAGAGAAGATCCTATGCAAAGGCTCATAGTTCCACCCCAATAAGATCCCTTGCCAAATGGATGGGTACTCACAGACTACCTCAGACACTATCAAATCTAACAGACCTATTCAGACAGACAATGCAATTAATGGCGGAACATTACAGATAGAAGATCAATCAATAAGGATACCAGTATTGGAAGGCTTCATAAATGCTCTTGAATAGCCTGCTCCCAAGATTGACAAATACCATTTTGAAAAAAATTAATGTATGTTGGTCTTAAAGGTCTAGTTTCTAATTTACATTTCAAACACCCATTTTGTTTTCCTAAATAGTTTTGCATCCAGTTTCCTAATGACATTATAATTTATGACCTATGTCATTAAAAAACAACATTTTAGATGAGGATGACATTGTTTATCTTCCATGGGAACATTTGGTTCGTTAGAAATATACACATAGCCAGCATGTTTATGAAATGATTACCAATTTTGTCTTCACATTCAAGATTTACTAGTTTTAATTTACAGATTGGTGTCCTGAGTGTGAAAACAGTAGTTTGCATTTCATCTGGTATTTAAGTATGATTTTATGGAAATGTATTAGCATAACAGTTGTGAATATAGTCTGGATTTACAAAACTACTAAACTCCCCTACCAAGAGTTACATATAAAGCTGTCATTTTGCTGGCTATGCTATCTGAAGTTAGAGAATTTTGACATAGAACACTGCTAAATCTTAGAAGGCATTGGATTTTCCCTCAACTGGGAGCAAGACCAGGGCATAGTCCCAAGAAGGAATGAAAACTTTCTTGGAGTTGGTTTTAAATGTTTACTGTAATCTCTCCGTCTTGAGAAGCATCCATTACTGGCAATTTTAGGAATGACTTTTTTTCTCACTTGTCAAGTTGATGGAAGGAAAGATCTGAAAGGAAGAGATCTGTAAAAGCTAGTTTGCTAGCAGTCTGCAATGGGCCAATGAAATGATAAGAATGTTAATGTTTAAAAAAGCTCCAACATTTTGGAACACAGCAGTATATGGACTTTATCAATCTGATGTTTTAATGAGGAGAAAAATGCCACCAGTTGTTTTGCCAAGCCAAAATCTTTCTGTTTCTAAGGATACCATTGACATGTCCCTAGATACAATCTAGAAACATCTGCTCTGCTTCTAGTCTGCTGCTGCTGCTGCTGCTAGAAACCAGGGGCATATTTTAAGACATATGTAAAAATGGATTTTGGAGTGAATCATCTTCCATGTAGTCATTTCAGATCTGGGTTTGAGTCTCCAAATATCACCATTTTTAACAGAAAAACAATAACCGTTATAAGACATTAGGACAGGGCAGGATTGTCAATAATGGAATGGATTTGATAACAAAAGTGAGATTCTCTAGCCTTTTTTAATACTATGGTTTTACCTTCTACAATATAATTAAGGAATGCTTCCAGACATGAAGAAAACAAGGCACCCAGTAAAATATGCTCAATCTTAAGTGTTGGACTTTTTCTAGTTTTGTAAATGGTGTTACAATTAAATCAAAACATTTCAATGTATAAAATACATTGTGAAGTAACAAAGGGTCCTGTGAAGTAGGTATCTATGAAAACATATTGCAATAAAAATAACTACATAAAACATCGCTGACTCTTGAGCTCATTATTTCAACTGTCTTTGTTCAAACCATTTAATACATTTATAAATCTCCTCAATTTTGTATTGTGTTTTAATGCCTCACATTAATGGATCACAGAAGTAACGAACAGTAACATAAAACAATTTTAGTGGCAGTGTGTTAAGAGCAAATGTTAACAATTAAGGCTGCTTAAAGTTTGTCAGACTTGCCATACAGTAAATATAGAGAGCATACATGATGGTGTGGTATAAAGGTTTTACCAGCATAAGTTTGTGATAAATGAATTATTGAAAAGTGGCAATGACATGAGCAAGTTAAGCAAATCATTCCAGACAATTGCCTTCTACCATACCCCCATCATCATGCATTATGTATATGCTACATATCTGTCAGAAATGCTATTTTAGAAATGTTTTAGCTAGTTTGAAGGGATTTTTTTCACTGGTATTCTTTCCCACGTTATCTCCTGTACAGGCTCAGGTAAAATTTTCAACAGTACTGAAATGGCTTAAAGTCCCATTTTCAAAAGTGACTGAGGGTACGTCTACACTACAGAATTAGATCGAATTTATAGAAGTCGATATTTTAAAACCCGAATTTATGGAATCGATTGTGTGTGTCCCCACTAAAGAGCATTAAGACCATGAGGTCGATTGACTGTGTCCACAGTAGCGGGGCTAGCATAGACTTTCGGAGCATTGCATTGCGGGTAGCTATCCCACAGTTCCCGCAGTCTCCGCCGCCCATTGGAATTCTGGGTTGCGATCCCAAAGCCTGATGGGGCAGAAAACATTGTCGCTGGTGGTTCTGGGTACATGTCGTCAAGCCATCAAACGTCCCTCCCTCCCTCCGTGAAAGCAATCTTTTTCGCGCCTTTATTCCAGGGTTTCCGTGTTTGCTATGGAAGCCTGCTCAGCTCACAATTACCGTACATCTCCAGTGTACGCCTGGACATTAGGTCTAGTGGGGATTCAGTCACGCTACAATATGGGCAGAGGGATAGCTCAGCGTTCTGAGCGTTGGCCCGCTAAACCCGGGGTTGCGAGTTCAATCCTTGAGGGGGCCATTCTGCCTGAGGCTGGTAGTCGTGGGACTACACAGCATAAGCTCCTTGCCTTCTAGTTGCAGATGGTGCAATATGCTTGAAATTCGTGTGCTCCTGGCCGGCGGCCTATGTTGTGGCTGGCCAGGGGCGCTTGGACATAAATGGGAGTGACCAGAGTGACTCTGGTCATTCTCTTTTTTTACGTTTTCTTTAAGGGAGATTCAGTACTGCCTGGAACACGGGCAGAGGGATAGCTCAGCGGTCTGAGCGTTGGCCCGCTAAACCCGGGGTTGCGAGTTCAATCCTTGAGGGGGCCAGAAGATGATGATGGATATCAAGCATATTGTACCATCTGCTGCTAGAAGGGAAGGCGCCTAACCCTTGCTCACCGCATATTGTACCATCTGCTGCTAGAAGGAAATGAGCGTAACCCTTGCTCCCCCCTCCCTCCGTGAAAGCAACTGAGGGGGGAGCCAAAAATCCTTTCGCGCCTTTTTTCATGCGGGCGCCATATTGCTGACACCATTGTTATCCACTCACCGCCTCTGCTCCCACTCTACTGTCCTGCAAACAGCATACCAGGGAAAGCATGGAGCATGATCAGATCACCGCGGCTGTTCTCGCCGTTATGAACGCCACGCGCATTGTCCAGGAGTATATGGAGAACGAGAACCAGGAGCTGCTACAGCTACAGCAGGTGAGGAGGCGACAGCAGCGCCCTGAGGACAGTGATGAGGACATGGACGCAGACCTCTCTCAAAAAAGGCCCCCCTGCTAGGTGGACATCATGGTGGTAATGGGGCTTGTTGATACAGTGGAACGCCGATTCTGGGCCCGGGAAACAAGCACAGACTGGTAGGACCACATAGTGCTGCAGGTCTGGGATGAATCCCAGTGGCTGCGAAACTTTCGCATGCGTAAGGGCACTTTCATGGAACTTTGTGAGTTGCTTTCCCCTGCCCTGAAGCGCCAGAACACCAAGATGAGAGCAGCCCTCACAGTAGAGAAGCGACTGGCGATAGCCCTGTGGAAACTTGCAACGCCAGACAGCTACCGGTCAGTCGCGAATCAATTCGGAGTGGGAAAATCTACAGTGGGGGCTGTTGTGATGCAAGTAGCCAGGGCGATCACCAAGCTGCTGGTACCAAGGGTTGTGAGTCTGGGAAATGTGCAGCTCATACTGGATGTCTTTGCAGCAATGGGGTTCCTGAACTGTGGAGGGGCGATAGACGGAACCCATATCCCTATCTTGGCACCGGACCACCAAGCCAGTGAGTACATAAACCGAAAGGGTTACTTTTCAATAGTGCTGCAAGCACTGGTGGATCATAAGGGACGTTTCACCAACATCAACGTGGGATGGCTGGGAAAGGTACATGATGCTCGCATCTTCAGGAACTCTGGTCTGTTTCGGCTGCTGCAGCAAGGGACTTTCTTCTCAGACCAGAAAATAACCGTTGGGGATGTTGAGATGCCTATAGTTATCCTTGGGGACCCAGCCTACCCCTTAATGCCATGGCTCATGAAGCCATACACAGGTAGCCTGGACAGTAGTCAGGACCTTTTCAACTATAGGCTGAGCAAGTGCAGAATGGTGGTGGAATGTGCATTTGGGCGTTTAAAAGCTCGCTGGCGAAGTTTATTGACTAGGTTAGATCTCAGCGAAAACAATATTCCCATTATTATTACTGCTTGCTGTGCGCTCCACAATATCTGTGAGAGTAAGGGGGAGACGTTTATGGCGGGGTGGGAGGTTGAGGCAAATCACCTGGCAGCTGATTATGCACAGCCAGACACCAGGGCTATTACAAGAGTACTGCAGGGTGCGTTGCGCATCAGGGAAGCTTTGAAAACCAGTTTCATGAATGGCCAGGATGCTGTGTGAAAGTTCTGTTTTTCCCCAGTAATGAAAAGCCCCGCCCCTTCATTCACTCTACTTCCCTTTACCCAAACCGTCCTGCCCTCCCCCCCTCGGTCACCGCTTGCAGAGGAAATAAAGTCATTGTTGCTTAAAAATCATGCATTCTTTATTAATTCATAAAACAAAGAGGGGGAACTATGGGGGTAACTGCCACAGTCTCCCGGGATAGGTGGTGGAGGAGGGGATGAGGGAAGGACAAGGACACACAGCACTTTAAAACTTATTGAATGCCAGCCCTTTCTTGCTTGGACTGTTCTCTTGGCTTGAGTGGTTGGGTGCACGGAGGCCGCCCAAACGCGTTCTTGGGCGTCTCGGGGATGAGGTTATGGGACTCAGGAAGAAGGGCTGTTGGTTACACAGGGGCTGTCGCGGCGGTCTGGGCTCAGACGGCCTTTCCTGAACCCTATGCCTTTCCTCAGCCATAAGCCGGAGGATTTCCGTTTGATCCTCCAGTAGCCACAGAATTGCATCCTGCCTTCTCTCTGCACGCTGACGCCACCTACTCTCTTCATCCCGCCGCTGTCTCTCTTCATCCCGCCAGTCATTGTCTTCAGCACGCCACCTGTCCGCGCGATCAAATTCTGCCTTCCTGAACTCCGACAGTGTCTGCCTCCATGCATTCTGCTAGGCAGCTTCACTGTGGGAGGATTGCATGAGTTCTGAGAACATATCGTCTCGATTCCTTTTTTTTTTTACTTCTAATCTTCGCTAGCCTCTGGGACGGTGATGAAAGGGATGGCGTTGAAACATTTGCAGCTGCGGGAGGAAACAAACGGGAGAGGAGTAGTTTAAAAGACACATATTAGAGAACAATGCTCCAAACATTACATATCACATGTGCATTTGGTTCAAGGTTGCACTTTGCCTGTTATATTGAGGGTCTGCCGGTTTGGTGTGAGAGATCACACAAGCAGGTCCGGCGGGCAACAGAATTCGGCTTGCAGGCAGCCATGGTAAGCCACAGTCTATAGGCTTCTTTAACCTTCATAACCTGTGGGAATGTTTTCAAACAGCAACCCCCTCATTTCCCATAACAAACAGCCTTTGGGCTGGCAATTTAAAACTGGTTGGCAATTGAAAAGGGAGGGGCGGCGGTTTTCGGGTTAACGTGCAGCGTGAACCTAATCGACACCCCCCCACACACAGACACACATCTAAGATGTTCGCTGTTCCCCCTCCCCCCACTGCGTGGGTCACAGCGGGGAAGATTTCTGTTCAGCCACAGGCAAACGGCCCAGCAGGGAAGGAGCCCCTCTGAATACCCCCTTAATAAAATTCCCCTATTTCAACCAGGTGACCATGAATGATATCACTCTTCTGAGGATAACACAGACAGATAAAGAACGGATGTTGCTTGAATGCCAGCAAACACCGGGACCATACGCCGCCATGCTTTGCAAAGCAATGATTCCAGACTACGTGCTACTGGCCTGGCGTGGTAGAGTGTGTTACCATGGAGCACAGGATAAGGCTGCCCTCCCCAGAAACCTTTTGCACAGGCTTTGGGAGTACATCCAGGAGATCTTTCTGGAGATGTCCCCGGAGGATTTCTGCTCCATCCCCGAACATGTTAACAGAGTTTTCCAGTAGCTGTAACTGTACTGGCCACGAATTAATCATTAAACACGCTTGCTTATAAAACATGTATTAATTTAACAGAGGTACACTCACCATAGGTCCCTTCTCCTGCATCGAGCACGCCTTGGGTGTGTTCGTAGGGTACTGGCTCCAGGGTGACAAAGAGTTCCTGGCTGTCGGGGAAAAGGGCTTCTCCGCTTCCTTGCTGTGTCTGGGTGCTATTTTCAGCATCATTATCATCATCATGCTCCTCTGTGGTTTCTGATGATCCACATACGGAGTCATACCACATGGGTGGGTCAGTGCTGGCTGCACCTCCTAGAATGGCATGCAGCTCATCATAGAAGCGGCATGTCTGGGGCTCTGACCCAGAGCGGCTGTTTGCATCTCTGGTTTTTTGGTAGGCTTGCCTGAGCTCCTTAATTTTCACGCGGCACTGTTGCGCGTCCCTGTTGTAGCCTCTGTCCTGCATGCCCTTGGAGACTTTGGCATAAGTATTGGCGTTTCTTCTTTTGGACCGTAGCTCTGCTAGCACGGTTTCGTCTCCCCATACAGCGATCAGATCGCGTACCTCATGCTCAGTCCATGCTGGAGCTCGTCTTCGGTTCTGGGACTCCATCATGGTCACTTCTGCTGATGAGATCTGCGCTCACCTGCAGCTCACCACGCTGGCCAAACAGGAAATGAAATTCAAAAGTTCGCGGGGCTTTTCCTGTCTACCTGGGCGGAGCATTCGAGCTCAGACTGCTGTCCAGAGCGGTCAAATGTTGCACTGTGGGATAGATCCAGGAGGCCAATACCGTCGAATTGCGTCCTCACTAAGCCTACATCGATTCGGCAATATCGCTTTAAGCGCTAATCCCCTCGTTGGGGGTGGAGTGGCGAGATCGATTTTAAGAGCCCTAGAAGTCGATGTTAAGGGCTTCGTCGTGTGGACGGGTGCATGGATCAATCAAAATAACGCTAATAACTTCGACCTAAACTCGTAGTGTAGACCAGGGCTGAGATGCTTATGTCCCATTAACTTTCAATGATGCTTATGCCTCTAAGTCCCTTTTGAAAATGGGACTTAGGTCCCTATGTTACTTGAGCACATCTGAAAATGTTACTTGTAAGTGGGAAGTGCTTTACTATGAGTCCAACTGCACAAGGCTCCGAGTGACAGAAAATGTTATAAACCATGCATTTTAGAAACCTCTCCAAAAGGCTTAAACAACAACTGACTTTAAAAACATTGCAACAGCCTCCCTGAGTGTTTTCTAAGTCATACTTATTTACTTTACTGACAAAGCTAAAGTTGTATTACTGTCAGGATTGCAAAGTCAACATTGCAGCTGAATAGCAAACTACCATCTATCCATGTTTCAAATAAACTAGACACCATGGACACCACCACCCTCTTCTCAGTCACTGAGGCCCATACCTTTGGCATCATCTAGGATATGGCTCTCTCACTGGATCCACATATTTAAGCCATTTCTAAATCTTACCACTTTTTCTTATGTCTAAAAGATGTCTAAAGTCTAGCCTTCCCCCTCTCTGTCCAAAACTCTTGAGCAAAACTCTTGCTCAAGCGTGGTCATTTCGTGCCTTGGTTACTGCAACCTCTTTTCTAACCTGGACTACAACTACCTGGCTCCCCTCAGTCTATTCAGACTGCTGCTAAGATCATCTTCATGTCTCATTGCTCTGAACACATCAGTCCCCTCGGCATCCTTCTATTGGCTCCCCATTCACCTGTGCATCCAAGGCCTTTTATAATTTAGCCCCATCCCACCTCATTGATTTACTAACCTATCATGATGTTCACTGTCACCTTTACCTTCGCTATACCAGAATTACCAGCCTTTGCTTTCTGGAAGTCAGTTTTTTCTTTAAACACCTCTATGCCTTCTGCCACACTGTCTCTTGCCAGACCCGTGCTGCTTCCCGCAGCTCCCATTGGCTGGGAACAGTGAACCGCGGCCACTGGGAGCTGTGGGCGGCCGTGCAAATGTAAACAAATGGTCTGGTGGCCCGCCAGCGGACTACCCTGATGGGCTGCCTGCAGCTTGCAGGCTGCAGGTTGTCCACCACTGCTTTAGATTGTAAACCTTACAGGGCAGGGATTATCTTTCCTGTGTTTGTAGAGTGCTCAGTATAAAGGGGCTCCATCCTGATTTGGACCCTTGGGTGCTACCATAATATACATTTCTACAACTATTACTACTAGTTGCTAACAAAGACCCAGATCCTCCAAACACTTCATGCATGTGCTTAAATTTAAACATGTGAGCTAAACTGATGTCAATGGGACTATTCTCATGCTTAAAGTTAAGTATATGTGTAAGTGTCCAGAGTGTCGAGGCCATAATTCTGATTCTAGAATCTTTAGTGTAAGTGATGATCAGTCACAGCAAACACTGCTGGCAAATGATAGAATGAAGTTTTAATTCATTTGTTTTGAAAACTAAGAAATCTGACTGTCTACACTTCCTGAGATCCACAGCTTACATTTTTGTAAGGAAACTTGCCTAACTGTGGAGTTATGAGAAACATACTAAAGCACAGAATTCAAATGAATTACTATATGCTAGATCATAGAGTCATAGAACTGGAAGGGACCTCGAGAGGACATCTAGTCCAGTCCCCTGCACTCAAGGCAGGACTAAATATTATCTAGATCATCCCTGACAGGTGTTTGTCCAGCCTGCTCTTAAAAATCTCCAATGATGGAGATTTCACAACCTCCCTAGGCAATTTATTCCAGTGCTTAACCACTTTGACAGTTAGGAAGTTTTTCCTAATGTCCAACCTAAACCGCTCTTACTGCAATTTAAGCCCACTGCTTCTTGTCCTATCCTCAGAGGATAAGAAGAACAATTTTTTCTCGCTCCTCCTTGTAACAACCTTTTATGTACTTGAAAACTGTTATCATGTGCCTTCTCAGTCTTCTCTTCTCCAGACTAAACAAACCCAATTTTTTCAATCTTCCCTCATAGGTCATATTTTTTAGACCTTTAATAATTTTTGTTGCTCTTCTCTGGAATTTCTCCAATTTGTCCACATCTTTCCTGAAATATGGCACCCAGAACTGGACACAATACTCCACATGAGGCCTAATTAGTGCGGAGTAGAACGGAAGAATTACTTCTTGTGTCTTGCTTACAATACTCCTGCTAATACATTCCAGAATGATGTTTGCTTTTTTTTGCAACAGCATTACACTGTTAACTCATATTTAGCTTGCGATCCACTATGACCCCCAGATTCCTTTCTGCAGTACTTCTTCCTAGGCAGTCATTTCCCATTCTGTATGTGTGTAACTGATTGTTCCTTCCTAAGTGGAGTACTTTGGAGTACTTATTGAATTTCATCCTATTTACTTCAGACCATTTCTCCAGTTTGTCCAGATCATTTTGAATTTTAATCCTATCCTTCAAAGCACTTGCAACCTCTCCCAGCTTGGTATGGTCTGCAAACTTTATAAGTGTACTCTCTATGCCATTATCTAAATCACTGATGAAGATATTGAACAGAACCAGACCCAGAACCGATCCCTGCGGGACCCCGCTCATTATGCCCTTCCAGCATGACTGTGAACCACTGATAACTGCTCTCTGGGAACGATTTTCCAACCAGTTATGCACCCACCTTATGGTAGCGCCATATAGGTTGTATTTCCCTAGTTTGTTTATGAGAAGGTCATGCGGGACAGTATCAAAAGCCTTACTAAAGTCAAGCTATACCACATCTACTGCTTCCCCCCCATCCACAAGTCTTGTTACCCTGTCAAAGAAAGCTATCAGGTTGGTTTGAAATGATTTGTTCTTGATAAATCCATGCTGACTGTTACTTATCACCTCATTATTGTCTAGGTGTTTGCAAATTGATTTCTTAATTACTTGATCCATTATCTTTCTGGATACAGAAGTTAAGCTGACTGGTCTGTAATTCCCCAGTTTGTGCTTATTTCCCTTTTTATAGATGGGCACTATATTTGCCCTTTTCCAGTCTTCTGGAATGTCTCCCATCTTCCATGACTTTTCAAAGATAATTGCTAATGGCTCAGATATCTCTTCAGTCAGCTCCTTGAGTATTCTAGGATGCATTTCATCAGGCCCTGGTGATCTGAAGACATCTAACTAACTATGCCTACTAACTCCAGCAATAGGTGCAATTATGGATGGATCAGATGTTTTGTAAATTACTGTGCTCAAAGCCATAAAAGGTTGCTTGCTCCAGCTGCAATATGTTTTAAACATACTGCTTGGATCACCTAAATATTTTTTTTGACTACTAAAAGGGAAAGGGTGACAGCTAAAAACTGTATATGGATACAGAACTTAAAAAGCTTAATAACTATCCATGAAAAGGAAGGCACTCATCTGGAGCAAAGGACACATTTATTTTGCAGTAAGTGCACCAGATGACAGGAGAAGTCTAAGCCAATTTATGAGTGATTTAATAGAACAGACAGTAAGTATGATATATACCCACCCTTCTGAAGTCACATAAAGGAAAAAGAAAAAAAATACACTTCTTTCACCATTATCAATGAAGACCATATATAGTGTCTTGGTTAGATTTTTTTTTCTATTGGTTCTTACAAGTATATAAAAAGTATACTATGGCCCTGACTTTTTACAGCTGTTATTCTTATTATGACACAGAATGTACATAAAAAGAAGTGATGTTAACTTCTTAGGACCCAATCCTGCAAACACACATACACACACTTAACTTTAAGCACATGTGTAGCCTTAGCGAGCAATCTGCTAAAATCAAATACAAATAAACTGTAATATCGCAGCTTGAAATTATATAAGGTGAAATTCATGATTGGAGTAAGCTGACAACTCCACTGACTTCAAGGTTCAGAATTAAACCCACATCAAAGTTAAGAAATTCCATAATAAAGGCTTGATCATGGAAACACTAATGGACATAGTATTTTTTTCCAAGCGTTATTCCTGGCAGCTGTCATGCAGTTAATGATGACGAAAGGAGCTATAGAAGTCCACAGTATTATTATAATATATGTTGTGCCCAGCATTCTTTTTACCTGTGTAATGTGATATATTAATATAGTTTGTGTATGAAATATTCCTAAATCTCAACACTAAAATCATAACGCACTAGTATGCCACAGTACTGAAAGGAAGCCATGAAATTACTGCCAATACTAGTACTACTAGAAATCAAAATCTACCAGTTGCTATATGCTTAGCTGTGTTTACAAATTATAAGTTGTAAAAAACAGTCAAATGCTATGAAACACCTCCTTCCAGTCCTGATTGGTTAAACTGAAGGATGTCAAGCAGTGGAAAGCTATATTTTTAAACATTTCATTGATTGCACCAGAGAACAACAAGCACAAAAACAAAATATCTCCAAAAGAACCAAAGTACATAGTGCCCCCCTCAACTAGAATTGAAATGTATTCTTTCAACAGCCCACAGAATTTCTGTCAGGATAGTTTCATATGCCTTGATCAATTTAAAAATGCTAGCAATGACAAAACATGTTAATATGCAAAACAATACTTCTGCCCACATTTAAGACAAAGGTGACATATAAACTAGGGCTGTCAAGTGATTAAAAAAATTAATTGTGATTAATCGCACGATTAATCGTGCTGTTAATAATAGAATACCATTAATTTAAGTATTTGTGGGTGTTTTCTACATTTTCAAATATACTAATTTCAATTATAACACAGAATACAAAGTGTACACTGCTCACTTTATATTTATTTTTATTATAAATATTTGTGCTATAAAAACAAAAAGAAATATTTTTCAATTCACCTGATACAAGTACTGTAGTGCAATTTCTTTATCATGAAAGTTGAAGTTACAAATGTAGAATTATGTACAAAATAAACCTGCATTAAAAAATAAAACAATGTAAAACTTTAGAGACTACAAGTCCACTCAGTCCTATTTCTTCTTTAGCCAATCGCTCAGACAAACAAGTTTGTTTACATTTGCAGGAGATAATTCTGCCCACTTTTGGTTCACAATGAAAGTGAGAACAGATGTTCTCATGACACTGTTGTAGCTGGTGTCGCAAGATATTTACATGCTGGATTCACTAAAGATTCATATTTCCCTTCATGCTTCAACTACCATTCCAGAGGACATGCGTCTATTCTGATGACAGGTTCTGCTTGATAACAATCCAAAGCAGTGTGGACTGACGCATGTTCATTTTCATCATCTGAGACAAAGCCACCAGCAGAAGGTTGATTTTATTTTTTGGTGGTTCGGGTTCTGTAGTTTCCGCATTGGAGTGTTGCTCTTTTAACACTTCTGAAAGCATGCTCCACACCTCATCTGTCTCAGATTTTGGAACTTCAGATTCTTAAACCTTGGGTCAAGTGCTGTAGCTATCTTTAGAAATCTCACATTGGTACCTTCTTTGTGTTTTGTCAAATCTGCAGTGAAAGTGTTCTTAAAATGAACAACATGTGCTTAGTCATCTGAGACTACTATAACATGAAATATATGTCAGAATGCGTGTAAAATAGAGCCGGAGACATACAATTCTCCCCCAAGGAATTCAGTCACAAATTTAATTAACACATTATTTTTTTAACAAGTGTCATCAGCATGGAAGCATGTCCTCTGGAATGGTGGCCGAAGCATGAAGGGGCATACAAATGTTTAGCATATCTGGCACATAAATCCCTTGCAATGCCGGCTAGAAAAGTCCCATGCGAACGCCTGTTCTCACTTTCTGATGACATTGTAAATAAGAAATAGGCAGCATTATCACCCATAAATGTAAACAAACTTATTTGTCTAAGCAATTGGCTGAACAACAAGTAGGACTGAGCGGACTTGTAGGCTCTAAAACAGGGGTGGGCAAACTTTTTGGCCTAAGGGCCACATCGGGATTGCAAAACTGTATGGAGGGCCAGGTAGGGAAGGCTGTACCTCCCCAAACAGCTTAGCCCCCACCCCCTATCTGCCCCCTCCCACTTCCCACCCCCTAACTGCCTCCCTCAGAATCCCCGACCCATCCAACCCTCCCGCCCCGCTCTTTCTCCCCTGACCGCCCCCTCCCGAGACCCCGCCGACACTAATCAGCCCCCAGACCCCATCCCCTATCCAACCCCTCTGCTTCCTGTCCCCTGACTGCCTCGACCCCTATCCACACCCCCACCCCCTGACAGGCCCCCCAGGACTCCCACGCTTATCCAACTGTTCCCCCAATTTCCTGTCCCCTGACTGTCCCCCCCGGGACCTCTGCCCGTTATCCAACCCCCCTGGCCCCAGCCCCCTTACCACGGCGCTCAGAGCAGCATGTCTGGCAGCCGCGTGGCCCAGTCGGAGCGTGCAGCCCCGCCCCCCAGAGCGCTGCCTGCGTGACGGCATAGCTCTGGGGGAAGGGGAACAGTAGGGGAGGGGGAAGGGGCTAGCCTCCCCAGTCGGGAGCTCAGGGGCCGGGCAGGATGGTCCCATGGGCCGGATGTGGTTTGCCCACCCCTGCTCTAAAGTTTTGCATTGTTTTGTTTTTGAGTGCAGTTATGTAACAAACAAAAAAAATCTACATTTTGTAAATTTCACTTTCACAGTAAAGAGATTGCACTACAGCACTACAATACTTGTATGAGGTAAATTGAAAAATACTGTTTCTTTTGTGTAAAATCACAATTAATCATGATTAATTTTTTTAATCACAATTAATTTTTTGAGTTAATTGCGTGAGTTAACTGTGATTAATCGACAGTCCCACATAAACTTAAAAAAAATACAGTCAACATACTGAAGTTCACACAATCTTATATTCCAGGGCCCGCACGAACAGTGCTCATAAAAACAAGGTTTAGGACCCAATCCTGCAAACATACAGGCTTCAATCCTTCAATGGGATTACTTACAGTGGCAAATCATGCGTTTGTTTGCAGAACTGAGCTCTTACACACAAGTTGCTTGACACAGGTGAACATTCCTGTTTAAATCAGTGGGGCTACTCCTGTGTTTGCAGGATAGGGGTCTTAAACTGAAATGCACCACAAGCCTATGCCTTGATCCTGCAAATTCCTTCATGCAGGTGGACTCCTGCGGCTGTGTGAAGCCCCAGTGACTGCAGACTCAAGGGTCTGTCTTCACAGAACAGCTTCCAGGAAGGAGGCCCTGGAGGACGCCTACCTCTAAGAGTTAGTTCGGAATAATCATGCCAGAAATTAGTCATTACAAATTTAAATATAATGATTTCTTTCTTTCCACAGACAATTACTATCAATCACATTTTTTTATTTGCCTGAGTTGCATCTACTACCAATTTGATAGTCATGACATATATATTGCCAGGAATTCTACATAATTGCCTCTTTAGCACCAGGAGTATTTTTTAATTGGAAAATTCCTTTTTCAAATGGGGAAAATAAACTTTATGTAGCATCGTAGGTTTTTGCCTTCTTTAGGAATCCCCCTCTTTAAACATAGTTTAAATTAATCTTTCAAAAGTTATGTAGCTGAACCATCAATGCTGATAACATTTCCATGAGAATTTAAAACAGTCTGTACAGGGCCGGCTCTAGCTTTTATGCCACACCAAACAGTGAAGGAAAAAAAAAAAAAGCGGCCGAAATATAGGGCCTGCCGCAGCCATGCTGCTGGAAAACAAAAAACCAAAAACCTGAGTGCCGCCCCCAGAGCAGCACAAGTGCCGCCCCATCACATTTGCTGCCCCAGGCACCTGCTTCCTTGGCAGGTGCCTAGAGCCAGCCCTGTATCATCTTACTCTTTTCTCTCTCTAAAATATTAGATCTTATCCTAATGTTATCTAGAGTCCACACAAAATTCCTCACATTTTTCTACAACAGTATTCTGTACATGGACGATAGACACTTGAATATTAAAAAACCTTGGCAATCCCTCTCCCTGCAAAAATCCTTTACTAAAAGGCATAATGAAAGAGTAATTCCAGATACATAATATGAACACAACTCTCACCACTCAACTCTAACATGACACAAAAACTTAAACACTGAAAGTATGGAAATGTTGCCTGCGCCGGTCAGACCATCCTTTCTCCTTCAGTGTCAAGCCAATCCACTGCCCTTTCTTTGCCCACAACAGTTATATGAAAAAAAACCTACTTATCACGCATATTAAATAACTTTCAGAAAATAATGTTTCATTCAGACATATTTCTGTTCTTCCAGATTCACACACAACAAATAGAAACTAGGTGGTACGGATTCTTTCTATTGTACTGTCAGCATTCTCCTCATCACTTGCACACATATGTATCTGGATTTTTTTTTGATTTTTTTTTTTTACAGTCAAAGAACAATAATTCCTCCACAATACTTTTACTCCATACAGCTTTCATCTCAACCACATCAAAGCATAAAAACATTAACATCAAAAGTAGACAATAATACTATCAATGACCACTATAAAATTGCAACAAGGACAAAACATATCCAGCCTTGTTCCATCACTAACATAATTCTTCTCAAAGTCCAACAGCCAAAACCACATTTTATTAATAAATATCACTAATGGCAAAGTAAGTTGAAGAAGATGGAGGAAATGGATACATTAAGTGATCCCTTCCATATTTTTAACCTTTAATTCTTGTGTGTGTAATTGGGGATATTTCTGTAGTGAAATTGATTTAGTTGGTGCTATCTGTTTACGCTCTTTTCAACATTAACTATCCTCTAACAAAGCTAACATGGCATGGATCACTGCTCTTTATACCTATGCAATGTAATAAACTAGTTCAGTTTTTGTATTAAATTTTGTTATATTGCCACATAAATCCTAACTCAATAGAAAGTCACATTGCCCAGTATTATATAATGTAAAGAACATAGGGCAGTCAGCTGAACCTTAACTCTTAAGGATCAATGGTTTCTTACACCAACATAAAAAAGATGCACATATTCAATTATTGTTCATGGTTAAAGAACACTGGCAGAAAGGGCACCCAATGTATGAAACTGTAAAGTTTCCAGCCTACTTTGATTTTTAAACATGAGTAATATTTTTGTGCATGTGCAGCAGAATTACCCCAATGGTGTCATTAACAAAATACTGTTACCACCTACAGGAACACTAACAAGTTATAATTTTGTCAATGAAACAAGCAAAACTAACAAGCAGAATCCAAACCAAATAAATGTATTGCCCCAAGCACTGAAACTCACTAGGAATTCTAATCCTCAGCTGACCTGCATGGGTGAAGCTCCTGTAAGAGCCCTGGGCTCTGCACAAGAGCAAGGGTCCACCCACCTTGCTCAGATTGGAAAATCAGGGCTTAGGCTAGTTAGTTTGTCATGGTGATTTTTCCTAAAAATTGTAAGTCATTCACATTCACCTGCCTACTCCCCAAACTCAACTATTATCTGCAAACTGCAAGAGCCTTGCAATCACCCTCACCTTTCATCACTGCAGGGGTCCAGAAGCAGCAGAATCTTCAGCTCACATGCATTCCTCTCAGACACCTGCTCTCAATTACAGCAGCTCCTCCAGCAGCATTACTAGAAGAAACTGGCTCCCCAGATTCTGAGCCACTACTGTTTCCCCCTTTCCAAAGGAA
The DNA here is from genome assembly GCA_037349315.1 of Chelydra serpentina. Taxonomy (NCBI): domain Eukaryota; kingdom Metazoa; phylum Chordata; order Testudines; family Chelydridae; genus Chelydra; species Chelydra serpentina. The sequence goes on from JBAIAC010000042.1 coordinate 36,267,629, forward strand.
ATGGAGTTTAATGGGTCAAATGGTCAGATAAATGTGATCATTTCTTTACATTTCAGTTCTGCCTTGTAGGCACTGACAACCATTTTCTGTCATGCCACATAACTACATTTTTTACTTTAGCCATCTGACCACAATCTCAGTACAATCAAGAATCAAGCAGCAGGTGCAGCTTAAGGGTTAATAGTGAAGATCTGAAATTACATTTGAAAGATTTAGGGGGAAATTAGTGAATGCCTTCCACTTTTTCTTAGCTACAGAAACTTTGGAGACTACAAAGTTTCCTGGGACACATAGTATAAGTCTAAGATAGGAGGGGCAGCAATATTCAGGAGGAATACCATACAAAAGTTTCTGATCAAATAAGAAAACTAGCCAGAGGCAAAGTTAAAATGATTTGCTGGAACAGGATCCAACTTCCATTCCTGCTAATGGGAAGGCAAGGTGGGTGATGGAATTGGAGAGCTATACAAATCTAATGGCTTGCTTCTGGTGCAGTCCTTTTCCTCTTTAAAAGGAAAGGCATACGGGTACAAATACAATTATGCACATGTAACGCTAACAGCCCCCGGTTGTTGGTGGATAGGATTGAACCTAGGGCCTCTGGAGCTTAAAGCATAAGCCTCTACCACATGAGCTAAAAGCCAATTGGCTTTTAGCTAACCCTGTAGAGCAAACTCATTTTATCTCTCTAAGCGGTCTCGGTGCACTAGATGGGACAGAACACCACACCTTTACACACACTCCCTGCAGTGATTTGCTAACACTACTCCTGGGGGAACTCTCCACCACTGCACAATGCAGAATTTTGCAGAAATTAACATTGTGCGTGCAGAATTTCCTTTCTCCCACAGAAGTGGGGTGCAGTGCTGCTAGCCACCACTAAGGGCTGCTGGACCTGGCAGAGCCCATCTTGAACATAGAAGACATTGCTGGCAGGAGGGAGAGGGAGCTAGAGCAGTGGTTCTTCAAATTTTTTTTTCGTGGACCACTTGAAAGTTGCTGAGGATCTCGGCGGACCACTTAATAATCTTTCCAAATGTTGTTTGTACCGTTAGCTAACTATTATAAAATGCTTTGGATAAAAGTGCTATACAAAAAAATTAACTTTTTTTGTTCTACAAATAAAAGCACACAGCTCATATTTTAATATCAGTAGTCTTACCTTTCTAATGCGATGGATGTGCCCTCCCTCCCCTGCTGCGGCAGCTCCCGAGCTGGGAAGGAGGGGGGGGGGGTCTGTCCCTCTCTCCCCCGCCATGGCTGCTCCTGAGCTGGGGCTGGGAAGGAGGGCCATCTCTCCCCAGCAGCCGCAGCCCTGGAGCTGGGGAAAATCACCTCTTACTCTGGCCACCACAGCCCTGCACGTGCCAAATTTCCCCCACCCCCACTTCACACCCCACTGTCCCCTCCCACCTACCCCCCACTCCCCGCAAGCCCACCACTTCACCTTACATGTGCGTCTTCTCCAGGGACCAGGCACCTCATTAGTGGAGCCACTCCTGCACGGCTCAAAATACAAAATTTAATTAGGTGGGTGGCCCTTCATTCTCCTGAGTGCGCACCTTAGAGGGAACTATCCACGGACCACCTGAATGGAGCTTGCGGACGGACCATCGTTTGAGAACCTCTGAGCTAGAGGGCTCCTGGTAACGGCAGTTCCCAGCATACCCTGAAGGAAGGAGAGGGCAGCACACAGGAAACTCCATGCAAGCCTGGAACTAAGCATCAGGCTGTTTCTACCTCTGGATCCCTAGGCTCTAGGGGGGTGGGGGGAAGATGGTGGGTGTCTGGGTAAGGGGGGGCCACAGCTGGGCTCTGGGGGTGTAGGTATCTGGGCTGGGGGGGGCACAGCTGGGCGGGAGGGGTTGTGGATTTCTGGGCTCTAAAAGGGGAAGGGGGTTCAGGTGTATTGGTTGAGGAGGCCACTGCTGGGCTCTGGGGGGAGAGAGATGTTGTGGCTGTCTGCCCCCTCCCCCCCCCAGCTGAGTGGTGGGGGAGAAGAGGGCTGAGAAACAGGAACCGGGTTGTTATAGGGGTTTCTTTAACTCTTTACTCCTGGGAGAATTTTTGTGTGTGTCTATGTTGTTACAGACATACTTGCTGAGAGGCATTTTGAAATAAATTACCAAAATAATTGAAACTGGTGTAATGTTATTTTGACAAATAAAATTTGCAACATTTTTGGTGGAGAATGCCCCCAGGAATATAACACTAAGGAAACTTTGGAAATGTTTTTGTATTTAATTTTTTATTTCCCCTCACCTCCATGTTTGTGTCTCGTCCCAGAGAGCTACACTGAACAGAAACAAAATAACCCCAAACAACAAGGGTCCGTTTTCAATTACATGCCTACTTAAATTCAACCACTTCAACCAAGCTACACAAACTGAGGATTCCTTTGGAGCAAGTTCTGCCCGCAGATCTCTCTCACTGAAGCCCATGGCAGGATTAGCCCGTCAGATTCCCAGAGAGGAGCAGTATGGGCTCAGCCTTACAATTTAAGGAGGTCAGTACTATTCTTTCTACTCAGACGTCACACCTATCCCTGCTATGGATCACTTGTCGATATTCTGTGCTACCATCACTCGTTTTTATACAGCCCTACCACCCAAAGGCCCCACCAAGCTCAGGGCTACTCTGTGCTAGGTGCTGTACAAACACATTGTAGAAGCCACTCCCTGTTCCCAAGAGCTGAGTCTGAAGGCACATCCCCCTCCCCAAAGGGCGTGACAAATGGGTTTATATGCAAGATTTCCAGCGCACCTTTAGGGCCTTCAACAAGCATCTGCAGCTAGGGTGACCAGATGTCCCGGTTTTATAGGGACAGTCCCGATTTTTGGATATTTTTCTTATATAGGCTCCTATTCCCCCCCCCCCCCATTTTTCACACTTGCTGTCTGCTCACCCTATCTGCAGCTAAGAGCCCAGGTTGCCACTAAGGTATCCCAGCCTAGCCGCAGCTTCCACGCTCCGGGCAGAGGGCGGTGTCAATGCACAGGCTCAGCGGGCAGGGGCTAGTGGGGCCTCCCATATGCAGGCACGTGGGCTCCGCCTCCACCAGCGTGGCAGGGCCCGGGGCTGCACAGCGGAGCCAGAGGCTTCCGCACCTACAGGGCTGGGCGAGCACCACGGGCTCCTCTCACAAGGCAGAGCTCGAGCCCCAGGTTTGTGGGTGCTGCTGCGCAAACACAAGGGAGCCCAGCCCCCCACGCGGTGACAGAGCCTGGCAGGATGCCCGGGGCTCCGGCTGATGGAGCGGCGGGGGAAGGGGGCTTGTTCCCCACACCCCCGCCCGGGGCACTCTTGCTGCAGCCAGCCTGGCCGCGCCCCTGCCGCTTTGCAGCGCCCGCTGCCCGGGCCGCCGCTCCCCCGCTGAGAGGGGCCCGAGCTTCCCCGCCCCCCGCCACAGTGTCAGCGGGAGGAGCCGGCCGGCCCGGGAGCCGGGCGCAGGCGCCCCTAGACGCGTCCCACCCTCCGCCGTCCCGGCGCAGCAGTAGCAGCAGGAGATGGGCCGCTCCGCCGCCTGGTCGCTGCAGGCTCCGCGCCGCCCAGGGCTCCGGCCGCCCCTTCTCTGGGCCCTGCTCTGCCTCTGCGTCTTGGCGCGGCCCCTGCGGGCTGGGGGCTTCAAGAAGAGGGGACCCACCGTGACTGCCAAGGTGACCCAGCCCAGCAGCCGGAGCTCTGCCAGCTGTGGGTTGCTGACCCCTCTCCAGAGCCGCCCCCCATTAAACCCTCCCTGGGGGGAATTGCACCGCCGACCCTTGTCTCAATGTAAACCCGTCTTCTGCTGTGCAGCGAGCTCAGGCGCCCCCGTCCTCCTCCAGTCTGGGGCTCACCGGGGTTTTAACTTGTAAACTCGGTCAGAGCGACAGCTGGATCTGATGGGGGAAGGGTTGTAGTAGCAGTGCTAACTTCTTGCGGCGTGTCACAGATCCACAGCGGAGAGACACCCAGCCCAGTCTGGTCGATTAGGAAAGTTGGGAGCAAAGTAGGGAATGATCGTGGTTAGTAGCGGTTATGTGTGCTAAGATCATGCGCCCTATGTGCAGTGTGTCCATGTTGTAGTGCAGGGGTCTGCAACCTTTCAGAAGTGGTGGGCCAAGTCTTCATTTATTCACTCTAATTTAAGGTTTCGCGCGCCAGTGATACATTTTAACGTTTTTAGAAGGTCTCTTTCTATAAGTCTATAATATATAACTAAGCGATTGTTGTATGTAAAGTAAATACGGTTTTTAAAATGTTTAAGAAGCTTCATTTAAATTTAAATGCAGAGCCTCCCTCCCCCACCCCCCACCAGTGGCCAGGACCCGGGCAGTGTGAGTGCTACTGAAAATCAGCTCATGTGCCGCCTTTGGCATACGTGCCATAGGTTGCCTACCTCTGCTCTAGTGTCTGTATGAGCTGAGCTCAGGAGTGGGATCTAGGCACTCCAAAGTTCTGTCTAAGGTCTCCTCACCATATAGCTAGCTCATGTAACCCGCTCTTTTCCCTAGTCTATAAACTGAGGCTAACAATACTTACCGGTTTCATGCGGGCTATTGTGAATATTAATCAATCCCTTATTTGATGTTTATAAAACCTGATGAACGCTACATAGTGTTGTTATGGATTAGATGACCTTTTTGATGTTTTATTTCTATCGGAGTAAATAGTACTGGGTGAAATACAGAGTAAATTCTCATGGGGTTGGTAGACTGAAATCAGTGGGAGTCCATTGAAGGCAACAAAGCTATGGTAACATACATCTGGGATCTGTTCCCAGGAGCCCTTCTTATGTCAAGCACTGTAAGAGTGCGACGTTAGCAAGATCCCTGCTATGAATATGTGTTTGTACATGCAATGAACAGGCAAAATTGACACAGGAGTTGGTACTAGTGCCTGGTATCTCTCTTGCTTCAGTGGAGCCAGGAAAACACAGGAATTTCTGGATCAGATCAGTCCAGAAATTCTCTAAGCCAGTACACTGTCTCAACCATTGTCAGGAACTTCAGAGGAAAATGCAAGAAACTCTGCAATGGATAATTATGGAATAATTTGCTTCTTGGAGAATCTTTTTCCTAGCTCCAATCAGTTAGTGGTTAGCCTATGATTTGAACCATGGAGGGTTATAGCTGTAGTTTATTTTACTTTGTATCTTATTTAATGGATGTTTTCATTATCCATATAAATGTTGACTCCTACCAAGTGGTTGGCCTTCCTGGAAGTATTAGGCAAGTGGAATACAACGGCATGAGGTTTCACTGGTACAACCTCATCTCCGCTAGTTATGGGGAATGAGAGGAAAAGCCAGGTGCCTTTAGGTATTTGACATAGCTGCAGTTCTTTAAGAGTATTTTAATATTTCCAATATATGTGTTTTGTAACAACTAGCGAATGAGGCCCAGAGTATCCTCTTTTAGCAGCTACTTGCACCATTCAAACTTTCATTAGCTAAACATATTCTGGTCTTCATAATATTCATTTTATAATAACTTTACAATATTTAATTGTATTCATGCTTTATTCCTCATTGAAGTACTATTTAGACCTGTTTTCTAGCATTTACAGTGACTTGACTAGTGTTTTAACCATCTGTGAGTCAGAGCTCAGTCATACCCTGCCTTCTCCCTCCAGGGCTCCGTTTTTTAAATCTTGCAGAATGGGAAGTTGTATCAGTTTACTGCTTTGCCATCTCTCCCTTGTGTTCTGTTCTTACCCCTACTTGCCAAAACTTGAAAAGCAGGTACCATGAGATCAGCCAGATATGAGTCAAATGTAAAATGTAGTAAAACACTGACATTCTGGTATAAATTAAGAGAACATTTATCTTAATTCAATAGGCCTCTGTTGTTCCTTTAAAAGCAGTAGGCAGTCAACGAACTCTGCATCAGTTCTGCAGATCCTCCTCATAAACAGAAAATAATCTGTCTTAGACATGTGTAGGATGGAAGGTAAGTGGAGCTATTTGACAACCAGATGAATGTGCCAACCCACGTGGATGTCTCAGGATGCTCACACCTGTTGGAAATGGTGTACCTCATTGTATGTAACATTTGTGCTTCCTTAAAAAAATTCTGTAGGAGCTGAAGGGTAGACAGGATTTCTACTCCATGGTGATCAGAAACAAATGTGGAATAGATAATTGAGGGCAGTCGTTGGAACAGGAGATAAAAAATCCACCCTTTTCCTAAATTTGTCATAGGGCCAGATTCAGAAAAGTGCAAACACACCCCGGTTTTCATGGGTACAGTTCTGAAAATCTGCTCTCTAACTAGTATTGAATAATCATTCTAGATACATCCAGAAAGTAGGGTGTTCATGCCAAGTGGCAAGAAAATGGACTAGGTGGACCAAAGTTTCCCTCCCCCCTCCCATCTGCCCTTTGGACATCTCTGTAATCCTAGTCAACCTTCATATTCAAAAGCCCATGTAAGGTCAAGAGATATAACAGAAACAGCTAGTAGGAGAGAATGAAAGACCCATTCACATGGGAAAGAGACCATGGTCATTTAATGTCACTACCAAGCTAAGTTGTTGGCCACAAAATATTTTGCCGAATGCCACAAGGAACATCAAATACCACATCACAGTATGACACGCGGGAGGAGTGGGGGAGAAGAGAACAGTGTTTTCTTAGCAGGTGCAATAGTCTTTATTTAGATTTTTGTGAACGTAAAAGATATCTCACTTTCTAAAGATATCTCACTTTATCTCACTTTTCTATTCCTATTTTTAATCCCTTTAGAATATCTGCATATTCAAATAAAACTGATTAATAGATTCTGAACTACATTAAAATACTCTAACTCATTAGCCTTCTTCAAGTTATTTTTATAGAAACATTCTTACACTGTAGAATCTATGAAGTGAGATGTCCAACTTCTCAAGTCAACATGTTTATTTCTCTAGGCAGACTTCTAAACTTGTGTTTAGCAAGGCAACTGGCTTCTAACTGAAAATAATTCTCACCGTTAATTAGCCAAATAAACTACATTGTGTACACTTTTGTCTAGATGACCAATTTCTTTCAGTGATCTACATAGTGTCACCTAGTGTAAGTGGGTATATGCTTACCTGCAAGTGGATGGAAAACTGGCTTTTGAGAATCCCTGCATTCCCCATTGTTGTCCACATATCTGGAATAGCAGCACTGGTTGTTTAAAACTTTCCCCCTACCTTGGTATTCATGAATGCTAAAAGTGAGCACATCTTTACTAGCAAACTGTGGTTATATCTCCATATACATTTTGGTATTGGCACCTGTGAAAAAAGCTCTTAGAAACATGTCTACGGGATTGGTATTGTAACTTTATGTAGCTTTCTGTCTGAGCATTTTAAAGTGATGAATGAAACTCCAGAACTGGTATTCACAATGCTTAGCACATTCTTCTGCATAATTTGTGAATAAAGTAGCTTTAAGAGGTTTTTCTTAAAAGTGCATGCTGTTTAGAACTCCATTCACATAATACCATCCAAAGGCCATTTGCTTTAACACTTATAAAGTTTAGTCTGTTTTTATCATATTTATTTGTATAATTTTGTTTTCTTCATAAAAATATCCAGGTGTTCTTTGATGTGAAGATTGGAGAGAAAGATGTTGGCAGAATTGTAATTGGCTTGTTTGGAAAAGTTGTCCCAAAGACTGTTGAGAACTTCATTGCACTGGCAACTGGGGAAGTATGTTTGTTTTCTTTCTTTTACATAGCATACAAGTTTGGGTGGAGAATAAAAGGTAAAAAAGTACAGCTTTACAAAATGACATTTCAGTTGTGAACTTTCCATATTAACTGTCCACATATTTTTCATTCTAGGGATACTGATGTAAGAGAAACATCTTATGGGCCCATTTTTTCTACCTATAATCCCAAACTCCTTTCACAGCTTTGTTCTCAAAATTTCATTGTGCAGGCCTCTGCAGACCTTGGTCTTAAACTATGAATTTAATCCATCCCTAGATTGTAGTTGGGCCTAGTAAATTTGGGTGGTATAATCATTCAAATGGCAAATAAGGATCTCTTGAATTAGGAAGAATTTTGTAGCTTGTTGTCACTATCATGTAAATAGTATGCTTCTTTGATCCCTGATTCTGTGGTATCACAGCATAGCATGAGCAGCACTCACCCACATCCTACATTATTTTGCTTCATGTATTTTTGTGTCTTGCTGTGGTTTTGGAAAGCGATAGTAGTGGCCTATTACAAAGTCTTTTCTTGCAATTTTCCCCTTATTTTGTTTATAATCTGTGAAACCCTAACGTTCAGATTGATTGCTTCTTTCCATCTGCCATAGATAAATGTCCTGCATAAAAATGCATATATACTCATTTGGAGCTTTATTGCTTTTCTTAGAAAGGATATGGGTACAAAGGAAGTAAATTTCATCGTGTGATCAAAGATTTCATGATTCAAGGTGGAGACTTCACAGCTGGAGATGGAACTGGAGGTAACATGCTTATTATCCTCCAACTCTCCTCCTCCTAACAGCTTTACATGCAAGTTCAGCATAGTGAAAGAATGAACAAAACATTTAATTGAATTAAAATGGATGCTAAAGACATTGTAGATACAGAAGTATTTAGAACAACTGATCCCGGAGTCATGGGATATTAGCTACCAAAACTTTAGTTGCCAGATGGTATGCACAATTTAAGCTTTACAGTGTCAACTGAAATATGACCAGTTTTCTGTGGTGATAGATCTTAAAAAGGTATGTGCTGAGAATGTTTTAAAACAATGGTGGGCTGCCCCAGCTGGCTTAGGAGAATAATATAGGTTTTGAAAAGGATTCTTATGCAAATGCAAATATATGAGATCCATGATATTTGTGTATGTGGTGGGGCAAGGGGTTGCTCTTGTTCTCCCCCCCCTGCCCCCCACCCATAGTATTGTCTTTTAACTGTTTTCCTAAGAAAGTAGTTAAGTGGCTCTGAACAAAGGCAATATTATCTGCAGGAAGATAGGGTGTGAAAGCAGTAATAAGGGCTGTATTTACTGGAGGATGAGATTACTATACAGCAGGTTTGCCATCTGAAAATTTGAATGCAGCCTACACTCCTGCCTCCATTCTTCCTTTTCCTTGGGGCCTGTAGGAATGCTGCCACTTTGCTGTACAGGCTGTGTGGGGAATTTGTCCCTCGGTCTTTGGATAAAACTTTTGATGTTAATTTTGTTCATATCCTTGACTTGACCTACAGCACAGCATGCTGGCATGCAAGTGCAAGGTCCAGCACTGCAAGCTTCTCTACAGCCACATGCAGTTGATCATGTAGATCATCTAATTCCAAAAACTGATCCTTGCTCAGTGCTCGAGTAGAAGGTAGACTTCCTATTCTTCTCAGTCTCCTAGGGGAGAAGTTCCTTATGGACGGCAAAGGATGAGGCATGGAACTAAATTCCACATTGTTCAGCATCTCATGCCAATTTCTATCCTAACCCATTGGTACCCAAGTCATCCTTTTCTTCCTGTAATTGAGTAAAGTTGTTTGTGCCAATCACATTCTTGAGCAGATGTTGAGGGTGAGAACTGCTTTATCCATTTAAAATAAATGTACCAGAATGGTCATACATCTTCCTGCTGCTACTTAGTTGAACAAAAGCGTCATGCCCAGGTCACCGCGATCGCCTTTAGTTACTTGGATTCATTTCTGAAATGTGTCTACGTGGGAAGCATCTCATACCAATGAAGGATGAAATGTGGGAGATAGTGTGCCCCACATTGTTTTTGGTTTTTTTTACTACATCAGATGATCTGGCTATTCACATAGTTCAGTCAACAGGAAGTGGCAGGTACAGGCTTTTTCTGGAGCCAGCACTTAACTGATAAAGGGCAGTCTCCCTTGTGTAGGATGCATTTTTTTCTTCTAGATTTTCCTCTTCTATTATCTGTACTTTCTTTCCTGCCTGCTCCTTCCAAGCACTACCAATTTGAGTTGTCTACATAACAGTGCTAGTGATTCCCCATTGGAACAGATTGTGGAGAAAGGGAAAGTACCAAAGATTAGAGCACCAAAGACACAATCTAGCAATGCAGTGAACACTGTCTACTTTCTCACTGTATTACCATTAATCATGTTTATTATAGTAGTGTCTAGGGGCCAGCTCTGAATGGGGTCCCATTGTGCTAGGCACTGTATATACACAGTAAGAGACAGATGATCCATGTAGCTTTCTTTTCTCGTAACAGTGGAGTTTAAACCTACACCAATTATTTTTTCCCTTTTAAATTCTGTTTTAGAAAACAGTGCAGTCTTTTTGTAATTAATGTAATTAAATACATTCCCATGGATAACTAAATTTGGGTTAGCCTAACAGACTCGTTTAAAAAAAAAGTAATTCATGTTAGAAAAAGAATGGTTCAGTTATAAAGTTACATGTTAAAAATGTCACAAGACATGGCTAATTTTTTTCAGTGGCCCTTATTATCTTGTTTAAACTCATGGTACAGGGCTGAGCACATAGTTGTCCCTAAACAAATAGTCTTGTTCCATGTCTACGGGTAGGTTTTTCAAAGATACTCCCTTATATATATATATATATATATATATATGAAATGTTATAGATCAGAACACCTTTACTGTGGTGTGTGTAGCAGTGAAGGAGCTGGGATTACCCAACATCTGAATCATCTTAATTACTAAAAATTGTACTGTTTTTCCTGATTTCTGAACCAAAGGGAAATTTAATTCTATGGCTTTAATTATATTGCTGCTGGTACATTTCTAAACCTGCTTTTGTTTTGTGTCACAGGAACTAGTATCTATGGAGAGAGGTTTCCTGATGAGAACTTTAAACTCAAGCACTATGGAATTGGATGGGTCAGCATGGCTAATTCTGGTCCAGATACCAATGGTTCTCAGTTCTTCATCACTGTGACAAAACCTTCCTGGTTGGATGGAAAACATGTAGTATTTGGCAAAGTCATTGATGGAATGGTAGGTTTAAAAAATACAGTATCAAAGTAGATGGATCTGACCAAATTTGGCTGTGGCAACAATGTAAATCCAATTTATACCATTATAGTTGACAGCAGAATTTGGTCTCTATTATCTATATTGTATACAAGGCAGAGAAATGCAAAGCACTTAACTTTGAACTGTCCTATGAAACAACAAATGTTAATTGCAGAAATTGAAACTAAGAAGTCACTTTGACCTTCATATTTCCTGATGCACGCCACTAGCCCTTGAGACTAGTCTGCTTCTGACTGACTCCTTTATAGGCTGGTGGCAGGTAGTCAGTGCTATTAGACAGTGTTTGGAACCCTTAGATCTTTGGACGTCCTAAATTGGAGAGTGCTATCTGAGTTCATGTTCCTCTTCCACTAATCTTGTTATCCATTTAATAATGAATTTACTGGTTCCTCAAGCTAACACCCCAGTTTTGTAAAAATTGGTAATATTCTCAATGGTGGTGTCTGCTATAATAAGGAATCTTAGAGTGAAAATAAACTTATTCAGATATGTACAAACAACATCAGAATATTTAGGTACACAGTTACAAAATATTTCATTGACACTTGATTACTGTGAAAAACCACAAAATGCGTAATTACTGTACACAACACTGCTGTATCACCTCCCTATACCTGACTTCATTTACTGCTATTCGAGTTTGCCCTAACACCTTGTTTTCCCCCTCATCTCTTTTTTGAAGACAGATGTGAAACCTATTCTATAGATATTTTCTAGATAGCGCGCAAAGACTTCATTTGATCAAATCTTTTAAGAGCCATAATAATAGTTGAAACTTTTCTGGAGAATTCAGAGTAAATTTTAAATCAGAACTTAATTAACTGGCAAAAATATCTCAGGCCAGACAATTGATAATCCTAGCTATATTCTGTCCTTCGAAACAGTATTTTAAGTATGTACCTGGTCTCAGGCTTGTGTTTCCCCCATACTCACCTGAGTGGAGGTCATGATACTCACTCAGTACTTTTTGGTGTAGGTAAGAGGATTTATACAGCGTATGAGAGGAGTCGTATGATTACTCCAAACACAAGTAGGGTTTCTGATTAGAAGAAAATTACTATGTAGCCTTCTTGATCCTGGGATTCAATTACTGATGATAGAGCATGGATAGAATTGTGTGTGCTTGTTAGCTTGATCAGCTGTAAAGATATTTTCAGTTCCTCCTTTGCTATGACATTAGCCTGCCTGCTCACACCTGGTACAGAGGGGTAGGGCCCTGGGGTGTTTCTGGGGCAGGCCTGGTCCTTGCGCTGTGTCAAGGTTGGATGTAGCCTCACCACTGAGTCTATGTCCCGGAGTGGGGAGCTGCACAGAGATCTCCCACCTCTGGGCCGCCAGTGGTCTGTGCTCCCCAATGCCACACTGGAGCCTCCACATTTATTTGACAAACAACATTTGCAGAATTTTAAAAGATTGTGTGCAGAATTTTTAAATTTTGGTGCAGAATGCCCTCAGGAGTAGTGGGAACTGAGCAGGAAAAGATCCAAGTACAAAAGCTGCAGGAAATTTATTTTTATGCAAAGGTCACTTAGTCTTTTGCCTTGTGTTGGATATTAGCAAACCTTGTTTTCTTTACTAAATGTAAGTGTTTTGTTTTAATAGTCTGTGGTGCACGCCATAGAACTTCAACAGACAGATGAACATGACCGCCCTCTTCAAGACTGTGTGATCGTGAACAGTGGCAAAATAGCTGTAAAAGAACCATTTGTAGTTGAAGTAGAGGATTGATGAACTTAACAGCTACCCTGGAAGAGAAAATAGAATGGCTTTTTCTTTTGGGGATAAAATTTGGGTGCAGATATAGATTATCCAGTGACTTCTTCCATATAAATGCTCAATGCTGTCAGCAAACAATGTGGTAAACTCAGCAGTTGTAAGATGCGCAAAGCATGTATGTATTTATGTTGAAACTTCAGGGTACCAGCACTTTTTTAAATACAAGGGACATTTCACTAAAACCTAGAGCTGGTCCAAAATCATGAAAAATTGTTTTCAGTTTGCAGTGTTTGAAAATGGTTTCATTTTCTGTTTTGTCATGAAATTTTCCACATTTGTTACTGGCATTTTCACTGAAATCCGTATATACTGAAAACCAGGTCTATGATAAACACATTTTCAAATGATTTCTGTAAGAATTTTAGTAAAATCATGCAAAATTTTGTGAAAAGCAGATTTTGATTTCAATGATAAATTTTTCAAAAAAGTTTTTGAATAAAGGCCATTTTCCATAAAAAGAATTCTGGGTGAAAAATGTAAACTGGCTCTACTAAATACACATTGGTGCAGCTTTTCTAGAGATAAGGTCACAATACTAGAGATGGAAGTAGCTTACCAGTTCAAATCCATCTCCTGAAAGTGCAGGATCAAGTTGTTCCCCTTTCCAGATAAAGGATATATTAAATACAAGATTTAGCCAAGACAGAGCAGATCACTTTGTATAAATAAACTGTGGTTATAGTAACTCATTTTAAAAAGAATCCTTCTCTTAATGCATGAGGGATTTTATGTGCACAGCAATCCATGCCATGCAGACCAGAAGGAAACCAAAGTTTTCAACTAAAAGGTTTGCTAAAAGCTAAAGAGACTGCACTTTAGACTTGGATTTTTGTAACCCTTCCCAGCTATTGCTAGCAGATGAAACCTTGTTTGAAAACTATCAAATTTGTATGTACAAAGGCTCAATTAAAGATTGTTATATGGAATTTTTGATGAGCTATAATATGTATGCAATATTAAACTTTTTTGTAATATGAGTAAATTGTTTTTCCTTAATTTTCACAATGTTTTTAAATAGCGCTGTCAAACAATTTAAAAATTGTGATTAATCGCAAGATTAACAAAATAATTGTGATTAATAGCAGTTTTAATCACACTATTAAACAATAGAATACCAGTAATTTAAATATTTTTGGACATTTTCAAATATATTTCAATTACAACACAGAATACAAAGTGTACAGTGCTCACTTTATATTTATTTTTGGTTACAAATATTTTCACTATTAAAAAAGATAAACAAAAGACATAGTATTTTTCAATTTACATCAGACAAGTACTTTATTGCAATCTCTTTATTGTGAAAGTGCAACTTACAAATGTAGAGGTTTTTTTTACATAACTGCACTCAAAAATAAAACAATGTAAAACTTTAGAGCTTACAGGTCCACTGAGTCCTACTTCTTGTTCAGCCAATCACTAAGACAAACAACCTTGTTTACATTTACAGGAGATAATGCTGCTCACTTATTTACAACGTCACCTGAAAGTGAGAACAGGTGTTCACATGCATTGTTGTAGCCAGCATTGCAAGGTATTTATGTGCCAGCTATGCTAAACGTTTGTATGCCCCTTCATGCTTCGATCATCATTCCAGAGGACATTCTTCCATGCTGATGATGGGTTCTGCTTGATAACGATCCAAAGTAGTGTGGATTGACAAGTTTATTTTCATCATCTGAGTCAGATACTACCAACAGAAGGTTGATTATCTGTTTTGGTGGTTCGGATTCTGTAGTTTCTGCATCAGAGTGTTGTTCTTTTAAGACTTCTGACAGCATGTTCCACACCTCATCCTTCAGATTTTGGAACGCAATTCAGATTCTTAAACCTTGGGTTGAGTGCTGTAGCTATCTTTAGAAATCTCACATTGGTACCTGCTTTATGTTTTTTCAAATCTGCAGAGAAAGTGTTCTTAAATCAACCAACACGTGCTGGGTTGTTCTCTGAGACTGCTATAACATGAAACATATGCCAGATTGTGACGCATTATTTTTTTAACGAGTGTCATCAGCAAGGAAGCATGTCCTCTGGAATGGTGGGCGAAGCATGAAGGGGCATATGAATGTTTAGAACCACCAAAAAAGAAAATCAGCCTTCTGCAGGTAGCATCTGACTCAGATGATGAAAATGAACAAGCGTCAGTCCACACTGCTTTGGATTGTTATCGAGCAGAACCCGTCATCAGCATGGATGCATGTCCTCTGGAATGGTGGTTGAAGCATGAAGGGAAATATGAATCTTTAGTGCATCTGTCATGTAAATATCTTGTGACGCCAGCTACAACAGTGCCATGAGAACATCTGTTTTCACTTTCAGGTGACATTGTAAATAAGCGGGCAGCATTATCTCTCGTAAATATAAACAAGCTTGTTTGGCTTAGTGACTGAGGACTTGTAGGGTCTAAAGTTTTACATTGTTTCGTTTTTGAGTGGAGTTATGTAACAAAAAAAAAATCTACATTTGTAGGGGTACGTCTATACTTACGCGTCCTGTCGGAGGCGCGGGATCGATGTTCTGGGTTCGATTTATCGCGTCTTGTCTAGATGCGATAAATCGAACCAGGAAGTGCTCCGCCGTTGACGCTGGTAATCCAGCTCGACGAACGGAGTAGGCGGAGTCGACGGGGGAGCCTGCGTGCCGTGTGTGGACCCCGGGTAAGTGCTTTTTCATTCGAACTAAGATAGTTCGACTTCAGCTACGTTATTCACGTAGCTGAAGTTGCGTATCTTAGTTCGAATTATGGGGTTAGTGTAGACCAGCCCTAGGTTGCACTTTCATGATAAGGAGATAGCACTACAGTACTTGCATGAGGTGAATTGAAAAATACTATTTTTGTTTTTTACAGTGCAAATACTTTTAATCAAAAATATAAAGTGAGCATTATACACTTTGTATTCTGTATTGTAATTGAAATCAATATACTTGAAAATGTAGAAAACATCAAAAAAATAATAAATTGAAATTGGTATTCTATTATTAACACTGCAATTAAAACTGCCATTAATTACAATTTTTTAAAAAATTGCATTAATTTGTTTCTAGTTAATGGCGATTGACAGCCCTAGTTTTAAACTTAAGATACAAATGTCTATTGTGAGCTGTGCTGTAAAACTACTTTAACAGAGAGAATGAATCAAGATACAAAATTATCACTATGGCATAGTAGGTAATACTTTTATCTCTGCTGCTAAGTTCTGGGCTCATGAGGAGTACTGACAGTTCAGTACTTACTACAGCCACTGATGATTCTTTTATAGATCTGTGATTCACTTCACAGGAGAGATCGTTTGGATCACAGTTAAGAGTAAATTCTCAATTTGAGATGCACAAGGTGCTTCGTAGGGCTTATACTTGTATTTATGAATAGCCAATAGCCTGATTTCAGATTATATTTTCAAGCCTGGTAGAAAGTGACAGCTTTGCACATACCTAAGTCCCAAATCTTGCACTGTCTCATCAATCATCAAAACAGCTTCAAAATCAGTTTAGTGTTTGGCAGGAGGCACGATTGCTCCCTCAGGACTACACTATTATGTTAGGGCCCAATTCTGCCATGACGACTTGTGCTGAAAAGTCCTTTACACCAGTTAGCCCTATGAATTATTTATATATTTTATTAATGAAGCGGCAATACAGCAGAACTGAATAATGTGATGTTCAAGGCATATTTCTGTATAAACTTAATGCATCAAGGGGATGGTGCTGAAAATTGCTAATAATGAGGTTAAACATTTTCTCACTCTTCCGGTGTTTGGGGGGACGGAGAGGAGGTGGGAGAAATAGCTGTAGTAAGAAGCTTTGAAATGTACCGCTAGACTAGAAATGAATACAAATGATACATTCACAGTTCATATGCTCCTGTGTGCATGTTTGAGTAGTTTATTTTTACAGTGTAATATCCAGTAATGGACATAGCAAATTTCAAGTTAATCTGAACACATAATCAATGTTTAGTTATTTTACTAGTAAATAATATCCTTGCTTGACCTCACCAAAAACTGGTGTAAACTGTGGTTCACAAAATATAAGATATTAAACACAGAGTGTAAATTGGCTTGGAAATTAAACACACACTAGAAGTAGCAACTGAATGAGGTTGTTACCATAAATGTCACGCCAAACTTCCAGGTGGTTAGAATGCCATACGAGTTCTCTACAACCAACACCTTGAAACAAAGCTACATTGCAGAAGGGGAAACTCCCTATCACACAGAACTTGGGACTTAGGTATGTCCTAAGTCAACTCTGTGGGTGCTCCAGGCCTGGAGCACCCATGGGGAAAAAAAAAAAGCGCCTCCTGCTTCTCTCCCTTTCCTCCCAGGCTTGCCACCAAACAACTGTTTCCTGCGGCAAACCTGGGAGGGAGGAGGGAGAAGCGGAGCGGCAGCGGCACGCTCAGGGGAGGAGGAGGAGTGGAGGTGAGCTGGGGCAGGGAGTGGTTTCTCTGCCCCCCCTGAGGGTTACTTCCTGTGGCCCTCTCTGCACCCCCCCTGCCCCAGCTCACCTCTGCTCTGCCTCCCCCCCCCCCCCCCGCAGGCTTGCGCACGGGATTTGGGGAAGGGGTTGGAATGGGGGTTGGGGAGGGGCAGAGTTGGGGTGGGGCTGGGGGCGCGAGCACTCACCGGCACCGGGTAAAGTCGGCGCCTATGCACTGTTCTACCAAAACATTAAGGTGTAGATTTGAAATATTTACCTTTAGAATACTAATACAATACTTTTAAGTTGCATTTAATTTCCAGTTAAGCAACTGTATTTTTAAGAATTACTTTGTAGTCTCTTTCATACTGTCTTCAGTGCCTGCACTTTCAATGCATTCATTGCCAGCAATGGGTAATGCACTGGGACTATCCTGGTGTAAAAAAGGATTAATGTACTTTGTAATAAAAAAACAAGCAATATTAGTAAAGCTTTTAATTCTTTTCAAAGATTAGTGTAATTCAGTGTATGACTGTCATCCTTTAGTATTAAATATTAGAGTATGTATATACATTAGTTTAAATATGGAAACAAAGGTCTTCAGCTTATCTATTTTTTTAAAAGCACAAACTGTAGTGACACTGATTTTAAAAGCTATAATGCATGAAATTAAACTAAGGTGGTGACTTTTGCCTCTTAGAATTGCTATCATGCCACAGAATTTTGCTTATGTCAATTTCCTTGACAAGACTTGCTTTAATTTCTTCTATCCATGCACCACTTCTACCTGGGCAGTAGATGAGGATAAAAGATCCCATGGAGAACTCCTTCAATAACTACATTTGGAAAGTCATCTGAAAAACAGAAAAGAAAAACTGCTTTCTTATGTATGTCAATATCATATAAATGTTTTTGTGGAATTTAACAAGGCAAGGACTAGTATAATTTAGGATATTGCATCACTATATGTTTATCCCTGTTGGGAATGTACTATTAGTAATGCTGTTTCAGCACTAAAGCCACTTTAGTATAGCATAGGGCATTGCATAAATGCGCTGCCAGATTTGTAGCTTATTGATTTAAAGGGATGTTCTAATACTTAATGCTACTAGACTCCAGCTCTTTATCTGAATCTTTTCTCACAAGGAAGATGGATTACACTGGCAATTCAATTTCTAACAAAATCTCAATATACTTGAAGGAATTCCAAGATTGCTACTGGGAATACTTTACAGCAGTTTTTCCATTGTGGTTTATAGCAACGTTTAGTCCAAGTGGACTTGAAGATGCCTGTGCCATCACAGAAGCTTCTCAAGAGCAGTGAGATTGTAGACTGGCTATTCAACATAAAAGGGCAAGTTCCTTACAAAAAGTCATCCTGTCAAATTTGAAGGGGAGACAACCCATACACACAAAATATTTTCAGTGCAAATGCAAAGATAACAAGCACCATTTTTCATGTTAAATTTACCTTCGTAAATAAAATTGAAACAGATTACCTGATGAAAGAAAGTAATAGACCCACACAGATGCAGGAAGGCTATGTGTTACTAAAATAAAAATATTCTCCAAATGTATTAACTCCTACCTGTCTAAAATAGAGTGACTGTCTTTACTCCCTTGACAGTAAGAGTCAGAATTTCTCACTCCATCTTACATCACTGCTTAAAATTGAGTTTCAAACTTGCAGTGGGTTAAACTCAGAGGTGGGTTAAACTCAGAAGATACAGCTGAATAAACATCCACAGATTATTTCTGGTATGATGCTTCACACTTCCAAAGTAAGTTTCTCCTTCAGCCACCAGCCTACAGATATGCATATAGGGCCAGATTCAACTCCCATTAAAATCAGTGGAAAGATGATAGTTGACTTTAATGGGAATTGGATTGTGCCCATTAATAACTTTCAGGCCATCAAATAGATTAGGATTTTTTTTGCAAATAATGTATTACCTCTGAGTACCAGCATTGTAAATTACTAATAAATTAATTCGATTATATATCATAATTGATGTTAGAGATTTGACCAATAGACTCAAGGATATTTTTAGGTGAATGTATGACTAACGGAGACCTTTTCAATAAGCAGCATATGGGTGATTCTCCTAATTTCTGATGGTGGATAAAGCATTATTACAAATCACTCTGACATTTTGAGGCCAATAATGATTCCACAAGTCCTGAAAGCGCTGCACAATCAAATAACTTTTCTAGGATAATTCCACAATATTGTTATTAGCAGTATTAGAATACACATGGCAAACGTGATCCAGTGGTTTCACTCTAAATCAACGCTGAAGTTTCAGAAACCTGTTTTTCTGCTATTTCTATTATCTACATGACATACAGTACGTATGGGGAAATTGTTATTGATTTTATAAAACGATACCATTTTACAGTGTCAGACTCACTTCGAGGCTTTGTTGCATAAAGCATCTACCATATCATTTTAATTCTAGTATGTAAACATATTGAAACAAACCCACAGGCACTTTTGAAAATGCTTGGCTTTAGACATCATTCAGCATTAGACCCATTTTCCATGAAGATACAGGAAGTTTAGGACTATTATTCAACTTTTACAAAAGGAACGTTAGCAATTTGGTCTATTAGGCTAGTATTTTAGATTCTGGTCCTTTTAAAACCTCTTTCAACTTTTTGGGCAATAGATATTTTGCACTTTTTTAATTAAAAGACGAGAACCCATCTTATGTGAAGAATGATGTGTTCACGGAGTTAAACTAATGTTACATGCTTTATGCAACAATGATTCTGAAAGTCTGACTTCAAAGTGAGTCTGAAAGTCAAGACTTGTGATCCTAAATCCATTAGGCAATTTTGAAAATCTCCCTAACAACAATATTAAAATCCAGTGCTGATACAGATTTGAGTTCAATATGGAACTATATCATTATGTGCTATAAAGTTAAGTATATAAAAAGTGCCAATTAAATATTTTTACTGTTGGTTGATTTAAGACATACATACGAGATTTTCCTCTGGTTTACAAGCCAACATTCTGCAAAAATTTTCAAATTCAAATTAATTAGGCAGTTTGGACAATACAAGGCACCTTGCTTGCTCAGGGTTCCTTTTCATGAATGAGAGAAATGGAAGCAAATGTGGAGGAACTGAGGAAGACTTCCTCCCTCTTCCTGAGAAGTAAGAAACATCTACAAAGAAGCAACCAACAGTTCTTGGTGCGGTTTAGAATATGCAGCTCCTCAGGGATGATTTTTGCCAATTAAAGCACCAATCCTGCAAATGGTTACACAAATCCTTAACTTTAAGCATGTGAGAAGCTCTATTGATTTCCTGACCCAATGCAGTCAGGATGTGTATTACCCACATGCTTAGTGAAGCGTATGCATGTGTTTGCAGGATTGAGGTCAGAAGATATGATTACACTGCAAAAAAACAAAAATCCCACAGCAGTGATTCTCAGGCTACATGTACACTACACACCACAGTTGGTGGTGTGTAGTCTATGTGTAGCTACATGCTGCAAGCTGTGTCCATACTGTAGTGGGTAGTTACACGTCAGTGAGAGTGTCCAGAAGCCAGGAAGCATCAGGGAAAGGCTTCAGCAGCTCCTTGCTGCCAAGAGCCTCTCGCTGGAGCAAGGAAAGGTTCTGGCAGGGAAGGAGCAGGGGAATCCCCCTGCCAGAGCCTTTCCCTTCTGCTGGTTTTTTGCCCTGTAGTGCGGAAGGGCTCTGGCAGCAGGGAGCTGCTCAAGCCTTTCCCCGCTGCCTCCCCCCGCCAGAGGGGGAAGTTCCTGTGGTGGAGAAAGACTCCAAGAGCAGGGAGGCAAGCGGGACACTACACTGCTAAAAATAGCAGTGTAGACAGGGAGACACTGGTTAGCAGAGCCACGTAGAGTATGTATGCAAACATTTGAGGCATGTCTTTATTCTACTCACCTAAGCTGTGCCTCACCGGCTACTCTGCCATTTATACCCATGGGCTGTGTGCATATACAGGGCCGGCACTATCACTAGGTGACCCTAGGCAGTCGCCTAGGGCACCAGATTTTGGAGGCGGCGGGTGGCTGCCTCCTGCCTCCATGCTCAGCTGCAGAGCGTGGAGCCAGGAGGCAGCCACGGCGAGTCACCCCCCTCCCACGGCCTGCGGGCGGAGTGGCTGAGCTCCTGCGGGCGGGAGGGCTGGCTGGGGTGGGGGGGCAGAGTTGGCGGGGGGTGTGTGGGCGGCGCAGGGCTGGTGCAAGGAAGTTTTGCCTAGGGCGCGAAACTTCCTTGCACCGGCCCTGTGCATATATACACTACATGCTCCCAAAAGAAGCATGTACTGTAGGCGTACCTTCAGAGACAAGGTCTACAGGCTCAGGCTTGCAATACAGTGCTAAAAATAGCAGTGTAGACAGTCCTGCTCAGGTTCTTAGACCCACCCTTTCACCAGGTTTCAGAGTCCATGTTCTAACTCAAGTGGGAACATCTACACTGCTATTTTTAGCACCATAGAGCAGGCCTCACAAGCCCAAGTCAGTATCTGAGACTCACTGCTGCAGGGTTTTTTCCCCATGTAGATGTACCCGAGTCCAAATCACTTCCGATTCTGAAAGAGGCTCACTAAGAGTTGTGGTTTATTCAAGGGGAAAAAAAGTGAATGCATGTAATTTAAAATGCATTTATGGTGTGGAGAGGGCTGACTGTTGTCAGTGAGAGTACTAAGATTTATAAAAAGCTGTAAATATGAGGGATATCGCCTTAGCTTTCATTACTTTAGAGCCTCCCACCAGTTTATAGCAGCAATGAGCTCCTTTGGGCAATTCACAGTGTTTACTAATTGTGCCTCTTGGAATGTGTACAAAAGCGTGATTTTTGAAAAGTCAAAGCACAAGCTGAAACGAAGAAAGTTGAAAGTCATGCTAGTAGCTTCAAACCTTAATAACTACTAAGTTATCAAAGTTTAAGGCTCCATTGCTAGCACTCCCTCACTTACTTTCACTGAGCTGAGGCAGATGGTGGGGGGCCGAGGGGTTCAGAGTGTGGGAGAAGGCTCCAGACTGAGCCTGGGGCAGGGGTTTGGAGAGCAGGAGGGGGTGCAGGCTCTGGGAGAGAGTCTGGGTGCAGGAGGGGGTTCAGGGCTGGGACAGGGGGTTGGGGTACGGGAGGGGGTGAGGGGTGCAGGCTCCAGGCGGCGCTTACCTTGGGCGGCTCCCGGAAGCAACCAGCATATCCAAATCCTAGGCAGAGGTGCGGCCAGGTGGCTCTGCCCCCTGCCCATCTGCAGGTACCATCCCGCCAGCTCCCATTGGCCCAGCCAATGGGAGCTGCGGAGTCGGTGCTAGGGGTGGGGCGCAGGGGCAGCGCACGGAGACCCCCTGGCCAGCCCTGCACTTAGGAGGCAGACATGTCTTCCAGAAGCCGCACGGAGCCAGGGCAGGTAGGGAGGACAGGACAAACCAGGACATAATAATACTGAGCTTGTAATTTCTAAAACAGGATGGAGATAATAGACTCTTACAGTTTTTTTGAATAAAAATCATGTTCCACATTATGCTGATTCATAGTATGATAAATCAAAAACTGTTCTGAGAGGTGAACTGGAAGCAGCTAAGGGCTGCTGAACAGTTAGTATGAATAAAAACTTGTTGCATGGACATTTTGTTTTTACCTGCTATATGAAAACCTAAGAACTATGTTTCAAGGCCAAAAAAAAAGCCTTGGTGAAGCCCTGAAGAGTTCTTTGTTCTGAACGCCATTAACTAAATCTCAACACATCTCACACATTAAAACAAGCCATTTCAAAAGAAACCACCACTTAAAATAGTTAAAAAATTCAATATTAAATTCCCAGTGACTTCAATAAAAAAAAAAGCAAATATGGTCATTCTTAGAGTACATGTTAGAAGAAAAAATATAGATATGAAAGTGTTGCAGAAGCTTTAATAGGAGTCACAGAGCTAAAAGCCCGTGTAATGATTTGAAAATTTAGGGTGTCATCTGTATATTTTAAGACAATTATATGTAATTTCCATTCTTTGTCTCTCAAGATTTTGCATGACATTTAACAACATTCAGAACTTTTTATTTATTTATTTATTTTTAAAAAAAGCTTAACTTGCAAGTTGCTTATCCGGTTATCCAGAATGACTTTTAAACAAATCTTTGAGGAAAGGAAGTGCAAAAAAATGAGGATCTGATTACTTTACTTCCTAGACTTCTTACTTGGCCCCAAACTCAAAATCAGCTAATCTTCTATATTAGTATGTGGATCAGATGGAAACGGTGCAGTATAGTTAGGATTGGAAGCATTCGATTTTTATCAATAAATGTTGGTAAACACTGATTTCACTGTACACACACAGAAACCAATGAAAAATATTTCCAGATAATAACTGAAACCGAAAGGCAAAGTAAGAGAAGTGCTGTTTGAGAACTTATTAGAGTTTGATTCACAGATATTTATTTTGTATATTTTGACATGTGATGTTGACAATTTGTGTTTTAACCATTATAAAGTTTTAACTTTTTGTATCTCACTGTCTGGTATCATTAAATAATTATTGTCTGACCCCAGCCAAATTTCCCACAAGTGGTGAAAATTTAAAAAGAGAAAAATCTACCCCCGCAAAAAAGTCCTTAACATCGACATTGATATCTGTTGAAATTATCAAAAAATAAAACTCAAAATCTGCAAAGCCTAATTATAGTTTGTGAAACAAAACACTGTTGAGTGTTGGTTTAGCTATTCTGCTCCTCCAGAATAAAATGAAAAAGGCAGAATTAGTTTTTAGCGTCTGCAAAATTCTCCTCCAGTTTTGGGGTGGAATCTTGGATCTATTAAATTCAATGGCAAAACTTCCATTGACTTCAATGGGGGGCAGGATTTCACCCGTGATGTTTATTGGTATACTATACTTGCTACGTACTTTATCAGGTAAACTCAAAGCTTCAGTAATTGCACTCTGCTCTGGAGGAATCCAGGCCTGAAATTGGAGGTGTAGTATAAGATAGGAATCATGTACATAGCATTCTAGTTCCTATGATTTTATCATGAGTGTCACAATATTTGATGGTTAGAGTCCTAGCTCCTGGATTCATGTGGCCTCTTGAGAATCTCAGGTTTTTTTTTTTTTTTTTTTTTAAGTTTCTAGTTCGCATGGTTTTGGAAAAAAGCTTGAAAATGTGAAGGAAGTGCACCCCAAAGGCTGAGAAACCAAAGGCAAGTACAAAGAACCCAACCTTTATTATTATTATTTTAAATTTCCTGATTTAAGACAATCTTACAATTTCTTGATGCATGTTTTGAACACCTGGGGGATTTGCAGAGCCATGTGGGGAAACCTCCACAGTGTCATCTTATTTCCAAAGCTATCTGCTTCATTTTTGTTAGCAGCCTACATCGGGCAAACAGATCTTAATAAATAAGTAAGAGCAATTTGTTAATTTTCTCTCTCATTGGAAAATCCTAATTTACAGTTTCAGTGGAAAATTCTCATACTGAAATTTACATATACACAAAAGTATATTTTCTTATACAAAAGTGTGGAAAAGGCAAAAGATCTATCAATTCAAATGAACAATGTAGGAACACTGTGCAATATGTGCCAACAATAATCTCTGGGAAGAAAACACAGAGAAAAAGTCCTTGAATAAGTTTTGCAAAGGGGAAGGGGGGGGAAGAATAAAAGAGATGGTGGATTACAACTACCTCTTTCAAATGTTCTTTTAAAATATATATTAACCGATCAAGGGTAACGTAAATATCATCCGAACACATCTATTACGCTCAAAACATACAATCTTTACAAAAAAAAATCCTACATCTTAGAAACGATAAGAAATGACAATAATCCAAGTGGAAATGCAAACATGCTCACAGCAACTCGACTGGTGTTTAGGGGAAAAGCACTTAAAAAAGGACTGTACCTTTAGATCAAACCCTGCAGGCAAAAGAACCCACATAGTCAACAAAAAAAGAGAAGCAGCATTTTACATCTTTTTATGATTTGAATCCACAGTAGATTTGGTTAGAACAACTGAGAGGAAAAAAACTGTGTCTTTGTATAAATCATCTGCCCCACTTAGGATTTTTAAGAGCTTTATATAACAACTACTGGTTTATTGGCAGATTATTAGAATTTGGACCAGGATCACTAGGCAAGGCCCGTATTAATAATAATGTGGTTTATGTGGTGTAGGGTCAGATCAGTAAAGAGCTGTTAACAGATGACAAGTTTGATTACCGTTGGCTGTAGGCAAGACATATGGATCCCTTAGGAACAGCAGCACAGGCTGGTGGGACAGTTTGCTGGAAAGGTCAAGAACAGGAATGTCAGCATCAAGGGATGGTAAACAGGATATACTACAAACTACCTTTGATAAAGTGAGGTGACCCAAGCTGCTCAGGAATAACGTAAGTATGTTTATATGCCCAAACTCTGTGGAAAGGAGAACATTTTCTGGGAGCAAAGCTCACTATTGCTTAGTGACATTTAAAATGACAGCATCAGTTTGAAATTTGAGATGAAGGGGTCACACTCCACTGTGGTGGTGGTAGTGGTGATGATGGCTTTAAGCCACCATTGAGCCCTCCCGATTCTGGGCTGTTCTGTGGTCCGTAAGAATATTTAGACTACCATGGGGCAACCTCTACATTAAGTTAGCCTCCTGGGCTGCCTAATGGGCCACAGAACTACTTGGAATTTGTGCAATACTCCTGCTCCAGATACTACCCCAGCACACCCCCTATACCAAGGCTTCTGAGAGTATAAATGGGAGGCAGCCTTATGGCTGCTGTTCACAATAGCTATGTCTAGGGAACCCTCCCTGGCCAGTAGCAGGGCTGCTAAGGCCCCTTCACACTGCTCTGACTCTTTTACGTACAGTAAAGGGGCCAGAACAGGAGTAGGTTTTTTTCCTTTTTAAATGAGATAAGTAATTTCAGGTGCTATATCCGAATGCTCTTGCCAAGCTTTCAGATTTTACAATCACATTTTCCTGGTTTTCGTTTTTATTAAATGTTCATCTCTTCCCATGTGAAAGACCCATGCAAACAAGAGCAACTAACTGACTGACTGAATCCAGTGAAACCGAATGCATGCAAAGTTCTGTCAAAAGCATGGGGAAAAAAATCTCATTTTTTTTTCAATTATAGTCCTGTTACAAACAACACCCAGCATGGGGTAAAAATGTTCACAGAGAGAGTTAAGATGAAGGTATCCCGTTAAGTTTCTGTAAGAAATTCCAGAATATAAATTGAAGAGAGAGATGTGCAATTCATACTACAAACAGAGCTGGTCCAGCTTATGAAACCAGATGCAATGTTTAATAAATTCACCCAAAATTGAATGCCAAGCTATTGCACTTTTGTCAATTGCTGGAACAAATGCAGGATGCCCTTTGTGTGTGTGTGTAATTACTTCAGTGTCCTTGTTTTATATATTAGTAGACTATTAAACCAATTTCCTTAGGAAAATTAGCAAAGGAAGCATGGCTTTTATTTACTTACACCTCATTTAGTTGTCTAGAAATGCTAGCAGTAATTGTGAGTTGCTCACCTTGATTCTTCAGATTCTGTTTCATCAAAAGAACTAAAACAAAAATGCACACAAATTAGATTATGCTTGCTTATAACAACATTAACATACAACTCCACATACAAAGAAAGCTGTTAATAAACAGCTATGAAAGGAAGGACCCTTTTTCTGGTCAGTGGCTATGTAATGCATGCAATTAATATGGAAGAACTCTCATGGATTTTATTGTGATCACAGCTTGTAAGTGACAACATATATTTCACTGGAATAGATTCACATGCATAAATATATACAAGTGATGGGGTACAATTCCACTGAGAGATTCTGGTTGACATCATTAACTACAAGAGAAGAGTGTCAAGTAGCTTGTCCCTAAATCACCAAAGCTGGCATATTTACATTTTTGCAGGGGATAATAAAGTTAGCACATTTATGTTTCATATTAATATTGACAGCAGCATAACTGATAACATTACACTAGCTATAAGTGAAGTATGTTTGCTGTTATATGAGCATTTTCAAACCAATATCAAGTGTATGATAAGTAAAGTAATCCCTACATATCTTAAAGAGATTCTGTATGTACTGAACGTGAACAATGATTTCCCAAGCTCACAGTTTGGAGCTACAATTACAAGGTTTTGTGAAAAATCATGACCCAGATCAAAGTATTTTTGGAAACCCCCATGTAATGGAGTACAAAAGGCTATGAGGCTGCCCTGACAGCTTCCTTTGCATTCTTCTGCTGGGGTGAGGGCAGTGTTTACTACAGTGTGGAAGAAAGCAAGGACCTGACCCACAAACCCTGTCCAAGATCCCTTTGCCTCCACAGTAGTTCTGGTCTGCTGTGGATCTGGCCCCACTGACTGATAGCACAGCTCTACTGGCAACTTCCTTGACCACAGTTAGGCTTTGGGAGTGAGATCCTTACCCCCGCTCCAGCCATTCTAAACCAGGTAAAAGGGCTGTAGCAGAATAAAGGGGCTCTAAACCCCCTAGATCTGCTTGGGGAAGGGTTCCCTGGTGCAGGAACCGTGGAAGACAGTTCTAAGGCCACTTTCGTAGTTCCATCTCATAAGCCCTGGCATGGTAGGGAAAGGGTTGGGGCAGGAGGATGTGTCAGGGGCAGGGCCGCAGCACACAATACTGTGGGGATTCTGGGCAGTGATGCAACCTGTAGGGCAGCCAAAGAAGGGCTGTTTAAATTTCTGCGGGGACTGCGCTGCCCGTGGGTAGGCTCAGGATAGGGATGGCACAAACATGGCTTTAAACCTCTTTACCCATCCTCCTTCCCCAAGGCTATGAGTGTTGTGCTGCACCTCCTAGAAGCAGAGAATTGCACCCTAAGAGTGGAAAGTACAGCAGAATGTAATATCATTTGACTATATTATTCTGGAAATCTCTGGTATACTTAAGGAAGGATAATGTGCATCTTCGTGCCCCCTTCATCCAAACCAACCCTGAACCCTTTCCTGGAAGGGAAGTGTGGACACCATGGAGATGGCTGATCCCCATTTCCACATGAAGATGGGGGAAGCCATGCACTGAGGGTCACCGGTTACAATTTGTCCCCATATAAGTAAAAGCAGATTCCAACAACCCCCTCCCCCCCGCCACAAACACACCATAGACTGGAAATCTTGTGGATGTCTTTAAAAAAATTTTTTTTGGTCGGTATTTCAAAGATCAAAGATTAGAAAATCCCATTTTTTTCTATCTTGCTCTCATCTAAGGCTGTTTCTGCTTTGCTTTCAATGGATATACAATAAAAGTCACCCTTTTGTTTTTGTACGGGATGTATTTTATTTTACCATCTTTTTATAGCTACGCAAATATACCCACAATGAAACTAATGCTCCTTTTAGTTATAGTGGTGTAAATTAGCAGCAAATCCATTTTAAATCAATGGCGTTAAGTCGTCAGAGAACTAATACAGCGCGAGAGGAGAATCAGCTCTGCCTTGTTTTTCTGTACCGTTTGAGTTGTTTTAGTTAATGAGTTCTTACCCATAACTTTCTGCCTTCGGCAGAGATGGGACATGCCGAACATTCAGGAAGTCTAAAAATATTTTTGGGAGATCTTCATTTTCTAAAATGATAGTCTGTAATACAGAAAATACACAATATCATTCAGTTCTTTTCTCATTCTTTTTATTTATCCTCTAACAATAACTTTTAATAAGCAAACCACAATTAATCCAATTATTTTCTAATCACACAAGTTTACTAAAGTAAACATCTTCCAATACCACACTCCATGTTACTAAATTCTGAGATTATGTCAGATTATGGTGATGCAGCACTGCCCTTTCCCACGCCAGTATCAGTGACGAACATTTACCCCCCAAGAAAAGGTTTACTATAAGTTTGAATCTTAAATTTGATTTTTGGTACATTCATTTCAGAATAAAATGTTGGTTTTGTTGCCCCTTTTAAAAATCAAAATCAACAGCAGCACATGCTTAATGACCTCAGCTATTTCATTTCCAGCACTTGAAAGTATCCCATCCATCATGGCAGTAGGAAAAAGGAACTCTCCTGTGTGTTCATGGGCTTTCTCAGTGTTATTAATGCAAGATTTAGGGAATGTTAACAAGGTGAGTTGTTTGTTTGGCTTGACAGATAGGCTTACAATGCACTGGTCACATCTATAGTGTGAAAAGAAAAGAAGAAAGAAATACTTGTGGCACCTTAGAGACTAACAAATTTATTTCAGCATAAGCTTTCGTGGACTACAGTCCGCTTCGTCGGATGCATGGAATGGAACACTCAGTGAGAGGATATTTATACAGTCAGAGAAACATGAAAAGGTGGAAGTAACCATATCAACTGTAAAAGGCTAATTAATTGAAAGGAACTGTTATCAGTAGGAAAGAAACTTTTGAAGTGGTAAGCAACATGGCCCATTACAGACAGTTGCACGGGCTGAAATTGTAGAAAAGCAGCATCACTTGCCCCATAACCTCAGCCGTGCTGAACACAACGCCATCAACAGCCTTAGGAACAACTCTGACATCATAATCAAAAAGGCTGACAAAGGAGGTGCTGTCGTCATCATGAATAAGTTTGAATATGAACAAGAGGCTGCCAGGCAGCTCTCTAACTCCACATTCTACAGGCCTTTATCCTCTGATCCCACTGAGGAGTACCAAAAGAAACTACACCATCTGCTCCAGAAACTCCCTGGAAAAGCACAGGAACAGATCTGTACAGACACATGCCTAGAACCCCGACCAGGGATATTCTATTTGCTACCCAAGATCCACAAACCTGGAAATCCTGGATGCCCCATCATCTCGGGCATCGGCACCCTAACAGCAGGATTGTCTGGCTATGTGGACTCTCTCCTCAGGCCCTATGCTACCAGCACTCCCAGCTATCTTCGAGACACCACTGACTTCCTGAGGAAACTACAATCCATCGGTGATCTTCCAGACAAACACCATCCTGGCCACTATGGATGTAGAAGTCCTCTACACCAACATTCCACACAAAGATGGACTACAAGCCATCAGGAACAGTATCCCTGATAATGCCACGGCTAACCTGGTTGCTGAACTTTGTGATTTTGTCCTCACCCACAACTATTTCACATTTGGGGACAATATATACCTTCAAGTCAGCGGCACTGCTATGGGTACCCGCATGACCCCACAGTATGCCAACATTTTTATGGCTGACTTAGAACAACGCTTCCTTAGCTCTCGTTCCCTAATGCCCCTACTCTACTTGCGCTACATTGATGACATCTTCATCATCTGGACCCATGGAAAAGAAACCCTTGAGGAATTCCACCACGATTTCTCAATTTCCATCCCACCATCAACCTTAGCCTAGAACAGTCCACACAAGCGGTCCATTTCCTAGACACTACTGTGCTAATAAGTGATGGTCACATAAACACCACCCTATACCGGAAACCTACTGACCGCTATACTTACCTACATGCCTCCAGCTTCCATCCAGAACACACCACACGATCCATTGTCTACAGCCAAGCTCTAAGATACAACCGCATTTGCTCCAATCCCTCAGACAGAGACAAACACCTACAAGATCTCTACCAAGCATTCTTAAAACTACAATACCCACCTGCTGAAGTGAAAAAACAGATTGACAGAGCCAGAAGAGTACCCAGAAGTCACCTACTACAGGACAGGCCCAACAAAGAAAATAACAGAACGCCACTAGCCGTCACCTTCAGCCCCCAACTAAAACCTCTCCAGCGCATCATCAAAGATCTACAACCTATCCTGAAAGATGATCCCTCACTCTCACAGATCTTGGGAGACAGACCAGTCCTCGCTTACAGACAGCCCCCTAACCTGAAGCAAATACTCACCAGCAACCACACACCATACAACAAAAACAAAATCCCAGGAACCTATCCTTGCAACAAAGCCCGTTGCCAACTCTGTCCACATATCTATTCAAGTGACACCATCATAGGACCTAATCACATCAGCCACACCATCAGGGGCTCGTTCACCTGCACATCTACCAATGTGATATATGCCATCATGTGCCAGCAATGCCCCTCTGCCATGTACATTGGCCAAACTGGACAGTCTCTATGCAAAAGAATAAATGGACACAAATCTGACATCAGGAATCATCACATTCAAAAGCCAGTAAGTGAACACTTTAACCTCCCTGATCATGCAATGACAGATTTAAAGGTAGCAATTTTACAACAGAAAAACTTCAAAAACAGACTCCAACGCGAAGTTGCTGAACTGGAATTAATATGCAAACTAGATACCATTACCTTAGGTCTGAATATTGACTGTGAACGGCTCGGTCATTACGTTAATTGAATTTATTTCCCTCCCCCCCCCCCCCCACGGTTAAATATCCTTAACTCCTTTGTGTCAACTGTCTGTAATGGGCCATGTCGCTTACCACTTCAAAAGTTTCTTTCCTACTGATAACAGTTCCTTTCAATTAATTAGCCCTTTACAGTTGATATGGTTACTTCCACCTTTTCATGTTTCTCTGACTGTATAAATATCCTCTCACTGAGTGTTCCATTCCATGCATCCGACGAAGTGGACTGTAGTCCACGAAAGCTTATGCTGAAATAAATTTGTTAGTCTCTAAGGTGCCACAAGTATTTCTTTCTTATTTTCTTTTTGCTGACACAGACTAACACGGCTACTACACTGAAATCTATAGTGTGGTCACCAATGACAAAGGCCTGGTGAAAGAGCTACTATCTAGAACTGCCATATTGTTCCATATTAACAATGTATGGCCTGGAATCCATTCCTCTTCCCAAATATTTTTCACCAAACAGATGATTTGTAGTTTTATGAGTAAATTAATCAGAAATAGATTTAATAGAAAAGGACACAACAGGTAAATATGATTTTTAAATACCCATTCACCATGAGAGACAGACTGATTTTTTAAGAACTCGATAGACTTCTACAGTTTTATAGTAACTGGTAGGAGGCAGTTAGTAGCTGGTCTCCACTCCTCACATAAGACAAATAAAATAGTTCACAAACACATGTCATGGTTTCTCTGGAGGATTAAGGCCCTATTCACTCGTCACTCATACTGCTGAACATCTCCACTTGTTACTACAAAAGCCATACATATGTATGGCACTTAACAGCTAAAAGGCACAGTCACTCTGCTGAGGGGCTTTCCATCTCAGAGGCCTAATCCAGCAAACAATGCATATGAGTAACTTTACTCACATGAGTAAAGTTTGATCAAAAGAAACTACTCACACAAGTAAACTGCATACTGTGCTTGCAGGATTAGGCCCTTCGATAGAACAGAACCATTGTGACAGGGTGAGAAAACACGAGGCAAGGGTTGGTAATGGGAGGGAGCATTACACTATACAAGCTTATGAGACAACATTCCTATTGTATGTAATCTAAACTTATACAATACAAAAGCTTATTTCTTCAATTTGGTTAACGTGGTGCAGTAGTACATGTGGGGCAAAAGCAACTCAACTATTTGTGTAACAAAAAAACCTAGTTAAGATTCACAAACATTACCATAAAATATGGGTAGACTTAAAAATAGAAATACATTTTAAAATAAGATATATGCACATCAGTTCTTTTTTTAACTCTTCTTTCGGGACTTGAGTTCAGGGTTCTGTATTTCTCCAGCAAGAGCTGATGTCATAACAACATGTTTAATATAAACAACCCTCGATCGAGAATGCAGCTCCCGAACTGTTTTACTGTGACACCACCTCTTACAAGAGAAACAAAGTTCTCAAGTCTTGGCTGGTACAAAGCCTTTCAGTTCACCTTTAAATGAGGATGCAGCATTAAATGCTTCTTCATTTACATTCTGTGAAATCAGCACTATAGTGCTGCAAAATTCATCTTGCTCTGCATTCAAGTTATGCATGGGAGGAGGGGTGGAGGGGGATGCATATTCAAAGGACATGTGAATTGCATAACAATGTGCACTATTTGCTCAAACAAAAACAATTTACTAATATTAATCAATTTTCCACCAAAAATCGTGTGTGCAAGAGCTGCTTCAGGGCATCTGTAATTTATGCACAATCCCTTAGTTCCACTTCTTGAGCTTTTCATACACCATGTTAGAGCAATTTGAGTGACTTGGTGAGGTTAGCTGCCGGTAAACTTAGAAAAAAAGAAGAGATGGTGGGGGGGAGGGGAAGGACATGTCACTGAACAAGAGAAGTTGTTCTGATGAGGCTAACATGTTATTGAAGCAAACTTATTTGTTGTTGCTGCTGCTCACTCAGTTATCATTCCAAGTCAAATCAACCCAAGTCTGGACAACTAGTTACACAGCGCCCCTGATTTCATTAAATTTGTTTAACTGCAATGTCTCCGATGGACATTATTTCCTTAGCCCAAGTCTACACTTTGGGGGGGGGGGGGGGGAGGTTCAATGTAAGGTATGCAACTTCAGCTACGAGAATAGCGTAGCTCAAGTTGACATACCTTGATCGACTTACTGCGGCGCCTTCACAGTGGCGAGTCGACTGCCGCCGCTCCCCTGTTGACTCCGCTTCTGCCTCTCGCGGTGCTGGAGTTCTGGAGTCGATGGGAGAACGCTCGGGGATCCATTTATCGCGTCTAGACTAGATGTGATAAATCGACCCCCGATAGATCAATAGCTACCCGCCGGCCTGCCCTTAGACATTTCAGGATCTTATTCCTATTAGTTTAGCACCCGTTCAAGCCCTTTATTTTGATGACCAGCAAACCTGAAACTGCAGAACTGCAAGACAGAGAGACAGACAGACATAACCCACCTTGATTTGATGTGGCATTTTGTCAGACTGTCATGAAGCAATAAAATAAAAATATTTTGATACGGCTTCATTGAACTACAGTACATTACCCAGATAATGCATGCCAAAAAGTCATAGCTATATTTGACATACTTCTAGAAACATTATTCCAGAATGTCATGATTTATTCCTTAATCCTAATTTGGGATCAAATTCTCTGCTGGCCCAACTCCATTGACTTCAGTGGAACTGGGCGAGTAGAGAATTTGGCCCTTTGATTTGTATGCCATATAATGGAAGGGCTGCAAGAGAAACTGAAAACAGGGAATGACAACTGACCAACATATGTAACAATTCGAAACTTTTCTGTATTTCTTTTAGTCTTGCAATTCAAAAAATTAATCAAATAAGTAGGGGCTGCAATCAGAACTAGTTCCATTTACAGGCGAGTCTCATCTTACGCTGGGGTTACGTTCCGCAGTCAGCGCGTAAAGCGAAAACCGCATATAGTCAAACGCTCATTGAGTTGAATGGCAGGCAGAATCGTCCGCACTACAGATACAGTTTGTAAATTGTTATTTTTCTCTTTTTTTGCCGATCGCGCAAAGCTGAATTCGCGCATGTTAAATGAGCGTAAGATGTGATGCACCTGTACCTGAAACAACCAATGCAATCATAAATTTTACACTTTCTCATTTAGAAAGTTATTTAAAGAATGCATATATTACAAACCATATTCTCCTTAATCTTTAAATAACAGATAAGCAGAAGAAGTGCTTCTCCTTGACTATATTTAAAATTGGTGATAAAACATATACAAATAAACCCATTTTCAGCCCAGTATGTGGTTATACATTTTAGATAGGAGCACAGTGAGCTATGTACGAGTTCTGTTACAAACTCCAAGACATATCTATGAAACAGGAAAAGATCACAGTATGGTTATAAATTAATGTCTGGAATTTTCAATGTATTTGAACTCTACTTAGCAAGACCATAGTTAGTCCAGTTCCAAACCCTGTGCCGTTTTAACAATCTGATTTAAGGAACAAGAGCAGCATATATGTTTTCTCTCCAAAATGAGAAGAGAACTAAAACACCTAACCCTACTGAAAGCAAATCATTTAGGAATTTTCTCCAGAAATACATTTTTCAAATTGGTCAGTTCCATCTGTGTTGAGTACCATGTTTTCTTCACATATTTTAAAAAGCTGTTTACCAATTCCTGCCACATTTTAATAAGCTACTGCATGCTCCTGAAAAATATAACACTGGAAATACTAGTGTTTACATCATTAGAAATGTCTTTTTTTTATCAAAAGGGTGCAATTATTATTATGTAACACTAAAATCCAGATTTTTCTACTTTATCAGCCTCATAAAATCATGTTCCCTCAGGATGTCATTGATTAGTTGCACATGTTCTTTCAGTGACATCCCAAATACTTAATTGTCAGTTATCTTTTCTCCTTCAGTAAGTAAAACATAGTCACAAAACTACACAGGGACTTGTTCTGCCTTAACCTTAGCTAGATGCCATCATGCAGTGGAAAACAGTGCTAAAATATCACAGGATAATGCTCTCCAACAAGGGAGACATATAAACAGCATAATGATTTCCCACGAGTTTCCTTTTTAGAAAATTGTCACTAAAGCCAGCATAAATGGTGACATATCTTCACAGAGGACACTGTGAAATCGAACACTGGCATTCTAGTTAGGTCCAAACCTACTCATCAGCCAATTATAACAGTAACTGAACATCTTGCTGAAAACTTGGACAAGACCAGTTTGCTAACCTTCCAAGATTGTGCTACAGAAATGCATTGTTTTCACTGATTGATTATTTCTTAACAAAACAGTTTTAAAAATTCATTGCTTCCAATCATCTATCATAGTTTCTCATGATCGGTGGAACACCTTTTAGTTAGGAGAGTCAGTATGGAGAGCTAAGTTACAGAGTTTCTAAGAGTCCTTAAAGCTTTTCCCTTTCATTCTGGTTTAGTCTGAGATGCCCTATTGTTAGGGTGAAAAAGTTCATGACAGTTTTTCCTCTCTTCACAAGGAAAGATGCTTCACAATACCTAATTCAGTGGTGCAGCTAAAAATGGGGGAGAAAAAAATCAATAGATCCTAGCTACAGTAAGTAGGCTGGAGTGTCAGTCTCCACTGGGACCGAAACCTACAAGCTTTTAGAGTGCTTTAGAGTCTATATTCTTCTATTTACCTGCTTTCCAGCAGCTGCTTACACAGTCCCATGAAATGATAAAAAGGTTAGCAAAAGAACGTATTAAACTAAAAAGAAGTAGACTACACGAAAGAACCTGGTTTCTGAGAATGATCTTTTCTTTTCCTGAAAAAGCAACAGAAGATACGCTCCTGCTAATCACATCAGAACGCTTGCTTCTTACCCAGCATGGTTCCATAGTGAAGAATTTCACTCTCTTCTTCAATAAAGCATATTATTGTATGCTGTTCTGGGACAATGTTATTTTCACTCTGCATAATTAACATACTAAGAAGCACACGCCCCTCCCCCCATAAAATGTTCTTCGGCAAAATGTGAATGCATAAGAATAAAAAGAGGCACTGAAACACTTAAATGTGTATAGAAAATGCAAGATATATAGAAAATATGCAGGAGGAAGTAGAAGTGATACTAAATGGAAAGCACAACCTTAGTGGACATACATTTAACTAGATTCTCACAAATGGAACGTTAAGAGTGATGGGTGCAATCTATGAAGGAGAGACAGAAGGGGAATAAAAAGTGGGAAGGAGGATACAAGCCCCTAAGCATTTACAAACCCAGTGAGAGATAGTCTGATAATTATCATAGCAGTGATATGCTGTACTTTGAAATGAAAAATAAACTGCAGGAGGCAATTGACTCAGATCCCCAGGACTGTAGGATAGTGGAAACATTCCTGAGCCAACTATCAGACTCTCAGATTACTATACTCTTGGGGAACTTAAACTACCTGCTGGGTCACAAATATGGCCTGACATCAATAAAAAAACCTCTTAGGATATGCAGAGGAGAATTGAACCAGAAAGAAGAGAACCCAAATAGTGGTGAGACTGTTGCTGGATCTACAGTAATGGTAAGCTGAAAGTTGCATGCTTGTGACCACGTGGTACTTAATAATATTACTTGGCACTTATCTAGACTTTCTAGTTTCAAAGCACTTTACTGAAATGAATTACTTTACTTAGACTCAATACACAAACAAACAAACAAGTTAAGTGACAGTAATAGCTGTATTATGTAGATGTTTAATAACGGGTTTTTGGTACCACTTTATGTTTAGCTAGTGACTACATAATAGCTGTGTGTGCAACTAGTAGTCCACTCCACATGTAATCAAATATACAATATTATTTTGAGGAAAAAGCATGAACAGGAGGTAATATTAAAATCTATGAGTGTAGAAGAACATAAGAGTAGTCTGAAAAGGTAGAAAAGGGAAAGTGCAACAGACAGTCCCTCTGAAAAATAAAAGCTAAAGGAACAAAGTGGTCAACATGGCTTTATGAGGGACTGCTCAAAGATTAGAGGTTTAAAACAAATCTCTCCTACAAATTAAGAAGCTGATGGAATCAAGCAAGAATGCGGAGTAGCTAAATGAAAAAAGATAAGGGCAGCAAAAGAGCAGAATAAGTTAATTCTATTCAAAATGGTTAATGTTAATAAAGGCTTTTATAAATATATCCTGGGAAAAAGTAGTCGAGAAAGCAGGCCATTAATAATGAAGACAGACAAAATCAACCCTGATTTTGCCTGAGCTGCGAACATGGTTTTTAAAAGTCAACATTCAACAACAAAAGAAAGCACAATTAAGAAGTAATTAAGATCTTGTCAATACAGCTGCTGACAACAAGCAGGTACTGGAATACATGAGAAAACTCTCTCTTTCTCTCTCTCTCTCTCTCTCTGTGTGTATGTATATATATATATATACACGCATTAGTGCATCCAGAAGATATGCATCCTAGGGTGTTAAAGGAAGTAGGTAATTATGTTTGAAAAGTCATGGGTGAAGTACTGGGGAAAAAAACAAATGTTTTACCAGGCTTTTAAAAAGAGAAACATGAGGAAAAAACAAACACACAGAGTAGGTATGAATTTGTAATATTGCATGAAGGCAAAAGAATAAAATAATCACTGCAGTTTTGGCTGAATGCATGGAACCTTCCCATTATGGAACAATGCAGTAACAGTCCCTCTCCCCAAGGCACTGGTGAGATCATACGCAGAATGTGTGTACAGTTCTGATCACCTTAATATCAAAGATGTTGGAGGGCATTTAAAGAAAAGCAACAAAGATACATAAGGGATAAGAGAAACTGTCTTATGAAGAAAGATTAAAAGAGCTAAATACATGTTACATACAAATAAACTACATTAAAAGAACATTATTCAGGTTGCAAAGTCAAATATTCAAAAATTAGGAAATGTGATTGCTGCAACTGCATGCAGGTCCTTGTCCGCTGGCCATGAGAAAAAGGGGTAATTGCCCCTTTAAGGGCTCCATGTGCAACTGGTAGCAGAGAGGAAGGAAGGAGAAAATTTACCTGGACAGAGCAGGTAGCAGCAGGAAGCAGTGCTGTTAAGGAGCTGAGGTGTGCCCCCAAGCCCAAGAGAGATGCATCTGTGGTTACAGTCACTGTCAGTGCTGGCTAGAGGAAGGGTACCTCTGCCCCTACATTGCGATGAATCTTCCACCAGTCTAGGGAATGCTTCACCCACTGGGGAACCGACACCTGCTTGTCTAGACTGCGCCTGTTTGGTGAGTAAACTGTTCCGAGCCCCCCCAGAAACAGCGGAGGTGTAACTTCGCATGCTCCGTCATGAAAGTGCAAGTGGCCATTTGACCCAGAAGTCGAAAGCAGTTTCTGACTGAGGTCTGGGGGCTGTCTTGAGTTGTTTTGATGAGGCTCAATAATGTCTAGAACCTGTCCATGGGAAGAGATGTTCTGGATGCCGGGGAATCCAGATTAAGTGCCCCTATGAACTGTATATTCTGAAGTATCAGAGGGGTAGCCGTGTTAGTCTGGATCTGCAGAAGCGACAAAGGGTCCTGTGGCACCTTATAGACTAACAGAGGTATTGAAGCATAAGCTTCCGAAGAAGTGGGTATTGACTCACGAAAGCTTATGCTTCAATACCTCTGTTAGTCTATAAGGTGCCACAGGACCCTTTGTCGCTTCTGTATATTCTGAATGGGTGTTAGTGTGGATTTTTTCTATGTTCAAACTGGAGGTCCAGGTCCAAAAACAAAAGAGCACTGTCCTTGAGTGTCGACTCATGAGTAGCCAATCATTGACGTAAGGGAATTCCACTATAGTCTGGTGACGCAGGTAGGCAGCCATTGAGAATACTGTCGGAGCTGAGGAGAGGTTGAAGGGGAACACTTAATACTGGAAATGATCTTGGCCTACCACAAATTAGAGGAATCTTTTGTGAGAGGGGTGCATCGCTATATGGAAGTATGCATTCTGGAGTTCAAGGGCCGAAAACCAATACCCTGAATCTAGAGAAGGAAGTACAGCTGCCAGGATCACCATCCTGAATTTCTGGGGTCTCACAAATCTGTTTAGGCACCTTAGATCTAGAAATGGTTTTCATCCTCCATTCTTCTTTGGTACGAGTAAATAATCTGAACAGAAGCCATTTCCCCTACATTGAGCAGGTATCGGTTCTATTGCTCCTAAATGAAGAAGTGTGTTTAACTTTCTGCCTCAGCAGGGGCTTGTGAGAGGGGTTGATGAAGAGGGACAGGGAAAGGGAACGAGGAGGAGGAAGTGAGGTAAAGTGGAAGTTGCAGCTCAATGATATAACTTTCAGCACCAATTTGTCTGAGGCAATACGCTCCCATGCATGCTGGAAGTGGGAGAGTTGGTTTCCAAATGGGGGAAAGTGGGCAAAACACTGAAGCTGGCAGGCTAATGAGGGGTGGGAATTCAAAACCTCAACTGTCCCTTTGATGATATTGCCTTGTGTGGAGCCACATCAGTTGGGTTAGAGTCTGTTTCTCTGGAACCTGTGCTGGTTGCTAGGGGGGTGGGGGGTTCCATGGGTGTCTGCAATCCAGAGAATTGTATAGGGTGGGGATCTCTAAGCTGTTTGCGATCTGCTGAACTTCCGTTTGTTTGCAGGAGTACAGGTGCCTAACAAGAATACTGTGGCCCTGGAATCTTTAAGGGTATGTGATGACTCATCAGTGTACTCTGCAAACAACTTCTGTCCATCAAATGGGAGATCCTCAACCATATTTTGAACTTCCCTGGGACAGGCAGACAATTGCAGCCAGGAAGCCCTATGCATCTCCATCGCTGCAGAGATGGAATGGGCTGCAATGTCTGCTGCCTTGTGTGCCTCCTGTAAAGATGATTGTGCCGAGAACTTTCAGCAACAGTGGCTTGGAATTGTTCTCTCTGATCTGGGGAAAGGTGCTCAATAAATGACCCAAATTTCATTTGGTTGGTAAAGTTATACTTGGCCATCAACGCTGGGTAATATTCAATATGAAATTGCAGTGTACCCAATGAGTAGGCCTTCCTTCCCAAGAGATCCAGGCAGTTTTGATCTCTGTTGTATGGGGTAGATTTATAAAGGTATTGTTTTCCCCACTTGTTCACCATATCAACAACTAGAGAATTGGAACATGGGTGGGAGAAGAGGATTCAGAGTTCTTGGAGGGGACTTAATATTTTTCTGTCAGCCCTCTTACAAGTGGGTGTCACTGTAGCTGGGGTTTGCCAGATGGTTCTAGTGGGTTCCAGTAGAGCCTTGTTAATGAGAAGGGCAACTCTAGATGGAGTCACAGCATTCAGAATGTCCAGTAGCTTGTATTGGATTTTTCTGATCTCCTCAAGGCAATCTGTAGAGAGTCTGCCACCCACTTCACAAGGTCCTGGAACTTGCAAAAATCATTGGCTATAGATGGGGGGTGAAGAGGCATCAGGGCCTCACCCGGAGAAGAGGACAAGATGGTGGTCTGAGGCGTGGCTTCTTTGTCCACCCTTGACTCCTGCTCCTCAAATGTTTTCTCCTGCTGCTGGGGAGGGGAAGCTTGGGTCTCCCTATCATCCCAATGGGATAGGGTCAGGGTCCCAGAGAACTGCCAACAATAGGCTGCCCAGGGAGCAGTTATTGGTTATTGGATAAAATAGGGTTTAGAGGAAAGCATTCCTTAAGGAAGTGGGGAAGTTGGGTTTGGGGCTCCTACATCTGGTATAGCCAGGAGCTGACCCCCTTCCTTTTATAGCCCAATTAACCCTCATACGAAGGGAGGACATGGGATTCCAGGACTGGGATGGCTGGGAGCAGGTTGGGGATTGTGTGGAAAGGATGACCTGCACTACAAAATTTATTGCTGCATATTTTAACTGAATAAAATTGTGGCCTGATTGAACCACATCCATTGCCTCCTGACTTTCCTCCAGCGTGGCTGGACAATACCAGATTTACAGTTGTCTGTGCAACAGAATTCTGACTCCTTGTGTGTTCACTGAATGAGGCAGGGGCCCCGTGAAAGAAACCAGCAGGTGATCATGTAACTAAAGACTGTGTCATAATGCACATGCACAAAGGGACCAAATTAAGGTTGTACAAGAAACTTTAATTCTGGTCATTCCTAACTTTCAAGAGTTTGAATAAATAATGTTATTTAATGGATTTTATGTTAGGTAATTTCCTAGCTTCCTGCAACTGTAATAACCCCTCCATCATACATATTCAGCAGGGCAAAACCCTGAATCGTCAACACTGCAGCACATACTTTTTGGTTGAAATTTTCCATGCTCCTCTCTGGCTGTAGATTAATTTATTTTTCAGAAGAGTTGAGCAACATCCTCTCACTTATAGTTGAGTTTTGTGAAAGTGATTAGAACTTTCTTGTCACGGAAATAGTCCTTAATGAAGAGTACATGCACAACCAAGTTTGAAAAAATGGATTCACAGAAGGAGTCAGACCTCCCTGTCACTATTTGCATGGAGAGAAGCCAAATCCAGGAGAATCACATTCCTGCGCTCAGAAATAGGGAGCTCTCCCCCAATCAGTGGCCTCCCCAGTAATTGAAATTAGGGGGGGGTGTTCGAATTTACTGGAGGGGTGTCACTAAATTGGCATGTAACTAGTTCACAAAACTGGGGGGGTGTTGGGGAAATTCAGGGGTGTGTGTGTAGGGAAATCACTGTCCCCAATCCTACAGAGGCTCCTCCGCCAGTGCAGCTGTATTTAGATGAAATATAAATATTGTAGCATGTTGGATATTGTTAGTAAAATAATGTGTTAAAATGTGTGAATTCAACTGGACTATAGTTTAAAAATGGCCCTGAAATGGCAGTTCTCTCTGATGGGTTTTTACTTCATCGGAAAGATGTTCCACAGCCTTAACTCCACAATACCCATTTTGTGGTTGTGGGCCTGGATGAGGGTCAGATGGCATGAGATACTCTCCACAATACTGACAGCTTCATGCATATGCACACAAACACAAGACGACCCAGAAATATTTAATTCACTCATTTACATAGTTCCCTACGCTAACCACAAAGCACTGCAGCAAAGATGCAATTCAACTCCACAGTAACTTTTCTTGTTTTGTCTTCCTGATATTTCCTTACTAGAGGTTTTGGGTCAGAGTAACTTCTGAGAAATGATGTGACATTCATTCCCTTTGAAACTAATTACATTAAGCAGCAGGTGCCCACACCAAGTCAGAACAAGAGAATGCAGAAAGAGTAGGGAATTCACTGCACTTGGGGTTAACACACTCATTTCCAAGGAGATACTTCAAGCCTGAATCTCCACAACTTCACTAGTTGTGTCATTTGTGCAGAGATAAAGTACGGATCACTCAATTAACAAAAAACATGTAGGTGTGAATGAATATTTGTATCTTATCAGGAAAATGATAGAACACACAGCACAAATATCTGGTTGAATCCAGAGTCTGCGTTGTTCATTATAATTTGTAATGTGTTAGGGAACCCACTGAAAGAAAATAAGTGTCCCCAGTTTTAAAAATTCTGGAGCTTATTTCAAGTTTTCAGCATCTTTCAAAAAGCACACTAACACTCATGTTGCATTCAAAAAAGGCTACTTTAGAAATTTGTCTGTCTGTGCTAAGCAAAAGTAGCAAATAATTCTATTGTTTTTGTAAAGTGGAATTTATCACAGTTTAACAGACAATACTACTGTATAGTATTTTGCGCAATCTGAATTCTGGAGCTCATTATGTAAACTGTTTTCACAGGAGCAAAGAGCCAGTAGGAAAGTCCATGGAACTCTTTTAAATTCTGGAGGGCTGTAGGAGCTACAAAGTTTGGGGAAAACAGAAGTTATTTTCTCTTTATACACATTTTTATGACTCAGAACAGAAATAAAGTGAAAATGTTTTCATAGTGAAAACAAACAATTTCACAGTAGAAAAGAACTGTAACCATGAAATACCTTTTAATAACACTCAGATTTGTCTAGCTATACTGGATTACATTAAATTATCTCTTGTTTACATTGGTTCTTATGTTTAAAACATTTCCCTTGTCCCATTAGAAAGTGACATCTAATTAAAGTGACAACAATGCAGCAATGCTATACTGACAGGACGAACACTGATTCAAAAGCATCTGCTTTCTGAATGACTAAAAAGGTTTAATCTCTGCAAAACAAATAATTTTTTTAAATTGCTAATCACTACATTTTAATGGCCAAGATTCAAATATTCTCTATCTACTATGATGGTTGCAATCCTTTACCCTCCCATAAGTGTTGTGAAACAAACTGCTGACATGAAAGGTTAGTAACATCTAACTAGTCTGGGTTGGACCTTCTGAAACAAGGTAGCATTATACAGACAGAGAGCAGAAATAAATGTACAGATGTGTCAAAGCATATGAAGCAACCCATATTGTTTTAAAAAGTTTACTTGGAAGTTTATACATACGGTGTAAAGTAATAGATTAAAAGTCTTTGATAAAGACCAAAATAAAACTATGCTATGAAAACTTATTTGTCAATACCTGGTTGTGGGGACAGTATAGAAGGCATGCTTTTAAACACTGATGATTCTTTAAATTAAAAAGGAGAAGAATATAAGAGGACATAAGATAAAAGCAAATAACTACCAATTTAGTGGTAACTGCTCAAGTGCTTTTATTCTCCAGGACCAATAATAAAGAGCAAGGAGATACTCAAAACAAAATAGCAACCAATTTAAAATGAAGACCAAACATGTAACAGTAGTGTCAAAGTGTGGAAGTCACTGAAGCAAGAACTAAGAGACAAACCAAAAGTTTAGCAAGATTAAAAAAATTAGACAAACATTCATGTTGTGACAGGTACTGTAATCGCATGCAGTATCTTTGAAGACCATATATTGTATTAAATCTATGAATGGTTTATGTATGACTGTGTTCTACTCCATGGGGGAAGGTCACC
This sequence comes from Chelydra serpentina, assembly GCA_037349315.1. NCBI lineage: Eukaryota > Metazoa > Chordata > Testudines > Chelydridae > Chelydra > Chelydra serpentina. Next base: position 36,311,964 of record JBAIAC010000042.1, read on the forward strand.
ACAGCTCCCTCAAGAACTAAAAACAGTGGGAAGTGATCACTGAGACTAACGACTCTAGAGACATATCACCACCTGGAGTGGTTTGCATATGCTGGTTCAAGCCAGGTTTTCCAGAGACAGACACATAGGGGCCGACTTTCGGCCCTGCCCGTGGGTGCTGTCACCCGGCGTCGGGGGCGGGGCCCCGCCCGATGCCGGGCCCCGCTCCCGACGCCGGGTGACGTTGCGGGGCCCCACCCCCGACGCCGGGTGACGTTGCGGGGCCCCGCCCCCGACGCCGAGTTGCCCAGCGTCGGGGGCGGGGCCCCCGCAACGTCTCCTGGTGCCCGGTAAGTTTCCCGCGGGTCCGGGGCGGGCGGGGAGTTGCCGGTGGGTGCAGAGCACCCACCAATTTTTCTCCGTGGGTGCTCCAGCCCCTGAGCACCCACGGAGTCGGCGCCTATGGACAGACACACAAAGAAAGGGTTTTTGGTATGAAACAATGAGCTTGAACTGACACAAGGCCTTCTTTCTGATACAGCAGATAGACAGGACCTTCTGTCCGAGGGGGGCACTAACTGTTGTGGATGTGTTGGAAAGACTTTTGCCTGCTAGGCTTCAGAAGACTGATGGTATGTTTTCTGTGTGTTTAAATCTGTTTATTGCTGTTGGGAGGCGGAGTTGGTCTGTTTTCTCTGTAATGCGTTTGCCTCAAGAATAAACGTATTTGCTTAGAAAGAGCTGTGTGGCAACTTGTAACTGCAGGCAATACACTGTTTATAGGCCTTGGAGACAGGGACAGGCCTTTACAGCTCTGCTCAGAAGGAAGTGCTACAAGAGTCCCTGCCCAGAGACGGGTAATGCCTGGAGCCCGGAGCCTTATCTGGGCACTTCTGAAGTTAACCATGGTGGGTGGAGGTGGAATACAGATGCAGTTACCCTGTAACTGTGACACGTTACCTAAAGTAGTATGTATCTTCACCAATTAGGTCAAGAAGCAGAGGGCTCTTAGCACTTATACTTCTAAAGATAAGGTAATTCACTTGTGGAGCTTGGAAGGGTATGTTCTTTCCAGGTTAATATACTGGCCAGGGACAGACTATTTTTTGTGATGGAATATTTATTAGCATCCTTAATTTTAGTTTGTCTTTTGGTTACTTATGCTGTATTGAATGCTGTCAAACTTAATTGACACATTCTCTCACTAATACTTGATAAGAAAAACTACCTGAAAAAAGCTCTTCAAAGTAGAATTTTATTCACTTCACTAACCTGCAAACCTAATAACTCTCACAAAAAAATCCTGCAGTCTCACCTCACATTTCAGAAGAGATTTGGTACCCAATGACTTGGTTCTGTGAGGTACCGAGCAGCTCCTGTGGAACCCATGCACTGAGGTCCACAGTGTGCAGAATCAAGTCCAGTGTGTTGCAGCGAGGTTTCACACTACTAACAAGTCAATACTTTTGTAAAATATAATGCGAAGCATTTGGCAATATACTATATAGTGCTATGAACAAAAATCTAAACTACACTGATCAAAATGAATGAACAAAGTAGGTGTTCTGATGCAGCATGCTTGATTTAAAAAAAAAATCTTAGGTATTTGCTTATTTATGAATTCAATCTGTAAGGGGTCTATGAATTCAATCCGTAACGCATCTTACTTTAGTGAGGTTCTACTGTTTTTAGAAATGCTAGAACCTCTCTTTCTGCTTAGACACATAAATCTAACTTTTCGTTTATACACAGCGAGGAAGTTACACTGTAAGGTTTTTCCTTTTTTGGACGAGGAACAAAGAGTCCTTCCTCGTTTACTCCCAACTCCTTTTTGAAAACACCCCCCCCCACCACCACTCCTTCTGTGAAATGAGCATGCCTAGTTACATGCTGCTCCGTAACTATAGGAGCAAATCAATAGCAGCTGAATGCCATCTGCTTCGGGCAGCAGAACAGCACCAAAAGTGTGAGCAATGCATCTTCTCTTATTGAAAGGTTATTTTATGCAAGTAAACAATTCATCGTCTTCTTGCACGCTTGATGCTCATTTACCACTTTTGATCAATAAAATATGCAAAACAACAAAAAAATTGAATCCTAAGAGTAGTTCTGATGCCAGTGTGATAGTTAATCAATATCAGGTTTCTGTTCAGTAAGGCAAGCAGTGGGGGTATCCTATTGTATGAGCCCATGAAATCTGAGGAAACGTGTGTTGCTGTCTCTAAATACAATACTTTGCGAAAGTTAGAAACCCAACTTTTAGCCAAAACTTTGGCTGCAATGTTTTTATGGTAAAAATTTCTAATACCTAAAGGGTACATGTGTCAGCCTGTCTGGTACTTTTACTAAAACAAAGAACCTGCTGTAATACTGTTAATAGAGCTACAGTACCATTAACATGAATATTTGGTTAGTTCATAGCCATTAAAAGACATGCTTTGGACGGCAACCCATTCAGTTTCATTCTAAACCTGCTCTGCCTTATTAAATCTTGGTTTTCAATGTATTCATGTTTCAGGTGAAGTCAGTTTTTCTGTTAAAAACAAACTGCTATGGGAATTTCTTTTGCACTGTGTTTCTTTTAGTCAGACCACAAACTGCCTTATTACATTAAACCTCCTGACAATTGATTCAAGTAGAATTCTTCTCTCCCAACAAAGAAAACTACATCATTTTACACATATTGCAGAACAAACCCTTCCAATTTGAGCTGCTTCCTAAAATAATACAGAGCACTCAAAATGACAGAAGTTTTGTTGCTCACAAAAGCTCTCTATTCAAGTGGACAATATATCCTAATGCTGCACAAAAATGAACTTTAACATTAGATGGGTAGATGGCTATTTCAAAAAATGTACTACCAAAGAAAGGAGGCAGCAAAAATTAACCATATACTGAAGGTTCAGGTCAGAAATGACACTAAATTTTCTCCATTACACTTTTCTACTCAGTATACAGCAGTTGAGTAAAGGGTAGAAGTATTAATGTTTGTTCTTTGGACAGTAATAACCCTTAGTTACATTTGTGTACAAGAAAAAAATTATGTAGTCTAATTATTTCAAAGGATTACCAAGGAGAAAACAAGTCTAAAAATCTTAGTGACCTTTCTATAATGGAGGACCTAAAGTATTTTCTTTTATATTAGTAAAGACTCTGTCTCAATCCAGCCTCCACAAACTTTTCAAAGAAGATTTAATAAAAGACAACTGAACAGTGCTACACAGAAGAAATAGCCATATAATCAAAAATAAACTTGTACTATTAGACTCAAACACTGCTTTCATTACAAAAAGAAGAACATATCATACATTCAAAGAGACAAGGAAAAATAAGTCCCTTACTTGTCTAGTTCTAACCCCCACAGATGTGAGATGTGTCCATCAAGCTAATCGTAAACAAACCTGTATAGAATGTTTTGTTATTTAGAATGAGCCTCTGGAAATTCAATAAAAACCCATATTTGCACATATATAAATGTATCTTTATATACGTACTTACAATAGATCAACTGATGCAACTAATTAAATGAAAAGCTATATTTCTTGAAATCTGTGCCAGTTTTGTGAATTAAATGTTCTGTGGGCAAGAATTAAGAATTTTCTTTGTTACAATCTTGCAAGAACTCAAACATTAGGAATTACAAGAGCCAGCTCTGATTTCCACTTCATAAGGCTTGGACTGAATCAATTTCTCTGTCTCTTTTTAAAAAATATAAACTTAAAAAAATCCCACAGGTACAAACTATTGTTTAACCACATTTATATAAACCAAATGATTTTGATCAAATTAATAATATAGAACATGGTTGTGGAAGTGCAGTAGCTTTGAGTCAATGACCCAACTAGCAGCAAGGGTATAATTTAAAGGCAGAAATTTCCAGTGCATGCACCGTTAGCCACAGTGAACCTGTTACTGCTCTAAAGGGAATTGTTTGCCTCTTATTAGATTTTCTACAGCACAGCCATAAGTGATAAATGTACTGCTGTACTCACTGTCAAGTTAATCAATGCTGCCAAAGTTTTGTTGACCTAACAGTAATCCATAAAGTGAGCGGCATTTTCTCTATCCCTATGACATCTCAGTCCACAGTGGGGATAGGAATCCTACAGCAACATCTTTTAAAAATAGAAAAGAAAAGAAAAAAGAGGAGGGCATTTTCAAAATTCGGCCTTTAAATTAGCAGTCTGTAAGGATTCTTTACCTGCCTGGGAAATTGTTTAAAAACCAATGCTACAAAAATGGATTCAGTTAAAACACTAGCAAATTGATAACTTCACAGATGATAGAACCTTGTCTACAAAAAAACAAAAACAAAAACAAAAAGAGCGAGCGAAAAAAAACCTTCAGGAGTCTTCAAAGCAAAATTGCTGTACTTTTAGTACATGATATGCTTATATCTCTAGTTCAGTGCACTAGCTCAAATAGCACAGTGCAGCAGTAATAAGAATGGTAATGTGGAAATAGAAAAGCTTGTCTTTTTCTACAGATCGGTGTAATGCAGAATACATGAAGGACATGACCATTGAGGAGAAGAAAAAACCCTAAGAAACAAACCACAATAAGGGAGAGCTGCCCTATAAACAAACTGCTGCCATGCTTTCACAAGCAATTATAGACATATGAAATATGAATTACAATTGATTTTTCTTCTAAGGGTCACTCTGCGCCATGTTTTGCGCACTCTAGGCATTTATTTGGGCAGCAAGCTGACAAGTTTTTACAGAATGAACTGAGCAATGTAATCCTTGCTCAATCACAGGTACTTCATTGTAGCTTCTGTTCCTTGACACTTGTCCCTCCCAAAACTCGCTAGCAAGGGATTTCTTGATAAAGACATGGAACAATGCAATTACTGGTGAAAAAGGCCAACATAACTTGACCAGCGAGCGCTTATTAACCTTTTCTGTGCTGATGACAAATGAATAGCATCAGTCAGAGAACTCCATTTATCACAGCAGTTCTATAGTAACTGCTCTCATTTTTCTATAAGGTTCCACAACCTTATTACTAAAGAGATATAACTTGTCCAACCAAGGAGTAATTTTGAAATCAAATTGTGGGTTAAATCCTATAAATAATTAGCATTATTTTTTAAATTAAAATCAAATTGCCCAAACATGAAAAGTTACAATACCCTAAGCTGTCCTCAGTAAGCTTCATGTTTCTGGTGAATACAGAGATGACATTACATATTTAAAACTAAGAGCATTTTTTTTGTAAACAATATCCATATATTTGGCAACAATACATGTCCTTTACTCAGTGAGGGGAGAGAAATTTGAATCTTCACCAGTAATATAAAGGAGGCTGAAGCTGAGATTCACTAAAACACTGTAACCTCAAGTTCTGGCTGTTCTGGTCACACCTCCTTCTCCACCTGTGTCGCTCACTTTGGGGGCACAGTTTCTGGCTGTGGGTTTCCCAGGCAAAGAATTTGCAAGTGATTTGTGCTGCAACCTCTCCAATGGAAATCCTGCCACCAAGGACCTTAGTTTAATTACTAGCAGGTTTTGGAATTTGAAACTGAACGGAAATTATTATTCTTGCCACATTTCTTGGTATTCTACGGGACGGATGGGGTATTAATACAGTGCTGTAGTAAGTATGCTACTATGATCCATGGATGTATAAGCACTAGAATGCAGAGTAGATATAGCATTAGTGAGACAATAACCCGAATACTGTGCCCAACTCTGGTATCTACATAGATGCTGATAAAGGGGCTCAGAAGAAAGCTACAAGAGTGATTTAAGGTCAGGAAAACCTGCCTTTACAGTCAGAGATCTAAGAAGTTCAATCTATTTATCTTATTGAAGAGAATGTTTAAAGGTGATTGAATCATGGTCTATAAGTAATACACATGGGGAGAAGATTTATAATAGTAGAGGGCTCTTTAATTGAGCAGAACAAAGACATAATGGGATCCAATGGCTGAAAGCTGAAGCTAGAAATAAGGCTTAATTTTTTAACAGTAAAGGTAATTAACCATTGGAATAACTAGCCTACTGGATGTGGTGGATTCTCCATCATTTGAAGTCTTTAAATCAAGACTGCACATGTCTTTCCAGAAGTTAGGGGCTTGATGAAGGAATTATTGGGTGAAATTCTATGGCCTGTGTTATGCAGGAGATCATACACGATTAACATAATGGTCCCGGCTGGCCCCAAATTCTATACATCTCTTACTATTATTTCTTGTTCTTCATTGTGTCTGCACATGTTGTAGCATGGGGAACTGTACCTTTAAATGGTTTAGCTTCTCAGACAGGAAGTCTGAGGGAGGGGTGCTGCAGAAGCACATGTTCTGTTATGTCATGTTCTATAACTGGGAACTGCATCACCAAATAAGGAGGATCTCTAGAATGGAGTATGAACTCCATTGACCATGTGCACATCACTGGGACAACTTTTTTCCACAGTGGACAGAGAGGGTAATGTTGATTTTCCTAGAACAGACACAACCAACATGGTTGCACTGGTGTCACAAAGAGGAGTTTTGTCCACGTAAAAAAAATATGTAGATTCCAGTTGAACGTTTGCCTTAAAAGCCCTGTTTGCACTTCAGAAACTGCTGTTTTAGGAAAACAATTTTAAAAACAGTTTCAAGTAGCAGTGCTGCGAGTACAGATGGCCACAGATGGAGAGAGAATTTTAAAAATCCATTCTGAACACGAACTGAAAAGTTGTTTATAACAAAATTCCACCCTATTCACACTGAGAGCACAACTGTGCTAGCGGAAACAGTTATATAAAACTGGTTAGAAATGGCAGTTTCTTTAGTGCATATTGGACCATGGATATACTCTGCTCCTTTTTTCCATATGGACTAAACTACAAGAATTTTCTCTCCAGCCCCTGTCTATACTAAAAGTAGAGCCATGTTTTGCAAAAGACCACCTCTTCTGATCTAGTTAGAACAAATGTCAGCTGCTTTTCTGTAAATACAACTATATGCCAACTATGTTTATCCATCAGCACTCACCATGCTTCTTACTCATGTTTATCTCAGTAGATTCTGGGAATATCTGGGAATTTATCTGGGGACTGAGCGCCCAGAGGACATGTATGCTGAGTGACACCAAAAGCAATACAATCTGTGATATCTTCCCACACATGCAGCTGAGAGGAAGGAGGACCTGCCAGACTGGCTACTTAAACAGAGCTCCCTAACTGTGCTTATGCTGCAGAAACAAAACAAAAAGACCAAACAAAACCCAGTGTGCGAAAGAAGTAACAGAAATAAAACCATGTGCCACTTTAGACTCCGGGCAAGGGTGTAACATTGACTAGTTACTATGGTTACTTAACAGTGAATTAACCATGCTATGCACAGATCCAAACCATGTTTACAGTCGGCCACACCCACTAACACAACAAACTTGGTTAGAAGTTGCAGACTAAACAGGGCCTTATTGAAAGCTTAGATGCTGTAGGAAGTAAAATGTTTTGTGACAAGACCTAAATTGTGAAATCTGTCATTTTCTATGCCTGTTATTTCCTGCAGCCTCTGCCTGTTTCAAATCCCCTAAGCCATCCAGTTTACTACTGGAGCTTACTTCTTTACTGTGTACATAACACAGAGTGTGTGTTAAGGGAGGAATATCAATTATATATCTTAATGGTGGCCTTCTCTGTACAACCTATGTCCTAACATTCTGAAAAGAGAGATTTAAAGAGGTGAGGTTTAGAACGCTCTCTTTTCAAAGAGAAATTAATCAGACTAATTTTAGTGCCACAGATAAAATTTCTGTTTTGTGCTGACTAGGGGAATAGGGTAGGGAGCAGGTACTAAAATATTCCTTATTTGCTTTATGTAAAATGTGCATTCATTGATAATGTTGGTTTACTCTTTTATAGTAAGCCTTGAACTAATTGCTCCCAATTAATCTGTTCCACTCTTTGATAGCTTATTTATCAGATTGGGAAAGATAGATTTAATGGTGCCTGCTTGAAACAGGTTCTTTAATTGGAAACACTACAGTGTTTAGCTTGCTTTGTGCTCTAGTAATTAAGGATAATTTGGAAAAGTGGTTTTTTTTTACCCCTACTATTGTCTCCTTGATTAGATTTCCAAAGAAGCAGACAAAACAAATGACAATACCACCTAACGATATTGGTTCGAATAAAAGCCCAGCCAAATTACTTACTATGAGAAATGTGAACCATCCCCATCAATTTCAATGTTGTGTTACATTTATTTCACTGTATCTTTGCTTCCTGTGTAAGTAAATGGCAATATTTCTTACAAAATGCATAGTTCTATACCTTCCTTTATACAATTATCCTTTCCCCAAATAAGCCAAATCAACAGAAGAAATTATTTTTCTTGATTAAGCGCCCACATTTCTCTTGGGATGAAACAAAACAAACAATTAATCTTTCCTTATTTGTTCTCTGAAGAACCTGCATTCCTTAAATGTACGAAAGCCAAGGTACCTGTGGCAGTCAGTCGGCAGCAATTAGGCTTGAGCTGAAAATGAATGGGCTAGAGTCAGAATGCCTAATCGGCTGAGAGTTTCTACAAGAGGGCAAGGTTACGCCAGGAAAATTCCCTTGCTGTGGAAATACTGTTAAGAATTGCCATTTGACTTCAGCATAATTAACAAGGTTTGGGAATTTATATGAACTAAGTAATTGGAAAGAATTAGCAAGAGATATATACATTAATCTTCACCACTTACAATGTAGTTAATGAAATTAAAGGTTCCAGTTCTACTTCATGCTTGGTTTAGTTTCTGCAAACTTTTAATTTCACCTGTAGCTCAAGAAAAATATACTAGATAAAAAAAATATACTAGGCAATGGTAGTGGAGACTAGAAGAGAGGGGATTGTGCTGCAAAAGTGAGAGAGTTTTCACATTTATACTATTTGAGGATTTTGTTAGGCATGGATGATAGTATTTACACGTGCACTAGAACAAACTTCATGACATTTATGGGTGTTAATGGCCACTGAACAATAACTTGAAAAATCCATACCACAGTTTATAAATATGGAAGTCATTTAGCTAAGCCAGTGGTCCCCAAACTGTGGGGCATACCGCCCTAAGGGGACACAGAGGAACTTTCAGGGGGGCGCGTGGAGGGACTTGGACCAGCCTCCACACGGTGTGGGGAGGGAGTGTCACCCAGCCCAGCTCTGGCCCCAACCACAACCCAGCCACAGCTCCACTCAGCTCTGTCCATATTCCCTCTCTGCCCCCAGGCCAGCTCTATCCTCATTCCCTCTCTACCCACAGGCCAGTTCCACCTCTAGCCCCAGCTCCGCCCCCATCCTTAGTTCAGCCCAAGGTCCTCGGCTGGGCAAACTGTGCAGTAATAGAGCAGGGAGGGGTCACAGACAGATTCCATTACTATTGGGGGGGGGGCATGACAGAAAAAGTTTGGGCACCACTAAGCTAAGCATATTTATTTCTCCCTGAGGATGTATTTAGTGCACACTATTCAAACCTCATTCTGAAGACAGAATTATTAATTTTCTCATGAACTTTTCTGTGGCGCTCACCATTATAGTATCTAAGTGTTTCAGAAACATTAATACATTTATCTTCACAATACACTTGTGAGGTGACAGGAGAATATTATTGTTAAGATATTTAGCGGGTACTCGCTTCCACAATTATCTCAATTTTACAGATGGGGAGTTAAGGCAGAGAGAGATTGAAGTCAAAAGTATCCACTCATTTTGGAAGCCCTACCTGAGACATCTAGGATGTGAGTTTCAGAGTATGTGGCACTATACAGTACTTAATATATTCAAAGCACAGCTCCCACAGACTTAAGCTGCAGCTGAGTGCTCAGCACTTCTGCAAATCAGATCCCAGGGTCTCAAGTTGGGCACCCAGAAAATGAAGAACACACAATTACTGACCACCTGTAAAAATTGTGGTTTAAGTGACTTGCCTATCATCACATGGGAACTCTGTGGCAGGAGCAGGAATAGAATCCAGTTCTACAGGGTGCCATTCAACTGCCTCAATCACAAAACTATTCTTTCTTTTCCTGCTATCCCCTGGCCTCATTCACTGCACACCCTCCAACTGCTGCAACAAATGCTGCAGGGGTCTTGCAGACAACAGCCTCTTTCACTACACGATCCTGACTCATCCTAGGGGCAAGTCCTTTCTATGCACTGAACAAGGCAGGGATCCTGTGGAAAGAACAGTATGTGATTATGTAATTATAGACTGCAACATAATGCGTATTCACAAATTATCCCAGTTCTCCTCACCTATACTATATCCAGTGTTAAAGCTGCAGAGAAGAGAAAGAAATACACTACTCATTACCCTTAATTTAAAATGCAATATATGGTTTTGTACACACAGGAATTTGCATCACTAGCAAATCAACTTTCCCACTCACCAATAATTCACTTAGAAATGATTCTGTACAGTTATTAAGAAAAAGAAATGTAGTTTTAAAAATTCCCCCTGCAAAGGAGTATTCAAAAAAGTAAGAAAGACTACTGAGTTTGCCAAATAATAGGAATGTAACTATGTATCAAAAAAGATAATATATGCCAGAACACTGATTGTATTTTAAAATGTGTACATTCATAGTCAGATTGTCTAAAAAGATATGGAGAAACCTAGTCAATTCCTGCAGTAATACAGCCCGAAAACATTTTTCTCCAGTCAAATTTGTCAAATCTAGTAAACACTCATGAATGGAAGACAGCATGGTTTCTCAATTTGAAGGGTCATGAACACTCACCGTTTCTTCATAGCTAGATGGAAGCAGGATCCCAAAACTTTTTAATATTGTAGAATGAGCCACAGTACGGAAAAGGTTGACAGCCATTAGACTGTAGTGGCTTTAGAACTGAACTGGGAATCAGGAAACATGGATTCTATTCCTGGCTTTTCCACTGACATGCTGTGTGGCCTTGAGCAGATCATTTATCTGTTTTGCCTCCTACCCTCTGTCTTGTCTGTTCAGACTGTAAGAACATCAGGGAAGGGACTGTTTCTTACTATGTGTTTGTATAGCAACTAGTAATACTAGAATGCAAAGAAAATGAGAATTAAGTATATCAGTAACTTTGTCTCTAAAATTGTCCTGAATTTTAATTAAAACTTTGCTTTTTTAATGAACAAAATTTGCTTTGAAACAAGCCTGAAATATGAGTAAAAAGTAAACTACTCAGTAAATAAAAGAAAAACTTCACAGAGCCCAATTCTGTACAGCAAATAACAAATCAGAGGTTATTTTTAAATATACAGCAAATAAAAAATAAATGAATTGCAAAATACACAGTAATAATACCATTTTTTAAAACTGCACTGTCATTTTCAAAGTAAGTAATGACAATTTTTTTTAAAGCACTGCCGGCTTTACAAAAAAAAAAAAAAAAGCCAGGAAAGACTCTTCAGGAATTGCTTTCACAAAAGGCATGTTTTGTAAATATCTGTCCTTCGTGTTATCAGTAAAATTATTTTTACCATACCTTTTACCTCTAGCAAATATGTGACTCTGCATCTGCCAGCTACATTCTTTAAAACCAAAAGCCATCTAAACAATTGTAAGATTCTGTAACAAGCACCAATGAAACAGGTATGCACAACAGAATCTGAAAACAGCTTGTAGCAACAATGATGGATTTAAGTTATTAACAGATCAAAAAAAGATGGATGGTGGTCTGCTTTTCTTAATCTACATCATCATCTAGATCTATTTAAAGATATGTGGTGCACTAACAAACTTAGTTAAAGTTTCGATAAAATCAGTAGAATAATCTACCCCGTTATATTGAGTCTGTATCGATCAATAAAATCACTTGTACTAGGAAAGTACTGTTAAGTACTAAGAATCCCAGCCATTAATATTATTTAACACTATGTTTACAATCTTTAATGAGGACAATGAACATTTTCTCTCTTTATACTTATCATATCACTGCTTCTAGAGCTCCATATAGGTAGAATGCAATCTTGATTACTGAAGACTAAATGGGGGCTGCAGGAGGAAGACATTGACTAATTTTGGATAATGGAGGGAATTTTCAATGTGATTAATACATATTGGGTGACCCAATCTTTTTTCAGATAAGAGGGAGTTCCAGATAAAATAGCACTTAAACTGTATTTCACAAGATTAAAGGTTTATATTCCCTACCCTTTTATAAAATTAGATCCACTTACCACATACACTCACGTAGTGTTAAAACAAAATCCCATTCATCTTGGCCTCAAAAGCTATGTCTACACTGCAGCTGGGAGTGAGCCTCCCATCCTGGGTAGACAGACTCATGCTAGCTCGGCTTGAGCTAGCAGACCAAAAGGAGCAGTGTGAATGTTGCAGATTGGGTGACAGTTTGGGCCCTTGAGTCCACCTGATCCTCTGGGTCTGAGCTCGTGTGGCTAGCCCAAATCTATGGGTTATACTGCAAACCATTTGAATTTATGCAGTGGTCACCATTTACAACCATCATCACACGGTGGCATATGAAATTCCACAGATTCCCTGTGTATTTAGAATAGGAAATAATGGTGGTAACTGTTTGATATTGTTTTGTTTTTTACAGAGGTGATCATTGTACACACCTGCCCCAATTTAGCGAAGCACTTAGGGATACATTTAATGTAACTGAAACGTGCTTAAAGTTAAACTTAATCACATGCTTATGTGTTTTGAGAAACAGGGATGGTTTCCTGAACTGGAACCAGTATGGAGTATACGTCTCAGCACAGGAGGGAAAATGTAATGGATATGAACACTCAGAGTTAATACATGTGATGTAAATTCTACCTCATGGAAACAGAAGAAAAGATTCTATGGTTAAACATTTCTGTATTCATGTCCTTGTTACTATTTAATTCTAGAACTGTTACTAAATCTATCCTATTTCTGATGCTTAAGATATATGTTTATTGATTCTACCCAGTAAAAAGTATCTTGCTTTTATTTTTTCCCCAATACTGTAATTTTACATCACTCCACAATACAGTTTCATAGGTTTTCCATCCCTACATATATTGATGGGCAACTTTTTAAAAAATGTTTAAAGTAGAATTAAGGTACAAATGGCAGAGCTGTCAAACTGTTCCAGTTACAGAGGGGGGCTTACGGACTGCTTCTTGTCCTATATGACTATGTAGAAGTACAACAACCCCACTCACTAAGTACCATCTCCATTCTACATACAAGGACATTCCACTTTTTGTTCTGCCTTAGCAGAGACCAGGTTGACCTATACATGCTACTGTGAGTTGACCTAACAAATATTTTCCCCTCAATCACAGGCAGAGAGTAGAAGAAAAAAAAAAGGGGGGGGGGGAATATCCTACTTGTCACAGAGGACTTAATTCCTCTATTTTCAGGAATCTTCTGTTCCTTCTGCAATCAAGACAAAGCAATATTTCAGCCACAAGCAGTAGCAGAATACTCATTCTCTATTCAGAGAGACAAAGCCCTAGCAAATGTACGATGTAGAACAATTATGTGTTGGAAGAGATGGACAAGATGACTTTTCTACCTCAGTGCACAGGCCAACCTTTAGTCTCGCTCAACACGAATAGTATACTACTGGGCATTCCACTTTCTTCCCTGTCAGAAGAGCCACAGCACTGCCTTAAATGGCCAACAGCATCTAGATCTGCTAAGCAATGCAGCACTGATTAAATTCCTCACCAGGTAGAGTGTTGGAGAGCTCTTCCTCTTCACAATCAAATCCAGCGAGAGACAGAGTTAATAAAAGAACTGAAATCAGAGCTTCCTTCTTCACTCAGAAGCTGAAAAGGGTGACTCTCTTCTTCATGGAATGACTCAAGATATTAATATCTTTAAGTTTGAAATTCCTAATAAAATTGGTATTACAAGCTCTGAAAAATTCTAGTTCTTCCTAAGATTTTTAACAGAAGGTATGCAAACTTCCAGAAGATAAAGGTGGATCTCTGGGGTGCTGTCCTGAGCTTGAAAAGCTGCTTGCATAAGCAAATCTCCCATTCCTGCGGAAGGCTTGGGCAACTCAACTTGGTGTGAGCACTCTTGGGTGACCATTAATTACGTCTAGAAAATGAGCTCTCTTACTGGTGGAATTCATTTTGATAAGCAAAAGAACATATACATTTGTTTATGATAAACCTAAACCTTTTTTAGAGTTAAAAATGCAAAAATTGTAAAAGCATTTTTCTGGACATTTTTGTACATTTAATTCTTCTGCTTGAGACACTGTTTTCTTGAGAGACTTTTGGGGGAAATTTCAGACAGAAAAAGAAAAAGGGCTGTAAAGGAGAAGGTTGCTTTATCTTCTCATGGACTAGAAGCTGCCCTTACATCAGGTCTTATCATCTTGGCGCTATGATCTGTCAAATTATAAGTAGGGCCCTACCAAATTCACAGCCATGAAAAACGTGGCATGGACCATGAAATCTGTTCTTTTGTGTGCTTTTACCCTATACTATACAGTTTTCCCGGGGGGAGACCAGCGTTTCTCAAATTGGGGGTTCTGACCCAAAAGGGAGTTGCAAGGGGGCCCTTACTTCTGCACTGCCTTCAGATCTGGGTGGCCAGAAAACATAAGAACATAAGAATGGCCGTACTGGGTCAGATCAAGGTCCATCCAGCCCAGTATCCTGTCTACCGACAGTGGCCAATGCCAGGTGCCCGGAGTGAGTTGGTAATGATCAAGTGATCTCTCTCCTGCCATCCATCACCCTCTTCTGACAAACAGAGGCTAAGGACACCATTCCTTACCCATCCTGGCTAAGAGCCATTAATGGACTTAACATCCATGAATTTATCCAGTTCTCTTTTAAACCCTGTTATATTCCTAGCCTTCACAGCCTCCTCAGGCAAGGAGTTCCACAGGCTGACTGTGCGCTGTGTGAAGAAGAACTTCTTTTTATTTGTTTTATTTGGAGAGCGGCGGCTGGTGGCCAGGTGCCCAGCTCTGAAGGTGGCACCCCGCCAGCAGCAGCGCAGACGTAAGGGTGGCAATACCATACCATGCCAGCCTTACTTCTGCACTGCTGCTGAACGTGGCTCCGCCTTCAGAGCTGGGCTCCCAGTCAGTAGCGGCCAATCTCCAGCTGCCCAGCTCTGAAGGCGGCGCCACTGACAGCAGCAGCGCAGAAGTAAGCGTAGCATAACTGCGACCCTCCCCCACCCACACACTTCCTTTCTGGGTCAGGAGCCCTACAATTACAACACCGTGAAATTTCTGATTTAAATAGCTGAAATCATGAAATATACGATTTTTAAAATCCTATGGCCGTGAAATTCACCAAAATGAACTGTGAATTTGATAGGACCCCAATTATAAGCTCCCCCTGAATTCTTTTTAAAAATAGATTTCTTACATCAATTGATAACATTAACATAAGAGAAAACATGAATAAATCCGTATGATTTTTTTCAAATAACGTTTTCAAATTTCCCAACAGAAAACTAAAAGGGTCTAGGATTGGAAGACATTTGAGAAATAAATGTACAAGATGTCCTGAAAACAAATTACCTAGTGATGCCATTTTAAATGGATTCAGACTAAATTTACTATACAACTCAAAAAGTAATCATAATTTTTTTACTTTAAAACTCAAATGTAAATGGATTTTTATACAAAAGATACTTCTGAGAATCCACTAAGCTTCAGAAATAATTTTTAAAAATTTTTTTGTGCCTGTAACTGTAGAACAGATTTAGCTTGATCATAATCTAAAAATATGCATTTTTGCTCACCAATACGAACCATCAAGAGGAGAGGGCTCCATTTAAAAAAAAGTAAGTAATTTTCACCTAACGTTGCCACACTAGGTTGAGTTGCCTAAATGAAAACGTGGAACTATAGTAATTCCCATTGTCTGGTAGAAAAGCAGACTTTTAAAATTCTCTCCCAAACACAAGTTAGAAAGAGAATTATGTCTTCACACTCTGGGTCTAAGGGAGCTGGCTAGATCGTCGGGCTCAACGGGTAGTGATCAACGGCTCGATTTCTAGTTGGCAGCCGGTATCAAGCAGAGTGCCCTGGAGGTTTTTTGTTCAACATCTTCATTAATGATCTGGATGATGGGATGGATTGTACTCTCAGCAAGTTCACGTATGACACTAAGCTGGGGAGAGAGGTAGATATGCTATAGGGTAGAGATAAGGTCCAGAGTGACCTAGACAAATTGGAGGATTAGGCCAAAAGAAATCTGATAAGGTTCAACAAGGACAAGTACAGAGTCCTGCACTTAGGATGGAAGAATCCCATGCACTGCTACAGACTAGAGACCAAGTGGTTAGGCAGCAATTCCGCAGAAAAGGACCTAGGGGTAACAGTGGACGAGAAGCTGGATATGAGTCAACAGTGTGCCCTTGTTGCCAAGGCGGCGAATGGCATTTTGGGCTGTATAAGTAGAAGCATTGCCAGCAGATCGAGGGATGTGATCATTCCCCTCTATTCGGCATTGGTGAGGCCTCATCTGGAGTACTGTGTTCCGTTTTGGGCCCCACACTACAAGGAGGATGTGGAAAAATTGGAAAGAGTCCAGCGGAGGGCAACAAAAATGATTAGGGGGCTGGAGCACATGACTTATGAGGAGAGGCTGAGGGAACTGGGCTTATTTAGTCTGCAGAAGAGAAGAATGAGGGGGGATTTGATAGCTGCTTTCAACTACCTGAAAGGGAGTTCCAAAGAGTGGGCAAACTTTTCAGCCTGAGGGCCACATAGGGGCTCCAAAACTGTACGGAGGGCCGGGTAGGGAAAACTGTGCCTCCCCAAACAGCCTAGCCCCCCACCCCCTCCCACTTCCTGCCCCCTGACTTTCCCCCTCAGAATCCCCCACCCATCCAACCCCCCCTGCTCCTTGTCCCCTGATTTCCCCCTCCCAGGACCCTCTGCGACCCCACCCCCGATCCCTGTCCCCTAACTGCCCCGACCCCTATCCACACCCCTACCCCCTGACAGGCCCCCCCGGACTCCCATGCCTATCCAACCCCCGTTCCCCGTCCCGACCGCTCCGCCCCCCCGAACCTCCGCCCCATCCAACTGCCCCCTGGACCCCCTGCTCCTTATCCAACCCCCCCCGCTCCCCACCCCGTTACCATGCCGCTCAGAGCAGCACATCTGGCCGTCATGCCGCCCGGCTGGAACCAGCCACACCACCGCGCTGCCTGGCAGGAGCTCACAGCCCCACCTCCCAGAGAGCTGGCGGCATAGCGAGCTGAGGCTGTGGGGGGAGGAGGGACAGCCTCCCCAGCTGGGAGCTCAAGAGGTGGGCAGGACGGTCCCACAGGCCAGATGTGGCCTGTGGGCCACAGTTTGCCCACCTCTGATCTAGACTGTTCTCAGTGGTAGCAAATGACAGAACAAGGAGTAATGGTCTCAAGTTGCAGTGGAGGAGGTTTAGGTTGGATATTAGGAAAAACTTTTCCACTAGGAGGGTGGTGAAGCACTAGAATGGGTTACCTAGGGAGGTGGTGGAATCTCCTTCCTTAGAGGTTTTTAAGATCAGGCTTGACAAAGCCCTGGCTGGAATGATTTAGTTGGTGATTGGTCCTGCTTTGAGCAGGGGGTTGGACTAGATGACCTCCTGAGGTCCCTCCCAACCCTGATATTCTATGATTCTATACTCTTTGTTGGAATCTGAAAAACTATATAAACTCTTCAAGAGTATTGAAATTTATGATCCAAAACAGTTACCAAAGAAGTCAAAATATCCCTCTAGCACATTTAATTAGATTTTTTTTATATTTTCAGGTAGTTCAATCTTATTATACTTAAAGACAGTGAAACAACTTTAGAATTCACCATCTCAGATTAATATTGGTGCTACCAGAGACATTTTAAAATTTTCATTCACATGCAACAATATTTTCTATACATTTTATCCAAACATAGCATTTATTTTTATTTCATCTTTAATATCCTGATGCAATGTTTGTAGGAACAACTCAAAAGAGCCATCAGTTGAAATCAAATTTGGTGCTGAATTTTCAAAAGGGTCTCCAGCCTTCCTTTTGCAGGTGCAATTTGCAAAGTGTGTATCTGCATTTTTCACCTGCAGTTGAATTGCTTCCCAAAAACGGGTTATACAAATGACAAAGAATGAATTTAAAAAAAAAAAAAAATCAAACACTTATAATTCATACTCTGTTTACAGATCCTGACTCCACCTGTAGGTCTTTTATGAAAGAAACTCTCTAAGACAGTGAACGGGGGGAAAAACCTGGATGCTTCCTCCTTAGCTTCAGAAATCTTGGCATATGTTATCTAACATCTCTTTTGGTCTTTATAAATTGCAGAAAAGACTGTATGTTTATTAATATATCTTTTCAAGGGAAGACCCTCATTCTGGAGAATATTGGGATGTAGCTCACAAGTATTTGTCAGATTTCTAGACTGTTTACCTAGGTAGAAAACAATCTTGAGTCAGCAGTTTTCATAGGATTCACACAGTAGCGTAGCTGGGGGGGAGCAGGGGGAGGGGACGCTCCCTCTGTGAGGAGAAGCAGCGCTAAGGCGCCACCCAAGCCCTGGGCTAGGGGGTGCTTTAAAAGGCTCGCAGCTCCTGCCGCTGTGGGAGCCACGGGCCCTTTAAAGCGCCCCCCCCAGCCCCGCTGCCAGCCCCGGGCTGGGGGTGGGGGGCGCTTTAAAAGGCCGGCGGCTCCCCGCAGCGGCAGGAGCCGCCGGCCTTTTAAAGCACTGCTGGGGTGAGTACAGGGGGAGCGGGGAGGCGCCTTTTTATAGAGCCGCTCCCCCTGTGCTCTAAACCTGGCTACGCCACTGGATTCACACTTTTTTTGAAGATTTGGATTCCTTAAACTTCTAAAATGTTGATTCTGTTGCCCAGGGTTAATTACCAAACCTTCAAATCCCAAGGGGTTTTGACTCCTAAAATCCATTTTCCCCAGTTTTTTCTCTAGGAGTCATGACTGCCCTCTTCATGGAAGCACAAGATCAAATTAAAGACTAGTAGGTTATTCTTAAACAGTATCAGTTCCTTGACCTCAATCAAAAGAGATGCATTACCTTTGAATACAACCGCTCCTGATAAAAATCTGCAGTACTCACTCCTTATTCACTAAGGGCCATTGAGATTTTCTCCCTGTTCTTCACAGTGTTAAAAAAAGTCAGAGGCTTAGCGTAATTCTAGATTTTAAATGGTCCAATTTCTTCACTGAATGCAAGAAGTTCAAAATGAAGTTCATCTGGGGCAGTGGTTCTCAACTGGGGGGCCCGCGAGCAGGTTTCAGGGGGTTTGCCAAGCAGGTCCGGCATTTGACTTGCTGGGGCCCAAGGCAGAAAGCCGAAGCCTCACCGCATGGGGCTGAAGCCTGGGGCCTCAAGACCTGCCACCCGGGCTGAAGCCATAGCCTAAGAAACTTAGATTTGCAGGGCCCCTAGGCAATTGCCCTGCTTGCTACCCCCTAATACTGGCCCTGGCTTTTATATGCAGAAAAAGAGTTGTGGCACAGGTGGGCTGTGCAGGTTTTTTTAGCATGTTGTGGTGGCCTCACAAAGAAAATGGTTGAGAACCCCTGATCTAGGGGAGAGAAAGGATGGATCAGACATTGAAATAGAGAAGGCATCAAAATGGGATTCCGGAGACTTGGGTTCAGTTCCCAGCTCTGCCCCATACTTGTTGTCTGACCTTGGATAACTAAAATGAGGCTAATAGTACTTCCCTTCCTCGTAGGTTTTGCGTTGATACATTCATTGTTTGATTCATTCAAATGCTATAGGGATAGGGACCCATAAATGTACTCAGATAGAACGCCAGCACTTGTGTATTTTAACATGAAGTTTGTTTGCATAATTTAAGGTCACCAACATTATCTCAGCAACCAACCCACTTCACTGTACTTCCTTCCTGACATATCTCAGCCCTTAAATTTACTTGTAAAAAAAAAAAAAAAAGAAAAAGAAGAGTTACAGTAGTAATGGTGGTCAGAACTGTTATTCCTCAGCACAAGGACAAAGTAACTGCAGGTTAAGTGAAAACAGATGCATTGGCCCATGCATAGGGAAAAGTTCAGAAGGTCTATCAGTGCTCCGTTACACTGGATTGTTGTCAGTCACAAGAAGAGCTTTCTTCAGCTCGCGCACACCACAAGAAATGAGTCAATACTCAAAAGTTCACCAGAGGCATGCAGCTTCTCCGATATCCCACTGCCTGACTAAATCCTCTTGCATCTACGATTGGTGACTTTGTATTTTGATTCTGAACTACAGGTGCAACTCCACAGGCAACCTCTGCTAACTATGTCTGTCATCTTGTAGGGACAGATATCAGCAAGCAATAAGATTTCTTCTGTGCAAGGGAGTTAGAAAATATTTATTCTGTTGAACTTTAAAAGACAACCTACCAAAAGGCAAGCCAATAGGGAAATAAAACTGGATGACAGTAACATTTCACAAAACAATCACTCCATATCTGACCTCTCATTCCTTGTCCTCAAAGGAAACCTGCATAACTTCTTCAAAAGACAAATCTGGGAGCTTAAATTCATACCTTTGCTAGACATTAAAAGTCATGATCTCAATAAAAACATTGGATTTATGGTGTATTACAATAATCTGTAACCCACTAATTGTCCTTTTTTGTCCTATGAATGCAGAAGTATTAATGGGCACTTCACCTTAAATCGTCCCTTGGAAAATGTGTTAACTACCTGTGCTAAACAATCTGTTCCAGCTTGTATTTAGCTGTGACGCTTGGAGAACCTTTCCTAGACCTGAAGAAGAGCTCTGTGCAGCTTGAAAGCTTGTCTCTTTCACCAACAGAAGTTGCTCCAATAGAAGATATTATGTTACCCATCTTGTCTCTCTAGTAACATCCAGTGTCAGTTTACTGGGACATGGAATCACCTAATGTGCAAAGCAGTAGAGGGCAGATGGTTAAATCAGAGAAACTTCTCCATTATCCATTCATCAGAGATGAGGGTCACCAGACCTGCTCTTCTGAGAATGAATCATATCTTAGCTAATACTGATCAGGACTGACAACATGACAGTAATTGCTTATATAAACAATTAGGTGGAATCCCTCAATGTAACCTATTATTGGAATCCCAACCAATTATCTAATGGGCAAATAAACCCTAGCATCAGTGAAGAAGATTTATCTAAAAAGTGGCTTTCTAATCCAATATACAGTCCATCCTGGAGGGAGTGGAGACCTCTCAAGCGATCAGTATTTTTGCAGATATGCCATCAAAGGAGATTTCCATTTCTATACCTCTTTGGGGTAAAGGCCAAATGACCAGTCACAGATTGCACAGTAGAGTCAAAGAAAAACAACTGGAAGCAACAGATGTATTCCTCATTCCCTGGGCTAACAATTGGCGCTATGGATTTCCATCCCTGCTTCTAATTCCTAGTGCTCTTAGGAAAGTAAAGGGTTTAAAACAAACCTTGATCCAATCTCACCAGTATAGGTCAGACATTCCTAGTAATATGTTGATGAGAAGTGCAGTCAGGATAGTAACTGAACTACTTTCCTCATGGATTGTATTTTCTAAATGGACAACCTACCCTAAACTCTCAATTACTGAGGGACAATCTTCACTCGTTGATATATTTTGCTTTCCACAACCAAATCTCTGCACAACTTTTCATGAGTAATCTACCTGAATCCTTGGATGCTAATATCTAAACTTCTTAAATTAATTCACCTAAATTTGGGTAATTGCTGATTATGTACTCTATGTATCATATGACTTTTAAAAACAAACTTTGTATTTGTGGATAATCTAAGTACTATACCCAGATGTACAGACACTCTTTTCTCAACCTACGCATTACATAATATTTTTAACATTAGCTTTAATAAAATTTTAAAATATGTTAAGCCTCTACCCTTTCTGCTCAGAATTAGAGACTTTCCATATAAGGGACCCACGTGAAATTATATCTGACCTTCCCCCACCTTAAACCCCCTTGATTATGAAATCTCTTCTTTAGGTATCTTTAGGTAACTGCAGGCAGATGATGGATAAGTTGCCCTTCAACAGTATTTTCTGAGACAGTGTACTCTAGCAATCAAGTGAGTTAGAGGTGTGTGAGTTCTAGTCTCGGCTCTGTCACTGACTCCCATTTACGCTTTGGGTCTCAGTTTCCCCATTTATAAATAACAACTAATAATTCCAACCTATCTCCTATCAATCAGTCAGTGTATGCACAGTATTGGCAATGCCATATAATGCTGTTTATTATTACCATTGAAACTACTACATTTTGGTGCTTCTTAGCCAGTTGTTCCATAGTATTTTAAGTGAAAATTGTAACTTCCATTCTTGAACTTGTAAAATGTGGCAGTCATTTAACACAAAACATAAATCAACCTTTAGCACTTGCAGGCAGAAAATCAATCCATTATGAAAAGCCAAAAAGCCTCTCTCAGCTTTCAAAATCAAGAAACAAATAAGTAATCGTATGAATTTTCAACATACAATAAATAGGAATAAATGTTAAAAGAAATGCAAACATTGGAATTGCATGATCTCTTAAAAACCTGTTTTAATTAACTATTTTTAAATTCTTCAGAAAAATACAAAAATATAAAAAAAATGAGAACCTGGATTTTTAAAATTTATTCTGAAATAATGCAAGAGTCTGGGTTCATCAAGTAAAGGTGATGGGACATTTTTATCCACTGGAGTGGCAGCTGCAACATTTTCCATCACTGTAAGAGAATTACACATATTTTCTTTTGCTGCTCAAAAGACAAAGTGTAACATTCCATTTTCATGCAATTAAACATTTTGATTCAAATTTTACTATCTGGGGCCCTCATACCCGGTTATCTGAAATATACAACAGAAAAAAACAATAAAGAAGCAACATAAGTCAATGACTGAAACAGGTCAATATTTGTTTGCAGTCTGCATGGTACAACACCCATTGTGCCAACTTTATGTGTATTAAAGGTGCAACACATATATTGAGAAATTACTACATGAGAGCATAAAGACAATGGTTTGGCAGTAGCAGCTGTGTAAACACTCAACCCCCTCATAAGGACCTGAAAAAAATTACTATTTTTTTTACAACTGTATCATAATTCACTAACAATCTACTAGAATCAAAAAGCTTCTGGCACTCTACAGCTACACATACAGCAGGTGAAAATTGTAATAGCCAAAGTAGACAAGCACTAAATCCCTGTTGTTACATTTATACAGATCTCCTTTCAACACTTTAGAGTCATACAGTTTGAAATTAAAGGCCAAGAATTTAAAAAATGAATGCCTAAAGTTAACCACCTAAATAAGTGGCCCGACTGACATCTTTGGGAATGGCCAGATGGCCATTTATTTAAGTGCCTCAGTATGCACTTGGTTTACTAAAATTATATATTTTAAAATCTTGTCTAAAATTTCTTTCCCCATCAGTTTTTTTTCCTTTTGGCACACATGAAATTTATCCCCATTTCAAAAGAAGATGAATGAACGAGTGGTTTTTATTCTTATTTCTGTGCATGTGCACATCAGAATTACTGACAATATAACCAAAGTTAATTATATAAACAGGAATAAGAAAATAAGAAAGAAATACTTGTGGCACCTTAGAGACTAACAAATTTATTTCAGCATTAGCTTTTGTGGGTTAGAACCCACTTCATCGGATGCATGGAATGGAACATACAGCGGACAGATATTTATACAGTCAGAGAAACATGATAAGGTGGAAGTGCCTATACCAACCTTAAGAGGCTAATTAATTGAGAGGAACCATAACAGCAGGGGGAAAAAAACCTTTGAAGTGATAAACAAGATGGCCATTGCGGACAGTTGACACACAGGTGTGAATGAGGATCGTTAACTTAAGGGAAATAGATTCAATGAACGTAATGGCCAAGCCATTACAAGTCTCTATTTAATCCTGAGTTGATGGTATCTAGTTTGCATATCAATTCAAGTTCAACAGCTTCTCATTGTAGCCTGTTTTTGAAGTTTATCTGTTGCAAAATTGCGACCTTTAAGTCTGTCACTGAGTGATTAGGGAGGTTGAAATGTTCTCCTACTGGTTTTTGAATGTTATGATTCCTGATGTCAGATTTGTGTCCGTTTATTCTTTTGCATAGAGACTGTCCAGTTTGGCCAATGTACATAGCAGAGGGGCATTGCTGGCACATGATGGCATAAATCACATTGGTAGATGTGCAGGCAGGATGTGGTAGAACAAGCCCCTGATGGCGTGGCGGATGTGATTAGGTCCTATGATGGTATCACTTGAATAGATATGTGGACAGAGTTGGCATCGGGCTTTGTTGCAAGGATAGGTTCCTGGGTTAGTGTTTTTGTTGTATGGTGTGTGGTTGCTGGTGAGTATTTGCTTCAGGTTGGGGGGCTGTCTGTAAGCGAGGACTGGTCTGTCTCTCAAGATCTGTGAGAGTGAGGGATCATCTTTTAGGATAGGTTGTAGATCTTTGATGATGCGCTGGAGAGGTTTTAGTTGGGGGCTAAAGGTGACGGCTAGTAGCGTTCTGTTATTTTCTTTTTTGGGCCTGTCCTGTAGTAGGTGACTCCTGGGTACTCTTTTGGCTCTGTCAATCTGTTTTTTTACTTCAGCAGGTGAGTATTGTAGTTTTAAGAATGCTTGATAGAGATCTTGTAGGTGTTTGTCTCTGTCTGAGGGATTGGAGCAAATGCGGTTGTATCTTAGAGCTTGGCTATAAATAATGGATCATGTGGTGTGTCCTGGATGGAAGCTGGAGGCATGTAGATAAGTATAGCGGTCAGTAGGAAGGGCTTGGCCATTACGTTAATTGAATCTATTTCCCTTAAGTTAACGATCCTCATTCACACCTGTGTGTCAACTGTCCGCAATGGCCATCTTGTTTATCACTTCAAAGGGTTTTTTTCCCCTGCTGTTATGGTTCCTCTCAATTAATTAGCCTCTTAAGGTTGGTATAGGCACTTCCACCTTATCATGTTTCTCTGACTGTATAAATATCTGTCCACTGTATGTTCCATTCCATGCAACCGATGAAGTGGGTTCCAACCTATGAAAGCTTATGCTGAAACAAATTTGTTAGTCTCTAAGGTGCCACAAGTATTTCTTTCTTTCTTATTTTCTTTTTGCTGACACAGACTAACATGGCTACTACACTGTAACATAAGCAGGAATGTACGTTAATTAACTCCTCCAGTAGGTGGTGATAGTGTCTTTGTAGTTTCTCAGCAATGAAATAATGGTAATAATTTCACCTATATCTCACCCTATTCAAAAATATACACCCTAAATCAATCAATCAATCAATCAATCAATCAATCTCAGGAGTGATATTCTGCAACAGTTAATTTTAAGCAGATCACAATTTTATACATGAACAAATTCACAGCATCTCCTCATAATAAAACGTACATAATAATTATAGTGTTATAATGTTACAACAGATTGTTGTATTATATTTTTTCCACATTCAATATCAACAAAAAAGTTCTACTAGGTTCTACAAATATGAACATCTTCAAAACAGAAGCTTGGTAAAAACAAAATAATCCATTAATACAGGGGAAAACAAAAACTGGTTACATAAATATATGAACAGGGAAAGACTAAATAAATTAAGAGTATCAACAATGTGCCACTTCCCTTTGCCATTCTTGAGAACAGCAATTTATTGAAAAGAATGTTCAAAGTAATCCCACAAACTTTGTATACACACATACACCCAAGAAATTTACCTAAATTCCTTAGCTACTTCTGATACCACAAATATGGTAAAGAGTAAGAAGAAAGATGGAGGGAAGTGTTTGTGTAGAACAATAAAAAAATGTTAAATTAGGCAATAGTCTGTTTACAATGAAACATCTATTCTCTTTTTAAAATAATCTGAAACAAACATAATATTTCCCCAAAGTTCTGTGTGCAGCCATCCATTCATTTTTACTATATGGATGCACACGCCTGAAAACCATCCCCTAATTTTTGCATTAGTTTAAGATTAAATCAAAACAAACAATTTAAAGTGTATTTTCCTCCTCAGTTCCAAAATTCTTCCCTTTTGGAGATACTCTGAAATTAAAGTATGATTTTTTCCCTCCCCAGCTCCCAACCTTCCCGGAAATTTTGGAGAAATTTCAACAATCTGTACCATAGGCACTCTTCATTTTCTAAGTAGTGTGTGTTTCAAGTGGTACGAGGTTGCAGTAGGAATTCCCACAATTAATGAATGTCTAAGCAAAGATTAGGTAAAGTCTCATTAAGTACCTAAGTCACAAATGATCACTACTGTTTAGTAGTATGCAACACATTTTTCCCCTTTTGCCAGCTTAAACAGCTCCCCTAATGGTCAGCCCTAACTTATTACAGTGTAGCTATTGACAGTGGGTGAAATCCTGGCCCCACAGAAGACAGTGGAAGTTCTGCCATTGACATTAATGGCGCCAGGATTTCACCTAATGGATTCAACTATCTCTGGACCTGCGGTATTTTAAAACACTCCAGTGCCACACCAGTGTACAAGTCAACTCTGAAAACAAGCTCTTGATCCAGACATGCAAGTGAATGAGGAGAGACACAGGGATGTATTTTAAGCTGCAGACCAAAACTTTATTAAACATAACATTAGAGAGTCTGCCCAATCTTCCCAATAGCAGGCACTGGGGGGCTTACAGGAGACCTATCACATAGCCCATAACTCAGGGTTGTATTATACTCATTGCCTACCTCTAGCAAGCTGAATCCTATCCTCTTTCCCCCTGCAAGTGGATAGAAAGTACAAAGAGGGGCCCCAGTCTGCAAATAATTCAGGTCTACCATTTTCCTCTGGGCCCAAAGTCCACCAGTGAAATCCCAGGTCTCTTATTTCTGGGTATATTTTAAAATGCTCCAGTGCTACACCAGCATACAGGGCAGCTCTGAAAATGAGCGCTGCTTCTTCACACACACACTGCGGACAGGGAGCTCACCTGTAAGTACATTTCCAAGCCTTGTCGCCGCTGCTCCAGGACCTTAGGGACCCAGTTCCTCACGTGCTTGGAAGGGATTTCCGGCGTTCTAATAAACCTCTTGAGCTGCAAACAAAACCGAAAATTAAAATATAACCCCTCTTTACGGTAAAAGCATTCCTGCTACAAGTCAGTCAGAACACTGGGTGGGAGAAAGGTAGCCAGTTAGAAGGGTCAGTAACTGCAGTGAATTTATTTACTAAACACCTCA
Source organism: Chelydra serpentina (assembly GCA_037349315.1). Classification (NCBI taxonomy): domain Eukaryota; kingdom Metazoa; phylum Chordata; order Testudines; family Chelydridae; genus Chelydra; species Chelydra serpentina. The sequence continues at coordinate 36,339,037 of JBAIAC010000042.1, forward strand.
TTGAGGAATAATAAACTGACTTTACTATCCCACTTCAAATCTAAAAGTCACAGATAAAAGTTATTTCAGCTTAGCTGACCATTTGGCAATGAGGAATCCAACTGATAACGCCGTTTGTTCCAAAGATTTAAAGCAAAACTGCAGCAGTTGGATGGCTCTAATACTTGAAGACCTGGACACCAACTCAAGCAAGGGACTAAACACAACAACATGACAGTTAACTGGCTATTGCTCCCTGGACAATCCAATCTACACACCAACAAATATTTTAACACAGCTTTTCCTTGAAGTGTATGCTGCCTCATTTAGGGCCTGATCATGCAAGATACTGAGTAGTCTCAAGCTCCCACTGACTTCATCAGTTTACAAGGTTGGGCCCCCATAGAGTGACAAAAGAGCAGTAAAAGCTATGAATCTGTCTGGCTGAGCTACTGAACTACTATTGAATCCTTGTGAATCAGGTTGAGAATGACTGGGTAGGAAAGATGGTCTAGTCTCTAGTGGACAGGGGCACTAGACTGGCATTCCAATCATTTGGATTCAATTCCTGTGTGACTTTAGGCAAGTCACTTAATCTGCCCCATACCTCAGTTCCCCATCTGTAAAATGGGAATAGCACTTGACAGGGATGCGAGGCACTCAGATACTACCTTGCTAAATGCTATACAAGTAAGTAGATAGACTGCAATTGAAACAACTTCCCGATTCAGCATACAGGCATTTGGGGAAAGGTGGTGGAAAACAAGCCTCTTACTACCTAATGGCTTTTCCAGAAAGCAGGCACCTTGAGAGATGAAGGGAAAAACTGTAATAGTAAAATAAGTATAATTCTGTAATAATTTATAGATAGCACTAGCAAAACTCTGCTGCAGAATCTATCCCTAAGTAAGTTTTTATTGTCATGTCTGTGAAGATTCATGCAGTATAGCTCACAAATATTTTTAAAAAATAATTTATACCTAATAATACTTCTCCCACAGAAGATAAACATTATCCTCATTCCAAAAACAACTAAAAACTTTTTTTCTTAGTACTAAAAGGCAAAATACTAACTAGAATGGATTCCACTGCATTTTAATGGAAGGTGACACTAGACATTCTTTCAGCTGCATATTGCCTCTGAGTAAATGTGAAGAGAGAAACACAAGGGCAGAAACTCAAAATTGACTTTGACATGCATGCCCATGGGGGTTTGAGAATTTACATTTCATCTCTGAGCTTGCTGAGATGTCACTATAGCAAAAAGCAGTGCCAACATGTCACTGTCTCTGTGATCATAAGTTATGAAGGTCCAATAAGTAAACCTCAGTTGTTCTAGAAACATTTTGCAACTTGCTTATTTTTCAAATAAACTAAATCACAATTAAATGTGTCCAAGTTCAAGTAGAAAAAACCCACCAAACACCTCTATTTACTGATCTTAAAGTCATAGTATAAAAACTCAATTTTTTCTTTAAATTTGTCAAGAATGTTGAAGAAGCTAACATCACAACTGTTGGAGTTTATGACACCTCTTGTAGGTGAGTAATGAATTGCTTTAGATGAAGAGAGACAAACCTGAAACAGTACACATTTCCAGTAGGGCTTAGCTACTTACAAGATAAATACTCTACAGCTGACACTTCAACTGATGATTAACAATCCTTCTTGCTCTGTGGCCCTATTACACAACCCATTCAATCAACAAAGACAGCTGAAAGGTGCAAGTATATGCAGTGTATGTATGTGCATTTATTATATCTGTATACAGAGAGATAAAATATAAATTATAACACACACATTTCAATATTTATTATCCTTATAATAATATGTAAATGTACTATATGCATATATGTTTGTATGTTAATGAAATAGTTCCTGTAATTGTTGGATACTGTCTGAAGCCAACCATATAAACAAAACAACTATTTACCTGAGGGTAATTTCTTTGTAATGCTGTCACTGACCTCAGGGTCATTTGATAGTCCTATTAATATATGGGCTGTTGCCTGAACCATGAAAGATGGGTCAAATTTAAAAGCATGGAATCATTTCCCAAAATGATTTGTCAAGACTATTTTTATCTATTTTAAATTATTAAAAAAAACTTTGGAGATAATTTTGCCAAATGTAAATTTTAGTATTTTTATGGACTCGTTTAGTAATGGTAATCACATCTACTCCTTACAATTTTTTTTGTACTGAGAAAAGCAAGTGAACATTTTAAAGATTTTATAATACGTTTTTATAATATATGTTTTATAATTTTATATAATTTTATATTTATATTAATATTATTATAAAAGGAGATATGCCAATCTCCTAGAACTGGAAAGACCTTGAAAGGTCATTGAGTCCAGTCCCCTGCCTTCACTAGCAGGACCAAGTACTGTCCCCTGACAGATTTTTTGCCCCAGATCCCTAAATGGCCCCCTCAAGGATTGAACTCACAACCCTGGGTTTAGCAGGTCAATGCTCAAACCACTGAGATCCACTCTGGAGATTGACTAGGTGAAAATAATTAAGATTCTAATAAAAAACAAATACTGTACTGCATTTCCAGGTGTGTAAACCTGCAAAGTCTAGTTTGTCGCTTACACAGAGGCCAAATCTACTCTGTGCAAGGTCAGCCAGGTGTGTGAAAAGGCAGCGATAATAAACACCTGCCTGTGGGAACAGAGAGCTTGTGTAAATGAGCAAATGTACTCCACCAGATTTTAGGTCTTCTCTCTTTCTTACTTGGCAACACAGGAAGCAGGATTTATCAGCTCCTTTATGCAGCTGGAATGTGGGAAGAGGGGGACACAGACAGGAGGGCAATCAAGCCACATTTCTTGAGAACTTTTTTATTTGTTTTGTTTTTTAAAATGGACATTCATTAGTGTTTTGAGTAAGGAATCTCCTATTCCAACTTGGAACTGGAGTCCTTCCCTCACACATTGCTGGCATGGTGTAGTTTCATCAATATCTTCTCTTGCCTTTTCTAGTCACCCACTATGGGGGAAAGAAGTAGGGTTACCAATTTTCTAATCACACAAAACTGAACACTCTTGCCTTGCCCCCTGCCCTGCTCCCATCCCGAGTCACTGGGAGGGAGTTTGGGTGTGGGAGGGGGGTTTAGGGTGTGGGCTCCAGCTGGGTGGCACTTACCTCAGGTGGCTCCTGGAAGCAGCCGACATGTCTGGCTTCTATGCAGTAACACAGTCAGAGGGCTCTGCGTGCTGCCTACGCCCACAGGCACTGCCTCTGCAGCTCCCACACAGAGCCCCCCATGGCCGCTCCAGTGCCTGGGAGCCGGACATACTGGCCACTTCCGGGAGCCCTGCAGAGCCAGGGCAGGCAGGGAGCTTGTCTTAGCCCTGCTGCGCCACCAACCGGACTTTTAGTGGCCCAGTCAGCAGTGCTGACCAGAGCTGCAAAGGTCCCTTTTCGACCGGGTTTTCCAGTCAAAAACCAGATTCCTGGCAACCCTAGGAAAGAGAGAAGCAGAAAATCATCATTCCCGATAGGCTCCCTTACTTCCACTTGGTTCAACTCCTTTGGGGAAAAGTCCATCTAAGCAAGGGCTTTGGGCCATGTGACACCTTTAAACGACACCTTCACAGATGTCTGTTTTCACAAACCTCAGATACTGACATTCATACCGTACCTTATAGATTCTAAATATGGAATGATTATTTTTACAAAGGAAAGAGGGAAAAACTAGACTATAGAATGATTGATTCACACACTGAAAAAATGGACACTATTACACAAAGAAAACCATATGACAACAAGTTTGTTTACATTACAGTGAAATATAGGTCTAATCAAGTGGAGTTACATTAAAAAAATTCCCTTTACAGCAAAAATTGATTGCAAATGGTACAATGAGACAACAGGCTCTGCCCTGAGGGAACTGAAAACCTGTAGGTATAGGAGTTTGTTTTCAGCCTGCCTTTATGGCTTTATCTTTAAAAGTTGTTAACTTTAATATGGGACAGCTGTCAAGAGAAGAAATTTAAGTTTTGCTTTAAATGATCTTTATAATGTTATTTAAAAATAAAGCTATTTGTAGTAATTATTCAGGTTATGGTGATCAAAAATCTACAAGAGGAGTGAGGAAATTTTGTTTTTATGGAAAGTAGGGAAACAGGGAGGCAGATATTTAAGAAGAGTCAAATCCACAGAATCTGTGTTGACCGAGCTTTCTCTGCCAAAGGGTTCATGGTCTGCTGGTTTCAGAATAGAAAAGGCAAATGCACTGATTTAGTACAGCTTCAAGACACCAATATTCCTCTATTACGAACAGAAGAGAAAAAACTAGTTGAGAAAACAGCTAGTGCATTATTGCCAAAGGAGATCAAGATTTCCACCAAGGTTTTTGGTAAAGTGGTGGAGGAAGGAGAACTTGCTATAAAAAGTATGTTGTGTGCTTTACTTCTGTAAAGGAAATGAATACAGAAACAAGGTTGCTGCCCTGAAGAGCTCACAATACAATCTAAACAGGCAATGAGCACACCAGGGATAGGAAAAGCAAGTAATTGTTAACAGTGAAGTCTAGAATATGTCTTATTATAGTTTCAGGTTTGGAGGTTTATTTCTTTTGCTAGCACTTCTGGGGAGAGACGAAATGACGATCATTTACAGACAGCCTGGAAGCAATGTGTTTTAAGGAAGTCTATGAAGGAAAAGAGGGTAGGAGGTACAGCATGCCAAATCCAGGTATTGGGGGACATGTGAAAGGAAGCAGTTGAGAACAGAACACAGACATAAATGCGGCAGTTATTCCTAAGTTATGAGCAGAGCAAAGAGGGCAATGGGTAAGTAAAAAAAAAAAAAAAAGTCAAAAACAGAGAAGTGGGGAGGAACTAAATTGTTCAGGGAATAAATTGGCAACTATAGAAGTTACATTAAAGTTAGATAACCAGAATTGGAGGACAGTTATGACTATATTTAGAAGAGTACTCCTTACACATCAACAGCTTGATTCTGCCACTATTACCCACACTGAGCAGTACCTTACTAACTACCTGATCCTGAAACACATTACTCACAAATGTAAGGCATGGGATCACTCCAGTGTGTGTAAAGTTAAGCTTGTGAATGAATATATATATATTTATTTATTTTGCAGGCTTGGGCCTCAGTGAGTAGTGTGATTGATTTTGATAGGTATAATCAGCATGAGCATAAGGGGAAAAAAATCATGCCCCAAATTAATACTGGGAGATAAATATGGATTGTAAAGAAAATGTAACTGAAACATTTTAAATGGCAGCTAGTTGCACAATTAGGCTATCTGCCAAGGAGAAAAAAGTTAAGAAATGCGTGCACATAGCAACTACTGCGCAAAATCTACAAAACAAATCATTCTTATTCCTATAGGGCTCTCTAGTAAACAGGAGTTCAGCAGGCGCATTCCACTTTTCTGTCACCTTCAGTAAACTGCTTCTTTTCCAGACTTCTTGTTTCAGAAGAAACTTATGGAATAAGAAGTTTGCCTTTCAGAACAGAAATTTTAAATAGAAGCATCCAGCTCCAACTATTGAATGGGGGACAATCACAATAACACCCTTCTAAGCAACTCAAAAAGAGTAATGGATTTCAAGTTGGGAAATTAGTGAGTAAAATGTATTATCTCATACATATAAATGAGATGACTATTCTTAGCCTTTGGAAAGAACAAACTTAGTATCCTTTTAGTATTGGATAAATTCAATATTGAAACAAGTGCAGTGGAAGGACTATGATATAGGAGGTCTTTTTCTTCTCTAATTTTGTGGGTACATATGAGCCACATGTTCAACTCCATGTACAGGAGTTTAGCCACCCAACTCTCTAGCGTTAACAAATTGCATGCTTGACTAGATACAAATGATCTGCTCCAAAAGATTCCTTGTCTACAGAAATATGCATTATTTCATGCCTTTACAAGAATAAATCTACCACAGACATAAGAGTCTACTGATGTTTAACAACAATATGGCAGGTACAAAAGAACCAAAAAGAAAGGAAAGCGTGAAACATCTGAGAAACTTCCCTCTCCCTTAACAAAACATATGGAATATACTGACATCTCTTTTATGAGAGATGACCTGAAATGCACATGGTTAAAATAGGACATTACCAGTGACACCTTCAAAAGAAATGAAACAAACATCAACTAAGGTAAACTGTAGTTATATCAACTAAGTTACAGACCTAGAAAGGAGAGAGTTACCTTTTTATGGAGGGCATGAAATTCACTATACCTCTTTTCGACAACATGTTTTCTTCCACTCATCAGCACCTCTATCTTAAAGACCTGTAAAAATATCAATTAAAAAAAAAAGATTAATTTTACCCACTCAAAACATTCGGTCATCTAACACATTAATTTTGTGACCATGATGTATTTCATTCCTTTAATTACAGTAGCTGATCCCCCAAAATCCAGAAGACTCAAGAGACACTGGAGCACAACATTGATTAATGAGGACTCTGACTAAATGCTCTATTAATAAGTTTGTTCAGCAAACACATTTAAAGGCAATTAAGCTTTGGATTTTTTTTAATCTTTAGCTTTTATTAGACAATAATAATCCTTTACAGAAATTATTTCACATGACTGAAGGGAGAAGAAAACAAAGTGGCAACGATAACATAAACAGAACAAATACAGGGATTTTGTTTCTCTCTCTCATACAATGCTGCAGGTAACAGCCACACATATGTACAATATGTTCCTCATGACAGAAGTAGTATGTCTTCTACAACAGAAGAGAAATAAATGTAAACAGTACATTGTAGGTTAATTTCTTCCTAACCTGCATATTCATCTCTAGTCTCAGCTGGGCTTGTTCTACTGTTTACACCATGGAAAAAAATGTGGTAAAGGCTCATTTTCTTTGCATGATACATATGACAGCTTTTGCTGCTGCCTGTGGAAGGTTGAAAGGCCAGACAAAGAAGCTCTCTTGATCCACTAATTAGTAGCCACTAACATGACATTTTCTTGATTCTCAGGTCACTAGATCAAGTTCTGAGGGCAAGTGATGAGAAATATTTTGAAATGCTTGTGAAAACATGGTCTATTAAAGGAAGACAAGATCTGTAGAAAAGCAATGTAAAGAAGGGTGTCTGCTGTTTCTAACAGTTCTTACACATGTTCTGTTTTGCTTAGGAAATACTGGAAGTAATTATCTCCAGGATGGTGAGAGGCTATACTAAACAACAGTATATTACATAAGGCCCCAGATTTTGGCCCACTCTACTGTCCTTTAAAATGAGTTTGGAAACAGTGTTCACACACAGATCCAGATAAAATTATTTCTACCAGAGTTTGGCCAGCTACCATGGATCAGAGGAAGCTATTCAGAAGTGAGCTGGAACCCATTTTTCAGTGTACGGTGGGTTCTCTGCTCGAACATGTTTTTTAAACATGATTCAAATATGCAATGATTCTTACTGGTTGGCCAAACATGTTAAAAAACAATTTAGCTAGAATCTTACTGAAGCCACGTTAAACATGGGCTTTAATTTGGTTTGAGCCATAATACGGATAGATCCATAGTGAAGACAATATTTAGACGGGCAACTACACTATATACAGATGTTCATTATAACCAGAATTAGTTTGTACATTATAATCCACTGAAACAATTTGGGATTTCATTCTACTTAACTATAACAGGAGTTTTACTATATCCAAGTCACTTTGAGCAGCTTAACCCATTTTTTGGCTACCAGAAACTCTGTCCCCAGAAATTATTTGCTCCTTGCAAAGCTTCAAGACATCAGCAGACATATTTTGCAAATTCACAGCTGTAAATGAAATGATATGTATGGAGAAAGGTTTTAAAAGATCAACTTAAAGATAGCTGCTAATTTAACACATTTTTAATTTCTAAGCTATAAACACTGTAACTTTTAAAATGAGAAGTAGCTGGGAGGGAAATCCTGTCTATATAATGTGCTTGTAAGTCAGTTTCAATTAATTGCACCACACCAAAAGTAGCATTTCTTTCAGAGAGCATTCCAGAAATACAAGAGACAAAATGCTTTTAAATATGCAGAAAATGAATCATCTTTAAATATGAAGAACTCTGGAGAATTAAGTGGCTGAGGTGGCTGAGAAAATTGGATACTGGAATATGAACCTGACCAGTTCGGTAGTGATAAAAAATCATTACCTTTTAATTGCTGTGGTGATCTATATAAAATTAATTGATAGTCTCCATTCACTTAGGAGTGACTCATGTCTATGTTACACACGCAAAAAAATTATCTCAGTTGGCATGCTGGTTAGCAGCCTCAACATATAAACTAAGGAAGGAAGGAATATGAAGACTAAACAGCACTCCACGTGAGGGATGAGACACACTGGTGGGGGAAGTTTAAGCTGCTGCTCCCTGGGTACTACAAGTCCCCAGGGCTGTCCATCAGACAACTTTCATGAGAATTACAAATTCATGTAAGTCAAGTTTTTCCCTCAGTCACACACATGCGACTTCAGTGAAGTACATCTGTTTCCCTTTGAAGTCAGTAGGGTTGAATGGTTCTTACAGGAGGTCAAATTTTGACCCAAGGTGGGGGTGGGGGGGAAGGAAATTAAAAGCTCTGGGTGGACTGTTTTTTCAGTGCATATATCTATTTTATCTCCAACTAATCTGTGTTTCAGAACAAGTTTATGAACTATGTAAAATAGTTCCAGGGCCCTAGAATCGGTATTTCATTTTTAAGCTCAGATTTTCTCACCAGGGAAGAAACAAGAAGGTTTTAATAACTATGCATATAATTATTGGGAACAAGGAGGCAGCATCCATCAGTTGCAGAATAGAGTAAGTAGCTGGTAGCTTTCATAGAGGCTGTAAGAGATTTGCCTCAATGGTGTCTGTGTATGATGCTGCTGCCATTTCTACTACAATGAAATCTGCTGCCTTCACATCATCTGTTACTTACATCAATATGCAGGCTTAAATGTTAATAATGGGAACATATACAGTGGATCTTACAGCTCAAGTGCTCTGATTTCATTTAATGCAGTAGCCTAAAAGTCAGACAGTGCATCTGCCCGTGTATTAAAATGAAATAAATTCAGAAATTACTTTTCTTCCTTCCCCATAACTGGCATTTCTGAGCCTACTCATTGTGTAGCACCTATGTTGCAAAAATGTAAAGTAATTTGTGATTCTGTTAGTGTTATAGCAGTCAAAGGTAGGAGTATATAAAAGTTTTCATCCTGCTTCCATAAACGTCTTAACAATCCCCAAATGTTTACAAATTAAATATTTTGCTTAAATGTAAAATAGTTTGAGCAAAGCACCCCATAAAGCAGAAATGAAGCTGAATGAATAGAAAAACATATTGTACTTATGAGTATTGATTGTTAAATTACTTCATTGAGGTTGCAGAAGTTCCAATCTTATCTCATCATCATTTACTAGATCACTACTCACAATCCTAGCACAGAGATGAGTTTTGTGTCACTATTTTCAACAAGGGTGTAGAGAGAGAAATCTTTGTATAAAGGAAGGGTAGAATCTCCTAACAGACACAAAACACCTAGTGAATACAGACAAGTCTGACAATTTAACTGAGCAATTGCAGGCACTGACAGAAAAACAATGTGAGGAAACTGGTGCACTCTAGATGAAAGTGCCAAAATAAAGAAGGAAGAATTACGGATGAAATTGTAACAGTGCAAGGAAATTACTTTTCTATGTAAGAATGTTCACATTCTGTTGAATAGATAACTCTGAACAGACATATCACTTTTTATATGTGAGGTACAGCTAAATGCCCTTAGAATGAAAAATGTAATAATTAATCATGGAGTCAAACAACTAATGCTGCTCTTACGCCAGACAGAAATTATACTTACAGTGAATGATCCACACTTAGTCTTGGCTAGGTCAATAAGTACAGTAGGTTCACAGTGATGTTACTGTGTCCTTTACTAAATGCACCAGGGTGGAAGGCTACCTACCCATAAATTCTGCCACTAAATACTATGTATCCTTTCTCTCTGGTACCACAACAAAAGCCCGCTCAACCATTATCAAAGCTGTTTGCACAGAGCTTAATGCAGGAGTGATTGTCCAACACAATTTAATCTGTGCAACACAAAGAGCGGGATGAACAGCTCTGGATCTGAAGTCAGAGCAGGACTGGCTCTAGGATTTTTGTTGCCCTAAGCAAAAAAAGTTTTGGCCGCCCCACCGTTTTTTTCTTGCCCCACCCCTGGCCCTGCTTCAACTCCGCACCTTCCCCAAATCCCCAGCCCCGCCTCCTCCCCCGCAGGTGCTACATGTCCCCCACCCCATTGCTTCCTGTAGCCCCGACCCCGCAACCCTCCGCCCTCGCTCACCTCTGTTCTGTCGCCGACCCTCGGGTTCTCCCCCTCCCAGGCTTGCCATGCGCGGGCTTTGCGTGCCACCGCTCGGGTTCTCCCCCCCCGAAGCATTCAAGCCGAGCATCCCCCTCCCTCCCAGGCTCTCGGGTTCTCCCCCTCCCTCCCAGGCTCTCAAGCCTGGGAGGAAGGGGGAGAAGCCAAGCGTCCCCCTCCCTCCCAGGCTTGCGGCGCACGAAACAGCTGTTTCGTGCGCCGTGGCCGCTTGGGTTGTCCCCCTCCTCCCAGGCTCTCAAGCCTGGGAGGGAGGGAGGGAGGGGGAGAAGCGGCGCACGCGGCCGCTTGGGAGGGGGAGAAGCCGAGCGGCGGCGGTGCGCAAAAGTCAAGCGGTGGCAGTGCAGAGCGGAGGTGAGCTGGGGTGGCCGGGGCACATTTCTAGGGACGGCATGGCCGGCGCCAGAATGCCGCCCCTATAAATGTGCCGCCCCAAGCAGCAGCTTGTTTTGCTGGTGCCTGGAGCCAGCCCTGAGTCAGAGCATGCGATGCATATCTTTCTCCAACTGAAATTGTCATTTCTGCCAAAAAAGATGATACTCCAACTCATCATCAAAATATTGGGGTGGAAGAGCTGGAATATATTAAATCAAATACTGTTTTAAGAACTCATTGTAGGAAGTCTTAACAGAGTTGGACACATCTACATAACTACCTGTCTTTAAAATTAATTTAAAAAAATACGCAATAATAATACAAGCTACAAATTAGCAAGACACCAACCGCTTCCCTTTTATAGAATAGTGGCCCAATTCTCGGTTCCCCATTGGCCCCATTACACTCCACTGGTGCATCATAAAGTGGCCATAAATGGGGTCTCTCAGACAACACAGTCAGAATGGGTCTCCACAGGCTCTCAGCTCACTGCATTGCCACAATTCTCAGTTGTCGGACCATTGCAGCCATATTGCAAGCTAAAATAACCCTAAGGTTGCTCTAGCTTACACCAAGGAGTGTAGGAATGGAAAACCAGATTCAAGGTGACACAAATCCCTTTCTTCCTCCAACCTTTCCCCCAACACCAGTGAAAGTAAACTGTGTTTACCACTCTCCTCCTATTGGTGATACAAACATGACAATGTCCAATACCAACAACTCCTATATACTGCTCCCATCTAAATCAATGGGACTGGAACAAGGTTCAGAGGTCTGTACTTTAAGTTGTCCAAGAAAAAAAAAAAAAATCCAACTCAGCCTTTTATATACAATTGTTTACAAAGGTTGAGACAAACAGACTGGTACAAACTGGATTGTATAGGTTAAAAGAACTGTGATAAGACATCTTCCAGGCTCCTGGTAACAAGTAATGGGTTGATACGACAATGAGCTAAAAGATTCCAGAAATGGGAGAAATTGTTTCAAGTTGAAATAATCAAAATGTATTTTAATTGGTTCATGTTAATGCTAACCGGCTGTCACCATTTTTGGACATTGTTTATCTGGGTGTTACTGAAAGGGAGTAGTAGGGGGGACGGCTGGACTGGAAGGAGAAAACGCCACCTTTCCATCTCTTCTTGGATTCTAGGACCTACCTTGACACCTTTGGGCCTTTATCATCTTGATCTTTAAAGGCATCCTGACCAGACTGGGCCAGAGTGGGAACTGATGACATCATCAAATACTTACAATATGAAACGTAGGTTCCTGTACTCACACCCCCCACCTCACCCCTGTGACTTTTTCCTTCCCTGCCATATTTCTTCTCTTTCCTTCTCTCTTTTTTGCCTTCTAACAACAGTCTGGCTTAGCCAGACAAGACGACATCCTTTGCAACACTGCTATGAGCCCGTGACCACTGAGGCTGCTAAAAGCAATGCCTTAAACCAGAGGTTCTCAACCATTTTCTTTCTGAGACCCCCTTCCCCCGCCAACACGCTATAAAAGCTCCACAGCCCACCTGTGCCACAATAACTGATTTTCTGCATATAAAAGCCAGGGCTGACATTAGGGGGTAGCAGGCAGGTCAATTGCCTGGGGCCCCGTACCGCGGGGGCCCACACAAAGCTACATTGCTCAGGCTTCAGCACCAGGTGGCGGGGCTCAGGGACCTGGGCTTCAGACCCATGTGGTGGGGCTTTGGCTTTCTTCCTTGGGCCCCAGCGAGTCTAATGCTGGCCCGGCTTGGAGGCTCCCCTGAAATCTGCTTGAGGCCCCCTTTGGGGCCCCGGACCCTTGGTTGAGAACCACTGCCCTAAACAGCATGGCATTGTTTACCAGGCCCCATAGAGGCTGGTATAACCAAACACTATACCCATGTTTCTCCAGCAGTGATGGTGCTGACTTTTAATTGCAACAGTGACAGAAGCTCCATTTTCTATCTTTGATGTTCTTTTCTGTCCCATTTTGTGTGCGTTTGTCTTGTTTTATCTTCAAGGAAATGGGACTGGACTTTTACAACAGCAAAACAGCAGCAGCAACTACAGCCGCACACCATTTCAACTAATTTCTTTCCCCCACCCCCCAAAAGGACAGTTAATATCAACTGCCCAACAAGGGTTTTTCCCTACACAAACTTTCTATAGCTAAAGGAAAGGGAATAAAGTATATTCTTAATCCTACTTAAACAATTTGAAATATGAAGTGTTAACTGTTTTTCCTTTTTTTCTGTATCTTTAATAAAAAGCTAAAATGATTGTTAATCATTGGTTGTTACAGTATGAGTGAACCAGAGATAACCTGACACAAAACCACAATTAACTATGTACCAGTGAACATGAGTTTTATTCACATATTATCCCTTGCTGGGCCAGAGACACCCCCTTTTCCACGCAACAGGAGGAAACATGGACAGGTTGGAGGGGTCAGCAGGTCATTAACAATGTTACTATTTCATAACAAATTCTATTTAGTTTTGGTGCAAGGAAATACATCTCTTAGGGTAGGTCTATACTTACGCGTCGCGTCGAACGCGTCGGATCGATGTTCTGGGTTCGATTTATCGCGTCTTGTCAAGACGCGATAAATCGAACCAGGAAGTGCTCCGTTGTCGACGCTGGTACTCCAGCTCGACGAACGGAGTAGGCGGAGTCGACGGGGGAGCCTGCGTGCCGCGTGTGGACCCCGGGTAAGTGCTTTTTCATTCGAACTAAGGTACTGCGACTTCAGCTACGTTATTCACGTAGCTGAAGTTGCGTACCTTAGTTCGATAGGGGGGGGTAGTGTAGACCTAGCCTTAGTCTATAAGGTGCCACAGGACACTTTGTTGCTTCTACAGATCCAGACTAACATGGCTACCCCTCTGATACTGTTCAAGACAGAAATTTTAGTTGTTCAAGATGAGGAAATATACAGGTATTATGCACATATCTACATTGCACAATATTTTAAAGTTTGATTAGTTTGTATGCATTCATATGCATTGTATAATATATATTTTAATACTTTATAAACTATATAAACTTGTACAAACAACCTTTCAGAAGAGGGACAGACTTGTAGCATCCTGGTTTAGAATTTGTACAAGATGAGGAGAGTTATACAAAAACCAGAAGCACTGAGGAGAAATTTACAGTCATATTTCTATTAAATGAGAAACAAAATATAGTTCTGAGCTTACCAATACCATTTAATGTATGACTTACAGAAATAAATACATCCCTTTAAAAGTCTCAGCATGCCTGACAGACTTTTTGACTGAGGAGTAGCTAATGCATTCAGATCTCAAGCAGCTCAACCTTAAACCTTTGTCATGGCCATATGGAAGAAATTCCAAAACAACTGAAATGGCAGCTACGGTCCATGAAGCACTAATAGGATTTCCACACGTTTAGTGTTTCATTAATGTTCAGACAATGGCACATTTTCTCTGGTTCAGTTGGGCTATGCTCACTGCAAGACCAGGGTGTGTAGGTGGAGCCAGAGTTGGTTTTATACCTAGACTACATTTCACTGATCCTGGGGCAAACCAGGGGCTGATCCAATCACTAGCATAAATAACAGCAGTTGCATGGCTGCTCGAGCATACACCTAGCTGCACACAGGTACAGCACCCAGTACAATGGGTCCTGGTCCATAACTGGGGCTCCTAGGCACAACAGTAATACAAATAAATAATCACACAGGAACAGAGGCTGGGTTTTTGGGGGGGTTAAGTACTACTTATTATTTGTATTAGGTATTTTTATTATGGTATTGCTTTGTCCAGAATCAAAACACAAGGAGGTATATCACAGAAAACTGTTCTGTTAATTCATGGAAAATAAATGTATTCAAATCGCTCCCATTCTATGAAGCAATAAATGGACATTGACCAGGAGGAACATTCTTATTATTTCTAACAATATAATAAATTAATTTTTATCATTAACTCTAAATCCAACAAGAAGGCTTTGTTGTCTTTACAATTCCCTTGACAATTTCATATTATCACAACGTTACCCTGACTGAAATTCTGTGATAAGACTGTTTTAAGATATTCTGGCATGTAAAATATTCACAATTGTGTCTTCTACTTCAAATCTCAATTTAAAACCCACTTCTTTTATTCAGTTTTGTGTGATTAGAAAGTTGGCAACCCTATCTGATGAGAGATACTAAAAGTATGTATCTTGCAATACTCTCATAATGATCTTAATAATGATGTAAATGTGGAAAATAATGAACTATTTCAGAGCAAGTGACAGAGAATATAAAACAAGCATCTGTTCATTCCTTTGTGGCTTTATGAATAACCAGTACAACTTCAAATTTAAAGAAATGCCCTTTCAAAGACTTACTCACCTCTGCCTCTTTCAAGCCCTACTATACTCAGATCTACGATACAGCAATCTTCACTTATGTCTGTCAGAAGTAGTGATAGGCAGAGTTTATTTCAAATGGTACAGAAACCAATTTCAGATTATGTTTATTGAATTAACAGATTGAGAGGTCTTCTACTTTTCTGATGCTTGTGCTGATTTTTTTAGGTATCCCATTTCAAAGCAACAGATTACAGGTATTTCCAAACCAGATTTCTCTGCCCATTTAGCCAGTATGCATTTTGCTTTTCTTAAAACTCAGTACATAATGAGTAAGATAAATAATAGCATCATAACTTCAGATAAATGTTTTTCCAAATCAGACCTCAGTTACAGCAATTCATGAAAATCAATTGCAGCTAGGCAGACCCCTGAAAGTGAGTTGCACAGATTTCAGATCCACTCTCTTGTTGGCCACTACTATTCTATTCTATTCTCAGTGCTGATCACTGATCATCTGAGCACTTTCCAGTAGTGCATTCAATGATGTGATTAACAATTGTCCTGTGTTTGTTCTCTCCCTCCCTCCCTAAGAGGAGAAAAGTGTGCAGTAGAGTGTCTTGTTTTAGTATGGTGGGAGGTGTTTTTGTTTGTTTTTATTTTGGTCTGTATTTTGTTATCTTATTTTTTAATATACACGTTAATATGTAGTCATGTTAGAGAAGCCAAGATCAAAGAAGTGCATCTTGCACTTGGAGCGGAAGGTGGTGAGATCTGTGATTATCCTTAGTTCCTCGGGGAGTTCATTCCATAGTGTCAGAACAAAACCCAAGAAAGTTCCATCTCCTGCACAGATGAGATTTACCCTTATTGTAAAGAGTTGAAGGAAGACTTCAAGGCATCAAACCCAGTCAGGCCTGCTGAGTATTTATGGTTGATACACAGGGTGCTGTTGCCCTGGGCATGGTCTGCGAGTGGGAGAATCATGGGATTCCACCCCACAATAGGTGAAGAGAAGAGGCCTACCACCAGGGTGGGGTGCACTTAGAGAGACCAGAGATGAGTCAAATGTGCAGCAGACTAGCCCTGCAATTGTGACACTCACGTTATTTCATTTACTCAAAATCTGCCATGGTGGATCCAATGGTACCTACTGATGACCTTTTTGAAGGCTATGAGCTGCTGTGTTGCATTTTTTTAAATGAGTCCCTGGAAACATCACCTGACCTTGCTGTTTACAAACTTTCAGTTTCTGTGCCACTAGGGCACTTTTGGAATGTCTAGGAGATTTTCAGCAGTCAAGTATAAGAAAAACACTTGCTCTGGTCCAACTAGTGTCTCCATGATGCAGAATGGGATTCCCTGAAGCTAGCTGGGTGGCGTATGGGTACTCTCACTGAAGTCAGAAGTACTCTTTTGCTTCCAGACCATCTGACTTATCTATATTACACCAGTTTTCCTCACTTTGGACAGTTTGACAACTTTTTGGAGACTCTCTAGATTAGGCTGTCAAGGATTTTGCTAAGCAGGGAGCTCAGTTTTTTTCAATCAAAACTCTGAATTCCATCAACTTTACATTTCTTTACTAGAGTTTATGTAGGTACAGTGTTCTCATCATGTGTTTTAAATCCTGCCGAACTAAACAACAATTAGTTTCCTCTATTAGAGAGGAAGAGGATCGAGGACATTCTACATATATCATGATAAGCTTCTGACCAAGTCAGAGCCCTCAAGTAAAGTTCAGGTCCAAGTGATTCAGTGCACAGAGGATGAACATCACAGGCTGATGGCTCATGTATGTAATTCACAAAGGACATTAAGATGTGTTTTAGGAACTTCTTCCAGTAATTGTACCATCCTCTCTTCTCACAGATGAAGGAAAGCAGGAAGCAGTACTTTACGTGGTATTGCATCTTCTGGCCATTAGAGTGTGCAAAATCAGCTGAAATATTAAAATAACGACTGCATTACAGGATGTGCAATTCAAGTGTTATTTCAGCAATTCTATGGTGTGGGAATGAATGCCCTATCAGAGGTATGACCTATCAGAGACTGGTGCACACTTTATAATTCTGAAGACTACTAAAACTGATTTAGTGAAAATTACATTAATTTGTAACTGCCCTCCTGAGGTACGTCTACACAGCAATTAAAGACGTGCAGCTGGCCCAGGTCAGCTGATTCAGGCTTGTAAGACTTGGGCTGTGGGGCTGTAAAATTGCTGTGGACATGTTTGGGCCAGGTCCCAGGGTCTGCAGCCCAAGACAGAAACTCTACAAAGCAATTTTTTAGTCCTGCAGCCCAAGCCCCACAAATCCAAGTCAGCTGACCTGGACCAGTCATATTGCAGTGTAGACCTACCCTTGGTGACTCAGCTACAAAGGCAAGTACTGTGTAACAAAATGCAAAGATGTAAATTAAATCATGTCAAGTATTGTACCACCACCACATTTCAACATGTAGTTTTAAATATATTATGAACAGCTCTGATGCTGAATCACTGTTGAAAGCAAAGAAAAATGTGCACACAGCTGGCCCAAGTGACAGGCAACGGATGAATGAAAAACTCTGCTGTATGTTTTATTGCTGCCTGTCGCTGGAATTGCAGATAATAAAACACACCAGTCTCTTCAAATGCTAACTGGAAGTGTCAAAGTCAAAAGATATCAGTCATAGGCATAAAATCTACAGCTGCCACATTCTCAAAATAACAAAAACCAAAAGACACCACTCTATCATAGGTATAAACTACAGGAAAACAAATTTAAAAAAAGAGATTGCTTCTATCAATATGGCTTGAGTTCTCTAAAAATAGTAGCAGGAAAAATAAAAACTAGAAAATGTCTAAGGAAGGCATTATGAGAAGACAACATCCAAAACATTAAAAATTAAGTTCCTAAAGTTATGTTCCTAAATTAATCTTTAAGGATTTAAAGTGACCTGGTTTGGGGAGGTGCTGAGCAACTTCCTTTGGGAGATGAGGATGCTCAATACCTCCAGATATTAGATCACTTCTTTAGATGCATAAATATGGATTTAGGTTGAAAACTTTAGTAGGCACCCATATTTGAAAATTTTGGGCAGCATCTCTAAAAACAGAAATAAGGACAAGTAACATGAACAGATGTTCTGCCCTCATTCCCATACTTCCAAGTTTCATGGGTCTCTCTCCTCTGTCTCATTAACTTAATGGAGAACAACATCCCATCTACACAAAACACATTTGAACCTCAATGTTTTCCTCTTTCTCTTGGCTTTTGTAGAAAAAGACAAGCTTTTCTAACTTTTATCTGCATGAAACATTACCATGAATTAATAAAAAGATATTTTGTTTGTAACTACAAAGGCCTTATTATTGAGAGATATTACAATCTCCTTGAGTAAGCAGGAGTATAAACTCCACGCAGCAGCTGTGCTGTTTAGATGAATCAACTTTAAATAACACACACACAAAAGCTGTTCACTGCTTGGTGGGAACTCAACTTGCCTTGTGTTATCCTCTGGACAGAGGGGAGCTGCCATTCTATCCCCCACTATCCCTCTTCCTCCCTAGATAGGCTAGGCAGCTGCTCCAACTCAAGCAGTCTCTTGCCACTCCACTATATTCATTTGCACCCATATTTCCCTCCCTTATTCCTCATAGTTTCCTACCCATCACTTTCTCCTTCTCTGTCACCTCATTCCCTTGATACCTGGGTCTGGTCCAGCCCAAACATGGTACTGCTATTTTTAACTAACTTAGACATCTTGATAATTACATTTGGAATACTGAGTTAATTTAATAAAACATATTACAGGTGGGGCTGGTAGTATTGTATATAATTGAGATTATCTAACATTTTCCATTATAAGACCCTGTTTTCAGTTGCTTGTAACTTTGCCAAGCTTTAACAATTTGGGCTTAAATTTTCCATGCTGGTTGTCTGACTCAGACTTAAACATTTTTCGAAAGTTTCTGCTAAAACAGTTCAGCCATTCTTAACACAGTCAGAAATAAATACGTTGTTTTGCCCCCTTTAAAAATTTCTTACAACTGTTTCTCAAGACCATGCTTTGGAGCAGAGAGTTTGGGGGCGGAAGGGTGGAATTACCCTGGTGTTAGGGATGTGCCTTTTGTGTGAAAATCCACCCAAATTTAGCCACAGCATAAGCCTATGAAAAAATCACAGTGTGCATATACTCAGTAGAGGTTTGTTAGACGCTCGTAGCATTGTTCTCCAAAGATTCTGTCTGCGCTAAACATGATCCATCTCCACAGTACAGCTCCCACATGCTGACTGGACCGAGCATATGCTGTCCCCACAAAGCAGTGGAGTATGCTTCATTCCAGAGCTGCAGGGGCTGAGCAGGACTTTTCCAGTAAATGCATCATCTGAACACCAGGAGCTGCTCAGATGCTAGGCACCGGAACTGAGAGTAGGGAAACTGTCTCTTACGTGCTCCCAGTACACGCCCCTTCCTCTGCCACCTTGGCAGGGTGGAGAAGGAGAAAGCAGCCTAACGTTCTTCAACACCAAGGGGAAAGGAATGGGAAGAGGAGGACAGGAATAGGGTAGGAGGTGTAGATTATGGGAGAATACAGAGAAGAAAGAAAGTGACACACCTGGGGACATGTGGGAGTGACACTAGAGAAGAGGCAGACTGGAAGCCTACTATCGCTATCAGTAATCCTGTTAAATCAAGTGACAGATGTGTATGCTATGGATCTAAAAAGCTTCAATCCTGCGGATGACCTGTGCCAGGGGTCAACATGGTTCCAGATGATGGAATTTCTATTTTTTTCAGTTTGCTTTTAAATTTTTTTTAGGAGATTACATTCATAAAATATTAAAAGAACATTGTGGTTTCAAATTCAAGCACTCAAAGGTTAGGAAATACCAGAATTAAAGTTGCCTGTGCAACCTTAATTCAGCCCTTCCTTGTGCATATACATTATGATACAATATTTATTTAATTACTTGATCAAACAATATTTGTTCCACAGGATCCCTGCCTCATTCAGTGTGGATCGTTCAGCACTGTGTAATTAAGGAGGCTTCAGTCTGCAAGACCTTGCCTCAGTTGTTGCAGAAGTTGAAAGGTGCACAGTGAACAAGGCAGGCGATAGCAGGTAGAGAAAGAATGGTCTCATGACTAAGGAAACTGAATGTCAAACTGGAGAACTGGATTCGGCCCCTGAATTTACCACAAAAGTTCTATTTTATGCTACGCAATCACTTATCCCAATCTTTTCATAAGTGGTCACTGTGTGTGTTCCTCATTTTCTATTCAGACAGGGCCTGATTTGAAGAAGTGCTGAACACACTATGCTTGGAACTAAGAGCTATGAAAATGCGAAGTAAAATCAAGCCCTACGTGTCACAGACAGCTGCAGCGGCACAGGAGCCAGCAAACAGAGCTGTAAACAGGGGAATTTGTAAGGGGAGTTTGTGTTGTGCTGCTCGTTGGGGGGTTTGTTTTGCTGTGGGTGGTGGTGTTTTGGTTTGGTTTGTGTTTCCCGGACTAACAGGACTTAGGTGAGAAGGCTATGACAGATATAGAGGCAGCAGTGGTAGTGACCCAACCAGTGGAGGACACATTGAAGATGCCTGGACGTAGAAGCTGCGGTATGTACATGATCCTGGAGGGGCTACCTGAAAAGAGTTTTGTCTGCATGAAGTGCCGCATGATAAAGCTGATGGAAGAAAAGATCCGAGGATTGGAGATGCAGGTGGAAACTCTGGTTGAGTTTAGAAGGGGGTTCGAGCAGATGATGGAGCAAAGACACGAGGAGGCTGAAGGGAAAAGCTCAGACTTGCAGATGGAAACAGGACCAAAGAACTCTGAGGTGAGACTGCTGGGTGAAGAAAATGGACAGTGGAAGCATGTGACTAAGAGAACCAGGCAGAGGAAAAGACGGGTTAGTGAAGGAGAAAAAGAGCTCAGGAACAGATTTGCGGAGTTGGAAAATGAAGAAGGGGAACAGCAGGTGGTCACTGAAGGTGGGAAGGCAAGGAAGAAGAGAAGAGCAGCTAGTCCTATAGGAAACGGGGAAGAGTCAATGGAGATGACAACACCAAATATGAGCCCCAGGAGGATACAGAATGGGTTGCAGAGGATTGCAAGGGAGAATAGGAATCGAGAGGACTTGCTCCCTGAGGGAACAGGGGATAGACCGGAGAATCGCACCATCACCAGGAAAAGGCAGGCCTACATGATTGGGGACTCCTTACTGAGAAGAATAGACAGGCCTGTAACCAGAGCTGATCCAGAGAACAGCAGGGTGTGCTGTCTGCCGGGTGCTAAGATATGGGATGTGGACCTGAGGCTGAAGAGGATCCTAACGGGAGCGGGAAAGAATCCACTGATTGACCTTCATGTGGGAACAAATGATACAGCTAGATTCTCGCTGGAATGTATCAAGGGAGACTATGCCAGCCTGGGGAGGACGCTTAAGGAAATCGAGGCCCAGGTGATCTTTAGTGGGAGTCTGCATGTTCCTAGAGAAGGGCAACAAAGGTGTGACAAGATTATGATGATCAATAGATGGTTCAGGCAGTGGTAGTATATAGAGGGCTTTGGGATGTATAGCCACTGGGAGGGATTCAGGGACAGAGGACTGTTCTCTCAGGATGGACTTCACCTGAGTAGGGAGGGAAATAGACTTCTAGGATGGAGGCCGGCACAACTGATTAAGAGAGCTTTAAACTAGGAATTTGGGGGAGATGTCCAGATAATCTCCACGCTGGATTTTAACATTGAGAGGGAAGAAAACGAAGTAAAAAAGGATACAGCCATGGGTAGGAGAATGGACAGAAGGAGGAAGGGTAGTGTAGATACCAGTCTAATAGGCGATACTGGCAGTAGAATGTCCATGCCTAATTGGGTAAAGAATGTGAGCGAGGCCAAATAGCAAAAATTAAGATGTTTGTACACCAATGTGAGGAGCCTAGGTAACAAAATGGAGGAACTAGGTCTACTGGTGCAGGAAGTGAAACCAGATATTATAGGGATAACAGAAACATGGTGGAATAGTAGTCATGACTGCAGTACAGGTATTGAAGGGTATGTGCTGTTTAGGAAAGACAGAAATAAAGGTAAAGGTGGTGGAGTAGCATTGTATATCAACAATGAGGTAGACTGTAAAGAAATAAGAAGTGATGGAATGGATAAGACACAGTCTGTGTGGGCAAAAATCACATTGGGGAAGAAAGCTACTAGAGCCTCCCCAGGGATAGTGCTTAGGGTGTGCTATAGACCACCGGGATCTGATTTGGATATGGATAGAGACCTCCTTAATGTTTTTAATGAAGTAAATACTAATGGCAATTGTGTGATCATGGGAGACTTTAACTTCCCAGATATAGACTGGAGGACAAGTGCTAGTAATAATAATAGGGCTCAGTTTTCCTAGATGCGATAGCTGATGGTTTCCTTCACCAAGTCGTTGCTGAACCAACAAGAGGGAATGCCATTTTAGATTTGGTTTTGGTGAGTAGTGAGGACCTCATAGAAGAAATGGCTGTAGGGGATAACCTTGGTTCGAGCGATCATGAGCTAATTCAGTTCAAACTGAATGGAAGGATAAACAAAAATAGATCCGTGACTAGGGTTTTTGATTTCAAAAGAGATAACTTACAAAAATTAAGGAAATTAGTTAGGGAAGTGGATTGGACTGACGAACTTGTGGATCTAAAGGCAGAGGAGGCCTGGAATTACTTCAAGTCAAAGTTGCAGAAACCATCAGAAGCCTGCATCCCAAGAAAGGGGGAAAAATCATAGGTGGGAGCTGTAGACCAAGCATCTCAGAGAGGTGATTAAGAAAAAGCAGAAAGCCTACAAGGAGTGGAAGATGGGAGGGATCAGCAAGGAAAGCTACCTTATTGAGGTCAGAACTTGTAGGGATAAAGTGAGAAAGGATAAAAGCCATGTAGAGTTGGACCTTGGAAAGGGAATTAAAACCAACAGTGAAAGATTCTATAGCCATATAAATAAGAAGAAATCAAAGAAAGAAGTGGGACCGCTAAACACTGAGGATGGAGTGGAGATTAAGGATAATCTAGGCATGGTCCAATATCTAAACAAATACTTTGCCTCAGTCTTTAATGAGGCTAATGAAGAGCTTCGGGATAATGGTAGGATGACAAATGGGAATGAGGATATGGAGGTAGATATTACCACATTCGAGATACAGTTTAATGGGACAGTTTAATGGGTGGGTGAGATTCTGTGGCCTGCATTGTGCAGGAGGTCAGACTAAATGATCATAATGGTCCCTTCTGACCTTTAAGTCTATGAGACTAAATCAGGGGTCCCAGATAATCTTCATCCAAGAATATTAAAGGAACTGGCACATGAAATTGCAAGCCCATTAGCAAGAATTTTAAATGAATCTGTAAACTCAGGGGTTGTTCCGTATGACTGGATAATTGCTAACATAGTTCCTATTTTTAAGAAACGGAAAAAAAAAAAAAGTGATCCAGGTAACTACAGGCCTATTAAAAAGAACAGGATTACTTGTGGCACCTTAGAGACTAACAAATTTATTTCAGCATAAGCTTTCGTGGGCTATAGCTCACTTCATCAGATGCATGGAATGGAACACACAGTAAGCAGATATTTATACATTTAGAGAAACATGAAAAGGTGGAAGTACCTGCAAGGTCTTGGAAAAAAACTTGAAGGAGAAAGTACTTAAGGACATTGAGGTCAATGGTAATTGGGACAAAATACAAAATGGTTTTAACAAAAGGTAGATTGTGCCAAACCAACCTGATCTCCTTCTTTGAGAAGGTAACAAGTTTTTTAGACTAAGGAAACACAGTGGATCTAATTTACCTCGATTTCAGTATGGCATTTGATACAGTCCCCCATGGGGAACTATTAGTTAAATTGGAAAAGATGGGGATCAATATGAAAATTGAAAAGTGGATAAGGAACTGGTTAAAGGGAAGACTACAATGGGTCATACTGAAAGGTGAACTGTCAGGCTGGAGGGAGGTTACTAGTGGAGTTCCTCAGGGATCGGTTTTGGGACCAATCTTATTTAATCTTTTTATTACTGACCTCGGCACAAAAAGTGGGAGTGTGCTAATAAAGTTTGCAGATGACACAAAGCTGGGAGGTATTGCCAATACAGAGAAGGACTGGGATATCATAAAGTAAGATCTGGATGAGCTTGTAAACTGGAGTAATAGTAATAGGATGATATTTAATAGTGAAAAGTGCAAGGTCATGCATTTAGGGATTAATAACAAGAATTTTTGTTATAAGCTGGGGACGCATCAGTTGGAAGTAACAGAGGAGGAGAAGGACCTCGGAGTATTGGTTGATCACAGGATGACTATGAGCCGCCAATGTGATATGGCTGTGAAAAAAGCTAATGCGGGCTTGGGATGCATCAGGCGAGGTATTTCCAGTAGAGATAAGGAGGTGTTAGTACTGTTATACAAGGCACTGGTGAGACCTCATCTGGAATACTGTGTGCAGTTCTGGTCTCCCATGTTTAAGAAGGATGAATTCAAACTGGAACAGGTACAAAGAAGGGCTACTAGGATGATCCAAGGAATGGAAAACCTGTCCATAAAGGAAAGGAGACTCAAAGAGCTTGGCTTGTTTAGCCTAACCAAAAGAAGGCTGAGGGGAGATATGATTGTTCTCTATAAATATATCAGAGGGATAAATACCAGGGAGGGAGAGGAATTATTTAAGCGCAGTACCAATGTGGACACAAGAACAAATGGATATAAACTGGCCATCAGAACTTTAGACTTGAAATTAGACAAAGGTTTCTAACCATCAGAGGAGTGACGTTCTGGAACAGCCTTCCAAGGGGAGTAGTGGGGGCAAAAGACATATCTGGCTTCAAGACTAAGCTTGATAAATTATGGAGGGGATGGTATGATGGGATAGCCATTAATTTTGGCAATTAATTGATCTTTGACTATTAGCGGTAAATATGCCCAATGGCCTGTGATGGGATGTTAGATGGGGTGGGATCTGAGTTACTGCAGAGAATTCTTTCCTGGGTGTCTGGCTGGTGAGTCTTGCCCACATGCTCAGGGTTTAGCTGTTCGTCATATTTGGAGTCGGGAAGGAATTTTCCTCCAGGGCAGATTGGCAGAGGCCCTGGGGTTTTTTTGCCTTCCTCTGTAGCGTGGGGCCCAGGTCACTTGCTGGAGGATTCTCTGGTTGATTCGCTGCACTCTGAAGTCTTTAAACCATGATTTGAAGACTTCAATAGCTCAGACATGGGTTAGGGGTTTATTACAGGAGTGGGTGGGTGAGATTCTGTGGCCTGCGTTGTGCAGGTCAGACTAGATGATCATAATAGTCCCTTCTGACCTCGAAGTCTATGAGTCTTAAGATGGACACCCAAAATTAGTGGGCACTTGAAAATTTTGGCCTTAACCTCTGTGTCCCAGATCCTTATCTGTAAAATAGGGATAATGCTACCACATAATTCACAGAAGAACTGTAAAGATTAATTAATTGTGAAACAATCAGATACTATGTGCATCCTTAATATTGGCATTTCCTACCTTCTGTTTGACACTGCAACGTAGGGTTTTTTTAATGTAATTTCTATTAAAAAGAAAGGCATAATTTCCTTTCGTATATATCCTAGGTTCAAAGATCCCATATCATTATTATCTCTTCCAAAGCTGGACAGACGTGTCAGTGCTAGAGCCTTGCAGATTTAAAGTCAGAGCCCTGACAAAACAGCTCTACAGCATGAATCAGTGTCATTCTACATGTGAATTCAGCATTTTCCAATCTCTTCTTTTAGAGCACGTTAAAAGGGAGAAAAAGAGCTGTTCCAAGAGATTTTGTATTGACTCCCCCACAAAGGGACTCTACGTTACATGATATATCATAATCAGGTAATTTGTACCTCTGCTAGAACAGAAGAACAATGGTCTCAAGAAAAGGTGTTGACTTGCAAAATCATGAACCACTTCAAAGGAAGTTATTTTAACTACTGTTTTCCAAGATGTGATGACATACATTCAGGCGCTACACTACTGAAAATCAATACTATTTATATTTAAGGCATTCTTAAAATTTTGTACAAGGAGAAAAAATGTCATTTTGGTCATAACTTTTTTTCTCACTGCATTTATAGGGTAATACTAAATGTATCTGTACTTTTACTAGATATTCAATTGGAATTAATTTCTCCCATTATTCTGTAAGGACAGAAGAAATAAAATGACCCAATTTTGTATGTTGTATGGATGAAAAACTAAAAGAAACCACACTGCAGTTTTTTTTCTTCCATTTCTACATTACAAGTTAACTTTTTCAGCTCCTGGCTTTCTTCTAAAAACTTGCCAGTTATCTCTCTCCACACTAAACCACAGTGGCACAGTAGAGATGAAAATAACAATTCTAACTGTAATTTGTATCCTGTTTAAATGGTCTTGGAGGAAGGTATAACACTTCTCCGTGGTTGCTACTACTGTGACATGAGAATACTGTTAACAAAAGTGTTTGAGAAAAGCTAGGACTGGTTTGGCTTTAAAGAGTTGCTAATCTCTAATTATCTCTTAACACAGTGTGACTATAAAGTCTTTTCTCCAACTACATCAATACAATACTCCACAAAATATGTAGTTTGTAAAAACCTATTTTAATAGCAGGTAGATGTTACAAAATGGATTTTTTTTTTTAGAAAACAAGGCCACTTTCCACACACAAACATTTTGAAAGTCAAAAACCTAAATATTTTTACGAAAAGAAAGAAAGAAAGAAAGAAAGAAAGAAAGAAAGAAAGAAAGAAAGAAAGAAAGAAAGAAAGAAAGAAAGAAAGAAATTTTTTGACCTGCCCTAGCATCAATCTATGTCTCTGTGACCACGACCACAATTGGCACACTGGTTGATAGTCTCAGCAGAGACCAAAGAGAGCAAGGAGACTAAACGTGCTAGTGATATATGGTCCTCCAAGCCAGCGGCAATGTGGAGAAACCGACACTGCAGTCCCCTGTATTGTAGTTGCTTTTTTAGATAACTAGTAGAGTACCCGAATCTCCATTTAAATACATCAAAGACAATTCCATCATCATCATAGCAGTTCACTCTAAAATAAAAAAGAAAGGCAGATAAAGATTGCTACTTCAAATGCAGAATAATATGCACGAATAAGCAGAATTAACAAAAAAAACCCGCACCAAAAATAATGTTTAAAGTATTAAATGCCTTTATATTTTCCCTGAAAATGAACTAATTAAGAAACTAAACAGTAATTTTATAAGGACAAGCAAATCACCTCAAGAAGTGACTTCAACCACTATGTACAAATACTTGGAGGATCTGTTTTCCACCTTACACTTCAAATCGCTACAAGACACAACTGCTATGAGTATTTATATACTAACTAAGTGATGAACACTCAGTCTCGAGTGAGATTGCTTGCATGTACCAAGAAGAATGTAGATATTTAAAACCTTATGAAACATATATGTAAAACATTTCATTAGGGAAATAATGACATATACATCTGAAAATTGTCAGGTGTTTTTTTGTTTGTTTTAAGAGTCCCTAAAACATTTTTTGGAGGGAGAAGCATTGTGTCACAGTAATAACTGAACCAATATCCAAATATTCTTTTTTATTCCACCTATCTAGTGTAGATTGTCTTACACTGCTGTCATAATGGAAACACTGAGGCCAGTCCTAGCCAACATTTTTCCTATGATTTTTCTGGATGTTTTTGTTCAGTCCAACATCTGACCCCAAATGTTTTTTTTTTCATTTAAAGATATTTCCACTTCATTAACACAATTCTTTACTTTCTAGCTTCTTTGTTAGTGCCAAAGACAAAATGCAGACTTAAAAAATTCAAATGACTTGTATACAAATCAGATTTGTATTGTCCCTTCTCAAGATACCTATTTACATGAAATCTCTTATAGTTTCTCTGCTTCTAGAAAATGCAGATGCCACTGCACATCAGGCCTATGTTTGGCTCTTTGCACAGACAGTCCAAAACAGTTTTCTTGATCTGTTTCAACTTGAAATGTTGTCAATATATGGATTGTCTTGCTTTCTAATTCAGTGAAAAATCTAGTTTTCCATTAGTCTGTACCTTTCTAATTTTCGATACAGCTTTACTAAATGTAATTATTAAAGGCAGATTCAAGAAAGCAATTACTGAACTACTGGTTTGTATCTCTGAAGTCTTAATAAACAAAAAGAAGTTTTAGTGACAGAAACAGTGCAATTTTTTTTAAACTAGAGCAGGTGACTATATATATCTCAGATATATAAAGAGAATACACCATGAAGTGGTGTGGAATAGAGGGGTAACCAGCATGTATTTGGGATGGCCACAGCACTCACAAGTGGACACACACACACACACCATCCCAAACAAGTGTTAATCTACACCACACCTCAATGTATTCATTATATGCACATTTTACTTTAGATACAGTCTTAAAGACGCGTTTAAAAATAATATTTTAATAAGACAGACTTTAGGGGGAAGAAGTGGAGTGTTTTGTTTGGAGATGTCTGGTAGGATATTTTGGGGAGTTGGAGTATTTTATGAGAACATGATGAACTGTGAGATATCTGATCTTCACTTGTCACTGATTCATAGGCAAATACTGGGCCTCAGACCAATGTAACTGGGAGGAAAATTCCACAGGAAACACTTCTTTGGCAAAAAGTAGCCTGCACCACAGGCAAGCAGAAGAAGCTACAACACAGCACCTTCCCAGCTGCTGTACCAGCTACAGTGCCCCTCGCACTTGACCTAGAGTGCAGCTTGACAGGACAATCATGTCCAGATTATGGAATTTGTGTATTTAGCCTTAGAAAGAAACCTGTGAGTGAAATCCTGGCCAAACTGAAGTCAATGGCAAAACTCACATTGACTTCAGTGAGGCCAGGATTTCACTCTAGATGGTTAGGGATGGTTTCCCTAAACATAGTCTATCATGATTTAAATATTTTTTTTGTATGCAGTGTTGTTGTAACCATGTTGGCCCCAGGATTTAGGGAGACAAGGTGGGTGAGGTAATATTTTTCAGTGGACAAACTTCTGATGGTGAGACAGACAAGCTTTCGAGCTTAGACACCTTGTGTGTGTGTCAAATAACTTGTCAGTTTATTTATTGGGAGAAGAACACCATCTTATCTGCAAATTAATAGTAGCGCTATCTGTCACATGTTGTGTCAGTGACCCACTAACTGGAAAGCAATTTTCTGATTTTAAAAAAGTCTCTAATTTTAAGTTTTCCATTGAGGTTCTTTTTATCAATCATAAAACATACCCATGTTTTTCAGTCTCACCTGTCCCCAAACAGTAAATGAATTTGAATCTGAAAAGTATAGGTGTCATTACTATGTTAAATTATAGATTTAAAGCACTAAATTTAGTTTCTGTAGCACACATAACTAATTAATAATAATATTAATGGTAGATAAGTGCTGACCAGGTGCTTGTCACTGTACAAGACAAAGATAAAAGCAGTAGCTACCTGAAGAATTCACCATCTAAAAGACAGATGTAGATAAAACCAGATGCACAGGGAAATGGAGAAAGTGATTAATTTGGCATATTTTGAAAGGGTTGTTTTTGTGTACTTTCATCCCTCTTCTCTTAAAAGTTGCAATGGAGAAGGTGAGGGGTAGGGTGTGTGGGCCATGAGGAAGTAGTGAGTAGATGCTGAATACCTGTTGCACTGACAGCCTAAGCCAAATCCCACTGAAGTCAATAGAAGTCTTGACTTCAATGGGTTTTGAATCAGGCCCTGGGATTGGCAGGTCAATTTCATGAATAGGAGGCAGCACAAAGAATGGCCTGAAAAGTACAAACAAAGCATTGAACAATGGCCATATGATAGATACATAAAGATCTTTAAAAACAAATAATGATCTACACTTTAAAAGACAAGTGGTCCTTAAAAAAAATCATATTTTAAAATAATATACTTACTGTGGCTGTTCTGATGTATTATTATTTATTTTTGTATTAAGGTAGCGTTTAGATGTCTAAACCAACAATGGAGCTCATACAAGCACAAAGTAATAGAGTCCCTGCCCCAAAGAGTTTACACATTAAATAGACAAAACAAAGGGTAGGAGGGGAAAATGGAGAGGTGCATTGACTAAGGTCACACAGCAGGTTAGTGGCAGGGCTGGGAACACAGCACAGGTCTTCTGATTCCTAATCCAGTATTCTCTCTTCTCGACATCACTATATTATTAAAACAAAGGATTTTAAAATTCTAAATTTTATTTTACAACTTATGTTTACTTTTTCATTTTAGACAACTGTACAGTGAAACTAGACCTCTTTAGTCAATTTCATTTTTTGTTTTGAGTCAAGTTTCTACTTTTTCCAATCTCAGGTGCTAGCACAATGTTATAAAGACAGGTTGCAAGCACTTCAAAGGAATGATTAAATCCACACCTCCATCCAAAACAACAGCAACAAACAAACAAAATCATGACAATATTATTAGAATTGTTTACATGAAATTTATCTAGATTAAACCACCCGCTCCAAGACAAACCCGAGCAACTTAATCTGGGACTGGTACTGTACTCAGTAGTGTTTATGTCAGGACAAGAAGAGCCTTTCTGTTCCACAACAGAATGCCTGCCATTGACCACCTATAAATCCAATCCTGAAATCTGCTGGGCATTCTCAGTTCCCACCAACATCCGTGACATCTGAAGGCACTCAGCACGTTGCAATATCAAGTCCAACCAAATAAAAACAATTTTAACCAAATGAAAGTTACATATTTCATCTAGCGTTCAGTTGCTGAAACACAAATAATTCTTCCTGCTACTCTTGTTTCTTACATGCACTTGTGAGCTTTGACAGTTACTAGTTTTAAACAATTTTACAAGGTTTAAAAAATACCACTCACTCAGTTTGATCCCAAGATTAATTATTAAGCAAATAAGTTCAGCAATCCTTTGAAAGAGTATACCAGAATGGCCTGTTGGCTCATAATACATATTGGGTATACTGCACAGGAAAATGTTTAAGTATTCATCTGATTTGTGTGAAAGTTAACAGCAAACAGATATCTGGTTTAATATTAAAAACGGGGGAAAAGATGTAATATTGAAGGTCATCTTACAACCAAACTTACTTGGACTAAAGGGAAACTAATTTTAGAGATTTTTATGGGAGTCTTTTGTTGTGGACTGGTTGTTGCCATATAAATATATATATATTCTGCTTTTGTGTGTTATGTTTTCATGAATTTCTCTCACTCCCATAAAATTCACTTTTTTGGTTAATCCTCAATATAAAAGTTTTAACTTCAGCAGGAGTTTCCCCCAAGTGCTTAACCACAAGTCTTGAATTAAATCAATTCAGCTATTTTTAAATTAAGAAAAAAACAATCAAAAATATTTCCTGGTTTTACACACTTTTG
The DNA here is from genome assembly GCA_037349315.1 of Chelydra serpentina. Classification (NCBI taxonomy): domain Eukaryota; kingdom Metazoa; phylum Chordata; order Testudines; family Chelydridae; genus Chelydra; species Chelydra serpentina. The sequence goes on from JBAIAC010000042.1 coordinate 36,370,440, forward strand.
TTCTTCTCCAATATTCAGAGTAACTACATTGATTATTTTCGTATCTTCCCCCACAATGATAATTTGAAGAGATAAATAAAATTAGTTTAACACATAAAGGTCACTGTGCTTCCAAAATACAAAAACTATCTTCCTCTGCCTTCTTCTATGTCTATTCTGTATTGTGTACAGGCTATGATAATTTTACTGCAGGTTTACAAAAGATGAAAAAAAGGTCTCGTCTGTAGCACTATCAGATCATTTATACACAGCAGACATCAGCTGTCATTTCTGTCCATTCCACTGGTTTTCCCCCTCCTCCCTTCCCTGCTTAATCTGGGTGAGCTGTCAAGTTTCTAGTTTCTGACGTGTATTTACATCACTCAATGACATCTGACAGTAGTGAAAGGCCACAGAAAACTGCTTATTGATCAGAGCAAAACTAGTTGACGGAACAGATGAGGTTGTATCAAAGAAATGCAGCCACACTCAGGTGATGACATTTTGCTCCCCTGTATACGAGTGCTTAATGGAATACAACTTCATTATATCATGCCACTAGTGCTTAAGGCATTGCACAGATTTCATGACTGTTTTGTCTACGTGGTGATGAGGACAATCTATTTGTACTGGTATCAATGTATTACTAACCCGATTTGCTCATGAATACTTGCAAACTACCAGCCAGCGTGTCCTGATGAATATACCAAGAGACACTGAAGTCTCAATCTTGCCAAAATCTAATTGAGTTGACCTTTTAAAAAAAATGGAATTACCATTTAATGACCAACAGCTACTCAGGAGGGTTCCTTTAGAACTTCTGTAGTAAAGACGTTTTAAAAGGCCTTATGCTTGAGACTGGTAGTGATAACTGATCATTAGTATATCAGAGGTTATTATATTATTCCGTAAGAGCCCTCAAACAGTGTTGATTTAAATGCAAAATTGTTATTTGGTACAGGGTCCCAACACAAACTGTCCTGTATCTGTGCCTAAATTTTCTTCTTCATCATTTTTACATAATTGTCTTCATGCTAAAAGACTCAAATGTATATTAGTTTTCACCACAAACAGAAACCTGTAATTATGTATATACAAACAATTACAGGTTATTTGCATAATAAGTAGTTAAGGTACTGCAAAGAAGTAGCTGCTTATGTTCATAATCTAACTAAAGAACTGATTATTATTAGAACTGTTTACATGTAATTTATCTAGATTAAACCACCTGCTCCAAAACAAACCCCAGCAACTTAAGCTGGGACCGGTACTGTACTCAGCAGTGTACAGGGAATTGTAATTGACTGTGGGCATCCTGTCTTTTGGAAACAAGAACGAGCAGTGGTGGATTAACCACTGGGCCAACAGGGGCCCCAGCCAATTGGGGGACCCAGGAAAAATGGGCACCTCTGTGCTCAATCCGCTCCGCCCACCCGGCACTCCAGCCAGCAGTGCGCTCCAGCCGGGCAAGCCCCCAGGCGCCGACTTTCCTCCCCGGCAGGAGCACCAGGCGGGTGGGCGGGGCAAGCCCCCATGCTCTGACCCCATTTCCCCAGCAGGAGCACAGTGAGAGGGGAGGGGAGAACTGAAGGTGGAAGGGGTCGGGAGGGGCCCCCACTTGCTCTGGCCCCGGGGCCCACAAAACTCTGATCCGCCCCTGGCCAGCATGAGGATCTTGAAATTTCCTACAGAACGTCAAGAACACTGTTGGTTGTGTAAAAGGTGCCAAAGTTCCATCTAAGGTCTCATGTCTCATTAGATCTCATACTCAGCAGGGATGAACATGGTCATTATTTGGAGAAAAAAAACAACCCCAAAAGCACAAAAACAAAAAAAAGCTCCAGAAGAAAAACAAAGTAGCAGCTGTTAATACCTGGACCACTGCTGACTACTGATAACCACCTATTACCCACCTCTTCACAAGTTAAGTTGAAAGTTCAGGCTACCCGCTTGTAACCAAGAACAGTTTTCAGACTCAGAATTAAGATGTCTGGCCCTCCAAAAGTTCTGAGCATTCTTTACATTTAGGTGAGGCAGAAGACTCAGCTTTCAGAGAGGGCTTCTACTAAACCTTGGTCTAAACCTCCAGGGAGAGACCAGGCGTTCAGTAGAACTTACTGTGTCTGAGTTGTACACATCCAGAAAAATGGAACCTCAAGAATATCAATGAGAGATAACTAAAGAGTCTCTTAAAACAACTAGAATACATCCCTCTCCGCTCTCTCGCTGGGAAGAACTCAGATCTTCCTTATATAACGGTACAGAATAAACAGGGAGAGCATCGAGAATATGGGTGAGACAGTCTGGCACCACAGTAGCTCCTAACAACCAAAAGGAGCACTTGTAGGAAGAATCCCGCTCAGTTCCTGGAGCCCTCAATGCAAACAGAATCTTAGGAGAATTTCGCTGCCTGCCTCCAAAAACCTGGATTGAGCACACGCAAAGTGTGATTTTCAGTCTTACAGCTTCAGAGACGAAATTTGGATCTGTTTTCACAGGTACACCAAAACACGTCTCTTATCCAATGCATCTCCCATTCTGAATTTCAACTCCCTGCTCCAAAGCACAAAGATGGTTCTCAACAAAATGGTTATCACAATTTCTAACATGAGCAAAACAATGTTTTTCCCTAACCTTTTTCTTAGAAATGGCTAAACTTGTTGCTTTAAAAAAAAACAAAAAACAAATCAGCCTAAGGCAGTCGCTTGGCATGAAAAATTTCAGCCCAAACAGTAAAAACAGAGCCAAGTTATAAGAAACTGAAAACAGGGTCTTATAATGGAAAGTATTAGGCAACTCTGACTATAGGCGCCATTGGCTTCTACCTCGGATGTGGTAATATCTACCTCCATATGCTCATTCCCATTTGTGATCCTACCATTATCCCAAAGCTCTTCATTAGCCTTATTAAAGACTGAGGCAAACTATTTGTTTAGATATTGGGCCGTGCCTAGATTATCCTTAACCTCCACTCCATCCTCAATGTTTAGCAGTCCCACTTCTTCTTTCTTTGTTTTCTTCTTATTTATATGGCTATAGAATTTTTTTTACTATTTTTTACTATTGGTTTTAATTCCCTTTGCTAGGTCCAACTCTACATGGCTTTTAGCTTCTCTCACTTTATCCCTACATGTTCTGATCTCAATAAGGTAGCTTTCCTTGCTGATCCCTCCCATCTTCCACTCCTTGTAGGCTTTCTGCTTTTTCTTAATCACCTCTCTGAGATGCTTGCTCATCCAGCTTGGTCTACAGCTCCTGCCTATGATTCCCCCCCCCCCCCCCCGTATCTTTGGATGCAGGCTTCTGATAGTTTCTGCAACTTTGACTTGAAGTAATTCTAGGCCTCCTCTGCCTTTAGATCCACAAGTTCGTCAGTCCAATCCACTTCCCTAACTAATTTCCTTAATTTTTAAAGTTAGCCCTTTTGAAAACAAAAACCCTAGTCACAGATCTATTTTTGATTATCCTTCCATTCAGTTTGAACTGAATTAGCTCATGATCGCTCGAACCAAGGTTGTCCCCTACAGCCATTTCTTCTATGAGGTCCTCACTACTCACCAAAACAAATCTAAAATGGCATTCCCTCTTGTTGGTTCAGCAACTACTTGGTGAAGGAAACCATCAGCTATCACATTTAGGAAAAGCTGAGCCCTATTATTATTACTAGCACTTGTCCTCCAGTCTATATTTGGGAAGTTAAAGTCTCCCAGATCACACAATTGCCATTAGTATTTACTTCATTAAAAACATTAAAGAGATCTCTATCCATATCCAAATCAGATCCCAGGGGTCTACAGCAAGCCCCAAACACTATCCCTGGGGAGGCTCTAGTAGCTTTCTTCCCCAATGTGATTCTTGCCCAGACAGACTCTGTTTTATCCATTCCATCACTTCTTATTTCTTTACAGTCTACCTCATTGTTGATATACAATGCTACTCCACCACCTTTACCTTTATTTCTGTCTTTCCTAAACAGCACATATCCTTCAATACCTGTACTTCAGTCATGACTACTATTCCACCATGTTTCTGTTATCCCTATAATATCTGGTTTCACTTCCTGCACCAGTAGATCTAGTTCCTCCATTTTGTTACCTAGGCTCCTCGCACTGGTGTACAAACATCTTAATTTTTGCTGTTTGGCCTCGCTCACATTCTTTACCCGATTAGGCACGGACATTCTACCGCCATTCTACCACCTTCAATGAGGCGCTAGCTTTTTACAAAAGCGCCATTCTACCGCCAGAGAGAGAGATGGTGTGGAAAAAGGAAGTGGGGAATCTGAATGTGAATTTCATTTCCATATAATTATAATAAAGTTTACTTTGCTTCTTCAATTTTTTAGGAGAATAATTCACATTATCAAAAGTTAGTCACATCTGGTGACTACTCTAAATGAATAAATAAAATGGGCTAGTTTAGTGTCATAACATCTAACTTTTAGGCATCTAGATCATCACTAGGATTCACAAAGCCTGAGTTAGGTGCTCAGGCTTCCTACAATGAATGGAAGAGATTAATGGGGTTCACAAAAAACAGCATGCTAGGTGGCTCTTTGCCTAAGCCAGCTAATGCGAGATTCTGAGGAGCAGGTGGAACGGTGTGTTAAGGGAGTTCTTTTGCTTGGGATTCTCAGCAGAAAACCCTCTCCTGGAGTCAGCGCCTAACAAGTTTCTTGCAAGAGACTGGAGGAGGAAGTTCCCTCTGCCTCTCCTTTTGACACTGTTCCACTTTGGATAACAAGTCACCAGATCAGGTGGACTGGATCCTAGGTCTCCCACATCCTGGGTCATTCTCATGCATGCACATTTTCTTTCTCGGCCAACTACTCTCTAATTATTTAATCCAAAATGGAACAGCTTCAACAGGAGAGACTGAGGTAGCTCCACATCAAAATATCTCATAGCCCAGTGGTTAGAGCGCTCACCTGAGAGCTGGCAGATATGCCTGTTCAAATTCCTTGTTCCTCCTCAGGTAGAAGGGGTGACTTGAACTAGGGGTGTCCAGTATCCCCGATGAATACAGTAACCATTAAGCTAATACAGTAACCACTAGGTTATGAGAATGGGCATCGCCTTCCCCCCTCCAATAGCTGTTCTGTGTGGAGTTGGGCATGCTCTGAACACACCTACCAGATCAGGCCCCGCAGGAGGGTTAGGGGAAGGAACGCTTATCTTCACCTGGCTCATGAAACCCTGCAGGCATCTGGACAGCTAAAGTGAGGCAGCAGTGTGCATGTTCAGAGGCAGTAACATAGACACCGAGGATACTTTTACTGCAAACACTTAAATGTCAAGCAAGTTTAGGTGCTTATAAGGTTCAGCAGTAGCTGAGCCAGGGCCGGCTCCAGGCACCAGCTTTCCAAGCTGGTGCTTGGGGCGGCATCGAGAATGGGGCGGCAGTCCGAGTCCCATGGCGGCAATTCAGCAGCAGGTCCGCTCTTCCCACCGCCGAATTGCCGCCGCGGGACTCGGACTGCTGCCCCATTCTCGCCTGCCGCGGCGGCAATGGGGCAGCTTAAGTCCTTTTGTGAATCTAGCCCAGTTTTCCAATGTTATTCATTTTATGTTCTGCTTCAATTTACCTAAAGCATTTACCAAGTACTAACTGCAGAATGACAATCAAAATTACTTGTTTGCATTTATGACATGATCTCAATACTCTTTGATTTAATTGTAAAAAACAAACACCAGAGACTTTTTTTTTAAAGGAGACAGCAGACTTTTGTACTTACTAAATGATTCACAGGAAGCCCACATCACTGCATAGGACTTCAAAAGAACAGAACTGACTCTTTATGACAGGGATATATGAACTGAGTAAATGCCTGGACCATTGCTCAAAGCACGCCTGCAGCACTATCATTACTTCTTTCCAGAAACGCACACTAGCTGAAGTAATGACTTTTCTATTTTCCTAGTTAAACTCTATGGAGTTTAAGTCAAAGTCAAAAGAAAAACTAATATTTCAATTCATTATGCATGAAAGGCTTCTTGCTTTGGTATTGGAAAAGAATAGATTTTAGTGCCATAGGCTGATATCTTATGAAAGGTTTACTAAAACACAACGAGTGTTCTGCACTACTTTGACTTCTGTTTGATAGGAATACTTTTAATAGAGACATAAACAGAGGCTCCCTCACCATCTAAACTATTGCTTTTTAGCTGTGGTACTAACTATTAGCACATGTAAGCTATCTGGGGGGAAATGCCATCAAAATATTATTTAAAACCCAGTAATGTTTGAAATGACTATTCAGGTGGCTTAAACTGTTCAGCGTTATGTTTTAATTGCTTAACTGCTACTCTGTAGTAAGCAGAGCAGGAGCATGATAACTTGGAGCATCTCCAAGCACAACTTCCAAGTGGGGGCCCCATGACTCAACTCTAGTATCTTCCTCCCATATCATGCCCTTTTGCCCATCTTCACAACCATCTCATGCCGCTCCCTGGCTAGACCCAACTACTCTACTCTCCGGGGAGACCCAGAATATTCAGCCACTGTCCTGGTTCAATTACACACGAACCCTACTACCTCGAGAGGCTTAGCATCTTAGAGCACCTCCAGGATGTAGCAGCTCTTCTTCTAACCTGCAGCCAAGTTCTCGGTGTGGTATTCTGGGCATATCCAGGAAGGACAGCTCCTTCAGAGGTAGGATTTACATCCTGAAGTTGCTCAGAGCCCAGCTTTACCCACTGCTGTACTTTAAAGCAAAACAGATCTATGAAAGAAAGAAAGAAAGAAAGAAAGAAAGAAAGAAAGAAAGAAAGAAAGAAAGAAAGAAAGAAAGAAAGAAAGAAAGAAAGAAAGAAAGAAAGAAAGAAAGAAAGAAAGAGACTCCCTAGTGGACCACCTGTTCAACTCTTATCACCCTAAAGAGGTCATGTAAAACTAAAAGCTCTGGAAATCATAAAATACTATACTGAATAAAATACTTATATCTATCTATATCTCCTCTGGGACCGTGGAACTTGCTCCCTCAACTTGGTCTAAAATAGCCCAAATTTGGTGATCTTCTGGGAATGCTGCAAAACACATCTGCCTTTTGGAGAGGGCTGTGAGTATGCTTCCATCAAAGATGAAGGCCTGGAAAGGATTCCCTTTCCCGCTCCCCTCAGGTGGCTGTTTGGCTGAGATCCTGTTTGAATTTATATTTTAATGATGCTGGGATTTTGCTGTATTACTAATTATATGTTAGGGTGTATAGAGCCTTGTATAAGTGTCTTTTATTATTTCAGTCTAAACAAATAAATTTGAACACAGTTTCTCTTTAAAAAACGGACTAGGCCTCAAAATTTAATATTTAATAACATCTGGTTAAACACGATTTAATTACTTGGCACCAGCTAAATGCCTCTCCATTTAGCAGAAGGTGCTAATAATATCCTAACTAAGCAGCAATCATTAACATTAACTATCAGAGTAAATAACGTAATTGTTCTAACTTAGTGGAATATACTGTGTGCGATTATAAACCATCAGTATTACCAGCTACCTGTATGAATTTTTTCTTGATAGTTTTCTGGCATGTCAATATGAGACCATTAATGTAGGCCAATAGAGAATTCTGCAAATAGCTTCTTGTCTACTGCACCAGCAGTTACAGTTTAAAAATATTACAAATAAAGTTTAATTTCCTGTTTATTTTTGTTGCTATAGCAGGGCACACAAAGAGGGTTTTGATTATTAGTGTCTCATAAATGAACACTTGAGCATGGTGCTCATTTTGAAGAACAGCGCCATAGAGATTAAAGCAACAGTGTCAAGAAATGTTATTTTTTTTAAAGACTAAAACAAGAGCAACCATCAGACACTGAGGGGAAAAAAGGGAAATCTAGGATTTAAATAAAACTCCACAGACAATGCAGACATCAAACAGAAGATGAAAAACAAAGAAACAAAAACCCAACACCATGATGCTGTAAGGTTCATGTCCACCAAAATTAAAATTGTTTGTAAATGCACTGAGATGGCACACAAACTTGACAGATGTTCACAGCATCTGGTTATAAGCATGCCAGAGTTGTTATATTCCTGTCAAAATTTACCACTAACCATTTGAAGGTGGTACATTTTGCAAGCACAGAAATTATCACTTTTTCTTGAAAAACTTACCAATTAAAAAGAAAACATGAACTATAAGAAGAAGAGGGGCTCAGTTTTATGCCAGTCAGCCTTCTTGCTCCCATGCAGTCCTGGGGATGTTTGGAAAGGAGGAGGGAAGTGGATTTTTCTCACCTGCTTAATCAGATTTTGCTATGGGGTGCTGAAACAATTTTTATAGTGGGGCTGCTGAGAGCCACTGAAGCAAGCTGTAAACCCTGTATATAAAGAAAACCACTTCAAGCCAGAGGTTGCGGCAGCAACCCTAGCATCCCTAGTTCCAGCACCTATGATTTTGCCTTCAATTTCTTGGCCTCCTCTCCCTGTATTCATCTCTCTGCATATAAGTTACCACCTCCAAAGTTACCGACAGATACATTTTAAATGAAAAAACAAAATTAAATGAAAAACAAAATGAAAAACAAACAAAATTACCCCATACCTAAAATTTTAACATAATTATATGAACAAAAAAAGCCATAGGGATAATCTTGTGAGACATTTTTGTGTAGTCAGAATGGACCACACGGAAATAAAGTTATGATCAGCACAAATTTACAGTTATTGACCATGAGCCAAATCCAGAAGGTTCAGAGCAGTCGCAGAAAAATAGAAAAAATGCTTGCCTAGTACTTCTCTATCTAGGCATACTGCTTTCTCTGCTCCCAAACATTGCAAAATCTGAGAGCCTCACAAACATTAATGATTTTACCCTCGCAACAACACAGAGAGATATGAAAGGATTATTACTATTTTTCAGAAGGAGAACTGAGGCAGAGATTAAGGCCCCAATCCTGCAATTGACTCCACATTCGTGGATACTTTCTCCCTTATTGAGTCAATTGCAGGATCAGGGACTAATGATAGTATCCACAAAGCAACAGACACCTAACCCTCCAGAGTTAGGCACCTAAATCCTGCATGTGGCACCACTGCGATCCACGAAACTCCTGCCTGGCTGCTGATTAACCTGTTGGCATGTAAACTCACTTGTGACCTACGTTTTAGACCCCGAGGCATATGCAATGCTGCTGTATTCTAGGCATCTGGGCACCTATTTCTTACCTAAGTCCCAGAGCAATTCACAAACAGGGAAGATAGGCATTCGGCTACCTACATTGTGTGTAGCAGCCTCTAAACCCACCTACCAGATTGGGTCCAGTCAAAATACATCCAGAGTAGTAGTACGAGGCAGCGGTAATGCCCACCTTATAACTTTTAGCTGCCAGAGGGGGAGAAAAGATTTGAACAGGGGTCTCCCATTTCTTGGGAGAATTTTCTATCTCAGGGATACTCAGGCCTCAGTAAAAAGAACAGGAGTACTTGTGGCACTTTAGAGACTAACGAATTTATTTCAGCATAAGCTTTCGTAGGCTATAGCCCACTTCGTAGGATGCATAGAATGGAACACACAGAAGCAAGATGTATATATACACACAGAAAAGGTGGAAGTTGCCATACCAATTCTAAGAGGCTATTTAATGTAGATGAGCTGAATTTAATTTAGCTGAAGCTCATCTACATTAAATAGCCTCTTAGAATTGATATGGCAACTTCCACCTTTTCTGTGTGTATATAAACATCTTGCTTCTGTGTGTTCCATTCTATGCATCCGATGAAGTGGGCTATAGCCTACGAAAGCTTATGCTGAAATAAATTTGTTAGTCTCTAAGGTGCCACAAGTACTTCTGTTCTTTTTATGGATACAGACTAACACAGCTGCTACTCTGAAACCTGTCAGGCCTCAGTGGTTCAGGCGCCTATCTCTGTACACACACCTCTCTTGTCAGCATCGCCCACTGGCTGGCTTAGGTGGCTTTGCACCTAACATGCTGGCTTTTGTGGATTGCATTCTTAGGTGCCATTCATTGTATAGGGAGCCTAGGCATGTAATTCAGACTTTGTGAATCACAGTGTGGTTCCTGTGATTTTCTGGATGCCTAAAAGTTAGGCTCTATGATGCTCAGCATTGCAATGCACAAGTCCCTTCATAGATCCCACCTCAAATGACTTGCCAGAGCCAGAAACTGAACTGACATCTCTCAACTCTCATCCCTTTGCTTTAACCATAAGACTATCCTTTCTCTCTTGCCATGCAAAAGGGGCCTGATCCAAAACCCATTGACATCAAGGGAAAGACTCAAACAGATTTCAATACGTTTTGGATCAGACCCAAGGTGTATATGTGAACTCCACAATACACTATTGCAGGATAGAACAGTGCATATACAAAAACTGTGGCAGTAACGGTGGAAGAGATGAGTGTCCAAGGGATAAAAACAGAAATAGGAACAGCCAATACAGACCCTGGAGTGCTAAACAACTTAGTGAATTGTCTATGAATTCCTAATGCTCACTAGAGATTAGGGTGATAAAAATATTACATTAAGTAACATGTGGTCTGATGGACTATTCTTCATATCTCCCGCAGAAATAGCCATTAATAGATGGGTGTCAATGTGTGTGCGTGCGCACACGCATGCAAGTGCCTACGCACATAAACATGAGAGGGTATTTCACACAGAAATTAATTCTGTTTATCTTCAGAATTTTTTTCTGGGACATTCTTCAAGTGTTACTATTGTAGAAAAAATCCGCAAACAGACGGGTCTCACATTTTTCTCTGACATGATCCAGGGTCATCTTGATTTTCACCTCATGATCAGCATTAGGGCTTGTCTACACTACTCGCCCAATTCGGCAGGTAGCAATTGATCTTTTGGGGATCGATCTATCGCGTCTAATCGATCCCAGAACGCGCTCCCGTCGACTCCGGAAATCCACCCCGATGCGAGGAGGAAGCGAAATCGACGGGGGAGCAGCAGCCTTCGACTTTGCAGGGTCCACACGGCAAGGTAAATCAAGCGAGGTACGTCGACTTCAGCTACGTTATTCACGTAGCTGAAGTCGCGTACCTTACATCGACACCACTCCCTCCCCCGTAGTGTAGACCAGACCTTAAGGGAGTGAAGACTTTCCATGTTTTCCAATACCCATCCACTTGGTCTTGAAGGACAGAATACTGCTCTGGATTGTTATATCCTTTACTACATTGTGTTCCCTTTTTCACTGGCAGTCCATGTTGGCCAAGAATTAAACCCACATGCTTATTTTAAAAGGAAAAGTGTGTTTAGTGTGTTCACACTGGTTTGTTAAAGAAAGTTTTACGTTTTGGTTTTCGGAAGGGGAGAGGAAGGAGAAAAACAGCACTGAACCATTTGTTTTGAATCTCTACCCGCCCCCTCTCCTCCCACACGCAGCATTTGACTTTGCTTGAGCCTAAATATATATGGCTAAAATTTTACAAAATTATCAATGACTGAGTGCTCAGAGACACCTTAAAAGCACTTGATTTTCAGCAACTACTGAGTGAATCCACTCTCTAAAAATCAGTCACCTTTTAGTTGATTCAAGTTGGGCACCCAAACATTGAGACATAAGAACATAAGAAAGGCCGTACTGGGTCAGACCAAAGGTCCATCCAGCCCAGTATCCTGTCCACCGACAGTGGCCAATGCCAGGTGACCCGGAGTGAGTGGACCTAACAGGTAATGATCAAGTGATCGCTCTCCTGCCATCCATCACCCCCCTCTGACAAACAGAGGCTAAGGACACCATTTCTTACCCAAACTCTTCCATTCCATGCACCCGATGAAGTGGGTTCTTAACCCACGAAAGCTTATGCTGAAATAAATTTGTTAGTCTCTAAGGTGCCACATGTATTTTTCTTGTTTTCTTTTTGCTGACACAGGCTAACACGGCTACTATACTGAAACCAAACTCTGTAGTCATCTTGTAAAATCTTGGCCATATATACTGTATGTGCTTATTTGTAGACACCCCAAGTTAAAAGACAACAGAAAAATACAAACAAACAAATAAAAGAAGAAAAACAGTTAATCAGATAGCTGCCTTTTTCTGATCAAAAAATTCACATCATTTTCTGACAGCCTCTAGGATTTTCTATCCCTTTTATTTTATTTTAAACTGTAATTGAAAATGTAATTTTAAAAATTAATTTAAATTATGTAGATGACTTAAATTCAATGCACACAGTGACCCCTACTGGTCTGTTAGTCAGACACGTGAGTAAAGGCACAACACAGTACAGTCATTCCGTATAGCACATAGCTAATTTGTAGGGAGTTTCCACATAAAGATTTTATTTATGCATCTTATGTAACTTTGTCAGTTATAAATAATGCTCTAATTGTTCCACATGATTAGACCTAGAATTATGTTATAGAAAACATCACTAATTTTAATAATCTTCTGGAAGATTAAAATAGATAATGAACATAACAATTATCTTACTTTTAGTTCTTGTACACCATATACCAGTATTTACAGTTAAGATATCAGGCATGTTATCATACAGATCTTAAACTAATAACAACTGAACTTTCCTTAAAAATCACTTAATGGAAATAAACGTCATGTTAATTTAATAAAAGCCATTTTAAAATGAGTTTTAGCCACATGTAATGTATTCACCCAATTAAATATGAACACTTATTACCACAATCTACCCAGTGAATCATATTAAGCTTTCTATTGTCCATGCTATGCAAATAAATTAGGGTTAAGAATGTGTATAAATATTAACTTATCTGCTTTAGTACACAATTTGTTATTGAGCCAAATGAATAATAAAATGTTGTCACACACTTACTTCACAGCCCATTATGCTCTCTTACTAGTTTAAAAGCTAAGTATTAACTAAAAATTGCTAGATATAAACTCAGTCATTTCTAAAGTCTGAAGTCGTCAAGTGTTTGACATTTGCTTTTAATGCAATATCCCCTATTACAACCCATCAAACCACTCATAAAATAAGTAAGAGTTACACTATAATAAACTGTTTCAAGAAATCACACAACCTAGACAGGAAACAGAGCATGGCTGGTTATTTAAAATGCTAAATATTGTTTTTTATTACAAAACAATTCCCCAATCCATGGTTAATCTAAAGAAAACAAAGTTTTCTACATACCCAAGTCTTCTGAAGGCACTACTTCTACTATCAGTCTCTCTTTAAAAGCATGCATGTGCACAGGCGCGGACTTCCGGTTCCGCCCACGGGTGCCGTCACTCGGCGTCGGGGGCGGGGCCCTGCCCGACGCCGGGCCCCGCCCCCGCCCCCCAGGTGACGTTGCGGGGCCCCGCCCCCCGGGTGACGTTGCCCAGCGTCGGGGGCGGGGCCCCGCAACGTCTCCCGGTGCCGGTAAGTTTGCCCCGGGTCCGGGGCGAGCGGGGAGTTGCCGGTGGGTGTGGAGCACCCACCAATTTTTCTCCATGGGTGCTCCAGCCCCGGAGCACCCACGAAGTCGGCGCCTATGTGCATGTGCATAGTTTACCATGCAAGTGTGAAGGGAAGATGGAGGGAAACAGGCCACCAAATAAATCTGAGGGTGGAAACCCTGCCTCACTGAAGACAACAGGATTTTTTCCATTGACTTCAATGGACCTAGGTATCTAGTGGGAGAAAGTAATGTTAAATCTCAGCCTTGAAAACCATAGGCAACTTTCCTACTATACTTTAGGTGAGAGAGGCATATAAGGATGAACAGTATTTGCATACAGCAAAAATCATTCAGACTTTTACCCCAGCTTTAAAAACTGTTCTTTTCTTCAAGATGTGGCTATAAACTGGCACAAGAGGGTTTTTTGCTTGTGTTTCAATCTCTAGTGATAAGTGTGCTTGCATGGGTTACAATACTAGTTTAGAATCAGCCCGTGTAAAGGCTGATTCCCCACTCTGGCACTTCGAGTGCAGAAGGTGGGGGCCCACAAATATTCTAAAAATTAATACTGGCCACTCCAGGCTTGTATTAAACTTCCAAGGTTACAACTTCTCTCTGCCCTTGGATGGGTAGATGCTGCCACCACCCAAATGCAAAAAAAAAACCCTTTGAATCCAGGAAGGCACACTTGGGAATTTTTCCCTGTGGGATATCCTCAAGCCCTTCCGCCCTCCCTCCAGGGAAGAGCTGAGAAAGAAAATAAAGGAAATCAGCTGTTGCCACCAGCTAATTAAACAGCACATGCACAAACCTCTTAGGACACAAAAAACCCAATTCTGTTCTTAAAAAAAGGTAAATTTTATTAAAAACAAAAAGCAAGAAAATACATCTGGAACTTAGGCTACTGCTAAATTTTAAAAGAGCAAATATAATAATTAAGCATTGAGAATGGTTTCCTTGAGGCCCAGCTTAATGGTTACAAGCAAAACAAAAGCATTTGGAGGTTAGCACAGAGGAGTCCACAAGCCTTACAGAAATAAAAGAGATAAATCTAATCACGTCTTTTTGACATTTCCTGATCTACTTACATATCTGGGGTTTCAAATAAGTAGTTTCTAGGCATGATTTGATGTTTTTTTATACCTGGCTTAAAGCTTCTTACAGCATAGTCCAACCCTGTCCCTGTTCTCCGGGAGAACAACCACAGACAAAGGGAAAGTTTTTCCCCCAATTTTAAAAAGTTCTAGCCCTCCCATTGGCTCTTTTGGTCAGGTGCCCATTCCCTTCCTTTTACCTATGTGTTTTTTTTTAACCCTTTACAGGTAAAGCAAGAGAAAACAGCTACTAACAGGGATTTTGTAGCTAACTGGCTGGCTGTCCATAAAAGGGAACTCTCCCCCCTGCCCCCACCCCCACAACTAAATTCCTGAAAACTAAGAAGTAAATAAATAATAATACATTATAATTACTGACGTTTGCATTGTTTCCACAGATACACACTGCTTAAAGTTAGTCAGTCCAACTGCAAATAGTGAGCCGCAAGCAGTCGCTATGATCCATATTAGGTAACTTATGAATAGGCCCACCAATGCTGTCAATGCAACTACTCAATGTAAGGGATGCAAAATCTGGACCTCTGATCTTTATCAAAAAGCTAACAGTAGTTGGGCCTATATCCTACTGTTTGACCACTAGTCAGACCTGTGAAGCAAACTGCATGTACAGTAGAAACACAAATAATTTTTTTTGAAGTGCAGCCGTACACTTCTAAGCCAGTGCACCAACTCCCTTGCGTCTTCAACAGCAGCTGAACATTTATAAAGATTTTATTTTAGGTATCCATATTTAAATATTTACAAAGTTACAACAAAGAAGAAAACAGAAAAACAGTGACACATTATAAAACATTTAAGAAGCTTGTTGCAGTTTATCTGACATCATTTGTCAGGATAACTCAGTGAAACTCATTATTGATTGCAGTCAAATTTTCTGTGTACCACAATATCAACTGTTAAATGCAAATTTTTATACATCCAAAAACCTACAATAAGAGAATGTTAAAGTTGCAAAGTCAAGTACTCAAAAGATAGGAAATTAGTTTTTCCACAGGACTCCTGCCTCATTCAGCAAATAGATACTTATTCAATACATCTTTTTATCCTCCTCATTAAATGCGGCTTGGACACAATGAACACATACTACCCAAACCTTACACTGAATACGAAACTAGTAACTTCCTCCTGGGCATTTCTATGGTGCTCTCACCATAGCCTCCAAGTACTTCATAAACATTAATGCATTTATCTTAGGTGGCATTTCCACCCCATTTTACAGCTGGGGAACTAACACACAGCTATATTAAGGCCAAAATTGTCAAAAAGCATCTATCTACCCATTTTGGAAATACCTAGGATCTGATTTTTCAGAGTACTTGGCATTTTTAAGGGACTTATAAAGCACATCTCCCATTGACATCAACTGCAGTTAAGAGTGCTCAGCACTTGTGCAAATCTGGCCCCAGATATCTCATGGCATCCATAAAATGAGGAAGACACAATTAGTAGCCAACTGTGAACATTTTGGTTTATGTGACTTGCCCAACATCACAAAGAAACTTTGGCAGAGGAAGGGATAGAATCCAATTATCTTTGGTGACAGTCAACTTCTTGAACCAGAAGACCATCTCTTTCTGTAATGCCCTGCCTCATTTACAACACACCTTCCCATTTCTGCCACAAATGAGGAAGGGGTCCCACAGACACTAGCATCCCTCACTACGCAGTCATAATTCATTCTCAGATCATCCATCCTGTGCACTGACCAAGGCCAGAGTCCAGTCCAAAAATAACATGTGATTGTGTAATTAAAGATTATCATAATGTGTACACAAGGAGGCCGAATTAAGGTCACACAGGCATCTTTAATTCTGAAATTTCCTAACTTTGGAATACTCGACTTCGCAATCTTAATTTTTTAACATAGTGTTGTTGTTGTGTGTAATTGCCTAATTAAAACAAAAAACTTAAAAACAATATTGTCTGTTAAAGATGTCCCCCTGCTGCATTCCCTTTTCCTCTCTCCTTTCTGTTGGTACCGGGTGTGGCCGCCCCTCCCGGCCATTGTGCTAACTAAAGTCATAGCCCTATTCATAGGAATGGCTTGTACAGACTGACTGGAGCCATTGCTCTGCCTAGGGAGGGGGCTTCTTGCTTCTTGGTTTGGTTCCTTTGTTCAGGCCCGGGCTCGGTGTAGGAGGCGCTGTCCAGGTATGCAAGACCTAAAGTGGCTACATAGCTGAGCATATGAGTCATACCTGTGGCTCAGAACATGCCCAGGCATGCCTATGCTTACCTGTAGTTTTCCCTGCCTTCTCTCCTCCCCTGTATCCAGAGAAGCCAATCAAAAGTACTGGTGGGAAACTGCCTAAGTTTGCCTTTAAAACCAGACATTTTCTGATCAGACCCCTGGAGAAGTTCCTTGCCTTGCCACCTGGTCTGATCAGCTAGTCTGATCAGGGGTGGCAAGATGAGGGGTGGCAAGATGAGGGGTCTTTGGGAGGCCCTCTCCCCGCTCTCGTTTGTTTTTTGAGCGTACCCCCCTTTTAAACTCCCCTCCGACGAACAACGAATTTGTGCCTGGAGATCTCCTGATTATTGAAAGCGAATCAAGTCTGATGCTAAACCTGCCGTTCCTGTTGCTGCTTTGGGGATTGGTAAGAAAAAGAAAACCTCTTGCACACTTCCCCTTGTTTTAACTGCTGGCTTTCTTTCCCCAGCAGGCAGACCCAAGCTAACTCCTGGGTCTGTATTAGGTTTACTCTTTAGTCTAGATAAATTGTAATTTCATTTTGCATAGCTGTGGTTAAGTAGGTTTAAAGAATTGTTTGTATTGTGTTCTGTTACTTGCTAACTTGTGTAGTCTTGGTTAAGTTAAATCATAGATAAGATTTTGCTGTGTTCTGTATAATTGTGGTTAGGTCTGTCTTCCCCCACCCCCCAACCTCATTTCTCTACCACTCTCTCTCTCTCTCTCTGTTTAAACTTGCAGCCTGTCTGCTCTCTGTGTCTCCCTCGGTTCAAATCTCCCTCCGCAGCGCCTCTGCCTTTGGTCTCTGCTCCACCACGTGTCTTCCCCCACCCCCCAACCTCATTTCTCTACCACAGCCTCTCTCTCTCTCTCTCCCCCACCTAATCCCTTCCACCACGTGCTCACCCACCCCACTTCCGATAACTGCCAAGCCTCAATTGCATTACTAAAGTCTAGCATAAAAACCCCATTGGTTACTTTCCTTTTTCTCTCTAACACACCTCACATTTTACATTTACACCACTGTGACACATTTTTACCTAGAGTTGTTGGTTATTTAACACATTTTACCCATAATTGTTAGTTGATTATATGCTCCTGTGACACACCCTTTACATAGAAATTGGTAGCTACCTGTTACATTTATACTTCAGTGTTAATTGGTTACCAACTGTATTGTACCCCACTGTATTGTACCCCACTATTGAAACCCCCTATCCTGTTTACTAAAAGAAACCTCTCCCCAATTGTCTACCTTAACAAACCCCATACCCCTCACTATTGAATTTTCCCTGTTTTTTATATTCTCTTAATAAAGTTTATTTTGCACCCCACCCGTGCAGTAATTGTCCCCCAAGATCCCCTACCTGCTGGCAGGGACAAATATAAACCAGAAAATACATCATATTATGTCCAAACTTGTGTCATCAACAGGGTTTGAACTTTTAGATCCACAGTACAATCCTCTACCACTTGGACTAATACAGCAACTGGCTGTTCCACATAGAGAGTAACAGTAGTAGGATGTTACTGTCCCGGTGAATCCACGTAGAGGGTGAGTTCCCCAGCTATTTGCTTACAGAAGAGAACATAAGGTCCATCTAGCCCAGTATCTCGTCTTCCAACAGTGGCCAATGCCAGGTGCCCCAGAGGGAATGAACAGAACAGGAAATCATCAAGTGATCCATCCCCTGTTGCTCATTCCCAGCTTCTGACAAACAGAGGCTAGAGAGAGTATTCCTGCCCAGCCTGGCTAATAGCCATTGATGGACCTGACCTATCCTCCATGAATTTGTCTAGTTCTTTTTGAACCCTCTTATGGTCCTGGCCTTCACAACATCCTCTGACAAAGAGTTCCACAGGTTGACTGTGCATTGTGTGAAGAAATACTTCCTTTTGTTTGTTTTAAACCTGCTGCCTATAAATTTCATTTGGTGACCCCTAGTTCTTGTGTTATGAGAAGTAATAAGAAAGACTTCCTTATCTACTTTCTCTACACCATTCATGATTTTATAGACCTCAATCATATTTCCCCTTAGCCGTCTCTTTTGCAAACTGAAATGTCCCAGTCTTATTAATCTTTCCTCATACAGAAGCTCTACTGAACATGTGCATACTGAGATATTTTTTGTTGTTGAAAGAGTTATGATTTGGCCAAATTCGAGCCAAATTTTCACAGGAATGGCAAAACACACATCCTTGACAGCAGGGTGACTCTCCCCTGTGCCAAAGTTCAAGTCTCTTCGCCAAATCATGAAGGCACACTCAATGAAAGGGTTGGAAGAATTTCCTGTGAATCCAAGTATCTTCAGTATCCATAGATTCATGTAAAAAGTGCATCCAAATTAGGTGTTTGTGACAGTCTTAAAAGTATCATAAGTGTGTGCAAAGAAATGCAAAAAAGGCTCAAAAGCATCTTTAAAAGACCAGTGTTGGATACATGGGGGGTAGAGTGGGAAAGCAGCAGAGATCCTGTACAGAGGGATCTTTATGCCTATGCATCCCAGAGAACTTCACGGCAAGTTTCTGCAGCTCATGATGGGGGAGGGAGGATATTGATCACTTCACCATGCATGTCTTGAAACAATGTGTACATATGCAGTTTGTATATACTGAACCAATATCCTGCACTGGTGAAAGGGGCAATGGAAACATTGGAAGATCAAGACATGTCAACAATACCTCTTTGCCTCTGGACATTTGCACAGCCACAGAATTTCCTTCCCTGCCCTCTGCTGACTGCATTACAACCACTCAGAGGTTACCCAAGACATTATCTCACCTACCTTCTCTCTCTCTCAGATCCTGGGACCAACATGGCTACGATATCTGCTTATAACCAGATAGTGAGCTACTACTAATCTAGCACAGACAGCACATGGTGTATGAGTGCAACTAAGTTTCAGAGCAGCTCACAGCAGGTGTTGCTGCAATAGTCCCTAGCACAAAGGGAGACTTATGGTAGTTGTCTCTGCACTGGTTCCCACTGAGGGAGCTTTCCTCCTCTTTCCTGAACTTGACTGCAGGCTTTGTGGCTTGAAACTGGTACAAGTGGGGAGCAAACTGGGAGAGTTGTTTCAAAACTGCCCTGCTGCTGTCTCCAAGGTGTTGTACCTCAAAGGCAGGCCAGTGGCAAGTGCTAAAACTATCTTGGTGCCCTCACCCATTGGGCAGCAAAGCTGGAGGCAGCTAAACACTTTGCTGCAAGAGCAAGTGAAGAGCTGCTGAACAGTGCTGGTGGAGTTCAAGCAATAGAGGAAATTCTTTGATGCTAGGGAAATTGCTCCAAGCACTGCTCTCAGTTCCCAATGCAAAATTCCTGAGGAAAAATAAAAGGACACTCATTTTCCTGGGGAAAGGAATCCATTAGCAAAAGGATCTCTTGCAGAGAGCAAAAGAGGAAGCATCCATTCTCCTACAGAGCTAGAGAGACTGAAGAGAGCACAGTTGGTTCAGCAAAAATTCCAGTAAGAGGCGCTTTCAGGTTAAAAAGGGGGTGGGGGTCTGTTCCCTACTCTCCCTTACTATTTAGCTTCCCATGGCTGGCTACCCTGCCTTCCTCTCAGAGTCAATCAGCCTGCCTTAGGGTGACCAGTTATCCCGATTTTATAGGGACAGTCCCGATATTCAAGGCTTTTTCTTATATAGACACCTATTACCCTCCACCCCCCTCCTGATTTTTCACACTTGCTAGCTGGTTACCCTAGCCTGCCTCCTTGACCTCAGCTTTCCCTGGTCCTTCAGTCAGACTCAGACAGAGCTGAGGGCTGGGAGTCCTGAGAACCCAACAGGAGGATAAGAAATGGTGAGAGTGGCAGTGATAGGAACAGCAGCAAGAGGAGGAGCAGGGAGCCCAACTCAGTGTTTATGTGAAGCACGGGCTGAGTGGGGAGAGGAGGGAACAGAACTACTGTGGCAGACCTAATAGGCTGCAGGAAGGAATAGGGTTGATGAGAAAGAGAATTAATGGAATGAGGAAGGAAGAAGAATTGTTGGCCTATGAGGGGAGGATTGAGGATTGTGAGGAGATAAACACTGGATTAGGGAGCTTGTACAGTGGGACTCCCACTTGGGTCTTTAAAACTTCCATAAAATGTCCATACCTACGTTTTATGCAATTTTTTCTGTCTGCCAATGTAGCCAGGCTCCGACATGCACATACACACACGCCCCCCTCCCCCTCCATACACTTATCAGAAGATTAAACTGGCTGAATTAATTGGTTCTTTTGCTGCTTCCTGTTATTCTGTCCCTAATGAAACAGATGTAGTATTAGTACACAGGATTTATAAGGGGATCTTCCAAGCTGTGCCTCCCACCACTAGCTGACAGTATAACACGGTACTCCAGTTTGGTATTAGGGAACAAGGCAGAACTGGTTTTATTTATTTATCTATTAACACACACTCTCAATACACATCGTACTGTAACAACCTGCACATTAATTTAGGAAAAGTATACTATCCCTCAAAACATTCATGGAAATGCAACAGAAACTAAAGACATGGAATTCTCCCTGCACATCCTACCTCAAACTTAAAGACAAAACACTTCCTTCATCTTTTGCATTTATGTTACTGAACACTAATTCAGATCGCAATCCAAACTACTTCCTAGGGGCTTTATAATACAGTACAGTATTCTAAACATTGTGATACAGGAGGGCCAGGGAGCAGCAGTAGTAGAGTGTGTGAGGGGAAATATATATGCCCTGGCTAATTAAGGCGTGGTTCCCTGGAGACTAGGGAGGGTGGCTACAGGTTAATTGGAGCACCTGCAGTCAATTAAGAACCTCTCAGGAACCTAATAAAACCCCCTGCTTCAGGCAGACAGAGGAGGAGGAGGAAGGAGTTGGAGCAGAGTGGTTTGGAGGAGCTGAAGCAGAGTGGATTGGTGGTGGAGGAGCAGAGAGTAGTTTGGAGGAAAGCAGAGGAGAGTTTGGAGAAGTGCTGTGGCGGGCTAAGAAGACCAAGACCCTAGGTAAAGGGACACCTGGCTTGTGCAGAGGGAAGGCAGGAAGCCCCACAAGCAGGAGAGGGAAGGAGCCCAGGGGAAAGTATCACTAGTAGAAGTGGTTTACCCACTAACCTAGGGCCTGGAGTAGAGGGCGGGCCCAGGTCCCTCCCTCTCCATTCCCCTTCTCTTGGATACTAGTGGGACAGCTGATACCCCAGTTCAGGGGCAAGAAACGGCGCCCTGAAAACCCCCCACAAGAAGAGAAAGTGCAGGACCCTCATAGTAGTGCCAGCAATTTGCCACAACATATTCCGAGTAAATACTAAAGACAGGAAAATCCAACCTCATTTTAACATTCACTTAGATAAGGCAAGCTGCTAAACCACTGTAGAGGGCGAGGTGGGTAAGGAATTAACAAAGACTCATGCAGACTTGCTGCAGGGCAGCTCAGAGTTACTCTCCTGTCAGACATCCCCTAGGGAAAAGTCAGAAGAAATGGTCTGTGTCTGAGCATTTCTTGCATGAATTCCACAGAGATACAATGAATATTAAAAACATTTTTAAACCATCAGATAAAAATTAAAGTGTGTGCATGTACTCCACACTAATGTACAGTATGAAAACAGAAAAATGTTCTCTCCACAGGACTCAAAAAAATGTGTTTTGCTCTCCAGAGAAGTCCCTGATAATCAACATTTGCATGTCCAAAACATCAGGAGTCAATGATCTGACAGTTTTTAGCAACAGATTACTGACACAGTTTTGAATGTTTCTTGGATGAAATCACGAACATTAGCACCTTTACGGTAATCGATTGGTGTCAGCAGAATTCTAGAGATCTATGCTTCAGACTCTAACATCATAGAAGTAATCAATTAAGGCAGTCAGTTGAAAAAAAAATGATGCTAAGAGCAGAGGTGTCAATGGCAAAAAAATCTCATTTTAGTGGTTTCAAAGATGAGCAGAAAATATGACATTTACTTATTTCATTAAGTGGCTGAATTGTTCTAAATAAGTTAAAAGATCCAATTTCTAGAACAATTTCCATAATTACTATATCCAGAATCTATGAAGTGATTAATTCCATATAATCTCTGCACTACAGTGGGTTAATAAAACCTCAGTTTTATGCAATGCAAATAGGAGGTATTGCAGCATAAAAAGTTACTGCAAGGGGAAGCCTGGTACTAATATGCTAGTGAATATACGGTTCACTCAAGAAACCCCAAACCTTTACATTCTTAACATTGACTTTAAAAAAGATTTTTGCCTTTCATTATGTACCTACACATACAGTTTCATTTTTTGGAAAAAAAATTATTTTCTACATCTCATACTTCAGCAGTTGTTCTGCTTGGGTGGCAAGAGACAATACCACTAATTCATTTTTACAGTTTGCAATTGAAGATGACAAACCATTAACAGAAAAAGGGTTCTTATTTACATGTGAGCAAGACTTAAGCAATAAAGTACTTGAAAATGCTGAGAAGAGAGTTACCAAAGCTGTTCATACCAGTTTTTAATAATACCACACAAAATAGCTTCCTTGTTTCTCCATACTCTTTGTTTGGCTATCACCAGCATGAGAGCCTCTACCATGTTACATGCCACAGAAAGTTACCTGACACAATCTATAGTGCATTCTTTGCCTTCCACAAGCAAACCATCAGAATCTATTAAAATTACTTCATGCTGATAGCACCAGAGACATGACAAATCACAGGCCAAGAGTTAGATACCAAAGAATGTGTCTCAGGGCTTTAGGGCTAGGCCCATTTGCAAGCAAATGATATTGTGTGGAGCTGGCATGCTCAGTGCATGACAAACTGATGCAATTTCAGTACTGTCGGAGAAGCTGGGCGAGATTTCTCTGATGCTGGCTATGGTTAGTTTACAGAATTGTGCAGAGTTCCCAGATTTGAATCACTTGGGGCCTGAAAGGGCTTCACTTGACAAGCCACAAATAATTACACTACACTCTTTCCATTGTACTCTATTATTCTGCACCTCTTATCTCTAGGCTTCAAACACTCGTGAACAAGCAAGGTCACTTCTATTTTGACCACAATGCAACAAAACATTGTTCTTTTGTGATATGATAAATAAAACACTGTCCTGCAGACTAAACATTTTTATCAGGTCCATTTCCACTTTTATAAGCAAAAACAATGTTGGGAGCTTGTTAGAAGAGTTGAGGTTGGAAATAACCATGCAGGAAAGTCCATGAGCTCTTCACTTAAGGGTGTGATACAGCTATCTAGTTATTGTAAAAACTCATTTGAGAAATGGGCCACTAAGTTCTTAGCCCTTAAAAGGTAATGGTAACATCTGTCATTACTCCCCTCCCCCCCCCCCCCTCAAATGAACAAGTTTTGGCAATTCAGTGTGCAACTATCAGAAAATAGTTTTGTATCTGCTGCATGTTGTTGGTACCCTTCTTAGATTCAAGGTATTCTTCACAATCAAAGTCACTGTATATTTTATGAAGCATTATAAAATTTACTACTCCAACCTTGAAACAGCTCAGGAGAGTGTTTTGTTCTGGGACATGTTATGTTGATCACTACTGAGTTTTTTAAAAATTGGAAACTGATTCAATTAAAAATGTCATTTATTTGGATGGAAAAAGAAAGAGCACAAGGGTAAAGGTAGCTCTTGCAGGTTTAAACATGTGACTATCTTACAGAAGATGAACTTGTGGCTTTGAGCTACACTGTATTAATTCACATCAAACTCAAAGGTTCTTGTCAAAATTCCTTACCCTCTATCAAGAAAGCTGCAAGCTGCCTTTATTTGGTTCTAAACATATTTAGCTCTAGCCCATCAGAAGAGGGAGACACAATTCCTTTAATAACAACTAATAAAAACCAAGAAAACTCAAGGAAGTAAATTTTTACCAATTTATTACAAATTGGGGACAAAATATTATTAATAGAGAGACCTCACATGGCCATTTTTTCTAGCAGTTAAAACTATATTTAGAATGTTATTAATGTTGAAATTAAAAACTTCACTTTAACATTAAATAATATTATCCCCAAATAAAGGGACAACAGAAATGGTAAGGGAAAACAATCTATTTTAAAATCCAGATTAACAAGGATCAGAAGTATCCTCCACATTTATCTTCCATAAATATATATCATAGCAAGCTGGTACCAAGAGGAAAGAAAAAAATAGTTTAAAGTCTTTCTTAACTGAAAGGATGAGTCTTACTACTGTACAATATATTGCCCACGTGTCCAAGTAATCCCAGCATGAAGACTGTCTTATCTTCTAAAAGAAATAAACAACTATTACACTGGAAATGGCCAGCCTTCTTTTACACACATACGTGCACCCACACACTTCTCTTCAACCCCTTGGAAGCTTGAAATATAATATTCCCATAATAAACTCTCCCAGCACACTTTGTACGGTTGTTCACCACTTTTGGAGGGGAGAGGCGGCACACACACACAGAATTATGTGGACTTTGTAAATATATAATGTAAGAAAATGATCTAATTGTGGTCATGAAAGCATTCTGAAATAATATTGTAATTCGTTGTTCTAAAATAAGAAATTTGAAACAACTTCCACCCTGAAACGACTGCCTTATGTCATGTCACAGGTGTTTTATGCAACCGATAAATGTAAAAATGCACTATTAGGAATCACCCATTTCATCCATATTTAAAAGCCACCGAAAAACTATGTGATCAAAATAGGTAGCAACACATTAAGGCTTCTTTACGGACTGGAGGCTTTCATGTGAACACAAAACTGCTTCAAGAAATCTTCTGACACTTCAATAATGAAGTCAATTTAATGTTACCATAAAAATAAGTGTTCCTCCAGAAATCTAAGTTCACAGTCCAGAGTTTACATAGGAATGATAAAATATTTTTAAGACAGATCGATGATAAATTAAGAGAACAAGAAGGCTGAATTTAAAATAAATCAGGAATGCACATATAAACCAGCAAAGATTATTGAAGTGTCAGATCTTTTTATATTTTTAAAATTCTATTTTTAGTAGCATTTGGTTTGGAATTCTTTTTGTTAAAAGGATATTTTTGACCTGACCATTTTTCGTCTCTTGTTATTTAATCATAGCATATTAGGGCTTTTCTCTCACTTTTTTGCCATTTTAAAAAAATTCTGCAGGTATACCTAATTTCTTCAACCACTGTTGTATAGTTGAAATGCACACAAACTCTTGTAAAGTTTTCCTTCCTGCTCATCTGTTCACGGGTAATTTGTCAAAACTGAGTGATACGACATCAGCAAATTAAAAAATATATATATTCCAAAGAAGAAAAACTGCCTAGAACTTCAGATCTGTTTGTTTGTTTAGTTCTTTTGACTGGGCATCAGTGGCAAATGCAAAGCAGTAGAAAAACTAAGTAGTCATTTTAGTTTTTTGATGTACGATGTTTGGCGCGAGAGGCAATTCATTTTGCTAGAAAACCTGGGTTTGCAGAAAGATTATTGAAAGTCTGGGCCATAGACATCAGTGATGTTTGAATAAAAATACTGAAAACCTGCATGGAAGATCTGACTGACAAAGATTTGAGACCTCTAGAACTATTGAAGAACAGATCAAGAAAGAAGATAGGGATATTGGAATCCACAGGAATACAGCTGAGCCATAAGAGACTTGGGAGATGAAGTAAACATCAAAATATTTTGTCTGGATGCTTTGACACTCAAGCAAGAAGATAAGTTGAGAGGAAAAATATTATGGGGGTTAGGGAAACATCTAATTCCCCTTTTCTGTTTAATTCCACAATAACTTGGCCTACGACATCCAAATTTACTTTACTTTGGTCTTTAGGAGATGAGTTTGTTTACAACTTGTAAGCAACTACAATATTTTTGGAAAACTGAATGACATTACAATACATCTATTAATCCATTAACCTAAAATCTAAATAAAATCAGCATGTCCATTCTTCTTCCCACCTAAAAAGCATCAAGAGAGTCAAGTCAGATTGCAGCAATCACCATAGCTTGGCCTCAGGAGTGGCCAGGCATGCTTTTTTCCAGTTCCTGGAGAGATTCTGATTTCAGAAAAGGGGGGGGGGGGGGGGGGTGGACACCAAAAAAAAAACAACAAAAAAACCCCAGAGAGATCTGTGCAAGACCAGGAGTAAAGCCAGTCAGCTGAAATGCATCTGATCACATTTCATAAAAGCAGCTTCTCTGTAATCAATAAATACTCACTGCCACCCAATTGATTGTTTCACCACATAATCAAGATTCTTAATTTGTGCTTATGTACAAGATGCTGGGGAAGCTTTAGATTTCATTATTCTCCAAACTGAATATACTGCAATGTATGAATATTTTCTGCACAGGTTTAAAAACTGAATCCATTTAAACAGTGAATCAATTACAGAGTGAGACAAAACAACAGAAAAAATAGAATAATGAATTTCATTAATTTTTACACTATTTTCATGCTACTTTGATGGGAGAAAAAAATCATTTACAGTCAAGTTCTATACCATCTTCACCTCTACGATAAGTCAAAGCAAAGCATGTTAGGTTAGTCTCCTGATATAGCACTAGCTACCACATGGAAAGTGATATTTACCAACATTGAGCTTTACGAACATTAACTAATCTTCACAACATCCATGGTGAGGGAGACAAGTATCAACCCCAGCAACAGATGATCGTATTTTAAGAGTGATCTTCAGAACTCCTATGCCAACGAAATGGAGACTGATGTGAT
The DNA here is from genome assembly GCA_037349315.1 of Chelydra serpentina. NCBI lineage: Eukaryota > Metazoa > Chordata > Testudines > Chelydridae > Chelydra > Chelydra serpentina. The sequence goes on from JBAIAC010000042.1 coordinate 36,397,749, forward strand.
TCTCATCTAGAGGCCCCCCCGTCTTAAGTGGGACCTGTAGGCAGTAGTGTTATACAAATAAATAATAATATTTTAAAAAACATACAGTGAGTCTATGACAGAGTTCTAGTGTCACTTCTCATTCAGTACCTACTCCAAAGTAGACTAGTGATGACTATAGCATTGAAAGTCTTTTCCATTTACAAGTCTCAAGTGGTTAAAGTAGATTGAAACAGGAGGGGGAGTGCGCATTCCACCGGCAAATCGGGTTCGGTGCAGACTACTACAAAAAGTTCAAAGCTCAATTAACATAATCTGTTCTTAGGACTAATAACCTTAGCTGGCAAGCAGGACAGTGTTTTTTATGCCAGTCATAATTTTTAAAAAATGGATCATTTGTTTCTCTTTCGGTTGTATTTGTAAGGGTATGTATACTCTTAAAACACTACAGCAGCACAGCTGTGCCACTCTAGCACTCCGATGTAGACACTACCTAAGCCTATGGGGGTTGGACTAGATGACCTCCTGAGGTCCCTTCCAACCCTGAGATTCTATGATTCTATGAGATGGGTTCTCCCATCGACGCAGGTAATCCACCTCCCCAAGGGGCAGTAGCTAGATCAGGGATCTCAAACTCAAATCACCACGAGGGCCACATGAGTACTAGTAAATTGGCCCGAGGGCCGCATCACTGAAACCTTTGCATACAATGATACAAAACTATAGTCAAAAATGAAAAAAATGAACAGTAATATAGTATTCTATTAAAAGTCAATGTATTAACTTTTAAAAAACTGTAATGCAAAGAGGGGTTTTAATAAAATATAAACACTCAGTAATGTTTGGAGTTTGGCTGCCAGTGGAGTCGGCGCTATGGCGGGCCACATGCGTGTTTGAGACCCCTGAGCTAGATCAATGGAAGAATGCATCCACTGACCTAGGACTGTCTACATTGGGAGTTAGGTCAGCTTAACTATGCTGCTCAGGAGTATGGATTTTTGATGCCCTTGAGCGATTCAGTTAAGCAGACTTCATTTTCTAGTGTCAACCAGGCCTAAGACTGGTATTTTCGCAGTTCTTTCTGGGAAGTAAAGTCCTTAATTGGCTGTTTACTAGCATCTGTGTGGAGAAGCCAGTCATTTGACTCTTGTATTTTTACTTGATGCTGTGTGGACACAATGTGCTGGCACAAGTATCTCAATTTGAACACATTCTGCCAAAAGAGTTTTGTTGATGGCACTATGCCAACAGTACTTTTATCAGTTCAAACTACAAATACAGACAAAGCCTACATTACAACATGGATTTATGTATTTTTGCAGTCATGCACATTGAATAGATCTATTGTTTAATTCTCTGAGCATATCATTTTTTCTCCAAAATACCAACTGGCTATTTCTGAAGAATATTCCTAAGGTTCTACAATTAACAATTGTGATCCATTGTCAGAACATCCGGAATTCAGGGCCTTCCAAACTGTGACTTTGCTTAGATGCTGGAACTAGGGGGGCTGCCACACCCCCTGGCTTGAAGTGGTTTCCATTATATACAGGGTTTACAGGTTGGTTCAATGGCTCTTAGCACCCTCACTATAAAAACTGTTCCAGCACCCCATTTGATACAGTTAGTCAGTCTGCTGCTTGTGTATACCTGTTCTGAAATCTTCAAGAACTCAAAAGTAGTAATCAATTCACAGTGGTTTCTTAAACAAATTCAAATAGGACACTCTCCTAGCTTTTTCACTACAATTCCATGGCATTGCATCAGCTTTGTTTATGCCTTTCACAAGTGATTACAGATATCCCACTGAGCTAAATGTCTATGATTTGAGCACTCATCCCAGGTCAGAAAAAAATCTCTCTTGTTCTTTAACTGATTGCTATGTATACATAGATAATATTTTCAAACAGATTTTGTATTGGTTTTGCTTTCATTTTCCCATGTTCAGTGATAGGGGTCTTCTGCAAATTTTCCAAGGCATTCTTTCAGGTCTCTTGCCCAAATTAAATTATTATTTATTCTATCTTTACCACACTAGCTGATCATAATGATCCCTTCTGGCCTTAAAAATCTATGAACAAACATGAGGGAAAACTGACTATGCAGAAGAAAGAGTTTAACTAGCTATACTGAAACTGCTGCCAAATATCCAAAGTAAAACAAAAAGAGAGGAGGAAAGAGAAAATATTATTTATGTATAAACACACACACACACATTTTCTGTAATCTCTTTCAGTTATAGTCATCTTTGGTATAAACTGTCTCTAAGTCAGTTATATATAGATCAGCTGATTCATACTGTCTTTAGAAATTAAACAATTGTGTTTTGTAAGCAATATTTTTCTGGTGTAACATTACTTTGACATTGATGTGCCAAATCCTGTTTATCTTTTTCCTCTTCCCAAATATAATGTACCTGCAGTGCTGCTGGGACTGCCAGATGGAGAAATTGTACTCCATGACATTTAGATGGTTTCTTTGCAGCTGTGCCTATGAGAAAAAATGCCCAACTGTTGTTTAAGATGGACTCCATATTTCTGTGTCATTTTATTGAAAATCCAATGGAATTGGAGCAATTCTCCATTGCTGATTCACTATAACTTGTAACACAACGTCATATTTAGGGAGCTCTCAGAAGATAGGCTGGTGGTGGTGAAGTCCCAGCACTTATTAATTTCATGAACACTCAAGTCAGACTCAGTCTGCTCAAGCTTATGGCAATATCTTGTTCACACAGCTGAGAGGCTTAATACAAGTATTAGAATGCTACTTTTACATAAACTAATTAGTATAAACACTCCCACAGAAATCACCTATGCTTACAAAACCGTTGGAGCTTTCCATGTTTGAAAAAAAAATACAGAGGATACAATCATGTAAGCAAGTATATAGTATTCTCTATAGTCAGTCTTAATGCAGAGGAATGTTCAGGTCTTCACTTCTTTGACTCACATTCAGTCTTTTAAATGAAGGAGTAAGAGCAGAGATTCATAATCTAAAGCATATTGTACACAGTAGTAGTTCAAAAAATGTTAGAGTAAAGCTCAGCCATAATTAACATCAATAATTTTATAGGCAAGATAAAGGCCCCGGACTTCTTTTAAAACCATCACGATATTTGAAGGCATTATATGTTCATATCTTATTGTTTCCACAAAATCTGTCACTTAAAAGGAATTTGGGGAATAGTGTTAAAAAAAGTTAATTAAAAACACTGTTAGCATATATGTCAGTCAAACATGACCTCTCTGCTCTACAACGAATTTAAATGGATGTCATCTTGACCTGCAACATACCAATGTAAAATTTTTTGGTCAATATAAATCAAATGTGCACTAATTTATTCAGCAGGTTTCCTAGTATCTGAATCAACATTAGAAATCTAACTAGTATTTGTTATTCTGTTATTGACAAAGGAAGCATATTTAAATGATAACAAGTACTCATGGGTGTCATTTTGAAGTTAAATTGTTCCCTAAGGATATCCTCAGTAAACATCTACATTTAAAGGTCATTCACTGCCAAATTATGAACAACTGTTGCATTTATTAGCACAGGCTCAATAGTTTGGAAGCTACAGTCATCAATTCAAACTGACAAAGAAGTCTAATTGTCCCCTAGTATTAAATAGGAACACAGACATTTTCCATAAGTTTTTTCACCATCTGGGGTATATTTTCAATTCACGGAAGTATTATGGAAAAACAGTCCCCTGACAAAACTGGGACACATCAAAGCCATTGCTTAATTATAATTTTTTGGAGAATCGTTTTAAAAGATAGATGAGAGAGAACAGGTCCTATGTTTCAAAAGCTAAATTTGTTTGTGGAGTTGGAGGGGGGGGTGGATTCTCCCAGTATTCTTGCTGACAGAGGTGAGGGGATTCTAAAATTATAGGTGCTGTATTATAGCCTCTGCCTTCATTTTCCTTTCCCAATCTCCTTACTTTCCCTGCATCAAGCTTTTCATCATCATTAATGCAAGTTCCTCTTCATCCCTCCCTTCTCAGTCTCCCCTCTCAGACTGGGAAAGATTGAAAAGGAGAGGGAGTTTTTGGCTTCTGTGGTGATTTAGTTCTGTCCATGCCCTCCAAGATTACTTTATGCCCCCGTAGCCAACTGGCACCAAGCAGATCATTGTCTATGTCTTCCTTCTATTGCTGACAGATTCAGAGAATAGTAGCAAAGGAAGGAGATGGAAACACTGAGCAGTAGCTGCTGGCCAGGGAGATAGAGAGCAAGCCTGAAGGGAGGAAACAGAGCTCACACAACTAAGGTCAAAAGCTCTTCCCACCTCTCTCCTTCCCAACCAATAAGAATAAACTGTGGAGGGATTAAGAAAAGAGGGACTGGGATTATTCTCTGCAAATGCCAAAAGACAACCTTCCCTCTCAAAGAGGGGGAATTGAGAGGAAGGGGAAAGAGTGCAGTTTGCTGTGTGCTCTATATTGTGAGCCAGATGGAGCTGCTGGAGAGTGGGTCTTATGTTAGTCCCTTCCTCTCACTTTACATTAGTGATCAACCAATATCACTGTTCACTAGCATCTTGTCTGATGCCATCAGGACTGTCATCACCACTAAACTTCTCAAAAATCCTCTCAATCTAGTTTCCTCACAACAGCTAGAAATCTGTCCTTTCTCCACAGAACCGCCTCAAAAAGGTTCGGTCTGCCTTCCATGTCACACTAACTTCATGGTTCTCATGCTGGTTTTCCTTTTGTCTGATCCTCACTATAGCCTTTTTCTCCTTCACCCTGGTGTTGAAGGTGACATTATTGATCACATCTCTCTCAACTGCCTGACACAGTTCACTGGAGTTATGAGCATCCTTATCTTTTGATCGGGCTGCTATCAATCCAAAAGTTATTGTTTACAGGGAAGGGGGAGAGTCTGGTAACGAGTAGTCCTATAACAAGAGATTTCACCATTATATTTTGTATCTTAGATTTTTAATGAAAAAAATTAACATAGGAATGTACTTAAGACTGACAACACAACAGGAATAAAACAGAAGTAGAACTTCCAGCACCTTGTCCATTTTCACACTAATACACACAATACATCCAGATCAGTTCAGTATCAGCTGACAGCATAGCAAGGGAGATATTAATTTTGACATAATCTAGGCTTCTCTCCCTTATTATATCTATCCAACCCCCCTTGAACATCTTTCCAAACTTAATCTTGGTTGTGATACCCAAACCTATATCCCTCTTCACTATTTTAACGTATTTCTCATTTTCAGACTGCTTCAGCCTCATCAACTCCTGACTCTGCCATAACATTTTCCAACTCAGCATATTCAGGTATCTTGTAATTGGTAAAAAGCCATTTCACCCCAAATTCCAGCATCTCCATCGCACTCCATATCCCAAATTTCATATTGGCCGCTTTTATAACCTACAGATTCAATGTGACCCTTTATTCTCACATAACAGAATCATAGAACCATAGGGTTAGATGGGACTGCAAGGTTTAACCCCCTGCCAAAATGCAGGATTTGTTGTGTCTAAATCATCCAACACAAATGCCTATCCAGTCTCCTTTTGAAAACTTCCAGTGAAGGAGTTTCCACAACCTCCCTAGACATCCATTGTCCAACTGTTCTTACAGTTAGGAAATTTTTCCTGAGATTTAACCTAAATCTACTATGCTGTAGCTTGAACCCACTCCCTCTTGTCCTGCCCCTTGTGGCGAGAGAGAGCAACTTTTCTCCATCTTTTTATGACAGCCTTTCAAGTATTTGAAGACCACTATCATGTCTACATATCCTTCCCCGCCCCCCACCCCACATCTCCTCTTTTCCAAAAATTCAACATACCAGTTCCTTCAGCTTTTGCTCATATGGCTTGCATTCCATCCCTCTGATCATCTTTGGCACTCACTTCTGGATCCTTCCCAGTCTCTCTACATCCTTTCTATACATTGGTGGCCAAACCTGGACATAGTACTCCAACTGGGGCCTAACCCGCACTGAGTAGAGTGGTAATATCACTTCCCGTGACTTGCATGCTATGCCTTTTTTCAGGCTACCTAAAATTGCATTTGCTCCCCGCACCCACCCACCCCCCTTTTTTTCTTCTTCTTTGCAATAAGACCCAACAGAATGGAAATACACATGACTTGGCCACTGACTTTTATATTCAGCAGTTCAGCAAACTGTGGCTTCCTGGATCAATGATCCTATTCATGTCACTTGACTTTTAAATAAACTTCTATAGTAACTGATTATCACCTGTCATTGCAGAAAGTGAAATTGTTTCCTATGGGACATCCATCCTCTTCAGGATCCATTCTTCTGTCTTTTAAAGAAAAGCGCTTTCTGTTGTACCTTGTAGCCATGATATCCATCATTGTCTACTAAGCTATAAGGTTTCTAGACAATTCTGCCACTCCCCATTGTCACACTGACCATTACTTAGCCATTGGCCCCTATTCCTGAAGCTTCCAGCTATACATGGCTATATACCAGGCTCATGTGGTCATATCAGCAGGAGAATCTCTCATACTGTGAAGCTTTAGGGAGATTCATCCATTCTGGACAATGGATAAAGTATTGGGTCCATCTCACAAATACATAAGGCAAACAGACACCCACCGCACAATTCTTGGTTCACATGTCCCACCAATAAGGCTAGATTTAAGGTTGTTTTCTCTTACGGATTTTTTTTTTAAACCAGCGATCAAAATGATTTTGGTGTCTAAGCATCTGGTTGGATCTCTGAGGAACCTAATGGATTGGTGCGAATGGATACAGCACTGTGTTGCCAACTACAACAGAGCAAGAACCAGTTGAGCACTTTGTAAACAGTTAGCCAGGAGGTAAGGAAATGTGAAGTATAGATTATATTACTACTACTTTGTACTTTCTTATATAGCATCTCCCATCCAAGAATTCCAATGTGTTTTACAGGTTGTATTAAGCCTCAGAACCCCTCAGTGGGGTAGAGAACTATTGTTATTCCTGATGGGGAAAGAGACAGAGATGTCAGATGCCAGGTCACATATGTCAAATGCTCTGAAACTGAACTTTGTACAAAGAAGTAATAAATTATATCCTTTGCTAAAAATGCTTCTAAATTGGTAAAAGTTTATGCAAATTATTCAGGATTCTTATACCATTGCTATTGAAACAGAGCCTGGTTTTCAACTGAGCGCTCAAAAACTAGGGCCAAATCAAGGTAACCTGGATCCCTAAGCGCACTATATATCGCAACACTATATTTTGGTTAAACTCTCCCCTCCCTCCTAGCTGTAGCAGTAGGGGCTCTCTTCCCTTGGGAGCATCAGCGACAGCGGTAGGGATTCCCTCTTTCCCATGGAGAATTGGGGTAGTATTTACCCCAGTAGGCAGAGTGTATCTGCTTGGGTGTGGGCAAGGTCTGCTGCACTCTTCTGCCACACACAGAGACCTCTGTTGGAATGGTTTTGGCATTCCCCCACAGCCCCAGAACATAAGTCCTGAAGTTACCATCGCAGTGAGATCAATGAGGCAGTTCGCCCCTCCCTCTCAGAGCAATTGCTCCCTGGGGCTGGGATCCACTATCCAAAGTTTAATAAACAATGATCACGCATACAGAAACAACTTTGTTGTCAGAAGGAATTTGAACCTGGGACCTTAAAAAACACCAAGTTATAATTTCCTGGCTTTCAAATATGTGCTATTGTGGAGTTCTGTTTTGTTTTCTTTTGTAACTGTAACAGTCTAGTAATTTTTGCTAAGGTATACATTTATTTAAGAATGTTCATTATCCAAAATTAACTGTCTTAAAATTAATCCAAAAAGGATTCCTCCCAATCTAAGTGTCTTCTTGATAGGGCTGCAAGAGTCAAGACATGAACTTAAAGGCCAAAATAATTAATATTTCTCCCCACATCCATCTGTTTTCAGGTGAATGAAAGAACACTGAAGAAACAGAATAAGTAGGAAACATAGCTCCTAAATTTTGTGCAGCTCCATGTGTGGCATTTACACAAATTATCAAACTAGTTTGCATAGTTACAAATATGTAAATAATGTGTATATAACAACATATTCTGGCTTTAGTGCTCATGCAATCTTGGAAAATGAAGACACACACACACACACACCCCTTCTGTGGGTTGGGGGAGCGGAATGTCACCTAGAAGTAACATGGCGTATGAAGTTCATGGCCTCTCTAATAAGTCCACCAGTTAGTGCAAAGTCTGGTGATTTTTGGAGGTGAATCAAAAAAATAATAAAGGGGCCACCAACATCCATTAGATGGGAAAAGCTTTTAATCCCCATTGCATTGGGCTGGATTCCTACTGGTGAATGACAGGCAAAATAAGTTCATTACCTATGTTGGTATGAGTTAGAGAAGCATGTAATTTGGCCCACTTCATCTGAAAGCCAGTGTTGAAAATAGATGAGACTTATTTCCCCCCCAGCTATGCTTCCAGCGACCTTGTGCAATCTTTCAGTTACCATAGCTGTAAAATGAGCAAAGATGCTTGCCACTCCTAAGGTAGGTGTATGAGACCTTCACTAATAATAGGTGTGAGGGGCACAGAAATACTAAGAACAGTGAGCAAATTGCTGGGATTTGAACCCAAGGTGGCTTGGTTTGTAGCTCAGGGTGCTTACCCCTACGCTATAGAGTACTACTTGGAGGAAATTATCTCTATTTTACCAGTTGTGTGGGAATGAGCGACAAGCCTACAGCATGTGTCACCAACACACAAAATGCATGACATTTAGCAGGCCCAAGGAAGATAAGAATATAGATTCTCTGACAAAAGTGAGAAAATCAACGGTAATCTTATAAAAGACAATGGAAGTCTAAATGTTGCAAAATGAGATGGCATTATTGGGAAATAAATCATTAGGAGTCCAAAAGCTGCAACTAACTGGCATAATAATCATGATGATGCTGCTGCTGCCAGCCTCCATCGGCCACTTGTTAAATTTTCAAACAAGCACTTTTGTGCTATTGTCTTGCCCCTTATGCTTGGTAGGAGCTCCCCGTAAACATTCGCAAAGCAACCTCATTATTGTCTTTCAAATCCCTTATTAAATGTTTCTTTTCCACAATGCCTACAAAAAGCTTGACTGGGGATGGGCCTCTGGTGTGCTGAGCTCATACATAAGAACATAAGAATGGCCACACCAGGTCAGACCAAAGGTTCATCTAGCCCAGTATCCTGTCTTCTGACTGTGGCCAATGGCAGGTGCCCCAGAGGGAATGAACAGAACAGGGAATCATCAAGTGTTCCATCCCCTGTTGCCCATTCCGAGCTTCTGGCAAACAGAGGCTAAGGACACCATCCCTGGCAAACAGAAGCTAGGGTCCCATTGATGTACCATAGCCTATCGTGTTGTCCAATACTGCTGCACTGTTTCTTTGTATTCCCCCATCTTTCCAGATCCATCTGTAGTCACTTGTCTTATACTTAGATTGTACACTATTTAGGGCAGGGACCATCTTTTTGTTCTGTGTTTGTACAACGCCTAGCGCATCAGGGTCCTGGTCCCCACTTAGTGCTCACAGATGCTACTGTAATACAATTAATGAATAAATAACAGTTTACAATAAAACAAAGCAGATTGCAGCTGTCTGCATTGTTGGTAGGGTGGTGCATGAAGACAGGCTCCAGCCTGCTCTTACCCAGCAGGTCTCAGCAAGCCAGTGACCTGAGCAGCCACACCACACATGGATGTCAAATGGCAGCAGGGTGCTGTGCCCTGCCTCACTCCAAGGGGCCGGCCCTTGACGTCTATACAGAGAGGCAGCATACGGAAAGAACAGCTGTGTGAGCTGCCTGGCCAGGGGCCTCCCAGTGGGTGCCAGCTATGCACTGGCTCTCTACGCCCCTCTCGGCGATGCCAGCCGGCTGCCCAGGGTCCCAGCGCGGGTGCCCAGGCCGGGCGGGGAGCCAGAGACCCGCCACCGGTGGGGATGGGGTCCCCGGCCCCTTAAGGAGAGCCAGAGGGTGACGGTGCTGCCTGGGCACCAGCCGCACGCAGCCCGCCCCACTACGCTGCAGAGCCCGCGGCCCCGGGCCCCCGCTCGGCCCCTCACCGTGTACCCTCGCTCCAGCTCGCTCTCCTCGTAGCGGAAGGACGGGATGTAGAGCTCCATGGCGCGCCCGGGCCGGGCCGGGCCAGCGGGGGGGAGCCGGGCACCGCCGCGCTCCAGGGCAGCAGCAGCAGCTCCCTGGGACCGAGCCAGCTGCGAGCGAGTCACGTGACGCGCGGGGAGCCCACATGACGCCAGTACGCGGCGGGGGGCGGGCAAGCCCCCAGCGCAGCAGCCGGCCTGGGGCGGGGGCGACGCGAGGCCGCGGGCGGGAGCCGGCCCCTGGGCGCACCCAGCCCATGGCCGCGGCAGCCGGCGCGCTCGGTCCTGTCCGAAACTCTCCGCTCCGCCACAGGGGGATCCCGGGCAGCGGCGCGGCGCTCAGGGTTGGTACCGGCCGGGCAGCCACAGCCGGCGGCGGTCTCCGTCCTGGTGCCAGGCCATCAGCTTCCCCCGGCGGTCTCCGTCCTGGTGCCAGGCCATCAGCTTCCCCCGGCTTCTCCTCTGTGCGCGGTCGGCCTTTAGCTTCTCCAGCCGCCAGCTAGGTCACAGCCCGGTGTGCTGGGTGAGAGGCTGTAGCTCACTCCGTTCCCCTCTTCCTGTCCTCGGGATAAACATGATGATGCTTTTTCCCTTAAATAGCTCAACGGGTTTTTTTTCTTAGTTGCATTTTTGTTCCTTCTCCGTCCCCACAGCTCCTAGAGACCCTCTCCTTTGTAAGCCAGCCACGGAAACAGCGTTATTATCGCCTAACACTGAAATGTGTAGACGTGTTTTTTTGGCAACTGCTGCCGTTGAAGTTACTGTTTTGCACCAGTGCTGATCATCTGTTTCTGTTGTTTGCTCTCAGATCCAGTGCTGGTTGGCATAAGTGCTGTAGCAACTGCTTGTGATGTTGGGGTAAAGGAACAAACAGATGACGTTCTAAACAAACAATATTGTTTGGGCACCTGCTTTAGTAATAGCAAAGAAACCCAAACCCATACCCATAGTATCAAAGGTATCGCCCCATAGGTGTTTTCTATGATACCTCAAATTAGTAGACATTAAAGATTAATTTAATGTCTTGTTCTCACCTATACACTTTCATGTTGAGCAAGTCCAGGCACGACTTGCAAGAGAAACAGTAAAGAGAAATACAGAAAGTCACAAGTAGGATGAACTAAGAAAAGCAAGTTCAGGAGTTTCCTAGGAGGCATCAGAAATTCTTTGATAAATAGAAGGTAATGGATAGTAGCTGTTATCCCAGAAGGCCAGAACAATACTCCTGTATCCTGTTGAATCTTCCACTGGTCATACTACCTCCAGGCACCATTTTCAGTTTACTGTTGACTCTACATCAAGGTCACCTGATTCACATGGCTGGCTACCTATGCATGAAAGGTGGCAAGCAAATCAGTAAACAGTTGGAGTTTTAACACTCTATTCAAGAATCAAGCCAGGATAACAGATACAACCTTTGACTTTGAAATTGTTTACAATTCACATTTTGCTTTGCATGAAAAACGTCATCTTTGGCTGGAAAGGCTCTGGATACATTTTTGTTAATTATTTTTAACCATACAAGAGACAGCTTATTTTGGTTTATAACATGTGAGTATATTGGTTTCTAGACCCAGGTACAAGAACTATAAAATCACATACTGTACACTGAACTAACATCAGTTAACAATAAGGAATCTCTCCTCTGCCTCTATCTTCCATAGGGGGGGAAAAAATCTCATCTACTATTCAAACTATGTCTTCAGAAAATAGATAGGCCTTGCAACATGCAATAAAGATAATCATTTTTTAAACTTTGTTGCACTAATCAGGAGGGAAGAAGGGAGCAAAGTCCCTTCAGAACACCCTTTTCACCAGTCAACAAACCTAGAGAGCATCTGCCTGAACATTCTAGATCTTAGCTGCAGGTGTAGAACACAGAGTCAGGAAAAAATTCTGGCCAGGAGCTTTCCTGTTGACTTCAGTGAATGTCAGGATTTGTAGTTGCTAAAATACACAAAACCAAAACAAATTTAGTGCATTTCATTTGTAAACTGACTGACACCAAGTGTGTCTGCTTTAACAGATCCATTAAATTATGATTGTTTTGTACAGATGAGGAAAAAGTGGATTGCATTCTGAAACATTTTGAATAATCAATTCTCCTGTCTGATGAAACTTCCATTAAAATGTCAGTTTTGCTCTACTGAACAAAATACAAAGGAAGGAGCAGATGTTTATTCGTTTGAGAGATTAATTTCATACAAACAAAATTTAGCCCAAAAGCAAATATATGAATTGATCACAAATTAAATTTTGGAGGCAAGGTCTAAGTGAAATATTAGATGCATTTGATGTATCCCCATGCTGCTTTGTAACTAACAGTTTATATAGCACTTTTCTCTCCCTTATGCAAACCTTACTAGACCCAAACATCAGCCATTCACCTTGGGGCACTAGAAGACAACAACCACCCCACAACATCACAGGAATCATAGATGCAGATGACGGTCTATATTACCTTTCCTCATTACAATTATGACAAACTTGAGCGTGCACACACACACACACTTTTGTTTCCAAGTTTCTCATTAGAAAAGTAGCCAGTTTGATCATTTTCCTCGCTGTTCTCACTTATCTTTGGAGTTTTCCTGTAATCGTTGCATTTATATAGCATGTTAACCCTATGCCCCTGCAGGGCTCTGGTTGCTATATAATGAAATAAAAACAAATTGAAATACAATAACATTGTTGTAAAAAAAAAAAAAACACCCCAAAACAACCAACCCACCCCTATTAAGTTTCAAACAAATTAAAGTAAATGATCTAAGTATTCATACCACATCTGTCCCCATATCTCAGCGCCAAGATTATCATGTGTGAAGTTCCCTTAGTAAGATGATCTAGTGAGCCACCTCTTTATTTATCCCCTCTATCTTTCCCCTGTTGTGGAAAAGCTAACCTGAAGTGTGTTTTACACTTTGCTCTGTAAGGAAAGATCTGTGGAAAAGAGTCGAAGACAAAACCAGAATAAAAGTATTTAAATATTACACATTAAACATCTACACAATATAATAATACACAGTAAGCACTCACCTGAAATCAGGCTGCCAAATTCAGTGGCCATTCCCCTATGCAAAATGGGACTACCTGAACTATGTACTGGACTGTAGACTAGAAGCTGCAGTAGTGGCTATAGAGCAACTCTGGTGCTGCTCCATGATAGTGGAGGTGCAGGCTGACAGAAATCCATTTCCATCCCCAATGGACTACCTGCTACTGAGGTATTTGGGAGGATTTATATTGTAGCTAATTTCATCCAATTTTTTTCCAGCCTCATAGACATTAAACACATAGCAGTGGAAAAGGTAAGCTAAGTAACAAATCTAAACAGTCCCCACGTTTAGCACTATAAGATACCTTAATGAGAATAATTTTTATGGTATCCAGGATTCTTCAGAAATGTTAAGCCCTGAGAGTCCTATAACCGACTTCTAAGTTTTATTCTGATCTCACATGATGTACAACAGAAATGAATCAATTGATGTCAGAGTTATTACACCAGTGTGAAACTAGTGCAAGAGTTTTGTTGTGTGGCATTATTTGTGGTTTGTCAGTCATTTACTGATAATTTAGAAGAGCTACTTTTTTCCTCCCAAGAACAATACAGTTCACTAATGAGAAAAGAGTTTTTGAGACATTAATCCAGTTGCAAATTCAATGATATATAATCAACCAAGAGGAAGAAGGAAAATTATACGGTGAGCAGTATTTGAGCAAGAGGCATTAATATATTTTGGAATATTAAGTATTCAATTTTCACAGTATATCATCATTAGCATGCGAAGCTTTAACGTTCTAATTTAACTAGAAATCAGGGTTTCTCCGCATGGCTGATAGACCTGAAATTGTGTTGGTTTACTACTAGCAACACGTTTAGGGAACAAGAAGCCAAAGGGACACAATTTATATTACCCGCACTAGTAAAATTTACAGAATACAAATCATGGACAACCTGAGGTGAATGGAGATGCACTCTGGGATTCTTATTTCTCCACTTCATAGAGTCTTAATTCAATGTAAGATCCTCATGAACCAAAAAGCATGGTAACATCTTAAATAATTTGGGCAGTGTATTAATCTTTGTGGCATTGGCCTTCACAGCTGAAATTATCTATGTTTACTTTAGAAATGACCACATGTAACAGATGTGGAGAAAGCACTATGTTAATGTTGGGTATGTTTCTTTCCCCCTTTCCTGTACCTCAGCTTATCTCTCTGCTATGGCACAGTCCAGAAATTTAGTCTTTTCAGGACTCTGATATATATCTATATTTACTATACAGAGGTAAACCTCCGATAGAAGGAGAGCAACACAAAATCTCTAAAGGAAAATATTTACTAAATAATTTACATACATAATTTACTTATAACCCTTAAAACAATTGTGAATATTGTGAATAACTTGTTTACAGACAACACTGTTGGGGTTGAGGATGTTCTCCCAAGTTTTAGTACTTGTTACTATCATAAGTTCAAATGCAAAAACATAATTATGGATGCATACATACATACAGCTCCCCTAGCACTCTTCTCTGGGAGGGTTTACCCATCTTAATTTCTGTGGAATGGTGTCCAAGTCCACGTCAGGGCATTCTAACTCCTCAAAATTGGGAAACAAATGATAGTGCCACAGCCGCCAACAAAACTTCCCTTGAGTCTTTGCAACAAGTCTGCAATTTGCACAGCCCAGAGAAAATTCTAGTCATCATCCTCTTCTCCACTGGGAGCCTGCAGTTTAATCCAACAAAATTTAGTGTCCCTGGAACACAATCATTACAGTGGACCCTTCTGATCCTTGAGCTATGGTATTACTGAATCCACCAATTTAGCAGGCTCACACTATTATAAACTCCTTTCCCACCTCTTGAGTTCTCATTGGTTCCATATTCTGGATTTGCACTGTCAAGCAACTTGCCTACAATTGAAGTCACCTAAGTAGTTTCAAACAACCAATGAGCATGCCTAGTGCCTGCCACACCCAATTTCTGGGTGATTCTAGCCTATCCAGTGGAGTCACCCTACCTGGTTGTGGTCAGTCTGGAGACAAAAAAAAAAGAGAGTACCCCAAAACAAAAAAAAGAGGAAACTGTGTATCCTCCACTATTCCTTCCCTTATTTACACCACTAAATGTTGCAATGCAAACACATGGGTTAGATGTACAATAGCTTAATTTTGGATATGCCTATATTAAAATATGTAAGTCTCACTAGTGATTTTTAAAAGCAAAATTGTTAAAAGGATGAAAGATTGATGGGCCAATTAGGGACACCAAATTTTTTGAACAAGAAACAAGGTAACAGCTTTCCAATGCTCATCTGTAGAGAATGAGCAGGCCCTTTTAAGAATGAGTTTCTACTCTTAATTAAAAATGGCATTGGGTAATTCAATAGTCAATGTTTTGCATTGGCTTCTGGATAAAAGCTGCTGATTTTAGCACAAAGATTTATTTCCCCCCCTCTGTAGCTGCTAGCCCTACAAACTAGGCCTAGAATCTGAAAGTCAAGTATGGACCTGCTAATTCAGAGCCTAACAAAGATTCTGCAAACTGAATTTACTCAACAATGTTGTTGATTCGTGACTCACAGATGCCAATTCAGTCTTCCATACCCGTATTGGCTATGCTAATAGGAGTAATTAATAGCTCTCTTATTTTAGTCAGTAAAGCAAGCCAGACTTTGAATACCCAGTTGGGTGAAAAGGTGCCATTTTTACAGTCAGTTTTCAGAGTAGAACAGCACTTTAAAACTGCAGATTTATTGATTTTAAGAAAGAAGATAAAGAGGTTTACTTATTGGTAACAGTTCTTTGAGAGTTGCCTTTGGGCATTCACACTAATAGGATTCAGCACCTCACAAGTTGCTGTATAGAAAAGCTGTGTCTGCTGGGGGCGGGGACAGCAATAAGGTTTTGCACTAGGATGGATAATTGGATGTGTCTATATAAGGAAACTCACCCACCAGGCCTCCTCAGTTCCTTTTCTCAAGGCTGTAATACAAAATATTCCAAGACACAGGTGATGTCAGGCGGGTAGTGGGAGACCACTCTTGAAGAACAATTACAGTACGTACCCTCTCTTTCTTCTTCTGTGGACCAACTCCATGTGGGTTTATTTTGCAGCTCAGGAAGTGTCTGAAGGTAGCAGAGCATCCCTGTCTGCTCCATTGCATAGGGAAGTGTGTAGATTGGATGTGGGTAGAAGAAAGATATATTGGTCTACCACCTTAGACTCCTGTGTGGCAAAGTGTCCAGCAGTTATGTCATGATACTTCTGCACTTTATGGGACTCTATTTAACACCAGCTTGGATTATTTACCCGAAGAGCAAAGAGAAGCTGCAAAGTGACTGGTTACTGAGGGAAGGACATTAGACAGGTATGCTCTGAGGGCAGCTTATGACACCTCAGGTTCAATGTTATGATCACTGGTATAGCTTTGAGAAGATGCTCCTGGCTCTGAACATCGGGCCCTGCGCCAGACTCTTAGAAGCTAATTGAGGATCTACCCTTTGAGGGCACTGAACTTTTTTGTTACAAGTCAGATAACACTCTGGAAAAGATCAAGTCTGAGAGTTGTAGCTCCATCTCTGGGACTTGTTTCATTTGCATCTGCTGCTAAAAAAAAAAAAGAAGCCATATTACACAGGCTTTCTAAAGCCAATCTCCAGCTGCTCAGTAACAGCAGAGTACCCTACTTCAGAGGCGATATCAACCTCTGGCCTTTTCTAAAATGGCTCCTGTAAAAAGACCACAACATAGAAGCAGAATCCTTTGCTGTACATTATCCCAGCCACCAGCTCCCAAGCACCAGTTTTGATGGGATGCTCAAGAGCTGCACACTTCTCCCCCTTTGGTTTGGACCTCATCTTTCTTTCTTCTTCATTGTTTGTTCAAGATTCCTGCAGAGCACTGGATATTAGATACCAGGTCCCCTCACTTTCCCTGTCCTCTGGGGGCCCTCTCTCACAAGAAACTTCTATTGGAGGGCTAAGCTCTCTTCTTCATAAGGGTGCTATAGATAAAGTTCCTGTGCAACACCAAAGGAGGGGTTTTACTCCAGATATTTCCTACTACCCAAGCAAGGAGATGGTCTGAGACCCATCCTGGACAGCAGAAACCACAACAGATATACAAAAATTTTCAAGTTCAGAATGTTGTCATCAGGGTACATTAACCCATCCCTGTCCATAGGGGACTGGTATGCAGCTTGTGTCTTAAAGGATGCTTGCTTCCATGTGGCCATAAAAGCTGCCCACGCCGAAGTACCTCCAGTTCTGTGTGGGATCAAATCACTTCACTATCATCCTTTATGGTCTGTCCATAGCAATGATAATATTCACAAAATCCCTCTTGACATTTGCAGCTCAATGCTAAAGGGTCTGAATCCCATTACTCGGAATACACAGAGGCTCTCAGAGAAGAACAGATTTACCAGGGCTCAATTTTGCTGAGCTCCATCAACTTCAACTCCTGGAGCCGAGGGCACTCTGGACCATTGAGGATCAGGTCCCACTAACCTTACCCTCAGGAAGGGAGAGGTAGTAAATCGTATGCTATTTGCAGTAAAGAAGTTAGTTCAGTTCCTCCTGCCATGACCCAGAATTTTTTCATATAGGATATGAGGAACTGTTTTCTCAGAACATTAATACTTTAAATTACACAGATTTCACCATGAGCTGAAAGCAAGATGGCAGGTTCCCTCTTTATTAACATTTAAAATAGTTGGCAATATACATATATTTATAGCTAGATTATATGATATGTTTTTACAGCTACAGTTTTTCTTAAGGCTGTGTGCAAAGCCAATGCTAGCAATTCTTTTCTAGCCTTTCAAGTATTTCAAGCCTCACATCTCTTGAAATAAGCTGCAGTGGGTTAGGAATACGCATGTCTTTTTTCAGCCTTGAAGCAAAGCAGCAGAAAGATTTTGGCCAGATCTTTTGTCTGAATAACTGAAATCTCTTGCTGATAAATCTGTTTCAGACATCATGCCAAGTAGAAACATCCCTTGGTCATAGGTTCATAATAATGACTGATTCACAGCACTGAATACTCAGCTATTCTCAGCAGTTCAAACAAACTTTTGCCTTGGAGTAGAGTAAGTTCTGTCACTGTTACAGACTAGTTGCATCTCTGTCTCCATTCTGGTGTCTCTGAGTGCACTCCCACAAGGCCCTGGGCTACAGTATTTTGATCAACTGTTCTGACCTAGCAGGTCCAACTGAAGTCAAAACACACCAGGGAACTTTTAGTGCACAGTAGCAGGGACCACACGGATGGATGACAATAATCCCTGCTGCCTACAAAACCATCACAAAAGTTCTTCTGTACTGAAGTATAATCTTGGTATATGAAATTCTAGATGTTCTTTGCCTCATACAATTTTCAATATTTTATTTCTGGTCATGAGAGATTTATATGTAACCAGCAAGATGAGTGTCCCAAGTCTATCCTGACAATTTGTCTTAAAGGACTTTTAAAAATAAAATAAAATTGGCAGGTATCCAATTTTAACAAGCGTTAAAAGTGCTGTCTAGTCAGAGAGCATTCAAAAAGCTGCTGTCTTTGGCTGCTTGCATGTGTCCCATTTGCAAGTCCTTTATGTGTTATTTCCAAGCATTACAAACAAAATAAAATGGCTTTGACTTAACAAAAATGTAAGTCTCAATTTATTCTACATTTTCCCTGGACAACATCACTGAATTATGTGCCAAACTTTAAGGCTGGGAAACAAATTATAGCAAAATACCGTAACAAGCAGCAGCTGGTTAATGGACATGTCAAATCTTCAGATAAAGTTGTCTGAAAATTTGGAAGATTATTAAAAAGATCAAATAATGGTTTACAACCTTCACCCTTTGATGTCAGAGGACATTCTCCTCCTGACCTTTTGAAAGATTCCTTAGACTCCTAGTCATGTCTTGTAATTTAAACCAAATTTTAAAAAATCTTTTGGGAGTTCTTGGCCCTGGGAAGTAAGAAACTTAGCCAAACTGGCTGTGCTAATGAAGTCAACATTATGGACCTCATTCAAGCACAGGACTAACCTAGTGTTCCAGCTGGTATATCTGCAAACTGTATTGTACTGGTTCACCCATATCTTTCAATGAGTCATGGCCACAAATGATTATTGGTCCAATCCTGATTTTCATTAAAATTTTTTTAAAACAACTAGCTTTTTCCTTGTACTTTGGGATGACAATACAAGTTTGTATTCAGCAAAGAAATGAGGCTCGAATTTGGACCCAGAACTATCCTTTGGTTTCCTGAATTACACCTGGAAGCACTAGGGCTAAGAGTAACTATTTCCTTTGATAAAAATCAAAGTAGAGGTTGGCTCATGTACCATAGGTCATCGGATTTGGAGTTGGATTTTTTGCAGTTAAATTTGGATTAACAAAATCTTTAAAAAAGTTTAGGCAGGATGGTGGATGGCCAGAGAAAGCTATCCTATTACTGAAAATAAGAGGCTCTGCTCATTTGATAAATCAGTGCCAGTATGTTATAATTAAAATAATCCAGGTGATACAATATAATATACATAGGAGAACAATTTGGTTTTAGAAGACGGGATGGAAGAGTGAACCCTAAATTTGACATTTAGATTTTGGGAAGAGAATATTTGTCAAGTTTAATCGCGGAAACAAAACTCCAATTGATGAGTAAAGTTGGTATTGCTGTCTCAATTCAGAGATTGGTTAATGAGCTATGCTGCTTCTTCCAAAGTCAACTTAGCTCAAATTGCAGAAGAAGAGACAATGAAAACATCACCCTGACCTTATCGCTCTTACAGCATTTTACATTTATTCTAAGAGGGACAGGTGACTTCCATTCTACCACCATGTGGATGAGTCTACAGTGAATTCTCAGAGCCATGCATTTATCACCTTCTCTTGCTTGTGCAGCAAATGACATGATTTTTCTGAAAAACTGCACAAGCATATCATTGCACCTGTTGGATGCTAATGGAGTACAGTACTAATTTCCACTCTTTTCTACAGATCTAAGTTTCCTTCCCTACAGCTATCAGTATCAAGTCTTAAACCCACACTTGGTGCACAGTGTCTTTTGCATTCCTGCACAAAAGAACAAAATCAGCATGTCAGTAAAAAGGCAGCTAAGCAAGAGATTTCTCTGAGCTGGTAGTATCCCTATTTTACCAAGAAAAAGATGTTATAAGTGATTTGAGTAGGAGGCACTGTGATATAATGATTTAGGCATGAACTGGGCTGTAATCCAGTTTCTTGCACTAACTTGTATTATTTTGAGCAACTATTTACACAGCCTTTGAGCCTTATTTCCTTAGCTACAAAACTGATCTATTTCAGGGGGAAGATGTTTGTAAGATGCTATAAAGTATTTAATGCAAATTATGGCCAGCCTGGGGCAGAGGTGGGAACAAAAGATGAGTCCATACTTCTGCTCATTCTTCTAAGTCATTGTGGCTTTTATTTTGCGGGGGCAGGAAGAAGGGAAGTAGTTATGGGATTGTTGTCATTTTTACCTGAGGTCATTTAATAAGCATTTAACTGCAAATACAAAGAAAACAGTAAAAATGTATGTACTGTGTCATTTTAAAATATCCTTAATCTTTGTATTTTTATTAGAGTATTCAGACTTTACAAAGCACATACTACTCACAATATTTTAAGTATACCCTGGAAAAACTATTTATTGCACTGTAAAATAACTTCCTACATCCTTTCCCAAATAAGTGGATTCAATGTGAAATCTTGTGGAAGTCGGAGTAAAGTGGAGAACAAGCACTGAAAGCATGAAGTTCAAAGGTAAATTATTTGGAAAGTAGAGTATGTGAAGAGGAATTAGGAATGGAAACTTCTGCAACCACTACCATGCATATGTTTACTGTTTAAAGTCAGTATCTACTTATCCTCCACTGTCTACTCAACCACACTCAGTAATATTTTAACATGCTATACTACAAAACAGGAAATGAGACAACACAGAACCTCACTGTACCCTAGAAAATAGTGCAAAACTACCTCCAAAATCCAAGAGCTGTTGACAGATCCAGTATTTAGAAAAAAAGATACCTATAGTTATACACAAGATGTTAGGTGGAAATAGCCAAAGTTTACGTATTAAAGCCAGGGGAAAATGATTATGATGTAGCAAAACACCTGGGGTGAAATCCTGGCCCCTCTGAATTCAATGGAAGTTGGGCTATTGACTTCAATAGGGCCAACATTTCACCTCTGGTCAGAAAAATGTATGGGAGAGCTGAAATGTATTAAATGTATATGTATTAAATGTATTCTAATAGTTCAACAGCAGCTATTAGGGGTGGGGAAAAAGACAAATCAAAACTTTAGACTCATTATTACATAAGAAACTGCAGGAAATATAACGCAGTGCAAAGATGTGGGAACAGGTTTTAAGACAGGAGGAAGTTGGAGCGCAACAAATAACCACAAATATAGAATATACACAGTGCAAAGAAGGGTTGCAAGAGGTAACCGCTGGAAGACATGGTAATATAAACTGGGCAAAAGAACATGCTATAGAGGATGTGGGAGTTTGAAGCAAACCTCAAAATAGCAATTACCCAAACTTAAATACACGAGAAAAATAAAACTATCTGGCTAAAAGAAGAGCTGGTTAAAGATCTAAGTAATATAACCTTGCCTTTCAGTGTCAAAACTAAGATATCAACTAGCCATCAAAAAATGCAACCTAAAACTGAAAGGAGCAAAATAAATGCTAGCTGAAGGGACAAAAGAAAGGATTCTACAAATACATTGAGAAAAATATCACTAATGATCACCTACAGCTGATTCATTCACCACATGCACCCTGTTTACAAGTCTCACATTATAACTCACAACACATAAAAGGGCATAAAGTTGTCTTTCAACTGGTTTTTAGAATTTTTCAAAGGGTTGCTCACTGTGGAAATATCAAAAAATACCAAGTGGAGACACAGAACACTCCTCTCCAGTCCATTTAAAATGCGGTTGCTTAATCTTTTTTGGCTATCATTCTGACCATCTCACTCCTCTCTTTGAGCAATCGGTTCCTCGACCGCCATATGCAATAAAGTGGACCCACAGTCTTGAAGCACAGTGTGCAGTTTTTGACGCAGGAACACATGAGAAAACAACAACCACCATACTCCCATGTGAGGCACCAATAAGTGCGTCAGATGAGACACCCCACTGAATTATGCGTTTGGAGAGCCAGAGGGTCAGATGCAGCTAGAAATAAGGGGATAAGCTCAACTACCTTGAATGGCTTCCTGCTGATGGATCTTAAAAGATAAGGAGACGAGAACATTTATGGGAGGATGGGAATCACCTTCTTTAGAGAATTTCAACTGGATTACCTATAGCAGGAGCACAGGGAATCCATGTGGTAGGCTGAGGTCTACTCTAGTGCAATCCTGTACAGCGAAAGCAGGACTCCATATGCCAGAATGGATAGTCATCCATATGATGTCAGGCTAGAGCTGGCTGGAAACTAGAATTCCTATTCTACAGGAAATTGAGAAGTTTTGAATTTTTTTCTTCAGGATCAGAACAACAAAATTTCTTGGAGAACTAAATTAGTTTTTGTTTTAGAAAAGTCAAAGTGACGTTTTGTTTTGGCCTTATCAAAATATTTTGTTTCAGAAAGATCAAAATAGTTTAGTTTTTACTATCCATGTGAATTGTGTTTTTATATATCAGTTTACATAAAAGTTGAAATATTTCAGCTAATATATTATGACATGACAAAGCATTCCGACTTATTTATTATTTTAAGTTATTTCATATTTTGTTACATAAAATTGATGATTGGTATTCTGATAATTGGTCATTACTATTAAAATTGGTATGCTAATTGTTTTGGTAACTGGTAATTTCCTATTGAAATTGGTATAATAAAACAAAAATATAGCTGGGGAGCCCACCATTCCCCAGCCTGGGTTCCGTCAAATTGGCATTTTACAATGGAAAATGTTTGGCTGGAAAGTTTTCAACCAGCTCCACATCAGGTATTATGTGAAAGGGGGAACATTTGGGTTGCAGATGTCTCAGTTAACTGGACAGCAGTTGCACGCAGTGGATAGTCCAAGTCTTTTGAAATAGGTTCTTCTATCCCAGCTAGCAGATGAGGAAGCTGATTCCTGTCACAGCTGGAGACAAACTGCTGTATTTTTGAGACATCAAATTAATTACATATTGGGTAACTACACTAAGAAGTAGTTCATTATTTTATTTCCATCTGAAGACAAAGGAACTTTACTCAAGTGTCTGGGCAGATACAGATGGAATAGAGAACATTTTAAAAAGCACAGAAAAGAAGAAAAAGGAAAGTATTCTAGGTAGGATATTAGAGTACATAATAAGGATTTAACCTGACAACAAAAGTTTGGCACACTAAACAGTTCTATTAACTTGATACAGTCAACAATTTAATAAACTATTTTCTATCACATTCCTGTAACATGAGAATATTATGAATAGTTCGTTATAAAGGCTTGATCAGCATCTGTTTGGAATGACTAGATTATTCAGGAGTGGCAAAGTCAAAGTCATCCTAAGTGAGGGCTAAATAAAATGTATACCAGCTCTTTTATATTACTAAATATTTATGATGTGGTAGTGCCTAAATGCCCTAATAAGGCAGGGGCCCCATTCTGATGGGTGTTGTACAAACACAGAAGGAAGACAATGCTGGCCCTATAATGCATATAACCAATACATTTAGAAAGTTTCAGTGTCAATCCTGGGAAAGGTAGATTAGTGGGCAGAGTACAGGGGAATCATTCAGTGGTGCAAGATAAGTGCAGTTTATTATCAGGATGATTACTACATCGACACCACCACCAAACATGATATGATGCTATATAAAAGCCAAATGAGATACAACTAGATAAAAATACAGTCTGAATTATAAATTGGAACAGTAATCCATAATAAATCCTCCAAGTAGTGAGCCTTATATCTAGTGAAATTCCATAGGGATCAGTAGTAGAACAGGTATGCAACAGAAATCAAAATTTACAAGTAATAACAACAAAAAAGTGACAGATGGATAGCCAACAGAAGACAACTAATGCAAGATGACCAGGAAAGTTTAGAACAGACAGCCATGTTCAAGGAGAGGCGATTCAGTACACAGATACAAACTGGGAAAGTTGCACAACTACAACTGACCCATGGCTAGTAGACTAAATATGAAGTTTGGATGATATTAGTGTGAAAAAAATACTTTTCTAATATTGATCATGGAACTAGGGAGATGACACTATATAGCCAGATGGATGGCTCCTGAAATGTTAGAATAATACCAAATGCATCTCTAACTAAACCTTCAAGTTCAATATGTATATGAAAGAAAGCCTGAAAACACAAGAGGGGCAGTAAAAACTGTACAAATCTTGGGATTAATAGGCATGCAAAGCTTGAAGCTACTAAAAGATGCTGAGAGGAGGTGGGGAAAATTTTTAGTGAAAAGGTATTTATTATAGAACTACACAGAAGGGAGTTCAGCCTAGATGTTAAAGTTAGAGAAGACTTGTAAGCAATTGAGCAAAGTCCCCCACCATGGGAGACGGTCAAGGTGTATTACTTCAGATATGGTTAAGCAGAAGTGATGATGTCATTTTTTAAGATGGTAAGATCCTCAGAGAAAAGATCATCTTATGTACTGGCACTACATGACACAGTTAGCCTTTACTTATATTATGTAGACCAAATAATCATAGAATCATAGGACTGGAAGGGACCTTGAGAGGTCATCTAGTCCAGTCCCCTGCACTCATGGCAGGACTAAGTATTATCTAGACCATCCCTAACATGTGTTTGTCTAACCTGTTCTTAAACATCTCTAATGATGGAGATTCCACAACCTTCCTAGGCAATTTATTCCAGTGCTTAACCACCGACAGGAAGTTTTTCCTAATGTCCAACCTAAAGATCCCTTGCTGCAATTTAAGCCCATTGCTATTTGTCCTATTCTTAGAGGTTAAGAAAAACAATTTTTCTCCCTCCTCCTTGTAACAACCTGTTATGTACTTGAAAACTGTTATGTTCCCTCTCAGTCTTCTTTTCTCCAGATTAAACAAACCTAATTTTTTCAATCTTCCCTCATATATCACGTTTTCTAGACCTTTAATCATTTTTGTTGTTCTTCTCTGGACTTTCTCCAATGTAAGTGGGTTTTCTAACCTTATATGAGATAGGAATTTAAAGTTCAGTATTGCTTCCTGACTTGGTTGGATTTAAAATACTATAAAAAAGCCAAACATAAGGCCACAAAAGGTACCTCTCTCTTTTTAAAATTGCATAGTCTCATCATTTTTTGCCTATTTCCTCCTCAGCTCCCAATAATGCTGATGGCTCTGCTCAGATAAGGGTATAATGAAGTGATGGAATTTGCTCAACTAATGAAAATTCAACTACAGAGTCTCTCTGTGTTGTGTTTGATTCAGGAAATATCAGCTGAGAAGAAAAAAACAGTAAGTGTTTGTATTTACTTCATTCAAGAATGCAAACTATAAAAATATTGCGTTTTGTTTATAACCAAGTATGGAATAAGTGAATTTGTGGGCTTGATACACAGTCTATAACATTCTTATGATTAAAATCAGAGTTTAGTAAGTAGGAGGTAGTGAAATGCACAAAGTTTTCTATTGATAGTTTGACATAACTGTTTAGCATTAAAACATCTACTCTGGAAAGGAAGAGCAAGCAGTTCTATATGCTATTACTAGTGAAATAATGTTTCCCTTGAACAGAATCAAAACCACCAACAAAAATAAGTTTGTGCCCCTTCTCTGTTAGTAGTTAAATGCCCACCTCAAACATAAGAGGCGAAATACTAAAACTTGAGCATAGATATGCAGACAGCACAAATAAAATCTATCCTCGATGTAGATAATTTTCTAATAAAAAAATCATAGCCTTATTAAAAACTAAGCAACATACTAACCTTATTACTGTCCACTCACAATTAAACTATGTATGTGCTTTTTCCTGTTCCCTGCCCAATCCCTGTGATTATCAAAATATTAATGTGAACAAGAGATTTTCCCCTCGTAACCAGTCTCAGAAGATAGATGATAATCAGACCGAGATTTGATCTCGATTAACTTCATCAGGACAGTGTGGTTGTAGTACCTGAACAGGTGATATTCTCTGATGACGGAAGCATATATCGTGAAGATACTCTATTTTCAGGAAAAAAAGAGTCCCATTTACACCTGCCCCCATCACTACTGGACAGCCTCCATTATACTGATCATATTAGTTTTAGAAGGAGTTAAGAATCCATCATCCTGGCAAATAAGTGTTTCAAAAATAAATGAGAAAGGAGTGGGATTTAAAAGGAAGCAGAATAGAAAGTGTTTTTTCTAAGAATACTAATAAAATGTTTTTCATAACCTTTTAACATTTAAGTTTAATTTTGCCATGGCAGCTAGTGTACAGAAACTTAACTGCTTTTGTGCCAACTTTTCATTTAAATAGTTAATTTAGAACTATAATTCCTGTAAGTGGTTTCTAAAATTCTATCTCCAGTTTACTAGAAATGCTACTTCCAAGTAATCTAGAAAATTAGTAATGTTATAGAAAAATGAAGGTAAAAATAATGTATAACTAATGTTGCACAAGGTACATCCCTTTATTTTTCTAATCACAAAATCATGATTTTGTACAGGAATGTGTAAGTGAACATTAATCAATGCAATTAAATTTGTTTAATAAAGATCAGGTAAACATACTACAGAACATATTGTATTGTAAAGAACAAAAATATCGTAACTTTCTGGCCTTGCAGTGCACATTTTAGTGCAAGTATTAAGACACAATAGTGTTCAATTCAGCAAAATATTGCAGAATATCATGCCACAGTCCACTTCAAAGAGGGTCAGGACATGCAGCTTGTTAATAAAATGCTGTAGTATATAAAAAAAGACATGGTAATTCATAAAATATATAGTGGTTTATTTGAATGATTTTAAAGTGATTTCACTGTGGAATTTAGCTTAACCGGGACAAACATCCAAAGTGTCTTCTGGTTTGGAATATTCTTCTTTCTAGGAAATGGCTTTGGCTTCAGGTAGGAATGCCTCCCAGTATTTTATCAGCTTGGGGAAAAGGAAGAAGAAAAAAAAAAAGTTCAGCATTTTCTAAAAGCATGTTTTCTGCCAACATGGCAATTGCAGGAAAGCACCTAGCAGTAATGTTTACATAAATCCATTCATTACTATGTGGTAATCTCTAAAAGTTGACACTTCAGTCATTTGTCTTTACACAATAAACATGCATATATTTACAAATGTAGCTCTCCTCTAGGCAGATTTCCCACTCCACTTCTAGCAAATTTGATGGGGTGAGATACTTTGAAAGAATTTGGATTGATGGAAGATGGAGGATTAGGATACGTTGCATGCAACGAGAATGAAGGTTTTCCTTCCGAAATAGCTTATACACATTACTCACATGGGAACTGAACCTATTCTTAAGGCAATTTTATTGTTGTTTGACATTCAGCATTTGTATCTGTCAGGTTAATACACTAAAATCCAAACACTCAATTTCTAAAATTAAAATAGATACACCTTCCATAATAATTTATAAACACTTAACTCTATGCCTAAAAAAATTCCATGCTTCCAAATTTACTTTTGAGATTATGAAGCCTACAAGTGTCTTGAGTGAGAGCACCTAATATTATCTTATAGTTTTTGCATACAAGACCAATGTGGCTGTTTCAAGAAAAAGCAAACTTTCTACGGCCCATCCACATGTGAATAAATTACTTCCGTTAATCGGTGATAGAAAAAACAAGATTAGGTGCATTTTTCTTCCCCTGTAAATATATTGGCGTGAGGGAAGTTTAAAAAAAAAAAAAGAGGTTACCAGTAGTAACATGGATGAAAGACAGCACCAATATTCATATAAGTGAAGTTCTGTTTCCTTCCCACCCCTCCCAATCCGACCTAGAATGAGGTCAATTTTTAATTTTACTAAATTTTACTAACACAATTTATAACTGAAAAATTCTCAGTTAGAGCTTCATATTAGGTTAGTAATGAAACCCATGGAATGAGTTCCACAAAGTTTAGCTTACCTGCTGTTGTGTTTGCACTAATGATTCTAAGTACTTGATAATAACAGCTTTAAAGTCTTTCACTCGTTCCTTCTGTTAATAAATGAAATAGATTAATTCTGGTAGATTATCGTAAATAACTGATTTTTTTAGAATGCCATATTGCTATTAGATCATTACAGCAAATGAGATGGTCACTGAATTTATAAAACAGTTATACTTGCCTCAAATCTTCCCACTTCTTTGCGTATGGTTTTGGAGATCTGTTCAAAGTCTCTCTCCCCTTGCTGAACTTTTGTCTCCCACTGGCAAAGGAAAAACGTGCACAGATAAGACTCCATGTTACTCATTCACATACCTAGAATAAGTAGACAGTTCTATCTATAATCTACCAGCACTAACAAAGGCTTGCAATTCTCAATGATTGCAGCCTATTACACTTTCATACAAAGAAGCTTCAGGCTTTAAGAAACATTCAGAGGTTGAGACTGACAAATTTAGTTTCAAGGTGTAACTGAAGCATGGGGATCAGCTGCCTGGTACAATCATCTTCCTATAAACCAACCAACAGGTCAAACATACCAAAAATTTAGTAAGACCAATCTATATTAGGTTGCCAACAGGAAAATACTATTCCCTCTCCCCAGATAATTCTATAAAAAAGGTGATATTCAGTACTAAAACCATAGCAAAGGACGCACTGCAATATATTGTGCATCAAGGAACAACGCTTGAATAGTTTTATAGCTGGAGATATACAGCAAAATTTAAAAAAAGTTAACATTTAAGTACATTTATTCCAATTTCCCTTTCCTTTACTGTTCAGATGCCCATTCTGACATGGAATAAGCAATAAGCCACAACAGGATGTGCTTCAGTAGGCTACTGATGTACACCTCAGGGGAGATTCTGTGCTGTGCTTCTAAGAGGTGCACTACAGAACTCAAAGCTTGGAGTGGGGTGTTTGGCTTTGAGGCACCTTTGCACCATCCCTCTCCTGGGCTGCTCTGGAGAGACCCCCAGCATTAACTTAGGGCTTGCCTAGATGAAAAGTTAGTGCACACACAGCTGGAGTGTAAATCTGTAGTGCACTAGCATGCTGCACAGTAACTGGCTGTGTTAAGTCAATGCACTCTAGTGTGTGGCATGCTAGTGAGCTGTAGATTTACCCCAGAGCTTGTCGCACACTAGCTTTTCAGACAGACAAGCCCTTAGGCATGCCTGGGGACCTGTCAAGTTATAGCAGCCCCCGGAGCTAAGCTATGGGCTGCAGCACTGCCTAGAATCTCTGCAGTACTGTCTCCCAGTTCCAATACAGCTCTTCCACTGCCAGCCCTCTATACTAAGGATGGGAAGGTGGAGGGGGAAGAGAAGGGGTCAATGGAGGTCAATCTTACAGCTATCTTCTACAGTTCCAGGGGAATCCTTCCCTGGTTGGAAATGGAGCTTTAGAGTCCCTGTATGCCACTCCAGCCCTTTTACCTGGTATAAAGGGGCTGACACACAAGTGAGGATCTTGCCCCTCGTGGGCTTCAGCATCATGCTTGGGAAGTTAACAAGGACTATTAATGCACATTCTGGAGTGGCTTTTAGCGATTTGAGTATGGCTCAATAATCTGATTAAAATTAAATCATCAACATTTGGAATTGTGGTTTCGGCAACAAATCCTTTTCCTGTGGAGAAGTACTTCCTAGTAGGAAAAAAGGAATCCTGCTTTGGTGCCAAGCAGGCCAGCCCTGTCCATCTCCTTTGGTATAAAATCAATAGAATATTTTAAAAAATCTTTTTTGGTGTAATGGGCATAGAGAGTTTCCTCTTTTTGGTAATTAGTTACAATTCACTGTTTTGAGTTTGTGCATGGCAGTAACATCACCAAACTGTCCAGCAGCCATTGAGACAATCTGTGGACAAGCTGTGGACAATCAATGATTCTCCTAAAAGTCAACAGCACACGAGAGCCGTGGTGGTATAATATTTTGTGGAGAAGGCCAAGTTCTATTTGTAAACTTTCGCAAGTCTAATAGACAAAACACTGTGAAACTGCAGAAAGGACAAAGCAGCTTGTGATTAGTGACCAATGAAGCAGCCAAACAAAACAACTGTGAAGATTTTATGCTCTATTATGCAGTGATGTTTTCCCACAATTTGATGACAAAGTTGGTACACATTCTTTAGAGTATGTGTATTAATTCAAATTAAAAAAAAAATTGTCCTACCTCTTCAATTTCCTTGGTGAAGCATGACAGAAAAAGTGTATAAATTATGACAAACTTCAACATGTTATTTTTAAGTATTTTTACTGAAATTATACTAATATATATATATATATATATATATATATATATATATATATATATATATATATATATATATATATATATATATATATATAAAATACACACACAC
Organism: Chelydra serpentina; assembly: GCA_037349315.1. Classification (NCBI taxonomy): domain Eukaryota; kingdom Metazoa; phylum Chordata; order Testudines; family Chelydridae; genus Chelydra; species Chelydra serpentina. Next base: position 36,428,272 of record JBAIAC010000042.1, read on the forward strand.
ACACACACACACACAATGTATATATAGGTGGAAATGTTGCACCAATAAGGAAAACATGGAAATAGTTTTCAAATAGTCTTTTTAAATTGACTTTAGTGATACATTTTAGTTTTAGAAGCCAGAAGACAGTCATTTGAGTGCATAGAAGTAAACAGACTCAATCAGTAAAGAATGTTTTAAAACTTTTCCATGTTTTTGTTCCCCCCTTGATTCTGTAAGAGAGAATAAAAGCACCTTACAGATTTTATATTGGTGTAACAATTGTGCACATTTTATATTTAATTAGTATAATTCCTTTTAACAATTTCAGTAAACATGGAAAATAGCAAATGTGTAAGTGATTTATAAATAAAAATCCATATAAAAGTAGTGCATTATGCTGATGAATGAATCAATGGAAAATTTAGGCCTTCAGAATATAAATAGGTAGTCAGGCGTTCAACTTAATGATTACCTCCTTTATCTCATCTTTAGCTTGCTGCAGTTTATCAGGTTTGTTGGCAAGTTGGAGCTTTGCTTCAGCCTCACGTTTTTTCTGTAAAGTGACCTGAGCATCTTGCCATTTCTGCCAGCATTTCATTCGATGATCTAACACACCCTGTAAGAGTAATAATGCAACAGAAAATTAATTTTTTTTAACTATCATGTTAACTATGACAAGGTGCTGTAAAATTAAACAGGAAATAATGACTGAGTAAGATCTACTCTGCATCAGATATCTTGCAAATGTCTCCCAATCCAACTGTCTTTCCATCTCTTGGGAACATACAGTTTACTCTCTATACCCATTCAGTCCTTTCTCTCTCTCCCAAGACGGTTGACAAGGCTGCCAATTATGGAGGGTTAGTACATTAACACTAATCTGTTAGAATCTGCATTTAGACCACTGATTTCGTTTTTACAGGCCACTCAGCTGTCCGGTAATATGTTTTGGTGGAAACAGATCAAAGTAGTAAGAATTAAGTTTTAAGTGTTCATACGCTTAAAGTAATTTCTAAACCAAAACATAACTTCTGATAAAATGTTGAAAGATACATCCTGATAAAATGTCGAAAGATACATCCAAATAAATTACTGTTGAAACCCACTCTTACATCCCCAACAAGTAATCAAAAGCTACTGGTACCAGATAGTACAGTTTACACCCTCACCGAACACTCCTACAATGCTTTTTAAGTCCTAATAGAGCTACAATAGATACTTTTTGTCTCTGGCATCTCACATTAAGGGCTCTAGGCACATAAAAAAAAATCTTTAAGACAAAAGTACACTCCTATAACTCGTGTTCCACTATAAGTTAATATTTTATGTACCTGAATATAATAAGCACACCATGCTGAGCAGTACAATGTCCTTATACAATAAACACACTTCCTAGGACTATCATTCACATATATAAATTCTCCATTTACGTTTATACAATGTTTGGGATGTTGGAGAACCTGAATTTGATTAATCCACATTACACAACAGTTTATATAGTGGGATGCCTCCATACTGGAAGAGGGGGATTTTCCCTAGCCATTTTCAGTGCTAGCTTGAAGTCACAGCTCTCCTTACAACAGTTCTGCATTTACTTTCTCTTCTATTGCCCATGCATTCTTAGCCTCTGAAGAAATTGCGACCTTCAACATAAACCCTATCTTGCAGCAAGATAAATAGGTTACATTTTTAAAACAGTGCTTACTTTTACTGCAGCAATAAGACGAATGTAGTCACCAAGCAGTTCTGAGAACACATAGAAGTCAGCAAAAGCTTGTTCTTGATGTAACTGGTCTATTTTCTCCTCAACTTCTGCCAGCTGAGACAAAGCTCTAGATAAAGCAGTGTGGTCCTCAGAGTTACCTAACATGGCAGCGCTTTTAGCAAAGGCAGCTGTGTTGGCTGAAAGCTCTGAAAGACAAGAGTAAAATTCAGTGTGAAAGTTTTTCAGAAGTTACTCCTGGGGGAAGTCTGAGCCACTGTGCATAATTCATAAGTCATCATTGCATTTAATTTGTCTTTGAAAGTAAAAATTGTCAGTAGCTGATTTTTTTGTCTTATCAAAGTGAATGGGATAGAGAAGGAATAGCTTAAACCACTGCAGCTCTTTAGCCAGACAGGTTTTTTCTGTATAGGGCTTAATAGTACTACAGAGTATCAGTTTTAGATTATCAGCTGTCTCCACACCAGAAAGATAGAAACATAACCTTTTTATGACAGTAAAATCTTATCTTACAGTACATTGTAACATTTGAGAATGCAGCAAAACTCCAGATAGATGTGAAAACACAAAATACAGAATCTTTGTCCCTGATTAACACACTGGAAAATCCTTTAATGATGTGTATTCTTCCTCGTGCATACCATAACGCAGGCCCTGTGCCTGCCTAACCTGCTGGTTAGGCCTGCTAAGAAGAAAAGACAAATTAAATGCAATGACGACTTATTCTAAGAATAGTTGGCTTAATTCAAGGCTTAGTTTCAACAGCAGCATTTATCTGACCATGTTGCATATATATTTACGTAATAATTTTTAGTCTCATTTTGTTTAAATGTGTAAATTCATAATCTTGCTTTTTACACTGTAAACTATATATTATAAGACATACAGGATGCACAACAAAGCATTTCTTGACCTATCTTACCTAAAGTCATTTTGCATCAACTGTTAAAACTGCAACCTTGTTCTAAAACAAATATGTACTTTGTAATTGTTTTAGCTTTACCTGTAAGGATGACTGTTAAGAGTAGAATTGGTAATCACCTATAGAATAAACTTGTGCATCACCCATGTTTTGTACCATCAGAGGCAGACAGTTCACTCATGCAAAGCTTGTACTAATCAAACAAGTCTTCTTGAGAAAGAATCCAATGCTATAATCAATATAGCGACCTTTAAAAATTCCTTTTATTGGGTATAATAGGAATTGTATACATTTGGGTTAATAAAATGTAAGTCGGGGGATACAAAAGAAGTTCCTAAATGTTTGATAAGTTAAAATAAAATAATAAAGGTAATTTTAAGTTGGAAAGTTAGTGTATGTTTTGTATTAAATCACAGTATACTTTGAGTCTCTGGCTAACTTACCTTGTATTAGTTGCAAGTCTATAGTAAAGTTCAATTTACCATTTAATATTTTACAGCTATGAAATGATTTGTTTTAATAAAGTATTTTAACTCCTGGGCACTGAAAACAACACCCATGTTAAAACAAAACCTACCTTTTCTGTGGCAGACCAAGGCTTCTACACTGGCATGAAGTTTCCTAAGTTGCTGATCCAGATTCTCAAATTGTTGCTGTTTTTCCTCAAACCACTGGCAAAAGATGAAAAAAATAAGCAGTACAAATTACGTTACCAATAACAAACTACATTCCTTGTTTTAAAGGAACAAATTAACCATGTACAACCATGGTGGTCAACTGATGCAGCTGAGAACCCAAGCCAATAAGTAAATTAATATCCCATTTTCTACTCCTACAGCCTTAAAATGCAATTGTTGAGCCTCATTAATTTGTCTCATTATTCAAGTCGAAAAATCAGCTCTTACTGCATCCGATTCATTCATCTTGATTGTCATTTTGTTGACAGCGTCGGCAGCCTTGTTCACCATCCTCAATATTCCTGCTCCACTCAGAGCCTGGGTGTTAACTGCTCTCGGCAGCTGGAATTGAATGACAAATAAGGGCAAACAAACCGGTTAAAAGGCTGGAGGTTTAACTGGGCACAAGAGGGACTGAAAAGGATGTAGTGTTTTCTTCACTCTCATACATTTCAATATAGCAGAACCTAATTTCTCAAATTTACTACTTTTACATTCTCAGAGGAAAACTTAAAAATATAGACTTTCCATTTGCTTTTCTTCTGTACCTTTACATTTAGATGGAACAAACACCCTATTTGTCAAAAGTTATTACAAAATAGCCAAAGGCCTTAACTGGCCACCTATATGCTACAGAGAGCAAACTTACTAAAGAAACAGACAGAAAAGCTTAGATATAGTATAAAATGATAAATACATTGAGATGCTATAACAATATTTCAATACATTATGAAAATCTTTTAGAGAATATCTTGGTTGTGTACAAATGAGCACACTGTGGTTGTGTATATTAATTTCTAAAAATATATTAAGTCTTGAAACCTACCTCTCACAGGAATGTCATGAGAATTAGTATTTAAGTTATCCAATAATGATGCACTTGTCAGTGATGTGATTCTTTAGGTATGGTAGGGGTAATATGACTAGGATAATGACATGGGCTTATTAGACAAGTATTACAGCAGATACACCATGTGCATCCATAAAACGGATTGTTGTTTTATATGGAGATTTTTAAGTGTATTTAATGCTTGTGAAATGTGCTAGATTGACAGAACTGGTGACCAAAGTCCTCTATCCACAGAACAGATATAGTATGGCCAGCAGCAGCACAAACTTCTCCATATTACCCCGACCAACAAACCTCAACCTTGACCTCAGGGGAATCCCCTCTATGGGTTACAGGTGAGAGGATAATTTTGTTTCCATGCCAGTTTAATCCCTCAACTCTCTGCTGAAAGCAGCCAACAGCAGTGCCATGTGTATTTTAGTGACTTGGACATTTGTCCACTAAGAGCTGGGCAGACCAATTTATTTCCCATAAACTACTGAGCAGTCAGGTAACTTCAGAGTTTCTACTGACCTAATCTACATTTTAAGAAGAGATAAAGGCAAGAGACTCTGTAGTCCATTATTTTTGTACCTTGAGCCATCTTATCCCACTGAAGGTATAATCTAATATTAATGCACAGGAAATTCTGTGACTAAGTCTCCATATCTAAAGATGAGAACATATATTACTTTACTTTGTATAAAGTACCATTATTAACTAGAGAACAAATAGGAGAACTTAAAAAAAACCCAAAACCTTAAATACCTCAGAACTTTCCAAGAACTGCCTTAAATCAGGATCCTGTAACAAGGTTGGGTGTTTTACTGTTCGTTGTAGATACCTATGATTTTAAAAATTAAAATATTAGATAACTTAAAACAATTTAGTGCTCCTGACAGCCCTGGAAATGTCCTTATCCACAGAGCAAACAGCAGTGCAAGCTTCCTTAATCATTCTGCCAATATGCTCAAGCCCTCCGTTGTGGAGGAATCACCTCTAAGGGTTAGAAGATAGGTCAGTCTCCATGCCCCTTCAATCGTTTGCCGCTCTGCTGCGACTTCCAATCATATTTGTGTATGTTGTTACCTGCTCCTCCCACCCTCCACAAAAACCTAAGCTGATATCAAACACCCAGCATTTGGTTATCTGCCTGTACCAACAACTATTATGAAAAACCAGTAAGAGAAGTCTTGTTTACATATACCAAGAAGAGAAGGTTACAAAACCAAAGCAACTGAAAATGCGAAGACATGGGTACGCTAAAGAAAAGCCAAGAAACCTAAGGAGTACAAGGCAACCAAATTTAGATTCATCCCTTGATGAGTAAAGTTATTAGTAACTGATGTATGAATTCACAGCTCAGAGGTTTGCTTTCTTTTGAGAAATTTACTTCTTGCTTTTTCTTGGAACACAAAGGTTTATTGCTGCTTGAACAACAGTCTCATGCTATATGTCCTGTCTTGTCCCCCGTTTTGGGGGTTTTTTTTGCCAGTATCCTAGTAAGCCCTCTAGGGCAAGGACCTGTTATGTTTGGCTTTGACTTACAGTACTACTATGCAGCATGTGGTGTAGCTATAAATGAACAATGCCATCTATATTATAAAACAAGTTGGACAAAACCTGTCAGGGATGATATAGGTTTGCTTGGTCCTGCCACAATCATTAAGGTATCATTCTTGTTTAAGTCTCTTTAGTATAATGTCCAACTTAAGAGTTTTTTTTGTTATTTCCCTTTTTTTAGGTTGCAATTGAATTTAAGTAGTAAAATGAATTGGCCATACTTTAGTCAGAAAATTCAGATTGTGTGGATCTGATCCAACAGCCCAAGAACTGTACAAGCTGCTGGATCAGACTGGGCATACAGAGCCTACTTAATACATTTATATACTAGGGGAATGCAGTAAATATAAATACATATATTACCTTTCTAGTGCAGCTCTTCTTTTTTCTACAAATTCTGTAGATGATGAATCTTCCTTGCCTACTTTAACCTTGGTCATGCCTTTGAAAAAAATTATGTGATATTGATTTTACATTACCATGAGGAAATCATGAACATAACTGATGTGCCTAGAACTATAAAGGTATTAAAGCTCACTTGAAGTCAAAGTTACATGAAAATCAGCACCAAGGCATACAGAGAAAGATAATGGATACTGTATGCAGTATGCTTTTCTCAAAATTCCCAAACAATAAATTTCTGAAATCAAGTACACTGCTGCTGATAAACATTTTGGATATTTAAAACCATTTCAATTATAAAAAGTAGGGCTGTCAATTAATCGCAGTGAACTCACACGACTAACTCAAAAACATTAATCACGATTAACAAAATTAATAGTGATTAATCACAGTTTTAATCATACTGTTAAACAATAACAGAATACCAATTGAAATTTATTTTATATATAGAGATAGCTATAGATATATATTTGGATGTTTTCCTACATTTTCAAATATATTGATTGCAATTACAACACAGAATACAAAGTGTACAGTACTCACTTTATATTAGTGTTGATTAAAATATTTGCGCTGTAAAAAAGCAGCAAAAGAAACAGTATTTTTCAATTCACCTCTTACAAGCATGTCCTCTGGAATGGTGGTCAAAGCATGAAGGGACACACAAAAGTGTAGTATCTGGCACATAAATACCTTGCAATGCCAACTACACAAGTGCCATGCGAACGCCTGTTCTCACTTTCCGATGACGTTGTAAATATGAAGTGGGCAGCATTATCGCCCATAAATGTAAACAAACTTGTTTGTCTTAGTGATTGGCTGAGCAAGAAGTAGGACTGAGTGGACGCATAGTTCTCTAAAGTTTTATGTTTTGTTTCTGAGTGCAGTTTTGGAACAAACAAAAAAAATCTACATTTGTAAGTTGCACTTTCACGATAAAGAGATTGCACTAGAGTACTTGTATGAGGTGAACTGAAAAATACTATTTCTTTTGATTTTTACAGTGCAAATATTTTAATCAACACTAATATAAAGTGAGCACTGTACACTTTGTATTCTCTGTTGTAATTGAAATCAATATATTCAAAAATGTAGAAAAACATCCACAAATATTTATAATAAATTTCAGTTGGTATTCTATTATTGTTTCAGAGTGCGAGTAAAACTGCGATTGATCACAATTAAATTTTTTTAATCGTTTGACAGCCCTAATAAAAAAAAGTGATCTAACAGAAGTCAGATGACTTGAAATTTATTAGGAACTCGCACTCCACAGAGTTAAGTTGCAACTTCTATTTTAAAAAGTTTGCCACTTTACTGAATAGACTGCTGCATAGTGTATTTTCTTGCTTTTAAAAAAATACTAATTAGGAAGTAAACAGGTTTACAAATCCTTGCCATGTAAATATCAGAAACAAAATCACTACAACAGTGAGTTTTTGTTTAAAAAGACATACAATAATATTAGCATCAGATCTCTCTTTTTAGTGGAGTGTTATATTACACAGTGACAATCCTTACACTTATGGTATGTTACTTCTAGTGATTTTATTAGAATGAGTGATAATTATTTCTAGTGATTTTATTACATTTAGCTCTGATTACATATATTTAAACACAGCAGGCATGTCTATCAAATGTTAACATTCAAAAAACTGGACAGATGTGGTCCCCCCCCCCCGCAGGTGAGTACACTGTCTGAATGTTGACTACATGGTAACCTTATATCTAAGTATCTGTACTCTATTTTGCTTGGTTTGCAGTTGGTGTGTGAATTTTCCATAATCACCACCTTCCCATCTATATGGACTTCCTCTATAAATGAGAAGCTACCACTAGCTTAGTATGACTATGTCCACTTGGAAGCCCCAGGAAAATTACCAAGTGATCCTTTGGTAACAAACACCACAAATTGCTGAATATTTAATTACGAATGTCATCCCAATACTCTCTAATGACTGGACATATCTGCTAGATATATGCATATACATTTCCTCTTTCACCACCATTTCTCCAATACTTCACCCCCGCACCCCAAAGCCCGTGGGCTGTGAGATAAAAACATTTGTTTACGATTGTATCATGCTACAGACTGAAAAGAGGACAAGCAATCTCAAGCTCAAACCCAGGGTAATTTGTCTACCCAGATCCTTTTCCCAGCATGTCATATATGGACTTCATTTTGGTTAGGAAAGCTGTCTGCAAATACTAATATCAATTCATTATTTTTCTGTTCCTTAATTGATCAGACACCATTGCTTCTATTCAAATCAGATTTCTGTATAAAACAGCTTTTCTATAAAGTTGAGAAACAAAGCTTAACTTGAAAGTACTGGTACAATTGGAGACTGGGTCAAAGTTAATTTTGATTTCTAAGTATGTTAGAAAAATTTCTTTACTGAATAGCTGGCCAACCATATGTAATTCTGCGTCTTGGCAGGGGTTAGACTAGATGACCCTTGTGGTCCCTTCTAACCCTATGATTCTATGATTCCATGGCTCTCCCAATCTGCAAAGCTCTCTGGTTCATGATTTGGATTAACAATGGATTATTTACAAATGGATTATTTGTAATGGGCATCACTGGAGAAGAAAAATAGTTTCTCTCTAGTTCTATTCCAAATCCAGAGTAGTCTTCACTAAAAGATGTATACACATTTTTATTAATGCCCGGTAACATAGCAATGTTTTCACTGCCCCAATTTCCTTGTTCAATAAGGACTCAGTTTGGCTGTGTCAGAGTCCCCCAGTCCACAACCGCTTTGAGCTAACTGTTTTAACAATACCATAGACTATTTCAAACAGCTAGTCCATCCTGTTTAATGAGTCTATACCAGGGGTCTCAAACACGCGGCCTGTGGGCCACATGCGGCCCGCGGAGTTATTTCATGCGGCCCGCCATAGGCGCCGACTCTACTGGCAGCCAAGCTCCAAACATTACTGAGTGTTTATATTTTATTAAAACCCCTCTTTGCATTACAGTTTTTTAAAAGTGAATACATTGACTTTTAATAGAATACTATATTACTCTTCTTTTTTTCATTTTTGACTATACTTTTGTATCATTGTATGAAAAGGTTTCAGTGATGCGGCCCTCGGTGCAATTTACTAGTTCTCATGTAGCCCTCGTGGTGATTTGAGTTTGAGATCCCTGATCTATACAAAGCACCAGGCTCACACATTCTTTTCCCTTACTCCATATAAATTCTAACATCCTCTGCATTCCTGCTAGTGTATTTTCTAGAAGGAGTACAAAAAGATTTTTAAACAAGAAAAGATATCCTTGGCAATGTGTTCATTCTGACTGTGGCTATTCTTGCCAACCAAGAAATTGCATACTTCCCACAGCACTCCAGATCTTTTTTTCATTTGTAGTACTAATGACTTGCTATTTAAATCAGAGAGCTCTTCTAGCTTGAGAGTTGAATTCCCAGGTATCTTATAGAATTTGTTACCTATCTATACCTAAATATTTTTGGAAGGAATGACATCTCAGAGTCTGGCAAATTTATAGCTAGCATTTAAAGTAAATTATGCCAAATCTGAAATCCAGATGCTTTCCTGCAGTAATAGATTTCTTTAGAAACTAATTTTAGGGAAATATTTGGTTCAGAGAAAAATTGCATTACATCATCTATGTATAAAGCTATTTTTGCTGTGCCCCTGCAAGTTCTATTCTAGTGATAAATTCACTGTTCCTTATCCTCTGTGCAAAATCTCCATGGCCAGTGCAAAAAAAGAGGAGACGATGGACATCCCTGCCAAGTTCCTCTGTGTAATTCAAACAGGGGAGATTTAACCTCATTAGCTCACACACATGCTTTTGGGATGATATAAAGCAGGCCTGCACAACACGTGGCCCGCTTGGGCTCACTGGGCGGCCTGCGGGGGGGGGGGGGGGGGGGGGTTGAGTAGGTAAGCGGCGAGTTGGTGGATGGAGGGGGGCAAATCTCCCAGATTCAAAATCTGGGACTGTGTGCGTTGGTCTTTTTTGCTGCTTGTCTCTGGCCTGGGGGTTGTCCCAATGCTGCAAAGAGGGTGTTCCCAAAGGAAGGTGCTTGCTTCTAACCCCAAGGCGGTCAGTATGTCTGCTCTTCTCTAGTCAGCCCACTTGACAAGTTTGATTGCCTTTGGTCTGGTTCCCATCCCCTCTCCAAGGGTTGCAGCTGTCTGGAGGTGCCTGCCTTCCACGCCTTCCTCATTCACCCCTCATTCATTCAACAGGGCAATTGAATACAAAGTGGGGGGAAGATCTTATTCTACTTCTAGCAAACACACATTTTTCTTTTACCTTAATTATACTACCTTAGGGGCCCGCTATAACATATTACTAAGGTTCAATACAAAATTATACAAAAATGCATAATGCAGAGATTTATCTACAACTGCATAGATTGATTGTTGCGCGCTGTTTCTTTCCCCCTCTAGAGGCTTGCACACCCCAGCGCTGGGGAAGGAGGGGTTGTTTCCGCGGGGTGGGCGGCGCTTGGGGGAGGAAGGGGGTGTTTCCATGGGGCTGGGGGGTTTCGGCCCTCAGCTGTTTTCTTTGGAGTAATATGGCCCTCGCCACTTTACGAGTTGTGCAGGCCTGATGTAAAGAGAAGTTATCCATTTAAAGATCTGAGGGCCAGCAACCATATGGGACACGACTTCTATCAAAAGCTCTCTCTGCATCAAGTGATAACAAAATAAACTGATCTCTTTTTGATCTGGCATTATAGATGATTCCAAGCACTATCAGAATAGTATCTCATGTCTATCCTTAGTGAATCCAGTTTAATCTGGATTTGTACAAATCGAGAGCACAGACTGCAATTGGCTAGCTGGTATTCTTGCTAAAATCTTTGTCATGATTCAGCAGTGATATGCACCTATAAGAGCTGCATAAGGTAAGGCTTTTTTCAACTTTAGGGATAACAGTGGCTTCTTTTATAGGTTATGGAAGCTCTCCCCTAATGGAATAATATTGAAGATACCTCTCAAGGGACATACTAATACTTATTTAAATACTTATAAAATTCAGCTGGAAAACTGTCAGGTCCTGGAATTTTTAACCACTTTTCCTACCTTGCTAACCTCTAAGATTTCTTCTTCTTGTTATTTCTTTATCTAAAATTTCTTTATCAATTTTGTTTGTCTTTGGCAACTCTGCTACTTCCAGATATTCTGGAATAACTTCAGGAGCATCTGAGGCATAAAGGTTTTCATAACAAACAACCAAAGTAGCACATATATCATTAGTGTGTGTGTAACTATCTTCTGAAGATTGTTTTTAATTGGTAGAATAATACATTGCTCTTGAATCCCTTTACGTGTTTGAGCCAATAGCTTATCACTTATTTCCTTTTTCATAACAAAATCTGCTTTGTATACAAGGGCCTTTTTCAGTGGGCCTTCAGAATCACAGTGATAACTAGTTAAAACCATACATTTCTTCTCATTCCCCCACTTTTCAGTTGCTCAGTTTTCTAGGACTTCACCTTTCAAGCTGAAATTTTCTCAGCTAGGTCTCTGCCCAAAAGTGACTTTTTTGAATGTGTGAACAAAAATGGTTCTTTCTACTTCAAGAACAGAAAGTCAACTATTATAAAAACAATTCTCGTGGCTTTTTGCTTGTTTAGGTGAAAAGTTCTATAGCTGTGGTGCAATGGCCCTTTCACAAGGTTTCACTGGTCATTTTCACTTCAGTAGCCTAGAACTCGTCTGTTTCAGCTACAAGAACAATTGACCAGAATGTGACAAGTGGTTGAGTATACACACCCTCACAACTTGAGCATACTGACCCCACAGGCATCTTCAAGTCATTATGTAAAGAAGATAAGGAATCCTGGCACTCAACTTAGCCAGTTGTGAACAGACTGTCACTTGGCACAACCTCTGCAACCTATATCCAGCTTTCCAGTGATTGTTGGGGACGGTGGCACCAGACTACCTAGTAAAGAATTGGGATGGCAGCATTAGTAAGACTTTGCAAGATCAGTTGTGTCAACAGATGTCAAGATGCTCCTCTATTGTCCTTCACCTGAAGCCCTTCTTTCATATGAAGAAAGGCAGGAATTTCAAAGAGCAACTTTTCTTCAATGAAGAGATCTGGATCGCAATCCATAAGATAAAGTCTGGGAAAACACCAGGGGTTTGTACCATCACCCCTGAGTTGCTGAAGACAGTATTATCATGGCAGCACAGGCTCTGTCATAACATCTGGCACACAAATATCCCTGATGATTGGAAGAGGTGTTCTTCTGATATTCAAAAAGGGCAACACAGCCAGATATAGCAACTATAGAGGTATTACACGGTTGTCAGTGCCAGGGAAGTCTTTGCTTATATGTTAACGACTCAATGCACTTCATGGCAAAGGCCAGGATACTCACTGTGGCTTTCATTCCACTGTTGACCAGATCTTTACCTCCAGACAGCTTTTTTCAGAAGATATCTCAATTAATAAGCCATGTCCAGTGATTTTATAGACTTCCATCAAGCCTTTGATTCAGTGCATCGAGCAAGTTAGTGGGATCTGAAGACATGACTCAGCATCCTTGGCAGGGCCGGCTCCAGGCACCAGCTTACCAAGCACGTGCTTGGGGCGGCCGGGGTGCTCCGGCTGGGGCGGCCGGGGTGCTCCGCTCCCCACCCGGGGAGCGTGGCCGCCGGGGTGCTCCGCTCCCCGCCGGGGCAGCGGGGCCGCCGGCGTGCTCCGCTCCCCGCCGGGAGAGCGGGGCCGCTGGCGTGCTCCGCTCCCCGCCGGGAGAGCGGGGCCGCCGGCGTGCTCCGCTCCCAGCCGGCGCCCCGGCCGGGGCAGCGTGGCCGCCGGCGTGCTCCGCTCCCCGCCAGCGCCCCAGCCGGGGCAGCGGGCGTGCTCCGCTCCCCACTGGCAGGGGGAGCGGGGCGGCGGGCATGCAGCCCTCCCCGCGCCGCCCCCCCCCCCCCCAGCGTTTTGGCAGGGCGGCGTTGTTGGGGGGGGGGGCGTGTTTTGGCCGGCGTTGCGGGGGGCGGCGCTTGTGGGGTTTGTTTTTTTTTGCTTGGGGCGGCCAAAAAGCTAGGGCCGGCCCTGATCCTTGGGAAGACAGTGTCATTGGTAGAAGAAGTCAATGGCAGGTATACAGTATGGTTTCCTACCTCCACAGGAGTTTGGCAAGGCTATGTTCTGTCATCATTATTGTTCAGTATTGTCATTGATTGGTTGATGGATAAGCTTGAGAAGGCAGCTGTTGGTGGTGTTGAGATGAACAACATTCTGCATTGAGATTCTGAATATGCCAAAGACATTGTTTCGTTGGCTAAGTTTGGTGAATCAAAGCAGCTCATGGTGGATATAGTCAGGCAAGAAGCAGGGTTCATTGGTCTGTTATTAATCACTATAAAACTAAAGTCCCTGGTCATTACCATTAAGCAGCCTCCAGCTCCAAAATTACAACCAGCTCAGTATTAAGCTGTCCAGATGAGACATTGAAAGATGTGGACACTCATGTAGCACCAGCTGCCACCAAATTTTGGGCTCTTCAGTGGCCTCTGTGTGGATTTTGTGACATCAAGTTTGCTGCAAAGCTGCAGATCTAGATGGAACCGTGGTTCTATCAACTCTACTGTATAGAAATGATACTTACTGCCTTGAGTAGTCCACTTGATATCAAGGGACTTCTTACATAAGCAAGCATTATGCTTGATAGTATTTGCACTAAGCTTCTTCAGGGAGCAACTAGGGAAAGTTGTGTTGTGTATGCATGGCTAACTTGCCACATACTTACACATTTACTGAAGTGGTGAAGGGGCAGCAGTGATTACTGCACAATCTGTAATAGTTAAAACAGAGAAGGAAACCCTTCTGATAGAGCTCATAAGCTTTTAAAGTTTGTAAGAGGGATTCCCTCCTGCAGCTTTCCTAAGGTTAGAGGAGAGTATGTTCTGGTGGTGTCTAACCAAAAATTTGCAGAGTATAGGTTTTACACACGCTATTGCCAATTTGTTGAAAGACAGAGCTTTGAAACCCTGGACAAAGGAAGTTCATCACGTTTTCCTTTCAAAAATGTAAGAAATTTCACACGTTACCATAAGGAGAACAAAAAAGTTTCCCGAGTAAGCAATCCAAGCCAGGAAATGCCACACTTAAGCTTTAATTGTATCCCCTTCTCTCTATATGCATGATACAAGTTCAATTCCGTAAGCACCATTTCTCAAAGACACAACGCTACAAAATGCAATGTGTAATCTATACAAAAGAGTCCATGAAAATAGTTTATATTAAGGATATACATTATATTAAAAGAATACATAAAACTATACCAATACAACATACTGCACATTAAACATACAGATGAATTCTGAACATATGCCCACATCTATTTACAAAACTGAATTAGGTGTAAATTAATTGCCTTATCCCTTGGAATACACTTAAAATTTTAAAAAACGGTATGCAGTACATTGGTGGTAATAAATTAAATGAGCCTTAAACAAAATATGAAATGTTTAAAGGTCAGATATACTAAACATTTAGAATACTGAAATTAGCGTAAACAAACAAATGTAAAAAATAAAGTATACATATACATTAAAATTATAGAAAAAATGTACTTGAGAAACAGTATTGTAATAAAAGACTCAGTGCACAAGGTAGAGGAGTTATGAGTTGCATACATAACTTTAATTGTGGCATTTCCTAACTTGTGTGTTTTTAATTATGTGACCTTAATGTTCTCTTAAATTTTGTCGAAGGGTTATTATACCTAAGGGTTAAACTTGATGCAAGAAGAACCAGGAAATTCAAAGTTATGGACAATGTCAATTTTTAAAAACAAAACAAAACATTCCTGCAAGCCACTAGTTCTCAAATTGTAACTCATGGAGCATTTGCTGATTGTCCACTGATTGCTAGAAACATGGTGCAGGATCTCATCTCTGTTTAAAGCTTCTAAATTGCATTAACAAGACAATACTTTTTATTACTTTTTAATACCAAAAATACTTTAAATAATTTCCTATTCCTTTTCAACATAAGGAAATGCTGCACTTGCTATAGGGATGTTATATGATCACACAGCGAGGTAATCCATGTGGTGATGAATGAGAAGGGAGGAGGTCAACAAGAAATTATTTTGATATAGTGTATGCTATAAGAGGTTGAGAACCCACCAGTTTAATAAGGGAAGTTTAAATTGACTAAACTTCAACTTTTTATTTAATAAATTTAAGACATTGCTCCAGAGCCTCATCATTAATTATTCTAGCTAACTCATCTCTCAACTACTTTATTAGCACAATAAATAGAACACAATAAGTGTTTAATTTCCATGCCTATCTGGATATTCCTAAGCAAGTAAATTCTTCAACCTTGAAACATCTGACTTTAAGGACCAATACTGCAATAAGTCTACAGGGAAATAGGAATATTAGGCCGCCAAGAGTGCTCCATAACCAGATAGAAAAAAAACAAACCCCGAACTTTCAATTGATAACAGTGGATTCTACAGATCATGATGTCAAGTTTCTTCCCTCTGGCAAACTATGAACAAGTGGAAAATAAGCAAGTTCCACGGTACAGAAACCCTTTCCTATTATTACAGGAATAAGGTTCAGGAGTTAAAGAAAAATTGAAGTGAATATTTGTTTTTGCAGCAGTAATAGCAAGAAAATGAGTTTCCAGAACAATTTCAGAAACAGCAATCTGTACTTCAATAGTTTTGGTAAATATTCAATAGCTGAATGTTGCCGGCCTCTCTATTTTGTTACATGCTGAAACTAGTCCTCTTGCAATGACTTAAGTTACAATGAAGGAAATAAGAACTCACCATCTGACTGCACGATAAATGTGTAGATAAAAGTTCATTTTACTAGTTAACAGAAACAGATTTTAAGCCACTAATTTAAAAGACTTTGCAACTTTTGAGAGTTATCTTTATCGTATATTCAAATACTGAACTGTTATTGCCTGCATCATACTTTTCAGTCTGTCAAGCTGTCCATTCCCTGCGTAATGGTTACATTTAGCTTTGGGGAAAAAAGTATTATTTTGTAAATAGTTTCTTATTTAAGAAATTTTGCACTGCATAAAACATCCACTAGTCCTGGAAAAAGTCCCTACAATTTTCTACCTCTGCAGTGTACATGTAATATGCACATGTTAGTGGCAATGTCTTTGTGATAAACTGTAGAGCCATGTGATAAATTCTGGAACCATGTGGTGATTTTATCATGCACCTTTAACAACTGTGCTTGGTCTCTGCTCACTACTTTATCACCTCAAACATTCCAAACCTCTGAGCAGCTTAGAACACGGTCTTTGTTTTAAGCAACTGCCTAGAAAAGTTTCTTTCCTCCAAGTTATACCTGCACAAGGCCCAGCTGGGCAATATTTAGTCCTGCAACGACAACAAATTTGAGATCAGGTATCATAGAATCATAGACGATTAGGGTTGGAAGAGACCTCAGGAGGTCATCTAGTCCTACCCCCTGCTCAAAGCCGGACCAACCCCAATTAAATCATCTCAGCCAGGGCTTTGTCAAGCCGGGCCTTAAAAACCTCTAAGGAAGGAGATTCCACCACCTCTCTAGGTAACCCATTCCAGGACTTCACCACCCTCCTAGTAAAATAGTTTTTCCTAATATTCAACCTAGACACCCACCACCTCCACTGCAACTTGAGACCATTGCTCCTTCTTCTGTCATCTGCCACCACTGAAAACAGCCTAGCTCCATCCTCTTTGAAACCTCCCTTCAGGTAGCTGAAGACTGCTATCAAATCCTCCCTCATGCTTCTCTTCTGCAGACTAAATAAACCCAGTTCCCTCAGCCTCTCCTCATTAAGTCATGTGCCCCAGCCCCCTAATCATTTTCGTTGCCCTCCGCTGGACTCTCTCCAATTTGTTCACATCCCTTCTGTAGTGGGGGACCAAAACTGGACGCAATGCTCCAGATATAGCCTCACCAGTGCCGAATAGAGGGGAATAATCACTTCCCTCAATTTGCTAGCAGTGCTCCTATTAATGCAGCCCAAGATGCTGTTAGTCTTCTTGGCAACAAAGGCACACTATTGACTCATTCAGCTTCTCGTCCACTGTAATCCCTAGTTCCTTTTCTGCAGAAATGCTGCTCAGCCAGTCGGTCCCCAGCCTGTAGCTGTGCATGGGATTCTTCTGTCCTAAGTGCAGAACTCTGCACTTGTCCTTGTTGAACCTCATCAGATTTCTTTTGGCCTAATCCTCCAATTTGTCTAGGTCACTCTGGACCCTATCCCTACCCTCTAGCATATCTACCTCTCTCCCCAGCTTAGTGTCATAAGTGAACTTGCTGAGTGTACAATCCATCATCATTAATGAAGATGTTGCACAAAAAACCTCTAGGGCACTCTGCTTGATACCGGCTGCCAACTAGAAATCGAGCCGTTGATCACTACCCGTTGAGCCCGACAATCTAGCTAGCTTTTTGAAGTTGCTGGCAAGAATACTGTGGGAGACCGTATCAAAACCTTTGCTAAAGTCAAGGTATATCATGTCCACCACTTTCCCCATATCCACAGAGCCAGTTATCTCATCATAGAAGGTAATCATGTTGGTCAGGCATGACTTGCCCTTGGTGAATCCATGTTGACTGTTCCTGATCACCTTCCTCTCCTCCAAGTGCTTCAAAATGGAGTCCTTGAGGACCTGCTCTATGATTTTTACAGGGACTGAGGTGAGGCTGACCCATCTATAGTTCCCCGGATTCTCCTTCTTCCCTTTTTTAAAGGTATCTCATAACTGTCCAAGACTAGAAATAGGAATCTCATCCCATTCATTGCAAAGGGAAGATTCTCAGGCTTGGTTGGACCCAACTCAATTTTAGCCCTACAAGGTCCCAAAATATGGGACCTTTGAAGTTTAATTAAATATGCGACAACTTTGGGGTTTAATTTTTTCCAACAGCTTTTTCTAAGAGCTTTTATAGCTCCCTCTAAACCCTGTATAAGTGGACCCGTGGTAAGCAAGAATAAAAATATAAAAGTGATCCCAATAAACTAAATTTTTTTACCACAGTTTCTGTAGATTATAGAAACTCTGTGGGGTAAAGGTTTTATCAGCATTCATTGTGAATAACTCTCAAACACATACATTAACCCAGTCTAGTTCAGCTGGACTCATTCATACAATCAAAATTGGTTTTCCAGAGATGTGAGAACTGCCATACAGTACCAGATCAATGGTACATCTAGTCTAGTCCAGTACCCTATCTTACCCTGATTATGAGAGATACTTTAGGCAGTGATACACTGTGGCTCTAGAATTTCATGACATTTTCAGGCACCACATATTTTTCAAGTCTGGGGGTTTGATGGGAGCTGTTCACTGTAGATAGAGCAAGGAAAGAAAACAGCTAATGCCATAAGTGTTCCCCATAATGTACAAATGGGCCAGAGCTGCCAGGATCTCTCCTCTTATCCATCAGATCAGTAGAAAAGAGAGAAGGACAAAAAGTAATGAGGGCTACATGTTTTGAGCATCTAACAAGACTATTGCATCACATACAGCAAGATGGAAAAAAATCAGAATTGGCTGACTTCTACACTGAATAAATCACTACCTCCCTGTTAACTGTTTAAACTACAGATTAAAATTAGATCCATTAATTTAATTTCAGTAGAACACTCATACAACCTGAAGTGAATGAACAGCTTTGGTGAAAACTTTACAAATGAACAACAATTCACACCTCTGAGCAATAAACAGATTTAAGCACCTCCAGCTATGTCAATATTTAGAACAAAATTACTAGATGCATCAGTTACCCATTGTTTAGTTATTGAAATATACTGCACTGAATCTATTATCTGGCTATCATCCCAATGCAGATTAAATGATTCTTCTGTAGTGTATATACTAAAACAGAACAGTCATATAGCACACTATAGAAATGATTTAGTGGTTACTGTGGAAGAGTAATTAAAAGTCAGCCCAGTTCACAGTTGCAGTTAGAAAAGACAAATAAGAAGCTAGATTATATCAGTAGAGGAACAGAATCACAAGAGATTACATACTGTTAGTGCAGCACACTTCAGACACCCATCTGGCATAAAGTACTGATCATTATACCATTGCCTTAGAGGAGGCCAGTGAAGATTATTGAGACCAGATATTTAAGTTATGAGGACAAGTTAAAATGCAGTCCTACACTGTAGAGTGACCTGTGTAAGAAGGTACCATTTTTACAGAAGGATTTGCTTCCTGTACATACTCGGCAATATTTACTTATTTCAGTGACAAAAAAAAGTTTTACTACTTTTTACTTCTGTTACCTTAAGATGCCAACTATAGTTATAGGAGAGAAAGATGGATTCTATTCCTCTTTGTGTATCAAACAAGATTGCTTATTAAACTCCAATCAATTACACCCATGTGAAGCCATTGAATGTAATGGCTTTGCATGGGTTTAACTAAAGGCTTAATTTGGCCTTGAGAGCCTTAAATATGTGTGATGCAGAAAAAAAACTTCTACTCCTAGTGCCCACACTAAACTTGCAGGACTGGCAACCAGAAATCATCTTTATTAAGAGAAAAAAATATAGTCTTCTTTTACAAGCATTTTAATTTACAACCCATTTTAAATTTTCAAGATCCTGAGAGCCAAGCAGTTAGCAGTATTCCATGCAAGATATTTTGTTCAAATGATATTTTGACATGAACTGTACATTTTATTTTCAGATACAATTTTAATATTTATGTGCATTTAAACAATATTTAAGGGCTAATGTAAGACAAATAAAACCGAGTCAAAGATTGGATGTATATGCTCATCCTTATAGAAACTGTGCTTACCTACAATACTTTTTTCTGGAGCTGGAGGCACAATGTAACCAACGTGCAGGTATTTTGTTGCTAATTTGCTGTGCAAACCAAGAAAGTCACTGAATCTTCTTTTAACAGAGAATTCATTTTTGTGAAACATAGAAAGGGATGTCTAAAAAAATCCACAGAAAAGTTGTATTTTAATTTTCAGTTATTTTTTCATCTACTCAGGTGTACTGTAGTTGATATTCTGTATATTTATATTCAAGGTGAAAAGTAGTTGCAAATAATAGTTACCTTTGTTGTTACTCTGTATGCCATGTAAGCATTCATGCCATCCCCTGTAAGAAGATACACAGTTAAAAGAAAAGTACTTAATCCAAGGGCAAGTCTTCTGAATCACGTATATGCTGTAATTATAAATAAATGCAAAATTATGCCAAAACCAAAGTTTTTTTTCCAAGTAGCAAGTAGACAAGTTAATGCTGAAAGAATGCCATCTTTCTCTGGGTCTGAGATACCAACTCACCAACTTTCTCAGGGTCTGAGACATTGATTTCTATATCAAATACGTCTCCATTTGCTTCCTCTTCAATCTAGAGAGAAGAATGAATGGCATTAACAGTATACTAGTGAGTTAACTTTCAAAGGATAATTAAGGTAGCTCCCCAACTAAATCTGTGGATACAAGAAAAAACAGTAAATCTGTGTGGGACCTAAAAAAGCATAACTGAGACCCCTTCCATCCCGTTTTAGTGGAAAATGTGAAGACAATACATAGTAAAGGTTGAAAAATGCTTTCCCCATAAGTTTCATTTTGAGCCTTCCCACAAAGGCTTTAAGTCGGGAAACTTTATCCACCTGAAATGTTACGGGTCTCACTTTATTCCAAAGGAGATTTTTTCTAGAGGAGGTTTGAAGCAAATTGGACATATGTTTAGAAGAAATAGTGTTAAACACAAAACTCAGATGTTTTCACTTAAAACATTTTCCTAAATTTCTGGATCATAAGGAGAAAACTATCTAGAATTAGTCTAGAAATATCAAATTATTTTTTTCTAGCTATTACGGATGCCTTTAATTGAGGAAGGGGGGAGATTGAATGGGGAGGAGAATTAAATTCCATTTTATTGTACATAAGGGGAACTGAAATATTTTAGATCAGGGATCTCAAGCTCAAACCACCACGAAGGCCACATGAGAACTAGTAAATTGCCCCGAGGGCTGCATCACTGAAACCTTTTCATACAATGATACAAAAGTATAGTCAAAAATGAAAAAAAGAAGAGTAATATTGTATTCTATTAAAAGTCAATGTATTCACTTTAAAAAACTGTAATGCAAAGAGGGGTTTTAATAAAATATAAACACTCAGTAATGTTTGGAGCTTGGCTGCCAGTGGAGTCGGCGCCTATGGCAGGCCGCAGAAAATAACTCCGCGGGCCGCATGTTTGAGACCCCTGTTTTAGATACTGCTCAAGTCCTGACCACTCATGTGCACTTCCCAAACTCCATGTGGCATGATGCAGACTTTGTCAGGCCTTCCATTAAAGCCTTTATGAAATCCACACACTGTCATACTCCCAATTATAGAATCATAGAACTGGAAGGGACCTCAAGAGGTCATCTAGTCCAGTCCCCTGCACTCGTGGCAGGACTAATTATCTAGGCCATTCCTGACAGGTGTTTGTCTAACCTGCTCTTAAAAATCTCCAATGATGGAGATTCCACAACCTCCCTAGGCAATTTATTCCAGTGCTTAACCACCCTGACAGTTAGGAAGTTTTCCCTAATGTTCAACTTAAACCTCCCTTACTTCAATTTTAGCCCATTGCTTTTTGTCCTATACTCAGAGTTTAAGAAAAACAATTTTCCTTCCTCCTCCTTGTAACAAGCTTTTACATAACTGTTTTCAAGTATGTCCCCTCTCAGCCTTCTCTTTTCCAGACTAAACAAACCCATTTTTTTCAATCTTCCCTCATAGGTCATGTTTTCTATACATGTAATCATTTTTGTTGCTCTTCTCTGCACTCTCTCTCCAATTTGTCCACATCCTTCTTGAACTGGACACAATACTCCAGTGGAGGCCTAATCAGAGCGGAGCAGAGCAGAAGAATTACTTCTCGTGTCCGGCTTACAATACTCCTGCTAATACATCCCAGAATGATGTTTGCTTTTTTTGCAACAGCATTACCTGTTGACTCATATTTAGCTTGTGGTCCACTATGACTCCCAGATCCCTTTCCTCAGTACTCCTTCCTAGGCACTCATTTCTCATTTTGTATGTGTGCAACTGATTGTTTCTTCCTAAATGGAGTACTTTGCATTTGTCCTTATTGAATTTCATCGTATTTACTTCAGACCATTTCTCCAGTTTGTCCAAACCATTTTGTACTTTAATCCTATCCTCCAAAGCACTTGCAACCCCTCCCAGCTTGGCATGGTCCACAAACTTTATGGTCCGGGTTATCTAAATCATTGAAGATATTGAACAGAACCAGATCCAGAACTGATCCCTGCGGGACCCCACTCATTATGCCCTTCCAGCATGTTTGTGAACCACTTACTACTACTCTCTGGGAATGGTTTTCCAACGAGTTTTGCACCCACCTCATAGTATCTCCATCTAGGTTGCATTTCCCTAGTTTATGAGGTCATGCGGGACAGTATCAAAAGCTTTACGAAAATCAAGATACACCATATCTACCACTTTCCCCCTATCCACAAGGCTTGTTACCCTCTCATGGTTGTTACCATGTTGGGTTGGTTTGACACGATTTGTTTTTGACAAATCCATGCTGACTGTTACATATCACCTTATTATCATCTAGATGTTTGTAAACTGATTGCTTAATTATTTGCTCTATTATCTTTCCGGGTACGGAAGTTAAGCTGACTGGTCTTAATTTCCTGGGTTGTCCTTATTTCCCTTTTTATAAATGGGCTCTATATTTGCCCTTTTCCAGTCTTCTGGAAACATTCCCATCTTCCATGACTTCTCAAAGATAATCACCAATGGCTCAGATATCTCCTCAGTTAGCTCCTTGAGTATTCTAGGATGCCTTTTATCGGGCCCTGGTGACTTGAAGACATCTAATTTGTCCAAATAATTTTTAACTTGTTCTTTCCCTATTTTAGCTTCCTCTATTCCTACTTCATTTTCACTGGTATTCACTATATTAGACATCCAATCACCACCAACGTTCTTGGTGAAATCCGAAACAAAGTCATTAAGCATCACTGCCATTTCCACATTTTATGTTATTTCTTCCCCCACCCCCCCAATTAAGTAACGGGGCCTACCCGGTCCTTGGTCTTCCTCTTGCTTCTAATGTATTTGTAGAATGTTTTCTTGTTACCCTTTATTGTCTCTAGCTAGTTTGATCTCGTTTTGTGCCTTGCCTTTCTAATTTTGTCCCTACATACTTGTGTTATTTGTTTATATTCATCCTTTGTCATTTGACCTAGTTTCCACTTTTTGTAGGACTCTCTTTATTTTTAGATCATTGAAGATCTCCTGGCTAAGCCAGTGTGGTCTCTTGCCATACTTCCTATCTTTCCTACACAGTGGGATAGTTTCCTCTTGTGCCCTTAATAATGTCTCTTTGAAAAACTGCCAACTGTCTTCTACAGGTTTTCCCTAGACTTGCTTCCTATGGGATCTTATCTACCAACTCCCTGAGTTTGCTAACGTCTGCCTTCTTGAAATCCATTGTCTTTATTTTGCTGTTCTCCCTCCTACCATTCCTTAGAATCATGAACTCCATCATTTCATGATCACGTTCACCCAAGCTGCCTTCCACTTTCAAATTCTCAACCAGTTCCTCCCTATTTCTCAAAATCAAATCTAGAACAGCCTCTCCCCTGGTAGCTGTCCCCACCTTCTGAAATAAAAAAAATAGAACAGCATAGGGGACACGGATTTTAACTGGATAATCAGGAGGGCAGGAACCATTCGGAAATGGGCTGTCTCCTTCCCGCAGTGCTGGGCAGGAGCCTCTGCTCTACCCCACCAACACCACAGTCTCCCCTGTGTACCTTGCCCCTGCAAGGATTGGGTGTCACCAGCCCTGCAGCAGCACAGGGGGCTCTGCAGGTCTGCTGTCATGGCCCTGCTTACTTGTTCCTATGACAGTGGGGCTGCACAGGGTTCTCTTCGCTGCTGTAGGAACCCTTTAGCAACAGGGTGGCCTCCTCTGAAGCCGGGGGCTCATCCTCCTCACAGTCTTGGCTGAGGGTCTCTGCTGTGTTATCTGAAACACCACATTATCTGAATCCTTTCCTTATTCCCAGCACGAGATACACGCTGCAAAGGGCATGTATCTCATGCTGGGGGACAAGGAAAGGATTCAGATAATGCGGAGTTTTGAAAAATAGGGTTTTGGATAAATGTATTTTTGAAACACTGGGGTGATGGAACTATTAACCTGAAGGAAGAATCTATTACTTCAAGAAATATGAATCTTCCTGGAAAACCTGAAACATGTTTAAGTCTGGGAATTTTAAATGAATGTTTTGCTTTAAGAACTCAAACATTGGAAATTAGCAGGGTAGATCTGATTTAAATCAAATTGATATAAATCATGATTTAAATCACTAGTCAAGAAGACTCTATTTAATCATGGATTGCTACATAAAAGTGCATTCTTGTTGGTTGTTATAACCTTAATACATATTCTTCACAGGTGGAGGAGCTTCATTAAAATATCCCCAAACTGGGTTTCTTTTACGGCCTGCTCCCATTATAGGTTTTCCCTTCTAGTGAGAGAATGGTATAGTAGACCTCAAATCAATGAAAGCTACACTCAGAAAGACCTCAAGACTTCTGGAATATGCTGCTCAAACACTTTCACTTTTGTTTCTACTGCCTGTTCCTCCTTTCTCACATTTATCTCCAGACTTCTCCTTATCCAGATCTATTCCGCCTCCAACAATCTTCTATTCATTGAACTTTTTGAAACTTTGCACTTTTAGAGGTAATGGATGGACTCTGTGTACACAAATTTGCAGAAGGACAACAGGGCTGAGGTCTCTTATTTCTCACCTCTATATATTATTTATTTAAAAAACATTTTTGCTGTTAACAAGCATGTTATCTCTGGAGACAAATCCACAGTTTGAGAACTGCAAAACTAAGCATCTCTGATGGTATCTTCTAGACTGAGCACTGAGTCTTCTTGGGTAGATAGAAAGATTAACCTACATAATCTATACAGAAGCCCCTGGACCCCATAAAATTGGGTCTCTAATCCATGAACTATTGGAACTCATTTACAAAACTTTTCTTAAACATTACATGAATATATTGTCTCATACTATAGAATTGGAATGTATAAATCCCTATTCCATGAGGAGTTATCTTTGAGCTATAATGTATCTTAATTAAAACTATCTTTAGATAAAATGCTTTTTGAGGAAAAAAACTTATCAAAAAAATCCGATTTAAACAAAAAATTCGATTTTTTTTAAAAATTATTTTTATGCACCCTGGAAATTACTGACACACAGAGTTAAAATCATGTAAACAATCTCTGTTCCTAGATAAAAAGTGTTTCCCTTTTTAGTCAGCCTTTAATAACTTAAACATAATTGTCAACAACCACCAGAAGTAGAATACATTTTTCTTTATCACACAGTAGTTACATACTCCGTAGCCGTCTTTATAACCATATATACATAGCACAAAAAAAGTACATTTACCAATTCCATTTGGACAAGCAACATATTGAAGTCCATTATTTCTCATTATTCACATGTGCAAGCAGTTAAACAGATGTCAGAGAAAGCTAGGTAAGCTACATATACAAACCTATAATGCAGAAAATTAAATTTAGTACCTATATTGCAAGTGCAAAGGTTAGTGTGGTGATGAAGTATATCACTTAGTACTAGGACATTTACATATGAAGCCAATTATAAAACCAAGGCTTTGTATTCACATTTGATATTCCATCCGCCAAATACTCCCATGCGCTGAGTGCCTGCAACTCCCATTGCTATGAATGGGAGCTGAATTGCTCAGCACCAGATTTTTGCTCTTGAACAAAGTGATATTGATGGCCTCCTATGATTAGATCCTTAAGGTGGTCCGGCAGTTTATTCAGTTTGTCCGTCACTGGTGATCTTATTGCATCACCAAAGCTCTTAACATCCAAGTGATCATCAGCCATGTAGCAACATTTCTTGATACATATGCCACTTGCGATTTTTAAAGCAGTGCCTAAAGTTAGATCTACAACATACCAATGGGAGTTCAGGTACTCAGCATCTCTTCAGTATTTGCCCACAACTATTTCAAGTAATGTTTTTATTTTTTCACTTTAATATTATCAGCGTATTAACTGTTCATATGGGAGCAAGGAAAATTATTGTTATTGACTATAGATTGAGTCTTGATCTCAACATACAGGGAGTTGTGATCAGAATCCCCCAAATGAATATTCATAAGATCTTTTCTAAGAAGGACATCTTGCAAAAAGTAAACACGCAATAGCTATTTGAATAAATTTCACACACACACCCCCATGGCAATGAATGTTCTTATGATTCAGAGACTACAAAGTTACTACCTTCAGTTGCAATTTTTCATGCTGTTTTAAAAATGAAATACCATAACTTAAATTTGTACACATCATAGCAATAGTATTTGCAACGAAGTGTTAAAATACTAAATTATTCAGTTACCTCTTCACTGGATCTATCAAAAATCACAGGGGCTGTTATACTTTTTGATTCCATTCTGGGAGTTACTAGTGTAGTGGGCGTTACAGGAGTGATTGCAGGAGTAGGATCTGGAGACCGTATTGGTTCCCTTTCTGGACTGTCCAGAGAAACCTCTTCTGTAGCTTCTAGGTAAAGATTTTATGAATTAGACAAAATATTACACAAGATGCACATAACATACATACATAATATAAAATATTTCACTAGCACACTACCTACAAGATTACTGTCATTCATAGGAATTGATTGTACATCTTATTGTACATTTCTTCATTCTTCAAATTGAGAATTTTTGCAAACATTGCACTAATAGTTTTACACGATGCATGCTTATATGGGTTTCCATTGTACTGTTAGTTATAGTTTACATTACAGCCTTCCTCCAATTTCAGGGGGTTTAGCTGTAAAATTTATCTGTAAAAATTTACTTTGAAGTGAACTTTGTCAGCAAGGTCTCCATTCAGAGCAATTAAATCAAGGGATATTTGGGGCGCAAGGAAGAACTGACTTTGACAAGAATAAAAACACTGCATGAAGTGGTTAGTTTTAGAATTCATTACTCAAACCCCAATAAGTATTTAGATATTGTAGCGGGTGATGAGCCTTCAGTGGAAGTTTCTAGGGGGTTTGGGGGGGGGGGGGAGGGGATTGTGGGAGTTTTGGGGGGGGTGTGTTTCTAAGATTGTGGGAGTAGCAACAGTCATTCTCTTAAATTAGGAGAGCCTGCATACAGGGTAGTGAAGATTTCCTACAAAATTTTTAAGCATCTGCTGCACATATGCAGTATTTATATCAATTCATGAAGTTCAATATGGTCAGCAATCCAGAAGCTAAATTATCCATTAAGCAGGCTTTGAATTGATAACTGAGCATCTTCATAGCCTATACAGATAATTCCTGTTTTAAGAATGAGGACAGCCAATGAAGCTAAAGAATGCACAAAATTTAAAGCTGATAAAGGTAATTTAACACAATGCATAAACCACCTCTGACACTCACTACCGTAAGATATCAAGGCAAGAGATTAGCAGAATTCAAAAAGATTAGGCATTTATATGAATAGTAGAAATATCCATAGTTACACTAAATAGGATTAAAATGCATAAAATATATAAACCATTACATTTCAAGATATAATCCAAGTACTCTCTGGACTCCAGAGAAATTACTCCCATAGCCTAGATACTACATATTTGTCCATTATAAGTTTATCGTTCCTTCCCCCAGTACCTGAATTTGGCCACAGTCTATATAAATCTTTATCTCAACCAGAACAGAAGTTTGTACATTCCAAAATAACTCCAATGATATTTTTACTCAAATTACTTAACAAGATATGCACTTTAAAATCTTATTTCTGTTTAACAATAGCCTTTTAATATAGCAACCATTTAGGAGCTTTCATATAATTTTATTTTGATTACTTCAGAATTACATAACAAGAAAATGGTTATAATCTGGGCTTCCCATAGCAAACTGTATTCATATACCAATGTAACTTGGACATCACTGACTATGGAGTTACTCTGAATTATACCAGCCTAACGGAGAAGAATTCAGTTCACTAAGTCTATTGATTTTTACAAATAGCACATCAGCTCAAGGTTGCAGCAACAGTTTATATTTTCAGCTGGAAACTGAACTGCCTTGCTTTTGTGAGGTTAACACATCTTTAAAGTTATACGTGTTGCATACATAACTGCATACCTTTTTAAATGTAATTAAGGACCCATATTCTATGTATATTTAGTATTTATATTTAGTATACAGGTCTGTCGCCTCTTACGCGGGGGTTACGTTCCGCGGTGAGCACGTAAAGCGAAAACCGCATATAACAGTGAAAATCCCTTAAATCGCCCATAAAGTAGTTTTGTGTATACAACCCTGTACAGTACTATATATACTATACAGAAATGTACATTACAGTATATAATAAAGAGTATACATACAAAATATAATTTTACAGTACTGTATTTTTAATAACAGAGAGATGGAAGAATGAAGGAATAAAAAATTAAAGCAGTACAGTACTGTAAACTTGAACAGTTACCAGTCACCCTGGATATTCTTGCTATTCTTGTACTGTACACACTCCAATGATTAGTCTTCCTCTTCTCCTAATAGTGTTGTCGGGGGTCATCATGGCTTGATGTCAATCTAGGAGATGGGCCAGGCTCGGGTGACAGAGAGCAAGTCATAGATGAAGTGGTTGGCTCTGGTTCAGCTTGAGAAGTTGCTGCTGGTTTGTTTTTTCCTGAAAACCATGGTGATTGGTAACTGTCGCTGTTGTCTCTTGAGCACCTCAAACATTTCTTGGTAGTCTCAAATCACCCGTAATACTACGTGTGATTTTGAGGCTTCGTTCCATAGAGGGATCATATGCAGAAATTAAATCATTCAAGTGTTTCGCTGCTTGGAACACTTCAGAAAATTTATGAAGAGTCCAAGTTGCTGGCTCTTCCTGTTCATTATCTTCGTCTTCTGTAGACGATTTTATCAGTTCCTCTAACTCTTCGTTAGTCAATGTTTCTCTATGGCCCTCAATTAATTCCTCAATTTCTTCCTCGAGGATGTCGACGAAGCCATCACCACCCACTTGCCTGGCCACCTGAACAATGCATTCCACTTCTTTGTCAATGGTTGGGAAACCCTTAAAATCATTCACACAGTCTTTCCATAGGTTTCGCCAACATGCATTGACTGTCTCAGGCTTGATTGCATCCATTGCCTGTTTAATATAAGTGATGCAATCAGCAATGTTGAAGGACTTCCAACACTCCATCACATTAACAGTGGGACCAGCATCCATAGCGGTAAGGATCTATGAGAACGTAAGCCTCGTGTACGTGGCCTTGAAACAGCTAATGACACCTTGGTAGAGAGGTTGGAGGAGGTACCGGGGGGGGAGAAAGGCGACTTCAACGTCATTATGCGCAAACCGGAGTGTGTCAGAGTGGCCAGGAGCATTGTCTACGAGCAGCAACACTTTAAAGTCAAGTCCTTTCTCTTCAAGGTACTGTTTGACCTCCAGAATGAAATACTTGTGGAACCAATCCAGAAATGTTGCTGCCGTCACCCAAGCCTTTTTATTTGATTGCCAGAACACAGGCAGGAGATTTCTGTTCTTGCCTTTTAGGGCGCAGGGATTTGCAGACCTGTAGAGCAAGCCCGGCTTTATTAAATGCCCAGCTGCATTGCCACAAAGCAACACAGTCACATGGTCTTTAGCTGCTTTGAAGCCAGGTGCTTGTCATTCTGATTTCGAAATATAAGTGCGGGTGGGCATATTTTTCCAGAAGAGCCCAGTCTCGTCAGCATTAAAAACTTGTTCTGGAAGATATCCCCTTTCCTCTATGATTTCCCTTTAAATTGTTCAGGGTAGGCTTTTGCTGCTTCCTCATTGGCAGATACAACTTCACCAGTAGTCTGCACGTTTTTGAGGTTGAAGCGGTTCCTAAAACTGTTAAGCCAACCTTGGCTGGCTTTGAATTCCTTCTTATCAGAATGCTGTCCCTCTTCGGTGAGAGGTTTGAACATCGCATAGATGCTAAGAGCCTTTTCTTGCAACATGGTGCCATTGATAGGCACACGTTTACAGTTCACGTCTTCCAGCCATAAGTTTAATGCCTTTTCAGTCTTCACTAAAGCCTTCTCACGCACTTGGCTCATCACCTTAGCAGTTATTGGAGCACTTGATGCCACGGCTTGACGAATTTCTGTCTCTCTAATCTTGATGGCACGGATGCTAGATTCGTTGCAGCCGTATTTACGTGCCACACTGGCGACTGACATACCGCCTTTCAATAAGTCCAACACACCCAGTTTTTCCTCCAGCGTTGGAACAGATCGCTGTTTCTTTGGTTGAGCACCAGATGAAGTAGCTGGCTTGTGTTTAGGGGCCATGTTGCACTCAGCACGGCGAGATGCACACAGTATGAGAGGCACAGGGGGACTGAGTATGTATTGGGAACAGCAGATTCGCGTCTCACGCTCACTCCGGGGCATACACTGCTGGAATCGGCCGCACTACAGGCGGGCGATTAAACTTTTTTTGGTTTTTTTTCAGACCGCGAACTGCGCAAAGCTGAAATCGTGCAAGTTAAATGCGCGTAAGACACGACAGACCTGCATAAACTCATACGCCTTCATTGTACTAACCAAGATGCAGCTGTTTAAGTTTTTCCATAGCAAAATGGGAACGTTATATTCACTGTTTCTATAGCTCCTGTTACTTAGTACATAACTCTTGATTCATGTAGCAAAATGATCAATTTTTCCATATGCCATTTCTTGCTACTCTCTCGCCCCCATTTTACCTCTATGGACCATGAAGATATTTGGGCATATTTTGACAATAAGAAGCACTCAAGTCAGGATGCCCTTTAACAGGAGGAAAGATTCTCATTGGCTAACATTACTTACATACTGAACCACAATATCTGAGGAACTGCTTAAGTTATGGGAGCCACATAAGCACAATGACACACAAACAAACAGTTTGTGCTAAACATCAGCCAGTGCTCCATTAGTGTGGGCATTTCCAGACTCTAGAGTCCCACAGTGATTTTCAAAATGTGAATTGAAAAGTAAAATTGTATACCCTTTACCGCTATTTTGTAATGTATAGTGACCGCCTAGAAAATTGTGTTTCCAAAAAAAGCTTTTTTTTTGGAAAAAAAGTCAGAAATACAGGATTTTCATCTATTTTGCTAGCTGTCTTAGAAGTACTCAAATGGTGATGTCAAAGCTGCAGCCCTGCATGCCCTCAGAGAGGATACCGATTCTCACAAACTAAAGAAATGTAGTCTGAGAATAAGCACTGTCCCACCTCATGGGGAGAGCTGTAGCTTAGGTTTTAGAAAAGTGTAGGAAATCACCATTAAAGTCCTCCTAAGAGCTTAGTAAGGATTTCCAGCAAAAAGAAAGTGACGACCAGTTACTATTGTATGTATTTAGACAGTTTTATTTCTCAAAAGGAGCAGTAAAAGGCACTGCTTTTTTGCTTTGCAGTTCACTTCTAATACTTATGGGTATGTCTACGCTGCAATTAGACACCCACGGCTGGCCCATGCCAGTTGACTGAGGCTGCGTGGCATATACATCTGGGTTCGGGTTGGAGCCCAGGCTCTAGGATCCTGTAAGGCTGTAGCCTAGCCTAAACGTCTACACTGCAATTGAACAGCCCAGCTGCCCAAGCCCCATGAGCCTGAGTCAGCTGGCATGGGCCAGCTGCAGGTGTCTAGTTGCAGTGTAGACATATCCTAATAGTCCAACTACATCCAATCAGTTTCATCTGTCCCACGTAATCAGGGTATATAGGTGGCTAGGATCTCTCACAGACTTAGCAGAAGTCTCCATTTTGCTTTTGGCAGTTATTTATCTGTGTGAAAGGGCACTGAGAAGTTAAGACTGATCATTCACCCATTTTTCAGTGCAAAATGTACAGTTTTATCATTTTCTATTCCACTGGCGCTCTTCCTCTCGTGCCATTATCTATTGCACATTTGTCAGTATACCATATATATTTGGTGCTGTAATTTCTCTGTCAATTTGCTAACTTCATGTGCTCAGACACCATACTTTCAAACTTCAAGAAGCCTTGGTACAAAACCATGAAATAAAGGTAACTGAATGTGAGAAATCTATAAAACAAACAGATGAGAAACTAATACAAGCAGAACCACCAATTCTGACTACACTAGAGAACCTAACCAAACCACATGTAATCAGTCGGCCAGAACCAGTTTCAGAACAAATGGTCAGTTGCATCTCCCACACTAGCTATACTGAATTAGTTTAAGAACCTCAGATCCATATTGGTTAGCTATTTTCTCCCCCTCAAGTGTAATACAAAGTGCCAGTTATCACCTATAAAGTGATACATGTGCCGAGATCTACATACTTGAGAAACTGTCATGGCAATTCAGATGAACACTTCTGCTTTTGATTCCTAGATGCTTCTGCTTTCAGTTCTTAAGAAATCACTTAAAATGACATTTTTGTTTGATATGTTCCACTGGACGAATTCTTTTCTTGTCTGTTTCACCAGAAAATGTGTTTGACAAATTTCAAACCCGAACATAAAGTATATGTTAAGCCAGTCTTTGGGCCATGTTATTTTAGTCACATAAGGAAATTCACCAATTTAATCCAAATTTAAATTTTTAAAATATTTTACAAAAATCTAAGACCACTAGAAGTGTTTACACAGATTTTTAAAACCTCAGAGAAATGATTTTTATACAAAAGTAACTTTCCTCTGTTGTGTATGCTGGTGAATGTGAAAGCAAAATGGACTAGTATTGTTCTAGCTAAGAAAAATGCTTAACAGCATACGCAGCAAAATGCAAATTATTTTAATTTTGCTTTAATAGTCTAAGGTGCTTTAGTCACAAGTTTTCTAATGTATGCTTCAGCCTACAGTAAGTACATTATAAATTTGTATTGTGCAGAAGATTTTATATTTTAATGATAAGAATAACTGAGACAAATAAAGCTACTATACATGATTTTTTTTTAAGTACAGTGAAATTCATCTTAAGTAGCTGCTCAAGACCTGCAAAAATGATCTTATAATAAACATTGAACAGATTTGCACTTACTTAGGGGGAAAAAAAATCTTAAAACAGGAGGGGATCATTTCCAAAAGCAGCCAAGTCATGAGTCCCATTTTCAGAAAAGGCTAGGAATATTGAAAGCCAGTGAGACTTGGGCTCCTAGTGCATAAGTCTCTTTTCAAAATGGGACTTGGTAGCTTTTGAAAAATGTTACCTGAGGTACACAAGTGTTAGTAAGAGTAGCCAGATGAATAAAGCATTGGCATCAATGTGACACTGCTGCTAAAGAAGGGTCAAAAAAATTACACTTTCTAAAAAGACTACATCTAAAATACTATTGAGCTTACAGTATTTGAAATCTAACTAGGATGATGACATAGATTTGCTAGTATTCTCTAAGACAGTCACTTCTACCCCAGGACCAAGAACAGAAAAATACACAAAGATAAACATTCAGAAATGTTTACAATTATAATTCCTTGTTAAAACTGAAATAAGATCACTATTATCCTTATTACAGAAATGATGGCCTAGAAACAGCCCCAGTAAGAATGTTTCAAATGGGATACATAATTCTCATGAAGGTATTTGTAAGCCACTGATAACTGAGACTTCCTTCTGGCTTCATAAGATAACTGCCTCTTTTGTTAAAATGACTCTATTTGTTCGTTCTAGAAGAAACACAGAATATTCAACTTCTAAAAATCATACTGAGACACTGCTGATGTCATTTAATAGTCATGCCACCTTGTGATCAGGCACTTTATGTTAACAAAAGCAAGAATGAGACACTATCAACCTGAGCTATATGCTGCTCATCAGAGCTTCTCCTGTGGCTCATGCGGTACACATACAACTGACAATCCACTTATTCTACCTGGATCTCTGAAATAACAAAGTGCCAATAACAGAACTCCACAAGGTGGATAATAATCAACTTTTTTTTAAATTAAGAAAACAGATTTTTATTTAAATTAAATACAGGTGTTCTTTTAAAAGAAGATATTTAAAATTAAATTTGAAATTGTCAACCTGTTAAAATAATTAAAATTAATACTAAGCAGTTGGTGTTTGCTGCCAAGTTCCACCAGTTCAGTGGTTTGAGTAATTTGTGAAGCACCTGGAGCCACAGTTTGCTGAAGCGCTAAGCCAGCTTTTGACAGTAGTAGCCTCTTCTGCAGGTGCAGAGAGAATATATTTTCCATTTCATTTTCTTCAGCTAGTTCAGTTCAATGAGTAGTTCATTTAAAGTTAAGAAACGAGTTGGGTGTTGAGAAAGCAAGAAAGCTTTTTTCCCCTCCTTCATCCTATGAATAAAACCTTGGTGCAAGAGGATGAGATTTAATCGTTGTAAAATCTTGAAAGATGTGATAACAAGAAACAAATCAATTCAATCCACTAACTACAGATACTTCCTTTGTTTAATAAGTAAGTTTTAAATGCAAAACATGTTTTGATAAACTTTTTTCCTTATTTATCTGACACATTTAATGTACAAATTTTAAATACTAGTTTTGTGCATTTTAAACTGAATTTTCACCCCATCAGAGCTAGACACAAATAGCAAGTAAAAAGTTAATCTAGTAAATAAGAACTCCATCATTCACAATTTTCTACCACAACAAAAATGTAAAAACTAAGAGTCTGAACAAATGTAAATTAAGCTATTTAACTGCTACGTGTGTGTATAGCTGTTTAGTGTGAAAGTTATATTTAGTTTTAAGTCAACATGTTTTAATGGTCACCAACCACTGAGAAGTATCAGAGGGGTCAGCCGTGTTAGTCTGGATCTGTAGAAGTGACAAAGAGTCCTGTGGCACCTTATAGACTAACAGACGTATTGGAGCATAAGCTTTTGTGAGTGAATACTCACTTCTTCAGATATACGTCTGTTAGTCTATAAGGTGCCACAGGACTCTGTCGCAACCACTGAGAATCATTTTTTAGGAAAATAATTGAAAAGTATAAATCAAAACATAATTAAAATCGCCAATTTCAATCAAGGTTTTCTGCTTACTGATTAGAGTCAGTGATTTAAATTGCTTTGATTTAAATCAATCCACCCTGGAACGTCAAGATCTCTGATATGAGTCAGTACATGGGCCTAATGTGAGAGCTAACAGGATCCAAACACCAACCCCGCTATTGATATACAGTAAAGCAGAACCAGTATCCAAGAGAGGGAAGAGAGAATACCACCCCACTTTCAGCATCAGGAAGCGAGAAATTCAGTGGTTATAAGCCAAAGATCTGAATATATATTGACCCTCTATCAGCACTGATGAAAGCGCATTGTGACAAGCTTCATCACATCATGCATCAACTGTGGATTGTTAGGACAGGATTCCTAGTGATATCTATTACAGGCAGCCCAATGCTACATTTCTGCAGCTGTAGTTAAGTGGCTATGTGTCTGCTACTCCAGCTAACAGTAGGAGATGCAACCAAATTTGCTATTAGACCAGCATTTTTGAGTCTGGCTACTTAAGGTTGAGCTCCTAAAACCAGGTTTAGGCACCTAAGAGAGAGTGGCCTGATTTTTTTTTTTAAAAAAAGCTCAATGTTCTCATGGATGGCACTCTGTTCTACCTTACATTCACTTAAATACAAAAACTAGAGTCATTCAAAAGGCTCTGGATGCCATAAGATTTGAAGCCACGATCACTCCTGTTTAGTCTTTATATTAAAGGTCTCGGCAAATAGCCTCAGAAGACGGAATGTGATCCATTTAAACACATCCCCCACACTGCTCCCCCCATAGCCTTCCCCCACACGCACATATCCTTTGAAAATGAAAAAGACCTCTGACTAGGTTGAATGGGCCAATTTTCCCGCCTATACAAAGTTTCAAGGAGACAAGGGCTCTTTATGCAAAGCTGAGAACCACAATACAAAAAGGCAAAGAAACAAGCAATAAGGCAATAACTATTTTATGTAATCTACATCCAATTTACCTCCTGCACATTGCTATACTCCATCTAGCATACACACCATGACACCCAGAGAATCACATTCCACACCAAAACAAAGTCTAAGCTAGGACTATGAGAAAATGGCATTGAATTGGAGGACCAGGTTAGTGTATTTATTTGAAGATGTACAACCTGCTGTATGTATAGATGGCCAAACAAACATGCAATTGCCTTGATTGGTGAATGTATGATGATCACTGTACAATGTATATTTTATTCGATTTTTGGAGGATAGACAATGGATATTTGACAAGATAAATGAAGAAGTTTATCATAGTTGTAGATGTATTATAGTTACAGTTGTAGTTAGGTATGCACTTCTTGTGCAGAGTATAATGCTGTGGAGCATGTGACATATTGTGAATGATGGATAGAGAACATCAATGTGCAGGAAGATTAGGCACATCTTGTTCTGATCCCATGTGACAATTCTTATTTCACTTGAAACTGGGAATGAAATATATCTCCATATTATACACCTTGTGAAAATATTCTAATTTCAGAATAGGTACAAAGGAAAGATGTCCATGGTAGCTATCACAAATTTCACTACAGTATCAAGTTGCCATTTCCATTTGATAGTTACTTGAGACAATTTTACTCGTGCAACAGTAGATGATTAATTAGGGTCGTAAATGTGGGAAGAAAGTGTTTCCAACCCTTTGTTAGTTTTATGTGTAGACAACATTATGTGTTATATACAAGCTAAATCTATGATTCAATCATTAAACACAATTAATTAGGATGGCTTAGTTTTAGCCTGAGCACAATATTTAGCAACAAAATTTTACATTAAAATATCAGGTAATCAGAATGCACTAAATAGGACATAGGCCAAACAATTTAATTAAATTGAGATTTTTACTGTAGTTATCAATAATCTTAAAAAAGTAGTATTCCTAGAAGTTCACACAGCATTGCAATGATAATGTAGATGAGTAACCAAAACAACTGACAACAGTGGCCAAAGAAGAGAATCCAAATATCAAAAGGGTGGACCAACTGTTAAAAGTTTTTCTTCAAAAAGCATGTGCTATGGGGTAGCGGGAGAGAATCATTGTTTGAGAGAGCCACAAGTCCATTATATCATATTAAGGCATATGTATTTTAAATTCAAGTTCAGCATTACAAGTTTAACTACTTCATGTTTCCTCACAACTAGACAGCTAACAAAACTGCAGCTTTTTGAAAGAAAAAGGAATAAAGTTTCCATTACAGTATACCCCAAACTCAAAAGTGTAAGTGTCCATGTGAACTATACACTTTAGGAGAAAAGAGGAGAAAATTACCAGCAAAAAGGTCTTCCCTGTCATCATCTAGTATGATTTCTGCAGGCTTTGGACCATTAGAGTTTGTGCTGATGTCTTCTGCTGGAAGACTGGCTGGTTCCGGAGACGATGGGCTTGACTGTTAAAAGGAACAAACAGTTAGGAAGCAAAGAACTGGTACTGTAATCTATTATAATCATTTTTATGCATTGCCATGATAGTCTTTCAACACAAGCAGAGAAAGCAACAACAACATGGAAAGGAAACCGTGTCAGCTATTTCCATTTCCTACTCCTAGTGGGATAACAATGACCAAAGGAAATGAATTAGTCACCAACTCTTTTCACTTATTCTTTATAGACATTAAAATAAAATCACCTTTTCCTCTTCATGATATGCATTTCCATAAGTTAATAAATATGTTTTATACAGTTAATAAGATAGAACCAAGAGCTGCTGTAGACAAATCCAGAATAAGTTTATCTACCATCTTCAACATTGAAATGTTTGAGTCTAGCTTCTCAGAATGCTGCACTCAGTTCCTTTTTGTAAATTTATGTCCAAAACAAACTGCAATGAGTTAATTCCATTAGGATTTTTATTCTGCAAACTGTAAAGTGTCAAACCGTATTGTCATGAAAGTTAAGCCGGCCTTACAGAGGAAAGCAGTATTTTAAATCTGCTGTTACCTATCTAACCTTATTTTCCATTCTAAGGCATATACTAAAAGTAGTAAACAATTCACAGGATTAGTGTTCAGATGTTAGCTGGGACAAACAAGAAACTAACCCAGCTTCAGTGCTGTAACCAGGCCCCAGTTCTTCCACAGCTACAAAATTCACCTTTTGCTGAAGAACCTTACTCTAGTATCCACGTTTTAATTTTAAAAAGCTTGAGTAACAGACTGTAAGCATGATGCAAATTGTCCACACTCATCTCAAAGGGTGTTTAGGAAATCATTCAGCTTCAAAGCTGACATCACTCTGAATCATCACAATTCTGATTTGCTAGATTTCAGCTAAAACAAAATACAATGAACATAGCATTTCTTGTTTGAAACTAATATGCATGCTCATTTAACTCAATAAAATGTGTCCATCATTTCAAGTTAAACTAAAGCTGCCTTGGATTTTTTAGTTTGCTGCATGGGAATCCCACAGTATTTGAGGGTATTTTTAGTAGAAGTTGGGACAAACATCCTATAGAGCATACAGGGCCTTTACTACAAAAACAATCATATACTAATCAATAGCACAAAGATCTCTGATAAAGAAAAAATAATTTGATGACAGGATGTGACTCAAAATAGGAAGACTTTATGCCAGTAGCCAAGACTTCGAACAATAAAGCCTTGCAGAAAAGCAGACAGGCAGTCTTACCCATTTTAAGTGGTATTATTTTCAGGTAGGGCATAAGAGAAAGTTAACTGATTTGTAATACAGCCTTCTCTGGAGATTCTATCTTGCAGGATTCTCAACTGGGTCTCATGCCTCCAATACAAGTCATGCAGGAAATTAGCTCTTATCTTTGGCTTGGAGGGCCAAATCTTAAACTGGTTCAAGAACACTGCTCTGTTGGGTATATTTCAACTTTGAGTTCCTCAAAGACACCCTTCTCCGCCCCATCTGCCAAAACACATTCTAGCCAGTTCCTTACAAGCATGAAGAAAGAATATAGAAAAAACCCACATAGGTTGGGGTTTTGTGCTGAGTCTCCAGGCAGCACAGCACAGAAGATGGAGCTTAGGGTGGGCGTAGAAATCCTCCCAATTATAGGCTTCTCAAGGGGCTAGGGCAAGCTCTGGAATAATGTAGACCAGTGGCTCTCAACCTCTCCAGACTAATGTACCCCTTTCAGGAGACTGATTTGTCTTGCATACTCCCAAGTTTCACCTCACTTTAAAACTTCTTGCTTACAAAATCAGGCATAAAAATACAAAAAAGTGTCACAGCACACTATTACTGAAAAATTGCTTACTTTCTCATTTTTACCATATAATTATAAAATAAATGGATGGGAATATAAATAATGTGCTTAAATTTCAGTGTATGGCATATAGAGCAGTATAAACAAGTCAGTGTCTGTATGAAATTTTAGCTTGTACTGACTTCGCTACTGCTTTTTATGTAGCCTGCTGTAAAAGTAGGTAAATATCTAGATGAGTTGATGTGCCCCCTGGAAGAACTCTGTGTACCCACAGGGTACACATACTCCTGGTTGAGAATCAGAGATGTAGAGAAGCACTACTTTCATCACAGAGAAGAAACAGGCAGAGTACCCACAGCATAACACAGATTTTAACCCCCCGAAATCAGAGATAGGTAGGTTGGTGACAATCCTGCAAAGTATATTCAGAATAAGCAAATAGAGGTCTCTTCTTAAAAGACACTAAACAGAATTTTTACTCTTGGAGAGTAAGCAACTCAGTGGAATGTAACAAAGGGGAAAAAACATTAACTTAAAAACAGACATAAAATGAAGGCAAATGCCAAAGAACCAGAAACAGCTAATTGATTTGACAACTTAAGGGACAGACTGAAGTAAGTGGGGAGAAAGTTTGAACTCCTGTTACTCAAAAGCAAACTCAGATATGTAAAACTCAGAGCAAGATTGCTGTAGAGACAGAATACAAATAGTAGAGTTTAGTAACTATATAGCATGTAACCATGTAGTCACTGTGTTTATGTATGTATTTTGGTAAAGGACACCCATGATATACATTTAAAAACAAAAGCATGGAAAATGAAATAAAAGCTGGCTAAAGCAGCAGCATTTGGTACTTTGACCCTACCAAACATAATTTGATCACAACTTTTAAATCCCCCATTCCACTTTCCTACTAGACAAATCACACCTTCAACAGCCTCACTCTTTCACCAATGCTCCTTCAAACAAGAAGG
This sequence comes from Chelydra serpentina, assembly GCA_037349315.1. Lineage (NCBI taxonomy): Eukaryota > Metazoa > Chordata > Testudines > Chelydridae > Chelydra > Chelydra serpentina. The sequence continues at coordinate 36,468,547 of JBAIAC010000042.1, forward strand.
GTCACAAATCAGCGCTATTTAAAACCTTAGGAAGCTGAGGACTTTCACAGGAAGAAGCCCTTCCTTACAGAGGAAGTTCTGCCATCAGCTCCCCTACTTTTTATGAGGGAGAAATCAAGCTCAGGTCTCTTGGTTGTTGTAGAGGTTTCTTTTAACTCTCTACTCCTGGGAAAATCTTTTTTGATGTTGTCTGTATTGTTGATATACTTGTTGACAAGTATTTTAAAATAAATTATCAAAATATTTGAAAATGGAGTGATTATATTGTTATTTTCATAAATAAAATATGCAGAATTTTGCAGAATTTTTGGCACAGAATTCTCCCAGGAGTAATGTTATATGTACGTGCATTGAGTAAACAGCAAGAGTGAGGAAACAGTTTAAAGACACAAAATGGAAGAAGAAAACTGAAAAGAGACATGAGATGTAGAGAAAGACAAACATCTCCTGACAGGAAAAAGCATTCAAGGAGGCAAAACCAACAGGTATGGATCAAGTCATCTGTCCTATGATAGAAGAAATAAATATAAAACAGGAAGATAGAAGAATAGTGTCAGTTCTTTTGGAATCAGAGACAGTTAAAACAAATTTCCAAGTATAAGTCTCTGCCCTTGCCCCCTCCGTTACAAGCTAAATTTGCATTTGAAAGCATATATTTCTCCTCTACTGCAATGTGAATCAGTTTCAGTAGAAATATCTGCCTATTTTTCCCTATCAATAATTTTATCTGCACATTTATTACTTTTATTACAGAAGCATCAGTAGTGGCTCCAGTTATGGTTGCATGGAGTTTCAATTAAAGCACGGATTAAGTTCTTTCATCCAGGATGAAAACAAGTGTGAATTGTCATCACAACTGCACCACTTAATCTTAAGGTACAGATTTAGTTTTCTGTAAAGTTACAATAAAACATTCAATAGCTGAGGAGTTCAAGGACTTCAAGTTTTTTGAAATTTTAGGGCTGAAATCTAATGTTTCCTAGATTCTTTAGCTTAAAAATTGATTTGTTTCCATAATCAAAGTTGAGGTAGATGGACACACAGACAGATATTCATAAGACAGAGGAGTTTAAAAATCAGTTAGCATTATTCAAATCACAAATGTTGGCATGGAAGGCAAGAGAAAATATTATTTAGTAATCTGTAGATCTAAACAGCCCAGGGACCTTTGCAAGCTTAGTAACTGCAGGTCACTGAACTAAATACAGCTCTCTACCTCAGATGTTTCCAAACTGTGGTCCATGAAGGACTACTGCATCATATAGTGCTGGCTCGCCTTGCTTTCAGGTGCTTCTATAGGTTCTTCTATTATAATGAAGAGCCTACAGACCTGAAAAGCAGATGGAAATAAGGAAGTCAGACTAACTATCTGCATTCCTGGCACCTGCTACATAGAAGAGGAGACGTCTGTCACCTACCAAGAGAAGAATGTCTGGGAATAAGACAAATAAGGGGCAGGGAAGCAAGTGCAAGGGAAGAGAAAGAACAGGGCAACAGATAAAAATAAGAGGTGAAGAGAACCAAGGGACCAGGGGGGCAGAGAAGCACCTACAAGCGAGTGAGAACGAGGGAAGCAGAAAAGATGGGAGGGGAGATGAAATACAGAGCAGAGGTCGATAGCAATTAGCTTTTCTTTTAAAAAAAGAACACTTGTTACAATAAAGAACGTAACAAAACAAAAATCCTAATATTACTTTTCCATGCAGGCAATTGCTGCAGTTGCCAAAAGAATGGTTTATGACCATGAGTGGGAGAGGAAATAAGCAATCCATCTTTTATTAAGATGCAGCCAGTACTATGAAACAGTTTGAGAATCTCTGCTCTACTCTATTTGGCTTCTTAAAATTTTATACTTGGAGCATATACACTTATAGCTAAGAGAGTTAAACAGTGATGTGGTGCTTGAAGTTTCAAGCATACAAAATATATGCTTATGAGTGCTTCAGCTCCCACTCCCCAACAACTTTAAAGTGCTTAGTGCCCTTTCACCAAGCCTCAAAAACCTCCAAACGTTCTGGATACAGAGCATTAATACAGAGCCTGTAATTTAACAATATACAAGGTTTTATGCACACAGATCATAAGATTAATATGTAAAATCTTAAACCTCTCATATTCCTTCAGCATGTCACAATAAATGATCTGGAAAAAGGGGTAAACACTGAGATGGCAAAATTTTCAGATAATACAAAACTACTCAAGATAGTTAAGTCCCAGGAAGACTGTGAAGAGCTACAAAAGGATCTCTCAAAACTGGGTGACTGGGCAACAAAATGGCAGATGAAATTCAATGTTGATAAATGCAAAGTAATGCACATTGGAAAACATAATTCCAACAATACATATAAAATGATGGGGTCTATATTATCTGTTACCACTCAAGAAAGAGATCTTGGAGTCATTGTGAATAGTTCCCTGAAAACATCCACTCAATGTGCAGCAGCAGTCAAAAAAAGCAAACAGAAGGTGGGGAATAATTAAGAAAGGGATATAAGAAGACATAAAAAAATATCATATTGCCTCTATATAAATCCATGGTACGCCCACATCTTGAATACTGCGTGCAGATGTGGTCACCCCATCTCAAAAGAGATATATTGGAATTGGAAATGCTTCAGAAAAGGGCAACAAAAATGATTAGAGGTATGGAGCGTCTGCCATATGAGGAGAGATTAATAAGACTGGGACTTTTCAGCTTGGAAAAAAAAAAGACAACAAAGGTGGGATATGATAGAGGTCTATAAAATCATGGCTGGTGTGGAGAAAGTAAATAAGGAAGTGTTATTTACTCCTTCTCATAACACAAGAACTAAGGGTCACCAGATGAAATTAATAGGCAGCAGGTTTAAAACAAATAAAAAGGAAGTATTTTTTCACACTACGCACAGTGGAACTCCTTGCCAGAGGATGTAGTGAAGACCAAGATTACAACAGGGTTCAAAAAAGAACTAGATAAATTCAAGGAGGATAGATCCATCAATGGCTATCACCAGGATGGACAAGGATGGTGTCCCTAGCCTCTGTTTGCCAGAAGCTGGGAATGGGGGACAAGGAATGGATCACTTGATGATTACCTGTTCTGTTCATTCCCTCTGGGGCACCTGGCATTTGGCACTGTCAGAAGACAGGATACTGGGCTAGATGGACCTTTGGTCTCACCCAGTATGGCCGTTCTTATGTTCTTAATATGCTTTACATGCTGCAATATACAGTGATTTACACAGAAAAACTGAAAGTGAGTAGAGGAACAATAATGGTTGATTGAAGTCTGTACAGTGAATTTTTACATGGTAAACAGCAATATTGACAAGATGTACGAGGTGTAATACGAGTAAGGCAAAGTTTCCTGAACTAGTAGTTTTCACACTACTTACATTTAGTTTTCTTTAACTGTGATGTTCTTGTCTTACACTTTGTATAAGGTTTATATTATTCACTGGAGCAAACATATTTAAGTTAACAATGTTTGCTTTGCAGGGTAAAACTAAATAAATACACAGATGTTATAAAACATTTTAAATTTAAATTTGAAGCATAATATCTGAACAGAAAATAGAAAATGAAGGGCATGATCTTGTGGTATGTGAATGGCAACAAAAAGCAAAAGGTGAGGGGAAACAACAGACTATGCTAAAAGAGGGAAAAGCAGACTTTAACAACAAAAAAACAAGAAAAACTAAAAAAAAACAAAAAACCAGCAGAAAGAAATGGTTATTTACTCTTCTTCCAGCCAGAAGCAAAGGGAAGGGATGAAAAAATAAAAAGTGGGAAGACTCTCCTATGATCAGCCTGAAGAGGAGTGAACAGATGAGCGTCAAGTTCAACAGACATCTAGGAGCCAAAGAAGAGAGGGAGTCCCCACCCCTGTAGGATCCACAGTCAGCACTCAAGTAGTTGGGATCTCCCCTTTCCCCATCAATTAGCGATGAAGAAAGAGAATATTTTTTCCCCTTCCTTGGAGTTATCCTTGGACTTCACGGTGTCCTCCCACCCACTATCTTCCATCCCTCTTCTCCCCAATATCAGTGTCTGGCTGATAAGTGTGCAGTAAATGTTAATCACCAACTATGAAGGACACTCAAAGTTGGTTTTGTTTTATTTTTATTAAAAATAACACTCCTAAAGAGTCTAAGGAATATTACCAAAGCAGGTACAATATGAAAGTTGTTAGAGCCACAGAATTTAAAACACAAGTTTCATAATCTCTTAACAGCAGTGTATTATTAATGTAAAGCAATGTTATCAGGTTGTTAGGCCAATAGTGTGACCCATTTATTATTTTACACCAATCAAGTGTGTTAGGTACCTTAGAATACAGAAAAAGAGACAGAGCTGCGGCCCTAAAGAGGTTACATCTAGTTTCAGACTAGGCAGGACTTTGTAGACTATATATAAAATTGAGCTTTGTCAAAATTATAACTGAAGCCATTATCCCCCACATGTACCCCCCCCCGCACCCCAAAAAAGCTGCTGCATGTAAATGAACTGGATTTTACTGACATATCATAAAACATTTTACATATGAACATTGGGTATGTGTGCTTGGAAGGTTATAAAAGGAACAGTGTTTACTCGTACATAAGAGGGGAAAAAAATCAGAATTCCCAGAAAATTTTATTAGGAGTATCTTCATACTCTCTGCTGAAACCTCAAAAGGACACTTTTTTAAAATTAGTCAAATTCAAATGAGTTAGTAATTCTTTTAATAAACAGTTCTAAAAAGGTCTCGATTTTTAAAAAAACATTGAGGGTTTTTCTTCTACTCTGCTTATGTTTATAAGGCTCTTTTCAATTAATCACTTTCTTCCAATTGACTACATAGAGAAACAGTGAAACAAACACATTGTACAGAGTGCTGTCAAATGCACAATGTAAACAAACTGAACTTTTGTCAGTTTTTCAGTTACAATAATAAATTTAGACAGACCTTATAGTTTGGTCAAACAAACTGAATATTTTATATATGAACACGAATGGGCCCACGACTGTATGTTTTGAAGATTTATTTTTCTGGGGAAAAAATTGCCCACAAACTGCATATTTACAAATAAAAGGCTAAATACTAAAACTCTAAAGAGAATTCTCAAAATACATTTATGAGCCTTATTATGTGTGAGAACATAATTTACTATATTTTTGTTACAGGAAGATAACACTGATAAAGGTAGACCACATATGAATTGAACACACTGACCCATTACTGTAAAGTTCAGGGGCAGGAAGCTTCCTTCAACAAAAACAGGAACACTTCACATTTTAGATAGATGTCTGTATGAACAGGACATGTAATGTTGTGCATTACAGTTTTGCATACTGAAAACAAAACCAGGACCAATTACAGAGAAGGAAGCTATCACTTTATAAAACTTTTTTTAACCTATGTAGGCACTGCTTATTTCAAAAAAATGTTCAATTAAATTTTTATTGGGGGGTGGGGGGAGAAGAGAGATGGGTTGCTTACAAACAAAGCAATACAGGTTTAGAATTTTCAATACCTGCACAAAGTTTTAAGAAACCTAGAAGCGACAAAGGGTCCTGTGGCACCTTATAGACTAACAGAGGTATTGAAGCATAAGCTTTCGTGGGTGAATACCCACTTCTTTGGATGCAAGCAGTGGAAAAAATTGTAGGTTTCAAAAGCCCTCACATACATGCATCTCTCTAACTAGCCATAAGTACCATCGCCCCTAAAAAGAGACAGATGACACCGAACTGCATCAAAATGAGACTCTTCGGACAGAGAGGAGCTCCCAGGAGCTGCTCAATGCCAGCGTTAAAGGGAAGGAACAAAAGAATTTTAAGGAGTAATCATATAGGTTCCTTGAGAAGGGCAAGAGAGAGGGATTTTTATCTTGAAAGGAAGTGGGTTATGTTTTCAGGCCATGGGCTAGGGAGATGCAGAAAGTGAGATCTGGGGTAGGCAGCACTATAGAGGGAATGCGATGTTATTCCAGCAGGGAGACAGATGTGGGGGAAGAACATCTGGCAGAAGAAGAAACAGGTAGCTATTTCTGAGGCGACAGCATGATTATCCCGGCAGCGGAGCGGAGGCTCCCCGGGGAAGGGAGCCAGGGACAGTGGAGGGAGACCGCTCTGGCAGGAGATGAAGCTGCAGAGAAGTGACTACCCCGCTCAGGGGATGCACGCCAGGGAAGGGAGGGGGCCGTTACCCGGCGCGGGGTGGGGGGAGGTCGCTCGGCAGGGGTCAGAGGACGCCAATGCACAGGGGCAGGCTGGGGGCGGGGCTCCCTGTCACTAATCACCGGAGCGGGGCGGAGGCCGGTGTGCAGACGCTGGGGCCACGGACGGGTCAGCGCTCTCTGGCTACCGGGCGCGCTGGGCCCGGCGACCGCGGCTCTGCCCCGCAGGGCACGAAAAAGGCGGCGGGGGCCCGGCCCCGCGGGTGACAGCGACGCCGCGCGGGAGCAGGGCGCCGCCTCTCACCTCCAGGGTGGACACCGTGCTGGTGAACAAATCCTCGCCGTCCTCCAGCTCCTCGAGCTCGGGCTGCCTGGCGTCCCCGAGCGGAGGGGGCTCCCTCTCCGCCGCCATCTTCCCTTCCGTACTGGGTTGCGCGCTCCAGGTCCTCTCAGTCACGTGACGAACAGGACCCGCCCCGTTTAGCACGTGACTAGAGCGCGCGCCCCCGTCCCTGTCTCCGGAGCCAGGGGGTAGGAGCGCGCCTGTTGAGCAGCGGCCGTTTTGGAGCGCTGGAAACTGAGTGTTCGGAGAGGCGGGGCAGCGGTAGGCCCCGCCCCGCACTGCGGCCAGTCCAGGTGTCGCTGGCTGTTCTAGGATCGGGACAATCGCCTCCTCTCAGCTCCGCGTGTAGCCTCAGCCCCCGCCACCCCGGCCCTAGATCCCCGGGGGCGGGACGGGCTCGAGGCGAGGACGGGCTTAGCTGCGTTCACACCTGGGCCGGCTAGTGGTGCAGGCCAAGGACTCGGAGAGGCGCTGGGCGGCGGGGCTGCTGCTTTCCTCGGCCTTGCCCTGCGCAGGGCCCCCGGGCAATTCGAACACCCCCCGCCCCATTTCAATCCCTGGGTCACGCCACCGCCTCCCACATAGTCCCGCCGCCGTCCCTGTGCTGGCAATGAAAGTCTTCTGCTCTTCAGCTGCTCGTAAGGTGCTGGCCCCAGTTCATTGCTCTGAGGATTGGTTCTCAACCTATTTATCACTGTGGGCTGCATGTGTGGTCCACAAAGTGTTAGCTGGGCCCTAGGTTGAGAACCACAGTGTCCCCCACCTAACACTCCTCCCCCCCCCCCCCCCACAAACCCTTATGCCCAACACTCTCCACAGAGCGGAACCAGAAGCCAGAGAGTGGGGTGGCAGTCAGGGCCTCAGGCCCTCTGTGTAGGGTGACCAGATGCCCTGATTTTATATGGACAGTGTAGTGGCACAAATTGCTCCCTGGCAGAATTCCCTATGTGGGTTGTACTGAGCATGCCACTACACTGGCAGCCCGGACCGTGAGCCTGCTCGGTGGGGCCGGCCAGCAGCTTAGACCCATGAGCCCACCGTGTGGGGCCAGGCAGCAGCCGGCCCCCTGTGCAGGACCGGGTGGTAGCCTACCACCCAGACCCTGAGCCTGCCGGGTGCCAGCCAATTGCCTGGACCCCAGAGCCTGCTGCGCGGAGCCAGCGACAGCCCAGGCCCTGGTCCCCATGGCCTTTTGCACAGAGCTGAGCTGGGCCATAGCTGTGTGCTAATTGGGCCGCATGCAGGCTGCTGGTTGAGAACCGTTGCTCTGAGACTAGGCCCATGTTAGCTCTGTAGGAGGACCCTTTTGGTGATAATCCAGTAGGTTGAGTGCTCACCAAGCCTAAATCCACCTATTCATTGGTAAATTTTAAGTTTCCTCTATGCCTATTATATTCAAATTAGTTAATGTACATAAAGTAACCAGATAGCAAGTGTGAAAAAGCAGGTCAGGGGGTAATAGGTGCCTATATAAGAAAAAGCTCCAAATATGGGGACTATCCCTATACAATCGGGACATCTGATCACCCTAAATGTACATAATGTTTTATGTAGTCACAACCATCCCTACTTTTTTCCTTTTCTGCTCCACATTACAACCACGCTCCATTGGGTTATTAAAACAAAACAAGGAGCTGGGTATTTAAACACAGCTCTGGCTTGAAGCAGGTTTCTAATGTGGTTGACTGGAGTGGACCACTGCAAATATGACAACATCCAGCAATACTCAGTTTGGGCTTCCAGTTGCTACACTCAGTTTGGGTTCTTCTCCAGGCACTATTGTCATCCCCATCACCCAGACAAATGAAGTTAGCCATAACATATTAAAATTGTTTCACCTTTGCAAAGTTGTCATGAAAATTTACTAGCCTGAACTTTGCTGTTACTATGATGCTTCATTTATTTATTTAAACCTGACAGTGTACTTCTCCCTGTATAACTAAAAGTTGGTCTCTGCCCCCCCAATGACTTGCAATCTAAGGGCCCAATCTTTCAAACACTTGATTACTGACCATATTGTGAATAAGCCCATTAACTTCAGTGGAGCTCATGAGTAAAGCTACTCAGATGCATAAGTGCTTGCAGGATCAAGTACTAAAAGATTCTTAGGAGACGGGATGCAATGGTAAGAACAGAAATACAGGTAGCTGCTATTTTTATACTTCTTTTTGTGGACCTCAGGGAAATAAGTAAGATGTTAAAAGGGGTTGGATGGTTAATTGTAAAACTAATGAGGTTTTAGTGTCTAAATCCTTGATTTAGAGTACAACGTTGCCAGTAATTAAGATTTAATCACAAGTCATGATCTCCCAATTTTTGTTATCAAATGTAAATTTTGCCATTACCTTCAGTGGTACTGACGTCACAGACTGCCTTCATTCAAGACAACTAGCACTGCTGTAAAGCGAGGCTGCTACTAGTAAATTGGGCTGTGGTCTCCAGTGGTTTCAAGGGGGACTAAAGCTGGGATATCCTCAGGGAAGATGCCACTTCTTATGCTGTGCTGGACAAGAAATTGTAAAGAGATAGAGAAGTGTTGTAGGTGGCGGTAGATTTTGAAGTGAATGGAAACATGTAAGGTAGGAAGGAGACTGCAGGAATCTAGGGGAATGTGAGGGACAGGAAGGAGATTTTTGAGGTGCAGAAAAGTGAGAGGAGCTGAAGAGACAAGGTGGGTGATTATATCTTTTATTGTACCAGCTTTGTTACTGAAAGAGAAAAGCTTTTGAATTACACATAGCTCTTCTTCAGGTCTGGAGAAAGACTTGGGGTGACAGGAGTATGGGGCATAGGAGAGATCTGGAGTTATAGGGAATGTAGGACAGAAAGAGAGAGATGGGGTGGACAGGGGAATGTGGTGTGCAGAAGGAAACTGAGGGAGTGCAAAATAAAAAGGGCACAATGAATGAAAATGTACGGGGTAGGAGACCAAGAAGAAAGTATCAGGGACAAAATAGGGGAACAGAAGGCTATAAGTAAGGCAGGAATGGCGAATTTGAGTGGGGTGAAGGACTCCATGTGGTAGGGAGGGAGATGGAGAATGATAGCATGGCAGCTTCCCCATATCAGGGATGGAAGAGTAAGTGGAGTCCACCTGAGAAGGCAGTGTATGCATGATAAATATGTATGCATTTAAAGTTGCATGTTGAATCTGAAATGATAAATGAAGAGTGGTCAGTTTCTCCATAAAGGTTCAAAACTCAAAAGGAACAAGGAGCCCCCAATCATGCACAATTTAATATTTTTAAATCTCATGATTTAAGCAAATCTTATTAATTGTTTTGTTTCTTCTTCCCTGCACAGGCAGAGTCTGTGAAGTGTTTAGAGGGCTCTGATTGGGACGATTAAAACCCTCTAAATTGTATCTGCATTTCAGAATTTTTCAGAGGAGGAGGAGGAGTCCAAGACCACTGTTCTCCCCTCATTTTATATCAACCTTTGGATTAAGTTTCTTTCTGACTGTTAATTGATTTTATGTATTGCTGACTCTGTTTGTGACATGGCAGGGTGAATCATTAATTAAGGTGTCTTTGGCCTGAAGAAAAATGTAAGTGATAAATGATTTTTGAGTTTGGTCTTGGAAGATATGAAACTACTATGTGAATTGTTGCCACAGCGAATGAACAATTTTTAGGGACAGGCGATCATTATGTATAAACATAGCTAGCAGTTTTCACACAGATTCAAAGAAATTTCAAACAATGAGTTAAGATGCTGTTAGTGCAGCAATTGCAGAGACACAAACCCTCAGCAGTAGTACAAACCGAGACACACAATGCTGAGTATTAAAGCCTATTTTATAAGCTGAGAGCTACAAGTATTAGGTCCTGATCTTAGGAAGATGTAGTTATATAACTAGTGTTTAGGTATCTTAGTAGGCCCATTGACTTCAGTGGCATATTCATGTGAGTAAGTGTTTCAATGACCTGGCCTTAAGTTATTACTTCTAAATGGCTCTTATTCCTGTATTCACTGAGACTTGATTCATACATTCTTATATTGTTTCAAAATATTAAGGTATATTATAATGCTCATTTAAAAATACTTAATGTCAAGTGTCAGCGATGTTAGCAGCAGGGCCTAACTATGGGGCATTAGCAAATACAGTCAAATCAAGTTTAATGTATAAATCGTTTATGATTTTTTATGAGCACAAAAGTATTTTCCAATTTATTTTTTCCTTTATGGAAAGCAGCTTTTGAAAAAGTTGTTTTTAAGCACGCTATTCATTTACTAGAACAGAAGTGGGCAAACTATGGCCCGCAGGCCACATCCGGCCCACGGGACAGTCCTGGCCGGCCCTTGAGCTCCCAGCTCGGGAGGTTTCAGGGTTCCCTCCCCACTCTGAACTCTAGGGTAAAGACGTGAGGACCCGCATGAAGACCCCATAAGCTTATTTCTACCAGCTTAGGTTAAAACCCCCAAGGTACAAAATTTCCTGCACCCTGAGAAATGCTTCTCTCACTGCCACCATCAAGTGGTTTAAACAGGAACCCGGGAAAGGAACCACTTGAAGTTCCCCTTCTCCCCAAAATATCCTCTCAAGCCCGTACGCCCCCTTTCCTGGGGAGCTTGAGAATAATCTCCTAACCAATTGGTTACACAGTGATCTAAAAACCCACCCCCGGGGTTTTAGAACCATAGAAAACAGTCAGCTTCTTAAAAGAAGGATTTTATTAAAACAAAGAAGGTAAAAATCATCTCTGTAAAATCAGGATGGTAACTATTTTACAGGGTACTCAATTTCCAAACTCAGAGGGATTCCCCCTCTGGACAAAACCTTAAAGTTACAGAAAAAACAGGAATAACTCCTCCCTCTAACACAGGGAAAGATCACCAAGCAAAACAAACAAAACCTATTCGCAATGCTGACTAGGCTGACCAGGCAGCAAGTGTGAAAAATCGGGATGGGGTGGGGGGTAATAGGAGCCTATATAAGAAAAAGACCCAAAAATTGGGACTGTCCCTATAAAATCAGGACATCTGGTCACCCTAATGCTGACTAACTTACTTGAAATATGGAAGGTTTGATGAGACTGTTTTTGGAGGAGATTGATTTTCTGCAGGTCCTTTTTGTCTCCCAAGATCACACTGGCTCAGACAAAGAGGCACACACAAAACCTTCCCCCCTCCCAAGATTTGAAAGTATCTTGTCCCCTTATTGGTCAGATGCCAGCCCGGTCAGGCGTCAGTCTGGCTACCTGCATTTCTTAACCCTTTACTGGTAAGAGGATTTTATAGCACTGCATCAGACCCTCTCCCCCTTCCCTTTATATTTATGACAGGAGGCAGTGATTTCCCTACGCCCCCCCACCCCCCAAGTTTTGTGAACTAGTTACATGCAGTGTTGCCAATTTAGTGATTGTTTGGGAATTTGAATTGAAATTGAAACATTAATACACACTTTAAAAGCATATAAAGTATATGATAAAATACGTGTATCTGAAAAAGTGTAATAGATTTGAAAAGTATGAACACAGATTAGCTTTCTTATACAGATTTTGTTTTTTGTGACTGTCAGTGCATTCATTTCGGTGATATTGGCCAACCTAATAATTTCAAATGATGATTTGTAAGCAAAGTTTAAATGAGCTCTCCCTGACAGCTAGTGATGAGCTGGGGACTGGGGGGAAAGGCTTCAGGACCAGATTGTATTTACATTCACACCTAATCTACCTAGGTATCCAGCAAACAGAGCTGTGTTGCCCAAGTGATAGATTTTGGCTGGGTTTGGGTTACAAATCACTTGAATGCAGGGGGTAATGAAATGTTGTTGTTTTTACTGTATGAGTAAAGGGCAATAGAACTGTCCTTAGCCTGTGCTGATTGAGGGCATCAAGAGAGAGGGTGGGGACAGGTGTTTTGCTTTATGGTATGCCTGAGTCACAAGTACTATTTGACCTATGCCTCTCCACTGTTTAAAGACAGAGCTGATTAGGCTTCATAGAGAGTCTTTTGGTTTGTTAAGTGACCACTAGAGCTGAAATCTCTGATAATCAGGTCTAAGTGCTTAGACCTGCTGTGGGACAGTGTTTCTGTGGATGAGACGGCCCAGTCTGCACTAGCACCGAAGTTCCTCTCACCCCGAAGATCTGAAATCACTGAGAGTCGGGTGGAACCGCGAGAGACCGACTCACAGAGGTCACAATGGCAGGTGGCAGCAGAAGGTGACAGTGTAGGGCTATTGGGGCAGAGCAATAGCATGAACGGTGGCATGACAAACAACAGCGGCCAGAGCATTGGACTTAGGGTGACCAGATGTCCCAATTTTATAGGGACAGTCCCAGTTTTTGGGGTCTTTTTCTTATATAGGCTCCTATTACTCCCCACCCCCTGTCCCGATTTTTCACACTTGCTTTCTGGTCACCCTAATTGGACTATGTTTTAGTGACCTTTCTCCAGAAGCTATATTTGTGACTGGGAAACTTATATAAATATATGTTTCCTAGTAGGCCAAGATTTTAAAAATGCATTATTTGCCAAGATCATTATCTCACATCATTGCTATCTCAAGAGGTCATTATCTTGGGGAGTTTCTGTACTAAACTTTTTTATTATTATAATTATTTTTAATGTAAGAATGGCTATATTTGGTCAGATCAATGGTCCATCTATCCCAGTATCCTGTCTTCCGACAGTGACTGTTCCAGGTGCTTCAGAGGGAATGAACAGAACAGGGAATCATCGACTGATCCATCCCCTGTCGTCCACTCCCAGTTTCTGGTCAATAGAGGCTAGGGACATTCAGATCATGATGTTGCATCCCTGCCCATCTTGGCTAATAGCCATTGATGGACCAATCTTCCATGAACTTATCTAGTTCTTTTTTGAACACTGTTGTAATTTTGGCCTTCACAACATCTCTGGCAAAAAGTTCCATGGGTGACTGTGCATTGTGTGAAGAAATACTTCCTTTAAAACTTTGTTTTAAACTTACTGCCTATTAATTTCATTGGGTGACCCCTGGTTCTTTTGTTAAGTGAAGGGATAAATAACACTTCCTTATTAATTTTCTCCTCACCAATCAAGATTTTATAAGACTCTATCATATCCACTCTTAGTCGTCTCTTTTCGACGTTGAAAAGGCCCAGTCTTCTCTCCTCATATGGAATCTGCTCCATACCCCTAATCATTTTTGTTGCCCTTCTCTGTACCTTTTTCAATTCCAAGATATCTTTTTTGAGATGGTGTGACCAGAACTACACGCAGTATTTAAGATGTGGGCATGTCATCGATTTATATAGTAAAAGTGGAGGAGCTTGGTTTGCCACACTGATCAGCTAAGCCAATACTGACAACCTATATGAAAAGGCTGCAAAACACCATGCTTCTGGACTGCATCAACATGCAGGAAGCCTTATAAGCCAGTCACTGTCAAAGCCAATTTTAGAAGAACTTAATGAGACTGTTAAGAATGCTGGAGACACAACTCAGTTTATGTGAACCAACATGGCTATTGCATCATATTTTCTGTTTAGGCAAGAGATACCACACACTACAAACTAGAGGCCTATGTTAAGTGCATTGTCACTTGTTAATCCTGAAGTTGGACACTGGTTCCGAACAAGACTGGCAAATGCTCACTATCTTTCTGCAAAAAACTCAGCTGACTCTCTTGAAACATGTGGTGCAACAGTGAAAGACTCAGGAGTTGAAAAAGTGAAGGGAATTCTCTCGCTATATTCAAAATATGTGCACACATGGCCAACAAATGCACCAATGCAACTAGGCATCAAGAATTAAGTCATTACGTATGTTATCTTGATGTCCGTGGTAGGCCAGTAGATGCATTCTAGATGTTCAGTTATAGAAGACACATCAGCTGCATCTGTGACATCTTAGAAGAGTTAAATGCTTGTAAATTGAACCCCAAACAGATGGCTGCTTGTGCATTTGATGGAGCTACAAACTTCTCTGGAAGACATAGTGGAGTACAAGCTTTGCTCAGAGAAAAGTGTAACCCTAATCTCTCCTATACATACTGTAGAGGCCATCTACTCCAGCTAGCACTAGTACAAGCTACAGAATCTTCAAAAGACATTAAAAAGCCACAAATTTAATGGCTTTTTTATACTCTTTTTTTCAGCAAGAGTCCAAAAGGACTGAACATTTTGGAAACAAATAGAAGATACACTGGGATTGAAGTTCAAATGAGTCCAACCTGGGAAAACCTGTTGGCTTTCTCATGAGTGACTCTTGGCAGTTGTCTTAAAATTACTGCAACCATTATTACTGGCTTTAGAAAGTATCCACCAAGTTAGGACAGATATAAGTAGTGAGGCTGGTGGACTACTTTTGTTACTAAGTTCAGAGAAGACTATCGCCATTCTCTCTCTTGTAAGTCTACTGTTGAAACCACTTGGGTCATTAAACAATGTAATCTAGGCATCTGCTAAAACAGTAGTAGATCTTTGTCCAGAAATAGAAGCTATCCTTGGATCAATCAGAGATATCCATTGAAAATGTACTAGAAGAAGCAGACTTCAGTCCAGAAGTTGACTAATGAAGGTACTTATATTGACTCCATAAGTGAAGAGGACAAGAAGTGTTTGTTAAGCCACCTGAAAAAGTACAAAGACTTGATTCTTACAAATCTACAATAGAGATTTTTGGATTCTATTCAACCTCCACGTAGCTTTTACAGATGCCTGTCTTATAAAACACCTATAGTTGAGTGGAGTGAGGGACTACCAGCAACAGGGCTGCTATGTGATCAGGGCAGAATAGAGAATTTTGAACACAGAGTGGAATATCATATGATGAACGAATGAAGATTTAACTTCAACTTCTTTATCATCACTAGTGGTTAAACCCAATCTTTGTGCTATGTTTCCTGCAATTAAAGTAGGAATTCATCTCTTGCTAATCCCAGTCACAACAGCTACAGTTAAACATAATTTTTTCTCATTGAATAGAATTTTGTGTTCTGAAAGAAGTCGCCTTCTGCCTGATCATGGGCATATCATGAAGGACTAGAAGTAACGGACACACAAGAAGACACCAAGGAGTGCAAAATTACAACAAGAAACCAAGACTGATGTAGATGTAGTGCTTCATAGTAGGCTTGAGTAGCCAACTTTAAGTTTTGTGATGGTTTTAAAACATGAGTTAAATCTAATAAAATGGTCCTGAAACATTTTTCAGTTTTTACTATAGTGCCATACAGCCCACCTTTGCCCTCACAGTCTCAGCCCTCGTCGGCCCTCACCTCCCCCCTGAATATTTCAACACCCCCCCTAATTTCAATTCCTGGGGAAGACACTGACAAAAGGCTAGTCCCCGGCCTCTCCCCCGCTGTCCTCCCTCCCCCGCACTCTCAGTTCGCTGCGCTGCCCGCGCTCTGGCCCACCACTCCTGCTGGGCAGCGCGGCAGCGTGGCTGGCTCTGGCTGTGCAGTGGGGCTGCGAGCTCCTGCTGCTTTGAGCAGCATGGTATGGGGGTGGGGAGCCCTGGGAGGGAGCGGTCAGGAGACAAGGAGCAGGGGGGCTTGGATGGGTCGGGCGTTCTGGTGGGGGGCGGGCAGTCTGGGGACAGGGAGAGTTGGATAGGCATGGGAGTCCCAGGGGGCCTGTCAGGGTTGGGGGGGGGGGTGGATAGGGGTCGGGACAGTCAGAGAACAAGGAGCAGCGGGGGTTGATGAGTCAGAGGTTTTGAGGGGGGCATTCAGGGGGCAGGAAGTGGGAGCAGGTGGATAGGGGGCAGGGGCCAGGCTGTTTGGGGAGGCACAGCCTTCCCTACCCGGCCCTCCATACAGTTTCTGTGGAGTTATTTCCTGCGGCCCGCCATAGGCGCCGACTCCACTGGCAGCCAAGCTCCAAACATTACTGAGTGTTTATATTTTATTAAAACCCCTCTTTGCATTACAGTTTTTAAAAAGTTAATACATTGACTTTTAATATAATACTATATTACTGTTCATTTTTGACTATACTTTTGTATCATTGTATGAAAAGGTTTCAGTGATGCGGCCCTCGGGCCAATTTACTAGTTCTCAGGTGGCCCTCGTGGTAATTTGAGTTTGAGATCCCTGATCTAGTTCAATGTCCCTTCTCTTTGTTGCTCTTGAATGTGAAATGAAAACAAAGGAAAGAATGAAATCATATGTATTTTTCTTTCAGGCTTTGCTCCCCCCAAGCACTGCCACATCACCAGGAAAGACAAAGAAGTGTTCTTCAAACCATGGAATTGTCATATATGACAGCCTTGACCAATCCAGATAATGTTCGAATACAGCTGCAGGAAGTGCTTAACAAAAGGCTCCCTCAGGAAAGGTGTTGACTCTTCTCAGGTTCTGAATGAGTGTCCTCCACTCCTGCTCACTTCAGGGCAAGTTATGGGTTTTCAGTTCTTAGCAGAAAGTGCTCATCCCCTCTCTGGATTGAAATCTTACAGATCTGTCTCCCCCAAAAAACAAAACAAAAAAAATATTTAAATTCCGGAACAATTTTTAAAATGTTGGAACGTCAATTAACAACTTTAGATATTTGATATTGATATGAAGGAGTCTTGTGATGGTGTAGGTTCTAAAAACTTGTTTGTTTTAAAGAAAAATATTTTACTTCAGTGTAAAGATTTAAACAAACTCATACTTATTAAAATAAACTTAAAATGGACTTCAGAAGATATTGAACTTAAGAAACAAAATAAAGATGTAGCCAACTACAAAAGCAGTTTCTCCTCCCTTGGTGTTCACACCTCAACTGCTAGAAGAGGGCCTCACCGTCCCTGATTGAACTAACCTCGTTATCTGTAGCCTGACTCTTCCCTGCATATTTATATCTGCCCCTGGACATTTCCACTGCTTGCATCCGACGAAGTGGGTATTCACCCATGAAAGCTTGTGCTCCAATACCTCTGTTAGTCTACAAGGTGCCACAGGACCCTTTGTCGCTTCTAAAATAAAGATGGTCTGTTTCACTGGCACTGGAAAGTACATTTTTTCAAAACACATCCATTTTTCACCTGCCTGCACCAGATAAGATTAGTATTGAATCCAGCCTACACTGCTAGTAATGGATATGAAATGAAAACCACTTATAAGTCTTCAATAAGTCTTAACTTACTGGTGTCATAGACGTTAAATAAGTCTTGATAACTTGCAATTTGTATAGTGGGTTTTATTGTGGGAAGAGAAACCAGGGAAATTGTTTCCCTAAACTAAAGGCTCAAAATATACAAATACTTTCCAGTCAGAAAGGATATTTCTCCCACCTCTAAATATTTTTATGTGGTTTGTATTATCATTATGACACCCAACGTATTTTAGCTGGGTTAGTCATTTCTAGATCTTTGTAGGCTTCCTGTTCCACTATGCCACTTCTGCAAATTTCTCAAATACATAACTGGGAATGTACAATGTTAGTTTATTTGGAAATTATGATTCTGCTACAAAGGGCATTTTTTGTAGTCTGGCCTTACATCATAAAAATGTCATCTTTATCTTTGTTCTTTTCGATTAGGAAGATTATATATTTATTACTCGCTCTAAAACGTTGGCATGTATATCAACATAATATAGTGCTTAGGTACAATTATCTTATGGCTTTCCACTGGTTTTAAGGAATTACTACAGAGTAATCGCTGTTTTACTGCAGAGAACTTTTTCCTGGGTGTCTGGCTGGTGAATCTTGCCCACATGCTCAGGGTTTAGCTGATTGCCATATTTGGGGCCGGGAAGGAATTTTTCTCCAGAGTAGATTGGCAGAGGCCCTGGAGGTTTTTCGCCTTCCTCTGCAGCATGGGGCACAGGTCACTTGCTGGAGGATTCTCTGCATCTTGAAGTCTTTAAACCATGATTTGAGGGCTTCAATAGCTGAGACATAGGTGAGAGGATTATTCTAGGAGTGGGTGGGTGAGATTCTGTGGCCTGCATTGTGCAGTAAATCAGACTAGATGATCATAATGGTCCCTTCTGACCTTAAAGTCTATGAGTCTTAAAGTCTAATGAGACAGTCTTAACTATTTCTATTACTTCATCAAGATTCAAAATTTACATGGTTAGTGTTAATGTGGCTAGACTATTAATCTGTGTCTCAAATACTTTGGAGTACCTATTACACCACTTAATAAAGTATTCCACAGAAACAAATCAGAACAAAGTCAAAGAACAGACATAAGGTGTTAGTTACAGCATTATGGTCACTCATAACAGTATTCACAGTTTTAACTTGTTCTTTGACTACAGAATAAAATGTTATTTATAACATTAATAACATTATAACTTAATCTGGCAATCCTTCAGAAATGCTGATTGCTTAAGTAAATATAGATGTAATGTATAGTTAGTAAAAAGTAGTTCCAGTTTTAATGCAGAGGCTACATTTAGGTGCAAACCAACATATTTTAATAGTTACTAACCAATGAGTTCATTAGGAAAATAACTAAAGTAGAAATACAAAACAAAATTAAAATCAATTTAAATAAACGTTTTCTTCCTGATCTAAAGCATGATTAAAATTGGTGATTTAAATCAAAGTGATTTAAATCACTGCACGCTGAGATATACTGAGCCCAGTTCTGTCCTAAGAGATGTCTGTGGAATTCTCACGCATGCATATCTGAAGGCTTAGAACATCTGCAGTCATTTTAGTTTATGTACATGGATATAACTGAATTCCCAGCGTTTTTTCTCCTTTCTCATCTGTCATCTCAAATCTTGTCAATAGCCAAGTGTTTTTCAAATCAGTATTTAAAAAGAACAATGTCAGCTTTTTTTAAAAAATGCCAGTAAGGACAGCATAATAGAAAGGGACCTACAGAGGCTGGATATAACAAAATGAGACTCATCTTGGAAAAATGCAGATTAGTAGATCTTGGTGGGGAAATAACCCAAAACACAGATAGGCAAATGAGAGAGAAAGAAACTGGGAAACCAATATGCTGAAAAAGAACTCAAGGTGATAGTGAAAACCCAACTATATACAAGCTTGCAATGTGTAATTGAAAACAAACAAAAAGAAAAAATACCAAATACCAAAACAATGTGATTTTTTTCATGTTTTTCTCAGAGCAAGAAGATATTAGTTCCTCTATGTTGTGACGGGGAAGGCCAGATGGCTATAGTAAAGTGGTGAGGAACAGGTATGTTAGCCCCAGGTTAAACAAATTCCTGGTACCATAGTAACCAAATGGCAGTTGCTCCAGGTTAATCAAGACACCCGGACCCAATTAAGATCCTTCTAGAAATCAGTGGCGATAGCTAAGTTGATTGGGACACCTGAAGCCAATCAAAGGCTGGCTGGAACTAGTTAAGGGCCTCCCAGTTAGTCAGTTGGGCGCGCACATGTTAGGAGCTGTAGGAGGAAGCTGTGCTGTTGGAGGAACTAAACAGTACAAACCATATCAGACACAAGGAAGGAGGCCTTGAGGTAACGGTGAAGTAGATATTGAGGAAGTGGGGGCTGCTGTGGGGAAGTGGCCAAGGGAATTGTACACGTCCTATTTCCAAAAAGTCAGCTACCACTATTAGGGTCCCTGGGCTGGAGCCTGGAGTAGAGGGAGGGCCTTGGCTCCCCCCTCCCCTCCTCGATTAATCACTGAGACTGGGAGACAACGGAGACTGTGTGAGGGAGAGTTGCTTCTCCTCACTTCCCTTGCTGGTTTATGATGAAAATGGCTCAGTAAGCTGTGACCCTTGCCTCTAGAGAGAGAAGGGTTACGTGATGGGTCATGGTGAGCCTCTGAGGCTAGCAAAATCTGCCAAGAAGCGCAGGACCCACTGAGATAAGGACAGAGCTTTGTCACAATATATAAACAGTACAACATTAACATGACATAATACAGAAACTTACAGATCACAGAAACCTAAAATAAAGTCCTACAAGGCGGCAATTGCCCAGGGGCCCGGACGATTTAAAAGGGCCTGGAGGCCCCCGGCAGTGCAGCAGGGCTAAGGCAGGCTTCATGCTCACCCTTGCTCCACGTCGCTCCCAGAAGCAGCCGACACGTCCCTGCGGTCCCTGGGGAGGGGGTCTCCGCAGGCTGTCCCCAGCCCGAGCGCCAACTCCGCAGCTCCCATTCGCCAGGAACTGCGGCCAATGGGAGCTCTGGGGTGGTGGCTGCTGGCAGCAGCGTGCAGAGACCCCCTGGGCCCCCTGCCTAGGAGCTGCTGAAAGAGGGGTGTGCCGGTCATTTTCAGGAGCTGCCCAAGGTAAACGCTGAGCCCCTGACCCCCTCCTGTACCCCAACCCGCTCGCCAAGATGTCTTCAGCCCCCTCTCCACACACACACTTTACACAGCTCTCAGTGATTTCAGCTGCTAATGGGGGAGCCTCACTGCTGGTGCACACTGGGCAGTCTCTTGCAATAGAGACGCTGCCCCAAAGTATCAGTGGTATCAGTGATTTCAGGTTTGCAGCATGTAACAAGACTCTCAATTGAGTCTGAATTAGCTCTTTTATCATACCATGGAATGAGGAATGGTTAAATGGTATCTAGAACCTTAAACAGGGCCTACACCACCAGGCACAAGTACCTGTCTCCACCCTCTCTTAACTCATTGGGCTTTGGAACCCATGTGCCCTGCCTAGCGAGTGCTGTTCAGTTGAGAGTGAGTCCCTCCATTGGGGTATGCCAGGTACAGTTCTGCTGCCCTTGGTTCACACAACAAGGATAACAACCCTTTATTACTCCTGCCCCAATAACAAGGAGACTGGGGATCCAACACCAGCCACAAGTGATCATTTAGGCAAGCAGGCCCATCATTCTGAGCACCTAGGCAGGGTGGGTGTGTCCATGCAAACAAGATCAGTTTCTGAAGTCTTTTTCCACAGCTCACCACTAGATGTAAGCGGAGAGCTCATCCAGACTCTGCTTACATAAAGAAGGGATTGAAAAATTAAATAGATTAGACTCAGTCTGCAGTAGAGTTCGATATACTTTTCGTTCCTGTGTATTTTAAATACTGGGAATGGCTGAATTCTAGTGGACAGCTATTGTTGGACCATTGTAGCTTTTTCTCTGAATACACATAAATTGTTTATGATTGTATGCATCAATGCTGATTGTTAAATTGCATGTACATTGTGCCACATGAATTTTTATGCTCATAATATATTCTGAAACAAAATGATATATCTGGCTACAGTATAACAAATAGTTTATAGAAGTTATCAGATTAATTTATCCCTTTTTCCTCTTATGAAATAGCCATATACAGAATTCAAATTCACCACATTTATTATTTTTGTCTCTATAGCCCAACTGAAAACAATGTTGCAAATATTTGATCCGGGATATTCAAAATTAGAGCTGTGCTGCTTAGTAATGTTTGTTCAGATAAGTCATGTGGTATTTTCCCTGACTGGAGGAGTGCATGGGAACTTCTAGCAAGACTAGTCAAATGTGCAAATTAAAAATGCCATTACCCTGAATATTCTGTCACGAGACACTGAAATCACTTTCCACAAGCATTTGTGCTATTATGTAGGTATGGTGCCATTCTTGCTTAGAATGATAAGGCTTTTCTTTTGTTTTCAATAACCTATGTACATGATAGCCCTGTAATATTTACAGTAGAAAAAAGTTTTAAAAGAAAACCTCAGTCATTCAAATGTTCATGTAAGAATGGCTAAAACAAAATCATTTTCAAATTTGAATGGCTGTTTGTAGATTTATTTATTGCAGTGTTTGCTCAGCTATGCATTTGGTCCTTAGTTTGGGTAAAATTCACACTTGTGAATAGAGCTAGCCCAAAGTCTATGCAATACTAAAGGCCAATTTAAGCCCTCTGTGACGTTGCACCCCATAATACTTTATAGAAATATGCTTATGAGTGTAAATATGACATAACTGGAATATGTTTTATGCTAGATATGCCATGTAACATATCTTTGCAACAGTTATGATCTACTGAATATATTCATCCTATTGGTATGCATGCATCATTTTTATGTCTGAAGTTATGCGTGTTTGCTCTATGCTTGTATTTAAAGTGTTTGCTGTAGGAAGCACATAAGACAGATTTGGTCAACATAGTGTGAAGGGATTATTCAAGTAATTGGGAGTACTTAACTAACAATGGACTTTGATAGATGCCAGTCCACATCTGAGCTTTCCTGGGAACGTTCAAACTAACATGTAAACAATGGCGTCAGCCTGCAAAAAGCTGAATCATTCATAGACATGTGACTTGCTTAAGTGGCTAGAGACCCCATCTTGTTAGGGTGACCAGACAGCAAATGTGAAAAATCGGGACAAATGTGGAAAATGGGTGGGGGGGGGGGTAATAGGAGCCTATATAAGAAAAAGACCCCAAAATCGGGACTGTCCCTATAAAATCAGGACATCTGGTCACCCTACATCTTGTGGCTGTGATGTTGCACAAGAGAAAGATTATTTAAGGCCCTGGAAGCCCCTCCATTTTGTCTTCAGCTGGCTCAAAAGATACCTGAAAGAAACTGGAACAAAGGACAGTAACTGCAGGGGTGTGAGTGATTGCTGGACCCAGACTAGGAGGAAGTCTAGTCTGTAAAAGAAGCTTATTGGAACATCTCTGAGGGTGAAATTTACCTGCATTTAGTTTCCTACCGTTTCAGGCTTAGAGTTGCGTGTTTTCTTTTATTTTGCGTGGTATCTTACTTTGGTCTGTCTGTTATTACTTGGAACCACTTAAATCCTACTTTTTATATTTAATAAAATCACTTTTTACTTAATTAACCCAAAGCAAGTAATTCATTCCTGGGGGAGCAAACAACTGTGCAGCTCTATCAGTGTTATAGAGGGCGAACAATTTATGAGTGTACCCTGTATAAGCTTTATACAGAGTAAAGCTGATTTATTTGGGGTCTGGATCCCATTGGAAACTGGGTATCTGGGTGCTGGAGACAGAAGCACTTCTTAAGCTGTTTTCAGTTAAGCCTGCAGCTTTTGGGGGATGTGATTCGGACCTGGGCCTGTGTTTGTAGCAGGCTACTGTGTCTAGCTCAGCAAGGCAAGGTACTGAAGTCCCAAGCTGCCAGGGAAAATGGGCTCAGAGGTAATCCCAGAACATCAGGTGGCAGTCACAAGGGGGTTTCTGTGATCCAACCCATCACACCCTATTTAGAATTTAAGTGGTGAATAGGTCTTGTGCTGGCCCTCTGCACAGGGGTGAATTTCACCCTGTATGGGCGTAAATCTTCATCCTTTTATACCTTTTATTAAAGCACCCGACTGCCCTCACCAACTTGTGGTGCAACTGCACTAAAGTCATTGGGGTTGGACCAGATATGATGGCAAGATTTCGCCAATAGTTTTGTAATACATAGTAAAAGAACTAGAAAAGCTAAAATAGAATGGATTTTCAAAATTAAATGGGGTCTAATCTCACTCTTTTACAGTGTAATAGCTTTCTGGTACTCCAATTCCTTTAGGGTTTCAACCTGCTAGACTTCCTGCTTTCAAAGAATGCAAAGATAGTATGTCAGGTCTGTAGTTGGTCCCACTGGAGTTATGAAGGTTTATAGTAATTTACTAATCAATTTTAGCACATACTTTATGAGAGAGGGGTGAATTGTTGTATTTTTGACAGTATATCAATGAAACAAACATTTGTTTTTATTGTTTTCTAGGATGTTGAATTAAGAAGGTACCGCTAGTAAAGATTGTCAGTTTGGTTATAGATTCATATGTAGACTTGTCTGGTCTTTAAAGAAGGTGATAACTGTAGCAACTCATTTTGTTGGACTTTATTTTTGACTTTTTAAAATAGCTGTTTCTTTTGGTTTATTGACTTATCTTTATTCTTCCGTCCAAAACTATTTCAGAGTTGCCTAGAAGGAACAGAGCGGGGTTAAGGAGAAAGGAGTTTCAGTAGCAGAATGAGAGAGGGGAAGATGACCTAATGTTTGCTAGTGCTATTTGGTCAGATCAAAAGCCCTATGTGACAGGTTGTCACCCCTGGGGTGCAGTCTGGGAGCTGTAGGAACTGCTGTGCTTCTCTAAGACACACAACTGTGTTGGGGATACAGCCAGCCTCACCCAGGCCCTGTTATCACCCAACATGACAGCAGGTGGTGCAACTCACCCAAACTAGGCTACCTGAGTGCCAACAGCAGACACCAGCCAGTTTGTCAGCTCCCCAGGCACTCACCCCGTTCTGGAGTATGAACCCAAAATTATACCATCTTGCACTGCACAGCGATCTGTACAGTGTAAGCTCATTAATATGTCCACCCCTCTCTCAATGTGGAGAGGGATATGCACAGTACACTTATGTTAAACCAAGCTGAGATTTTCCTCGGACATTTCAGTCAAAGCCACACCGGGTTAGATTAAAACATATACAAGTTAATTAACTACAAAAGATAAATTTTAAGTGATTATAAAGTGATAGCAAACAGATCAAAGCAGATTACCTAGTAAATAAACAAAACCACAAACTAAGCCTTAGATTATAGAAAGATAGAATATGAATTAGTAGCTGGTGTAGCTGTCCCTGGGGCCACCTGAGCAGCCCTTGGATGGCCCTGGGATCCACCACACTGGCTGCTGCAGAAGTCACGGCAGTTGCAGTAAGACACGGAATCCTACTAATGGCCCATTATACTGAATGGGCCCTTCACAACCAGCTATTTAGATTGGAAGCCTCTTGCCTAGTGGGTGTCGCCCAGGTGTGACTACGTGTGAAATACAAATACATAGTCAATATTCATAACTGCAGATACAAAAATGATACATGCATACAAATAGGATAACCATATTCAGCAACTTTTCCATAGATACCCGACAAGACATATCTTGTACAAAATGCATCATAATTATGCCATAATCAGATCAGAATAATATCACAATAAAGAATATGGGGTGCAGTGTCACATCCTAACTTGACAATCTCTGAAAGAGGATGGGTTTCACCTTTTCAGTGCCACTGGTCAGCTGCCCTCTCTCTAGGCTGCTATGACTGCAAATCTTGCCATCTTAGCTCCTCCAGATAGGATGTAGAGGTATAGGGAATTTTATTTGCTGCTATATCAGGAACTAGCTGTAGAGTAGTCTGCAATGCAATACAGACTAGAGCAGGTCAAAAAGTGTTTCATTTTTGGTGGAAATTTGAATATGAAAAATGACCAAACCCCAACATTTTCTGTTTTCATCTGAAATATTTCAATTTTGGGGTGTCCATAAAAAAAGGGAAGTTTTCTGCAAATAGATACTTTTTTGTTTAATCAAAAACCAGTTTCAACAGAAAAATTTCAGCCAACTGTAATAGGCCCCAATGAGACAACAATCAGTCAGACGAAGGTTCAAAATGTTGGTGGGTAGCGTTCTAGTTGCACCACAACTCAGCAAAGAGGAGAAGAAAAAATTCCATCACCTCACATGGATGAACACACTGTAGATTGGAGTGCTGCTCACCCAACACACCGCTCCAAAGAACTGCAACACAATTGTTCACCACCTTTATTTTTAGTCTTTCCTATGGACCTCATCCCTGTACTACCTGGGCCCCTCATGAATATTAAAGAAATAATCCTTTAACCCCTTGGAAGTAGGGAAAATTATCCCCGTTTTACAGGCTGGCAATTGAGGCACTGCAGGATAAAGTGACTTGCCCAAAGTTACAAAGGAAGTTTGTGGCAGAGCTGGAAAGAGAACCCAGATGATTCTGAGTCAGTCTGATGGCATAATCACAAGACCATCCTTCCTCGAGGGGTACATCTACATGGGGATAAAAACCCATGGCTGAACTCAGTCAGCTAACTCAGGCTCATGGGGGCTCAGGTTCTGGGGCTGAAAAATTGCTCTGAAGACATTCAGACTGCAGCCCTAGCTTGGGCACCCTCGAGAGAGTGCAGGGTCTTAGAGCTTGGCTGAATTATTCAGCCCTGAGTTTGGGCTATTAGAGATAAAGAATCAAGATCAAATTTTGGCCACAACAGTCTAAAGAGACTGGATATTAAACTTGTCTCTCCACAGCTCTATTAGTTAAACATAATTCTGAGTTAACTTGAAGAGAAAAAAAAAAGGCCCTCTCCCCCAATCCCAATATACAACCTCCTCTCGACTAACAAAAACCCAACCAACAAACAGGAATCAGTCAAAATATTCTCTTATCCAGGGATCTGAGGAGCCAACAGTGAATGTTTTGCTTCAAGGGTTTCCAACCATGTTCTCAAAGCATAATTTGATATCCATTTGGATTTTTTTCTCTCTTTGTGAATATATGAGCTATAGGTATGTAAAAGCACATTTTCCCTGAACAATGTACATAGTAGGAAGCAATAATTGCTTTAATGCTAAGTTTTGCAATTCAAATGCTGTTGTGATTTGTATCCTTTACAATTTTGCCACAAGCTGACTTGAGGCATCTGTCTGCACTATAGCCAGACAGAGCAAAAAATAAGCAGGAAAATTGAAAAATTGTCAACATAATCAATTGCCACCAAATAGCATTATTAGCGTATCCAATTACAGTTGGTTACAATTTCCCCCCAAATCAGTGTGCAAACTTGCAGGTCTCTAAGGAATAGTACTGCAAAAGGAAAAACTGGCAATAAAGCCACTAGAGCACCTAGCATTCTTATTCAGTTTTCTACAAGTAATTTTCTGATGTGCAAAGACAACACCAGTGTTTGCAATGTTGCCTTTTTTTTTTTAACAGCGCTTGTACTAACACGTTTACAACTAAACCTAAGCATGATGATGCATTGTGTAGGAGTAAGTTTGGGCTTGGAAAAAGCAATTTTCTCTAAGTTTGCACTGCAACTGATAGCAAATGCTAAACACATTGAAGGCGAAAAACAAGGATCTCTGGGGAATTTTGAGAAAGCAATTAATATACTGTCTAAATTAATTAATAAGCACATTCTTAAGCTACCCAGGAAGAAAACAGACAGTCTCAAGCACTCAGAGAAAGTTCTTAGAGCAATATGTAGGCCAAGCAGAATGAGAGTCCACTGACAAAGAGATGAAAACTTTAGAAAAGTCTTGTCAAATGAATCATGACATCAGAAAAAGATTTTTAAGAACATTTTTTTGTCAACTCGAACCTCAGAATCATAGAAATTAGCTATGGAAAAAAGCATACTGGGTCATGCAGTCCTCCACCCGCCTACTACATGTTGAAGCGACAAAGCGTCCTGTGGCACCTTGTAGACTAACAGAGGTATTGGAGCATAAGCTTTCATGGGTGAATACCCACTTCGTTGGATGCAAGCAGTGGAAATGTCCAGGGGCAGATATAAATATGCAGGGAAGAGTCAGGCTAGAGATAACGAGGTTAGTTCAATCAGGGAGGGTGAGGCCCTCTTCTAGCACTTGAGGTGTGAACACCAAGGGAGGAGAAACTGCTTTTGTAGTTGGCTTCTACTGTCCTTTGTCGCTTCTACAGATCCAGAAACACGGCTACCCCTCTGCTACTACATGTTGTGTCCCACAGTATGTTTGCTGTTGCTTGATCAATCTAGTATTAAATGTGCTCATAGATGTGGTTTCTGGCACCTCTCTTGGGAGAATATAATTAAAGGCCTGATTCTGTAATGAGCTAGCAAGAACAAAGTCTCATTGATGTCAGTGGGATTCCATGGGGGTACAGGTATCCATGGTGGCACATCTATCTGGAGAATGAGGGCTTAATACATCGCAGAGTCTGGCAGTTTTTCCTGATATACAACATAAATTGTCATTTTCTTAATTTCACTCAGTTATTTCTAATTATACAGTCTTGTACTACCATAAGTAATTATTCTCCACCCTGGATATTTATCCCCTTCATGTAGTTAAAGACCAGGGTGGCCAAACTGCGGCTCGTGAGCCGTATGCAGCTCTTTTGTAGTTAAAGTATGGCTCTAGGAACCCTCCACACGCAGCACCTACCAGATTGGGGCTGGTGCTTCTGCCCAGCAGTGGGATGGTGGGGCTAGGGACTTCTGCCAGAGACAACTGCTGCCTGTGAGAGTGGGGGAGGGGCATACTTTAAAGGTTCGGCCCTCCCAACAGCTTGAGTCACATGCCCCCAGGCACACTCCCCTTCTTTCCCTCAGCAGCCCCTCCCATCAGCTCCCAGGTGGTAGCTCTGTGTGGAGAGCCAGTGGCAAACAGCCGAGAGGGGTCTCTGCTTTAGCTCCTTGGGGAGAGAAAGCAGCTGAAGCTCCAGGACCCTCCTCCCAACAGGGCTGAAGCCCCAAGCCCTGGCAGGTATGCCTCAGCTCTCGAACTTCTGAAGATTGTCATATGCATAGCGCCCTACCAAATTCACAGTCCATTTTGGTCAATTTCACGGTCACAGGATTTTAGAAATCATAAATTTCATGATTTCAGATATTTAAATCTGAAATTTCACAGTGTTGTAATTGTAGGGGTCCTGACCCAAAAGGGAGTTGTGTGTGTGTGTGTGGGGGTGGGGAGACAAGGTTATTCTAGGCAGGATTGCAGTACTGCTACTCGTGCAGCTGCTGCTGGTGGCGGCGCAGCCTTCACAGCTAGGCAGCTGGAGAGTGGTGGCTGCTGGCCAGGAGCCCAGCTCTGAAGGCAGAGCTGCCGCCAGTAGCACCACAGAAGTAAGGACAGCATGGTATGGTATTGCCACCTTTACTTCTGTAGAGCTGGGTGCCCGGCCAACAGCTGCCCCTCTCTGGCTGCCCAGCTCAGAAGGCAGCGCAGAAGGGTGGCAATACTGTGACCTCCCTATAATCATAGGCGCCGACTCCGTGGGTGCTCCGGGGCTGGAGCACCCACGGGGAAAAATTGGTGGGTGTGGCAGCTCCCCGCCAGCCCTGGGGCCCGTGCCCAGCTCCCCGCCAGCCCCGGGGCCCGCACCCAGCACACCTCAGCACCAGGCGATGTTGCGGGGCCCCGCCCCCGATGCTGGGTGACGTTGCGTCGGCGGCGGGGCCCCGCAACGTCGCCCAGCGTCAGGGGCGGGGCCCGGGGCGGGGCCCCGCAACGTTGCCCGGCGGCGCCAACGGAAGTCGGCGTCGCTGCCTGCAATAACCTTGTGACACCCCCCCCTCGTTCCCCCACAACTCACTTTGTCAGGACCGCCAATTTGAGAAACCTGGTCTCCCCTGTGAATTTGGTAGAGCTCTACATATGTGGCTCGGAGGGTCAATACGTCTGGCCACCCCATTATAGACTGTTATATTCCAACTTATCCAGGCTCTCTCTTTAGTTCTCTTAATCCTTCCTCAAGTGATATAATATAGATTCTTAGCCTCAGTTAGATTACTGAAAATCTACAGTTCTGTACCAAAATGGCTATTGGTAAACCTGTGGAGAGAGGGTGAGAAGGTGAGGAGAGGGAAAATTTAAAACTTGTTTCAAAAGCTCCAGAAACAAGTTTCCTAGTATATTACAAAAATTACTGTGATGACTTTCCCTTGTGACCAATACAGGAAGAAAAAGTGGCTCCCAATAAAGTGATGCATTAGCTTGAAGTTGCAAACCAGCATCTCAATTCCTTTTAGCTGTTTACAGTTGTACAGATGAAAAATGGAAGGAAGAGAAACCTCCTGCTTCCTGTTGGATAAGATTATAGAACGCTAAGAGTTGAAAAATTAATCTACAACAATAAAACATTTTTACCCTTTCTCGTAAGTACAAGATGACACACACTGAAATTAAAAAGGTAATATTTAAAATTGATTAAAGGATTTTAAAAAGTCAGAAGGCATAACTAAGCTATGGAATAAATTATGCCAAGATTTTATCTGAGCTGTTCTGAATTACCAGTTGTGAATTAATTATCTAACAAACATAGCCCTTCTTCTATTTATGAATCATTTGCAAAACAAGCTTGTTTTCTGCAAAAATATTTATGATTTGGAGTTATTCACCAATTAGTAAACACAAACAATTTTCAGGCTATGGGATGTTCACAAGCTGTTCCCTTCAACTATTTATTTGGTTATTCGTGGTATGTGACTGGTTGCCTCAATCACATAGTTTTGGTTTGGCTCCCTAATTGGATGACACTTTTTTAAATGGGAAGATAGGAAAAAATGACAAACAGGAAATAAATAGTAAATTTATTAGCTTGAAGTTGCTTGAAGTACCCACGTGTGAGTATGGGTGTTCTTATGAAGAAGAGTCATTCCTCAAATATTTATATGTATGAACAACCTGCTTGTGGGAGCATTTCATAGAATTGTAGGACTGGAAGG
Source organism: Chelydra serpentina (assembly GCA_037349315.1). NCBI lineage: Eukaryota > Metazoa > Chordata > Testudines > Chelydridae > Chelydra > Chelydra serpentina. The sequence continues at coordinate 36,499,110 of JBAIAC010000042.1, forward strand.
GACTTCAAGAGGTTATCTAGTCCAGTCTCCTGCACTCATGGCAGGACTAAGTATTATCTAGACCATCCCTGACAGGTGTTTGTCTAACTGCCTCTTAACAATTTCTGATGATGGGGATTACACAGCCTCCCTAGGCAGTTTATTCCAGGCCTTAACAACCCTGACAGGAAGGTTTTCTTAATATCTAACCTAAACCACCCTGGCTGCAATTTAAGTCCATTGATTCTTCTCCTATCTGCAAAGGCTAAGTAAGGCAAGCAAGTTTTCTCCCTCCTCCTTGTAACAATTTTTAATGTGCTTGAAAACTGTTATAAGTTGGTAGGGTAAATAGTTTAAAGGAACACTTCCCCATAATAGACCATAGGGCACAGCTATCCGTGCAGGCCTGACTATGACAGAAAATGCTGAATAGTAATAAACTGAGTTTAACACTATGGAAAGTCAGTTCAGTTTGGATGCTTAACCAGACTTTATCTGAACTATGCATACCTCTTGGGCCTGCAAACTAGAGCTGGAAATCTGCTGAGAATAGACTCTCTGGTTACTTCCTTTTCCCAACTGCAATGAAAATACCCAGAGAACAGTTTGTTTGTTTTGGGGTGAGGGGTGGACGGTAGGGGGTCATGTTTTGGCACTTCTAGTGTGGCTGGGAAACACATGGCACATGGATGTTACAAAGTAGTGTGTGGGCTTGGGGGTGAGGAGGTAAGGAATCCAAACTTTTTTGCACATTCTTCAACCTAAAATATTAGCTTGAGTTCAATAAAGGATTAATAGGTTTTGCATAGCTACAGCTTTCAGTACAAAATAATCAGTTTTCATACCTTGGGTCAAATTCATTCCTAATGTAACTCCCGTGAAAACATTTTTTTCTGGCATTTAATATCTTGAGTTAAGAAACAGTTTCTACTTTAATACAAGTATTCACAGGGGCTTTTGTCAGATGAAGAATCATGAAATCTGGTTATCAGATTTCATGATTCTGAAATGTTGGCGGTTCATTAGCTCCAGACATTAGAATACCCAGAAAAAACCTAAAAGGAAAATATGAGTATTCTTATTATGCACTGAGTACGATGGACAGGCAATGTGGCTTTTCTGGTTGGAAGCACAAATAATATTCACAAGCCACTTATTTTAAAGGAACCATCAGCATTATGGAAATTCTCATACTGTTAATCGGAGCTCCAAAAAGTGAAGAAAACACTATTTTGGACATGCAATCCATGTTTTGTCATTAAAATCCTAAAGTACCATCCAGAATATTTTATATGGATTTTTCTTCTTGTGCCTCTTCTGACTTAATATAACTTTAAAACATAATTTTAATAGGTGTGCTACTTCTTGACAAATTCAGTCAAAGGACATTGCTTCAAGAAGGAAAAAACAAAAACAAATGAACATATAAATTAGACTGTTATCCTAAACATGCATGTCAAAACAGGTACAGACAATGGATTGCACTATGAAGTCAATAGATAAGGCCACATTTTCAAAAATAGTGTTTAACTTCCACCTGGAATCACACACAAATCATGCTCACAACCCTGTGTAACTGTTTGCACTCTTGTCCTCTTGATTTTGTAGGTATAACTTAAACCTCTATTTAAAAACTTGGGTTTGAAAATGTTCCTTATTTCATCTTGCAATTTCAGTGTGTTTCTTGAATATTTTGGGACTGGGTAAACTCCCTCCGGTGGTTAATTCGATACTTAGAAATCTCTTATGTTGCTGATGACTAAATCGTCAAGTAGACAAAGGACTGTTCTGCTAACATTAACACTGTTCTAAATCGGAAGTTTCTCCACTTAAAGGGAGTTGCTCTGGATTTCGCCTGAATAACTGAGGCAAATCTGAGCCAGTGTGTGTGATCTTGGTACAAAATACTAAAAGCGTGAATAGTGCTGAGCTGGTATCTTTCTAAAAATTCTGTTGCTGATGTGGATGAATGTATTCTCACCACCTATTTCCTTGGAAAAAAAATATCAAAAGAGGGTCCATGGTCCCACTCCTGTGCACCAGCCAGTGTTGATGCCTCAACCCCCATGTGTGGGGAAAGAACTTGTGCTGCATTTTCTTAAAGGGTAGTACAACAGTGGTTCTTCCTGCACTGCTACATACTACAGGCTCTGCTGCAATGTAAAACTGACAAATTATTATCCAAGGCCAAATTCTGTCAGGAGTGTCATGTATACTCACCAAAAAAAAAAAAAAAAAAAAAACACCCAACAAAACGCTGCTGTCCATCAATTAGCAGAATCAGAATTTACCAAAATAAAAATGTCCCATGTGGTCCATCCAAGAGCATGAGGAATAGGAGAAAGGAGTGAAGCTTGAAAATATTGTGGCAGTGTTGAATGAAATCCAGTGTACATGACTCCTTAGTGACAGGCCCTGAAAAGTCCTATTCACACAGTCCCTACGCAAACCATTCCACTTCATATGGAGTAAACACCATAATGTGCATCTACATATACACAGCTGCTACTCTGGGCTGTTCCTTGGGCTTGAGTAAAAATGGCTGCATGTCTTTGCACACAGCAAATCATTTGGCCTCGTGTCAGTCAGAATTTGACCAATTAACAATGCTACTCACGGTATTTATTTTTTCACCAGCTCTTTGGGCATCCAGAATTCTCCCCCCTCACCCCCCCCCCCGCAAAGGGAGCCAAAAGAAATTTCAGACATTAACATAACCTCCTGCCAGTCTAAAAAACCCCAAATCAACCAATAGTTCTAAAAATGTGTGCTAACCTTCACCTTTTTATTTCTGGCACAGGGGTTGTGACACTTTCACAAGATGGAACTCATTTTAGTACACAGGTTGTTTCATGGACCTTTTATTTGTGATTGCATAACATACCTATGACAACTACAGCAACTGCTTACATATGCATCTGCTGGTTTAAATACAACTTAGCCCTGGTCTACACTACGAGTTTAGGTCGAATTTATTAGCGTTATATCGATTGATCCATGCACCCATCCACACGACGAAGCCATTTACATCGACTTCTAGGGCTCTTAAAATCGATTGCTCCACTCCACCCCCAACGAGGGGATTAGCGCTAAAAGCGATATTGCCGAGTCGAATTAGGGTTAGTGTGGACGCAATTCGATGGTATTGGCCTCCTGGATCTATCCCACAGTGCACCATTTGACCGCTCTGGACAGCAGTCTGAGCTCGAATGCTCTGCCCAGGTAGACAGGAAAAGCCCCGTGAACTTTTGAATTTCATTTCCTGTTTGGCCAGCGTGGTGAACTGCAGGTGAGTGCAGATCTCATCAGCAGACCATGATGGAATCCCAGAACTGAAGACGAGCTCCAGCTTGGACCGAGCATGAGGTACGCGATCTGATCGCTGTATGGGGAGATGAAACCGTGCTAGCAGAACTACAGTCCAAAAGAAGAAATGCCAATACATATGCCAAAGTCTCCAAGGGCATGCAGGACAGAGGCTACAACAGGGATGCGCAACAGTGCCGCGTTAAAATTAAGGAGCTCAGGCAAGCCTACCAAAGAACCAGAGATGCAAACGGCCGCTCTGGGTCAGAGCCCCAGACATGCCACTTCTATGATGAGCTACATGCCATTCTAGGGGGTGCAGCCAGCACTATCCCACCCATGTTCTATGACTCCGTAAGTGGATCATCAGAAACCACCGAGGAGCATTTTCAGGAAGAGGAAGATGATGATAATGATGCTGAAAATAGCACACAGACACAGCAAGGAAGCGGAGAAGCCCTTTTCCCCGACAGCCAGGAACTCTTTCTCACCCTCGAGCCAGTACCCTACGAACCCACCCAAGGCATGTTCCCAGACCTTGAAGGCGGAGAAGGGACCTCTGGTGATTGTACCTCTGTGAAATTAATACATGTTTTATAAGCAAGCGTGTTTAATGATTAATTCACAGCCAGTACAGCTACAGCTACTGGAAAAGTCTGTTAATATGTCCAGGGATGGAGCGGAAATCCTCCAGGGACATCTCCAGAAAGCTCTCCTGGATGTACTCCCAAAGCCTTTGCAAAAGGTTTCTGGGGAGGGCAGCCTTATCCTGTGCTCCGTGGTAAGACACTCTATCACGCCAGGCCAGTAGCACGTAGTCTGGAATCATTGCATTGCAAAGCATGGTGGTGTTTGCTGGCATTCAAGCAACATCCGTTCTTTATCTCTCTGTGTTATCCTCAGAAGAGTGATATCATTCATGGTCACCTGGTTGAAATAGGGGAATTTTATTAAGGGGGCATTCAGAGGGGTCCGTCCCTGCTGGGCTGTTTGCCTGTGGCTGAACGGAAATCTTCCCCGCTGTTACCCACGAGGTGAGGGGAGGGGGAACAGCGATCATCTTGGATGTGTGTGTGGGGGGGGGGGGTCGATTAGGTTCGCGCTGCACATTAACCCGAAAACCGCCGCCCCTTCCTTTTCAATTGCCAACCCTTTTTAAATTGCCAGCCCAAAGGCTGATTGTTATGGGAAATGAGGGGGTTGCTGTTTGAAACCATTCCCACATGTTATGAAGGTTAAAGAAGCCAATAGACTGTGGCTTACCATGGCTGCCTGCAAGCCGAATTCTGTTGCCCGCCGGCCGTGCTTGTGTGATCTCTCACACAAAACCGGCAGACCCTCAATATACCAGGCAAAGTGCAACCTTGGACCAAATGCACATGTGCTATAAAATGTTTATAACATTGTCGTCTAATATGTGTCTTTTAAACTACTCCTCTTCTGTTTGTTTCTTCCCGCAGCTGTAAATGTTTCAACGCTCCCCCTTTCATCACCATCCCAGAGGCTAGCGAAGATTAGAAGTAAAAAAAAAAAGGAATCGAGACGATATATTCTCAGAGCTCATGCAGTCCTCCCACACTGAAAAGGCCCAGCGGAATGCGTGGAGGCAGACACTGTCGGAGTCCAGAAAGGCACAATTTGATCGCGAGGACAGGTGGCATGCTGAAGACAATGAGCGGCGGGCTGAAGAGAGTAGGTGGCGTCTGCATGCTGAGAGAAGGCAGGATGCAATTCTGAGGCTACTGGAGGATCAAACGGAAATCCTCCGGCTTATGGCTGAGGAAAGGCGTATGGTTAAGGAAAGGCCGCCTGAGCCCAGACCGCCGCTACAGTCCCTGTGTAACCAACAGCCCTCCTCCCCGAGTCCCATAACCTCATCACCGAGATGCCCAAGAACACGTTTGGGCGGCCTCCGTGCACCCAACCACTCAAGCCAAGAGAACTGTCCAAGCAACAAAAGGCTGGCATTCAATAAGTTTTAAAGTGCTGTGTGTCCTTGTCCTTCCCTCATCCCTTCCTCCACCACCCATCCTGGTGCTTCCCTTCCTCCACCACCCATCCCAGGTGACCTTTGCAGTTACCCCCGTATTTCCCCCTATTTGTTTGACGAATTAATAAAGAATGCATGAATTTTAAGCAACAATGACTTTATTGCCTCTGCAAGCGGTGACCAAGGGCGGGAGGGGAGGGCGGTTTGGTTACAGGGAAGTAGAGTGAATCAAGGGGCGGGGCTTTTCATTAAGGGGAAAAAACAGAACTTTCACACAGCATCCTGGCCATTCATGAAACTGGTTTTCAAAGCTTTCCTGATGCATAACGCACCCTGCTGTACTCTTGTAATCGCCCTGGTGTCTGGCTGTGCATAATCAGCGGCCAGGTGATTTGCCTCAAGCTCCCACCCCGCCATAAATGTCTCTCCCTTACTCTCACAGATATTGTGGAGCACACAGCAAGCAGTAATAATAATGGGAATATTGGTTTCGCTGAGGTCTAACCTAGTCAATAAACTGTGCCAGCGTGCCTTTAAATGTCCAAATGCACATTCCACCACCATTCTGCACTTGCTCAGCCTATAGTTGAAAAGGTCCTGACTACTGTCCAGGCTTCCTGTGTATGGCTTCATGAGCCATGGCATTAAGGGGTAGGCTGGGTCCCCAAGGATAACTATAGGCATCTCAACATCCCCAACGGTTATTTTCTGGTCTGGGAAGAAAGTTCCTTGCTGCAGCAGCTGAAACAGACCAGAGTTTCTGAAGATGCGAGAGTCATGTACCTTTCCCGGCCATCCCACGTTGATGTTGGTGAAACGTCCCTTGTGATCCACCAGTGCTTGCAGCACTATTGAAAAGTAACCCTTTCGGTTTATGTACTCGCTGGCTTGGTGGTCCGGTGCCAAGATAGGGATATGGGTTCCGTCTATCGCCCCACCACAGTTCGGGAACCCCATTGCTGCAAAGCCATCCACTATGACCTGCACATTTCCCAGAGTCACAACCCTTGGTACCAGCAGCTCGGTGATCGCCTTGGCTACTTGCATCACAACAGCCACCACTGTAGATTTTCCCACTCTGAATTGATTCGCGACTGACCGGTAGCTGTCTGGCATTGCAAGGTTCCACAGAGCTATCGCCAGTCGTTTCTCTACTGTGAGGGCTGCTCTCATCTTGGTGTTCTGGTGCTTCAGGGCAGGGGAAAGCAACTCACAAAGTTCCATGAAAGTTCCCTTACGCATGCGAAAGTTTCGCAGCCATTGCTGATCGTCCCACACCTGCAGCACTATTCGGTCCCACCACTCTGTGCTTGTTTCCCGGGCCCAGAATTGGCGTTTCATGGCATGAACCTGCCCCATTAATACCATGATGTCCACCTTGCGGGGGGACCTTTTTTAAGAGAGGTCTGTGTCCATGTCCTCATCACTGTCCTCACCGCACTGCCGTCGCCTCCTCGCCTGCTGTAGCTGCTCCTGGTTCTCGTTCTCCATATACTCCTGGACAATGCGCGTGGTGTTCATAACAGCCGCGGCGATCTGATCGGGCTCCATGCTTTCCCTGGTATGGTGTCTGCAGGACAGCAGCGTGGCAGCAGAAACGGCGGGTGGATAACAATGGTGTCAGCAATATGGCGGATTGTAATCTTTATTTGAACCATTAAGAAGTCTACATAACTAGTTAGGTAATTGCATGATCTTACTACTGTTACCCTCCTGTGAAGTGTCAGCACAATGGTGCCACTCCTGGTCAAGCAGGACATGGCCCCAGCTCAGCAGCACTGTCTGTCTATCCCTGGTGCTCAGGAATCTGAAACCCTGGCTGTTCTCAAGTCCATCAGCTGTTGGGGGATCCCACTCCACTGGGTTCCTGCTCAGGCCAGGTCCCCAAGCTAGACAAACGGGGTCAGCGTTCACCAACTCTGACAGTGCTTTGAGCTCCTTCCTACCTTCCTCTGGCCTCTGCGGGCTCTCCAGTCTGTACGTTAATTTGTCCCTTTCTGGGGTGTTGTTCCTGGGTGGCTCCTAAGCAGTTTGCTGACAGAAGCTCACTTCTCTGGTAGCTGCCCCACCCAGCTGCTTCCCAGCCCTTTTATCCTCCCAGCTGCTGGGAGATTGTCTATCAGTAGCGGTCAGCTGTGCCTGTATTAACCCTTTGGTTGCTGAGCCAGCGTGGGATATATATACCCAATGACGCCTCCTTCTCTCTCCCCTTTTCGCTTCTACTGCTTTGTTATACACACATGTTATGTTGTCTAGCATAGAACTCTGTGGGACAGGAGCTCTGCCTTCCTCTTTATTTGTACAGCACTCAGAACAATGGAGGCTCTCGTCATATCCAGCAACTGAAGTTGCAGACCAGTGCAATGTGACTGAGCCCCTCTTAGCAGGTTGCTGGATGCCATTCTGTTCTCCCTAGCCCCTGTGCAGTTCCCACAGGCAAAACCCTTTTTTCTCAGGCTGTGGGACCGAGGTTTGGCCCTAAACCAAGGTGTACACAGCAGACATACTCTGAACGCTTGGAAACATTTTTAGTTGATATCTATATTTCATGGACTTATGAAAAGCACTTATCAAAAAGGCGTACAAGTCAGCTTGCTAGTTTTTTTCCTTACCTCATATAGCTTTCAAGAGAAAGGTGATTAGCGCTCCAGGCTTGTTGTAAAACATATTTGTTGTATTTGGCATCTGTTACCACTGAGTGGTACCAGGGTGTCTGGATCTGTTGTTTTTCCTCCTTCATCCACACGTCACTTTATTTTCAAGCTTTATTTATATCTGAAGAAATCAGTCATGAGGGGATTTTAAAAAAAAGGAAGCATCCAATAAAAACAATTGTTCCAATTCTTGTTGAACAGAATATCAGTCCTAAAACACAAACTAAAATCCCGCAGATCACTTTGTCACAATGCAAATCCAATGATTTATAATGATGCTATATTTTTTAAAGATTTCTTTTGAACTTCCTCTGTATCTCTCTCACTTGTTCAACATGATCAGCCATTGTTACCAGGCATGTAGGTCCGCTTGTTGTGATAGTTTTCTGCCTTATAACTTGTTTTCCACTTAACAAAAACCAAAACTATGATCAGATCCTATTTTCAGAAGATGTGATCTTTGGCTTTTCAAATATTCTACTTTTAGGAACAGACTAGGGCCTGTCTTTTTGTTCTGTGAATGTACAGTGCTTAGCACAGTGCGGTCCTAGTCCATGACTGGGTCTCCAATGTGCTATAATACTACTGTTACTAAGAATAATAATATCACATACACACATACAACTTGAGTTCATAGAGTCTGGAAGAAAATGGTGCACTCCCCACTGCTGCTTTCCAGCTTCTTTTGGTCTCCTCACTACAGTTTCCTAATCTCTTTCTCTTCATCTTGCTATTTTCCAGCTTCTTCCTCCCCCCTCTGTTATTTTTTAGCTTCTCTATCTCTCACCTTATTTCCCTCATTATCTTCTCAGGTGATGGTCCAAAGGGAGTCAGATGAAATGGTTGGTTATAGAAAAAACAACAGCAACAACAGGATCATGCCATCCAAGCTGTTCTTGCCTTCTGCTGGTCCCCTTACAGCTGCCTGCTTCTGTCTTTGTACAATCAACACTGCACTCTCTCTCCATTCCCAGCACAGACCTGATCACAGCAGCACTCAAGAGCCCTTCTTACAGCTAGGTCAAAAGCTTCCCAGGAAAGAACTTGCATAATTCCCTGGGAAGGTGCTCAGATACCAAGGTAATGAGAGCAATGTAAATGCATAGACAGATAGATTTCATAAATGCAGGAAATATCTTTTTGGCTGTACATTTTTGACATTAATTACAGTTACCCCAAGGAGTAGAATACATTTTTTGTCACCTCCAAGACCAACTACTACAGGCCATTCATGTATCACCTACATCCGGTAGCTCTGCAGAAGCTTGAATTTGATTGAAGCAATATGGGTGAGAGCCTATGAAACTTTTCACCATCAGTTTCCAGCCCTCCCTCTTTGTGAGATTCTTTCTTCCCCACCCTCTTTTGGATATGGTAGTTTTACCTGGTTCTTTCTGCATCTAATATCATTGTCGTATTAGGGACCAGCTGGAAGAACTAATGATAACCTCTGCCCCTGCTGACCTGCAACTCTTTCCAATACTGCTCTGGAATGTGTCCCCGAGGCTATCAGTTGGATAGCAAAACTCAGGTTTATAAATCATGATTTTAAAAAAATAGGAAAAAGGATGGGCACAAAGGAGGAATGTTGAACACATGGTCATTTATAATATGAACACATGGTCATAACAAAAGCTCAGGCATTATTTCTCCATTTGTAAGAATAAAATTTAAAATGAAGGTGAGGAACTGTATTTTTGAAAGCATGTGTTTGATGGAAAGGGTCTGATTCCTGATCTTGGAAAGGGAGAATAAGAGAGCTCAATGAACATATAATAACTCCTGGCATAGGGTCAATGGGGCAAAGTCTAAGGGATAGAAAAGCCTTATGCTTGTGCAAAGGGGCGAAGATCTATGTTAACCTCACCTACCCTGAGAAAAAATCTGGCTGGCCCAGTAAGGTGCACAGACTGGCTCAGCCACTCCACAGTCAGAGCCCATGGAAACCAAAAGGGGACTCAGAGCTGATGTAAATGGTCCTGCATTTCCCTGTACAGAAAAAGTGAAGCCTACAGCAGTCTGAGGCCTGCAGAACCCCACCTGACAACAGACCAAAGAGTCAGGGTGGGGACTCACTAAGAGCCCCTACAAAACAGGTGCCTGGGGGAGACATTGGAAGGGACCACGGGCCTTCTACTTTCCCACAGACCAAAAATTCCTGTGAGGTATGTCTTCAGGCAGATGGGCTCCCGTCATTCCTAAGTGACAGCTCTGTTTTAAAGTTGTCATCCAATTGATGCTGGGGAGCCTCTCGCTCTACTCCTTCTCTGTCTCTCCACAATATCCTTCTCTACCAGATCCACTCCACTAGCATGTATGGTGGGGATGGGGGAAGGAGAGGAGACTTGACACTACCAACGCGGTGGGAGGTAGGCTGCATGTCCAGAGAGCAGTTCTGTGTCCATAGATGACAGAGTCTTCTCCCTCAGGACCACTGTATGGGCATGGTTATGGCCTAGAGCATGGAGTTGTAGCCACAATACACAACAATGGTGTAAGGGCATTAGGATTTGGTCCATCGATATTAGAGGTAGAAAAGATCTATTAGAACAAATATTAAATCTCCACGCCATTGGACTTGATGTGAGAATATATAAACTGGATATCCTTCGCATTACACAAATAGTTATTGTTTCTGAGAACATGTTAATTGATGGCCTAAAGCTATGAAAAATAACATTGCATTATAGTTCCCAGAGAAATGGCTGAGGTTATTATTGTACAAAAGAGAAACTCTTGTAATCCAAAGCTAATGTAATATTTGGCTTCTGCAAGCTGCTTTCCCTCAGCTATGTTCTATATTTTCCCAGTAATTTGGATTTAATTTTCCAGCATTTTTAAGTATGACATCCATTTACATGGCTTCAATAGTTGTGATAAACAGTCATTAACTGCTGTTCTGTTCTATCCCTCACCTGAAAGCTGGAAGGACTCTTTCTGAATAGCCTGGATCCTAGACAACTGGGGAACCAAGGAGAACCTTGTTGGTGATAAAAATAATGAAGCCTGTGTTCATTCTCTCTTACAAGACCATCATAAGATGACAAAGACTGCTGCTTACTGTAACTGTTTAACAACACACTAGATGCCTGGGAGCAAAGGTGAAAAAACAATGCTGTTATGATTTGCTGACATACATAACTCTCTTTTTACCTCACCTACATTTACATTATGTGGTTTTAATCTGGCCAGCGTAATATTGCCTATAAGCTTCTCCTATCTGTGAGAAATATGTTCATTGAATGAACCCATAGGATTTTTACTTTTTTATAGCCACTGAAGATTGGAATATTACACTAACATTTCACTTGTGAAGCAGCTAGTCCTGGAACCCACAAGGGGAGAGGCAATTCTTGATTTAGTTCTAAGAGGAGCACTGGATCTGGTCCAAGAGGTGAATATAGCAGGACCGCTTGGTAATAGTGACCATAATATAATTAAATTTAACATCTCTGTGGTGGGGAAAACACCACAGCAGCCCAACACTGTAGCATTTAATTTGAGAAAGGGGAACTACACAAAAATGAGGAGGTTAGTTAAACAGAAATTAAAAGATACAGTGCCAAAAGTGAAATCCCTGCAAGCTGCATGTAAACTTTTAAAAGACATCATAATAGAGGCTCAACTTAAATGTATACCCCAACTTAAAAAAAATAGTAAGAGAACCAAAAAAGTGCCACTGTGGCTAAACATCAAAGTAAAAGAAGCAGTGAGAGGCAAAAAGGCATCCTTTAAAAACTTAGGGTATGTCTACACTACGAGAAGTTAAATCCTAGCGAGGAAAATAGGAAAAAGGAGCATAAACTCTGGCAAATGAAGGGGAAAATGTAATAGGAAGGCCAAAAAAAGAATTTGAAGAATAGCTAGCCGAAGACTCAAAAAGTAATAGCAAAAAAATGTTTTAAGTACATCAGAATCAGGAAGCCTTGAGATGCTAAAGGAGCACTCAAGGGCGAAAAGGCCATTGCAGAGAACTAAATGAATTATTTGAATCAGTTTTCACAGCTGAGGATGTGAGGGAGATTCCCAAACCTGAGTCATTCTTTTTAGGTGACAAATCCAAGGAACTGTCCCATATTGAGGTGTCATTAGAGGAGGTTTTGGAACAAATTGATAAACTAAACAGTAATAAGTCACCAAGACAGATGGTATTCACCCAAGAGTTCTGAAGGAACTCAGATGTGAAATTGCAGAACTACTAACTGTCGTCTGTAACCTATCATTTAAATCAGCTTCTGTACCAAATGACTGGAGGATAGTTAATGTGATACCAATTTTTAAAAAGGGCTCCAGAGGTGATCTCAGCAATTACAGGCCGCTAAGCCTGACTTCAGTACCGGGCAAACTGGTTGAAATTATAATAAAGAACAAAATTGTCAGACACATAGATAAACATAATTTGTTGGGGAAGAGTCAACATGGTTTTTGTAAAGGAAAATCATGCCTCACCAATCTACTAGAATTCTTTGAGGGGGTCAACAAGCATATGGACAAGGGGAATCCAGTGGATATAGTGTACTTAGATTTTCAGAAAGCCTTTGACAAGGTCCCTTACCAAAGGCTTTTAAACAAAGTAAGCTGTCATAGGATAAGAGGAAAGTTATCCCTCTCATGGACTGATAACTGGTTAAAAGATAGGAAACAAAGGGTAGGAATAAATGGTCAGTTTTCAGAATGGAGATATGTAAATAGTGGTGTCCCCCAGGCGTCTGTACTGTGCCTAGTCCTATTCAATATATTCATAAATGATCTGGAAAAAGAGGTAAACAGTGAGGTGGCAAAATTTGCAGATGATACAAAATTGCTCAGGATAGTTCAGTCCCAGGCAGACTGTGAAGAGCTACAAAAGGATCTTTCAAAACTGGGTGACTGGGCAACAAAATGGCAGATGAAATTCAATGTTAATAAATGCAAAGTAATGCACATTGGAAAACATAATCCCCACTATACATATAAAATTAGCTGTTAACACTCAAGAAAGAGATCTTGGAGTCATTGTGGTTAGTTCTCTGAAAACATCCACTCAATGTGCAGTGGCAGTCTAAAAAAAGAAAACAGAATGTTGGGAATCATTAAGAATAGGATAGATAAAAAGACAGAAAATATCATATTGCCTCTATATAAATCCATGGTACGCCCACATCTTGAATACTGCATGCAGATGTAGTCGGCCCATCTGAAAAAAGATATATTGAAATTGGAAAAGGTTCAGAAAAGGGTGACAAAAATGAAACTACTTCCATATGAGGGGAGATTAATAAGACTGAGACTTTTCAGCTTGGAAAAGAGATGACTAAGGGGAGATATGATAGACGTCTATAAAATCATGACTGATGTGGAGAAAGGAAATAAGGAAGTGTTATTTACCCCTTCTCATAGCACAAGAACTAGGGGTCACCAAATGAAATTCAGAGGCAGCAGGTTTAAAACAAACAAAAGGAAGTATTTTTTTCACACAACGCACAGTCAGCCTGTGGAACTCCTTGCCAGAAGATGTAGTGAAGGCCGTCTTGGCCTTATAACAGGGTTAAAAAAAGAATTAGATAAGTTCATGGAGGATAGGTCCATAAATGGCTATTAGCCAAGATGGACAGATGGTGTCCCTAGCCTCTGTTTGCCAGAAGCTGGGAATGGGTGACAGGGGATTGACAGGGGATTGATCACTTGATGATTACCTGTTCTGTTCATTCCCTTTGGGGCACCTGGCATTGGCCACTGTTGGAACACAGGATACTGGGTTAGATGGACCTTTGGTCTGACCCAGTATGGCTGTTCTTATGTGAGGACAGAGAGTTGGATTGCATTTTGCCTATCAGATTGTGTGAACTCAGCTCCTCAAGGCAGGTAAACCAAATGCAAACAGTACCAATAATCCAGCAAGATACACAGAGAATATACTCAAAAATCGTGAGGGCCTGACCAGACATAATGAAGTAATATAGCTTTTTCCCAAGAAGGAGATGATCAGCACTCTACGTCAGGGTTCAAGATATTTACTGGCAGAGTGAGAGAGAGAGAAAGAGAAAAAAGACTTTTTGCAAATTTTCATAGCTAATATTTAAGAAACTTGATTAACAGAAATTCCACAGAGAATGGGCACTTTCTTTAAACATTGGACCAGATCTCACATCCCCCCCTTTCTAGTTGCTTTGTGAAAAGCAGCCTAACCAGCTATCTGAGAACTTCTCTTGCTGTGTGGGAATTCCCTGGTGGTACAGGATGACCATAGCACTCCTATGCTACTCCCTCTTCTGGCCTCCAATGCAAGGTACATGGCCACACTACTTCAACCAACTGATCTCTGGCTCCTGTAATGGCCTATAGGGGGCCAGAGCTGGCACAATTTAGATTAGACTCAAGGATGCTCTAAGTTGGACCTTGTGCCTGGTAGCACTAGGACTCTCGCTCTCTCTCTCTCTCTCTCTCTCTGTGTAAGCTGGACCTTGTGCCTGGTAGCACAAGGAGAGAGAGAGAGAGTGTGAGTGTGAGTGTGTGTGTGTGTGAGAGAAAGTGGCTTAAAGGCCCTCCCCTCAAAAACCTGCACTGGGTTCAGAAAGGCTAATTCCAAGGCCCCGGCCCATTTTTATAGGTAGAAGAATTTTACGTTAAAGGGAGCTGGTTAGAGCAAGTGACTTTGAATCAGGATTATAAGGGCTGCCACTGATATGCTGCACTCTCTCTTTGTGTCTCAGTTTATCCATCTGGAAAAATGGGGATACCTATCTGACAGGAGTGCTATGTGGCAACCATAATCAATGTATGTTTGTTTCCAAGGATTCTGAGAGTCTAAGGTGAAAGCTGCCATGGGTATTAAGAATTATGCAAATGTTGTAGGTAAACACCCATTAAAATATATATCTATATTGGCTAGGTCCAGCATGTACATTCCAGAACAATGGAACTTTTCATTCTCCTGCATCTATAATCTGAACTGTGATTTAGAAGAAGGAAGCAAATATATGGTTATTTATATGGCTCTTGGCATGAAAATAGCACATTTATCGTTTCATTAAATGGTTAATTGTTAACAATTGGCCACATCCTATTATCTGTATATGTGCCAGTAACAGACTTATCCCAGTTGCCTAAAGGAAAATGAAGGCCTTGGGGCTACAGCACTTCTTATATGATGCAAGGAGAGGGAAGAGGAATATGGGTGGGTGAAAGAATTTTAAAGAATCCTTATTGAGGTTGCAGGAACAAACCATCCCGATATGTAGAAAGAATAGTAAATATGGCAAGCGACCAGCTTGGCTTAATAGTGAAATCCTTGCTGATCTTAAACACAAAAAAGAAGCTTACAAGAAGTGAAAGATTGGACAAATGACCAGGGAGGAGTATAAAAATATTGCTCAGGCATGCAGGAGTGAAAACAGGAAGGCCAAATCACACTTGGAGTTGCAGGTAGCAAAAGATGTTAAGAGTAACAAGAAGGGTTTCTTCAGGTTTGTTAGCAACAAGAAGAAGATGGGGCCCCTTACTGTGTGGGAGGCAACCTAGTGACAGAGAATGTGAAAAAAGCTAATGTATTCAATGCTTTTTTTGCCTCTGTCTTCATGAACAAGGTCAGCTCCCAGACTCCTGCACTGGGCAGCACAGCAGGGGGAGGAGGTGACCAGCCCTGTGTGGAGAAAGACGTGGTTCAGGACTATTTAGAAAAGCTGGATGAGTACAAGTCCATGGGGCCGGTTGCACTGCATCTGAGGGTGCTAAATGAGTTGGCAGATGTGATTGCAGAGCCATTGGCCATTATCTTTGAAAACTCTTGGTGATCGGGGGAGGTCCTGGATGACTGGAAAAAGGCTAATGTAGTGCCCATCTTTAAAAAAAGGAAGAAGGAGGATCCAGGGAACTACAGGCCAGTCAGCCTCACCCCAGTCCCTGAAAAAATCATGGAGCAGGTCCTCAAGGAATCAATTCTGAATCACTTAGAGGAGAGGAAAGTGATCAGGAACAGTCAGCATGGATTCACCAAGGGCAAGTCATGCCTGACTAACCTAATTGCCTTCTGTGACGAGATAACTGGCTCTGTGGTTGAGGGGAAAGCAGTGGATGTGTTATTCCTTGACTTTAGCAAAGCTTTTGATACGGTCTCCCACAGTATTCTTGCCAGCAAGTTAAAGAGGTATGGGCTGGATGAATGGAGTAAAAGGTGGATAAAAAGCTGGCTAGATCATCGGGCTCAATGGGTAGTTATCAATGGCTCCATGTCTAGCTGGCAGCCGGTATCAAGCAGAGAGCCCCAAGAGTCGGTGCTGGGGCAGTTTTGTTCCATATCTTCATTAATGATCTGGAGGATGGCATGTACTTCACCCTCAGCAAGTCTGCAGATGACACTAAACTGGGAGGAGTGGTAGATATGCTGGAGGGTAGGGATAAGATACAGAGGGACCTAGACAAATTAGAGGATTGGGCCAAAATAAATCTGATGAGGTTCAGCAAGGACAAGTGCAGAGTCCTTCACTTAGGATGGAAGAATCCCATGCACTGCTACTACAGACTAGGGACTGAGCGGCTAGGCAGCAGTTCTGCAAAAAAGGACCTAGGGGTTACAGTGGACAAGAAGCTGGATATGAGTCAACAGTGTGTCCTCGTTGCCAAGAAGGCTAATGGCATTTTGGGCTGTATAAATAGGAGCATTGCCAGCAGATCGAGGGACGTGATCATTTCCCTCTATTTGGCACTGGTGAGGCCTCATCCGGAGTACTGTGTCCAGTTTTGAGCCCCACACTACAAGAAGGATGTGGAAAAATTGGAGAGAGTCCAGCGAAGGGCAACAAAAATGATTAGGGGGCTGGATCACATGACTTATGAAGAGAGGCTGAGGGAACTGGGATTATTTAGTCTGCAGAAGAGAATAATGAGGGGAGATTTGATAGCTGCTTTCAACTACCTGAAAGGGGGTTCCAAAGAGGATGGATCTAGTCTGTTCTCAGTAGTACCAGATGACAGAACAGGGAGTAATGGTCTCAAGTTGCAGTGGGGGAGGTTTAGGTTGAATATTAGGAATAACGTTTTCACTAGGAGGGTGGTGAAGCCCTGGAATGGGTTACCTAGGGAGGTGGTGGAATCTCCTTCCTTAGAGGTTTTTAAGGCCCATCTTGACAAAGCCCTGGCTGGAATGATTTAGTTGGGGATTGGTCCTGCCTTGAGCAGGGGGTTGGACTAGATGACCTCCTGAGGTCCCTTTCTACCCTGATATTCTATGATTCTATGAAAGAGTGGATGTATCCCTTCTGAGCTGTCTAGGCTCCTTTTAAAGAGGCTATTCAAGGTCCCATATCCTCAAAAACAAAAACAAACAATACAACCAACCCCCACCTCCAACCTCCCCAAACAAAACCAAAATCCAATTGCTTAACTTTAGTAAAGGGAGAGCAGAATTGCTCTCTGTACATTTGGGATGATCTATAACAATGTTTCTCAACCTTTTTGATAGCAGGGACTGACTTGCTGCCTTCCTAATCTATGTCAGGGAGATCTCAGGAACTGGTGCTGGTCCACGGACTGGTCATTGAGAAACACTGCTCTAAAAGACATGAAGTGGCCTAATAGGGTTTGTGTCTTGTACAGGTTTCTATACTATAGGAAACAATGTTGCACTCACAATGTTGCCTGCCAGGAAAACGAGGCTACTGGCTGTAAAAAGGGAACTAGAAGAAAACTACGTAATGCCTGACATCTGATAATGAAAAATTGAAGACAGCTTGTAAAAACATCCCATATAGAATCATATAGAAATTTGAAGATCCATCCCAGCTGCTCTTGTGAGACACTCAGGTTTAATCTTCTTGCTCTGCAGGCCATCCAGTGCTAGGATTATTGCCTCATGCTCTGCAAGGGACTGCTCCAGCTAATGTGTGAGGAGCCTGGAGGGTCTTCAAAAGGTCTCCTGTCTTGTGCTGCACAACCAAAAGAAAGCTCACCAAAACAGGGCACTGAGACCCATCTAGAGAAGAAAAATATATATACATATATACTATATACCATATACTATGGTCTGGTCAGCTTTCACAATGCTGGCAGCTAACAGGGTCAGTGTAAACACCTGCACCATATCTGAGCTTTTCACTTCTGTGGAGGAATTTCCCCTAATTAGTCTTTATAAAAAACGTTACTTCAAGAAGAAAAAAAAGCAGTTATTGGCCAGAGATTGGATAAGAATTTGAGCTCCCTGACCCAGCTGTGTCTGTAAAGAAATGTCTGTGACATCGACAAGTGAAATAAATTGCAAGGTCGTTGCACCTTGCTTGTATCAGACTGCCTTTCATAGTCAATAAATGATGTGTGATTACAGTAAGAAGTTAGCATTTAGGGAGTATATTTTGGCAGGGCAGGGCTTCCCCCCCCCCCCCAATCTTAACACTGGTACTGTGGCTTTGTGCCATGGTATCCTCCTACCTGTCAAAAGCTTCATTTGGGATGCACTGCCTGCTACTGAGAATGGAATAAAGCTGGCCTTATGCATCCATGTCTGGAACGTATCTTATAACGGTCAAGTCATCAAGTAACTGGGCAGAAAAGGGCATGCCATCATTTTCTCCTTGATTTGATATCTCCTTCATATGATATCAATCAGAGTTCCCTCCATGCATGAGAAAAGGAGAGAAAACGGCTTTGAGAATTAACAAGCTATTTTCTTTGCTTCTGTTTACATAGTCTCCAGCAGCTCAGTCATCTCCTGCATCTCTGTTTCCCCCCCCCTTAAAATGACACTCACTGTCAAGGTATTTTTTGGACTATTTAAAGTTTTTTTCTGTCTTTTTTTTACTTGTCTCTTGGAAGCTCAACATTTGAATGTGCTTCTTTTATGAGTAGAATAAACAGAGGAAGACAAATGCTGTGTTTGCCTGCCTGTTACTCTGCCCCCTTGTTAAAAATGACTGATGTTTGTTTATTTCCTATTTTACGTCCTGAACAAACATCAAATCCCAAGTTTTGAAACAAGAATGCAGAAGAGGAAGGTAGAGTCATCATCATTCATGGTGCATTTAGATGTGCATGTGTGTGCCTGCACTGCAAATTATGACCATAGTTTTATTTTTATGCTCACACTATGCACTGATGCAATATCTTAATGCTGGTACTTATTGTTGCATTAGAATTTAACTATCATTCTTTGATTGTCACTGGTAGAATTACTGTCCGTTGCAATGTAAGCTCCTCAAAAGCACTGTATGTGCACTTGATCACACTCAGTAAATAATAGTAATTTTCATTAAATGCCTAACAGGGAGGGCCCCATACATAATCTGATAATGTGGCCATTTCACTTAGCACACAAGTCTCCTTCTTTTTGCATGTGCTATGCAACTGTGCCCTAGAATCTAAGCTGTCATTTGAAAAAAAAAAAGAAAAATGGCCCAGATTCTCCCCTCTACTACAGCCACTTTGCACCATATTCCAGAGCAAAGGCATCCCTAAAGGCAGCCTAATCAGCCATGGGAAGATTACCCCAATGTAAGGCCAGGTCTACACTAGGACTTTATGTCGAATTTAGCAGCGTTAACTCGATTTAATCCCTCACCCGTCCACATTATGAAGCAGTTTATTTCGACATAAAGGGCTCTTTGAATCGATTTCTGTACTCCACCCCGACGAGGGGAGTAGCGCCAAATTCGAAATGGCCATGTCGAATTCGAGGTACTGTGGATGGAATTCGACGCTAATAGCTCCGGGAGCTATCCCACAGTGCACCACTCACTGGACGCTCAGGGCAGTAATCTGTACTCGGATGCTCTGACCTGCCACTCAGAGAAATCCCCGGGAAAATTTGAATCCCTTTTCCTGTCTGGCCATTTTGAATCCCATTTCCTCTTTGGACATCGTGGCGAGCTCAGCAGCACTGGCAACGATGCAGAGCTCTACAGCAGTGGTTTCCATGCCATCGCAGAATAGAAAGAGGGCTCCAGCATGGAGTGATCGGGAAGTTTTGGATCTGATCGCTGTGTGGGGAGATGAATCAATCCTAGCCGAGCTCCGTTCCAAAAGACGGAATGCAAAGATTTATGAGAAAATATCCCAGGCTATGATGGAGAGAGGATACAGCCGGGATGCTACGCAGTGCCGCGTGAAAATCAAGGAGCTGCGGCAGGCGTACCAAAAGACCAAGGAGTCCAACGGACACTCCGGGTCGCAGCCACACACTTCCCGATTTTACGAGGCACTGCATGCCATGCTCGGTGGTGCTGCCACAACTACCCCACCAGTGTCCGTGGACTCCGACGACGGGGTCTTATCTACGGGCACGTCGGAGGAGGTTTTCGCGGACGGAGAAGAAGAGGAGGGAGGGGAGGAGGACGAGGCACTAGACAGCGGTCTCACTGCTGATTTCCCCGACAGCCAGGAACTATTCCTCACCCTGACTGAGCTGCCCTACGAACACTCCCAAGGCAGCATTCCTGACCAGGAATCAGGCGAAGGATCATCAGGTCAGTGTGTTAGACATTTATTTGCAATACAATAGGTATGGTGTGTTAGCACTGTGTAACTGTGGCTTAATTGGCCTTATGCGCTTCATCTTGGAGTTGCTTTCCCGTGCAACTATTCGAAAAGTCTGTCAATATGTATGGGGATAGAGGTGTAATCCCCATCTGAGATCTCCGCGAAGCTCTCCTGGAGGTACAGTGAGAGCTTGTTTAGCACGTTCACTGGGAGAGCGGCCTTATTGTCTCCTCCATGGTAGGATACTTTCCCGCGCCATGCAAGCTGCAGGTACTCTGGTATCATCGCCTTGCATAGCATGGCAGCATACGGCCCCGGGGCTAGCTGGCATTGACGCAGCATGCAGTATTTCTCTGTCTTGGTAATCCTCATCAGAGTGATATCAGTCATGGGGTCCTGGTTTGAATGAGTGGTATAATTAGTATAGTGAATGCTTCCTTTTCCCTTTAAAGAAAGACACCCGGCTGTTTCTGTTAACACGTGGTGGTAGGGATTCGGGAGCCAAACCATTAGTACTTAGCGGTGCGCGGGCAGGGACAGTTCCGGGGACCGGCCACGCGAGCCGTTCAGAAACAGCGGATCGCGGGCAATCTTGGTTCCCGGGAGCGGCCATGCGAAGGGGGGGGGGGTAGGCCAGCCGTTCAAACACAGCGGTTCGCGGGCGATCTTGGTTCCCAGGAGCTGCCACGCGAAGGGGGGCGGGGGAAGGGTAGGCGAGCCGTTCATGCTGAGCGGTTCGTGGCCATTTTGGGTTCCATGGAGCGACCACGCGGAGGGGGGGGAAGGGTAGGCGAGCCGTTCATGATGAGCGGTTCGCGGGCACTTTAGGTTCCCGGGAGCGACCACGCGGAGGGGGGGGGAAGGGTAGGCGAGCCGTTCATGATGAGCGGTTCGCGGGCACTTTAGGTTCCCAGGAGCGACCACGCGGAGGGGGGGGAAGGGTAGGCGAGCCGTTCATGATGAGCGGTTCGCGGGCAGTTTTGGTTCCCGGGAGCGACCACGCGGAGTGGGGGGGGTTAGGAAAGCTGCTGTAGATTAGCGGTTTGGCCAGCAGCAGTTCCTGCCCGCCGCCAGGAACAGTGAGTGAGACATGGGAGTAGAGCACTGCTGTGAAGCAATCTCTCAGCAGTCCTAACTCATCACCTTACCATGGTCTTCAGAGAGGTGATTTTCACTGTTCGGCAAGGCTTCTGGGATCTGCATACCGGGACCCCAGACACTCAGCATTAAGGCATAATATTTGACCTTGTAGTACGTTTACATGTGATAGCCACTGTGTTTGGTCCTATTCACGGTGAAAGAGTATGGGCATTGTTCTGGAAAAAGTATCTTTCTGAGGAATTCACTCCCTTTCCCTCATCCCGCAGCTGCAAGTGTCTCCCGCCCTACCCGTGTTTCTCCCTCCCATTGGCTGCTACAGCTAAGGCGGCGCAAAAAGAGAACCCGGGACGACATGTTCTCGGAATTGATGATGTTGTCCCGAAGGGAGGCAGCACAGCGGAGAGAGGAGGTCTCACGGTCCGAGCGAGCAGCCAGGGAACGGGAGCAGAGGGCTGAAGCGCGCGAGGACAGGTGGTGGCAGGAAGATCAGCAGGCTACCCAAACAATGCTGGGACTAATGAGGGAGCAAACCGACACGCTCCGGCGCCTGGTGGATGTTCTCCAGGACAGGAGACAGGAGGAAAGAGCCCCTCTATATGTTCTTTCCAACCGCCCACCCCCGCCACCAAGTCCAGTGGTTTACTCACCCAAAGTCACTAGGACGAGGGGAGGCAGGGTCCGTGGAAATATTCACTCCACCCCTGCAGACTGCTCCAGTAGCAGAAGGCTCTCATTCCCAAAACCTTAGATTGTTCCTTCCCCTCCCTCCAGCAGCACCCCGCAACACCTCCCTTCCCAGGTTCCATGTTAAAGAAATGTTCTGTTTAATAAAACTGGTTTTTTGGTTCATTGATGTTTCCCTGAGTGTCTTAAACGGGACCGTTTTTTTTCCGGGTTATTGGGTAACGGGGTTTGTAAGTGCATAGGACTGCAGCACAACCCAGGGTACAGACAGGGTAACAGATCAACTGAAAGGGACAGTAAAAATTGCATGCAGCAAGCACACTAGTCATTCTGTGTGTGGGTTTTCAGATTCTCTACGTGGGGTTGGTGGTTGGGTGGTTCGCTGTCTGGTGGGGGAGGGTGACCGCTGATCTTTAGCGGCTGGCAATAGCCTGCATGATAGATCAATGCACCGGGGGATCCGTAGCCGATATTCACAGGGAAAAAGTCACAGAGACCCCACCACACACACATGCGATTAGGAGAGGTTAATGGCTCCCTTTACACAAGCAGTCCAGCACTTAGGACTGCTCTGGGAGCAGGAGCATGTCATTCCCCAAGCTTTGAAGCGTACTTTCCCACACTCCACCCGCTCCCCAACCGCGGTATGCGTCCACGGTTAAAACCGTAACCGAGAAACCAGTACCGGAGACGGTCCAAATAAAAAAATGTTTTCTTTATTGTGTTGAGCGAAGGAGGGGGAAGGGGGTTGGTAATGGGAGAGGATGGGCAACGGAAACTGTGTAAAGAAACAGGGGAAGGTTCAGTATCTGTTTAAGGAAGTGTAACTGTCACTGGTTACCCTGGTCTGTCTGGAAGCGAGCTTTCAAAGCTTCCCGGATGCGCAGCGCGTCCCGCTGTGATCTTCTAATCGCCCTGGTGTCCGGCTGAGCGTAATCTGCTGCCAGGCGATTTGCCTCAACCTCCCAGCCCACCATAAACATCTCCCCCTTGATCTCACAGAGATTGTGGAGCACACAGCACGCTGCAATCACAATGGGGATATTTTTAGGGCTGAGGTCGGAGCGAGTCAGTAAGCTTCACCATCTGCCTTTCAGACGGCCAAAGGCACACTCCACCACCATTCTGCACTTGCTCAGGCGGTAATTGAAGAGCTCCTTTTCAGTGTCCAGGGCTCCCGTGTATGGCCATGGCATTAGCGGGTAGGCAGGGTCCCCTAGGATCACTGTTGGCATCTCCACATCCCCAACAGTGATTTTGCGGTCCTGGAAATAAACCCCCTGTTGCAGCCGTCTAAACAGACCAGAGTTTTTGAAAACACGAGCATCATGAACCTTGCCTGGCCACCCAATATTGATGTTCGTAAAACGTCCTTTGTGGTCCACTAATGCTTGCAGTACCATAGAAAAATAGCCCTTTCGGTTAATGTACTGGCTGCCCTGGCGCTCCGGTCCCAGGATAGGGATGTGTGTCCCATCTATGGCCCCACCGCAGTTTGGGAATCCCATCGCAGCGAAGCCATCTATGATCACCTGCACGTCTCCAAGGGTCACTACCTTTGAGAGCAGCAGGTCAACGATTGCATGGGCTACCTGCATCACAGCAACCCCCACGGTAGACTTGCCCACTCCAAATTGGTTCGCTACTGACCGGTAGCTGTCAGGAGTTGCAAGCTTCCACAGGGCTATGGCCACTCGCTTCTGGATAGTCAGGGCTGCTCGCATCCGGGTATCCTGGCGCTTCAGGGCAGGGGACAGCAAGTCACAAAGTTCCAGGAAAGTGCCCTTACGCATCCGAAAGTTTCTCAGCCACTGGGATTCATCCCAGACCTGCAGCACTATGCGGTCCCACCAGTCAGTGCTTGTTTCCCTTGCCCAGAATCGCCGTTCCACAGGATCAACGTGACCCATTGCCACCATGATGTCTAGGGGACGGGGTCCAGCGCTTTACGAGAGGTCCATGCCCCTCTCAGAGTTCAAGTACTCCCGGAGCTTCCGTTGCCTCCTCTCCCGATTTCTCTGCATCTGAGTCTGGAAAAGGTGCGCTATAAGGCGCGAGGCGTTGGCAACGGACAGAACATCAGCGATAATCGCAGAGGGCTCCATGCTCACTGTCCTGTGGCGTCCGAGCTATCAGCCACAGGAAAAGGGCGCGAATTCATTACCTGCCGGCGCTTTCACGTAGGGACGGCGGGAGTGTGGGTCGAGTGACGAAATTTACGTATGACGACCCTTGACACAATTTCGGTCCCACAAGGCACTGGGGGCTACACCCAGAATTCCAGTGGGCAGCGGGGACTGCGGGAACTGTGGGATAGCTACCCACAGTGCACCGCTTGCAATGTCGACGCTTGCCCCCTTACTGTGGACTCGGAAATTTGAATTCAGATCCCTGATGTGGATTCGAACAATCGACCTGGCAATATCGGGTTCACAAGTCGGTTTCACAAAAATCGAACTAGTCTCGTAGTGTAGACATACCCTAAGGGACCATCTTGTGATTAACTTTGATATTCCTGTGCTACTCCTCATGCCTGCTGCTGGTATAGGGATGTGACCAGTGGGGAAGGGAGTCTGAGAGTGGCAGTGCAAGCCGCAAGCAAGAATATTCCCCCCCAACACATACTAAAGAGAGAATAGGGAACCTCCTTGAGCTGCTCACGGCCCTAAGCAATTGCTTAGTCTGCTTATGACTAGCACTGGCTCTGGAGTGTGACCAGCACTTCCTTATGCCCCACTGATCCTCAGCTGCTGAAGGTCTATTAGCAGCTGACACTGTTTAGAGGAGCAGCAGGGGACTGCACTGTCATGTACTTGGCTCAGGATGGGAAAGTGCAAAGACCACCTTTGCAGCCTCTCTCCTGAGCTGTGCAATGTGCTCTTCAGCCATAGCCAAGGATCTGAGCCGAAATTTGTAGCCCTTAAAATTTCAGAGATAATCTTCAAAATGTGAACAGAATGTAACAGATGCAGAGATGTCTTCCTTAGTATGCAGACAACTTGAAACAATAGCTCTTCTGAGATGCATAAACAACACTCACTCATCTCAATGACTTGCACAGCAACATCTATAGATAATGTTGCCTTGTAGTTTCCAAGAGGAGAAGAGGCTAGATAGCACAGGGGAGCTGAAGAAAAATGTGATATAGCTACTGTGCCTTAACTGAGCATACTAATGTGTTTCGATAAAACACTCCCTGGCCTCTATTTAATGGGAATCCTCCTGACAAACCTCTTAGTTAGCAGTTGGGCACTCCACTGGGCAGACCTCCGATTATTCAGTTTTTTGACATCCTCAGGAACCTTCAAATAAGTGGGTTTCTAATGCTGGATCCTAAAACCACATCAATGGTTAGGCAGCTACTGTAGGGTTGCCAACTTTCTAATGGCACAAAACAAAACACCCTAGCCCCACCCCTTCCCCAAGGCCCTACCCCTGCCCCGCTCCTTCCCCGAGGCCCTGCCACTGCTCACTACATTCCCCCTCCCTTGGTGGTTCACTCTCCGCCCCCCCCTCACTCACTTTCACTGGGCTGGGACATGGGGGTAAGGTGTGGGAGGGGTGAGGGCTCTAACTGGGAGTTAGAGGTCAGAAATGAGGGGTTCAGGGTGCGGAAGGGGGCTCTGGGGTGGGGCAGGGAGTTGGGGTGCAGGAGGGGGTGAGGGGTCTGGCTGGGGGTCTGGTCTCTGGGGTGGGGCTGGGGATGAAGGGTTTGAGGTGCAAGAGGGGGCTCCAGGCTGAGGGGTGGGGCTGAGGGATTTGGAGTGTAGGAGAGGGCTGTGGGCTGAGGCAGGAAGTCAGGATGCAGGAGGGGGTATAGGCTCTGGGCTGGGGATGGGTTGCAGGGGTGGGGGGTGAGGGCTCTGTGATGGGGCCAGGGATGAGGGTTTTGGGATGCAGGAGGGGGCTTTGGGTTTGTGGGGGAGGGGCTCAGGGGCTGAGGCAGGTGTTTGGGGCTCGGGCTTACCTCGGGCAGTTCCCAGTCAGCAGTGCAGCAGGGCTAAGGCAGTCTCCCCTGTTTGTTTTGGCACTGCGCTGTGCCCCGGAAGCAGCCAGCAGGTCTGGCTCCTAGGCTGGGGGGAGGGGCACAGGGCTCCACAGGCTGCTCTCGCCCACAGGCACGCCCCCTGCCCTGCGCTCCCATTTGCTGCCGTTCCTGGCCAATGGGAGTGTGGAGCCGGTGTTTGGGGTGGGGGCAGCGCGCGAAGCCCCATGACCCCTGTGTGACGGTGTCTCCATAAGACTTTATGGGGAGATGCTTATCATAGAATCATAGAATATCAGGGTTGGAAGGGACCTTAGGAGGTCATCTAGTCCAACCCCCTGCTCAAAGCAGGACCAATTCCCAATGTTTGCCCCAGATCCCTAAATGGCCCCCTCAAGGATTGAACTCACAACCCTGGGTTTAGCAGGCCAGTGCTCAAACCACTGAGCTATCCCTGGATAGATATAACTGGAATATGTTTTATGCTACATGTGCCATGTAACATATCTCTGTAAAAGTTATGATCTACTGAATCTATTCCTCCTGTTTGTATGCATGTATCATTGTTGTAGTTGAAGTTATGAATATTGATTATATATTTGCTGGTTTTATACATAGCCTTTGTAAGAGCATGGGATCATGTCTGGAGAAAGGAATGCGCCCAATCAAGAAACTCTTAAACAGACAAAAGAACGTGCAGACACCAATCCACATCTGAGCTTGGCCAGGAATGTCACGGGACTGGTTGTGCTGAGCTGTGCATGGACACGTGACTTGCCCATGTGATCCCAAAACTCCAGGGTAACATGATGCTACACAGGGAGTGGGGAGGAGGGTCCATCCAGGGGAGAAAATCTATTTAAACCTCTGGAAGACCTCTCCATCTTGTCTTCAGCTGGCTAAAGAGTGAGCCTCTCCACCCCCCACTGACACACCTGAAAGAGTCTGGAACAAAGGACAAAGACAATAGGGGGTGTGAGCGATTGCTGGACCCAGGCTAGGAAGACCATAGCCTGTGAAAGAAAGAGACTGGAACTGGTGAGGTTTTATCTGTATTGAGTTTGATTAGACATAGACTTGCGTGTTTTATTTTATTTTACTTAGTAATTCTCTTTGTTCTGTCTGTCACTACTTGGAATCACTTATATCCTACTTTCTGTACTTATTAAAATCACTTCTTACTTATTAAGTTACCTGGAGTACATGTTAGTACCTGGAGGCGGCAAACAGCTGTGCATATCTTTCTATCTTTGAAATAGAGGGCGAACTATTTATGAGTTTATCCGGTATAAGCTTTATACAGGGTAAAACGGATTTATTCAGGGTTTGAACCCCATTGGGAGTTGGGCACCTGGGTGTCAAAGGCAAGAGCACTTCCTGAGCTGCTTCCAGGAGCCCTACAGCTGTTAGGGGACGTGGTTTGGACCTGGGTCTGTGTTTGCAGCAGATCAGTGGATCTGGCTCAAAACAGACAGGATTCTGGAGTCCCAAGCTGGAAAAGGCAGGGAAGCAGGGGCAGAAGTAGCCTTGGCACACCAGGTGGCAACTCCAAGGTGGTTTCTGTGATACCAACCCATCACACCCTGCCTAGGAGTTGGAACTGCTGGCTGCTTCCGGGGCACAGCGCAGTGACAGCCAGGACAGGTAGGGGCTAGCCTGCCTTAGATCTGCAGCACCGTCGACTGGACTTTTTCACAGCCTGGTTGGGGTGCTGACTGGAGCCGCCAGGGTCCCTTTTCGACTGGATGTTCCAGTCGAAAACTGGACACCTGGTCACCCTAAGCTACTGTGCTCTAACCCCTGCTTTTCATGGGGACCAGATTTATCTCATTGTTTCCTTGTGCTCTCCATGTTAGTTTGCTGTGTCCATCCATGGTCTGTTGTCTCATTCTTAGTTCATAAACTTCCTGGGGCAGAAGCTGTCCTTTTGATATATGTGTTTGTTCAGAGCCTAGCACAATAAGGCTCTGGTCTATGTTTCTGAAAGATGTGCTATAACTCAATATGTGCTTAATGCTGAGGTCACTAGGTGAGGTTCTATGGCCTATGTCATACGGGAGGTCAGACTAAATGATCATAATGGCCCCTTCTGGTCTTAAAACCTATTAATGAAAATAATAAACAAAAAAATTGCAATCAAATTTAGGATTCGTAAAAAACAAAATTACAAACCCTAAACCCAAAAGATATTTGTATGCATTGTTTTTAATTCCACTTTTGCTTCTATTCTCCTTCCCACCTCTCAGGAGTGATGCTAGGAGTCATATGTCAGCAGGGGAAGGACACCAGACCCCCTTACACACACACCTGGACACTGAGACTAGATGCCCTGTAAAAGATCCTGGGAGAGGAGTGGAAGATGGTGTGTTTTGGGATTTGTTCATCAGCCCAGTAATAGTCCCTGCAAGTCACTGAGAGGGTTTAGCCATACTGGAGAAGGGAGACCTGGGAAGTGGTAAAGAAAGGAGGAAAAGCTGGAAATAAGCAATTGGGAGGTGGATTAGGAAGGCTGGATGAGGCGCAAAGAAGCACAATAGGGTCAGTAACCCGAGTTACCCATTAGGAGCTGCAGAGAAATCCTGACCCCATTGAAGTCAAAGGCAAAAGCTGCCAGAGGGAGCAGGGCGGTTTCTGACAGCAAGTCCTGTAGGGAAGCAGTTTAGACTGGAAGAGGGGGAAAAGCCAGAGAGCTGTAAAAAGAGGGGAATGAAAAGTACCCGTAGGAGAACAGCAACAAAAGCCCTACAGACGTTTAAGGGGCAGTGACCTGAATAGGCTTCTTCAGTTATCAAGCCTCAAATACAGGGGATTAGCCTTGGAAAGGATTAGTGTGACTGACCATACATTTCTTAGGCTCAAAGGGGAAGGGTTGCAGTGCTTTTTAAAGGAGCAGCAGCAGCTCTAAAGCCTTCTAGCCTAGGTCACTTCAACTGGGACAATGTTCCTGGCAGAGAACCTTACGAAGCAGCTTCAATAGATTACCACATACGGCTTAGTTATAGCCCCAATAAATTCACCTTAAAAAACCCATTTCTGATTTGCTTTCTCTGCCTTTTGCATTGCATATCTCTGGGAGTTTCCCCAAAATCCATTTCTTCTGATGACACACAGTTAAGCGTCAGACCAGGTTTTACATGTCACTAGAGCACGTGAGTGTTTGCTTTAGAATTTGCTAAACCCAAGACCTGCTTTGGTTATTAATTCACTTGGAATCAGAATGATAAATAATCAACACTGCATTTTTGTTTCTACTTGACATGGACATTGGGAACTGGCTTGTAGCTCTGTATGTCCTTTGCTAGGACTACAGGTGGCAAAATCTAAAATATATTCAGAGTTTAACAGCTACCAGTTAAACCTTTTCAAATAATTCTGATGGGATTTAATCTCATGTTTTTAATTTTTGTTGTTACCAGTCCTTCATTGTGCAGGAGTGACTTGGATTTCATGTATCAAGCTAGATAACCTCCCCCCACTTTAGACCAATGAGGCTACTTCATATTTGTTTCCCTTTAGTCTGCTAATTAACTGAGACTTGAAAAAAACTAGATGTCATGGGTTCCAAGAGCAGATGAATAAATCCAATTTAGAAATTTCAGTGAGCATGCTTTGCTTACACAATGCAAACTCTTATTATTCTGCTTCAGCAGTACCAATGAAATCTTTCCTGTTTCTGTTCAGAGATGAATACTAAATAACCTTTCCCAAATACAAGAGCTAATCAATTTACTCCAGAGTCCATTAAAAGATTTTCTGTTTGTTTGTTTGTTTTTGTGAAGTTGCTCAATGCATCAAATTCTCCTCATCTCATCAACCCTGGAAAGGGCAGATATGCCAGGATGGCTTTCTCTGTGGGCAGTGACTTAAGGTATTAGGTGTATAGAATTTACAGGGAATATCATCCACTGCATCTTTTCCCACAGATAATTTCTTTTTCTCCTGCCTTTGCCTCATCGGTAGCTATGATTCCAGCAGCCATCCTGCAAATGGGATGGGACAGACAGTTATCCTTTGAGGCTGAATATCCACTCCATAAATAGCCAATATGAGATATGAAAATGTGATACATACTACAGAAATAGATGCCTCACTCTCAAGACTTTGTTCTTTGAGTACAGCAGGTGCACATGTAGGGGACATGAGTTTTTGCAGAGCTCCCAGACTGGGCCGATGAAAAAATTATAAAGCTCTGAGATATGATATGAGGTAGATGACCATAGGTGGTCCATATATATGACACTTTCCTTGTCATACACACAGGGCTCTGAAAGAGTTAAGGACATCACTCTTTGAGCTTCCAAACACCAGCTGACTTGAAGGATAATGACCAACCCAAGGTGTCAAAGTCATAGGTTTAAATGCATACATAACTGTGAGCCTAATCTGGTAATTTAATTACTGAAATTGCATGTGGAAATCAAATATTTGCATGGGCAAATGGCCAGTTAGGCATGGACCCATGGAACCAGTTCTTCAACTGGTATAAATTAGTATAGCTCCATTAAAGTCATTTATACCAGCTAAGGAGCCGATCCATGGTTTCTAACTTGAAAATGCTAGCCTTCAGAGTTCTGAGGCCATTCATGCCTCCCCGCCGCCCCCCACAACCTAGTATAGGTTATCTCTAAGCATTTCTTTAGTCTAATTTAGATTCTAATGTTCTTTAGGAAAAGACTTTGTCTTAGGAGGACATTTTCAAAATTGCCTATAGGCATTAGGAGCACAAGTGCTACTGGCTTTCAATTAAATGTGCTCCTAACTCACTTAGGCACTTTTGAGAGTCCACCTGTAACATACCTGTACAATATGAAATACA
Organism: Chelydra serpentina; assembly: GCA_037349315.1. Classification (NCBI taxonomy): domain Eukaryota; kingdom Metazoa; phylum Chordata; order Testudines; family Chelydridae; genus Chelydra; species Chelydra serpentina. The sequence goes on from JBAIAC010000042.1 coordinate 36,530,069, forward strand.
TCTGGGAACTATATGAGTCTATTGTAAACTAATGATATTCTAACAAAAAGTTCTCCCAAATGACCTTGAGTATACAGAGATGGTAAAAAATTTAATATTTCCTTTCCTGTCATTAGTTTGAAATCCAAGTGAAATAGGTTGCATAACACTGCATCCTAAAATAAAAACTATAATTAACCACCCTAATTAGCTAGGGAAGCTGATATCGGGGAGGCTAGGATTTGCTTTGTAATCAGCACTATATTTTTATGCTCAGTCTTGCTGCATTTCATTATGCTTTTATGAGAGTCAGGAAATGCCTACTGAGTAACAAATGGCTTATTAACAATGGTCCATCTGTTAATATGACTTTGTGGTTGTTACCTGAGATATTCAAAGACCATTTGGCTTTGTTTCCACTTACGGGGATGTTGTAGGTGTGTGGTTTTGACTTTGTTGTATTAGCTTTAGAATAATTTGTCTAACCAGCTTCAGTTTATCTTCTTTTAGGTGCAAATGGTAGTGGCCCTAGGTTTCATCTGGATCATATTTTATTGTATTTGAATATGTTTTTGTTTGACATTATTCATGATGGCAAATTGTAATAAATCACTGCCATGTTAGTGATCATAAATTATTATTTTGATTACGTGAGAACCATCTGTTGCCACTGTCTGTCTGACTCACTAAGAAGCTTCTTAATCTCCAAGAGCAGTAGCAAATGTCACGGGACTCATTCTACCTTTATTTCCACATGTGATCTGAATGCTTCATTACTTTTAAAACACATCAAATAGTCTGCTAGGATATTTCCTTTACCGATAATGGCAATGCAATTTTTAATGCTATAACTATATAATAATAATTACACAAATGTTGCTAGATAATAATAAAGGTTACCAAGTGCTTATCCACAGAACATTACATATATAATTAAAAAATAATACACAGTACCTAACCACTAAATTTAACTATTTGATTCTGCTACCACAGTTAACATACAGCCATGTATTGGAATGTACTGTCTGTGCAATACCAAATAACCTTAACTCTGCCCCATATTGATATCCTAACAGATGAACAAAAACATAGAAACAACTTTAGTGATTCATCAGAAACACTTTAGACTCAGCAGATTCCCCATTTACTCGGCCAAATTCATAGGTCGCAAAGGGGGGGTTGGTAATTTCTCATCTAGACAAAGCAAAAAGGCACCAGAATTGTTCATATTGTGGCCAATATTAAAGGGACATTACTAGATGTCTGGGAACTCAGTGAGGGATTGGGGGAGGCAGCCAAGCTAATTTCCGGCACCTCCTTGTGGCAAATGTCCAGTGCAGGTACTCCATAGGGAAGGGATATAGTGATCAGATAAAGTGGATGGGTAAAGGATTTAAAGGAGGTATTCTTTAAAAGAGCAGAAATGGGGGTGGTGGGACTCCTCTGACTGGTATGGCAGGGAGCCAACCCTTTCTCCTTTATAGTCCCCCTGAACTCTCATTTGAGGGAGGGGTGAGATCCCAGCAGCAGCTTGGCTGGGGACCAGGATGGGTAAAGGGGGAGAGCTGACAGCAGTGCCCACTCCCGCTCTCCCTTCTAGCTATGTGTAAACGATTATGGAATCACCTGCACTGTACACTTTTATATGCCAGGCATTCCCAGACATTTAGGAATAAAGTTGCGGGCTAATTAAATCACATCCAGGGTCCCCTGTCCTTCCAGCATAGCTGGACAATGACCCTGCTGCACATTACGCAGTGGGTGCTGTTGTCTGACTTCTAGGAAAAAGTGTGTGGTCCCTGTGAGGGCGATAGAGCCAGAGTGAGTGGCTGAGGCAAATTCAGAGCAGGTCAGTGTGGGGACGCTGACCCATTTCTCCCAGGTAAGTGGAAGAGACAGGGTGGGGGAGCAGGATGAGTAAAGAGGGAGAGCTGACAGCAGCCCATGGAATTACCTGCACTGTACACTTTTATCTGCCAGGTACTCCCAGACATTGAGGAATAAAGTTGCAGCCTGATTAAACCACATGCAGGGTCTCCTGTCCTTCCAGCATAGCCAGACAATCGTCCCATCTGGCCTTGGAATCTATGAAGCAATATATCAAGAATGTGTTCAGGAATCTTTTAATTCCGAAGTTGTTTAAAATAAAGAAAACTCAATTCACTCTAGGGCAAATCTAAATGAAAATTCAAGGTTCAACACCATCATTTTAAAGGCAAAATAATAATGGCATGCTTTTCTATTGCATTTAAACTGTGGGTTTTTTTATTATTATTTATAGTTATCATTTTGGCTGCTCTGAGTAGCAGTGACTGGGATTAGTCATCTTCTCTCCGCTGGATGAAAAATGAAGTTTGAAAGAATGTTCATTACCTTCCTGGCATGTGTTGACTGCACTGATTCTTCATCTGCCAAAGAGTGTACACTGGCTTCTGTCTCATCTAGAGACCTCTGCAACTTAAAGTAATTGATCAAATTAGCTCCAATATAATCCCACACATGTTCTGTTACTATTGCAGCTTGTTAACCTTATACACAAACAGTTTATTTAAACTATCTGGATGACATCATGAAAGCCACCTTCAATATATCAAATAAATATGAAATGAACCCCTGTTCCAAGACTGTTCCAGAGCCTCACTTCTCTGGTGGTTAGAAACCTTCTAATTTCCATCTTAAATTTATTCATGGACAGTTTATACCCATTTGTTCTTCTGCCAACTTTGTCCTTCAGCTTAAATAGCTCTTCTCCCTCCCGGATGTTTGTGGGTTCATTTTTTTTTTAAAGATAAAATTTAGAAATTCAGTCCTCAGTGAATTTCAATCCAGGTGGCCATACCCCAAAAATAACTGGAGCTTTTCCCACAGCTTTTTAAATAAACCAACTGCCAACATTCCAGATTCAACCATGATTGCTTTGTAAATGTATTTATTTTGTGGGGGACCCAAGTAGAAAATTTCTTCAGCATGAGTTGCCTTTTATTTTATAATGGCAGTTCCCAAATATTTTCACTTTGTGGCTCACTCCTTAAGATTGAGATCAATTCATTGACAACTTCCCTTGTCACTGTCTAGCGTCGCCACTCCACATTTTCTCTGCAATACCTAGTGCTTGGTTACATAAAAATAGCAACATTAAATAATACTAATGTGTCACAATGCAAATAAACTTACTCTAATGCTACAGGTGAGATGTCATAGGACATTAACATTCCCCATTATGTATGTGTGCTATTTATTCCTCTCCTTGAGCATGGAACTTTATCAGTGTGATTTTCTAAACTTTACTTCCACTGAACTTCAATGGCAGCAGTTAAGCCTATGCTGAGCATTTCTGAAAATACCACTCTATGTTATATTACTACCTAATCACCTCGCATTGTGTAATGACCTCACTGCTCTAACTTGTTGAGGTCACATGGCCAGGCCCTCTGACAGTAATTCTGGGCTCCAGGGCCAGGGTCGTCACTGCAGGGAGGCCCAGGGAGGAAGTGATGAATCCATCACTTCTGGGATCGCCTGTCACTTCCAGGACTGACCGCACTGGCCAATTGTGCCACCCGCAGGGCCCCCCAAAGCGTGGGGCCTGGAGCAGTCACACACCCCTAGGAGCCCTGTGGCCTGCCTGGGCCCCTGGGCAGTTGCTCCCTTTTCCTCCCCTGTTGGCGGGCCAGCACATGGCAGGTTGGTTTGGTCTTCCTGTGTGTTTCCTAGCCTTTCATCAGCTAATTTGATTGTAGTTGAGTTTTCACCAGAAAAACCACAGCCAAACAAATAGACTTGATATCAGATTTCCCATTCAACAACCCGAATGAGCAGAGGCATAGAAGGGATCTCTGTTTGGCGACCGATGGATGGGAAATTGAAATTTTCTAAGTTGAAAGCCAGTCCTGTTCTGAGGAAGAGCCCCATTAAGGACAGTTTGGGGACTGGTAGGGATCAGTTTGCAAGGGATCAAGTGATTGCCTGACGAGCACTTGATTCCTACTAAGGGTATGTCTATACTTACCTCTCACGTCGGAGGCGCGGGATCGATCTTCTGGGTTCGATTTATCGCGTCTTGTCAAGACGCGATAAATCGAACCAGGAAGTGCTCCGCCGTCGACGCTGGTAATCCAGCTCGACGAACGGAGTAGGCGGAGTCGACGGGGGAGCCTGCGCGCCGCGTCTGGACCACAGGTAAGTTCGAACTAAGGTACTTCGACTTCAGCTACGTTATTAACGTAGCTGAAGTTGCGTATCTTAGTTCGACAGGGGGGGTTAGTGTAGACCTAGCCTAAGGCTAAAAGAGCTCATTTGGGAAAGGAGAGCTACAGGAAGCAGGTTGACTCCTGTGGCAGGTGGCCTGTAGGAGGACTGTGAAAGAGCTGACAGGAATAGAGAGGCTCTAGCAAGGAAGCCCCTGGGTTGGGGAATTGCTTAGCTAGTGCATTTTTGTTGAACTGTTTTTATTTTGGAGGTTTGCTAAAAACTGCTGGTGCCACTGATAAATGGTGGCCTGAAGAGATTCTGGGTGTGGCACTGGTTCTTTCCTGGGCTGAGGGGTGAGTCTAGCAGTTTACACCATCCCATTCTGTCACCCCTCTAAATGGGAGTCACTCCCCTATCCTTGTCTGTGCTCCTAACGAAAACTGAGAGGGGGTATGAAGGCTTTCTATATAAATAGATAAAAAGGGTAAATACCAGAAAGGGAGAAGAGCTGTTTAAGCTAAAGGACGATGTTGACAGAAGAACAAATGGGTATAAACAGGGCATGAGTAAATTTAGGCTGGAAATTAGAAGGTTCCTAACCATGAGAGGCATGAGGCTCTGGAACAGCCTTCCAATAGGAGTAGTGGGAGCAAGAAACCTACCTGGTTTTAAGGTGGAGCTTGATAAGTTTATGAAAGATTATATGATGTGGTTGCCTGTGATAGCAGGTGACTCGACTCAATGACCCAGAAGGTCCCTTCCAGTCCTATGCTCTTAATATGATTTGCTGCCACTTTCTGATCCTTTAACCAACCTGTAAACTAGGATAGGGGAATCCCAACACATTAGAAAGTCAGGGGAAGAGGAGAAATGTCATGGAATCAACAGTGGTGGAGAACGTGGGGAGCACAATGACAGAGAAGACAAGGGAAGGCATCACAAGGCCGTTAGTTTTCTGAGTTTATGTTAGGGAGATGGAAGGGGCCTAAGGGTAAAGGGAATGAGACTGAGGAAGCAGGAACTGTGATGGCGATGGAACTCCTGCTGGCTGTGGAGGAAGAAACAGATGGCTGTAGTCAAGTCCCCAAATACAATGGCTAAAGTAGATTGAAACAGGAGGGGGAGCTCTCAGTACACCAGAAAAGAAGAAGGGGGAGCACAGCTTACCCAAACCAGGGAAAGGGTATTCATCCTTAGGACTCTACTGGGTAAATAATTTCTTAGTTTGCAGTTATTATGTCTGGGTTTTTGTGTTAGACAGACTTTCCTTTTAAGTGAGAGAGAAAATCCCTTGTGCGGCGGACGTGTCATACTGGAATGTTCCACCAGGTATAAAAATAGCTGCTGAGCAGCCAGTCAGAAATTCCCAGGGCTCCTAAAGCAACTAAAAAATGACTCTTAGCAAAATAAGAGTGTTTGAGAACAGAGGGAAATGCAGAATGCTGACTGGTGGTGATTTATAGGATACAAAACATCACCCACTGCTCTGAGATCCCTGCACAAAAGGGTGAGTTAAAGATGGCATGGCAGCCTTAACTTAAAGTTTTCCTTTCATTTATCACTTTGTGACAGACTCTTAGCCACGATGATGTCATTTCTGTATTCATTACATTGTATGAAAGCACAGGGAGCATGATAAAAAAGTTAAGACAGAATCATATCGCTCACCGTTGTCTCACTACCCGGTGACCATACTCCTGTCACAAAGGGTGTAAAAAGAAACCTCCCAACCATCTGGCTTGGTCATGAGTGACTATCTAGCTGGTGTCTAATGGGCTCTTTCAGATGTGTTGGCAGTGGCAACCTCTCCTGTGTGTGAGATCAAATGCCAAATCTATTCACTGCAAAACTACAAAGAAATCAAATAAGGCTCCTGTGTGGGCAGCATGAAGGGCCTCATGAGAACACTCCCTGAAGGATAATCCACTGTCATCACGTGTTATGATCACTAAATAACTTAAGGAGGAGTGCCCTTTTCAGTTAGGCTGGGCTGTATTTCAGAGGCTTTCATGATAGCTTTGTATCTATCTTTGTAGCTCTCAGCTCTATCTAGCAGGATATTCTCCTCCAAGTAATTCAGCTCTATTTTATTAGATTACACAACATCTAATAGAAGATCTCACAAAGAAGTGCTTTTTATTTTGTTCACATTGTTTGCAGGTCTCCTGCAGGCATTCCCAATTTAGGCACCATTAAGGGGTGGATGATCAGCTCTTCTCTGGTTCAACAGCAGAGACCATTCCAACGACTAGCCGGAAGTATTCCTGAGATGGCATCATAGAAATGGCATCATAGAAGGGATCTTGAGAGATCATCTAGTACAGCCCCCTGTGCTGAGGCAGGACCAAGTGTACCTGGATCACCCCTGACAGGTGTTTGTCTAACCTGTTCTTCAAAACCTCAATGATGGGGGAATCCCACAACCTCCCTTGGAAGCCTATTCCAGTACTTAACTATCCTTATAGTTAGAAAGGTTTTCCTAATGTCTAACCTAAATCTCCCTTGCTGTTGTAAACTAGGAATAGCCAATTGCGTGGTTCAATATTAAAAATATTTAACAGACCAACTATACAAGCTTAGTCAATTTATTAGTCAGAGACAAAGCAGTACAACATGAAAAGGAATCATACATTCCACCCCTCTCAGGAAGCAACCTTTCAGCCTTCACCTTAGATAGTAAGTCTGCTTCAAAATATGTGCTCAAGACTTTGTGTATTTACACTGCAATTGTTTAGAAGCTAAAATCATGGTAATATGTCACCTAAGATTCAACTTACCAGTCTGTACCAGTATCCTAGCTTGTCTGTACTGTCCTGTACTCTTCTTATCTTTGCTTTAGATACCACATTCCAAGTGTCAGTGAGTTGCTGGAGCATCCCCTAACTGTACCAAGACATACTATTCATACATTTTGCTTCTGACAGGTTTGGTATTGCCCGTGCCAAGAGCAGAGTTCACCTATTGCAAAGTGTTATGGGATATACCTTAGCATGAGTGAAGAGCATTTTGGAGGAAAGCATAATACAATTCACAGCTGTATGACTTAGCATAATTACCCAGTATTCATGCAGGATATAATGTGTACAATACTATTATCATAACTCTAATACATAACATGTATGTCGGCTAACACTTCCGATCAAGCTGATTACTTCTTGTCCTACCTTCCGTGGACATGGAGAACAATTGATCACTGTCCTTAAAACAGCCCTTGACATACGATAGAACTTGAGAATTATGAACACCAGAGTTACGAACTGACCAGTCTACCACACACCTCATTTGGAACTGGAAGTATGCAATCAGGCAGCAGCAGAGAGAGAGAGAGGAAAAAAAGCAGCAACTACATACAGTACTGTGTTAAGTTTAAACTATTAAAAATAAAGGGAAAGCAGCATTTTTCTTCTGCAAAGTAAAGTTTCAAAGCTTTATTAAGTCAATGTTCAGTTGTAAATTTTTGAAAGACCAACCATAACATTTTTGTTCAGAGTTACGAACATTTCAGAGTTACGAACAACCTCCATTCCTGAGGTGTTCATAACTCTGAGGTTCTACTGTATTTGAAGATTGTTAGCAGGTTCCCTCTCAATTTTCTGCTCTCAAGACTAAACATACTCCTTTTTTTTAATCTTTCCGCATAGGTCAGGTTTATCATTTTTGTAGCTCTCCTCTGGACTCTTTCCAATTTGTCCACATCTTTCCTAAAGTATGAAGCCCAAAACTGGACAGAACCTTCCAGCTGAGGCCTCATTGGTGCTGAGTGGTGTGGAACAATTACTTCATATGTCTTACTCCTGTTAATACAACCCAGAATGATATTAGGCTTTTTAACAACTTCAGCAAATCGTTGGCTCATATTCAATTTGTGATTCACTATTATCCCCATATATTTTTTAGGAATACTACCGCCTAGCAAGTCAATCCCCATTTTGTAGTTGTGCATTTGATTTTTTCTTCCTAAGTGTAGTACTTTTTATTTGTCCTTTATTGAATTTAATCTTGCTGATTTCAGACCAATTCTTCAATTTGGCAAGGTCATTTTGAATTCTGATCCTGTCCTTCAAACTGCTAGCAACCCCTCCCAACTTGGTGTCCTCCACAGATTTTATATGCATACTCTCCACTTCATTTTCCAAGTCATTAATGAAAATATTAGATAGTACTGGATTCAGGACAGACTCCTGCTGGACCTTACTATATACGGTCTCCCTCAGTTTGATAGTGAACCATTGATAATTACCCGTTGAATACTCTTTCAACCAGTTTTTCAGTCACCCTAGTGTAATTTCATAATGGTCTCTTCAGTCTCGCAGATAATACAATCCAATGGTCGGAAGTTGATGCTAGACAAATTCAGACTGGAAATTAACCATTGGAACAATTTACCAAGAGTTTTGGTAGATTTTCATCACTAGCAATTTTAAAATCAAGATTGGATGCTTTTCTAAAACATATGCAGTTGTTCAAACAGGAATTATTTCAGGGAAATTTTATGGCTATGTTATGCCAGGAGATGAGACTAGTTGACCACAATGGTGCCTTCTGACCTTAGAATCTATGCTGATAAAAAAAGTCTTCTTGCCAGTATAGCTTATTTCATTCAAGGATCTGGTCTAAGCTGTGCTGGCAAAAGAACTTTTGCCAGTATAAGCTGCATCTCCACTAGGAGGGTTTGCTGTTCTAGCTTTTTTTGCAAACCCTTTCTTGTGTATACTAGTACACATGGCCTGAGTGGTTGAATTATTGAGGCAGGTCTCATTGTGGTTGTTTAATAATCCCACTTGAGCCGTATGCTTCACCATTGCACCGAAAATAACTTTCTAAGGGCTGGTTATGTTCATGGATCTCCAAAAAAGGAAAACCTTTTGTCCAAGTTGAGAGGTGTTGTACCCCAAATGATTACCTACTGTTGAATACAGAGAGCCTATATGTGTGTTTAAGGCACATGATTCAGCAATCTGATGTATAATGTATTGATGAAAAAAGTAGATGGAAAGGCCGTTAAGTTGATCCACTATCTTACTTTCAGGGTGGGTGCCTAAATGTTCAGTCAGTATATGTCACAAGAAGTTAAGTTCAGTATTCTTCAGTCTCTTGTGGATTAATCAGGGTCCAACTCTTAAGCCCCAAAAGCAATAGAAATGTAATACACTGCTATTTGAAGGAGAGATAGCAATGTAATTTACCAGCTTATGTGAGAGGGAACACTCAAATATTTGTAGAGCTTTGTTAAGCCAAGAAACTGCCTATAGCTCAACTGATTACATGCACCCATCCCCAAAATCGCTCCTTTCTCTGCACATGGTCCTTAGTTCCATATCACTTTCCATTTACAGTGAGTGGTGGTTTAATGCCAGCTTCCTCATGTGTGAACAAATTCCTTTCTCCTGTATAAATTAAGTACTTTGTTAGGGAAAACTAACCCCAACAAAAATAGTCGCTGTACAATGAAGGGTAACAGAAGATCATATTTATGGGCACATCAGCTTCAAGTTCTGCATAGATTAAGACAGTTAATCAAGAAAAATATTTAGAAGAACCACAAGAAACAAAAAATAAAATTCCTTTTTAAAATTTTCAAAACCCATGAGTGGTGTCGACTTCTCTGTTTTCAGCAATGTGACTGTTTTATGCATCCTTGCAGTTAATAACTTATTCTAGGTATTAAATCTGTCACATTCCTTTTACTTGGACCAGGGTTGAAGAATTTATAGCAGGAGACCCAAATCTGACCTAGCAATTTGAAAACATAACAAAGATATGAATCCAATAATTCTCTGTCCAAATGATGACACACATATCAACGTGACATCTGAACAAGTCATTTAATATTAAACTCAAAGTAATTGCAAAAATGAAAACTTAAGGATTATTTAACACTGACTTTCTGAGGAGAGTTCAGTCTTGAAAAGAGAACATCAGCCTGCCCCATTTGATTAATATGCAATATAAACTATAACTTACAGTCTGGTTGGAAAACAAAATTTGATCCTCTGCTCTTCCCTCTTGAACCACTCCCACACATGTTTGAAAAGCAGTTGCTTATCATACAAATTCATAAACCAGCGCCCCTCCTCCATATTACTTGGGCAGCAGAAATGTCAGCAGTTTATAACTGAGATCTACAGAAAACCTGCCAAGTGCTTGGAGTTTTTTAAATAAACCCAGAAACTAGAATTGTGTGATTTTAAAAATATAATCTGCTTTTCCTCTGGTGTTTTCTCTGACTGAAGTGTCACAGATTTTGCCATATATGATCAATCCTTTGATATTGTGAAAAACTAAAGCTGGGTGTTCAACTCATGAAGAGGCACTGAAAGTCACAGGGTATGGCACAGTATGATAGTCAATATGTATTGTGCCTTTATAATGAGAAAAGGATTTTCCCACATCATAATGTATGCTGAGAAGAGAGGGAGGTAGAAGGCCATGAAGTGGCAGCATGGGCAAACGGTTGAGATAAACTATATGCTGGAGTTATAATTTATCAAAGAAAAATTCCCTTATGCTGGGGGAACCTTCCCTGCTGTAAAACAAGAAGAATGAAGACAGTGAACCAACTAAGTGGGATGGAGGGAAAGGACAAAAAAAACCCACAACAACCCCAAAACACCAGCAAAGCCCTCAAAGTTAGGGCCAATTTTTTCAGTCATTTACTCAAGGTGAGTAATTCCACTGAAGTATGTAGGACTACGCATATGGGGAAAAACCACATGATTAGCACCCCCTACCCCGTCGTCTCCATTCCCCTATAAAATGGTAAGAGAAGATATAGCAATGGCAGCAGAACTGCTTTGTTTACTTCTAAACCACCCATTATAGTTAAGGTTGTTATCTCATTTCTCAAGACGTCCACACTATCCATCAACTCTTATCTCCCAGTTAGCTTAGTAGTGCTTAGTACGCTGAGTGATGCTGCAGAGTGGGCAAACTGGGAGACAAAACCAAAGAGCAGCACTAGGATAGTGTTGAGCTGAAAGGCAGATACAGGGGATTTCTCCTGGCAGCACTCTTCATAGTTAGGATGAGTTTAATTTTTTACCTCTGTATGGATAAAATGATCCTTCCTCAAAATTATCTAATCTGGGGATTTTTACATGCTTGAATCAGGCTGTACAAGATTGTCTTTGCTTCTCTGGAGACATATCTAATCTTTCAGGGTATCTAACATATTTCCCAGTAGTTATTTGCTAGCAGAATAATACTGGATTATCATGCCAGAGAAGATATGTTAGGGGCATAAGGGATACAATATTCTCCATTAGCATCATGTGTTGACACTATAGTACATATTTATAAAGACTCCACTATTGTCACCTGGAATTATACAGTCCTCTCTTCAGCTGTTTGGCTGATACCAAGTACCACAGACCTAAGGTATGTAGTTCTTGGTATTGCCCAAACAGTGAATGAGAAAAACATTAAGGGGGTGTGTTACCGAGACTGCAGGCTTAATTATGCAATCCTCTATCCAGGTGAGTATTTAAATTAATCTGCCTCAAATGATTCAACACCAAATTTATAGGGACCACAGGGACAGCTCTTAGATTGCATACAGCAAAAAGAGATTAATTTGGCATCTAAATATTTAATCTGTCCTCTAGTAATAATGGAGGGTTAGAGGCAACCACAACAGCTGTCACTAGTACTCATGAAGAAGCCAACACCTAAACCATTCAAACTCCTAGCAGCTGGAAGCAAGATATTTTAGCAGGAAAGTACAACAGAACGGGGAGAAGTATGAGTTTCAAACCAGATGTTGTGTGATGCATGACAAGTATGAAACTTTTGGCTCCAGTTCACTGTGACCTTGCACCTTGTGTAGTCATTTATACCAGTGCACAGTGAGTGCAGGACATGACCAAATCATAATGGTAGCATTTTGTACTCACTTTGCATTTGTATAAGATGACTGCATAATGGGCAATGAAGATATAGGCCCAACAGACTTGAGAGAGCTCTAACATAATTATTCTCCTGGTGGTTATCAAATATAGCATCAGTTCAGGATCATACCCAAGAGCTAGAGGTAGAGTAAAAGATTTCTTTCATAGTTATTTATGGTAAATGAAATGAATGAAATATATTCAGTACTTACCGTATTCTGATTGTGCTAAAAGCATCTGATATTCCAAAATAAATTAGAATGATTAGTTTATTTTTCTTATTTTAAAATAAATGTATCCCCAAAAGAATGCATGGTTCCGGTTAAGCTTCTCAAAATTCCTGGACAGAACATTCTTCTGAAGAGTCTTTCTTTACTTTAGTTTATTTAATAAGACTGATTTATTTAATAATCACAAAAATGCTCAAGCAGTGAAGGATCTTTCCTTTGTTTCTCACAGTTATTTCCCATTGAAAAGTAAAGATGGACCTTTCTTTTACAAGTAGAGGTACAATGTAACCAGAATTTCACTATTTAAAACAAGACAAAACAAAACAAAAAACACCACTGTGAGCCAAAGGTAAGAAAATGTAGCTTTTAATCATGGGCTTAATTTTGCGGCAGTCAGTTACAATAAACTTATGTTCTTGTCAGAGAATTATAAAAGTAATATATAGCAGTATTCAATAGCTGTTTGCATGACACAATGCTGATAAATAGAAATATGAATCTTGTCAATATTAACTATTGCAATGGAACCAAAAAGGGTTAAGAAAAGTTATCATTTTTTTTAATAAGAGTCAGAAAATATATAAAAGCAGCATGACTCTAGAAAATTCCCGAAGGCAATCCTTTTAAAGGATTTGACCAGTATATTGCTGCTGTATCTAGTGTAGACCGAAAAGTGTAGTAAGTACAGCCAGTATTTTGTTCACAGTATTATTGAAAAGTTAGAACAAATACAAGTGCAGGTTTAAAAGATCCTTGTAGATTAATACCACTTTAAAGAGCACTTAGGCTGGTATTATTGGATGCCACATTGGTGGCACAGAAATCACAGAAGGAGAGAAAGAATTTCTGGTGTAAGATAAATACTGATTCATGCAATAGCTATATTATAGCAATAAGATGATGTTCTGATGCCTTGGAATAAACCACGACAAAGACTGTGAAAGCTGCCAATAATCTACAGCCCTCCAGAAAGATCCAGAAATCAGATTTTGGTCAGGGTGGAAATTAATAAAATATGCAAAATTCTATGGCTTCCAGGTTTTCTCTTTCAACCCTCTTGGAGTTTCAGTTGCATGGACTTTGTTTAGTCTAAAGTTTGTGGTCCTATTGTAACTTGAGTTAACTGATTGCCCGTTAATTTACCTAATATATTTGAAAGAGTTAAGGCAGACATTCCACAAGTATTTGTTCCAGAGCACAAACTTTTTTGGCTCACTCCTGGTCAAGCCCTGTCAGCTAAATTAACTAGTAACGTTAGAGCAGGCTGGCTGAATGCATGTTCACCTCAAAGACCATTTCCCAACCAGGCTTCTCACATGTTGATGCCCTCCCCTTCCAGTATGAAGCCTTCTAGCTAGTGTATTTTTTGTACATGAACCCTTAAGCCAATCCTTTCCAACATGTACAATAAGGAAGATGTAGGGAATTTTCTTGTGTAATAAGAGGGAGGTGTGGGTAACCTTTTCTCTTCCTTTCTCTTATGCACACATGCCTGATGCACCCTCCTGAAAATCTGGTCACCATACCTGCTTGTAACTGCTCATGTTCACCGCCTCTATCTTAAATTGGAGTGCTTAATTCAGAAGTGTACTACCCAAGATTTGGCTACCCTAATTAGAAATAATAATACATTAACTCAGGATACATTTAAGAGCAAGAGGTTTGGAGGAATGGGGAGGGTTACTGACAAAGTTATCAAGTTCTGTTTAATCTTTCCAGAACTACGACTGGAGGACAAACAGATGTAGAAAACAAATGTTTCCAATGTACATGAGCAAAAAGTGCTGATGACCGTGTATTTTTCTTATTAAGCTTACCATTTATATCTGTTGGCATCCGTTAGTCTCGAGAGATGATGGATATGCGCCCATGGGGAATGTTTAGTTGATGGTTGTGCAGCGTCTGTTGTGGCTGTGGAGCCCCACACGAGAGTGGCAGTCTCGATTGCATTTGCTGCATCTGAAGGCGGTGTCAGCTGTGGGTTGGAGCCGCTGCTTCCTTTTTCGTTGAACCCGCTTTTCCTCGGCAAGCTGCCGCAGCTTGTCTTCGCCAGTTTTCAATCCAGTGGTCAGAGCGTGTCTCCATCTGCATCTGTCCTGGGCGAGCTCTTCCCAGCTGTTGATGTCCATTTGAACAGTCTTCAGGTCCCTCTTACAAACATCCTTGAAGCGAAGGTGGGGCCGTCCTGTAGCTCTGTTTCCGGAGGCAAGTTCGGCATACAACAGGTCTTTGGGGATCTGTCCATCTTCCATGCGACTTAGATGGCCAAGCCATCTGAGGCGGCGTTGACGGAGGAGAGTGAACATGCTGGAGATCTTGGCACGTTCCAGCACCTCGTTGTTCGTTATTCGATCACTCCAAGTGATCCCGAGTATGCGACGGAGGCAGCGCATGTGGAAGGTGTTCAGTCTCTTTTCTTGTGAAGCGTAGAGGGTCCAAGTTTCGCTGGCGTAGAGAAGAGTGTTTAACACACATGCACAGTACACAGCGACTTTTGTGTTGATGGTCAGCATGTTGTTGTTCCATACTCTCTGTGACAATCTGGCCAAAATTGTGAAGGCCTTGCCGATTCTACGGTTGATCTCAGGGTCCAGTGAGAGGTTGTCCGTGATGGTAGATCCAAGGTAGGTGAACTGACTGACCACCTCTAGCACATAGTCATTGATGGCAATGCTTGGATGTTCTGCATCCTGGGCCATAACTTTGGTCTTCTGAAGACTGATTGTCAACCCGAACTCTTCGCAAGCTCTGGAAAAGCGGTCAATCAGATGCTGGAGATCGGTTTCTGTGTGGGTGGCCAGGGCAGCGTCATCTGCAAACAGCATGTCTCTGATTGTTGCCTCCCGTACCTTGCTTTTGGCTTTTAGTCGAGCCAGATTGAAAAGTCTCCTGTCAGACCTGGTGTGGAGATAGACTCCCTCTGTGGAATTTCCAAAGGCACGTTTCAGCAATGCTGCAAAGAAGATGCCGAAGAGTGTGGGAGCGAGAACGCAGCCTTGTTTTACTCCACTGTGGATGTCGAAGGCATCGGAGGACGAGCCATCATACAGTACTGTGCCTTTCATGTTGTCGTGAAAAGAGTGGATCATGCTCAGCAGCTTCGGTGGGCAGCCAACCTTTACCAGGATCTTGAACAGCCCATCTCTGTTCACAAAGTCGAAAGCTTTGGTCAGGTCTATGAAGGCAAGGAATAGTGGCTTGTGCTGTTCTCTGCATTTCTTTTGCAGCTGCCTTAAGGAGAAAACTATGTCGGTTGTGGATCTCCCTGCTCGGAACCCGCACTGTGACTCTGGGTAAACTCCGTCAGCAAGCTTCTGCAGTCTATTCAGGATCACGTGTGCGAAGACTTTACCCACAACACTCAGGAGCGATATGCCTCTGTAGTTGTTGCAGTCGCTTCTATCACCCTTGTTCTTGTAGAGGGTCACGATGTTGGCGTCTCTCATATCCTGAGGTACTGCACCTTTGTCCCAGCACTGACAGAGGAGGTCGTGAAGGTGTTCTAGGAGGACGTTGATGCCACACTTGATAACTTCTGATGGGATGCCATCCTTTCCTGGAGCCTTTCCTGTGGACAAGCTCTCAATGACTTTCTTCAGTTCTTCCATGGTGGGCTTCTCGTCCAGCTCAGTTTCAACGGGAAAACCATCCACGGTATTGAGGGCAGCTTCGGTGACGGTGTTTTGCCTGGAGTACATTTCAGAGTAGTGCTCCACCCATCTATCCATCTGCTTGCCCTTGTCCTGGATGTTTTCGCCTGTTGCAGACTTTAGTGACACTCTCCACTTCTTTATGGGTCCCATGGCCTTATTGATGCCATCATACATTCCCCTGATGTTCCCAGTGTCAGCAGATAGTTGAATGCTCCAGCAGAGCTGGAGCCAGTAATCATTTGCACACTGTCGAGCTAGTCTCTGTACTTTGCTCCTGGCAGGAGCAAAGTACAGAGAGCATTTATATCTAACTAATTAAAAAAGAGTATAGGTCTCCATTGAATTCAGTTAAGCTCTCTGTTTTTTTGTAGTAGTCTGGCATAAGTGGTTTTTTGTGTTTGGACTAATATCGACACCAACTTGAAGGGTAGAGTTGTGGATTTCACTTTTTTTGTGTGCAGCATTTGTGACATGGCCTAATCCATTTACATGTTTTGATACAAATATAAAAATGGTTTGTGTGGTGACAGTCCTGATCCACTCATGTTGCTTAGCACATAGATAACATGGAGATGGGTGCTATAGAAAACCCATTGAGAGATAGCCAAACAGTCAGCTAGCAAGTCCCATTCCAGCCCCTTACAGAATTCAGGATCATAGGCCTAGATGGAATGAGAACATTACATTTTAGGGGACAATTTTTTTCCAAAATTTCCTCTTGCCAATGATCTATGCAAGGGACTCACACTGAAGTTAATGGCATTTTAACAAAAACTCATTGTGACGTGTTGGACCCCTTAGGATGCCACCTGATGTGTTGAGATACCACTGAGCCTGCCTGTCATGCCAGCTTGGGCACCCTTTTTACCTGTCTTGCTGAGCTAGGCTATTAAGCCTCCTCCAGCAATGCACAGGCAGGGCCACACCCAACTGCAGAACGAAACAGACACTGAGAACAGTTGTGGGAAGGCTCAGTTTAAGGTACTTGCCCCAGCACACAGGTGTCCACCTCCCTTATCGTGCAGACCCAAAGATATATTATGAAATCCGCCTCCTCCCTCAACGTAGAGGAAGGTATGCACAATTTCTCGCCCCCTCCAGTTAGAAATTACAGAAACTGGGTTTAATATTAAATAAAACACATTTTATTAACTATAAAAGGCTGATTTTAAGTGGTAAAAGGGGTAGAATGCAGAACAAAGCAGATTACTAAACAAATGAAACCAAACATGCAAACTAAACTATTTTCACTAAAGAAATTGGTTACAAATAGTAATTTCTCACCCTAGATATTGTTGCAGGCAGATTATAGAAAGTCTTGAAAGGCAGCTGCACTGGTCTCCCTCTTGAGACCTCAGGTATTATTACTCACAAGCTAGACGCCTTTCCAGGTTCGGCTCAGTCCTTCCTCTTCCCCACACCCCCGTTCAGTTCTTGCTTCCAGGTCTTTTTCAGTGTCTCTTAGGAAGGTAGAGGAGAACCCTGATGATGTCACTTCCCTGTTTTATATAGCTCTTGTGTAAGGCAGGAACCCTTGGTCTTGTAGAGGAAAAACACTGGCATTCCAAAAGGGGAGGAGGAGTATCCAGTACCAGGTGACTCAGACCCCGGTCTCTGCAGGGCTGTGGCAGCCATTGTTGGTAGGCCGTCTTCAGGAGTCCACAGGAAGACTAAGCTCTTTCACAGTCCATTGTCTCTGCTAATGGCCCATTAGCCCTGTCTGGCTTTTCCATTGTTGTACATGAAGGGCTGGTTGGGGTTGACATCCAAAGCAACACATTTGAAATACAGACACATAGTTAATATTCCTAACTTCAGATACAGAAATGATACAGGCAAACAAATTGGATAATCATATTCAGTAAATCATAACCTTTCCAATGATACCTAGGATACCTTATAAGACCCATCTTGCATAAAGTACATCTCCGTTATGTTATATTCATATCATAAGAATATTCTCATAAGGAAGATGGACATATCATAAGCATATTGTCATAAGGAATATGGAATGTAATGTCACTCACTTAGTTAGGTAGTGCTGTACAATAGGCATTTTATGACAGAATTAGAGCTATAGCTTAAGTCCAAACCAGCAAACCACTTAAGCATGTGCTTGAATGCTTTGTTGGGTTGGAGTCAAAAGGCCTGATCCTGCAAACTCTCACGATCTCATGGTATGCTTACTATTATGACTTCAGTAGGACTACTTAATAGTGAGCACAACACCAGGTAAGTGTTTTCAGGATCAGGCCCATCTCTGAACATCAGAAGTTATACTGAAGCAAAGAATCTCTTTGATAAAATCCAGGCGATGCCACATCTGCTACTTTTCAAAGATATGGGAAGCACCATGCCACCAACTCATCATCAGAAGACCAAGCTGGAGTATGTTACCAGCCATCTCTCTGGCAGACGCTTCCACATTATGGTGAGCAGAATGGGAACAAAGTACTCCCTCTGTAAGAAATGCCTTCCTCATCACTCAGCTTGTTGAGAGACTGCCTGGGTTCGAGCTGCCACACTATCTCTGGTGCAAGCTCAACTGTTTCATAGATGAAGTGGTGAGATGTGCAGCAAATGACCATATAGTGGGTCTCAGGAACAGCCCTTTCTGTAGCTGTGGTACAGTTGAGGATGCCACACCCCTATCTCTGCTGCTCATCTCGTGCTGATCTGTCAGGAGGACTTTCCAGATGCCACGCTCCTCACCCTGAGGCTACTGAATGGCTAAAACACTTATACATCTGTTTTATTTCCCTATTTTACATTTTATATTGAGAACTTTATTCCATCTTTACTGTATCACTTGTGCATTCAATAATAAATAAATAAATATACAAAATAATAAATAACTGTTACATTGTGCAGTTGTCACAGGATGCTGCTCTCCATTTGTGGATGAACTATGGAAGGTGAGTTTTGTAAAAGACAACCATAATTCTATTCAGGCTCTCCTACTACACTCACCTTAGTTTGAGCACCTAAAGCATTTAGAGACCACACACCACCTTCTTGGTTCAGCAAAGTGAAATCAACCTGCAATGACCCTTCACCTTGTTTAATATGTAACTTGCTAAGTAGTCATATACTACATCCATTTCTTTGGGTACTTGAAAGACATGCACAGAGAGCAAAGATATTGCAAAATTCCAGCAGTGGACAGAAGCATAAACTGCTTTATGTATCAAGTTCAGCTGGCTTTAGAGAGAAGCACAGTATTCAGTAACAGTCAGGTAAGCTCTAATAAGATACCTGTTTACAATAGAAAAAAAATCACCACCTAAAAAGTGAGGCACTGGGGAGAGTAGTATCACAGACAAGAGGCAATACAGGAAAAACCTGTTATGAAGTATTTCATTTTTGTGATTCTTTAACAATTTACAGAAGAAATGGAACATAATGGAAGTTTGGTTCTCCTTTGGAATAAAAAATAAAATAGTGCTGTAATCAAAGGACAGAAGAAAAAAGACACTTCAGATATTTAATTCTTATTTATGTTCACCTCCATAATTTATGATTTAAAGGCAAATGTGGAAGATTACAAAATACAACTCAACCTCTTGTGCATTCTCTTGCTGCACCCTGCCTGTTAATGTCTTCTAAAGCTTGAACCTGCTGCTTTAATTTACTGCTTTCTACCCAGTGACTAGAGAGGGGTTTGAAAAGGTCTTCAGAAAAAAGTGGTGAGCTTTCTGTAGGATTTGTTACTACAGCCTGTTCATTTCTCTGATCAATAGTATGCCGCAATCTAGGTCTCCTGTATGGTCTCCAGAGGACCCATACCTCAGTTGGGAAAACTTTCTAATGCTTCCCCTGGAAGAGAGAGGTTTCATGCAGAGAGAGAGAGACATTGCATTTTGTTTCATGCCAGCTGCAGAGATCTTGTAAGTGTCTGGAGGAAAATAGGGCAAAATAGTGTCTCTTAACCAGATGTTTGGTCCATAAACCCAACATCTACAGTAAATGTAATTAAATATGATTTAAACATAAACATCTGTCCATTTTACCAAAATCTCTTGTCAGTAATGTATACCAGAGAAATAAATATAGCAATGGTATAACAAGTTACACTGGAATAGACAGTGAATGAACACAGGATTACTTGTGATGTTAAGATTTGCTTTTAAATCAAGTTTGAAACCCATACATTGCCTGAATCATTGAATTGCAGTGTGTGTCCATATCCTTCCCTTATTTTCCTTTTCCTTATCGTGCTTGCCAGGATTTATACCTTTTGATATTTTTATTTCATATGTAGTATTAAATAGACATATGATGATGCTTAGCAATAGCTGCACCAGCTCCTGTCTATGGAAGAGTTGGATTCTGTAACAGCCAAGAAATTTATGACATTGACACAGATTTTCTCTTACGCTGAGATCCACTGAGACATAAAAAGGGGAAAAAAGTGGGGGGGCACGAGAGAGAGAGAGAAGGGTTATTAGGAAGCTGGCTTTGTCTCCCTGTTTCTCAAGCCATAACAACTTCCACCCCAGCCCTGACATCAGTTAGAGCTGTTTCTGTTGGATTTATGCCAGCCGAGAGTTACCCCCAACCCCCCCTAATATCAGAGAAATTCTCATCTGGACTTCTGTGACCAGATTCCAGCTACTTTGAACTGATTAGGTGGCACAAAGGGACTGGACATGGTTGAGGGAGGGGTGTGTGTGAGAGAGAGAATCTGGTACATTACGTTTATGTCATTATTTTCTTTTATTAATAAAAGTGATGCTCTTTACCTTAAGGGAACTGAAAATTCTCTGTCTCTACACATAGTTCACCACCAGTATGAATGCCGCACGGCAAGGGAGGAGTCTCATTCTAAAGCCATAACAAAACAATGCTGTTCAAACTGTGAAGATCAAACACCTTATAAAAAAAGAACTATGTTAAAATATTGATCTTGTTTTGTATTCCCCATTTGGTCACTGTCAACAGAAGATGATTTAATGTCATTTGTGACAGGCCTACCAAGTGACCTCGGAGGCCCCCTAAGAATGTATCCTTTTGCAGACTGCTTCAAAAATCCTCTCATGAAGTCAGTTTCCTCAGCTGTTCAACCTATTTTGCAGTGCCCCTAGCAAAGCTGTCACAGAGCTGGGAAAAAAGAAGGTTTGGCTCTGGAGCTGTTACATTTGCTTGATCCCTGGCTGCCAAAATGGCCCCTTGGAGCCTCAGGTAGCCAAAATAAGATAGAGCAGCCTAACAGCTGCTCTGTTTGGTGCTGGACCAGGCCAGTGCTGACTGGCTCTATGATCAGGGAATCACAAGAAATGGGTTCATTCAACCTTTGCTGTCCCATCCTGGACTTGCTCCACCAACCCTTTCCCATACTTTCAGTACTTCCTATTTGTTCACCCCTCTGCACATCTGCAATAGACAACTTCAGCCAAGATCCTGCCACATCACCTCTTGTCTCATGATCCCACACATTATAAAGCACATCTGAACGGCTTCCTGGATGAGTATGCTATTACATGGATGTGAAAACAGTTACACTTAATATGGTTCAAACTGTATGTTATTGTTAAAACTTTGTTGTTTTAAAAAGATCTGCAAGACAGGAGATGGTAGTGGTATAGAAGTGGAAAATGTGACTAACTGATGCGGCGCCTTTGTTCTAATAGAGGAATTTTCAGGGGTACCCTATTTCATACATCTTTCCACCAGAGGGAAATATTTGTGTCTGTTTATTTTTGGAAGAGTAATAGTCCTTTATCTTTGTAGAATCACAGACACTCCTCTGAGTCATTGCATAGCCATAAAATATAACATGTGCCTGTTTTGATTGATACCGAACTGACCCATTGCCAATGGTTTAGAATTCAATAAGAAGTGCCCTGATGATAGCAATCGTTTCAATTTTCCAAGAACGTTTCCATCTCATCACTGCAATAGATTTCCTTCAAGTCTTCCAGTGGAACTACCAAGCACGTAAGGCTCTGTTTACTCATGGGAAACCGAGGAGTAGATTGTGAGGGAGCTGATGTCATTTGGTAGCAACCCTGGCACAGAGTATTTCAGAAGGATACTTTGGAGATGTGAACCTAGCCTATAGATATATGATCTGCATCTTAAAAATAATCTGCAGCTATGAAGAGTGCATCTATAAAACTGGGAATTTATAAATGTATAAGTGCACATGTTTTTAGATAGTTCTGCATAATCCTATGTGAGTATTTGCTTTCTTTGGGTTTTATTTTTAATTGGCATAGTCTTGTCTTTTATGAAGTCCTACTTTATTGCATATTCAAAGAGTGAAAACACATTAGCAAAAAATTCACACAATTTACATTTGTAGATGACAATACTTTTCTACCCACATGATAAAGTCAAAGGGAATGAAGTGGAGGAACTGTCCACCTCCCTCCAGAAAACACACCACCTCCTGTAACTTTGTGTGGGTAATGACACTGTAAATTGGGATTTGAGCCTTTCATGGAGAGGGTATTTATGTTATTAAAGGTAACAGACATCAGAAGATTTGGAGTTTAGGTTCAATTCAGGTGCTTATCTGAACTATCAGTGTTTCCTGAGGCAGCAAAATTGAAGCCAAGTCTGGAAGAAGTCATGCTGAAAGTCTTGGGGAGGTATCATCTTCCATCTCTTGTGTTCCTGAAATTTTTCTACAGTATTTCTGGTTCTAGCCACACACTTAAGTGAAACACACACAAATATTTTAGAACCTCTAGTGTCTAAAATTGACTGAAGATTCATAGCAGTGGGGATAAGCTGGTGTTTTATTTTAGCTAAATTGGCCTGCTCATCCTCTTGGCAAGGTGTTCCTTCACTGCACACACCTGCAGTAAGTAGCATATGAATACTGATAGGCCATTACAGGAACATAGATGCCCTGGGAGGAGAAGACCCTATTGTCTACAAAATGCAGCATGTTAACAACTGTAAACATGAAAAGACAGGTTGTACTGAGTGGGCAACTGGCCCATTTTTATCAGTTGTATGACAATTGGTTTTGTCTTTACTTAGTCCATCTGCAAGCTAAGGCCCTTCGGAAATGGCAATTTCCACTTTTAGCTGGGTGTGTGTGGATTGAATTTGAAGCAGCTGGCAAGAGCTGATCATTTCAGGTCTTCAGTGTATCTTTAATATACTCAAAAAGCCACTTAAATATGAGACAAACATCTCCAATGAAGCACCACAGAAGGTATAGTACTGCATAGAGGAACAGGTTTCTTTTCCAATTAGAAGCCTTTTTTGTTTTGATGAAACTGACAGCATTTCAATCCTCATCAAATTCCATAATAAAATAATAATAATAAAACAATAATTATGAGGCATATTCCTTTAGTTTGAGTTCTCTATAGCATCAATATGAAGTGCTTTAAAAAAAATCTGTGCTACATTAGCCAGCACTTACCTGGATCACTTGATGGCTCAATGGAACTAGACAGATCTACCTTCGTAATTCATTCTTCAGCACTCCCTGCCCTTTTCCTGCCTGTCACAGGGTCCCTTCAGATAAATCTCTCTCTCACCAACAGGAAGAGATGTACTACATTGTGTATGTTTTACTAAGGACAAAAATCCCAACCAGGAAAAAAAAAAGTTGCTGCAGCCTGGACGAAAATGCTAGGTTTCAGGACATGGAACCATAGGCGCCGACTCTGTGGGTGCTCCGGGGCTTAAGCACCCACAGGAAAAAAATAGGGGGTGCTCCGCTCCCACCAGCCACAGTTGTTCGGTGGGCCCCCGGGCTGGCCGCTGATCAGCTGCTCAGTGGGCAGGGGCAGAGAGAAGAGATGGCGTGGGACAGTGGGGAGGAAAGGGGAGGGGTGGGGAAGGGGAGGCCCTTAGAGGAGGGGGCAGAGTGGGGGCAGGAAGAGGCAGAGCGAGGGCAGGACCCCAGGGGAAGAGGCGGAGCGGGGGTGGAGTGTCCACTGGGAAAAACAAAAGTCAGCGCCTGTGCGTGGAACTACACAGAAAGTGAGAGGCCACAGACTAATTGCAACCACTGAGGTGGGACGAGGGGGACATGTCTTCCAATTTTTTTACTATCCTGTTGCTGTCACACACAAAACAGTTATGGGACTTGTGCATTCTCTCTATAGTCCCACCCCTCTTCCTAATTTTTTATTTTTTAACTATAGTTGCACATGTGAGGCAGAACACAGAGGGAGGGAGGGAGGGAAGAATTCTGGGTTCTATTCCGTGTTCTTCCACAGACTTGTTGTGTGACCTTAGGTAATTCAGCTAAATCCTCTTGGCCTCGGTTTTCCCCATCTTTAAAGTGAATATACACAATCCTTACCCAGCTCAAAAAATTGAGGTAAGGTTTAATTACTTTGTTTATTTTAAAAGTGCTTTGAGATCTTTGGTTGCAAGGTGTTGTAGAAGGACAGCAGTTAGAAGAATTCAATGAAAAGTATGCTTTGCCCAGAACAATGGAGTAAATGAAGTGCACTTTGACGCATGAACTGTAGTGCCTTTGCACAAACTGCATTCTGCCATAACTCTGTCCTTTCACTGATTGGCAACATGGGACAGCTAGCACACAGTAATCAATGTCCATTTAAGAATAAAAATGGTTTGAAATTCTACACATATGACGACAGTATATGATCTTTATGCTGCAATTTTTTTCACCCATATGAAAGAAGATGAAAAAGAAAGTTATTATTATCACATAATATAAATAGCATAAAACTCATTGGGGCTCTGCTCTATCATATGCCAGTTTAATGGATCGATTGAGGAGGGGCAATGAATTATTGAGCCACTCAGATAATTGTAGAACCTATAACCACAGTAGGCATCAGAGAAAACGTTATAGTAATTAGCTGACCCTGTCCCAAGAACTGTATTAATACCCATAATGCTGACTAAAACAGGGGCATTAATTATAAACAACATTCCTTAAATATTATAGTGATAAGCACTTTACAAGTACAATGACTGACCCACGCAAAGATATTCTGGCTGTCTATTCCTGGGACTCTACATAACAGATATTGCCTCTCTCTGGTGGTTTTAGGATGTGAACAAGCTAACTAATAGCTGGGCTGAAATGCCAAATTCATTCCACTTGTGATCCTGAGCAAATCTGAACATCTGAGATTACAGATATGCAATAGGTGTGTATTAACCTCTTACATTACTAAGCATCATGTGTAAATGTGTCAATCTGGATAGAAATCTGAATTTGCACTTCATGGTCTCTGTGCACTAACATATTCCTGGCCTGGGTATATGGACTTTATAAACCCCACAGAAGCTGCTTCTGACGCTGCACATATCACACACACAATACATCCCTAGTTGCTACCAAGAAGCATAGATGCAGACCTTACTTTTGAAATGTGTTAAAGCCGTAGAGTACTAAAGATAAGTATATTCATCCACAGCACACTGCAGAGCGGTACAAATGAGGAGTGATAATATAGTCATATTTAGTATCACCTTTCATAGAAGATTAGGGTTGGAAGAGACCTCAGTTTTCCTGCAGTTGGAGACACACCCTTTTCTTAACTCCTAGCCCTTTCTTTTCCCTCCCACAAGCAAAATGGCATCCCTCTTGGTTGTCTGTTACTCACTGAGTGCCCAAGTGATCTAATGACTTCACATGCCCAGCCTGCATCTACCAGCCCCATCTCTGGTATCAGGTTGCCCCTGGGAACAAGCAATACATGGAAGCAAGTCATGCTGGGAGGCTGGGATAGATGCAGAGGGAATTAATGCGGACAAAAGATAGGCAAATTGGGACTTGCTCTAGGCATAAGTTTCAACATTCCTTACGTCCCCAAAACCATGAAGGTAGACCATTTCCTGGATTACATCCATCCAGAAAGTAGCTGGTTTCCTGAGACTTAATGTAGTATTGATGTGCTTGCAATGTAAAGAGAAAAATGTCAATAAAACTAAGAGGAAAAACACATCAGTGAAATAATATGCAGTTCTCACCTCTGTCTCATAAGTATTTAGAAGAGATGACAAGCAACAGATGAATGAGAGGATGGACAGTTAGGTGGTGTGAGAATGTTATTATAATTGGGAGCAGCACTGTTGGATCTGTTATCAGAGGTGAGGGATGAAAGACAGAGTCCTGTTATTTACATTTGTTTTCTGTTTGAAAGACAGCCCAAGAAGTAAAATAAAATGAGAGCCTACTCAAATACCTGCTAAATTTCCCCTTACATTGAATTTCTCATTTTATCAGGGAGCAATACTTGCACTGATGTTAGACAGGCAGCTAAAAGGTCAACAAGTTCCCTGGGTTGCCTTTTGTCAAGGGTTTTTGACTTGTCTGTGAATAAAGATCTCCCAGGAGGGAGGCAGACCTGAATTTCCTGTCATCTGGAAGACAGCAACGAATTTGAAAATGTTACAAAAAGCATAAGGGACTTGAAGCGCACCTTCAAATGCACTGCTGATGCCAATAGCTTCCCATGTAAACATGTACACAGAGTTGTTTTGAATTTGTTCTGTCATCTTTTGGTTGTGAAACAAATTGTTATACAGCTGCTCACCTTGAATACTGAATGAACCTGAAGGTTTTTCATTACTGCGATGTGCCTAATCAGAGCTACAATCCCCTCAGATCAGTGTTGATGCAGGCACACTACAATATCCCAGGCCTCATGACACATTGCATTTTCTGTGATCTCCTTCTGTGACTTATCCTGCTGCCCCACCCCACTTTTCTGCTCAGCTGCTGCTCCCATGGTATGTGGTAAAAGTGCTAACAGTTAGGACAGGCTTAACAAATATCTGGACCAAAAGAAAGAAATCTCTCACTCATGTGGAATGTTAATCATTCCAGGAAACATATAAATTACTTTCTCTATAGGAGACAGGGCAAGAATTATTGTTTTTCTTGATGTCTGCAGAAAGATACTTCTTTTTGAAAGGATAATGGGGAATATTTTCTCGGAATACATCCATGAGTTGAAATCCATTATAGATGCTTTCCTCTGCTCATCCAAGTTACAGTGAAATGCAGTAATGTGTATACGGTGTGTGTGTAGCTGCAGTGGAAGAAAGCAGATGGAGGCGAGATGAGTCAGTCTCCCATTACATGATTAAAGACACAAGCTTGACTTTCAATGTTACATCGTGTGTTAAATAGATTTCAGGGCAATTTATAGTTCAGGAATTATCATTGATGCTACATTTTCAAAAAAAGAATAATGGAGAAGGACTCTGCAAACCAAGCATCTAATCAAAAGAGTATGACAAGGTGCCCAGGAAATGTTGTACAGCCAGTCAGGGAAATTTTTCAAAAGCAGCTAAGTGTCTTAAGAGTTTAAAGGCTAGATTCACAAAGGGGACTTAAGAGTTAGGTATTGCAATGCCAAGCATTGCAATGCTTAACCCCTAGGTGCCTGCTGCCCTGTGGATTTCACAGCACCAAGTTAGGCTTCCAGGTTCCCCATGAATTGTATGAGGAGAGTTGTGGGATTCTTATGTTCTGTTCTTATTTTCAGAAGCCAGCAAGCTGAGTGGGGAGCCACCTTAGCTACCCATGAGTGAAGGTCTAGAAAAGGGGTGGGACTTCGGGCCCAGATCCTTAAGGGGACTTACATGCCAATCGCCAACCATGAAACTTGTCCTGGAGTTAGGTGCCTGAGCCATGAAAAACACATGTGCTTGCAAGTGACACCACCCCCATGATAGCCAGTAGCCCAGCAGGAAGGTTGCTCACCTGAGATGTGGGAGACCTGTTTTCAAATCCCTGCTCTGCCTGATTTGAAGCAGGGATTTGAACCCAAGTTTCCCACAAGTGTGCCCTATCCATCAGGCCATTATGTATTGTGCTCTCAATCTCTCCCGTTGAAGTTGTTCCTGCACCAGCAATATTTATTTATAAAAAGTGGGATTTTAACCTTATTCTCTCACATCCCAGCTGAGTACCCTGTCTGTCAGGCTATAGAGTAAATCTCTTGATTTTTCTGTCTCTAGCCCAATGAATATTTAATTATTTATACAAAGTGGAATAGCGTCAACAGGAGAGATTGAGTGTGACCCACCCCACAATACCCAATATTTGGTGTTTAGGGCACTCTTCTGGGATGTGGGAAGGGCAAAGGTGGCCTTACATCACCTTTCTAGCTTTGCATCCTGAGGGCAAGCAAGTTAAGCCAACTTTCCACTACATATTAAACACAGCATATCAACACAACACACACATCATATGCATAGAAATAAACAGCAGTACACTCACCATTTCAAAGAAAATACATGGGCTGTGGAGCCATCTGAATAAATGTATCCACAAGTACTTGGTGCGGTGGGGTCAGAGAGCTACTCTGGCCCCAGGACTGTGGCGGGGGGGAGAGAGAGTTGGGTTGCCAACTTTCACTTGCACAAAGCTGAACACCCTTGCTCCACCCCCTGCCCCACCCCTCCTCCGAGGCTGCACCCCTGCTCACTCCATTCCCCCTCCCTCTGTTGCTAGCTCTCCTCACTCTCACTCACTCACTCACTCACTCATTTTTACTGGGCTGGCTCAGGGGGCTGGGGTGCAGGAGCGGGTGAGGGCTCTGGGGTGGGGCCGGGAATGAGGGGTTTGGGATGCAGGAGGGTGCTTCGGCCTGGGACAGAGGGATCAAGGGCAGGAGGGGAATCAGGGCTGGGGCAGAGGGTTGGGGCACGGGAGGGGGTGCAGGCTTCAGGTGGTGCTTACCTCAAGCAGCTCCCGGAAGCAGTGGCATGTTCCCCCTCCGGCTCCTATGTGGAACCGTGGCCAGGCAGCTCTGCGCACTGCTCGGTCCGCAGGTGCCGGCCCCACAGATCCCATTGGCCGCCATTCCCAGCCAATGGGAACTGCAGAGCTGGCACTTGGGGTGGGGGCAGCGCACGGAGACCCCGCGCTACCCCTATGCCTAGGACGCAGAGAGGGGACATGCCGCTGCTTCAGGGAGCCACGTGGAGCTTAGCCAGACAAGAAGCCTGCCTTAGCCCCATTGTGATGCCGACTAGAATTTTAGTCCCAGTCAGTGATACTGACCGAAGCTGCCAGGGTCCCTTTTTGACCTGGCATTCCGGTCAAAAACCAGATACCTGGCAACGCTCAGAGAGTTCTGTGCCCCAGGGCCAAAGGAGTTCTCTCTTTCCCCACTGCGGTCGTGGGGCCAGAGGAGCTCTATGCACCTGCCGATTATGGGGGGCATGCCCCTGCTTGCCCCCCCTTGTGCACACCCCTGAAAGCCCATTAACTTTAGAATGTCCAGTCTTGTGTGTTTACATTCTAAAGCATCACATTACATTAGTGGAGGTTTGTTCATTTAACACTGTTTAATTTGATAATACTGTACAACTGTTTAAATGCAAATACATGTTAATGGGAGTCCTCTGTTCTTTGTTGCAAATGAAGTGCACAGGTCAAGACATGTCCCCCTCACTCCCAAAAACAAGCAAAACAAAACAAACAAAAAACCCAAGCAAAATGGTGTGATATCTACACAAGTCATTTTGTTTAATTAACTGAGACTTTAATGTTTGTAATTCTCCAAAGGGTGTATTACCTGAATCAATAGTAAATATATACTGGGAGAAAAAAAATAGAAATCCAATCACAAAGTACTACTTCCTTTCTATTGATATACAGAGGAACTGTAGGATGTTTCCCCTTAGATGCATCGTTTGGTAACATTTTAAATGAAGGTTCCCAAATACATATTTCATTTACAGGTCTACAAAGATAGTTACTGCATATTAAATAAATAAATACCAATTGATTTGCAATCAACACTTACTGAGGGTTATCAATGACAATATATAACAGAAACAGGTCTGTATCTACTGTATGATAGAGGTGTTCATTTTGTTTGATTTTAATACTCAGCTACTGTTTAACATGCAATAATTATCCTATCGAATTGACATTTGAGCATTTTACCCCATCTATCCCTTGTGATGTTATTAACATGAACTGTGACCATATAGATCATTGTTGCAAGGTCCTATAGTTGCACCAAATCTTGCACAAAGGAGGTCAAGTAAGCAGTGGCATAGCCAGGTGCAGAGTACAGGGGGAGTGGAGCTAAAAAAAGGCACCTCCGCTTGTACTCACCCCGGCGGTGCTCCAGCTGTTCGGCGTGGCACTTTGGCGGCGGGTCCCGTCCCTTCATTCGCTCCGGGTCTTCAGTGGTACCCGCCGCTGAAGTGCCGCCGAAAACCCAGAGTGAGTGAAGAACCCGCTGCCGAAGTGCCGCCGAACAGCTGGAGCGCCGCCGGGTGAGTACAAGGGGAGGTGCCTTTTTTCAGCTCCACTCCCACTTTTAAAAGGCGCCGAAAAATTTTAAAGGCGCCGCTTCTGCTCAGTGGGGGAGCGGCCACTACCTCCGCTCCCCCGCTGGCTATGCTACTGCAAGTAAGTTATCTATATGAAGGTTGTAATTTGCTGGTTATGATTATGCTGTCTTTATGTGTGTATCATTTTTGTATTTGAAGTTATGAATATTGGTTATGTACTTGTATCTCAATGTGTTTGATTCTAAATAGCCTCAGTGAAGCATTTGGTCAGCTTCTTGAGAAAGGACTATTCTCAGTAAGTGCCGATTCAAGAAACACTTAACTGACAATGTACTCTGGGAGATGCCAATCCACATCTGAGCTTTCCTGGGAACGTTCACACTAATATGTAAACAATGGCGTCAGTCTGCAAAAAGCTGAATCATTCATGGACATGTGACTTGCCCAGGTGGCTACAAACTCCATTTTGTTGCTGCGATTTTGCACAGAAGAACAAAGGGGTTTCCGCCCACAAGAGAGAGAGAATATAAAAGGCCCTGGAAGCCCCTCCATTTTGTCTTCAGCTAGCTCAAGAGATGGCCTCTCCACCCCAAGGAGATGCGTGAAAGAAACTGGGACAAAGGACTGTAACTACGGGGGTGTGAGTGATTGCTGGACCCAGGCCATAAACCACAACGTTGGTCTGAAAAGGATTGGGCCCAGTCTAGGAAGAAGTCTAGTTTGTGAAAGAAGCTTATTGGAACATCTGAGGGTGAGATTTACCTGTATTCAGTTTCCTACTGTATTAAGCTTAGACTTGCATGTTTTGTTTTATTTTGCTTGGTAACTTACTTTCTTCTGTTATTACTTGGAACCACTTAAATCCTACTTTTTATATATAATAAAATCACTTTTGCTTATTAATTAACCAAGAGTAAGTAATTAATACCTGGGGGGGAGCAAACAGCTGTGCATCTCTCTCTATCAGTGTTATAGAGGGCGGACAATTTATGAGTTTACCCTGTATAAGCTTTATACAGAGTAAAATTGATTCATTTGGTGTTTGGACCCCATTGGGAGCTGGGTGTCTGGGTGTTAGAGGCATGAGCACTTGCTAAGCCATTTTCAGTTAAGTCTGCAGCTTTGGGGGCGTGGGTCAGACCCTGGGTCTATGTTGCAGCAGATTAGCATATCTGGTTCAACAAGGCAGGGTTCTGAAGGCCCAAACTGGCAGAGAAAACGGGCTCAGAGGTAGTCTCAGCACATCACGTGACAGTCCCAATAGGGTCTCTGTTACCCAACCCGTCACACCCCTTCCCTGGAAGAATGTGCGAACCTCAACATTCAGCCATATACTCTTATATTAGGGTAGAGGTAGGCACAGAAAAGAGCCCATGAGTTGTCTTCCAGTTTTCTCAGAAGTAACAATAGAGCCATTTTCGGCTGATATCAGCTCTGTGCTTCCATGCAGCACTGGCTATATGTCCATAACATCCACTCACAGCACCAGGCAGGTGCCCTTTGTAATATCCCAAAGTCATGGACAGGGAGTTATTGCTGCTCAAACCAATGTTACATGTTACTTCTCCCTGAGATCAGAATAGACTATGTATGAGACTGATCTTGGAAGTTGCGGCACACCCTCAACTGCTGAGGATAGTCAGCCCTTTGCAGAATCAGAGCCTAGAGCTTCTGTTATCCTACTCCACCCCTCTCCAGTTATCTGTTCAGTTTACATGTTGCAACCACAGAGGGGATAAATATGACTAGGATGATGAGAATTAGCATTATTAAATACATCTATTCCAATAGCTCCCAGATACCCCAGTCAAGACCAGGACTCCATTGTACTAGCTACTGAATATCTCACAAAGTAAGTAAGAAACTCTAACAAGATGCTAGCACATAGCTACCTTTCCCCCTTGTCACAGTCCCCATGACAGCATTCCCGTGGAAGTGTTGTACTTTAGGTTCCTTTTACAATATGCAGTACAGGGAAGCATATACACCCTTGATTTAAAAACAAACACAAACCCCACCAAGTTCCATCATCTTTAAATTCGTTCATAGGTTGTACATTTTACAAAGTTTCCTAGGTGTCTTCTAGTCAGCTGCCTGAAATGTTCAGAGAAAGAAACTGCATAAGGAAACTCTCCCAAAAAGAATAATATTACTTTTAAGGATTTCTATCATTTAAAAAAGTGCATACTTGTTTCCTTGAGGGCAAAGCAAAATTAATATCAGCATTCATATAATCTGCATTTACAGAGTTATCTTGAAACAACCCTCTAAAAATCATCCTGCCATTTTTGTAAACAAATAAAATATAAGATCTTATCCAGTGTGTACCTTTAACTGCCGAGCTGCTAGATTTATTGTATTAATATGTACCACGACTTTAAAAAATTGTGATCTCTTGTAATCTAATCAGTCTTGATTGTATCAATGTTTTGCTGTAAGGCAAAATAAAATGTGACTCTGAAAAATATCCTGATCTTGTTCAATCAAGGACCTACATGGGAGAGATGTTATCAGGTTTAAGATGTATCCAAACATTAGTTACATCTTAAAATGGGAGATCTGTAAGGCAACACTAAACTGTGTTTAGTCCATACTCCATTGACTGCCATAATCTACTGGGTAGACTTAAAAAGCAGTGACTGTTACTAGACCATAATCTTTGCTAGGGCTTAAAGAGCATCCTGCATCCTGCATACTGAGCTTTCACATACATCTTACTACAAGCCACTGTCTGCTCCCCCCACCCATTCTAGTCTAGTTCTACTTCTTTCTATAGCAAATTACTCCAATCGATATTAAAAATAAAAATAAGATTAAATTTCCAGAAACCTGAAGCTTTTCCTCCTCCACTGTTACACACTGCTGTTACTCCATTGACTTCAGTACAGTGACTCTAGATTTACATTAGAATAAGTGATGACAGAATAAGACTCACTAATTTCTTCTATAGATTTGTGCTGGAACTCACAAAAGGAAGCTTATATACTATCCATCAATACTAAGGTTCAATCAAATGAGTTAAGGAAAAGGAGAGATATAAGAAAGGATTTTCTTTAAATAAACACACACAAAATACCATGTCTGGGTGGACTGATGGGAGGAAAAAGGCCTTAAACCGAGCTAAGCCACACTGAATGGAAAAATTCACTGGTTTTGTACAGTGTAATTTTTAAAGAATCTAATATTCTTGGTTAAAACAGAAAGTATCAAATGGATTAATACATCTGATTACTTCATTCTACTGACCTATGAGTTTGTCTGAATTAGGAAAAGAGATCATGATTAAGCCAGTTAGCTCATGAATTAGCTAACCAGAGATGTTTCTTTAGTGTAGATAAATATTAACACTTTTTACCTTGATTTAGCTGTTCCAGGTCAGTCCTAAGCACGGTTAGCTAAACTGAGGTAAAATGTTAACCTGCATCGACACTGAATAAAAATTTGTGGTTATGTCAGTTAGCCAACAGGTGTGTGTTAACCTCTCCAAACCTTGTAGTGATAGGGCAAATCATTCCTCTTTTTTCTGACTTGGAGCATGATAAGCACATGTTGTCAATTTTACTGACTTACAGAATGGTTTTCTAAAGCCTCTCCAGATTGCCCAAACCATTAGAATACTCGTGTCATGGACTTGCATACATACTGGAAGGCAGTTTCAGTCACTAAAGCACAGTCTTCACTGCTCTCAAGGCACAACTTCCAGCACATGGAAACTGATTGCAACTGCTGTGTATGCTCTCTAAACTATTGGGAAATATTTTTTTCAAATTTGAAGAGTTACATGTTTGGGAAGGGAAGTTCAAATATGTGTTAGTGATTTTTTATTACACTGTAGTCAGTTTTTTAAAGAAGAGTTTATAACTGCTGCTGTCCTTGTTATCAGAGCCATGGCCAGGCAACCCACAGAAGATCTGCAAGGCTTCACTACATTATTAATTCTAAACATTTACCGAACATCACCCCATGTAGACTTGTGCCAGGCTGCCCT
Organism: Chelydra serpentina; assembly: GCA_037349315.1. Classification (NCBI taxonomy): domain Eukaryota; kingdom Metazoa; phylum Chordata; order Testudines; family Chelydridae; genus Chelydra; species Chelydra serpentina. Next base: position 36,564,210 of record JBAIAC010000042.1, read on the forward strand.
ATGGCTGTAGTATCAGAACACAAAAGGAAAAACAAACAAAAGGAAAATCATAACACCCTCTTTAAGGCTCCAGCTTCCAATTATAATCCTGTTCTTTGAGGCTCTGGACTATTTCAAGGGAAAGAGACCCAGGCTTCCCTCAGCTTTGAATCTGGAAAGAGTACACTGCCAAACCCAGGCAGGCTCCTTTCAGTCTTCTTAAAGGAATAAAACAAGAAATCAAACAGCCTTATCTGCTAGCCTTCCTAAGCTGAGTGCAGGCCTCAAGTTGCTCCCTAGGGGCTCCTTGCACAATTCCTTCTTATGCTGGGAAGAAAATCACAAAACACCTGATGAGTGCCCTTTTCCCATTTCCTAGAGTGGCAATTGCTCTAATTGACAGGTCAAACTGATTCTGCAGGGCAGGGCACACCCCCAGCAGGAATTTTTTTTTACTTCTATACTTACTCTTGTGGGGAGTGTGTAAAATGCATCATAAGGCTCAATTGCACCACCCAGTACAGACCCATGTTCAAGGGTATCTTCAGTGACAGTGAAAATAGTTTTGAGCCATCAGTCTAATCTCTAGTGAGATTATGGCTTACTTTACAAAATCTCCACAGAATTTTTGAGATTTGGCAGTCTTGCCTAAAGCACACAGGAGCTATTACAGTTCACAGCAGATGTACAATGACACAGTTGTGGGAAAATTCAAAAAATGACGGTGTAGCCAAAAAGATTTGGATAAACTCAAAAGCTTGTCTACCTATCTGAACTACATTACTCTCCATCATTGGCCTGGGAATCTCAGGAATTCCCTAGTACTTCTACTTCTGATTCCAGAGAGAACCAGAAAGTGCAGGGAAACCCAAACATGAGAAAACCAACTGGCCAAGTTTTCCCTAATTTCCAAATACAGATGGAATTATGGTTCTTTTCTTCTTCCTATGTTCAATTTCTGTTATCAAGTTGTCTCTGTGATTTGTGATTGGCATGTTTACAATATGTTCAATGGTTTTGTAGCATTTTCGTATTGTATGTTGTGTTCAAAGTTATGGCTGTATAAACAGGATACAGTAACTGCTTAGTTTCTAGGAGTGGTGATCCAAAGAGAAATTACCCACAGTACCCATAATTGAAGTTCTCTTAAAGGTCATAACCTTCTATAGATCCATACTTGCCCTCCCTTCCCCTCTTGGGATTTGAAATACAGTATGTTTAGAATGGATGGTTTAGCTCTCTTTAGACTGATGCAGAATGGGTCAGAGTGGATTCTCTGTAATGCATGTATATACTTTGGGGTTGTCTACACAAACATTAAGTTCACAGAAACCCGGGGGGGCGGGGGAGTCTACTCCACACTAGCCTGCTGCACACTAACTGTCCATGCGCATCCTTCTGATGTGCACTAGCAGTTCATTAGCGTGCTTTGATCTAGTCCCATTTCAAAGCAGTCTAGATCAAAGTATACAACTCTGTTTGAGAGGCATCTAGAGCTAGCAAACAAGATTTCCTAGGACATGTGATTCAAGTGTGGCATCAGAAGTAACAGTGGCCTTTAGAGAATACCAATTACAGAAATAATTTAATTTCATTTTCCTTATTGCATTGTCTACTAAATCTATTTGAGGATATGAAAATATAGAACTTCCGATCTGTGAACAATAATACTACTGTTGACTGAAATACTGAACTCTAACAGAAAAATCAGAGAGCATTCTTCTCACAACACATCACCTTTACACCTAGGACTTCCAGTAGAAATTGATTCCTTTTTACTATCTCCACAGGAAGATGTTCAACACTTTAACACCATTTCCAGTTGCAACCTTGGTATTTCCTATACAAAGGGAAGGCTTCTAACTTACCTTCTTCAGCCAAAAATCTACTACCTGTATGGATGTAAAGAACTAGTTTGAAATTATAGTTTATAAGTGAAGAAAACTGCACTGTAGCTATGAGGCATTGTATTATAAATGATTTTGTAACGAATGTATAAAAATGCCTATTTTGCCATAGGTTACAATATTACAGTATTGTTTTTCCCCTTTGTTATACTTTTGGTTAGTTATTTCAGCATCTCACTGCATTAAAATGCCTCCATAGAAAAGGTCACTCTTTTTCCTTTCAAAACATTTCTTTGCTGTTTCTGTTCCCAGAGGTACAGACAGAATCAACAATCGATAAGAGAACATCACATAACAGTTTGACGTACCTTTGAGGAATATCCATTAGGTCAACACATTTTATCGGGGAAGGACTTTTATAGCCAATCATTTTCCTTTTAATGGCATTTCCTAATCACTGGCTGAAAATTCCTTGAATTGCAATAATACAGCTCAGTTATTTAGTCTGATGCATCTTTAACATGGAAAAAAAGCTTCTTTAAGATGTCATTGTGAAAAATTTTCTTTTCTTTTGTTACTTCCTGTTTCTTATGAATTGAAGTGCTGCCTAGTTATAATTCTGCATGTCTCTGAAATGGATAGAGACCTGGAATACTAAAGGAGGGTTTAACAAGTTTCCACTGTGCCATATAACAACTGAAACAGCAGTGGAATATCAAAGCCAATATTCTGTGTTCTCCGACAACCTCTGAATTGCAGAATTTTAGGACAAAGGGGGACAAAGTTGTAAACCAAATGAAACCAACATTTGCAAAAACATTGTTTAAATCTCAGAAATGTTTCCAGTTATGTTTCAGGTGGTAGAGGCGGATGTTTCAAAGTGGTCACAAAATGCACAAAAAGGAATGGAGTATACCCCCTCCAGAAAGCCAGGTGAAGAACTGTTGTTTTGAATGATTGTCCTAGGTCAATGCCAGTCAAAGTCAAACAGGAATGCTATATACAAAATAGTTACTGTTCATGATTGACATCTTAGGTCACATGAAAACAAAGAAGAAAGGGAATATGATTTCATTCTGGAACTGTATTAATCCCAAGAAAATGTATCCAGCTTACCTATTTCCACATAATAAAAGTGATAATTATTAACATAATTTCCTTAGCTCTCATCACTGAAGCATCTGGGGGCTCCTATCGTCTAACACTCTCTTTCAAGGTGGCATGGACAGAAGTCTCTCTCCTGGAGGCATATCTGAAAAGGGTGTGTGTGTGGGGGAACCCACTAAGAGGAAATCAACCCTTTTTTGTATACCACATACTAAAACCTACTAAAAATATGCTGAGGTTGCAAAGTCAAGCACTCAGAAGTTAGGAAATACCCAAATTAAGATTGCCTGTGAAACCTTAATAATTTGGCCCCCTTGGGCATATATATTATGACACAGTTTTTAATGACATGATCACATCCCATGTTTTCCACATGTCCACTGCCTCATTCAGTGCACAGGATGGATGGTGTTCTGGCATTGAGACAACTGTTCAATATTTTGTTTTATCCACATTATTCAATATGCGGCACCCATGCCTTATTTTCTGCACACCATTCACCGCACTGAATACAGAATTATTAATTTCCTCATGGGAATTTCTATGGCACTCATCACCGTAATATCTGAGTGTCTCACAAACAACTATTGAAGTATCTTCCTAACCCTCTTGTGAGACAGGGAAAGAATGGTTACTTCCCCAACAGAACAGCGGTTCTTTGAGATGTTGTAGTCAGTTTGGATCATACTGTAAGTGTGGGATGCACCTCGTGTGCGTGAGATTGGAGTCTTTTCAATAACTGTGTCCATTTGGGCCATGTATGTCCTGTGCCTCCTCATACTCCCATATAAGGACATAAAGGGTGGGACAGCCATGGCCCTCCCTCAGTTCCCTTACAATTCAAAGCCTGGATTGCTGAGCACGATGAAAAGTGGGGATGGAGGGCAGGGTGTGGGATCCACACTAATATCTCTAAGAACCACAGTTAGTGCACTGTAAGTAACCGTTCTCTCTTGTTTGAGTATGGGTCACTGTGGAGCCCATTGCAGGTGACAGGCAAACAGTATCCCCTGGATGATGGGAATGAGGAGTCTCAGCAGCCTTAGTCAAACAATGATTGAAGCACTGCTCTCCCAAACTTGGCACCAGACCTGGCTGCCATGCCAAGGGTGTGATGTTTAACAAAGGTCTGTGGGTCACTCCATGTTGCTGCCTTACAGAGTCAGACACTGGCACATTTCTGAAGCAGGCTTAAGATACTGCCTGTGCCAGGGCTGGCTCCAGGCACCAGCTTTCCAAGCTGGTGCTTGGGGCGGCATCGAGAATGGGGCGGCAGTGGGAGTCCCACGGCAGCAATTCAGTGGCAGGTCTGCTCTTCCCGCCGCCGAATTGCCGCCCCGGGACTCGGACTGCCGCCCCATTCTTGCCTGCCGCAGCGGCAATGGGGTAGCAGGTCTGCCACTCTTACCTTGCCGCTGCGGGACTCAGAGTGCTTACGTCGGGGGCGGGGCTCTGCAACGTCGCCTGGCATCAGGGGTGGGGCCGCGGCGACTGCCTGGGGTGGCAGAATCGTCAGAGCCGCCCCTGGCCTGTGCCCTGGTGGGGTGTCTGTGTTGTTGTTTGGAGGGAGAAGCTTGCCAGAAGAATGATAGCAGGTGAAAATACATTGTCTGATCCACTTAGAGATTCTCTTTGATGAAACTGATTGGCCTCTCCATGGGCCAGATATGGCCACAAAGACTCATGGAGACAGTCTGAAAGGCGTGGTCCTGTTAAGTTACGAAACAAGACTGTTGAAACGTCCAGCATATATAGCTTCTTTTCTCCTGTCATCAAATGTGGTTCAGGGAGAAGACTGGCAGGTTAGCCGATTGTTATAGGTGAAATTCTCAGACCACCTTAGTGATGAACTTAAGGTGTGGTCTCAGCACCATCTTGCATCTATAAAAGGATGTCTAAGTTGGTTCAGCCATGAGGGCTTGGAGTTTGCTGACCATTTGTGCTGAGGTGACAGCAACAAGAAAAAATATCTTGAGAGTGAGATGACGTACCAAGCAATCTGACAGTGATTCAATCCATTTCCCTGGTCAGAAATCCATTCTTCTACAGTCCAGGGGGTTTGAGTTGCTCTGCTGCTCCTTCTGAATGCCACCCCTCAATCAGCTGGGAGCCTCCCTTTTAAGAACCAGGCTTGACAGGCTTCACAGATGCACTGGGTTGGGACTGATTGTGCTCAGAGGAGCTCTTTAATCGCTTCCTGACTGGGGTGGGGATCTGTCCCACCAAAGACGCCCTTAAATATGGAGAAGGCCCTTGATACCTTTGGATGAAAGATGACTGAGCATGACTATCAGTGTGTGACACACCAATATTGCTGCAAGGTGGACTTGCAGAGAACTAAACACTGGTCTAATGTGTTTCAAGTGTAGCAGGTAGACAAAGATCTTTGGTACTGGGGCTTCTAATGGTTCTAAGCTGTGCTGGGGCACCCACGGGGAGAAACTCTTCTCTTCAAGGAGCAGGGCTTCCTAGTGGATGGCTTCCTGCTCCATAGGAGAATTTTTTGAATCTTTCAGGAGCCGTTTCGGGCAGCAGGGCTCAACTAGTTAACATCAAAACTGTCAGATGCAATGACTGCAGGTCTAGGTGCAATATATGCGATGGTTCTGAGATATTATGTCCAGGTAGACTGGGAGATTGATGGGAGGCTGAATGGACATTTGCAATAAGTCTGACATCCAAAACTGTCTTGGTGTCTAAGTAGCTACAAAAAGCAGTGTGGCCTTTTCCTGTTTGACCTTATAACTCTGGGGATCAGGAGAACTGGTGGAAAGGCTTATAGGAGGCCCTCAGACCACTGTAGCAGGAAGGTGCCTGGCAAAGAGACCAGGCCTCATGCCTCCTTTGGAGCAGAAGTGTGGGCATTTGGCAATATCCTTTGTGGCAAATACATTTATTTTGGGAGCCCCTATTGATGTAATATTGGCTCTGTGATAGACCTCTGCTCTGACCACTTGTGGTTGGTTACTGTATGTCTACTTAAGAAGTCTGCCAGGTTGTGGCTGTCTCCTGGAAGGTGCAGAGCCAATGGAATTACCCATGGTGGCACAATATTCATAGCCTGATGGCTTCCTGGCAGACGGGAGGATGGAACATTTCCTTGTTTGCTTATGTGGTGTATTTCAGATGTGCTGTCTGTCAAGATCTGCACCATGGAGTTCTGAAGAATAGGCAGGAATACTCTGCAGGCCAGTCTGATGGCCCTGAACTCCACAATGTTCATATGGAGTTTCAAGTCATCCAGGGACAAAGTCCCCTGCATCTGCAGATGGTTCAGGTGGGCTCCCAACATATCCCTGAGGCACTTGTGCTGAATGTCATTGTTGGAAAAGAGACAGAGAATGGAACTCCTTTTCGCAGATTCTCTGGGTCCAACCATTGAGTTATCACAGGATCAGAAAGATTGGATTCTGTCTCCATGAGGTAGGCTCTTGCTGACCGAGAGTCAGTCATGGCCCATATGAACTCTAGTGTCTGTGATAGGATTAGAAACAATTTCTTGTATTTCACAGGGAGGCTGAACAGGGGGTTACATCACCTTGTCTCAGTGGCTTTTTGACAAAGACTTTTAGCCTTCATGCTGTGTACAGCTTCTAGACTAGTTTCAGGTTTTTGAAGTTGCTCCTGCCTTTGTTCTGCTGTTTGACTAGTTCAGACTACTTTGCTATCTGTGTAGCTATAGGTAGGTTTGAGTCTGTTTTTAGTTGTAGCTGCTGTGAGAGATTTTTATCTGTTAACCCAATAACCACCCTGTCTCTGATATTTTCACATTTTGCAGTCCCAAAATCAGAGTTTTCAGACAATGCATGCAATGCTCTTATAAAACATTCAACATATTCTCTTGGTTCTTGAATTTTTTGGTGAAAAAAATGCTCTTTCATAAACCACATTTATCTGCAATATAAAGTATGCATCAGACATAGCCAGAACCCTTTCATAGTCATCTTTGCGACTGTCTTCAGTAAAGTCAAAGAGTTTAAAGCATGCTCTGCATGCTTCCCCATAGCATAAATTAAAGAAGATACCTGATTATCTCTAGTTTCCTGATGGACCTTTGTAGCAATTTGAAATCTTGCAAAATACTGCATCCAGTCTGTCCATTGTGAAAGGCTGACAGAACTGAAGTTCTCTGGGACATTGAAGAGTGGCATATTGATGAGATCCTGCAACCTTTGTAGCTGTTTTCCTTCTGTTTCTGTTCTCTTCTGGCACTAGTTTACTTCTGACATCATGTCATATACTTCTTGTACACAGTAGGTTGCACAGCTGCTACTAGCAGGTTAGGCGCCTGTACCAGAAAAGCACCAAGAAATACATATGCCATCTCAGGCTGTGGATGGTAACACTTGCCTCCATCATCCCATCTGTTCAAACTCAAGACTGTTTTGTGGTTCTTGACTTGGTGCTTTTTAGGTTTAGGACAGGACAAAGACCTCCTTTCTTCTTTGGGATAAGGAAATACCAGTGGAAGTCTTTGTCCCTGAACTCTGGTGCTGCCTTTCTCTATGGCACATAGAGGAAACAACTACTGTTTGCCACAGGCTCTTGTGAGAAGGGTTCCTGAGGAGTGACAAGATTGTATAGACTTCTGTCATAGCTTCCCCTTAGTTGTCTCTTTTCTCTGCCTGAAGGAGGTTAGAATGCATGCTTGAGTGATGGACAGGAGAAGTAGGTCTCCTCTAGTGGCAGTGCCAAAGTATATGGTGCTCTCATTACCGGGGTCTGCAATTGTCTCAGTACCAAGGTTATTCCCAATTTCTTCAGGGATGTATCTATGAATATCAATGATTCTGCAGAAGGTGTCGATACCAAAGCTTGTATTGCTGATACTGGGGTCAGTGTTAGGGAACTTTTTCTCTGGGCCTTGATGGTAAGTGGTCCCTTCTCACTTTCCCTTTTTTCCATTTGCATCTTAGTGGCTTTCTCCTCAGAGGCTTTGTGTGGTTTTGCCTTTAGGGGAGACATTGAGCTCTGGCTGCAGTTTCTCTATCTTTCTGTTTGGGGAGGCTTCTCAGTACCAAAGGTATCAGTATTGGCTTCAGCGGCAATGATGTTGGTGTCAGTGGTATTAACTTTGGTGCTGGTCTTTTTTCAGTATCAGGGTATTCTCCATGATGATTTTAGGCATTCTGCGTCTGCTAGGTGAGGCACACGCAGACATTGTTTTGTTTGGTATCTGGTGGACTCTGAAGAGACCTTCATTAATTGTTCAAGCAAGTGAAACTTCAGCTGAATGTTCCGCAACTTGTGCATCATCAAAGAGACTGACTGGCATACTGACTATCTATCCAGTATGAGTCAACAATGTAATACTGTTGCAAAAAATGGAAACATCATTCTGGGATGTATTAGAAGGAGTGTTGTAAGCAAGACACACAAAATAATTCTTCCACTCTACTCAGCACTGATAAGGCCTCAGCTGCAGTACTGTGTCCAAATTGGAGAAAGTTCAGAGGAGAGAAACAAAAATTATTAAAGGTCTAGAAAACATGACTTACGAGGAAGATTGAAATAATTGGTTTAGTCTGGAAAAGAGAGGCTGAGGAAGGGCATGATAAGTTTTCACATATGTAAAAGGTTGGTATAAAGAGGATAATGATAAATTGTTCTCTATCTTCTGAAAACAATTCAAGAACTAATGGTTTTAAATTGTAGAAAGGGACGTCTAGGCTGGACATTAGGAAAAAATTCCTAGCTGTAAGGGTAGTTAAGCACTGGAAGAAATTATCTAAGGAGGTTGTGGAATCTCCATCACTGGAGGTTTTAAAGAACAGGTTAGACAAACACCTGTCAGGGATGGTCTAGATAACACTTAGTCCTGCCTCAGTGCAGGGGAATGGACTAGATCAGTGTTTCCCAAACTTAAAACAGTTGCGTACCGCTTTTGAGACATTTGTCTTACTGGCGTACCCCTTCTCCAGTGAAGATAATTTGGGTGGGGGGGAGCCACATTTTTATTACACACTCCTAATTCGTTTAATTCTGGATTAAATGTTTATTAGAAACAAATACAAAATTATATTACATACATTTGAAACAAAAATTTTAATAGCAATAATAGTTACATATAGAAATAGTACTAGAAATAATTAAAATAATAGAAGTGACTCAACAGTCTGGCAGAACACCATATATATATATAACTAGTGCTTTCTTCACTAACCTAACCAAACCAGCGTATTTTAATTTCAGAATTATACGAATTATATATATATATATATATATATATATATATACATATATATATATACATATATATATATATATATATATATATATACACACACACACAGAGAAATTTTGTATATTAATACACACCAAGTATGTACTTGCTACAATCTTTAGATTACTACGAGTAGTTATTCACTTTTATCCGTCAGTATGACTTCTGTGCATGCCACAAAGGCAAGTGTATTGCCCGAGCCGCGGTAACGTGCATGCGTGGTTTACGTCGGCTCTGCTGTGCTATTAGATGTTATTATTTACAATGTAAACCCGTGTGTATTTCTACTGTACAAGTGTACACCATTCGTATATATTAAATTTTAGTGAATTGTTTTCTGCTGCTAAAAAAAACCTATGATAAAATAAAATACATTTTTTTGCTGTGTACCCCTTGAAACCCTTTCGCATACCACCAGGGGTACAAGTACCACAGTTTGGGAAACACTGGACTAGATGATCTATCGAGGTCCCTTTCGGTCCTATATTTCTATGATTCTACATGACTCTCACCCAAACAGAAGAGGGATCTGCTTAGAGTTCTCAGGCTTAGAGGCTGCCATGTTGATATACACATCACAGACCTCTACCACGTCAGCTAAAAGAGTAACTATGTTAGCAGGCAGCAGGAGTAGGCTGTTATCCTCTATTAAACAGTGGGTTACATATGCAACAGTTGCCCTATTTTACAAACACCATAGCCAAACACAGATTCAGCAGATTCTTTCTGAAAGGAAGGTTGGCTAAGTGGATGACACTTGGATCTGCTCTGTTAGAGATCTCAGGTGAAATCCTGGCCCCAGTAAAGTTAATGGAGATTTTGCCATTGATTTCAGAATCATTCATTGATTCTCTCCTATTTCTGCAGAAGCGACCATGGGTAATGTCACAGCAGGGGCTGACATGTGCTTAAAAGTAAGGGCTATGAAGGGCACAGCATTATTAATACCAGTCAGTCAGTAGAAGAGGTGAGTCTAGAATTCATGGTCTCCTTGGCTCACAGATAAATTCATCTAGGTCAAAGGGTATTTTGATGGGAGAAAGAGTGAGGATGATCCATTTTGTCTGTGGTCTCTCTGGAGGGTTAGTACTGTGTGTAAATGGGACTATATTAAAAAGTGGGAGTTGAGGATACTAAGAGGGAGAATTGTTTTCAACATAAAAAAGGCAAAATTAGGAATGAGGGAGGATAGCCAGTGAGGGCTAGTCCCAGGCAAATTTCATCCCATCCCCACAGCACATTAGTTCATCTCTTTTTAAAAAACTTTTTAAAATGTAATTTTACACATTCACTTCCTATTAACTATAAACTTTTAAATATGTCCTTTGTCTCTTGTGCATTGATCAACTCCCCCTTCCCATTTTGCTTCTTTCACCTATTTTTTTTGCCTTTTACTACATATCCCATCTTTTCCTCTATCCTGTTCAGTCTGTTTCCTCTCAGTATTACTTTTCTATATTGTTCAATAATAATGATTTTTCTTTCCTTCTCTGCTCCTTTCATCCCTTTCCTCTTTTTGGTCCTGTGGAGATGAGAAACAACAAGAGGAGGCTTTTTATTCCTATATCTCCAGCCCTAGAGCAGGCAGAGTTTTGCAGCAGAGGGCATCCATTTCCAGGAAGGAAAATACCTGGAAGGGCATGTCTTCCCCATGCCTTTTTGTACAGGTATAACTGATGGGGGCAGGTATGAAAATGCCCTTTATATGAGTTGGAGGCCTGTGCACATATTGAAAGGTAAAGTTTGGCCCTAACAATTTAAAAATGGTCTTTTCTCATCCTCTTTCTGAGGCTGACAAACTACAAAAGAAAATATGGAAATATCTTGTGTTTTTCTATAAAGAAGTGAAAAATATGTTATTTAATCTATTGACCGTAATAGCTAGAATAAAGTCATACTTCCATGGGATTTTTACAGTAAACAGCATCAGTCTACAAAGACTATTATGGTTTATAAAACTGGCATTGTGAGATAAGGGTCTCATAAATGATTCAGTTCTACTTATAGAATAAGTCTTATTTTTCATGCAAACAAATCCATGGACAATCCTATTATGTTCTTAGACTGCAATGATGTAAAAGAAGAATACATGTCATGTTAAGAACCTGACATTGCATTAGAGTGCCATAAAATGTTCAATTAAATGTGGCAATGGCATGAAAAATGTTACCCTGGATGCAATTCTTTGTTTGGTTTAAGAACTCTAATGTGGCTTGTTTATTGAGGGCAACAAACATCAGGGTAGTAGAGTGACAGTGTCAAACTCATCTGAAAATATTTGTGTTAGTGTAATGGAAGAAAGAATAATGTGTCTTTCTCCTGATCTCAGCCCTTTAAAAGATGGACAGAATTGTATTTGGTGTATTGTACCTTGTGGAATTAGAGCAAACTTAAAGAAAACTGCTTCAGCATCTGTCTTGTTTCAAGCAGAATGTCAACAAGAGAAAGGGGGAGGGGAGGAAAGGGAAACTTTGCAAGGATGTTTTAAACCCTCAAGATAAACTGTTGCTTAGAACCTTGACAGCTCAAGAACTTGACACATGCATCTACTCTCTAGAGACCCTGCCCTCCACGCTTGGCAAGCTGATCACGGTTACTGAGCTGTGACGCCACAGCGCTTGCCTGACCTGACATAATGGGCAGCTATTTACTGCAAACAAGGTAGATGGAAGAACATAGACTTAAATGATGCTCTGGTGTAAGAAGGAATCCACTAGGGCCCCCAGCAAGCCAGTCAATCTTCAGGGCTATTTTTTCACCTTTTGCTGGGACTGTTTATTTTTTTCCCCCTCAGGACCAGGCGACTGAGGTTTGGCACTGAGCCACCCTTCTCCAGATCAATAGTGAGGGTTAAAGAAGCAATTACATGACAATAAATAACAAAAGAAAACTAACTTTGGATAACACCACAAAACTTACAGCTTGCCATGCTCGTTTTTCATCTATTACCATGAAAAATAAAAACACAAGCCCCAGGAGGACTTGGGAGTATGCTGTCAGCATCACTCTAACATGTAACCACAATCAAACTTGATTTGTGAAGAGTAAGTGTCAAAAGCTATAGTGGATCATGTAAACATCGTGTCTATTACATGAAGCCAGCTGCTTCTAGAGCTGGTATGCGTCACGGACCACATTTTCCACATATGTTGGTCCACATTTCATTCACCTATGACCACATGCTGAAACTGAGATCCTCTGTATTGCTTCCTCTCACCATCTCAAGCAACACAGCAAGCTGAAGAACTGCATCGCTTTGTAGATTTAGAATTCCGGCTGCACCATTCAGGCCAGATTGTGAGCTGCTGTAAATCAGTGTAGGTGCATGGACTTTCAGTGAACAATGCGGTCTTATATCAGCTGAAAATCTGGCCTTTCATGTGCAATGTACACACACACACACAGACACACACACAGATTAAATAACCCCAACAAAAGTTAAGGATGACAATACATCCTCTATGTATACTTAGTGAAAAACAAAAAGGCACAAGACAGCTAAATTAAGGATGTCTTTAACTTTATTTTACATTTCTTGACCCTTTAACATTTATAGAATATTATTTAAATACATACCTCAGTTTGAACACCCTCTATTTTTAAAGTAATTTAAAAAACAATCAAAAGGTGTCATGAAAGTTGAAGAAAATGGGACAGACTCACCTTTAAATAAACACTGAACTTTTTATATTTTTGCATTATTTACCAAATAAGACCCCAATCCTGCAACTGAATCCACACAGGCAAACACTTGGGCCCATGGGCAACCCATTAGGTTTAATGTCTCCACATGAGACCAGGTGCTTTCCCTTGCAGTTCTGATTATGGAATCAGGGTCTAAAGCATCTGGGTGCCTGGCATGAGGCAGTGGATTTTTACTGCAAAAATGTAGGTGTCGAGTGAGTTTAGGAGCCTACAATATTCAGCGGCAGCTGAGCAGGTGTTTTTTGAGTCCCAGTGGGATATGATTCTGAGATTTACGTGCCTAAAGAGGCAATTAGGGACCTGAGTCCTTTTATGAATCTAGCCCTTTGTGCCTTAATTTCGCTGTCTAAATAATGGAGATAATGATATGTACTCTCCTTTTGAGCTCTACTGGGGCCTAAGATCACTGAAGTCACTGGAAAGATTTTTGTTGAGTTCAACGGGCTTTGAATCAGATTCCAGATAAAAATTGCTATTACACAATTTCATCAGCATTAACTGCATGAATCAACTTGGTCATTTATCTGACAGGTTCTGAGTTACAACTTCATGATGATTTGCAAATTCCTATGTGTTTTAAGAAAGTTGCACTTTTATGGATATCTAACAAAGTACTAATATGATGAAAAGGCAAGGATTTACAATCTAGGACTGAATTACTGAAATCCTCTAGTAAGTAGTGGCACATTAACATAATCCCCTCTGTGCCTATTAGTATCTGCTTCTGAGTATCTAATGCACCATTTACAGATGTTTCAGTCTTTTTTTCTAAGCATGTCTTCATTGTATGCACTCCACTGTTCCAGACATTATACATCATGCACCAGGACGAGCCACTTGCAAAATAAGTCTTTCTCCAAACAATCCATAGGTCAACCAGGAAAATTCCACTCTTTTTCCTGTTGCTCCAAGTAATTATTTGATGGAGAACTTTTCCTGGGGATTTGTGAAAATACAAGGGACCAAATTCTGAAGTCCTCAATTGAAAAAAACCTGCCATTCACATCAATGGGAATTTAGCTTTGTCAAGGGCCTGAGAATTTGCTATTTCAGTTCCTGTTTAACTGCAGGAACAGTAGAATTGCACCTGTAGATCCCAAAGACTTACTCACCCAAGAAGATTACATGCATGCAATAGATTCATCACCATTAATGTTATACTCCTCTAAATAGGCTTATACTATAAGCTAAATGTTTTACAATGAAAGGCTTCTTCTTGGTAGGAGGGCCTGATTGAAACCTGATTGATGCATCCAGAATGATAGAGACTTAGAATTTTATTTAGAGTTTTATTGAGGAACTGTAGGCTAAATTTTGGTTTATTATATATCTGTCCATTATAGTGGTTAATCTTTGCTGAACTGCTATAGTGTGGCTCTTTTACAAGGGATTATTCTTGGGCTATTCTGCTGTTGATTTCTTTTGTGCTTTGCTGCTTATGATGTAGCAGCTCACTGGACTGTTGTCTGCTTTAGCCATATTGCTCGCAAAATTGTAACTGGGGCATAAAGCCTGCTTGGTTCCAGTAAGAAACCAAATTACTTGAACCTCTCATGTCAATGGTAATGACTTGGTCAGGATGGGTAACAACACACTTCTTAGTCTGCTATGTGTTTTCCTGTTTTTATCAGTGAATGAGCCTAAGTGACCGGAAGCATGGTGATGTGTGTCAGGATTGAAGCAGCTGCTGTTACTTCAAGAGCAATGACAGAAAACCAGGAGCCTGGGAATTAGACTAGGACTGGTAAAGTGGGATGATATGGTAAGGCACCTGGTGATAAGCAGTAGGGAATTGTGTAGAGGGACTGAGAAGGAAATTTTCAATATTTCTGTTAGCTTGGACAATTTAGTCAGGGGATTTATTCAGTGAGTTGTAGCCCTTTAAGAAGCCATCCTCTCTTCAGGAACAGCTATGGTTGAAAAGCGTGTTCAAACAAGTTTCCAGCAAGGATCCCTGGGCCAGTTCACTTTATCACCTTTGCTTCTTAGCTCTTAAAGCGACAATGCAGCAGGAGTGAGCAGAGGGAGGCGAAACACGAAAGGTCAATTTTGTTTTAACAAGGAGATCTGCGCTGTAAGTAATGTAACTGCAATGTAAGTGCAATTGCATGCCATCATTACTGAGCACAGATACCATGATTGCATGCACAAATTGGGTGAAAGAATGTGAAAATGGCTAGTTAGATATCTAGCTATTTGTATATTCATTAACCAAATTTGTGTGTGCTGTCACAATAGCTGTGATTACTAACATTAAGTGGGCAACTGCACTTACATTTTTGTGTAAACACCTCAGGATTTCTCTTTAAAAAGCCTGGTCCCTGCTGGGCTCCCTTCTGAACCACCTGCTGATGTTTAATGACAAAGCAGGGTGCTGACATCATTCAGAGGAACTAACTCTGGGATTATTGCATTTTATACATTGTGTGACTCCAGAGATGAACACTTCAGGAAAAGCTCCTTGACATTAGTCAAGGTACCTCTAAGATTGCATGGAGATGAACCTACATACACTCAGCTATGCCAGTATAATGGAGAATACCTTACCAAAGAACAGTCCAGCTCTGTTTGGCATGGTATCATAATACAAAGTGCATCCCAAGGTATTCTGACAAGTTAAACTGCAGAGTTATAGAGTAAACAATATCAGAAGGAGGGAGAGAAACTAAAAAGAATAGATAAGTGTTAGTGCGATTTAGGGAAAGAGACAAAAATGGGTGTAAAAATGGGAAGTTTTGGTTTTTTAGATGAGGGGGTGGAGAAGCTGATCAGTGGTGGTATATGAGGACAACAGGCCTCAGATATTGGGAATGTTGTGATTCCTTAGCAGTGTTCTTAGTGTTAGTATAAATATCCCAAACATGCAGAGCATATGGACAATGGAAAAAACAGAGCAATGTAAGAGTCAAACTTGGGGACCAGGTTGTTATATGTAAAAGTCTAAGCTCCAAAGGCATCCCCCACTATTCCCATGTTAATATCCTGCAGTGTACTTCTGTATCACACATGGACTATCTGCAGCTGCTTAAGCCATCCTGTACCCTCTGTATTTACTGGTTGCATTTCCACTACTTGCACAAAAACAGAGTTTATGTTAATGCCACGATATCACCCCAACCTTAAAAAAAGGGTGTAGTGATCAGTATCCATCATCTTTCCAACTGCCTTGTCACTACATCAATTAATAGAATTGAGCAAAAAATGTCACAAGCCCGGTGGAAAAACCTTTTCACAGCCTTTCAGGGGGAAGTTTACTTCCAGCTTTTTTCCCTTGCATTAGCTCCTGTCATCCACAAAACAACAGAACCCAGTGGTGTCAATTATATTTGATTGACTGAGTAAAGCACACACACAAATAAGGAAAAACAATGGACACAAAAATCTATATATGACTCCCCTTGTCAGTGAGAATGCTTGTCTTCTCCATTTTCATGCTGTATGGTATCCTGCTGCTACAGGCTTAAATGTTTCCTTCAGCCCCAAAACTATCGCCAATTAAGTTAGCAGGGTCTTCAAAGGTGTCAAACGACTCCCTGGGCAATTGGCTGTAACTGCTGTTCAATAAATGAGGTCTAATTTATCAGTTTAACTTCACTTTTTAAAACCTAATGTCTCATGGTACCGTGTGCCATTTGCCCAGAGCGTGAAGAGATGCCTGCCGCGTCGCATTTTGAAAGTTATGTGAGCTCTTGTTAGCGATTGCACATTTTGTCTGTCACACCTTTTCTCCCCTTTTGAAAGATGTATTTGAATAAAATATACTTGTACATCATTGTACCTCATAGACGCCTTCATGGAAAAAAAATAAGTAAAAGGGAATAAACCCAGCCTTGTGCTATCTTTGGGGCAGCCAGTTTTAATGGCACCTTTGCTCCTTTTCATGTTTTGTCCCCACATGGAAACACCAATGAATATGGGCTCAATGTGGTTTTGTTAAGTGAAATCTGTGGCCAGGTTGTAAATATGAGGCGATGTGGACAGAAGTCCTGCTTGATGTATATAAATAACATGGGGATGCAGGATGAGGTTATAAGACTTATTAGACAAGTCGGTGCTTTCAAAATCAAACAGTTACAAATCAAATCATTCACAAGGCAGCACATGGAACTATGGGGATCTTAATTAAAATGGATGGAGAATAAAGTTAGCGCCTCAAGAAATATAATAAATAGGAAAACCATAATTTAAAAAAATTCTACCATAAAAAGACATTTAATCTAATTTGTGGGTGCGTCTAGAGAGATGGCGGGGGGAAGAGGCAGAAGGGAAGATAAGGTTGGGACAGATCTTAGAAAAAAAAGTGCATATAGGCTTATGTTACAAAACAGAAGCACACAGTGAGCACCATAGGACACAATTTGCAGTTGCTCCAGAAGAAGCCCATGACTGAAATAGCAGAGTGGTAGTTTCATGTACATTAGCAGCAAACAACAGGGGAAGCACTGCAACCAGGGCCAGCTCCAGGCACCAGCATTCCAAGCTGGTTCTTGGGGCGGCAACGCGGAAGGGGCAGCAGTCCGGCCAGCCACGACGGCAATTCAGCGGCAGGCCCGTTCTCAAGCCGGCCGCGGCGGCGGCAATTCGATGGCAGGCCCGCCCTCAAGCCGGCCGCGGCGGCAATTCAGGGTGCTGCGTTGGGCGGCACAAATAGTAGAATTGGCCCTGACTGCGACTACCACCTTATTTGTACATATACTTATTAATGAGGGATACTTTTGAAAATGTCCTTCAGCCCACTGCTATGGATGCCAGATAAATCAGTGCCGCGAACAAGACTTTTCTGGAGAGCTGCTACTGATTTGGAGTGGCCTGTTGTGATGTGTGCTACACAGTTTGGGATACACAATCTGCTGCATGGGTACTTCTTGCATGGAAAATATGGAACCCTACACAATTACACCGACAGCTGTGAGTTGTGCATATAGCTGAAATGAAGATTAATTTACTTTACCTTCCATTGTCTTAACAGATCTGTATCCCAGTGGTGGAACCACAATTGTCTGCATTATGTCCACCTTTATCCCAGCAGTAGAACTGCTGTTAGTTTTTGGGAGGTGGTTGGGAGCTTTGAGATTACTGATATTTACTGGGCACATGGGAAGCATAGTGCCATGAGAAGAAATGGTAAGTATCATGATCTCTGCATTTCTACATGCATTCAAAAAGGATCATTAGGAAGACATTTCCTGGGAAATTTTGTGTGTGCAAAATGAGGCACTTTGGAAGGAAGCTCAAAACAAATCCTGGGACAGGTGGAAGATTTTATGAGAGTTTTGGGTGGAATATTCTTCAGTAATATCCTTCCATAATGTGCTGGGTGTTAAGTAATGTACAATGATTCCTTCTATCCTTTGTACAGTACTTGTCTTAAACTCTCCAGGATCAGGACTGTGTTTTCCTATGTGTTTGTACAGCAACTAGCACAATAGGGCACCAGTCCAAATAAGGGCCCCTGGGTAATATACATATTTAATGGTAAGGATGATGGATTTTAGATGTAAATGTTGCATGGTTGGCCAAAGGAACAGACTTTGGTCTGGGAAGGGGAGCTGTTTGAGCTCTGTATTATGATTATTATAATTTAATGTTTTGCTTGCTTTTTATATATGTCATCTTACTTGATGCCACATTGATGGGAAAATAAAGACATTAAAGTAAATAAATAACACCCGTCAAAATGAAATTAAGAGAGTCTGTCAGAATTCCATCCAGAGGAAAATCTGTGCATAGTAGTGACCGTATAGTAAATTAAAAGGTTATCAAAGCAACAGGTCTGGCTGTCCACAGATAAGGAAGTTGTGATCCACAGCACCAGGCAGAGTCATGTGAATGTAGGCATGTTCTCCAATGGTGAAATGACAATAACACTCTTTTTCTTTCGCAGCCCATAGGAGAAATAGCTTGATTATATTATCTATTTGGTTTGTTTGTGAAGAAATTATTGAAGAAAATACAATTCAAAGAACTACATTTTGCGGTTAGTTTAGAAAGAGGTTACCTTTGTCACTCTTTTCTTTGGTGGGAGTTAGTTCTATAGTCTAAGTCCAACTCCTGTAAACATTCTGTCTTCTGCACTCATGAGCTCCTCTAAAGCCAGTTGAATGAAGGGCTTGGAATATCAGGATAGAGACTTTGAATTGGACTCTGTACTCAGTGACAGGCAGGCAGTACAGAAGGCAGAGCTCGCAGTAATGTGTTCACCGTGACCTGCACTGCTAAGCAAATGGATTGCTGTGCTATGTAACAGTTGGAATTTTTGTCAGACATGTGGCTTCATTCCTAGATACAAGTTGTAATAATTAAACCTGGAGGTCTTAAATGCATGGATCACTCTGACCAGGTCTGTGCTTGCTAGGATAGGAAGAAACCGTCTGGCCAGTCACAAATGAAAGTGGATATTTTTGCTTCCATGACTATTTGAGCATCCAATAGCATTGAGGAGTCCAAAAGGACCCAAAGCTCTAGGCTAATTTAGCAATCTGCAGGCAAAATCCCCAAATAATGAGGGATGTTGCAGGAGAAGTCAAATTTAATAAAGCTTTTTCTGCTTCCTTCCAGCATTGCCCCAGCCTTGCATGGCTTCAGCTTGAGCCAGACGCAGGTTTTGGCCAAGCATTGAGAAAGCATGGATACAGATGGTGCTGTTTACATTTGATGTGAAGGAAATGTAGAGGTGGAAGACGGCATATTACAGGTACTTCAGCCCATGGTGTCACTGTAAGTCTCCTAACCACTTGAATAATGTGTGGGAGAGGACTGTGCCTTGTGGAATTCTGCAGGTGAGCATTTGGAGGTGGAGGAACAATTGCCAGTAATAACACTCTGGGTTCAGTCTGAGAGGAAGGACATGAGTCATTTGAAGGCATTTCCAATCACCACTGCAGCTTCTTGGAGAAGGGACAGTAGTACCTGGTGATCAATAGTATCAAATACTGCAGAAAAGGTTGTGGATGTACTTTTCTTCATTTCCATAAACAAGGAGACATTCACCAGAGTAACACATGCTCTCTATATACCAGTCTCTGGCCTGAAGCCTGGCTGAAAGGAATCCAGAACACTAGTGGTGTTAGAGACTATATTTTGCTACCTTCTTAATTAGCTTGCCTACAAAAGGGAGAGGTCAGGTTAGTCTTTCACCAACAGGAGTTGGTCCAATAAAAGATATTACCTCACCCATGTCTCTAGAATCCTGGGACCAACACCATTACAACAATAGAAAAGGGAGGGTTGGACTATTGTATGTTTTAGGGTAGATTCCCTTCATCAGTAGGGACCCAAAGTGTTCTCCTCTTAATATTCTGATTTGAAACCAATCTAACTCCATTGACTTCTGTGGAGTTACAACGGAGAGATTAGAATCAGGCCCACAATGTCCTTTGAGGAGAGAAAGAGAATACCACCACAGCAAACAACGGGCACACAGTACACACTTCTGAAACAAATCAAAATAATTCACAAAAGTCCCAAAACCAAAAAGCTAGAGCTAATAATAAAGCAAAATAGTTAGTTACTTGGACAACAGAAGTTATTTTAACAATAGAATCATATATCCACTGTGTGTCTATATATATAATAAAATATTGTAGTTACTTATATATAAAGTAACCACAATATTTAATATCCAAAACCACACATGTGTAGCAAAGAAGTGATTCTTTGTTCTAACCTTTTACTGTCTGTGCTCTGGATGCCTTGCTGGGTGATTGGCTGGCTGACTGCTAACCTCCTGATGACAGACTGTCTCCCTTCAGGCTGACCACTGTTAAAATATTTGGCAAACTAGCATAATTCCTTTCTTGAAATTCAGAAAATCTATGTGGGGCTGTGGCATATAATTTTAAAATGCACGTCTTATTAACTGAGTTACACGTCCAATAACAGCACAAAATAATTAAACTCAAACCTCCACAGCAACTTTTGGCCTTGTTTTTTGTCTCTCTTTTTTCTCTCTCTTAATTTTCTTTGATTCTTCCTTCTTCCCTGCTTTGTTTTCATTCCCTTTCTGTTGTGTTTTCCCTTCATTGACAAATCCGATGGCCTTCTTCCATTCACCTCTTCAATTTTACAGTTGGTGGCCAGATCCTCAGCTGATGTAAAGAGGTGACAACACCATGGACTAATGAGCTTAACATAAGGGGAAAAACTGCAGGGAGGAACCAGCTAGAGACTCCAGCCTGTAGGATCATCTGCAGAAGCAGCGACCTTTGGACTTTCAGAGAAACTTCTACAGTTTTAACTGGACTTTCGCTGCCTTGTGTCAATTGGCTCTTTGGTCCAACACGCTCCCCACATGCTTCCTGACACTCGCTTCACCTCAGCTTCACTCCACACCTGGCCCTCTTCCCCGTGTCCTGGCCCCTTCCCTTCACTGTCCCTTCTCCCTTGACTTTTCTTCTCATTTGGATTATCCACTCCAAACTAAACCCACTCCACACCAAAAAAATTATGGCACTAAGATGCTGTTTGCTGCCATGGCATTTGTTTACTGTTCATTGCTGAGTAATACCCGCACCTTGTGTCTGCCCTGCCTATTTAGATTGTAAACTTTTTGGGGCAGGGACTATCTACTACTCTGTCTTGTACAGTACCTAGCACAACTGATTCCACTCTTGGTTGGTCCATAGTCACTACCATAATAAACATGATTAATAAGTACAATAATGAGGTCACAAACATACAGGACTTGTTCCCTAGATTTCAAATCACTGGAGAAGAGCTTGCTGCAGCTTTAGGGGGGGTTTATGTTGATTTTTCTATTCATTTATAGACTATCATTGTTATTGGCGATTATTTATATTTACATTAGCACCTAGATGCATCAGTCAGAACTGGAGTTTCATTGTGCTTCAAACAGTACAAAAACAATCTCTGCTCCAGAGGTCTTCCAATCTAATTAAGAGATCAACATATTATTTAAATTATAAATATTAATTGATTATGTTATTATTAACCGGTTTTAAAAGTTTAATTTGTGTTTCATCAAATAGAGTGATAATTATTGTTTGTATTAATTGAGCCCTGCAAAAAAGTTTGCAACTCTGATGACACAACAAGAAATCCTGCTTATGCCAGAGATGTGTGAAAAATATGGCATTTTTGTAGGTGAAAACTAGTGATGAGTGAACCTCAAAACTTGGCATGTGAAGCACCAAAGAGTTCAGACTCTCATATGAATCTCATCCAAACTATATGAACTTTGTAAGGCCCTTCCTGGGTAATACACCCTACCCACCTACCGCACTGCCTTGACTTGCTTTTCCTGTGGCCTACTCCTGAACTCTTCATGCCCTCTGGTTATTTTCAGTGTCTGAAGACACTCAAGTCAGCTTTTCTGCTTATCAGATGAATGCTCTGCTACTACATGTGGTGCTTTCTGGTCTTGTGCATGGATTTCAAAACCACCATTACTGGATGTATACAGGTCAAGGACTAGGGCCACAGTCTGTGCTGCTAATACCATCAGGAACTATTTGGGAATGGCATTTTCTTTAAAATAGCTACTGACCTATCTGTCATGTTGTGGGCTACTGCCCCCTAAAGTCTGAGCTGAGACACTCACTTGGAGGGTCTATTTCTCCCTTAAGATGTAAACAACTTGGAATGAAGTTGATGATATGGTGTTTTTGCTCCCCTTTCTTCATTCATTTTTATCCTATAAATTAGAAGGGATTTTCTGGCTTCCTTTTAGAACACTGCCTTTCCCTGGCTCACCTGTAAAGAAAACACTGGAGTGCTTTTTCTTTAAAGCTGCATTTTACAATGGGGCTGAGCTAATCTCAGGCAATTACATTACAAAGGCTTATCTTGAATTTAGGATTATTTCAAATTTGCTTTACATGTCATTAGCATTTAAAAGCACTAGGACTTTCTTGTTAATTTAATTATTTCCTTTTCTAAATCAAATGACAATCCTCAGCCAAAACAATATTTTCACGCTGTATTTCAATGAGTAGGGTATTCAAATGTGTATTTAGCACAGAAGGCAGTCAAAAAACAAGTCCGGTTGAAAGCTACAAGAAATCAAGCTGAAATAAAGCAGCATGTAATACAAAAGTGTAACTGCACAAGTATTGGCATCAAGTAACATAAAAAAACAGCCTCTATTCCAAAGAGTTTACAACCTATCTTTTAGAGAGAGAGAGAGAGAGAGAATCTTGATTTCCAATCAGGACTTCTACCCACTACTGTAGTAGAAACAATAACTAGTAACAATAATTCTGTGGTCCCTAATAGAGCCAAACTCCTTTTCTCTTCAATAGGAATTTGGCTCAATTATGGGCGACAGAATTTGGCCCATGGGTACCAATGATAGCTGAGGTCAAAGAGTTCACAAGGTTGATTTAGCTAGATAGGTAAGGCTACATCTACGCTATATCTGGGAGCAGGCCTCCTAGGCCAGGCCCACAGACTTGTGTTAGCAGGGCGCTTCCTCGCATGCTAAAAATAACTGGGTAGACATTATGGCTCAGGGACTTAAGCCTGAAGGTGGGGGGCAGGCTTGGGCCCAGCCTGAGGTGCAATTTCAAAGCACTGTCTACACATCTATATTCAGACTGCTAGTGTGAGCCCTGCTAGCATGAGTCTGTGGAGCCTGGCTCGGAGGCTTGCTCTCAGATGCAATGTAGAGATACCCTAAAAGTTCCACTGCTTAATCAAAGCTTCTCTGAACCTCCTTGGCCTAGAAATATAGCTGGAAAACTACCAAGAATCTTGACTTTCTTGCAAGATTACTGATATCAGATGAAAGACCAGGGGTGAATGAAAATAAAGATAACAGGGTTAACTCTGGAGCATGTTCTGCACCCATATGCTACTTTAGTGGTTTGTAGAGGCCATAAAGAGGCCACTATGGGCTAAGGGAGAATATCCTCAATGCAAGGAGCAGAGTAGCGTTGTAATAAGCAGCTCTATGCTGCCCCCCTCACAGCCCCCAGAATAGGGGAAAATTGCAGAAAGAGGTGTATGTACACCGGTGCCGTAACTAGGGCAAGGAGAGTGAGGCACTTGCCTTGGGCGCGGAAGCTGAGGGGTGCAAAACACTCCCTGAGCCGGCGGCATTTCGGCGGCAGCCGGGGAGTTTTCTGCGCCCCTCAGCTTCCATGGCATTTCTGCGCCCCTTAGCTCTAATTTACATGAGGGCTATAACAGCCCCTGGTGTGTGCATAATTCAGGCGATGCAAAAATGGTGTAAAACCAACTTTACTCTTTCTCCCATTGCCTGCTGCACCTGCTGAGCTGTATTCCACAGGAGACGCAATACAAAATCTCCCCCCCCCAACTTTTTTGGATCTCATATGTGGTTCTGTTCCAGTTCAAGGGCAAAGATTTGGGCTGATTCTTAGCTTACTGGAATGAGTTGATCCATTCCTAAATATAATTAAGTATTTTCCCCCCAGAAGGCAAACAGAAATAAAACCATATACAGCTCCCAGACATCAATTGGGGCAAAATAACATGGAAGCAATGGTGAAGAACTGATCCTAAAAAAGTATGGAAATTCAGAAGTAAAAATCAAGTCTATCATGTTATAGGTACACCATGAAGCACATAACTGTTTAGCATTACAGCTGGTAATCCAGATGCAACTGCAAATTCAAGGTAGTAGGCCTGATTCTGCTCTCACTTGAACTCATTCCCCACCAAAGTGATACCATTGACTTCAATGAATTATTCCAGATTTACACTGGTGTACTTGAGAACAGAATTAGACATGTTATATTAGTCAGATGATTGCTCATCATTTTTAAGTCCGGGTATACTAGTATAGTTGTAATGGGATTCCTTAGAATCTCTGATGAACTTGAGCTCTGAGCTGAAGCTGGCTGGTCTTCAGTTTAATCAGTGGAACATAACTATCTCTCCACTCAGGATTCCTAACTGAAGCTCCATTGGAATTACAGAAGCCAAATGAATCTGAGTTTGAACAAATCCAGTGGTCTGCCTTAAAACGCCAGAGTGCGTCTAGCTTAGCCTCCTCCCCTTGTCATCCACCACCCTCCATCCAGACTCATGGAATGGTAGGCATCTGGGTAGCATGTGCAGGAGGTTTCTGTGGATGGATGTGAGGGGCTACATGCGCCTCTTAACCAGTCATAGTCCAGTTTTGTGTCAGAGTGTACCATTGGTCACTCTATTGGCTCTAAAAAGCCTTCTTATTGACCAAGATGGAGGAAGCTTCATCCCACTTTCCTGTTGAATCCAAAGAGGGTACTTACAAATGTGCAAGTCAATGGGAGTTGGGAGCCTACTTGCTATTTATGCCTTTGAAAATCTCCCCCTAAAACTAATTAATAAGGACTATTTCACTTACACAAGCAGTATAATGGAATATTTACCTTGCTGTGGCTTTTATTAAAACTGCATGCTAAAAGGTGCCATTAGCAGGGTTTCTAAATGAAGATATACAGTAAGTTCTATTGTTGGAAAGTATATCACAGATCTAGTGACAGCCCATGGAGATTTATATTGCAGGATGTCCTCAGATATTCTATAGGATTTTCACCACAAAGGCAGTCCACAGTTCCAGAGACTTCTCTTTGATGTCTCTTGTGAGAGAAGACTGCTTATTAACTGGGGTAGTATGAGGAATTAACTTACAGTGATATATTATATTTTGTCATGCTGTAAGCTTTCAATAGTCATTTAAAAAAAATCAAATCCATGCCATTTTTTTAATATATAATAGTTAGTTTAGCAATACTAAAAGAAACATTTCTTGACTCACCACCAAAAAAATATAAGATTTTGAGGATGCTGAAATACTAATCAATAATTCTTTGGTTTGGGTTTTTCATATATATTAAAAAAAAGTTCAAAGTGAATGCTTGAATCCCCCAAAGTCTGTAGAAAAAATGAAATCTTCTTCTCCCAGACCACAGTGTGGTGAAATAAATTAGTATAATGATTTATGTTTACGGTTTTAGTCAATTCTGATAGAGATTATAGAGACAAAATGACAAACTGCCTTAGCGGTAAACTTAAATCATGTCAGCCAATCTTTAGTTTTTCCTTACTCTAATTGCTCCTCCTGTTCATTTATCTTCCTATGCAATCTTTAGAAGAAATACTAGTTCAATCAGTGCATGTGCAAACCACCAGAGATAAAAAGTTTAGCCTAATTTGTCTCACTAAATTGTAATGCCTCTAGTAAACAAATCTTTGTTTGAAAAGAGACCAAAGAAATCTAAATAAACATTGCCACAAAATGTTTCCCTCCCATATTTCCCCATGAAGTGTTTGTTGATGTTTTGTATATTTTTTGCCTTTTGATGCAACACAGAATGGAAACATGACTGTATATAGCAGCATGCGTGCTATTAGGATAGCTGCATTCAGCTACTTATTGCATTCAGGCAAAAGATAATTAGTTTCATCATAGAAAAAAAGAATGCAGTACATCAGAATGAAATACTATATTCATAAATTTTAATATTACCTACTCAACACAGACTTCAACTTTAATTTTTCTTTTCACAGTTGAGGAAAACATTGGGTTTACAACCTTTAGCACACAGAATTTCCTAATTTAAACAAGTAATCTCATTTTTAATCTATGTACATTGAGGAAGTATTGTAGGACAAATCATTCTTCCCACTGACGGCAATGGGAGCTTTTTTCTGTTGATGTTGCTGGAAGCAGGATTAGCCCCCTGATGCCACAAAGACACACATGCTCATTGAGGTACTACTCACAGTGTCTAAGATAAAGCATATGCATCTTTGCAGAATAAAGGCATAAAATAGTACACTCAGATTTGTAGCACATAATGAACCATATAGGATTCAATGCACCCTTAGCATAAACAAATGCTGCTCATTTGACTTCAATGGAGTTATGCCCCTGGATTTAGCTCATCATTTGAAAAAGACACAACTGTGCTTCTGCAAGAACTTCTCTTTTAAAGGAATATTTTAAAGGGCCTGATCTTGCAATCCTTTTTTAGGCAAAACTTCCATCAATAGGAAAAAATCCTCATCTCAGTCAGATAGATTCCGCAAACACACTTGTGTAGCTTACTCATGTGAATAGTCTTATACACTTAAAAGGGACTACTCATGTGAGTAAACTTGCATGCATTTTTAAGTATTTTCATAATGTGACACCGATCTCTTTGAAAATGTTCAGGAATACATTAAATTTTATGTGTTGCTATCTTTGGGAGAACACACAGAGAACAACACAACTTCATAAAATATGTTTCCGTTAATGGTGATCAGAAAGGAGGGGGAACATTTTAAGACAAAACAAAATAATTACAATAGTACTAGTAATAAGGTCATTGGATGAGATGCCCTGTTATTAGACAACATGCTTGCCAAATACATATGTGCCTGGTGGAAAATATGTTTTCTTTGTAATTAAGAAATTAGAGAGTTAAAGATAAAAAGTGAGCATCCCTATTTCTGGACGACAGAGACATAACTCATGCCAGATACCTGAATTCTTATCACTTTCTCATTATGCACATTTATCACGGTCATTCATCTACTTATCAGGTCTGCATGATGGCGCAAACATCAAAAAGCACAAATAGCCACAAGACTTCTTAGACAGCATGACTTTGGGCCTGACCTTTCAAAATGTATCAAATATATATCATTTTATCTGTTAGTCAACAAAAGATTAAATTTCTACAGATTAAAGTCAATAATACAGTGGGGAAAAATCTATGAAATAACAAAATATTTTAAATCGTTTCTTTCTCTTCTTAGCTGTCTTTGATTTCTTGTTACTCTGAATATGGAGCCAGATTCTCCTCTTGTAAATTCTTATAGTTCCATTAAAGCCACAGCAACTATGCTAATTTACATGAGGCGAGGCTCTGGCCTATGGTCTTTACTAAGAACAGATATGGTCAGCTCTATCCTTCCTCATCCCCAATACCATAAAGGGATCTGCTTCTGCTCTCATCTGTGTAAATCCAGAGTAACTCCATTAGAGATGCCAGAGCAAAAGCAGTGTGATATCAGAATCAAGCCCTAAACATTTTGCTTGAATATGAATAAAAACTTGACAGGCCATTTTTATCACTGTAATCAGTCATTATCCAGGATCTCTTAATCTGTCTGTATAGATGATACGATAAGCAGAGGGCTGTCATGTTTTGTCAAGGGATCAGCAGGTTGAACAAAACAGAACAATATCCACTGAGACAACAACAAATACCAACCAAATTATATTTCCAAGGAATCTGACTAGCTAACTTTTAGAATTATTCATTCTGAGTACAAAATGTACTCATCAGGTACATTTGAAATACCAAGAAAAATTAGGAGAGAGTTTTAGAGTCTCTCTTCATATGATTTTAAACAAACTTTTAGAGCGAGGGACTTTGCAGTAGGGTTAGGTTCCATATAAGGTGCCACAGGACCCTTTGTCGCTTCTACAGATCCAGACTAACACAGCTACCCCTCTGATATTTTCAGCATTGCAGCTGCTATGAACCCTCAGACATGTTATA
The DNA here is from genome assembly GCA_037349315.1 of Chelydra serpentina. NCBI lineage: Eukaryota > Metazoa > Chordata > Testudines > Chelydridae > Chelydra > Chelydra serpentina. Next base: position 36,592,532 of record JBAIAC010000042.1, read on the forward strand.
TACATTGAAAATGACAGATGTAGCCCTTTTTGTCTGATTACATATTGTCTGTAAAGAGTTCACAACTTTTACAAATGTATTTTTAAGTTAAAATTGTGAGACAAATTCTTAGGCTATGTCTACACTACATACCTTACAGCAGCACAGCTGTACTGCTCTAAGGTCTCTCATGTAGCCGCTCTCTGCCTGTGGGAGAGAGCTCTCCCACCAGCATAATTAAATCATCCCTAATGAGCGGCGGTAGCTATATTGGCGGGAGAGCATCGCCTGCTGACATAGTGCTGTCGACACTGGCACTTTTGTCAGTGAAACTTTTGTCAATCAGGGGGGTGTTTTTTTACATCCCTGACCAAAAAAAGTTTTACTGAAAAAAGTGCTAGTGTAGACAAAGCCTCAGTGAGAACAAACTTCAGACTAGGGGATACTTGTAAGCTGTTGCAAAAAATTCAAGTATTTGATATTGATAATTTATTATGCAAGGTGTAAGACTGGTGATCTGAGCCACATGACATGGTTTCTTTTCCCTTATGGATGACTTAACCTTTATAAACATGAGTAGTGCCCAGAGAACTCAATGGGACTTCGATACTTTCCCATGGAGGGTGGGAAGCACTTGAAGGAGGAGGAGAGAGAGAACAGGAGATAAACTGGGCAAGGAATTTTTAGGATATTTTAAAGCTTTTCCTTTCATCTTTTCTACAGGGAACAGGGTTATATTTGTGTATGAACTCTACAATAAACGTACCTGGGTTCCATCTTTACTGTGAGAAAGACCAATATGAGCGAGATTTATTAGCTATTTAGCAGATGTTACATTTAGTTTTTTCTTTCTTTCTTCGGCCACTGCATCTGTGTATACGTGCACAGTTCTATTTGCAAAGGGTTGGGCACCTCTTTCTCGCTCTCATTTGAGCAATTGCCTCTGGGTGAGGGCTCTAGCCAGGGAGGTGGGGAACTGCTATGTAAGTGTACATTGATTTCAGTCACTGATCTCAATTTTTAACATGCTTTCACCAACCACTCGGCAGTCATTACCTGGGTATAGGTGCACAGTCCTATTTGCCTTGGATGTAACCATCTATCTTTAACTCTCTCATCTGAGTAACTGCCAGGCCTCTGCTATGTAAGTGTCTCATCCCATCATCCCCATCCCATATACAACAGCATTTCAGATAGCTGCCAAGTCCACCAGCTGAATTTATTGGTTTCCGTTTTCTGTCACTGCTATCACCATCCACCACAAAACAATTTTGTAGTCACCTCTGCCCAGTCCTGATTGCAAAGAGTGTTCCATGATTTCTGCAATAACTGTTGAGCCAGGCATCTGAGAAAAAAAGAGTGGTCCTCAGCTATGTTAATGTTAAACAGTGTCCTATTGATAACTGCCTGCATGGGCCATCGTCAGCAAACACAGGGCCAGATTGTGCTTGAACTTTGAGTGGAGCGAGATATGTCAAGGAACTTCTCCCTTTCCCTTCTCTTTGTCTCCTGCATAGAGGCAGGTCACAGCAGGAGTCTTTGCACCAAGGAAATGCAAGAGTTATGATAGTACAGCACAGCTATCAGCACTACCAAAGGGAGTGGGGGTTTCCACTTGCTATGGAGAAAAGCATGTGATGTGCCCTTTAAAAGGATGGCAGAGTGGCTGTGCTCTCCAGGAGCTCCTAAATGCATGGTGTCTCAGTGAGGGACAATTTGGGCTTTTGGCCTTTGGGCTTCATCTGGGGCAGTGCACGTCTACACATAGAAGCCAAATGCTGTGCAGCTTCAAGGGTGACATTTCATGACAGGAAGAACAAGTAAATGATTTCACCATCAGGGTCCCACCGATCAGTGGCCAGAAGTGTGGGAGCTAATCCTTCCACAGCTCAGAAGCAAGAGATAGGGTTGGGGGGAAAGCAAGGTAAGCCACAGCCACTATGAAAGCCAGGGGGAACCAATATTATAGAATCATTGAATCATAGAAATGTAGAGCTGGAAGGGCCCTTGAGAAGTCACCAAGTCCAGCCCCCTGCACTGAGGCAGGACCAGGTCATCCGTGTTTCTCAATTGTCGCCACCAGGAGCTTTTCTTGTGGCCACTGACTCCTGGACTGTGATGGGGGGTGGGGGCTGTGACGGGTTGGGATCACAGAAACTCCCTTGGTGCTGCCACCTGGTGTGCCAAGGCTACTTCTGCCCCTGCTTCCCTGCCCTTTCCAGCTTGGGACTCCAGAATCCTGTCTGTTTTGAGCCAGATCCACTGATCTGCTGCAAACACAGACCCAGGTCCGAACCACGTCCCCTAACAACTGTAAGGCTCCCGGAAGCGCTCTTGCCTTTGACACCCAGGTGCCCAACTCCCAATGAGGTTCAAACCCTTAATAAATCCGTTTTACCCTGTATAAAGCTTATACAGGGTAAACTCATAAATAGTTCGCCTTCTATTTCAAAGATACAAAAATATGCACAGCTGTTTGCCCGCCCCCCCCCGGTACCAACTCGTACTCCAGGAAACGTAATAAGTAAAAAGTGATTTTAATAAGTACAGAAAGTAGGATTTAAGTGATTCCAAGTAGTGACAGACAGAACAAAGTGAATTACTAAGTAAAATAAAATAAAACCTGCACGTCTATGTCTAATCAAACTTAACACAGATAAAAGCCTCACCAGATTTAAGTCTTTTCCTTTTACAGGCTGTAGAACTAGCCTGGGTCCAGCAATCACTCACACCCCCTATTGTCTTTGTCCAGTCTCTCTCAGGTATGTCCTTGGGGGGTGGAGAGCCTCTCTCTTTAGCCAGCTGAAGACAACATGGAGGGGTCTTCCAAGGGCTTTTATAGCCTTTCCCCCACTCCCTGTGTAGCATCATCTTACCCTGGAGTTTTGGGATCACATGGGCAAGTCACCTGTCCATGCACCCTAACCAGTCCAGCCAGTTGCATTCCTGACCAGGCCCAGATGTGGATTGGGGTCTGCACCTCCTATTGTCTGTATAAGGGTTTCTTGATTGGTCTCTTTACATACACATACCTTTCTCAAGACATGATTCCAGGCTCTTACAAAGGCTATGTACAAAACCAGCAACTATAAAACCAATATTCATAACTCTAACTACAACAATGATACATGCATACAAACAGGAGGAATAGATTCAGTAGGTCATAACTTTCACAGAGATATGTTTCATGGCACATGTAGCATAAAACATATTCCAGTTACGTCATGTATACATTTATAAGCCTCTCCCCATAAAGCTTTATGGGGTACACCATCACAGGGGCAAAGTAGCTTTCCTTCCCCCTCCCTGTTGCTCCTGGATGCATTGCCTCGGTGTTGGTTGCACAGTTGCCAACTTTCACACGGTAAATAAGCACCCCAACTTTCACAATAAGCCAAAAATCAAGCTAATCCCATTTCAAAACAAGGCCAAAACAAGCCAATCCCTAAGAACCCGAACACTCTATGTGACTAGAGCTCCCTGGCGTGTAGTGTGGGACTGCCTTGGGCCCGCTGTACACCCCTGACTCTCTTCCCCCTTTGCCCCTGCTTGCCAGGAGCCTATCAAAAAAAGAAGCAACAAGCTACAACAAGCTACAAGCTACAAGCCAAAGACAAGCCAACAAGCAACTCACAAGGCAACTAAGCCAAAACCAAGACCAATTTCTGTGTTTTTTCTGTGGGTTTGGCATGTCTGGTTCATTGCTGGGGCTGCCAGCAGGGGTTGGGCCCTGCCTCCCTCTGGAGACACAACGCAGTTAGTGAGTTCCCCACCTTCCCAGCAGCGATGGGGCTCAGGATTTGGGCGTCAGCCCTGGGGTGGTGGAGCAACAGGCTCCGTTCGCACAACTTTAGGCTCCGTCCCCAGGCCTCGGCCACGGGGCTTCAGGCTCTGGCTGCGGGGCTTCAGGCTCCGGCTGCGGGGCTTCAGGCTCCAGCCCCATGCTGCCTCCCCCAACCCAGCATCTAGGCTTAATTTGTCTCCAGGCTTGCCAGGGCTGAGTAAGTCTGCTGTGAAAAGTGATACCTGTATGTTTGATAATATCACTTTTCACAACAGACTTAGTAGCTAGCAACAAATAAATTACACTGATTTGGACGTGTATATGCACATATTTATTTGCTTTTCCTGAAGCTAATTAAGTATTTTAGGAAAAAGTGTGAGATTGGCCACTAGACAGAGTTGGTGGCCGCACTCTGAGGCCACCAAAAATTTTGTCCTGAGAACCCCTGACCTAGATCATCCCTGACAGGTATTTGTCCAACCTGTTCTTAAAAACTGCCAATGACAGAGATTCCACAACCTCCCTTGAAAGCCAAATCCAATATTTAACTATCCTTATACTTAGAAAGATTTTTCAAGTATCTTACCTAAAACTCTCTTGCTGCAGATTAAACGGATTACTTCTCATCCTACCTTCAGAGGACATGGAGAACAATTGGCCCTTAACATATTTGAAGACTTATCCGGTAACCACTCAGTCTTCTTTTCTCAAGACTAAACAAGCCCAGTTTTTTTTTAACCTTTCCTCATAGGTCAGGTTTTCTGAACCTTTTATCATTTTTGTAGCTCTCCTTTGTCCACCATCTTTCCTAAAACGTGGGGCCTGGAATTGGACACACGACTCCAGCTGAGGCCTCACTAGTGCTAAGTACAGTGGGACAATTACTTCCCATGTCATACATATGACACTCTTGTTTATACACCCCAGAATGACACTAGTTTTTGTAACAATTGCAACACATTATTAAGTCATATTCAACTTGTGATTCACTATAACTAAGGATGAGATTATGTTATGGAGATGACGGAAGTCATGGATTCTGTGACTTCAAGAGACCTCCGTGACATTTTCTACTTCAGCCCTGGTGTGGCAGAGCTGAAGCTGTCAGCCAGGGAGGGCCCTGGAGCTCCAAGCTGCCGTGGGTGGCAGAGGGCCTCCACAGCTCTCAGCCACTGTGGGCAGTGGAGGGACCTGGAGCTCCGAGCTGCTAGCGCCGCAGCTCCCAGCCACCGTGAGCAGTAGGGGGCCCCTGCAGCTCTGAGCTGCCAGCCCCAGAGCGCTAAGCTGCCGCAGATGGTGGTGAGGGCCTCGCAAATCCGAGTTGCTCCGGGCGGCAGGAGGCACCTGCAGCTCCAGGGCCCTGCAACAGCAGGGGAATGCTGGACAGTGGGGGGCGGGCACAGCTCCGAGCCACTGACCCCAGAGCTGGCAGCCATTGTGGGCGGCAGAGGGACCCTGCAGCTGCTGGCCCAGGAGCTCCGAGCCTCTGTGAGTGGTGGGGCGACATGAAGCTCCCAGCTGCCACAGGTGCCAGGGGACCCCAGAGCTGTCAGCTGTAGCAGCGGTGGGTGCTGGACCTTCCTCCTCCCGCCCCTCCATAGCAAGCTCTCATCCCCCCATCAACCCCATTTTGTCACAGTTATTTTTATTAAAAGTGAGGGACAGGTCACAGGTTTCCGTGAATTGTTGTTTGTTGCCCGTGAGTCCCTGCCTTTCACTAAAAATAATTGTGACAAAATCTTAATCTTAACTATAACCCTCAGATCCTTTTCATCAGTCCTACTGCCTAGCCAGTTATTTCCCTTTTTGTAGCAGAACATTTGATTTTTCCTTCTTAAGTGTAGTACTTTGCACTTCTCTTCACTGAATGTCCTCCTATTGATTTCAAATCAGTTCTCCAATTCATCTCTGAATTATAATCCTGTGCTTGCAACCCCTCCTAGCTTCGTGTCATTCACAGATTTTATAAGCATACTCTCCACTCCATTATCCAAGTCATTAATGAAAATATTGAATTGTACTGGACCCAGAACTGACTCCCCCTAGATACATCCTCCCATTCTGACAGAAAATCATTGATCACTGCTCTTTGACTATGGTTTTGCCACCAATTTTGCACCCACTTTATAGTAATTTAATCTAGACTACATTTCTGTAGTTTTCTTATCAGAATGTCATGTGGGACTGTGTCAAAAGCCATACTAATATCAAGTTATATCCTGTCTACAGCTTCTCCCCTATCCACTGGGCCAGTAACCCTGCCAAAGATGGAAATTAGGTTGGTTTGGCATGAGTTGTTCTAGACAAACCCATGCTGGCTATTACTTATCACCTTGCTTGGAGAGAGTCTCAGGCTACTGAGAGTTGAGTGTGGGGGTTGGCACGAGACCCTCAGAATTTATTTGCAGATTAATGGAGAAAGCCTGGGGAAAGGGTTGCTGGGGGAACCTGGTGCAGCCTTCCTCATTCTCTCCTTCTCCCCTAAACCTTTTCAATTTTGCACCTCATTTTGTCCCCTTCCAGTTCCTCATTCCATGTCTCGCTCACTCTTTCCCACTCTGCTCCTGCTCCTCAGTCCATTTCACCATTTCTGTTTTCATCTCCCTCACAGCTGCATCTTCTTCCCTGGATGCTCCACTCTGGTCTGGATCCAGAAGGGGAAGCAGAGAGAACAAGCAGAGAGGCCACCTGTAATCACCTGTAATCACCAGTAATTGCTTCTGAATATGACGGATTGCATCTGGGATTTGAGCAGATGTGATGGGTCTGTGCACTGTGCGAGTGTCACATCAGGTGCATGATCCTTGTTGGCAGCCTAGTCTGCACCATCCCAAATGTGTGCCAGTGGTGAAGTGGCACAATCCAGCTCATGATGAATAGCCAACATTGCCATAACAAAAGCGGAGATCAAAAGCCCAGGCCGGGGAAGTGGTCCTGGAAGTGTAGAAATAGGACAGTAGCCAGTCCCTTTCCATGAGTACAGGACCCTGTGGATATGGTGTTGTCATCGTCTCTTCTTCCTGCTGCACTCCCTCTGGGGCAAGATCCCACTCTACAACTCTGGCCTGGAACAACTACCTCGAAGAGTGAGGCCACGTCCCCCATGTTCAGTCTCCAGGTTCATTCAGTCCTTGGCCTTTTCACTCAGTGTGACAGCGAGGGTGCTAATAGTGATGGTCATTTTTGTAAGGTGGACATTTGGCCATTAGAGCTGGACTGAAACGATCATCTCTTTTAAATAGCCCACCAAAGAGCCATCTGACAGTAATGACTTTCAGTTACTAGAGAGCACAGCACCATACAAAATCGTGATATAGAAAAGAAAAACTTTCTTTCCATTAGAATCCCTCAAGCCTGCACAACCCATAGTTCCTGTTTTCAATGAACTCTTATTGAGGCTTTTAAAGGATTTGCGACTTTGGCCTGGGATAATCAATGCAGATACTGAAGTGGAACTCTGAAACTATCCAGACAAAAACAAACTGACAGTCACAAACAAATAATATGTGTATTTCAAAGTAGGACATTTAAATTACTGGATAGAGTGGTTGTTTCACTTCTCCAGACACAAAGTTAAAATGCACAGATAGCAGACAGATTACTAAAACTACTAATGCAGACTTCTATACCTACAAGCTTTTGGTATTAGACACAAAACAGAAGCAGATTAAAACAGAAATAGTTTGGGTTAAACTCCAGTGTTTTAGACTAATGCCTGGACAGATGGTTAAGCATTTTGATTGTTTCACACCCTCTTCTGGCATGCATATGATCAGTATGAAACAGTAATAGGCTAAAAAGAAAACTGCCTGAATGTAATTGTATTATGATAATACGTTTTCTTCCTCCCTCATGTTTGTTTGTTTTTACTTACACTGTCAGAGAATATCGCACCCAACCTATTGCATTTCCCAGAAAACACCCTGAGTAGTTTAACCTAAAACGCCAATAAATTACATAGCTAGAAGAGGTTTAATGAAGAAAAATAAGCTTTAAAGCTTAATTCACTATAGTTTTTCCAAATCAAGATTTATACTCTCAAATGCCTTTAAGTGGATTTTTCAAGCCCCAAAATGAAGGATACACAGCAATGTAATGGGATAATTTGACTTCCATGGCTGTATTAATAAGACCTATCCATATTAAAAACAAAACCTTTTGCGAGTCTAAAATCTATTTTGTATAATTCTGTTATTACTATAGTTACAGTGTCCATGCCTCACATTCCGCATTTCCTAGCTTTTCATTCCTGAAGGATGTTTGGTTTCCTTAAACATTAGTCCTACATGGAACTTAACCATAAAATTATAGATATGTAGGGCTAGAAGGGGCCTCAAGAAGTCATCTAGTTCAAACTCCCCTCCCTGCCGCTCTGAGTCAGAACCATGTATATACCTAGGACATCCCTGACAGGTGTTTGTCTACCTTTTCTTAAAATCCTCCAGTGATGGGCATTCCACATCATCCTTTGGAAGCTAATTCCAGTACTTGACTATCCTTATAGTTAGAAACTTTCCTAATGTCTAACCTAAATGTCCTTTGCTGCAAATTAAACTGATTACTTCTTGTCGTACCTTCAGTGGACGTGGAGAACAGTTGATCATCATCCTCTTTATAACAGTCCATAACATATTTGAAGACTGTTATCAAGTCCCTGCTCAGTCTTCTTTTCTCAAGACTAAACATGCCCTTTTTTCAATCTTTCCGCATAGGTCAAGTTTTCTAAACGTCATCTTGTATGTAGTTTCTAAATTTAAAAAATACATGTAATGAAAAGAAAACCATCAAGTAGACAAACTTCATCCATGCAAAACATATCAACTGAAATAAACTAACAACATTCATACCTGTATACTGCAGTTAAACCTGCTATGGAGATAAATGCAAAAACTGAACTGAAAAAAGATTCACAGTTGAACTAAAAAATTTACAAGACAATATTTAATCAAAACAAAATCTGTTTGGATATGAAATTTTAAACACACAAAATTAACACCTGGAGATTGCTAGGGGAATATATAAACCATGGAATTTTAAAATAAATGCTATTTTGGCCAATGACTGAAACCCTCAGTTGTTGTGGGCAACAAAATGGCATAACCACTATAGACAAAGCATGATGGGGCAATAGATCACGTTAATAACATTTGCAATAAACAATAACAGAACAAAGCAGACTTCTATAAAAATCCCACGAGGAATTTGCCTTATCCATAATTTTTCTTTACATTAGAGAAACTGTGTCAGGAAAGGCCATTACATTCAATGGCACCAATTAATTTCTGCAACTTTTAATGACGTCTTTCTGAGTAAAAACCTCAGATAATACCCCAAGCACATGATTGATAGAAGCTTATGTTTGATTTGTACAGGATTCCTGATTTTTTTTAGTATTTTTAAAGAGTCCCACTGCAGCCAATCAAGCAATCAACATGAAATACTCAGATCCTCTCTTGTAAAGTACAAGAAAACAGAAAGACAATGTGATTTCCTTAGCTGGGCTGACAGACTATGGGTGATTTTACTTAAGTAGTTTTCTGGATGATGGATTACAGGAATTTTTATTTCAAGAGCAAATGATAGACAAAAGGAAATGTTCGATTCTCTTTCCATTCTGGATATTATAATGCCCTTAAAAGGACTGTTGAAATGCAGTGCAGATAAATATAATTGATTCTGAGAAGTATGTTTGGTTTTCTGTTTTTTTAGCTATCCAGCAGGCTTCCTGCATATTCTGTAAATTTCACCTTTTTTTTAACATAAATCTTCAGAGAATTTTAAAAATACAGAAGCTAAGCAGGTTAGACACCTAAGGTCCATGACTTTCTACAGGTGTTAGGCACCTATCCTGCTTAGGCACTTTTGTAAATCCTTCTAGGCTCCTATCTGCATCTTTAGGGTGCTAAATATCTTTGTAAATCTGCCCCTAAATGCCCTTTTTATTACAGTAGCTGGTATGTGCTTTCACCATTTATTTGAGAACATACCCAGGATCAGTTTAACAGAAGGAAAGCTTCTAGTATAACCTTTCCAATTTTAAACTCTAATTTACTTGTATTGTTTGTGCCAGTCAGTGTTTGTTAATCATGCTCAGATATGCATGGGGAAAACGCATGTTGTATGCGAACTGTCTTGAACATTTTCCAGTAGCATACATTTCATTGATTTATTTTGATCGTTTTTTAATTTGCTCAATCATTTTTGCAGTATCACAAGAATAAGTATGACTGTGTCATTCATATTTCTGTTCTCCTGATGACATGCAAATAACATGCTGTAATAATATTTCTATAGATGGCTATAGAACTTATTATATTTTGTTAACATTTCTCTAGGTTAATGTTCTTTCTTTTCCGTGAAGTGATAGTTATTTACTTTCCCCCATAGTATTAAGCAACTGAATTGCAAACATGAATGCTGCTTAGTTAAGTATTCTCATCTGCAATGTTATTAAATATTGTAACAGTTGAATCTAGTGTGCTTACTCTTGCCAAATAGTAAGCTTTGGGGAGGCCTTCACAACTGTATAATCCATGAAGCGATAATGTTTCATCCCTGTTAAGATTGAACTACATATTTGTTTTGATTATTTCTTTAAAATGGCCTTTCAGTTCTATGGCACTGTTTCTGATCAGTCCTTCAAAGCTCATATAAATCAGATACTGACCCCTACTCTTCTGTTTTACAGCAGCCTTGCAAAATTGCCACAAAAGCTGGGGGTGGGGTGGGCAGGGCAAAGCTACTCACATGCCACTACTATGATGAAGATAATGAAAAAAATTACATTTTACTTGTGCACAAACAGACTACTTGCTCTGGGCAAATAGAATTTTTCATGGCTGTTTTACTATTAATTTTTCTTTCATTACAGGAAAGAATAATCATAAATACATTATCATCAGGCTACATTTACTCTCATTGCCCACCATACAGCTACTGTATAACCATACTTATATTAGATGCCATGACTTTATCTTCAAGGCATGTATTTTGCAAGAACTCTCAAATTCTTGCCATCCCCAAAACTTCCCTTTCCAGATTCTGTAATGGCAACGTTGGGAGGTGTAATTATTTATTATGTGAAATAATAACTTGGGTACATCTGATACAACTAATACAAGAGTTGGAGATATTAAATAGAATGAGGTTTATCTTCCCTGGCAGACCTATTTGAAAGAATCACTTGCGTGGTAACCACAGCACTGATATTTATTACAGTGTAATAATTAGGAAGGAGACATCGGAGAAATGCTGTCAGATTCTGGAACACAACGGTCTCCTCCCTCTTTCTTCTCCTGCCATCTTGTGAACAACTGGAAATGCTCAAAATAAAATGTGTATGTCATGGGTGACTCATGTAAGCATGCGTCTGTTTTGTGAAAAAGACGAGTGTTTCATCCTAGGGCCTAATTCAGTAGATTTATCTGCTACAATTACAGTGCTTTGATCACTCCAGAATAGGTGGTGTAGCTGTCCTTTTCCAATTCACTCTCCTTATCAGGATACATGTCTGTTGATTTGTGGGAAGCTGGCTGTTTTTCGTTCCTGACAAACTCCAGTGATTAAAATGTAGTGGCTTGCTCTTGTTCCCCTGATAAAGGTGACAGCTGCAGAGTTTCCAGTGTTAGTGGATATGGTCCATGCAGATTGCTTTTTAATGAAAGCAATATATTATCTTACCTAGAGACCCTGCAGCCTTACCTTGTTAATGTATTCTAGCTTGGCACCACATTCATCTATAAATTAGTTGTATTAAAAATGCTTCTTACTATTTACCCAGCCTTTAAAGAGTTTTTTTTAGTTTAGTTTGTTTGTAACTTTGCTTCATACCATGACCACCACCAACACCACATACAAGAATGCCCAGTAACTTTGATTTCCCATAAAATATTTCTAACATTGAAAAATATCATCACAGACACCTCCATACTCGATGAGTTGATAATCCTCCACATTTAGTCATTAAAATATGCACTAAGGGATATGAACTCAACAACCCTTGATTAAACTAGTAATATCAGCACCGGTTTTCCTTTTCCATTGCAAATTTATGATCAAAATAATGAAAATAATAGACAAATATAAGCATGTTAAATCAAGGAAAGTGAAGCCATTAAAGTCCAATTGCATTTTGTGTGGCAATATCTCTTTTCAAATTGTCCGATTAAAATGTTTAATATGAAGCAAATTGGAAATCTCAGTTTTGCTATATAATGTAATAAAAGCTTGCAGGTTCTTTAAACACTCCTATGCCTAATTCGCCCTCACTATGAATGTTGTGATCATCAAATATCAACAGTGCATTCATTGGCAATATTTTCTATTGTCTCTTTCAACTTCCCTGGTCTAACCAGACTTCCAGAAATGGATTGGGCAATAGAATATCATCCGGCAAACAACTTGTGCTCTTCTTCTTTTGGGATTTTTAAAAAAAAATATTGGGTAACTATTTTATCTCAATATCACTGATAAATGATGGGGGGAGGAGAAGATGGAAGTTTAATGACATCCTTAATCCGCATTTGTAAAATAGAACAGGAATTTGGTAAAGTGGGACTAAAAATTATCTTCAAATTTTCTATATAAATCAAATTCAAACAGTAATACCAGAGATGTACCAATTAGGAAGAATTATACTTATATCTGTTAACAGCCCAGAAAGCATGCTATGAAGATCAAAACCAAAATATATTCTGTCCAGTCCTAACATTTTTAACACTAGTGGGTTCTACATTTTATCCTTGAAGGAGTAGAATTCAACTCTCTTAGAACTTGTATATTTCTCTGCCATGTCTGTATCTTTGTTGACCATGTATATACAGTGGGGCAGATAAGTAAAGGATTAGTAAAGGATTACAGGAAAGCCCTTGGTTTACATACACTATGAACTCTGCCTCTGCAGTTAATTTTTTGAATTTTTAAGTTTTCTTAGAAAGATAACAAAATGCCATACCTGATTTTTTCCTCTAAGCCAGCATTGCAGGTTTTTTTTTAAATCTTCTTAGAAAAACATTTTCTGAGTATCTAAAAGCAAAAAATTTATTTTGTAAAATTAAGAATACTCAAATCTGTACTCTACAATTCCTATTAACAATTGCTTCGGTGCAATAGACCTACATATATCTACTCCCTCCATTCATAGGCGCCGACTCCGTGGGTGCTCCGGGGCTGGAGCACCCACGGGGAAAAATTGGTGGGTGCAGAGCACCCACCGGCAGCTCCCCGCTATTCCCGGGGCCCACGCCCAGCTCCCCGCAAGTCCCAGGACCCGTGGCAAGCTTATCTCAGCACCGGGAGACGTTGCGGGGTCCCGCCCCCGACACTGGGCAACGTTGCATCGGCGTTGGGGGCGGGGCCCCGCAACATCACCCGGCATCGGGGGCGGGGCCCCGCCCCCGATGCCGGGCGTCAGCCCCCACCGGTGCCACCGGAAGTCGGCGCCTATGCCTCCATTACGTTTATTTGTACTATTGTTAGACATACATTTGAAACTGGGAAAAATAATTTTCTTCCTATGAATAGCACTAATTTCAGTTTAGTTCCTTCAAAGGGGGAAAAAAACTTGAAATTTATAGTAAATTTATATTTTTCAGTGAGTAAGAAAATACAAGAATAGAAAAAAGAAAGAAAGAAAACACAGGGACATATAATTATGGAAAGGGAACAGCATTCTGTCATCGAGGTCTTCCACTCACTTAACTAGGAAATAAGAATCCATAATCTAGCTAGTAACTATTCTCTTGTGCTCCCTTTTCTCCAGTAAAAGTTCTTTCCTAAAAATAGTCTCTTTCTCTCTCTAACACAAGATGTTAGCTATATTAAAGGTATACGTACCAAATATTATTTTTAGGGACACTCCTTTTCCTAGAACCTGATTCTAAGATGATTGAAGTCAACAGAAATTCTCCACCTGACTTCAGTGAATTTTGGATCAGGCCCACATATCATATTTATTCTCTATTAACACCCCTGTTTTTCCATTACTATAGGGCATTTGCATGGAAGCAAGGTCTTTGTCCCTTTGCAGTTTGTTTCTCATCTGAAGTCATAGTTCTCTGGTTGTGACATCACAATGGTTTCTAATTAAGACTTCAAGTGAGGAATAAATACTAGGGGTGAAATCCTGTTCCCACTGAAATCAATGGGAATTTTGCTATTTACTTTACAAAGGCCAGGATTTCAGTCCAGGAGCAAAACGCTTGAGAAACATTAAACTGTTTTCAGGTTATGTTTGTGTCCCTAGTGGTAAATTAAGAGGATTACACACACACAAACATACTGTACATCATCAGATGAGAGGTTTTCATGTAAAAGGATCAAAGAATTGGGCCTGTACCTCAGCAGAATTGTTTCTAAATAGAATGTAAAAGGAAGTTTCTATTAAGCATCAGGTACCCTTACAAGATTGTTTCCTTTTCTCTGACGCGTGATAATACCAATGTTACTCTTAACATATTAGCCATATTTAGCAGAGAATATGTAGAGAAGAAACTGACCTTATGTTCATAGTTCTAAAATACAGTTCTCATTTTATTGAATACTAATGTAGTAATGGCTGGCCATATAATGGTCAATAAAATGCATGTAAAAGGAAGCTCTATTATTAAATATAAAGGCTAAGAATTTATGTAAAGCAAACAAAGGGAAAATCTGCTTTTATATCTCCCTAGGAGATATTATGGACCAAGATACCATAAACCTATCTTTGTAAGTCAGGACCTTGCTCTGAACAAATATTCCCTTAAATACTGTGGGCTAGATGCTCCAGAACATTCCGGCCCCTTTTCACTGCTTGGTTGGTACGAAGGAAGGAACCACAAAGCATCCAGATCTGGTAAGCCAAGAATCCTCCCAGACAGTGTACCAGGGGAGTCCACTGGTGCAGAGCAGGTGTAGCTCATGTCTGCATTACCTCCTTACATGGCCCCATGCAAGTGTAATGAGGAAGGCTGAGGCAGCAAGGAATTGGGATATGACTCCACCATCAGGAAAGCAATGGGAAAAATACAAGAGCTCACATGAAAAAAAAAATCCACTTTCTGATCATTAATCTTTCAGACAATTATACAGTTCCACAAAACATATGCAAGCAAACCCACAGAGCGCTGACTGCAGCACTTGTTTTTTACATAGAACCAGCCACTACTTTCTGAACTGGCTTCTTCAATATATTACCCTGTAAATAATCCGTGAGAAGTAAACATATGGCTAGTCTCTATCAGTCATTCCTCAGTAGCTTTTTTGCTATATTCCTGTTGCATAAAGACATTTTGATTGACAAAATGACATACTGATATAAAACAAGCAGAGATTTCATGATGTAAATCACTAAGGAAAGGAAAGATTATCAGGGAACTAAATAATGCAACCTACAGCAAAATATATCCGTAAATCATACAAACCAGGGTAAATTAGATAACACTGTCCATATACAATTACACTGTTTGGCTCCCATGACAGCCTTTAAATGTGACATGTTATTTGACATGTATGCAATTAGGGCTTAAAATCAATGTTTTTCTATTTCATTTAAAATAAAAAATGTACCACTTCCAAATCAAATGCTACCTTTTGATTCAAGACAGACAAAAAGTAATATCAGGTTAGCAGCACCATATTTGCAGTGTGGACACAGACCAATGAGGATCAGCTTTATTAGAGTTGATGACAGAACAGATCCTTAGGAGTATTTATCATTTATCTCATTTATTATCACTACTCATTTTACATGTTTTTTAAAAGCCAAGAATTGGTGGAAACAATGCAGTAAACTCTAATACATAGTAATATATATAGTATGGTGAATGCCTGCCAGAGAGGATTCAACATTTCCCAAGCATTTGGAGTATCACCCTACTACATAAAATACAAGTCCTGTAGTCTCAGAGGTGTGATACAGTATAAATGGACTGAAGAAGCAGCATGGTGTCTAGAAATTATAGCATCCTATAAGGAAGCTGGCTGCTACTAACTTGCTGTTTGGTGTCGGATAAGTCGCTTAACTACTCTGTCATAGTTCTCTCATTTGTAAAATGGGGATAATGCTACTATCCTATCCACCTCACAGGAGTGTGGGAAGGATTAATTAATTTCTGTAAAGTAATTTGAACATTTAAGACAATATGTAAGCACACAGTATTATTATTATATTGGGATCATATTCAAGTATGGGAAATTGCTCTTCCCTCAGACCTCACAATACTGTATGTATGGATACCAAATGGCATTCGGGGACATCAAGCAGTTCAGAGGTTCTGTTCAGATGAGCACTAAAAGTTCAGCTATGAATCCAGAATGTATGCAGATGATTCAGACTTTTTCCTCCATAAACCTCTAGTTGTCCCTTGCTTCCACTACTTTAGCCCCTTCAGCCTAATCAACAGTTTTCCCCAAGCCTCCATCCCTCTATGTGACCCTCCAAAAGGCCTCATCTCCCTTTACAATATGTCCTTCTGCAGTAGTCCCCTGCTTCCACCCCAGCTGCTACCCTTCAGAAGGCTCCTCCTCCTCATGATTCCTTCACCACTGAAGACCCCATGACAGTGACACAGTCACAAGTGAGTGACCCTACAAATTAAGTGGAGTTGAGACAGATGTCATACTTGCAGAATAAGGGAGTTCCAATGAATACACACAGTTCGTAACTTGGGCAGACAAGAAACATGACCCTAAAATCTAGAGATTTGTGAAGTAGTTATCAGAGCCCAAAGAACTAAGCGTGAGGTGGAGATTATGAGCTTCCCGAGTTGTGAAATGCTGCTGTCTCAATTCCAACTCTGAATCCATGTAAAATTCCCCTCTATTGCAGGGAATAGAGGTATGATCTAGTTGCCCAAGCAGAGGTCTGAGACCCAAGGAATCCTGATTTGTATTGTATTGGATTTACTGTGTAATTTTGGAAGAGATCTGTAATCTTTCTGCCTCAAATTTCCCATCTCCAAAAGGGGAATAAAAAAGTGTCTTGTGAAGATTAGATGATGTTTGTAAAGTACTTTGTAACTCAAAGTGTGCAGACTATTATTGCAATGCAAGTTTCTGCCTTGATGGCTATATTGGGATGCAGTTTATGCTGATCCACGGCAAATTAACACAGTTCCAGTGATTTCGTCAGTGGGGGGAAAAATTAAACCAAAGAAAATAATGCCCCTATTCTGAGTAATTACTTGAGAGCTATGATGAAGAAAATGTATCAGCAAAGTGATGCTTTGTGTTATAAATCCAAAATATAAATTAAACAGGATGATCTATTGGGTACTTTTATTCCCTCTTCACCCCCACCCCCTATCCCTGTAGTATTTGAGCACAAAAACAAACCAAAAACCCCAAAGCTCCACCAAATCACAAAGTACTTTGCAAGAGAAAATAAGCCAATTAAATTCTTTTCCAAGACATCCATGCAGTTTTAACAGAGTCCTCTTGAGAAGAAAGCCAGTGAGAAATGAGACAATTGTTTATGAAAGGATAGATAACAAAACAAGACCAAAATTCATGGAACTGCTACGATGTTTGCCACAGACACATTGTTCACGCTACTTGTCTGTTGTATCCTTTTACCTGCCCTTTCTCTGTGTTGCTATGTAGATTGCAAGCTACTTGGGGAAGGAACTGTCTCTCACTCCATGTTTGTACAGAGTAGCACAATGGGCCCCCACTCTCAGTTAGCCTCTAGGCACTAGCCTCCAGATTGCAAAGGGCCCAAACTTGTGAGGTACTGAGCATCCTCAACTCCCAAGGGAATTAATGAGGGTTGAGAGCTCCCCAGCTTCACAGGAGTTGCTCAGAGCCTCACAAAATCAGGCCGACATGTGGAGAGACAACATAACACTTCCCATGTTGTATGAGGAACCTTGTTCTGACTATCCTGCGTGAAGATTCCTATATAAATATGTATCACACTATGTATGTCAGATACCTTACGCTGCAGGTTATAGTGCTGTTGGAAAATGGTGGCCAAATCTCCTTCCCAGAGTACCGCATTCTTAGCTAGAGTTTGTACTTTTATCAGTGGATTGTATTGCATTGTCCAACATTTTAAAAATGTAACTGCAGCCTTACTACAGTGAAAGAAAGACAAAGTCTAAACAGGGTAAAAGTATTAGTTTCTTTAAATGATACAAATTCACTTGCAGCCAGTGTGTGGAAAGGGTAGATTACATGTGTTATCCCAGCCTCTAAGTAGACAGGGGAATGGCGCAGACTCCCTGATAAAATCCATAGAGTCACTACTTTATCCTCTTTCAAATCTTTCCTCAAAACTCCCCTCTGCTGTGAGGCTTATAAAACCCTGCCTGCTTAGCTGGTGGTGAACAATGGCTTTTGTTCACTGCCCAAAACCTCCTTGTTTCACTTTTACCTCTTTCACTCCCCCCACATCCTATTTGGCTTGTCCCTGTGTTGCATCTTGCCATAAGACTTAGTGGCAAGAACTGTTTGGTTTTTGGCTTAATATCTGTGCAGCACCTTGCACAATGGTGCTCTGGTCCCTAATCAGGATCTCCGGGCATTACGGTACAACATAATACATGTACGTCTTCTCTTCCGCAGATCTGTTCAGTGGGTTTCGGAAGGGGATGGGGAAATTCAGTTTAACAATGTTTTGCTGGTTTTACTGCCCCCCCCCCAATACCGCTTTTAAGACCTCTCCATTCTAAAAATATGCAAAAGCAAAGTGTGACAGGCCCAAAGCAAAGCAAAGTATGACAGGCTGAAAGGGATCCAAGGGGTTAAACAATCATGTACCATTGACTGGGATACTAAAAGTACTGGGAAGCTTCTTGTTTACCAGCCTCCTGATGCAGTGGGGGAGCATAGCTGCTCATGCTAATATTTCTTTTAAAGTGTTGTAAGGGGCAATTCCCCAACGAAGGCAGGAGTCTGGGATCCACTAGATCCCAAGCCACTAAAGAGTTTATGTGCATTCTGGTGAATTTTAGTACAGTTCTTGACAAACTTCAACTACCACTTATAGTCAGAACTGCCTCCCCTCCATTTACACATGGCAAAATTAATAAAATGCCTGAAATATTAACATTCCCCAGCCATTTGACAGATAAATGGTAAAATAGTTAGCTGACTTGGCCAAGGCCACAGTGGGAGTCAGTGTCAGAGCCAGGATTAGCATGCACAATTCCCATGCTCTTTGTCTCTTTAGTTCACTAGATCACACTGCATCATGTGCTGTAGAGCTGTCCTCGCTTTGAATAGAAGTCACACCTGCTGCTCAGGCAGAAGATAGCCAGTTTACACCAGCCTTTGTGACTTTTTTCTATGTCATCCCCTTTTAATCCTCCAGATACAGGGCTCCTCATACTAAGACTACTCATAGTCTTATGAAGAGGGTTCTGAGTATTGCTAAGCAGAGGGAAATAACTGCAGTATGCTTTTGCACTGATATAATCTCCTTATTCTGACAAAGCTAAGGTAGGGGTTAGCAATGGGAACATTTTCTCATTACATGGCAACAGCTCCCTCTACCGTTTTACTAGGGGAAATTTGTAAAGGGGTTTCCATTGTTAGAGGTGATACCTTGGGATGTGCTGTCTTATGATGTTTTAAATGTTTTTAAAAAAACCTGAAATCTGCCCTGCCAGTAGTTTGAACAGGCAGCAGAGTTGGCACTGTAGTGTTGTACTGGAACAGGATGATAGCTAAAGAGAGAAGCAACATGAGAACTCAAGGCAGGAACAGAGCCTGGGTCTTCTAACACATGCTCAGATGGCTTTGTATCTAAAATCAGAGCTAATTTCTTTGTGTTCACCTACCCTTCATGTGTGTAAGTCAGGAAAATTGAACAAAGAAGACATTATATTGAATGAAACAGTCAAAACAGCTCCCACAGCTACCCAGCCCCTCTGATGGGGGTGTCCAATCTAATGGGACTGTGTTTGTTTCTACTGGTCATTCAATACAATATCCTGATTTACAGAGCAGGGCTGGTTTGATTTTCTTTGCCTGACATGCACAGATATAAACAATCTTTATTTGAAGATTCCCTCCCCTCAGTCCACTTAATAGCTAGAGCACCCACCTGGTGTTTACTAACTAGTAGTATAACCATTTTATTACAAATATTACCTTACACTTATAACTGCAGCAGGATTACTGGAGTGCACACGCAGCAGGTTGCCACAGGAGGAAATTAAGTTCTAGTACCAAACTTACTCAGTTCATTCCATCGGCCGGGAATGCTAAATTCCCCCTACTCAGAAGTGCCTTGTGACACTCCAATGCCCTGCTGCTGATGCTCGTAGTGGTCCTGACAGGCTCCAGTCTGGAGGGAACTGTATCCAACTCTCTTCTACTAGAGCGGAGGAAACCACAGTGAAGGGCTGTGGCTGGGAAGACAGGCAGATCCTACAGAGCTCTTCAAAATGACTGCAGAATTACCCCGTAGAATCAACTCTGATTAACTGAAGGGCTGTCACCTTCCCCCAACAATACAGTGCACCATAAATCAGTGCTCAGACTCTGTGATGATGGGTGCTATAGAATAACCAAGGGTAGAGACAAGAGACATTGCTTACCTGCTTGCTGAAAACCCCATTCTGTCTCAAAGCCCCTTCATTTCAATAGGGTTGTATTGTAGGGAAGAGCTGACTAGTCCACTTCACAAGCATTTTACCACCAATTTATACACTTAATAAAGAACCGTATCTGGCCAAGTTACAATGCCCAGGTATACATTATTCTAGGTATCAGACCACAACTAAAATAATATACGCTGATAGTCATCACCTCCAAAATTTACTCTTCCCCTCCTGCTTCCCTTCAGTGGTGTTTTCTCCCTCTGCCCTCCAGTTTATACCTCAGTGATTTATATACACATGACAAATGGGCTGGAAGCATTGGGCTGGGCATGTATACAATAACAGGACGCAGGAGCTGCCCCGGGGGGAATATGAGTTCTCTGCCTCCTTGTTTCCCCCCTCATTAATTATCTGAAAAACAGGAGGCCGGGAGGAGAAAAACATTTGAAAAGGAATACATTCCAGATCAAAAGAGGAGCTGCAGAGTGCATCGTCATGTTGACATAGGTGCATCTTCCTACACGTCTCCCAGCACCTCAGCTTTGTGAATACCATTTAACCTTAGAAAGGCCACATTCTCTAAATGTGGGGGCAAGGTAGAAACTTGGATTGAATGTCCTGATTAAAGAAAGACATGAGAGCAGATAAGAATATGCACTTTGTCCCTGGCTAGCTAGCCATGCTGTATTCCTGCTCAGGAGAGATCAAGGGTCAGTTTTTAAGGGATGGACTCTCTTTCTCACAACTAATAAAATAATTCTCTCTCAGCTAAGGGCCCCTTAACTTCTTCAGTAGCTGTGGTTTTTGTTTTTCAATATGCTTGGATACGACAGTAACAAGCACTTTACAAATGCCAATACAGTTGTTGGTGGGTTGGCAGTTTAGGTAGTGTGTGTGTCTCTGGCCATCAGAAAGGCTAAAAACTGGAAATGCAAATACTGTTAACAGTTTCCAGGTGCAGGACGGGTGGATATTTCAAATGGGAGCTGCTCCCTAAAATATGTGGCAAGAGTTTCAGAAAGTTCCACAGAACTTGTTTTTCAATGTGCTCCTGACTCTGTCCTCCCCCAATTACAGGCACCTTTTTGTGGGGGTAATCATGAAGTGCCCTGTCATCATCCATTGTTTCATAGTCTTCTTTGAGGATTTCATTTTATCATTATCATTTTATCAATTTTTTTAACTCCTGCTTTGCACTTTTCTTTCTGACACTGAGTTTTGTATTTATCAGTGTAGAAATTTAAGTAGGTTTGTAAAAATATTCAATTTGGCAACCAGTTCTTGGCTGTTCCAATCAATTAGGACTATTAGTCATGAGTGGATGGAGTAAAGGACCTGGGCCCAGGGCTTGCAAATGTCATCAGGGCCCAAAAATTCTCTTGGCCACCTGAGATGTGAGCCATTTCTGTCTGTTTAAATTATTCTGTTTTTCAAAGGTGGTTTGCGTCATAGATTTCTCGAGTGGGAAGGGACATCTTGAATTATTTTGGGGATGTTGACAGGGCCTCTAGTAACCTCTAGATTAAAGGGGGGAAGGGAGTGACAATTGACATTGAGAAAGGCAATAAAGGGGGCTCTTCATTTAATAGAAGAGCTATGAACCTCTCCAACTGTATGAGCAAAGCATTGTCTGGTCAGGTCAATTAATAGACTCCTAAGGAAAACAGGGTGCTGCAAAGAAGTGCTGTTGACAATTCAATAGGTGACACCCTTCTCTCTAACTCGGTACTAAATCAATTCCTCAGCATGTTGCTAGTGGGCACTGTGCTGCAGAAGCTACCCACTTTCAGATGTGTCAAAGCAGCATGCGGTAAAGAATCTTTCGGTCTTTTTGCAAGACTGTCTGTTAACCTAATGGCCAAATTATAATCAGAACAATTAAAATCTGAAGCTTCAACAGAATATGGTATTCTATTATCCAGAAGTTTTTGTCTGTCTATTACATTGCCTGTCTGAGGCATGGCATAAATGTATTGCAACATCACATTAAATTAGCTAATCATAGTCACTGAAGTGGTGCATAAGGAGAGATCAGTACCAAAGGTCTCAAAGAACATGAGGGCTCCATACATTAGAATCAACATCTTGATTGCATCTAGAAGCAGATAGGTAAACGATAGTTTGCGAAGCACAGGTGGAATCTGTTCGTACTAGCCCACTCCATCAAGCAGTTAGGCTGCCTCATTCAGTGCTAGCTCAACCACCCAAGTGGTCTTCCAAAGTAGCTTCAAGTAGAGTGCATTGCAGTAGTGATAAAGGCAAGGATGTCTGTGAGGAGGACTGAATCAGCAAAAGAAAGGCTACAATCTCTTCATTAACTGCAGATGGAAAACAAGTGGTATAAGTCACCACATCACCTTGGGAAATCAAGAGAGATCACGGTTCCAAAAGACTTGTAGATTGCAAATATCTTTGGCAAGAGATAGACCTACTCCTCCAACAGATGGAGCAGTCACAGTCTCTCTCGATTCTTCTACTTGATTCTCCCAGCATCATCACCATCTTATTATGTCAATTAAGCTCTGGCCAATTTGTCTTTATCTAGTACTTCCAGGTCCTTTATATGCCAGACCAGGTGAAAGTCCACAAGTGAAGAGCATGTGTGCTTCTCACCCTGTTCTGATATTGCTCCCGCAGAAACTGCCAGATCAGTCTGGATCCAATCAATCTTTTCTGTGAAGTAGATCGGAAACTCCTCTTACTGAGAAATGTTTGACTCTGTTACCAAGTGAAGATGGTGTGAATGCATCAGGATGTTCAATACAGAGAGCAGTCCTGCTAGTCTGAACTTCACACGTGATATGGTGGATCAGAGAAAAATACTTTCTCCCTTGATCACAAACACAGTGAAGGAATGTAAATTCGATCAGTGCTGCAATCAGTCAGTAAACGCACTTGCAAGTATACATCCTCTGTGTACTGTACACAGATTTGCATATATTATATAGCCATATGCATAGATTGTCCTTTATAGCAGATCTTAACAGAATGTCATTTGTTTTTTAAAAAAACACTGCTACAATCTCAGTTAAGGTTCCAACACCTGTATTCTTATGTCATAGAATCAACTGCTCAGCTACCATTCACGTAAGTAAGCTTTTCTACAAAAAGGATAGGGTTTGCCTAGGACTTTGAAGATGCCTCTGACTCAGCACCGTAAATATCTTTTCTCCTGGGCTTAATAGTCTCATTATAGGCACAATTAGTTTTCATGTCCTGATGAGTCCAAGACCAACATTCTAAGATCAGAATCTAGCCCTCTGCTTTTGATCAACTTTCAGTCCAATGCTGTTTCTTTATAGCTTGAGACTCCTCCTCCTAGGTGTTATCTGGTGTTACAATTTACAACCCCACTGGAATTTGACATTTTCCTAATTCTGTTTCGTGCAAAGCAAGCAGAGTTTTTTTAAAAAACAGCAATTTATGCTTTGGCACTACAAGATCTATTTGACCTATTCCTACTCCTTTCCCAGTGAGGAGGTAGTATACATGTGCCTTATTAGCCCCAGATTTAGTTTCACTACATGCTGGCTTGCTTACTTGTTCAACAAATATAGGGGCCTCATTTACCTTTTACAGAAACAAAAACTGAAATTATTGATTACCTGTTTCCTCTAGGACACATTGTTAAACTGCTTCACTTCGAAACCAGAGAAACTGCACAAAGCAGAAAATCCCCCTGAAAATGTAAAAAGGTCAATGGTGCATTTGATGACATGTGTGCTTATGAAGCCACATAATTCATCATTTGTTACTACAGAACTTGTTCCTAGGGGGATCAGCATTTGCCAATAAATGTACCATATGGTGGGTTCTGTATGGAGATTTTTTTTAAGTTACCTTCTTAAATCGTTAAGGATCTCCCATGACAACTATGACTAAAATAGACCAAGCCCACCAGGGTTCCCTAGACCAGGAATGCACATAGGTTAGAGGATGAAGTCATGTCTCACTCATACACCAATTCTTCAGTGAGACATTTACAATTAAAATACTTGGCTTGTTATTTGACTTTCAGGAAGAGTCATTACTCCTACTTTTAGATGTCACATTCAAAAGCTGAAAACTCTTTTTAAACACATAGGCAAATGAATCAGCATTTGAATCGCAATTAGTGACTACGACAGCTTGGATTTCTGGCCTAGATCTGTGAAAAGCTCTAAAAGGGGCAGCTACAATAGTCTGACTTTTCCTCCTGTCAAGCAGTTAAAAGCATCACTTTATGTACTTTCTAAACCAATTTGACAGGTTGTGTAAAAAGCTGCTTCAATTATTGATGCTAGACTCTTCTAGGAAATGTTCATGATTTGCACTTTCATTCCACCAAGGGTCTTTTCCTTAGCAACAGTGCTTGAAAGTGTAAAGAGAGAGAGAGAATGGGCTTTCCATGTACTTCACTTACACTGTTAGCAGGAAGTCCTGTACTACAGATGTAAGTATTATTTCACTCAAGCTCTGTAATGGAATATGCCAGTCAGTCAAGAAAACCATCTTACAGATGACAAGAAAGCATCATTCTGCTTCTCAGAATCCTCCCTGCAGTTTTATTTGGAGACGGCATTCTTTTTCACTTCCTGTCCTAAACTGTTGTTGCTCTGCAATATTAAAATCTGCTGTTTTATCCAGATCTTTGGATTATACAGAGATGGTTAAGGTACAAATCACTAAGTAGAAGAGAACACAATAGGAGAGTAAATCGCAAAGTTAAATGGAATAATTGCATATTTTATACCTTCTGAATATTCACTCTTGGAGATACATTTTGTTCCCAAAATTGAGACCGTTGCACTGGTGTTGGGATTTCTTAAAACAAAACGTATTAAAGTTGACATGAGAACTCCTAACTTGCTTAACACTAAGAGTTTATTAGCCAAAAAAAATCTAATTTCTTTTCTTTACTTACTATGTACAATTGAATTAGGGGGAACACAGCAATCTGATAAGAAATGAAAGTTTATTGACCTTGTTATATGCTTAACCTAATTATTTACAATTAAAGCCTTTCAAGAATTCCCCTTTAATAACAACCAAAACACTTAGATAATACTATTGGCAGGGGAAAGCCATAACTGGAGAGAGTAATAATTTATAGTCATGTAAAATAAATGATTCATAAATCCGAAGTGCATACAACTGTGACCAATGAACATTGCCAGTCTAAGACCAAAATGGGATGTCAGTCAATATGCTGGATGGACTAAAAGCTAAGGTCAGGGCTAAATACGAAGCCACCTTTTGTTAATAAGGTAGGGTGAATAATCTTATATAACAATGGTTTTTCCCTCACTCTGAGGAAGGACCGCTAACCAGTGGCTAAATAATTTTCTCTTCTTAGCATACATTTTAAAGAACCCTTTTTATTTCTAAATTGGTAATGGCTATGGTAACATTTTAACATTTTATTTACTACATAAAACCAAAATAGGAGGACTATTGTGTAAGTCATCTACTCCTACTCCTTCTCCCGCAGGCAGATATAAGAAATATATTAATTTGAATGTGGTTTGGAATACAGTGTACATTTAAGGTTAGGCACTAAAGAGTGGTTCTACTCTGAGAAATGATGTGAAAATTGGCATTGAATTGGATTGGAGCTAAATCCAGCCATTTGAGAGGCCCAACCCAGCAACGAGTGTGTAAAAAGCCAAGTCTTCTCTCTAGAGGGATCTAGGAAAAGATCAAGGAGGCCATTAAGAGTGCCATAGCTTATGTCATTGCCACCAGTGCAGCAGACTGCATGGAGGCAATATCCTGTGTCTGGACAACAGGATGCAGAAGTCAGCAATGCAAGTGTAGGACAGCGTGACTTGTTGGTACAGGAGCATGCAAATTTGAGAACTGGAACAAGATTGTGTCAATGTACCTGACATTTAAGGACAGTATTATCAAATAAGTAGACGTGTCATAATAGGTGACCTATTGAAATGTTGATTCAGTCTGTCACGGTATACCAGCATTTCTTGAAACAGTAGAACACTAACATATGTGTTAACTTGTGAACATTAAAATGTTTACTTAACATTTAGTCAAGAAAATATTTTCGCTTGTTTTACAAATGAGTTTTCAGCTTATACATTGTATTTATGATAGTTAAATTGGCTTATATATACATAAAACAGTATTGAGGGAAGTTTCGGTGACGGTGTTTTGCCTGGAGTACACTTCAGAGTAGTGCTCCACCCATCTATCCATCTGCTTGCCCTTGTCCTGGATGTTTTCGCCTGTTGCAGACTTTAGTGACACTCTCCACTTCTTTGTGGGTCCCATGGCCTTCTTGATGCCATCATACATTCCCCTGATGTTTCCAGTGTCAGCAGATAGTTGAATGCTCTGGCAGAGCTGGAGCCAGTAATCATTTGCACACTGTTGAGCTAGTCTCTGTACTTTGCTCCTGGCAAATCGATACTCTTGTAGAGTCCTCTGACTGGGGGAACGCTTGTACTCCAGGTGAACAGCGCGGCGTTCTTCTATGGCTGGAGTGAGTGTGGCGGAGTTGGCCTCAAACCAGTCATTATTCATGTTTCGTTTCTTTCCAAAAACTTTCATGGCTGTGCTGTGTACTGCGTCTCTGATGTGGTCCCATCTCTCTTTGGCACAGCCACTGGGAGGCATACAGTTCAGCACCTCAGAGAGCTCATGGGTGAATTTCTTTGCCTTGTCTGGGTGTGCGGTCTTGCTCACATCAATGCGGGGTTTGCCCTCTGGCCTAGAGCGGTGGATCTTCTTTGGCTGTAGCCTCATCTTGCTGCACACCAGCGAGTGATCACTGTCACAGTCAGCACTGTGGAAGGTGCGAGTAAGCAGGACGCACTTCAAGGCAGACCGCCTGATGATGATCAGGTCGAGTTGGTGCCAGTGCATGGAGCGAGAGTGTCTCCAGGACACTTTGTGTTGAGGCTTTGTCTGGAAGAATGAGTTGGTGATGCTGAGGTCATGGTACGAGCACAGTTCCAGAAGTCATTGTCCATTCTCATTCATTTCTCCAACGCCAAACTTTCCAAGACAGGTTGGCCAAAAGTCGTGGTCAGCGCCCACTCTGGCGTTGAAGTCACCCAGTAGTATCAAGTGCTCTTCTTTAGGGATACTCCTGATGATCGTGTCTAACTTATCATAGAACTCATCCTTGGTATCCCTGTTGGCACCGAGTGTTGGTGCATACATGCTGATCAGGCTGACGGGTCCAGTGGATGTGTGGAGTTGGAGTGATAACAGTCTTTCAGTTCCTTGTTGACCAGGTTCCACCATCCCCAGTAAAGAATTTCTCATGGCAAATCCAACACCACACTCTCTGATTTCTTCGGCACTCTTCCCTTGCCAGAAGAACATATAGTTCTTTTCCCTGAGAGTCCCAGCGTCTGGCAGCCGTGTCTCCTGCAAAGCGACTATGTCGATTTGGAGTCATGCTAGCTCTTCTCTATGCCAGCGAAACCTGGACCCTCTACACTTCGCAAGAAAAGAGACTGAACACCTTCCACATGCGCTGCCTCCGCCGCATACTCGGGATCACTTGGAGCGATCGAATAACGAACAACGAGGTGCTGGAACGTGCCAAGATCTCCAGCATGTTCACTCTCCTCCATCAACACCGCCTCAGATGGCTTGGCCATCTAAATTGCATGGAAGATGGACGGATCCCCAAAGACCTGTTGAATGCCGAACTTGCCTCCGGAAACAGAGCTACAGGATGGCCCCACCTTCGCTTCAAGGATGTTTGTAAGAGGGACCTGAGGACTGTTCAAATCAACATCAACAGCTGGGAAGAGCTCGCCCAGGACAGATGCAGATGGAGACACGCTCTGACTACTGGATTGAAAACTGGTAAAGACAAGCTGCGGCAGCTTGCCGAGGAAAAGCGGGTTCAACGAAAAAGGAAGCAGCGGCTCCAACCCACAGCTGACACCGCCTTCAAATGCAGCAAATGCAATCGAGACTGCCACTCTCGTGTGGGGCTTCACAGCCACAACAGACGCTGTACAACCATCAACTAAACATTCCCCATGGGCGCATATCCATCGTCTCTCGAGACTAGCGGACGCCAACAACAATACATAAAACATATATATATATTAGGGTGCTAATGCACAAGTTAAAAGAGCCATGCAAACATTCTTTTATACTGTTGTATAACATTAAAATATTTCTAGTACCTCTTGCAAATAAGACATTGAAATTCAATAGCATTACAAAAGCATTATTAGATCACTTTTATCACATCCTACAGTTCATTAAAATCCAATTGAAGTATATTAATCCTAAACAAAAAGGAAATAAAGATTTTTACTTCAGCGATTTCTGTATGTTACTTTGTTCTCTTTGTAGAGGCCCTTATACATAACACACAGTTTGGTAAACACCATATTTGGATTCAGCACACTCTAGTTGTCTAAAAAGACTTGTTACCCACTTTGTCTTACAGTTAACATTTCTGAAAGCCAGGCTAGTCTAGATAGGGAAGGAGGAAGACCAAGGTATTAATAGCCTGGGGAGTTCAGATAAAATGTCTCTTGGGGGGGGGGGGGTCTAATTATTTTGGAGGAGGGCACAGTTTTGGTGCATTGGATGTTGATTATGACATTTCTGCAATTCACAGTCCCTGCTAACCTCAGAAGGAACTGAGCTGGAATTTTCATACGACTTATATGTGTCCTGTCTTTGTTCTCTCCCTCAGGAAAACCAGCTAGCTTTATATCTTCTTAAAGGATTATCATATGATAGATCAAAAGTCAAAATCCATGGAACTCACAACAACTTACCTCCTTTTATCTTTCCTTGGCCGCCAATCTTTGCTGACAGAAATGAATGTTTAGCCATCAAATGTTAAACATCAATTAAGTCTATCATATATTTTTACTTTCTAACTCCAGGGATGAGTTTAGTGGCTTCCTCATATAATAAACCACACATACTGATATCCATATGCCATGAATGCTGTGGTGTATAATTTGTACTTTCAAGGGGGCAATGTTTCTTATGGCGCCTGGCAGTGGTTTGGAGTTTTTTGTTCAGTAGCAGTGCTTTTATTAATATGCTCCTATATTTAACTGAGCAAATGTAATGGCATGTCTCCAATGTGAGATTATACTACCAGTGAGGGAGTGGTAGCAAGGAGGCATATGTGTATACAAATTTCAAGCTGTCAGCTACACTCATGCTGTCAATATACCTTGAGCCTAAATTATGCTCTCAGGCACAGGTCTCTCCTAGTCAGAGAGTATCAACAGCATTAATAGATGAGATGATTGTGGCATACGTAACTAGGGGAAACATACTTTATTTTCACTTTTAATGCAGGATTTGAATCCAGCTTTCCAGATATGACACAAAGTGTATTAACCCACTATAACCCACTCGTACGCTTTCATAATGATTTTTAGATGTCAGATATCCCAGTAACAACAGTTAAGATACATCAGTAGTAAGGTCACAATAGGCTGCTGGTTTATTGCTCTGGCAAAACAAGGCAAGTTGCATAGCTAATCCATGTGGTCTGTCTCACTGCTCTCTGAATGCCAAGCGCCTGCAGTTCACTCAGGGCATGTCTACACTGGCTTTTTAAATCATGTTTTAACACCTTAGCTAACATGATTAGAAGACAGGCCATAAATGTTTTTCCCTAATGTCCTTTTTACAATACAATTTACACTCTCATCAATTAACACTTATTAAAACAATTAAAAATCCAGTGTAGACTAGTCTTGATGATAACAGCTATCTAAGGGGGTATAAAAACAAGGATTATAATACTCATCTAATTCTGTCCTCATATTAAGGCCCCAATCCATCAAATCACATAAGCACATGCTTATCTTTGAAACTGAATGCAGTGGGATTTCAACCACGGGCTTAAGCATTTTGCTGAATAGGATGGGACTGCGTATGTGCTTAAGTGACTTGCTGAATTAAAACCTATATTTTCAAAGGTGGGCTCTTACTGCAGTTGTCATGCCTCTTGCAAATGCACACTGATAAAACGGCCAATTAATTATTACATGTTTCTAATTACACATTTATAGTAATATCTAATATGCGGGCCTCTTAGAAATGGGCTCCTCCATGTGTTGTCTCTATCTTGAGCTTTGGGCTCATCCACCTGCTATCTCTTTGAGCTTTCCTTGCCACTTTATTTTTAAAGCTCTACTTTCAGTTCTGAAATGTTACAAACTCTGTCTCCCTCTGGTGGTCAATTGTGCTATATTGCAGGAAGCATCTCAGTACAGCTGCAGTTGACTGTCTATAGCTCTTCTTCTACATTCCCGGTACAATTATCTTTTTCCTTAATGGCAAGGATCTGAAAACCCTTCTTTACAAGCCACGGCTTGTAAGAAGTAAAACCCCTGCAATGCTCACTTTGTTGACATGTTGCTGAAATATGCTCCTTTAGTGCTCAAGATTGGGCATTATGTTAAAAGTTATGCTCTGCAATAAGAGTTGGTGCATATTGCATTTCCACCAGCACACTGAAAGCATCTGGAAAACAGAAAATTAATTCTCCTAGGACAGATGCTGAACTGATGACCATACTGTTCACTTACAATTACCAAGATTTAAACAATCTCTGTCAACACTGTTTTGTACTTTTTCATATTGTTTGGATTTAAAACCTTTCCAAAGTCATGTTACCTGAAGCCCTAGATATATCATTAAGAAAATGTTGGCTCCCAGAATTTGGACAGGGAGAGGATAGTTATCTGAAACACCCATATTCCTTGTACAAAACAGAGTGGATCTATTATATCCTGACTACCTTTAGGTCCACTGCCTCTATACAAGCACATGGCATTTCAATTCTTGTGTGCTCTGGTATGTGATCAGATATGGAGAACTCCAAATCCTGAAGAATGCCAGACAATAGGCACACCATTCAACTAGCAGGTGTCATTGAGATCCCACCATAAAGGTGGCTCCAATTTCATCTTCAAGGTGGGGAGTGGGTGAAGTAGGAGGAAGCCGATAGCAAGGTAGTAGGCCACAGACTCCAGAACTACAAAAACCTGCCCACATCCATATGCCCAATTTTATATACTTGTAAATTGGCAATTTCTCCCTTTAATAATGTGAGTAACCTTGACTATAATTATAGATCTTTAAAGCGCAGCTAGTAATTACATTGGCTTCCCTCACATCTGTGGAGCCACAACCCTAGTTTTTATCCTGTGGCTGAAACCGTCTTAAATGTGTGTTAAAAATCATAGCTCTCTGAAAACACCATGCTAAGATCAACTAATTGATGTTCAGAG
Organism: Chelydra serpentina; assembly: GCA_037349315.1. NCBI lineage: Eukaryota > Metazoa > Chordata > Testudines > Chelydridae > Chelydra > Chelydra serpentina. Next base: position 36,624,058 of record JBAIAC010000042.1, read on the forward strand.
CATGAATGGAGCCATCATAATTCTGGAATGTGAACATATTCATCTTCTCTTTTACAGTCAGTCTGTTTCAAGCTCAGAACATATCCATCCACTTCCTGTGTTTTGCTTTTTCAACCTGAAAGATGGCAATCTACATTAGAAAGCTTGGAAATATGACTCTCCAGGAGAAAGACAAGGTGGCTGTCATGCAGTACCTTAGGAAGCAGCAAGAGAGATTTCCCAGCAGACTTACATTTGTTTGGTTTTAATCAACACCACATTCCCTTCTCTTTTGTCTGTGTCAGACACTACCTGGTTCTTATTTTAAAAGCTGTTCAGAGTAGATACCACATATATTAAGTATAGTCAGTTTATGGAATACAAGTTTCTGTCAAAATCCTTCCTCCATTAGTGATACAAGCTGGAACTAGAGAAATGATACTTCCCTAAAGATGCCTCTCTATTATTTCCCCCTACAGTGTAAGAAAATTCTTTACAGAGGGAAATTAAGAATCTTAGAAAACAAATAAGTGATTTTTTTTTGGTAATGTGAGAATGGAATTTTGTAAGAACAAACTCAGGATTCATTGGAGAACATAAGGGTTTTATCCCCACACGGGTGTTTTACCCAGTCAATGTTTGTTTCATAAAATAATGTGTGTATTTTATGTTTGTTGTGAAACTATCCCCTCCCCTTTGGATTGGTCATTACTGAAAAACCTGTGTGGCTCCATAGTTTGGTTCTGCTTTGGGGAGCAATAGTTCATAGGACTGCTGGGAGGCTTGAGGCAGTGGTGAGCTTCAGAGTGCTGCAGACCTCTCTGCCTTGTTCCCGACTAAGGTACAAATAATAATCTTACTTGCAGGGGCAGCTCTAACAATTTTGCCGCCCCAAGCAGGGGTGGCGGCCCACCCCTGATGCAGGCAGACGTAGCGGGGCCCCGCCCCCGACGCAGGCAGTCCCAGTCCACGGCGGCAAAGGCAGGGTGACGGACCTGCCGCCCCGTTAGGCGAGAATGGGGCGGCAGTCTGAGTCCCGCGGCAGCAATTCAGTGGCAGGAAGAGTGGACCTGTCGCCGAATTGCTGCCGCGGGACTCAGACTGCCGCCCCATTCTCACCTGCCGCCCCAAGCACCAGCTTGGAAAGCTGGTGCCTGGAGCCGGCCCTGCTTACTTGCTGCTGTTGTCCTCCTGCATGGCCAGGCCACTGAACAGCTGGAACTCCTCCTTCCATTGGGTCTATCGCTGGACTAGGGCTCCAGGGGGCTTCAGATAGAGTCTATGACTCACACTGCCAGGGGCTGCGCTGTAGAGAACTCAAGAGCTTAGACTCATATTTAATTAGCAAAGAGCACAGGTGAATGCAGGCTAAGGTGAACAAATTTTGAACATTGTTAAACCTTGTGGACTGCTCTGTCCATGTGGTGAGTTGCTCCCAACCAACCCCCCCACCTAATTCCCTGTTTTCCTAACAATAACGGTCCGTCCAGAGAACATGGGCCCTCTGACTCCAGTTCCACTGATCATGATATGGTGGGGATCTGAACCACCTCCTCACCCTTAAAATTGATCCTGCCAGGTCAGGACTGGGGCCCATTGTTGGAGTAGTGCAGCGGTTCTCAAACTGTGGGTTGGGACCCCAAAGTGAGTGGTGACCCTGTTTTAATGGGGTTGCCAGGGCTGGCGTTAGACTTGCTGGGGGCTGGGCCTGAAGCCAAAGTCCGATCCTCACCGCCCGGGGTGGACGCTGAAGTCAGAGGGAATCAGCCCTAGGTGGTGGGGCTCAGGCTTCAGCTTCAGCCCCAGCCTTAGGCGGCAGGGCTCAGGTTACAGCCCCCTTGCCCAGGGCTGAAGCCCTCACATTTTGTCCCCTCCCACGCTGGGCGGTGGTGCTCGGTCTTCGGCATCTGAAATGCACATGCACCTGGAAGTCCTTCTAAATCAGATTTTAGTGATTGAATTGAGCGTCCAAACACACTCACTATTAAAAAGCCAACTGAATTTCCTATCATATTTACTCAGGCAAATATTTTCCAACTTTGGAAGTGGAAACACTTAAAAAGTAGCTTTTTAAAAAAATGTTTCCTAACAGACTTATGCTTTGATATCATGTTCTAAACTATACCCATAGCTATCACCCACCCCCACGCATGCCTACCTCCTGTATCACACTTGTCTGCAAGCACACAGCCTTAGCTCCAACCGTGTAGACTAATAAAGGAAGCAAGCCATTGTATAGATGTAAAAGATGGAGTTGTGTTCTTTTTAGGAAGAATGTAGTTTGAAATAGTATTTATAGTTGTGTTTGGCTATATAATGGTCTGTTATAAGAATGTGAAAGTGTGGCCAGCTGATGTTGCATTATTATGAATTGTATGCCATGAGATGGAGGTAGATGTACTTAGGCTAGAACTTAGTTTAAAAAGGTGATGCGGTATATGGCGAACTTACCTTATTTTTTTCCTGATTGTAAGTGGGTTTTTGATGTGGTATTTGGTTAGAGTTAAAGTTGTGTGTTTGCTGGCAAGTGTGATGGAGTTAGTAGTTGGGTCGTGGGTGGGTGATGGGTATTTTATTTCTGGGGGAATTCTGTGCCAAAAAATAAAAATTCTATCCCAAAAAACTAAAAATTCTGTGTACAATATTTTAAAATTCTGCACATTTAATTGTCAAAATAATACAATATAATCACACCGTTTTCAATTATTTTGGTAATTTATTTCAAAATACCCATCAGACAGTATGTCTGTAACAATAGAGACAACAAAAAAGATTCAGGAAATGTTTTTTGACAAATAGATTCCTTAATAGGTATATTAATTCAGAACTTTGAGTAATAATTCATTTAAACTACAATACAGAACTGTATTTCTCGCCCCCGTCTCAGAAGCAATGCAAAGGCTTGGGGGGAGTCAGGGGTAACAGAGGAGCTGAAGGAGAGGGAAGTAATTGCTGGGAAGAGCCTGGGTGTGAACTTGGAGAGTGGTTGGATGTGGGTTGGAGAAGTATGGAACTGGGTTTGTGTGTGTGTGTGGCGGGGTGGGGGGGGGGATTGTTAGGGAGCCTCCCCCATGCAGACCCTGATTGACCCCTAGCCTTTTCCATTCAACCAGGCACATTTTACCCATCCCCATGTGTCCCTACACCCCCCACTCAGCCACTTCATCTCCCTCCATCCCCATGTGTCCCTGCACCCCACTCCCCATCCCCATGTGTCCCTGCACCCTTCACTTACATTCAGCCCCTCCCCTGGTTTGTCCCCACCCCACTAGCCCTTCTGAACCCCAGTCTGTGAGCCCTCAGTGGTCCCCATTTGCCCCATGCTGTCCATCCCCCCATATCCCATGCCTCTTGACCTGGCCCCATGGGCAGGGCACTGTGAGGAACACAGCCTCTTCTCTTCCCTATCTGCAGTTGGAGCTGCTCCTGCCCAGGAGCAGCTGCTTTCCGTTCTGGTGCCACAGCAGCCCCAGTGGGCGAAAGGCATAACTGCAGCACCTCTCTGGCAGAATGTATTTTCTGCAGAGAAATAGAAGTCTGTGCAAGACATGAATTCTGCATGTGCGCAGTGGCATAGAATTCCCCCAGGACTAGTATTTGTATATTTGAGAAAGTGATATGAAAGCAATATTACATAGGATGAGATGATGAACGTAAATGGGGATTTCCCAGGGTTTGCATTGATAGTTGTTGCTCTTTAGCAATCTTAACTTAGGTTTTTGGCTTTTTTTTTTTTGGTGAGACAGGACTTTGGACTTTGAGACAGGACCCATACACTGCACATGTGAAAATATTATTTTATTTTCATGCACAATTGTGTAATTGTGTACTTAATTTTACCATCCTGCATGTTTCAAAATGCATTTTAAAAAAATATATTGTGATCTAGGCATGGCTTTTGTACAGTAGCTATAACTTAGAACAGGTGTTGGTTGGACACATTTGATCAGCAGCTAGAATAGTCTTTCCATATCTCATTCAAAACTTAGTACAGTGAATTGTACAGCACCATAAAGTAGAGAGATTATTCATATTATATTTTGTCATTGGGAAGTTGTTGAATGATAGACATTAAAGCTTTACAGTAAAACGTCTTTAATACTGTTGATTCAGTGACTATGCTGTAGATGATTCTGTCAAATTTCAGTCAAATAGGTTTTTAAAAGGTTAAGAAACGCTGCCAGTTTGCAAGGGTAGTAGCAGCTGAGTCTTATTCTACAATCAACCGACAAAATCTGCACCAGCACTAATCTCTTCACTAACACATTAATTTACATTCAGCACATAATGTGCTGACATTTTCAGTTTATTTTCAACTCTGCTGCTTTGCTGTATTCTGAAATTACTTTGCCTGAAAGGTATGAAACATGCTATGAAACATCTTTAATGAGCACATTTCAAGCCAGTTATTAGTGCTACAGACATGGATGCTGGAATATTTGTATTGTTATGCTGCCATTCATACTTTGTTGTGCCATTGATCTTATGTCAGACTTGCTGGTACAAGAAAGTTTTTGAGTGACAGCTTCAGTGGAATGAATGTTAAATTTAAACGGATACTTTCTTTGCCTTTTTAACTTGTCTTACACAATTTTTTGTTTTAAACGCACACAAACTGATTGTGCTGGATCTTATGTATTTCATTATCAGTAACCTACTCAACCAACATTTTTAATTCCAGTGTACAAATTTAAAGACAAATAAATAATGTTATAACTAAGCTGCTTTGCTGATGTTCAACACCACATCAGCTGTCATGATAGAAGAGACACACTCAGAACATTGTCACCCAACATCTACCACGCAGTCCCGCCCCACCAAATCCCTCAAAATAGCTGTAACAAACAAATCAGCTAACCAACTAAAACAAACATTCCTAGCCGAGTTTTTAATACCTGAAAGACAGGAGAGCCAGAAACTAAATGAAGTCAACAAGGGATTGTTGGATACTGCTGTTGGATTTTATACAGGAAACACTAGGGCTATGTTTACACTTGAAACTGAGGTGTGATTCTCAGCTCACATAGATGTTCCTATGCTAGCCGTGCTCGAGCTGGCATACTAAAAATAGCAGTGTAGCCAGGGTTGCACAGGCAGCAGCTTGGGCTAGCTGCCTGAGTACATACCCCAGGGTCCAGGCGAGTATGTACTTAGGGTGGCTAGTCCAAGCCACTACCGGCGCTGCCCCAGCTACACTGCTATTTTTAACATGCTAGCTCAAGCAGAGCTAGCACGGGCACATCTATGCAGTGATAGATATTGCAATCCTATGTAACACCTTTGGGGACATATTGTACAAAGTTTATGCATCACTGTGGGCCAGGATTGTATGCAACAACATGGGGGAGGGTTACCAAAAATCCTTCTGGAACCAAAAACAGTAGGGAGTGATTAAGGTGAATCACTCAGTGAACACCTCCAGAGAGGCATCACTTCCTGGGAAGGCTTGCATGTAAAGGTTCAAACTGGGTTTTCCAGAGACGAACAGATAAAGAAAGGGCTTTTGGCATAAAAAGGGCTTTAGAATGTGTTTTAATTGACTCAGAGTCTTCCTTCTGATTCAGCAAATGGAGAGGACCTTCTGCCTAAGGGGGTCCCAACACTTGCAGAAGGGTTGGAAAGAATTTAAAATTGATGGGTGACCTATGGTTACCTTTAGCATGAGTATAGGATTTTTTATTGTTTTGTAGATTTTCTCTGTAATGTTTTTACCTCAAGAATAAATGTGCTTGCTTAGAAAGAGCTGTGCGGTACCTTGTAACTGCAGGCAATACACTCTTCATAGCCCTCAGAGAGAAAAGCAAAGCACAGGCACTGAACTGTAGGCAGACTGGCTCATAGGGGCCAACTTCTGGCCCCGCCCATGGGTGCTGTCACCTGGTGTCGGGGGCGGGGTTCCCGCCCGTTGCGGGGCCCCGCCCCCGACGCCGGGTGACGTTGCGAGGCCCCGCCCCCGACGCCGGGTGACGTTGCGGGGCCCCGCCCCCGACGCCGGGTGACGTTGCGGGGCCCCGCCCCCGACGCCGGGTGACGTTGCGGGGCACCGCCCCCGACGCCATGTTGCCCAGCGTCGGGGGTGGGGCCCCCGCAACGTCTCCCGGTTCCCGGTAAGTTTCCCGCGGGTCTGGGGCGGGCGGGGAGTTGCCGGTGGGTGCGGAGCACCCACCAATTTTTCTCCGTGGGTGCTCCAGCCCCGGAGCACCCACAGAGTCGGTGCCTATAGACTGGCTTGCTAGGGATATTGCAGTGTAGGTAGGAAGCTGTGCAGCCTTAATAACCCCAGGCAGAAGGGAGTGGGACAAGGATCCAGATGATGGCTGGAGACTTGAGACCTGACTGGGCACTCCTGGAATGAACCATGGAGTGGGGCAGGGAGGGTGGGAGACTGCAGGTTGTTATCCTGAAGGTGTGACATACGCATGCTGGGAATCACACCCTCAGCTCCAGTGTAGACATAGCCTCAGATACTCTGGTGATAGGCTGCAGTTTAAAAAGAAAAAGGTTACTCACCTTGTGCAGTAACTGTGGTTCTTTGACATGTGTCCCCCCCTATGCACTTCTTGAACCCTTGATTGAAGATTTTCCATTAGCAGTGTCTGTTCAGCCCGTGCATGCACTCTATATAACCTGGTGCCATCCTCCGAGCGTACATAGGGCTGCATGGGCAAACTATCCTCAGTTCCTTCTCTTGCTGAACATCCAACAAGAACAGTCCAAAGTGGAGGGGAAGGAGGATGGGTAGCGGAGCACCCATATGGACACATCTCAAAGAACCACAGTTACTGTGCAAGGTGAGTAACTTTGTCGTCTTCTTATAGAAGTATCCATTGGTGCTCCCCTTCAGGTGACTCTCAAGCAGTATCCTCACAGGGAAGAGCAAACATTCTAAAAGGTATGCACTGAGGGCAATGTAACAGCTCTACATATCTCAGACACTGGAATGTTTATGAGTAGAGCTGTGAAAGTTGCTTGTGACTTGGTAGAGTGTGCTGTAATCCTCTGGGGGTGTACAAAGCACCAACAGCATCACCACAAGCAGTAATACACCCAGAGATCCATCTTGACAGTCTCTGTGAAGATATAGTGGTCCCCTTTGATCTTTCTGCAAAGGAGACAAAGCATCTAGGTGATTTCCAAAATTGCATCTGCCCTGAGTTGTGAGTGTATGGAGGTGCGCTCTCCGCCCGAATAATGATGTGTGCATTCTCGTTTATTTTGCAGCTGTGTGGATGAAAGGGATGCTCCCACAGACATTGTGCTGATCTTTCCACCAATCCAGGAAGTTCTTCACCTGCAGGGGAACTGTAATCTGTTTGTTCAAACTGTTCCTGGTTGAGGAACAAGTCCTCCTGAGCTAGCCTGAAAGCAGCGGAGGAGTAATCTTGCATGCTCGGTCACAAAGGTGCAAGCTGCCATAGTCCCCAGCAAACAGTTCCTTACTTTAGTATGGGGGCTTCTTTGAACTGTCCTGATCATATTCGACAAAGTTATAAATCTGTGTGTGGAAAGGAAGGCCCTGCCAATGAATCCAAACATGCCCCGATGAATTGTGTTCACTTTACAGGGGCTAACTTGGACTTTGTGTTTTGTTGACTTGTTGATATCCAGCTGAACACTGCAATGCGGTGCACCACTGGAACCCTTAAGTCGACCCCCAACACCTTGGCTGCCAGTGCTGTCACACACTGATCCCCCATCCACTTGCCGCAATGCCACAACCCTTCAGGAATTCCAGAGAATCGTGGAAAATGAACGTCGTCCCAGCCACCAGGACCTTAACAACATCCCTCATTACCGCTTGCAGTCGCATAAGCCCTTTTGGACCCACACATTTAACCTTCACCAATGCAACTTCAGTCCTGATGAAACTTGGAAAGCTGAATAGAGTTCACAAGAAGTTACAAACAAATGACATGTGGACAATCTAATGCAGAAGATCTCTGGCTTCAATCTCCCACAAAGCTCATGGGCAACTCTAAACTGTAAGGGGAATGATGTAGTTGGGGCAGGGTAGGAGGATGGAGAGATTGAAAACCAGACCATTAGTTCCCTTTCTTTCTGGCTTCATTGCTGATGTGTGATGGAGTCAGGTAAGTTGTTTCCTCCTTCTCCAACCCTTCTATCAGATAGGAAGACAGAAATGGCTTGAGAGATATAGAGCTTGCATAGGATCAAAAGGATGGGCAGACAGGAGTGGGACTGCTTACTTTGGGTAAGATTAAGGCTGACTCAGGTTACCGATCTCTGCCAAGTGAGACACTGTATGGTAGCCCTGTTATTCCTACCCCTGACACATGTAGCAGTTAGATATTTGTCCCCATAAGATCCCCAATAACAGGAGGGCTCTTCCATGACTGAATGAACGTCAGTCTGTCACGGAAGTATCTGAAAGGATCTGCAGCCTGAAGCGGCTGTGTCCGCATGAGTCCTCTGTTTCAAAGTTCAAGCAAAAGATAAAGGAGCAGTCTTCTCTGAAGATACCTCTTCTGCCTACTCCATTCCTAAGTGAGATTTGTGGGGGGCAACCTCTCAAAAGATATCCATCTGTAGGCAAGAGAGCCTCACTTAGCAGACTGGCAGCCAAAGAAACCTGCATGCTTTTCAGAATCCTAATAACTGGAAGTAGAGGGGGAACAAATTCTTCCTCTCCTAACTTGGCTAACTATTTTAAATGCCGATGGCGGCCCATCAGAGGCCTGGAGAATTTTATACCACACGAATGAGTTATGGTGCCTAGATACCATGGCAATGAAGGATACATAATGGTAACAGTCTGCTACTTGCATTTCAGCCAACTGGAGATCACAGAACCAGTGCATTTCTCCACTGGGCACAACATATGTTAATACCTGCAGGCTCTGGAGTCCTGGGTGGGAAACTGTAAATGGCTCCTACTCATCCCTGAGTGTCCGCATGGGCATTCTAACACCAGAGTTACCATCCCCACTTCCCCCTCTTGGCTCCTAAGGACTCCATGACAGACTTTCTTGACTCAAAAATATTCTCCTTGGGGTCAGTTTATTATAAAAACACAGTGTACCTATCCATAACAAAAGTTCCAAGCCACAGTCTATTCCCCACCCCGCCAGTGCATGTAGCCCTGACAATTTCACATCCTCTACTCCATTGACATAGCACATACCACACTCCGGCCTCCTCCACCAGATCCAGATGCTTCTTCAGGCCTCTCCTGTCATTCAGCCAGAAAAGCCATTCCCAGCTCTTCCAGCTGGACTGCAACCCCACTCTTCCCAAGAGGAACCCCCAAAGCATCTATTGGGAATATCCATCATACTCCCTTGTCAGCTAACCTCTCATCTCAGACAGGCCACCAGTTAAACCCACCCACTGCTTCCCCACCTTCATTCCTCTCCAGCTTGGAAGTCGGCAGGAAACTCCCTCTGCTGCCTTCAGCCCTCTCCAGATCTAGCTTAGGGATGTCAGCAGGCAAACCCCACTTCAGCCTTCCCCGAGGGAACTCCTCTCTCATTCTCCTTGCTCCTTTATGGCCCCAGGTGTTGCCTCACCACCTTAATTGGCCAAGCTGTATAGTACTTGCAAAGGGGCGCTGGACTTGCTTCATTTAAAGGGAATAGCCATCCTGTGATAGAGACCGATAGCTCTGAGACCTGGGAGTAGTAGAATGAAAAAACTTATTTACATGAGCTCACTTCCACGAGATGTAAAATCCCAGGGGGGATTTTTTGACATTTATAGCAGGCTGTCCTTTCTGCAAGATTACCCTGCCAGAGCCACTACCCCTGGCTTTCCACAGCTGAAGATCAGGAGCATGTTGTGACTGGCTCACTGCATTATAGTTGGTACAACATATACTGTACAAGATGAGTTAGGAACATGGAATAACATGTAAAAAGTGTGTGAGGGTGTCAACCACAACATCCAGCTCTTTCCTACTGTACTCTATAATCCAATAATCTCAGAGCCTTTAGAATCAACTCCAGCCAGAACGATCCATAGATCCCTTTAATCAGAAATCCTGAACATCTCAAATCCCAATCCCATGTAATTTAACAATCTTGTGGTTTTATAGTGCTTGGGTAATTTCAATTTATCACATAATGCACCTGCTATCTCTAAGATATGGAATGCAAATATCCTCAATATGAATTGGAAGCTAATTGACAGCAGGTGTCCTCTAAAGTCACTGTGTCCAGAAAATGTAATTTTCTTCTCCCAGTACTTGACAATATTTACACCGTAACCTGTTACAATCCTTCACCAAGGCTCAGCTTGTCTCCTGCTGCCACAAGATGTTATAGATAGCTGCCATGGGCTTCACACGCATCAAATCAGTCAAGAGAGCTGTACACATTTTAATCACTATGTGGACTCAGTGTCCTATAGGACTAAAACTGTCCTTCAGCTCGCTGTTCATCACACACTCATGCAAGGCATTCTACCTCTAGAATTTCAGACCTGTCATTTTAAAGTGTTGATGGTGCAGTCATTGTTGAAGGGTAAACATTTTTAATATGCTATTCAGTTTTTTAAAATTGATTGTCCATTTATCCTTCATAAACCATGTTATATTTGTGAGCTTCTTGATGTTCACAAGATTGTTCACACACTTCACACTCTCACCACAAATCTGTCTCAAGAAATCCATGCATCAGACATAGGAACTTTGCTTACCCTCTTATTCAGACATTATCTTTCAACACTCAGACAACTGGAACACACGTGTCCCTTTTCTCTTTGCATTTTTATTTCTCATGGACGCATGGAGGATGAGAGGCCCAGCTAGAGGTATTTCTCTTCCTGGCTTTCAGATATTTTGGAGGTTTCATTGTTTTCTTAAAAACCACAGTTCAGGTCAGCTAGAGTGCTAAATTCGTTCCTTCTATGTGAAAACCAAGGCATTGCCAAATGGAAGATAAGAACTAGGGATGTTGACACAAACTCTGAATTTCACTTCTGAGTGTGCTTCCCTTTATTATTTCAGTTTATTTTTCTGATCTCTTCATCAGCTACCTTTTAACTGATAGAATTGCTGTGGAAAGCCAATAAGCAATGCATAATGGATTTAGTCACATATCTCTTCTGAAGTCAATAACAGTTGCACAGTTTGGAAAACTGATCCAAAGTGACCCCATTTTGCTCCATTAAGCCACACCCTGATCTCTCACATTATCTTACCTGTAAATCACACAATAAGTGGGATGTTAATTTGTATAATTTCAACATTCTAGCTTGTCTTCTTTGAAAAGAAAAGTGCCACCAGTCAACGTGCTATTGACTAATGCTCTCTATATTTTACTATGCTGTTTGGAAGCCTATTGTTGTAGTAAGATCTGTCTCACCAAGTCCACATAGCACAGTTGAAAAATGAGGGAGAAATGCATCATTTAACAATTGCCTGTTATTCTGCCTTAGAACTATATACTGTAGGGAGTGCCAAATGGAATGTTTTGATAATGTATAAAGAATCTAGAAGAGAACTGAACGAGGAATTAAAAACTCTTTTCTTCCATGAGATTGCAAAACACTAACCCATTAAAAAAACTCACTATATATGAGGCAGAGCGAGAGACTAAAACAACAGCTTTCTCTGGATCTCCCAGTATATCTTGTATTACCAATGTTTGTCTCTAAAAGACTGAATTAGTTCCCACTAAATTTAATGGAAAGTCTGCGGGCTGCAAAGAGATATGAACTGGGCTTTAATAGACTGTAGGGTCCTCAGAGCAGGGACTCTGAGGCTAGCACAGCACCAAGCACATTCCAATTCTTGACAGTAAATAACAAAAAATGTTAATTCTGAAACTTATTTATGAGTTTCCTGAGTTCTTTGAAATTTCTTTGTAAAGCTACAAAAGCACATTTAAAATTTCAAAGCAATTTTTAACACAAATTACTTTGCACATTTGACCCTTTGTGTGGAAGTCTAGGTTGTTGTTCACTGCACGGATACTTCCATCATTCAATACTTAAGCATTCTAAACACCAAAAAGGCCATTGTCAGGAAGCAAAGAAGAGTGAAATGAGAAGTATCTGGGCCCATTCAGATGGTATGTCGTTAACACTGTTTTTATTTCCTTTTTACAAAAAATAGAAATAACAGACCAAACATACTAGACAAAAAAACAATGCTATTGCCTTGGCCTCATTGAGGAGCTCAGCGGGCAGAGTCCTGGCTGAAATTTTTACAGTATATGTCATTGAGAAAGGGAAATACAGACATATTACAGTATATCCATGCAATAGATGAAGTACAAAATGTGTTCAGTGGCCAGATGAACATTCTGGAGGTTGCCCGTGTCACTGCACTTTCCAAACCATTACTTTTGCTCCCCCATGCCTTTGAACAGTATATCTTACAAACAAGTTACAGACACACACATAGCATAAAAACATTTTGTATATGGTCTAACTGCTACAAATTTAAGGCATCCTAACAGTCTTGTTTTGCTGGTGAGAGTTATGTCTCATATTAGTGTTCTTAAAAGAAGCTATTTCAGGCATTTCAAACCATGTTTGAAGGCAGACAAGACACCATGAGATGTGATTTAGAGGAAGAATTCCTGCAGCTCTGGCTCTTCAATACTTTTTTGTCTGTACGATTTCAGACTTTTCCTATTGATGTCATTATGCCTGGGGATAAAAAGAAGAAAATTATCCATGATCATACTAATGATACGGAGTGTTTGGTCTTGCGCTTGTTTATCTTGTTTTAATTAGAATGCAAGTTTTGTGTGGTGAATGCAACTTTATCAACAAGCTTGATTCTCCAAACATTTACTACTAGTCCCACTGACTTCCTTATGGCTCTTAATCAGGTATCAGATTTGCATGGGCACATACCCAAAGCCAGCTGTAGAACTGGGACCTTTGTTTGTAAATCATTGTGTAAATTAAGGCACTAGTCAAATATTTAATGATAATGGGTAGAATTTTCAAAAATTCCTAAGTCCCATTGCAAGCCAGTGGGACTTAGGTGCTTTTGAAAATTTTACCCCAATAGCACGTTCAGAACATCATATTCAGCATACAAAAATTCAAACAAAAAGTAAACAAAAGGATGGCAATAATTATATGATAAGCTCATTATGGGAAAGACCATACCTTGTTTGTAGAGCACCAAGTATTCTGTACCTTTTACAATTCTTCCAGTTTTAATAATTAAGATGTTATTTATTAGCAACATCGAAAAGTATGTCTTCTCTATAATATGTATTTTAATCTCCAGAATGCCCCATTCAACCAGTTTTTAAAGGGATGTACTATATGCTCAGAATTTTATCCTTTAATTTAAGCAGGGAAACTAAAAAGAAAAACATTTTAAGTCTGCAAACTATTTTATAATATATATATTCAATTCAGAACACTCCAATTCTTTTGATTTATCTGTGGTCTGAATCATCCAAGTGCATAATGTGAGTCCAATACTGTTCTAATTCTCTTCAATAATGTTTTTAAATTTTGGGGTAGGATTTTCAAAAGTGCTTAAGGGAATTAGGCATTCAACTCCTCCCATTTTCACAGTGACTTCTTTTGGACACTCTTAAAATTCCCACCTTTCATTATTTGTCCTTAGCAGTAATACTCCGACAGTATAATCATCATATAACTTGGTCACTGTAAGGGCCAGATTCTGGTGTGTGGTTAAACTTCACAGACCACAGGTCAAGGGTGCTGAAAAGGTGGCCCTGATCCTGCTGTAGCTCTGGGCAAGTCAGACAGCTGCTTTTGGGATGACTCGCTACTGCGCTGTTCCAGTTTTATGCCAGTTTAACACCACTGGAATCCACAGCTGTGTGAATCCCTCAGCCTTCCTCATGTGGAAGGCCGTGCAGAGCACAAAAGAAGCCACAGACTCAAGCACCCTCCATGGTACAGCTCTACAACTGCTCCATGGTTTGTGGGAGGGATGCAGCTTTTCTAGGGGAACGTCATCTAGAGAAGCTGCTCCTTGACTCCATCTAGGGAACACCATCAGGCTAGTGGCAAAACACTGCTCATCACTGCCTCTCCTCAGTCTGCTGCCCAATGCAGCATTTCCCATGTTTTTGTAACACTCCATGCTGAGCTATGGGAGAGAATGGGTGGGATCTTAGTGCCCCGCTTGCACACTGTTCCCAGTTCCTGCCAGTCTGAGGGAGAAGATTCTCATAACAGGTTTCTAACTTGGGTCTCCTGGTTGATAGTGGAGATGGCTACCACTGTGTCCCTAGACTAGTGCACCATAGGGTCCCTTACCCAGCAGACACTGATGACTGACCATAACTGATCTTCAACCTATTATGTGCTCACTTTGCGCTCAGGAAATATAACTCCCAGTGTAGTCAATTACTGAGCACTGGAACTCACTTTGGCAATGTCTATTGCTTTAATAGGCATTTATAATTTTAAAAGGGTGTACTATTTATTAACTACCTGAGGGCACTATGATGGTGGTTTCCCCTAATGCACTAGTACATCCAAACAAAGTACTTCTAGTTGCTGATGGCCAGCAGTTAATACAGAGCTTCTTACTGATAAGATGAACCAGTGCTCACTTTAATGTATAACAGATTTCAAATGAAAAACTGTGGGAAGTGAACATTTCATTGGCATCTAAGACACAAGTAATTGCAAACATTTGTTTGGACTTGCAATACATAAAAAAGCTAACCAGTCCTTTCAAAGAGAAAAAAATCACCCTCCGCATTGAAATCTCTCCTCAGATGTTCAGAGAAATGGAGTGAATCTAATTTTACAAGGACCCTGGACATTTTAATAATTTCTTTGCTATCAAGCAATGACCAACTTGGAAAAGTAAACAACAAGCTGAACCCCTGACACAGATGAGATTTTTAAATGTTTTTTAAAAAAGAAGTTGGGGTTGGCTGGGGATGTTGGTTGATTTCAGGTTGAGCTCAAATAATTATTCACCATTTGCTAAAAAATGACATATGGAAAGGTTAGAGTTAGAGTGAGTTTGAGACTGTCCGGACAGATAAGCCACAGGCTTAAGCATCTGAAAAAGGTTATAACTATAGAGGGAGCACACTATTCGAAACAGGTACTGTACTTCTTTTTTTGGAAGAAGCTGTGTAATGTTTCAATCAGAATTACAGTCTTCCAACTCATTCCAGGGGAAAAGTCAGACTCTGCCCAGAATGACTGATAATGGGACTGAGGCTGATACTTTCCCTAACACAGTAGTCACCAACTGGTAGATTGTGATCAACTGGTCAATCCAGGAGTGTCTGACAGTCAATCATGATCATGATCATGATCTCTGTCCGTCTGGCGGCACAGCAGGACTAAGGCAGGCTCCCTGCCTGCCCCGGGCCCATGCCGCTCCCGGAAGCAGACAGCCGGCGGGGGGGGGGGGGGGGGGGGGGAAGGGGATGAAAGGGGGGAAGAAAGGGGTCTCTGTGTGCTGCTCCTGCCTATAAGCACCGCCCCACAGCTCCCATTGCGCCGCAGACCAGGATCCACCCAAGGTAAGTGCCACCTGTGGGAGCCTGCACCCCAACCCCCAGCCCTGAGCCCCCTCCCGGAGCCAGCACCCCATACTCCCTCCTGCACCCAGACTCCTTCCCAGCCTGGAGCCCCCTCCTGCACCCAAATTCCCTCCCAGAGCTTGCACCCCATACCTCCTCCTGCACCCCAACCCCCTACCCCAGGCTCAGCCCGGAACTCCCTGCCACACTCCAACCCCCTTGGCCACAGCCCAGAGCCCACACCCCCTCCTAAACCCCAACCTCCTGCCCCAGCCTGGTGAAAGTGAGTGAGGGTGGGGGAGAGCGAGCAACGGAGGGAGGGGGGATGGAGTGAGTGGGGTGGGGCCTCGGGGAAGGGGTGGGGCAGATGCTCAGTGGCACTTACATTCAAAAAGTGATCTTATGCGTAAAAAGGGTGGAGACCACTGCCCTAACATATTAAGCTGCATAGGCTATATGACACTAGTGGGTGGGGGTTGTGGGTGAATGGGAAAATGACAGGTGCAGTCTTGTCAACCTGAATGTTCCAAAATCATGAGACAGACCAAACAAACCAAAGTTTGACTTAAATGTCATAAGAACCCTTTAAAAATGTTTTTAAAGGCACTGCTTTTTGGTCCATTTTCTGATTTCTGAATCCTAGCAAGAATAGCCCTTTTTTGTAATTCAGGAAACTCCAAAGTGCACAAAAAATACAGCCCCCAACTGGGGGACCTCCTCTCCTTTACTCTTCCCCAAACCCATCTCTTCCCCAAGCATTGACCTCAGCTCTCTCCTCTGTGTCCTGCCCTCTACAGCCCCCTCACTTCAAACGGGCACCAACCCACACCTCACTCTTTCTACTGTTGCTGGACACTGCCCCTGCCCAGCTCCCATCCTAGGATACCTTCCCCTGCTCAGCTCTCTCTCCCCCTCCCAGGATGCTGCCCCTTGTGAATGGTCTGGGAGAGTGCAGCCCAGTTAGGGCTGGCTCCTCACAGGCTGGAGAGGAAAGGGGAGACACCCACCCATTGTGCCATCTACATACATGCTCCTTGGATCCTTTTTCTACCATCACACACCCCTACCTTTGCTTTTCTCAGCCCCACTCAATGCTGGATAGAAGGAGGGGATAGGTAAAAACGATCCCTAAATTGGTTCCCTGTTTCTCCATCTGCCTCATAGCCCAGGAAGCACAAATGGATTCACCGTGAGGGAAACAGCAAGGAGAACGCCAGCCTCTGGTGTGACTCAAACTGCAGTCCAAAGTCTGTAGCTCAGTCTCCCAGCAGAGGCCTCTACAGGCTGCTGTCAGAACTGCAGCATCCGCTACATCAGTGGTGCTCAACCTTTTATTATTTGTGGACCCCTAAACAATTTCAAATGGAGGTGCGGAGCCCTTTGGAAATCTTAGACAGTCTGTGAATGCCCACAGGTTTGCGGACCAAAGGTTGAAAACCACTGTTCTGTGGTAATTACCTTTCGTGGACCCCTTAGACATAGTCTGCAGACCTCCAGGGGTCCGCGGACCACAGGTTGAAAACCACTGCACTACATCTCCAGCAGAAACGCTTCTCATGAAAGGCCAATTTTAATGGTCAAAATTGTGGCACTTGTGAAAATATTGTGAGGGCTGGCAGCCCTGTGAGATGCTTCTAGCATAGGGGGATGATTAGTGGCCTAGTATCTCACCATACTCAAGCGTTTGGGCTATTTTGTCCAAAGTGTCCAAAGACATTACAAGACACTGTTATAATACAGGCATTTTCCCTATCTTAAAATAGGTCAGAAGTGAATCTTCCCAATATTCTCCAGGGAAAAATAAAACCTTTGTAAACTAGACTTGAGTGTCCTGATGCTGATTTCACTGACAGGAGAATCAGATTCTTGTTTGTCTGAACCAATGGTTCTCAACCCATGGCCCACTTGCGACGCAATCAGCACACAGCTGCGGCCCAGGTGACATCCTCATGGCCATACAGGTAGTATATATATTGTGTGGAGCTGTATATGTGGCCCACAATGGCAAACAGGTTGAGAACCACTGGTCTGAATTATTATTAAAATCAAGTTAGGTATATGTGAGAAGGATTTGCATGGTAAGGAACAGACACCCCCCAGTACTAAATTTAAAAAAACCAACCCTCCTGAACTACTAAAACTGCTAAAGTCATTCAAACTCCTAAACTGCTAAAAGATTAATTTTAAACTTTTCCCAAAGTTGCTAGCACTAGGTCAAAATAACAGCAGTTTAAGGAATATTTTCTTTTAAAACAAACATATATCTTATCAAATGCTGCATTTTGCAGTACACATTTATGGCCACTGAGAGATTGGTCTGTCTGCCTGACAATCTCATAACACAGTACATTTAAATTAGAAAGATTAAACAAATGGTCAAAATCATGAGACTTTGTTTTAACATATATAATTTCTTCTGAAGTCCAAGGCCAGGTGAGAAGAACACAGAAGGGAGAACACTGTACTTTATGTTCAGATTATGACTAGAGGTTGACTTGCCCAACTCATTAGAAGACATTTAATTTAATTAAAGCTAGTTCTCCTGTGACATTAGCAGGAAGTCCAAGGCCAGGTGAGAAGAACACAGAAGGGAGAACACTGTACTTTATGTTCAGATTATGACTAGAGGTTGACTTGCCCAACTCATTAGAAGACATTTAATTTCCATTCTCGTCTGGTACTTGACTTTCGTTCAACAGCGACTGAGTGCTATGCCAAACGGAACTAAACTGCATGGCGGATTTACGAGTGTGACTACTTTTATGCATGCTCACAGCTGAGGCCTCTAAGCTAGTTCTCCTGTGACATTAGCAGAAGTCCATCACAAGTGCAGGTTTCTTTTTGTTTTTTTAAGGAAATCAAATGTTTGCCCTGTTTTTTATTCCTGACATCAATCATTTCATTTATCTCAGCTGCGAATTATTTTAACAAGCACATGCAATTAGGGGAGAAAAAAGCAACAATAATGAAGCCAAACAATTCACTCTGCATCAGCACATACCATGCATAGTTACACAGACGGTCTTCAATCAGCATGCTAGAGGAAAGATTGGTGTAGCTGGAGTAAGGCCCCTAGGGAAGTGCAATATATAAATCAGCTGAAAACATGCAATGAGCTTATCACATGCACAATGCACACAGACATATTTAAAGTAACTGTGCAGTCAAAAGGTTACAGGAGAATTTTTAACAGTGAAAACTTTAAAAAAAGATACTTTAAAACATAATTAATCTGTTACTTTTTTGAGATAGAGAAGCCCACTGCTGCGAGATATCTCTGACCAGCTGTAAAACTACATTTCCAGATGAATTTGGTGTTTGACAAAGATAACATGCAAATGTGGCACCTTGACATTTAACAAGATGACCTCTCGAGGTCCCTTCCAGTCCTACAATTCTACATAGAGCAACTGTCAATACCGCAAGGAATGATTGATAGTGTCAGAATTTCCTTTCCAACTGTTTAATCTTCCTAAGTGAGCTAAGTAAACTATTTACAACACCACTTTCTGTCAGTTTGCAGTGTTGTAGCTGTCTTGGTTCCAGGACATTAGAAAGACAAGGTAGGTGAGATAATATCTTTTACTGGGCCAACTTCTGTTGGTGAAAGAGAAGAGCTCTGCATAAATGCGAAAGCTTGTCTCTTTCACCAAAAGAAGTTGGTCCAGTAAAATATATTATCTCACCCACACTGTCTCATTTCTGCTGGAACATTTTTGAAGACAAGCAGTCTCTCAAATATCTGAATCCATCTTTCTGAAAAATTTCACTGTTATGGTATTGAGTTACTTCTGTATTTCAATGGCAATTCAACTATTACAGTTACAACAATTTGTAAGCTATTTGAAGGCCCAAATCTGCAGTCTTTAACCTTGCTGTGTTTTTCTATGCAAATAGCATTAAGTGCATCCTCTCTTGTCCATCTAACCTATCCCATTGACTTTACATTTTTGGTTTTCATTTAATGTTTTGGCACTACATGGTCTAGTAATAATACAGTAAAATGTAATCCATCTCTTATGAGATTGCGTTTTCTTCTTTCTGCCTTTTTCTTTCCTTCATTCACTTCTTTTCACTGGCTGTATATTTGGATGCACCATGTCCTCCTCTTTTTCCATTTACTCCTAAATTGTATTTTTCTACAGTACATAATTCCTCCATTTTTCTCTCCCTTAGGCTGTTTTCTGTTCTTTTAGTGTTTCGCCTCCCCTTCAATTTCTTGTCCTCCATTCATTCCTTCCCTCTTGTCCTTCTCACCCCAAGAGACTCTGACTCATCACTCACGTTCAGTGCTCCACCACATCCTGTCACTCACACACTCTATTCTCTTCCTCGCCAGACACGCCTGTTGCTCCTCACAGCCACACACATACACACTGCAATCACACTGTTTCCCACCCCTCTGTCTCTCTTGCACTCACACATACACACACCCTTCTCTCTCTCCCTCCCCAAGGGAGACACTCATTTGGGAGAATTCTTCTCCCTCTTTTAAACAAGGGAGGCGGTTTCTGACAGCCACATCCTCCTTTCCCCTGTTCCTCTCTGGAGGGGCACTTAGTTGGGCACCCAGGCTGCATGCAGTGATCATGGCTCAGCTCACTCTAACATGCCAACTCTCAAATACCAATCAACTGCTCTGATATGAACAGGAGGGTGTAGGGCAGGGATCTCAAACTCAAATCAGCACGAGGGCCACATGAGAACTAGTAAACTGGCCCGAGGGCCGCATCACTGAAACCTTTTCATACAATGATACCAAAGTATAGTCAAAAATGAAAAAAATGAAGAGTAATATAGTATTCTATTAAAAGTCAATGTATTAACTTTTTAAAAACTGTAATGCAAAGAGGGGTTTTAATAAAATATAAACACTTATAATGTTTGGAGCTTGGCTGCCAGTGGAGTCGGTGCCTATGGCGGGCCGCAGGAAATAACTCCACGGGCCGCGTGTTTGAGACCCCTGGTGTAGGGGAAAGAAAGCCACAGCTGGGAGGGTGAGAGGAGTGAATTGGGCAGTGGCTGATCACGGAGAGCACAATAGCGGAGATAGAGGCAGAGCGGGGCAGCAGCAGAAAAAGGGTATGTTTACATTATTTTCTGCCACCCACTCAATCCTGCCTTTCTAGGTAACCAGGTCTATAGGATAGGGGTGGCCCTAAATTGATTTACTCCTTCGTAATCCAAAGGTTTTAAAATTAATGTTCTCACTATGAACTGTCCCCCATAATACGATTAAAAATTTATTCTGGGTGAAACTCCCCTCTATGCAGAGCACAGAGCCAATGCATCAATTAAGGGCACTTGTGGACTTAAGTGGTTCCTAGATTTTGTGCTGACTCTCTGCACAGCAGGGGGGACGGGAGGGGAATGGGGGGGGAGGGGTGGAAAGAGAATTTCACCCTCAACGATTCCCCCTCCTTCCATAAGTCTTCAAATAAAAGCCAACTATGATCTGCAGTCTGTGTTTCTTTTTACCAGTCAAGCAGTGCATATTGTTTGTTTGTGTGTACATGGCTGTGGGGAGGGAAGAACATGAGGTTATCATTCTTAATCAAAGGCAAATTGTTCATTACTTAAAAAGGAAAAGAAATGAGAAGAAAAAAAGGCTCCTCCCACCAGACCCGGAGAGCACTCACTGTCTTATTTTTTCCTTTAGTAGGAGCTGCTGGATTTCCCTTGCTATCTGCAGCCTTTCTTCCTAATGAGGTAAAGGGCAATGTTGAGGTTTTCAGCAGGTTTGCTGTTTGACAGTTGTTGTTGTTGTTCTGGTTCCCGCTCAGAGTCTCCATTATAGATCTAAATGTTCCAAATGGCCTTTTCAGCTGATCCCCAGGTTCAGTGCTGGCTGGAGCCCTCTGAGACGCTTTGGCCCGATCTTTGTCCTTTTCCTCATTCAGTTCAATCTCTGTTTGCTCCATCTGCACCACAGGCTCCTCAAAGGTTACTCTGAGTTTTAAATTCTGGGAGGTTCTGCGCTTTGAAGAGGGAGACTTGAGTGCGCTCTTAGGACTAGTAGCAACCTTTTGAACAGTGGCACTATCAGTGCTGGACTGAGAGGTATCTCCAGAAACCTGGCTCTGAGATGCAGTCCCAGACTGATACTGGGGTTCGTTATCAGGATCGCTGCTTTCTGAAGAGGGAGACGGGCTGTGGCCATCCACAGATTTGGAAGCTCTAATGCCGAAAGGAAACCGGCGCCCTGCTGCCAAAGTGTGTTTCTTAATCATCAGGTGCAAACTCTCAGTGCTTTCAACACTTTCTACTATGGGTTGTGGCCTTGGTTTGTCAGTTCTTTTCACAGGAGTATTCTTCAGGTCCTCAGAATTATTTGAGTCTGTATCAGACTCGCTGAGGGATCTCTGCATAAGCTGCCTGAGTCGGGCTAACTTCAGCTCCCTTTTCTCTGGTAGAATCTTCTTCACATTCTTGGAGGAAGCATGAGCATCCTGAAATTCCAATGTCAGCTTCTCCTGCATACAGACATTCTCAGAGATTTCTTTCCCCAACAATTGGCGCAGGATTTTATCTGAGTCCTCGTCTTTCGTCTTGGACCGAGTATGGCTGGAAGTTCCCATGCTGCCAAGAATCTGAATCCCATCTTGGGTGTTCAATTTACTTTTTGGTAGAGACAAATCACCTGCGTCAGAGGCTTTCCACTGAGGTTTGCCAGAAGTGGGGGACAATGGTGAACTTAAAGAAAAAAAAAAAAAAGAGAGAAATGATTTTCAATACAGGACATCACAGTCAAATATGTACAGATATAAAATTCAGTGCTGCCATTTCCAGTGCGCGTCTATCTGAGCATAATGCTCCTCTTATCCCCTTAATCTTTGTCCACATAGAATGTATTATTATAGAGCAACTGCAGTGGCTTCACAGTGAAGGCTTTAACTCTGTTTCCATTCTAAACTAGATTTTGACTCCTTTTCTCTTCTAACATTCACAAAGAAAAACTCTTTACATCTGAAATTGTGTATGGCTACCTGAATTCCAAAGAAGAGTTTTAGAGAAAAATTTGAAAGGAACAGCTGCTTTTCTATTATAGATCTTTCTTACACATTTTTCAAAAGGGTAAAAAAATCCCCTCCTTTTTAACTATTTTTGTCCAGTCATAATACAAAGATAGCTTGGCCTAATTACCACAAACATGCTTTGTGCTAGCCAAAGGTGCATTTCACACGTGTTGGATTTCACCCACCACTAACAATAAACCATGGAAGACTATATAAAAAGCTAGGGCCATTCACACCTCCCCCTTTATATTTAGAATATAGAAAAGGATGTAAATATACATTAAGTTCAACATTATTAGGACACAACTAATAAAAAACCCTAAATATTGGAAAGTGAGGATTAAGTCTGGCTTGCAAAGGATTTATGTTACAGAGCTCCTTCCCTGAGGCATGGGTCAGAGTCCACAAATTCCATATCCTGATTACAAACCAAACAACACCCTGCCACAGGCAAAAGGACTCAGCTATGGTTAATTTGAGGCAGTATAGGTGTGAATTTCTTCTTTTTTCAAACAACAATAGTTCTAATAATTTCATAGTCCTATTGCTGTTGTACTAAATTAATATACTATTATTAATCACTTCATCTTAATTAAGAAATGTTTTAGTATATAAGTGAAACAGTAATAAGTGAAATAGACAAATTAAAGCTATATCTGGCCTCCTGGGAAATGTACATGCAAAAACAACTTGGGTCTAGCATAGAGATTCCTATCATTTGGGTGAAAGAAGGTTAGTTCTGATGATCTTCCTTTGGCTCTTGGAATGTGCTTCAATGAGCAGAGCTATTGGCATGGCAAGGTGGGATGGGTGAGGGAGTTGTAACTGGGAGGAAAACAGTGACCCGCATGAAAGCAGAGTTTTTAAAAAATGAAGAGCCACGTTCATCCCTACCCACATAATCAAGAGGAGGAGGTTAGTGGTTAGAATTAGTGACTGATGCAGAACATGAATCCTCCTCTCCCATTTGAAAAAGATATACCAACCAAGCAATTCACCCACCAACCTACTCCTCTTGTATATACAAAGACTTCTCCAACCTCAAAAGGTGCATTTTCTTCAGAAAATAATATAAATAATAATGATTTGCACTTGTATAATACCCCATCCAGTGCACTTTACAAATACTAATGATTAGTTTTGTTTCCCACAATGTATTAGGTGCCAGTATAAATAGCACTCTAAGGGCTTGATCTTAAGTCCACTGAAGTCAATAGGTGACTCTTTCCATTGACTTCAGCGCCTATGTTAAAATGAAGTTCGCTCCATAACACACCCGTTATGCAGGAAAATACCATCTCCATTTTACAGATAAAGGCACTGAGTGAGAAAGAGATTACAGGAACAATCCTGCAAACATTTAAGGTTGTGTGTTACTTTACTGCATTTGCAATCCCATTGAAGTCAACTGGACTGACAACTGAGTAACGTTAAGCACATACTTAAGTTCTTGCAGGATCAGGATAAAATTGGCTTGTCCAAAGACATATAAGACGTCTGTGGCAGGGTCAGAAACATAAACCAGGCCTACTGGCTCCCAGTCTTGTCTCCTTCCTCCTCCTTAGTGTTATTCAAATAATGTTAAGTGATCTATTTTAGCGAAAGGCGTTGACATGTTAAATTATATATGTTTCTGGTTCTGTGGCTTTTTACACTAGCTAGTATGGGTAAAACACATAATGAGCATGAGGAGCCATATTAACCTGCAAGCATGTTTTGTTAGCAACCAGTTTTATGAATTATAGCCAGCATGAGGTTGCAATGGACCACATAAAGTGAAGCTTTACAATTTCACCAGGTGTTTCCAGTGTTCACTGTGATTCATCTTATACAAAGTGTACTTGGCTTCCACAATAAATCAGATTTTATACTGGGGAGGAACAGGGATGATTAGTTCTGCTTACCTCTTTCTAAGAAGGTCCAGTATTTATACCTATTACAAGCTGGCAATTTAAAAGATGTGAACTTTAAATCAGCACTGAATAAGAAATGTATTGAGTTTTAGCAGATGTTTTACTATTTTTTAATGTGTGAATGATTAGATAGACCATGATCTCTCCTGATAATAGTTATGCAATAAAAAGGCTCCAAGTTACACTACTTTAGAATTCCATTCCTGTAAACTGTTACCTTGGGGATGTTGGTAGTGATTGGCCCTCTGATCTCTGGGCTTCTAAAAGCTGCTGGAGTTGGTTCTGTAATGTCACACGTTCTACTGTCTGCCTGTAAGGAAATATTAAACCATTAAACCCATTTCAAAGGCCGCCTGTACAAGAGGACAAATGATACCACTCATTCAACATCGCATTCAGAAGAAAGGCTCTGTTGATCTATAACTGAAGATGCAAATATAGAGCATATACAAATATTAACATGGACAAAGAGGTTCTGTACTCCTGTAAATTGCCTCTAATCCCCATGGGAACCCCGGGTACACTGTATAGCACCTTCTGAAAACTGCCTAGTTAATATCAATTATTTATTACTGGTAGTGACTGCTGTAAGTTGCAAGTTTAGAATTTTAAGCAGCAGTTTGCTGAAGCTGAGTGATGCACAAAGCTTAATCCATCTGGTGCCAACTTAAGATCCCAAACTGTGAAGTCACAACAAACTTAAGGTCAGATCACGATTGCTCTTGCTCAGCTGTGCATGGGAAGGGAAGGGATGCCTGTTGCAGGAGGCCCTAGCTCTGGGGAGTACAGGTATTGCTTACTCCTATTCCCTCTGCAGAGCAAATCACAGGAAGGTCAAGGGGAGGGGACAAGGTCATTGCCCCCAAAACAGGACTAGTGCATCAGCAGAACTATCTCCTTCATCCTGAAGGATAGAGCAGACTGTGTACCCGCCTCCCACATAGGACAGTGGTGAAAATACCACAGTGTAGTCAATAGACTACACAACCATAGCCCATACACAACCTCTTAATTTCCTGTTTTACTCTGTATGTGCTTTATAAGTAGTCTGCACGCATGTCTAGAACTTTGGAAAACCACAATTAAATAAACATACAATATTGTGCATAACTGATATTGCACGTATGATTATAGTGCAACCCTAGCAAAGAAAGAGAGAAAGTCCATATATGCAAATATGAACACAGACACTTATTCCAGGTACGGAGAGATCTATATAAACAAAAATATGAAGATGACATCCATAATAAATTGCATTTATCTTGCACCTGTGTGGCTCAAGACAGACAACATTTAGTCTTGTGTCAATGACGGATTTAAACTCCAGTACCTCAAAACTTTGCAGAGCTAGAAACTGAGGCTTCGTAACTATAGGAAAAGAGAGACACTCAGCTTTTCACTAGCAGACATAGTTCTTCCTTTTGCCAGGGTATGTTCCCACATACAACATTTTACCATCAAGACGTTGTTATGTACACAAGGGTTTTAAGACCTTTCTAAGAGATGTTTTAAGTTTATTAGTTTTAATTTTTCTCTCCTTTGACAGTGTGTGGTTGGATTCACAGTAACGAAGACACAGGTAGAACAATATAAGAACTAATCCCAATACATTTTTTAAATTCGCTAAAAGATTTCCGGAATAGCTTTTCTGTAAAATGTTTCATATAGAGAATACATAGTGAGGTGGGGTAGTATAACAGGTTTTACTGCACATATACTTTAAAAAAGGCCGAATTTTCAAATGTGGGTGCAGAAGTTGCGTCAACCAAAGTGCATTCACAAATATCGGTTGTCTGTGTGTATTTTTCTGAGAGTCCACGTTAGGTGCTCATCTTTGAACAGTTCACCCTTGGAAATATTTTATTACTTCATTTAAAAAATCCAGTTCTCTAGAACAGGAGTATATGAAGTTTGCACCCAACTGAAGCCTTCACTGACAACTTGCTAGGAAACTTGACAATATATTAGTTAGCCTCATATTTGATACAGCGATGCTGGCCACTAAGGCTATGTGTACACTGCAATGAAAACCAACAGCTGGCCCATGCCAGCTGACTTGGACTTGTGGGCTTTGGGCTGTTTCATGGCAGCGTAGACTTCCAGGCCCAGGCTCTAGGATCCTGCAAGGTGGGAAGGTCTCAGAGCTCAGGCTCCAACCCGAGCCCGGAAGGCTACACTGCAATGAAAAAGCCTTGAAGCCCGAGCCCTGCAAGTCCAAGTCGTCTGGCACGGGCTGTTTAGTTGCTGTGTAAACATACCCTAAGACTGAAGCACGTTTCATACAATACTCTATCTTGATTCAAGCAGCCTTTTACTCAGCTCAAAATGAAGCAGTACATGAAGACTCTGTCTCCAAGAGTGGCCATGGGCTACAATTTATAACTTTAGGAGTTGCACTTGGTGTGTACATTTACTTCCCTCTGCTCTAAAATTACTGCAATCCCAGGACATATTCAAGACATGGACAAATCTGAACGATATTGATTGAGGCCACAAGAAAATGGATTCATCTGTGTTTCAAAAAGATACATAAAGATACTTTCTAGGAGCAGAAGGGGGGGAGGGATAGCTCAGTGGTTTGAGCATTGGCCTGCTAAACCCAGGGTTGTGAGTTCAATCCTTGAGGGGGCCATTTAGGGATCTGGGGCAAAAATTGGGGATTGGTCCTGCTTTGAGCAGGGGGTTGGACTAGATGACCTCCTAAGGTCCCTTCCAACCCTGATATTCTATGATTCTATGAATTCTGGATTCTCCAGTCCTGAATGGAAGGCGGGGGAGAACACTGCATGGAGCTTCTTGTAGCGCCTTGATTCAGGGCTACCCAACCTGGGTGCAAATTAGGGCATCACAGGAGCAGCCCTAACTTAATGCTGGCGTATGATTAGGTGTAGCCAAACTCTGCTCCACTGTGTCCCATCCTCTCCATCCCCTTCTGCTGGAGGTTGGGGACGGTTAGTGTGATGGCTGGCTCAAGAGGCGGTGCAAACACCTCTGCCACCTTTCTGCTGGCTTGAAATTCTTCTTGCTCACAAGGACTTCACCACTGGTTCTTTCTGGCTAGTTCAAAGTGTACTACTTACAAAGTGGTCTTAAGGAGACTGCAGAAACTGGACCTAAATTTCCTGGGATGGAAGCTTGACTCCTCTATCCATTGACAAAGCTATCTCCTGACATAGCCATGAATACTCAACATACACTAAATTAGGGTACCATCTTAACTAAAATACCCATATTTGTGGGTCTTGCTATAAGCTTCTAGTTTTCTCTTTTGCGTGAAAGATTTAATAAAAAAGTGCAAGACAGGTGATGTAAAGTGCTGTTTACCCACAATGCTTTCAGCACATTTGATTATATGTCCTACCCCTTTAAGCATAGGTACTTATACATTAAAAGTGACCATGCAAAAAGCACTACCTTTTTATCAGCTTTATATTTTTGGTCTTATCTACCTCCTTTATATTTTTGTATTTTAGTATTTTTTTAATCTTGTTAGTTGTGCAGAACTAACATAGCTCTGTGACAGTGAGCTGGATCCTTTCCTAGCTCAAATACCATCAACAAAATTGTTAACTACGTTCCAAATACGGAATCTTTATAGTTGGAAATGTCAGAGCCAGAAAGAATCCAGATGACTTCTCAGACCCCAGGTTGTATTTGCAGGACTGACAGAAAATAAATGTTTTTTCTTCTAATGTACCAAGTGGATCTGGAAAGCACTAAAGCAATAAAGGGGAGATCCCAACATGCCATTGTACAGTTACTTCTCAAAGCATAACCACACTAAGCTATATACATCTTCTCTTCCTTTACTTTTGCCTCTTCCTTCCCTTCGCCTACACAGTTCTGTGTACTATTTTAAAATCACTCCCACAATCTGTCAGCATTGGATTATACTGTAAACTCCCAAGACACACGCTTTTCTAAGGTCAAGCAAATTATTTTCACTTGCGATTACGCTCTGATATCTACATATCTATTCACTCACCTCTTATCCTTTTCTCAACTTCCATTTCAGAATATTAAAATAAGAAACATAAATCACATACAGTGAGAACTAACCTGAAAGAATACAAACTGTTTCATAGGTGTGACTAAAAACTTCCTATACTTGTAACCTTTATTTATATGTTTCCCTCACTAGAGCATCTTTTCTTACAGTTACTCCTGCCCAACCTCAATTATTTTTGAAAGGCATTATACAAAAATATTGGTTCCATTTATTCTTTATTAGACTAAAAGTATTAAAGCTTACTCCATTCCCATATTTCCTTCATTTCATTACATAAATGAATACTATGCAACAGACATGCATGCACACACACAATAGCCTTGCGAATTACAGGATCATATATTCTTGAGCAGTAGCTATAACTCTTTAAACAGAGTCCATACCACCTGCTAGAAACACCTACTCCCAGACCATGTGTGTCCAGTTTTGGGCCCCACACTACAAGAAGGATGTGGAAAAATTGGAAAGAGTCCAGCAGAGGGCAACAAAAATAATTAGGGGGCTGGAGCACATGATTTATGAGGAGAGGCTAAGGGAACTAGGATTGTTTAGTCTGCAGAAGAGAAGAATGAGGGGGGATTTGATAGCTGCTTTCAACTACCTGAAAGGGGGTTCCAAAGAGGATGGATCTAGACTGTTCTTAGTGGTACCCCCAGATGACAGAACAAGAAGTAATGGTCTCAAGTTGCAGTGGGGGAGGTTTAGGTTGGATATTAGGAAAAACTTTTTCACTAGGGGGGTGGTGAAGCACTGGAATGGGTTACCTAGGGAGGTGGTGGAAACTCCTTCCTTAGAGGTTTTTAAGGTCAGGCTTGACAAAGCCCTGGCTGGAATGATTTAGTTGGGGATTGGTCCTGCTTTGAGCAGGGGGTTGGACTAGATGACCTCCTGAGGTCCCGTCTAACCCTGATATTCTATGATTCTATGAGCAGTATTTTGTCATGCAATATCATGGGCTTCAGTATTAAAATACATAATTACAGATCATCCTCACTGCTGTGTGTATAGTTAGGGATTAATTTACTTCTAAACATCTAAAGGCCAAATACTGAGATTCTTACTCAGCTTTTACTTAAGCAAACTTCCCTCTGAAGTCAGTGAAAATGTTTCCTGTGTAAGAAATGAATAAGGACCTCAGAGTATGGCCCTTACTAACTATGGACCCTACCGTGCTCCTAATCAAGTCTCAGAGTTTAGTCACTGCTGACAGTGGGAACAAGCTGAGGTCCCAGACTGTATCAAAATATTTCAATGTGCCCAGATCTATTCTTTTATTTAAAAAACCCAGGCACTTTATACAGAAGAAAATAAAACACATAAGTAAATGATGGAATAACATTTTAAAGTTAACAGCTGGTATCTGAATACACTTTTATATTGTATAACAGAATACCACACACAAAACCAACAGAGCATACTATCAGGTATCATTTTATTCTATAATCATTTTAATTGTTTGGCTTCAATGGCACATCTTTACAAAACCATTCATATAAAATTTCAGATAAATCCTGGCGTTTTATCTACAGAATGTAGATGAACAGGGGCAACAAAAGGACTGACTGCTTTTTGATGAAAACCTGTAGTCCATGCTTCACTCACACGAGGGTATTTTTGTCTATATCTTTTTATTCTAGGGCTCCTTTATTCATTGCTTTGACAAAGAGCTTGCCCCTTGAGGATTTCAAGGAAGCCATTAAGTGCTTGGCTTGGGTAGATGATTCCCACCCCCAGCTCCACCAATGTCATCTAGCTATGGTATTATGTCCAATGCATCGTGCTGCAAACCACAGGGAGTCCACAGCGGAGTCTGCCATGGAAAGGCACTGTCAAAGAGATCTAGGGAAAACTGATTTTATATCTTTGGGCCTGACCGAATTGTTCAGGCCAAGACAGCTCAAGCAACACACAGGCCAAGGCTGCTAATGCCAGTAGAGGGTCAAAAGTTGGCTCATTTGTGCATCAGGGTGTCTTTTAATCAAACGTCCATGGGTTCCTTAGGCCATAGACATACTATTGAGGAAATCAGTCTGATTAACCAAATTGTTAAGCGCCTCGGTAACCTTGAGAAGTACAACTGAGGTCATTTTATGTAGGCATTGTAAAAAACTTTTGTGACTGTCTTGGGAATCTCTTTTGGTTGGCTGCTCCCATTCTGATTTGATCATGTTCTCTATAACTAGACAGAGAGATGCAGGCTGGGTTTTTTATATTGAAGCTGAAGGTAAGTACTTGTTTGTTGTTTCACTTTCCCTTTGACCCATGGTAGAAAGAATTTTCTTGGATCGCTCTCTCTTCTGGCCTGGATTCTGAGTTCTCCTTACTCTGAAGAGGAGGATGAAAGGGAGGATTTCTGGCTTCTAGACATTTCCTATTTTCTGAGTGTCATATCTTCTCTCTGAAGAGAGACCGAGACCACCTTAGAGACCTTTTGTGTTTACTCTTAGCCTTTGGGCTTGCCCATTTGCTCTGATCAAGGGAAAACTGATATGAATGTTCTGTTTTACTCCTGGTTTTGTGCTCTCCTTTAACATTGAACCATGGAGGAGCTTAGTTCAGTAGCAGAGAGTCTTTCCCCTGGGGTTGCTCTTTGCCAGGTGCTCCTTTTCTGGGGAGGGTTCTTGAAACAAGAATCAGAAGAGATGCTTCCTGAGTTGGCTCAGGTCCCCTGAGCTTCTTAAGTTCAGCTGGCCAGGCTGAGCAGGAGGGATGATGATCTGATTTCACATAGCCAGATCCTATGTGTATTTGGGACAGTCTGGCTTGACAACATGCTAACAGTGGCGCCAATTCCAGGGAGGCACATGAAGTGGCTGAAAAGGAAGGTGGTAGTATTAACCACTTCAGCGTTTTCATGGACGGAGATACAAGGGGGTTTTAGAGAGAGG
The DNA here is from genome assembly GCA_037349315.1 of Chelydra serpentina. Taxonomy (NCBI): domain Eukaryota; kingdom Metazoa; phylum Chordata; order Testudines; family Chelydridae; genus Chelydra; species Chelydra serpentina. The sequence continues at coordinate 36,655,312 of JBAIAC010000042.1, forward strand.
CACTTATCTCTGGCTGATGAGAAGCACTGGTAAGTAAGTGGAAGTAAGCGGTGGTCAGCAGCAACTGGGAGGGAGGGGGAGACAAAGGTGATGGGAAAACAGTGTCCAATATTATGCTGCAATGGCCTGATGTATCAGTCCAGGATTTGCAGCAAGTGTGGAAGGTGGCCATTCTGGAAGTCTATAGGGTCATGCCTGGCACTGCTAAGGGAGCTTGGGAGGCAAAGGTGATTAAGCCTCCTTTGAGCCTCTTCCAACCCTGGGACCAACCAGGGGCTGCTCTAATTTATGCATGATGGAACAGTCCCCTAGGGACCAGTCTGCCAACCTAGGATCACTGGAGTGGAGGGCACTATAGCTGTAACCCCTCCTGCTCCTGGAATAATCCCTATTATAGGCTTGGGAGAGAGAGCAGAGAAAAACCAGCATAGTAAACTCTGTGCCAACAAGAACATCCCCTTTAAGTCCTCTTGGCTGAGGATCTGTCCCTCTCAGAGGGGGCTAGGGCCCTGCTGAAGTTGGAATCTTAAGAAATACTCGAGTCACTGAGTCTTCCAGCTAGTGTGGAGCTGGGGCTCCCTATGAAACTACCTCCAGAGAGCCCATTCACGACAGTGGTACCTCTGTGTGTTTCTGTGCCACTGCTAGTGCTTCTGGTTTGTGGGGTGGGTGCAAAGCAAGGCCTGAACTCTTGTCCTCTTTCAAAATATGCACTGACTGCTGTGTGTGGGCACCTAAGCAGAGTGGGTAGTTGCTCCTATCAGTTCCAGTACTGGGGCTGAGGCGGGTAACCCAAGCAGGCAGAAGGTGCTTTTTCAAGACAACAATGGATTATTCACTGTCTGACTAGGCTGCAAGACAGCTCCACAAGAAGCTTACAGCATTTTGTGTCTCTCAGAGATTGGGGAGAGGCAGTGCTGCACTCAGTGGAACAAACCCCTTTGGCCTGAAAAGACAGACTCCTACAGAGCACAGATTGATTTCCAGCTGGGACAAGCACAGAAACCAATCCAGAGTCAGTTTAAGGATTCTAAGGGTTTCCAATGCTCTACAGCTCAAGGGAAGCCGGGGGTCTGGGAGGTGCCTGTTCCTGTTCTCAGGAAATAGTCTGAGCTAGGTATTATTCCTAAGTGGGCAAATGTGCCCCCTGCCTGCTGGCTAACAGGTTTAGTCTTCCCCGCGCAATGAAGCATCAAAGGTAAAATCCAACACAGGTACGGTGAGTCTTGATAAAAGAATTCTACTGAAAAGAGAACTGAAACAAAGAGAACTGATGGTTGCTATTTGTACTCTCCATTTCTATTTCAGTTTGTTTTTAGTGAAAATATAATAACTGAGATGAGTATCTGAATAAGAGTGAGTTTTCAATACTGAATGACAGCATTTGAAAAGTGCGACAAGGTATAACATTTTTCTCTTTTGAATTCACTGCTTTGGAAGGTGTTTCTCACTATGTGTGGGGAGTGGGGAAAGGAACGTAAGCAGCTGGATCTAGTGCACTGCTTAGCGACCTAATTCTTGAGCGTCATGTTCAAGTTACCAGGAATCAGGCAGGAGCCACACAAACTCATCTGGACGGGTTCAGACCCTAGTCAGGTCATCATGAATCAGGACATAGTCAGGATACTAGTAATCAGGCATATCAGAGTCAGAAGCACTGGACGAGGTGTCCAAGCAGCAACCAGATAGAGCCTAATTGTGCAGACAGACACCTTCCTGTGTCTCTCTTTGGAAGCCGTGACCAATTAGAGATCCTGGTGTTCCTCCAATCAGGGCCCAGAAGAGGCCTCACTGATGTAGCTTTTGGTTTCTTGTTCTCTCCGTTTGGTCAGCAAGGAGTGATCAACTGGGTGTGAGCAGGGAGGTGTCAGTTGACTAGCAATCTTGCAGGTTCAAGAACCGTGGGGACATTACAGTGTGTGTGTGTGTGTGTGTGTGTGTAAAATGTAAACTATCATTAACTTAGATGTTTCAATAACAAAAGTATACACGTTTACATATATGTACACAAAAACAAAATACCTCAAATGAACTGAAGTGTTGTGTAATGATAAAGGAGGCAAGTTGCTATTGTAAAGTCTTTTTGTTATATATACACAAAGTCCTGTGTGGCAGATACACATGTACTTAAAATAAATGAAGAATAAATATTAAAGAAAACATTTTGATCCTGATTCTCAAGACACTGGGTTTGTAACTGACCACATAAATCCTGTGACCCATGTTTCCATGTGTAAATGGGATATGGTGTGCACTAAAAGCTGGATTTTCAGTGTTCATTTTTGGTCTAATATTACCACTGATCTCAATGGGTGCCAAGTTAGGCCAATATTGAGTGCTTTTGAAAATTCACCCTAAGGGGACATTCAATCACAATAACTGCTTACACAACATAGACATGCTATCGCACACCTAACATTTTGAAAATCAGGCCCTCATAGCTAATTCATTTGCTACGAGCCATAGTGATGCACTCAAACTTCGTCATATGCAGAAAAAAACAGAAAGTAGCTATTCTGGAAATACTGTATTTCCAAGACCCAAAGATTTTCCAACTACTATTTTTGTTATTCATCATAGAATCTCAGGGTTGGAAGGGACCTCGGGAGGTCATCTAGTCCAACCCCCTGCTCAAAGCAGGACCAACCCCAACTAAATCATCCCAGCCAGGGCTTTGTCAAGCCTGACCTTAAAAACCTCTAAGGAAGGAGATTCCACCACCTCCCTAGGTAACCCATTCCAGTTCTTCACGACCCTACTAGTGAAAAAGTTTTTCCTAATATCCAACCTAAACCTCCCCCTCTGCAGCTTGAGACCATTACTCCTTGTTCTGTCATCTTCTACCACTGAGAACAGTCTAGATCCAATCATCAACATCCAACACTGTAATTGCAAATAACCATTTTAATGCATCTAAATGTATGCTAAGTGAATAGAAAAATAAGATTAGAAATCATGTGATCTTTAGGCTTTTAAGGGGACAAGTGTACGGTGATTACTTACACACATATAAATACACAGATATTGTCACTCATACCCATGCCCACATAAGAGAACAGCAAACTCTTACCAAGATTAGTAGAAGAGCTAAGCAGCTAAAGATGAAGGAGCAGCTTGATTAGAGTTTGAAAGAGTATGGTGGTGGATGGAGAAAGAAGGGGAAAGTGTTAATTGACTAATTTTAATGTAGAGGAAGCAGAGGGACCTAGTTAATAAACTGAAGACAAGGGAGAGACTTCTTTTGAGAACAATCCTGGTGTAGCCACTATCCCACCTTTATGAATTAGACACTTACTCCTTTAGTTGTTTAGTTAACTTCACAACCTGAGATGCCAATGACATGCATGTCTCCACAACCACTAAGTAACGGGAACACATGGTGTGTCCATGTCGTTCAGCACTTTGTGAGGGTTTCTCTCCAGCACGATTTTGCATAGTGACATTTGCTCCATATTCAACCAATGTCTGCAAAGATGTAGAAAGAACACGAGTAGCTGTAAGTCTCTTTAAAACCTCTGCTATAAACTAAGGCAAAGATTTTCAAGTCAATGGGAACTGCCGGGTGTTCCTATTAAGGTTCCTAAAACTGAATTTAGAACCCTGACTTTAGGCACTCAGTTTTGAAAATCTTGGTTTAAATTATTTTTAAAAATCATCCATACAAATAACTCTTCAGTAAGCCAAGCTCCTAACTTGACAATCAAATTTAACAATGGGGAACAGGAGTAATTTTGAATACTGAGCTATCCCTTAAAATGATTATAGAGAGCAGATGATATATTTCCCCCCTTTTGCGTTTCCTGTCCCACAGTTAACTCGATTTGACACCTTTTGTTACTTTGTTTGTGAAATGTAACTTTTATAATCAGTTTTAAATCTACAGTATACACTGGGGTTGAGACTAGTGAATGAAAAGAATGTACATTTGGACACCTGTCAAATTTTGCTTGTGATAATCAGGGGTGAAAGTAAGATAAAATACTTACCAGTACAGGGGCCCGGCTCTGGGTCCCTGGAAGGTGCGGGGCCTTGGGAGGAAGGGGCGGGGCCTTGGGGTCAGCCTCCCCCAGCCAGCCCGTGCCGGCCAGGGCTCCGGCAGTGATTTAAAGGGCCCGGGGATCTGGCCGCTGCTGTGGTAGTGGCGGCGGCCGGGAACCCCGGGCCCATTTAAATTGTCGGGCCCCGGGGCAGCTGCCCCTTTTGGCCCGCCCTGTCAGCGGTCCTGGGGGGTGCAGCGGCAAAAGGAGCAGTGATTTTAAAGCGCTGCCAGTGTCCACTTCTTACCAGTACACCGTACCAGCCTATCCCCTCTGGTGATAATAAGCCTTTTTCAAATGCACTTGTACAAAATTTGTCTTTTTCTGTGAATGACCAACTACCCTGATTTTAAGAATGCCTTACTATGAAATTACCGATCCCAGTTTTTCAGCTCAGCTGGGTTCTTCCTGGCACAGGGAATCCCTGGGAATAATAAGGCCAGCACAGCTAGCTTTCTGTCCTGGTCCCTTGGCATAGGAGCATATTGGAGATGGAAGGTGTGGCAGACTCAGAGGGGTGACAGACACACTCGAAGAACTCTAGTAAATGGGAGTGGCACAACTTTCCTTTACAGAAGCTGTGCTTTTTAAAAAAAATCTATTTAATTATTATTTCAATTTTCCTGGTACTGATTTAAAGCTTACTGGTCTGTAATTGTCAGGTTTTCCCCTACTGGTTTATCTATCAAAGAAAAAAATATTTTCAAAAATTCAGCACAATTTATTCAAGTTAACTCTTCGGAAGGGAAATGGGACTAGTCTTGCATCCATTTATCTTCATTTCCCAGAATGAACTGGAATTGTTACCATTCCATGCAAAATCATTTGCCAATCACTGCTCTTTCACAATTTATCACATAGCTCTAAGGGACACTGTCAAAGTTGGTAGCCTTAAACATTGACCTACCATGACAGTGCTCCCATCTGGTAGGTCCTACACCTTTCGCATTCCTTCCATCTATTTCTTTTCCAACTGATCGTTGCAACTATCTGAAAAATAATAAAAAAAAAACACTAAGATAGGGATTGCGCATGTGCGCTGATTCGTTTAATGTGACTCTCACAATAAACTGGGAGGGTCCACTCCTGACGTCTTTCAAAACAGGAAGGCATCTCACTAACAAGAAAATTCAGGAATCAAAGTTTTGTAATGATCATGTCTCCAAATCAGTTTGATAGATTTGTTACCTCAATGTCTGCTGGTTCAATTTTCCCCTATTGCGCTTACTGCTTACAGATGCCTGAAATGACTTTCCTGAAATTAACACTCCTTGTCTATGACTCTCAAAAAATACTACTACTGGTCAGATACATTTTCTCTGTCTTTCTCTTCCTCCTGTCCCCATATCTTCTTTTTCCCATCTTGGCTTCTGGTTTTTGTCTTCTATCCATGTCGTTGATCTTCTCTTTTCCTCTTTTCTCTATTCTCCTTCCTTTCTGACCAATATCTTTCTCAGATAATCTCCTTTTCCACACAATCCCTTTGCCATCCATCTAGACTAATTCTTTCCCCATCCGTTATTCATCCTGGCAACAATTTGGGCTGCCTAACACAAGAAGCGCTAGCAGCACTGAACACGAGAAACCATTTTTGTGCACAATGCTTCTGATGATCCCCAGGGAATAAGACTGTGCAATGCTGGACTGAGCAGCTAGCTCAGCGTGCAGTTGTTCATCATAGTGCACCCTGGCTGTTTATGGTTTTTCCCCCTTCTGGATAGTTGCAATGGTTTACTCGAAAGAGAAATAGATGGCAAGCATCAGAAAGGTAAGAACTTTCAAAGGAGGTCAATGCCAGAGTATGCCTATCAAACCTGACAGAGTCCCTTTCAGCTCGTTAGAAGTTCATTAACTCATTAAGGGGGTAGACTCATCTTAATGCACATGGAGTCATGTTATCTTTCTATGTATCAATTAAAAAAAACCTCTCTATGAATTCAGTCCTTAATTCTTGTCTCATTACAACAGAATGACTTTGGATTTACACGAGTATAACAGAGTGGAGTTTAGCACTTAAGGTACATACGTTTTTAAAAGTTTCACTTTGAGGCCTACTTGTTCAAGATTTTTTATGGTTTTAATATCTTTTTATTATAAGGATTTATTTCTTACCTATAAGGTTCTCCATTTTGATATTAAGGGCTTTTAATCTGCAGATTTTTAAATTTAAAGGAGCTCTCTGAAATAAGTGTAGTTAGTACTCTACCTGTATACATCCTAAATAGCCATGCTGGGCAGCTACGTGTACTGCACTGTTACCATCCTGGTCAACTTCATCCAAAGAAATCCCTTGTTCTTGCATGAACTGGAGAAGCCACAGAAGTATTTTCTCCTAGTGAAAAAATGTAAGAAAGAAATAAAGGAAAAGGAAAACTTATTAGAGATGGCGCTGGTAACACCGTCTATTGTTAACGTTTCTTGACACTTCTCATAAGATCCTGTTTTCAATTCATGTATCCCGTTCAAAATTCTTCCTTGGAACAATCTCTGGGGATGCCTGCAGTGTTGGCCAACAATGGTGAATGAGCATCATTTTGCTGGGTAGTGTCCTTACGTTTTAATTATCAGAAAATAAAAGTACAATAAGTATTTTAGAGAGATGATTATATAGGATTAAAAACAACTATAGTATAGATATGTTTTTACAAAACTTATCTGGTGAATATTAAGGTCCAAAGTTTTGACGCTATCCTCAAATTCTGTTCCTCCAATTAGCATGGGGCAAATTATGCTATTTAGTCACCTAATTATCATCTGATTGTACCTAAAAATCAAGTAGGTGGATGACTAAATGCTATTGTTTGTACCAGTAGTTGACTGCAAACACAAAATTAGAGGCCAGGTTCAAGCCCATTTAAAAGTTTTCCCCTAGATTTTAGTTCTAGGTAACTTACTGTTAATATTTGTAAACATTAAAATAACTTCCATATCTCAAATGACTACACTCTTCAATAGGTATACCCCCAAATGGCATATATAGATAAATTACTGAATGTTTGAATAATACAGATGAAAAATGTATTATTGAAAGGCTGTTTCAGTGTCCAAGAAATCATTTAGTGTATTTTGAAGATGAAGATTCTGGGAAATGCACAGAAAATAGAGATGTTCTTCAACTAAATTCATTCAAAGAAAATGAAGGATGATAACAGGCAAACTATAAGATTTGGGTAATGTAAAATAATCATAAATGTGATTCACATCCCAATAGACTATAGATATTGATCAGTTATATCTGATATTTTCAAGGCTTGTGACTGTCATCCACTTGCAATAGTTACACTTGTAGAATGCTAGATCTAATTGTTTAAAAAACCCAATGATCTAAGTTTCTCAAAACAAGAAGTTCTAAGCATATGTCAGTCATGATATGCATCCTTCCATTACATGCTGCTCCAGGTGAAGGAGGAGTGACTACGTGATTGTTGGGGTGAGTTTACAGTCTGTTAGTTTGTCTGTGTCATGCTTGATTTGAGTTTATAGTGTGGTCTGTTTTGGGGACTATGTGGGGAGCCTAGAAGCCTGCCAGGCAAGGCTGAGAGCTTCCTAATGAGGTTCTAGCCTGCTATCCTTTAATTCCTGATTCCTTAACAAGGGGGCGGGGCTAGCGCAGTGAGAACAAGAATTTAAAAAGCCTGCTCCCAAGTGACCAGAGGAGCTAGTGAACAGCGGAGTTTTGTGAGGGAGATTAGAGGGGGAGCGCAAGAGCCAAAAACACCTAACAAACATACTGTAAACTTAGGCCAATAAACTCCCCTCAAAAAACAAAGAACAAACAAAACGAGTAAAAATAATGCAGGCAGAAGTCCAGCAGCAGAGTGGGGGCTATCCAGTTTATTGCACTGAGTGAAGCATGTATGCCTTGTGGGCAGCTGGTATATGTGTGCATTAGGTGAAAGCAACTGATGGCCCACAGAGACCAAGTACAGGCTCTTGAGACCAGAGTGACTGAAATGGGGGGAGCTAAGGGATACAAAAGACAAGACTTTCAGGGATGTAGAGTGATCTCAGTCCCAGTCTGACAGCCTCAGTGCTGCTGAGGAGAATGAAAGTCTCAGGGAAGGAGAACATCGAGCAGGAGTGGAGGGAAACAATCCTATAGTTGGGACTCTTCTTCCAGATGATCTCATGGTAATCCTTTTGTACTGAGGATTACCCTCTGTGATGGGGGACGTCTGTTATTAGAAGACAGGTAATAGCAATGGAGGATTTGATTATTAAAAATAGAGATAGTTGGGTTTGTAATGATTGGGAACTGTGCATGATGAATTGCCTGCAGGTTGAAAGGTCGTGGACCTCTTGAAACAGCTAGATAGATTTATGGGCACTGCTGAGCAAGAGCTAATCGTCATGGTTTATATAGGTACCAATGACATAGGGAAAAGTAGGACAGAGGTCCTGGAAGATAAATTTAGGCTGCTAGGAAATAGATTAAAGTCCAGGACCTCCATGGTAGCATTGTCTAAAATGCTTCCAGTTTCATGCATAGGGCCAGCTAGACAGGCAGAATTGCAGTATCACAATGAGAGATCAGTGAGGGGGGGGCGGGGGGAAAGCAGTGGTGGCAAAAATCAGCAACTGGTTCTGTGCTGTTCCCAGTTATACAGGATAAGATGAGGGCTGCTTGTGCACTCCCCCTGTGAAGGCGATCAGGCTTTGACTGGCCACTGAAGAAATTGGGTGGAGAGTAACCTATCCACCAGAGAAGCGAGAGAGGGTTAGCAGCCCATTAGTTCTTTCTCACAAGAGATACTGCAGAACCCAAGAATGACAGGGGTCCTTTGGGGAGGGTTCACTGTCGGGCTTATTTGGGGAAAGGGGAAGATATAGTAACAGAGGGCTGTGTAATCTAGTAGCGTATCCTCCCCCCGAGCTCCCCACAAATCAGTATAATTGGCAGAAGCATCCAAACACTGAATCTTTTAAGGTTATCCATCACTAGATTTATATGTCGATTAGGTGCAGTATAAGATAAGTTTAGTTTACAATGTGCTTTTAGATAAAGCTCAATAAAAAATGGCTAGAGGTAGGCAGATGTTATTCAAGTTTCCCCACACCTTGCACCATTGCCAAAGCATCTAATTCCTAAATTGCCACACTTTTGCCAAATTATTTCAGGCTTGTCTCCTGGAAAGAGCATGTAAATTGTACCAGATTGCTTGGCTGTTTTCTGATGTGGCCAAAAGTCCATTAAGACCATGATGAGATGACTCATCTCTTCTACCAGAGATGAGAGTGTAATGTACAAACCTAATGTGTCACTTAACCCCACCCACAGTCAATAATTTACATCTTGATGGCAGGAACTAGAAGGAGAAATAATTTTAAAACACATTAATTAAAATATGTAATTGTATGGGGCCTTAACATACTGACTAATTAAGAAAGTTTGTATTTAATAATTGAGAGGTTGCATTTAGTAATGAACGTAAGTTCTGTTGCAAAACATTTGACTTGAAGAACAGTATAAAAGGAAATTCTTGCGCAAGCATTGAATCAGTCTTTTTTAAACAGTAAAAACACTCATTTAAAATGGAACCATACCTGACCATAGCAACCTGCATAGTGAATAAGGCTTGGGTGATCTTTTGAGCAACTTAATTCAGCAATGGCTTCTGTTTCGCTCACCATCCACCGTACACACTCCAGTTGACCATTCTAAATAGAGGAAGAAAAGGATTTAAAAAATTCCAGTTGTTTTAGATTCCAAACCACATCTACTACATATGGAAACGTAATGAGAATCATATATGCATATTGATGTTCATGTAAATCATCCTAATTTGTTTGCAAGATTGTGTTTATATCTAATGATAACATATTTGTTAACCCAAGTGGGCTGGCCTAATTATAACCCGATACTGATAACATTTTGCCTACTTAAATTTACCCTGGAGATTTATATGAATAAATTATTCCTCCCTTTCTCTTCTAAATGCCTGTTGTATAGAGTTTCTGGCACAGAATGGCTGCTGAATGACACCACAGATGCGGCTGCATTTCAAGAGTAAATGAAGCGATACTTAAATATTCAAGCTGTACAGAATGGAACTCTGCTTGTGTTACTTATGAGACTAGACCCAGCGATTTAGAAGTCAAATCAATAGGACTACTACTTGTGTGAATAGAGTATGATTTGGCCACATATATTAAACGTTTACTGTCACACAGTTAAAGGAATACTCTATAGATTAGGAGATACAAAATTTGACATGCCTTTACCTGCCATTTCTTATTTATCTTTTTGTAAAACCTTTGTAATGCTCTATCTAAAAAGTTTCAAGTTACTTTACTCACTTTCTTATATTTCTCTCAATTTAAATAAAAATAATTAAAGCTGTGAAAATATTTTAATGTATACTTTTAATCAGTCCTTTAAAAGAAATCTTACATCTCAGATCCTGGCTCTAATGAAGCCAAATTTAAAACTATCTTGATAAAACAGTATCTTTTTTACCACCCCTCAAATAAAATCTTCTATTTTGAGACTTTTTAAATCAAAGAAATGGATTAATAAATGGTAAAGTCATCAAGGAAACCCTTTGTAATTTGCAGGGGGTTTTCACACAAGTTAAAACAAATTATTAATATGGCAGTGTGACTTGTTTGATACAGCATTTACTCCAATTCAACTCTCCAGCTCATGAAAGAATCAGAATGAAGTCTTAAATTACATGGCTTGGTTGGAATTCATTCAGTCCTTAATGGAGAATGAGGCGCATCACACAAACTTCTTCTGAAGCATGTGACAGTGGTCATTGTCAGAGACAAGACACTAAACCATTAGAATAATCTAGTATGGGAATTCCTGCTCCTATACACAGACACTGGGTCTGTACACTAGTGTAAATCAGGATTAACTCCATTGGAGTTATACTGGTGTAAAACAAGTGCAAGGAGAATAAAACCCATTATAAATTATATTGGTGCCTAAAGAGTTGCAGGGATAGGGATTAAAGACTATGAAATTTAGTTATGCCAGAACAATTTTACAACTTGAAGGCCAACACAAGCACAACACATAATAATTAATGGAACTCGTGCCTGAGTCTCCTACATGATACAGTACCCCCTAATAAATATATATAGTGCTTTTTATCTCAAAGGATGCCCACACGTTTTATAAATAAAAGGAATGGCTTCATCAACTACTGAAAAAGAGCTACGCACTCTGGGAAGGAAGACAACAAAGTTAACAGAGTATAGCAACGCTGACAGGTTAAGATAAGAAGTAAAGAAAAATACTATACCCAATTGAAACTGCAAGAGGACTTTAGGTAGACAGAATGTAGATACCCAGACTTGAATTTGGCCAGGACAGTCATTCTAAGGCTACGTCTACACTGCGTACCTTACAATGGCATGGCTGTGCCACTGCAGCCACGCCTTTGTAATGTATGCAGCATAGCTGCTCTTTGTTGCTGGGAAAGAGCTTTCCTGGTGACAAAATAATACCACCTCCAACGATGGACAGTAGCTTCATCCCCGGGAGAGTGTTTCCCACCGATGAAGTGCTGTCCACACTGGCGCTTTTTGTTGTTGAAACTCTTGTTGTTCAGGGAGGTGATTTTTATACCCCTGAGCGACAAAAGTTTTAATGACGAAAGTGCAGTGTAGACATAGGCTCAGATCCCTATAACTCTGAAAAGCAATTTACTTACCAAGAGTAGTTAGACATCGATTTAATTCCTTATTTGAAAGATGGCAGTTTAGTTTTACTGTCAAACTTCCTGCATACCATTGGATTTTACTACAGCACAACAGTACTATAAAGTTTCATGTTTTACTGTATAATAGATTTTCCCATAAGCTTTAACTTTTTCCCAGATGACATTCATTTTTGTAGTTTCTGACAGGCTGCACTCTGTGCTCTGCAAGAGGTAAATTTTAACTTTGATCTGATACTCCAAACTGCTCTTGATATCTAAGAAGTTTCAGCTTCAGATGTGGCACTTTGAAAAAAGTAGCATTAGAAACTACCAAAAGTTTACCAACACGTATTTCCCATACTTGTCTTCAATGCTATACTCATCTGAGTGAAAAACAAGACATAGTTATAGCCAGTAAAGGAATACTAGTCTGAATCTGAGTTAATAAATAAAAGTATTGAAATACACTGAAAAATACTGAAATATAACAGCTGATTTTTCTTAATACCAGTTAACTAATTTAAAGTTAGGTTAATGTGTATGTGAAAAAAAAACAACAACAATCCATTAAATGATACAGTGGTTTATGGCTGACATTAACTCTTCAAAAGAAACACATTTTTTATTTACTTATATGACATCAATCAATGCCAGAAATACCCCCTTTTTGCTTTAATTTAGCAAAATAATTGAAAATAACAGTCTTGGTATAAGCATTATTTATAGCCATCACAGATTATTTAAGACCAAATCACCTTTATTGCTAACCCAGCTGGAGTTAGTTGTTCATTGTTCCGTTCATTCAAACAGTCTTCTCCCATCAAAGAAGTGAGATGTTGCAAGCACTCTGCATGTCCCTGTGATGCTGCTATGTGCAACAGATTGTTCTCACTTTCATCATGAATTTTGTCCAGATTGTCTGCTGCTAGGTGTGGCTGTGCAAAAAGGAACAGTGGAAAAGTCAGCATATCAGTTATGCAATTTAGGATAAAAATTTAAACAGGATATCAAGACTCATGGTTCAGGATATAAGCCAAACACTTAATCCCAGGGCCTATGAAGAACCATTCTCCATGCACATGTTTTTGTACATTTGTTCATAACAGGGGTTTTACACTTTCCTCTAAAGCGTTTGGTGCTGGTGTAATCAGAAACTAGAAGGACTATTGGTCTGATTCAGCAGTTCCTAACAAGATTCCCATATACAGAGAAAGGTCATGTCCTGTGGTTTGGGCTCTCTCTATAGTTTCTGGTAACTATCTGACAGACTATACTCACATTTTGAATTTTTTTTAAATTTGTCCCTTTTCTTTTTTGCCACTATCTCTAGGAGTAATTTGGCATAAAGTGTCCATGACTCCCCTTAGCAAATTTGCCTATGCTTCTCCCCCACCCCCCAACCAGTTTCACGTGCCACTAGGAGGACAAATAATTGAAAAAAGATCAGATTTATCCTAATTCATGGTAAAAGTGACAGCTTATATTAAGTACAGTGAAAAATTTAATTAAGCTTTGAAACGTCTAAATGCTGCTTTAATGTGTTAGCTAGTTCTGTTAACATTATTTGTATTGAAATAGTGCTTAGAATTATTGTATTAACCAATGCACAGACATATGGCAATATGTGATCCTTGCCTGAATCTAATTTTAAGACAAAACATAACTGTATTTCAGAAACAACAGGAGAGAGAGGAAGAAGGGAGGACAAAGGTAAGGAGTAACAGTGACAAGATCATATGGTTATGCAGATTAGCTAACATACAATCTGATTAAATTAGGTGTTTTATACAAAAATCCTCCACATTTCTTTACTTCCAGTTTTTTGAATTCTGTTTTTATTATTTTTAGTATTGTGATCTATTCTTCTGCCTATTTCTAGTCTTTGAATAACTCTCCTTTTGTCTTTGTTGCTGTGTTAATTATGTGCCATTGTGCTTGCTTTAGACTGGTAAAGCTAAACAAAAGATAGTACAAAATAGTGCATGCACTGCTACTCTGACAGCCTTTCTGAGTCTTGCTTTCCCTGCATCATGATGTTAATTTGCAACTAGTTACTTTGGAAACACCTATTCATGGTTTCTGATCAAAGAGCTGGAACTAACCAAAACTTTATATGGGTCGGAGGGCAATCAAGCTTTAGTGTGAGCTCCCATCTGTGAATGCTGCTGCAACAAACTGGCATAAACACTCCTGAATAATAATCAGACTACAACAGAAGCCTCTCTGTTCCCATGGTCAGCATCTGAGTAGAAAGTGATGTAATCCACAAATAACTGAACAAAGTGAACTACAAACATTCTGCAAGGCAAAACTTCCTAAAGAAATAAATTGTAATTTAGTAAACAAGTATATTTTAAGATGAGAAGCATCTGCATTTTATATTATTTCAGTTTATTACCTAAATTACTAATCTTGTCCATCATGACTACCTAAGATTAAATATCATATTTGTACATAAACTTCACAAGTTTCATTTGAAAACCCATGCACTCAGTTTCTAATTAAAGGGGATCAAATGGAGTTGCAATGTATTCTATGCACCTAATCAACTGTTGACTTATTGTATTGTCTTGCAGATGTGTTTTATTATAAATGCCTTATGAAAAGGATGACACTTACCAGTAATGATATCTGCCCTTCTTTCACAATGTTTAAGATGCTTTTATTTTTTTTCACATCTTCACCCCTTTCCTCTGGGCCTCCTGAGCTGCTCCAGTTCATATTACTGTTCAGTTCATCAAGTTTGTTTTCTGTCACGGCTGTCTGCAGATGAAAAGTCCTCAGCTGGCAGTTTGGCATTGTCTTCTCAGTTTTATGAGCTTGGGGATCGGTAAATGTCCTGTTGAGGAAGCCCTTGCTCTGTGCTTCAGTTTCATGGACTGAGCTACATTTAACTAGAGGCTGGGAAAGCTCTAATTCATCAGCTAAATGCTTGTGCTGATTAAGGACAATGGACTGCGCATTTCTCATCTGAGAGCTTTTCACAGGGGACAGAACACAAAACTGTGTCGTGCTGGCTGGCAAGTTCTCACTGTTTCCTGCAGAGGTCTTGCCACTCAGACCATTCACTGTTGAACATACACCCAAAATCCTTTTCTCTGGAGCCACCTTGGTAAAAGAAGCAAGTTGCTGGCTTGATTTAATGTAAGGCACATCCAAAATTTCATCCATGTCCAGGTCGTAATGCTCCAGCTCCCCAGGCAAAACACCAGTCTCAATGCTTTTACTTTTAAGGCCCTCTCCATCTCCTGAACACTGATCATCATTCTGAGATGCAGGGTGAGAATCGCTACCTTTCTGGTATTCCACCTTCTGGTTCTTTTGATCATCACTTTCATTGTTCTCTGAGCTCTCCGGCTGGTGCTTTAGTGGGGAAACCCTCTTCACTGGTCTGAACTTACTGTACATATCTGCAATTCCTGTTGGTTTTTGTGCATTTCCAATAAGAGTTGAAACTCCACAGCTCCAGCTAGTGCTTGAAACTACAGAAAAAACGGAATTTGAGTAAGAACAGAATATTAGTATGAGGTGTGTATGTTTATCCTGTTGTATACTTTGAAGATGTGATATTCCAGACCAACCACAAGGAAAAGAAATTTACTAGAAAACATGTTGCATTCACACCTAAGCAGATTTGCAGTTAACCCTACTTCTGCTACAGTAATACCAAAATTAAACAGTCTGGAAAGAAACTCGTTTCAAATTTGACACACATCTTAAACAAAAAGAACTGAACCAAATTTAATGAGAAATATAACCCCCAAGTACATGACACATGTAACATCAATTGGTAAAAGTCCATTGGCATCCATATTAATCCTGTCATAAAACCATGCTAACCTATGCTCTGCCATTTTTATCTCATTGAGCTTCATTGGAAGAGTGGGATATTCTTCTGGGAGTTTAGCAATAGGGTTATTTGGAAATTTCCCATCACAACTGGCTTTCACTGGAAATTTGGATTTTTGACTAAAAGTTCTTCACAAAAATGGTCTGCTTTCTGCAGAAATTGTTTTTCTTCACCAAAGAACTGAAAAGTTCTTGACTCTGGCTGAAAATGAGATATATCTATTTCAATATGCCACTATGGTGCCTCAAGGGAGCTGTAATTCCTTGCCTCATGTCCCGATTCTCCTCTATGTGTCAGGCTCCCCAGCTTGATTTTATGCCCCATTATATATTGCAGGCATTGGACTCCCACGGTGCACCACTTCCCCTCACCAACAGAGAAGATTGTGATGCTTCATAGGAAATGTACTCTGACCAGCGGCGCTTGTACAGGAGAGTGGGAGCATGAGGCTCCTGAACCTCAACTCCCATGAGGCATTATGTCAGAATTTCCCAATCAAAATATCTGGCTTTTTCGGTGGAAATATTTCAGTTCTGTATTTTTCATGGAAAATTTCAAACTATTGATTTTCTTTCCATTTTGTTTGAAAATTTTATGCAGAACTCCTTGATTTTTCAACCAGTTCTAGTCAGCAGAAAAATCCCCCACCCTTCCATAACTACAAAAAGTACAGTCCCAGTTCATCATAACCACAGTGCCCAGAATCAGTGGAACCCCAGTACTAAGCTTCCTTTATATTTATATTTTTAGTGGGGAAGGTGGGAAACTCACCAAATTTCTTTCACTAAAATCAACTTAGATGTTTTCTTTCCAGGTGACCTTTAATGTTTATTAAGAATGAGCACATTCCAAAGTTCAAGAGGCATATTTTAAACATGGTAGATTTATTACTAGCTGTAGTGTATCAGTGAGGTCTAATTTGTGATCACATACACAATCTGTAACAAACACCTTTCTTAAGAAGCAGCAATATACAGTTTTCAATACATTATTGAAGATATGAATCAAAAGAATAGTACTGCTTAATAACTGGAGGTGTCTGACTATCACCTTGATTTCTTTGGAGGCTCTTGTGAATATAGATCAAAGAAAATAATAACAATAATAACAACAAGACAAGTAATTTAGTGGGCCAATACAAAAAACGCATTGTACTGATTTATTTATGTATTGTATAAGATTCTAGGTTCAAAGGGTTACACTTTTATGTTGGTTTTATTTACATGTGAAATTTTTTCCAAGTGATACAGGGAAATGGATACCATATGTTTTCCAGCTGTTTTGTTCTGACAGGAACCATTAAGGACTCTGAATGGAAATGACTTCTGCCTGAGTCTTATGAAAACACTTCTTTCAACAGAAAGGTCTAGACAGAGAAAACGGCATCAAATTTTGTTTGTCGTCACTTTCCTTATGCATAGATCCATTATTCTCTTCCTCGGCTGAAACAAACTACCTCTTTGACACTTTTTAATCTTACAAATTGAAATCCACACATAACAGTGATAGTAAAAATAACCTGATGTTAAGAGAAAGCAAAAGCTGCTTTCTACAAAGCTTTCTTGATTCACCACATGTTATTTCATTCTTGTTTCCTGCATTACATCCACAGTAAGCCACCTTTTGCTCATTACTCACTTTTCCTTCTATTTTGTCCACTACATAAGTCGGACATTTCTTTATATTTATTGCCTACAGAAAAGCAGATTTAAACACAAAACAATTATCTATGTTTCCTCTAACTCATGAATATATCTACTTATTTAAACAGAAAGATGGATATTGCACATAATACAGGATTAGAAGGTTGTGGCATTTACCCACAGGCCCCTATAGGGAGTGAGGCTGATCAGACAGGCAGGCACAATCTCTTCTAATGCTGCTTCCTGTGCATGGGGATTGCATATTTTGCACCAGCCATTACACTGACAGAGTGCTGATCCCCCATGCACACCGGCCCCACTCCACAGACCTGTGCAGAGAGGAGCAGGGCCATGACCTTGCCTCCTCCCCACCCCCTTGTCATGGACGTCTTCCTTAAGAGATCAGTGGGGGGGTTTGATTTCCAGAGAGCTGAGGGCTCAGGGATTGCTATTGTGAGTAGCTTTTACACAGCTGCTCCAGTGGGAGAAGGCTCTTACTCTCTCCCCCCCATACACACACACTCATGAGGTCATGCAGAAGCCATTGACAATCAGGGTCAAATAAAGGCTAACTGCATGACTACTCTAGAAACCATGACACAGACACTGAACTGGAACCCAGGAGATCTTATTCAGTTCCACGATCTGCCGCACACTTACGTAACCTTTGGTACATCACTTACATTGTGTGTCTCTGTTTCCCAACTATAACAAGGAGATAATTCTTCCCTACTTCAGAAGAACTGAAGAACCCAGGTTTCCTGAAGCCCATGATAGTGCCCTAACCACTAGACCATCTTTCCAGTGTGCAAACTTCTCTATGAACTTGCTCAGGAACAGAAGGTTTGATACTGGGTGGTAGTTGGCTAGATCTGATGTCAGGGTGGGTTTCTTCATCGCTGGTTAGACAATTGCATGTATGAAGGAGAAAGGGAAGATTTCTTTTCTGAATGAGGAATTGGCTATTTTGGTGGTGAGTGGCACCTGCTGTTCATGATACTCTTTCACCAACCAGGAGGGTCATGGTTCAGAGGGTTTGGGTTGAGACTTTTTCCAGGTGTTCAATACTTCTAGAGGAATGAAAGGACTGAACTCTGGGAATACAGAAGGGCTGTTCGTTGGCCAGTATAGGGGGAGAAATTCCATGGAGTCTCAGAAGCCTTTCTGAACATGTGATTCATCCCACTTCGGTGAAATATAGTTCCTTGCAACACTTGGTGCTTGGTTCTGCTGTTGACTCCAAGCAGTCAGGGTTAATGAAGAGATTTACCACCTAGAATACCTCTTTAGCAACTTCAGAGGCTGACCTACGGAGGCTGAAAGACAGGTTTCCTGACCTATAATACTGCTTTAGCATAGACTTTGAGAGATTCATTCTGTTTTGACTTGTCTGTTTCAGCCTTTGTTTTCCAATATTGGCATTCAAGTTTCCACCCCTCTCTTTTCATTGGATACAGTGTGTCAGAGAACCAAGGATGTCTGTGTAAGTTATGGGGAGTAGGGTACTGCTTGGAGGCCACTGGGCCAATGGTCAAGACTAGAGCATGATGATGATATGCTACTGTTCGTAAGCATGTTTTGGAATTTGATGGGCTCCATGAGTCTTCATAGTCATATCAGGGTCCTGGGTCTTTCTTGTTTTCTGAGAACTGGGAGAGCTGTGATCATTTCCTTAATGAGATGAGTGTCTTTACAAGATAGTAGCTGGGTCATGATTTAGTCTATAATGACATTTAGCTGTATGGGTTGGACTGGAGATGACATGTGAAAGTGCTAAGGAAGCAAGTGAGGAGATGTGTTTTGGGGCTTTTGAATGTGAGATGTTGTCAGCATGGAAGCTGAAGTCTCGCAGGATGGCAAATCTGGAATATTCATCACTGTTGCTGACAAGGTATCGATGATCTCCATTAATGAACCTTTTAGGCTTTCAGTGGTTTGTAAATGAGCACATCATCTATGTTAGGCTTGGTTTTGATTGGCCCTCATTTCTATCATCAGATGAATTAATTCATTTTACCTTGTCTTAATGAAACACCTCTTCTCTGCCTCTGCAGGACTTGGTAACAGCTTCCAATTTCATATCATCTGACAATTCCCTTATTGTGGTGTTTACTCCCTTTCTATGATCAGTAATGAAGACTTGGCTTAGCACTGATCCCTATGGTACCACATTAGAAACCTGCACAACATTTTAAAAAAATCTAGCCCTTTATGTTTTAAAGTTACCATTTATATACTGTATAACCACTGGAGAGACAGGACTAAATATATGGATGATTTTACATTTGGAATTCTGCTGCCATCTAAAATAAATGCCTTATCTTTCCTCTTGTGGTTCATTGCTTCATCAGAGCCCTTTGAATGAATTAAGACTTTCATTTATTCCAGGTCCAGCTGTCTTGGACTTAATATACAGACACTGAGGCGCAGTCTACACTAAGGAATTTTTTAGAAAAGTCCTCACAGTTGTTCACACTGATTCATCTCCACCAGTGTTAGCAAAGTTGGGGCTTTAAGAGACAAAGGGATCCTATATATAACAATGGGATAATATGAACCAGTTCTGAATGTATTTCTATTTTAATTAATAACATCAGTGAAATATATTAACAATTTTAACTGAAGGTGGTGCTGTTTTACAGTTTTAATATACTAGCAGCTTCAAAGAGCGCAACTTGTGCTTTGACAAAAGTGCTCTGGCATGAGAAACTTGATTTGTGAATGACCCTATGTGTGTGAGAGTGGGTGTTCTCAACTTCCTGGATTTCAGTTCCACTTATCCATTAGGACAAAGCAAGGTTTGGGGTTAGGATATGACAGAAACAGTCATTAATATTAGCTCACTCTACATGTCTTTCCAAATGATCCATATAGCAATAGCCTCAATGAAGGATTCATTTGTCCTAGCTTGGCTAGAGGAAGAGCATTGCAAATGCTGTCAACTATAACAGATTGGAGGAGAGAAGGAGGGAGATGATAAATGAATTGGGATCTTCCAGACATTGGCTGGACTGATTTTAGGATGTGACCAGGTGAGGTGAGGGAAAATCCACACTCAGATGTCTGGGAGGGAATCACAAGGTTAATACAGATACAAAATAATGAAGGGGAGGAAATTAGGTAAAAAGAACAGATTTTAGGCTTAAGAGGAATCACAAGTATAACTGCATTACTATACACCCATTATTCTAATTATTGTTTATCTGAACAGAATCTTGTATCTTCCCTTTTTTCAGGGTCTGACATTATCCAATCATTCATTTATTCCAGTAATTTCAAACATATTTAGTTGGGACACACTTAGGAGGCATGATAAATACCCAGAACTTACAAATACAACTGCCACCAAATCATAATTTTACCTTAATACACGTCACATATTGGTAAACTACCAAATAGCTTGATGCATAAATTGTGCAGAGCATACCCCTGGGGAAATTCTCTCTCACTGTGCATGTGCAGAATTCATGGCCCCTGCAGATTTCTTTGCTTACCTGCAGAAAAATTACTTCTGATGGGAAAGCCAAGGGAAGACGCAAGAGAGGTCATGCGCCCACTCCCTGGCAGTGCAGACAGGTCGATTTGGGTACCCAAAGCAGCTGGTAGAGACATAAACCACCACCTGGGGGGCAGTCATGTGTATGAGAGAGAGAGAGAGAGAGACAGACTCCGTCTCTCTCGCTAGCTATTACAGCACTCTCGGCGTGGAGGGGCAGGGCTTTGGGATATTTCTGAAGAGGTAGGCGTGGGGCAGGCTCTGTTCCTTCAGGCAGAGGAGAATATAACAGCCTGCCTGCTTAGTGAATTGTTCCCATTGTTCTTAGTGAATTCCCCAAGAGTATAAAACAGGTGTAAAATTTTTAAGGCTCCTCTACATTGCCAGAGTGGTTTAAAGGAGCCTTATTGTAAAGGACAATATGGCCTTATAAATGCTTATGATGCTTTAGTGATGAGAACTGGTCGAAATTTTTGGACTGAAAATCTGTCCTATCAAAATGTGCTCCATGAACTCTTTGCTACTGACCTTTCTGGACATGGTCAGCAGCCAGTATAAATTGTGAGTGAGTCCCCAACCCTCACTTGTTCTTCAGTTGTCTATGATGCAACACTAAGCATATGGCTGCATGTACCTGTTGACTAATAATTGGAAGCAAAGGGCCAATACTACCTACATTACTGTTAGACAGAGGGGGTTTGGTGATTTCCTCCAATACGCCCCACTCCCATTCTCCATCTATTGTATCGTAGTTTAAATAAATTACCAAAATAATTGAAACTAGCTGGATTATATTGCATTATTTTGACAAAAAAATGCAAAAATATCATGTGCATAATATTTTGGTGCAGAATTCCAGCAGGAATAAGAGCACCAAACCTGGAGGAATAGAAAATTTCAATATTTACTGATAATTTCCCCAATGGGATAGCAATCCCTTGGATATTCTTGTGAACCATGCTTAATTTAGTTCAGTGGATACAGTAGCATCGAGGATTACTGAGCTAACCTTTCACTGCTGGGGACAAGAGGTCAGTTGGCTTACATCAGTAAGTGAATAAAGATCTCACGTAGGATGCTGTTCTCATTCTAGACAGCTATTTAACGACATCACAAAGTCATCTCAGCTAACAGAATACACCTTAGTGCAATCAACGAGCTCAGTGAAGCTGGTTGGGCACTGATGTCATGAATTGTTAGCTCCAATGGCCTTATCAAATCTACCTGTCTCTCCAATGTTCACTCACTATGAGAAAGAAAGCAACCAATTTCATACCGAACAACAAAGGCAAGAAGAGCCAATTTCTGCTCAAGTAAATCATTCTTCTTAGAAAAACACTGGAAATCAAGAGACCTATGGGCTAGCAATATCATGTCAGAAACTGAACTAGCTGGAATTATGTTTAAACGGATTCCTTTAACTCTGGTTGGGCTCAGTATAAATAGGGCCATAAAGGTCCTTGGATCTAATTACCCTGGCCATGAACAGCCCTTCCATGAGGTGGGATGAGACAGAAAACCCTCACAGGATATGTCTCTATTACAGCTGGGAGTAAACCTCCCACTTTGGGTTGACAGACTTGCACTAAAAATTGTTTTGTGGACGTTGGAGCTCTGGCAGAGAATCCTGATAGCCACCAAGGTCAAGCCTAGGGGGGGTCTGCTGCCCAAGCCACAATGTCCACACCACTATTTTTAGTGATCTAGCTTGAGCCCCGCTAGCGCAAGTCTGTCTACTCACACTGGATGCTCACTCGGAGCTGCAGTATAGACATACCCCCGAGTTCTCCCTCCCTGAATCATTTTGTGTCATGAAGGAGAACTGGATGGGCCAGAACTTACCTCATACCCTTTCCGCACAGAATGGGATGTGCTTTCCCCCTTAAATCTTGTGGAAACCCAGGGATCTGGAACCCCAGACTGACTGTGGGGCCCCCTGCAGCTTTACTGAACGCCTAGGTTTCTCTTAGGCTAGTCTACACTTACCCGCAGCGTCGGAGACGTCGGATCGATCTTCTGGGTTCGATTTATCGCGTCTTGTCTAGACGCGATAAATCGAACCAGGAAGTGCTCCCCCGTCGACGCCGGTAATCCTGCTCTGCGAACGGAGCAGGCGGAGTCGACGGGGGAGCTGCGCGCCGCCGTGTGGACCCCGGGTAAGTACTTTAAAGTTCGAAATAAGATACTTCGACTTCAGCTACGTTATTCACGTAGCTGAAGTTGCGTATCTTACTTCGAACTTGTGGGCTAGTGTAGACCAGCTCTTAGACTCCACAGTCCCAGCAATGTGCCCATTAAACAGTAACTCCCTGCTGGTAAGAGGGTCACAGAAAAGATAATGCCCTCACTTTGCATTAACTCTGTTAATTTGTACAGGGCATGAGAGAAAGTGAGAGACTGAGGAATGCATTTCCCCTTAGCCACAGATCCTTGACCTTCGGGTGACAATAAAACAAGAAGATGCCATGGAGGTGATAGGCCCAACCCTTTTACACCAGAGAGAAAACCCACCTGGAGGGGATTCTTCTCTCAGACCCTTTGGCCCCTTGTTGACCAAAATAATGGACAGTGAGAAAAAAAAGATGCATTACTGGATTTTTGAAAATAAGAAGTGAAATCCAGATGACCAAGGGCCCTCAAAGAGCAGCAGTCAGGCAATAAGGACAAAAAAAGAACTGTTGAAAAGTTTGGGGGGAATCCATGAGAAAGCATGCTGATTGGCAAATAATGTTATGTTTTCCTAGGATTAAAGGTATTTAGAGCAATTGAAAATCAATATAGCTAAACACTTTCTCATGTTACCACCACATTATTCAAACATTTATATGAAATGGGTGAAGAAAATGGTATTGCCTAAACCCTATTCTTACACCATGAATAACAGATTAGCAATGATGTAATACATTTTAGTCTCATGAAGAGGTTCTGGTGATACAATTCAGTTCAAATTGTCCTGTAGTGACATTGCTGTACACATATCTTTCATTTTTTTAATATAAAATAAAAATGTATCTATATTTTTCTGGATTCTTGACCCCTTGATTGAACTTGCTGAACTAAAATAGAAAAGAAAAAAACACCAAAAAAACGATTCAAACCCACAGCTGGAGGCAAAAAAAATGGCAATTTATTTTTTCTGTAGTACACCTAATCCAATGTATATTAATGCGATGTGTGTGTAAACGTTTCTAAAGGAACAGGTTTTCTGTGTAAATTGGATCTGTGACATATCCTGTGTGCTTCCACCTCCTGCGTTTGAGACTAATCAACTAAGTGCAGCTTTACTGTTTATCAAAGAAAGAAACCTGAGTGATGAGATTGGAGTCGAACCGAGTTTTGGGGGAACTGAATGGAAGAGGCCTCAGGTAAGCCCCAACACTTCTCCTAATACTGCACAGTTGTTCTGTATATAAGTATAATTTAAATAGTCAATGGAGTGCAGGTTATCTTCATTTACAGTTTTTAATAATCTTCTGTAGGGGTTGGATATATTTTCTCTTTATATGGAAATAATACATAATAAATAACCCTTGGAGAGCTTAATAGTTTTCCTATAAATCCGCAGATCAGGAAGTCAGAAGGACAGGAAACCACCAGTAGAACAGAAAAAAACCTGGGTTTTTCCCAGTGAGGGGAATCAAGCCATTTTCCCATACATAACAGGCCTGGTTTTGCCTCCTAAGCTGCAGTAACAGGAAAACCCCATTGTCTGAATGGTGTGAAGGAGAAGAGATGGGACTTGTAGTCTCCTGCTGATGATGGAGGATGAACCCAAATACTTGTTCTGGGGGTCCATACACAACTGCTAACATTTTTTTGCAATAATTGTCCACTTAAGCCAGGACTCTAGGGGCTAGTATGCCTCTGCATGACAGTGATCTATATATGTATCCTAAAGTTTGGCACTTATTTAGTGCTATACAGTCACTGACTAATTATTTATCCAAACTCTTTTTGAAGACAGGTAATTATTATCTCTATTTCCTAATAGGGAAACTAAGGAAGAAAAGTTAAGGTTTCTCTCTCAAAGGTAACTATGTAAAAATGATCTCAGCTGATATCAACTGATGTAGCTCTACTGATACTTCAATGGAGTTATACCGATTTATGTCCATCAAGGATATGGAATGGTATCTTCTCACTCAACAGTTCTGCTCCCTGCATATATTCCATTATACCTTTAATGAAAAAAATAAGGTCATGCTACTTTCAGTCCTACAGAACCATTAGGACTGAAATGGTTACCAGCTCAGAGAAAGTAAATTGCATTCTTTTCTGGATCAAGCATCTTCAGCAGAACTCTGAGTTAATTTCCATTGGTGGGGGTCCCAATGGTGCTACCGTCTGTCTTCCAGAAATGCCTGTAGTTGCATCAATCCAACACAGTTCAAAGTAATTGGTGTGTAAAGAAGTAACTCAGCGGGCATCATTGGAAGACAACTGACAGCAAAAAGGACTTTACAGATTAGTTAACAATTCAGCTGCACAGCAGGCTGTGAATATCCCAGGATCTATAAGAAGAATCAGACGTAACAAATATTCCAACCTTGTTATTGGTTTATATAGGTTTATGTTTGCAAGGCTCTCTCTGCAAATAAAAATAAATATTATTTATTCAAAGAGAGCTGAACAGACCATTCTGGCTGGGAGGAGACTAGAGAATGAACTGTGACATTTAGTTGCAATTCCTAACCTGCTCCCTCTTGCTTTATCCCCTTTTTGTGGAGCAGTTTATGTAGAGATGTGTGTGTGGAAGATTATAATTTAGAGATGGTCCCTCATACGGGACAGTATTATAAATATAGCAGTTTAGAGAGGTGTCCTGGAAGCTGGAATTGAAAACACAGTGTAGATGTATACAGCAATTCATCACAGAAATTCTGTAGTTTGTTTTATTAAAAGCTTTAGTCCTTTCTCATTCACTGGTTTGTTGTTTAATGAACCCCAAGATCATTACAGTTTACATCCCATTCCCCACTCCTTCCTCACCCACATGTTTGCAGCAGAAAAGTATTGTCTGAGTAGACCCTGCCCTCCCCTCTGCAGCCAGTTACAATTTGAGCAGAGAAGTGAGTGAGGCTTTACGTCTCTTTATTTTCAAGTTCAGCTGCCATAAGGACTGTGACAATCTAGCCCTTAATGATTCTGGCAGGAGAAGCAGCTATTAGAAAGCTTCAATTTATCTACAAACCTTGGTAATTTACAACTATGTGAAAGGAAATACAGAAATAAGGGTTGCCAAAGTCTGGCATGGTCCATCTTCCCATGAATTTCAGGTCTCAGGTTTCTGCTGTAAATGTTTTAGATTCAACAATATTAATGAAAGCACAATTAAAGCATCAGATGAAAGATAAAAAACTTTTCATAGCTCCACACTGAAGTATTACTCTCATCAATTCATTCCTGTTCATCACAAAAAGAAAAACAAAAGAGGCTTAATCTGATTTAGAAAGTGAAAAACAACACTGCATGCACTTTTTGTCAGTGGGGGTGGGGGTGGGGAATGTCTCCAGCTGGTTTTCATCTATATGCCATGATTCTTCATTTAGTTTACACTATTAAACTCGAAAACTTTGCTTTAATCTTAACTGTTACAGTATGTCTTAGAGGAAAGTACAGTAGAATCTATCTTGTAGCATCTCTGATAGGATTTCAGACCCTGGCAAAATATCATCCCTCAAACTGGTCATGTCATAGGGGTAGTAAATGTATCCAACATTCTTTCATTGGCGCCTACATCATTATGTCTTGTCACCAATGGTTTCTTGGGTTTTAAAGTAAATTGTTGCATATATTGTGGTTTGGAGTCGCTCAGATGAAGCCTTACGTTTATACAGCCAAATCCTTTTATGGAATTTTTTTTTGTGCTAATGACCTAACATCTGTTGAAAAAAAAAATCCATGTTTCCAGAAAGCAGTACAAAAATAAAAGAAAACAAAACAGCAGACCACTGCCAAGAAGCAAAGGCTGTCAAGTCCTGCAATTTAAGAAGCAGCCTAAAAGAGGATGGGAGAACAAAAGTGGGCAGCATACCTGATCTGTCTTCATTTTGCGAATCACACCTTCTACATAATTCTGGGATAGTCTTGAGAGAAGTTACCGAGTACTGAAACAGAGAGAGAGAAAAATGCATATAAAGTACAAATTGGTTCATTCCCAAAATTATACAAAAGAAAAAGATGGTAGTAGTAGTAGGGACACTCTCAATCCAAGTGTCCTGAGTAGCTGAATCCTGAGGCTACCCCTAATTTGCACAAAATGGAGCAGCTGCCTATGAAGGCAACTGCATCCTAGCATCCAGCGCTTCATCAGATATCGGAATTTCTTGCTGGGACTTGTCATCCTTGTGGAGCATAACTGCTTGGGTCATGATGACATATCACATATATTCATCATTTCCACAGGAGGCACCACCACATTAAAATTGACAGGGGCTTTAGAAACCCAGGGAGTACTTTGGTCACCTGTGCTATACATTATGGTGTTTGATTTTGCAAGATCCAGCATACCTCTCTTTAACATAAATTTGTTTTATAGCAGATAAAATTCAGATTTATACAATGCTCTATGAAAAAATATGCTAGCGTGTTCAAGATCTGATCTCAGATATAGACACCTCTCCACAACACACAGGCAAACAAGAACACAAGTCTACTCATCCAAGAATAGCTTTCATTAAAACAAACATTTGATGTGAGGGGATACACCTGATGTTGATCAACAAGTTATTCTTTGGATTCAACTTTAAAAGGAGCGGGGGTGGGGGAGGACGGCATATTCATCCGACTAAGCGGCAATCATTTCCTTATAATCTTGTGGAATGCCTTCAATCTGACATATGATCCATCATCATAAAAATACAATTTCCCACAAACAGAAATCTGGTTATTCAATATCAAGAAACCCTTAATCTAATGCTAGAGTGTCACAAGAGTTTCCTTTTAAACCAACACATATCTGAAAATCATTATGCCTTTGGGGGGAAAAAAATCAATGGCTTTTGCACATTTAAGAGAACTATTAAAAACAGTCAAAAGAAAGTAAAAAATATTTAGGATTAATATAGCACAAAATTTTGAAGAATGTATAAAAACCATATGTTCTTAAAGGAAGATATATTTTTAGCTAGTCTGCTATTGACAGATGAAGCAGAACAACAACGTACAAAAACATGGCAGCTTTCCACACAGAAAAGGAACTGTCATACCAGTTTTGTTTTTTTTTTGACAGTTTGCCAATTGCATGTCTGCAGCAAATTAAAGTTCAAGTGACAATATGCCTCTGAATGATACAAAGTAAATCTCAGGTGACCAATTACAGAAATAACTTACTCATTTGATTCAAATGAATTCAAGTAAAACAGTCACTCCATGGATTGTGGCTACTTCAAACATGCCCTCCCCTCCCCCAAACACAGCTCTCTTCCATACTTTACTTTTCTCCTTTAGGGCCTTCTAATCCTGAGAGATATTGGGCACCTGCGACTACGTCAATAGGAACTGCAGATGCTAAGTATTCTCAGCATCAGAACTTTAATTTATTAATTATTTTTTTATATTGCAGTGCTACCTAGAGAAAAGTTCCATTATACTAGGGGGCAGTAAAAACACATACAAAGATTTTGTCCCAGCTCACAATCTAAGGGTATGTCTACACTGCAATTAGACACCCGTGGCTCGCCCATGCCAGCTGACTTGGACTAAGGGTCCCGGACTAAGGGGCTGTTTAACTGCGGTGTAGATGTTCGGGTTGAGACTGCAGCCTAAGCTCTGGGACCCTCCCACCTCGTAGGGTCCTAGAGCCTGGACTCGAGCCCGAGCCCGATCGTCTACACCACAATTAAACAGCCCGTTAGCCCAAGTCCCGCGAGCCCAAGTCAGCTGGCATGGGCCAGCCATGGGTTTTTAATTCCAGTGTAGATATACCCTAAAACAATAAGTGATATGTGGAGGGAGAAGGATACTATCAAATACAAACACACACACACACACACACACACACACACACACAAACTGCATGTATTTTTTGTTGCTGCTGTTGAATAAAAAGTCAACCATTGATCTGTACATTTTGGTATTTTACCAAACAGATAAAAAAGATAATGTTGAACTGACATAGTAAGATTCTTAAAAGAAGCTACCAAGAAATATGGTAGCTCTATAACACCAGTTGGTGCAGGTTAAACTATTACACAGTCTGTAATTCAATTGGAATTAGGCCTTTTGTACTCCACTGTTATGTGTTTGTCAGGCATCCTCAAAAGTGAAGACCCATTACTGCTCTGTCTTTTTTCTCCACTCCTGGAAGTACAAACTTTCTTGTTGGTCCTATGTTGTATTAAAATATATTCAGTTAACCACAAAAAAGTCAATTAAATGTGTTATAAATCTGATGATGCTGTTTAACGATATATGTTTGATTTCATTAACAGATTTCCTCCCACCCACCTCTGTTCTCAGAAATATTTTTGTACTTTTACATTCTGCTATCTGCATTTGTGGTCAATACACTTTCACTGAGAAACTACAGAGCTAGGAGGCAATAGTACTTGCTTCCTGTAGCAGACCTTTCCCAGCTCTTCCCTCTGCAACTTCCTTCTCTAGCTTTCTAGCTCCAGTCCTGGTCCACCAATGGTTATTAACCTTTCTTCCAGACAGAATTTCCAAGTTACTCAATGGAACCAATCGCGATGCTGATAACTGTGGGGCTCCCATTCTTTATCCAGCATGCCATGTTTGCTACACATAATTCAGTGATATTATGTTCCACTTTTCATTCGGGGATCTTAAAATGCTTTACGCACATTAATTAAGCCTCACAGCTCTTCTGTGAAATACGTATTATTAAACCTCACTAAAGAAAGAGAAACCGAGGCAAGAAGCAGTTAAGTCAGACGCCCCAGCGCACAGAGTGAGTGAGCAGCAGAGTGAGGAAGAGAGGATTCTCCTTCTTTAAACAACAGACACACTCTAACCTAAAAGAACAGGAGTACTTGTGGCACCTTAGAGACTAACAAATGTATTTCAGCATGTTGAAATACATTTGTTAGTCTCTAAGGTGCCACAAGTACTCCTGTTCTTTTTGCTGACACAGACTAACATGGCTGCTACTCTGAAACACTCTATCCTGGTCTTCACTAACTCAGAAGAGGAGTTATCTTGTGGTTTACATTAAAGTCCGTTTGCAAAACAAAAGCATGTTACAAGACTAGATTGCTTAGTAGTAGTATTTTTTATTTCAACCATGTTACCCAGAGATGACCCAGATTCTAAGAGGCGCTGAGTGCCCTCAAATCCCCACTGAAAAAGATGGCATTCAGCAAACCTCATGATCAGGTCTTTGATCTGCAATCTTTATACCTCTATTGTGGAAAAAAATGGTACCACTAGTAAGAGATTAGTAACAGCAGGCGAGAGATTTCTAAGAATTCAGTGGGAATCCAGATAAGCCCAGTTCTTCTGCTTGTAGAAGCTGTAAATCTGTAATCACACATTAGTGAAAATGATGATGGCTTGTTAAATAACCAGTCCATTCCAGCAACAATGGACTACAAAATCTTAAGGAATAGAAATTCTAAAATCTTTGCACTTAACATTATTTTAAAGTTTGTATTAAAACTCTGTATTAAATTTTAAATATACACACTGTGACGGGGTCCACTTACCCTGCACTAGCCCAGGCAGGGTTGAACCCATGGGATTAACAGCAGAAGTCCCGCCCCCCTGGCAAGACTGGGCATGCTCCAAGTGTTCTAGCTGTATAAAGGGAGGGAGCCCTGCTCATTCAGGGGAGGAGACCGCAGGGGAAGGACCTGCCTGGGAAGCTCCTGCAGAGGGCCACTCACAGCCACTGACGGAACCAGGAACCGAAGCCTTGCACGGCCTGCCTGGATCCCCTCGAGTGGAGAAGCCCGTGACGACGACCGGCCCTGCTGACCACGGAGGACCCGACCCCTCGTGGGGTACCCCAACACGGACTCTGGTAGGGGGTGACCCAGGGAGGGCAGCCGAATGGTACCTCCCACCCCGATGGAACTTAGCGTGTTTCGGCCGGACACTCCCTGCTGAGTCAGTGGCGAGTTACCACGCTACTGTTCTGGCCACTAGGCCACGCTACCCTGCACCCAAGGGTGGGGTTATAGACTCCAGCCGCTAGGCCACGCTGCCCTGCGCCTAAGGGTGGTGTTATAGACTCCAGCCGCTAGGCCGCGCTGCCCTGCACCTAAGGGTGGTGCTAGAGACTTTGGCCACTAAGCCACGCTACCCTGCAACAAAGGGTGGTGTTTCAGACTTCGGACGCTAGGCCACGCTGCCCGACACTGAGGGGTAGCATCAGAGACTGTGACTGGTAGGCCACGCTGCCCTGACCCTAGGGGCGTGGACCATCACACGCACCCACAAACAGGCAAACCTTCAGAATATCTAGCAGGGACATTCTAGGCAGTTTCATTCAAGCTTAAAATTCACTGCCAGCCCAACAATAGCAGAAAGAAAAATAATGGAAGAAAAATGAAAGGTAGCGGCACAGAGATATAACAGAAACACTTTAAAAAATAAAATTAAGGGAAATGTATAGTGACAATAATGGCTATTAGTTAATATTTCACTTGTCATATGGAGCACCCTTAACTTCTACTACATTGGAACTGAGGTGCTCAGCACTTCCCAAGAGACAATCAGAACCTCAATGGGGACACTGACAACCTCATAGGATCAGGTCCCTAGTGACTGCTGAAAGCATCAAGGACCTTGCCCCTGCTCCCACTGAAGTCAATGGTAAAACTCTCACAGATTTCACGGGCACTGGATTGGGTCTCCAGTGCCTTTGTCTTGATCTTAAACTCCTAACTCCTCTCTTTTTAGCTAGCTGATACAGACAGTTCCTTGTCCATATTACAATTAAGTTTTTTTCAGTTGTTATTAACACTGTAGAACTTTTCCTAGAACAAACCATTATTGTTTAAATATTATTCTGGAAAATGCAGCAATTCAGTCGTCTTTCATTCACATCAAATCAACAAAAGAAAATTAAATTTTAGTTCCAATTTCTGGCCTATCATTCAAAATTCTAGACTGATACTAAATTCTTTAACTGTTGTATTGTAAGTCTGGATATTAAACACGCTCTCAACAAGATTAGAGTTAACTACCAGAGTTAAGATTACAGTTGCACCATTATATTAATAGGTTAAAACATTTTAAGTAAGTTTTAAAACATTTTTAAATTCACTACTTCATGGTTTAAAACTGTGCAGTACATTCCTCTTTCAGGACACTTTTCAAGGGTTGCTACTTAAACAGCGATCTAGAACTAGTAAAGCATTACATAGAAAGCATCACCACATACAGTGCTTCCACAGTAAAATGAAAAACACCCAATTTTCCCCTCCAGAGACAAGGTTACAAACCCTAGCTCAGGTTGCAACTGAAAATGAGTAAGGTGATCAAATCCTAACTATTCCCTTCAGGGTTTGTGTGCCTTACAGAACTCTTACCCATAATTCCGCAAATTCACAATCTGTGTCCAGGACACACTGTGGGTGCTGCAGGTCAGGAACAAGATTATGAATATAGCATAGCATAGCATTACAACTTATTTTATTCATTCATTTGTTTATATTGCATGTCTAATCCAAATGGCATAACAGATGAATATTTACTGACATTAAAAATGAAAACAAAAAGCTTTGTCTATGCTATGTCAGTGCTCTCAATCTCTTCCTTTAATGAACACAGAATTCACTTATCTAACCATTAAAACAACAAAACACAAAGAATAGCATCCATAACTGTAAAGAAAATAACAGACTGGTGGCTTGACTATAAGGAAATAATTTACTTCCCAAGAGGATATACTATGGGCCAACTGGCTATGATTAACACATTTACAGCCCTATTCTGATTCTTCATACTCAAGTGTATTGTTTGCACCATTTGATATAGACATACCCTCTGTATTTTATTCTTCACTTTTAACAACAGACAGGAGTTGTTTTTCTATTGCCTTTATAAGTAATACATGTCTTTTGTTTGACTCTGAAAAAGTTTGTAAGCCTTTTAACAGCCTTCTGCCTTTTGTCTCATTGTGTAAAAATTAGAGGATGATAATTAGTTCTGCCTACTGCTCAAGAAGTCAGTCAACCAATGGCTGGCTGGGGTGAGCAGCCATTGAGGACACCCAGTTTTATCAATAAAAGACAAAAGGCTTTCAAATTATTTCAAATTAATCAAGGAATGCAATAGCTAATCTATGTAAATACAAAATTTTATTACTATATTTAATTACCTCTTACTGTTACTTAAACTCACATGTAGCATATTCTTTCAAATCCATCTCCAATCCAGCATGGGCACAATACAGGCAGACCCCTGTACCCCCACACAGCTCTTTGGGAAAAAGACTGTCTCCCTGTGTGCTTGTACAATACCTACCACATCAGGGCATTTGGTATTACTGCTATATTGCAATAGTAAGTAATAATAATAATTTTAACTGCATAACACGAGAATGTAGTAAACAGCCTGTATTTTAAAGTACTAAGAAACCATAAAGGGACCACTAGAACAGTATACAACTTACTAACAGGGCTAATTTTATCTGTCTCCATAGGAGTGACTGGGAAAGGGGGAAGGTTAAACTTGTGCATACTGATTTTTAAAGGTATATCTGAGATTAAATGCAATTTACAAGTTTCATAGTGTTCCCACTTTTATTCATTTCCTGCTCTTCTATTGTCTGTTTCACTTGCTCTTTCATAAGAGTAATAACTGAAGATGTGCTAACTGGTGACTTAACATCATTTTGGACAGAATATACAGAAATATCAATGTAAACAAGAGTAACGTTACCCTACTCGTATATAAACTATATACACCCAAATAAATCTGGTTTGTGGCACTTAAATGATGATAGTCTAAGAGTCTCAAAAATGAGCATCTTATGGGAGAGAAACGTATAGTTTCTCTTTACTTAGACACACATGTAAGACTTAAAAAATATGTATTTTGTATTTAAAACCTCTCTAGTATTCCAAAGGTAGTCTCTGTGGCCATTCAGATCTGGACCTGTTGGCCAAAATAACCCACAAGGATCTCAGCTGGGAGAGAAATGTACACTGAGAAATGGATTGAGACCACTAGAGCACTTCACATAGGCCACAGAACAGCCATTGGATTGAAACAATTTCCAGTCACTACTTATCTGCTTTGGATCTGAACAGGAAGTGTAGCAGGAAAGTTGAAAACAGTTAACAAAAGTGCTCTGGAGCTGCTCTCTCCACAGCAACATGAAGGTGAAATCTGGTTTCAGAAAGCCAAGAGAACTTGACAGAGAGCCCTAAACAACCCAGACAAATTAGCCACTGCTAGTCACATGCACGCAGGAAACTGGGGATTAGAGGGGCAGCAGCATAAATTTTTTGTGGATTGACAAAAGGGAGAATTTTGCCCACTGTTCCCATCCCTGCACACTTTCTTTGTGCAAAGCCTATTTATTCATGCATTTGACCACACAAGAGACGAGCAGAATAGTAGGAAAGCAATACTTCTCAAGTTAATCTTTACTTTGACATCGGCTCCTTCATTCTCCTGCCTGGGGATGGGGAGATTTCTTGTTCTATAATCTATGCCATTAGCTCAAAAGTTCAGTAGGAGGTCAGAGTACTTCCTAATAGTATGGGCAATCTAAGCTGTACAACAGTGAAACTGGTAGTTAAATCCACCATTCAGTAGCATCAGGCAAAATGGGAGAGGCAAGAAGAGGATACATCTATTCTGCTTTATGTTTTTGTAAAACTGGGCCTAGAAAGAGATTACAGGACATAATCTAACATGGAACAGTCATAACAAGACAGTTCCCCAGAATAAACTATCCTTTCAAGATTGGATCATTATCTTGTAATGTCTCAATATCTCCACACACACCCCTTGCCTTTAAATAAATATCAACATAAAAATAGGTAAAAATAAAATCCATTTTAAAAGGAAGCTGCATGTGAGTAAAGCATCTAGAGCTTTTTTTAAAAGGAACCATCTTCTGAAATGCTAGAAAGAAAATAAAATCCTTTGCAAGAGTTTATAATGCTGTCTGACAAGAGAGCTTGGGCTCTGCACTTTGTATCATAAAGGTGACCTGCAAATCAAATTAATAAATTCCATTTACAACAGAAATATTCCTGTGTCGAAGCGCCCTCACTCGCCAGGCATTCAGCATATAAACAACTTTTCTTTTCTATTCATAAAAGAGAAACATTTGTGGCAGAGATATGATTAGGGAGGGAGGAATAAACTGCCAAGTGTGCACCTTACATGAACAGCTTTTTTGCTTACAATACAGCTGCAAGTATTTCAAGAACACCTGGACTGAGACATTTCTTACCTGATCATTTTCTTTCTGTTAGCAGCTTATCTCAGAATTCATTACTCGTGCACTAATTTCCTCCCCCTCCCAGTATGGAATTTGGAAGTAGTCCAGTGAGTTGCAGGATGCTCCAGGACTCATCGACTTTGAGGTCAGAAGGGACCATTATGATCATCTAGTCTGACCTCCTAAGGGCGGACTAAGCTCCGCCCTTCAGCTCAGGCCACCAGAAGAGTTATTCCACAACTGTAGAAACACTCCAGCAACCAGTTATTAGCATTAAGACACGCTCATATGAAATGTACTAAATTAACCTTAAGACAATATATTATATATATCTAAGGGCCTGTCTACACAATTAGACTGTGGAGCACTGGGTTATGAACCTACCCTGCACTAGCCTGTCGCAGTGTAACTGTCCCTGTGGATCCTGCTGCCGCGAATTAATAATTTGTTAGAGTGCTTTGAGCTAGTTCCACTCCAAAGTTGTCTAGATCAAAGTGTGCTAATGAACTGTCAATGTGCACCAGCAAGGTCTACATGAACAATTAGACTGCAGTAGGCTAGTGCAGGGTAGATTCAGACCTCAGCTTGCATGGTCCAATTGTTAGTGTAGACAAGCCCACATTCTCCTTTTAGAGAAAAGCTTCAATTTATATTCTGGTCATTTACCAGGCCACGAGGGTGGGTTGAATTTGGAAAAAAGCTACTAATAAAAAGAAAATTATCAGATAAGAAATTTCTCATTCATTTGCAAAGCCTCTCTCCTCACTCATTACTCATAGGAAGAAGCAAACAGTGAATCCCAGAAAGAGGGAGGGATAAGCAGAATGTAATTATTATAGTAGAGTAATAGTAGGAATGGAAGCTCCCCCTTATAAAGCAGCAGCTTTATAAACTAACGAGTTATGTGGGAACCAACCCAGTAGCTTCTTCCTACCAAAGGATGCCTCTTCAGAGGAATGGAAATGTATTTTACAAACCTTCCTCAGATGAGGCCCATACACTTTCCCCCCAGTGCCTCTAAGGACTTTAGTTTCCCATATACCTAGCATGCCAATTGGTGCAGAATTTTTATATCTTGCCTGCAGCAACTTTGAGGCAATAAGGCCTTTGCATTTCAGATGGAATGAGATTAACAGGGTACAACTGGTGTATATATACCATATACTTGAGATGTGTATTTGGAGTGCTAGGAATGTCCACACATGCCACAACCTTTCAAGGGTTACAACAAAATGATAGGAAGACTATTTCCCAGGAACTGTGGAAAGAGGAACTTACCTTGAACAGAAAGTGTTTCTGAAGCTACAAGAATAAACTTTTGCACATGGCAACAGCAATGTGGTTTTTGTATAGATATAGGAACTAAATTCCAAAACTTGCCTTTCAGAGGTAATAACAACTAGAAAGGCCAGCCACAGGCTTGTCTAGTTTATCATTGTGATTAAACATGGCGCCTCATGCTCAAATAGAGGATCCCATGTGCCTGGCTGCAAAATGCTGCTAAGGCTGGTACCCACGTTTCTAAGGGGCTTGGCTGTAGGGCTCCAACCAAATCTCCCAGAGAAACTCTAGCGTAGCTGAGAGCACCAAAACTTTGGGATTATAATATTTGTATCACAAGCATCTAGAGGTCAGTGTCCCATTGTGGGTGGACTACAAAAGAGGCAGCCCCTCCCCCCAAGGAGCTTTCCCCTCAAACCTGAAATACAAATTTGACCAGATCAATGAATGAAATATCCTGGTAGAATTCTGTCTGTACACCAGACTTGATAAGAGGTTAATGAAGAATCGATGATCAACTTCTCTTCCAACACTCAGGGAGTCAGTTAAGTGTAGGTTTTCCCCGTCTGAACGAAGGAGTCACTGCATCACGGTTCTATGTTCTCTGAAGAAACTTCTGCAGGTACATTTTAAGAAACCCACTCGGGATGGAGCTGATGCATGGCACCAGCAACCCTCGCCACTGGAGATAACTGGCTACTGTATGGCCCCTCAAGAAATTAATGATGCAATGAAGTTTTGGATCTTTGCAAATCTTTGTCATTATGGTAACATTATGGACAGAGCCATTATTTATTTTGACCTCTGGGTGAGCAATTCTCTGCACTGGGATCAAAAGCTTTTCCTGATTTTGAAGAATGGGTAGCTATTAATCCTTTCCAGCTGCTCTCCAGTTATGAATGGTTCTGTTTCTCCGTACAAGATACTGATTGGCATGTTGTCTATGTACGGGTATAGGTGTGTAATGTGCGACCTGTGCCTTGCTGTGACTACTGCCTGCCACTTCAGACTCTGGGTGCAGAGGGTTGTTCAGAAGGAATAGTCTTCAGGAATTATAAGCACCCGTACTCAAACGCTCTTTTGTCCTTGTCATGCTGAGAATTTTGTTTTGTTTTTCTGTGATGCATATGTGGCACTCCTTCCTCTCGCTGGTTACAGGTGGGAGGTAGTACACACACTCTAACCTGGCATGGGGACCACACAATAGAGGAGAGGTACTGGTACACATACCTCGACTAGAAGTACCAGTACCCCAATACTGCATTGTAAACCTGGTCTCAGACATAGGTATAAGCCCAATCCCACTTACTATCCACATATAAACCTTCTGACTCGGGTTAGCAAGCCCTCAGGACCCAGGTCCTAGGAGCCAGCTGGGGTGGGGTGGGGTGGGCTGAGCCGAAGTCCCAGTGGGATTTGGTCCAAACCATGTCATTTTGCAGTATGGACATAGCTCACGCCTGGGACCCCCAGTTCATGTCCAGAGATTCCACCAATGCTATCCCACAATCCTTCGGCACTGTATTTCTCAGTCCTCTTACCCCCTGTAATCCCATGACAATATGGCTTCATGAGGAGTGGAATCCTCAAGTGCCTCTGATCTGGTCACTGACTGCCTGAAGAGAACGTAAGGCTTAGGAGCCAACATGCAGAGTGAGGGAGAGGTGGAGAGAGAGAGACCCTTTCCTGCTTTCCAGAGCCTGAGCCCCTTTCTGTGGCACAGCAAAAGTTTATGGCTAATGATCATATGCAACAATTTATGGTACAATTCCCATTTCTGAAATCTGAGTCCCTTTCCCTAGCAGAGCAAGGCACTTTGGGCTGAAAGCCAGACAGGCACAATTCCCATTAGGCTACATACTGAGGCAGGGCTCCACAGGAGGAACAGGCTTCTCTGCATGCCCAGACATGCTGCAGGGAGGGGATGGGGCCAGGAGCACGATACAGAGCACTATGAGAGCTTCTATATAGAAAAGCCCCAGTAAACAATCCCTCTGCAGAAGGCGGCAAAGAAGAAGGGATATTGGGATGCACCCGGTCACAGGTATAAACCCTGATTTTCACCCCACTTGTTCATTTAAAATATTAATTACTGCCTTGTGAAGGACACATTTGCTTTACCCTTTTTGGATCTCTGGGATTTTCAGGACTTATCCCTGAATATCATGAAAATTCCCTGAATCACAGTGGGAAGAAAGGGAGCAGTGTAGGAGCCTGGCTTCTTTTCAGAGAGAACAAAGGGCCCACTTCAGTATCCACAGGGTGGGGGGGGGTGACTTTGGATCCTTCCTGGGTTTTTTTCCCCCCTGTCCAGCCCACATCTTTTTGCGGTTAGCTTCCTCCTCATCCTTAGACTCTCTTCCTGAAAAACTCAGAAGCCGCTGATTGGAGTTGTGTCTCCTCGGGGCAAGGTGGAGACCAGACATGCCAGTCCAACTCTAAGCCCTGTACTCTGGCAGAGCAAGTGTGTTGGCTGGCTGGGAAGAGGCAGGGTATAATTCACCCTCTGTAGCTGTTGTAAGTGCTGCCTCACATAGGGAATACCTCATTAGATTTAAGTCAAGTATTTGCAGGCTAGCTCTGCCATGTCTGAGTGAGGGCAGAGGAGCCCAGCAGGGGAGATGCTGCAGTAGCAGATCCAGGTGGTTGAAGTCACCATGCTGCTATTTACCCAATGCACAGGAGGAGGAAGAGGAAGACTATAAACTACAACTGCATGAAAATAAATACAAATAAAGATTTAAAATCAAAATGTTCAGGAGAAACTGAACCGCCAACTTGTTCCACCTCTGGAGGCAGAAAATCCAGCATCCTGAGCTCAAGAACGGAGCTTAGTCCTGGAGCCTCCAAAAGTAACATTGGACTGCCTCTGAATTCCATACCTAGGTAGGGGGCATTAGCCCATTAGTAATGGATGAGGAGAGACGTGGTGTAACAGAACTGTGCTCTCTTTAGACTCCCTGGAAGTCCTGCTGGCTCTTGCTGTACTATAAGACCTCAAAACATATCAAATTGCAACCTATTAATGAAACTTGCTGAAGCCTGGAGCGGGCCTATGTGGCAGAGTAGCAAGTTACACAAATACAACCGTGATGGGGGAAGGGAATAGCATATGGCACTATTTTCAATTCTTTTAAAACTATTCTTTTGTTGATTGTAGGTAATCACTCGATGGGTAATTCACCCAAAGAGTTAATAAAGGCAGTTCAGCACGAATAAAATAAATGTATTAGTTTGATTTGCAGATCATCTTTACTAATGCAGACAAAGTGTGGGCCCCAAGCTCTACTTTCATAGAGTTAGGTTTCCCTCGGAAAAAAATCTGATTTTCATTCTAGCACATGGGGACATTGTTAATTTTTTTTATATATAAGAATTATATATATCATTTTTTTTCATATATACTTAAAGCAAAATAGGTAGCCTCTGCGTGAGGTAAAAGCCTGCTTTGGCCTCTAATGACAATGAGATGTGTGTCTTATTCTAGAAATCGAGCCACTTAAATCCTCTCTGTCTAAACAAACAAAAAATATTTATACTTACAGATATATCATCGCTAAAATCTATTTCATCCAAATCAAGGTATTCAGGGGCTTCCATTATTCTTCTATGCACATTTTGGGTGAGTCAGTACAGCAGTAAGGTCCTATTAAAAATAAAGAAAATGAGGTATTATATATTAAAGATTATAAAACCTTTAAAACGTTTTCACATGGTCACCACATTACTGAAAAAGTATTTAAGCTGGACTGGAATTGAAGTACCCTTCCAAATACCTTTAATTTAATTTGTCTGCTCTTGGCTATGTATCATGGGGGGTTTTGTGCATGTGCTTGTGCCCATTTCAGCTAATACTGCAGGACAGCCACCTTGAATGTGAACAGGATGTGACAGACTCCAATCCTGCAACTTGTGGAACACTCTCAGACACCCTCTTCCCATGCAGAGCCCCACTGAAGTCAAAGAGGCTGTGCGTACAGAGTCAGTTGCAGGATCAAGTCCTTAAACAGTAACAGCCCACTAGATGCTTGATCCTGCAAGGTGCAGAGCACCCTAAGCTCCCCCTGACTAAATGGAAGTCAAGGGTACTCAGCACTCTTTATCTAGCTCTGGCAGAGCAGCTCTGCTGGTGCTGCCGCACCCCTGAGGGTGCGGCTTCCTTCAGGACCTGAACGCATATTGCTACACTGTGCATCTGGCCAAACATATTCAGAGAGCTGCTGAAGAACTAAGTTTTATACCTAGGGGATGTGAAATCCCGAGTAGCCCTCCAAAATCCTACTTCTACTGTCTTGACCCCTCTACACATGCAGATCACCATGTCCTTCAGAACATTCTCAGTGGGAGAGGCAAGAGACAATATCAAGGAGGTGGATGACTTCCTTTCTGTCACCCAGAGTATCATGGTGATACTCATTCACACAAATGGTGACCGTAACAAGAACTGAACTATACCTATAGGTACCAATCCTTGGGGTTCTTTACTAGTTCCTCACAGTGAAAAAAAATAGCTTAAGAAAAAACTCTGCATGAACAAAGAAAGAACGTAAGATATGCAAATCTGCATGAATCAGAGCTCACACATACCAAAGGGGATAGGATTATAAAGTACTCATAATTTGCTTAATTCTAACCAAATCATTTTTCACCTTGTCAAAGGCATACATTCTGACCAAAGACAAGTACAATGATGAAAAAAGGAAGATATTTAAGTTAGTTGACAAAGAAAGATGATAATGCATTAACAATAACAATTAAGATGTAAAGCACTAAGTGCTAAGCATTATTACGGCACCAAATTCACTCTACCAGCACTTGTGCGTGACAAACGAAAAGCTTGAAGCAAAAAATATACCAGCCCCAGTTCATCAATCTGACAACTGGTAAACAATGCGTTGACAAATAATGGAAATTAAGCTGTGCTGATCTAAACAGAATCATCGTATGCATCAGTAACATTTGGTTAGCAATGTTCTAACAAGTTTTTTTAAAAAAACCCAAAATCCCTATTCTGCAGGTGTTATATTCATTGGCATACAAAATTGTAGTCATTAATCTCCTATACACTGACCTCCACAAACTAAAAGTTGATCTTAAAACAGCTGCTCTTGAAACGTTATAAAAAGTAGAAATGAGAAATGTATTCAAAACAGTTTTTAAGCTTGAAAAGCTGAATGTTT
The DNA here is from genome assembly GCA_037349315.1 of Chelydra serpentina. NCBI lineage: Eukaryota > Metazoa > Chordata > Testudines > Chelydridae > Chelydra > Chelydra serpentina. The sequence continues at coordinate 36,696,813 of JBAIAC010000042.1, forward strand.
GATTCTCATCAAATTACTGCAAATATAGGATCATTCAGTATCAGGTTTTCTATGGACATTCAAAGAAGGTTTGTTTTTTTTCCAAACACGCTCAAGGTATTAATATATTTCTCCCTCAGAGCAATCTACAGACAACTGTTTAAAAACATACATAATCTTACATATTTTCTCCACTTACGCAAAACAGGGTTTACCTCAACTAAAACTTTGTTCAAGGAGCAAAATACAAATCTGGGACAACTTCCGTGACAGACTCTGGAATAAATTCACTTGTGACTTAGTCGGTGGGTTGGGTTACACATAGATGGGACAATGGGAGGGAGATGGATGTAAAATAGTAAAATAATACAAAACAAGCCATGTCTTCTTTATATGAGAGAGTAGAAGGTGGTATATAACAGGAAACTATTGGGCAGAATAATTGCACTCATTTTGTTCACTTGTCGAATACCAAATTGATGCTCAAAGTGCACTCACATAGTAAGATTAGTGTCAGGGTGAGTAAGGGTGACGTGATCAGGTCGTCAGAGTTTTCCACCTGTTTATTAATGGGCACATAAGACTGCAGTATATTTGTTCTGGCTGTTACATGGTACATTTGGAGGGAAATTATGGCTTAGTCATGGTAAAATATTTAGTTGTAGATATTTTAGTCAAACTGTGGCATTTAATTTCAGAAAGGGGAACTATGCAAAAATGAAGAGGTTAGTTAAACAGAAATTAAAAGGTACAGTGACTAGAGTGAAATCCCTGCAAGCTGCATGGACACTTTTCAAAGACACCATAATAGAAGCCCAACTTAAATGTATACCCCAATTAAAAAACACCGTAAAAGAACTAAAAAAGAGCCACCGTGGCTTAACAACCATGTAAAAGAAACAGTGAGAGATAAAAAGGCATCTTTTAAAAAGTGGAAGTCAAATCATAGACTCATAGAATCTCAGGTTGGAAGGGACCTCAGGAGGTCATCTAGTCCAACCCCCTGCTCAAAGCAGGACCAACCCCAACTAAATCATCCCAGCCAGGGCTTTGTCAAGCCTGACCTTAAAAACCTCTAAGGAAGGAGATTCCACCACCTCCCTAGGTAACCCATTCCAGTGCTTCACCACCCTCCTAGTGAAAAAGTTTTTCCTAATATCCAACCTAAACCTCCCCCTCTGCAACTTGAGACCATTACTCCTTGTTCTGTCATCTTCTACCACTGAGAACAGTCTAGATCCATCCTCTTTGGAACCCCCTTTCAGGTAGTTGAAAGCAGCTATCAAATCCCCCCTCATTCTTCTCTTCTGCAGCTAAACAATCCCAGTTCCCTCAGTCTCTCCTCATAAGTCATGTGCTCCAGCCCCCTAATTATTTTTGTTGCCCTTTTTGCTGGACTCTTTCCAATTTATCCATATCCTTCTTGTAGTGTGGGGCCCAAAACTGGACACAGTACTCCAAATGAGGCCTCACCAGTGCCGAATAGAGGGGAATGATCACGTCCCTCGATCTGCTGGATATGCCCCTACTTATACAACCCAAAATGCCATTAGCCTTCTTGGTAACAAGGGCACACTGTTGACTCATATTCAGCTTTTCGTCCACTGTAACCCCTAGGTCCTCTTCTGCAGAACTGCTGCCCAGCCATTCGGTCCCTAGTCTGTAGCAGTGCATGGAATTCTTCCTTGTTGAACCTCATCATATTTCTTTTGGCCCAATCCTCTATTTTGTCTAGGTCCCTCTGTATCCTATCCCTACCCTCCAGCGTATCAACCACAAATCTTAGTGAGGTAAATAGAAAGGAGCATAAACACTGCCAAAGTAAGTGCAAAAATGTAATAAGGAAAGCCAAAGAAGAGAGTTTGAAGAACAGCTAGCCAAAAACTCAAAAGGTAATAACAAAATGTTTTTTAAGTACATCAGAAGCAGGAAGCCTGCTAAGCAACCAGTGGAGCCCCTGGACGGTTGAGATAAAAAAGGAGCACTTAAAGACGATAAAGTCATTGCGGAGAAACTAAATGAATTATTTGCTTCAGTCTTCATGGCTGAGAATGTTAGGGAGATTCCCAAACCTGAGCCGTCCTTTGTAGGTGACAAATCTGAGGAATTGTCACATATTAAAGTGTCTTTAGAGGATGTTTTGGAATTAATTGATAAAACTAAACAGTAACAAGTCACCAGGACCAGATGGCATTAACCCAAGAGTTCTGAAAGAACTCAAATGTGAAATTGTGGAACTATTAACTATGGTTTGTAACCTGTCCGTTAAATCAGATTCTGTACCCAATGACTGGAAGATAGCTAATGTAACACCAATATTTAAAAAGGGCGCTAGAGGTGATCCCAGCAATTACAGACCAGTAAGTCTAACGTCAGTACTGGGCAAATTAGTTGAAACAATAGTAACGAAAAAAAATGGTCAGACACACAGAAGAACATAAATTGTTGGGCAAAAGTCAACATGATTTCTGTAAAGGGAAGTCATGTCTTACTAATCTATTAGAGTTCTTTGAAGGGGTCAACAAACATGTGGACAAGGGGGATCCAGTGGACATAGTGTACTTAGATTTACTCATAGACTTTAAGGTCAGAAGGGACCATTATGATCATCTAGTCTGACCTCCTGCAAGACGCAGGCCACAGAATCTCACCCACTCATTCCTGTAATAAACCTCTAACCTATGTCTGAGCTACTAAAGTCCTCAAATCATGGTTTAAAGACTTCGAGGTGCAGAGAATCCTCCAGCAAGTGACCTGTGGCCCACGCTGCAGAGGAAGGCAAAAAACCTCCAGGGCCTCTGCCAATCTGCCCTGGAGGAAAATTCCTTCCTGACCCCAAATATGATGATCAGCTAAACCCTGAGCATGTGGGCAAGACTCACCAGCCAGACACACAGGAAAGAATTCTCTGCAGTAACTCAGATCCCACCTCATCTAACATCCCATCACAGTCCATTGGGGAATATTTACCGCTGATAGTCAAAGATCAATTAATTGCCTATCATACCATCTCCTCCATACATTTATCAAGCTTAGTCTTGAAGCTAGATATGTCTTTTACCCCCACTGCTTCCCTTGGAAGGCTGTTCCAGAACTTCACTCCTCTGATGGTTAGAAACCTTTGTCTAATTTTAAGTCTAAACTTCTTGATGTCCAGTTTATATTCATTAGTTCTTGTGTCCACATTGGTACTGAACTTAAATAATTCCTTTCCCTCCCTGGTATTTATCCCTTTGATATATTTATAAAAGCAATCATATCTCCCCTCAGCCTTCTTTTGGTTAGGCTAAACAAGCCAAGCTTCTTGAGCCTCCTCCAGAAAGCCTTTGACAAGGTCCCTCACCAAATATTATTCTTACATAAATTAAGTTGTCATGGGATAAGAGGGAAGATCTTTTCATGGATTGAGAACTGGTTAAAAGACAGGGGGAAAAGGGTAGAAATAAATGGTAAATTTTCAGAATGAAGAGGGGCAACTAGTGGTATTCCCCAAGGGTCAGTCCTAGGACCAATCCTATTCAACTTATTCATAAATGATCTGGAGAAAGGGGTAAACAGTGAGGTGGCAAAGTTTGCAAATGATACTAAACTGCTCAAGATAGTTAAGACCAAAGCAGACTGTGAAGAACTTCAAAAAGATCTCACAAAACTAAGTGATTGGGCAACAAAATGGCAAATGAAATTTAATGTGGATAAATGTAAAGTAATGCACACTGGAAAAAATAACCCCAACTATACATACAATATGACGGGGGCTAATTTAGCTACAACTAATCAGGAAAGAGATCTTGGAGTCATTGTGGATAGTTCTGTGAAGATGTCCATGCAGTATGCAGCAGCAGTCAAAAAACCAAACAGGATGTTAGGAATCATTAAAAAATGGATAGAGAATAAGACGGAGAATATCTTATTGCCCTTATATAAATCCATGGTACGCCCACATCTTGAATACTGCGTACAGATGTGGTCTCCTCATCTCAAAAAAAGATATACTGGCATTAGAAAAGGTTCAGAGAAGGGCAATTAAAATGATTAGGGGTTTGGAATGGGTCCCATATGAGGAGAGATTAAAGGGGCTAGGACTTCTCAGCTTGGAAAAAAGGAGACTAAGGGGGGATATGATAGAGGTATATAAAATCATGAGTGGTGTGGAGAAAGTGAATAAGGAAAAGTTATTTACTTGTTCCCATAATATAAGAACAAGGGGCCACCAAATGAAATTAATGGGCAGCAGGTTTAAAACAAATAAAAGGAAGTTCTTCTTCACACAGCGCATAGTCAACCGGTGGAACTCCTTGCCTGAGGAGGTTGTGAGGACTATTACTATAACAGGGTTTAAAAGAGAACTGGATAAATTCATGGAGATTAAGTCCATTAATGGCTATTAGCCAGGATGGGTAAGGAATGGTGTCCTTAGCCTCTGTTTGTCAGAGGGTGGAGATGGGTGGCAGGAGAGAGATCACTTGATCATTACCCGTTAGGTTCACTCCCTCTGGGGCACCTGGCATTGGCCACTGTTGACAGACAGGATCCTGGGCTAGATGGACCTTTGGTCTGACCCAGTATGGCCATTCTTATGTTCTTATGCATCATTAACAACCAAACTACTCTTGCAAGCATAGGTCCCATAAAGGGAGAAAATTTTTCTGTTCCATTTTGTACATCAATTTGGCATACACTAAATGTGCCAACTTACATGTGTCCAAATTTTGCAAGGCCTCCCTATGCGGGCATGCAGAACTGCTATGTACCACACTACACGGATGGTAGGCAGAACAGGTCAGGAAATGGCAGAGCCTTGACTCTCCCTCCCCCCCCCCCCCCCCGCCCAACATGCCCAGCGACACAGTTATAGTGGCACATTTGACAGCATACACATCTCTGAGTGCAGACCTAATGCAGTTCACTCCTTCCACAAAACAGTAGGGGAAGAGGGATGGAGATGATGAGTCTCTGAGTCAGCCTCCCAGACTGCTCCAAGGGCAGTGCAACAGTGCACTGTCCTTTATTCTGCACTGACTGTTACCTCTGGACATAGGCCATAATGAGGGGTGAAAGGCAGTGTGTGTTAGAGCAAAAACAATTATTACTGCGGGAGGCCGAGAGAAGAGGGAATGTTACATGAAGTAAGGGTGGCCCACTTTATTTATCTATTCCCATTTTTCATCCCATTGACACACACACACCATTAGTAACGACAAAAAAATGAGCATCAAAAACGTCAATCCACTTCCTCCACACCCACATTTCACTGCTATGCAACTGAGTTGGTATAACTGTGGTTCTATAGATATGCAGCTTCATAACAGGCTCAATGTCATGAAGTCCCCAAGCAGGCTACAGAAGGGCCCGAAAATGGCAGCAGCTGCTGCTGTACAAGTGTCCACATCTTTCAAGCATTTTCCTGTACTGTCTATGCCATTACTTAAGTATTTGGCAGTTGCCACTGACTCAATGTCCTGTCCAGGCAGGTTCATATTGAGCTAGTTATCATCTGGAGCTGGAGGCTGATTGATGGTAATGGCCAGGGATTAGTTTTAGCTATATGATAAGGAGACCAAAGTGCACTGCTTTTTGCTTGAACAGATTGGTGAATCACAGCAGTTGAGAGCCAAACTGAGCCAATAAGACAATGTCATCAGCGTATTCAAAATCTCAAAGAAGAATGGTGTTGAGCTCAGTGCCACCGAACAATGCCTCCTCGTGCATATCCATCAACCAATCAATCCCAGTATTGAACAATGATGACAGAACACAGCTTTGCCAAACTCCATTTAGATAGGAAAGCATGTGGTGTATTTGATATTGATTTAAACTCAGTTTTCCATTCTATTATAGATCTTTTCTATCAATGACATTATCTTCCCAGGGATGCTGGGTTGCCTCATCAGATCCCACAAACTCACTCAATGCACTAAATAAAAAGCCTGACAGAAGTCTATACAAAGTGTTGTGCATGTCTTATTAAATTTAGCTATCTCAGGGGTTCTCAAACCGGGGGAGCTGTCAGCCTCCACCCCAAACCTCGCTTTGCCTCCAGCATTCATAATGGTATTAAATATATTAAATGGTGTTTTTAATTTATAAGGAGGGGTCAGACTCAGAGACTTGTTATGTGAAAGGAGTCACCAGTACAAAAGTTTGAGAACCACTGAGATATCTCCTCAAAAATATGTCTCTTTCAACAGCAAAACTCCAAGGGGGCAGAAAATCCAGATCACAGATATGCCTAGTGCAGGGTCAATCACAGGGGGGGGGGGGAGGGAAGAGAGCAGGAGGGCCATTTGGCCTGGGCCTCAAGCTCAAAGGGAGCCTCAAATTTAGACACTTGTTAATTTTTTGGCATTTGATAAGTTTTGCAACGTGTTTTTATGCACATCCCTATCGAACCAAAATGTGACACACACTCTCAGCTTAGAGCTGCAAATTTAAGGAATTGCTTCAAGAAAAACTTGAACTGGGACTCTGGGGTGTTTCCCAATATCACAATTGCATTGTGTATTTTTGTCAGTTTGCTTGCATCAGTGGCTTCAGATGAATGCACCTTCAATGTGTTGAAGCAGGTAAAGAACTATCACTGTTGTCAACTATGGGACAAGAGCGTTTGAATGGGCTTGCCATGCTTAATATCAACTGTGACATTGCACAAAAGCTAGATTTTTCCCTCAATAATTAGTGCATTTGCACAGAAAAAGGCTAGAAAAGCATTTGTTAAATAAAAAAGTATTCAAATTATGTCTCTCTTTTTTTGGAGCCGTATTTTGTTTTCATGTGTCATTTTATATTGTTATTATGGTTAGGGGCCTCAAAAGCTGGAAGTGGCTGGGCCTCTCTGGACCTCTCAGAGGGCCTGGTCTAGTGTGACCTATCACTTCATGCATCTTACATTTCTTTACGCATTCTGTGTGTTGGTATGGGTGGGAGAGAGATAGAGGTTGATAGAGTGAAGAAAAAGAGGAGTGGGAGGGAAGGCAGAAAGAAAAGAGCTGCAGATACATCGTTCAGTTTCTTGCTCCCTACACTGGGCAAACTGCAAAAGCCTTGGAGCAACGGGGCTCTAAAACGATCCCTTGAACCAAGTGTACAGATGAAATGAGCTGCTTGAGAAAAGATTCTCATCCAGCCTTCCTCAGCCTAGAATGGTCTCTAACCCTGCTCTGAGTGAAGGAGAGGTGAAAGAGGGAGAGGGAAGTGTCCTTTGTTGAAGACAAAATAAACCAACAAATCACTGATAATCATGGCTAACAGATTTATTCATGGATACAAGAACAACAGTTAACAAGAGGTTTGCCATCACTTAAAATCATAACCCCAATGTATATTAAAGAAATGCAGCTGAAGGATAAACAGTAAACTATTTTCCACATCTCAAAACTACTATGCTAAAGTATTTGGGAATTTACTTAAACTTTCAATCAAATAAAAACTCAAACATTCTCAATACTTTTGGTTGACAAAAGGCTAGGTTTCCTTAAGTGCACATGTGCAAAACCTAATATTAAAGATTTATGCTCTAAATCTAGAATGCCATGCCAGTTGGTTTTTAGAGACTGTTACTTTACACAATTATAGGTCTGAGATCAAAAATAAACTTATTGCCCTCTCTTGAGCATTAGATATGTACAGCAGTTCTAAGATAAACAAGCTTCACAGACATAGTGGAAGATTTTACGATCTTTATATTGGGTGTACAGTACAAATGAATGCCTGTTAGAAAGCAATGCTTAAAACCTGATGAGTGTCATACAACTTTACCCCATGACTAACATTAAGGCCTGCTCTACACTACAGAGTTAGGTCGAGGTAAGGCAGCTTACGTTGACCTAACTCTGTAAACGTTCACATTACAATGTTGCTCCCACTGATGTAAGTCACCCACTACTCCAACCCAATAATACCACCTCCACAAGAGGTGTAACAGTTAAGTTGATGTAGCTATGGCAACGGAGTGTCTCTGTAGACACTGAGTTACATCATCTGTTGGTTGTCGGCCTCTGAGTGGCTGGGGCCTCCAGCTGTGAGCCCTGCATGGGCTGACAGCTGGGGCCATTGACCCTTGGGTGGGGGTAGGAGGAGAGCTCCAGCTGTCAGCTCCAGGGCAGGGGGTGCTCCAGCTGTCAGTGCCCCACAATGCCCCACACAGTTAAGTCGGTGGAAGTGCTCCTGGTGAGGATGCATACCATCGACAGAGGGGACATAGAGTGATCCACCGCAATAATTACCTAACTTAGGTTGACTTTATTTTGTAATGTCGACTTGGCCTTACAAAGAGCTAAGAAAAAATAACCAAGCTTCTTCAGTTTCAAACCAATGGAACAGTAAATATTATTCTGTTCTGTATATTCTGCATGGACTTTAAACCCCAGCACCCAATTAAAACTGTTTCGGAAGGAAGATTTTCAGTAAATTCTGGCAGCAATCAGAAATTATCTGGGACTCTGGATCAAATTAATCCCTGTTGGAACTCTACTGGCTTCAGCAGAGTACCACTAAGGATGAATTTGGCCCTGTAATGGCAATCTCAGTCATCCGACTGTTTGAGCTTGAAGGAAAGCATACATCCAGGAGCACTACTACAGTGTGTGTGCGCGCGGGGGGGGGGAGGGGGGTGCAGTACAGAACCAAACTGGGGGAATATGGGCAGCAGAGTCCTAATCCAAACCCCAGGGAAGTCAATAGTAAGACTCCCAATAAGCTTTGGATGAGGCTCTGTATAAATGCTTGTAGGAGATCTAAGTATGGCTTTAAGTACCATATACTGAAGTCCTCTTGGAGTTTTGAGGGCAAAACATAAAAAGAAGTATATAATCACAAAAGAGTATTGGTACAATGCCTAATACAATGAGGTCCCAGTACTGATTAAAGACTCTGGGTGCTATCACAATACAAAACATTAATAATTTATAGCTTGCAGCTCTATTTGTATGCCATATATATCTATTATATTTTAATTTTCTCAGTAGGGATGAGTTAAACCACACAGAAAAAAATACAGCTCATTTATTTATATTTACATTGTCCTCAATAACTCTAAGGGAAAATGACTGTTTCATCATTAAAGATTTAAATAGACCAGCCTGGGAATGAAAACTGAGAAGTTGTTACTCAAATTGACAGTTGATTTGCAGCTAAAGTACTTCATTTCAGCTTCACACATTCAGATAAAATGACAACCTGACATACCGTGACACTATTTTGAAAGTAATAAGTCTAATGAGGGATTGTAGTACTACAATGCAATCTCTAGCATACTGTTCAACCCATCTTTCTGGGTTTTGGGAATCTCACAAGGTTTTTTCTTTAAAAAAAAATTATGTTAAATAACACTGTTTCTATTACTTGTCAAGTGCGACGTCTGGATTTTCTCTCACTGACTAAGCGTCTCTCTAGTACTAGCTCATTTTATTTACTTTTTTTTCTCCCTTTAAGCAAGCCAAGAAAAATACATAGTACAAGGGGAATTATCTACACAGTCAACTTCAAAATAAAAAAGAATAAAAAGGGTATTTTAAAGACCTTAGGTGAATTTGAAGGAACAATGTATTGTAAGAAAAATGAATAATTGGGTTGAAAATGACGTAATTTTCTTCACTGGAGGAGTGAATTCTGAGACCAGGATTACCTTATCCCTTATCACATTTATTCAGACGTTTCTCTGAGTTCAAAAGTTCACAGCAGCCATTTATAATAGTATATTACTTCTGAAGCAAGTCAGAGTGAAAGCACTGCTTTTAATCAGCACACAAGTACAACCATTATACAATTCTTACTGATAGGGCTGAGGCTAGGAATGGGACAGAGCATATTGATTTTCAAACAATTAAGTGATGCTATTTAAAAAATATAACTTAAAAAAACTGAATTATAGCCACAAGAGCCTGCAGAAACACCATACCTGGAAAGAGAGAACGGAAAATTCTGGGCCTGATTCTACTTCCGTTGAAATTAATGGACGTTTAGCAATGACTGCAGAGGAGAAAAATGACAGGCAGGCCTTTATTGTTTTATGCTGTCGAGCAGTGGGCCCCTTCAGCAAAAGTTTACAAAGAGTTCCATCCAGCCGCTGGTGAGAAAGACAGAAGCTGCGCTAAGGGGTCTCAAAGGAGGTCAAGAAAAGTTTGTATGCACATAATCCTCAAGACTTTCTCAGGTATACAAAGCTTCCATCCCACCCATTGCATGGGAAATCCTCCACAATCCTAGCACAGGCATAAAGACTGCAAGGCACTGCTTAGCCAAGTAAAGCCATGCCCGAACCCTTATGATATGTACATTCAGTTCAGGGCTCTCTACATCTCCAAGCAGAGCCTCCCCAAGCTACACTGCTATTTTTAGCAGCGTTGTGTCTCCCTGCCAGAGTCTTCCCCCGCCACAGGGAAAGGATCCAGCAGCAGGGAAAGACTCTGGCAGGGGAGGCAATGGAGAAGGGCTCCGGCAGGTCTCCATTGCTGGAGCTTTTCCTCCTGCGTCCTCCCGCCAGAGCCTTTCACTGCCGTATGTAACTGCACATCACAGTGTGGGCAGACTGATTTTCACTTAGGTGTGTAGCTACACACACTCTACAGGCTGCTGCCAGTAGTGTGCAGTGTAGACATAACCTTAATGGTTACTGTGAAAGACAATTTTCAGTCTGTATAAAACTTGCATATGTAGAAGCAAGGAATGGGTGCTCATAAGGGCAAGATCCTGATGCTGTTACTTATGCTGAGTAGTACGTTACTCTGCATACTTACTTAGGGCTGTTCCAGACTAGGAATTTACATTGGTACAGCTACGTCTCCAAGGGCTCTGAAAAATTCACACCTGAGAGATGTAGTTATACCAACCTAACCCCCAGTGTAGAGAGCACTAGCCACAGCCTCTTGGAGAAGTGTACGTATCATAGAATCATAGAATCATAGAATCTCAGGGTTGGAAGGGACCTCAGGAGGTCATCTAGGAAAGCCCAATGTATGTAGTGTCCACACTGAAGTGCTTCAGCTGCGCCACTGTGCCATTTTAAAGTGTAGATATACCCTGACCTTAGAAGTAAAGTATTACTCAATGGGTGAAATCCCGGCTCCGCAAAAATCCATAGGAGCTCTGCCATTGACTTCAATGGGGTGAGATTTTACCCACCATGAGTAGGGAGACAGTATCTGACCTTTAGCTGGTGTTTCATAGGTCTTCTCTGCCTGCTTTTCATTACTATTCCTGTATATTCTCTCGTGAACAAGTTTTTACTGCATATTTTAAATATTTAAAAAGAAAAATTCACCTTTATACCATAATAGGTTGGACCCCTTGGAAAGTAACCTGATGTGCTGAGATACCAGTGAGTCTACCTGTTCTGCCAGCATGGTCCCCCTTTAACCTGTCTTGCTGAGCCAGGCTCTTAAAAACTCCTCTAACATACACATAGGGAGAGCCACACCCAGCTGCAGATCAGCTCTGGGAAGACTCAGCTAACAGGACTTGCTCCAGCACTCAGATGTCCACCTCCCTTGGAGTACAGTCCCAAAATTATATTATATTTGCCTCTTCCCTCCATGTGGAAAAGGGTGTGCACAATTTCTCACCCTCCAGTTAGAAATCACATAAACTGGATTGTATTATAAACCAGAAATACATTTATTAACTATAACAGGTGTATTTTAAGTAGTTAAGGAGGTAGCAGACAGAACAAGGCAGATTACAAAGAAAATAAAACAGAGTATGCAAACTATGCTTAATACACTAAAGAAACTGGTTATATGTGAGTTCTCACCCTAAATATGGTTCTAATAATCTTCTTCACAGGCCAGATGCACTTCCAGCCTGGGCCCAGTTCTTTCTCCCTATTCAGTCTTAGTTATTTCCAGCAGTCATCTTTGGTGGGGTTGCAGAGGAGAACTGACGACTAGGATTACCTCACTGCCCACCCTTAAATAGGATTTGCGTAAGGCAGGAGTCCTTTGTTTCCTAGTTTGACACCCCCCCCCCCACACACACACCTTCCCTTACAGTGGAAAGTTACAAGAAGTTCCAGGTAATGTTTTAGTATCAGATGACAAGACCACCTGACTCTGTAGGGCCCTTGTAGCCATCCTTCCTAGGCTGACCCACACACTCACAGGAAGACTAAGCTCTTTTACAGTCCATTGTCCTTGTTGATGGGTCATCTGCCCTGTATGGCTTTTCCACTGTTGTACCTGAAGTGTTAGCAGTGGGGGTCACCCAAAGTAGCATAGTTGAAATACAGATACATAGTCAATATTCCTAATTTCAGATACAGAAATGATACAGGCATGAAAATAGGATAATTGCATTCAGTAAATCATAACCTTTCCAATGATATCTCACATAAGCCATCTTGCATAAAGTATATCTCAGTTATGTCGTATTCATACCATAAGCATATTTTCATTAAGAGTATGGAATGACACATCACATACCCCCTCTCAGAAAACTTTTGAAGTACTCATATATTTTTTTTAAAAGCAGTCAATGTTTAGGCAACTGAGTGAGCTGAATTGTAACATTCTTTTGAAGATTGACCACAAAGTTTGTCAAGTACCAATCTGCATTTGATAGTAATAAATACAATCCATTTCCAGAAACACGTTTGTATTTCCTTAGAGATTTAAGCAAAAGAAAAATCGCACTCAAAGCATTAAACCAGAATGCATGCACTTGCACATTTTGGAATGATGCCTAGAAAAATAAACTTGTTTGTTTTAATTGGTCCTGAAGGAGAAACCAAAGAGAATGGAAATTAATATTTGTTATTTTAAAATTGAAACAGCATTCATGGTTCATGTACTCTGCAAAAGCTAATGCACTGTATGCTAAATCTTAATGAAAGTATCTACATAAATAAAAGATCAGCTGATCTGTGAACACAGATATTTGATTTGCTATATTTGATTAATTTATGTTTGTATTCACTTTGAACTACTACAAGACTGTTAATTGTTCATATGAAATATTCCACAGTCATGTAATGTTAACACACTTACCTTGCTGCACCATAGCTCAAAAGACAATTGTTTCAGACAGAGTGATTTTCATGTCAACTGCATTTGCAGAAAACTTGTATAAACATTTTCAACCAGCTAATTCTTTTCACAGACTTTGAGCCTCATTGATATGCAGATGAGAGCTAGATTAAATGACCCACAACTCTCTCTAAGTGATACATGTATGTATATAAATGAAGGGAGAGACCAAACAGAAACTTCATCAGAACACATAACAAGGGCAGAGTATATTCTTGTTATTATAAGTTGCATTTATAATACCATTGTTTTCAACAGACTACCAAACTATATCTACACACGGCAGTAGCTGTAGCTGTGTTTGACACCAGATATCATGCAACTCCCCTCCTAAATTGTGGTGGAACACAGTTTTGTCTCAGACATAGTTAAAAATATCTGAAAGGTATTAAAGGTCAAGGAGGGAGATACATTAATTAGGATGGCTCAAGAGCAGGTTGTTTTTTCTCCCCAAGAACAATGGGCTGGAATTAAACCAAAACAAAACAAAAAAAAAACCTTACTATTAGGAAAAACTTCCTAAGGATGGCATCTATTAGACTGCAGAGTTGTCTCCCTAAGGAAACTGTGGAAATGCCATAGCTTGACACATTTAAAATTATAGTAGGGAAAGTACTTCTGGACTAAGTGGACATATAAACATATATTAAAAGCAGTTTGTGTAATCACTGTTTAAACAAGCTGCAATTAGGATATGCTTATCATTTCAGTATGCTCTGCATTACTACCTATATCCTTTTAGATTAGTCTGTCAAATCAATCAATCAAATAAATAAATTACCATTCATTAAAGCAACTATTACAGTCTTTCAAAAGGAAGCTGGTACTGGTGAACAGATGTTCTTTATGGTAAAGATGCCATAATCTTCACTATATCCCAGCTGGCTCTCAAACATGTTTCTCAAACAGTTCTTTCAAAAAAAAAAAAGCTATAACATAAGGTATAAGTAGATATAATGGCTGGAAGCTGAAGCTAGACAAATGCAGACTAGAAATATGGTACACATTTTTAACAGTGAGGGTAATTAATCATTGGAACAGCTTATCAATGGTCATGGTGGATTCACCATCACTGGCAATTTGTAAATCAAGACTGGATGTTTTTCTACAAGATGTGCTCTAGTGCAAACAGGAATTGTTTTGGAGAAGTTCTACGGTCTGTGTTATACAGGAGGTCAGACTAGAAGATGATCACAGTGATCAATTTCTGGCTTTATAATCTTGAGTCTATACATATGACAGCAATTGTGCAATATGTCCTTTCAAGCAACTTGTTAGTTAAATGAAAATAATCATGCTTTTACCTTCCTCATCAAACATCTGTCTTCTGTTACAGGTACATAGCATTATTGGTTTCTGGCCTATCTACACAGGTTCATCAGTTCATAAAACTATAAATGATTTCTTGAAAACCTTCCTTAGGACCCCACACCTTGGGGGGTGTGAAATGAAACTTAGGTAGGCGCTAAAATGTGATTAAAAACATTATGCATGACATTGATAAATGCATTTCATTATACTTGTATCATTAAGTCTCTCCAACCAACCTTCTAGTAGAATTATCTCAGAAGTCCATGAAGTTTCCTTTTATGAGGAAGCTGAGAGGTTTTGAAATTGATCTTACAGTTTTGTATCATTATTAATTGACATGTCAAAAGGTGCAAAACAAAGTCCTTTATTAACCATCATTCAGCTAAACTTCTGAAAGCCGTTAGGAATATGTGTAAATCTCAAGTTGTTACATAAGCAACGCTAGCTGTGCTTGCAATTTAATTTACCTGTTGCAAAAAAGATGGATAAGAAGATACTGCTAATCTTCTGGAGATTTTTGTCCTCAGTAACTACTTCACTTCCTACTTTTCATCCTTTAGAACAGGACTTAGCCCAGGGCTACACTAGGGGGGGTGTCGATCTATAATACGCAGCTTCAGCTACGTGAATAACGTAGCTGAAGTCGGCGTATCGTAATCGACTTACCTGGCCATGAGGACGGCGGCGAGTCGATCGCTGCCACTCCCCCGTCGACTCCGCTTCCGCCTTTCGATGAGGTGGATTTCCGGAGCCGACGGGGAGCGCTTTCGGGGATCGATTAATCGCGTCTAAACGGGACGCGAAAAATCGATCCCCGATCGATTGCTACCCGCCGATGCGGCGGGTAGTGAAGACAAGCCCTTAATGTAGTAACTATGAGAAGGGACCACTTGAGACAAATTTTGCATGAATTTTGCATGAACTCAGAGAAAAGATGAGTGCAGATTAACTATAATGACCATTTTATTCTAAATATGTTGGCCTTGAACATACCAAGTCACAACCTTGCCAGTTCATTTTATGGAAGAACTGCGTATCAATACCCCAGTTATCATCGACTACAGTTATTTATCTGTGTCTGAATTAGAACCATAACCAGATTCCGTGATAATCAGCTAGCATTCTACTAAGGTTTTTGTGTCTGCAGAGCCTAGAAAGAATGCTCCATTTTCCCTCTTATTCACTAGACTTCCAATGCAGGAATAAGCACAGCACACATTCTTCCCATCACCAAAGGGGTACAGTATTGATGGGGCCAACTTACTTTACTATTTCAAATGTAAATGGTACACAATAAAGATAATGAGCCTCATTCTTCACTACCTTGCAACTGGTGTAGATGTCTACAAATAGGCAAAGCAGGTACAAAAATACTCCCATTTTGATTTAGTAGCATTTTCATACCCACTTTGTACAGGTTTAAAAAACTACACAAGGTTCAGCAGAAGTGTGGTGTGCAGAAGTGTGCAGCTGCTGCCCTCCATTTCAAAAGACAACAGATAGTCAGATTTACCCTTTAAGCCATTTGGTGCTTCTTCCTTCATCTTGTGCAATATTCTTCTGAATGTGTTTCAGACACCAGGTCTTCCTACTGCAGTTAAAAACTAGACCACAAGTGTCCTATTGACAAATTCTAATCTAAATCATGGATTAGACTCCATACTATGAAATACTAAAACTAACAGTAAGAGGACCTTTTAATTTGCCATTCTGTAACTTTTCATCCACTACTATTCTATTCTCCACACAAGTAGTCAGATTCCTCTGCTTTGCATTACACATGCTTTTTGTTAGGGCCCAATGCAGTAAGTGCCTACAGAACGTCAATAACTTCAATGGGAGTTGCATGAATTGAGGATTCACAGGATCAGGCTGACTGTTCTCAAGTGATCACTATTGCCAACACATGGAGAAGCAGTGAGGATGTGAAGAAGCCAAATGTCACCTCCTTGGTTGGGATGGTCACCAAGATACAGGAACACTGGTGACAACAGTAGGAGAAACAATGGAGAAAGAGGAGGAACTTTTCAAGCTGAGAAGAGTTGCATCAAATGTCTCCTGTTTGAACATAAGGAGCAACTGCACGACTTAAAGGATTTTCAGTGGAGACAAGATTTCTGAGAGGTGACCTCACAGTTTTAAAGGTGATTGATAAAGAGGTAAGAAACTGTTTGCACAGCTGAGCATTTCAAAATCTAGAGATTTTTTGTATATATTTTTTGTAATAATTTGTAATGGGAACTGAGATAGTTATTTCACTAAAATATCACTGACAAATAATAATAATTCACTAAGTAGGACCATTAAACTAAATAGTAAAAATGAGCAAATGACAGCTAGAATTTTTTAATGGCGAAAGAGGAACCACAAGATAGACCGAAGTGTAATAAACCTGTCCCTTCGTAATTGTTTCAGAACCATCCTGCTCTGCTTTGTCACCAAACATCCTTTCACACACCAGTAGTTTTATTCTTTTTCTATACCTATTGTATTTCTGCTTTCTGCACAACAAAATCTCCATGTGGAAAAAGGTGATTCTGATCAGACTGCTGTTCAGTTGAGGTCAGAGTGTGGCATTTAGTCATTGGTCTGCATTGGAAAAAGCATAGAGCCTTACTGCCTAAGAGGCACTCCGGGAGGGACTGTGCTTCAGTAGACAATTCCTATCTGAGCTGCTTGGCATATAGAGGGAGAGCACACACTGAATCAATCCTTTAGGTGGGACAGCCTGCCGCCACCTGACCAGCTCTAGCTCCACCCCTGCCTCCATTGGGGTGGTTTATATGCCAAACAGTGTTAACAGGGGGCAGTCCCTGCACTTCCAAGGACAGGGTCTGCTATTGTGCCGATCAGGGAGTGCTACTGTGCCAGGCCTAGGTCCAACCCGCTGAAGGCAACTATTGGAAGTAAAATGTGTCCCAGCTCCACATTCTCCACTTCTCCCACGAAAAATAATAGCAAGAAATATGTCTATTTTCTAACCACAGAAGAGCCTAGCTAGTGAACAGAGGTTGGGAATACTTCTATTTACTGAGTAAAATGCTAGCAGCCAGAAGCTTAGCTTCAAAAGCAAATATTTAGTTTTCCACAATGGACAAGTAAGCAAAAACAGTGATTGGTTAGATTTAGTTTAAAGGCTGAGCACATAATTTGGTTTTAACTGTATAATGTTTAGTTTTTACTGTATAATGTTTAGTTTTTACGCAAACAACAGTGTCATAGGGAAGTTTGTTTTCGTGTGTAGTTGAGCTATAATTTCTATTTTTATTAATATAGTTTTCTGTATCCATAACACACACCATCAGTCTTGGCACATAACCAAAATATAAGTGTAATCACAACTTTACTGGAAATATATGCAGCATTGGGTAATGCTGTCAGACAGTACTCAAATTTTCCAATATACTAGAGTCAGTTTACCCCTATAGGGGCAGAGGGATATTTTGTACACTCACACAAGCAGCTGCTCTCAAGGTGGAATCCACCCCCCAGGTTCCATTCGGAGAAACAGTTTACATTTCCAGCCACAACTAGCAGGAAATTTCATGGTGGAAGCTGCCTGGGAGGTGTGCAGGTTCAACCCATCTCATGGACATGTTTGTCCCATCTCCTTCCAATATGTGGGCAGTGTTGGGCTGCTCCATCCCTTTCAGAGCAGAGGCCAGGGGCAGTTTGTGTCACTGAAGCCTCAGTCTGGAAGAATTTTCTGCTGCCACTTTTTGGTTCCTGCTGTATATGATGGAAACCACTTTAAAACAGGCGGTGCAGCAGCACCCCCAGCACCTCTAGTTCCAGCACCTATGTCTAAGCCTCTACTGGGTCTAGATGGTGTTAGGCTGCCCATATGAAGAATCTTTTTCATTTCAAGGACTAGGTCTTCGTAGTGGACAGCTTTCTGCTCTGTATGATAATTTTTTGAACCTCACAGGAGCAGTTTCCGTCAGCAGTGTTCAACCAGCTAATAGCCAAGCAATTAGGTGCAAAGACTTTGGGTCTGAGTGCAATACATGACCATAATTGTAAGCTATTTTGTTCAGTGGTCTGGGAAATGGATGGGAGGCTGACAGGACATTTGCAATAGGATTGATGGCAAAAATTGTCTCAGACAGTATGGAGCTACCAGGATGAGCATGGCCTTGTCCCATCTGACCTTGAGACCAGGACAAATTGGTGAAAACACATAAAAGTGGCCTGGAGACCACTGTAGCAGGAAGGCTCATGGCAAGAAAATGATGCGCAGGTGTCCTCTCTGGATCAGTACATACTCAGCATCTTGGAAAGATTTATACTTGGGCAGCAAGGCTCTCCCACCACTTCTATTTTTAGCATGCTAGCTTGATCAGAACTAGCAAGGATCTCTCTCTCCGCAAGCTGGCAGCCTCTCTCAGTGCCAGACTTCGGTACCAGAGGTGACAGCACTAGCTTCCATGCTGATGGTGTCAACTTCAGTGCTGGGTCTTTGTTCGCTGCTGGGATCTTCTCCATGCTAATTTTAGGCATCACAAATTTGCTAAATGGGGTGGTCATGGATAGTTTTTTTCCCCTGGCACCTGCTAGGCTCTTGCACCTATTTTGGGATCTGAAGAGACAGACATTGATTGATCCAGGAAACAAAGCGTCAGTTGAGAATCCCACAGCTTGCAAGCTCTCAAAGAGAATGACTGGTATACTGAGCATCTACCAGTAAATTACTCTTGCCCAAGCAGAAGAGGCATCTCCTGTGCCCATCTTTTAAAGAGATCACTCCCCCCCGCCCATTGTAAGGGCAGGGACTGAAGCCTGAAGGCTTAGAGTCTGCTATGTTGAGATGCCCTATATAGAGTGGGGTGCAAAATCAGGCCAAATGGATCAAGTTCATTCACAACAGTCCACCATGTGTGAAGTAGAAGAGTTCTGAAGGTTCTTGCAGAGTTCTGAAGAGTTTTAATTGGAGCTACAGACTAGCAGATGGGACACCCACAAGGCCCCGTCTCACTACTACAGGTGAGAAGAGGGAACAGAAAGGGTTGGGGCCACTCCACCCTTTATGCCCTCATACAGAGGCACACGGCGGCCCAGGGCACGCCTGATGAACACTGCTATTCAAACAATTGATCTCATGTGCATAAGGGTCATGAACAACTACACATACTCTGACATAAAATGGAAGAACAAGCATATTTCCACTGCCCTCAGAATTAATTCCCTATTTTGTGCTTTTTAACTTTGTCAAGGGGAATGCAGAAAGCTCCATGTAGGAAAGTATGTAGCTATATCTCTCTCCCTCTCAGCCTGAGGAGCCCTCCTGGTGATAAAGCCCCAGAGAGCTATATGGAAGGACTAGCTCCTTATGTAACTGCCCTAGGAATGGCAAGGACAGAACCTAATATCACCAGGGAGCCTACTACTGCAAACCACATCGTCTCCCCCTGTACATGCTCAAGAATCCTTCCCTGAAGGGAGAACTGGAGGCTCCCTTATGAAGTTAGCTTTCCAGAGTTGGTTGTACACACTATTCCGCTATAGATTCATACACAGAACTCCCATTACTAATAATGGGAGTTATGGCTGAGCTTCAATAGGAGACCAGGCAGACCCACAGTATTTTAAATGTTACAGACGCTCATTGGTAAGGACTTGTCCCTCTAATCGATTGTTTCAAATTGCGATAGAGCACAATACTGAAGTACTCGACAAACCATATCCCATTTTGCAAAGTGATGCTTTCCAATCTCTCATTTGTCTGAACATTACTCATGGTCTATAAAAAAATCTATAAGAATGCATCAGGATCATTTACATGGTTATTTCCAATAGGAAAACCCTGAAGCTGTAAACAGAGTCCTTTTGATCTATTACAATCAGCTGATAGGCCTACCAGGTGGGAAAATAGATTGCTCATATTTGGAAATCTAGAAGTACACAGAATGAGCAAGTCTACTAAGTAATACCATACATGAATTTATATGCTACAGAGCTTGAACTTCAGATTTACACTACACAGTTAAAAATGATTGGCTGCTAATGTAGCTGAGACGCACCTAACAGACTGCAGTGCACTGTGCTGCCAACTCAAAGAGTTAAGTACAATAAACTAAGTTGGGGGCCAGAGCATTCAGACTGTACAAGTCAAGACATCTGTGCACATCCCAGTTCAACACTTTGAAAATCCACCCGAGTTTACAGGAGACAAGGTGCTGACTTGCTCTTGCACATTAGCCAGAGAATGAAGTAGTAGTTCTGGGATTAGCTGCACTAGTTCCAAATCACCACCTCTCTCAGATGGGGCTGGGCACTGAAGAGTAGATCATACTTTGTGAGTGGGGTATGCAATAAAAAGCCCAACTACATTTTATAAAATATCCCGTAAATTCAGTTTGAAAGACTAAAAAGAGAACTACTTTCTTTTTTCCCCTCTTAAGGGTTACAGCAAAGGTAAATACAGTACATGTTATTTTGTTGTCGTCTCAGTTTTATGGGGGTATTTTCCCTCAAGGAAAAGTTACATATCATATTGCTTTCCAGGGGTCCATGTCTGTAGCAAAATTGGGATTTGCAAATATTTTGAACTGATTTTTTTTATAAGTGCTTTAGTTTTTCAGCATCCTGACTAGCTTCAAACATCTCTCGTTAAGGCAAAAGGTTTTTTTTCTTATTGCTTAAAAAAAACTTACATTTTCCACATTACCATTGAAAATCTAAATTAAATTTAATAAATTCTGTCTTATAGTATCACCACATAATGTGGTTCTCTCTCTCTCCTCCCCACTACACCAATCAACTCAAATACATTCTAAAAACTAAAAAAGGAAGGATAAAACTTCTTTGGATTTTTAACTTTTGTACTTGGATCCCAACCTTCAGTTGTAGGTGTGACGCTGTATAAAAAGAAAGATGACCATGCTTACATTAAGGTATAACCATTGATGCAGAGCCCCTGTTGCACAATTGTGATAACTCCTATGCATAGTATGCTTTGTAAGATACTACTAGAAAAATTGTGATCTGTTGAACAATGTTATTCTGTTTATATGCATGCATTGTCATTGTATATGAAGTTATGAATCTTTGCTATGTGTTTGTATCTCAAACATATTGTGTTCCTGGATAAGACAGATTTACATTAAGATCAGTCAGCCATGGTAGATGGGCCATTAAGGATAATCAACTATTCCAGTGGGGCTCTCCTCATGATGCCTTAGAGAGCATATGGACAATGGAGGCCCAGTGACTCAGCAGGGCATGTGATCCCTGATTCCATGTTTGCACAGTAATTTTCCATGCACATGGGCTGAGGGGGTCAACAAGCAAGTGGACAAGGGAGATCCAGTGGATATAGTGTATTTAGATTTTGGGAAAGCCTTTGACAAGGTCCCTCACCAAAGACTCTTAAGCAAAGTAAGAGGGAGGGAGGGAGGGATGGATGGGGTGGGGGGGGGGGGGAATCTGTCAGGGGACAGTACTTGGTCCTGCTAGTGAAGGCAGGGGACTGGACTCGATGACCTTTCAAGGTCGTTCCAGTTCTAGGAGATTGGCATATCTCCATTTATTTTATTTTATTTTTAATGGGTTGATATTGCAGCTTTACTTCAATAAGTGATCTCATTGAAATGAATGGGACTACTCAGATAAGAAAGGGATTACACATATTGCAGAATAAGGTCCCAAATATGAACGCTGAACTCACTCAACAATCTATAAGCTACAGCTCCCTCAAGAAAGCATACATTTTCTGTTTTAAATGTTAGAAAAACATCAAAGACATGAGACAGAAATGATCAGACTAAAATTAAGGACAAAGCACTGAACCAAGTAAAGAAATAATTACAGTACCTATGAAGATATGAATGGGAAATAAGTTAAGTTAGAAGCAAAATCTAGACCAATCAATAATAAAATAAAGCTTGCATAATGCAGTGGGAACTATGCCACTGATATATTTTTGAGCAATTAATGTACAATGCTTCATGTTTAAATTGGACAGCTAGTAAGTGCTTCATTGTAATTTTTACAGTCTACAAAAATATTTTCTTAAACAAGCCTATCAAAAATCTCTCTCAATACATTTGTTTTGAATACTGGTAATTTAATTATCATTCTAAACCCAGATTAAAACAACACATACATATAGAAACTTTGTTTGACAAAGTTCTCTCTAGAAATCTGAGTGTGCAAAAACACTACAACTGAACAAATCTATACTTTTGTCATTCTCGAAAACTGGACACAGACTTGAAAATACTGCTTAACAAAATAGGCTTAAAAGATACACACTTTCTCCACTTGCTATGAAATTTTAGTGCAAGAGTCACTCTGAGTGAAAACTGCAACTCTTAAAAAAACATATATACAATGATAATTGTGATTTCAGATTGAATTTATGACTTTGCAAGTAAAACACAAAAGTTGCATTCACAAAGTGATATTCTCAAATCAAAAGCCTGCAACCTTGCTTTCCATCCTTCATAAATCTTTATAACCCGTCTGTAAGTTTTAATAATATAAAATAATATTTATTATTAACTTATGTACATTTTCTAGGCTACTTTAAATATCAGTGTCAATGTAGCAAATTCACAAACAAGAATTCTCAGGAGCTTCAAAACATCACTAAAAATAAAATTAATGGGTAAACATCTGCAACTTGCATTTAGATATTAATATTAACAAATTGTGAATGTGTATTTTTCAGATGATTTTACCAATTATTTTCCACTGACTCATGGCTGTTGGCAGGAATGAACATTTTTAGTACATTTTGAGGATGCTCAGCATTCACAAACTCACACACTATATATGCATATACAGTGGGTGCCACTTAATAGCAATCCTGATATTAACAACTTCTGGTTAACAGGAACATTTTGCTGAGAACCAATCCCATCCTAGCTATTATTAATGTTATCCCATCCCAATGTTAATGGGATTCTGATACTGGCAACAGGCTAGCTGCTTATGAACAGCTTTTTGGCTTGTGTGCCCTGGCTGCAACCCCGCAAACTTGCCTATATCTGGGAGGGGAGGCTGAGGTCAGGACAGCCACAAGAAGGGTTGAGACTTTCCACACTGAACAGGGACACTGGGGGCCCACAGGGCTTCATGGTACCTCTCTGTGCCCACCATGCTGAGCCCTGGCCTGGCCCTAGTGGCTTGGGCTTGGTGTGTCCTGGGCACTTCCTCCCCTGGCTGAAGCCCTGAAACCTTTGAATTATAGCAACTTTTTGCTGAGAACAGAGAGGTTGCTAATAAGTGGAATCTACTGTATCCATCTCCTGTGCATATATAAAAATGCAAAAGCTATATGTTATCATCTGTTTTTAATACTAAAATACCAAATAATTTATAATGCAGAACTATATGATATATACAGAACACTGCATCAATCATACACAAATACTTGTGCTGTCCAACATTTCTGTAAATCCTCCATTAAACTCAGATTTGAGAGTGAACCAAAGACTTATATGGATCAAGTCATGGTTGCTTGGAACACTGAAAGAGAAACATAAAATGCTGTACTATTTCATGTCAAGATTATCTGTAGTTCACTTCATTATTTCAAAGATTAGCAACTGAAATACAATGAACTCCACATAAAAGCCATTGCTTATTCCTTTTCCTTAATACGGAAGGCAAGCTACTAGATGATAATCAGGAGATCAACTTACAGTGCTCCTAAATTATCTGACACAAACTGTACCCTGTTAATGTAAGCAATGAAACAATAGAAGCTTGTGTGACTATTTAAATGTACAGTCAAAAAATGCAGAGGAAATTAACTGTTCAAATGCCAAAGAATTCTTGATTCACATTTATAATTTCCAAAATTAGTGTGATTCTACAATATGCCATTACTCTTTACATCAAACATTACTTGTTCTAGATGAAAGACAACATATAGTAAAGTGTCGATTACACCATGCCTCCTGAATGGTTGATGAATGTACATAACCCATGCCCAGCCCTCTGCGACAGGAGCTGCCAATGCAGGGTCAATACAGGGTGGACTTTCTCACCAATTTTCTGCCCTCGGCTTCACCTTTCAGCACCTCCCATTATGCTTGTGGGTATACTGATGTAGTGAAAACGACATTATTTGCTGACCTTTCTGTGACTTAGTGTTTTTTCCCTGCGCACCTCTTCCATGAAATGTACTAAAAAATTCCATGCCAAAACTGTAGCCTTAACAATGTAAAAAGTTCAGGTAAATACTGTAATTATATCTGAATGTTTTGAAATGGTGATTTAACTAATAAAATTTCAGTTTCTGTCTGTCTTCCCAGTACTAGGCAATGTCCTTATCCAGCAATTCTCTTACTGAACATAATCAGACCTGGAATTAATTTTGAAAAAAGTTAATCATCCCCAAAAGTCTCCTTAGATATATTTTACATTGTGGAATGGATATTTGAACTAGAACTTTTATTTTAACTGATTCAATCATTAAAAGATCTTTGCTCAATACATGTCAAATACAAATAGCTACTGTTGAGGCAAGGATTGGTTGGGGTTCTTTTTAAGTTCACAGAGAGGTACCTCTGCAACATTTCCCTAAATCTTTCATTGTGTTCTCTAAATTCCCTGAGCCAAATTAAATAATCATCCATTAGAATTTCAGTGCCTTGTAATCCCACAATGGTTTGTGTGATTACTTTTTAAAATATCTTGGGAACAGAATTAATGCCAAATGGCAATCACTTACAATTGTAACATTAAAACAGTGTATTAAAAGTTATTAATTTAGATCTTAACGCATCTAAATTTGCTTGCCAAAAATGCATGTCCTATATCTAATACTGATATGATTTTTGCTTCATATTACGATTAATTATTAATTTAAAATAATGTCTCTCCTAAGTAACTATCTCCAGGTGTTGTAGTATCTCCCAAATGTATCCATAATTAGTGTAAAATCCTCTGTATCTCCTTGTTCAAGTGTAAAAGCACTGAATGTCAGCAACACTGCTGGAACCAGGTCTCTTTCCACTTTGTCCCATCTGTTGTATCATCCTTCTTTCCCTGTCCTGCCATGCGGTTATTACCAATTCCTCTCCTTTTGCATATTCCTTTTTTTCTGACTTGAACAAGCTAGTCCATTATAGTCTGTCAGCTCTGCCATCTGCAAAATGAAAATTACAGGCATCATCTGTAAGTATCATTTAGCAAACCCTAATAAACTAAGGAAAAAAGAGAAACACACCATTCCATTGCAAGTTGCAAGTGAAACTTACTAATAATGCTAGTACGATTTACTTGCAATGTGGTCAAAAGCATTTGTGAGAAGCTAGCAGTACACAAGAATGGAGGCACATTATAAAGGTTGTAAATCTATGCACATCATGGCCTTGGACCAAAACACCTCCCCCCTCCCCCCCCCCAAAAAAAAGGAGAAAAAGAAAGAAATGAAAAGAAACCCCCAAAAAACCCACAACCCCAAACCACCCATGACTTTTAGGGCTTTTTAAAATTTTAGACCTACCCACTACCCAGTGAGACTGCTCAAATAACTTTTACAAATTTGACTCTATATGTCAAAAGTAACTAAATGTTATTAAAAAGTACTAAACAATGTATTTCAAAGTAAAATATATCTAAATTTTCTCATAATTTCCAAAACAATTATATATTATATTATATTATATTATATGTAATATTATATGCTATGACTTTTTCTTCATTTTAGTATAATTAAATTATGACTATCATTTTTTGTCATGATAAACAAATGACCAGCCTTATATGTCACCTTCTATAAGAAGGATGTGTATGAGAGTTTGCTGGAGTGCTTAAAAGTTAAATACTGTTATTTTCAGTTAATTTTAAGACATCATCAAAAATAATAAATGAGATAAATAAATAATGAGATAGTTTTGGCACTCAGTAAGAGTCTGGAATTAGGGATGTAAATAGGGTTTTAAAATAGTAACAGTTTAACCTATTAAAATTCTATTGGTTAAACAGTTAACCAGTAAGGAGTTATTCTGGTCCCGCACCCAGCGGCCAGGATGCCGGGCATGGGGCGGCAGCGGAGTCCTGGGTGCGGGGCAACAGCGGAGTTTAATCGTTAACTGAAACCAGTAAGACTGATGCTTACCAGTTAACCAGTTAAACTTTTACATCCCTATCTGGAATAATTCCACTGATCTCTCTGGAATTACTCCAGATTTACACCTATATAACTGAAATCAGAATGTGGCCTTCTGGAGTCACAGCTTACCTGAATTTTTTAAATTATATTAATGAGAAAGAGAATGTAACTTGTAGTTCTGCAGCTGCAGTATACTGGCTTATTAGTGTTGCTAGTGTTAAAAACAAACAAGCAAATTTGTTTTGAGCAGGCAGCAGACATGACTTACATAAAATAATAATCATTTGTACTTTTTGCCTTCCATTAGAGAACCTCAAAACAATTCTATTTTTAAAAATGTCATTAAAAGAACTTTGTCTAGGTTTCGAAGTCAAACACTAGAAAGTTAGGAAATGGCTGAATTCATGTTGCCCGTGCTTTCTTAATTCAGCCCCTTATGCATATACATTAAGATACAGTCTTAATTACACGTCACATGCTATTTTTTCCACAGGACTCTTGCCTCATCCAATGCACAAGCAGGCGAGTACTCAGGGAATAGGGCCACTGTTCAGAAATGTTTCTCCTCATCCTTCAAGTAGTAGCCCCTGCCTCATTTACTGCACCCCTTCCATCTGCAGCAATGAATGCAAAATGATTATTAGCGTCCTCACTATAATATCCGCATACCTTACAAGCATTAATGAATTTATTTCCACTACAAAACAAAAGGGGATTATAACTCTCATTTTACAAATGGGGAAACTGTGACAAAGAGACAAAGGAATCACTGTCAGACACGGACCAGAACTCAGGACATCATGACTCCCAATCATCTGCCCACATCTCCAGACCTCCACTTAACCACTGCCAGAGGTACTGTGCACCCACTGACTTTAGATGCATGCTCAGCAGCACTTCTGTACATTAGGCCCAAACGGCTACCAACTTGGGCACTCAGAAAACAAAGGACACACAATTAGCCACCTGCCAAAATACTGGCTTAGGTTGCTTGTTCAGCATCACCTAGGGAGACTGTGAGAGAGGCACGGACAGAACTGAGCTGCCCCATGTGATATTTGCCTGTCTTAACCACTCCTTCCTACAGCCCTCCGCCTTACAATCCAAACACTTTCTAATTTAGAGAACAAATGACGGAAGGATGCGACATAAGAACAGCCATACTGGGTCAGATCAATGGTCCACCTAGCCCAGTATCTTGTCTTCCAACAGCGGCCAATGCCAGGAGCTTCAGAGGGAATGAACAGAACAGGTAATCATCAGGTGATCCATACCCTGTGGCTCATCCCAGTTTCTGACAAACAGAGGCTAGGGACACTTCAGAGCATGGTTTTGCATGCCTGCCCATCCTGGCTACTAGTCATTAATGGACCTATCCTCCATGAACTTATCTAGTTCTTTTTTTAACTCTGTTATAGTCTTGGCCTTCACAACATCTTCTGGCAAAGAGTTCCACAGGTTGACTGTGCATTGTGTGAAGAAATACTTCCGTTTGTTTGTTTTAAACCTGCTGCCTATTACTTTCATTTGGTGACCCTTAGTTCTTGTGTTATGAGAAGGAGTAAATAACACTTCCTCATTTACTTTCTCCACACCAGTCATGATTTTATAGACTTCTATCATATCCCCCCCTTACTTGTCTCTTTTCCAAGCTGAAAAGCCCCAGACTTATTAATCTCTCCTCATATGGAAGCTGTTCCATATCCCTAATAATTTTTGCTGCCCTTTTCTGAACCTTTCCCCATTCCAATATATCTTTTTTGAGATGGGCAACCAGATCTGCATACAGTATTCAAGATGTGGGAGTGCTATGGATTTATATAGAGGCAATATGATATTTTCTGTCTTATTATCAATCCCTTTCCTAATGATTCCCAACATTCTGTTAGCTTTTGTGACTTCCGTTGCACATTGAGTGAATATTTTCAGAGAACTCTCCACATTGACTCCAAGATTTCTCTCTTGAATGGTAACAGTGTATTTAGACCTCATCCTTTTATATATATAGTCAGGATGTTTTCCAATGTGCATTTCTTTGCATTTATCAACATTAAATTTCATCTGCCACTTTCCTGCCCAGTCACCCAGTTCTGAGAGATCCTTTTGTAGCTCTTTGCAGTCTGCCTAGGACTTAACTATCTTGAGTAGTTTTGTATCATCTGCAAATTCTGCCACGTCACTGTTTACCCATTTTCCCAGAGCATTTATGAATATTTTGAACAGTACTGGTCCCAATACAGATTCCTGGGGGACCCCACTATTTATGCTTTTCCATTCTGAAAATTGACCATTTATTTCTACTCCTTCTTTCTATCTTTTAACCAGTTACTGATCCATGAGAGGACCTTCCCTTTTATCCCATGACAGCTTACAGTTTTGTCCACTACCCAACCCTGATTCATTATATGAGCATTATGCATCCTGTGCACTGAAAGAGGCAGATTGAAGACTGTATCGCAATGTATACACACAAGGGGTCTGAATTACGGGACCACAGGCTTAATTCTGGCATTTCCTATCTTTCCAGTATTTGACTTTGTAACCTAAATGACAGTACTTTAAAAATTCTGTATGTGATTTCCTAGGGTTTTTTTTTTGTTTTTTGTTTTTTTTTAAGAAAAAGGTAAAAAAAATGCAACTGTAACAACAGTTCCATGTATAAAATGTGTTCCTTAACCTTAGCAAGACTTGAAATATAGGACTACCTACATTAGCTGGCAGCAAAAGGCCATTCCCCCAGGAGCGAGGTGACTTGCTTAGTCTGGGAGGGGAGCCTGGCCTGGCCGTCTCTTCCCTTGTTCCAGGAAATGGGGGAGCTTCTTACCCACCTAGCACTTCCAGAGGAAAAGATTGTTGTGGGAAACCCAGCCCAGTTCTTTCTCCTCCACTCTAGCTTATTTATCTAGGGTACTTACATGATCCTGTACTTACAAATGGGGAACAGAGGTACAGAGAGAGAGGCTGAGGGCCAGATTTAAAAAGGGGTTCAGGGACCTAAAGATGCAGATAGATGTTCAGAGCCAGCATTAGGAATTCCTTGTTCCTAGTTAATCCACTAAACAGTGCTGCTATTTTTCCTTGAGCATCAGGTAATGGAAGCAATAAGGTAACATTTTTACAATCACTTCTTTTTTTTTAACCACAACTGCAATTTGAGGAAGGATGGGGGAATAATGAATTTATTTCTATTTAGTCATTTATCTAAAGAGAATATTTTTATCTTGGCATATAAACAAGCTGTGACATTCAACCAGCCTGAAAGGCTCAGCTTCACCTTCCGTCGCCAAAGCACGTGTTATTTCACAGAAACACATTTTGTTGCATCCTATTTCTTAATTTTTGATTTATCACCATAGTCTTTGCATAATATATTTTTGTGGCTCATGGAACATTTACACAAGCTCACCTTTTTTCTGTTTCATCCTCATCCTTAGAAACTATGGTTTCTGCCTTAACTTTCTTAAATTACATTTGGGGGTTTTTTTATGAGAGGAAGGGCAAACATATTTCCATTACAAATACTTCCATATCAAATTTTGGTGTATGACCTATTAATGTCAAATATTATTGCCATAAAGAAGTGTCTTAAGCAGCAGCATATCTAAATACCATATTTTTGAAAAAAAATACCAGCGCTAAGAATATGGGACACTTTAATAATAGAGAATTTGACTGACAACAAAAAACAAATCAGCTCTTTATAACGTGGCTCTCTTTCCTGATATATGCAAAAAGATAACAGACATTTCTATAAAATTAGATAAATACAGGTTCTTTCAGTATAGTTGAAGTCACTGCTTAAGTCAAGACCATGTGTTTATGTTCCCTCAAATAGCCACATAATTGCCTTTTTTGAAACTGCTGCATAATTGTACTCCAGGTTCTAAACTTTTATGTAAAAAAGTCTCTAGCCCTTATGGTTTTGAATAAAAATTTCCATACAGGAACCAAATGTACACTGATGTAGTTTTCAAAGGCTGCAGGGAGCATGACGCAATAATACTAAGTCCTTGGATACACTGCCACTTTACAGCGCTGCAACTTTCTCGCTCAGGGGAGTAAAAAAATACCCCCCTGAGCGCTGCAAGTTTCAGCGCAGTAAAGTGGCAGTGTAGACAGTGCACCAGCACTGGGAGCCGCACTCCCCTCGTGGAGGTGGGGGGGTTTTATAGCGCTGGTGGAGCTGGTACCACTACTACACAGCCATGTTAAAGCGCTGCCATGGCAGTGCTTTAATGTTGCTAGTGAAGGCATGCCCTAAGAAGTGTGAAATGTTCCCATTCTCAGCTTCATGGGGTGTTAACTCAGAAGCCTAAATGATAATGTAAGCAGCCACACTGGTACCAATTACTGCAATGATGATAGTTTGATGTTTCTGCTACAATTATCAGTAACATGCTTATCCATCCCTGTTGGATGCAGTGGCAGAGCCTGGAAAGGTATACTGTGGGGCAGCTAGTTGCTGGCAAAGGATGCTGAATTCATGACCTCTCACTCCAAACTTATTTTTGCATTGGCCTAAAACTGGGAAGAAAAAAAGAGCTACCCGAAGCCTCTCCTGCATCCTGGGTACCAAAACCCATCTCTCATGCCTCCTTGGATGCCAAAAACCTCAACAGCTGTCAGAGTCTACAATACCTCCCCCACACCCAAAGCTTTATTTAATAACTAATACCAACTATTTTTTTAATTTACCTGAATTTGCCACAGACTTTTTTACTTCCCCCTACCAAAGAATCCCATAATCCAGAAACTACTACTGCAGATTTTAAACCCACCTTCCTACAAACTACCACCATGACGTTATGGTACTGAGGAATGGGACTACCATCCTGTAGACTGAGGATGTCAGTTGGCTTGGCGGATAGAAAGGCCCATTCCTGTACATCTTATTTCAGTTGGGAAAACACTAAAGAAATGTATGCATGTTTAAAATTAAGCACATGCTCTAGTGCTTTGCTGAACAGAGACTCGTGTGTTTAAGTGCTTTGCTGAATCACAGCCAAAATGCACACCAAAGGTGCTTTGCTCAAGCATGCTTGTCTAACATAGATGCATGTTCAAAAGTGAACTGCGGGTGCACAGAAGCCCTTGTCTCAGTTCATACTCCCTGTAAACGGTTAGGGGAAAGCTCCCATAGCACTACTAAGGTCCACAGAAGTGATATGGAGAAGAGAAACCTTGGGAGCTTGGAGGGTGGTTTGAAGGGGCCCCTAGAGTAAGAGGAGCCACTGATTTTAAATGAAACGATCAGAGATGTAGATAGACTGCAGGTCAATTTATCCACAAATTGGGTACAACATGGGAAATCACTGTACAAATTTCAATATACCATTTGCTAATATGGTAAGACCCACAGCCACTACTTCTCGGTGGCGAGTTGCTTGTTCATTATTTATGCCCATGTAATGTTTGATTTATTCTAATGAGAATACCAGTTTCAAGGTGCCAATTTTGATGTGAAAATCTATCCGCTTGGAATTAAACTGACACCACCAATGCTTTTCATGATGGCTACTGAATGGTTATGAGACAACTACTACTTTTGGTCATAATGGACAAAAGCCAGATGTATACTGATGACCAGTGGGTATAAGGCTTAGCAGCCTCATACTAATCCTTGAGATGGTCAGACCCCTGAAGATCTTATTTTCAAGAATCTTTTTATTAAAATTATTTGTAAACAGAGCCATCTTGCGTCCAGAAATTAATCAACAACATCAACAAATTAGCAAAAGTACAACTTGATAGACTAACATTAAACAAATAGAAGCATATGCACAGCCTCTTATCCTATAATTAAGGCTCCGTGTTTGTCACAGAGGTCACAGAAGTCACAGATTCTGTGACTTCTGCAGTGGCCGGTGCGCCTGGCCGGGGGCTGCCTGAGCAGCTCGGGCAGCTGGTGGGCCAGGCATACCAGATGCTGCTGGGGCAGTCTTGGGCCCCCCCACAACACGCGCCCCAGCAGCAGGAGTTGGGGGGGGGGCCTCAGGGCTGGGGCAGTGCTTACCTCGTGGGGGTTCCCTGGAAGGGTGACAGGAACTCCCCTCCCTCAGCTCCTAGCTCCATGTGCTGCCTCTGTCCCTGCAGCTCCCATTGGCCACATGCCCAGCCAATGGGAGCTGCAGAACCGGGGCTTGGGATGGAGAGGAGGCAGCACATGGACCTAGGAGCTGGGGTCACTGTTTTCCAGGAGCTGAGTAGGGAGCCTGCCCCAGCCCCACCAACACCTCCCTAGCACCCAACCCCCCTGGGCCACGCCCCCTCCCCAGCATCTGCGGCATCCCCCCAGGCTGCACCCTTTCCCCCCAGCACCTGCAGCGCCTCACATGGGCCATGCCCCCCCAGCATCCGCAGCACCCCCAGGGCCATCCTCCTGAGCCGCCCCTCCCCCCCCCCAGTTTTAGTCAGGGGTATTTTTAGTAAAAGTCATGGACAGGTCACGGGCCATGAATTTTTGTTTACTGTCTGTTACCTGTTCATGATTTTTAGTAAAACCACCCATGACTAAAACGTACCCTTACCTATAAGGTATGAACTGCTCCATTTACCTTTTTAACAGTATCTCATACATGT
This sequence comes from Chelydra serpentina, assembly GCA_037349315.1. NCBI lineage: Eukaryota > Metazoa > Chordata > Testudines > Chelydridae > Chelydra > Chelydra serpentina. The sequence goes on from JBAIAC010000042.1 coordinate 36,729,765, forward strand.
AATTATTTTTTAGACTTTCTGGATGCAGCAAGCAAAAACTGGTTTGCAAAATAAATGGATGTAGAGATTCCTGAAGACAAGACTTATAATATGGGGCAATTACAAAGGTAGGCCAATTTGTGGGGCTAGACACTTTGCTGGTGTCTTTCTAATAGCCAGAATGTTAAATCATCAATTGCCCTCATCATATTTATATTTGAAATATCCTTTTCCTAAGGATCACTTAATATGCTGTGCACAGATAACAAAAAGTATACACGAGAAAAAAATTAATAAACCGCTATCATGTAGCCTATGCCAACCAAATTAGTTTAGTTAAACATTTCATCATAATGCTAAATAACACAAGTCCTATACAATAGGCTACTCAATAGCTGATTCTCTCTCCACCCTTCTTCTAATGAACTGCCAGCATGTTTCCCTGTCATACTGTCTCTGTTGATTGACTCCTATTATCAGAACACTATTAATTCAAACATATTGAGCACTAATCAAGAAGTCCAGGTTATCGCAATTCTACTGTAGCTAGGCGAAAACATGCACCACATTCAAAGATACACTATTTTTTTACTAGCCATTGTAAAATGCATTTATATCTCATTTTAAATCTGTTTTAAGTCAAAATAAATCAAATAATGGTGTTAAGCATACATCCATTTCCTGGTCATTCCTTTCTGTAACACAAGAACAGTTTTTGCCCATGTCCTAGCAACAAGATCAAATATGATATTGTATCCAGTGCTTAAAACATGAGTTTCCAAAATGATAGGTTAGTATTCAGCTTAATTAAAGAATATGCTTTAAGAACAATATCTGAATGTACAACAGCAGCAATAATAGCATTTGATTAAAGTTAGTCTAAATGTGTTTAGAATAACAATTTTTCCCCTTTATAGAGAGAAAGGGAAAAGGCCAACAGTCTAGCATGGACAAGAAAACAACTAATGTGAACCCATGCGAGAGGGGGGGAAATATTGATAAAGGAACAGTTTAATTTTAAGATGTAAATAGGTTACTCTAAATATAGAAAAATACAAAATGCTGTTAAAAACAATAATGTTGTTTATAAAACTATTTTGAACACAAATTTGGTGCATTTACATACTTCTTAAACTGTTCTTTAAAAAACAAGAATAAGACTTGTGCATAGCAAAGGATGATTTCCGTATTAACCAACCTGTGAAAGTTGAAATGCATATCAGCTATTTTTGGTAACTGTAGCTTCTTTATATTGTATATCACTGGTAACTTTATACTTGAAGATGAAATTACAAGACAGATAAACAGCTGTTGGAATTTCTAGCAGAATATGTATGTGCCTGTTTCTCCCCACCAGCAAAGAACTCCTCTGTGACACCTGGATCAATAATGTATCTGATGCATGTATCCTATTTTAATAGCGATAACAGTCCAGTTGTTGCAGGACTATTCCCTTGTGTTTTTAATGATGCACCTGCTCCATGTGAACCATCCCTCAACCCTTTGAAAAAGAAATACCTTGTATCTGGCAAAACACCACCACCACCACTGGCTGGCTTCAAGCTCCCTTTACTATGTCAGTCTACATGTTTTCACATTTCATTCAAGATACAACACTTCTCAAATACTTTCTGACATATTTTTCATCTTGACAGTGAAAATTATTATTTCATACTGTGTTAAATACTTAAGTATTCTGAATTATATACAGCAAAATGTTAGTAACTCTGGTTCATTATAAAGACTTTATTAAAATAACTACATGCCAGCAAGCCTCTATTTCAGATCAGAGTAAAAGTCAAAGGGCTAGATTGTGCTTAGCGCTAACGCAGTCACAGAGAGAATCAAGGTTCTTCCCTCCCTGTATGCCACCGTATTAGCGCCTCCTGGATCACTGTTCCTGACCGTCAGTGGATCACCCAAAAAGTTCCTGCCTCTGGAGCAAGTGGGGGGATGGGTAGCAAACCAAGCCATGGCTCTACTAAACCCACCTTATATTGACGAGAAGATCTGTTTAGAGGCATGAGGGGGTATGCTGCATCTCATAAAAGTGTGTTGCAAATTAGTTCTCCTCAAAGCACACAAAAGGAACCACAGCAAGCATTGTCCCACTAAAAGGCACCTCTCCCAAGCACATGGTCTCCCACTGGTCCTGGTGTGCACCTACACACCACTCCTTACACAGAGCTTTCTTTACCTTAAAGGAAAAATGTAGCCCAAAAGAAGCTAGGTCATACTCTCGTGATTTTTCCCCCATTACAGGAGAACCACTGATATCGAAGAGCAGACGCTGTTGTACAATTATTTCAAATGAAAGCATAACCTAACATCTAACTTACCTGCCACAAAGCCACACCTGAGATCAGCAGGGGTGTCCAAGCAGGAACCCACTCATTTAAAAAAGGCATCTAGCAGGAGATTCTCTGTGAGGGTCCCTCAGCTTTGGATCTCACCCTCCACCATTCCCTCATTCTGAACAATTAGACTTTATAAACCTTCAGGGCATGCTGCAAGGCACATCTGCTTTCCCTAGCTCAAAGAGGCAGGAAAGACTTACATGGCAATTCATAAAGATCTGAAATATGTTTTTAGTTGCTGGGTTATGACTGAGTTAATGATTGGGAAAAGAGGAGTAGCCTGTTTGTATAGCTCTATTACAAATGGCATTTTTCTAACTAAAAAGGATAATAATGAAAACAAATTCTCTATACATTGGGTTAAATATTGCTCAGTGCTCAACCTATTTACTCAAGTAGTCCTACTGACTTGACTTAGATCCTATAAAGGTTTGCTACTGGACCTCGTGCCATTGGAGTGACCAGAGAAATACAGTCATGCTTAACTGCACCAAGTGGAATTATTTTTATTTTCCAGTTGGAGGATCTGATCCTGCTCCCACTGACTTCAAAGGAAGCAAGAGACAGTACTGCCAACCCTAATGTTCAAAAATCATGAGTCAGGCCCCTCAAAAATCATGGCTTAAAAATCATGAGATTTTAAAGACTAATAAAATGTGGGTTGTTTTTATTTGCCTTCTGTTTTTTGGAATTTTTAGGGTGCACCGGGATCATATTTCCAAGCTTTTCGCTGATAAGGCTAGAAACGTAGGGCTTTTTACATGGTGTGATAATATGCACTACAGGGTGTGATTTCTGATTTCTACAGTGCACTAATGTGATGCACATTAACTGGTCTATGTACACCCTGTTGGTGCGCACTAAAGATTCCCTTATAGTGTACGTTACCCGCCTCTGTTGCCAAACCCTAACTCTCTATTTTTAAACAAACAAACAAACAAAAAGGAAGCTCACAATCAATTGTCTCCACGTGTTGAGGCTTTAAGTCAAACATCAAATATCAAGAGCTGGCAACACTGAAATCAAGCTTTAGTATATTTCAGAGCCAATTTATATGCTAAAAGCCTGACCCTGCAGCCCTTACTCATCCAAGTTGTTTTTACTTGTACAAGGATTCCCATTGATATCAGCTTGAGTAAAGAGTTTGTAAATTTCAACCCTGTGCTATTAGAATAGCCTCGGATTAATTTAACTGTACTCTAAGATGCAGTCCTTCTATCAGATAGACCTGTAATTTCTGTTCTTAGAACTAAATAAATGTCGTTTCCACTAATATTTCTTTAGGGTATAAAAAGAGCAAACTTTTCTTAAATTTTCTTTTAACTATCAATATGTACCAGTAGAATATGTACAGTGTTTAAAACCATTTTCCCACAAGGGATGTCTGGGCTCAGAACAGAACACAAATACATTTGCATTGGAGACCTGACATCGTGTATATGTTTTAGCTCTAATTAAATCCCGCAGATAAAATCCTAATTTCATTTGGAAAACACAACCCTGGGCTAGCTCCACTTTTTAGGGGAGAGAAGAGGGTCTTTATTTCTGCTGTCGTTCTCTTTCTTTACAGAACTGGGTGCTTTTCTTCCTTGATGGATACCTGTCAATCATATGCTGATAAGAAGTACAGGGCTCTGTTGCTTGTTTTAAGAGGGAAATAACAGGAGTACTCCTCCTTTTTCACCAGTTATTCACAGGCAAGCCAAAAATGCCACAGGAACAGACTATTATATTTCAGGATTTAGTTCAAGGAACACTGAAAATTGTCAACAATAGTTATTTCTGAAACCTATTTCTTCTCTGCAAGTAGAGTTCAGCAAAGAATGCTAGCATTTCCTGTGGAAATTGTGTGGCTGCCAGTAACGTCCTCCTAATTTTTCTTCTCCCTTTTCATTGTTTTGTAGTTAAAATAAACACAACCTGGCATTTCGACAACAGCCACAATAACCCTTTACCTCACTTACCACCTGCAGATGAAAGTCATCAGGAGAGGAACGCATAGGAGCCACATTTCAGCAAGCAGCAAAACCAAAGCACACTGTAACCCAGCAAGAGAGGTGGCTGAGTATGTCCAAGTCCTGAATGCTGGATTTCGGGGGGCGGGGGTAGCAGGCACTTCCCACACTATCCTATTGTGTATTCGTTTCACCCCACCCTCCACCTCCCCCTGTATGTGATGCTGCCTTTATTCCGTGCCCGTTTTGCACGAAGTGGCTCGTTAAAGGGAAGACACAATGAGCGACAATACTAGACAGGATGCCAGCCAAGGCGGGGGAAGAACATCGATGCCCCATAAGGTAGCAGTGGAAGCTGCTGCCTCTTGTGTGTCAACCATCTCCCCGCTAAAACAACCCCTTGGCTGTAGCGTTACTATAGAGACACCGGCTCTGTCCTAGCCCCTGCCCGGCGAGGCGCTGCTCTCTCGGAGGCTCACAGCGCCGTGCCCTGCCTGGGCTACCGGAAGGGATGCGATGCCCGGAATTCCCCAATCCGTGCACCGCGGCGAGGGAAGGGGGTGGGGTGGGGCCGGGCCCCCCAATGCAAACTTGGAGCCGCAGCCTGCGCTGCCCCCTCCCCCGGGGCTCTGCCTGGCTCAGGCTCGAGGGAACTTTCGCTCACTCACCCCAGGGCTCTGCTGGCCAAAGTGCTGCTGCTCCGCGGGGCCGGGCTCGCGCCGCTCCTGCCGCCGCTCGGACTCCGGCAGAACGCGGCCCGGGCGAGCTCGGGGACGCGGCCGCCCGCTGCTTGCGTCACAGTCACGCCGCGGCCATTCCCCACGCCGGGAATTCGGGGGGCTGGGGAGAGCCGCCACGTGACGAGCAGGCGAGGCGCCGCCGGGCGGGGAGGAGGGGAAACGGGGCGGAGGTGCGTGAGGCTGCCCGCCGCGAGCCTGAGTGCCGGGAGCTTCCCACCCACTCCCCTGCCGCCCGCAGCCCCGCCAGCTGCGCAGCCCGCCCGCGCCCCTGCGCCCTCGCCTCCCGCTGGCTCCCCCCTGCACACGCTCCTGCTTCTCGCACTTTCTCCTTCACCCCCGTGACAGAGACCCCAGGTGCAGCTCGGGGCGCCCCGTTCCTCCCCGTCCCCGCTGCAGGGGCCGCGCGGCTCCGCTGCTCCTGGGCACGGGGCAAAGTGGGGCTGAAACCGGACAAAGCCAGGACTGGGTGCCGGGCGCTGTGTCCTGCACCCCCCCGCCCCCACCGAATCGCCCCTGCTGGGGGGTGGGTTCCCGAGGTGAAGTGCGGGAGTGTTTGTTTGTCTAGGGCTCGATGCCCCGCTCCTCAAGTGGGTCAGTGATCGCTCCTTGAGGGGGTGCGCTCGGGTGAGCAGAAACGCCTGCCTTCTTCGGACCTTGCCGCTGGCAGGAGCCCCCCCAGCTCGGAAAGAACGGGAAAGCCCGGGGCGTGCCCTGGTTGTGCTGCTCGCGGATTCCCTCGGCTCGGGGGGTTCTGCTGTCACCCCACGCGCCACTCCAGAAGCGGGTCCTCTTCAAAACACCGACATGCGCTAAAAGTAGCACTATGGGGCGCAGAGCTGTAATTTGCTGGCAACAGCAGGCACAATTTGTAATAGAGGTCTAAAAAGCTATCTTTACGGTGAAAATACACATCATCTCATGGTATAACGTATTAATCACATGGCGTCATATTGCACTAAAAATACCTGAAAATATTGGGTTTAATTCGTTCACATCTGTTTAAAATAAAACCTTGGTTTTTGGCTTAGTATAAAACCTGGAAAGCACACATCATGCTTTCCTTCCAGTAGATACAGATGGGAGTTGGTGGCACCCTTGCAATGTATGGAACATGGTTCCATTAAACTCATTTTAACTCCCTCTGTTAGAAAACCATATTTTATTTCATGTTATTGAGGGTTAGCGCAGTTACAAGCTGTGCCTTTGCTTCCAAATATATAGTATATTTGTCAAACATGGGCCAGGTGGTCACTCTACTTAAACATTACAGTAATTGTTTGTTATAAGATTTTCAAGTGGTAATTTACTAAGCTAAACCATTGTGATTTCAATGTGATGTAACAGGAAAATACTACCCATACACTAAGTGATAGTTTGGCTGCAGTGAAAGTTCCGTTAAATGCATTTCCCCCTCTTTTTCATAATTTAATTTTATTCTCTTCTGCCATGTTTTCTCATAAGTGTCTGGGATTTTTTTTTAATCACTATTCACACACATTTTCCAGCCTGCCTTTTAAACTAATCCTGCTCTATATCTTTCTCACTGGCCCCCCAGAGACTTTCTGTATGCTTTTACATTTCAAACATAAATCAGGACTTGGGTTTTCTGTCTCAGACGAGACAACACTGCAAAAGCCCCAACGATGTGCATAGTAAATTAAAGTGAATTTCATGCTTGTAAAAAATCCTGGTTTGACATTACTGGTAACTGTTATCTGCAGAACAAATATAGCACAGACAGCAGCAGTGCAAGCTTCCCTGTGCTGTGTCACTAATGTTAGTAAACCCCATTCTGGATTGAACAGCTCTAGGAATTGAAAGCGGTAGTTCAGTCTGCATGTTCATTCACTCCTTGGCCTTCATACTGAGATTTCCAGTGAAGTCACTAATCATGGTTCCTAGCCCATTAGGAATGGAACTGAGACCACTATTTGATGTATTCCATAGAACATCCATCAGATAGTAACTACTGATCTGATCTACATTTGCACCAGTGACTTGAAGATGAAAGGCAATATAGTGTTCCATGATAATTTCCTTGCAACATGTGTTCTCATATATTTAACAGCTCATTCAGTACACTTGCCCAAAGGTGCAAGAGTGTTAATTTAAAAAAATAAATGTATGTTTTTAAGATGTGTGAAAAGAAGCTTGAACATTGATTACAATGAATTCTAGTTTTTGTATTGAGGCCATCTTATGTGGAACAGTACTTTGCTCAAATTCACTCTAAAACGGTCTGTGCACTATCTGAGGAGTGTGTGATTCAAGAAGAGGAAGAGAAGGGTTTTATTTTGAAAACATTTGACTATTGCCGTGCTCTTAGGAAATGGCATATTTGGACACTGCACATTTCACACTCGTACTTATATGGAGATTAAATAACTGTTTTGGGCATTTGAAATGCATTTGATTAGGTGGTTTTTTTAAAAGAATGCCGGTCAGCTGTGTGTGATTAAATGGTTTGAAAAGGAATGCAGGTCAGCTTCAGAACACAATGTCACATATAACTCATGCCTGATCAAAGAACAGAGTGTCTATGGAAAAGAAAAGCAGCATATTTTGTAATCTAGGGGCTATAAATACACTCTATATTTAAATGTAGCCTATTAGCCTGCCAAGTATATTTTTATGTGTTACATGTGATAATATCTCACATAGAGCTGATATTCCTGTTTATGGACCTGCTCCTGCACTCTTCGGTGGGAGTTTTGCTTGTGTAAGGAGTTCTGATCATGCCCTATATGTCTGTACAAGCAATAACTGTTGATATAACAAGGGTCAATTTCTATAAGGATTGCAGGATGTACCATATTTATATATTATATTACACGGCACTGTTATTACTTTGTTTAAAAATATCACAGGACACAATCTGTATTTTTAAAGCATAGGAACAGATACAAGGCTTTGCTGAAATGTAGAATTTTTCCCATTTATCACCTTATCTCTAGACATAAGACTTATTGAAAAACAGGCTCTACTATACCCTTTTTTAAAAAGGTTTACCCAAGATCAGTTCAATAGCACATGAAAAATTACTAATCCTACTTGATGAGACAGACTGATCATGGTAATACACGTGATAAGGGTAAAGAGTATCTTTTATGTGTGTACATAAGTAAGAGCGCAGTCTTGCTCCCCCAGCAGACTGCAGGAGTTGAAGGTAGACAGTGGGTTGCAGGATTGGATTCTAGGGGCCTGAGCAAGTCCCCATTGAAATCAATGGGAATCACTCCATTAACTTCAGTGAATGTTGGATCAGGCCCCATGTTTTTAACTCCCAGTAAAAGTGACCTTCAAATAGATTAAAATATCAAGTGTTTTAGTCTAGAACTACAATATTTTTCAATTTGGTAATATTTGTATCTTCTATCCCACAGCTTATAAAATTTAAATAATTACATAGTTTTACAAGCTGTAAATAAAGGATTGTACAGTACTTTATATCTGTAGTCAGCCTCCAGGCTGGTGATCTATGACCGATGGTGAGTGTGATACCACCGAGAGTATTGCCAGGAGTGTCATATTAAGTAAGAACTGGTGATTGCAGAGAAACCACACCCACAACTGCTGAAATAACAAAGGGTAAGTTTTAACTAGTACTATGATGAATACTCCCTTTGTGTTATTTAGGGGCAATCAGGAACTAAATGTTTGGTTGTTTGTTTGCTTTTTAATTTTACCATTCAACTTTAAGTCTTGGTGAAAAATATTCCACTCTCAAATCCCTCCACCTCCTAACTTTGAGAGTTTGAAATATACCAGACAGATCCAAATTAACCCTGATTTTAGTTTTCCAAACCCATTCTGAATTTTACCTACCTCAAATTTTTCATAAAGTAGACTACGTACATTACTCAATTTAAAACCACTTTGTGTATGTCTGCATGGGAGAATTAGTCCAAAACTTTTTGATACATGGCAAATAACTTGCAGAATGCAAGTCGCTCCAATAGCATGTGCATAGAACCCCTGTTCTGTTTTAGATTGCATTGTCCGAACACATAGCAACAGTTGGCTGTGAACTGAGGAATAGCATTCTCTGAAGGTATCCTATGGTCCTTTGCTTCTCTGTTGAGCAGTGTGCATCACAGGATTGTTTTTGCTGTGAATTGTGCAAAGCCAGGTGGATCAAAAAAAAAATGTTAAATCCCATGTTTTTGGTGTCTCCACACCTTACTTCCTTTCTGGGCTGGCTGGCACCATTTCCAAATTGCTATTGGCCAGGATCGACCCAGAAATGCTCTGCACCACTATGGTGGTTGTTGGGATGCAGACATTGCAAGCACTGGAGTATTATGTGGGGTGGTTGAAGTTTTAGGTACTCTATGTGCTTTTGTAAAACCCTATGAATTATTTCAGCTTTATTTTTAAGGAGTTTTTTGTTAAATGCAATGAATACTCAGAATGGATGTTCTGTAAATGGTTTTATTGGGAAACAACAATTAAAACCAATAATACAGTTTTAATGAAACCAGTGGAAAAATAATCTTTGTATATGGAAATTCATTTAACTAACCAATCTTCTTAAATAACCAAATATACACAACCCTTTCATTACTGCAACAGTGCAAAAAAACTTGAATTGCAAGAGTAAGAATATTTCAAATACAACTTTTTTGTGGGAGTGCATAAAGTTAAAGGTGAGTATTCACCTTGCCATTGGCTCTTCTCCTTGGTCATGGGGAGAGTGCATGGATTCTGGGGTCGAGTGCCTTGGCTCAGAATTCTCAAGGGTGTTGCAAGGCTCAAAAAGAGCTGGACTCTGAGGTGCAAGTGTTGTCGTTGCCCAGGGGTTGGATCTGAGAGGTGAATGGGAGTTGCTGGGAGCACTGCAGTGGAGATGCAGAGGTTAGGAGTTGCTGCTGGTCCCAGCAGCCAGCATTGTCCAGGAGCTGAAGGACATGGCTAGGTCCCAAATTAAAGGATTGAATGGCCTGCTGACCTAGCAGAAGCATGTTTTCCAGGAGGGCATTCTGGCTCATGACAGCGTCCATGACTTGCCTTTGCATTACTGTCTTTTTCCATGTTCTCCTTGTTCACAGCAACACTTTCCCTTGTCACTGTGACATTGTCTTTGGCCATTGTGAGAGTCTCGTGGGAGATCTGCATTTCTTTCTCCCTCTGGGTCCTCATGTACAGGGCCAGTGCAAGGAAGTTTCGCGCCCTAGGCGAAACTTCCTTGCACCAGCCCTGCGCCTCCCCCCCCGCCCAATGCCACCCCCCTCCCCGCCCCAGCCAGCTTCCCTCCCCCCCCCCCCCCCGCGGGAGCTCAGCCCACCCACCCGCGGGAGCTCAGCCCCCGCCCGCGGGCCAAAGGAGCTGAGCAGGGAGCCGGGAGGCAGCCGCGGCGAGCTGTCCCCCAAATCCTGGCGCCCTAGGCGACCGCCTAGCGTTGCCTAGTTATAGCGCTGGTCCTGCTCATGTACAGCCTCCAACTCTTAGCCAGTCTGGTTTTCTGCCTGGAGTTCTGCAAATATTTCATCCCAAGTCCTCCTTTTTCTCCTCCTTAAGTTGGCCAGCCTTTCAGCAGTACATTGAGGCTCTGTTCTTAATACTCTGTCTGTTGCAGGTGTTGTGGTAGTTGCAGGGAGAACAAAAACAAACAAAACCCAGAGTTTATTGTTCATATCCCATACAACTCATGATACTATTTTTAGTGTGCATGTGTGACCTCACCTCCCTGAGACTCTTCCCATTCTTGGGGGAACCTCAGTAAGTGGTAGGTGGTGTGTGTTTGCGGAAGGTGCTGGGTGCATTTGGATTTCAATGTACTGTATCTGCTTTCATGTTGGTAAGGGTGGGGCTGGAACAATGTTCCGGACTTGGGTTTTTTTGCAGTTTTGTTTGCATGCTGGAGGTGCTTCTATGGCATTGGAGGTGTAAAGGGGCATGGCGGGTATTGGAGGCAAACTAGATAGTAATCTCCTCTACATCCCTTGTAGGCTGTCCTCACTCTGGATGATGTTAAACTGAGGCAGGTGACTAGGAGGCAGAGATTGGTCTTACTCAAAAAGACCAAGGACAAACCAGCGAGATATGCTGTGAAGTTATTCACCAGGATGGGCCCCGCAGAGGCACTACAGGAGTAGAAGAGACTTGCAAGCTATACCGGAGGCATAGGTGTGCAGCTATTCCCTGTAATGTATGAATCAAAATTGAACTATTTCTCTGTCTTAAGTCCTTCTATACCTAGGGTGACCATATTTCCCAAAGGGAAAATGGGACCCCACGCGGGGCTCACTTGCTCCCCACTCCCACAAATTATTCTTGTAGTTTTCAGAAACTTTTCCAGTTTGTCAACATCTGTTTTAAAATATTGATACACCAAAACTGGACAGACTATTCCAGTAATGGTCTTTATAATGCCATGTACAATAATATTGCAATATCACCTCCCTTCTTCTATTCAATGTTTCCCTGTTTAAACATCCGAGGATCACATTTGCTGTCTTAGCTACCACATTGCACTGGGAGCTCATGTTCAGTCAGTTGTCCAGCGTGACCTCTGTGTTCTTCTCAGAGTCACTGTTTTCCAAAATACAGTCTCCTATCCTGTAAGTGTGACCTACATTCTTTCATATACCCTGTGTAGGAAGAGAGACGGAGTAAAAAAGAGGAACTGTTGTCTTATGTGGAGAGAGTGTATACATATGCTCAGTGGTGCCAATCAAGATGCCAGATAAAAAAGTCAGAAGTCTCTGAGTTAAGTTAAATGTCAATTTACGCATATCCTTTTCAATTCAATAGGGTTATGAATGAGTCACTTTAGGAAATCCTGACCACACAATGTGTTTAATTGGATTAAGACCATGAACAGTAAGTGATTGGTTTCATTTGAGCCTTAAGCAAAAAGCAGTATAATCTGAAACTTATAATAGAGGCTACAAATTAATTCTAATCAAAGAAATCCTGTGATATAACAAAGAATTTTTCAGCTATAGTCAATATACTAATTAAGCCCTCTGCTGTGGTTTTTAAGAAGATATGTCAATTAATAACAGGATTCTAAGAAATTTTAAATTAACACTTACTGTGAACCACTTAGAATACAGAAGGCAGAAGAATCTACTTCTTGGGTTAGTTCAAAGCAAGACATTTTAGACAATCATTAAATAATTGTAAAAACCCCATGCGAATATAGCTGAAAGGAATCTCTGAGAACCAATTATGTGTCTCTTGTACTTAGGAGAAAGGCAAAGTGAGACTTCTGGAGTACCTTATAATGACCCTCCACTAAGAAAAGAGGGACTATACATAAATAAGTAGTAAAAGCAGAGAAGCTTGGAATTCAGTAAGAATTGTTAGATATTAAAATCATAGGACCCCGTCCCGCACCACTAAAATCATGGGAAATGTTGTTATTGACTTCAATAGGGGCAGCGCTGGGGGTCAAAAGTCCTGGGGAAATGGTTCTAAAAGAGTGATCGTTAGCTGGCCTTTCTTTTCTGCTCCAACTAGCTTTGAGATAGTATATTTACAGGAGGAACCATTCGAAATGCTAACTAAGCAACAATACTGTATACCCGATGGAGGTCAATTCTTAACAATTTTGTATGCTTTTTCCATTGTCTGTTTTGGCCCTGATAAGATGTAAGCTGAGAATGGTGAGGCTGTGCCTTAGAAACCCCACACAGTTCTTCAATATCTGACAGAAGTAACAAACATTTATTTGAAGGTGTGTCTACACTGCAACCGGGAGGAGTGAATAGAGCACCTGTAGAGGTACCTAAGCTAGCTCGAATGAACGTTGCAGTGGAGCCTCGGTATGTACTCAAGAATCCTGGGTGGGCAGAGCTAGCCTGTGAAGCCACCCATGCAACGTGGCTTTCACTGCTATTGTTACTTGAGCTAGCTTTAATCTAGCTTAGGTATGTCCTCACTTGCTGCAATCACACCTCCCAGTATCAGCACAGACATATCCCAAAGCACCAACAGTCTGGGCAGAAGGAAAGAACACAAGGCAAATGGATCACAGTGCAGACGGGTAAGGGAACTTTTCCCTTAGTTCTTAAAATTAGACAGCTTGTACAAGTGTTACCTGTTTCTCCTAAATAAATAACAACAAATCATCCTCATTGTGATCTTTTCTAAAAAAAAAAATCACTCAAACCCTTCATGTCAAAACCAATAATGTTACTTTTGGTAAAAATAACAAACATTCAGTATGCCAAAGTGGGCAGTAGCAGATGGACTCACAGCTGCATAATGCTAGAATAGAACAGACAGCTCACCAAAAATTGTCAACAGAAGACTATAAACGTGTTCCCTGCACAGACCATTTTTCTCAAAGAAGGAGCTAGTTTGCCTGTAGCAGAAAAAAAGAAGAGAGTTTCATTTTGATGATCATCAATTGCTGAGGCATTTCACCTTCCTTTATTGATCAGGTCTATCAAGATTTTTTTGAAGTGAATAAGATCCCATTTTAAAATCCTTTGTGAAGAAAAAATAGGAAGACTTTGGAGTCAAAAGTTTGTTTATCAAATCTGCATTCAGCAGAGGTTCATAAAAAGCCTCCCAACTTGCATATGAGAAGTTTCTTAGTAGTAATATGAACAGAGAACAGTGCAGGAAAATCATATCTCCAGTCTCCATAATGACTAATGACTTTAGTTTGCAATGTAATATCCAGCAATGTTGATAAACTAGGTTATTTTGTGGATCTTCAAACTAACTTAACATAACATCCATAGTTGTCTTTGTTAATTTTTTTCATTCAATATTTCGGTGTCTTACCTGGGGTGGAGGTAGCTGGAAACAAGTTAATTTCAGAGTGTGTTTTTCTTTGGCTCTGTAGTATTAGGCTGCTGTTTTCTTTGTCTTTCTTGACATCTCTCATATCTGGAACACCGGCTATTTAAAGAACTGCTGGCTACAGGAAAAGTTGTTATCTTTGCAATTTAACCATTGCTACTGAGTAGTGTGCACTCCTGTCTGGTTGAAATAGTTTATTTGTAATAGAATTTCCATTAAATTGTAGTGCTCTTTTAAACAATCATCAGGCAGGGTAGAGCATGGGGGCAAGATTGAGGAACAAGTTATTGTTCTCTATAATGCAGCAGAGAAAAGGAAAGCAATCTGTATTCTCTAAGCAAAAATATTGTTCAAGTCTGCTTCTACTCCCACTGGAGTCAAAGGCATAACTCTCTCAATGTGGTGTATGGTGCAGAACATAAAACCTAAATAGAACAGAACAGAACTGGATTAGCTTCATGAGGATGACGTGGACAACCCAGGAAACTTAACTTGATGTTTGTCTCCTTAATAGACAGATTTTACAATCTTAGGTAAGAAGAGACGTGCAACAGGCACAGGTCAAGAGGAGGCCAACAAGTGATAGTGATAGTAAAATATGGCCTTTCCACAGGGCCAAGGAGGAAAGAATAAACATGCTATGTGCTTTCACCCTGCATCCCCCTACCCATCAAAAAGACAAGGCTTCTCAAAACAAATAAAATTAACTTATAAAAGAACAAAGCAGCACCTATCCAAATCCACAAATGTGGAACTATGAATCAGAAAAAACAAACATATAGTTATCATTTTAAGTGTTGTTCCGATGCCAACTACATTTTCTTCCAAAGACAACATTTTTTATTTATCATTCACATAGCACCACAAACGTACACAGCAGTGTGCAAGACAAATAAGACAAGATCCCTGCCCCAAGGCATTTACAATCTATCTCATTCATCCTTCTGTCCCACACTCACTGTACTATGTGAATGATTCGAAAATTAACGCCAGCAAAATTTAAAACAATTTGGGCCATATACTCAACTGCTATTGATTGGCATAGCTCCATTGCAGTCAATGGAACTTCAAAGGTACTTCAAACAAGCTGTGATGCACACCTGTCACATTCCTCTTACCTTCATTGTCTGGGATGAGCAACATATAGATGATGGGTTGATGTTTATATGGAATATGAATGACCTTTTAATTACTCCAATCTACCCTATTGACTAAAATCTAAGTTTGCTTGCAGGATCAGACTACTATTATCTGGGCACTGTTCTAACTTTCCTTGTGCTGCTGAGATGCGTTTTCAATGCCTTATTGACTTAGAGGGGTTATAATCCTGTCATGGAGTGATTGTGACCCAGGCCAGGTACAGGCCTCAAACATTGCTATTTCTCTCTTATTAGTGCTTTTTCACCCCAGAATGAGTGAAAAAGCACTAATAAGGTTTTAGGTTTTATGTGAAGTATCCCTGACATAGATTTTAAGATATCATCTTCCCTTTTGCCCTATTCCATCTTCTCTTATTGGTTATTTTTTGTTCTTTTTATTCTCTCCAATGCCCCCACACCCAAATTAGACACATATAAACCAAGTAACAAGTTTATACGTTTTGACTATTAAAACAAAAGACAATCTAACAAAGAATTGAAAACTTTATAAATTGGTTATTCAGTTTTAATTATCAAGTGCACTGCTGATATTAAATCGAAATGACATTTTTTCAAATTTTCCATTAATAGGATAAGTGATTTTCCAATACCTGCAAAAGCTCAGGAGCAAAAGGAGTTTAATTTTAATGATCCTAATCAGAGGATCTTAATGTTCATGAGAGGACATTAGGAACAAGCAAACTGGCAAGATAAGAATGAGCTAGATCATAAGCAAGATTTTGATAATCGGTACAATTAACTACTGGCAGCCAGAGTACAGATATTTTTTTATTAAATTTCTTATAAGCTCCATAAGACTTATAAGGCTAGCTCCATCAGCCTGCAGAACACTGAGTGCCTCCTGTGAGGAGCTGAGTGTCCGGAATTCTCACTGATTTTAATCTTGACTTTTGATTTTATGTCTTTTCACTGCAATTACTTCAGATCTTGATCTGTCTTCATGGAATCAGATGATTAGAATAGGGATCTAGAGTGTTTGGAGGGGAGGTTGGAACATGCCTTGTATGTGCTTGTTAGGAAGTTACGTTTAGATAGCTGTATGTTATAAGCTATTTAAAATGTCAGATAAGCAGCTGAAAAGAATATATGGAAACTAGATAACAAATGTTTTCTTTAGGCTCGGGAAAATGCCTGACTTTCAGATGTTTGGTTTTAAACTTTAACCTTAACCTTGAATTTCCAGGCTTTTCAAAGTTTGGTTTGAATTAATGTAGCATTTTAAAAACGTTTTAATGTCATTGATCTTTGTTTGAAACAAGGCTTCACAACAAATCTTTGTTTACAAGTCTTCACCCCACACCTGGGAATATGTACTAGGTAATGCTAAGTAAAACGTCCAATCTTTAGTCAACTTTCAAAATGTGCACAGTTGTTTGCATGTGTATTACATATTTGTAAATATGAGCACATGTATTTGATATATTTTAAAAATTAAAGCACAGATCCTCCATGTTGTCTGAGCTGCATTTGGCATAGGGTCTAATAGATCGGGAGGCAAAGGGGGCATTAATTGACTTTTGTGGTTTCCTAATTTGGAGGGCTCGTGGCTGCTGCCCCAATCCCTGGTCATCTGTTGCTAAGTGTCTCCATGCTGAGAGTTGAATATTTGGATACTATTGACTGCCTTGAGGAACATGGATTCTTCCCCCTATTGTTGTGAATAAGATGCCTAGGAGAGTTATTACATCTTTTGAAACTTGCCATCTAATTCTTGTAAAACTTATCCCTCAGGGAGTGCTTGTCATTAACTTTCTGTCCTTGACTGTTGTTTGCTTTGTTGTCTTAACAATGGTAAATAAAAACATATGCAGCCAACTACTTAATGCCTTATCTGTGGATGTTGTTGAAAAGGGTTGATCAGCTATACTAAAATGTTCCTTTTCAGCCAGATTACACTTTCTTCTGAAGATCCACTGGGCTCAAAGTGGAGTTATGAAAACTTTGTAAGACCCTGTCTGCAACATGAAGTCATTTGGGGTGAAATCCCGGCCCTGTTGAAGTCAATGGAATTTTATCATTGACTTCAAAGGGGCCAGGATTTCACCATTGGAGAGAGACATTTCTATATTGCAAGTCAACTCAGATCTCATGGAAGGGTATCTTAGAGTTCAGAGTCCCTGGAAGGGACCAGAGAGAGCTCAACAATTTCTGATGCAGAAAATTTTCTTATCAATGTAATTCTATAATTTGGATATTGAAAATGTTCCCACTGTTTAAAATAAAGTGCTGGAAATTAATTTCAACTGTGCCAACAATTACAAGTAAAATACATCCAAGCATTGTAAGGATTAATTTATATTGTGATTTAATCCTTTTCCCTCTAGGATCTAAACCATCAATCCTACCAGAAGAGGTTTTTTAAAATAAGTTTATTTTAGAGTATGAAATTTAAGCCTACAGTCTTATTCCTTCCTTTGGTTTGAGGCAGGGTGTGATGTGGCAACACAAAAATAAAGATACACGATAGAAACAGACACTTATTCTGTCCATAAAGTTGTCATTTTTATACCATGGAATGAGATCAATGTCATTCTATTTTCTCTTTTAGATGTCTTTGATCTTTTTGTCTATTTCCAGTGTGCATAATGCAGCCTATATACTCACACAACAACAGTTATAAATATCTGTGTGCCTGGTTTAGTGAAGGGAACTTGTTCAAAGTAAGTATATATATGATCTTATTTTGGGGTGGAGAGACTGGGGGCAGGATGTATGGGGGTTATTTAAAAAGATATATTTTTACGAAATGGTGACAGACCTTTAATACAGCAGTATTAGGGAGCATTGCCATGGTAACGTTATAAGCTGTGCTAACAGAGTCCATAATAGGATCAAGCTGGATAAACCTCTCTCCTTATGCATGAAAGAACACCTTTATAAGTCACTGTTTTTTCTCAGTTATAATCCTCAAAGCCCAATTCATGAAAAGTTTATCATATGGGATTTTCACTCAAGGAGAGACGTGCAGCCTTAAAACTAGGGCAGGACTTAGATAAAAAAATCATCTGTACATGTGTTGTGTTCCAGACTGCAGAGAAACTTTATTTGCTTTTAAAAACATGAGTAGAAGATGATAGATAAAGAATAAACTAGGGCACCTGTGACCTGCTATTTGTTTGTAATCCTTCGTGTGTATATGTTAGAAAGAGAGCAAGAGCAAGTGCTCGTGCTCTAGAATAAGCTGAAAGTCTCCAAGGCCCTGGTTGTCCTGTCTGTTCATTACATGCACTTGCATTTTAAAACATTGAGAAAAGAAGCACAAAAGCACGTGAAAAAGAAAGCGTTATGCTGCCGCAGAGTCTGCTGAAGTGTTCAAAGTGCATTGGAAATTGAACACTCTGGCGAACAGCAACAACCACAACAAAGTGTTGAGTCTTTAGAAAATGGAAATATGATGATGAAAAGTACACCTTCAGCTCATGATCACCTTCCTGCATGCATGGGTGAAAAGCATACAATTAAAATATTCAGTAAAGCTGCCCAGAAAGTTTTTAACCGCATCCTACCCTTTACACTCCATTAGGGTCAGATTCAAAAAGAGATCCATGAAGGACAGGGTAAAAGCTATTAAGACTGATTAAGGGTCCTCCATAGGACAGTTCAGAACTAAGGGATAACCTGCCACAGTTAGACAGACACACTCTAAGCAGCTACTAACAGGAGGAGGAAGGATACAGAATGTGAAATGGGGGAAATACATATGGCCACATATATGGCTTGGAGGCTCAGACCAGAGTTAGACAATATGGAGTCTGCACTACTATTTGAGTACTACCCATTGGGAATAACGGGTAAGAAAAATTCTAGGGTAAATGCAACCACAGAGTGCTTTTGGACAGGGATTCTGAGGTTGGCTGCACTCCCTAGTTCCACTGCATAACATTTCTCCCAACATGCAACTGGGATAATTAGGACTGTAACTATATTTCAGAATATATAGCTCCTTACCACTAAATATTTGAATTCTGATGACATTTAACTAAAAATGCTAATTTTGCCAATGAAAAAAGC
Source organism: Chelydra serpentina (assembly GCA_037349315.1). Lineage (NCBI taxonomy): Eukaryota > Metazoa > Chordata > Testudines > Chelydridae > Chelydra > Chelydra serpentina. The sequence continues at coordinate 36,748,724 of JBAIAC010000042.1, forward strand.
GAGACTTTCCTCTACTATGTCAGTTAACTTTAGAGTTTTAATATCAACCAAAGAAACATATTTGACAATTGCCGCTGTGGTGCATTTACTTCCACACAGGAAAGGTGAGGAAAGTTACCCTCTCCCCCCACCCCATCAGCTGGATGCACTAGTTGTAGTGAATGATCTATTCATCAAATGTAGCCCCCTTTTTTGGTTTCTGAATTGTCCACAAACAAAACACTATCTCCATGAACACATTCATTGTTCATATATTGTATGAGCATACATAATGTCAGATGTTGCTAGGGTGACCAGATGTCCCGATAAAATCGGGACCATCCCGATTTTTCTTCTTGTGTCCCGCGTCCCGACCGACGCCTTTTGTCCCAATATCGGGCTTCCCGCCCCCTCCCCCCGGACCAGTCCCGATTTTTAGGTTCCCGCATCTGGTCACCTAAATGTTGCCTATGAACATATTTCAGCCTATGGCTTGCTTCTAAGCTGTTCTTTGTGAGGACTGCCATGGGTATTTGTTAGTCACTATTTGATATTTGAGCTGTGTTATTTTAGTTTCATGGTATTGTTTCTGCTCCCAGGCGGGATGACTGTCTCTTTTACTCTGTCAGGATCCTGACATGGGCAGTAAGCACCAAACATCAGAATTGGGTCAAACCTAAGGCTGAGAGCAGCAGAGGAGTTCATAGTCAAGTCCCAGCCAGGGTCAATACCAAGGATCAGAATCCAAGTCAGGTTTCAGGGTCCTGGTCAGGAAGTGAAGTCCAAATCAAGCCAAGGTCAAAACCAGGAGTTCAAGAGGTAGAATGGTCACAGCAGCTACAGAAGATCCATACTGTGATCTGGATACATCTTGGAACACCCTTTGGGTTTATGTAGGGCAGGAAGCCAATCAGGCACCAATGCACTATGAGGCTTCTGCCTGACAGACCTCTTGAGGTGAGACTTCCCATGGTCTGTGTCCATATCAGGTTATGGGAAGTGGAGAGTGAGCTACTTACAGCTGCTGCTGGGTAGCACCACAGAAGTGGCTGGTAACAGCTCTATGGGCATGGGTTTGAGACCTGCTGGGGCCTTCCATTCAGGAGGTTGGACCATTTTAGGGAAAGGTAGTAGAAGATAACAGATCAAAGAAATTATAAGACATTTTCTTTTCCTTTACTGTTTCCCACAAGAACATTATATTCTATGTGCATGCATAGCAGAGTTAAAAACATCTAACTACTTCTTGACCAAGGGAGAAAGACAAACCACTAAAAGCAAGATTTAAAAAATGTATAGCAGATTATTAATTTAAATTTCTCTTGTCACATTCACACAAACTGTTTGCACGTGTCCTACTGCGATGTTGACAAGCACACAGTGCTTTGTGAACATTCTTTCCCTTCTTTTTTATTTATAAATAGGCTAAGTTGGAGTGGGGTTATCCCAGAAGTTGTGAGGCCTCAGAAACCCATTTTGTGAACCCTTCAAAAACTTGAATGGTATCTGATTATCCCTTTTTATTCCCTGGGAAGTGTGTCACAGAGAAGTGGTTACTTCCTAATGCTATAAAGCAAGTCAATAGCAAAATTAAGCATAGAATTCTGGACAGTTCCCTGTTCTAACCACTTGCACGTACACCTTCTTTTGCCAGTTGCTACTTCAAGCATGACTTTTTAACCATACATAATAAGTTACTCTAATTAATAAGCCATGCATTTTTAACATAATTTGTCATTATTAATATAATTTAATTTATATATTAAATATAATATAATTAATACTTACTAGTAACTAATCTTGGTCTCCTTAGGCCAGGTCTACACTACAGATTTCTGCCAGCATAGTTATGTTGGTCAAGAGTGTGAAGAGATGTGATCCCTATTGGACAGAGGTGTGCCAACAAAAGCCCCTAGGGTAGATTCAGTTATACTAGTACAATTGCACTTTATCAGTATAACTTGTTTTGTTTGGGGCAGGAAGTGGAATAAGCCATAAAGGACAGCTTTGCTGATATAAGCTGCATTCACCCAAAAAGCACTTTTTTGATATAGCATACAGGCATAACTATACCAGCAGAGTGCTGCTAGTGTTGTCAATAAGAAAATCATCTAAAAACAACCCCTTTTGATTGGATAAATACCATTTTATGAATCAGCCAACATGTTGAGGAAGCTGGTGAGAGATGCCATAGTAGCTGATCTAGTACTCATCTCTTCCAATATGTGGCCCAGAGATTGAGAGTTGTGGTATCACTTCTGAACCCGAGACTAGATGATGCCACGAGGATGCCTTGTCAGCTGTATTTTCCACCACAGTTGTGCTATTTAATGTACTAATTCTGGACGATTCCAGCTCTGGATATGTCATCAGTGCATCTGTGGCCAAAAGGAGAAGTTTCTCCATGGTCATATTTGATTTTTATATCCAACTGCATGTTAACCACATTCGCCCACAATGCAGTTATTTTGGATATTCATTGTTCAGTTTGTATCTTAACTTAGTCAGCATCTGCAAGGAAAATAGCAGTTTATAAATGGGCTTCTTCCTAAAACAGATGTTTCTTTCTTTCTTTCTTTCTTTCTTTCTTTCTTTCTTTCTCTCACAGGTAATTACAAAAAGTCATCTCATTTGAGTAATGGTTAATGTATTATGCAATTATAAACATACAAATCACTTCTTAACATCTAATTTTCATAAATTATATGTTAGTTTTGTTTTACATTGTATTATCTAGAAAAGAAATCCAAGTAGTCTTCAGAACACTGTGTTTAGTGTAATAATTTCAAGTGTAATTAATTGGAAAATTCTAATTGAATTGTACATTCTGTAATCCTACAACAACAATAATAGTCACGGATTTATTCATGGAGAGTGAAATTCATCCCTCTCCAGACAGTCAATAAAAACCTCTTTGTACGACCTATGTCCCTTTTAAACCTGACATTGAAGGCTTAAATGGGACTAAAGTCATGCTCAGAACTCACGCTAGCCCTCTACTCATAAATAAGAAATATTTCTGCTCCTTTCAAAGATGTGGCTGAGCAAGTCCCTCAAATGTACTGCAAAGACAAAGATCATGGTCTTGATTCTCCACTCTGTCAGAGCTCTGCTCAGATGGCATGGAGAGAGTGGGCCACTGGTTGTGGCTCCTTGATTCACAGGAAGGTGGCAGACACAGGAGGCTGCAGGACCATCTCTGCCAGCTTTCCAGCAGGAAAGAGTTTCTCTGTACAAGGAAAATGTCTACTGGCTATCTCTAGCCAGCTCAAGGCCACTTTTCACTGCTTGTGCAGAATGAAGTGGTCTTAGTGGACCAGAGAATCCAGCTGATAGTATTTGCTGGCAGTCTAGCTGATAAGCAGAGATACTCCTGTCAATCAGAGACTAAAACCAGAAACCATCAAATACAAACTTTGGTTTGGAATAGACTGAGAGAAGGATGCCAAAACTCTAGGGCATTACACAGTCCTGCTGGGTATGCTGGTCTTATTGCTGGGGTTCATCAAAGAATTATGAAGAATGAGAGACAACGGTATCAGATACAGACTGACTTTAGGCATAACAGATCCTTGTTAGAAATCCTGGGAAAAGGGCTCTGTTCTGCCTGCTATTACCTACCCCAGATTCAGACTATAAGAAAGAATGAAATAGTCAGCATTTCAAGAGCCTACAAAATAAATTACTAGTGCCATGCCTAGTAGCACTGCTGTAATTATGGGTCAATTCCTAATACCGTTATAAACCACACATTCCAGGGCTTTGCAAGCACTTAAAGGCATATTTTACTCTCAGTGCATAAAAGGAACGACCCGTGGCAACAACAAAAGAAATGCAGACTGTGTCCCTTAGTTCTTAGCATTGACTGCGGCCTTTCACTACTTTTAAATAAAAACCATACAAACATCTGGGTCAGACCAAAGGTCCATCTAGCCTAGCATCCTGTCTTCCAACAGTGGCCAGTGCCAGGTGCCCCAGAGGGAATGAATAGAAAAGGTAATCATCAAGTGATATATCCCCCATCGCCCATTCCCTCTTCTGGCAAACAGAAGCTAGGGACACCATCCCTGCCCATCCTGGCTAATAGCCATTGATGGACCTATCCTCCATGAACTTATCTAGTTCTTTTTTTAACTCTGTTATAGTCTTGGCCTTCACAACATCCTCTGACAAAGAGTTCCATAAGTTGACTGTAGACCACAATCTGTTGACCAAAATCTGTACGCCCTCACATACCATCATCCAAAGCCATTTCTTGTGATATTTTCAGCTACATTGTGAAAAAAATCAGTGATGTGTTACATTAATTTAGTATTCCAACTCTCCACTGACATAGTATCACATGTGGAGGACCTGATAATAAAGTCAGAGGAACTTTCTCGTAAAATGTATGAGTTGTAATGGCTCCACCAACATACCAGATCCAAAGAAGCTGCAGGCAGGATACCGTGTCAATAGCAGGGTTTTGTTTTCAATGGCTATGTCTCACAATCCTGGATTTTGGCAGTGGTACAATGTCAATAGAAGTTGTTTTTGTTTTATTTTGGATATGATGTTCAAAAAGAAAGAAAAAAAACACATTAAAATAACAGTAAGACTCTGGGCTAAACCTAGAATTACAAACTTTGACCTTAATTAACCCTGTTATACTTAGATATATCTGCACATGTACTATATAAAATCACACTCTTGACTGAGATGCCTGTAATGCCAAGCACTGTAGTAGCTGGACATGGAATTCCTACAACGCATAGGCACAACAAGGTGAATTAAAGGAGTCTTAAGTCTTACTTCCTTGTTATGAATGATTATCACTAACAATATTTATGTATGTATTTATTTATTTGTATTGTGGTAATGCCTATGAGCCCCCGTCATGGACTGTGTCCATTGTGAACAAACACAGAACAAAAAAAGATGGCCCCTGGTCCAAAGAACTTACAATTTAAATATTTAATAATTTTATTTTTATTTACTAATCGACTGGTGAAACATACAAATCTGGATCCTCAGCTGCACTCAAGAATTGCACGCCACATCTCATGGGGGGATTGCAAAAGGCGCTTCAGTCCATCGCTATGCTCCCCATCTCCAGCCTGGCTGGGTGCCAGGCCAACACTCCATCATTAGTAGTAAGAGCAGCCTGATCCTTTGTACCAGTCGCCAGCATCCCCAAGCTGGAGATATATCAGCCAGGGAATGCCAAGGTCACAGCAGCTCATGCCTCTTAAGCTTGCTGCTGGGGGTGGGGGTGATGTAAAAACTTGCACTCTAGTTCTACACCACCAGAGAAACCAGATACAATGAGACGATCCTTCTGTGATTGTCTACAACAGCATTAGGGTCATTTTGTACCAGCAGTTTGATGCAAAGTGGCTGCTAGGCAGGGAAAAAATCTGGCCTACAGTATTCTGTTGTGTCTGTCATAGAGGTAATTTATCTGAATTATTGCAACATATAAAATTAAGTTGAAATTAATCTTCCTACGCTACACAGAAATATAAGATCACAAAGGCTTAGATACAGAAGATAAATGCAAAGCATTTTGTCCTTTGGATTATATAAAGAATAACACAGTGAGTCTGACCCTGCAGAACACAAAGCTGCCATTGGCACCCCAGTGGAAGGTTGGCCTGAGTAAGGACGGCAGCACACAGCTCAGATTCCATTGCTGAGTCGCGACAATCATTTAGATTCTGATCAGGCATGCTCAGCAAAATTGCTTCACACCAGCACAATTTCTTGTCTCCTATTCTGGTCTCATTTTCTGGATCCCTAAATTTCTTCCAATGGATTGTTTTCCTAACAATTATTTTATCGAAGCTTTGCAAAAATACAGACATCAGTTACAGATCCATAACTATTATTATTTATTCTATATACATTCAGTGTATATAGTACAACGGTGCTAGTTTAGGTGCTACTAACAGCTATCAAACTCTGTTCCCCCAAGCTAGACTTCTTAGAGAAGTACAGAATTTGTGTTCCTACAAGCATAACTCAGTGGGGAGGGTGTATTAGAGGTTCCTCCCTGTGCTGATCCACAAAGGGTATGAGGTGTTACAGACCCACAGAGCTAGTTAAGCTAAAGGTCTCTGGTTTGTCAACCAAGAGGGTTGTAGTCACTTTGCCTGTGGAATCTCTGGTGCCTTCTACCACATGAAAGGAACACTCCTATCTCCAACAAAGAAGCAGAGGTTGAGAAAGCTTACTTTTAATCTAAAATAGCCCCCCATATTAAAATGATCGCCAGGTTGGGGTTTACTGTATCGTCTTTATCAAACTATGACTAGTGTTGATAGGGTAAAAATGAACAAAAACCACACTTAAGGACAATTGCACTTAGTACAATTTAAACATTTTCTTATATTGTTGCACAAGATGAGCAGACTTTCCCACTGTCATTGAGACATTGTAGCAGCAAGCATCACATGCCCACTGGAAGTACAGGAAATTTGGTCATCTTTGGTGGCAAGCAGTTCTACCCATTTGTTAAACGAGGAGGAGGTATTTGTTTAAATGAACCCAGTGTGCAGTTGCACTGGCTTGCATCAAGTTATGGTATGTCACATCTAAGATGTGCCGTAGTTTATGTACTGAAAAATGATGAGTTGAATTACAGGTCAGGAGGATACTGTAAATGCTATTCCTGCTGTTCTTTGGAATATTGCATGCATTTATGGGAAAACTTCCAATTTCTTTTGACACTGGTGAATATTTAATATGCCAGATCCTGACTAGTGCCGAGCAGAAACCAAACAGAACTCTACCAATTCACTTCTGTTCCATTTTAGCTATGCGTGGGCCTGAACCAAAAACCCGGAACAAAATACTCCTGAACACTGAAAATTCCAATCTGGATTTGAACTTTGTGGCTCAGGTCCATCTCTAATTTTAAACTTTGAATTTTTCCATCCTCCCTCACTGCAAAATAATACAGAGAGACTGGGAAATTTGCACATCCAGTGAGTTAGATGTTTGATGAGACTAAACACTTGATATGACAGTGCACCACCTGCACAGGAAAAGCAGCCTAATGGTTTTATAATTGACTGTTGTCCCAAAGGTGACCGTGGTCTTCTTTCATTGACAGAACACATACTATAGCCAAATTCTGCTCTCACTTACACAGGTTTAAATCTAGAAGTACTTTGCTGACTTCTCTAGTGTAAATGAGACCAGAATTTGGACTTTAATCTCTTTTTTGTCTAATATATTTTTACTGAGTTTCAGATGCACATGTATCTCCAACCTGCGATAACACATATAAATAATTATATGAGTGGGGGGGGAAAGATCCAAACTAAAACCACCAAGTCTTGGCAATCGATTAACATTTAATACAATCTAAATCTTGCATTAGATAGACAGACAGACAGATAGATAGATAGATAGATAGATAGATAGATAGATAGATAGATAGATAGATAGATAATAGGTGAGTGAGAGAAGAAGAAAATGAAAATATAGACGAAAGGAAAAATGGAAAAGTGAAATGACAAGCAGATCAAATTGATATATACTGGATCCCAAAATGCTCACCTGCCTGCCCTCATTAGTGGTATGGATAGGAGCCATCCACTGATAGGTGCTAAGTTATCTCCGTTAGGTGCTTAGGGTGGGATCCACAAAGGGATGTGGAGATTGCAACATTGAGTGTCATGGTGCCTAACTTTTAGGCAACTAGAAAAATCACAGGAACGACACTGCAATCCACAAAGCCAAATCAGGTGCCAAGGTCCCCAACACAATGAATGGGGAGAGAGAAGTGCTTAATAATGAGATCCACCAAAGCCAGGAGTTGCCTAAGCTAGTGAATGGGAGATACTGACTAGATGAGTGTATGATAAGCCCAGCACCTCTCAGGAGTCCAGCCTGCAGGGAGCCACATAGCGCGGAGGAGCTTAGGCATGGTAGTTCTTGGGGGAATGAGTTAGACACCTGCCTCACGCCACAAAATGGCTGAAAGAGAATGTGCCCACTTTACAACTTTTAGCCCAGTGGTTAGCACACACACCTGGGATGTGGGAGGCCCAGGTTCAATTCCCCTTTCTCTCCCCTAGAGGGGAAGAAAGGTTTTAAGCAGGGGGTCTTTCCCCTCTCAGGGGAGTTTCTAACCACTGAGCTATGGGATGTTGTGATGGAGGCTCCCTCAGCCTCTCCTGTTGAAGCTGTTCCACTGTGGCTTAATAGAGTGATTGGAGCAGGGGGCCTGGACCCAGGGTCTCTCACCTGCCAGGGCAGTGCCCTCTTTACTGTTCCACGGTGGATAAATACTTAAATAGTCACTGGGCCAGAGAGAGAGTGTAACTGTGTATTTATACCTGCCTACTGTATTTTCCACTCCATGCATCTGATGAAGTGGGTTATAGCCCACGAAAGCTTATGCCCTAATAAATTTGTTAGTCTCAAAGGTGCCACAAGGTCTCCTCATTGTTTTTTCTGGCACAGACTAACATGGCTACCCCTCTGAAACTTGATCCAGTAGGGGCCTCTGAGCACACCTTCCAGATTGGGCCCTGCATGCAATTTAGGTAGATGAACGCTGGTCTTCCTTCAGTTTGTGAATCAATCTTGGGCTGAAGCAGGAGACAGGCATCTGGATGCCTAAAGGGAGGCAGCAGTGCACATGCCCACAGGCAGAAAGATAGACATCTTGTGAACTTTTACCCTGAAAACTTAGGCACCAAGTGAGTTTAGGCACCTACAGGGTTCAGCAGGAGTTTTGTGGATCACAGTGGAGCTAAAACTGGGACATAGGTGCCTAAATCAAGACTTAGGCTCCTAAGTATCTTTGTGGATCTGGACCTTAGATACTACTGTGATGAGTGCAATCAGGGCTTCCCATTCTTAGAATCAATCAAAAGGTGCAATTTTTACCATGACAGCCTAGACCCCTGTTCAAGTGATCACATAAGACCACAAATGCCAATTCTATATACTAAAGTATATATTTAGGTCCCAATCTTGCAATGCTTTGCACATGTGTAGGACCCTACATCCACAGAGAACCATAATGGTTTTAGCAGGGCACTTGATGGGTACTGGGGTGTACCTGCATGCAATTCATTGCAGGATTAGGGCTTTAGTGCTAAAATGTGGGGTTTCAACTTGCAGTTTGGGTTCTATAATTTGGAAAATTAAAATTACAGTTTCTCCCTGCAGGTTTCCATCCAAACAAGCAATAGAGCTTTGTGTTGCAAGGGAGCAGGGTCCAGTGCTGAGAGGACAGGGTTGAGCATTAGGTGAATTGGGTTGTATTGCTGGGTCTGGTCAAGCAAGTCAAGTAACTTTTCTGGGCCTCAGTTTCTCTAATTTTAACATAGAGTGAATAAGACTTGCCTGGCAGGGACTATAAGCCTAGAAGGATGGTTGTAAAGCACTTTGAGAGCCTTGAATAAAAGGTACTATAGAAGTATTGTTATTACAGATTGTCAGATCTCTTAACAGTACTTTCAAGATTCCAGAGGCTCCCCAGCACTCTTGGTTCTTAATTTCACCCCGGGGGACTCTCCAGTTACTTCAGTATCCAGAAGCCCGGAAGAAACCTTCATGTTCACTAGGCTCACTTTCTCTCTGTATTTCCCTGAGCACAAAAATATACAGAACTGCTAAAATTGTCTTCCCTAAATATATCCTGTGTTACATATTTACTCCTTTTCCTTTGGACTCTCCAGCTCAGTGGTTAAAAAAAATAATCCAGCCCCCACCTCAAATATTTCCACTCATCTTTTAACAAATGATAATACTAAAAATAATTAGTGATCAGTAAACTAATCATGAGACCTAACCCCAGAATCAAACTTAGCTTTTGAAGAATGGTTGATTAATTAAGAACAGAACAAACCGTTTGAAATCTTATCTGGATGAGAATATTTACTTTAGGCAGGTCAAATGTAAAACCCGTTAGCAGCAGTACTTCAAGACAAAGCTCTGATCAGCGCTAACTCTGTTAGCCTTCAAAAGGCCAAAGAAAAACTGGGATGTGTTTCCAGCACAGTTGCCAACTTTCACACGGTAAATATGCACCCCGACTTTCACAATAAGCCAAAAATCAAGCTAATCCCATTTCAAAACAAGGCCAAAACAAGCCAATCCCTAAAAACTCCAACACTCAGTGTGACTAGATCCCCACAGCGTGCAGTCTAGGACTGTGGTGGGCCTGCTGTGCACCCCTGACTCTCAGCCCCCTTGCCCCTGCTTGCTTCTTGCCCCTTCTTGGCCCCCCTTATCCCTGTTTGCTGGGAGCTGGTCAAAAAAAAGAAGCAACAAACTACAACAAGCTATAAGCCAAAAACTAGCCAACAAGCAATTTACAAGCCAATTAAGCCAAAAACAAGCCCAATTTCTGCTTTTTTTTCGCAGGTTTGGCATGTCTGGTTTCCAGACACACTGTGCACTCTGCAATTGAAAGAAACTTTGTTCCAATCCAGGTTAATGAAACAATACATGGTAAATTCCCAAAATATGCATACGGCAAGAAGGATCCAGTGATGGAAATAATCCCAGGCCCTAACACATGGAATTTGCATTATTTTAGTGAATAAAATCATCTTCAGTGTTCAGACTTTTATTTTCCATGTGAGAGGTACAGCCACACCTGACTAGAATTATATTTTTCTTAAATCTTCTTAATATAGTTGGACGACATGAGTTCAATGATTTCAAATTACGACAAGTGCCTATATTGCCACCTGCTGGGCTTTGTTGATTCATCAACAATCAAAACCAATTGCTGCTTTTTCAAACCGTGCTGGGTTTTTAAAAAATACCACCTGCACTTGTCAGCATTTGGTTTCAGGTTGGCTCAATGTACATCACTGTTAATTTATCCAGTAGATTGCTTGCAGTATTTTAAACTTAAATCCCAAATATCATTAAACTCATTTACCTTAAAACAGGGGTCTCAAACTCACGGCCCGCAGGCCATATTTCCTGCGGTCCGCCATAGGCGCCAACTCCACTGGCAGCCAAGCTCCAAACGTTACTGAGTATTTATATTTTATTAAAACCACTCTTTGAATTACAGTTTTTAAAAAGTTAATACTTTGACTTTTAATAGAATACTATATTACTCTTCATTTTTTTCATTTTTGACTATACTTTGGTATCATTGTATGAAAAGGTTTCAGTGATGCGGCCCTCGGGCCAATTTGCTAGTTCTCATGTGGCCCTCGTGCTGATTTGAGTTTGAGATCCCTGCCTTAAAATGTACTTTTCATTAAGATTTAAGTGAAATCATTTTTAGGATTCACTTCTGAGGAGTATTATTAGCAGCATACATTGGTAAAAACTCAAGATGGGACAAAATACAGCAGAAGGTTCACTGAAAAGTGCTGTTTTCCTACTCCCTTGCAATATTCATAATAATGAATATTTTGATTTCCTCTGAAGTAACTCAGGCCTTGACTACATTGGGATTTCTAGCCACTGGTGTAGCTACACCAGTGCAAAGTCCTAGAATAGATCATGTGCTGCACTGGTGTAAACCATGATTTGTTCCTATGCAGCTCATCCTGTTTCAAACTGGAGTAATCTGCACTAATGCAAGTCCCAGTTGACACCGGTGCAGTACATCCACACTAGGCATTTGCACAAAATACAGCTACATTGGCGTGGATACACCTGGGGTAAACATCCACGAACTGACAAGACAGTTGAAAGACAGTGCATTTCAAAAATCTCTGTTATGTTGTGTGTGTTACACTTTACAGTGCTTTAGATTTCAACATTTAGAAGGTTTGGGGATTAGTAAGAAATGGCTGAATATTTACATGATTTTGACCTTCAAATGTCAAAGGTTTTGTAATAATGGTGAATTAATTCTTCTAAGGACATTTTTTTGTAGGAAACAGGTGAAATTAAATTTAAATTAGATTTAATAATGGTGGGGGAAATTTTCATTTACCATGCCTTTTGAAAAGAAATGGCATTTTTTCAAAAATGAAAATTTTAATGGAAATTTTTTATTTTTTTCAAAATTTTCCAATTGGTAGAGATATTGAAAAGAGGAGAGAGAATTTTGGGATTTCTGAAACTTACTACCAACAATTTTTGGGGGGGATTGTCTTTTTCCCCTTTCCTCTCCCCTCATCCTCTTTTTTATTTTACCATTTCACAAATGAAAGAGAGAGCAAAAAGAAAAAAGGAAAATAAAAATAAAAACAACAACAACAACCCTAAAACAACCTCCCCCAAGCTAAAATATTCACTTTCTTGTGGTGTTTGGATCTGTTTTGGGGTAGGGGGTTTGTTTGTTTTTGGCTTTGGTTGTTGTTTTTTTTGTTGGAAAAAAAAAAGAAAATTTCAAAAACCTTTATGAAAAACTTTGAAAAAATGTAAAAAAAGTATATATTTAAAGAGTGTGAAACATACCTTTGTTCAGTGGACTCTATAGTCTGCTTCTGCTTCAGTGCGTCTTAAGTATGTGTACTGTCAGGGTTCAGGATTAGGCCAAAGGCCGTAGGAAGTATAATTTCTACATTGTGCCCAGTTTATTTCTGGTCTATGAGGTATAAATTAAGCTTACAATGAAATTATCTAAGATTGTATAATAAACATTTGGACTCTTTCCATCACTTACACAAGGATTGTCAGAGGGGAATAGTTTGTGTATAAAATAAAAAGACAAAAGAAAGCTACAAACATGTCTATAAAGTTTATTAACAAATAAATGATTTAGCAACTTTTTATATATAAAAATAAAGTTATTTTTGCAGATAAAATGTTTACTAGCAAAAAGGTTTAAAATGAACTAATTTTGCAGAATGTTTATGTATATATAATAGTGTTTTTTCCACTTACATGAACAAGGGCAATTATTGGACTGCCACATTTTCTTCTTCATAGGCTTTTGTCATAAACATTCATTTATTAAGAAAGTTGAGTAGATAGTGAAGGAGTCACACCCTAGATTGTCTTGATCACTTTCAACATGCTTTGTTGCTAACATTTGAGAGAGTTAGAGATCTTTCACAGATGAAATTCTCATGGCTATTAATATAATGTGTCACTCTCAAGCTAGACACAAACATTTTACACATATTCATTTGCAATTGAATTTTTTTCCCTGTTAAGCCAAATCTTGAAGTCCTTACCCAGTTTTTACTAATTCCACAGGAAATGGAGGTTTTGCCTGCGTAAGGACTTTGGGAGTCCCTTGCTGGAGTCAAGACTTTCATTGCCTTCAATGAACATTAGGCTCCAATTCTGGATCTATATTTTTTATAACAAGGACTTTGTAGTCTCCAGCACTGCACAAACACACACACACACTCACCATCACCAAAAATGATCAAAAGATCCATTGAATTCATCACCCATGATCCTGGCAGATACTCCCAGTTTCTGGGAACGGTCCCTTCCCCATCCATACCTTTTTATTCTACTTTTCCCCAAGGGGCCCACATCCTAGTGCTGGTTGAAGAGGACTAGTCCTAGAACTAGCTGGTGGTACTCCTTTTGCCGTCTGCCACAGGGATCGTGTTAGAGAGTGATGTGATATGGAGTGTCTGCTCCCCACCCAGAGCCAGGTGTGTGATACCTCCATAGTGTGCCCGTCCTGTTGGTACAAAAGCTTAGACTTTGATCTTGGGTCCCTTTGGTGTGAGAACCATTGTGCTGCCACTGCACTGCCAGGCTACCAGCTCCCTTCAAATTTTCAATCTCACAAACATAAATATATAAAGCAAACTCTGCTATATTAATAGGAGTTACTTCACTTTGTACTGTGAATAGGGCTGGCTCCAGGCACCAGCGCAGGAAGCGCATGCCTGGGGTGGCAAGCCGCGGGGGGCGGCGTGACAGTCGCTGAGAGAGCAGCAGTCAGGCAGCCTTCGGCAGCGTTTCTGCGAGAGGTCCACCGGTCCCATGGCTTCGGCGGCAATTCGGCAGCGGGGACGCCAACAGCGCAGGACCGGCAGACCTCCCGCAGAAATGCCGCCGAAGCCGCGGGACCAGGGACCGCCTGCAGGCGTGCTGCCAAAAGCCGCCTGAGTACTGTGCTTGGGGCAGCAAAATTCATAGAGCCGCCCCTGACTGTGAAGCTCTAATTAAACTCTAGCTTTCCATTTCAATAGCGCAACAGCTTTCAAACTCATGGCCAAAGTTTGGCAGGCCTGGCAAACTTCTGCCAGAAAGCCCCCACACAGCTGCAGTGGCATAAAGCAGAAGTTTGCCAACCCTAATCTGAATCCCCCCAAAGCCTGCATAGCAGTCACTTTTCAGGCCGCTGTGACAGGAACCTTGTAGAGGGGAATTATGAGGTAAGGCTCAGGAGTCTGAAGGCAAAATCCACACAAGTATGTGTGAACACCACATGTGCACAGCCCTTCAAACAGTCCTTCAAACAGCTCAGCTCTGCTCTTGGGATACACAGTTTGGGGAGATGAGTAGGTGGATGTAGGGAGAGCTTTACATGAAGCTCCTGTCAGTCATTATGGGTAACATTTGCAAAATAGCACATCACTTAGACTCATGAGTCCCATTTGCAAAAGTGAATTAGGCAATAAGGAGCCTAAATCCCATTGACAGTTGATCTTAAATTCTACCTCATATTTAGTTTTCAATGCCAGCAAATGAATTGATTACCTTAAGGGTCCTTGGTCCCTTTTTAAACCATTTCTGCTCTCGAAATTGCTCTGGAATGAAACTTGATGGCCTAGTTCCTCAGCTGCAGCAAAGCATTGCTTACCACAACTGAGACGGGGGAGACACAAAGGTAGTTTTAAGCCACCTTTGCCAGTTCCTCCAATCCTGATGCCATTTTGCACTGGGCCAATCCCCAGAATAAAACAGAGTAGCTTTCAGGCTGCCAACAGCCTCTGGGTGTGGATCAAGAAGCAACAGATGGCTGGGGCATGGGAACATCCTGGCCAAGCCCTCTTTCCCCTTGCTACACCCGCTCCAGCAGTCCCAGGGTGAAGAGGTGAAGTAGCTCCAATGCCACCCAAGAATTCTGTACAATGCAATGAAGATACCTAAGGGGCTGGATCTGTTGGGTTTATGGAGCTTTGCATTGCAGAGCAGGAACTGGCCCATTGACTTCAGGAAATACATAACAAGAGAAAATAAAATTCCCCTCCAGGAGATGAAAGGGCTGCTGAGGTGCTTGACTGTTTGGGAAATTATTTTCAGCAAAGAATGCCGATGTCTGTCCCAATTTGAATTAACTTTGTGTTGGGGCGCAGGCTGGGGCGCTCCCTTAATAGCTGAACAACGATACTATTTCTTGTTTTGCTTACATGGGAAATTGTGCAGACTGATAGCTTGAAAAAAAAAAAGTATTTGAAGCCCATCTATCATTTCAGAGTACATAAAGTCATCCAGTTCCTCACATCTGATTTTTATGCAACAATAAGTGCAAATATTCTAGGAACAGTCACATTTGTCACAGGATGCATACAACCAGCTTAACGGCATTAAAATTGAAGGTGAAAACTTATAGGTGATCCAGTTTCTTTCAGCAGTTCAGGAAGTTCATATGATTGCTTAACAACATGTATTGCATTTTGTCATACATTTCACAGGAACCTCCCTGGCCACTTAATAAAACACTTTAGAGTAAGGTTAAAAAAAAGTGCTCTCTGCTGCAATTCTGTTAGAGTATATATTACTTCCTTCACATGTTTAACCCTTTCACTGGTGCTCTTTGACTCTGACTCTGCCCTGAGACACAATAGTATTCTTTGAAATGTTGCATGCAAAAAACATCTTTAGTGCTACCCCATATAACACATATCCCCATGTCTTGTGCTAGCATTTTGATCCTGAACCATTGAAGTCAATGGGAGTTTTGGCTTTGACTGCAATGAGCAGGATAAAACCCCTAGTACAGACCTCCTAGTGCTTACCAGTATGGTTTAGGATGGGGCAAAACACACCCCCACCCACACCCACACACCCACCCCATGGTAGGCAGTGCTGGTCAGCCTCCCCCTTTGCACCTATCAGCACTTTGTCACCTGATTATGGATGCCTCCTCCATGGGTTGCAATGGATGGGGAAAGTAGGTGCCTGTGGTTTTAGGGTGTGATCCAAATCCCATTGAAGTCAATGGGTGTCTTTCTCATTGACAGTGGAAGTGTACTTTGGGCCAGGTGCTAAATACTTAGGCCAGCTTAAGTGGGCTAAATAGCTTTGTCTTACAGTGTAATTTAAAATTATGGTTCTATGTTAGGTAACAAAAAAGTTCTGTGTTCTTTACCTTTTAATGGAAAGGGGGCTTAATTCAGCACAGTATACCCATGTCCTTAGGGCCATGCAAACTGTGCAACTCCAAGGTGCCAGAACTGCTGCAGGCTGATTGATTTATTATTCCTGGGGAAAAGAGCAATCTGCCACAAAGGAAACAGGAAAACTCAGGAAGAGAGCATGATGGAGCTGCTGGTGTGAAGGGAGATTATTGTGCTCTGCTAAACTTTATGCTCAGCCTATACTTGACTCCTCTAGCTGGCCCCTGCCCCCACGCACTAGGACTACTAAACCATGTGACTCACCCTACATCTGACTCCCCTCCACAAGGTACAGGTAGGAAGCTTGATAGTTCTAGTCAGAGCTTAAAAATAGAGGATATTAAACCCAAAAAGTAATTTACATGGGAGTGGGGCAGGGAGGCACAGCCCAGCTACCATCACTGAATATTGCAGGATATTCTTCCCTCATCATTATTTGAGACAGGGAGTTCCCTGCTTTTATAGATGATGTATTTGGGTGCTTCTCTTCTGATTGCTGGGGTATTTTTGCTCTGGAGTGAAGGGTAATCCCCCCCAGAATAGCACAGGCTCAGGAGGTCACAAAGGTGGCTTAAGGACACCTTACTGGCGCCCCTGAACTGTGAGCTCTGTGCTGCACCTCTCAGAGCACAGAAATGATGAGATATGTCTTCCATTTCTATAATGATGTGCTAAAAAAATCACTGTATTTGGCCTACGTTATAGTGGCTACTGTTGTTTTTACCTAGGAGATGATCCAAACATGTTTCCACATCACTATGATTTTACAGAGCCCCTGAGCTATGCCTTTTATTTCCAAGCAGGATTTTATTCCTTTAATGCTTTGGCTGGAAGGTGTGTGTTTGGGGAGGGGGGTGCTTTACTTTGCTGGTTTCGGTTTACAGGACCGCTGGTGGACAATCAGTCTGTCTGGCAGGAAAGTACGCCCACAAATATCACATGGAACTAACTGGCTCTGGGCACTGTTCCAGGCAGCCTCATTTAGAGCATCAAGATCATAGAAACCTTTGGCTGGAAAATTAAAAAAGAAAGTATTAGTTTTCATTCTGGAGAACCATATTCAGCTCTTTATGGAAAATATTTTCAGGAAATACCTGTTGACTGAGCCTTTTAGTTTTAACCAAATCATATTACTTTTTAAAAAAAAATAAAAAATGCCCTGCTTATAGTCCCAGGGGTTGAATAAAGTTAAGTACAAACTCAATCATTCTGTATTGTATTAAAGCAAGGAGAAAACATTGCCCTGTGTGTTATGGTGTGAATTCTTAACTAATTATTAACATCTTTGCGTACACGTTATTATCAGCAAGTTTCGCTTTCTTGGCCTTATTTCAAGTTCTGCTTAATGAGTCTGTATTATCTGACCAAGGGGATGGGAGGAAATGTATGCTGGGTATGTCCCATCTGTGCTAGTCTGAGCAAAGGGCCCAATTCTTCTCCACTTTAAGTCAATAAGACTTGAATAGGAGTGAGATTAGCCCAAAACCTCTTATGGACAAATCCTGCAGTTTTTACTCAGGCAAAACACCCACTCATTGAGACTGGTTCTGCAGTCCTTTCCTAAACACGTCGTATTTTGTTCAACTTTTACTCACAATTATTTCAGTGGGAGTTTACCTGCATTAAGAATACAGGATCAGGCTCTAAAGAGCTAGCTGAGTGTATTTCTGCTATTTAATTTGTATCATAAAAGCTTGTTTTCTTTCACCTTGTCTTCAAACTGCGAGCACCACTCTATTTAAAAAAGGTCCCATGCATTTTTAAAATATTCCATGGTTTCTGTCACTGGCACGATATGGATCTCTTCATTAAGGGCCCAGGCAGTTTTAATATGATTCATATCCAACAGTTCACATAACCACAATAAGCCTTAGATCTCTTAATACGCCTGTTCCTAATGTTCTTTTCGTTAGATGAGCAACCGACTGGTGTTTCTTTCTTTGGCTGAGGCAAATACCTCTTTCATTTGCAGGAAATGAATGTGTATTTTCTGTACTTTGGAAAGTTTATTGAATAAAGAGAGAGAGAGGGAGAGAGAGAGAGAGAAAAGGAAAGGAGGTGATTTTCTCCTTACAGGCATTTGTTGCATTCAGAAAAAAAATGCAATCAGTCCAGTGGTTCTCTCCAGTCACACTTATTTAAAAAAAAAAAAATTATGTAAACTATACAAAGTTTTATGTAAACATCTCATTTCTGTACCTCTTTTGGTTTAGAACACTGCTTGTTCCATTCACCAAAAAGGTTACTCCCCTCCTCCATTTATAAAACTGTGATACATGGGGGGGGGGGGGGGGGGATGGGGGTTGAGGGGTAGTTAGCATTTCCTGGATGATCGGAATCATCTTAGCAAAAAGGAACAAAAGGAAGATTATTTTCTGGGGACAGGAGAGTGGGGAGCACATAGTTTTTGCTTCAAACATGGTGCTATTCAGCCTATCAGCAGCAGACACTTAGGACCATATTGTGGAAGCTGTCAAGTGCCTCCTTGGGAACTGTGGGAACACAGCACCTCACAGTAGGTGCTCAACACCTTGTAGGACTGCATAGGAGTGAGGCAATGTGCAGATTCATAGCTAGGTGCATCCTGCTGTGCTGATTTCTTTAAGAGTAGATACCTTCTTTTCCTCCCACTTCCCCAAGATAGCTAGTGGCTCAGAACGCTACTGTTCCACAAAACCTTGAAGTATCCCATTTTTACCCAGCCATGCCCTCCTCTGTCAGATCTAGTCCTCCATCTTTTTCTCTCATTTTTATTCCCAGTGTGTAGTAATAAAAGTGACGATCATAAAAAGTCAATGTATGCATAAAAAGAGCTAATGAAATGAAAATGCCTTCTCAGAGTATGTCTTCACTGCAGAATTAAGTTGGGTAATCAGCACTCAGGTTAGCCTAGCGTGGCTGAGATCAGCCATACTGCAAAACAATACTTGAGTTACTGTGTCCTCACTGTTGCCGCACTCACCTGTATCTGTTGCTGAGACTCCTGGGAGCATATCCTATGGTTCTTTGTGCTGTAGTCAGCAGAGGCACTCTACACGGGAAAATGTGGGAACAGGGGCGGCTCGAGGCACCAGGAAAACAAGCGGCAAACTCTTGGGGGCGGCACAATGTGGCGGGGCGGGCAGCCAGCTAAGCAGGGAGCGGGGCCCCGCTGCTCTCCCGCGGGCAGCAGCCGGCTGGCCGGCCCCTCCCCCACCAAGGGGGGGGAGCCGGTAGCGCAGCCTGCCCCGGCTGCGGCAGGGCAGGGAGCCGGCTGAGCGGGCAGCAGGGCCGCGCCGCTCTCCCACAGGCAACACTCCCCCAGGGGGGAGCCGGTAGCGCGGCCCTGCCCTGGCTGCAGAACGCGCCCCTCTGTGCTGCCTCCTGCCAGGGGAGGGGAGAGGGGAGCAGAGCCAAAAAAAAGCAGGGGGGCAGGCAAAATTTTTTTTGCTTGGAGTGGCAAAAAACCTAGAGCCAGCCCTGTGTGGGAAGGCACTGGAGGGCTATCAGCACTTGAATGAGTTAGCCTACATCCTCACTGTAAACTGATTGGGTCACCAGCCCAAGTGAAAGCAGAACCCTGGCTGTAACCCACACCTCAAGCTTGCCAGCAAACCCAGGCTGAAAGCATCACTAAACATAGGAAAGAGGGTTTTATGTGTGAACAGGAGGGAGATTTACAGGCAACACTCAAATAACAGCCGGAGCTAAATCTGCTGTGAAGACATATGCAGAGAGTAAATGTAAGGGTCCAATCCTGCAAGGCACTGGGTACTGCCAATTCTCATTGATCTGGGGAGGGGAAGTGAGGAAACTCAGCACCTTGCAGAATCGAGCCCAAAATTACAATCATTGAATAAGTGAGAGGAAATGAATGTTTACTTTATGTCACATACAGTATTTTCCACTGTAGTTAGGTTTCCATATGTCACAATGGGAAGTGTATTTGTATTAAGCTATTAGGGCTTAGAGACAGTAGAAAGACCATAGCAACTGTTTTATTGCATAAGGTATATATATAATGAAGAGGAACTTGCTGCACTGTAGTGTATACGGTAGCTGCTTTTAAAATGTCAGCATGTGCTAGTAGTTACTACATAGTTAGCATTGGTATTTCTGCTACGGTAGGGTTAAAACTTTGGTATCTCAGATGCCATTTTGTGGTTACCATTGGCAAATGTTAGTTTGTTTGTTTTCAAATGGCCAACATTATAGGTGTAAAAGCTGGCTGAGGTATCAGTCCCCAAGTTGCTCTTGCCTGAGGATATTTTGTTCTAATAAATGCATATGTCAGTGTGACACTAAGCACCCCATGTATTCATACCCTACATGCTATTGTAATATTCTTTGTACAAAATATGCCTTGTGAGGTATCATTTGAAAACTTATATCTGACTGATCATTAATATTCCTGTATGTACCCAGTGGGTATTAAAAGATATGGATATATGCTAGAATTATGACTAAAGGGCGTTTAAACCAGGTATGTCAGGAAGAGTTGTTAAACAGGTCTATCTTAAACAAAGGAAGGTGTGTTTACCTCAATTTTCATACAAGCAGTAAACAGTAAACATCAAGACAGCAGGGGGAAGGGATGGCAGGAAACAGAACAACTTGCATTTCAGCAAATAAAAACCGGGGAAGAAAGAGCATGGAGCTCCTTCAGAACCAGACTATTTGTTGCCTTCCTTACAGCTTGAATAAATTTTACTTTGAGGGGTAACCCTCAGAAGAATTCATTTAAAAGGTTTACGGGTCTATAAAGACAGGGTGATAAGCAATTGCATCAACTGATTGTATACAATATTACTGTATTACAAATGTATATAGAGCGAGGTCTTTTCTCAAAGCTAATGACACCCTGGTGATTAATATCATTGTGAAATGCCTGTATTAACACTATATAAGGAATTATGGAGACTCATTGATACTATGTTTTAAAGTCTGTGGTCAAACAGGGAGAAACAGATTCCCGGCCAGACAGGAGAGAAGGCAGCTCTTTACCTGTCTCCTATGTAAATTAAGTATGTTGGAATCAAAACAACAGAAGCCTGTAATGCAGTGTGCTCCCCACATAACTGAAGGGAGTAACATAGGTCAGATGGCCCAATTAGGCTGCAAATTGGGGAACATTTAAGCTGAGAGGAAAGCCCTAATAAAAGGAAACTCATCTGTTCAGGACAGTGAGGCTTCTATAACACTCAGGGAGCTCGTAGCAGAAAGGAGGCTGCAGGGAGGAGGGCTGTAGAGACCCCTAATCAACCTTAAGGACATATTAGAGAAGTAGTGAAATGGTAAACAGGGCCATCTTGTAGATAGTTATCAAAGCCATGTTAAAGTAGATTAAATTATTTGAAATGTAAACCTGTATTGGTAGAGAATTAGAAGAAGATACTAATTGTATTTGTTTGTGTTTACTTTTATCTTGTTAGATGTTAACAATGTAACCATATTAGCTTGTGGATGATAAACGTCTGTTCCTGTCTGTTACTATATTTTATGGATTCAGAGATCAAAACGGAATATTAACGTTTAGATGAAATTTGTGGTGTAATAATATCATTGTCTTTATGTCTCTTTGAAGTTTGTAGTAAAACTACCTATGAACTGCTTGAATGGTTAATAACCTTATGCTAATAAATGCAGCTATTTACTGGTTTGTGTCTAGTAAATAGAGATTTACTTCAAAGCAATGATGTGCATTACCTATTCTTCATTCAAGGAACGCCTGCTGTGTTATCTGCTGTCAAAAGGCTATCACAGCCTGCTAGAGGACTATAAAAGAACTCTACGGCCTGATCCTTGCCATCTCAGATCTGCTTACACTTTGTCAGGGGAAGTTCAAGCTACAAGACTTAGGTCTCCAGGTACTCTGGACTGTCCCTGCAAATTCTTATGGAAGAATTTGAACAAAGTCTATATATGGACTGCCTATTATTAAACTGATTCTGGAAGGAATTTTTGCAAATCAGCAGCTCACCATCTTTGCTATGGCCTAAGAACTTTATTCATATCTGTATGTATAATGATCTTTTAACCACAGTAACTCTTTCTTTTCTTTTTAAATAAATCTTAAATTAGTTAATAAGAATTGTCTGTAAGAGTGTATTTGGGTAAAATCTGAAATATTCATTGACCTAGTGGGTAATGTGTCCAATCTCTTGGGATTGGTAGAACTTTATATATGGTTAATAAGATTTTAATTAATCCACACCATATTTGACCTGGCTGTCTGGGTGGGAGCCAAAGGCTGGATTGCTTAATGGGAACTGTATTTTAGCTTCTTAATAACCAGTAAGGTATTACAGAAACTGTTTTGTGACTGGCTTGGTGAATCTAATTATAAGAATAAACCACCAATTTGAGGGGGTTTTCCCCATTCTTTGCAATTCACCCTGATTGGGCATTCTCAGTGTGGCCCCTCCAGCAACCACAATCATATCCTCACTCATCTGGATTGCACTCTGATCCCTGTAACAGTCGTATTGTTCTTCGATGAGCTGTCCTGCTTGAAAATGTGCCTTCCTATGGTGCAGAAAGGAGCCAAAAGTAATCCCAGTGAAGGGCTTACTTATGAAGCAGATTGCAAATGACTGGTTTTAGATTCAGAAGTGATTGACATATAAGGGGCCATTACTTGAGAGGCACAGAGCACCTTTAACTGACACTGATTTGGCAAAAGAAAAAATAGGATGTTTAAAACAAGCTAAACTCTATCATGAATGTTTCATATGAATAAAGACAAAATTACATGTAAAACATTTAGCTCTATTTAAAACTATTTTTTTCTCCAACTTACATCCTCCTATTTCCCCTTGTTTGGTCTATAGCTTACCTCCTAAGGGTCTTACTTCTGGCTTTTTAGGTTCAGGTCTTCGTAAATGTTTGGGTAGCATGTCATTCTCATTATGCCATTTTTTCAGACATTGTGGTTCATGGATGCCAATAGATTTAGTTCCAAACTCACGGCCACATATGTAACAAACAACAGTGGGTGGCCGTCTGATCGCTGGTGGCTGCAAACAACAATTGCAGTAAAGAAGCATTATTGTTTTCAGAATTCATTTTAGACATACTTAAGGAACTGATCCAAAGCTTACAAAAATCAATGGGCATCTTTCTATTTACTTCTGTGGGCTTTGGTTCAGGCCTTAAACCCATAAAAGTACCTCCTTTATTAAATGGCCACTTGAGCAGGTAGGTGCTCCAGACTCTGGGCTGAAAATTCATGGATGTCACTTCATTACTCTTCGACTGGTTAGTTTTAAAGCCTTCTACTCTTACCATCACAGACATGCCCATGGAAGTGGATCAGCAGATTAAATAAAAAATTATAGTTTAAGTATGGGATCAAGTAAAAAAAGAGTACTTTGACTCAGGAAAAAATAATTATTTAAAAAAAGGTACCTCCAATGATTTTGGGGGGGAACACAAAAGGGTTGTTATCAAAGCAAATAGTTTTCTCTTTTAAAATGTTTCCCTAGGGGAGAGGGTAACCTTTTATGTCAGATCCACCACACTTTTATTCTGAAGTGACTGTCTGTTGTTACCATTGGATAGACACAAGGAGGGTGAGATAATCTCTCTTATTGGACCAACTTCTGTTGGTCGAAGGCACAAGCTTTCAAACTACACAGAGCTACAACACTGCAAACAGTTGTCATTGGATGGCTGCTTGGTGACTTACGTGAAAACGAGTTAGTGGTCTCAGTCCTGTGCCAGCCACGTCACAAAAAGACATCCACATCACAAAACTCACTGTTGCAGTTGGCACTCTTTCTGGCACTCTCAGCAGAAAGGCTAGAGACTGAATAAGCACATCTAACCAAGCCCTAGAAATTGTCCCTCCAGATCATATCTGAAGCACCTTGGTGAAGGAGTGGAAGGAAGTCTGATAAAAGCTGTATTTGTTCTGTAGCCAGAAGTCTAGCACATGGGCTTTGTTCAGATGCTAAAACCTCTCTTTAAAAAAATGTAAGAAAAAAATGGGTCCTTACTGTAATTTTCAACAGCATGCAAATATTTTTCTAAAGAAAACTGAAGACCAGCGAGAAACATCAGAACTTAATTAGATCACCTTCAGGATGGAACAATACCTGTCCTGAACTCATGCTACATGTTAAATTCTCTCCTACCTCCACAGATACACATACCAGCGCTAACTAAAATACATAAAGTGAAAGAGAATTCTCCTTGCTATATGTAATAAGAGATGATTGTTAAACTATGGAATCTCTGTGATGGTGAATTTCTTTGGGATTTTTAAAACCACTGGTATTTAACATTAATTTCTATTCCTCCTTAAACTGTCCTGCCCAAATGTCACATCTGGAATGATCGTTGTTTGGAAGTAAATTATTTTTGGAAATCATCAGATCCCAGTTCAAGGAATTTTCCAACCCAGACAACTCATAGGACAGTGACTAAACAGTCTGCTACTTACTGTTCACGGTTTTGTTTTTTACTTGTAAAAAGAATGATCACATTAATGCCTAGTGTCATGAGGAAATATGTCTTTATAAAAATAGCTACAAATACCTGACAAAGTCATTAAGACTTTCTTCTTGTGAGTGTCCTTTTTTACAAGGTTAAGACCATTTATTGTCTTCACTACCATGAATACAATTATTAAACTCAAAGGCTATATATTTTCAACAATGAACAAAGTATGTAATTTCTTTTTCCAAGCCTGTTTTGTAGAACATGGTACTTACCATAGAGGTATATTTTTGGTTTGTTATGGTATGTTCAATTTGACTGGGCTGCAAACTTCACTTAAGAGCATAATAATTTTTCATCTAGTACTGGAAGAGCCAAAAGTTCCCACTCATGAAATTATCTACCTAACTGAATGACAGGGGACCAGAATTCTGACCAGTGCTGCTCACATGTGAACAATGGAGCAGAGAAAGAAGTATAAAAGATTAATAGCAGAATCAGGCTTCTGGAAAGCAGACTTTTTTTCACCCATCCCAACCTGTCTGACAGTTAAGGACATTAGTGTAAGAGATGGGAGTCTCTTGTATGAGTCTTATTAGTATCAGAAAGATTGTCTCTGTCACAAGCTGTCATAATGACCTCAGTGGGGGATTTGCCATATTGACAGGAATGGTGTAGAACAGAAGCCAGAACTGACTCCTATATTTATCTAGTTAAGTGTAGTAACAAAAAGGTAATTCTGTTTGACACTGTAGATAAATACATATGTAATTGCATGGAAATTATCTGAGTTTTCCATTTTATTCTAAAACTGCTACCTTTTTAAAACTCAGAAGTAAAGTGCATGGTACTTATATAGAGAGGAGAGAGGGGAACATCCACACCCACCATGATATTTCTTAATGAAACTTGTTCAGAACTTTTATTGTCCATTTTTATCTATCCTTTTCTATTTCCGCATATTTTTGTGAATGACCTTCTAACAAACTGTCCAAATTGGCTCCTGCTGAAATTAATGGAGAGTTTTTCATTGACTTCAATGAGAGCAGGGGTAGGCCCATGTTGTTTGGCAATACATGGCAATACATGCTAGTTGAAAAAGTTCTAATTCTATGAACTGGTTACACAATTTTGTGCAAGATCAGGTGAATAGTGTAAAGATTTTGCTGGAGTACCAGACTGATTCTGTATTAAGATGTACAGTACTGCAGAAGAGAGAGGTGGCTAACATTTTTATTTTGTGGGTAAAACATTACAGTAGGGAATAAACAGCAGATGGCAGCACCAGATGCTACAGATCCAGCTGGTAGGATTTTAAGATTAAAGTTATCACCATCTGTTGCCAAAGAAAGCAGAAAAAGAACATTTATAGCACTTAATTAATATCAGTCTACATAGGAAGTAGCAACCATTTTTTTCTATGAAAGAGTAGTGCATTCTCTGTAGAACAGGACTGGATTTAAAGAGTATAATTATGTGCCTTACTAACAATATCTAATGTATCACTATATAATCCAAATAGGATTTAAGAAGAGGGATTTCAGAACTGATTTAATCCCCAAAAGTCAATTAGGCATAGGCTATTGTTTGGTTTATATACAGTCAGACTCAATTAATGTAAATAAGTCCATAGTTTCCCTTAAAATCCATACTTTGGATTAAAAAACAACTTTGAACTAACAATCAGTAATACACCAACTAGCTTTCTCTACAGCTGGACAAAAGATTTGGTGGAGGATTAGAAGAAAATCAGAGCTAGCATAAAAGGCCAGATCCTTTGCTTCCCATGGTTGCTTTATGCTGCTTTGGTGGCACATAGGAGCCCAAGAGATGCTTAATGGTACCAACTGGTTCAGGATTCCCCAGTGTGGAGGAATTCCCAGGTGGTGCAGAGTCTGTATAACTGCCCCTACCTCACCCTCTGATCCAACTCCCTGCCCAGGGGACTTGGCAAGGGGAAGGTGTGTGGCAGGATATCCCTTCATTTCAGTGATACTCAGTTGTAATGGTTCCTTTAGACCACTGACAACAGGACAAATTAGAGCAGCCATGAGGTTCCTCTGGCTAGTTGTTGTTGGTGTCCGTTAGTCTCGAGAGACAATGGATATGCGCCCATGGGGAATGTTTAGTTGATGGTTGTGCAGGCTGGCTAGTGCTAGCTTGGAATTGGGGTATGTAAGTTCCCTCTAAGCAGCAAAGCTGTTTGCTATTACTTAATTAGCCATTATTTATTTTTAACATAATATTAACACATTAGTAAATCATTGTGTAGCTGGCAAAGTGAACAATAGTTACAAGTATTTGCTGGAAAAATACAGTGAGAACTAGACACGATGACTAAAAAGTAAGCTCTACAGATGGTCTGTTTCTTGCGCAGCCTTTATGCTACGCAGAGGATTGAGATGATGTTCCCATTAAAATTCTCTCTCTCTTTCCACTCCCATCTCTGCTTTTAAAGTGCAGGTCTACACAGAAGAGAGGTTCTGTGAATGTAAAAATGCAGTGTGTGGTTCCTTGTCTATTACTGCTGAAGAATTCCCATACCAGATGTATTCAATTTACCAGTGAAGAGATTTCTTTTCTAGTGGCCAGCTCTGCAAACTCAGCCTCAGACCTGAAAATCAAGCTGGGTTCTTTCCTTCTTGTGCATCATCACTAATAATTACACTGTCAGTCAGACCTGTATGGCCTCCATCAATGTCAGTGGAATGAACAGGTGTAACTGACTGGAACTAAGTAAACAAAGTAATGGTGCACAAGAAAGATTAAAATCCAGTTCACGTCTTGGCTACTCTGGCTGTGCAGTATTAAGAGGAGTAAAAGGCAGTAATAACTTATTTTTGCCAATCAAGTCAGCAGATGTGACTGAATGCACACACATCTATTGAGTAAGAGGGTAACATAAAAGTCACTTTTTCCGTAGAATCTTTTCTGTACATCACTATAATTATGGACATCTTTTCTTTTAATTTTTTTTTAAAATATTTTTCTCTTAATTAATTTTTCTTCTTCAGTAAACATGAAATTATGTACAAAGAGCAACTTTAACTCATATGCATTATAATATAATTACACTATATTACATAATGATACAAGCTATTTGGTTGATAATACAATGTAACAATACAAGGTTAATGTACTTTTTTCTACAACCATAGATACTCATATATATAGCATTTCACATTACTTCATATATCCTATGCCATGTGAACATGTGGTGAAGAACCCCACTGTCTATTCACCATTGTCTATCTATCTCATGTACTTATATAGCTGCTAGTATTGTAGTATCTGAGTGACTTACAATCTTTAATGTATTTGTCCTCACAACACTGCTGTGAGGTAGGGAAGTAATATTATAACCCCCTCTCCACACACATTTTTTTAAACAGATGAGAAACTGGGACACAGAGATACTAAGGCCCAGATTTATGAAGGTATTTAGGCATTGCCCCACTCAGCACTGCAAGGCCTAAGTAACTTTGATGGCGAAGTCCCATTTTCAAAGGTGACAAAAATTGGACTTAGGCACTGCAATGCTGAGAAGAGCAACACCTAAATATTTCTAAAAATCTGAGCCTAAGTGATTTACTTGGTCTTGTAGGAAATCTGTAACAGAATAAGGACGTGAACATGGCTCTCCCGAATACTAGACTAATGCGCCAAACACTGGACCACGCATGTTCCCTTTTTACAATAGTGTGACGCCATTGAAATCAAATGAAGTTGGATGCTCAGCACTTTTGAAAATCAGGACACTAATTTAGGCACCTAATTATGGATCTAGATGCTTAACTTTAGGCATTTTTAAAAAAATTTCAGCCAAAATAAAGTACCATTCCAAAGTTGGTACAGAAACAAAAATATAGGCTCCATTTTGTTAATGTTCATGTAGCTTCTTGCTTATACATTGGAGTTAGAATTGGTCCCATTAATCTTGGCTCCTTCATCAAATTCAATGGAAAAACTGCAGTCTGTTTACTTATTTTTCATTGTATTCTGAGTTGCTAGCTTTGAACATGCAAAACCCAATGATTTTATTCATGGTTAAGTCTAACATTTAAAAAATGTAAATCTCTGGAATGATTAAAGTACAAGGGAACATTAGGGCTCGTGTTAATTAAATACAAACATCTTATGTCTGTTAAAACATACTAAAAAATGCAAAGCTTGCTTAAGCAGCTCGACGTAATCTCTTAATGACCTATAGTGCATAATGGCCTCTTCTGGGGCTACATCTCCCACAGGAACATGGAAAATGAGAACCCAAATATCTCCTTTCAACAAGAAAGATCAAGGAAACAGGGATAAATAGGATTAGAATATTTTATGCCTTCCCTTTTGAACACATTATTCCCCCCTTACTCCACCCTTGCTCAGCTGGGAAGAATTTGCATGGAGCAAAAAGACGCCCTTGAAAGAAGTAGGCCTTGAAATGTAAGATCTGATTAAAGTTCACTCATCTCTAGTCTCTGGGGTATCTATAGCAAAACAATCATGTCTCTTTCATAGGTCATATGCATAATAATTTACCTTGTCTGGTATGGCTGGTGCAGCCCCACTTTTTTGTTGAACTTTACTAGATTGATCAGTACGTGCTGCAGATACAAGGCCAGAGCTAGGGCCTTTAACAGATTTAGGGGGGTTAGAGTTTGAAGGGCCCAGGCCACCATCCTTTGGTCTGCAACTCCTTTGGTGCACAGGGAGACGATCAGGAAGAAAAGTGCGACCACAGTTTTCACAGGGTGAGAGCTGAGCTTGAGCACTCTGATAAGCTGCCTCATTTGCAGCCTTAATATCATAGGCGCCACCAGTAAGAGACTGAGGTTTAGAAGGCTCTGCTCTTCTGAGATGCTTTGGTAATTTGTCATTTTCAATATGCCACTTCTCCATGCATTTGGGTTCATGTATGGCAAGAGATTGTGACCCAAATTCTCTGCCACAGATATAGCACACTCTAAAGCCAGGTCTCTTTGATGGAATGACTGGTCGAGTCAACTGACCCTGAGACATGTTTGCAGTGTTTGACCGTTTTGATAGTATTACAGTGCCTGGTCTCCTTTTCCCAGGGCTTGCTTTTACTATGGAATCTAAACTCACTATTTCTGGCAAAACTGTGGGAAGATCTGACACACTGGATGTTGCAATCTGTTTTGAAGGCAGGATGGTAGAGATATTAGCAGGGGCCTTTCCAGCACTTGGCAGAGTTTTATTATGCTTGCTCAAACTCTTTTTCTTTACAGTTGTTTCCATGAAGAATACAATGTTCCAGGAATGTTCTCTCTACTTTACTTGAGATGGCCTTTTTTCAATGTGATGCTCATTTTTGTTGACTTTGCTTCACAAGGCAGAAGTTGTCAGAGTGTAGGGGAGCTGCATCGGGTTGAGGCATATTTGCAGCAATCTGATTGTGATGTTTCAGTGGCAGGGATTTGTGGGGGTTTTTTGTTGCAGTTTTTTTGTTTTGCCTTTTTGCTTTGTTTTATCCTGAAACAAATTATATAAGAAGAAATTAATAAACACTGTCTCTTGTTAAAGGTTGGCAACCAGGGGTAAAGTAGACTCCATTTACCTTACCACGATGCTATAATTTCAAGTCCCATACAAATAAGCAAGGCTATCTAAGATGGTCGACCTACAATGTCATCTGCTAAATTATTTTATTATATAAATCTCAAACTCAAAACTGTAAACTTGCGGGGTGCAAAGCCATGAGAAGCAAAATATGGATAAAAGGTTTGTATGAACCCGGGTGAATCAAAACTGCTGAGCTTCATACAACTGTCAACATAACCCAGAATTTGTTACTTTCATTCCTGATGAAAATGATACTTCATGGAATTTCAGCAGTGTCCACCCTTCATCAACCCATGACCTTGCAGACAGCTCTCTGTAGGTCCATGGATGAGTGTGGGATGGGTGGGCAGTCCAGGGAAACATACATCATGTCCTCTCTCTTCCGTCCTGTGTGATTTTAAAAAGCTCTAACTCATTGCTAAATTGCTTTTCTTTTCCTTGAAGGACGGCTCTGCTGGAACCAGGTGCCAGATAATGGAGAGGGACCATTGGGCCCCCAGAATCAAAGCAGAGGCACAAAAGCTCTGTGCAGAAGGCCTTTGCTTCCTATGGAAATCTGCCTTCCCTCCCGTAAAGAAACAAAATGGAGGTAACTGCACAGGATTCCCCTTATAGAATTTTCCTTCCCTGGAGTTCCTTGTGGGAGAAGCAATCTGCCCCTCACTTGTTCTCCTCAAAGGCACAAGTTTTTGCCTCCCCTGTTTTCATCTTTATGCCTCTCTTAAAATAATAATACTTTGCATATCTACAGCACCTATAATTAAAGAATCGTAAAGCGCTTTACATGTATTAGTTAATACTCACAACATCCTTGTGCTCCAGAGAAGTATTATTCTTATTTTGTAGAGGAAGAATTGAGGCACAGAGAACTAAATTCAGAAGTGGTGTAAGTGGGTGCACTCCATTGACCTAATTGCTTACAGCAGGTCTGAGTTTAACCCTTGTCTAGGGCCACACAGCAAGTGACAGTAGATGAGGTGAGAACAGAACAGAAATCTCCTGTTTCACAACCCACTTATCCTGTTGGGCAGTTTGGTCATGAAAGATTACCATGCTTTCCCAATTTTACTAAAGAAACAACAATACTATCAATGACATTTAAGTTTGATAAACAAAAACTTTAGACAACCCGTGTCTGAAACTATATATAACAGTGCAAGGTCAAAGTCTCCTCTCACGTATACTAGTCTTAACCTGAAGTAAATCTGTGGTAGTCAGTAGAGTTATATTGATGTAAAATCAGTAAGTAAGAGGAGAATCAGGTCCCTGCCATCCAAAAGGAACATTAAAAATACTGAAAATTTGACCTGTCATAAAACCAGTGTTGCAGTAAAAAACCCATTCTATCTTTGAAGTCAATCACGAGAGAAATATTATGTGCCTCATCTCAAGAAAATACAGGAAATATTGACCATTCCAGCTGATCTAAGATTTGTATTTTGATCATTTTTGAATATGTAACATTTAAACTAACGTCTTGCTGTAAATTACTTTTTATCTTCATGACATCATCCTTCCAAGCATTTCTGATTTAGTGTTGACTGGAATTCATGGCCACAGATGTAACAAATTTGAAAATCCAGACAGCATTCAGGCAGATGAAGGTGATTCTGCATGAAAGAAAAAGAATACAAGACATGTAACTGACAGACTAGATAAAACCATTAATATGAAGTTTTGAACTACATGTATTTCTTGAATTGGACTTTAAATTCACCATGCAACTGGGAAATTAAATTAGCAATGAAGTTTGGATCATAACACTTCCTTGGAGAAAGCAACAAAACAAACTGCACATCCTTTGATACAAGATATTAGGTTGTAATTTTAGCAAGGGTTTCTAGGAACAACTAAATAAAAAATAAACACACAACCATATATTTTGTTCATTTTGGATTAATTTTGTACAGTTGGATACCAATAAAAATACAGATTCCTGCTGGAACTGTACTTTTTCAGCTTATAATGTATGACACTCCTTGAGCTCAATTTTCAAACGTGGTTTCCTGAAAGTGAATTTTTCAGTGAAACTTTGTGGAAATGGAACCTTAATGACAAAAATAAATCTTTATTAATGTCTATGCCTGTTAGCACAGCACAGTTGTGGGAGTGGGGCTGGATTCTCCTCTGAGTTCCATATCATCAGCAGAATTGCAAACCCGGTTCTAATAGCAGGGCCAAATTCTGCTCTCAGCTATGCTCGAGCAATTCTGTTGAAGATGAACTTTATTAATTGGGGTGATTCATATGCAGGAAAAAGAACCCAACTTGACTTTTAGAACCCAAGAGGGACTTGCAAGTTTTACTTGTAAACATAGCAAATGGAATATGCATGAAAAGGAGGCATTAAAAACAAAGAAGCACAATAAACAGAGATACATGATGCTGTTTTTATGGAGTCACTTTTCAGAGTAAAACTGCACTGTATAAGCTGCACTGCCAAGCATCCTCCACATGCCCTACTTTACTAAGAGTTCAGAGGGTTCAGCACTGCACATGAAATGCTAAATGACTCACATGATCACCTACTAGAATATCTAGATCCCACATCCGCATACTCAGATAGACATTTAAATGTGTAAAACAGGCATTTTCTAAGAAGATATTTAGATTTTGAAGAAATTGCCCATTTTCCATGCCTAAATGCTGATTTGAGTATTCAAATATAGGTGCGGGGTGTTTCTGTTTATGAATGTAATCACTTATATTGCAACCATCATGAAATATATTGCTAACAGTTGGTCATAAGAGACCATTCACTGCCATGACCAATACCAAGCACAATGAACATCCCAGCTGCTTTTAATGAGATTGCTACTTAGCATTTATATCAAATTTCAAGTTGCTCCACAATTTCAAAACACTAAATCATTGATGAATTAGTCTTCACTGGTTGAAAGATAAACTTTATTGTCCTGATTGTACAGCTAGGGAAACTGATAAGGAGATGTTAAGTGACTTGCCCAAAGCTTCAGAGTGCCAGAGGAATAGCCAAGATTTGAACTGTGTACTTCCTAACTACTAGTCCTATGCTCTGAACACTAAACCTGTTAAAATCAGCGAAATACCATCTCAGATAAATGAATCTTCTGCTGCATCTACATATTTAACAACCATAATCCTTTGTACCTTTGTAGTACTTGACATTAGAAGATCTCAAAGCCTTTTACAAACATGAATGAACTAAGCTTCACAACAAGCATGTAGGATAAGTACTGTTCTCACTGTTTAACAGATGAAGAAACTGAGGCACCGAGAGGTTAAGTGATTGACACAAGCTGACATATCAAGTCTGTGGCAGTGCCAGGAATAAAATCTAGATCTTCCAACTACCAGACCATTCTCCTTCCTAATGGCCCCAGAGTCAAGCTCTGGTCAATCACAAGAGGAAGCAAATTCTGAAGCAAAGGACTTTGCTATTCGCCTTCAAGAATTCAGCTCTCAGCATGTTTGAATATTGGGATTTTTGCCTTTCTTATCGTTTCTGTAAATTATCCCCTTGATATATTGTGTATTTTACATACAAGTCCTATTAAATGCAAGGTGAGCTATGTGAATACCATTCTCAAACTATTTGACAAATGTAGCTCCTTTTTCTGTTTGCAAATTATCCACAGAGAGTTAGACTTTTACCAATTTGTTAGTTATTCAAAATTATTTGATAATTTTTCCTTACTGGTATTCAGTACTTAAAGACACAACATAAGAAGAACTCTCATGCAGGGCTCTAGGCATCCTTGCCATTAACTAGTAATAGAAACACAAAAATGACAAAAGCCAAAGTATGATTACTTTTCTTGTCCTAACACCATTCTTAATATTTTACAGGGACATATTTCAGCCCAGATGTTTCTCACAGACTATTTGCTAGGACTATTGCTTCAAGCATTTGAGTTTTGCCATTTGCTATTTGTACTGGGGGTGATATTCACTCCCCGATGAAAGGTGAAGACAATGCCTTTGCATCACTTAAGTCTTCCAGTGTGGCTAAAGCAGCGCATAGGCCTTGCACTGGCCCGCTGCACATGGGTAAATTTAGCATAGATTGTACCCACTTTAGTGCAGGGACTGTCTTTTTATTACATGTTTGTACAATGCAGTGCACATTGGGCCCTGATTGCTAACTGAGGCCTCGTGGGGATAGTGTAAAACACATAACAAGTAATAAAAACATGAGTGGTCACCAGAGTGGCATTTTATTCCTTCTGTTGCCAGTCCCACAAATAGCTGTCAAGTTGGTTGCACTAATACTGCTGGCATGGATTGTGGCTGTGTATTCCCAGGATATCATGACACTTGCTCACTCTGACAAACTCAAATTGGCTCATGCAAAGGTTTGTGGAGAGTGAATACAAGGGGTTGTGAATACCATCAAAGCAAATCTGTAATTTTTATAAGAACAAGTGTCTGTGAACAACTGTTTTGCAATATGCAGGCAGCTCTCCTGCAAACATATTAGGGAAAATATGCATTCCAAGTTTAACATCATCTTCTCTCAAATTCTAATGTATCATTACAGCTTATATAATGACATTGTAAAGTACAAGTCTGTAAAAGCCTGTAATTTCTGAGGCCATATTTGTATTGTACGTCCCTATGCACATTAAAATATGTCACTGTGATATTTTTGTCTGCAGTATCAAGAAGGTTGCTAGCCAGCGTACACCAATTCATCACAAGAGTGTGAAACTGAAATGTCCAGTGAAAAATACTTTCTACCAACTAATGGCCATACAAAGGTCAAACAAGTTAGTTCCAGATACTATAGTAATCAACAATAAACAAAAAGCTTAGTGGGTTTGCAGTAAGCCTGGTCCTTTTTAGAGCAAGAACTTTTGCCTCATCACTTTAATGCAGAAATCATCCACTCCCTGCTAACTATCTAGGGTATGACAAAAAAGCTGTATATATAATGAGTCTGCAAGCCCCTTACCTTTCATAGGGGTCTGAATTTTCTGGCCCTTACTTCCCTGGGGTTCAACTCTTCACCCCACAAATGACTCTAGTCACTGAATGTGTGGTGGGGTATACGCCACAACAGATGCACACGGTTCCAGAACATGTAAACTTTGAATTCCTTGGCCAACAGAGCCTAGCAATAAGGCTGCTGTAACTAAATGACCCTTTCAAATAGTGGAAAGAGATTTTTAGAAGGCCTGCCAATTGAACACAAGTTGGAAGGAAGCCAAGGCCTTTTAGTGGGATGAAGGAAATGGAGACATTAACGGGTCACGTGGCGGGAGGAGATAAGGGTTGTTGGAAGGTCATGGGAAGTTAGGGTGACCAGATGTCCTGATTTTATAGGGACAGTCCTGATTTTTGAGTCTTTTTCTTATATAGGTTCCTATTACCCCCCGCCCTGGTCCCGATTTTTCAGACTTGCTGTCTGGTCACCCTATGGGAAGTCAGAAAGTTCAGCTAAGTTTCAAAGAGCCTCTGAACCTAGTGAGGTTGTACTCATCATCTTCTGTTCTATTTACTGATTTATGTCAGATTGATTATTATGTTACCTGAAAGGATTTGAAAATGAAGAATGTTGGCTGACTCAAGCTATTTTATTATTAACAATGAATCAAACAATAAAAAAAGCTATAAACAATATATTAACAATATAACCTATTGTTGAATTTCCAAGCTCTCTGTTGAAATACTTACAGAATTATTCTTCCTTATGGGGATTACATATTCAGTCTACATTTCTTCCTGCCAAATTGACCTTTGTTTGTTGGAAAGTAAATACAAATTCAGTGCGAACTGAAAATGTATTTGAAGAGTTCAACCCCCCCCTTTCTCTATCTTAAATCATAAAATACATTGAATTCATTCAGGTTTTGAAATTAATGTTTTGTGTAAAAGATAAAATAAAACTTTGTTTTCTTTTCTAAATGATACAACATTGGAAACCAGTTATGGTTTGCTATCTTATATAGCTCTGTTAGCCAATACCTGAGACCCCCTGCAGTTCCCACTCAGAGCAGCAATTCTAAAAATAATGGACTAGTCTGATTAAATTAAAAACAAGTGGAATAAAATGGCTAGTTCAACTTCAGGCTGAGAGTGACACTTTATGTATAACAGACCAGAATCAAAAGTGTGTAATCAATATAAGTTCGACCGCCCACATTCCTGTTCTGTACGGGGAACAGAATTTATAGCATATCCAACTTTTTATTAATCCCAATCAAAAGTTGTAACAATGGCATCCTAACCAATACATGCTATTTTCTCTTAGCTGTTATGTGTGGGTCAGGCATTCAGTTTGAAAGGGTTTCACCTATAAACTCAGGAGGAGCATATCTCACTGACATGGCTATTATTCTGATTGTTGTGCACTTCTTCCATGGCTGTGTTAGAACCTCTCTACATTCTCTAATGTAAACAACCCCTCAAAACCCATTAGCAGGCCATTTTATGAGTTTGGATTCCTTAACTGAATTCTAATCAACAAAACACAACTATGCTGACCAAGGGATTAAATTGGCCAATGCTAGTAATCCTCAACACTTCACCTTTTCACTTAGCAGGAATGCCACATGGACAATTCACAACCACAAAACAGTATGTATCTTTGGAAGATCACATGGCATAAGGTAGCTCTGGGTGCCAGGATAGACTATTGCTTATTCAACAGTAAAATGAAAAATAAGTAAAATTGATTATACCTTCCAAAAAACCATTCCATTTTATAAATACTAACTTGAAGTCCTGCACACTTAAGTCTTTAATCAGTCAAAACTCCCACTGAGTTTAATGGGAGTTTCACCTAATAAGGCCTGTAGAATTTGGCCTATTGCCTTTTTCCCTTCACCATCATATAAGAGTTCATCTGCTCTTGCTGCTTATCCTTTACCTGATGTCTGAGGGCGTAATTTCCCGCTTGTGACTGCATATTTATTTTCACATTAACCCATGAAAATGAATGGGGTCTCAAACAGGCTAACGTAAAATTTATAATCTCATTTGTGACATCACATTTGGGTTTTATAGAAATTATAACATTACAATCAGGTTTCCAACATCACATGAGGCATGAACATTATTATTATAATTCATTATTCATATTACAGTAGCAATTAGAGGCCCACGACAAGATCAGGGCCCCAGTGTGCAGGGCAATATACAAGTACACAGTAAGAGACAGTCTGTGCCTTGAAGAGATTATAGTCTAAATAGACAAAACAGACAAAAGGTGGGAGGGGAAACAGCAGCACAGAGATGTGAAGTGATTTGCCTAAGGTCATACAGCAGGTCAGTTGCAGAGCCAGGAACTGGTATATCTAATGATAGAATAACTACCAGTTTGGGGTGAGTCTGCCCTATTTCTCAGCAGTTTGTCCTGAATCTGGTATTCTCAGCTCTGACCCACTGAAGCACGGTGACACCCAGAGCACCCCACAGGGCTGAAGCTGGGAGCCTGGTGCCCCAGCGCACCTCAGGGGAACAAAGCTGGGGGCCCAATGTGCCCCCTTTAGCTGAAGCCCAGAGCCCGCCCGCACCCCCCCCCCCCCCCGACTTCTGGGCCCTGGAATTTTTACAGTATGTTGGAGGGAGACTCAGAAAGAAAAAAGTTGAGAACCCCTGTACTAGAGGGTCTGATCCAAATGGTAAAGCCTATGTTCCTAAACAGGATATCCCTGTTCTTAAAATCAAATATAATCTGTTTTTAACAGTGTACAGAAACATCAAACAATTTAGGGAAGAAAATGAAGATGAACAGCATATTGAATTGTCGCTTTAGGGGAAACTCAGGGAGGCAGATGTAATTACCTGAAGTGTAATACCGCTAGGACAACAGGTTTAACACCCTATGTTTTATTAAAAATGTGTGATCCTTAATCAATACAAATGGCTAAAAGTGCAGTTTCACATCTCATCGGAACCAGCAACACAGCACTCCCTAACGTCCTGCTGGGACATTGATATTGTAGAAGGAAGAATCTCCTGCTATATGTAAACAGTGCTTAGGAGGCCAGCATCCAAATACTAATCCAGCCAGGCACCATGTGAGCTCTGGCAGGATTATAGTGCAAGATCATGGTATAGGTAGCAGATCAGTCATTTACTAGAGGTCCTACCTCATAAGTTAGTGATGCCTTTTGAACATACGGCAGCCTAAAAGTT
Organism: Chelydra serpentina; assembly: GCA_037349315.1. Taxonomy (NCBI): domain Eukaryota; kingdom Metazoa; phylum Chordata; order Testudines; family Chelydridae; genus Chelydra; species Chelydra serpentina. The sequence continues at coordinate 36,787,051 of JBAIAC010000042.1, forward strand.
TATTGTTTTATTGTTTTAAAAAACTGGACTTCTCCACCAAGCACAGTGTAGTCTCTTTGCTACGATATTTTTGAAGTCGATATTTTTGATGGCTATGGCAGTGACCAATGTGGGATGCCACAAATGAGATTTACAGGATTGAGTCCTTAATTGCTCCCATGCTGCTTTGGTGATTTCACAATTTACTACTTTTGACTTTGCTTTCTCCTCATTTTCTTTCTCTGTGTTTGAAGTTGGTTTTCATTTATTTGTTTACACTATGTAGTATCCTATTTTATAATTCTTCAGATACAAGGGCTTTATTACATTTCATGAGCCTACGGAAAAAGATAGAGAGTAACAGCATGAAATACCCCCAGATATTATGGGTTAAATGAAGAAATATCCAAGATTTGTGCTATAAAACAATAGTTTAATCTGGTCTGAAGTAAAATCCTTCCTTTCACCAGTCAAATCCCAGGTCACTGGATTAATGAAAATTCCAACTGGAATAAAAAATTGGTAATTTTGCATTAAAGCCAATTATGCTAAATAATAATTTGGGCAACCATTCCATCAGGTACAATTTTAGATGGGATTCTTTTTACATACATCTGCATAAACTTAATGTACTTCAGAAAAATTTAAACAAACAAGGAGCATATGTATTTTTGTTTTTGTTTTTATATGCATCATTTTTGCCTTTTATAGGAAACACTGGTTTCCGGTAACCAACCTATACAGCTGATAATTAGAACTACTGGAGGATCCTTAATGTGATCTGATGCAATCAATAATTCATGTGCCAGTGGTGGCTGTCCTACACATCAGGTAATATTTCTGTTCTTAATTCACAGTGTCCACTTGCACACACTATCTAAAGCTTTGTCAAGGAGACTTGTACAGGTGAGCTGCACAAAATAAATATACTGCCTTCCCAGTAAATAAGCCACATGCCTAATTATCACCAATTAAGCAATTTCTTTGGGGGGGGGGGGAATCCTCCCCCCCCCCCCCCCATCTCCACTCACCAAACTGGGATATCTGCTGGAATCTTTCCCACTGGGCTTTTTGGGCTTGATGTGTTGGGATGAGGGCTTAACTAATTAATTTTTACAACATCTTTGTGAGTTAGGGAAGTATTATCAACTGAGTCTGAACTTGGGAAACAGAGGCACAGACTGATTAAGTGATTCACCCAAAGCCACAAAACAAGACAGTAATAGAGATGGGATTATAACTCAGGTATTCCTAACTCTTGGTCCTGTATTCAATTGGGTACACAACACAGTTTCCCTGAAGGCTAACAGGATGAAGAATCACAATGTACATAAAAGGCTGTTACAAGGAAGAGAGAGAAAAATTATTCTCCTTAAACTCTGAGGATAGGACAAGAAGCAATGGGTTTAAATTGCAGCAAGGGTGTTTAGGTTGGACATTAGGAAAAACTTCCTAACTGTCAGGGTAGTTAAACACTGGAATAAATTGCCCAGGGAGGCTGTGGAATCTCTATCATTGGAGATTTTAAAGAGCAGGTTAGACAAACACCTATCAGGGATGGTCTAGATAATAGTTAATCCTGCCACGAGTGTGGGGGACTGGATTAGCTGACCTCTCATGATCCCTTCCAGTCCGACGATTCTATGATTCTAATGTCACTTTACTGTAAATGTCACAAGCAGGAATTTCATATTTGCTTTGTTCAGTGGGTGAAATGGAAACTTCACTGTTTTTCTCTCTTGGTGCCTTAAAGAAATTAACAGAATTATCTGAACCAAAGGTCAGAAGGGGCTGGATGAAGTGCAAACCTTGTAATGAAACAAACCTATCAATGACTATTTATTCTAAATATTCAAAGGGACATGCTGCAAAGTTTGGATCCAGATCCCAACTTTCCCAAGACCAGGAGTGTTCTGATCCAGAGTTATGGTTCAGGTTAATCTTTGTAAAGGAGAGAAAACTGTGCAGCGTAAACAGCAGATTTAGAAGAACACAGAACAAACCACATTTTTCCTGCTCTGCATGTGTAATTTTTTTCTGACTTACCTTGTGATTTCAGCACCTAATCCCCCACATACTGATCCCTGCTGTGAGCATCCAGGAGTGGGCAAGGAACTGGCAGCAGCACAGTCCCTTCTCTCTTTCAGGGCTTGGAAGGTTAGCATTTTCTGTTGCTATGGTAATGGGAGTCTCCCTTTTGTCTCCCCGATGTTGCCCAGCAACGTGTCAACAAATGTAAATTCATAGAGCTCCTCAGAAGCTGATTGGCCAGCTTCATTGTTTGGTTAAAAAAGGGAAAGAGGAGGTGCGTTCAGGAAAAAAAACAATGGGAGGGAGTCTTTGCAAACCCCATAAGCATCTTCAGTGGAGCGGGATGCCAGGGTGCAGCAGCTGGAACTCCATCCAGATTTCCCTCTTGCTGTTCTACTAACCTACACCAGGAAAAGAGGAGGGAAAAGAACTCTCCCCACACCATAATACTCCATAATCACAGACCTTCATTAGGTCAGGATGTGTAGGACGCAGGAGGAGCTGCAGCTGGAATACCTGCCCACCGTCCCACCCCTCCAGTTGTTGTATAGTTATAACATGTATGATGTCAGTGTGTGGTAGGAGATGTAGATGGATACCCTTAAATTACATAATCAGTCAGCAGTGCATGTGTCATGACTTGAACCTCTTGGACACACACCTTCTTCAACACTGCTAGTACAGCTTTTCACCCCTCTAATCTTCTTCACAGGACAGTTTCCTGTAAATATTGGGTGATCTTGGCTGCTTTTCTTAACTCTATCTTGAGGGCCCTGCAGATCTCTTCCAAACCCACTGACTGACTATGCCTCTGTGACGGGGGAGCCAGTGATGGTCACTCAATTAGGGTGAACTGTAAAGAATGGGGCAGAGAATCCCCATAAAGCTGGTGGATATTCCAATACTTAGATTTACCAAGCCAGCATAAAACAGCTTCTTTATTACCTTACTGGTTACTCAGAAGTCCAAACAACACGATGAATATACATACAGACATGAGTTTGATTCATTGAGGTACAGATTCATAGCAGAGATGGTGAGCTTTGTAGTTGTAAAGAGTTCTTTCAGAAATAGTTCATAGGTTATAGTCCAATGTCCAAATCTCATATTCCGGGCATACCAGCATAACTGGGACCTCAGTCTAGTGACTCAAACTTCCCCTGATGAAGCCTAAGCAGATCTGAGATGACAGAATTAGGACCCAAGGATCTTTTATACAATTTCATGTCTTTTGACAAGTTGCAGTTCCGCAAGGAACAAAAGATAATGAGGATGACTTTGAAGGAGGTCCATCATAGGTACTTAGCTATACGAATTAACATAAGGGCATTTGCTTGTTCCTCCACCATTCACCATGCATTTCAAAGAAAGATGAATACTGAGATATCCCATGTTTACATTTCATTTAAATGCTAGGATGTTTTTTTGACCTCTGAACTATCAGAATACAGCATAGACAGGGACTGTTGATTACATTGTGGACCCTACTTATACATATGTAAATACACAAAAATACAAACATTGTCTCCCCACATGTCTTTTGAGGGTTATTTATTTTGCAGAATGTTTAACTCTTTCTAGCCATGCCTCTTGGTTTGACAAAACACTAAACGTTTATTTAACCTGAGTAAACATAACAAACATAACCACAGGCATTCAATATTTTGCCAAATAGTTGACCTTTTCCTTGGAAAATAAACCTATTTCTTCAGGAAAAATCCCTATCACAGCACATGCACATGGTAGTAGTACTGAGTGCTTATACATGAGTGCTGAGTGCTATAGTCATTTCATAACTTTGTTAATAAAAAAACCAACCCTCCGTTTTTGAAAATTTGCAAATAATGCCTAATAGACACCATTTATTTAAGATATTGGTAAGAACAATGTTTTGTGTTCTGCTAAGCAACAGAGATCTGTTGCAAACAAACCCTAGCACCAGAGCTGTGTTGAAATTATCAGTGATGCAGGTATGCTGCTAACAAGTAAAGAAAATAATGAAGTAGGTTTTTACAATATTGCCCGCTCTTGCTGCACACTCTATGTGTGTGTGTGTGTGTATGTGATCACCAAACCAATTAGAATAGCAATTACAAATGATCACTTAGAATACCAAATGCCAAACCGATTATCAATTAAAATATTACTTACCAATTACCCTACCAATTTACTAATCAGAATACCAATTTTAAAACCAATTACCAACTTATAATATAAAATAAAAATGAAATATAAGTCAAAGATTTCAACTATTATGTCATAATATTCATCTAACCCTTTTGGAATTTTATATTATGTTAGAAATTATAATGTAATATAACATAAAAGGTGAGTTGATAAAGTTGAAAAAGTGATTTTTACCTTATGACAACTAAACATCTTGAAAAGGTTGAAATGAAATGCCATTTTCCAAAACAAAACTTTTGAACACTTGTACCATGGTGATTGCGCAATTATTTGATTGCGGGCTCTGCTCTGGGCCTCTCTGCCAGCCTCCCTGCTGGCTACTTGCGGCGACTCTCTGCCAGCCACACAGCTGGCCACTTGCAAAGATGTCTTGATACCGCCCCCCTCACACACACACACACTTAACACAGCTCTCAGTGATTTCAGCTGTTAGTGGGGGAGCCTCGCTGCTGATGCACAATGGGTAGTCTCTTGCAATAGAGACACTGTCCCAAAGTGGGTCTAATACTTAGACCTAGGTATCAGTGATTTCAGCTGTGCAGCATGTAACAAGACTCTCAATTGAGTCTAAATTAGCTCTTTTATTATACCACGGAGAGAGGAAGGGTCAACTGGTGTCTTTAACCATAAACAGGGCCCATACCACCAGGTACAAGTACCTGTCCCCACCCTCTCTCAACTCATTGGTCTTTGGAACCCATGTCCCCTGCCTAACTAGTGCTGTTTAGTTGAGTGTGTGTCCCTCCATTGGGGTATGCCAGGTACAGTTCTGCTGCCCTCGGTTCACACAACAAGGATAGCAACCCTTTTTTACTCCTGCCCCAATAACAAGGAGACTGGGGATCCAACACCAACCACAAGTGATCATTTGGGCAAGCAATCCCATCATGTCGAGCACCTAGGCAGGGTGGGTGTGTCCATGCAAACGAGATCAGCTTCTGAAGTCTTTTTCCACAGCTCACCACTAGATGTCAGGGGAGAGCTCATTCAGACTCTCTTTATATATATATATATACACATTTACATTTACACACACACATACCCCTAGTGCTTTATCCTGCAGATTGGCACATAAATACTATTGCAAAAGGTGCATTTGACATATCTACATATATGTTAAGAACTTAATTATTCTCCACTGGAGTTAATGTTGAAGGATTATCTGTCATTTCCTGAGAAAGGGAACACGTGTCACTGAGGTTAAATGTACCTTGAGTAGGAGTTTAATTACCATTTCTCATGAGGAGTCTGCAGATACAAAAGATCACATTGCTACTAAAAACATAGTTCAAATGTGCACCACCCACATTCTCCTTTGAAACTGGCAATCTTCCTAGGGAGATGAATATGGCTGCAGCTGAAGCAACAATAACTTTTCAAACAGTGAAATACTGTCAAGCATTCCAAATCTTGGACTCCACCAACCAAATTACAGAACAATGTGAATGTGATTCCAATGTTGTCACCACCTGAAAATACCTAGTGCTCATTTTAATCTTTATTTATAATGGTAGAGTTACTCTTATATAGTACCTTCTATCCAAACTGTGAGGTAGGGGTAATAGTTCAGAACACTGATGAGTTCTGTCCTCAGTAACACAAACACATAACAACTGATGGAAAAGAGAAGATATCAAATAATTAGAATTGGTATAATTAAGAACAGGAAGGTAGGTTTTGAGCAGGAATTAAAATGAAGAGAATCAGAAAAAAAAGGGAGAAAGAATTCCAGGGAGCTGGGCTAGCAAAGAAGAGGCCTAAAGAAATAGATCTTTTAACAATTTTTTTAAATTAAACCAGAACTTCTCAGACTTGGCAAACAAGGCTAAAGCATTACTTACAAGTGACATCCATAAACAAATATTTCTCATCCACTGCCCTGGACATTACTCATAGCATCAGAACTGATCATTCCACCACAGTTTAGGCTGTCCTCTCCCATGTACTACTTTGAGTTCAGGCTTTCTTCCCTGGAATGCTGCATCATTGCACTCCAACCTCAGTTTACTTGGCCTCCATCTAAAGCTGCTTAGGCTTGTTGCTCTCCAGAGCAGAGAGCTTTAGCCTGGGAGAATTTCCTCTCACAGACTTCCAGGAACATTCAACAAATTGGATTTCTAGAAATTAGAAAGGAAGGGGTACTGCTCCTGCACTTTATTACAGCCTGTGATTGCTCTGGAGGAGGCAGGAGAAATTTGGCTGCTGGCCAGGTAAAGCGGGCTGGACAGTCCAGAAACTGGGAAATGGAAGGGCCCAGGAGAAGGCATGGGAGGATCTGCAGACCATGCAGTGGAACAACTGCTCCCGAAGGCCAAGCTCTAGCAGTTCAAAAGACTGGAGCACTTCAGAAAGCTCAGCCATTTTCTTACATTAGCTGCAGGAGATGGCAGGCTTTGCAAGCTATGGCACTCAATCCACCCAGGACAAGGAGGCTAAAATTGCTATCATTCGGCACAGTGATGAGGTTGAGGAGATTTATCTTCTACCCAGCTTCTCCTCTGAAGGCCTTTTCCTTTCCCCCAGTGTTATCCCATCTCCAATCCCTACCTATCAGTTTTCCCCTTTTCTGTCTTTTCTAGGACTTTTTGCTCCATAAACCAGGCTGCTTGCTCTGTTTCTTTAATCCTGGAGGATTTCCACAGTCCTCCCATGTCCTGCAGAATGCAACGCATATTGGACAAAACCCAGGCACAGATATTTGCTCATCTGGCCTGCCCTTTTACCATTGTGTGGCTCTTAAGGATTATAGAACTAAGATGACAGACAAATTCATTCCAGAAGCAGAATCTGGCAATTCCAATCCCATGCTGGATAAATGGGCAGAAATCACAGGGCCATACAAACAGTCAAAATCCATGGTTACACTTAAATAAATATTGACAGGTATGAAGTCTGCTCTCTTTCCTCCACTTGCTCCCTTTCCCCTAGTGCCTTCACTATCACGACCATCATCGGCCACTCCAGAGTCCATCAGCACCATTACTAACTTTGGATGTGGCATGAAGCATTCATTTAAAAAACAAGCACAATACAAATCAACATTGCAAAACAGCATTTCAGTCTGTACTGCAGTGCTGGTTCTCTCTCTATTGAGGGGTTAACGGAAGGCGGGGAGCAGTTGGGCAGGACTCATGGTCTTTCCAAATATTTTCCTTCCAGGCATTGCCAAGAGCTGCAGGAGGGAGGCACAAATGTAGTAATCATACAAAAACAAAGGATTTAGAACAATATTTTATTCCACTTTGCTGGGGGTTGTTTTTTAGGTCTTGGCTTCAGACTGTATATCCCTCTGGGCCCATCAACATCTGGTACCTGTCTGCACATTCTGGGCAGGAGTTTATAGGTTTCATTTCATGAATCATTCACAAGCTGCATGGATGCCAAAATTATTTATCTCTTTATCCTTTCCCAGTATTTTTCTCCTTCAGCCTATGGCAGAAATGCTGAGCAATGCTAATAACACATGATCTAATACATGATCTAATTCCCTTCTGCGTTTAAGTAGTTCCTTCAAATGCCAATACATCCATGCTACCTGAATTATACATGAATTTGAGTGAGTGATTAGGGAAAGAGTGATAACAAGATATCAGGTAGAAACACAAACACACATGGAATTTTTGGCACCTAGGATAACAGAATCCTAGGACATCCCCTACTTTCCCTGGCTTCCAGGTAAGCAAAACTCTAGAGTAAGGTATATTAAGTCTCCTGACAGCAATGAGCACCAGTGCTTTCTTCTGCCACTTAATCAACTCCCTAATTTTTCCCATTGTCTCAACAATCTCTGAGGGGAAAAAGTCGTGTTTGAATTCTAGTTTATCTGTGAGCAGGACTTTGTCCCACCATATTCCTGAAAATAGTAGAAAGCCCAGCATGACTGTTAGAAGAAGATTTTGTATAGTTCTGTAAGCAGTGAGTAAAAAAATTCCAAACCCAAGTGGATTAAAAACTATATTACTAGATACAAATAACCCCTCAAAGAGAGAACAATATACATTTGGCACAACCTGTGCTATGTAATTAGGAATAAAATAAATTTATTTAATCTGAATATCTGCGTCTTCCCATCTTGATTTACATGTAGGTTGTTACTTTAAAGTAACTTAAAGAACAACCAGATTAGTTCATCATGACAAGTACTATTTGCTACAACTTTAAAACTGGATCCATTTGCATGAAGATGGCACAATTTACTGTGGGTTATTACACCTTTGGAAATACATGGTGCAACATGTTTCTCATCACTTATCACTAACTCTCATATGCTGGCCATTTTATTTCCCTGCAGAGATATGACATTTATATTGGATATTTTTTATTGAGATGCGTGATGCTGTAGTAAGGACTAAAATGAGGCTTGTGAGTTATTTTATTTTTAAAGAACATAGTATGGTAAAGTACTTTAAAAAGGGTTTGTCTCTATTGTTTGGAAAACCCTCTTATGATCTTGAAAATGAACTCTTTCCTGGTAATTCCTTTTTCTTCTGGCAAATATTGTTTTTGTTTTCTTCTTTTGGTTTGCTATGTTACTAAAGAAACTTGAAATGTAGAACTGAGTCTCTTCACTACCAATGTGTAAGAATTTTAAAGGGGGTTATATTTTAAGAACAAACAGACAATGACCCTCTAAAGGTCAATGTATGCAAACATAAACAATTATGTTAACAGCTGTCAAATCAAGAGAGGAAAATATACGGCATGACGTTGCTGGTGCCGTGTACCTCTAGGTTGCTTGGATTTCTGGTGTTCAGAATGGTACCTGCAGGACTGCATGGCACTGCTTCAGATAATGACTCTCCATGCCCAGGCTGTCACATTCTCTTCTTCAGCTTGAGGACAGGGTTCCATTTCCTTCACCAGAGAAAAAAGTCAGTCAAAACTCAATGCAACTTTTTGACTAATCAAACCATTAATTACTGGCATTTTCCAAAACTGAAGGAAAAGGTTAAATATTAAATGTATGAGTATGGATATTATGAGACGTCCCCTCAAGGAGCCTCACTGTGTTTAAGCTGTCCCTTTAATAATCAGCTTCTGTGCCTGTCAGCTACTTCTTAGGGCTGGTCCACACTAACCCCCCCGGTTCGAACTAAGATATGCAACTTCAGCTACGTGAATACGAAGTATCTTAGTTCGAACTAAAAGGTACTTACCGCGGGTCCAGACGCAGCAGGCAGGCTCCCCCATCGACTCTGCGTACTCCTCTCGTGTCTAGACAAGACGTGATAAATCGATCTCACTGTTCACCCCTTTGTCCAGATAATTTAAGAGTATGTTGAACAGCACAGATTCCAGTACAGATCCTTGAGGGAGGTCCCACTATTTACTTCTCTCCATTATGAAAACTGACCTTTTACTCCTAGTCTTTGTTTCCTATCTTTTAACTAGTTACTGATCCACAAGAGGACTTTCCCGCTTATCTCATGCTTGCTTTTGAAAATCCAGATACACCATATTAATCATCCTTGTCCACATGTTTGTTGACACCTTTAAAGAATTCTAATAGATTGATGAGGCATGATATCCCTTTATAAAAGCCATGTTGACTCAGTTAGTAGTTCGACAATTTCATGTTTGAGTTTCTTCAGAAATCTTTGGTGAATATCAGCTGGTTCTGGTGACCTATTATTGTTTAATTTATCAGTTTGTTCCAAAACCTCCTCTACTGACACCTCAATCTGGGACAGTTCCTCACAGTTGTCACCTAAAAAGAATGGCTCAGGTTCAGGGTCGTTCTTAGGATTTATGGGGTCCTACGTAGTATTATTAAACTGGTGCCCCTAAGCCCGACTTGGGGCACAGCCACCACCCTGCCCGCAGACCCCCAGAAGACCCCCCCCCATTGCTGACATACACCGAGCTTCGTATGCATCAGACACTGCGGCAGCCCAGGCTTGCAGCCCCGGGTGCGGGGAGGGGGGAAGGGACGAGGTAGCAAAGGATACTGAGTGCCCGTCCTGCCTCACAGCGGCAGTGAGTCACAGTTCCACACAGAGACCCCCATACCCTCTCTCTCACGCAGAATGTACCACGCCGGCACATTCCACTCTATGAATACAGCTCCTGCCTAAGGAGACTGCAGCATGCGCTGGGTGTGCGGGAGCCGACCCACTCTTGCCTGCTGTTCTGGTGGTGCCCCAAATTTTCGGGTGCCCTACGCAGCCACGTATGCTGTGTATGCTATGGATGGCCCTGCTCAGGGGTGGGGATCACCCCCACATCTGTTGCAGTGAAAAGCAATGCAAAGAAATCATTTAGCTTCTCCGCAACAGTCTTGTCTTCCTTGAGTACTCCTTTAGCACCTCCATCATGCCATGGTCCCACTGACTGTTTGACAGGTTTCCTGCTTCTGATGTACTTAAAAAAAATTGCTGTTACATTTTGTGTCTTTTGGTAGTTGCGCTTCAAATTCTTTCTTGGCCTGCCTTATTATACTTTTACACATGACCTACCAGAGTTTACGTTCCTCTCTATTTTCCTCACTAGAATTTGACCTCCAATTTTTAGAGGATGCCTTTTTGCCTCCAACTGCCTCTTTTACTACTGTTTAGCCCTGGTAACATTTTTTTTTTGGTCCTCTTACTTTTTTATTTTTTAATTTGGGATATACATGTAGTTTGAGCCTCTATTATGGTGTTTTTATATAGTCTCCATGCAGTTTGCAGGCATGGTCACCTTTGTGACTGTTCCTTTTAATTTCCATTTAACTAGCTTCCTCATTTTTGTGTAGTTCCGCTTTGTGAAGTTAAATGCAACTGTGGTGGGTTTCTTTGGCATTTCCCCCCTTACAAGTATGTTAAATTTAATTACATTGTGGATGCTATTATTAAATGATTCAGCGATATTCACCTCATGGACCAGATCCTGTTCTCCACTTAGGACTAAATCAAGAATTGCCTCTCCCCTTGTAGATTCCAGGATAAGATGTTTCAAAAAGCAATCATTTATTGTGTCTTGAAATTTTTTCTCCTGTATCCTTTCCTGAGGTGACCCACACCCAGTCAACATGAGGATAGTTGAAACCTCTCATTTTATTGCATTTTCTGCATTTGTAGCCTCTCTAATCTCTCTGAACATTTCACAGTCACCATCACCATCTTGGTCAGGTGGTCGGTAGTATAGTCCTATTGCTACACTCATATTGTTCAAGAATGGAATTTCTATCCATAAAGACTCTATGGTATAGTTTGATTCACTTAAGATTTTTACTTTATTTGACTCTATGCTTTCTTTCACACACAGTGTTACTCTCCCACCAGCATGACCCACTCTGTCATCCCTGTACATTTTATACCCTGGTATTACAGTGTCCCATTGATTATCATCATTCCACCAAGTTTTCGTGATGCCTATCATATCAATATTCTCATTTAATTCCAGGCAGTCTAGTTCACCCAATCTTAGCATTTAGATTAGCATTTGTATATAAGCACTTGTACATTTTGTCTATATCCACTTGCTTGCCTTCATGTATTATATTAAATGGGACTCTTTTATGTTTGACTGTTCCTCACTAGCTCCTACCTGTACTTTACCAACTTCTTTCTGATCCTCTTTACTAGGATAGTGAGTTCCTTCTTTAATAAATTCACCCTAAGGGCTTTCCCCCAGCCTTAGTTTAAAAAAATCCTCTACAATATTTTTAATTTTACGTGCAAGCAATCTGGTTCAGTTTTGGTTTAGGTGGAAGCCATCCTTCCTGTATAGGCTACTCCTTTCCCAAAAGGTTCCCCAGTTCCTAATAAACCTAAAACCCTGCTCCCCTACACCATTGTCTCATCCATGCATTGAGACCCTGCAGTACTGCTTCTCTTTCCGACATGTCTCTACAGAGAAATGTGCCATGTGCTCAATAATCAACATAGTATAAGTCAATTAGTTTTAATGTGTAGAGATCACAAATTTCAATATATGTTACTGTGTAGATAAGACTTCTTTTTCTTTTGAAGAAAAGGCAATTAAAAAGGGGATTGTTATACAGTGAAACCTGCACAAAACACCACCTTTTTGAGCAACCTTCTGCTACAAACTGCCTCTGGGTATTTCTAAACATATTCAGTCCCATTCTGCTCTAGATTTATTAGAAGATCACCTCCAATACAGTAACCAGTTTTTGTTGGTCCATTGAATGATTGCTTAAGAGAGATTTTACTGTACTGTCTTCTATCCTGGTATTGACTTATGATAAAAGAAAACGTTTCTCACTGATTAATTCATTTTTCAAAATTACATCCATCTCTTTGCCCATTTCAAATAAGTTATTTCAATGTCCTTGTCCAGCTGGGTGAAAAAAATCTCTTTGCATACATTTCATTTAACTGGTTGGGGTTTTTTTGTATTATTAACGACCAAGGCAAGGCCTCTTTTCAAATTCCATTAGCATTAACATGAATGATTAACATGTATATGGTGCTATAAGAGGTCAACACACCTTCTAGAGAATAAAGAAACAATCTCTGCCCCAAGGAGCTAGCAATTTAGTTCAACAAAGTTAGGATGTTTGTATGCAATGTAGTTTAATTGAGTTACATAGCTGTAGGAATCAAATATAGATATGAAAAAATGATAAATTGAACAGGCTGGTCACATCTATTACTGTGAAAAAGAGTGTAGATTCAATCCATCTTAGTTTACTTCCTTAGTAGGGAATTCTAAATTCACAAATGGTAATTACTGAAACAGGGGAACAGGCATTCAAACTGCATGACTGCTCACAAAAAGACAATAATACAGGCATCAAACCAAACACATCCCAACATAAAATACATGTCTAGACCTTTGAGTCCTCAAGCAGTGCAGAACAACTTTTTAAAAAGTTTTAAACAAAAGCTTTTAGAAGCTAAATTCACCCCTCTCCCCTTTTCCCCCCCTTAAAACAAAGCAAAATCACCAGGAGCTATTCTTCCCCAGTGATATTAATTAGATTGTGAAAGAGGAAGATGATTGTGTGGTTAAACCACTGGACTGGGGATGAGGAGTTCTGAATTCTATTCCTGGGCAGCCTTCCTGTGTGATCTTGAACAAATCACTTAACCAAGAAGCCACCAACCTCAGTTGGGACCTCTGTGATGCTATAGTAATGCAGGATATTGTGATACAGCATGGCCAGAAGGCAACAGGAGAGTGATCTAGGATGAGGAGAAGCCTTATTCCCTGTAGATTAATTAAAAGCACCTGAAACCAATTAGAGCACCTGAAGCCAGTCACCTGATAAAATCCCCCTGCTTCAATCAGCCAGGGGAGGAGTTGGAGCAGAGTGAGGAGGAGTTGGAGCAGTTTGGAGGAGCTAAAGGAGAGTGATTTGGTGGTGGAGCAGAGAGCAGTTTGGAGGAGTGAATCAGGCCTTGGCTACACTCAGGAGTTACAGTGCAATAAAACTGCCTGCAGCGCTGTAACTCACTAACTGGCTACACTCGCAAGGCACGTGCAGCGCTGCATCTCCTCAGGTACAGCGCTGCATGTACTCTACCTCCCTGAGAGGAATAACGTTTGTTGCGCTGCTGCTGGTGCGCTGCGGCTACAGTGTGGTCACCCAATGCGCTGTTATTGGCCTCCAGAAGTATTCGGAAGTATCCCACAACGCCTGTTCTAGCCACTCTGGTCATCAATTAGCACTCTACTGCCCTGGCCTCAGGTGACCAACCGCCACTCCGACCCTTTAAATTCCTTTGGAATTTTAAATATCCCCTTCCTGTTTGCTCAGCCAGGCGTGGAGTGCTCTCAGCGCATCTTTCCAGGTAACCATGCCTCCACGTGCGAGACAAGCCCCAGTATGGAGCAATGGCGAGCTGCTGGACCTCATCGCTGTTTGCGGGGAGGAAGCTGTCCAGTCCCAGCTGCGATCCAGCCGGAGGAATTTCGATACTTTCGGCCAGATATCAAGGGCCATGATTGAAAGGGGCCATGACCGGGACGCAATGCAGTGCAGGATAAAAGTAAAGGAGCTGCGGAGTGCATACCGCAAAGCCCGCGAGGCAAACAAGCGCTCGGGTGCTCCCCCCAAAACCTGCCGATTCTACAAAGAGCTGGATGCAATACTTGGGGTTGACCCCACTACTCTTCCGAGCACCACCGTGGACACGGGAGAGCGGGATGAGGAGGAGGAGGAGGAGGAGGGAGAGGAGGAGGAGGAGGGGGTTGAAGAAAACAGAAGCGAGGGTGCTGTGGCTGGTGGAGACACCCCTGACTCCCTGGGTGCATGCAGCCAGGAGCTCTTCTCGAGCCAGGAGGAAGGGAGCCAGTCGCAGCAGCCGGTACGCGCTGGGAGAGAAAGAGAAGAACAGGTTCGCGGTAAGCAGCTTTTATTTTCGGGAAGGAGTTTTTTCGGTGTGGGGTCCTTGGGCGAGGAGGGTTTGGGCTGCATGCATGCCTAGATGCAGAAGAGCGCATTGATGTGGTCTATCACATCGGAGAAATCGGCCACTGTAATCTCTTCGAAAGTCTCAGCCAGGACGTGGGCAATGTGCTTGCGCAGGTTCATTGGGAGAGCCGCCGTGGTCCTTGTCCCAGTCAGGGTAACGTGTCTGCGCCACTGTGCTGCGAGGGGCGGGGGGACCATTGCTGCACACAGGCAAGCTGCATATGGGCCAGGGCGGAAGCCGCATTGCAGTAGAAGACCCTCCCTTGCTTCCCCGGACACCCTCAGCAGCGAGATATCTTCCAGGACGAACTCCTGTGGAAAATGTGGGGATAGTGTTCAGTGTAGGTTCCCCCTGCAGCTGTTGGCTCTCCCCAAGGCACAGAAACCCGTCGGACAGTACATCCGCGAAACAATCAGTCCCCCTTTACCCTGTGTTTACTCACCATTTTGGGGCTCCCGTGGGTTCTGTGCACTCTGGGACGGGAAAATTGCGCTGTTTTGGAGACTGTGTGTGCCCTCCTTAAGTGTGGGGGAATCATTGCTCTGTCTGGCATAAAACAATGATGCCTCTGTTAAATGTTGCATTTTGCCTTCCAGATGCAACCTTGAGATCTCCGCCATCCTTCTTATCACCGGCTGAGAGACTACAAAGGCTCAGGAAGAGGCCCAGAAGAACGAAAGAAGACATGCTGCAGGAAGTTATGAAACAGTCTCTTAAAGAGAATCAAAAGGCTCAGGAGTGGAGGGAGAGTGAAAGCAGGCTCCACCAGGAAAACGCAGCGCAGCGGCAGCAAAGCATGCAGCTCCGGCACGAAAGCACAAAGGAACTGATTAGCATCATGGCGCGCCAAGCGGACTCTATCCAGGCGCTCGTCGCCATGCAGGCGGAGCAGTACCCCCCATGCAGCCAGTGTCCCAAAACACTTGTGCCCCCATGTCACCACCTGCCCACTTCACCCAACATACAGGTTCTTATCGCCCACACCAGATGCCCCCAACACCTGTAGCTTCACCAGACAGCCCTGGAAACTATGACCCTTACCCACTGCACTCAACTCCCATCCCGAATTATAGACATCCTGAGGTCCAGCACTCACTGCACAGCACTCCAGACAGGAAGCCCGAGTATGAAAGCAGGACATACCATACCCTGTGATTGAACCCTTCCCCACACCACCCACCACCCCCTTGCCCTTTCTGTCTCACAAGCAGTTGTGTTTCTTTTTAATCCATGTATTTTCTCTGTAATAAACGGATTCTTTAGATGTGCAAACAGTCTTTATTATTGCATAAGGAAAAAAGATACCTTAGCCCAGGAAAGAAACAGGCAACGCAAGTGAGCTGAGCAAACACAAATCAGCTTAGCAAAGACAGATAACTGATAACATTGGAACCACTTCACTTCAGGGTCGTGCAGGGCAGCACACATTACTGGTGGTTGTCAGCCTCAAATTTCTCCCTCAAGGCATCCCTAATCCTTGCAGCCCCACGCTGGGCCCCTGTAATAGCCCTGCTCTCTGGCTGTGCAAATTCAGCCTCCAGGTGTTGAACCTCTGAGGTCCACGCCTGAGTGAACATTTCACCCTTCCCTTCACAAATATTATGGAGGGTACAGCACGCGGATATAACCGCGGGGATGCTGTGTTCAGCCAAGTCCAGCTTCCCATATAGAGATCACCAGCGGCCTTTCAAACGGCCAAAAGCACACTCCACAGTCATTCTGCACCGGCTCAGCCTGTAGTTGAACCGTTCCTTGCTGGTGTCAAGGCTCCCTGTGTAGGGTTTCATGAGCCATGGCATTAAAGGGTACGCGGGGTCTCCAAGGATCACAGTGGGCATTTCAATTTCCCCTACCGTGATCTTCCGGTCTGGGAAAAAAGTCCCGGACTGCATCTTCCGGAACAGGGCAGTGTTCCGAAAGATGCGTGCATCATGCACCTTTCCGGGCCAGCCTGCATTGATGTCAATGAAACGCCCACGGTGATCCACAAGCACCTGGAGAACCATGGAGAAATACCCCTTCCGATTAATGTACTCGGATGCTAGGTGGGGTGGTGCCAGAATAGGAATATGCGTCCCATCTATAGCCCCTCCGCAGTTAGGGAAACCCATTTGTTCAAAGCCAGCCACAATGTCCTGCACATTACCCGGAGTCACAGTTCTTCTGAGCAGGATGCGATTAATGGCCTTGCAAACTTGCATCAGCACGATCCCAACGGTCGTCTTTCCCACTCCAAACTGGTTCGCTACTGATCGATAGCAGTCCGGAGTTGCGAGCTTCCAGATTGCAATAACCACCCGCTTCTCCACCGTCAGGGCAGCTCTCAATCTCGTGTCTTTGCGCCGCAGGGCGGGGGCGAGCTCCTCACACAGTCCCATGAAAGTAGCTTTTCTCATTCGAAAGTTCTGCACCCACTGCTCGTCATCCCAGACTTGCATGACAATGTGATCCCACCACTCTGTGCTGGTTTCCCGAGCCCAAAAGCGGTGTTCCACGGTGCATAGCATGTCCGTGAATGCCACAAGCAAGTTAGTGTTGTACGTGTTTTGCGTGACAATTTCATCGTCATCGTCATCGTCGGACTCCTCGCTGTCACTGTGGATCTTAAGGAACAGCTTGACTGCCAAACGTGACGTGCTGGCGAGACTCGTCAGTATTTTGCTCACCAGGTCGGGATCCATTTTCCCGCTGGCCGAAACGGAGCACAGATCGTGCTACAAAGAAACCGTTGAAAGATGGCGCAAATTGTGGCCGGAAACACAGGGATTGCTGGGATGCGAAGCGATGCATCACGGGGCGTTGGGACAGGACCCAGAATGCACCATACCCCACGCCCCCTTCCCACAACCCACGGCGCCAGAATTGGAAGAGGTGTTCTGTGGGATACCTGTCCATAATGCACCTCTCCCAAAACCGCTGCAAGTGCCGCAAATGTAGCCACGTCAGTGCTAGTTACTGCGCTGGCGGCTGCCAGTGTGGACAGGCTGCAGCGCTTTCCCTACTCAGCTGTACGAACACGGGTTTAACTAACAGCGCTGTACATCTGCAAGTGTAGCCAAGGCCTCAGAGTGGTTTGGTGGTAGAGCAGAGAGCAGTTTGGAGGAGTGAAGCAGAGTGGATTGGTGGTGGAACAAAGAGCAGTTTGGAGGAAAGCAGAGGAGAGTTTTGAGAAGTGCTGCGGTGGGCTAAGAAGACCAAGATCCTAGGTAAAGGGACACCTGGCTTGTGCAGAGGGAAGGCAGGAAGCCCCACAAGCTGAAGGTCAGGAGAGGGAAGTAGCCCAGGGGAAAGAATCACTGGTACAAGTGGTTCACCTGCTATCATAGGGCCCCTGGGCTGGGACCCGGAGTAGAGGGCGGGCCCGGGTCCCTCCCTCTCCACTCCCCTTCCCTGGGATACTAGTAGGATAGCTGTTACCCCAGTTCAGGGGCAAGAAATGGCACCCTGAAACCCCCCCACAAGAAGAGAAAGTGCAGGACCCATCATAGTAGTGCCGGCAATTTGCCACAATATAAATAATAATTGTACCTCCAATTCACCCATCTGTACAAAGAGGATAACAACACTTTGTTACTCTACAGGGTGCTGTGAGCTTGATTAATTAACCTTTGCAAAGTGCCAGAGATCCTTGATTGGAAAGTACTATAGAAGTAATTTTATTATGCTCACCAGTGTGAAGAGATTTAAGGTTAAGTCTTTTGAAAAATGCTCTTTTTCAGCATCTCCCTCTCTCTCTCTCCTCTTCCAGAAGAACATTATGTGAACCCATAGGTCTGGAATGGTGTGAAGACTGAGCAGAAAGGAAATTCACAGAGGAGAAAATAAATGTCTCATTTACTGCAATCTTGTGGTCTAAACAGAGGAAACCACAGCCAGATGTCAGTGTTTTTGTGCAGGGAAGGGGGATAACGCGAGGACTTTTGCATTCCTGAGATTGCAGAGCATTGCAGACAGCCAAAGTGTACAATTCTTATCTATGGCAATAGAGAGGCTTTCAGAAGTACAGAACTAAGTTCACATAGTGGGTACCGGTCTGTTACTCATCTTTTCAAATTATATTTAAAGCACCCATCCATTGCTCTGTTTATATGCCAAACCTGGAAAAAACTTAAAGGTAAACTAAATGGATAATTTAACAGTTGTACTCTGTTTGAGCTGGGGATTGCAGTGTATGGTGTCAGACCTTGGACCAAAAACAAGAAATCTGCTGTGGATGGTGCTGTTTAAAGCATATCTTATTGAATACAGTACAGTACATCATAGAAAAATCACCATCTGTTTAACATTACATTTATAATAAACATTCTAAATAAAGGAATATTGAAGGCAAATATATACTTGAAAGCAAATTCTGAGCTCTTGGGACTGGTAATCCTTCCAGTAATAGCTCCCTAATGCTTAATGGCCTGGTCTTTACAGAAAATGCAAGCAATAAAATGCACAGTATCATGATGGTGAGGAAGCATCAGATTCTGCTGTTGGGAAACTGATGAAAGCTAAAAATTATATATTTAACACACAAACATTATGTGGTTATATGGGTACCAACATTCATATGGTGCAATCAGCTCAGAAATAAGGGTATCACATTTAACTTCACTTTTTGAAGTATATTGTTACTTTTATAAAATATGGTTAACAGTCGCAATCTGTTCGGGTATATCAGATATCTGCCTATCAGCAGATTTATTTCATAATGCCCATTTTTCTTGCCCTTTTCAATACTTTTCTTGCCCTTTTCAATACTCAGTTAATTCTCCGAACCACTGCTAGGAGCATTGTTAAAGGGATATGGATTCTTTAACCCCCAGGCCACAAGTTCAAATCTAGTGCAAGCCGGTAGTGTCTGAAGGTGGTTGCTATCTGACAGCTGCTTACTAGTCTGTATGAACTGTGTAATGCCACTGGACCTGTGCATAACATAAAACCAGTCTCACATTTGGCACTAATTGGCATGCACATACGCAGTTGCAGAAAGGCTAAAGTGAGGTCATCATGAATGAAGTTCCCCGAAGGTCAGGACTGTGGCAAACTGGCTGGGTAGTGAAGGGGAACCTGCCTTGCCATATGATGTATCAATTATGTGGATGAAGAGAGAACCTCAATTTCTAAGGCTGTCTCTCAACATCTGTCAGTGCTACCTGTACTTCCCCCCCCACAAAGAGCCTCTACACTCAAATAAATACATTACTTAGTTACAACTGCTTAAAAATTAACTTACATTTTTTAAAATAAGTAATTTGTAGTAATGTTTAGAAATTCATACGAGTTGCTGGATATTAAATATTAACTAAATTACATAGTATTGCTTTTATTTAGCAATTGAATTGCTGCGTCGTTAATAAGAAGTCATTAGTCATGAATTATGAAATATTACTTGCAGAACAGTGGTTTCTCTTTGAGGGATAGGGCACGTCATCTTCTCCAGGCTTCCCTCCTGCCCCCACACACACTTTTACCAGCAATTCTGAATCATATGAGGATTGGACCACAGCCAGATTAACTCTCCTGTGGGCCCGGGGCTATTAGATTTTGTGGGGCTCCTGTATACAAGTCTTTTTCCTAATTTAAAACAGAATGATCACAGGCTATTAACACTATACTAAACTTGCCATTTAATTAACATAAAGCCATTCTGTGGTTACCTTTCAGTCTTCAAACATGTAGAATATAGTTCAGTTAATTCAAAATAACCTACTTCTTACGTTAGAACAGCTGCTATTGGGTGCAGGAGGGGGCTCCAGTCTGGGGCAGAGTCTTAGGGTGCAGGAGAGGGTGAGGAGTGTGGGCTCTGGGAAGAAGTTTGCTGCAGGAGGGGATTCTGACCTGGGGCAGGGGTTGGGGTGCAGGAGGGGGTGTGAGGTGCAGGCTCCAGCCAGGAGGTGCTTACCACAGACGGCTCCCGGCCGCTGGCGCAGCAGGGCTCAGGCAGGCTGCCTGCCTGCATCCCATGGCCCCACGCTGCTCCCGGAAGCGGCTGGCTGCTGACACGTCTCTGCACGTCCCTGGGGAAAGAGATAGTTGGAGATTTCCAAGAAATAACACAAACACATACATATATTTAACACAGTAACTATATTAAACAGGAGATAAATATAACAGAACAGGGTAAAACACTATTCCCAGGGTCACCGGCAATGTTCTCTCTAATTTTTGACAGGCTGTGTGCGCAAAAAATTTCTTCTATGCAAATTGTTGTGCTTCTATGCAACTTTTTGTGCGCGCAGTGTTTCACCCTGTGCGTGGGGTTTAGGATCTGTGTGCGCGCGCACACGCGCACAGCTTAGAGGGAACAGTGGTCACCGGTGCCCAAGCTGATAATACCTGTGAATTTCCCCAATCACGATATTGCCAGGCTGCTCAGAGGATTCAGGGGGCCTGGGGCAAAGCAATTTTCGGCGGCGGATCCTTCACTCACTCCGGGTGTGTTCGGTGGCACTGAAGGACCTGCCGCCGAAGTGCTGCTGAAGACCTGGAGCGCCGCCCCGTCAGTAAAAGCGCCGCCGGGTGAATAAAAGCGCTGCGGTGGGTGGCTTCTCGTGGGGGCCCCTGCAGGGCCTGGGGCAAATTGCCCCACTTTCACCCCGCCCCCGCATGGCGGCCCTGAATATTGCATATGTAAAATTAGTGTTCCGTTGGTATGTGTACGTTGTAGGGGCCCTTGATGACCACAATATCTTCTGTGCAGTGGTTAGCAATGTGGCTGACTGGGTTCAGTACAGCACAAAGGACTCACAAGTGGGATAAGATGGGAAGTCCCTCTGCAGGTTAATAGACAGCAGGTTCTAAAATCCCCAAACCCTCACTCCCTGACTTGAGGACACAGTTCAGGGAGTAAGGGATCTCCCAATTTCCTAGCTAACCCAAGATGGTGTACTCACAAACTCTGTGAATGATCCTCAGGTTCAGAGATGACTGTGGACTCCTCAGTCACTGCAGAGGGCTGATGATTAAGATTATGTCACAGAGGTCAGGGAAGTCACAGATTCCATGAACCCTCTCACCCGCCGTGACTTTTGCCACTTCAGCCGCCGTGGGTGGGCCCCCCCCCTCACCGTGGAGAGTATAGAGGGACCCCCAGTACTCTCAGCCACCATAGGCCAGAGACCCAGCAGCGGTGGGTGCTGGGCCCCCCTTCCTCCCCATTTTGTCCCAGTTATTTTTAGTAAATGGTTATTGCTCGTGACCTATCTGTGACTTTTACTAAAAATAACTGTGGCAAAATCTTAACCTTACTGATGATCACTGTTGGAAGGCATCCTCGTCATGCAGGAGTCTTCTGCTTCTGGGCCCAGGATTTCCCCTCATCACAAAGGAGTACAGTGCTCAAGGTGCAGATTACAAAACTATACTAAAATCCAAACTTTAGGCTCCCACCCCAACACTCAGCAAGTGGCAGCCCTGGACTGGCAGCCAGAGCAGATCTTGCCATGTGGTGACTGATCTCACCTAGGAAGCTGGAGGGCTAACTCAGCCTGGCTGGGCGAAGTTTTCGCAGCAAAACTCCAGAAACTGGGTGTCATCTTGGAGAGGGAAATACCCAAGCTGAGGAATCTTGCTTCCAGGTCCCCAGAGGCCAATTCTCAGGGGGAACCCTGCATCAGGCTTGGGACTCACCAACTCCCCACATAGCCAGACCTGCTCTTTCTCTGTCTGGCTCCAGACTGCCTCAAAATGTCTTCTCCCCTCTCCTGAGCTCCCTGGGAAGGGCATCTCACTCCCTAATGGTTTTTATTGCCAAGCAGACTCTGAGTCTGGCCTTGGCTCCCACTCCCTACCAGGAACAGTGTGCTTCTCCCGAGCTACCAGCACACAGAGCCCCAGGAATCTAGGTAATCTCCTTGGCGGTTACATTAATATTAGGCTTGGCAGAATTAATTTTTTTAAATAGTTTTTACAGATATCAAAGTTTATTTTTAAGCTTTTTTCAATTTTTATCAATTTAAATTTTCACAGTAGTGCAAAGATATGGGTTTTAAGCATTTTTGTATGTTTATTGAAATGTAAGTGGTCACAGTTGCAGGAAATTAGGGGGGTATCAGACAATAGCGGAGCCAGATAATAATTATTTTATGACCATAGACTTTGAGATTCAGGAATGAACAGTGTCCACCAACTCTTTACATGGGAGAATCAGATATTCATTAAAAGGTGGAATATAAAAGATTTCCAGCCTCAGTAGGCTGGGCAGTAGGGTTGCCAGGCATCCAGTTTTCAATAGGAACGCCCAATCAAAAAGGGAACCTGACAGTGGTGCCAACCGGGCCATTAAAAGTCTGGTCAGCCACGCAGCAAGGCTACGGCAGGCTCCCTGCCTGCCCTAGCTCCACGCGGCAGCCAGGTCCCTGCAGCCTCTAGATGCATGAGCGGCCAGGGAGGCTCCGCACACTGCCCCTACCCTGAGGGTCAGCTCTACAGCTCCCATTGGCTGGAAACCGTGAGCAATGGGAGCTGCGGGGGCAGTGCCTGTGAGCATGAGGGCAACACACAGAGCCTCCCTGGACACCCAGGCACCTAGGGGCTGCCATAGGCGCCGACTTCGTGGGTGCTCCGGGGCTGGAGCACCCACGGGGAAAAATTGGTGGGTGCTCCGCACCCACCAGCAGCTCCCCGCCATCCCCGGGATCCGCGGCCAGCTCCCCGCCAACCCCGGGGCCCGCCGCCATCTTACCTTAGCACTGGGAGACGTTGCGGGGCCCCGCCCCCGACGCTGGGCGACGTTGCATCGGCTTCGGGGGCGGGGCTCTGCAACGTCTGTTGGCGTCGGGGGCGGGGCCCGGCCTCGGGGGCGGGGCCCCGCAACGTCACCCGGCGTCGGGGGCGGGGCCCGGCGTCGGGGGCGGGGCCCCGCCCCCGACGCTGGGCGTGAGCTCCCACCGGCGCCACAGAAAGTCGGCGCCTGTGGGGGCTGCAGGGACCTGGCGGTCGCTTCCTGGGAGCCGCAGGAAGCACCGTTGGGACCCTGCACCCCGAACCCTCTCCCGCATCCCAACCCCCTACCTTAGCCCAGAGTCTCCTCCCACACTCAAACTCCCTCCCAGAGCCTGCACCCTCCACCCCCACAAACCCTAGCCCCCTGCCCCAGCCTTCTCCTGCACCCCAAACTGCTCATCCCTGGCCCCAACCCAGAGCCCACCCCCAGCTGGAGCCCTCACACCCCCACACACACCCCAAGCCCCTGCCCCAGCCTAGTGAAAGTGAGTGAGGGTGCGGGAGAGCAAGCGACGGAGGGAGGGGGGATGGAGTGAGCTGGGGCGGGGCCTTGGAGAAGGGGCGGGGCAGGGGTGTTCGGTTTTGTGAGATTAGAAAGTTGGCAACCCTATTGGGCAGAGATGTGTTCTAAACAGATATTTAGGGAACAAAAGCTAGTTCTGACTGAACACTGGATCAACAAAACACTTGTGCTGGGTGATGATTCTCTCTGCTGAAAGAAGTCAGTCCCTAAAGAAAAAGGGACAAAAGCAGGTCTCCCTCTTTAAATAAAAATAAATGGAGATATGCCAATCTCCTAGAACTGGAAGGACCTTTCAAGGTAATCGAGTCCAGTCCCCTGCCTTCACTAGCAGGACCAAGTACTGTCCCCTGACAGATTTTTTGCCCCAGATCCCTAAATGGCCCCCTCAAGGATTGAACTCACAACCCTGGGTTTAGTAGGCCAATGCTCAAACCAGGAAAAAACACATCAGAAGCCTTCTTAAACAGCCTTCATAAATAAAAATAAAATCTGTGTAGAAGGGTACAAATGGAAATAGCTTCCTGTATATTTTAAAGCTTCCAAATCTAGTCAAAGGTATTATAGCCAATATCTTCCTGGAATGCAACAGCATAAGGGGTGTGAGTCTGTTACCCAGCTCCTGGCCCACTCCATGTAATCTGCTACCTTATACCAATAGGCTGGGTTTTTTCGGTAACTGTGGTGGTAACCCTACACAAGACTGATTTTTCTCTCCAAGCCAGGCACAACTGGCTCAGCTTGTGTTTCCAGTACTCTGATGAGAAACTATACATACATTCTGCCGTTGCAAGGTAGCATGGACCAGTGCCTGATCATCAAGCAACCCTCTGACTGGGGCAGGGGAAAGTCTGTCAAGGAAATGAGTAACATTCTTAGGAGATCGGAGTCACACATTTCAAACTTGAAAATTACCGGCTGAGACCAGGAGAGGGCGACGAGCACATATAATGTCGATGATGGTTAGCAAAGGCCAAGTTACTGAATGGTATAATGGTTTTCCACTTTTTACTCCAAAGTCAATATTTATATTTACTCACTTCATTTCTTCCAACAAGCTGTGTGCCTGAGAGAGAATATTAATATTTGCAACAGATCTAAATTCTCTCTGAAACATATGTATATGGAAGCAAAGTTTCCAGATGAGTCCTGCAAACGTAAACCCCGCCCCCCCCTCCATTCAGAATTTTCTGTGGACAGCTTGCTCTGGGGCAGGAAGGAAGCATGTGTTTAACTGGACAGACTCCCAGAATTCCACAGAAATTTACATTAAGTAAAACCTAATAATCATTTCAAGGTGGGACAAGTGTTGCAAAGAACTTCTGTTTTTAGGAATTGCTTTCACAACCTCGCTGCACATATAAACACTCTCTTTTTCCCTGATGTATGCTTTTATAAATAGTATGTTTACACCACTTGGAGTTCTCTCAGAGTATTTACCTTTGGGTGAACTCTAGGAGAAAAAACAATCCATCCATTAACAAAATGGGGACAGTATTTGTTAGTTTTTCTCCCAGAAAATGTGCTGTTTGTGTTGCTTCTAGGCCCACTGTAGACATAAACAACAATAAATTGTCCTACTAGATTCAGGCATGTAATTTTCTTTGTTTTCCTTTAAGAGGAAACTCCCTTTAGAAAGACAGAGTAACTTCTAATTTCAAAGACCTTATAATACAAAATAAAGAGAGGTTACTTTGGTTAAAGCAAAAATAACCTTTCCGAAAGCAATTGAATAAATACATCATTATCGTCAGGTGTAAATGTGCAGAGTTTGAAACTCAGGATTGACATTTCCCTTTCAGGAGCTTTTTATAGTTGGAATAGAAATGTGTTCCGTAAATGATCAGGCCAAAAGAACTGAGTACTGAACTTTTTATTTTTCCACTTTTTTTTTCGTGGTCTGGTTGGCATCTATTGGATTCTGTTTTTGTTCCTAATGTATTAGTTTAACATTTTGTACACATAGCATTTAAAGCCTTTCTGAGGAATTCAGAATAGCTTCTGTACCCACAGGGGCAAACACACACATATTATTCACATATCTAATAGTCTGGTGGTTTACCATAGTGAGAAATTATCCACTGTATATTATGGTTTAACCTCAGTGATGAGAGTTTTTTCATGAGTTCAAGTGAGTTTAACTTGATTTGCCCAAGGAAATTATTGCTTCACATTTACAGGATTATTTTGTTCACTGCTGGGATATGCTGCCATGTGTAAAATATGTAAAATATTTTTATTGTATAGTAAAATAATGTTCTCATATCGCAAGAACAGTGACTCATCCATTTTCAGTCTCTCTCTGGTTATTGAATTAAGTCACTCATCTTGCAAGAGCTCAACCCTAGCTTCTGTTTGCCAGAAGCTGGGAATGGGCGACAGGGGATGGATCACTTGATGATTACCTGTTCTGTTCATTCCCTCTGGGGCACCTGGCATTTGCCACTGTTGGAAGACAAGATACTGGGTAGATGGACCTTTGGTCTGACTCAGTATGGCTGTTCTTATGTAAACTATTATTTATTAAATTACTACTTACTATTTATATAGTGGCACTGTATTTATTAAATTATTTATTGTATTAAATAAATTTAATTTATTAAATTACTTACTTACTATTTATATAGGACACGGGGCTCTAGAGACAAAAATGGAGGCTAATCCCTATTTGGAATATTTTAGAATGTGAATAGAATAAAAGTAGCCCATGGACAGGGCTGGGATGTAACAATCAACTGATGGTTCAAGGGAGAAGGAACATGGTGTCTTATTAGTTTCCAGGGCCGGCTCTAGGCACCAGCGCTCCAAGCATGTGCTTGGGGCAGCACTTGACTAGGGGCAGCACTCCGGCCCTTTTTTTTTTTTTCTTTTGAAGGCCCGGGGCTCGGGCAAAAAAGCCCGCGGCTCCCTGTGGCAGCAGGAGCCCCGGGCCTTTTAAAGCACTGCCCGGGCTCGGCTCCGGCAGCTGGGCTCGGGCGGCGCTTTAAAAGGCCCGCGGCTCCCCGTGGGGGCAGGAGCCATGGGCCTTTTAAAGCATCGCCCAAGCCCGGCTCTGGCAGCTGGGCTTAGGCAGGGATTTAAAAGGTCCAGGGCTCTTGCCACTGCTGGGAGCCCCGGGCCCTTTAAAGCACCGCCGGAACCCGGTAGCGCCAGGGGCGGGGAGAGGCAGAGCCCGGTAGAGACTGCCCCGCTGGGCAGCAGGTGCAGGGGGGTGGGCGCCACTCGTTAGTTTGTTTTTTTTGGCTTGTGGCGGCAAAAATGTTAGAGCTGGCCCTGTTAGTTTCATGTTTGTTTGTAGGCCTGTTGGAAGTAATATGTCTTAATGAAGGATTTAAAGGAGGAGAGAACGGAGGTCAGACTGAGTCACGTGTATGGCACTGGATGGAAGAATATGGAAAGGTGAGAATGGGAGAGTACAGAAAGAGTGGGTTAAACCAGCTAGTCTGGATACTTTAGACAGATATAACACAGACAGATATGTTAGTTTCTCCTCTGTAATTTAAGCATGACCAAAAAGTCATAATTGGAGGGAGACGAATAAATACATAGTGTCCTATGCCCAGTTATCATCAGGCTTCTCTTGTACAAGCAGACACTTATGGCAACTGTGCTTTTGTTTTGTAATGTGGATTTTGGCTCTACAGTGTAGGAGCCAGATTTTTAGTAACAGTGAATAGGGCTAGATAATATAAACCTGTGTTCTGAACATAAACTTCTAGTGGTTGAGAAAATTAAACCTTTTCAACCGACATAGGATTCGTTCTGATCCCAGTGTTTAGAAAACAAACCATACAACAGGAGATGAAATGTCCTTCCTCCTCCCTACTCCTCATATCCATGACCATACCAGCTTGTTTTGTGACGCTGTCAGAAGATGGGGTTAGGTTGGGTTTATGTTTGGATATGAGAGCCTTCAGGAAAACCCTAGTACTATAGGAAGTGGTGTTTAGGCATCAGGAAGTGGTACTCTTCCCTCTTGGTTGCTACTCATTGGTGGTTTAGTCATTGAGACATCTGGTCACTGTATCGCCTCAAATCACGAAAGCAGAACAAAATACATGTGCCTTCCTCACACTTCTGTGCATCATTCAAAGTTGTTAATTAGCTGCACAATGCTCCAGAAGATGGATCTAAGCAGGGAAGTTGTTCCAGTGCCCCAGACAATGAAGTGCACAATCCAAAGCAACAGCAGCACTTTAACAAGAGCACCTGCACTTCACTGTGGAGCTGATGGTCATAGCAAAGAAGTGAGGGCTTTATCAAAAGTGTCCCTATTTAATGAGTGCATGAGGAGGGTTAGTGCTCCACCTACTTTTTTAATCTACCACCACTACTGTCCATAGTTGATACTCCATCGTGGTGTTACAGGGCACTGTGATGCTGCAGGTGATGTCTTTTAGATTAAATGTAAAAGCAGCTTCATAACCATTTATATTAAGGGTTCTATGACACTTTTCATAAGAGATGGGGTGTTAAATTCAAATTAGAAATAAGGCATAGTTTTTTTAAATCAGAGTAACTAACCATTGGAGCAATTTACCTAGGGATGTGGTACACTCTCCAAAATTTGAAATTTGTAAATAAAGATTAGATGCCTTTCCAAGAGAGATGTTTTAGCTCAACTAGTAATTATGAGCTTGATGCCAAAATTCCTGGGTGAAATTCTGTCATATGTTATGCAGGAGGTCAGACTAGATCATCATATTGGTCTCTTCTTTGGCTTAAAAAAAAATCTGTGAATCCAAATTTCAGCATGTGTAATCTCACTCTACTCAGTCTACCTAGAACTTTCCCCACCAGTTTCAGTGAAAGAGTTTCCCTTCACTTCTTGTCTTAAACTGTTCTGTAGTGTTGCTTTTAAACAGCTGCCCTGTTCCACCAGAGATCTGTCTGCATCTCAATTGTTGGTGAAGTATGTAAAGTACTGTGGGAACTTTCACAATGAAAGGTGTGATATAAATGTAAGTTATTATTGTTTAGTCTTTGTAGAGTGCTTAATTAGCTGTGGTGGTGACAACAAAGGAGGAGGAGAAGAAAGTGGTGTGTGTGTGTGTGTGAGAGAGAGAGAGAGAGGATGATGATGATTCCTTCCCTTCTTCCCATAGGTCAGACACTTGAAATAATGCTCTACTCTTATCCCCCAGCATGAGAAAATGGAAACTTTAATGAGGCAAATTTTACAGCAGTAATTCCCAGCCAGAGCAGTAGTGCTGAGAATCATTCTATTTTTAATACAGATTTAAAATGCAAACCCACAGCTACAATACGAAGTATGAAAACAGCAGCACTTCAGGCCTTTTTTTATTCATTTAAAATAAATTTTAGGCCAACTAGAACCAGATTAAACATTCTACTGCAGTAATTATCAGATATGGGGACAAATTGACCCCGGTGCAACACAGGTGATTTCCTTGGGAGTTATACCAGGAATGAATTTGACCCACAATGTTTTAATGAGGTATCTAGTATAAACATACTGAATGAGACCCCTTGCAGTGTGGGAAACACCTGTTTAAGGAATTTTGCCCTTTTATCTCAAGCAGAGACTTGACTCCAGAAACTTATGTGTGTCAAGGTTTGTGTATGTTTTCTTTTTCTCCAAAATTTCCTTCTCCCCCTGACATCCATGTCAGTATGGCTCCTGTAGGACACTACAGGCTACCAACCCTGACTCACTCTCTTCAGGGGCCCAGCAGGGCAGAAAGATAATGTCAACAGGCCAAGGATTATCCTTTTGAACTCACTGATTCCCCTGGCTTTCCAGAGGAACTATGCCACTGAGAGCATCCATTTCCCCAGCCCCACCTGTAAAGCCTGATTTTTGTGGAGCAGTCAGAAGGGGGAAGAGCAGAATGATGCAAGAAGCTGGCACACTTTCCTGAATCTATTTTGATCATAAAGAAAATAAGAAGGGAATACTTGTGGCACCTTAGAGACTAACAAATTTATTTCAGCATAAGCTTTCGTGGACTACAGTCCACTTCGTCGGATGCATAGAATGGAACATACAGTGAGAGGATATTTATACATTCAGAGAAACATGAAAAGGTGGAAGTAACAAAGCCTGATGCCAACTCTGTCCACATATCTATTCAAGTGACACCATCATAGGACCTAATCACATCAGCCACACCATCAGGGGCTCATTCACCTGCACATCTACCAATGTGATATATGCCATCATGTGCTAGCAATGCCCCTCTGCCATGTACATTGGCCAAACTGGACAGTCTCTACGCAAAAGAATAAATGGACACAAATCTGACATTAGGAATCATCACATTCAAAAGCCAGCAGGTGAACACTTCAACCTCTCTAATCACTCAGTGACAGACTTAAAGGTGGCAATTTTGCAACAGAAAAACTTCAAAAACAGACTCCAACGAGAAGCTGCCGAACTTGAATTAATATGCAAACTAGATACCATTACCTTAGGTTTGAATATAGACTGGGAATGGCTCGGTCATTATGTTAATTGAATCTATTTTCCCCAGTTTAATATCCTAGTTAAATACCCTTAACACCTTTGTGTCAACTGTCAGTAATGGGCCTTGTTGATTATTACTTCAAAAGTTCCTTTCCCCTACTGATAACAGTTCCTTTCAATTAATTAGCCTTTTACAGTTGGTATGGTTACTTCCATCTTTTCATCTTTCTCTGAATGTATACATATCCTCTCACTGTATGTTCCATTCTATATATCCGAAGAAGCGGACTGTAGTCCACGAAAGCTTATGCTGAAATAAATTTGTTAGTCTCTAAGGTGCCACAAGTATTCCTTTTTTATTTTATTTTTGCTGACACAGACTAACACGGCTACTACACTGAAACCTGTTATTTTGATCAAGGCAGTGGAGAAGGTGAACTGGCATATTGTGTCTGATGACAGAGAATTCTTAATTAAAAGCTTTTTAAAAAAATCAACTTTAAAGTTTGTATCTGACCGAAATGTTTGCCGACAAAAGTGCTAATATAGACAAAGCCTAAAAGTCCCCAAAGTTTTAGGGACATATGTGTGTGTGTGTCTGACCATATGTGTGTCTGTGTATTTGTATAGGTCTTGGGTTTTGGTTCAGGCCCATCTATTAACAACTATACTTTGGAATGTTAGTGTTGTTATACACATCGATATACAGGAGGATCTTTTTTCTAAATAAACACATGTAGAGACAGAAAATATTATGGTGAAAATCAGACCAAAGGAAAAACCACAGGGGATATTCTACTTGAGTCAGAATTGTAGCATGTCTGCTTTGTTAAATAATACACGCGTAGCTGCATGAAAGGCTTTGCAAGGATCTAAATGACTTAAAATGTTGCATTTATTTTAAGTGCTTCTGTAATGACAAACACATTATGAAGCTAAGCACATTATTGTGTATTCATTGTCTTTGTTAGATAGGTTTAAAATCAAATGCAATAATACTGACCTGCTATCCCATGACAACTCTCATGCGTTCTCCCAGAGGATCGTACTTCAATCCATATCAGAGATCAAGTATCTAGGTTATCAGTATTTACTGCAAAAAGAAAAAGAATTCAGTGACAATATTTATATCTGCTATTGAAAATCCCAGTAGATTTTTCTTCTGCTGTCTCTAACTGGTAGGATAAATACTATACATGTTTCCTTGACATGCTTTTGATGCCTCTTACAAAGCATTTCTTTCAATATACTTGAGTTTACTTGGAATTTTTGAATTCAACCATTCATTCATCTGGGTAACTGGAAGAGCAAAAGTGAAATCTGACAGTTACCCATAGCTGAAGACAAGAATCTGGCTGGAGATATATTTGAAATGGATCTATTGTACAACTATATAAAACAAAATTGAATAATAAAAGAGTATATGTTTGATCATAATATTGTACCTAAGATAAATGTTCTATATTCAGTTTGGACTAATCGGTTAAAGTTGTTATGTCACCAATAGTGGCCAAAACTAATAGGATCAGAGCCCCATCATGATGTAATTGAACAAACACCTCTGAGACCCTGCCCTGCAGAGCTTAAAATATTATTAAAGAAAATATGCAAACAAAAGGAGGGAATTGGGGAGGGATGATAATGGCAGTTACAGAGTTACACAGGATAAGAATGTGAATACCTAGACAGCCTTTATTTGATTCAGAACTTACTGTCTCTTATAAATCAGGTAAATAAATAAAATCAGCTCTCCATGATTGTCATTCAACCAGTCATCAAGTTCTCCATACTTCTCAGATTAGTCACACTCAGATCTCCTAGAGAGTAATATTTAGCAATGGAGAACCGATCACCAGACCAGATCACCAGGTTGGGTAAATTGGAATAGCTCCAGTGAGGATCTGGCCCCTTGTCTCAAGTTAGCTGATACAGTATAGTTCAAAGATAGGAATATATATCTTTTGAAACCTCAGTTCACTTCAATCACACAGGAACTTTACTTTTTCTGTACCTATAGCTTAAACATGGAACGTATTGTGACAAAGTTCCTCCTCTACCTCGGTGGGTCCTGTGCTTATTGGCGGATTTTTGTTTGCCTCAGAGATCTTCCCCTCTGGTAGAACCCACAGTCTAGATCAACTCCTCCTGTGTTTGATCAGGAGGTGGGAAGTTTGGGGGGAACCTGGGCCCGCCCTCTACTCCGGGTTCCAGCCCAGGGCCTGGTGGACTGCAGCTGTTTAGAATGCCTCCTGGAACAACTGTACGACAGCTACAACTCCCTGGGCTACTTCCCCATGGACTCCTCCCAACACCTTCTTTATCCTCACCACAGGATCTTCCAGCAGTATGCCCTCTCACTCTCAGCTCCTAGTGCCTCTTGCTCCCAGCTCCTCGCACGCAACCTCCTTCCACAGCTCCTGACATCCCCCCTCACTGACTCACTGGGAGGCTTTTGACTAGTTTCAGCCAGCCCCTGATTGGCTGCAGGTGTCTCAATCAACCTCCCTGCCTTCTGGAAAGTTCTTAATTGGCCCCAGGTGTCTTGATTAACCTGGAGCAACTGCCATAAGGTATCAGGGATTTGTTTAGCCTGGGGCTAACATACTGGTTCCTTACCACTTTCCTATAGCCATCTGGCTTTGCCCCGTCACAGTATATATACTAACCTTATCTGATGAGCTAAATAGCATTAATGTATCTCCTGGCAATCCCTTCAGGATGAATTCTTATAATATGAAAATTTGTACTTATCTGTACTGGGCTAGCCAGTTACCTTGTCTCAAATATGCATTGGCATTCATTTTAGATGTGATTGCTCCAGTACCTCCAGGAAAGGCACATGTGCACTGGAAAATACACAGCTACTAATGTCAGATATAGGAATGTGGGGTCTGAGATTTTCAAAAGAGCTAAGGGAATTAGAGGCCCAACTCCCAT
This sequence comes from Chelydra serpentina, assembly GCA_037349315.1. NCBI lineage: Eukaryota > Metazoa > Chordata > Testudines > Chelydridae > Chelydra > Chelydra serpentina. The sequence continues at coordinate 36,820,208 of JBAIAC010000042.1, forward strand.
TGGCTTTCAGTGGGACTTGAGCATCTAGGTCCTATAAGCCTCTTTTGAAAGTCCCAACCTATATCTCACCCTATATCGAAGGTCCTCTTTCCCTAGGCAGATCTCTCCATAGTGCTAGAGATGTAAAAACACAGCAGGTTAATCCACGTGATCTGATTCTGTTCTCCCCTCACTTTTCATTCAGACACGAGTCACAGATTTTATTTTTAATATTCTTGAAGTGATGACTTTCTATGAATGACATTGCTGGTTTCCATATTCATTGTATTGTCATATAAAATTTATTCATTTTTCCCCCCTATTTCCCAGATCTACGAATTCACCTTGGGATCTAGAAGTCAACCAGAGTTCTTTTCATCATGTATGTTATCCTCAGTCATAGAGGTTCTGCAGGTCAGACTAATTACATCAGCTACATTTGTGCAAATTCAGGGAATGTTAATAATGGGGTTTCACAGGTGTCTCTGAAGGCATAATCTGAATACAGGATGTTGCCAGGAGTAGCTGAAGGCATAATTTACCTGTAGAATTTCTATTGCTGGAGATGTCATGCACAAGATGGAAAGGAACCAGATTGACTTTCAGACCCCAAGTGAGTATGACAGTTAGGAAAAAAAACAATTTTATCTGAAAACTAAGCAAATTGATATGAAAATCAGTGACAGACTAAGAATTTGGAATTCAATTATGCCATTTTTACATGTCACCATTTATGGTACAACTGCATTTTAATATCATTCCCTCACATTCTACATAGCTTTGGGGATATGCATATTAAAAAATTATGTTCCAGAATTTCTTAATGTTGTCCTTTAAGTGAATGGATAAGCTCTTTGTGGTATCAACAGGAGCATCTTAAGAAGAATAGAGAGTTTCTATTACTTCTACATCTGGCACTGTATTTTGCTACCTGACTACTATGCCAGTTCTGGTGTCCACAATTCCAGAAGGATGTTGATAAACTGAAGAGAGTTCAAAGAAGAGCCATGAGCATAGGCGCTGGCTTTCTCCGGGCCCAGAGGATGCTCAACCTCACCCCGCCCCGCTCTAACCCAGGTCCCACCCCCACCCTTCCCCCCAAACCCCATCCTGCCTCTTCCTGCCCCCGCTCCACCCCAGACCCCTCCCCCACTCCTCCCCTTCTCCCAAGTCCCTTCTCCCCTGCCTCTTCCCGCCACCACCCTACTCAAGAAGACGGAGAGGAAGGCATCTCCCAGTGAGTGAAGCCCCAGCCACCCTTTGAAGAAAACTGACTGCACTTGTTATTGGGGATGGTGGAAAAAAGGTCCATGTCTGGAAATGCCCTGATCAGAAATATGGGATTGAGGGTCCAAGAATCCAACTCCCACTTGTAGTCCTGGGAGAAGAGCCTGCTGAGAGTGGCAGTTGTGGTGTTCTGTATGCTCAGAAGATAGGCCACCAAAATGCGGATCTGATTGGCTATGCACCAGTTCAATAACTTTATTGCTTCAGTACAAAGAGAAGGGGATCACATTTCCTCTTGCCACTTGATGTAAAAAGTGCAAACTATGTAGTCTATCATGATTTTGATAGATTTCTCCTTGATTAATAGAAGCAAGTGAAGGCAGTCATTCCTCTCTGCCTTCAGCTCCAGAAGGTTAATGTGTAGTTGAGATTCTTGGGCCAATCATCTTCCCTGAACAGTATGTGACACTAAATGTGCCCCCCAGCCCAACAAAAATACACCTGTTGTTATGGTGATGGATGGAGATGACTGTGTAAAGGGGACACCTGCACAGACATTGTGAGAATCCTTCTACCAGCTGAGTGAATCTCTTACTTGACAAGGGACTGACACTTGTCAGTCTAGCCTGTGTTACTCAGTGAATAAACTGCTCCGAGTCATCATCGATGCAGCAAAGGCATAACCTTGCATGACGTGTTACAAAGGTACAAGCTGCCATTTGTCCCAAGAGTTGGAGACAATGTACCACCACAGTCTGTGGGCTTATTTACATCCTCATGCTAAAATCTGACAGGGTTGTGAATCTGTCCATGGGAAGGCATAGCAGCCAAAGAAGCCCCTATGAATTCTATTCTCAGTACAGGGGTCAACATAGATTTCTTGATATTGAGCTGAAAACCTAGCCTGAGGAAGAGGGACAAACCTGTTTGTATGGCAGAAAGAACCTCATTGTAAGACCAGCTCTAGATCAGCCAGTTGTAGAGGTACGGAAAGATTATTATCACCTGTTGATGAAGATAGGCAGTGACCACTGCCAGAACCTTCTAAAATATTCTTGGAGGAAGGGTAACGAATGGAAGTACTCAGTATTGGAAGTGGTCCTGGCCTACCACAAAGCAAAGGAATCTCTTGTGAGACAAGTGAATCACGATATGCAAATATGGATCTTGAAGGTTGAGGGGTGAAAACCATCCCTCGATCCAATCATGGAATTATAGGTGCAAGAGGAATCATCCTGAACTTTCATACTTTCACAAAGTTGTTTAGGAGTCTTAGTTTTAAAATGGGTCTTCACCCTCTGTTCTCTTTTGGGACCACAAAGTACTGGGAGTAAAACCCCTTCCATCTGTGCTGAGCAGGAACTGGTTTTATAGCTTTTAAATGTAGAAGGGTGTTCATTTCCTGTCTCAGCAAATGCTCATGAGAGTGATCCCTGCAGAGGGACGGGAAAGAGGATTGAGGGGGGAGGGGAAGGGAAGTAAAACGGATGGTGTAGCCCAATGTTATGACCTCCAAGATCTATTTGTTACATGTAATCTGCTCCCATAGCAGTTGAAAATGGGAGAAGTGGCCTCCACATGTGGAGATGCAGGCAAAATGTTGCAGCTGGAGATGCAAAAAACAGGGATGATTTGGACCTTCAACCAAGCTGTTAAAATTGACATTTTGTCAACGAGGAGAGTTGTGTGGTTGAACCAGGTGCAGTGAGTGGTCTCTTTCTCTGAAAACTTGATTGCTGCCTTGGGATCTCAGTAGGTCTTTGGAAACCAGTGAACTGGATGGAACAGGCTCTCTGGACTGCCTGGGATCTATTGTATCTCCATTTACTTGCAAGTGTGTGTCTTTCAACGTGTGCAATGACTCATACAGTGTTCTCAACAAAAAGTTTCAAACCATCAAAGGAAAGGTTCTCATCTGTATTTTGGACTTCCCTAGGGAACCCAGAGAGCTGGAGCTGCCATGGAGAAGTAATGAGCAGCAGTGTCTGGGGCATCCAGGGAGGCTTGTAAAGATGTCCTGGCAAGCAGCTGACCCTTGGCTATGATGGCTTGGAACTGCAATGTTATTTATTGTTTGTTATAGATATTACCCCAATTAAGCAAAGTACTACTTATGCACATGAGTAATCCCATTAATTTGAAATGGGACAACTCATGCTGAAAGTTAAGTCACATGCTTAAGTAGCTGACTGAATCAGGACCCAGTAAAATACATGAACTTTTAAAACGAAGCAGTACTCAAGCAGTCCTCAAATACATGGGTAAGGTGAATGTGTTGTGTTCAATACCTGTTAGATCACTAGATTTTTAGGGCAATTTTAATGCAATTATAATGGGGGGACAAGAGAGTTGAATGGGTTAGGAGATTTGTAATGAGCTATGGAGCTTTTCACCTCTCTATCTCTTGTTCAGAGCCAGTGGTGAGCTTTTCAGTGGCCTATGAAAACAAGTTAATCATCTTAGTCCGGTTTCTTAAGGATAGGTATATGGGCAATATTTGCAGAGGACAGGCTGAATGAACTTAACTAAAAATAGAGGATCTCACTCTCCAGGATTGTTGCCAGCACCTTTTATGACTCATGAGCTCTACATTCACTAAAAATTAAAAATAGTTCTTTGGAACAAATTATAAACAATGTCTGATAAATGGGCAAGACTATTCCCAATTATTGGTTTCTTCAGTTTCAGTAAAAATAGTTACGTAATCAGGCAAAGCACAAAAGTTGTGGCCAGAATCCCAGTGTGTGGAAACATTTTCTATCACACATTGGTATACAACCTGCTATTTGTAACCCTAGTAAGATTTATGGGAAGATTAGAAAGACGGAGACCTCATTTTCTTCAATGTTATATTTTCCTTTTTTTCTAGACTTTCCATTTTCCTCAGTCTTAGTCATTGTTCCAGTCAAGATCTAAAGTGAAGGATAAAATATCCAGTAACCACAATTAAAAAGGTTTGAGAGGCTGAGATGAACTGTCTGAAAAATGAGAAGAAAACATTATTAAAAGAAACAGGAGAGTAATGGCTTAACAGTTGCTTGGCCTGTGCATGTGAGGGAAGTTACCATTTACCTGTTTTACTATTAGAAGACCCTGTCCTGCAAACGCTACCTACCAAGTATTTTTAAACTATCATGAGCAGGCCCCTTCAGCCAATGGGATCACTCCTAGGAGAAAACACTACGCTAGTCAGGAAGTGGTTGCAGGACTACTAGGGAAATTTACAACAGACCAAAAATAAAAATAAAAATCCCCACTGGTTTTAACACCGGGTATAGAGGAGGCCTATTTTCATCACCATTTTAGTTACAGCAGCTGGAAAGCAACATGGTGGTTAAAAACAGTCCAGCGGAGAGAGCCCTCTCTGCACTAAGGCTCCCACCATTTCTAACACCAATTCCACTGAAATTATTTTGCATATGTGGCTGTAATGATCCTTTATCTATCTAGCAAAGGCCCCAGGTCCTGAAAATGCACATACTTAACTTTTCATCCATTGAAATTAATAGGACTCCGCCTCATAAAGTGTTATACAAAAGGTATTCATTTTCTTATTTATTATTAATTGTGTTGGCGTCCGTTAGTCTCGAGAGACGATGGATATGCGCCCATGGGGAATGTTTAGTTGATGGTTGTGCAGTGTCTGTTGTGGCTATAGAGCCCCACACGAGAGTGGCAGTCTCGATTGCATTTGCTGCATTTGAAGGCGGTGTCAACTGTGGGTTGGAGCCGCTGCTTCCTTTTTCGTTGAACCCGCTTTTCCTCGGCAAGCTGCCGCAGCTTGTCTTCACCAGTTTTCAATCCAGTGGTCAGAGTGTGTCTCCATCTGCACCTGTCCTGGTCGAGCTCTTCCCAGCTGTTGATGTCGATTTGAACAGTCTTCAGGTCCCTCTTACAGACATCCTTAGTGTCGACGCTGTGAGGCGAAGCTGGAGTGTCCTCTCCAGGGCGCAAGCCAGGGCAGGGTGATATGGAGGAACAGCTGTTGCCCATGCAGCAGAACCCCCCTCTCCACGCAACTGATGGATCCAAGGGAAAGACAATGTCGATACAACTTGGCACCAGTGGTGTCGCAGGAGTTGCCAGAATGACGTTGAGGACAATGTCAGACCGACACCGGATTTGGTTCAGGGTTGACTCCCTTAGCCTTTCCCATGAGTGGGTATTGCCACAAGGCAGCGGAGGTTTTAAATCAGAGTTTTCCTTCTCCTAGGTGGGCTGCCTTCCAGGGCTAATGAGCCCCACCTGCCTGATTATTAATAATATTATCAATTGGATGGTAGCTTAGTTAAGAATCCTTGTATTGTAGGATCAAGTCCAATATTTATACTGAAATTATTATAACCAGTACTGTACAAATGGAAAATGTTTATGTTATTGCAAAGAGTAGGTAGAAAATTTGTCCCGAACCAGCTTTGCATGGTACTGTTAGCAGGTTGCTATCCTGAAGGTTCAGGAGAGTTAAGAGAATCTATTTAACTGAGACAAGAAATTCCAGCCTGGCACTGACCCAGGACTGACAAGGTCACGTGAAAAATCCTCACTAACAAACTAGGGCTGAAGGAGCCCGTTCTAATTCTGTCCCATTCCTTTGAAATGATTCATTAGCAAACATTTGCACCTGTAACAGCCACTGAAAACACACCAGTCTGGCGTTTGTCTGTGCTTCATGGATGTTTAGTTACTCCCCAGACAGTGAAACAGTTTGATCTGATCCAAACACAGTGTTTACATATTTTTTTAAAGCAGGAAGGGAAAAACGTCAGATCAAATACCCGGCTTTTCCAGGGAAAGCATAGCTTTAGGGGACGCTTGCCTGGCCAGGTTTATTTGTTCTGCTGATGGGCTAAGTCTCTCCCATGTGAAATTTCATTTTTCAATGAACACTTACCGTGGGAGGCAAAGTTGTAGTGCATTTCTCGTGTGACTCATGCAGAAAACCAGAAATGGATAGGCAAGAGTTTATTTGCTGAGGGGTTTACCTCAATTAAAAGGGCATTAAGGATACTTGACTTACTTAAAGCCTCAGCAGTGACCATATTGTGGGAGATGTTTTGGCCAGAATATTTCCCAGAAACATGTTTCCTCTCTTACTAAGCGCTCACCCTCAGTCTCTCCAGTGCTGATGAGCTAATAGCATTTTTCCTTTGCATATTTTGGCATTGCCCCACGGCCTGGCAGGCTGTGTGTGTCTGAGTGCATTAAGATGCCTGCAGGCTCGCCCCAGCTTGAGACGTGCAGCTAGAGGTGTATATATTTATAGAGGGAGGAATCCTTTTGTCTCCTTCCCATCCCCCTGCAAAGAGGCTCTGTGCGGAGGGGAGGCAGCGGCGGGGCAGATGTGAGGCGCTGTCAGACTCGCACGTTCCCCATCGCATTACGTGAGCAAACAGCGGCGGAGCAGCCTGCCAGGCGGGCTTGTGTAACTTTGCAAATGTGCCAGAAAGTTTAAAATCCCTCAGCCCTCCTCCTCCCGCCTCCAGTCCAGACCCCAGAGAAAGCCGGAGGACGATGAGAGGCGGGTTGTTTGCTGCTGCTGCTATTCAGAGCCGTGCCCTGTAAACACCCCGGGCGCGGACAAGCTCCCTCCTTTCGGAAGGTCTCTGCCTCCCCGGGCCGCCTGCGGGGATTGAGCCTGGCTGCGGCCAGCGGCGTTTGGCGAGCGTCCTTCGCGCCCGGCCGGGGCTCCTGAAGCGGGGAAGATGCACGCGGCGCTGCCCGCGGCTTTGCTCGCGCCGCTGCAGGTGTGGGTGTACCTGAGCTGCACCTGGCCCGCCGCCTGCCAGCCGCCGCCGCGCCACAACCCGCCGGCGCCCGCCGCCTGGAGGCAGCGGATTCAGTGGGAGAACAACGGGCAGGTGTACAGCCTGCTGAGCCTGGGCTCCCAGTACCAGCCGCCCCGGCGCCGGCAGGCAGCGGCCGCGGGCAGCCCCATCCTGCTGCTCCGAAACAACGCCACCGCCCCGCGGGGGGCGGCTGCTGCCGTTGCTGCTGGAGCCGGCGCTGCCCAGCCGCCGGCCGGGGCCGCCAGCCGGGGCTCGGGGGCTCGCCACTGGTTTCAGGCCGGCTACCAGCCGCCCCCCGGCGGCACCGCAGGGCAGAGGAGCCAGGGAGCCACGAGCGGTTCAGCCAGGAGCTCTCCCCTGGGGGCGTCTCGGCCCAGCGCCCCCCACAGCTCAGGCGCCGGCCCCAGGAGGGGCAACAGCACCAGCCCCCCGCCCCTGAGCAATCCGAGAGCCGGCCGGGAAGATGCCATGGTAGGAGACGATCCCTACAACCCCTACAAGTACACGGACGACAACCCCTATTACAACTACTACGACACCTACGAGAGACCCCGCCAGGGCAGCAGGTACAGACCCGGCTACGGCACCGGCTACTTCCAGTATGGTAAGAGCCCCCCCGCACCCCTCGAGCGCGAGCAGTAACACCTCGCCCAGGCTCCAGCAGGGGCCCTGCCGCGAGCTCTTAGCTGGGCTCTCCGCTATTTCCCACAGTCCCCCCCCATCCCCAGCCCGCAGCCAACCCAAACGCCAGCACAGCACATAGCGATGGGGTTTGGCAGGGGGCTCACATCCCAGCATGCTCTGGAGAAATGACCAGCCCTGCCTGCCCCACACACGCGGCAAACATCTGACACGGTCCTAGGATTCCTAGGATCATATGGTGGCGTTAGGGGCCCGAGAGCCCTCAGGATTGATGAGGCGAGGCGAGAGGCTGGCTGCAAACAATAGGCTGTGATTGTCGAGCTAGAAGTTTAAATGCTTCTTGTGACCTCAAGGGTGGCAGGAACCTTTGGCCAAAATAACTCATCCTAATGCTTGAAAGTGAAACAAAATGTTGGCAGACATGTTCTAGGTTTGATCGTGCTGTTGTGTGGTTGGTTTGATGAACTGCAGGTCTCCCTGACTTAGTGCCGGATCCCTATTACATCCAGGCATCTACATATGTCCAAAGGGTGTCCATGTACAGCCTGAGATGCGCTGCCGAGGAGAACTGTCTGGCAAGGTAGGCATCTCTGCTGACTTCTCCTTTACATTCGCTTCAGGCACTTGCTTCAGTTTCTTCGAGCCTGGGTACCCAACAGCAAGGAAACCAGTAGGGAGAAGGTAAAGATAGAGGGCTTGATAACAGGTCCTGAGTCTAGCTTCGTTTATGGCCTTGTTATAATTTTTCAACAACAGACAACAAGAAAGGGTAATGTACTAGCCAGGATTTTTAAAAGTGACAAGTCCTTTTTGGGTGCCTCTATTTTATAGAGCTTAGCTCATTTGAGATGTCTTAAAGGAGCCTGATTTCCAAAGGGTAGGTTCTCTACACTTTCTGAAAATCAGGCCCCTTTAAACATCTCTGAAGATAGGTACACCAAATCACTTGTCACTTTTGAAAATCTTAGTCCCTGATTTTAGCTGGAATCTGATCTTTTTCAACCCTCTCCTTTAACGTGACTAAATCATCTTGTTTCATTTTTAAAAAGGCACCAGCTGCTTATTTGTAATCATTTGTGTGAGTTAACAAAATACTGTACTCATTGTTCTTGGGCACATTCAATACAACATCTGTGAGACAATCGAGCAGAAAAATATTTGATACTTAGAATGTTGAAAAAAAAAAATTCTTTACTAATGAGTTGTCCCTATCCACTTGGCAAAGAGGGATTTTTCCTGTTTTGACTGGAACTGAAATTAACATGGCTGTTTCATAAATTTAACTTGTATAGTACCTTACCATGCAAAACAACTTTGTTTATTCACCAGTTTTATAAACTGGTTGTAGCATAGCATTAAGGAAACGTTTTTGTTAGTTTGCTGAAGGATTGTTTATGGTTGTTTATGTGGGTCCCACAAAAATCGCTATTTAAAATTGTTCTTGGTGGTAGATTGGTAGTTAAAAATTTAAAGGGTTAGATTATAATTATTTTAAGATAGACCAAATTTGGGACCAAAATGTCTTGATTGTAGCCTTTTAAACTACAAGGGAAACAAAATCTACTGTGACCATGCGATCAACTACACGATATTTTGTTTTAAAGAAACTAAAGCTTATGCTGAAATAAATTTGTTAGTCTCTAAGGTGCTACAAGTTTTTCTTTCTTATTTTCGTTTTATTGAAAAACAGTTTTTCATGCTAAACAAGGACATTTTTACAGCTATCCCTTGTTAAAGTGATCTTATGCTCCTGGTTATTGTTAAACACCATTGATTTCCCTAAATATCAAAGTTTATAACCAGTGCTCATCAGGTATCAAATCCTGCTCTTACTGAAATCAGTGACAAAACTAACATCAAGAGAAGGACTGAGTTCTAGAATGTTACTAAAGCCTGCCTCCAACACCAGAAGCTCCTAAACACACCATAGAGCATTCTTGAGCATCCTCAGCTATTAAAATTAATGGGGTGAGGGTGCTCAGCAACTTACTAGTTATGACATCTAGTCACTGAAGGTTGGATGCTAGATCATAAGCTATGAAAAAGAAATGTTGAGTGTTTAATATTTTGTAAATATACTTATGCCTCTTTTTACATCACTGCAGTTCAGCTTACAGGGGAGATGTCAGAGATTATGATGCTCGAGTGCTTCTGAGATTCCCCCAAAGAGTGAAAAATCAAGGCACATCAGACTTTCTACCAAGCAGACCCCGATATTCATGGGAGTGGCACAGCTGTCACCAGTGAGTGAAGTGCCCAGTATGGTACCTTCTACTTATCTTTTTCATTTTTCATTTGTTAATTGTCATGGGATATGTTTTGTTACGGTCTAGGGGAAATATAGTCCTAGGATTTTGTTCTCTCCTCCCATTTTATGGTAATAGCTCATTATATAGCTACACATGAGGATGAAGAATTGAAATGAAAATAAATAGTTCATACTCACATACAAATGTGAAAATCTGGAAGCCTATGCAATTTCAAATCAGTTTAGAATATTGGGTCACATATCCCATCTATTACATTCAATTTTGCATAAATCTATTGTCCATTTATATTAAATAGAACTAACCAGTGAACTTAAAAAAAAGTTGTTATAGTTCATGCCCCAAAATATATTTTTTACTTACACATTCACTAAAAAAAGAATATTCAAGTACTAAATGTGTCATTTGGTCCTCTAAGGGGCCCCATTATTTCATGAGTCAAGGAACATTTTCCTCAATATTGAAAAGAGGAATGGGAATGGTCCTTAATAAGCACTGTACCTATACAAAGCCTTAGGGTGATATCTCACTATCATCTTCATCTAAAAAGAATTGGACTTTTACATAAAAAGTGATGCCACAATAGATGCCATTTAGCTCCGATATACAGTGCACCAATATCACCTTTGCAAGACAAACATTGGAGAATATTTGTAACATTTTGGGACCTAATAAAACTGCATCTGTGCACTTGTCTTTTCCAAGAGGTTTGGTGTATGAGTTTGCAATCTTGTCCTAAATTTAGATACTTCATATCAGGTTTGTGATACTTTAGGAAAGTATATGTATTTTCTTCAATTTATTTAAAATATGACTCTACAGTTGTGTATACATAATTATTAATTTTAATACAATGACAGAGATAATGTATTCATTGAAAAAGTGATGACTGAACACTGAATTCCATCTAAATATGTACCACAGAGATCGCCATGGGCCTGATCCAAAGCCCTTTGAAGTTAGTGTAATTTCTCCATTGATTTCAAGGGGCTTGGAATCAAGCCTGCTGCCATAGGTCAAATTGTAAAATTGTTTATTCCTGATGGAACAATTACTATCAAGTCAAATGAAGTCTTTTAAACACAGACCTAGCAAGGCAGATGTTTTATTCATAGTGTCCAAGCCTTTGGTAAAGTCCAAAAAAAAACCCCCTCTCGCTCTGTGAATGTGTTTTAGTTTTTAAAAATTAAATGTGAAATTGATACTTACAAAAGGTGAAAGATTGATAGCACTGTACGCTGAAATCCTTCATCCGCAGAACAGATAATCCTTGCCTTGCCAATAGGCCCTATACTGACCAGGGTGCGAGTGGAGTTCAATACTTTCAATACTCATCCAATTCTTGGACTTTGAATATGCTGCCAACAAGAATGCCAACCGTGGGGATGGTTTCTATGATGTTGACACTAGTCCATTAGTAAATGAACTATACAACCAATTCATTTCTCAAATGACCTGCCATCAAATGGTACTGTTTAGTCACCATCATTCTCTGAGTCACTGTCATCTGAGTTTTTAGCTGGTGATATTTATATATGAACGTATATGTATGTATATAAATATAAAATGTATGTTTATTTTTCATTAAAAGGTGTTTAAATAAAATATAGTTCAATCTTTTACATATACACAGCATGCTGAAATCTTTCATAAGCAACAGTAGCAGAATGCTACACAGACAAGCTGCTGATTTGTTGGCTCTTGCTAGTTTGCTTTCTTCATCTATGTGAGAAAAGTAGAACCACAGAACAAATAGATGCATCACAGCTAGTGTGTGTGACCTAGGACTGACTGTGTGTGTGTGTGTGTGTGTGTGTGTGTCTCGCTCTCTCTCTCTCTCACACACACACACACACACACACACACACGCAAATAGTGCACACTATGAAACAAGCAAAAATATGTTTTTGCTCAACACCTTAACATTATCGAACCAGCAAGACTTTGAATGTCAGTTTATATATTTGAATGTAAGTAGCAATTCCTTCAGATAATCCAATCTGTAATATTAGTACATAGAGGATGAATCTCTAAGCAGAGTAGATAGTTTGCAAATATGATTATAAAATGTCACATGTTTGGGGGACAATGGAAGTGGAAAAATAATCACAACCCTTCAGCCCCTTCCAGAAATAGCAAACTTGCCTAGAATTTACAGTATGTAAGGTAAGCATTCCTATCCAAACAAACTGTGCCTGAAGGCAAACATTATAAGATGAACCACTCAAGTATGAACAGTTTAAGTGCTTGCTAGTGTTATTGAAAAAGAGAAAACAGGAAATTTTGGGAAAACAAAGCCAATGCAGAGCCATTCCTTTAACAAATTAAAATATGTGATTTGTTTTTATAAGGTTGTGTTTTTATACAATAAAAAAAAATCTAACAGTGGTGCCACTGAGAAAAATATATTAACCCATTAGTTTTATGTAAGAAACAAAATTTGTCAGGATGCACTATAAGGTAGATTAGATAGAACATGATTATTAATTATTATTATTTAATAATGTTTTGGCAAAATCTGATCTCCCTCTACTAACTGACCTGTGGTCTAACAGACATTACCACAGCATGGATGAATTCAGCCACTATGACTTGCTGGAAGCAGGCTCACATCGGAGAGTTGCTGAAGGGCACAAAGCAAGTTTTTGTCTTGAAGATACCTCCTGTGATTATGGATACTATAGACGATATGCATGTACAGCACATACACAGGTAAGAGATGGTTCCAAAGAACCAAGAGATTTTCTTTCTTGCAGTTTGCCTTACTTGAGAGATTTTATGTAACAGTACAGGCCCCAATTCTCAGGTGCCTTAATTAGCTATGAGATAATCACCCCAGGGTAGGGGGAATCTGCTGGCATAAAACCAGCATAGCAGCTTTTGTACTCTCCTTTCACTACAGCCCTGTAGAAGGTGTGGCTGCTGGAAGTGGTTGTCTGGGGCTTTCTTGTACCCTGGCAGATCCCCTGGAGCCACTGGCAGCTGATGTACATTAAAACAGTCCTCAAGCTACTCTGATTTAGATTGGGGGACTGGCCATCACACAGCAGGCCCAGGATCAGTGAAGAAATCGTTTAAGGTCTCGCTCCGCTTTTCTCATCCCAATCCACATTCTGCTGTCTTTGGCTGCAGTCAAGGATCAGAGCTAGTGTTCTTTCTTCTCAGAGCCTATAGTGCAAGGTGTTGTGTTTCATCAGTTCCCAATGCTATCAAAGGGGGTTTGAGGGGATTCAGTACACCATAGCATCATGCACTGTGCATGCATGTAACAGACATTCAAATTAATGGGAACTGTGTGAACATCATGGGCAAACTATATCCCTTTTTCTGCAGAGGTAGTAATTTTATTCCTGAGAAATGCCAAATATTTTCCCATGGTGGATGTGTCCATATTTAAATCTTAAGTATAATGAATTACCTACAATATGTAAAGTTGGTGAAGGGGTTTTAAAAATAGTCTCTGTGTAGGTTACAGTGTTCACCTAACATATATATTTTACAGCTGGAGTACTTGTGTCACTAGAGTCAAGATTGTGTCAGCATTTCCACTGTAAACCCATATTTTTAGGGGTTGTAATTGGACTGTAAAAATTTGCTCCAGCCTCAAACTTGGCACGTGCAAGTAGGGCATAAGCTGATTACCAGCTGGGGTCAGGAGGGAATTCCTGCATGGCTTTGTCTTGCATAGTTAAGTGACTTATGAGGATTTTTCATTTTCCACTAAAGCATCCTATATTGGCCACTGCTGAGGATACCAGACTTGATGGACCATTGATATGTTCCTATATTCCTAGCAACAGAGTGGGAGGTTTTTTGGACACAGAGATCTGGAAAAACCTCTGCTGCCATTTTGGATACCCTCTGAATTCTTGCAGCCATTTCTGATGGTTCAAAACCTGTATTTGCTTGAAGAGAAAAATCCTTAGGGGCCATTTTCTGCAGAACTAAAGCCATAGACAAATAAAATACAAAGAGCCCTTTAACTCCACGAGCTTCCTATGACAAGAGAGTACTTTACTCTTTGCACTGGATACAGAATGCATCTATGGCCAAAGCTAACACACTTCTTTGAGGTAGTCAAGATTCTAGTGGCAAGTAAATTCAATTAGATGAGTTTGGAACTGGAGAATGGGATTCACTGAGCATGCACCTAATGTCCTAACTCACGGGGAAAAGTTCTTTCTTGATTTTTCTTATATTCAAATAAATTTAGAAGAAAAACGGTTTAAAATGGAGCTGCCCGGACAAGAAAAAGGAGCTGTTTATCCCTCCCCAACTTATTCCATAAAAATGGTGATGAATATTTTTTGCTGAATTGGTCTCTAAGATTGGTCTTAAGCAGCAGCTATAAGGGATCCAAAATGACATTTGGAAATAGTATGTCTATGACTATCGGTGCTGTACTGTCTCATGCAGGACCCTCCTTACATCTACCAAACTTTTCAAGTGGCCTCATATGTTTATCCCCAATGTACCAAAATAACTCCTTTTGTTTCATTTAACCAGGTAAATAGGTAAGGAAAAATCTCAGGTGTTTGGTCAAAATTTCAGATGTTTATTTGAACTGTACCTACGCTTCTTGGGCCTGCAAATCCAGGATTAAAATATTGCAAGATTTCCAGTACTTCCTGCTTCCTCTCAGGCTGAAAATACTGAGACCAGCCTCCCTCATAATATTTCAGCGATGCTGGTCCCAAACTGAACCAGAAAGTGGTTCATGAAAAAAGACAATAGGAAAAATGATAGCCAAAACTGTCTGAACCTCAAAAGCCATTCAATTGAAATTCACAGAGTTTTAGGTGTAGATTTTGGTCAGTTCTTCTCTTTTCTGAAATGATTCCTTCACCTCTTGCAAAAAAGCGACACTTTAGGTAATACTGTCAGATAGTACTTAAATATAGCCATTTTAAATTTCAGGGATATGTAATCAGTAAATAACTATTACATTTAAAAAGTATATAAATAAGACTAGTTCAAAGTTTTCCATTGAAACTGTGTTTTGCTGGAAAACTGGATTCTCAACAAAATATTTTCTGGGAAATGTGTCTGCTTTCCACAGAAAATTTTTATTTGTAATCAATCAGACTGATCACCTGAAAAATGAAAAATTTTCAGTTCTGAAATGGAACCATGCTGGCCCAGGGAATTGTAGTTTATCCTCTATAGTCTGGATAGGGATCCCAATCTATATCTCCCATGATGTCCTATGATGCACAGCCTCCCCTCAGCAAGAGGGGAGACAGTGGTGAATCATGGGAGATAGAGATATAGTCCCTTGGGAAGCCCAGTCTATTACAAATGGGAACATGAATTGCCCGAACTACAAATCCCATGAGCCCCTGCAGAAGCATTTCAGAATTGAAATATTTCTGGTTTGGGCCAAAATATTTGTTTTTGATTTTTCATCCAAAACTTTCTATGAAAAACTACCCCTATTTTCCAGCCAGCTATAACAAATACCTATTTTTCCAAAAGAGCAGAACAGCTTGTAAGTGATGTGCCAGTCTCTCAGATAAGCATTATAATTACTGGTACCTATTTATGAATAGTTTTATCTTAAATTTTCTTATGTGGTAGAAACAAAGAGAAGTCAATACAACTGCTCTGTCAGAGCTAGGCAGTACTATTTAAACAAATAAAACCCAGAAAGTTCAGATTCAATGCTTAACTTATTCACTGGTGCCTTTTTCCCCAACGATGTGCACGAAGGAAGCATCGTGGTGTTACCTGTATTTTTTGACTGGGGTTAGTTTGTGTCTCAGTGTTAATGTTGTTGATTTCTGAAAATATATTCCTTAGACTCCTTTGCTTGTACATTTCTAGGGACTGAGCCCTGGCTGTTATGACACCTACAATGCTGACATAGATTGCCAGTGGATTGATATTACAGATGTAAAGCCTGGAAACTACATACTGAAGGTATGGGGGGTGTTTTCAGAAGTCATAACTATAAATCGCTTTAAGCCAGCACAGCAGGTTATCAATCCAAACCCAGTTGTAAATGGCATTTTCCTTCCTTCAAGGTTAGTGTAAACCCCAGCTATTTGGTACCAGAGTCTGATTACTCCAACAATGTAGTACGCTGCGATATCCGCTATACAGGCCATCATGCATATGCCTCTGGCTGCACAATTTCACCGTAAGTAGATTCCTCTTTCTTTGTAACTACTTTACACTCATAAAATTAAGATTAGCAAATATGTTTATGGTGTCTAGAGGTGAATTTTGCATTGAGTAGAAAATTGCCAAATGAGTTCTAGTGATGCAAACTTTGTAAGTGGATGATTTTATACTTAGTGTGGAGTGTGCTAGTTTGGGTTACAGATGGAATTTAGAGAGGTTCTTTTTTGTGGGAGGAATGGGAATGATTATTTTGCCAATTACAACTGCATAGCTTTCAAATTATAGTTACTTGGAATTAAGCTATTTTCTTCAATCTTCCATCAGATTCATAGAACCATTTGAGATGGAAGGAACCTACAATAGTTTATCAAAATCCATTCCTCTCCCAGTACAGAACACCTACTAAAATTCTTGTTAGAAAAATTTGTTTTTGAACTCTTGATTTCAGGATTTATAGGGATTTTAAAATTGCTGCTCCTACCTGGATTCCCAGCTGTTCTCCCTGGCTCAACTCTCTTCTTGAATTTGCAGTCACAAGGCTCCTGATGCTTATTCAATTCCCATACAGAGCATTCACACAAAGCTGTTGAACAGATTGCTGAGGGGCCCTTGAAACACTGTTAAAAACAGAACAAAAAACCATACACACTTATGTATTACTTTCTCACTGCTACAGCAAAGCCCCCCCCCCGGAACAGTTCTTCCAGCAACACCTCATTTACTGTTTCATGTTAGCTCCCTTGGTGTTCAAGCAATGACCCTTAACTATGTCTGGCCACAAATTGTTTTGTAAAAAGCAAATGTACATTGAACAAAATCAGTGTTGCCTTTGTACTTTAGCTTAACATAGCCTATGAACATTACACAGAAAAATAAGTACTATGTTATAACCACAAATAGAAGAGTGGGTTTTCCAGTTACTTTTATACAATACATGATTACAGAATCACATTATTCATGTGTGACATTTAGTGGTTGGTTTAATCTGACTGGAAATAACAAATGAGAGCATTAATCTTATGTAGAAACCTTGGTGACATTATTAGTTTTCATTTATTGCTTTGGAATTTAAATAAGTGATCAGTGTGGATTGACATAACTACATTAATGGGTCTTCACACTGATCTCATTTGGATATTGCTTAATTACTATGTCACGGAGCGCATCACTCACTGCTGGACTGGTGCCTCCTCCTGGTTGTTCTGGAGATTAGCTCGAGGCCAACACCCATGTCTGCGGCCTGCACCCTGTCACTCCTTCTCTGCAGTCCACCTGCAACCCCTTGCGCATCAGGAACCACAGAATCCTCTTCATGGCTGGGCCCTCCGGCCATGTCACTATCCATGTTCCCCGCTTCTGGGGGAGATTTAGTTCCTTAGTAGTCCAGCCACTTCTCCAGTGGAGACTGTAGTCATTGTCCTGCCACTTCCCCAGTGGAGACTGTAGTCATTGTCCTGCCACTTCCTCAGTGGCAGGGATCCAGGCCCACCCTCTGCTCTGGATCCCAGGCCAGGAACCCTCTGAACCAGTTACTTACCGCGTTCCTTTGCCTCTATCATCACTGCATTTCCCTGCAGTCACAGCACCTTCCTCAGTCTCAGCAGCTTAACTGGAGCACCTTCTGTCTTCCGGGGTTCCTGCCTGCACCACTCTGTCCAAGATACTACAGGGTTGCAGCCTACTCAAGACACAGTCCTCCCTCCTCAAACAACAGGCAGCTACTGACCCTGCTCTGCCATAAGCTCTTTTTTAACCCCTTACCGGCCAGTGAGGGGCAGATGTCCCATCACATATCACTTGTAAAGTTTATCTCACTTTGAATTTATTACAAAGTCCTTTGTACTGGGAAATCAAACACTTATCAAGCAGGGCTAAAATGACAAACATTTGTGTCACCCCTATGTGAAGACCTAGGCTCATATCACACCGGTCACAACAAAGAATAAGATAGGTCCATCAGTGGCCATTAGAGAAAATGGGCAGAGACTCAACCCTATGCTTGGGTGTCCTTAAACCTCTGACTGCCAGAAGCTGGGACTGGATGACCGGGGATCGATCACTCAATAATTGCCCTGTTCTGTTCATTCCCTTTGAACCACCTGGCACTGGCCACTGTCAAAAACAGGACACTGGACTAGATCAGTGGTTTTCAAATCATGGGTGGCGACCCCAGAATTGGGTCGCAGAATGGAAGGCACTGGGTCACGGTGGCTGTGGTCAGCACCACCGACCGGGCCGTTAAAGGTCCCATCAGCGGTGTTGCCCGGCTAAGGCAGGCTAGTCCCTACCTGTTCTGACACTGCACTCCGCCCTGGAAGCAGCCAGCAGCAGGTCCAGCTCCTAGGCAGGGGGCCACGGGGCTCTGCACGCTGCCTCTGTCCCGAGCACCGGCTCCGCCTGGCCAATGGGAGCTGCAGGGGGCGGTGCCGGGGGGCAGTGCCTGCGGGCGAGAGCTGCGCAGAGCCACTTGCATGCCTCTGCCGAGCCAGACCTGCTGCGGGCCGCTTCCAGGGCGCAGCATGGTCCCAGGACAGGCGGGAAGCCTGCCTCTGCACCCCACTGCACCGCTGACTGGGAGCCGCCCGAGGTAAGCTCATGACCCAATCCCCTGCCCCATTCCTGAGTCCCTGCCCCAACCCGGAGCCCTTTCCTGCACCCCAAACCCCTCATCCCCAGCCCAGAGCCCTGACCCCCTCCCGCATCCAACCCCCCTGCCTGAGCCGAACCCCATTCCCAGCTCCACCCTGCAGCTATCACCCCGCACCCCAGCCCTGAGCCCCTCGCACACGCCAAACCCCCATCCCCACCTCCATTGGGTCGCGGGCATCAACAATTTTCTTCAACTGGGTTGCCAGAAAAAAAGTTTGAAAACCACTGGACTAGATGGACCATTGGTCTCACCCAGTATGGCCATTTTTAAGTTCTTAAAAGCAACAAGTTAAATAGCCTTGGCCTGGTCCTTTATTTGTTCTCACCACCAGAGTGTCTGTGCTTGTGGGAGAATGAGAAACCGAATAACAGATGTGCTGCAGATTATGAGTGGTCATTTTTGGCAGAGCAGTGTGAAGAAACTTTCATGGCATCTCCCTGCACTAGGACTAGCTCTAATCAAAGCCTCCACTAACAGAGCTTCTCTTCACTTGAATTCAAGAAGGGGAGCAGAGTGAAAAGGTTAACTGAAGGGTGTCAGTTAGGGTTATACATAGTTACTTTGCTTTGTAGCCTCCCCTCTCTCAGCTTCCTAAATTAACAAAATACGGTAATGAGATTCAAACGTACAAAGGAAAGCAAGTTCTCTAGTTCCTTTTGTGCTGCATGTTAATACTGATGCATAGATATTTAACACAGGTGGGTTAAGTTTGTTTAGTACTCGTTTGCTAGTGTATGGTATTTTTAACAAATTTTTCCTTTTTTTTTAAATAGATACTAAGATGCAAGAAAATGGACGAGTCAGTGCCCACTGTTTTGTACTGTAATATCATTATATAAAATTCAGTAGGATATGAACACTTTACAAAAAGCAAAAAAATTCAACACAAAACTTTTGTGGTTTTGAAGCATAATGGCTGCTTCATAAAATGTGTAACTGGATTTTTAGCATTCAGATTGTCACTTACTTAAAAGAGACTATTGCAACATGTGGGATTGGTGATTTATGCACAGATTTTCAAATTCTAAAGGAAATTAACTCATTCACAGAAAAGTAAGGTTTTTTGTGTTTTGTTTTGTTTTAAACTCCACTGGAAGTCAGAGTGCAGAAAACAGCAGAGTTTGGTCAGTACACTATCTGTGAATGAGCTGTAAATCTCTTTAAAAGGTAGCAAAAACTTATAGTACTAAATAAAATGCAATAAGTAGTAATAAATAAATAAAATAAAATAAAATGCTGGCTAGCTCAATGAATGCCAGATCAAAGACCAACTTGGGAGTGATGCTCCTGCCATTACAGTAAAACTAATTGGATACATTGGATGCAGAAGAGAAAAGTATCCTCAGTTTTCAAGGAATATTAACATATAGCAGAAAAATGTTCAGGTATGCATTAGTTACATCCCATATATGAAATTTATGTTTATTTTACATTTGTAATATATTAGTAGGTAAACCATTTTCTCAAGCCGAATGCATATTGGGGCTTTGGCCATAAGTCTGTTTTACTTTTGGAGTAGAATTAAAGAACTTAGCCACTTTTCTCTGTGAATAGAGATTTTCAAAATGGGGGGGGGTCTTAAAAGGATTAATTCAATGTGAGTAAAATGAACTAGGATGAACACCTGTCCAGCAGAAACAAGGCTTCTGAAAGCCACATTGGACAGTCCTTAATTATTAGCTGTGGAAAAAAAGGCATGAATTGAACAGGCTAACCAATTACAATAACTGAAAAAAGGCAATCAGCTCAGAGGCACCACAAACAGAAATAGGCCAAAAGACATATCAGGGTGTTCTTATTGAGAAAAGGCCTTTTACTTGTATTTCCATTAACATTATTTTACAGTTAGTACTGTACTTGATTCTTAATTGCATATTTGGCTATTCAAAGAATGAAGCTTAAAATATTATACAGTATGTATAGAATAATAGTTGGTGTATGCAACACAGGAAGTACTTTAGTTAAGTCAATCATGAAATATTCAAAGTGAAAAACGTTCAGCCCAAATTAACAAGATACACCATGCTGCTTACTGGTGGGAGTTCACAAAAGTAGAATTATTTCACGTATGCAGTGGACCAATCTGTAAGCTAAAATAGCTGTGATTTTTGTTTTTTAAACTGTGAAATTATTTCTCACAATATTGTCCTGATACTTCTTCCGAAGATCACAGATGGTGCAATGCTCAACCTGCAGCTCACAACATCTAAAGCAACAGCCACAGCTCAAAACCTTTAGAGTTTTAATGGCATATATCTTTATGCATTTGTGTAGCTTGAGGAATACTGGGGTGTTTTGTTACAACTTTGGGAAATATTTTAAGCAATATTTGCCAATATTGCATGTAATAGAACCATGCAAATTTAATTTTGAATTTGTGTTAGTTATCAGAATATCCTTGAGGACTATGGATCAGCTAGTTATTTCCTACATATATTTTGTTTTAAGATTCTCAATTGTTTCTGTTCAAATCACAATCATGTTCTGGCACAATAAACCTAAACAAATGCAACATCAATACTTAGCCAGACTGACACTGATGACCTAAGAACCATTAACTCATTGAGGGCATGGCCCTTTATGACAACTCACTCACCTTTTACATCTGCATTCAGGATGGGTCCAGTTTACATCTGCAGGCTGCTACCTTTTCCATTAGTTTTCCTCATTTGGTTGATAAAGATCATTTTAGTCACTCACCAAGTGGGTATCTAACTCAAGCAATAAAGTTTGAAAACTAGACTGGGTACATTTTGCTGTAGTAGGGCTCTATGCACATCAGCAGTTAAAATTTTGCCACTATTTCTCATTAAAAAGCACTATTTTCATGTGTTTATAATTGACTGTACAAATATGTTCCAGACTGAAGTTTGGCTTTTGAGGTCTGAGCTCCAGAACAACTTTTTAAAATGGATTAAAAAAAAATAAAGGCGTGCGCACGCACACACACACATAAACAAGTGTATGAATGAACAAATACAAGTACATTTATACCTCCAGGACAAAATTTCCAACCTGGGATGAAGGCTCTGATCCTGCAACTTCTTGAGTGTGGGCAACTTGTATATGTGCAGTTGCATGGAAGTCAGTGGATACGTCTACACTGCAAACATGTACCCACTGTAGCAAGTCTCAGAGCTCAGGTCTCCAGACTTAGGTTGGTGCTACAGAGTAGATGTTTCCGTTTGGGCTGGAGCTTGGGGTTTGAAACCTCGTGAGGGGAGTAAGTCTCAGTGCCCAAGCTGGCATATCTACACTACTATTTTTAACACCATAGCACAAGTCCTGCAACCTGGACTCTGAGAACTGTTGGGGCACAGCACATTTAGGATCAGCAATTACCGAGGAGCTGTGCCGCCAGGAGGCACTCTGAGGTGTGGTGTTCTAAGAGAGTAGTTCTGGGGGTGTTTACCCTGTAGATGCCCTGAGATCTGTGGGATTTTCCTGTAGCTTTGGGGGCATCTGCAGGGTTGGAGAGCCACACCCTCTACTTAACCTCCCTACTGGATGATATCTCAAAAATTGTGGAAGTTTAAAAAGGAAGTTTGCTGAATATCTTTGGCTCTCCTGTAGGAAGACACATTCTGGCCTTTAGTGCAGATGCTTGGGCTGCCAAATGATCCACTGATTTAAGAACCTTTAAGTACTCATTGACATGATAGGTTGTTAAGGCTCCATAGACATCATCATTGGTAAACGAACACATTTTACATGTTGATCTGATAGACAATGGAATTTCTTTTCTTTAGCTAAATACTGTACACGTTTGAAAACATTTGTTTTAAACAATGGGGAAAGAATTTTGCACACTGTTCAAGAGTACACGAATGGTCTTGCTTAAATCAACAAAAGCTACGAATGTCAGAATTAAAGTTGGAAAAATTAATACAATCTGCCCTTAACTAATCCTGCTGAGCTATAATGCAGGAGCAGAGAAAAATTGATTTACATAGCTTATGACAAAATGTTACTAAATGGGGGAGTGCTGGCCATAATTCTCAATATCTTGGTCACTGCAGGTTTGACCCAGATACCTTAAGCTTACTTTTTTCATGCTGCAATATATTTAAGGGAATGCTTGCTTTTTGGTAGGAAATCTTTATACATTGTTTTGATGTAAGAGTTTATTTTATAAAACAAATTTTATTGTGTAATCATTTTTAATAGGCTTTGGGCCTGTTCCTGCGGTCTTTGAAAAGGAGCTTTGCCCTTGATCTCAAAGAGCGTAAGATCAGTTCAAGAGTTTGCAAAATTTCAGAAATACAAAAATGCTTCTCTTGCAGTTTCAAATTTCCTTTGAAAATGTTAAGAGCGTGCATGAAGCAATTACCTCCCACATTTCAGGTCTTTAGAGAAATGTTGCATATAAGGAACATTCCCATGCAACAGAGACTCATTACAAGAGGGCTTTGCTATATTTGTAAAATCTTGAAATACATGTTTGATAATAGGTGCATATTTCTAGACAAAAGTATTAAAAGAATGAGAGATTGGTCATCAGTTGAACCAACAGATCATGTAGATGATATTTTTATGTTGCACACCCAAGTTTACTATGTAGTATTGAATGGTGTGTTCACCGAAGTTTACCTTCATAGTCCTTTTATATATCTGTTTTTTAGTTGTATCTGTTCATACCAAAAGGGTTATTTTCATTCATAAGATATTGAAAGTGGTCTATCCTGTGTCTCACATTATGCCAAATATGTATGATCTTTTCACATTCCCCAGATTAAAAAAGGTGCTGAAATAACTTGAATTAAAACCAAGAAGTGTATGCTAATAGGTTATTTTTTGTTGTTGTTTTAGCAACTAAATGCTACAAATTCAGTGAAATGCCACTTGTTTTTGCAATTTCTTGAAGGATTTTTCTGTTTCCTTCACTGTTTTCCAAGAATCTTAATTTTAAAATCTCTCTCTCTCTATTTGAAGAGCTTTTATTTATAATATTCAGACACTAGCTTTGTATTCTTCATTGCACTTTCATATTCTTGTGTTACATTGCCTGTATTATGGTTGCAAGTTTATGTGAAAATGACTTGAATAAAATGTTTCAAGTGTTCACACGGTCTATTCTGCTGCACCTAAGTTCAACATGGGCCTGATCCCTTTGTCACTGAGGTCAACTGGAATCTCTTCATTGTCTCCAGTGGTGCTTGGCTGTGGCTATATATGCGTCAAAATGGGAACAATGAAAGTTTGGCTAAGTTATAAGTTGTATATATACAAGTTGTTATAAATTATAAAGCTTATAATGGGATGTGTCAGGCAACCAACAGCAATATCAGCTCTGCCTAAAGTACACAAGAATCCAGCACAAATACATAACATGTTTATAAATCTTAGTACTGGGTTCCAAATTCAATTTTGGGTGTAGACCTTTAAAGCTCAAGAATACTCTGGGACCCAATTGTCTGAGATGGCCCTATATCTCATCATGGCAATTAAGCCAGCTGGGATTAGTGAAATGTATGAATGTTTTAACAAAGTGATCTCATGAAATGCTTGGGCTTGTGCTAACTTTTGCTTCTCAGGGGTGCCTGTGCCCGCAAAAGAGGAGGGGTGAGGGACTGGGGATTGATTCTTTTAATCTAGCCACAAATGCTTTCATCTAGCCACAAAAAAGGAAGCAATCAATACTTGTTTGGCAAGTGATGTTACATGGCAAATGCCTGAAAAAATGCACAGAGTATAGTGATACTATACCACATTTAACTTGTGTACTTAGGAGAAGGAAGTAAAGGTCTTATAGTATGTACACAGCGTTTTGGGCCTCCGAGCCTGAGCTCCAGCCCAAGCCGCAACGTCAAAGTACTGTCTCTACTGCTGTTTTTAGAGTGCTAGTGTGAGCCCTGCTAGCTCGTGCTCACTCCAAAATGCTGTGTAGTCATAGCTTTAGTGTTTCCTGGTATCTTCCCCTCTGTAAATACTTTGAAAATGCCTGTCATTCACTGTAAACTAAATTGCTCTTCAAGAAGTATTTCCTAAGCCCAGGCTTAGTTCATCTGTGGCAGAGATGATTTCACAGCATTAAGAGAGGGTGTGAATGCAAGAAGCAGGGAAATCACTTCAACTTTCCCTTCATTTTGGCCAACATTTTAAGAGGGGGCTCCTGCAACATTCTCTTTGTAACAAATCCTGTTGGGAAGTGCTTGCTGCCAGAACCCAAGTCTAAACACTCAACGTTCAGAGGCAAAAGCTTAAAATGAGAGCCCCATTTGGAATTTGCTCTCCCTGGACGCCAGTCAAACCCAAAGTGACCTTCAGGCCATGATGAAAGATATTTCATTTAGGATTTGAAAACTTTGTGCTCTAATGTCTGTCTTTAAAGCCCGAGCCGCCACACTATTTCTATAGTAATTGTCAACCTGTCTTTTTAAAGTATCAAGGAAAATAGAAGTGAAGAAGAGATACTATTTAGATACAATGATATTCTGTTACTTGGAGCAGATACGCTTTGTGGAACCACATACCAATAATATAGCGTATGGTATTTTGTCATTTGACTTGGGTAAAATTCTGATGTGAAGTAGAAACAAAATAGAAAGCAGAAACCAAAACTAAATTACCACATCGAAACAACACATGAAAGTATGTACATTACACTAATGCCTTACAATACAGCTAGATCAACATTCACACTGTACTAAGGACACACTGTTAGCAATCATCTAAACAGAGCACCAGAGGAAATAGAGCCTGAGCCTAGAAACCAGTTTGAAGAATTCATTCCAAAGAACAGATACCATAAGGAAATGAGTGGGCTTAGATCCTCTAACACACCTGGCTCCATGTAAGCCAGAGAGATGTAATGACACATCTTTAGCCATCCTGCAGTTCCTTCAGAATTTCAATTTCAATTTTCATGGAAATACATTTTTAAGCCGTATGGTTTACGTTCCAAATATGAACTAATGTTGTGTTGTCTTCCCAGTTCTGTACACTGCCTGAATCAATAGACTAAAGCTATGTCTACACTGCACCTCTTGTGGCGGTGTGTAGTTTCACTGTAGTTAGTGAAAAGCAGGCTGGTCCACCCTGCATCATGTCCGTGAAATGCTCTGGCAAGGGGGAGGCAGCAGGGAAAGGCTTGGCAGCAGAGCTCCCACAGCCTTTCCCCACACCAGAGCCTTTCCCTGTTGCTGCAGCCTTTCACTGTGGCAGGGAATGGCTCTGACAGCTCCTTGCGGCTGAAGCCTTTTACTAGCAGAGAGCTGCTGGAGCCTTGCCTTGCCCCATGGAAAGGCTCCTACAGCAGGGAGCTGCTGGCCAATAGCGGAGAGCTGCCAGAGTCTTTTCCTGTGGTGGGGAGTGCCTCCCTCAGCAGGACCCTATATTGATTCAAATAGTATTGTTGACAGGTAGGCACAGCTTGAGTGAATAGAGCACCCCATACCCACATGGTTCAGGCATACCTTTACTCACAATCTACTGTTATTTATACCCGTGTTAGGGGTGTGTGTAGTGTAAGTACTTTGCACACTGCTGAAAGGCGTGTGCAGTATAGATGTACCCTGAGGTGTGTAGTGCCTCCCATTCATCTGAGAAGTTAATGCAGAAGTATGAAGGTGAACACATTTAAATGTCCGCTTTGTTAACTATTTTACTCAATCTCTTTAGCAGAAATATCCAGCTAATGTGTTTCTCTGTAATGCTAGATATCACATAAGTTGAGACAGTCAAAATGACCTAATGGGTCTTTTCAAGCCCCTAAGGCCACTGCAGGATTTTTCCCTACAGCAGCGTTTCTTCAATCCAGCTTTAAAATGGTCCCAGTGATGGGGCTTTTTCCACTTCGAGTGATAAAGACAATACACTCTAATATATTTCAGTTAGAAATTGCAAACCAATTTAATACCAATGTAAGCATGGCCTCTTGTTGGCTGCATGCCTCGAGCCCAAAACACAATACTGTGTGTCTGTGTCTAACACTCCATGGGATTACAGGTAAAATAAGACTCGGAAGTATACTCAGAATTATTTATTAGAAAAGGTACACCTCCTGGTTCCATAGATGCATCAAAACACAGTGCACATGCCACCTGCCCACACTGGACCTCATCTTCAGTTTTAGTGATGTGCCTGACATCAAAGAGTAAGTCAATGACAGATCTAGAGTTAGAACCTATAGGTCTGATCCAAAGCCCATTTAAGTCACTGGAGAGACTCCCAATGACTGCAATGTGCTTTGGATCAGGTCCTAACTCTCCTGATACCACATCTAATTCAATAATTAAATTTCACAGACAACATAATTTACTATATCTATCTCAGTTTTCAAATCTTGAAAATGGGGATAGCAATATCAGCATTTCCATAGTGTTTTAAAGCAACTAAGTTTCCTGATTTTCTATCAATCAGGTTTTTTTTAAAGAATTGTGTGGTCTATTGAGATATTTTCACTTCCAGCTCTTGATGCATATTTGCAACCTGAATTGCAGTTCAGCAGTTGTCTGATAATATGTATTGACACAGCATCTCTCTTCTGTGCACAGTACTAAACATTGATTTTATTTTGAACTGTGCAGCTTGCTACAGCTTGTTAGGAGTTGCCAGTCATCTAATGTTCACATCCAAAGAAATGCCTTTTCAGTATACCAATCGTTATTAAAACCAGAAAAATATGTAGGTCCTTACACATTTTTGGGTTGGTTTGGGCCATAGGTCTACCACAGAACAACACAGAAAGAGATACAAATCACTTTAGCAAAATGTATACTTACTTTGTATGTTATTTTCTGAACAGAAACTCCTGTGAACTCAATGTTAAACTAGATAAATTCACTAAGCTCCTCAGTTCAAAAGAGTTGTTCTCTTGCACAAATACAATAAAATAAAGCTCTCTATAGCGCAGTGCCTAGAACACTGGGCCCCAGCCTGGGTATGGCCTCTAAGCACAACCTAAGTAGCAATAACCCATAAGACACATGGAAGGTAGTAAAAAGGATCTGTCACTCTCAGATTGCCCTTCCTCTCCATCCCCCAAAGTTACAGTAACTGAGCATCAGAATGTGGAATAATGGTTGGATTTCTCTGATCAAGGCCTTCCTGTGAAGCTTGTGAAGAATTAAAAGGAGGCTCTGATGTTTCAGATACCCCCAGGAGTACATTTAAGGTTATAAATTATAGCTATAACAAAGTCTCTCCCTACATTCTTAACTGCCAAGAAAAACTAAATGGTCCTGGCACTCTAAGGACATGTAAAGAGACACTTCCGGATTTAAACTTTTAAAAACTAGCTATATATTGTACATGATCGACATTTTTCTTATGTTTTTAAGTTTACAAGTTTGTTTTTTTAAATTATTTGACCATGCATAACAGTCACTTCTCAAAATTGGAAACTTTCACCTACCCAGAAAAGATTAGCTGTCTGCGAAGAAATTTTTTATAACAGGATTACAGCTAACAAAAGGAGAGAAAAAGTTTCCTGCCCTTTATTGAAACCAGGAAAATTGCACATCAAATATTTGTTTGGACTAGTACTAAGCCTTTTAAAAAGTTTCTTGTCTAGAATATGTAAAACAGTATTCTAGATATTGCTTTCAAGAGGATAACTTTTTCTTCAAAACATCATTTTCCCTGAAGAAAAACACATGTTCAAAATACAATAAACGTAGTTCCTATGTATAGCCACTGGCTGCTTACCTAGTACAAGATTACTTTGAGTCTATTGCTATGATCTGGTATAAAATCCCCACTCCCCACCCCCACAAGTCTACACACACACCCCGTTTCATACAATGAGGAATTAAAAAAATCCAACATCCTGGGGCACAAACTTAATTGAAATCCACATTCCTTCAAGGCTGTAACATAATTCAGGAAGGGAGAATTTCACTTTTGATATCAAAACCTTCCTGCTGTATGGATAGCAAAGCGTAGCATAGAATATCCATATTATTAACTGTGTATATGTTTTATGGAATTGATTCAGATCAATTGTATAAATGACAGTAGCATCCAATTAAACCATAATGAAGAAGAAACGGTTACAATTAAGTTCATAGATCTTTTAAAATTAACTAATATGATAGACCTTTAAAGAAAAAAATATGGCTAAAAACCATCTCCCCACACCCCGATCCCAAGAACTCCAAAACACTAAACTGATAGCTCCACCCAACACAGTCAAATGCCCTTCCAACAGTTAGGGATATCAAAAAAACAAGATATTTGGAGAACAAATCAATAGCATTTGATCAGATGGTACTTTTACATGCAATTTAAATTAAAGTGGGGCACACTGAATTTTCCTTTCAGTACAGGAATGCTCATGACTGTGTACTTTAGTTCTCAAAATTGTTGATCTAATCAAGAAAGATGAACATCATTTTTTAGATTTTAGTTTTTATTGCTACCTAGAGTTTATCATAAGCACTACTTATCTCCATTTCTGCTTGCTTCTTGCATTTATGGAATGAAGCAAATTTCTTCAGAGCTAACAGAGCTCTGAATTTCTTCCAGCTAAGACAAGAGTAAATATTTTGATATTTTAAACATATGCCTTAATGAACTATTTTAACAATGTTTTCTTAGATAGGAGCACTTATCCTTCCCAGCTCTTCTGATATTGAAGTCCTTAAATAGTTCTCTTGAGTGTTCCTTACATAAAGCAAAACTCCACAGAGGAAACAGAAGCAAGTCAAAACTCCCAACTACTACAGAGCAAAAAATATCTCCATAAACCCCTTCCTGACTTCATTGTGGGTTTCACTATAGGTGATGGCACTATAGAACTGAACTCTTAATCATATACTATGTGACATCCCTATTAGTCAACTAATATAGCACAAATTGAGCAAATGAAACAATCTTCATTATAAACAAATCCGGAATAGCGTTTCCCTTGCCAAAAAACCTTTAAAAGACTACATCACCGATTTCACAAGATTAGGATACTATTTAGTTTATAAAAACATGTAAATATGATTTGAAAAAGGAACTAGTTCTCAAATAGTTCTTGATACTGTAAAAGGTTTACTTTCCAAACAACTTTGCACGTATTATCTCAATCAAGAAGATAAATATTCTCCTTTCAATCTATAACACTAGGGTCACAAAGGTCCAGTCAAACACAAGTTGTTACATCTCAAAAGTAGATACCGAACTTGAGGGGAACTATAAGAATCTTCTTTAAAAATATGAATTTACATTTAAAAAGTTTAATCATCATCAAATTTAATCTTTTTCCCCTGGAATGCTGTAATTTGAGATATTTGTTCCCGACGCTTCTTGCTTGCTTCCCATGAAGGATGAAGCGGTTGCTCTAAATGCTCTTTTTTATTTTCATACTTTATACCAGCAGCTTTAGCAAGTTGTTTTCTCTTTACCCGCAGTTCATTTTTTGGAAAAGCTGTGCATAAAACACAATAAAAACATTAAATGCAACTATGTTATGAACACACACAAAACCAGGTAATACATACTATAAATACCTTAAGATAAGGGTAGGTATTTACTGGAAGCCAATATAGAATAAGTGAGACATACCATATAATCTCCAATATCCATTCCTAATGAGATACGCATAATATATACATATGAACATATGATTATACTTTATACTTTTTTTTTAAAAATACCCGGGAAGATTGCTAAGGAGGAAGGAAGATTATCCCTCTTCTCACAAATCAGCAAACTGCCAGTTCATGAACAGCAGATATGGTCAAGAAGATATGGTTAAGATGGCAGAAGGCACTGGGGTTTCTGTGTGGAATTTAATTGCCATGCATAAGAGTCATCACAATCTGAGTTTATTGTACAGTATACCGATGAGGGATGAGTCACTGTACATCTGATTTTAGAGTTGCACTTTCAATATGAGATCGTCACATAATTTCTTTGATGCAGCAAAAAAATTATAATCCTTAAAAGTGCAGAATGAGCCATAATGTGGGTAAAATATTCAAAATAAATTTGCTGGGATGAACCACTTGATGAGATTAAGGGTTGTATTCCACCCCCTTTACTCACACTCAAGTTGTACCTTTTTCCACGAGTAGTTTCATGGAGTAAGGTACTACTTAATGTGGGGAAAGGTGGCTGAATACAGACCTGTAGGATGCTTGCTTTTGATAACTATTTCAAACCATGGAAATGTATAACATCAAACAGTTTCTACAAGTTAAAGGACAAGCGCAATCCCTTGACGACTCAAACAGAAATATCTAAATAAATGTCACTAAGGGCTTGTCTACACGAACATTTAGTTTGTGGCAAGACGGGGTGTGAATCTACCCTGCACTAGCCTGTGGCAGACTAACTGTCTATGTAGACTTTGCTGATGCACATTTATGGTTTGATAACATTCTTTGATCTAGTCCTCTCTGAAATGGAACTAAACTAAAGCACATTAACATATAGTTAATGCATGTCAAGAGGGTCCACACAAACAGTCTATGACAGGCTAGTAGGGGGGTGGATTCCCACCCCAGCTTGCTGCAAACTAATTGTTTTCATGCAGATAAGTCCTAAACTGAAATATGAAACAAAACAGAATACCTCACTGTGATAAGCCCTACAGGGATAACTATAGCTTGACACGTTTTACTTTTGGCATTTTAAGGAATTCAAATGGAGCAGCAGTACCATGGACACATACCTGTTCTTCTGTTTTTGGAAGTCTGATAGTTAACATTTCTAAAAAAACAAGAAAATAATATTAAAGATCTTTCAAGAAAGGAATAATAATAAAAGATTTGTTTGAAAAAATGGCCAACTTCACCATACTTGCTGGATAATCTACATGGCACTAGGGTTTGATAGCAATAAACAGCTTTTGCTATTGGTTAACACTGAAGTAAAATGGTGACATGTAAGTCAATGCAAGAACTATATATACAATTTATATTTTTGTATATAACACTGATTTTGGTTGTTGGCTCATCTTGAGCTTTTGAGTTCAGCTTTTATGAAGGTCAGGAGCAGTCACATTGCTGTGAGCATTTTTTTAGGACTTTCTGTTGATACTGACACATGAATAACTTTCCTGAGCAGGGAAGAATTTGAAAAATGCATAACATTCAAGGAAGAATAATGTGACTGGATACAAAATGCCAATCCAAATACTTTGAGCAGTGATTGGCTGAAATTCTGCTCATTTGATGGAAATATTACAAGTCATAATAATTACTCTATAATTTCTATAACTGAAATGGAAAAGAGTACCTCTTCATATTTTTGGATTTCTGATCAGATCTGGACAGAGAATTGCAAAATACTGATTCCAACTTCATTGCTTTTGCACTTGGTTTATTTTCTTCTGTGATCGCATCCTGCACCGTCATAAACTTTGAGTCCTTTGTTTTGTTTAGTAATGCTTCCTTGAGTCTTTTCTTTTCCTTTGCTGAAGAAAGGTCACTACCTGCCACTTTCTTCTTTTTTTTCTTTACTTTGCCAATGAAGAAATCATCATCGCTATCACTATCTTCAGAATCGGATGACTGGTTATAAAACCTCTCTTCCGTGCTGTCATCAAAATACTCCTTGTTATCAAATTCTTCTATATCACTAACATCACTCTTTGAGTTGTTTGTTATCCTGAACTTGTTTGCACTTGTAAGTTTTTTTCTTTTTGGCCAGTCAATTGTCATTTCTGTTTGATCCTGAACTACTGCATGTTTTTCTGAAGTTTCTAATGACAAATCACTATGAGAATCTGTTCTTTCGATTTCTAAAGTTTTCTGCTCACATTCTCTCTCGCAGATTTGTTTATTTTCTAGGTTAGTGGCTGTTTTCACATTCATCTTTGTTTTAGCTTCTTGCTGTTTTAGAACCAGTGTATGTGTCTGGTTATCTACATTGCTATTAGAATGTTGCCTCAATTTAGGCTTTTGAGAAAGCTGTTCTTCTGATTTATGCTCATCTGAAGATTGAGTTTTAGGTGGCTTTCGTCTTGCATCCTTAAAGGCTTTTACAGCAGCTACAAAAATAATAGCAAATAGAGTTACTGCAGCATCACAACAGTACATACATTAGTTAAAATAACGTTCAAGTGGCGATGACACTAAGTTTGCAAGTTAGATCCACTATGCTGAACAAGTATGAGATATTTTTGGTGCCTTCACTAGATCATTTAGAAAGTAAGAGGGGCTGAAAATGGCTTGAAGTAAAGTCAAAGAGGAAAAGTGGGGAAATCAGAATTGAGTGAGGACTTCAATTGCATGTAGCGAACTTCTCAGCATCAGATGATTTTCATTGATTCAAGTTAATGTCAGGTGATATTCTGAACGTGGAAAAACTGCAAACACACACGTTATATACACAGATGTATAATCATAGGCACTTAGCAGTGCATGTTATTAGCTAAGGTTATTTCCACCATAACCCTTGTTCACAAGCTAATTTTTTCTGAAACATTCACCCTTTGGCCTGGAATTTTCCATATTTGCTCTCTGCCCAACAGCGAGCACCAACTAACATGCCTCAACCTTCTTTTAGCCTATGTCTACACCGTACATCATTAGCGGTGGTGTGTAGGATATGTGAATGCTGCAGTGAAAAACAAGCTATGTCCATACTGGAAATGGTGCAAACTGCCTTAGGCAACTTTGAAAACCCCAGCCTTAAATACCTTCGATATAGAATCTTTATGGAGTCAATATAGGTGCTGCCCTAAATATGATGCAGCACCAATTTAGCAGAAGCTTTTGGATTTTATGAATCATATAATCCCCTTTCTCTGCTAGCTGCTATGCAACTGAGAGTTTTAGACCTATTAACCAGCTAAGCAGTTAATATTACAAAACTATTTTAGGTCTGTGACTTTTAAGCCAGCTAGCAGTCTTAAGTTTGGTAATACAAGTGTGTAACACTGATTAGCAAATAGTACATACACCTAACAGCAAATACTATTACTGTGGGTTAAAAGCAGAGACAAACATGGAAGCAATTTAATATTAATCAAAAGTGACCAACATATTCAGGCCATAAGAAGCCAGTTCATTACTGACACACTATATATATTTATATTTTATCTCTATTAAAAATTCAGTTCTTACAGAATACAGGGAGCCTCAGTGTTAAGAATATTATTGTAAAACCTTTAAAATTGATCTGTGTGGCTAAGACAAACATTCCTATTTGAGACACAGTGTAATTATATTACCTCTTCCAAAACACCATTTTTTAGGGCTAGAACAAGTTAATGTGCATAACAAATACAGGAATTTGAACAAGATGAGATTCTCTATTTCATACCTTTAATATCAGCAATTTTTGTCTTCAACAGTGGGTGTGTTGCTAGTCTAGCAGTCGCTCTGTCAGCTGCAGTGGAATTTGGCTGTATAAAAAAAATGAAAACTAAATAAGAAATGTTATATGGTGATAAGGTGGTTGTGTAGATTTGCCTGACCCATATTACAAGACACACTAGTGACAGATTATGGATCTCCCAGCCCACTAAAAAACAAACCAAACCCCAAGACAATGCAAGTTTAAATGTTACCAGGCCTGCACACCTCACATTTGTCTTAAATTAAAATCTCACGTCATCCCAAGGAGTGTGAAAGAATTTGACTATGGGGCTACTGATAAGAACATCACAAATATGCACCATTGCAATTGCCCTACTGTTAAACATGAGTGATATTGTTATGTTTATGTTTAAGAATAGACTGTCTGCACATCTTCCAGGCTTGAATAACATACTATTTTACATTCACTGCATATTTGCTGTATTGGTCTACAATAATTCAAAAAAGGGTGAAGAGGACTGTATACACAAGGCCACCTCCTCTTGGCTGGAGGGGTAATTACTATTAAGTCAGATAATATTGTTCATCTTCCTTTTTTGATAGAGCTCTAGAGACTAAATTTTGAAGCCATTACTAGTATTTCCAATAGTGCTCACAATGTATTAGGTGCTTTCCAAACACGAGACAATATTGCTCCTTGTCTCCAAGAACTTTCCAGTCTAAAAGGCAAACAGACGTAGGGGTAGAGGAGAAGTGTACATATCTAAGTAAGGTAGTCAAAGTAGCAAATGGCCACATCTTAGTAACAGTTTGAAAAACCACAACACACTTGTGTTTTTTAAACAGAGGTTATGACAAGGCTGTGGATAAATAGTAATAAGCAACCGACTTCTTGTAGGAGTCACAGTAGAAGTTAACTTTCAGGAAGTATCTGAACATGAAGAAGGTAGCAACCTTGTGGACCAGCTCAAAGAGGGCATTTCATTTGCATGGGGTGGTTTGAACAAAGGAATAGAGATATTTGTGAGAGAAGCAGGTGGAATGAGGCATCAAGGCTGGCATTGTTAGTACAGCGGAGGAGATAAGGGAAGATGGATAAAGAGAAGGGTGGATAAGTGTTAAGGTGCAGAGTTATACAAGGTCTTGAAGGAAAAGGTAAGCTTAAATTTGATTCAGCTGAGCAGAGAAAGCTATTGCGGGGATTTAAAGAGCAGGGTAACATGGTCAGATTGAAGGGCAAGGATGATATTGGGGTTTGTGTTTTTGTATGAAGAGATAAGGGAGGCAGAGGACAATTTGGGTGTCATGGAGGCAAGAGGAGGAATTTATAGTAATTAGGGTAAAAGTACTATGGATGGTGTTCCTTTCCTTTCCTTCCCTTGGGATTTTCAGTTCCTAGTTCTTCATATGTTGGAAGACAACAGACAGTTATTAACAAGACTGTTCTTCACTCATGACGTTGTCCTCACTTTACTGCAAAAGTTCTTAATGGGCAAAACTGATGGGAAGGCATTTCAGATCCAGGATAGATTTTGTGGGGTAGAGGGGAAAGGAAGGGGGAAAGACACCAAACCCAGTACTGCTAATAGCTCACTGTTTATCACCTGGAATGTGGGAGACCCAGGTTTAAGTTCCTACTGTGCCTGGCTTGGAGGGGAGTGCCCTAAATGTCAAACTACTGGCAACACTAGGTGGGTTTCTCCCCCTCATTCCATCTCCGAATAAAAACAAAATTTCAAAACTCTCTAACCTCTTTGGAAACAAATGTTTTCTGGCCAGCCCTAGGGAAAATGTTACAAAATAGTGAGGGAAACTCAGCATCTTAGCAGAAGACCATACTGTTTAGGTCATATTTCTTGTTTGATGAGATGATTTTCTGGGCTTGCCAATAATTTCCCTTCTCCCCAAGTCCCCCATATCGCAGAAATCTTTCCTCAAGTCAAGAAGAGCTGGGAAATTCTTCCTTTTGTAGACAGTCTGCAATGCTCTGAACATTGGCCAGAGGACATGGTCCAAGAGACATACATGTTCCATCTCCAACGGGCCTCAGCTGGCTTACTTGCAGGCTGGTTTGGCCTAGAGAACTTGAAGCCTGAATCCAGATCCCATGTGACAACAGTGCATGCTGCTCCCAGACAGCTGGGACAGCCTGCTCACATTGCTGAAGATCAAAAGGTATTTTCTTTGGAGATTTTTCTATAGCTGGAAAATGTATTTTTGAACTTAATTAATATACTTTCCCCCTCAGACGCTTCCTGTGGGTTTAGAAAGTGTATACCATAAAGTTCACAAAGCAGCAGTAGCTTCTGTGCAACATCTGGTGATCTTTAATTCAAGTATTTATGGAAAAGGGTTTAAGTTTATTTGCCAGTTTATATGGAATATTCACATTTTTCTTGCAGAAAAATATCCGCAAACACTATCTACATTAGGAGATAGCAGCCATAAACATACAATGTGACATTCTTATCCTTAAACACTTCCTATTTTTGGACTTTTTGGCACATCCAAGCTTATGGAAAAACAAATTGAACATAAAGCGTTTTATATGATGAAAAATACTGACAGAAAATCTAATTTAGAAGGAAAAATATTAAGTCTATCCACAGAGGGGAAAAACCCACTAAATTTGATTATTTATGAAAATGCTGGAATGGTAAATATTTATTCATACGAAACCATACTATTTCTTGTACCACTTTTCACTAATGTGTCTTTTTCATGCAAAAGTCTCAGTATTTTCAAAGGTAGACATTATCCCCATTTTACAGACTGAGAAACTAAAGCACAGATTAGCCCCATTGACCTATTTGAAGTCATAAAACAAGTTTCTGGCATGAAACAATAACATCCGGTTGTCCTGGCTCTCTATCAAGAAGTTTACACTTACAAAACTTAATATTTACTTAGATGTGCACGAACAGAAATTATTTTATTTTTTGGTATTTCTATAGCTGTCTTCTACCCAATATATAATATGTCAAACTAAAAACAATGCTAAAAGAATGTAAAAGTTGCAATGTGAAACAAACTATCAGGAAATGTGCATGTGCAATCACATCTCTATCTTCTTGTGCATATGAATTTATGACAATACCTAATTGCATCACCACATAGTTCCATAGGATCCTCCTCCCTCATTCAGCATCCAGTCTGGGAGGTGCAAAGTGAATAAAGAAGTTGAGTAATAGGTTTACTGTTCAGTGACTGGCTCCTTCTGTACTCAACATTCAACCTGGGCAGTCATGAGATGCCAACATTGTCTGGCTATACCAGAAAAAAGACAGGAGATATTTGACATGGGTTTAATCAGGCCGCAACTTTATCATCAGATGTCTGGGACTACACAGCAGATAAAAGTGTACTGTGCAGGTAACCCCATGTTTATTCCATAATTAACCAGAGGGCTTTTACCAGCTCTCCCCATTTTTCCATCCAGGTCCCTCCAGCAAATCCATTGCCGGGATCTTATCATCCACCCCATCTTCATAGGAGGGTTAAGGTGGGCTATAATAATAGGGGTTGGCTCCCTGCCGTACCAATCATAGGAGTCTCCAACCGTCCCCCGTTCGCTCCTTTACCAAACACCTCTTTTTAAGTCCTTTTCCAAGCCATTTATCTGGTCACTGTATACCTTTCCTATGGAGTACCTGCACTGAACATTCGCCACAAGGAGGCAAAAACCATTAGCTTGGCTGCTTCCTCCCCAAACCCAGACCTCACCTAATGCCCTCTTTTATATCAGTCAAAAACATGACAGCATCTAAGTCTGAGAAGTGAACCCCATCATAGAATCACAGAATATCAGGGTTGGGAGGGACCTTAGGAGAACATCTAGTCCAACCCCCTGCTCAAAGCAGGACCAATCCCCAATTTTTGCCCCAGATCCCTAAATGGCCCCCTCAAGGATTGAACTCAAAACCCTGGGTTTAGCAGGCCAATGCTCAAACCACTGAGCTATCCTCCCGAAACAACTCTGGTGCTCCATATACTATGCCAGGATGTGAAATTACTGCCCCTTCTAGAGTCCCCAGGAATTTGGCCACCTCCCTGTTCACATACCTCCTGGCCTTGTCCACCCTGGGGTGCTCCTGGCTCCCTGCCAGACCCTGTGCTGAAGCATATCTGACCATGCAATGTTAATTCCTGGAAAAATTTCAAGGATCAGCCTCAAGTCCCTCCTTGTTCTGATCATTAGTTCCACCCCTTTAAGCATTCCCACCTCATTTTCCCCAAGGTGTACCACTATTATATCTGGTGGCTGGTGATGGGCCTGCACAGCATACAGCTTCAGTTGATCCCATAACATGCCCCTCTTTGCGTGCCAATGAATACTGCTTCACCACCGAAGCCCAGCACAAACCCTCGAGCAACTTGGATGTTTGCCTATGCGCCCAAAAGACAATACTGTGCCCGCAGATCCACACCACTTCGTGCAAAAGGCAGAGTTAAGGCACAGGGTTGTCCCTTTTCAATCCCTCATTTCCAGGGGATGAGTCAGCAACCTCACTGACCCTTTGCAGCAGTTTTCCATCTCCCTGCTTCCCCCAAGCTATAAAGCACAGTTCCCTTGCTGGCCAGCCAGCCAAATACCCCTCCGCTTAAAGGTGCAGGGCGGTCATTTTAACAAAGGGCTCCTTCAAAACTTTTTGGCCTCACTAAAGGCATGTCTACACTGGCAAAGTTACAGTGCCTCTCAGAGCACACAGAAGGAAAACGTGCAGTGCTATTTTGAGCGGTGCACTCTGGGCAGCTACCCCACAGAGCACCTCTTTCTCTTTTGCCACTAAGACTTGTGGGAAAGCGGAGGGGGTCGCGGGGCATCCTGGGTCCAGTCCCAATGCCCTGTGATGTATTGCTTCACATCCCAGCAATCCCTGTGCTTCTGGCCACATTTGGCGCCATCTTTCAACTGTTTGTGTACTGCGTGCCCTGCCTCTTTCAGGCTGCAGGAATGGATCCTGAACTGTTGACCAGTATGCTGCTCGCTCTGACCAACACATCACGAGTGGCAGTGGAGTTATTGCTTAAACTACAAAGTCAAGAGGAGTGCAACGTTGATCTCGCCACACGTAGTAGCTATGACACGAGATTGCTTGTGGCTTTCACGGAAGTGCTGACCACAGTGGAATGCCACTTTTGGGCTCGGGAAACAAGCACTGAGTGGTGGGATCACATCGTGATGCACGTCTGGGATGATGAGCAGTGGCTGCAGAACTTTCAGATGAGGAAAGCCACATTCATGGGACTGTGTGATGAGCTCGCCCCAGCTCTGTGGCGCAAGGACATGAGAACGAGAGCTTCCCCGTCGTTGGAGAAGCACGTGGCGATTGCACTGTGGAAGCTGGCTATTCCAGACTGCTACTGATCGGTCACTAACCAGTTCGGAGTGGGAAAGTCAACTGTTGGACTCATGTTGATGGAAGTGTGCAGGGCCATTAATTGCATCCTGCTCAGAAAGACCGTGACTCTGGGCAACGTGCATGACATTGTGGATGGCTTTGCACAAATGGGCTTCCCTAACTGCGGAGGGGCGATAGCTGGCATGCACATTCCAATTCTGACACCAGACCACCTAGCCATCAAGTAGATTAATTGCAAGGGGTATTTCTCAATGGTTCTCCAGGCGCTTGTAGATCACCGTGGATGTTTCACGGACATTAATGCAGGCTGATCTGCAAAGGTGCACGCATCTTTCGGAACACTGGCCTGTTCAAGAAGCTGCAAGCAGGGACTTTCTTCCCAGACCAGACGATCACTGTAGGGGAAGTCGAAATGCCCATTGTGATTCTTGGAGACCCCACCTACCCCTTAATGCTGTAGCTTATGAAGCCGCGCACGGGGCGACTTGACAGCAGCAAGGAGTAGTTCAACAACAGGCTTAGCGAGTGCAGAATGACTGTTGAGTGTGCTTTTGGCCATTTAAAAGCCCGCTGGCGATGCCTGTATGGGAAGCTGGACACGATTGATAATATTCCTATGCTTATAGTCGCATGCTGTACAATCCATAATATTTGTGAAGGGAAGGGTGAAAGCTTCACTCAGGGCTGGACCGCAGAGGCTCAGCGCCTGGAGGCTGAGTTTGAACAGCCAGAGACCAGGGCTATTAGAGGGGCACAGCGCAGGGCCATAAGGATCAGGGATGCCTTGAGGCAGCAATTTGAGCCTGAAAGCCACTAATATTTGTTGCTATGCTTGGGATTGCAGTGCTTGTAATGCTAGGAGGTGATTGGTGCACATGATGCAAGAAGAGGCCTTAACATAATTCTATGTTGCTTTGCAGTTCTCTTTTTGCTTTCACTTAATAGAATAAAGATTGCTTTCAAACAAACAATTCTTTTATTAAAAGACAACCGGAAGACAGAGCCAAACGAAAAAATTCATCAGCAGGGAGAGGGAAGGGGGAAAGATGGTCTCAAGAGGAGGAGGGGTACCAGGACAGCTACAGATTTGTGTATGTCCAGGGATCATACCCAACCTTCTTCTTTGGAGTACAATGCAGTGGGTGCTATACTTCAGCAGGGCCATACTGCAGAGGGATGGGTGTTGAGTGCAGTGGGAGTCCACACTGCTGAACTGTGAGGAGGGAAGAGTGGAATCCTGCGGGTAGAGTGGAGCCAGGAGGTTGATAACAGTGTGTTGGCTGTGTGTGTGTGTGTGTGTGTGTGCGTGCGGGGTTCATGGGAAAGAGTTTTGTGACAGCGGCTGCAGGGGAGGGCAGGGGTGGAGCTGCTCAGTTTGAAGAGCTAGTATCGCCTGGAGAGTGTCCACTTGGCACTCCATAACATTTAAGAGCCACTCCGTGGCTTCTTTCTGATATGTAGCATTCTCCTTTCAGTCCCTCTTCTCACTGTCCTGCCACTCCTTCAATTCCTGTTTCTCAGTGGTGAAGTGCATCATAATCTCATGCAGAAAGTCCGCCTTAGTTATTTGTGGCTGCCTCCTAATTCTGTGCAGCCGTTCTGCCGCCGATAAGGGATGCTGGCTTTCCAAGGTCATCTCTGTGAAGTTTAAATGTAACATTTTACAGAAGCAGTATTGTTTGCAACACAGACAACACTGATTCAGTGCTTTAAAACACAGTCAGTATTCACCCACCTGTCACTAACTGGCTGACTCCAGGCAAGCACACATGAGCCACAAGATCCCCAAAATGGTGAGTAGCCGCAGGGGCAGGGTGAATCACTCTGCCCGGACCCTGCTGTACACTGGGCACGTGGCTCTTGGGGAGAGCCAGCACTGTAGGGGGGGCTTGATAATCATCTCTGTCCCCACACTTTCCACAGGATGTGATTATTATGGAAGATATCTTGCTGGTGAGCAGGGAAGGTCTATCAAGGGTTGGTCTTCTCCAAGCCTGCGGCTTCTGTCCTGGCCCCTATGCAGCAATGGTCCCTCCCGTGCACCCCCCCTCCGTGATGGCATAGTGGCATGGGAAAGTTACCGTTAATGGGGCAAGAAACAAAGCAGCTCTGCCGAGAAACCTGCGGTAGCCGATTACCCAGTATCTCCACGATAGTTTCCTGGAGATCTCTGAGGGAGATTTCCGTGAAGTGAGGGAGTCTATCAACAGCCTGTTCCGCCACTCAGAATAGGCATGCGGTGGGAGACAAGCCTGCTTTCTGCAACCCTCCTTCCCCCAACAAATTGCTTCAGCAATTCCCAGAATCGGATCCACTTACCAGGGGCCTCCTCTCCTGTTTGTGCTTCGCCAAGATCCGACTGCTGTGACTGCCTAGGCTCCTCTGGGGTAGAAAAGAGCTCCCGACTGCATGCATCTCTGGCTTCCGAGCCATCCTCTGCCTCTGGGTCCCCCTCCCGCTCTTTGTCCAAGATTTCCTCCTCCTGGCTCGGTCCACTCTTGACTGGCACGTGAGCCAACGAAGTATCCACAGGGGCCTTCGTAGTGGAGGTGGGGTCGCCACTGAGTATCGCATCCAGCTCTTTGTAGAACCGGCAGCTCGTGGGCACAGCACCGGAGCGGCGGTTTGCCTCCCGCGCCTTGTGGTAGGCGTTCCGCTCCTTCACTTTGACCCTACATTGTAATGTGTCCTGGTCATAGCCCCTTTCTATCATGCATCGTGAAATCTGTCCGTAGGTATAATTCCTACGGCTGGAGCGCAGACTGGGACTGCACAGCTTCCTCTCCCCAAATGCTGATGAGGTCCAGCAGCTCAGCATTGCTCCAAGCGGGGGATTGCCTGGTGCGTGGAGCAGGCATGGCCACCTGGAAAGAAGCGAAGACCACTGCGCGCATTACCGAGCAAACAGGAAGGGGACTTTCAAATTTGCAAAGGAAAGTATGGGGTGGGGATGACTGCTGGTCACTTGAGGGCAGGGCAGAAGAGTTCAAAACGATAACCGGAGAGGTGAGAACAGGCATTGTGGGACATCTCCTGGAGACCAATCGCAGCGATGTAATTGCCACGGTGTCTACACTGGCACTGCAGCATTGCAGCCCCAGTGCGGAAAGCTGCTTTACTGCGCTGCACAACTGTGCAGTTTCTGTGCACTAAGTGGCTTGGCAGTGAGTACACCTTGGGAGTTACAGCACAGAAAGCTGCTTTACTGCGCTGAAACTGCCAGTGTAGATGGGGCCTAAGTGATGTACTTATTTATGATGATTTACAACTTAAAAAGGAATCCGTCTGTCAACAACTGCCATGTCTAGTTAAGCTCCACGAGTGACATTTTATGCTAGTAATACAAGCTAATTTTCAGACTTGCAACCTATATATTGAGCGGAAGCAAGAACACCAGCACTGGCTCTTCAAGTTCTGAGCTGGAGATGGGGAGGTAGGCAATGGAAGGGAGAGGTGGATTGCGGCAGCTGCAGGATTCCCACTCAGTTGACCCAGCCTCCTCAGCTCTCTATGCAATGTTGGAGCAGCTGCCAAGGGTCAGGGGTGGTATGGAGTGTAGGGACTACATGGAGTGACTTTCATAAGCTTTTAGCAGCACTTTAGGTGAGACTTCCCCTTGCAGCAGCTGCCTGAGTGAGCAAACAACTCAGCATGAGCGTCAGTAAATGTCAACAGAGATGACCCTAACATTTTTGAGTAGGCTTATGAAATGTTTTCAGCTGTAGCTGACATCTGTCCACAGGGGTACGGCAGCGCTCCCAGCACCCATAGTTCCAGCACTGTTTTCTGTCCACTGTGATTACACTGGCCTAAGGATTTTGTGGAGAGTTAGCAAGATGATGCTTCTCAATAAAACCCAAACTTCACTGAACCATTTCACATAAGAAGTCAAATACAAGCAGGCAATTTTAAGGTCCCCTTTGGTTTCTGTCAGTTACCATTTTCAAGGTAATCTTTGTAAGGGAAAAGCCTAGAGCAGCAGTTCTCAAACTTCATCGCACCACGACCGCCTTCTGACAACAAAATTACTACATGACCCAGGTGGGGGGAGAGGGAGCCAGAGCCTGAGCCCCACTGCCCTAGGTGGGGGTGAAGCTCGGGCTTCAACCCCGGGTCCCAGCAAGTCTAATGCTGGCCCTGGTGATCCCATTAAAATAGGGTCGCAACCCACTTTTAGGTCCTGACCGAGAGTTTGAGAACCGCTGGCCTAGAGACTTGCTTTATTTTATTCAAATGAAAGCTGAGATTATTTTTTAGACAGGCCAA
The DNA here is from genome assembly GCA_037349315.1 of Chelydra serpentina. NCBI lineage: Eukaryota > Metazoa > Chordata > Testudines > Chelydridae > Chelydra > Chelydra serpentina. The sequence continues at coordinate 36,863,708 of JBAIAC010000042.1, forward strand.
AGGCCACTTTTGGTAACCAGGGATTTTCCTAAGCCACCTTCTGCTTATCAGAAAACATGCGCACAGAAATTTGAAGAATGAGGCAGCAGTCTGGAGAGTCTGTCCCTGTGCAACAGGTGATAACACTGACTGGCATCAGTGCTGTTGACTCTTCATTTTTGGTGGAGTCTGGCACCCAGGTGCAGGCTTGAATATCCAACTTTCTGAGCACGGTTAAAGAGTAAGCGCATTGCCCTATTCTATATGCGTGGCCTGAGACCAAGGCTAACCACTTTCACACATCCTGTGCAATTAGCTCTATTCCTCGTATACAGTAAAGTATATCCCAAAAATGTTGGAGGCTGTGCATCCTGTCCTCCAACTACACTACATCCACACCTGGTCTCTCCTCTTTCTCCCATCAAAAAAGAATGAGTATACTTGAATATGTAAATGACTTTCTATCATGGTTTCTCACCCCCTTCTTTCAACAAGCATAGGTGATTGAACTAGGGGTGCTGCTACACCCCTTGGCTTGACGTGGATTCCATTATACACAGGGTTTACAGTTTGGTTCAATGGCTGAGCACCCCCACCATACAAATTATTCCAGCAACCCTGTCAACAAGAGGATTTTCCAAGATGTATTCCCCTCTCTTCTTCCAAGAGGATTTTCAAAGACATAACTCGACTTCCCAACAGAATTTTGCAAATGGTTTTTATTTGAAAGTTACTTTTATAGAGGTTTTTTTTGCAGGATTTGATGTATAAAATATCCACTGGACCAACATTTTCATAATAAAGGGAAAATTCAGAGGCATGAAATTGCTTGGAATGAATTCAGTTTTTTTCCTCAAAATTTTGAAAAACAAACAAACCCCAAACCCTCTTCCCCACACTCTTAATTGGATTTATATTAATTGACCTGGTAGTATTAAGATGACATAATATATTGAACCTCTATAATTTATGTCTTCCATGAGACCTCAAAGCACTTTACAAGCCTTAATAGATTGACCATTTGTTGTATCCTAAATGTAGTTCCATTGGATTAATCTGGCAAAATTAATTTAGCTACCCAACAACCCTGGGAACTCGGCAATTATTTTTTAGAGTGGTAAACAGCCATAGAAAGATTAAGTGATGTGTCCAGTGACACCACAGTGATATATGGCAGAGCTTGGAATAAAAATCAGATCTCCCAAGTGCAAGTTCTGTGGTGATCTACAAGCCATTATTATTCTTAACTTCTTCCTTTTGTCCATAAAATCAACACTACAACTGGTATTATAGTGGGAAACCACAGCAAAAAGTTCTAGGACAGGGTATGCACATAATTTGAGTTACCTACCCACGCATAGAATTTATCCTTCCAGGCCTAAATGGACATAGCAGTCATGTTGATTGGTATTTTATGTAGTTTTTCATGTGGAAAAATTCCCCTCTAGAAAGTAGGTGGTTACCATACTCTTCATATTTGACTTAGAAATTTCTTCAGTGTTGAAAACAGTGCATTTACACACACCCTTGCTAAATTCCTATCAATAAGGATACCAGGTACATTTGTCCAAAAGTTGTTGATTTAGTATTTTTTTAAAAGTAATTTGGATTCTTCGGTTTTGCCTTATGAATTTCCAACTTTCTAATCACTTTAGGTTTTGTTGCCAATCTTAAATTTAGTAATATATTAGAAAAAGCATTAGTATATTAAATATTGTAAGAATTCATATAGAAGAGGAAGTCAGCAGTGGTATTTATTCATCAGGATTACATATTTGTACAATTCTTTGGAATGTTAAACTATGCCATTGCTAAATATTTTTACTCTTTGGTTTTTGCTGTGCTGAACAACAAAACTTGGCAAAAAACGGGAGCAGAAGAGATGCTAGTACTTAAACAGGCAATCCATAACAATAAGGAGATAAATAACAGTGATTGTGCTACATCAACACAACATGGTCAAATAAGAGGGCTGAGCAAAATATTGTACTGTACTTTTAACTGGATAAAAAGCTGTATAGAATATGTAGAAAAATCTTACTAAAGATCTATTACAAAATTGGAATGAAATCTTGAGGCATACGGTAAACATATATATATAAAAATAATTTCTTAACCATTTCACAGCTGCTCTGAAAGCATCACACTAATTGCTCTCTGAAAAGGTGAAGCAAATTGTGAAACTGGCCTATCAATATGCCAGTAGCTGATCATATAGCACTAAAGTGAAAATGGAGAAAAGCCAGGTTAGAGAGAACTAGAGCAGGAAGTTGCTTCCAACAGGGAGTTGGATGTCTAAGCATGATGGGAACTGGCCAACTTCAACAAACTCCAAAAGAAAATTCTGAAACTAGTATCGTTCTCACTGTTTCACATTACCACCCATTTTTAATGAAGAAGAGAACACAGGCTGCTATGCCCCTCAATGTATGTGTTGTAAGCCAATCTGGAGACAGAGTTCTGAAAAAAAACTTCTAGGAGTTAGTAATAACTTGAATGCATCTTGAGTTCTCTGCAGTTTACCACTGATCATACCCCAAAAGCTCTCAGTGGAAGCAGATGGTAGAAATAAATAAGGAAAGTTTTGAGGATGGTGGGGTACAGGGTTGATCTCTATATTAATAAAACTATGTGATGGCCCAAGAAAAGTGGCTGCTTAATCCTCATAGCTAAAGTCTTATTACAATTAGGTTGCTGATAGAATGATGAACACAGGGACTCCTGGGGATTTAACCTTCAAAATATTATTAGGCAATTATGTGGCTCCAAGGCACAAACACAAACCCTAAAAGATAACTCATCAGGTATAGCTCGATAAAACAGTTTATACCCACACAGACTTGTGACATGGTGAAAAAAATCAGTGCTTCTGCAGTTAGACTCAGGGGGAAGAGGTACGTTCATTTCTTGGGCCATGCTACAAAGGTGGTGAGGGCTAGCGAGGACACACAGGGATAAATGACCCAGTGGGTATTTGGTACTGTTACAATAAGTGTGTCATTTTAAAAGCTGGATGTGCTATTGAAAACAAAAAGATTTCTTGGCATACTACACTCAAAGTCTTCCCGCAATTGAAAACAGATTTTCATCATATGTGTTTAGCCATTTTTCTGAAAGACGTACTGTGGAAATGGAAATTCAGTTCACTGAAAAACTATAAAGCATTTGAGATAAACATGTAGATTAACAACTTCTTGGCACTGAAAAGCAGATTTTCCAGCATTATGTTCATTAGGCAATATATGCATTTAGTAATGATTAACACATGCCAGAACTGCTCAAGAAACATCAAGGTTTCCATACATACCACAGAAGAATTGGAGATGAATTTAAACCCTGCACTCAAAAATCCTATTGTAGGTATTTCAGCATTGGGTATATCAGTGATTCTGTATCATACTGGGAGAAGATCTGTTAGGTGTCTTCTAAGCTACTGAGGTACTATTCCTTAGTCCCGGTCTACAGGCAGTTTTTAATACCAATATAACCATTTCAGTCGGGGGGGGGGGGGGGGGGCGGGGCGGGGAGAGGGAGGTGATTTTTTTTTAAAAACCAAAATAGTTAAATTGTACAGCCCTCTAGTGTAAATGTAGATACGCCAGTATGTGGATGGGCGGTGTCCCAGAGCACCCCCTCATGGTCTGAGGTGGCCCTACAGACACCATGCCCTGAGTTCCATCTTAGTTCTTCATAATAATTTATATTCAGGCCAGGATACTTATAATAATGCTCCCTTGTGGGGTCTTATTTAGACTTTCCCAAATACAGAGCGTTGTAGCCCCTTCGGGACCAACTGTTCTCCTTCATTCAGGAACTTGTGCCCGTCCTCCTCCTAGATAACAGCAGGTTTCCTCTTCTAGGCACAGGAGCCCCACAGACATCATTCTGGGGCTGTGCTAATATTCAGGCCTGCTGCAGCCTTAAACCTGCTTCTCCCAGCTGTCCCCCTTCGTAGCTCAGTCCTTTCCCCCGCAGGCTGGAAAAGGGCAGCAGGCCTTCCACTGGTGATATCTCTCCTGATATGAAGAAGGAGGCAGCATAGATGCTTCCAGTCTTCCCAGGGCTTGTCCCAGTTGGCAGGGAGCCTTGCCCCACCCTGCCCTACAATTTCCTGGGCTGGGTCCCAGGCCCTCAAAGAAACAGTGGCCTGGGATTCGCTCCTCCAAATTCCCCCACCTCCAGCACTATCTATTCACCCAGGACCATCTTCCTCTGCCCTAATACCTTCCTCTGCCCTTCCCTAGGCCTTTGTCCACTTCAAAAAGTCCCAGGATACACCTGGGGACAAGAGTAGATTGACCTCTAATCCCTACTATTTTTAAAGGAAACAGTCACACTGCTGCACAGTATAAGGGTGTCTCCACACTTGCATAGCTTAGGGCATGTCTACATTACCTCTTAAATTGACATAGGTTAGGTCAATTTACAGCCACCACAGTAATTACTGTAGTATGACTCAGTCATATTCAAATGCAGACATGTATAGTGAGAATTCTCTGTTCATAAATGTAAGGGAAATGAACCTTTGACAGATCACTCATTTCCTTTGTTTACAGAACATTTGCATTAAAAAAGTCTTAAAAAAAGTTTTTAATAAAACTGAACAAAATCCACTTCCCTCCTCAAATAGATTAAATTTGCTTGATATCTGTGACATCATAGCTCTACAACCTCTCCAGCTGTCGATATTTTTTGGGGTGGGGGAAAGGGGTGGAAAAGCAAAACTGACAAAAAATGAAGTTCCTATGTAAAAACACGCAGATTTTTTTTTGGACCTTTTCGTTATCTACAGAGGTGGCTTGTAAGGGTCCTCCCCTCCCCACCCCCCAAAGGCCCAAACTTATTTCCCCCTCTTTGTGGGTCAACTTAAAAAACAATTAAGTTCCCTTATGAGTACATCACATATTCAAATCTGAGACCCATCCCTCCGATAGAGGGATGAAATCAGCTCCCAGCTTCTAAACATGCAAGTGCAGGATTTCCTCTATCCTTTTCCAGAACTGTCCATGCCATTTTCCCATCATAGAAGGAACAAAAGAATTTAGCATGGAAGAACAAGGAGGGAACATAGTACGATGCATAACTGCCCTTTACCCATCATTTCTGTGTATTTATCTCATTCAGAGCACTCCGGGAAGCATAGGAACATAAGTGTTTAGTCCAATTTTCTGTTAACTATATCTTGGGCAAGGAGACCAGGTCTGTAAGAGGAGGTTTTTGGGGGGGGGGGGGGGTTGGGCGGGGGAGAAGGGAGTGGAGTGTTCATGAACTGGGAACCAGTAGGTGGGGAGAGCAGACAGATTAAGATTGGATGAGGAGCTGGGGCAGGCTGGGCAAAGAGACTGGGACCGAGAACTAGTGAAGTAGGGGGAGGCGATTTGAGAGGACCCAGGGTGCAGTATGAAAAATTCCACTGGCTGGGCAAAAAGATTGTGACTGAGCTTGAAAAATGTGAGGGGATGGGAAGTGGAATAGAATCTGGAAGCCAGGATTGAGGAAAAAGACACATTAGATGGGGAACTGGAAAGGTAGAGTCTGGAGATGAGAGACTAGCACTTGCTGGGCAAAGAGACTGGGATTAGGATGAGAAGCCTGGGGAGTGGAGGCTGGGACTGGGGGCAAGGCACATGGGAGATGGGGAAGGGCAGGGAAGAGACAGGGATAGATTTGAAGGAATGGGGCAGAAGGGATCAAGCTTGGGGGCAATGAGCAGAAAAGTGTCTGTGCCTACTAGACCACAACTCCCTCCAAAACAAGGACTGGAATCCAAGATTCATGAATCTCAATTCCTCTGCTGCCAGCAAATATCTGTGAAACCCACTGATGCTGCTCTATTGTTGGTACAGGACTATTATTGGTTACTTTGTTAGCTCAAGTGGCAGAGGTCTACGTAGATCTAAAAGTTCCAAAACTGCTGATGGGTGTTAATATGATGCGAAATTATGGAATTTCTGCTTTTTCAGTTTAATATTTTAAAAATATGGAATTACACACACATACAAATACATTAAAGGATGAAAGTTACAATGCCAAGCTCTCAAGTTCAGAAATGCCAGAAAAAGGTTTCCTGAATGGTGAATAAAAATTGGTTGTTAAAAAAAACCCCACCAGACTTTTACAAGTTTAAAGCAAATATGGATGTATATTTTAAAAATAAACTTATTTAAAATTAAATATGAAATTGAAAACCTATGTAAAAATTATAATTTATTAAAATCATTTAAATTAAATACAAAAAATATTAAAGCAGTACATTTTTGCTGCCACATTTTAAAGAGTCTTGTGGAAGTCCCCCACTGAATTGATTGAAGTCATTTGCTAAGCACCAGGAACCAGAGTTGGCTGAAGAACTAAACCAGATTTTGACAGCAGCATCCTCTCCTGGAGGTACAGAGAGAATATTTCTCTCATTTTTGTTTATTCAACTAGTTTGGTTCAATGACCAGTTCATTCAAAGTTAAGAAACCAATAGGAAGGTGAAAAATAATGGAATTTGTTTTCTTCTTCCAACTTATTAATTAAAAACTAGGTTTGAGAGGATGAGATCTACTAGTTCTAAAATCTTAAAAGTACATGTTAAATACAAAAGATGTTTTGATAAAAGTTTTGATTTCCCCCCGCATATGTATCTCACACATTTAAGGTAGTTTTAGTCAATAAAAAAATAAAATGATGTTTTGGGGCTTTTAAAATTGATTTTCCATCTAAATACAGCAGGACACAAATCACAAGTAAAAAATTAATCATCTACTAAATAAGAACTGCATCATTCACCATTTTCTAAATATAAAAAAATGGAAAAGTTAAGAATATGAATAAATGGAGGTTAACCTATTGAATAGCTCAAATAAATGTATATAGCTATAGTGTATCTGCCTGGTTAGCGAAAAGAAGCATCAGATTTAGGGTAAAGGCTATATTTAGTTGCAACTTAACATGTTTTAAGGGGTATGAACCAAAGAGAATCAACCTTTCTTTACAAAAATAACTAAAAAGTATAAATGAAAAACATGATTAAAATAAATTATTTAAAGCAAGATTTCCTCCTGTGATTTAAAAAGCTTTGATTTAAATCAATCCACTCCAATTGACTGTGGAACCGTAATTTGGCCCCCTATGCATATGTATGGTACAGTCTTTAATTACATGATCACATTTTTTTCCAATGGACTCCTGCCTCATTCAGTGGACTGGGAGGACCTACTCTGGGGATTAATCAGTCAGGTGGAAAAAAACAGTATGTAATTAAAGACTATCATAATGCACATGCATAAGTGGGCCAAACAAGGGCAACCTTCATTTTGGCATTTCCTAACTTTTGATGGCTTGATTTTGCACCAGCCTCGATGCTGTTTTAATATAGTTTTTCACATATACTATCTATACAGCTTATTCCTGTAAATTATGGGGAATAAACTCTACTGATATTAAGCATCTTTATACCAGTACAGCTTCCAATGATTTGTACCACTTTAACGATTAGTTTCTAAATGAATATAGTTAAAGCGGGGGGGAAAATTGTGTAGACAGGCCTTAAGTATCTCTAAGTTCAGTTTAAATGATCCAGTTTTGAAGGAAATGAGCTGTCATGAAGAGTTGGTCACAGACAGACAGATTTTACACCTTAGTGCAACATTCTTCACATCTTCAATGGTCTTATGAAAGCCACAGCCATCCTTGTTTGAAGTTAACATTTCATGTTTGCAATGGAAAATTCTCAGGGAACTGTGGTTTCATACACCCAAAGTCACTTCCATTTCAAGCAGGTTTTAAGAAAAACGAATCAACAAAACCCCCAACCCTATAGTGGTGATTCCTGTATATCTTCAGTTATTTTGTGTCTGTACTAAAAGAAACCATGTTATTTAGTGAAGTAATGCACATTGTTCTGCAAAGATTTTGAGTATGTAGATTTTCACTACTTTCAGCATAAATATGCTGCCATAAAGGGCAGCGAACTAAGCACCTGGACACAGCTTTAAATATCCTAAGGTGGTAAAGAAACGGGATTGATGCAGAAGGCAGCATATTCATCTTTGGAGCAAAAATAAATAGGATAATCACTACTGCTGCTGGGGAAATTTGAATAACTGGAAATACTCACTGCTACATTAAATATGTTGGTGACAGAACTTCTAGTAGCGGTTACAAATATACACACACTATTAAAGCACAGAAGGATGAGTATTAGAGGTAGAGCTTCATATCAGAAACATATTTTGAATCAAATTCTGCACTGAATGTCCGTGTAGAATTTCCATGACTTCATCTAGAGTTTTACATTTACACATGAGGCCACAATTTAGACCATAAAAAGCAGAATACAAATTTTTGATGGGTCCCACAAAAACAGCAGCTGCTTTTTGTTTCAAATTTCTTGGCATTGGAATAACAGCAAAAATCCTTTTGCCAAACAACCACTAGATATTTATTGACAGAATTGCACTGACTGAGTCAGATTATTTTTAAATGGCAAATTTTGGCTGAGAATGCTTTGCCTATAATTAAACATAAGTGCAAGACATGAATGACCAGCATACTACACAAAATACAAAAGACTAAACAGATTGAACAGCACATTAATAATATTAAACCAAGAAAGAGAGGGGACTGTATACAGTAGTTATTTCTCTATGGTTTATGGACTGTGAACAGAACTTTTTCATAAGCAAAGAATGTTAAAAATCCACGAGTAATTATCTGGTTATGCTGCTTTTAAAGGCACTAACAATAAAACCAGAAGTTTTATATCACTAATAGGAATCTATCATTGCAGGAATGTTTTCTGTAGCTAATAGACTTTATTTGGGAACAAAATGAAAACTGCAGTGATTTTGTGCCTATTCTAAAGCCCTCTGAAGTGGAAAGAAATGGAAAGACTCCCACTGTCTTCAACAGGCTTTGGATCAAGCCCTTTGAGACTTTTCTCTCTCACACACACTACACTCACACAGAAAGAGTATTGTTTTTGTTATATAAATTTTCCATCACAAAATAGTTTGTTAAAATGAAGTTACGGATACAGACATGTATTTAGGAAGGTTAAAAAAAAGCAAAACCCCTCAAATTTCAGAAAACTAGGAAATGCAGTTAATGTTCTGCTTCTTAAAAGACATTCAAACACGCCCTGCCTCAGAGATGCCTGCTGCTGCTACCATCCTTAACGAAGACTGCAAAACAACTGCCTTTAGAAGGCTCTCTTTCACCAAGAATTTGTAAAATGCTGTGTGTGTACAATACAGGACAGTAAGGAAGTCCATAAAGTAGCATAAGAATGGCTTGATTAAGACTGAGGTATTCTAGTTTTTGTACTCATTGATAAAATAGAACTGTTTGTTATGGTTTGATAAGGAAACATGAAGTTGATTTTGTTAAGGCAGGGAGTTGGGGTGCGGGAGGGAGTGCGGGCTCTGGGAGGCAGTTTGGGTGCAGGCTCTAGGCTGGGGCGGGGGTTGGGGTGCAGGAGGGGGCCAGCGCTTACCTCGGGCGGCTCCCGAAAGTGACTGGCACACCCCTCTGGCAGTGGCTCCTAGGTGGAGGCCCACAGCGTTTCTGCGCGCTGCTGATCACAGGCACTGCCCCCGCAGCTCACATTGGCCAGTTCCCAGCCATTGGGAGCTGCGGGGGCGGTGCTGGGGGTGGGGCAGCGCGGAGACCCCCTCCCTGCACCAGGGGCTGTAGGGCTGTTCCAGCCACTTCTGGGAGCAGTGTGGAGTGAGGGTGGGCAGGAAGCCTGCCTTAGCTCGGCAGCGGCCCCAGGCACTTTAAAATTGCCTGGACCCCTGGGCAATTCTCCACTTCCCCCCACACTGTCAGTGGGCCTGCTCCTGGGGCTGGAGAAACTTCAGCTGCATCAGACTCCTTTACACCCTGCATACAGTACAGTATGCCCAGGGATGTCAAGCCCATTCAGAGGAGATGACTGAATTCCATGTTAGCCTCAGATATAAATTCCAGACTTCATACTTCACACGATCCTCAGTGGAAAGTCCACTGATGTCAGAGATCAAAAGAAGAATATGTAATATAAAATGACATAAAAATAAACAAAATTTTACCTATTTATTATTGATTCAATGCCTTCTTGTAACATTCAGTATCACTCAGTGGGAAAATATGCTCCCCTTTAGGACTGTTATTCCTGCCCTTTGTTTCTCTTCCTTCTCCATTTTTCTCCCATTAACTTGTCTATGCGTCCACCCTCTGAATTTCTTTCCCAACAGAATGACCTATTACTACCCTTATATACTTTTGATTTGCTAAAAACATCAACAATAGTTAATGTTGACAATTAATTATTATCAGGCTTTCGAGGTGATACACCAATGAGATTAATAGGGGACAGGGAATTCACCACTCAGCCATTATTTCAGGCTGTCTGCAGACACCATGACATCAGTTATACGCTGTTCACATTTGGACATTTCTCTCTGCAACCAAATGGGTTGGAAACTTACTTTATAAAAAATTGAAAACGTACATTGTCCACGAGTAGGTCATTTGGGTCACAAATATATTAGGCAGGCCATGACACCCTGATATAGATTTTAGAGAGGCCAATGATGTGGTTATCTACTATTGATGGGGACTAGCCTCACCAGCCCTAACAAGCAGCCATTCCTGCTAAATTGCTTTTTTAAATACACACACACACGCCCTAGTGGATCGGTATATTCTTTTAATAAAAAAAACCTATATGCACATTCATACACATACCCAAACTTGCATGTGTCCTAATGATCATTCTAAGATAAAAAAGTCATACCTTTTTGCAGACTTGCTCAAAATTAATCTCTCCTCCAAGAGCAAGTTTGGTTACTTGATCCGGTTTTATTTCCTGTGGAAAAAAAATGTTTACTTTTCTTAGACATGTGTAATAACAGTACTTTATAATAACGTTTATGAAGAAGGTAAATCTTAGAAAGGTTTAGTAAACTTTGACCACTCCTACTAATTTAAAGGAGAATAGGATCAGTTCTCTAAAGATGGCATAGACACCAATATTTCTGTACACTTACAGGTAAAACTTTACTGAATTTACTTGCAAAATGTTGCCTTACATATTTAAAACCGGACTCTTCCTAATCTATTTATATCATATAACCAGGTACTGTTGTGATGGCTACTAAAGTCAATGGGAGTTTTGAATGAGTACAGTCTGCAGGATCAGATCTTATTTTTAGAAACACTCTAATTGCCTGAATTTGTCACTTAAAATAGACTATGGGAGGTTTAGAAATGCCCATTTACCAGAGACTCTCAAATCTTTCCTGCGTAAATATATAGATTTGATTACAGCCCTGTAATTGAGGTTGAAAGGGAAAATTACTTACCTGTAATTCCACTTCTCTGAAGCTATCATCTATGCAGGATTCTCACACCAGAAGGGAGAATCCTGCACAGCAGGCATCTTTAGAGAAGTACATTTTAAACAAACTGTTACCACAATTAGGACGGATGTATGCATTAAAAAGAATATTAAAATCCTTATTAATCTTAGCAACTGTACATATTCAATAACTATTTTAGAGTTTATATAGGCTTGTTTTTTTGTTTTTTTATGGGTACTGAAGAAAATAAATTACATTATAGATTGTTTGCCATATGTCCATTTTAAAACACAGTTTATATTTCTAGATTACATAAGGACCAAGTGACTTCCTACATATCTAAATTATAATACAAGTCATTTATACTGGTAGAGGAAGAAATTGACAGTTAAGCTCTGGGCTACCCATCACCAGGCCCTGCTTTGTTACTGGTGGTGCTAATGTTTGAGGCAAATAATTCATAAAATAGATATTCAAATAGGCAGAAAGCTGGGAAGCAACTTAAACATGACAAAGAGTAGTAAATGAGTCCCGTGTTTGCAGTGTGATATGGCAGCAAAGAGACTAATGCAACTTTCGGCTGTATATGCAGAAGCATTGTGTTGCGGAGCAGGGAGATAGCAGACCCTTGTGTCTGTGTTATACCCACAGCTGTAACAGTGTTCAAACATGGATACCTCAGAAGAAAATTCTAGGGAATGAGTTCATAACAGCCAGAGCAATTAGTGGTCTAGAGCAGTTGATTTACGTGCAAAGATTAAGTGCTATATATGCACACCTTGCTATTTGATGACACAATAGTCTATAAATAGCTAAAAAAAGTGAACATTAAGGAGAGAGGGTCCTCATTTCCCCCTGCTTACCTACCAATGAGCATTCCAGTCCTTCTGCTTTACACTCTTCTTAGTCACTTTTTCCTACTTTCAGTTTTGTACATCTTATACTGCGCCCCACAACTAGTCTGCCTGTCGTCATCTGCTAGCCAGTCTCATGCTACTTCCTGAAATCCCTCCTTAAACTCTACTTTCTAGGCAGTTCCTCCTTTTATCATTAATAATCCACACACGTTTTCTTCTCTTACAATGTTGTCCTGTGTACATCTTATTTAGCTCGTTAGCTCTTCTAAGCATGGAATGTGTTTTATCTATGTCATTAAGTGTTGTGTAAAACATATGTGCTTTACAATAATTAATGAGTAACAGCTGCAGCATAGTCAAGTATAACCAAGAGTAATGGGATGAAATTAAGGGAAAATACATTTGATATGAATGTTAGGAAAAACCTCGACAGCGAGATCTATTAACTTCTAAAATCATGGCCCAGTGGCACTGGAAGAAGCTCAATCACAAGTCGACGCATTTAAAACCAGATTGAAAACATAGTAAATGTACAATAGGAAACAATCTTGCAATGGCAGGTAGACAGACTGGATGACCTAACAGGTATTTTCACCCCTAGAATCTATGATTCGGTTTTCCATGACTTTTCAAATACTACACTGATGGGAAAACTAGGACAGAGTGGGTAAGTGATGTGCCCACAGTAAGTCACTGGGCTAAGAATTAGGAGGTTCGACTCCATACACAGTCCACTAGACAATGCTTCTTTCCTATGCGAAATTAGGGAAGCAATTTAGAAAAAACCCAGACATTTTAAGTGGGAATTTTTGCTTATTTTTGGAACTGAAATACACTAAATGGAGTACAAAGCTATAATGTACATTGCAAAGGGAATCTATACAATAAATTAATGGTATAATCCTTATAACTATGGTAAAACTATCAAAAATTGCAAGTAAAATCAATTTAAAATGAGCTATCATAAGGGTATGGGAAAGAACAGCATAAATTCCAGAGGAAGGCGCAGTCTTCCCCTTCCTCTCATATACATAGAGGGTGGGTGGAAAGGACAGCAGAAGCCAACAAAAATTAGTGGCAGCAGAGGTGTTGCAGGTCTCTGCCCTTACTCCAAGGGAGCCAGTGGAGAAGGCGGCCTCCACTCACCCCATATTTCTGCGGGGGCCAATAGAGACTAGAGTCAGATGAGCCCAGGCAGATCTATCCCACAAACATCCACTCCCTAACCCTCCGTGGGAGGAAGAGGGTATTGAACAGCAGAAACTACCAGAGACCATCTTAAGCTAATTGTACTAAAATGTGTTGGGGTTCCCCCGAGACTTCTTCCACTTGGTTCTCCAAGAACTTAGTTTGACTCTAGTCTCATTACTCAGGCTCCTTTATTTGGCATACAGCAAAGCTACACGAATAGATAAGACTTAAGGATAGAGGGTGGGCATAGGGCATATCAACATCCAGTGTTACACAGCAAATCTCTGCTTTTATATACATTAAAACATTACAATGCATTTACTATACATCACACTAGACATTTGGGGATTGGCTTGGTCACTTCGTAGAAACCAATCTCTGTACAGCATGCACTGTCTATGAACGACTTATCCTTTACCTTATCTTACGTTCCAGGCCTATCTTATTTACTGTTTTCTTGTCCGTTGTAAATGGTTTCCTGGGTCTTTCCCCTTATTTTAGCTAGTACAGACATTCTGTTCCTAGCCTGCTGATTCATTCACTTCCCTAATCCAGTCTCCTAAGAAATGAGGCTTCACCTATGAAGCCTGGCAAAGGGGTGTGTTTCAGAGTCCTGGCTCCAACTGAAGCGGGAACATCTAAACTGCTATTTTTAGTTCCATAGCGTTAGCCCGAGTCAGTTGATCTGAGCTCGGAGACTTGCTGACATAGGGTCGGAGGTGTGGGTGAGGGGAGGAGGAAAATACAGACATCTTTAGAAAAGTTAAGCTGAATTTCATTCAGCCTAGACCATGAAAAATTTACCACTCAGTTAAACTTCAATTTTCTTGTCAGTTTCATTTTCTGATTCTTAAGAACACAAATCAATAACATTTCATTAGTGTTCTAAAATCATGTCTTAGAAGCTTTTCAAAAGGAGGCTGGATAGCCATCTGTTTTGAATGGTTTTTTAGACACAACAAATCCTGCGTCTTGGGTAGAGGGTTAAACTAGATGACCCTTGTGGTTCCTTCTAACTCTATGGTTACTATGATGTCCTTTGGGTTCACAACAATTCAGAAAAATGTTTAAAATTTTAACACCACTACACTGAAATTTAATACAAGAAAGCATTTCTATTCATATTAAGGTTTATATTCAAACTTAAAGTTTTGTAAAACCATACTTTCAGTTTAAATTGATAACAGTCTTATCTTATGTTGGTTTCCCTGACAGAAATACTTAGTAAAGTCTATGCCAAAACTCAAAAAAGAGTTCTTTTCCCAACCATATACATTTTCCATGCACTAGCAATAGTTTTAGCAGGTACAGAATTGTCTGCTAATTCCCCAGCAAATACTACAAAATGTCACTTCCTAGTTTGAGCCTTTTAGAGCACACTAAAAAATATTGTTCTTTGATACTTGATACAATACACATAGCAGGACATCCTAAGCAATGTGGTGGTACAGATATTGGTGCCATTATCTACAAAAGTAGATTAACTCTGCACTTAAAAAAACCTACAAAAAGAGCTTATCCTATGGGTGTAGTTCAATACAACAGACTGCAGACTTGGCATGCTGGTTTATCTGTCCACAGTGATAATGTGAAGTCTAAAAAAAGACTAAACATTTTCATTTTCATCCCAATGGTAAAAATCAAACTTTTATGAAAAACAGACCATAGTTAAGTCCACATTTGGACTTGCTAGTTGTTTACACTGGTAATAGAATACAGACCCCAGTTGAGTACCATCAAATGATAGTTCAGTGGTCTTTACGAAATGAGTTGCTGATCCCAGTTTAAAGTAGATAGGTGCCTACCTCACAAAACAGACCAGCACAACTGCTTCAATAAATCAATGGTTACTTAGCTTACAGTAACTGATTCTTCAAGATATTTTCTCCATGTGGATACCACTCTTAGTGTGCATGCACCCCACGTGCACGAGATAGGATTATTTTGGCCAGCAGTGTCCACCAGGGCCACGCCTGAACCCTACCTATCCTTGCACGTCCTCACTTAAGGGCATTAAGGGCAAACTGGGCCCAATAGTCTCTCAGTAATTTCATCAATATAGAATCCCCGAGTATGACTCTGAAGTATCAGGGAAGGAGGGCATGTCATGGGATCTATGTGGACAACATGTCTTGGAGAATGACAGTTTATGTAAGTAACCATTCTTTATTCAAAGTATCTGTCCACAGGGATCCCACTCTTGGTGACTAACAAGCAGTTACCTGTTGGCTTGGAGATGAGTGCTAGGCATCCCACTAAAACAATGACTGTAGAGACAGCCCTACCAAACTGGCTTCCAATCTGAAAGGGTCCATTAAAGAATAGTGCCCTGTAAAAGTTTGGACAGAGCTCAGTGTAGCTGCCCTACAATTTCAAAAATAGGGACATTCTTCAAACATGCAGCTGAGACCGTCTGTGCTCAAGTAGAATAAGCTCTAATGTGGTGGGTGGATCTAATCTGGCTAACCTGTAACATGCTCTTATAAGGTTGGAAACTTATTTTGATAATCTCTGTAAGGATGCTACCTGACCCTTAATGCCATCAACAAAGTCATGAACATTCCACGTGTGTTCCTGAATGATTTTGTCTTGTTAGGGTAATATGATGATGCTCTTACCCCATCAAGTGTAGAACATTTAGCTTTCCCCACAGCAGCTTGGAGATCAAATTTCTTAAGTACTCCAATAGAGGAGACTCCGGTACTGGAGCTATGAATAGATCAGCTGGTACAGTGAAAGGCATTGAATATGTGGTGCTGAGACATCCAATGCTGTAATGTCCATTGATACTGTGAAGGTTGTCATCAGTATCAGGGGTGAAGTGGTGGATGTTAAAGGTGGTGCTGATGTGTACAGTATCAGCATTGTACTGGAAATAGTGTGGGCTTTGTTGATTAAAGGATCTATTGGTGACACTTTGCTCTTTGATGTTGGTGTACCAGAATAGGACTTTCAGCTGTGACTCGGTGGATGAAGCCTGAGAATTTTTAAGTCCCTTGCTCAAGGTTGGTGAGAGTGACCTATACGTTGATCCTCCACTGGAGCGGTACTCTTTTCTTCCTCTCTTAGAAGTTACTGAGGCAGTAGAGGAGTGGGGGTTGTGCGAGGAGGCAGTGTAGGAGCTGGAAGCTGAGCCTCAGTTAGCCGGTGCCAAAGCAGTGAGAATGATTTGCTCCAGGTTTCTCCGAGTCAGAAATGGAAGGCCTCATGGACTTTTCCAGCAGCAACAATTTAAGCTTCACCTACCTATTTTTAAGAGTCCTTTTACAAAATAAACTACATATAGGAGGATCTTTGCATCACCATCAATGTGGCCATGGTGCATACAATTGTATAAGATGCATCCAAAGCAGCCTGCAGGGAATTTCTAGCTATTAGCAGACCCTCTAGCATGATGAATTTTAATTCTTCCATGTGCTCCTGCAGAAGTCTTTCCATAAACAGACACAATCACATCCCAATGCAGAAAGTCATTTTGCCAGAAGCATCTAGTAGTTAGCAATGCATATGTGGAGATCAGGAGAGGAGCAATTTTTTTTGCCAACCAGATCCAGTCTTAGGGTTCTTTTTCTTTTGTTTTAGGGGGCCCTTGCTGCTTAGATCTTTCCTGAGCAGCCATGACAACAAGTGAGCCTGGCATGGAATACAAATAAAAGTCCTTGACTCCTTGGAGAGGAACTTGGTACCATCTATCCACGCTCTTGGAAATGGCAAGTACGGACAATGGAGTCTGCCACAAATCTTTTGCAGCTGTAACAATCCATCATTAATAAACATGGCAAATCTACCAGGCATGGAAGGGAGCAGAAATCTCTAGTGTCTTGAGGGACTTCTCTTGCCTTACTTCTGGGGATGTCAAGGGTCTTTGAACACCCTAAAATCATTCGTTGGACAAGGCATGGAGGGAATGATTGCCACTTCGGGAGTAGGGGTGAAGGGGTGACGAAACTGCTACCAGGATCAATTGCTTCTCAATTTCTGCCTGTTGATCCTCCTAATTCTTATGGGAAAGGTGTTTTGCCTAAAAGGGGGGCAGAAGATGGATTGTGGACACATGGCTGCCTATCCCAAGGTGCCCAATAGCACCATGGCCCATAGCATATATTTATTACTGGACTGATGGACAGAAGATACAAAGGGGCTTGTTCTTTGAGACCCAAGCTCCCATGGAGGGGATGCCCATGGAGGGGAAGGGGATTGAACACAAGAGGAGTCTCTACAAGGTCTCCCAGTGGAGAAGATGAAAAGGAATACACATCCTCCAGTAATGGGGCAACACTTTCTGCTGGGCTAAACCACTCCCATATCACTTCTAATTGGGTAGGGGAAGTAGACTGTACCTCAACTGCTGTACGTGGTGCTGTGGTTTTGGTGACTGAAGACTAGTTAGCACTGTTGGCATTGTACAAGCCAACAATGGGGATTTTGGTCCAGGCCCACAGGCAGGTCACTTGGTGTCACATAGGGGCGAAAACAACCTCTACTGTTGGGTAGTGAAAAAGCTGGTGCCAGAGTAAGTGCCATAAAAAGGCACATAGCGGATCTAGTCAATACTGCATACACTCTTTTCATAAAAGATACCGAAGGGCCCAAGAGTCGCATTTTAGGCCACTGGTTGATCTTCAGCTGTGGAGCTTGAGACAAATCTTACATGTTGAACTAGGTCTCAGTTACGAGGGTCTTGAACAAGGAGACCTCCATCTCATCTTATCTCTAGAGTGAGACTCCTTCTTACCCCCTTCCTGAAGAAGTCAACAATGGATTGAAGTCAGTAACTGGAGTCTCAGATGTTTCAACCCTAGAGCCCAAGGTGCAATCAGAGCTTACTGGAGGGAGGACTAAGCCTTAGCTGTATCCTCCTTCTCCGGGTCTAAAAAGGCTTTCATGGAGCGCTTCAGAAGAAATAACTTTAGAAGGCATCCCTAGTCTTTGAGTCTGCTTGAAAAGAGTGGCAGATGGAGCAATGGTTATGGATATACCCTTTGCCTACACAAACCAGGCACTTAGAATGCCCATCACTGAGTGGCACAGAAGCATCAGAGGGGCATGTCTTAAACCCTGGAAATTTAGCTTCCATAACAATTGCTTGAGTACCAGCAGCAGGATAGAGGGCTCTGAGCCTAAATATGAAAAATTAGTAAAAAATAGCAAATCCTTTTTTTTTTTTTTTGTTAAAGCCAATAGGCAAACTAAGGGGCTAGTCTACACTAGAATCCCTAGTGGTGCAGCTGTACCGATGTAGCTGCACCCCTCTAGTGCTGCTAGAGCAGACACTTTATGGAGAGCTTCTCCTGTCATAGAATCATAGAATCTCAGGGTTGGAAGGGACCTCAGGAGGTCATCTAGTTCAACCCTCTGCTCAAAGCAGGACCAACCCCAACTAGATCATCCCAGCCAGGGCTTTGTCAAGCCTGACCTTAAAAACCTCTAAGGAAGGAGATTCCACCACCTCCCTAGGTAACCCATTCCAGTGCTTCACCACCCTACTAGTGAAATTTTTTTTCCTAATATCCAACCTAAACCTCCCCCTCTGCAACTTGAGACCATTACTCCTTGTTCTGTCATCTTCTACCACTGAGAACAGTCTAGATCCAACATAGCATTTTCCACACTGGCGCTTAGGTCAGTGTAACTTACGTAGCTCGTAGGGCTGGCTTTTTTACACCTCTGAGCAATTTAAGTTATACCAAAATAAGCATTAGTATGTAGAAGCCCTAAGGGCTGGTCCACACTGGGGCGGGGGATCAATCTAGGAAACGCAACTTCAGCTACGAGAATAGCGTAGCTGAAGTCGACGTTTCCTAGATCGAACTAAGATTACTTACTGCGGGTCCACGTGGCGCAGGCAGGCTCCCCCGTCGACAGTGCTTCCTCCGCTCGGCGAGCAGGAGTTCCGCAGTCGACGGGGGAGCGCTTCTGGGATCGATTTATTGTGTCCAGATGAGACACGATAAATCGATCCCAGAAGATCGCTCTCTACCCGCCGAATCGGGCGGGTAGTGTGGACCTACCCAAAGAGTCATGTACTTACCTAACACCACCACCATCTAATTACTAATTATAACTTGGTTTCAGTGAAGCAGGCACACACAACAGGGGTTCTGTCTTGTTGCCAGGGGCAGCAAGTTGGGTTCACACCAATCCTTTCTGACCTCAGATTTGTGGGGAAGGGGCAAGAACATTCAGGGCGCAGGTACAACTCCAATGGCCACCGCTGGCCAAAAGATTCCCATCTTATGTGCACATGCATTAAGAGTTGGATCCATGTAGACAAATACTTAAAGAACCGAAAGCTGGCTTCCTTATTGGCAACCTCTGCACAGAAGCTAAGGATGAAATTGGCATAGAAAGCATATTCTCTCATTCTGAGAAGTGCTCTCTTCCAGGACAGGGTCCAAGCACTTAATCAGGAGTGTAGGGAAGCTTGTTCGTCCACTGCTGTACTCATTCTATGTATAAACAGAAGATTTTAGTTTCCAGTGGTATCAAGTTGGCACCTTTCACAAGCAGTAGCATTTTAAAACATTTTGAAAAGAAAATTTTAGTTTTTAATGTTTTATGTACAGAAATATAATTTCCCCTTTATAGCTAAATATTCCACACTAATTTTTCCATTGTAATTCAATACCTTTCTCTCCTTGATAACCCTTCTATATTTTTTCATCTCTTTTTTGTTTTTTATTCTCTTTTCTTCTATGTAACCGTTCTCCAACCCAATGTTTCTCCTGTATATCACCTGCTTGCCAATTCATTCATCCAGTTAACAAGCTGGATATTACATGAAAGTAGATTTCTTCAGTACACAGTGGAAAAAAAATAAATTTTATTAAAAAGATTAGTGACATGTCAAACTGAAGACTGGTGTCACCAAAAGTTAAAAAACACAAAGCAAATTTTGATATTAGAAAGCAAAATGAAATGTTTCCTTAATGTGCGTATTTAGCAATCAAATTATTTTAAACACAAACTTGAAAATAAGTAATATTTGAATCTGAAATGGTTGTGATAAATACCAAGCAGAAATGGCATTTGCAATTTTAAATTCAGATAAGAACAGCCATACTGGGGCAGACCAAAGGTCCATCTAGCCCAGTATCCTGTCTTCCGACAGTGGCCAATGCCAGGTGCCTCAGAGGAATGAACAGAACAGGTAATCAAGTGATCCATCCCGTCGCCCAGTCCCAGCTTCTGGCAAACAGAGACTAGGGACACCATCCCGGCCAATCTTGGCTAGTAGTCATTGATGGACCTATCCTCCAGTTCTTTTTTGAACCCTCTTATAATCTTGGCCTTCAAACATCCTCTGGCAAGGTGTTCCACAGGCTGACTGTGCATTGTGTATGGAAAAAATACTTTGTTTGTTTAAACCTGCTGCCTATTAATTTCATTTGGTGACCCCTAGTTCTTGTGTTATGAGGAGTAAATAATACTTTATTTACTTTCTCCACACCAGTCATGATTTTATAGACTTCTATCATATCCCCCCTATAGTCATCTCTTTTCCAAACTGAAAAATCCCAGTCTTATTAATCTCTCCTCATATGGCAGTCATTCCATACACCCCTAGTAATTTTTGTTGCCCTTTTCTGAACCTTTTCCGATTCCAATATACCTTTTATAAGATGGGGCGACCACATCTGCACACAGTATTCAAGATGTGGGCATACCATGGCTTTATATAGAGACAATATGATATTTTGTGTCTTATCTATCTTTCTTAATGATTCCCAACATTCTGTTTGCTTTTTTTGACTGCCACTGCACATTGAGTGGATGTTTTCAGAGAACTATCCACAATGACTCCAAGATCTCTTTCTTGAGTGGTAACAGCTAATTTAGACCCCATCATTTTATATGTATAGTGGGGATTATGTTTTCTAATGTGCATTACTTTGCATTTATCAACACTGAATTTCATCTGCCATTTTGTTGCCCAGTCACCCAGTTTTGAGAGATCCTTTTGTAGCTCTTCGCAGTTTGCTTGGGACTTAACTATCTTGAATAGTTTTGTATCATCTGAAAATTTTGCCACCTCACTGTTTACCCCTTTTTCCAGATCATTTATGAATATGTTGAATAAGATTGGGCCCAGTACAGACCGCTGGGGGACATCACAATTTACCTCTCTCCATTCTGAAAACTGACCATTTATTCCTACCCTGTGTTTTCTATCTGTTAACCAGTTACCAATCCATAAGAGGACCTTCCCTCTTATCCCATAACAGCTTACTTTGCTTAAGAGCCTTTGGGGAGGGACCTTGTCAAAGGCTTTCTGAAATCTAAGTACGCTATATTCACTGGATCCCCAATGTCCACATGCTTGTTGGCCCCCTCAAAGAATTTGAGTAGATGTGAGGCATGATTTCCTTTTACAAAAACCATGCTGACTCTTCCCCAGCAAATTATGTATGTGTTTGACAATTTTGTTCTTTACTGTAGTTTCAACCAGTTTGCCCGGTACTGAAGTCAGGCTTACCGGCCTACAATTGCTGGATCACCTCTGGAGCCCTTCTTAAAAACTGGCATCACATTAGCTATCCTCCAGTCATTTGGTACAGAATCTGATTTAAATGATAGGTTACAAACTACAATTAGTAGTTCTGCAATTTCACATTTGAGTTCCTTCAGAACTCTTGGGTGAATACTCTGGTCCAGGTGACTTATTACTATTTAGTTTACCAATTTGTTCCAAAACCTCCTCTAATGACACCTCAATCTGGGACAGTTCCTCAGATTTGTCACCTAAAAAGAATGGCTCAGGTTTGGGAATCTCCCTCACATCCTCAGCTGTGAAGACTGATGCAAAGAATTCATTTAGTTGCTCTGCAATGGCCTTATTGTCCTTGAGTTCTCCTTTAGCATCTCGATTGTCCAGTGGCCCCACTCGTTGTTTAGCAGGCTTCCTGCTTCTGATGTACTTAAAAAAAATTGTTATTACTTTTTGAGTCTTTGGCTAACTGTTCTTCAAATTCTTTTTTGGCCTTTCTAATTATATTTATACTGAATATGATTACTTTGAATGCAGTGCAGTCTATAGTGTACTGAGTGATTTCCAAACACGGATGGAGACAGACCTTGAGTTGAAGGGAATACAATCTAAACATATATTAGAATGTATTTCATAAAATAGCTTCAAACTGGAAAAAAACTAAAACAAAAAACTGACAGACTAGGCAACCACATAAATTAGAGATGGAGATCCTTATATCAAAGCAGGAGTGTTCAACTACAAATATATTCTCAGCTGTCTTCTCCAGCACAGCTTTAGATAATTCAAAGGAAAAGTATGTCAACACTTACTTTGGGAGACAATTACAAAGTCTAAGAGCCCTCATTGGTAGGAAATTCTGCCTGATATTCAGTCAACATTTTGTTGTTTGACTTCATTCCATTAGTCCTACTTATATTCCCATATGCTATTTAATTGTTCTCCCTCCCGAGTGTTTACATCCTTTAAAATACTTACAGTTAGCTATATTCCCCAATCATCAACAGCATACGTCTTCCCTTTTAAATAAACCAATCTACTCTTTTAATCATTTTTTCTTGATCCACCCTAAAATTCCCTCTGATAAAGACAACACTTTTCTGGTATTTGGAGGAACTATAATACTATGATGATGAATGACAATATTAGAACATAGATAGATGATGGATAGTACTGCATTGTCCAGAACAATACAAAGTATTCTAGATGAAGTCTCACTAATGCCACAAAGAGGGAATTTGCTTAGACTGTTGGGTGACAAGACTGAATGCAATGTGAAAGTGTATTGAATTTTTTGCCATCACGTTATATTACAGATTTGTACCTAAATAGCTGTCCACGCTGGTGCTTAGAAAGCAGTAATACCCAAGAATCTTTTGCCCATTATGTTTCCATGCTTCAGATTATTTTTCCACAAATATACTAACTAGATTTTTTTTTCTAGTTGTTCAATCTCACCTTGCTATTTCCTATCAACATGTTTAGATTCTGTATAGGTCTGAGTAGGGAAGGACTTTTTCAGACTAGCTCAGCGTTCCTGAAGTGCCCTTTTCTAACAGTTTATGGCTGAACAGTCTAATGTCATGATTAGTTTGAGCCCCCATTTCTGTCTCATCTGAAAAAGCTGGAAATTTAGTTAAGAACAGACGTACTCTGACTGACAGTTGCAGCGTGTTACCGTTCTGGGATATGTGCTGTGCTACAAAGAGGCAGAGTGTATATTGGCAACTCATGGGGAAAAGTTCCAAGCAGGGTTGGACATACACTTCAGTAAAATAATCCAGCTATGGTCTACATAGAGGGTTTAATATTTTCCAATTAGAAACAAAATCTACAATAGACATCAGTTGGGTTCAATTGTTGAACCCTGTTTCCAAGGATCTTGGTGCCAGTAAAAAGTTTATTTTCTAAATGGCCTGCTGATTGCCTGATCAACAGGAGAAAAGGAGAGTGACATCAGTCTGGGATGGTGTATCTGAAGTGGCAGAAAAACATTGCGTCATGGCATGATTTACAAATTCAAATCCTGTAACACCTATTGTGATCCAAATCTACATGAATTTTTACAGATGGGAATCTCATTAAGGTTCTATTGTAACAATAAAAAAACACCCAAACTATTTCTGAAAAACTATTTTACCAGATGTGACATCAAAATCCATCTTTCAAAATAGTGCCAATTGGTTTATTCAAATAAAGTATAGTATACATTTTAACAATGCAAATTTGAATTTGATAGCCAAGCAACTCCAAATTCTTACTTAGGTTTGGGATTCTTTTAAAGTTTTACATAAAAAGTTACAAGTGAAAAAAGGCAGCAATAATACCCTGAAAGATGAAAGATTTACATTACGGTAATGTTCAATCATGTGATATCACCCAATTCTCAATTCTCACTTTAACCAACTGCATATTACTGCAGAACTGGAACAAAGTATAAATAGGAATAGCATTTAGGGGAAAGAGAGGAGAATAAAAATCCAGACTGCAGCAGCTCTATGCTTGCCAAGCCACATATCTATTTTAGTAACAGTCCCTGTGACTCCACAGAGGGACAGTAGGTTTTAAAATAACCTGTTTCATCTTTGTGTCTTTTTTCCTCATTAGAGAAGACTACTTTCTTCCGGGAACAATTGAAGTTAGCATTGTACATTTAAATCACTGCTCTTAAAGCCCTTATAGAACTCCTGAAAATTTCGCTCTATATAAATTAACAAGTGAGAGAAACTCCTGCATTGCTGAATGATATTCTTACCAGGGCAATACAAGAATTAGAGTCATCATCCTTTTGTTCAGTGTTTGTACAATGCCCAGAAAAATGGGGTGCTGGTCCATGACTAGGGCTCGTATGCACTACAGTAATACTACTAGTACTAATAATTCTTTAGAAACATGTAACATTCAGGCAAACTTATAAGTGACAGTCTCTGAAGTACATAGGTAGGTGCAGAAGCCCAATTGCAAAGCTGTTCTGCCCATTCCTTACCCCTCACTGCAGCTTCCACTACAGAGTTTAAGTAGTATGGAAGGTGAATTTCCTCCTTTGAATTAAAATGAACTGCACAAACATAGGTTAATGTCACACTGTTAAACACTCAAAACTTAACATAAAAATAGAGACTTGCATAGTAATTATACATTTAAACATCATGGTTTAAAGGTCCAAAATACTAATTTCCTGCACAAGGAGCAGTTAAGGCTGAATTTCCAACCTTGATTCTGCTTTTCCCGTCATTAACATTACAAGAATGATATTTTTTGAGCGCCCAGATTTTTCTTAAAAAAAAAAATTAAATGGGGGGGGGGGGGGAGAGAAATGAAACAGACGTCATAAATTAATGATCTGGAATTTAAATGGATCAAGTCACGTTATATACAAAAGCATAGTATCCACACTATGTCATTACTGTAACCCTTGTCCTTCCTTTGACCAACTCGTTTATCCCCCCAAATCATAGCTTGTTACTCTCACTGCATCATGTCTCAGACTACACTTTTCAGGGGATGGACAGATCATATCTTTTTATTTACTTTGCATAGTAGTGCACTGAAAGGAAATCTTACATGATGCCACTGCAGCATACTCGTGCTCTTACAAACTGCACCCCAGGCTATTGAAAGTCCACTAAAATCAGACGGGGTTAAATTTTTAAGCTCTTTTCTGGAAAATTCACCGAGTAACATGGAACTCAAATTAGCTATTTTGAGGAAGAAAGAATTAGCCAGCCCTCCTAGATTTGTAACTCTGGCTCCAGGGAGCCTGAATATTTCCAGCCTGCTGTTTAAATTGCTAAACTATTCTGTACTGTAGAACCAACAAGCTCCAGTGCTACATTGTGTAACTTCTCTTTCATTTCCTTTTTAAAACATCTTTGACCTCTGCAGAAAATGCTCCCAAACATTCTTGCCTCCAACAATTCCTCTCAGCTCTTCTCACTTTATAATCCCCTAACAATCGGCCATTACAAGACACCGTGAAAAGCTTTTTAATGAGGAATGTTGCCTCTCACACATACAGTGCTACTCGTTGCCCTCCATGCTGCAAGAATCTAATAATTCATACGGTTTAAGGACAGAAGGGACCATTAGATCATCTTTTCTGACCCCTGCATAACACAGCCTACAGATTTTCATCCGGTTGTCATGCTGTTTGGAGTGGTTCACAACCATGAGTGCCAACCTCAGACCAGACTGTCAAAAAGCAGGGCCAACAACCCAAACTGGTGATATGTTCTACAATTAAGATTTCACCAACTCAGTTAAAAACAAACTCCTGAAGCACTATGACTAGGGCCCTACCAAATTCACAGTCCATTTTGGTTAATTTCATGGCCAGAGGGTTTTAAAATTGGTCAAATTCACATTTTCAGATGTTTACATATGAAATTTCATGGTGTAATCGTGGGGGTCCTAATCCAAAGGAGACCATGGGGGGGAGGTGTCACAAAAACGTTAGGGATGGGGGGGTTTACAGGATTGCCACTCTCACTTCTGCACTGTTTTCAGAGCTGGGCTCTGAAGGCAGCAGTTCTGGAACCTTCCTGCAGCCGGAGGAGGTTCCTGGAGGTTGAAGTGGGTCTGATCTCCTCTGTGCTGCTAGGAACGCCCCAGCCTAGGGGCTCCTAGCTGCTAGTCCCAGCCTGGCTGGGGAGGAACAGGACTTCCTCTTCTCCTGCACCGCTGCTTTGATGGGGGGGGCGGGGGGAGATCAGAGCTGTCCCTTACCATGGAGTCACAGACAGTCCCTTGGGCACTCCAGGCAAGCTGGACTTAGTGATAAATGGTCACTTACACCAGGGGTCTCCAAACTTTGTGAGACCCGGGCCATTTTACATTTTTTAAGGGGCTTCACAGGCCAAAGGGAGTGCGGGGCCCGATTTCAAAGGGCCCCCGCCACCGAAATGCTGCCAAGGTGGCAGCAGCCTTTGAGCTGCCGCCGACGTGCTGCCGGGGCAGCAACTGAGCTGTCGCCGAAGTGCCGCAGAGGTCCCACCGCCCGATGTGGGCCGGACAAATCGAAGCCGCGGGCCGGATCCCGTAGTTTGGAGACCCCTGACTTACACCAAAAATGACAAAATATTCAGGTTGGTCCGAGTTCCAAGAGACCAGTCACTTACTCAAGGTCACATAGTGCTGTGCATCTCATACCAAAGAGAACACATGTATCCACTCCTATAGTAAACTAAGGATTTATTAACTAGGAAAAAGAAATTAGAGTTATTTATAGGTTAAAGCAGGTGACATTATATGCACACATATATATACATACACATACATATACACACAATCAATTACAGTCTATAGTTCTAAAAGGTGACAGATGTAGTAATCTGTCAGCATTGAATGTCTTTTAGGGCTAACCCTGGGGATCTCTGCTTTTGGTTCCTAGCTCCACCAGTCTGGTGAGAGTCCAAATGGCAAAGAGATAACGAATTTTCATGTCAGCTATCATTTCCTTCTTCCAGAATTCAAGCTGATGGAATGTGCTCTCTCATGTGTAGCACCTTCATAGGTGTAAGAGGACCATCAGCCCAGTTTTTGTATTGTGATGTTTCACGGTGGTCCATTTAGTTTGGATAGTTCTTCTCGATGGATGGGGGAACTGCTCCTCCTCCATGAGTTCACAAGTTCATATCAGGCATTTTTAGAGTTATAAAGCAAAATTTACATACTACCTTGTAGTGTGGGATACAGAGATTACAGGTAAGATTAATACATGAAGCAACTAACAAGCATTTTAGAGAGTCTTAAATATTAAAACACATCCTTACAAGTCTAACATCTTTCTTGAACAATACTAACACACAGGTGAGCTGTTCTGGTTTCCAGCTGTGAATTTGTCAGTGCTCAGCTGACACCTACAGCCTTGGCAAAAGCTGGCACCTGGTCTACCAGCATCACATCTGTATTGAGATTTTAAGATATCAAGAGATAGAGAATCCACCCCTTCCCTTGATAGTTTAATCTACCTATCACCTTGATATGTTAATCCTCCTCACTGTTAAAAATGTGTGCTTTATTTCTAATTGAATTTGTTGGTCTTTAACCTCCAGCCACTAGCTCTTACAATAGCTTTGTACACACTTATAAAATCACCTATTTCCCCCACTTATATATCCTAGAATCATAGAATCTCAGGGTTGGAAGGGACCTCAGGAGGTCCTCTAGTCCAACCTCCTGCTCAAAGCAGGACCAACCCCAACAAAATCATCCCAGCCAGGGCTTTGTCAAGCCTGACCTTAAAAGCCTCTAAGGAAGGAGATTCCACCACCTCCCTAGGTAACCCATTCCAGTTCTTCGCCACCCTACTAGTGAAAAAGTTTTTCCTAATATCCAACCTAAACCTCCCCCTCTGCAACTTGAAACCATTACTCCTTGTTCTGTCATCTTCTACCACTGAGAACAGTCTAGATCCATCCTCTTTGGAACTAGTTGAAAGCAGCTATCAAATCCCCCCTCATTCTTCTCTTCTGCAGGCTAAACAATCCCAGTTCCCTCAGCCTCTCCTCATAAGTCATGTGCTCCAGCCCCCTAATCATTTTTGTTGCCCTCCGCTGGACTCTTTCCAATTTATCCACATCCTTCTTATAGTGTGGGGCCCAAAACTGGACACGGTACTCCAAATGAGGCCTCACCAGTGCCGAATAGAGGGGAATGATCACGTCCCTCGATCTGCTGGAAATGCCCCTACTTATACAACCCAAAATGCCGTTAGCCTTCTTGGCAACAAGGGCACACTGTTGACTCATATTCAGCTTTTCATCCACTGTAACTCCTAGGTCCTTTTCTGCAGAACTGCTGCCCAGCCATTCGATCCCTAGTCTGTAGCAGTGCATGGGATTCTTCCATCCTAAGTGCAGGACTCTGCACTTACCCTGGTTGAATCTCATCAGATTTCTTTTGGCCCAATCCTCTAATTTGTCTAGGTCCCTCTGTATCCTATCCCTACCCTCCAGCGTATCAACCACTCCTCCCAGTTTAGTGTCATCTGCAAACTTGCTAAGGGTGCAGTCCACACCATCCTCCAGATTGTTAATGAAGATATTGAACAAAACCGGCCCCAGCACCGACCCTTGGGGCACTCCACTTGATACTGGCTGCCAACCAGACATGGAACCATTGATCACTACCCGTTGAGCCCGACCATCTAGCCAGCTTTCTATCCACCTTACCGTCCATTCATCCAGCCCATACTACTTTAACTTGCTGGCAAGAATACTGTGGGAGACTGTATCAAAAGCTTTGCTAAAATCAAGAAATAGCACATCCACTGCTTTCCCCTCATCCACAGAGCCGATTATCTCATCATAGAAGGCAATTAGGTTAGTCAGGCATGACTTGCCCTTGGTGAATCCATGCTGACTGTTCCTGATCACTTTCCCCTCCTTTAAGTGGTTCAGAATTGATTCCTTGAGGACCTGTTCCATGATATTTCCAGGGACTGAGGTGAGACTGACTGGCCTGTAGTTCCCCGGATCTTCCTTCTTCCCTTTTTTAAAGATGGGCACTACATTAGCTTTTTTCCAGTCATCCGGGACCTCCCCCGATTGCCATGATTTTTCAAAGATAATGGCCAATGGCTCTGCAATCTCATCGGCCAACTCCTTCAGCACCCTCGGATGCAGTGCATCCGGCCCCATGGACTTGTGCTCGTCTAGCTTTTCTAAATAGTCCCAAACTACTTCTTTCTCCACAGAGGGCTGGTCACCTCCTCCCCATACCGTGCTGCGGAGTGCAGCTGTCTGGGAGCTGACCTTATCTGCGAAGACAGAGGCAAAAAAAGCATTGAGTACACTAACTTTCTCCACATCCTCTGTCACAAGGTTCCCTCCCTCATTCAGCAAGGGGCCCACACTTTCCTTGACTTTCTTCTTGTTGCTAACATACCTGAAGAAACCCTTCTTGTTACTTGTAACATCTCCAGCTAGCTGCAACTCCAAGTGTGATTTGGCCTTCCTAATTTCACTCCTGCATGCCTGAGCAATACTTTTATACTCCTCCGTGGTCATTTGTCCAATCTTCCACTTCTTATAAGCTGCTTTTTTGTGTTTAAGACGAGCAAGGATTTCACTGTTAAGCCAAGCTAGTCGCCTGCCATATTTACTTTTCTTTCTACACATCGGGATGGTTTGTTCCTGCAACCTCACTAAGGATTCTTTAAAATACAGCCACCTTTCCTCGACTCCTTTCCCCGTCATGTTATTCTCCCAGGGGACCTTATCCAAGGATCATATTAGCCCTTTCTGCTACCGCATGACAATAGGCGCTCATGCTGAATTATTTTGTTCACAATGATCCCTAAATCTTTTTCAGAGTCACTGTTTTCTAGGATACAGTCCCCCATTCAATAGTTATGGTCCACATTGTTTCTAGATCTATCATTTCACATTTAGCTGTATTAAAGTGCATTTTGTTTGAACTGGCCCAATTTACCAGGCCATCCAGATCAGACACCCCTGTCCTCATCATTTACTACTCTGACAATGTTTATGTCATCTTCAAATTTTATTAGCAGTGATTTTATATATACTTTCAGTTCATTGATAAAATTTTTAGGCCTAGATATGATACCCAAGGAACTCCACTACAAATGTCCCTATTCAATTATTCCACTTACAATTACTTTTGGACATCTGTCAATTAGCCAGTTCTTAATCCATTTAATAGGTGCTTTAGTGATGTTGTATAGAATCCTTTTTTAAAATCATGTCTTGTTATCTTATGTCAAATGCTTTACAAAAGGTATACACAGTGACCATTATCAACCAAAGTTGTAAAACCTGATTTTATTCTTTGAGATAACAAGACCATGTTGAAGAGCATTAATTATATTCCCATCCTGTAATTCTTAATTAACTCCCATATCATCTTTTCCATTATTTATCCTATGACAGATATCAGGCTAACCTGGCCTATAATTTCCTGGGTCATCCCAGTTGCCCTTTTTGAATATAACATTTATATACAGCTTTACATTTTCAAACCATTGTATAATCATTTATTAATCCTCATGGTAAACCATAATTAACCCCTATTTTACAGATGGATAAATACAAACAGAAAATTTAGGTCTCTTGTCCAAATTCATAGTCAGCAGTAGAGCTGGAAAGAGAAGAATCTGCGTCTCCTCCCTACTAAAATGCAGGCCTAAGCCACCGCCATGACCATCCCTAACCATCCCAGCAAATCAGAAAACCTCTCAGATGATGTTGCCCCCATCTATACTACTGGAATAAAATAAATACAGAGCCTCATGCATTCTGCTATTCTGTGGTTGAGGAATTTGCAGTGGAACTCACTGCTCTATGAATCCAAGCATTCTTTAACAAAAAATAAAATCTAGCCTTCCTGGCTAGGACTCTGAAAGGTGAGCTGAGTGTAAACTGATGCAGTGCTGCCTCTCTAGGTCTGCAGACAACTTTAAAATGTCTGAAAGGTATGAGCTGCTCCCATTCACCTTTATTTGGATGTTAAATGTGGAACAAAAATAAGTGAAAGGTCAATTTTGTTAACTATTTCACTGCTGATCATTTTGGCAGAAAGACATACTTGCTTGGGATAGTGCCCTAAACTGCCTCCCAGCTACTGCCAACCCAGTTCCCAAAATTCCAGCCTTCCCCCATACACAGTTACACTTACAAAAATATGTCACAAGTAAAAACGTGGGACAGCTAAACTAATTGCATTTTCAAAGTAAATACAAAGGGGTGTCAGTACTGATTTCATATTACAGCTAGAACTGTTATATTTTACTTTAAAAGACTGCCACAGAATTTCCAGTCTGCAGTACCCAAACGCAGGAACCTCTCTCTGGTGTACATGGGGCATTGTTTCTATAGTGCTTTTCGTCTATAGATCTAAAAGCATTTTAGCAAAGTATAACAAACCCCACTTACCATTAGTGAAAAACCCTAACCCTAACCAGAACAATCGTTGTGAGAAGAGTAGTCTACATCTCAGCTCTCCAGATTATTAGGTTTACACATAATCCAGTACACCACAGCATCTTCCAGTCAAATCACTGCATTACTGCATTTCAGTTTCACCATTTGTGAAACTGGGGTGATATTTAACTTACCTTTCCTCAAAGCAGTGCTGCGACGCATAACTAGTGTTTGTAAAGCAAAGTACTATTGAGGCTGTTGAGTGGCAGAGGTGGGAAATACATGAGTTCTGGGTTCCCAGCCATGTCCTTATACTTCTGGGACAACATTACCTATTTCTCCCTTTAGTGTTTCCAAGCCTCAAAGTCCTTGAACGCTCCTGGAATTAAGATCTTCTTTCATGTAAACAAAAAAAGAAATGTAGCAAAGTCTATGTAGTATTTACAACTCCAAGGTTCTCAGGTATAGACTGAACAAAGACAATGCTGCTAGGAAAATCTGAAAAAAAGCTTCCACCAGTCATGTCTGAACCAATTTCATATTGTATTTGTTCATTGGATCTCAGTAAGGAAGTGGACCAAGTTTCAACCAAATTGGTTAGTGATTTGTGTGCCCACAAACTTCCAACAGGACTTTAGTATCAGAGGGGTAGCCGTGTTAGTCTGGATCTGCAGAAGCGACAAAGGGTCCTGTGGCACCTTATAGACTAACAGAGGTATTGAAGCATAAGCTTTCGTGGGTCAATACCCACTTCTTCGGATGCAACAGGACTTTGAAGAGTATGCATACTAAACATACACAACAATACAGTTAAAAAATGGCTGAACATATTTTGCTGAAGCTTTCAAAGAGAAACGTCATCATTGGTCCTAAATCAGAATTTTGTATGTTAAAACCAGTGTGTTAAATATTCCATCTGGAAACCAACAGACAGCCGTGCAGATCACAGAACATTTAGAAGATACACTGCTTAACAAGCAAGCCTAAGAATTCTGCACCATGTTTAGTTCTGGGTTGATTTAAGGTGTAGCCCAATGTACAGCACAGCGCAGTAATCTAATTATGAGGTGACAAAAGCATAGATGATTGTGGCAAAGTCAGCATCAGAAAAACTGATTCAGTCCCTTGGCCAGATGAAGATGAAAAAAGTCTACCTAGAAACTGCTACAACATGATCATCACATGTTAAGGGTTATTACTTATTCACAAAAATTGGAAACTTTAAAAGTAGTATGTTAACAGCAGTATCTTACTTTCTCAGTCCATACCTGATATCTTGTATGTGTGTCCAGGTAGCTCCTGAAGTTAAAGTTTTATTTACCTAAGGCATTGAAGATTTGTTCTGTGCAGAGTGAGGTGTGAAGGTCTTCATTAGTATTTGGGGATATTGCATCACCTTTACTAAATTATTAGGCAGGGAATCTTATATATTTGCAGTGTCTAGCATGATGGGTTCCTGAGCCATGACTAGGGGCTCCTAGACCCTATCAATCTTGATTTGAAAATTGCCAGTGATGGAGAATCCACCATGACCACTGGTAAATTGATAATTACCCTCATTGTTAAAAATGTATACATTATACCTTTGTCTTCTAGATTGAAGAGCCCATAACATCAACAACACACTTTTATACCACTTTTCAACAGCAGATCTCCAGCCCTTTACAAAATATCATCATCACCATTTTATACATGGGAAGACAGGCACATAGGAGAAGTGATTTGCCCAATGTCACCCAGCAGGCCAGTGGAAAAGCCAGGAACAGAACACAGATCTCCTGAGTTGAAGTCCAGTGCAGGGATAGGGCACTGGACTTCAACAGGCAGACTATGGGCCAAATCTAGACTGCCAGACACTTTTGAACATACCCCAAAATCTTTTTATCTACTTACTATCATTATTGGGGTTTTTTAATTATTTTCTTTGGACTCTGGAATACCTTGACCAAGAAATATGGACTTTGACAAAAAATAATTGACAACCCCCGTCTTAAGGCCACACTGCTTCTACTCATTAACCCCACACAATGGAGGACAGACAACTACTGCAGAAACACCACAAAGACCTCGGAGGCTTTTTTGCTTTCTCGGTCTAGTGAACATGTAAAAAATGTTTTCAAGCCATCTGACAGGATAGCTTGCACTGGAAATGCCATACTATCATATAGTTAAAATAAGGGTTTTACCAAGTAGGAAAAGCAGTAATTAGAGATAAAATGTGTTCAAATTTTGTGAAATAAACTGTAATTTAAGTACACTCCCATGTCATTCAGGCTTAACCATATGATTTCATGAATTAATTATAGCATACTTCAGTTATCAAAATGTACATTATATATTGCCAAGCGGAAGGATTTCATCACAAAAGAAAGAAGTTTCTGCAGTTAAA
The DNA here is from genome assembly GCA_037349315.1 of Chelydra serpentina. Lineage (NCBI taxonomy): Eukaryota > Metazoa > Chordata > Testudines > Chelydridae > Chelydra > Chelydra serpentina. Next base: position 36,897,826 of record JBAIAC010000042.1, read on the forward strand.
GAATTTTTTTTTAAAACAATAGCTATACAACAACCTTAGTTTGGGCGAATGTGTCATTTGATTTTGATAGTAGTCCAATTTATTTACTTTTTTTTTTTAAAAAAGCAGCCCCAAGTTACAGTTTACCATTGGGAACGTAAGAAAATACTTCAAGTTGAGTTTGTTTAGGGATTGTTCTTTTGTGAACTATATTTGTATCAGGTTTTTGCTGGCAGCGATTTTAAACATTACTAAATGTCTACATGCAGTGCTGTCTCAGTTTAGATCCAAATGAAATTCAATGTTAAACTCAATCTTAATTTTATTGAAATTAAGCTTTACGTTAAGAAGTTTTATACACATTCTCTATAAAGACTGTTTTGTAGAGAACATAAACACTAATGATTTCATCCCTTTATTTTGAAAGGTAAAACTACAAAATGTTAATTTTTTTCAGGAATGCACACTCCTAAATAGCTAACATTTCTTATCCTAAATTATTAACCTAAATCACTTTATACTACTGAATGATTCTAGTAAAAAGTTCTACATCTAGAAAAATGTTTGCTAGCCCTGAAAATATGAACATGTAATCATGAGAAACCTATTTATTCATTGCTAAAGTCACAAAATAAATACCTTTTAAGAGCACAAAAGAGTTAACGTGGCTAGCTTGCTTAAGCTGATGTAAAATACCCAAGCTTTATTTGGCAAGTATAGTCTGCTCTCCTCTGCCACGTTTATAAACTAATTTAATATTTGAAGAGGTATGCAAGTCAAATGCCAGCAATTACATCATTCTAAAGAGACGAACATTATTAAACTTGGCATTTTATTTAATGAATTGTTTAATTCTGGAGGTTCCCATCTGACTCAGTGGCCACATTTGCGGAGAAAAGTTTACTGTCTTCACCCTAACATTCAAACAGCAGTTAGCAAGTCTGTAATTCTGTGGCAATTTCAAAAGTAGTAGGTATAGTTTTCATAACCACTGTATGAAAGTATTTAGTAAAACTACACCGTTAGAAAGCATTACAAAAAAAGTTACCCAAAAGGAAATACCAAACTCATGGCATTATTCAGTAGGGCAAGTATGATAAAGCCAAAATTATAACATTTGAATGTTTTTTCCCTAAGCATCTTTTGGTTTTGAATGTCAGTAGTCACTTGAACTAGTGCAATCTGAACTTGCACTATTTGCAATTTGTTACACAAAACACTTTTCTAACAGTTGAAGTCACCACCATGTTACTTCAGCATTACCATACTTTTTTAGATGGGACTATCCTCAATTTTGGACTATCGTCCTAGTGTTTGCAATCCCTGCCAATGTCATAGGTTGCCAGATGAACTATTTGTTTTTGAAAAAATTAGTGAGAAAAATATGGTCACCTGCCAGAGAGGGACATTGTGCCCTGCTAGCAGCAGGCCGCTGGTTATCTGCTCTTTCCTCTCTTCCTTGCCTTAGCCACCTCTTCTCACTGCTGGTGTGAGACACTACAAGAGAGAAGCAGCGGCAGGACAAGAGCCTCCTTCTTTCCTACATAGCAACAGTTTCAGCCTTTTACTCCAGGCCACAGTAAGTGATTAATAAAAGCAGTGGCCAATAATGCCCATCCCTAGATCATCCCTGCTTTAAGATCATTTACTTCCACTCCCTATGTGCTTTGAGCAGTGAAATAGTGACCTTTAAACAGTCATCGGTTCCATGCATGGCCTTCATGATGTGGGCATTCTTCTGATCTCGAGCTCTAACAATAACATATTCAAAAGTGCTAATACCTGGAGTGAGGGTGTCTCCAGGTGGTCTTATACTTCTCATTTTCCTATACTCCTTTATCGGTGAGTTATCGACAGCATCTCAAGAGTCTGGCGAGGTACCACCAACGATGCCTCCGGAAGATCCTTTGCATCAAGTGGGAAGATTACTGCACTAATGCCAGCATCCTCACTGAAGCCAATGTCACCAGCACTGAAGCAATGATTCTCATGCACCAACTCATGCACCAATGTTTAGGTAGGCTAAACATTGCAGATGCCAAAGTCTTGCCTACCAAAACAAGTCCACTACTCTCAGCTCACCCATCGTCAGAGAACCTGCGGTGGTCAGAGGAAACGCTACACAGAAAATGTATCCAAAGAAAACTGATGTGGACATCACAAGCTGGGAGGAGCAAGCCACCAACCAACCTCAATGGCTCCACATCCTCCATCAGACAATGGCCCGCTTTGAGGAGAAGTGCCTTGCCCTCAAAGCTGAAAAAAGGAGAGCAGGAAGGGGAAAGAAAAACTTTCTTCCAGCAGGCAGATCTGCCAGGAAATGTCTGTACCTACCTCAGGTGGATTTTTTAGTTCTAGGATCGGACTCCTGAGTCATTTCAGAACCCATATGTAAACCTGTGGTAGAGAGTATCCTTGAATTGAGGGATTGCTGATGATGAGTGATTTTTAAAATATAACTGGCGTCTGAGTTAACTCCCTATTGAGATGAATGGCACAGTTCATGCCTATCAAACTTACTGTTTCAGGTGCTCTGCAGACTGAGGCAGACACCACTGCATGGAGATTTTTAAGAACAGGCTAGACAAACACCTGTCAGGGATGGTCTAGGTTCACTTGGTCCTGCCTCAGAGTAGGGGGCTAGATTAGATGATTCCATGACCTGTAACAGTCACTTCATGCTTTGAAGGTTCTCACCACCCATAAGTTAGTTTACTTAAAAAAAAACCAAGAAAAGATTTCTATGAACAATTGAGAGGCATTTGCCCAGGCAGGTGCACAACACACTTTGGAAAACACTGACATATAGGATTTATATATAGGAGCTGTCATACTGGAGCAAATCCGAGGTCCAGCTAGACCAGCATCCTGTCTCTGACAATGGCCAGTACAAGTTGTTTGCTGCTCTACAGAAAGATTTAAGAACACCAAAGTAGGCAGATGTAGGATACCTACCCCCGATAGTAGGTCTTATCCTGATCTCTAATTGTTAGAGATTGTCTTAAACTCTGAAGCATAGGCTTTAATATCCCTTCCAGATTTTTTTTGTAATTATGACAACCGTAGATATCCTTGCTAGCCATATAAATGTCCAACCTCTTTTTGAATCTTGCTAAATCCCTGGCCTGAACAATGTTCCATGGGAATAAGTTCCACAGTCCAATTATGAAAAATGTTGGAAAGTATCTCATTTTATCAGTTTTTAATTTGCCACCTTTTGATTTCATTGAATTGTTCCGTTATTGACTTTTCAGACCGGAACAACAGAAACTATTGGTTTATTTTCCTATACCTTTCATTATTATATATACACATTTATCATATCCTCTGTGTGTCTGTGTTCTAAAGTAAATAATCCAGGGTTTTCAATCTCTCTTCACATTAGGTTCTCAATGCTCTTTATCATACTCATCACCTATCTCTGAGCCCGCTCTAATTCTGTAATTTCTGTGGGATGGAGGATTGTAAGGAATCCATATGTTCAGACAAGTACCCAGGCTTCCAGATGCTTATCCGAGTCCAAAATCTTATCAAGCACTGAGAATTAAAAATCAAAATCTGAACAAGAGCCACAGAGTTAACAGGATGCATTTAAAACATTGTTTAATCATTTCCATTTTGTTATACCTTAAGTCATTATGCATCCCGCCCCCTCAAATGAGGCACTGTTGCCTAGTGGATCAAGTACTGGTCTGAGACTCAAGAGACCTGAGTTGTATTCCTAGCTCTGCCACTGGCCTATTTGGTGATCTTGGCCAAGTCACTTCTCTGTGCTGAGCTTCCCCATCTGTAAAATGATACTGACCCTGTTTTTTAAAAAGTGCTTTGAGAGCTGCTGATGAAAAGTGCTATTTGAGAGTTGGTTATTTTTTTATTAACATAGCATCTGAGAGCCTTCCAAACATTAAAAACAGAAAGGAGTGTGATGTTGCTTACCTTCCTCCCAAGCCAATCGAAGGAATACATTGGTTAGTGTAAGTGGAGCATAGTTGCCATTGATGGCAGTCTCCCAGATAAATCCAATGAAAGGCTGTGAACCGCAAACTAAACTTTATGGAAACATCTTTCAAGGAATAAAGAAACCGGACGCCATTTGTGCCTTTGAACACACCCCCACCCTAAATTCTTATCTCTCAACCTTCTTTTCATGTGTGGTCGTGAGGTGTTTTACTAACAAGCATTAGGGGGACCAAATGGTGTACGGTACATTTCTACATAGCGTACGCCATAAACAAATTCTAATTTTACTCTCTAGAAGTATCCATCAGTTGGTGGGGAAGCATGGTACATCCATTAGAAGAAAAAGCGGTCTCTTGTTAGTGGTCCGAACCAAAAGGCCGTGAATCAAAAGCTTAACTAGATCTCAAGCTTCTTGGGGCTGGCATTGAATCAACCTCAGAACACGACACAGAGGCAATGTCTTCACTGAAGAGTTATCTTGAGTTATTTATTCTCAAGTTATCCTAGCTTGATGAGAGCAGTCATGCTGCAAAGTAACACTCCGGCTGCTGCATCCACAATGGTACAGCAGTCCATGTATGGCACTAAGGGCCTGTCCAGATGGAGAGTTTGTGCACAGCAAGTGACGTGGAGGGTAAATCTACAGTGCATTAGCCTGCCACGCACTAATTGGTTATGTGGATTCTGTTCTCTTCCTCATACTTCTCTATTCCACAAGGAGCATAGTGCCTTAACAACTGCCTTCCATCTTTGCCACTCTCCTGCTTTAGTCTTAGCTTCCTCCCATGTCATTGTGATAATTCAGTTATGCTTCTATTGAGCATTTCCATGTTCCATGGTCTACCTCATCAACCTTTTGCCCTGGAAGCTCCTGTCCAATGCCTGTCTGATTGTTGTTCAGGTTTTTCTGCATGTACATCCTAGCCATCTCCATTTTCGTTCCGTAATTTTCTGTTCTATTGATTTCTGTGCTGTCCTCCAGAGTTCCTTGTAATTTATTTTTTTGGTCATCTGACAATGAGGATTTAATTTAAGAATTTATGAAAACTAGAAGTATAGACAACAAGATCTTAAGTGTCCAAGTTTCAGCACTATATAGTGAGACTGACTTTAAACTTAACTTTGAATATTTAACACCATTGTATAGTGCAAGGTTTTGGTTTCTCCAGATTAGCTTTAGCATTATAAAGGCATGCCTGGCTTTTAGTATTCTGGCTTTAATGCCGTCACCCGTTCCACCTGTTGTACTTGCAATGCTGCCGTGTGAAATATTGAACCGCTTCTATGTCAGTCCAAAAAGTGTTTGTTTCTTGTTGTTTTGATTCTCATGCTTTGTTTTCTAGATGTTGATTTTCAGCCCTACTAATTGTGCATAGATGTGCAAGCCAAAACAAATGATCTCCACATCTCCATGGGAATGGGATAGCAAGTTGATGTTACCTGCAAACTCAAGATCCTTCTGTGTGAAAGCCCTTTATATATACCCTTTGGTTGTTCTTTGGTCTCTTTCATCACGCAATCCACTACCAGTAGAAAGATCATGGGTGACATAAGATATCCTCGAGACACAAGGTACGTGAGGTAATTTTTTTTTAATTGGACCAACTTCTGTTGGTGAATCAGACAAGCTTTTGAGTTTCACAGAGCTCTTCTTCAGGTCTGGCTTAAAGAAGGGCTCCGTGGAGCTCAAAAGCTTGTTTTTTTTCCACCAACAGAAGTTGGCCCAATAAAATATACTGCCTCATCCACCTTGCATTTCTCATATCCTGGGACCAACACAGCTACACCAACACTGCAAAGACACCCTTGTCTGGCACCTACGGTAACCCTCAATGGCTTAGTCAGCTTACTGTTATGTATTACTTGGTATGTCACATTTTAATAGAAGCTCTGAATGAGGTACACAGATTTCTGAGGAATTCCGTAGTAACAATGTCCTGTGACAAAGTTCCTCCTCTACCTCCGTGGGTCCTGCGCTTATTGGCGGATTTTGCTTGCCTCAGAGATCTTCACCTCTAGTAGAATCCACAGTCCAGGTTAACTCCTCCTGTGTCTGATCAGGAGTTGGGAGTTTTGGGGGGAACCCGGGCCCGCCCTCTACTCCGGGTTCCAGCCCAGGACCCTGTGGATTGCAGCTTGTTTAGAGTGCCTCCTGGAACAACTGCACGACAGCTACAACTCCCTGGGCTACTTCCCCATGGACTCCTCCCAATACCTTCTTTATCTCTGGAGATATTTAGAGTAGGTTAGATAAATGTCTATCAGGGATGGTCTAGACAGTAATTGGTCCTGCCATGAGGGCAGGGGGCTGGACTCGATGACCTCTCGAGGTCCCTTCCAGCCCTAGAATCTATGAATCCTCACCACAGGATCTTCCAGCAGTACGCCCTCTTACTCTCAGCTCCTAGTGCCTCTTGCTCCCAGCTCCTCACATGCAACCTCCTACCACAGCTCCTGACATGCGCCCCTCACTGACTCACTGGGAGGCTTTTGACTAGTTTCAGCCAGCCCCTGATTGGCTGCAGGTGTCTCAATCAACCTCCCTGCCTTCTGGAAAGTTCTTAATTGGCCCCAGGTGTCTTGATTAACCTGGAGCAACTGCCATAAGGCATCAGGGATTTGTTTAGCGTGGGGCTAACATACTGGTTCCTTACCACTTTCCTATAGCCCTCTGGCCTTGCCCCATCACAGTCCATAAACTGTTCTATTCACTGTATCACAGGCTTTTTGGAAATCTCTAAAATTCAATGGTGACTGCCATTCGATCAACAGTTCTATGATGATACATAGGGTTACTATTTGATTTACACATGATTTCTCTTGTCTGAACCCTGCCTGTTTTTGTCAAACTTGAATCTACTGCCCTTCTTCATTCTGTTTGGAATAATATGCATAAGTACCTTATTTGGGATAGACAGTAATTGAATGCCTCTCCAGTTTTTACACTGAGATCTCCTTCCATTGGCAGCTTTGCTATATTACTATTTTCCCCACTCACCTGATACTTTTTCTTCTTCTCATACCTTTTGTAAAAGGCCTATTAAAATGTCTACTGTGTTCAAGTCTGCCTTAAGAATCTCCACTGGAATGTTATCTGGATCTAGTGCCTTTTCATTTTTAACTGGCTGCCCTCTCTACTTAGGTGATTGGTCTTCTAGTTCAATGTCCAAATGTTCTTCCTCCATATCTGGGAGATTGGCCAGTGGCTAGCAATTCAGTAGTTGACTAAAGTACTGCCTCCATCTATTTAATTGTTCTGAGGTCTTCATTTTTAATTTGTCCTTGTTGTCTTAAACTGGTTAGTCGGTATAACTTGTCAGGAAGAAAAACAAACAATCCAATGATTTTGTTCAGTGTCTTTACGTCATTTCATGCTTCAGCAGTCTGTGCATCTGTTTCTACTTTGTCTCTAGTCTCATTTGTCTTTCCTAGCACTCTTTTTGGCCTCTTTGTTCTTTATGACACATGACACATTCCTCCTGGAGCTGGTGTGTGTGTGTGTGTGTGTGTGTGTTTTCTTGGTTCATTTATTTTCAGTTCAATTTTGCATCTCTTTTCTATTTTCTGGCACATATTCTCAGTAACCATTCATTGTGATGTTTCTTGCTCAATCTGAGCACTTAATTCACAGTTTTAGTGAGTTTCCTTTACCTGTTTTCATTTGCCCACTACTGTTTCATCTTCAAGCACCTGTTATCTATTTGCTTATGCAATTCTAAACTTTTGTTTACCAAACTGACCACATTACAATTCAGTGCAAATGGAAAATAACTTTAGAAGATGTACGCAGCAAAAACAGGGCAGATGTGGAAATGGGGGCAGATGTGGAAATGGACTAGGCATCAGCGGCAGCTAAATTGAAAATAAAAATAGGAACCAAGAAGATATCTGAACAACAGAGATGCCCACCTTACAACATCACCAATCTAAAGCAGATGATAATACAAGCGTTTAGAGCAGACCCTGCTACTGCGCACTAAAAGTTCCCTAGTGCCGTTTGACTGACTGCTGTTTGAAAACACTAGTGAAAGCGCACTATGGAACTTTTAGTGCATGGCAGCCAGGTCCACGTAGTCTGTTGCAGGCTAGTGTGCTACAGATTTACCCACCAGCTAGCCATGCACTAACTCAATCTAGACAAGCACAAAGACTTCTGGGGGCATATCCCAGGGTTCTTTGCACTGTAGTGAGCTGAGTTGCTCCAAATTCTTTCCCAGTGAAATGTGGGAAAACTTCTGTTTTCTGGGCAAATGGGGGAGAATTGTGGGAACTGGTGGAACTTTAGCACAGCTAGCTTGAGTACATACTGCAGAATGGTTGTGACTGCAGTTGACAAGTTGTGCTAACTCAAGCTTTAGCCTATTCCCTCTGATAGGTCAGCCAACTTGAGTTAAGAACATCCCACACTTGAGTTAAGGGTTTGAGAGTGTGGACAGGATTTGAGTTAGAGGAAACACTCAAGTTTCAACCTGAGGTAACTCTGCAGTGCAAAGAAGTCCTTATGAAACTCACTGCCAGTGATAACAATTCTCTTGTGAATTCAGATTTTTCGTCAGCGCTCATCATAAAATCTAGCAAAAACTTTTCAAAGGCATGAGTAAGTGTGATATCCTCAGATCATTACTAAATTCCAATAGTATTAAAAATAAATAGATGTCAGAATGAGGAAACAAACCAGAACGTAGAAAATACACAGATTAAATGTTCATTTTGAGGAAAAAGAACACTCAAAGAAGTCTATGCCAAGTCATTCTGCCAAGTCATTAAAAAGTCTTGCGTTTTGTTAACTGCCCTTGCCCAATTTTAGAATAAATTAGGCATAAGATGGATATCAATTTTTTGTACTACCAGACCGACTGCATCCTTATGAAACAAGGAGTAGTAATACATTCACTTATGCAAGACTCAGAAGGGAATTGGAGTTTCATCTGTAAGCCATATTTTTTAAAAAGGTGAAAACAACCCTTTTACATCCTTATGAAAAATAGAATAGTAAGAAAAATACTTATGCAAGACTCTGGAAGGAGTAGTTTTATCCGCAAAACTTTTTTTAAAATGAAGATTGTTAATCTCTTATATAGCCTACTTTTCTTACATTGCCATAAATTCAACAAAAAACTGCCTCTTTGATTTGGTTCACTTTACCACCTTAACAGTCTAGTAGGCATAAGTAAAAGAGACAACTATTTTTTTCTATTCAACTCTCTTGCCAACAGGGAAGGCTGCAAGATGAAGGTGGTGGTATTAACGGTCACATTTAAGAAATATGGGCCATAGGCTGTGATGCAATCTAAAGCAATATTGTGTGTATATTAATCATTCAACATATTTTGGTGCAAAATCATGACTGATGTTCTCCATGAAAATGATACAGACACAGACAGCTATTTTAGGCCCCCCAACATAGTGTCTTAAAGAAAGGTTTTTCATCCAAAATCCAGTTTTTAATCCCCCTCTTTAGTTTGACTACCTCTGCCTTATTGTTAGCCAACAGGCAGACTACAATCCAAATCTGGACAGCCAGCCCAGTGGATCACAGGGGCAAAGGTGACACATCGGCAGGGCAGCCGGGGTCACACGCTCCCTCCCGCACACATTGTTCCAGATGTCTCGGGAGGATATGCCCAGAAGCGAGGAAGCAGCACTCCCCCTGGCAGCCGCACTCTGCATGTGTCCGTGCAGTGTGGGATGGGACCAGGGCAGCTGGTTGAGCTCCTTCCTCCCCAACGCCATAGGGCTGCTTCGCCTTCCCTGCTGCTGGAGACCCAGAACTGCTCCCTGCTTTGCAGACCATCTGCAGGTGAGAGGCAATGTGGGGGACTCCTGCAGCTGGAAAGGCAAAACAGCCCCAAGTGGCGGGGGGGGGGAAAAGAGAAGCTCAGACAGCCACCCTTCTGCTTCCTCCCATCCTGCGCTGCAGACACATGGAGAATGCTGGTGCCAGGGGGAGTGCTGCCTCCTCACTTCTGGACATTTTGAGAAACTGGGGGGCACATGACCCCCCACAACTGTCATTTGTGTCCCCCCACACTACCCACAGCTACGTGTTGCTTCTGTGCACAGGCTGAAGCTAAGCTGAGCTCAGGCTGGAGCCATGTGGAGCAGTGCTCATGTTCGAAGCAGTCCCTGGAGCGCTCCCCACCTCAGCCTCATGCCCCCCACCCGAGTGGTCCCCAGAACACCCCCCAAATCCTGGCCTCATGCCCATCACCCATGATCAGTCCCCAGAGTGCCCCCCCAAAACCCTGGTCTCGTATCCATCGCCCATGAGCTATCACAGGAGCCCCTACCCTGGCCTCATGTCCCCCTCACCCCCTGTCCTTCAGGGACAGTGCCCGGAGTCCTTTCCAGCTCTTCCTCCTGCCCAACCGGCCTTTTTCCCTTGCCAGTCCGCTTCCAGTCACCCACTTCTGCCACTTCCAGCTGGATGTCCCAAGAGCTGCTACCTGGAGTCTCCCTGGTCTCTCCTGCTACCAGAGCATCCCTTCCTGCCCCTCTGCTATCCCAGCTCCCGAAGGGGCATCATGCCACTAGCTGGATCATAGTCCAATAGCTTTACCTCCTGGCTCCGAGCTCAAAAGTACTCACATTCACACCCTGCTTTGCTGTCCTGATTCCAGCCCATACCCATTCCTCTCCCCCATCTCTGTCACTTGGTGAAATTGGGGACACACAGGAACATTTTTGGGGGGTGGGGGCGAGCGGCAACACTAAGTAGCTCTGGGCAGCCCCGTGCGTCCCGTTTTCAGTTTAGGGAAATAAAGTCACGCTACTCTCTGGGCAGGGCGGATGGGGAGCTGGCAAGCGTGGGGGGGAGGGGGAGAGGGACAATCGGGGATTAGGGGAGCTGGGTGGACATTGACTATACCTTGATCAAGGAATTTAGACCTAAAAAAACAACAATTGATGACCCCTGCCATAAGGTTTTGTTTTTATTTTAAGCATTCTATCACTGGTATCTGCAACCTGGACACCGCAGAGTGTGAGTGAGAGTGTCATTCCTCATAGGCTCTTTCCCTACTAAGCTTGAGCAAATCAGACATTCAGCTAACTCCATGAAAGAGAAAAGGAGGATGAATGAAATCTATACCTCCGGGAAGTAGGTGTCCTGCAGGAGACACACACATGAAGGGAAACTGTGCATGGGTGAAAATCATGTTCAAACACTAGGCACAGTTATTCAAAGTGGAGGTAAATCTCCAGACCTCGGTGTGCCAGCTCCTTGAATCTCACAAGTGCAAAGAGAGGGGTGGTGGAAAATGGGTTTTGCAGGGGAGACAGGTTTAAGTGCCGTCTTCAGCCTGCTGCATGCTCCTTTCTTGGGCCATATTCCTGAGTCCAACCAGCAGTAATTATGCAGCTGTGCAGTCATGCTCATTGTACAGAATGAGGCACCCCAGTTTTCCTTCATCTTACTCATCTCCTTTTACTGCACACTTCTGATGTGCTGAATCAGACTCTTGATACCTCTATTGCCATTCACATAAGAACTGGTGTTGTTTCCCAGTGGAGGTGTGAAGGAACGAAATATGCACTTGCAGCCACAGCGTTGTGCGAGTAAGATGATGACAAGTGCCCCTAAAGTGAACAGAATTGTGAAGTAGGTGGTTGTCAAAATCCTATCCCCATCTTCACAACTGAAAACAATGAAAATGCACTATTGTTCACTCCCGGCCATAAACTCCTCCCCTGGCAGTTCATATTTGTATAAGTGCCGCTGCTTTTTTAAAAAATTTTTTTAGGAAATTTAACACTCTCTCCACTTTTTGGTTGCGCAGTTGCTATAATTCAATAACTACATAAAGAGAAAGGCAGGGAGAACCCTTAAAAAAAAGTCAGCAAAAATATTACGTTACAATAGCGATGACAGCCAGCACAATTACTGAAAAAAACAAACAAGAAAATAAGTCATACATTTCTAAGATGTTGTTTGAATAAAGCGCTGGTGCAAAATAAACCGAAAGATTTATGCTGTTAAGTTTGCCCATGTATTGCACAGTAGCTCATTTTTAAGCTCTTGGGTTGAAAAAAAAGAAAAGAAAAAAGGAGCAGCTGTAATGCAACCCATTACACTACACAGGGAAAGTGGTAATCAAGGCTCCCTGACATCAATGTTTATAAAAAGAAAAAGACTGAAGTTAAATATTTCTTTAGCCATTTCTGGACACTGGACCTGGGTGTGAACCTGTTTTAGGTTAGCACATTAGAATCAGGAAGCTAAAGAGGTACTTTCACTAGCTGCAGTAAAATTAGACAACCCAAAGGGTACGCAGATCCCATTCCAAGACAAAACTTTAACCAATATTGAGTAAATTGAATAACTGGTTCCAAGAATATTTTATTTAAACAGAAATCGGTGCAGACATTGGGTATTTTTCCTCCTCCGATTAAGCTTCATGTTTTATTAGCATTCCCATCTTTGGTCAACCATACCCATGTTTTTTCAAATATGACATATTTTAGCCTTAAAGGAAAACTACACACATATTGACCAGCCAAGAAATCTGAAGGACTTCTTAATGGGGGCACATGGTGAGGTATATGAAAACAGTTCTTAAACTGCAAGTTCTACAATCATGGCAATGTTAGTTTTGGCCCATGTGCCCAATAGCTCAGAAATTCTTATGTACTAATGTGATATAGTTAGGATCACATAGTAGCAGCTAGTTTCAGATATGTAGAAAAGGTGACACTGAAGCATGAACACTGGAGGGGGTAGGAATAGCATAGCATTTGTGTGACACCAGTTATCTAGTTACAGAGATGAGTAGTAAAGTCAAGTCTGGAAGCTTTAAAAAACAAAAAACAAAACAATGTAAGAAGTTGTTACTATTTTTACTGGTAAGGTTCAGTTTTCTCTCTTGCTTTTGTTATGTTTAAAGACAATTTTCACTATTAAGTTCTGGTTTTCAATATAACAAAAACAAAAAAGAGGAAAGAACTAAAACTGAAATTTACCAATAAAACAAAAACAATCTGTAAAAAAATGAGAAAAAATATTCAGGTGGTACGAATCACTCATTTCCCAATGCAACAAAATAATACACCTGCCAGTGCAACTCCTTGTATCCTGGAGTAGAGGATGAGCAACTCCACATGAAAGACCATTATCTAGACTCGGCTATACAATCACAATATTAAAAGAAAATATGAAACTGAATTCTTCAGCAACTATTGAATTCTACGGAAAACACTCAAATGACAGACCAATACCCTTCAATGTAGATAAATAATTAAAGCTATTGACATTGACGGGACTTTGGAAAAACCATGACTGAGGGCTAGTCTACACTTACCAGCTCTGTCGGACATGTCGGATCGATCTTCTGGGTTCGATTTATCGCGTCTTGTCTAGACGCGATAATCGAACCAGGAAGTGCTCCCCCGTCGACGCTGGTAATCCTGCTCCACGAACGGAGCAGGCAGAGTCGACGGGGGAGCCTGCGCGCCGTGGTGTGGACCAGGGGTGAGTACTTTGAAGTTCGAAATAAGATACGCGACTTCAGCTACGTAAATAACGTAGCTGAAGTCGAAGTATCTTACTTCGAACTTCGGGGCTAGTGTAGACCAGCCCTAAGAATGTGTCTCCTTGCTGTACCACTTTAACAAAAGACTGCAGATTTTTCTGTTCAGAAAGACCCTGATGGGGGAAAAATAAACAAACTGACATTCCTGGACATGCCCAGTCATGTGTGGACTGTAGTAATGTCTTTAGATCGCAAACTGTGGGGTTGGGAGAGTAGAGAGGAGTGGAACAAAGATCAGAGCTTCATTCTTTACAACAGTAACTTCCTGGAAAGGGTAGACAAATGGATTTGATAGGAGAACAGGGACACTTGCTCTCTCTTTAGCAGCATGCAAGAAACTAGGAGACAGATGGACTGGAGAGGAGCAGAGCAATGGAGATTAATAGACATGGACTGATGTGCAAGATTACAGCAACCAACTTTTGACCTTTTAAACTAGGCTGTCCAGCCTGCTCTAATCATTCCTTTAGGAAGTTAACAAGAGTCTATCGGATCTTATGAAATGTGTATGCAGTGTTGTTGTAGTCACACTGGTCCCAGGATATTAGGGAGATAAGGTGGGTGAGGTAATATCTTTTATTGGACGAACTTCTGTTGGTGAGAGAGATGAGCTTTTGCACTTACGCCGAGCTTTTCTTCTTGTACTGCCTAGACATTTGGAGGATGTGTTACTGCATAACTGGGGGTCTATGAGTACTTTAAGCAAGTGTATACATGGAGAATTCTACGTGAGAGGGAAGAGAGGAATGGTTTCAGGGAAAGATGAGTTAAACTGGAGAAAAAAGAAATAATCCTATAAATTTGATACTGAAAAGATGTATTAAGCTATCTTGTCTGTAAAACTGCAAATATAGGATTGTTCCCTTCAATAACTCAATTGCTTCATGCAGCCTACTTTTACAGGATACTGATGATGCGGGCTCTTCCAACAGCTCTTTGGGAGATAAATCTACAGCCTTGTACACTTACTCATATGTATCAGTCCTGGAGTGTTTAAGGGCTTGTCTACATGCAGGTTTCTCACAACAAATTTTTTGGTGGCCTCAGAGTGTGGCCACCAACTCTTGCTGGTGGCCACTCTGACAACTTTTCCTAAAATACTTAATTAACTTTAGGAAAAAAACAAATAAATATGCACATATACATGTCCAAATCATAGTAATTTATTTATGTAGGGTTTTTTGCAGACTCAAAAATAACATACAGTTTTCTATTCTTTACTGGACTTAAAGAGAACAAACAATGTGCTTTGTATGTTCTTGTCTTTTTTGTTATTGTTTCTTTTGCTTTTTTGGTTGCTTTTAAGACTTGTTAGTTAGTAAATCTGCTTCTGTGAAAAGTGATATTTGTATGTTTGTAGATATCAGTTTTCATAGCAGCAGACTTGCTAGCTAGTTGGGACACAGCAAAAACTGATAGTAACAAATATCACTTTTCACAACAGACTTACTCAGCCCTGGTAAGCTAGGACACAAATTAAGCCCTGGATGGGGAGGTGGGTAGGGGGGCAGCAGAGATCAGAGAGGATGGTGGGATGTATGGGGAGGCTGAGCGAGGCAGCAGAGATGGGGTGGTGATGACCTGAAGCCAGAGCCTCGGAACCAGAGCCCTGCAGCCACATGACTGAAGCCTAGGGCCAGAGGACACAGTGGGGATCAAGAGTGATGGGGAGCAGAGGAGGGGAGGGAGGGAGGGGAGGATGTGTGGGTGAGTGTGGACTCGGCACCTAATAGTGCATGGCTGGGGACTGGGGCCGGAGCCCATGACCCTGCAACCGGAGCCTGAAACCCTGCGGCTGGGGGACGGAGTCCAACGCCCCTCACCTCAGGGCTGAAGCCAGAAGTCCAGTCCCCACTCCCCCAGGAAAGTGGGGAACTTACACTGGCTGCCTACTTCTCCGGTGTTTGATTCCAGAGAGAAGCAAGGCCCAACCCCTGCTGACAGCCCCAGGGGAGGGGGCTGCTGCTTTGCCTCCCCCTCCCCCAACCACGGCCCAGGAGGCTATGGCCACACAAAAAGCCACTGGTGGCCATATTTCAGAAACACTGAATAGGGATACTGCGGAAACTTAAGGTAAATCATCTAAAGATGTGAAGTCAACGTACATTAACTTAAAAGTGTGCTAAATCCCATTATGGATGCTCTCTTTCAGGAGTAAAATGGCCTTACTTCGCTGTAATTTAATTCTCCTAAGGCCTGTTTCCATACAGGTGTTCAAAGCACTTTAACTTACGCACACTGATGTCATATTAGGAGTTAATACACTTTTAATGTTCTATACCTTCAGATATAGATTAACCTTTGAAAGCATCCTGGCTCTAAATCTTCACACCGTTCTTCCCAAAAGCCTTGAAAATATTCTCTCATACTAACTTTATGGAATGTTGCAATGCCTAATATGAAGCAAAATATATAGCTCATTTTTGTTGGAAACATGCTGTGAGACAAAAGAAAACTATAGCAAAACAGCAACAAGGAATATTAGTCACTGCTCTTGCCTAATACAATTATTTACAATGGGATGTTGACTGAAACCTAGGCTACAGAGGCTGAAAGGATCAAATAAAAAAGTAGCTACTATTACAAGAATTCATATTATTAGTCTTTTAGAAAAGAAATATTTATATCTTTTTTGAAAAACCAATAAAGAAAAACAAAAACACCAAACAAACCCAAGAAAACAATGCACTGAGCAAGACTTGTAATGTTTCTGAGATTTCCCTATATTAGATGAGTTAATGACCTAAACCTTGCTTCTGATCACTTCTTACTTCACTGAATCTAAGTGTGATTTTTGGTATTGATTATTCTTTCTATTGCAAGAAGAGAATGTGCTTAGCACTCTCTTTTGGTTTAAATTCTACAAATCTCCCATTTTCCCTCATATTATTTATTTTTGTCCCCCTTTCCCTTGGAACCCCTAGCTCATCGTTAGCGTCAGCCTTAGATGTCCCTTCTGTGTAGAAAACCACTAACTCCATCTTTATTTCCCATCATCTTCTCTCTGCCTACTTACCTTGAATAACCCTCTGCATAAATAGTATCTTCCTATAATGGAACGTTTCCAAAGACTGCAACTTTCCTCCTGGTCTTTCCTTCCTCATGTCATTGACTGCACTATGGCTTTCACAAATTTAGATCATAGTTTTCTTCTCAAGGCCCATGCTCTTATATCCCCTCAAACAACTTTACCTACAAATCTGGCATTCACAAAGAGCATTACTAGAGCTCATACCTCTCTTGACCTTGCCTTTGTTCATATACTCATTCTTTAATTTCTCCACTGAGCACACATGCCCTAAGTTTTTTCCTCTCTTTAAATCTCATCTTAAAACCTTCCTTTTTAGTCTATAATTGAGTCCCTAAAGCATTCTCACACTGTGTATGAAGGATACTTGATAAAGAGTTTATATTGCTTCATTGGCTCCCAACAATATTTTGAAAAAAATTGAAAGTGCTAAATATCTATTGTGTGCCATCTTCTTGCTCTGCTAATAGAGCTGGCCAGTTAACTGCAGCTCGCTACCAGCAGTGGAACCCATACGTTTCCCTTTATTGATCAAGGGGAAGGCTTTACCCTTCCTCTATAATTCCACTACAGAGATTCTCCATCAGATAAGTTTGGGATAAGAAAACAAAATCAGGCTTAAAAGAGTGCCATTTTTTAAAAAAGGGACAGAGTCACTCAATGATAGTAAATATCTAACAATGCAAATCACACAATGTGCAAATGTGATTGTTTTACTTTTTTAGCAGGTATGTTAAATCTTGGACACAATGTACTAATTTCTGTTAAAATGTTTTAAAAATTGAGAGGCTATTTTCTGATTAGTTTAACATTTAGACAGTACATCATGTAAAGAAAGCTAGTTTAAATATTACACTTTTTAAAAAATAGGATACAAACTCTGCGAAGTCAAACCATAATCCATTTGGAAAATACCTTCAAACAAGGCAAAGACTATTTTAAAAATATCCCTATCTTTCCATTTTGTCATTTATTTCTATAAAGTAAATCACTTATAGGAAAGGCTACCAAGGAGCATACTGTTCTTTTCTTTTTCTTTTGAGCAATGTTAAAGTAAATGTTTTATTCAGTTCTGGCAAAATGAAGTCAGAAGAATCCAAAAACACTGTTCTATTCCAATAGCTCTGAAAACTCCTGCAAACAATTAACCCAGTTCTTGAATCCACGTAGCTGGAATTTTTAACCACTGTCATCTCCCACATAAAACACATTCTTAATTCCTGTGCTTGAGAAATGCAACAACTCTAAACACGTTTCACTGTTATTTAAAGTGATTACTTGTCCTTTAATTTTCCTGCATTACCAAAAAAGCCCGAGATACATAAGCATCAATAACAAATGCTGTTCCGAATCTCAGTCCTATAACTTACTCTATGAACAAATTTGCTGTAAATAAAAAAGCTCTTCCTATCTAAAAGTGGCAAAAAATCCTGGGTTTCAACATATTCACCATTATTTGCCTCTATGACTATTTATATATGATTTTTTTTTTAATGTTAAGTCTCTGTAACATGGCACAATATTTGTTGTTCTTCAGTATGGGATAACATTATCCTCCAAAATAGTATACTGGTTGTAAAATTAGTTCATTGTCTGCTATTGTATTATCTGAGAAATAAAATTATCACTAAATCTGGTGTCAAGGTGTCGCAACTACTCTACCCTTCCCATGTTGTTAAATTGGAGCGGAGAGGAGTTGGGTGGTCCTGGCTAGATAGAAGAGTGGCTGCAGGGGAGGGGGAAGAGGTCCAGGTACAGAAAATGTTTAAGAAGAACTGCTGTCTAACACATACAGGGACAAAGTTCAGGCCCAATATGGCCATATTAGGACTTTTGTATGCTGGCATGCAACCTTAATTCTCTCTTAAAATTAAATGAAAAACAAAAAAATACCCCCTTTACTAAACTAGTTTGGTTATACAAAGCAGAGAAATGAGGCATAAAAATTTCCCTCCAAATGTACATTTTGTAACACACATGTATAATACACATACACAAACCATGAAAACACATTTGGGAAAATTCACTTTCCAGGCCTAGTTACTTAAGCTTTCCTTACTTAAAGGTCTGATCCTGAAGAGGGCTGAGCATTTACAAATCAAGCCTAAGGAAGACACTTTCTTCACACAGTGTACTTGAAATGAGGATCTTATAAAATAGAGTAAAGAGGGACACCGACTACCACCTTCTGATCACTTCTGAAGCCCATTTATCCAGTGCAAGTTTGCCCAGGTTTGATTTTATTTTATTTTTTAAATGTTAGCCTTGTTGATGGAGAAAGGTGGGCAGGCTCTGGTCCTCTGCTTGTTGGAACAGAAAAAAATCACCTATTAGTTCTGAAACAACAAAAAGGCTGCCTCTGCTGATTTTACACAGAAACCTAGGACTTCAACTTGTACTGACGTTTCCTTTCTTGAGATTCCTGAGAAAGCTGCATTTCCTTTAAATCTGTAGCAACCTTAATAACTTTGTCTAGCCACACCTACACTGTATGTGCTAAGTATTGTTATAGAAGCCAACTACTGAAAAAGGTACAGAAGAAAAAGTGTATGGATTAAATAGGTTCTGGAGATAACATTTTCTTTCATAGGCTCTAACCTAGCTAATTCATCTGCCCACTATTGTGTTTTTTTCCTCTCTAAATTTGCCTTCCTTGTCTTTATCTTCAAGTTTCTCATCCTTAGCCTTGCTGTACTCCCCAGGCCTGGTGACAAAGTGAGAGCAGCAGTCATACAGGGTGAAACATTCTGACTCTTCAGCTGTGCAGGCACACTGACAAGGACTGACAGTCTGGGTCCTGTAGCTGTATGTCTGAACAGGCCAAGTGGAGAAGGCGATGAAGATGGTTTTTGAAGACAAAGGGTACGAGAGAGAAACAAACAAAAAAAGTGTGAAGTAAAACAAAAAAAACAAAGAAAAAAGCAGAGCTAAGAGGGAAGGCTGAGAGGCAGCCACATATAGCTCTAGATGGAGGAGGTGAACTGAGGCATGAAAAGGACCCATTTCTCTGAGACCCTCAGCACACGTACCTGAAGCATTCATCTATGCTGTCTCTGTTGCTGATTGTGGGCAAACCAACCCAGAGGTCTGGTCTCTGAATTGGTGGATGCTCTCTGTCTCAATTTATTACAGAGATAATAGAACATAAGTGAAATGACTGAGTTAACTTTGTTGTAGAACATTACGTTTCTATACTTATAATATGAACATTGGTCACTAAAGATATCAATGTATACTTTTGCATTTAGTATTAAAAATGCTCTATCAACATCAGAGGTCACAGCTCAGGAAGATTTTATTAAAAATCTGGATAGTTTTCTTGAGAATGACATATGGCCAGACCTTAAGCTCCTAGTAATCTGGGAGCGTTTATATACTACCTGTTCATTCAGAATGCCCACATTAAATATATGATTTCAGTGAAAAGTGAAATCAGGCTTCCAACCTGGGGTTCTTTTTGGCTTGAAAGTTAACAAAATATGAATTTGACAAGATAGGATTTTACAGTATTTGCAGAGCCAGGATCTTCCTGAGATTTTGGCAAGTTGGGTTCTCTTTCCACTCCACCATTTGAGGATGATGTTAAGGGAGAGAAAAACATATCCAGTCTGTCTTGCATATCTGAGTCCTATTATAACACAGTAGCATATTAAAAAGAGGAAGCAAGAACAGGATAATTTGGGGTGTTTCTTCGAAATATGTTAAAGATTCTTCTTGGATGGAAAGGATATGTAGAGGTCTTCCCTGTGTTTAAAACAGATTTTTTTCTCTCTTACTTTTTTCTTTGATATTCCCATTTGTTTTTAGCAGATAAAATAGTTATGCCTGAAACAGTCAAATATATTTGTAATTTTGAAAGCCAAACTTATTATTTATGCTTCTTTGATTTATGGAAAACACCCAGTCCGTTAATAAGCATGTTCAAGAAAAGCAAACCTGTTTTTCTACTCTCCATATCTTCTCCAGTAAGAAGTAAATTATTTTTTATTTTACATTTCCTTCCCCAAAACATGGAAGGGAGGTGAACGTGGAGCAACTGAACTTTTTCCAATTCAAAATCCAATGCCAAGAGCAGTTAATATGCAGTATTATTTTGGCCTAAAACAAGGCAGAGATGCCATAGCAAATTCACAGGGCAACTTCTTGAGTCTGTTCAAGATTGTCAGCGGAGGGAAAAAAAGCTAGATAAAAGCTGGTGTAATAAAACAGACTAAGCTGGAGCACGGCTGTATAAGTAAATAAGCCTAAAACCACTACCACTGTCCTTGAATATTATTGTTAAGAACCATTCATATTACATGAATTCCGAGAGGTCTCCCCTTTCCTCTGTAAGTGTAACATCCCGTGTCACTTCTGCCCCATCAAGCGGGCAGTCTCCTGGAAAGTTTTGTATATTCTGGTGCCTGTGCTCCAAAGCAATGTTTAGACTCCTTGGTCTTGCATTCAATTCCAGGTTTAGAACTTCAGATTCTATCCTTCACAAATGGCCCAGTCAACCAGCATTTAGAATTTCTACACATGTGAAGTTAAATTTGTATCAATCCTCCAGCTACTGAATCACTAAAAACCTCCTTTAATTCCATGTGTTTATAGACATTTTGTCCACCCTTGATAAATTAATCCAATCTCATAGGATATTGATTTGTAAGAGCTAACGTTTTTTCCAGAATACTAACTGTTGCTGCTAACCTACTTTTCCCCTAGAATTAATTGAAAGCCTGGATCAAGAGAAAATATCCAGTTTGCTTTCCTGCTCTTTTTATTACCGAGTCACTGAAATGCTAGAGTTCCAAAGACCTGAGCTATCATACGGCCTACAACTGAGAATTTTTCTGCTGTATTTATGTCTCATGCTACAGTTGTTGGACAAGTAAGAAAAAAAAATCAGTGAATAAGCCAACAGGTAAAGAATATGAGGTAGGGGGAAGTCACAAGCATTTGCAAGGCCTGTGGCTTGATGCCTATGAGAGAAGGGAGGTAACTGAGTGAGCTTTCTGATGCAGTGTGGTTATAGCCATGTCAGTCCCAGGATATTGGAGACACAAGGTGGGTGAAATAATATCTTTTATTGGGCCAACTTCTGTTGGTGTGAGACACAAGTTGAAGAGCAAGGGGAGTCAACAGAGAGGCATACTAACTGCTGGTAGTTTGAGGACATTGGGGTATAATTTGACTAAGTTTTGACTTGGGGCCCATATTTCTGAGACTACCGTGTTAGGAACCCACCTGGGCAAAGCCTGAACAATGACTGGGTATGGCATCAACCTGATGAAAACTGATGTTTGCCAAGATGGAGTAAGAAGCCCTGGACAGAACTAGAGAGCAAGGGGGAGAGAGACCGAACATTCCTAGATAGCTGCTGGGAATATCACTTCAGGTGGCAAGAACTCTGATGGGTTCTTGAGGCCACTGATCCCACTGTATTTGAAAGAGTTCAGTTAAGAGTTGTAATTGCCTTATGTGGGCAGAGCTCACTAGAGGCTCATTATCTAGCCAGTGGCAAGCAGAAGTCAGAGCCCAGCAACATTTCCAGGCTGAGCAGCAGCAACTGGGCCCAGCCACAGCACGCAGCAGGCAGAGCAAAGTGACAGTTGGATTCAACCACAGGCCACAGCTTCCAGCAGGAGAGCAGCAGACTGAACAGTAGAGTGAGAGCATCAGCCATTCAAGGTTCAGTTGTTCGGGACTGTGATTTATGCATTCTGAGGTAAATGGTGGTGGAAGGAGTTAAATTGTAAATACTTGTCAAGGTTCAACCTGCTCTTTCCCTTTTCTCCCCTCCCCCCAATAAAGTTCATTTGTTTAAAATTCTGTGCTTGTGACTGGGTACAGATTAGTTTGGCAAAGGCGCCCAGAGTGGTTGTAGGTTCCCAGATTACTGGGTGGGGGGCTTGGGCCAAAAAGAAAGACAGAAACTAGAGAGACTCTCCTAACATAAGGACCCGGCCCTTGTTGCTGCCAACCCTACTAGCAGAAAGATTACACATGGAATGCCTCAGAATCAGTTATCTGACATATTCTTTAATTGTTTTCCATGTTAAAATGCAGTACTATAGGTTTTCTCGTTACCCACATGGGAGAGGCTTTTCTGTCTATTTCTTGTTCATCTGTTGAGACTGTCTGGTTTTGAATCAGTTGAAAGAGAAACGTACTGGAGGAGAGAACGTACCCAGCTAGTTTACAGATCTGCCCAAGAACAGCTTACTTACTGTTACACCGTCAATAAAGACTTTCCAGTTTGCATGCCTTTGTACATGACTCAAACCAAGAGTCTCCAGAGACATCAGACGGAAAGACACAACAACAGGTATAGTGATGGGGATTCAGCAATCATCTAACTGAGAAAATAGCTCTCGGCACATACTGCATCCTTACACTCAAACTTGAACGCTTGAATCTTACTCAAATTCAATATTCATAATTTTAAAAGCCTCCATGAAAATTCAACCTGTCATTAGGATAATTATTAGTCGAATGTGGTTTTAAAATTCTGTTATAAAACAGACAACCAGACATTTAATTACATGTCACAGTGTTAGAGAAATGAATGACTTAAAAGTTATGCTAACACACACCCTGTCTAAAAGAGGGAAAAATGTATCTGATTCAATGTCTCGTCAGTCCACTGCAACTTCAGTTTCAACAGATCTACACCCCTGAACAGCACAAATATTTAAATTCCTATATTTGTAACTGTTACAGTGAAAGCTTCAGGCACGGAGCATTTCTGAACAGATGCAAGTTTAGTTTGGCAAGTCTCAGTTAAATTAGTTTAACACCTTGACAGGTATAGCAACAAACATGGAATATGCAAATATTCTTAATGTTCCACCTTATTACATTTACAGTCAAAACAGACCTATGCACGATTTCAGGTAAGTCTCTTCATACCACATTCCAAGAAAACAGGCCCAGGTTTTTGTTACTAAAATAACTGACACTAAATATTAAATGTGTGTATATGTATATGAAGACATTACCTTCATGGCATGAATTTCTTCTAGTAATCTCTCTGCTCGCCTTTGGTTCTTGAGTACCACATCTTCCGAACCCCTATAGATAAAGACTCTGTTTAACTGGGTAACACACTGATTTGCAATCATTTCCCAACAAGGAAATTACTATTCGCAGCAAAATAAATCACAAAAATCAATATAAACAATTTTACTGTTCACATCTATTTTATATTAAATATAAATTATCAGAACCACCAACTAGACACACAGAAACATCAATGTGTCCCCCAGCTTTTACAGATGAAATTAGCAAGCAGAAGAGATATAATGGTAATTCTAAAAACGTGAGGGCAAGTAGTAATATATTTGATAGCAACATTTTGGGAAGGACTTTTTTAAAATCAGAAGAATCTGCTGCATCTTCTCTGGGAGCTGTTGAACTAAAAGTAGTGTCTAGAGAACGCTATACATTGTTTAGCACCAGTCTAAGTCAAGTTTGCTCAAACTAGATACGAGATTAATCAAGCCCGAGAAAGATTATTAGGCTGAAAGTGTACTTGTAAAATTATAAGTACATTATGATTAAGTTTTGAATGACCGTAGGTAGGATATAATAATTAAAACTTAAGAGATGATCGGGATTAAAGAATATCTACCAGTTAGCTGAAGATAGAGTCCTGAAAATTTAGATAGTGAGAGGTACTTTTCTGAGTAAAATTTACAAATAAAATTAAATGTTAATTACAAAATTTAAATATGGAATGAAGGCCACAATACTGCTAAAATCTTACACAATTTTCCACAGTGGGTGAAGTGTCTAAAAAAACAACTGTATTCTTCACATTTTAAACACAACAGTAGATTTGTCTTCTTCCATTGGTCTCCAGTACTATCAGCGTCACAAATCACTTTACCCCATGTGAAAGATTAATTACATTAACACCGATTAAAAACCATGATTTAAAAATGTCAAAAACAGTGTGTATTTGTTCAAAGCATATTGAAAAGTGCTCCTTGCACTGAAATTTGCAGAACTTTGCACTGAGGAAGCTACTGAAGCTTTCTGTAATATGCTAATACAGTGATATGCTAAAACATCAAGGGTAAACTTTTTCAAAATGCTTAAGTGTTTTAGTCTAATACCATTTTCAAAATTACTATGGTCAAGTGTTTAAACCAGTTTTGAAAATGGGACTTGGGCTCCAAAGTCACTTAAGCACTTCTGAAAATGTTACTTCAAGTCTGCTTTGGGAAATTGTCTTTAGGTTCATATTACCTCTTAGACTATATTAAGGTAAGTTAAATGTTGACACAAATCTATAAAGATGATTTACAACATCTTACACACTTAATAATGCACATTCATAAAAGTACAGTTCAAGACCAATCCCATTCTAAAAATATATTGTGGTCTTAATAAAGGTATTACCTATCCAATTAATATACTGCCCTACTATACACCTCAAATGTGTAGTGTGTTAAATAATGTTATGTAGACACTCATTTTTCCCTAGTCTATTCAATATTTATGTAAGTAATTTAAAATAAATGCAGCATTAACAATTAAAAAAGTAAAGGAATAATATTAAAACTAACTTTTTTAACTTAAGTTTTGCAATGTGTCTGGTGAGTCTGCGAATGGTAAGAACTCTGGCCTTCTTCACCTCTTTTCTCATCTTCACAACCTATTTGAAAGGAGAACAATATATTAGATAGCTATTTATCCTTGTGTACAAGAAACTAATCAATCTATTATGCCTTTGTTTTTTTAAACTGATTCAATAAACAAAAATATTTTGAGAACACAGTTCACTCCTCTGCTTAACAAAAATCTTAGTTCAAATGAATTCAGATTCCTGTTAAACTGCTTCCATAAACATCAATCAGAGGAGGAAAACAAACCAACAGTCTAAAAATGTGTCTGAGGTCTGAACAGGAACAAGACATGAAAAAGCCAAGGCATTCTTAACCAGCCATATTTTAATATTATTCTTAGAACCAGGCTGGCCTAGAGTTTTAAGCAGTTTACATTTATTTTTTGCTCATTCATTTTGTATTCCCACCCTCATTGAAAATGCATCTGTACTTTTCTGTTAAAGCACGATATGGAACAAAACTACCTTTAACTGACAATTTAAATGTTCTTTAAAAAGCCCCTAAAGCTAACACTTATTCATTGTTCAGTAATAGACCGTCTGTCAAAGGTCATTCTAAATTCTACAAGAATAAACAAACAAACAAATGAAAACACATGGTTACATACGGACTGTCATTAAATTTAGTTTCATTTCCACCCCACAGAATTATACTTGCAAGTTGTAAATTTACAGACTTACATCAATATATATATTTAATCCTACTTGGGTTCTATTTCTCCCCAGCCCCCTTCACAAAAACCACATTATTTAAAAAATGTAGCATAAACAAACAAATGGTAAATCCAGCAAGTTATCTAGGATCTTTTGCCATGAAATTTCTCCAGGGCCAAACTTATTGCAAGTTAGTGTTTTCATAACGATACAAGGACTTGAGGTGTAGGATGATAATAGCATCTCATTGCTGACTGATGACCTGGCCATTTGTGTACATTAATACTGTAAAGATATTTAAAACTATTTAGCAATACACTTTCCAAATACATTTTCTAAATTTTTCTTTTTTGGAGTGATTTACCATCATCAATAGTGAAACAGTGTTAAAACCTAAACCCACAAAGTGGAGAGAAAAAGAAAACACCAGAACAAAAATCGTGTCTGATTTTTTAATTTGTGGTAAAGTTCTAGCAAAATCCTAAAATTTACTCCTGGACAGAGAATTTGTACTGTTTGCCAAGTTGCCACACCCTTCTTAAAAGTCCATAGAGGAACTTCTCTTTATTGTACCCAGAGTTTTTATTTTTAACTACAGACAACATTTTAAATACTTGCAAGTTAAGCATGTGCATAAGTATTTGAAGATTTGTGACCCAAATTCTTGAAATGCACACTTTAGAGAGGAGAGTTTTAAAAATTTGCATGAAAGATAGTGGGCTACTATGATAATAAAAATAACAAATACACAAGCAGAAAAAATTACAAAATGCTACATGCATCTATGGTTGTAGAAAACATATTGTGTTATTTGATAACTGGTATGTGATCATGAAATTGATGGCTATATTGTGCACACACACTAGAAGAATTAAGAGACTGGCTGAACATAAAGATTTACCAGCTCCTCACAAAGTGCCTGCTTAAAATATTCTAGAGTGTAAACTATGCAGGCATACGTCCCAAACTGCCACTACCCAAATATGGGACACAAAGCATGACAGACTCAAAATTAGGGACACAAATAAAATACAATCAAGAGTGGAGGAAACTTCAAATGCTGTGGGATTCAACCCAACATTATAAACTATTTTCAGTTTCACAATTCTTGTTTCTAATTTAACAGCTGTCAACAATAAAAGTGAAAGGACATGAAATTTGTGCAGAATGTAGGTAACTGGGACTAAAACGAGCGACACCCTTCAAAATAAGGGACATTTGAGAAATTTGCATCCAGGCTTCAATGATATAGGATAGTAAAAATTGGTGAAAGTACAAAATAATTGAATTATTCAGATTTTTCATAAGATGGATGGGAGTTTGTAAATATTAGAAGTTAGGTGTGACTAACCAAGTTAAAAAAAAAGAGTAAAGATGATTTATGTTCTGATTAAAGTTTCAATGGTAAAAGGGTCAAATATTTCAGCTGGGCTTTTATTGACTATGTGTACTCAACTCACTACATTTAGAACGCGAAGCACATTTTCCTCACAAGGTAGTACAGATCTTATTTCAATTTTAATTTAATAGTAGTAGTTCTAATGCAGGAACATCTGTATACCACTCCACATGCTCAATAAACTACAGGCTCTTAAAAGGTTTACCGCAAAGCAAAAAAGTGTGTTTGCACCTTGAAACCAAATGGTCATGAATGTGAAGTCTGGGCAAATTGCAATAATTTACTATTCAGACATTTTCATGCTGGCAAACACCCTTCATCCAACAATGGTACAAACATGAAGTCTGTCTTTAAAAAGTCTTGCAAAGTTGTACTTTTTCAAAATGAGCATTGAAGACAAACTACTGATGTGATAGGTAATTGCTCAGAGCATCTTTCTCTTGCCCCTAAAAAGGCAACAGGTGCAAAGAGGACTTGGTGTAATTAAATAACTACAGAGAAAACTATTTCCTGAGAGTTCATGACATTGCACATCTAGCTCTGTTTTGACAACTGCAGTCTCTACAGTTGAATACGCACTGGAAAACATTTAAGCTCAAGATCATATAGAACTTCTTAAACTAAGAGAAAAAAGAGGTCTTATTTCATAGGAAACTTTAATAGCGGTTCTTTAACACTGCAGAAAAAAATCCACACACTATAATAAAAAAGCCCAAAATTATTCTTTGAGTAAGGCATACACTAATTTAAAAAAGCACAGCTAGTGATTACATAACCAAACATATACATTTAGTTTCCTCTCCAACATGCTTTGTAATGTATTTTTCTAGGAACATTTAATGCAGATGGAGCATGTTTTTTAGGGACGAACTGCGCCAAAAAAATCAACTACTTCAGCTGTCAGCCAATTAAAGTTCTGTAGCTGGCTGACAGCAAGAACAAGGAGAGGTATCCACTATCCAGCAGACACAAAACGTCAAATTAGGTAATCTGTGGCCGTTTCTTTCCCAGTGGATAGTGTGTGTGAATTGGGCTCTTAGCCCTGGTCTACACTACGAGTTTAGGTCGAATTTATTAGCATTATTTCGATTGATCCGTGCACCCGTACACACGATGAAGCCCTTAACATTGACTTCTAGGGCTCTTAAAATCGATCTTGCCACTCCACCCCCAACGAGGGGATTAGCGCTTAAAGCGATATTGCCAAATCGATGTAGGCTTAGTGAGGACGCAATTCGACAGTATTGGCCTCCTGGATCTATCCCACAGTGCAACATTTGACCGCTCTGGACAGCAGTCTGAGCTCGAATGCTCCGCCCAGGTAGACAGGAAAAGCCCTGCGAACTTTTGAATTTCATTTCCTGTTTGGCCAGCATGGTGAGATGCAGGTGAGCGCAGATCTCATCAGCAGAGGTGACCATGATGGAGTCCCAGAACCGAAGACGAGCTCCAGCATGGACCGAGCGCGAGGTACGCGATCTGATCGCTGTATGGGGAGACGAAACCGTGCTAGCAGAGCTACGGTCCAAAAGAAGAAACGCCAATACATATGCCAAAGTCTCCAAGGGCATGCAGGACAGAGGCTACAACAGGGACGCGCAACAGTGCCGCGGGAAAATTAAGGAGCTCAGGCAAGCCTACCAAAAAACCAGAGATGCAAACAGCCGCTCTGGGTCAGAGCCCCAGACATGCCGCTTATATGATGAGCTGCATGCCATTCTAGGAGGTGCAGCCAGCACTGACCCACCCATGTGGTATGACTCCGTATGTGGATCATCAGAAACCACAGAGAAGCACGATAATGATAATGATGCTGAAAATAGCGCCCAGACACAGCAAGGAAGCGGAGAAGCCCTTTTCCCCGACAGCCAGGAACTCTTTCTCACCCTCGAGCCAGTACCCTACGAACCCACCCAAGGCGTGCTTGATGCAGGAGAAGGGACCTCTGGTGAGTGTACCTCTGTTAAATTAATACATGTTTTATAAGCAAGCGTGTTTAATGATTAATTCGTGGCCAGTACAGCTACAGGAAAAGTCTGTTAACATCTTCGGGGATGGAGCAGAAATCCTCCGGGGACATCTCCAGAAAGATCTCCTGGATGTACTCCCAAAGCCTGTGCAAAAGGTTTCTGGGGAGGGCAGCCTTATCCTGTGCTCCGTGGTAACACACTCTACCACGCCAGGGCAGTAGCACGTAGTCTAGAATCATTGCTTTGCAAAGCATGGCGGCGTATGGTCCCGGTGTTTGCTGGCATTCAAGCAACATCCGTTCTTTATCTGTCTGTGTTATCCTCAGAAGAGTGATATCATTCATGGTCACCTGGTTGAAATAGGGGAATTTTATTAACGGGGTATTCAGAGGGGCTCCTTCCCTGCTGGGCTGTTTGCCTGTGGCTGAACGGAAATCTTTGCCGCTGTGACCCATGCGGTGGGGGGAGGGGGAACAGCGAACATCTTGGATGTGTGACTGTGTGTGGGGGGGTGTCGATTAGGTTCGCGCTGGACGTTAACCCGAAAACCGCCGCCCCTCTCTTTTCAATTGCCAACCAGTTTTAAATTGCCAGCCGAAAGGCTGTTTGTTATGGGAAATGAGGGGGTTGCTGTTTGAAAACATTCCCACATGTTATGAAGGTTAAAGAAGCCTATAGACTGTGGCTTACCATGGCTGCCTGCAAGCCGAATTCTGTTGCCCGCCGGACCTGCTTGTGTGATCTCTAACACCAAACCGGCAGACCCTCAATATAACAGGCAAAGTGCAACCGTGGACCAAATGCACATGTGATATGTAATGTTTGGAGCATTGTTCTGTAATGTGTCTTTTAAACTACTCCTCTCCCGTTTGTTTCCTCCCGCAGCTGCAAATGTTTCAACGCCACCCCTTTCATCACCGTCCCAGAGGCTAGCGAAGATTAGAAGTAAAAAAAAAAAAAGGAATCGAGACGATATGTTCTCAGAACTCATGCAATCCTCTCACACTGAAGCTGCCCAGCAGAATGCGTGGAGGCAGACACTGTCAGAGTCCAGGAAGGCAGAATTTGATCGCGCGGACAGGTGGCATGCTGAAGACAATGACTGGCGGGATGAAGAGAGACAGCGGCGGGATGAAGAGAGTAGGTAGCGTCAGCGTGCAGAGAGAAGGCAGGATGCAATTCTGAGGCTACTGGAGGATCAAACGGAAATCCTTCGGCTTATGGCTGAGGAAAGGCGTAGGGTTCAGGAAAGGCCGACTGAGCCCAGACCGCTGCTACAGCCCCTGTGTAACCAACAGCCCTCCTTCCCGAGTCCCATAACCTCATCCCCGAGATGCCCAAGAACGCGTTTGGGCGGCCTCTGTGCACCCAACCACTCAAGCCAAGAGAACAGTCCAAGCAAGAAAGGGCTGGCATTCAATACGTTTTAAAGTGCTGTGTGTCCTTGTCCTTCCCTCATCCCCTCCTCCACCACCCATCCTGGTGCTTCCCTTCCTCCACCACCTATCCCGGGAGACTGTGGCAGTTACTCCCATAGTTCCCCCTCTGTGTTTTACGAATTAATAAAGAATGCATGATTTTTAAGTAACAATTACTTTATTTCCTCTGCAAGCGGTGACCGAGGGGGGGAGGGCAGGGCCGTTTGGGTAAAGGGAAGTAGAGTGAATGAAGGGGCGGGGCTTTTCATTACTGGGGAAAAACAGAACTTTCACACAGCATCCTGGCCATTCATGAAACTGGTTTTCAAAGCTTCCCTGATGCGCAACGCACCCTGCTGTACTCTTGTAATAGCCCTGGTGTCTGGCTGTGCATAACCAGCAGCCAGGCGATTTGCCTCAACCTCCCACCCCGCCATAAACGTCTCCCCCTTACTCTCACAGATATTGTGGAGCGCACAGCAAGCAGTAATAATAATGGGAATACTGGTTTCGCTGAGATCTAACCTAGTCAATAAACTTCGCCAGCGAACTTTTAAACGCCCAAATGCACATTCCGCCACCATTCTGCACTTGCTCAGCCTATAGTTGAAAAGGTCTTGACTACTGTCCAGGCTACCTGTGTATGGCTTCATGAGCCATGGCATTAAGGGGTAGGCTGGGTCCCCAAGGATAACTATAGGCATCTCAACATCCCCAACGGTTATTTTCTGGTCTGGGAAGAAAGTCCCTTGGTGCAGCAGACGAAACAGACCAGAGTTCCTGAAGATGCGAGCGTCATGTATCTTTCCCAGCCATCCCACGTTGATGTTGGTGAAACGTCCCTTATGATCCACCAGTGCTTGCAGCACTATTGAAAAGTAACCCTTTCGGTTTATGTACTCGCTGGCTTGGTGGTCCGGTGCCAAGATAGGGATATGGGTTCCGTCTATCGCCCCTCCACAGTTCGGGAACCCCATTGCTGCAAAGCCATCCAGTATGAGCTGCACATTTCCCAGACTCACAACCCTTGGTACCAGCAGCTTGGTGATCGCCCTGGCTACTTGCATCACAACAGCCCCCACTGTAGATTTTCCCACTCCGAATTGATTCGCGACTGACCGGTAGCTATCTGGCGTTGCAAGCTTCCACAGGGCTATCGCCAGTTGTTTCTCTACTGTGAGGGCTGCTCTCATCTTGGCGTTCTGGCACTTCAGGGCAGGGGAAAGCAACTCAAAGTTCCATGAAAGTGCCCTTACGCATGCGAAAATTTCGCAGCCACTGGGATTCATCCCAGACCTGCAGCACTATGTGGTCCCACCAGTCTGTGCTTGTTTCCCGGGCCCAGAATCGGCGTTCCACTGTATCAACAAGCCCCATTACCACCATGATGTACACCTTGCGGGGAGGGCCTTTTTTGAGAGAGGTCTGTGTCCATGTCCTCATCACTGTCCTCAGGGCGCTGCTGTCGCCTCCTCGCCTGGTGTAGCTCTAGCAGCTCCTGGTTCTCGTTCTCCATATACTCCTGGCCAATGCGCGTGGTGTTCATAACGGCGAGAACAGCCGTGGTGATCTGATCATGCTCCATGCTTTCCCTGGAATGCTGTTTGCAGGACCGTAGAGTGGGAGCAGAAGCGGCGGGTGGATAACAATGGTGTCAGCAATATGGCGCCCGCGTAAAAAAAGGTGCGCAAGGATTTTTGGCTCCCCCCTCAGTTGCTTTCATTGAGGGAGGGGGGAGCAAGGGCTAGGCTCATTTCCTTCTAGCAGCAGATGGTACAATATGCCAGGAAGCAAGGGTAGGCGCCTTCCCTTCTAGCTGCAGATGGTTCAATAGGCTTGATATCCATCATCATCTCCTGGCCCCCTCAAGGACTGAACTCGCAACCCCGGGTTTAGCAGGCCAACACTCAGTCCGCTGAGCTATCCCTCTGCCCGTGTTCCAGGCAGTACTGAATCTCCGTTAAACAAAACGTAAAAAAGAGAACAACCAGAGTCACTCTAGTCACTCCCATTTATGTCCAAGCGCCCCCAGCCAGCCACACCACAGGCCGCCGGCCAGGAGCACACGAATTTCAAGCATATTGTATGATCTGCAGCTGTGTAGTCCCGCGACTACGATCATTTATGGCCTATTGCACCATCTGCAGCTAGAAGACAAGGAGCTTATGCTGTGTAGTACCGCAACTACAACCATTTATGGCATATTGCACCATCTGCTGTTAGAAGGCAAGGAGCTTATGCTGTGTAGTCCCGCGACTAGCAGCCTCAGGCAGAATGGCCCCCCCAAGGATTGAACTCGCAACCCCGGGTTTAGCGGGCCAACACTCAGAACGCTGAGCTATCCCTCTGCCCTTATTATAGCGCGACTGAATCCCCAGTAG
The DNA here is from genome assembly GCA_037349315.1 of Chelydra serpentina. Classification (NCBI taxonomy): domain Eukaryota; kingdom Metazoa; phylum Chordata; order Testudines; family Chelydridae; genus Chelydra; species Chelydra serpentina. Next base: position 36,930,753 of record JBAIAC010000042.1, read on the forward strand.
ACCTAATGTCCAGGCGTACGATGGAAATGTACGGTAATTGTGTGCTGAGCAGGCTTCCATAGCAAACCCGGAAACCCCGGAAAAAAGGCACGAAAAAGATTGCTTTCACGGAGGGTGGGAGGGACGTTTGATGGCTTGACGACATGTACCCAGAACCACCAGCGACAATGTTTTCTGCCCCATCAGGCTTTGGGATCGCAACCCAGAATTCCAATGGGCGGCGGAGACTGCGGGAACTGTGGGATAGGTACCCGCAATGCAACGCTCCGAAAGTCGGCGCTAGCCCTGCTACTGTGGACACAGTCTGTCAACCTCAAGGTCTTAATGCTCTTTAGTGCTCTTTAGTGGGGACACACACAATCGATTCCATAAATTCGGGTTTTAAAATATCTACTTCTATAATTTCGACCTAATTCTGTAGTGTAGACGTATCCAAGTCCTTCTGAAGTTATTCCCATGAAAATGACTAGCTCTTTGAAGCAGAGACTGTCTTTTTTGTTCTGTGTTTGTACAGTGCCTAGCACAATGGGGTCCTGGTCGTGACTGGGGCGCCTCATTGCTACAAATAATAAAACACGATAATGTTCAGTGAGTTCTGACATCCAAAAATGGGATAGATGTTTCTTCCTTGGCTAACTACTCAGTTGGGAAAGATTGATTTAAAAAAAAAAATAGGGCCTATAGTCAAGCAGGACTCTGATGTTTCAGAAGGTCAAGTAGTAAAGGAAGTGGAAGCCCTTTTCAATGAAACCTCTAAAATGACTGGGGTATGAGGTAGGCCCATGACTATGTATCAGAACTCCCCAGACTTAGTAGCCTCTGAAACTTGGTGATGGGGAGTTCCTTCCACACATATATAAAAATACAAACAAAAATCAGAAGAGACTAATTATAGCCCAGAGGTAAACCTCAAACCAAATAATTTCCTCTGTCAACAGCAGCCCTGGAAAATTACATTCTAGAGTGGCTGGAAGGCCACTGACTACGTGGCTACTAGTGGAAAGAATGACCAGGAATTGTTGCAATGCAGGATGGAAATGGTGGAGCTCTCCTTCCACCGAGACAGCTCTGCCATTCATTGCAGAATGGTGCTGTCTAGTTGGCTTAGATATAAAAACACTAAAACTTGAGAAGTCATCATGGAAAGAAAACCAGTTTTAGTGTCTTCAAAAACAAATGTGTAATAAACACCAGCGTAGCAAAAGATACATCAACACATTTAACAAGTCATCCCTAGGAATCTTGCCAGAAATAATGCATGCAACTCTATGCTGTGTCTCTTGGAGATACAGCACAGAACTCACAGCCCAAGAGAAGGGCACAACTATGGTGGCTTCAAGCCCTATATGTACCCGCCTGATTCTGGGCTACTCTAGGGACTGGAGAGGCCTCTGGCATAATTTAACAGATCACAGTAATGCCTTATGACCTTATAATTTATAGACTATGAAATTTAGACTCCTAGTGCTGTCTAAATTACAGCAGCTTCCTGTGTTGTTCCATGGGTTGCAATGCTATCCAGAAAATCTGCAATACTGTATGTCAGGGCCCTGCCCTCAACATACCATATGCATATGCCATTTCTTGCAAGGGTGTTTTAGAACAGTGGCTCTCAACCTTTCCAGACTACTGTACCCCTTTCAGGAGGCTGATTTGTCTTGCATACCTCCAAGTTTCACCTCATTTAAAAACAACTTGCTTACAAAATCAGACATACAAAAGTGTCACAGCACATTAATGAAAAATTGCTTACGTTCTCATTTTTACCATATAATTATAAAATAAGTTGATTGGAATATAAATATTGTACTTCTATGTACTATACACTGAAATGTAACAGTATATACATGTCATTATATGAAATTTTAGTATGTACGGACTTTGATAGTGCATTTTATGTAGCCTCTTGTAAAACTAGGCAAATATCTAGATGAGCTGATGTTCCCCCTGGAAGACCTCTGCATACCCTCAGGTGTACGTGTACCCCTGGTTGAGAACCACTGTTTTAGAAGGTAGGCTGATGACTATCCCAGCCAAAACCTGGCTTTTAGGGCCCTTTACACTGCTCCAGACCTTTTACCCAACATAAAGGGGCTGGAAAGGAGTGAGGATCTCACCCAATATATATCAATTACAACTAAAACTAAGCATATACATATGTATGCTTTACAGTATATTTATTCACAACTTAAATATTTGGATCAGTAATAACAGATGAATCAGAGTTCTGTATTTTACATTTAAACAAATAAACTTGCAAATACATTCAAGTATATCAGATTCATATATAGTAGGTTTATCTATATTAAAATAATCAGAACATCTTGCACTTCTAGAATATATTCCATTAGAAGATAGCAAAGCACTTTACAAAACACCAATGAACTAATTCTGAACACCACAGTTAAGTACATAAATATCTCTAATTTTGAAGATGAAAGAACTGTGAGATATAAAAGTTATGGTCTCACAGTAATTCTATGGAACAGATAGGATAAAATCCACATCACTGGACTCCTAGTCCTGTGTTTAAATCACTGGAGCATATTTCCTTTCTACGGAAAGAAACAGAAAGAAGAAACATTGAAAAAGAACAAATTAGCAGAGTAAGTAACAAAAAAACCTGACTTTAGATATAATTTGCATTTGCAATAATTATAAGAAGCTTAAACAATATAGTAAGTTTAAGTACCACTGTAGCTTTATTATACTGATTGGTTAAAATGGTCAAAACGGCCCAATAGTTATAGTCCGAACCTGGGAAAATATATTTTGTAGTGTTCTCTAGTGTCATTATTGGATAATGGAACTCTAGAAGAGAATGTGGAATGTATGACATGTTGACTTGCATGCCAGCACTAGGAATGCCTTCCCAGCCAGCATTTAGTAGTTTCTCAGGGTACGTCTATACTTACCTCCGGGTTCGGCGGTAAGCAATCGATCTTCTGGGATCGATTTATCGCATCTTGTCTAGACGCGATAAATCGATCCCGGAAGTGCTCGCCGTCGACACCGGTACTCCTGCTTCGTGAGAGGAGTATGCGGAGTCGACGGGGGAGCCAGCCTGCCATGTGTGGACCCGCGGTAAGTACCTTGTAGTTCGAACTAAGATACTTCGACTTCAGCTACATTATTCACGTAGCTGAAGTTGCGTATCTTAGTTCAAAACGGGGGGTTTGTGTGGCTCAGCCCTCAGAAGTGCTGGTGCCCAAGCTGTCAGGGGGAAAACAATAGACAGTTCAGTCATGCTTTGATCCTTCAAGTTTTCTTCTAGTGTGCTTTTGCAAATATTGTATACAATATTTTTGCAGAACAAAAAAATAGTGTGCTTAATTGCATTCTCATCCTAAATAGAGTACTTTTCCAGCTCTCTGGCATTTCAGTGGTCAGATATCAATATGGAGAAACATATAACTCTCTATAATTACATCGGGTAGCTATGGGAGTACTCACATGCTTAAAATTAGGCATGTGCTGAAGTATTTCGCTGAATCAGGGTGTCAGTGCTTGAAAGTCTCTCAAATGGATAAAGATTTGCTCACCTCTACTGGCTCTACATAGCCTATATTCTATCCATATACAACTCCCATCACCCCACACCTCTCTTGTGTACTAACCAAAGTCTACAGGAGGGGTGCCCCACTTTGGTAGGCCTCATAAGATCTGTTCGGACAAGGCTTCCCTCTCTTTGGCCTTATACCTCCATCCAATTTAAATTTCTAAACAAAAAACTGTTAGAGATAAAATTGAAAAGTGTACTTCAGTAGAGTCCACCACACTCCAGCCATCCCCATCAAAAGTTACTTTCTTAAAAAAAAGAATTCGACAACTTCCAAGAAAATCCAAATATTAGACCCAGTTAATGAACAAGGGATTTAGCCACTTCTCTGCCATGTAATCTTTCACCTCTATAATTCTAACTCACACTACCATCTAAAATTTGCAACAAGTCCTGTGTAGAAGTCAGACAGTTGCAATCTTTTTCCTTCACTCCTTATTGTGAGAGGTATGTATTTTTTACTGTCTTACTCAAAGCCTTTATCAATTAGGATCATTACTGTGACCAAGCATAATGGAGGCTGGGGAGAATTCTTTAGACTCATTACACGACGTGTTGTCCCCTAGGCACACTCGTTTTTTCTGATACCCACAAAATATTCATAGCTTTAACATCTTTTCCCTGAAGTAGAAGCAGAGTTATTAAACTTGCTCTTTGAAGTTGGGTCTGAGGATGTTACTTACCATTAAATATTTTCATCTTGGTTTACGTGACTGAACTTAGTGATGTGCTTACCAAAACTAGCCCTTGATCAAGACTGCTACACCAGCCGTCAGGACAAGTAGCATTTGCTTTACATAGTATGAAGCAAAACAAATGCATGACAAAAGAGAAGAAAGTGTCTGTCATAAATATGAAGGGAGTGGGTCTGATGCAGTACTATAAAATCCTCTTACCAGTAAAGGGTTAAGAAATACAGGTGGCCAGACTGACACCTGACCTGGCTGGCATCTGACCAATAGGGGGACAAGATACTTTCAAATCTTAGGAGGGGGGAAGGCTTTGTGAGTGTCTTTTGTCGGAGTCAGAGTGAACTTGGAAGACAGAAGGAACCTACAGAAAATCAAACCTCCCTTTTCTGAAGTAAGTTTAGATAGCACAGCATATAGATTTCTGTTTAATTTTGCTTGGTGTATTCCCTGTGTTAGAAAGCGGGGGGGTGGGGGGGGTGGGGATTTATGGTTTTCTGTAACTTTCAGGTTTTGTCCAGAGGGGGAAATCTCTCTGAGTTTGGAAATATAGTGCCCTGTGAAATAGTTACCATCCTGATTTTACAGAGATGATTTTACCTTCTTTATTTTTAATAAAATCCTTCTTTTAAGAAGCTGACTGTTTTCTATGGTGTTAAAACCCAGGGGGTGGGTTTTTAGATCACTGTGTAACCAATTGGTTGGGAGATTGTTCTCAAGCTTTTCCAGGAAAGGGGGTGTACGGCTTGAGGGGGTATTTTGGGGGGGAGGGAAGTTCAAGTGATTCCTTTCCTGGATTCCTGTTAGATACTTGATGGTGGCAGCGAAAGAAGCATTTCTCATGGTGCAGGGAATTTTGTACCTTGGGGGATTTAACCTAAGCTGGTAAAAATAAGATTAGGGGCTCTGAATGCGGGTCCCCACATCTTTACCCTAGAGTTTAGAGTGGGGAGAGAACCCTGACAGTGTCACTGCATACAACACACACACTTTCCTATTTCTTTCTTGTTACTTGAGAAATTATCCGTACAATTTAAACAAAGTTGGCGATTTCCACAAATGATGCTTTGTTGGTTTCTTGTTGAAAAGTGGGGAACTTCTGGATAAGGGAGAGCAAAAAAAATCCTTTATTATTTAATTTATTGAAATCCTTCCATTTGCCTGGCTGATACTGGAAAAAAAAACAAACACAACCACATAGCTCCACATATGCATTAATGACAACTGAATCCCAGATACAGGGACAGAAAGACATCATACATAAAATTTAAATTGATATTGAAGGTCACTGCTAAAGAGATTTGTCCTCACTCTCTCCTCCCATGAGCCTTTTTTTAAGCCCACAAATTTCAAGGACCTCGACTGTGGTGGAAATGTTCTCAAAGGAATATTACATTAGAATAAAATGTTATACTTGGCTGCATTTGGGGCTTGTTTTAAAGTTTGTAGAGGGAGCTCATCTCCAAATTAAGTGAACATTCAGTCAAATTTTTTTTTTAATCTAGGAGAATATGACTAAAGATTTGGGAGATATACCAAGAAAGGTACAGGTCTATATTTTCAACTATAGTGTCAGCAGATACTGTTGCAAAATGCATTTTGACCTAACAATCCAGTTGGTTAAGGGACAAAAATAAACAATGCTCACATATTCTCCCAGGACTAGCTTGGTGTATTCTGTTCTAAAGTATTGAAATACAGGTACTAGATGATCTGGATAAGATTTCAAAAAGACATTATAAAATCAGAGTTTTTTATTCTGTTGCTGTGTACAAGCAGCAGCTAATTTTGCATACAAGAATCATTTAAATCACCCGTGTCCTAATTCATCTCTAAACTTTTAGTTGTTAAAGAAATGTACTCGCACAATTGTTTTCTTCATCTCAAATATATCAGTCCAGAAATGGATAGCCATTTCATTTTCCCTTGAGTAGTCTGAAGCAAATACAACTATTCACTTAGGGCTTGATCCTATAAGATTCTGAGTGCTACAGCCCTAATTCAACAAAGCACATCAGCCCAGGATATAGCCCTTAAACAGATAACATTGGGCTACAATTTGGAGTCCTTTCATCCGTTTCTGGTGGACTCTGCTCAAGTTTTCATATCTGTGAAGCTAAATCAATCAGGGGACCACTGTATTCCCGGTAACAGATTTAGCATCTACCCTTATAAGCAGAAAAATGTCACCCTCTATAGAAGAAGCAACCTAGACTTGCTCTACCAATCCCAGGAGATCTTGGAAGACATTTTTCACATTAAAAAAAAAAAGGACCACATGACCACATTTTATTGTTTTCATCACACAGACCTATGGGTCCTCTTACTTCGTAACCTCTCCTTCCTCCTCTTCCTTCTGTGTCACTATCTTCTTTTGTTTATTCTTCCTCAGTTTTCATTTCATACAGGCCAATAAAGGTTTCAAATGAATAGTGTACAACTGCACTCTAGTACAGTGCAATACTAGGTGATATTTTTATTCATTTACTTTCTATTTCTTCCCCAAAAATAAACACATACCCTGAACTAAACTGAAACTTTAAAGGTTCCCCTTATAGGATTCCCACCTACTGTTGTTTGCTCATATGAGATGAAGTCTCTTTGTAAAGATATTGTATATCTGTTCTTTCTGTAATAACTTGGGCTACACAAGTGTTATGACTTTCAAAAATGTCAAGGCTCTGCAAGGCTTGAAAGGGAACTTTACTCTTAGGAAGGCCTCTTCACATTTTCCACAGGCTTTTGTCATAGAAATTTGGCTAGATGTAAGTTTATCTAAAGAAATAATCTCTTTAGTCTTTTTCCCCCCTATTGGGAAATATAAACCCTATGATAATTGACTACTTTGACCTATTAAGCTCAATAAACACAACACTATTAATCTTTAGGGGAAAAATGCTATACATCTTAAATATCAACACCTTAACAGCAACCAGTGAATATCACACACAGGAAGCAAAGTAAGATGTACATAGGTGATGAAGACTATGAGTATATTTCAAACAGAATGCCCAAGTATGAGGAAACTGAGGCTCAGGACTGGATTCTTTTATTCAGATCAATAATATCAAAGTCACAAAAAGGAGCTTTGATAAAAACATGTTTGAAGCTGACCAATTCCTTGATTTTAAATAGGGTTTTCCAGAGGGTGATAACATGAAAGAAAGATTTACCACTGCGCTGGGGGTCACAAGCTGGTACTTGTGACACAAAGAACTAGGATATAGGTAAAGAACAGAGAACAGGAGGAAATTAAATCAGAAGTATGGTGAATTTATTCAAAAAGTGCATTTGTACATTTTTCCACGTCTGTTCTATCTGTTCCAAAACATTCCTGTTTTTATTTAATCTAAAAGTTTCACAGATTTGCTTCAGTCCTTTTCATATTTTATTTGGAGAGGGTGAATACCCTGCATTTGCATGGGACTACTATAGATGCCAAAAGATGAAGAGGGCTTTCTGCTGCCCACAAGTATGCTTTGGTATTATTGGCCAGCCAGATTGTGAAACATAGTCGCATGGATAATTTCTGTGTTAGCAAGTGTTTATATCCCACAAGAAAAAGTTCCTCCTGAGGGTACTTCTATCATTTCTGTGTATTTACCTCCTTCAGTAGGAACTCTGGGCCCCACCTGGCGTTTACAGATTAAGCCAGACTGAGCAGCGGTTTTATGAAGTTTGATATTGAATTTTGCTTGAAATTAAAAGGGGAACAGTAATTTGCCTTCTACACACAAATGCTTTCTCCAGGAAAAAGCGGATAGCGGGAGTGAAGCCCATGGGAGAAGATAAGAAAGAAAGAAAATAAAGAGCTTCAAATATCCCTGCTAGATGTTTGATTGACAGTGTACTTTTGTATAATGCTCCTCCCTGCGCAGTTAATCCTCCCCCAGACAGCCTATAAGGCCCCAACCTACATGTGATGCCACATATCACTGCCACCATCTTTTAAGTGCTACTTATTACTACGCTGGAAGGTTTCAGCAAGTCTGTTTTTATGCTTTAGCAACACAGCTGCTCTCACATTGCTAATCCCATTTATAAAAATCTACTGATTTGCCACTGCCTTGTCACAGTACTGATGACTCCTTTTCTACATCTACTAACCATTCTGTTGGGTAATCTCTTCCCTTCCCCATCGCCCACTACCACCACCTGCGCTCCCATCTTCATTTGTGTGCTCTATTCTTTTCGTTTATTCCAATTCATCCTCTCCTACACACTCTCTTACCCCATCAACCTTTCACTTCCATCTTTGGCTCTAAAGATATTTGGACAAATACTGACTCTACCCTCATTCCTTTCCTTCCTCTAACCAGACCAGTTCCACAAGGGGCAATGTCCTTTCTATTCATCACTTCATCAACTGCCCTTTTCTTCTGTACCCTCTGGAATGCCTACTTCAAACAACTAAACATGCTCTCCCACTCCTCATTCCCCCTAAAACCTTCACTCTATGACTCAGCCTCCATTGCCATTGTATAGCACCGTTCTCACACCTCTTACCCTTAAAACACCAGTAGTAGTGTTGGCATCCCACTTTCTCACTCCACCTGACTCCAGCTACTCTTTCTCCCTTACTCGAAAAGAAGCACTGCTAACCTCTTCTCAGCACACTCCTTCAGTCCTGTTTTCCATCACCATGCTGGATCCCCCTCACACGCTCCCTTCCAGACTCACCACTGGCAATTTCAATCTCTGTCAACACTCTCTCAGACGCTTATGCTACACACATGATGGGTCTCCTTTGATCTTTTACTCTAGACCTGGTATTCATCCAAAACTGCTCTCATTGACCTTTCTTGATGAATCTGTTTCTAATTACTCATCTCCCCATACTACCACGTGTGTCAGGTCTCTGAGCAATTTTCTTCTAAGCCAGAGGTCACCAAACTGTGGGGCGCACCCCTAGGGGGGGCACGGCTGAGCCCACACAGGGGGCAGGGAAGGAGTACCACCCAGCTCCTCCCCACGCCTGGGGCCCCGCTGCTGGCGTTGGTCCCTGACCAAGGCTCTGCTCCCAGCCCTGTCCCACTCCCAGTTGTGACCCTAGCCTCAGTCCCCTTACCCCGTCCGTGTACCCGTTCCCAGAGCTGTATCCCCGCTCCTGGCTCATGGGGAGGGGGCGTGCGAGGTAAAAAAGGTTTTGGGACCACTATCCTAAGCCCTCACAAAATTGGTCACTGGATACAGGCATAAAAATTATGCTGAAAAAGGAGTCATGAATGCTGCCTGAAGATGGCTTCCCCAAATACTGAGAGACTCTATAGGCTATACTTTGAAATAATAAATTGATGCATCACAGAAGTTCCAAATTTAAGAGAAAAATTCTATTTTATCTCAGCGATTCAGATATTCAAGGCCTGTTGCTTTCAGGAGCTCTAAGTCACTATAAAACTCTTCATTGATGCAAAGTTTTAATCAAAATTCCTGTCATCTCTCCCTGCTTGCTCTGCCCCACAATTGGCTTTCTAATAATTCCGAGTGAAAAGAGTGACTCCTACAGCAGCACTCTTTTATTCAAAGAAGAAATGCTGCCTTAATATTTCAGAGTTGTGATGTGAATCCTCAGGAATGATTCCCTTGTGCTGGGCAAATTTTGTTTTCCATTGGCTGATTTCATTCTCAGGGCCAGTCCTTATTTTCCATTCAATTGAGGGTTCCTAAACAATGAGGGCAATGTGGGAAATATACAACAAAGAGAAGACTGCAGAGATGATTCCCAGATAAATAACATTTTAATCAACTTTAAAATGGGTTTAGAGAATCCTTGCTTGGTAATCTGGTTTATTCACATTAATTTGATTTGATATAACGAGATTATTGTTTGGAAGTGGATTAAGCTAAACCAGAACAAGGCACTCTTACTCTAGAATCAGAGTATCCACATAGGGAACTATTCCAGAAGTGCTGCTGTGCTTTAAATTCACACTTAATTTAATCCAAAATAATTTTCAAGAATAGACAAAACAAGCTATTTAGGGACCCCCGTTCATACCTCCTCCAAAAAAGAGCTTTGCAGTGTTTTTACAGACATTCGCTAAAATGTTTCTTACTCTGAGCTTCTGTTCCTACTCATTATTACAACTTATCTGTACACATATCAATGCATCTATTTTTACCATTTGTTTAATTAGCTTAAATTTTCCATTTAACTTTAGGCATTTTTCATCCAAAATCCTAAAATTTCTTATCCTTGGAGACCATTTGAATACAACGATATTTTAAATTTGATAACTTTTCAATGAGATTGCTTAGTGCTGATTCATTAAATGTCTGATTGACCTCAGAGGAAGTTTTTTTAAACAAGCCCTGCACCACATGGTATGTCAGCTTCCAATACCTAACTCAGTGAATGTGGACAGAGTCTGGATCTCAGACAGCAAATTAAGTTTGTGAAACAGAGTGCCTAGATAACCCTGTCTTACATTGTGGTAACCTGGAGATTATGTAAAATACACAACTTCAGCTACGAGAATAGCGTAGCTGAAGTCGACGCGCATCTTAGATCAAATTAAATTTACTTACTTCGGGTCCACGCGGCGCAGGATCACTCCCCCGTCGACTCCGCTTACTCCTCGCGCCGAGCTGGCTTACCGGAGTCGACAGGGAGCGCTTCTGGGATCGATTTATCACGTCTAGATGAGACGCGATAAATCGATCCCCAGAAGATCGATCGCTACCCGCCGAATCAGGCAGGTAGTGTAGACCAGCCCTAAGAATGATTACTCAAATCCTATGCCACATATGATATTAGCCTTTAATTAAATATTGGAACTATGAGATAGAAAGCCATGACACCTTAAGAAGCTGGACATTCACAGAACAAAATACATAAATTAGAATGGAATATTTGCATTTAAAAACTATGCAAACTTTACCTACAACCTTGGCTACACTTGCACTTTATACTGCAATAAGGCTGCCTAGAGCACTCTACCTTACTCCCCGTCCACACTGGCAAGGCATGTAGAGCGCTCTGACTCCACGGCTGGAGCACTCCTGCTACTCCACCTCCCTGAGAGAAATAACACTTGATGTGCTCCTGATGGAGCGCCGCCAGTGTGGACACCTAATGCGCTCTGATTGGCCTCCGGAAATGTCCTGTAATCCCCTTAAATCAAGTGGCCTCTCTTCTCTTTGTTGTGAAAATCGGCTGAGGAATGCGGAAGTGCCATTTCAAAGCTCAGTTTCAAACAGCCGGCTGGTTATCTGCTCCCGGCTGCTTATCTGCAACAGTAAATGTTTGCTGTGAGTGAGGGGGGAGTGAAGGAGGTCTGAACTTACAAGACAGCGTGCTGACACACTCTCAGCACTCCAAAAAACACACTCCCTCTCTCCCCCCGCATACACACAACACACTCCTGTCACACTCCACCCCTGCATTTGAAAAGCACGTTCTAGCCACTTGAATGCTGGGATAGCTGCTCATAATGCACCGCTCCCGATGCCACTGCAAGTGCTGCAAATGTGGCCACGCCACTGCGCTTGCAGGTCAGTGAGGACAGATTGCAGTGCTTTCCCTAGTGCGCTCTCTGAAGGCTGGTTTAACTCAAAGTGCTCTACATCTGCAAGTGTAGCCACAGCCTAAGTGTTCAGTTCAAATATACACACTGTACTATAGTGAATAGTGCTGTTATTTAATCCTATAGAAACTGGAAGACACCTTGGAGCACTTTCTCAATAAAGCAGATCTCAGCTGTCATTTTAAAAAAGACTTAGTTACTATACTGAACAGATGCAAAAGGTTATTCAATTTACTCCATGCTTATTTTATCCTAGCCTAGGGCAAGATCCAAAGCCCACTGAAGTCAACACGAAGACTTCCATTGACTTCAGTGAACTTTTAACGATTATCTGGTAACTTCTGTATTAGAGACAAGAAATCAGAATGTCACAGCTATTTAACTCCATAACATGAGCCAAACTGAGTGGAAGTTCATCAACACCGCCCCAATTAAGCAGCACTCATCACTATTTGCTTTTAGTTGTCTAGAAAACAGACCTCAATAACACCTCCATTCTACTTCAGAAGAAAAACCTGTAGCATAACCCCTCCTTCCTCCCATAACAACCCTGCATTTTTCTTCATGAATTTCTACACGTCAAGCCTGTAATGCTGACTAACAATTTAAAAGCTGAACAGAGAGGGAAGTCTGCATTATGCAGACAGCAGCAAGCCATTCTGAAGTATGTTGCTTTTCCTCCCTCTTTTTAAAGCATTTGTCCTTTACACATGCATATAAACCAATAAATTAGTACTGGTAAACTATATTATATAGCATAATCTGTGTGCTGCAGCTATGCTAAAAATAAAATAAAATCTACAGCAGTTTCTCATGACTGCGTGCGCATGTTTTTTTCATTATTATACACTGCCATACCAAGGAACCACAGATGTTTTATTTTATGAGAGCACCTAACTAGCCTACGTGGCCTACCACACACACTTTTATATAAACTACTGAGAGCTAAGGAAAACTTTCAGTTCTTGTCCTCAAGTACAGTAGTTTGATATTGTTTGTGTACAATATAGTTGGCAGCAAAGACTGGACTGCTTTACATTTTTAATCACTTTTGCAATCTGCTGAAAGAAAATCTGTGTGATCTGCTGATCATAGTTTGCCGTTAATAGAGTATAACTGATGATGTGGCATCTCTAGGAACTTTAAAAACAGCTGCTGGAAGAGTTCCTAGAAAAAGTACTGTTCCTCTGAATTCTCTCTCACATGGTATAAATTTGCAAATTTCATAAGCTTTAAAGAGACCTTTTCCTTAGGACATCTACATGGTCTGTAAAAGAATGTCAGTAATTTAACATTTGAATAATTTTAGGCAGAATTTAAGATCAAGCTATCAATTTTTTTTCTTCCAGAAACCGTTGTATTGAGGATTATTTAAAAGGAACACAAGTAAAACAAAAAGCTTTTCATGTATTTCCATAGAGCTAAAGATGACTGTTGCCAAGTATTTCAGAGGTTAAAGAGTACATACTTTTTTCTTCATAACACCCTACACATTTATAACCGTCAAAGCAAAAAAAATGCCATCAAAGCAAAAAAATAAAATATAAAAATAAATACTAGCTAACTAAAATCATCATCCCAAGTTGGCTAAAGTATGAAAAAAATACATTTGGTAAAGAGGTGGAACTTAAACTGCCAGTAAATTTGCTTTAATGATTTCTCATGCCTTGCTTAAAAGTTACGTTGAAAATTATAATTTAGGATTAGTGTTTTACCACCAATCGATAAAGATTCCTTAGCAATGTGATTAAAGAAATGTAATAAAAGGGAAAGATAAGTTGTATACAAAATTACTTAAGCAGCAATAGTAACTTTGATGCCATCTATTAACCAATTTTTATTTTTAATAAGCATAAAACTCTGTAGAGCAGCATTTCTAAGCTATGGACTCAAAAAAGGGTCCCAACCAATATCTGTCTTTCGACAGTATTTTTATTTTGAACAAGGAAGATGGGGGAATGTCAGCCCAAGCTGATAAAGTAAATTCTCTTTCTGTCCCTCCCTCTCAACACTCTTCCCACACCAGTGTGAACAGGAAAAAAAGGTAAGAAGTAGGTTCTTCAGTGGCAATAGCTTGTCTGAAAAGTTCTTTCCAATGGCTTTATCTAGTGGCTCTCAAACTTTAATATTTTGAACTCCATCTATCAAAGAACCTCTCCCCCTCAATCTACCTCAAGTTTACAGCCCAAATCCAACACCTTCCCTGCAGTAGCAACAGACCTTGGTTACACAGAAAAAGTATTATTAGGTGAGAAAACAAAATAAATATAAAACGGTCTTTAATTCAGCAGTGCAGCTATTTGGTTTTCTTCTCCCAATTATCTCTCTCTTCCTTTCCCTGGATGAAGAACTAAGTACAATAGTACTTATTAGTACCAGATCTCTTCATTGCCTGTAAATTCCAATCTTCTAACCACTTCAGGTCAGGAATTTGCCAGCAATGAGGAGATCAAAATCTTAATTCACATAGTGTCACTGCTTGAAGACTAACACTTCACCACTGTGAAGACCAACAGGTAACTACACAGATCATAGTTTAAAACACACTGGCCTAGTCTGTTCTTTCAGTGTATGCACCAAGTATCCAAACAAGGTATCCAAATTGATTTGAATGTCTCAGCAACTCTTTTGACAAAGAGGGAGTCTTGTGAGAGGATGCCTCTCACATGTTAAAAGTAGTTCCTGTTTCTCTAGCCTTAACTGTGAAAGCAAAAAGAGTTCATTACTTTTAACATAACTTCAAGGTTTCATTTTATGGCAATTCAATATAGTAATACAAACTTGGATAAGTGCCACACAAATTGGAAATGGGTCCAAGTGTGGAACGCTATGGTGAAAACAAGAATGAGAAATCAGTCAAGAACCAACTTTGGGTGATGGAAGATATACATCATGGAGGATTAGCTCTGAATTGTTATTTAAGGTGCTTCAAACTCAGAGTGACTGCCATTCAGTGACAGCAAAGCGGTTCCCATTTGTTCAGTTTGTACTGGGATCCATCAGATTGACATTAATAGTGTTAATTGCATAGTCATGCATTTAATTTTAAACTCAGCCCTGGACTATGCAAGTCTGACAGCTCAGCTTCAGTCGGAACATATCTCCGTATCATATTTTCCCATCCTTCCTCCAAATTCCACCCTCTACCCCAATGAGGCTGAGAATACATGTTTTTCTCATTATACAGAAGCCAGTATCTCCAAAGGAACATACCATGAAAGAATGTGTTTTGCCATTCAATTTACAAGTTGAGAAATAATACTTCTGGAGCAAAGGAAGGCAAGGAATAAGAATCCAGCAACTGATTTTCTATTTACTTCTCTCATCTTAGCTGTGGAAATTTCCTCACAACCAGTATCTGGCCAGCTCCTGGAGAACAATACTCATCCATGCTACATAGCACAACATACAAACCAGCCTCCCCACAAACAAGGGAATGCACAGTCCCCTGTGAGATACACAGATCCCCAAATCAAAACTTCCCTCCGACTTCACTCTGATTGAAGTCTTGAGCTTGATTGACAATTTGGGCACAGAGAATATATTCTGATGTGTAGTCTGAGGGCTCTGAAAGTTAATATATTTGGTCTTTTTTCATAAAAGTTATGGCTATTTTCACTTGTGTTTTATATGCATATTGTTTTTCTCCTTATATAGGGAGTGATATAGTTCAATTGTATAACAAATACAAATTTAGAAGTTAAGAGGTCCAGCCTGCACACCCTACAACCCCCCCCCCCCCCCAAAAAAAAAACAGCAGTGCAAAAAGACTTTCTAGTAAATTGTGGTCTAATAAATAATAGCCTAAATAATCTGCAGTCAAAATAAAGATGATTTTCAGTGCCATGAAGGACACCCTACTATTTCCAACAGCTCTCCCACTCCACATTTTCCCTACTGGTTTTGTTAACAGTGACAAAAAAGAGTGAAAATGGCTATTATAGTAGACTGTTGAGGCGTCCCTCAACTGAGATCTGCGCCCTGTTGTGCTAGGTAGGCACTGTTCATAAACATAGTAAGATTATGTGACAGTTACAAACTGAATTCAAGTGTCCCCAGACCCAGTTTAGCGCTTTAACTACAAATTCATCTTTCCTTTCTAAACATCTCATTGTTGGAAGCACCCCACAGAACATTTCAGAAATGTAGGAAATTCCCGCCACCCCCATCCCCACTCACCTGCTGCAAACATACAATAATAGAACAGCAAGGAAACATGGAAAGTAAAGGGGTAAAACCCCACCCACAAGAAAGCAGCTTCTGGCCTGGAACACTAACCCATTATCTCCTCTCCTCCTCAACAAGAGGACACAAGAAAAGAGCAACTACCCTCACTATCCCAATGGCACCCTCTGGCTACATAGTTCTGATTACAACTCCCACCATCTCTATGGGCCCAAACCTCCTCCAGGCAGAAAGAGTCCTACATTTCCTCATTGTTCAAGTTGGGAGTCTTGGGGGACTTTCTCCAGAGTGCATTCCTAATTTAAAATGCTTAATAATCTAAACATCTCTGGTCCAATCCACTAATGGAGTTTTCTATTTCAGCTTGGTCAAGATGACACACAAGTCAAGGTGCAAGTAAAACTTAACCAGCACCTTGTGGGAGGTGATTGGAGATCAATAGTTTATTAATCAGAGAGATATGCAGTGCCCACTGTTGGAGAGAATTGGATTTACCAATCTGGTAAGAAAATATTACACAACACCATGTTTCATAAAATGACAGTGTTTATAAAAACTTTTTCCCAGATCAAAGGGATATTTTTAAAATTAAAAGCATCATAAACAAATATGGAGAAATCAAAATAAGCATGGAGAATGCAAAGATTATTAAAGTCAGGAAGAAGGACTGCTTTTCAACTGCTACATCCTGGGAACTAAATAGTTTTGGTTTATACAATCCTTTTAATGGTCCAAATCTGCTGCTGATAAAATGAATGGGAGCATTGCCATTGACTTCTGCAGGAACAGGTCCCATCATTTTTAAAACTCAGTGCACGGGGTGGAAGGACACACCACCAAAAAAAAAAAAATCAGTTAAATGTGTATTATGATGAATGCCTACATATACAAACAAAATCGTTGATTATTTTCATTTATTTCCCCTGAACCATCATATCAGTTTCACCTGTTTCAGCATGCCTTAGTGATGGATCTCTACCACCAGCTCTGTGGGGATTTAATTCGTGTTACAAAATATGACACCTTATTACAACTGGACTTTAACATGTACATATGTGAAATAAAATATAAAAAATAAATGTGTCTTTTTGCTACCTTAGTTGTTTGTCCACATGTTCAACATTTCCAAAACCTAAGAAATGTAACCAAAAAAAAGGGGGGGGGGGGAGAATTCTGTGCTTTCAGTCTCTGCAACTGTACAGTCCCACAGAATAGAAATAAGCCAATACTGCCTAAAAGCATTAGTTATGATTAATAAACTCAAATCTTATAATTGTATTTGTGAACAGTAATCAGTTTCACTCTTGTACTCCTCTATATTGCAGATGAATAACAATCCTTTTCTTCCATATTAAACATATACATTACATAGATCTCTTTAAAGCAGTCATTGACAAGAGTAGCTGCCGATTATGTGCTGCCATCTAGCAAAATTTTTCAGAAGAATTTAGTTTATCCACACACATACTTTCTGACAGCAGCAGACTATTGTACCTGGGACTATATATTAAAACTTTAGAAGGCTTTGTAAATAGAAATACGTCTGGTGTACTATACATGTTTTCTAATCTTTTTCTTCCCTCATTCTTTATTCCTAGAAATATGTTCAAAGATCTTGTTTTCATGCAAGTTCATAGTCATCAATTCATGGGCAGATAAAGACAAGATATTGTTTCAATATAAGATCATCACTGCAAAATTAAACATAAGGAGAGGATGGAGAGGGGGAACAGACAATTGTGGCCTAATGAATGTAAACACTGGAAGCATACTTGTATGCAATGGATGTTGAGTTTACAAGACGAAAGATTTCCCCCCCACCCCCCCGCATAAATTATTTGTGTTTATATTCTCATCACTCTCCTTTTCTCTTAGTGAAAAACAGTGGGGGAGGATAACATGCATTTCCTTGGACTAGATGAAAGAAGCATCTTATTCTCCGTATTTCTACTCCTTCTCAAAAGTCCCTTCTCTCATCTTTCCACTTTGCTCCAACTTCCTTCCTTCCTCCTCCTTTTTCCTGCCTATCCACTCCACTGTGCTACATGAAAATAAAAATGGAATTAGCAAACCTATTCAGGTGCACATTGTATATTATAGTATGCACAGACACCAATGGGGTTTAAGCAATCCAATGTGGCCATCATCAGAACGTAGAAATGGGATTTCAAGAAGAAAGCAGCACATTTGTAGGAGAGCTAAACACATTGATAAGTCAGGACCTGGTCTTGCTGCTATTTCTGCATATTAAACACTCCTATTCAGGACAGATGCTTATTCATGTTCTTAACATTAAACACATGCTTAAGTGCTTTCTTGATTCAAGGCCTTGGTTAAGATTTTCTGCTGACAGACTAAGTCAACATTCAATTTTTGAACACAGCCATGTCAGTTATACAGGAGATAGCTGCTTTTAATTATGAATTCGTTTCAAAACTAGTTTTGAAACTCTAATACTTTGAAGTCACACATCATGGAATACTAAAAGATTAGTAAACAAAATGTCTGCCACTGTTTTAAACAAGTCATGCTCACATGGAAGGATAATTCCACTCTCTCAAAGCATGGGTTTCCTTCTATACGTATAAAATAGAAAAGTCAAATATTTGTTGAATTATATCTTTAAAACCCCGTAAAATATTGGTATAAACACAGAATTAAATGACCATATTGACGATAGAACATTCCAGGCAACACTGACATATCAAGAAAAGAAAATGAGTTATCCTCTGGAAACATTACGGTATACCTACACTTGAGCTTTTAGTCATGTTTTAACTAATATGGTTGACTATTATAGTGTAGAAAGAACAAACACTTGCTACTAGTCAGGTTTAAAACCTAGGGCATGTCTTCACTGCAGTGTTAACTTGAGGAGTAAGCTAAGGGCTTGTCTACACTGGCAATTTATAGCACTGCAACTTTCTGGCTCAGGGTGTGAAAAAACACCCCCGAGCACAGCAAGTTTCAGCACTGTAAAGCGCCAGTGTAGACAGTGCTCCCAGCGCTGGTAGCTACGCCCCTTGTGGGGGTGGTTTTTTTGGAGCGCTGGAAGAGACTTTTTTTTTTTTTTAAGAGCGCCTCATGGGGAAGGTTATTTTAGAGTGCCGCAACCACACAAGGCACGTTAAAGCACTGCCACGGCAGCGCTTTAGCGTTGCCAGTGTAGACTAGCCCTGAGTGTTGCTCCTAACCCGACTCCCATGCACACACAAATATCGCTATCTCAAATTAAGTGATCCTTTAAACTTGAGCTAGCTGGTCCATCAGGGTGGGGGGTTGAAACTCAAGTGCTGATGATAGTCCAGCTAGTAATGCAGAGACGACTCAACTACTTTGTGCTGCTAATACAAACACCCTGAACTGCTCAAATGTTATGCAGTGTGACTGCTCTTACTTAGCTAGGCTAACTTGAGAGTTGTTAATCCAAGTGTAGATAACTTGAGCTAACACTGTAATGAAGACTGTAGCTAGAGTTGGCAATATGTGTTTGTGTTCCGTCTACATTAAATTTTAGAAACATGTTAACTAAAGTTAAAACATGACTAAAAATTAGGGCTGCCAAGTGATTAAAAATAATTGCAATTAAGCAGGAGTTTAAAAAAATACTTGTGATTAATTGCAGTTTTACTCGCCCTGTTAAACAACAGAATACTAATTTAAATTATAAATGTTCTCTCCATTATTAAATATATTTATTGTAATTGCAACATAGAATACAAAGTGTACAGTGCTTACTTTATATTATTTTTATTACAAATATTTGCACTGTAAAAAGATAACAGATCATGCTTCCACTTGTAGACTGTACTAAGGTGCATACGAACGCTTAGCATATCTGGCATGTAAATACCTTGCAACGCGGGCTATAACAGTGCCATGTGAACGCCTGTTTTCACTTTCAGGTGACATTGTAAATAAGAAGTGGGCAGCATTATCTCCTGTAAATGTAAATGAACTTGTTTGTCTTAGCAACTGGCTGAACAAGAAGTAGGACTGAATGGACTTTAGAGCCCACAAGTTTTACATTCTTTTGTTTTTGAGTGCAGTTATGTGGGGGGGGGGGGGAAATTCTACACTTTACTCCTGGGGGAATTCTGCACCAAAAAATTAAAAATTCTGCGCACTATATTTTAAGATTCTGAATATTTTATTTGTCAAAACAACACTATATAATCACTCCAGTTTCAATTATTTTGGTAATTTATTTTAAAATACCTGTCAGTAAATATGGCTGTAACAATACAGAAACAAAAAAAGTTCCCCCACAAGCAGAGAACCCCTATGACAACTCAGTTCCTATTTATCTACCCCCTCCCCAATGGAGCCTAGCCAGGGGCCCTGACACCCAGAACCCAGCTGTGGGGCACCCTCCCAGCCCAGACACCCACACCCCCTACCTCCACAGCTCAGCTGTGGGACACTCCCTACCTCCTCAGAGCCCAGACTCATGGTGCCCCTCAGCCCAGAGGCTTGCACCCCCTAAGCCCAGACAATCGCACCCCATACCTCCCACAGCCCAGCTGCAGGGCCCCCCAGCCCACCTCAACCACTTTGTATGAGTAAAGTAGTTCATGCTCAGGGGTTGGCAAAGAGAGAATCAGTAACTGCTTCAGCACTCTTTAGAAGGGGTGTGTGCTCTGAGGAGGAGGTTGGCTGACTGGGATTAGGAGCCAGACCATCCTTTAGGAGGGGAGAGAGAGAGAAAGGAAGGAGTTCACCTTGAGAAACGTTTAGGAAACAGGTTGAAGAAAGCTTTTCAAAACCTTTAACTCCTCCATGATGTAGGAAGTTCTTTATTTGTTCTGCCCAGCCTCTGAAAAGCCCAGATGTGACAATTGGAGTCTAGGTTCCCTTACACTAATGAGACTCTTCTAATCTATTACAACCATAAACAAACAGATTTTTTTTAACACTGTTCTCAAACTCTGTCTGTTCAGATATACTAATAATGAAAGGAAAACAGCAAAGTAACATCAAAAGGTAGTCAAAGCACTACATCTAATTACAGAAATTAAATCCATAAAAATCTTAATGGAGATTAACAATGCCTGACACAGGTTAGATACTGAAAATGCATCAGATTACTGGACCATATATGAAACCAATTTTTGAAATGTTTGTATTTTTTAAAAAGTTAAACACTTTAAAATATTTAAGAGTACCAGACCTTTCCTTAGAGCAATTTTGAAAATCTGATTTCCCATATACTCCACTGGGGAGATAAATTTCCTCTGCGTCAGTCTAGTTCCCAGCAGGACATCAACACTGTCGACTTAACAACCTGTCAGCTGTCACTTAATGACAAGTATCTCTGAAAACTTTTGAATGTTATCAGATCTCAGATTTTTTGTTTTGTTTTGATATATACTTCCAGAAAAACACAAAACAGCATAAACAGTGCTGTTTACTGAAAGAATCTTGGACAAGTTACAGTGCCTATTCAAATAAATAAACTCTACAAGCATCTGACTTTTAAATAAACATAGTTGTAGTTCAGACTGGACAGCCACAATATGGAGAATTGGGTTCCCGAAATAAAAAGCCATTTGAGAAAAGCAGTTGGGAAACTTCTCTGCTTTCAAAAAGCATCTTTAAAACATTGGCTAGCATTAGTAGGTTCAGATCACCTCCATGATGTATCACTACAGGATGGGAAAAAAACCAAGCAGGTGACTACAGCATTAAATGACGGCAGACCTTGCTTTTAAAAGCCTTCTGCAGTCCCAGAGGTGCTCCACCTGGTCTATTACAGTTGCCCATGTAATTTATTTCAGTTTAGCTTCTCAGAAAATATATTTTATCTATATAGCTAATTTTAAATTTTGCTGAGCATCAACAGTCCTTTTTAAGAATACTTGCTTGACTGGTATTCAGCTTAGATTCTCTGCTGAAGTGACTGAAACAACGCACGTGCCCAAGATGGACAATGGTAAAGCTCCTCTCTTTGCCTGTAAGATGAATATCTTAAATTAAAAATAATAATAAATTCCCTTATAATAAATTGTGTCTGTTCCATTTTCCCTTTATAGATTCCTGAAAAACATGGTCATTCATCAATATCTCATAATACTGCCACAAGATTTCAGAGCCCAGACTCTGTTCCTCCTTATTAGCTGCTAGCAAGATCAAGAATCATCATAATGCTCTCTCAAATAACCCACACATTTCCCCTGCATCACTTAGTACCTCCAGTAACCTTCCATCTTACTTGTATACGTTGTTTGAAAGTGCTTTTTTCTTTAACTACTATTGTTCAGCTCTACCATCTCTTCTGTTTTCATTTTCTAGCTATACTATCATCCCTGAGTAACTTCAATATGGATTTTTTTCACTAACTCAAGAGATATTTCTAATTTAGCATGTACTAGTGCAATATCCATGTATTCTGTGATCAGTCTTTTGCTTAGTTCCCAGGTGTATAATAATGTATTATGTTAAATGAGATCAGGACCTTTCACAGAATTTGTGTGGCTTGGGTTTGTTTGATTTCTGCCAACTCATTTTAGGTTGTATTATTTTTTATGATTACTGGTATAAATTCAGGGACTTCACAAACTCTATGATCTTAAAGACAAAATAATGAAATGAAACACTAAATGAAAAAATTGCCAAAATTGGTGTGGAACACACCTGTTTTTACCACTCATGCTCCCCATATTCATTAGTTATTTTTACTTGTGTGGTTCTACTTTGAAAAGTATCTGTATAAATTACACTCAATCAAAAATATGTTCCCTCTGTGTATTCAAAATCTACAAAGTCTACTTACTTTAGGGCCAAAAATAAGTTTATATTTAGGTTTGGGAAGATTAGATTATCAGTAAATGTCGAGTTCACCATTCATACAAACCAACAAAAAAGTATTTCTATCGATGGTAATCAAAGTGTACAGGTATGCAACGTAAGAAAAATGTTGCCTGAGAACTTATTAGTGTTTGCTTTACCCATATTTGCTTTGTAAATGTTGACACACAATGTTGACAACTTGTTTTAACAGTTATAAAGCTTGTGTTTTTGAATCTCAATGTCTACTGTCATAGTATAATTATAGAAAGCTTTAAAACCATTTGTTATTGTTTACTGATATTAAATTATAGTGAGATCCTATTGTCTGACCCCCACTCTCCTAAGTTCCCACAACTGTGGAAATTTAAACTGAAAAAAAAAATTTAAATGTTTAAACGCCCTAATTATGTGCAACTATGAAAATTTTAAAAAATAAAAACTGTTTTAAAATATACCAGTATCTGTTAAAATTATAAAAAATAAAAATTGAATTCTGCCAAGCCTATTTGTAGTCCTTTTTATTCTTGTTAGCACTTGAAAGTTAACGCAGCTGCACAAGCAAGCTGAATTCAGTTCTGGCTGATCCATAAACTCATCCAGAATAGTTAACTCTGTTCCAAACAACCTCAGTTATACATGGTTAATCTTATTAGTTGAATTTTACTGCCAGAATCAATCTGCAAGGAGGAAAGTACACAACATGACTTTCAAATCCAAGTTGAGAGTTTACATGATTAGCACTTGGAAAAATAGTATCTTTATACTCAAACTGCACAAAAGTAACCTGTAGTCAGTCCTTTAGAAAATGTGGAACCCCACAGTGAATTGTTTAAAAACACTTTAGAGAGCAGAACTGCAATTTTGTTTTCAAGTACAAATTAATATTTTAGAATCCCAAATCTCAAGTGGGTTAGCACACAGACTGAAGTCACTAAACAGACACTCATGTTTATTTTTCAATTTTATATAAACAGACTGCCTGTTCTGTCTGGTTTCTATCATGCTGAATATTTGGAAGTTACAAGGATAGGTCTAGATCTAGACAGACTTAGCCCAGAACCTACCCACCCTACAAGAAGTTTAAAAAAAAAAAAGCAAAACAATTATATGTAATGGCCTGATTAAAGTCAGAGGGAGAGCTAGCTTAAGCTTTAAATCTCCTATCACCTTAGTGTATAAGAGGGATCTGAGTCAGCAACTGTACCCAACCAAACGTGTGATCCATTGCATCTGTGTCACCCCCTCTAAGGGCTTGTCTACAGACATCTAACCAGCACAGCATTAGCAAATATCTATTCCTGAATAACTTACCATGTTGACCCTCTACTCCAAAATAAGTAATTTTATTGCTGAATAATTACTCTGCTTTCAAAGCAGAGTAGTTATTTCAGACTAAAGTCACTTTTATTGCAGAAGTAGTGACAACAAAGGGGAATTATACCTGTTAATTATATTAGAATACCTATTGAAGAATATGTGGAATACTTAATATGGAAAATTTCCCCCTTTGTAGACAAGTCCAAACTTCAACTATCAGTTGCAAGATAGGGGCCCAAATATACTATGTCTCATGCTCCCCCTGCTGTCCTGCACATTCACAACATGAACAAAATCAGATTGCAGGTATTTTATTCCCTAATTTGAAAACTCAATAATGCAGGACCATTTAAAACTGCTGTCAAAATATGACATCTTAAATTAGGAAGAATTTTTTTAAAAGATTCAGTAATTTGTAACAGAACAAATAAATTAGTTTTAAGGCAATTAATCCAAAAAGAACATCTCTGGAAAGATGAATGTCGATTGGCTACCTGTCTGAATTAAAGTAACCACTGACCTTTAGTCAATAAAATATCCTTATTTCCATGTACATATAAACAAGGTTTAAGCATTATTTTAAGATACTGTGCATACTGAGAGAAGCAGGAGTAAAACATTAACCCTTCATTAGCTCTAACCCTTCATTATTTGTCTACTGCAATATACCTGGGTATTGATTGTGAGCTTGAAAAAACGACTTCTCCTTCCTTTTGTCCTCAGCCCCCCTGTATGAAGACTCAGAGGGAGGCAAGAAAGAGTGGGCTCCCTATTTCCATCAGGGAGTGAGTTTGGCTTCATATTATCAAATATTTACTTGACAGAAGCTAAAATGAAAGATGTAGCCCCTAAAAGGTTTGAGAAATAACATGTGAGTGGGAACCTGAAACACACTCTCAGAGCACCCTCAAGTATGGGTGACCTTGCAACCCCTCTGCCTTAGAAACAGAGACTTACTGGAGCTAAACTGGGTGACAGCATCCTTTTACCCCAGTCTGTTAGCCACCACCGACAAACTTCTCAGGACTCTGCCAGCCCTTACTTTGCAGGTAACACTTGTATCCCAGCTCCTGAGCCCCGAGAAGAGCATTCTCCTGTGGTATCCAGTCCATCACGGGACACTCACAGTAATTACCAAGTCCACTGCCTCCAAAGAGATAGCGTGCACACCAGCTTAGTTGAGTCAACAAAGAATTCACACTTCGCTTACTGAGATCTACTCGGGATAAAACAAAGAAGTTTATTAATAAAATAGAGATGTGAATCATACTGAGGCCTTGGCTACATTTGCAAATTAGAGCGCATTAAATCAGCCTCAGGCACCCTAACTCCTGAAGAGTCCACTCTGGCAAGGCACTTAGAGCACCAGGACTCTGCAGCTGGAGCACTCCTGGTAATCCACCTCCACGAGAAGCATAGAGCTTGCTGCACCCTGGCTGAAATGCCCAGGTGTCAGTGTGGATGACATGTTGCCTTACCGCGCTGTGATTGGCCTCCGGAAACGTCCCAAGTAGCCACCCTTGTCATTGTTTTGAACTCAGCTGCAGTCATGGGGACATCCCCTTTCAAAGCTCCATTTCTGACAGCCGGCATGCTTATCTGCTCAAGGACATGTGGGGGTGGGGGGGAGCAGGGATGGGGGCTGATGTCAGGGTTCCCCCTGCTGCTGTCTGAACTTACAAGACAGCATGCGGACACTCTTTGCCCCCCAAAACACAGTCTCTCCCCCCACACACACAACACACTCCACCTCCCCGCCATTTGAAAAAGCACACTGCAGCCACTTGCACACTGGTATAGCTACCACAATGCACTGCTCTCTGTGGCATTGCAAGAGCTGTTAATGTGGCCACGCCACTGCGCTTGCAGCTGACAGTGCAAACACATGTGCAGCACTTTCCCTGCTGCTGTATCCAAGGGCTGGTTTAACTGTCTCTGCACGCTACTGCAAGTGTAGCCATGCCCTGAGTAAAATTAGTGCAAACAGATATTGTTACAAATAAAACAAAAGTATACCATGCTTCTGACAGACTAAACAACTCTAACAGGCTAAAATCTATGTCTACGTTAAGTTTCTCACCTATAGCAACTTCTCAGTTACCAGTTCCTTCCAGGCCAGGATCCAACACACATGGATACAAAAGACACGGTCCTTTTTGCTCTCTCAGGCCAGGTCTACTCCATAAACTTACATCAATATAACTATGTGGCTCAGGGATGTGAAAAATCCATACCCCTGAGCGACAGTAATTCCGACCTAACCTCCAGTGTAGCCAGCGCTATGTCGATTGGAGGGCTTTTCCTATTGACATAGCTACCACCTCTCATGGAGGTGGATGAACTATGCTGACAGAAGCTCTCCCATGGGTGTAGTAGTGTCCTCACTGAAGTGCAACTGCGCCGCCACAGTGTTTTAAGTGTAGACCTGCCCTCAGTGATGGATCGCCACAGAGTCTTTTTGCTTCACTTTTTATTTCCACAGAATGTAATTTATTTGTTTCCAGATGAACCCTTAGAGTTCAGACTCCTGTGTTCTCCTAGGCTGATATCACATCCCCCAAGTCAATCTGGTTTTTCCTGATGAGGTACATGAAAATGGGGCTCTCTTTGTGTTGGTTCCACAATGCTTACTTTACTTTAGAGACAAGGAGATAAATACCTTCCCTCCTGTCTGGAAGAAAACCTACTTCTCCCTTTTATTTGGTTTGGTTACAGACTTTAAAGTATATCATCAGCAAGTATCATAATTCCTCATACAGTGTTAATACATACATATCACAATTATATTAATAACCAGTGGGATGCTGGCTTTCATTCAATACCTTACAAGCCATTTTTATATGTAAATACAAGGATAACAATGTGTTAGAGTGTGTTTGTCAGACCTGATAGGAGTTACTGTTATATGACAGTGAACCCTTTGCCAGTTGGCACTGAGAGGGTCTTAGGATCACTGAACAACACCCTATCTCTTCTCAGCAGCCTCCAGGGAGAAAGTCTGTGCTTTCCATTAGGACATTACCCAGAACATCAGTGGTGGAACTCTAATCTTTTGTTAATCTTAATCAGGCTAGCTCCATCTAAGGGCAGCATTTCAATCTTCCAGAAGCCAAAGGGATGCATGCAGTTTTTTAAATCTGGAAGGAACTGTTGAACCTGCTCTAACTTTTAAGGCAAAGGGAACAGCCAACAAAATTACAGAGTCCATC
Source organism: Chelydra serpentina (assembly GCA_037349315.1). NCBI lineage: Eukaryota > Metazoa > Chordata > Testudines > Chelydridae > Chelydra > Chelydra serpentina. The sequence goes on from JBAIAC010000042.1 coordinate 36,958,027, forward strand.
AGGTTAAACACCACTATGAGCTGCGCAGAAGGGCTAGTACTCATTGCTGTTGGTTACAGTTACTTGGATCAGGATGGGGCACAGCCCACTGGAACCCATGGAGCCAGACAACTGCAGCCCATGAGACATCATCTCATGAAAAGGTTCAGAGAAGGGCAACTAAAATGATTAGGGGTCTGGAAAGGGTCCCATATGAGGAGAGATTAAAGAGGCTAGGACTTTTCAGCTTGGAAAAGAGGAGACTAAGGGGGGATATGATAGAGGTATATAAAATTATGAGTGGTGTGGAGGAAGTGAATAAGGAAAAGTTATTTACTTGTTCTCATAATAAAAGAACCAGGGGCCACCCAATGAAGTTAGTGGGCAGCAGGTTTAAAACAAATAAAAGGAAGTTCTTCTTCACACAGCACAGTCAACCTGTGGAACTCCTTGCCTGGGGAGGCTGTGAAGGCTAGAACTATAACAGGGTTTAAAAGAGAACTGGATAAATTCATGGAAGTTAAGTCCATTAATGGCGTCCTTAGCCTCTGTTTGTCAGAGGGTGGTGATGGATGGCAGGAGAGAGATCACTTGATCATTACCTGTTGGGTCCACTCACTCCGGGTCACGTGGCATTGGCCACTGTCGGTGGACAGGATACTGGGCTGGATGGACCTTTGGTCTCACCCAGTACGGCCTTTCTTATGTTCTTATCTCCACCTGCCACATCTCAATCCCAGTGGTGTCAACATGAAGGTGTAACATGAAGTTTACACCAGCCTGTGTCCACTCAATCTAGGTTACAGAGGAGGACATGGAACAAACATTTCTAGAGGCTTATAAATAGGAAACTATCAAATTCACAGCCATGAAAAATGTGTCACAGATCTGAAATCTGGTCTCCCCCTGTAAAATCTGCTGGGGAGAAGCAGGGCTGGGGGTGCCTCACTGGGAGCTCCTACCATGCAGGGGCTCCAGCTGCTAGTGGAGGGGCCATAAGGCCAGCCCTGCCCTCCCCCAAAGTGATGACGGCCCCCACCATACCATGCAGCCCTCATGTCTGCACAGCCCACTGCTCTCCAGCTGCCCAGTTCTGAAGGCAGCACCTCTGTCACCAACAGCACAGAAATAAGGGTGACCATACTATGACCTCCCTACAATAGTTTTGCAACCCCTCACCCAAACCCTCTGTGAGGTCTGGGCTCCCATGGTTATAACACTGTGAAATTTCAGGTGTAAAATCTGAAAGCCTGAAACTGACTATTTTAAAAAGGCTACGATCATGGAACTGAGCAAAATGGACCATGAGTTACCGGCGCCTCCTCTGACTGCTACTGGCCAGGCTTTGAGGGGCCACAACATACCTGATCCCGGGGCTCCCCTGAAATGGGAGACGAGCTAAAAGCCCAAACTCGCCCCAGCCTGGGACCCCCCAGCGCTCTCCCTCCGCCCCCTAACGGGGAGCCGCCCCCCGGCTCTGAGCCCCCGGAGGGAGCAGCCGGGAAACCCCCCGGCGAGGGCCACGTGCGGACTCACCTCATTGTTGAGGTTCAGCACCTGGGCCATGGCGGCGGCAGCCGCCGCTCCGGGCCCTGCTACACCGCAGCAGCCCACGCGAGTCAACAACACCCGCGGCGTGGGGAAGAGCGGCCCCCGACTCACACGCTTGTCAAAGACATGCACAAAACGAAAGTACGCGCGTGCGCACTGCTCTCGGCGTTGCGGAGACGCTCTAGGTGGCGTCTCGATGGTGAGGGCCAGTCTAGGCGCCGACGGCGTCTCGCTGGCCCGAGCGGCCTTGATTGAACCGCGCACAGCAGGGTTGGGGGAAGTTGTGCGGGGGCCCTGCGGGGCGGCCGGGGGCGAGGGAGAGGCTTTTCCTTTGGCTTTCCGTCACTTCCGTCTATGTCCGTGTCAGGACTGTTTATACATTGAATTTCGGATCGTTGTGCGCGAGCTCAGAGCCGCGGCTGGGGGCGGGGGGGGGCTCTATGTCCAGACCCTGCGCACAGACCCCCCCTCACGTGTGTGTGCGGCGGGATCTGGACAGAGGGTCTCCCCCGCCCGGCCCCCTGCCGTCCTGCACCTGGATCCACGCTCGGTCTTTCCCGCGGAGTGGATTACAGCCACTATTTGATGGTAGTTGCTGCCATTGTAAGGCGAACATACAGCATTACTAAAAAAGTAATAAGAGCATAACATGCAGAGTGGCAAGTTTCTTGGCAATTGTTCAATCTAAGCCTGTAAAACAAATATACCTTCCTCTAGGTTCACTGGATCTAGCCCTTGCTGCATTTTATATAGTAAACAAATTACATGTCTAACGAGTTTTTAAAAATGACTAAATTATAAACGAAATTCATCGGGGAACCACCCAGTCACCTCGTGTCTGAGTTTCATTATGCTCAAAAGTGGTTGCATTTTTTTTTACCAGATACGGAATTGAAAATTTAAGCATTTACCTAGTTTATAGTTTTTTCAGATACTATCTCCCTCGATATCTGAAAGAAATTTGGTACCATGGGGAAAGGAATTTTAATAAAGAAAGAGTTACTTTTTGTTTTAATTCAAATGTAAAGAGGCTTGGCTCACTGCAAAGTAGCCATGTGCAAAGTTTGAAATTCAGCTAAATGAAACTGCACAAGAAATCTAAACAATGTTAATAACAGAGCAATATATGTATTCCCCATTCTCTTATAAATAAATCAAAAAGCTGAATACATTGTTTTAAGATTATGCAGAGATCGGAAGTTTCAGCCTGAAAGGAGAAAGTTATGAGTGACTGAAAGTAAGTAGTTTCAATGTACAGTATTTCAATGATACTATTCACATGCTTAAAGTTGGAAAGCAGAATATGGGATGTACAGTAATTAAGCCATGTAAGGCCTCAACCCTGTAAAGATTTATATACATGTTTAATGTTAAGCACTGTGAATAGTTTCAGTGAAGTCAAGTTAAGCACATGTGTTGTATAAGCATTTGCAGGAATGAGGCTGAAACTGTTTATCAAGGTTTCATCAAAAGATAGTTTTTCCTTTACTTCAGATTTATTATGCTACAGTGAATTGCCATATGATTTTTAAATGCAATCATCTTAATCCACTTTATATATTTCCTATGTTATTCCAGCATGTTACAGGTTTCACTACCACAGCTGAAAATCAGTGTTATTGTTTTAGATTTCTACACTTCAATCTGTTGCACTATTTAGATTATGTAAAATCATATATGAATACACTTGAAGAAATAATTCCAAATATAATCATAGCAGAAATTATTTTTTATACATATATTATCAGTTCTAGGCAATTATTTTGGTTGCACACCACTAATTAACTGGCCCTTGGATGGCAGTGTTGCTCTAGGAATTCTTTGACTTTGAAGACTGAATAATAAGGAAGAAAATCTAAACTGAGTTCAGATACCTTTATAATACATACAATTCAGGATCTAACATTTAGATCTACCTATGTTTGGATGTTTGGCTGCTAACTGGTGGCAGACATACCTTCTAAGTGAACTGCAGATGTACCACCTTAGGCTGTGATTTTTATCATGTCTTACAAACTCAGCAGAGGCAAGGCAAGCCAGTACTCGGATAGAAAACATCCAAGTTGAATTCAAGATGCTTCAAGACATAGTATTGGTGGTTCAGTAGCTCTCTCTTCCATCTGTATCAATACCAACTGTAGTGGAGGAGAGCCAGAACCTGTTGTGAGGAGGGGAAAATTAGACAAATATTGATATGATTTAATATTATATTGCAATATAGGTGGCCCCAGGGAATTTGCACTCTATAATTATATGGACAGCACCGAAAACAAAAAGCCCAGCCTATATCAATGCAATGCCAAATTCACAAATCCAAACACAAAAATCAGAAGTGAAAAAGATAAGGCACTGGAGTCTCATTTACACAAGGGTCTCTTTACACTGCTGTAGCATTTTAAAGAGATCTTAAAGCAGGTGAAAATTACATTTGCACCCATTTTAAGGTCCCTGTACATAGTGTGTAAATGAGAATCAAGCCCCTAATTTCTACAGCAACATCAGGTTGGCAGCTGTCGTAGTTACAGGACTAACTACAACTCTGACCCCTTTCTGGTCTCTGTGTGTACCCATTTCAAGTCTTTGGCTTCTTACCCTTACCTGTTTTGAAGTCAAGGGTGAACGTAAAACTGAGCTCTTACCGGTGTGGGGCCTTGGGTGGAAGGAGCAGGGCTGGAGTCAGCATCCCCCAGCCAACCCATCTGCGCTGCCTGATCCGTGCCTCAGGAGGCTGCAGCGGCGATTTAAAGAACATAACTTAAGAGCATAAGAATGGCCATACTGGGTCAGACCAAAGGTCCATCCAGCCCAGTATCCTGTTTACCGACAGTGGCCAATGCCAGGTGCCCCAGAGGGAATGAACCTAACAGGTAAGGATCAAGTGATCTCTCTCCTGCTGCTGCTATCCATCTCCACCCTCTGACAAACAGAGGCTACGAACACCATTCCTTACCCATCCTGGCTAATAGCTATTAATGGACTTAGCCGCCATGAATTTATCTAGTTCTCTTTTAAACCCTGTTATAGTTCTAGCCTTCACAATCTCCTCAGGCAAGGAGTTCCACAGGTTGACTGTGCTCTGTATGAAGAAAAACTTCCTTTTATTTGTTTTAAACCTGCTGCCCATTAATTTCATTTGGTGGCCCCTAGTTTTTATATTATGGGAACAAGTAAATAACTTTTCCTTATTCACTTTCTCCACACCACTCATCATTTTATATATCTCTATCATATCCCCCCTTAGTCTCCTCTTTTCCAAGCTGAAAAGTCCTAGCCCCTTTAATCTCTCCTCATATGGGACCCATTCAAAACCCCTAATCATTTTAGTTGCCCTTCTCTGAACCTTTTCTAATGACAGTATATCATTTTTGAGATGAGGAGACCACATCTGTACGCAGTATTCAAGATGTGGGTGTACCATGGATTTATATAAGGGCAATAAGATATTCTCCGTCTTATTCTCTATCCCTTTTTAAATGATTCTTAACATCCTGTTTGCTTTTTTGACTGCGGCTGTCCTTTTAAATCGCGGCCCCAGGGCAGCTATTTCTTTGCCCTCTCTACAATAAACAGCCTACATGTATACTTAGTCTCATGTAATATTATGCTTCACTACAAGCTAAGTTAGTTAGGAAGTTAGTTACAGGAACAGACATAACCAGCTCACATTCTCGTACCAAGAACAGATCCTCCTTTGTGTCTTTATGTGTCTCCCTTCCCTTAGGGAAAATTGGGCTTAAGAAAACCCCTACTATCCCAGTGGGTAGCTGGGCCCATTTTCTATGGCTGAATAGTTTCTTTTTTTTCAAGCCCCAGATGTGAAGTCTGCTGGTACCTGAGAATGTTTTTCCTCTTCTGATGGAACACCTAAGAGGGCCTATCCAGCCTGCTCCATTGCTTGGGCAGCTAGACACAATCAGTCTCAGTTGTAATCACTGGTCTGATGGCTGTGTCCCTACTGTAGATGAGGGTATTGAAACTCTCTGCTCCCCTTTGTTAGTTCAACACACTATCTTAAAAGTCAAACACACAAATAATATTTTAGGATACAGATTGAAATATTCATTTAATACAGATGCTTATACAGATGGTCATATATCATCACATCTTTACCGTGCATATATACTTTGGTTTTCCTATTGAAAGTGACAATAAATGGGTGCCACTTAATTTCCCTTCTATTTCATGATCTGGACAAAGGGGTAAACAGTGAGGTGGCAAAATTTGCAGATGATACAAAATTACTAAAGATAGTTAAGACCCAGGCAGACTGCGAAGAGCTACAAAAGGATCTCTCAAAGCTGGGTGACTAGGCAACAAAATGGCAGATGAAATTTAACATTGATAAATGCAAAGTAATGCACATTGGAAAGCATAATCCCAACTATACATATAAAATAATGGGGTCTAAATTAGCTGTTACCACTCAAGAAAGATCTTGGAGTCATTGTGGGATAGTTCTCTGAAAACATCCACTCAATGTGCTGCGGCAGTCAAAAAATGGAACAGAATGCTGGGAATAATTAAGAAAGGGATAGATAATAGGACAGAAAATATCATGTTGCCACTATGTAAATCCATGGTATGCCCACATCTTGAATACTGTGTGCAGATCTGGTTGCCCTATCTCAAAAAAGACATATTGGAATGGGAAAAGGTTCAGAAAAGGGCAACAAAAAATATTAGGGGTATGGAACGGCTTCTGTATGAGGAGAGATTTAGACTGGGACCTTTCAGCTTGGAAAAGAGATGGCTAAGGGGAGATATGATTGAGGTCTATAAAATAATGACTGGTGTAGAGAAAATAGATAAGGAAGTGTTGTTTACTTCTTCTTATAACACAAGAACTAGGGGTCACCAAATGAAATTAATAGGCAGCAGGTTTAAAACAAATAAAAGGAAGTATTTCTTCACACAACACACAGTCAACCTGTGGAACTCCTTGCCAGAGGGTGTTGTGAAGGCCAATACCATAACAGGGTTAAAAAAAAGAACTAGATACATTTATGGAGGATAGGTCCATCAACGGCTATTAGCCATGATGGGCAGGAATGGTGTCCCTAGCCTCTGTTTGCCAGAAGCTGGGAATGAGAGACAGGGGATGGATCACTTGATGATTTCCTGTTCTGTTCATTCCCTCTGAGTTACCTGGCACTGGCCACTGTCGGAAGACAGGATACTGGGCTAGATGGACCTTTGGTCTGACCCAGTAGGGCCATTCTTATGTTCTTAGAGTTTTTGTGAACTAAATTCTGGAGTGCTGAAACTGCACAAAATGCAAGTGCCAGTAAAGTTAGCCAAAATTGGGACAACTAAAACTGGCAGGTTTTGCACTGCTCTACCCTATAGCTTCACACTGTGCGTCTCATACTTTCATTGCTCTCACAGAAGTGTCTTTTTAATTATACTGGAGTATCTGTCCTGGCTTTGTTCTTTTGGTTTTTTTGTAATTATATTGTACTAGCACCTAGAGGACCCAGCTGAGATCAGCACCCCTTTGTGCTACACACTGTACATACACATAGTAAGAGACAGATCCTACCTCAAAATGCTTACAATCTAAATAGGACAGGCAAAGGAAGTCGTATTATCCTTATTTACACCTGGGGAACTGAGGCACAGAGAGATTAGTAAGTGATTTAACCAAGGTCACAGAAAAAGTCTGTCGTATAGATAGGAACTGAACCTATGTCTCCTGTTTTTGTTTTATTTTAAAATTTATATTTGTGTTTTATATTATATTAAAATGCTAACAACACTCAAACTTTTTTTTTTTTTTTTTTTTTTTTGCTTTAAGCCATTTATAATACAATACCTGAGTGTTTAATGGATTCTAAATGGGACTGGACCTAAGAAAAATAATTCTGCACTGTGACAGTGTGTACAGGCAAGAAGGCATTAAAGAGCAACTTTGGGCTTAGACAGCCTTGCCCTGTCACACCTGAAAGACATATCAATTTTGGAGGAGGAGCCTTAAAAAGGGAGAAATTCACTTTAGTAGGGCCTAGCCTGGGGGAAGTGAGCAGATATTTCATTTTTAGCACTAGAGATAAGTGCAGCAGAGAGTCAAGCTACTTTTGGTTGCTTGTGAGTAGAGAGTGGTTGGACAGAAGGCTGGAAGATCCTGCTAGGATAGAGAAGTTGCTTTTATTTCTTTTAATTTAGTTGCCTTTCCTTTGTTGCCTTGAGAAATGGGAACTAGCGATTTGATCCTGGGACAGAAACCTACTAAGAATATTTTGTGTCTTCAAAACTTCAATTTTTTTGAGGGGGAAAAAACAAACAATTCTGTTTTTAAAACTCAAAATTGATCATATTTACTACAAATTGAACTTTGCAATGTTTGAAAAAAAAATTTTTTTGTTTTCAGTTCTGGTTTTTCAATTAAACTAATTTTTATTTTTTATAGGAAATTAAAAAAAGTTGGAAATATCTGGCAAAAAACAACTGGAATTTTTTGATCAGCTCAACTGATTACCTCAAATACTAGGAGTAATAAAAGATTTTCTTTGTTTTCTCGAAACTGTTTTTGAAACATCTTTAACAAATTCACGCTTTTCTAAAAAATAAAAAAGCACAACAGATTTATTTAACTCATTTCAATAATGCAGATATTCAGTGTTTCTAGTGGATGCCAGCCATCTCCTTACATCAATAGCACATTACATCGCTGACTGATATGTCTTGACATGAAAAGTCACATTGTGATGAGTAAACTTAAAATGTTCAAAGATTACACAGCTTTCTTAAAAACATAGTGTAAAAATTGCCATTCAAGGGAAAAACAGTATGGGGATTTTTTTCAAACACTAGTTCCAAAAGCCAAGATTGCCTGCTAAAGAAAGGCCAGATTGGGAGACTCAGACAATGGCATCATGACTTCTGAATGCAGTTGAGCTCTCCACCATGTAGGTACCTCCTCTGTGCTGGTGCTCCACTTCCCAGCTGATTGCCAGTATCTATGGGGTTGGGAGGCTGTGCCCTAGCCCCTTCCACTTCAGGGGATGATCACATGGAAATTCTGCCAAGTTAGCCTAATGGAGTTTCCCGGCCCTGTGCCAACTTCCACAGATTTCCCCAATCAACTAACTTTTCATGACATGTCAAGAGAGGACCCCAAAGTTGGAGATTTTTTAAAATTATTTTGAAAAAGAAGGGATGATTGGGGAAAAATTTACTGCATTCTTCTTTTTCAAATATTGATCTCTGAGACTTGGCTTTGTGTATGATCTTGAGGTTGTAGTTCCTTAATCACAGGGTAAAGGGTGGGGGACAGACACTGGTTTTAGGCCCCTACAGTGAGAATTAGGGCTTATCTGGAACTAGAATAGGTATGTTCAGTTGCTCCAATCAATAAAAAGGGTTAGAGCTCGTCTCTCTTGGGACAGAAGGAATTAGAGGGACTATAGGCATAAGACAAGTGGAGGAGGAGTACAGGTGAAGGTTACATTTTCTTAAATTGAAAATACCAAATCCCAGGGAGTGGGTAAATTTTGGACATTAATTCTGCATACTGTGTGGAGGGAGAAGTGTGGGAAGCTTCCCCACTCACAGCACCCCCTCCACAAAAACTAATTTGGGGTGTCTTTCCAGACTCTGGCTTGCCCTCCCCCCCTAAGCTTGGACATGGTCATTAGTAAGGAATAATTGTCCAGTCTCTCTGTGCCATTATGCTATTTGGGACAAAAATGTTCTATATTTTGACACAAATGTACTCCTCTCCCACCCTCAGAATTTTTATGAAGCACCCCTCTGAAATTCTCTTGAAAAATTCGAAGTGTGTTATAACAAAAATCAACATTTACTTTAGCCTAGAACATTTTGTGGGCATCTTACCCCATAAAATAAACTTCCTCATTTTCCTACTCTGAATGGAGTGTAGAAAGTAGTGGAGTGTAGGGCTATGCTACTCTTAACAGAACAATATGTCCAATGCAAGTCCCATCATCCATTTCTTCAGTGTGTTGAATATCCTTATGCAATGTTTTCTGGAAGGGCATATCTGAAGTAGAGCCTATTGTTTAGGAGAGCTGACTCTCAAACTGTTAAAGGTGAAATAAGTTAACAGAAACGGGCCATCTGGCTTACCAAGGAGAGGAACTTTCATTCCCTCTATGTCAGATGCACATTAGCGTTCTAGCTGCAGAGGAATGAATCTATCCGAAAATCACGTAGGCTATTTCTTGCCATAATGGAAACGTCACAAGGACAAGCTATAACCTTTCAGAGCATCTTTAAATGGATTTCTGGTTGCATCATTGTGTGCTATCAATTAGTGCATATCCGTCCACCTGATGGGGTAAGGGCACACTCCACAAGAGCACAAACTGCCTCTGCAGCATCACTGCAGTAAGTACCATTACTGGACACATGCAGAGCCACTACCTGAAGTTCCATTCACACTGTCACAAAACATTATGAGCTAGCTCAAGCCTCTGCTGCAGATGCAGCAGCGGGAACTGCAATATTTCAAGCGTATTTCTTGCTGGCTTCCTCACATCCCCCTCTAGTCTGAATACTGCTTATCAGTCACGCACATGTGAAATACACATGGGGACTAGCACTTGACGAAGAAATGGAGATTACTTACTTGTAACTGGAAGTTCTTCAAGATGTTGGTCACTATCTCTATTCCACTACCCATTCTCCATCCCCTCCTGCTTCAGATCCTTCTGGATTCGCGGTAAGAAGAGAAACTGGAGAGGTGTTTGCCCACAGTGCCCCTTGTGTCTTTAGTCTGGAGCATGAGGAGAACTGCTGTGCCTCTAGGGTCCAACAGACACTACTTGTTATAATTTCTGGACTAAGGTGCATGGTGTGCATGTTCACCCACGTGTGGAATACAGATAGGGGCCACACATCTCATATAATTTGCAGTTACAGGTGAGTAACCTCCATTTCTAATTTAATACTCAAGTAATTTTACTGACTCCTGTAAATTAATTTCCATTAATTGTAGAACTAATGTTTTATTTCCTACCTTGACTTATCTCTTGGTGGGTTTTTGTTTGTTTTTGCAGTACTGGAAAGTGTTGCAAGAATTATTAAGTTGCTTTACAGTAGTGTTTCTCTTATCATTCTTGACTTCAATTTTCTCATTTATCAACACTTTTCCCATTTCTTGTAATAGGGTCCGTGGTCTGCTTTAGGTCTTATATATTTACCCTGTCATGTATGTGTTGATTACTGTTGGACAAATCCTCTGGGGCTCAATTCACAGGGATTGGACCCTGCAGGACTGTTCAAAGGAGTTAGGGCAGGTGCAACCACAGCAGGTTTGGTTTCTATTGACGCAAGTAGGGCACTGAAGTGGTTACATGGATTATTTTTTAATAATCTCTGGCCTCTAAAGTTGCTACTCCTGCACTCCAACTCAGACTTTGCCATCTCCCAAAGGTCTAATAGCTGTGGAAGGCAGTAGTTAAGACATATCACCTTGGGAGTTTTTGCTGCCACGTTTCCATTGGGAAAAAAATTATTCCCAGGCTGGCATGATATGGTGATTATATATGAGATTCCAGTGGATGTAATCACTGTAAATGTTTAGCAGTGTATTCTAGAAAATGTAGTTTAAAAAACCCTACATTAATAGCAGTTATTTATTGCTTTGTATGTGTGTGGACAGCCAGGCACAAAGTTTAAAAAGACTGATCCTGTGAAGGTGCTCAGCACCCCAACTCCCATTAGCTGTTTATAAGTTGAATGTTCTCTGCACTTTACAGGATAGGGCCCTAAGTGACTTGAATTAGCAACAAAGCCAGCTACAGAACTTTGGTCTCCTTCTTTTCAGTCTTGTGCCCTATGCATTGGATTAGTGAAGTGCCACTTAAGCAAAAACCTTATTTCCAAAAGAGGGTCATGTCTCTCCCGCCCAAGTCTCTTTTTGACTGATTGGCTGTACAAAACAGCAATGACAGAGTACGGCAAAGCAGCCAGAAACTCCATAGATTCAACCTGCAAAGGATTCTCTCAGTATAGGGGAGTCTCTGGGCAGTACAATGCCCTAGGGAAATCTGGCTCCACCTTTGGCAACAATATTGGGGGATGATGATATTCCTAGAGAGAAGGAGGCATGGCCAGTGCATTCTAATTCCCTGATAACCCCCAGATGCTGGAACACTCCTTTGGGCTATGTATAATTGAGTTCTCTATAGCCAGGACAGGTCAGTCAGTTGCAGGACTGGGGGAAATGCAAAGATGGCGTAAAATCAGCAGTGAGCATAGCTCATCTGCAGACCAGAGAAACAGAGCTTCTTTATGACAGAAATCTGCAGAGCATCAGCACCTCAGTGCATAGACTTTATGCACAGAAATCGTGGCTTCAGCTCATATGAGCGATTCATCCACTTACAAAACATTCATTATGCAAATGACTTTTGTGGCTCCTGTTACGTTTGGCTATTTGAGATTCCACTGGATTTTTGAGTGCTTTGTTCAGTCTAGTTTTCAATAAACAAGCAGGATTCCCGCACTTTCTTTGGGAAACTTTTCTTGCTGAAAAGTGACTTTCTTTATGATCTTGGAAATAAGAGAGCCCAATGCAAGAGACTTGAAGCCAGTTACTACGCTGCTTTAGGAGTGGTTGAACAGTCATTTAAAAAAAAATGACTTCGATGCCTAGATTGCACCTAGACAAATAATAGAGTCAGAACAAGTAGCTTCCCCTGGATACATATTGTATCCCTGACCTTTGTATAATCACAGTCCCTGAAACTCTGTTTAGCCCTTTTACTGGCCTGACCTACACAGAGGAGCAGACTGCACACTCTTCAACCACACTGTGTGCTCAAGGAATGATTGTGCCTCTCAGTGCAACTCTGCATTGCCGCCATTCATGGATGTGACTTCAAGCATAATATAGCCCGTAAGCTTAAAATACCACCTAAAATATTAACTCCTTTTATGTGTAATCCTTCTGCCAGGGGGTGTCGGCAGCAACAAATGCTGGGGTTCAAGATCTAGGGGTTCCTCTTAACATCACAATGCAGCACCAGCTCGAATTCCCACCTAGTAATCTGAGAACTAAATGTAATCTACATGCCTAATGGGAGATATCTCTTTAAGAGATCTAGAGAGACGTGTGGGGCAGTTCTGTCTGGGCCATTGTTGCTCTGCAAATGCACAATTAGCATTCCACTCCCAGGAGTTTCTGGAATTGTCTGTGGTAGTTTTGGTCATGCTCAAGAGGCTCCCTATACCTGGATTGCAAGATGTGACATACCTGGGTTGGGATGGGCTTTGCTATAGGGGTGGGCAAACTTTTTGGCCCAAGGGCCACATCTGGGAATAGAAATTGTATGGCGGGCCATGAATGCTCACAAAATTGGGGTTGGGGGGTACAGGAGGGGGTGAGAGCTCTGGTTGGGGGTGCAGACTCCAGGGTGGGGACAGAAATGAGGAGTTTGGGGTGCGTGAGGGGCTCTGGGCTGCGGTGGGGTGCAGGCTCTAGCTGGGGGATGCGGGCTCTGGGGTGGAGCTGGGGATGACGAGTTTGAGGTGTAGGAGGGGGTTCCGGGCTGGGACTGAGGGATTCGGATGGCAGGAGGGGGATGTGACGTTATTGACATGAACTGGGACCGTATAGATCATTGTTGCAACCAAAGTCCTGTAGTGACACCAAATATTGTATAAAGGGGGTCAAAGATGGTGTCTAGGACAAGGTTATGGTTTGCTGGTTATGATTAGGCTATCTGTATATGTGTATCATTTTTGTAGTTGAAGTTATGAATATTGGCTCTATACTGTCTGTATTTCAAACTTATGCTATGCTTCTGGGTGACACCCCAGACAAGTTGGTGTCAGCTCTGCCTAGCCTGCTTGATGGTCCATTAAGGACCATCAGCTATACAACTGACCCATTAAGAGAAAGCAGAAACTTGTGACTCAAAGTATGCAGGGACTTGCCCATGTGACTCCAAACTCCATTTTGCTGTAATTTTCCACAGTAAGAACAAAGAGGTGTCCTTACACCTGGAAAAGATTATAAAAGGCGGATGCCTCATCTCCATCTTGTCTTCAATCCTGCTTCATTCTGGAGGGACTTTGCTACAAAGCTCTCTACAAAGCTGCAGCTCTAAAGAAAGGAATGAATGACCCACCCCAGCTGTGGATGTAGTCCAGAGATTTGATTTGAACCTGCAGTTTATTCTATCACTGCTACAAGCCTGAACCAAGAACTTTGCCATTACTGTATGTAATTGATTCCATTTAACCAATTCTAGCTCTCATCTATATCTTTTTCCTTTTATGAATTCTAGATTCTAAAGGATTGGCAACAGTGTGATTTGTGGGTAAGATCTGATTTGTATATTGACCTTAGTCTGGGGCTTGGTCCTTTGGGATTGAGAGAACCTTTTTTCTTTTACTATTGGCTTTCATAACCATTCGTCCCCATAAAGAGTGGCACTGTTGGTGACACTGGGAAACTGGAGTGTCTAAGGGAATTGCTTGTGTGATGTGTGGTTAGCCAGTGGGGTAAAACCAAAGTCTTCTCTGTTTGGTTGGTTTAGTTTGCCTTAGAGGTGGAAAAACCCCAGCCTTGGGCTGTAACTGCCCTGCTTGAAGCAATTTGTCTTGAATTGGCACTCTCAGTTGGGTCCCACTAGAAGCAGCATCGTTACAGGGGATCAGGGCTGGGGCAGGGGGTTGGGGAGTGGGAAGGGGTGCAGGCTCCAGCTGGGGGTGTGGACTCTGAGGTGGGGCTGGGGATGAGAGGTTTGAGGTGCAGGACAGTGCTCTGGGCTGGATCTAGGGGTTTGGAGGGGGGGAGGGGGATCAGGGCTGGGGCATGGGGAGAGGCTCAGGGGTACAGGCTGTAAGCGGTGCTTACCTCAAGCGGCTCCCGGAAGCAGCGGCATGTCCCTTCTCCAGCTCCAATGCGGAGGCATGGCCAGGCAGCTCTGCACACTGCCCTGTTTGCAGGCACCGCCCCTGCAGCTCCCACAAAAGAAGGGTGGAGCACATAGAAAAGGGAACAAAGCGCATGTTCTTTCTCTGGGTTTTTTTTTATAAGCAGAAATATAGTTTAAAGCAGACGCATTGCAACTTTACATTATGCAACCACCAATTAAGGTGGATGTGGGTAGAAAAATTCCTCAGTTTTTAATATCACTGAACAATCCCTTCAGACTTCACTCAACTGTCAAATCTTATCACACACTGCACCCAATCATAAATTTTGCCCTGGCCTTTGGCCAGCAACTAATCATCTTGACTTCCACTAACACAACCTGGAAGCAAGTGTGGGAAGGAAGGAGTTGCTGATTAAAAGGATACCTTTGAGGTGCTTATAACATTATGTCTCCCATTTTTTTCACATTACCTTGCTGGGATCCCTGTGAATAAAGAAAATTAGAATCTTACTGGACTACATCAGAAGACTTGACATTGCTGGAAGGGACAGCTTTCTAAAAGTTCACTCTCTTCTAAAGTTCACACTATTCTTCACATATTCAAGGGGACTCTTGACAGTTGAGGAAGGTTTTATCTTGCAGATTTAGTATCATTGAGTTGACTTCTTAAAATGAAGACAAAACACCTTCTTTCAAAGATGCTCAGGTCAAGTTTTCTTTGAAAATACAGACACTCGTGCGTCATTGGCAGCTCTTACTGCCTTGAAGTTTGTTTTTAAGGTATTTTATACCTGAGATCTACAAAGTAGATTCTGAGTAATCTGAAATCAAATCTCAGGATCTTTGCTATTCTATGAAACAAAATCAGTTTTAAAATTGAATGGAATAGGTAGTATAGTTCTTTCTGTGAAGGAAAGTTAGCAGTCTTCATTTCTGCTGCTATTCAGGCATAGCATGAATAGACCAACAGGTACTTTAATTTCTAGCTTCCATGACATCAAGTAAGAAAAATGAGGGATGGAATTAGAGTAACAGTAGTGTTACTCTGCTGAATCATCCCAGACTGCTAGATCCCAGGATGATTATGGCAGAAATCTCCTATGGGGAAAGCTATAGTGGTGTTACCGTGCTGTCACTACTAAGGGCTATTCTTCTGGATTTTGTGGCAACGAATATGACTGACAGTAGCTGAGGGCAAAATTACAATGTCAAATCTCAGCAGCTCAAGGTAATTAATGTCTGAGAAATGTTTAAATTACTCTGAAATATAGGGCTCTTCCCTACTGCAAAGCAAGTGGTAATCGCTTCTCGGCTCTTTAGCCCAGATCAAGTTCAGTATAGGAGATATAACTAATAGGCAAATATATAATCCAGTGTTTCTCAACCAACAAATGCCTTTATGCATACTATGCTCACTTCATCATGTAGTATGATGGAAAGCAGGAGGGCTGGGTAGGTTGCCATAAAAATATCAATGCATGGAAAGTTTCCTCGAGGCCAAAAAGCCATCCACAGCCCCTCTTCACCAACTACCTTCGGGCACTAGCATGTGACATAATAGGGTATGACATGCTTGAAGGGGGAAGGAGTCAGGAGTACAGCCATTTTAGATGGCATGTTCCCCACTCAAACTGGTGTAACTTAGGCCTTGGCTACACTTACAAGTTACAGCGTAATAAAACTGCCGGCAGCGCTGTAACTCATTAACTGGCTACACTTGCAAGGCACGTGCAACGCTGTATCTCCTCAGATACAGCGCTGCATGTACTCCACCTCCCCGAGAGGAATAACAGCTGTTGCGAAGTGGGTGGAACGTTGGTCTTTCAGTGTAGCCGAGGAACAATGGAGTTACTGATCTCCAGAAGCTGCTTTGTTTTGAAACGGCACTTCCGGGTTGGAGTTCAGAGCTCCGTTCTTGAGCTGCTAAACACAGGCTCCGTTTCCTCTCTTTTATCTGCTCTTTAAAAACAAACAAAGCCCCTGCTGTTTGCTTTCAGTGATTGAGAGAGAGGCAGGGGATGTGGAGGTGTGGAAATAATGAGCTGACACTCTGTGGAGATTCCAAAAATCCACTCTTTTTCCAAAAACGCTCCCTGTCAAAGTCCCCCTCATCCCCCCCATTTGAAAAGCACGTTGCAGCTACCTGAATGCCCATAATGCACCGCTCCCAATACAGCTGCAAGTGCCGCAAATGTAGCCACGTCAGTGGTAGTTACTGCGCTGGCCGCTGCCAGTGTGGACAGGCTGCAGCGCTTTCCCTACTCAGCTGTACGAACACGGGTTTAACTAACAGCGCTGTACATCTGCAAGTGTAGCCTAGGCCTAAGACACATTTGTCACCCTAAAAGTGCTAAAAGCAGCATTCTCTTGCCCTGCACACTCTATGATCTCCATTGAGAGGGTCACTTGGGCTCAGCTAGCAGAAAGATAATGGTACTTCTGCATGTGGAGGAGTTATCAGGCATGCAGACACAGGCTGCATGAATAGACCTTGTCCACAATGGGGTTGGAGTGGCAACATTCTTGGCCTCCCAATTAATGGTATTGCAGTTCCACCAGCGGTAGTAAAAATAACAGTCCTAGTACAGACAAGGCTTTTGTGGTCATTAGAGATTTCAATAGTATGCCATTTAGTTTTACTCTGAGCTAGATTTAATACAATGGTCACACTGGTTGCCACAGAAATCTGATCTACAATAGACTTCCTGCCACTGCTGAATTGGTGATGGTAACAGCTTCTCATCATTACCATTATCAACCTGTAATTAAAATCAATATGAATTCAATCATAAATACTACCAATAGTTGGAAACGGCATATTTGTTTTACTTTAGATTTTGGTTTTAGAAATTAGTCTCTTTAAGATCACAAGAAGGCAAAGAAACTTAACTAATTTCAATTTTTTGCATTACACTTTATTAGAAATAGCTTGGGATTTTGTAGGTTATTAAACCAGAGTGAGTAGGTCAGTTTCGGATTTAAAATAACTGAAAAACTGAGGTTGAAAATTCCTTTTTCCATGAGGGATTTACTGCTGTAGTTAACCTGTATTATTGATTTCTCTCATCACACAAGTGTGGCTTGTTAATACACATTCTGAGCATTCAACATGCTGAAATAACTGGCTAATGGGAAACAAAATATTACTTCAACACTTCCCCCCCCCCCCCCTAACATCTGCTTCTTATTTCAAGAGTCTGATCCCACTCTGCCTCTTCCTTGCCCTTTCTTGGGCCTCACTGTGAAGTGTGTATTGCCAATAGAAAAAGTGAAAATAAGCTTCTGCTTCACTGAATTCATAAGTAGTTTTGCATGTCAGACTGCAGGTTTGGGCCCATTTTTCTTTGTTTTTTAAATGTCCAGTTGAAAAGTGCCCCTGCCCTTACTCGGCACTTTTAAAGACTGAAAAATTCTAGTCTTTCACAGTCAAATCTAGTAGCCAGAAAGTGACAAGAATACTGTTGATGATGAATTCTGAACTTCCAAAGGATGTCTTAGAGGTACTGGTCTCCTTGTTATACCAATAAAATAAAAACCAGCCAGATCTTTTTAAAGGGGATAAGACAAAATGTCACATTTATTGTGAATACAAAAAGAATCATAGTAAGCAGTCAGTTATAGCTATAACATTTCATTCAGTTTCACATTCATTCACACACACACAGAGGTTCTGCATAGATGTCATAGTTACCAGCCTAAAAGTTGCTCATGCTAAGGTACTGGTCAGGTAACCTGGGCATGAGGGTGGAGCCGGGTCCTTGTTAGATTCATCTGATGCTCCTGGAGGTTGGCAGCAGAACCAGAGACTCAAAGTCCTCAGTATTTAGAGGCCATTCTTATAGGGATTTATTCCTATGTCAGTCTATGGGAATTGCTTCATCATGCTGTTGCTGAATCAATCAGCAGATGGCACATTCTGATGGCATTCCTGGTGGCTCCACGCTGTCCAACCAATCTTTGTTTTTCTCATCCTTCCAGGTGGTGGGGTCGATCCCAGTTTTACCCTCCGGGGGTTGTATCGGTCCACTTGAAACCTTTCTTCGGCGGATGGATATTCCCTTTCTAGGCTGGCACCTCCCTAGCCATTCATGTATATCATGCATTCATCAACATACATTCTTTATCACAACTGTTAAAAGTATTGCTTTGAGAACAGGCTCTTTGTCTTAGGATGTACTAACACAATCAACAGCTTGCAAGTTTCACATAGCAATAAAGTATCTTTCTGAGAACAGATACAATCAATGATTTATAAGCTTTACATAGACACAGACAGTAGCTTGTAAATTAACAAAAGAGACCCAAGAGATCTTTTTACTTGGTGAAGCTGTTGGATTTTAGACAAGTTATGGGGGTCACTTTCACGTGGGGGAATCACTGTCCATACCTTCTTTAATATCCCTACATCCTGTCTTTGGTTACACAGATGTAAATCTAGAGCAACTCCTCCAGCTTTATCTCTGGTTTCACTTAAATGTAACTGAGGCTGAAATTTGGTCCAATATGTAGAGTACTGGTCAAATAGAGCCTCATTGGAAGAGCTGTGAGTATACAGCACCTCTCAAGATCACCCCAATAGTAAGCTATAAAAACAGGAAGAGATAAATACATATAGCAAATGATAAAACAGACACATACAGCAAGGAAAGACAGGAAAACTAACTCGCTTTCCAAGACCCTTTGAAGTGTTCCTCTGAAGTGCCCAGCCCATTATCCACTGAACACTCATACAAATACCAGGTCTGCTGTCCACAAGGGAACAGTGAACACACTAGTTTGAATTATTCAAGTCATTGAACAACACCATAGTACTGAGATATTTATAGTAAGAACAAGGATACATTTATTACCAAAATTCAGGGTTCCAGAGATAGTAAGGATTATGGAAACAAATGGGTTACATATAAAACAAAATCATAACACTATTTCTAGGGGCTAAACTTCTGTCTAAAAGTTTCTCACTTCAAATGTTCTCTGTAGCATTTCAGCCAGGGCAGATTATGATCCTATCTTCATGCCTTTAACTTCACTGCCAAATTACTTCCTAGGTGCAGGATAAAAGGATGTCTTTCTTTCCTTCTCCTTGTATTCCCCCCAAATTCATTGTCTGTACCCAGATTCAGGATAATCACCTGTGTCTTATTCTCTAGTGTGCTGCCTTCCTGTTGATTTCACATTCCACTGTTGACTTTGTAGGTAAATGGAGTTTCCATTGTCCTGATTTACAATGTTTAGATTACATGCTGATAGAGAGACAGGTGAATCAACTTCTTCTGTCTGCCAGAAAACCTGTTTGTCAACTCAGCCTTGACACATTTTAGGAACATATTATCAGTATACATACATAATCTGTACGTACATTTCACAATAATATTAATATCCAGCCTGACTCTGGCTTTCACTTAAGGCCCCACGGTTTTTTGGTGAACCAGAATGTACATACCAGAACTGGGATAATCTTGTAGCCCCCTTGCTAGTGGACTTTGAGGGTCATATCTATTAAATAGCTGCTTCTTGGATCTGTATGTCAGCCATCTAGTAAGTAAACTTTGTCTAAGTCTGGTTCTCATTCATGACCAGTGCCAATGACAAACAAATCACAGGGATTTAATTAAATCATAAAAAACATTACTAATGCCAAAAATGTATTTTCACACAAGCCAGATTTCAAAATGGGCAACAGAAGCATTAAACTTTGTTTTGCTTGGAGTTAATTGTTTTTAACAAATGACACAAAAGTACAGTATAATTGATACTTGACTAATGCTGTCCCCTTTGAATATAATGGTCAGGTATTGCTTAGAATCACTTGCAGTATGAATTATTTTTTGTTTTCTTCCTAATATCACACAGGCAGACTTTAGGAGAATTAAAATGTTCCATTTACATTTGGCATTTTTTTCTTCAGGCACCTTTCACCAGAGCATCAGACAGTACATGATGAGGACCATTTGAGTAGTTGGTGTGACCGGGTGCCTGGGATGGACCACATTGAGAATGCCACACTCAAGGCAGACTGCAAGAAATAGGGCAGACAATTCCCCAAAACTGGTGGTTCATTTTATAATTAGAATCACAAAACCAGTATCAAAAGAACTTCTGCAGCACCACACTGGTTAACAAGAAGCCAAACACAGCCCCCTTTAGGCAGGGCCGGCTCTAGCTTTTCTGCCGCCCCAAGTGGCAAAAAAAAAAAGCCGCTGCTGAAGCAAAAAAACAAACAAAAAACCAACCCCCCTTGAAATGTGCCGCCCCAGGAATGGCCAGAATCCCGCCCCTTCAGATTTGCTGCCCCAAGCACCTGCTTCCTTTGTTGGTGCCTGGAGCTGTCCTTGCCTTTAGGCATTCCAGCCTTTGGATCCCATCTAGGCAAACAGGTTTTATTTATTTCTGAGTGGTAGCCATGTTAGTCTGTATCTGCAAAAAGAACGAAGAGTACTTGTGGCACCTTAGAGACTAACAAATGTATTTGGGCATAAGCTTGAAGTGGGTTTTAGCCCACGAAAGCTTATGCTCAAATAAATTTGTTAGTCTCTAAGGTTTTATATAGTGAGGGGTTACTGAAAACCTAATTCACCATATGTAAGGTTCTACTAATCCCAAAGGATCAGACACTTATCTCCAGGTCAATATGTATTTCAGATTTTACCCAAATATCACACTGTCAGACAATCCTTAGTAAACTAAGTAAAGATTTATTAATAAAAGAAAAGAGTTATTGAATGGTTAAATGATTATATACATTACAAAAGCTTGCAAGTCCTTATTTCAGATTTGTAGCAGTGATGGATGAGTCTACTGGTTTGCAAGAGTCTCTCTGGAATCATCCCAAAAGGTTAGAATCCAAATGCATCTTAGATGTAAGTCTGTTAGAGTCTTTCCATGCATTTCCCAGGGTATTCCAAATAACTACTTAGATGATCTCAGTCCCAGGGCTTAAACTTTCCCTGTTTAAAATTCAGCAGACTAGAGATGACAGATCAGGCCTGAGGTTTTATAGCTGAAGCAGGCTGTTAAGTGGCTTGAGCACAGCATGTGATTGAGGATTCTTTTTTGTTGAAAACACACTGATCCACTTCTTCAAAGTTAACATTACATTTCCTATGCATACACAGGTAATCTAGTTATGCTCATTTACATAAGGCAATTAGCCGTCCTTCATTATAACAGAGATAGATAAGATGAAGACAATGTAGATAATTAGTTTCCTGCAGTATCTCACATCTTTGATCTTAAGGTTAACTGAACAGTAACATACATAATGTAAGGCAATTAAGAAATGAAAAGGATTTAGCATCTAAAAGCTAATTTGATTACATTGGTAAATGTCTAGCAGGATACAGGTACACAAACAACCACATTTAGCATCTCCCCTTGATTTCTATTTCTACAACTGGATGGGTTAATGATTGCTGGTCTAGTACATCTCTTTGAAATTCATATGCAAGTGAATTGTCCTGATAATTGTAATGCCTCTTGTTTAGTTGTTATGGGTCACACACAGGTTAGCTGGTCTGCCAGTGTCACACTTGGCCTTTGGCCACACTTGCAGCTGTAGAGCGGTTTGAATTAAACCAGCCTTTGGAGAGCGCACTAGGGAAAGCGTTGCAATCTGTCCACACTGACAGCTGCAAGCGCACTGGTGTGGCCACATTTGCAGCGGCATTGGGAGCAGTGAATTATGGGAAGCTATCCCAGCGTTCAAGTGGCTGCAACATGCTTTTCAAATAAGGGGGGTGGGGTGGAGTGTGTTGTGTGTATGTGGGGGAGAGAGAGAGAGAGTAGATTTTTTGAGTGCTGCACGCTACCTTGTAAGTTCAGACCCCCCCCTCCCCCCCCAGCCTCTCACTCACTCACAGCAAACATTTACTGATGCAGATAAGCAGCCTGGAGAAGATAAGCAGCCGCTGTTTGAAACGGAGCTTTGAAATGGCACTTCTGCATTCCTCAGCTGATTTCACAACAAAGAGAAGAGAGGCCACTTGGCTTAATGGGATTATGGGACAGTTTACAGAGGTCAATCAGAGCGCAATAACTGAACTCCTCGTTCACACTGGCCCTGGGGCATCTCAGCCAAGACGCAACAGCAGTTATCCCTCTCGGGAAGGTGGAGTACCAGGAATGCTCTAACCAGGGAATCAGAGCACTCTACATGCCTTGCCAGTGTGGACGGGGAGTAAGGTAGAGCGCTCTAGGAGGCTTTATTGCAGTATAAAGTGCAAGTGTAGCCAAGCCCTTGGATGTACAGACAACCTACAAGGAGCACATGGCTATGCTCTAATTTTATATATAAACATGGGCTGATGTATTAAATATATATGCACTACATACTGAACAACCTGCTGCATTTCTCACGGCTCTTACCTACAGCTAGCACTACATTTTCTTTGTACGTGTAGTCATCAGCTGAAGTGTCTTACAAGGGCTGGATCAGGCTATAGGGTGTAACATTTTGTTCACACACCCTTGACATTCCTAATTCTATAGTTCCAATGTGACACAGTGGTTTAGAAATCAGTATTCTGTGTAGAGCTGGCACAGAAACCAATTTTTAATTCCTCAATTTTGAGGTTTTGGAAATAATTTTCATCCTGAAGCAGGACAAAAAGCCAGAAACTCTAATTTTTGTGGAACTGAAATTTGGCAATATTTTCTTTAGAATACACCAAAAACGTGATGTTTGTGAAACAGAATATGCTCCCTGGTTGCTGTGGAGGTGGAGATCCTGGAAGTCCTGGGAGCTGCCTGGGGTCCATCAGAAGTCTGTGGAAATAAAATTGTTTCTGCAAATTTTTGCTCATGAGGAATCAGCTAATTCTAAAGGAAGAAGTGTTTCATTTGAATTTTTCTGACCTGCTCTGGTTGTTGGTAACTCCCACTGCATTGTGCAATACTTTCTTTTCATAAAAATGGTTCTCCTCAGCCCCTCCCCGCACCCACAGCTACCACTATCCCTTGATTTAGAACTGGTCAAGTAATTATGTGGGGGTGAGAGGGCGGGAGAGAAGAGACAGTTTTTCAGACATATTTTAAAATAAATTTCCCCAATTACCCTTTGTGGGATAATTCTATTAACTATTCACAACAATTTAGATGACTATTTTCTTGGCAAATTCTCAGTGTTTCATATTTTGAACCAGAAACATGTCTTTACTATTCTCCATTTGTTGACCTCCTGTTAAAATTAGGGAGCAGAAACAAACCCATGTGACCAATCACACACCATGAATAGTGAACAATACATAGCTGTAGAGAATAGCTCATGAACAGTTTGCAAACCAACCACAGTCTGAAAAGCATTTAGTGAATACACATGAACAACAAATGTACTTGCAGAAATCAGGAATGGTTCACCAATGACCCGAAAAGGCCTAAATTCATCAGTTTTGGACTATCAAATACTATTTGATCAGCTGTAACACAGTAACTCACACAGAGTGAAGAAACCCCTGCAGCTACCACTGATCCATACCTTTCACCCCTGAATTAGAATAACCAGGATTAAAGCCATAACATTCTTTTTTGCTAAAACACCTCTAAAAATAGCTCCACCCTCACAAAAAAATTGTCAGTTCCAAGATGCTGGTGTTAGGGACTATTGGCTAATATGTCCTTCAAACCCCATCTATGTATGCAGCCTCTGAATCTGTTTTGATTAATGATTTAAATTAGAAACCTCTGCATGCTCAGTATGAAAAGAGTTAAAAGTAGTGACATATGAATATCTGAACTAGATTTGATTTGTAGATGGATCCAGCATCAATGGAAAAATTCAGAATTATTCAGATCCTGATGTCTGAATATGGATATCAAATGGTCACTTGACTACCATCTGTGTGCACTGATTGCTTGGTCATTGCTTAAAATCAGCCACTCTGAGTGTTACCTGTAATGTAAGGCCTAGTTTATGAATCTTTGGGGATATACTGGGTGAATAAGAGTAGAAGTGCATGGGAGTTTTTCTCAGTCTCAAAATTTCTCTCACTGAGTTCTGTAAAACTGACATTTCTCTAGAAAGTGCTGGGCTAGCTTCTCTGTCTGCCATGAAAAAGCACATTGATGCAATGAACCCATATGTTTTGGAAAGAACTATGCATGTGTTTGACAATAAGCACTGAGTATAATAATTCTGGTCCAGTCCCAAACATTTAAAGGTGTGCAAAGCACTGAGGAAGAGTGTACAGAGGACTCGATACATGGGGATTGTGTGAAAGTTGAGATCTAGTCTGCTCTGGGAGAAATGCTAGTAGGTAATTGGCAAATTTCTATTGGAGGCTTTAGGCAACTGTTCAACCCTGAGTATAAAGCCAGCTTCCCTCTTGCATTTGGTACTGTGATCTCAGTTATTTGAGTGAAGTTGCCTGCAAGTGGTATTAATTATCACTAAGCAAAATTCAGAATTTCTATCCCACAGTAAGTTACAAAACTTCAGTATTTGCATTTGTCCCAAGGTTTTGAATGTGTGGGGGGGAGGGGGATATAAATTCCCATTCAGAAATGTTAATTGAAAAACAGTTTGACATTCCACAAATCTAAATGTTTTGTTTATTGAATTGACCCAAACCATCTTGTTTATATAATTAGTTCAATAATAAACTGCACATTCCCACAATGGTGCATTGCCTCAGGGAGGTTTGTAGTCTGGGAGGCTGATGCCCCAATGCCTCTCTATGGGCCAAGCCCCTTGTTGGACTGACTCCCACAATACACTATGCAGTTCAGTCAGAGAAAATCCACTTTGTATTATAGGAGATGTAGTCCTTGGGGAAGCCAAGCCCATAGGAGAGAATTGGGGTCTAAACAATTCCTACAAGGTAATGCGCTAATAGGGAAATGCTGCTTATGTTTTGTTGAACTGATTTGAAACAATATTTTGATCAGTTTACCAATAAAATATTCTAATTTGATTCAAGCTGTCCCAAAATGAAATATTTCTTTAGGTTTTTCCCTAATGAAAAATTGACATTTTTCAGTAAAATCATTCCAGTGAAAAAGTTCTAGCCAGCTTGAGTATTAATGTTAAATACACTGGACTACTACTATTCTCTCTCTCCCCTCTCCCCCAGTGCATACATGTGGAACTGGAATAGCCTCCTTCTTTTTTTCTTGGTCTCACAGCCTGCTGGATCAATAACACTTTCAATAGAAGTTTGGTAGTTTAATGGAAGAAGAATCATTCTTTTCTGGTCAAGATTAGTAAATGATATATTGCCAAAGATAGCATCACAATTGTTCTGGAAAAAAAAAAAGATACCCGTGCCATGAACTGGGTGAATGCTTTTATTATCTGTAAAGTGTAGACTCTGGGGTGTTTTGTCCATACTCTGTATTATGAGAGTGGTAAAGAATCAGTCACTTTCTAACATAGAAAAATGAAATTCTGTACCGCTAATCCCAAACATTTAAATCAGATTCCAAAAAATCATGATTGGCTTAAAATAATCCAATTTAAAATAAATTGTGGGTACTTTTGATTTGCCTTCTGGTCCTATAGCAGGGGTGGCCAACCTGTGGCTCCGGAGCCACATGTGGTTCTTCAGAGGTTATTATGCGGCTCCTTGCATAGGTGCCAACACTGGGGCTGGAGCTACAGGCGCCAACTTTCCAATGTGCTACAGGGTGCTCACTGCTCTGTCCCAGACCCCACTCCACTCCTTCCCCCAAGGCCCCCACCCCTTCCCCTGAGTCTGCTGTGCCCTTGCTCCTCCTACCCTCCCAACTCCCCCCCCCCCCCGCCCCCCGGCCTCCTGCACACCACAAAACAGCTGATCACGATGGGTGGGAGGCGCAGTGATGGAGGTTTAGGTGCTGATCGGTGGTGCTGCTGGTGGGTGGGAGACACTGGAGGCGGAGTGTGGGAGCTGACGGGGGGCTGCTGACATGTTACTGTGGCTCTTTGGCAATGCACATTGGTAAATTCTGGCTCTTTCTCAGGCGCAGGTTGGCCACCCTGTCCTATAGCATTTAGGGGCCACATTTTCTACCTTCTTTCTGCAACTGTGTGTGCTAGAAAATTTAAACAAACAAACAAATAAAAGTTGGAATTCTCAGGCAATAACCTGATTCCTGCAGCCGTGGCTTTGAGAACAATAAATATTGTAAGACCTCAATCACAAGTGTTGGCAAAACTGGAATTAATGTAAACAGAATTATCCGTAAAGTAACTCTCTCTCCTCTTGTTTCACTTCAGAACTTCTACCCAGAATTAGAGCTAGTCAGAAATTTCAGACAAAATTTTGCATCTGAAAATGCTAAGTCAGCAAAATCAAGACTGGGAAAGGGTTGGTTTTGATGAAACTCCACTGCAATAAATAAATAAAATTCAGAATTGTCAAAATGACCTGTTTTGATACATTTTAAATGAAAAGCTTTAATTTTTCAGTTCTAAATTACTTTGTTAAATGTATAAGACAGTTTCCTGGCCATCTCTACCCAGAACTTTCTTCAGGCCCGTCCTGTCTGCCTTCACACTCTGCAACTTTCTTCCAATAATACCTCCTTACAAGAAGTTTTGGTGAGAGCGGTGTTAGCAACTGGCCATTTTAAGCAGGCTTCTGATGCTGTTTCCAAGCTGAAACTGAACTGGCTTCCCTGTTAACCAGCAATTCTAGGTTACACCCGCAAGATGCAGAAAGCCTGGGGGAGAAGTGAGCTCTGGGAATTTTCTACTCAGACGTAGAAAGCTGAGGTGCCAATTCAGACACCAGAGAGGCTAGCAGAGAATAGTTCATTCTTCAATACTTTTAAGTGCTAACTCAAAAACCAAGGTGGCCATGGCTCTCAAAATCCACTTCAGTATCAAAGTGCTAGCTCAGTAATAACTGTACTGCTAAAGTGCCTCCCAACAAGGATCTCAAATCACTTTACAAACACTGATGAATAATGCCTCAGGACTACTCTGTAAGGTAGGTAGGTTTTATTGTCCCCATTTTACAGATGGGGAAACTGATACAAAGATATCAAGTGACTTGCTCATGTTAGCACAGAAAGTTTGTGGTTGAGCTGGGAATAGAATCCAAATCTTATGACTCCCAGCTCTGTGCCTTAACTACAAGACCATCTTTCCTTTTAAAGCATTAGGAACATGAAAGAAAAATTTTATCTTCTGTTTGATTGGTTTATTGATGTGGACTCCAAGGAAGCAGAGGGTGTGGTACGCCTTAGCTCCTCATTTCAAGCTGTTTCCTTTCAGCACTGAATCTCATCAATATAATCCCATATAGGCTGTCTCAAACATCAGAAAAGAAATACTGGGGACATGAAATAAAGACAGAAGCAAAAGACTATGATTCAGACCTTGGTGTGTTTATATAAATATATCCACTTGGAAACTTCTAGTCTATATAGCCCCTGGGAAAACATGACACTGAAACTCTGGTAATTACAATACTGCAGAAACAAGTAGTGTACCTCACTGAGCCCACTGTTCCACACACAGGAAACTCTGTTCAGTGGTGTAAATATAATATTATTAGACTTCTGCATCTTGCAAACCTGGTTTTGTTAGACCCTGGAGCAGTCTAGCAGTATTCCCAGTAAAGGCCACTTCACATCTGCTCAAGATGTTGTATAATAGATTCCAGCTGCTGCCAAGTCGTCCTTGTGGAAATGTAATCTCACCACACTTATTTTTAGTGCAAATGGCTCCTGTCTTTATACTTTGCCACTGGCTTTTTCAGGTCTTCTGTTAAACCATGGGTCAGATTATGGGCCTGTGGTTTAAAGTTACATGGGGAGGGGAGAAGATATTGGAAGAGGTTCTATGTTGCAGCAAGAGTTGCTGCAGGAATTTTGTCAGCTAGAATTCCTCTTAGAGCTGTTGGAAAGGTCATGCTGGCAAGGCTGCTCTGCTCGCTGTTGAAAGGATGCACTATGGACTTCCAACTACCCCCTACTTCAGTTCTGCTGCCTGTTAGGGAAGGAGAGGTAAACCTAAGCCCTTGTCACACTGGGGTGCCCAGGATGACTGCTGTTGCTAGCCTAGGGTAGTCCTTTTGCTCAGAGAACTCAGGGAGTTTAATTTATGGTTGGCTCCCACCCTGTTTCATAAGGGTGACAGTAAAGGTCTCCCTCCTTTATGTACCTGAAAGTTTATGCCCATACAGGTTGCTCCCCCCAAATGTATTCTCATTGCCAACTTTTACCAGTTTGTTGCATAAAACCAAAATACTTCCCAAATGTGCTGTATTGTAGCTTTAAATTGGCGATTATTTTCATATCAAAGATATTTTTTGGGGAAAAAAATTCCAGTAGAATGCTTCTTTTAAAACTATGTAGTGTGTCACAAACATGCAATGCAGCTTTGTCCTATGGGCTCTAACACTAAGTTTCTAAAAACAGCAGGCAAAAGCCTGTGTACTTCACTTACTGAGTTGATGTGCTACCTGAGCCCAGTGTTTCCTCTGTTGTGGAGTGTCCTGTTCAGCTGTTGCTTGTTAATCTAGAACAGATCCTTGGGATATGGATGACCTCAGCCATTCTGCCTTCCACAGGTGGATTGGAAATAGTAAGGGTTGTGACTGCTGCTGAAGGAAGGAGCTTTTGGGCCTTTCCTAGAAAGAAGGCAGGATCCTCAAAGTCAGAGGGCTTCATTTTTCCTCTGATACCGAGAGAGTAGTGTTCCCCCAGTAGAAAATTCTGGAAAAAAGAGCAGTACCCGCATCCAGTTAATGTTTGATTGCCTCTCTGCTCAGTCAAACAAATAGTCCCAGGAAGGGTGGATTCGTCTAGGGAGAATGCAGATATATGGTATTTTCTGCTGCAGTGCAGTATGCGTCAACAATCAGTGACAGAGGGGAGGCCTCAGGCAAACATGTCATGTGTTATTGAGACTGTTTTAGTCTCTAATATGTTCCCAAGCTCTTCCAGTCCTACCTAATTCTCTCAAAGATAGGCTGACATGTAGTTAGGGAAAAGTAGAGGGGAAAAAAAAATCACTGTAGAAGAGGTAACCACCCTGGGCAGAAGTGGTAGGTGACTCTGCTAAGAGGCTTACTCTAAGAAGGACTTCTCTATGCAGCCTTATATTGAAGTATAAGGTGAAAGAATCAGTGGTTGACTGAAGCAGACCCCTTTTTATATGCCAAAATGTTTGAATCTCCTTCTATATTTGAATAGAATATTTATATAAAATCATAAAAATTTGGAAAAAAATGAAAAGTTCAAAAAATAAAAAGAGGAGACGTGAACATTCATCTGAGGCCTCAAGGTTGTTCATTAGCATATGCTGTAGTGTTAAAATAGAGGTGTGGCACAAACTCATTCCTGTCATGAGATGTCAGAACAAGTATATTTTCAGGCATGGCTAGTTACCATTGCTGGGAGCCAGTGTAAGACCTTGTTGGAAATAGCCTATGGTCTCTTGACTACCAGAAAATTAAGCTGCATTGCTGCTATGTTAAAAACCCAATAGTGAATACATGTGAACATCTCCCAGTATCTCAGTCTTCATATACATGGTGTCTTTTGAGGCAGAAGCCGCTTTTGTATTGGAGAAAACTTCTGGGAAGGAAAATACTCATAGTTACATTTGAACACCGTTTAAAGGCAGAATTATGGTCTCAAAGTAGGTTACCAGTCCACCTGCCCATATGCTGTGTCATGTTGATGCTTAAGAACTGGAAAGCAGGTAGGTATTTCAATAAAGAAATGGCAGCCCCCATAAATAAGAGGGGGATGAAAGCCAATTTGACTATGAATTATTGTCTCATAGTGTCAGGAGCACCCTGGTTTAGGCCCAAGCCAGATTCAGGCTGGGGTTGGGGGAAACAAAATATGCAGGTGCAAAAATTTGAATGAAAGGAATTTTAGTGTTTAGTGATTTTTTTGGGTGGGAGGGGTAGCTCAGTGGTTTGAGCATTGGCCTGCTAAACCCAGGGTTGTGAGTTCAATCCTTGAGGGGGCCATTTAGGGATCTGGGGCAAAAATTGGGGATTGGTCCTGCTTTGAGCAGGGGGTTGGACTAGATGACCTCCTAAGGTCCCTTCCAACCCTGATATTCTATGATAGTGTTTCATAGTTTTGTGAAGGCAGCCCCAGTGTCTTCATGACAGAACATTGCACTTCTAGATATGAATCTGAGTTTGGGTGCAAAGCCATCCAATCTCCCTGAGTGGAGGTAAATCTAGCCATCATCACCTGAAGAAAGGGTTGCTATTGTATCAGTCACACTATTACAATTAGTCTAATGAGTGAATGTATTTTTTTAATTGGATTTAGGAGACTAAATCTGTCCTTTATATCTTGAATATGATGTTATGTGTTGGTTTTGGGTTTTTTTAAGAAGCTGGGCACATCACATGAAGTTTTGTCCCTACTCATCTTCTCTTCAACTAGCTTCATTTCTTATGTGAGGGCTGCTATCAAAAGGATACAAACACAAACCAAAATATTAGTTTATTTTATACCAGGTAGAGCTGAAACGGATGCCTTTTGGTGGGGCAGAAGTGGGAAATGACCTGGAGGAGGGGCTCTCAACTATTAAAAGGAAAACATAGACAGGTTCTGGAATATTGCCCTTTTGGGTTTGCTTTGAAGCTGAGTCAAGAGTTAAATATATAAATAAATAAATCCCAGAAAAATATATTCAACAGAATGCAAAGGATATGAAGTTAAACTAAATACAAATGACACCACATTTACAAATTTTCTGCTCTTATTTAGGTACATATCAGTAAAAGGAAGAAATTAAAATAATTTGAGAAGTCAGAAATTATATTGAAGGGGAATGTAAAAATATGAAATTGTTGAAGTATTAAATGTAATTTTCCCATGAGGGAAGACATAACTAAATTATACTGACTTCATGGATAGTAAAGCATAGGTAATAAAGGAGCTGAACTGAAACAAATTAACATCAAAATGAATAAATGCCTATACTTTTTGGAATTGATGTAGTCAAAGAAAAGGAATAAGCATTTGTGGGCCAATAGAGTAATCTTTTAAGCTTGCCTAATATGATTTAGTTTTTAGAAGATAAGAAAGGAGCAGGGTAATAATAATTTTAAAAGGGCAAAAGGGAAAACAGATTTTTTTTTCTATCACTAGTACATATTGTAGCAGAGCTATTCAGTAACGTAGCCGGAGGGGAGCAGGGGGAGCGGCCGCTCCTCCTGTGAGCAGAAGCGGTGGAAGCGGCACCTTTTTTTAGCAGCACTAAAAAAAGGTGCTGCTTCTTTTTAAGCGCCGCTTCTTGCACTCACCGCGCTCCGGGTCTTCGGCGGCAATTTGGCGGCGGGTGCCACCGAAGACCCGGAGTGAGTGAGGACCCGCAGCCGAAGACCCGGAGCGCCGCCAGGTGAGTACAGGGGGAGGCGCCTTTTTATAGCGCTGCTCCGGACCTGGCTGCGCTACTGGAGCTATTGCTCTGCTACAGTTAAAGTTAAGACCAACTTTCTGTTTAAAGAGTAACCCTAAGTGCTCTAAAATCTATATGGTTAGTCAGATTGCCTTGAAATTTGGTGTGCCTCATGGGGATGCAGGGTTCTGTTAGTGACCCAGATTTAGGGCCATTTGACTAAGGGGTTCCTGAGATACAGTCCCCTCCCTGCAAAACAGCTTTTCTTATAGTTGAGATTCTAGCAACCTTGCTATGTGAGCCTTGCTATGAGTACGGCCAGAGCAAAAGAGCAGGAATAATCTCAGCGCCGTCTGGAAGAGAAGGGAGGTGGGAGGCTCAGGTGGGAGAAACAGCAAGTGGATGGTCCTGGAAAAGCTTGCCTTGTTTGTAGCTTGAAGCGGAAGGCCAATCCTATGAGGGACTTTTGTGGTGCCCATGCCCCCTTTTTATTCTGCATAGCTGAGCTCACTTGGAGATGCTGCTGCAAGATGCTGAGATGGAAATCCAGGATCTCTGAAGTGCCTTCAACTCCCACTGTCATCAGTGAAAGTGGAGTGTGTTCAGTACTTCCCAGAGTTGCTGTACACCTTGTGAGGGCCCATAATGCTTGTAAAACAGGTAGTCTGTATTTTTCCAAAGCAGCTAGAATTTCAGGCATGCAGCACCTGATGTGTTCTACTGTGACAGGTTATTCATTCCTCATTTGTTCTTATAGATGGGTACAAAGAACAGCAAAACCTCCCCTAATGAGTTTGAGAGTAAAGAGGGATAGTGTGTGTGTTTTGAAAAGGTCAGAAACAGTCACTATATCCCTTGCTACTGAAACAAAATCAGAGTGTCTAAAACTGTACTTAATGGAGACTCATGAAGAGCATTTATGTATTCAGTGTTCAATCATCCCAACAGAGTTATGATGTTAATAATGATGCTCATTTGTTAATAAACTTCAACAGCCATCATCAACAAAGCTGATTAATATGGCTTGTCTTCAAATAGCATTTGTATAAATTGGTGGGTCATAATTAAGGAGCCCTAAGGGTTGTGAAAATAATAATATATTTGTCAGCTTTGCCTAGAAAATGGCCTTTTTTTCCCAAAATGATTTCTCTCCATTTACATTCCATAGATTATTAAGGACTCAAGTTACTTTTAGATGTTAACTGTTTCTGAAATGTTCTTATGTCCCAGCATTTGTATTCTATAGATTGCCCATTGAAATATATGGACAATATGAGGATATTTACATTAGTGTAGACTAGAAGATTTGTCTGTGAAGTCATCTACTGTGATACAGTGGACAGGAGCTAAACAAGACAAGTTGTTTGTGAAGACGTGGAAGGTAACTGTCTGCTACCACCAATATTTTAATAAACAAAGTAAAAATCCAGGACAGGACTTCAAAATGTAAGCGTGATCCACACAAAGTACTTTACTTTTATTTTTTACCATCCTCTTAAGGAAAATATGTTGTAATAATGCTTCTTGTGGTGGCACCCCTTTATAGTATATAACGCTTTGTAATAATGTTAACAAATTATTTTTTGGTATTTAACTATGTCACTCATTAATAAAGTGGTAAAGAATAACACCAGGAGGATTTGCAAAACAGGTTATAAACTGGCAACTCTAATGAAGAACTGTACCTGATAAACAGACATAGGTACACCATAGACAGCAACAGGATAAGTTTTCTCACATACTATGCTCTGAAAGTGCTTCAAGCCTAGACTAGAGGAGATCTTCTCTGGCTTGTTAGGCTATAGCAATGTTGATAGGATGGACTTATGGCACTGGATCAAAAAATCATTTTATCAGAATAGGAAGCACTTTGTGCAAATAAAATTCCTATTGCAATTAGAGGTAAGCATGAACTGAAACTCTGGATCCAAACACTCCTCGATTATGGAAAAGTTTGGTTTTGGATCTCAATCTGAATCCAAACTTTGGACCCCCATTCTGCTGCCCTTATTCAAAGTTACTTAATGAATAGTCCCACTGAAATCAATGAGAAAATATCTGGAGTAGGGTACTATTCAATGTAAGGGTATCAGAATCAACCTTTTGTGGTTTAGATTAATCTTAAATTATACTGAGTGGTTCTCGGGACACAGATCTCATTAATGCTTGTGAGTTACCCTCACCATTTCAGGGAATGAAACAAGTAGACTTGGATCGAATGGCTGGGCAGCAGTTCTGCAGAAAAGGACCTAGGGGTTACAGTGGACGAAAAGCTGAATATGAGTCAACAGTGTGCCCTTGTTGCCAAGAAGGCTAACGGCATTTTGGGCTGTATAAGTAGGGGCATTTCCAGCAGATCGAGGGACGTGATTATTCCCCTCTATTCGGCACTGGTGAGGCCTCATTTGGAGTACTGTATCCAGTTTTGGGCCCCACACTACAAAAAGGATGTGAATAAATTGGAAAGAGTCCAACGGAGGGCAACAAAAATGATTAGGGGGCTGGAGCACATGACTTATGAGGAGAGGCTGAGGGAACTGGGATTGTTTAGCCTGCAGAAGAGAAGAGTGAGGGGGGATTTGATAGCTGCTTTCAACTACCTAAAAGGGGGTTCCA
Source organism: Chelydra serpentina (assembly GCA_037349315.1). Taxonomy (NCBI): domain Eukaryota; kingdom Metazoa; phylum Chordata; order Testudines; family Chelydridae; genus Chelydra; species Chelydra serpentina. The sequence goes on from JBAIAC010000042.1 coordinate 36,992,317, forward strand.
AAGAGGATGGATCTAGACTGTTCTCAGTGGTAGAAGATGACAGAACAAGGAGTAATGGTCTCAAGTTGCAGAGGGGGAGGTTTAGGTTGGATATTAGGAAAAACTTTTTCACTAGTAGGGTGGTGAAGCACTGGAATGGGTTACCTAGGGAGGTGGTGGAATCTCCTTCCTTAGAGGTTTTTAAGGTCAGGCTTGACAAAGCCCTGGCTGGGATGATCTAGTTGGGGTTGGTCCTGCTTTGAGCAGGGGGTTGGACTAGATGACCTCCTGAGGTCCCTTCCAACCCTGAGATTCTATGATTCTATGATTCTATGATCCTTATTGCCACCCTATAACTACCTACTAACTGCAGTTATGGAATACTTCTTTTCTTGCAGGCATTACATCTTACTTATAAATGTGCATGCTGAATGTACTATTTCTTCTAGAGTTGAGATGGTACAGACTTGTGTCCCTCCCTTGGTAACCAAAATTTGATGCAACTTTTCAGATCTAATTCCTTAAGAGTGACACTTTTGGTGTGAGTCCAGGACAATGAATTTTTCATTGCATGTATACTGGGACATGTAAAAAGTATTACAATATGGAAGACTTGGCTCATATTCAGCAAAGCACTTAAACACACAACTCCCATTGAAGACAAGCACACGCTTAAGTGCTTTGCTGAATAGGGATGGGATTACTCATGTATTGTAAATTAAGCATGTGCTTAAATGCTTTGCTAAATCAAGGCCATGTAGTGTACTGTGCTAATATGCTGCTTCTTGTGGAAGTTTGATGTATATCTCCCTCATAGAATATCAGGGTTGAAAGGGACCTTAGGAGGTCATCTAGTCCAACCCCCTGCTCAAAGGGGGACCAACCCCCAATTTTTGCCCCAATCCCTAAATGGCCCCCTCAAAGATTGAACTCACAACCCTGGGTTTAGCAGGCCAATGCTCAAACCACTGAGCTATCCCTCCCCCATCATTTGAAAGTAGTGGGGGCAGCACCATGACCTTGCTATCTGTGAGCTGGTGAGTAACCCTGTTTACCAAAATTCCAGACCATTACTGAATCATTCAGCACATTTACTCACAGGAATTGTAAGAAGCTATAAAAAGCTACAAATGTATTTAACCTCAATTTGATAAACTTTTTATTTTTAAAAATGGTCTCTTCCTGCAATTATATCCACTTGAATGGATTCCAGACAACCCTCCGGCTGGGATCCATATCTTCTTACAATTTCAATTACAATTTCAGCACTGATAGCTAAAGAATAGAGGGGAAACGGCTGTTTAATGTTGCTTATATTGCTACTCCTGCTACTTAGCCAAGGAACTAATAGCGGTCCTTTGGGGAAAATGGTTGGCAGCTGGTTCAAAGGATGAATGAAAGTGCAATGATACAACCTTGAATCCTAGCTATCCCAGAAATAAGGTTCTCTTATGCATATTTGTTGTGTACTACTCCTTATGTCAGACCTATGCTATCTTTGCAGAAGTTTTATGTATGGTACCAATTCCCTATTCATTATTTACCTATGGTAACCCCCACCCCAAAAATCACAAGGAAGTAGAGGTAGCATATAAAGTAATGAATGACTGAATTAGTCATCATATTTATATTCTATATGGCACCCAATGTCTCTTCAGTACTTGTCTCTAATTAATCTAAGTAATAAGGTATTGCCTCAAAAGGGCCAATGTAAATGAGAAGTCATGAATTGATCAGCCTGATAACTCTCTGCAAGAGCATTCCACAATCATAAAGCAGTGAAGCTGAAACGTTTTCCCTTCCTGTACTATTTAGAAATGCTATTCAGAGACTTCTAGCAACCTAGAATCAACATGTAGCATGGATAAGAAGGTTTAGATGTGTGGAGACCACATTTTATTAGTTACTACAGCTAACTCATCTTCTGTTTTTTTGTTGCTATTGAGAGAGGTTTTTCGAGCCTAGAATATCAGATAAGAAACAAGGCTGGTATGACAAGTCAGTGGGTATTGCTATATGCTAGCATGGTAGCTGGACTTCACTGGGAGCTAGGGTGACCAGATGTCCCGATTTTATAGGGACAGTCCCAATTTTGGAGGCTTTTTCTTATATAGGCACCTATTTATTACCCCCCACCCCCTATCTGGATTTTTCACACTTTCCCTCTGGTCACCCTACTGGGAGCAGATGAGAAAAGATTTGTGAATTTTAAACTGTGATGATATCACTGATTCCCAAGCATGTGAAAGACAATTAACCTGATTCTGATCTCACTCCACTCATGAGAATCAGGGGTAATTCACTGAAGCTTGTGGAGTTTCACACCAATTTTACAGTAGAATATGAGTTTAGAATCAGGTCCAAAGTGTTTATATTACTAAAACATTGAATGTGATTGGGAGGACCAAGAAATTAAAGATCCTTGGCTTGATTCTTCATTCCACATGGCGAGAGAGAGCACACATTATGGTGACAGTATCAGTTACAGAAGGGTCCAAATCAAAGTCTCAGATCCAAACACACTGAGTTTTGAGGATATTTGGAACCATATCCAAATGTTGTTGCTACTCTCACTCTCTAAGCAGGCCACATCTAAGGTCTGGAGTTGAAAACCTCAGGTACACTGAAAAAACCAACCAAACCAACCTGTAGCAGTGAGTCTCAGCGCCCAGTTAAACTGACTCGGGTTCCTGCTATGGGGCTAAAAGTAGCAGTGTAGCTGTTCCCACTCAGTCTCTGAGACCCACTGCGTCAGCTGACCCAGTCTCTGAGACTCGCTGCTGTGGGTTTTTTGTTTTGCCGTGTAGACGTACCCTACAGACTTTGTGACATAGCTCCAGCTCTAGAGTCAATTCATTTCTCCAAGCTCTGCACTTTGTTTCACAGAAACTACTCCATTGTCTCAAATACCAGCTTCCTAAGATCAGGGATCAGGGGCAGAAGAAAGAAAAAGATAATATTTAAATAATTGACAGGGTATGATGAGCTAAAAGCTACAAATAAAACCTAAAACTATCTGCCTTTTTTTAAGTCACTGGTAAAGTGATTGTGTTTGAGCAACAGCCTTTTCCTACAGCTGATTATTGGCAAGATTTTAAATCTTTAACAAACCAAACACTTGGCACTGGGCTATTTTGCTTTTTACAGTGAAGTCAGTTACTTCTAGACTGATTAGACCAAGGCTGCAGGTTGTTGATTCTTCCTGTGCATTTGCCACCTTTCTTTTTCTGTGGAAAAAATATTTTATTCTAAATCAAATTTTAGCAAGCTTTTCCCCCCTTAAGTAGACTGAATTCAAGGAACTGGTACCTTCTCATGTGAACACAGGTGTCAGAGTTCGTATTGCAAAACTGGGTGACAGAAATGTCCCTTACAGAGATAATTAACTAACCATGGATGTGGAGGGGCTAAAGGGTGGCTATCATGAACATTTTCCTCTTTGCACATATGGTATATTCATTTAAACCCTGTTATGCTAAATCTGGAGAAATGCCAATCTATGTCTAACATCCCCATTGGGGTTTATGCAGCCTAATGACATGGTGTGCCTAAATGACAAGTCAGTCTCCCTGCCCAAAACGTCAAGACGTATGCACCTGTTTGCAGTGAATAAGGCAGCAATTATTTTAAAAAATCTCAACCAAGTTGTCAGGGTTCCCTCCCCACTCTAAACTCTAGGGTAAAGACGTGGGGACCCGCATTAGAGCCCCTAAGCTTATTTTTACCAGCTTAGGTTAAAACCCCCAAGGTACAAAATTCCCTGCACCCTGAGAAATACTTCTTCCACTGCCACCATCAAGTGTTCTAAACAGGAATCCAGGAAAGGGGACCACTTGAAGTCCCTTCCCCTCCCCGCAAAATATCCTCTCAAGCCCATACCCCCCTGTCCTGGGAAGCTTGGGGATAATCTCCTAACCAATTGGTTACACAGTGATGTAAAAACCCACCCCCTGGGTTTTTGAAAACAGTCAGCTTCTTAAAAGAAGGATTTTATTAAAACAAAGAAGGTAAAATCATCTCTGTAAAATCAGGATGGTAACTATTTTACAGGGCACTTAATTTCCAAACTCAGAGAGATTTCCCCCTCTGGACAAAACCTTAAAGTTACAGAAAACCATGAATAACCCCGCCCCCTTCTAACACAGGGAATACACCAAGCAAACTTAAACAGAAATCTACTTGCTATGCTATCTAAACTTACTTCAGAAAAGGGAGGGTTGATTTTCTGTAGGTTCCTTCTGTCTTCCAAGATCACTCTGACTCACAAAGACACACACACTAAAACCTTCCCCCCTCCCAAAGTTTGAAAGTATCTTGTCCCCTTATTGGTCAGATGCCAGCCATGTCAGGTGTCAGTCTGGCTACCTGCATTTCTTAACCCTTTACTGGAAAGAGGATTTTATAGCACTGCATCAGACCCTCTCCCCCTTCCCTTCATATTTATGACACAAGTCAAATAAGGTTGGCAATAAAGGTGATAAAATGAAGGATGTATTTTAAAAGCTAATGAATGAAGGTAATTTGCTGACATGTCTATTTTAATATTCAGTATTTGAAAAAAAGGAGCTACTGTTTTGTGTACCATCCAGTGACCTCTGAGTTACTGAGGCATTGGGATCTTTGAATGAAAAATCTGCCATTTAGCCACAGATCAGCATTGAGGATGGTAGGGAGTATTGGAAGGCATTCTGCCTCAGAGGAGCCTCCTTCTACAGCTCCCCATTTGTGCAGGAAAAGAGCGATCGGTGATGCTTCTCATTCTTCTTCACTCCATTCTTCCTTTCCCTGCTGTTAGGTACTCCCATTCATTATGTCATGTCTAAAATATGGATTGTAAACTCCTTACTGTCTCTTGAGAAACACCTATCCCACTTGCAGGTGCTGTAGTAGTAAATAATGATGTGTCCACAAGGAAGTAAACAAAAGGCAGTCCAGCTGATTTTTTTTTTACTTCATTAGAAACCCAGTGGAAAAAGTCAGTATTTGATAAACAATAAAGGACAAACTTGGTGAAGGGGAAAAATTATATTTCCAAATTTTGAGAAAATTACAAGCAATGAACTTGAAACATCTTCTTGAAAAGACTAAAAATAGCAGATAGAATGGAATAGCTAGAGAGAGACTGACAGCAGAACTTCTGAAGAGATGTTATGGGAAATTTGTACTGTGGCAGAGAAGAATGACCCTGTAAGAAACAAAATTACCATGAAACTTTGAAACAGTTCCACATGTGATCATTATAAAAAAAAACACCAATAAATAAATTTAATGTCAGTAGGAGATAGGATACCTGGATTTGAATCCCCCGCTATGAATCAGGCAGAGGGAGGATTATGAACCCATGTCTCCCACATCCTGGGTGAGTGCTCTAACCACTGAGATAAGAAGTGTAATAGGACACTACAACCACTATCTCCTCCTCTTCTGTCTGTTTTTGGTGGAGGGGCTGAGCTGGTAGACCTGATCTAGGGTGGCCTCTGCACACATCTACGAGATTGGGTCCTGCAGGTGAGATAGGAGAGGGAATGACTACTATATGAATCCCACCAGGGATTAGATACGAGTTCAAGACTGAGCTGCTGGTAGAGTCAGGACTGAGATGGATGTGTATGTGCACAGTGGCAGAAATGTAGGCTCCTGCTCCTTGGGGACTTTACTAGTGGAAATTTAGGCATTTTAGGAGTTAGGATGCCTACAGGGTTAGGCCACAGCTGAGCGGGGGATTATGAGAATCTAAGTTTTGGATGTAGGTGCCTAAAGTAGCAGTTAGGCACCTACATTCCCTCTTGTGAATCCCACCTACAGTTCCTTCATCAATAAATCTATTACATCCCCTTTCCTAGCTCACTCCCATCCACTTTGTTGTTAAAATCCAAGAACAGAACTGATGTCAGAGTATTCAGATGATGAATATGAAAAAAACAGTAAACTAGTTCTGAACAAAATAGAAGCTCTCTTTGGTACATGACTGGAGTCTTGAGAGAGAACGTAACCACCATGTATAATTTTTCAGTCTCCATAGAAATCAGACCTAATTTAAAATCGAAACACTTCTCTTTCTCCTATGCAACAACTTCAACATCTCTTTCCTAATTATTGATTTATACTCTAACAACTATGGGAGCTAAATTGGTTTTCTGTGAATATTGTAGTTTAGTTTTCTTCTATCCTTGTACTGTTTTGACAAGAATCTGATGTGATAAACAAACAGGTCAAAGACAAGAGGAAAACAAACAAACAAAAAAATCACACTTCTGAAATGTTATAATTTAATTATTTTAAAAAAACCATTATAATGCAGGAATTCCAGCACAGACCATCTAATATAAAATGTCTGCATTATTTGAAAAGGAATATGACAATTAATATATTTCAATGTGATCAAGGACTATTGTACAGAAAATGTTTTGCTTGAAGTTTATGGATAATATAAACTGCTTTCCAAACTAAAAAATACTTCTTTCCTAAGGTTATTTTTATATCGTATCTACTAGAGTATTGCCTATGCTACTTCTTACCTTATGATGTATGTGAAATTGCAAATGACAAACTATTGTATTGTACAACTGAATATGCAAGGGGACTCATGAGAAGTTGCAATTTTGCTGATTAATAATTGAGGCATTAATTGAAAATGGATTCTGGATGAGTAAATCAAAAACAAACTTTAAGATGCAGAAAAATCTTTACTTTGTCATACAATATGCATGAAATCAAAATTCTTGCAAACTGTGCATTAGTGACCTCAATACGTACCCAGCTTGGGCTTTTGAAAAACACCTATGTGATTTAGGAGCATATGATACACTGACTTTTAATGAGATTTGTGCTCCTAAGTTACTTAGGTGCTTCTGAAAATCCCACCCCTATTCGAAGGAGAATTGTGAACTTGAGTTACTTTAATTGAAAATGTATACATTTATATAGCTGTGCTTGCAAACTGAACATTTCCTAAACAAATTGATATTCAGGTAACTAAATGCCTGATTTGCATGTCAAAATACTTGATTTGTGCACATAGTTTTGGTTACTGCCCACACAAATGAAAGCATGAAAATGTGCATGAAATTTTACTTTCAGAGCTTATGCTTTGCTCTTGAAAATTTGACCCTTAATGTTGACACCATATCTGAATGTTCACTCAAATTAACAGTAATATTGCATTGACATTCCTGATGTCAGATTTATGAGTACCCAGGAGTCACCTACTACAAGACAGGCCCAAAAAAAGAAAATAACAGAACACCACTAGCCGTCACCTTTAGCCCCCAACTAAAACCTCTCCAGCGCATCATCAAAGATCTACAACCTATCCTAAAAGATGATCCCTCACTCTCACAGATCTTGGGGGACAGACCAATCCTTGCTTACAGACAGCCCCCCAACCTGAAGCAATTACTCACCAGCAACCACACACCATACAACAAAAACACCAACCCAGGAACCTATCCTTGCAACAAAGCCCGATGCCAACTCTGTCAACATATCGATTCAAGTGATACCATCACAGGGCCTAATCACATCCGCCACGCCATCAGGGGCTCATTCACCTGCACATCTACCAATGTGATATATGCCATCATGTGCCAGCAATGCCCCTCTGCCATGTACATTGGCCAAACCGGACAGTCTCTACGCAAAAGAATAAATGGACATAAATCTGACATCAGGAATCATAACATTCAAAAACCAGTAGGTGAACACTTCAACCTCCCTGATCACTCAATGACAGATTTGAGGACAGCAGTGTTGCGACAGATTAACTCCAAAAGCAGACTTCAAAGAGAAACTATTGAACTCGAATTGATATGCAAACTAGATTGCGTTGCCTCCGGATTAAATCGAGATTTGGAATGGCTCGGCCATTATATTAATTGAATCTATTTCCCTTAAGTTAACGATCCTCATTCACACCTGTGTGACCATCTTGTTTATCACTTCAAAAGCTTTTTCTTCCCCTGCTGTCATGTTTCCTCTCAACTAATTAGCCTCTTAAGATTGGTCTATACATCTGGACCATCATGTTTCTCTGACTGTATAAATGTCTGTCTGAAGTATATTTTCATTCCATGCATCCGATGAAGTGGGTACTAACCCACGAAAGCTTATGCTGAAATAAATTTGTTAGTCTCTAAGGTGCTACAAGTTTTTCTTTCTTGTTTTTTTAAGGTTACCTCTCAAAAACCTGAATACAGTAAACTTCATTCATGTCTCAGACTTGAAAGGAGAATAGACTGAGTTGATTCTTTTAGCATTTACACATATAAGTCTGGAAGTCCTAGTATTTGAAACTCAAGATTTCGACCACTAAGCAAAACCCTTCAGATAAAATGATTTTATCTATCATTACAAACATACACACTGAGTAAAAAACAAAGCATGGAAATGTATAAGAAGTTACACTTTTAAGACCTTATTCTTTTAAGAGAAATGCTCTTGTAATTAAACGGAAATCTAGGCAAATACATTCCCTTTAATGTATATTTGTTTTAAAGTCTGTTATATTAGTTTTATCTATACAGTTTGCATTGTAAACACTAAACCATAGTTTTGACAAACTCCATATTGTAAAAAAAAAAAGTTTTGCAAAAGCAAAATATATATTCCATCTGGTGAGGGAATATTAATAGTGTAAACACAAAATGTAACATGTAAATATAATCAAACTGCTGCATAGTTTTCTTCTGACCTAACTGGCTTGCAATAGGTATTCACTTAGGCAATAATCCTGATCTCCTTGAAGTTGGTGCCAAATCCGCCTTGACTTCCAGGGGAAGAGGAGAAGCAAGCAATTTGAGAACTGAATTTAGTTAAATTAAATTTTAGCTGAAATCCAGATTAAAATGTGGAATTATGCTCTGCAAAAGTTATAAAAGTAACTGTTCAGAGGTATTAAGTTATACCAGCTACATTCGCAAGAGAAGCCAAATGTTTTTACATGTAAAATTGCAGTTTACAACTTCAGATGAAATGAACCCACAAAATAAACTTCTTACGTATAGAATAATTTCATGGCATAATTTTACCTAAAATATGCTCATCTGATTTCCCCCTCGTAGTACTGTAAGTACCTTTTAAAATACTTCATAGGAGGAATGTATATCAGCATCCTATAAAAATTTAATCAAATGCTAGCAGGAACGTTTTGAAACAATTACTATATACTGTAATTACTTCCTTCATCCCAGAGAATTATTGTATAAGGTAATGTTGTTAATGTACTGTTACTGTTGGAATGAATGTATAATTATGCTGTGCCTCATTGGTCTGCCGCTATGATATGCTCATAATTTTAATGAGTCTTGCCCTTGTCACGTCTCAGCACAATACATTAAAAACAGAGGTTAATCCCAGTTTTGAACTTCAGGGCTTCATTCATCAGCATGTATTATTTATTTTATGTAAGTAAATGTTAGGAGTATGAAGAGTTCTGGCTCATGTTAAAGTAGATTTTTTAAAGAGGATGCTGTTAATTACTTATTACCCATGTCCTGCTGGGCATGTCTACATGATCCCGTTTGGCATGTGAGTGATAAGCAGTTGTCAGGGCAGCTTTTATTTATGGTAATAGGCAGAACTTTCCACATTAAAACTTCAACAGTTCATTGCCTTAAGCATCAGCTAATTCATGTTTTGAAATCACAGAAGTATACAGAATAATTTAGCATCTATTGCTTCTAGTCATGCCTGTTTGAGTCAAACTTTTGTCTTTTTTAATCAAATGCAAAACTGTAATTAAATGTCACTACCACATGAGTGACCTTGACATGAGTGCTCCATTGGCAGGTTTGCTATATTCACACGGATATCATCTCAAAGTGTTCTCCCTACAGTTATAGGGCCAGTCCCAAAGGGGCAGCGGGGCTGTCATTTTACACCATAACATTCCTCTCTGACACCTCAAATGATAGAAGTTGGAAGTACATTTGACTATATCCTCAGATGGTTTAAATTGGCATAACTCCATTAGAGCCAATGGAGTAATGCTTATTTATACCAGCTGACGATCTGGCTCATTGTTTTTTGCATTCATTATCACTTGTGTCCTTGTATTGTTAGGGAATAGTGAGAGTTATGCCTGTAACAAAGAGACCGGAATATACCGTTTCCTTTACTGACGTACCGCAGGAATAAGAGCTTTACAGAAGCCCTGCTAATGAAACAGGGTCCAGCCCTGCCAGCCCTCTGCATGTGGAAGCAAACCCCTCTGGGACCAAAGGACCCCAGTTATTTTTTAGGTAGGAGAGAGGTGAGGATGTAGCAATGCAGCCCGCTCAGGTTTCTACAGCCAGGGCCGGCTCTATTTGGCTGCACCAAGCAAAAAACAAAACAAAACACCCCAAGTGCCGCCCCACCAAAACAAAAAAAACCAAAACAACGCCCCCCAGGAAACCCCCCAGTGTTGCACTACAACAATTCCTTCCCCCCGCCAGCGCCTCTCCCTGCCGGAGCGCCGGGGGAGGGCGGCCAGCCCGGCCGCAGCCAGAGCGCTGCGGGGAGGGCAGCCAGCCCGGCCCGGGCCCCGCTCTCCCGGCCGCGGCCGGAGCTCCGCGGGGAGGGTGGCCAGCCCGGCCCGGGCCCCGCTCTCCCGGCCGCGGCCGGAGCTCCGCGGGGAGGGTGGCCAGCCCGGCCCGGGCCCCGCTCTCCCGGAGCTCCGCGGGGAGGGTGGCCAGCCCGGCCCGGGCCCCGCTCTCCCGGAGCTCCGCGGGGAGGGTGGCCAGCCCGGCCCGGGCCCCGCTCTCCCGGAGCTCCGGGGGGAGGGTGGCCAGCCCGGCCCGGGCCCCGCTCTCCCGGAACTCCGGGGGGAGCGTGGCCAGCCCGGCCCGGGCCCCGCTCTCCCGGAGCTCCGCGGGGAGGGTGGCCAGCCCGGCCCGGGCCCCGCTCTCCCGGAGCTCCGGGGGGAGGGTGGCCAGCCCGGCCCGGGCCCCGCTCTCCCGGAGCTCCGCGGGGAGGGTGGCCAGCCCGGCCCGGGCCCCGCTCTCCCGGAGCTCCGCGGGGAGGGTGGCCAGCCCGGCCCGGGCCCCGCTCTCCCGGCCGCGGCCGGAGCTCCGCGGGGAGGGTGGCCAGCCCGGCCCGGGCCCCGCTCTCCCGGCCGCGGCCGGAGCTCCGCGGGGAGGGTGGCCAGCCCGGCCCGGGCCCCGCTCTCCCGGAGCTCCGCGGGGAGGGTGGCCAGCCCGGCCCGGGCCCCGTTCTCCCGGAGCTCCGGGGGGAGGGTGGCCAGCCCGGCCCGGGCCCCGCTCTCCCGGAGCTCCGCGGGGAGGGTGGCCAGCCCGGCCCGGGCCCCGCTCTCCCGGAGCTCCGGGGGGAGGGTGGCCAGCCCGGCCCGGGCCCCGCTCTCCCGGAGCTCCGCGGGGCGGGTGGCCAGCCCGGCCCGGGCCCCGCTCTCCCGGAGCTCCGGGGGGAGGGTGGCCAGCCCGGCCCGGGCCCCGCTCTCCCGGAGCTCCGCGGGGAGGGTGGCCAGCCCGGCCCGGGCCCCGCTCTCCCGGAGCTCCGCGGGGAGGGTGGCCAGCCCGGCCCGGGCCCCGCTCTCCCGGAGCTCCGCGGGGAGGGTGGCCAGCCCGGCCCGGGCCCCGCTCTCCCGGAGCTCCGCGGGGAGGGTGGCCAGCCCGGCCCGGGCCCCGCTCTCCCGGAGCTCCGCGGGGAGGGTGGCCAGCCCGGCCCGGGCCCCGCTCTCCCGGAGCTCCGGGGGGAGGGTGGCCAGCCCGGCCCGGGCCCCGCTCTCCCGGAGCTCCGGGGGGAGGGTGGCCAGCCCGGCCCGGGCCCCGCTCTCCCGGAGCTCCGCGGGGAGGGTGGCCAGCCCGGCCCGGGCCCCGCTCTCCCGGAGCTCCGCGGGGAGGGTGGCCAGCCCGGCCCGGGCCCCGCTCTCCCGGAGCTCCGGGGGGAGGGTGGCCAGCCCGGCCCGGGCCCCGCTCTCCCGGAGCTCCGGGGGGAGGGTGGCCAGCCCGGCCCGGGCCCCGCTCTCCCGGAGCTCCGCGGGGAGGGTGGCCAGCCCGGCCCGGGCCCCGCTCTCCCGGAGCTCCGGGGGGAGCGTGGCCAGCCCGGCCCGGGCCCCGCTCTCCCGGAGCTCCGCGGGGAGGGTGGCCAGCCCGGCCCGGGCCCCGCTCTCCCGGAGCTCCGGGGGGAGGGTGGCCAGCCCGGCCCGGGCCCCGCTCTCCCGGAGCTCCGCGGGGAGGGTGGCCAGCCCGGCCCGGGCCCCGCTCTCCCGGAGCTCCGCGGGGAGGGTGGCCAGCCCGGCCCGGGCCCCGCTCTCCCGGAGCTCCGCGGGGAGGGTGGCCAGCCCGGCCCGGGCCCCGCTCTCCCGGAGCTCCGCGGGGAGGGTGGCCAGCCCGGCCCGGGCCCCGCTCTCCCGGAGCTCCGCGGGGAGGGTGGCCAGCCCGGCCCGGGCCCCGCTCTCCCGGAGCTCCGCGGGGAGGGTGGCCAGCCCGGCCCGGGCCCCGCTCTCCCGGAGCTCCGCGGGGAGGGTGGCCAGCCCGGCCCGGGCCCCGCTCTCCCGGAGCTCCGGGGGGAGGGTGGCCAGCCCGGCCCGGGCCCCGCTCTCCCGGAGCTCCGGGGGGAGGGTGGCCAGCCCGGCCCGGGCCCCGCTCTCCCGGAGCTCCGGGGGGAGGGTGGCCAGCCCGGCCCGGGCCCCGCTCTCCCGGAGCTCCGGGGGGAGGGTGGCCAGCCCGGCCCGGGCCCCGCTCTCCCGGAGCTCCGCGGGGAGGGTGGCCAGCCCGGCCCGGGCCCCGCTCTCCCGGAGCTCCGCGGGGAGGGTGGCCAGCCCGGCCCGGGCCCCGCTCTCCCGGAGCTCCGCGGGGAGGGTGGCCAGCCCGGCCCGGGCCCCGCTCTCCCGGAGCTCCGCGGGGAGGGTGGCCAGCCCGGCCCGGGCCCCGCTCTCCCGGAGCTCCGCGGGGAGGGTGGCCAGCCCGGCCCGGGCCCCGCTCTCCCGGAGCTCCGCGGGGAGGGTGGCCAGCCCGGCCCGGGCCCCGCTCTCCCGGAGCTCCGCGGGGAGGGTGGCCAGCCCGGCCCGGGCCCCGCTCTCCCGGAGCTCCGCGGGGAGGGTGGCCAGCCCGGCCCGGGCCCCGCTCTCCCGGCCGTGGCCGGAGCTCCGCGGGAGGGTGGCCAGCCCGGCCCGGGCCCCGCTCTCCCGGCCGCGGCCGGAGCTCCGCGGGGAGGGTGGCTAGCCCGGCCCGGGCCCCTCTCTCCCGGAGCTCCGCGGCCAGGGCGACCAGCCCGGCCCGGTCCCCGCTCTCGCTGCCGGAGTGCCGGGGGCCGGGCGGCCAGCCCGGCCCCGGCCCGCTCTCCCAGCCAGCCACAAAGTTTTAAAAAAACAAAACAACCCTGAGCACCGCCCCCCCTAAGGTGCCGCCCCAAACACATGCTTGGTAGGCTGGTGCCTGGAGCCGGCCCTGTCCACAGCAGGGGAGAAGGAAGTGGTTAACAGGCTGGGAGGCTCCATTTCTTTGTGGCCCAACCTCCTCTGCATCACCAGTGAAAAAATAGAGCAGCCGAGTTGCTCCCTTCTTCCAAAAGGAACTGTTGACTAGTGGGCTTCCTCCCCTGCTGCTAGGAGGGGAAAGGGCGGAGAAGAGCAAGGGTGTCTGGGGTAGCACCAATGTAGCCCTGTTGAAAGGTAGGGCAGGGGGAGGGGTCTGTATTAATTGTATTGTAGGTGGGCTGAATTAATTGTGTTGGGGCAGGATAAACTCTCTCTCCCTAAACCTTTTCTCCCCACAAGAAGCTGAAGCAGGACCCTCAGTGCAAAACCTGAGGCCCTGAGCAAGCTGGGCAGGGAGCCCCCTTAAACTTTCCTTGCCCCCAGTCTGTAACTGATTGCAAAATTTGTTTAATTAGTTCACCCAGTGAGAAACCAACCTGAAAACCTGATATTATATTTAAAATACCCTAACTTGTCAATTATGATGCAATGTGCCAACAAAACATGCTGCTTCCTAATTCAGTCATTTGTCACACATTTCAATGGCTTGTGCAATACATAGCTAGCTTTGAAAGTTGACAGGTGTCAGGCATCTCTGCCACAAGAGTTCAGAGCCTCCTGAGGTGAGGAAGGCTCTGGCAGCATATGTACATGGTGTTCTTGTTTCACAAATGGATCTGTGCAAGCAATGAACCAACTCATACGCAGGAAAAGTAGTATTATAACTGCATATATAAAATGAGCCTAATTATGCCATCACACATCACTACCCAGAACAAGCTTCCAAAAAACACCACTTGTGTCCTTCTGCAGTCTCCCAACTTACTTGAAATAAAGCAGCCTAGAGAAGTTTCTCTTCATAGTTATGTCTTTCTTTAACGATTACTGTGGGAAACATTAAGAGCTCTCACTTTTTATATACTCAGATTTTTGGTAGCTGACAGGCCACTCTATCAATGGGCAGGCAGGACTTGATTATAGTCTTATATCATTGACAGGTCTAAACAGCCTCCATCCCCTTCAGCAAATCACTGCTTCCATGATGACTTAACTACACTTGAGTCGTACTTCATTATGTGGAGTGGTGGATCTTTCAATCTGTTTTGTAAGTGGTCTGTTGTACCATTTTTTCAGTAAATAACTTGAAATCTCATGCTAGCTGTGATTTTACTGTAAGCATTTTATTGTTTTAGGGATACTGAAGACTTAGTCAAGGTGACACTCACATTGGGTTTTTCAGCAGCTGTAAAATACCCAAGTCTGGTAGCTTTCACTCTCTCTCATTTCCACTGTGCAGGAGGAGTTGATTGGGTATATTGCATGGTTGCTTTTGCCATCTTTCCACCTCACTGACTCTCTAGCTCTTTCAAGAGCTTATCTTAAAATGGATTTTTTCCTCTTCATTTCTCTTTCCCTCTGTTATTGGCCTTGTAGGCAAGGTGGCTGTGGGTCAACATTTTACCTGGGGCACTGTAGCTCACCTTATCTGAGCATGTATTTATTAAATAAGGTCATACGAAGGAGTTCATTCCTTCATCCTGAGCGCATAGTTATGTCAACCTGAGTTTAAGTGTAGACCAGGCCTAGGGCAGCTAGAGAGATAGGGCCCATGTGACAGGGCACTGGGCAAGAACTGTTGACTCAGCCCTCTGTAATGCCAGCTCCCATTAAGGGAAGTAAATTGGAGCTGGCCAGAGAAAACCTGCACCTAATTGGTGAATGGGATACAGCTGCTTGCCCAATTAGCCTGGGGCTACATAAAAGGCTGGGAGGAAGGAAGCAAAGTGATAGCTCTTCCTTCCTGGGTGCAGATACTAGAACCTAAGTGGTGTATGGTGAGAAGGTGGTGGGAGCACAACCTGTAAATATATAGCACCAGTGGTTACTGAACCCAAGGGTCTCTGAGTGACTTTGTTAGCACAGCAGGGGCAGGAGCCCAATTCACCACTGCATTACAGTACTTCATGTGTGATATCATAGGACCTATACTTGCCTTAGACTGGCATAACTTCATGGTGAATCAGGCCCATTCATTAGATAACTTTAATTGCTTATAACTGACTAATTTATTCACTGTACAATGAGCTTTCTCTTTCTGAAAGGGAATAAGTTTGGATATTTGTTTATGCTTATACTTTACAAAGAATCCCGAACTGGCACTTTATATCAAACTGCCCATTATTATATAATTGTACAGGCAAATCTCTTTAACCAGTCACAAATTATCTTTGTTCTTTTTTGCCATTAGTGACAAAGTTTGGTCTTGCCTACCTCGTTGTAAAATCTGATATTGGCTCTGTACTCCAGGTTAGATACCTTCCATCTCTGTGTTATCTTTGTTGTTCATGTTAGCTGTGTTAAAATAAACAAAGAATAATCAAAAAGAGGAGATTAGGTGGTATTATTCATTATATATCATCACTTCTTCAGATGCCTGATAAATCAATATGTTCTTTATCTGTCAGTGACTCCGCCTTCACTGTTTCTTTCTATGATAATACTATGTCTCCATAGCAAAGATTACAGATTAAAATGATTAAAGAGCTTCTATTCCATATGCATTGTGTGTTTTATGAGTCCTAATAGCATGATGCTTTTTCACGTGCTTTTCTTCCAATTAAGGCTCTTTGAATTAATTGACTATTTTCTTGTTTTGGCCATCTAGCCTCTTGAACTGCATGGTGTGTGCACTAATGATTCATCATTTCTAATACATTTCTGTTTTTTTCCCTAGTTCAGAGCATTAGTTGGATATTAGATTACTGTGTTTGCAATTTAGGTATAAACAAGGTCCATGCTTTATTCATAAAATATTTATGCTTTAATATACCAACAATTTTATTATCAACAAGGCAAAAGTTTTATTTATTATATTTTGCTTAAAATTCTAAAGTGATTAATACTTCAGAAAATGATACATTTTTAACTGTGCTGTCATTCCAAGTGCATCCTAGAAAACAAAGGGTGGCAAGTTTGCAGTCAGTTTATAGTACACTAAAATGAATGACCTGAGCTAAGAATACTTTGCAGTGACTGAAGCATAACTGTACAGATTTCCCCCCTTCCTCCCCTCCAGTTGTTGTCCAGCTCTCTAATTCGTTCTGGTGATCTGATTTACATAATCACTACATGCATACTACTTAACTATACGGTATGTAAATCATTGTACTCTGAATGACAAATTCTTAGGTACAGTGCTGTTTTGAATAATCTATAAATGGTTACTATCTTCAATGTTCTTACTGTGAGCACACAAATCTCTCTCCTAGTAGTACTGTAGCTTTGTTGGTTCCAGAATATGAGAGACGAGGGGGGGGGGGGCATGGTGTGAGGTAATATCATTTATTGGGCTAACTTCTATTGGTGGGAGAGAATAGCTTTCAGGTCCTGAAGAAGAGCTCTTTGTAAGCTTGAAAGCTATTGCCTCTCACCAACAGAAGTTGGTCCAATGAATATTACCTCACCCCTCGTTTCCCTAATTGGCTATTGTCATTCTTTTGGTGAGCTCTTGCACTCATAGTTGTCAGGTTGCTTGCCAGCAAGGAAGAAACCATGTCAGCCTCTCTCTCTCTTCAAGTGAACCAGAGGAAACCCACAAGTTCCATATAGCGAAAGACTTTCCTACACCACAAAAGAATCCATCAAAGAAAATGTGGCTGGGAAACTGTGCCTCACTTCCTTCATTTAGACATCAGCTATGTCTTTTTTACTTAATTTTCTTTTTTTACTGTGGGATAACCAATGCTGTTGAAATCATGGTGGAATTCTTCCAGAGTTTCTTTCCTATGGGAAAGGCATGTAGGTAGGCACAGCGGTCGGTGGGTTTTCGGTATAGGGTGGTGTTAATGTGACCGTCGCTTTCCCATGGGAAAGAAACTCTGGAAGAATTCCACCATGATTTCAACAGCTTCCACCCCACCATCAACCTCAGCCTGGACCAGTCTACACGGGAAGTCCACTTCCTAGACACTACAGTGCAAATAAGCGATGGTCACATTAACACCACCCTATACCGAAAACCCACCGACCGCTGTGCCTACCTACATGCCTCCAGCTTCCATCCCAGACACACCACACGATCCATTGTCTACAGCCAGCGCTGAGGTACAACCGTATTTGCTCCAACTCCTCAGACAGAGATCAACACCTACAAGATCTTCACCAAGCATTCTCAAAACTACAATACCTGCAAGAGGAAACAAGGAAACAGATCAACAGGGCCAGACGTGTACACAGAAGCCTCTTGCTGCAAGACAAGCCGAAGAAAGAAACCAACAGAACTCCACTGGCCATTACTTACAGTCCTCAGCTAAAACCTCTCCAGCGGATCATTGGTGATCTACAACCCATCCTGGACAACGATCCCTCACTTTCACAGGCCTTGGGAGGCAAGCCAGTCCTCGCCCACAGACAACCCGCCAACCTGAAGCATATTCTCACCAGCAACTACACACCACACCATAGTAACTCAGGAACCAATCCATGCAACAAACCTCGATGCCAACTTTGCCCACATATCTACACCAGGGACACCATCACAGGACCTAACCAGATCAGCCACACCATCACCGGTTCATTCACCTGCACATCCACCAATGTAATATACGCCATAATGTGCCAGCAATGCTCCTCTGCTATGTACATCGGCCAAACTGGACAGTCCTTACGCAAAAAGATAAATGGACACAAATCAGATATAAGGAATGGCAATATACAAAAGCACGTAGGAGGACACTTCAATCTTCCTGGACACACAATAGCAGATTTAAAGGTAGCCATCCTGCAGCAAAAAAACTTCAGGACCAGACTCCAAAGAGAAACTGTTTGCAAATTTGACACCCTCAGCTCAGGACTAAACAAAGACTGTGAATGGCTAGCCAACTACAAAAGCAGTTTCTCCTCCCTTGGTGTTCACACCTCAACTGCTAGAAGAGGGCCTCACCCTCCCTGATTGAGCTAACCTCGTTATCTCTAGCCTGACTCTTCCCTGCACATTTATATCAGCCCCTGGACATTTCCACTGCTTGCATCCGAAGAAGTGGGTATTCACCCACGAAAGCTTATGCTCCAATACCTCTATTAGTCTATAAGGTGCCACAGGACCCTTTGTTGCTTCTATTTTTACTTTGTAGTTTTTTCCCATCTTTCATTTAAAATATGACTAAATAAAATGAATTCAGTATTACTGTATTCTGTGCTAATCAATCCCAAGCCCAATATGGTTTGCCTGCACAGACACTGAATTAAGGAACTCAGGCTTTGGCCCAACATTGTAGCATAACGCAGTATACATTGTTAATTAAGTACCAAATTAATTGGTTCTTAATGGTTAATTGGTGTGTATTTTGCATCTAGTCTATCAAAATTGAGGATTTAATCCAGCTCCTGTTGAAGTCAAAAGTCTAGACTTCATTCACTTCAGTTAGAATCAGAGAAAACCCTAAAGGCTATTTTCTGCGCTCAGTATGTACATACGCTCCTCTCTCCCCCTACCCCCTATGACTGCAATGGAAAGTTGTCTATTTGTATCTGAGGGCAGAATTTGGCCCATAGTCAGCATTGCAATGTATTAAAGTATCCTTAATGTATTCCCATGTATGGAATAAAATATGGCCACAGGAATAGTTAAGAGACCAGAGAAAACCACACGTTCACTGTAGCTTTCCACTGAAAGCATAGTTGTTCACCCCCCACCCTACCCACTTTGGACTGGTTTGACTTTTTCCATGCTAAATCAGCTCCTTGGCACCAAGACTCAATTTCCCGACAGCAAGTGCTGATGGATAAACAGCACGACCATATTAATATTTGAAATTCATTCCAAGAGAATGTTGGTTGTTTGAAAAGTAGTGAATGGTCTGTTTCGGTGTAAAGTAAGTTCAGCTTCATCTGCCTCATTAAAAGTCAGCGTTGTGGTCATACACAAATCTTTTCAAAGGGATACGTAGAAATGAGTAAAAGTATATTTTCTGGCTGTAATGTAGAGATTCCAGTGTTGCTTTTAAAAGAGCTTTTCTACAGATAAAATGCTGCAGCAGCGCAGCAAAGACACTACCTACGCTGACAGGAGGGGTTCTCCCATTGGCATAGGTAATTCACCTCCCGTCAACCTAGCACTGTCTACAGGGGGGTTAAGTCAGTTTAACTGTTGCTCCGGGGTGTGGATTTTTCACACCCCTGAGAGATATTGTTTTACCAATCAAATCAAAACTAATTTTCCTAGTGTAGGCCAGCTTAACTTTGTTTGTCTTCCGAAATAACATTTGTTTCATATGTAACTTAGGGCTGGTCTACACTGGGAACTTACATTGGCATATCTGTCTATCAGAAAGATAGATAATCTTTCTCTGTCTGTGGGCACGACAGCATGAGGTTTTCTTTAATGTCAACAATCCATTCTGAAGCTTGAAAAGTTTCAGGAGTCCAATGTTGATTATGCAGCAGAGATCTAACTGCATTTTTGTCCTTTCAAATCTTTCTTCCTCTGCCACCTATTTATTTTCATGAAAGGCTGAATACATAGGTTTTCTTAAAATGGATTGACAAATAATTATCACTCTATAACTTCTATATAGAAATCTATAGAAATGTTCTCTTTTATGTCAACAGATGTTCATACTATTTCATGTATTCACTACAGATGTATTTAGACTCACTTGCTCAGATGTAGGTGTATAATATATCATGCAGATACATATTATAAGCCAGGTGGTAAATTACATTCATCATGCATGTTTGGCTACTTTTCCTGCTAATTTCCCACAGGTGCATCTATGCCAGGTGAACTTCTGGCACTGCAATCCTCTGTACAGCTTCAAATAGCCACTATTAAAAACACACACACACCAAAAACTCCTGCCATACCACCTTAATGTAGAATTTCTCTTCAAATTTATATTAGTCTGAGGCCCAGGTCAGGGCAATATTCAGTCCTGGTCCATTAGAAAGGTTTAAAGTCCAATATCTTGCACCCCATCCAACTTGGAAACTGGAATCCTATGGTATTAGAAACTGGAGAGATTCCAGTTTTCCAGTAGTATATATACCACCTGCTTCTACCTCTGATATACTTGACTTTACAATCACACCATTATTATGTTTGAAAAAATGTTATTTTAGGTCATGCTTCTAATATTTTAGGTTATTTCCATCTCCTCCTGAGGCCTGGATAGTTGAACTTCTGGTACGTGGAGGAACAGGTTTTTAGGTGGAGAGATAAGCAACATAGTGCCAATAAAATATTTAAAAACTGTAACACACTTCTAAAATGTGGTATACACAAAATATGTAATTGTCGCATGATGATATATACAAAAAGAGCCAGGCCTTAAACAGCAATTAGAGAGCTCTCCTGAAACACATCCTGATCCTTTCTAATAATTGTCGAGGACCAAGAAGAATTCTTTAATTACTTCACTCTCTCCTTTTTAATAAAAGATTAAAATGTAAATTATAATTGAATTCCTTAACTATTTATACTACATTATAAATTCCATTTAAACATTCCTGACCACTGTTCTAAAGTTCAAGTCTTTGAGAGGGTCTGATCACGCCTCCAGACTGTTTTCACTTCTACTGAGTTTGCATGGAATACATTTTGGAGGGAGGGCTCACTTCCCAACAGAATACCTGCAAGTCCCAGATTCTCTTTGTGTAGAGAAATATTGAAGATGAACCCAATTCCTCTGGAGCAATTTTTCTGGAATCTCCACTAGGTAGGATCTGGGAGTTTCTGCTGAGTTCCAAATGCAGTCAAACTTTGTTCCGTGGGCTCAGTTAATTTTAGTTCTGTGCCAAACATTGATGTTTTGTTGCAGCCAAATTTTTGTTCCAGCATCCTATTTTCAAAATTCCTTCTGGCTGGGTCACTTAAGTTTAGGTTGTATTGTTACCACAGGTAGAAGCATCCTTGGTCTTCTTCCCCTAAGAGGCTGTCTTGGAGATAGTCCAGACACAATTGATATTGACTCATTATTATTATTATTTTTTGGTCAGGAGTGCTTTATATAGGTGCATGAATTTTTCCAGAAGTCTTTCTAAAATCTGCACTGCTCTCCCCACCTGCCTGTAGCAATGTGGACTATTCGTACAATGTTCAAAATCAAAGTCCTGGGAAAAGTTTCAGAGGTAAATTGAGGCCCATTGTCTGATATGAGGACTTCAGGAACTCCATGTCTTGCTGACAGTACACACTTGAGACCCAGCTGCAAAATGAAATGTGATCCTAAACGTATCTACCTACTTCTTACTTATTAACAACTGCTTACCTTCAGTGCAGTGCTACCAGTCTTCCCATTAATTGCTATCCAGTCGGAGGCCCCTTTCTGTTTCTGTAGCCACACTACCTCAGATTGTGATCTCACTAAACCTCAAAGGCAGGAAAGGACAAGTCTGGTCAATAACTTATTATGGAGTGGGACACGTTTGCATCCAATTTGCAGGTTCTGGGATTCTACCACAACTAGACAGTCCCCAGCCCAAACTGTAATGTTGACTTAAATAAAAATAAAAGGAGGAACTAACAAGATACACGTTGTAATAAACATGCACTTTCACTCTTGTAACCCTCATCTTCCCATACTATTTCCATCCTTGGTTTATTTTCATCCCTAACTATACATATATCTAGTTTAGGGCCAGAGATATAAATCCAGAGTATCTTCAGTGATGTTTGTGGACTTACTTTAGTTTTATACCTATGTGACCAAGGTCATAATTTGACTCTTACTCTACTGAGTAAGTTCCTTGGGGCACAGACCTATAAATCTATTTGTCTGCAGAGCACCAGGTCCAGCTATATGTATCAATAATAATCAATAGTACAATTTTCACCTCTTATTTGACATAGGGAGGCAAAAAATAAAGATTGATCTGATACTTATTGATATTTATTGCACTGAGTTTCTTCAGTGCCCTCTTCACATTTCACTCGATTCTGTATACATGACAAGTTATCTGGAAATTAAAATTCAAAACAGCAGTTAGTATCTGAGAGATTTTTTGCCTTCCATTTATACAGCAAAATTAATTCAATTGTCTCTCTGTAGAAAAAAAATCTTTACATCCCAAGTGTAACAGGTCGTCTGCCCCCTCTTCCGGCAGGCCACTGCAGGGTGGCCCAATAAAGCGCAGGGAAGCTTCCTGTTGTGCTGCACCAGTGGTTTTATTTACACACCTTCTCCCACCACCAGCATTGAGTTCTAGATACAAGGTTTTACAGGGTTTGTTCCCTCTTTCCCAAGCAGCCAGCCCTCCACCAGGAGGACTGATCGTTCCCCTCGCTGACTCCCTTTATGCTGGCTGGCCAGGCCCACAGGTGGAGCCAATCCCCAGGCCAGGCATCAGGCCTGTCCCACCAGCCCCAATCTATTTCCCTTGATTGGAGCTGGCTGAGCAGGGGCTAATTAGGTGCTTTGCAGCAGCACCCTGCTACACCAAGGAAGAAAGAGAAAACAAAAGTCTGAAACTTGCCATATCTCATGTCTGTTCACTACAGATTCAGCAGCCCATTCATGTTTGGTGTACAGCTGAAGCAGTGAATCACAACAGCAGATAAGTACTATAATTATGAATTTCAAGCTCTGAAAAGATGACAAAGGCATTAGTGGTGATGAAGTAAAGAACAGACACTTAACCTATCAAAGATCCTTTATGAAAGAAGTACCTGTGGAGTTGTTGATTAGACAATGTTGTGTCTGAAAAAATCCTTTACTGTCCTTTACTTCACAAATAAAATATGAAAACGGTCCTTATTTACCCCTGGAAAAATTATAGCCAGGGTGTCTTTAGAGGATGTTGGTCAATGATTAAGATATTGATTAAATTAATATACAAGAAGATGACCAGTTGTGGTATTATAGATTTGATTTGTTTGTTTCCCCCATGGGAACTTATCCATATTTTTTCTTTTATAAATATAAATACAAAACTGGGATTTTTACTGAGATCTCTACTATTACACTACATATACTGTGCAGAAATGGGAAAGCCATTACAACGAAATATCTACTATGTAATGGCAGGTTTTGTTTACATGTCTGTTTCAGAAGCTTAGTAAGCTAAGCAATGCTTCTTACAACATAGTTTCCCTTTTATAAGTACACAATTTTAGACATGAACATCCATCAGCATGTTACATACAAATTTCTTGCATAAACCAATGACATAGTCCTTAATCATGTATGCACCCTCACACATTTATTTAAACAGACATTAAAGGTCATTTTGGAAATGCCTCTTCTAGTGTGATGACAAAGGCATGGATAAATATATTTCCATATTACTAAGATTTCCTTAAGGGTGTGGGGAAATACATTAAAAATGCTTTTGCAAGGAAAAAAAATACAAATTCTGCTTTTATTTTATTAAGTATAAAGCTGCAGAATATTTAAGTTTCCAGTTCCTTACCTCTTTTCATTTAAGTAAAGCATGGAATCTCCACTCAGATCTGGAAGGTGCCTGTATGCATTGGCTTGAGTAAGGGGTGGTGCATTGGTGCACCCTCACAGGGGGTGCACTGAGAGGCCATCTGTCTCACAGATATCCCACAGGTACGATTCTTCCTTAGGCTTCCCAGTTTTTGCTTTGATGGGGGAGTAATTGTAATATCCCTTTTCAGGGTGCAGTCTCCTTCCCACCTTCCATGCTCTACTCAGAGCCAGCTAGCTCTACAGGATGGTAAATATTCTGGGAGCAGAGTCATGGCTTTGGCAGCGATTGGAGTCACCACAGCACCCCAAGCTAAGACCTGCATTGCTCTAATGGCTATGGAATAGGATGAGAATCCTTATTTCCTTTTTGGCTGTGCTGGGGCTTGTCACGATCTAGGTAATGTAGAAACATGCTATGGAGAGCTAAAAACTCTGAACCAATCATATTCTTGAGAAGATTTCGGATATGTCTTCACAGCTCACAGAATTAAGCTCATTGTTCTAATTAGTAAAATTGCAGTTGTAACAAATGTTCTAGATTAAATTAAAATGTATAGAGATAATGGCTCCAACATGCTAAAAACCATCACTGCACAGTTTTGAAAAACACAGAAAAATAAATTCTTTTCATGTCCTTTTGTAAGTTTTATAGCATGCTCAAGACATGGGAAATGGAGTAAATATGTCCTTATATTCTCCTTAGAAAAACTGTTCTCTGAACACTCGAGTGGAGGTGTTTTCAAAAACTTTCACAGGATGGTGGACTAAATCTGGATAGAGATTTTGTATCTCCACTCCAATTCACAAATGTATAAATCCCCCCCAGGACAATTACAGTAATTGTTTCCATGGGAAAGTGATATTAGTAAAGTGCTCAGTGTATTTTTAGCTTCTTTTTTTTGGGGGGGGGGGGGGTGCAAATTAGCATCTCACAACAGAGACAGCACTATGTGACCAGCCAGGTCTCTACAGTCCAGCTGCAAGTGCTTTGAGAACAGCAGCTCTTGCCTTACTACTGATGCACATGTACAAATAGGTTTTCCCCCTGTGTTTTATTCTATTTTTTTAAACAAAAATGCCTCTCAACAACCACTTTTATCACTCATTCCTTAGGTTGTGACTCTTGAATTAATGAGACAAATGTTCATGGGGTAAAATCCATAATTTAATTTATATGACATTTTACCCTACTGCTGAGGGCTTAACTATGCCCTGCATATCATTTAAGCTTCTCAAACTCTTAAATCAGCAGGGCATCAGCAATACGAAGGGTCAGGAATGAGCTCTCTCCACTAAGGTAAGCTGCGGAAGAAGCTAGAATATCAGTTGAACAATGTCAGTAGTTTGGAGCCTTTCTGAAGATGAGAAATACAAGGTCAAGCCAACCTCATTGTACGCAAAGGAAAAGTGTTTTCCTTTACACTGACAACAACATAATGTTAGGAGAACAGCTATAACAATACAATACAGCACGGTTGCAAGGGAGACAGAGCCAGCTGCAGTCTGGGAAGGAGAAAAACAAAGTAGAGTTACATATTGAGTGTACCTGACGCTAGCATATTAGTCTGACTCCCATAGCAGGGCATGGTGAAGGGTTGTTTTGCAAGTACTTGTTGCTGTTGAAGTCCTGCATAGGTTCACTGCAGCCCTGAGGCTTTGTGTAATGAGCGTTCTGGCAGATATATATATAACTGTACCACCTGGAAAAGGATGTGTAAAAAGGTCTTAGTGAAGGAGCTTTGACAGGAATATAGTATTAAAAAAATCTAAAACAAACAGTACCCTAAACACCAAAAATGTCCCATATCATTTAGATGTCTTTCTTTGTTTAAGCTTAAGGCTACCTAAACGAATGTTCCAACCACAAACATGCAAATCTTGTCAGTTTGCCACTTTGATCCAACTTGAAATGTACTATTCTGTATGAGATCAGGCTGACTAGATGGAAATAGGGACAGTATTTCCTGTGTTATATGTTTTGCCATTTAATCAAGAATCTCGAAATGGCTACTGCCAGCCAGGTGAGGAAGAGGAAGGCGATTAACCTATGGCTGGGACAAGGGATTTCATGACAAGTAACTGTTGCTGAATAACATTTTGAACATTATTCTGGCATTTTATTATTGCATATAGGAACAAATGTGTGGGAAGAGAGAATTAGATTCATTCTTTGGGATAAGAGAGTCTGTGAGGTTGCTTCATTGAAGGCAATGCAGCATCTGTAAACTGGAGCTCATCTCGAACACTGTAAAGCAATGTATATCTGTAGTGACTCAATCTGGACTAAACAGAAAAAGCAACAATGAAATAAGTGGAAAGTTTAACAAATGTGGGCTGAAAAGAATCTAATCAATAGAAATGCTCCATTGAGTTTGATGGAGCCATTACTATGCTGAATAAAAATGGAACAGAAATTTATAATGACTATGAATTTTAGATTAACATAATCAGATGTTCATAAAACTTGGCTAACAATAAAAATGACTTTATTGGGTGTGCTGAAAAAATATTACAAATCGGTTCCCTGAGTTCTCTCAAATGCAAGTTAGTTTTGAGGTATCCAATATTAGACGATAAACTATATTGTCTGTAAACTATAACATTCCTACAGCATGCAGATCTTTCAAATACTCATAGCAGTGAAAAGCTTAAGCTTAAAACATCAACCCACAAAATCATGAAAAGTCTGCATTAAGGTGGCCCAAATCTGATGGCCACTGTCTTAGCCCTGGAGATCTCCTGTTGAAACCCTGGGGATTCAACAGGAGATCTCCAGGGCTAAAAAGCATGAGCTGCTAAGCTTGAGCTAAAGCTTGCTAGGAGGTAGTGTAACTCATATCCTGAGAGGATCATCCACAGAAAGGGACCTGTAACACAGACTCACAAGAAGGTTACATAAACACTTAACTTTTCCCCTGATTATGTAATGCATATGGTCCTATATCAGAGAAGCCTAAGCACCACGTGTGATTCTCTATAAATATTGTTCATAATTCACATTGGGGTACCCAGTATAATGCACTTCCTGAAATGTTTTAATTGCTTTCATAACACTTTAAAATGTAAGAATTGCAAAGTGCATTTCTCCTAGCTACTGAGAAGAAGCTCTTTGACTGCAGGGAGGGAGTTGTTCAGGTGCCTTACTGCTTCCCTTCTGGCTGTGGGATTCAATGAGGGAGGGGATAGAATAAAGTAGGATTGGGAGGGAAAGAAATGTTATTTTGATGAAGGTGGAGGAGGGGAAAACAGATACTCAAGCAGTTGAAGGCAGAAGAGGGGAGAAAGGGGTTTAGATATTCAAGAGCTGTTCAGAAAAGCTGTGGGAAGCATAGCATGTTCAGTTTCAAAGTAGATCACTTTTACCGTAGGGCAGGATAGGGTTGATTTTCAGAAGTCAGTGTCCTGGTGAGAAGCCCAGATGACTGAGAATCTCCTTTGTGTGGCTTAGATTCAAATTCACCGAACAATGAAGGGTGCACACTGAAAACAGCAAGGACTCCCTTTGAAGGAGGAGGGAGAAGCAGGCAGGGAGCACAAAATGGCAGCCAAGAGCAGCAAAAATCTCTCTAAAAACCCTTTTTCTGTGGCAGCTGGCTCAAATGGCACATTCTGCAGCCAGAGAATTTAGGGGTATCTGAACTCGCTGCCTGAGCTCCCAGTTTTCTCTCCCAGGGCTGAGAAAGAAGACCGAATAGTTTGTTTAATGTTTATTTTTCTTAGAGAGGCAATTAATATTACAGGCGACAGAGGACATTTTTGACCCTCTTGTGTTTCTCCAAGCCATAGTTCACCATCAGACCAAGCATGTGCACAAAGGACAATGTGTGAGTGAAGCCTCTGTCACTCCAGACCATCAGCATGTTTATACCATTGTCTGTGACAAATAGCCCAACTTTAAGAGGAAGCTGTGCTTTGTTTGCTTAGGACAATGTTCTGAAAGATCACACAGTGAGAATGTGTAAACCATCAATTGTATTTTAATTTCATTTTTATTTTATATAATAAATGTTCGAGCTTCTTTGTTAGTGGCAGTCATGCATTCTGAAAAGTCAAAATGACATCCTTTGTCACATAAGCAGTTTAGGGACCCAATATCATGAGGAAGCAGGGCCGGTGCAAGGAAGTTTCGCGCCCTGGGTGAAACTTCCTTGCACCAACCCTGCGCCCCCCCGCAACAGCAGCCAGTCCCCCCGCCCACGGCACCCTCCCGGCTCAGCCGCAGAGCCGGGAGGGCAGGAGGCAGCCGTGGCCAGCCGCGCTCCCAGCGCCCTAGGCGACTGCCTAGGGTTGCCTAGTGAGCGCACCGGCCCTGTGAGGAAGGCAAACCATTTTGACTCTTGCAGTATTCCTGGATATTGTGTGTGTGTGTGTGTGTGTGTGTGTGTGTGAGAGAGAGAGAGAGAGAGAGTGAGCGCGAGGATGGACAAGATTGCTCTGCACCAGTATTTACAAACAAAAAACAAACGAATGGTGAAAAGCTCCTATCCCTTGGCCTGATTGAGCATGAGAGAGCTCAGTTTTGAATGAAAGGAAAAATATTTTCCCATCTTGAAAAATGTTTTCTCTAATGTAACCCATCATTCTCAATACAAATTTGCTTGTAGTTTGGGATTTCATCTGAATCTTAATGAAAGTGATCTGATCAAAAAGTGCAGTTTTGAAAGGAATGGGGTCCTGATGCAAACTAAAAAACGAACAACAAAAACCCACATCACAATTTTTACAAACTGACATCCATGTTGGCAGTCACAGCAGCATTAGTTGAAAAATAAGTTGTTTTCTATTAAAAACAATTAAAATGTTCCAAAAAATGTACCAACTCTAGTCAGCAGACATCCAAAAGACAAAGAAGAAGGCTGAATGAGCATGGAAAAGAGCATGGATGCAAAAGAAGCAAAACAAATATAGAAAAGAGAAAGGAAGACTAGAAAACAAAAACATAGAAAGCTAAGAAGAAAATGGAGATAGAAGAAGAGCAAGCAATAAAGCAGAACTCAGGGTTGGTGAGACAAGGAGCTGGACCTGCAGAAATGGGGTAGGAAATTCAGGAAAGTGGGAATGGAGAAGCATCTAATTCCCCCTCCCAGGGGTCTTCACTTTTTAAATGTTGGAAGGGAGAGAGTTGCAGGGGAGGGACGAGACTTGATATGGAGCCATAGAGCAAGAAATGGCATCCTTTTCTCTTCAACCTCTCCCTCTCCTCCTTTTTAACTCACACTGAGAGATGGACCCTTCACAAAGTGGCCCTAGGATCAGGGGAGTACAGAGGTGATACTTAAGACACCTTTGGACTTGCCCTCACTCCTCTTGACCATTGATTTGTGTAGTTTGTCCTGACCCCAGGATCTGCCCAAAATATCTCATCTGGAACAAACTATAGAGTTTAAGGCCAGAAGAGAGTGGGTACTAACCCACGAAAGCTTATGCTGAAATAAATTTGTTAGTCTCTAAGGTGCTACAAGTTTTTCTTTCTTATTTTCATTTCACCTCCTCTAGTATGTCACAGGAACAAACATCACCCAGTACCGCACTGTGACAGGGTCAGGCCAGATGGCTACAAGAGAGTTGTCTAAGGCAGATATATTAGCCCCAGGTTAAGTAGGTCCCTTTTCCCTGGGTAAGGTAACAGGGAAGGTTCCAGAACACTCAGGAACTTTCTGGAAACAATTAAGGCAGACAGGCTGATTAGAACACCTGCTGCCAATCAAGAGGCTGCTAGAATCAATTAAGACAGGCAGGCTAATCAGGGCACCTAGATTGAAAAGGAGCTCACTTCAGTTTGTGTGCGTGCGAGGAGCTAGGCGCAAGAAGCACTAGGAGCTGAGAGTGAGAAGAGTTGGAGGACTGAGGAGTACAAGTGTCAGCAGACCATCAGGAGGAAGGTCTTGCAGTGAGCATAAAGAAGGTGTTGGGAGGAGGCAATGGGGAAGTAGCCCAGGGAGTTGTAGCTGTCATGCAGCTGTTACAGGAAACCCTATAGACAGCTGCAATCCACAGGGCTCTGGACTGGAACCCGGAGTAGAGGGCGGGCCCGGGTTCCCCCCAAACCTCCCAACTCCTGATCAGACACAGGAGGAGTTTGACTGTGGGTTCTACCAGAGGAGAAGATCTCTGAAGTGAGCAAAATCCACCAATAAGCGCAGGACCCACCAAGGTAGAGGAGGAACTTTGTCACAGCACACTAAACCCAACAACCAAAATTAGACCAAACTATTGCATCCCACAGGAGACTAAACTATTATGTGCCACAGATAGAGAATAGGAGGTGAAGGGTTAAAATCTATGTGCTGCTTGTATAACAATTTGGCATATGGACTTGTGTCAACTTTTAGAGGCCCAAAGGTCCAGAGTTTGGCTAAGAGGCCAGAGGCCTAGTGAATAGTGATTAGCTAAGAGAAAACAGAATGAACAAGAGATAGCCTTGCTTTGTTTGTTTAAGTC
Organism: Chelydra serpentina; assembly: GCA_037349315.1. Lineage (NCBI taxonomy): Eukaryota > Metazoa > Chordata > Testudines > Chelydridae > Chelydra > Chelydra serpentina. The sequence goes on from JBAIAC010000042.1 coordinate 37,022,581, forward strand.
TGGTCAGCAATATGCCACATGTTGAAGCAATAACTAAATAATTGTATCTTCTCTAAAGTTGCAAGTGTGGGACAAAGGCATCTTGTCCCTGTTGTGTTAGTTTCTTCTGGAGGGAGAAGATCTTCCCACAGACCAACCTTGAGTTTATGAAGGGTTGGCATGTCAGTATAAAAATAAGGCCTCCCACCTGTCTTTCCCAGGGACCAAGCCTGCCTTAACACACTTAGAAAGCAATTCTTATTATCATATACTTTTCACTGTTTTTCCTTTAATCCCTAGGAATACATCTGTTAAATGATCAGAGGGGCTACTTCATTCCTATGGACCCCAAATTGAATTCAACATATACATATATGTTACTAATACATTTTATTAAAGTACTAATTACATGTTAATTAGTGAACTTGAGACCATGGGCGGAGACATTATGTAACCTTTTGACCATTGGGCTAATGTGCTTATCTTGTCTTGCTGCTAGCCTATCCCGGGGTATGAACTGCCCACTTCGTCACTTTCCCCCGCCCATGAAAAATCCATATATTCCATTGTAATCAATTGATTGGCAGTGTCTCTTCGCCTAATAAGCAGGTGACACTCCGGCAGCGCTGTCGTAATAAACTCCTATGCGTGACCTCTACACAGTGTGGAATTTATGTCCTTCAGGAGGGACCATGGTGCACTAGTGCCTGAGGCTCCTCTTATGGCATCAAGGAAGCAAGGGCTGGACACTAACAAAATGGCTGACAGAGATGATCCTGAATCTAGTGATCATGCTGTATCACCTACTGGTTATAATGACAGTGAAGCTGTCAAATGGGCAGACACAGAGGAAGCTATTACATTTCTGAAGAGGAGGGGCTACATAATAGTATTACGTAGGAGATACAGAGCTGACCCATTGCCCTGTGCTGACAACCATCCTTCTGTGTTTAATGCCCTATTGCTGCTCAGCTGGGAGGCACGCAGACAATCCCCAAGCAGACAGGCTGATTTCTGGAGGTGATTGGAGCTAACCTTGTCCCTACCGTCCCAAACACTGACGAAGAGGAGATGGAATCAGATGCCCTCCTCCTGTAGATGTCATGGTGTAGGACACCAGACCCATCAACAGAAGACAGCAGAAGGAAAGGGGATCTTGGCTTCATGTTTGAAGTCAATACTATACATAAACCGTAGATTATTATACTTAGTCACCTATGTAACAGGCAGCTAAATGTGGAAGGAGATGGAACTTCTTGAGGCTAGTTCATTTATTGTCTAAGAATAAAATGCTACTGTAAATTAATAAACCAGATGAATAAAAAGAGACCATCTCACTCATGTTTCTGGTAAATTGATGCAATCTGTGATGCTGTGTGATGGAAACCTTGAAAGATTTATGCCCCTTCTTGCTGATCAAACATGGTAAAAGATTCTGTGATAGTAATTAGGCTTTTATTTTTTTTAAAGTAAAGAAGTGGAGAGAGAGGCTAGTTTATCTCAAACTGAGAATAATGGCTATTCCCTTCAGGCCGCTAGGATCTTTCACTGAGACATATATTTACTTCTCTGAGACAGCAGCTTGAATAGGATGTCTGGTAAAGCCAACTCCAGTATAAACCCAGAGGAAACACATACCAGTTACAAAAGAAACACCTTTATCGTCACAGCATAAATGTTCTCAGATTACATTAATTACAGGTTAATATTCCATAACATTTCTAATCCTTCACTGAACCTCCAAAATACTATTTTATATCATAGGTGCTATGGTACAGGTGCAGATAGGCCCTTGTTGAACTTCTATTATGGAAATAGACTAGTAGTTACCCAACATCGTTCTCAGGTTTCCTGCTGGCTAGTGGCAGAAAGAGGTTTCTGAGGTGTGGTAAGGCTAAGAATTTCCTTTTGCATGTCCCCTCCCCCACTCATTAGGAATCATAACAGATTTTTAAAGGGATGGGCTAATTCTGGTCTCAGTAATACCAGTGTAAATCTGGAATGACCATTGAAATCAATGGAGTTATACTGATCTAAAGCTGGTATGAGATCAGACTCCGGCACAAGCATCATTTGGGTGGGCAAGGTCTTTTGGAACCTCATTTAATGCCCATCTACCGCTTTACAACAAGAATGATTTAATTATTCTCTAGAGCATATTGTAGCTAGTAATGTGTGTGAAGTCTAGTTTTGAAAGCATAAAAGGATACTTAGAAGTTAATCTTAACATGGAAAAGTGCCAGGAAACTTCTGAGACTCTTTTTTCTGTATGTTGTATTTGCCTAATCATAGAATCTCAGGGTTGGAAAGGACCTTAGAAGGTCATCTAGTCCAACCCCCTGCTCAAAGCAGGACCAATCCCCAATTTTTGCCCCAGATCCCCAAATGGCCCCCTCAAGGATTGAACTCACAACCCTGGGTTTAGCAGGCCAATGCTCAAACCACTGAGCTATCCCTCCCCCCCCCACAGTATGGGGTCTGGCCTGCTTTCCACTACCTTCGTGTTACCTGGGAATCAACAGGCCAGAGAATCTGACCCAGAGTTGTGTTGGTGATTACAAACCAAGCGTATCAATAATTGTAAGAAGACAATTGTAATGTCTTCTTACAATTATTGATACGCTTGGTTTGTAATCACCAACACAACTCTGGGTCAGATTCTCTGGCCTGTTGATTCCCAGGTAACACGAAGGTAGTGGAAAGCAGGCCAGACCCCATACTGTGAATTCCTCTGATGCTACAGAGTCCTGAGCAGGTGGGGATCACAGCTAGCTGGTGTAGTTTAGAGCAGCTTCTTGGTTGCTCTAAATTATGCCAAGGCTGGCATCAAACTGGCCCCCTGATTAGAGAGCTGCAAATGACTCTTGTTGACCTTTCTCCTTAGCTGCATCTAGAATCCAGCCTTCTGTTTAATTATTCTATTGATCTCTAATGTTCCAGATTGTAAGGCCTTCAAGGCATGGAACCTATTTGGTACAGGTCTCCAATTGCACAGCACTACATTCCCTTACTTCACCTTATAAATTTATAAGGCTGCAATGTTGTCCCCTCTCCCAGGATGTGATGTTTACAATGTGATATCCTGACACAATCTAATCATTTCACGATGCAAAATGATGTATGTTAAAATGGCATAAAGTTATGAGGCAACTCTGAGATATTTCATAGCCTCATCCCACCCCAACTGATTTTTGAGTCCTGTGAATATCCTGGTAGCAATGCTTGTGGGATGAATAATTGCTATAAGAAACAAAGATGATCTTGCAAACACTACCACAGACACTAACAACCACTCTACACCAATGACTCCTATTTCCAGTTTTGGTAGTTTATTCCTAATAATCTTTGCTTAATGCAAATCAATTCCTTTTACATTTCTCGAGTCACCCCTCCTTAGTTTAAGCCTCTGTTCCCTAACTCTGGCAATTTACACTACTTGAAATAGCATTTAGCATCTCTATTGTCCTCACAGTTGTTTATATGCTTTGATGCAATCAGTTTTTAATCTCCTTTTGAAAGATCTGTAATTAATCTATACTGAACCACAGACTACAGCATCAGTCTGCACTGTTTTTGTGCACAGTCATTGAGTTGTCTGATTGCTTGCCCATTTGGAGTATCATCAACAAATTTGAGCATCTTAATATCTGTTATAGCTTTCTGGTCATTTTAAACACATATATTAAATTGAATGTATTCTAATACAAAGATTAGAAAACAAATGCACTCTTCTCTAGAGATAAATGATATTTAGATTGCAATCTAGTTGAAAAAATAACTTTTTTTTCTCATTCCACTACAGCTGGCAACTATGCACATTAAATTTAAAGATACAATTGCCTCATGAAACCACCATGTCATATTATTACTCAATAAATATCAATTGCCCCATCTGAACCAATCCACAGACAACAAAATACAGCATGTTATGCTGATACTATCAAACTGAATTTTTCTTTTTACACTCATTTCCCCTCACAATTATTTCTTGCTTTAAGATGCTTGTTTACATTTTCTTGTAGTTGGCACTTGTGTTGCATTTTCATTTTAGACAGAAGAGCTGCAGTAAAAGAGTATAAGGGAGGGGGGAAGATGAGAAAAGGAACAATGATACCATCTGTCTAGGAAATGTATTTCAAATGAAAGATGGGAAGGACAGGGTAGAAAAGTTGGGGTACAATCTCTGGGTTCAGAAGCCCATGTGAAGGATTAGTACTTCGCCCATTGCTAATTTGACTGGACAACAAGTGAACCATGGTATTGTGTTTTATATGCTATTTGTAACATTCCATAGGTAGAAGTGACAAAGAGTCCTGTGGCACCTTATAAACTAACAGACATATTAGAGCATAAGCTTTCGTGGGTGAATATCCACTTCTTCGGATGCAAGCAGTGGAAATGTCCAGGGGCTGGTATAAATGTGCAGGGAAGAGTCAGGCTAGAGATAACAAGGTTAGTTCAATCAGGGAGGATGAGGCCATCTTCGAGCAGTTGAGGTATGAACACCAAGGGAGGACAAACTGCTTTTGTAGTTGGCTAGCCATTCACAGTCTTTGTTTAATCCTGAGCTGAGGGTGTCAAATTTGCAAATGAACTGAAGCTCTACAGTTTCTCTTTGGAGTCTGGTCCTGAAGTTTTTTTGCTGCAGGATGGCTACCTTTAAATCTGCTATTGTGTGTCCAGGGAGATTGAAATGTTCTCCTACAGGCTTTTGTATATTGCCATTCGTATTATCCGATTTGTGTCCATTTATCCTTTTGCGTAAGGACTGTCCTGTTTGGCCGATGTACATAGCAGAGGGGCATTGCTGGCACATTATGGCGTATATTACATTGGTGGATGTGCAGGTGAATGAACCGGTGATGGTGTGGCTGATCTGGTTAGGTCCTGTGATGGTGTCCCTGGTGTAGATATGTGGGCAGAGTTGGCATCAAGGTTTGTTGCATGGATTGGTTCCTGAGTTACTATGGTGTGGTGTGTAGTTGCTGGTGAGAATATGCTTCAGGTTGGCGAGTTGTCTGTGGGCGAGGACTGGCTTGCCTCCCAAGGCGTGTGAAAGTGAGGGATCGTTGTCCAGGATGGGTTGTAGATCACTGATGATGCGTTGGAGAGGTTTTAGCTGAGGATTATAGGTGATGGCCAATGGAGTTCTGTTGGTCGTTGGTTCTGTCGCTTCTACAGATCCAGACTAACCCGGTTACCCCTGTGATATTTGATTCCATAGGTAGTTTTTTTTCAGAAGTGATACCACTGGGGGTGTACAGGTATGCAGAGTGTGACTGTGGGAAGATATGTGGTACTGACATTTTGAATTGCTTTTGAAGAAGTGTGTGTCTTTTATGGAGCCTGTATTCTATTGGATGGGAGAAGGAATTGTACAACAATGGCTACACCTGGTGAGATTGTGTACAACAGACCTCATTCTCCGTTGTCTGCACCTTATGTAGTCATCTTTCACCATTACACAGTGGGTGTATGTAGCAAGCCACTGACTCACCGGCATGGCACCTCCTGCTGGTTGTCAGGGAATTAGCTCTTTCCAGCCTCAGAGCACCTACTGCTAGCCGGTTTCTCCCTACCCGTACCTGCTTCCTTGTCTCCACCACCTCTGGCCCCATGTTCCTCCCAGACCCCGGTGCCCCTTACCTTGGGGTGCTGCCCCACAGAAGTGCCCCCACACTCTGGGTCTCCCATTCCAGGGGAACCCTCTCCCCCTATGCCCACCATGTCTCAGGGGCTACTGCCAGTCATCATCTATCCCCCTTTCTCTGGGGCAGGCTGTAATAGCCACTCACCCTTGGCAAGGGGGTTGGACCTGCTGCCTTTCTAGCCCAGCTGTCTCCCTGTAGCCCCCATACTGCCTTAGGCCTTCCTGACAGGCATCAGCCTGGGAGGTAGCCAGGTCTGAGCTCCCCAGCTCAGCCTACCCCTTCCCCAGCACTGCTCTGAGGAAGATACCCTGTCTTTCCCAGGCCGCTAGGTCCCTCCCTCTCTAGGGCTGAAGTGAGACTCTCTCAGCCCCTTACTCACAGCCCTCTTATCAGGGCCAGGTGTGGCCAGCTCCCCAGCCAGCCTCACTCCTTCTATCCCAGGAGCGGGGTAACCGCCTCGCTACAATGTAAAATGCTACTAAATCACTTTGGTAGTATTTACACCCACTTCTCACTCTCCACTGGTGAGAATGACTGAGCAATAGAGAATCAGGACCATTTTCTCCTGGCATCCTGGAAGGATGCAGGATTGAGCAGGCCATGGTCCCACCTTTCAGAGGGTGTAGCTAGGGTGACCAGATAGCAAGCGTGAAAAATCGGGACAAGGGGTGGAGGGTAATAGGCGCCTCTATAAGAAAAATCCCCAAATATCAGGATTGTCCCTATAAAATCAGAACATCTGGTCACCCTAGGTGTAGCATATGCTATCCCCTGTGCTGACCAGTAGTGCTGGAAGTCACAATGTGGAGGGACTGGCCCTGTCCTAGTCTTATCACTCTGTATTGAGGAGTTCACACTAGTCCACCTCATGGGCCCTGTGCTTTAGGAGTGCAAAGAATGGGATTATTTTCCAGAGGTCCATATAAAGTGGAGGGGATATCAAAACTCCTTGCACCTTCCCGCACCTTGTGCACACTGAGCTGGGCATAGTTTACCCCATTCTTTTATTTTTTGGTGATCTGAAGTAAGATTACAATTCACATGAATAAGACATGATAAATATCACAGATCATTACATTTATATGGATTTAATCTCTAATATCTGAAGAAAGCTACCCAGCATTTTGGATACTAATGAACACAGGTGGTTTACAAAGCTTCCCATTGATGCTTACCACCTGCACACAAGAACAAAGCCAGGGTTCAGTACAACAATGGTAAATTCTCTCACAACAGTGCTGGGTGGGGCTACCTTTACAACACAACAGGCAAGTAAATATAGTAACTAACCCAGGGCCGGCTCCAGGCACCAGCAAAACAAGCTGGTGCTTGGGGCGGCACGTTTCTAGGGGCGGCATTCTGGCGCCAGCCATGCCACCCCTAAAAATGTGCCCCGGCCACCCTAGCTCACCTCTGCTGCCGCCGCTGGCTTGCGCGCCACGGCGCGCGAAACAGCTGATTCATGCGCCACTGCTGGAGGGGGAGATCCCGAGTGGCCACAGCGCGTGAACCAGCTGATTCGCGTGCCGCTGCTCCCCCTCCCTCCCAGGCTTGAGAGCCTGGGAGTGAGGGGGAGATTCTGAGCTGCTGCGGCGCACGCGCCGCTTCTCCCCCTCCCTCCTAGGCTTGAGAGCCTGGGGGGAGGAGGCAGGGCTGGGGATTTGGGGAAGGGGTGGAGTTGAGCGGGGGTGGGGTAAGAAAAAAACGGGGGCGGCCAAATTTGTTTTTGCTTGGGGCGGCAAAAATCCTAGAGCCGGCCCTGAACTAACCATATGTGTTGCTAGGGTTAAGCGCTCAGTGATTTTGGTTGCTTTTGCAAAGATACTATTGTAAATGTTAGGCCTGCTGAGCATATTTACCAGTTAGCTGATATATAAACATACTGCCACTTAATACACCACTTCCTATTCCAAAACTTTCTGTTCTTCATAAACAGTGCAGCTATCAGGTATTGGATATGTATTTTAATATTTAAATCTTCTTTCAGAGCCTATCCTGTGGCAAGGAAGCAACCCCATCAAAAACCTCTCCTGTTAAAATATTTAGTCCCAATTAAACCTCTTATCCACAAGATGGTGTCCTAGCATTAGCTAGCTAGGTTTGCAAATAGGATTCCTCTAAATTGCGGGGAGCTGAACAAAAGCTTTCTAATACCTGTGCAAAAAAAATATTTTGTCTGGTTTTGCATAAGTATGTTCTGGGAAATGAATTGCACAACTTTCTTATTAAATGACAAAAAGGCAAGGGAAAGTTTCCCTTTAAATTAAAGTGTTAATAAAATATAGCACCTTGAACTTTTCAATCCAAGGTGAATAGCAATGAGAGCTTTTAAAGGCAGCATCTGAAAACAGTTCATCGCATTCTTTTCTATACCACCCCCTTGATTCAAGGAGTTAAGATTTAAATGTTACTGCCACATAGTTGTATTTTGCTTATTTTCATGTAATATTGGAATCTGCAGCTAATTATCATTGCATTTGGTTACAGTAATATAAAGCATGTTAAAACAACTATTTTTAAATCATACATTGCATTCTACTCTTACTTAATAAGATCAGTTGTACTTAATGGTCTAGATCTCAGCCGATGATATGGCCCTTTTGCAGCACCAGAATGGCAAAAAAAGGCTATAAAGCTGCCCTATCTTGATAGCTGAAGATTCCACTGGTAGAGATAGTCCAAACTGGAATAGACAACCCTATGCTTCCCTCACCTGACACCCAGCACAGGGACATATCAGAGGGGAGCCATGATGAAAGTGGTATGCTGGCTGTCTCTGGTTGTCCTTTGTTTGTTGCAGCTAGCCCACTACAGTTGCAGAGCTCAGAGAAGTGAAAAGGTGGTAAACAGCCACCTTTGCTCCTCCATTTTGGTCCTGAAGCAAACATAATTCAGTCAGATGAGAGGATCAGGGTCAAGATTTACAAAAAAACTCATTAAGATAAAAGAAGGAGCTACTCAATTGACTAAGGGTGAATTGCAGTTATTGCTATGAGTACCTCAGAACAATGAGGGTTGAATCTCATAAAAAATATTGCTATGCAAGAGAAGCCTGAAATGTAGAAAAAAAACTACAGAGGAATAATTCATCTATTTCAAACTGGGATTACAAGATTTATTTGTAAAATCTAAACCATTATCTAGCCTAGATTGTGCTATGGATGCTAAAAATGTATGTTAATATAGATCTTGGTTCACCATAATAAGTAAATTTATAATCTAATATAACCAACAATTTAGCCAGAAAAATTAGACCCTGATCCAGTAAAGTTCTTAGCGTGTACTTTGTTTTTTAGTCACTTAAAAGGAAAAATTCACATCCTTAAATTTAAGTGTTTTACTGGATTGAGACTTTAAAACTTTTGTGGCACTAACTTTTGTAAATTTCTCCATTAACAGGCAAAACTTGTCACCGATTGGAGGTCTTCCTTGCTAAATCAGAGGACATATTATAATCTGATGTCAAAAGGCCACTTTTTTGTTTTAAATCTAATTTTATTCTTTATTGATCAGTTATAGACCCTGACCCAACCAAACCATACTACCTTATTAACTGAACCTCTTACTTCAACAGTTTTGCACACAAACAAATAGCCCTTTCTAAAGGTCAAATTTTAATTAAAAAATGTCTTCCAATGAACTAGGTAAAGTTGGGAGGATAATCTTCCTCTGACTCCTCTTTTCAACCTAATACAGAGAATGGAAGCTCTGGATTTATTTACCTTTACAATGAAAAGAAATATCTTATATTAAAATGTTACAACTACTACTCCTCTGATAAAATCAGCCACTTAAATTCCTCAGGCTGGATAATTCCATATAAAGGAATTTCTGAAGACAGCTAAGGATGCCTCAGTAAAGGATGGCTGGTTTATTATATTCATATAATGGCATAAATACATGGTGCAGTATAGTAGGAGGTCTATGCCACATAGATAAAAAGGTCCCTTCTCAGGTGGGTTTACAAACTAGACACAAGTGAAATCAGAGTATCAGACTAGGGGGTCACATAGCATGTCTGCATCAGTGCTGACTTCTGAATATGGTGCTCTATCCACTTATTAATGGGAGGCAGCCCAGTAAAGGTCAGTTATCTGACAGTATGACTGGTGCTGGCACCAGTTCCATTTATAATTGTTTGCTATACCTCTTACTGCTATCAGTACCTTTAAGGCCCTGAAATCAAAATTTCTCCCCAAGTCATTTTTCTGTTAATCTCTACTCTGCATCATACAGTATTTGGTCCTGCCATGAGGGCAGGGGGCTGGACTCGATGACCTCTCGAGGTCCCTTCCAGCCCTAGAATCTATGAATCTATGAATCCTCAATTACTATCACAGCTCAAGTTACATATTTGATGGATTATATTTGTATTCAAATAAATGAGTGATTGGTTGTATTCAAATAAATAACAGTAGCATGCAGTCATTATGGAAAACAAAATATGAATGATCCATGAAGGAAAAAGAGGTATTCATCTTGCATTCTGTGTTTGGGTAAATTTCCTAATAATATAGTTTATAATCCCATTGATGAAGAAAAATCACCTCCACATTAACACAGTCAAGATTGCTTTGTGTTAAAAAAATAAAAGTACATATGTCTAAATGTCCCTGTTCCTAATCAAGAACAATCTAATGTACAGAGATCAGCATGAAATACATCCAGATGTGATGAAGTTAGATCCTGGAATGTTACATTCCATGCCTAACAAAGCAGATTTTCTATTGGAGATGTGCCAAAACTGTCAGAGGGGAGCATCCAGGCAGTTAATTTATTTCCCACCTGGATTCATATTTAGAAATTCAAACACTTTCTTCAGTGGCAGAGACGTGAGTCTGTCCCTAGCCTCTGCCAGCTTCCAGGCATGGAAGGATCTATCTTTAGATAAATAGGGCACTAAATCAGCAAAAAAAAAGTTCCATACTAATGCACTTCCTGGCCTTATTTGGTTGGATGCTCTTTTCAGTTAGAAAGTCACAGCTAGTAAAACATCGTTAGCTGTCGAAGAACAAGATAACTTGCAGTAATCACACAAGCAAAGAATCTGAGCCTGGCTTATCATATTTCTTCAGCTGTAGTCATTCACTGTTTAAAGAAGAAGAAGAAAAAAAAGAGGTGAGGTCACAGAGCTGGTTTAACTGACCAAATGAGGATTCCTCAAGCATCAGGAAACATGCAGATGCTGAACAGCTGGCATAGCCAGCTCTAGGCCACTCAGCCTCCGGGTGTAGGAGATGTGGCTGGAGCTTTGGCCTACTAGCTGGATGACTTTCTTATGCTGTCCCGTTACTGTAGTTCTACCACTTTGTGATCTATAAAGTGGCATAGACAGCTGGGGTCATCAAGAGATCCACACTGTTTTTTCTTCTTAGAGAGTGGCTAGTGTAGAAGTAGCACTGATGGACAATCTGTGAGCAACTGAGAACAACGTTGTAATTAAACTGTTTAACTAGCAAATTTAACTATAGCATTTGCTACTCAGAAAGCATTTATCTGTAAAATATTTTTTTTTTAAAGAACAGCAAAAAGCAAGTAGCTGATCTATAAAATTCAAAGTGCATTTTTTCCTGCTTCTAGTGTACTGATAAGAAATGCTCTGGGGCAGCAGGTGTGTGTGTGTGTGTGTTAGCCACTTAGATTTGGTCACTGACAATAGGGACTGTTTCTATTCTTGCACTATTGTGAAACCGGTGCAACTCCACTGACTTCATTGGAGTGGCTTCTGCTATACACGAGTTATGTGTGAGTTAAGCCATCTGAGAGTAAAAATTGACAGAAATCCAAAATAAAGCTTCTCGGATTATGTGAATCCTTTAATCCAGGTGCTGTTGCAGTTTGATGTGCTGTAGTACATATTTCTTCAAAATGACTTCTTGACATTTAAGCATTTTCTATCGACTTTTGAGGGAATAAGCTAGGAACTCTTCTATAATCAATCAGTCAGCAGCAGTACCTATTGTTCTGAAACAAATCCAAATCCAACAAGAAAACAAAGATCCCAATCTCACTACATGAATACTCAAAGTAGACAGTGCTCTCAAAGAATTCAAGGAAGGAATTAGAGTCAAGCATACATGTTGACAGAATTACATGATGCAAAGTTTCAAGGGAAAATATTTAAGTTGTGATTATACTGGGCTCAGATATCATCATTTCATTTATAGGAATCTGTCTCTTTTGATCAGAGACCTTTGCCTACATTAGAAGAGATGCCTTGTCAGAGGCTGCACTTTAAAGAACAGGGGGAAATGAGTTTTGAACTAGTATTTTGCCCATGGGATGAGCTACTGCTACAGTACTACACACAAACATTTCTCTTCAGCTCATTGTTGAAATACTATTTATCCAACTTCCCATTAACTTTAGTGTAAGGGAAGAGAATGAAAACTCCAAATTCAAGGGAGAGCAAAATGCTTACGTTGGTAATGGAAAACTGTTCTTTCCCTGTGACCGAAGTGTTGCTGTCTTGGTCAAGTAGGAAATGAAGAAAGAAAAAAAACAAACAAACTTCAGGAGTTGCCAAGAAATGAAGAACATCTTGAAAGATGGAGTTGTTTCCTACAAAATCTTCACTGGCTTTATATATTTCTGCTTTGCTTTTTGGAATATACTGGCCACACATAAATCACATTAACCAAATTATTTTAAATCAAACAAAGGAGATTGCTGTGTCAGTCTTTTGCAATTGAAATATATTCTACTTTAATATCTACCCAAAAGAAAACTATAAAATAGAAAAATACTAGCAGACCATTTCAAAAGTGTGGTGCCTCTAAAGTAGAGACATAGTTAGAGAGTACAGATGAGAAGATTTCAAAAGGTTTCATGTATCCCTTAACCAGTATCCTAGCACCAACCACTCTCAGTCTTTGGGATAGGTCAACTATGAATGATGTGACTAAGCTCCTTTAAACTGGACTATGCCAAAACATGTTCAGATTGAAATCCAAATTTTCAGCTCAGGCCCATCTCCAATAATCTTCAAAAGTTTGGATGCTGATCTGAAGCTTATTCACGCCACTTAGATCTGCAAAACTGTGTGATCAGCTTTCTTGCAAGACATTTAGTAGTACGTTTAACCAGAGGAAAGTGGTGAAATTCAACAAGAATAATCTTTTTGTATAGTTTTGCTGCACTTCCCATTCATTATAGAGCTAAATTACAGGAAAATGAATGTGAGTGGGGTGGGAGGAATTATTTTTACTTTTTCAAATCTCATAAGTGTTCTGCTCTGATTCTTATAATACCTGAATTTATTCCACCATGCCTAGTTAAGCATGAGCATAAGCAAGCCACAAAGACATTGTCTGGCATGTAATGTTTTAAGAACTATTGGTTGACTACAATATAGTATATTCTTTAAAATCTGTGAGTCATACTAATGTTGGCTGAGGGTCTAGCTCTATATTATAATCTCATTATTGTAATGTTAATATACTTTATAATGAAAAGAGCTAGATTTTACCATAAACATATTTTAATAAATAAACTTAAGACAAAAACTGTAGTAACTGTATTTACAGTAATATAGAATTACTGTAGTTGTATAAACAATAATTTTCCTATAGTATTTTTTTTCTGGGGCTTGATAGCAACAGCATGTCTTTAGGCCTGTGATAAGGTTCTCCCCTATACTAACCCTGGTGGGTTAATATGGGCAAGAGAAAGGCCAATTAGTAATAGACTGCACCTGAAGGAGAGTTAAGATGTGAGGAGACTTAACTGGGGATAAAGTTTGCAGTTACACTCTCTGTTACAAAGTGGGGAGAGAGTAGGAGCCTGTAATAGTGAAGGAAGCAGTCCAGGGAAGGACCAGTAAAGGCTGAGAGAATAGATTTGAACTACTGGTTTGAGGGTACCTGGATTGGAACTCAGCTTAGAAGGTGGACCTGGGTTCCCCTGTAAGCCACATGGGCAGTGTGGTGGATATGGAGGCTTCCTGAGACTGTGTGGAGAGAGACTGTGATGAGACCCTGATGAGAGGACAGTTGTGACTTGGCTGGTGGATTAAGCCACAAAGGAGAGGTGCCGTAGCTTCTGACCAGGGAGAGAGGGAAGAGCAAGCGACTAAGTAACAGGCTGAGTGACTGCCAGATGGGATGTGGACAATGTCAAGCTATTTCCCCAAATGAGTCCCAAGGAGATGCCACTGAGTGGTGAGTAGCACACACCCTGTGACAAGGCCCCATTTATTTTTGGACTCTGCATTTCTGTGGACCATAACAAGCTGATTGGGAGCATAGAGTCAGGGGGCAGCTATTTTATGCTCACCTAGAAAACACTGTATATTGTAAGCCAAGAAATGAAACAGACATTACTGTTCAGTGAAACGTTTTATTCAACTATGGCTTCTGTTCCCCCTGGCAAGGGTAATGAGTCTACAGACCTGTGGTAGCATGGCTGCTCAGCTACTGGGATGGAGAGGAGGGTTAAGAAGTAGAGTGATAAGTGCTCTGGAATGTGCATGGTTGATGTCAGGAATTCCTGCAGGCTTCGGTGTAGTTGTAAGACAATACCACTTGCTCATTCTATGTTGCTGCTAATCCACCCTACAAGGAGGTAGGATGATGTGGTTTCTAAACCGCGAATGAACCAGGTGTTAATACTACTACTCTTTCTTGAGATTTTCCTTCAGAATGTGACATTATGCTCTCAGAGCTAAATCTTCATGCCAGTACCCAACTCGAGTATTATCTAGGCTGGGTCCTGGGCAGATGTGCAGTGAAGGTGGGAGGAGAAATACAGCTTCCCTCAGCTTTGGAGAGGCTATGTGGTGGTTACCTCAGCATATGCTTGAACCCATATGCATATCTTCCATGGGGTGGATGGCTAGACAATTTCACCCACACCTTCTTCATAATCCTCACCAGTCCTCTTTTTTTTTTGCACTGTGGAACTATACTGTGACCTCCACCAGAGTAACCTCCGTGGCTGTGAAGCACATTCATGCTTTAGTGCACGTTAAAAAGGTCAGAAATTGAATAGAGAGCACAGTTTAACAGACTTTTCTCTGATCTGTTTTTATTACTTCTGAAAGCCCCAACCCTGGCCCCAGGATAACTACCTCCTTGTTTGAAGCCTAGCCTTGGTCATGGCAGACCTCCTTGTTTGAAGTCTAATTCCTATATCCCTAACCCTAGTCCTGGCAGACCTAATTCCTACACCCTTAACCCTAACCCTGATATGGGCAGGTCTACCTCCTACAACCCTAGGTATATTTATGTATATTTATTTTTCCCCTCTCCTTCATGCTATGCTAGAGGTTTGAATACATTCACTCACTTTCTGCAAAAATAAATACTTTGATATAAAAGTTTGCTGTATGTATAAAGTCATTGGAACTTGCTTGACTTTGAGCACTTGATGTAAAGTTTGAGAAAAGTGAATTAAAACATCCATTATGTGAGATCTGTAGTGTGCAGATTAGATGCTTCTCTAAGGGACCACTGCCCTTTCAACTGAACTTCACAGACTCAGATTAACAATTGGATCCTAAGGATAATACTCTTCAATAACTGATTTCAGTATGTTTTCTGTATCTTAAGACTGTACATTCCCCTCTGTCATGGGAAATGTGCAGCCTTGTGTGAAAGTCCATGTACTCTTTAGTATCACAAAGAGCATTTGATAATTTTGGTTTCATCAGAATAACAGTTCCTTTATATGCTTTTAAAGAGAAAAATCTTGTGTCATAAATATAAAGGGAAGGGGGAGAGGGTCAGATGCAGTGCTATAAAATCCTCTTACCAGTAAAGGGTTAAGAAATGCAGGTAGCCAGGTTGACACCTGACCAGGCTGGCATCTGACCAATAAGGGGACAAGATACTTTCAAATCTTGGGAGGGGGGAAGGTGTGTGTGGTTCTTTGTCTGAGTCAGAGTGATCTTGGAGACAGAAAGAACCTGCAGAAAAATCAGTCTTCTTCTCACCAAACCTCACTTTTCTAAAGTAAGTTTAGTCAGCACTGCGAATAGGTTTTGTTTGTTTTGCTTGGTGAGCTTTCCCTGTGTTAGAGGGAGGGCTTATTCCTGTTTTTTCTGTAACTTTAAGGTTTTGTCCAGAGGGGGAATCCCTCTGAGTTTGGAAATTGAGTACCCTGTAAAATAGTTACCATCCTGATTTTACAGAGATGATTTTACCTTCTTTGTTTTAATAAAATCCTTCTTTTAAGAAGCTGACTGTTTTCTATGGTTTTAAAACCCCGGGGGTGGGTTTTTAGATCACTGTGTAACTAACTGGTTAGAAGATTATTCTCAAGCTCCCCAGGAAAGGGGGTGTACGGGCTTGACAGGGTATTTTGGGGGGAAGAGGAACTTCAAGTGGTTCCTTTCCCAGATTCCTATTTAAAACACTTGATGGTGGCAGTGAGAGAAGCATTTCTCAGGGTGCAGGGAATTTTGTACCTTGGGGGTTTTAACCTAAGCTGGTAGAAACAAGCTTAGGAGATCTTCATGCGGGTCCCCACGTCTTTACCCTAGAGTTTAGAGTGGGGAGGGAACCCTGACATCTTGCCATTCATTAGCCACAGAAAGTAGTTTCTGAAAACGTATATAGGAGGCAGCTGTGATCTAGCAGACTGAGTTCTGCAGTGGAAGATGGGAGACTTCACACCAAATTACGCTCTTGCATATACCGGCGAACATTTTGTACATCCCAGTTACCCCATGGATAAAATGCCGATGATAATGTTTAACTCCACAAACTGACTTTACATTTATGGATGAAAAACACTATAGAATGTTCTCATGTAAACAGCAAGTTTGCTTGCTGCTCAACAGCATGAAAATAAAATCTTACTGACTAATGAATAGCGCTGCGTGAATAGTGGAAAACATTTCCATGACTATTAATTTGAATTGGAAAACTAGTGTTGATTCAACTGTGCTGGCAGCCTTTTCATGTTGAATCCGAAAATATTTAGATGCTCAAATTTTACAAATATGAATACAAAAAGTGAACGTTCAGCTGACCGGTCTGAACATCTGTCAAGAATAAATATCAAATTATGTGTGATTGTAAAATTTACAATTCAACATTTGTGCCATGTTTACTTACATAGGACATGGAATTCTTTGTTCCCTGATTGGATGACTTATGTATAGGGCCCTACCAAATTCACGGTCCATTCTGGTCAATTTCACAGTCATAGGATTTTTAAAATAATAACTTTCATTATTTCAGCTATTTAAATCTGAAATTTCATGGTGTTGTAATTGTAGGGGTCCTGACACAAAAAAGGAGTTGTGGGGGGGTTGCAAGGTTATTGGAGTGGGGGGATTGTGGTTCTGCCACCCTTACTTCTGCGCCGCTGCTGGCGGAGGTGCTGCCTTCAGCGCTGGGCAGCTGGCCAACAGCCACCACTTTCCGGCCGCCCAGCTCTGAAGGCAGCACAGAAGTAAGAGTTGCAATACCATGACCCCCCTAAAATAACCTTGCGACACCCCCCCGCCCCCTGCTACAACTCTCTTTTGGGTCAGGACACCCAATTTGAGAAATGCTGATCTCCCCCTGTGAGATCTGTATAGTACAGGGTAAAAGCACACAAAAGACCAGATTTCATGGTGGGAGACCAGATTTCATGGTCCGGGGCATGTTTTTCATGGCCGTGAATTTGTTAGGGCCCTGCTTATGTAATTAATCAAAACAGTGAGAACTGCAAATATTACAGCCAAATATAAGGTACAATTCAAATTTTGTATTCTCTTGTAACTTGATGTTATATGTAAGTTACTTCCTATTACTGGTTGTTCAAATTGTGAACATTAGTAATTTTTTTCAGTGATTAATTCTAAGGCTGCAGGTTGCAATTTGAATAATGCATACAAGAATGTTGTTGTGATCTGTTGACAGACAATTTACAAACTGGAAAAAAGGGCAAATTTGACAAATTATGAATTATTTCCATATCTCTACCAATGAGGATTCTCATCAGTCATAAATAATTATTTTATCACTTATTAACCTTATTAGCTTCTCTTCCTACATGTTAAAATAACCACATGGGGCACCATTTTTTCTACTATTTTTTTCCTAATTTAGATTGGGTTTTTAAACACTACAGGATTTAGGATCCTGTGGTCCATAAAGGTGCTAAAAGCTTTTATTTTGTTGTTAGTTTGAATGGTAAGAGCTGTCATTATGTCAACAGTTCCTTTAAAACTGCCTTGACTTGGAAGCAAAGTAAACTGTTTATGACAGACAGATTTTTTTTTTGAACAACCACACTTTTTTGGGGTGTGAAGGTGAAAGACTCAAGATCAGAATTTTGACTATTACACAGTCAGTCTATCCAACAACCCTATTCTGTGTTATTTAATTCCACATGTCTTTTAAGTTATGGCCTATTGTAAAATGAGCATTTAAAAACAGCTAAGAACTTGTTGCATCCAAAGGCAATGGAGCTGATGAGAAAATTGTAATGTTTTACACAATGTGATGTTTTCTTTGCTCATGTGTCAGCTGTGCTGGTTTAGAATGATTTCAAGAGAAACTAAGGCAGCATAGCCTTTATTGGAGATATGTTTGCCATCTAAAGAGAAGTGAATTACAGCTGACAAACACTTCTTCAAGAGCTAAGGCCTGACTCCACAAAGGGACTTAAGTGTGGTTTTGTCCCAGTGATTTTTTAGGAAAAGCCTGAATCAGTTGCCTATGGGAAAGATAGTCATCTAAGAATGGGATCCACAAAAGTCAGCAAGGTAGGCTGAGAGCTGTCTAAGCTAGTCAATGGAAGATGCCAATGAGAGGATGATGTCCTAAGCCCTGCCCCTTTCACCAACATAGGTACCTAAGTCTGGCTGCATGGAGGTACCTATCTCTGCTTGTGATCTATTACTGGGAACTCCTCTTCTGGAGTCAGGCAACTTAGATGCCTAAGTAGTTTCTTCTGAGAATGTTAGGTGCTTGCCTTTCTTCACATATAATAGCTGCTAGGACAGGAGGAGCAGTAGCAGCTTCCTTATAGACTTTTGTCCAGTGGTTAGGGGATTCATCTGGAATGTGGGAGATCCTCCTCCCCTTCAAGTTCCTCTTATGTCTGAACCTGATGAGAAGAGTTTTGAACAGGGATCTGATACCTCTCAGGTAAGTGCCCTAACCACTGGGCTATGGGAAATTCTGATATGGGCATCTCCCCAGTTAAGCTGTACCACTTTAATTATTTAATTGACTAATTAATATTAATTGGCCTAGAGAAACAGTGGGAATCTCTTCATTCCATATCCCACGTGAGTACTTTAACCGCTAGGGTAAGGTTATAAGGGAGCACTACCACCCATAGGCGCCGACTCCGTGGGCTGGGAAAAAAATAGTGGGTACTCAGCACCCACCAGTAGGCCCCCCGATCAGCTCCTCCCTCTCCCCTCCAGCACCTCCTGCCGGCCACAATCAGCTGTTCAATGGCATTCAGGAGGTGCTGTGGGGGAGGGAGAGGAGCATGGACAGAAGCATGGGCAGGAAGAGGTGGGGTGGGAACTTGAGGGAAGGGGTGGAGTGGGGGCTGGGGTGGGGCCTGGGCAGAGCAGGGGTTGAGCACCCTTCTGTGAACTGGGGAAGTCGGTGCCTCTGCCACCACCTCCTCTGTAATTTTGTGTATAGCTAGGTGATCTCTGAGCATCCTACTGGATCAGACACTGCAGACAAGATAGATGGAGGAAAGCCTGTCTTCCCCTGATTCACTGGATCACTCTGGGGCTTAGGCAGGAGATGGGTACTTGGATGCCTAGAGGAGCCATGCACATGCCCGGAGGCAGAAACTTGGGTAGGGACCGTGCTTAATTTGTAATGAAAGGAGCTGGGGCTCAAGCAATTTTTTTACATTAAAAACGGATGCAGCAAGCCTAGAGGTGCCGGGGCTCTGAACTGCCAAGCCTAGAGGTGCCAACAAATTAAGCACTGCAAAAAGTTATAGCTGAGCAAGTTTAGGAGCGTACAGAGTTAGGCAGCAGCCAGGCAGGGGTTTTGTGGATCACAGTGGCACCTTAAAGGGACTTAGGTGAGTCAGATACAATATTTTACTGCCTCTGATAGTGCCATGTGGAAGCTCCCAAAACTTGTGATAGATGGTTAGGTATAGAGTTGTTTTCACTGATTTTCATTTCTAATGTCTCATGAGCTCTGAATTTTTTTTCAAAACGTTCATAATATATCACATACACCCCTCAAGAAACTGCTATGAATCTGATATTACAATAGTCTTAGGCCAATTTATGCTCTGTTTTTGAAGACCATGTTTTCATATAGATGTTCACATCAGTGAAAGAAAAAATGGAATCTATGAAGAATTGTTCCTAAATGGAATATATTTGTTCAGTTTTTAAACGCCTGTTATCAGCTCTTTATTGTCCTTATAAGCAAGCAGCTGAAATTAGTCTATGGCTCAGAAAGGTTGGTATCTCAGCAGTTTTAGCTCTGGTTCTCAAATAGCTTGATAAAAGAAATACAGCACTTTCCAACAATTTTAATGTAATAAGGGCTCTATCCCAATGCTTTTCAGGTGGATTCTGAAAAAAACTTAAAATCTGAGGGCCTGAATTTTAGTTACAGGGAGGTCTCTTTATACCACTCTGGCATGTAAAGGGGCATTGAAGTAAATGTAGATCAAATGTATGCCCCCTTTACAGGGCCTTAGTGTAAATGAAGATCAGACCCTAGGAGTACATCTACTCTGCAATGAAGTACCACAGCATGGCTGCGGCTAGCCTGTGTCAGCTGACTTGGGCTTATGGGGCTAAAAAATTGCCGTTCAGGCTTGGGCTAGAACCCAGGCTCTGAAACCCCAAACATCTACACTGCAATTTTTGGCTGCCCAGCCCAAGCCCGAGACAATTGATCCGGTCTCTGAGACTCTGTGCCATGTTTTTTTTAATTGCAGTGTAGGCATACCCTAAGGGTCGCTTGCATGGATGGAGAAGCAAAAGCATTGCAGCCCCCACTCCCATTTGTGCCATGAAAAAGGAACTCTATGGCAGTTCTCTGCAGGGTTCCATGGAGTGGGGAAACATGAACATGCCAGGTTATTCATAAAACTCCAATTTGCCAGGCTGCAGCCAGCTACTGCAGGGCATGAAGGGAGCATCTAGCTACCTATATCTGCTACTTCCCCAGGCCCTGTAGTAGCTGGCTGCAACTTAGCTGTATGGGTTCTCTAGGAACGACTTTCAGTTAGAAGGGTAAGATTCCACCAGGTGGCTTTGTGGGAGTGTCAGATGAGCAGAGTCCTTTTACTTACGAGGTGCTCACTTGCTCAGGCCCTCATTTTTCCTCACTGTATTGATTTAGTTTAGGTGTCTGGTCAGATGTACATGTAACTTTAGTCATTAAAAATTCAAAACCTGTTTCAGCCTCATAGAAATGAAATGGCTGGAAATAATTTACAATCCAGAAGACAAAGGGCTGCTATTAAGAGATCAGAATAATTTGATTCCAGCCAGGTTTCCATGCAACTTGCTATTATATGAGCTGTGTGTGATTATTAGCATGTTACTGATTTCTATCTATTTATCTGACAGGCACTACAGACAATCCTAAAGACAATGCTTTGTGTGATGTGTATTTGCTCAGAATGCAGATATTTGGGGCTAGAGGTATTTATTTAGGCTGTGATTCACCATTGCCCTGCGTCTTTGGGTAAATCATTACATAAGTGAAAAGTGGGTGCAAAATGTTTTAGTTTCTGATAGTGTTTTTGCCTGCTTGTTACTGGTGTAAATGACTACACATGATGCAGAGCAAAGGTGAATTGGGCCCTTATTTATTCTGACAATGCCCAAAGTGTGCTATGAATTTTAACAAACAAGGAAGACAAGGTCCTTACCTGAAGGAGCTAACAATCTAGACTTGAATCTTATATGGTACAAAGTATCATTGTTCCTTCTGCCTGTGCATCATTATTAAAGAGGTCACTAACTTATTTTATGTAATGTTTCTTCCTTAGTTTATACTAAGTGCTCAATAATAGATATTTGCTACAGTTTGGTATCTTTTTATGTTTGCCCTTTTAAAAATGTCTTCCGCACTTTAAATCTTATCTAAATGGGTTTAGAATCTATTGCTTTTCTCTCATAAATTATGTCCACAAGGATATCTATTAATAAAAAGAGATGCAATTTTTAGTTACGTTCCTTTCTTGAATAAAAACAACAAACATAGAAAAGGTAAATAGCCTTTACAATAATTTTGTTACTTTCAGGCATGAATATATTAGTCAAAAATCACATTTTATTTAAATGAAAGTAGTGTTATTGTAGTTCATTTAATTACAACCCTTAAACTAAGTTGTTTTTTGGCATCTAGGGTTTGATTCTATGAAATGCTGAGAGCCTCTCATGGTCTGAAAATGGGATTTACAGCAGCAGGTGGTCATTATGAATAAAGATGGGGAATAGTGCAGGTTTGACTCTACAACCATCCCCACATGACAACTATGCTTTTATTGTGGTAATCAAAGTCACCATTGCTTTGGGGCACCTGGCTACAGGATCCTTTTAGAAAGTCCTGGATAAGCTAACTTGCTATTTCCTTTTGCTGTTCTCCTGGAGCATTAATATTTATAATGACTTGCCCAGAGACAGACATTACCAACAGTAAGTCATGTAAGAGGGCTATGACATTGCACATTTGCCATCCATCCGAAGTGCTTTAGACTTCACTTATGTTCCCCTCAAGGCACACTCAGACACTTGTGCTTTCAGGAACAGAAAGGGGTTATATAAAGTTCTAAGTGGAATTTTCCAGTTACTCTGCTGTTTATAATAAGAACCACAATTTGAGTGCCAAGTTTAGGTTCTAAGTTATAGTTACCATATTCAGGAACTACTATAGGGGTAAAGAGCAGGAATTCTAACCATCATACTCCTGTGCTGACTCCATTGGGGTCCATGAAAGATTTGTGGGAGAGTCAAAAAGCCAGCAATTACAACACCAAATTGTGTGATAATTGTCTTCATGAACAGCAGTGAGAAGAGACTAGTTTGATGCAGGAGATGGGGGAAATGGTCTAGCAGAAGAAGGATCTGTTGTTTGGACACATTTTTAACATGTCTTGGGCATAGGGTAAGATAAAATAGCCAGGTGCTAAGGGTTCAGTGTCTGGGAAAAATGCTCTATGAAATTACCGCTGCATAAGGCACAGGTCTGCATATATTATTGCCTTTTGGCCAGATGGACACCTGCCAGTGGGACATCAAAGGTCTGCTGACATGGAGGAGGGACATCAGCTCTTCCAGTGACTCAGGGAGAAATGGGGACACAGGACCAACCAGGAAGAAAGTATGAGTGCTTTTAAATTCCCTCCTGCCATTTCTCCATACAAACAGCCAATAAACTATGCTTAGATCTTTCTTTCCCTGCACTAGGAAACAGTATTTTTAAATCCAGTATCCATATATGCAGCCAAATATAAGGCCTTGATACAAAACCCACTGAAGCCAAAGGAATATCTCCCATACTATTGCGCAAAATAGGGAAATATTTAAATGCCCCGAAGTTCTCTAGGCCTACTATCTCTCTTCCTGTAGTGTGCCACTCCCTCTCCCAGAGAAAGACACAGCCCCAATGATTTTGCTAGAGAAGGGGTAGGCAACTTATGGCACGTGTGCCAAAGGCGGCACGCGAGCTGATTTTCAGTGGCACTCACACTGTCCGGGTCCTGGCCACTGGTCTGGGGGCTCTGCATTTTAATTTAATTTTAAATGAAGCTTCTTAAACATTTTAAAAACCTTATTTACTTTACATACAACAATAGTTTAGTTTATGTTAAAGACTTATAGAAAGAGACCTTCTAAAAACGTTAACATGTATTACTGGCATGCAAAACCCTAAATTAGAGTGAATAAATGAAGACGCGACCCACCACTTCTGAAAGGTTGCCAACCCCTGGGCTAGAGATCCCTCCTGATTAGACAGCTAAAACCATCCAAAGAGAGCAGAACTATCTTGTGACATAGGTGATGATCAGTCACACATAAATATAATAAGCATAGTGACCATTTTGCTGCAATTTGGTCAGACAAATAATTTTTCAGGGAGTACAAATAGATCAATTTTGGAAAATCATGATTGGCTGATAGAGAAAAATGGCAACAGGTGTTTATTACTGATCATTCACTGAACTCTGCTTAATTTAATCTTTTCTGCAGGTCCCTACATGCTGCCAAAACAGAACTTTTATCCATTTAGGAGAGTACAATTAAAAGAAGCAGTTCTTTTAAGGATTAGGTTTTTGAGCATTCAGGTTTAGGAAAGTGCAATGAAAACAGATGGGCAAGGAGGAGCAAGTCATCTAAATTAAGCTTTTAATATTCCATTAACTGCTATTGGGAGGAGGTTACTCTACCTCTGAAGAAAATTAGGTGTTTTAAATCAAATCCCTGCTGTGCAAGTCTTTAAGTCTTAATGTTGAATTTAAATTTCCCTTTATATGCTAGATGTGTCTTAGAAGTCGGAGATGAGAAGAATGACATGCAGACAGAGGCACTGGAAGTGGAAGACTAGTTGCCTGCCTCCATCCAGGAGCTTCAGCAAAGATGTACATACATTGTTATCCTCAGCTTTACACATATACACCGTGCACCTCCTAGTAAACATAGTCTGCTGTGTGTGTGTATTTGTCTATATATCTGTGCCATTTATTGCACAGTTCACATGCAATTTACCATACAGTACTTTGAAAATGGACCAGCCCAGGAATCCACTGTTATCAGCTGGAGCCATCACTGAGTGCGGAGTTGGAATCCTGGCTTTGACCTCTTGCTCTCCCCCAGATGGTAGTTATAGGGAATATGCTATAACTTATATCTGCAAATGAGGGGAAAGGAGTGGTTTGTGCTACTGAAAGAACAGCCTTTTCTAGCCATTTGAGGCATGATTTTTGGAGATGCTGCAGTGCTAATCGATTTTAACTGAAGGAGTGAATAATCAACACCTCTGAATATCAGACATTTGGAGAGAAAAAAGGGTTTCAGTAGCGCTTTTATTTTCATTTCTCATCCTTTTTGCTAATTCATCATCCCTTTTAACTGCTCAGGCTTTGATCTCTTTGATTTACAGATTTTCCCTTCATTTCCTATGCATGCTCTTCTTATATACAGCCCCACATCTATGCTTTCTCTTTAGTTTTCTTTTTGTGAATTTGAAAGTTGAGTTTGAAAGCTTCAGACATAAAAAACAAGTAATGCATTATGTGGGAGATGATGCTGAATTTCTTCAGCCTCTCTCTGTGATGTTGCACTGCAAATATAATAAAATAGTAATAACCAGTCATGGTACTTAAAAGTATATGAAACTCTCCCCACCCCCAAAAAAGACCACCCCTATCATCCATCACAGCAAAGGCTTGATCACGTACTATTGGAAGATATGATGGTGGTATTCTTAAACACTGGGTAGTATTGGAGGGTAGATCCCTATCAAGCTAAGACTGAGGAGGAAGCAGGCATAAATATCTGCCAAATTCTATGGAATTAAATATAAATTCTGCTATGAGAATAACAAGATTCTTCTTTTGTAGGAAAGATCCCCATAATTGGTTGTAAGTTTAAAAACCCAACCAGCTAAAAAACCTTCTGGTAAAAAGGTTACTTTTGAATTGACTCAAATGGCATGCTTCTATTAAATATGGAAAACTCATGCTATAGTTTAACATGATCTGGCTTTATAGAAATGATTTTGGTTTACCCACATGCTTATGAACTCTGGCAGTCCTAGCTGCTATTTTAAATGATCTAGTCCCCAGAAGCACTGCCCTCTGAAGGGGTAGGTACCTTCATGGCTAATGTTATAGAGCTGGTTATTGTCAATTTGCCAGTTTGAAAATTAGGTGATTCTCTTTTAGAAGGTTGTAGTATATGCCCACTGAAAAGTCAGGTATCCCCTTGGAACAATGTACCCATCAGCAATCAGGTGAGCCAATTAATTTAAATCTCTCTCTCTAAAAATATATTTCGAAAGCACTTTAAAAATCATGGGATTAAATTAAGCTCTGCTATCCCAGTGTGAATCTGGAGTATTTAAGAGCAGAATTAGGACCATGATATTATGGTGGAATTTGAAAGGTTTTGGTTTCCAAGTTCTCCAGCTAGCTGGCAGCCTGGGAGTAAACATGATGATTGGTAGTAAAAATTTACAGTATTGGACCATTAAGTAGTAGTTATTTTTTTCAGGAGATGGGATTTTTCTGGCTGCATCTCTTACTGAGACGAACATTATATCCAGCACATTGAATGAGTATATGGGATAAATGCAGAGGTCCTTACTCAGGCAAGTTCCCGTTACTGAGTTTGGTGCTGGTAGTTTGATGCTATATAGAACCTATGTGTAATATCTAGATATAAAATGAAATTGTTTAAAAATTTCATATCTAGACAAAGTGTGCCCTGAACTCATGACCAGGTCAGTTCAGTCACAGGAATTGTTCAAGGCAGAAAAACTGCTTGGTGTCAAAGCAGCAGTATTGTATGTCTTAGTTACAATAGTACCCTTTGTGGATTTCACAAAGGGTACTTGTACTGCCTTCTGATGTTAGATATAGAGATATGAAACCTCAGATAACTACCTCATTTACTATCTTTCAATATACAACCAACATCAAATTACATCAAGTTAAATGTCATAGACATAGGCATGGGTGTTACATATCAACAATCTTGTCATTTCAATTTTATTTTCATTCAATGTGGTCTGTAGCTTGGTAAAATCTCATCCTTACAGCACAGTACCCGAGGCTTCTAGTTTCTAGCACAGGTCAGAAATGCCAAACATGATGAAAAAGTGGAAGCACTCTACAGCATGCTACAAACAGACTGCCTGTGGCTGACTCTCAAAGGCTTGCCAGGTTTATCAGCCAAACTTGAGTTAGAGCATGTTACTCCCTCAGTTGTACTACTGGCACACATTAATGATGGAACTGACAGTCCATTCTTTTTCCTCCTCCTCTTCTGAATGAACTGTGAAAAGACCACAAGAAGATGCAGTACAAATAACAGGAGCTAAAGCATTTGCAACATGGACTATGCCTGATAGTGGGAGTAGAAAAACATCCTTTCATCAACCAGTATTCCTTTGTGAATCCCCAGAAGATAACTACAGTCCTGAATCTGAGGAAATGCTGGAAAAGGAATAGGAGGATTGAAGGGGGACAAATGTAAACACAAAACAAATGAACACCCTAGAAACTCCCATAAAGGGGAAAGAGTCCACTGGCAGACTACTTGCTCTATTGGTGACAAAAGCCGCAGGCTATCAACATCCTCAGCTCACATGTGAATATATTTGTTTTATCCAAGAAAATGTCCAAGAGTTTTATCTGACTTTAATTCCAAAGAAATGAAAATCTTTGGCAAGTGTGATGTCCATAATGGCATATCACCACCCCACAGACAGAACCACCTGTGACGTTGCACTCCATATGCTTTATGAAAACATACTTATGAACATGAATATTATGTAACTGGAATATGCTTTATGCAAAAGGTCTCTTGTAAGGTATCATTACAAAGCTTATCTACTGAGTGTGTTCATCCTATTTGTATGCATTTATGATTCTTGTATCTGAAGCTAGAAATATGAAGTATAACTCTGAGGTCCTATTGTAATTATGCAAAGTGTGAGCCATTAATGGTGATTTAGAATCTTGATGGCTCCCATTGACTAGAACAATTGGTTGTGGATGGTTTATTTACCTGCAAGCCTTCCTGTGTATGTGTGGGCCAGCCAGTGGGTAATGAAGAATGAGGTCTTACAGTGACATGTGACCATGTCACATGATACCGTAATCCATTTTAAATCTGGTACTTTTCCATTTAGAAGGAGGGGTGGGGACCCAGAGAGACAAAGGAGTCCCGCCTTGTGCCAAAGCTATAAAAGGGGGTGGAACAGAACAAAGAGGGCTGTCAGTCATGAGAACACCCCTGGTTTCCACTTCAGATGTTTGCTGGAACTAACAAGGACTGTACCAGGGAAAAGGATTGGACCCAGGCTAGGAAGGAGTCTAGTCTGTGAAAGAAGATTATTGGAACATCTCTACAGGCAAAAATCTCACCCTCAATCAGTTTCTTAATGTATTAGGCTTAACTTGCGTGGTTTTGCTTTATTTTGCTTTGTTCTGTCTGTTATTACTTGAAACCACTTAAATCCTACTTTTTATACTTAATAAAATCACGTTTGTTTATTAATACCTGGGGGAGCAAACAGCTGTGCATCTCTCTCTCTCCCAGTGTTATAGAGGGCGGACAATTTATGAGTTTACCCTGTATAAGCTTTATACAGAGTAAAATGGATCTATTTGGGGTTTGGATCCCATTGGGAGCTGGGTGTCTGGGTGATGGAGGCTGGTGACCTGCAGAGCAGTTTTCAGTTAAGCCTGCAGTTTTGGGGGCATGGCCTGGACCCTGGGTCTGTGTTGCAGCAGGCTAGTGTGTCTGGCTCAACAAGGCAGGGTTTTGAAAGTCTCAAGCTGGCAGGGAAAATGGGCTCAGAGGTAATTCCAACACATCAGATGACAGTCCCAAGGGGATCTCTGTGACTGAACCCGTCACACCACCATCCAATGTCCCAGGGATTGCCAGTTGAAGGGTATGTCTACACTACGAAATTATGTTGAATTTATAGAAGTCGAACTTTAGAAAGCGATTTTATACAGTCGATTGTGTGTGTTCCCACTAAGCGCATTAAGTCAGTGGAGTGCATCCTCAATACCATGGCTAGCATCGACTCATGGAGCGGTGCAGTGTGGGTAGCTATCCCACAGTCCCCACAGTCTCCGCTGCCCATTGGAATTCTGGGTTAAGCTCCCAATGCCCGATGGGGCAAAAACATTGTCGTGGGTGGTTTTGGGTACATGTTGTCGGTCTCCCCTCCCTCGCTCCCTCCCTCCATGAAAGCAACAGCAGACAATCATTTCGCAGCTTTTTTTCTGGGTTACCCATGCAGACGCCATATCATGGGAAGCATGGAGCCCGCTCAGCTCACCGCTGCTGTTGTGAGCAATTATAAACACATTGAGCATTATCCTGCAGTATGTGCAGAACCTGACTAGGAGACACCAGCATGAGGACGATTGTGAGGACGACATGGACACAGACTTTCCTGAAAGCACGGCATGTGGCAATTGGGACATCATGGTGACAGTGGGGCAGGTTGATACAGCGGAACGCCAATTCTGGGCCCGGCAAACAAGCACAGACTGGTGGGACCGCATAGTGTTGCAGGTATGGGATGATTCCCAGTGTCTGTGAAACTTTCGCATGCGTAAGGCCACTTTCCTGGAACTTTGTGTTGCTTTCCCCCACCCTGAAGTGCAGGAATACCAAGATGAGAGCTTTCCTGACAGTTGAGAAATGAGTGGCGATAACCCTGTGGAAGGTTACAATGCCTGACTGCTACCAGTCAGTTGGGAATCAATTTGGAGAGGGCAAATCTACTGTGGGGGCTGCTGTGATCCAAGTAGCCAAGGCAATCACTAACCTTCTACTAGCAAGGATAGAGACTCTGGGAAATGTGCAGGTTATAGTGGATGACTTTGCTGCAATGGGATTCCCTAACTGTGGTGGGGTGATAGACAGAATGCATATCCCTATCTTGGCACCGGACCACCTTGCCAACTAGTACGTAAACCACAAGGGGTACTTCTCAATGGTGCTGCAAGCACTGGTGGATTACAAGGGATGTTTCACCAACATCACTGTGGAATGGCTGGGAAAGGTGTATGACACTTGCAACTTCAGGAACTCCAGGCTGTTTAAACAGCTGCAAGAAGGGACTTACTTCTCAGACCAGAAAATTACTGTTGGGGATGTTGAAATGCCAATAGTTATCCTTGGAGACCCAGCCTACCCCTTGCTCTCATGGCTCATGAAGCTGTACACAGGCAGCCTGGACAGTAGTAAGGAGCAGTTCAACTATAGGCTGAGCAAGTGCAGAATGGTGGTAGAATGTGCCTTTGGACGTTTAAAAGCTCGCTGGTGCTGTTTGCTGACTAGGTTAGACCTCAGCGCAACCAATATTCCCATTGTTATTGCTGCTTGCTGTGTGCTCCATAATATCTGTGAGAGTAAGGGGGAGACGTTTATGTCAGGGTGGGAGGTTGAGGCAAATCGCCTGGTGGCTGATTTTGAGCAGCCAGACACCAGGGTGATTAGAAGAGCACAGCTAGGTGCGCTGCGCATCAGAGAGGCTTTGAAAACCGGTTTTATGACTGGCCAGACTACTGTGTGACAGTTGTGTGTGTTTCTCTTTGATGCAAACCCTTCCCCTTTGTTGATTTTAATTCCCTGTAAGCCAATCACACCCTCCCGCCCCTTCGGTCACAGGTGACAAAAAACCATGCATTCTTTCTTTATTGTTTTTTTTAAAGTGAGATAACTGACAAGGTAGCCCAGGTGGGATGGGGGAGGAGGGAAGGACAAGGCCACACTGCTTATTGTAGCCACACTAGAAATAAAAACTTATTGAATGACAGCGTTCTGTTGCTTGGGCCATCTTCTGGAGTGGAGTGGCTGGGTGCACGGAGCCTTCCCCCCCGCGTTCTTGGGCGTCTGGGTGAGGAGGATATGGAACTTGGGGAGGAGGGCAGGTGGTTATATAGGGGATGCAGCGGCAGTCTGTGCTCTTGTTGCCATTCCTGCAGCTCCACCAGACGCCTGAGCATGTCTGTTTGCTCCCCCATTAGCCTCAGCATCACATCCTGCCTCTTCTCATTGCACTCACTGTATGATTTCCTGGCCTCTATCACTGTATGCCTCCATGCATTCAGCTGTGCCCTATCAGTGTGGGAGGACTGCATGAGCTCGGAAAACATGTAATCGCGAGTGCGTTTTTTTCACCTTCTAATCTGTGATAACCTCTGGGACGGAGATGATAGGGGGAGCCGTAGAAACATTTGCACCTGCGGGGGGATAAAAAGGGAGAGTAGAATTTAAGAAGAGACATTTCTGAGAACAAAAGGGAGACTCTTTCACAGTGAATCAAGCAACTTACAGCAGACATCACATGTGCTTTAGGTACAAGGTTGCATTTTGCCTTTTATATTGAGTGCCTGCTGGTATGGTGACACATCACACATGGCTGGGCAACAGAATTTGCTTTCCAGGCTGCCATGGTAAGCCAAAGGGTACGCAGGGTTGGCTTCTTCCGCCTTCATAACATATGGGAATGGTTTCAAACTGCAGCAACCTCCTTTCCCATAGCAAGCAATGCCAGTTGGGTTGGCCATTTAAAAGGAGGGGCTGCGTTTTTTGGGTGGATGTGCAGCACAACCCTGCCCCCACAACCACCGCGTGGCGATTCTCTGGGTTGATCCCTTCACCCCTCTCCCCACCGTGTGGCTATTATCAGGGATGATCCCTTTTAGTCAAATGCAAACAGCCCAGCATGAACGGGGTCCTTTGACTGTTCCCTTACAAAAATTCCCCTATTTCAACCAGGTTAACATGAATGATATCACTCTCCTGAGGCTAACACAGAAAGATAAAGATCGAATGTTGCTTGAATGCGACCAAAGCCCAGGACCATTTGCTGCCATGCTTTGTGCTACAGTGATTCTAGACTACTTGCTACTGGCTTGGTGTGGTAAAGTGTCCTACCATGGAGGATGGAATAAGGCAGCCCTCCCAGAAATCTTGTACAAAGGCTTTCAGAGTACCTTCAGGAGAGCTTCATGGAGATGTCCCTGGAGGATTCCCGCTCCATCCCCAGACACATTAACAGACTTTTCCAGTAGCTCTACTGGCTGCGAATGCATCTCAAGTCTTCAGGGCAAATAAAACATTAAACACAATTGCTTTTAAACCCTGCAGTGCCTTCTCTGGCTTCAGGGTCCGGGAACCAGCCTTGGGAGGGTATTGGCTCCAGGGTGATGAAAAGGTCCTGGCTGCCGGGGAGAATGGATTCTCCACTTGCCTGCTGCGCATTCTCCTCCTCCTTCTCCTCCTTCTCCTCTTCCTCATCCACAAAGTCCTCCTCCCCGTTGCGTGAGACTCCCCCCTTGCAGATGTCCACAGACAGTGGTGGGGTAGTGGTAGGGTCCCCCCCTAGAATGCCATGCAGCTGATCATGGAAGTGGGGATCATAGACCCTGAGTGACCATTTGCCTCCTTTGTCTTTTGGTAGGCTTGCCTGAGCTCCTTAACTTTCACACAGCACTGCTGTGTGTCCCTGTTGTAGCCTCTCTCCACCATGTCCTGTGCGATTTTGGCATATATATTAGCATTTCTTCTTTTTGACCGGAGTTTGGCCTGCACAAATTCTTTTCCCCATATGACAATCAGATCCAGTGTGTCTCTTCAGTCCATGCTGGAGCTCGTTTGCGATTCTGGGACTGCATGGTCATTTGTGCTGCTGAGCTCACCACGCTGACCAAACAGGAAATGCAATTCAAAATTTCCCGAGGCTTTTCCTGTGTACCTGGCTAGTGCATCAGAGTTGAAAGCGGTCACATTGGAGCACTCTGGGATAGCTCCCGGAGGCCAATACCATCGAATTGCGTCTGCACTACCCCAAATTTGACCCAGCAAGGTCGATTTTAGCGCTACTCCCCTCGCCGGGGAGGAGTACAGCAGTCGATTTTAAGAGCCCTTTAGGTCGACGGAATGGGTTTGGTTGTGTAGATGCATTGCTTATAAAATCGACCTAACGCGGCTAAATTTGACCTAACCTCGTAGAGTAGACCAAGGCTAAGGAAGTGATGATAATTTTTAACAACGTATTCATTCTACCCCCCTTTTCCTCTTCCAGTGAACTTTTAAAGCAGCAAATCTGCTCTAGGGACGTCTAATAAGAAGTTGGGGGTGGGGGCACCAACTCCTTGAGTCAGGCAGTATTCTAGTTCCTGGCCATTTCTAGTTTCAGATCTAAAGATGTTTAGACAGTTATGGACAACACTGAAATATGACAGTAGTGACTCATAGAGAAAGCAGGTATAACAGAATGAAGAAGGAATAAGGGCAGGATAAAGTTATAGCAAGAAATCCTGTCCTCACTGAAGTCAATGGGAATATTGCCATTGACTTCAGTGGGGCCCATGATTTCAACCATAGACTGTTATAGAGGATTGCAATCATTCTTTCTGTGGAGTGGGCTATAATTTGCTGTTTGGGAAATATAAAAGCCACTGCTAATCACATCTGCAGTACATACCACATAACATTTTATTTATGGTAGTTCAGGCCTAGGAAATAATAAACAATGTCCACAATATGATTAGAAAATATTTTTGCCACATTATAATGCCTACATATTACTTAAGAAAGAATGGTGGTAATGGAAATACAATAGTCTCGCAAAACTCTACTCAGTCATTTACCCCTTGTGACTAATTGTTTTGAGTCAGTAAAATATTAGTTTTATTGTCATCATATATGTGGGTGAGTGGATTTTTTTTTTTTGGTACCTGGGCTGGTAACATTTCATGACATTCTTTGTAAGGTGTCAATGAAAACATACCCTAGCTTACATACTAGTTAAACTCTCCTTAATCTCACTCACTGCCTAGTATACTGCATTATGAAAAATAGCGATGTCCATCAGTTCCTCTACCTGACACATACAGATCCCTGGAAATATGTCCTTATAAACATTTCCCTCATCTCTAAATCTAGAACCTCTTTTAGACAGCACATATTGTACCATGGTTACATTCCAGTTCCTCTGCTCCCATGAATAACCAAGGACAAAGTGTGCACTACCCTATCACTTACCTTTAAATATCCATCCATAAGATGAAATTTAACTTTCT
Organism: Chelydra serpentina; assembly: GCA_037349315.1. Classification (NCBI taxonomy): domain Eukaryota; kingdom Metazoa; phylum Chordata; order Testudines; family Chelydridae; genus Chelydra; species Chelydra serpentina. Next base: position 37,055,940 of record JBAIAC010000042.1, read on the forward strand.
TTTAGGATTGTCTTCTAGTTTTGGGAGCAGTTACTGAAAATACTCAATGCAAAAGGCAAGTCTGAAAACGTAAATCAAAATGCCATTGGTCAAACATGAAAACATAAATCAAACAAACATGAGTTAAACTGTAAAATATTTATGCACTCTAAGACTGATTGTAGTTCTTCGCTGCTTTTTAAAAGAGGGACTCAATATGACATGGCAATTTAGGAAATATTTTGGAGGAAGGAGACCAGGAAACACATCTAAATGTGTTTCTCATAATATTTTCTTCTACAAATACTTGCTTTTTTAGAATGGTTTGTGGCAGCTGCTCTTATTGCTGCCCTTGGTTTATTCATCCTTTAGATTACACACTTACATTTGACACAATCACACACAGTTTTAAGAATCTAGCTTTTCTAATTTTCACAGAAAGTTTTATCTGTCAAGTTCCCTCCCAAAGATTACCAACTTTGGACCTAGTTTACCCATTTGTATAAGCAGATGGAATTATATTGAAGTCAATGGCATTACATATATGTGGCGTCTATTTCCGGAGTGACTTTCGCTTTTTATTTCCTCCAAAAAACATTCTTTAAAAAATATCTAAGATTCTTGGTTTCTTTTGTTGTTGTGGTTTTTCTTCTTGGTCCTGGCCATTCTGTGACCTTTTATAACAAGGTGGCTCAAATTGTACAGTGTCCATATGTCACACAAAAGTATTTTTAAGGTGCTTCTCAGCATGGTATATGTCAGTAAGTGAGGTCTCATTGATCCAACGTATGTAAAATTTAATATTTTTTAGTAGATCTGACACGGAACTTTGCATTTTCGTTATTAAATGCATTGCATACGGCTGTTAAATGTTAAGCTCTATGGTGAGACAGCATAGTCCAGTGTATGGGGCAGTTCTAGTTCCAGCCCTGCTCTTGATCTGTCGTATGACCTTGGGTAAGTCTTTTTTTTTTGGCCTTTGTTTCTTCTTCCACCCTTTTGCTGACATGTCTATTTAGACTGGAAGCCTATAGGGAAAAGGAACGGTCTCTTACTGTGTGTTAGGCATTGTACAAACACAAATGGGTCCATATCTCTGTTGAGATCTTTGGGTCATATTGTCATATAGTAAAGCAAGAAAAATCCAGCAAAAATGTCTTTTCACCTATGAAAGCTGGAATTCATGTAATGTATGGTGCATGGGGGCAGTAGAAAACTGGTTTATCTGCTCCCTGTGGAACCCCGCCATTTTGAGCAGCATGGTTTTTTTTTTGAGCTGGATTTTTGCGCTACTTCTCTTAACTCTCTCCTCTCTAAAAGAAACAATTGAAAATTACTACAAACAACATCTAAATTTAAGGAAGTAACTATCTCTTGGGAGAACTGTCCACTCCGATGCAATAAAATGGACTGTAAATGGTCCACATTCAGCCAGTACACCCAGGCAAAGGGTCCTGGCAGCAGCAAGTTCACTGGGCTGTGCGTGTGTGACAAGGGAGCAGAGGCAGGAAAACTGGGAGACATGCTGATTTAACAAGCCCTCATCAGCAGAGCTGCCATGGAACTGGTATGAGTCATGAGGGCACTCCCCGAACTCTGAGTTGTTTGTCCTCTAATGCACCTGTAGACTTGCAGGTGGCACTCACCCCCTTCTCCTAAGTATGCTCCAGCTGCAGCTATACAGAAACTCTCTGGAACATTCAGTCAGTTCTCTTCAAGAGTGAGAGCAAGAGATCCCAAATTTAAGATTTAGTAGATTGTACCATAACATGGGTAAATGACATTTTTTGTAAGCAGAAAAGTATCCCAAAAGATGTAAGAAATATCTGCAGAAAAGCTGCTTCAAGAATAGGAGAGGCAGTGTCTGAGACAAGGTGGGCGGATGAATGAAAATCCTGCATGATGGTACCTTCAAAGGAGCCAAATTACAGTAATTTGCTGGGTCCAGATCCTCAGCCAGAGTAAATCAGGAAACCTCCACTAAAGTTAGTGGCATTATACTTATTACACCACTGAGGATTTGGCTGCCTATCTTTAAAGATACCATCTGCACAGGGTTCTCGCTCTTGCAGAGTAAGTAGCTCAAGAGATGTCTCAAATAACAAAACAGTTATTGTAATAAAGTACTGCAAGTATCTATAGGAGCCCAGTGCACAATAGGATGTTTATTTTCTTTTTTAGCTAGGAGGGATGAGATACTTCTGAAAAGCAACAAAGGCATAAAAATTGAGTTTTTCTTAAAAAAAGAGAATCAATTCCTGAACAAAAACACTGAAGGAATTTCATCCCCCCAAAGCAACTAACCAAACAACCCCCCGCCTCCAACCCTCACCCTCACCCTTTAAATTATCCTTAAATTTACAAATCTAAATTTACATAACCAGACAACACATGAGTTAGAACGACAACTTTAACTTGGATATGTTGCATATATATATAGCATTTGCTATAATTGTTCTGGTTAAATGCTTAGCATAACATGTGAAAATTATTTTACATAAATATTATGTTAAAAATATTAAGGTTGCAAAGTCAAGCTCTCAAAAGTTAAGACATGCCAGAAGTAAAGTTACTTGTGCAACCTTACTTTGGCCCTCTTGTTTGTATGCATTATGATACAGACTTCAATTACATAATCCTGTACTAGTTTTTCCACAGGACCTTTGTTTACTCAGTGTGCAGGATGGACAGGGGCACTTAATGAGCAGCTGTTAAATGTGGTGTGTTTATCCTCACTATTCAAATCTTGCTGTAAGGACAGAATTATTCATTTTCTCATTGGCTTTTCCATACTGATCATCACTATAGTATCTGAGTGCTTAATGAATATTAATTTTCACAAAAACCCTGTGAGATGAGTGAGTATTACCCCCATTTTACAGATGGGAAACTGAAGTTAAAAGTATCTACTAATTTTGGATGCTTAATTTGAGATACCTAGGCCCTGATTTTTCAGAGTCCTTAGTAGAGCTGGCCAGAGACTAACAATGCCATTTTGTAAACAATGCCATTTTTTTGGAGGTTTTTAAGCCACAGGAGCCCAGGGCTACAATTGTAGGGAAGGTTCTCCTCAGCCCTGGGATGGAGTATGTTTAGTGCAGACCAAATCTTCTGAGAGTTTAGCTGTGACACTCTAGCAAGTCTCCGCTGAGCATATGTGAATTGTGAGCTTTTTTTTTTTAAAAAAGCTTATAATTTGGCCAACTTCAGATGGATTGTCATGGGATTGGCAAAAGGCACATCCCTGACACAAAAGCTATTTCCTTGCTGAATTTCAAGTCCCTGCTCCAAAGCATAAAAGACTCTGGAGCTTCTTAAAAAAAAGGTCAGCAGGATTTTTTTTTAACATTGGCAAAACAATATATTTTTCCCTAGTCTTGATCTTGGAAATGGCAGAACAATTTTGGCTTTTCAATTGAAAAAAAATCTGCGTGAGGCAGACACCAGAATGGAAAACATCCGCTTAAAGTTTGGCCAAAAGTTCTAAACTACTTGTAGCGGGATGATTACCCCGCTCTGGCCCTGAAGGGATTAAAACACCCCTGCAGAGGGCTGCGGCTGGGGAAAGAAGCAAAACTAGGCTGATTGGGGAATCAGCCAGAGCTGTGGCCAGCTCATAGATTCATAGATTCTAGGGCTGGAAGGGACCTTGAGAGGTCATCGAGTCCAGCCCCCTGCCCTCATGGCAGGACCAAATACTGTCTAGACCATCCCTGATAGACATTTATCTAACCTACTCTTAAATATCTCCAGAGATGGAGAGTCCACAACCTCCCTGGGCAGTTTATTCCAGTGTTTAACCACCCTGAGAGTTAGGAACTTTTTCCTAATGTCCAACCTAAACCTCCCTTGCTGCAGTTTAAGCCCATTGCTTCTTGTTCTATCCTCAGAGGCTAAGATGAACAAGTTTTCTCCCTCCTCCTTATGACACCCTTTTAGATACCCGAAGACTGCTATCATGTCCCCTCTCAGTCTTCTCTTTTCCAAACTAAACAAACCCAATTCCTTCAGCCTTCCTTCATAGGTCATGTTCTCTAGACCCTTAATCATTCTTGTTGCTCTTCTCTGGGCCCTCTCCAATTTCTCCACATCTTTCTTGAAATGCGGTGCCCAGAACTGGACACAATACTCCAGCTGAGGCCTAACCAGCGCAGAGTAGAGCGGAAGAATGACTTCTCGTGTCTTGCTCACAACACACCTGTTAATGCAGCCCAGAATCAAGTTTGCTTTTTTTTGAAACAGCATCACACTGTTGACTCATATTTAGCTTGTGGTCCACTATAACCCCTAGATCCCTTTCTGCCGTACTCCTTCCTAGACAGTCTCCTCCCATTCTGTATGTGTGAAACTGATTGTTCCTACCTAAGTGGAGCACTTTGCATTTGTCCTTATTAAACTTCATCCTGTTTACCTCTGACCATTTCTCCAATTTGTCCAGATCATTTTGAATTATGACCCTATCCTCCAAAGCAGTTGCAATCCCTCCCAGTTTGGTATCATCTGCAAACTTAATAAGCGTACTTTCTATGCCAATATCCAAGTCATTGATGAAGATATTGAACAGAGCCGGTCCCAAAACAGACCCTTGTGGAACCCCACTCGTTATACCTTTCCAGCAGGATTGGGAACCATTAATAACTACTCTCTGAGTACGGTTATCCAGCCAGTTGTGCACCCACCTTATAGTAGCCCCATCTAAGTTGTATTTCCCTAGTTTATTGATAAGAATATCATGCGAGACCGTATCAAATGCCTTACTAAAGTCTAGATATACCACATCCACCGCTTCTCCCTTAACCACAAGACTCGTTATCCTATCAAAGAAAGCTATCAGATTGGTTTGACATGATTTGTTCTTTACAAAGCCATGCTGGTTATTCCCTATCACCTTACCACCTTCCAAGTGTTTGCAGATGATTTCCTTAATTACTTGCTCCATTATTTTCCCTGGCACAGAAGTTAAACTAACTGGTCTGTAGTTTCCTGGGTTGTTTTTATTTCCCTTTTTATAGATGGGCACTATATTTGCCCTTTTCCAGTCTTCTGGAATCTCTCCTGTCTCCCATGATTTACCAAAGATAATAGCTAGACGCTCAGATACCTCCTCTATTAGCTCCTTGAGTATTCTAGGATGCATTTCATCAGGTCCTGGTGACTTGCAGGCATCTAACTTATCTAAGTTATTTTTAATTTGTTCTTTTTTTATTTTATCTTCTAAACCTTCCCCCTTCCCATTAGCATTCACTATGTTAGGCATTCCTTCAGACCTCTCGGTGAAGACCGAAACAAAGAAGTCATTAAGCATCTCTGCCATTTCCAAGTTTCCTGTTACTGTTTCTCTCTCCTCACTGAGTAGTGGGCCTACCCTGTCCTTGGTCTTCCTCTTGCTTCTAATGTATTGATAAAAAGTTTTCTTGTTTCCCTTTATTCCTGTAGCTAGTTTGAGCTCATTTTGTGCCTTTGCCTTTCTAATCTTGCCCCTGCATTCCCGTGTTGTTTGCCTATATTCATCCTTTGTAATTTGTCCTAGTTTCCATTTTTTATATGACTCCTTTTTATTTTTTAGATCTTGCAAGATCTCGTGGTTAAGCCAAGGTGGTCTTTTGCCACATTTTCTATCTTTCCTACCCAGCGGAATAGTTTGCTTTTGGGCCCTTAATAGTGTCCCTTTGAAATACTGCCAGCTCTCCTCAGTTGTTTTTCCCCTCAGTCTTGATTCCCATGGGACCTTACCTATCAGCTCTCTGCGTTTATCAAAATCCGCTTTCCTGAAATCCATTGTCTCTATTTTGCTGTACTCCCTTCTACCCTTCCTTAGAATTGTGAACTCTATGATTTCATGATCACTTTCACCCAAGCTGCCTTCTACTTTCAAGTTCTCAACGAGTTCCTCCCTATTTGTTAAAATCAAATCTAGAACAGCTTCCCCTTTAGTAGCTTTCTCAACCTGCTGAAATAAAAAGTTGTCTGCAATGCAGTCCAAGAACTTATTGGATAGTCTGTGCCCCGCCGTGTTATTTTCCCAACATATATCTGGATAGTTGAAATCCCCCATCACCACCAAATCTTGGGCTTTGGATGATTTTGTTAGTTGTTTAAAAAAAGCCTCATCCACCTGGTTAGGTGGCCTGTAGTAGACTCCTAGCATGACATCACCCTTGATTTTTACCCCTTTTAGCCTAACCCAGAGACTCTCAACACTTCCGTCCCCTATGTCCATCTCCACCTCAGTCCAAGTGTGTACATTTTTAATATATAAGCCAACACCTCCTTCCTTTTTCCCCTGTCTGTCCTTCCTGAGCAAGCTGTACCCATCCATACCAACATTCCAATCATGTGTATTATCCCACCAAGTTTCAGTGATGCCAACAATATCACAGTTGAATTTATTTATTAGCACTTCCAGTTCTTCCTGCTTATTACCCATACTTCTCGCATTTGTATACAGGCATCTAAGATACTAATTTGATCTTGCCTCCCAGTTTTGCCCTGACCCTCCTATCTCTTTGTCATTAGAGCCCACGCTCCCTCCTATTTCTGACCCATCTCCCAGGTCCCCATGTTCTCCACTTACCTGTGGGCTTTGCTCACCTGTCCCCGTCGAACCTAGCTGGCCCTTATAAGAGGGCTATGGGCCAGGAGCTGAAGAATCTCTCTCTGGCTGTAGAAAGAGAAGGACCTGGCTGTATGGGAGACCAAAGTACCTAAAGTGGAGCAGGGCTGGGGAATAGGGCAAGAGGAGCTGGGGAGCTCTAGCCTGGCAACTCCCTAGACTGCAGACCTTGTGCAGGGCCTAAAACAGATACTGGGGTTGCAAAGGTGCAGCCCGGGCTAGGCAGACGCAGCAGGTCAAAACCCCACTTGCCAATGATGAGTGGCCATTACAGACTGCAGTCTGCCCCAGTGAGCGGGGTCAAGATGGTGACTGGCAGTAGCCACTGAGGCAAGGTGGGGATTGAGGGCTGGGGGTTCCCCTGGGAGGGGAGACCCAGATCTGTGGGTTACTGCAATGGGCAGAACCCAGAGACAAAGGGGCACTGCCAGGGGCAGCACCCCAAGCTAAAAGGGCACTGGGGTCTGGGAGGGACATGGGGCCAGCAGCAGGCGAGACACCGGCCTGCAGAGTGTGCTCCAAGCTGGAAAAAGCTAATTCCCAGGATGACCAGCAGGAGGCACCGCCCCAGTGAGTTCTCGCTTTGCTACATTACTGAAAATAAGCAGGTGTCAGAAATCCTTTATAATAAGTGATATTACCAGCTCCAACTACAGTAAAACATTATAATAAAACATACAGACTATGCAATGAAGAGGATTAAGTGTATTTGTTGGAACATTAATTTTTGCAGTTCCTACCTTATTTTGATTTAAACTGTTCAATCCTAACATGTTTCAGAGATAACCAAAGCACAGATTTAAAGAATAAAGGAAAACAATTATTCAAAAATGAGAGGCTACAATTTTCAATGTGAAAAAGGAGAAAATGGGACAAAGACACTGAATATCAAGGAAGTAAATTAATGATCTGAGAACAGTATTTCATTGCATTTCCCGTTTAAAAAAAAAGAGAAAAATATCACAATACTTTCCCTGACAGCAAAGGTAAGGGGCATCTTTCTCAAAAGTGTATGCAATTCTATGCTGATTTTACCTGCACAATTCTATAACTAAATTAAGACTTTGCATACATAAATGGACAACTAGAACTCACAATGTGAAATAGGTGCAAAATTGCTTAGAAAGTTGTGGTTTTTTACTTGTATTTTTTAACACCATGGCCTAAATATTTTTGTTAAATTACTCTGACTTTGTTAGGTTGACTTGTGTCCAGCAGAGTTAGTCTGTTTCTGAAGTAACTTACTACCTTTTCAAACTTCCTGCTGAGTTTAATCCCCTTGGTCCAGATCCTGGTCCATAGTTATGCCCCATTCATACTGCCAGAGAAAAGTGAAAAGAATAGACAGATGGAAGCAAGTGAACACAGAGGGCAGCTGGAAATTCCCTGGGCGGCGTAAAGCCAGGGTAGTCAGTAAGACTTCCAGACACAGGAATTTGGCAAGAGAGTTGGCCAAGAGTGTACTGTGCAGGAATGCACTATGCTCTGGTGATCACAGGACAGATCTGCCAGCCAGGAAGAAATCTCTCCAGCAGAAATAACTTGGAGCACTTTTTAGGCTGCTCTGTGGTATAATTCAGACCAGTTCAGAACCCAGTCAAAATCTTCCTCAAAGATTGAGGAAATAGAAGGGTTGTTTAGAGCCACCTTGCTGCTCCTTATTATACCTCTTGTTTACATCAAGTGCAGCCTTACTAGACCTGGGTATTTGGCCCTTTGAGTCTAAACACCTCCTGCTTAGGCTATATTTTAGAAAATTAGAGTACAATTAAGCAACATTATTAATGAGTGCATCTAATTTTAATGGTATTATTGGCTATCTGGATATTAAGGGCAAAGTATCTCTGTTCAACATTTCAGAGATTTTCCTCACTTAGGTTGTGTTATTTGTAAAGGATCAAAATTATAGTGCTGTGTTGGGTGGGTGTGTTCGGTGGAGGATAGCAGACAAGAGGCTCTTAGGGGAAAGAAACACTTGTGGCAGGTTCAAATGGTTAAAGGAACTAAACAATACTGATTATCATGTGCTGTTGCAATTTATCACGATATGCCAAATATAGTATAAATGTAAACAGTTAAGAGGGGAGAAATGTCTGGGAGCTGATTACAGCTCCCTGATTCTCATCCACTGGCCCTAGTACAGAGGAGCAGTGTTAACTTACACCCTTGATGTAAGCTCCTTATGCCAGGGGAGATCCTTGTAAATAGATCCTTGATTCTCCATGCCACCATCAGGGCCGGCGCTTCCACTAGGCGACCCTAGGCGGTTGCCTAGGGTGGCAGGATTTGGGGGGTGGCATTTCAGCAGTGACTCATTTCCCAGCGGCGATTCGGTGGCAAGAAAAGCGGCTGCTGAAACATCGCTTCAAAGGAGCTGCCGCCAAAGCACCGCCAATTACGGTGGAGGAGTGCTGCCGCCTAGGGCGGCAAAAACCCTGGCACCGCTACTGGCCACCATTCATTCCCTTCTGTGCCTTTTCTATGCCCACCCTCCAACATGCCTCCTTCTCCTTCTCCTTACTCTTGGAGTGGGAAGGTTTCTCTTCTCCAGGAAGCAGCCCAGCTGCCAGGGAAATTCTCCAGTGGCAATCTCTGGCTGACTTGCATTCACTGTGTGAAGCATAAGCAGTATTTAGTTAAACTCTAAAGAGAGGAATAGAGAAGAGAAATTCTAGTTTGACACAAGCTATTTTTTTTAAAGGTACTAAAGCAGTTTATACATGTTAGCCCAATTTCTGCCCTCAGTTAACCTATGCTATCTTACTGCTTATATTGAGTTATAACTGCTCTACAGCCAAAATGCTTCTGAAATAAATGTAGTCAAACTTTACTAATTCTGGGTCACTGAGAACGAAAATGATGCTTACAATTGTTGATTGGCTCTAGTTTTCAAGACATGCTATTGGGTCAGTATATACAACCCTTGACTTGGGAATGGCGGAGGATAAGTGAGTTATAAAGGGAAGGGATCTCAATTTAAACCAGAAATGACTAAAATACATCTTTGACTGGATCTATGAATAAATCTATGACTGGGTTTGGACAGTACTTGCTTTTCAGGCAAAACAATGAATGATGCAATCTGAAGCTGGTATTGCATCATACATGATATGAATTGCATCATGTTATTCCTAGAAGTCATGGATGATGCAATCATAACAAAGCTTACATCACTCTGCTGAACAAATTGCCCTATATCAGCTCTAGAAATCATACAGTGTTGCGCTCTCTTATTTGTCAGTGTTTGCAAAATCAAAGGGACACATTTCTGTTTAGCCAAAGTGAGCAGAGATGCCTTGTACTTGTGTGAACAGTGCAGATAACTTCTGCTATGTTTGTGGTGAAGTGACTTTTGCATCACAAAAGCGCAGTATAACCACTATGGTTAAGAAAGCCTATCACCTTTCTTTTGGCTGCAAAATTGGAGATCAGGACAAGAGGTGGGCCCCACACATATGCTGCAACACTTGTGCAACAAATCTTCGCCAGTGGTTGAACAGGAAAAGGAAATCTATGCCTTTTGCAGTGCCAATGATTTGGAGAGAGACAACAGATCATACCAGCAATTGTTACTTCTGCATGGTGCCTCCAGTAGGGAAAGGTGTGTCAAAGAAGAAAAAGTGGACTGTGCATTATTCAATCATTCCATCAGCTATACGCCCAGTACCCCACGGAGAAGGACTGCCGGTTCCTGATGCACCAGAATCACTCTCACTTGAGTCAGACGAGGAAGAAGAAGAGGATGAAACTTCTGGTCCTGAACCATCAATGTCACAGGACCCACATTTTCTCCCATCCTCCTCCTCTGAACCACACCTCATAACACAAGGTGAACTGAATGACCTTGTCAGGGATTTGGAACTACCCAAGAGTAAGGCAGAGCTTTTGGGCTCCAGACTACAGCAGTGGAATCTCCTGGCAGGTGATGTTAGGGTTTCCATGTTCCGTGACCGTCAAAAGGATCTTGTCCCATTCTTCTTCATGGAAGGTGATCTTGTAGCCTGAAACAACATCGATGGTGTGATGGCAGCCCTCAACATCGTTCACGATCCAGATAAGTGGAGACTGTTCATTGATTCATTGAAGACGAGTCTTAAAGCTGTTTTACTGCATAATGGCAATGTTTTGCCATCAATTCCAGTTGGTCATGCAGTCTATATGAAGGAAACCTATGACAACATGAAACAACTTTTGAGGTGCATAAACTATGACCAACATCAGTGGCAGCTTTGTGGCCCTTTGAAGGTTGTTGCTCTCTTGCTTGGTCTGCAGACTGGATACACAAAGTACGGCTGTTTTCTCTGCGAATGGGATAGCCGTGCAAGAGATTCCCACTACATCAAGAAAGATTGGCCACTCCGACAGTCATTGGAGCCTGGGAGGAAAAGTGTTCAGCATCCACCACTTGTTGAATCAAGGAAGATTTTGTTACCACCCTTACACATCAAGCTGGGTCTGATGAAGAACTTTGTCAAGGCCATTGACAAAACACAAGCAGCTTTCAAGTACCTCTGTGGAAAATTTCCAAGGTTAAGTGAAGCTAAGATAAAGGAAGGTGTCTTTGTTGGTCCTGATATTTGTGAACTTCTTCGAGATGATACATTTGACCATGCACTGCATGGCAAGGGAAAAAAGGCATGGAAAGCCTTCCAGTTAGTGGCAATAAATTTTCTCGGACACAACAAGGCAGACAACTACAGGTTGTTGGTGGAAAACCTCCTCAAGGCATACAAAAGCCTTGGCTGCAACATGTCACTAAAGATACATTTTTTGCACTCTCATCTAGATTTTTTTCCACCGAACTGCGGAGCAGTGAGCGACGAGCACGGCGAGCGATTTCAGCAGGACATTGCAACAATGGAGAAACGCTATCAGGGCAAATGGAGCCCATCAATGCTTGCAGACTATTGCTGGACAGTGACAAGAGATGCTCCATTTAATGAATACAAGAGACAAGCCAAGAAGCGCCGAGTAGACACTGAAGAGGACTAAATTATGTACATAATAGTTCTTTGCCTTTTGTTTCATAATACATTTTATTTATATAACCCCTTTGCTTATTTTTAAAGTGTTACATAAACAGGACAGGTGAAATAGTATCATGTAAAGCAACCATAAACACATGAAAAGACCTAGGTTTACAATTTATGATTAAAACTCTACTATCTACACAATATACATAGACATAAAATGTGAAAACTTAAATATCTTAGAAACAGTAGCCAATCAGTTGTTTTAATTGTCATATTTGAATTCAGCACATCAAAATACATACTAAATAGCACATTTTATCTCTGAAGCAGACGACGTCTCAAAAATTGTAGACCAGTATAATCAAGGGCAGAAACTGGCTTGAGGAGCCTAATGGGTTAAAGGAAATTTACAGTTACAAGCAAAGTAATATGATCAGACAAGTCTCAGCATATCATATGGGTTCAATCTAGCTACAATGTAAATTGTATTCTGAACTGGCCTTGAAGGCACAATCATTTGGACTCATCATGACCTCTTTTCAGTCATGAAATGCTAAACACAAGTTTGATAGCCAAAGCAAATTATTCATCAAAGTGCAAGCACTTGCAATATGGTATGATTCTCTCTAATGTGTCCAGATTTTGGTCTGTCGCCCCCTGAAATGAAAACATAATTGGGGGGGGGGAGATTAATGATTCTCTGATGTATCCTCAACAGTAACCAAAGTCGTCGTTGATACCCCATTACTCATTTGAGTTTGAATGTTCTCTTATATTCTACATTTCTATTCAGATATGGACTGTTCCCTAACAACGAAATAATTAACTTTGTTTTTAAATGTAATTAGCAAAGGGCTAACTTCAGATCAGTCAAAGACCACCTACAAATTCATGGTTTTTAGTCTTTTCCCATTTTCTCTTAAATTGTAGTTTATATAACTTTTTCAAGAATTAAAAAATGATGCAAAGATAGAGGATTAAATGAAGTGCAACAGTAAGACATATTTTTAAATGTTTAATTTGAAAAAGAAATAGTAACTTAGCTTCTCTTGGAAAGAAGTGCCAGTGCTCAGTTCCTGACTACTTTGACTAATGCTACAAAATTTAAATTTATTTTGTTTAATGCAATATACATAGCTTAATTATGTGATAACATCCTAACAGGAGCACTTTGTCTGATGGTAGGAATTCTAGAGCAGACCATGTCCTATAATATATGTATCATATGATGTAGAATTCCCAAGAATGCACCACCAGGGCTACTGTGTGTGTGTGTGTGTGTTTATCCTGACACTAGGAATAATCCTATTATATTATAAAACACGAAGATAGATGGTCCATGTTGTTCTTGTCAGTATAAATGCCAATACCATTCTTATTCAATACATGACTAATGCTTTCTGAATCTTACCAAGCTATTTGTCTTAATTATAGCCTATGGCAGCGAGCTGCATAGATCAGTTCCATGCTGTGTAAAGTAGTATTTCCTTTTACTAATTGCACTTATGTTTTGTATTTTTATTATTTTAATGAGAGCCCCCCTTGCTTATGTATTATGAGAATTTAAAATGAGCATCCATTGTCTTTTTGTATACCTTTCATTAATTTATGTTTCACACTTCCAAGTCAAGTTTGAGTTTCTAGATTTCTCATTGGACAGATTGAGATTCAGTCACTTCTTTCTATTTAGTGCCCCCATGTACACAAGTCTTTTTCACTTTGCTGCTTTTTTGCTAAATTTCTTCAATAAAGCTGCACACAGGTTTTACTTTCAGGATGCCATCGTGCACCTTTATTTAACAGCCACTTCACTGTCTGTTTTTCTAATTAACTCTCCTCTCCTTAACCGCTAAGGCTATGTCTACACTTCATGCCACTTTCTGGTGGCAAGTAGGGTGCATGTAACTACATGACACAGTGAAAAGCAGGTCACACACACACTGCAGTGTGTAACTACACATCCGAGGAGGGCTCTGGCAGCGGGGAGGCAGTGAGGAAATTCAGCAGCCCTCTGCTGCCAGAGCCTTTCACTGTTGAGGAAAGGCTTTAGCAGACAGGAGGCAGCAGAGAGAGGCTGAGCCCTTTCCCTGCTGCCTCCCTCCTGCAAGAACCTTTCCCTATTGCTGGAGTCTTTACCTGTGGTGGGGGAATGCTCCAGCCAGTGGGGAGCTGCCAGAGCCTTTCCCCACTGATGGAGTCTTTTTTCCTGCAGCAGAGAAAATCTCTGGTTGGGAGGCAGCAGGACACGATATGGCCAACAATAGCAATATAGCTGGGAAGGCACAGCTAGGTAGGGCCGGCTCCAGGCACCAGCCTGCCAAGCACATGCTTGGGGTGGCAACTTGTGGGGGCGGTGCTCAGGTGTGTGTGGTTTTTTGTTTGTTTGTTTTGTTTTTTAAACATACTGGTGGGTTCTTGGGGCAGGCTACGGCCAGGCATGCTGGCCGTGAGAGCAGGGCTGCGGCTGGGCTTGCCGCCTGCTCCGCGGCGCTCAGGCCAGCCGGGAGAGCGGGGCCGCAGCCAGGCTTGCCGCCCGCCCTGCTCTGGCAGGGAGAGGTGCTGGGGGGGAGGGGTGGGTTTTTGTTTGTTTGTTTCAGTGGGGCGGCGCTTGGGTGTGTTTTTTTGTTTGTTTGTTTGTTCTGTTTTTTACTTGGGGCGGCAAAAAAGTTAGAGCCGGCCCTGCAGCTAGGGTCATTTTAGGTGGTGTGACACTCAGCATTGCAATGCCTAAAGCCCTTCATGAATTCCACTCTAAATTCTTTCCTTTGTGCTAGAGGTGTCACTCAAATTCATTCCTCTGCTAAATGTCCAACTGGAGTCACTCTGTCTGGGATTCTCTGACCAAACAAGGAAGTATTCCCATTCACCCACCTCATATGCCTTAAAATCCTGATTCTGCCTAACATTATATATAAAGGGAGCTCCAAACCAAAACTGTGCACCTGAGCATTACTGATCTTTGGCAGGGCAGTGGTAGATGTATTTCAGAATCTCAAACCAAAACTGGATCCCTATTTCTCAACTGACTCCTGTCCCTATAGTGGGTTAAACCAAATCTGCATGCTTCCACACTATGGGTGGCTTGAAATTTGGATCTAGATCTGAATTTTATGGCTTATTTTACATCTTTGGCATCTATGCAACAATAAAACTAAAATCACTTCCATTCAAATAGTCTCCAACAGATCATGCCCTTCTTCAGTCAAGGATTCAGCATGGTTCTTTAGAACTTCTCAATGTACACTGTGCTACTGAATGAGTAGTTTTATGTTAATCTTTACAGGAACACTGCACACTCTTTGAATGTCATCTGCTCAGGTGGCATCTTGTTGCCCGTGTTAAGCTTCTGTAGAGCATCACAATCTTCTTTCTTAACCAAGCACAATCTTAAATGGTCAGTATTCTGGAAACTCACTTCTAAATTAAGTAAACTGAGCAATAATGGTCCTAAGCACTGATTGCTACTGTTACTAATCTCTTTCCAAGACGAATATTGATTATATTTACTTTGTTTTCCAATTGGGGTGACCAGATAAAAAGTGTGAAAAAAATCAGGACGGGGTGGGTGGTAATAGGCACCTATATAAGAAAAAGCCCTGAATATCAGGACTGTCCCTATAAAATCAGGACATCTGGTCACCCTATTTCCAATCATTTAACCAGATGTTAATGCATGACAGGACTTTACTTCTCACCATGGCTACCAGTTTTCCTAAGTAGCTTCTTATGAGAGTATTTCATAAAAGCACTGGGAAGCCTTCAATAAACTATCACTAGTGCTCTTTTATCCATTTATGTTAAATCTTTCAAAGAATTCTACAGGATTGGCTCCAGTATTTTTACATGAGCCATGTTGACTTGTCCTACAATAGCAACACTAAGCTTACATTTTCAAGGCTACTTCTGCAATGAAAAGGCTTGATCTATTTTATTTTTTAATGAAAGCAGAGAGTGGTCTTGACTTTTATAGAATATCCAGAAGTGTGTGTGTGGGAACATAGTAATCACACGGATTCTGTTCAGTTTGAATAATTTAACATGTATTTCCTTCCTTCCTTTTTAAAAATAACCCTCCTGAAAACCTGTATTTACTATCCAAGATGATTTGAGAATGTTAAGTGCCACATTGTAGCAATTTTGCAGCCATCTCGGATATTTTACATGCCAATGGGTGGCATAATCCCTCCTCAAATTAGCTATGATAAATACTACATATAAAGTTAATAAAAGTTTGAATCACAGCCAATTTGGTTCCT
Source organism: Chelydra serpentina (assembly GCA_037349315.1). Classification (NCBI taxonomy): domain Eukaryota; kingdom Metazoa; phylum Chordata; order Testudines; family Chelydridae; genus Chelydra; species Chelydra serpentina. Next base: position 37,071,761 of record JBAIAC010000042.1, read on the forward strand.
TACATTTTATTTATTGTCAAATCAAACCGTTTTTACAATTACACAGACAATGGAAAGCAGTCCTTTTAAAACTGCTAATCTGAGTTACTTGAAGTATTATGTATATTAGAGATGTTTATTTACAATTTAAAAGGACAATTTAAGCAATTATTATAATAAAACTGTATATTTTATGGCAAAATTTGTATTTGATTGCCCTGCTACCACACTATCTGTAATTGGATTGTTAATTAGCTGGATATTTTTAACAGTAAAAAATAAAAGTATTTAAAGGGATCCACTTTAAGTATTCCATAATACACACTTTCCCCCATAGTTAATCCTGTAATAAATGCACTTGCTACTGTTTATAAACATAATGGGATGAATCAAGTAGCTTTTAATTTGCACATGATTTGACTGTTAATTTGAGAAACTAAATAATGCATCAGGCCCTGATTAGAAAGGCTGTGATTATGGAACTCTCTGATGCAAGCATGCTGTATGATAATCCCACTTAAAGCACTCTCAGGAACTGGGCAAACTCAGGATACACACCCTTGCCTCAGGCTTTTAAGGAGCTGTTGGGGAAATCCTGCCAAGCTGGACTCAAGGAGTCCCAGGCTAGGACAATTGGAAAAGGCCTTCAGAGGATTGTTAACTCTTTGCTTTCCTTGGCTCTACTCCTACTTCTTTCTAGAATATAAATATTAACTGCATCAGGATTCCCCCCTCCTCCCCCCATAGGATAGCCACAGTTACTAGGGTTTACACCACCATTCTATTTTTTACTATCTTGTTAATGTCTCCCAGTCCCTCATTGTGGCTTTAGGGATCTCCCCACCCTTTCCATCCCCTGTTTATTTCATATTTTCACACACCCCACTTTTTCCATTAAATTACACCTCGGCAGCGTGGTACATGCATGGAACCAAGCAGTGTGGCTAAACATAGGGAAATTCCTCTTGGCACATGGGTGACTGTGGAAGTCAGTGGAATTACTCAAAATCAATTGCGTCAGCGTAAATTTAATTTCATTTTAGCAGGACTATGTGATGAGGTATACAAACACCACACTAGAGAACACAGGGTTAAGAAGGAGCTCTGAGCCTAGGTGGCCTACCTGGCCACACCAGCAAAGTCTGCACAAGCTGGAGGTGGATCTTAAAAGGAGAAGCAGCAGAGCTCCCAAGAAGACAAGCAGTAGAAGGGAGCAGATCTTTGCTCTGGGAACCTCACAGCCTAGGACCTCTTATTGCTTGAGACCTGACCAAGCTTGCAAAAGAGATATTGGTGACTGTTGCTTTAAATTTACCTTGGGGAGGGAGCAGAAGAGGAATTTAGGTAGGCAGTAATCCAGGGAGCAGAACTTAATGGCCTACTATTGGGCTCTAGATTAAAGCCCAGTGGAGAGGGTTGGCTAGGGTTCTCTACCAACCCCTAAAAGTGGGATAATAAAGAGTCTACCCCTCTGTGGGGAATCCAGCTGTGAAAGCCCTGAATGCACATGGGTCCAGACAATAAGTCCTGAAGCTAAGGAGAAAGCACTAAAGTTTTGTGGGCACCAAAAGCCTTCTCTGTCGTTGGACTTCTTTTTGGATACTCCAAAATGGATGGGACCTGGTTGGAGGGCTGAGCTATAAGAGAAGGGACTGACCCCACAGGATGGAGTTGTAGAGGGAAGGAGGACCACCTTCCACAACCTTGTCTGGCCACTAGATGGCCCTGCTGGTGAGGGTCACCTTTCACAAACTACTTTTGAGTAAAGTATTACACTCTGAGTAAGGGTTGTAGAAACAGGCTTTTAAGGCTTTCCTTTACTTGGACAACAAACTAGTTTGAAGTGAGGAAATATGTAAAGTAATACTAAGTGGTAGACAGAAAAACAGATGTGGAAAACAGTCTTAAATAATACTAGGAAGAGGTGGAAGTGGATGAGTATATGTGGCAAAACTGGGCCCTTGGAGGGGATTTTAAATCACCATTTAATTTAGAATTAACTTGTACTTTGATGCAGAGCACGTTCAAGTTTGCAGCTTCAGGCCCTAAATTAGATGTGCCAGAAGATGATGTAATATGGTATCAGAAATTTTGCCGAAAGTCTACTTTGAACATATATATTTAAAAAAGAAAAAGTCCCTTACCAAAACAAAACACTCCACTTACCATACTTCTTCCCCTAGAGAATGCAAACAGATGCAAGTCATGTTGCTTAAGCTACTTGAAGGCTCTCTGTTCCAGTAATGAGCATGGTAAAGAACCAAGATAGGATAAATAGATTATTTACAGGGGAACTCTAATTCCATCTCTTTCATGAAGAAGAAAAGACTAAGGAGACTAACTTTCAAGATACTAATACTGTGTGTGTGTATATATTGAAATTGTCTCCATATTGATTTACTTTGAAGGGGTTGGATGTGATTCAGAAAGGTACTTAGGTGCCTAGGCTCCAGATTTAGGCACCTAAATCCCAGTTTGAGGCTCCATTGTGATCCACAAATCTCCTGCCAAACTCTGTGGGCACCTAAACTAATTCAATGCCTAAATGTTCAGGGTAAAAGTCTCTGCCTCTGGGTATGCACATTGCTGCTTGCCTCTAGCTGTTTAGACACCAGTCTCCCCAGAGCATAGGTGTGGAATTCTGCTCCCGCCGGTGGGTGCTCGATCCCCCTTTGCCCCCAGCGCTGCCCCGACCCCACCCCTTCCATGAGGCCCCGCCCTTGCCCCACCTCCATTCCAACCCCTTCCGCAAAGTCCCCACCCCAACTCTGCCCTCTCCCTGCCCCTATTCCGACTCCTTCCCCAAATCCCATCCCTGCCTCCTCCCCTGAGCATGCCACATTCCCAATCCTCCCCTGCCCACTTGGCGTGGCCAACCAGTTGTTTGGCAGCAGCCAGGCAGGAAGCGCTGGAGGGCAGACAGAGGAGTGGGGACATGGCACACTCAGGGGAGGAGGTGTGCGGGGGGGAAGCTTGGCTGCTGGTGGGTGCAGAGCACCCACTAACTTTTCCTCATGGGTGCTCCAGCCCCAGAGCACCCACGGAGTTGGCACCTATGCCCCAGAGTGATCATGAACCAGGGAAAGATATGTTCAGCTGCCCGTCATGTGCAGGGCCTGAACCCATAGGCATGCTCGGAGGCCATCTATTGGATAAGGTCCCATTAAAAAAATCTGGCAGCCAGAGGATGAGCTGATTACTCCCCCACCCCGCCCCTTAGAATTTCTAATCCAGTGGTTAGAGCACTCATCTGAGATGTGGTGACCCAGATTCAATTCCTCACTCTCTGCCTGATGGTGGGGGCAGGAAGAGGATTTGAAGAGGGGTCTCCACCTTTCAGGAGAGTGCACTGATGTGAGTGATAAATAATGAAAAGCGGATTGAAGCAGGGACACTGGCTCTTCCAGCTGGTTGCCCTAACTACTGGACTACAGTCTCTCTCACTCTCTCACTCAGTGAATCTTTAATCATTTATCCACAGTGGAAGAGCTTCAAGAGGAGAGATTGTCCTGAGGTGGGTTCTGCAGTCTCCTGCTTCAATTTCCCCTTTTGGACTCCTCAAACTTAAGGACTTTTCTCCGTTCAGTACTACCCCTTCTTCAGGTCTGGTTTTATTGACACGAGTTCTTCTCCCACTTTAACCTGGGCAGCTCCTCCTCCCTAACATATGGTCTCAAAACTCCCTTGGTATCATAGGATCCTCCCTGCAGAAGCCTTTCTCACTCTTTGCCATGGCTTCCTCCTCTGGTTCTTGATATTAAAAAACAAACAAACAAACAGATGGCCCCATTGAGAAGCTATTAACAAGGCACAGGTAGGCTGGACCAATTCCTTCTTAAAGGACTCAATCCACCCCATGAGACTCCCATGCAGCTAGAGGCTGGAATTGAACCTGGGTCTCCTATATCCCAGGCAAGTGCTCTAAATTTTGCCCCAGCTGTTATCACTCCTCCCACGCCCAGCTTTTGGGGGATAGGCAGATGCCTAACTCATTCTCACAAAACCTATTTAGGATGCTAATTATTATGTTGGCACCATGTACTCATAAGTCACAGAATAGTTGTCACATCATGATAACTTTTTTGTTTGCTACCAGTCTCTGAAGTTTGAACTTTTTTTTTTTTTTGGTTTAACATGAGACAAGGCTGTAAATAAAGCCATCTGTTTTGCAGAATACCCTGAACAACAGGAAGGACTTAAACTCAATTTGATCACTAGGCAAATGCTCGTCCAACAATTAATTCTACCTGTGATGGATTACTGTGTTCTTGGCTCATATGAGTGTATCCCAGTCACATCTACACTCATTCAATAGGCTATCTGATTAATTTTGTTCTGCTCATCAGTCATATATCATTGACTTTAACAGTCATTAAAAAGCTTGAGACCTAATTAGTACTCTCGATTTATGTTCAGAAAAAAGTGTACTTAAACTTGTGCCTAATGTTAATCACATGCTGAAGTACTGTCCTGAATACGGATGAACTTAAACACATGCATAAGTGCTTTCTTGAATCAGAGTACACGTCAGGCAACACCATGTTTACTGACGTGAGAAAGATAGAAGGAATATAGGGTATGTTTACATTGCAATTATAAACCAGCGGCCAGTCTGTGCTGGCCTGGGCTCACGGGGCTTGGGCTGTTTAACTGTGATGTGGATATTTGGATTCTGGCTCGTTCTGGAGCCCTGGCGCCAGTCCCCTCAGTGGTGTGGGTATGGGGGTATCCCAGAGCTCGGGTTGCAGCCAAGCCTGAATGTCTACACTGCAATTAAACAGCCCTGCAGCCTGAGCCCCGTGAGCTCAAGTCAGCTGGCATGACCCAGCCATGGGTTTTTAATTGCAGTGTAGACATCATTCTTTAGCTAGGCACAGTCGGATCATAGCAAGAGCATTGCAGTCCTGGAAAAGAGCATGTGTCTGGAAGAAAACAACAAAGGTAACAGACTACAAAGCAAAAATATGAACATGTTGGTTTTGTATCATTATAATTACATCACTTTAGAAAGGCATAGGCTGGGTCTACATTACAAAGTTAGGTTGACCTAATTTGTCTTGTACTGATGTAGGTGTGCATGGTGTGTCTACATCAAAATTTGGGTCCTGCTGACGTAAGCATCCTATTACAGCAATGCAATAACATCACCTCCCTGAGCAACACACAGCCACGCTCAACCTTCTTAACCTCCCACATATTTTTGACATGCTTTTCCCTCATTGCTTACCTTGGTGAGTACACCTACCAGCTCGTTCATCTGACCAGCTTCACACGCACAAAGCTGCTAGATCTGCTTCTGCCTAGAGCAGGCAAGAACTTCCTGGATTTCCTTGGCCTGTGGGGAGAAAAGACTGTGGCAGCACAGTTATGGAACAGCCATAGAAATATTGACATCTCTGTGCAGATTGCAGAGAGGATGCTGAAAGAGGGCATGATAGGGATGAGCAGCAGTGCCACATGAAAACCAAGGAACTTTACGAGGCATACCAGAAGGCAAGGGAGGACAACAAATCTGGTGCTACCCTGCAGATCTGCTGCTTCTACCGGAACCTGCATCCCATAATTGGCAGGGATCCCATGAGCACTCCACATTTGACTGGGGCACTCTGCATAATCTGTTGGTGGAGACCCCTGCTTTGAACATCAGGAGTGGGGGGAGATGATATAGAGGACTCAAACCATGCAGCAAGCCAGGGCTGTTTGGAAACCCTGATGGAGTCAAGCCAGGCCCACCAGGTAAGTAGAGATGTCCCTGGTGGTGAAGGGAAAGGGAGCTCAAATGGGAGTGTACATGCATTACTCCTTATCTTTTCCATTTTTAACCTTTTTCTCACCCAAAACCTCATCTCTCTCCCTTCTTCCAATTTAAAAATGATGCCCATCCTATCTATAAGTTTAGAGAACAAAGCCATTGGCTTTTGATTGCTTTTTTCACTTGTATGTTAGAATATGAAATGTTAGAGAATAAAATAAAAAAAGTTATATGGCAGTCTGACACAATCCACATTACATCCGTGTGCTCTGCTCGGTAGACATAAAACAAACTCAGAGGTAGCATCTGCTGTTCAGTTCTTTCTCTTGTTGGACAAAGGAGGGGGAGAGGATGTGGCAGAGTACTTTATGTATCTGAATGGTGATATATCTCATCTTGAGTGATCTCAATTAAACTTTCATGGAGATGCTCTGCAATCCTGTCCTGAAGATTTCTAGGGATGGCAGCTTTGTTTCCTCCCCCACGACAGGAGACTTTCCCATGCTGCTCTGCGATGGCACACTGCTGGCACATACTGCTGGCACACTGCAGTAAATAGGCTAGTAGCATGTGAGTCTGGGCAGCTTCAGGGTGTCAGTAGCAGCTGGGTTTTCTGTGCCTTTGTCACCCTCAAGAGTTGAGAGATCACCCTAAATCACCACTGCCTGTGACAATATTAACAATATTCACCTCATTCTCACTACACTCATACCTGGGTGCCCAACATTTAAATCTTCCATCCACCAGAACACACCTCTTCCTCCCTGTTAGACTAGTCTGTTTTTGCCATGGCTTGAGCTGCGGAGCAGCGTTGTAGTGAGGCACTCCAAAGCTAAAGTGACCGCATTTCTTTTTATTGGAATAATGTAAGGGAGTTTTGAAACTTCTTCCCTTTCCATTGTGGCTGTCAAATTCATGGTGTGTATGTCCATTTTAATCAGCAGTCTCTGTCATGATAGCCTTGAGAGATGCCCCCTTCGTGCCTACTAAATATCTTCTGATCAGTAAGAGAAAGAAGCAGATTAGGGAGGATATGTTCTGTGAGATGCTTCATTCTTCTACAGCCTCTTACTGTAAACTCGGGGCTTGGAGAGTCCATACAACAACGACCACGCAGAAGGACTGAGACTGGAGAGAGCGGTTGCTGCAGGAGAGGGAAAAGGACTGAGGTGCATCAGGAACTTGTAGAAATGTAGTGCTAGACGAGACCTTGATAAGTCATCAAGGCTAACCCCTTGCAGTGAGGTAGGACCAAGTAAACCTAGGCCATCCGTGACAGATAAACACCCTTGTATTCACACCCTACACACTACTGCAGTGATGTTTGTACAAAATATGCCTTGTTAAAGTATCTTTTGAAAACTAATAGCACACTGGTCATTAATATCAATATTAAATGCATGTGTTAACCTCATATGTCAAGTTATGAACTCCCTCTGTATAATGTTACTAGAACATATTTAAGAAGATTTATAAGCAGGTCTGTCCTAGACAAAGGACTGTTAGCTTAACCTCAGTTTACATGTTAACCACAAACAAAGCTATCAGACAAACTGGGGGGTTGGCGTGAGGTTAAATTTGAGACCCAGAATTAAGATGGCTCTTGCACCCCAGAGAGACACAGAAGACTGAGTCCTCAGGAGGTCTTCCTAACGTTGAGAACAAAGACTATTCTCTCTGTCCCTTATATTCCCAAAGGTTTCATCTTGCCCTTCACCTAAGAAAACAAGGGAAACCAGCACCTCATACATCTGGGGAAGGTCCTAGCTGAGAGATAATCAGCCAAGCTGAGCAAAGAATAAATTGGTGAGGGGGGAAAAAACATTTTAGACTGTAACTCACTAGATTTATTTAGACTTCTAGATGCATGTTTCCACTTTCATGTGTTTGTAACCACCTCAACCTTTATTTCTTTTACTTGGCATCACTTAACCTGTGTCCTGTTAATAAAGTTGATTTGTTTTAATCTAAACCAAACCAGTGCTGTATTTGAAAGGAAGTAATTAACAATTGCAGTTAATCTGGCAAGCTGCTGGGTATTGTTGCTTTTAAAGGAGCAAATGAACCTTATTTCTTCGAGTGGTCAGGAGAGGACTTGATAATGATTTGGGGGAAATTTGGGACTGGGAGTTCGTTGGAGTCACTTGGCTAGTACTAACCCAAGCTGGGGAAGACCAGAGTGTGGCTGTGGTGTAACAAGCAGGATTTTGGACTCAGAATTGCTGAACCAGGGGTGCTTAACACAGAGACACTCACTTCATGCTTGTCTGCTGGCTGTTGATGTCCAGGCTGTGAGCCACAGCAGCAGAACATTTAAGGCACCCAGGGTTACAGGGCAGGTGGTGACACAACCCCTTAATCGTTTGGATTGCAACCCAAAATGTGACAGTTTGTCCAAACTGTTCTTAAAAACCTCCAGTGATTTGCAGGGATTCCACATCCTCCCTTGGAATCCTATTCCAGTGATTAACTACCTTATATTTAGCAAGTTTTTCCTAATATCTATTCTAAATCTCCCTTGCTGCTGATTACTTCTTATCTTGCCTTCAGAGGACATGGAGAAAATTGATCACTATTCTCATTTTAGAACTGCCCTATTTAAAGACTGTTAGCAGGTCAATCCTCAATTTTCTTTTCTCAAGACCTAAACATGCCCAGTATTTTTACCTTTCAGGTTAGGTTTTCTAAACTGTATGTATGTTTTTGTAGCCCTCCTTTGGACTCTCTAATTTGGCCACATCTTTCCTAAAGTGTGGTAACCATAATTGGATACTGTACTCTAGGTGAGGCCTCATTGGTGCTAAATAGAACAAGGCAATTACCTCCTTTGTTTCACATATGACACTTGCATAATACACCTCAGAATATTTGCCTTTTCTGCAGCTGCATCACAATGATTCATATTCAGTCTGATTCACTATAACCCTGATCCTTTTCAGCAGTACTACCACCTAACCAGTTATTCCCCACATTTGCAGTTGTGCATTTGATTATTTTTTCTTCCTAAGTGTAGAACTTTGCTCTTGTCTTTATTGAATTTTGTCTTATGGAATTCAGCCAATTCTCTAATTTAAGGTTGTTTTGAATTCTAATTGTGTCCTCCAACATACTTGCACCCCCTCCCAGGTTTGTGTCACCTGCAAACTTTATAAGCATACTCTCCACTCCACTATCCAAGTAATTAATGAAAATATCAGATAGCATCAGACCCAAGACTGACCCCAGCTGGATCCCCCTAGATATGCTCTCCTACTTTAGTTATTGATGATTCACTGTCAGTCTTTAAGTATGGTTTTTCAAACAGTTGTGCACCAACCTTATCATAATTCCATCTAGATCACCCTTCCCTAGTTTTCTTATGAGACTATCATGTGAACTGTGTCAAAAGCCTTGCTAATATCAAAATATGAGCAAGATAAATGCACAGGGACATCGTGGGTTTGCTCAGGCAATACGTCCTGATGTTACAGTGCACTATTGCCTACATGCCTAAAACTCTGGACTGAGCAACCTTTCCAATCCGTGGAGAACTCCATGGTCACAGCTCCCTACACTCCATCCCATTCTCTCCCTCGCCCCACCCCCGCAACATAACAAGTGGCAGTATGGTGTGCATGCTTACCCCTACCGCTCCAAGCCAGGGGAAAACAAGGAGAACCACAGCTACATCTACACTCTCCTGTGCAAATCACAGAACCAGGCACCGTGCACGACGTTGTAATACGTTTTACATAAATATTCTCTGTTTACTTGCATTTTAAAGTATGATTCATCCTGTTACAGTGTTGCTAAAATGTTTTTACCTTTGTGTTTGCACTTTAATTTTAACACGCAGCTATGATAATGGGGATGTATGCCTGTGCCTACTGAGCTGCTAATTGAATCTTTCTTTGGGGCTGCCAGGGTAGCCAGTGTACAGCTTCATGAGCCAGGAGAGCGTGATATAGGCTAGATCCCTGTACTGGATCAGCTCGATAGCCAGCTGGCCTAGAGGTCAGGCTGTGGTTTCACAGTTCTTTCCATCTGCTCATTCTAGAAGGGCCCCTGCCAGCTCATATACAGCAGGCCACAGTCTCCCCTGTGTGTCCCCTCTTCCACCATTAGGGGTTCTGTCATGACAGAAGGAAGGGGGACCTGCACCCTACCACTTCACCAGGTTCTGACCCAGCACCCTAAAAGTGTGTTGCAGTGTCTGGACCACTTGGGGTAGACCAAGTTACAATCCCCACTGGGTTGCTTCCTATTAGGCTGTGGCTGCCCCATTTGTGGTATAGTCCTAGTCTTAGCAGTGCCAGCTTTGTCTGCCAGCACAGCTATGTCCTGTTTTTCAAGGCCTCTCATGGGTTCCTCACTCCAAAAGGTAGGGGAATATGGATCACTGCTCCTGGAGTGGCCTTTCCAAGCCTGCAGTCACTCTGCCCACAGCTCCAGCTGTCAGTCTCACTCCTGGGTGCAGGCTATAGCTCCTTGTCCCTTGTTACTGCACTACCAGTGCCCCTTTAAACTATCACTCCACCTGGAGTATGCCCTGTAGCTTTGGGGGCAGGCTCCCCCTGGCCCAGTATTGCTCCATGCTTCACTCTGTTTTAGTGTGTGTCCTATAAATCCCATCACAGTCCCACAGAATCGCTACTGATGTTTGGGGAAGAAAGTCTCTGCTTGCAGCCTTTTTAAAGTCCTTTTTTAAAAGTCCTGTGTTCTTAAAGATGCAAGCACCATGAACCATCCCTGCCCAGCCCACACTGATACCAGTGAAGCATTTCAGGTAATCCAGTAGCAGTTGCATAGCATGGAAAAGCATCCCTTTCTGGTTACGTACTCACTGGCAAAATGGGTGGTGCCAGAACAGGGATATGCTTGCTATCTATTGCCGCACGGCAGTTTAGGAACCTCATTGCTGCAAATCTATGCCCTGTTTTCTGCTCATTACTGAGAGTCACAGTCCGATGCAACAGAATACATTTAACAGAATACATTTGAAGAATAATAGTCCCCACTGTGGATTTTCCAACTTCAAACTGATTGATCACTGACAGACAGTAATCTGGGATTGCAAGCTTTCAAAGTGTTGTCACCACTCACTTCTCCACTGGCAATCAGCTCTCATTTTGGTGTCTCTGCGCTGGAGATTCGGTGAGAGCTTGGCATGCATATCCAGGAATGTGACGTGTTGCAGCTGAACGTTCTGCAGCCACTGCGCATCATCTGCATTATGATGCGATCCCACCAATCAGTTCTCTTTTCTTGGACCCAGAAGAGGCAATCCACCATGTGGAGCTGCTCTGTGAATGCCAGCAGCAACCTGGCATTTTTATTTACTGTGTCTATCATTTATTGCATTTGAACATCTCCACATCGAAAGTCCATTTGTAGTAGTATTCACTCAGGTTGTGCTAATATAGGAGAATCTGGCCTTCTGTGTTAGCAATGGCCATTAAAATTACACTTTGCTCTGCACGGTCTATGCTTCAGCTGGAGAGACTGTGCACACTGAAAAGCAGCAAATGGGACTGAGAGATTTAAAAAATGGTGCAAACATTATGGGACAGAATAAGCATTATGGGAAAGTGACATGGTGGGAGCTTGAACCCTATTTCCTAGAAATCTCTGGGTGAATAATTGGTATCCCTCAAAACACTGCAAAAATGTATCTCAAGGCATTGAGCCAGCTGGTGGCGTGGGACACCCTGGGATCCATAGCTGTGGTGCATTGTGTTTTTCATCAACACAATCACTTGTGATGGGTAGGGACAGCACTGATGCAAGCATTGAAATATGCGCATGCTTAGGCAATATACAAAAGTAGCTGGCTGTATGCTGACATAACTTAATTTGACCAAACTTTGTAGTGTAGACATGGCCATAGTTAGTGAAACAATCCCTGGCATTGGTAGTAGTCTGCACAAAAGTACAGAAATATGGCAATACAAAAACTGGTTGAAGATAAACCATAAGATACCAATAAACAATCCTGACTATAACCATTATGTAAAAATAAAACTGCCATAGGTTTTTATGCCTTCCCTTTTATTCTGCAGAAGAAGTAAGTGGCTCTGAATCCATCCAGAAAAATAATAGTATCCAAAAAATAACACCCACTCAACAAGCCTGAAAACCTGGTTGCGAAAGACATTAAAATCATCTTCACACAATCCAACATTTTTTTATATTTGCCGATACATGCATACTCCTCAAACCTCAGGCCCACATTTCCAAAGGTATTTCGACTTAGACTATGCAATGCTGAGCAAAATAACGTCCGTTTTCAAAAGTGACTAGGCTCTTTGCTTATTAAAATGTAATGGGATTTAGGCTTCTAAACCTGGATTTTCAAATGGGCCTAAGCCCCAGGGAAAGTCATCTAGGAACTTTTGAAAACCCTTCCCTACATGCCAAAGTCATTTTGGAAATGAGACTCTGACTTTAGCTATGCAACACTGGAGCAATGCCTAAATACATAGGCCCAGATTTTTAAAGGTGATAATAAAAGCTAAGAAACAAAAGGGAGGGAGGAATTTCTAAAAATAGAAATAGTGACTCTAAATTGGGTATTTAATACATCTTAATAAAGGATTATCTACTAGTTATTTGTTGTTGGGCTAGTTGTCAGTCCCTGGCTACGCTTGATCCCATATCTTCCTCCCCGTTATATATTCTTTTCCTTCTTTTATCTTCCAGAGCCTGATCCAAGAAGCAGTTTAACATGTGAGTAGCTTTATAAATCATGGGCGTGATCCAAACCTTGTTGAAGTTGGTGGTAAGATTTTTATTGTCCTCAATGTGCTTTTGATCAGTCTTCTGTGATCTATCCTGCAAGGTGCTGAGCATTCTGGCCCCAACCCAGCAAAGCACTGTTTTGCACCGTAAGTATGTGAGTAGCCCCATTGACTTTCACAGACTTAAATTTATGTCAGAGCTCAGTGCTATGCTGGCTTGGGGCTAGTATGCTCAGTACCTTGCAGCACTGAGGCCCATGTGAATAGTCCCGTTGTAGTCAATAGAACAACTCAATCTGGTAGAGACACTGAAGTGCTTAGGTGTGTGCAAGACTGTTCCCTTGTTGTTGTTACTTTCTACAATCCTAAATACCTTAAATGGTTAAGAAGCTGCGAACTATTGGTGACTTTTTTCCTGTCCTGTAATAATAAAGCTAAAGCTTCAGTTTTATATTGGAGATGCATCGTAAATACTTCCCAGCACATGTGTGATTAGCTGGGCAATGTGACTGAATTGCTGAGATTCTTGGGTAGTTTTGTTAGTTTACAATTTATTTTTGTTTTTCGAAAATGTTTATTTTTCTGTGTTGTCAATGCAATCAAGACTAGATGTGACCTTGCAACTAAGATTTGACTTTAAAGGAAATCATAGGTGCTGGGAGTGGCTTGAAACTCTTTATCTAGAATATAAAGGGGAAAATTCCAATTAAAAAAGAAAACAATTTTCTTTCTTTCAAAAAGAAAAACAGGGCTTCATGCATATGTGCTCTCAGATATAAAAATAAATTTAGTATGCATTTGGGCTGGACTAGCATGGTATAGGCTCACAACTATAGAGTCATAACCCTAGTAGATAAGGTAAGCATTATCATATTAGGCATGCTGTATATGGGAACAGAATGAATGTGTCCAATATACATGCATCATTTGAATCGGATTTCATATTCTTTATCTTAGTAAAGACCAAAACTGACAAATGCCTGCAAGGTATTACTATTCTGGAAGGTGACTATAACATAGTTTCCAGTCCACAATTAGATTAACTCCCTGCTCATAAAAATCTATCCTGTCATCTCGAAATACAACTGCAGTCTTTCTTGTTGGGCCATCAGTTAAGGCACTAGAAGATGTCTGAACCCATGGCAGGGGAGAGTGGAGAGAAACAATGTGTGTGAGTGAGTTTACATTCCACTTTCAGAGACATCAGTCCCGTTTGTAAATATTATTTATTTGGATTTTTACTACTGTAGAATGAGTGTCCATCCAGTGCTCTGCACTCTGACACAGTCTTCCTGTATGACTTTGGGCAAGTCACTTAATCCCTTTGTGCCTTGGTTTCCCATCTGTAAAATGTGGCTAAAACAATACGTCCTATCTCTCACCCATCTGCCTTGTCTATTCAGAACATAAGGGGACTATCTCTTGCTTTGTGTACACCTGCAAATTACTGGCACTTTAGGGGTTTGGTATATCCTGTTACAGAGTAACCACAATACTTACAACTGTAATAGTGCTCAGATTAAACCAGTTACTGTGTTTGTACAGTTACTGTACTCTACTGTACTCCACTCCAAGAGAAGAGAGGCATTTGTATCTTGTTGGGCATCATTGTCTTTCTAAACTCTGGCGCTTCCTGAGATGAGGGAAGTGGTGGTGGTGTATGTGATTGTGCTTTTGTGGTGTGATAGTGAAAAGACCAAAGGAGATATTTAGCAAACAGGCTATGCTGTGCAGATTGTTTTTGTTGCCCGCTGACATGGAGCTGGCAAATCTATAACTGGAGCTTTACTGGGCAATGCTTTTGCCCTTAACACTGCTGCTCTGTAATTTTTCTTCCATGCTGCATTTCAGAGTGATCAATAGCATTTGTCTAAGCTGTGTTGGTAGGCTATATTTCACAAAAGTTTATCTAACTGTGCAGATCTTCCCATCCTGACCATAGTGCTGAGGGTTTTTTCACTGAAATATTCTGTGGTGCTGAAAATTTTTCATAAGGCTAAAAGAGCAATTTTGCTCATAAATCTCCTGGAGGTGGAGATTACAATATTAATAGCTGGTTCAGATTGGATAGAATTAAGCCAAACCACTTACTGGAAGTGACTACATTGTGCAAAGTCATTTTAATATTCACTTAATCATAATAAATATGCATTTACATTTAGTCTTGCTAATGAGAAGGACTATGTTAACATGGAGTTTTGGAAAATGCATTTTTGTTCATCATTCTGAGTAATGGACTTCAACGCTGGGCTCTTCCCTTTTAAATATATTTTTCTTTTACAATTTCCAGAGTTCTAATACTCCATTTGTACAACCTGCGTTATTGAGGGAGACCCATTCGGCAGTTATAAATGGGCTGGTTGCCCTCTGAGATTCTCATTTATTATTAATCTGTTTGTTGGTTTACCAAGCAGAATCCAGAAGGCTCTCTGGTAGTATTGTGCTGTGAATAGCAAGAGAGTTTTCATCAGTTCATGTTCAAACGACATTTGTCCAAGTAACTATTAAATGCAATCTGTTGGGGTTTTTGGTTTGCTTTTTGACATGTCAAATCAGTTAAAGTTCTAACATAAAAACAGATTAAGTGCCTCAGGAAGAAATTAAACATTTTGAATCAGATATACAGCTGGTGCCAGAATGCATGTGCAGGGATTGTACAGAACCTTGCAGGATTGAGCTCTGGAACTGCACCTGCAGTATTAACCGTAAGGGTTTATTCAAGCCAGATATGACTTGACAGCTCAAGTTTCATTATACATAAAATCACACATCTTGAAAAAACACATGTCCCTGGTTAGAGACCGCAAAACAACTTGGAGTTTTACCCAAGGGTTTTTGGACCCTAAAAGTTGCATGCTATAATTTGGGGGCTTTCAGTTCTGTACTCAAAACCCAGATTCACTGTTTATGATTTTGAGTTTGGTTGCAAAATGGTTCCCACATCTCATATCAATCTTCTGAGTTCTGAACCCTCATTTCCCACACATAAGCACCCTCAAAAAGGGGATAGACTTTTCAGACAATTTTCAGACAATTTTCTGAAAATTGAGAAGAAGCTGCTGAATTATAATATCTATACAAGAATCTTAGCAGGTGACATTCTAGCAAATACTTTCCAGTGTACAACTAATTACAAAGTTCCAAACAACTTATTGCCTTATCTGTTAGTCTGGCAAACAAATGGAGGAAGACCTTGACCAAGATTTTCAAAAGTGACTAGTCTCTCCATATTTGGATGCCTAACTTGAGACATCTTAATAGGGCCTGATTTTTAGCAAGTGGTTGCTCAGTTGGGCAACCAAAAATTAAGGCACCCAACGGCAGAAATCATACATATTTTGACAAACAGCCTAATTTTCTAAATTCTACTCAATATTTCAGCCTTAGAGAGAGCTTGAATTAAATAGCACCTCTTACTCAACCAGGATGGCAACATTCAAGATTTTTCTTGCTGCTAAAACTACTCTTTACCCTATTCACATGATGAATAGAACCATCTCTTTTATTCTATGGATATTTTAATGCCTCTCTAAATCTATAAACCTAATCTGCTTCAGAAGTCTGTACTTTTATCATATAAACATTTGGCATGTGTGGAGCTTTATCAAGTTAAAATGCTGGAGCAGATCCAAAGAAGCTGTATCTGTATGGTGCTGAAAAGAGCCTTTCAGATTTCTAGTATTCCATTTCTCTAGTCTCTAGTCCAAACCTCTTGTTTTTTAAGGAGTCACATAAGCTTGTTGAGAAATGCTATGTTAGGGTTTCTAATAGAGATAGGCAAACACATTTTGCATAATTTTGAATTCACTCCAGTATCATGGATTTGAAAGTCTGACCCAAACTACCATGGAATGGTTCATGTTCTTCATCTTTACAATGTGTACAGATGGCCTAAAACTTACATACATATTTTTCTGCTTGAAATAGAAATATCAAGTCATTGCCTCCCTCTTTTTACTGGAGGACCATGGAGAATCCAAACGGTGATATCACAGAAGGCTGTCACTAAAATGAGCTTGGCATGGAGGGCGGAAGTTAGGTTGTTCCCCAGTTCTCAGAGTCAGGGCCATCTGTAGCCCCAGTGCAACTTAAGCTACCAAGCAGCAGCTACAGCTTTAAGTTCTGCCAGTGGCTTAGGATCTTTAAAGGGCTTCACATCAGAGGAGGATTTCCGTGGCAGAGCTCTGCTGTGTTCCCTCCCCTCCACCTCTGAAAAGGCTCACTTCTTCCTTCAGAACTGGGGGCTGGATGGTGGAGAGACAGGGCCTGGCTGTAGCATGGATATGCCTCTAACAGGGCATTCTCTGCTGGGCATTTGCAACTCGGTTCTGGGGCTAGATTCACAAAGGGGTCTTAAGCATTGCAATATGTATTGCCCAGTGGAATTCACAGCTCTGAATTAGTTCAAGCTCCCCAATGCATTATGTGGGGAGAGGTAGGCACCTACAAAAATGGACGCACTGAAGCCGGCAAGCTGAGCTGAGAACTGCCTGAGAGAGATAGTAGGAAATACTGAGGAAAGGGTCTAAACCCTGCCTCTCAAAAGATAGTTAGGTGCCTAACTCTGGGCTGGAGGGAGATGCCTCCCTCTGTTCAGGATTCACAGCCATGAACTCTGTCCTGGAGTTAGGTGTCTAACCCATGTCAGCCCTTTCTGCAAAAAACCCCAAACAAACAACCCCTGCCCCCCCAAAAACAAACAAACAAAGAACAACAACAAAACCAGAGAGACTATGAGCAAACCCTGCCCCACTCTAGCCAGTGGGCCAGAGAGCAAGAGAGAGAAAGCAAGAGATTGACTCTATATTCCAGTGGTTCGGACACTCAAGGAGGATCTGAGAGAGTCAGGTTCAACACTCCAATAATTATTTAATTAATTATGTAACATGGAACAGCATCAACAGGAGAAATTGAGAGACATCTGCTTCAGTATACTCAGTAAGCTGGTGGTTGGGACATGCTACTAGGAGACAGACGTCCTAGAGCAGGGGTTGGCAACCTTTCAGAAGTGGTGTGTCGAGTCTTCATTTATTCACTCTAACTTAAGGTTTCACGTGCCAGTAATACATTTTAACGTTTTTAGAAGGTCTCTTTCTATAAGTCTTTAATATATAACTAAACTATTGTTGTATGTAAAGTAAATAAGGTTTTTAAAACATTTAAGAATCTTCATTTACAATTAAATTGAAATGCAGAGCACCCCAGACCGGTGGCCAGGACCCGGGCAGTGTGAGTGCCACTGAAAATCAGCTCGTGTGCCACCTTTGGCACGCGTGCCATAGGTTGCCTACCCCTGTCCTAGATTCAAGTCCCTGCTCCAAAACAAGCAGATGGGATTCAGACTTGGATCTTCCACATCTCAGGAGAGTGCCCACTGGGCTAGAGGGTTTAACAACACATACACCACCCATCCAGCCCCAAATATATTCTTGCCTGTGGCTGGCTTTTGTAGGGATTGGTGTGTTCAGAGTGTGCTTAGGCTCAGATCAGGCCTTGCAGATAAGATAGGTAGGGGAACACATAGTATGAGAATCCTGCTAGTGTTCAGGCATGATCTAGGGCTCCAAGCAGCTTCGCGGTGTCAGGATCTATGCAGTTTTGTGCTTACCACCTGAAATTTACATACCTACAAGGATAGGTGGCTGCTAAGCAGCGGTGTTATGTCAGTGGCACCTAAATGTTGGACATTGGTACCTAACTGCCTCTTTAGGTGCCTAAGTCC
The DNA here is from genome assembly GCA_037349315.1 of Chelydra serpentina. NCBI lineage: Eukaryota > Metazoa > Chordata > Testudines > Chelydridae > Chelydra > Chelydra serpentina. Next base: position 37,089,930 of record JBAIAC010000042.1, read on the forward strand.
TTTTAGTGATCGAGAAGATCTGACAAAGATATCAGTGTGTATGAGACTTTAGGTGAAAATAAAATTGCTTTACCTAGAATTATTAACTCAGAATAGGTAGCACTCGGAGAGAGAAACGATAGATTTCATAGATATTTTTAGTGGAAACCTTTTTACTAAGTGTGTGCACACAGCTTGCTGAGAATGACATAACATGAAATATCAATGAATGTCTGATAGGGTTTGGTTTGATATGGCTAATCTTCTGTGCTTATTGGAGAGCTATTGTTGTATAGACATAGTTTACCCTGTTGTTTGAGTAGCCCCAAATAAAATATCCAGGCCATAATGGTTGATCAAAACATGGGAGTTGCACTGGGATTAACTCAAGGTATGACTTTAAACTGATTCAGTTAAACCAGTGCAAAAAAGCTGTGTGGACACTCTTATTTTGGTTAATGCAATTTCGCTTAAGTCTATTAGGAATGGGCTTAAGATGTGGACACTTTTAAAGAGAAATAGAAATTTCCATAAAGAAGTTTGAAGCTGTTTAACTAAACCAGTGCAAGTGTGTGTGTGTAGACAAGGTTTTATTACAAAAAATACTGTAGAGAACTGAAACACCAAGAATGTATTTTAATTCAAGTACAATAGAAATATTAAGAAATAAACATTCACCAGCAACAAGGGAGATCAGAACAAAATGACTCAAAGTGACAAGCATCATTTAGGATTTAAGCATTGCCTAAACATGGAAAGCATAGTTCACTGCCAAATTAAAATTATGGTTCCTGGCAATGACAGATACAGAGCGTTTAGTGGCTCACTCAATTTTTTCCCCCCTGCAAAAGTCACCTCAAAAGCCATATAAATGTTGACAGGTTGGCTGTAGAATCTTAGTGTTTTTAAAAAGTGAAGCTTTTAAAAAAAGTCTAATAAGTGCTGTTTCTTTAAAACCGAAACAATATGATATAGGTATTGGGTCACCTTAAGTACATTATAGTATATTTTGCACTACAGCGTGACAAATTCTGCCATATAAACTCATGTTTAGATTACATTGCTGAGCTGTCTATATTATTTCACATCAATGTGTCCTGGTTGTGCTAAGTTCTGAAGAGTGCAGTGATGCACTTCATTAGTTGGCCTAGTAAACTAAAATGCATCTTGGTTGGTAACATCCTAAGTACTGGAGAAGATGTTCAGGGAATGAATGTGGTTTATAAGTTAGGATATTGGATGGACATTAGGTAGTATGAATGCTATCCATGACTCTGCCAGTAACTTACTATTTGACCCTTTGCAAATCATTTAACCTCCGAGTGTATATCTGTACGGCAATGGAAATCCAGAGGCTGTGGATCTCAAGTCTACAGGCTTGGTGTTTTTAAGCCCCAGCTTGAGTGTCTGCACTGAATATTGATCCTCCTGTTAAAATTACACAGATCTGACTCAAACCAGCCTATCCCAGGCTTCCTGGTGCTTTCCCCAGCTGTAGGCACTCTAGCCTTTTGTTCGTAGTGCACTGTGGAAAAACTTAATTGCTGAACCAGTACACTCAGTCACAAAGTGCACCTGTTACAGCTGGAGCAGGATGCACATAGGCAGCAAATCAGGGTTGCTTTATAAATCCACATTATGGATTTTCATGGACCAATGGAAGAGGGAGATTAGTACATTTATGGTTGTATTTGTTCTGCAGTCTTTACAGTAAATGAAGTACTGTCGCTGTACACTACAGATGCTGTGTGATTGTCATGAGTTGTTAATTGCAGATGAGAGAACTGCTTATACAGTGTGGGAGGGGGCGGTTTGTGTGACACAAACTGTAGATTTTCTTTATGGATTAATGTGAATAGATGAATTGAGAAATTGTGTTGGGATACAACATCCCAGTTGTACCTTATCATGTCTATCTTTATTCTTTGAAGAAATACTCATTATGTGGCATGATGCAGTGATGGTAGTCTTTTATTTTATCAAGAAAGTTTATTTGTGGACACACATATATTACAAAATGCATGGTCAGGCAGGCCAGGTTCCAAGGAAACACCAACATGCCACTAATAAACCAACAGCAAACCAAGTAATAAAATGAAATGCATAACACAAACACTGAACAATGTGAAACAGTGAAATCAGTGCAAACAAAAAATTCCCTACTTCAATGTGTCCCCTGACCCCGCATTATCCTTTCCTCTTCTTGCACGTTTAACATGCACTTGACACTGGTGCAGGAGAGTGGAGGCCTGCAGGGATTCATTTGCCCTGTCTTGCTACTGTTAAATCTCGATTGCCTGGGCAACCCAACCAGTGAATTGTCCAATGCTGGTCTGAAGCACATAGTTTCTGAGGGGAAGGAAACTCAGGATGTAGTGGTGTGAGTGCAGCAGGAGCTTGGAATCTTGCAGCCACTGGCACAAGAAAGCTCTCACATAAATCTTCCTCCCTCAAGTGATGTTCCTGCTCAAGGAACTGTGCTGCAATTCTCTCCTGACATTCTGGAGCCTGTCTGTGCCTTTTCTACTTGCAATGAATTCTTTTTCCTTTGGTATTGGTACCTGCTTGCTGGCCCTGCACAGGATATCCTCCATTAGTTCATCAGAAATGCTTCTTCTCAGGCTGCTCCTTGACCATTCCCAGACTCCTACTGGAGTGTGGCTGAGCTGCAGAAATATAAGGGCCAGTAGAGATGGAAGGACCTGAAAACAGACATCAAACTATACACTGTTATCTCAGTACTTCAAAAAAAGGTTCAGTTCATCCACAGAGAAGAGCACCTGGAATCTCAATGCCAAAAAATGATACTCTGTAACACTCAGCTTCAGTATATTGTCAGGGGAACATTTCCATTTCCAGAAGCTCTGTGTAAAACAGAGTAAAAAAAGAGTACACAAACAGCAATAAGGTGAATTTACAAATGGTATGTTTAAAAATTGGAGACCACTTGGGTAGGGAGCAGGGGCATGCCTAAGTCTTCTCTGTCCTTTCAGGCATTCCACATTCTGGAGGACATAATGATCCTGGAGGTTCCTGAATGGTACCAGGACAGTCTATTGCAAACTACAGGTGGCAAAGCCAAATGTGCATGCCACAGAGGTTTGACTGAACAACACATATGAGTGGCATGCCCTGGTGTTATACAAAGGAGGGCCTGGAAAATATGTGACTGACTACCTATCTGGAGTTCCTACTACAGGAAAGGTTTACAGCATCAGCACCCGGGGTTGGGTCAGAATTCATGGGGGTATCAACAGGATGCTCCAGCAGTGTCCACAGGGTTTACTGCCTCCCTTTGGTTTATGATACAGCCTGCTCTGTCTACATCTGCCTAGGGACTGCATGCAAACACACATGATAATACAGACTGTTGGGAACTGCACATTTCCCCCTGCATGTTTCTGGACTGCAGACAACTCCCCAGCCGTATTTCGGACATTGATTTTGTCACCCTTGGACTATATTTCACACCTCCCACCCCTGTACAGTTTATTGGTGTCATTACACTGTGGCGTGGCTGATATGTATGATGAAGTGTACTAAAAGGGAAGGCAATTTAAGGTTCTTACTTTTAACACCCTGTGGTGGGGTGGCTGCCCCACCCCAGGTGAAGTTTGGCTAGAACAGGCCAGAGAGGCTGTGCAGACCGGCAGCCAATCAGGAAGGGCCTGTGGGGAGCCAATCAGTGCCAAGTGAGGCCCTATATAAAGACTGCCTAGCAGAAGAGCAGGCAGTCTCTCCTTGGCTAGCAAGGGAGAAGGACTGATTCCTGATATGAGAAGTAGCACCTTGGACAGAGCCGTGCTGGGCAGGCCTGGGGGAGCAGAGAAGAATTCCAGCTCATTACCTGCCAGGCTGTGGCCCTGACTAGAAGGGCTGAGAAGATGCAAGGGGAAGTGGCCCAGGGAATATTGCCTAACAAGGGGAGAGAAGGAGGGCAGAGAGGCTGCGGCTAGAGGGTCCCTGGGTCGGGATCCAGAGTAGCGGGCAGGCCTGTGTCCCCCTCTTATACTGCACCTGGCCATGGAGGAGTGTGGCTGAGACAAACTGCAACCGGCCCTTGAGGTGAGGGACTAGACTTTGGGGTTGTGGCTGCCCAAACCGAGGTAGGTGGCAGGCAAAGGACTTATGTTAAATGCCCCCTGGAAGGGGGTGAGACTGGAGTAATGGGCACTGCCAGAGGCTAGTGCCCTGAAGCAGATGGGGACTGTCTTGAGGTGGATGTCGCCGAGTGGGGAGCAACGCAGGTCCCGTTGAATCAGCGGAGCAGACAATAGGCGAGACACCACGCGCGGAGGGTGCTCCATAGCTGACAAATCTAATTCCTGGACTAACCAGCAGGAGGTGCTGTGGTGGTGAGTCTCGACCCCGTCGCACTCCCCAACATGACTGTCTAAGAATGTGCAAGTGTCGAGTAAAAAAATATTTTTTTAAATGCCTGTTTAAGTGCTGTTTGTGCTTCCTGGTCTCCGTTCTGAATTCCTCATGGTGGTGGTAGAGGGGATGATGCCGAGGCACTGGTGTGCATGCTGTCATCCATGGATACAGGCAGCTTGTTATAAAACATGCATTGGGTCATGAACCAGACATCTCTCCCATTCCTATATTAATAACAACAAATGTGGTCAGAAACTTACCAGGCTCCAGAGCTAGTTCTGCCTCTTCTGTTTCTGCTGCTAGTTTTGTGGTGTGCAACTCTTCCGGGGAGAGTCAAACACCTCCTCTGAGTACGGACCAGGACATGTTGCAGCTGCTTCACTGGCAAAGCCTCCTTGGGGACTGGTGTGAGCACCAGAGTCATTTCACTAGCCTAATCGGGGAGCAGCTGGCTCCCCTCTGGTACTATATTCGATTCAGGGGCAGAAGGTCACTGTCCTGGATGGTTGGGCTACTGTGAACCAGTGGGCGCTTGTTACTGAGCCCAGCATCTCCTCAGCTCCAAAGCATGCACAGCAACACCCAAGCTATTGCATGGAAGTTTTTCTTTGAAACAGGCGCTAGCTCCACTCTAGTATGGGCCTTTCCTCCCCATGGCCCAGCCTGTCTCAGTCAATCTCCTATAGCTGCCCACTAGCAGCTCTTTATAGGTCCAGCTTATCCTCTATTTCCTGGTACACATGGTAATTTCTGATTCTCTTACTGAAATTGAATGGCTTGCTCTTCTCGCATAAGAGATTGAGCAAAATATGAGAATGGGCCTGTGTCCATAGTAGCAGTGCACTTTGCAAAGGACTTTGTCTTGTAGGTGCCCATAGCTAACACAGAAAGTTCACTCTGTAGTTCAGTGGTCAGAAAAAAATGGAAGGGTTAAATGCTGAGAAGCTGTACTTGAACCATGGGGGTTTCTTTCATTTCCTTGGAGCTGATTGGCTAGTCTTGGGATAAACAGGACAAGGAATGCTGGCCCATGGGCTTGTGGCAGGATCTCAGGACAAAATGGTGCATTATGGTCCCAAATCCCAGTGGGACTCAGCCTTAGACCTAGGTCCCAGGCCAGAGGGTTTACTGGCCCAAGTCAGACAGATTTGTGTGTAGATGGAAGGTGGGATTGGGCTCAAACCTGTGTCTGAGCCCATGCTTACACTGTAGTGTAGACATACCCTCAGGTCCACCGTTTCTTCAGTAATTAGATTTGGGTCACAGAGGGGCAATGGGCCCAAATCTGAGCATCCCTGTGCCTCAGGTCACAATGCCACTCACTCAATTTTGGCCCATCCCATGACATGATGAAGGGTTCAAGGCGCCGTTCCTGAGTGAGGCGTAGGGCAGCTAGTGCTGCTGCTCTTCACTGCTGCTGTTGGGCCAGCTCCTGCACCAGTACCTAAATCAGACCAGCCAGAGTTTGGGCTGCTGCTCCCACCCAAACTGGGCTCTAAACATGTGTGTGTTGCATATGCCTTAATTAGGGTGACCACATGTCCCGATTTTTTTTTTTTTTTTTTTTTTTTTTTTAGGAACAGTTCCGATATTTAGGGCTTTTTTTCTTATATAGTCACCTATTACCCCCCCCCCCCCCCACCCTGTCCCAGTTTTTCACATTTGCTATCTGGTCAACGTAGCCTTAATCCAACCAGCCAGCTCAATGCAGATCACAGTTTAAGAACCTCTGAATTTGACTAAAATTTGGATTAAAGTGCGAACTAAACCTTTCAGATTGTTTTTAATAGATAATTCAACTATTCAAAAGACTAATTTGCCCTGGTGTCTACTTCTCCATCAGCAACAGCTGCTTGGGAGGATTCAGCTTGTAGCTGATGAGATGAACTAATTCCTTTATCATTATGAAAGATTGGGGGGGGGGGGGGGAGGGAGGAGAAGTCTCTTGATATGTCTGCAGAATGTTGGGTGATATAATCAATGTAAATGTGCAGCATATTACTTTCTTTTGTGAGTGAGAGACAGGTAATTTCACCTGAAGATCTGACAGCTGTGTATTTGTCTGTCAGGTTTTCTGTCTGCTCTTTTCTACAGTGTCAACCTAAACGAAATTATTTATGCGACCTATCTAAAACAAATATTGTAATACTGAATTCAATTATTATAGGAATGACAAACCCCTAAGAAAAATGATTCCGCAGAGTTAGAATAGCATTTAGTTAAATTTTTTTTGCAGAGTTGGTGTATTTGTTTTTTTGTTTGGTCATTGATTTTATGTTTCTGTGGTGTGAGGTTTTTTATTTTAAGTTTTGTATTTTATTTCCTCACAGGTTATAACTTGAATCCAGGCAGCTATCAATCTCACAGTTTGTTTCTTTGTAATGAGGCTTAAAAGAATTGGAAAATAGGAAAGAGGGGGATAAGCATGCTCAAGAAAACATATAGTCTGGACAAATCACATTAACTTTTGCTGATGATAATACGAAGTAGAACAACTTGATTTCTGAGGGTGAGGAAAGACATTTGATTTTTGTTTTGTTTATGAACAAGCATCTCTCCAGGAAATGTCAGCTGACTCTCCAGGTAATCATGCAGTCTAGTGTCCAGAATGAGCAGGGTGCTTCAAAATGTTGTGGGTTTCTGATGGGAGTATAAAAAACATCTGTCAGGTACAAATACAGATGGTGGTGACAGCTGGAATGTATGAACAAACTAGAGATGGAATTAGAACAATTAAAGCAGGTGGCTGTCCTCCTCTCTGAGATCTAGCCATGTTTCCATTTGTGGAGAAATACCACAAAATGAAACTCTACATTTAAGATTTTTCCCCATTAATAGGATGAAATGCTATATTTCATAACACAGTAAACGAAGAGGCTCTCTGGTATTCCAAGAGTGGTGCGCAAGTATAGTATCCACCTTGTTGAATGTAGTATTGACAAAAGACACCTACATTGATTTTTCTTTAAAAATATCTTTATATGGCTGTCAAGAAAGCAATAAATATCCCATTACTGGTCAACAAATATAAAATTAACACGTTAACTCAGGTATTTTAGAAAGCTACTTACTTATGTGCATAGTGGGCCAGTTTCTGATCTAATTTACACTGGTGTAACTGAAATCAAATCTGACACTGTGTCCTTCCATTGTACTAGTGAGGAACAATAAACTGGCAGATCTACATCAAGAGATTTGATAGCTAGATGCTGACCCTCACTTTGTAAAAACAGGAGGTCCTTCAGGACAAGTCATAATGCAATGCACTTCTATGCATCCAAAACACTCATTAAAATTAGTGAGCGCTGGAAGTGCTCAGCTCCTCTAGGGAGCAGGTCCTGAGTCACCTCTTTTTCCTTATTGTAGGACTCAGTCAGGCCCCTGATGCTGTTCTCACAGCGAGACCTTGGCTACACTAGAGAAATCAATGAACTGATTTTAGCTGCAGAATTTCAAGATGAGGAAGGGAACTTTGTGCTGAGCTTGCTATGACCCTGCAGTACCGGGATGAGATCCCCCTTGGAGCTGAAAAGCAAGGGCCAATAACTGTGTGGAAGTTGGATACCCTAAAATGCTATCAGCCACTTGGGAACTGAAGGAGGAAAGGTAAGAACTAACAGGGTATTACTAAAGTGAAAGTAAAGATAGAGAAATGTTGTGTTATTAAAGAGCATTAATAATATGGAGATACTTATCCAACATTGATTGAAGCTTTACAAAGGTATTCAGTCTCCCAACTTAAATCTCAGGCACTCTGGTAGACTGAGACTTTCATTGCGGGATCATTGGCTCAAATCTGGCCTACTCAGTTAAGGACAAACTTCCTCACCATCTGTTTGATGTCTGACCTTTATTAAAAGTTTTGGTGCTCGCAGTCCAGTTCAATGTGGATGTGTCCACATCACAGACCCATCCACCTGAACTGGCTCTAAATTACTGTAATTATTGGCAGTCTCACTGGAGAGTTCAAGGATTGCATAACTCTGGAAACTGAATTACCTGCTCACAGCTAGAAGTTGACTATTGAGGCAAATTGGTGGGTTCATGGCAAATAGTCAGTACTGATAAAGCCTTTACTGTATCTGATAAAGCCTTCACTGTACTGTACAATGGATAAACAAACCACTTCACTTTCCAGAGTAGTCTGTCCAGCATCTCTGAGAAGATTAATGAAAAGTGTGTGTGAAAGTTCAAATTAGCTTTGAGAGAAGCTAAGTTTCACTGCTTTTTTTATTACTTTAATCAACACATTTCACCAATCCCTAGGACTACCCCTGCAGTTCTTGCTGGAGCTTATACTAAAGCTTGAAATACATTACTTTCTTCAAGAGCTGTAGCTTTCCATATAGTGTCCTATACCCAGGCTCACTTACCCTAACTGCATACTGTACCTCAGCAGACCTCTATCATCACAGGCAAATAAGTGGGCCACAGTTTTTTCAAATCTGGATGTCTGAAGTTTGGCTCAAAGCCATATTTAAGTACTTTGAATAAAATGTATTTGATTTTCAAGAAGGTTGAGCATGTGCAACTCCCAGTGACTTCACCATCTCTGAAAATAGCAGGAATATTAAGGTCTTATCTGTGTCCTTCTAAATCTTATCAGTCAGTTATTGCTTACTAAACCCCTTTTGGCATACCTGTTAAAAATAAAGCAGTTAGCATTAGCAACTCATTCCATTTTAAAACATGGCGCAAAGGTTCTGGCAGAAAGGGATGCCTAATTAACAGTAAAACATAACACTGGGAAAGGTCACTCTCAACTTCTTAGTCTAGATTGTCCCAGTCCACATAGGAATGTTCGCTGAAGGACCAGAGGGGGACACAAAGTCCACAGTTTGACCGTTCCAAGCAACAGTCCTTTAAGGTGGGAAATTTTGGAGATGGGTATAGTGGCAAGAATCATGGCCTCCCGGTGCTATAGATCTTAGGGGTTTAAGTCAGAAGGCACTTTACTCACAGTGCTGAGGCTTCCATGCTGTCTGTCTTGTTTTTTACCCGATTCTCCTTCAGAAACTTTTTTGTAATTAGCAAGTCCCCCTCCTGATTGTACAGCAGCAGACATGTAGGGACTCAATGAATGTTAATGCTTTTTGGACCAGCTTTTACTTAAGATGGAGTCTGCTGGGATAACAGCTGGTTGGCCATTTCCCAACAAAACCGTTTCATTGGAAAATTCTGATTCATCACATCATGTGTAATGAACTCTCATGTCTGACTAACTTTTGTTGACTCACACGCAAGGATTTGGATGGAACCCTGCCTGGTTTCCTAATGAGCTGCTGGGGACCCCAGGGTTCTCAGCTCTGAGGAGGCCCGACCATGTTGGGCTTTCCAGGCTCCCTGCTGTGGAGCCAGGAGCCTAAATGCCATGGTACCCCAGCTGTAACTGGGGGTTCAGCACCCAAATCTTTAGCAGGAGATTCTGGATGCCCTGAGAACCCTGACTTGAGCCAGGATGCTCAGGGTTTCCAGGCTCTCTACTGCATAGCTGGGAGCCTAGAACTCTGGGGAAGCTCCACCATATGCATAGCCCCCAGCTAGGGACATCAGGGCCTCCAGGCTTTAAGGTCAGCTGGCACTCAGGGCTGACTGACTCCTGAGCAGTGGGGAAGCAAGAACCATATCAATTTCAGTCAGCAGTTGCTGGGTTACCAGAGAGCATATTTAGATTCAGATAAAAGCACGAGTCAGGATTGGAAATTTTAAAATTTCCTGCAAATGAGAAACTCAGTTTTTGCTAGCTCTAATTGGGATCTTTATGGCCTCAGCATGAAATCATGTTTCGGAGTGCTGCTTGGCTCTGGTCTACCCCTCCGACTCCTTTTTCAGCCCACAAAATTCCAAATTACATGCAGCCCTGGCAGGGAGTGAAGGGGAGGGTTACAACTCTGGGGCAGCACTCTCTGATTTGGAGTAGGTGACACGGAAAGAAATCTCCTCTCCTGTGGAAGTACAAGCTAGTTCTGTTTATCTACCTCCCAGAGTTATATAAACTTTTGTGCCAGCCTAGCTTCTATTAATAATGTAAATAGCATAGGCCTAAAGTATTTATATTAGATAAAATTATACAAAATCTGCCTAAAGATTAAGTATAAGCTTGTATCCTAACTGATATATATTGTGGAGAAAGAAGTTCCCATATGTTTCAAACAAAATACCAGGCACTCTGAATTCCTCTGTTAATGGCAGAGATATAAATCATTATTTTGTCCAATTGATTTTTATAAAGTACTACTTGGATTAAATATCCAGCATGACTTGTTAATTGAGAGTATACTGTGCTGACCACAACTTCTCCATATACCCTGCACTCAGGCTTCCCTAAAAAACACAGTTGCTAAGCATTTGCAATAAGATTTCAATTATTAAAATTAATAAAAAGGAAGACTTTACCATTTGTAGAATTTCCTTCATGGGATTTTATTTCTGTAGCAAGGATGAGTTAAAAGTGACATTCTCTCCTCAGAGTTGCAACTTGATTCCTAGATCAACATTTATGACAGGCAGGACAATTTTCTGTTTTCCTCCAATGCCTTCCTTTCATTGTACCAAACTTTCAGAGCTGACAACTGATCCGCACCGATAAAGTTGGTCAACAGCAGAGGGGTATTCCAGTACACGGAGAGTTATAGAACTGACTCAAGCCACATTACAAATGTAACATTACCATTACAATCCATACAAGACTGACTCCGAGAGGGAATCTGGGGTATTGATGCTAACATTCAGATATCTGCCTCTGGACATTTCCACTGCTTGCATCCGATGAAGTGGGTATTCACCCACGAAAGCTTATGCTTCAATACCTCTGTTAGTCTATAAGGTGCAACGGGACCCTTTGTAGCTTCTATTTTTATGTTGTGATTCCAATGAAAACAAAGCCACCCTGCAATGAATGTGTATTAGCTTGTGATACATTTAGATAACTTGTGTATATAGTATGAGGGTAATGGCAAAAGAATCTAAAGAGTGAGAAGTATCCCCATAAGTATGGTTTGCTTAGTCTAGAGCTGGGTGAATATTGCTGAACGACACTGATGAACATTTGTTCTAGTTCTGAACAACTGACATTTTATTTACTATTTGACAGAGTGCAAATGAGTTTTTTCTTAACAAATGTTTGTCTTTAAGGAAAAATCTGATAGTGAACAAAGCACGGAAAGCTTGTCCACAAGCCTGACTTATGTGGCCTAAAATGAATGATTATGAAATAGTCATTGTTCAACACAATATGAGTATTTATTTTAAACAGAACTAGTTATATTAAATGTATCATTAAATAAGTGATGGCTTTAAGAGGAATGAGCTGACGCCTCATAATGCCAAAGCCAGATGCAATTTATCACTGTCAGTACAATATTTTTAAATGTTTTTAAAAGGGTTGTTCAATTGTTTGTAACCTCTTCTTTCCATTTTAATCATGGATGAAATTGAATTTCTCCTCAAGGCAAAAAAATCCATAAAAAGGGGTGATTTGTGGGGTGGGGCGGAGAGAAGGGACTACATGAATAGTCAAAAACCACTGAGGGATTAGAGAGAAATATTTGGTTTTGAAAAATAACATACTGCCATATTAAAATATATTTTTTGCATATAATATATTAAAACATTACTCAACAGATTTTCTAAAAGATTTGTCTATTCATTAAATCCTATTCAATAAATATTATCCATTTATTGCCATCTATGCATATACTGGAAATCTCCACTGAAGTTAGCTGATATGCTCAAATCCAATTAAGGAAGGGAGGAAACAGTCTAATTTTCAGACATGACCTTTCTTGGATGTTACCTGCAAAAAAATAACACCCTCAACACAGTGATTTATTCAAGTAAGTGTTACAGGGATGAGGCAGTCTGGATTAATCAGATGGCTGGAATCTTCTGGAGGCTATGGTCTAGAACAAGCTATATTTGTTGGCCTCAGTCACAACACTTCTGCAAGTTCACATTAAACCTCTTATGAAGGTCAGATTCTAGGATGCTTAACAGCCATGTCCTCTCCAGTCTGAGCTGAAGTATTTGGGGTTACCATAGATCATTGTTAAACCTCCAGGAGCAGGAAACAACAGATAATGTCTGTCGGTAAACTGAGGATAACAGCGGATAATGTATGTTGGTGAGCTGACTGACATTCTGGCAAGGGGGATGGTGAGTATTCACCTGTGCATTGCACCAAGAAGACCACAGCAATCAATGGGAATCTCTGTGGTTGTAAAAGAACAAATTGTCTCTGGTGTTAATTTAGGTATGGATGTCCTTTGTATAGAAATGGGCAAGGTGGTTTTTGGATCATCCTATCAATAATCTGATCATACTAAATATTTAAAATAAATCCAGATCTGAGATCAAGAATATGACTGACTCTGGTTTCATGCTGTAATGGATCAACATCCTTCTCTATGGCAAATTTTAAATAGTTTAATACTGTTGAAAACCCTGGGCTTATCTCTAAGTTTTCAAAGCGTAAGAGGTTCAGATCCTTTCCAATGTTCATCACGTATAAGCTTTGAACAGTGACAAGCATAGATAACACTGGCTCTGTTACAGTGCCATACGTATATATGTTTCTTTATAAATAAAATGGACAGATTCCTTCTATCAATGGTTTAAAAAATAAGAGCCTGATTTTGGGCAGAGGTGGTTGAACAGTATTTGGTATTTTGCAGTTTTATTGGTCAAATTTATTGGAATAATGTTTTAGGGTATTCAAGATCGAGTATTATTGGTGGAATACATTATTTTATGAGTACTGGAAAAATTTTCTGGCATCTCTCAGGATCAACCCATTAAATGATGGAATTATTTGTGAAAGGAATATTCTATTAAATAGAAACTTTAGCTCAGAGGAGATAGATATAATATATGGAAAAGTACCATTTAATATTTCCTGTAATTGAGCTGTCACTTTATTATTTGACAATGCAGGTTAGTGAAAAAAAATTTTTTAATAAATGATTTGGAGAAAACCCTCATTTTGCCATTTCGATATACAATAAATCTTCACTTTTACTAGGTTTACTTGTCCACCATTTTTCACTTTTTGTTCAGTTTTGAAATGAACTGGTGCATTACATCTTATTTATTCTAGCAGTTTATTATTGTGTCATCAATCTGTTCCTGTTAGAATCCTTGGTTTCTAGGTGTTTATAGCTCAGCCATTATAATTAACGTTGGCCTGAAATCTAGCACAAGGAGACAGAATATAGACAGATAAAGTCCAATAGTGTTGGATCTAGTATTATAAACTTCTTTCTGGGGAGTCATTGTGGTCCAAAATACAACACACTGGACTGGGAGGCATAAGAGTGTGGTTGTATTTTCAGTTCTGCCACTGACCTGGCCACGTCACTTTACCTCTCTGTGCCTCTGTTTGTCTTCCCAGCCTTTGTCTGCTCTTTGAGTTTGTAAGTTCATTTGGGCAGGGATTGTATCTCACCAGCTGTTGACCCAGGGCCCATAGGTGCCAACTTTTGTCAGCGCTGCTGGGTGCTCCGCCCCGCCCCTTCCCCAAATCCCCGCCCTCTCCCCCCGGGGAGGCAGGGGCAGGGCTTTGTGGTGAGACAACGCTTCTTTCTTCACCAATCAGCCCACCAGCATGAGCCCTTCTCATGCGCTGCTTGTGAATGGATGAGTTGAGGAAACAGAAGCAGCAGACACAGGCAAAATAATTAAGAACAAGCACTAATACCTAGAGGGTTGGCGGGAGACTTCTCAATGGGCCAGAGGTCATGCCCACGGGGAGTTAGAAAAAGGATATGTGGATACAGGGAAGCTAGAAGACTGGAGGGTATAGGTCTTGGGTGGATGGACAGGAGGTTACAGGGACTTGGGAGGATATGGGATTTGGGGAAGACAGAGGTTTAAGGGTTTGGATTTCGAGGGATAATAGAGAGGGACCAGGGGATTGAAAGTGCCTGGAGATGATATAGGGGGATTGATGCAGGGTTGAGGTGATGGGAGACTGATGAGAGAAAGTGGATGGGGAACTGAGGACTGGTATGATGGGAGTCTAGGGAGGAGCATGGTGATGGGAGTTAGGAATTACATAGTGGATGACATGGAGTTGGGAGGGTTGGGGACAGCAATGATGGGAATGGGAGATAACATTGGTCTGCAGGTGATGGAGGGATTATGAAGGGGTATGACCAAGGATTATAGGGTGTTTGAGAGATAAGGGATGCAGGGGAATTGGGGTGGGCTATGGGGAGTGACAAGGATTTGGAGGTGAAAAGGGATTGGGGAGAAGATGATGAGGGACTGGGGGAGAGAGTAGGAGACACCCAGAAGGGATGATGGGGGATGGGGATATAGAATGATGGAGCATTACGAATGCTACGGGGGGTTGGAGATACCCGGGGATTATGATTGGGGGTGGAGGAGGAGGATGGAGGGATTAGAAGACTATGGGGCTGGGGATGCCCAGGGGGAGTGAGAGTGCCTAGAGTAACTGCCTAAGAGCAGGGAGCCTGGGGAAGGATGATGGGAAGCCTAGGAAGAGTCCCGGGGATGCCCTAGGGTTCAGCAGATGGTTGCGGGGGTCCTGCGAGTCCAGTAGGGAATGCTTGGGGGTGGCTGGGGGTCTGAGGATGCCAGGGGACAGATGAGAGATTGGGGTTCTGGGGGTCCAGTTGGGGATGTGCAGGAGTAAGGTGGAAGGCTGGAGGTTGGTTGGGGGTCCTGGAGTGGAGGTTTGAGGATCTGGGGGTGAAGCCCAGAGATCCAGAATGGAGGCTGGGTGGGACAGGGGATCCCAGGCACCAGTTGTATATGCCTACAAAAAAATCTGGTTAATAGCTGTAGCATAGGTAACTTTGATACTCACATGATTTACTCATGTCAAAGTTTAAGAACAACGGGTATGAATGTTATCAGTCATTGTAAGAGCTTGCAAGGTTTAACGTCATGCATATCCTATCTCTTCATTGAGCAGAACTTTAGAAAAATAGTGCTCAGTTCTGTTCTCAGATACACGCGACGCACATGTCTCCTATTGCAGTCAATGGGAGTTGCATGGCTATACCTGAGAGAACTGTTTGTCAGTATCGTTACTATGTCTCAAAAAAAAATTGATCCTCTGTAATATGTAGCATAACCAGCTCTCAATGTACTTTGCCATTATTAAAGTTTTTCTTAGAGGACAAATTCCTGTAGTCCGTTCTGAAATAGTTGAAGTATGTTTGTAGACTAAGATGTCCCAATTTTAAGAGAAGTACAGGATTAAAAGAAAACCTATGGAATAATCCATTCTGAAATCTAATACTCTTATTTAAAAATGATCTGTAAATGGTTACATTTAACATATGGCAGCATTTTCTGGGTTTGTACAGAGTGAATCTTCTGCACCAATTAATTTCCTTTTAAGTAAGACGTATTCTTTCAGAAAAGTGTAACAAATGAAGAAAACTAAAACAACCACCTCCACTCCTTCCCTCCTCCCCCTGAAATTTAGAAAACAGAAGACCTTCTCAAGTCCAAATAGATCCCACCAGTACTTCCTGTAATATGTGGATCATGATAAATGGGTTGTCTGACACTGTCTAGTGGTCTGCAATGTTTTCAGCAGCCAGATTTTCAGATGTGCGTTGTGTACTTAAGCACCGAAGAGACCAAGTGGTTAACCTCAATGTTCTGGAAGGAAAGGAGACTATCATTTTAAGGGGACTGTACAAAACAATAAGAATTCACTAGCCTTCATTTTAAGGTCCAAATCCTGCCCTGTCTCCTGAAGCCACAGAGGACCCAACATGTAATAGAACTTGGATTTTTCTGCTATGTAGGATAGACAAGTAGGGACAGGAGTAGGTGAGCTTGTGCACGAAATCCACCTCCTTACATGCCATAGAGCTCCGTGGAGACTGTCTACACTGTGCAATAGGGGAGCAGGATGGGAGGTGACTACAGCAGAGGTTCCTCTACCATTCTGCAGCCTAGTAAGGGAGGTCCCTGCACTGGCCTCTCTGCACCACACTCAGCTAATTGGACTTTGAACAGAAGTTAAAAACCATGCCCCGAGTTTTCCTGCCTGAGTTTAACTTCTACAGAGAGATCCCCATGTGACCAATGATATTTGATGAAAAATGTTTTAAATAAAACAAAACCTGTAAAATTCACTTTTTTTTGTTTCTAAAAAAAACAATGAGTCCGGTGGCACCTTAAAGACTAACAGATTTATGTGGGCATAAGCTTTCGTGGGTAAAAAACCCACTTCTTTTTTTTTCTGTTCCAATGCAACGTAGGAAGTTCATTTTGCATCCAGTGCACTCGGTGAAATATTGCCACAAGCCAAAGCAGTACAGCCTACTGAGGAACTCTTTGAAAAAGTCATTAAACACAGCCCAAACCACTTGATTACTAGCTTATTCCCCACATTGCACTGAACTTGCAACACATTTGATTGTGGAAGGATGTAGGGACTCAGAAAATATCCACAAAACCCTACTTTTTCTACCAATAGGATCCTTGAATTTTTCTAAACAAACAAAGCAACTGTGTACTAAGACTGACAATTTCTGAGTGAAAAGATATGCATTTTCACTGATGTGAAAATCACAGAAGGCAAGAACTCTGACTATATTTATAGTATTGATGGGAGGAGCAAAACAATTTGGATGCCTATTCAAATGATGTGAGATATTTATTTTCCCTTCCCAGTCCCCTTCTTTGCATAAGGGGTATAAGCCCCTTACTAACCTTCTGAATGGAGTAACTAACTAAGCTGACAAGAAAAAATTCACACTACAAAGTCACATCTCTAAAGTTAGAGAACCAAATCCCTTATTTCTCCTTCGATGGACTCATGACAGAGATGGTGTGCATCCAGAGGTCTGTTGATGGCAGAGAAAAGTAGTTGAAGGACAGGGTCTGCTGGGATGGGCATATTTATCTGAACCAGTCCATGCCTTAGGAAAGAAGCTGATGTTTGATTCAGGGTAGTAAATATTCTTTTTGCCCATTCATTCAACTTGTTTCCTGTTTCTATGATCACTCAGTGATTCTCTAGTCGAGCAATCTTAGGAAGAGGCAATCCCCAGGAGGGTTACCTACCAAAACCATCAGAGATTTTTCACTTTTTTCTTGGCTGAAATCCCTTTCTTCCCCATCACAGAATGTAGCATGGAAAAGAAATCAGCCCTACTGAGAGGAGAGGTCTTCTTGTAACGATGATATTGCCTTCCACAAAATTGAGAAGCTTGAATTTCACTCTCTGGTAGAAAGCATGCTTACTATGATATATTGGACCTGCTTCCCTTCACTCTGTTTAATTTGATCATAACAGTAGTGGTTCCACAGGGGTCATTGTTAAGAGAGGAATGATGCTCTGCTACTCAGGTTGCTAGTTTAGGACTTGTGGGGGCTTAGGTTCAATTCCTTCCTCTGCTATAAACTTCCTATGTTACCTTGGGCCAGTCACTTAGCCTCTTTGTGCCTCAGTTCCCCATCTATAAAGTGGAGGTAACAGCATTTCTCTACCTCACAGGGGTGCTTAACTAATAGCTACCCTAGTTGGGCTGATTCACATATGTTGCTGTTTTTTGTTGCTATTTCTGTTGGCTTGCCATATCTTTTTACATATTCTTCCGGTTACACTTCTCATGAACATTAATCCATTGCTCTCTGAACGCTAATATTTCCTTAATCAGCCACCACCATGCCAATTATCAAACAAGAAAGACTTTATATCCATTTAATTTCCTTGCAAGTTAATTTTGATGGAAGTTCTTGCACATTCCCTGTATTTGGCAGAAGCCTGCTATGTTTTGCAGAGAATGTAAGTTTTTTCCAACTCTAACCACTAACTATGTTATTTACTACAATATTCAGATGTCAGAAATATGGGAGGGTTATACAGAAATATGCACTTGTATAACACAGAAAATGTCCTCCTACCTAATCAATGTATAGGGATTTCCTCTTTTGTTTCCTCCTCTGCCTCTCGTTTTTAAATTCTGATTGTTAGTTTTCTGTCTCCATAATGAAAACAGAGCTGTTTACAACAGAAACTCCAGTCCACATCTTTACCTGACTTTACTGGTATATCTTTTTCCCTTCACCTTTGAGCTCTGTGGGCCAGTTCCTGCAATTCTTAGTGTGGAAATGTCATTGATTCAATAATGTCATTGGGGAGAGAGTAGCCATACCTTGTTTGCAAAACAGGAGCATTTGTTTACATCAAATAATTGAAGGTGCTAGCAAGAAAAGGCTGTGTGTTCAATCAAGTCATAGCCAAGAATATCCCCAATGCAAGAGATATCTTTCATTAGTTGCCATCCTGAAGCTTGAAAAATTAGTTAGATTTATTTACAAGGGCTCTGAGTGACCGTTATCAATTACAAATACAATGCAAAACCTATTACATGTGCAGGAGAAAACAGAATCACATACAACAGCAGTTAGCCAGAAAATATTACTACAAACCAAATCAACATGTTTTCATCTTCTCACTAGCTTGACCAGTCGAGATATATGTACTAGCTCAGCCATCAGTGACATTTCTGCTTCTCTGAACATTCTTGTCAAGTCCTTGAATGCATTCTTTAACGTGGTAACTGCCTCTTTAGCTGGTTCTGGAGATTTGATCTCAAAGTGGTTAAAGTTTGCCAATCAAGTTGGGCAGAGGTGGATTAGTGGTCTCCTTATTAACACTGCACAGTTTGGAGCCTGGGTTTTTGTTTTATTTTGGGGTTTTGTTTTGTTTTTTGATGCAGGGTCAGCAGGCACTCTGCTGACTCCTATCTGACCTGTGTGAGAACTGCCATGTGTTTCCTTTTGCTGACTCATTCCCTCTTCCTCCTTGCTCGTTTGCAGAAAGCATCCATTCATTTCTGACTTCTTTCTAACATCTAACTTCCCAAACTGGTTAGAAACACTTTCCTGCTCTGGAGAAGCACAGAGAGTAGAGCTGTTGGTCCTGATACGCTTCATGAGTTCCTTCAAGTGGGGAGCATCTCTGTAATATACAGGTGCTGACAAGCAAGCGCCCCCCATCTGCTTTTGGAGAGACTTTTCTGAAATAAGCCTCTCAGAGGTCTGTAAAACCCTGCTTGATACAGTGTACGGTTGTCTGTAGGCCACATGAAGGAAGGCCCAGGAGCCCTAGAATAGCTCCAGCCCAAGGCATCAACTCTTGCTGCCACCACTGCTCCTGAAACTCCGGGCACTGCAGCACACTTGCACATTACACATGTCTTTAATGGGGCATGCTTGTTGGCTTCCGTTGAATAGTCTTAGACCTACTAGTCCCCTAATTGTCAGACAACTCAGCTGTTGGCCTAAGTGGTAGGTCTCCAGGCATCTGATAGGTTGAGTTAGCCATATAAGGAAGTGCTCAAATACTAGGTGATGCATGTCATTATAAGAACCTAGGGAGGGTTGATTGTCACGTCCCTTCTTAAATAAGAGAAACAGTAAGGGAGAGAGTGGGCCTTAAAAGAAGACTTTGGGGAGGAGAGGAAGTAGAAAAGCTCTGACTGATAAAAAGTGGACTGTGAAACCTTGCGTTATAAAAAGAAAAACAATGGAGAAGCTGCCTATTTATTTATTTTTAAAATATTACTTAAAACGAATAAGAAATTGTTTATGGATCAGACCAAATCTCAGAACATGTCTCAGAACAGGTGAAAAAGGTCTGTAAAAGGACCGAGCCATTCCAACATAACTCCATTTGGCAACATTAAGTCTTGACTGTCAGAGCTAGCTACAACACAGTATGTATCTATTTTCAAAAGCTTTTAGAACATACAGTATGATGTGTAGCTGTGATTACCATAAAAGATATGGTTGGAACTTCTAATGGCTGGGAAATAGGAGTTTCAGAGGTGCTGCAGGCATTAATCTGATTTTGATGGATGATGATGGGACTTTATTCCAAGAATTTATTCCAAGTAATGTACACATAATATTACACTAACCAATTTTCATTTCCGTAACTCATTTCATGGTTTCCTTGACAGGTATGTGGTTCCCATGTCAAAATTGACTGAACCTGCCAAATTATGCATACTTTTATTGTTTTAGTGCTTTCTGAGCACATTTCATCCTCTAGGATGAGATAAATCCCCAAATTCATGATGCTATGAAGAGGTATATTACTGAGCAGCGATAAAAGTTATATGACCAGGTGATATGGAACAACAAAATAAATATTTTGAGTGAATGTTTAGTTGCTTCCGATAGAGTTAGCATTTTGCTGGTGAATAGTTGCCCACAGGACACTAAGTCTTTCATCATGAGATACCAGGCTGAACCTCTTGGAAACACAACACAGAACTGACATCCAACTCTACCACATCTTTGAACCATCCTAACACAGGGCTGCTCCAAGGGCTAAAATGGCCCCCCAGTGTAATTTCGGGGGAGGGGTTGTTCTAAATTACAGCTGCCCATCCCAGGCATGTATGTCTGGTGGCCTTCAATGCTAATGATGGGAGAATTCTTCCCCAGATAGCTGTGGGGCTTTTATGGCCACTGTATACTGAGCAATGGCATGTAGGGGCTGTAGTGGAAGAAAGAATCCTTCCCTCTTTTTTGTTACCATTCTCATGGTATGTATAGTATAGCTACATAGTTTCAATGACTTTCTATTTGAGTTTTTTCCCCATGAGTTTGTGGGGAAGAAAAAAAAAATTACTCTTCTTAGGTTATAAAGAGAACTTGTGAATAGTTCATAACTAATAACTTATTTGATGGCTTTAACGTCTCTCTCTCTCTCTCTCTGCACAATATCTGTGAACATATTGCTATTAATCTCTAACAAATACATTTAGGATATCTGATGAAACATGCAATTTGTGAAAACTATGTCGTGCCTTGTTGTTTAAGCTGTAGTGCTTACTTGTATTGTCCATACGAAATGTGATTATGTTCCCTGACTGGGTGATTATTTTTAACTCTCTGGTGTAAGCACTCGCTCAAAGTTGTTGTTTTAAAATTATTCAAGTATGTGAACATAAAATTCAGTTTGATCTCATTGTTCTTGGAAAGTGAAGATAAAAGGGAATGACAATGTCAGAAGTGAATCCATTTAGTAACTGAACTGGCACATCATAGCAATATTTAACTGGCACAGAATATCATAGCAATGTTTTCTAGCATTCACCTAATCCTAGTTACAAAGAGTAGTCTTTATTTAGCAAACGGAATACATATTTTTTCATGAATAATTAGCAGAGCATCGATGTATAATTAATATTCTGACTAACACAGCACACTTGCTGCTGTTGGTCTATGGAGAGCTGACTAGTCACAATATACTAGCTTTCCCCCTTATTTTCAGCAGTCTAATCCCAATTTAAAATGTTGTTGTTTTCCATGTGTGCAATTGCTGTAATTAACACAGATGTTATGCAGTTTTGAATAGGAGACAAGATAGTCCATGCAATTGTAAGTAGGAGATGAGAAGTCCACACGACAATCTCTGTTAAGATCTGGTCCTAATTGTGCAAATGTGCGAGAACCCTTGTTTGTGACACATCCAGAAACCACTGTATCCTGCGGAATTCCTGGGCCTTATTCTACATTTGTGCCCCCTGTTTTCCCATAATTCTTCACAAACACCTTTATACTAATGGTAGAACTTAAACAGAACCAGTGTACTACAGAATAATAATGCTAAACAATCACTGGAAAAAATGGATGATGCCACTAGTTTTCTTCTGTGTAATTTTGCTCAAATTAAATATCATTGGTATCTGAAATCATTCATCCAGTCTCATGGTAAATGACATTCAGATTGTCAATGTAGAAAATAGTCATTATTTTCAAGCTAAATGATCCTAAGGTAACAAACCATTTAAACGATTTTAGTTTAATAGGGCTTGATTTCTCAAAATAGCAGGTCCTTTCTTTGTTGTTCACACTGTTGCACAAACATAATTATTTGATTCACATATATCCTGGTCCTGGAACTCTTGCTCATGTGAGTTGTCCTATTGTAGTATGAAGTGGTGTTGTAGCCATGTTGGTCCCAAGATATTAGAGAGACAAGGTGTGTGAGGTAATATTTTGTATTGGATATAAAACAGAAGTTGGTCTAATAAAAGATATTCTTCATCCACTTTGTCTTCTTGTAGTCAGTCTGTGTATAAAGACTATTTTTTATAATGTTTGGAAGGACTGGTCCATTAACAAGCAGAGTAAATTCAGTTTCTTAGCAACACTATCAGATATGAACAATAGAAAAATGCAGAAGTCTCATGTAAACTTGGTGCTAACAGCATATCCTGCTGTCAATGTCACTTCACAGTCTGATGCGAAACATGTAGTAACACATTTACACTTAATTTCATTTGGGAAGGTGCACATGGTAAAGGATTCAGAACTAAGGAAAAGCTACTGTTACAAGAATACCAATTTACTGTGTCCTTTGTATTGTGGTACAAATTCAGTTTGAAAACAAATTTCCTGTTGAATTTCCTAAGATGTTAGCAACATAACTAAGAAAAATTATATATTTTAAACATGCTCTTGAAGGTTAAATATTTATTCATATTGAATATTTTCCCTTAATGTCTCTAAATGTTATGTAATACCAGATAGTGAACACTTTTTAGAATTTATCTATAAATTATTTTCACAAAAATATTTTTTTTTTTTCTGAAGTAGAGGGCTGTCTCTGGCTTGCTGGATAAAGATCAAGTGATCATACACAATTAACAGATACTCCCTGTTTGATAAGGCTAAAGCTTGAATTAAATCAGCTTCATTAGTGCATCTGTTTCTGGTGTTTCAGTTGTAATGTACATGCACCATGGGAAGTGTTGGGAGGAGCTGCTTTTAGGGTGACCAGATGTCCCAATTTTATAGGGACAGTCCCGATTTTTGGGTCCTTGTTTTTTATATAAGCTCCTATTACCCCCACCCCATGTCCCAATTTTTCACATTTGCTGTCTGATCACCCTAGCTGCTTTTAATATTAATAAAACTATTAATCTACCACTCAAACACATGTAAGGGATTCAGTTAGGAAGGGGAGAGAACAAGAGAAATCTGATCAGTACATAAGTATACAGTACATTAACACAAAGGACACTAAAGCTACATGAAAACAGTGCCTTGCACTTCTGGTATGCCTTCCCTCTGAACATATCAAAATCTGCTTCCAGATCATACTTCTTTTAAGCCCTTAGTAGTAAGGGTATTTAAAGGTATTTAAACCATATTTCTTTACTTCTGTCTGCCTGAAAGTCAGGGCACATCACCCATTAGAAGGGGAATGCCTCCATTTGGACATATTTGGGCATTCCTCACTTGGTATATTTATCCATGAAAGGCTTTATTTAAATGCGAGCACCTAAAATTACAAAAAAAAACCCAACGACTTACGTTTACACAAGCCTTTTGTTCAAGATCAGTTCAACAAGCTTGACAAACATAGGCCCAATCTGGCAAGTTGCTCCATGCAGATAGTCCTGTGCCTGCTGCAGACCTCCGTTGACTTCACTCATGCTCCGTACAGGTGAAGGGAGTCTGCCTCTGCAGAACAGCTTGCAGGAGTGGAGCCATACTCAGCTTAAATGCAGCAACTGTGTAGCACTGCACACTAACACTGAACCAAAAAAAAAGACCAAAAGTGAAGAATGCCATGTTCAACAAAAAAGTCAAGGGGAACTTAGGCAGGGTTGCATTATCAGGATTGGAGTTTGTCCAGAATTCAGGATGAATGGTTACTTTGCTCCTAAATTAAGTGCCACATAATCTTTGATACCAATATTGGTCACCTGAAGAACTACTCTTATATCTAAAATATGGGATTTCCAACAGCAGAGTGCCCTAGCTCCATGTTGAGGCATGGATTATAGACTCTGCGTGCAAAATATTGATGAACATAGAATCATAGAAGATTAGGGTTGGAAAATACCTCAGGAGGTCATCTAGTGCAACCCCCTGGTCAAAGCACGACCAACCTCAACTAAATCACCTGTAATGTGAGTTCATAGGCATTGTTTTAAATGAGAGTCAATAACAAATAGGGCCTCATTATTCTAGGTGCAGTACAAACATAAGAAGACATGATTCCTGTCCCCAAAAGCTTACCACCATTGGTCTTGATGCAATGTAAAATGTCCATTGAATTCAATGGTAATCAGATCAGGCATTAACGGTGTAATTTTATTAGTAGCATTTAACTAGTAGACCTCATGCTGCTCCAATTCTAACGGAGTTTTACCCATACTTTGTTTGCAGAATCACATCTTCAGACCACCGTACTAAACGTTTATTTTAGACAAATACGTTTAAATAATATATAACTTCTCAAGACAGAGTCCCTTGTACTAAGTAAAGAGAGATTCAAGCAAACAAATGTCCAATAGTCTTAATGATATTAAAAACATCCTTCTCTTACATGACTTTCCAACTGATATGATTGTGACTGACTGACAATATCCTGAATGAACTTTATTAAATTAAGTTAAACCTTATAATTGAATTAGTTTTAACATCTTTGGAATTCCACTTGTATTAACATTCTAATGTTTATGTACTATTGTGAGATTGTATGGAACTTCTTTAGCAAGAAAATAAGATTAATGCAATCTCAGGAAGGTATTAAGAACCACGAAGGGCTTTTTGGAACAATACCTTTTGAAGTGAATTTCTTAAAGTGCATGGGGAATGCAAATGACTCACTTCAAATTCTCCCTTTTGAAGCTATACCCAGGTGACGAAAAACTATGGTCTCCTAATCACCTGCTTCTGGAAATCCAGATCAAAGATCCCCAAACGTTATAAAGGATAGATTAAACCTGGTTATGAGTGGGTTTGTTCTTAGTTGGAGCTGTGTTGAACCGGTGACCACAAGGACTTCTCTAGGATGGGAGTTTGAAGGAGTTATCCCTGCTAGGGGTGATCTCTGGTAAGCTCTTTCGGATGTGTGTACGTTCTCTTATTGTTTTGAATATGTTTTCTTTGTAGTGATTTTAACCTTAAGAATAAAGTAGGCTTTCACAGGAGTGCTATGTAGTACCTTCTAACTTCCAGCAAATAAACCAGTTATCCGTCTGTCTGAAGAGACAACAGACAGGTCTGTTTAGGCAGATGGCCTTTGCTGGGATTAACATAGTGAAGCAGGAAACTGTACAGCCTGGAAATACCCCAGGCAGAAAGGAGAGAGATGCAGATCTCTGCCCAGAAACACAATGGCTGGAGATCTCAAATTCTGATTTTGTTTTAGCTTTCTCTGCTAGACTGAGGAGTCCATTATCAAACTTTGGTTCCCCATATAGTCAATGCATCTGTGATTAAGTAACCCCTTATCTTTTCTTTCTTAAGATAAACAATTCCTGTCCAGTGCCTTAAGCTCAAGACTATCCTTCCTCTTCAAGATGGTCTTGTACCATGAAAGTAGCTGGAAATAACAGACATTTTGTATTTAGAATCAGTAACCATGTAAATATATACTGGGCTGAAGAGAATTTACTGTTTCCAAACTATAAACACCTATTTCAATATTATCTTACAAACTTTCTTATATGTTTGACCCATTTTAAAGATTAAGAAAATCTGTGTTTGTGGATTCATCATATTTTAAGAAACTATCTTTAGACAGCTATAAAGATAAATAAGATGAATGCACAGGACATTCTAGTGACCTTGTTTGTATGTTGAGTGAAGTCATTAACAATGATTTTGCTTTTCTTGGATCCTTCCTTTCCCCCAGTAACTTTTAATTAATACTGTAGTTACCTCTGTTGACCGGTATACCTTTTTAAACTGCTTTGGGGGAAAAAAAGTCATTTGACAAAGATTACTTGGCAGTTTTATAAACTGGTAATTGGAAATCAATGTGCTTTAAGATGTGGACAGAAAAATGTAATAAACAGACTAGTCTAGAGGGACAAAAGATTATTTGTTAATAGTATAAAAAGGTCAGTACTACAGTAATTTAAATTAAACCTGCAAGGCATTCTAAGCAATGCTTCTGAATTGGAAGGTTCCTGCAGAAAACAAGGTGCTTGACAACTATATCCCATCAAATCTGTCATGGTTCATGTTTGGGAGATAAGGTGGGTGAGGTAATGTCTTTTATTGCACCAACTTCTGTTGGTGAGAGATAAGCTTTCAAGGCACATGGAGCTCTTCTTCAGGTCTGGGAATGGTACTCCAAGCATCACAGCTAAATACAAGGTGGAACAGATTGTTTAGCCTAATAGTTAGCAGCTATTCTAAGAGACCCTTTAAGGTAGAGTGGCCTGTTAAAATCTCTGTAGTCATCGGACAAAAAGAGGTGAATACATGTCACAGATTGTGGTAATAAGCCATAAATCCAGTGTCCCTATTCAATCCATTATTTTTAGTGTCTGGTAGAGTTATGAATTTAAGCTCCTAGGCCCATCTTTTGAAAGTGGTGTGCTCTGTGTGGTTTGAAAGCTTGTCTCTCTCACCAACAGAAGTTGGTTCAATAAAATATATTAACTCACCCACCTTGTCTCTCTAATATCCTGGGACTGACACAGTTACAACTACACTGCATGTTTTATCTTTGATATAAATTAAGATGCATGTACAGCTTTTGCTCCTAGGGCTAGATCCTCCACCCATGATTATTACTGTTTGTATTATGCAGCACCTCAAGGTCCCAGCCAGTTCAGAATCCCATTGTACTAAGCCCTATACAGACACAGTCTTCATCCACTGAAATTAATGGGAATGTTGCAATAGAGTTCTGTGGGTGCAGGTTTGGGCCCCTAGAATCTGATTCTGCAAGTTGTTGAGCATTTCCAGAGAAGTGTTGCTGAGCATCCTCGACTTTCATTGACTTTAGTGTGGGTTCAGGACGCTCAACATTTTGCAGAATTAGTTCTGTTACAACATCAGTTCAGTGCACTATATACTGATATGAAGCACTATCACTTCTGTGCTTTGTTATGGGATTGCTTATAATCATTGCTACTGCTGCACCACATGCTGTTGAATATCTGCTCCTTATGGAACTAAAATGTGGAAATGGGCAAAAATGCAAATATCAATGTAGCTTATTGAATTGCAACACTTTCTCTCTTGGCATCCAGATTTTCTTCCTCTTCTTCCTTCCATTTCTTATCCTCTTTTTCCTTCATAATAATTGCACAGTGTAATTTTACTCACATTTTACAGTCTCTTATTTTACTTCCTTTTGGCATGATATGTACTTCACACTAGTTTATATTGTATGTGCTGAAATTAAAATACCTCAACACTTTAGCATATAAAAGTAGGAATAAAAATAAGAAAAGAATTAACCTTGCAAAAAGATCTGTGAAAAATTACCCATTTAATTAATTAATCAAAAGAATACTAAATGCTATAGTCTGTATATTTAATCAACCTGTGAGATGAAAATCAACACAAATACAATGAATTATTGAGGCAAATAGTTTTGTGAGAATAAAAAAGATTAGATGCTACATATATTCATCTAAGTAATATAGCAGCAGTTTTAATCTTCAAATTGCTTTTTTCTCAAAGAATTTTCCATTGTTTTGTTAGTGATAGTTGACAATTGCAGCAAATGGAAGAAGAGTAATGCAGGCAAGTGCATACTGTGTTGTTCTCCAGTTCTTTTGTACTCTACAAGTCTTTCATAGTTTTTTGAAAATAATTGTCAGAGGTGTAGTAAAGTTGTTAGCTAACTCTTTTAATGTCATAGGCGGCATGTCATCCAGACTGGATTTTCACAGATTCTAGTGCCAGAAAGGACCATCGTAGGAATAATTTAGTCTGACATCCTGCATAATAATTGAAAGTTATTCTAGAATCTAGAGTCAACCAACCCCCCCTTACCCAACAGGGAGCCTGAGACTATGCTACTGAGATCAAGACTCTCATGTTCTGCCAACTGGCTTTTTTCTTTTTTAGCACTGATTTGCTTATATTTATATCTTCCAAGCATTCTTAATCCTCATCTGCTGCTTCTCAAGAGTTATTGTTCTTGCCTCTTTTTTATATCATTAGAGTTTGAAGGAAAATTGGAAAAAAAGGGGTTCCAGAGTCTCAGCTACTGCTGAGTTATCATTAAATTTGCCCCCCTCCACTTTCCTTGTGTGAGGCTTTAGCATTGCAATCAGTTGAGGTGGTTTATTTGGGACGGGGTTGGAAATAGGGCATTAGCCCTCAACTCTGAAACTTGTTTCACCAGCAGGTTCCACTGAGTACAAAAGGGTTGATGTCCAGGTAATATGTCAATATTTATCTGTTGTGCCAGGTTTTTGGTGGGTGAGGGTTCGGTGCCTAATGAAATAGAATGAATGGCAAATAGTTTAAATTTTGGTGTGGGTTTGGAAGAGCTTTTAGTCTTGGATATTGATCTGATTGTATAGTTATAGATTGCTATAAATAAATTCTGTATGCCTTGGAGGGATGCATTTTAAAGAAGTCAGAATAAATATATTTATTAATGGACTAATTCTTTGTCTGCTACATTTTCCCCTTGATATATATATTTTTAAAAATACTCTTCTTGTTCTCCTGAATTCTTTTGCCAGGATGTACTCATGCTTGCCGAGTGTCCTTACCTTTTCTCTGCAAGCCTAATTCATTCTTGTTTGATGGCCTCCCTTTCTTTCCATTTCCAATACAGATTTTTTTTTAAACCTCAGATCTTTGATCTTAGAATAAAATCTAATATAAAAGTCTTGTGGGTGTGACACCCTGGCATCCCAATATTCACCACTGTCATGTAATTAGGATATGTTTTGTACAAAGCATGCCTTGTGAGGTATTCTAAAAGTCTTGATGTGCTAGACATTAATATCTCATTGGATTGTATGTGCTATCCTCATGTGAAGTTATGAAGTTTGGCTATGTATGTGTTACTGAAACATGATTTGTTTGAGTGACCTCAGTTTATAAAAACAACAACACACAATCGGGGTGAACTGCAAACAGAACGGTGCAAACAAACCCCAAATGCTGGTGGATATTCCAATACTTAGATTTACCAAACCAGCACAAAACAGGTTCTGTAGTACCTCACTGGTTACTAAGAAGTCCAAACAATGCAGTTCCCTTAAAGTGCCCAGCCTCCAGCCGTCATCCAGACACACCTGTCAGATACGATGATGATTACTGAAAATCTTAATTCGGCATATAAAAGAAGGTTGAAAACATGCACAAGCAGCCTTTCAGGTACAACAGTAAAAAGGCCAATGAATGTTAATGGCTTATTGAGCACACAGTGCACAAGGATTACCCCGGGAACTGTGTACAGTAGAAACCTCTCAGTTTGTCCCAGGTCACAGCAAAAGAGCTTTCTGGCAACTGGGGAGAAGATATACAAGGGGAGAAATGAGATCATGAGGGGTCCTCACTCTCCCTACAACAACACACCTGGAAACACCTGAAGAACAAAGACTGAACAGAGGGGAAGTGATGGTCCCAGGCGAAAGGGATTTCTAGCCTGTGTATGAAAACCTGGGAAATCCAAAACAGCTTGTGCCTTAAGAATCTGCCAGCCTGTTTATCACTCAGAATGAGAAGTATGGTAAGCTCAGTTTGCGGCTTTGTTTATTTATTAGGTAATCTGCTTTGATCTGTTTTCTATCACTTTAAATCTATGCTTTTGTAGTTAATAAACGTATTTTATGTTTTAATCCAAACAGTGTGCATTTGACTAGGGTATCTGGGGAAAATCTCAGCTTGGTTATCACAAGTGTGCATAGTCCTCTTCACATTGAGGGAGAGGTGGATTGGGTGTTTAACCCATATACTGGCCAGATTTGGGGTCTGGGATCCTAGACTGCTCTGGGGTCCTAGGCTGGGAAGCTGGGTGTGTCCCTACCTGTGTGAATGCTGGTGAAAGTGCAAGCTTGGGTGACTTTGGAACTTGCCACAGCAGTGCAGTGTGAGAGGGTGCTCAGGCCAGTGGGTCAGAGGGCTCAGTGATACCCCAGTTTCAGCTGGCACCCAGGGGGGGAATTCATCACATTGGGCATAGTAAAAAATTTGGGAATAAGAATCAAGACATCTGAGGTCTTAGGAAAATAAAGACATGCTAGTGAAAGAAAGATGAATCCTCACAGTTTGAGAATAATGTACATTTGATGAGCAAAACTTAATGAGAGTGAATGTGAATCTTGCTCATAAAAAATTAGGATCTGGTAAATTTAGGACTTTGAATGGGGTTTTCTGATTCTGAAAGTATATCTTGTACTATTATTTCAGATACATGATTGACTGTTACTGTGCTTGAGTTGGATACGTGGCAGGCTGTTTTAAATCAGATTGGGGAAATATGTTGTTGCAAAACTCTCACTTGAGGAATGGAGTATTGTACTGAAATGGGAGACAGTAACATTCCAAACTGAAATTGATTAATTGAATGTGGAATCAAGGGTAGCATATATTCTGACAGAATGCATTTTAGCTTTTGATGTTTTGATTCCTTTTAGCTACAGACAGATGATCAAGATGATGTGCTATATAGATTCTTGACTGGCAACATACGAAATAATAAGTTGGTAGCACAGAGAGAAATATGTATTTTTTCTAATCGATAAAGGATAGTGTAGAGATTACTTAAGGATAAAATTCAAATACATAAGGACTATTGTGGATCTAGTTGAATGTGAAGAATGTTCCTAGGGAAAGCACTGATGGATCTGAGATATGGTTGCTTACTAAATATGTCATATGATTATCAAAACTTGAAAAATGGTTTTGGCTCAGAAGGACTAGTGAATGGGGATGAACATGTTTCTTCAACTCTGGGGTAACTCTATTGGCACAATACTGCCAACTTGAAACAGCAACAAAAGAACTGCTATATAGAGTTCCTGATGAAAATCAGAACTTATTTTCAAAGGGTTTTGAGAAGTTGTGCACACACCCTGCGTGGTTCCTTTCTATTATGCTTGTTCTGCAAGGAAAAGACGCAATAGAAGCCAAAGGTGGCTTCAAGCACATTTGTGCTATATGGAT
Organism: Chelydra serpentina; assembly: GCA_037349315.1. Classification (NCBI taxonomy): domain Eukaryota; kingdom Metazoa; phylum Chordata; order Testudines; family Chelydridae; genus Chelydra; species Chelydra serpentina. Next base: position 37,121,184 of record JBAIAC010000042.1, read on the forward strand.
CCCAGGGCTTCTGGGTGCTGGTCCGGTCTTTAGTGTAAATTAGAGAAGCCTGAAGGGTTACTCTATTTCAAACCACTGCTGCCATGCTGGCCCACAGGAGATAATCTAGCAGATAGAGATCAGCTAGGTGCAAGGACTCCCTGGACACACCTGCTCTTCCTTGTCCACATTCTCCATGACAGAGACTGGGAGGGGTGTGATGTCAGAGCTGTTAGAGGCCCCATGTCACTTCGGGTCCCAAGCAGGCAGAGTCAAATTTAAAACATTTACTGAATGTTTCCTGAAATTTTACCAAATAGTATGAGTGGTGGAGGGAGGAGATTGGAGTAGAGACCTCAGGGTGGGGGAAAGGGTTTAGGGGCTGGAGTTGGGAGGATCAAGGGGGGCAGGGGAACAGGTCATAGAATCATAGAATATCAGGATTGGAAGGGACCTCAGGAGATCATCTAGTCCAACCCCCTGCTCAAAGCAGGACCAATCCCCAACTAAATCATCCCAGGCAGGGCTTTGTCAAGCCTGACCTTAAAAACCTCTAAGGAAGGAGATTCCACCACCTCCCCGGGTAACCCATTCCAGTGCTGCTTCACCCTCCTAGTGAAAGTTTTTCCTAATTTCCAACCTAAACCTCCCCCTCTGCAAGTTGAGACCATTACTCCTTGTTCTGTCATCTTCTACCACTGAGAACAGTCGAGATGCATCCTCTTTGGAACCCCCTTTCAGGTAGTTGACAGCAGCTGTCAATTCCCCCTCATTATTCTCTCTGCAGACTAAATAATTCCAGTTCCCTCAGCCTCTCCTCATAAATCATGTGCTCTAGCCCCCTAATTATTTTTGTTGCTCTCTGCTGGTCTCTTTCCAATTTTCCCACCTCCTTCTTGTAGTGTGGGGCCCAAAACTGGACACAGTACTCCAGATGAGGCCTCACCAATGCCGAATAGAGGGGAATGGTCAAGTCCCTTGATCTGTTGGCAATGCTCCTACTTATACAGCCCAAAATGCTGTTAGCCTTCTTGGCAACAAGGGCACACTGTTGACTCCTATCCAGCTTCTCATCCACTGTATCCCCTAGGTCCTTTTCTGCAGAACTGCTGCCTAGCCGCTCGGTCCCTAGTCTGTAGCAGTGCATGGGATTTTTCCGCCCTAAATAGAGGACTCTGCACTTGTCCTTATTGAACCTCATCAGATTTCTTTTGGCCCAATCCTCTAATTTGTCTAGGTCCCTCCATATCCTATCCCTACCCTCCAACGTATCTACCACTTCTCCCAATTTAGTGTCATCTGCAAACTTGCTGAGGGTGCAATCCACACCATCCTCCAGATCATTAATGAAGATATTGAACAAAACCGGCCCATGGACCAACCCTTGGAGCACTCCACTTGATACCGGCTGCCAACTAGACATGGAGCCATTGATCACTACCCATTGAGCCTGATGATCTAGCCAGCTTTCTATCCATCATCCATTCATCCATCCCATATTTCTTTAACTTGCTGGCAAGAATACTGTGGGATTAGGTTTTACCAGATGTAATCCTGAGCCACAAACCTGACTTGCTGGTTGGAGTTGGTGCTTTTCTGTGCCATCCCCCCACTCCAAGCTAGAGCCCTCTGGCAGCTGGACTGGGCCCTTCGCTCCATTGAGACACTTGGGACTGAGCCAGCCTGCACAGGCCCCACCCCATGGCTCAGGTGTTACTAGGAGTTGGTGGAGTTCGGCTACTGGGTGGGGCCTGTGGAGGCTGCACAGTATAAAAGGTATGGCAATGCCATTCCCCAAGACACCGCCATCCCTTTCCCGGAACTGGCATTCCCAGAGCCTGCTCCTTGGCATCCGTCCATCCCCAGGGCACCTCCTGAGACCGCTCCAACTCCTTGGCATCCCCTCTCCACCACAGGCAGCATGCAGAGAGTCCCAGAGAGGCAGCATGGCCCAGCCAGCAGCAGTAGAAACCTGAACTTCTCCACTGCTGCCATTCTGGCACCACACTGCCTCTGAGGCTTCAGCAGCACCACTACCAGCCAGGGATAACATTTTACCAAATATATTGGGAGCAGGGGGGGAGGAGGGAAGACAGCTTTTGCCTCTCTCCACCTCCCTTTTGGTGACCCTGGTCACTGTGTAAGATTCTCCTATGCTGGGGGAATGCCTCATTAGCCAGTTGCCCAGTGTTTAAGGCTGCTTTGCACAAAGCCGCCTTAATTGATCAGAGATACTGGCCCTTAGAATCTAAAGAGTGGGTAGTGGCAAGTAGAAACGAACACAGAACGTATGCAGAACGTTGCATTTGCAGCACCGTTAAGATATGTGAATTCAGATACTTTATGGGTTGTTTATAGCTGGACTTATTTATAAAAGATTGGTGATAAACTGACCATTTCCAACTTTTGGATAGACCATGGTGATAGACCATTTCCAACTTTTATCTCATCTGCCTAAATGACATTTTGGTTTGCAATGTTGTTGTAGCCATGTTGGTCCCAGGATATTAGAGAGACCAAGTGGGCGAGGTAAAGGACATTATAGTGCACATGAGAATTTGAAATTCCATTTTGGTAGGCAGTGGTAGTGTTAGATACATTTGCATACTATTTTTAAAATAATACCAAAATACTCTCAGACAAACGGGCAATTCAAATTGCCTGTAATCCCCGAAAGTGTGAGTTGAGTGTCTGAGAGTAATGGTGGATAAAGAAATTTGATTAATGATGAACTGACCCAAACTTTGTTCAAAATTTAAAGCCAACCTTAACTTTTCCTGAAGTTTGAAACAGCTTTATTACCTATATGCTTAAATTTCACTGGTCTACAATTTTTGAGAAGTCATCTGCTTCAGAGATTGAAATGTGCTATTTAGTATGTATTTTGATGTGCTGAAGTCAAATATGACAATTAAAATATGGCTACTGTTTCTAAGATATTTAAGTTTTTTTACATTTTATGTCTATGTATATTGTGTAGATAGTAGTAGAGTTTTAATCATAAATTGTAAACCTAGGTCTTTTCATGTGTTTATGGTTGCTTTACATGATATTATTTCACCTGTCCTGTTTATGTAACACTTTAAAAATCAGCAAAGGGGTTATATAAATAAAATGTATTATGAAACAAAAGGCAAAAAACTATTATGTACATAGTTTAGTCCTATTCAGTGTCTACTCGGCGCTTCTTGGCTTGTCTCTTGTATTCATTAAATGGAGCATCTTTTGTCACTGTCCAGCAATAGTCTGCAAGCATTGATGGGCTCCATTTTCCCTGATAGCGTTTCTCCATTGTTGCAATGTCCTGGTGAAATCGCTCGCCGTGCTTGTCGCTCACTGCTCCGCAGTTCGGTGGAAAAAAATCTAGATGAGAGTGCAAAAAATGTATTTTTAGTGACATGTTGAAGCAAAGCTTTTGTATGCCTTGAGGAGGTTTTCCACCAACAACCTGTAGTTGTCTGCCTTGTTGTTTCCGAGAAAATGTATTGCCACTAACTGGAAGGCTTTCCATGCCTTTTTTCCCTTGCCACGCAGTGCATGGTCAAATGCATCATCTTGAAGAAGTTCACGAATCTCAGGACCAACAAAGACACCTTCCTTTATCTTAGCTTCACTTAACCTTGGGGATTTTCCACAGAGGTACTTGAAAGCTGCTTGTGTTTTTTGTCAATGGCCTTGACAAAGTTCTTCATCAGACCCAGCTTGATGTGTAAGGGTGGTAACAAAATCTTCCTTGATTCAACAAGTGGTGGATGCTGAACACTTTTCCTCCCAGGCTCCAATGACTGTCGGAGTGGCCAATCTTTCTTGATGTAGTGGGAATCTCTTGCATGACTATCCCATTCGCAGAGAAAACAGCAGTACTTTGTGTATCCAGTCTGCAGACCAAGCAAGAGAGCAACAACCTTCAAATGGCCACAAAGCTGCCACTGATGTTGGTCATAGTTTATGCACCTCAAAAGTTGTTTCATGTTGTCATAGGTTTCCTTCATATGGACTGCATGACCAACTGGAATTGATGGCAAAACATTGCCATTATGCAGTCAAACAGCTTTAAGACTCGTCTTCCATGAATCAATGAACAGTCTCCACTCATCTGGATCGTGAATGATGTTGAGGGCTGCCATCACACCATTGATGTTGTTGCAGGCTACAAGATCACCTTCCATGAAGAAGAATGGGACAAGATCCTTTTGACGGTCACAGAACATGGAAACCCTAACCTCACCTGCCAGGAGATTCCACTGCTGTAGTCTGGAGCCCAAAAGCTCTGCCTTACTCTTGGGTAGTTCCAAATCCCTGACAAGGTCATTCAGTTCACCTTGTGTTCTGAGGTGTGGTTCAGAGGAGGAGGATGGGAGAAAATGTGGGTCCTGTGACATTGATGGTTCAGGACCAGAAGTTTCATCCTCTTCCTCTTCCTCGTCTGACTCAAGTGAGAATGATTCTGGTGCATCAGGAACTGGCAGTCCTTCTCCGTGGGGTACTGGGCATATAGCTGATGGAATGTTTTGGATAATGCACAGTCCACTTTTTCTTCTTTGACACACCTTTCCCAACTGGAGGCACCATGCAGAAGTAACAATTGCTGGTATGATCTGTTGGCTCTCTCCAAATCATTGGCACTGCAAAAGGCATAGATTTCCTTTTCCTGTTCAACCACTGGCGAAGACTTGTTGCACAAGTGTTGCAGCATATGTGTGGGGCCCACCTCTTGTCCTGATCTCCAATTTTGCAGCCAAAAGAAAGGTGATAGGCTTTCTTAACCATAGTGGTTATACTGCACTTTTGTGATGCAAAAGTCACTTCACCACAAACATAGCAGAAGTTATCTGCACTGTTCACACAAGTACGAGGCATCTCTGTTCACTTTGGCTAAACAGAAATGTGTCCCTTTGCAAAATCAAACACTGACAAATAAGAGAGCACGACACTGTATGATTTCTAGAGTTGATATAGGGCAATTTGTTCAGCAGAGTGATGTAAGCTTTGTTATGATTGCATCATCCATGACTTCTAGGAATAACATGATGCAATTCATATCATGTATGACGCAATACCAGCTTCAGATTGCATCATTCATTGTTTTGCCTAAAAAGCAAGTACTGTCCAAACCCAGTCATAGATTTATTCATAGATCCAGTCAAAGATGTATTTTAGTCATTTCTGGTTTAAATTGAGATCCCTTCCCTTTATAACTCACTTATCCTCCGCCATTCCCAAGTCAAGGGTCGTATATACTGACCCAATAGCATGTCTTGAAAACTAGAGCCAATCAACAATTTTAAGCATCATTTTCGTTCTCAGTGACCCAGAATTAGTAAAGTTTGACTACATTTATTTCAGAAGCATTTTGGCTGTAGAGCAGTGTTTTCAAACTGGAGTGCTTAAAGAGAACCATCTAAATCTACATTTAATTAAAAGTGGTGTGATATTTTTCAGAGGTGCTGCAAGTTCACAGTTCCTACTGAAATAAATCAGAGAAGGATCAAACACTTAATCCTTTTTATCCACACACCTGTACATCTCCAACTATGAGTCATAAGTGCAAGTACTGAAAGTCTGTAAAAGAGGCTCTTTTTGTGGTATTTCCCACAACCTTTTATTTAGTGATTAAACCTATGGGGAGGAGGGGTCTATGGAAATCCCTCTCAAACCTTATAGAATTTAATACAGAATCATCTTCCTTCTGCCGGTTACAAAATACCCATAGAAAAGTTATAATTTCCGGTTATAGTCTAGTGGATTTTTCCATAAAGGCATCTCAACTAAATTTCTACAAGGTTCTTTAGTAATATCTTTTGGATAGGTTTTTGGAAATTATGGTCCTTATCCCCAAAGGTTAGACTGTATAAAAGAGGCAAATACCAGATGGCTGGCAATTAACTTCATTTTTGCAGGAACACGATTCTTTCAAATCTACTACGGTGTTAAGTTGTTTGTTGCCATTAATAGGCCAAAAGGGTAAGTAGTGTATATAATGTATGAGATTCCTTCATTCTTGTGTTGGCAGCATTTCTTCTTTTACCTAAATGACACACAAACTACTGCTCTGACATATTCTGAAAGTGTTTTGCCTGCGTTCTTAGCCTTTTCTGGCATGCAGTCCCATAGAAACACTTGCTGTAGATAGTCATCCTTTGCCCACTGGGAGAGGCTTGCAACATCATGGTTTCTTACAGGGAATGTATATTAAATGTTTGTTTCAATCTCCTTGGTAATAAAGAATCTGTATGATTCTTCCCGTTATATTTTGAAAGAAGGTGTCAATAGCATCTGAATCTCTAGTATTTAAATGGCCCATAACTAATAAACTAGTGCAGATTCCTTTTTAAGGCAATAATGGAGAAGAAACAAAGCTTCTGACTCAGGGATTGTCAAGGGAGATTATCATTATTTTATAAAGCTCTGATACAAGTTCCATGCTTTCAGACAGGTTACAGCAACAGATTTAATGGAAAAAGACTCTACTGGGCAATCAGTTGTAGTCTTGGCAACTACATGCAAGTGCTCTGAAGTGATCCCTCTGGTAAGGCATGTACAGTGTGTGAGACTTTCCTTCTCTCTAATGATTTTTCAAACACTGTAACAGAGCCTATAATTAACTACAATATACAACAGAAAGGACCAAAGGGATTATCCAAGATACCATGTGTCCAGAATTCCTTACATTTTTATTTCTCTTCCCCTTATCTGTCATTAACACAAGGTCTCCACTGCCCTACCTCAGTTCGCTGCAGATAGCTTTGGAGAATAATTTCTCCATTGCAGCCTCTTACTGGTCCCTTCAGATATGTTCAAGTGGACAGACCATTCATCTCATTTCAATTTCCATCCCTAGGAAATGCTGATATTTCAACATCTGTTTTTGTCCTGAATCATGATGAACAGTTGAAAGATCAAATTTTCATACAACAAAATGCTCCATAACATCAATTCAGAAATGTCAAATTTTGTTTGGAGTCAGTTCAATGCTAAACTGCACTTCCCTGTTGTGACACATTGCCTCGTGGCAGCTGCAGTTCAGGTTGCCCAATGCCCGCAGTCTCCCCTATGATCCAGGCTCCATGGCTGGACTATATTTCCCTGTGAAATTCTTTTTATTTTTTATAATTTTTCATTTGATTTTTTAAAAGAGAATTTGGTTATGTTTTATCTATTTTATTTATTCAAGGACATCACCTCCTGCCCCGGGGGGGTGAGTGATCCTGAGGGAGCAGGGTTGGATACTTCCAAGAGGGATCCTGCCCCAAGGGAGTCGGGGATGGGATTGCAGAACAAGTTCATCCCACACTCACCCTGAAGTGGCATCTCCTATCCTGTGGGTCTGGATCCAGTTCTGCATTCCAGGCAAAGTGACTTGGCACTCAGGATAGCAGTACCACTTGGGTTTGGCCTGGCTGCCCCTTCATCATGACGGGGGGCAGCTGGGCAAATCTGAGAGAGCGGCATTGTGACCCGGTGCATAGGGTCTGAGCATCACTCACTCAAATTTGGCCCTGCTGTCCCTCTGTCATTATGATAGAGGGGCAGCTGGGTCCATCCTGAGTGGTGCTATGACCCTGTGTGTCAAGATGCAACACTTGGGAACAGGGAGCTGGGATAGGAGCCTCTGGAGCGGCAGCTGCAGGGTGAGTTTTTCATTTTATTTAATTTTATACATTTTTCCATTGTATTTTGTTATTTGCAAAACACACGGACTTTACCAAGGATTCACCCGCAGCCTTGTGATTTCCATGATGTACCACATACTCAGTGAGAGGGAACAGCATGGGGATGTAGTCTGGCCTGGAAGCCAGGTCCCAAAGAGAGAATGGGGACATTGGAGGTGATATACCATCATAGGAAAATGCAATTTAATGTTGAACTGACTCATAATGAAATGTTTTAGGTCAGTTCAACAAACCAACATATTTTGATTAGGGTCAAACCTACTTAAAACTAAATATTTCCCTTCAATTTGCCTGACAGAAAATCAAATTTTGTTTGCCAAATTGATATTTTTCTGCAAAAATATTCCAATTGGGCAGAAACTCCATTTTTTGGTTGAAAAATTACTCCATTGGAATATTTCTGACCAGCTCCATTAATTATCTTCCATTTTTTGCATCTTCAGTAGTAGTTTATATATTTTTAAAAGCTCCCTTCAACATACACTTACAACATGGCCGCATTCCTATGTAAAAAGACTTAATCTAGTGTTGAACTTGATGTTTCAATGTCCAGTATTCACAAATGCAGTTAACTAGGAAAAAAACCTGAATCCTGGAGAATTATAATTTCATACCTTAGCAATATCCCACTTCTAAACTCATCAATATAAATATACTTCAGAGTGAAAATATACAGAATGGGAAATGCCTTAAAAGATAATATGGATATAGAGGAGAAAAATGCTGCAGCTGTTTCATTAGAGTAAGACGCAATATCATTTGCAAAAGCTCTCCAATATTTTATATGATCAGCAGTTTTCCCTTTCATCCATTTTTCTCTCTCAAGCCTTTCTAAAACTTAATGGCTCCAGTTCATTCAGAGTCAGCAGAAATTAGCACAGAGCTTGCCGCAGAGTATCCATTGGTGGAAAGCCTACATGGGGGAGGATTGCAACAGTTTCAGCCATCCTCATTCTTCCTTCAGCCAGTCAGTCCAGCTGCTCAAAATAGGTGGTGCTGGCTAGAGAGAATACAGGCCTAGGGCAGCAAAGAGACATGCTGATTCAGTGCATCCCTGCTAAAGCTTCCTCTAGCAGGGCAATATCACCAACATGCTACTCATTTATTATCCACAAGTTAAATTCACTAATCTCTGTGCAGACTTTTGATTAACTTGGAAAAGAAATGAGATATTTTTAGTTAAAACTTAAAAAGTAGTGTTTAAAAGTTAACTTCCTGTACCAATTCCTTTAAGACTCCATCTACATCACATACCCCTTTTAGTGGTGTGCAGCGTACGTACCTGGGTAGCCCCCCCCCCCCAAGGATATAAATAGCAGTGTAGTAGGTCAGGCATGGCATAGGCAAGTAGAATACAGACACCCTCGAAGGGTGTAGACTGCATACTCTGCACACTCTCTACTCCCCACAAGCCATGACTCCCCACCTGCACTGCTGTTTTTGGCAGCGTAGTGTCCTGCTGGACCCTTTCCCCTCTACAGGGAAAGACTCCCAGGGCAGGGGAAGGCTCTGGCTGCAGGGAAGCAGCGGCGTTGAAAGGTGCTACTAGCTCCCTGCTGCTGGAGCCCTTCCCTGCTCTAGCAGTGGGAAAAGGCTCTACCAGCTTCAATCTGCCAGAGCCTTCTCCTGCCACAAGGGAAGACTCTGGCAGCCAAGAGGCAGCAGGGAAAGTGTCCAGCAGTGGGGAGCTGCTGAAGTTCTTCCCCGCCCCCATCTCTCCGGCTCCCAGAGTCTTTCACTGACCCGTGTAGCTACACTTTGCAGTGTGGACACTTTTAACTGCAGCATGTAGCTTCATGTACATGTAGTGTAGACGTAGACTAAGAGACTGCCTGAAAAAACCACAGTTTAATTTTCCAGCGGAGATTAGTGTGCAGAATATTTGAGTGTATTCAGTCAATTGATACATAGTCCTGAAAAAACATTCTTACACGTTATGAGACTGATTCTCATTTCACTGACACTTGTTTTGCACCAGTGTAACACAATTGATGTCAGTGGAATTACATTTGATTTACATGGGTGCATGCGAATCAGAATCTGGCCTTCCAGGCTTCTATCAAATGAAATATATCTTCTTTATCTCTTGCATCGTCATACTCACTCAACTGATCTTTAACTTTTACTATTGAATTAATACATTCATTGTTCATAATTTTATACTTCACACTACTCAAATTAAAGTTTGTTTAATGGTCTTCAGCATATCCTGGCAGTTGTGTTAATTTGATTTTTTGGGGGTGTTTCACTTGGGGCTACCAAGAATGATATAACTGGATTGTTTGACAATTGATGTCATTGTGCATTATTTCCTGCTTTTTTACAGAGTGATCATAAAAACCCACGTTATTAGAACACATGTAAATGCATTAGAGTAAGCTAGTCTCAATCTTAACTACATCAGAGCTACTGCTCCACTATAATATAATTGGGGGTGGAAAGAATATGGAAAAAAGTCCTTATTTTCAGAGCATGGCCCACTCTTGTGTCCTGATTTGGTCCCCAAGGAATCAGGGCCTTTGTCAGTGTAACTGAAAAAAGCAAAAGAAACCCAACATTCATCTCTCTCCCCATACACTAAATACATATTTCTTTCTCTCTGATGCTATCGTTAAAGCTCTCCATGCAGGGCTGGCTCTAGCATTTTTGCTGCCCCAAGTGGCCCCAAAAAACCCAAACAAACAAAAAAAAGCTGTGTCCAGAGCTGCTGAAGCACCAAAAAACCCACCCTTGAAATGGGCCACCCCAGGAATGGCTGGAATGCCGCCCTTTCAGATGTGCCGCCCCAAGCACCTGCTTCCTTTTCTGGTGCCTGGAGCTGGCCCTGCCTCCATGGTATACAAACCCCTCTTCTCACCATATTTTATGTGGCAACAGTAAAGGCCAGCTGGCATGTCCTTGCTGCCAGTTCCTCAAGTAACATTATCTGAAGCTGATTGCAGGGCTTTATTTGAAGTGCTCCATCTTTGAATGCACTCCCTTTTATGGTCCACCAAAGCCCAAATTTGGTGAGCTCCAGGACATAATATAGGGCCCATTAATTTTGTCCTGCATTTAGTTGATTGTTTGTTTTTATTTGGTATTGATATAATTTGTCCTTATTTTATGTATACCTTGGCAAACTTCATTAAAACATTTTGTTGGCTATTTTAATCAGATTTTTTATTTTAATATAAACATTGTTACATTTTATCCTGGTATGGACTTCAATTTAATAGAGAGCTTGTCTCATGGGCATCTCCCCATCCCATTCTATATAGCATAATATTCTGGGGAACAACAGTGATTGTCCATATGTAAAATGTTTGGAATGTATTTACTGACTTATTTTAGCTGTCTTTTAATATGATGTAGCAGCTGGAAACAAAGAGAGCCAGCAGCAGGTGAGTAGCCAGCTCTCTGTGGACCACCAGCAACTGCTCAGGGAACTGCAGATTGAATATTTCTATAATCAAATGATTATACTTGACTCTTATGCAAATATTGTCATCCCTGCATCTTATAATGCTTTGCAAAGAAGAGTAAGTATCATTATCCCCATTTTTAGCTAGAGATATTGAGGCACAGAGGAGATATGGTCAGCACTGAAAAAAGAACTGATACTCCATGGTTTTGTCTAGATTAGGAATAGATATTAAGGTTAACTAGCATATGAAAATTAGCCTGACATTTTCCCTAATGTAGACACAAACACAGACTTTTCATCTCAATGTAGTTAATCGAGGTCGACTCCTAGGGGAAGTTTAGAATTAATCTTGACCAACTAAATCAAGATAAAAGGTGTTAACCTACATCTGCACCAGGGAAAAGGTCAGGGTTAGCTAGGATGTGTTAGTTACGTGACATAATTGTAAATTAATTGACATAACCTTAACCTCTTTTCCTAATCCAGACAAACCCCCTCAGATAAGTTGTGTTCACTGAACTTTTGGTTCTACTTGGATCAGGAAGCACTGGAAATCTCACAAGACAGCCTGATTTCAGTAATTTGCAGGATTGGGCCTCTTGATAGTACATTTCAGTAAAGGACAAGCACAGATTATGCAATGAGCAATTACTCAAGCTTTACTGCAAAGAATATTCAATGACCCTGCCTAGCTCCATGTAGGATCATTATATTGTGCATGTGTGACTTCACTTTTCTGTGGGTAAGATAAATCAGGTACTAGTAATCAGTATTCAAAATGATATAACCTAGTAACTACTGGCATGAAATATTGATGTAAAGCTCTTTAGAGCAGAGAACCAAAGCTATTTTGTCTATTTTTATAGTGCTATATTTTCCATAGAATACAGTTTCAATACTAAAAGGCAGAACTAACTACTTATCTGTTTATTATTTTTTGTGCCTAGGAGTCCCAGTCATGAACCAGAATGCCACTGTACTACACACTGTACAAACACAGAACAACATCATGGTTCCTGTCTCAAAAAGTTTACTTAAATTGTAAGTTGACAATATATATCCTTCTTAGCCAATTGCCCATTGTGGGTCTTCTTTAGAACAATGTTTTGCTTTCCAGTCCATGGAAAGCAAAACATGTATGCACACGAAATCAGCTGGATTATGTGGAAACTGATCTAGAAATAATATTATTTTTCCAAAATTTTCTTTTGTTCATTCACGTTATGGGAATAAACGACAGTTTGGGTTTGTCACATTTCAATAAAAAAAAGTTAAATGATGAAGATGAGATTAAAGATTTTTAATACTACGGAAATGAATTCTACATGTTTAAATCTTCAGTCAGTTTATATTAAGGATCCCTTTATAAATGTTTTATAAAAGGTTGTTAAACAATTTATGCACATTTTGAGCATGTTGCAGACAAGAGTAGTAGGTGCTATAAATGGTTACAAGCACACCACTAGATGATGGTGTTTATGTTTATAAGCCATAGCCATAAGAAATCTATTGACCTCTTTGACTCTAACCAATCAATAACCATTTATTAAAAGATCTATCAATCATTTATTGAGCCTCTATAAGATCTGTATAAATGGAACCTTAACATAAAGTGTGACTCTGCCTGACACAATGATCTCTCTTGGGCTTTCCTATGGCCAGGGAGAGAGGAATAGTCCTTGTGTCCTATTTAAAAAAGCAGATGAGGTGCAGTAGAAGAATCCATGATCCTTGCAGTGCATTGCTAGCCGTGTGTGTGTACAGTAAGTATACCATAATGAGTAAGTCTCAAAGTATAGGTTTATTGGCTTTACGTCTGTGATACTCTGTACCCCAAAGCAACACCCTGGCTCCCCCATATTTACCACTGTCATAAATAATGTTTTGTACAAAGTATGCCTTGTGAGGTATCATTTCTAAAGTCTTGGTCTGTTGAACATCAATATCCTGTTGGATTGCAGGTGCTATCATTATATGTGAAGTTATGAAGTTTTGCTATTTTTGTGTTACTGAAATATGTTGTGAAATTAAAATACCCGCAACCAGCCTTCCAGGTACAACAACGGAGAAGCCAGACAGCGTGGATGACCCATTAAGGGGAATCCACACTACCAAGGACTATCACAGGATCTGTATACAATGAAGACTTCTCAGAGGGAGCATGTAGACAATGGATACTGCTCTAGTCACATCACAAACATACATGTTTCCAGCAAGCTGGAAGAAGCTATAAAAGGGGGAAGTGACATCATCATTTGGTCTCATTCTCCCCACAACTCAGCATCTGGAAACACGTCTAGAGAACAAAGACTAAACTTGGTGGCAGGTGGTCCCAGGCTGGAAAGGAGAATCCCGTCCTGTGTATTAAGGGACTCTACCATCTATCAGGGTGAGACACTGCTTGATTCAAATCCTGTTTAGTTTATAGAACTAAGACTGTGATTTGTTTTATTTCTTAGGTAACCAACTTTGATCTGTTCGCTTATTGCTTAATAAATCTATATTTCTGTAGTTAATAAATCTGCTTTATATTTTACCTAAAACAGTGCATTTTGGCTTGAAGTGCTTGGAAAATCTGCTCAGGAACAAGAGCTGGTGCATGTCCTCTGACCTCTCCACATTGAGGGAGGAGTGGACTGGGTAATAAACTTACACTGGTCAGGCTTCTGATCAGGGCAAGATGGTACAGCCCTTGGGTCCTAGGCTGGAGAGCTGGGGGAATTGGCTAGAGCCTCTCTATTGTTGGTTCATTAGTGGCTGGCAAAAGCATTCATATAACTCAGCTGGGTGTGTCCCTGCCTGTGGATGGCTGTGTAAGTGCAGGACCTGGAGAGGTTTGCAGCTTGTCACAGCATCACAGTGTGAGAGGAAGCCCAGATTGGTAAGACAGAGGGCTCAGTGGTACCCCAGTTCCAGGTTGCACCTCAGGGGGGACCCCCTCACAACATCATTCCTCAACTTGCTTTGATTAGAAAATAACACTTTTTATCTGCAAAGAATATTCTCAATACACTGTATTATAGCGCATAGAGGAGTGATGTGGTATACATTTTAATGAAAAGAAAGCAAAGGAAATGTAATCATAAGAGAACTGAGCTCAGGGCTGGTTTAAGGGGTGGGGGAGCAGGTTAGTCACTTGGGCACCACCTTCTAGGATACAGAAACTGCTGTGCCACTTGGCTTTTTCCACTCCTTCCACTCCAGTTTTTCTTTTTTTGTTTACCTGGGGCTAGTGGGTGGGAAAGGGGGATATTTTTTGCCTTTGCTAGCAAAACGGCTAGGGCCACTCCAGACTGGGTTCTCAGGAGTGTCCACTGTTTTCTTCGGAGAAACGCTGTTTATCACAAACACAAGCTCTGGAGACCATTTGTATTTAGGTCAATGAATGAATTAAACAGGAGAGAGAGAAAAAACAAATGAACAAAAAACCTCACCTTGTTATGTAATCAGTCGAGCAGTTACCCTCTCTAAAGAGGAAGTTTCTGGATAGATGAATTTGAACATCCAGATGATTATAATTCATAAAGAGAAAGTAGAAAGTATCAGGTTTATGAGTTTTGTGTGTGTATATACGTGTCTGTAGGAAAGAAAGGCTGGCCTTGTACTTAGAGAAGGAGCCTGGTATTTGGGAGATGTAGGTTTTATTCCTTTTTCTACGACAGATGTTGTATGTGTGTATATGCTCCAGAAACTCAGATGAGCCCCGGAATAGTATCTGAATTTTGGATGCTTATATTAACTTTCAGAAATTTAGGGCTGTCGATTAATCAAAGTTAACTCACACGATTAACTCAAAAATTAATCGTGATTAATCGCAGTTTTAATCGCACTGTTGAACAATAGAATACCAAATGGAATCTATTCACTATTTTTGTATGTTCTACATTTTCAAATATATTGATTTAAAATACAACACAGAATACAAAGTGTACAGTGCTCACTTTATCTTATTTTATTATAAATACTTGCACCGTAAAATGATAAACAAAATATATTTTTCAGTTCACGTCACACAAGAACCATAATGCAATCTCTTTATTGTAAAAGTGCAACTTACAAATGTCAAATTTTTTTTTGTTACATAACTGCACTCAAAAACAAAGCAATCTAAAACTTTAGAGCCTACAAGTCCACTCAGTCCGACTTCTTGTTCAGCCAATCGCTAAGACAAAGAAGTTTACATTTACAGGAGATAATGCTGCCAGCTTCTTATTTACAATGTCACCTGAAAGTGAAAACAGGCATTTGCATGGCACTTTTGTAGCTGGCATTGCAAGATATTTATGCACCAGATATGCTAAACATTCGTATGCCCCTTCATGCTTCAGCCAC
This sequence comes from Chelydra serpentina, assembly GCA_037349315.1. NCBI lineage: Eukaryota > Metazoa > Chordata > Testudines > Chelydridae > Chelydra > Chelydra serpentina. Next base: position 37,136,574 of record JBAIAC010000042.1, read on the forward strand.
CATTCCAGAGGACAGCTTCCATGCTGATGATGCTCATTTAAAAAAAAAGGTTTTTTTTAAACTTTTGACTGAACTCCTTGGGGGGAGAATTGTAGGTTTCCTGCTCTGTTTTACCCCATTCTGCCATACATTTCATAATATAGCAGTCTCAGATGATGACCCAGCACATGTTATTCATTTTAAGAATACTTTCACTGCAGATTTGACAAAACGCAAAGAAGGTACCAATGTGAGATTTCTAAGGATAGCTGCAGCACTCAACCCAGGGTTTAAGAATCTGAAATGCCTTCCAAAATATGAGAGGGACAAGGTGTGGAGCATGCTTTCAGAAGTGTTAAAAGAGCAACACTCCGATGCGGAAACTACAGAACCCAAACCATCAAAAAAGAAAATCAACCTTTTGCTGGTGGCATCTGACTCAGATGATGAAAGTGAACATGCATTGGTCTGCACTACTTTGGATGATTATCGATCAGAACCTATCATCAGCATGGACACGTCCTCTGGAATGGTGGCTGAAACATGAAGGGGCATATGAATCTTTAGCACATCTGACACACAAACATTTTGCTATGTGAATGCCTATTCTCACTTTCAGGTGACATTGTAAACAAGAAGTGGCTAGCATTATCTCCTGCAAATGTAAACAAACTTGTTTTGTCTGAGCAATTGGCTGAACAAGAAGTAGGACTGAGTGGAATTGTAGGCTCTAAAGTTTTACATTGTTTTATTTTTGAATGCAGTTTTTTTGTACATAATTCTGCATTTCTAAGTTCAACTTTGCAGTGCAAATATTTGTAATAAAAATAAATAAAAAGGGAGCACTGTACACTTTGTATTCTGTGTTTAATTGAAATCAGTATATTTGAAAATATAGCAAACATCCAAAAATCTTTAAATAAATGGCATTCTATTATTTAATAGTGCAATTAATTGCACGATTAATTGTGACTAATTTTTTAATCGCACAATTAATTGCAATTTTTTTTAAGCGCTTGACAGCCCTAGAAGGGACATATGTAACTTTAGCACAGGGGTCAGCAACCTTTAAGAAGTGGTGTTCCAAGTCTTTAAATTAAGGTTCCCGTGCCAGTAATATATTTTACATTTACAGGGGCCTGGGGATGGAACCCCAGACTGGCAGCGGGTTGAGCGGGGCCAGCAGCCGGGACCCCAGACTTGCAGCGCGGTCGGCAGACAGCATCCCAGACCGGCAGCGGGCCCCTGCCAGCCGGGGTCCTGGCCACGGCCCCACTCAGCCTGCTGCCGGCCCGGGGTTCCGTCCATCCAGGCTGGCAGCGAGCTAAGCAGGGCTGGCGGCCGCAACCCCAGGTCAGCAGCATGCTAAGCCACTCAGCCCACTGCCGGTCTGGGGTTCTGTCCGCCAGCTCCTGCCAGCCGGGGTCCTGGCCGCCGGCCCCGCTCAGCCTGCTGCCGGCCTGGGATTCTATTCACCCAGGTCGGCAGCGGGCTGAGCAGGGTTGGTGGTTGGGACCCCAGCTGGCAAGGGGCTGGCAGCTGGAACCCCGGGCCGGCAGCTGGAACCCCAGACCAGCAGCAGGCTGAGCAGGGCTGGCGGCCGGGACCCCAGACCATCAGGTTGCCGACCCTACTTTAGCGTATCTGGCACATAAATATTTTGCAACGCCGGCTAGAACAGTGCCATGCAAACGCCTGCTGTCCATTGTAAACAAGAAGCGGATAGCATTAGCTCCTGAAAATGTAAACAAACTTGTTTGTCTGAGTGACTGCCTGAACAAGAAGTAGGACTGAGTGGAGTTGTAGGCTCTAAAGTTTTACATTTGTTTTATTTTTGAATGCAGTTATTTTTAGTACATAATTCTACATTTGTAAGTTCAACTTTCACGATAAAGAGATTGCACTACAGTACTTGTATGAAGTGAATAGAAAAATACTTTGTTTTTTACAACACAAATGTTTGTAATCAAGTTCGATAGTCTAAGATGACACAACACATTAGTACATCAGTGAGAAATCAAGACAAGAGCCCGAGCAGGCAAGAGGTTGCGAGGAGAGACAAGTGGGCTAAAAGAGAGATGGAGTTCATAAATGGGGACAATAAGGAAGACTCCAGTTGTAGGATGAGTTAGGAACAATCTGGAAGGAAATCATGGCCCTGAAAGTTGGTCTGATGTCCAACACAGACCAACCAGTGCATTTTGATGTATTCAGACCTAACAGCTGCAAGCGCCAGAAATCCTGCAGAAAACCAACAGGGGAATGCTGCTTCTATAAGGTGAGCCTCAGCCAACTGCAAGCCCGGGTGAGCTGTCTTCTGTAATATACATTTTAGAAAGAGGCATTTTAACTTTGTTTGTTCATATGTCAATCCTTAATCTGCATGGACTCGTCAAATTAGCTCAAATCATAACAGACCTTATAATGCTACAAAAATGCAGAAAGAAACTATCTGACAATGGATAGTGTGTTCAATATAATCAAGTTAGTTAGCACAGTACTTACAGATGCATTCAAATTCCTTTTTATTATTCTATAGGTGTTCTTTATAGTTGGGTATCTGCAGTGATGTTTTCATGGCCTCCAGTCCTATCCTGAGATGAGCAAAGAAGCAAAGAGTTTCAAATGGACTAAACTCTTTTGTTGCTCTCTGGCTAAGTATATTTGGAAGAACATGCTGTGTACCTTATGTTATATACAGTCAGCTATCACTGCCATGTTATTTCTAATTGCTTGTGGGGCATCTGTAAGAAAAGCAAAAATTGCCACTTTTCACTGTTGTTTGAAGAGCTACCAGCTACACAGGATTTCAATAGAGGTGTTGAATTTCAGGGACAGTCAAACCTGGGGTTTTTCAAAGATGTGGCACATGAAGCAGAGGAACTGCAAAGTCTGTGTGGGGGTAATGTGTGAGTGGCTCTGACTCACACTTCATTTGTGGTTCCCTTCATTCTGTGCACTCAAGGCTAAGTTTTGTTATGTTTTTGCTAAGGGTCTGAGAAGAATCCAAATTCTCATTGTGACTCAGAGTGACCCTGTGAATGGGAAAATAACAGAAAAGGCTTAGGACATAGCAGGACACTCTCTATACAAGTCCTGTGGAATTGGAGAGAGAGCGCAATGACTTCTGTTTTCCTGCAGTATAAGTGTCTGAGTCACCATAAGAGAGAATTTCTGTGGAGTCTGTGCCCAAAGAACATAAAAAATCTTGTGGAGACACCACCACTCAGGTCGCCCATCTGCTTTGTAATGATGAACTAATGGATTGTGCCAGGGAATCTTTCCAACTAATTTCTCAGGGACAAAGGTATAATGCATTGCTCTAGAACGGTTTACATATGTATTTTAAAAATGTGGAGAGGTATCAATAGGTCCACCACTGACTGGAGTGATAGCAGAGTTGCATAGTTGCTGTTAGTTACTACAGCTGCAGGGCTTCAGTAGCTTCCATGGCTGCTGACCCTACCTCACAGTGGCTCCACTTAGGGCTTGTCTACATTACCCACCGGAGTGATCGATCTTTCGGGGATCGATTTTTCTCATCTAGTGTACATGCGATAAATCGATCCCCGATCGCTCTGCCATCGACTCCGGCAATCCACCCCCGGCGAGAGGAAGAAGCGGAGTCGACGGGGGAGCAGGGGCAGTCGAACCTGCGGCGTCCTCACTGTGCGGTAAGTCGATCGAGGTACGTCGACTTCTAGCTGAAGTTGCGTACCTTACATCGACCCCGCCCCTAGTGTAGACCTGGGCTCAGTCACAGATTCACCAACCCTCTCCTAAACTTGCATGTGCATGGGTAAAGGAAGTCCCAAGCACAGCTCAATGGTATGCCAAGTGGTACACACTCTCTGCACCTACCTTCCCACTTCACTGCTTCCATTAGTTATAAGGGGAATCATGCCCATGTTGGGGAGGAGGTGTTGCTTAAACTTAAATTTGAATGCATTCATTTTTGCAAGGTCTCTTTCTGTAAATAAGCATAGACCTCCCCACCCCCCCTTCCCATTCACTAAGGGCTTGATCCTGCACCATTAAAATGAATGTGTTTTCCCACTGACTTGAATCACAGCAGGATCAAGTCTTAAAACACATTAAGTGTGTGGTTAAGCCCCAAGTCCTTCAGCTTTGCTGAATGAGGGCCAGAGGGTATGTCTACAATGCAGTCACTGTGATTGCAGCTCCCATCGACCTACCTGAACTAGCTTTAATCTAGCTACATCAGCTACTGGAGCAGCAAAGCTGTGGCAGCATGGGCCTCAGTGCAGGCTGCCTATCCAAACAATTACCCATTGTTCCGGGTATTCCTACTCTGGTACCTGACTTGAGCTAGCTAGGTTAAAGTGATCTTGGGTAAGTCTACACAAGCAGCAATTGTACCCCATGATTGCAGTGTAGACATACCTCCAGAGAACAAGCTGTCTGTACCTTTTTACTTGAAAAAGCCCCAATGTGAGATGCAGAGTGTGACGACAAACTATCGCAGTGAGGTATACACAATAACCATGCAGAAGGATGCTTAGACTGTGGGATTCCCTTCTTTAGTAAACAACTTTTGGTAACCTCAGTTAATGATTCTTAACTTCTGATGCATGAAATTTTTAACACTAGAAGTGAGGGAGCACTATATTTGTGTGGAATGTAAGTAACTTTTGGACAAAAATGAGGGATGTGTCTCAAAATGAGGGGCATGTGAAAGGTATGCAACTGCCTCTCTATTCTGGAGGAGCTTTCCTGAATGAGACCAACATGGTCAAAGACTAAATGCAGAAGAAAAACCCGCTGACTGATAAGCTGAAAGTCCTAATTATTTTTTCACTAGAAATATGCAAAACACACTTCAGGTAATACCTACTCAATAGGAGAATTACTCTACGTATAAATGGAAGTGGTGCTACAGAAGTTGTATTGTACATATAAAGCTCTGCAATGAATAAATAATTGTTGCCTGACATTAATTAGTCAAATGAATTAGCACTGAACCATAATGTTTTTACCATCATAAATTTTGCTTTTAGAAAAAAAAAACCTTTTAACAGAAAATCCTCAAGTTTGAAAACCAAAACCCCCAGGGATCACAGAGCTTTCTAGTTCTAAGATGGCAGTTTGGAAATTGAGTTTTTGGTACCAAAATAGATAATAGCTTTACATATTTCTTTATAAATGTTAATCCTGTTTTGGGGATTGTTTTAATAAGGAATTCTTCCAGCAAGAATTATTTTAATGTTTGATTTTGTACTTTATTAGCATATTTTTGCTCTCATTTTCATGATAAAGCCTGTACAACTATAATCCATCCTCATGACAGAGGTAGTTACGCTTTAGAACACGCCCACAGAAGTTAATCTTCCTTGTGAAAATCTGAAGACTTTTTAAGAACATACAAACTCTTACTCCATTTTTTTCACTTGCCTGGTTGACCCTATAAAGTTTCCTATAAATCTTTGGACAAAATTTAAAATAAATTTAGAATCTAACTTTGGGCACTTGAGGTGAAATCCTAGCCGCATTGATGTCAATGGGAGTTTTGCTGCTGACTTCAGTAGGGACAGGATTTCACTTCAAGTGCCCAAAATTAGATTCTACATTTACTTTTAGGCACCTACCTAGTTTTCTCAACAAGTTTTTGCAATATTTGATGGTGTTTGATAACTCCAGGAGCTGGAGTTAATCATCTGAATATGGGAGAATCTCAGGTGGTGGTGGTAGTTTTTGTTTACTTGTTTGTTTTTTTAGGTAAGTTTCCAGCCCTCATGGTAGTGGCCCTTTCATGCCAATGGGAACTCTAAAGTTTCCAACACCAGAGAACAAATAAAAGGGTCTAAAAGTTTTATATTTAAGATCTCATGATTCTAAAGCAAATCTCATGATTTCTTAAGGCAAGAGATAATCTTTGAAAGGTTGGAGTTGGTAATGCTGTACCTAAATATCATTTCCTGCTGTTGGGGGGGAGAGCACTTGAGGGAATCAGGCCTCTTACTTAGATGCCCAACTATAGATATAGGAGCCTAGAAGGTGTCATTTATTTTTGAAAATCTTGACCTTGCTGCCTTCAATTTATTATAAGAAAAAATGCCATGAGAAATTGGATACTTATGCATCCACATATATTTACTACAAACTCTTAATGGCAAAACAACTAGAATTCTTCCATCTACAATGAAGACTATAGCAGAAAAATTGCAAAATAGAGGTGCTTACGAGTAAAAACAATTGAGGAATCACAGTAAGTTTATAGATTGCCACTGCATATTTGTGTGATTCAGAATACCTCATTTTGATTCCTTGCCCTTCTACTAATTTTCTGTGAACTGTGTCTCAGTTTGTGCATCTGTAAAGGAGGTATAATATCTGTCATACATGCCAAACTTACATTTATGAAACAAAAATTATTCTTGCATTGAAAGGCAGTATATAAGAGTAAAATATTTATTTTTAAAATCATATGAAATACAGGGAAAGGCTTGCTTAGAAGAAGAAGAAAAATCTCCTTTCTATTGCTAAGCCACAGGAAAATGGAAGTAATTCACTGGTCTGAAATTGCTTTACTGGTGGGAAAATAATTCACATAACAAAATCACTCCAGGTTATTTAATGAAGTGCAGCACATTTAGCAGACACTAGTGTTCTGACAGCCTATTGACTTAACCAGTGGTAAGACTGAGACTTTTTTCCTTAGAGAAAATGACTCCTATATGAAGGCTTGAGGTCGCTGGGAAAGATGTGCAGTAAAGCTCATACTGTGGTTGCCTGGATTAAGCTAGCTCTATAGGTCTATGGAGAAAGAAAAAAGGTCTTTTTAAAAAAGAGTACGAATTAAGTTTTATGGCCTCTTTGTGAACTGAAAGCAGTTCCATGTCGGCAGTTTGAGTTTAACACACACCTGGCAAAAAATAGGCGAGTTATTGCAGCCACTGAAATTTGTGTAACCAGTAAGGATTTTAGAGCAATGCCTCTTATTGAAATGAGATGACTTCACTGGGCTTCACGCATTCATGTCTTAAACAGATATCAAAATCCTGAAAAGGAGAGTGAACTTCTGTATATAGTCACTGAAATTCTGTATAATTCTTCAGTTTAGCACAGGTTTTCCATCATATCAAACATGAGTAAACTTATTCCTGAGTGCTGCTGTGTGTATCAAGATAGGGTTGGTTCTCCCCCCCGCCCCCGGTTCCTGATTTTTTCTTATGCGCGATCAGAATCGGGACCATCACAAACCTCACCATCTTCCACTCTAAGTGCAAAACACATTTCTTTGACCTTAATTTCTCTCACATAACAGTGTGTGCAATATACCACTCTAAAACAAAACATTCTATTGTACACACTTCTCCCGCTGGGAGATGAGAGAACAAACACCTGACAGATTAGTCACATTTCTTAACTGCTCTGTTGGAAGGCACTCAACTGCTATGGTGACGAGTGCAGTACAAGAGTCTATATATAGAGCAGAACAGAGTAGCCAAATCTCAATAAATTCAGATTTGGATGAAATTCATCAGCCTGATTTGTATCAAAATTCACAATTTTTAAAAAAAAAGAAAACAAGCTTGCTTATCTAGGTATATAACTCGTATTAATGTGTCAAGCAAAGAAACACACATTCTTAGATATGCTAGAATTTTGGGTATACCTGAAATCCAGGGAAATTCTTTGATAAGAGAAAAACAGGGGAAATAAACTGTGTAATCTCTTTTAATCTCAGCAGTAACTACATTCTGCACTCCTGTTCATCTCATCAGTGCCTGTCACTATGGGAGAGCAAATGTGGCTCATACAGCAGTGTTGACAGCTATTTCAGTTAATGGGCCTGAAGAGTGGTTAGCCAGCTGAGCAAAAGTGGGTAGACATCTTCTGCACTGGCATAAGAGAGTAGTCCTATGTGTTGCTGCAGCATACCACCATTTTCTGTGCATACAAAGGAAACAGACTCTGCAAAGCAGCTATGCGGTGTGCGCACACATACATCTCACATAGCTGGGCAGGAAGGAGCAGTTGAAGCTGTGGAGTGGGTGGAGGCTTGTCTGCCCTTTCACTACTCATTGTGTCCTGCGATGTAGTTGTAGTGTTCTTTACGATAGATGTAGGCCTGTCACAGTTCACTTGCTCCTCAAAGCATCTCACTCATCTCTATTCAGCTCTCTCCACCTGAGTGCTCTCTCTTCCTGTCCTCCTCCTCTCTCTTTTCACCTACAACCTTGCTTCCCCTTTGAGTCTTTCTTCCTTCACCCTGGGTTCCTCTATTTCCCCCAGAATTTCCGAAAGCTTGGTGTTCTTTCCTGTCTTTCTTTTAGAGGAGCTATGCTCTTCTGTTCTCCCTTGAGTCTGCGCTTGTTGGAATAGCCCTCTTGGGGTGGAGTTGGGGTTCATTCTGTCTCCCTAACATACCCTCCCTCCCACCCAGAAGCATTCAATAACCTTCCTGTTTAAGGGCCTTATCTCAATCCTCTCCACCAACTGGAAATCTGTTCTACAAACTTCAGGGTGTCTTTGTCATCTTCTCGTACCTTGAACCCTGGGGGATCTTTCTCTCATTTCTTGTGATGTCCCCCCCTCCTTTAGGGGAATGTTGTCTCCTCCTTCCCAACCAGTATCTCCCATTCTCATCCTGGAAGGATCCTGCAATTTTCTCCTCACTCCTCAAAACAATTGGAGCATGAAGGCACTAGGAGTTGAGAGGTGGTCTCTCCTCCCTCTGCACAGCTGCATCTTCTCCGTACCTGTGCAGGGGCCACAGTCTGGCCTAGAATGGATTTTCTCTTCTTTCTTCTGTAGTTTTTTAATCACTTTTCCTATTTCTTATTGCACTATTAGACCAAATATATCTATCTTGCATGCACTTCTCACTTCATAAGTAAAAGCAAAAAGGGTCTTGGCTCTAGTCTCTACAGTGAGATGCCTGGGACCCAATTCAGTTTCAACTGATGGAGATGGGAAGATGGTGCTAGATCAGTCCCTCAGAGCTGAGGGAAAGGGGAAGGAGCCTGCCAGGGTTATCTCTAGGTCAGAGATTCTCTGTACAATGTAAATGCCCACTGCCCCATCCTACTTCTACTCCTCCATTGACCCTGCATCTCATCTCTGCTTATCCTCAACAACCCTCTGATTTCTTCTGAGATTGTGACTTTAATGTTTACTAAGTATGACCCTCCTGATGCCCTAGCCATTTGGGTCATCAGTAGAGTTTGAACTCTGAATCTCCAGCCCTAAAAGCAGAAGCCTTTACTGCTTTCCTTACAAGAACAAAGGCTGGTCTACAGGGAACTTACAGCAGCATAGCTACAGCTCACAGGGTTGTGAGAAATCCACACCCCTCAGAGACACAGCTTTGCCGACCTAACCCTAGCTGTAGACAGTACTGATCCAGTTACTGTTGGTTACAAAAGCAGCTGGGAAGCAGGTTGGTCACAGAAATTTAAACACCACTTTTTATTAAGTGCATGAGCATTTGGGTCAATCTGACTCTGGTCAGGCTTCAGGAAACATTTGGTCCACATTGCTTATGCTCAGAGCTTTTAACAAAAGAAAAAGGATTTGTGACACATCACATTTCACAAGGTACAGATACCCCGAACACAAACAGTGAGGATACTTAGCACTGATTTCAGTATAAGATGCAACAATTACTACAGTCAGGTATTGTCTTAGCATAAATCAGAATGTCTACATTATTTTGGATCATGTGCTGCAGGGAAAACAATGAAGAATTCAAGACTCAAAGAAAGATCTAAACTTCATTTCCCCCCTCTAACCTGTAAATGTAGATAACATTTAAATGCATTCAATTATCCAGTCAGTTGTTTGAGTTATTAGGTATCCAGTCTTTAAAAAAATTGGCCTAAAGCTTAGCACCTAAATCTGGTTTTATGCACCTCTGATGAGGCTAGGCCCCACTCCTATCCTCTCAAACTAATCAGAGACTTTAGATGGCAAACTACATGGTGATGTTTATTTACATTGTCTTTCCACCACAGCATTTACAATATTAATTCTTCCTCCTGCCACTGGGAGGAGAGGGAAGAGAGAACTAGGTGCTGAGATTTCTTGCTTCTGGCTTCACTAGCCTGCCTCTCCCTTCAACCCGTCCTCCTTTACCTTCTTCTATACCTTCTGCCTTAATGGGTTAATTAGCTATTTACTCCTCCCTAGCCCATTCTAATCTAATTAGGAAAAGTCAGGTCCACCCCCTGGGAGTTAATTAGTGTTTAAGTGATCAGAGTCCTGGCTCAGCTGTTAGTTCTCAGCACACTGTCTCAGCACCTATATCGGTGACTTGATTCACAGGGGTGTGGTGTATCCAAGGTTCTCATCAATTTATTATTTATTACTTTTTGCCTTTGTCAATGCCAATGTAATGTGGAACTAAGAATGCTTAGATAGCTGGCATGCAGTTTTGAAAGGCTCAAACATGGCAAAATAGCTTCAGCTATTTTAATTATATAGACTTACTGAAGAGGAAAAACTGCAGAAATAACTATATTGCAGAGGAGTTTATTGCTGTATAAAACAATGCCTTACAGAGTCAGCAAGCATGGTCTGAGGGAAACTTACTGGAATGAATAATAGACTATTTTTTAAGTAGAATGTAGGGCATGCTGGTAAACATAACACAGATTTACAGAGAGATAAGAAGTGTTGCCTCAGGAGTCAATATTAGACCCAGCTTTTGTTCACCTTGGATATAAGTAACCTGGATTGAATGCAGTTTCAAAACTGCCCATATTTGTTCATGGTTTGAGAATGTGTAAATATTTATGTGATGAGATGAAACAAGCACAAAGGAACAGAGCAACCCAGTACAGAACAATATGTATAGATGTGTTGTAAAGATATATAAGTGGTTTGAGTAGTGGAATTAAATTAATGAGGCTAGAGACCAACAAGTAGGACAGGGATTAAAATCTAAATTGGAGCATAAAATGGAATCAGATTAGGAGCGAGACCAATGGCATGCAGGCAGACAGTACTCTTAAACCAAATGTTTGTCAGCAACTACCTTCTGTTTTTCTGCAAGATTTCCTTGCAAGCTTTTACAAGCCTTTGAGGGCATCCATGTTGATAAAGAGCCAAGCACACTGTTTGGACATAATATAACACTCTAACTGGAACATTGTGTGCATTTAAGGGTTGCAATAACATAAAAAGTTCAGAGCAGAAATCAAAAGGACAGAATTGGGAATGCAAGCATCAAAAATTCATTGCTGGAGTTTAACTGTCAGATATATGTATGCAGTCCCTCCACTGATTAGGTTACTCTATTTCTTACTCAAGTAACATAAACTGGATTTCTGTGTCAACCTGGTTATGTTATACAGAAAACTAACCTACAGGCAATCAGTAGAATGTGTAATTACACAGGTGAAAAGTGACTGTCAATAATAGCAGAAAATTGGGTGGGTCAAATTTGAACTTTTGCAATTAAAAGCGATTTGGTACAGTTGGATAAGTGAGTGGGAATATACTATTGTACCAAGTGGTGGCCTCATGGGAGCATACTACCTGCTCAGGCCAGAGACACATGGACTGGCTCAGGGAACACTAAGGAAGTGTGATCCCAATTGTCTTCCACTAATCCCGAGATGATAAAAATTGATGAGAGAGTTTTGTGAGCACAAAAGGAAGGGTGGCCTAGGGAAGGCAGCTATTTTGTTTTTATTCTTAAGTAGAGGTGTTTGAAAAATGTCTTTTGTAGAAAATTTCAAATTTTAGCAGAAATTTGAGTATCAAATTAGTTCAGGTGAAAAATGAAATATTTTGGCTGACAACCAAAATATTTTGATTTGGAAATGCTGCTGTGGTGTCTCACGGGAGTTGTAGTTTGTGTGCCTCGTGGTACTGTTCTTCTCCATAAGTCATGCTCTCTGGTTGGGCTACATCTCCCAGAGAGAGGATCTCTCTGAGTGAGGGGAGGCAGTGCATCATGGGAGTCCCATAGAATATAGTGAGGGATGAAGTCTGGCTGGGGAGCCAGGCCATACAGGAAAATTGGAATATGAAGCAACCAAACTACAATTAATGAGTAGCATTTCTAAATCAAAATATTTTGGCTGCAATATTTTTGGTTCAAGTGTTTTTTTTTAAATGAAAAAAAATTTCCTACAGAAAGCAAATACTACTTTGTAAAAAAATTAATTTAGTCAAAAACCCAGTTTTCCACTGAAAAACACTTTTGATAGAATTTTTTACCAGCAGTGGTGCTCAGGCCACAGTAAGTGGACTGACATAGGGAACATGGGCTGAATTTTGCTCTGATATATACCAGTATAAATCTGGAGAAACTATGTGATATCAATGCTGGTGTAATAAAGATCAGCATTTGGCCTACCATGTTTGGATTCAAGACATTCAGTTCGTGCAGAAATACTTGTCATCTTGTATCACTGAATGGACCAGATTCTGATCTCCTACATCAGGAGTTGACTCCATTGCAGCAAATGGAGTTTATCAATGAAAGAGTGGTATAAGTGAGGACAGAATCAGTCTCCCAGTGGAGTTTATTTACATCATCTTCCTGTACATAGTTAAGTAGCAACAAGGACACTTACATTGGTTCAATGTACGTTAGAGCTGTGATGGATGTACCAATGCTGTTGCTTCTAGGTACATGCCGCTCTAGTAGGCGGTTTCTCAGGGTAATTTCTTATCATTCTCTTGCTTTGACAGTGTGCTCATGATTAATTCCATGTAAATTTCTTGTTGCCAAGTACAGTATAACATTGTGGTAAAGACTTCTTAAACAGCATTTCTTATCCACATTTTACAGCAGCTAAGTGAATAAGCAGTAGAATATTATAGTGAGCTCCTTATCAAGGGCTTTATTTGTTCAAATTCATAAATAATAGTGTAATCAAAGGTTCATTTTACACGTTTGGATTCTTTCCTTGTGAAGAAGAAGAAATAGACTATAAGTTCCAGTAGGTATCTCTAATGCTGGAGGCAGAGCTAAAAATGGGATATTGAGTTTTAATTAGATCCAAACCATTTAAAGTGCTGACAGATGAGTGAGATATGATCATAGAGTAGTTCCACTTTTTCCTCTGGTTCCTTTGTGTACATGTTTGAAGCAGTTTCATTCCCTGTGAAGGAAAATAAACTTAAACTGACTTTTTTTTTTTTAATGTGCTGATCAACAGTCCCTTAAAGCATCTGCAGATTTTAAAAAGAATACCTAAGGAAAAATGCATACAGTCTATGAAAAGCCTGATTAATATATCAATCTTGTAGCATGTCCTAAGGTCAGAACATTTGATCTCTGGCAGAGCAAAGGACAGAGAAAAAGATTGATTTCCAGATCCTAGGATTAAGAATGCCATGCCCGAAGCCCACTCAGACATCAAAAAATGTCTAAACAGATTGTGACTGCCACAGAATCACTTGAGGAAGAAAGCAGCCTGTAAGGTAGGCTGAGCCCAAGCTACTTAGTGCTTTGTAGATCAAAACTAACACCTTAAATATATGCAGAAACTAACTGCAGACCCTGCAGAGCCCAGATGTAATGTGCTCTCTGTGTGAAATACTACATAAGTGAGCAGCTGCATCCTGCTGTGCTGTCCATTTCTGACTGGTCCTAAGACAGAGCTCAATGTAGAGTGCACAATAGTGATCCAACTATGACAGCTATGGATGATTGCATCTAAAAGAAAAGGGCAACTTTTTTGTCAAACATAAGTCTTCACAAATGCTTCTCTCTGTGCACCCAGCAGCGAGGATCCAACCCGAGCACCTTCAAACATGGGGCTCGGACACTCTCCTCTGTTTGCTTACCCTCACTAAAAGCATCACTTCAGTCTGATCTGGGTTGAGTTTCAGTCAGCTAGCCTCAGTAACACTTTAACCCTTGTAGTCGGTGTTGAGTTTCTTTAATTTGCACTGTCTCTCTTCTTCCTATGTACTCACAGAAATGTACACGCGGACACACATACTCCAGTATAATGTGAAACCAACCACATACATTTTTCTCTTGATTTTTAGATGTAAGCAGAGTCAGGATGAGCTCTACCCTGACATCTGGTGGTGAGTTGTGGAAAGGGATGTCAGGGGCTAATCTTGTTTGCATGGACACACCCACCCTGCAAAGCATGATGGACCGCTTGCCCAAATGGTCACCTTGACTGCTGTGGGAGCCCCAGTTTCTCTGTTATTGGGGCAGGAAGACTAAAGTGTTGTTACCCTGATTATGTGAATCAAGGACAGTGGGCTTTTGTTATGAGGAAGGGACTCGCCCTTAGCTAAGCAGCACTTGCTAGGCGAGGGACATGGATTCCAAAACCCAGTGAATTGAGAGAGGTTGGGGACAGGTATTTGTATCTGGTGGCATGGGCCTCTTCTGAGGGTCCTAAAAGTCAATTGCACCTCCTTCTCTCTCTCCACTGTGGAATATCAGAGCTAATTTTGAGTTCCTTAGGAGTCTATTCACAGGCTGCTGAGTTGGAATTACTTTGGACTAAGTGTGCAAATGAGCACGAAGGCTCCCCTAACTACAAGCTGAAATTGTTATGAGCTGAAATCACTGAGCACTCTGTTAAGTAGTGGGGGAGCCAGAAGATCTATTGCTGAGCGACTGGCGGAGCTGCTGGCGGAGCGGGACAGTTGGTGGGACAGCCGGAGCGGCTTGCAGGCCGGCTGACGGAGCGGAGCTGCTGGCGGAGCGGAGCAGTTGGCGGGACAGCCGGAGTGGCTTGCAGGCTGGCTGACGGAGCGGAGCTGCTGGCGGGACAGCCGGAGCGGCTTGCAGGACGGCTGGCGGAGCGGAGCTGCTGGCGGAGCGGAGCAGTTGGCGGGACAGCCGGAGCGGCTTGCAGGACGGCTGACGGAGCGGAGCTGCTGGCGGAGCGGAGCAGTTGGCGGGACAGCCGGAGCGGCTTGCAGGACGGCTGACGGAGTGGAGCTGCTGGCGGCGCGGCTTGCGGGACGGCTGAACGGAGTGACTCGTGGGATGGCTGGCGGAGCAGAGCAGAGCCGAGCGAAGCACCATGAAGGGACGGGGCAGTCAGCTTCGAGCCACGTAAGGTGCCCCTTACCTCTCCCCTCCCCATTTCTACCCAGACTGGAGGGGGTGTAACACTCTGCAGATGAACTTTTGAACTCTGGGTTTGGACTTTTGGGTTGTTGGACTTTTGGGACTTTGGGTGATTTTTGGGGTTGATGGACTCAAGAACCAAAGGGAAAGGACATGGCCAATTTGCTGGGGTGGGTCATTGCTCACAGTTTGGTTTACAAATCCTAGATGTGGTGTTTCCCCAGCAAAAGGCCGCATTGTTTCTCTCTGTCATTAAAAGGTTTTTCTACACTCAGACTCTGTGCTTGCGAGAGGGGAAGTACTGCCTCTTAGAGGCGCCCAGGGGGGGTGATATATATATTTGTCCCAGGTCACTGGGTGGGGGCTCGAGCCGGTTTTTGCATTGTGTTATTGGAATGGAACCCCTAGATACGGAACCCGGCCCTTGTTGCTGCCGACTCTGACTGGCAGAAGGGTTACATTTTTGGGGGCTCGTCCGGGATCCCTGGGTCAGTACCCCTCGCAAGCACTTGTTGAGTGATCCGCTACATTGGGAAATAATTGTGTTTATATTTTGAGGAAATTACTGTTTGCGTAATGGCTACTATGTCGGGTTTGTTGGGCCCCGGCTCAGCAGCCTCTAGGTCAGGGGCTGCAGCCTCGGCCGATGATTGGGCAAAAGCACTGGGGCAAACATTGGAAAAGGTTGTGCTGTCCTATGCTATGTCAAACTCTTGTCGTAAGTTAAGGTCATTTGCTGGGGGGGAGGAGTTTGAACCCTGGTTAGAGCATACCACTGAAATGCTGCAGGAGTGGGCTGTACCCGATGCAGAAAAGCGAAGATGTCTAATAGAGAGCCTTGCCGGCCCAGCATTAGATGTGATTCGCACTCTGAAGCTCATTGACCCTGGGGTCAGTGTGAGGGACTGTCTAGAGGCTCTTGATCACACATTTGGGAGCGTAGAGGGCCCTGAAGATAGCTACTGCAAGTTCCTTAATTCCCGACAGCAAAAGGGCGAGAAGGCTTCAGCCTATATACAGAGGCTGGAGAGACTGCTTCAGAAAGCTGTCATGAGGGGAGCAGTGACTGCTGAGCAGATGGATCAGACCAGACTGGCTCAAATTGTAAGAGGAACTCAGTATCTGAACCCGATTCTACTTCATCTGCGGCTAAGAGAACGACGGGAACATCCCCCAAGTTACTCCCAGCTAATAAAAGAGGTCAGAGAGGAGGAAGAAAGGCAGGCTGCCAGTGAGCTTTGGGAAGCCCAAACATTGGAGCCGGCCAGCACAACACCACTGCAAACTGCCAGTGTATTGATGGTGAGCACCAGAGAAGAACTTGCTCAACAAATGCAGGTCCTGACGGAACGGATAGCTGAGCTGCAAAGCACCATTGCCCGAGCTAAGGCTTCCAGGGGTAGGGAGCCTCACACTGGGGCAATGGAGAGGTCAGCATTTAAAGCCCCCGTCCCATCCAGGCGAAGGGGGAAAGGGCAAATTTTCTGCTACCGATGCGGTCAGGAGGGGCACAGTGCTGCTAGGTGCCGGAATGAAGAAAATCCCTCCTTAGTGTATGGAAAGCTGAGGATCAGTTGGGAGAGATCCGGTAGCTGCCAGAGGGTCCAGGGACGTGGACCACCCAGGCCTGCAGGATTTGAAGATTCCCACAGAAAAGACTGTCCATCTGGGATCCCCACAGGACTCATAGGGCCTCGAGCAGAGGTCATGGTGAGGATTGAAGGGGCGGAATGTAAAGCAGTGCTTGACACTGGATCTCAAGTGACTATTATATTTCAGTCATTCTACCAACACATGCTTAGGCACCTTCCTATACAGCCACTGACTGGCCTTGGCCTATGTGGCCTCAGCATGGATGAATACCCCTACCAAGGATATGTCATAGTGCACCTGGAATTCCCAGAGGAGGTTGCGGGGGTAAGAGAAGCGATAGACACAGCTGCATTAATATGCCCTGACCCTAAAGGGACCTCTGATGTGTCTGCACTGATAGGGACCAACTCCAGCCTCTTCAAGGTACTCGCAGATTACTGCAGACGACGGGCTGGGGACCAATACCTGAACACCCTGATGATCCATACGCTTTGTGCTGAAGCCTATAGGAAAATTGAGAGCGCTAAAGAGACATCTGAGCTACCGATTGGATCACTGAAGTACGCGGGCACAACCCCCTTAGTAGTGCCTGCCAGGACAGAGCAAGAAGTGCTTGTCATGAGCACCTGGCTGAAAGGCAGTAATGGGGCCTTAGCAATGGTAGAGCAGTCGGTGAAAGGAGAGCTCCCTGAAGGAGTGCTGGTCCCCAGTGGAATCATAACCTTACCTGCTAAAGCTCAGGAAAAGGTGACTATACTGATTGCTAATGAAACAAGTCGTGATGTTGTTGTGAAGCAAGGACAGAAGATAGCAGACCTCTTTGAGCCTGAGTCAATTGTAAAACCCCGGGGTGAAACTCAAGTTCCGGCTATAGACCCAGCAAAGTTTGACTTTGGAGACTCACCATTGTCCGAGGAGTGGAAAGATCGCCTGAGGAAAAAACTTTGTGAAAGATCCAAAGTGTTCTCATTGCATGAGTGGGATGTGGGATGTGCAAAAGGAGTGGAGCACAACATCAGACTACATGACTCTCGACCTTTTAGGGAGAGATCTAGGAGGATTGCCCTCTCTGAGATGGAAGATGTGCGACGTCATCTACAAGAGCTGGCTGCAAATGGCATCATTACAGAGTCCCGCAGCCCATATGCCTCACCCATTGTGGTGGTCCGTAAAAAGAATGGGAAAATCCGGATGTGTATTGACTACCGCACCCTAAACAACCGTTCTGTGGTTGACCAGTACACTATGCCTCGAGTCCAAGATGCCTTAGACTGCTTGCTGGGAAGCCAGTGGTTCTCTGTGTTGGATCTCCGGAGTGGATACTACCAAATCCCCCTGGGAGAAGAAGATAAGGAGAAGACAGCCTTCATCTGCCCATTAGGGTTTTATCAGTTCGAACGCATGCCCCAGGGGATTTCAGGAGCACCCGCCACATTTCAACGTCTTATGGAGAAAGTAGTGGGAGACATGAATTTACTGCAAGTGTTAGTTTATTTGGATGACCTGATTGTGTTTGGAAGAACCTTGGAGGAGCATGAAGAAAGACTACTTAAAGTGCTCAATAGGTTGGAGGACTATGGTTTGAAGCTCTCAATAGATAAATGCCAGTTCTGCCAAACCTCAGTGAAGTATGTAGGTCACATCGTGTCCCAAGAGGGTGTGAGTACCGATCCCAGCAAAATAGAAGCACTCACTACCTGGCCACGTCCCAGTAACTACAGAGAACTCAAGACCTTTCTTGGATTTAGTGGCTATTACCGCAGATTTGTGAAGAACTATGCTACAATTGTAAAGCCTCTGAATGATCTTACCAGGGGATACCAGTCTGGAAAACCCAAATCTAAGACCAAGAACAAGGGAGGATCCCGAAAGCCTCCTGTGCAGAGACACTATGGCCCCTTCGAACTGTTTGGGCCGCGGTGGGATGAGAGGTGTGAGAGGGCATTTCAAGAAATCATTGCTTGCCTAACTCATGCTCCGGTCCTAGTCTTTGCTGACCCCAGCAAACCGTTTATCCTGCATACTGATGCCAGTTTGGAGGGTCTGGGAGCAGTACTGTACCAGGAAGTGGAAGGCAGACGTAAACCTGTAGCCTTTGCCAGCCGAGGACTGTCGGACAGTGAAACTCGCTATCCCATTCACAAGCTGGAGTTCTTGGCCTTGAAATGGGCCATCACTGAGAAATTCCGAGACTACTTGTATGGTGCTCAGTTCCAGGTGTGGACAGACAACAACCCACTGACTTACGTGTTAACAAGTGCCAAGCTGGATGCTACCGGACAGAGATGGGTGGCCGCTTTGGCTAGCTATGACTTCAGCATTCAATACCGATCAGGGAGAAGCAACGTGGATGCAGATGCATTGTCCAGACGTCCAAAGGCACCAGAAGTCTCTATGATACCCATGGATGGAGTGAGAGCTATTTGCAGTGTGAGTCGTCGAGAGCCAGAGGCCCATTGGAGCCTTCAGGGATGTGTTGCAGAAGCTCTGGGCCTGCCCCCTGAAAGCGTGCCTTCTGCTTCGGTGAACTACATAGCATTGGACCAATCTCCATTGCCCATGCTCAGTGAGGCTGACTGGCAAGAAGCCCAGCTGCAAGATGTTGACATTCGTGATACACTACTTGCCAAAAGGGAGGGGCGAGGCCCAGCTGCGGTTGTTCCACCTAGCCCAGAGGGTAAACTACTATTGAGAGAATGGACCAAACTAAAACTGATTCAGGGAGTGCTACACCGAGTGACCATGGACCCTTTACAAAAGCAGCGAACACAGCTAGTGCTGCCAAAAGAGTACAGAGCCCTGGCCATGAGGGCCCTGCATGATGATTTCGGACATCTAGGGATGGAGAGAACCCTGGAACTTATTCGTAGTAGGTTCTATTGGCCCCGGATGGCTGAAGATGTTCGCAGGAAATGTGAGACATGCGCTCGATGTGTCCAAAGGAAAACTCTGCCCACAAGGGCTGCATATCTCAAGAATATCACCAGCACCAAACCTTTGGAGCTAGTATGCATTGATTTCTTGTCTCTAGAAGTAGACAAGAGGAATGTCGGAAACATTCTAGTAGTGACTGACCATTTTACGCGGTATGCGCAGGCATATCCCACACGTGATCAGAGGGCTATCACTGTCGCTCGAGTACTGTGGGAGAAATATTTCTCAGTTTATGGATTCCCAGCCCGGATACACTCGGATCAGGGGCGGGACTTTGAGAGTCACCTTCTGAAGGAGGTGCTGAGGATAGCGGGAATTAAAAAGTCTAGGACAACGCCTTATCACCCGCAAGGTGATCCTCAGCCAGAGAGGTTCAACCGAACACTATTAGATATGTTGGGGACTTTGCGACCAGAGCAGAAGGCAACCTGGAGCCAGCATGTCGCATTTCTGGTGCATGCCTACAACGCCACAAAGAACGATGCTACGGGAGTCACCCCATATCTCTTGATGTTTGGGAGAGAACCAAGATTACCCATAGACTTGTGCTTTGGTGTATCAGAGGATGGAGATAGCTACGAAACTCATCAGCAATATGTAGCCCGACTACGAGAAAAGCTGCGGGATGCTTATCAATTGGCTACATCTGCGGCTCGGAAGAACGCAGATCGCAACAAACATCGATATGATGCTAGGGTACGTTTGCAGGAGCTCCAGCCAGGGGACAGAGTCCTGCTGCGAAATTTGGGTATTGCTGGCAAACACAAGATAGCTGACAGATGGAAAGCAATACCTTACCTGGTGATGGAGAAGCTGGGAGACCTGCCGGTCTACAAGATCAAACCTGAAGAGGGTCCAGGGCAAATAAAGACGGTGCACAGAAATCTCTTGCTCCCTGTGGGGGAGTTGGTTGGCACCCCTTATGAGATGGGCCATGACAGGGCAGCCGGGCAGAACAGAAGTGCCAGGCCACAGCCGCCATCCAACACGGACAACGGGCCCTCTGAAGCTAACCTACCCCTATTCAGCATGTCAGAGAGTGAGGCCGAGGAGGAAGACACAACCCTGGTGTATCCTGGAATGAAGACAAGATTTCAGTCTCGATCAGCTGAGCCAATAGAGAGCTCCCCCTCTTCAGCCCTAAGCCCCATGGCGGAGGTATTTAGGCCCGTTACTGGCGCCCCTGTGCCGCCGATGGGACCCCCCTTTGATGATGCACACAGGTTATTGGACAGTGAGGACATCCAGGTGGAGGGGGCCCTAGACCCGTTGGACCTTCCGCTGTCAGAACCAGAGATGCAGGGGCCTATGCCAGTAGCCGAGGGATCCTCAAAGGAAACCTCTCCATCCGTCACTCAAGAAGATGTCCCTCCTACCCCTGCCACAGAGACTCTCCATAGAAGGGACAGGGTAATAAGACCAGTAAAACGGTTAACCTATGATGCACCTGGGGTGATTAGCGAGGAGCCAATACATTTAGCGCACAGATTTGTGACAGCTGAAGTGGGTTTTCTGAGGCCCTTTGGAGGAAACCAATGAGTTGGTATAAAGGGAGTGCGATTTGTCGGGACGACAAATTCTCGGCTGGGGGGAGGATGTAAGCAGAGTCAGGATGAGCTCTACCCTGACATCTGGTGGTGAGTTGTGGAAAGGGATGTCAGGGGCTAATCTTGTTTGCATGGACACACCCACCCTGCAAAGCATGATGGACCGCTTGCCCAAATGGTCACCTTGACTGCTGTGGGAGCCCCAGTTTCTCTGTTATTGGGGCAGGAAGACTAAAGTGTTGTTACCCTGATTATGTGAATCAAGGACAGTGGGCTTTTGTTATGAGGAAGGGACTCGCCCTTAGCTAAGCAGCACTTGCTAGGCGAGGGACATGGATTCCAAAACCCAGTGAATTGAGAGAGGTTGGGGACAGGTATTTGTATCTGGTGGCATGGGCCTCTTCTGAGGGTCCTAAAAGTCAATTGCACCTCCTTCTCTCTCTCCACTGTGGAATATCAGAGCTAATTTTGAGTTCCTTAGGAGTCTATTCACAGGCTGCTGAGTTGGAATTACTTTGGACTAAGTGTGCAAATGAGCACGAAGGCTCCCCTAACTACAAGCTGAAATTGTTATGAGCTGAAATCACTGAGCACTCTGTTAAGTAGTGGGGGAGCCAGAAGATCTATTGCTGAGCGACTGGCGGAGCTGCTGGCGGAGCGGGACAGTTGGTGGGACAGCCGGAGCGGCTTGCAGGCCGGCTGACGGAGCGGAGCTGCTGGCGGAGCGGAGCAGTTGGCGGGACAGCCGGAGTGGCTTGCAGGCTGGCTGACGGAGCGGAGCTGCTGGCGGGACAGCCGGAGCGGCTTGCAGGACGGCTGGCGGAGCGGAGCTGCTGGCGGAGCGGAGCAGTTGGCGGGACAGCCGGAGCGGCTTGCAGGACGGCTGACGGAGCGGAGCTGCTGGCGGAGCGGAGCAGTTGGCGGGACAGCCGGAGCGGCTTGCAGGACGGCTGACGGAGTGGAGCTGCTGGCGGCGCGGCTTGCGGGACGGCTGAACGGAGTGACTCGTGGGATGGCTGGCGGAGCAGAGCAGAGCCGAGCGAAGCACCATGAAGGGACGGGGCAGTCAGCTTCGAGCCACGTAAGGTGCCCCTTACCTCTCCCCTCCCCATTTCTACCCAGACTGGAGGGGGTGTAACACTCTGCAGATGAACTTTTGAACTCTGGGTTTGGACTTTTGGGTTGTTGGACTTTTGGGACTTTGGGTGATTTTTGGGGTTGATGGACTCAAGAACCAAAGGGAAAGGACATGGCCAATTTGCTGGGGTGGGTCATTGCTCACAGTTTGGTTTACAAATCCTAGATGTGGTGTTTCCCCAGCAAAAGGCCGCATTGTTTCTCTCTGTCATTAAAAGGTTTTTCTACACTCAGACTCTGTGCTTGCGAGAGGGGAAGTACTGCCTCTTAGAGGCGCCCAGGGGGGGTGATATATATATTTGTCCCAGGTCACTGGGTGGGGGCTCGAGCCGGTTTTTGCATTGTGTTATTGGAATGGAACCCCTAGATACGGAACCCGGCCCTTGTTGCTGCCGACTCTGACTGGCAGAAGGGTTACATTTTTGGGGGCTCGTCCGGGATCCCTGGGTCAGTACCCCTCGCAAGCACTTGTTGAGTGATCCGCTACATTGGGAAATAATTGTGTTTATATTTTGAGGAAATTACTGTTTGCGTAATGGCTACTATGTCGGGTTTGTTGGGCCCCGGCTCAGCAGCCTCTAGGTCAGGGGCTGCAGCCTCGGCCGATGATTGGGCAAAAGCACTGGGGCAAACATTGGAAAAGGTTGTGCTGTCCTATGCTATGTCAAACTCTTGTCGTAAGTTAAGGTCATTTGCTGGGGGGGAGGAGTTTGAACCCTGGTTAGAGCATACCACTGAAATGCTGCAGGAGTGGGCTGTACCCGATGCAGAAAAGCGAAGATGTCTAATAGAGAGCCTTGCCGGCCCAGCATTAGATGTGATTCGCACTCTGAAGCTCATTGACCCTGGGGTCAGTGTGAGGGACTGTCTAGAGGCTCTTGATCACACATTTGGGAGCGTAGAGGGCCCTGAAGATAGCTACTGCAAGTTCCTTAA
Organism: Chelydra serpentina; assembly: GCA_037349315.1. NCBI lineage: Eukaryota > Metazoa > Chordata > Testudines > Chelydridae > Chelydra > Chelydra serpentina. Next base: position 37,159,722 of record JBAIAC010000042.1, read on the forward strand.
TTCCCGACAGCAAAAGGGCGAGAAGGCTTCAGCCTATATACAGAGGCTGGAGAGACTGCTTCAGAAAGCTGTCATGAGGGGAGCAGTGACTGCTGAGCAGATGGATCAGACCAGACTGGCTCAAATTGTAAGAGGAACTCAGTATCTGAACCCGATTCTACTTCATCTGCGGCTAAGAGAACGACGGGAACATCCCCCAAGTTACTCCCAGCTAATAAAAGAGGTCAGAGAGGAGGAAGAAAGGCAGGCTGCCAGTGAGCTTTGGGAAGCCCAAACATTGGAGCCGGCCAGCACAACACCACTGCAAACTGCCAGTGTATTGATGGTGAGCACCAGAGAAGAACTTGCTCAACAAATGCAGGTCCTGACGGAACGGATAGCTGAGCTGCAAAGCACCATTGCCCGAGCTAAGGCTTCCAGGGGTAGGGAGCCTCACACTGGGGCAATGGAGAGGTCAGCATTTAAAGCCCCCGTCCCATCCAGGCGAAGGGGGAAAGGGCAAATTTTCTGCTACCGATGCGGTCAGGAGGGGCACAGTGCTGCTAGGTGCCGGAATGAAGAAAATCCCTCCTTAGTGTATGGAAAGCTGAGGATCAGTTGGGAGAGATCCGGTAGCTGCCAGAGGGTCCAGGGACGTGGACCACCCAGGCCTGCAGGATTTGAAGATTCCCACAGAAAAGACTGTCCATCTGGGATCCCCACAGGACTCATAGGGCCTCGAGCAGAGGTCATGGTGAGGATTGAAGGGGCGGAATGTAAAGCAGTGCTTGACACTGGATCTCAAGTGACTATTATATTTCAGTCATTCTACCAACACATGCTTAGGCACCTTCCTATACAGCCACTGACTGGCCTTGGCCTATGTGGCCTCAGCATGGATGAATACCCCTACCAAGGATATGTCATAGTGCACCTGGAATTCCCAGAGGAGGTTGCGGGGGTAAGAGAAGCGATAGACACAGCTGCATTAATATGCCCTGACCCTAAAGGGACCTCTGATGTGTCTGCACTGATAGGGACCAACTCCAGCCTCTTCAAGGTACTCGCAGATTACTGCAGACGACGGGCTGGGGACCAATACCTGAACACCCTGATGATCCATACGCTTTGTGCTGAAGCCTATAGGAAAATTGAGAGCGCTAAAGAGACATCTGAGCTACCGATTGGATCACTGAAGTACGCGGGCACAACCCCCTTAGTAGTGCCTGCCAGGACAGAGCAAGAAGTGCTTGTCATGAGCACCTGGCTGAAAGGCAGTAATGGGGCCTTAGCAATGGTAGAGCAGTCGGTGAAAGGAGAGCTCCCTGAAGGAGTGCTGGTCCCCAGTGGAATCATAACCTTACCTGCTAAAGCTCAGGAAAAGGTGACTATACTGATTGCTAATGAAACAAGTCGTGATGTTGTTGTGAAGCAAGGACAGAAGATAGCAGACCTCTTTGAGCCTGAGTCAATTGTAAAACCCCGGGGTGAAACTCAAGTTCCGGCTATAGACCCAGCAAAGTTTGACTTTGGAGACTCACCATTGTCCGAGGAGTGGAAAGATCGCCTGAGGAAAAAACTTTGTGAAAGATCCAAAGTGTTCTCATTGCATGAGTGGGATGTGGGATGTGCAAAAGGAGTGGAGCACAACATCAGACTACATGACTCTCGACCTTTTAGGGAGAGATCTAGGAGGATTGCCCTCTCTGAGATGGAAGATGTGCGACGTCATCTACAAGAGCTGGCTGCAAATGGCATCATTACAGAGTCCCGCAGCCCATATGCCTCACCCATTGTGGTGGTCCGTAAAAAGAATGGGAAAATCCGGATGTGTATTGACTACCGCACCCTAAACAACCGTTCTGTGGTTGACCAGTACACTATGCCTCGAGTCCAAGATGCCTTAGACTGCTTGCTGGGAAGCCAGTGGTTCTCTGTGTTGGATCTCCGGAGTGGATACTACCAAATCCCCCTGGGAGAAGAAGATAAGGAGAAGACAGCCTTCATCTGCCCATTAGGGTTTTATCAGTTCGAACGCATGCCCCAGGGGATTTCAGGAGCACCCGCCACATTTCAACGTCTTATGGAGAAAGTAGTGGGAGACATGAATTTACTGCAAGTGTTAGTTTATTTGGATGACCTGATTGTGTTTGGAAGAACCTTGGAGGAGCATGAAGAAAGACTACTTAAAGTGCTCAATAGGTTGGAGGACTATGGTTTGAAGCTCTCAATAGATAAATGCCAGTTCTGCCAAACCTCAGTGAAGTATGTAGGTCACATCGTGTCCCAAGAGGGTGTGAGTACCGATCCCAGCAAAATAGAAGCACTCACTACCTGGCCACGTCCCAGTAACTACAGAGAACTCAAGACCTTTCTTGGATTTAGTGGCTATTACCGCAGATTTGTGAAGAACTATGCTACAATTGTAAAGCCTCTGAATGATCTTACCAGGGGATACCAGTCTGGAAAACCCAAATCTAAGACCAAGAACAAGGGAGGATCCCGAAAGCCTCCTGTGCAGAGACACTATGGCCCCTTCGAACTGTTTGGGCCGCGGTGGGATGAGAGGTGTGAGAGGGCATTTCAAGAAATCATTGCTTGCCTAACTCATGCTCCGGTCCTAGTCTTTGCTGACCCCAGCAAACCGTTTATCCTGCATACTGATGCCAGTTTGGAGGGTCTGGGAGCAGTACTGTACCAGGAAGTGGAAGGCAGACGTAAACCTGTAGCCTTTGCCAGCCGAGGACTGTCGGACAGTGAAACTCGCTATCCCATTCACAAGCTGGAGTTCTTGGCCTTGAAATGGGCCATCACTGAGAAATTCCGAGACTACTTGTATGGTGCTCAGTTCCAGGTGTGGACAGACAACAACCCACTGACTTACGTGTTAACAAGTGCCAAGCTGGATGCTACCGGACAGAGATGGGTGGCCGCTTTGGCTAGCTATGACTTCAGCATTCAATACCGATCAGGGAGAAGCAACGTGGATGCAGATGCATTGTCCAGACGTCCAAAGGCACCAGAAGTCTCTATGATACCCATGGATGGAGTGAGAGCTATTTGCAGTGTGAGTCGTCGAGAGCCAGAGGCCCATTGGAGCCTTCAGGGATGTGTTGCAGAAGCTCTGGGCCTGCCCCCTGAAAGCGTGCCTTCTGCTTCGGTGAACTACATAGCATTGGACCAATCTCCATTGCCCATGCTCAGTGAGGCTGACTGGCAAGAAGCCCAGCTGCAAGATGTTGACATTCGTGATACACTACTTGCCAAAAGGGAGGGGCGAGGCCCAGCTGCGGTTGTTCCACCTAGCCCAGAGGGTAAACTACTATTGAGAGAATGGACCAAACTAAAACTGATTCAGGGAGTGCTACACCGAGTGACCATGGACCCTTTACAAAAGCAGCGAACACAGCTAGTGCTGCCAAAAGAGTACAGAGCCCTGGCCATGAGGGCCCTGCATGATGATTTCGGACATCTAGGGATGGAGAGAACCCTGGAACTTATTCGTAGTAGGTTCTATTGGCCCCGGATGGCTGAAGATGTTCGCAGGAAATGTGAGACATGCGCTCGATGTGTCCAAAGGAAAACTCTGCCCACAAGGGCTGCATATCTCAAGAATATCACCAGCACCAAACCTTTGGAGCTAGTATGCATTGATTTCTTGTCTCTAGAAGTAGACAAGAGGAATGTCGGAAACATTCTAGTAGTGACTGACCATTTTACGCGGTATGCGCAGGCATATCCCACACGTGATCAGAGGGCTATCACTGTCGCTCGAGTACTGTGGGAGAAATATTTCTCAGTTTATGGATTCCCAGCCCGGATACACTCGGATCAGGGGCGGGACTTTGAGAGTCACCTTCTGAAGGAGGTGCTGAGGATAGCGGGAATTAAAAAGTCTAGGACAACGCCTTATCACCCGCAAGGTGATCCTCAGCCAGAGAGGTTCAACCGAACACTATTAGATATGTTGGGGACTTTGCGACCAGAGCAGAAGGCAACCTGGAGCCAGCATGTCGCATTTCTGGTGCATGCCTACAACGCCACAAAGAACGATGCTACGGGAGTCACCCCATATCTCTTGATGTTTGGGAGAGAACCAAGATTACCCATAGACTTGTGCTTTGGTGTATCAGAGGATGGAGATAGCTACGAAACTCATCAGCAATATGTAGCCCGACTACGAGAAAAGCTGCGGGATGCTTATCAATTGGCTACATCTGCGGCTCGGAAGAACGCAGATCGCAACAAACATCGATATGATGCTAGGGTACGTTTGCAGGAGCTCCAGCCAGGGGACAGAGTCCTGCTGCGAAATTTGGGTATTGCTGGCAAACACAAGATAGCTGACAGATGGAAAGCAATACCTTACCTGGTGATGGAGAAGCTGGGAGACCTGCCGGTCTACAAGATCAAACCTGAAGAGGGTCCAGGGCAAATAAAGACGGTGCACAGAAATCTCTTGCTCCCTGTGGGGGAGTTGGTTGGCACCCCTTATGAGATGGGCCATGACAGGGCAGCCGGGCAGAACAGAAGTGCCAGGCCACAGCCGCCATCCAACACGGACAACGGGCCCTCTGAAGCTAACCTACCCCTATTCAGCATGTCAGAGAGTGAGGCCGAGGAGGAAGACACAACCCTGGTGTATCCTGGAATGAAGACAAGATTTCAGTCTCGATCAGCTGAGCCAATAGAGAGCTCCCCCTCTTCAGCCCTAAGCCCCATGGCGGAGGTATTTAGGCCCGTTACTGGCGCCCCTGTGCCGCCGATGGGACCCCCCTTTGATGATGCACACAGGTTATTGGACAGTGAGGACATCCAGGTGGAGGGGGCCCTAGACCCGTTGGACCTTCCGCTGTCAGAACCAGAGATGCAGGGGCCTATGCCAGTAGCCGAGGGATCCTCAAAGGAAACCTCTCCATCCGTCACTCAAGAAGATGTCCCTCCTACCCCTGCCACAGAGACTCTCCATAGAAGGGACAGGGTAATAAGACCAGTAAAACGGTTAACCTATGATGCACCTGGGGTGATTAGCGAGGAGCCAATACATTTAGCGCACAGATTTGTGACAGCTGAAGTGGGTTTTCTGAGGCCCTTTGGAGGAAACCAATGAGTTGGTATAAAGGGAGTGCGATTTGTCGGGACGACAAATTCTCGGCTGGGGGGAGGATGTAAGCAGAGTCAGGATGAGCTCTACCCTGACATCTGGTGGTGAGTTGTGGAAAGGGATGTCAGGGGCTAATCTTGTTTGCATGGACACACCCACCCTGCAAAGCATGATGGACCGCTTGCCCAAATGGTCACCTTGACTGCTGTGGGAGCCCCAGTTTCTCTGTTATTGGGGCAGGAAGACTAAAGTGTTGTTACCCTGATTATGTGAATCAAGGACAGTGGGCTTTTGTTATGAGGAAGGGACTCGCCCTTAGCTAAGCAGCACTTGCTAGGCGAGGGACATGGATTCCAAAACCCAGTGAATTGAGAGAGGTTGGGGACAGGTATTTGTATCTGGTGGCATGGGCCTCTTCTGAGGGTCCTAAAAGTCAATTGCACCTCCTTCTCTCTCTCCACTGTGGAATATCAGAGCTAATTTTGAGTTCCTTAGGAGTCTATTCACAGGCTGCTGAGTTGGAATTACTTTGGACTAAGTGTGCAAATGAGCACGAAGGCTCCCCTAACTACAAGCTGAAATTGTTATGAGCTGAAATCACTGAGCACTCTGTTAAGTAGTGGGGGAGCCAGAAGATCTATTGCTGAGCGACTGGCGGAGCTGCTGGCGGAGCGGGACAGTTGGTGGGACAGCCGGAGCGGCTTGCAGGCCGGCTGACGGAGCGGAGCTGCTGGCGGAGCGGAGCAGTTGGCGGGACAGCCGGAGTGGCTTGCAGGCTGGCTGACGGAGCGGAGCTGCTGGCGGGACAGCCGGAGCGGCTTGCAGGACGGCTGGCGGAGCGGAGCTGCTGGCGGAGCGGAGCAGTTGGCGGGACAGCCGGAGCGGCTTGCAGGACGGCTGACGGAGCGGAGCTGCTGGCGGAGCGGAGCAGTTGGCGGGACAGCCGGAGCGGCTTGCAGGACGGCTGACGGAGTGGAGCTGCTGGCGGCGCGGCTTGCGGGACGGCTGAACGGAGTGACTCGTGGGATGGCTGGCGGAGCAGAGCAGAGCCGAGCGAAGCACCATGAAGGGACGGGGCAGTCAGCTTCGAGCCACGTAAGGTGCCCCTTACCTCTCCCCTCCCCATTTCTACCCAGACTGGAGGGGGTGTAACACTCTGCAGATGAACTTTTGAACTCTGGGTTTGGACTTTTGGGTTGTTGGACTTTTGGGACTTTGGGTGATTTTTGGGGTTGATGGACTCAAGAACCAAAGGGAAAGGACATGGCCAATTTGCTGGGGTGGGTCATTGCTCACAGTTTGGTTTACAAATCCTAGATGTGGTGTTTCCCCAGCAAAAGGCCGCATTGTTTCTCTCTGTCATTAAAAGGTTTTTCTACACTCAGACTCTGTGCTTGCGAGAGGGGAAGTACTGCCTCTTAGAGGCGCCCAGGGGGGGTGATATATATATTTGTCCCAGGTCACTGGGTGGGGGCTCGAGCCGGTTTTTGCATTGTGTTATTGGAATGGAACCCCTAGATACGGAACCCGGCCCTTGTTGCTGCCGACTCTGACTGGCAGAAGGGTTACATAGAACAAATCTTGGCTGCTGTGCAAGCGCAATTTACTTGGCTACGAAGAACCTGAGTTAAGGTTGCTGCAGCAACCTTAACTTAAAATCAAAGTTGTCTGAATACTATCTTTCAGTTACCGGGTACCAGTAAACAATGGCCCAGTTCAGTGTTGTCAGCATCAGAGCAGAATCTGTGTCCGACCAGGTCATCAAATCCATTTGTTTTCCAAACTAGCTGCTTCTCATTATTGGCCAAGTCCTGAATAATGAAAAAATCAGGGCTAGCCATCTCTAGAGAACTCTGCATGAGGAAAGAAAAATCCATGATCTGTTGGTTCAGAATCAATATGACCTGGCGACATTCCCTGATTCTCGCTTGAAAAAGCAGGTGGAAAACATCTGACTGACATGCAGCACTGGCAAGGATTCTGCTACCAGAAAAATAACAAGCATTACTGACAGGTTTCAGTGTAGTAGTCGTGTTAGTCTGTGTCAGCAAAACGAAAATAAGAAAGAAAAACTTGTAGCACCTTAGAGACTAACAAATTTATTTCAGCATAAGCTTTTGTGGGTTAGTACCCACTTCATCGGATGCATCCGATGAAGTGGGTACTAACCCATGAAAGCTTATGCTGAAATAAATTTGTTAGAAAAACTTGTAGCAGCTTAGAGACTTTCTTATTTTCGTTAAGCATTACTGAGTTACTTTGACAAATTCATTTGTGAGGTATTAGAGGCAAAGACTGGAAAAGTAACTAGACTTGCCCTGCATTATACAGTCACAATATTTCTGAATACTGAGCCAGGTTGGCTACAGTTATAACCAGTTTCCTGTCTCTGCTGCTATTTCTGTGCCATGTCACTGACTCTGGACATGAGGTGTAGATCCTGACAATGGGCTCGTGTAACTGTGCCTTAGTGAGTCACAACTGAGGATGACAAATTCAGGACAAACTGCTGAGAAATAAGGGGGAAACAACCCATAACTGGTGGTTATTCTTTTATAAGATATACAAAACCAGCCACAAAAGTAAACTCCTGTTTCACCACAGTGGCTAACCAGAAAACATAAAGGCAGTTTTCTCAGGCATTCCAGTTCTCACATCACCACCAAAAACACTGAATTCAGAGATGAGTGGTTCTTTACAGCCAGTCTCATCAAATAATAGGTTCTTCTGAAGCCACACACCCAGGCCAATATATAACTTAGATCTTACCCAAAAATCATGCTGGTGCCAATCCTTTATTATCTAAAATCTAAAGGTTTATTCATAAAAAGAAAGAAAGGTGAGAGTTAAAATTGGTTAAAGGAATCAATTATATACAGTAATGGCAAAGTTCTTGGTTCAGGCTTGTAGCGGTGATGGAATAAACTGCTGACTTAGGTCAAGTCTCTGGAGTACATCCACAGCTTGGATGGGTCATTTAGTCCTTTGTTCAGAGCTTCAGTTTGTAGCAATGTTCCTCCAGAGGTAAGAAGCAAGATTAAAGATAAAACTGAAGTGTTTCCAGGGCTTTTTATAGCATTTCCCATGTGGAGGGCGTCCCATTGTTCTTATTATGGAAAATTACAGCAACAAGATGGAGTTTGGAGTCACATGGGCAAGTCCCATGTCCAAGCATTTCGCCTAGTCACAGCAGGAAATTTTATTAAGTGTAGATGGGCATCTCCCATGGTCCATTGTCAGTTAAATGTTTTTGATGAGCCAGTTAATTTGAATAGTCCCTCCAAGAAGTGCTGGGCATTACCTTGTGGGCATTACCCCAGGAGCAAACATTTGAAATCCAAGTATAGAGCCAATACTTATAATTTCACCACATACAAAAACTATACCTGCATACAGATAGCATAATCATAATCAGCAAATCATAACCTTTTCATAGACACCTCACTTGACAACCTTTGTACAAGTATATAACAGTGGTTGCAACAATGCTCTATATGGTCATATTGTAATCGGATAATGTCACAGCTTGCCAACAGAGAACCTGTACCAGTATAATTGGAAAACCAACAATTCAGGTATATCAGTATAACCGCCCCTGTGGACATTCTTATTCCACTATATGAGTAGCTGTTTTCAGTTAGGCTGCAACCATTTCCTAAGAAACATAAGCAAAACTGAAAAGGCCCTCTTAAAACAGATTAAGTTTCCACATGGGGGCTATGCCAGCATAACCATATTGGTTTGAATTCACACCTTAGTTTATGCCAGTGCAACTTTCTTGTGAAGACAAGCCCTAACTACTTTGCCAATGTCTTTGATCATTGCTGTTCTGTTGCTTGCCTAAATTATTTGTGGTCTTCACTAAAAAGTCAGCATTTGCCAACACTTATCAGGGGTATTTGGGGTACATAACACAACAGTTACTTCCTATTGCATACACAGGGGACTAATGTAATATGTGGGATACCAGTGAATGCTAGCTCTTGGCAAACATTGACTCTATTGGTGACTGCTGTATTCCTAGAGTACCCTGTGTTTGAGAGGTGGGTATGGGATGACCCTCAAAACTTGTTTTGCAAGTTCCCTTCCCAATAGAATAATGTAGGCAAAATTTAATGGAGGAAAACCTCGTGGGAAGTTCTTCCCACTTAATTCCATTCCACCAGACTTCCTGTGATTGTGCCTATAGATTTTACCTCTGAGGACCTTCTACCAGAGTGTGTCTCTGGTTAGATTTCTTTGTTGGTATCCTAATGTCATGATATACTACTCAAAGTTACATTTCCAGAACTGGACCCTTAGTTTGTGGTGTTTGGGGAAAAACCATTAAAAGGTTTCTTTAATATAGTAAAATGATGTGACTGGGAGTAGTTTATACACACTAGTAAAATCAAACAAATAATTGTAATAACATACTTTATTTTACCAATATATGGCAATCATCACCATAGTGTTTCTGTTTTCCAGGAGAACACACACACCCCCCAAACAAAATCTCCCTCCCGCCCCCAAATTTGAAAGTATCTTCTTTCTTCATTGGTCTTCTTGGTTAGGTGCCAGCCAGGTTATTTGAGCTTCTTTTCCTCCTTACGTGTAAGGGGTTTTCTAGGCTACCCGTAGCTGTATGGTTATGACAGTACCACTGACATCACGATGCCTAATGCATATTCTTTAAGGGTTTCAGTTCTCTTTTCCTTCTGTATTTCCTCACCTTACTAATGTTGGGATGCCCTTTTCCCCATAGATTACTTGGCCACTGACCTCAAGCTTATTAGCATATACATCAATTAGTTACCATGGCATTCTTGTGGTATCTGATGTTTGTATTTTAAAATATCTCATGCTGGTGTCACTGGTAACTTGTGGTTAGCACAATTTAATCATCACAGCATTCAATGTTATAATATGATCTAGGGTTACTCTTGGTTAGCTGCTTATTCTAAGGCTTTTTGGACCTTACGCCTTGATCAGTTTAGATAAGTTACTGTCTTGCAGGCCTTGAGGCTTGTAGGTTTATTGTATTATTGCCTTAACTTATACCCATGCCTTACCTAGAAAATATCATACCTATAGTCTACAAGGCAGGGGTGGATTAGTTAAATGTGTATCTCTTGTAGGTGAACTTGTTACCTTTGAGGGTAATATTTTCAGACAAAATCTGAGTGAACAGAAAAACTTTAACAAATGAAGTGCTGCTAAATTAATCTCTTAACACGTACACACAATTAGCCATACACAAAAAATAGCATGACTCTGGTAAAAGTGTAATTACTGCACAAGAAATGTACTTTGTATAGACATATTAAAAAGCCATTTTGGCCTGTTATAAATATTTGCTCAATACTCCAATAGCTCTTTTGGAAGTTGATCAAAATTTATATTTAGTTAAACAATCTGCTCTTATAGGATTATGAATAAAATTGCTGTGAAACAAATGTTCTCAAAGTCTAACTCTCCATTTTGTAACACATCAAAACTATTGGGGGGGGGGGGGAAGCTCCTGAGCACTTTGGCGCTTGGAATCATTTAACGTTTTCTTTTGATAATTTTGTTTTAATGCAATTTATTGAAGTACAATCAGCAGTTATGCATTTAATATACTTGTTTTGAGTTCTCTCTGAGGTTGGTTTTGGCAATTCTTAATGTTTTGCATGGAAGCATTATTAACTTGTTCTAAAGAAATATTTTCTCAAACTCATATTCTGATTTGGAGGCACATGCTCTTTGCTAAGCAACTTCAAGTAGTTGCTATTAGCATATTTGGTGCTACGCTTTGAGATGAGTCTAGACTACTTTCTTTGTCTGCTTCCCAGGATTCAAGTGAAATGTTTCTGATTGACTGTAGTCCAATGTTTCTACCTTCCCATCACTATCTGTTCCCATCTGACTGGCTAGTTGATGGGTGTGGGGAGGGCTAAAAAGGCTGCCATTCAAACTGCATTTCTATCAGCTTTTTGTAAAAGGGCCATATGGTAAAGAACAAATAGATGTGCACTGTTCTATTCCCATCTGGAGCCTTAAATATATGTGGAGCTTGGGTTTAGAACTTCTAACACCTGCATTTCCTGTTCAAGGGATTATAACAGAAAGAAAGCTACAGACGAGAAAATTAGAGGAAGGGTGGTCTGTTGGTTAAGATACAGGCCTGGGACTCAGAAGATTTGGGCCATGTTCTGTCACAGACTTCCTATGTTATCTTGGGTTAATCATTTAAGCACCATCTGCCCTAGTCCCTGTCAGTAAAATGGGGATATGTCCCTTCTTTCACCCTTTGAGTTATCTATTTAGGTTGTAAATTTTTTGGTGGAAATGACTCTCGTTTTCTGTATGAACAGTACCTACTTCAGTCAGGTCCTCATTTCAGTTCAGGCCTCTATTATAAATAAATAATAATAGGAGGGTATTTGATTTGTAATCCATTCTTGAGATAACTTGACATTCTGAAGTAAATCTGACATGGAGATTGCTATGGGCCAGGTAACAATTAAGTATGAAAAAGTCAAAAAGGTAAACTTTATTACCTGTACCACTATCTAGCTTTCATGCTGACACCTTTGGTCTCAAATTTGGGAAGCTATTGCCTTGATCATCATTTTCCGTAAATTTGAGCAAATCAGTACTTATGTAGTAAGTAAAACTAAAGCTGTAGCATAAATTCAGCACTATAGTTTAGTGGAAACAGCCTTACTGAGGCCAGGAAGTCTGTTTTCCTTGGCAAAAAAAAAATTGCTATGAAAAAAGAGAAAATAGAAAACTTCTGCCTGATCCAAATCCACAAAAAATCACTCTTGCCCAGAAATGGAAAATTTCACACTGGATCAAATTATCAGTACAAAAATGTCAGATTTAACTTGTGAATAGTTGCATATGGAAACCAAAAATGGATAGCTTTGTGCCCTGACTACGGAGGGATTCTATTCCTGCTTTTGTTTTGTGCCATGCTCTAATAGTAAGCTTCTGATCTGTAGATGTCAAAATTTCCAACCTGGTCAACTGCGGAATAACTACATGACTTATTCTCATGCCATAAGGGGTAGGAATGCAGGTGCTGTAAGGGGTAGGAATGCATGTTCAAAGTGATACACTGTTGTTTCAAGGATATGTTTCTTCAGAATTGTGTAGGAGGAATAACCCTTTTCCAAATAGACATTCCCAAGGAAATACCATTATAGCAATAACTCCTGAAGCTGAAAGAATAATTTAGGTAGCAGAAATGGTGGCCAAGAGCAGTGGTTCTCAACCTTTCCAGACTACTGTATCCCTTTCCGGTGTTTGATTTATCTTGCATACCCCAAGTTTCACCTCACTTAAAAACTACTTGCTTACAAAATCAGACATAAAAATACAAAATGTCACAGTACACAATTATGGAAAAATTGCTTACTTTTTACCATATAATAAAATAAATAGATTGGAATATAAATATTGTTCTTACATTTCAATGTATAGTATATAGAGCAGTATAAACAAGTCATTGTCTGTATGAAAAAAAGACATTGTTTTTGCTAGTGCTTTTCATGTTTTTATGCTTTTTATGTTGTAAAACTAGGTAAATGTCTAGATGAGTTGAGGTACCTCTTGGAAAACCTCTGCATACCCCCACGAGGAAGCATACCCCTGGTTGAGAACCACTGGCCATGAGTATAGTACAACCCGGGAGGAGGCACTGGTAATAGTTAGGCACCTACGAGACATAAGGTCCCGTTTATTATTATAATACTCCCTCCAGTATATTGAAGTCCAGGTCTGTGTTAGCGGGGATGGGGAGGCAAGAACAATTGTTTCTGCCTTTTGAGAAAGTCGTGGAGTTTTAGGTAAGCTTGTTGTGTGTGAACTCAATGAATTATTTTGTGTGTTTTGTTTTTGTTTTTCCCTGTAACACAGGGAAAATGTAATTTTTCCTTATGGAAATGTAGCAGTCATCAGTGAGATGCTCTCCAAAACACCTCCATTTATGTGTGGTAGTGCTGATTAGTACTAGGGATGCTACACTGTGATCTGTTGAGAAGATTCTGGGGCAAAACCTGGTTCTTGCACTAAGTCCTCGGGAAAGCGGTATGGGCTAAGCATGGGGAAATTCTCCTTGGTGCAGGAAACGAAACCTTTCTCCTCCCTTAAGCTGCTGAAAGACACTAGTTACAATTGCCTTTTGCAGCTACTATGCCCTCCCCTGTATGACACTTGTATGTGTTCAGCTGTTGAATGTTACACAGCCACTGATTGTATCATACTCTGCACCAGCCTGCCATGCTAGGAACCTGTATAGTGCATCTATGCCCCTGTAAGGGGACAGGCAGGATTTGCAAATACAGAACTATCTGCTAGTTTATGGAAATAATCAGTATTTTGCCTCTTCCCTTGAAGTTAGCTGTGCTCACTGATGTTGCTCACCATTATATATTGTAGTTCTTTTAATTATTTTGCTGACTTCATTCCCTATTTACATGATTATGGATCAGCTATATCTAGTTTCAGTCCAGGTTTTCTATCTGACAATACTCCTCATGGTTGCTTTTAGAGTTTCTGTGCAATGTGTAGGAGTGATGAAGTCAAATAAGCAGCACGTGTCTAAAATGTGTGGTGTTCTCACATGCAATTTAAAAATATAATCATTTTTTCTCTTAACTCTTCAGCCACCAGTATGATGTAGCCATCATTTTCCAAAGAGCTGTATGAAAAGACGTCTATCAGTGGTAAGGCGCTGATAATGCTAAATTACTGGCACCTTCAGAAGGGGGCTGATTCTGTTGAACTTGTACAGCTCTCCCTGTACTGCCTTGCACTCCTCAGGAAGTAAGGGGAGTGCTCTGGTGATGAGTGCCAGGGGCCAAGAGGAGAGCAGACTACATCAGACCTGTGGACTTCGCTAGAATTGTATTTAAATCCCTAAAGAGCCACAAGTGGCTTTAGCCACTGGTTCAGTATCACTGCAATGGTGCTTTAACTCTTTCTTTCTCTTGCTGTGGTATATATGACAAAATAAGTTTTTGGATGGCCATTTGAAACTGACCTCAGCTAGCCCAGTCGGAGCTTGGTGTGTGATTCTTTTCTAAAATGTGACTTTGTAAAAGTGGCATCAGGGGCTCCCTGTTTATTGTCCCAATTATTTTCTTGTGAACCGTACTCAGTTCCCAAGTCTCATCTTCTTCTAGCCTTAGTCTTATCTAAATGGGGTCATCCCTTCGGAGTCCGCCTTCTCCATTCCATTCTGTCTTTGAAGCAGTTCCTTGGAAACACTACAGCTAATCAAATCTTTTTGTATGACATCCATCCATCTAGTTTTGGGTCTTTCAAACCTTCTGTTACCCTCCACTCTGATTTCCTATAAATTCTTCTGATCATCTTTTCACATGCCCAAAGCATCTAAACCTGGATTCCCTGAGCTTTTCTATATTTGGTACTACGTTCACACTTCCCTAATTCGTTTGTTACGAATATGGTACATCCTTGTAACTCCAAACATCCATCTTAACTTTTCAATTTCCACTCTATTAGAATCATAGAACTGGAATGGACCTCGAGAGGTCATCTAGTCCAATCCCCTGCACTCAAGGCAGGACTAAGTATTATCTAGACCAGGGATCTCAAACTCAAATTACCACGAGGGCCACATCACTGAAACCTTTTCATACAATGATACAAAAGTATAGTCAAAAATGGAAAAAAATGAAGAGTAATATAGTATTCTATTAAAAGTCAATGTATTCACTTTTTAAAAACTGTAATGCAAAGAGGGGTTTTAATAAAATATAAACACTCAGTAATGTTTGGAGCTTGGCTGCCAGTGGAGTCGGCACTTATGGCGGTCCGCAGGAAATAACTCGGGCCGCGTGTTTGAGAGGCCTGATCTAGACCATCCCTGACAGGATTTTGTCCAACCTGCTCTTAAAATACTTAATGATGGAGTTTCCACAATCTCCCTAGGCAATTTATTCCAGTGCTTAACCACTCTGACAGTTAGGAAGTTTTTCCTAATGTCCAACCTAACCCACACTTGCTGCAATTTAAGCCCATTGCTTCTTATCCTCAGAGGTTAAGAACAAAATTTTTTCTCGCTCCTCCCTGTAACAACCTTTTATGTACTTGAAAACTGTTATCATGTCCCCTCTCAGTCTTCTCTTCACCAGACTAAACAAACCCAATTTTTTAATCTTCCCTCATAGGTCATGTTTTCTAGACGTTTAATCATTTTTGTTGCTCTTCTCTGGACTTTCTCCAATTTGTCCACATCTTCCCTGAAATGTGGCACCCAGAACTGGACACAATACTCCAGTTGAGGCCTAATCAGCATGGAGTAGAGTGGAAGAATTACTTCTCATGTCTTGCTTACAATACTCCTGCTTATGCATCTCAGAATGATGTTTGCTTTTTTTGCAACAGCGTTACACTGTTGACTTATATTTAGCTTGTGATCCACTATGACCCCCAGATTCCTTTCCGCATTACTCCTACCTAGGCAGTCATTTCCCATTTTGTATGCATGCAACTGATTGTTCCTTCCTAAGTGGAGTAGTTTGCATTTGTCCTTATTGAATTTCATCCTATTTACTTCAGACCATTTCTCCAGTTTTTCCAGATCATTTTGAATTTTAATCCTATCCTCCAAAGCACTTGCAACCCCTCCCAGCTTGGTATTGTCTGCAAACTTTTTAAGTGTACTCTCTGTGCCATTATCTAAATCACTGATGAAGTTATTGAACAGAACCAGACCCAGAACCTATCCCTGCAGGACCCCACTCGATATGCCCTTCCAGCATGACTGTGAACCACTGATAACCTCTCTCTGGGAACGATTTTCAGCATTCAGAACTATACAAAAGTGCAGGCTTAATTACTGTCCTGTAGATCTTACTTTTCAAGTTGATAGGCATTCTCCTATCACAGATAACTCCACTCACTCCTTTTCTATTCTGCTTATGAGTTTTTTGTTGAGTTCACCTTTACCTTGCACTATCGAACCTATTCATAGATTCATAGATTCATAGATTCTAGGGCTGGAAGGGACCTCGAGAGGTCATTGAGTCCAGCCCCCTGCCCTCATGGCAGGACCAATTACTGTCTAGACCATCCCTGATAGACATTTATCTAACCTACTCTTAAATATCTCCAGAGATGGAGATTCCACAACCTCCCTGGGCAGTTTATTCCAGTGTTTAACCACCCTGAGAGTTAGGAACTTTTTCCTAATGTCCAACCTAAACCTCCCTTGCTGCAGTTTAAGCCCATTGCTTCTTGTTCTATCCTCAGAGGCTAAGAGGAACAAGTTTTCTCCCTTCTCCTTATGACACCCTTTTAGATACCTATGTACTTGAACTTCTGTATACTTGGTAGTGGCTGGCCTCCCAAAATTAGTCTCATTATCAACCTGGAAGGTGTCATTGAAACTACAGACCATATACTCTGTTTTATGTCTGATGATCACAAGTCAGTGTTTTTTGTGATTGCTAGCCTTGCCAACTCAGCTGGGTCTCCAAGAGGCAGGTTAGATTCTTTCCTTTTCACGTATCAAAAATAATGAAAGTTTTGCAGACTTCAAATTTTGTCCTCTTATGACCCACACACCTCAAACCCAAGCCCATACGGATCAGGAGAGTAGCCACATTCCAACCTTCCACCTGGCAGTTTGCTAACAACAGCTTAACTGAAAACTAAGAAGCTTTGCCCCTGAGGTCTAATTGATAGAGTTCCAGAGCTGCTGATTGGCCTGTTGGCCTTACTTGAGCCAGCAGCAGGAACAGGAAACTGTCTGAACAACTGGGCTCTATGCTGCTCTGGACTGTATGCCTTGCATTCCCCAGTCCTGCATCCCCGGCTTGATTTCCTGGCATTCTGACCTGACTTGACTCCTGGCTCCTGACTCCAGATCTGTGGTTCCCGACCTCCAATTGGTCTCCTGCCTCTGAACCCCTGGTATCCTCATCTGACTTTAGTTCCCAACTTGCGGTTCTGAACTCTAGTTTGTCTCCTGCTTCTGACCTCCCAGTGTCCCAACCTAGCCAACTCTTGACTCCTGTCTTGTGACTGGGACCCTGGCTTTGACTACCAGGTCCAGCTGCCCATGATCTGGCCATGACATGTCCTCTTAAAAGTGTACTAGGTTATACTATATTATATTCTTAATAAAGAAATCTGTTGATAATGCACAGAAAGGAAAAGGATAGGTGCATTGACTTTCCAAGGCCTATAGGAGTAAAAATCAGTAAAAGCTTGTTTGTTTGTTGTTTTACTAGTGAAGCACTTAAGCTGATATGACTGAGTACACAAAGGAAGCAGATCCACTGAGCTAGATGGTGCCATTATTAAACGGTCACTTCTCAGAATAGAACTGCAGTTCAACTTTTCTAAATTGACTAGTCAAGCACGTATACAAATGACTGTCACGGTGGATCTTCATATTTGAAGAATAATAAAAAGCTGAGTTAGTCACCACATGATCTGAGATGGGTTTTTTAAAAATTAGGTAGATATTCAATTATGTTTTGATTCATGGGAAGGAGAAAAATCAGAAGTGTTCTCATTTATAAAATCTTCAGTTCTGAACAACAACAACAAAATCTTCCTCTTCTCTGTTTCCACAGTGGCATCTCTTCCATTTATCTAAGTAACTACTTCAGAAAAAAAGGGTATGGGCTGGATTGACTGTCTCACCAGCTGATGGATCACTGCCTAAGTGAAATATAAGCAATCACAATGTATTGGTTATGCAAAAGCAATACTATATATTCTAATGAAAAGATACCATTGACTTCCGACAAAATACTTTTAAAAAATTCAAACCACTTTATTCTGAACCCGTTTGTTTTATTTTTAGACATGAAGATCTGTGAATTAAGCTAGATTGACTAAATCAATGAGCTTTGCATGGGTGAACTGAGGTGCCTGTACAGAGCTCATTGCAGAATCAGAGCCTACATCTCAAGCGTGCCTTTTTTCCTTTTGGGATTCAGACTGCCACATTGCTGTGATCTGGAAAAACATTCTGGATATTTGCATGAAAATACATAAGCTTGTACTTCTAGTGTTCAAATATCCATTGCAACCAGAATATGAAGTCTCTATTGCACGACATTTATTAAATTTTTTGGACAGGGTTTGAGTCTGACGTCAAAAGATGAAGCAGTGCTGGGTTCCTGAAATCAAGATTAACAAATCTGGAAGTATAGCAATGCATACACAGTACATGCTGTATTGTTCTACCAACCTTGAGGTTTTATTACAGAAATAGTTCCTTTTCTGTTATGTATCAGAGGGTTTTATTGTATGTTTATTGTTTACTCATATTCAAGAATCTTTTGTTGCTTAAAATGCTTATCATGGGGCCAAAGGAAGCAGAACATGGTTTTATTAGTTAAACTCATTAGTGCTGTTAAAGCTAAATAGGCATGGCGATAGCATACTTAAGCCGTACTAGTCACACTTGCAGGCATTTCTAAATAAATAAATGTACCACTAATAAATGGTTTGAACAAGCAAGCAGTGCTTTGATGTAACATTTATATACTGCCCCAGAAATTCCAGTATCAACTTCCTTACAGGGGGAATGATTAACTGTCTTTGGTTAGATGATAGAACCATTCCTGTGGAACAGTGCTGCAAAGGCTAGAATAATAAAAGGATGGATATTCATTTAACATTACTATTATTTATCTATGAGGGATAGAGAAAGAGCCTCTTGCACTAAACAATATATTCTTCAGTAGTTCAGAGAAGGCTAAAGCTGGCTATTCATTATTTTGAGCCAATGTTCAGAGTAGTCTTTATTGTGTCAGCTCTTAGCAATCTTAATTATTGAAACATTTTACATACAAGTTAGTAGTAATCCACGTAGGTTGGTGCTTCCCAACTCCTGCCAAAATAAACAACAATTATAAAATAAAGGAAGAGCAGACCTCAGTCTTACATGGCCAAGTGTTCCTTATAAAATATTCAATACTAGCCATCGCCTTTATTTTTTAAATACCACGATCAGTTATTCAGATAGGCTTGTTAATATGCATTACTTGGAATGCATGATCTCTAAAGAACAACAAAGATAGCTGCTTGGATTGCATGTTGGGTTTGGTGTACCTCCTGTTGGTATGATCTTTTTAATACATGTGTTCATTGCTGAGACAATTAGAACTTTTTCACGTTAAAGCTTCTTGTTTCATCTACTGCCAAGTGTTCCTGTGAATCATTCCATTTTCTTGAAAGGAACTGACAACTGGAAAATGGACTAAATGTGCTAGGTAATTTTAGGATCAGAACTGTGCCTGTGTGACTGTTGCCATCTTAACCAACACTGTGGGCTGAACCAGAGACCTCTGGAGTTTAAAGGATGCTCTACATCTTAAGTTTAAAAGCGTTAACAGCTGTAAGCTATAGCAGATTCTCCTGCTCTGTGGATCAGACACAGAGAGGATGCACAGCATACACTGACCAGTGGCTTACATATAACTCTCTGGCTGGGGATTGTAATGGACTTTGCTCTTCTGTGAATCAATCTGATAGCACACCCTGACCAGTGAGTTACACCTGTTCTAATGTTCTTCATAGAATCATAGAGTATCAGGGTTGGAAGGGACCTCAGGAGGCCATCTAGTCCAACCCCCTTCTCAAAGCAGGACCAATCCTCAACTAAGTCATCCCAGCCAGGACTTGTACTCATCCAGCTTTTCTGAACCACTTCTTTTCGCACAGAGGGCTGATCACCTCCTGCCTATACTGTGCTGCTCAATGCAGTAGTGTAGGAGCTGACTTTGTTCATGAAGACAGAGGCAAAAAAAGCATTGAGTACATTAGCTTTTTCCACAGCCTCGGTCACTAAGTTGCCTCCCCCATTCAGTAAGGGGCTCACACTTTCCTTGACCACCTTCTTGTTACTCTTAACATCTCTTGCTAGCTGCAAGTGTGATTTGGCCTTCCTAATTTCACTCCTGCATGCCTGAGCAATATTTTTATACTCCTCCCTGGTCATTTGTCCAGTATTCCACTTCCTGTAAGCTTCTTTTTTGAGTTTAAGATCAGCAAGGATTTCACTGTGAAACCAAGCTGGTCGCCTGCCATATTTACTATTCTTTTTACACATCAGGATGGTTTGTTCCTGCAACCTCAGTAAGGAGTCTTTAAAATTCACGAAAGGAGTACTATTGAATGATAGTCACTACTTGCAATAGCTAAATTTACAACAGCATTTTTGGTACGTCCTAACCTAACTCTGCGTCTTCCTACTTATCCCTGTAAACAACCACATCTCCCCTCCTCCTCTCTACTTCTCCAGTAAGGCCTGCCTTTTCATTCTGTTTGTCCCCTTTTCCTCCTACAACCATTGCTGGGTTTTTGTCTAGTTCAAAGGGACCTCAACCTGCTGCTAACTCTTTACCAGTAATTTTGCACAACCCAAAGTTGAGACTGATAGCAGCTAACTACCAAATTTACAGCTGAAAAATGCATTTATTTGCAATTTTTCATGTATTGGGGCACACAAATTACATGCATAAAATTGTGCACCCCAAAATTAACATGCAAAAAATTCCACTTGTTAATTCAGAGGCCATGTTTGAAAACTTGGACCTATAGCTTGATATTGGGAATCACAGCTACTGAGGCAGCTTGTTATATTCAGGGTGAAATTTATCACAGTAAATGTAGCCTGTAGTCACACTGAGAATGTTTGCATGGGGATAAAAGCCCTGCAGCTGAGCTGGCCTGGGTCTGCTGACTTGAGTTTGCATGGCTTGGACTCTGGAGCTGAAAAATTCCTGAGCGCCCTGAGAGCATGAAGTCTATCTACACAGCAATGTTTCAGACCCACAGTACAAGCCCTGCAAGCCAAGTCAGCTGACCTGAGCCAGCTGTGGGGATTTTTTTTTATCCCCATGTAGACCTGCCCTTAATGATTTCTTTGCTTAAGCCTTGAGTTAAGGGTTTCACTGGAAATTAAGTGGTGCCCAGGGCCTTCATGGACCTTTATATAACCCTGCTATGGGCCATGGGACTGAAGGAGCCACAGAGCAGGAGAACTTTGGACCTAGCCCACACCTCTCAAACTCTGCACTCACAAACCTATACTATCCATACAGTGGGTCAAGCCTTTATTCTGTTTCTGTATAAGTGTCATTCTTTTTCCATAATACTTAGGTAGAATTTACTTAGTCCCCATTTGTGTATGCTGTCATATTATTATTTATGAATATCCTGCAGTGTTTAAATCGTAAATTTTCATGGCAGCTTGCTGTTTCTTTTTTTAGACAGAACTTCATGACAAATATACACTGCATCTTGATGTGTCCCATACAACACAAGTTGTCAGATTCCCAGTGGTTTGTTCCTATAATCTAACATATCACTGTTAAAGGAAAAAAGATTTTTCACAGTAATAACACTGGGACTGCTTGAACACCATGACATTTTTGCTTACAAATATATACATACATATCATTCACAAGATAAAATCATTGACTTAGGAGTCATTGAACTACCTTTATGAACTGGTCTTGATAGAAATAAAAATGAAATATTGCAGTGGCACTTATGACAGCAGCTTATGTTTGTGATAGACTTTTAAAACATTCTCTTTCTCCACAATACAGGCAGTTTCCAATGAAAAATGACACCTCAAAGCATTTGAGTATAAAAATAAGTTTAAAATTGAAGCTGAGGAGGACTAATTAGCAGTTGTAAATCCCAGCAAACAAGCCTCAGGAAGTTTGCAAGGCACTCAGTCTACCTACTTTGATTTTTTAATTATTATTATTATTTTATTTTATTTTACTGCCAGCTCTCTTGCACCATTACAGATTACAAGAATATCAAATGCACATGAATGAAAGCTGATTCTTGTTCATGTGATAAAGTTTGCATACAAGGCCACCCAAGAAAAATAGATCTTACATCTGCAATTGCCTGAACACTAGATAATCATTAGAGGCCTCAACTGTGGCAAAATTAATAGCAGTTATTTTATTCTGATAGAAACAATTGCTCAGCTGTCACATTTAGTGCTAGATTGTCCTTTATGAGCACTGCTCTCTGACAGAGGTGGTGATGAGCCACACTGGAGGGATAAGGACATAAGAAACTGGGTCAGACCAATGGTCCATCTAGCCCAGTATCCTATCTTCTGACAGTGGCCAAGTACCAGATGCTTCTGAGAGAATGAACAAAATAATGTATTGAGTGATCTATCCTCTGTCATCCAGTCCCGCTTCTAGCAGTCAGAGATTCAGGACACCCAGAGCATGGGGTTGAGTCTTTAACCATCTTGGATAATAGCCAAAGGTGGACCTGTCCTCCAGGAATTTATCTAATTCTTTTTTGAACCCAGTTATACCTGTTGCCTGGGGATGTTGTGAAAGCCAACAGTTCCATAGGCTGATGGCGCACTGTGTGAGGAAGTACTTCCTTGTGTTTGTTTTAACCCTGATGCCTCATAATTTCATTGGGTGACCCCTAGTTCTTGTGTTGTGTGAAGAGGTAAACAACACTTCACTTTCTCCACACCATTCATGATTTTATAGCTCTCTATCATGCCTCCCCCTAGTCATCACTTTTCAAAGCTGAACAGTCCCGGTCTCTTTTAATCTCTCATATTGAAGCTGTTCCATGCCCCCTAGTCATCCTACATAGACCTTTCCAGCACCCACAGGGAGCATAGGCACTGCACTACACTACTAAAGAGCTCTGTCTCGTCCCCACTGCTCCTTGCCCCATGGAGTTGCTAGCTTCACTCAGTGGTTGTGTTCATGTGACCACAACTTCTGTGGTGATTGTTGGGCTCCTGAAGGGGGCCAATAGCAGAGGCAGCTTTTCCTCTTTCTCTTTCTTTCTTTCCTTTTTGTGCTCCCGCTCAGAGGCAGGGCACACTCTAGCTCTATCTACAGATCTGTAACAATGTTGTTAGGATTTACATCTGCATTTCCAAAGGTATAAAATAGTAGGGCATTTTTACTCTGTGTAAAACAAAACAAAAAAGGAATATGGTGAAATCCTGGCCCCACTGAAGTCAATGGGAGTTTTACCATTGATTTCAGTGGGGTCAGGATTTTGCCTGCAGTCTTTCCCCATCTTTCAGTGTGCTTTTCAGCATATAGTTCAAGGCATGTGCATTTCTGAAGGGCACAGAGTCTACAAAGAAACCACACGAAACAGCTGAAATGCATTGAAATTTCTACACCTAGACCCATGCTGACCACTGTGACGGGTTGGGGCCACAGAGACCTGCTTGGTGCTGCCACCTGGTGTGCCAAGGCTGCTTCTGCCCCTGCTTCCAGGCCTTTTCCAGCTTGGGACTCCCGAATCCTGTCTTTTTTGAGTCAGATTCCACTGATTTGCTGCAAACACAGACCCAGGTCCGAACCAAGTCCACTCACCACTGTAAGGCCCCTGGAAGCGCTCTTGCCTTTGACACCCAGCTGCTCAACTCCAAGGAGGTTCAAACCCTTAATAAATCCGTTTTACCCTGTATAAAGCTTATACAGGGTAAACTCATAAATAGTTCGCCTTCTATTTCAAAGATAGAAAGATATGCACAACTGTTCGCTTTCCCCAGGCACCAACTCGTACTCAAAGAAACTTAATAAGTAAAAAGTGATTTTAATAAGTACAGAAAATAGGATTTAAGTGAGTTCAATTAGTGACAGACAGAACAAAGCAAGTTACTTAGTAAAATAAAATAAAACACGCACGTCTATGTCTATTCAAAGTTAACACAGATAAAAGCCTCACCAGATTCGGATATTTTCCTTTTTAGAGGCTGTAGGATTAGCCTGGGTCCAGCAGTCGCTCACACCCCCTAGTGTCTTTGTCCTTTGTTCAGTTCCCCTCAGGAATGTCCTTGGGGGGGTGGAGAGCCTCTTCCTTTAGCCAGCTGAAGACCAAATGGAAGGGTTTTGCAAGGGCTTTTATAGCCTTTCTTCCTCTCCCTGTGTAGGATCCAGTTGCCCTGGAGTTTTGGGATCACATGGGCAAGTCACCTGTCCATGCGCCCTAACCAGTCTAACCAGTTGCATTCCAGACCCGGCCCCAATGTGGATTGGGGTCTGCAACGTCTTTTGTCTGTCAAGTGCTCGCATTTAACAGGCACATTCTTTGCTCCAAAGATGATCCCATGCACTTACAAAGGCTATGTACAAAACCAGCAAATATAAAACCAATCTTCATAACTCCAACTACAATAATGATACATGCATACAAACAGGAGGAGTAAATTCAGTAGGTCATAACTTTCACAGAGATATGTTACATGGCACTGCTACCTTATCTGCATTCCCAACTAAAGAAAGTGTGGCCGACTTTCTTAATATTTACTTAATAGAAAGTAAGAGCATTGATATTAGTTCCACAACAGATGTCTTGGATTTTGTAGCACATTTGGTGGAGTAAGGCTAGCTACCTTTTCACGACTGCTTCTCCCTTGCACCTTAATTTGTGGTGGTGCTGTGTCACATAGGCGCTGACTCCGTGGGTGCTCCGGGCCTGGAGCACCCACGGGGAAAAATTGGTGGGTGTAGAGGGGAAATGCAGCACGCCCACCGGCAGCTCCCCGCCAGCCCAGCTCACCTCCACTTCCGGGTCCCACCTCCGGAGGCGCTGCCCAGCGAAGCCACTTTTTTTAGCTCACAGGCTCACCGTCCGTCAGCTGTGCGGTGGGTGGCAAGCCTGGGGGGATGGGGTGGAGGGGAAATGCAGCATGCCCGGGGGAGGAGGCGGGAGCGGGGATTTGGGGAAGGGGTGGAATGGGGCAGGGCCGGGGGTGGAGTTGGGGCGGGGCCAGGGGCGTGACAAGTCGGCGCCTATGCTGTGTTACCCATGCTATATTATTTTAGCATCAGACTAGGTGTGTACTACCTGGACTCTGTGGAGGTGCAAACTGAAGAATAAATTTTTCAAACACCTATATATCAATACCTTTGAGGGAGCAGAATATTTTGATGTGAGTTGATTCCAGATATTCAGCTAAAAGAGGCCAGTTCTCAGGGAAAGTCCATGTTAAGAGGAGCAAATATAGGCTGAAATTCTAATAAGCAGATATTTGGCTTTTGGGTTTCTAATGTCACTTGAATAGAGGAATCCTCAGACTAGAATTCAGATGAAAGTGCTTATGCCTCATGGACATATGCATAGCATCTGATGACAGTAAAGAATAGAAGGATAACAGGGCAGATTTTTTTTTCTCAATTTTTCTTGCACTTAGCTGGATTATAAATCTGGTCCAATATTTGCAAAAGTCTAAAGTTAGCTTCTCAATTTCATGTTTAGGCACATAAATAAGTGGCCTGATTTTTCAAAGCTGCTGAACTCTTATCTCCCCCTATTAAATTCAGCAGGCACTACTGGGAATTCAGTAGGCGCTCCTGGCTTGACAGCTCTATTGTAGAACTATCAGCTGGAACCTTAGGCCACTGAGACAAAGAAATACTCTCTTTTGAGAAATCAGGGTGAAAAGAGAGAACGCCTCTACCACACACCTCCTACAGGGAGACCACACTCTGGTCCCCACCTTTCTGTCTTGCTGGAGCTTCAGTAACTCTCATGGGCCCTAAATGGGTGAGAGAGAGGGATGAGGATCTGCAGAAGGCAACTCAGCAAGAAGCAGGGACCTTTACATGACATCTCCCCACACCCTCCTTGAAGTCGTCTTCTTCCTTTGTGCCCTAGGACTGAATGTTGTCAAGTGACCTGCTGTGAGGGAGGTTTATATTGCTGTAAGGGGCTTACAAGCCCCTATACAGTACAGTCACAGACACGAGGCCCAGAATTTGTCCCACAGTAGATGAGTGTTACTGAATGAGAGAGATGGATTTAATGTATGTATGAGTATGCTGGAAGCTTTGGGGTTTTCTTTTTCATGCAGGAACTGAAAACATCAGCTTTTGTTTTCCTTATTTCATGTTATGACAATTTAATTTTGGTGGGGTTGTGTGGGCATTTGAGGGTGTTGAGGTAATTTATAGGTAGAGCCCTATGAAATTCACGGCCATGAAAATGAGTCACGGACTGTGAAATCTGATAACCCCCATGAAATCTGGCTGGTGTAGGTGAGGGGCAGTGCTGGGGGCTCTTACCCTGCACTGCTTTCCAGATGCTAGTCCAGGCTGGGCTGAGGAGGGATGAGGCTTCCTCTTCCCCTGCAGGGGCACTCCCGGGGCCGAGTCAGACCCATCCCCAGGAACCTCCCCCGGCTGCAGATAACTCTGTGGCTGCTGGCTGGGAGCCCAGCTCTGAAGGCAGCGCTGCTGCCAGCAGCGCAGAAGTAAGGGTGGCAATACCGCGAACCTCTCCACAATAGCCTTGCAATCCCCCTCTACAGACCCTTTTTGGGTCAGGACCCCCACAGTTGCAACATTGTGAAATTTCAGATTTAAATACCTGAAAACATGAAATTTACAATTTTTTAAACCCTATGGCCATGAAACTGACCAAAATGGATGATGAATTTGGTAGGACCCTATTTCTAGATTTCAGGAATTTTTCTATTTTATTTTAAGACTTGAAGTAGTTTTATTACAATAGATTTTCATTTTCATCTTCCATTTCATCATACTCCATGTATATCTGAGAGGGTGATGAAGTATTTTGCATTTATGCACAGACTCTGGGTTTCATTACCCCGCCCCCCCCAATTCATACGTTTTATTTAGTCCTGGTTCCATTTTATTAGATTTTAAAGTTTTATCAGTCTGAGTTATCTGAGGTATTCAAGGGTTTTAGAGGCATTTGCCAATTTATTTTATTTTTTTAAAATGTATGTGCCCTCTTATTCTTTGTTCGTCTGCATGGTTGATTTGCTTGCTGATCACAATGCCTCTTTGCTATAAAAACGGTGTTTTAAAAGTACAGAATTATCCATGCAAAAGAACCATGGCAGCTCTGCTATAGTGGAAGTGCTTCCGGACCCAACTGCACAGAATTTGATCTCTAGTGCATCGTCATTATGTTGGATGATGATTTAATTTGGACTGGTGAGGCTTCAGAGTTAGTATTTTCCAGGGATGTACTGTAGTGATATTCATTATTGTCGAAAGATTAGCATAGTTTATTATAGCAATTAGTCATTATTTCTAAGATAAATTAATTACTTCTGGATCAACAATCTTCAAGCTCTCTCTCAGGAAAATTCATAACAAGTAT
Source organism: Chelydra serpentina (assembly GCA_037349315.1). Classification (NCBI taxonomy): domain Eukaryota; kingdom Metazoa; phylum Chordata; order Testudines; family Chelydridae; genus Chelydra; species Chelydra serpentina. Next base: position 37,186,915 of record JBAIAC010000042.1, read on the forward strand.
TAAATTACCCTGTGTCATCAGTTTCTAATTTGTGGTCGCTAACCAATGTGGTAAAAAGCAAGAATTTCTGGGCATATTGAACTAGTAAAAAGTGGCTAAACTGAGATACATTTTTTACCAGTGAAATTATACTGCTCTGTGGCAACCTTCATAAAATACAGCATGGTCCTGGTATATCTACCTCAAAATAGTGCCACCCAATGAAAGTTGGGAAAAGAAAGGACATGACCAGATTACAAGATAATGCAGAACTGTTTCAGTGATCGAGTGGATTGCATCGAATGGTAAAAATGTAGGGTTTTATAAGAATCTAATTAATCTAGTGTGGCACTTAACTCTATTGAGTTTACTAGAACTAAAGTACGCCTGAATATGACTATCACAGGCTGGCTGGTCCTTTGAGGCAAGCTGGGCTCAGCCTTACCCATGACTTTTTAGGTATCTCACAGCCTCAGTGTAAGCTGGCAACATAAGGACTAATTAAGCCCCATTACATCCAGCTGGGGTCACCAATTAGAAAGACTGATCCCAGCTGTGATGGTGAATCAGGGAGACCCCCTACTTAAATAGAACTGGGAAGTCAGTATATGGGGAGGAACGAGGGGAGTTGCCCTATGGGAAGACCCTATGAGGGACCACTAGGCTAGGATCTATGAGGATAAGGGAACAGGAGAGAAGCCCAGGAGGGGTAGAGGAGCTATAAAAGAAGGTTTGCAGTAGGGAGATCCCTAAGGAAAGCTCTTGGACTCCCGGGGGGAAGGAAGGCAGTAGGGGAATCATGCTGGAGAAGAAGCAAGGTGAGAGAAGCTCTGCAGGAGCCAAGAAATGGAGGACTTTAGTGGAGCCTGAGTAGGGCAGGACTCAGAGCCGGTTCTAACTTTTTTGCCCCCCCCGCAAGCAAAAACCCCCCCAAAACCAAGTGCCGCCACGCCAAAACAAAAACAAAAAACCAACCCCTGACCTCCGAGCGCCGCCCCACTGAAGTTAAAAACAAAACAAAAAAACAACACACACAAAAACAAACCCTGAGCGCCACCGTGCTCCCCCAAGATTGGCCGACCCTTAGAAGGTGCCGCCCCAAGCACGTGCTTGGTCGACTGGTGCCTGGAGCCGGCCCTGCAGGACTATTAGTTTGGGTATTTGATTTGGACTTTGAGTTGGACCTTTAGTTACCCTGGACGGAGACTGAACTGTTGTGTGATTTGGCCACGAGACTGAGAAGATCCAGTGAAAGAATCTGGAGAAGAGACTGGCTGGGATTGGTCATTATTGCTGAGAAAATGGCCACCAGAAGGCTGTAAAAGTTCAAGTCCCTTGCAATGCCATGTCTGGGCAGGAAAGGGAGACCTATAGGTGAGGATGTGTGTTTACAGTAGCCCAGGGATCAAGTCACACATTCCAGCTGTGATTGGTGTTATGCTCTACAAAACACTATATAATAATTAAATTAACAATTTTCAAAAGTGACTGTTGGCAATTTTAGTATGTAGCAGAGATAAACTAGCAAGAAAGAGGGGACTGGAAGCATTACAGCTGATACTTGTTTGATAGCTTTCTTTAGCTAAACAGCAGGAGCCAGCAGCTAAAGAAGAGATTCCTGAAACAACCAACTAAACAGTTTTTTGGTGCATCAGACTTAATTCTTTAAACAGTAGTCTGACCTGTGGGTCATTTGGCTTTTCCATCAGCACAAACCTGATTCAGTAAATGGCTTACTTGTGTATTGACTTATCAGTGAATTAAATTACTGGGGAGGGGGAGACAAAAACAAAACCAAACCCAAAAACCACAACCAACAAACCAATGGATGACTTTTAAGCAAAATGTTAAAGGGCAATCTCTGGAACCAAATTCATTCATGACTTGTCTCAAGTTTTGTGCTATTTTTCCAGCTTCTTCTCTAGCCACTCTTTGAAGCTCTGAAAGCCTTGCTTTTTTCTCCCTAAAATGTCTGAATAGCACTTCCCTAATCCCCCCACCCCACCTTGCTCCAAGACTTAATCTTCGCTGATATCTTTACATGGCCTTCATGTCATAGAATCCATTACTCACAGATTTTGTGATGTTCTCTCTCAGGATGTTTCATTCCGAATTCAAAAAAATCCTGTCATCGAAGAAGGGAATAGCTCATTTGCCAATGCTTCTAACTCCAGAGGGATCTTTCTACATGATTTGGAGATTGGACCCTCTAGGTTTTGTAGCCTGCCTTTCCAAGACACTACTAGAGCTACAATTCAAACCTTTATCATTATCTATCTAGCATATCAATCTTAGCATTAAGGAAACTCTTGAAATAACAAAACTATTTGTAATTAATGAGAAAAAATCTTGGAGCAAGAGAATCCCAACAATTCACCAAGCAAATGATCATCTCTCAGTATGTAGGTTTTGCTGATTTAGTGCGCTATAGTACTGCAGTGGTATTATTTAATAATACACAGGCAGGATTACAATATTTTTCTAAATATAATCATGTTCTGTGTAACCTGTTCATTTTTGCTTTATTTTTTAGGAACTCCTGCTGAGATGGGGTGAGTGAACTAAAGTATAGCTCCATTAAGGAGTGGGCTCCTATTCAAGGAAAAAATATTACTATGTCACACAGTTTGCAGCAACTCAGTGGGAGTTCTCAGAAACATAGGCAGTTTTGAATTAGCCATTGAAAAATGATGTCACAAATATAATGTGAGAAAAATCTTCCACATTATTAGGTTTAACAAATACATTCAGCCTCATTGGGTTGATACGTTGCCACAGGAAAAGAAAATAGAAAGGAGAGATGGCCCTAAACCACAAAGCACAGAAATGGACTGAGATCAGAATCTGAACTTTCCCAAAGATTTGGTGGGGAGTTGTCCAGTTTTGGGCCAATTTCTAAATGGTGGGGGTGGGGTAAGGGGAACTTGTCTAGATTGGGCAAACTGCACACAAGCCATAGCAAAGTATTATAACAATCAGGGTCCAGACACCTCAAAGGGAGAATGGAAGGTTTAAACCCCCCATATGAGCACTTAAACCAACTGATTGCACACTGTATTATTTTTCTATTAAAATAAAAGTGTATTGAGTAAGGTCTTTTATGAAATCTAGTAATGTTCTGAACTTGGTCATTATAAGACATGAATACAGATTGGTTGTAAATACATAGATTCATTAATATTGAAAACTGTGCTCATAACCCATACTACAGTTTCACAGCAGGGAGGGGCACCTCCCAAGACAGGTGTTTACAGGAAACCTGCTCCAAGTAGCGACCCATTGTCCAGCCAAGAAGAGATGATGATGGACCATTTTAGAATTAACTGAAAGACATTGAGACATCCTCCTGGGTTAAGAGGGAATTTCCAAGCTCTGAGTAACTATGAATCACAGAGGCCTGGTCTACACAGGGGGCGGGGGGGGAATCGATCTAAGATACGCAAGTTCAGCTACAAGAATAATGTATCTGAAGTCAACATACTTAGATCCACTTACCCTGGCATCTTCACAATGGTGAGTCAACTGCTGCTGCTCCCCCGTTGACTCCACCTGCGTTTCTCGCAGCGGTGGAGTACAAGAGTTGACGGGAGAGCGCTCGGGGGTCGATTTATCGCGTCTAGTCTAGACGCGATAAATCAACCCCTGCTGGATTGATCGCTACCCGCCGATTCGGCAGTAGTGTAGACATACCCAGAAAAACATCCAGAGAAGTCTTTTAGAAGCAGGCTCGTGTCTGAGATTTGGCATCTAGGACTTGAGAGACGGTGTCAAAGCCTGTCTGTGAATGCTACACCCTACCCCCATTTGGCTAGGCGGGGTAAGCTGAGAAATGGTCAAAGGCAATAAGTAACTTGTATTAGAGAAAGGATGTTATCTAATACAGAACTGGAAAGCCTGAAGTGGCAGCTTTTGTTTATTTTGTGTAACTTGTATATGTTTGCTTTCCCTTACTATTTCACCCTTTAATCTGTGTTTTTTCTATTAAATAAACCTTTTGTTTATTTTTACCCCAAGCTGGTCTCTGTTGTGCAAACTGTGTGGAGGGTATATGCCTTCAGTATACTGATAACTGCAGGGTTGGTTTAATGCTTTTGAGAATGAGGAACCAGAGTTGAAAAGTAAGTGTCTCATAACTAAGAATGCAGGAAGGGTGGATTTGGGGAGACTCAGGATTGGAAGGGATTCTGGTGCCAACCTGCAAAGAGTAACTAGGCTGGTGGAAACCAGGGTGAGGCATTGTGCTTGAGGGCAGGCTACTGGTGTCATAGATCTGATCCATAGCAGCGCAGCATTAAGGCACCCCCAGGTTACAGGGCAGGTCAGTGACAGAACCCCTTACTGGTCTGCATGATTCCCAAAACATCACAGATGCATTTCATATTGCTCCAGAGGGAAAGCACCAGGAGGCATATTGCTTCCTGAGTTCTCAGCTTCTGCATGCTTGCTATCCATGCCCTTTTCTAGAGCACACAATCGGGCATACTTGCTATCACTCTCCTTCTCCAGACCACACAGCTGCTGCAGGCCTGCTGTTATTCCCTCTTGAATACAAGTGTACAGATGACAAAAATCCTAACTCTGTCCCAATTGCAGTAAATATCTCCCAAGCCAGTAAAAACTAGGAACATGAAAATGCAACCCCTGTACTGAACAACGTGCATTTCTTTATACTTGATAGGAATAATGTGTTTGCTTTTTTACAGGGCAGTGTAAAGTTTATAATGTCTGTAACTATTCATTACCTTGCTCAATAGTACGTGGGTTTTGTTACATAAGTATAGGCATACATGTGAGTTGATAGGTAACAACTACGTTGTTGTGACTTGGCAACCTAGTCTGGTTTTTGAAATGAAGGTTTTTAGTTTGGGAAAACTCTTAGTGTTGAGATCATTGTGAGAAACGATCAAGAAACATTATGTTGCAGTAAAATGTATCTATTATTAATCTCTCTCTTAAAACAACTGGCATGAGGTACAGTTTTGGAAGATAGTGTCATCTTTTTGTAAAAACAAACAATTTTTCACACATTCTTTATAATGGATAAAAATGAATGAAAACTAAAGATCAAATGTCTGATCTTACAAGTTATTTCATAACAGCTTTTTAAAAAGAAAGGTGATTGGAATAGATTCAGTTTTAAAGATGTCAAATGCAATAAGAAATTTAGCCTCATGAATTACTCATACTATACATAAAGTTAAATCAGACCTCATGAATTACTTATAAAGGCTAGTTTAAGATCAATAAATGGCTTGCTATGCATACAGAAGCATTTTCACCCATCTTATAATATGCTGGCATCATGGCTTTCTGTGAATGAGAGCCTTTCCAAGTCTCAGTCTCAAATTGCAAAATTGCTTATCCTGAAGGCTTTTAAAAAATCTCATTTAAAGATCTGGATTTTGTTGAGAATAAGAGAGATCTCCTGCAATAGACAGATATCAGTGTTGAGGAAGTGAGAAAACACTGTAGCGAGTGGGATGCACAGGAGAAGTAGCCTCAAGAGAGATTCAAATTATTACTAGTTTAAGGAAACCTGATGTAGATTATTCAATGCCATCAGATGACATAGGCCTGAGTAACAAAATTAATGAATGTATTAAATTAGTACTGTAAATTATAAGGTGAGTTAGTGAATTAAGTGAAATTCTGAAGAGAGACATTAGATGTGAGGGAAGCTGCATAGCTGAAGCTGTTTTAAAAATAATGAACACACCTGATTATTTTTTAAAAATTTAAAAAAAGAATTCTCTAGTGTCTATGTCTCTGTGATTGGAATGGTTGCTTTAGCAAGGATGTGGGCCAGGAGACCCATGAAAAACCTGCAGTTTTTGATTGTCATTTTCTTTTTAAAACTTAGTTGTGTCTACAAGTTAGGCATCTAAATCCATATTTGGACACCCAAATAAATAGCCTAAGTTTCAGGGATGTTCAGCATTAAACAGTCAGAGCTAATAGCTGTGGTTATGAGAAATCTCTTGTACTAGTGCAAAATTTAAACAAGATTGACTGACAGTAAGGGGAAGAATGGATGATCTTAACACTATTATTACTAATTAGTATTAATATTACTGTAACACCTAGTAGCCATAGTCATGGACTGGGACTTTGTTATGTTAGGTGCTGTATAAACACAGAACAAAACTGCAGAAAAAGTTCTATCTTTTGTGCTATAGCAAAAGGACCTGAGACAGTCTGATCATTTCAGAAATACTTGAGCTAAGCATCTGACCTTTTGGACCTTTATATGAACAGAACTGAGCTTCAGAAAATCCAGATGTATATTCATTATAACTTACCTGTACATCTTTGCATATTTTTGCCTAATTCTCTTTTCCACCTCAGTAGTAGCTTTTCCGATATTTAAAATGAACTGCAGATGAAGTAACAAACTTCAGCAGTTTGTGCTAACTCACACTGATCACCATATTGGGGCCTTTGAGATACTCATCCTACCTTACAGAGAAAAGAATATCTTCTATTTAATAGCAACCCAGAGAATATGGATTGTTGTGTCCAATAGATTCTATTTTCATCCCTGACCCCATATAAAAAAACACTATCTGGGGGTTAATTCTGACTTACAGATTGTCAACCAACCAATGATATGGAGAGAATGGACTGGGAGGTTGTGACAGACTATACCCCTATATTCACCCCTTTTACAGGATTATGATAAATTTTGTACAAAGTATGCCTTGTGAGGTATCATTTGAAAACTCATAATTTGTTGATCATTATTGTCCTGGTAAATTGTGTGGCAATATTGTATGTAAAGTTATAGGATTCCTGTGTATGGAATTACTAGACATGATCCAAGTCTGGGGGGAGCAGCCAGAAATTAGTTCCCCAGAGACGAAAGGCTAGCCAGTGCCTTAGCCAGGTGCCAATGAAATCCAATAGATCACCCCTTGATTAAGTGGCCATTCTTTGCCAAGGAAGAGGGTGTGGGTTAAAATCTACATATTGACAAAGAAACAACAGGGGGGTTCCCTTTGACTTTGTCTTCTGAACCTCAGATGGAGATGGTTCTTGAAGAAGAGAAAGAACTATAAATGGAGAGAGGAGGCACCCCAAGTCATTTCTCCTCTTTTTTCTACCCACGGCATCAACAATACCCGAAGAACATAAGAAGCAGCATTGGACTGAGGGAGAAATCCTGACTGAAAGGAGGTCAGCCAGTAAGTCTGATGAAATATGTGGTGAGAGAGAATTTTGCTTTAAATGCACTTGTTTTGGTAAGTTAATCATTAGTTGTGTTTTACTTTACTATCCTCTTAAACCTATTACTTCGCCTTGCTGAGGAAATATTACCGGAATCTCAGTGCACTTTTAGACCATCCTGTGGGACAACTGACATGATCTTCCTTGCCTGCCAAATCCAGGAAAAAAGTCTCGGGAGCAAAATCAGGACCGGTACTGATTTGACAAAGGCTTTTGACTCTGTCAATCGTGAAGCCCCATAGAAGTTGTTGGCCAGATTTGGCTGTCCTCCAAAATTTATTAAGATCCTAAGGCTTCTCCAGGATCAGATGACTGCTATGGTTCTCTGTAATGGCCTTGAGATGGAATCTTTTGTCATAAAAACTGGGGTTAAGCAAGGATACGTTATTGCCCCAACCATGTTCTCCATCTATTTAGCAATCATTTTGGTCCTCGTTAAAGATCACCTCCCCGATGGAGTTGACATTCAATACAGAATGGATGGGCTGCTCTTTAATCTTCGATGTCTCCGCTTGAAGTCTAAAGACCTCATGGCATCCATTACTGATCTTCAGTACGCTGATGACTGTCATATCCTCGTGTACACTGAGAATGACCTTCGGTCCATACTGGATTTTCTTGCACACGCTTACTGAAGCCTAGGACTCTCACTCAATATTGAGAAGACTAAAGTGCTCTATCAACCTGCTTCAGGCCTTGCACGTGACCCACTACAAATTGTCATCGAGGGTCAGACTTCAGAGAAAGTTGAGCATTTTTGCTACCTCGGCAGCCAACTTTCTCAAAACACAAAAATCGGATAGTGAGATCCAGCACAGGATCCAATGTCCAAGTGCTTCCTTTGGGAAATTGCTCTGACGTGTTTTCATGGACTGTGACCTATGGCAGGACACGAAGATCCAGGTCTATCAGACAATTGTTGTTCCTACACTCCTCTGTGGATGCGAAACCCGGGTGACATATCAACAGCACCTTTAGAGTCTGGAGAGGTATCACAAACAATGCCCCCAGAAGATCCTTTGCATCAAGTGGCAAGATCGCCGCACTAATGCCAGCATCCTCACCAAAGCCAGTGTCACCAGCATTGAAGCAATGATCCTCATGCACCAACTCTGCTGGTCTGGACATTGTGTGTGGATGCCAGACTCTCGCCTCCCAAAACAAGTCCTCTACTCTCAGCTTACCCATGGTCAGAGATCCCGTGGTCATCAGAGGAAATGCTACAAAGACACACTGAAAGCGTATCTTAAGAAAACTACTGTGGACATCACAAGCTGGGAGGAGCAAGCCCCCAACTGACCCCAATGGCACCATATCTTCCATCAGGCAGTGTCTGCTTCGAGGAAAAGCACCTTGTCTTCGAAGTTGAAAAGAGAGAGAGAAGGAAGGAAAAAGAAAGAACTCTTTCACAGCAGGAAGCTAATCTGCCATGAAATGTCTGTACCTACTGCAGGCGTATTTGTGGTTCCAGGATCAGACTCCTGAGTAATCTCAGGACCCATATGTAAATCCATGGTAGAGATCATCCTCAAATTGAGGGATTGCCAATCAATCAATTTACTTCTATTTTCTTGTAATCAATTCTGACTTTTATGCCTTATTACTTGTAATAATTTAAAATCTATCTGTGGTTAATAAACTTATTTTACTGTTTTATCTAAACTAGTGTGTTTGGATTGAGGTGTTTGGAAAACGTCATTTGAGATAACAAAATTGGTTCATATCATTTTCTAATAATAAATGATGGAGTTTATATGCATTGTTCTGGAGAAGGCTGGGCAGCACAAGAAATACATTTCTGAAGGAAAGTCTGGGACTGGGAATTTGCTGGTGTTTCTCTGCACTGTAATTCATGAGTGGTTGGCCATAGCACTCATACAGTATAACTGGGAGTAGTTTACATGCTGGAGGCTGTGTGTGAGCAGACCAGGAGTGGTAGTTTTCATAGAAAAACAGTGTAAAGTGCACTCCAGGTTGGAGAATTGAGGGAACACAGCTGTTCATCAGTCCAAATTGTACCCTGGATAATGTCACAGAGGTATATAATGATCAGTTGGTGATGATAGGGGAATAGTTCCATTCCAGGTCCCACAACATCAGGTTAACCTCTTGGCCATAGCAATATGGCAACATATGCAGCTAAAATATTTATTGACCTATTATTTTTATTTAGGTGTGCTGGACGCTGCCTGACACCCTGATGTAAAAAATTTAGTGAAGACCCATGTCTAGCTCATGACAAAAAAAAAGACTCTTGGGGTCTTGAAGATATTAGTAAGTCCTGGGATAAAGAGTTGGAACATTCTGTAAAGGCTCCATAATAGTCAATTGTATGCCATAATGCAAAACATGTTTCTATAGATTTGCACTTAATTGAATTCAACAACAACAAAATATTTAGAATGTATTAGACACTGCAAAAACTAGATAAGATTGTAGCTCTTCCTTCAGTTACATGGTAAAGACAAGGGCACATTTTGGCACAGTGGGAATTCCTCCAGTTAAACGTCTATGGGAAGACACTAGAATTAAAATGATTTGGGGCTTTAGTAATCAAACACTGGTCGAGAACTGCATGGTAGGGTGAATTTGAGACTCTTAGTTACAGTGTTTATGGTATCTGAGACCATCCATGATCACAAAGCAAATATTTTTACCGAGGTGGAAAAGTAGATCAAGGCACAGAATAGAACGATGGTACTCCGACTTCTCTGACCAAGTGGCCAAAGACAGGGCCACCTTTGCCACAGGGATCAACTGTACAAGTTTGAAGAAATCTGGGCTCTGCTTTTAGAAACATTTAACTAAGGAACCCTCAGGCTCCATGGCCAGTCCAGACCTCTTCTTCCACACCCTTGACTCCTCCCCCACTTCATTTTTCCTTGCTGTCACACATCCCACCCCTACCTTGTCTGTGTTGTCCCCTTATTTGTAAAGCACTGATTTATTTATTATTTGTATTTCTGTTGTGCTTAGGAGCCCTAGTCATGGACACAGGACCCCAAGCATAGAACAGTCAGTCCCTGCCCTGAAAAGCATACAATCTGAATAGACAGGACTGACACAGGGTGAAGGAAGGGGTAAAGCATATAAGCAGAAGAAACTAAGTGATGGCAGCAAGCAGCATGTAAGTGCCATGGTTGGTTTGTTCATTTATTTTTTTTTATTTTGTGAGTTTAATTAGGAGGTAATAAGATAAAGAGAGGGCAAGAAGAGGATAAAGATGGTGCTCAGGTGAAGAAAACATGAGGGAGGTGGAGAGAAGGGAAAAGGTTGGAGAAAATCAGCCAATCAGCCCAGGGCAGAGATAGTCCATTCATAACTGTAGTAATGGTCTCCAAAGGACCAAAGAAGACTTTGGCAGTTTCTGCTCCTATCGGCTGGAGTCTCTGGCTGGCTCTTCAATTTTTATAGTTTCATATTAAGGTTGTTAAAAATGATGGTTGCATATGAATGCTAACACTGTGCCGTATGTTACAAATGGCAATTTTAGGTTTTATAATTTTCATGTTTTTGTATTGTGATGTTTGTACTGAAAAGTAAAAATGACTAAGCCTTTTATTAAAAGAAAAAAAACACAGCCTGCATCTCTTAGAATGCTGCACCACAGTCTCACATTTAAATTCTAACCATGTCGAAGATGGATATTACATAAAAAGCAACTTTTGGCATTTTCATAACTCATTTTTGTGCTTGAAATATGCCAGCAATGGAAATGGAGCATAATTTCTGCCCCAAAGTATTCAATAGTTAAAAACAACATATGTATCTTATTGAGAAAAATGACTTGAAATACACCTGAAATATTTGAGACCTCCTGCTCCTCTCAATTGCAAACATTTCTTGTTGGTCTAAATTGCAAATGATTTTCTAACCACTACTAATGACTGCTAATCCAAAACACATTTTAATCTTTGAAACTCTTGAACTCTGAGGCAAATGGACTGGAGTCTATCATGAGTTAAATTCACAGCAGGAATTGGCTGGGAATCATCAGTTTTCACTAATCAGACATATGCTTTTAATCTAAAACGTGCTAATAAGAGCCAATTCAAAGAACAAAACGAATTTATGGTGTATGCATTTATAATTTGTTCCCCCCCTGGGTTCCCTTATCTCCCACTTAGGAGGAAGAAAGATCCCCTCACATGTTCATTCTTTAAAATTTCCACCCTCATCTTCCTTTGAGTCCATTAGTGCTGTTTCATAATTGGCCTTGGGGACCCAAGTAGAATGATATGAAGCAGTCCTTACCTGGGGTGAGTATTCACTTCCTTGCTGTGCTTTTGGGATAAGCTTAATAAGTGGCCGCATGGGGTGTCATGCATTAGGTGGTGCTGAATGATGTTGAAGGTCATGACCTATCTGGCTAGAAGACTTTGTACTTAAGGAATTTCATTTTTAAAGTGTGTGTGCCGGAGGAGTCAACCTTGCTGGGAGCCAAATTCTTTATGTAAGAGGGGATAAGAAAACTCATGGAGAGCCTGAAGAGAGAGAGAAAAAAAATGGGGGAAGGGTTAGAAAAAGAGGGGGGGGGGAAGCAATGCAAGGTGACCTGAGGATGGGGACATGATGAGGGGGTTCTGATAAGGGACCTACTTTGACTCCAAGTACATAAACACAATATTATTGTCCTAGGCAAACAGTACATAAGAATGGCCAAACCATTGGTCTATCTAGCTCTGTATCCTGTCTTCCCATGCCAGTGCCAGATACTTCAGACTGAATGAACAGAACCGAATAATCATTGAGTGATCCATCCCCTGTCATCCAGTCCCAGCTTCTGATAGTCAGAGCTTAGGGACACCCAGAGCTTGGGGTTTCATCTCTGACCATCTTGTCTAATAGCCATTGATGGAGCTACCCTCCATCACTTATCTAATTCTTTTTTAAACCCAGTTATACTTTGGTTAAAAATCTTTCCCTGTAGCCCTAATCTTGTTCCATGCAGTGCTCAATTTCCAGAGCTGGGACTAGAACCCTGGAGGCTTGACTCCTACTGTACCTGCCCTAACCACTAGACACCAGTTCCCTCCTTAGGCCAACATTCTTATCTGAGGAATTTGAGATCAGGATTAATAACTGAGCACAATTTTACCATGAATTATTGTTGATTTTCTTACTGAGGTAGTCCCTAAGGTCCCAGAAAGGACTGGGACCAACACACCTTTGTAGTAGGAGCAGTACAGACAGAGAAAGGTGCAGTTCCTGAACTGAATTGCTTCAGTCTGAAAAGACAAGGTAGGCAAACAAGGATAGGTGGACAACAAACAAGCAAGTGGCTTGAGGTGATAAGAACATATCTCTCATGTTTTTCCTGCTTTAAGCCATTACTGTTTTTCCTAATTTATTTAAAACCTTTATTTACTACTTTAGCATATTTTATTTTTGCCCTTCTTTGTTTTCTCTTCCTGTGTTTTATCTATTTTATAAATATTTCCCTATATTAGTTTTAGCTAGAGATGGTCATTTTCAAACAGACACATTTTTATTTCAAGTTTTTCATTCAAGTTTTTTCAATGGTGTTTGTGGGACATTTTTGAAACAAAACTAAAGGAAAATTTCAGCAGAGGGAGGGAGCCTGGCCTGGCTCTCTCCACAACTGCTCTGGCAGCTTCAGGCATGCCCAAGGCGGTGTGTGCTGCTGCTGCTGCTTTGGCAGGTGTGGGCCCACCTCTTTGTAGTGATCATGTTCAGTTATTTGTCATGCTGCCTTAGCAATGCAAATGACAGCAGGGAAATGGTGCCTCCTGAATAGCCTCTTCTGCCACCCAACCCCCTGATTATCTCTGAGCAGCTCCTGCTGCTAATGGTTGGGGGGTTTTTTTGTTTTTTTTTACCACTTGGTTGTTTTTTATTTCTGTATACAGTGAGAGTTGCTGGCAGGCTGGTGAAACTGTTGATTCAGTCCTTTGCTGAGCTCCTAAAATCTCAGTGGAAACCCCACTTCCCGTACAGGGATAGCTACTGCTCTCCATTTTTACCCACTGCTCGGAAGCATCTCCAGAAAGTCCGTAGGAAGGATGCCCTGTTGTGGGGTGTGGCTTTGCAGGCAGGGAGCTCTTCAAGAAATTATATATAAACACAAGTTGCATAAGGCAAGCTGATGCTGGGAAATAAGAAAAGTATCTCATCAAAGAAAAAAATTGATATTTAATAACAGTTAAATCTGGTGTCCCTGTCTATGTTGTGTTAGTGCCCAGAGACTAAAGTTCTGGGTGGCGTGGGGGTGTTTTAAAAGTGAGTCATAGTTCCCCTTTTCTCCCCTGCTAGCGGACTGGGTTTATTAGAAAATGTGGCCATTTGATGGTAACTACATAGTAAATAAACGCTTCCTATGAAAACTTGCGGCTCCACAGCATTGGATGTGGAACCTTTGCAAGATTTTGTGAGAGATGTGTTGGGCACCAAGTTTAATTCAGAAATAATAGGCTCCTCTGGCTCCTGCTATTCCAGATCTCAGCTGCTGGGGATTTGCCTGTTGTGAGAGAGTCCACAATGGGCATAGAGTGGGCATTGTTGGTGACTTCTCACTGGTAAATGGCCCTTCAAGGGTGTAGTTAGCTGATGTATGTTTGAGCAGCCCCCAGGCTGCATTGCTCTTTTCTGAGGCTGGGTATAGAACCTGGACCAGAGAGTCCTAACCAGATCCTTTTTAGTGTCCCCCCCGTCAGAGAAATTCTTTGTTCCGACTCCACAAGGAAACATAAAGCTTTTACAGCTTGATCCTGCTCCCACCTAATTCAATGGGAGTTTTACTACTGATTTCAGTGGGAGCAGGATTGGATCAGATTCTTAACCCATTATTTCCTCCATACCAAGAAACAATAATGGAAACTGGGCCATGCACATTATGTCCCAAGAACCTCTGCACTGCATTTATGGACACAATTGTAAAAATAAAGGTCATCTATTATTTTTGCGGAAATGCCATGAAGTTTCAAAGTGCCCTCAACTCCTGTTGAATTCAGTGGAAGGCAAATGCACTCAATTGTAGGATTGGTCCCTAAAAGCATTAATATTGTCTCTTCCTTATTGCTAGTGTTGCAATTATTTTCAAGACAAGCAGATCTGAGGCCCAATACCTCATATAATGGAAGATCAGACTATATGAGACTGGAAGCATTCCCATGCATTCAGTTTGGTTCTAGCAGCTGAATTCCACCGCTGTTTATAGCACAGGTACTTGTTAAGAAAGGAAGTCTTTAAGAATTTTTGTCCATTGTGAATCTTGTACTTCACCGAACAACACATCTAAAAGACTTATATAACTCCAGAATAATACCTCTGATTGCCATGTTCAGTCTTGCTCTTATTTTTCACACAGCTGGCTTGTATGTAATTTTTAATAGCTATTATTAGCTGTAGCAGGAACAATGTGCAGCATTTGCTGCAAAATATTTATTTGCTTGAAGGGACAATCGTTTATTGCTTCACCAATTGACAAGTAATTATAACAGGACATAAGGATTTTTGGTAAATAGAATCTTCACTTGATGTGGGTTGTTGATTGACGTAACCTCTTATCATTTGAAGGCTCAGTTATCAGAATGGTTTGCTAGACTATTTTGGAATGATCCTTCGATATGCTGCCAGAAATGTTGTTTTGATATATGTTCATATTTAATTAATGTGTAAAGGGAAAAAAGCTGCCTAGACTTTGTAGGCATACAAGGAACAAATGAGTTTGGTTTTGGGAAGCACAGTTTCCCATTAAATCAGATAACTTTTTCTTTACATAGAGTGAATTTGATAAGATGAACAGAAAGGACAGATTCTTTAGTCAAGTTGAGTGTGTTTGGTGTGGGGAGGGGAAGGTGGCATTAAGCCACCTTTGCAGATCTAAGGAATAGCTGGAGAACAATCCAATCCCTAAAGTAAAATTGGAACATCTTAGGGCTGCTTCATCTTAGGGCTGGTTGCCCACCCAAAGGGCCCTTCTGGTAGCTGGGAATCACTTTTCACATACATACCCCTTTCCTATCCTGGGGGCAAGGTTGGAGGTGTGATGGGCTCTGTGCAACCTGGGTTTTCTCTGTGTGCAAGAGGTGGCCGCAGGCTTTTTAAGAGGAGGCAGAGTAACCAGAGCAAGGACCAGAAGCTGTCCCAGTATGAGAGAGATTGCTGCTCCCTGTGAGTTACTCTTGTGTCATTGCAGAATTATCCACAGTTTGAAAAGGAAGTGCTCTTTTATCGACTGAGTCCCTTTCTCTGAATTTGCTCATCATGTTTCTTAAAAGGAAAAGTAAGCTGTCCTATTTAATGACATTAACTATATCAATATGAGAAAGGTTCAAAATAAAAACAGCCTAGTCCAAATAAAATAAGAAGTGGGATGAATCTTTGTTTACCTTCTAAAATTAAACATAATCCTTTGTTCATTTACAAATTGGCTCATAAAAGTTTCTCTTTTTCTGCCTCATTCTCTCCAGCTCTCAAGTTGGTAATGGTTCCTTTCCTTCCTCCACCCCTTACCCCATCCTTGCAACAATCACATTGCTCTACTCTCTCCCAGAGACCTTCCAAGAGGTTTAGTGCCCTTGCCTATTATTTGCTAGTAGCACTTTGTGGCTCCTCCTCCGTCTCCCCCCTTAGTGAGGGGAGGTAATACTGGAATAGAATGTTAAATGTAAGGTGAAAATGAGAACTATGGAGATTGAATAGTGTAACAGGATGGCTTGTCCCTTTTGATGACCAGAGGTCTGGGGCCAGCCAACCCTAGTTACTAAACAGGCATACCTGAACAACGGTCAGGTGATTTCCCTATAAGACCAGCAGTAAGCTGCAGAGAAGGGGTTGGAGCTGAGGAAATTATAGAGAAACTGCAGAGAGTGAGAGAGACTCCTTCATGGAAGATCCTGAGACCAGGGGAGTTGCCCTAGTTAGGAAGGCTAGGATTATACTCCCAAAGCAATTTAGATCAAATACAGGGCCCAAAGCTTTAAAGGTGTTAACATGACCCTATAACTGTCCAACATTAAACAGTTTTAAACAAGGTTTAGGGTTTGGTATACAAACCTCAGCCTGTTTAATACCCCCAGCAAACACCATTAAAATATTTTGTCAACCTTTTATTAGAGATAATAAAGGGGCGGGGGACCCACACTGGAAATTTGAAGTATTAAGTAAGGCTTTCATTATATCTACATCCCTTATTCCTTTACCCTTTAGCTGGATTGAGGTTTTAGAAGGAAAACCCTCTAGTTGACAGCCCCTTAGATGGTCATATTTGTTGGGGTTTTTTTTGAAAAGAGAAAATGTTATTTGAGATGGATTAAAGCTGTCATAGTTGCTGCTGTTAAAGTCCAATTCTGTTTCTTGGAATACAAAACAAGACAAACACACACAAAAGGGGAAAGAGAAGAACAGAAAAAATAGAAAGCGCAGCTTCTGTCTTTGGTGTTGACTCTCACTTGTAGTCTCAGTGCTGAAAGGCATAGGCACAGCCCATGGTTTCATTAGCCACTCCAAGACCTGGGCAAACTTGCACCAGTGTTGGGCTGTTTATGGCATTGCTTTTAGCTGCCTGTTCATGGTCACAGACTTACAGCAGTGTTGAAAATATATACAATCTTGGAGTGTTGAGCGAGACTCTTATTAGACAAAAGAGAGAGGTGGGGAAGAAAGTGGAGTGTTGGAGGGCAAGAAGGAGACACACAGACTCACATCCCAAATACTGTTTGGGATTTAAGCCAGAACTGCTGGAGGTGGTAGTGTCATGTGGGTCCCTCTCTCTGGCCCAGTCTGGTCAGGACATTACTGATCAGGATGAAGAAGAATGGGAGTGGCAGCCATGGTGGTGAATCTTGCTCCTTCCTCTTTCTTTCAGCCTGTGTTGCAGTAGCCAGCTTTTCCCCCCAAAAAAGTTTGTTTGGACCCCAAAAGGACGAATGGATAGAATAGCTCATCCACTCGTTATTTTGTTCACCGAATAGGCCTAATTTTGGTTTTATGATTTTGGTCTCACAATTTTCATTTTACCAGGCATGATTTTAACACAGTACTTGAGTTACATCAGGAGGCCTTTTTGTTTGGATTAATTCAAACTTTGTTTCCCTTTTGCACCTTTCCCCATTAACATTTCTCATTATATGTAATTGAAACATTTCATAAACTTTAATCCACTTTCCCAAAGTTGCGCTCACAATTATAATAAATTTTTAGGCCCAATTATTACAACAGATGTCATGGGTATTTGGGGGCCTGCAGTGAGTAAAGGAAATGTGACCCAGCTCCAGGAAGCAGAGCTCCCTATCCAAGGGTGGAGTGACTCTGAACTGAGGTAGGGACCAAAGTGTGTTAGGACTAAATCAATTGCACCTCAGACGATGAGTTGGACTGTAATCTGGAGTTTGAGGTGTCCAAGAAGGGAAATTGAGGCAGGGCATCACAGAGCCAACCCAGGCTATGAGGGGGTACTCCAGAGGTGTCTGGCCCTTGTGATGCTGGCAGGCCAGGTGCCAGCTCATGCCAAGGCCTCTAGGCCTCACTAAACACTGACAAATGCATAGCTTCTAGTGCATTTAGTGTTTAGACTTTATGAAATGCTGCATGTATTAATCTTACTTATAATATCTGTATCCCATGTTATAAGGTAACATTTAAGTGTTTTCTCTGTAACTAGAAACATGTTTGCTAAGAATGTATATCCGCCCCATCAGGAGAGAAGCATAACCAAGTGTGAAATACTAGTTTACCACAAGAGGTTTTGTCTTTCCCCCCCCAAAAGAAGGCCAATAGATACCACTCAAACTATTGTGGAACTTCAGTGAACAAAAGACTTTGTTGATTGCTTCCCCCACACCCATGAAGAGGGTATGTGCATAAGCCCTCATCCCATCACAGCTTGAACACTGGGGGAAGGGAATAAAAATGCCTGTTAAGGAGAAATTGTTATCCCTATGCTGCTTGAACTCTGAGGGGCGAAGATGTCTAAGCATAAGCAAGAGGTCTCCAGATGTTTAGCTTGGGTTAGCCCTAAAGGACATTGTAGCCAAGCAAAGCTCACCAGCACAGCGCCTCCTGTTGGTCATCTTGGGAATTAGCTCTTTTCCAGTGTATGGAGCATCCTCTGCAGGCCGGTAGCTCGTCTGCCACTGGCCCCATGTCCTTCCTGGACCCCGGTGCCCTTTACCTCAGGGTTCTTCCCCCCAGCAGTACCCCCATGCTCTGGGTCTCCCCTCCCAGGGGAACCCCCAACCCTCTAAACCCACCTTGCCTCAGTGACTACTGCCAGTCATCATCTAGCCCCCGCTCACTGGGGCAGACTGCAGTGTAATGGCCACTCATCATTGGCAAGGAGTTAGGACCTACTGCCTTTGCCTATTTCCAGACTGTATTTCTGCAGCCCCCAGTACCTCTATAGGCCTTCAACAAGGCCTAGCAGCCTGGGGCTTTACCAGGCTGCAGCTCCCCAGCTCTCTTGCCCTATTCCCCAGCACTACTTCAGTTCAGGTACCTTCCTCTCAGGCTGCTAGCCCTTCTCCCTCTAGGGCTGGAGGGAGACTCCTTCAGCTCCTGGACCACAGCCCACTTATAAGGACCAGCTGGGCCCTGATTGAGCTGGTCACACCTGCGGTCAGCTACTCACTAAGGTGCTTTCACTCCTTTTCCCAGCTTGCAGCCCTCTCCAGGGCTGCTTTTAACCCCCTGCTGCCCCACTCCAGACATATAAAGCTTGCACATTATAGCAGCTGCAGTCATCTTTTGGAACCTAAGACTGTATCTCATTTGTGTGTATGTGTGTGCCTGCTTTAACCTGATTAAAAAATTCGTATTCACTTTCCTAGTTAATAAATCTTTAATTACTCTATTACAGGATTGGCTATAAGCATTGTCTTTGGTGAGAGATCTAGCATGCATTTGACCTGGGGTAAGTGACTGGTCATTTGAGACTGGGAGTAACCTGAATATTGTTGTGATTTTTGGTGTAAGGGATCATCTATGACAAAGGCAGGCCTGCCGGGGTGGCAAGGTAGACCAGCATGCTCAAGAGGACTGTCTATGAGTCCATGCTAATGTGTTTATAGTACTCGAGGAGTTCACACTTGATACTTGGTTGGTGAAATCTAATTATAAAACACACAATGAGTTTGGGGTTTGTGGCCTGCTTCTTGACAGTCTGCCCTTTGGTTGGCACCAACGTTTATGAGTCACTCATGAGCTTGACAACCCTGTTACAGGGAATCTCATAGTTTGGCTAAATTTTGTACCTACAAACACTTTGAGGTTTCTCCATTGCTAATTCCTTGCTATTGGCACTCGGTGTTGCCAAACAGTGAGCTAAGTCATTGGTATTAAGATATGTGACTTTCGGAAAATCCCAGGCGTTCATGCCAAGAATATTGTGCTAATGCCAAGATCATTCTTAAACACCCACAGTTGTAGAGTTAAAAGCCAGAAGGGACCACCAGATCATATAGTGTGACCTCCTGTATGTCAGGCCAATAAACCCCACCCAGTACCACTGCACCAAGTCCAACAACTAGAGTTAAACCAAAGTATTACAGCCCTTAGAAGACTAAACTATTATGAGACTAGGAAGGATTGAGGTGTACCAATGCCCAAGGCCTCTACAGTGGCAGGAAACTGATAAAGTGAGATACATCCTGATGATCCTGGTAAATGACCTACACCCACATGCTGTAGGGGAAGGTGAACTCCCATCCCTAGGTCATGGGAGGGCGGAATTCTTTCCTGACCCCATGTATGACAATCAGGGTACGTCTATACTTACCTCCGGGTTCGGCGGTAAGCAATCGATCTTCTGGGATCGATTTATCGCGTCTTGTCTAGACGCGATAAATCGATCCCAGAGCCGCTCCCCGTCGACACCGGAACACCTGCTCGCCGAGAGGAGTACACGGAGTCGACGGGGGAGCCTGCCTGCGCCACATGGACCCGAGGTAAGTGTGTTTCAGTTCGAACTAAGATACTTCGACTTCAGCTATGCTATTCACGCAGCTGAAGTCGCGTATCTTAGTTCGAACTGAGGGGTTAGTGTGGACCAGCCCTCAGTTAGACCCTGAGCATCACCCACCAACCAAGTACCTGAGAAAGAGAATGCTCAATATTACCTCAAAGTATTGACCCACCCTGTCCAGTGTCCCATCTCCAGCCATTGCCATCTCTGAAGCTTCAAGACAGGAGGGGGAAAACACCCCAGAATACATAGGTGTGAGTGTGTGTTGGAGGGGATTTCTTCCTGAACCTACAGGAAGCACTGAAACCCGGAAGCACTGAAACCCTGAAGCATGAGATTTTAAGAACATGAGACATGAACCAGAAGGGACCGTCAGGACCCAGCCTCTCACCACTGCAGGCAACCCCATCAGAAAATCACACTCATAAATTTATCAACCTCTATCATAAAACTAATTAAGTTGCTTTCTCCCTCAGCTCCTGTTGGGAACCTGTTCCAGATCCTCACTCCTCTGATGATTAGACACCTTCTTCGTATTTCCAGCCTATTCATGGCCAGTTTATACCCATTTGTTCTGTGTCAGTATTGTCTTTTAGCTTAAATAGTTCTCCCCGCCCACCAGTGTTTACCCTGCCCCATTCCCTTTCAGGTCTAATCATTATTTTCTGTTTACTTTTTTCCTTGTCTCCGTAGGGTTAGTTCTCTATGATTTCTTCCTTTTTGACACCAGATTATCCTCATTGATGAGATGTTTGTCTGGAAAATTCCAGCTTAATGACTGAATATATGTTCTCTGAGTATTTAAAAATTCCTTCTCCCTTCTGAAGTATCTCCTCCTCCTCTCCCTGTTCCTATACTTGAGATTGTGGATCCAGTTCCGGTAACATACCTCTACTTTCCCTGCCCCTTAAGTGGACATTCATCCCTAACACACACAACAAGTCATATCATGTATTTGCTCTGCTGTTGATATTGGAGGTAGCCCTATGTGTTGATCAAGGGCAGGATATAACCAATATGTTTTCTTTATTTCCATCCCTTGATTCATTTCCTCAGGCTAGCCCTAGGTTTTCTTGTGTCTTCAAAGTAAGTAACATCCTCCTCATCTATAACTAACTCTATCTAAGTGTGTACATACTTATGAAACCAAAGCCCTGGGGACTTCATGAAATTGCCCTCAGGCTGTGACTAGATACCCCCTCACCTAGCTGTAAAGCTTTGCAGCTTCTCGTGACTCCTGACCTCCTTGCCCATGGACTGGTAAGCCAGGAGATGGACCCATATGTATGTGGTGCAGGATTCTTGGAAAAGTGGACCACATGCAGTTATATACATTTTATAAATCTAAGACTATTATTTCATTTTCTTCCCCCTGTGCAGAAGAAGCACCAGCAAGAAAAAAGTCACTTTAATTTACTGCATTTTTGAGTTTTATTGTAATTTCAAATAACTCTATGAAATGAGACCGCATTGCAAAAGGCCTGTCACAAACAGGCTACTACAGGATGCCACTTCTAGCATCATTCTGACAGCTAAAGTGCACCACCATTGACTGGCTGTTACAACCCATTTAGTGGCAGAGCCAGGAATACAACCCAAGTTTCCAGAATCATAGTCCAATATCTTACCTGCTTGACAATGTCCTTCTTAACAGTTTGCTGAAGGCCTGGCATTGTGGAACTGATTTACCTATTTATATTTCAAGGATAGGAAACTCTGGCACAGCTGAGGAATCAATACCCTTTTTGTGCACAAACCTGTTTGCAAAGATTTAAACTGAATCTCTGTGGATATTCCTCAAAGCTGCAGCTTTATGTTAGAGAGATTCCTGGAAGATGAACAGAAGTCTGATCTGTACAGGAATACTGATTTGAAAGGATTTAGCTTCCCCTCTGCTTACCCCAGTCTATGTTTCCTCTTAAATTATAGACTTGTAAAATATAGCCTATACATGCCCCTTCATAGAATCATAGAATATCAGGGTTGGAAGGGACCTTAGGAGGTCATCTAGTCCAACCCCCTGCTCAAAGCAGGACCAATCCCCAATTTTTGCCCCAGATCCCTAAATGGCCTCCTCACAACCCTGGGTTTAGCAGGCCAATGCTCAAACCACTGAGCTATCCCTCTCCCCATGCTGAAGTTAATCTCATGCTGAAGTTAATCTCAAGCTTCCTGATCAAATGGTAACAACAACAATATTAATGGCTGCCTATTTAAAAATAGAAATTGTAATAAGAAATTGTTAATTTGGGTGAGTTCTGCGTCCTATACAAACCTTTTGTATAACCCTGCCTCAAAGATGCAACCTACATATGGCTGTAAGAAAATGTATTTGCCATCATTTAGCATTCCCTTCTGCTATAATTGGATAAAATATTCTTTTTCATTTCCTGTCCCTAAGCTGTTTTGTGTTGTATAGTGTTTCTGAATCCATCTTCAGTCTTCCAACCAAAAGTGACTGTTTCTGAGCTAAAAATGTGTAGTTTTTTTTTAATTCTATGAGCCGAATTGAGACTTGGGAAACGTATCATAGTGTGTAAGTCAATAAATGCTATAATCTAACAGTTGTTTGATCAACTCTAACACGAGACACATACTGATTTTTTGATGCATTTATTATTAAGATCCCTGGACTGACTTACGTTAAATGGAAATTTTGTTTTTCAGAAATCAGACTGCTAGGAGAAGATTGTAAGTAGCAACAGTATATATATTTCCAAGGAGATTTCCTATAGCAAGTATTAAAGGAAAGGACCATGTGGTCTTTACAGGTGTGAAAATGAGATTGTGGAAAGATGCGCTACTTTAGCTTTGAAGGAGTTAAGTGAAAATGAAGTAGTGGGTTTGAAACTAAACAGAGCTCATCAGATAACTTGTTCCAATAAGAGACATGGTGCAGTACGATTTTATTTGAATGTCCCTCTTAAATGAATCTTTGCTGCAAACAAACAAACAGAAAAAAGCTATATCCTATTGATTTTTGTTAAACCACTAAATTCAGCCAGGACATTGTCAGATTTTGTAGTGTTTAGTATATTTTACTTTTCCTACCAAAGCTAATCAGACTTTTCTGTTATTCTCACCAGAGAAAGGGTTTATTGTTAATTAAATAATCATTATTATAGCTCATCAGATTCTGGTATAACTATAATACAGACAAGTAGATCTTTTGCTAATGCCTAAATAAATCTACCAGCACTAGAGAAAATTACTTCTGTTGTTCTGACATCGTGTTAGTTTAGGCTTTGATTGAAAAGAGCAGTAGAATCAATTGCTTTGTGAACCATGTTACTGTTACCAATCTATTTCTTCAGATTTTCCTTTTCAGACATTCCTTTGAATTTGAGGTGCAGACTAGGAAATTGGATTGTCTCATGTTTCAATGCTAAACTATTGCCCCAGGAATTCTGGATTCAAACACAACTTATAATCAGTGGGTTTTTTTTAATGTACCAGGTACATTATTGTACTGTTGGAGGGGAACTGAACAGTGTTTCTGGGCATCCAGCTTTGTTTTTTTTATGGGCCGTCACTCACTTTCTACACAGTATTTGTTTATACTCTACTTGTTTAGCTCTTGTACTAGTTTTACCCGAGGAGATAGTCAGCACTGCAAAGTAAGCATATGGTAGTTCAGGAATGAGGTGAACAAGCAGAACTGTGAAGGAAATCTTGAACTAAAAATACAGTTTGTTTATAGATAATGCTGTTCCGGAGCCTCACTTCCATGACCACTCTAATTAATATATTGGCAAATGAAATGTTTCTTTAAGAAGTCATTAAGGTTGAAAGTTGGTTTCAATGGAATCTACCCAACAGCCAGAAAATGTTTTGTAATGTCCATTGAACTATTCTTCTACCTCCAAAAGTATGAAAAGGATGCAGCCACTTCACTCATACTGTTTAGTATTTGTCTTACAATAGGCCCTAGAGGCCACAATCAAGGCTCCGGGACCCGTTGTGCTAGGTGCTATCTCCTACTATGTGTTTGTACAGCTCCTTGCTTAAGGACCTTAGTCTTACTAGACAAGAAAGACACAATGGGAGAAGAAAGAGAGGCATGGAGAGGTGAAGTGACGTACCGGAGTTCACACATGAGGTCCTGGCTCTGCCACTGAATAGAATTTTCCTGAGTGCCAGTCCCATGCCTTATCCACTGGACCATGTCCTTCTTTACTTACTGTCAGCCCATAAAAATTGCACTTGTTGTTGGCGTCCGTTAGTCTCGAGAGATGATGGATATGCGCCCATGGGGAATGTTTAGTTGATGGTTGTGCAGCGTCTGTTGTGGCTGTAGAGCCCCACACGAGAGTGGCAGTCTCGATTGCATTTGCTGCATATGAAGGCGGTGTCAGCTGTGGGTTGGAGCCGCTGCTTCCTTTTTCGTTGAACCCGCTTTTCCTCGGCAAGCTGCCGCAGCTTGTCTTCGCCAGTTTTCAATCCAGTAGTCAGAGCATGTCTCCATCTGCATCTGTCCTGGGCGAGTTCTTCCCAGCTGTTGATGTTGATTTGAACAGTCTTCAGGTCCCTCTTACAAACATCCTTGAAGCGAAGGTGGGGCCGTCCTGTAGCTCTGTTTCCGGAGGCAAGTTCGGCATACAACAGGTCTTTGGGGATCCGTCCATCTTCCATGCGACTTAGATGGCCAAGCCATCTGAGGCGGCGTTGATGGAGGAGAGTGAACATGCTGGAGATCTTGGCACGTTCCAGCACCTCGTTGTTCGTCATTCGATCACTCCAAGTGATCCCGAGTATGTGACAGAGGCAGCGCATGTGGAAGGCGTTCAGTCTCTTTTCTTGCGAAGCGTAGGGGGTCCAAGTTTCGCTGGCGTAGAGAAGAGTGTTTAGCACACATGTGCGGTACACAGCAACCTTTGTGTTGATGGTCAGCATGTTGTTGTTCCATACTCTCTGTGACAAACTGGCCAAAACTGTGAAGGCCTTGCCGATTCTACGGTTGATCTCAGGGTCCAGTGAGAGGTTATCCGTGATGGTAGATCCGAGGTAGGTGAACTGACTGACCACCTCTAGCACATAGTCATTGATGGCAATGTTTGGATGTTCTGCATCCTGGGCCATAACTTTGGTCTTCTGAAGACTGATTGTCAACCCGAACTCTTCGCAAGCTCTGGAAAAGCGGTCAATCAGACGCTGGAGATTGATTTCTGTGTGGGTGGCCAGGGCAGCATTGTCTGCAAACAGCATGTCTCTGATTGTTGCCTCCCGTACCTTGCTTTTGGCCTTTAGTCGAGCCAGATTGAAAAGTCTCCCGTCACACCGGGTGTGGAGATAGACTTCCTCTGTGGAATTTCCAAAGGCACGTTTCAGCAATGTTGCAAAGAAGATGCCAAAGAGTGTGGGAGTGAGAACGCAGCCTTGTTTTACTCCGAAGGCATCGGAGGATGAGCCATCATACAGTACTGTGCCTTTCATGTTGTCGTGAAAAGACTGGATCACGCTCAGCAGCTTCGGTGGGCAGCTAATCTTTGTCAGGATCTTGAACAGCCCATCTCTGTTCACAAGGTCGAAAGCTTTGGTCAGGTCTATGAAGGCAAGGAGTAGCAGCTTATGCTGCTCTCTGCATTTCTCTTGGAGCTGCCTTAAGGAGAAAACCATATCGGTTGTGGATCTCCCTGCTCGGAACCCGCACTGTGACTCTGGGTAAACTCTGTCAGCAAGCTTCTGCAGTCTGTTCAGGATCACGCAAAGTGCAAAGACTTTACCCACAACACTCAGAAGCAATATGCCTCTGTAGTTGTTGCAGTCGCTTCTATCACCCTTGTTCTTGTAGAGGGTCACGATATTAGCGTCTCTCATATCCTGAGTTACTGCACCTTCATCCCAGCACTGACAGAGGAGGTCGTGGAGGTGTTCTAGGAGGACATTGATGCCACACTTGATAACTTCTGGCGAGATGCCATCTGTGGCAGGGTCGGACTCACCCCTGCGGCGCCTCCTGCTGGTTGTCCTGGGAATTAGCTCGTCCAGCCCTGGAGCGCCCTCTGCAGGCCCGTGATCCGCCTGTCCACGCTGGCCCCGTGTCCCTCCCAGGACCCGGTGCCCTCTTAACTGGGGTGCTGCCCCCTGGCAGTACCCCTAGTTCTGGGTCTCCCCTCCCCAGGGGAACCCCCAACCCACTATCCCCACCTCGCCTCAGTTGTAGGCTACTGCCAGTCACCAGCTAGCCCCCGCGCCCTGGGGCAGACTGCAGTATAAGCCACTCATCACAGGCAAAGGGGGTTTGGACCTGCTGCCTCAGCCTACCCGTGGGTTGCCCCCTGCAACCCCTGTACCTATTGGGCCTAACACTAGGCCACAGCCTGGGGCTTTCCTAGCCCGGAGCTCCCCAGCTCCTCTGGCCTTCCCCAGCCCTGCTCCAACCTAGGTACCTGGTCAGGTCCTGCAGCCAGGCCCTTCCCTCTCTACAGACAGAGAGAGTGTGTCTGCTCCAGGCCCACTGCTCCCTTATAAGGGCCAGCTGGGCCTGATTAAACTGGCCCCAGCTGTGGCTGCCTTGCTTCAGCCCAGCTTTCAGCCTCAGCCCTCTCCCAGGGCTATTTCCAGCCCCTCCGGGCAGGAGCGGGTTCCACCCCGCTACACACCCCCCACCTCAAGATCCCCTCCACCGGGGGGTGTGGGGGGAGGGAGAGGACCCCTAGCGCCCCAGCATAGCTCGCAGCTGGGCTCGCAAGGAATCCCTCTCATGCCGCAGGCCCTCCATCGTTTGGAGCCACCTGCTTCCCTCTTCTAGGGTCGAGGTTCCCACCGTAGACCTCTCCAGTCCTACGTGGGTTCCCCCCTCGGTTTGGGTTCCCACTGTAGCCCTCCTGGCTCTAGTGTTGGTTCCCTGCTTTATCTGGGACCTCTCTGCCCCAGGCAATCCTTTCTTGAGGGCCCTGGTCGTCACCACCCCCTCCTTCGGGGCAGTCTTGGACCCGGCCCGATCCTCTGGCCTCCCCCTCCTTCTCTGAGGGCAAGACCTCTTGCTCTGGCCCCCTTTGTGGCACAGGAAGCATAGCCAGTTACTTCCCCTGACCACCTCAGGGCTAGCCTGGGCCCTGCGAGTCCCCCGAGGGCACTCCCTCTTCCGATGCCCTGGTTCCCCACAGGCCCAACAAGTCTGGAGCCCCCCTGTTGGCTTCACAGGGGGCGCTCCTGCAGTTCCATTCTGCTCGGAGGGGAGCCTCTTTGCTCCAGTCCGGTAGGGGCACTCCTTTCTCAAGTGTCCCCTTCGCCCACACGCGAAACAATCCTTAGGCCTTGGCACTGGTCTCTTGCCTCCGGCGCCTGGCCTCTCATAGGGTCTGGGTGCCCACTGCCGCAGCAGCCAGAGCAACCCCGTCTGCCGCTCGGCCAGATGGGCTGCCCAGGCCCTCCAATAAGAGCTCCGCTTCTCCACCATCTCGTTCTTCACTCTTCAGTCCGGGCAATAGTCCCACAGTCCTTCGCCCTGCCCCTTGTATCAAGGGCGGACCGTCTATGCCTGCATTCTCCACCACTTGTGGCAGGGTCGGACTCACCCCTGCGGCGCCTCCTGCTGGTTGTCCTGGGAATTAGCTCGTCCAGCCCTGGAGCGCCCTCTGCAGGCCCGTGATCCGCCTGTCCACGCTGGCCCCGTGTCCCTCCCAGGACCCGGTGCCCTCTTAACTGGGGTGCTGCCCCCTGGCAGTACCCCTAGTTCTGGGTCTCCCCTCCCCAGGGGAACCCCCAACCCACTATCCCCACCTCGCCTCAGTTGTAGGCTACTGCCAGTCACCAGCTAGCCCCCGCGCCCTGGGGCAGACTGCAGTATAAGCCACTCATCACAGGCAAAGGGGGTTTGGACCTGCTGCCTCAGCCTACCCGTGGGTTGCCCCCTGCAACCCCTGTACCTATTGGGCCTAACACTAGGCCACAGCCTGGGGCTTTCCTAGCCCGGAGCTCCCCAGCTCCTCTGGCCTTCCCCAGCCCTGCTCCAACCTAGGTACCTGGTCAGGTCCTGCAGCCAGGCCCTTCCCTCTCTACAGACAGAGAGAGTGTGTCTGCTCCAGGCCCACTGCTCCCTTATAAGGGCCAGCTGGGCCTGATTAAACTGGCCCCAGCTGTGGCTGCCTTGCTTCAGCCCAGCTTTCAGCCTCAGCCCTCTCCCAGGGCTATTTCCAGCCCCTCCGGGCAGGAGCGGGTTCCACCCCGCTACACCATCCTTTCCTGTAGCCTTTCCTGTGGACAAGCTCTCAATGACTTTCTTCAGTTCTTCCATGGTGGGCTTCTCATCCAGCTCAGTTTCAACGGGAAAACCATCCACGGTATTGAGGGCAGCTTCGGTGACGGTGTTTTGCCTGGAGTACACTTCAGAGTAGTGCTCCACCCATCTATCCATCTGCTTGCTCTTGTCCTGGATGTTTTCGCCTGTTGCATACTTTAGTGACACTCTCCACTTCTTTGTGGGTCCCATGGCCTTCTTGATGCCATCATACATTCCCCTGATGTGTCCAGTGTCAGCAGATAGTTGAATGCTCCGGCAGAGCTGGAGCCAGTAATCATTTGCACACTGTCGAGCTAGTCTCTGTACTTTGCTCCTGGCAAATCGATACTCTTGTAGAGTCCTCTGACTGGGGGAACGCTTGTACTCCAGGTGAACAGCGCGGCGTTCTTCAATGGCTGGAGTGAGTGTGGTGGAGTTGGCCTCAAACCAGTCATTGTTCATGTTTCGTTTCTTTCCAAAAACTTTCATGGCTGTGCTGTGTACTGTGTCTCTGATGTGGTCCCATCTCTCTTTGGCACAGCCACCAGGAGGCATGCAGTTCAGCACCTCGGAGAGCTCATGGGTAAATTTCTCTGCCTTGTCTGGGTGTGCGGTCTTGCTCACATCGATGCGGGGTTTGCCCTCTGGCCTAGAGCGATGAATCTTCTTTGGCTGTAGCTTCATCTTGCTGCACACCAGCGAGTGATCACAGTTGCAGTCAGCACTGTGGAAGGTGCGAGTAAGCAGGACGCATTTCAAGGATGCACAATGATGATTAGGTCGAGTTGGTGCCAGTGCATGAAGCGAAGGTGTCTCCAGGACACTTTGTGTTGAGGATTTGTCTGGAAGAATAAGTTGGTGATGCTGAGGTCATGGTACGAGCACAGTTCCAGAAGTCGTTGTCCATTCTCATTCATTTCTCCAACGCCAAACTTTCCAAGACAGGTTGGCCAAAAGTCGTGGTCAGCGCCCACTCTGGTGTTGAAGTCACCCAGTAGTATCAAGTGCTCTTCTTTAGGGATACTCCTGATGATCGTGTCTAACTGATCATAGAACTCATCCTTGGTATCCCTGTTGGCGCCGAGTGTTGGTGCATACACGCTGATCAGGTTGACGGGTCCAGTGGATGTGTGGAGTCGGAGTGATAACAGTCTTTCAGTTCCTTGTTGACCAGGTTCGACCATCCCCAGTAAAGAATTTCTTATGGCAAATCCAACACCACACTCTCTGATTTCTTCGGCACTCTTCCCTTGCCAGAAGAACTTTTAGTTCTTTTCCCTGAGAGTCCCAGTGTCTGGCAGCCGTGTCTCCTGCAATGCAACTATGTCAGTTTGGAGTCGTGCTAGCTCATCGTTGATGACTGCAGTCTTCTGAACATCGCTGATTGCCTGAAGGTCTTGTGATAGGCCAGTTTTCATGGTCCGTAAGTTCCAGCATCCTAACTTGAGGGCTGGTTTCTTATGTTGGTTTTCTTTTGTTGTTGCCTGATGCATGGTTCGCAGTCCACTTGTCGGGTACTAATGTACACTAAGCCCCACACACCCAGTGAAGCAGGTGAACTGTGGCAGGACAACACCTTATTGGCTGGGGGCTGCCCAGATTGAGGCGGGCGATAGTTGTCCAGTGAGACATGGTGATCCCTCCCACCGTCGGAAGCAACCCCTGGCGCCAGCTCCACGCCAATCGAGCAGGAGGCTTATAACTGGTAAACTGTTGCTTCCCGTGTTGTATCGACGCTGTGAGGCGAAGCTGGAGTGTCCTCTCCAGGGCACAAGCCAGGGCAGGGTAATATGGAGGAACAGCTGTTGCCCATGCAGCAGAACCCCCCCTCTCCACGCAACTGATGGATCCAAGGGAAAGACAATGCCGATACAACTTGGCACCAGTGGTGTTGCAGGAGTTGCCGGAATGACGTTGAGGACAATGTCGGACCGCCATCGGGACTCCGACACCGGATTTGGTTTCAGGGTTGACTCCCTTAGCCTTTCCCATGAGTGGGTATTGCCACAAGGCAGCGGAGGTTTTAAATCAGAGTTTTCCTTCTCCTAGGTGGGCTGCCTTCCAAGGCTAACAAGCCCCACCTGCCCTATTGCACTAATACTCAAAAAAGCTGTATTTCTTGTTCTGTTTAATATACAAGTGTTATAACGCATAGAACATAAGAACTACCATGCTATTAAAAACAGTAGAAAGAAATTATTGCGACTGTTGAAAGACTTGAAACTTCAATATTTAAAACTGATGATAATTAATGAAGAAATAAAAAAAAAATTGTGTCATTTATGAGATAACGTTATTGCACCAATTCAGGAAAACACATATGTGCTTAGATCCACCTCTGTTCTGGACAGCACTTAAACCTATGCTTAAGTCAATATGTCCAAATATTCATACAGTGTATTATTTGCTCAGAGGTGAAAGTAAGCCGGTACGCCCCGGTACAGCGTACCAGCAAGAGCCAGTGAACCGTACCAGGGCGAATCGGCTTCCCCAGGTGCAATTTTAAGGGCCTGGGGGCTCCCAGCAGTGTCTGGAGTCCCCGGACCTTTAAATTGCTGCTGGAACCCTGGGGTAGCGGCGGCGGGGCTGGGGCGGCGATTTAAAGGGTCCGGGACCATTTAAATAGCTGCTAGAGCCCCAGCGCTGCCTTCCCATTGCTCCATCAGGCTCCGGAGACGATTTAAAGGGCCCGGGGTGGTAGCGGTGGCCAGAGCCCTGTCCCCGGAGCCCTGCTGCCGGCGCTCTGGGGAAGAGGTGGTGGGGCTCCAGCAGCTATTTAAAGAGCCCAGGGCTCGGCCCCCACTACTGCCCCGGGCCCTTTATACCGCTGCTACCCTGGCAGGGGCGGAGGGAGAGGAGGCACTTACTGGTACAGGGCAGGCCGGGGATGGCTCTGACCCCTCCATCCCTGCCCCTTCCGCCTGAGGACCCACCCTTTCTGGGTGCCAGAGCTGGCCCCAGCCCAGCCCCGTACCGGTAAGTCCCTATACTTACTTTCACCCCTGAATTTTCTTATGGTGAAAACAAGTCTACGTTTATTTAACAGAGAGTCAAGAAACAGCAAGTAGTAGACAGAAATATTGGAAACAATTGATTGCATGTAAAATAATATCATAACATGCTTTCCAGACCTTAGACTTAACTCTCAAGACCCTTTTCTTTACCCAAAGTTTTTGCAGCATTTTCCATCCAGGTAGGTTGTGACCCTCCTTTCATAAGACAGAACGTGCTGGCACTTCATCTCCCCTGTAAAGGATGAAAGGTGTCTCTGGACTCTCCTTTAGATATCAGGAGAGTCCTTTTTTCTTTTTCATAATCCCCTGTTGATTGTTCTTCCCTGTGGCCCCCTTTCTTACTGACCTAGCAATCCTTTAATCAGCATCTGGCTCTGTACCCAGAGAGGTTTACCTTGTGAGACAGATAATACTAACTTGGGCAGACAAAGGGAAAGAAGCATCTTTTACCCACTGTCTGAACAGAATTTGTCCAAGACCTGTCACCTCCCGGTGACATGCTTTTAACTTCAGAGCTCTAAGAACTCATTTTCCAGAGTAAATACATAACTTCTTAAATATTACTTATACATATATTTTGAAATAATTATGATGGCCAGTGTGTTACTGGCTGTTGGTAGAGACCTCACATGGCCACTTTGGCTCACTATTATGTAGACATCAGATCCAGGGGTTCACTGTAAACCCCTATGCACCCATTAAGCTCTCTGCCAGTTGACTACAAGGGGACCTTGGATCATAGTAAGGGCAGAAGTATCTATGCTTTGCTTGCTAGAGCACGCTTCCTTCCAAAGCCTATAACGGAACACAAGCTCTGTCTCACCATTCCTTTGTTGTCAGAACTGACCAGCAAAATATCCCATCCCCGTGTAGGGCTGAAGACAACAACTACTACTGCTATCCATTAGTTAGAGTGGCAGAGATGTGTGCAGGGATCGGCAACCTTTGGAACACAGCCTGCCAGGGTAAGCCCCCTGGCGAGCCGGGCCGGTTTGTTTACCTGCCGCGTCTGCAGGTTCGGCCGATCGCGGTTCCCACTAGCTGTGGTTCGCCACTCCAGGCCAATGGGGGCTGCGGGAAGTGGCGGCCAGTACATCCCTCAGCCCGCGTCGCTTCCCGCAGCCCCCACTGGCCTGGAGCAGCGAACCGCAGCCAGTGGGAGCAGCGATCAGCCGAACTTGCAGACGCGGCAGGTAAACAAACCGGCCGGGCTCGCCAGGGGGCTTACCCTGGCAGGCTGTGTGCCAAAGGTTGCCGATCCCTGATCTAAAGGTTCCAGACCTGCTGCTGTCTCATGTGGCTGCCAATATGAAGCCACAGAGTTGAATTATTCTTATTCTTTTAATTTTTTGTATGAAATTTTGGGGGGTTGTAAAAAAGGAATCTTAAAAAAAAATTTAAGATAGTCAAGCCCTCAGAAGCTAGGAAATGCCAGAGTTAATGTTGCCTGTATAGGAACTAGTAACTAGAAGCCAGGCTGTTGCAAAGCTGGAGCTTCCTGGCTTCAGTACTCAGCATCCCACTGAGCTGCACAGGCAACCTTAATTCTGGCATTTCATAACTCTTGAGGGTTTGACTTTGCAACCTTAAAGATCATTAAAGATATTTAAATATGGAAGTAGGTGCCTTATTTGAGGAACCCAGGACTGACCATTTTGGTTACAGAACTTTGGACGCATGTGGAGACAGCTTTTTTTGATTGTCATTGATGTCCACTGGTTCCCATAACCATGTCCAGGATACCCAGGATATGAAAAGGGCTCCCAGAGAGTATTTTAATATCAAAAATATACCACTAAATTAATGGTTGCTTTCCTTATTTTTATGTTTTAATACAATTAATTCTCCAGGATGTGCATTTCAAATGTTAACCCCAAACATTCACCAAAGCTGGTGAGAATTCTCACCCAGAAATGCCCTGCTTGTCATGCTTTAGCATGCAAAAGCAGTACAGAACCATTCATACATAACATCTTTAATACAAATATCTTAGCAGTAACAAGCATGTTTGTTTAATGCCACCTTGCAGGTAAATATCACAAATTCCAGAACAGCAAGCTACTAACAAAAACTATGTACTACTGCTTGGATTCACTGCACATTACTGAATGGCAGGGCTAAAACTTAAAAATAATATATTCTAAAACACTTCTTCATTTTTAACATGAATCAGTGAGACAGAGGGAAATGGAAAGCACCCCCCACACTGGATGTATTTTGAGGGAACACATGAACTACAGCTGGGATTTACGTAAATATACAGTTGGGGAAGTAGATGCAGAAGGAGGTGAAGTGAGATAAGTCATGTTTTAATAAAACACATAAGGCAGCCACGAGAAGGCTCGCATTTGAGACAGAGGGCAAAACACTCCGTTCTGCTTAGGCGAATGTAAGGGAGCAAACAGTGGATCTGTGAATGGGATGGGGCATTAAAGTGGGCAGAGCCAGCTATGCACCATAGCAACTTCTTCCCCCTGACTTCATGGATGCTCTGAATGGATTTGGTTAGGAGCAGATCCTGTGGTCTTTGCACTTCACCCATTGCCCATTCTACCCTGACTACATGCTGAGTTGTAGTGAGCAGAGCTCCACCCTGCACAACTTTCTTTCCTGAGGTTCCTCCACAAGCTTGGAGGAAGGATCAGGATTTTCCCTTAAGATATAATTTGAGGGCAGGGGTGAAGTTTTGCTTTTTCACAAACACATTATCTTTTTCTAAGTGTGAGGATTTTTCCCACA
Organism: Chelydra serpentina; assembly: GCA_037349315.1. Taxonomy (NCBI): domain Eukaryota; kingdom Metazoa; phylum Chordata; order Testudines; family Chelydridae; genus Chelydra; species Chelydra serpentina. Next base: position 37,221,017 of record JBAIAC010000042.1, read on the forward strand.
GCTGCAAAGGAAACTCATGTGACCTAAAATAACCTTTATGTCAGTGAGTAAGTCAGATGCCTACTATTAACTTACATTTAATGAGTTTACAGTGGAATTTGTTAAGGGAATTACTGCATATTGTATCCACAAATGGGTATTGTGCCTCGAAAGCTTATTTTGGGCAAATTATTTTCAGGTCACTTGTTAGATTCTTTGAAAAGACAAAATACAGCTAAATAAATTATTTAAATGATGTTAAGGAGCAATAAATCTCATTGCTCCTGGCATAAGTATGATACAAAAATGGCATTTAGATGAGCTCTGCCAGAAGAATCATGTATATGAAGATGCTAAATACTAAGCCCTATGGGAATCTCTATGGAGGTTTTTACAGTGTGAAAGTCTGATTTCATTAGAACTCTGGAGTAGGATTGCCAAACTGGGATTTTAGCTTTGACAAACAAGTGCCTCTAGGCTCTCTTGGAAAAGCTTGTGATGTCATTGCTCTTCACCCTTCAGCTGCAGATGGAAAACAAGCTAGAAATCTGCCAATATAGAGATGACTCAGACAGGTCCAGCACCTGTGTTTTGGTCCCACATGTAGGACTGGTGGGTGCTATTGTAGTTAAATAGTGATGATAACCTGAAACCTCTTGATGTTTAAGATTATAATTTGGATAAGCACCCAAAAATTCAACATTTTATCTGAACTATTTGAACCTCTGAAAAAGTAGGTAGGAATCTTGCAAAACAAGCAAACTCGTGCGATTTCTGATACTTTCTGATTCAATTTCTATCTTATACCTATTACAATTATACATGAAGAAAAAGTTATCTGATGAATTTTGGCATTTTATTGCTACTTTGGCATATAAGCATCAGAGTTACTGTGGTGCAGCAATCTGTCACTTCTGCAATTCAGCTCCCTTCAAAACCTAAAGTTACGGGAGGCTTAAGCAAATGAAAAATACATTTTAAAATTTAACGAAAATGATTTGAAACTTTACAGAAGGTTCAAGTCAGGTCTGAAATGAAAGCTAGAGTGGCTGTTACTTTACATGCTCTGGTTCATCTATCCTTATCTTTTGTGTTATTTCTAGAAAAGAGTCCTAAAAATTACTATGGACAGACAGACATCAGAGCTGGACAGAAATGCTTGGCCATCACCGTAATTGACTGCTCTAGGTTTTGGGTTTGAAGCACTCCAGTCTTCAAACAGATGCTGAGGGTGCTACTTTTTAAACTTGGCAGGAAAAAAATAAGCCCATCGTTCTACTGGGGTAGATAAATGAAGTGCAATAGTGTGTGTGTGTGTGTGTATCTTTCGGATAAGACCATAAAGAGGGGAAAAAAGAGTGGGGGGGAACAGTTTCTACCTGAGGAGGTCTGATTTTCTGGTTAGGGCAGTAGCTTAGCCCTTGGAGCAGAGAATTGAACTCAGGTCTCCCACCACAGACCTCCTGTGTGACCGTGTACAAATCACTTAGTCCATAGGTTCTCAGTCGGGAGGCACAACCCCCTGGGGGTACAACTAACTTCCTACGGAAGCATGGCAAGGGGAGCCAAACCTGAGTGAGTGGCTTTGGGACTTGGTAGAGCGTAGCCAGCATGGCAGCTGGAGGATCCTGTGTAGCAGTGACCCCAATCATTTGAGAAAAACCAACATTTCCTGGCCTACTGCTGTTGACTCAGGACTCTGGCAGTACAGTTTGGTCCTTTCTTAGGGCCAATGGGCTGTCTACCAACTCCAAGTCACTCTTCTCACATGCCTGCCCCTGCTTGTTGAGAGTAGTTTCACATTGGCAAGTAACTGTTTTCACTTAAGCCACACATGGGTCAAATGCAACAGTGTCATCCCCATATCATCTTGCTGCATCCTCCCTTCTTCCCTTCCTGTTTGCACCCCTTTACCTTTAATACTGTTGCTTAGCAGGATTGATTATCCCCCAGCCCTTGTATGTGGAAACAAAATAGGATGACCTGAGTGCAGCATGTGGTGAATTTCCCTTTGTCACAGATATAGGAGTATTGTCCTTTGTCCTTGTCTGCATTATACTCCCCCAGATTTACAGTCTGGACACACTCGAAGCAGTCACTGAAAATCCTGATACTTCCACAAGATCAAAATGGGGCCATATTGAAGGAACTCTTGTGCTGCTGCTGTGCATCCTCACCCTTGTTTTTCCCTCTTTCCCACATTTCTGTTCACCAGGAAAAAATCTTTTAAAAATGCCTGTTTCCCGGCGAGACAGAGTGGATGAGGTAATATCTTTTATTGGCCCAACTTCTGTTAGTGAGAGAGACAAGATTTCGAGCTTACACAGAGCTCTTCTTCAAGTCTGGGAAACATACTTAGAGTGTCCATAGCTAAATACAAAGTGAAACAGATTGTTTAGGATAAGTAGTTAAATCATCTTACCAACAGACGTTGGTCCAATAAAAGATATTACCTCACCTTCTCTTTCTCATATCCTGGGACTGACACGGCTACAACAACTCTCTTTGTCTGTTCTTTCTTATAGCAGGCTCACTCCCAGACCACAGCAAGATAACTTGTAAGATGGCTGCACAACCAATTCCAGTGCGTGTCAAGGCACAGGTGTGAATACTTGATTTCACTCAAGTTTTGCATGAGCGAAGATTTGCTTGCAAAAGCGAGTGAAGACAATTTGCCTTATAATTCAGCATTCCTAGACCAATTTTCTTTCTGAGTACCTGGGTCTAGTCTCAATCTACTGACAAGTAGCACAACTGTGTAGCGTGTTATATCTTCCTTTAGAAAACAAACCATGTGTATCAGAATAAACCTTAGAAAGGCCACTTTGCACAAAAATCTCAGGCATGACTTCTTGAAAATAACATGTGATTCAGAAGAATAATAGCACAAGTGTCATTTACTCTTTTAGCTTTTGTTGTATTACATATTTGCTCATTAAAATCATTTTCTCTATCTCTGGCATCTCTTGTATATATTTAGTTTTAGTAATAATTTATTAGTAAATTACTGCCCCAGAGGTGCCTTGCCCCTGCCTTCAGCCAGCTGCAATGTTTTTGTTTAACAACTGTCTTTAGACATGAAGAAAAGTATCTTATTAAGGGGGTTGTAACTTTCCCATCAAAATATAAAAGAGGATAAGAATTTACTTAGATGAGCCACTTTTAGCCAAACTTTCATTCACAGCAAGTGTCCTAGTGATTCTGCTAAACCCTCATCACTTTGTTTCTTTATCATCCAAGCCACTTTGTGTGTATTTTAACTGGTTTTTATATTTTATTTTGTTTTGAAGTGTGATTCCTTCATGCAAAAGGATCCTCTTCATACACATACCCTCCCTTTAAGGCTAAGTTCTGGCACCCTTATTCATAATGAACTACAAGTGGCCCCATTGGCTTCAATGGGACCACTTGTGGAACAAGGATAACATTATTCAAAGGGCCTGAGTGACTTAGGAGCTGGTGGCAGTGTTTTAAAATGTCTTTAGGTCCTTAAAGATGCAGATAGCGACCTAGTGGCATTTTCAAAAATGCATAGATCAGTGGTTCTCAAACTTTTGTATTGGTGACCCCTTTCACACAGCAAACTTATGAGTGTGACCCCTCCATTATAAATGAAAAACACTTAAAATATTTAACACTATTATAAATGCTGGAGGCAAAGCAGCGTTTGGGGGTAGAGGCTGACAGCTTGTGACCCCCCCCATATAATAACCTTGCAACCCCCTGAGAGGTTACGACCCCCAGTTTGAGAACCCCTGGCCTAGATGCCCAACTCCCATGGGCATTCTTGAAAATCCCAATAGCCACCTATATCACAATGACTTTCATTGAGACAGGCATTTATGAGCCCAAGTTGTTGTTGACAATGGGACCTGGCTGTCTAAGGGCAGGTCTACACTACCCGCCGAATTGGCGGGTAGCGATCGATCCCCGATCGCTCTGCTGTCGACTCCGGTAATCCACCCCAGCGAGAGGCGGAAGCGGAGTTATTCACGTAGCTGAAGTTGCATACCTTACATCAACCCTCACCCCTAGTGTAGACCAGGCCTAAACACCTTGGCCTTGGACACTGAATAGCAATGCCAAAATGTCTAAGTCACTTTTCAAAATGGGATGGAGGCTCCTAAGTCACTCAGGCACTTTTGAAAACATTACCCTAAAAATGGAGAAAATGGTTGAAAACAGAGAAGCAAACAACCAACTCTTAATTATTCCTTTTCTGTACGATCATGCCTATAAGCATGTCTATAAGCCTACTACACTGTGAAATTCTGCCTTTGGCATCACTGTAATCCAGTTCTGGTTCATTTATTTTTATATCCAATAGCATTTATGTTTTAATTCAGACTAAACATGCGACGGTACTAACCTACCCACTGTGAACACCTGCTGCCAGTTCTTTATTTGTTAGTAGGTAGTGGGGTTCTGCAGAGAACTAAGGAAATTATCCTCTCTAATCTATCTGTTCCCTGGCTTTAAATGATTGATTTATTATTGCTCTAGGGTCATAGGCATCCCTGGTGGTTTGCAGATGTATTTATAAAGACAGGTCCTTGGCCCAGGGAGCTTAACTTCACAGCCAGGGATCTTACTGCGCCTCTCACCTCTGTCTACTTCTGTTTGTTTCATTCTGCAGCTGAGACATTTCTGTGATTTCCATGCTTTTAGGAATTTCACAATGAAATCATTGCCCTTTTCTCACTTCTGGGTAAATGTATCCATTTTTCTTCCATAACCCTGTCCTCCACTTTTCTTGTGAAAACAAATGGTACTTGCTATATACGTTAAAACCCCTTGTCCAAATCTAACTTCTTATCATTCTCATTTGAGTCCTTAATCACTCCTTAAACCCAACTAATTGGGCTCTGTGGGTGAAATGGGGGAGATTAGGACCATGGAATCCAGTATAAAGGTGCAGGTGACCTTTATGCCTCTTGTATTTTGTTTTTGAGCTTTTTGCACCTGTCTATGTAGGGGCAAGTGCAGAGACCACTTTTGATGTGTGGTGTTTCATCTGCAACCCGTTCTCCCCCATCCAATGTTAGCAACAAAGCTTAGCTGACTCAGAAGGACTCACACTCACCTTCCACACTGGAGTGAATTTACCTTTCTACATACCTAAAATATCCACTGAAGTCAATTGGCATTTTGGGTGCAGAAAGACTGCAGTATTCAGGCTGTGTGGTGTGAGAATGACCAATAAGAGGATGCTTGCTACCCGTGAGAGCAAATGACCAGTTTTAATTGGCTAATGTTGCAACTGGAATTGAAATAGGTTCCTGTGGCACAAATCAGCTGGTTGGAGAGATCATACTTATCCAGAGGATCTGCATGGCTGGTAAGGTGTTTGTAAACTTCTTAGTATTTCTTCCATCATTGCACTTCCTGAACAGATCTGAAAATATAACCTACATCATATATTTTTGTGATATTTTAAACCTTGTTGCTGCCGTTTCATTATGCTCACAGATCTGCTAAGTTAGGCTTCTATGTAATATATACTGTATAAATCGTATAATATGACCTTTATATGAAAAGTCTATTTCATTTTATTAAAGTTGCAAACAAAAGTACATTTATATTCTTCTGATTATAGCTACTTTAAGGCTTAGACTTGCATTTGAAAGGATTTATTTTGTGTTTAGGATCTAATTAGTATGTTAGTAGTTTTTGTAAGTATTTTGTAAGTGCTATACTGGTGTAGTACAAAACAAATTATAGTCTCAGTACTCAAATAATTATTATTAATTCCCTAGCAGTGCTTTCTAATGACATTTTGATATACATTTTGGGCTTGTACTTTGGTTATTGAATGATGTGCACATGCTTGAGTTAGAACTCAAGTTACAATAACATTTTCTAAGATTAAAAAATAAGTTAGCATTCTAAAATTATACAGGCTTTTGGAATTTGTTTAATGCTCTCAGTTCACCTGTAATATGTGTAGTTAACATTAGAATTACATGGTTATACAACAACCCATTTTGAGTTGAAAAAGTTGGGTTTTTTTGCAGAGAGCCTGCAGAACTTGGAAACTCAGCTATCTTCCTGGTAGAACAGAAACAATTCTCACTGTTTAAAAATAATGAATGAAACACAGTGTGAAAATTATGATAATATGTTTACAGTTCTTCTATGTTTTATTGCTCAGAATCTGTACATATTGCAAATAAAGCAGACTAGTATAATCTTACTAATAAGTCTTAATTTATCCAGTGCCTGAATTTACTCCTTTCTAGGGCTTGTCTACAGGGCAATTTCTGTGTGGCAAGCCATGGTGTGAATCTGCAGCACACCAATTTGCCATGCAGTAATTCACTGTGTGGATGCTGCTACAGCACAATGAAAGTCCTAGAGTGCACCTTAGTATACTACTGCTTATGCTATAACTGTGTCCACATGGGACCTAAGTACACAGCAAGCTGGTGCGCTGAAGAGTCACACCCTGGTTTGCTGCACAGTAAATCACAGTATAAACAAACTCTCCATTAAAAAGGAAGTAAATAACTCCTTCCTTAAGTTCAAATCCTCCTGCTCACTCACCTTCCACACTGGGGCCATAACAGTCAGAATAGTTCTTTGGTGTATTTCATATTATAGCAGGTATGTATTTTTTTCTCTATAACACACAATTTATTCTTTGTCAATGCATTTCACTGTTAGCTTTGGGCCTTTTAACATGTTTTCATGAAGTACAAAGCCCAAACCACCTTGAACTCAAGTATTGTCAGTGATCCCCATTTTCTCTGTCAGACAACTGTCTACTAAGAGCTTAAATTTCAGTGGCCACCTCCCTGTATCTGGCCTATGTTGTTCCTGGAAATGTTTATGCTGCCGGTGCGCCTCCTGGGTCAGGGAGACTGCAGACTACCACCTACATAAGTTTGTACTTGATCAGCAAGTTCTTGATAGGGCATTCATTGCAGATAGAATCATAGAAGATTAGGGTTGAATAAGATCTCAGGAGGTCTTCTAGTCCAACCCCCTGCTCAAAGCAGGACCAACCCCAACTAAATCATCCCAGCCAGGACTTTGTCAAGCCGGGCCTTAAAAACCTCTAAGGATGGAGATTCCACCACCTCCCTAGGTAACCCATTCCAGTGCTTCACCACCCTCCTTGTGAAATAGTTTTTCCTAATATCCAACCTAGACCTCTCCCACTGCAACTTGAGACCATTGCTCCTTGTTCTGTCATCTGCCACCGTTGAGAACAGTCTAGCTCCGTCCTCTTTGGAACCCTCCTTCAGGTAGTTGAAGGCTGCTATCAAATCCCCCCTCACTCTTCTGCAGATTAAATAAGACCAGTTTCCTCAGCCTCTCCTCCATAGATTATGTGCCCCAGCCCCCTAATCATTTTTGTTGCCCTCCGCTGGACTCTCTCCAATTTGTCCACATCCTTCTTGTAGTGGGGGCCCCCAAACTGGACACAATACTTCAGATGTGGCCTCACCAGGGAATAATCACTTCCCTCGATCTCCTGGCAGTGCTCTGACTAATGCAGCCCAATATGCCGTTAGCCTTCTTGGCAACAAGGGCACACTATTGATTCATATGCAGCTTTTTGTCCTCTGTAATTCCCAGGTCCTTTTCTGCAGAACTGCTGCTTAGCCAGTCCCCAGCCTAAAGCAGTGCAAGGAATTCTTCTGTCCTAAGTGTAGGACTCTGCACTTGCCCTTGTTGAACCTCATCACATTTCTTTTGGCCCAATCCTCCAAAGTTGTCTAGGTCACTCTGGACCCTGTCCCTACCCTCCAGAGTATCTACCTCTTCCCCCAGCTTAGGGTCATCCACAAACTTGCTGAGGATGCAATCCATGCCATCCTCCAGATGATTAATGAAGATGTCGAACAAAACTGGGCACAGGACCGACCCCTGAGGCACTCTGCTTGATACCGGCTACCAACTAGACATCGAGCCATTGATCACTACCTGTTGAGCCCAATGATCTATTCACCTTATAGTCCATCCAATCCATACTTCTTTAACATCCTGGCAAGAATACTGTGGGAGACCATATCAAAAGCTTTGCTAAAGTCAAGATATAGCACATCCACCGCTTTTCCCATATCCACAGAGCCAGTTATCTCATCAGAGAAGGCAATCGGGTTAGTCAGGCATTACTTGCCCTTGCCACATTACTGCTTAGGACTTCTGAAAAGGTGCTAGAATGTTTCAGTGATTCTCAGCCTCAGGATCATGATTGCCACAGAGTTGTGAAAACATGTCAAGTTGTCATTAAAAGGGAGGGTGTGTTTGAGCTAGATTCTGGCTATATGGGAGGCACTTCCTGGAGGTGGGGTCCCAGTATGGGAGTTCTGCCACTGACTACAATGGGGATAGGATCAGGCCTATAAATCTTTTGCACATTTTTCATGCCAACAAACCAAATAACTTTAGCTTCTACAGCCAGTTTCCCACAGCAATAAATAGAAGTGCTATAAAATGCACAGGGAGAAAAGTTAGAGCAATTATTTCTTTAGTCTTCTGTTTAATCATCCTGCACTTCCCTGATATCCTCCACATGATAGAAAGCTCTGGTGATCATGTGGATTCAAACCAAGGTCAGCTGGCCCAGTCAATAGTGAGCTCTGATTCAGCTCTGACCTTCAACTTGACCTCCTCCTCCTAAACCTCTTCCTCCTCCATTTATTATGAGTCATGGAAGGAAAAAACATCTTGGTTTATTACTTGCAAAACTTCTCCAGGAAAATTGAACGCTTCTGCCTTTTAACTGAAAACCAAAAATTTTAAAATTTATTTCTTTGTGCAACTTGGTATTAGGCAGGTAATAAAGTACATGGTCTTTCTTTTCCTCAGACAATTTAAATACCGACATATATCCTGATTAGTTGTTTTTAAAAATGACTTGTGAACACAATTACTGGGCATTTGAACAGCTCTGGACCAGCAGACAGAGTAATAATACCATATGTACAAAACTTGACATGTAGTGTGTAAGGTATGGAGTTTCTATATTTTTGGCCTGAAACCCTGTTCTTCTGAATGTATCTTCATATCAGTTTAGGACCTTATCCAATGGAAAGACTCCTATTGACTTCAGTGGAAACTGAATTGGTCCCTTGGTTATCTTTGAGAATTGGTACCATAATGAATGAAGCTGTGACCCTTTACCTTGGTAAATTTCAGTTTAATTGCTCACTTTCTAGTAAAAAATGATAATATATCCAGCATATTAGGCCAGATCTTTCTGTGTGGAGCACATAGTGCAGCCACTTTGCATCATATCACCAAAATGCCTAGAAAGGCATATTTTCCTGGTGGAGCAGTTAAATATTCTGGTGAGCTCCAGTGATTTAACACCAAGGAAGTGTCTCTTATGCTACACCCCCCACCCCAGGTGCTGGTGTAGCAGTGAAAAGGGGGTTTAGTTGTAGGAAAAAGGGGAGTGATTGGGATGTCCTTATGCCACATTAATCTTTGGTTTTGTTTTCACCTCTTTATGGTTGTTGCAGCACAAAGTAAGTTAGAACAGCCATGGCCATTTCCAACCACTCTATCTTATCTTAAGTCACAACCCCTTTCCCCTGTCTTGCAGCAGTTCTAACAGCACAGGGGAATGGCCATGCACAGAGTAGTACCAAGTACAGGGGAGCGGAAGGATGAGCTTTAAGCCAATTCGGCCTTATGACCTGGACACTGCATTTTCACTGCAACAGAGGATCTGGTCCATCATAATTAATATTCCGCTGCCAATAACCAGTGTCAGAGCAATATTTGTTTCAAGGTTGGTCTTTTTCTGTAAGAAACAACCCATGGTGCTGTTTTGTCCTTGTTTGGATCCATTTCTATCTGGAGCTATTTGGTATCATGTTCAGAAATCACTGACAGTAATCATTCTCTGAAACAATGCAGTTTGGGTTCTCTGACAGAAGAGCTGTAAATGACGTATGTTTGTTTAGACTATAGAGTCACACAGAAAGATAAGAAAATGCAGTACTGTAATGGAGTGCTTAGATCATTTTCACTGGTACATTTCACTCCACATTAGCATAAAATAATTAATCTTGAAATATATTAATAAAGTAAAGGTACAACATCTGGCTTCCAATTCATTTTCCTATAGCATAATTAGCTGGTGAGAGACCTTTCAAAAAAACCTGATTCCAAATATGTTTATGGATGAAAAAAATTGACATTTGTAACACTGATCAATGGATAGGTGCATTCATGGCTAAATGGTAAGTTACCAAATAGGTGCTAGGTATACACTACAACCATTACATTAAAAAAGAATAGAAAAAAAAGCCTGACGTGATGAATCTTATGGTGGGATTTAGCATGGAAATATCCCTTCAGTTTAGCAAAAAATCATCTGCCACTCTTTAGAAGAGAATTAAAGGGGTGAATGAGATATTGTATTCCCATTTAAATAAAAAATATTTTGTTGGACATTGAACACATTAAGATACTTTACTAATATTAAAATGGAGTTATATAATCAGTGATAGTCCATTCCTGTTGCTAAACTATGTGCTGACAAAAGATTGTTTAAAGATTCATACATCAACATTGCTATCTTACTTCACCTACTGTCTGGAAACGTTGGCTAGGATACCCAACGGGGGCTTAGGCTAGCATTGCAAGGCCTAACTTTTAGGTGCCCTGCCTCCAATTGGAATTCACACACCCATGTTAGGCATCCAGGTTCTCAATGCAATGCTTGCTTTAAAAAGTGACAGAAGCCAGCATGCTGAGCTGGAAGCTGCCTGCATTAGCCAGTAGGAAATGCTGAAGACATTTCCTACTGGCATGGCCTAATCCTGTCCCTTATTGGGGAGCTTGATGCCTAACGCCAGGCTGGAGGGAGGTACCTCCCTCTACTTGGGATTCACAGTTGTAAACCATCTCCTGGAGTTGGGTGCCTAAGCCAGGTCAACCAATTTTCATGAAGAACCAAGAAGGAGCCTCCCTCTTTCCCAACAGCCCAATGGAGCAATCATCTGGAAGACCTGGAACTAAATGCTCTCTCTGCCTGAGAGGAGCAGGGACTTGAATGTAGATCTCATTCCTCCCAGGTGAGTGTACTTGCCACTTGGCTATATGGTATTCATATGGGGGCCTCTATCAAGCTCTCCTGCTAAAGCTCTTCTGTTTTTAATAAATATTTAAATAGCCATGGCATGCACAAGAGAGAGTGAGTCTGTTGTCCCCTGGCTGGGTTTCCCATAGCACAGCTGAGTGGCCTCAGTTCAAGTCCCTGCTCCAATGAGTGTTGAAGTACTTTATATAAAGTGAACTCTCTTCAACAGGAGTGAGAGGGGTGTACCCCAAAATGCCCGGTAGCCTAATGGCTAGAGCACTCACCTGGGAGAACTGCATTCAGGTCCCTGCTCTGAATCACACAAAGGGAATTTGATCTCAACTCTTTCACATCCTGGGTAAGTGCTATAAGTACTGTGGTACTGGATAGATGCCAGTTTGTGAATCCTGGTGGAGTTTAGGTGTACATTATGTGCTGAGCTACTTGGTGGTGTCAGGACAGAGGCAGCTGTGTGCCTGTCCTTTAGCAGTAATTCAGGCACCTAGGTGACTGCCAGTGGAAATGTAGGTGCCTAGGGAGTTTAAAGAAAATAAGAAAAGGAATACTTGTGGCACCTTAGAGACTAACAAATTTATTTCAGCATAAGCTTTTGTGGACTACAGTCCGCTTCATCGGATGCATAGAATGGAACATACAGTAGGAGGATATTTATACATTCAGAGAAACATGAAAAGGTGGAAGTAACCATACCAACTGTAAAAGGCTAATTAATTGAAAGGAACTGTTAGCAGGGGAAAGAAACTTTTGAAGTGATAATCAAGATGGCCCATTACGGACAGTTGACACAAAGGTGTTAAGGGTATTTAACTAGGATATTAAACTAGGGGAAATAGATTCAATTAACGTAATGACCGAGCTATTCCGAGTCTCTATTCAAACCTAAGGTAATGGTATCTAGTTTGCATCTACAGGATTTGGCAGCAGATGAACAGGGGTTTTGAAACATCTACATTTTGGACTTAGATGCCTAAAGTGGCAGTTTGGTGCCTAAGTCCCCCTTGTGAATCCTACCCACTTTGTACATTGCAGATACCAGGCAGCACAAAGATTTTAATTGTTCAGGGTTTCTATAGGCAACTTCTGCTTCTGACAGACAGCTATCCTCCCACATGATCACCTACACATAGCCAAGAATGAAGCATTAGCAGTATGTCCCTTTTATCATACAGTGAAGTGCAGTGCTGTAGTTGCAATGCAGAATGAGGAGAACAAAGTAACAGTGACTTGTCTCTATGAAAGCCTGCTTCCTCCAGAATTATCAGCGTGTTGATAGAGAATGTTTGAAAGCATGTTGCTTTGAGACAAATTTATTTTAAAAACTGCAGCTAACATTGCCATTGTGGAAATAGGCAATTTAGCTATCCCTAGGAGTTTTTCTTTATAATAATATTAGGGCGGGATTCTGTCACCTTTATTTACCTTAATTACTACCTTTATTCTGTGAATAATCCCACAAAACTCAAAGGTCAGTGAGGGTGACAATGTTAGGCCCATAGTGCTTTTCATCCAAAGATCTTGATGATTAACTTTTACAAGTATTTTGGGACATATTTTGGCAATGAAGACAGAAATTCTGAGCCAATTTGAACACTTTTTTTGTTTGCTGTTTCAATGAACCATATGGCAAATGGCATATAGAATACACATTCCTATATATTTTATTTTTATTTCTGGACAAAATACACAATAAGATGGAGAAAAGGTTGAAAGTACATAGCAATAACTTCCTGTAAAATACATTATAGGGATGTTGCAATTATTTGAAAAAATAATGTTTGTAGACCGAGGAAGCATGGTTAAACTAAGGGAGTTGAGGTTAAATGTAAAAGAAATCCAAACATGTTAAGGTATGGAAAAGCACAATTAAGGCACCCAAACAACCTTAACTCTGCAGATAGTGACCTTGTGCAATAATATCATAATTATGATTAAGGCACATTAGTGTTTTGTGGTCCCAGTTTAGATTAAACTGTTTTTTACAAACTCATTAGATTTTCCCCTTTCATGGTGACAGCAGTATGGCACAAGGAAAGAGTTATACATAATTACATGGGGTATTATTTTTCAATTTAGATTTAGCTGTAAATATTTGCCACATCGTCTGATGGAAACCATCAGATTTCATGCACACTCTTAATACTATGTTAAAGTGGTGACACAATTATATAATTGGAATGGGCATATTCTCTGACTCATCACTTAATTCAGAATTGTACTGGTAGGTGTTCAGCAGGACTCAGATTGAGAGAAGCTGACAAGAAGTGACATGAATACTCCCTGCTATTGCTCCCCATCAGTAGCCTTCCTGCAGGTTCAGGGAAGGATGGATCGATCTGGAGATGTTTAATTCACCTCAGAACAAGAGTTATCAGGTCAAAAGTCAATATGCAGAAGTGGGGTTACCTCAATGACCCAGACACCTGGACCAGTCCACTCAAGAGATCCACTTCCTGGACACTACAGTTCAAATAAGCGATGGTCATATAAACACTACCCTATACCGGAAACCTACTGAACACTATATTTACCTACATGCCTCCAGCTTTCATTCAGACCATATCACACGATCCATTGTCTAAGCCAAGCCCTAAGATATAACCTCATTTGCTCCAATCCCTCAGACAGAGACAAACATCTACAGGATCTCTATCAAGCATTCTTAAACCACAATACCCACCTAGTGAAGTGAAGAAACAGATTGACAGAGCCAGAAGGGTACCCAGAAGTCACCTACTACAGGACAGGCCCAACGAAGAAAGTAACAAAATGCCACTAGCCGTCACCTACAGCCCCTAACTAAAACCTCTCCAGCGCATCTTCAAGCATCTATAACCTATCCTGAAGGACAATCCCTCACTCGCACAGACCTTGGGAGACAGGCCAGTCCTTGCTTACAGACAGCCTCCCAAACTGAAGCAAATACTCACGAGCAACTACACACCACACAACAAAAAAACGAACTCAGGAACCAATCCCTGCAACAAATCCCGTTGCCAACTCTTGTCCGCATATCTATTCAAGGGACACCATCATAGGACCTAACCACATCAGCCACACCATCAGGGGCTCGTTCACCTGCACATCTACCAATGTGATATATGCCATCATGTGCCAGCAATGCCCCTCTGCCATGTACATTGGCCAAACCGGACAGTCTCTATGCAAAGAATAAATGAACACAAATAAGACATCAAGAATTGTAACATTCCAAAACCAGTAAGAGAGCACTTAAATCTCCCTAGACACTCAATAACAGACTTAAAAGTGGAAATTCTTCAACAACATAACTTCAAAACAGACTTCAACGAGAAACTGCAGAACTGGAATTAATTTGCAAACTGGACACCATCAAATTAGGCCTGAATAAAGACTGGGAGTGGATAGGTCACTACAAAAAGTAATTTTCCCTCTGCTGATACTCACACCTTCTTGTCAACTATTGGAAATGGGCGACGTCCACCTTGATTGCACTGGCCTCATTAGCACCACAAAAGTAATTTTCCCTCTCTTGATATTCACCCCTTCTTGTCAACTGTTGAGAATAGGCCACTTCCACCTTAATTGAATTGACCTCGTTAGCACTGACCCCACCCCCACACTTGGTAAGGCAACTCCCATATTTTCATGTGCTGTGATATATATATATATATATATATATATATATATATATATATATTGCTTACTGTATTTTTCACTCTATGCATCTGATGAAGTGGGTTTTAGCCCACAAAAGGTTATGCCCAAATACATTTGTTAGTCTCTAAGGTGCCACAAGCACTCCTCGTTGGTTTTTATGACACAGATTAACACGGCTACCACTCTGAAACTTCTCAGAACAGTACCCCACGACCTAGGAAGCCAATGCCCTCTTGGTCATACCATGTGCACAGCCATGTATTTACCTCCAGGATGTCTGCCTCTGCCTGAGCCCCTACCCTTGACCAGAAGGATCAATGAAAACACCACCTGCACCCCCAACCCCTTAACTCCCAGAACCCTATAGTCACTTCTAATCTTCTCAGGGTCATATCTTGCAGTATCGTGGTACATCAATTAGTCTGCTAGCTCCTGGAGGAGCCATGCACCATGGAAGACCTCGCCAGAGTCACAGACCAGGTCATATCATGTGCCCAACACTGGAAAAACCTATTACTGCAGAAAAAGGACACAAGAAGAAGAAGAAGTATTTCATTCAGAATCATCTGCAGTTACACCATATTCCTTTGCACTGGACCCTACTGTGGTCATAAACCACTTTTAAGCTTCTGACTAAATAAGATAACCCTTTATCGTGCTTCCCTTGAAATGTAGCACGTAGGTGCCTCTGAGAGATTTTAATGATCCCAAAGATGTTTAGACTAGAGTCTAATCATATCAGCCCATCATTAAGAACATAAGAATAGTCATACAGGGTCAAATCAGTGGACCATCTAGTCTAGTATTCTCTATTCTGACAGAGGACAGTGCCAGAAACTTCAGGGAATGAACAGAATGGTACCAGCTTCTAGCAATCAAAGGTTTAGGGACACCTGGAGCAGGGGAAAGACATCTTTGTTAATAGCTACTGAGGGACCTAACTTATTGTATAAGATGCTCAAGAAATTACTCTAATGGAAAAATATAGTTTTTAATTGTTACTTATTACAAGAAATATCTCAAGATTCTTAAAAAATATTTCCCATGTGTTTGTCTTTTCAGAATTAGAGATAGACCTGAGCAACAAAGTTTGAATTAAAAATTGGACTGCGTTTCCCTAAAGTTTGGTGTGTTTTAATCTGGGATTTGATTCAAGTTTATCTCTGTTAAAAAAGTAGAGAAATGGTAAGTAACGAACATTACAGAAAACCTAAGCTTAGTAAATGGATTGTAATGCTTTTTTATCATCACAATGAAAGGGAAGAGGGTTTCGAGGAAAAAGTGGTTCTAGCAAAGAACAGATGGGAAAAGAACATTGTGTAAAGCACTGTAGGTAAAAAAAAACAGGACACCTGTGAAGAAAAATAATGTGAGTGCTAAAAGTTAGGAGCTCAGTAACTACTAAATGATCTGTAAATCTGTGTGAGAGCAGAGAACAACTTCCAATTTAACCATATTTATGGCACTTACGATCAGCCACATCAGTGTTCTATCTTTACTAGAGTGAATAGTTGCAAAAGGTGACGTTCATTCCTATTCAGATAACTTCAGATAGCAGAGGCAGGAGAGATTCCAGAAGACTGGAAAAGGGCAAATATAGTGCCCATCTATAAAAAGGGAAATAAAAACAACCCAGGAAACTACAGACCTGTTAATTTAACTGCTGTGCCAGGGAAAATAATGGAGCAAGTAATTAAGGAAATTATCTGCAAACACTTGGAAGGTGGTAAGCTGATAGGGACTAACCAGCATGGATTTGTAAAGAACAAATCATGTCAAACCAATCTGATAGCTTTCTTTGATAGGATAACGAGTCTTGTGGATAAGGGAGAAGTGGTGGATGTGGTATACCTAGACTTTAGTAAGGCATTTGATACGGTCTCGCATGATATTCTTATCAATAAACTAGGGAAATACAACTTAGATGGGGCTAGTATAAGGTGGGTGCACAACTGGCTGGATAACCATACTCAGAGAGTAGTTATTAATGGTTCCCAATCCTGCTGGAAAGGTATAGCGAGTGGGGTTCTGCAAGGGTCTGTTTTGGGACCGGCTCTGTTCAATATCTTCATCAACGACTTGGATATTGGCATAGAAAGTACGCTTATTAAGTTTGCAGATGATACCAAACTGGGAGGGATTGCAACTGCTTTGGAGGATAGGGTCATAATTCAAAATGATCTGGACAAATTGGAGAAATGGTCAGAGGTAAACAGGATGAAGTTTAATAAGGACAAATGCAAAGTGCTCCACTTAGGTAGGAACAATCAGTTTCACACATACAGAATGGGAGGAGACTGTCTAGGAAGGAGTACGGCAGAAAGGGATCTAGGGGTTATAGTGGACCACAAGCTAAATATGAGTCAACAGTGTGATGCTGTTTCAAAAAAAGCAAACTTGATTCTGGGCTGCATTAACAGGTGTGTTGTGAGCAAGACACGAGACGTCATTCTTCCGCTCTACTCTCCGCTGGTTAGGCCTCAACTGGAGTATTGTGTCCAATTCTGTGCACCGCATTTCAAGAAAGATGTGGAGACATTGGAGAGGGTCCAGAGAAGAGCAACAAGAATGATGAAGGGTCTAGAGAACATGACCTATGAAGGAAGGCTGAAGGAATTGGGTTTGTTTAGTTTGGAAAAGAGAAGACTGAGAGGGGACATGATAGCAGTCTTCAGGTATCTAAAAGGGTGTCATAAGGAGGAGGGAGAAAACTTGTTCATCTTAGCCTCTAAGGATAGAACAAGAAGCAATGGGCTTAAACTGCAGCAAGGGAGGTTTAGGTTGGACATTAGGAAAACGTTCATAACTCTCAGGGTGGTTAAACACTGTAATAAACTGCCCAGGGAGGTTGTGGAATCTCCATCTCTGGAGATATTTAAGAGTAGGTTAGATAAATGTCTATCAGGGATGGTCTAGACAGTATTTGGTCCTGCCATGAGGGCAGGGGACTGGACTCGATGACCTCTCGAGGTCCCTTCCAGCCCTAGAATCTATGAATCTATGAACTTCCATAAAGATTATGGACCACATAAGTCCCTCTTAAGAGCTATATTGAAAGCATGAGTGGGATTTACATATTGCTTACAACTAGCGTTGGTCCTCTGTATAGTGACAACTTTAATCCAAAAAGCTAATTTTAAAATGAACACTCTAATTTAATTCATTCAGTTAATTTCTGAATGAATATGCAATTGCAATACTCAAATTCTGTGTTAACAAATTATTAGCATTGATGAAATGTTGATGAAATTTTTATCTCTTTATTTTGATGAAAATGGCTTCTCAAATTAAATGCAAACCTTCAAAGGGAAATTTCCTGTTGATAGAAATGTTTTGTTTTTTTCTCCACAAAATTAAACTTGAATCAAAACAAGTTTTTCAGATTATTTTTTGTTTGTTTTCTTGGAGGGAAGGGGAGATTTTTTTCCCCTTTGATCAAAGAGAAAAGGGAGAAAAATCCACACTGGAAAACCTAAAGATGCTTTAAAAATCAAATTGAAATAAAACTTTTATTTTGTTTTATTTCAATGAAAAACTGAAAATGTCTGTGAAAATTCTTTGTAAAAATATTAAGATTTTTATTTTTCAGATTTTTTTAATGGAAAATACTTACCATTTCTAAACCACTCCTACTAGCAATATAAATCATCCAGTAAGAAAACAGAATCCTCGAGGAAAGTGCTGCAAAGTGAGTGCCTTCTCAGTTGCGATGTCTGCTCTTAGCTCATGGCAGCAGAAAGGAGGATCAAGCTCCAACCCTCCATACCCCAAGAACCCCTATGTTAACATAGATTATAGACTCATAGACTTTAAGGTCAGAAAGGACCATTATTAGGCTGACCTTATTTCCTTGAGACAAAAACGGGACATTGGGATGGCAAAAACGGGACGGGGAGACAAGGGGCAGCCGCAACAAGCCGCCCCTCGTCTCCCCGCTCAGCAGCTCGGTGGGGAGATGAGGGGCAGCCGCAACAAGCTGCCCCTCGTCTCCCCGCTCAGCAGCTCGGCGGGGAGACGAGGGGCAGCCGCGGCAAGCCGCCGTCCCATGTCTCCCCGCTCAGCAGCTCGGCGGAGAGACAAGGGGCAGCCGCAACAAGCTGCCCCTCGTCTCCCCGCTCAGCTGCTCAGCGGGGAGACGAGGGGCAGCCGCAACAAGCTGCCCCTCGTCTCCCCGCTCAGCTGCTCGGCGGGGAGACGAGGGGCAGCCGCAACAAGCTGCCCCTCGTCTCCCCGCTCAGCAGCTCGGTGGGGAGATGAGGGGCAGCCGCAACAAGCCAGCGTTCAGTTTTTTACAAAAAAATAAAAACTATATATAGTTTATTAAAAACGGGACAAAATTGACATTTATATTAAAACAACGGGACGGTCGGGAAATATGAAAAAAATGGTACTGTCCCGTTTAAAACGGTACGTATGGTCAGCCTAACCATTATGATCATCTAGTCTGACCTCCTGCACAATGCAGGCCACAGAATCTCACCCATCCACGCCTGCAATAATCCTAGATTCATAGATTCCAAGACCAAAAGGGACCATTGTGATAATCTAGTTTGACCTCCTGTATAACACAGGCCATAAAACTTCCCCAAAATAATTCCCAGAGCAGATCTTTTAGAAAAACATCCAGTCTTTATTTAACAATTGTCAGTAATGGATAATCCACTGTGTATAACTGGGTTTAAAAAGAATTAGATACATTCATGGAGGATAGGTCCATCAATGGCTATTAGTCAAATTGGTCAGGGACATAAATCTGTGCTCCGGGTTTCCCTAAACCTTTGAAGGCCAGAAGCTGGGACTGGACAACAAGGGAGAGATCAATTGATAAATTGCCCTGTTCTGTTCATTCTTTCCAAAGCATCTAGCACTGATCACTGTCAGAAGACAAGATACTGGGCTAGATGGACCATTGGTCTGACCCAGTATGGCCATTTTTATGGTGCCATGACCCTTGGTAAATTGTTCCAATGGTTAATTACTCTCACTCTTAAAAATAGATGCCTTATTTACAGCATAAAGGGCTTGATTTCAAGCTCTTACTCGATAACTTTAGTGGGACTACTCATTGTGAATAAGGGTATGCATAGGCTCCAAGTCCGTGGGTGGTCCAGAACTGGAGCACCCATAGAAAATAATTAGCCGCCCCTCTTCCCCACAGTGCTTCCCGCCTTCCAGCAGCCCCGCCAATCAACTCCTCTGCCTCCCTCCCAGCACCTCCCACTTGACGTGATCAGCTGTTCTGCAGCGTGCAGGAGGTACTGCGGGGAGGGGGAGAAATGCGGACAGGGCGTGCTCGGGGGAGGGGGTGAAACTGAGTGGGAAGAGGTGGGGCAGAACAGGGGTGGGAAGAGGACATGTGGAGCAGGGGAGAGGTGGGGGAAGGGATGAAGAGTGAGAGGAGGGGCCTGGGGCTCAGTGGGGGTTGTGCACCACTGGGGAAATCTGGTGCCTGTGAGGCTATGGCATCAGGCTCTAAGAATACATTATTATTCTTGCAGTACATTAACAGTGTCACAACTGCAAAGAGGTTCCTGGATAGCAAAAGTCTCTGTTAGACCTCTAATTGATTGCTTTATCAAATCTTTACTGAAGAAATGTTCCCTTATATATTATTTTACTTCATCTTTCTTACATGGCAATTATCTATCATATATTGGCTTCGCTGCAGGAAGCTTTCAATGATGTGCCCTGGCTGCACTTATCCATTCCATATCATAAGCATCACAGAGTCTTCAGTTAAACAGTCTGCTTTAGTGGCAACTGTCTGAATGCAAGATACATTCTTACTTACTTGCCCCTGCAAAGAGTCTATTTTTGCTCTTATTCTAGTAACTTTTACAATAAAGAAATCAATTTTATTTTCCTAATTGCTTTGAATATAGTTTTCAGCACAATATCAGACACATTTTCCAAGGAAGACATTTCTTCTTCACTAAGAGAATATTTTCTATTTTTATACAGCAAAATAGGTACCAAACAATAAGGGAAATCTAGCTCATGTGAAGTGTCTAGAACAAAACACGAACAATGGCAGGTAAGATATAAAATAGGAGGGCTAAGATTTTTAGCTATCAACCTAAAAATGAGTAACAAGCAGGGGCGGCAAGTTAAATGGGCCTGTGGTGCCCATGCTCCAGCAATATTCAGGGCACAGGGGCCTGACTCCACCAATGTTCAGGGATGGGTCTCTCCCCTGGCCCCACCTGCCACCCCTGTGAGCATCCCCCAGAGTGTCCCTGCCTGCGTCCTGGGCAGCAGGCAGCTGCCCTGCCACTCTGCACTGCACGCCATCGCTGGCCATTGCTGGCTACAACAAAGGGAACAGTGCCAGCGGCAGGCTGAGGTGGCTGCTGTACCTGCAGAGGGAGGAGGGGAAGAGGTGCACATGTGATGGCAGCCCACCCCCCCCCCCCGGGCACCCAGTAGGAGATGACTCCAATACTGAGTGTCGGACTTGTGACACCCTGCCCCCCCTCCACCCACAGTCATGACTCCTGCCCCACGCTTGACAAGGGGCAACCCCATCCCCCACCCCCAGTGAGCCTACGGTGAGGGGAAGCAACAGGGGAGGAGGCCACAAGTGATGGCAGCCCCCCCGCCCCAGCACCCACCACAGGGAAGGCGAGGGGGCTTCCTGGACCTGAGCAGCTGGGGCTTGGGTGAGTGTCGTGGCACTCTTCCCCCTCCCTCTGCCTGCAGTCACCGCTCACCAAGGTCAACAACGAAAAGTGTTTGCTGCCTCCTGAAGAACATTGCAAAATAAGGGGCTACATTTTGTTTTAAGTTTAGAACGTATTTGCCTTTGAGGGTTACTGATCCAAGAGTGCTTAGTTGTTTCCATATTCAAAAGAGTAGTAATAAAGTTGATCTTAGTTAAATATTTTTTTCTTACGATAGTGATATTGGGCAATATGGGGAAACTGTTAAATGCTTACTGTTTCCAGTCCATTTTTACATTATTTTTAAAAAAATATATTGGCTTACAAGGCATGTGCAGGGGTGGGGTGGGGGGGCAGGACTTGGACACATTCACAAAAAATTATATAAACCTGCCGCCCTGGTAACAATAAATTGTTTAAGCACATAAGAAACAAGAAGCCTGTGAGAGAATTGATGGATCTGCTGCACTTTTAGGAAATTAAAGCAAGCAACTAAGAAGGATAAAGACATTGGAGAGAAGCTAATTACTTTTCCTCAGTCTTCAGTAGGATGTTGGGGAGATGTTTTCTCTTTGCAGATAATAAAGATGATGAGATAAGGCACTGTCAGAAACTGAGGTGTCAAAAGAGGAGGTGCTAGAACAAACCGATACATTATACA
Organism: Chelydra serpentina; assembly: GCA_037349315.1. NCBI lineage: Eukaryota > Metazoa > Chordata > Testudines > Chelydridae > Chelydra > Chelydra serpentina. The sequence continues at coordinate 37,243,014 of JBAIAC010000042.1, forward strand.
TCAACATGTCCTGAGGACTAGCTAGTATACAAAACCTGCCTCCGTCAACCCCACAAACTTGCTTAAACTCTCACCAAAAGTAGAATATGGGGTGCTATTAATGGATATCCCCAACACTGAAAGAGTATTGTACAAAAAGGAGTGATCCAGGCTTAAGGAGTGATCCCCATGAGGAGAGCTCTAGCAAGTATGACATGATGGGTCAATGACTCAGATGATTACTAAAGCTGATATTAAGGAATTACTTTCACAATTCAAGGCCCTGATTGATTGATTTACCCCACTGAACAAAGAATGTGCAGATTTGGAAGACAGTTAATGTGCAAGAAAGAAAGAAAGAAAGAAGGACAGGCTGCTGTATCACATGAAAATGCTAAAGGAGAATTGCAGCTCAAAAAGGGCAGTCTGGAAAAAAGAGAAAAGAAAAATTATCAGAATTAAGGGGGTATCTGATAATCCTGAAAAGGAAAACTGACTCTATGTACATCCCGCCCCTAAACTCTAGGGTAAAGGTAAAAGTAGTGTACATAAGACTCTCTTCTTCCCATTCAGTGTTGATCACAGACTCAGATTTTATTGTGAAGTGCCACTATTATATATAAAAGATTTGAGTATGAAGCAAGCCAAAGCAAAATTCATACTCCAAAGTCACAAACTAGTTTTTTCCCCACAATCTTTCTGCCCTAACTTTAAAAAAAGGAGAAGAGTTCTGGGTGAGATTCCAACAGCATTTTAAAAAATCCTGAAATTTGCTATTGCTGAGAATCTCCCTTTAAATTTTCATTCAGCTTGCAGAATCAGTATTATACTGAAGCAGATCCTCAAGAAAGAAAAACTATCCTTGGGTTACCTGGGACAGAGATCTTACATTCTAACATGCAAGATGATTCTCCAAAGGAAAGAAGCAGATGAAGAGCAAGTGTAAAAATTATGGCAGATGAGGAAACTCAAAGGAAGTATCAAAAAACCCCAAATAAGGTTAAGAGAAATAGAGCTAAAAGGAGAATACCTGAAAAACAACCAAAACAGACTTACTTCGGGTTATCAAAAAAGAACAGGAACTATTAGAACTGGTCAAAAAGAAATTTTGTCAAAATATGCTGTTTCATCAAAATGTATCTGTTTCTATGAAGTTTTGAAAGAGACTTGATAGCCCAGTGGTTATCTAAACTTTTTGTTTAGATAAAATCAAAATGTTTTGTTCCAATTGTAATTTTATATTATGTAAAACAAAAATTGAAATAAGTCATTTCAAATTTTAAAAAATCAAAATGTTCCATTCTGAAAAAATCGAGTTTTGAGAGTATCAGACTAGCCCTATGACAGGGTGCTGGGCAAAGGGTTGCTGATTCAGCGCTCTGTCATACCAGCTCCCATTTAGGCTGAAGGTAACCAGCTCCCTGGCTGGAGGTAACCTGGCCCTAATTGGGGAAGCAGACACAGCTGCCACCTAATTAGCCTGGGGCTGTATAAAAGCCTCAGAGCAAGGACACCAAAGGGGGAGGAGAAAGTAAGGGAAAAGGCAGGGAGTGAAAATAGGGAGGCAGCACTTCCCTCCTGCCTGCAGACAGTGACTGGACAACTCTATATGGTGAAATGGTGGTAGGAACAAGTCTGTGAATAAATTGCACCAGTGGTTGCTAACCCCAAGTGACTTTGTGAATGTAGAAAAGGCAGGAGCCAAGGGGCTCTATTTTTTTCTCAAGATGAAATTTTGTTCAAAACAACACATTTTCACAAAACGTTTCTGTTGGAAAAGATTTAGTCAGAAAATGTTCTTCATATACATTTTTTAGTTAAATTGAAATTAATGGGACCATTCAGAATGAGCAAAGTATTATGCAATGTGAGTATGAATCAGAATGTAAGGTCCAAATTTAGGAAAGCTTATAGGCATACAAGTCCACCTCCATTCAGGAGATTGCTTAAACCCCAAACTGGGTGACTGGGCAACAAAATGGCAGATGAAATTCAATGTTGATAAATGCAAAGTAATGCACATTGGAAAACATAATCCCAGCTATACATATAAAATGATGGAGTCTAAATTAGCTTTTACCACTCAAGAAAGAGATCTTGGAGTCATTATGGATAGTTCTCTGAAAACATCCATTCAAAGTGCAGTGGCAGTCTAAAAAGTGAACAGAATGTTGGGAATCATTAAGAAAGGGATAAATAATAAGACAGAAAATATCATATTGCGTCTTTATAAATCCATGGTACGCCCACATCTTGAATACTTTATGCAGGTCTGTTGCCCCATCTCAAAAAAGATGTATTGGAACTGGAAAAGGTACAGAAAATGGCAACAAAAATGATTAGGGGTATGGAACAGCTTCCATATGAGGAGAGATTAATAAGACTGGGACTTTTCAGTTACGGAAAGAGATGACTAAGGAGGGATATGATAGAGGTCTATAAAATCATGACTGGTGTGAAAGTAAATAAGAAAGTGTTATTTACTCCTTCTCATAACACAAGAACTAGGGGTCATCAAATGAAATTAATAGGCAGTAGGTTTAAAACAAAAGGAAGTATTTCTTCACACAATGCACAGTCAACCTATGGAACACTTTGCTAAAGGATGTTGTGAAGGCCAAGACTATAACAGGGTTGAAAAAAGATCTAGATACATTCATGGAGGATAAGTCCGTCAATGGCTGTTAGTCAGGATGGGCAGGGATGGTGTCCCTAGCCTCTGTTTGCCAGAAGCTGGGAGTGGGCGACAGGGGACAGATGATTTGATAATTACCTATGTTCATTCCCTCTGAAGTACCTGGTATTGGCCACTGTCCTGTCAGAAGACAGGATACTGGGCTAAGTGGACCTTTGGTCTGACCCAGGATGGCCTTTATGTTCTTTTAAAGTTAAACAGGACTTTCATGGAAAGGGTTGCTTTTCTGAATCAAGACCTAAATATAGAGCATTTTAAAAAATACAAGGCGTTAGGGAACGTATTTTAGTTGTTTGATCATTATGCAAAGCTATCTTAAAGTAGTGGCAATTTTTACATCTAGAAGTTGCATATATTGAGCTATCTAATAAAGACAACATTGCCACATACTGAAATCATCACTAAGGCATACTACGGACCAAAAAAATTGCATATTTTTATGCATTACATTGATTTTTTTTGCAATAAAGTATGTTTAGTTCTACATGTCAATTATCATACAACACTCACTTAAATCTTTCTCAAACTATTAATTTTTTTATGTATACATTACAGCTTTGCAAGTCAATATTTTAGATTACACAGATAGCCTTACAAACAAACTGAAATGACATACCTAAATCAAGTTCTTTGCAGTCAGATAAGCACTCGTTCAACAGAGCATTAAAATATATGTATACACTCACAGACTACTGATAGGTAATGGATTAACCAAATCCTTTTACAGACAGACACCACTGTTCGTCATTGTCTTCTCCAAAGATGGCAATGGAGAACTCTCCTTTCATCTTCTCCAAAATGGTGTGTACAAACAATAACAGCAATTAAAATTATACATCTGTAGTAAAAAAACTTAGAGCTCTGTTTAAAGGAGACCACTTGTAAAGGTAAAATAGAATGAAATGAGTATTAATCAGCTAAAAAAAATCATGTTGTTGTTTTTAGATAAGGGACAATAGCTGGTGACTGAACAGCCTTTCCCATAGGCTCTCTAAAGTGGTGAAGGCCAGCTTGGTTGGTTGTTTATTTTATATATGTTTGAAATAAATCTAAATTTGATCCAAAGGCTGTTGCTTAGGCCCATCTCTAGAAGATTGATCTGAACCAGAACACTAGATCCAAAACCCCTCCAGTTTTTTTGAAGTTTGGGTCTGGATTCCAACTTTGTGTCTTTGCTCGATCTCTAATTTAGTTTTTGTTGTTGTTTGTTTATAAAAGTGCCTATCACACAAGACTCTAGGAATAGTAGAGATTTTGAAATATAACAACTCATTGAACAATGTACACACTAATGACTTTGACCTCACAATGACTCTCGAAAGTCCCCCCCAACTTCTGAAAAAAAGCGATGGACCTTACTCTCTGTCCCGAATTCAGCAGGTTGAAAAATACAGAACATTTTTATAAAGAAAATAAAAAAGTGTTTTGTCAAATTTTTGTCCATTCTTTAAGCTTGCTGAAAAACAGGGGAAAAAATCAAAACTTCACAAAATGCTTCCAGCAAAATTTCAGAAATTAGGAACTTTTCAGTAAGGTCTAGTTGACAAGTTCAACAGACATGGCACAATCAGGGGGACCAGAGACAGGTCAATTTTGCAGGCAAGGGCTTCAGCTTCCAAACACTGAAACTTGGCTGTTGATATCAAAAGTGTTTCACTGCTTTTAGCACATAAGGAGAGAAGTGGTCTCACTGATAACCAGGAATCAAACTATATAAGACTTTAAAGATCAATGTTCATTACTGATCCCAGCCACAAATGGGAAGTCAGTTCTTTGTCCTGAATACTGGGCAAAGAGACACTTTGCTGTAGCTTCTGAATGGTCTTCATGGATAGCCCATTGTAGTGACCCAATCTAGTAGAGGTCTGAGTAACTGTGGTTCATCAAAGAAATGACCACAAATAGCTTACCGAATACAGTTGGGAAAATACAAGATTTTGGACCACAATGTCATCTAGGGATCCCAGAGACAATGAGGATGAAAAAGCTTCCCATAGACTTAAACCTATTAGGTAATGAGTAGACAAATTCCCTGAAGTTGTTGCACCAAGAAGTAATGTTTCCAGAAAGAGAAATCTCACAACAATTTCATAACATGAGATTGAGATGTCCTTGCTGGAAGTATGGCACCATTGGAAAAGACTTCTGAAAGCTGACACAACATCAAAGGTAGACACAGCTAGTCTGGAAACAGCTCAGTCTGCCCTGACCAGGGTGGAGAGAAGACATGCGTTGTAAGCTCCCACTGGAAGCTGTTGGAGCCTCAGACTGCAGAGGTCAGGTCTGCCAAGACCCAGGTGAGTACCTGGCTGTCTGCAGAAGCCCACGAGAGGAAGGATTCCTCAGAAATTTCACCTGCCAACTACCCTGGAGAACAAGGGGACCGGCGGACTATGGAGCATGGAGACAGGGTAGGAAGTAGCCCAGCAGAACTAGACATTGACCCGCTGTGGAACTAGGAACAAAGTCAGCGTGGTTTGGAGTGATCCCTGCTGACTCAGTGGTGGATATGCTCACCGCTGGTAGGGCCCTGGGCTGGGACACAGTGGAATAGGGAGGGCCTGGCTGCCTCTATGACCCACCCCCTGCCTGGCAACTAAACCACATTGCCCTGCATAGAAGGGCAACTCTATTGACTTTAGCTGCTAGGCCATATTTCCCTGAACCGAAGGGCAGCCATATTGATTCTGGCCACTAGGCCATGCTGCCCTACACAGAAGGGTGGTCCCATTGACTTTGGCCAGTAAGCCGTATCACTCTGTGCTGACAGGTGGTCCCATTTACTTGGGCCATTAGGCCATACTGCCCTGACTCTAAGAGCAGCCTCCCTGATTCAGCCCATTCGGCTATATGTCCCTGAGAGGAGAAGCAGTCTGTTGGATTTAGCCACAGAGCCATAACAGTCTCTAGGGGGTGATGGGGTATATGTGCCTTGCAACAACAACAAGTAACACAACAGCAGCAGCACCAGACAGAGCTGCTGCAAAAGATCACCGCGCATCAGCAGATTATATGGGAGCTGGCCACCCAAAACCAGACACAGCAGAAGCGCTTGTTCTGGCAGATAGCAGCACTACTGCGGCCGTCCAGAGCACCATCCTGCACCCCAGTGGGGTCAGATGCCGAGAACATCTTGGCTGGCTTCCCCATGCAGCTCACGAAGATGGGGCCCAGCAGCGACCTCAAAGCATTCCTTGTGATATTTGAGCGAGTCACCACCACCACTTGGTGGCCGTTGGAGCACTGGGCTACACTCCTGGCCCTATATCTGATAGGGCCTGCCTAGTCTGCCTACCAGAACCTAGACCCCAAGGAGGCATTGGACTATGGGAAAATGAGTGCAGCCATCTCAGACCAGATTGGCTTTAGCCCAGGGACATACCACCGACGCTTCTACCAGGAACAATACCATCTGGGGCCAGACCGAGGGCGGTAGTCCATTGTCTCCAATACTATTGTTGGTGATGGCTGGAACTGGAGATGACGACTGAAGTCCAAGTGGCTGAGATGGTGGACCTAGAACAGTTTACCCAATTCCTCATGATGCGGGGAAGGAATGGGTGCAGCAACATCTGCTAGCGACTCTTGTGGACGATGTCATGCTGATGGAAGATTACTTGGCTGCCAAAGGGTTGGAGCAGTGACCCCGTAAGAAGGCCCAGGCAGCCAATACTGAATGGATCCCCCGCCAAGCCGAGACAAGTGCCCCAAGACACACCCACCCCCATATAGCCTGCCGACTGGGGAAGACCAGATGGGTGGGCCCCAACCCAGAGAGAAGAATACTGACTGGAAGGATCCACATCAATGAAAATGGACCTGCCGGCTGGAGGAGCCCTGGACCACTGTTATAAGTGTGGGCAAGAAGGACACTTCTGACAGGAATGCCCATTCATGACTGGGTGTGGGTGACGAGTCCCCGGACCAGGAAGAGAGGCCTGGAGATACTTTGGGTCCCCATTTGGATGAAGGGAACCACAATGATGGGCCTGGTTGACTCAGGGTGTAGCCAGATTCTTATCTGAGCTAGTCTGATTGAAACACCAGAGTCGGCAGGCGCAGAGATCCACCTACAGTGCATTCATGGGTACCCCCCTGGGTATGGCTGAAGACCGCCTGACACTAAGAGGTCTGCCAGGTTGGGCTGGCTCGCAAGTTGGCATATCCCATGATCCTAGGGTGTGACTGGCCGTGGTTTCACAAAATATTACGGGAATGCAGCAGCCAACTCCCAGGTGGATGGAAGGGACGGCCAGCAAAGAGGGGGTTGCTAGGCCACCAGTGAACCCCAGTCCCGGAGAAGAGTCCTCTAGCTGCCAGATGCACTGGACTATGCACAGCCCACTGCAGGGACACCTGTGGAGGACACTCAGGTAGAGCAGGAACATGACAGGGATTTCCTCCAGAAAAAGATGGAGGACCTGACCCTAAGCCAGGCTTGAATGCAGGCAACGACCCCAGACCAGAAGAGAGACAAAGCCCCTCAGCTGCTGCAGGGACCCCAATTCAAGACCAAGAATGTCTGCCTCTACTGAGTGGGTAAAGGGAGGGAAGTGGGGAAGACTTCAGGCAGTTGCTAGTCCCACGGAGATTGTGATGGGGCCTCTTGCACCTAGACCATTTGGTGCCCTAGGCGGTGCACCTGGGAAGGGAGAAGACCTTCCAGTAGGTGACACAAAGGTTCTTTTGGCCGGGCATACACTGCAAGATTAAGGACTACTGTGCCTTCTGTCCCGAGTCCCAATGAACCAGGCCAAAGGGGATACCAAAGGCATCCCTAAACCTGCTCCCCATGGTCTGGGTGCCCTTTGAATGCATTGGCCTGGACCTAGTGGGACCCTTGCAGAAAAGCAGGGCAGGATATCATTACATCCTCATGGTAGGTTACTTGGTAGCCCAAGGCCATCCCCTTATCCGCAGCCATGGCACCAAACATCACCACAGAACTCATGAAAATCTTTGCCAGGGTTGGAATACCGTGGGAAATACTGGCAGACCAGGGCACCAACGTGCCATCATGGTTAATGGCCAAATTATGTCGCCTAGTGAACATTCGAGCCCTTAAGACCTTGGTGTACCATCCCCAGATGGATGGGCTCATGGAAAGGTTCAACAGAACCCTGAAGATAATGCTGAGAAATTTGTGGGGGATGACCCCCAGCACAGGGACATATTATTACCAGCTCTTTTGTTCACAGTATGGGAAGTACCCCAAGCACCTCCGGGTTTCTCCCCCTTTGAGCTCCTCTACAGGAGGGAGCCCAGTATCCTTGACTTCCTAAGGGAGACTGGGAGGAACAAGAAACACAGGTCACGGGGTTGGCCTGCTATGTTTTGCAACTGTGCGAATGGCTCCAAACGCTGGGGAACTTTGCCCAAGAAAACCTACAACAGGCACAACGTACACAAGAGTGACAGTACAACAGAGGGGCCACGCTATGTAATTTCGAGCCTGGAGACCAGATGTTACTCTTGTTACCCTCCACGGAGTCCACTCGGCCACGCTGCCCTGCACAGAGGCAGGCAGTCCCATTGACTCTGGCCATTAGGCTGTATCGCCCTGCGCTGAATTGTGGTCCCATTGGCTTGGGGCATTAGGCCATAATGCCCTGAGAGGAGGAGTGGTCCGTGGGACTTGTTCGCAGGGCCATAACAGGGTATACTTGCCCTGAGACAGTAGGGCACATTTAATACATTAACGAACACATGTTAAATTAAGGGTCTGCTTCTCAATTTTCCTATTTTGATGTGCCATTCTATGCCACTCACATCTAGGAGCATAGAAGAGCTAAACCTAGGGTTATAAGACATCACAAACCCTCCTTTGTTTACTTGAGAGCAATCTCCATGATACTTTCAGTTTATGGGTTCCTATGTGATATTATGAATGATACCATATATATTCCTGAGCCTTCAGGAGGCAATGCGGAGTGAATATTTCATTACTCTCAGCTTTTAAGTTACGCAACACTGTGCTGCAGGTTTTGGAGAAGGGAAAAAATGAATAAAAAATTCTTCCAAATCTATGAAACCTTTAACAATAGGAATTATTTTACACAAACAGTGCCCTGTCTTGAATGCAACAATTTGAAAATCAATATGGTGTTTTAGCTTTAAGCATTTTAAAGCTGCAACTGACTGGTTTACAGAGCATCTCTTTGATACAACTTCATCCCTAAATATAGAGGACCACCAACCAAAAGTGAAAAGAAGCTCAGCAACAAGAAAGCTAAAATGACTACTAATGAGATAACATGCATTGCACTGAGTCACGTTCAGGAATTGAAAACCCTGTCATACGTATAGCCATCTTGCCATAGAAGAAAACGGTAAAGGAGAGCATAACAAGTGAAAACACTGAGTATATTAACTCAAAATCTGGGATCAGTGCCAAGAACATCTTCATAAGGTAGAACACTTTAGCAGTTTTCACACACACACAAACACACAAGGACAGATGTTGTGGGAAATTCAGACCCTAACCTGCATGGAGAGGAAGCTGCTGTTTTCCCACTAACCTAAGGCACTTGTTCAGTGGTTCTAATAACTCAGATGGAAAAAAATGGTCAAGTGCTAATAAATACCAAAGACTTTTTCAACTAAATGAGTGCCTCAATGGCTTCTGCAAAATGAAGGTCATGTCTGCCAGTCACTGATGAGGTGATAGGCTCTTGTCTATAAGATTTCCTTTGACAAGAAGACGTTGGAATGCAAATTCACTTTAGGGACAATTTCTCATTTAATTGAACTGACCAACTTCAAGCTGATCTAAATGATATACTAATGAAATGCAATCTAAAAGGTACAGTTATTCCTGCCCAGAATCAAATCATTATTACGAGGTGGTAGTGTTATTTTGTCAAGGAATGGAATCAGAAATTATTCCTGTATAATTGCCAGCAGTTCATTCTCATCACAGTGTAATACTTGAAATTCTTTGATCCCATTAAATTATGTGCTATGGGTCAAATTCAGAACTTCTTAGTTCTTCAGGGAAGCTGTCAACTAATTCCCTCCCTGTGACCTGCGAAGTCATTAACCTCTCTTCATTCAAATCACCCCTTTAAGACTCATGTTGTCTTTGATACCCATAAGAAGTGAGTCTATGAATTACTAATCTATTTTCAATGACTTTTGATCAAAATGATCTAATCATGTGATCTCATTGCTGTAACCCATGTCCTTTCTCAACCCATCTGTTCCTTACTGTTTGTTAATCCCACTCATCCTATCACACCTAAAATTAGATCTTCAGATCAGGGAATCTATATTACTGTAAATATATATATATAAATAAATAAAAATGATGATGAGTTCAATGGAAATTTTTAACTGAGTAAAGATAGCAGGATTTGCCCTTATAAATTTATGGATGCTTTCAGAATTCTTGTATATCTTACTGTATCTCTCTCACATTTATATGATAAGAGAACAACATAGCAAAGATGATCAATCCTTCTCAACCCCCTAAAGATGCACAATTGTCACTCTGATAATTGCCACAGAATAATTTTTCTATCAGTGCATAATGTTCTGAAGTGTATAGTCCCCATGCAGTGTTCAGTAGGGAGCTACTAAAAGTGTCTGCTGAGCTGAGAATGTCTGCCCCCAGTGAAAAGTCTGTCACTAAACCCAATCAATAGGGGCTCAGCTGCAGGGAATTACTCTGTTGTGAGGGAGTACAAGAGACAGGAACTTTGTGAGTCATTTGTTGCGGGCTTTGGGAGTGATCTTGGAACCAGAACATCAGTACATAATGTATTGAGGGGACAGGAACTTTCTTGATAGTTTTTATGTGACCGTCTTTTGCAAGAAACTTCATCCTTAATTTCAACCAAAATCTGTAGGTTGTTCTTCCCTGGGCTGCATCTTACCTCAGTGACACATTTTATAAATCAATAGGGTATTTTTTTAAAGTGCATTTAGAATTCAGATTTTTCTTTTTAACTTTTGTATGCACTGGAGGGCTCCTTATTACTATGAGAAGGCATCAGGGACAACAAAAAGCTGTTTTTGTTTTGGCAAACAGTGTTCCAAATGTATTATGAATTAGAATTAATGCACTAGAGAATTTGCAGAGAAAAAGGTATCACATTGGCATGTTGTTTACCTCAGTATAGGATTTAGCACAGGGAAAGCAATTCAAAGATAAAACTCTTTTCAGAGGAAGTTCTAACTACACCAGTTATGACAGCAGGCCTGATAGTCATTATTATTATTAAGAATAATGCCAGTTAGTCTATTTGCCTAGTTAGACTGACTATCCTGAACAGTACTACTATGAGTTTAGCATGAAACTAGGTAATACTGACTATCCTGAACTAATACTATTATGCGTTTAGCATGAAAAGGACTTGGGTTAACAAAGAAATCCTTAGCTATACTGCCTATGTGAGTACACTTACTCTTATCTTTAGTCTGCTGCTGTAGCCATAGACAATGTATAAACTGCGGTCATATTTTAGTAGAGTTATATTCTTCCTAGTATTTCTTTTCTTTAGCATACTCTAAAGATTTGCACACCATATCAACCTGCTGTGCCCAACTTCTACCATCCTATGGGACAGAATACTGCTCCTCTTGCCGCCCTAGCATATGGGGGCATAATGGGGATGTAGCCAGAGGAAGGAGTGTGGTCAGATCAGTGCTGCAGTCCAGCTACTCTTAGCTGCTACAGTGGTTTCTAGGAGGCCATTGTGAAGTAGTGGCAATTACAGTTTTGCCCTCTGCTTTTGTCATTTGTTGCAAGATGCTGCAAAGTAACGAAAATGTTCTTAAATCTTTGAATTGTAAATGGAATAATAATAATACCTAACTCTTATATAGCACTTTTTATCTGTAGATTCTAAAAGCTTTCTATGTTGAGGATTTTTGGGCATATATTCTACATATGTCCTTGTAGGATCAGGGTCTAAATGTAAAGTCAACCCTCATTTTTATTTTCTTTATAAAGCAACTGCAGGATTACTTGTGTGAAAATGTATGCTGATTTGGGGCTCTACAGCATATACACCTTTGTGGATAATAGCTGGTGAAAAAATGTAACTTGCCATTTTATTAAATAGATATCTTGGGGGTATTTTTGATGGTTTTCAATAAGTTTGCTTACCATGGTAAAATCTTATTCCTATATTTGCATATTACAGAAAGTAAATTTAATATTTGCATTACATTTGCATAATTACAGAAAGTACATTTTTGATAGGAATTAATGGAACAAGCCACACAAAGACATAGGTTTAGAAAAAAATAACATAACCTACGATTCACACTTATAAAATACATTCTTTGGTTGATCAAAAATATAAAAGGAAGAAGAGGAACCAATGGAAAGAATGTTATTCTCATCATGAAATATAATGTATTATCATTCCTTTGTTCTAAGATAGTCGTCCCTTTTGCATTGCATTCTTTCTGTTATAAGGATTTAACTACTATGGATGGTCATTTGACATAGTACTTTAGGATATGATCTGTCAGGAGGTGACCTATAGTGTATCCATTTTTCTTGTTTGTTTCATTGTGTTGCCTGAAGATGGGTTTGTATTTTGCTGATTTATGTTCTGATATGAACTACATTTACATTGTATGTTCTTTCGAAACGCAATGAATTCAGATTAGATGAGAAACATAGATTAAAAAACTCTATCTTTTTTTTTAGTTAATTACAGGAAATTTAGCAGGGAGCCTGAAGTTAAAATGATTAATATTTTCTAATTTTTCTGACACATTATTTTCCAGTAGCATAGTTTATTTAAAATAGCAAATAGCAGCACTCAATCTGTTACATCACAGCAAAATATACATAATATATATAAACGGATTGCTCACTATCTAGAATCATCCCATTTGTGTCAAACCATGTATTGTGTCTATAAACAAATACAGTCTATTGTTTTCTTCATTTGTTAGCTTCTCTCAATCTCTGGGACTACTATTGAGTTCCATGGGCTTTGGATCCGGTCCCATCTTTCAGAATAATTGTATGCAGGATTGGAGCTCAATACAGTTTTTGTGACAGAAGCTGGAGAATGACAAAAACCACATACAAGCCTCTATCCTGCACCATAATTTGCTGGCTTGGTCTCCGGTGCCCAGTATGATTCCTGAGATTGCATAATTTATAGACCTCCCCAACACATTATCAATACTTAATATTCTATTACACCAGTTTATAATGTCCAGATAAAGCAACATCAATATAGGCAATTCTAGCCCCAAAATATAGTTAGTACCCCAAAAGGCCCCTTGCTAAAATATAAATAAGATTAATATATTAAAATATGGGACATTGTCCATAGTGGAGGCCTGAATGGAGATCAGTAAGGGAGGGATTACCATAAGAAAAACAAGATGCTAAAGAGGCCATGGAAGAAGGTTGATCGAGAACAATTTTAGACCTATTGCTAGTTTTTGTCATTTGTTGCAAGATATTGTTGGGTAATTGAAAGATTCTTAATTGTTTGAATTTTAAATGTAATTGTAATAATTAATATCTAGTGCTCATATCATGCTTTGCATCCGTAGACCTCATTGTACTTTGCAAAGGAGGCATTTTATCCCCTTTGGACAGAAAGGGAAACTGAGAGACAGGGGGCAGGAAGATTATAGTGACTTGCCCACAGTCACACAGAAGGCCTGAGACAGAGCCAACAATAGAACCCCTGGGTAGAACTTGGTGAATTTTTGGTTTTGTCTGAAATTTTCTAAAAGAAAAATGCAGATTCGGGCTGACCAAAACATTGAGCAACTTCATGTCAATTTTGGCTAATCGTTTTGGTTGGAGGGGAAAAAAGGGGGGAAATGTCAAATTTGTTTTTGTTTCAACATTTCTTAAATGAACCATTTTGATTTTGGGGGTTGATTCACAAGGGGAGGTAGATGCAACTGGCATCCATGTTGTCATTGAGATTGACTCTGTAGCCTGGTGGTTAAAGCACTTGCCTAGGTGGGGAGAGAACTCCTTGGATCCAATCCCTGTTCCAGTGAATATTGAATTATTTATACAAAGTAAAACAGTGTCAACAGGAGAGAACAAGAGACCCCTGCTCCAGAATACTCTCTAGCTCAGTGGTTAGATCACTTACCTAGTAATAGGGAGACAGGTTTAAATTCCTTGTTCCAAAGTGGGATTCAAACTGGGGTTTCCCACATCTCAGCTAAATGCCAACATCACTGGGTTATTGGGTATAACGATTTCTCTATGTTGTGAATGTTGGTGGTGCCTAAGACCCCTTGTGACTCTGACCCTTTGCCATTATTTAAAAAAAAAAGGTTAAAAATGCCTGAATTTAAAACAAAATATTTAGTCTGGGGTTAAATTAAACCTTTTGTTTGACCTAAAATGAAATTCTTTTGTGACTTTTCAATTTGCTGAAAATTCTGAAAAAATATGGTGTTGTGGCAACTGGAAACAGTTTTATTTTGTAACTGAAAATATCAGTTATTTGCACACCTCTACCCATGAGGTCTAATTGGTGGATTTTTTAAATAAAAAATCCTGGACAATGTTGCAGTGCTTCTAAATATATTATCTGAAAGCCACGTTCAAACTTAAACCCAGTAATACAATTGGATAAGCCGACCTCTGCACTCTGGCAGAGCCACATTAAAATCAGATAGAAACTGGCAGACCTGCATCAACTATGCTGCAGCCTCATTCTCTGACTACATTTTTAAAAATCAATTTTCCACTAAGTGAAGCAAATCAAGACAGCGCTATAGAGGGTAAGTTAGCAGGTCAGCCCATGGGCTTGTCTGAAAATTAGAGGCAATCAAGAAACTGGAAACAATTTTTTCTTGCCTGCTACTCAGTGGAAATAAGTAAAATAAAATATTTTTTAAGGTCTTGGGAAACAGAACTTGGAGAATAAATGTAGAGAATACATGCTTTCTTAATATTACCACAGTTGATACATGGGGCCATTGAACTGAAAAAATTACCTTAAAATGCTGGAACAGGTAATCTAGGAGTTTGTTAGATTGTCAAAACATTTCCATTTTGAGGGTTTAGAATGTCTTTGTGTTATACTGTGTGATTTGAATAAATGTGGATTTAGTGTCATCAAGAAATAGTTAATAATTGCCTAGCAAATACAATAATTATGATACTGATCCCACAATTTTTTTCTGTCCACACTGAATCCTTGGAGGTTCTTACTTCTCAGCTGATTCGCTGCCGGATTTACCTTAGTACTTAAAATATGAATCATGACACTTCTTTCAAAGCTACTGTACATCAGACCCTGAATGATTTATAACTGAAAAGAGCAGACATTGTACACAAGCCAAAAGTTCACAGTCTAAGACAGGCTATCAGAACTCTGTTGTACAGCATGTACCATTTTACTAGGCAGCTTATTAATGGGAAAATAACTGTTCTTAGGTGTCACATTTAACCCAGAAAAGGGTCAGATTACACATTTTATAATGAAGGAAAAACATTGATGTGGACACAGAAACAATCAGACGTGAACACTATGGTATGATTAGAGGCTGCAACTCTATTTAAAATTAGCCAGAATAACCATCCCTAACTACCTGGCCGTGTTGTTCCAGTGCAGAACTCAATGGGCACCAATGGCACCAGGTAATATACACCTGACAGTGGGTATAAAGGCCATATCCCTCTACACTGCGAGGCCTGCCCTGACTGGAAGTCCCAACCCATTCCTCTTCTCTACTAGTGGTAGGAGAGAGAAGATAGGGGGAGCTGCACAATACATAGGGTATGTCCACACAGCGAGCTGACAGCCCATGGCAGTGAGTCTCAGAGACAGACTTGGGCATATGGGGCACTCACTATAGTGCCAAAAAATAGTGAACAACCCCCCTCACTTCAGAGCCCAAGCTCCAGCCCGAGCTGCACGGGATACACGATTATTTTTAGTGCCATAGTGCAAGCCCGCCAAGTCCCAGTCTGTTGACCAGGGCTCCGACTTGCTGCTGCTTGCTATGTGTTGTGCAGCTTGTGGCTCACAAAGCTACCACACGTAAGCCATGTTCTGCTAGCACTCCAGCCAATCACCTGACCCCAGCACCACTCTTACCCCCAGTGCCCAATGGCAGCAGTGGTAAGTCAGATAGGCTCTGGAGCCCAGGCTCAGATGCAGCATGTGACCCACCCCACACCTTGTGTAGCATGTGGAATGGCGGTAAGGGGAAAAAGAAAGAAGCAGCCCCCTTCACCTGCTGAAGGCAAGTGGGAGAGGGAGGGAAAGTAGAGAGAGTATGTTTAGCACTGCCCTACTTGCTCTTGTTTGAGATCACTCCCTTCCCAGAGGATAGACACTGTCTCCACTTCTCCCGGCTCCATCAAAGTTACACAGGGTCTATCAAAGTGAGCAGTTTAAAAATGGGTTTCACATTGGTTTTCAATGTGGAACAATATAAGATGCTTACAGCTGATTTCTCTAGTGCTCTGTAATGGAGGAATCTTTGACGGATTGTCCTGCAGTTTGTTGAAGGGAAAAGGGATGCTAAATGGGTAAAGTCCTATAGAAATGTTGAGTGCCTACAAATCCTACCGAATTCAGGAAGTTCTGGGTTCCTGGCACTTGTCAAGGATGAGTGATTAATATCAAAACAATGGGCCTAATTCTGATTTCACTTAAGATGGGTTCAACAATACTGGGCCTGGTTCCCAACTGCATCATACCTTGCATAATCATGTACGTGTTTGCCAGTCAGACTGGTATTATCTCACACACATCCAGGTATCAAAGGCTTCATAGGTGCAAGGTAGTGCAAGGTAATCAGACCCACCGACTCCAGGTGTGACTCCAATTTACACTGGTGTTCAGTGTAAAGCCAGATGGTTTCAAACTCATTATTGAAATAGAGACAGACAATGGCTCTTGAGGTCATCTGTATTTACAAATCCAGCACTGCTTGTAAGTGTCCTTTGAATAAAGAGGGAAATTCCTTTCCTTCAGAGATATAAGTCTGAGCTAAAATGACAGTGTCAAATCCTTCACCTTCTTCCTGTGCTCTGCCTGCAAGGACCGCACCTTACAATATTGACCACATAAAAGTGAAATAGCAAACATGATTTGCAGTTTAAACCTTTCAGATGAAGAATGAGGACAGATATTAACACTTATTAATTGGGCTGCAAGAAATAACAGCTCCCAGGTGATACATTTTCCAATATGTCCAATAAACTTTGTGCGTGCTGATTTTGTACACATGCCTTGCATTTTTAACAAGTAAGCATTATTTTAGAACTAAACTAATAATATCAGTATGGACATCTTTGAAGAGGGTATGCACATTTTTGCATATCATGTGAGTGTAAATCAGCACAACCCTATTTCAGCAACAGAACAGTGAAATGGTTCAGGGGTAATGTGAATTAGCATCTGCATTTCACCTGAGTTACTAATACACTGGACCTATTGGGGAGAACAATACCTCCTTAGGGGAGGTGAGCCTGGGAGACCAGTTAGTTCCTCCAGAGAAAGCTGACTGAGGTAATTAAATAATCAGGCTGGTGGGCTGGGTGAGATAAAGAGTGTAATTAGTCCATCAGCCTAGTGGGATAAAGAGGCACAGGAACAAAGTGCCAGAGGGAGGGGAATAGGGCTAGCTGAGTGCAGCCTCACAGAGGCCTCAGAAAAGAGAGATGTTTGCTCCTCAGATCCTGAGAAGATAGCCTAAAACATAGGGGATATTGTAAATAGACAGTTTCACAGGCCTGTAAGCATGCTACTGGTAGCAAATACACAGCATGGTTCACATGCTACCAGTAGAGTTTGAGCCAGTTTTTGTGGTACAGAGAGGCAGGAGAAGAGCCTGCCTTGCTGCAGTGCTTTCCATAAACGGCAACCTACCTAAGACTCTAATCTCAGCCTGTAAAGTCCTGGCTTTTGGCAATGGAACTTGTTGATCCACAAGACCATGACACCTCCCACACCACCATTCTGTAGAAATACAGAAGCAAAATAATGTCTTTGCCCAGGGACATTTCACCTCAATTTCCTCCCAACTTGGTTCAACCCCTCCTTAATTTTGATATCTATATTTTTGAATGACTGCAGAGTGTGTTGGTTTCCATGCACTTTTAGCGGGGATTTTGTTGCATTTGAGGACACTAGTCCACACTCCATACTCAGACAAAATTCCCTTGGGCCACATCATAAATTTTCTTGGAGTAAGGAGTTCTCGACTGTCATAAAGTAGCCTCTATTTGGTAGTTGTTAGACTCTATCAACTGCCACATGGATGCTAATGCTTGAAAAGTGCCTGTGAAGATCTTTTTGTGCACACTGCAAATTGTGCCTGTACAAATGGAAGCCAAATTAAGGCCCCTTTGTATATTTTGTCCTTAATAGACTTGACTAAAAACTGGATTTCTGTTCCACAGTGTAACAGGGTGGCTTACCCCATGGGCTGTAGAACCTGGGGTTAAGCCAACCTGATTGAATGAGCCCCACCTGAGAGGGAACAGGAAATTCCCCAGAAGGAGCCCAGGCTTAAGAGGTGATAAAGCCCAGCTGGGGAAAGAGCTAGAGTGAGAACTAGGCAGGAAGCTCAGAAGAGTAAGGAAAGCTTTTCAGGCAAGGAGAGACTCGGTGAGTAAAGGAGTGAATGGAGAAGCTCACTAAGCAGGGAGGCCTGGGAGAGACCTTGACTAGCCAAGGAAGTGACTTGGAGGCCCAGAGGGGAAACTTGAGACAAGGTAGAAAGTGGGCAAGGGAAAACCACAGCAAAAGTAAAGGAGCAGATGTACCTGTTCAGTACAGGGCCCTGGTCTGGAACCCAGAGTCAAAGGTAGGCCTGGGTTCCCCTGCTAGCTCCAAGGAAGGGGGCATTACAAGCCCATAGAAAGGGTTACCATGTTCAGCAAGGTGACTGCTGGCTCAACTGAAGACAAGCCCCAGAGAGGGTGAAAGGACTTGTTTCTGTTGAAGACAATTTTGTACTCTTAGTTTGGGACAGCTGGATCCCAGAAGAGATGGGCTAAAGATGATGACCCAGCTTGGAGGATTGAATTACCAGGCAAAGAAACCGCCATGGTGCTGGATCAACCATCTGCGAGAGATCTGCGATGCCAAGCCTGGCCACGATGGGGAACCTAGGAGTGAGTAGACTTGTTTACACAGGAAATTCTGAAATTTAAAAAAAAATTATTCAGAAATGGAATGCCAAATGGAATTTTCCAGTGAACTGGGAATTCCAAAAATTTATTTAGAAAAACTCTAACCAGCATTTTGCTCAGATTTTTTTTGAAACATTTTTGAGGCTCCCTGAGCTGCTCAGTGTCTTGGCAACCTGATTTATCAGGGCTTCTGGGATGCTGAGGAAATGGTGACCCTGGTTCTGGTGGGGTGCCAGGGAGCCAGAAGCCTCAGTCTGGGCTGTTGAGGACCCGGGAGCTTGGGAGTTCAGGCTCCCAATGCTTTCCAGGCTCCCAGCTCCCTGTCAGCCAGCCAGGTGGGCTGGGTGTGTGAGCTGGTAGGAAACCAGGCAGGTATTAGTGAAATCAACATGTTCCCACAGAACACTTTGATTCTGTTGCATCAGCATTTTCCAATGGAAAAACATTTTGTCGGAAAATTTCTGACCAGCTCTAATTCTTAACGAGGAAGGTATTGGTTGTTCTGCAAGAGTTTTAGGATATGCACAATTTAAGTCATTTGTAGCATAAAGAATTTGGGTTGGCTTTTTTTTTGGTCATCAGCTACTAGAAAGGAGGAATAATGTCTCAAAAAATCAGGCTTGTTTTCTTTCAGCACTGTAAATGCATAACAATGAGTGACACTGATACACATTGTACACAGTCAGCATGCATTTGTGAATCAAATCCGAACAAATAAATTTTCAGGCTGAATTTTATGACTCATTAAATGTTATTAGTGTCAAAATAATCTGTGCTGTATTTTCTTCATACTCTTTAAATCTGTTAGACATGCCTGTCATTTTTATTGAATACCACTCACTACTCCCTGTGTGCAAGGGTATTTATCAACATTGTTCTCTATAACTGTTCTCTATAATTCATTCTGAAGACTCTAAACTGAGTAATACCCATCTGTTTTGGCAGTTCCTCACTGCTGCAGGGAGTGTAACTATTTGGTAAGATGATACCACTTATTTTTCAAGGTACTTGTTAAACCAGGAAAGTAATGGTGACTTCAAATGAGTTATGCTTGCTTTCATATGCTCTCAACACAATCTTACTTAATTTGATTGGAGCCAATTAAATTTTCTGTTGTGAGGTTAATTCTCTTTAATATTCAGTCATTTAAACAATATATAATGGCATAAGATAGAGAGATCACACTGTATATTTTGTACACAGCCCTCCCTGAGGTAGAGGATGGTATGGCACTGCAGTATTCCAGGGGATAGTCTGAAGGCACAATCCCTTCTGGTGAACATGGGATGTGCTGTGCTATTGAATACATATATAATGGGTTTGGGAACATAGTCCTGCCTCCTTAGATTCTCTTATGTCCTGAGGGCAGTAAGAGTAAGTAGATCCTGTGTTTCTTGAGCATAGGAACTTCATCCTCCATTGCACAATCTGCTAAGGTCAGACACAGGCTCATTAGATACAGTCTCTATAAAGACATATACCTATGTCACTGGGTTAGTATAAATCAGTTTACCTTTTACCTTGGTTCACAAAGAAGCCATGTCTATTCACTCACCTTTTATGGAGTAAACCAGATGATCTTGAGGAATGTTACTTCTGTTTAATGCAGCTTTTTCTTTTCTCCCAAGAATGACTGTCTTTCTTTTACTGTATATGCATTTCAGGCATACATCAGTAACTTTTTTAACTCAGGAGCTTTTTGATGGATGAGCGTATTGTTTGTTCAAAAGTTGCCATGCATTCCCGTTTAGAGATTTGCCAGTTGTTTCAGTGGTTCAAGAGATGGTCCAGTGCTATATGGGCTTAATAGGTTGTATCTACTACATGTGACTCAGTAACATTTATAGTAAACTGAATGAGAATGGGATCCTGTGGAAAAAAATAGTATGTGATCACACAGTTAAAGACTGTATCATGGGGTATACTCACAAGGGGCTGAATTAAGGTTGAATGGGCAGCCTTAATTCTGACATTTCCTAACTTTTGAATGCTTGAGTTTGCAACCTTAACATCTTAAAATGTAATTTTTGGTATGTAGTTTGCTAGGTTTTTTTTTAAAAGCAAACTGAAAATAACAGGATGTCCATCATGTGGAACCCTACTAACTGCCACCTTATTCACCACCAGAGTTAAAAGCTTTAGTTTCACCACATACATCTGTCATTTAGGCTAATGGCACAACTGATAGAAGTATTAGTTTCTCATCCTCCACATTGGCCAGCCACTAGAGGGAAATAAGGCACATATTTTGCCAGTGGGTTTCAAGCTTTTTTTCCTGACAGCTGAAGATTAATGAGACTCTGGAATCCTGGGTTCTATTCTGGGCTCTGAGGAGAGCGTCCTCTAGTGATTGCAGGTCCTTCTACTTCTGTCCCTCACACAACCTTATTTTTTTGCTCCCTCCATTCCAGCCTTTCCTTGTCCCAGACCACCTCTGCTCCTTGGCCTCCCTTGGCTCCATGTAATATAATTCACAAGGGCTGAATTTGTCTCAGAGTGGCCAATAAAAGTTGATGCTAAAGAAAATCTCTATTCTAATGCTGCAGAACATCTTCTGGATATCTCCTAAATCCTCCAAATTTGTTCACTTCCCAGGCTCATCCAATAGACTGTCTGGATGTTTTGAACCTTCAATTTATTCTGCATATCATCCATCTTGTAACTTTAGAATTTATTGTGACCATAATTAGATCTTCTTGCCCTATAGCTTTTCTTTATTAAGAGCCCAATGTGATCAAAACTGTAATTGGTCTTCCAGGCCACAAAACCTTGAAATCTTATGGATGCTGGTCCTTTGGTTTGCAGAAAGTTGAGATTCTCAAAATGGAGAGTAGAACAAAGAGAAATATAAATGATGTTTACATTCAAACCCTCCCCCAAGCCCATATCCCACCACAAACCTTGCCCTTTGAAAACAGAGTCCAGAAGTCTAAAGAGTTTCTGAATATGATTTGATTGATTAAAACTAAGCTATATGATAGTTGTATGTATTTAAATTCTGATTTAGGTTGACAGTGTACAGGAGGACTGCTGAATCCACATGAAACCCCATTGACTTAAGTGCATTTCTGCAGGCACAGCAAGCCATCCACAGACTGACATGTTCAGTATCGGGTCCCTAACTCTAATGTAAGCATTAAACATTAATTTTACAAGTTGACATGAACAGCTTTCTGTACAGTTTTTCTGAAGTAGATTTCAAGGCAAGTAGCTTTTGAGTTTTATTGCTGGATTCATGAGAATTGCTTTATCTTTAGATGGGATTGTTCTGCAGGTACAATACATACCAAGAAAGCCACCATTGTATCAATTCCATTGATGCCATTCCAAATCGTTGTTCCTAGTCCACGCATATTGGAGTTAATGTGTAAGTAAAATATGTAGGATGTGATGTGATTTTTATAATAGACCTAAGTATTCTTTTACAGCAGATTGATATGACTTTCAAGTATATTTTCAATGCCTTTGTGGTGGATGAAACATCACAGTGAAAAGTTACACAAGTGGGTTGAAAGTACGATTTGTTTTTCCTCCTGGAGTGACTTCCAGTACGGCAGAATGGGCAGGTTTCCAAATATCATAGCTGTGTTTGTGACTGGATAGCAAGAATCTCAGGTGCATCAGTGATTTTGTTTTTAATGTCTGCTTTTCTGCAGAAAAGACCCACTTTAACTAAATAAATCCATGCATTAGAGGCAAGAGGTGCTCAGTATATCCTCAACTTCAGTTGATTCCAGTGAGAGCTCAGGGCACCTCACAGGATCTGGCACTTTACAAATGTAGAAAAAAGACTTGAATGGATGATCATGTTTCTCAAAAGCAGTAGTTTTTGCATGGATAAGAGTCACCAGAAAACTTAGGCTTTATGTCCACTGTATTAAAGTATATTTTGACCAGCACCATATCTCTGCTAATCAGGAGGTGAGAGATTTTTTTTTGAAGTGCTCAAACAGCAATGAGAAGGTGTACCTTGAAAGGCACCGGCAACAGTACACTTTGGGATGTAATCCAAGGAGGAAAGGGGAAAGGAAGGGCGGAATAAAACCAGAGATAAGCAAGAAGGGGGCAAAAAAAGGAGATGGTGGTTGACAAGGGCTAAGAATCATAGAATCATAGAATCTCAGGGTTGGAAGGGACCTCAGGAGGTCATCTAGTCCAACCCCCTGCTCAAAGCAGGACCAACCCCAACTAGATCATCCCAGCCAGGGCTTTGTCAAGCCTGACCTTAAAAACCTCTAAGGAAGGAGATTCCACCACCTCCCTAGGTAACCCATTCCAGTGCTTCACCACCCTACTAGTGAAAAAGTTTTTCCTAATAGCCAACCTAAACCTCCCCCTCTGCAACTTGAGACCATTACTCCTTGTTCTGTCATCTTCTACCACTGAGAACAGTCTAGATCCATCCTCTTTGGAACCCCCTTTTAGGTAGTTGAAAGCAGCTATCAAATCCCCCCTCACTCTTCTCTTCTGCAGGCTAAACAATCCCAGTTCCCTCAGCCTCTCCTCATAAGTCATGTGCTCCAGCCCCCTAATCATTTTGGTTGCCCTCCGTTGGACTCTTTCCAATTTATCCACATCCTTTTTGTAGTGTGGGGCCCAAAACTGGACACAGTACTCCAAATGAGGCCTCACCAGTGCCGAATAGAGGGGAATAATCACGTCCCTCGATCTGCTGGAAATGCCCCTACTTATACAGCCCAAAATGCCGTTAGCCTTCTTGGCAACAAGGGCACACTGTTGACTCATATTCAGCTTTTCGTCCACTGTAACCCCTAGGTCCTTTTCTGCAGAACTGCTGCCCAGCCATTCGGTCCCTAGTCTGTAGCAGTGCATGGGATTCTTCCGTCCTAAGTGCAGGACTCTGCACTTGTCCTTGTTGAACCTCATCAGATTTCTTTTGGCCCAATCCTCTAATTTGTCTAGGTCCCTCTGTATCCTATCCCTACCCTCCAGCGTATCAACCACTCCTCCCAGTTTAGTGTCATCTGCAAACTTGCTAAGGGTGCAGTCCACACCATCCTCCAGGTCGTTGATGAAGATATTGAACAAAACCGGCCCCAGCACCGACCCTTGGGGCACTCCACTTGATACCGGCTGCCAATTAGACATGGAGCCATTGATCACTAAGGAAATGGAAGGGAAATACTGGTAGCTGTTAGCATCTAGCGTAGACGGATTTTAGCATCTTTAAAATGTGCTAGCTGGTCATAGTCTACCATAGGGACTGCTTCAAAACATACCTCCCTTAGGGTTGACCATGACCAGAGTATATGTTTATAAAAATCTTAAAACTTGTCTACTCTAGATGGGAACACATTTAAATAGCTCTTAATTAAAACACATTAGCTAACTTTTTAAACAAAACCAGAAATCCCAGCAAAACCTTTTATTTTTTTCCTAGTCTCGTCAAGGTCCAGTTGATATCAAACAATGTAATGCATCTGGTTTCTAACTGGTAACCAGCACAGAACAGAGTGTACTGGTGTGATGTGATCATGTCAGTTTGCCTTTTCTAGCAGGCAAACCATATTATATGGTTTGCGACAAACCATATTTTCTGCGACAAACCATATTGTATGGTTTGTCGCAGATATAGCTTCTGGGTGTTCTGCAATAGTCTATCCAGTCTTTGACCCATGCTTTCATATATGTATACTGCAGGTAGGTCTATATCTACTACAATCTGTCCATGGAGCCTAGACGCTTTGATTTCACTTACATCTATGTGACCTTTTCCTTTCGTCCTAAGTACTTAGGCACCTAACTTCCATTGATTTCAAGGAGAGTTAGGCACCTAAATACTTTAAAGGATCTGGGTCTAAGTAAAAACAGAATAAATCAACTTAGTGAGTGGCCCACAATACACACATTGTACTCTACTCAGTCACAGGAAACTGCCCATCATTATCACATAATATATGACTTTAGTTTGAAACCTAAAATCCAAATCAACTGGATAATAATGGGGGTGGGAGACAGAACGAGTAAGGGGGAGAGATGCAGGTCCAGCAGAATGTCACTGCTGACATATCCCATGGCAAACCATTGATTAAAAATTGCTTATGAATTCATAAGCATTGTTTTTTCTGTGCATGATGAAACTGATCATCCATTGAATGTTTCCTAAGATCATTCATGTCATGGGTTTATAACAAATATGTAATAGGAAGACAATAGATTTTGTTTTAGTGCCGTGTATGACATTGTTTTTTAGGCTTTAACCAACTGGGATTATTCCGAAGCAATCTGTGTTTTGTTAAATTGTAATGCATGGCCAAAATTGCTGATTCAAGCTTACTCAAGCTTTTACACGTAAATGCTCTGATAAGCTTGAACTGTTCAAACTGACAATCATGCCACTACCTAAATTTAATTCAGCTACTTCACTCAGGTTTTGAGCTGTAGTCAACCATTCAAGTGTAGTATGAATTCTTGGGACATAATGTCATTCTCAGCAAGCTGATGGGCACAGGTCAATAACTTCTATTCATCTCTGTAATTCTGTATCTTATTAACTCAGCAATAATGCAAACTCAGCAATGGAGAGGAAAGCAGAATTCTTCATTGGACTATACTTTTAGGTTACTGCTCTCTTAACTTTTTAGGAAAGACACAATGTAGAACTGATAAATGAAATTGTGTGTAATTGTTCACTTTATTAATATAACTCCATAAGTGAAGTTTTATGAATGAAACTACATTTATTCCTAAAACTGGGTACCCCAATAACTGGCTAATTGACAATTAAGCTGCTTGTTAAGAACCATAGCTGTTCCTCCAGCTGCCCTTGTAAGTTTCACTTTCAATCCAATTGCTGCTTAAAACACTGGAACTTGCACTGTTTCAATATTGTAACTTCTGTTCACTGTTTGCCATTCCTTACACTTTTCCATATTGTAACTCAAACTCCATTTTAAAATGCTCACTCCAGTTTGTAAAAACCTGCTGCAACTTTATTTTGCAAAACCCTGATGTAATCTTATTAGTTTAGTTTAGATGTGTGAATGAGGTATGTATGGATGATGGAATCAGCCTCCAGCCCCAGCCTGTCCTGATGAAATAAAGCGTAAAGACCAAGGGCTGAAGATGCAGACAACAGCCCTGACAAAATAAGAGGAGTCCACACTAAAGAGAAAAGAACAAAGGTACAATTGAAGGAACATCAAAGCCAGGTCCCAGGCTGAAAGTCACCTCTGCAATTGACGGGTGATCAATCACACCGACCCCCAGAAGCAGGGGGACACAGCAAGACCTATAAATTCTGGATTCAAACTAAAAGCCTTTAAGAAAAGATGGGTGAGATGGAAGACTTGAAGGGTAACATTCTGCTGCCAACATGGAAGGGCATCAGTGTATGCCCAACAGAGAGCCATCCCTTCCTTGTGCCCGGCTTTCCTGGCCAGTTCGCCGCCCCAAGCTACGAACCCAAGCTGCAAACCCAAGCCACAAACTCAAGCTACATTCGGGACTGGTAACTATCTAGCAGCTGCAGAACCTGTGTGTGTGTGTGTGTGTGTGTGTGTGTGAATGAATGTGAAACTGAATGAAATGTTATAGCTATAATTGACTGCTTACTATAATTCTTTTTGTATTCACAATAAATGTGACATTTTGTCTTATCCCATTTAATTAGATCCTGCTGGTTTTTATTTTATTGGTATAACAAAACTTTTTTATTCAAATATCACAATATCCATAGGGATGCAGTGTGGATTATTTCAGGAGTCTAATGATCAAATTCATTATGCGCTTTCTTCCATTTTGTTTTTGCTGTGCAGTTGTCCTGCATGGGCAGCAAGGAGCCTGTCTTATGGTGTAAGATTGAGATGTCTCTACCACTTCATCTTATTATGCCTTACTCCTTTTGAGAAGAGATTTACTGTTGTGTTATAGCTTCCTTTCCCTCATGGGCTATAGAACCCAGAGTCCTAAATGTAGAATCTCTGTTAACATACTGCATCCTTCCACTTCTCATTATTAAAATGTAGTAGCCCGTTATAGTTAAGACTGAGATGATTTCCATTAGAAAATTGATTTTGCCCTTTCCCCAGCCTCTGCCAGATCCTTTAAAAAGTCATGTCAAATTTGTGGGTTTGCAGACACTTTGCTCAACTTTGAGGGTTCTAGCAATCCATTTTTGAGATACTGGATTAAAACCAATAGGTGTTAGTCATGTTATGAAATTTCATCTAAGGCTCTTTTGCCACTTGTCCAAAAAACAGTTCTAGAAACTTATTTTTAATAAACTTCATTTGATCTTTGAGGTTTAGTGTGAAACCTCATTTTTGAGGTGTCACATAGGATATTTGGGAAATTAATCTCTGGCAAACTAACAATAGGCGAATGGTCTGGGATTCAGCAGATCCTAAGAGGCACCAAATGAGTAGAGGGAGAGAAAAATCTCCCCCGCCCCCTTAAAACAATCTCCAATATGGAAACCAGGAATGCTTCTCACTGTGATTTCCATTTAAAATAAAAAATTATAACCTCTTCCAAAGGTACCTTTGCCAGGTGTTTTTTTCCTTTCTCTTTTCTTTCTTGCCCTCAGTCACCAGAAGACAGTGCTCCTAACTCATTAACTTGGTCTTGGGACCTCCTCCTTCTCTGCCACCTGCCAAAGGGGACCGATGCCATGAACTCTTCATTTGCTGAACAGTTCCTTTAGATATCCGCTCTTGGCCTCAAGGCCTGTGTTAGTAATGCCACCAGGGAAACTGTCAAAATCTGAGCCAATGTAGCTTCCTTCTGCACCTCACTGAGTAAATGAAGTCCAACTAAAAGGAACGCTGTAGGTGTGGGAAATACTCGAAGTGAGTCCCACCACTAAGGAAAAGGCTCTCCATCACCTCTGTGCCCTTGAGTATGAGGCATCAGAACTCATGTTCCCAGGAGCATCTTTGTCTCTCGTAGGGTGTTTACAGCTACAGAGCAAACACTCTAATGTTATCTTATAACATAGGGTATAGATATTCTAAATGAGATAATGCATGAAGCATTTCATAGAGTTTAAACACTGAGTACATTCTTGTAAGACTAATATCTAATTTGAGCAAAACTAACATGGTCAGGTTTACAGCTGTGAGGTTGTCACTTCTTAGCTAATGCCTGCACCTGGGCAAAAACTGGCATGTGGCCTGACAGTGTCACAAGAGGAAGGTGGAGGAATGTCAAAGGTCATGAACCAGCAACAGCACAATCACTACCATAGAGTAGCACGCCCCCTCTACATGAAAGCAGGACTTGACTATCCATGCAACAGAAAATCCTCAGGCCTGCCCATTCCTTGATTTGCTCCTCAGAACTGCTGTACAGAGAGCCCTTGGGGAGCTTGGTTTCAGGTTGTATCAAGAACACACAGTGTCCAAAGATCTTGCCTCACTCCATTCCCCTACACAGTGGGAATGCGCGCGTTTCACTTCATGGGCAGGATTTGCCCATTAATGCTCGTGAGAGAGACTGAGAGACTAAAACCACTTATTCTTGAGCACTGCTGAATAATCTATCCTGGACCTGAAACTTCTATCCTGATGTAGGTGCATGATGATCACTTAAGACTTCAGTAAGATTAATCTGGATTTGCATATAAGCCTTCATATGTCTAAAGGTAGATCAAGAAATGATTGAGCCACGTCTCTTAGTTCCCCTGACAATCTACTCCATTTATTTTACTGAATGCCACACTTATTTGTAAAATCATCTGAATTATTCAGAACTGGAGCAAAAATATACTGTTTAGGTTTCTTTAACACATCCTTAACGTGTTTCGTTTATTCTCTTAGGACGTTCTAGCGGTCTTGCTGATCTGTTGTATTGTAAACCCTCTTTAGACAAATCCTTGTTCATAACAGACTGTTTGGTCTCATGGTCAATAACAGGGTCAGTTTGCAAGGTGTTTCTCCCTACCCCCAACTTGTGTGTCTGCTCTCACTTCATTTATCTCAGTCCAGTCATCCGGTATCTTGACCAAATGCTTCTGATTCTTTTGTGAAATTTTTGTCTTCACCTATGATAACTGAGTATGAATGTGGTAACTCCTATTTGATCACAGGCACTGGTCAATCAGAGCTACAATCTTGCCAAATTCTCAACAGGTCTGTTTTTTAACTGAGAAAGAGGTCTTGTTCCTTTATTGTAATATTTTGTCTGATTGTACTTTCCCAGTCTTTTCCTCATTCTCCTTAGTCATCATTTGTTTTGTCCCATATTTGGTAACTGAGCACTTGTACATCTGTTGTAAAGAAGTTCAGCTGGTAGCTTTCCACTGCAGTGGTGTAGCTCTATATCTAACAAGTGCTAAGTATGCATCCATTGGTTTTTCAAGCAAGTTCTTCAGGGTACATACTCCACACTCAGCTAATCTGTTGATTTGAGGATATCTGGGACTAGATGTCTCATGATGAAAGTTGTCCATTTTAGCCAACTCCAGGATCAATTATTACGGTCCTTTGGAATTCCATGACATGCAAATACAGATTTAATATGCCTGATAACTGTTGCTGCTGTTGTACCTTTAAGTGACTGCTTATGGGAAAGTAGTCCATTATTGCCAGGTAGGTGATCATGTCTTCCCAAGCTGAACATGTCATTTCCAACTTTGTACCATAGAGTTGTGAGTTATTTGTGTGGTAGCACTGCTGGGAATTTCTGTGCTACTTGTATGGTCCACACCTTGCCATTCCTTTGATCTTTACTATTTACCTGGGGCCATAATACAACTTCTCTAGTTTTCCTTTTTGAATTGGTCATTCCTAGAGGCTCTTGATATATTCATTCCAATATTTTCCTTCTCCTCGCTGTGGGAGCCACGAGCTGTGTTCCCTTTAGAGCACTCCTGAAAGTTCATTTCTATCGTGGGAATATGCAAGTGGGAAGTGTTGGGATGGTTTTTTTTTTCTTCCTTTACTTATCACTTGTACCATTTCATCTTTAGCTGTTTCTGTCTCCAATTCATCCTATATGCCTGTATGTGATGCTTTTATCATGTTTGCATGTATGTTTGTTGCTTGTTCTGAATCATCAGGCTATGTGTTGAGTGTTCTGCTAATACTAAATAGGCCCAGGTTGGAACTCCAGGATCATGTCATACATTTTTGTATTTTCAAAAGTAGTCACTGTATCATTGGTGGTGCTTCTCCAATTCTCTTTTCATATAGCAATCAGTAGTTTGTGATCAGTTTCTGCTTTGAAGCCAGGACCATTTAAAAAAAAAAGTCTTGAAATCTTTTACACCCATGTGCCAGATCTAGTGTTCCTTTTTCAATGTGTGCCTAGATCTTCTCAGCAACTTTCATAGTCTCATGCATGTGAGACTGGCAACCAATCAGTTCCATGATACTGTAAAAGTACCGCTCCCAGACCTCCTTACAAAGCATCTGTGAAGCGTTTGATAGCTGTTAGTGAGTCAAAAAATTGCAGCACTGGAGCTGAAGTCAGAATGTGATTTTAAACCGTTGTACTTTCTTGCTCTGGTATCCATGCCCATGCTCTTGTGGACAGTGGAGGTGATATCTTAGGTGAGTTGTGCAAGCTGGAGAGCCAAGTATGAATTTACTGACATGATTCACATGCCTAGCAGCTTTTGAATTCCTTTTTTTAAAAAATCTTCAGGCCTCAGCATGTTCAGTATTGCCTGAATATTTGATTAATCAAGCAAGACTTCCTTGGAGGTCAGTGTCTCTCCCAAGTATGTTGTTTTCACTGTTTGAAATTGAATTTGGCCTTATTCAGTTTAGAGTTATTAGCTCTCACAATTTTCATAAACGTCAGTTATTCCTGAACTCAGTGGAAGTGCTGCCCCAAATCATTGTCTTCACTTTACATTTTCACACCTCCTAGACCCTGTAGCATCTTCATATGATGCTATTAATGCTTTGATATCTGACTCTAAGTTGTCTTTCTGAATCTGATATACATCTTAACGAGACCAAACACCTCACGTGTGTAGGTCCAAGACTTGTTGCCAGTCTCTGTATACAATCCCAGGCGCTCTTGTTTTATCATTTCACTTTTTGTATTAAATGTCAGTGTGTACTCTCTTGACACTGGAATTCTTCCTCCATTATTGCCTTTCAGAGATAGTTTTGACTCTTCTTCTCTTAGGAGCTCTTTACATCTCTCTTTCAGTTGCTATTATTACATTTACTTGTGCCCCAGTGTCTGTCTTGTATGCCTCAAGTTCCATTTGTGTACATTTTAATTAGCTATTCTTTGAGTTTTCAGCCTCCTCCCTTATTGTGCTTTAGAACAGCTCTTCCTCTCCAATGCACTGAAAACACACACTTTCCTGCTGTTCTCTGCATAGTGGTTTGGTTTATTACAGTTTCTATGTATGTGCCCAAATGCTGGTAATTTCCTATACTCATGCTGGTTGTCACATTGCTGGCATTGTTTCCTGTGTTCCATGTTTCTGTCCTCAGGCAATTTAATTTCTGCAAACTTTTCCCTTGCTGGTTTAGCAGAATTTGTGCTCTGTGCATTTCGCTATGTATTTTGTGTGTGTTCTGCTGCTTGGTGCCTACATTTTGCCGTTTCTAGTGTCAATCCATCTCACTTAGTAACTGTTCAGACTCTTGTTGTTGTTGTTGTTGTTGTTTACACCACAGGACAATCTGTTTTTAATGAGAGCGTCTTTCAATATTCCACATTCACTGAATTTTCAGTTTTAAGTCTGTGATCCCTTCATTTATGGTTTCCCCTTCATTCTGTGTTCTCATCCTGAACACACATCTAGCATGAGTAACACCTTTGTTTCCCCTCTTCCTAAGGGCACAATGATCCTCAAACATTTTTCATTATTCCTGCAAAGCCTTTCCCTCTCTCCCTGCCAGTACCACCCATCTAAAATGCATTGTGTATATGAAGGGCTTCTGTGCCTGCTACTGTTAAGAGCAGAGCAATCTTTTGCTCATCCTCCAGTTTATTTGCTCCTGTGACTTTCATATACAGCTCAAATTGCAGTTTGAACTGTTTCCCTGCATAGTCAGCCTTTCCTCTGATTTTCAGGGCTTGTGGGGAAGTTACACAGGCTCTGTAATAGCTATTTTGATGTTACCTCTCTCACTAGTGTGATGGTGTTCCCATAAGACTTTATGGGGAGATGCTTATAAATGTATATATGATGTAACTGGAATATGTTTTATGCAACATGTGCCATGTGACATATCTCTGTAAAAGTTATGATCTACTGAATCTATTCCTCCTGTTTGTATGCATGTATCATTGTTGTAGTTGAAGTTATGAATATTGGTTATATATTTGCTGGTTTTATACATAACCTTTGTAAGAGCATGGGATCATGTCTTGGGAAAGGAATGTGCAGGTAAAGAGCCCAATCAAGAAACTCTCTTAAATAGGCAAAAGAAGTTGCAGACACCAATCCACATCTGAGCTTGGCCAGGAATGTGACTGGCTGGGCTGGTTACTGATTGGTGCATGGACATGGGACTTGCCCATGTGATCCCAAAACTCCAGGGTAACTGGATGCTACACAGAGGGAAAGGGAAGGGAATCCACCCAGGGGAGAGAGTCTATTTAAACCCCTGGGAGATCCCTCCATCTTGTCTTCAGCTGGCTAAAGAGAGAGTCTCTCCACCCCCCAAGGACACACCTGAAAGAGACTGAACAATGGACAAAGACAATAGGGGGTGTGAGTGATTGCTGGACCCAGGCTAGGAGGACTATAGCCTGTAAAAGGAAGTTTGCTGGAACTGGTGAGGTTTTTATGTTTTCAGTTTGATTAGACATAGACCTGCGTGTTTTATTTTATTTTACTTAGTAATTCACTTTGTTCTGTATGTTACTACTTGGAATCACTTAAATACTACTTTCTGTACTTAAGTAAAAAGTGATTTTAATAAGTTACCTGGAGTACGTGTTAGTACCTGGAGGGGGGCAAACAGCTGTGCATATCTTTCTATCCATGAAATAGAGGGCAAACTATTTGAGTTTACCCTGTATAAGCTTTATACAGGGTAAAACGGATTTATTCAGGGTTTGAACCCCATTGGGAGTTGGGCACCTGGGTGTCAAAGGCAAGAACACTTCCTGAGCTGCTTCCAGGCAAGCCTTCAGCTGTTAGGTGACGTGGTTCAGACCCGGGTCTGGGTTTGCAGCAGTCTAGTGGGTCTGGCTCAAAACAGACAGGATTCTGGAGTCCCAAGCTGGAAAAGGCAGGAAAGCAGGGGTAGAAGTAGTCTTGGCACACCAGGTGGCAGCTCCAATGGGATCTTTGTGATACCAACCCGTCACAACTAGCTCTTCCAGAATGCTGTCCCTTCGACTCCTGGTATCATGTAGTATCTCACTAACTGAGAAATGTCACAGGTAACCAAAGACTACGTCGAGTGCACAGGCAGTGTGGCATCACTACACTTCCTGAAGAACTTACTCTATATAACACAGTGGGTAGAAATACTTGTGGGTGGAAAGTGTGGCTGAAATTATTTGCAGCCATGCAAACTGAGGCTTTAATACTAGGCAGAGCACTTTCCCCCTTAGTGCCAAAGCCAGGCTCCATTTCTGTAGTTATGGAGATCCCACTGGCAGCAGAGCCAGTGTAGTTCCTTGTGCAAGGAGGGACGGGATTTGAGGAGACTGCGCATAGCATATGTATGCCTTTCATTGGGCCAAGTCAAGATCCATGGGAGCTCCCTGCTTCTCAGTATTTTGGGATGAGAGTGCATTCAGAGAATTCTCCGTTGCAGGGTATGCTCCTTGTTAAGGTAATTAAGGTTCTCTGCTATTGGACTGAATTGGCCTTATGGGGAGTAGCTGAAATGGTGATGTGAGCCTAGTTAGAGGGAGAACAGCTGTGCATCTGTTCTGTGACCCCAGAAGGGAGGATTAGATTTCCCTTCAGACCATACAGAGATAACCAATGCACAGCCCTTTGCTTGAGCTCAGCACTGGTTCCTGGATTTCACCCTTAGTGCGTGATATCTTCTGACCCAAAGGCATGATTTACCCAATAAGCATTGACAATAGGATTTAAACTTTTATTTACTCTAATCTTCCTTTCTGATAAGCTACTTGTGGCCAACATGTAGCAGCAAGACAGCTTGCCTTTTTCTGTGACTCCTAATTCCTTGGTATTTGAGGATTATGTGCCATTTTATCATCGTTTCCATTATCAAGGCAATGTATTTACCACTAAACTTTATGTAGTAGTTAGTGGGATGTCAAAGCCTTACAAATCACTTACATGGTCAAGCTGCAGTTTTCATGGAGAATTCTAGAGGATTGGGATGTAATAATGCAAATCCCATTAGATGATAACTGTGTCTTTTATTGCTTTTCAGTAGAGCAAAAGCTCTTGGACCCCAAATTGACTGGCAAACCAAGAAATAGTATCGCTGTAGTGAAACTGTAAACAATTATAGTGTTTAAGATTTTTATGGCTGAGACAAAAATAATGGATTTGGCCAGATCCTCAAAGGCATTAAGATGTCTAACATTCATAGTTTCACTTCAATGTTCTCTAACCAGCTATTGCAAGTCCCACATCATTTGGTTTAGTGGCTAGATCTCCTGGGGGACCTGGAGGAACCTCCAGAGGGACCTGTTCCCTCTAATCCTATTTATGATTTGAACAAAAGAAGGGAAGGGGGAATGTGCAAGACTTTGATAAAATGTGAGGAAAGCTGCAAATCCCTTTCCACTGCAGAATTGTTCTTATTGTCTGGAATAGGAAGAGAAGCAGTTATGGCCTTAGAAACTAGTCATCTGTTTTTCTGCATTCTCACCTGCTTTTCCTCCCACTGCAGCTCTTGATGTACTCTGCTCTTCCTTGGGAGCAAATCATGCAACCACTAGCAGATGAGTGACCCATCCATTGGTTGGTGGGAGACAGGGCGGTCAGAAGGTTGTGTGGGCAAGGTAGTGCATGAGTGATGTTACCTTCTGCTACTATCTGTGGGCCAGTCACTAGTATGTTCCATATCCTATCAACAAAGAGGGATCCCGTTAAGCTGGTTTTTGGAGCTGAATAGGCAGGGTTCCAGTTAGTTTCTTGTGTGAGAGATTGATTTATATAATTGTATGTTGCTTGCAGCATATTTTTGTTACTGTATAGGGAGTCAGTAAGGGGTGTGTGTGTGTGTGTAAGGTAGGTACATAATGTGAGGAAACCACCAGAAATGGATGGTGGCATGTTTTAAATGTATACATTCAAGTGGTATAGGGCCATATGTTACGTTTTGGTTTGGAGAAGTATCCAAGTAATAGAGAGATTATGCAGCTGAAAAATAGGACACACTGGAACTTGCAAATGTCCAACCCTAGCCAGAGGATGTGCTCCTGTAGCTTTTTGTTCCTCGTGTAATTCCAGTCATAATAGCAGTGAATCACAGGCTACCAGTTAGGCTCCATAATCCTGTTTTCACAGTTGACAAGAGGTTAGGCCTCTGATAAGAGATCAGCCAAACAATGTATTTAGCTTTCTTTGAAAAAGTGTGAGGTGAAAGGGATTATCCAAAGCACTTTTACTGGTATCATTACTGTCATAGTCTCAACGTTCATCTTTGCCCTCACTGCAGTGGAACTAGTAGTGTGCAAGGATAGCCATTGATGTTCATGTGTGTCAGAAAATAACACGACCATGCCTAAAATCAGCAAAACAGGCAGCCCATTTCAATTCTTCAAAGTCGTAAGGGCAGGGGGAGTGGAACTCCTTGTGAAGTATGGAAGGCTGATTGTTTACAAGATATGGTTCTTAGATATGTGGCGATGTCTTTGATGTTAGTGACAAACTGAGATGGTTCAAGGACTCCTATGAAGATTTGAAAGTAAACACAGGCTAATCCCCAAATCTGGACAGCACAGGTGAGTTTCCCATCCTCATGCCAGTCCCTGAAAAGGGCCAGAGGAGGATGAGGGGTCTCTAAAAGCCTCAGATCTGGGCAGGGGAGAATTCCCTTGGTGCTGTAGGAACTGAGAAAACTAGCTGCAGGCTGCTATTCTGAGTACTCCCTTGCAAACTCCAGTGTAGGCATAGGCTAGGATGAAGCTGTGGAGTAGGAGAGGTGGGTCAGGGTGATGGGGTGGAGCAGAGCCAGGCTGCTGTAACGTAGGCAACTTTCAGCTTTCAGTACTCTAAATGGTGCTGGTTGTCATATTGGCCTTTTGAGCATCCCAGAAACGTGACGGTGCAAAGATGGCTGAAAGTCATCTTAGCCCCCTCCCATCCACGGCTGGCTCTAGGTTCAACTTTGTGGTTAATTCTTATCTGTATGGGCCAAAGCAAACACTGATATGAACATACTTGAACTTTGCAGCTCAGGCACGTCTTAATCAAATAATTATTCTTTACGGGAGTTTTAAAGGAGCTGTGGGCAGCTCACCGGCTGTAGAAGCACCTCATGTTACTCGTAAGTGATCTCTCATAAATAAAGCCCTGATTCAACAAGCTACCTAGGCAAATGTAACTTTCAGCGCATGAATAGCCTCATTGATTTCAGTGGATCTATTCATATCCCTATTTTTGGGTTTTTTTAAAAAATCAGATGCCTAATTAAAATACTCACGACTATTTTAATTAGGCATCTGATATTATTTTTTAAACCAAAATAGTTACTGGTACAACCCCCTCTACCCCCCCCTACTGTGGATGCAGTTATACCAGCGGTAAGCTCCCTTTATATATTAGTATAGTTTATTCCCCTTCACCTACTGGAAAAAGCTACATCAATAATAAGCTCTCTTGTACTAATCGTATTGCAGTGGTACAATGTTTGTGTTTCGACAAGTCCTTAATGGCAAGAAATGATGTTATGGCCTTATCCATCCTGGTGCTGAGTGGTTAATGTTTTGCATTTTCTTTTTATCAAGATAGTTATATTGGTGCAAAATCTGTGTGAAAACCTGATCTAACTCTCCAACTGACTTGATGAAGCTCAGTAAAGTTTTTTAACTCCTTTGTTTTTATATTTTCTTTGTCAATGTAAATTATAAAGCACTTAGGTATGTTCAACAAATCAAATTGCTGGATCCTTTCTAGTGATAGAAATGTGTCTTAGTGCATGCATAAACATGTATGAAAATGAGCCTGATATTATCCCATTGTTTTGGGAATGGAACATTAAACCATTTGACTATGGAGGGAAAAAACATTTCAGTGTTGTTTTTATTTATTTGCTTTTAGTTGTTAAAGACTCAGTGCTGCACCTTACTTGGTGGTAATTGATTTAATGGCTTCTTACGTGCTTGCAAATGTCTCCCTATAGTTTTCTCTTTTCTATTGTGCAATTTTGGGGGGATTTTGGTCTATAATAGAACACAAGAAAATATAGCCTGAGTTCATGTACTTTCTATCCATGTATCCTCATCCTCACTGTTGTTAGTACACTATAGGCCCTCCACTACAGTTACAGAGATTAGCAAGACTAGATACATGTGGGGTGGCTTGGGGTTTGAAACAAAAAGCAGCTCCTGGGCACTTCCCTTAATTCCATGAAAGCCCCAATGTGGCTTTCTGCAGCGCAGTCCTTTCCTCAAAACTGTGTCCTTACATAAGACAATGCTGGCTCTGTAAGACAGTGACCCATCTCTCTTGAAATTGGTTTCAGGGAGCCCATTGGTGGGGCTACAAGGGAGCATGATTCCTGAGACAGCTGTGCAGCTCTGGGTGTGGGCCCCTGGGGTACTGACACCATGCCTTTGTGTGGATGTCCAGGGCCTCCAAGATGGTCTGAGATGTATGGGATTTTCCATAGATCTATGGGCATCCATGAATTTAGAGGTCTGAATCCCGTCTCCTATTCCTACTCGCTTCCAACAAGCCAATTCACAGGAAACTCTATGAACCAAATGGCATTTCCAGTGGCATCACTGTCTTTGTGGGCTGTCCTATGCAGATGACAACATATCCCATGATTTGTAAAGTAGCTTTTGGTTCTTGTGCTAGCTGGATGACTGCTACTATATATAGTGTCTGAATGTTTTCAGCTTTATTGATAAACTGTGTCTATTTTTCTCCCATTGCTTATAAAATCATAAAAGTTGAATATAGAAAAGCCATATTAAGTTATATGTAGTCCATTTTTTTTGGAACAATGGATGTTTTGTAAAAGCAGTCAAATAGAATCCAAGACAATTCCCATATGATTATAAATATCTGGTGCCTGAAATGGCAGCAACCATTTAAAGTATTTTATTATAATGTTGTATTTCATCCCCGGGTATCCAAAAAATCCCTCCTTACTTACTTATAAGGTTTCTGTGTGAAGTTTGGGCATCGAGTTCCTTCAGCTCCAGAATCACACTCAATTTCAGAAAGTAGTACCCCGAGGGCAAAATATACATTTACATTAAAATGACTTGATTCCTGCGGATACCTAATTCACAAATGTCATATATTCTGTAAAGCAAGTACTATTAGCAGTGAACTAATTAGACACCTCGCTTTACTAAAATCTTTGTAACGTATGTACCATCTGTTCACATTTCTCTAAGAACAGACTGTAATTCAGCTCTTTAATTACAGCACTAATCATTTTGAATAGTTCCTAGTTCTTTTATCTTTACAAAATCGCTTCAAATTAAAAAGACACTGTCAAGGCTGTTGGATCAACCCTTGTTTTCCCTCCTCCCACCTCCAGTAAAACCCAACCTTGACAGTGGTCCTAGCTGAAAGGTCTGTCTTTCATGAATGCATCTGTGCTTTGCTGCTTTGGTGGCGGTGGTTCTTTTGTTTTGTTTGTTCTTTTTAAGTGATACCCTCAGTTGATGGAGAAGCTATGGAATTGTTTGGTTGGGCAGTCTACCCTCTTCTCAAGATAAGGCAGTCTCAGACTCCTTGTGTACTAATCCTGAATACTGATATATAGTTCCAACAAACACAAATGTATTTTTCAATCTTCAGTTAGTCAGGAGGTTATGTCCATTCCTGTGGGATGTGGATCCAGACACACTGATCCATGTATTTATCACTTCCAGGCATAGGCGCCGACTTCGTGGGTGCTCCGGGGCTGGAGCAGCCACGGGGAAAAATTGGTGGGTGCTCCGCACCCACCGGCAGCTCCCCGCCATCCCCGGGACCCGCGGCCAGCTCCCCGCCAACCCCGGGGCCCGCCGCCATCTTATCTTAGCACTGGGAGACGTTGCGGGGCCCCGCCCCCGACACTGGGTGACGTTGTGTCGACATCGGGGGCGGGGCCCCGCAACGTCACCCGGTGTCGGGGGCGGGGCCCGGCGTCGGGGGCGGGGCCCCGCAACGTCACCCGGTGTCGGGGGCGGGGCCCGGCGTCGGGGGCGGGGCCCTGCCCCTGATGCTGGGCATGAGCTCCCACCGGTGCCAGAGAAAGTCGGCGCCTGTGCTTCCAGGATTGATTACTGCAATGCAATGTATAAGGAGCTGACCGTTCGTTCCATGAAAAAGCCCCAGATAGCATAATATGAGGCAGACCACTTTCTAACTAACTCAGGAGAGGAGAACACATTACCCCAGTGCTTTGTGCTCTGTACCTGCTCCTGAGTTCAAATCAAGATCCTTGTCTTGATCTTCAAGGCCGTTAGTAGGCTGAGCTAGAGATACATCTTAAACAATATCTCTCATCGTGACCATAATCTTCATGATCAAAACAGCTGTGCTCTTCAAGGGCATTGGAGTTGACAGTACTTAAAGGTGAAATGCAGGGTACCAGGTTTTCTTAAGTTAGCTACCATTGCAGCAGGCCTACTTGTTATCAGTCATGCTTTCGGCCACAGGTTGAATTAAAATGCATTAGCACACCACTTTAAAGACAAAAGGCTAAATGAGAACTGCTGTCAACTAAACTACTGAACTAAAACAAGTGATCACATCCAAAGAGTAAGGGGACAATCCAGTGACAATTCAAATGCTTCATTAATGTCCCAATTCTGCAGGATCGACAATACCACAAGTCCTGTTGATTTAAATAGGAACTGCGGGTGCTCAGTATTGCAGAATCGGATCCCAAATCTGTAGCTATGTAACACTTTTAGCTGAAATCTAAGTATGCCCATGACTGCAGTTAAGTTATGGTTTACCACTGATGCTTTAGCCAGGAGGTACCATGCATCTTGGTCTGAATTCCACATCCTTTCACAGGAAACTATTTTAACATAACTATTTTAACAGTGTAAAAGAGTCTCTCTATAGTCTTTTATTCTGGCATGTTTGTATTTCCAGTGCATTGCTACTCCTTGTGAACATCTTTGTTTTAAAAATGAATCCCATGACTGGCAATTTGGTATTACTCTTTCCTTTTTAGAAATGTTGACATTTCCTCTATTCTTAATTCATTTCTGTTTTCCCCACATAGAATGGGGTGGTACCCACCTCTTGCGAACACCTCCTGGTGGTGTTTGTGCCTGTAGTTTCTCAATTTCCTCCACTCATAGTGCTGCCTGTTGGCCACTCTGCTCGTCAGCAGGTCTTCAGTGACTCATCCCTCCGGCTGAGTCTCACTCTGTCCATGTGCACAACAAACAAACAAGCTCCTTCCAGGGTATACTGTCCAATCAGGCCTATCACAATGCCCTCAATGTCCTGTAGGTTCAATCCTTCAACAGTCCAACAGGGCCAATCACAGACTCCCCAGGCTCAGTCCTAATTTTGACCAACAGGGCCTATCTCAGTACCTGTAGTTGGCCAGCTTGCATGCAAAGGTTCCTGCTCTGGGATGGAGTCACCCCCCCCCACCCCCAGTGCTTCCTCCCTAGAGGTTCTTTGTCTGCCCTTTAGTCCTCTGACCTCAGCTCTCCAACTGGGTCAGTCTCAGTTTGACCCCCTTTCTGGGGGGTTAACACTTTCACATATAGTCCCTTCCCTGGGCCTGTCTAAATTTCCTTCTCTCAGGGCATAGCCACTTCCCCAGTGACTGTTGGGAGTGGGGACCTGGGCCTGCCTTATTCCCTAACCCACCCAGGAACCCTCTAAGTAGCAGCCATGTCCCTTTAACTGTGTTTTCCTGGACCACTTCTCTGCAGCCCTTATTGTCAAGTCCCTTCCTTGCTCCCCCAGTCCCTGTCAGCAATTACCTGCCTTGGCCCTTGCAGCTCCTGCAGCCAGCCAGGAGCACCTGTTGCTCCCTTGGTCCCTGTCAGCAGACTGAACTCACTTTAGCTCTCCAACTTCTTTTATATGGGCCTGTGGGACTCTGGCTGCTTCCTGCAGCCTCTTTCCTGATTGGCTGCATCTCTCACAGTCTCTCTAGGCAGCTTAGGGCCTATTTTACACCATCATATCATATTAAACCCCTTTTATAATTCGTTCTTTATGGCAGTGGTATAACTGATAGCATCAAGTTATGCTGTATTTATTTATGATCTGAAATATACCTCTGAGGATGTTGATGGGAAGGCAATATAAAAATAAAACTATATTTCATTTCCGTGTGCTATCCTTGTCCATAGTGTGGTGTCAAGAGAACTGAGTGAACAATTTGCCATGAGCAATTTATTCAGCGAGTTTAGCCTTTCTTTCAACTCCTAGAATATCTGCAAATGTATTGAAATTTGCTCAAACTTATTTAAATGACACCTTTGAAAATATTTTTACTTTATAGCTTGATCATGACTATTCAAAATTTAAACTGCATAGCTTAGTTGTGATCAGATACATTGGACAAAATTTTGCTGTTTGGATGAATGCACAAGTTCTTCTGTTGCTAATACTAACATTTGTAATTTAAAATTTGGCATCTGTTAATTCTTGCATATGCACCTTTGAAATTTGCTCCTAACGGGTATTTTTGGTAGCTCAAACTTTTAAGTAACATTTATGGAATATAACCACAAAAGAGGCAAGAAAGTAGTTGCAGTGAATTAATATGGGGCCAGTCCAATATATGAAAAATGGAAGGACTCTGACTTCCAAGAATATTATGATGTCAGGACCTTAAAAGCTCTAAT
Organism: Chelydra serpentina; assembly: GCA_037349315.1. NCBI lineage: Eukaryota > Metazoa > Chordata > Testudines > Chelydridae > Chelydra > Chelydra serpentina. The sequence continues at coordinate 37,284,656 of JBAIAC010000042.1, forward strand.
GAATATTCATTGAAATGTAACTGCTTTTTTTTTTTTTTTGCCCAGTTCTTGTCATTGATAAATTTGCCTCTAGATTGGATGCAGAATTACTGTCATTACCTTTTCTTTTTTTTTTTTTGGCCCAATTGTTCCACATAACATTTCTCAACATTGTATTTTTAATTAATGCTTATAGTCTCAATTCTCTTTACATCTCAGTGCTTTCAGAAGTACTGTCTTTGTGGATGGATTTATATTAGTTAAATGAGGCAGTTGATTTGTTTGTGTCAAGAATATTTATATAATAAACAAACAGATAAAGTTACTTTTACGTTATTTAATTGCAGTACCTTGTACATCCTTTTGATTTCAATTAAGCTGTCATTTAACATAGCACCATAGAGGTACCTGAGGGTGGGGAAGAAGGGCTTAACAAGGCATACGAAAACCAGCCAACAAACATTAACTAAACTTCAGTAACACAAATAATATTATAAATGGCTGTTTTTAAGCAAAATGTATTATTGATCAGTACCTTTTCTGGAGGGGTGAGTTATGTCATGTAAAATAAAAGGTGACTTCACAGATTTGCTTCAGAAATGTTACTCCTTTTTTTTATTTTTGGTGGAAGAGAGAAATCTAGGAAAGAATGAAAATGCTCCTTGCACACTTCTAATCAAAACAAGCTGTAATGTATACACCGTGTGATCTTACATCATTCGAAAAATTTTAAAGTTTCCAAAGAAATTGAATGACTTGTGCGAGCATCAGAACATTTTTTCTCCAGAACTGGGTTATGTACGTGACCTGAAATTGTGGTTGGTGATATATAATAGTGTTGAAATGGGAATGTCTGCAATGGTCTTGGGATTTCTATAGTTAGTCTGCATGTAGTTGTCTTAGACCTCTCTAATGTGCCTACTAGAATGTAACTGTTTATTACGAAGTTGATTCAGTGATTTTTTGTTGTTCCCACTACAAAATTAACCATGAGGAAAATAACAATCAATTCTAGAGACAATGTGCTGCTTAGAACTGGCTCGTTGCTGGGGCTTGCCTCTTTAACCATATTCTTGGTTCCTTCTTTAATAGATCATTGGAACAACAACTATGTTGCTCTTCCTGTCAGTGAGCAGTACCCAGGGTTGTAACATTGCTGTTCTCCAATTCCCTTTTGGTTTTTAGGTATTGGCCTATATCTGATCTGACTACACACATTTTGAATTGGCACTACACAATTTACCCTAGTGCAATTAATCCTAATCCATTAATACATGGGTATAAGTAAGATTAGAAGCTATTAGATCATCCTTTCATTTTTTCTTCAGTTACACATTAACTGTGCATTCAAATGCATTCCCCTGATAAAGAAAGTCTGCCCCCTTCCCTTTAGGCTAGGATGTTGTCTAAATTTACATATATATGGCTCTTTACTCCAATCTATTTTAAACAGGATCTTTTGAGCTTCAGACATTCTGGCAAACTTAACCTACAATTTCCTTTTTTCCCCTCAGTAGGTAAATAGGTTTCCCTTCATATTTTTCAATTATTTGTCTCCTATTGCTAAAGGAGTCGAGATAATATAAAGTTTCATTAAAATGCTAATAGCAGTCCTCACTTAAGGGAAATGATGGGTACAGATTTTAGTTTAGAGATGACAGTAAATACAAAATTTGAAAATCATAAATGAGAACACACCCATTTTTAATAGACTCAAGAAAGGCAAGGACAGGAAGCTATACTGGGCAATATACTAGAGCTAGGCAATTGCTTCTAATAGAGAAAAAGTGCTGTGCACACAGACTGGTCTGCTATAAGAATAATTAATTGAATAAGAACTCCAGCAAGGGGAAAAGGTTACTTTTTTCTAGTATCTATGCTGATTTCAAAAATTAATACAATATATTAGAGCCAACATTTAGAATTGTTGTAGAGTTTTGGGAGAAATCTTCTGGATTCTATTTCTTGTAATATTCATCACTTTGTCACTGAGACTATTTTTAAAAGTAGGTGCTTTGGCCAAAATATTTTAACTTGGCTGCCCACCTTTAGGCACCTAAATTTATATCTAGGTACAAAAATGAATTTTGAACGTTTAGCATCTCTGAAAAATCATATATCTCCCTTTTGCAGACGCACATGTATCAGGTAGCCATTTGGATATTTGATTTTTTTTTTCTGACTTGGACCTTTGAACTTCTATCACTAATTTTGCTATTTTATGAATAATGCCAATAATGTAGAGGGGAAATTTCTTGAAAGCCAAGTATTATAAAGGTTTTGTGGCTGCTCTGAATGCATGGCAGCTTGCATTTCTTGTGCAGGGTGTAATTGCTCTTCAATTTTTATAGAACATTTAATGATCTTGTTCAGCACTATCAAACATTAGATCAGAGGAGAGGACAAATGACCTTGATTAGACTGGCTATTTTACATAATAAGACTAGTTGATGCATATTCCATGTTTTGAAGATGAGGATTAAATATACACAGGCACTTTTTATTACTTTAAGACTATCCATTTTATAACCAAAATAATTGATTTCAGTTCATTGAGTCCCCTGATATAAATCACATACCACCGAAATCCTTGTCAATGATGGAAGTTTGTTTAAAAAAAAAATCTTACTGAAAATTTTGCCCTGAAAGAGCCTCTGTCTGACCAACCATGTTGCACCAACAATCATTTGAGCTTACAGGAGCTAGAATGTGTGTACACAGCTTGAACCTACAAATTAGATATTTAGCTTTGTAACCTGCAGAAGTAAATGCTCTTTCAATTTTGTCCCATGTGAGAGCAAATGACCATGCATCTAAAATCATGGGTGCAGATGAGTCCCTTTGAAAATGTAACACTTTCTAACTTGTAAAGGAACATGCTGCCATTCCACCACATTTGTGAAACAAATAACTGCCTTGCCTTTTTGTGGACCATCCAGATATTTTCAGTCAACCTGTATAAGACCATTCTTCCCTGGCAGTCTCTCTCTTGCTCAACCAGTATTGCCAAAAACTCTGGATCACTGTAAAGAGCGCCTGTAAGAGAGCTGCTATGGTTAGTGTTAAAAACCAAACCAAACAAAAGTACACTGACTTAATAGAAGTGACCCACATTTAAATACAGACCTAACACTCTGACTAATCTATATATGGTGCATCTGCTGCATTTCTAGAAGTAGTATGTTCTATGACATCTCTACACACAGCTCTACTAAATACTCAGGTGCTGAAAATACAAACTTATGTTTATAGCTTTACATTAGATAAGCTTCTGCTCTATTTATAGACTTCATACGACCACACTTTAATACTTTTCTGACTTCTCTCTATATTTGCAGATGTTTAAATTTATTTTTCTGACAGGACTAGTGAACATGAGGTTGTGACCTTTTATGGCTAAGGGAATGCTTGAAAACACCAGAAAGCTAATACGAAAGCCAGTAAACTATAATCATGTCCATGTATGTCACAAGATAAGGAAGCCAGCCATTACTGCATAACCCATAGCAGCTCAAATCTCTCTTAATTCATTATATATAAGAATAGTAATGAATTATAATTCATAAACTAAAATGAGTTCATGTGAGAATAGAATTTCCTTTTAATCTACTGCATTCTAAGGCATCTTGCAATCCCAGACTTAAAGGAGCAATGAAGGGCTGGAGTCAGAAAGAGTAGCAATGTCTTTCACTCCATCTACTGCTAATTAAAAAGCTGTCTACTCCCCAACACTAATGAAGAAAGAATTATGGGAAGAGAGGCTTACCAGCCTCTGAGGCTGCAGGATGTGGGGGAGTGGGCCAGTTGGCTTACCCCAGAAGATGCAGGATGGAACAACTGAGCTGTCTTCAAATACATTGGAAGTGGGGCTAAGTAAAATACCATTAGGCCAGCCCCTTCCTCAAAGTCCATCTAGGTAAGTGAGTGGTCTCCCAGGTCGCTTGGGGGAAAGAGATCTAGGGTCTGATATTTGGAGGCACAATTATTATTATCACTCACCATATTGTCTATTCACTCACCACATTGTCACTAATGATACTAAAGTCCATCCGTTCTTAAAGTTACAGAATAAACTTCTAGCAATAGCTGACTCACAATGATAATTATGATAAGAAAACAAAGCTGTTATATATTATGAATTACATCATGGTATGATTTCAATATGTCATATACCAAGTGTGAAAGCAATAGTTCTATTTTCAGTCCTCTATAATGAACTGCATTAGAGTAAGCATGAATCTTTGTCCCACAGAAGAGCTGTATGATGGACCTAATGGAAGAAAATGCTATATAGGGTTTCTCCTACTTACCTCCATAAACTGATCACTCACCATTTGTAAAACAGAAAACATATAGAGAGTTTACCATAGGCATACACCATAACACACAAGTGAAAAGAGAATGTTTGCTAGTGACTTAACTGTAGGTAACATGTAACTAAGTACATAGACTAGTCCACATTTTAGTAATTTAAAAAATATCTAACTTACTCATGAGATATCCAAGAGCTGTAAGATTCCAGGAACCATTGCTTTGATTCCTGCATTCTTTGCTGCAGAATACTGTACTTTGGTAATCATGTGCGCTTCAATGCTATATGACATCTTACAATGGTTGACAGAGTGTACAAAGATGCAGTGAACACACTAGATCAGCAGTATCCAATTTGTGGTCCTGGAGGCTCTAAACTGTAGCCCTTGATTGTAGCTGTGACAAGAATATTTGTACTTGATTATGAATTGAGAACATGTTCCAGGAGCTGTCCCCTATGACTTTAAACTGAAGTGTTTGAATCATGTGACGGAGGTATGGGGTGCAATGTCCCCAGTTGCTTCCCTCACGTTCCCCTGCAGGATCACCTGGGAGTGCTCTGATCACCTGCTGTCCTTTCTCTGATGTAGCTGCTCAGAAATTCCCACTTTGGACACCACTGCAAGCAAATCGCAGGGGAGGAGAAGAGAGCTCTCCATTGCCTTCCTGTTAGGTTCTAGGAGCTTCAGAGGAAACAGAATAGGCATTTGACTGGTACTACCTAAGCTTATGGGAGCACCTAGCAAACAATGCCTCCTCACCTCTACATAGTCACCAAAGGAAGCCCAGGGGAGAGGAAAAGAGAAACTGAGAACCAACACCCGTCTTCAATGTTAGAAAAGGCACACCAGACACGGCTCCTACCCCCATTCCCACACTCTGACATGGGCCCTGCACTAGCGGCTAGGACAGGATGAGTGGTGTAGGAGCCAAATACGCTGGCTCTGTGCCCACTGAGAAATGCCACACATTGAAGGGGTCCCCAGCAGGAGACTTGCATGTAGCTTCTGCTTCCTGTGTGCTGCCTGAACTCTACCAAGGGAGCAGAATAGCCCAGACAATCTGCTCCAAAGTACTGATTGTGGCCCGTTGACTTTTTTGTAATATGTGTTTGGCCCCAGGGCTGAAAAGGGTGGATATAAGACCAATGTAATAACTGCACTAACATATTACTCTTCATTGCAAGGCTGGAAGAAACATACTTGTTGTTAAAACAAGGGGAACATAAATGGAAGACTTATTCCAGCCTGCTGGAGAACAATAGTTCTCGAAGTGACTTTGCATTGTACACTGGACTGGTAAAACAAGTTCTAAGAGCATCAAAGAATGTGGAGGGACTTTGTCTAACCTATATGAACTTTAAGCTGGATTTTTTTTTTAGTGGCTAGCAGAGTTTTGATGATGAAATTGCAACATGAGCAAGTATAACGTGAAATATTGGCTAAATGATGCACCGCAGAAGCATCCATAGAAAGTGACTTGTAGAGGTAAGTTGCTGATCAGAGCAAACCAGCCAGTGTTAAATGTATTTCCAAAGATGGTTGTGCCAACAGCTATGGCCTAACTTGTCTTACACAAGATGGCATGACCGGATGTGTTGCACAAAGAGATTGGAAAATTCTGGCCCCAGTTGCAAGAACCCAAGAATTTCCTGATTAGAATGGACAACTCTTTTTGGCTGGATATTTTGAAGTTTTGATTTGTCCGTGACAGCATCTCCAAGAAGAGGAACCAGGTTGGACAACCCAGTAGACATGGGATTAAAATGGCCTGTGTCCTGCAGCATTTCACTTCCTGAAAGCAAAAGACATATGAAAGTCAGAAGACTGAGATTGTAGTTCGGCCACCTGAGAGTCATCCTGGTGCCATCAAGTAAGTGTCTATTTTCCAGCAATTCAGGTTGCCTGCTAATGTCATGCCGACAGACCCCGGTCACTGGACCTTAGTGCATGAGCCTCTACTGCATGAGCTAAAAGCCAACTGGCTGTTAGCTAAGGCTGTAGAGCAGACTCATTTTCTTTCTCTTAGTAGGTCTCTGTGCCACTAGATGGGATAGAACACCACACCTACAAAGTGTGTGGATTACACTAGTACACCAGAAAAGATTAGCCATGTCTGTTCTTTGCTCCAGATGTGTTTGCAATGTCAACTCCTGCTGTGAAGAGTAACTGAGCCAAAATTTACCAAATCTTTACTCAGCTGTCGATGAGTAACACACAGACACTCTTGGGTAATGACCCAAATCAGTCAGATGACTACTTCCTGAATCTCAGTACCTCATTAGTAAGGAAGTGTAGATGCTTGTGTATGTGCTTTAAAGATTGTGACAATGTGTCCTTGTCTTGTAACAGGTTCTAGTCCAGATCATTATAAAGTAGCTTTGAAACTGAACAAGTTACCCTTGTTAACTAAAGATTACGAAACACTGTACATGTTTACTATCGCAAATGGCTTCATGCTGCCTTTCAAAGGTGTACAGAGACATAAAATGAGATCAAATGTGCAAGCCTCTTGAACTGCACTCAGTATATATAGTTTGTCATAAATGTAGGAGTTGGGAGTGCTAATCAGATACTACAGCTAATATAATACTTTTAACCTATTTCCCAAAGAATCAGTTGGGAAGGAGATATGGGTGAATTGGCATGTAATTATCCAAATTGTCTTGCGCTTTGGTTTGTTTTTCCTCCATAGCATCAAAGTTGAAAACTAATTGGCACAAGTGAGGCCCTCCCAGAGCAGTAGTAAAGTACAATTGTTTTCTATTGTGGTTTTGTTACTTGAGTCTGAAAAGCAAAATAACTCCTTTTGCTGAAATAAACTGCATCCTCACTACAAGTATAGTATTCATGCATCTGAAGAAGTGGGTATTCACCCACGAAAGCTTATGCTCCTATACGTCTGTTAGTTTATAAGGTGCCACAGGACTCTGTCGCTACTACAAATATAGTGACACAACCTTTGAAATGTAGACTAGCCCTCACTCTTTTATAGACTATAAGGCCAGAAGGGAGCATCGTGATTATCTAGTCAGACTTCCTGCACATCACAGGCAACAGAATCTCACCCACCCACTCCTGTAATAGATCCATAAACTCTGGCTGAATTACTGAAGTCTTCAAATCATGATTTAAAGTTGCAGATAATTCTAGTTCAAACCAGCAAGTAACCCATGTCTCATGCTGCAGAGGAAGGGAAAAATCCTTAGGATCTCTGCCAATCTGATCGGGAGGAAAATTCCTTCGTGACCTCAAGTATGATGGTCAATTAGACCTGAGCATGTCTGTGGCACCCATTAGCCAGAAGAAGAATTCACTGTAGTAACTCAGAACCTTCCCCATCAAGAGTCCTATCTTTGGCAATTGGAGATATTTGCTATTAGAAGTCAGATTGCCTACAACAGCATGTGGCCCATTTCATCATACCATCCCCTCCATACATTTATCAAGTTCAGTCCTGAAACCAATTAAGGGTTTTGCCCCCATGGCTCCCCTTGGGAGGCTGTTGGACTCTGAACCATTTCTTCTCTATAGATCTTGGGCCAGATTCTATTCTTTAAGCATGTATCTACACTTTGAGCTGGAGATGCAATTTTTAGCTTGGGTAGACATACACATGTAAGCTTTGATCAAGCTAACACCATAAACACAGAAGCCTAGCCACGGTGGTGTAGGTTGTGGGTTAAACTAACCAACTCAAAGTGTAGACTTAATCCAATATAGACACGTGGGTATATGGAGTAACTCCACTGAAGTTGATGAAGTTCCTGTGGATTAGACTGGTAAACCTAAAAGCAGAATCGGGCCACTTATGTCCTCTAGAGCTTCTTACGTAAGAAGAATGTTAGAATACATTTCTCCCTCTAACCTTAAGGAACCCGCCTATCACTTGCTGGTACAGTATAGGTTGACGGACCTGATGAACCTTTGAGATGATCTCAGCAGAGATAGGAGCGAATTTAGGGAATGAGTGAGTGCATAGGCACCGACTTCCCCTCTAGCTGGGGAGTGCCCCGGTCTGCCTCTTCCCTCTAGACCCCACCCCACCTCTTCCCTGCCTCTTTCTGCCCCCCTCCCCCAGGCGTGCCCTGACCCCACTCCTCCCCCACCCTCCTGGAGCAAACATGCACGCCGTGAAACAGTTGTTCACAGTAGGCGGGAGGCGCTGGGAGGGAGGGGGAGGAGTGATCAGCAGGGCTGATGGCAGGGGAGAGGCACTGTGGGGGGCGAGAGGGGGCAGGTTTGGCTGCCAGTGGGTGCTAAGCACCCACTAATTTTTCTCAGTGAGTGCTACAGGACTGGAGCACCCACGTAGTCGGCACCTATGAGTGAGTGTATTAAATTTAACATTTTTGTGGCCTCTAATATATATAATCTGAGGTGCAGGATGGTTCTTTCCCTTAGTCAATTCACCTATTCGTGACACAAACTATAAATATACAATCCTCCCCTGCAGCTCATTAAAAGGATTATTATTTTATTCTGCTTCTTACAGATGTGTGTTAGAACTGTGGAAGAAAGGACATTTAGAGATTGAGCCAAAGCCTCTTGAAGTAACTGTTGACTTCAGTGGGCTTTGAATCAGAACCTTGTGAATTTCATTACATTTTATAAAATAAAGGGAGAGTTTTCATGTGTATGTTTTCATTCTAGCTTATTCTAAAGTAATTTAGTTTTTTTAATTTTGTTTTGTTTATAGTAGTGTTTTCAGTTTATCTCCCATTTTGAATTTTATACTTGTAATTTTTTTCAAGCTGTTAGTGACTGAGAATAGTTCTGGAGAAAAAGCCATAGAGACACTAGCAATTTTAATTTCATTATATCCTTCAGTAGGCTAACAGTTGAGCTCAAATGTATTCTGTAGAGGTTTTTACTGATTACTCTAGGACTGATCCTCTCTTGGGTGTTTCTACTGATTTCAATCCTCTGTCCTTTTGCCATAACTTGAGAGAGGATAGTAACCATTCTGTTTTCTGTGTTTGGCTTTGCTGTCACAAAGACTTTATTTACTTACAACAGCAACAAAAAACTATATCTACAACCCTTTGCTTCTAGGCAACTACATTGAGAAGAGAAGCTCTTTAAAATATTTTTAAAGATCATTATTTTTATTCCTCGGGGTAGCCTTATTACTTCCTACTCCTCCCACCAAGTCTCATGGGTTATTCCCATGGCTGTATGAAAAATCTTTACAATAGATCCTTTGGTAGAATCTGATTTTTATCTGCTGATGCAGAACAATAGGTGAACATGTAATTCTCAGTAGGTTCTTTTGATATTTCTCAGGTTTTCTGCTTTCTTCTCTATAAAAGGATAACCTTTCCACTGCTGCCTTGGGGTGATGTGGACTATGAAATACTAGCTTTCAATAAATGACCTACTTAGCCTATTTCAGGCTTCAAATAATCAAAATAGTGATGGGGAGAGCTTGAAGACTTATTATTAACACACACAGTATTATAGTGGCACCCTGACTCAGTCAGGATGGGCACCTTGTTTCAAGCACTGAACAAACTGAAGTGATCCATAGTGATACAAATAGGTCAATTGTAGTAATGCAGAGTGATCATGGTCAAGATGAGGTAGAATTAAAATAGTTTGCCTACATTGTTCGAAAAGTGGTACCTCAGCTCTGTATTTCCTGCATTTCTAAATTTCTTGGGTTTTTTTCTGTTTTCTTCTATATCTAACATTCTTGAAAGGGAATGTACACTCCAATCCAAACTACTCATGTACATGAAAACTTAATTTCACTTTAATAAAGTAAGTGTGTGTATGTGTGAGAGAGAATCGTGTAATTGAAGTAAACATCCACCATTTTCACTGATTCCTGGAGAAGTGAACATTCCGGAATACTTTGGCCATGTCTACACAGCCCACAGAAGTGAGATTTCCAGTGCTGGTTGACAGACTTGGGCTTGCACTAGAACTCTTAAAATAGTTGTGTAGATAATTCTTTGAAGCTACAACTCAGGCTCAAGTTTCAGCTCTGAAGCTATCTTCGGCTTCAACTTCAAAGTGATGTCTACACAGCTATTTTAAGAGTGCTAGCTTGAGCCATGCTAGCCCAAGTCTGTTGTCCTGGGCTGGGAGGCTCGTTTCCACAGGCTGTGTAGACATACATTTTTTTTTCAACACTGTACTTGCTGTCTTCCTTGAATACTTCCTGATTCCCCAAAGCAAGACAGCAGTGGGCCAATCCTGCTGTTTTGTTTTTTCACTGCCAGAGATACCCTTTTAGAAATGGAGTTAATAGGATCGATCATTTCATTGTAAATAAGCTTCAGTTCATTGGCAGACATAGCTTTACTGCTGTGTCTAGCCACTGAGAAACAAGTAAAGTTTGTAATTTTGGGTTGAAATGTTTCTCATTACACCTAGTAATATGAAAGCTCTGGAAAAACCTGCATTACTTTGCTTATCATTTGCATTGTTTTTGCTGCTGAAACTTATTCCACATTCCTACAGCAGATCATTATTCTAGAGAAACATTTGAAAAGACAACACTTAATTAAACAAACAGCAGTACATTAATCCTTTGACATTGTTTCAATTTTGCTTGTTCCCCAAGTATAGTAACATTTCCTCAGCCAGATAATATTTTTGTTTTCCTGCAGTAAATTAATTAAATTTTATGAACTTCACATGCTTCTTTGTCAGTGCTGCTAACAGACTGGTTTAAGGAAGGTAGAAGAACTAAACTTCATTGTTCAGTCAAACCATTGACACAACTAGAACACCTTCTTTGCCATTTCAGTTTTCAATTGCTGTATACTACATCTTTTCTCTGCAACCATCATTGTTACTGTCATTGCTTTTCTGTTCAGTTTAGTCAGTGCTTGCTTTAAATTATTTTATTGACAATATATGTCAACACTTTCCAATCTACTCTTACCATTGTGTTTCATTTTCTTTTCAAAATGACTTGAATCCACACAAACGAACACTGGAGAGAGCAAAATTGCACCCATATCCTGATCTGACAAACTTCAAATTGCATGTAAATCAGCTGTGCTAAAGGAGGAGTGCACAGACCACAGGCTTCCCTGGATATATTGGCAGCTCGAATATCTTGTTAGAAAATTTTCTATATAAACTACCAGCACTTGAGAGAGAGGTGAGTGGGAGTGTTCCCCCCCACCCTCCGTGTACTAAATTCTTGGGGAACATTATGCATTTTATACTACCTCACAAGACCAGTAAAACAGGTGAGGAGAGACCTAAAAATATCAAAAGAAAACAGAGTACTACTCATTCTTTAGTATCAGAGGGGTAGCCGTGTTAGTCTGGATCTGCAGAAGCGACAAAGGGTCCTGTGGCACCTTATAGACTAACAGAGGTATTGAAGCATAAGCTTTCGTGGGTCAATACCCACTTCTTCGGATGCAAGAAGTGGAACACTCATTCTTTAGAAAATCTTTGCAACCTCATTGGCTGTTAGTTTGCTTGAGATAGCACTGACCATAAAACCCTTTGGTTCATCTTCTGATCAGGATATGTATGCAGCTTCCATAAACTTCAGTAAGAAGTCTAGTATGGATCAAAGGCAGTATTTATATGAGGTATTCAGGCAATTATTCTTGAAGTGCCCTTCTATAGAAATGAAGGAGAATCTAAAAAATGAAGCGACAAAGGGTCCTGTGGCGACCTTTATTGTTGCTTCTACAGATCCAGACTAACACGGCTACCCCTCTGATACTAAAAAATGAAATGGACTATACGTATCCTTACCACTTTGGTCTGTATTTGAAATATAACAAAAGCAAAACAAGACAAATTACAAGACTGCAGCAAAAGTAAATAATAAATCCTAATAAACAACATAACTGAGGCTGCAGTAATTATGAATCAGATGGATTGTTTCAGTAGTCTGAACCTTACAATGAATGTGAGAGCTTTCAATTCCTAAAAGATCGGACTGAACTATCAGACACCCACAATCTGTAACATGACTGGTAAGGATTAGAGCACTTCAGAGAATATATAACAGCTTCTTTCAACTTTAGTTTGGAGCCCAGCCAAGAATGAGTTCTGAGCTACTGCCTGCAATATTTTGATAGGTGCAAGGTAGAGAACCAGAACTCCATATGTGGACCTGAAAAAAAGTTAATGGAGCAAAATCACCACGTGAACACATTTTTAAATTAAAAACTAATTTAAAAAACAAAAGTAAACTCTTCACAAGAGAGCACAGTATGTGTAATTACACCATATATGAAATGTGTGTGTATTTAGTCATATATTACCTGTTTTTTTACCTAAAACTGAATTCAGAACTCACTGCTGCTGCATGTTTAATGTCCTGCTGATCAATACATATCAATCACTTGCACATGTTGCAACTTTCTAGAGCCAAGGGCAGCCTTCTATTCTGAAGAGCAGTTTCAATACGAGATGTAAGATGTTACAAACTCATTTGTGTACATATTTATGTATAAATTAGCTTGTAATGTCTTACCTCTTGTATTGAAACTGCTCTTCAAAACAGAAGGCTGCCCTTGGCTCTAGAAAGCTGCAATATGTACAAGTGATTGATATTCATTTATCAACAGGACATTAAACATATGCAGCAGCAGTGAGCCGTGAATTCAGTTTTAGGTCAGGAAAATAGGTTAATGGATATTTTGCTTTTGCATGGAGTGTTTAGAATTTGCATTCAGTAGGTATTGACAGTCCTAATGAGAATTCAGTGATGGTGCTACAAAGGTGTTGTCTGCAACAGTCACATTGCTCTCAATCTGATTTGAAAGACACTTCAGAAGGGGGTTAAGAAAATGCTTATTAAACTTTTAAAATGCACTATTAAAACTTAGTGTGTCTTACAAAAAGATCCATTATAATGGAAAACAAATTGCCTTTATTTCCTGTCATGCAGAACAAAACTTCCCCGTGGTATCACTCATACAGTGATAGCACAAGTTATTAAAAATTACCTGAATGGGCTGTCAGTGTACCAGGCCCCTCCTTATCTTAGCAGGAGAGAAGTCTGGTCAAACCAGCACAGGGATGGACATTTGTTAGGAAGGGAAGAGGAGAGGTGTGAGCTTGCACGCAGACATGCTGGAGCTGAACCCCTTGCACCTGAAAGAACATGTGGAGTGTGCTTGGAGAAGTGGTTTCTCTGCCTCCCATTTACTAGCCAGGAAAAGATTAGGGGATTGGCACTCTCAGGCCCTCTCCTCTCGATGTAAAGCTTCCTCAGGAAATGGCATCCAAGGACCATCTTGCCATAATTGCAACAACTTAGCTACAGGAGTCAGCACCACCATGTTACACGAAGGACACTTGACAAAATTACCGTACTTAGTGATGGACATTGAGAGTGGGAGAAGGGTTATGTCATTTAGTCATTCCATTTTTTGAAAAATTGCCACAGACCTCAAAAGTTTTACCAAGGACACATTGCTGACCCACTAACTCTCTTAATTTACAGTATGAAATCATAGAGGAAGATGTTCAGGTTCCTCCTTAATGATTTTGTGTCCAATATGTTCAGGAGTAAGAGACCGAAGGAAGTAGGGATGGGCCAGAGGAAAGAGATGGAATTTACTGCTGTGAGATGCAATTCGAGATGTACCACAAGAAATTCCAACCTGACATTTTTCTACCTTCAAGGGTCATATAATATAATAGTATCTTTAAAAGGATTTGTTCAGCGTATTTTCTCTTTTGTATAATACATTTTTCCATTCATCTGAATTACACAACTATAGTTCTATTTAGATATTACTCTGTGTGTAGAAAGGAGAAGATTGCTTGTTTCTCCTTAGATCTGGTTTGAAGATTCTTCCATCCCTGTTGTTCAGTATGGAGGTGATAGAGCAAGATTCAGGCTCAAAAGGAAGGTGAGCTGCCAGCCCTTGTTTAAGAAACTATCTCTGAATACCTCATTACACCCGATGTCAAGCAAATAGAGCTGGCCAGAAAATGACAATTCTGTTTCATGACAAATTTCAAGGTTTCAAAAACTGTTTCCACTCATCATTGGAACAAAACCAAAACATTTGGAACATTTTGTCAAAACAGCTGTTTTCAGCTCAGAAAGCTCAGGTTTTTGATTTGGGTGTCTCTTTCTCTGTCTCATCAAAAGTGACCAGAGAACCCTGGACCTCCACCTTCTCAACAACATTGTCAAAACTAATATAGCTCTGTGAAAGGTTTTGGCTTTGACAGAATTACATTTTGACAAAAATGTTTGGACTTCCTATCGTCCTTGGCTACTCTATAATTCTACTTCATAACTGGCTGTAGCTTGGCTTATATTGTTGTACTCTTTCTTCTTGCTACTTTCTTTGTAGTAAAGAATAAATCACTGTGCACTCTTTGTTCTCTCATATTCCACTTGTCTGTAACTAGTTAAAAATGCACCTGTAACAGCACCTGAAATAAATTGAATGTTATTTGTGAATGTCCTTTACACATGGATTTAAATTTAAAAAATGGTAACATTTCTTCTAAATTCATGAACATTCTTGAATTTCTGTAGTTCAGTTGTGCACATTCAGTGAAACGATAATTGGGACCTTTTCCCACTGTGCTTAAGAGGAGAATTTGTCTGGGTGACCATGTAGGAAATTCACCTGTCCCTGCTCAAAGCCTGAGAAAGGGTGTGTGTAGAGGATGGGATTAAATCTATTCTCTCTACTGACAGGCAGGCAGTGGGTCTGAAATTCTGCCTACTTGACTAATTTATGCACTGGACTACTGACTGCTCCCCGCCACAATACAGGGTTTGGGGGCCACTGTCTGTTATCACATATCCAGAAACCTCTCTCCTGGCCCATGCCTATCAATCTTCATGCTAGCCTACCCCGAGGCTAATATGGAGTTCTCATCTATAGCAAGCCAGGGGTGCAGTTGCTCACCCATATCCCATCTTGGGAGAGGACTAAAGCAGTAGGTCTATGGTGGTTAGAGACCTCTGAGTGAATGAAGGCTAACTGAAAGCTCAATTCAGTGATGGCAAAAATTGTCCAACTGGTATTCACT
Source organism: Chelydra serpentina (assembly GCA_037349315.1). Classification (NCBI taxonomy): domain Eukaryota; kingdom Metazoa; phylum Chordata; order Testudines; family Chelydridae; genus Chelydra; species Chelydra serpentina. The sequence continues at coordinate 37,299,934 of JBAIAC010000042.1, forward strand.
TAATTCTGAATTCATTCTACTCAGGTGACTAAGAAACCCTCAAACAAATTAATAAATAGCAATACATAAAACTGTTGTGATCTGATATCAGTGTAAATGTCTGATTCTCAGCTCTCTCACATTGATTTTACAATGGGATAACTCCACTGACTTTAGCAGAGTTACTCCTGATTTGTACCTGAACAACTGAGAGGTGAATCAGGCTCTCAATGCACAAATGCATCCTCTAACCTTACTCACCTTATTTAAAGGTAGTAATATTTGGCACACCAATTATTGTGGACCTGCATATACTAGAAAAGCAGTTTGTCTGACTCTTCAGTTAATGACTTTTGTAACATGTTTCTTAACTACAAAAAAAATCAACTGGCAGGATGCTTTGCATCTAATTTTGAAAGACTGAAGATTTGCCATTTCACTAATGAAGCTGAAAAGAAAGCAATTAAAAGTTTGAGTGTTTGAAAAATGATATTCATTAAGCCTGCACTGTATTGTTTAAAACATTGAACATAACTTCATATCGGAGATGACTGTGAGTTTACGTTCAAATGTACATTGATTGTTTTACTCTGAGCATGCATGCTTTCTATAAACTGGTACCTTTCTTTCTACAAATTCATTTTTTATTGTATGATGAGTCCAATAAGTGATATGCTTCATTTTCTCATATAAGTCAATCATTCACTACCATTCTAGAAGTGCTTCCAAATTTGACTTTACCCAGCTATTTTCCCCTAGTGAATAACTGTGCTAAAGAAAGCATGAGCCTGCAAGTTATTTCAGTTACCAAAATTCACCTCCTAGTGCAGCATTTAAATCCCCACATTTCAAATTGTGTGGTGAAGCCTTTATATTTAAATAAGGCAGCATCTAGCACTCTTGCTGGTATCATGGTCTCTGCCATGCTTGATAATCCCTGGCTGTTGCTTCCCCAGCCTGCTCCTGCTTCCATGCCCCCACCTGTATGCATTCATGTGGAGGAAACCCATAACCCCAATTACATTTGTCTCCTGCTCCCCAAAACTGGCACTGCTTTGGGTTCCTCTTTACTTAACACACTGAACTCTTGACACACTGATCTCTTTTCCATGGCAATAATGAGCATGTGGTGGAGGGAATTCCTCCCAATTCTCTCCTTGTGTTGGAGAAGCATCCCTCTCCCTTTCAAATGTGTGGGAGGAAGGGACATCTCACTACCTCTCACCTCTGTGGGAGAGAGAAAAACATTCATGGGGAAACACTGACTGTCCACTAGAACTGCTTGCTGCCCATGCTGTTAAGTCATCTGATGTTTCTGCTCTGACTGTCCAGAGTGAACTAACTTGTCACATTTCTTCTTCAAATGATCTGTGATCCACTTCTTAAAAATGATTTCACCAATTCTATTCGGCCCTAATATAAAATGGGATTTTCAGATGTGCTGAGTGTTGGCTTAACTCTGCCTCTGCTGAAGTTCATGTTAAAATTCATATTGACACTAATGGGGGCAAAGTTAAGTAAATGCTGAAAGTTTTGACATGTTGGATGGTAAGATAAAATGGCTTAAATTCTTCTTTCATTAACATTGTGTACATCTGGAATAACTCTTCCGACATCAGTGGACTTAGTCTGGATTTACAGCACATTTTCTGTACATAATGGTAGCAGAATTTGTATTCCTTTTTTTCTTTGCTTCTATAGGGGTCAACTCTTTAGTTGTGTCAGAGCTCTGTGTAAAGGGTGGCTTTAAGCCACCTCTAGTTATCTAAACTCCAAGGCAGTTAGAAGCTGGTTCTGTCTGTGGTGTAACTCTAGGTTGTCTTAAGTTACACTAACTTGTAATGGCTTCCAAGAGGCCATTGTGCAGCAGGAAATCACCAGCGCTCCCACACTTCCTCTTTGCTGGGAGATCAAATAGCAGCTGAAATAGACCTTATGTCAGATAACTATTCCCCACACTAGTGAAGTTCTCAGCTGCAGATTTAGGTGTGGTGCAAAGGGGCCATATTTCAAGTCAAGCTTTGTCCTTAATTGTTTGAATTAACTTCTCTAATTTCACCTAATTATATGAGAAACTTATTATGATGGCTAGCCACAATATTAATATAGTCTAGATACTTTACTTAGCTTTCCCAGTGCATCCTAATCTTTATTTAAAAATCTCTTCTTTTACAGTGGTAGTGTCTGCCATACCAAATTATAAAAATTGTGAGGTAAAGAGTTACCACCACAATTTTTCCTTTTGTGGCATAAAACAGATTACCATTGAACACTGATGCAATGCATATGTGCAGAATTGGAACAAATATTACATCAGAGAAAATATGAAAATATCTGTCTACTGCAAAATACTGCACAATCATCCCTCAGGCTGACAGTTTGTATTCTCTTCTGCAGATGAATCTCATACATTTGCCTAGTTCCTAAAGAACTGGTGCATATTCTATTCTCATACAACTATGGACAGTATAACCAATTATTTTGATGTATATGTGTGAGCTGTTTCACAATTAATTCAAGAGATATTGAAATGAACTCTTCTGTTAGAGCAGTTTGCAAGCCCTTAGAGCAAATCTGAATATCAGTACTGTTGTAATACTCTGCAGGGGCTTTAACTGGCCCTAAGAAATTAGCCTCCATGGCTGATGGCTCTTCGAAGCTCTGGCAGACTGCTCCTTTTTTCCCTGAGAGAGGTATTTCCCACTCACCAAGAGAGATTTTTACCTATTAAAAGTGGCATATGCCAACCACTGACAAACAGAGACTAGAAAGAAACTATCCTTATGATTAGTTTTTTCAATGATTGTCCACTGTGGGACGTTTTGCACCTTCCTGTGAAGCACTCAGTACTGGGCATTGTCAGATGCAGGATATTGGACTAGATGGTTAGTTGGATATAACCAGTGTGTTTACAAAATGTACATGCACAGTTTCAGAGTCTAATATTAGCCCTTTCTTGGATATGTAATCAGGACAGTGAGGTCAACTTTATTTTTGATTTTTTTGGAATGTATAACTGGGGTGGTAACTGATTCCTAAATATTACTAATAATGAGTATCATACTCTGTACTCTTTTTAATATTTCTACAGCTACCAAACAAAGGCAGCTACTATTAAATACTCCATGGTAAAGATATGGCTAATAGGTATGGGTGGTTACTAGCTAAGGACAGGGTCGGCTCCAGGCACCAGCTTGCCAAGCTGGTGCCTGGGGCGGCAGGTGAGAAGGGGGCGGCAGTCCGAGTCCCGCGGCGGCAATTCGGCGGCAGGTCCGCTCTTCCCGCCGCCGAATTGCCGCCGCGGGACTCAGTCTGCCGCCCCAGTCTCGCCTGCCGCGGTGGCAAAGGGGCGGCAGGTCCGCCGCTGTTCCCTTGCCGCTCCGGAATGGGACTGCCTGCGTCGGGGGCAGGGCCCCGCCCCCCGACGCAGGCACACGTGGCGGGGGCGGGGCCCCGCCCCCCGACGCAGGCACACGTGGCGGGGGCGGGGCCCCGCCACCCCTGCTTGGGGCGGCAGAATTGTAAGAGCTGCCCCTGGCTAAGGACACTTCTAAACTAAGTGAATGCAGTAAACTCTGGTGTTTCTTAATACACTGACTTAATTAAGCTCTGGTGGTGGTTTTTCCAGGACTGGTCATATATGGTTTATTTTTCAGGTCACAAGATGTAAAATAAACCTTTTTATTTAAGAAAACTTATTTCTAATCCACTCTGAGTAGGTTTCATGTTTTCTTTTTCTTCCTCTGCTTGTTTGTTTTGCAAAGCAATAAATTTTAAAAATATGGTTTTTAAAACATGATGAAATCTTGCCCCATCTAAGTCAATAAGAGTTTAGCTATTTAATTTCTTGGGGCCAGGATTTCACCTTTGAAACCTTTTCAGATTCTCTCATCTCTATTGTTAAATTAGCACTAGCTAATGCAGTTTTAGATTGCGCTACACATCACAAGGTGGGTACCTCCTTTTAATAACAAACATAATTAGAACAGAAAAGAGACACCACATGAATGTAGTCTCATGGCAATGAGTATAATGAGAACAAGTGGCACAACATGAATACATTTTTGTAGCAATAAAACAAAACAATATTTATAGAAAATGATACACTTAAAATTTTGTTTTTAAATGTATTAAGCTTCTCCCCTCCGGCATACACTAGCTAGCATACAGGCTATTCTGAGGCAAGTTGGAAGTGGGTGATCCAAGTGCATAGGGGTTGTAGATACAATAAGGGTCAATAGATCAAATTAGGCTTATGTGATGCAAACAGGTTCCAGAGGTCTGACCCTGCTCCCACTAAACTCAATGGCAAAGCTCCTATTACTGTGGGAGTACAGAGAGGTAACTGTGTATGAAGAACATGCACCTGCACGTTCAAAACAGATGATTGCAAGCATAAACATGATTGCAACTGCATATTTGTTCCCACAAACATCTGTGTTCTCACACACCTAATTTGCTTGCACAGCTTGGGTGACTAGTACTGTAAATTTCATCCATGTGATAGGATGCTGTCACCTCAATTTTGGGCAATGTTGGCAATCATAGTTTGTACTAATGGGTCTTTGCGTGACTCCGTAGACCAATTTGGGAAGAGCAACAGTTTACCGTACTGGCCACAGAGTCATCTGCCTAATTGTGCTGGTTGAGCTGCACATTGTTTCTATGGGTACGTCTATACTTACTTCCTGGTTCGGCGGGAAGCAATCGATCTTCTGGGATCAATTTATCGCGTCTTGTCTAGACGTGATAAATCGATCCCGGAAGTGCTCGCCGTCGACACCGGTACTCCTGCTCCGCGAGAGGAGTACGTGGAGTCGACAGGGGAGCCTGCCTGCTGCGTCTGGACCTGCGGTAAGTACCTTTTAGTTTGAACTAAGATACTTCGACTTCAGCTACGTTATTCACATAGCTGAAGTTGTGTATCTTAGTTCAAACCGGGGGGTTAGTGTGGACCAGCCCTATGTCTGGAGCTGTGCTTCTAGCTGCTTGATGCGATCATGCACCACCCACCCATACAATGTAGTGTCATACAATACAATCAGTTGCCACTTGCTCAAAGGTAGAGTCAGAAATGTTCATTTTGTGCAGATTTTGCTGGAGGCATTTCATCTGCCCTCCATGCTTATGATCGCCAGAGCTTGATTTGGTATATACCTTATTTTGATAAACAGGTTCCAGGTATACAAATTACATGGCCAGTCCATTGCAACAGCATCAAATGAGCCTGGATGCTGACCAAACCAGCTTTCATAAGGACTTCTGTGTTAGAAACACGCCTCTGCCATTTGATGCCCAGAAATCATCGTAGGTGTCGCAAATGGAAACTGACAAGCTTTTTAATGTGCCAGTGATAACTGGTCCATGTTTTGCACCCATAGAGCAATGGCATGAGGATAACAGCATTATACACTTTGATTTTTGTCTGTAGACCGATTCCCTGTTTCCCTATTTGTGATAGAGGTGATCATGTGTGGTGCTGGCTTTTTTAATTCACACATCCACTTAGCAGTCGATTTGTCACTTTCTTTCTCAACATGCTGCCAAGATAAATAAACTTGACGGCTTGGAGTGTGATACCTTCCAAGCTTAATGAGGGATCTTGGTAAGGTTGTTGAGGAGCTGGCTCATATGTAACTTCAGTTTTTCTTTGAGGGTAAGGCCAAAATTATGAGCTGCCACAGCAAAGCAGTTTGTAAGATCTTGTAGCGCTGCTTCAGAGTGTGTTGTCAAGGCATAATCATCAGCATAGAGTAGTTCCTGGATTGATGTTTCTGTCATCTTGGTGTTCACATGCAAATGGGAAAACTTGAAAAAGTTTCTATAAAGAGACCCTTGGAAGAGCCACAAAGGACCTCCTCTAGTGTCACAGGAAAGGATAGACAAAAAGGCTAGGAGCAAGCACACGCTATTTTCACCCCATTTTGATTGGAAATTGGTCTGCTAGATCACCATCAACACTAACTCTTCCAGCCATGCCTTCATGGAATTGCCAAATGATGTTAATAAATTTTGTCTGGACATCCAAATTGAGCAAGAATTTTTTGGAGGATGATGCAGCTGACCAAATGCTTTGGTTAGATCAAGAAACATGATGTACAAAGGTTTGTGCTGTTTGTGACATTTTTCCTGTAATTGTCAAGTGATGAAAATCATTTAAACCGTGTTCCACAGAACATAAAGCTGTAGTGTGACTTGGATAGAACCTTGTCAATGACTTGGGTCAGGAGTTGGGCCAGGAGGATCTGTACAAGAATCTTGCTGGCTACAGAGAGCAAAGAAACACCACAGTCTTTATAACAGTTACTCTTTGAGACTTGAGACTTCTAGATAGTGGTGTCTTTCAGTAGTTGCTGTATAATTTCTTGGATCCAGACATTTAAGAAAAATTCAAAATCTTGTCAATGAGATTTCCTCCATGTTTGAAAACTTCAGTTGCAATGACATCAGGACCAGAAGACTGACTATTTTTCATTACTTGAACAGCCTTCAATACCTCAGTTCATTTGGGTGGATTGGCAAGTGCATATGTGGGGAATTTGCGGACATAATCCAACACCTCATCAGAAACAGTAGATAAATGACTAAGTAGTTCACTAAAATGTTCAGGCCACTGTTGGTGGATGGCAGTACGATCTGTGATGAGAGATTCACTATTAGCACTTGCAAGCGATGCCAAGACAGAGAGGGTAGAGCCGTACATGGCTTTGACCGCTTCGTCAAAATCTTTGGAGTCATGTTTATCAGCAAGGGCCTATAGTTCATTTGCTTCACAGTGAAACCACATTTTGCATTTGGTGGGGTTTGTACTGGGGTGTACTGCAAGCTGTGCTATATCTGGCCTTTTTCAACTCAAAGTGAGTTCTCTAAGTGTGCAGTATGTGCTTGTTGATTGGCATCAGGAAGATTCAGTATTTCAGGATTATTATCGTTGAACCAGTCTGCAAGATCACATTTTGTACATGCAGCACAATCCACAACAATTTTATAGATTTGTGTCACATAAAGATACATCATCACTGATTATTGGAAGAATTTCGAAAATAGTAGTTCGGCAATTGAAAAATCTTTCAGCCAGAGAATATTTACATGCTTAACTGATTGGTTTGTATGCATTTTCAGCCAAAAAGAAAGGGAAAGTTTTGAGCAAACATAATGGTGGACAGTCCAATAATCAGCTCTGCAAAATACCTAAATTATGCACATAGGTCCCGCTCTCTGACCAACGCATAGCTGATCAGATGCCAGTGTCATGAGTGAGGGTACATCCAGGTTGTTTTATATTTGTCATGGAGTCAGAAGACAGTGTCTGTAATAACTAGATGGTGCTAGACACGTGCCGTCAACAGTAGTAGACCATTGCTGTGTTCATCTTACCATTTTTTGCCAAGTACATTACACCATATAGAATCATCACAACCAACATGAGCATTAAAGTCACTAAAGTAATCAAAATCCTGTCCATACCATGGCTGACTATCCACTGGTATAACAGCATTCCTTCATTGGTATTAATTGATCCATAAATCTTTCACTTAAATGATGCTGAATTATATCATAAAAGTGCATATGTACAGCAATTTATTTAAAGTCAAATTTGTAAATTGCCAGCTTTAACAGCAACCTTCAATAAATAGGATTTTAATTAAATAAATATAGTACACACTAAAATTCTTGATTGTATCTAAGCTTACAAGCATACTTTTATTCCAGAATCAGCATGAGTTTAAACAGTAGCCAATGAATAACCCTCTGTCACTCCTTTGCAGAGCCATAGATGATTTACCATTTGTGTTTCGGGGATGCACAGTCTCTGTTTTCTCAGCGGCAATGTGAGAGCAACAGCCCCTTTGTATGCCAAAATCTCATCACCAGGTCAGGCAGGGGGACTGAGCAGTGATATTCTAAAGAGATGAGTCTTTATTAAGCTCTGATAATATTTTAGCAGCTGCTACTGAACTTGCTCTGTTTTTCAATGGCTTGTAACTTTTTAATTTTTCCATTATTCCACTCATCTGCACCCAAAATATTCAAAGGTACTATTCCTCAGTTTGGTTTGTGGCTTAGATCTAACTTATACAAGTCAATGGACTTATGGGAGTTGTTCTTTCAATACCTTTAAAACCATGGTAGTGGCTTTAATGGGAGTTGGATTACACCTTACATCCATATCCAGTTTTAAACTTCAGCCCTTTTCATCCTCATCTCTGTAAAGTTCCTTCTCCTGCTCCTATAAACATAATGCTACTTGTAAGGAAGTACTTTTCCTACACCTTCTAACATTCCTTTTTTCAAGGTTTTTGTCTCTGCTCGAGGTGCACAATTTTATTTTGGATAGATCCAAGTTCAAGGGTGTTGAGATCTTGGCATTTCTTTGTGAAGATGAGATCTGGATCTAGATGGAAACTTTTCCAAAGTTTTTAGGGTGAATTGCTCTGTTTTTACATGGGCAAAACGGCATAGCAGGCTTTGAAAAAATGTTGCTTTAAAGCTAAAAGCAACATGAGTTCAAATAGTAGTACTAATGCCCTCTAGTTAGCATGATTCATTTACAAATGAACACAGGCAGGGTTTGACTATTTTGGTTTCATTTTTCTTCCAGTTACAAAATGTCATAATATTAATCACAAATGTGGGTCACACTAATACATCTAAATAGAGAATGTAAGTGGGGTACAAAGGTGTCTACTGTTGCTCTTCTGATCCAATGGATGCTCTGCGCCAGACTCTCCCCTGGAGCTTAAAACTGCACTAGTTTGTGCCCATAGAAGCCCTGGCCATGCGCTTCCCCGTAGTCACACTCCCTATGCTTTCATCCACAAATAAAAGACACGGCAGCAACTATGGTGGCTCTACATCTCTAGAGGACCCTCTGTGCACAGTAGAGATCTTCCAGGGGCCAGAACAGTTAGGTTTAAGACTGGTTTGCTTCACTGGAAAAACTCAAAGCTGAGCACAGCCCTGGCTCAGCACCTAGATCTTTTGAGGATTAATTCAAATCATTCATATTTAGTGGCAGTAGCTGCATTACTGAAGTGTGCTTTTATGGTGGTCAGCTCAGAAGATAATGTCTCTTTTTTGGATAATAATGCTGAAATCTTTTATCTTTATCTATTCAGAAGAGGCAAAAGTCATGCAATAATGGACACCTTAAGATAATTCAAAAAAGAGAACTGTCTATCATAACTGATTGAAAATGTAGACATCTGCTAAATCCAAAATCAGGAGACTTAGTCGATTATATAAAATCGGTGAAGCTTGCTCAGGAGAGTTGCAAAGCACATAATATAACTACATTTCAGATTGAAAAAGACTAGACACTTTCTTAAGAAGCTGCAGAAGAATTAAAATGCTATTAGGCTTAAACATCATACCTGACATTCCTCTGAAAACACAGAATTGTAAGAGTTTTCTATAGTTTTTGGATCAAGGTGGTTATGAAGAACCTTGACAACAAAAATATGGTGGGCTCATTTTGCGTTACTTGCATCCAACTAGTAATTTTATTGTCTTCTCTGAAGATTTGCATTTGTATTTTCAGTACCACATGCTCCTTATCTTATGGACTTCATCATCATTCGTAAGATATCATTATCTAAGAAGCCATAGAAAAGGAATGACGTGGTTCAGAGTGACAGAGAGGCAATCACCAATAGTTATTTATAAGAGACTGAGAAAATGACACCACATTTTCTATCACACCCGTCTGCCACAGTTCTAGAGTTCTTCCATACTCTCATCATAATATGCTTGGAGTACCATACACAAACTCATCCTCTTTTTTATATTCAGCCACAGAAAACAAGGTTTAGTTTAAGGCATGCTAAATGTAGCCCAACCTATTTTGAGGAAAGTTGAAAATTGCTACAATATAATCTTAGAGGAAAAAATTGTTAGCATAAATGATGAGGATATATGGTCCTCTAAAATAATACAAATAAAACCAAAAAATTGTTTTCAACCCTATGTAGATGCTAGAAACTCAGAAAATTCTTAGTTATGGTTCTGACACCATCTGAATTTAGCAGTAATCTCACTATGGGTTTGGAATTTTAACCTGCTGCCATATTAAACTTACAATTGTTATGTGGAATAAAATAGTTGTATGATATCACCTACCCTCACCCTGATACTCCATACTAGTTATTGGTAGGGTGACCAGATAGCAACTGTGAAAAAACGGGACAGGGGGTGGGGAGTAATATGCGCCTATATAAGAAAAAAAAATCCCCCAAAACAGGACTGTCCCTTTAAAAATTGGACATCTGGTCACCCTAGTTATTAGGGTTTGAAGAGAAGGGTCTCTGTTAAGTACCATGGAACATTAAAGGCCAATCCATGCATCATTATCATTTGATGCTTTTATCATCCAAGACCCTCAGAACAGCTGATGGCCAAGCTGCCTGCATCTAGTAAATACCAGTATAAGTAAAAGGGGAGAAGAGAAATTGTTTAATAGTTTCTCTTTTATCATAAAACCAAAGGGAAACATTGCCTTGCCACATAGGGCAGTCGGGGGCAGAGTGAAAATCTGTTCTGTGCATCTTCCATCCAGAGCTGCTCTGAGGGCTAGAGAGGCCCCTGGCGTAACTTAAATAACTCTGGGGACCTGTGTAAAAAGTTTTGTGTCAACTAGGCTACCCAAAGTACTTTGTGTTGTGCCCTTTCCCTGACACCTTCCTGGGGCCAGATTTTTAAAGATATATTTAGATTGTATTTTAAAAGTATAATGGGAATTAGGCACCTAAATACCTTTACAAATCTGGCTCCTGGAACCTTAGATGAGCATTTTTATTTTAAAAAAATACAAGAATAAATAAATAGTGACCTTAATCACAGCGTGACTAAGGGGTGATGCATAAGCTGAAGCAGTCAAGAGTAGCCGTAGGAGATACTGAGTCATAAAGACCTTCCTTTAAAGCACAGTTCCCTCCCTGATTTCCCCTTGAGGGAGTTAATATTTGCTTTGGGTCTACACCAGCAGCAAATTGACACCCTGTGCATTGGCTCAGCTGTAGTGTTTACTGCATTGCAGGGGCCAGAATTAAGGTTCAACTAATTCTCTGCCACTCTCTGGACATGTGCTTTCATGGCCCCCCTTTACTCTTGTGACCAGGACCTAAGGTGCAGGTAGCCCACACGGGCTCAAAGAGCAGATTACTCCCCATTACTCCCCTGTGCAGGTGTGTAGTCCAAAGTCACAATCTGGCTCATGGTGAACAGATCTTATCATAATATAAATATCAACTATTTAGGATCAAGTTCAGCCTGACATAAGCAGGTGCAACCTGCTACTGCAGTCAATGTGAGTTGTACCTTTTTATTCCAGGGTTGAATTAGATCTTAACTTCCACTATTTCTGCTATAATAAATCAAGTGGCTTTTCTTTCTGCATTAAAGGAAATGTAAAGGTTGGGATTCAAGCCACCAGAGTATTCCTGCCCTATTTCTGTTAGTGTGTTACTCAGTGGGGATTCTGTAATGATGACAAACTTTTTAACGCATTAAAAATGATCTTTAAGTAGGGAATAATTTGTGCCTTGGCTCCACCACCACTATTCACTGGCCAGCAAGCTAAGCCATCGCTGTGGGGAATAATATACTACTGGTATAGAACTTGCAGGAGTTAGGCAGAATCAGGGGAGGCATTGTGACTTCGAGTGGTGACTCCATAACTAGGGTGACCAGATAGCAAGTGTAAAGAATTGGGATGGGGGTGGAGGGTAATAGGTGCCTATATAAGAAAAAGCCCCGAAATCAGGACTGTCCCTATAAAATCGGGACATCTGGTCACCCTATCCATAACACAATGCCCACTCCTGGGGTGGTACAAAACTCTGCCTAAAGCCACAGACTAGCCCCTAAAGGAAAAACTGAATGAATTGCTGCTCTTATTTTCTTTCAAGTATTGCCTATGGCCCCAGTCCTGCAGCCCTTACTTGGCAGAATTGCCATTGGCTTGACCACTATCTTCTCACTAAATGTTAAAATAATTTCCTCCAACCTGTTGTCAAATATCTGGTGGGAATTTAGCTTGAGTTAAGGCTACAAGACTGGATTCACAGGAAGCAGTTAAAAGACTGTTTTAAACCACTGGAGGCAACAATAAGAAAGATATGTATGTATACTTTTAGTGTATAGACAGTAATGTGCTAATTAAATGTCACCGTGTGCAAAATACTGCAGCTACTATGAATTATAACTCACAAAAATTGAAATTTAACAAAATTTCAAGTAAATTTTGCATCTGGAAAAAATGAAGATATTTTCTATTCTCTAGTGGGGCACTAGGGTTTGGTACTTGTTAATCTTGCCAGTTTGATAGGTGGGTAGAGTCCATAAGTTATTGGTTTGCTTTGCAAAAAATTTTAACGTACAGGTATGCAAGATGAAAGGATAAATGCATTATTTTAGAAATCTAAATGCTCTTATTAAAGGTGAGTGAGAGCAAAGCCAGCAGAACTGCGCCCTCTGTAAAATTATTTGATCTAACCTGTTTTGTTGGTCCTTTTCTGGGCTGAAGTTTGTCCTATAGTGTTGTGATTCGCAGTACCCTTCTTGAAATAGCCTAGTTGCTCTTTGTTTTGTAAAGCTTTGAGATAAAAATTCCCCTTTCTGAGTCACTCTGTGATTCTCTTATTCTCAGTGAATAATCTGTACTTAGTCCGTGCTCAGAATTTATTCTCATATGAGAGAGTACTGTGCACGGAAGAGCTGATAATCTGCAATACTGGGCCTCCGTGGGAACTGGAAAGGTGAATTTTGCTCCTATTTCTCTAATCACTATAAATCCCTGACCTCTTTGGATCCTTGTATTACTTAGCTTTCCCGTTATTACACTATTCTTTTTCTTTAATACAGTAAAACATGCAAAGCATATAGAGACCAATAAAATCAGTTGTCTAATGGAAAATGGTGTTTAAGAGGTTGATTCAATGTTTACTGGAAACTCCTAGATGTTTTAAAAGATTGCATAAGCTAGTGAGCTGCCTAGTGGAGGTGATGGTCCAAAGTGCAATCTCCATCTTGTAACAGATTAGAAGCATGCACAATGCTGAAAATATGGCCTGACTGCTAGTCTCTCATTAGTCATTTATGCTATAGTTAATGCTCCCTTAATTCCATACAGAGCAATGTAATATTGGCTCTGGAGTCTCCTTTCACTTACACCTGTTTTTATACATGCTACGACTGCATTAACTTCAGTTCAGTAATTAGCCTCTGGTTTGCACTGTCAGACGTGGAAAGAGAATCAGGCTCATTGTTCTGAATACCTAATTTCCACTTCTGAACTAAAGTAATGGTCTTAATTCTGATGCTCTCTCATCTTTAGTACCCGACAGCATGAGTAGTCCCAGTGAAATGAATGGGATTATTTGCAGAGAAGTACTAACCAGTGTTGTTAAGGGTCTCAAAAATGGGCTTCAGGTGATTAGAACTATTTGTTTTTTTCCAGTAAAAATGTTTTACTTGGTGCAATCTTGTTCACATACATGCATTTCAAACCTCTATACCCGATTGACAGTGAGTGAATTTTGTGATTCCAGATACAGTTACTGGTTATTAGAGCCGGCTGAATTTTTTCAAATTTTAAAATCTCAATGCCCACAAATAAATAAAAAGGAAAATATTTAGTGTTTTTTCCCCCTTTTTCAACCAGTTGTCACTACTACTAAGCACATTCTCGTTTACCAGTTGCGAAAGATTATTCAATACAAAAGAAAGTACTACCGAAGCTAAGGAACTGGGTAGAAGAATGTAAGTGCCAAAATGTATTTACAGAGGATTAGACTGATCCTTTAAGCTCAACTCTGTGTAAGGAATGGTGTGTAGTTGTGCTTCCACAATAGGAGTTCTGGAAACTGTTCTGGGGGTGGGTGAAGACAAGTAAGTTACTGCAGCCCGTTACAGCATGCACCTTACTTCCCCATGTTGTGCCAGTCCAGCTGTCCTGAATCAAATGTATGTCTCTGCCCTCGCTCTCCCCATATTCAGAGACAAGATCCATGAAGCCACACAGCAATAGCCATACAGCATGTAGGTTTATTAATCCCGCTACCTCCTTGCACAGCAACTTTAGGGTAGTCATGATGTAGCTCAGAATTTGTTGTTAGACAGAATATTCCATCCAAAAAGTCTGTTAAAAGAATGTTAAGGATGCAAAGTCAAATACTCAAAAGTTCACAAATGCCAGAAAGACAATTCTTTGCAGTAGCTCTGCCTCTTGTGTATACCCGAATACAAAATTAGTAATTTCCTCATGGAAGTTTCTATAGTGCTTCACAAATATTTATTAATGTATCTTCATAACAACCTTGCTCTGAAAACAGCATTCTTAATTTCCTTGTGGTGTTTTCTACTAATCAATTAATCTTCACAATACCCCTCTGAGGTGAGAGAGAGTTATTATCCACATTCTACATCAGGGGAACTGAGGCACACAGAAATTAAGGCCAAAAGTTTCCAAAGTCTACTAATTTGGGTGTCCAACTTGAGACACCAAGGACCCGATTTTTTTCTGAGTAATTTGTATTTTTATAGCACTTTTTTATAGTTCAAATCACAGCTCAGTTGACTTCAGTTGCAGTTGTGATTAGCACGTCTGCAAATCTGGCCCCAGATGTTTCACACTGGAAATGTGCAACACATGAAAATGAGGAACACATCATTAATGACCACCTGTAAAAATTTTAAACACCTGAACTCTGTGGCAGAGGCAGGGATAGAAATCAGTGCCCTGAGGCAACATTCATAGATTGAACCATCAGAAGGGACCATTGTGATAATCTAGTCTGACCTCTTGCATAACTCAGGCTATAGAACTTCCCCCAAAATAGTTCCTGTTTGAATTAGAGCATATTTTATAGGGGGGGGGGATCCAATCTTGATTTAAAAATTGCCAGTGCTGGGAAATTCACCACAACCCTTGGTAAATTGTTCCAGTGGTCTTTGTCAAGATTTAACTTCCAGCCATTGAGTCTCAGTATACCTTTGTCTGCTATATTGAAGAACCCCATTATCAAATATTTCTTCCTCATATACAGTAGGTATTTATAAACTGATCAAGTCACACTTAATGTTCTCTTTGTTAAGCTAAATAACTTTCTTAACCATATTTTCTTTTCTTACAATCCCTTGCCTCATTCACTGCAACCGTCCAACTTCTGCAACAAATGAAGCAGGAGTCCTACAAACAGCCTCACTCAATACACAACCCTGCTTCATCCCCAAAGCTGATTCATTGTATGCACTGAACAAGGCGGGAGTCCTGTGGGGGTGGGAAATAGTCTTTAACTACATGGTTATATACTATCAGCCTTGGTATGATATATAGCTGAGCCATATTTTTCTTCAAATGTATTCCTTCCTTCCTTGGCTGTTATCTCTCCCAGTATCCTGTCTTGGCATGATCCGTTTAGATTGTAATTTCTTTGAAGCAGAGACTATAGGGGATATCTTGTCCACACTTAAGTCAATGGCAAAGCTCCCATTGACTTCAGTGTACTCAGGAGTTTACTGTGTTTTTATTTGCTATTTAAAGCACCCTACACACAGATTAAGTAATTATAACAACTTCCAGAAGATGAAATAAGATGTCTGATAGATGTAAGGCAGATATTGTTCAAGTCAAGTTCCTCGAAGAATGAAGCCACAAATTGGAGACCTTCTGCCAGATTTTTTGTTTGTGTAAAATAAATGCAGCATAACAAAATAAAGAAAAGTAATTATTGATTAGATGCTGTGTAGGTTGTCAAGGTACCACAAGAAAAGTTACTTCCCAAGCTTCAAATACTCTCTGCACAGTTTCTCTCTGTGTTCCTCTCTTCATCCATCAGTAGTGTTGCAGACCACCTCTTTGTTCACACCTCCACACATTGATCTTATTTCTTCAGGATGCTTATCTCACTATGTTTAGCCAGGTAGAAGTAACATCAACTCATAGATGTGTGCATTAGCCTCCACACTAAAGCCCAAAGTTGTTGAGCTGGCTTCACAATTGAAGATGCAGAGAGAGAAATGACACACACTTAAAGCAGCACTTGTATAGTTGCCACTATTAAACACTGAACAATTATAAACTGTTATCACACCACAGGAATTGAGGTGACTCAATATTATCCTGTGCATACTGAATAGAAAATAATTATGACATTGCACAATCTGTGGAATAGCCACTATTATTTTGTTTGGATCCCATAAAGTAATGCCAATACCTTGTTTTTCTTCACCCAGAAAGCGTCCCAAGAGATCTAGCTTTCCATCAGTGCATTGATGGATAATAGGGGTGGATGAGCATACACATTTTATTCATAGGCTTATAAATCCCTAAAAGAAGGAAGAATCTCAAATCAATCATTTCTAAATTCTGGGGAGTTTAATTTTTGTCCCAAAAGCAATAGGACTTCAATGGCAGCAAATTAGGCCAGTGTTGATCCCTCTTGAAAATCCTACCATGTTGTTTTTAAAAGAACCTCATTGGTAGAGCCCCGCAAATCTGCGGATATCCATGAACCATGTTTGCGGATCACAGATTGGATGAGAATCCAAATTTTGTATCTGCGCAGGATTCTAATTACTGGAGTACTATATGTTCTGCTGCTGCCAGCTCCTGCATTCCTCTTTTGGAGGCTGCTGATATTCAAAATGAAAAGCTATTCATTTTTAACTTCTAAGAGTTACATATTATATAAAGGTTGTAGCTTTTTTTTCCTGAGTGCTTTTATGTTTGTTTTTTCTTTATGCTTCCGTCTTACAGTATAACTGACAATCACCTTTTTTGGTATAAAAGAGCTGTTCTGTTATTTTTGAAAAAATAGCCTCAAGTATACATTCCCCTAAAATGTTTTATTGCTTTCTTTTCATTTTCAGCATTCGTTATAAACCATACTACAGTATTCTACACCAATAGCCCTTAATACTGCAGTATCACTATTGTCAGCTTTTCTGTTATATCATTGCTGTAAAAAGTGCTTTCTTTTTATAGTGATTATATTTTCATACTTTCAAGTGAGAAAATGTTACATATTTAGTTCCTAGACTTTGTTCTTGTACAATCACAATAATTATTTTGTTTCAGACAACATCTGTTGAAAGATTAATTTATAATGGTGTTTCTCATTTACCGCCTTTGGTGGCTTAACAAAAAAATGCAACCCGAATAGGCCACTGGATCTGTTTTTTAACAGAAGCCCATCTTGTTTTTCTTTCTAAACTGTGTGTGTGTTTGTATCTCTCACACACACGACATACTACATTAACTTTTAGTATTGTTGGCTTTTCTTATTAAAACATTTTCTGCTCTATATTGGCTTTTGCATTAACTGTTTTTTAAATTTTGCATGCAATAAGTAGCATGTGATTTTTAAGGGCTAGGAGGCCCGCTCATGAAATTACTTGGGTGCCCAACATTACTGAAGATTATCCAAGTTTTGAGTGGGCAAGAAATGCAGGATCTGGCCCTTATTTAGTAAACTGAAGGGTAGCTGTTAACGTTCATATGGCCAAGGTGTAAACTATTTTTTATTTGTCCGTTTGTAATATCCTTTTTCTTTTTTCTCTATTTGTAAAGTCCTTTCAAATTTTAGGGCAAAGAGGAGGAGGGTTTCCAAAATCAGCTGTCTCAATGTTCTTTTATTATGAAATATAACAATTTTAAATCTGTCCATCCCGAAAATAGTCTTTAACTACATGGTTATATACTATCAGCCTTGGTATGATATATAGTTGAGCCATATTTTTCTTCAAATGTATTCCTTCCTTCCTTGGCTGTTATCTCTCCCAGTATCCTGTCTTGGCATGATCCGTTTAGATTGTAATTTCTTTGAAGCGGAGACTATAGGGGATATCTTGTCCACACTTAAGTCAATGGCAAAGCTCCCATTGACTTCAGTGTACTCAGGAGTTTACTGTGTTTTTATTTGCTATTTAAAGCACCCTACACACAGATTAAGTAATTATAACAACTTCCAGAAGATGAAATAAGATGTCTGATAGATGTAAGGCAGATATTGTTCAAGTCAAGTTCCTTGAAGAATGAAGCCACAAATTGGAGACCTCCTGCCAGATTTTTTGTTTGTGTAAAATAAATGCAGCATAACAAAATAAAGAAAAGTAATTATTGATTAGATGCTGTGTAGGTTGTCAAGGTACCACAAGAAAAGTTACTTCCCAAGCTTCAAATACTCTCTGCACAGTTTCTCTCTGTGTTCCTCCTTTGACATTCAGATTGTGGAATTTAATTTTCACACTAGTGGCAGTGCTGAGCTGCTCTACCCATTAAGAGCACAGGCACCATTGTGTCCCAGGAAGGTGCAATGCCTCCTGGCTCACGGGTGTGAAGGAAGAACATGCCAGTTGCACGTATCCTTAAGAGGGTGCAGCACATGGTCCTCTCCGCTGGCAGGCAGCTGTGCTGTGCCAATAGGAAACAGACTAATGCAGGGGTCTGAAGCTGTGGCTGGCTCCTGTGCAGGATGCCTCCCTCCCTCAGAGATAGCTGGTGCGTTCAGGCAAGGGTCGGCCAAAAATTGATTCTTAATTTGTAGTTCTCTAATGGATATGCATAAGAAAAATGTATTCTAAAGTTATTTAAATGCCTGTAGTGTCTGCAGACGAATAACTTCCACAGAGACAGGTCTCCTTTACAGAGACTTTTAGGCCATGAGTAAACAGTAGTTGTGAGCACCTAAGATTACCTCTATCTAGAATAATGGATCCCTTTCCTTGAATAGCTGTCAGAAGTTACAAATGCATTTGCTATACCCGACCTACTTTTCAATATTTTCTCCAAAGTAACACAAAAATCATCTCAAACTTCCTAACCAGTGACAACCAGTAACCAGTTCTTATTATTTAACAATGAACAGTGTTAAATCTTGCAGGCATGATTCCATACTCAGTTCCACTAACCTATTGCTCTGGATTTATGCTAGTATGACTGAATGTGGCCCACGTAGTCCATTTCTGCATTTACCTACAACTATGCAACTCCCATTGATGTCATGTATTCTTAGGCCTGGTCTACACTGGGGCGGGGGGGGGGGGGTTGACTTAAGATACGCAACTTCAGCTACGCGAACAGAGCTAATTTCCAGAGCAGGAGGCGGTGCTGCTTCTGCTCCACCTCCCCTTGAGCTGCTACACCTCCCCTTTACATTAGTTTTATCTTTAATTTTATATTTCATTCCTTCAATCTTTTTTTCTTCTTGTTGATAAGAAACGGAGTTGGTTTTGGTTGGTTTGTTTTACATCAAAAGTTCTGGGGGGAGGGGGGGAATGCCCAATCTCAGCTGTTTGAAGTCCCTGTTCATGATGACCACTTCTAGCAGTGCCATCTATTGGAGAGTTTATTGCATCACTATGATTTGTGCCCCTTTAAAAATGACACTCACTTTTTTTAGACCCTCTCACAGATTTCAGACCCATTTCTGAAACAATATCTGGTGCCCTGCTGCTTAGAATATGCTTTCTGGAATGAGAAAACCAGATGTCTGTGCTTTGTATTGCAAATGCTTTTAGTTTCTGTGCCTCAGGGTCAAAATAATCAGTGTAAAGGAAGCATCAGCTATTAACTGCATCCCATTTCCCCTCACCTTTACATTAGCTCCCTGAAGCTGTGATGGGGGAATGCAGCATATCAATAATTCTTCCTTCATTTAATAAAATGCTAATTAGAATAAGCAGGCTTCATTTCATTTGTTCTGCAGGTAAATTTATTTGAATTATGTGGAAAGAGAATGATGATTGTTTGGAGCTGCTGTACTGTACTGGTTCTGAAGTAGTAAAACGGTTTACGTATTAAAGCAAAGCAGATGTATCAAAGATGCAGGGGGTAGGGTTGAAATTTAAATTAGTAGTTTTAGCTTTGCAATCATATAGCACCATTAAGGACTATTGTGAGATGTGGCGCATTGTCATTTATAGCATCTAAAGCACTGCTCCCTTGCATATGATAAAAAGATAATAGAAGTATCTACAGTAGGGAAGAACCAGAATGGAAGCTCAAATACAAACCCCAGCCAGGTTCAGAGGGGTGGGATCAGATGTCATTCACCAGATCCTAACTTGTCACCAATGTGGTGGTTTTTTTTCTGAATCATATCCAAAACTAGATACTTGTACAGTGAAACCCCCCTATAGAGTGCCCCGCCATAACGCGAATTCGGGCGACCATAAGGTGGCTCCCACTGCCGCAAGCAAAAAAAAAAAAAAAAAAAAAAAAAAAAAGTCCAGAGCGTGCTTCCTCGCCTGGAGCCGACCCTGGCTCCATCTCTCCCCCCCACCATCTTCCCTGTTCCTTCCCCCCTGCCCCTTCCCCCTGCCTCCGCTTCCGCTTTTGGCGAGACCGGCTTGAAATTCAAGCTAGTCAGTTTCAAGCTGGTCAGTTTCAAGCCTTCTCTTCTCCCCAAAGCGGAGAAGTTTCAAACCGGTCAGTTTCAAGCTGGTCAAACTTCTCCGCTTTGGCCAGAAGAGAAGAGACCGGCTTGAAACTGACCAGCTTGAAACTTCTCCGCTTTTTACCAAGTTCTTGCTCCTTCTCCTATCCCAAGAATTTCATGTTAATGAGGGTTGCTGTGTACATTGGATTTTATTTTCCTCTTTCAGTAGTAGCAAGTATTTTTGTTTAAAAAAAATCAGGTATAATGGATTGCCAGAGTGTTAGTAGCACTATATTTGCTTTATGCACGGGTTGGTGATAAATGGCTGCACTGTTGTATTTAACATTTCTATTTCACTTTTCTTGATCTGTTCATCATTGGTTTTCTAGATCAAGAATTAGTTGTATAATGTTATGTGATCAGATGTCCTTTCATAGCAGGGACTATCCTAGGTTTTAATGGATTGTTGTGGTAATCCAATAACTGATTAACCCTGGTGATATGACAGAGGGGGAGGGAGTGGGACATACAGAAGTAGCTACAATGACTGAAGATCATTAAAAGAGTGAATATCTAGTTCTGTGAGATTCTGTGGGAATTGAAGGACATCTGCATTATAAAAATACCATATAGTTCTAAGTCTGTTCCCATTGACGTTAACCAGAGTTAGGTCACTGACTTCAGTGGGAGCAGGACTGGGCCCTGTAATTTTTCCTAAAATTTCCTACAGATCAGGATCTTAGTGAATTCTGAGGGAAAAGTGAATTACTGGGCAGTCACTTCTCTTCTAAATAAGAAAGGGGGCTAAAAAACAATATTCCATTTCCTGAATTCTCTTCTGAATATTAAATTAATTCTGGGATCGCACCTCCTTTCTCAATATCAATCTGCAATTTGAGAACAGGGTTATGACTCTGGCATAGAAGAGGTCTAATGAATACTGTACATCAGTGAGAGAGAAGAGAGGCCATGGTTATTGGAGATCCATCTGTATGACTCTATTTAACTCTATGAAGATCACCACAGGAACAAGGTGCATATTAAAAAGTTAAGAAATGCAAGACATGTTTTTACTTAAACCCAGTTGGGGACTGATCATGTCATGTTTTATATGCTCCCAGTTCACTTTGATTTCAGTGGAAGGAAAGGACCTGGGACACCTGTTCCTTAGGGGATTTTGGGAATTCAAGAAAGAGGATGCTTATTTTCACTGGCTGGCTAGTAGAGCCCTGCAGTGAGACTGGGATCCCACAGGTCCTCAGGAACCTGCTGTCATGATAGTGCGAGTGGGATCCAACAATAGTCCCATGAAGGCCTCTACTGGCTAGGTCTAGTTATCAGGTAGCATATTTTCTTTTGTTGTTCTTAATTTGGACATTGCTTCCCACTAAGTACGTGAAGTGCTTGAGAGATGTCTGTGTGTCATTGTAAAAGTGTGAGAGATTATGAAATAAACTCTGCTAAACCAGGTCATTTTTAAAATCAAAAAAAGAAAATTTTTACCAGGGCCACAAGGAAAAAATAAAAATGACTGAAGAAGGCAGGGGAGCCGTACAAGGCGTTTGCTGGCTGGCATCCCCAAGCCAGAGACCGAGGGCTAGAGAGGGCTTCAGGCAGGAGGAGCAGCAGCAGAGAGGAGATACTTGCCAGCTTTAAATTGGAGAGCTGGAATCAAGGGCCAGAGATGGCAGACGGAAGGGGTAGCAGTGGAGGGCCTTACGCACTGATGTCTCCTTGCTAGAGACCCAGAGAAACAGTGAGCGGGCCAGGACAGTGGGGGATGCTCCCTTGTCAAAGATAATCCTAACAGAGGCTGTGGAGTTCCTGATGGGAAGAGCAAGGTTGCACCCCAGAAGGAAGGACGGGCAGGGCCATCCTGGCAGAGGGACAGGGTGGAAGACAGATAAGGAGCCTAGATTTGATGGAAGCTAGGCTGGGGTATGAAGAGAACAGGACTATATACATTGGAGTGATATGGACTAGATTCTGGGACTTATGTGTTAAACTATTTGCATAAGGTTTTTGCAATAAAGTGGCCTCAGCAGAGATCTCATTTAATTAGTCCTATGGGTTACCCAGGATAGACCACTTGCAGAGCTACCACAAGGGAGCATCTGGGAGGAGGCCACTTGTTTACAAGGGCCATTACTGAACTGGCACCTCATGTTTAAACAGGACTGAAGCGTGCTCCCCTTCAACCCTTTCTAAATGCATAAGGGCTAATAACAATTTTCGTTTAGTTCTGTGCTATGTTTTTTGGCAGATTATTTTAGGCTCACTCTTAATTGGGAGCCTAAAAATGAGAGAGCTCATGACTTTAAAAGTAGCTCCAGATCGCTAGCCATTTAGTACGTATGGGTGAGATAGTTTAATAAGGAGCATACACCACTATGCAATTCCTTATGACACACAACTACATGGCAGGCAGATTAGACTTTTAAGTCAGAATGTGTGCAACTTTTGTCACAGAATCATAGTCTTGGTGCTCTGGAACTGCTCTGAATAAAGTCAGGCAGGTCCCTAGTGCAATATGACTGCCCTCAGGGCACACTCTCACCTCCTCGGCTTCAGTACTTCCTGGGTCTGACCTCGGAGCATTCAGCACCCCTGTTCACACAGTGAGTCCATTTGGATAGGACACCAGGGGAAGCCTGAAATGCCCCAAAGGCACCATGCAGCCCAACTTTGCAGTCAGCAGTGACTCAGCCAGCACTGTAAAACAGAAGGGTTTATTAGTCGACGGGAACACAATGTAGAACAGATCTTGTTAGCACAGAAATCAGGAATATTCAGCAAAATCCATGACCCTGGGCCCTCCCTCCTGAGTCCCAAACCAGGAAATTCACTTGCTTCCAGCAGCCCAGCCTCAGATACCCCTGTTGCTTCTCCTCTGTCCTTTGTGTCTTTCCCAGGCAAAAGGGTTACTTGGTCTGCACCCTTCTCTTTGTTCTCCAGCATCTCCTGCTGATTCTTTCAGGGGATTGGCCCCAGATATCAGTTGCCAGGATACAGATGGTCAGCAATTCTCTCTGCCTGAGCAGTCAGTTGACAGTCACACCTGCCCTCTAGGGGTCTCTGCAATTATCACACACCCTTTTCCCCATCACCTAGATACCTGAGTAAGTAACACGTGGGGAAAACTGAGGTACACACAGAGAAAATATTAAGAACATTCCCACTTTGTCACAACTTCATAGAAAAGAGCAAAGGAAACAGAAATAATAACCGGAGAGACACCTATAGTACCACCATCAACACAAAACACCACTGTGACATTTATTCAGCTATTAAGCAGATGGATGGCGTATGTATTTTTGCAAGCAGTTGGGAGAGAAGCAACATAATTGAGACAAATTCAGTCTGTAACGATAATAGTAAACATTTGCATAATGACACATTTATTAACCACATTTTGAAAAGCATGCAAGCAACATGTACGCTAAAATAGCTTGGTAGTGACAAATAGATGTACTGGGAAGCACTCGGTGAACTGAAGGAATGAGTATTTTTCGGTGCTCCATTTTCTTTTCCTGTTCAAAATTAAACACAATCATGAGTGGAATTTGGGCAAATCACTATATGCAAGACTAATTTCAGCCAAAAATCTATAGAACTTGTGCATTTCAAAAGTCTGATGCATTTGTTTGCTGATTTAGGCTTCATCAGTTCAAAAGCATATATACGCAAAGATACTTCTGGAAATTTAGAAAAATTAAGGACCCTAAATATCTTGTCATCCCTTTTAAGTCCTTTTAGGTATTTGATAATACAAGAGCCAGAAGAATACATTGACTATTCAATAGAAATAACTGGTAGCATCAGATGTACTGTCCTTGAACTCTCAGACAAACACACATGCCAAAAATATTAATTTGATAAACAATTTTAAATCACTGTGAAGATCTTAAAAGGTCAATCTCAGAAGAACTCTGCATTGCCCATAGTGCTTAAGTTACTTGTGCAGAAGATTTTTAATACATTACACATTACTGGGAGCTTTTAATACATTTAGGCTTAAAAAAAAAACAGATTTGTAATACCGATGTATACTATTACAGCAACTTAATTATTAGGAATCTCAGACCAACTGACAAACAACTAAGGGCCGGGTGTGCACTGGAGAGGAAATCAAAGGGTCTGTTGTGCCCCATGTATGGTATCTGGGCAAAATTCCCGGTCCTGCTTACCTCTAAGCATAGGAGCTAGATGTGCCCTGCATATCCAGTTGCCAGACACCCACACAGTGGGTAGGGAGAGGTAGTTAAAAGGTGTGTGCATGCTCCCACTTCATTGGCTAGCACATTTGGCTGGGCACAGAGAAGCAAGCATGAACACTTATCATAGGGTGTACTTCCAAGTCCTCCAACACCTACACAATTTTTATTTTTATTATGATAGCTCCCAGAGGTCCCAGTGAAAATCAAGACTATGCTGTACAAACGCAGTGAAAACAACCCCTGTACCAAAAATCTTGTAATCTAAATAGACAAGACAGATAAGATAAAGATCCCTGTACCTAATAGAAAAAGCACAAGGAACATTGAAAATAACCTCATAGGCCTTCTTATCTCATCAGTGGCATGCACACAACTGCCACTGGAAGCCAATGGGAGTTATGCATGTGCAGTTGATAGGAGATGGGGCTCTGGATTGTATGCTGTAGCATACCTTGAAAATACACTATGTGCGATTGTAAACACTGTAGCATGTTTTTGGTTTGGTTCTCCACTTTTCCATCCCCTCTTTCTTAAAAGATACTCAGCATGGTATATTCTGTGTCTCAGATTAAATCTGGTCTGATGATATTCAGCAAAATCTGATGGTTTTTATTGAACTTCAGGGGTTGGATTTTCCAAAGTATCTGGTATCTGCCCTAACATAGCTCCTGTTTGAAGTCAATAGAAGTCAACGCCAAGCACTTTTGAAACTCCTACTGCTAAAGTGCACAAGCTCTTCTGTTCTGTATTGTGCTAGAATAACCATTGACTCCAGGTTATCCTTGGCTAAGTCAATTAGACAACTATACAGAACTAAAAGACTGAATTACTTCATATTCTGATGGGATTTAGTCTTCCATCAGCAAGGATTTCCCATAGCTTCAATAAGGATTGTTATAGGTTTCCAGGAAGGATAAGACAGCTGTATCTTTTGTAACCTCTCTGTTCACAAAAGGTTTAAAATCAAACAAACAACTCATCTACATATTAACAGTTCAGTAATAATAATAATAATTTATTTAAGGGAAAAAATTCATAAGCCCCCCCCCCCCCAAAAAATAATCCATTAATTATTTTATTTAGTCTTTAGTAATTTTAAGAGATTCATGAGCTAATATCTTTGCATTTCTCTGTAAGGTAATTCATTAATATCATTACTTTCCAGTGATGTTTTCTGTTCTGGTAAGTTTTTGTTTAATTGAATGTTTTCATTAAGTGTAACAGAGAAAGCATCAACATTAAAAGAAGTAAAATATACAAAGAAGCCTTATTATGTCTTTTGGAGTTGCATTTAAATTCCATTAAAGATAGCCAGTATGACTGATATGTTGTGATCTTGAAAATTAACTAATGGTATTGTTTACGAATATAAAATATTACAAAAGTTATAAGTTATTTTATAATATGTTAATGCTAAACCCAATGAAATCTGTTTACTGGTTATGACATCAATGGTTTAAAACCTAACTAAAACAATACATTTAATACAAATGTATGTTTGTTCTAATAAATAAAACCTAAAAAACAAATTATTGTACTGCTTTGCTGCTCTTATCTTATTTCACCCTGAAAGAGTGGTCTTCCACGTTCCCATGAAAGTCCATCATTTTGCAACAATTGGTGTTATGTTTCATGACATACAAAGAGAAAGTTAGATAAACACAAAATGCTTTGGCTGGAAGGTTGCAACATGACATTTTTCTGTTTCTTAGAATTCAGAATACCACACAAGAACAGAGAGAACAAAGCAAAATGCCCCCTTAAAAGAGAGAGGCACAAGTCACCTCACGTTGCTGTAGGTTGGCTCTTTGCAGGCTGACTCTGATTACACTCTTCCCTACAGAACTTCCTGGCCTGCAAGCAGGACAAGGAAACCCCTTGAGGTTTAAAAAGAGAGCTTGAAATTGAAACAGTTTTCAATACACCACATCACCAATGGAGGCTTCTGTACTTGCTGCCGAGGATCTTCCCTTCAGAGCTCATCAGTACTGTGTAGTATTTAGCTGAAGGATTCAACATTGCAATCACCTTCATTTAGCTGCAGCCTTCAGAACAGCTGAGATTGTATCTTCCAATGGAGGATAGTTCCATCTCATGGATCATAGGGCCATCAGTGGCTGTTAGCCAAGATGTTCAGGGATGCACCCCCTGCTCTGGGTGTCCCTAAACATGTGACTGCCAGATCCTGGGCCTGAACAACAAGGGATGGATCACTTGATAATTGTCCAGTTTTGTTCATTCCCTCTGAAGCATCTGGCATTGGCCACTGTCAGAACACCAGATGCTGGGCTAGATGAACGGTTGGTCTGACCCAGTATGGCTGTTCTTATGTGCTTCCAGCCTATGGCGCAGTAGACCAGGATTTAAGTAATCCCTTCCTTATCTTTTGTTTCATAAATACCCAAAGTAAATACAATTTGGAGATTAACTCTCTTTCAGTACCATGTATGGGGGCCTATGACATATGATGATACCCCAAGACATCAGTGAAAGCACTTGGATAAGTCTCTGTTCATTGTGCTGAAAAGGTATATAGTTTCTTTGATTAAGAAAACAAAGAAGCTCTTTTCCTGCTGGCAACTTTGTGAGTGTCTTTGTTGGACAAGTGACTAGTATAGCAAATAGTGAACCATGCCTTTATGAATTCCTAACTATTTAAATATCTTGTTCAGAGTTCTTACTTTTAGTACTCTTGGATAGCAGCAGACTTTGGGCCTGACAACTAAAGTAACTAGTGTATAACAGACTTAAGAGAGAGGAAACCAGTCTGGTTGTCTTCAGCTCCTGCATACTCCTAGGTAGAAGCAATCCTTCTGCAGTAATAAGAGTTTCTTCTCACCCTGCTTCCTGCCAGTTTTTCTCTAGCTACCTATGCTAAATTTGCTTTAGTTTCTAAACATTATTATTTGATATTTGGCTTTAAAGATATGGGTGGTTATACTGCGTTCATCAAAAAATTTCATGTATTCTTCTAAATGGACTAAAGTCTTATGTGTAAGCAAGTGTGGAGGATAATAAATTAAAGTTATCACATTGTAAATTGGCCAGTTTACAATTTATCCTATATTTAATACCTCACTGGTTACTGTCAATCATGTAATTATTTTATTAGTACTGGGAAATGTTCCTTTGTGATCAAACACAATTATTTTCCTTCTTACCATTTAAGTAGTGCTATCAGAAAACAAGTGCGCTACTTGTTCATACTGCTTCAATTAGGATTTCATAATGAATGATACATTAATCTGGATTCTGGCTCAAATCAGAAGATTTAGCTTAAATCTTCCATTAGGAAACCTTGAAAGCTTTAATATTGGATGCTAGAAAAACTGAGATACATGTGAATAGCATTAAGACAAGATGACAGAATCTTAATTTTAAAAAGCTGTATTAGGACTGAACCTTAATTCTCAAAATATAGGTAATTATTTGAAAACAATTTTATCTTCTCACCCTCTCACTATACATGTTAATCACTTTGTAATTTAGACTTTAATGTTAGTAATAGTATCACTTTTCACCTGATTTTAAGAGGTGATGAGCCCTCAGAACTTCCACTGACTTCAATGGCAAATTAGCACTTTTAGCTGAATTTAGCACCTTGAAAATCAGGTCCTTTTTTAAATATGTCATAGCTGGGCTTTTCAAAACAGTCTAAGGATATGTCTATACTCACGCGTCCTGTCGGAGGCGCGGGATCGATCTTCTGGGTTCGATTTAGCGCGTCTTGTCTAGACGCGATAAATTGAACCAGGAAGTGCTCCGCCGTCGACGCTGGTAATCCAGCTCGACGAACGGAGTAGGCGGAGTCGACGGGGGAGCCTGCGCGCCGCGTGTGGACCCCGGGTAAGTGCTTTTTCATTCGAACTAAGATAGTTCGACTTCAGCTACGTTATTCACATAGCTGAAGTTGTGTATCTTAGTTCGAATTATGGGGTTAGTGTAGACCAGCCGTAAGTGATTTAGGCTGTGTCTACACTGGACACCTGCCAGCGGCACAGCTGTACCGATGCAGCTGCGCTGCCATAAGATCTCTCATGTTGCCACTCTATCCCAACAGGATAGAGCACCCCTGTCGACATAACTAAACCACCTCCAAGGAGCAGTGGAAACTGCATCAGCGGGGGGAAGGTCTCCTGCCAACATAGCGCTGTGTACACTACCACTTACGCTGGCAAAACTTAAGTTGCTCGGGAGGTTTTTTTCATACCCCCGAGTGACATAAGATTTGTCAACATAAGTGGTAGTGTAGACATGGTCTTAGACACACATCTTTAAAATAACATAAAAACAGGAAAGAGAAATGTAAAACACTAGCATCCTCCAACAAGCTGTGAAGGAAGGAAGGGAGAAACAAAAATATTCTTACTATTTTTGTTTTTAACTATTTTAGGTGTGCTCTAATGCTATGTAAATACCTGGACAGACAGAATGGATATTAAGGTTGGCCTATCAAGCACATTAAAGTCCAGTAATTGCAGAAGATAATGGTGTTTCCGCTCTGATAAGTTGGCACTCTTTTATAAATATGTAGTATTTTATATTTTCATTTTTGGGGTTGCCTTAAATTTTAATTTGGTCATTAATTCTATTATATGCTTATGGGTAACATCAAAAATACTGAATGATTTAGAAATTCCTTGACTTAGTAACATCAAAAACATAAAAGTGAATATATTAAAATTTAATGTATACAGGTAGCATCAAAAGTACAAAATGTACAACATGGCTGAGATACCAGTGAGTTATGGCAAATGAGGTAGCGGTTTTAACGTTTGTGTTAATACTAGTATGTTGGATTTAGTTTTTAACTTGGTGATTTCAATATAGACCTTCAAAAATAGCAGCAGCAGCAAGTAGAATAGTCATATCACTTGTTTGCTGGACTCAAAGCATTTCCTTCCTGCCTGCCTGCCATCCTCCCCATCAAGTTCAGATCAGTTCTGTATCAGTCCAGTTACAAAACTTGTGGAGAGTGAGGGAAAGATATGAGACAACAGGTGTTAAAATTCCACCAAGACTCATTGTGATTGGGAAAAAAAACCCACTTACAAAAGCATCATCAGTGGCTGCAATACATCAGTTTTGGTGTCTGTTTGTTTTTTGACACTCTTCAGATTGCAATGAGAAAACAGACTGCTTTGAAAATGGAAAACAATACAAAATAACTCATCCTCAAGTTAGTTTTGACAATGAAATTTCTTCGCCTATAAAATTTTCCTCCTACCCTGTCAATGACTATAACTTGAGATGCTGGGAAATTTAATGGGTGGCTCTCCTGATAAAAATCAGTCTGGATCTACATCCACTCCACTCTTCTGTGTCTGTGGGTCAATATGGGAGTGAGCAGTTTTAAGGAGATGGCAAGGAAAAGATAGGCTGTTCTGTTCTTTCTTAGCAGCATGTCAGTGTTCTAGTAAGTTAGAAGTTGTGTGCATCTCAAAGCACCTCTGAGGGTTTTGTAAATTATTCACTCATTCCCCTTATTTAAGGAAATGAAAATGTAGCAAACATTTTAAATATGTATTTAAGGTATTATTTTAAAAAAGTTCTCTCTCTCTCTCCATTTATAGTAATGAGGAAGAGGGATGGGAGAACCAGCTCAGACTGAACAAGAAGAGATCCAAGCCTTTACTCTTCCCCTAATCACTTTTAGGTTTGGTATAACTTTGCATAAGTTCACATCCCCTCCTTCTCCACTGCAAGGACATACAGTCTGACTGCCTCACTGCCGGACCTATTTCTGCTCATTTACCTCTAGAGAGTTGTTCATTAGTGGCCAGGCATGCCCTTTCCCTTAAAGTATTTGTTGTCCCAAAATGTGCCATGAACTTAGCAGTGCCTCTAACAGGAAAGCTCCAGAGCTGCATACAATTTAAGTGAAGACGTAGCCGGGGTCAACAAGGAGGGTGCAGGACTACACATTGCATTAGCTTCTGCCTGCTATTATTTGTGAGGAGGTTACAGGTCCTTCCCATGAGAGGAGTCTACTTCCTACTGCTAGGAAGAGGCTTGTGGAGCCCAGCTCTGCAGAGTTTGTAACTGATAAGGTGAGAAAGGAGTCTTAAAAGCTGCCCCTCAAAAAGGATCCTCTTGTTCGGAAAGACTTCAGGGTCACATTGTAATCTGATTCTGCTAGGTTAGTATTACACTCCTCCTTAGCAAGCAAAGCTTCTCTCATCCTTCTGATACTATGCCTCATGCTGTTCTCCTCTACTCTGCCATTGCCTCTTTCCCTCCCCTCAGTAGACTTTCATCTTCAGCAGGAGGAAACTCTTACAACACACATTTTTTATTTTTAGATGTATATATTTTTCTTTTGTGGGGGAAGAGATTTGTCATGTAAATACTGTGAACAGCAAATTGACAAAAGTCAGTGGGGGTTACCATGAAATTCACACTAAAATGTGTAGCTGTGAACACATTTGAGTTGTTTTAGCCTTTGCCTCCTGAATTTTGAAGTACATTTACCATACACTACCACCCCCATCAATGCTGAATTTTTGGAAAGAAACTAAAACATGAGTACATTGATTTGATAGTCAATGTAAATTTAAAAGGATCCTAACTTGATATCTTGTATAAGGTGTGCAGGTCAAAGCTGCTTAGCCTCAACCCTATTTCACATTGTGCAGAGGTACACATTTCACAGAGGTAATCTGTGACTATTTACGTTGCATTGCAAAAATCAATCAATCAATCAATCAGGAGAGAAACAGAGGATCACTTATTGAGATAATAAAATGAGTATTTACTATAGCAACCACTGAAACATGTGACAAATGCTATCTCTTGAGACTCCGAAGAAAGAGCATCCTGAAAGAACTACATTCACTCAAAATGTGATTCCCAATTTTCAGAATGTTTAAAGGGGAAAAATTACTCAAAATGTTAGGTGACAAATGCAAATTATTGATTTAATATCACATGTCCTTCACACAGCACCTTGATTGCTTTATTGACAAATGGTGGCATGTTAGAATGCAAGTTGTCTGGACTGAGAATGTTGCAAAAAGCACCACCAATTGTACATTATTAAATAATAATACTTAGCTCTTATATAGAGCTTTTCCTTAGTAGATCTCAAAGCACTTTACAGAGAAGATTAGAATCCTTATGCTGATTTTGGGGAAACTGAGGCATGGAAAATGACTTGTCCAAAGTCTTCCAGCAGGTCAGTGGCAGAGCCAGGAATAGGGCCCAGGTCTCCATAGTTCCAGTCCAGTGTTCTGTTTACCAGGAATAGGACATATTTCCTTAACCTCCATCTTTCCATAAAATCACTTTTCCTCTTTCTTATCCATATTGCAGGCTGCTCATCTAAACAAACTACCATACGTGAGTTAGCCACTAAAAGCCTCTCGCCACGTATGCCCACAAACGACACACTGATACTACAGCGAGCAGGCCATTGTTTTGCTACATCTCCTTTACACTGGCTTTGCTGATGTCAAAAGAAAGTAAAGCCTATGGCTCAAACCACCAGGGAATTCCTCTTGCATATGTGATGGTTTGAGGAATCTGTACAGTTTATGAATTTCATGTAAGATTATGAATTGTCTGTGTTTTTACTAAGCTACAAACTCCATTTTGAAGATGCAGCTTTTTGACTTTTCTGTTATCTGTTTGCCTTCATACTGGGTTGAAATTCCAAAGGCTGGTGGTAAAAGAATAAAGAAAGAGGGTTGTTGATATTGTGTTCTCCCATCAAAATGGCATAGTTATTAACAATAGATTGGCTCCTGTGATAAATGAAGGGGGGTGGGTAATCTTCCTTTTATGGACACCCAGCCAACCAGTTAGCTATAAAATCCCTCTTAATAGTTGTTTTCTACTTGCTTTACCTGTAATGGGTTAAAAAGTCACACTGCTATGCATAGGTAAAAGGAAGTGAGTGGGCACCTGACCAAAAGAGCCAATGGGAAGGCTAGAACTTTTTAAAATTCAGACAAAGGGGAAGTTTTGTGTCTCTGTGGTGGTTCTCCCGGGAAGAGGGGGACAGAGCAGCGATGGTGAAAAGCTTGGGCCAGGTATGAAAGAGTCCTCAGTCTCGTACCTAGAAACTACTCATTTAAAACTCCAGATATGTAAGTAGATTGGGAAATGTCTAGGAAGACCCGATTAGATTTATCCCTTTTATTGCTTTATGGCTTGCGGATTCCTCTATGCTAACCCAGGTGCTTTTGTTTTACTTGTAACCTTTAAGCTAGACCTTAAGAAAGTGATTTTTGGTGCTTAAGCTTTGTATTTGCTCTTTTAAAATCTAGCAATAGCCTGAGTTTCTATATGTATTGTCTTTCTTTTTTTCATTTTAATAAAATTTACCTTTTTTAAGAACAGGATTGGAGTTCTGTGTCTTAAGAGATTTGTGCATGTGTTTTGTTTTGGTTTAATTAACTGGTGGCAACAGCTGATTTTTTTTCTTTTCTTTCTCACCTGTTCCCCGAAGGGGTATGTGTGAAAGGGCATGAGGGTACCCCACAGGAAGGAATTCCCAAGTGAGCCTTCCTGGTCTCTCAAAGGGGTTCTGCACTTGGGTGGTGGCAGCATCTATCAATCCAAGGTCAGAGAAAAGCTGTAACCTTGGGATTTTAATACAAGCCTGGAGTGGGAAGCATTAATTTTTAGAGTCCTTGCGGGCCCCCATTTTCTGCACTCGAAGTGCCAGAGTGGGGAATCAGCCTTGACAGCTCCCAACCTGGAGAACTGGTTCAGCTGGGGAGAGATCACCTTGGCACCAGAATCACCTGTGGTCACTCGAGGAAGCTTAACAGGATGTCACCTGCCAAAGGAGGCAAAAAGTTATAAACAGGACAGGAACTGCTCTTTTGAGGTCTGTTTTTCTCCAGGCTCAGGAGGAGAGAGAAGCAACCCAATATGTTGGGGTCTGCATGAGGCAGGGGACAAACCTGGACACAGATGGTCCCCCAAGGTCTCCCAAGTGAAGGATGAGCTAATGAGGGGCTCTGAGGTTAGGATGTTTGCTGTGATCTGTGATGTGGAATCTGTTGAGTGAAAGCAATAATGTGTTAAACTTTGGGTAAAGTTTCTGTTGTGTCTTATAGGCTTTACAAATATCCTGGGTCTTCTGAGAAAGTTAAATGGTAAACCAGAAGGCTCACACTTGGGGTGCAGTTCTGGAAGAGTATTTGTTCAATCTTCTGGAGATCTTGGGAGTCAGTACTGATGTTGGTGGCCTAAGACAGTGGTTCTTAACCAGGGGTATTTGTACACCTGGGGGTACAAAAAGGTCTTCTGGGAGTACATTAACTCATCTAGTTATTTGCCTAGTTTTACGACAGGCTACATAAAAAGCACAAGCGAAGTCCATACAAACTAAAATTTCATACAGACAGTGACATGTTTATGCTGTACTCTCATTTCAGTGTATAGTACATAGAACAATATTTATATTCCAAATTATGTATTTTATAATTATATGGTAAAAATGAGAATGTAAGCAATTTTTCAGTAATAGTGTGCTGTGACCCCTTTGTATTTGTCTGATTTTGTAAGCAAGTAGTTTTGAAGTGAGGTGAAACTTGGGAGTATACAAGACCAATCAGACTCCTGAAAGGGGTACAGTAGTCTGGAAAGGCTGAGACACACTGGCCTAGGGCAGGTGGACTGAGGGGTGCTCAGGAAGAGAGAGGCGACAGAGTCAGTGCCCAGGAAATATGCCAGAGAAGCCAAGGGATGAAACAGTGCTGCAGCTTCTAAGACCCAGTGCATCTTAAAACATCTAGACCCAGTAGCTAGATCCCCTCACAGTAATCTGGTGGGTTGCCAGAAGGTAGGGTGACCAGATAGCAAATTTGAAAAATTGAGATGAGGGTGGGGGGTAATAGAAGCCTATATAAGAAAAAGACCCCAAAATTGGGGCTGTCCCTATAAAATTGGGACATCTGGTCACCCTACCAGCAGGGGGAACCCAATTGGATCTCTGACAGCCCCCACTCCCAGCCCTTGGGAAGAGGCTGGGGACATGTAAGGCATATGGTCAGTGGAAAGGGAGTGTAGCCCTAGTGCCAGTGAGCTGCAGCTATTCCTGGCTGCTGTGATGGTCTATTGGGGCCATAGGCAGCTGGCAGTGAGCATAACTAAGGGCAGCCCTGAGACAAAATTAGGCCCAGGCACAAAATGAGATTAAACTAGCTAGAGACTTAAAGGGTAACACGAAAACATCCTACAAATACATTAGTAGCAAGAGAAAGACCAAGGACAGGGTAGGCCTGTTACTTAATGGAGGGGAGGGAACAATAATAGAACACGTGGAAATGGCAGAAGTGGTAAATGCCTTTTTTTGTTTTTCACCAAAAAGTTTAGTAGCGATTGGACATCTAGCATAGTGAACACCAGGGAAAATAAGGGAGAATCAGAGGCTAAAATAGAGAGAGAAAAAGTTAAAAATTGCTTAGGCAAGTTATATGTCTTCAAGTCACCAGAGCCTGATTAAATACATCCTAGAATACTCAAAGAGCTGACTGTGGAGATATCCCAGCCATTAGCGATTTATCTTTGAAAAGTCATGAAAGCTGGGAGAGATTCCAGAGGACTGGAAAAGGGCAAATATGGTGCCAATCTATAAAAAATGAAATAAGAACAACATGGGGAATTACAGACCAATCAGCTTAACCTCTGTACCCAGAAACATAATAGAGTAAATAATCAAGCAATCAATTTACAAACACCTAGAAGATAATAAGGTCATAAATAACAGTCAGCATGGATTTGTTAAGAACAAATCATGTCAGACCAACCTAATACCCTGTCAAAGAAGGCTAAGAAGCCTTGTGGATAGGGGGGAAGCAGTTGATGTGGTATATCTTGACTTTAGTAAGGCTTTTGATACTGTTTCACATGACCATTTCATAAACAAACTAGGGAAATATAAGATAGATTGAGCTACTATAAGGTGAGTGCATAACTGGTTGGAAAACCATTCTCAGTGGTTCAGTCAAGCTGAAAGGGCACAAAGTGGTTTCTACAGGGATCTCTCCTGGGTTTGGTTCTGTTCAATATCTTCATCAATGATTTAGATAATGGCATAGTGAGTACAATTATAAAGTTTGCAAACAATACCAAGCTGGGAGGGATTACAAGTGCTTTGGAGGATAGGATTAAAATTCAAAATGATCTGGATAAATTGGAAAAATGGTCTGAAGTAAATAGAAATTAAATAAATACAAAATACTCCACTTAGGAAGGAACTATCAGTTGCACACATACAAAATGGAAAATGACTGCCTAGGAAGGAATACCGTGGAAAGGGATTAGTGGGTATAACTGATCACAAGCTAAATGAGAGTCAACAGTGTAACACTGTGGCAAAAAAGAAAAAAGGAAATATCATTGTGGGATGTATTAGCAGGAATTTTGTAAGCAAGACACAAGAAGTAATTCTTCCACGTTATGCCATGCTGATAAGGCCTCAGCTGGAGTATCATGTCCAGTTCTGGGCACCACATTTCAGGAAAGATGTGGAAAAATTTGCAAAACTCCAGAGAAAAGCAACAGAAATTATCAAAGCTTTAGAAAACACGGTGTATGAGGGAAGATTAGGAAAGAAGTTGGGTTTGTTTAGTCTGGAAAAAAGAAGACGGGGGGGGGGGGGGGTCAGGGTCGTTAAGCACTGTAATAAATTGCTTAGGGAGGTTCTGGAATCTCCATCACTGGAGATTTTTAAAACCAGGTTAGACAGACACCTGTCCGGAACAATCTAGTTATTACTTAGTCCTGCCTTAAAGGGGACTGGATGACCTATTGAGGTCTCTTCCAGGCCTTACTTCTATGATCTGGTGTTTTGGAAACATCATTTGACGGTGTTTAACAAATAATAAACAATCATCATAGTTGCAAAGAATCTATATAGGAAACACGCTATTCCACAAAACTTTCAACCTGTTATGCTCACTGCAGCTAAAGATATTTGAAAGCTACTAACTGCATCAAATTGATAATTTATGTTATTGTTTTGTTAATGAATTACTTGAGTAGATAACAGTAAAATGAAGTAGTGAGGTGCAGGAAGGAGCATCGTGTGCCCTGTATTTCAGCAAAAGCAATTAAAGCACCAGAGTGATCTCTGAACTGAAACTTGCTTCCGATTCTTCTGTCATAGTTAGGGTCATATTAACTGCACCATGATATATTAACCATCTTCAGACAATGCCCCCATAAAACTATCATTTGAAGCATTAGGTAAGAGTACTGATGAAGCAAGGAGGGTAAGAGAGATCCTTATCTGGTTTACTTTTCTGAAAGTTGTGCATTAGTAAATGGTTTATCCTGGAGGTATTAATTTATGACTTTCCAACAGACATTCATAATATAGACAAGGAAATTATAGAAAGTAGAAAGATTGGTTATAACCCTAATTAAAGTTTTAAGCATCATTAAATCATTCTTGTTCATTGGGCTCAGCATAAACTAGCATGAACAGCTAGAGATCTCTGAACTGAAGCTGTCACTTTTCCACTAAATTTACCATTCTAAATAGCTTTCAGCTCACACTGCCAGCACAAAACATAATCCGCACAGGAGAAAGCACTACATATTTTGCATAGAAAATGCAGGCTATACATTCATGTTAGTCGGTCCAGTACGAGAGATGAAGATACATACTGATATGTTCAAATGCTATGCAGTCACGGCTTCCACTGATTTCAACTGGAGCTGCAGGTGCTCAGCAGTTCTGCAAATTAGAACTACAAGGTGCTTCAAATTGGTCTCCCACACAGAGGCATCCAAAATCAGTGACCACTTCACAAAAACTGGCCATAGTGGTCAAAATTTTCATATGTCTGCCTAAAGCTAAACTCATAAGTCTGTGTTTGGGCCCCTAAAAAATGATAGTATGGCTGAAACAGAAACCCTCAGCCTCATTAGACAGCAGGGAATACACTCTGTGTCAGAGTATGATAATGTTAGGTAATTCTTCTAGCCTGACACAGCTCTTTGGGGTCATGGGGGCTGTTAGCTAAGAGGGGCTCTCCTGCAGTGAATTTCTCCTCTGGACCTCCTGTCATAAATTCCTCCTCCCGACCTTGTTCTAACTCTCTTTACCTTGTACAAATATTCTTGCGGTGTTCTCCCTCCTCGCTGCTTAAACTGAGTAACTATAGAAACCAGTTTGCAGAGGTAAACACGTGCCCAGTACCCCTCCCGTTTGTGTCTTAGGCCTCAGTACTTATAGTTTTATCACAAATAAAGTTGCCACATGCCTCTGAAGCTGTCTGCTGCGGAGGGATTCTGTGCCCTTTGATCAAAGTTACTGGTGTTGGTGCATTTCTTTTCTTGATCTCTGACAGCTTTGGAGTTCCAAACCAACTCCGCTCTACCCGGGCAGTGAGTGGTGAGTAAGACAAGCTGATATTTACCCAACAATAAGACTTGCCTAACTCCAGCCTTCACTCCTATCTGGCAATGCATTTGTTGAGCATAGATCTGATAATTACATATACGACAAGAGTCCCATCATTGTACAGCTGGGTTTGATCCCTTTGGAGTCTTTGATGCAGCTCTTTCAAACATTTCTGGGAATCTCAAGAATTTCTGATTAGATATATAATTTTTTTCCCGCAAATTAGAGGTAAAGAAAGTGATCTATGGTCATGTGCCTTTGTCTGCAACAAAGCAGATGTAAAGTAAAATAAGGTAATGCTACTTATGCTGAGTCCATCAGGGATGCAGGAAACTTAACTGAAAAAAAACATAGAGACACATGCTGCCAAACCCAATATCATCTAATAAAACTCACATTACTTCCATTAACCTTTTTAAAAACAACCTTCAGTTAGCAAGACATACCATCACACATGAGTGGTGTTGACCGTTGACCCCTGACCTGATTTTGGCAGGTCTATACTTTTGAGTAAATTTATAATCTATCTGCTGAGCATGCTTATAGAAATAACAACTGAAGTTACTGAAGCTTTAACAGCAAGTAGAAGAACCAAATATGTATGAAAATAGGCTTGGCTATAGGTCTTAAGCATTAAGGGCTTAGAGTGAGGCCTTGACTGAAGGTTAAAAAATGTTAAGTGCTTGAGGTGCTTTATGAGATTATAAAATGTAGCACTGCATCTTGTAATAACCAGGTGAACCACAAACAAACAGATGGTAGCATTTGATGGGCTTTTTGCAATAAGAGCTACCTGCACTGATGTCTCAAAACTATTGGGAAAGGGACTAATACGAATGGTTGGGTTATCTCTCAAATGTAATTATGGTCAACTGGAACCCTAAAATTGGTCTCCCAGAATCCCAAATATGAATGTGTTGAGACATCAGATATGTTACAGATGTACGTGGGTGGAATGGAAAAAGGTGTATAAAAGGTTTTCAAACCCATCCCTAGTTGGCACACCAGGATGATATGATGTGGCAAATGGGTAGGAAGTCTGGCCCAGCACGTACTTTTTGTAGTCTGCTCCTCTGACTGTTTCTTCCCTCTTTGTTTCTAATGGTCTCTATAAGGTTGTAAGTATTCAGGTCCAGATCCTCAAAGGTATTTAGGCTCCTAACTTCCATTGCTTGGGCTTTGAAGATCTTGCTGAATGAAGACAACTTACAAAGGCAGATTGATTGAATCAATGTGTACAACTTTTATACATACATGTGATGGCCACTATCTTGGGGACCAAAGTGGGGACCTCCAGACCTAAAAGCATGAGCTAGTACAGCTTGAGCTAAGCATCTGTAGCTGCTGACTGTAGCAACTCCTATCCTTCGTGGCTTGGGGGAGGGGGGACTTGTCAGAGACACACTCACTGCACATAGATCTGCATTTTTTATTGTTATAACAGAGAGTGAACTAACCCCATCTGCCCCTCAACCTAGCCATCATTAAACATAATTATCAGCCATAAAAAACTATAGTAAAGTTTAAAGGTAGGCTATTCATTGTCAAAAAATACATATAAGAAATGACATTTCTTGAACTCGCTGCATTTTTAACGTTTTAGCAATTATTCCCAATAAAATGATGCCATTAGCTGTGACAATACAGAGTGCATTGTCTTCTAGGTTTGCTACACAATTTGGAATGGTGTAAAATTATCAGTAATATGTATTTTGTTCTAATTAGTAAAATTAAAAATTACAAACCCATATTATGCCATTTTCAAGGATACAAACAGTACAGGTCTTGTGAAGAAATCTCTGTTCCACTGGCATCCATTTTGTAATAGCCAATGTCCATGTCTAGACTCTATAGCATATCAGACGTGTTCTGAAATTGCTGAAAAAGTTAATTTAATTTATCTGGCAGTATCTACCCACCTACTCAAGATGCAGCTGAAACTTTGGATGCAATTACTTAAAATCAAAAACTGTTGCCTGATTCCCATTTCTGCTTATGGTTTAGACAATGCTAGTATAAACTATCAAAATGATCGTGTCCCAGCAGCTTTGAAAAGTGATGAAAAACATCGTATTCCTTCTCATTGTTCAGACAGCATTTCTCAACATTGTCAAGTTTGAAATCTGATGCATTGGAATCGATGTAAAGGGCTAGTTTTGAAATTTGCAGCCATTTTTAATATCTGCCAAGAATAGAACTTCCTTAAGAGGAATGTGGTATTTATTGAAACTGAACAGACTGCTTTGTCACTTTCTAATTAGCTGGCTTTCACTTCTCCCGTTATTTATAGATTGCTTTAATGTATTAACATTCAATTTTTGGATAACCACTCTGCCCATTCCATTAGCTACAAGGTGTGACAAAACACAGTTAGACAAATTCTGGGCATTTTATCATAAATTCTAGGAAGTGTATATATGCACTTTTATAGCATCAAGATAGTATCATTCAGAAGCCCCATCAGTATCTCTCTAACTGCACTCTAGGGTGCTTTACTACTTTCAGGTAAAAGACAAGGCAAGATTTCTGGGCATCTACATTAAACTTAAGCATCAGGATGATGGCTAGCTTGAACTAAAATACTCTGTTGTATAGACCTTCCTTATTCTGAAGTCAGGACTCTGGTTTACTTCTTTCTCGGTTCTTGTCAGCCCAATATTTATAGCAAGGTCTTTTACAAGGCCTATGGACCACTTAAGTTCTATTTAATACTTATTCTGAAAGTTTAAGTGGGACATAAGCCTCGTGGGGTTTATCTACTCAGAGGTGAATTTTATCCTAACTGAATATTTTGGTATGAATCTTGACTTGCTGAAGCAAGGAAATGTCTGCAGGTAGCAATAAGGGTTGCCACCTGTCCAGGCTTCCACAGAATCATTCCTTTTTGAGAAAGCTGTAAGGGTGTTCAGCACATACTGCTAGCTGTCTAGTTTTACAGGCTCAGGAAGATCCCAGATATCCTGTTTTTGTTATATCTCACACGTGGCAACTCTAGGTATGGAGTAATTGAGGAAATACTTGTGGAAAATGACATTGAAGGATTGTTGCAAACTTTTTTGTTTTGTTATGGCAAAGTCTGACACACTGCTGGGTAATGGCAAAGAAGTGGGAGGACTAGACATGCAATTTACCGGAATTGAGCAGACCAGGACAGTATCCTGAAAATTCTAATTCCTGGCTCAACCACAAGAACATGTGATGTTAGGCTGAGATTTTGGAACTAGGCCACAATGCTATTTTCCAAAATCCTGATGTGTCTAGGAGTCTAGCAAAGAAGCAGATTGATTAGCTGAGCTGTTTAGAACATGCTTCTCAGAGAAATGAATGGGATACAAAAAGCCCTATTGTGAGTAATGCAGATGGATACAAATAGCAAGTCATGCAGTAGCTATGCTGCAGCTCCAGATGGAATATTTGGTATTTGAAGAGGCCAACAAGCCAGATTTAGCACAGTGGTGGTTGGAAGATAGCACAGGATAAATCATTACCAAAGTTAACTTTGTTCACATGGAAAAATGCTTTGAATTAGCATCCATTGCATATAGCTGCACAAAGAAATTTGATCTATAGTGACTCATTCCAATGTGTGACTAAGATGATAAATAACTCTGATGAAAGCAAGAACTATTGACAGAATCTGTAAAAACAAAGAAAAACATTATTATGCCAGAGGCTTCATAATGAACATGCTAGTAAATTATAATGAATCAATTAATATGTGCATAGGATATGTGGGGGAAAAAAGGAAACAATATTAGATCATAAAATAATCATATTCAAGTGATTGGAAGCATATCAAAAGGATCATCCCCTTTAAATTTCTTCTGTGGTTATTTCTGCTTAGTTTGGTATTGAAGTTGTTCACTTCTAGAACAGCTCTCAGATCTAATTTAAAAATATTCACTCTTAAATATTAGAGATTTCCTTTCTAGTTGCAAAATGTTGACCATCCTTATATGTCCAGTGTTTTATTCTGTTTCCAGTATATTAACTACTAGTAGTTGAAAGTCCTTGCTGTTGCACAAATGTTATTCATAAAGTCATGTGTCCAGTTTTGCGCCCCCCCCCCCCACTAGAGAAAGGATGTGGACAAATTGGAGAGAGTTCAGTAGAGGGCAACGAAAATGATTAGGGGGCTGGGGCACATGACTTACAAGTTGAGGTAGAGGGAACTGGGCTTATTTAGTCTGCAAAAGAGAAGAGTGAGGGGGGATTTGATAGCAGCCTTCAACTATCTAAAGGGGGGTTCCAAAGAGGATGGAGCTAGGCTGTTCTCAGTGGTGGCAGATGATAGAACAAGGAGAAATGTTCTCAAGTTGCAGTGGGGGAGATCTAGGTTGGATATTAGGAAAAACCATTTCACTAGGAAGGTGGTGAAGCACTGGAATGGGTTACCTAGGAAGGTGGTGAAATCTCCATCCTTAGAGGTTTTTAAGGCCCGGCTTGACAAAGCCCTGGCTGGGATGATTTAGTTGGGGTTGGTTTTGCTTTGAGCAAGGGGTTGGACTAGATGACCTCCTGAGGTCTCTTCAAACCCTAATCTTCTATGATTCTGTGTGTGTAAAAAAGCCAAAAATAGCTTAAAATTGGATGGGAACAGACCATAAATCTGTGACGGAACCTGGTAGCATTCGAAACAAAAAGCTCTTAGCCATGCTTGTTGCAGTTTTCATTGCTTGACCGTGACTCAATAGAAATTCTAGGCTTCAAGGTGATGTTTGGAATTATTGTGCGTACTATATGTGGTTGTATTGATGCATGTGGTTTTGTGTTGGCCTGGGAGAGTTGTGTGGGTTTGTGCAAATGAGGAGGGTGTGCTGCTGTGAGGGGCTATGTATGTTTGTTTGCTGGTTGTGGTGTTGTGTGGGTGGTTGTATTGATTTGTGTCTGGGGGAAGTTGGACTGGGAGATTTGTGGTGATTTGTGCGAATAGCAGTTGTGCATGTAGGTGTAGTGTAGCAGCTGAGCTAACTGATCTACCATCTGTTCAGTCTCCCTCATATAAGCAATTTAATTCCATCACTTCACTTGAATTCAACAGACATTTTAGACTTCAGAGTGACATTCCTGGAAACGTAGTGTATACATTACTTATGTAGAACTTATTGTTAAACATGCAGTCAATATTTTAGAAAACATGATCAGGATCAAAGTAGTCACAATAACCTTGCCTTATGGAGATGTCACTTAACCTGGATTTAAGCTAATGTTCTCTAAACAGAAATGTATGGATGTCTACTGCCAATTTCCAGAATTTGCACCTCAAACACTAAATGGGTTGTCTATCATATAGAGCCTAATAAACAAAGAATCATAAAGGTCTTTCGAAATTGCATCACATGTAATTGAGTTTGGTTATTTTATGCTACAGGGCTCAAAGATGCTGAGAGAAGGAATTGGAAAACATTTGGGCCGGATTCTGCCACTCTTTTTCACATTAGGGTGAAATTCAGCCATGTACAGAGGGTCGGCACAAGCACTATGCACCAATTAACCACTACTTTGTGACTTTAAGTGGTGCCCTTTATAGATGGGTGAGTTTACAGAGGGATAGTAATTTACTCCTTGGTAGGGATAGCAGAATCTGACCCTATAGGAAAAAGATATTCTGCCTTAAAAAAATAAATAAAAAAAGTGATAGTTACTAAGGCCCAGATCCTCAAAGGTATTTAGGTTCCTAAATTCATGGAAGATCTGGGCCTAAGACCATAGGTATAAATCCCATAAAGTACAAGTGGTAAAAACAAACAAACAAAAATAAATGTAATATCTTCTTTTTGCCCAACTTTCTTTGTCAAAATCAAATACAGGAGATATCATCAAGTATGTACATTTAAAGCTAATTCTAGTAATTGTTGCATTAACATTTCTGTATATATGTATTTTAAAGAATAATCACTCTTAAATATACCATTGTATATTTGTAAACTGACCTGTGAACCAAATAATCTATTAAAAATCAAATTTATAAAAATATTCTTCATTTGTACATTTTTTCATGATTAATATTCCCCCAGAGTTTCTCAATTCCTTCTGAACTGGTTATTCTTTCCCAAAGGACCAATAGAAAATACTTGTTCTTTTTGTAGTATAATAACCGATTAATGGTATTATTGGTACAAGATCTCTCATAGCTCTTGGTGGAATCTCCTTCCTTAGAGGTTTTTAAGGTCAGGCTTGACAAAGCCCTGGCTGGGATGATCTAGTTGGGGTTGGTCCTGCTTTGAGCAGGGGGTTGGACTAGATGACCTCCTGAGGTCCCTTCCAACCCTGAGATTCTATGATTCTATGATTCTTTACTTAACATAAATAAAACTGTAGAAGATGGAAATTGAATGTGCAGGCAAAAGCCAAGTTGAAATGATGGGAGAATGATTCTCCTTTCATTCTCACACACTAGTGTAAACCAAGAATCACGGCACTGAATTTAGTGGAAATCAACTGGTGTGAAACTGATGCAAATGAAATTAGGTGGGATTTCACTCTTCTGTTAAAACATGATTAGTGAATCAGAGTACGTAAAATGTTCCACTAGCAAATTGTGCATTGGAGAAAGGCCTTATTGGAAAGAGGTAAAGTTTAAGGGATAGCAGATTAAATAATATCAACTTTTGATACAGAGCTCACAAGGAACAAGTGGAATGTGGTTTTAGCAGATTAGCATTATAAAATGAGCCTAATTCTTGAAGGATGTTAAAATAGTTCCTAGCAAATAATTTAGAGCTAAGAATATATTAATTAATGTTCTCTTTTTCTTCTCACAGTTGGAAACTAGCCAACAAGAATTTTGTATTAACAGCTCTTGTGTGTTCCCCGCCCCCCCCCCCCCCCACACACACACACACCCACACCATGTGTACTATTTTAGGGCTAGATCAAGCTCTGAGAAAGGAGCAGTGCATAGTTTTGCTCTCACAGCAGCCAGCAGATGAGTGACCAAATTGTAATTAAGCGTGATACTTTGTTCCAGTTTCCCCTCCCCCCCTTACTCCAGGGGTGGAAATAAAGTACATCCACTGTTTCCAATCAGGCAGTTTAT
This sequence comes from Chelydra serpentina, assembly GCA_037349315.1. NCBI lineage: Eukaryota > Metazoa > Chordata > Testudines > Chelydridae > Chelydra > Chelydra serpentina. Next base: position 37,344,910 of record JBAIAC010000042.1, read on the forward strand.
CTCCCCCTGTGCTGGCTCAGCTGGGCTAGCCGGTGTATGGAGGGATCTGCCCACCATTTGTTCCTACTCACCCACTCCATGTGCACATGTATGGGAAGTAAAGTAGTGATGTCTCTCCCTGTGCTGTGCATTGCAATGCACAGAAGGAAGAAGGTTGCATAGCCATAATTTGGCCCCTAATGAAGAAGGCATGTAAGTTAGAGATCTTTAACGGCTCTTTGCAGCACAGCATCAATCACATTATTTTAATTTTAAATACAATGAATGTTTAAATACAAATTTCAGCAATCTCTCTTATTACTCATCCAATTTACTTTTAAACAGTCTTTTTCACTAATGTCTGATAGAGATCATCATATCAGTTGGGGAGAAAATTATATATTCAATTTAGTTTTACATAGCAAGAATATATTATTTATCCACATTTGCCACAGAATAAAATGGAACATTTACATTTCTTCTGTAAATTAAATGTGCAGTGTAAGATAAGGTATCATCTAAGTCATCATTAGTAAAACATAGAGGGACTTATCTGCAACATTGGCAAAACGTGGACAAAAAAGTTAACCCTTTACACTGTTAATTATAAAATAAACACACTGATGTTGTATGTATTAATTCTGCTTAGGTAACTAGCCTATTTCTGGAGACTGGTTAATTCCTAAGGTTTTGAGGGAGCCACTGGCTGCTCTGTACCAGAGAATATGGAGGCTTTCTGGCCACTAAGCGATGGGCCAGGACAGGATTCTTGCATAGAATGTATTTGAACCAACTCCTTCCCTCTTCAGGTGACCTCCATTTTCTCTCAGGTTCCACTGGAGCCCAGGTGCAGTCTAAAGGCTCTACATTGAATTTCCTTACTTTTATTGTTTTAATCTTAAATCTGAAAGTCTGTCCATAATTTATTCGGTGGTGTATATGTATTGTAGCATGTATAGGATGTTCACTTACGACTAGATTATGGTATTTATTTACTGGCCTTTGGTGAAGGTGACATGGACGTGCTCTGTCTCTGTGGGAACTATGAGAGGCACAATCTCTGTAGGCCAGTGCAGAGGAAGTGGGGCCGTGGCTCTGCCTCCTCCCCATCCCCTACAGGTTATATAGCATTCCCACAGAAAAACACAGGGAGTAGTTCCTGCACCCTTTCCCCCCACCCCATCATACCCATAAGGGTCAAGGAAACATTCCTCTTAATGCCAGGTGCCAACTGAATACAACAGATTGAATGAGGGCTGGAGTTTCTACTCTAGATTTCCTTAATTTATGGGTGTAAACCTTTATTCTCTGAAAGAAGCTGTGTGATTTTGTTTCTGCTGAGTTCTAACTGGCAACTTTTCAGCTCAGTGGTAACTGCCATCATGTTTTGAAGTGAGTGTTAATGTTACTATCCTCAAAAGTGATGCAATAAATGGTACTTTAGTATCTGGAATACCAATAGCTAATGCTGTGATTTTATTTCTAGTTATTGAGCTTCAGCTTCTGAAAGAGGCTTGTGACTTCCTTTTTCACACACCCGATATTCAGGCACTGTTGAGGTGCTGGCATTATCTTTAAATAGTTTGAAAGGCATGCTGAATGGGTGTAATCATTGGGAAAATGGCTGTATTTGATAGAGCTGATTTTAAGAGTTCAAAACCTCATCTGAGTGCTAATAGTCATATGTTTCCTAGAATAGGGAAAGAGTGGAAAATTACTTGAAAGATGTGCCAGAGCAAATTAATGGCCTCAGAATGAAGATATATGGCAGAAGAATGCTAGAGAGGACCCTGAATTTTTCATCAGCAAATAATTCAATCCAATACAAAATTGAAACAGTATAAGGAGTCTGACCCTAATTCTTAATATATGCTGTGGAAAGGTGCAAATATTTTGGCATACACAAGTTTCTCTCACACAACTTTGGATGCACAGTATAGTTTGGGGATTTGCATATGTAGAACTCTGACTACATTCTGAATTACACCAGGATTACTAGAGGTGTATTTTCACTGAAGTCAATGGAGATACGTTAGCATAAAACTGAAGTAACAGATCTGTGGATCAGGAGCACAAAAGAGCTTGTATTTGCAATTTGTGTGCAGACAGTTATAAAATATGGCACCTCTGTGTCAAGAAGCAACATGTTTGCACATTAATGGCACAGATCCTCAGCTGGTGTAAATTATTGTAGCTCCATTGAAGTAATCAGCTATGGATCTGATACACTTAAAATTAGAGCAGGTCAGAAAAACTTTGATGGAACCACTTTCCACTGGAAAATGCAGTTCTGTCAAAATTGAAACACTTCATAAAATTGTGCTAATTCTGGTGAAATTTTGTTTCAGAGAAAAACATTTCTGACAATGTCATAACATCTTATTTTGACATTTCAGAATGGAATGTTTCAAATTTTGTTTTGAAATGTCTTAATTTAAAATTCTTTAAAAATGTGTATTATAATATAAAGAAGTCAAAATCCAAACAAAACACTTCAACTGTGTCAAAAGAAAACATTTTAATCAATCTGAAGGGTTTTTTTCCCCCAGAATTTTCCTTCAGAGAATTTTGAAATGTTGGGGTTTTCTTCCCATTTGAAACAAAGCCGAATTTCAAAATGCTGAGATCCTTGGCTAAACAGAATTTCTGTCCTCTGCCATCTCTCCTTAAAATCTTGGCACCAAGATTACATATTCTAGATGTGCCATCTTATTTTGAGCATGTTTCCTAGGGAACAAAAATGGATTTGTTACAACTTCATGGTAAAGTCTTACAAAACAAAGTACAACGCCTGGGAATGGCTCTCTTGCTCTGTGTGTGATTAATCAGGGTACATTCTAATTAGATGACCTAATTTTCTTTAATGAAATCAATATTCTTCCAATTAAATTTAGGGCAGAAATAGTACATGAATTAAAGGAAGAAACAGAAGGTTGCATTTTAACTAATGAGCAGATAGGGCAAATGTAGGGGCATCATAATATGAGCGCGTTGGATTATTAATTAATATATAAAAGTCTAGTATAGACAAGACTTGTCTTTCATTCTGTTGTTTATAAGAAGAAAAGTCTGCTTTCTCTTCCATAGGGTGGATGTCTCCATATGCAGTTCTATTACACAAGGGATAAAGTTTTGGAGAAACTATACAGAGGGAGTGCATGCCCTACCTGGCATGGAGATAACTTCTGTAGGGATGCACTGCACAGCTTTGTGCATGAGGATTGGGATGTACAGGAGTCTTGGTATGGCAGACTGACGGAGTGACAGGGTGGACTTGTGCATCTACCTCCACATGGGTCCACAGGGCAATGCACCCCACAAAGCATAGGTATAGTCAGCACAGGCTTATGGTAGCTCTAATGCCATAATAGCAGCTGTTGACTGGCCTGAGGGAGGAATATATTCCCTTGTGATCACCAGCTCAGTGCTCACTGTTTGAGCTGTGTTCTGAATCTCAGGATTGGGCCCAATATACTTTTTTCTTCATGCATGTCCAATAATTTCATAAAATTAGTGTGAATTAAAGCAGCATTCTCCCCATTTTGCAGTTGGGGAGCTGACGATTAAGTATTTTACCCATGGTCATCGAGGGGATCTATGGTGGAACTGGCAGAGCCGTAACTAGGCATTTTAGCACCCAGGGCGAGCAAGTGTATTGGCGCCCTCTACCATTTTTCTGCCCCATTTTTTCTGCCCCCACAGCTTAGCATCCTGAGCGGCTTCCTCGCTTGCCCTGCCCTGGTTACGGCCCTGGGAACTGAGCCCTAATCTCCCAAGTCCCAGTATACATAGATGTATACAATGATCCATTTGTTAAATTAGCTCAAACAGCTGCATTTGGACAATTGTATCAATAATGAATATAACTGAGGAGAAAATGGACTGTGTATTGTCTTGCTTGTGTCCTGTATACTGTGACAAAGTTCCTCCTCTGCCTTGGTGGGTCCTACACTTTTTGACGGATTTGCTCACCTCAGAGGTCCATGGTAGCCCTCAGTTTGGCTGCTTCTGCCAGAGACTCAAACCTGCCATTCACTCAGCTAACCATCACTGATCAGCATGGGCGAAACGGAGAACAGTCTCTGTTGTCCCACCTAGTGAGTTGGGGACAGGCCAGATCCCTTTCCAAATTAGACCATACTTTCTGGTGTTGCTCACCAACCAGGTCATCAACTCCTGTGTCCAGTCAGGAATTGGTAGGGATGGGGGGGAACCCGGGCCCGCCTTCTACACCGGTTTCAGCCTAGGGCCCTGTGGATAGCAGCTGTCTACAATGTCTCCTGTATCAGCTGCGTGACAGCTACAACTCCCTGGGCTACTTTCCCATGGCCTCCCCCCAGCATCTTCTTTATCCTCACCGCAGGATCTTCCTCCTGAAGCCTGATCACACTTGTACTTCTCAGTCCTTCAGCAGCACTCACTCTCAGCTCCTTGCATGCCCTCCACTAACTGATGGGAGGTCCTTTTTACACCAGATGTGTAGTGTAAGGAGACCTTACTGTAAATGAGAATCAGACCCCGATATATGGTGCATGCATGAGAAACATTTAAATGCACATGATTTCAAAACTGATAATTCAACTTCCTTCAAATGTGGCTTGTTCCTTTGATTTTACTCACATCTATGAAACAGGCCAAGTTTGAACAAAATTAATTTAATACTCACCGAGTTAGGTATGCTCAAAATGTCTGATTAGAATGTATAGAACAAGTGTCTCTGAGAGCTTTTTATACTCGCATACAGAACTGAGAAATGACCTAACTGGCTGAAATTTTCCAAAGAAATTGACTTCTGCAATAAATTCAGACATGGACAATTTCAGCTGGAAAAAATATTTGTTTGCAGAAGTTATTAGCAATTTGAAAGGAAGAGTTTAATGAGGGGTGCATTTTGATGTTAATTATAGCAGGAACTATAACTGTACTTGCTGTGCATACTGAATATTCCTTCAAATACGTATTTTGACAACTCTTGGAGATAACACAAGCACGGAATTTGGCTTAATAGAATGCAAAATGCACCAAGTTACACCATTAACATACATGTATCTTAATGCACTTGATACATTAATTTTGTAGTGGAAATTCCCCAATGTAATACCATTCAAACAGTTGATATTGCATGTCAGTTTTAAAATTAAGATTTCAGCCAAAAAATTGCTATTAGTAATTATTAGAATTTTACTCTATTAGTTCAAATGTAAGTAAATGTTTATTTTGCTATTATGCATGGTACAGAATTCTTTACATCATATTATCATCCTCAATCATTTGAGTAAACCTGTCATTATAATAAGGTTTGTAACCTTTAGCCCTTCATTCTTGTCACTTCTTGTGGTCCACAGGCTTCTTCACAAAGGTATCCCTCTGACAGGGATTGCAGCTTTCTCATAAAATCTCTATTCTACTGAATATTTCTAACATCCATCCATGATTGTGTTTGCTGCTTTGGATAACCATCATTAATTCCTATATTTGCTGACTCTTTATTCATATATGGCTAAATATAAATGTATACATCTAGGAACAAAGAATGTAGGCCATACTTACACTATGGGGAACTCTATCCTGGGAAGCAGAGTCGTAGTAGATAAGCATCTGAACCTGAGCTCCCAGTGTGACTCTGTGGCCAAAAGGGTTAATGCAGTCCTTAGATGCATGAACAGGGGAATCTCAAGTAGGAGTACAGAGGTTTTTCCACCTCTGTATTTGGCACTGGTGCCACCGCTGCTGAAATACCGTGTCCAATTCTGGTGCTCACAGTTGAAGAAGGATGTTGAATTGGAGGGAGTTCAGAGAAGAGTCACAGGAATGACTAAAATATTAGAAAATATGCTTTGTAGTCAGGGCCGTCTCTAGGGTGGGGCCCGGGACATAGGTGCCGAGTTTCTATCCACTGCGGGGGTGCTCCCCCTCGGCTCCATCTACCCCCCGCCTCCTCACAAAGCACGGGGCCCGGGGCGGTCGCCCCAATTTGCCATACCCTAAGGACGGCTCTGTAAGTCTGTAAGTATGAGGAACAAATATTGAATAATAGGCTCTTCAATCTAGCAGATAAAGGTCTAACATGATCTGATGGCTGGAAATTGAACCTAGACAAATTCAGACTGGAAATAAGGTGTACATTTTTAACAGTGAGAGTAATTAACCACTGGAACAATTTAACAAGTGTTGTGGTGGATTCTCCATCACTGATAATTTTAAAATCAAGATTGGATGTTTTTGTCAAATATCTGCTCTAGGAATTATTTGGGGGAATTTCTCTGATATGTGCTATACAGGAGGTCAGAATAAATGATCACTATGGTCCCTTTTGGCCTTGGAATCTATGAATCTTAGAGTTTTATACTCCATATCACCATAGTTTATGAAAGTCTTCCATGTAAAATGGATATTAAGAGTGAAGGCCCTAGTGGACTTCATGGACTTTCGGGTAGTTCTCCCTTTTGAGAGTAAAAACTCTCTGCTTGGGGCTTTTGTTTTTCATTTTTTAGATTTTATTAATTTACTTTATTTCCTTTGTCTAATTGTTTCAGATGTATTTGGGAGAGGGTTTATTAATTGGTTGAGGGGTTTTGTGTATAAGGGAGCATCAGTGTTCTGATTATCAGAGAGGAGAGTTTTGCAGCATTTTCTAAATATGGTCAGATTCTGGATTCATCTGTTCTCCTTTGCAATTTGTTTCATAGCTGGATCCCCTGGACTGGGAATGTTCTGTCCCTAGCTGCAACATTCTTTGTTCTGGGCTTTGTGATCTGCATAGTCCCAGAGGAGTGCAGCTGCCCTGTGGTTCATAGATTAAAATTTGGTCTCATGGCTGGGGCTTCATTCATTAATTGCTTTGAAGATTAAGACTCGGGCCTTAAATTGACTTTGGAAGCTGACTGGGAGCCAATGGAGGGACTTGAGCATAAATCTAATGTGCTCATGACACCCGAAGTCACGGAGAAGGCAGAGACCCACAATCTGTATCCACTGGAGCCTGTGCATTGTCTTCACATTCAGCTTCAGTTACAGTGAATTACAGCCAGTGATCCAGCCTAGAGGTGAATATTGCAGGGATTCCTGTGGGCAGGTCTTCATCTGGGAAGATGGGACAATGTTTTCCTAGCAAGCTGGAGGTGAAAGGCGGCATTTTTAGATACTGACACCAGGTCATCTAAGCTTAGTGGGGAGTTTAACAGGATCCTGAGGCTTTGCACCACTTGGACAAATGAGATTTACATGCCTTCAGTGGAAGGTGGAGAGTCCATCTCAGATAGTTTTTCACAGTAGTTCCCCTTTCTGAGCAGCATCACTTTGTCATGTCAGGATTCACCTTAAGCCAGTTCTGCTCCTCCAAAAGCTGCTTTGTTGTTGGCATTCTGACATCTGAGTAGTGGCATTGGTTGCATCAGTTCAGAATTGTGTGTATATATATATATATATATATATATATAAGAGAGAGAGAGAGAAGAGTAGTGTGTTGACAGTCATCAGCATATTGTTGGCAGATGAGCCCAGGGCATTTCACTGTCTGTGCCAGTGGTCTCATGTAGCTATTGAACAGGATAAGGGACAGTATGAGGCCCTGTAACTTGGTGGTTACTACTTTCTCAATTATTTTTCCCAGGAATGGAAGCTTGGAAACGGGACAGTAGTTGAAGAAGTCTCCATGGTAAAGTAGTGGCTCCTTGAGGATTGGGAGAACTGTTGTGTTTTTCAAAGAGTTTGGTAGGTGTGCTTCACTGATGGAGACACTGAGTATTTCCATTAACACTGCACAATGCAAATACAAAGGTTCAAGTTTTATCACACAGTGGGAGTGTGGGATTTGGCTTTTAATGCATATATTTACAATACTATTATCTTTCCCTGCACTATTTCCAATACTCCTTGATAACTTAAGAAGAAAAGATGTATATGCACTATAACTGCCTATCAGCTTCACCTTCACATCTTATTTCCTAATAAACATCTACAAGTGTCTATTCTGTGTTGTAATTTAATGACCATGCTACAGCAGGTTAATTGTCTTGGCTGGAGATGTGAACTTGAATCCAGCTCACTGTTAGCCTTTAAAGAGACAGAGTTCATATTTTCATATAAATCCCTATAAACTTTATATACACTCTATATCAAATGTGAATTATTGACTGGTTAAGGATAATCTGTCACAGAACTATGAAATCCATAATATTTTATATTCAGGGATCTTTGTTTAAACAGAGTAAATTTCCATGATTTGGGTATCTGACAGCAATCTTTCTTTTCTGGCTGCCTCGTTATTCCTATCATTTCAAATACTATACTGAAAGAAATAGGTCACACACATCTCCAACTGATTTTATCCCGTTCTGGCTGACTGCAGCAGCAGTGAGCAGTTAGTCAGGAAACATGCTTCTGTAAGCTTGAATGAATAATATGGGCTTTAAACCTCTGCTCTCATGTTAGTCTTGTGTCCAGCATACTTTGCTCCTGTGCACTGAGTTCATCTGATGGCTTTTGCCCAGCCTGATTCAGAGATGGTCAAGATCATCACTGTTCACTCTGGAGTGGGCTGGCTTTGAATCACTCAGATAAAACTGTAAAGCATCAGCGATCAAGTTGTGAATAACACTGAGAATAAGTGTGTTTTCTATTGGAAATATGGATTGCGTTGGGAAGATCTCTTGAAAACTGAAGCTGGTAAATTTGTTCACTTAAGGCCAAATCCTCCCCCCACTCTCACTGAGTCTCGATGGCTCTTGATACAACTGAGCCTCTGTATTTCCAAAGTGCAATATTAATCAATAGCCCATGCTAGAATTCAACTCTATACGTATTACAGCTCTGTGACTGTCCTGGTACACCCAGGATCAATGGTTCTTTGAGACAGTGGAGGATGGAAAGAAATACTGCTTTCCAGCAGCTCTCTTCTGTGGCACAAGTAAAGCAGAGGACTTAGGTTGGAATATCAGCCATGGAGCAGCTCAACAGTTGCTTTGCTCAGTGCCTGGAAGGTGAGGGCAGCTCCACACTTCTTGCCTCCTCTAAATTATCTGGAGCCTAGCCCGATTGGGAAAGGTGGTGAGGATTAAGAGCTAAATCTTGGTTCATATTGAGGTATTAGATTAGGAAACTACTATATTAGGGAGGGAAGCAAAGTGAAGCCAATATGTCTCTTGTAGTGTCATATATTTTATATTTTTTGTTTGCAGTGTTATTGTAGTGTGTCAAAGCTAGGATATGAGAGAGATAAGTTGGGAGAGGTAATATCTTTTATTGGACCAACTTCTGTTGGTGAAAGAGACAAGCTTTCAAGGTCCCCAGAGATCATCTTCATATTTTATATAGCATTTGTGTGTAGCATAGTGATATTGTTACTGAGACCAAATCAAGAGTGGGATTAGAGTCTGCAGTTGAGATGATGCAACAAAAGAACAATTTTCAATGCAGGTTTCACTTTGAAATAGACTAATATCCATATCAGCTAAGACAGCATCAAGGAATGAGCCAACTAAAGCAAAGTCAGGCATAGTAAATAGCTTTAATGAAGATCTGCTTTAGCTCAAGAGTATGAAGAACTACTTTAATTACAAATCACACAAACCATTAAAATAGTGTTTAAAAAGACAAGAAACACACACACAAAACAAATTCAGTCTAATTCCACCTAGTTGCTTGCACTAATACAGGCTAGGAGACTTAGGGCTAGTCTACACTTACCCGCAGCGTCGGAGGCATCGGATCGATCTTCTGGGTTCAATTTATCGCGTCTTGTCTAGAGCTGCGCGCCGCCGTGTGGACCAGGGGTAAGTACTTTAAAGTTCGAAATAAGATACTTCGACTTCAGCTACGTTATTCACGTAGCTGAAGTTGCATATCTTACTTCGAACTTGTGGGCTAGTGTAGACCAGCCCTTAGTTACAGATTTTTAAGTATGGTAGTTGTAAACTTTATATGACACAAGAAGTCACTAGCTCTCAGGCCCATGAGAAAAGAGCCACCTTTCACGGAGTCCTAATTAATGTGTCATTCCATAGCTCACAGGTCAATGAGCTCTCCAAAATCCACAGCTACTTTCTCTGGGGTTATGAAGACTGTTTTATACAGGACTTTATACTTGCTACAGAAAATTAAGTAACCTCACTTTGACAAGAACAATTTAGAACGTTGATTGGACAGGTATAACTGAGGACGTAATTTGAAGATGATCTGGGGTTGTGTGGGTGTAATAAGAGTATATTTTGATTTGCATCATCCTTATTACTGGTGACGGTGACTGAGAGGAAAGAACCCATCTTGACACTCAGTGTAGTATGAGTTTTCAGGCCTGGTAATTGGAGATGAAATTTTTATTTGTAATTTATCATTATATGGCACCTGGAGATTCAATATATATGGAACCTCATGATGCTCTGTTTAGGCATTCACTGTTCCAAGAAGAACCACACTTCAATATATAATCATATTTCTACCTCTACACATGTAGATGCAGATGTATCCCACTTCATATGAGTCAAACAAACATTCATCCTAGAGAAACGTTGCTTTAGCAAGCTAACAATTTCCCCATTGCAGTAGGTTCTTCCTGTATATGATGATCAGGGTTCTCTCTGCAAAGACACACAAAAGACTAGATCTGGGCAAAAATTTTCAGCTGAAACTTTTTTTGGTGAAGAATGTAGATTCAGCAACACCAAAACATTCTGTGAATTCATGTGAGCTTTGCTGAATTGTCTGTGTTGAAAAGAGAAACAATCCAAAAAAGTCCAGATGTGGTGTTTAAAAAAGAAATGTTTCAATTGTTCAGTTCAAAATGACTTTTTGTTTAGAAATTTCCTTTAAATTATTTTTTAAACATTTTAAAAACATAAAAAATGCTTTAAATTGAAACACTTTGATCCAAAATTATTTTATTCAATTTGCTGAATTTTTTGAAAAGCATTGTTTTCCAGTCAACCCAAAATGAAATTTTCTCCCCCCCTCCCTCACAAATTGCGAGGGACCCAAAAAATCCATTATTTACATTTCAACATAATTCATAATATTTAAAACACAGAAAACTTTAATTCACAAAATAGGCACTGTCTCATAACATTTTACAGTCAGCTGATAATTCTGTACATCATGTGGGCTGATGTCCATTAACACAAACCCCACTCATTTCTCAATGCTTCATGCTACATGAACATGCACCCTCCAAAGACTGAAAAGCTTCCTTGGATGTACGCATATCAGCTTCAGACCTCAAAGCTCACACAGATTTATCTTTTCCTGTTGAAAGATGTTGCTTTTCTGTAGTAAGACAAGCCTGACAGATTTTGAGTTATGGTTGCAGAACTTGGAGCAATTGCAGGCCTGTTTTATAATGGCTAACCTCTTTTCACCTGTAACAACTAGACACTGATTATATCACCAGAAAGACACTGAGTATTTCACTTGAAAAGGCTGCTCTGCTTAGTGGCAGGTCTTAGCCTTGCCAAGTGATAAAACACAAGATTGAAATCCCAAGTATTAAGAAGTGCTTGTTAATAACACAGTTTAATTTAGAAAGCATAACAAATGTGAAATCAATAAAGCAAAAAACACTCAGCAATTACTCTGATATACAATTTAACACATTTGTAAGGAATATTGCTCAGTGTATTGGCAATTATAAGATCTTAATAACTGGCAATAAGTGTCTTGGTAAAACAATGAAGGATATTTAGAATAACCACTTTATAATTTTTGGAGAGGTGTCAAACATGCTTGTGTTAATCTGTGTATCCCTCCTACAACAATGTCCTACAAATTAATAAATCCCCTATTCTTGGATACTGTTACTGAAAAACATATCATAGCACTAATGACCTGTGTTTGTTCACTGCATTCGGTAGCCATGTATAGTTTCTAATGGTGGGCCAACAATAAAAGATATGAGGAGTCTGTCATGCTTTGATAAGTACCAAAAGCCTTTGTGCCAGATTTTCCAAAGCACTCCGTATTAGCCTAACTCTGGTCCCATTGAGGGCAGTGGGAGTTTTATCATTGACTTCAATAATAGCAGAGTTGCACCAACCCTGAGTGCTTTGGAAAATACCACCCTTAATGCTTATCTTACCACAGTGTATCCAAACCTCATAGGTCTGCACATTTCCTCTAGAAAGTAGGTCAACAGGTTTGTGAGAGCTGTGGGCCTTCTCCTTCAGGTCAGGCTGGAAATATTGTAAGGGCATCCTCTCTCGTGTTTTGGCATTTGGCCAAAACCTGGAAATGTAGAAATGCAGTGAAATGAAAACTTAGCAAAACAAATATTAATTGAACATATTCAAATCCCCCCCTCAAAAAAAATTTTTTTTCTCATGTGAAAAGTTTTTAGCTAGTTTCTTTATCCAAATCAGTTTGCCCATTCCTAACTTCACCCTCCATTTCTTACTACATGCTGGTGGTATAGCTCAATCTCTGCACCTTAGGTCGTAGAGTAAACAAAGTATCCAATCACTTAGATAATTACATCCTGGTTAAAAATATACCAACTTTTTGATTTGATCCTTTGGTCTCCATAATGTTTCTCTGCTTTCTTAAAGTGGTGATGGTGGTTGACATTATAAAGACAATCATAGACAGTCCAACTTCATCTGCTTCAGACGCTCCTATCCGTACATACAGAATTGCAGATATGGACAGATTTGTACCCTGTTTGGTATCACAGGAAAGGAGAGTCTATGACCCTATTGGAAGGTAACTGGAAAACGGATGAGGAGGAGATTGGTCTTGTGAAGGAAGAACACCTGCAAAGGAGGACATGGGGAAAAAAGAAAGGGATTTTTTTTTGAAAAAGCATCTGAATTTGTGTATGTCTATTTAAACCTAATCCTTTCAAATTCACTGATCACAAATATAGACTATATTCTGCTTTCTTGGGTCAATTTTATATCTAGCAGACTATCAATTTGTTTGACTTCAGAGATTCAAGTACATTGGAGCAGGGATGACCAGTGAATCTGATTGACTTTAGATCTTGCAGTTTTTCTCTATTTTTCATCTTTGTTTAGAGCAGTTTGCAATAGAAACATTTGATTCAAACTGACTCAAACTCTTGGGAAATCAGAATCGTGTTCATACAGGTAAACTTGTTTTTTCTAGGATATTGGACTTTACTCATTTTTCTTTTGTGTTATCTCTCTATAGTAATTTGCCTGATCTGTTAACTTTCAAAAGTGTTACACTGCTCTTGGCTTGGGATTGTCAATAATATCTGGGCATGTAGCACTTGAGGTTACTTGTGTGCTGTATGTACTGTACCATGGTACTATTGGGAAAAGACACAACAAATGATTGATTTTTGGGATCCAATTTTAACTTTTTCATCAATCATAAATTTGGGTCAAATTATTAACTACTCTCTTGAGCATTAGATTTGGTCATCAGACAAAAGAGAACATTATTTTTTTTTATTCTATGACTCATGGCCAGAAGCCACATGCAGATGACCTACTACTGTTTCTCGCTGGTCCCAAGTTTTTTAAAAGGGACTGTTTTGTTGCTGAGTGCTTGTAATGTGTTGGAAGAGACATCAATCATCTAAAGAGTCAGTGGAAAACATATAGTTTCCATGTTTGGATTGTTTAGAAATTTTGCCATTTCCATTGATGCAGATCTTGGGAATACTGTATACCAAAATCAAGGGGGGCAAGGATCTCCAATAAAAGCATTAAGCCACATGCAAAAAACACCCTTTAGCTGCATGGTTAGAAGAGAACCTCAAAACAGTTGGGTATGATTAGTGGTAACCCTTCAGAGCTCATAAGATATGAATAGTGTGGTTCTTCAATGGGAGTCTGGGTGTCCAGAACACCCAAATTAACATGTAGTTGAGACTCTGATTTTAAAAGAGAATACAAGCTGGCAGCCTTCCCAGTACAACATTCCTGGACTGACTGACAATTGTCATATGTGTTTGAAAGTCTTACCACTGTGGGTATGACCTGCAATAGATGATTATTTTTATTTGTTACTTCTTGAGAAATTGGGACATCCAAGTGTTGTGCACAATTTGGGGGCATACTATCCCCCCTTTTGCCCAGGTGTGCTATTCCATGGGGCACGCGAGCAAGATAGGGGAGAAAAACCCTGGGCACCACCAGATGGCTGTCTGGGGAGTGCCACAGGGCATTAGGCTGTAAAGAACACCCGTTTTGTCTTAATTGAATTAAGTTTTACTGCTTAATTTTTTTCCAGTAACTACAGAGTTAACGTCTCATTTTCTTTCTTTTAACTTCCTCAAACTGCGGTTGCCTGCCAGTCTGGGCCCGATCCTTTTTTCTTGCTACATTATTTCTTTTCATGGGCACAGGAATTATTTTACTACCAGTTTAACAAGGAGGGTGGACCCTTCTTTCCACTAGCCCCCCTCTCTATTTACCCATACACAGCCACTTACCCACACACATTCACTTCCCATACCTAGATACATCTCATCCAACAACAACCTTAACTCTTTATATCTGGACTTAATACAATCTTTTTCTTATTTGAGGCGGTAACAACCCCTCAGCACCAGTGCATTATAAGAAAGGATAATAACAGGGCTAAGGACAACAGGAAAAACAACAGCATTAACAGCACAACAAGGGTTCTATGTCCAACAGGCCATTCCTCTCTCAATTCCCCCCTTCTCCCGGGGCAGCACGGAGACTCAGATGCCCCAGGCAGTCCCAAGGCTCCGTCAACACGGCCTGTCCCCCTGTCCCGGTCTTTCACTCACTAACTATAAGAATAATAACTCATATAGAATGCAGGACCCTTCCACCTCCCACGCATTCACACTACCAGGACGAGTCCTAGGTCTCGGACCATCCGAGACTTACCAGCCTCCCCTATACCGGCACCCACAGGAGTCTACCTTTGCTCCTGTCTAGCCACACCCTGTGGCTCTTCCCGGGGAAACCCGAAGAGCGTCTGGTGTATCTGAGAGAAAAAAAATTCTGATTCCAGCGCGAACTCACCCAACCAAGAGCCTACGGGCAGTCCTCCACCAAAAACCTCAATAGAGATTCAAAGTATCTCACCTATAGACGGCCGGCCGGGGATTCAGTGGAAGAACTGTCTGCGGTCCTCCGAGCTGGAGAATCGTCATGGATCCCGGACAAGCCCCCAAATTGTTGTGGAAAAATTAACCACACATTGTGTTTGAATCAGAAACGCCAGAGGCTTCTTTATTTTTAAAGCATATATGCTGGGAAGCAACACATGGCCGCATGGGATACAACCAAGGTGGCTTCCAAATTACAAAAGGCAGTTACATCCCTTATATACCTTTCACTTACATTCACTTGCATTCAAACAGTAGACTTCCTCTTTGGTAGTTTTCCTACCAGACCAAGAGGAAATTCCTTATATGGCATATTGAGTAACAAAACATATTTTTCATTAAAAAGCGAAGTTGTGGTTAAACTATAGAGAACAGAAAATTTATCTTAGCATTGTGGTTTTTTTATACTTCTATACTGAGCTGGTTGCTTATCTTCTACTGTACCCCTCTTCCTCTTCTGACCTTTGCCTTACATACTAAAGGTTTTTGGGACAGACAGGGTGAACAGGGTGGAACCCAGATACAGCAGTTTCTATATGAGCAAAAGGTCTTTGGGACAGACAGGGCGAACAGGAGCTGGGGACTTCTACACAAGCTTCCATTTGAAACTCATCTGCAGTTAATAAGCATATTAGCACAAAATAGAGGGGAATTTTAAAAAGACTTTTTGTGTATCCATTTTGGAGTGTGCATTTCCTGTAGCTGTGAGTGAAATGTGGGGATTTGCACACACAAATGGCTAAACAAATACCTAACTATGAATTTACATGAACAAATACTCAGTTTACTCTTGTTGTTACAATAATTGTATTTGCAAATACAGAGAAATCTGGAACACTTTTTTAATTTTTTTAGCAGTCCTGTTCATAAAGTCACACAGAAGTTTGGACATGTGAAATAAACAGCTGGCTCTCTGAAGGTTTGAACACAGCAGCTTTTGGGTTATGAGTTGCAAAGCTGTGCTGCTGCTTTTACTGTTTAACATAATAATTGTGCCGTGAAAGTTATTTAAATAGTTTTAAGTGTAAGATTATTTTAATCATTAGAATATGTTCTGGAACTTGTAAGCGTCATCTGCTTCTGCTTTACCATAATTGATATTGTTGATGTATGAGGAAAGCCTACCAGCATTTCTTTTGCTTATTATGAAGTGTGTTTTTCTCCTTTGTTTTCTACATTAGAAATTCAGGTCTTCTGAAGCCCACAACAGTTTGAATCCCAGGCAACCTAGTATGAGTCTCTACAGCTTGAGCTAAGCAGCCAGGCTCTTCAATTCAGGGATATAACACTCACATACACCGTTGATCAGACACAGAAGGAGATATGTAACAGACACTGACCAATGGTGTACACTTACAACCTTGCAGCTCCACCCTCAGTGAAAAATGGGTACTAATTTTCTGTTGAAAGGATTTTAACAGAGACCATTATGTGCAGGCATAAAGCTACTACAATAAAGACAAGGTGAGATGTGGAGTGTGTTTTGGAAGCCACCTGAAAATACAAAGAGCAGCAGTATGTATATAGAAAGGCCTTGCATGTTTGTGTATAATTAGCAAATACAATTATTTGGGACCAACTGTGCTCTGCGGATTCTTCAGATCCTTGATCATTGTGTAAAGAGGAAAAGAAACCGCATCACTACAGATATAATATCTACACTGAAATAGTGTTGGAAATGGAATATTAAAAGCTGAAGTCATACAGTTGTTACCAATTCACCCAGGCAGTAAGAGCATAAGGGAGGAATATGCCTATGAACAGTAGGATCCGCTGGTGGGCTTTTTCACCACTCTTAGTAATTTGCACACCATCTGGCTGGCTGGTTATTTTTATATCAGCCTTAAATACATGGGGATGAGGACAGCATGGAATGGAGATATCTCAAGTATGGGGTTGGTAGGTGGTGACTGGGACATCTGGCATGACAGTAAGAGAGGAGTAAACCAGGGTGAGACAGTTGTTTTTCAATTACAGGAACTAACAAAAGCTAGGTAAAGCAGTTGAGGGGAGTTTTTAAAAGATACATGTAAGTAATCATCATGATATATTTGCGTGTGTGTTGTATCCAGTGTTCTTTTTTTTTCATTTATTTACATTGTAAATTCTTTGGGGGGCAAGGACTGTGTTTCCTATATCTTTGTACCCTGTCCAGAACTTTTTAGATGATATTGTGATGTAAGTAACGAATCTGAGATCAGCATGCTATTATGACGATTCACTTCTGATTGACGTTATCTTTTCTTGCAAATGTCATATGCCTTTTCTGGGTTTTGAGTAGAAACAATCTCATCTGAAAATATGAAAGGCCTCGGAGTTTATCAAAATACTCAGTGATGAATCTTAACATATGAGGATCAGACATTTCTGAGGGCGTTGAGAATGAATTTTAAAACGGTTCAGATGGCAGAGATTTCTACTTCCACACTGAGGAGCACAGCTGACAGTTCTAATTTTAAAGTTCTCCACATGGCACTGCCGAATCTTAGCTCTCAACTGCTATTCTTAGGGGATGTTGGGGGGGGGGGGGGGGAAACAAATTTACATGTCTGTTTGTAAAGGAACTTACTGTTACTGTTTTAGCCTGGCTGTAGTTACAGAGGCATGTGCCTTTACAACAACAGGCAGCATTCCAGTATATGTGCAGGCATTTGATGCAACTGAGAGAATTGCTTCAACTTAGGAAAAAATACCCAAAACAGACTAGAAATTCAATAAATACTCATTTTTTAAAATGCACCGTTCCTCACAATGACCTTCTTTATAGGACAGCCTACTCTATTTTACTGTATTCAGAATAGTTGGTGGGACTCTAGTATGATACTTTCAGCACATTTGGAAGGGAGCATGTTTTAGGCCCTAATCCTACAGGCATTAAACACATGCTCAACTTTATGCATGCATCATCCCCTTGATTTCAAAGTTTGAGTCAGTTTGGCTGATATTTTAGGCATTGCTCCCCTCAGTGTTGCAAGGCCTAAGGCCTAGATCATCAAAGGTATTATGGTGCCTAACTCATTTTGAAATCAATGAGAGTTAGGCAAATAAATACTTTGAAGAGCTGGCTTAAGTGACTTAGCCATGTAAAGTCACTTAGGCCTTGCAATGCATAAATATTTAAAAAATATGGGTTTAGGAATCTAACTCCCATTGACTTTCAATGACACTTAGATTCCTAAGTGCCTATAGCCCAGATTCTTAAAGGTATTTCTAGGTACCTAAGTATGTAGGTGGGATAGGTCTAGTGGGATAGTTAAGTTCCTAAGTGCTTTTGAAAAACCCACTAGACATTTGTCTGCCTCTTTTGGTGCCTAAATGCCTTTAAACATTTGTCCCTTTTTGCTTGTGTTAATTTGCCTACCCACAATCAGTATCATTAGCTACCAGGGGATAATCTCTGCATAAAAGTATCTATCAAACTACCATATGTGCAATTACCTCAGGACTATGGGAATAAGAGAGAGATGAGTGAAAAGGCTCTGTTGTACCTCTGTCTCTAATGTCTATTCCCTGTGCCTCTATCTGTGTGGTGAGATCCCCAGGTCAGATCTTCAAGAACTGAGGATCTGGAAATGACTCCCAGAACATGCCTCCCCTCTCATCAGCTCCTGCACTGTACTGAGTTCTTGTATAGAAGAGAATTTGCCTCTGAGTGACCTAAGATAAAACTGATTTTATTTGGTTTGCTTGGATTCAATATAAAAGCCTACTCGTGATCAGAAGGGCTCATAAGAGATTGTTATGGAGCAATGCTGGAGGATCCAATCTGCAAACAATTGCATAATTTCTTAGTTTAAAAAAAAAGAAATTAATTATTCATATAGACAAAATCTTGTGTATTGTATTTCACAGTGAACCTATTTTTGTGAATCCACATTGTATCATTTTACAGTATTAAAAATAGTTTTCAAATTATAAAATTACTGAATATTTTCTCTTCTGGTCAACTTAAAGACTGCTCTGGTGATGGGTGTCACCTTTAGAGATTTTTCTTGCGTGGTGCAGTGTGGGAGTTAATATTGCTGTTGGTTGGTCTGACTCAATTGCCTTTTAAAAGTTCTTTGCTCCACAGATAAGTAATTAATAGCATATGCCCTCTGAGCTTGTAGATCTCCTACCCAGCTCATCTTCTTTTCAACAGTCAAAGACAGAAAGTAAAATCAAATTGGTTGTAAAAATACACATCATATATTTCATTTAATTTTGGTCATTTAACCCAATTAAAACATTGGAGGTTCTTCTATTACTTGTTAAATCCAGTAAAGTAGAAAATATCACATCATTTTTCAGCAGTGATCAGTTAGCAAAGAACTGTCTAAATATAAAGAAATGTATCCAATTAAAATAATTCCTCTAGGCTAGAACACATTAGAGGTGAACAATATTTCTCTCTTCTAGAAAGCAGGTCATATTAAATAATGGGAATGAAACATTGAAGAGCCTTCATAAATAAGAAAATAATAATATATTTTGTGAATTGCATACTTTTGAATTACTGGTAAATATTTTTCAATCTCACCATGTCAGAATGCAGAAAAAAATCCTAAATCAAATTGTTTTGTCAGAATTCACCTAGGAGGTAAGATCAAACCTCCATCAAATCAGCATGAAGGAGTTAGAAGAGATGAAAGAATGGCAGAAAGGCTTTGAAAGTCAACAGAACCAAACAACAACAAAAAAAAAAAACCCCAAACAAACCAGCTGTTTTCTTATAATGAAACATGGTATGAAAAAAGAAGCTATTAGCTAATCTGTGGAATTAACTAGCAGCCAAATTTGAAGACAATGTTATGTTTGGAGATAATGGGTTTGATATATCCCAAATCAGAAGATATTTCCACTGTCATTTTATCTCTAGGATTATTCTGGGAAGGCCAGCTTTTGTTTCCACCAATGCTCCAGATGAGCCCTAAGGACAGAGACTGTCACTCTGCCCATGCCCCATTCCTGGTTCATATAATTCATTGTTTGTGCTATGATTCCATTATGGGAACCCCAGATTTTCTGAAGTGCAAGTTACAGCTGCCTTGTTGGTGATGTAAACTTTTCCTGCAAAAATGTCTGCCTTGGAGAACCTTATGCCTTGGTTTACACTGGCAGCTAATGGTTTGCTCTATCAGGACACTGTAATTACTACAGCTCCTTGACCATCAACATGAGACATAGTATGCTTTTCCATATACCACCTTCATAAATCACCTTGGTATACAGATGACCTCTGACAGATTACACAGGAAACACAATTTAGATTGTTGTGGCATACGGAACTTTTGAAATCTTGTACCATAGCTGAGACTAGGGAACAGAAAACTTTCTTTTCCTCAACCACAGTGTGCACACAGTCCCAACTAGAAAAATCCTTTCCTGGATATGTAATAGCTTGGTGGATCTGGGCTGCGTGCAGTTGAAAACAGAATTGAATATTTCTTGAATATTTCAAGCTCTAGAACCAACTCATGCGGCTGAGATCCTTATCAATTTCTGCTCTATCTAATCTGCTATTGGTGAGTTAGTGAAAAGGAGGTGGTTCATTTGTATAGTCCATTGATTTCCTCGACCCGTTTCAATCTCATCTGAAGTATGGAGCCTGCACTGGTTTCCATAGGTTTTTGATGGGTAGTCAGATCAATGCTGACTCATTTAGATCTTTCAATGCTTTTGATAAAAATTACCATGACGATTTGTGACTTGCTGGAGTGGATCAGATTGCCCATGGCTGCTTCCATTGACAAACAATTAAAGGATGTATCATAAAAGGAGTAGAGTGAATGTTGTACATCTAGGTTTGGCATTTACTATTTTTGGAGGGCTCAGCCATTAAGAGAGCTGAAGTCGGCGTATCGTTGATCGACTTACCTGGCCGTGAGGACGGCGGCGAGTCGATCGCTACCGCTCCCACGTCGACTCCGCTTCCTCCTTTCACGGAGGTGGATTTCTGGAGTTGACGAGGAGCGCTTTCGGGGATCGATTAATCGCGTCTAAACGAGACGTGAAAAATTGATCCCCGATAGATCGAATGCTACCCACCGATCCGGCGGGTAGTGAAGACAAGCCCACAGTGTGGCTGCTCTCACTCAAGCGAGGCCAGCTTGAGAGGAGTTAATTCAAATGTAGATAACTCAAGCTAACTCTGCAGTGAAGGCAAACCCCATGAGATGGCCATCCACCGTTATGTCAGATGTATAAATGTGGTCGTGAGGAATGTGATGAGAATTGTTGGTCTCAACACACTATTCCCGTACTCATTAATCATAACATTAGGGTTTTTTTCCACTAGCAGTTTTAAATATAATTAAGATGAATATATGTACCTTAAAGACAACAGTTAAAAATGGCCTATGAAGTTGATTGTGACACTAAGTATGCTAACAAGTGTGTTCAACCTTACTTTAAGAGAATATGTATGTCTCTTGAGCTATAGAGTTACAGCATGGGTTTGGAGGAGTGGGGGCATAGTTCTCCCAGACTTCCTTTTACAGAAGAAATGATCCTACTGACTATACACAATGGTCCATATTGAACTGTGGAAAACATTGGCAGAAGGCCAAGCCCTCAAGGGGTCTGATCTGGGAACCTGTAAATACAGCATTGCCCTTAAGGCTTCAGTCTTTGAGTAAGGAAGAGAAGAGTTCTGAGATCCCAGTTTAGTGCAATGCCAAGAAATTGACTGCAGAACATTCTGGCTGTGTGATGCCTGTTGTGTATACATTTCTTTGTATTTTCTCTTCAGTTATCTTTATTTTTTATCTCTAAAATAG
Organism: Chelydra serpentina; assembly: GCA_037349315.1. Lineage (NCBI taxonomy): Eukaryota > Metazoa > Chordata > Testudines > Chelydridae > Chelydra > Chelydra serpentina. The sequence goes on from JBAIAC010000042.1 coordinate 37,366,687, forward strand.
TGGCACTTACAATCTTGCCAATTGCCTTATATAAGTGAATAAGATTTGCAGTCAGCTAAACTCAGCTTTTGCCATATTCAGAATGTTCCTAGAAATATGTGGGAATGCAAGGGAATACAGCAAATGGTAAGGTAAGTTTACCTATCTTAAATGGACTTTTCTCATTACTGTTGTGGTCATTAACTTTATTTTTGTAGACCCTTGTGAATAAGTAAAAGCCTGATTTGAAGCCCACTGAAATTAATGAGTCTTTTATTGACTTGAGTGATGTTTGGATTAGTCTGTTAGTCTCTGGGTCAGGTTTTCTAATGAACTCATGACCCATGTATGCTGTGTATGTAGTGTAATGGGGTCATAATCTGGCCACCAATATACAGCAGAGAATTTCAGTGAGGTAAAGGAACTCTCTCTAGGGTATAAGTGGGTCACCTGTGGGTCTCTGCCTTCAACACCAGTATAAGGGAATAAGGAGTGGTCTGCTACCCCATGCCGGTCCTCCACTGGTCTACAGTGAATTAAAAATCCTACATTAGTTTTGGAATTTTGGAACGGTTAGCTAATTAGGGCTGGCCTTGAAAATCAGGCAGGCCTAACCAGCTATCAGATGTTATTCTACTACTCACTTGTGCTGAACAGAGCTTTGGCACAGGAAATAATTTTGTCCACTGTGTCTCCGCTAGTGTTCCCCCTCTTCTGTGTGTGGGTTTTGCATGTTTGAACAGTAGTTTTGGCACTTAAACACCCACCTGACACTTTTCTCCAGACCAGTTGGACATTCAGTCTCTCACACTATTTCTGGCAGTTGGGAATCAGTCAAATGTCAGCAGCAGTTCTTGACCCTACATCCCTTATGCCAGAGGAGGGGCTATGCCTGCCCTCAGCCTCCTCTGAATTTCTCCATTCCAGGGAACCCTCAAGCAGAGGGATCACTGGCTTTGACTGTTTTGTGCCAGGTGACCAGCACAAAGCAGCTGCAACAGGCATTAGGATCTGGCTCTGCACTGAGCCAGTGGTATCGACCCTATGGAAAAGCATTATAGAATGTAATAAAATCATGTTTTGAACGATAAAAACTGTAGAACTTAAGACAGCAAGGATTTAATGAAGGTATAAAAAAAAGCCTAGAGAAAACAGAAAATCTTAGGCTAAAATTATATACATTTTTAGAGTAATTTTTCTAAAGCCATCTTAAATTTCTATAGAATCCTATTGGTTTCATCTTTATTAAATTCCATAGCACTTCCCTATGGGGATTAAAATAATTTTTAATCACACATCTCAATCACAACATTTTTATAGTTTTTTTCAAAACATAATGGATAGAATATACGTTGGCTGCTGCACTGCTTCGTTTTTCACTTGTCATAATTTATTACACATATAACTTACTCTTTATGCTGCGCTGCTCTTTTAGGTGTACTACTGCTGTAAATATTGCAAATCATGATGATGTCTTACAATGAAAGAGGGACTAGCTAATGATGAACCTGAACAAACCATGTAAGAGCTCATTGCCTGTAGGTAAGAGAGTGCTTTTTTTTGGGTTCATTTTGTAAATATCACCTTCATATTATCCATACCATAATTACATTTTAAATTTAGAAATAATTGTTCTTTATATTTCACTGATAGATTCTTTGGAGGCTGCTTTTTACTGACATTCAGAATCTGGCATTCAAACAGCAAATTAGTACTACAGCATAAAGCTATTTTACTGCTCTTCATCATGAGATGGAAAGTGAAAAATAGCTGATCATCTGGATAGGCTTTGAGTATCCACTAGGGCAAAAATGTAATCACTTTAGGGTGCCTGTGTGAGAGACTTTTTTTGTCAGACAATGTATGTTTTTGTAATAGAAATACTAAAGAAAACTGACAACCCGCTCAACAGTCAGCTTTGCTTTTGAACTAATAATTCTGAACAGTCTGTACAGACTGAAAAGTGCATGTCCCAGTACTGTGTGTGTACAGTGTCATCATGGCATTAGGCTTCCCTACTATTGTTAATGTCATACTTTCACACAGCAAGCGATCCATATGATTTTTGGGTCAAGTCAACCCAAAGCAAAACATTTCCATTTGCTTTAATGAACCCAAACATTTTGTTTTGCATTAGATTGACATTAATCTCTGTTAGCCTGAGCTGTTGTAGTGCCTCATAGAAGTTGTGGTTACCTCAGACCCTATTATTCCCAAGGGTCAAGTTTCTTAGCTGGACTACATGTCCCATGGTACACTGTGGTATCCCCTTGTTGAACCAATATAGTGGGAATCTCATGATCATTATTCATCATGGAAGATGTAGTCCAACCTGGAAGCCCAGCCCTTACTAGAGGATAGGCACATGGGAGTTGTAATTCAGATGCTTCATGGGGCACCATGGCAACTCAGTGGGACACAGATTAATGTCAAACTAAGCCAACATGAAATGGTTCAATTTAGTTCCACAAACCACAATAAAATGTTTAAATTAATTAACGTTGAAGTATTTTATTTCACTAAAAATATATCAACATTTATAAACTTTCCATTCCATGCAAAAATGTTGATATTTTGACTTTTCATCCCAGTTTGAGACAAAAACCAATTGTGAAATATCAGAATTTCCCATGAGATGGAAATTCCAATTTTCAACCACCTCTATTGGTACATCAAGGACTCTTTTTCCCACTACAAAGCAAAAGATTATTTCACAGAAACAACGTAATGAAAAAAAGATTTAGCCCTCCCCTCGGGAAGTGATGTAAAGTGCAAGCTGGGAGAATGAGTTCTGGCTGACAGCTTGTTTTCCATTTTTTCCCCCAGGAATCCAGCAATTATCTGATCCTCCCACCATCTATTCTCTCCCACCCCACCCCCCACCCACTTCCCTCTCTCCAAAGAGTTCTACAGCATTATGGCATGTCTTTTCAGATGATTTTGGCATGAAGGGGACTGGTAAAAATTCAAAATCTACTTAGAAAATAAGAAGAACCTAAGGAGTCCTTTCTCCTATGTGCAATCCTCCTTTACAAATACATACAAAGACCCTGCCCCAGAGAGCTTGCAATCTAACTATGGGATTTTTCTAAAGACTAATACTATGCACATTACAGTTAATGTGAATTTTGGCATTGATGGCAATGAGAACAGGGTTAGGTCATTGATGAGCACTTTTGAAAATGTCGCCTTAACTGTCTACAATCGCAGTTGCCCCAATTCCAGCAATTAACTACCAATCACCAATGTAGCTACCCCAGTGCAAACTGAACGTGTAGACAAGGAAAGCCATGATTTGCTCAAGACGCATAAAGCCCAAATCAAGAGGACAGTTTCTATTTCTACCGATGGTGGAATGCAAAAAGCATGTGGCTTTGATTTGATGCTTGAGGCATTTTGGAAACTTGACCCTTGACCCCTCTATCTGTCTCACAGTTTCTTCTGGATCCTCCACCATCAGGCCTTAAATACTTTCATGTGACCAAACTTTCCTCCTACCAGCCTTCTTCGCTGCATTTCTGGGTAGATTAGAAGCTGTTCTGCTCCATAACTATTCTTCTTGGGGAAGCTCTCAATCTTCGTGGCATCTTGTTTTCTAGGGAACAATATGCTACTAATAAATAATAATAGTGCTTTTCATTTGTAGCTCTGAATATCATTGTCCCACAGGCCCAAGTCCCCACTTTCAGCCAGATATATTATAGAAACAGCCTGATTCTCTCTTGCTCTATTCTGGCAGCAGCACCAGTGAAATGGCACAGTTTAGCACATCCCATATACCAATGAATGCACAAGCATTAGCTGAGTGTTGGGCAGGGGCTCAGAAGAGAGAGTGTGAAAGTGCTGTGCCCAACAATGAGACTTTGTGTAAGGTAAGTGGTTCTGAAAGAAGAATGGATCTACCTGACATTCCAGGGGAGAGCTTTCAGGAGTTAATGGATTTGGTGAGCAGGATCAGTGGTCACGGTGGGCCTCTCTTATCTCCTGGAAGAAGATTTGGGCAGCAGTCATGTTCGTAATGAAACTTTTATGGACCTTAATGTTCGTTGTGCAATGAGAATTGAACATTTGTTTAGCATCTTTCTAGATTAAATATATTTAAGTGTGGTTCTCTAGAAAAGGACTAACAGGGCTTCAAATCTCACCATATGCAGGACAAAAGAAAGCTTTGATTTCCGGGAGTTTCTGATGACTCAGGTTGGGTTTTCACTTTTTTAACCAAACCAGTTTGCTCATCTTTAGGAAAACATATTTCAAAATAGATAACTATCTGAGATCTGGAGTTAGAAGACACAACCTTAAAGGAAACTAACCTAAGACACTGTAAATACAGCTATTTTCTCTCCAGACATCAGTCTTGGAGTGAGGAGGAAAACATTTCATGGTCTCGTCTCTCCTTTTTGAGTTTTCTTAGCTCATGTTTTCATGTGATGCTTGTAAAATAGAGTAAATCCGTGTATTATACCATAAGTTAAAGAATTGAAATAAAAACAAAAGCTTTTCTTTGGGACTCAATTCCTGTCTGGAAAGGGCAAGGAATCTATCCCAATTTATTGTTGAAATAATTGATGTGCCGCCGACTGCTTACATTGTTTTTAGATAGTTTGGTAAACAACTATTGTCATAGCAACAGGAAAGAGAACTATTATTTTATGCCTGGAGTGTGAAGAAAACTGACCAAATGATCTTGCTGACTAAATAAGAAATTAAGCAGTTATTTAAATTCTGCAAAGAAGAAAGGCTTAAAAACACCCTATTAGATGACTCACATCACCTGTCATTATCAGATTATATACAGTAACCTGACACACGAGGTTGCTTTAGTTCCTATTGGTAAAAAGGCAGCCTCTCTAACATGGATGCCAGTGTTACTCTGACTGATTAAAAGGGCTGTCTGGAAGTAAGACAAATGGAAAGTGAAAAAAAATGTCTAGAGAACATTAGGTACCCTACAGCACAGAACCATGTTTTAAGATCAGTGCAAGAGAGAAGGCTTTACCTTTATATATCAATGGCCTCACTTCAGTGCCTTTGTGCTGTTAAAAGTGTCACCTTAAGTAATGCTGAAGGGTTATACAATCAAAAGACATGCAAGGTAACAAGGAAACATAGCCACAGGCATATTAAAAATGGTTAAAATATGAAATACATATTTCTATATTTAAAATATATATTCTTACAGTTTGTCACTTGTTTATAAATATTTTGTATGTGACACTTGGGGCGGGGGGGGGGGGGGAAACAAGAGCACTCTACCAACTCCTACAGTAGCAGAGATGAATAAAATGATTTATAATACATATGTGTAGTGCTGAGAACAAAAAGTTGATGTATTCAATAACTCAGTTAAGGGGAAAGGCTGTACTTATAATAGAATGAGAAGAGAGCATAAACAAGGCAAAAAATTGATTAGATGGGAGTCAGATGTAGTTCAAAGAGGCTTAATTAAATAAGCGTTAGATGTTCATTGTCTAAATTGGATGGTATTCAGAACGATTAAAGAAAAATACAACCGGGCAGGCTGAGGCAAGACATCAAATAGTCCCTCTAAGTTTCAGTGCAAAAGTACACGTTTTGTTATCTTGCTGCAATGTAGATTTTTTTCTACTATTCATTCTACAAAGAAAGGATATTGAATTAATATACAGTGATGTAGAGTGGCCTAGGGGTTAGAGTATTCAGTTGGAAGCCAGGAACTCCTAAATTCACCAACTCTGTATCTCATTTGTGTTTCTGTAAAATGAGGGTAGTAAAATTTACAATAGTTTCCTACCTCACAACAAAATGTAGTATTTGCATAGTGCTTTGAAAATATAAAGTATTATGTAGGCATTCAGTATTGTTATAATGCAGATGTAGATTCAATTTGGATGTTAGGAGATAGCCCACCTCAGTTTTGTCAGATTCCTCCAACTATCATTTCTTCAATTTAAAGAAGAGAAGCGAGAAACAAAAGTTACACTGCTCTGCCAACCAGATTTTGTTAATTTTACTACTGAACCAGTGCTAAAGCAACCCTGCTGGGCTGAGGGACCTGAAACAGTTTTGATCAGCAATTCACAGACCATGAGGGCTAGCAATAAATACTAAGCACCATTGTAAATCTGGGACTTTAATGAATTTGAACAGTAAATGGAGAAAATATTGAACTTACAATGAAATCCAGTATTTTCTCAATTTAACGTAACTGAGTTGTTGTGCCATTGTTCTTCCTGAATATGGACAAAGGGATTGCTTATAATATTTTCATCAACTCAGTGTTTATCACTTCGCTGAGGGCAGGGGAATTACAGCCATGGGAGAAATAGGTATTTTTAGGTCTCATGAAAGTATTGAAAAAAAACCCCTCTTATTAGCATAGTATTCAACAGTGCATCAAAAGTGCTGAAAAGATTAAATTATATTACATCCATGCTTCCAGAGCTATCCTCTAAAGGTCTATCACTATCACACAGACAACGAGAAACCCGTTGGTCAACCTGCTAGAGCTAGGAAAGTTTTGAGAGACCAGGAAGCAAGTGTTATTTCTGTATCCTAGGTGCTATCACAGCAAAGGCAAGATCACCTGCTGACCTAAAGAGCTATGGTAGAACCTTAAAAGGCTTGTGGTCTTAGAGCACAAATACCCACTCAGGCTTCAGAGGGAAGGTTCTAGAAGTTCCCTGGTTTAATACCAGCAGAATAAAAGGAAAATAGAGGGCAATAGTCATCTCCTGCAATATTGCAGCTCATCATCGTCATCATCATCATTATTACTCCCATAACCACATTGGTCATTGAGGCACCATCACTGATGAGCAATCAACCAATTGTCTCCACCCGTGATGATTGTGTGTCAGTGCTTGAGTCTCCGCAAAGTCCATTCCTGTCCACTCTTTTATGTTGTCAATCCATTGCTGCTTCTGTCTAACTCTTCTTCTCTTCCCCTGTACTGTCCCTTGGAGGATGATCTTGGATAGGCCAGAGGATCTTGTTACATGGCTATACCACTTCAGCTTGCACTTCTTCACAGTCATCAGGAGGTCTTGATATGACCCAGAGCGTTGGGTGATGATGTTGCAGACCTCTTCATTAGTGACATGGTCGAAGTAGGAGCTGCCCAGGATTTTACGGAAGTATCTCATCTCTATCACCTATATTTTCCATTCAAATTCTGCCATAAGGGTCCATCTCTCACGCGCATACAGAAAAATGTAGATGACCATGCGTGCAGCAGTTTCAGTTTGGATTTCAGGGAAATATTCTTGTTCCTCCAAATTGGCTTTAGTTTTGCCACTGTTGCTGTTGTTTGCGCAGTTCTTGCCAGAATTTCTGATCCTTCATCAGTGATGATTGCCCGCAAATACTTGTTTCATTGTCTCCAGCTCTTGTCCACTGACAGAGATATGTGAGCTGCTCCCGTCATGTTTGTTTGCTATCAGCTTGGTTTTCTCTGCGGTGATTGTCATGCAATATTTTGTGAAGGTTTCATCCAATCATTTCACAAGGTTGGCAAGTTCATCTTTGCTGCCTGCCAGACCATCAGTGTCATCAGCAAACTGAAGGTTTGAGATTGTTTGCCCCCCAATGCTGACTGTGCATATGTGATCTTCTAGGGGATCAGTCATTATGCGCTCCATGTAGATGTTGAAAAGTCTGGGTGAAAGAAGGCAGCCTTGCCAGATTCGAACAGTGGTGCGAAACCACTCTCCTATTGTGCCACTGACAAGAACTGCACTGCTGGCCTGGGCATACAGTTGTTTAATGGTAAGAATAAGCTTATGACCAACATTGTACTGCTTCATGGTTGCCTAGAGAGCTTCGTGCTGTCAAATGCCTTCTTGATGTCAACAAAGACGTGGTAGATGTCCTGCTAGTGTTGTAAGTACTTCTCACATAGAACACAAAGGGTGAAAATCTGTCCTGTGATACTACTTTCAGCACAAAAGCCAGCCTGTTCTTCAGTGATGATATTCTCTTTTTGTGGCTTCAATCTGTTCAATATGACTTTCAACATCACTTTGCTGGGATGGCTAGTTAAGCTTATGGTCCGGTAATTTTGACACAATTGCAGGTTGCTTTTCTTTGGCAGCGTGATGATTAGTGACTGTGTCCACATGGAGGGCCACTCACCAGTCTGCCAGATCTTGTTGCAGATCTTGGTGAGTACATCTATTACTGTTTCTCCTCCTAATTTCATCAGTTTGGCTGGGATGTTGTCCATACCTGTAGCCTTTCCGTTCTTGACTAATTTCACAGTCGTCTCCACTTCCTCATGCAGTATTGGAAAGTCATCCTCCTCTGTTGAATCTGGGCTGTCTAGGACAGTAAGATCTCCATTTATCTGGTGGTTGTATAGATCAGAGCAATAGTTTGTCCACCTATTGGTGATGTTCCTTTCTTCTGTAAGACTGTTCCCTTCTTTGTCTTGAATTATGTTAGCTTTGGTCCATATTTCCTTTGTCAGATCTTTTACAACCTGGAAGGCTCGTTTGCTATTTTTATCATTGATACACTATTCAATTTTAGAGCATTGTTTTTCAATCCATCTATCTTTGGCCACCTTCATTCCTTTCTTGATCTTTCTGCCAATTGCTCTGTATTTATCAGCTCCCTCAGTCCTGTTCTTATCTTTCTTGAGTTCTCTTCTAATGTCACACATTTGTAGTATTTCATTTGTTACCCATGGTTTTGTCTTCTTACGGTGTTTCCTAAGGATGTCCATTTCTGCCTCAAATATTGTAGTTAGAGGATGTGAAAATCTAATTTAGATCTTATTGATTATTTCATCCTCATCAGGGATATGCAGCAACATCTGGTATGACTGGTAATTAGGGTTAGGCTCACTCTCTTCATTAATTCTTTCCCCGAAGTCTTAATTAATGAAAGCAAGATGAATGGGCATAAAGTTATTGAAGTTTCTTTAATAATAAAACCCAGCTTGTAGGTAGCGCTTTTCATCAATAAATCTCAAATTGCTTTTCAAAGGATCATCACCCTCACTTTACAGATAGGAAATTGAAGCATAAAGTGACTTGCCTAACATCACCCAGCAGGCCAGTAGCAGAGCTGGGACTAGAACCCAGGACATCTGAGTCACAGTTTAGTGTTCTAGCTACAAGGCCATATTGCCTCTAAACACTGCACTTAGCTGTGGTGTTAACAGTGTTGAAACTTCAATTTTTTAAAGGTATACACTCTGAGAAGCCCCAGAGACAATGTTTATGCAGTTGCTTAGGGACAAGGTCCAATTGTTCTCATTTTACGTGTTGAGGTTTTGGTGACTGTTCTGCTTCAGGGGCACAATAGGTGATCCAAGGGACTATTAAGTGATTGTACCACTAGTACTGCCATGAAGACAAATGCAGCTCAGTATTCTAAAAACAATACCGCTTTCAGCAAGGGTTGCTTTTTCTGGAAACTGTGTCATATTAAAATTCTCACTTTGACTGTTGTTGATGACGTTTTAGTGAACCTCTGCTGACATGAGTCATTTTCCTCTTACCTGAAATGCAGAAATCTTTTACTTCCCATATTTGTCCTGCAGCTAATTACCATTTTAAATCAGAAGTATCCCCCCTTGTTGAGGGGACATGACATCCAAGTCTGATTAATCAAACATATTGGGTTGAGTCCTTTGTGCAACTGTCTAAGGTCCCAATCCTGCAAGCTACTCCATGCAAGCAGACCCTGCTGCCCTGGGGAGCCTCCATGGATGTCAGTCAGATTTGGCTACACAAAACAAATGCAGGATCAGAGCCTTAATGTTGAGCTGCTTCTCTGACAATGTTATTAATTCCTTGTGTCTAAAAGTATGAAGTACCAACTTGGACTATAGCTAAATCAGAAGAGGTATCAGCAAAGGGAATAATACATTTAACATATTGACTATTACAATTTACAAAAAATACAATAAAATAAACACATTATTTACACAAACACAAAACAAAATTGCAACTATAGGACCCAGTCCTGCAGCCCCTCCATTCATATGGAAAGTCCCACTGTCTTCTATGAGACTGTCTATGTGAGTGACAGCTACATAATGGGGCTTATCAATATAGCAGTATGGTTTAAACATCAGCAACAGTTCTGAGACTCAAATCATCCAAGGTGTACACATTAGAGACATTAAACAATTCTGAGACAAGAATTTCAACCTATCACTGCATGGAAAAATCAGACATAATCCTCTCATAAGCATGGAAATACATGCCTAATCCTACATGAATGGAAAGGCCAGGAAGTTGACAGCAGCACAAAATTTTCAAACCCACATAAAATAAGAAAATAAGAAAAATGTATATCTTCACTACAACAAGCTTTTGTATTTACCTAACATCTCATTTTGGGTTATGTAGCCCATTGCAGTCAAAGGGAATCTTTTCATTAACTTCACCCTCAGTCTGTACACCTGATGCCCACTGAAGATAGTGGGATTACTTACGTGATTGAAGTTATGGGCATGGTTAAGTACTTTGCTGAATCTGTTCCTTACCTCCCAAGCCATTTGTTGTGTCTCATACTCTCCCCTCCCCACAAGAACATTAACCCCTATTTAACCCACAAAGCTATCCAACATTAATAAAGGAGATAATCTGACTAAAACTGTCTGGACTAGGATGATAACCTTGGGCAAGTCACTCAGTCTCTGTGCCTCATCAATAAAATGGGGATGATAGTACTTCTCTATCTGACAGGGGCTGTGTCAATAAATACATTCTCAGGTATTGTGGTAATGGGGAGTGGGGGCACATATGTACTTGAAATAGATTTCAAAGTGCCTCTAAGAGGTGACCATTCAGTAACAGTCTTACAGCCCAATGTTACAGTGAAACTATTCTGGAAGACATCTATATTACTTACCATGGTGTAAGTTTTGCCACAAGTACCAGCACTAGAAGAGATTTTGATACTCATCCCATTTCTTTATTTTTCTCGTGCCTTGGTTTCCTCTTATAAAGCCATGCAGGGTGAATGCATTATTAGAACAGCCATCATGATCAGTTATACATTTGCTGTACCTCCCTAAGACAGCTAGCACTCTGTTATATTTTAGACAACAAAACTCTTGGTACAATTTATGGTTGAGGCATCTTTCTTTTGATATCACAGATCTTTATTTAAAAATATGAAGTGATAGATTGAGATGAACTTCATGGATGTAGTTGGCACTTGTAGACTTAGGGTGGTGGTGTCAGTTAATAAACACATTATTAGGATTTACAGCTGCAAAAACAAAGAAAGGTTTAAGTGTAGTAGCCGTGTTAGTCTGTGTCAGCAAAACGAAAATAATAACACCACTAGCCGTCACCTTTAGCCCCCAACTAAAACCTCTCCAGCGCATCATCAAAGATCTTCAACCTATCCTAAAAGATGATCCCTCACTCTCACAGATCTTGGGGGACAGACCAATCCTTGCTTACAGACAGCCCCCCAACCTGAAGCAAATACTCACCAGCAACCACACACCATACAACAAAAACACCAACCCAGGAACCTATCCTTGCAACAAAGCCCGATGCCAACTCTGTCAACATATTGATTCAAGTGATACCATCACAGGGCCTAATCACATCCGCCACGCCATCAGGGGCTCATTCACCTGCACATCTACCAATGTGATATATGCCATCATGTGCCAGCAATGCCCCTCTGCCATGTACATTGGCCAAACTGGACAGTCTCTACGCAAAAGAATAAATGGACATAAATCTGACATCAGGAATCGTAACATTCAAAAACCAGTAGGTGAACACTTCAACCTCCCTGATCACTCAGTGACAGATTTGAGGATAGCAGTGTTGTGACAGATTAACTCCAAAAGCAGACTTCAAAGAGAAACTATTGAACTCGAATTGATATGCAAACTAGATTGCGTTGCCTCCGGATTAAATCGAGATTTGGAAAGGCTCGGCCATTATGTTAATTGAATCTATTTCCCTTAAGTTAACAATCCTCATTCACACCTGTGTGACCATCTTGTTTATCACTTCAAAAGCTTTTTCTTCCCCTGCTGTCATGGTTCCTCTCAACTAATTAGCCTCTTAAGATTGGTCTATACACCTGGACCATCATGTTTCTCTGACTGTATAAATGTCTGTCTGCAATGTGTTTCATTCCATGCATCTGATGAATTGGGTATTAACCCACGAAAGCTTATGCTGAAATAAATTTGTTAGTCTCTAAGGTGCTACAAGTTTTTCTTTCTTAAAAACAAAGAAGCAGCTCAACAGAGAGTCTTCTTTGATACGCAAACCCTGGTAGCACAGTACTTGTTACAGTTAATTAACATATACTTCCTTGGGAACAGGATTGTAAAATGCCAATGAGCCTTTAAGACTGAGGGCATGCCTACACTGGAGCTGAAGGCACGATTTCTAGCTTGGGAAGACTTTCTGTGCACTAGCTAGCATGCTAAAAATAGTAGTGTAGCCAAGGCGTTGCATGGGGCACGGCAGTCTAGCCACCCAAATAAGAACCTAAGGTTTTGGATGGGATATACGTAGGCAGATAGCCCATCCTGCTGCAGCTACTCTGATATTTTTACCTATCTAGCATCTTCAAAACTAGCGCAGGTACAGCTATCCCAGCTGGAAATAATGCCTCCCAGCTCCAATATAGATGTACCCTACAGATACTACTTGACATTTATTTAGCATCCTTGCTGTTAAGATACATGGTTTTTTTAAACCCAATATTTATCAATTTAATGGAAAAAAATTGTACTTATAAACAAGGGCAAGTTTCCATTTTCAGTTCTATTCTATGTTATCACCCCCCACTTTTTTCCCCAACAGTCGAAGATTTTGTAACACATTACTACCCCAGTAACTTAATTTTAAGATCATACATGCCTCTTATGGTGCTCTGTGACATCAGGCTAACAATTGGATTGAAACAAATGGTTTGTGATGTTAACAGAATCCCAAATTATGTGTTAAACCTTTGACTTAGATTTTCTGAGTTTGTGTTTTATAAGGTTCAAGGTCACCACAAGATTTTAATAAGGAACCATGTTTTTATTAGCACTGTATATGAAATATTTTGTTTCTCTGCATTCTTATACCATTTGGTTTTTGTTATGGTTTGGTTTCTTTGTCAGGGTCTGTTTGCTAGAGAAAAACAGGAGCAAACTGTTTTTATAAGAATTCTAAACTTTAGCTTAATGTTATAGGACTGAACCCCCAAACAAACCCTTATTCACTTGGATAGGTCTTCCTCCATGTTACCAGTCCCATTGAAGTCAATGAGAGTATGTACGTGAGCAAGGGTTGGCAGGATCAGGACACATTTCATATATAGTACTACTAGAAGGTATTATTGAAGATTCTACAGCCATCTAGTGTAAGCATAAAAAAAGATATTTATTCACTAATTTATAAAATATGCCTCTCTCCACCTCTAAGCACATGCACATGTAAAACAGAAATTAAAACAAAGCTACTATAATTGGACTCACAAGGACTCAGAGGAAACTCCTCAGGCCACAAGAAGTCAAGTGAAGCTGCCAGCCAGACCATCCCCTCAGATAGGTGGGCTTTGCAATGTGCCCTGAAGGGGAACAATCATGGGTTCTGCCCAGATATTGGAAGAAGCACGTTCCAGAAGCAAGATTCCCCTAACACTCTGGTGGGACCTCACAGGTTTAAATCAGGAGAACTCTCAGAAAGAGTGTCCAGCTCATTTTGAGTGTCAGGATTTGTGCAGGAGGAGACTTGAAAGTCTTCCTTGTACTAGGGAAATCTGACAAAAGTTTCCCACAATTGCCAATATTGATTTAGTTCCACTGGGTTAAGCAACCCTGGGATCTATTAATACAGACCATCTGCTAGCTAGCTACCACAACCATGTTAAGCACGGTGTCAATTAAACCTGCTGAAAGCTGGTCTCATCAGCAATATGCTCTTTGCTTTGGGCAAAAGTGTCAATAGGCTAGCCACAGCTTAAAGCATCTAAGACTTCACAGAACAAGATCCTGGAGTCACCTGGAAACAATTTGGAAGGAAGTAATGTTTTTGGACTGCTGATGCACTATACAAGTTTGCAAAGATCCTTGCTAAGTAAATTGACAGCCACACTCTGCATAGCTGAACTTCACAAGTGGTCTTTAAAGGAGCCACTCTTATATTAAACCAAAAGTGTTTCAGTTCTAACAATGCTGACAAATACATTGGCAAAGTCAATGTACTCTTAAATGCATCCATTAAATTAAATAATAGCATTTTTTCAGCCAGGAACCCCAGTTTTATGACCTTAAGATATAGGTGTCCAATCTAATTATGTCAATGGATAACTGCAAGTTACTTGGGGGAGAGGGGCAGTTTGTGACCCCCTTGATCTGAATAGGCACAGAAGGAGGTTCTCCACTCCAGCCCCCACACCGATCCAGTGGACAAAGGGAGTGCAGAAAGGATGGGATAGGTGGAGGAAATGGTGAATCAGAGAAACATACATCATCTTCCCCATCCCCTGCCCTAGACTCTTGGAGCTCTCTCTAGAAAGTAATACAGTCCCTTTGGCACATAGGTTCTTGAAGCTGGCAAGGACAAGGGGTATCTTTGCTAACGTGGCTCCAATGTGTGAGGTGCCCCATGGATAAAGGCCTCTATGGGGAGAGAAGCACAAGGCTACAATATGGCTGCACTGCTTTCATGAGGCTCCATCAGGCTGGAGGAGGACAGGCCCCCATCTCATCTCTATGGCAGACAACTCACTCACCCCAACAGGACAACTTGGAGAACTGATTTTTCAAAGAGTTTTCCACTCATTCTGTGGATTTTAGGGCCTGATCCAAAGACCGCTAAAATCAATAGCCTTAAAATGCTCTTAATAGCCTGGAGCATCCCTAATCAACTCCTGCTCATCACACCAAGGGAGACTGAACTACTGTGGGATTTAATATGCTATGCTGCCCCTCTCAGCTCCAAATTCACACAGCCCAAAACTTGGAACCCAAACTAGTCCCTTTTTCTCTGAATCAGGCTGTCCCCTGGGAATGAGCACTTCTGAAGAGTCACTGGCCCAGCAAAATATCTATATAAATCACTCCATCTGAAGCTCTCCATTGGCTTTTGTAGACACTTGCCCCAGGCTCTAAGCAGGCTGAGAAATGGTGTCTGGAGATTCTGAAGCCAGAGGGTAGGACCCCTAGAGGCTCAGTTCAGTGTTCCAGGAGCTAGCAAACTCCAAAGGGAGTTACATGTAATAAAAAAGAATTTTCATGCATTAGCTCCAATGTGGCTGAGTGATTACTTGTTAAATCACTGTCAAATAATATGTAAATAGTAACAATCTGAGTCTTCATTGCTGCCAGTCTCTAAGATTTAGCACTTAGCCTGTTATTGATTTTAATTACATATTGATTTAATTCTTTTAAAACTTCACACTCAAATTTCAATTCTGCGAGAGTAACATTATTATATATAGATCAGAGAAGTATTATGTGACATTCAGTCTAGTCTCTGGCATGATTCTGATAAATCGTAAGCTTGATTTAAAGTGAAAGAGCTAATTTTCCAAATTCATAAAAAATCATAATTCCGGTAACTAGTTCAAATCCTAGGCTTGAAATCTGTGGATTCCATGTTGCACGTTACTTGTTTTGATAAATCCTATCCTGAATTTGTAATGCATTTTACATATCCTGGGATATGGTTAAAGTAGTGTTTGAAATTTAATTATGAATAAGTCACTTCTATATTGTACTTGTGGCTGGGATTACTTTACAGGAACATTAATTGTTTTAATTCCACAAGCAGAAAATATATAGCATCCCAGACTTTATTGCCTATTCTAGACAACTGATGACATAAGAACATAAGAACGGCCATACTGGGTCAGACCAAAGGTCCATCAATCCCAGTATCCTGTCCTCTGACAGTGGCCAATGGCAGGTGCCCCAAAGGGAATGAACAGACAAGTTATTATCAAGTAATCCATGCCCTGTCACCCAATCCAATCTTCTGGCAAACAGAGGCTAGGAACACCATTCCTGCCCATCCTAGCTAATAGCCATTGATGTACCTATCTTCCATGAATCTGTCTAGCTCCCTTTTGAACCCCTTTATAGTACTGGCCTTCACAACACCCTCAGGGAACGAGTTTCAGAGGTTGACCGTGCGTTGTGTGAAAAAATACTTTCTTGTGTTTGTTTTAAACCTGCTACCTATTAATTTCATTTGGTGGCCCCTTGTTCTTGTATTATGAGAAGAAGTAAATAACACTTCCTTATTTACTTTCTCTATACCACTCATGATTTTATAGACCTCTATCTTATCCGCCCTTAGTTGTCTCTTTTCCAAGCTGAAAAGTCCCAGTCTTATTAATCTCTCCTCATATAGAAGCCATTCTATGCCCTTAATCATTTTTGTTGCCCTTTTCTGAACCTTTTCCAATTCCAATTAGGGTGACCAGATGTCCCGATTTTATAGGGACATTCCTGATTTTTGGGGTCTTTTTCTTATGTAGGTTCCTATTAACCCACACCCCCGTCCTGATTTTTCACATTTGCTGTCTGGTCACCCTAATTCCAATATATCTTTTTTGAGATGGGGCGACCACATCTGCATGCAGTATCATGGGCATACCATGTATTTATATAGAGGCAATATGATATTTTCTGTCTTATCTATCCCTTTCTTGATGATGCCCAACATTCTGTTTGCTTTTTTGACTGCCGCTGCACAATGAGTGGATGATTTCAGAGAACTATCCACAATGACACCAAGATCTCTCTCTTGAGTGGTAACAGCTAATTTAGACTCCATCATTGTATATGTATAGTTAAGATTGTTTTCCAATGTGCGTTACTTTTCAATTATCAAAATTAAATTTCATCTGCCATTTTGTTGCCTAGTCACCCATGACATATTACCCTAAGAAATTCTTCTGCGTTCATACAGATAAATCCAAAATTGTTTACAGTGTTTCCAAATGTGTTTTACACAGCTCCTTTCTGGAAGTAAGTTGACCATTACATAACTAATTAGACCAATTAGTTAAAAGCAGAGGAGACTTTCATCATTTATTTACCAGTGACAGTGATGCCTTCATCTGCACTGAAAGAGCTTTTGTCCTAGAAGAAACATGTTTTGAGACTCAAGCTAGTAAGTTCAAATTTGTTTGTGCTAAACATAATGCTGATCTCCATACATTTTTCTCTCCTGTTTCCTGTTGCAGTTTTATGGAACTTTTCAGATCTAATATTACTTCATTTTTTAAATTCTCTGTTTTAAAGAGAAAATTGTATCCTTTTATTTTTGCAACTGATAGCAGTACGTACATTTCAGCACTATATCCCTTCAAGTAAGAGTAGTTGATTGCATGTTGTCACTATATAAGTGAAGATTATTATCATATATTATGTTGTTATTCATCAAAGGCCTTCAGGATTTCCCAGCCTCTTGTATATGAATCAGCTTTATAGCCTTATAGGTCCATACTACTAGGTTACT
Source organism: Chelydra serpentina (assembly GCA_037349315.1). Lineage (NCBI taxonomy): Eukaryota > Metazoa > Chordata > Testudines > Chelydridae > Chelydra > Chelydra serpentina. The sequence goes on from JBAIAC010000042.1 coordinate 37,384,101, forward strand.
GACTTCCACATACTCTGATTTTCTAGCAAGTATTTATTTCCCAAGCTCCTATATAATTTCCCACCACTTTGAGCATGTCACCCCATCTCTTTACATGGATGAGGCTTTTTATAAACAGCTACCAAAATCATCCAAAGCACGGGACTTGGTGGTGATGGGAGACTTCAACTACCTAGACATCTGTTGGGAAAAGAGATTATCCAACAAGTTCTTGGAATGCATTGGAGACCATTTTTTATTTCAGAAGGCGAAGAAAGCCACTAGGGAAGAGGCTGTTCTAGCTTTGATTTTGACAAATAGAGAGAAACTGGTTGAGAATTTGAAAGTGGAAAGCATCTTAGGTGAAAGTGATCATGAAATGGTAGTGTTCATGATTCTAAAGAATGGTAGGAGGGGAAACATCACAATAAAGAAAATGGATTTCAAGAAGGCAGACTTCAGAAAACTCAGGGGTCCATTGGGAAGCAAGTCTAAGGGGAAAAAAAGTTCGAGAGTTGGCAGTTTTTCAAAGAGACATTATTAAAGGCACAAGAGCAAATTATCCCACTCCGTAGGAAAGATAGGAAGTATGGGAAGAGACCACCCTGGCTTAGCCAGGAGATCTTCAATTATCTGAAACTCAAAAAGAATCCTACAAAAAGTGGAAACTAGGTCAAATTACAAAGGACAAATATAAACAATTAACACAAGTATGTAGGGACACATTAAAAAAGGCCAAGGCACAAGATGAGATTAAACTAGCTAGAGACATAAAGGGTAATAAGAAAACATTCTACAAGTACATTAGCAGCAAGAGGAAGACCAAGACTATGGTAGGCTATTACTCAATGAGTGGGTGAAGACAATAACAGAAAATGTGGAAATGGCAGAAATGGTAAATTACTTTTTTGTTTGTTTTCACCAGAAAGTTGTGTAGTGATTGGATGCTAACATAGTGAATGCCAGTGAAAATTAGGTAGGACCAGAGGCTAAAATAGGGAAAAAGCAAATTAAAAATTATGTAGACAAGTTAGATGTTTTCAAGTCACCAGGGCCAGATGAAATACATCCTAGAATACTCAAGGAGCTGACTGAGTAGATATTTGAGCCATTAGGAATTATCTTTGAAAAGTCATGGAAGATGGGTGAGATTACAGAAGATTGGAAAAGAGTAAATATAGTGCCAATGTATAAAAAGGGGAATAAGGACAACCCGGGGAATTACAGACCAGCCATCTTGTCTTCAGTACCCAGAAAGCCAAGAGAGTAAATAATCAAGCAATCAAATTACAAACACCTAGAAGATAAAGTGATAAGTAACAGTCAGCATAGACTGGTCAGGAACAAATCATGTGAAACCAAACTAATAACTTTCTTTGACAGGATATCAAGACTTGCGGATGGGAAAAAGGGTTGATGTGGTATCTCTTGACTTTAGTAAAGTTTTTGATACTATCTAGTATGACCTTCTCCCTAAAGATATTAGGGAAATGCATTCTAGATGGAACTACTACAAGATGGGTGCATAAGTGGTTGGAAAACCATTCCCAGAGAGTAGTTATCAGTGGTTCACAGTTAAATTGGAAGGGCATATCAAATGGGGCTCCACAGGGATCAGTTTTGGGTCCAATTCTGTTCAAGATCATAGAATCATAGAATCTCAGGTTGGAAGGGACCTCAGGAGGTCATCTAGTCCAACCCCCTGCTCAAAGCAGGACCAACCCCAATTAAATCATCCCAGCCAGGACTTTGTCAAGCCTGACCTTAAAAACCTCTAAAGAAGGAGATTCCACCACCTCCCTAGGTAACCCATTCCAGTTCTTCACCACCCTACTAGTGAAAACGTTTTTCCTAATATCCAACCTAAACCACCCCCTCTGCACCTTGAGACCATTACTCCTTGTTCTGTCATCTTCTACCACTGAGAACAGTCTAGATCCATCCTCTTTGGAACCCCCTTTCAGGTAGTTGAAAGCACCTATCAAATTCCCCCTCATTCTTCTCTTCTGCAGGCTAAACAATCCCAGTTCCCTCAGCCTCTCCTCATAAGTCATGTGCTCCAGCCCCCTAATCATTTTTGTTGCCCTCCGCTGGACTCTTTCCAATTTATCCACATCCTTCTTGTAGTGTGGGGCCCAAAACTGGACACAGTACTCCAAATGAGGCCTCACCAGTGCCAAATAGAGGGGAATGATCACGTCCCTCGATCTGCTGGAAATGCCGCTACTTATACAACCCAAAATGCCATTAGCCTTCTTGGCAACAAGGGCACACTGTTGACTCATATTCAGCTTTTCATCCACTGTAACCCCTAGGTCCTTTTCTGCAGAACTGCTGCCCAGCCATTCGGTCCCTAGTCTGTAGCAGTGCATGGGATTCTTCCATCCTAAGTGCAGGACTCTGCACTTGTCCTTGTTGAACCTCATCAGATTTCTTTTGGCCCAATCCTCTAATTTGTCTAGGTCCCTCTGTATCCAGCGTATCAACCACTCCTCCCAGTTTAGTGTCATCTGCAAACTTGCTAAGGGTGCAGTCCACACCATCCTCCAGATCGTTAATGAAGATATTGAACAAAACCGACCCTTGGGGCACTCCACTTGATACCAGCTGCCAACTAGACATGGAGCCATTGATCACTACCCGTTGAGCATGACCATCTAGCCAGTTTTCTATCCACCTTACAGTCCGTTCATCGAGCCCATACTACTTTAACTTGCTGGCAAGAATACTTTGGGATACTGTATCAAAAGCTTTGCTAAAGTCAAGAAATAGCACATCCACTGTTTTCCCCTCATCCACAGAGCCAGTTATCTCATCATAGAAGGCAATTAGGTTAGTCAGGCATGACTTGCCCTTGGTGAATCCATGCTGACTGTTCCTGATCACTTTCCCCTCCTTTAAGTGGTTCAGAATTGATTCCTTGAGGACCTGTTTCATGATTTTTCCAGGGACTGAGGTGAGACTGACTGGCTTGTAGTTCTTAATCAATGATTTAGATAATGCACAGAGAGTACATTTATAAAGTTTGTGGACAATACCAAGCTGGGAGGGGTTGCAAGTGCTTTGGAGGATAGGATTAAAATTCAAAATGATCTGGACACACTGGAGAAATGGTCTGAAATAAATAGGATAAAATTCAATAAGGAAAAATGCAAAGTACTCCACTCAGGAAGGAACAATAAGGTACACACATATAAAATGGGAAATGACTGCCTAGGAAGGAGAACTGCGGAAAGGGATCTGGGGGTCATAGTGGCTCACTAGCTAAATATGAGTCAACGGTGTAACAGTGTTACAAAGAAAGCAAACATCATTCTGGGATGTATTAACAGGAGTGCTGTAAGTAAGACACAAGATGTAATTCTTTTGCTCTACTCCATGCTAAATAGGCTGCAGCTGGAGTATTGTCCAGCTCTGGATGCCACATTTCAGGCAAGATGTGGACAAATGGGATAAAGTCCAGAAAAGAGCAACAAAAATGATTAAAGGTTTAGAAAACAGGATCTATGAGGGAAGATTGAAAAAATTGGGTTTGTTTAGTCTGGAGAAGAGATGACTGTGTGGGGACATAAGTTTTCAAGTACATAAAAGATTGTTACATGGAAGAGGAAGAAAAAATGTTCTCTTTAACCTCTGAGGATAGGACAAGAAGCGATGGGCTTAAATTGCAACAAGGGCAGTTTAGGTTGGACATTAGGAAAAACTTACTAACTGTCCAGGTGGTTAAGCTCTGGAATAAATTGCCTAGGGAGGTTGTGGAATGTCCATCATTGGAGATTTTTAGGAGCCGGTTGGACAAACACCTATCAGGGATGGTCTAGATAATACTTAGTCATGCCTTGAGTGCAGGGGACTGGGAACAGAAGACTTCTCGAGGTTCTGCCAGTCCTATGGTTCTATGAGTCTCTCTCTCTCCATTGGCTCCCCCTTCTGTGTTGCATCAAACATAAACTGCTTGTCTTTACTATCATGGGATCCCCCACTCTATCATTTCTCACTCATTGTTGGGCTGTCAACACCCATCTCTCATCAGCAAACAATGCCAGCCTCAATCACCCACTTGTTAAAATTTCAAACAAACACCTTTGTGTTTCTTCCATGCTCCCTTTCACTCTTAAGAGGAGCACCCCATGAGCAACCACAAAATTACCTCCTTATCTTTCTTCAAAACCCTCTTTGCCATGATGCCTGTAAAAAAAACTTTATAACAGTGAAGCCGCTGGTGTATTGAGACTACAGCCTACCATGCTGGCCAATATAGTCTCACTGTTTCCTTCTACTCCCCCAGTCTGTCTGTATCCATCTGTTGTCTTTGTCTAATACTTAGATTGCAGATTCTTTGGGGCAGAGAGCATCTTTTTGTTCTATGTTTGTACAACACCTAGCACAAAGAGGTTCTAGTCCATGACTAGGGCTTGAAGGAATTTTGGTAATACAAGAAATAAATAATAATGTATTTTTCTAAGTCCTATAGTCTGCATCTGCAGACTTATTTCCTCTCCTCACGATCTACCATTTGATCTTTGCTTAACCATATGGTACATTGTATATGATGGTCAATTAGTCAACTTCCTTCTGCCTTGGTGGCCCTGATCCACCTATGCCTGCATGGAGCCACATTATGCACAATGTTTGCTTGACATTTGTTGCTAACTCCAGGAGAATATTTTGAGCTGATGTAGTTATACTGTTGTTAAGGGCCAATAATGAAAGAAACTTAATTAGAGCCATCTTGCTTGCACACCACACTGCTCTGGAATGCACCTTATTACTGCTACAAAGGAGAAACAAATGCTTCCCCCAGTGCATCCTGCTAATTGTAACAAGTCTATAAGGTTGCAAGAGGCCTGGTCATATACCCAAACCAGCTAGCTATGACCCCCTCTGGATTGGCTAGTGCTCCCACTAATGTGCAAGGGAGCTCTAGGTCCTTATTCTGTTCTCAGCTGAGCATATCCATCCTGGGGAATTAGATTCCATGTTCTCTCTCCTTTTCAGTATATTCAAATAAGATAGGCTAGAAGTTTGTCTTTAGAATCAAATCCAGTCTCCTCTGCTGTGGGCCTGGAAATCTCCTGGTGGCCAAACTGGTGCAGTCTTACTGCACAAGCTGAGGGCTGGGTGCAGAGAAGTTGTGCAGGAGGTGCAAACTCACTGCAAGGCCTGGTACCTAGCTTTTCCTGGCCTTTCTCAGAGAGTCTTTAATAAATCTGAACAAGAATAAATTTGACAGTATTATACAATAATAAAAATGAATACAAATTGATTCCATTTTAACCATTTAACACTCAAAGCTGAATTCATGTTTTTAACTCAAACACACCTAAGCAACTCAAAGTAATCCAGAATTTTTTTTTTTAAATCCATATTTCAGTATACTTCTGTGACAGAATGTAACAACAAAATCAACATGATTTGAAGTCCTCACAGTGCCTCTGTATTAATATTCATGAAGATGTTATTAAGATGCAGGGTTTATTCAAAGTGGCAATAGTTCTTTAAAAAGTTTAAAGCAAAAGATGCAATAATGAAGAGGTTCTCACTTAGATTCCTACAAGGTTCCAATAAGAACTGTGTAATTATTCAAATCAGTGTGATTCAGTAAGAAATGCTCAGGTCTTCCCCAGAGACTATCAAATAATTATAAAAGTTGTAAAAATGCAGTTATGTTCATTTCCAAAACTATATTAATAAAGGGTTAAAAATGAGACGTGAAAGCCCAAATGTCAGGAAATTCAAAGTTAAGGTTACCACATCCATGACTGTATTAGAGAGCTGCCACTGAGTTCCATTATTATAAAGCATTGTTTCCAGTTGGAAATGCCACAGGAATTCAGAATTGGTGTATCGTCAGATGCAGTTGGACAACATCACCAGCAATGATGCAATTAACTCCTGATACTATTGTCTCTTTCCTTTCCATGTAGTTCCTTGATAAAGTAAGACCATCCTGCTGCTGTTTGGTGCAATTAAATGTTTTCATTACTGTCAGTTTTTCTTTTGCCTTCTTTCTTTCCTGTATTTTATTTTTTCATATTCCTGTAGTACATTCTTTCTTTACCTGCACAATGCAGCATAGTCCACATAAATCCCCGTGGAACAGCCTGACAAATCCATCTACTAAATCATTAGTTTAACTGCCAGAAAGTCAGCATAAATAATGGCTTGAAGATGGAAGTTACAAAGTTGTTTAGCCACAGAGAGTAACCATCTCATGCTCAGACATTCTCTATGAAATTTCTCTATAAAAAGCAGAGCAAGTGTGAAAGGATCAGGTAAGAAATTAGTTTATATAGGACTCTCCAATGAGAAAGTGGTGGGTCAGCTTGGAAATTCAGGCTCAGGTTCAGCAGAGCAATTCAGCACATACTTTTAAATATGTTAGTCTTCCCATTGCAATCAATGGCTCTAATTACCTGCTTAAGTGCTCTGCTAATACTGGATCTCGTTCTTGCAGTCAGAGATCTGACGCTGGTAGAAGCTGAGAACAGTTTTGCTTTAATCAGCCATTAGACTGGGATGATGAGCAAACATGTAGCTATGTAGTTTATGTAATCCCCTTTGGGGTTTGTCTGCTTGTGGAATTCTGGACTGAACCTTTAGGGGACCTACCCTTACGGACTACGATAACAAAAGTTCCAGTGTCTCTGAACACCATTTCCCAGGTTGTTTAGAATAAAACTCAGGGCAGAATAGACTGGAAACTACTGAAAAATCCAAAAGGGAGGCTTCTGATGGAGTAATTTATATATAGTTTGTTGGGCCAAGAAAGAGCCAGGAGTGCTCAATCCAAGAGGGAGGGGGACATCAGACAAACAGGGACTAGTTTTAGTTTCACTTTGGGAGATTTTGAGTTTGGAGCTGAGAAGCAAAACAGCTTGGGAAGTCTCTGTTTAGCTCCCAGTCTATACAATGGGAGACTTTGAACTGCTTTGGAATCTAGTTTCAGCCCCACTGAAACCAGTGTCCAGGGTGACAGAGAACCAACCCCGTGCTGAATACCTTGAGCCACCCAGACTTCCACAGGACTCCAGAACAGGAAGCCAAGAGCCTGCCCCACCCAGGACTGAAAACACAGTAAGAGGGTCCCTTTCATTTTCTTTACCCTGGCCAACGTTTGCAGTGCTGCTACACCCATCTCTGGACTCATCCTAGGCATTCCATCTACCTGGGAAGATGCCAGGGAGGGATCTGGGATGTGTGGTAAAGTTGTGAATGGTGGGAGGTGGAGAATTGTTATATTGATGTTTTAGCATTTATTAGTTGACCTTACTCCTTTCCTTTACTAGAGCCTCTGGTTCCTGTCCCCAGTAAAGTCCCCTTTGTTAGAGTTTTGGATGTAGCATTTCATTTGTTGGAATTTGAATTACTGCATTTTGTTTATTGTGTATTGGGTTATACTCCTTTGTAGGAGGAGGAGTATTCATTTTCCCAAGGGATAGCACTCCTTGTGTCCCAGGCTCAAAGAGGAGTCACCTTGGGTGAAGGCCCCAGGCATTACAACGAAGAACCTAGGACCCAACCCACGCAAGGAGTGGAGGGAAGCCACTCCAATTAGCAAGGACCAGGGGAGGCTTGAACATGCCTCAGGGAAGGGGCTAAACTCATAAAACACTTTATGGCCAGTAAATCCAATTGGAGTGATATAGGTTTGAAGTCCTCTGAAGAAAGAGTTGTTGTTCTCCACTTCAGGCCAGAGGGAGGCAAATGTCAGTTTCAAGGAGACAAAGGGGAAGGGAGTACAAAAAAGGGGGAAATCTATTAAGCTAACGCATAAAATTTAAGTTCTGATTCTTCTTTGAGTGGCTCTACATGTTACCACTCAAGAGCGTTGCACCCCCTAGCGGCACCTAACAGTAGAATCTTCTTCAAGCAGTGTCCGGTTAGCATGCTAGTGTGCCCCACCCTACCCCTCCCTCGGCCTCCCTCAACATTCTGCAGACAAGGCTATATAACAACGCTCTCTACCACCTCAGTTCCTTCCACCTGCTTTGCCAGACAGACATGAACAAACTGGTCTGTTCTGATTTGGGGTTTTCTCCATTCTTAGTGTCCTGATTATTGTTTAGCATAATAATACTTTAGTTATCACTACAGATAGTAAAATTAGCTAGTATCTCAGTTCCAGGGTAGGGTGGAACTGAATAAAAAGAAGAAGCCAGGATTCAAAAGATGTGCTTCATGTCCAGCTGTCTTCCAGGCATTGGACAACCATGTTAGGTGCCTGAAGTGCATGGAAGATGGCCACTCTCCTTCTGGGTATTCCATCTGTTGGATTTGCAAGAAGAGGCAGAACAGATTGGGGTACTCAAAAGTTCCTGAGGTAGGAGGTGAAAAGATCAGTGTTGATGCTTTTTCCTTTGGTTCATTATAGAGGTAGGTACCATACACAAATTTCCAATATAGATCCAGATTCTGAATCACAGTCATCTGAGAAGATTGGGGATAGCAGAAGTCCCAGATATGAATAGAATATTTTGATGCTACAGTGTCACAATATACACTGGAATAAACTTTTGAAGGAAGAGAGTCACAATTCCTTCCTTGCTTCCATTTGCTCCAAGGGGGAAGTAATTTGGGACAGCCACTTATCGGGGTGATTACTTCCTTCCCAAGCTGGCACCATTTGCCAGTGCATTGGTCTCCACACCTTTCTACTTTGCATATCCTGCCATCTCTTCCTCCCTTTATGGGGATATTTTAATTCTTGAAAATCCATTTTTTGATCTGTAGACTTCCCCTTTCAATATACATTATTTTTAAACAACACAGCTCTGTTAGTGTGGTGTGCACTATACAAAGCTTAACCACTGAGCTACAAATTTATGTTGTTTTTTTTAAAGGAATTTCAGGTGCAGTAAATTAAAAATTACAAATGCTGACTTCTAGTTGTGCTGTTTCAGCTTGCTGCGAGTATTATGTGATGTGACATACCAGTGCTTTGTACTGAGCTAATATAACCTCCTTATTGAGATTCTCCATGGGTTGCATTAGTCCCAGGATCCACAAGTCTTTTTCAGAGTCACTGTTTCTCAGGATAGAGTCCCCTATCCTGTTAATATGGTCTACATTCTTTGTTCCTAAATACATTTATATTTGGCTGTATTAAAATGTTTATAAGTAGTAAGGCTCGCCAGGAAACAACAATTCAATTTCAGGGAGGAAAAATGAGGTCTAAACATTTGTTTTTATGTTGCTGCAGAAGAAAAATGAGACTTTTTTCAAAAATGTTCATGAAAAAAACACGAGACCCACCCCAAAGCAGCCTAGTGGCTAGGTGGGATGAAGTGTGCTCCCCACACTAGCCCTGCAAGAGCTGAATTAGCCTAGGTGGGCCTAATCAGTTAACTGGGCGGCAAACAGGGGAGCTTTAGGCTGGAGGAAACTAATTAGAGAGAAGCTCACCTGTGAGGGACAGGTGGGGCTTCAACAAAACACAGGAAATTGGAAGGGAAAGGGAGGGAGCTGCAGAGATGAGTTGCCTAAAGTTTGTTCCGGAGAGGAGGCAGTGAAGAGACTGGCAAATCCAGAGGAGTAGGGAAGGTCAGGAGGTATGGAAGCAGCTCAGGGAAAGGCAGCAAGGTTCAGGGTACAGACCTTGGCTGCTGACTTCAGCTGGAACATGGAGTAGAGGGTGGGCCTGGATTCCCCTACTAGCCATTGTAGGAGTGGCAATGTGAGGCAGTAGAGGAGAAAAAGATGGGGTGTACTGTTGGAAGGGGTTTCAGGTTGATAGCTAATCCCAAACTGCCAGGAGGTAGCACCATTTTAGCAGTGAGTGGCCCAATCCCCTCACATTAGGGTATTTACCTAGTATGTGGGAAACCCAGGTTCAAGTCCCTGTCTGAATCACAGTACATAATATTACTCTTATTTTTCTAACTGAAACAATGCTTGGCAATGTTCTCTTACTGTTTTGAATAGAATGTAAAACATTGGTAACCTTGCACCTGGCTTGGTTATTAAGAAAGGAAAGTTAATTCAGTATGGTCTTATATATACATTTCAGGTCCTAAACTAGACATAGGTCTAGTTATCTTCCATTTATTCCCTTTTGTAGGAAAAGTGATTTATGACTTGAGATACTGGAGGTGAAGCAGGGCTAATGGAATAGTTGTTTAATGCTGCTCTTAACTGCTCTAATTTACAGCTGGCACATTTGGAAACATTTTTAGAATTTTCCCTTTGTGGGCACTATTACTTACTGAAGTGAAGCTCTTTTTAGCCAACTCTGCCTTGTTTGGTGGTTCATGTACCCTTGAGGTGCATAGTAGATGAGGATGCATGTAGTGAGCTTGGAGTTTTTTATAGGCTAAGAGAAGATTTATACAGTTTGGATATACAAGTCACTTTGAGTATATAAATTTCTTGTTATTTGAGTGTGAAGTTGCATAAAGGGTGTATTAAAATTTAGTGAATTGGGCCCAGTGGTGTTATGTTGCTCTGCCATGCATAATGGTACAAGATCGTTTCTTTTGGTTGGCTTTTATCACAGAAACCATATATTTATGGAGCATATGGGTACTTGGGAAGAAGGGAAAATATTTTTACTTGAATTTGAGCAGTTAGAATTAAAATAAAAAGGACAGAATAAATGAATGAAAACAGGTGAATTTACATGTCTGTTTAACACAGAATTTAATTTGTGCTAATGAAATCATTGACAAAACATATTGATCTAATTTTTAAAAAGCCATTGATATGTCTCTCTGACATCTGTAGTGACTGTAAAAAGAAAATAAGAAAGAAATACTTGTGGAACCCTGTAGCAACTGTATACGTAAAAATATTAAGGCTTTTAGGATCACCTAAGGACAACATATTTTTTGTAGAAGGCTATGTTGGAGAGGCTGCCATTAATGATCCCATAATGTATAAGAAACTCTGCCATCACAAATGTAACTTATTTATTGGTTCATTGTAAATAAGGACTCAGTGATTCATAAACTAAACAAGATGGGAGAGCTGGAGATCTTCAAATGCCAGGTACTCTTTCTAAACAACAAATTGCAAGCAAAACTGCTGATACTTGGCCCTGAGAGCCTAAGAACAAGTGTAGTGTAGCCATGAATAACTGTTGGTACAAAATGGAAGGCCTGGTAGTGTTTGCTCACTTGTATTATGTCTGTGCAGCATTTCACACCTAGCTTGATAAGGCCCTGCTCCTGTTTGCGGTCTCTGGACACTACTGTAATAAATTAAAATAATGTATAATGGTGAAGGTCATGCAAGAAAATGGACCAAATGGGCATTCTCCTTCAGGAGGCTGAAGGATACAATTGGACAGTAGTAGTAGTAGTAATAAAAATATAGAGCTTTTATACTGCAGTTGTAGCTGGAGATCTCAGTCCTTTATGAACATAATATCCCCTTATAGTACACAGAACCCCACCCCCCCCGCCAAAGACAGATGGGACTTCTCAGACCAACATGAAAATACATGTTAATTAAACATTTTAATGGTAATTGAGAATTGCTATAACCAGGTGATCAATCAAATATCACGTTACTTTTCTAGAAAGGAGGTTGAAGCCATTTTCTGCAGAAGTGTGCAAAGCCTGCTGATTTCAGGCTAACTAATAGTTTTGGTTCAAGTATTGCTGAGCCTCCAGTACTAAATGAATTTTGACTAGCAATTTTTCATTCTTTTCTCCATTTTATTTTTGCACATCTCTAACCGACTGAAATTTAAATTAAATCGAATCAGTGTTTGTTGCCACTTTTTGTCATCCTATTCATTGGTCTAAAACCATGTAATTCGATGACATCTATAGTAATTAGTAAAAATGCAATAGAAGGCTAGAACAATGAAAATATAAAGGCTGCAAAAGACACCTTGTATTGGGTGGCAAATTTTTGGTTAGCTGGGACTGTATTTTCAACTTTGCTAATCCTCGAAGATAGATATTTGATGTAATATTCTGTAGTAGTACAAAGAACAATTTTGCTTTTGTCGTTTCATTGTAGTTTTGAAGTCTTTTAACCAGGCACCAAAGATGTCATAAGCTAACTATGCAGGTTTCCTCCTGGGGAACTCAGTCCAGAGCCTGGCGCTGAAATGTATACAGCATTGACAAATGGCAGATTTATCAAGTGCATATGATCTCACTTTTTCATTTTCGTGAGTGTTATTCCACCGCATGTTATTTTACACTAGGTATAAATATACAATATTTTTCTGACATGGTTGTATTTCTGGTAGTACATGTTTAAAAAACAAAATATCCTTAATAATAAAAGGACACTCTACCATATTAAAATATTTTCAGTGCATAATCAAACACTTTTGAAACATGAAGAAAATAATCACTAATCAACTGTTTGCTATTGGTGCACCTGAGTCAACAAAGCACTTAAGTACATGTTTAACATTAAACACAAACAAAAATTCCATTAACATCAAAGTTGTAAGTATGTGCTTACATGTTTTGCTGAATAGGAATGGACTTACACATGTGCTTAAATGCTTTTCAGAACGGGGGCTTATTTCACTATGCAGGTAAAATAAAATGTGTATTCCCTTGAATTAAAATAATTAAGCCCAATTAAGTTCTCTACTGAAAAAGAACAACATAGCTATCTTTTGAAAGTTGCTATTTAACTTCCTATCTCCCATTCTCCAAGATGACATCCTGAGAGCTATAAGAAAAACAAACTGGGAATTTCCATGTTAAGGGTGAGTAGTGCCACCCCCCACCCCAAAAAAGCACCAGCGAGAAATTTAGGAGACAATTCTGCCTAGTCCTCTGCAAGTGTAGAAGAGGCCTTTAATGGGATCAGTTCAATTCTAGCATGAGTGGAAAGGAGCAAGTTTTGGAGAGCCAGTGCAAATCATGCCCACCAATGTTGTACATGGAGCACAGCTCTGGAAGGAGCTCCTTTGCATGCTATCACACATCAAAATTTTGGGGGCTGTGTGGGAGGGCATAGGGCTAGGTAATCTACCACTAGATTGTATCCATCTGCTACTCATCACTGCATTAAGCAAAGAGTCTATGGACTAGAAGGGAGTATTTCTTTGTCCAACCCAGAAGCAGCTCTCCATTGCACGGTCAAGTGGATCAAGCTCGGGGAGCAGTGATTATGACAATGGTTGACTTGCAAATATTGTTTAAGCACCAACCACATACCTGGTGTTATATAAAAGACAAGGGACAACATTATCACTGACCCAAACAGCTTACAGTCTAAACAAGCAAAACAATTCAGACACGCAAAGTTGTGTCAGGGGAAGACATAGGGTGGCCAGGCATCTGGTTTTTGACGAGAACACTGGGTCAAAAGGGACCCCGGTGCTGACCAAGCCGTTAAAAGTCCAGTCAGCAGCACAGCAGGGTTAAGGCAGGCTTCTTGCCTGCCCTGGCTCTGCACGGCTCCTGGAAGCAGATGCCATGTTTGGCTCCTAGACACAGGAGTGGCCAGGGGGTTCTGCCTGCTGCTCCCACCCCGAGTGCCAGCTGCGCAGCTCCCATTGGCTGGAAACCATGGCACAGAGCTCCCTGGTCCTTCTGCCTAGGAGCTGGAGATACATGCTAATGGCTTGAAGGAGCTGCCAGAGGTAAGTGCCGCCCAGATGGAACCTGCACCCCGCCGTAGCCCTGAGCCCCCTTCTGCACCTACTCTCCCTCCTGGAGCCCAACTCCTTCTCATGCCCCAACCCCTCAGCTCCAGCCCGCAGCCCCCTCCTGCACCCCAAGCCCCTCATCCCTGGCCCTACCCAAGAGCCTGCACCCCCAGCTGGAGCCTCCCACCCCCTGCCCCAGCCCAGTGAAAGTGAGTGAAGGTGAGGGAGAGTGAGTGACAGAGGGAGGGGGGATGGAGTGAGCGGGGACAGGGTCCCGGGAAAGGGATGGGGCAAGGGTGTTCAGTTTTGTGCGATTAGAAAGTTGGCAACCCTAGGAAGACAAGATGGAATATTAGAAGGATGAAAGGAATTCTGACACCTTTAATGATACAATACATGAAGTGCAGTCCTAAACACTGAAGAAACCACATATAATCAAGAGCTGCAAAAACCGATTGGGAAATGATCTAATTGTCAGAGAAAATGACAATGGTGGAGAAAGATGCCTTGGTGAATGCAGAGTGACATCTCTGTAGCTCTGCACTGTTATCCAGGTCATACCAGTCATGTTTCAGATGTGCCGCCCAGTGCGCCATGATGACTAAGGGAATGAGTTGCTTAGTTGTTGCCTGGAAACTGGGTAGCCAGAAGAAAATTATCAGCATCACCAAAGGATTAACACTTTGATTGCACTGCTAGTCCCAGAAGATCCATTGTTATTAACCATTATCTGCCGTACATATCAGGAGGAAACATACTATTGAAAATTGACTAATTACTCGCTAGGAAGGTTTGCAACTGCTACATGCCATCTCAGTGTTTTAGGGAGACAATTGAGTTTGTTCCCACAGCTTGAAGGAACAGGAATATCAACAAGAGTGAAGTAGAGGTCAGATGTTAGTCATTATCAGAGAGAATAACGATGATGCTGATCACACTGTGTCACTTACGGGCTGTGATGAGGATAAAGTTAGCATCAAACACTGAGGGTATAAGTAAAGATTTTAAGTTCTTCAGAGCAGAGACTATATTTTTTACTCTGCACAGCACCTACCCACAATGGGTACACTAGGTGTTACTATAATAACAAATAAATAATGACAAAACATATTACAATGAGTGATTCCAAAGGTCGGTAAGTAAATGCAAAGCAATTATTTTTGACAAAATGGTATTAAAGTCTGAGTCCAGTCCAAACAAGAAAGGCATCCAAGACTATATTAACAAAATTAAAAGACATCTCGCACTCATTAGGAACAGCAGCATCTGTGCCTTCTGGTCTAGACAAATCATTATCATAGATATGTGACCAACAAAGGCACCAGATTTTTTAAACCACTTTTTATGACAACCTTAACCATGCCAGGTAGTGTGTGTGCAATCATCATTCATTTTCACTGTTTTTTAATGTTTGTAGAATAGCAGAAATGGCACTGTGACAGCTGCCAAGTCACCACCACCATTACATAGGTTTCTGAACCCACTAGATCTATTTTTATGAAATACACACAATGGCTCAGTCAGTCACTTGTTCTTCATAATGTTATTTTGGCTCTAGTTAGACTGTAGACTACTGAGCAGACCTACAATCTTTGGCAGTTATTAAATAAACACCAGTAATACAAACAAGGCTACTAAAATGAATTTGCCTTGCCACAGTAGTTATGATAATGCAAATGCATCGCAATATAGATTTCACTCTCCTTGTGCCATGAAAGATCCATGACAATTCTGACAATGCTACTCTGTTAAATAGTTTAAGAAAGTATAAGAAGCTGAGGAACAGGTGGATGAGACTGACATCACTGGCAGGGTGGAAGGGCAGAGGAGACACAGCAAGAGGAAACACATGAGCACATATGGAAGTGCATAGTTGTGACAGACTAGGAAGGTAAGAAGAGGTTTAACAATTACACGGTGAAAGGGAGGCACCTGACAGACATATGTGTATGTATATATGAAAAGAAAATTATCTGAGGAATTTCATGATGTGAATTCATGCAAATTGGAACTCTTAAATCATTTTACAGCATTTTTGTACTAATTTTCAGTCATCCCTTATTTATGTGTCGACATCCTTTAGCATCTATAAAGTAAGTTGTCCAATTAAGTGTAACTTAGAATTGTAGTTGACATTTCTCAGAAAACAACAAACACACCCATTCCAAGTTAAAATTCCTAAAGCATGCCATTTACATCTTCAAGAAAACAAACCTGGGTATGCAAATATTTTTTTCCAGAAAAGTTTTGGATACTATTAACCTTACTTATTGAGATAATCCTTCAGTGCTAGAAGGATGCTGCATAACTTCATATAGCCTATGTAATCCATTATATCCACTTGACTTATGAAGTGGAGAGATCTTGTGTTCTCAAGCATAAGAAGACAATCATTCTTCAGCATGCCACTAAAAGCTTACAAATATCACACTAGTCACACCATTCCCCTGAGATCTTTAATCTGACCTTACTCAAGGAAATGAAATTCCCATTGAAAAATTGAGTAAAAACAGTATGCATCTCACGATTTGATTCCAAATTATTATGCATTAGTGCTAACAGTGCACGCTACAACAAATAAATAAAAGATATTGTCCCTGGTCTGAGGAATTAATCTAAAGTCTCAATTCTGCAGATATGTATATACATTCTTACACTGGGATTTGTAATTGTTTCCACATATTTATTAATTATTTGCAGGATCAGGGCCTAAGACTCACACAAGAGTCAGATAAGAACACACTGAAAGATCCAGAGGATGGCAACAACTAGAAAGTGTTGTATTCGGTTATATAAATTGGGTGCTGTCTTGATCCAGCAGGCAGGGACAAACACACTGCATAAACTTTTCTTTTCAGTTTGTTACTTAATTGCCAATCCCACAGTACTGACACCTTTTTCATTGCTACCCATACAAATTGGCTGCTTCTTTTCAGTTCTCCAGACCTCTCTCCAATGGCACAAAGCGTACTTCCCCAAGTGCACAAATTCTTTCCTTTGCTTTAACTTCTCTCCTGAAACTTCAGTCAATAGCTCTTCTTCTGCCTTCCCTATTTGCATAACTTCAGTTGTCTTTGTGTTTACCTTCAAACCATGGCTTTCAAACACAGATGCCCAGTCTGCTACTATATTTACCAATTCCTTCTTTGTATCAGCCAAAGGGGCTAGATTGTCAGTACACAGTTTTCTGTGTCTCCACAGATTTGATTCTCCTAATTTAACTCCATAACTAGATTGCAGAGAAGTTGATTTAGCGCACTGTATTGTCTCAATCCCACCATCACCTCAAAACTCCAAAATTACATGAATTGTTACCATCTTAGCTCCTGGCTCTCAATACAGCTCCTCTGTCATTTCTGCTTTCTGAAGTCCCCCTCCCATCCATCTCAGTACTCCAAACACTATCACCTGAAGAACCAAGTCATATGCTTTCTCAATATTAATAAATGCTATTTAGCATCTATGGCCTCCACTTACCATTTTTTCAAACTTCTGTCTCATTGCAAATATTGCATCTATAGTACTCCTTTCCTTCCTAAAACCATCTTGCTCTTCTCCTATATTTTCCTCCACCTTGCACCTGCACCTTGTCTCCAAAATTCTCTCAAGAAATTTGAGTGTCTGTCTTAACAGGATGATGATGTCCTGATTGGTGTTTAGATCATTTTTCATCAGCCTTACCATTCCAAAGAGGCACCTGGACAATCAATCCCAACCAATCTTGTTCTCTGATTATCTGGTATCCTTGTTTGATTCCAGCAAACAGATAATCTCTGGAGCCACCTCCAGTATCTCCAACTGCCTTGATCATATCTCATCTTCACCAGCTGCTTTACCATTCTTCATCTTATTCAGAACTGCTTCTACCACCTCTTCTGAAATCTATACCCTTTGAGACTTCCCCAGAATTGCTGGCAGTGCTTGCAGTTGAAACTCTCTCTTCTCATTTAACAGCCTTTGAACATATGTTTTCCATAGCTCTACTCTCTCTTTTTGGTTAGTCACCACACAGTTACCATCCTTCATATGCAAAGATTTCTTCATCTGTGTTTCATTGCTCCTCTCTTTTGCCAACTCAAAACCAAGTTCCTGCCATCATAGTCATCCAGTTTTCTGTACAATTCCTCCTCAGCCTCCATTCTTGCCTTAGCAACTGTCTTTTAGCCTCCTTTTTGCCAGTTTGTATGCAATTTTTTAATATCGTATTATCACAACCTGCTTCCTCAAACTCTTTGAATGATTCATTTTTTCTTGTACATCAGACTTTCACCACCATCTCGTTCTCTGAAAGCACCCCATCTTAACACCTGTAGTACCTCCACTGCCTTTGTCAGGGTTCCCTCCCCACTCTGAACTCTAGGGTAAAGATGTGGGGACCCGCATGAAGAGCTTCTAAGCTTGTTTCTACCAGCTTAGGTTAAAACCCCCAAGGTACAAAATTCCCTACACCCTGAGAAATGCTTCTCTCACTGCCACCATCAAGTGTTTTAAACAGGAATCCAGGAAAGGAACCACTTCAATTTCCCCTTCCCCCCCCAAAATACCCTCTCAAGCCCGTACACCCCCTTTCCTGGGGAGCTTGAGAATAATCTCCTAACCAATTGGTTACACAGTGATCTAAAAACCCACCCCCCGGGGTTTTAAAACCATAGAAAACAGTCAGCTTCTTAAAAGAAGGATTTTATTAAAACAAAGAAGGTAAAATCATTTCTTTAAAATCAGGATGGTAACTATTTTACAGGGTACTCAATTTCCAAACTCAGAGGGATTCCCCCTCTGGACAAAACCTTAAAGTTACAGGAAAAAACAGGAATAACCCCTCCCTCTAACACAGGGAAAGCTCACCAAGCAAAACGAAAAAAACCTATTCGCAATGCTGACTAAACTTACTTTAGAAAAGTGAGGTTTGGTGAGAAGAAGGCTGATTTTTCTGCAGGTTCTTTTTGTCTCCAAGATCACTCTGACTCAGACAGAGCCACACACACCTTCCCCCCTCCCAAGATTTGAAAGTATCTTGCTCCCTTATTGGTCAGATGCCAGCCCGGTCAGGTGTCAGTCTGGCTACCTGTATTTCTTAACCCTTTACTGGTAAGAGGATTTTATAGCACTGCATCTGACCCTCTCCCCCTTCCCTTTATATTTATGACAGCCTTAATGAAACATTCTTTAAATTTCCTCCATTCTTCTTCCACTGACTTCATTGTTGTTGGCAAAGCCCTCCTTTATCTTTTGGAAGAACTCACCCCGCCCCCACCCCCATAATCACCAATGCAATTTCTTCCTCAATTTCATCTCCTTTCCTGTTTTCTCAGGTAACAGTTGGATTTAGCTGTTAATACCTTATGTTATTCTGCAACATATTCACTTGATATTACCTTTGTCTTTCATCATTTTCATATGATCTCTCCTTCTCAATATTGTCCACCTGGGCTTTATTTTTTCTCCTGTAGTATGTCACCATGTGGGATTTTTTCAAACTATGTATTTACTGAAAACCCATTAAAAACACCATTCAACCCATTTCTCTCTTTCTGCATTTCTTCTACAAAAGCTAAATTTACCCACAACTCCTTCTATTGGGCTCCTTTCACCATCACTGTAGTTCATATCACCACTGACCACTAACAAGATGTTACGGTCAACCATAACCACCAACTCTCCCAACTCATTTCTAAATCTCTGTTGTAGATCATATGCTGATATCACACACGTAACCCTACTCTCTATCATCAACCATACTGCTATCAATCAATCTTCTCTTTTTTGTACCCTCAGGACACCCTCAACAATCTCTTGGCTCAATTTATGTAAGTGCTACATTTTTTCTAATTTTTGGAAATTGTCACTTACTGTGAATAAGACAAATTCTCATGCCCCACCAGGACACTCACTGGGACCATGGTTCACTAACTGGAATGGAAGAATGATTGAAAGAAGCTAGAACATGTCAAAAGGATGTTCACAATTGTATTTCCTCTGATTTGCACTTGGCTCAGATGTCTGCTTCTTGGCTGCAGCTGGTGACTACTGCATGTTGATGTTCATGATGAGCTGCTTCTCTTCTATGGGCTGCCCTACTCTACAGACACTGAAGCTTCGGGTTCCTGGAAGTGGCTACTCTCTGTGGGCTTGTCTACCTTGGGAATTCAACTTGTATTTTAATATGTATTAATTAACCAGACTGCAAATTCTAGTGCAGACATGATACAAGCTCCTAGTCATGTTCACTGTAACAAGTGAAGATATGAATAACAGCTTTTGCATCCAAAGAACCCTTAAGGCAACACAAATGTCTCCTCATTACCACAGACACTGCCTGTAGGATGAGCCTTGTAATATCCAGATGGTTAAGACAGTAAGTTATGTGTGTGAGAGTTCTTATTTCATAGTGAACATGCTATTGGTAATCACCTTGTATTTTCTCTGGCTGATTAGTTGCAATTTTTGTTTATTGAATTTTATGTAACATAGATATTCCAGGAAAATAAATGCATACAAAAAAAAGGAGACACATAATGAACCAAGAACTGGAAGAAGAGGAAGAATAAGAATCAGCACTGTGTAGTTCATACAGGGTAATATGTTTAGTGAGAGAATGAGCCACAGTGGTTGCCATTAAAAGATTTACAGTTCTGTCTTTGTGAGTAGGTAAGACCACTGCAGGTACTCCACTGAGGCCAGACACTGCAGCTCTGTGTGGTTCACAGATGAGCAGGGGAGAAAATTTCCTTGTACTATCCCAATGCCCTCTGTCTCCATGAAAGCCAGGAACAATCCAGCCCTTAGTGTTTTAATCATTAAGATCTTGACAAATCTTTGTAACTTAGCAAGTAGTATTATCTGGCCAACAAAATGCAATTTGTTATTAATTATGATACAATAAAATACAAACCGGGTTTTTTAATACTGTTTTCTAAGCATGTTTCTTTATCTCATTGCTATGTTCCAGAAAACCCATTATTGCATCATTACAGCTGGAGACCCAAGAATTCAGTAACATTCTCCCTTTGCACTGAATCTATGTGATGTGGTGTGCATAAAAAATGTCGCTTGTTTTCATGCTTAGGCTCAGTAAACTTATTTTACATTTTCAAACAAGAAAAAACAAGACACCCACCCCCCCAAAAAACCCTCATGTAGCCAAGATCATCTATCTTACTCCAGATACTGTGCTTTAAATTTAAATTAATCTTTCCTATGCATATATTTATCATGGACTATACAAAAGTGTCACATTTGTGGGCACTGGTTTGGATTATTTATGATAAATTATTGCCTTGGTTTAACAGATTTCCCAACCCATTATTCAGTGTTCAATACTATATGTCCTCTTCAGGTCTTTGCAATTTTCAAAAGCATGGCAAACACCTTATTTTGGTAACTCACACGTCTCTTAAAATCTTCAGTATGATGTACTGAAAATCAAGAGGCAAATGCCCTGTGGCTGAAAAATGATACACTAATTCAGTTTCTGTGTTTATACAGACCATGTTATGTTCAGAGTTTCCAGAACTGCAGACCTTCATAAAATAAAGCATCTTTAGTTCATTTTGCTGCATTAAGAAGATCTAATACTATGGCGGTTCATTCCACTTGGAGTGCTGCAAGGGGAAAAAACAGGTTTGTTTTGTTTTATTTGATAGCAATGGGCAAAACCTGATTAATGTACATGAATCCTCCAGTTTTAAAAATGCCTGATTAACAGACCTACTTGCCAACAGATCCTGTATAGCATGGAAAGGTACTTCAATTTCAATTGCCTTTGAATGCTCGGCCTCTCTGCTGAGACTGCCAGTATGTAAGTTAATGGTACTAAAATGATAGTGCTTGATTGGGTCATTGAGCTACCCAGTTCATATCACATGCTATAGGCCACTGAATAGACCCTCAGTAGTAACTTTTATGAGTTATGATCTAAAGTGCATCTGAAGAAGTGGGTATTCACCCACGAAAGCTTATGCTCTAATACGTCTGTTAGTCTATAAGATGCCACAGGACTCTTTGTCGCTTCGACAGATCCAGACTAACACGGCTACCTCTCTGATACCTGATCTAAAGTGGGTTATTTTTTTATTGTTTTTTGTACTATAGGGCCTGTTACTGACAGCACATACAATTCCCATCAGTGTGAGGACGTGCTACTAGTTACAATGGTTAGGCAGTTGATGTACTCCGACTGCTACTTATCATCCCAAACAATCATTTCCCCTGTTACCTTGCCTTGACCCTGTGTGTTTATTTTTTCCCCACCTGTTCCCTCTCATCATATACTAAATTAAAGGGTGGGATTTTTCAAAGCAGCCAAAGGAAATTTGATGGCTCTTTATGAGGAATAGTACTATATACTTCCATAGGGATTCTGTCAGTCTTCAATTTTAACTTAAGCACTTAAATTTGAAGGGTAGAGGCAAGAAGTTTACATTCATTGAGTATGGTGAGGATAAGCATAATTACATTCAAATCTGAGTAACTGTCTTTTTTTTTCCCCTCCTGGTAAAGAGTGCTCTGGGTTTTCCCCTCCTCTTCTGGCCATTCTTTGCTATCTGCCCTTGATCCTAAACCATGATTTTTATTTTTATTTTTTGGTACTAGCAGTGCACTCAGATTCGTGTACTGGTCTAATGTTTCTTCATATACTTCTAGCTGAAAATTACAACAAACACCACACTGATGGACCTTGCCACCCTTAGTCCACATATCCAGTTTTTCACAGTAAAACACTTGACTTTAACGAAGTCCATTTCATTTGTTAAGAATAGTACTTAAAATATTTGACAGATTATCAATGAAGTTGTGTGCATTTGTAAAACTGATCTATATTGGCATGCTTTTTTAACTAGTATGTATGTTATATTTTGTGTGGGGTGTTTTGCAATGAGAAACAAAATTTGCATTTAAAGGAGCAGTATTCTATTGCACACCTATTAATCACACATATAGTATGTAGAATGAGACAAAATGTAGAAAATTAATGTAGACATTAATAAATGGAGACATATTAATAAATACTGAAGAAAAATGAACCTAAATCAATGCATTAAAAAAAGAAATATTTTGTAAAATATTTTTATAATGGAATCCATTCATCAGAGTAACTGAAAAATACATTTAATTAAAATGTTAGATAGAAAAAAATTAAGGGACAGAAAATATACAATTATATATATATCTATATCTATATCTATCACAGGTAAAAGAAAAGTGGAATTCGGGGTTAACAAATTATAAAGAACACAGAAATATACAGTACATATTTGAAATAGAAAAGAATGATTTATAAAAAGGGGAGTCAAGTGTAAAAAAACACAAAGATGAAAAGAAAAATCGTAATAGATTTTTCCCATTTAGGAGTTAGAATTTTCTATTGCTATATTCTCAAAGATAAGCAGTAATAGTCCAGTCCCTAGATTTCTGTTTATAACCTTAGTAGTTCTACAATATATTAGCTTCCTAAATAAATTCCTTTTGATTTTAATTCCCTGAAGTGTCATGTTGTATCAGAATGCTATGTTAGATATGCCATGTTAGAGAGCATTCAAAAATGAAATGATACATAATTTGACCATACATTTTGATAATTTACAGTGCAACAAATGTGTTCTCTTTCCAGTAGTTTTCCCATTTTAAACAGTAAATTTCTTTGTTCTCTAAAAAATAATAGAATAATAAATGCAGGGAATTAAAGAATGTTCAAGTGGGGAACAACAGTAATCTATGCTCTGCATAAATGTATGTTTATATAACTGCGTTTTGCCATAGAAAATCAAAAACTGAAGACCCCTGCATCTTTAGGGGAGATGGAAAAACAAAGGTCCTGGCCACAAAAAGTATAGATCCTTTCTGAAAGGGTAGAGCTATTGGTGTCCTGACCAAATTCCAGTTTGAGTAATTGCATTCTGCCTATCAAACTATTCCAGTGTAGTAAGATCAATTACTTTTCATTTCCTGGTCTAAAAGATTATTTTATAGTAATAATTGTGTTATAAACATTGTAGTGTAGTAATATTTTACTAAGTTGCAGTAAAATGGCAGTTGCACTATTTTAGTCTTGTCCATAGAAGTGAGTGAAATAATTCTAAGATATAAAAAGTCTAATTCTCGCCCTGTATAAAATAATGGGGTTGCCTGGATCTGACAGAGGACAGAATATGGTCCACAATCTAAAGTCTATGAGCATCTTGGGATCCTCCGGAGGGAAAAATGTGTGATTTTTATATTCGTAGGGCTGTCGATTAATCACAGTTAACTCATGCGATTAACTCAAAAAAATTAATCACGATTAATCGCCGTTTTAATCACACTGTTAAACAATAGAATACCAATTGAAATTATTAAATATTGTGGATGTTTTTCTACATTTTCATATATTGTATTCTATGTTGTAATTGACATCAAAGTGTATATTATTTTTTATTATAAATATTTACACTGTAAAAATGATAAAAGAAATAGTATTTTCAGTTCACCTCATAGAAGTACTGTAGTGCAATCTCTTTGTCGTGAAAGTGCAACTTAAAAATGTAAATTTATTTTTGTTACATAACTGCACTCAAAAAGAAAACAGTGTAAAACTTCAGAGTCTACAAGTTCACTCAATCCTATGTAAGACAAAGCCCCTATATTGGAACTGTCCCTATAAAACCGGGACATCTGGTTAAACTACCCTTCATTCTAGAGGACATGCTTCCATGCTGATGACGCTCATTTAAAAAATAATGCTTTAATTAAATTTGTGACTGAACTCTTTGGGGGGAGAATTGTATGCCTGCTGTTCTGTGTTATACCTGCATTCTGCCATATATTTCATGTTATAGTGGTCTCGGATGATGATCCTGCACATGTTGTTCATTTTAAGAACACTTTCACTGCAGATTTGACAAAACACAAAGAAGGTAATTTCTAAAGACAGCTTCAGCACTCAACCCAAGGTTTAAGAATCTGAAGTACCTTCCAAAATCTGAGAGGGACGAGGTGTGGAGCATGCTTTCAGAAGTCTTAAAAGAGCAACACTCCGATGCGGAAACTACAGAACCCGAACCACCAAAAAAGAAAATCAACCTTCCGCTGGTGGCATCTGACTCAGATAATGAAAATGAACCTGCGTTGGTCTGCACTGCTTTGGATTGTTATCGAGCAGAATCCATCATCAGCATGGATGTATGTCCCCTGGAATGGTGGTTGAGGCATCTCTAGCGCATCTGGCACGTAAATATCTTGCAATGCCAGCTACAACAGTACCACGAGGACACCTATTCTCACTTTTAGGTGACATTGTAAATAAGAAGCGGACAGCATTATCTCCTGCAAATGTAAACAAACTTGTTTGTCTGAATGATTGGCTGAACAAGAAGTAGGACTAAGTGGACTTGTAGGCTGTAAAATTTTACATTGTTTTATTTTTAATGCAGTTTTTTGTACATAATTCTACATTTGTAAGTTCAACTTTCATGATAAAGAGATTGCACTACAGTACTTGTTATTGGGTGAATTGAAAAATACTATTTCTTTTGTTTAGTTTTACAGTGCAAATACTTGTAATCAAAAATAAATATAAAGTGAGCACTGTGCACTTTGTATTCTGTGTTGTAATTGAAATCAATATATTTGAAAAGGTAGAAAATATCCAAAAATAGTTAAATAAATGGTATTCTATTATTGTTTAACAGTGTGATTAATCACAATTATTTTTTTTAATTGCAGTTTATCTTGACAGCCCTATATATTAATCATTATATTGTACAGGACGCCTAACCCTTATTCCAGTCTTTAAAATGCCAAGTGTAAAATGTATGATCCACGACTCTGGTTAATGGAGATGCTTGTCATTGTATATTAACTAGAGATGCCCTGGTTACTCCCTACAGATTCAGGTACATTATCTCCAAACACAAGAATGCTCTCTGGATTCTGAGGAGAACAGGTCTTTTTGACACCCATTCTTTTGCTAAAATGAAGTAATGTAGTATTATGTTTTCCAGTGTCAAGGCTGAAAGTGTTGCTTCTCATAAACAGGATCATTTCAGGGAATGGTGTTATAGAACAGGAAAATCTGATTCAGAGGTTTTAACATGTAATTGTGGCAGGGCATTTTTATTAAATAAACACATTTAAGCAGATAAGAATAGAATGTATTATAGTATCTGAATATCTTTAATTCTATCCGAAAGGAGGAGGTACTCTTCCTAATACATAAAACAATTTCTTTAAATATTGTATGTAGACAGAGAGCTTGGCTTATTCCAGAGCATATTTTCTAATAGAAAAAAGTACAAACCATTTATAGTAGATATACAGGGAAATAACCATTCTCAGAATATTTAGGCGATAATTTCTTGAGAGCGTCTATAATCTTCTCTCTTCCCTTACTTATCTCTTTTTTTGGAATTTAT
Source organism: Chelydra serpentina (assembly GCA_037349315.1). Lineage (NCBI taxonomy): Eukaryota > Metazoa > Chordata > Testudines > Chelydridae > Chelydra > Chelydra serpentina. Next base: position 37,410,033 of record JBAIAC010000042.1, read on the forward strand.
TTTCCAAATACGTACAAGATAAATTAGAGGTAGATTGAGATGCAAATTCCACTTTTTCAGATAATTCGTTTTGGGCTGATACTTTTCATGCTTCATTTCAGCCTAAAGTTTTACCAAATTTAGTTCAGCCATTTTGGAGTTACCATATGCACATGTGCAAACCCCCCTCCCCCCCACACACTTTTCCTATGCGTTCCAACTGAAGGTTTGCGTTCACATAACTCAAATGTAGCTGAAGATAGAAAAATGAAACGACTTGTTTTCTAGTCCTCATGCATTTCCTTACATAGCTGTTTAAGTTCTTAATTGCACTCATGTGAGCAGTCCAGTTGATTTCAATGACTTCACATGTGTAATGCTGAGCAGTTGCATAAATATTTGCTGGAGTGGGGCCATAAAAAGAAAAACAACCCAAGTTTCAAATAAGTCAATTAATGATTTGAATATTTAGAACAGGTTATTTGTACATAAGTATTTAAGGCTATAGCTTTTCAATAGCTTTTAAGGCCATGTGAGTTAATAACATGAATAACTGCCAAAGATATTTAGTAGTACTGTCACTACGTAGAGTTTGATATAGCTTTATAGAAGCACTTAAGGCACCCTAAAGTGGCTTAGCAGTCCTTGATCTTCATCTTTTTCTCATTAAAAAATCAGAGAAATTACATTTTTAAGAATGCTAATGCAACGATAAGAATGAGAAAACAAGGACGCAAAGTCAGCAAATTGTGAGTCTGACTTTCACTGCTGCTCTCTGTTGGCTTCTGCTAACGTATGCCAGAGGGCCGGGACCCCAACAATGGAATATCCGCAGGCAAGGAGAATACAGTGTTGCAACTTGCAAGACAACTATAGTTCCCCCTCTGCTTAGGGAGCCTTCAGTGGAGCAAGGGTGGGAGGTGCTTATTCGGGATGGAAGTTAGCCAGAACAGTTGGGGATGCACAGATTCATCATCACTCTGCCAAACCTGATGATAAAGTTGTCTAAGGCTTGCAAACTAAAGCTGTCCCACTGAGGCAAACCCATCTTCTACTGCAAGGGAGAATGTATGCCTCCCAGTACCAGCGACAGTCAATCTGGCTCAGGGTTTCTACAGTAGTGTTAATTCTGTTACATTAGAGTACATAGTAATTTCTTTTTCTGCTTTCTGTGGTGAAGGTAAACCTTTACATGGGCTTGGCAGAATTTGATTTTTTGTATAGTTAAGGCCGATATTGGTTTATTTTTAAGCATTTTTTCTATTGATTCAGATTTTCACAGTTGTGCAAAATTATGGGTTTTAAGCATTTCCCCATTTGCATCTATTTAAATATTTACAGTTGTGGGAAATTATGGAAGGGGTCAGATATAGAGGGGAGAGGTGTCAGAGAATTATTTAATAACAGTACACACAGATTCCAAAAGTCAAACCTTTATAATTGTTAAAACGCAAATGATCAAAATCACATGTCAAAATATGCAAATTAGATATCCTTAAATTAAACTCTAATAAGTTCTCAAAGAGTATTTTTCATACTTTGCCTAAATGTACATTTCAATTATCAGTGGAAATATTTTTTCATCTGTTTGTGTGTATATGGTGAAATCCACATTTACCAATACAAATCTAATCCTTCCAAACCTATTAATATAGTACAGTTTGTGTTTGTTAAATGTACAGCATGAAATAAGAAAGATGTGGCAATATGAACTTTAACGTGAGAATTTTCTTATTCCTCTGGGCTTTATTTCTTAGCTTTAACACTGAGATTAAAGCCAGATTTACACATTTCTTCAATATTACTTTTTATATTTAATGTAAGCAGTAAGTTATTGTTCATACACAAATCAATTCAAATGGCAGGATTAAGAATCCTGTTTTCCTGCTTCAGCTTTGCCACTAGTAATAGCCAATGCTGCTAGATAAATGTGCTGCTCTTTAGAGCCCGAGGTTAATATTTTCTAGTAATAACTACAATTGCAAAATGTATTAGTTCTAATGGTAGGAGCTCTGAACTTGCCAGTGCTGAAGAGTGAACAGTTCAGTGTTCCTTAAAGAACCACTGCCACATGTTGACAGACTCTGCAAATGCTATGTTTCATCAAAACTTGACTTAACTGTCAAGCACTTTACAATAGCTATATTTCTTTCCCCAGTTTGCTAATGGTATTTGTGTTCTTTCTAATCAACCTGCTCCTCTCGCTTGATTCCTACAGCGATGTCATAGTTTAGCGTTTGCAACACCACAGTCACTGCTGTAATGATGGACAGTGTAGTCAAACACTGGAGTGTTGTGACAGAACAATGGACCACAAAAGATGAGATTCCAGGTAAACAGGAAATGGATCTGATAAGCATCCAAATGCCTGGATATGAATCCATATCTGAAAGCTGTGATAATTCACCCTTATCCATTCATCTTTTTCCTCTTTACTGGGCACTAGTGCTGCCAATATTGTGTGTGCGCTCTAAGGTATATGAAGTTGCAGACTGCTTTATATAGTAATCGTTCAGAGATTTAAAGTGGTGCCAACAGGATTCAGCTAGACTCTACAAAAGAACATTAAAGGTTGATATGAGGAGGGTGTGAGAAGGAATGAGCTTGGGTGGACAAAATAAGCCCTTATTGAGTTTAGAGAAACATAGTCAGCTTTAAAGCCAAGAGCCAGTTGCTCAGATTTAAGGGAGGAAGCTGTAAATGGGAGGTAGGTAGATATGTTGGTTCTATAGGCAGGAATGGAGAGATCTGAGGGATTATTCGAGGTCACAGAAGATTCTATAACTGAATTTATCCTCAAATTTAAGGTTCATACTTTCAGCCAGCCTTCTTTTATATGCATACAAACCCTACATTGGCATATGCCAGGGGTCTCAAACACGCGGCCCGCCAAAGGTGCCAACTCCACTGGCAGCCAAGCTCCAAACATTACTGAGTGTTTATATTTTATTAAAACCCCTCTTTGCATTACAGTTTTAAAAAAGTTAATACATTGACTTTTAATAGAATACTATATTACTCTTCATTTTTTTCATTGTTGACTATACTTTTGTATCATTGTATGAAAAGGTTTCAGTGATGCAGCCCTCGGGCCAATTTACTAGTTCTCTTGTGGCCCTCGTGGTGATTTGAGTTTGAGATCCCTGGCATATACCAATGAACATGCACAAGTTGGTCATGCACAAGTTAAGCTGCAAAACTCATTAACTGTTTTGCACACACAAATGTCTATTTGTTGTGAGGATAAGTATGTTTTTCAGTTTTTGTACATGCAAAAATCAAAAGCTAATGTTCAAATAAAGGGAAACCTTCAAATAAAAAATGTTGTGAAACTCTCTTGGAAATGACAGACTAACCTATGCCTGGTATCAGCCAAGCCCCTGAGTACAACTTTGGAATCACTTATAGGCATTTAAATGCACACTCAGCTACTGTCAAAAGTATATGCAATGTACTGTTCCTTAAGTATGCATTTAAGAAGGTCACAACAATTGCAGCAAAAACCCCACACTTTACTGTGCGTGCTGAAAAAGCAATCTTCCAATGCTTATACTTGATCAAATCAAAGTCAGTTTTGTCCAGATCAAGGCTCTATTCACTGCTCCATGAGGATGCATATTATCAGGCTAACTAGACAACTTTCAGCCATGTAACCTGTTAGCACGTTAAAAGAAAAAAAATAGCAATAATTTGTATATAAATGGGACTGATGTATTTTTTCTACTCGTCTGTCTCTCAGAATTGGCTGCACCATATTTTGCTCAGACCTTCCAAATTAATTCCTTTTGAAACATGTTGCCTCCCAAACTGAATGTTGCACAAAGATATGCTTATCTGAAAGTATAGTTTATAATAGAAACAGTTATGTATTGTTAACCAGATTGGATACCATAAGGTGCCTGCTATAAAATGTGAAATTATTTTCTTACTCTTAAAAATGGGGAGAATATGAGCACAGAATATTAGGCTTTAATATAAAAGAGCTCTGATAATTCAACAATTACTGTACTTGGATTTTTTTTTAATTAACAGTTTACCTATAATTAAAAATATATTTTATTGCCTTCTCTCTCACCCCAATTGAATGTTCCTTTTCAACATCCTTATTCACAGATAATGCCTCTATCAGAAATTTCAAATTTCCTTTCCAGGTATTCACATCCACAGCTGCAAAGCAGGACAGAGTTGTGCCTGGAAACATTTTTATGCTTGTAAAGTCTAATTCCATTTTAAGTTACTTGTTTTAAAGTGCCATCAAAAATTTCATTATTATGATTACTGATGTGGAGGGAGTAGGCTGGATGTAATAAGGGTCTCCAAGGACTCAGCAAGTAAATGGAAGAATTACAAACTAAAGGATTTACATGCATTCACAGCAAGCTATATTGTCTGAAGGAATAATACGTTACAAGACACAACTTATATAATCCAAGGAAAAGTATATTAATATAGATAGATTCAGCCCAGAATGTATTCAAGAACATTTCAAAAATCTTTTTCATTGGGATTGTGCTTAAACCACTGCATATAAGTATTAAGAAGAACTTTGCAGAGAATCAATCCTCAGATGTTGCACTTTAAGGCAGATGTTCCATTAGAGTTTATTTCTATTGCCAATTTATTAAGTTGTGGCTAATGCCAAAAAAACTAACTACAGAATACGGTAGTATTAACAAAATACTACAGGCCCTATTTCTGCAAGGTGAACCGTACACGTAATCCCTGTTCACAGCCTCACTAAAGTTAGGACCATGCACTTTAACCTGCCAAAGAGATTTTCTTTTTCTTCGAGTGATGGTCCCTATGTGTATTCTACATATGTGTACGCATGTGCACCATGCACCTGAGTCTAGATATTTCTAATATGTAGTGTCTGTTGGTCTGCACACGTGCAGTTCTCCTGGTGCTCCAAACTAAGAGTATAAAGGGCATTGAAGCCACCCCCACTCCTTCTTATTGTCCTCTGTGTCAACTTTAATCTTCCTTATTGTGATCCTATGAATACATCTTTAAATAGTTTTTAATGGTTTCATATTTTAGTGTTGTACTGTATTTATAGTTCTCATGTTAATTTATTTCTCCCCAGCCCAGGGAGCTTCTTCCTCTGAAGAGGGACTATGCCAAGAGTTTCCAGGTTCAAGAACTGTCTCTCCTGCCCTGTTCCTTCTGTCAGTTACAACCAGCAGCACTGCTTTGTTGCCTTGGGGAGGCTCATATTGCCACCAAGTGAAATATCTTCCGCTCCTTTCCTCCCTGAACTCATAAGGGACGAGAACGTCATTTGCAGAAACACCTCATGGAGCAGGCTGTGAATCCCTATTCAGATTCAGACTTGGGAAACACCCGTACAATGGCCCCAGATGGTGAGCAGCACTCCACCAGAGGCAAGGCAAAAATTCTGAAGCCTAAGAAATCCTCTAATGAGAGTCGAGGACATGAACATACGTGTAAGGACAGATCTCCTACCAGATTTGACTCTAAGAAAAAGGATCCATTCCTGTCTAGGTCAAAGTCAGACAAGTCCTTGTGCCTGGATCCTAAAGAATTAGGTCTGCATAAATCTCTTGACCTTTGACTATCAGTGGTAAATAGGCCCAATGGCCGGTGATGGGATGTTAGAAGTTACTACAGAGAACTTTTTTTCCTGGGTGTCTGGCTGGTGAGTCTTGCCCACATGCTCAGGGTTCAGCTGATCGCCATATTTGGGGTCTGGAAGGAATTTTCCTCCAGGGTAGATTGGCAGAGGCCCTGGAGGTTTTTCGCCTTCCTCTGCAGCATGGGGCATGCACTTACTGGAGGATTCTCTGCATCTTGAAGTCTTTAAACCATAATTTGAGGACTTCAACAGCTGAGACATAGGTGAGAGGATTATTGCAGGAGTGGGTGAGTGAGATTCTGTGGCCTGCATTGTGCAGGAGGTCAGACTAGATAATCATAATGGTCCCTTCTGACCTTAAAGTCTATGAGTCTATAAGGAAAGGCATGAAGGAAGAAGGATCTGATGGTACTGGTTCCAGTTCTCACCCACAAACCTAAGAAGTGGTACCCAACAGTTCCATGTAAGAGTTCAATGCTGGGACTCTATCCGATTGCTCTCATGTTCTCCATGTGGGATTGCCTGAACACTAGACATTCAGATGACCCAGATCCTTCAGTACCTTCCTCAGGAGCCCTCCCATCCCAGACATCAGGGAACACCAAAGCCTTTACTTCACCAAACTTCACTCTGTCCTACCCAAAATCACCACTGCTATCTGGCCTGGTTCTTATTAGAGAGATCCCTACACCTGGGGAAACCACCTTGAAGAGAAGAGTATCCTTCCTTACTGCATCTACAATCTGAAACATCCTCCCATCAGTACCATCGGTAGAACAAGAGTCTATCATTTCATCAAGTGAATCTGATGCTGCATATGAGGCTTAGCCCACAAGGGAAACAACCAACAAAATATTGGAAATGTGCCACTCCTTCCAAATATTGCTACCCAGGGGACCACTGGTAACAGAGACCTTGGGATTCTCCCTCTCTGGTCAATCCTTACTGGTCTTACTGGGGCCCTTGAGATCCATATAGCAGGTGCCTTGTATCTATGCAAGAATCTCTCAGCAACACCAAGTGGCTCTACTAGAATTAGAGGAGAAGGAGGTTGAGCTGGATTCGCTTGTTCCAACAAGTATGTCATCCTTCTCACTGGATGAGGTGTTTGCTCCATCATCTTCCTCTCCACCCACTGACCACAAGAAATACCAGGAGTTGTTGCAGAGGGTGGCATCCAAGCTCCAGATACCTCTCTAAGGGGTCCAGGACATACAATAGGGCCTAGTGTCACCATCACATGAGCCAGAAGGGTGAGTGAGCTGGGAGTGTTCATGGTAGATCTGCCATAAACCACCTTTCATAAAGGAAAGCTCTCTTTGCCTCCATACAAAATTCACCCCTAAGGTAATGTCGGCATCTCACATGAATCAAACCATCAATCTAATAGTATTTTTTCCAAAGCCCTGTGCCTCCGATGAAGAGAGGTTCCATTCCCTAGATGTCCAATGGGTACTGGCCTTTTATCTACACAGAATAAAAGCAATTCAGAAAACACGTAGACTTTTTATTGCCATAGCAGAGAGATTGAGAGGTCAAGCTCTATCTGCTCAGAGACTCTCTAAAAAGATCTCAGGCTGCATTATCCTTTGCTACTAACTAGCTTGTATCCCCCCCTCCCCACTGCATCCTATTGGGGGTGAGAGCCCATTCCACCTGAGCACAAGCAGCCTTTGTGAGGTGTACCTTTACTTGAAATATGTAAGGTGGCTACCTGGAGCTCCTTACACCCTTCACAACACACTACATTGGTTTTTGGTCTAGTCTTCTACTAGAGATAAAGCTGTGGGAACAACAATACTGCACACAGATATAACATCTGCATCCTTGCAGCCACCTCCTGTTTGACTACTGCTTACTAAACTCCCACATGTGGAATACACATAGGGGTCATCACCTGAAGAAGAAATGGAGGTTACTTACCTGTAACTGGAGTTTCTTCAACATGTGTGGGCTCTAACTATATTCCACTACCCGCCCTCCATCCCTTCTGATAGAGATCATAGCCAGAGTCACAGTAAGAAAAGAAACTGGAGAAGCATTGTTCCACACTGACTTTTATACTCTGAGTTTGGAGCATGAGGAGAACTGCACATGTGCAGGCCAACGGACACAGCTTACTAGAAACTTCTGGCACATAATGTGCATGCGTAACCGCATTAGAAATACAGATAGGGACCACACATCTTAAAGATCCTCCAGTTACAGGTAAGTAACCACCATTTTTATTTCCCAGGTAAGGAATCCCCCTCATCATTCTTGTGTTGGCGCAACAACTAGAAATGGCAATATTCAGTTCTGCACCAACGACAGGTTTAAGGTATGATAGCTTAGCGTTGGGATATGCAAGGCTACAAATGGGAACTTTATACCTTTAGGAAGGGGAGATTTCTAACTTTTCAGCATTCACACCGGACGAGTCAACCGTAATAGATTTTAAAGTTCTGATATTGTTAGGTATGGCAAAGCTATGAGATGGTCATTTGTAATGGTGTTTATGGTTTTTCTGAGAGCCCTGAATGCTTGGGCTCATGGTGATTGAGGCACCTTGTTTTGCAGTTGGAGGAATGAGAAATAATCCAATATAGTTATAAAAAACCCTCTCTAAAACATCCATGAGGTAGTTGTGCTGTACCTTATGTAACATATACAGAACTCATGATTTAATAGTTATACCAGTGATTGTCTGGCGTGATCTGCGTAACTTACTTGTGGTTTGTCTCCTGTGTGTAATGGGACCCATCCAAAATGCATACTGATAAAGCCTTTATGGTACAGTACATCATCATCCACTTATACACGCACATACAAACAATTTAATATACACATATAATTACCTGCACATGTGATGGAGCCATCCCTGGCCCTAGTCATCTTTGTGTCCTGCTTTGGTAATTGGACCTTGGCTATTACAAATGTCACTGCTGCATTAATTGATTGTGCTGCATTTTCCTAGGGAGGTTCTGACCCATTGTTTGATAGATGAGGGGAAATATTAAATTACTATGCTGGAAGTGACCCCCATTTCTGGTTGCTTGTATTGTTGCCATATGGGAATTGAAGCAAAGCTAAATAAATTTACATTAAGGAAAAGAGGTCAGTCATGAGTGATATTTGCCTCTTTGAGCACTATCATGGAAACAAATTAGACCATTTCTTTTAGCCAGTGTGTCACTGTGTTTCCTTAAATAACAAGTTTTCTGAATCGGGTACATAGAGTGACATAACAGTGAAGCCAGCTGTAATGAAAGCATGATAAACTAGCAGAAGCTGCTACAGGTAGGTAGGTATATATTTCTTCCATTTTATGCTTGTATATTATGATCCCGTGAATCTAATTAGAGCTATTAAATCTGGATTGTTTCTTTCTCATTCACAGGGCCAGATTCTACTGCACCAGATCTCCACGTGACCCAGGAACAGTGAGGTGGAGCAACAAGAAGCCCAGGATGGCCCCCTAATTATCAAAGCTGGTGTCTGTGAGGTGATGAGTCACTCGTGTGCTGGGCTCCAACAAATCCACAAGCCAGGAACTGGCCTGGTGACTCCCAGGGCAGGCATATAAACCCCATGGGAGGAAAAGCAGCTTAATTTACTGAATGTCACTCCAGGGCATAGAACTCTCTCCTGCCTTAACGGTGACAACAGATGCCCCATGCCTGTTCTCCGGCAGGCTCAGCTCTTTAGGGAGGGATCAATTATCTAGGATCTTTTACAGAGTCCTCCCCACCGAAGAGGCATTCCCTATAGAAGCCCTTTTCTCCTCTCTCCCCTTCTCCTAGCTCTGTCTAGACTCATTTCCCCAACTGTGCCTGACAGCAGTCTCAGGGTGACCCAAAGTGCATGTATTGTCGATGTCTTGCCCTTGTATTTCCCAAAAAGTTCAAAAGCAGAATTTAACTGTATTCTAACTAAAATGCCCCAAACTATCTCATAACTAAAATGCAGATAAGGCCTGGCCCATTCCCTCAACCTCCTTGCTCTCCAACACGTGCCGGCAGAGAGCTTTGTTCCCAATGGAGCCCCTCCCCAGCTGTAATTTTTTTAAAAGCTCTAGGCCATTCTTCTCCCATTTCACCAACAAGTGGCAATAAAGAGCTCTTTAATTTCTAAGGCTCCAAGCCACATGGATTACGTAAAATTATCACAAATTCACAGAACGAAGTGGAAGCTCTAGAGTGATATATTCAGACAAAGAGAACAGATTAAGTCAATTTCTAAATTTTCCACTGATTCATTTTAGTTCTTCTGGTAGAGTGTACAGGAGAAAATATATTTGACCAGAACTGGAGATTTTTATAGACATTCTGATCTAACTCATGTCATGTCAAAAGTTTAATTCTATTAGATCAATCATTCTTTAAGCCTACCAAGAGCCATGTGATTTATAAAAGAATGTCATTCAGGATAACAAAAAAATATACCCGCTTTTAGTTGCTCCATAATTCACTATATTATTGCATGTATAAAGAGTTGGTTGCAGTGTCCACTTTCCTTAAAATTTGCAGTTTCTGTTAATTTTTTATTTAATTCTTTGTTGATTTGCAGACCAGTTTTTGTAACTGTGCTTTGTGTAGCTTGTATGAAGCATTGAAAAAGAGACCTGTTCTGACTGCTAGTTGATTTGGATGTACAATATTTGTCATCTCCCTTTAGCAGTTGGAAAGGTTTTGCTGCATTCAAACAACTGTGAAGCCTTTGAATTTGATATGGTTTGGTGCTGAGGATATATTAAAATTTGGTGAGGAATATGGACATTAGTAATTTGAAATATTGTATATAATAATCAAAGTATCATAGCAGCTTGAGAGAAATATTTTTAATTGAAGGTGTCATAGGTAAAAAGCAAAAAAATAGATACACAGGATACATATACAAAAACAGATGTTCAGAAGTAGTGGTTGTGAGTGTCTTAAATGTGGATACTGAACTTAGAGGAAGCTTAAAGGAACCTGATTTTTCAGATAGTGCTAAGGTGTCCACCCTCCAAGAATCAGACCATCTTAAGGTGGCTCAAGTTGGCCATCCGAAAAAATCACTAATCACTTTAATAAGTCTTAGCCATATAACTTTTGGGAAACTATTTATCGGTCTTAGATTCTTAGGTATTTATAGAGTGCCAGTCACCAGAGCACCAGGCAGTGATGAATCCCTGAAAGATAATCTGCAATACAAAACAAAAGTAGTTTGTGCTCTTTATTATCCCTTTATGATATATAGGGCTTCATTCATTTGACCTGTTTTTACATAAGAAATAGCAAAGCCTGAGTTCCCTCTGATGGCCTGTGGGGTGAGTTGAAAACTAAGCTGCAGGTCTCATTGCCAACAGGTGAAGGAGTATTGCTGCTTATGCCCTGTCTACACTGGAAATTTGCCCTGATTTCAATCCTCAGTGCTCTGCTACCTGTGTAGCTGCAACAGTGCAACCCTATAATAGACAGGTGAAACAGCTATTTGCATCAACGGAACTCACCCCTACTTGCAACAGAGTGCAAATCACGGCTTAGTGGTTTACACTGTCTTGTTAGGGAGTTGCATAAGAACATCTGGAGCAATGTCTGGCCCCTAAAGGCTGAATCTGCAGTAAATCTCCACCGTAGCTAAAACCTTAGACTGTCTCCTGTTGTGGTCGCTCCCTTCCCTTTCTCAGCTCTGCACAACCCCTAGTCACAGAGCACCACCATGCTGGCTCTGCTGAAGAGATTGAGAAGGACTTAAGCTGACCACTTCAGATAAAATATTTGCAGCTCTCACTGCTGCCATATGCACCGATGTGCTTTTCTAATGTGTGGCTTTCCCAACCTCGTAGGAGGCTTTATCTTCATCATATTACAGTCACTTTTTTTATTGCAAGAAAAATCAAACTAAGCATAAAATCAATCTCTGTATATGAAGACTGGTACTAATGGCAGTTTGAGGTGCTTGGCCCTTGGAAGAGAAAACTAATCTTAATTAATGTACCTACAGGACTCCAGAGTCCCAACATTTCACTAGCTCATCATTTGCTAATGTACCATGTACAATATTTAATTAATTCATTAGCTACTTATTGGAGTATCCATTATACCATTAAGGGCCTTTAAAATAGTTAATCTCTTCCAAGCCCTTTTTTTCTCTGTGAATAAATGTGATCAGGATCAGGGGTTATTAATTGAGTTATCTTTCCTACTGCAAGGAAAGAGCAAAGGTTAGTATTTGTGGGGAATGAGAACACAGGTGACTGATTTTCTCACTCATGTGAACATAGTCTAATACAGAGAAAGATGGGTAGAAGATGGGTAGAAGAAATAAAGCGACCTGTTAGACCAGAATGATAAGCACAGATGGCAAACAAAGGAGTCAGGAAGAGAACTAGTGGCACTACAGTAGGATCAAGGAAGGTAAAAAGAGGCTGCCAGCAAACTATGGGGGGAAAGGGAGCTAGGACAGAGCAGATAGCTGATCTGGTATTAAGAAGGGGCCACTGAGTACAGAAAAGAGGCAGCAGAATCTTATGCCATATTTAAAGGCAAAAATCCATTTGAGACTCCACCCGTTTTTAGTCAGAGTCTGACTCCCAGTATATTTTAGACCAGAAATACCAGATCAACAGCTGATTCATAGCAAACACCACTTACAGCCACCAAAGGTTAAGGTTCCTCAAGAACCAGTTGTAACTAGGAATCAGAAAAGTGGTGATATTTCCACCATTATCCTACCATCCAGCCAGCCTTCATCTAATCATGACAGCAAAATGAGATGCCACTCATACTTGCTTGTTTAAAGCTCAATTTTGCGTTCTGTCTCAAATCACACGAACAATCAGATCAGTCTGAATGATGGCAAACCAGATCAGTGACACAGATAGATATTGTAGGGAAATTTAGGGTCAAAGACCAAAAGATTTCTAAGATATAGTTCCTTAAATAGGAAAGTGTTCTCAACATTTCTGAAATCTAATCCTTTTTGTGCAATGACAGGAGGACAAAAAGGTGGTTAAGAAGCACTAGAAATGTATATCGCTGGGATGCTTTAGTGAGTTTTAGTGCACGGTATCAAGCAGAAAAAATAAAAAGTAGAACTGAAATCAATGGCATTAGGTTCCTAGGTGCTTTTGAAAATCCCAGTAGGCACTATCTGCATCTTCAGGTTTCTAAATACATTTTAAAAACTGGCACTTAGGAGCCTATGTCTAACTGACTTTCAATGAGTCTTAGGCTCCTAAGTTAATTTTTAAAATGTGACTTAGTCTAAGTCACTCAAGCCTTGCAATGCTGAGCAGAGCAACGCCTACTGTAACTACCTTTACAAATCTGGGTCTAGGGACCTACCTCCTTTCAAAGCTTTATTCTATTTTGAAATTTGCTATTTAAATAGCCACTTTTCAGTTCTGAGATTCATTGAGTAAAGAAGAATTTCTTAATGGACTTGCAGACTACTCCACTATGACATTTGAGGCTGGAGGGTCAAACAAAATCAATGTACGTTCATGACATAAATGCAGATCAATATGGGCTACACTAGATGGTCTGGCATACTGTGACTGCTGAAGAATGCTGGAATATTTATTTTGTTTTTTGTGTCATTCAAGATTTGTCTTTGTATAAAACAGTGGTTTTTAACACAATTTTCCTGAAGAATCCCATATATTTCCAGAGAGCAACAGAACATTTTCCAGTGGTTAGTATATTATGAGTCAAGTTTATCTAAAGTGTTTATCAAAAACTGATGTCTTAAATTGTGCATACAAAATGTGTGCAGATAGGCTCAGTGAGGTAATTTCACATGCAAATAATCTGCATAAGCAATTACCTATTTCTATGTGCAATTGCATATTTTTGTAGGTGCAATTAACCCTAAACTCAGATGCACATATCTTGCAGATGAAACTTCAGTACCTAGTTTTAAAAATTGGTGCAATATCTCTCTGGATAGTTTGTATAAGATGAAATAGCCATTGGAAATGAGTTCTCCCTTAAGCCTGAATTCTGATTAATGTGTATACCTCATAAAAGCAGCAACCTGAATTCTTCAGTGGCTGGATTGTTTTTGAAAAACAAGAAATCAGCAGATATATAAGGGATACAAGGTATCTGAACCAAAATTGTACAAGAAAACTCTTCTTTGTACTTCCTGGTGAGCTCGACTCCATTACTGACTAGCACCAAGCAGAGCATTAGAAGAAGGATTTTTTTATGCAAAGCAAATTCCTTTTCTAAAGAGAACTTCACTTTCATTAAACAAAACTTCATTTTTGCAGGGAAATGTCAAAATCAGTCTGTCACAGGCTGGCCCTTTGAGGCAAGCTGGACTCAACCTTGCTCCTAAATCTTTCAGTCTCACTGATGAGCTGGCAATATAAGAGCTAATTAGTGGCCCCAGCTGAGTGTAGTGGGATTTCGTTAGAAAGACTAACCCCACCTGTGGTGGTGAAGGAGGCAGAGCCACACTTAAATAAAGCTAAGAAGTCAGTAGAGGGGGGGAAGACTCTGAAGGGAGGAACAAGAGGCCTTCCCTTCTGGAAAGAGTCTGAGACAATCAGGCTTAGTGACCCATATCATGGCTGCTGTGTGGAGAGCCCTGAGTTAGGGTCTAATAAGAACAGAGAGATCCTCCAAGGAAAACTGCTGGAGCCCTGGCAAAGGAAAGCAGTCAGGGAATTCCGCTGGGAAGGAGCAAGATAAAAGAAGCTCTGAACGGGCCAAGAAGCAGAGGACTATGGTGGAGCCAGAGAGGTGTAGAAGAACAATTAGTTTGGGCATTTGATTTGGATTGTAAGTTGGACCTCTTGTTACCCCAGAAAGATAGTGAACTGTTATGTGACTTGGGAGGAGGCCTAAGCTGCAGAAAAACTAGAGAAGGAGTAGGGAGAAGATATGGGCTGGCCAATGAAGTGCCCCCAGGGAAGGTATAAGAGGCTAAGTCCACTGCCAGGCTCTATCTAGGCATGAGGGGGTGGCTTGGAGGTCTCAATGAGCACAGGAAGCAAACTATTTTCACATAATATGCTGGCTAGCTGACTAAAAATATCAGATCATCTCAATACTTACACTAGTACCACCCACACGTGGGCAGTTTATAAAAATAGTTCTAAAGACAACACCATCCATTTAATTTAAAACTCATCACTATCCTGTCATGTGAAAAGAAAGCAATTTTCTTCTAACATTAAAGCAAAGAACATTAGAAGATCATCCCAAAAGCTACTAGTTCACACTAGAACTTTAGCTTAGAACCTTCTCAAGTCCCCTGGCTTCCTGCTCCTGTTTTAAAGAAGCAGTACACATCTCCCTCCCAATCCCTGCTACTAAACTAAAAAGCCTTTTAAAGTCTTGCACAAAGAGAAATCTTAAGCTGTGCCTTGAAATTCGTTCACTGAACAGGTCAAATAACTTAAAATTTTCTGAAAAAAATCTGAAAATGTTGACAAGCTTTACTCATTACATTCACACTGAAAGAACTGCTCCCATCACGAAGACTTAAATCCCAGAAACCAATAGTAAGAATGAATCAGAGGATCATAATTTGTGTGATGGCTCAGAGGCAGTCCCTCTGATAACCAGTTCCCACACCAGTTAGAGACTTACACAATGTAAACAAAAAATGAACTGCTCTCAGAAAGGAACAAGTAGCCACAGCAGATCTTAGAGCACTGTGTATTTTACCTACATAAAACTTCACTCTGTTTATGAGCTGAGCAACTGCATTCTACCCTAGCTGAATCTTCCACTTAATTTCCCAGGATAACTCCAAATCTGGTGTGCTGCACAAATCAGGTTACTGTAACAGAACATGCAGAGCCTTGCAGGAATAGCTAGGAAACACCTACAAGGGGTTAATTCCTTCCAGTTGAAGGAACCAGAAAGGATGGTTTAAAAACTTCTATTCATATCCATTGGAGCAGTCATACAAAAATGAGCAAATGCATGCCGTGAGTGCTAACTTTAGGTCATCTAATCAGAGAACAGAAAGAATTAGCTGACCCACATGGCTCAAATAGCAAATTCTGAATACAAAATACTATGAGGAAAATGCATTTTGAACAGTTTGTGAGAAATCCATGGGCCCAGATATAATAAGGCAACTTGAACATTTATGAATGTGCACATTAATACAAAATATTGTTTAAAATACACAAATGAAAACCAGTTTGTCAGTGGTCAATTTGTGAATGGAAGAAAACAGCCAAACATAGAAAATACAATTGTAGAGACAAATAGTTTGACCAGGTTATTATTATTATTTTATTTATTTGTATTGCCATAGCACCTAGGAGCCCTATTTCTGGACCAGGACCCCATTGTGCTAGGTACTGTGCAAACACAGAACAAAAAGATGGTCTGTGTGTAGGTGTTATCTTCACCTCTTCTGTTCCTTCCTGCCTGTCCTCAACCATAAACAGTCCAGGGTATGATCTATCTCCTATTGTAAAGGATAGGACAAGTTTCACCTGCCTTACCCAGGATAGTTATCAGAAATCACTTTTGTGACGATAAAGAAAGGAACATATGAATGCAAAAATACATATGTAGAAAGTCAGAAGGAATGTGATCATAAACAGAACTATTTACTATTCCCTTATGATCATAGGTATTATCGAAAGTGAGACAGGAATCACTTAGCAATTTTGAATCTGCAGCATTCAGTCTGCTCTGAAGCCTGTTCCACCCACTTCTACCATCTAACTAGTTTCAAAGGATGCAGGTACTGTAGTATTATTTTGACATAATTTTTTTGAGAGTAACAAGGAAAGGAAGGGAACAAGAAAAACCTAAACAATTTAGGTTTTTTGTTAATCTGGAGGGGTTTTCAACTTTTTCTCAGTTCATTATTTGTGATGCACAGAACAGGAGACATCTGGATAAGACACGTAAGAATATACTGTGGGAACAATCATACATTAGTAGGGGGATATTTTCAAGATCAATTTCTAATTTATCTGTAATTAGGGAATTTAAAGGGAATCTAGGCTGATGGTAGTTTTTCAGTACAACATGATGTTAGCCCAGTGAAATCAGGGTTTCTACTGCTCGAGAATATATTGGAAGATTCCACAATAGTATGTTTCCTACATAGTAATATTTGTAAAATTTGCAGTACTTAATTGTCTCTGTGTTGACTGACTATTAGGTGCATAAGTCACATGTTGTTTGTTTCATTACATGATCTTTGTAACTAAGCAAGAAAGGCTACATTGTGAATTACAAATATTCACAACAAATTGCTCTCAAACAATCTGCAGGCCAAGAATTATTCACTGAAGAAATTCATAAATTTCAAATAACTAACAATATTCAATAATTTTGCATTTTGTTCAAAGACTATTCCTGGAGAAAAAGGTGTAATTTTTCAAATGATTTTAGGGGGGTCAGGCATTATTTCCTCAACTCTAGTGATAGTTGAAATTGTCAATACACATTTTAGCATGTAAAGCTTCTGTTTTATTATCACTATGCAGAAAAAAATGCTTTTATAATATAATTTTATCTGAGAACTAGGTATATATGCTATTATTTGGTAAATACTATCAGTATACTCAGCACTGCATGTGACACAAAATGAAAACATTCCCTGCTCCCAAGACTTTATAATTTAAGGCCCCAATCCTGCACACAGCTCTGCACGGGAAAAACTCCTGATTTCAGTTGGGTTCCATGTGGTTTTAAGGATCTGCTCACAGAACCCTACACAGAGCACTTTGCATGATCAGAATCAAAAATATACTGAAAAAAACCACTACATACTGAAAACTCAGAGGAAGGAACAACATGGAGGTTTCTTATTATTAAGAATTAATATTTTGATTTATGTACTGCCTCCTTGTATTGTTCATAGTGAACGTATCTTGCTGTTACCATACGGCATGTACTGATTTTCATATGCTCTTCCTGACTGACATAGACACCTGCATTTCAGATAGTTTGTCTGTTAAAATAGGTTCGCAGGCTGGAAAAGTGGTGGGAACAAAGTCTAAATGGATGAGTATGTCAGGGAGCAATTGAACCATATTTTCTTCTAATTATAAAAAAGGTGAGCGTCTGCCAGAAAAATTAAGCATGTAAGTTAGAGTAGACTCAAGAGATTTCTAACTTATGTGCTTGCCTACACTATTGATATGAGAAGCCCGTCAGAGAAAAGCACCAATCAGAGAAGACCGACACAGTTATACCCGTACAATATTTTCACTAAATCCACACTAATTAGTGACTACATTAGCACAAAGGGTTCTGACATAAGGCTCTGTTATCACTTATTTAATACAATTGGAAAAAAATAATTCTGTGACTATGGGTATCCTTAACTAAATATTGTGGAAGTGTTTATTCCATTTGGATTACAAACTGTGAAACGGGAATAAGAAAAGCAATAGA
The DNA here is from genome assembly GCA_037349315.1 of Chelydra serpentina. Classification (NCBI taxonomy): domain Eukaryota; kingdom Metazoa; phylum Chordata; order Testudines; family Chelydridae; genus Chelydra; species Chelydra serpentina. The sequence goes on from JBAIAC010000042.1 coordinate 37,427,958, forward strand.
CATGTATTTCAGAAGATAATGTTACCATATAGGGTAGCTAATAAACAGACTAGTTAACTAACTGGGTGAATAAGTCTGAAACAACATTTGGCTACAGCTTAGCTGAGTGAGCTGACTGACAGATCTTTGAAACAGTTAATCAAATAGTAGATAAAGGAAAAATAGGAAACTATGGTAGATTTAAGAATCTCTTAAAGTGTGACTACACTTGTTTTTTTAACTGACCACTTTTAATAAAAATGAAGGTGAGTAAAGTGCCATTGGATTTTTCTTTATTTTTTTGTTTATTAGATGAAAGTGCCCTTGAGTGGCCTCTCCCTCTTCTTCCTGATTGCAGTTTGAAGCCCTGCTCAGGTGGATTCCTACATTATCACAGAGGGGGAGGGCTGATGAAGAAATAATGGAAGCCAGAAAAGACTGCAGCAGTCCTAAGACAAGAGGCCCACTAATGTGCTTCCCATTTCTCCCTCCATCTTGCCCCAAAAAGGATCTGATGAAGCTTAGGTGAGAAACAAAACCACCTACCTACCCACCCACCCACAAGGGGAGACTGCCCTTCAATAAACTAGAGTAGTTAGGGTGGGAAAGTAGGAGTAAGAGTGCGGGGGGGTCTACCCAGGAGAACTTGTGCCCCATACATTCCTCCCATTAGAAGCTGGCACAGCTCTGGCAATCGGGGTAGAAACAACCAATTCACTGATGTCTGTAAAGTGCTTTAAGTTCCTCAGCTGGAACGTGGTGTGGAAGTGCAAAGTATTTTTAATTCCATATTAACTAGAGATAGGTCTAGGAATTGGTGTTTGGATCTGGAGTATATTTAGACAAGGGTTGACATTCTAGGTCAAATACGGGCACATCTACACAAGTACTTATTACATGGCAAGCTGACATGTACTCTTAACTGTGCTGCACACTAAAAGTTCCCTAGGGTTCACTGTAGGGTGGTTGTTTCAAACCACAGTACATCAATGCACACTAGAGAGCTTCTAGAGTGCTGCAGCAGCATCCTCATGGACATCTAATGCACAGCATGCTGGAACATTGTATATTTACATCCCCACTTGCCTTGCACTGTGCCCACAGAGCTCTAGGGTTCTGATTCAGATGTGACTACCCTGCAATCTCAGGAGCGGTTCTGGGGATTTTTCAACCTCAGAGAGACTGGAATGAAAACAGGAAAACAGGCCTCTTTTCCAAAGGGATCAGATTTATGGCTCTATTTTTTACTCATATCGAGCATACCCTAACAATTTAGAAAAAGAGTGGACATGACTTGTGCAAATCCTATGACTCAGCGGGATGAGAAGACTCCTACTGTTCAATCATAGCAGGCATGGTGCAGCAAAGCTCTTCTCTTGTAGTGTGTAGCCAGACACAGGCCTGTCCATTCCTGCGCAGTTGTTTATCTGTTCTGACAGGTCTCTGGGAGGACTGGCACCTGAGGTTCTCCTAGAGAATCTGTTGAAGGAGTATCCTACTGTAGCATATCTCATCTGGTCTGTGGCACCAGGAATGTCCTCTGCCAAGGTCCATCAGCTGGGAAAAAACATTAAGTGGTCCATCAGCTGCAACTCAACAGTCTATCTGGTGATCTCTGTGTCATGTGGCCCTACTGAGTCTCCCTAATGATCTCCAACTCTATTCTGCTGCAGGCCCTTCCTTCTGGGTATGGAAACTTACAGCAGTCACCCATTCTCTATCATCCTTCACAGTGAATCTAGAGAGAATTATAATGAACTGTGAAAATAACTGTTGGTTTCTTTTCATTCTTTTTTTCTGAAAAGCACTGTGTCAGATCTTTACTGAGGACTGACATCTGGGGGATTTGAATGTAGGGTTTATGTATTTGTATGGAGGGTTTATGTATATAAGTTATAAGGATCTAAAAAATGTTAGCATCCAAGTGTAATTTTAAAATGCATTTATTTTGAGGTCCCTAGAGAAAGAAAACTATTGCTGAATATAGTAGAAATACTGTGTGGTAAATTCAAGTTTGTTCTTTCATTTAAATGGTCCCTCTTTGTGAATGGATTTCTATGTTAAATGTAAAACTGAAAGTCAAGATTAACTGTGTAGCTGCTAAGGAACCTCCACGATATTATAATGATGCTATATGTCAACAATAATAGCAACTTCATTAAGCACACATTGGATTACAGTGCAGTTCCTCCCACTGTAAGACCCATCAGCTGATTAGAAGACTTGAAGAGCTGGTAAAAAGACAATCTATATATTTATTTTTTAGAATGATAAGAATAGTGTCAAAGCCCAACATCCCTCAGGATAATAACCATCATCAGTCCCATAACCACATTGGTCATTGGGGCACCATCACTGATGAGCAATCAACCAATTTTCTCCACCCCTGACAACTGTGTGTCAGTGCTTGAGTCTCCACAAAGTCCATTCCTGTCCACTCTTTTATGTTGTCAGTCCATCTCTTCTTCTGTCTACCTCTTCTTCTCTTCCCCTGTACTGTCCCTTGGAGGATGATCTTGGATAAGCCAGATGATCTTGTTACATGGCCGTACCACTTCAGCTTGCATTTCTTCACGGTCATCAGGAGGTCTTCACCTGATCCAGCACATTGGGTGATGATGTTGCGGACCTCTTCATTCGTGATGTGGTCGAAGTACAGAAGTATCTCATCTACTTTTACAGCAGTATCTCATCTCTACTACCTCTATTTTCCATTCAAATTCTGCTGTAAGGGTCTGTCTTACAGACAAATGGAGATGACCATGCGTGCAGCAATTTCAGTTTGGAGTCCAGGGAGATGTTCTTATTCCTCCAAATTGGCTTTAGCTTGCCACTGTTGCTGCTGTTTGCGCAGTTCTTGCCAGTGTTTCTGCCTTTGATCCTTCATCAGTGATGATTGCCCCCAAATACTTGAACTGTTTCACTGTCTCCAGCTCTTGTCCACTGACAGTGATATGTGAGCTGATCCCATCATGTTTGTTTGTCATCAGCTTGCTTTTCTCTGCACTGATTTCCATGCCGTATTTTACAGAGGTTTCATCCAATCATTTCACAAGGTTGGCAAGTTCATCTTTGTTATCTGCCAGGCTGTCAATGTCATCAGCAAACCAAAGATTTGAGATTGTTCGCCCCCCAATGCTGACTGTGCATATGTGATCTTCTAAGGCATCAGTCATTATGCACTCCAAGTAGATGTTGAACAGTGCGGCCGAAAGAAGCCTTGCCGAACTCCAACAGTGGTGCAAAACCACTCTCCTATTGTGCCACTGATGAGAACTGCACTGCTGGCCTTGGCATACAGTTGTTTAGTGGTAAAAATAAGCTTACGACCAACATTGTACATCTTCATGGCTGCCCACAGAGCTTAGTGCCATATTGTCAAATGCCTTCTTGAAGTCAACAAGGATTTGGTAGGTGTCCTGCTAGTGTTGAAAGTACTTCTCACATGGAACATGAAGATTGAAAATCTGTTCTTCTGGCACGAAAGCCAGCCTGTTCCTCAGTGATGATATTCTCTGCTTGTGGCTTCAATCTGTTCAATATGACTTTCAACATCACTTTGCTGGGATGGGTAATTAATTGTGTTATTTTGACACAATTACAGGTTGCCTTTCTTTGGCAGAGTGATGATTAGTGACAGTGTCCATGTAGAGGGACAGATCTTGTTGCAGATCTTGGTGAGTACATCTATTAGTATTTCTCCTCCTAATTACATCAGTTTGGCTGGGATGTTGTCAATACGTGTAGCCTTTCCGTTCTTGAGTGATTTCAAAGCTGTCTCCACTTCTTCATGCAGTATTAGAAAGTCATCCTCCTCTATGGAATCTGGGCTGTCTAGGACAGTAGGATCTCCATTTATCTGGCGGTTGTATAGATCAGAGAAGTAATTTGTCCACCTATTGATGATATCCTTTTCTTCTGTAAGACTGTTCCCTTCTTTGTCTTGAATTGTATTAGCTTTGGTCCATCTTTCCTTCATCAGATCTTTTACAATCTGGAAGGCTCGTTTGCTATTTTTATTATTGACTCACTTCAATTTTAGAGCATTGTTTTCGATCCATATCTCCTTGGCCACCTTCATTCCTTTCTTGATCTTTCTGCCAATCGCTCTGTAAGACTGTTCCCTTCTTTGTCTTGAATTGTATTAGCTTTGGTCCATCTTTCCTTCATCAGATCTTTTACAATCTGGAAGGCTCGTTTGCTATTTTTATTATTGACTCACTTCAATTTTAGAGCATTGTTTTCGATCCATATCTCCTTGGCCACCTTCATTCCTTTCTTGATCTTTCTGCCAATCGCTCTGTATTTATCAACTCCCTTAGTGCTGTTCTTATCTCTCTTGAATTCTCTTCTAATGTCACACATTTGTAGTATTTCATTTGTGACCCATGGTTTTATCTTCTTACAGTGTTTCCCAAGAATGTCCATTGCTGCCTCATTCATTACAGCATTGAAATTGTTGGTCAGTGTTTTTATGTCTTCCTCTTGAGCAAGCAGCGGAGCAAATTTTCCACCGATCATTGCTTGGAATGACTCCGCAATGCTTCGTTCTCTAAGTCTTTCTAAGTCAAACTAGATTCTGGTGGACTTTGGCCTGACGATTTTCCTTAGCTGCAGCCAAAAGTTTAGCATCACAAGGTTGTGATCACTTCCAATATCAGCACCAGGGAAGCTCTGTGTTTTAGCCCTGTTGATCCCAGAACTAAATCGGTTTTGCAGCATGATGTAATCAATCTGATAATGATGTAAACCATCAGGTGCATGCAATGTTGCTCTTCTGGATGCTTTATGTGCTCCTAATGTGTTTGCCAGAACCAGATTGTTATAGCTGGCAAACTCCAAAAGTCTCAGTCCTCTCTCATTAGTTGCCGCATTACAGAAAGGGCCATAATAATCTCGCCAATCTGCCCGTGTGTCAGTACTCACTGTACTATTCCAATCTCCCTGTACAATCGGGATATCTTTCTTGCGTACCTTATCGATTATGTCTTGAAGCTGATTGTAAAAAAAATCTTCAATTTGCTCATCATCATAGTCTGTTGTGGGGGCATAGATTTGTACCACCGTGATATTGAACAGTACTGCCTTTAGACGGAGGGAAATAAGCCTGCTGGATATTGGGTGGCATCCTAATACTGAATTCTTGACATTTTTAAGCACAAGAAATCCTACACCATTGACATGTTTGTCCTCCCCACTGTAATAGAGTACATGGCCTTCTTCCATTAGTACCTTTCCAAAGTTCTTCCATCTGACCTCAGCAATTCCTAGGAGGTGCCAGGTGTATTGTTCCATTTTGTATGAGTTCTTTCAACCTCCCTATTTGTCTCAATGTCCTTACATTCCATGTGGCTATGGTGATGTTATCTCTTCCATGGATCCTCTTTCTCTGGTAAGAAACGGTTGCAACCAATCCACTATGGACATGGTTGACTTGCTCATCATATGGTGTGTCTTGGGCAAATTTCTCACCTGGCGGAGCCCATCCCTCTCCAGGCAGCCCCTTTTTAGTCGCCTCTTACAACATGCAGGAGGAGCAGTGTTCCTATTCTGTCCCCGAACCCACAGGGGATTGGAAATCATTACTTGCCTTTAAAAATTGGGCCATACATACTCTGGATGAGTGATAGACTTTAACACATTAATACAAGTTCAACCAGTGTAGGTACAAGTAACAAAAACTGCTGGGTACAAATGTTTATTAATGTAATTAGCACAGCATGGGGAATGTGTAATGAAAGTTGAGCATGTTAATGTTCAAAATGAATAATACATAGGATCAGCATGTTGCCTGACAAATATTTGACCCTTTAGCAAGGAGTGTGCTGAAAAAGAAAAAACAGAGAACAGAAAAGCCTTTTTAACTCTCCACTTTGTTGCAAAGACTCATCACAAAGCTTATGTACATTCTATGCATGTGAAGAACAACTAGAACAACTGATTCCTTGATCAACAGTGAAAGACAAAGAACACTGAAACAGAATTTAAAGGGGCAGAACTACAACGAGTAGAAGAGTTATTTCTGAAAGGGAAAACACCCAAATGGAAGCCCTCATATAGGCAGTTACTTGTTCAGCCCCCAAATGAGGTAGGCAGTGTACAAAAATATAGTCCCTGTCCTGTAGAGTTTACAATCCATGAAACGTATCCAAAAGAATGAGGCCTGACCACATTGGCCAAAAAAATCCAACAAATGTTAATATAGCCAGAGTCCTAACACAGCAGCCCCTTCCCACAGATGGCCTCACCTATCACAAAACACTTTTGAGAACGCATCTCCACCTGAATCTTAGTTATACTGAAGCTAGGGTTGCCAACTTTATAACCGCACAAAACTGAACACCCTAGCACACCCCTTCCCAGAGGCCCCGCCCCTGCTCACTATTCCCCATCCTCACTCACTGGACTGGGGCAGGGGGTTGGAGTGTGGGAGGGGGTGAGGGCTCTATCTGGGGGTGCGGGTTCCAGGGTGGGCCAGAAATAAGGTGTTCAAGTATGGGAGGGGGCTCTGGGCTAGGGCAGGGAGTTGAAGTGTGGGAGGGGGTGAGGGCTCCAGCTGGGGATGTGGACTCTGGGGTGGGACTGGGAATGAGGTGTTTGGGGTGCAGGAGGGGGATCCAGGCTGGGGAGCCAAGGGATTTGGAGTGTGGTAGGGGGCTGCAGGTTGAGGCTGAGGTTGGGGTGCAGGGGTGCAGGAGGGGGTTTGGGCTCTGGGGTGGGGCCGGGGCCAGGAATAGTGAGGTGTGGGGGGGTAAGGGCTCTGGCTGGGGGTGTAGGCTGTGGGGTGGAGTCGGTGATGAGGAGCTTAGAATGCAGGATGGGGCTTCGGGTTTGGAGGGGGGCTCAAGGACTGGGGCAGGGGGTTGGGGTTCGGGTGTGGGCTTACCTCGGGCAGCTACCGGTCAGTGGCACAGAAGGGCTAACGCAGGCTCACTGCCTGTCTTAACTCTGTGCTATGCCCCAGTGCTCAGGGAAGGGGCAACGCACAGAGCCCTATGCCCCCCCCCCCCCCCCCGACTAGGAGCCGGACCTGCTGGACGCTTCTGGGGCACAGCACGATGCAAGGACAGGTAGGGACTAGCCTGCCTTAGCCCTGCAGCACCACTGAGTGGACTTTTAATGGCCCAGTCAGCAGTGCTGACCGTAGCTGCCAGGGTCCCTTTTTGACCAGGCTTTCCAGTTGAAAACCGGACATTTGGCAACCCTAATTTAAGCATTCAAGCAATGTACAGGGGCTTTAAAGCACTTCAAGCACCGAGTGGCATAAAGAGGCTTTAGTGTAAAGGAGAATCAACTGGTGCAGCAATGCATCTTTCCCATATTGGGCCTCAAGCGAATTCCACTTTGGAGAAAAGTGAGGGAACATTTCTTTGGCATATTTTATTTTAATGGCAGCCATTTTAAGCTGGTCACAGGTGTGGAATGTTATAGTAAGTCCCAGGGGGAAATGAGTGTGGGTAGAGTAGTGATGAGGTGGGGGATAGGTGCACGATAAATTGGATTTAGTAAACTTTTGTTTGTGATGGCAAATGAGTTAATGTAATTAATGGCGTAATTTATTTTGAAAAGTGTGCAAATTGAGAACGTTTGGAATTGGGGGGAGGATGGACTAGAAGACCTAATAGGTCTTTTCCATTTAGATCTTTTCTGATTCTATGACATAAGGGAGTATTGATATTAAGAATGGACATACAACCATGTGTATTTAGTTCTACTGCTGAAGCTTGTTGTTTTAGTGATCATAGCCTTAATTTTCCTGAGCAATGTTGAGAGGAGGAATGAAAAGGTCAAATTCTCTTTAAGATGTATTTGGAATCAGTTATTTTTTGCTTCTTGCTCAGTGATCAGGAAATTAACTCTTTTGTGAGCTTGCCATCTGTTCACATCATCACTTGATAACAAGAAAAAATCTTGCTCTCTCTGTATTGATTTCTATAGATAAATCCAGGTAAATTCAGTTAAAGAATTCACAGAGAAACATGAAAAGAAGCATTCCCATTTGTTTTCCTGAGATTGCATGTAGATTCTATGTGATCATGCTTGATCTCCATTTTGAGGACAAGGAGGAAGAGTTAAAAAAAAAGAAAAAAAAAGGAAATCTGTCTAAAAAATTTAGGAAGAAAAGGGGGAAAATGGAAAGAAAGAGACACAAGAAAGCAAATATTTCTTTCTGGTTGAAGGAACACTGCCAAAGGACAATAATACATATCCCTGATTTAGGATTTGTTTTTAAAAACTTTCCAAAACTTAACATGAATAGAAGAGTTGTCATGATTTTTTCTATAAGTGACTTTGTCGTTCTCTGTAATGCTTCAAATAGAAAACAGCAACATTGTTCTGGCACAGGAGAATCAAAACTGAAACTAATTATAAATCAATTGCTTCAATGGGGCTACACTAATTTGCATCTTCCAGATCTGGCTCTGTATTTATAATTTCTTTTCACTATCTGAGCTGAGTGAAATGCATAAAGAAAAATAAACAGCATAAATTGTGAGAAATAAACTACATTTTTAGAAATTTCAGTGATCTAGTTGCTAGGTTAAAATATGTATATGATTTAAACTGGACAAAGGTAGGCCCTGGGATCATATGATTGAAACTGATGTAGCTATTCGATCCAGAAGAAACAGATCATCTTCCTGTGTTTTCAAATTCATTTGAACTGCCTTGTAATCCCAGCAGCAATGGTAACAACGGGATATAATTAGATGGGAAAAATCAAAACAAAAAAGGAAACAAACTCAATATGAGGAAAATCTTTCAAACAATGAGATCTTTTTGATAGTAGAATAGTCTCCAAAGGAAAGAGTTAGAACCACATTGCTTGAAATATTTTAAAACTACACTAGAAAAAAGGAGGTATACTGTTGTGAAGGGTGGTGGAGTCATTGATCAAGAGTTTATACCCTTGGTATTTGTGAATCCAAATTATTTAACTGGACAACATCATCCTTGGAATCAGATGATGTCCTGAGCTAGTGATGAAGCCATCTGGGGCCATAATCTGTTGTTAAACATTCATTCTTCTTAAAGATTGTGTATGAGGGGTGTTGCTAGGTGTAGAGATGGGGGGTGGAGGAAGATGTCACGATAAGTTTCTTTAAAATTATAGCAGCAACCTAGGCAGAAGAGTATGGGGAAAGGGTTTAGGTAGAACCTATGCAATTAATAAAGAGCAAAAGAGAGCAGCTGTTGGGATGATACTGTTTTAGTTTTTTTTTTCTCAAAATATTGAACAAAATTAGTTAATGAAAATTATTTACTTTTTGACATTCAAAATGAAAACTTCCAAAACAAAAACTTGTTTTGATTTTTTGTTTGTTTGTTTTACCCGTCTCCTCTCTCTCCCCTCCTTGTTTTCTCTTTTTTTTAAAAAGAGGAATAAAAGGGGCGGGGACAGGCATAAAAACAGAAAATGGAAATTATCCCACTAGTACAAACTAAAGAATTAAAAAAAACTGAAAATTGTGATAGTGAAATGTTGTTTTTTTCTAACAAAAATATCAAACTTTTGAGAAAAAATATTTTCAGTTAAACCTTGTTGTTTATTTTTTAAAAAAAAGCCTTTACATTAATTTTTTTTTGCCAAACCTACTGGTCTTGTTATCCTGATAAAGTCTCTAGTGAAGAATTTGAAAAGATGAGTTTGTGATGCTTTACTATTGTCAAATGACAAAAATGCAACCCTGTCCATAAAAACAGATTGTTAAAAACATGATTTGTAATTAATTTAATTGCATAAGAAAATAGAGATTTTTATCTTGTCAAATTTGAAAATCATTTCCTTAAACATAATTGGGGCAATTTTCATTAAATGCATAATAGTATTTATTATGATTAATGAAAACATTAATATGTTTCTTGTAATAGTTTAAACATTATTTTCCACACACAGGCTAAGCCATACAAAAGATTGTTTGTTTTTAAATTGTTTTTAAATAAGGATGACAAATATGCAAAGCTGGTTAGTTGTTCCTTCCATTTTCCTCTATAGGATAGGATTATATCAATTATGGGGCAAAAAAGGAAAAACTGTAGATCAATGCAATCATTGTGGAAGCATATCTCTCACTAAGTATTATTAACGATGCAATCTTGACTGAGAAAGATTAGTAGAGATTTGCAGCTGATTGCATTCCAGGAGACACATGGTTATTTAAGGCTATAGTTATGTCAAAAAATCCCTGAAGCAAAATGAGCTATGTACTCAGAAGTAAGACATCTGTGCAAAATATTTTCCAGGGAAAACAAAGTCAGAAGGTTTTGCATTTCATTTTAAATTAAACAAGTCACCAACTCTTCACCTTTACAGTTTTACATATGTTTTAAGGAATCCTTCTCTCACACATGAGAGTGAAGACATGAGAGTCAAAAGGTTAAATTCAGAGGTGAAAGTAAGCTGGTACAGCATATCAGCAAGAGCCGGTATGGCGTACCAGCTTCCCCAGGCAGCAATTTAAAGGGCCTGGGGCTCCCAGCAGCAGCTGGAACCCCAGGCCCTTCAAATTGCTGCCAGAGCCCCCCTGCCAGAGCCCCTGGGTAGCGGAGGTGACCGTGCCCCCTGGGGCTCGGGTGGCAATTTAAAGGATCTGGGGCTCCCGCCGCCGCTACCGCCCCGAGCCCTTTAAATTGCCGCTGGAGCCCCGCTGCTGGAGCCCTGGAGTAGCGGCGGTGGGACTCCAGCGGTGATTTAAAGGGCATGGGGCTCCCAGCTGCCGCTACCACAGTGGAGCCCCGAGCCCTTTAAATCTCCAGCAGAGCTCAGAACCCTAGGTAGCGGTGGCAGCTGGAAGCCACCGGGGCAATGTGGGCGATTTAAAGGGCCTGGGGCTCTGCTGCGGTAGCGGCAGCCGGGTGCCCCAGGCCCTTTAAATCACCGTTGGAGCCCCGCCGCCGCTACCCCAGGGCTTCGGCAGCGGGGCTCCAGCGGTGATTTAAAGGGCCCAGGGCTCCAGCCACCGCTACCGCAGAGGAGCCCTGGGCCCTTTAAATTGCTGACAGCTCTGGCAGCGGGGCTGCAGCATCGATTTAAAGGACCCAGGGTGGTAGTGGCGCCCGGAGCCCTTTAAATCGCTGCCCCAGCCCCACTGCCGGAGCCCCAGGGTAGTGGCGGCAGATGGGAGCTCCTGGGGCTCCGTTGGCAATTTAAAGGGCCCAGGGCTCCACTGCGGTAGCAGCAGCCGGGAGCCCCTGGCCCCTTAAATCACTGCTGGAGCCCCCGGCCGCTGCTGCTACCTTGGGGCTCCTGGCAGCAGGGCTCAGGCGGTGATTTAAAGGGTCTAGGGCTCCACTGCGGTAGTGGCGGCCGGAGTCCTGGGCCCTTTAAATGGCCCCTGAGCCCTGAGGCTTCCAGCCACCTCCGCAGCTTGTAGCTCCGGCAGTGATTTAAAGGGCCCCTGGCTCCCAGCCGCTACTACTGCAGCCAGAGCCCTGGGCCCGGCCTCTAAAGGCCCTGCCTCTTCCAGTTGAGGCCACACCTTTCTGGTTGAGGGCCCCCGCCCGCCGCGGACTCCAGCATTCTGGTAAGTCCTTTCAGTTACTTTCACCCATGGTTAAATGCCACTTGTTGTAAGATACCTCTGTGGGATAATCAGAAGCTGAAGTAGCAGAAAAAGCAGGAGCAACAAGCCATATATCCTTCACCTCCAAAGAGTCAATAACATCATTCCTCAAGAAGAAGCCTATCAATATCAGTCCTGTGAATATTCCTTACTACTTAGTAATATATGCATCAGCATGTAAGCATGAAGTGCATTTTTATTACTTCCTCATTTGGGGGAGGGCAGTAGACAGAGAGGGCCTTATGGGTGGGCAACATGGACAACTTCCCAGGGCACGATGGTAAAGAGTTGTGCGTGCTTAATCTGTGCTGGGGCTCACCAGGACTGAACCACAGAACCTCTAGGCTTGGTAGTTCATAACCCTGGCACCTGTTGGCTCCTGGCCGGCAGCCACCGCTCTCCGGACATCAGGGTCAAGCGGCAAGGAGTGTGCCTGGGGTGCAAAAGGGAGCTCAGGGAAATGGTGGGAGGGAGTCAGCAGGGGCTGAGAGGGGGGAGCCCGGGAAGGCAGCAGGGTCCAGGGGCAATGGGGGAATGGGTGAGTGGCTAGGGGTGCCAAAATACAAGTTTGTTCAGGGTGCTATTCTCCCTAAGGCTACCCCTGATATTCTCCTCTACCTGAGAAGAAGGAATTTGAAGAGGGATCTCCTACTGCCCAGGCGAGTGCCCTAATCTATGGGCCACAGAAATGAAAGGGGGCTCCCTAATACTTGTTCCTTGAAGCTGTTCCACTTGAATTAACTATTCTTTGGGTGAGTCCTAGGGCAAGGCTCCCTGTACTGTCTCTTGAATGGCTGAGAAGCTGTTCCAAGAGGGCTCTTCTGCACCTTGGCTGTGAGTGCTAACATTTGGTGCATAGAGCTGAAGAGCTCCCTCAGTCTTGCCTCTTGAAGTTGTTCTGTCTCACTTAAATATTCTTTTGGCCAGGTCAAGAGTCTGTATTCTGATGGTTAGGGTACTTGCTTGGGTTGTTGGAGAGCCTGGTTCAAATCCATCTGCTCATTCAGCAGCAGTTTGCACAGGGATTTCCTGCCTCCTGGATGACTGCCCTTTGGAGTGGGACATCCTTGTCCAAACTCCCTCTCACAGGAGGCCATTGTCTTCTTTGGACAGGAACAGGATGTGGACAGGGATTGCCCACTCTCGGTGGGTGTTCCCAGTTCACACCCCTTGCCAGAGAAAGAGGGGGGGGGACCTGGGGTCTCCCACAGCCTTGGGGGGAGGGGAACAAAAGAGTGATTGGGGTCTTTTCTGTGCCCCCAATTACTAGTTAATTAAAAGAGCAAGACTCACTCCAAATAGCCCACAGTTCAGTAACAAGCAGTTATAGTTCAGATCACCTCTACGGTGGTAAAGAGGGGATTTGAACCAGGGTCACTTACACCCTAAGGGCATCCCATAACCCTGATACCACAGAGGGACTTAGAGGCAGACTTTGGCCCAGTTAACATGTAGTTAAAGTGGAACAACTTCAACAGAAAAAGCTCAAGGAGCTCCCACATCAGAATAGCTCCCAACCCAGTGCATCGGTCATTCACTTGCGAGGTAAGAGAGTAAGGTTCAAATCTCTTTCTGTTTGCTGACATGGGGATTTGAATCCACAGTGCCCTAATTTTTAACCAGGCACCCAAACCACTGCACTACAGAAAGATTAGCAGGTTGGCACTGGCCCAATTATTATTTAGTGATAGTGGACCGGCTTCAATAGGAAAGACTGAGGGAGCCCCCACATCAGAACACCTCCTAGTCAAGCAGCTAGGACATTCGCTTAAGAAGAGGGAGATGCTATTTAAGTCCTTCCTGAGCAAGCTGACAGGAGAGGTGAACCAGTCTCACCCACATGCTGGGTGGCCATTACCCAAACAGTTGGACTACACAGGGATTCTTGGCTAATTGTGGGCCCAATTACTATTTAATGGAACTGGCACAGGCTCAAGACACTGCAAACAGCAACCCACATCAGCCTATCCCATAGGTCAGTGACTGGGGTACCCACTTGAGACAATGCACACTCCCCCTTTTCAAATCCCTTCTGATCAGGCTCACGGGAGCGGGGAGGAGGGGAGAAATTGAGCCACATTCTACCATTTCCCGGGTTCCCAGCTCGCTTTGTGTTCCACAGCCAGGAAGCCCTCAGGTGATTCCTCTATTTAATGTGAGATTGTTAAGTAGCTGCCTCATGTCCCCACAAAACGGCCTAGGAATGGGAAAGAAGGCTCCTGTGTACCCTTTTGTGACAAAGTGGGACTATTTTGTAATATGTTTAGCAAGCCTATATATGCCTTAGTTTCCCTTTTATGCTGCAGTGTTACCTGGTGGGTGGAAAAGGCCTGTTGCTCTCGGGGCAGGCTAATACACAGGTGTGAATGACATCTAGCTGTCTGGGACTAAGTGGGACATTGGAAAAAGAGGGGCTGGTGACTTAGGCCTCCCCATAAAAGGAGCCTCAGAAGACAGTGGCTACACCAATGCCTGCACATTAACACCTAGCAACCAACAACTCAGAGGGACAGGTACTGCCCCATTTCTCCTTAAGGAGCCTGAACAGCATTTCCCCAGCTTGAGAAGAAAGCAGTTGGGGGTGAGGTGGGGGTGATAAGAAGGTGTGCGATAAGAACTGGCACCTAGAGCCCAACAAAGGAAGTAAAATGGAGGGAGACAGACAGAGCTTGAACCAAGGGGTTCACTGCAGCCTGGCTGGGCTCTGGGTTAACCAGCCTGGGCTGTGCTCTAACCTTCAGGTCTCTGTACTGCCCTCAGGGCTTCCTAGGTGGTGGGCCAGTTGACCAATAAAGTCGGCTGCACAATGCTGTGGGGATGTCAATGCAAATACTTGGTGAGGCACATTAATCCCTGTCGAGCATTCACGACTCCATCAGGGCTCTGTCTCGAGCAGACTCACCGAACAGAGCTCAGGATGGGAGGCAGGCATGATGTGGGCGCAGAGGTGCAGCCTAAGGAGACAGTGAAGCCACATGGCTTACCCTGGCAGGAGAGCAAGTCAGGGCAGAAGCAGATTAAGATTTATTGGGGCCCTGAGCACAAAGATCATTTGGGCTCCCAGACATCCTCCCTGCCACAGGGTCCTGCCCCTGCTCCTCCTCTTCCCCCAAAGCCATGCCACTTGGCCCAGCTTTTGGCCAGGTGATGGGAAGAGCTGCCCAGGGAGTCTGGGCTGCCGTGGGGAGCCATGGACCCTCCACCTAACCTGGGTGGCACACCCTGGGGGGGGTAAGGACACGGGCTGCTCTAGGGCACCCTGCCTCCCCGCCCTGCCCAGGGAAGGTGCCGGGCTCGGGGTGCCCCACAGCTGCCCTGGTTCCCTGGATGGCTCTTGTTACAGCATAGGGCAGTGGTCCTCAAACTGTGGGGGTGCCCCACCATAGAGGAGCATGGAGGAATGCTTAGGGGATGCAGAGGGGCCCGGTTCAGCCCCCATGTGGAGTAGGAACACCATCCAGTTCTGCTGTGCCCCCTGCTCTGGCCCCGCCGCAGCCCTTGCCTCAGCTTCACCTCCGGCCCCACTCCCAGTCATGGACCCTGGCTCCACCACAAACCCCAGCTCCCACTCCCGTCTCTGGCCCGGGGGCGGGGGAGGGGACACTAAGTCTGATCACCAGTTGGCACGACTAATTGGGACAAATGCCCAGGTTTGCGAAAAAGGGGCTCAGGGGTGGGGATGCGGGGCAGCGCTTGGGCTAGCCCTGCACATGTGAGGAGGGGGAATTTGGCTAGTGGCTTGAGCCAGCTCCACACGGGGGTGGGGGCTCGGGCCAGCGCCATGAAGAGGGGCAGGGAGGGGGGAGAGGGGCTCAGGCCACCTGTGTGCAGGGGAAACTGGGGGGGGGGGGGCAACGAGGAGGGGGGCTTGGGCCCACACCATGCAGGGAGGGGGGAAGGGGGGGGCTCGGGTCAGCGCTAGGCGGGGAGGGAGGGAGAGAAGGTCAGGACAGCTCCATGCAGGGTGGGGGGTGTGGATGTGGGGATGGGCTCAAGCCAGCACCATGTCAGGATCGGGCAAGCGGTTCGCCTATTGCGAGGAGCAAGGGGTGGGGGGTGGGGGAGGGTGGTGCGACGCATACACTCCCTCCACAGCGCTGTCTTCCAGCCTGGCCAGGGGGAAGTGCCTCAGGGAGACTAGGAGGAGCAGGGCCAAGAGGAGGGGGTGGGGGGAGCAGGGGCCAGAGTGCTAGTGCGCCTGCGCGGGTCCCCACATTGGCATGGGCCCTGTAGGCCCTTATGGTAATCCAGCACTGAGTGAGGTACACCGAAAGGGGTTCCTCCTAGATCCAATTCCAAATGTAGCACTGAGCTTAGGGAATCTGTGGCACCTTTACCCATTGGTTAGGGTGCTCATCTGTGGTGTGGTGAACCATGCTTCACTAGTCCTCCCTGCCTGATGAAGCTAAGGGATCTGACGAGGGCTCTGCACTGCCCAGGGGAGTGCCCTAATCTATGGGCCACAGAACCTCAGGAGAGGGTCGGGCGCATGGGCAGGTCGTGACACCTGCATTTGGGAAGGCTGGGCATGAGTGCCACAAGTGCCCTAGAACTATGGGGGGCACTGGTGTCTGGGCTGTGCCCCTTTCTTCCCCACTGCTGTTCAGCCTCCTCCTACTCTTGCCTCTCCACCCCCACAGCCTCCCCCACTCACCTCTCTGCCCTCTCCCCTGAGGGCCCCTCCGCCCGCCTGCCAGCCATTCATGCCTACCTCCCCCCAAAGGCTTCATGCCAGCCAGTCATGCCTCTCCACCCAGGGGGCTCTTAGGGGAGGGCGCCAGAGGCATGAGGGGTGGGCAAGGGGCTACTGGGGAAGAGGCAGACCAGCAACAGGAAGAGCCAGAGTGCGGGCACGGCCATGGGGGAAGAGGCCCAGTGGGCGCAGTGCCTCCGAGTGCAGCATTGGGGGCGGCTACAGCTCGGGCACAGCTCCGGCACTCTTTTGGGTGGCACGCTCCAAAGGCGCCAGGTTGGCACGTCTCCAAAGAGAGGTGCATCGTATCCTCTTTGGGGAAGCTTAGCCTCTCCTGGCCTCTTATACCTACTGCCATGAGCGGGGTGGTGCTCCCTCACGTTGTCTCTTGAAGCTGCTGCATTTGACATAACTATTCTTTAGGCTAGCAAGCAGGTGAGGCTCCTTGTCTAGGCCAGTAGCATGTGGGCAATGCTGGGTCAACGCCGCCCTGTGCCCCTTAAGAGAGCGTTTGATCAAGTAGTTCCTGCACCCTGGCTGTGCATCCAATCTTTGCGCTAGTGTAATGAAGCAGCTCCATGACACTTACCTCTTGAACTAACTGTCTTTGGTTCAGCCTCATGGTACATCTCCCTCTACAGGTTGTTGGTTAAACTCCAAGGTTGAGTGAAATGGTGGATTAGCCACTGGGACTGTGCCTGAAAAATGGGCAGCCTGGTGCCCACACCTGTTCTGCCCACCCTGGGCTCCTCCTGGGGAGTGGGGTCGGGCACAGGGGCTTGCCACGTTCCGCCCGCCCACCCAGCACTCCTGCCAAGAAGCCCCCACGCCCAGACTCCCTAGCAGTGCCAGGCGCGAAGGCTGAGCTCGGCAAATCCCAAATCTCTGCACCCTAACCCAGCTTCACGGCAGGAGTGCTGGGTGGGAGATGGGGGTGGGGGAAGGTAAAATCCTGCACCCCAACCCCATTTTCCTAGCAGGAGTGCTGGGGGTGCGGGGAATGCAGGTGAGGAGGGGCCGCCACTTGCTCTGGCTCAGGGTCCCACAAACCCCCTAATCTGCCTCTGGCTGGATGTGTAGGAGTTGCTGGTTCAAACCCTCTTGGTCAGTGGTTTGGAAAGGGAGGTCCTGAGGCACTAGAGTGTAGCCTGGTCTT
Organism: Chelydra serpentina; assembly: GCA_037349315.1. Classification (NCBI taxonomy): domain Eukaryota; kingdom Metazoa; phylum Chordata; order Testudines; family Chelydridae; genus Chelydra; species Chelydra serpentina. Next base: position 37,445,350 of record JBAIAC010000042.1, read on the forward strand.
TAGGCTATAGTGCTACAGTGGTTCCTTGAAGCTGTTCCACTTGAATTAACTAATTTGGCTTTGGGCCAAATGTAGGCCAGATTCCCTCTACGGCGTTGTGGTTGAGCTTCAAGCCTGGTATGTGGGAGAGACTGGTTTGCATTCTCCCCCCCACCCCCCCTGCCTTCTGGCAAGCTGTTTGAAGAGTGCTCTTCTGCAGCCTAGCTATTGGCCTTTGTGTTTGGCGCATAGCACAGAGGGTCTCCTACATGAAATGAAGCGGTTCCTCATGACAAATAATCTTTTGGCTAAGTTAAGTCAGATTCATGCTGTAGTCTGGTGGTTAGGGTACACAGTTGGGTTGTTGGAGATCCTGGTTCACATACCCAGTCTGCATTGTTCAGCAGTGGTTTGTACAGGGATTTCTGGTGACTACGCTTTGGGCTGGGACAGCCTTATCCCAACTATTACCCTTAGGAAGGACTAATGACGCACCCGAGTTTGGCAGAAAGCAGCACGTTTAGTATACTGATAGCTAAGTTCAAAAGAAGGGGGAGGGTCACACTTGCATAGTCATGCTTCCCGGACAGGCACGGCCCTGGAGATATCAGGATCTTTCAAGGTAAGTGTCCCTCAGCGCAGTGATGGATGGTGCGATGAAGGTAAGTCTTCCCGAGGCACGATGGAATGTAATGCGGCGAACCACTGGCCAGGTGGTTCAGGCAAAGGTCCTTCACGGGAGGTACAATCTTGTGAGTGCACTCCTGGAAGGGAGGGATAGCTCAGTGGTTTGAGCATTGGCTTCCTAAACCCAGGGTTGTGAGTTCAATCCTTGAGGGGACCATTTAGGGATCTGGGGCAAAAATTGGGGATTGGTCCTGCTTCGAGCAGGGGGTTGGATTAGATGACCTCCTAAGGTCCCTTCCAACCCTGATATTCTATGATATGATTCCTTACTCTTTTAAGGACCTGCTCCTCCTGGCCTGCGACTAGAGATGACTTGGGCGCGTCTGGTTGGTGACACTCCACCTCAGGCAGTGTCCATGCCGTAGGCATGTGATCGCTGCCTAATCAGAGTCCCAGACACCTTGTCTATTTGGGACCTTTTCTTATCTTCCAGCTGCTCAAGCAGCACATTCATCCCACAGGCATTCCAGGAGGGAGGGGGAGAGAGAAAGCCACTTCACAGGTATTAAAAGAGGGAGAGGAGACAAAAAGGGGGGAGGTGTAACAGACCTTTTGAACCTATAGGTTATACAGAGCATAGTCATACAGAGCATACAGATCACTGCTGCTCCTACAACACAAACCACCTCTCTTTCTCAAGCAGCCATTGTCTTCTTGGGACAGAGAGGGGATTTGGACAGGGATTGTCCACCTCTGGCTCTCCATGGGTGCGCCCAGTTCACACCCCAGGCCAGAGAAGCAGGGTGACTTGAAGTCTCCCACAGCCTGGGTGCATATCCTAGGCACTGGTGGGACAAAAGAATGAGTGAGGTCTTTTGTATGAGTCCAATTACTAGTTAATTAAAAGAGCAACACTCACTCTAAATAGTTTGCACTTCAGTGACAAGCCCTTATACCTCAAGCACCAGAGCCCCTCTACAGGGGCAGATGGGGGATTTGAACCCTAGTCACTCACATCTCAGAGGAGTCCCATAGCCCTGATACCACAGAAGAACTTGTTAGTAGCCCAGGGCCCAGTTAACATGTAGTTAAAGTGGAACAGCTTCACTAGACAAGACTGAGGGAGCTCCAATGTCAGAATGCCTCCTACTCTGGCACTTCGGGTTAATAACAGAAAGGGGATTTGAACCAGTAACTTTCCCTGTTTTAGGCCAGTATACAGACCACTATCCAACCCCTCAATAGTAGCTAACTGTGGCCTAATTACTATTGAGTTATTTAATGAAGCCACAAGCCACAACAGTGAGCCTGCCCATTAGACTAGCTTCCAGCCCATCACTTAGGCCATTCTCTTGAGGGGTAAGAGATCAAGGATCAAATCTGCTCAGCAAGAACAAAAGGGATTTGAACCAGAACCATCCCTCACCTGGGGAAGTACACAAAGCACTCAACTACCAGGGACTCTTGCTTTGCTCTCTGACTCTTTGGCCCAATGGCCAAGGGAGTTTCCCCCACATCAGAATACCTTCTAATCCCGCAATTAGGCCATTCACTTGAGAAGAGGGAGACAGCTCTTTAAGTCCCTCCTAAGCAAACAAAATGGGGAGTTGAATCAGTCTCAGCCACATGCTTGGTAAGTACTCAAACCACTGGACTACAGTGGGATTCTTGGGTAGCTGGTGGCCTAATTACCAGGGCTGTCCTTAGGATTTATGGCACCCTACGCAGTATTTTTTAATTGGTGCCCCTATGCCCAACTGCAGCCCGGGCTCACAGTTGGGGAAGTGGGGGGAGGAACAAGGCAGCAAGGATACCGAGCCTCCCAGGATGCCTCATGGCGGTGGAGAGTCACAGTTTCCCACAGAAATCCCCATATCCTCTCCCTCACACAGAATGTGCAGCACCGATGGATTTGGCTCTGTGAATACGGCCCTTGCCTAAGGAGCCTTCAGTGTGCACTGGGTGTGCGGAAGCTGACCCACGCTTACCTGCTGTCATAGGCGGTGGGTGAAGCTGCCACTTGGGGAGGCTAGCTCCCCAGCCCACCTGTGGCCCCACCCATACTCCACCCGTGCTCTGCCCCAGGCCCTACCCCCACTCTGCCTAGGCCCCACCTTCTCCCCAGTCTCCCTCCTCTCTTCCCTCCCCCTCCCTGATCACCCCCTTCCAGCCAAATCCCTGAATCCAAATGAAGCAAATAACATTTGAAAAAAACAATCTGCAATTTCTTTCTAAAGAAAATGGAGCACGTTTTCCACTGCATGACAGAAGGTGAAGATTGGACATGCAGAAGGTACCTAATTAAAAGCACTAAACGTGGGAATAAAAAATGTCAATCACAGGTTGTTTTTTTACTGTACCCTGAAGTCTGTCAGAGCTTTATTTGCAAAAACTTTGTAGTAAGGGCAATTCAGGTGTCCTATTGAATATAACATTAAATATTATGGAATACATGATGCAGTTCTCTGTTTTACATTTTCTTAATCAGTATTTCTAAACTGATTTTATATTTTAAATGTACTTTAAGACTTCATAAAGTAATCATTCCAGATTACTACATATTTAACTCACTGAAACAAAGACATTTCAAATTAATCAGTCTCAGAGTTTTAGTGTGTTAATAACAATGTTCATTGATTTTAGAAAAAGGGAACATTAATTTACTTTGTGTGATCTCTATAACAATAGACATGTTTATGACATTTCACCAACCTTAAAAATATGTTTCCAAAGATTTTAGGCATAACAAAGGATTTTATATCTTACTAAGGTACTGATTTTGCTAGAGGGGTCTCTTAAAACTAGTTAATCAAATAGTCAAGTAGAGAAAGGGGAACTCGTTTGTCCAGCTATCTGGCAGGAAAGGGGTGTTGACCCTTAAGGGCTCAATTCAACAGCAGGGTGAAGGGAGAAAGGGATGGACAGGAAGACTTTGGAAGCAAGTTTTTGTACCATAGTAATTAAAAATTAAATGTGTATTTTAGATAAGGGTGGAAGGATTTATTTAAAAAAAAACTATAGGAGATCCGAGCATTTAAGGCTAAAGACGAATACTCAGATTGTGCATCTAAAAATCTATGCAAGATTTTTTAGAGATGTGATTTTATCATCTTCAGCAACACACTAATGAAATATTTTTAAAGCAAATTTTAAACTAAGGTCTGTAGACTACATGTTCTGAGTAAATGTTCCGAGAGGTGTGCTGCTTGCCAGGGGCTAGGATTCGTGATGTGACGGAGAGACTGCCGAGACTCATCAAGCCCTCAGATCGCTACCCCTTCCTGCTTCTCCACGTGGGCACCAATGATACTGCCAAGAATGACCTTGAGCGTATTACTGCAGACTACGTGGCTCTGGGAAGAAGGATAAAGGAGTTTGAGGCGCAAGTGGTGTTCTCGTCCATTCTCCCTGTGGCAGGAAAAGGCCGGGGTAGAGACCGTCGAATCGTGGAAGTCAACGAATGGCTACGCAGATGGTGTCGGAGAGAAGGGTTTGGATTCTTTGACCATGGGATGGTGTTCCAAGAAGAAGGAGTGCTAGGCAGAGACGGGCTCCACCTGACGAAGAGAGGGAAGAGCATCTTTGGAAGCAGGCTGGCCAACCTAGTGAGGAGGGCTTTAAACTAGGTTCACCGGGGGAAGGAGACCAAAGCCCCGAGGTAAGTGGGGAAGTGGGATACCGGGAGGAATCACAAGTAGGTGAGTGCAAGAGGGGAGGGCTCCTGCCCCATACTGGGACAGCAGGACGATCGGTGAGTTATCTTAAATGCCTATACACAAATGCAAGAAGCCTGGGGAACAAGCAGGGAGAACTGGAAGTCCTGGCACAGTCAAGGAATTATGACGTAATTGGAATAACAGAGACTTGGTGGGATAACTCACACGATTGGAGTACTGTCATGGATGGATATAAACTGTTCAGGAAGGATAGGCAGGGCAGAAAAGGTGGGGGAGTTGCGTTGTATGTAAGAGAGCAGTATGACTGCTCAGAGCTCCAGTATGAAACTGCAGAAAAACCTGAGAGTCTCTGGATCAAATTGAGAAGTGTGAGCAACAAGGGTAATGTCGTGGTGGGAGTCTGCTACAGACCACCAGACCAGGCGGATGAGGTGGACGAGGCTTTCTTCCAGCAACTAACAGAAGTTACTAGATCACAGGCCCTGGTTCTCATGGGTGACTTTAATCACCCCGACATCTGCTGGGAGAGCAATACAGCGGTCCACAGACAATCCAGGAAGTTTTTGGAAAGTGTAGGGGACAATTTCCTGGTGCAAGTGCTGGAGGAACCAACTAGGGGAAAAGCTCTTCTTGACCTGCTGCTCACAAACAGGGAAGAAATAGTAGAGGAAGCAATAGTGGATGGGAACCTGGGAGGCAGTGACCATGAGATGGTCGAGTTCAGGATCCTGACACAAGGAAGAAAGGAGAACAGTAGAATACAGAGCCTGGACTTCAGAAAAGCAGACTTTGACTCCCTCAGGGAACTGATGGGCAAGGTCCCCTGGGAGAATAACATGAGGGGGAAAGGAGTCGAGGAAAGCTGGCTGTATTTTAAAGAAACCTTATTGAGGTTGCAGGAACAAACCATCCCGATGTGTAGAAAGAAAAGTAAATATGGCAGGCGACCAGCTTGGCTTAACAGTGAAATCCTTGCTCGTCTTAAACACAAAAAAGCAGCTTACAAGAAGTGGAAGATTGGACAAATGACCAGGGAGGAGTATAAAAATATTGTTCAGGCATGCAGGAGTGAAATTAGGAAGGCCAAATCACACTTGGAGTTGCAGCTAGCTGGAGATGTTAGGAGTAACAAGAAGGGTTTCTTCAGGTATGTTAGCAACAAGAAGAAAGTCAAGGAACGTGTGGGCCCCTTGCTGAATGAGGGAGGGAACCTTGTGACAGAGGATGCGGAGAAAGCTAGTGTACTCAATGCTTTTTTTGCCTCTGTCTTCACAGACAAGGGCAGCTCCCAGATGGCTGCACTCCGCAGCACGGTATGGGGAGGAGGTGACCAGCCCTCTGTGGAGAAAGAAGTAGTTCGGGACTATTTAGAAAAGCTGGACGAACACAAGTCCATGGGGCCGGATGCACTGCATCCGAGGGTGCTAAAGGAGTTGGCCAATGTGATTGCAGAGCCATTGGCCATTATCTTTGACAAATCATGGCAATCGGGGGAGGTCCCGGATGACTGGAAAAAAGCTAATGTAGTGCCCATCTTTAAAAAAGGGAAGAAGGAAGATCCGGGGAACTACAGGCCAGTCAGTCTCACCTCAATCCCCGGAAAAATCATAGAACAGGTCCTCAAGGAATCAATTTTGAACCACTTAAAGGAGGGGAAAGTGATCAGGAACAGTCAGCATGGATTCACCAAGGGCAAGTCATGCCTGACTAACCTAATTGCCTTCTATGATGAGATAACTGGCTCTGTGGATGAGGGGAAAGCAGTGGATGTGCTATTTCTTGACTTTAGCAAAGCTTTTGATACAGTCTCGCACAGCGTTCTTGCCAGCAAGTTAAAGAAGTATGGGCTGGATGAATGGACGGTAAGGTGGATAGAAAACTGGCTGGATGGTCGTGCTCAACGGGTAGTGATCAATGGCTCCATGTCTAGTTGGCAGCCAGTATCAAGTGGAGTGCCCCAAGGGTCGGTGCTGGGGCCGGTTTTGTTCAATATCTTCATCAACGACCTGGAGGATGGTGTGGACTGCACCCTTAGCAAGTTTGCAGATGACACTAAACTGGGAGGAGTGGTTGATACGCTGGAGGGTAGGGATAGGATACAGAGGGACCTAGACAAATTAGAGGATTGGGCCAAAAGAAATCTGATGAGGTTCAACAAGGACAAGTGCAGAGTCCTGCACTTAGGACGGAAGAATCCCATGCACTGCTACAGACTAGGGACCGAATGGCTGGGCAGCAGTTCTGCAGAAAAGGACCTAGGGGTTACAGTGGACGAAAAGCTGAATATGAGTCAACAGTGTGCCCTTGTTGCCAAGAAGGCTAACGGCATTTTGGGCTGTATAAGTAGGGGCATTTCCAGCAGATCGAGGGATGTGATTATTCCCCTCTATTCGGCACTGGTGAGGCCTCATTTGGAGTACTGTGTCCAGTTTTGGGCCCCACACTACAAGAAGGATGTGGATAAATTGGAAAGAGTCCAACGGAGGGCAACAAAAATGATTAGGGGGCTGGAGCACATGACTTATGAGGAGAGGCTGAGGGAACTGAGATTGTTTAGCCTGCAGAAGAGAAGAGTGAGGGGGGATTTGATAGCTGCTTTCAACTACCTAAAAGGGGGTTCCAACGAGGATGGATCTAGACTGTTCTCAGTGGTAGAAGATGACAGAACAAGGAGTAATGGTCTCAAGTTGCAGAGGGGGAGGTTTAGGTTGGATATTAGGAAAAACTTTTTCACTAGTAGGGTGGTGAAGCACTGGAATGGGTTACCTAGGGAGGTGGTGGAATCTCCTTCCTTAGAGGTTTTTAAGGTCAGGCTTGACAAAGCCCTGGCTGGGATGATCTAGTTGGGGTTGGTCCTGCTTTGAGCAGGGGGTTGGACTAGATGACCTCCTGAGGTCCCTTCCAACCCTGAGATTCTATGATTCTATGATTCTATGAAATATTACAGTAATGCAAAACTGTTTGTGTCAGTAAATTCAGAAAATGACTATATACCTGGTGATTGGCAAATGGCTTCATTACCACTTGAATGGCTCTTTAACAGTTTCAGTGTTGTGCTAATAGGTCTGGCAGGCTGGAAGGCATTTTCACTTTTAAATTACTAGATCCCCTCTGGAGGAAGACTCCACAGGCTGCAGCACCTAGCTAGCTGTGGGAGCATGCAGGCAGGCTCAGAACAGGGATAGGAAGAGGCTGGAGGGTGGACAATAAGACCCAGGGGTGCCCCACATTTTCAGGTGCCCTAGGCAGCCGGGTATGCTGCATATGCCTAAGGACGGCCCTGCCAATTATTGTTTAATGAAAGTGGCACAGGCTCAAGAAGCTGCAAAGAGAAACCCCCATCCAAGTATCCCTTAGATCAGCATGTGGGGCATTCACTTCAGAGAACACACCACAAAACAGCCAACCTTTTGTTACAAAGTGGGATTATTTTGTAATATGTTTATCAAATCCATGTGGGCCTCAGTTTCCCCTCTATTCAGCATGGTTACCTAACAGGTGGAAAAGGACAGTTGCTCTCAGGACAGGTTAAGATACAGATGTGAATGACACCTAGCTGTCTGGTATTAAGTGGGTCATTGGAAAAGAAGGGGCTTGGGCCTTAGGTCCCCATATCAATGGTGCATCTGCGAGGACAAGGGCGAAGCCAATTGTCCAGACATTAACACCTAGCAACCAACAACCCAGAGGGACATGGACTTCCCTACCTGTGCTCAAGGAGCCTGAACAGCATTTCCCCAGCTTGAGAAGAAAGGATTGGGGAGCTGGACGATAAGAGAAGGAGATGCAACTCTCACCTGGAGCCTGAAATCAAAGGAAGTAAAATGGAGGGAGACAGACAGAACTTGAACCAAGGGCTTAACTACAACATGGCCGAGCTCTGGGTTCAACAGAACGGGCCGTGCTTTAACCTTCAGTTCTCTGTACTGCCCTCGGGGCTTTCTAGGTGATGGGCCAGTTTATTAATAAAGCCCAGTGTTTGGACAACAGCGTTAGTGTGTGAATGCAAATGCTTGGTGAGGCACGCTAATCCCCGAAGCGCATACAAGTCTCCATCAGTACTCTGTCTCAGTTGGACTCACTGATTGGAGCTCAGGGTGTGAGGCAGGAGTGCTGAAGGCCCAGAGGGCCAATCTAAGGAAGTGGTGAAACTGTGTGGCTTACCCTGTCAGGTGAGCAAGTCTGATACAATGAAGGAGAGAACCCATTCCAAAGGTGGGCACCTGCTCGGGGTGCAGTGGATTGGGAGAGGGGCACTGTCAATACTTAATTTGTGCTAGTGCTTGCCCAGGCTGAGCCCCGGCAGCTCTAGGCTTGGCAGTTCATAGCCCCAGCCCCTCTGGGCTTCCAGCCAGCAGCCAGTGCTCTCCAGCCACCCAGCCCTGACGGTGGTGCCGCCACGAGAAGCAGTGCATAAGTAAAGGTGGTGGCATCTCTGCCTTCTTAACTGGGCACCTGGCCAGCAGACACTGCTCACTTGCTCCCATGATCAAGAAGCAAGGAGCAGGGCAGGCCTGAGGTGTGAGGCTGCAGAAGGGAGCTTGGGACAATGGGTGGGGTAGTGGGGTCCAGGGATGGCAAAATACATTTTCCCTTAGCCATGGATAATCTACTGCCAGGGCTGGCCTTTTTGTGACTCAGTTTAGCTAGTTGAAACTGCCAGTAACAATGGTAATTCTGGGTGAAACAAAATAAAACCAGAAATCATGCAACAAAAGGTGATGGAATAAGGTGAGGAGGGCTTCTACTCTCTAACTGCAAATGGATTATTCAAGGGAAACTTGGGATGTTTTTAAGTAGTGCTGACTGGAAAATCTGAAAAATTAAGAAACTGTTTTTTCCGCTATTTCTTACTTTTCTTCAACAGTAACTAATCCCATGTTTAAAGGCATGTTTCCTACATACTTGTTATTTCCTATATTTCCTCCATTAAAAAAAAAAAACCACAGCAAAACAAACACACAGGCAATCTTTTTAAAACTTCCATCTTTTCTTTGCTAGGTTATGGAAGGTGACTCTCTGAACTGTCTCTGGTAGCTCATACATTTTAAATGGGACAAAGTTACTAGAAAGGAGCATCTTCCGGGGCTTGAGAGTTCAAGCACAAACACAACTCATATAACTTCTCATGAGAAAAAAAACTAAAAATGCAGCACTTGGTAAACAGACAGTATTCCCAACGTGTACAAGATCCCATTGTCATTCACATGAAGAAATCTACTTCTGATGACAAATTGCTGTAGGCTAGTTGATTCACATTGTGCTCTATAACTACAATATAAAAACAAATGGTATTCAATAATGCAGAAGTGAATTTTTGATATACAAGAGGATATGTTTTAATTTTAAAAAAACCTACAACCAAAACAACATTAATAAAGCCTGTCCCTCCCTTTACCACAATGACTTTGCTTGTTATGTTATATCCCTTCCCTTCCTCTGTTTTAGTTTAGGGGCTCTCTCTGTGTTTGGAAACTGCTCAACACATTATATTCTACTATAATCTAAATGTTGGAAAAAAATTAACCCTATGAAAAAAATTCACCTGTCAACAATTTCCTTATATTAACTTCAATTTGCTGTTAAATTTAACTTTAAATAATTGATGCGTGACATACAAAACAACGACAAAAAAAATCCATGTCAGATTATGTTCTATATAACACCAGATGTGAGTTTCTGGAAGCTGAGAATGACTTCAGTTAATTTAGATTTGGTTTTCAGTTGCTCCATTGAAGATGGGTGATACAGCTTTCAGCAGCTCTTAGCCATAGATTATATTCCATTATATAGCACTGATTTTTGCCAACTCTACATTTCCAAACATAACCTCTAAATTTGAGGTTCCAACTTTAGCTAACCAAAGCATTATTTTCAGAGTTGATCCCCACAACCCTACATGAAGTCTAACGACGCTGTAGTTATTCAGCACCTATGAAAAACAGGGACTATGGCAGGTATTAGGCGCACAAAAATTGAGGCAAGCAAAATTAATAAATACTGATAGAAATGTTTGCCTTAATATCTCTGTGCTTCATTGGTCTCATTTATAATATGTGAGAAATGCTACTTACCTTCCTTTGGAAAGGTCTTTGAGATGTTTTGCTGCAAATTGTCACATGAGAGATAATTATTACTAAAATGTAAAAGATCTAATATATAAAATTGCTTTACATGAAAAAATATTTTAACAGTGTATCACTCACTTTCTGCCTGTGCAAAGCCATCTGAAAGGAGAGCCTAGAATTGCTGTTTAAATGCCTCAATTTTCTTAACTGAATCTAAAATACTATGGGGAGTTTAACTGGAATTATTTTCTATGCTCTGCAAGTGTTAGCCAGACTCATCCCAACAGACACATACTAATATCACAAAACCATCCCTCCTTTTGTGCACTGAATCAGTAAAACTTTTTCTGCAGTTGCCATATCACTACTCATTGTAATTCTTTTTAAGAACATTTGGGCTATGAAGTTTCATAGTACATATTTAAAACTCTTTGTTTAGGGATGAGACATTGAAAGTGACATCTAGTTACTTCCATATCCTCAGAGCCTCAAGCCCCTCTGTTTTATTTATTTTGCAAGCTATAAAATGTGCATACAAATTTTCCAAAGTACATTTCATTCACAACACTACACTGTCAGTCACTAACCAGAATGAACCTGTAGTGTGAGAAATAAATGATGAGATGAGATCAGACAGACAAGGCACTATGTCAGTGGGCATCCTGTTTTGCAGTATTAGAATTTCCATAACACATGATCTTGAATACACTTGTCTTAATACTGAGATCACATTCTCCTGAAGCATTTCCTAATTAATCTGGGGTGAAATCCACTTGTCCCACATAAAGTCTGAGTAACTGGGCTCCATAATAAGTGTCACCAACCTTGAGAGGTGAAAGCCAACTCCCTCAATCCAGGGCCAGGACATGGGGCTGCTGCATGGAAGTCTCTCTGAACCTCTTCTGCTGGGGCCATGTGTTTTGTGTCCACCTCTCTCATAGCCCAAACACAACTCTTTTCACCAGCATATGTGCATACCCACACTGCAGTGTCCAGAAGGTGGTCATGATTCCCACCTTTTGGACACTTCAGTGTTGTGAATGAAATGTATTTTGTGTTCATAATGCCAGGGCTGGTGCAAGGACGTTTCACGCCCTAGGTGAAACGTCCTTGCACCAGCCCTGTGCCACACAACTCCACCCCCCCCCCCACCCGTGGGGGCTCACGGGGGCAGCTCGCCGCTGCTGCCTCCCAGCTCCCCGCAGTGGCTGAGCGGGGAGTCGGGGGGCAGCTCGCCGCGGCTGCCTTCTGGCTCAGCGGCTGAGCGGGGAGCGGGGAGGCAGACGCCCGCTGCCCCCCAAATCCTGGCACCCTAGGCGACCGCCTAGGGTCGCCTAGTGATAGCGCTGGCCCTGCATAATGATCACCACCAGACTGGTCAGCAGCTCACGATCCATATGCTGTCAGGCAGAGATGGCTGGTGTACAGTGTACAAGGTCTATTGAAAAATGGTGCAAAAAGAAGTAGGAAGCCCATGGAATGATGAGATGGAAAGAACTGCACCCCAGGTCAACAGTGTGCCCTTGTTGCCAAGAAGGCTAACAGCATTTTGGGCTGCATAGGTAGGAGGATTGCCAGCAGATCAAGGGACGTGATCATTCCCCTCTATTCGGCATTGGTGAGGCCTCATTTGGAGTACTGTGTCCAGTTTTGGGCCCCACCCTACAAGAAGGATATGGAAAAATTGGAAAGAGTCCAGTGGAGGGCAACAAAAATGATTAGGGGGCTGGAGCACATGACTTATGAGGAGAGGCTGAGGAAACTGGGGTTATTTAGTCTGCAGAAGAGAAGAATGAGGGGGGATTTGATAGCTGCTTTAAACTACCTGAAAGGGGGTTCCAAAGAGGATGTATCTAGACTGTTCTCAGTGATAGCAGATGACAGAACAAGGAGTAATGATCTCAAGTTGCAGTGGGGGAGGTTTAGGTTGGATATTAGGAAAAAACTATTTCACTAGGAGGTTGGTGAAACACTGGAATGGGTTACCTAAGGAGGTGGTGGAATCTCCTTCCTTAGAGGTTTTTAAGGTCAGGCTTAACAAAGCCCTGGCTGGGATGATTTAGTTGGGGATTGGTCCTGCTTTGAGCAGAAGGTTGGACTAGATGACTTCCTGAGGTCTCTTCCAACCCTCATCTTCTATGATTCTAAGATGGCAAGCATGTCCTCATGATCCGTTCCCAGAGTGCCCAGCGGCAGAGGGTGGTGAGTTGCACAGTGGGATAGCAACCCACGATGCAATGCTCTCTAAGTTGATACAAGATTTCTCAGCTGATACAAGAAGCATTGTATGGACATGCACACCCAATGTTATTAAAGCGACTTTCATCAACATAACTGAAGTTGACCTAACTCTGTACTGTAGACATGAGAAAAGAGAATGCTTGGTTTGGTAGTAAGGGCACAGCTACACTAAAGAGCTTAGAGCAGCGCAGCTGCACCAATGCAGCTGCATTGCTGTAAGCTCTCTAATGTAGCTGCTCTAAGCTGACAGGAGAGAGCTCTTCCGTCAGTTTAACCACTCCAGCCCCCACGAGCGGGAGAAGCTCTCCCGCCAATATAGCACTGTCCACACTGGCGCTTATATTGGTGTAACGTATGTTGCTCAGAGGAGTGATTTATTCACTCCCCTGAGCAGCATAAGTTATATACTGACATTAGTGCCAGTGTAGACATAGCCTTAAACCTGGTTATGGCATTATAACTTGGTGTAGTCTTGCCTAGTGGAACCCTGGTAGTCAAACAAATTATGCAAGGAGAGGTCAGGTGATGACAACTACCACCACTTGGTTTTTGTGCCCAGGAATCTTTACAGCCATTCTGAAGTAAAATGCATCCTTTCCCCCAAAGGAATGGTCTGTAAATAATCAATTGTAAATGATTGCTGTAGGCAGAGAGAGAATCTGATTTGAATAATTTGACTATGGACAATTTAGTCAAAATCTCTAAAAGGAAATAAGGGATTTACATTTGAACCTGGGTGCCTCTGAATGTACAAGTATGGAAAGTAATCTGAGAACAGCTGTGTGAAAAATAATTACAGCAATACAAAGGGTGTTGAGCAAAATATTTACAAAAACTGCAAATTCATTTTTGTAATTATGCAAGGTTTTTAAGGACCTAAACAAACACTCCTGGCTTGTAAAACCCCTATTTTGTATGTTTAAAATGAACTGGCTTTTAAAAGACTCCACTGAAAATCCATTTGAATAATACGGCCTAGAAAACATGATTGTGGCTGTAGCAGGCCAGAACCAGTTCAGTAGGAAGAGACTGGATCCTTTTGTAGTAATGAAACAGCAACTGAAAGAGCTGCAGGATGAGAATGAAAAATTAAAAAGATAGTGTATCTCTGGAGTAACAGCAAGGGGAAGGGATGGTCGCAAGAGAAGCAATGTTAGGAACACCGAGCCTTAAGGTGGCTCTGAGTAATAGACAGTCACTTTGATAGGGGTACATGGAAACTCTTTAAGCACAGAACAAACAGTTATACTTCATGTGAAAATTAATATGGCTAACAGGATTTTATGGCAAATAAAGGGTAAGGGATGCACTATGAAAGAAAGGTACATTCCTTTGGAACATGTAGTGTATATCATAAAAAGGGTAAAATAAATCTAAAGACATGCTATTTAATAAAAATCCTATAGAGGTTCAAAGAAACAATAGGGGCATTTTCTTTTTCAGATGGCTGTGTGCGCTTTGAAAGCAGAAGCCAACCCAATACCAAGAAAGATCAGTGAATACAAGAAATGAAGCTTAACTCTTATCCAAAATTTATTTTTAACAGTAGTGTAAAGGTATATTCCTGTTTTTGTAACTTTGAAGCTAAGCCTAGAGGGGAATCCTCTGTGTTTTAAATCTTTTTATTTGCCCTGTAAAGTTACCTTCCATTCTGATTTTACAGGTGTGATTCTTTAACTTTTTTAAAATAAAATTCTTCTTTTAAGAACTTGATTGATTTGCAGTGTCCTAAAGACCCGGGGGTTTGATCTGTGCTCATTTTGTAACCAATTGGTTAGTATATTATTCTCAACCTTTCCCAGGAAAGGGGGTAAAGGAGCTTGGGGGGATATTTTGGGGGAGATAGGACTCCAAGTGGCCCCTCCCTGAACGTTAGTTTAAATCACTTGGTGGTGGCAGCAATACCATCCAAGGACAAGGAAATAAATTTGTGCCTTGGGGAAGTTTTAACCTAAGCTGGTAGAAATAAGCGTAGGGGGTCGTTCATGTGGGTCCCCACATCTGTACCCCAGAGTTCAGAGTGGGGAGGGAACCCTGACACCATTCAAATGTCAATTTACAAGAAACAAGCAAATAGTAACCTGCCCCCAGCTAGAAGATACATTTTTGGTGAAGCCTTTTCCTTTCCTTATCTATATGCAGGTCCAGATGGAAGGCTTCATGCTTTTACTTAAACCCCTTCCTTCTAAAATAACCTGTTAGACCTGAATCTCACTCACCCCTTGCATAAAGTAGTTGCACATGGTGCTTCCAAACTCTACATTATATCCCCACAACCAGAAAGAACAAGACACCATTTTGAATCTACGCTACCACCCAGAACAATACTAATTGCAACTTATTGGTGATGTATCCAGCCCACAGTGAACCACAAAAACTCAGTTTGAATGGAACTATACTGGGCTTATACATTTAAGTCAGTCTGCCTCTTCCCAAAGTTACTCTTGGACTATTATAAACTGCAGCTGCCACCACTCTATGAGAAAAGTATAGGCATCTGCTCTAAATTCAGAGCAAAACATAGTATGGTATGTTATTCTATATTATCTTATATACATTATGTTTAAAACAAAAATGTTTTCATTTCTTTTGCTTCTCCTACATTTCTAAGAGCCAGAAACAATAAAGATGCCATATGGTCTATGCAGCATTACTCATAAGAATAATTGTTGGCAGCTTCACCCTTGTAAAGTGCTATGGAAGTTGGATTTTTTTTTAACCTGGCATAAGTTATTTAACATGTGACTCATAGAAACTATAAATCATCTAGTTCAACCTCCTGTCCTTGTGGGTTTGTTGTCTACAATAGTTTCTATTGCTCTGTGCAGTGTAGTTTAACTATGCCAGATGATGGGTTCTACCACCACCTTCCGGAGACCATTCTGAAATCTAATAGGTCTTACTGTTGGGAATTTTTTCTAATATTCATCCTATATCTTCCTTTTCTCAATCTGATTATGTTAGTCCTTGCAAGATGAATCACAAGGTGCTCATGGAACAAATGGAGAACAGCCCAAACTGTGAATCTCCAAGCCATGTGGTGTCCCCTACTGAGGTAGGGTGCAAGGTGCCCATGTAGCACTTAGTGGATAGACATTAAAAACTCACCATTTGCCTCTCCACCACGATGGGGTATTTTGTGTTCTAAAAAGATTTCTGAGATGGTAAATATTGAGTATTTTTAAATGATGTTAATGTATTCATATGTACATCACAAACATGAACCAGAACCAAACTGGCCATGTGGCAAATTGTACCAGTAACAAACGTTATATATAAAACCTTATCAAAATCATTGTTCTTTTTCCTTTTTAGAATGCATTCCTTTGAATACCGAGTTCTGAATGGCATCCACTGTTATACCCCACTATCCTTCCTCCCACCCTGGACATGTCTTCCTCTTTGGTGCTTGCACCTTACTAACATTTGATGAAATATTGTAACTGTTTACACTTTCTTTGTCAACTGCCGTTAGAAGCTCCACTCCCAAAATTTAAGAGACAGTTCTACTCTCAAAATTTAACGTGCTGTTGCTAATATCCCTAGGCTATGCAATCATTACCATACAATATTTGATTAATAAAAACCTGATGCGGATCATTAGCACAGTAAGAAATAAAACAGTCAATATACAAACCTTTCTGCAGGATAGTTGTATCCATGTTGGTTCTAGGATATTAGAGGAATCAAGATGGATGTGGTAATATCTTTTATTGGACCAACTTCTGTTGCTGAGAGAGACAAGCTTTTGAAGAAGAGCTCTGTGTGGCTCGAAAGCTTGTCTCTCTCACCAACAGAAGTTTGTCCAATAAAAGATACCACCTTATCCACATTGTCTTTATAAAATATAAATCTCAAATTTAGACCAAGTTGTGATTCAATATTACTGGATATTTTTGCCTCAACTCTGTCACATAGAAGTTCAATTAAATGAAATGATATAGAAATATTTTATAAAAGCAGGTACAATTTAAAATCTCTCCCCTCTCAATCACATAGCATTTACCATATACTTAATCAGAACACTTTCTTCATACGCAAGTCTGGTGGATGGTGGTCCCTCTGATCTCCTCATTGCCATTGGATGACTACTGCCAAACACCCTTTCTTCAACGTATGGCCCTGCAAGAAGCTACACCCATCTTTACACAGTTGGCCACAAAGGTCTAGGCATTTGTGATCTCCATGCTCAATTCCTCAAAGCACGGTATCTGGAAATAAATGTAGTATGTAACAGTGTTGAACCTCCAACTGATGCAGAATGGGGTAAATAAACACGAACCTACGTTAACATTAGAGCTGAGTGGAGGATGAAAAACCTGTTTTGCAAAGGATTTTGAAATTTGATGAACAAAATCTGAACATTTTTAACATTGTTCGTAAAAGAAAAAAATAATTGGATTGACTGAAATGTTTTGTTTCAATTTTGATTTTTATTGTATATTGTAACATTTCATATAACAAAATTTAAACATCAAAATTAAGTCGTTTCAAAACAAAAAATGTTTATGAAAGAGTGTCCACCTCCCACAAGACCTAAAGGGGTAAATTAGGCCAATTAACCTTAGGCTGCACCTGGAGGTGCTTGTCTACACTATGCCGCTTTTAGCGACAAAGCTGTGTCAACACAGCCTTGTTGCTAAAAGTCACCGTGTGTAAATGCTCTTTGTTGACACTTTTGCTGACAAAATACTGTGAGCGGTGTTAGCTTTGTCGGCAGGAGAGTGCTCTAGCTTTGTCGGCAGGAGAGTGCTCCTGCTGACAAAGCCACATTCACACTGCCAGGTGCGTCAGCAAAACTTTTGTCTTTTGCGGGGGGTCTTTTTAAAGTACCTGTGAAAGACAAACATTTTGTTGACAACGTCGCAGCATAGACAAGCCCGAGGAACCCTAGAGAGTGCCAGGGCCTAATAGCAGATGATGTCCAGCTGTGGGGAGGAGCTGGGCAGGATCTATACAGAGATAAAGTTGGCAGACTGAGGGAGAAAACCTGCAGTTTCACTCCCTGATACAAGGGGAAAGAGCAGGAAGCTGTAAGGGGAGAATAGGAAGCAGTTCAGGGAAGGAATAGTGGGGCTGGGAGAGTAAAAGCCCCAAACTGCTGGGTTGCAAGTCCTGGACTGGAAACCGGTGTAGAAGGTGGAGCCCGCATTCTCCTACCAGCCACTGGGGGAAGTGGCAGAGACCAGACAGTGAGGAGGAGACTGCCTTGGACAGTTTGCCTCAAAGGGCTTGTGATGGCCCGAAAGGTGGGAGAACTTTAATGGGATTTGGCCAGAGGGCTAAGCTATGAAGAGGACAGTGCTGCTGCTCCTGGTGCATGAGAAGCCACGGAGTAACTGAGTAGAATGATGGACTAAACTACAGGAATGGGTGACAGACCAGGTGGCAGAGCTAATTCCCCAGATGAGCCACTAGGAGGCGCTGCCAAGCAGTGAGTAGAGAACTTGCTGTGTCAGTTTCAATCTGAAAATATAAAATAAGATGTTTTTGTCAGATTCCCCCCACCCCAAAGAAACTGGGGAAAATTAACACAATTTCACAAAGTGCTTCAATTATGATCAAAATGCTTTCTCCCATGGAAAATGGGTCAGTGTTTCTGTATTAATGTCTCTAAACAGTGATGCACTTCATGCCTCAGTACAGCTTTATACATGGTCATTCCACTGTTGACCACATCGTTAGTTTCAAACCACTTTTTGAGACGATAACTGAATTTAACAAGCCATGCATAGCACCTTTTATAGCCTTCCATCAGAGTTCTGATTCAGTGCATTGAGTAAGTCTGTGGGATCTGGTGAGGCAACTCTGCATCCCTGGGAAGATCGTGTCATTGATAGAAGAGGTCCATAATGGAATAGAAAATTGCATTGAAGTCAATGGCACATACATAGCATGGTTTCTTATTTTCATGGGATTTTAGTAAGGTTGTGTACTGTTAATGTTGTTGATCAATATTGGCATTGATTGGTTTGACATATAAGCTAGAGGAGGCACCATTTTGCTTTGAGATTTTTGTTGGTTCAGTTTGGTTGAATTGCAGCAGCTGATGTCTGATCTGGTTGGGCAAGAATCAGCTTGCCTTGGTCTGGTTATTAATATGAATAAAATTAAGTTAATGGCCATTACCATCAAGCAGCCTCCAACTCCAGATTACAACTAGACAGGAGGTTGGCAAATATTTTGGAAGCATCATAAACATTGCTAAAAAGATGTGGACACTCATATAGCAGCAGCTGCTACCATGTGTCCAGCCCTTCAGTGGCCTCTGTATGGGATATCATGACATCAAGCTTGCTATGAAGCTTCAGATCTATAGAACTACAGTTACACCAGCTCTAAGAACATAAGAATGGCCATACTGGGTCAGACGAAAGGTCCATCTAGGCCAGTATCCTGTCTTCTGACAGTGGCCGATGGCAGGTGCCCCAGAGGGAATGAACAGAACAGGTAATCATCAAGTGATCCATCCCTTGTTGCTTTGTTGGATGGCAGTGAAACATGGGCACAGAGAGGCTGAAGAATGGTGTACTGATGTTTTCAATTCTTATTTTTGTCAGCTGCTCTCTATTAAGCTTCAGGATGAGAGCAGCAATGAGTTTATTTATAGCCAAACCCAGCAACCAGCTCCCTCAGCAAAGGTTCAGTTTCAGTGGCTTCTATTGATCCGTACATATTGCTAGGTTGGAAGACCAAAAAATTACAAAGTGTCAAGAAATGCTGCTACATGGCCAGCAATCCCATGGTCAGCAAAAGCTTTCATGGTGTGAAAAGACTGTCACACTGGCTGCTGTGTCTCAAAACCCTAAATGCCAACCTCAGGGTGAACTGTCAAGAAACGGTACAAATTATGGGTTCTATAATTAGGTTGCAACAACCAAGTAACAAGGGTGAACTCCTAAAGCACCATAACAGCCATAACATGGTGTCACAAACAGACCCCTTGGGCACTCCAGTCTATTTTGTCACCTAGGTAAGCCTGCCTTTTGCAATAGATGGTCCCTTACACCACATCAATATTCAGATTACTCCCAATCCCAAAGGACGAGTCATTTACCCCAGGTCAATTGTACTTCAGATCTCAAATCAAAAACAAGACTTGTAGCCAATCCTGTAATAAACTGACTGAAGGTTTATTAACTAGAAAAAAGAAATGAGTTATTTACAAGGTTAAAGCAGATGTATCTGAAGAAGTGGGTATTCACCCACGAAAGCTTATGCTCCAATACGCCTGTTAGTCTATAAGGTGCGACAGGACTCTGTCGCTTCTACAGATCCAGACTAACACAGCTACCCCTCTGATACTATACACATATGAGTTAGGATTCAAAAGGTAATAGAAACTGATGTAATATGCCAGTTCCATATGTCCTTTAGAGCTAATCCAAGCTAAACAACTAGGGACCTCTTGTTTATGCTTAGAAATCTTTGTCCCTCAGAGTTCAAGCAACCTAGGAATAGTTTCTTCTGGTCAGGCATTTTTATTCCCTTCCCCCAGCATTCAAGCTATAATGGGACAAGGGCTTGTGCATGTACTCCCTTTAGGGCTGTGAGGAAAGCAAACAAAGACTTTTGTACACTGACGTTCTGCAGTGGCTTGCTTGGTGTCTAGAAGCATTCTTTTGTTGGAGGAGAAAACACCTGTTGTGGTAAACCAGTATTTCACACTTGGTAATGCTTCTCCTCTGACTGTGTGGGTTTATATTCTTAGCAAACATTTTTAGAGCAAACACCTAAATATTACCTTATAACATGGGATAAAGATATAATAAGAGTAAATACATTCAGCATCCTACAAGAATTTCATAAAGTCTAAACACATTCTTATAACTCTAATATCATCTTTAGCAACACTAACAGGTTAACCAGACTGATTTTCAGCTATGCATTTGTCAATGTTCAGTGAGACCCGAGGTTTTGGCATGAGCTGACACCTGGTCTGCCAGCATCACAGATCCCAGTGATGGACACAAACTGAATATCCAGCCAGACCACCTTAAAGCTCTAGCTAGGGAGCAGATGGCACTTTATCTGCAAGGAGGCTACGTCTTTGGCATTTGCCTTTCTGATGACTACAACAACTGTTCAAAATACAAAAAATGTATTGCTCTTGATCAGAAGTCATGATTTTCTTCTTAGAAAATATGTAATAGCATTAACTACTGAAATGAAACCCTGAAATAACATTTATGCTATTGTTTTCCTAGTATTATGTTTGATTAAATAGCTTGAGTCAATGTGAGTCAATATCAACATTCTTTGGTTTAATAGAAAAAGATCTTGTTCAAAAATCTCTGGAATTAGACAGGTGATGTTTCCTAAGTGAAATAAAATTCATTTTTGCAAAAAGTTAAAATGTATAGAATACGACAAAGACTTGGCTTTGTTTTAAAAATGATAAAGTATTTAGTAGTTATAAGTTATAAGGCTTGTCAGAAGGTAATATGCAAGGAAAGCATGCAAATCATATAAAAGACAAGAGAACCTATTCATAGTGCAAGCAGATTAGGTGTCCTAGTTTGATTTATTTTAGAAGTCAGTAATCCTGTATGGTTTGTCATATGAACAAGGAACTGAAGTTAACTTAATGTGATACAAAAGTGACATTTTCCAGAGCTTATCACAGTTCATTCAGAAAGAACACATCCAATTAATTTAAATGTAATAGAAACTCAAGACTGATTATCGAGTAGTTTCATATATGAATTACTCACTATCTCACCCTCTAAAAAACTCAATATGCAAAATAAAAAAATATAGCATTTCTTATGTATAATGAGTACATATACTGTTCATCCCACTCATACAAAAATCATTCAAATGCAGAGATGGTACCAACTTCCCACAAGACACCTTTAATAGTATCTGAAAATTCAATACCATTTTTAGCAGTGAGAAATTCATCAGGGATCAGACTAGTGCATCAAAGACAGGCTTCATGATTTCCTTCCTGTTTTGGAGAGCTCTTTCTATAGGTGATTATACCTTATAAGGGACTATACATGGCTTTTTGAAAAAAGCCATTTCATTCATTCATCTGTTTCAACAGATCTTTTCACCAGAATGCTATTCGTGACAGAAATATTGACAACCTATCCACATTGAGAGTAAGGGTAATTAACCACAAACAATTTACCAAGGGTTGTAGTGAATTCTCCATGACTGGCAATTTTTAAAAATCAAGATTGGATATGCCCCAGGAATTATTTTGGGGAAGTTCTATAGCCTGATTTATATAGGACATCAGACTAGATGGTCACCGGGGTTCCTTCTGGCCTTAGAATCTGTTAATAATTGGGAAGATGTAACATCAGCATGTGAACTATAGTTGGAACAAAGTGGCGATTTTTCCCTCTTTAAAAACACTCTAAACAGAAAATTGAAGTTAGTCATGGTACTTCAATATCAGAACACCTTTTCAGTTTCCAAAGAAAAAGCTATGTTAAATAATTATACATTTTGCATTACACTTCATTATTGAAAAGACATGGCAAAAATGCCATGGTTAACTAATTTTATTTTCTGTTTACAGATTATTTAAAAGAAAGGAAAAGGATTTAATAGAATTACTCCAAATATACATAGATATAAGTAAAGGTCATGGCTGAAAATGGGAGTTTTGTCATTGACTTGAATGAGGCCAAGATTTCGCTCCAAGAATCTTTCCCTTAATGTGGGGATTACGTGGTGCACAGGGCTTTGTGCAGGCCCTCCACTCCTGTGTGACTTTCCCCCTAGTGTGTATATATATATATCTTTAAGAGATCCTGTATGGAGAAAAGATAAATACAATATAACACTTCTGTAGCTCTCCAAATCCTTAATAAAAGTAAGCCTTATCACCCACCTTTTACAGATGGAAAACTGAAGAAGAAAGGTTAAGTAAATAGTTGTGCCCAAGATCACAAAACAAGTCAATGGGAAAAGCAGCCCACCTCTCGGTCCAATATTCTGGACCATTCTGACTCCCTATATGCTGGTATTTAATTAATATATTGAACTCTGCCCACTAAGGAGATCAACAAATAAATGTGGTATTCTAAAAAGGGGGTGTAATCCATGTCTGCAGAGGGAATTTTTGTTCACACTCCTTCGGTAGTATAAATATATATATTTTTAACTACTGAGGTCTTTTGACATTTCTGGTCACTATACGCTGATGTTAAGTGTAAAACACTTTACATTTGAAAGTCCGTAATAATATATTCACAGCTCTTCACGCCAGCATTGTTGTTTTGTTTATGCCTCTTTGTTTTTACTCCTTTTTTAGCACTGGCCCAGATTTGAGACCAAAGGCTGAGTGAAGGCTGGGGATTTATGGCTATCTGGATCTCCAAGGCCACCAGTCATGGTCAACTGTGCAGACGGACTCTCTCCCCCCAGTAGTGCTCTGCAGAAACCCCCAGATGTAGGTGACTGACCTGGGCATGCTGCTTTCTCCCATTAGCTGCCAGACCTATTGATATACTCTCTGACATCTCTCAGGTATGGTAGGGTATGCTGCTGCAAGCACCACTGGTTTTACATGATTTCTATTGTGAATGTTTTACATTGGGTTTGCAGTTCAAACGTGTCCCTTGATCTGGATCCTGCCCCCCACCCGCACTTTTAATTTTCCCCAAAAGAGGCTAACGCGCTATATGGATCATTTTAAGTAATAGGGAAGGGGTGATACCCGATGAGGCACTGCCATGCTCGGTTCTTCTCAAATGGTTGCGCTCTTCCCTCTCCATGCAGGATTGGACAGCATAGTGGCCTATGGAAACTGTCAGTGGCATGGGTAGAGTTAGGTGACAAGCACATGTGCAGAATTAACTTTGCAATCCATGGTTTAAATGTCAAACCTTGAAGTACAGACATTTATTGAATGATTTTAATACAATTAAATTGGTGTGAGCCATAGTACAAACTAATTACATTAACATTAAACACTTGATTGAACCTGTACTATTCATTTCCAGCTAAGACGTTTACTTTTTCAAATCAACATCTTTCTCCTTGAATAGTCAAGCCAGTCAAAAACACAAACACATAAAGTGAGTTTCTTGCCCTTGCTCAAGGCTGCTTTTTACACTACCCTGGCTCTAGCTGGATGCTGAAGTCTGTTGTGGCCCCAAGAGCAGCCCAGAATTGGGAAGGCTTAAAAGGTGACTTAAAGCCACATTAGCCCTCTTCCAAGGGCTGTAAGTTCTGTGTTGCACCCGTTTTGTTCACACTCTTTACTGCTACATAGTACCTAATCGAATGTATAGCATTAGAACATATGGTACAAATTCCACAGAAGATCATTTTCAAATGGCAAATATTTGGTGTCTGTGAGGAAAACATCAAATTAGATAAAAACTAAAGGTTTTGTCTGATTTCTTTTAAACTAAATCTGCAAAGCTCAGTCAAAATAATCACTTGGTTCAGTTATGCTCTACACTGTTTATTTTCATAGTCATTACACCATGGCATGGGAAACAGAAACTAGAATTAATATTACTTAAAACAGCATTACATTACAAAATAATCATTCAGTCACCATTTCATGATTTTATGATGATTATGACTTTGAACATTATATTTCACACACCTTTCAAAGTACTCTGTGCATGGGAATTATTTATTTATAATACTACTTTTGTTGGCAGATGGACCCCAGACAGTCAGGCCTGGACATGACCCATCCCTTCATTCTGGTACCAGTCTCACATGTCTACTTCTATATTCCTCTCTTTACTCCATCCTTTGTTGACAACCATAGTCTCGCTTTCCTTGAGATTGTCATTTATATTCCATAAGGGATGTGTATCCTTCCATAAAGATGAGTATTAAGGCTTTTTCCCTTTAATTTATCTTTGAATAATTAAGTGAACACTTTGCCTACCCATTTCTAATCTCTTCTCAGGTTTCTCATCCTAGTCCCAGTCTCCTTGGCCAGTCAGTTCCAGTTCCCCTCTCCTGGCTCATCTGATTTGTCTCTCCCCTCCTCCCCAGCTCCTCATCCAATGTCATTCCTCCCTCTAGCCCTTTCCCTAGCTCCTTGTCCCAGTTTCTTTCCCCAGCCAATTACAATTGCACTTCAGAAATGTATCAGTTCTGTCCCCACTCCTCCTGGTTCCTAGTCCCACTCTTGTTGTCCAGTCAGTCCCAATCTGCCTCCCACCATCAGCTCTGAATATGGTCTCAGAGCTCCTTCACCAGCCAACTAGCTCCCAGTCCCAGTGTCTTCTCCTGATTTCTTGTCCCATTCTCCTTGCCCAAAAAGTTCCAGGCTCCTCTCCCACGTCTCTTAATCCCAGATTCCCCTTATCATTGGGTTCTCAGTCCCAGCCTCCCTACCTAGTTCCCAGCTCAATCTCTGCCTCCTCCAGTTAGTGTCACCAGACTCCTTGTCCCAATATGTAGCTGACCTTTCCCTCACCCGGACCAGCTTTTGTCCCCTCTGCATTCAAATCAGGCAGCTTCCTCCTCCACAGTGCCTGGGTGCCACCCAGAGGGTCACTGAGAGCACAGAACAGAAAGATGCCCTGGTCTCAGTTCTGGTGCTCAGTCCCACCCTGCTGCCAAGCATCTGGAAGCAAGAATGATAGGGAATGTCAGCAAACGACAGCAGATGTCATCCTCAACACAACGGCCACAATCCTTTCAAATTTCAAGTTCCTGCTCCAAAGTATGGGGGTGCTAAAGATGTTCGAAGAAATGGACAAAAACTTAGCATCATTCTCAGAAATAGCTGAACTGTTTTCATTGACATTTTCTTTTCTTTTTTTTTTTAGTCCAGAATAATTTAGCCTGAGGCAGACACCCAGCATGAAAAATTTCAGCCGCACTGGTTCACGTCTGGCAAAGTTATAAGCAACTGAAAACAGGGTTTAACAATACCGGAAGTTTAACAAGAGGCATTGCTACTGGCCCCAGTCATAATCACCAAATAACCAGAGTGTGGCATAGCTTGATATGAACAGCCATCTGCTTAGAAGAGGTCATGACTGAATCATAAATCAAGACTAAAGCTCTGTTCATGCACTTACAGAGCAGCTGCTCTAACAGTGCCTGGCTCAACACATTGAGTGTATGGGCACACCCACCCACTCACCCAACTACCTTTAAGTGTCTGCATTAATCTGTTATTTGCCTACATATTCTCTATTTCAACTCATCTTTTTGGGGTCAGCGGCTTTTTCCCCCCATATGATTGTGAAATAATTACCAGCAAATGTTTAGGCATCATATGAATACAGTGCACCATAACCCAGTAGCTCCATGACATGAGCACTAACTACAAATGCATTTAAATGTTGGAAGTTGCAGTACCACAGCTGTATCTGCTCAAACTCCATGTGCTTCCCAGCTACTACATTCACTTCACACAAACGACTGCCTTGGGTGACTAGAGCTACTCAGAATATTTTAGATGGCATGGATTTTCAACAGAATATGTAGTTTTGTCAAAGCCAGTGATGTTTTCAATGGGAAGGTGTCTGATGTCAAGGGCTCACTGGTCCTGTCTGGTCACTTTTGATCGGAGACACCCCAGAATCGAAAACCTAAACTTTTTTATTCAAGAAACGTTAAATTCCTTTTTTAGCAAAAACATTTGTAAGGTTTTGTTTTTGTCCTAATATGGAATCATAACCTGGAAAGCTGTTGCTAAGCAGCATTGTCATCCTCTAACCACCTTCACCAATGATACCTTTTGTATACATACATGCTGCTCACATTTCCACATAATATAAAAATTAGACCACTCTTATTTCATACCACAGACTAAATTTAGCAGATTTTCAAAGAGGTGCTAGTGATACCCAGGCACCATTGCCTCAGCATGTTTTATGTGGATCTGAATTTTGGGGACTGTTTATTCTAATCATTTTTTACAATGGGATGTTCACCCATTATTACTTTACAGTGTAGTGGCCGTGTTAGTCTGTGTCAGCAAAAAGAAAATGAGAAAAAGAAATTCTTGTGGCACCTTAGAGACTAACAAATTTATTTCAGCATAAGCTTTTGTGGGTTAGAACCCACTTCATCGGATGCATGGAATGAAACATACAGTAGACAGATATTTATACAGTCAGAGAAACATGATAAGGTGGAAGTGCGTCAACCAACCGTAAGAGGCTAATTAATTGAGAGGAACCATAACAGCAGGGGAAGAAAATCCTTTGAAGTGATAAACAAGATGGCCAATGTGGACAGTTGACACACAGGTGTGAATGAGGATCGTTAACTTAAGGGAAATAGATTCAATTTTCTTAAAACTACAATACCCACCTGCTGAAGTAAAAAAACCATAATGAACGAGCCAAAAGAGTACCCAGGAGTTCCCTACTACAGGACAGGCCCAAAAAAGAAAACAACAGAACGCCACTAGCCGTCACCTTTAGCCCCCAACTAAAACCTCTCCAGCACATCATCAAAGATCTACAACCTACCCTAAAAGATGATCCCTCACTCTCACAGATCTTGGGGGACAGACCAATCCTCGCTTACAGACAGCCCCCCAACCTGAAGCAAATACTCACCAGCAACCACACACCATACAACAAAAACACTAACCCAGGAACCTATCCTTGCAACAAAGCCCGATGCCAACTCTGTCCACATATTGATTCAAGTGATACCATCATAGGACCTAATAACATCAGCCACACCATCAGGGGCTCGTTCACCTGCACATCTACCAATGTGATATATGCCATCATGTGCCAGCAATGCCCCTCTGCCATGTACATTGGCCAAACCGGACAGTCTCTACGCAAAAGAATAAACGGACATAAATCTGACATCAGGAATCATAACATTCAAAAACCAGTAGGAGAACACTTCAACCTCCCTAATCACTCAGTGACAGACTTGAGGGTAATGATTTTGCAGCAAATAAACTCCAAAAACAGGCTACAACGAGAAGCTGTTGAACTCGAATTGATATGCAAACTAGGTATCATCAATTTAGGATTAAATAGAGACTTGGAATGGCTTGGCCATTATGTTCATTGAATCTATTTCCCTTAAGTTAACGATCCTCATTCACACCTGTATGTCAACTGTCCACATTGGCCATCTTGTTTATCACTTCAAAGGTTTTTCTTCCCCTGCTGTTATGGTTCCTCTCAATTAATTAGCCTCTTACGGTTGGTTGACGCACTTCCACCTTATCATGTTTCTCTGACTGTATAAATATCTGTCTACTGTGTTTCATTATTACTTTATTATTCAATTAAATGAATTGTGGGCCAAATTTGCTCTCTGCATACTAGCCTAGCAAATGAGCAATGCACAAGGGAGTTCTGTAGATATCAGCAACCTCAGGTCTGCAATGGGTCCCATAACTGTTGCATCTCCCTTGCCCTGCAAGAGTACTTGTACATCAAGTAGCCACACCCACACTCTAAGGCCCCTGTGCACTGAAATAGCCCTAACACAACACAGCTCTGTGATGTACAGAAAGTGCAGATCTTCCTGAAAGAGGTCCCCAAGCCACACCTGGATAGCAAGACTGCAGCACTTTTACTGCTTGTCAGGATTCCTATCTGCACAGGGAGAGTGCTATTTCCCACTAACAATATCCTTTCAAATGTTCTTGTATTCTATAATTGTACGATGCAGTTTAATTCAATGAAGTGTAAAGCAAATAGTATGTTTAGAGCTTTTGGACCAAATTCTCTGCTGGTATAATTTGAGATAACTCCACTGAAGTTAAAAGAGCTCCACCAATTTACACAGGCAGAGAATTTGGCCTCTTATCTTTATGTTTAATGTTTTACCAGTGTAAAATCTGAATTCAGTGTCAGCAAGAGAAGAGAAAATGCTCAATGTCAGATTAATTCAGTGTGACTAATACCTTGGTTGTAGCAGGTTTTCCTTTCTTTTTTTTTTAATTAAGTTTTTTAGTGGAACAAAACAAACCTTTTTGTGCAATATATATGTCTCCTTTCATTCAAGATTTTACTTCCATAATAGTATTGTGCTATTGTTAAACTAAAATGGCATATTAAAATTCGACAAACACAGAAACTAACTGTAACTGATATCCGAATGTACTGTAAATTGTAAACTCTTTTTTTGGAAACCAGACACTCAAAGCTCTATTGGCCTGATTCACTATTGCATTCCTCAGTTTTATGCTATAACAACTCTATTTATCTTACACTGACAGAGAACAGAGTAATCCGGTGGTGAATCTGGCTGTTTTTCACATGTATTCACATTTTTAAGGATATGTATATTTGATTAGGAAAAACGACACATGAAGAAATGTATTGCATCTGCTGGGGTAATACAGTTAGCTTGCTATGAAATAGTTACTGGGGATTATTTGTAAGGTTTGCCTAATCCTCTCAAATTTTTCTTATACACTCTTGTCGGAGTGAAATCTGAGTTTTTGTGCTCTCTGAGAAGCCTGGATGGTCAGAATGTAGGGTATTATTCTATGTATTATGTTGAATTTTAAAGTTATGACATTGTTCTATTCTGAATTTATCTACAGTTTATCTACTGTTCTTCTGACAGTTTGTGGCCAATGAAAATTAAAGACAAGATGACAGATGATTGGGGAAATATTTTTGCAATCATTTCAACACATACGGGAAATATAAACAGTTAGGCTCAGTAGATCTTTCATTTTCTTCAACCAGTACTTCAATCTATGCAACTACATAAATACAGTGACTTTAAAAAACAAAAGAAAACAAGGGTTGTTTTCTGACCAAGATGTTTCAGATATAGCAGTGCTCAAAATATCTGCACATTAGGTGACCATCAGCTTGACATAAGATAGATCCCTTGATTAAATCATGATAACAGGGGTTGTATTAGTGAACAGTAGAGCTGATTAGAGCACAATTCCATTTTGTGGTAACTTTTAAGGATTTTTTTTTTTAAATTGTTCCACATTGGAATGAAAACAATCTTTCACATTTTTTTCTGTGAGAACAGAATTGTGTCAAAATGACCATTTTGTAATAAGAACCCTGAGGTTTTCAATTTGGGAAGGAGTGGGGGAGAATAGGTGATCAGTACACTTATGTGGGATGTGAGACAAACAGGTTCAAATCCCTTCTTTGCTTGATTCAAAGGAGAGGTTTTCATCCCAAATCACTGTGAATTAGTGATCGGCAAGAAAGTTTTCTGATCCCTCAAATTTTTGAAATTTCAAAGAAATTCCAGTTCTTCATCAGGATACAGCTGAGACTTTTAGATTTTTCACACATACACACAAAAAAGAACAATTAAAGGCCTCACCCGCCAAATGGCCTGGTGGTCAGGATGTAGGAGACCCAGATTCAAATCCATGATCTGAATCAACCAGAGCAGGGACTTAACCTGTATTTCCCACATCATAGCTCAGTGTCCTAAACACTACCATGGGTCTCTTTCTAGGCCTAGACTCAATGTTTTGATAGATACTTGATCAACATCTCCACAAAAATATTTCAGCTTTGGCCAAATTTCATTTCAAGGAAAATGTTACAACTAATAAACAGCACCATGTCTCCTGAATAGACCTATATAGGAATAAATATTTGAGTGCAGGTTAAAACTATGTTAATCAGTTGTGGCTGCAAATGACCAAATTTAGACATCTATCTTATTTGCAAGCACAATCAGCTAGAGGTCTAAATTCTGCCCTTTACACCCACAATTGTACAAAGTTAGAGGCTATTTCTAAAGCTGTGGCCCCTAAAATAGTGAGTCCACTTGAACAGTGACTGTAAGTGTGCACTGAGGTGACAGGTGGGTGTACGCTGAAAAAGCATGAAAATATATATATATACATACACACACACAGCGCTGCTAAAGGGAAGAGTTGGTGCTGAAACATTTATGGGAACTGTTTAACCCTTTAGGTTGAAATAACTATTGAACATGGTGTAAAGTTTCCAAGTTTCTTCTCTCTATATAATTTACATCCTGTGCAAATACAAGCAAAACAGAAAAGTCTAAGTACTCATGCTGAAGTATATCATATAAGCATAACAGAACACTTTACAATAGTAAATTTTACGGTGTTTGCAACAGCAGTTGTGTCCAGAAAATAATAGTAGATTTATTAGTATTGTATTTGAGAAGTGTTTTTGGTCATTTACAAATAGCAATGTACTACAAGTGTTAAACAGCTTAATTAATATAGTGTAATTATTGGTGTTCGTGATAAGGTGATAATTTTAAGGTACAAATACAGAAATGATATATATTTTAAATAGATGATCCAGAGCTGTACAGTTTAGATCTGAATGTCAATTCGAGGATCTCCAAAGTCTTAGAGGAGTGAGATCCAATGTTCCAGTTTGGGCCCATCTCATAAAAACCAACCAAACAAACATAAACCACACCAGCTCCATTAAGTCAATATCTCTATAACAAACTTTTGCAGTACTACCAAATGCATTTAAATTGCCTTTAAAGTTTGGATGAAGTAGCAATTTGGACCAGAGTTCCCAGGATCTCAGATGCACTGTTTTTTCAGGCAGTCTCTTTAAATGGAAATTATTATTGCACAATATTTTTAGGGAATTGTGATTCAACAAAACAATGCCAGGGAGCATACTCGTTAGATAAGGTCATTTACCAACATATTTCAGGCCAACAGTTTGCTCAATAACTACTTAATGGCTTATTGAATAGTTCATTGTAATCCAATAGGTAGAATGAAAGTGAGGTGTCTTAAGACAAATGGCTAGGTAATTTTAAACCATCAAATCATGCACTAACCAATCAAATAATCATAGAATCATAGAATATCAGGGTTGGAAGGGACCTTAGGAGATCATCTAGTCCAACCCCCTGCTCAAAGCAGGACCAATCCCCAATTTTTGCCCCAGATCCCTAAATGGCCCCCTCAAGGATTGAACTCACAACCCCGGGTTTAGCAGGCCAATGCTCAAACCACTGAGCTATCCCTCCCCCCATGATGCAGTCTTCTTACTGTTACCTGTCTCCACTCTTCCTCCTCCTTTTCCTATGTCACTTTCCCTTATTACATCTTACTTCAAATTAGATTTTAAGTTATTCAGATCAAGGACCATGCCTAGCCCAGTCAGGACTGCTGTCAAAATGCAGTGTTGTTCCACCCTCCTTTGCCAAACACACTGTTGTCAATATCAGTCAGGAGAAAACAAATCCTTGGAGCAAGGACAATAATCCTACTAAAAAAAAGGGTTGGAGGACAATCAGAAATATATTTTTTAATTAGTGAAAAATAAGGTCACAGCGTCTCTCGGTAAGTCCTTTAAAATGGAAGGTTGATGCAGTAAAATGGGGGGAAAGCAATGTCTTTATCCATACAGAATGGAAAAATACAAATACAAAAAGAAAAAAGGATTAGCTTATAATAGACGCAGACATGGGCACCAGAGAAGTGATGTACAATATACCATAGCTGTCCAATTCAAGGGTTCAATAAGGTGAACTGGCATAAAAGGGAGACTAAGTTCAAGTAAAACGAGTGGCAGACAGACTTTAAATACAAAGTGAATACTCAACAGCACATTATCAGCTTTGTGAAAACAAGTGTAGATATTGTAGTTCAAGGAGGAAAAATTCAAGGAGCTGTATTAATTGCATTGACCCTGATAAAGACAAGTGAGGCCACTAAAGTAAATGAACTAATAAAGCTTACAAACAATTGAATCCATCATGAGAACAAGATACTGTGGAGGCACTCGACCTGCTATCAGTTTGGTGGAGTACCTGAATAGAATGGTTTGCATAAGTTCCATAGTCTTCAACCCTCCACTATTTTAACAGTGATAGGCAGAATTGCATCATTTATCAAGGCTGTTGCTCATTTTTATAGAGTAGATTAAAATTGCTGTCTTCAGTTTTGATTTTAAAAAATGTTACACAGTTTCTATCTGAGAAGCTACAAGCCATGTTCTTTTTCAAGACACTCAATCTAAAGTACATATATTTTTCTCCCTTTGGTGGTTGGTAATTTCTAAATGCTGATGAACTAAGCTGTAAGTTAGGGCCCTGTCCATGGTAAGGTGCATCAGTTTTAGTTTACACTGTCACAATCCTGCCGATTTCAATTTTTACTTCCTAATGGTACTTTTGCCAGTTAGATAACCATGTGATTATTGAGCTAAAAGTGGACTTTCTGCCACTATTTCACTTACACATTACCACCTGTCCAAACAGCTCTACAAGTGTCGGAAATAAAATTTTTACGAAAAAAGTGTTACACCTAAATTCTAACCCCCCCACCCTCCCCCAAAAACCTAGCTTACTTGTACACTTAGGACATGTCTAGGATAAATGCATATGTACATATGAATCAGTATCAGCTCCTGTGACATTCATGGATGTCTAGAGAAAAACTAGACAAATATTTGAAATCTAGTCAATATTACATATTAAATCTCAGACTTCAAAGCCATACTTCATTCATATAGGGACAGATTCTGATGCCCTTCCTCCAGCTGAGCAGCCTGCTACTCCTTGTGTAGTCCCACTGATTCATAAAGGACTATGTGAGGAGTATCAGGAGAGTATCAGGATTTGGACTGTAATGATAAGATATGGCTGGTTTAGGTTGGGGACTCTGAATGCACCCGTAATAGAAACAAACAACCCCATAACATTTTATTCCAAGATGCAGATTCTCTCTTTAATATTAAAAAATAAAACCATGAGTGTTACAGTTAAAGTATTGAATTTTACAATTCTTGTTACCAAGACCATTTTTAGGTTTTAACATTCCCAGGATTTTGTTGTCTAAGTTTCCAATTATTATATGAGTACCACTATTTGCAGGTGCCAGCATTCCATTAGACTAAGAAACGTGTTTACCCTTTTTGTTTTACCAAGTTGAATACAATTAATACACTAGAATTGTTTTAAACTAGTTCTGGAAAATCAAACCATCTCCAATTATTCATTCACATGAATATTTCTTCCAAATTAATATATGAACTTCTTTATTTACCACAGATAATTATACTTTAAATCAGTCTCCTACAAACATATTTGTGATAGACTTTAACTGTCATTCTTGTTAGACTGAAAATATAAGGTGAAGTAATATGCTTTTCCAGCAGTATTATCATGAAGACCTCTAGTTCTTTCATTCCCCATAGTTGCACTCTGTTGTTTAAAGATGAGATTTTAATTAATCAAATCATAGAACAAAGTTGGAGTGCTGATTTTCAAATTATATAGTTATTATCCTTTTCAAAGTCCTCTGATGGCAGTTCAGCATCAGCGGACAAGTAGAGCCTGATATTTGTGTATTAGGTGCACAAAAAATAGGATCAGAGCTATGCCATCTGGTTCCCTCTGGCATCTCAATCCCAGCCTCCATCTTGTCTGTTTAAAACTGATCAGTGACAGCAATCCTCTCAATCCCTCTAAAAATATCTCTGGGATGGTCCGCAACAATCCAAATTTTATCCTAGTCTCTTTTCTCCTTGCAGCCACTGGTTCTGTGTCATATTTAAATTGCCTCCCAAGATTTGTCCACTTTAATCACACATCTTCCTCACAGGTCATACCTAATCCAGGAGGCCACTCTTATCCCACTCATCCCTGGAATTCTACTCCCAAAATGCCTAGTCATGCCACCTTTCTACCTTCCTAAGACAGCAGACAGCTCAGATGGTTATGGTTTTTCAGGTTGAACAATCATATTTAGTAGTTTCTTTGAACTGACTATGCCACTATAGGAATCATTGGTGACACTTTCCTGAGAAACCTGGAAGGGCTAGGGCACTCAAATTTTTCTATGGTTTTTCTCCCAGAGTTTCTTCCTTTAGTCTTTTGTCTATTCTGGAGCTGAAACATGCTAGAACACTGACTGTATGCATAGTGGCACACAGCTCCTCTCTGCTGCATAGTTCCTGCCCCAAGTCCTTGCCCCAACGCCCTCTTCCTTCCTCCCTAAAATGGCATGCCACTAGTCCTGAGGAGGGCATGTGCTAGGATGCCGAAAGGGTATTGCTTTCTAGCCCCTCTGGTAGGCCAAAACAATCACTTCATGTGTGTGAAAGGGTGGGTACAGCAGTGGCCTTACACCAGGGCTAACAGGCAAGGATGTAACTGTCACATGACTAGGATGCAAGCAGTAGTGCTTGGAGCTAGGTTGGAGCAGGAGTCATGCCCAATGGTCAGCGTAGGAGTCAAGCCCAGTGGATAGAACAGGAGTTGGTAGCCATAAATTGGGGCCCAGGGTCAAAGCTAAGGATCGCAGGTAGAATCAGAAGCCAGGAACTGGAGCATAGGGTCAGAATCAGAGTCCGAGGCCAGATGCAACAGTCAAACATAGAGGTCAAGAATCAGAGCTGAGAGTCAGAATTGGGTTACCTGGAGTGAGGTAAGGCTGGGAAGAAGCAGGAGCTATTGCAACAATGAACAAAATCTTTGAGCAGTAACTGAACTGCTGCTGGGCTTAAGAGCTGGACTGTGGACTTCCAACCAATCAGGTGATGTAGCCAATTTAGCAGCCTACTCCATGCCACCTATGCTCATCAGGTTGCCTGGAGACTGGCTGTGTTGCAGGCCTTGCTTCCTGACAGTTACTTCCTAACAAATTCTCTTGCTTCCCACACCTGAGGTGTGGAAGATTTAGATAATTAGACAAGGCACCTGATAAGGGAAAAGGGCTCCAGGCATCTTCCCCCAGCTGATTTGAGAGCTATACCTTAGTCTCAGTGAGGAAACCCTATGAAGGGAAAGAATGAGGCTCTGATTCTACGCTCACTCATGTTCTTTTTATGGTGAACATAGTATTGATCTATAAATACACTGAGTTGTCAGATCAAATAGTTCAACCAATTCAGTGGACAGACCATACGCCCATTTTTAAAGTTGGTTGTCCAGTCCACAGTGTAGCTCAGTTAAGAAAGGCAGGAGCATGCTTTCTTGTGGACTCACTGATGAAATATAGTATAGTCCCCATACCATTTATCTTCAGCCTTCACATCAATCTGTTTCAGGACATTGCTAATGTTGCTGTTGGTGTCAAAGCTCCAACTCCTCTACAGTATATCATTGCTTGATGGTGTTGTCAAGAATTACTCGCCCACTGAGGAAACATTCTCCTGCAGCCAAGTGTGTTCCCACTTCTACCATCTAAATACAACATCACTAATAGCAATCCTCAGGGCTATATGCAAAATATTGATGCATTTGTGTTTGTGGGAACCTTAAGTCTTGAATTTCCTGACCTGTGTGAATTTGGGATCTGATCCTGAAACGTGCCAACCTCCCATACCTTCCACAAATTTCAGCTCAGTGAAGAAATACCCACTGGAGTCGATGGGAGTTTTTGATACAGCGTAACACCTCTCCAGATCAGATTCTTAGTTCTCAGCTTTCACGAAGGATAAACCTAGACTTAGATCTCAGGCTGTATCCAAGCTGTAATCAGCACAGCACAGCAAGGGAACAGTACAAAGCCATCTTTAGATTATACCTCCCCACACTAAATCTTGTGGCTGTTTGCCTGTCAAGTTGGACAAAGACATAAAATAGGCCAACCTCAGGGCTGATCTATTTTATAGATTGCTGCTTGCAGCCCCAAAGATCTGTTCCAGCAGCCTGGGATTGCCTATGCACATGGATGCCCCTTTCCTATGCCACCCTGCCTTAGTCGCACTCATGCCACTATTTCCTAGATCACACTTGAGAATTCACATCAACAAGGGAAGTCCTCAAGTAGCCAGATCCACTAGATTTATGGCTGTTTTGTTCCATCAAAGTAACCAGAAGGCACCTGAGGATCTGGCCCTTGAGCGCTGTATTCACTGAATTTAAGAAAATTTTTGTTGGAATGACTTTTCCCCTCTCCCCAGAACACATCTAGAAGAATTATTTAAGGACATGGACCCAATGAGCCCCCCTATTATGTCCCTTCTAATTAGTGTTATAGGTATAATCCTTACTGGAGAAGGAAGTAAAGCACAACAAAATCAGTTTTACGTTTGCTCAGATTACAATGAATTAGACATGCATACACTGAATAATAGGAGCTCCTTCACTATATTTAAGCAACATGCTAAATTAGCATCTCCATTCAGAAAATTTCCACGCATAAAGATTCAATAGGATTTCAGTGTTCAGCTTTCATGCTTATCATAGATATTTCATGATCTTTCCTTGCTCCTCCGGTTTAGCTCATTTCATTCAGATGGCATTGTCAAAGTAGTAATGAAGAAGGTTTAATTTGTTCAGGACAGAATTATTTGTTTCTATCAGTAACAGTGTTTGGCACATTGCCTAATGACAGCTGCTGTTTCAGGAAAAATTTCTGAGCCACTGTATCTAGATCACGGTGTTTTCATCCAATCTGATTGCTAATGTATATTTTACCTTTGGAATAGAACTGAGACAAGCTGAGGGTAGCTTTCATTTTGTAAAACTTCAGTCATTTTTGGTTTGCAAACACAGAATCAACCCACACTTGGAGTGTATTTATTTGATTCATGCCTTATAGGAAGAAATGAAAAAGCCTAAACCTGCTTAAGTAGGCAGTATAACAAAGGTTATTATATAGATACATACACTACACACAATAGATGGGGGCATGTGATTCCAGGAAGAGAGTAAGAGCAAACGTGTGAATTTATTAGACAGACAGACAGAAGGAAATGAAAGTTACAGCTATACATGCTGATTAACAAAGGGACTGGACAGGGTGAAGGCCAACTCTGTGAGCAGCAGTGTCTCAATAATATATCTCTGAAAACTTGATAGTGAAATTCTCCAAAGTGTTGGACTTTAGGTTGATTCTAAATCACTAAATAATTGAAAGCTCATGTAAGCAGGAAAAACAAGGCCAGCATTAACAGAACAGAATTGGGTTTTATACAATACCTTTCAAGTTATTCCCAAAGGCTTTACAAAATGTGTGTGTTAGATGACAGAAGTGGGGAGACTCTGAACAAATGCAACAACCATTAGGCACTCAAAAATAGCACACACTTGGACACTAAGGCTATTCATTTTTCCGAAAGGGCCATACTGCTACTTGGACAGTCTCTAAGGAAAGAACAACTGTCCTGGCCAACCTACCAATCCAGACCATTTTCCCACAATTGACTAGATAACTGCTAGCCTCAGATCATCATCAAGAGCAACATTTACCCCACCTTTACTATCCTCTCTCTTTCCCCCCCTCCCCCTTTTCCCGTCTGTTTTGTCAGAAGCCGGGAAAGTGGTCGTTCTTCATACCATAGAATTGAACAACAGAACTAATCTTTCCTCCCTATGAAGAAGGATTATCTGACAAAATAAGATCTCTAACTAATATCCTCTCTCTGAAAAGGGACTTTGATTAAGTTTGTTGTTCACAATCACTCAATTTCTTCCCCCCTCCCCCCCGAAGTACTTTTTTCTTATTCTCATTCTTTTTCTCTTTTGTATCCTGATCAATATATTTTGAGAATTTGGCATGAATTCTCACGTGTTTGCATCATTGGACGAAGCAGACTGAGGTCACTCACTGTACTTAAAGCTTTAAAACTACATTTAACTGTGCAGTATTGTACAGTGACAGGGTCATGTTAACACCTCTAAGACAACTCACCTGACTCAGGAAGAGTAGAATGTAAACTAAGCCGTTATAAATTCATATCCAGTGTATACGGTAATTAGGACTGGTCAAATGTAGACCCCAGTATCTAAAAGGTATTTAAAAGAAACAGAGGAATAGAGAGTCAGACTTTAGCAATTACTGAAACACATTGTTTACAATTACCTTCTTGGAGAATGAAAATGAAACTGGCATTATATAACTGAAAATAAGGATATGTAACATTCATGCAAAATTCAGTACCCAGCCCAACAAAATATATATCAGTACAGTCCTGAATAGAGAGTTTCCTAAGCCTTTTCCCCACACATAAGGGAGGATATATATTTACATATATTTCCTCCTCTACTTATTTGGTGCATATGCATATATCACACACACACACACACACACACACATACACACACACACACACACACACACACACACACAATGAGTAGAGGAGAAAAGATTTGTTTAATGTATTAGATGAGTAAAAAACCAACTGGGGATCATTACAGAGGAATGGATGCTTGAATATAATTTCAAATCTGCTTTGTCTTGTATTCACTATGTACTTATGATTCCAAACTTTGAAATGATGCATGCGCCATTAACTCAACTCATTTAAAATACTGGGTGATAGGATTCTAAGCCCTAAGATGATGCTCATACTTGTTACCAGATGGGAAGGGTTGATGTGGAAATATAGAAAAGGCAGTGCCTGGAAGAAATATGGTAAAGGAAAAAAAGTCAGTGCCATTTGATAAATACAGATGATTGAAGGAGAGATAGGGGAGAGTAGAGAGAAAAGAATGTAGGATGCACATATTTGCCATTGCTTTCTGTAGGAGCGTGATTAGGTGCTAGAGAGAGGGAAATAAATTAGAAACAGAGATATAGGTCACCAGGTACAGAAATAAAGAATGATAGGCAGACAAAAAGAACAGGCTTGTCTTGTCTTCTCCTGTCCAACTTCCTATATAATGGTGGTACCACATGAACTTCAGTGGCGTTGTACCGGTGTAAGTAAAAGCAGAATTTGGCCTAGAGATTTCCAGACCAGAGTTACCAAAGAATCCTGTTCCAAGAGACATGAACAGCAAAGGTGACCATGATTCTGTAATCTGATTGTGTTGCTGAGTACTAGTGAGAGAGGAGATTTTATTATATGTACCCTTTAACTTACGCAGGAAAAGTGTGCTGTTTCTAAGGCCTGGTCTACACTAGGACTTTATGTCAAATTTAGCAGCATTAACTCGATTTTACCCTGCACCCGTCCACATTAGGAAGCTATTTATTTCAACATAAATGGCTCTTTAATTCGATTGCTGTACTCCTCCCCGACGAGGGGAGTAGCGCTAAATTCGACATGGCCATGTCGAATTCGTGGTACTGTGGACGGAATTCGACGCTAATAGCTCT
Organism: Chelydra serpentina; assembly: GCA_037349315.1. Taxonomy (NCBI): domain Eukaryota; kingdom Metazoa; phylum Chordata; order Testudines; family Chelydridae; genus Chelydra; species Chelydra serpentina. Next base: position 37,484,862 of record JBAIAC010000042.1, read on the forward strand.
GGGAGCTATCCCACAGTGCACCACTCAGTGGACGCTCAGGACAGCAATCCGTACTTGGATGCTCTGACCTGCCACTCAGTAAAAGCCCCGGGAAAATTTGAATTCCTTTTCCTGTCTGGCCAGTTTGAAACTCATTTCCTGTTTGGACATCGTGGCGAGCTCAGCAGCACTGGCAACGATGCAGAGCTCTCCAGCAGAGGTTACCATGCAATCCCAGAATAGAAAGAGGGCTCCAGCATGGACTGATCGGGAAGTTTTGGATCTGATCGCTGTGTGGGGAGATGAATCCATCCTATCCGAGCTCCGATCCAAAAGACGGAATGCAAAAATTTATGAAAAAATATCCCAGGCTATGACGGAGAGAGGATACAGCCGGGATGCAACGCAGTGCCGCGTGAAAATCAAGGAGCTGCGACAGGCGTACCAGAAGACCAAGGAGTCCAACGGACGCTCCGGATCGCAGCCACACACTTGCTGTTTTTACGAGGCACTGCATGCTATGCTCGGTGGTGCTGCCACCACTACCCCACCAGTGTCCATGGACTCCGATGATGGGGTCTTATCTACGGCCACGTCGTCGGAGGTTTTCGTGGACGGTGAAGATGAGGAAGGAGAGGAGGAGGACGAGGCAGTCGACAGCGTTTTCAATGCTGATTTCCCCGACAGCCGGGATCTATTCATCACCCTGACTGAGATCCCCTACGAACCCTCCCAAGGCAGCATCCCTGACCAGGAACCAGGCGAAGGATCAGCAGGTCAGTGTTTTAAACATTTATTTGGAATACAATAGGCATGGTGTATAAGCACTGTGTTTGTATTGCTTAATTGGCCTTAGGCGCTTCAGCTTTGAGTCGTTTTCCAGTGCAACTACTCGAAAAGTCTGTCAATATGTATGGGGATAGAGGAGAAATCCCCATCGGAGATCTCCGCGAAGCTCTCCTGTAGGTACAGTGAAAGCTTTTGTATCAGGTTCCCAGGGAGAGCAGCCTTATTGTCTCCTCCATGGTAGGATACTTTCCCGCGCCATGCAAGCTGCAGGTACTCTGGTATCATTGCCTTGCATAGCATGGCTGCATATGGCCCCGGGGTTTGCTGGCATTGACGCAGCATGCGGTCTTTCTCTGTCTCCGTAATCCTCATCAGAGTGATATCAGTCATGGTGCCCTGGTTTGAATGAGTGGTTTTTTTACTATAGTGAATTCTTCATTTTCCCTTTAAAGAAAGACACCCGGCGGTTTCCATCCACGCCGGGGGAGGGAGTTGGAAGGCTAACCATTCGAACTTGGTGGTGCGCAGGCAGGGAGAGTTCCCAGGACTGGCCACGCGGAGTGGGGGAAAGGGTAGGCGAGCCATTTAAACAGAGCGGTTTGCGGGCACTTTCAGTTCCCGGGAGCGGCCACGCAGAGGGGGAGAAAGGGTAGGCGAGCCGTTCAAACAGAGCGGTTCGCGGGCACTTTCAGTTCCCGGGAGTGGCCACGCGGGGGGGGGGGGGGGTAAAGGGTTGGCGAGCCGCTGTAGATGAGCGGTTTGGGCAGCAGCAGGAACTGGCCGCCAGGAACTGTGATTGAAACATGGGAGTAGAGCACTGCTGTGAAGTAAGCTCTCAGCAGTCCAAAGGCAACAGCTTACCATGGTCTCCAGAGAGCAGATTTCCAGTGTTCAGCAAGGCTTCTGGGATCTGTACACCGGGACCCCAGACACTCAGGATAAAGACATAATATTCGACCTTGTAGTAAGTGGACATGTGATAGGTACTGTGCTTGGTCTTATTCACAGGGAAAGAGTATAGGCATTGTTCGGGAAAAAGTATCTTTCTCAGGAATTCACTCCCTTTATCTCATCCCACAGCTGCGAGTGTCTCCCGCCCTACCCGTGGATCACCCTCCCAGAGGCTTGCGCTGATCAGGCGGCGCAAAAAGAGAACCCGGGGCGATATGTTCTCAGAATTGATGGTCTGTTCCCTAAAGGAGGCGGCACAGCGGAGAGAGGACGTCTCAAGGTCCGAGCGAGCAGTCAGCGAACGGGAGCAGAGGGCTGAAGCTCGCGAGGACAGGTGGCGGCAGGAAGACCAGCAGGCGACTCAAACGCTGCTGGGACTAATGAGGGAGCAAACTGACACGCTCCGGCGCCTGGTAGACGTTCTCCAGGACAGGAGACAGGAGGAAAGAGCACCTCTATATGTTATTTCCAACCGCCCTCCCCCGCCACAAAGTCCAGTCCCCCCCTCACCCAAAGTCACTAGAACGAGGGGAGGCAGGGGCCATGGAAATAATCACTCCACCACTGCAGACTGCTCCAGTAGCAGAAGGCTCTCATTTCCAAAACTTTAGATGGGTCCTTTCCTTCCCTCCAATCCCACCCCACAACAGTTCCCAGCCCAGGTATCATCTAAAAAATATGCTCCCCTTAATAAAAATGTTTGTTTTGCACAGTGCTGTTTCCCTGACTTTCTTTCACAGGACGGTTTGGTTTTGGGGGAGTGGGTAAGGGGGTTTGTTATTAGCGACGACAGGCGCCAGAACCAGGGTACAGACAGGGGGAAAGGATCAACATAAAGTCACTCTCACATTGCATGCACTGGGCACACTTGTCATTCTGGGAAGGGGTTGTCTTGTTCTCTATGGGGGGGGGAGGCTGTAACTTTCTGGTGGGGGAGGGTGGCTGCAGATCTTTTGCAGCCGGCGATAGCCTCCATGACAGATCCATGCAGCAGGGGATCTGTGGCCGCAATCCATGGCCAAAAAGTCACAAAGGCCCCACCACACACAGTTGCGAATAGGAGGGGTTGCTGGCTCCCTTGAAACAAGCAGTCCAGCACTTCGGACTGCTCTGGGAGCAGGAGCATGTCATTCCCCGAGTTTGGAAGCGTACTTTCCAACACTCCACCCGCTCCCCAACCGCGGTATGCGTCCCAGGTTAAACCCTTAACTGAGAAATCATTAATAGAGACGGTTTTAATAAACAATGTTTCCTTTATTATACTTTTAAAGTGTTGAATGAAGGGGGGGAAGGGGGTTGGTAATTGGAGAGGATAGGCAACAGAATCTGGGTAAAGAAACGGGGGCAGGTTCAGCTTCTGTTTAAACAAGCGTAACAGTCACTGGTTACCCCGCTCGCTCTGGAAGCTAGCTTTCAAAGCTTCCCGGATGCGCAGCACGTCCTGCTGTGATCTTCTAATCGCCCTGGTGTCCGGCTGTGCATAATCTGCAGCCAGGCGATTTGCCCCAACCTCCCACCCCGCCATAAACGTCTCCCCCTTGCTCTCACAGAGATTGTGGAGCACACAGCACGCTGCAATCACAATGGCGATATTTGTTTGGCTGAGGTCGGAGCGAGTAAGTAAGCTTCTCCAACGACCTTTCAGACGGCCAAAGGCACACTCCACCACCATTCTGCACTTGCTCAGCCAGTAGTTGAATAGCTCCTTTCCAGTGTCCAGGGCTCCTGTGTATGGCTTCATGAGCCAGGGCATTAGCGGGTAGGCTGGGTCCCCAAGGATCACTATAGGCATCTCCACATCCCCAACAGTGATTTTGCGGTCCGGGAAATAAACACCCTCTTGCAGCCGTCTAAACAGACCAGAGTTTTTGAAAACACGAGCATCATGAACCTTGCCCGGCCATCCGACATTGATGTTGGTAAAACGTCCTTTGTGGTCCGCTAGTGCTTGCAGCACCATAGAAAAATAGCCCTTTTGGTTAATGTACTGGCTGCCCTGGTGCTCCGGTCCCAGGATAGGGATGTGTGTCCCATCAATAGCCCCGCCGCAGTTTGGGAATCCCATAGCTGAAAAGCCATCTATGATCACCTGCACGTCTCCAAGGGTCACTACCTTTGAGAGCAGCAGGTCAACGATTGCATGGGCTACCTGCATCACAGCAACCCCCACGGTAGACTTGCCCACTCCAAATTGATTCGCGACTGACCGGTAGCTGTCAGGAGTTGCAAGCTTCCACAGGGCTATGGCCACTCGCTTCTGGATAGTCAGGGCTGCTCGCATCCGGGTGTCCTGGTGCTTCAGGGCAGGGGACAGCAACTCACAAAGTTCCAGGAAAGTGCCCTTACGCATCCGAAAGTTTCGCAGCCACTGGGATTCATCCCAGACCTGCAGCACTATGCGGTCCCACCAGTCAGTGCTTGTTTCCCTTGCCCAGAATCGCTGTTCCACAGGATCAACGTGCCTCATTGCCACCATGATTTCTACGGGCCGGGGTCCCGTGCTTTGCGAGAGGTCTGTGCCCCTCTCAGAGTTCATGTCCTCCCGGAGCTTCCGTTGCCTCCTCGCCCGATTTCTCTGCATCTGCCTCTGGAAAAGGTGTACGATAAGGCGCGAGGTGTTGACAACAGACAGAACAGCAGCGATAATTGCGGAGGGCTCCATGCTCGCTGTCCTGTGGCGTCCGAGCTGTCAATCACCGGAAAAGGGCGCGAATTAATTGCCCGCCGGCGCTTTCACGTAGGGAGGGCGGGAGTGTGGGTCGAGTGACGACATTTACCTATAACTACCCTCGACACATTTTTGGCCCCAGAAGGCACTGGGGGCTACACCCAGAATTCCAGTGGGCAGCGGGGACTGCGGGAACTGTGGGATAGCTACCCACAGTGCACCGCTTGCAATGTCGACGCTTGCCCCGTTACTGTGGACTCACAAATTCGATTTAATGTCCTTGCTGTGGATTCGCACGATCGACTTTGCAAGATCGGTTTCACAAGTTCGGTTTAAGAAAAATCGAACTAGTCTCGTAGTGTAGACATACCCTAAGATGTTCCTAGAAGGGAGGACCCACTGGCCCAAGAATGCATAAAAACCAATGCTGAGGGCATCATTCTTCCTCTCCTTTCTGGTGGTGCTGTGACAGATTTTGGCCAAGTAGAAAAGTTTACTGAATCCCACTTTCTTCCTTCTTGATTTGCTTCCCCTCAGCTAAAACTTTTCCAGGTTCAGAAAATAATATACAGCTATTTCCTGTCTAAACTGGATTGCAGTCCCTTTCCCTAATAGCATCAAAATGAGAGGCTATGTGGTGTGGGAGTGTGTAGGTGTTCTTCAGCACTATTTATTTTTTCACAGTCAGTTTGAATGCCTCCCTGTCTTTGCTCTGAGTGAGCGAAATGGAATCTTTTGATACCCTTTGCATCGGAGTAGAGAAGTTTGCATTCATTTTCTTAAAGGTACAAGGAATACCATAGCTATCTGTTAAGAGTGTATTACACAAGAGAAAATAAAAAGAATGAGAAATTCAGTTGCGACAGAGGTAGAAAAGCAAGGTGACAATGTATTCCATGCAAAGAGCTACATTAAAAGAATGTTAAGGTTACAAAATCAAAGCCTCAAAAGTTAGGAAGTGACAGATTTAAGGTTGCCGGGGCAATTTTAATTTAGCACCCTTGCACACATGAATTATGATACAGTTTTGCCCAATGTCACGAAGGCCATCAGTGGTAGAGCCAGGAATAGAATGTATCTCCCTTCATCACAGTGTAATGCCTTAACCAGAAGAGAACATCTTTTCTCTTCTTCATACTCTTTGCCTCTTTCACTCTCCTTCCTGTGTATTGAATTTAAATAGAGTCTCATAGTGCAAATTAAACATTGCTACTGCTGTGCTGCATCAATCCCATTTGGAAATGTAGATCTGCCTCTGTGGTGCTGCAGCCAGCTCAGTACAGCTGGAACGTTCAGAGATTTTTAGCGGCTTCTAACAACCTCTACTGAGCATATGCAAATGGTGGTTTACCTGAATTGTAATGCTTTGAAAATCTGGGTGGAGTTTTGCTGACCCAAGACAGCCATCAAGGAAATCCTCCTTGCCAAATTTCAATTCCTGCTCCAAATACTAGAGGCTCCAGAAATCTTCAAAGAAGCAATTCTTATATAAGGACAGAAGGGACCACTGTAATCCTCTAGTTTGACCTCCTGTATAACAAAGGGCCATAGGACTCCTCTGAATTAATCCCATTTTTGATGAAGAACCAAGGTGAGAGAGAAGCCAATATCCTGGTGGTTAGGGCACTCACCTCAGATACTGGAGACCTTGGTACAAGTCACTGCCCTGCTCTGGAGAGCTTGGTACAAGTCCCTGCCCAGGTAAGTGCCTTATCTGCAAGGCTATTCCATATTCTAGAGTCCCTCAGTCTCTCTATTAGAAATTCCACCTGAGAAACATCTTGATGAAATATTTGTCAAAGCTGGTATGTTCTTGCAGAAAAGGTTTAAATGAACTGACATTTTCTAACAAAAATAGTTTCATCAAAAAATTCTTGCCCAACTGTATATTGATCTATTTCTGTAATTTGTTAGGATCCTTTGTCTGCAAGAGATGGTGGGAATTGCAGCCTATGATGCAGATGGTTTGCAATGTCTCATATGATTTGAATAGTCCAATCCGAGATTTGCATGATTTTTGGCAGTTGCAAATGTATGTATCTTGGTTGGGAGCTGCTTGCTTCCTACAGGCTCTTTTCTCTTCAAGCTGTAGGAGCCAGCTCCTGTCATGGACTTTGATGCCCTGATGAGGATGATGGCACCACTTGTTAATATCACTTGCCAAGATTTCCCATTGGTTAGGATTGATTGCAAATTCCGTCATATCTCGCTTGCATGTATCTTTATAGCGAAGCTTGGGACGTCCTGTTGTTCTTGTTCCCTCTGATAGCTCCCTATATAGCATGTCTCTGAGTATGTGTCCGTCTTTCAACCTACTCAGATGGCCCACCCAGTGCAATCATCTTTGCCCGAGCAGAGCGGTCACACTTGGTAAATTTGCCCTTTGAAAAACCTCTGTGTTGGTGACTTTATCTTGTCATTTGCTGTTGAGTATGCAGCATAAACATAGGTGGAAACTGTTTAACCTTTTCTCCTGATGAGCATAAATTGTCCATTTCCTCCCACCATACATTAGTGTGCTGAGAATGCAAGCTTGGTACACAAGCATTTTGGTCTTGATGGTAAGCTTTGAGTTGTTGCATGACCTTTTAGAACATAAGGACGGCCATACTGAGTCAGACCAAAGGTCCATCTAGCCCAGTATCCTGTCTTCTGACAGTGGCCAATACCAGGTGTCCCAGAGGGAATGAGCAGAACAGTTAATTATTAGTAATCCATCCCGTCACCCATTTCCAGCTTCTGGAAAACAGAGGTTACGGACACCATACCTGCCCATCCTGGCTAATAACCATTGATGGACCTATCTTCCATGAATTTATCTAGTTCTATTTTCAACCCTGTTATAGTCTTGGCCTTCACAACATCCTCTGCCAAGGAGTTCCACGGGTTGACTGTGCATTGTGTGAAAAAATACTTCCTTTTGTTTTAAACCTGCTGCCTATTAATTTCATTTGCTGACCCCTAGTTCTTGTGTTATGAGAAGTAAACAACATTTCCTGATTTACTTTCTTCACACCAGTCATGATTTTATAGATCTCTATCATATCCCCCCTTAGTCATCTCTTTTCCAAGCTGAAAAGTCCCAGTCTTATTAATCTCTCCTCATACGGCACCCGTTCCATACCCTTAATCATTTTTGTTGACCTTCTTTGAACCTTTTCCAATTCCAATATATCTTTTTTGAAATGGGCCACCACATCTGCATGCAGTATTCAAGATGTGGGCGTACCATGGATTTATATAGAGGCAATATGATATTTTCTCTTATTATCTCTCTCTCTAATGATTCCCAACATTCTGTTCGCATTTTAACTGCTGCTGCACATTGGGTGGATGTTTCCAGAGAACTATCCACGACTCCAAGATCTCTTTCTTGAGTAGTAACAGCTAAGTTAGACCCCATCATTTTATATGTATAGTTGGGATTATGTTTTCCAATTTGCATTACTTTGCATTTATAAACATTGAATTTCATCTGCCATTTTGTTGCCCAGTCACCCAGTTCTGACAAATCCTTTTGTAGCTCTTCACAGTCTGCCTGAGACTTAACTATCTTGAGTAGTTTTGTATCAGCTGCAAATTTTGCCACCTCACTGTTTACCCTTTTTACCAGATAATTTATGATTTTGTTAAATAGGACTGGGCCCAGTACAGACTCATGGGCACACCACTATTTCCCCCAAATGTACCTAAAGCTGTTTCATGCATTGTTGTTCTTAAATCTCCCCAAAATTCCTCTGCCTTCTCTGGTAGTGACTTCCCATGCATGCTAAGTTCAAAAGCCTTCACAAACTCCTGGCATTTCCTCTGGTTTTTGGTGTTAATAGCATTGATTTTGGGCTTGCTCCTAGGTTTTGCTCTATGTAGTTTCTTGGCTGTAATCTTCACTTTGCTAATAATCAAGGAGTGGTCAGTGTCACAAATCAGCACTGTAGAATGTGTGAGTGTTCTCCACTTAGGATAGGTCTTCCCTCCTGATGATAACAACGTCTCATTGGTGCCAGTGACCGGATCATGACACTTTGGGGCAATCTTTTCCTGTAAAATATGAATCGATAATACACATTTGGTTTGGGGCACAGAATTCAAGAAGTTGTTGGCCGTTCTCATTCATCTTGCCAATGCCAAAATGTCCTAGGCAATCTGGCCATGAGTTGTTGTCTGCACTGACTCTTGCATTGGATTCACTGAGGAGGAAAAGTTGCTCAAGTTGATGGTATTCTTTTTACGACTTGATGGAGAGTCATAAAATGCATCCTTCTCCTCAGGGCTAGAGTTGAGTGTTGTTGCATAACTTCTAAGGATGTTCACAGAGACGATGGTCATCTGAAGTTTAAGTGAAATGATATGCTCTGAGATCCCAATGGGTGTTTCTAGGAGCTTTACCCACTTGTTTCTCACAGTGAAACCGACACCATGCAGGCAATTTTCTTCATTGCTATTACCTTGCCAAAAGAAGGTATAATTGGCCTCTTGGACAGAACCAGCATCTGCAAGGCTTGTTTCCTCAAGTGCAGCAATGTCAGTGTTGAGTTTGTACAGCTCACAGTATCAAAGCTGAATTCCGTATGCTGCTTGTGTATTGTAGGTCGTCATAGTCTGTCAGTCCCAGACACACGATCCTGACATCCCCGCTTACAAGCAGGAAAGTTCTTGGTTTCTTATTTTTGCCAGGTTTCCATCTGTCTTTCAACTTTTGGTCTAGCCCCATGCACCCCATGAGGCAGACAGACTGTGGTGGGTCAGCACCTAAATGTCCACGGGCTGCCCAGCTTTGTGGTGAGCGGTGGCCAACCAATGGAGTGCAATGATTCCTCCTACCATCGAAGGTGACCCTTGGCACCCTCTTCTATGAGAATCAAGGGAGAGATTATAACCCATAACTACCACCTTGCGTGTTGTGTGCATGCTGCCAGCAAGGATGGAATGTCCTCTCCATGTGATGCAGCCGCAATAGCCTGGGCGGTTGATATGGAGGCGCTGCTTTGCCCATCTGTCAGTGTCCCCCTTTGGACTTTGCTTGTTTGGATCAAAGGAAGGATGGGAGTTGATACATTTGGAACCAGCTACACTGCATGAGTTGCCAGTGCAGAGGAGATCTCCCATCTGCCTGCTTTTTGGGGATCCACTCCTAGATTGATTATCAGCCATAGCTCAATCTGTCCTGCGTGGATGCCGTTGGAAAAAACACTGAGCGAATTCACTCATCCGCCTTTTGATGGCATTTCCTCCAACAAGGGTTCCACTACTCTCCTCAGGCGTTCATCCGCCTAAAGGCATTGGCACTTCCTGGTTAATTAACCACCACCGAGCACAGGTTGTACTGCTTATGGCCATAGCAGGTTTTCAATTCTGACCTGTGTGACAAAGTTCCTCCTCTACCTCGGTGGGTCCTGCGCTTATTGGCGGATTTTTTTGTTTGCCTCAGAGATCTTCCCCTCTGGTAGAACCCACAGTCCAGATCAACTCCTCCTGTGACAGGAGTTGGGAGGTTTGGGGGGAACCCGGGCCCGCCCTCTACTCCGGGTTCCAGCCCAGGACCCTGTGGACTGCAGCTGTTTAGAGTACCTCCTGGAACAACTGCACGACAGCTACAACTCCCTGGGCTACTTCCCCATGGACTCCTCCCAACACCTTCTTTATCCTCACCACAGGATCTTCTAGCAGTATGCCTTCTCACTCTCAGCTCCTAGTGCCTCTTGTTCCCAGCTCCTCGCACGCAACCTCCTTCCACAGCTCCTGACATGCACACCTCACTGACTCACTGGGAGGCTTTTGACTAGTTTCAGCCAGCCCCTGATTGGCTGCAGGTGTCTCAATCAACCTCCCTGCCTTCTGGAAAGTTCTTAATTGGCCCCAGGTGTCTTAATTGACCTGGAGCAGCTTCCATTTACTTATTCTGGTACCATGGATTTGTTTAGCTTGGGGCTAATATATCTATCTCCCACTACTTTCCTATAGCCATCTGGCCTTGCCCTGTCACACCTGACATATCTATAATACTCTGCTGCTTTTCAGAAATCCAAATATCATAGTGTCTTGTTTATTACTACAAGTCACAGCTGCTCAAAAGGGGCAATTTCCTACAGAGTAATGAACGTTCTCACTGGGAGTTCGGGGTGCTCAGCACCTTGCGAGACGGGGTCCAAAGTGAGCTTTCAAGAATACAAATAATGAGAGCCCAGACATTCTAATCTGGACTAAAATATGAAGCACAAAGTCCCCAGCAAAATTTACATATTATTGTCAATTGCTGTGGCAACATATATATTTCTTTTCTATTCTCAGTGCTTTTAGTTAGAAGGGTTTTTTAAATGTCTTCTCTCCTGATCATGACCCTGGATTTATGAACACTGGAAACTAAGTAGCATGCTGAACTCATGAATCCTGAAGGGCTTTCCTCTATGGCTTAAACATCACAGTTATCCTTTAATCAACCTCGCTTATTTATGCAACTTTTAGTGATTGATTACTGTGAAAAATAACCTTCCAAATATTCAGGTACAAATAGATGCAGGGTCCCAAAAAGCCTGAAACAGCTGTAGGACAGGTGCAAGCTCTGAAACCTGGGGATAACATTTTACATTTCAACATTGTCCACTATATAGCTATTGATCATTTTAACAGAAATATGGTTTTTTGTGGTATTTGTGGTTTTCTTACAGCTCAAATTCTTATGTCATAATTATTGGATCAGATACTCAGCAGGTGTAAATTGGTGTAGATCCATAAAGTCAAGGGAATTATACAAATTTACACCAGTGTAGGATCTAGCCCAAATCTAAAATGAAATTCATATTTGTTTGAAGTGGATAAAACGAAGGAAGTGCTAACCTCTCTCTCAAAAAAGGAACTTGATGAGCTCAGTATCCAATTTGCTTTTGCATATCCCGACCAAACATACTACACAGAAGTATCAGATATAAGCACATACACACAAAATTGGCTGTTGTATTTGTTGAACCAATCAGAAAAAAACATGTTGATTTACCTTTTATGATTCACAAAGCATTTCCTCATACCTAGTTCCTGTCCCTCAACAAAAGCTTAGTATCATATTTCATCCCTGATGACCTATAATTACATTTGATATAAATCATTTCTGTTCTGTATGCCATCTCTAATTTAGCATCTATTTATGCTTATAAATCAACATTTTGTATAAGTTAAATATTTGCTTTTGGGCAACCGTTGCCTGTGGTAATTAATAAAACTGATAGTGAGAGGCAAACCTCAGAGCTCAGTAAGTCAGTTTCAATACACAGCCAAAAGTCCTATTACTTAGCTTGTGTGTCATAAAACAAACTCAAAATATCTCTGATTTGAAAAAGTCACACTTAGTGCCAGCTAATGTGTTGATTTTTTTACTATGTGGTTCTTTTTGCATCTGGAACTGTACTAAGATCAGACATTCATTTCACATAGATCACTGGTCACTATTCATAGAATCATAGAATATCAGGGTTGGAAGGGACCTTAGGAGGTCATCTAGTCTATCCCCCTGCTCAAAGCAGAACCAATCCCCAATTTTTGCCCCTGATCCCTAAAGGGCCCCCTCAGGGATTGAACTCACAACCCTGGGTTTAGCAGGCCACTGCTCAAACCACTGAGCTATCCCTCCCCCCTGAATTAGATAGTCCTGGACCTACATAGTCCATTGCTATTTCCTTGAATCATCCAGTCTCCCAGTACTTAGTGTTTACATCTTATTTTGTAAGTTCTCTAGGGCAAGGGACATCTTTTTTGTTGTGTTTGTACAGTCCTTAGCACAATGGGGCCCAAGTCCTTGACTGGGGGTCCTAAGCACTATCACAATACAAATAATTACCTGTATAAAACAGATAAAAATTTACATTATGGACTGGGTCTTATGTAGTCCATGTTTCTGCAGCCACAGAATTTGCCACTATAGTGCAGCTGAAGTTACTTTTATCTAAAAATACACATTTCTGTGGTTATGAAAAAAAAAAAAGCCTTCCAAATAATAATCAGGTACAAAATGGTGGTGAGTGTCCCAAAGGGTCTGAAACAACAGCACTAGGACAGGTGCAAGCTCTGAAGCCTGGGGATAGCATTTGTCATTTCAACATTGTCCACTATTTAACTGCGGATCATTTTAACAGAAATATCCAGCTAATATACTTTTCCATTGCTGTTAAATTCACTGGCAGATATTCAGCTAAAGGGCAGTAGGGAAGCTGCTTGTTGTCAAGAGCTGCTATGAGAGGAAGTACGACTTCATATTCTGCTCCCACGCACCACACATTTCAAATCTTCACCTTGTGAGCAGAGTCAGTGAAGAGGAAGAGAAACATCTCCTGCCCATTGCTAAAAGCTTCTCAACCACAGAGTTACCAGAAGGCACAAATTATCTCCCCTGCCTACTCAGTTGAGTACAGCCCTAAATGTTCCCTATCCAGATACCAAGCCCTCCACTTTTGCCCCAACAGCTCCTACAACATAGTAATTAATTGTCAATAGAAGTTTCTGTGGCATGATGAAAATTTAAAATCAGGAAGGGGAGGGAGGTGTGTGAAAGTAAATATCATGAGATACTGTGCTGATTACATTATTAATTTTCAGAGTCAGCTCCAACAAAGAGAAGGTTTTTATTGATCTAAGGCTAGGGCAGAGAGCACAATTTAAAACCAGACTGGGCAGAGATGCCAAATGTGGTCAACAGCCAATCTCCATTGAAGGATTGGAGTGATAGCAGTTGGCTGACCAAACCTGCAGCCTATTCCAGCACTGTCACATATTATAGTAGGGGAAAAACTGTACTCCGAAGGCCTGATCTTGCATCTTTCCTGCCACATGCCAAGCCAACATTTTTATTCCCTGCACTATTCATTTTCCAAATCTGCTAAAGGGGGATAAAAATACCTGCCACTTTTGTACAGATTTTGATACCTGCCACTTTTTGTACAGATTTTGAGCAAGATGGTTGAAACATGCTATCTAAAAGCTAAGTAGCAGTATTATGAAATAATTTTTATTGTTTGGAGTATGTATTGTAATTGTTAGATGATCCCTAACTTGACTGTGCTGGTATTGATGCTTTGTGACAGTCCCTTAGGGGGCAGCCTCATGTTTTGTTTCCCAGGAGTGTAATTCAGTCTGCATGTTTAAATGGAGTGCATCAGCAGTACAGAATGTTAAATAATGAAGCTGTTGAGTTGAAGCTGAGGGTGGGTGTAGTAAACTTAAGGCTTCTCACCTTCCTTCTTTTGTTCTTTTTCATGACCCTCCTTCATGTTTGGGGTCCTCTTTTCCTGGCACACTTACTCTCCTCCTCACACACATCCTCTTCAGATACCAATGACAAGAAAAATAGTTCATTTTATGCTAACTCTTTTATAACAGCATGTGCAAATCAACAGCAAAATGGAAATTGCTTATATAGTTCCGTGGCATGAGCCATACACCATAATGAAGTGGAGACCATGTTGTGCATCTGGCTTTCAGATCACGTAGGCTATGCCATCCCAAAATCTCATTGTTTCATAGTATGTTATCAGGAACTGTATATTTAAGTAGCGTAGCTTTCCAGGCAGGAAGCCTGGGGGGAGGGATGCTGCAAAAGAACATATGCTGATATGTAGCAACAGTTGGGAACTGCTTCAATGACTAGAGAGGGTCTCTGGCCTCAGAGTGGTTATTGGGCATCACACAAGGTACAGCTTGTAAAAAAAGAAAAGCAGGTGTATGGTATGGCATTCACTTCACGCACCTATTGAATGGTCGCACGTACTGCACAATTCCATAAAAAAGAAAAGCCCACTACACAGTAAGAGCATATTATGGTTGCAAAAGGAAATTTTTAAAAGTTAGGGAATAGCCAAGCTAAGGGCACGTCTACAGCTAAAACGCTACAGCAGCTGTAGCACTTCAGTGAAGACACTGCTACATTGACAGGAGACATTCTCCTATTGGCTTAGTTAATCCACCTCCAGGAGAGGTGGTAGCTATGTTGACAGGAGAAGCCCTCACATCAACATTTGTGCTGTCTACGCCAGGGGTTAGATTGGTATAACTGTCACTCAACATACCTTCACAAAGCCACTACGCTGCTACACAGAATGGAAACAACAACGTTAGCTATTATAGGAGTGACTGTGTCTGTGTATATGTAAATAGTTAATAGATAAGGTGTCAATAGATGGCTGTCAAGAACATGTAGCATAGTTCCTGGGGTTCTGTAGGATCCATACAAAACTTGTGTACTGTAAATGGTTTCTTATGACAGCTCTTTAAATCAACTCTTAAGAGTGGCTAGCAATCCCAGCTACTTTGCAAGCTGCTAAGGTCACTGCATTCATATAATCACAGATCTCATAACCCCTGCCTTGAATATCATCCTCAGCTCTCATGTAGACATCTGACTGCTGTGGAAGCACCCACCACAAAAGGGCAATTTTTTCACTAAGACAATGTAACTACACATTCATAAAATGAATAAACCAATGCCATGCAATGTTGCTTTTTAGAGAGGATACTGGAGATGCTATACAAATATATTGGTTTTGTACATGTTACTTTACTGCCTTAGAAGCAATTTGCATAATATTACCATTTATATTTTTGATCTTACTTTGAAATCTGTTACTTCTGGCAGGCACACTAATTTAATTATATGTTAGTTTAAGATGATGACACATTTCACTGTTGCACTATACTGAGCAGTTAGAGGAAGGGTGAAACATATGCACCAATGATTGCACATTGAGCCTTGGGAAACCTTTATGAAGGCCCTTATCATCTGGTATTATGACTAAGTAGTCATTTTTTATGGTCTAGATGCCAATTTGCCTCACCCATAACAATTGAAAGGGACACTGGGGGAACTCAAACAAGAAATTAAGATTTCCCTAGCATAAGTCAGAATCAATATGCTTCCTTATGAAAACATGAGCTGTGTGCGAGCTTGTTTGCAATTTTGATGTACAGTACAACCATATACATGAAGGATTTTGATTAGCTCAAGTACGTCATCCCATGTACGTTGTAAAAGTAAATAGATACATTTGGGGACAAATTTTGAAGTCCCTACTCAGGAAATCTTCAATTCCCTTCACTTGGGCATCAGGGGATGCCACCGCACAAAAGGCCAGGAAATAAAAAAATAACTAGATTAGACTCCACAGACAGTGATAATTTGTTAGAAGGATAAGAACAGGAAACATGCGAGAAACAGGGCCAGACTTAACTCATCTGTTCCAAGAGTGCAGAGGTTTGCTACAAATTGAGGGTTGCTAGTCCTCAAGCAGCCTTTACTTCTCCATGAGCCAATCTCTCTCCTTTCTTTTGAATCAGAAAGAGTCACTAATCCTCCACAGCAGTCTCCACTTTTCCCCCTTCCACACTCTTGCAGTAACAGGTGGTGGTTGTGGTCCTATTCCAGAGATGTGATTTTAGCCCATCTTTCACTTCCTCAGGTGTGTGGTAGACACATCCCATCACAGTGGGTCTGGTTGAGTAAAAAAGACACGATACAAATAAGTCACCATAGCGGTTAATAAGAACAACAAAGAAGAGATAGAGCAAGTGCTTCAAGATGTGCCCTTCAGAACAACATAAACCTAAATAAAGTACATGATGATTTGAGAGAATTTTGATTTAGTATTTACTTGTGTTGACTCTTCTCT
The DNA here is from genome assembly GCA_037349315.1 of Chelydra serpentina. Classification (NCBI taxonomy): domain Eukaryota; kingdom Metazoa; phylum Chordata; order Testudines; family Chelydridae; genus Chelydra; species Chelydra serpentina. The sequence continues at coordinate 37,500,894 of JBAIAC010000042.1, forward strand.
CCTAACCACCACCAATGTCATCGGGGGAGAGGGATTAGGCATTTCTCTTCCTTTCCTGTTGTGGAGATGTGGGCAGGTGGCAAAGGTAACTTCTTTACCTCATGGAAGAGATAGGCGAAATAGCTTAAGTGAGTGCCTCTTCCTTCTCCCTCTGATGGGAAAAGGTATGGGGCCCCAGATTCTCAATTTCCCCTGGATCTTTAGGCAGAGTAGAGTGTACACGGATCTGTGCTTTGTGGGTTCTTAGACCAGTACCCTTTTTGGAGCATTTTCCAATAGAAATACATGTTGACCTTCACCAAAATATCTTCTGGGAGCCTTTCCTGCTCAAAAATTGTATCAACAAATTAAAAGCATTTGCAGATGTACAGTATTTAAAAAAACATACTTAACTATTGTCTGGAATAAATGCATCCAAATTAAAAACAATTTGTATATAGAATATGCAGAAACAGTCACATCGGAGGGGAAAACTACTATCTATGATATACGGAAAATGTTCAGGACTCTCCAGCTATAGCTAATACTCAAACTCTTATTGCTTTCCAAGTGTTATTTTAAATAGAACTGGTCAAGAATGTTTGACAATTTTTTTAACAACACAATGCTAATTACTTTTTTCAAGAAATTCTGATAAAATCCCTCTTATAAGTGTTATGAAATTTGGGGAAAACATTTAATGAAGGATGCTCAGGGTTTGTGATTTGCCATGTCAGATCAGGCTACAGTATAGGATCATCTGTTCTAGTATCCTGCCTGTGGGCCTGATTCAGTGCCCATTAAAGTAAATGGAAAGACTCCCAGCAACTTGAATAGTTTCTGGATCAGATCATTAGGCATTAGCCATTGCCTGATGTAATTCCATACAATGGGGAACAGGTTATTAATTATCACTTTTACCAATACATTTTCAAAATGTACTATACGTTTGGTCGCAAGGTCCAGCATTTCTAATATTTCAATCAAAAGACTGCATTCAAAGATTGTTTATAAATTTTAAATATTATATTGTAACAGTGGCTTAGTGTATATGATCTTGTCTTCCCCCAATGTCTGCCCCAGAGACTGTAACAGCCTGCTACTTACAGATAAAGGAGTCCTCTCTTAGTTTAAATGTTAGAAATCGGTACATTTGGTGCTGAAGATCCCAGGTTCCATTTCCATTATCAGCCATGATATCTGTGCATGCGGCCACAAATTAAAGTAGTATTGCAGGTAATTAATGCTATGGACTATACAGGATTCCACTATAATCCGTTAGGATTTGCATATAAAAAGTTTCCAAAAAGTTCTATTTGTGTGAAGTTTTCCATACTTCCTCTCAGTTCAAAACTGTTTCTTTGTACAGAAGCTAGAAAACGGAAAAGCAGATGAATTATTGTTCCAAGTACAAATATATTTGTTTTTAAAAGTGATTTAAAATATCTTTCTGCACATGACCACTCAAAAGTGACTTAACATCAAGGTCTGCAACTTTTCATGCAGCCAGCGAGGCAAAAATTTTCATGAAAAACCTTTTTCAGCAAGAAATATATATTCAGTGACACAGAAACATGACACAAATTTGTGAGGATGTCTCTGAATTTTTTCAGTAAAAAAAATCCTCCCCTCTTTTTTCCCCCAGAACTGACAACAAATAAAAAAACCCCATTATTCCCCCATTTCTACTCCTGGTCCTACTGAGCCCAGTGCTTTCAAGCTGAGAAGCTCTCTGCAGTTTATATCCCAGATTGCACCATAATAGCTGCTTTCAACTACCTGAAAGGGGGTTCCAAAGAGGATGGATCTAGACTGTTCTCAGTGGTAGAAGATGATAGAACAAGGAGTAATGGTCTCAAGTTGCAGAGGGGAAGGTTTAGGTTGGATATTAGGAAAAACTTTTTCACTAGTAGGGTGGTGAAGCACTGGAATGGGTTACCTAGGGAAGTGGTGGAATCTCCTTCCTTAGAGGTTTTTAAGGTCAGGCTTGACAAAGGCCTGGCTGGGATGATTTAGTTGGGGTTGGTCCTGCTTTGAGCAGGGGGTTGGACTAGATGACCTCCTGAGGTCCCTTCCAACCCTGAGATTCTATGATTCTATGATTGTAAGATCCTGGTGTCTATTAGGTCTTTTGCTCTTGCTCTCTCTATTAGCATGAGATTACGGGTTCTGGATAGCTATGGGCAGCAATGTTCCCTCTGGTTCCCTGGCTGGATGAATATTGAAAAAAATAATTTGAACATTCATTCACATTTTCTTAAAAAATTCACTTCCCCTGGATCCAGGGGATCCTCTTTTGGGTTCACTTCCATTAAAATTCTAGAGAACATATTAACTGGTAGGAATCTTCAACAAATAGCAGATTTTAAATGAACATTGCAGAATATTCACAGAGAACAAAATTTTGTATTGCAAATATTTGCACTGGAAACCTGATTCTAAGAGTTCTGTTCAACCAATCAGGGAGTAGAAACACCTCCTTGTGTTTGTCAAAACAAACTAAATTATTGAAGGATGAGGAATACCAAATGCCCAAAGCAATAATCACTGCAAATAGTTTGTGAACAATCTACTGGGTGAAATATGCTTTCATAAAAAGTCATAGAAATTGTGATCATGAAACACAGCAAACAGCAAAACAAAATAAGTGCTCAGTCTGGACAAATAAATTGTCTGCTACAAATAGGTCATGCAGCTCTAGTCATAAGTGACTGGATATTTATTGTTACTGCTTGGCAGCTGTTCACTATATCTGCGTGAAATAATTAGTTTAGTCCTGATGCAAACCTCACTTCACAAACATGACCACACACACAGAAAAAAGATATTAATGCATCACACACTGATATCAAAATGTGTCTTCTTGTAATTTTCAGATACTGAGGTAGGCCCCAATCCAGTTCCCATTAAAATCAATGGGATTCTTACTATTGCTTTCAGTGGAGCTGTTTCAGATTGCTAATGAATGCTGAAATCCAGGCTCTTGTTCCACAAGGTACTTCAGCACTGCATAACTTTAAGCATGTGAGTAGCCCCAGGTCCATTAGATTACTCATACTTAAACTAGACATGTGCTTAAGTGCCTTGCTGAAGCAGGGCCTCAATAGCTAACTGTCTACCTTCATATCTGATTGGGCTTTCAGTCTGCACATTAAATACGAGCTTTGTTTGTTTAGTTTATTGTGCATATGTATTAACCGTTCTTCTAAATGAAACACTAGAAGTATTATTTTCCTCCTCCCTTCCTCTCCCCGACCCCCAGCCACATTGTCCACAAAGGCACTACAGCTTGCTATGGGGAAAATCATGATTAAAAAAAGCAAAATCATTTTTAAGAAATAAGAGTGAAACCCCCCCCCCACCTCCGCATTTTTAAACTGCTTATGCACTTACGTTCTTTTTTTAGAAAGCTCTGATTATTGTGATTGATACTCTTGATATTTAATCGCAGTACAGCCACATAATATCTGCTTTCAATCTTTTGTGAAAGTTTGCTAACATCATCCTTCCCAGTTAATTTTGTTAATTAATTGGGAGGAGCAGTTCATTTTCATTTCAGTATAATCAGCAAGGTTAGACTAGCTTTGTGTTTTCTATTTCCCCACAGGATTCACTGACTGTAAACATATGGCTTAGTGCTCTGTATTTAAAAAGTGCTCCTCCTGACCAGTACCCAGTTGGTTTGCAATTCCAATTTTACTATATTCTCTCAAGATTAGCATTCTTTCAAGGTTCGCTGCCTTTTGCTAGTAAACCACAGTAGACAAGAATAAGATGGCATTATCTATAAAATAGACATATTCTGAGCTGCATTGCCATCACTCTACGCAGTTATAAAATACACAATCTAGTTATGTCAGCAACTTTTAATATTGTAGTGCTCTGAAAGGCATCCATCATACATACTGAAGTATGTAGGGAAAAACCCTAAAGCTTCAAGGTGCAATAGTATTTATAAAAATCTGACTGATATCAAAATTGGTTGTCTCCGTTTGTTGTTCTGTGAATTAGATCTATTTAATAGTACAACCAAATGACCTTCCTACCTATATAGCAGGCATTGGCAACCTTCAGCACGCGGCTCACCAGGGTAAGCCCCCTGGTGGGCCAGGCCAGTTTGTTTACTTGCTGCATCCGCAGGTTCGGCCAATTGCTGTGGGAAGCGGTGGCCAGCACATCCCCAGGCCCACGCCGCTTCCCACAGGCCCCATTGGCTGGGGATGGCAAACTGCGGCCAGTGGGAGCCACAATCATCCAAACCGGCGGACGCAGCAAGTAAACAAACTGGCCCGGCCCGCCAGGGGGCTTACCCCCAGGCGAGCCGCGTGCCGAAGGTTGCCGATGCCTGCTATATAGCATAAACAATGCCAAAATGAAGATAAAGATCATTAATTCATTTGTGATATAATTTTACAAGTATATGGTTATACTGGAGTTTTCTGAATAATTTGGATTTTCTGGGATAGTTTTATTTCTTTTATGATGTAGAGCAGAATCCAATTTACTTGACATACATGCGTAATGAATCAATGGGACCATCTGCATGAGTAAGGGGAGCAAGATTTGCCCTATTCTATAATAAGGCCTAGAAAAAAAATGTCTGCCAAGCCTTTCAAGTGTTTGGGGCTCTAGGGATGGAACCATGCATTCTCAATTGTATATTTCCTAATTTGGGCCTTAATTCAGCAATGTCCTGAAGTATTTGTCTAATATCAATATGAGCATTTCCACTAACTCCAGTGAATGACATGAAAGTAAGTCATTTCAAGTCCATGGAATTACTCATGTGGTTGGAGTTTGGCACAAGCTTAAATACTTTGCTGAATTAGGGCCTTGGTCTCAATTTTTGCAATTTCACAATAGTTTACATCTGGTGTGGTGTGACAGCCAACTTTTGCTTAATATGGCCGAAAGTAGCCCATAGTGTCCAATTCCACATAAGAAATATTTCAAAAGTTAGTCCTACAAAATCCTTCACTAAAAGCTTCCCTGTAAAATATAACTAATAGATGCAGTAAAATATATAAAATTCAGATAAATTAATGGCAATCCAGGTGTTTATCACACATCCATAGTACTTGGTTATTTATAATTTGTCTGTGCTAGAATCATACCTTCAAAGTAAAAAGGAATGTTTAGTTACAATACCTCAGATAACTAAATATCGGGAAAATCCTATTGTGTGCTCCTGCATGGGTGCCTCACAAAGTGGGATATGCTTCTAATTGCTTTCCTGAGAATCAAGATGGGGGCCTGCCTATGGTACCTGTTAGCAGCCTTGAGCAGGCAGTCAGCCATCTTGAGGTCATGGCAAGAACCCATCACTCCTCTTTCCAAGCTCCAGCTGGCACTAGGCACTGGAAGTACACACAAGTAAGGAGTACTGCGAGTACATTGTCTACAGGCTCCCTGGGCAATACTGCTTTGTATCAGTTGGATGCGTCTGACACGGAGAACAACTCTCCTGCCAGAACAGGTGCCCCTCCACTACTGTCTTGCTGAGTTAGACACTCCAGTCAGCTCCAGCACAGACCCAGAGGTTGGGCCATGCCTCTCTAGAGTTCACTAAAACTGAGATTCTCTCAGCCTAGGGGCTTCTCGGTTAACAGGGACTTTCCCAGTGCCCAGCCTTTCTGGGAGCCTGAACCCCAAATAGATCCGTTTTACTTGGTATAAAGCTTGTACAGGATAAATTCGTAGACTGTTCACCCTCTATATCACTGATAGAGAGATATGCACAGCTGTTTGCTCCCCCAGGTATTAATCACTTACTCTGGGTTTATTAATAAACAAAAGTATAAAAAGTAAGATTTAAGTGGTTTCAAGTAATAACAGACAGAACAAAGTAAGTCATCAAGCAAAATAAAGCAAAAACATGCAAGTGTAAGTCTAATACATTAAGAAACTGATTACAGGTAACATATCACCCTCAGAGATGTTCCAATAAGCTTCTTTCACAGACTAGACTCCTTCCTAGTCTAGGCCCAATCCTTTCTCCTGGTACAGACCTTGTTAATTCCAGCAGACATCTCAAGTAGTAAGCAGGGGTTTTCTCATGACTGGCAGCCATTTTTGTCCTCCTCCATCCCCTTTTATAGCTTTGGCACAATGCGGGAATCTTTTGTCTGTGCTTGTCCCCATCTCTGCCTCATCAATGGAAAAGTACAAGGATTAAGATGGATTATAATATCATGTGACATAGTCACATGTCACTAAGACCCCTAGTCTCCATTCTTCCTGGGTCAGCCCACACGTACCCAGGAAGGCGTGCAGGTAAATAAACCATTTACTACCTAGTCAATGGGAACCATCAAGATTCTAAACCACCATTAATGGCCCACACTTTGCATAATTACCTTATGCAAGGACCTTAGAGTTATACTTAAGGACCTTAGAGTTATACTTCATATTTCTAGCTTTAGATACAAGAATGATACATGCATACAAATAGGAGGAATATATTCAGTAGGTTATAACCTTTGTTATGATACCTTACAAGAGACCCTTTGCATAAAGCATATTCCAGTTATATCATATTCACACTCATAAGCATATTTCCATAAAATATATGGAGTGCAATGTCACAGCCTCCCAAGCCACTAGCCAATCTGCTCCGCCTGCATTCCCCTAAACAAGTTCTTTTTCAGTTAGGGTAGGATTTTGGCTGAAGTTTTTACACATGGTTCTTTTTCACTGCAACAATTTGCACTTCACATTAGACAGAGAGAACCCAGGAGGACACAATACCATATCTCAAGCTTAAAGAGCTTATTTAAGCTGTTCATAAAGACAGACATAGTACAACAGTCCTCTAGCATCTGGAAGTGTTTGCTATTAGGTAGAGAGCAGAGGGAAATCTAATACCAGACCATGCTAGATGTATGCAATACTTACTTTTACATTAACTGAATACATTAAGAAAACAGAGTACTAAAGGCTCCCAGCAATACTTTCCTAATTGGTTAAGTCAGCTCCAAGTATCCAGCCATGACCAAGATGTCAGGCAACAAAAAAGCTGTGAGTAATTCAAAAGTAAATATATTTGAATATGAGGACACTATAATCTGTTCTTGGGTGTCACTCTTTACAAATTAGTAATGGATTTTCTCATTCACAACTTCAGTGCAGTAAATAATGATTTGTACAAAGCTGATCTTAAATCAAGCTTTTTAAAAACCTAGCGCTGCCCTCATTCTCATTCTGAGCTTGACTCTCCCATTGAGAAGTTCTGCATGTGAATTGAGAGAAACATTTCCCTAAGAATACATGGATATTTGTTTCATAGAGGAAAAGTGTGTGTGTGAGAGAGAATATATATGGGTGCTCATGAAAGATACTTAAAGAACTTCAGCATGTGGGGAGACACTTATCTGCAGAATATCCCTAGGTATAGCAGACACCAACAATATAAGCTCCACCCCTTTGTCCCACCAGTAGGTTTCAACCCTGACCTGAAGGAACCATCTCTAGGGATGAAAGAGTAATTTAATCCCTGTGCCATTTCAGTCTTTGGAATTTGTGCAGAAACAGTCAACAGGGGTGCTAATTAATGTTAATTGTAGTGCCTTTGTACTGTGATCACCTGTCTTCTGGGAGCTGGATTGAAATAGAAGATACTGAACATCCATCAGATGGGAATAATTTTTAGTCAATAAATTGACCTGGGCTAAATTAGAACTGGTAATTTAGAATTGAAAGGTTCTATTATCTGATGGCCAATCCCATGTTTTATGGAAATAAAGCACCCAGATCTTCAAAATATGAGTTAGTAATTGCCCACCCTTTGTGTAATAGAATCATCCACTTATGTTTAACTTCAGTTATTTTCAGTCAAGGAATGTCAGATTCCATGGGAAAGATTTTGTATTTCAGGGATCAGTTCAAACTCAGATTCTAGAAATTACTGTTCTATTTCTGCTCGGATTAATCTGCAATTAAGTTAGCAATACCTTGTGCCTATTAGCCATAACTTCTATGACTGCTGAATAATCTACATTAAATTATATATAAAAAAGAAGAAAACTTAAGTATTCATTAAGGTAGAGGTGTGTTAATGCTCAGCTGTAGTTAGGCATAGTATGATTGTTAGAGTCTTGGAAAATATTAAATAACTCATTTTATCCTTTATTTAAAAAGGAGCTTCTGGTAATAACAAAAGTGCTCCCCCTACTTCCTTACCTTCTGTTTGTTTGTTATTTGACAGAGTTAATGAAACAGCTATACAGTGATTTTTTACCTTCTACATACTTAGAAGGGAACTTTTTCTACTCTTTTAATTTTCCCACACTTATGAAGTTTAGGAAAATTGAAGAGCCTAATAACATATGATCGATTTGGAGGTAAACTGAAGCACTAAACAAATACTGTATGCCAAATCTACTATTGTGTGTGTTTGGAAATTAAAAGGCCTTCATGATTTGCAATGCAGTAGTCTAAGGAGTTTTCTACTTCATACTGCTTTTTAAAAATATTACATTTTATATTTTTATCGTGTAGTCTCTGATTTATAATGTGAGGAAAGAGAATTGGCTTTCAATCCTTTTAAGTTATTTCAAAGAACTCTAATTTGGCATGGAAAATATTTTGTACTCCTCCTGTTGGCAAAAGTCATTTCCATTGGTGGACCACTTCAAAGAAAAATAATAGGCATAATAATTTAGAAACTTTACACATATTCAGAAATAAGCACAATAAGTTTACACATATTCTGGCCCCAATCTTTTTCTCTTTGAAGCCAATAGAAGGTTGAACACAGACTTGAAAGGGAGCAAAATTTAGCCCTTAATCTTTTATAAATATAAGAGACCTGCAAAATTGTAATGAAAGTCTTCCAGCCTAGGCACACAGTCTATGCACCTGGCTATCATGATGATTGATGATAATGGGGAAAATATTTTACTTGCTCCTCAAAAAATGTTTTCCACAAGCAGAAAGAATTTCAAATGGCTGATACGAAAAAGAGAGTTGAGAGAGGCTGGAAAGCTGTTGTCCTTATTCATGCAAGCAGTCCCATTCAGTCAGTATTGTATCTCATTGTTACTTGCATGAATAAATGTTTGAAGGATCAGGCCCCAAATTTGGAATGTGTAATTTATTCTGCCACCATTACTCAGGGGGATTAGTCAATCGGTCTACTGTGTGGAATAAGGTACTCCTCAGTGAGTAATGGTGGCAGAATGAGACTCTTATAAAGAGTCTCAGAAATATTTCTCTTCAGTCACAATATCTGTTTCTTTAGCTGCCTACTTTCTCCTCTCTTATTATCTTAATGGTATGCTGTGTGCTTGTGTGATTTACAAGCAATAATGTGTAGGGAATGGTGTGGAGCTGTGCCACACCTGAAGAGAAATTATGCCTCTTGAGCTACAATCTCTTCTCCTGTTCCTGAGCGTATCACAGGGTGCTCACTCTATCTTCTCTTAAGATGATGCATATTGCTCCTTCTTGTGTCTTAGCTGGAATTTGAACAAGGATTTTTGACTTCCCTTCCTTGCTTTCAAGTAGTTTTCTCACTCTGTGAAGAGAGGGTGAGCATAATCTGTGCTCACAGGGACTGCGATTGTGTTCGGTCCACACAGAAGGGGGGAAAGTACATACATACCCCCATCATACACCTGCACAAGAGCCAATTATTGATTTACCCTCCAGCTCTATGAATGTTATAACAACTTTTGGAAGTGCTTCCAATGTGCCTAAGGAACCCAGAATTGGCACATTATACAGAAACTTTTTATTTTACGTTGCAGCTCTTTTAGAAAGAGCTAAATTTCCATTCTGGATTGAACGCTGCTGTTCTTATTTGGGAGAGCTCCTTCCCACTGCCCAGACTGCTTGATTCTTCTGTTCTTGAGTGCAACATGATTTTTCTAATAAGAATTTTCAACGTGGGATCCTGCCATTGTGTCACAAATACAGAAAAAGGTGCCTACAATAGGCAAAACAATTTCTGAATGGAGCTCAATTTTGCCCCAGTAGAAAATTACTGCAGCCAGTCATTTGTGATTGCTCATTTTCATCACTCTATAACATTAAAAAAACCCGGATCCAGAGATAAAATAAAAATGTTGGATCTAAACACCCTGAACTTTGAATCTTAGGCCCATTTTAATTGTAGGCGCAAATCCACCACACTCTTCCCATCCTCACTCGCATGGTGCAGTGGATCTACTGCAGTTATGCTGCATGGAGTAAGCAGGATTGTGGGCGCCCATGTTGCAGAACCATGGTCTGCAGGGGAGCCCTGCACTCCAGCATGGGAAGGGTTTTTAGAAATGCATGAGGGGTAGATGGATATGACTACATGACTCCACTGAATGTAATTACATAGATTGAAGGGTTGCGGGACAAATACAGCTATAAAGCTTTATTTGTAAATGGAGAAAAGCCTTGCCGCCATTCCAGGAAATGGGAGGATTTTCCTCAGCTCCCAAGGGAGACTCAGCACAAAAACTGATTACTCGGGTACAAAATGAGGTCAGAGTATGCCTACATTGCAATGAAAAATCTACAGCATGGCTGCAAGTGGCCCAGCCCAGCTGACTTGGGCTTGCATAGCTCAGACCACAGGGCTAAAAATTGCAATGTAAACATTCAGACTCAAACTGGAACCCGGGCTCAGAGACCCTGTGACGGGGGAGGGTCTCAGATCCTGGGCTCCAGCCTGAGTCTGAATGTCTACACTGCAATGTTTAGCCCCACAGCCCAAGCCTCATGAGCCTGTCAATAGATCCAGGCTCTGAGACTCAGTGCCATAGGTTTTTTTTTTTAAATTGTCATGTAGATATACCCATAGAGCTTAAGGCCAGAAGGGACCACCAGTTCTTCTAGTCTGACCTCCTGTGTATCACAGACCACCAATACCACCCTACACCCACACACTAAATCCAACAATTGAAATTAGACCAAGGTATTACATCCCATGGAAAACTAGATTATGTGCTGCATTGAGACACTAGGAGGGACTGAGGTGCCCCAATGCCTAGGCAAATGGTAAGACACTGATTGTGAGATGTACCCAAATAAACCTGGCACTTTTCACTGTACACCTTGTTCCAGTGCTTTGTACTGGAGGTTCCAGCTCCTTGAACAACTTCCTGTCAGTTTATAGTTGATAGAGGGTCTTCCTCAGGCTCTCTGACCCCCACCCCCATCTGGTCTGTAGGCTCATCATCCCAGCTTCTTCATGATCCACCACTTAGCCGAAGCTGATGAGGTATGTACTCTGTCTCTTAAGCTCTCAGTGGCAGGATGTGGTTTATACACCCAATCATAGCTACAACTGATGTGTCTTTTTTGGAATCTTATATGAAATTAATTGGTACTTTAGATTAATTTCCTAGCAGATAGGAAGAACAACCATATCAAGTGTGAACTGGTACTCTTGTTGATGGTTTCAGAAAGCAAGCCAAAAACTGGAAGGGCAATGAAATGGGAACAGCTAGTGGTGGTTCTTCCAACACAAGTATGCTACATATTGGCAGGTGAATGTGGTAAAATATTGTCAGCATTGTCAGTTCTTCAGTGATGAAGCAGAGGACTTCAGTCACCAGGGCTTTCAACTTGCTAGATATCACAAAACTCATACCCCCGCAAAATATATTAATATGGTTTCTCAGTATTATTTGTGCCACAATGCCAACTGCACCAGCTACTTCCTATGGTGATGAATTCAGGTCAGATCTTTGAAGCTGGTGTAAATCAGGGTAACTACATTGGATCTAGCTTCTTGAATCTAAGTCCAATAAGCAAATTTAAATAAGTCAATTAAATGACTGACTAAAAATATATGCAGGCAACAAAGAATCACTTTTTAAAATCAATATAATTTAGATGATCTATTAAATACTTCCTCTTTGCCTAGTACCCCTCCTTTTTAAAAGAAAAACCCATATGTCTATTGTCCCAGGCCTCATAGGATACCACATTATATCTTTTCAAATAAAGGATATTAAATAGATTCAGGACAATATCATTGTCATCATGGAAGAATGTATTTTTATGGACAGAAATTCATTTATGCAGTGCAATTTCAGCTGCGCTTCCACCTGTAGAAGCGTTCTGTGAGTGGACAATGCAACCACTTTGCAATGCCAATCCATAGGCAAACAAAAATAAAAGAAAGCTCATTGCTAAAACTAATAGGCAGACATTTGCAAACTCAATGATGTTTTTCATTTTCTGTTAAAATAATTATATTGTTCATTCCTTTCTAGAATTAATTCATATTTGAGAACACATCATTAAACACTTTTCAAGTCAAACCATGATGTATGTCTGAAGTATATTTGCTCAAACAAGACTCACATTGCATTCAGAAGAGTTTCCAACAGTTGATTCTCTCTCAGTGGTTTTCAACCAGTGGCCTGCAGACCCTGGGGGTCCACACCTCCATTTGACATTTTTCAGGGGTCCACAAATAAAAAAAGCTTGAAAGCTCTAAGAAAGATTTTTTTAAGGGCCTGCAAAAGCAGCACTGGAGACCAACAGGAAAATATGTAAACAAGTGAAGATGAGCATGAGAGAGATCTTGAGGACATACCTTAGTACTGTTGAATAATATTTACTTAACTCACATGGCTGGTGTGAGAATTAGTTAGCATCTGTAAATCACTGTGTATAGTAGTATAAGTATTAATAATTTATTACTAACAGCTAGCCTTCAGAAATCAATAATATTATTAAGAAGAGACCATGCTAACATCCCACAACTCAAGAGAACTCTCCCTTCACCATGTGTGCACGCGCGCGCACACACACACACACACACACACTTTTACTGTTTGATAAAGCACTATCAAGAATACTTTTGCAAATGTTACAGTGAGGTGCCTTAGATTAAGCCTGGGACAATAGACATATGGGTTTTTCTTAAAAAAAAAAAAAACTCCTGAGGAAGGATAATGGAAGGGGAAACAGTGTTTGAGTTTACATTGTATGTTGCAACACAAAAGGCTAGGAAGTCCGGGAACTTCATATTTATTAAATGCAAACTTGGCTTGTGCAGGAAAAAAGCAAAAACTTCATGGAGATACACAGATCACAGCATCCCCAAACTGTTTGCCACGGCAATTTTCCAGGATCCTGACTATTATCCAGGATTTTTACATTATTTATTCAAAAAATACTACAGAATGCACTTCCACCCTGTAAATAATACAACAGTGCTCTTCATCAAAGAGAAATTATATTTGCAATGGGTGACTTCTCTAATGCACAAATGAAAGCAAGATATTCTAAAAAAAGGAACATACCATAAAATAAGCACTTCCACAGTCATAAAAACAATGCTGATTTAAGAAGAAACTAACACATATCTAGTGAATCAGCAGAGCTATCTTGTATAATTTTAACTTTAGAGGGAGGTACACAGAACAGTCAATTTTTATTTATTTATTTGCAGCATTACTAGATAAATCCTTCCAAAAAGCAGGCCTTTGCACATTTTTTTATAGGCCTTAGGAAGAAGCATTGTTCAGAAGAAACACACCACGATACTTCATGTAGGAAATGCAAAGTAAACTGATGACAGTTGACAGAAGGCTGACTTTCTTCCCCACAAATATATTTGTGTCTATTTGCAGTGAGTTAATGGTTGTTGGAGATATAATATACTAACAGAGAAAAAGTAATGGTTCCATTGCATGAATAAATAAATGTCAAGGAATAGCTGGGTATGGAGTTATGCAAAGGGAGAGTTAGAGAAACCTTTTACTGACTTAGTATGAACACACCGATTTGCAGGTATGATTTTGAAATATTTTGATTGTCAAATATAGCTATCCACAAGCATAGAGAACCAATATATACTCAGCATAAGTGGGAGAGATTAGGGCAAAATGTACTGATTGTCCTCTTGATTTGAAGACATATATTTCCACATAAAAACATAAACCTGAGAGGCCAATCTGAAATCACCCATCCAATTTCTACTAATAGGTCATTGTCTGGAAACAAGATGGCCAGTTTTCAACTACAGTATATTTCTATAAACTATATGACAAATGACTTTAGAAAAAAGCCTGACACCTTAGAAATAGATGAACAAATACCAGAGGTTTTACTCTCCACTGTGTAAATCGGAAGTAACTCCACTGAAGCAAATGGAGTTACATCTATGTAACTCTGTGTAAAAGGAGAATCAGGCTCCGTGGCAATGCAAAAAAACCTGCTTGTCTCTCTTTGAGCATTGTTGACGAGGTGAGTATGACTATGCAGAAAATGGTAGCCCATGCATGTGTTGGAAGAAATTGCTCTTAGACCACATATAATCCTACTACTGAATAAATATAAGTTTAGAAAGAGATTAGGGGTTCCAGTACATATAGCTGAAATATCACTATTACACTCCACTATGCTGATACGGACACTGCACAACCTGAAAGAGATAGTGGTGAAGTATTTAGAAACCTCTGAATTAGCCCCAAATCCTGCAAAGTTTTTATTATGGAGAGTAATAATACTTTACATTCTAACAGAACCTTTCATTCAAAGATCTCAACATGCTTAACAAAAAATTAATTGAGCACCTCACTATTGCTTTAGTTACTTATTATGCGCATTTTAAAGAAGCAGTTTAAGATGAAGCAATTTATTTACAGGAAATAAACCCTACCTTGTCTTTCTTCCCAGACCTCTATTCTCTTCAGTAAATATCCACTACCTACACTGAGAATCCTACACTGTGCACCAGGATGAGAATATGTACTTAAAGGAATAAACAAAAACAAATAGCAATTAAAAATCATTTTAAATATCCATATAAATCCTTATCAAGAAAAAGTAGGTAATAATAAAGTAATACTTGTACTTCAGTGCCTTTTTCATAAAGGTAAGTGAAATTGTGCGATGCAGTTCATTTTTATTCAATTAATAGAAACACGTAGCATTTTCTGGCAAGAAAAACACACTAATGTGGCAGGAAAGTGAAGCAAACAGTTGGCTGTCAAATGTTATCAATGCTGAATTTATATAACATCACCCTTTGAGTCCAAAATTATTCTATGCTGGTGATAAAAGGTGCACGCATTAAGAACATGTCTTGTCACTTGTACGGTGTAAGTAATCATTGGTTTGACAACATGTTCAGTGATAAGGACTCCCCAGTGAAATCGCAAGCCTTTGCTGCCAAAATGTTAAGCTGCTTAAAAGCACTAGATGAGGAAAAGAAGAAAATTATTTCTTCATTCTGAAACAACTGACCAAAAATGATTGCTTGTTAAAACTTAGAATAAGGGCCACTATACATTATCTAAAGGTCATTATTTGTCTTAGTCTAATGTCTGTAGTTCTGATGCAGAATACATAAGACACAGAAATCAGTGTTTATAAAAAGTAGTTTCTCTTCTGAGTTCTTATTTCTTTCTGTTTTCTGATCACAATACTGAAAAACAATACCATCAAATATGCTCATTTACCCAGGTCACCTTCCTGTGCCCTAGTAATGCACTCACCACTGCAACTCAGACTTCCCAAGCACTCAGACATTGGTAATTGGGCTTATGGGCACAATCATCCTCTCTCTAAATACAGGGTCCTAAGGCACTAAAATGGGCATTGCCTGACCCGCTCTTCTTTTCCTGCTCTTAAATGAGATAAAGTTAATTTGACAACATCTCAGATGACGTAAAGACAGATCAGTAAGTACACTGCTCACAGCCAGCCAAACAAGCCTCTTCCAACAGTGTTTCAGTGTCTTGAGACAATAAGGGCTATTAGAATAGCAGTTCAAATCCTTCTTTCCTGTAAGGCAGAATATTAAAAAATTATAAATCTCATTTTGATCATTTTAGATTTAGAATCATTAAGCTCTGTGAGAGTTAAATTGCTCTAGGGTTTGCTACAGTGGGGAAGTATCTAGTTTTTCTACCAGGATAGAAATTGCCATACTAGATTAGACCACTGCTCCATCTAGTCTAGTATCCTAACTGCGACAGTGACCAGCATCAGATCCTTAGAGAATGAAGGTACAATAAAGCCCATAGTATACAGTTAGGGATAACCAGCCTACAAGGAATGTTTCATCCTACATTTTGCTGGTTGGGGATTGGTTTATATCCTGAAGCATAGTGTGAGCGTTTATATGGATTTTAAACAAAATCCTGTGTAATGTTACTATACATGTTCTCATTACCTCTATACATGTCTATTTCTTTTTGAATCGTATTAGGCTCTTGGCTTCCATAAGAAATATGGATTGAGTTCCCAAGGTTGATTATGTGTTGTGTAAAATATATTTCCTTTTAGCAGTTTTAATGTTTCTCCATTTCAATTTCATTGAATATCCCCTTGCTTTTGTATTATAAGAAAAATTAGGGAGGCATGCATTGCTTACTCATTGCTTAATCATTAAAAGTGGGAAATAGAGGGATTTAAAATTCTACTTTAAGTGCAAATCCCAACATAGCCTTAACTCTGGCATCAGTAGGATGATTCAGCATGAGTTGTTCCTTCAAGGACAGGACTATTTATGTTTCCTACTTATCAAATTAGTCAAAATCTGGCAGAGATATTCTCCTGCATTCCTCATTATCTTCTTGGAAGAATAAGATATCCTGACTGATTATATTTCTAATTTTTGCATTTACACTGTCAAAAATGTTGTCATTCTTTTTACTATTTCAGTGAGCATTCATATCCTCTTATTGTTCTTTCTATGCATATGAATATTTTCCCTTTTTTCCTTTTCGTTTATATATAGATATAGGTGATGATAATCTCACTCTTTGGAAAACAACTCCATTACAGCGTTGCATGCACATTTTGATACTTCAATCTGGTTCTAGACCCCCCCCCCCCCCGAGGCTCTAACCCTGAGTGAGTTGTCATAAATACACTCACATTTAGAACAACAATGGATTGTTTTACCACAGCTGTCAGAAAATAAATGGGAAAAATACCCTAGGCACAATTTAACACTAGAAGATCAATCCAAAATTTCCTAACCCAAACTCTAAAAAGAGTGTAGTACAGGGGTATAAAGGTAACTGTATCATGTGTTCTGTGAGAAATTATCTTTATGTTACAAAATGAAAAAAACCTGAGATGTACATGTTAATCTATTCCATGCCACAGAGTGGGCGGGGGGGGGGGGGGGGAGAGAGAGAGAGAGAGAGAGAGAGGATGGATTAAATATAAGGAAGATTGCCTTATTTGTGACACTTTCACAATCCTATAGATTGCATAGGATGGGTACAGTTCTTTTAAACATTCATGATGAGTGTGAATTTGAATTGTATTTTGGTGAGTTCAAATGAATCCTAACATTTTTCAACATTCTGATTTCAAAGAGGGTAACTGTCCATTCCTGTTCAGAAAGATTTTATTTTTTACTTATCCATCAGCATCTGGGACAAAAATTATTCACAGAGTGGTAGATCCATTTAAGACAAAATGTATTATAAGTGACTGTATTTTATTCACTGAAGTCAGTGGGCCATTCTTCAGTCATTGGCTGCATCACTTAAGATATTCTTCTGCTAATGGAGTTATTAATTCAATTTTCCTCTAATGCTTAAAGAAGCATAACTAAGGATCATATCCAGTGTATCATATTCAAGAACAACATACCACATTGTTGCATTTGGAAAGTAAGTTTGGAAAGCAAGCCTAAGAAAGTCAGATATGCTTGCAATATCACATCTTTTATAATGTGCAAATTTCAAACACATGGTTCAGCGTTTAAATTAGTGTCTTACTTTGAAATTGGAAGTCTGTACTTTCATCTGCCATAAGTCACCCCACCTATGAATAGCTCTGCAGTCAGTAACTGACTGCAGCATGAAACCTCAAAACAAAAGCAAATGAAAATGGGCCATGAGATACCATGAGGTAAGAAATAACGTATTACACAACTGCTTTTACTGATGGATCAATGGAAAAACCAAACATTCAAAATAGTGACCATATCTTCCTTTGGCCTTTGATGTTCTTCGTGCACGTCACAGGCTTGTCTGCTTCCACTTCAATGAGAGATGCAGCAGCACAGGAGTCAAGTGTCAGGAAGAAGTAGCTCAAAGTCAAAGCACCTGAGGAAAAACAGGCTAAGTTGGTCAGCGTACATGGTAGGTCTTAAAAGGAGAATGTCTTGCAGAACAAAGTAGTGAGCAGGTAATTCAAGGTTTTTTGCAATTAAAAAAAATAAAAATATTCTAAGAAATATGTACGCAAAATTCTGTGGTTGTGTTTAAATCAGGAATGATGCAGGAATTAAAATTCCAAGCAGCACAAGTCCGTGAGCAAAGGTTGATACGAAGACAAAGAACGACTCAACTGCTCCACAGGCAGGAAGAGCTATATAAACCTATTTTACTATAAATCAAAGTAGGCTCAACTCCAAGCTCTGGTGCAAGCACCACCTCCACCCCCCTCCCCACCCCAGCACCACCAGAGCTGTGTAAAGGGCTTAGGAGCTAACATATCTTTCCAGCTGGGGATTGCCCTTGCATTGGGGATGTTGAGTCAACACAGCTGGTTCCTATACCAGTCCCCTTCACCAGTTGCTAGGGGGGAAGGGGACATGGAGATTCCTGAGAATGAAGCACAGGTGCCAACTTTACAGTGTGCCCGGGGTGCTTGCTCTCAAACCCCCGCCCCCACTCCACCCACTACCCCCATGTTCTGTTTAATATCTTCATAAATGATTGAGATAATGGCATAGAATGTACACTTACAACATTTGCAGATGATACCAAGCTGGGAGGCCTTGCCAGGGCCGGTGCAAGGAAGTTTCGCGCCCTAGGCGAAACTTCCTTGCACCAGCCCTGTGCCCCCTGTCCCCCCGCCCAGCTAACGCCGCCCCCTCCCAGCAGCCATCTCCCCCACCCTGTGGCAGCTGGCTCCCCCCCCCATGTCAGCTCGGCCCCCCGGCCCCCCTGTCCCCCTGCAGGCCACGGCAGCCCCCCCTCCCGCAGCGCCTCCCCAGCTCCCGGCTCCACACTCAGTACTGAGCGTGGAGCCAGGAGGCAGCCGCGGCGAGCCACCCCCCAAATCCTGGCGCCCTAGGCAACCGCCTATAGTCGCCTAGTGAAAGCGCCATCCCTGGGCATTGCAAGTGCTTTGGAGCATACTATTAAAATTCAAAATGATCTGGACAAACTGGAGAAGTGATATGACATAAATAGGATGAAACTCAATAGGACAAATGCAAAGTACTGTACTCCACTTAGGAAGGAACAATCAGTTGGAACACATAAAATGGGAAATGACTGCCTGGGAAGGAGCTCTGTGGAAAGGGATCTGGGGGATTATAGTGGATTACAAGGTAAATATCAGTCAGTCAGTAACAATTTTGTAAAAAAAGAAAACATAATTCTGGGATGCATTAGCAGGAGTGTTGTAAGCAAGACCCACATAGTAATTCTTTCATTCTACTCTGCACAGATAAGGCCTCAGCTGGAGTACTGTGTCCACATTCTGAGTGCCGCATTTCAGGAAAGATATGGAGAAATTGGAGAAAGTCCAACAAAGAGCAACAAAAATGATTAGAGATCTAGAAAACACAATCTGATTGAAAAAATGGGTGTGTTTAGTTTGGAGAAGAGAAGACTGAGCATGACATGACAACAGTTTTCAAGTATATAAAGAGTTGTTACAAGTAGGAGGGAGAAAAAAATATTCTTAACCTCTTCAGACAGTACAAGAAGCAATGGGTTTAAATTGCAGCCAAGGAGGTTTAGGTTGGACTTTAGGAAAAGCTTCTTAACTGTCAGGATAGTTAAACACTGGAGCTAATTGCCTAGGAAAGTTGTGGAATCTCCATCACTGGAGGTTTTTAAGAACAGGATAGACAAACACCTGTCAGGAATGGTCTAGTTATTGTGTAGTCCTGCCTAGAGTGCAGGGGGCTGGACTAGAAAACCTCTTGAGGTCCCTTCCAGTCCTGCACTTCTATGATCCTATGCCTAAGGGCTCCTGTACCAGCAATCACCCACTGGGACATCAGTCTCTTGGAGACACAGACAAATTAGGTACAGCCTCTTACCAACCTCAAGGACTACAGCTAAGGACTGCAGTCAGCCTTTTCTTTACGTTTCTGAAGTTATACCTTATTATTTCAGACTATTTTACACAGGATGGCTGATGGAAATGAGTGTCTAGAAATGGAATTGACCACATCTGAAGTGGAAGAAAACCTTAAAGTGCTTAATGAGCTCAAAAGGTGGGGGAGGGGTGCAGATAATTTGTCATAATATGACGGGAGAATAGCTAATGTTGGACCTATATTTAAGAAAGAGTGGAAAAAGTGATCTAGGCATTAACAGACCTGTTAGTCTGACCTCAGTAGTATGCAAGGCTTTAGAACAAATTTTGAAGGTAAATGGTATATAATGCAATATGGGTTGATAATGCCAGACTAACATGATTATCTTTAAAAAACTTGTCAAGAAAATAACTGATTAAGAAAATTCAGAAGATGTAATATACTTGGACTTCAGTAAAGGGTTTGATATGGCACCACTTGGGAAATTAGTTACATTTGGAGAAGGTGAGGATTGGTACAAGGCTGTAAGGTGGATAAGGAATTGGCTCAACAGAAGAAGGGAACAGGTTGTGCTGAAAGGTGAACTATCAGATTAGAGGGAAGTTATTATTGGAGATTCTCAAGGATTTGTCTTGGGACCAATTTTAGTCAATATTTTTACTAATAACCTTGGCACAAAACATAGGAGTGGGCGGAAGCATCAGTAAAGAGGAGGAGAAGAATGTTATATACGCCTACTTTGCTTTCCCCTCAGAGGCCATAAACAACATAACTGATCAGTTATTGCATACCACACAGCTCTTTCTAAGCAAGCATATTTATTCTTAAAGTGAAAGCATTACAGAGAACATTAAAACAATAAAAAACCCATTTACCCAGGTGCTAATAAGTAAGGCTACATTTTAGTCATGGGTATTTTTAGTACAAGTCATGGACAGGTCATGTGCAGTAAACAAAAATTCACAGGGGTACTATATACCCCCGACTAAATCTTGAAGAGGTGGGTGGCCTGGGGGACCCCTGCTGGTGCTTGGGCGGGGGGCCCAGGACCCCTGCTGGAGCCTGGGATCCCCACTAGTGCTTGGGGGGGGGGGCAGGAGGGGTTGGCTCCCTACACGGCTCCATGCTTCCCTGGAAGCAGATACATCCTTCAGCTCCTAGGCGGAGGCATGGCCACACAACTCTGTGCACTGCCTCCTCCCCGAGCACCAGCTCTGCAGCTGCCATTGGCCGGGGGTGGTGCCTGCAGGCAGAGACAGCGTGCAGAGCTGCCTGGCCACGCCTCTGCCTAGAAGCAGAGGGATGTTGCCACTTCTGGGGAGCCCCCCCAAGGTAAGTGCTGCCCAGAGCTCTCACCTTATTCCGTGCCCCAATCCCCAACCAAACTCCTGCTGCTGCTGGGGAGGGAAGGGCAGTGGCCCGAGATTGCCCCAGCAGCAGCCGGTGCAGCTTGACCAGGGGCCACCCGAGCTGCTCGGGCGGCCATCGGGCCAGCCAAATCAGTCACTGCAGAAGTCATGGAATTCGTGACCTTCAAGACAAACTCACAACTTTACTAATAAGCTTACAAGAGATCACCCCAACCCCAACAAGGGCTCTGGTTGGAGCCAGTCCTTCAAACCCCACATAGGTTTTTTTCTGTGGTTGCAAGTTCATAACCTCTTTAGCTCGGAAGAAAAAGTTGCATTATTCAGAGTGACAGATTTATGCATTTGGGCCTTAGCTCTTGGGACCGTGGGAACAAGTAATCAGTTCACAGTGGGTTTCTCCTCAGGGTGTAGTTTTAAATGGTTAGATCCAGAGGTGGGAATTTTCATTCCCACCCCCATCCCCCCAAGTATTTCCTACGCACGCGCACAACTAAAAGTTCATTCTTGTCTGGCATAATGCTGGAGAGAATCTTTAGAAACTCTCAACACTTCCCAGGGTTTACATTAGGCATGTCCTCCCTCTAGAGACGTTGCAAACATTTGCATTTTAAATACAATGAACTCCTAAGATACTATAACTTAATTCAATATGGTTTGTCCAGGAAATTGCCATCTGTGTCACATTTTGTTTGATTAAAAAAATGTAAGCAGAAAAATGGTAAGGTGGTGATATTTACGTACAATGCAATGCAACTCCCAGCTCTCAGATCTAATTAGTCCTTTCCATTTAAAGGCCTGTGGAGCAGCACTTAACACACAATTGGAAATCCCTTCTCTTCTCAAAATGAAAAAAATGGTTTCCAGGATATTTATTGGACTGAAAATAAAAGACGTATTGTGATGACACATTATATGTCACAAGAACTAGACGGTTTTGAAATATTGTAAGTATTATATTAGATAAATTGTAAACTCATATATACACCAGACAATTAAGGAAACATGCTGTAACAGACAATACAGTATTTGGAAAACCAACATTGCTCTAGATGTTTAACAGTCAGGTGGTAGGCTCATTTGATTTTCCAGCTGCAGGGTAATTGCCAAAAACTATAGCCTGAAATAGGCCATAATCATTCATGATATTGCACAAGTGAAGCCCATGACATTACATCAGGTGCGGGTTTTGTGCCATGTTTTCCAATTTGCTTGGCTCCATCCGCACTTCAAAATGTACAATGTTCAGGTCACAAGTTTTTCACCACAGGTATCATTATATATACATATCTAACCTTTTGAGAAAAAACATTATGTCAACAAACAGCAGTTTTACAGTGAGGAACACCTGAAGTAATTTTTATAAATAGCAAACTGATCACCTGAGACAGCTAAACATTTAGAGACATGGAAGCTGTGATGAATGTAAACATTCATGCATATAGAAGCTTTCATAGGTGTCTCTCAAAGGATACCCATTTGCATTTGAAAATTGTTACTTTGTTTTACAGGAGAATCAAAGGAATAGAAAGCCAACAATTCATGTATGGAAGGGCTTAATATTTCCTCATAAAGACTGGGTGTTTACATTTCCTTTTTAGTAAAGGACGGGATAGCTTGCTATCACATCAATCAGCTCTAGTCCATCAATCCAGCAATAGCAGCTCTGATAATACTCTCCTCTGACTGACAGAAAAATAAGATATTTCAAATGGAAAAAAGAGCCTTTTCCAGAGTGTTTCTTTTCTTCCACCCACAGATGTACAAATTAGAGAACAAGCGCTCCAAATGATCTACAGTAAAATCACAATTACAAGACAGGTTTAGACACAGTAGTCATGGTGGTGTTTAATCCCCAGCTGATGTATAAGGATATTAACAGTACAGGGAAAGTTGTCTTGAATAATGCATTTACACTGTAAAACAGTGAAATTGAAAACATTTTCCTTCTCATTTATACTGCACCTAGGATTATTTTAATATATGGGATTTTAAACACATTGTCATGATAGCAATTATCTAGTTTAATAAGGAATGTTTGATACGTTCAAAGTACATTAAGGTAAAAATAAAAGACTTACTAGTCCTACAAAAGCAAAATACATGCATAATAAAGATAGAAATACCCCCCCCCTTATCTTGATGGGTTGTATGCCATTATCAGTCCATGTAACCCTTATTTGCATATTTCTGATATTTATAATTTGTAAGAATAACCGAACACGCAAAAACCAGAACTGAGACATTTTTCCCAAATTTTCTAGCCCCTACCCCACCTAGAAGGTTTCACATCTGAAAATGTGTTGCCTAAACTCATTCTGGAGAACATTTTAATGTGGAGAATTTCCAGATTAAGTTTCTGAAAAGTGATGTTGAAACCCTAACAGATCATTATTCATAGACATGGTACCCAACTAATACATGATTGTGAGACCTTGCTGTCTTTACTTCTAGAACAGTTGAATTAAAACATAAAACACATTTGAGAAAAATATTTTAGTCTCTTTTAAAAAAATATATGAAAAACTACTATCAACTTCTTGTTTAGGTACAAGATACGAATTACCCTTGGGAGGATGTTTTTATGTATTTTCTGTGTTACATATATTTGTGTGTCCTCCTACCAGTACTTTGTTCTTTTACAATCCCATTTTATTTTATTTTTTAAGTTTCTCCCTCCACTGCTACTGTTGTATCGAAAAATCCACAAAAAACAGTAGAAATTCACAGCTAATAGTTGCACAAAGTAAACAATAGAGAAACTTTGTTCTGTTATCTCCTGCAGTTATAGTAATCTTAGGTGTTGTAACAATAGCTATTGAAACATTTTCAGGCAGAAAAATGGTATTTAAGTTGATGGTGTCATTTTAACCTGCAATTATAAGAACCGGATAGCAGGAACAATTGTTACTTTGTGGCATGTGGATCATCTGCTGGGAAACCAGCTCTGTCAGCAAAAGGATGGAAGCCAGTGTTATGAATAATAGCATGCCATGCGTTTAGTGCCAAAAGTACTCTCTAGCATAAGAGTAGTTAGACTGAGATTGCAGTCTGCTGTATTGCAGACAAGGACACTCAGTATTTCTAGTAGTGCAATGGCCATATTCACCCTTGTGCCAAGAGCCAGCACAAGGCCACAAATGTCACTTAAACCACCCAAAGGAGTTAATAAAGCTGCAATCATGAGATTATTTCCTTTCAGGGCTCCTATATCTTTGCTTAAATAAGGTAAATGTATTTCTTTTTCATTATAAAGCTGTGTATCAAGATACAGATGTCATCCTAAAATATTTCATAGGCCAGAGGGCCGAATCCTGTTCCAATTTAAGAGAAGAGCAGAACTAAGAAGTCAGAAATAGGTGAGCTATGGAGAAAAGTCTCAGAATGATTTCAGGATGCCTGCTGGATCACAGGCTCAGAGGATTGTTAGTGCATTGCCTCAGCATCCATGGCTTCCTCATTTTTATTCAACAGTCTTCTGGACTCTGCCATCTATATAGTGAAGCTACACATGCTTGCGTATTTTAATGCAGATGGCCACATTTAAATGAAGGAACCTGCTAAAGCATAAGCTTATATACAGTACAACCTTGATTATGTGACTAATGGGGACATGACAGTCAGGTAACCCAGGAATTAGATTTAAAAAAAAAAAAAAAAAAAAAGTCGCGAGAAGCTAGGAAAAGCTCAGTTTTAAAGCTCCACAGGTGAAAGGTTCTCTGGAGTCTATCAACCATAAAAGTTGATAGACAAAGACAGATAGATAAAAAGACAAAGACAGTTTCTATCTTGCAGAAGGTTTTCAGATAATAAATAAAAACTCACTAAGATAAGTGCTCAAATACCACAGCACTAAGCAAGGTACAAAAGCATAGAGAAGTTGGATATTCTGATGTTTAGATTAGTGAGAGAGAGTTTCAGTTAACTTGGTTTGGGTAACAAAGGTCCAGCATATACTTGTTATCTGCTTAATATAAACCTAGGCCTCAATACCCTGACCTGCCTTGCTCGCCTATTTGAAAAATAGAACTGAAGCTTCTTTTATTCCAATTAATCCATATTTCTGGGCCCCAAACTTGTACAATGCTTTCTCCAGAATTATTAATCACTAAATGTTCCATTTTCATTTTGCTTCAGATGTAAATTTATTAGTGAATTACATGGCACACTGTTTTCAATGTTTTTCTTCAGCAATAAAAATACCAAAGTAAGTTTCTAAGGAGAAAGCTAAATCTATGTTTATGGCTACTGCAATAGAGAGAAACACCCAAATAAGCTTTATACGTAAAGTCAGTCTGCAAGCCTCTCCAATACAAACTACCAAGGAAAGTGACAATCATCTAGTCACATGGCATGTTCATATTTTTAGAAGTTTCCTCTTTTTAGAGCTGTTACCATTCCCAGAGGCATATCACATTATATATACAGGGAATCCCTCTCAAACAAAACGAAAATAAGAAAGAAAAACTTGTAGCACCTTAGAGACTAACAAATTTATTTCAGCATAAGCTTTCATGGGTTAGTACCCACTTCATCGGATGCATGGAATGAAACATACAGTAGACAGATATTTATACAGTCAGAGAAACATGATAAGGTGGAGGTGCATAGACCAACCTTAAGAGGCTAATTAATTGAGAGGAACCATAACAGCAGGGGAAGAAAAACCTTTGAAGTGATAAACAAGATGGTCACACAGGTGTGAATGAGGATCGTTACCTTAAGGGAAATAGATTCAATTGACGTAATGGCCGAGCCATTCCAAGTCCTTATTTAATCCCACGAACATGATACAGTTCTGCGGTGATCTAGAATCCTACTTTCGACGTCTCCGACAGGATTAAATAAGGACTTGGAATGGCTCGGCCATTACGTTAATTGAATCTATTTCCCTTAAGGTAACGATGCTCATTCACACCTGTGTGACCATCTTGTTTATCACTTCAAAGGTTTTTCTTCCCCTGCTGTTATGGGTCCTCTCAATTAATTAGCCTCTTAAGGTTGGTCTATGCACCTCCACCTTATCATGTTTCTCTGACTGTATAAATATCTGTCTACTGTATGTTTCATTCCATGCATCCGATGAAGTGGGTACTAACCCAGGAAAGTTATGCTGAAATAAATTTGTTAGTCTCTAAGGTGCTACAAGTTTTTCTTTCTTATTTTCGTTTTGCTGACACAGACTAACACGGCTACTACACTGACACCTCTTAAACAAGTAGATTCTTCCAAAATCAAAAAGAGTCTTAATATGAATATTGTGGTTGTACAATGGTTGGAAAAGTCACAGTATACATTTTGGGCTAGTATGCAGAATGTACCTATTATAATGCCAGCTACACAAGGTACATGCCAATATTCTCTTATTTTAAAGGGAATATTAATACATGAGGACAGCACATCAGTTGTGATGGAGGACCAGCTAACAGAGTTACAAAGAAGTTTCACAAAATTATTAGACATGAAGGTGTATTTATAACATTCTGACATATATACTTTCCATATATACTGCTAGTGAGGCAATAGACAGAGCATCATTTAAATGATTATTATTTACTGCTAAACACTAGGAGTGGAAAAACAATCTTTCCCCCATTCCCAATCCTTCCATAATCAGCTTGATTAAAAGGTATCTGTAACTAATACAATATGGGGCATTTTTTGATTTAGTAGAAGTGTGTTCCCATGAGGGCTGCAATTGGACTCAATACCAGAGGGTTGAAAATACACAGTGCAACGATCTTTATCTGTGATATTTTGATTGCATCTGTACTTTGAAGACATGTCGATTCATACCTCTGTGCTCAATTATATAAACAGTGTTTCTATACTCTCTACAAAATGCTGGCCCTACTTGTACTTGATATTTTTCTCTTAAAAAATACAAGTTATTTTACAATAACAAAGGCTGTTCTTGCATGATATTCATCTCAATTTTTCAGACCCAGGAGGTTCAGATAAACATCCAATGTGTATGGTGCTTACTTGGCTTAATGGCCAAACTTTTGAAGAGGCAGCTTCCATCCAGAACAATTACAAACCTAATGCAACTTTTCATCTACAGTCTATATAGCAATGAAAATGTTTTTCCAGTCTGCTAACTTGCTTCTCCCCTCCCTCCACAATGATGAGACTATAAATAAGTCATAACTATACTGACAAGACAAGCTACACTGGAAATCAAATATTTACAAACAAACATCCATAGGTCTATTTTGTTAGATGCTTTCCTATGCTCAGTCATCAGAGCAGAGTATAGGGCACAGAATGAATACTTTATGAAACAATAGAGGAATGAAGACTCACTGGACAAATTCCACAAGGTGTTCTAGCCATCCATTAAACTCCTAACAAAATACATAGATGCTTCAAGTATGTGCGTCATTCTTTCTAGAGGGTGCCACCCTAGATTTACTGGTGATGGCCCATGAAACTGTTAAATATATTCCCTGTCTGGAAAAAAGTTTTCTATGTAAATGCATATATTGGCTTAAATTGACTTTTGTAAACTCCTTTGATACCAATGGTATTCCACTTCCATTCCTAAGGCAGATGGGTTTTGGCCTGCTATCTACTCATTTTTAAATACTCCATCTACAAATTAGTGTGCATAGGATTAAAAAAAACTGGTTAAAATGAAGGCTTATTACACAATATAACCAGACAGAAATATTGCAGTGTTACAGCAAATTTCCTTTTTTTAAACAAACTCTTAAAGACAAAGACATTAAAATGGGACTGTCATTGAGTCAGTTCTGCTACCAGTGCAGGAGTGCTCCCTACAGTACACTAAGGCTGAAATCCTGGTTGCATTGCAGGCAGTGGTCATTTTGCCATTGAATTGAGCAGGGCCAATATTTCATCCTAAGTGTTTATCCAGTACTGCTATAAATGCCTTAGGTCCACCACTTTCCTGGGGAAATTATTCCACAATTTCAGGAGACACTGAGGATTCTCTACTCTTTGATATTTATCTTAAAATTATCCTTAACAATACTTATAGATCAGCCTAAAGGAGGTTTCCCCTCTCTGTGACAATTACACTTTTTGGAGAAGCCTGGTGGCAGGATACTCCCTCTGTAAGGGCCTTTAACATTGAAACAGACTCCCCATCCTTGCTCCAAAATAGCCTGAATTTGTTGACCTTTTGGTCCTGCTGCAAGGCCGATATACCTTCCTAGGGTTTGGGGGAAGGTTTTAATGTCTGGAGAAGCTAACATAGCATTTCATTTTGATCATAATCTTCTGAGTCGTTATTGTGGCTGAGGAAGTGTTACTTATTTTGATATTATTTACACAGAATTTTGCTTTGATATTGTCAAAAGCACCTACAGCTTTTGAGAAGCACTTTAATGTCAGTATTAATCAAAATAAGTACATGGCCAAAAGGATTTTTTTTTTTAATTTCCTCCTGTCTTTGCAGAACAAATCAGGATCAGTTCAGAACAAGAAATGATTCTACTGGGCAATTTATTGGCAATAAATAATTTAACCAGCTCTAATTAACTATCCTTCCTAAGAGAGGGAAATACTGTAACTAAGAATGATTTGCAACTTTAAGGAAAAGGAAAAATGAGAATTCTCTAGGCATAAGTCTCTTTCCCATGTTTGCCAGTTTTTCAAGTGGGAATATTTATAAAACATTTCCATTTTCTGGAAGGATATTATCTCAGCTGTCTCTTAAACACAAGGAGAATGCAGATGAAAGAACACAGAAGAAAGTTTATTCTCAATAAATAAGTGAATGAAATATCTAAGACTCCTTCTCTGACCTACTCTTAGTCGTTGCTTTGAGAAAGTGAGGGTTTCCATGGCATACTAGCTATCTGCAGTGATCCAATTCCCAAAGGTCTACAGCCCTACAACAAAGTTCAGATAAAATATGCAATGTGAGTAACTAACAAATTTTAAAATGAGGATCAAATACAGGTCTCTGAAAAATATAAGAACGCTAAAAGCATTTTTCAGTTTCCAAAGTTCAAAATACCAACTCTGCCTTCATCCTTGAGCACAAAGGATTTGTTAGAATTTACCAACAAGCAATTTACTTCCAGGAGATTCTAACTCCTGGCACCAAGCAGTTATCACAGATGAAAGTATTGAAATACTGTGTCTTGTAAGCCACCTGTTGGTAAATGACTACCTTGTTCCATGGTGAGATAAAGCAGTTTTAATAAAACTTTGAAACATGTTGTGTTACACCATTATGCAAAATTGCATGTGGCAACTTAACTACAGGTCATTTATCACAGTGTAAAAGTTATAAATGCTTTTATCACTGCAGGGAAATTGCTTCCTTCATCTTTACAGGTAGGAAAGTAATTCAAATGCAAAGAGCATAAATTTAACTAGCTAAAAAACAGGGATATCATTTTACTCATTATCGATCACATCTCCAATTTTATTAGTCCACTGAGATGAAAAGACACAGCCCAGAGACCACTGTTCAATATCTGACATACAACAGTAGTCACTTCATCTGTTACAGGAAGACTACAAAATGCTGACCCCCTACTGCGGTCTCCTACTCATAAGAATCAGACCAAGCAGTAAGATTACTGACCATTCACTGTGTAGCACACAAAAATGGACATTGCTGCATACTGCAGATCTTCAGTAATTCTGTTCTTCTTTATGTCAGGAGATGTACTATACTACACTTTTCATCCTAAACATTATTCCTATTCTAACACTTGTAGGTTATTGCTGAGCTCAGATTTGCTCATATAGGGTTACATCCTGACATCTGGGAAACTAAAAAGAGATTAACATTAAAATGTGAGAGAACACACATTTCATCTGACAGATGCTGCCCTCACCTTATAAAAACCAATTTGTTGACTATGATGTTTGCATCTGTTCTTTATTTAAGATCATATGGTAGAGGATGGGGGCCATTTTTGTAATTCAGAATGGGTGTATTTCTTGGTTAATTGCCAAGAAAGATGGCCTATTTTCAACATCTCCTAGCCTGCTTCTGGCTCTCCATATCCTCATGGCTCCATGGACTGGCAGGCTCCTTGCAGGGGTGCTGGCACAGGTAGGACTCCCAGTGCTGGACACAGAAAAAGAAGCCCACCAGAGCCAAAGTTCTGGTTGGGGCTCAAGGGCCTGGCTGGCTCCCTGTCCCAGCTGCAGACCCTGGAACAATTGGAAGCCTGTTTTGGCAAAGTTTAACTGAATCTGTAATAGAGTTGAAAACACATTTTGGTGTAGCAAATCGGCATTTTCTGACAAAAAACTACATTTTGCTGGAAAAGTTCCAATCAGCTCTACTCTTAGCATGTGAGGAGGATATCCCAGCTGGAACTGTAAGGAAGGAGGATGAGACTTGGGATTTGAGTAGCTCCAGGTATTGTGTTAAAGAGGAATCTGCATTAGCTAGCCTGTTTGGCATTAAAACATCAACATTTCTCAGTTCAATGTTAAGTAAGGCCCAGTCCTGCCAAATGCCCAGTACCCTGAACTACCACTGCCCTCACTAAGAGAAGTGAAAGCAGCTATATTTTTTTTTAAAAAGGGAAAGGAAAAACACATGAAAGAAAGGGATAATTGATCGTAATGAACAGATTTTCATACTTCATTGGAAATTCTGAAAAAAAATAGGAAATAAGTTTGGTTTCAGGTTGAAGGAAACATTTCAAGAAAATCAAAATGTTTTGTTTCAATGTTTACCATTTGAAACATTAAAAAAAATTAAGAATTTTGAAACAGTTGTTTCAAACCAGAAAAATTTTAAAATAGGGTTTAATTCTGACACATTCAAAACAAAACACTGATTGTTTGGGTTGGGTAGTGTCTTTTTTTGTAAACCAATATAATTTGTTGAACTGGACATAAGTTTGTGAAACATGGCCCCCATCCTTTATTCTATGATCTTAAATAAAGAACAGCAGCAGGCAGTCACCAAATCTGCATTTTTCACTGAAAACTAAGTTTCGCCAAAATATTTTGCTCAGTTTTAGTAATGCATATAAATGGGAAAATGTACAAAATGAAAAGGAAGGTAAGAGGACACATGGAGAAATCTATGAAGCTGTTCCACTTTTGTATAAATAATATTCAATGTCACAGAGAATTGAGTCTCCCACGTCCCACACAAGTGCCTGAGCAACCAGGCTATAGAGTCATTCTCACTGGCCCATGATTATTAATCAATGACTAGTGGAACAGCTTCAACAGGAGAGATTGGGAGAGACCTAACCTAGAATACCCTGCATCCCAATGGTAGGACATACTCTTGCGAAAACCCAGTTCAAATCCCTACTTGAGATCAGGCAGAGGGCAGAATTGAACCCAGGTCTCCCACATACTGAGTGATCTTACCTACTGGGCTAGAAGTTAAGGGAGGCAGTGGCACCACCTCCTTCTCCCCCATTTTATAAGAGAAGCTGTAACAGGGACCTGGCTCTACCTCAGTCCTGCAGAAACCACATGGACTCCACCGGGCATGTTCTCACTGAAACTTTATTTCAATTCTCCACCACCAATATAACCACAGTCCCCATGCTCCTATTTATTTACAATGTTTACTACCCGAAGGGAACAGAGGTCTCCTTCCTCTGAGGCCCCTGTATGACTAAACCCAGCTAGCTCTGTTCTGCCCTCTCTCCCACTCCACTCCCTTCCTGTGTCAGCCCTGAGTTGATTGGGCCAACTTCATATTTAACCCATCCAGCTCAAATCAGATAATTACCGCATCCAGCTCCTCCTGGGGCCCTAATTTGCCTAAAGACAAAACTAAGGCCTTTGAAGTTTTTCAGCACACATGGGGAGACCCCAAAATAGTCAACAGCTTAGTGGTCAGGGCTCTCACCTAGGGTGGGAAACCCAGGTTTAAGTCTTTGCTTTGCCTGCTTCAGAACAGGGACTTCAACCTAGGTCTCCCACATCCTATGTAAGTATGTGAACCACCAACCTGTCACCGACAGGGCTCCCTCCACAGATATTCCAACTTGAGCCTGGAAAACCTTGTCTGACAAAAGCTGTGTCAAAACTGGCACGTTCAAATGAAAAAAATGCTTTTTCAACAGCATTTTCGGATGAAAAATGTTTCACTGGAAAATTCCCAACCAGCTCCATTGAGGAACTCACAAATATTTGTCCCTTCCTCCCATAAGAGGGGTTATTTCTCAAAGATACTAGCAGAAAGCACCTTCCTTCCACCCTAAGCTACTCTCACAAATGACTGTGGTGCCCATAATTATCGAGCCCAGGATGCACTACTGCGGCTGTCTATTTTGGTTTGTTCTATTTTGCAGTAGATTTAAAATTTTAAATACAGTGGCATAAGAAGTTTTATAGTAGCTAGAAAAGAGCATAGAATAATGTTAATTATGAGTCAAAGTTTCTAGCTTTGTAGGGGGAATATAAGGATACTGTACAGAGCTTAAAACGTTTTGAATCTCTCCTTTCTTCCTTCATCCAAATCAATTTCCCACTGTTAAGAAACTAAAAGAAATTGAAAAGGCAAGTAAAACATTTCTGTGACAGTGTTGTCAAAAAAGACTATTCAATTCAAGGAGGCGGCAGGGGGCGATTCTGCCAGAATGGCTGCCATCGAGAAATCAATGTTCTTTGTATCTGATAAGTCTGTAATTCAATTCACTTTGCATTTGATGACACTTTAAAATAGAGTTCTCTGTACCTGTCTATCTGAATGTTACAGAAATGTTCTACTGCGCATGCTAAAAATACAATTTTTAAATGATAGAGAAGAATCTAGTGCATTGTTTCTGCGTTACAGCAATTCTTCCCTGCTCTAAACCCAGCTTAAGTTGTCACAGTAGGATCACACCAGAACAGGGGCATCCTCAGGTGGTGTACTAGCTCTTACATCACACTCCATCCCGATATCCCACTGATGGCTACTGTAATTTGCACCTGAGGACCAGCCCAGCATGAAGCAACCTCATGATCAGGGGAGCACAAAGAGGCTTAAAAGCATCTTTTCCTCAGCCCCTTCCTTCGGTGCACCAGGATTGGGGATACACTAAACACTAGTCATTTGGTTTCAAGTCATTTAAGTTTAAAAAAAATTACCTGAAGCATATACTGTAAAATGCTCAAATCCAGATGTATATATTTACTCTTAAGCAGATACACTGCATCTAAGATGGATCAGAAAGGTGCGTTTTTCTTCAGTTTTATCAGTGACTGAAAAAGTTAGGGGTTTAAAGTACCTGAATATGTGGGGTGCTACTGAACACCCTCAAACTACATTGGAATTAAAGGGAAATGCACCACACATAGGATCAGGTCCATTAAGTCACTAAGAGTTGAAGGTACTCATCATTTCCCCTATATGCCCAGACCTTTAAAGTCATCTTAGTTTTAGTTACAGTGTCACTGCTTTTCCTCTTATAAAAATTATATATCTACAGTGAAATGCTAAGGTATTTGCTGGCACACGTACTTATGATTTAGGTGCTGAAACTGTTTGAGAGAAATTACATAAATGAAATTACATTACAAACCATTATTTATTTTTAGTTATAGAAAACATCTCAAACATCAAAATATAGCAGTGGTAAACTTCAAAAAGATGAACTGTTGCTAAAATAAACAGAGCTAGCAAAAGATGTTCAAAGTAGCAAACCATACTATAAAGTTTTTTTCTATTAAGAAATGTCAGTGATAATAGAACACCAAGGGCAAACTTGACATAACTGATGTACACAATATTTCTACTTAATGTGTAGGCTGGCAGTTTTTCTACTTACTCACTTCTAAAAAAGCATGAGGGGGAAAAAAGGTATGTGCTACCTAACGTTGGTCAGGAACTTTCCATCTAAATGTATTTTTGATGGAAAATGCAGTTACCCAAAGTAAAAATTTGCTGTCGGAAAAATGATTTTCTATTGTTAGAATCTAGGTGAAATATTTTGTTTTGGGTAGGGTCAACTTGAATCAAAGTATTTTAATTTGTCAAACCAATGTTTAGTTTTAGGTCATTTTGACATTAGTAGGTGCCTCACGTCCCATTCTTTTCTGTAGACCACACTTCCTGGCCGGCCTACATCTCCTGTGATGTACTTCAGTCCCCTTTCTCACTAAACCGCTTTAGTGTTTCGTGGTAGTTCCATGACCATGGGGCATCATGGGAAGAGGATGTTTGTCCAGGGATCTCAGGGGAAAATGGGGGTATGAGGCATGACAATGACAACTCCAGGTGCACTGCAGAAACTTCAGGGGATGCAGTTTAACACTTAATGGAGCCAGAAAATTTCAGTTCAGTTCAATTAACCAAAATAAAAACTTTTGACTTGGGAATGTTGAAGTGCTTCATTTCAGTCAAATGAAAATATTTTGTCATTTCTGAATTGGAGAAAGAAAGAAAGAAAATTCTAACATCAAAATATTGAATATTTTTTTGTTTTGTCCCAATTTACGAAGAAAACAAAAGATCAAGATTTCCCTTTGGCCAGAGGTTTTGATTTTTAACTAGCTCCAGTTGGACCTAAATAGACGCCCGCCTGTTGAGTTAAAAGTGTTTTCATTTATTCTGGAAGATCGATGCCTATCCATCCCATACCTGCTGAGGGCCCCTATAGCTTATCTACAGGGATGACCGCAGGACCAGGCACTCCCTAAACTCACAGTCCAGAAATGGTCCGATCACTCACAATTTCCCCAGTACTTCACACAAGCATGGTATATAGTAGGCCAGGAAGGAATTATGCACCCAAACTTCACAAGAGATAATTAGGAAGAGGAGACCGGACAACTGTTTCCCTCACCACCATCCTAATATCTCAGAGATCTGCTTGCTGAGGGGCGGAGGGAGCAGAGAAAAGGACAAGGAAGTATTTCACAAAAGATCTACAGCCACAAGGGAGGAGAGGAGCAACCCTAGAGAGTCTACAGTAGTTCATTTGCTAAGGTTTCAGATGCTGAAGCATTGGTCTTCTTGCTCTCCCACACACATAGTTTCTCCTACTCACCTCTGCAGCTACTCCTCAATTTGCTACCAGGAAAGGAAAAGAAATGGGCGAGAATCCAGTGCATAGGATTCCTAGGCTGGCTGTAGCTGTATTATGGTGATTGTCCCTCGTGTCTCATATCTATTGAAGATCATCCTCAACATATGAAGGTTTCCTCTAAAGATAAGTGCGAAGGATCCCATTATCCATACCATTTATTCTCTCATGTCACTTTGTTAGAGTAAAAGGATAGTACAGTACCTATGGTACAAAAAAAGAGAGAGGCTATTTAGCAACTTCTCTGGGCCAAAAGATGCTGCATGGCTGAGCCAGATTCTGCAACATAGTAATTTATTCATATTCTGCAGTCTTTTATCCTCAATATGTTTTCATTAAGAAGAAACCGCTACTTTTTACCAGACAGCTGTTGACAGCACACAGAATCCAGAAACAAACTAACTGTCCACCTCTAATTCCCGGTACTCCAAAGTGTTCTCTTCTCAATTCAAAGAGATCAATTTTTTTGGCATCTTGGGTGAAGCTGCTACAACATTCTCTCCTCTAAAATTCTGGTTGCTTTTGACTGTGATATGTTCAGAGGTAAAAACATCCATCTAAATATAAAAATGAATGGTTTAAGCTCATTGACAAGAATTTTTGCAGTAAGAAAAAAACGGATCTGAACTATTGTAAGGTTAAATCTATTTTTCTTCTCCCTTCAATTCATTTTAAGATTAGATGTCATGGGGGCAGAGTCACCACACATTTATTCTTTCATGTATATAAAGGCTGGACTTCAGATTGAAGTGATTTCAAGTAGAAGCAGACAGTCAGACAGCAAAATAAATACGTCCCATCGATTTTTTTACTCTAGGTTATGTCAGATGTATAAAAACGATAAATATTTTACCAAAGTATGATAAATTTTAAAAATGGAGTCTGTACTGTCTGATGTGTAAAATTCCCACAAGTGCTTTATGCCAAAATAGTTTCTTATTTTGGATGAATACTACAGAAGCAAAAAGCCAAATTCAGAAGCAATGTAAATGGTGGTGTAACTCACCCATTGGTACAACAGTGTCAATGGGCTATATCCTGATCTTGTTCATACTACGGTGGACTCTGACACATGATGTCCCCCGAATTTAATAAGGCTGGGGAAACATTTACTGCCAGATTTTTTTTTAATAGACTTAGTATGCAATTGAGGGTACAAGATCTGTGAACAATGATATTCCTACTGTGGTGTGGATTTTTCACAAATGCAAATAGAAAGAATAATAGTGTGTGCATGTGGTAAGATATGAGTATTTGCACATATAGTTACAGATTTGCTGATGCAATTTCACTGACTACATGTGCAAATTACTTGAGGCACGCAGTTTGTGGAGTGTATCCTGTCAAACTTTCCAGCTGAACATAAAATAATATTTGGTAACAAGCATTTTAGTGTTGTTGTTCTTGGCTTCAACTTCTGACCAAAAGATTTGCAAATACGGATTGATGAGCTTTGAAGGCATATTTGAAAACTGATAGTTGAATGCGAGCATTAAACAGGCTAAGCATATCCAAAGGAGCCATTACCTCCAAGAACAGTGCAGAAAATATACTGGGAATCTCGTCACTTATCTTGATCATTTTAAGGCTCAATTAATTCCTATAATGATTATAGAAAAGAGGACTTTGAAAAATGCCAGTCATGGCCAAATACTGGTTTCCCAAATGACTGTGAAAAATGTGCACTAGACTTAAAATTATGCAACATAACTCATATTGCAAAGAGTAAAGTGTTACTTGAACTTCAAGGAAGTTCTTCCCTTTATTAGAGCGGGTGAAAAGTTTGAAATGAGTCATTTATTTAACTAATTTCAAATTTTTCGATTCCAAATTGTTTTTGAACAGCTCGTGATTTTTTGCAAAGATATTGGTTATTTAGAATAGCTCTCAATATAGTTTCTATACATTGTTGTAGTTAGTGAGCAGTACATTGCAAATATCAAGTGAAAATATTAGATGCTTTAATTTGACCCAGATTATGAGATAGGTCTCCATAATCTCACTGGATAAGCATAGCTCTTAGGTATGAATTTGTCAGAGGACGGGGGTCATGTGGGAACACTACTTTGTATACATTACAAGGCACGGTAGTAGTGTATTGAACGTTCTGGGGTCTGGAGATCTGGGATTTAGGGAAGTCAGAGCGGGAAGTTGCAAGAGTAAAAAGGAAAGGAGTTAAAGTCATGAATTCAAATTTCACAATAAAGAGCTGAGGACTTAACGCCCCTACAACATTGCTCACATATGCTGAGAAATGCATACACATAAGAGATTTGGGAGAATAAGGAAAGTTTTGGGTTAAGAATACCACCAAAAGTTATTGCCAATGGAGGCAAATGGGAATTCTGAGTCAAGAAGCATGGTAGAATTTTGTTTGCCCACAAGAAGTACTTTTTACTTTGAGATATTTATCTGAAGGAAACAGAAATCAAGACCAATAATTTCAGAAGTGACTAATGATTTGAGATACCCCAGTTTTTGGGTGCTCAAATTGAGATGCCTAAGGGTCAGGACCAAAAGTGCTGAGCTGTGAAAATCACACCCCTTTAATGTGTTCAAAGTTGGGTGCACAAAAATTTTCAAGTACTGAAAATTAGAAATTTTTTAAAATCTTGGCTCAAGTTATAAATTTACAGGACAGGCAAAAGAACATAAGAAAGGCCGTACTGGGTCAGACCAAAGGTCCATCCAGCCCAATATCCTGTCCACCGACAGTGGCCAATGCCAGGTGACCTGGAGTGAGTGGACCTAACAGGTAATGATCAAGTGATCTCTCTCCTGCCATCCATCACCCCCCTCTGACAAACAGAGGCTAAGGACACTATTTCTTACCCATTCTGGCTAATAGCTATTAATGGACTTAACCTCCATGAATTTATCCAGTTCTCTTTTAAATCCTGTTATAGTCCTAGCCTTCACAGCCTCCTCAGGCAAGGAGTTCCACAGGTTGACTGTGCGCTGTGTGAAGAAGAACTTCCTTTTATTTGTTTTAAACCTGCTGCCCACTAATTTCATTGGGTGGCCCCTAGTTCTTTTATTATAAGAACAAGTAAATAACTTTTCCTTATTCACTTCCTCCACACCACTCATAATTTTATATACCTCTTATATCCCCTCTTAGTCGCCTCTTTTCCAAGCTAAAAAGTCCTAGCCTCTTTAATCTCTCCTCACATGGGACCCGTTCCAGACCCCTAATCATTTTAGTTGCCCTTCTCTGAACCTTTTCTAATGCCAGTATATCCTTTTTGAGATGAGGAGACCACAATTGTACGCAATATTCAAGATGTGGGCGCACTATGGATTTGTATAGGGGCAGTACGATATTCTCCGTCTTATTCTCTATCCCTTTTTTAATGATTCCTAACATCCCGTTTGGATGACACATTAGGCAAGAAAGGCAGAGAATGTAAACATGAGACTCATTAAAGATGTCAAAAGATACAGTGTGTATAGTTGAGCTTAAGTGGCAGTTAATAAAGAGCCTAGATTCTCAACTGAATTGGGGTCTCTATTCCACTAGCAGGATAAAGTGGCCCTAAATCAGCATAGTCCAAACAGGGGGTTCACCCAAACGTAATGGCATCCTCCAACAGTGTAATACCTAGCTCTTATACACTGCTTTTAATCAAAGATCTCAAAAACACTTTACAGAGGAGGTTAGTACCATTAAACCCATTGATACAGTTAGTGTAACTGCTCATGTATAGAGCAAGCGTAACCACTCTACATCACCTCTATTCTGTGGACAGCAGAGCGCATGTGGATGGGGAGCAGTGGATCTAACCAGACGTTAATATGCATAGGTGTCGACTCTGGGGCTGGAGTTACAGGTGCAAACTTTTCAATGTGCCAGGGTGCTCACTGCTCAACCCCTGGCTATGCCCCAGGTCCTGACCTGACTCCACCTCTTCCCCCAAGGCTCCTGCCACTTCCCCCTAGCCTGCCGTGCCCTCACTCCTCCGTCTTCCCCCCCCCCCACCCAGAGCCTCCTGCACGTTGTGAAATAGGTGATTGTGGTGGGCAGGAGGCATGGTGAGGGAGGGGGAGGTGCTGATCGGTGGGGCTGCCGGCAGGCAGGAGGCGCTGGGGGGAGCTGCTGACATATGACTGTGGCTCTTTGGCAACGTACATTGGTAAGTTCTGGATCCTTCCCAGGCTCAGGTTGGCCACCTCTGCATTAGAAAGATTTGTCATCAGCAAAATGGAGGAGGTCAAGATTTTAAGGTCTAAAATTCTGCACTCATTTACAATGGTATCAATGTGACTTAAATCAGAGATTCGGGAGTTAAGTTCTCTTTTCCACCATGCAAAACATAGCAATGTATTTGCCTTTTCAGAGCAAGTTCTTCTCTCTGGTGTAAGTCCATTGTAAGTCCAGTGAGGTCAGCTACATAGAAGAGCTCAGCATGCATGGTACATCCAGAGAAAAATGCAAATTCAAAAGACTGAAGGACATTGTTGAGAGGTCTTCAGCGTGAAAAATCATTTTCCAAGTACTCAGACAATGGAATCAATGTTACAGGTGGAACAGTATTTAGAGGAAGCATCAAAGTCTAGGGAGAGTTTTTTCTAACAGGATGCAAATAGAGGTAGCTTTTAGAGCATTGCGAAAGAAGAGTTTTAAAGGGATTATTGACAAAAGGTGATGATATAAGGAAGCAAAGGTAAGGAGGAGACAGAGCTAAAAATATAGGCTCACTCTCCTTGATGAGTTATACAGAGAAAATCCTCTTCCAGGGAATTAAATAGATCACTAAGTTATGTCTGTGAAAGACATTATGTGTGTGCAGGTCAGAGGTCAACAACATTTAGAAAATTCCCCAAACAGGCAGAGGTTAAAAGGGACTGGTATAAATGCTGTATATTATTGTAACAGACTCCCCGAGTCAGGAAACCACCTCAGTCAGCATCTCATTCAGGAAAAGCAGATTAAGTAATTCATAGAGGGATCTTGCTTTTAGGTCAACTAGCTTCATGCCCCAAATACGTTTTTCTAATGGCCCCAAGGTATCGTTATCCCTGCCATCTGTATACTAAGCCAGAATCCACCTCAGACTCCAAATCCTTTCACTCTGCTGCTGTCTCTTTCTCTCAGGCATTGTTATACTAACCTAGAACCCTATCTTCTTTTATGAGCCTGAGAGTTACAGATTGAAGACTGAATGCCATCATTATCTCCAGTACTGCATGATTAAAGAGATGGTGTGTTGGGGATGAAGAAAGAGGATTATTGTATTCTGAGTCACATTTGACCAGCATCTGTGAAGTTACCAGATGAATCAGATACTGTGGGCTTGTCTACATAGTGAGGTAATGAGCTCTATGAGGTTGGGATTTCCAAAGCGCATTAATCAGCTGCACATTAATTGGTCCATTCTGGTGCTCACTAAAGATTCCTTATTGTGCTTTAACATAGTACTGTTTCAAACACCTCTACATTAAAACATACCAACCGGGTCTACATGAACCAATTAACATGCAACACATCAGTACATTTTAGAAATCACACCCCTACAGAATATATAAACTCATTGTGTAGATACACCCTTTAAGTCAGTATTTGGTAAGAGATCGCATATGTGTACCATAAGGGTTATTCCAAAAAGGGGGTAAAAAACTAGGTGTATGCTCAAAAATACTAACTTTGTAATGGTGTCTGCTTTTGTGGCCTTGCATTATTGAAGCATATATGCTAAGATCATTTCATTCATAGCAACGAAGTTCAGCTGGAATATGAGATTCAGAAAAAAAAATCTATTAAATTTGTATTTCTCATAAAATCATACAAGTTAAAGATATAGGATCTAAGAGGTCTTTTTAGTGTCTCTCATTGGAAATGCAGGATTGTTCTTATTGCATTTTTAGTGTTTTTGACCGACTAGCTCTAGAATTCCAACCAATGAGTTTACATGGCTTCCCTTAGGAAATTCCCCAGGCTAATACAGGTCAATGTCATGAAGGATTTCTTAATATTCAGCATACATTTTCTTCTGTTGATTTCATCCCAGTAGTCCTTAAACCTTCATATAGCCCACTTAATAATTTATCTATACATAGTGCTTAAAGACTTGAATATTTATAGGGGTTTGTTTCTTTGATCTCCTCCCCTCTTGGCAATCACTTGGCTAGGTTACACATATTTAGCTCATCCAACATTTCTTATCTTTCTAGTCACCTGATCATTTGTGTTTAGCTGGACCATTGTCAGAGAGAAGGGGGACTTATCTCCCTCCTCTGTGATGTGACATCTTAGTGTATATAGCTCAAAGTTCCATTGGCCATTTTACAGTTATATCTCACAGCAAATTCATGTATAATGAGCATGTCACTGAAACCCTTAGATAGTAAACTTTATTTGTAGTTTTCCTGTGGGGTTTATATTAATTAGACCTTTTTTCCTTACCTGGGGTTTCTCATACCCCAAAGGAACCCGATTCCTTGATTTCTTCCCATAGTGTATTCAGGTTTATAGGTCACTAATTTCCAGAATCCTCTGACCCCTCTCCTGAAGTAGGAATGGTACATTTGATTCTCTCAATCCATTCTTCGTTCTATTTTTAAAAAAAATTAAATACACCTGCTCAGATTTTTTTCCACTTAGTCTCTATTTTTGATTCCTTCATAGCTCAATGTGAATACCATCTGGCCCCTGAGAGTCAGTCATCTATCCTGGCATGATGTTTATTTCATTCAATATTTCTTCATTCATTGAGAAGTGTATGTTTGTGTTCACTGTCTGTTCCTCATCGAAAATTGTGCACACTAAAAACTGATTTAATGGTTTTTTGTACCATCAACCTCTTCTGTCCATAAATTATCCTTGCAGTCTCTTGGAGGCCCTACATAGTCTTTACTGACCCCTTGGTGCCTTGTATGTTCATATGTAATTTGTTTTGACAAGTTGTCACGCTGGAGATTAAACAGAGCATGCACATTCAGCAGCTTCCTTGTATTAATTCTTATGGGGTAGCTTTGGAATTGACAAAAATCTCCTGTTTCAATTACTGACCATGTTAAATCTTTCTTCATTAAAATCTTCTGATGTACAACCAAAACAATTTAATTGCATACAGCTGACAACAATTTGGTTTCAGAAATGTGGATGTTTACAGTACTGTAAGTTTAAATCACTTTACACTAATTTAGGCTCCCTTTTGCTCAGCAGAACTACTGTCACCCAACTACGGATGTGTAAATGAGAAGACAATGTCACCAAAGTGGATACCCATGTTGATCAGCCAGACAATGTACCTTAAATAAGAGGTGATGTACTTTATCTTCTTATGTCCTATTAGTTTCCTTCCATGTGCCAATGGACCACAATTTTGGTAGTTAGATTAAAAGATTATTTGTAATGAGTCGAATATAATTTACACATTGATAGGTGGATGCAAGTCTAAGTAACTGATTACATCTAACTGTAAATTCTTAGGTATCTTAGAAGGGAGAATAAACTGACATTGAAAGGTCAGGAAGACAGGATTACATCATCTCAGACTCATTCTAGATTAGAGCTGTGCTTAGTTTTCCAGATTTCAATTTAATGAAATTTAGTTGCCATTTAAACTCAAAAAGGGAAGTTTAAGTTTATTATTCCCCTCCCTTTTAATAATTAAAGTTGCTCTACTCTAGACTTACTTCTGACGTTAGCTCTTTGGAATTGATTTACTCCAACTTCACTATTTCAAGTTTTATCAATTTAAGATAGCAGTAGAGCAGGGGTGAATCAAGTCTCTTATGTTCAATACTCTCTTATGTATTTTGAAGAGAACACTTTTTGTAGAATTATTTCACCCAAAATTACAGAAATTCAATAATCTTTAGCAGTAGCCACCTGCATTTTCTGGGACTTGTGTAATTTATAAATACTAAATATACAAAGAACAAGTGATGAAATACTTATCAGCATAGTTTAGCGCCATAACAGGAATTTAAGAAAATGGATAAAGCCTCTGGAGAGATTATAGAGATGTTAGATTGACGATGAAAGTCTAGTTTGGCAGGAATATGAAGTAATCCTATTTTAACCTTTGAGTTCACATTAAGAATGTAAAACTAGATTGCCTGCTTAAAGCCACAAGAGGCATGGGGGAAACATTAACAAACAAACATTTATTTTCATTGTTTTGGTGCACATAATTTCATTTATATAATTAAGGTCTTCTAAACTTGGTTTATGAGCACTTAGTTACCATCTATGTAATACTTCATCAAGTACTTCTACTAGGGGCTAACTACATAAAGCTATGATAGAAGGAATTTTTTTTTAAAGTGAAAGGTAAGCCAAATATGCACACACTGCCTTGTGCCTCAAACTCAGTCTCAAAACCTGAATTTCTTTCTTCCTAATCCACCTCCTGACTCTTATTTATCACAACTGACACCTCCACTAATCTCCTTGATTCAAAGGTCTATAACTGGTGTGTAATCTGTAACTATTCTTACTTCTTATCTCCCTATATTTAAGCCTTGCTCATTAAATCCCATCAGTTCATTGTAACATATACAAAAAAAAAAATCTAGCCTTTCCTTCCTGTCTCCACTGATAGAAGTCCTTGTCCATACACTGCCACACTTGATATTAGGGGTACATTCGTAAATAGGTTATAATGGTTAGCACATGATTAATAGGTTTTAAATGGTTAATTGTTGACTCTATGCCATCGTGCAAGGATTTCACAAAGTTTAGCAATATAGGCGGACAACCAAGCTTCTTCAGAACAATGTAAAGCCCTCACCAACTAACCATGTCAAAGGCTTTTGTTAAATCTATAAAAGAGATACATACAGTAGAGTATGTTTCTCTTCACTTTTCCTGCAGTTGTCTTACAGAGAAGACAATTTCTATGGTGGACCTTTCTAAAAAGAAGCCACGCTGGCTCTCAGGATAGATTCTCTCAGCTAATGTTTGAAGTCTAGGTAAAAGAATACAGCATAAGA
This sequence comes from Chelydra serpentina, assembly GCA_037349315.1. Classification (NCBI taxonomy): domain Eukaryota; kingdom Metazoa; phylum Chordata; order Testudines; family Chelydridae; genus Chelydra; species Chelydra serpentina. The sequence goes on from JBAIAC010000042.1 coordinate 37,545,137, forward strand.
TTTTTCCTGCAATGTTCAGAAGAGATATGCCTCTGTGGTTATTAGTCACTTCTGTCTCCTTTGTTTTTATAGAGTTTTATGAAAGAAACATACTTAAAATATTGCAGAACAGTAGTCCTCTTACCTGTATCAATGTTTATACTTGGCAGTGCCTTCATCTGGACTGGCACTGAATACACCTGGGAATGTACAACAGTCGCCTCCAGGAATAAAAATATAAATAATGGATCTTATTCAGGAAATAAGTCATCAAAATAGAACCAACATAACTTTTAAATAAAACTATCCTAGCAACATATAGTGGAAAATGCAACAGATTAATATAGGTAAAGTTGTTAAACTGTACCAGGTCAGTAGATAATACTGCTATAGCACAGCTAAAGGCTGGAGCTTTCAACAGCAACATAAACCTAACCCGCATTATATGCGGATCCACCCTATCCTTGAGCATGCACTTTCCCTTAAGTTTATAGTGCTGGTCCTCTCTTGTACTAACATACTGGGCATGCAGGAATTCAGGCCAGCACTAAGTCTGGCAAAGGCAGACCAAATGAAAAAAAAAAAAAAAAAAAAGGAATGAGGCAATAACAGTTGTTATATCAGAGACCAATCATCCCTCACTCTTGCCATACAATGAATCCCCCCTCCTTTCTTCTTATACTTGATGTAGCCAAACTGATTCTTAACACTACATCTTCAACCCAGAGACCATAGCCCAGGGTAACTCACTTTCCTCAATAACTGTGAGCCAGATTCAAATTTCCTGCACAACCAGCAGTCTCCAGCTTTCATTCTCAATGCCTAACTGTGGGGAAGGAAACCGTGAGCTAGGGTTTCACACTAACAAGTGTTCAACTGCAGTGTAGCCTTAACCCTGGTTTCATGTCTTCAAACCTGGCTGCTCAACAACAGGGCTATGTCACAACTTTTCCTTGGCCCAGACCACAAAGGAAGCAGCAGCTCTCAGTTATAACCCCCAGCCCAAAATGGAATGCACCACAGCTTCTCAGCAGCCTCTCCCTCATAGAAGCTCAGTCAAGTTCCAGTGGGCACCCACTACCGCATCATGGGATTTGCAGTGTCAAAGCCAGTACACAGAGGTCTGTCTAATCAGAATACCTCTGATGGATTCAAAGGCTCCTCAAATAAGGGCCTACACAGAAAATATATTAAAAACCAATAAGATAAGCTTATTAGAACGCATGTAGGTTACCAGAGATCACATTAACGCTAATATGGGCTCTGGGAAGAGCAGTCCTTCAGTAGTTTCAAGTTCATCACAGCTTCAGGTCAAAGCAAGCATGCAGTCTTACTGGGACTCAGCAGACCAAGTCTTTCCTATCCTTCCCTAAGAACTAGGGCTCTCTGTGGACTAAGTGTCATCTCTGTTTGATGGATCAGTAAGAAGGCATTGAGTCTGTTTAAAATCAGACTATTTATCCAAAAATCCTTTGTCTGTTGGTCCCTGCAGAATCCAGTTTGACTTAGCATAGGCACACCTCTCCAGGTGACTGGCTTCAAAGGGCTGATAATCAGGGGAATTATATTAGCAACCCCCTCCTCCTACAGGAGTTACATACAATACCACAACATACACAATTATATTTTAATCCAATAGACGCCAAAGTTATTAAACCTAATTCAGTAAGGTTTAACTTAAATCAATGATGTTTGTCCACACAAGTGTCCAACCAAACAATCCAGCAGTCCTCCACATGAATCATTCCACCAGATCCTGGCAATACATGCACAATCAAGAAACTCATAGGTATGATTAAATCATGAATGGATGAGGTTTTACTACTATCTGCTCTTGCAACTAATGATGGTCTTTTTATGTGTTTTATTTTTAAAAATTAACAGGTAAAACAAATAACTGATTTGTAATTCTTGTGAAATCATGCTCCCCAAAGACCAGTATTCCATGTCCAGGCTTTAATGTTATCTTCTACTGCCCTATTCCCCTTTCCACCACCATGATATGTTGTAATTGTGTTGTGTCATTACACCTCCCTGCACCTCCTATAAGCTTAATGTACTTCTATGGAAGTATATAATGAGTCACTGCTAGACATTAAGGGTGAAACCCTAGCTCCACTGCAGTCAGTGACAAATCTCCTATTGAGTTCAATGTGCCAGTATTTCACACAGAGTACTTTTAATATATAAGGGGAGTTGAAATACAACAACTCAGGAACCAAAGTTGGGTCTCTCTTTTCATTGGCCGAGTTAGCATCCTCCTGTTAGACACCGGAGATGCACTATATTATACTCCCGCTTTAAAACTATTGTGGTTAGCAACTTAATAAGTTCTCCTTACTATTTACTTAATTGTTCCTAATATTGGTTGTGTGGTTTGGTTTCAGTCCACCAGGTGACAGATTCACATGTTGTAGTTATTCAGGAGCAAAAACCCATTGTAGAAGGAATCTCAAGGGTGTAAAGCAGGGGTAGTCTATTTTCTGTCAAGGTATAATCAAGGTCCAGATTCTAGAGAAAATAATAAAAAATAAAAAGATTTCAGTCCTTTCAAAAGCATCTGGCAGTCTGGATTTGGCCCAGGGTCTGCCTATTGAGTACCCCTGGTGTAAGGCATAAGAGGCAGATAAAGCTCTCCACTCCAAGAAAAGAGCATGGGAATTCCAGACAACTTAGCACCACAAATAACCCCCAACAGAATCTACTATCAGCTGAGGAGGTCGTGGTAGAGCTTTTTGAAGAATTCTAATTGGGCCAATAAATAGAGCAGTCTTTGATGGTTAATGTGTATCCTGAAACTCTAACCCTTGAGAACTCTGTATGCACCTTATAGCTTTACTCTTCTTGATAAAGCATCATATAATATGGGATCTTTTTCTGAAATCCCTGCCCATTATTGAAGAGCAGAATACTTATTTCTTCTCTCATGAACTTTATTTTAAATAGGAGTTTACAGATTTCTTAAGAGGTACCATCATATCTGTCATTGCAAATGAAGTACAGTAATATTGCTGTATCTTTCATCTTCAATTCCTGTCCTCTTTAAGTGATATGATCCTAGAACACATGCACTTTATTTCAGAAATTATTTATTGACAACTTCAGTGCTAGTTGGCTAAAAGTAAACTATTCACCATTTATTAGCTTTTCCTCTGCTTCATATTGCAGACACTCTAATTTATTATTTTCTCCTCAGTACTTTACCCTACTTTTTGTTGCATTATCTGGGTTTCTAATATCGTCAAGCACACTTACTAATGGAATAAATATACTTCTGATGTGCTCCAATCCAAGTGTCACACTTTTACAAGTTATTTTCTTAATAGTTTTTATTTACAATGCCAACAAGATTGATCAGATTTAGAATGTATTGACTGTCTCAGTGATAGGGCCAGGGAACAAACAAGGTCTCTGCTGTTGACGTATGCAACAGCTAGATATATTTTACTAATGTTTCCCTGCCTCACTGGGAACAGTTACTGAAGCCTTTCCTCTGTCTGCCGTTCTTGTATTTTTCATATTGTCAGGATTTGGGATCATGCTTTCATTTATAATAGCATAGCACGTAGCACATCATGGGCTCTACCAGAAACAAATAAGCTGTAACATCAAACCATAGATTAAGCTTTGTTTGCATGAAGTATTTGGCAAATACTTACCATTGAATACATCCATAAAAGTCAGTATTGGCTTGTGAAGAGAAATAAAAGACTGAATTCTCCTGATATTTTATTTAAAGTAAACAATTCAAAGTTTCCTTGTAATAGTACTCTCTGCCAACATTTAATAAAAGATGGGCCTTTATAGGAACACCAGATGTGTCCTACAGAATTTGAGGAAGTTAGATTTCAGACCCCATTTTCTACCTGAACCTCATGATTATGTCCCATTGTGAATCCAATGCTAATGTTCACTTATATTATAATAAACACATCTAAGAGTTCATCTCCCTTATATTTAGTTTAAGAGTAAATATGAAATAACTGATTATGGCTGTTGCTATTGCTCTCTAAGTTTCTGAAGTATCTGTGTCCATCCAATTTATGGATCACTTGGATTAGGTCCATTAGATTCAAGATGGTATTTACAGTCTCATTCTGCAGAAATTATGTCAAAGGACAGTCTCACTTGATGCTAAAAAAAAACAAGAAAGCATGTCATCACCAATTATGCCCCCCATCAATTTCAAGACACTGATCACAAAAATGACAGTTAACATCAGAGAGAGTGGCAGCACAGTGAAACTGATAGGGAAGAAAGCAGACTGCTTTATCTCTCATGTCCTGACTTTACATTTTATTTTCATGAGAGATGGCTTCTAAATGTACTCTTATTTCCATCCTTTTGTTTTTGTATTTAAAAACCCCCAAAAGACACATTAAGGAGAGATGGGCAGTATCAGCCTTCTGCAATGAAATTTCAACTGAAACACACAGATTGTGGCAGGATTGATTATATGTGGAAATTTGATGTTCCTCTAGAGTCTGTTCTGGTTTTTTCATTAATTCCTCTCTTGGTATTACAATAATAAAGCCTGATTCATCAATTTTGTGGAGCTGCCCCCAAGGCCTTGGGTTTTTAGGGTATTAACCCAACTCTACATGGGTATATATTCCTTCCATCTTCCTGTTCGCTTATATTCATTGTGTTTTGTCTATGTTTATATTGTAAACCATGTTTGTGTATGTTTTGTCAAGTACATTTTAGGCACTGTATAGATAATATACATAAAAATAAATACAATTAAAATGCTCTATTTGCCAAATGGAACTTTGTAACCCAAACTTGCTTCACTTTAGACTGTTAGCTATTTTGGACAGGGACTGTCAAGAATAGGGCTTACTGCACCTAGGACCTCTCCTGGTCTCTTCAAGCACACCACCTCTCAGGTCTCAGTCTTTTGGCTGTCACCAGTCTTCGGGTGGAATCCCCAATTCTCTCATTCTCAGACCAGAGTCTGAGCAGCAGGCCCATGATCAACCATGATAACCCAAGCTAGGTAAAGTACCAGCAGTTAATTTCCCTCTGGGACCAGGGACAATATCTAGTAACAGACACCTTTCTTTAAAGTAAAGTATCATTTATTTAGAACAAAAATATTTATACAAAACTGATATTGGAATACCATAAACCAGTTTATACAAATGCCTGCCTTTCTCCAAGGCTTGCTGTTCCCCAGATCCAGGGAAAGGCCCAACTTCTCGGACTCTGTCATCCTGAATAGCTGCTGATAATTGACCTCTCCATTCACTCCTGATAAGGGTTTCTTAACTGACCAGCATTCTTTTGCTCTCTGGGTTTCCAGCCTGGCAAAATAAGGTTCGCAGCTTCATTGGAGTCAGGATCCTCAGACTTAATAGGTGCCCTCATTGCCTTTTGAATTTGTGCTGGTAGCTTTTCCAGGGAGCCATTTAGTCTTCCTGTTTGCTCTTCTAGCATACCCCATTAAAGAAATATTGGTGTATAATAAACATTTTACTACCCCAATATAATTTATACAGTCTCTCAGTAACTAGGTTACACATCAGTAATCTTATAGTATTACAAAGCATGTCCAAAACTGTCACATGTACCATCACATGATCCTGATCCTATATTGAGTTCCTGATCCCATATTGAGGCCCCTAGACACTATGACAATATATACAACTAAACTTCCATTGGACTTTAATTGTAGCAGGATAGGGCACTTTGTGTACCAATGATATTCTAGGCACAATAAAGTCCTCGCCGGAAGAAATTATCCAGAAAGTTGATTGTAGAGATACAGATGGAAGGGAAGCAAGGTCAGAGCAGGCTGAGCCAGTTTACGAAGAGGCATTTCTAGTTATGTTAGGAGGTGGGAAGAAATAGAGGTGGCTTTGGAGAGAAGAAAGCCAAAAGGCTTTGTGAAAGATTATTCTACAATGCCAAACATTTTGAGATTCATCATTATTAAAGTACACTTTCCCCCTCAATGATAAATTCTTTTAATTGTATACTAAGTACCACTGAAAAATGTAACAGCCCTACAAACACGCAGATCTGACAGCCACGCTGTGTATGTTCTCTCTTCTACGTTATCACCAGAAACCTTGACCCAACAGAGTTTTATTAAAAGGTAGTTAGGGAAATTATGCCTACTTCTCTGAATAAGAGTGTGCAAGATCTGACATTGTGTCAATATCACACACTTTTATTAATCATAACCACAGTACCTCAATTAGATCTTTAATGCAAAGAATTTTCTGCACAGCATGCTAATGGGGAATATGATATCCAACTAGTAGACATTTACTCTCCATCTCTTCATTCTCTCTTATTATTCTCTGAAATGCTACACTGAAGGATCAAAAGGCATTTTTTTCCTGTTACACCATCAGTACATTAGTTAGTCTTTTGAGATAAAACAACGAGGAGTCCTTGTGGCACCTTAGAGACTAACAAATTAATTTATTAGTATCTAAAGTGCCACAAGGACTCCTCGTTGTTTTTGCTGATATAACATGCCTACCACTCTGAAACCTGTCTTTTGAGATAGTAAGCACAGCCTAGAAACTTGTGGTTTTCTAAACACAGTAACATAAGAGGTCAGAACAATGTGCTCTATTTATAGTCTTTACAGACTTAGTTATAAGTTTTGTAATTTTTCTTTTAAAAGGCATGCATTTTAGGCTGACTTTCAGAGATGCTGTGCACCCATTGGCTCTAATAAGACACAAGAGTTTGTGTTGCCACAGCTGATGTTTATGTGGAAGCTTTGTATCCATCAATACCCTGATGCCACCACCTGCACTGCTGAAACTTTTTGTCACAGAAGTGTCTTTCAGCACCCTTAAAGAACATGAAAGTCAGAAGATGCACAGCTGCAAGTAACTCCAATCTGCCCAGTATTTTGTAATTCCAGTCTGTGAGCTGGAACTTGAGTGAGACATAAGGGTTTGTTTTCCAAACTCTCATAACTTCTTAACAGTATTTCAAACCCTTATGGTAAAGTTAAATTCTTCTGCCCTCTCTCGCTTCCTCTGGGACAGAGAAAAAGTGAAGCCTTTTAATGGGCTGAAAAAGAAAGTCTTAAACCCCCATCCTCTTCTGAACATGCAGAAAATAAAGTCTTTAAATGTACAGCATACCCAGTCATTAGACCCCTTTCCTCTTCAGGGTGAAGAGGAAGCAAAGTTTTCAAACAGTCTCAATACAAGCCACCTTTATACTGAAGTAAGTAACGTTACCTCTGTAAGGAGCAGACCTCCAATCCAAACACAGGCTGCTCAGCAGCTTCCAGCCCCTACTGTTGGCTTGCATTTCCTCTCCTGTGCTTGAGGCTGGCTTAATGTAGGCTAACGGGCTCCAGCTGTTTGATGGTCCCACTAGATAGTCTTTTCCCTCCCCTACATAGAACCCTGGCCTAAAGCCCCAAATTTTCTAACCCTATCATTCTCTTGCTCCTCCATGGACCTACTGTCACAGTGTTACAATATTGTATATTATATTGTGGCAGGGTGGCCTCCACCCCTACTATCCCTCATGGCTTCAGGGTTGCCCTTCAAGCAGTCCTTTGCCTTGATTTCCCTCTTCCAGAGTCCCTGATAACTCCATAAAAACTTTCTAAGTATAAATAGCTCTAATGAGGTTAATTTGTTAACAAAAAAGGACCATAAACATAAACAGACGTCACACAACCAAAATCCAGAATTCCCCAGCACAGTCCAATCTTTCAAGTCCCAACAGTCCATCAACACCAAGTACAGCTCCAGTGTCTCTCACTACACCTCACCCTAGACCCTCTAGAGGGGGTGCTTCTCTGCCCGGTTTCATTCTCAAGTCTGAGTCTAGCCCTCACCTGGCAGCAGCTCACCCAACCCTCTTCCCTAGCCTCCAACCCCATCTCTTCAGCTCAGAGAGCCAGCAGACCTCTTCCTCTACTGTTGACAGCCTTTATCCTCTTTAGCAGTGGCTCTATGACTTAAGGATGTTTGTAGGTGACTCCCAACTACCTTCTGCTTTCACCATCCTGATCTAGCTCCACTGCTTATCCGGGGAACTCACTGTTCTCTCCTTCAGGAACATCCCCTCTCTCAATCTAGGTCTGCTGCTGAGTCTCTCTACTTCTCCAAATATCCTCTGCCAATGCATGTTCTCTCTGAACTGTGGCTTCTAAGCTCTTCCTTGCCTTTGGGGTGTCTCTCATTTAGAACTCCCAGGGACTCCCCCACCCTCGACCCCTCATCACATCAAACTAGGTCACACCAGGACCGAACAGGAGCGCTGAATCCAATTTCATTTTTTCTTTCCACTTTTCATTCTCTAGAATTCTTAGAGGATCTTACTTGTTTAAATATTAATGGGCAATATGAATATATTGTTTAACAAAAGTGTCTATGGTTGTTCTATACCCATCTGACAATACCATGATAGTGCAGGACATGTCTTAATAGGGCCATTGATGAACTTCAGGACAGCTGAATCAGTTTGGCCATGGTTTTCAATCTCAACATAATGCTCCTGAGGCATTCCTAAATAGCCCATTTAATTAAGCCCTTTCAGGTGTTATTGCTCAGTTTATGTACAAATGTGGATATAATAAATCATGGTAATTTCACAAACAAGTGTTGGGTGGATTTTTGGCACATTGTACATTTATAACAACTTCTATTTTAAACATAAAACTGATTACAATGTTTGAGGTTTAAGCCATAAATCAGCAATTAAAATATCTGTATGCCACGCAGAGGTGAAAGCAAGCTGGTACGGCGTACTGGTAAGAAAGCGGCCGCTAGTACAGGCCGTGGCAGCAGCTGGAGCCCCAGGTCCTTTAAAGAGCTACTAGAGCCCTGGGCGGCATGGGCTGGGCAGCACTGAAGGGCTGGCTGGGGGAGTCTGGCTCCACCCCTGCCCCTTCCACCAAGGCCCCGCCCCTTCTGGGGCCCAGAGCCCCTCCCGCCCTTGCCCAGGACCTCAGCCACCCTGCATACCAGTAAGTCCTTTAAGTTACTTTCACCCCTGATGCCAAGTCATTTTAAATGAATATGCATTAACATATTTGACCTTGTCATACATTCTAAGGGGATTCCACTATAACCTTAGCTAGAGTACTGTACACATGCATTTATATGATCAGTCTACTGGTATTGAGGATGATTTCCTTTCTTTTTCAACAGGGGGAATAAATTTGACTTTATTCCTACAGCCCACCCACAAACACCAGGCTTCTCTGCCAGTGTTGTATGACATTGTACTTTCAGAGACTACCGCTAAAGTTCACTGAATTAAGACATGAATTTTAAAGAGAAGCTTGATTCTATATGCTATAGACAAAACGACGTCAAGATTCCCTGTACTAATCCCCAGTTCAGCAATCCACCCCTATTCAGCCTAATAGCAGGCATGTGCTTAAGTGCTTTTCTGAATAGAGGGCCTAGAGCCTGATCCAAAGTCGAGTGAACTCAATAGGATTCATTTCATCATCTTTAATGGACTTTGGATCAGGTCCCTACTGCTAGTCGCATAGATTACAACATTTGAAACTAAGTTGTGGATATGGTAGTGACAATTTATGAATTAAATGAACGGACTGTATTGTACATTAAGCCCACAAATGTAACATGAATATCATTGATCAGATTGGTGTTTGGAGAATATATTGAAATTTTATCTATTCCAGCAAACAATTCTACAGTTAACTAACAACTATTCAATGGAAAACTCTTTTGAATGTACACATTCACAACATACTAATCTCAAACTACCTGATACATGATGAAAGAAAAGTTTCTTACAGCATATATTTGCATTAACAGTCTTAAAACTGAACTCTGAATTATCTGTCCAAGTCCAAGTTTTCTTCCATGAGCAAAACAGTAGTCAGAACCACAACCGTCATAATTTTAAATGGTCAATTGTCTATTTACAGAAAGCACTTGACAGAAAAGAATGATGGAGTCATTTTTGCAGTCATATCTGACTGCAATTACTTGTAAGTTTTAGAGGAAGCCACCAAAATAATGTTCAGTTTTTCCAAAGTGTGAAAATTGCTGGACATCAGCACCTGTGAAATAAGGATGTAGGTATGCATTTGGAATCAGAAATTCCTATTCGGATTACACAGATATTGTAGAATAGCAGTAAATTCTAGGTCCCTATGAGAAAGGAAAGCCAATGACTAGCACAAGAACAGCTGCCCACTGACTGCTATTTTGTCCATGTTAGATCACTTTAAAATGGTACATTACTTATCTAAGAATATACATAATTGTTGCCATTCTACAAACTCAACTTGTTTATGAGTTTAGCCCAAATATTAGGGAAGATGTACATTAGACTAATGTCTGTCTGGAATATAGCTTTTGGTGCTCACCAGTTCTCTGGCCACTGCTTTTATAGTAAGAAAATGAAAAAAAATCCATCTTTAAGCAAGATAACAAATAAAATATTGGTATTTAAGATAATTTATTGTGTCCTGTCATGCAATTTAAGTCCTTCATTCTGGAGTTTCTATCTTACAGGAATGGCACAGATCCAGTTTGAAGAAAACCAACCTCAAGATAGATGAATGCTTCTGTGTACTCCTCTTCTAGCTAGGTGTGGTGGGGGGAGGGAAGCCATCAGGGCTAGTGTCCCCACACTAGACATTGAGTGGGGCTGATCTATGTTTCCACCCTGCCAATAGTTCTTAGGCTAATTGTTTCATGTGCTCAGGCCAGCTGGATCTCCATGGCTACTCGGTGTGGTGGTGAGAGGGAGGGAGAAGAGTCAAGGAAGAGATCCAAAGGGGCTAAAGTGATCACCATAGTATCCCAAATTGGGCAGGTGTGGAGGCAGGAACCAGGGGTGATCAGGTCAAGTATCATTAGTGCCCTTCACTCCCTGTGCAGAGCATTCACCTGTTTCATCTGCTTATGCCTAGCACCCAGACTGTCACCCATTACTCTTGAAGAGCACACACCCCCGACTCCATTGCCTACTCCTGCCACTCTAAACTCCCACCTCTGCCCCACTGCTCCTAACTGCCACCATGCCTCAGGCACAGAGCCCATTCTGACTTCCTAACAACCTGAATTCCTCTCACTCTCCCTGCTTAGTACAGTCCTCAGTGGGTTTAGGTTTCACTATGCACCATTGTCCGCACCCTTGAAAGTGCACTTCCACAGCCTCTGCTGCTAGCAAACTGAAGCTCATTGGGTATTTATTAATGAAAATAAATGAGTCTGAGGATTTCTTTCCTCCTTTTTAACTTGTTCCATTTTCACTTTGATTTACTCTCCAGTAGTTATGTCAGAGATGAAGCAGTCAACAAATAAGTTATATGAAGCACAGAAACAGACAGTAATCCTCATTTATTTGCAGGACAGCTTCATTGATCACTATTGCAATGGATGAGAATGTATTGATACACTATTTGAAAGAAGCTTTCAGGTAAGAGGCCAGATATTTTATTCTAAATTTTTTGTTAATAAATCAACCTTTTAAATATATTTTTCACAAAGTATACATATCTTCACGTAATCCTTTCAGAAAACCAATTGTGCCTAGACTAATAGATCCTTTTCCATGTTTCTTTACATCCTGAAATCACCCAGGAACTTCTTGTGTGCACTATAGGGTATATACTACAGATACAGTGAACAAATACTGCACTTTCTAGGTGCATAAATGCAACGTGCATAAATACAATGAAAAATAGTTACATGAATTCTAAGCCACCAAACTCCCAGGAGTTACATTTATTATTCTTTATAATGCAGTAGCACCTTGGTGACCCAGTCATAGACTAGGACCCTATTGTGTTAGGCACTGTACAAAGAACAAAAAGAAAGCTTACAATCTAAGTGTAACAGAAAAATCAAAGTGTTTTGGAATGAGGAGGCCCTCCAAAACCATTGCCCCATCTCACAATATACCTCCACAACCCTTCAGGTGTAGAGCCACTAAAAGGCCCCTGTCCCTCAGAAACAGCAAACAACAAGACGAACTGGGGGAGAAAGCCATAGGAACCAGGTGTCATGATAACATTTCAACTCTCAGTTTAGAACTCTTTACCCTAACTCTGGTATCACATCTCATTTCAAGTATGCTCTGGCAAACATCACCAGGTGACATTGTAATATAAAGCCTTCTAGAATCATAATGTAAGATTGGAAGGGACCTCAGTAGGTCATCTAGTCCAGTCCCCTGCACTGGAAACAGGATTATGTAGTAATTTGACCCTTCCTGACAGGTGTTTGTCTAATGTGTTCTGAAAAACCTCTAATGATGGAGACTTCACAACCTGCCTAGGCAATTTGTATCAGTGCCTAACTATCCTGACAGGAAAATTTTCCTAAATGTTCAACTGTCATAGGGGTGCACCACTCACCACTGGTCTGGACCCAATTCCTGGTCCCTCTGGGGATTAGCTCTTAAGGACAACACCCCCTGTCCACACTTTGCATGCCGTTACTCTGTCTCTCTCTCTCTGGTCTACAGCTTCTCTCTCACTCCAGGACCTTCTTGACTTAGCCCTCCAGCTAGGTCACTCAGCATTCCCCCTTCTGAGGTACAGTCCATCAGCAATCCTAGGCAATCTTCACTGCCTCACTTTCTATGCCACACACTCAGTGGCTGGTAGGAGAACCTGGACCTGCCTTCTTCTCCAGATTCCAGTCCAGGGACCCTCAGCTCAGCAGTTCTGGGCTTCCACTCTCAGTGCTCCTTCCCTGGACTGCTTCTTATATTTCTGATTCCCCTCCTTTTTCTAGACCAGTGATTCTCAAACGTTTGTACTGGTGACCCCTTGCACACAGCCTATGAGTGCAACGGCCCTTATGAATTAAAAACACCTTTTTTATATATTTAACACCATTATAAATGCTGGAGGCAAAGCAGGGTTTGGGTTGGAGGCTGACAGCTCACCCTCACTCCCGAATAATAACCTCACAATCCCATGAGTGGTCCCAACCCCAATTTGAGAACCCCTGCTCTAGGTAAACCAGCTCCAAACTTCCTGCCTCTTCCCAGGAAGGGACTACCCTTGCCCAGCAGCCAGTTGGCCAGTGTGGTGCCTGCTACATGGTTTATAGGCCCCACCTGTTCCTGCACAAGTGAACTTGTTCCCAATCAAACTCCTGCTCCATGGCTCCTGCTCCAGGTGCAGCCTGTGAAGTTAATTGGCCTATCCAACCACCTTAAATCCATTCAGTCCTGTGTGGGGTGGATAACCCATCACACCAACCTAAACCTCCTTTGCTGCAATTTAAGCCCATTGCTTCTTGTTTTATCCTTAAAGGTTAATGAGAACAATTTGAAATGAATGGAAAGACTCCTATTGACATCAGTGACTTTTGGATAAGGACAAATGTGAGCTCCTACAGGGTTTTTCAATCAGTTACAGATTTTTAAAAGTGCCCGCATCCATCATTTGTACAAGTTCCACATGTTCCTCAAAGGGTTAAGACAGTGCACCACGACTCAGAAAATAGAGACTTTATTCCCTGCTCTGCCAGGGTCTCCCTGCATGACCTTGGGCAAGTCAATTAATTTTTCTGTGCCTCTGTCCAATTGCAAAATGGGGACAAGAATATAACCCTAGCTCACAGAAGTCTTGAGAGGATAAATCCATTAAAGTTTGTGAGCAGCTCAAATACTACACTGAGAAGTACCACAGAAAAACCTATAAATAAATAAATCTTAGTAACTGTGCAGCAAAATGGCTGGTTGTGTCTTAGCAATTGCATGTGCACAATTTAGAATCTGGTCATCTATTTTTAAAAGCATTTCAGTTGACCTTTAAGCATATTTCCCCTTATTTGATGCAGGACAGTAATGCTGAATCCTTTAAACATGGGATTTTTGTTAACCTCAATATTAATTTGTATTATATACACCCTCCACATGTTTGATAAATAATGTATATCCTTTAAAAACAGTTGATTTGTTCAAAATTTTTGATACTAAAAGTAAGGGTTGTGTAGGTATTTAGAACTTTAAGTATAAAGGAAGAGAAAAATGTTCAGTGTCTATATTTTAAAAGGACAGTACATGTTTTTCCTTCTTTGGTCTGAGTAAAGTAGGGTGCAGTAAGTAGCTCTTTTTTGATTCTCCATTATAGAATTCTATTTACAAAGAAATGTAGACAAAAGTTTGCCCCAAATCCTGCTAAGCTCATCCAGGGAAAATTATGGACATCAGTGGTGTTATGCTTGTGTAAAAGAGATGAATTGGCTCTTTGTATGAAATAAAACCCACTTTCTACAATACATTAATCATTTAAACAGATACATAAATCTCAGCTTTGTTGCAGAAGGTATTAGGGGACAATTAAAGGCATTTGATTCTTATGATAAGGGTTTGCAAGGTAACCTTAAATTCAGTTTGATATAAGCACATCCCTTTGTTCAGTTTCTGGACATAATTATATCAACATTTAGAGTGATTCTTATTATAGCCATCTACATATAAAGCACTATAGACAGCTAAGCACTTTATAGCCTATAAGTTTCACGTAGTTGCCTGACAAAATTAGTAAAATTTGTGATTCCCCTGACTTTCAGGAACACAAAATATATTTGTCTCCAGTAAAAGGTTTATCCACGGAATTGGGTTGAGAAAACTTATTTTAAAGTCTGAAATTTATAACGAGAGGCATTTCTGCTACTAATCTCCTAAGTCTTAAACGGTGCTTTTGTTCTCTGGAATACTTCTAATTTTCCTTTAATACACACATAGCACAAACATACCCCCCTTATTAAAACACACAGGGCCATATTGTGGTTTTAGGTTACTTGTGGCATTGGAAAGAGGTAAGGCGCTATTCAGCAATGGGAGTCTACACAGGAATTCTGGATTAATTCCTATAGGAGCTCTGGGGACCTCCTACTTGAGCAGGCAGCTCTGCCACCCTAAAGGCTGCTGCATGTGTTCACTTTGTGCTGGTTCATCTCTGCTAGCCATTGCAGAGGTGGATCAGGGCCACAGCCTGCCCCTTTCCAGAGGCTACTGGTGCTAGTCAGGCTAGCACCTTTCTCTTCATTGGAATTGTGGCTGGCCCATGTGTAGTTCATGTGGGTTGAGGTGGAAGAAAGGAAGCAAGGAAGGCTCCTAGCAGGCTCCTCTCCCCTTGTGTAGCAGCACTGGACCAGATACAATCTGTTTTATAGTTTTCTCCTTGCATTAAACTCAAATTAGCAAGAGAACCCAAGTTTCATATTTGCTTAAGTGTTTCTAAAACTGAGGTGAGAATTGTGAGACTTCAAGTCAGTCGCATTGTTGTTACTCAAAGTGGCTCTAAATCAGGGGTGGGCAAACTTTGGCCCGCGGGCCACATCCGGCCCACGGGCCTGTCCTGCCCGTCCCCTGAGCTCCCAGCCGGGGAGGCTCCCCACTCCCTTCCCCCGCTGTTCCCCTGCCCCCGCAGCCTCAGCACGCTGCACCGCCAGCGTTCTGGCCTGCTGCTCCTGGGCAGCGCTGCAGTGGCGGGGCTGCAAGCTCCTGCCGCTCTGAGCGGCATGGTAAGGGGGCGGGGCTGCGCATTCCTGAGGGGCCTCGTGTCTAGCTCCGGCAGGCCGCGCGGCTGTGGTAAGGGAGCCAGGGCCAGGGGGTTGGATAAGGGACAGGGAGTCCCGGGGGTCAGTCAGGGGACAGAGCGCAGCGGGCGGTTGGATGGGGCAGAGGTTCTGGGGGTGGCAGTCAGGGGACGGGAGGGGGTTGGATAGGCGTGGGAGTCCCAGGGGTCTGTCAGGGGGCGGGGTGAGGATAGGGGTTGGGGCAGTCAGGACAGGGAGCAGGGGGGTTGGGTGTGGTCCTGGGGGGCAGTTAGGATGGGGGATCTTGGGAGGGGGCAGTCAGGGGACAAGGAGCAGGGGGGCTTAGATAGGGGATGGGGTCCCAGGGGGGTGGTTAAGGGTGGGGGGGTCTCTGGAGGGGGCAGTCAGGGGACAAGGAATGGGGAGGGGTTGGATGGGTCGGCAGTTCTGAGGGGGGAAGTCAGGGGGTGGGAAGTGGGTGGGGGTTAGATAGGGGGCAGGGCCAGGCTGTTTGGAGAGGCACAGCCTGCCCTACCCGGCCCGCCATAGAATTTTGCAAAAAGTTTGCCCATGCCTGCTCTCAATCTTACTCATGAAACTACTTTCTGTGCTATTATACACGCAACACCTGTTCTTCAGGTTTGAGTTTTTGTATTTAAGGGACTATGTTTCCTTAGATTTGAAGTATAATGCTCTAAAGAAAACTATGCCCAAAAAAATAATTTCAGAAAAAATAATGGGGCTGGATGGATTTAACCTCCTTTTCTAGCAGATCATTTTGTGTATTCTCTGGACCTACAATAAACTGAGAAAAGATATGGATGAAAAACATTGTTATATTATTTATCATTAAATGAATACAGACAGGGCTGATCTTTCCCCTCTTAATCCACTTTCTATTGGTTTTAAAGAAATACAAAACAGGATTTATTTGCAAAATATATTTGGCTGATCTTTAAAATGTAAAAGTAAAAGTGAACAGAAGCACTGCAATTATTAGTTTTCAGCCTCTCAGCCAACTCAGATTGTCTGTGATTTTCAGGAGCTAATGCTGAAACCATTCAGTCGTCCTCTCCTTCCAACCCATCTCCCCCACAAACTATGCCTAGGAGGTAAGACAATATACGTATCAGCTCATATTCTACGAGTCATAAACCACTCAGACATACTTATCTCAGCAAAGTGAACAAAATAACCTATACACAGATCCCTTTTCTCCTTTTCCCAAGTGATGTATTTAAAATAAGAACAACACTAGCTATAATTCCCCTCATGCGAAAACTTGCAGCTGGCATCATTCTCCACCTCCAAATCAAAGAACAATGATTTGGGCCGGAGAGATGGGTAGGAGCTGAAATACTGCTGCTTATCCATAGGTATCACCACATTGCCCTGTGATAGGCAGCTTGACATACATGGCACCTTAAAAGAGTGGTTGAAATCTTTGACAGTAGAACTAATTTCCTGAAAATAACAACAGTGCTTGGACCAAGACAGTAACAGTTTTGTCACAATAAGAAAGGAAGAATTGGGCCCGGGCCTTGGAGGATAGTGTAAGAGATGTCTAGATTCACACCCAGGCTTGCATCTTTCTTCTCTTCATATTCAGAACTGCAGTTGTGGCAATCAAGTTAAAAAAAAGAGCATTTCACTGCTATTTATACACATTAGAACTAGAAGACGAAACCAGAGTTTGAACTTCCAGTATCAAGCAGTGTAACTTTATTTTTCCAATATTTTATATATCCAGGAGCAATTCTCTCCTGTAAAAGTTCTCTGATCTTCACTACTTTTCCTCAGGAGAAGTATGGTATGGCAACTGTCTGCACACTTTTCAACACCATCCTCCAAGTCTGCCCTATTCTAGAAAAACTAACTCTAGGTGTGAAAACATAATTCAATTTCTATAGCCAGTCAGTCCTTGACCTCTCTATTGAGACAGTCAAAAAGACCAATTAATGTCAAATACAGGGGTGTTTTTACTGAGAAATGTGCAGCATTATAATTGTAAGCTGCCATTTTAAATTTCAGGGGGTTTCTTGGGACTGCTTTCAGGCTAAGGGACTCTGTAGGGATGCATGTGATCTCGCAGAATCAGGCAACCTGGAAATAGTCAGCCTAAAACAAAGTGGTGTGAGTTGTGCCGCTCTGTCTTTGGGAGCAGCCTGCTTTCTCTCTGTGTTTTGGGAGCCTTGTGGTTATCATTCTGAATCTAAGACATAAAGCGGTGTGACAGTGCGACCTTCCAGCTAGCACAATTGTTTGTATTGAAACTCTCCGTGTGTATGCCATGAACATAACAATAACCATGCATGTCCACTAGGGAAATGAAGCTCCACAATATCCTGCCAACTGGCTGCTGAAGCTACACCATACCGAGGTGCATACACCTGTAGTTGTTCTACACCCCTTTCAGCACCCTGCTATTATTGGGGGCAGGACTCAGATAAGTGTTTGACTTTTCATGACCAGGTGATCTAATAGGAGGGAGAATAAAGAGAGATAAAGCAGGACCCTGAGCTTTGTTCTTCTGTCCACTAGGAAGGAGGATGACATAAAACCATTCAATGTGATCATCTCAAGCCAATATCCACTGCAGGAACTCTGTTGGTTTGAGCTGGTAAAATATTAAATCTATCAACTCTAATTTTTGGAGTGAGTATAGAGCCTGTGTAAAGGAGTAAAATATTATGACTTTATACACAGAGGGAGAATTATGAGCTCCCTTGTCTTTTTCTTCTTCTTTAAGTTGACAAGCAATTAAAGTTTATTCTAATTTTTTTAGGTAGCTGGCCTTTTTGAAATTTTTCCTTAAGAGCTCCCTGTAGCAATTGAGGGAGTAGCTATTTGAGCACTTTAAAAAAAAAATCTGAATTTTGGGTAGGATTTCCCTTCCCTGAATAGGTTTCTTTTGTGAATATGCATCTGAGGTGACTTTTAAATGACAAATCACTGAGGAAATTGTCCAATACATTTATTTCATCTGCCTCTTCTGAGGAGTTGTAGGGATTTCTATTACTTCAGAAATTCAATGCAATTTTATTTCAATTATGTAATAGCAGAGCCATAAGTGAAGGCTAGTAAGAAGGCGCTAGCAGGAGTTCTGAATCTTCTTTAAACTTATATTTGCCTGCTCAATTTCTTTCCATGTAGCAAGATTGCTTAGTTCTAATACTAAAAATATCAATATGAATCAGTAGTACTGCATTTGGTTGATATTTCTGCTTCCTGATTCATTCAAGAGATGAGCATCTGCATGGTAGATCTTGTGTTTATCCTCTAGGGCCACCTTATCAGTTATCTAGCAGAGACAAAAGTTATGCAAGTTCCCCTAATTGTTGCCTAGAGTGCTTCCCAAAGGGTTATAGAAGGATTCATAGAGCTCTTATTAAAAGACAGACATTCCATGATCATTTCTGAGATCTAAATGATGTATGTAAGGCCTTTAAAAATGCAGAAATTCAATTTCCATTTATATTGTTTGGGAAGAACAAAGCTCAGGGCAGTATATTTGTCATGGTTAATATACAAAAAGTTCAGCGGTAAGTCACAGTTAAAATAATACAAGGAAAGGCCACTTCCAAAGACAACAATCATATATCGTGAAGGTGGATGGGCTAAGAGGGATAGACTTCATCTAAACAGTCAAGAACTGGCTTATATAGTGGATTTATTTAGTCTAACTCAACTGTGAGTTAAAAGTGAGAAATATTGATTTGGGTACCAATCATCACATTTTTCCATGCATGAAATTATTTGTAATTTTTCAAGTACCTAAAAAGGTGCAAATTGATAACCAACAAATGTTTGATACACAAACGTATGTGAACGGACAGGCTTCTATGAGTGGAAAAGCTTTTAAACTAAGTTTGGGGTAGGATCAAGAAAAAAAAAACTATTTGGAATTGAAATACCTAAAGTATTCCTTGCCAAAATGTATTAAACTGGTATTAAGGGGGGAAAAATGTTAAGAGAATGTTGTGCCTCCCCTACAAACAATGGTTAGAAAGCAGGGAAATGCACAGTTAAGAGCCACACTAAAAATTTAAATTGAAAGTCAAATAATCTTAAAGTCACCTTAACTCTGTCTTTTGCTACTTAATCTTCCATCCTATACACTTGTTCCTCCTTTTGTGTAAGATGTAAATATTTGGGTGAAGATAGTTTAGAGGAGAAATTTAAGAAGTTCACATCTTGTGGCTGCAAGTATCTTAAATCTACTGAACACTTCATTTTAATGATTTGCCTGTGAAGTGGAGGAACGCTAAAGCGCATGGATATGGTTTCAAACATACTTGTCTATGCTATATGCATGATCCCTTGCCCCTCTGTGCTTCTGGCATGTAAGTGACCTAATTTTAGTCTGGCCTTTAAGAGGTTTGTAGTTCCAGGCACAGCGTGATAGCGTGATGTGTTTTCTATTCATAGTACAATAGCTAGAGCTGAGCGAATAACTAGCAGCAAATAATTTATGATCAAATTTCCCATGAATGGATCATAAACATCTCAAATGTATTTCTCATTCAAAATTATTTGCAAATTTCTTCAGCAAACACTACTTGGTTTGTGGTCAGTTTAATATGAATATTAGACATTCATAGTATGATGATTAATTACACAAATGACCTGGTAATTTTTCTGTTACTAAAGCAGTTAACCCACACACAGAGAGGAATGTTTATTATATATTCAGTTGCTATATACCCGTTTGATTGCTAGTTACATAAGGGAGCCAATCAGGGAACAGAAACAGTATTGCATGACTTTGTAATTAACCTCATCAATATAAATGTAAAATGTTATATGTAATTGCAATTTGCACTGTGTAGTTTAGTTGTGCATGTCACATAGGGTAGGCTACATGAAAGGAAGTAGGTGTTCAAATGCTGTCTGTCACAGTACCTAACTTCTAGATGCCTACGAAACATCACAGGAACACCACTGCAATCCACAAAGCCACGTCAGTCATTTAGGCTCCCTATTTCAATACCTGCGCAGAGAGAAACGCCTAGAATATGTTCACAAAAGCCAGCATACTAGCAGCTCCCCACCTAAGCTAGCCAATGGGAGATGCCAACCAGAGGGGAGTGTGCTAAGCTTTGTCCTTCTCAGGCTGAAGGGAGGAGGATCAGCTTAGCTATCCACTAACAGGAATCCACTGGCCTGAGCCAGGCAACTTAGGTACCTAAACCACTTTTTGAGGGAATGAGTTAGGTGCATGGCTTGCTCCACACAACGTGGCTGGAGGAGGAAGAGCTGATGCCCTTGTTACTTTTAGCCCAGTGGTTAGAGCACTCACCTGGCATGTGGGAAACAGGTTCAAATTTCGCCTCCCTATCAGAGTAGTAGAAAGGATTTGAACCGAGGTCCTAAACCTCTCCAGAGATTGCTCTAACCACAGAGCTATGAGACATTCTGATATGGATGTCAAGTATCAGAGGGGTAGACGTGTTAGTTTGGATCCGTAGAAGCGACAAAGGGTCCTGTGGCACCTTATAGACTAACAGACGTATTGGAGCATAAGCTTTCATGGGTGAATACCCACTTCTTCAGATGCATCTGAATTCACCCACAAAAGCTTATGCTCCAATACGTCTGTTAGTCTATAAGGTGCCACAGGAGTCTTTGTCACTTTGTTCTGATATGGGGATCCCTCAGGCTCTCCTGTTGACTCTGCTGCATTCTGGATAATTAACGAAAGAATGATTGGAGCAGAGGGTTGGACCCAGGGTTTCCCACCTTCCCACCCTAACCACTAGACTACAGAATCATTCTCTTTCTCAGAGCCAATGGCTGTTCCATTGTGGATAAATACTTAAATAGTTATCTGGCTGGATTCTGAATGGGAGCTGATCCAGTAGGCAGTATGCTTACTGGATTGGGCCCTGCATATGACTTAAGTGGCTGAACTCTTAGAATCATAGAATCTCAGGGTTGGAAGGGACCTTAGGAGGTCATCTAGTCCAACCCCCTGCTCAAAGCAGGACCAATCCCTAATTTTTGCCCCAGATCCCTAAATGACCCCCTCAAGGATTGAACTCACAACCCTGGGTTTAGCAGGCCAATGCTTAAACCACTGAGCTATCCCTCCCCCCTCAAGGGAGGCCCCACAGGCAAGATAGGTAGGGCAATGTCTAATATAAGGCTTCTACTGGAACTTAGACATGAGGTCAGTGCCTAAGCACCTAGACGGCGGTGACTGTGCAGGTTCTCACTGGCAGAAAGAGATAGGAGATAGGCATCAGGATGCCTAGAGGAAGGCAGCAGTGCACATGCCCAGAGGCAGAAACATAGGTGCCTAGGGAACCTTTACTCCAAAAACTTAGGCACCAAGTGAGTTTAGGCACTTACAGGGTTTGGCAGGAGTTTTGTGGGTCATTGCGGAGCCAAAAGTGGGACTTAGGTGCCTAAATGCAAGATTTAGGCACCTAAGTACCTTCATGGATCCCACAGTATTGTTTCTTTACTCTGTCCACTCCTCTCAAGGAGTTAGGCACATATGCCTTTTTTTCAAGACACACTAGGGCTAGGGAAGGAGGAGGACCTCATTCTCAATTTTGCACTCTACCAGATTGCGGAATACCTGCGTTCTGTCCTCCCTCTGCCTAATGTGGTGCAGGGATTTGAACTTGGGTTTTCTATCTCCTATGGGTGCCCTAACTACTGAGATATGGGATATCTAGTCTCTCACGTTCTCTCTCGTTAAAGCTGTTCCACTGTGTCTACATCATTAAATATGCATTTGGACAGAGTGTGCAAATGACTCTACAGTACAATGGTTAGAGCACTCACCCAAGCTTGAATCCTTGATCCACATCAGGAAAAGAGAGGAATTAAGTCTAAAACATCCACATCCTGGATGAGTATCCTAACCACTGGACTAAAGGTTATAAGAGAGACATCCACCTCCTCCCCCCCCTGCCGTTTTGTGTGGGTTTAGGTGTACTTTGAGAATGCCTATCAGATCAGGCCCTACAGGCAAGATAGGTAGGGGAATGTCTAATATAAGGCTTCTACTGGAACTTAGACATGAGGTCAGTGCCTAAACACCTAGACGGAGGTGACTGTGCAGGTTCTCACTGGCAGAAATGTAGGTGCCTAGGGAACTTTAACAATGGAAACTCAGGTGCCTCCAGGTTGAGGTGGCAGCTGTGGGGATTTGAGGATCACATTGATTGCCTAAATGTTAGAGTTAGGTGCCCAAGTCTGTTTGTCAATGTAACCAATAAATGCCTAAGACACTTCTGAAAATGGGGCTGAGGCTCCAAAGTCACTTAGATGCTTTTTTGAAAATTTGACCCTAAGTAATTATATATACATATTAACAGAGGATCACTCACATGTAGCAGGGCTCTTCTGAGAAGATGATCAACCAAACAGCAGGAATAAGAACAGCAGAACAGAAAAGTGAGACTCCAATTTAGATTTGAAACAAGTATCAATGATTGTTTCATTCCCCTTTTTATTTATTTCATGTTAATATATTTGGGAAAAAAGTAATTTCATACTGGAGCTTTATTGATGCTGGATTTATAGGTTTGGATGTTAATTTTAAAATTGGCCACCATGAAATACAAAACACTGGGAAAATACGTGAGTTTGTATATAGTTCTGTTTATGCTGAGCTCTAACTCAGTTTTTTGTGCCATTGGTAACACAGGGCATGAGCATGTAAGGTGCGGAGTGCCCTCAGATCCTATTGATTTGAACTGGTGCCCTCAACCCACAGCAGCTCTTAAGGGCTGCTCAGTACCTCACAGGATCACACCTTCTATGCCAAAATCTCTCAGGAGGTTTAGGAGTTCTGACATAGATTGCTCACTGAGTTTAACATGCTTGAGTGACACTAAGTAGTAGCCAGGGGCTTTTAACCTTCTGAACTTATGATTTCTCCTTGTTTAATATCTTGGATTTGCTTTATTAAAAAATGTTGAAGAAAACTAAGAAAGTGCCATTCTGATATTACTTTGTTGGAAAGAATTCACAGGGACTGTTCAGCTGTTCCTTAGAGCAGATAATTTTAGAAGAGCTTTGAGCAAAAAAGACTGACATGATAACAGAGCTTCCAGTGTGACCTTAGATAATTCTCTTAGGACCTGCTTTTTTGAACTGCACACAATGATACATGTTCAATTGCATGACTAAACAGAACTACAGTGATGGCGTGTGTAAATCAGATGTTTGTTCACACATGCAAATGTTTTCACAATTGACCATTTGAGAGTGCATTAACCAATTTTGCATGCTCAGCCACACTAACGGAACATGGAGAAGGGAAAAAAAAAAAAAAGGAGGAAGCCACACAAACACAGTCTAGAAAATCAGAACCTTAACACCATTGTGCTTTAGTTTTTCCATATGTAAAATAATAGGAATAAACAATTCTCATAGTCATAGAGATATTATTATTTCCTTGCACCGGTTTTACTACACTGGCTTTCATCAATGTAAGTGAGAAGAGAATCAGGTTTTATGTATGGTTATGAGGAAAACCAATTCTGCAAGGTTGAGAGAATCAGCAAGTGATTTAGGTCAGAGTGAAATTTGTTGATCTGTCTTTTACTGAATTGTGTTGGTATGAGATTATATTATGCTGTGCCACCAGGACTCTCCCACAGCTTAGATGTTTTTCATGAAGCTATCCCCAAAGTGCAATATTTTAAATGAAATCCATACAATAACGGAAAGGACATGGAAACAGGATTAAGGCCAGTTTCAAGAAGATAACATCTAGCAGGAATATGTCCTCAGGCAGAATTATTAAGATAAGAAAGGGTCCCTTTGGGCACCCTGGATGAATAAGGAGATAAAAAGAGCAAAGGAGAAGATATAAACTGACAGGAGAATACAGGTAGAGAGTTAGTGTAAAAAGAGTTTAGCAGTAAATTAAAGAAATAAAGACTAAGCTGCATGGAAGAGAACAAGGAATATGGGAAATGAGGTTTATATATATATATATATTTATATATATATACCTCATTTCCCATATAAATATATATATATAGTATACAACAGGGAAAATGACACAATGATAAAGTTGGCCATGTAAATTTACACTGAAGAGAAAGTAGAAAAATTCAATATATGCTCTAAGTATTTTCACTCCATAAAAGCTTGGTCCAAAGCCATTCAAGTCAATGGAAATATTCTTGCTGACTTTATCTGCTTTGGATCAGACCCTTAGAAAGCATTACTATATAGGAGCAAATCCCATGCACAAGGTGCTAAATGCAGCAGCATTGAACAAGGTCTTCAGAATCCATTTGAAGAAGGATGGAATGCCCCACTCAACCTAGTTCAGAGAGCTACTACAAATCTATATTCTATAGCATGCAGAACTTTGCAACAGTTCTGCTCTAAGTAATGTCCCACATGTGGTCGATGTGGTTTACAGAATTCTATTAGTAGGCATTTGTTAACTGGAACAGGATTTGGCCCTATGTGATCAGGCAGAAGCTAGTGATACAGGCGCTACAAAATAATTTCAGTATTACCACCAGGCTGGCACATGATAATGTAGAACAGATGAGCGTAAACCCAGTTCTTATAGTGGAAACAATAGCAGAAACTTTGTGTGGACCAACTACCAGCATTTTACCAGCCTTGGCTCAGATTAAGTCTAGATGACATGGTAGTTGAAACTACTACAGCCACTAATGGCCTATCTACATTTGTGCTCCCAGTGTTTCTACCATTAGCTGACCTGAACTGTTGATAGTAACAGTGGGAAATTCTATGGAAAATGAGTCTGGAGTCTTCTAGATACCACCTAAAAAGATTAGAAGGTATGGATCTGGCACTACAGACCAGTAAATCTTACCTTTGACTTAGGTAAGGTACTGAAACCTATGGCTAGGGTTGAAATTGCAGTGAAATTAGAGGGGAAAGTACTTTCAAGCAAACATTACAATGGTTTATAGAGAATAAATCTTGTCAGTCATCTCTGAGGTCATCGAAGAAATTGCCAAAAGAAACAGATGAAGGAAATTTGGTTGCTATAATCTAGAGATTCCACTAATAAAGAAACTTGTAGTATACAGGAAGTAAATGGCTCCTGTGTAGGCATTGAGGATGATGTTCATGTTACATAAGAACGGCCATACTCGGTCAAACCAAAGGTCCATCTAGCCCAGTATCCTGTCTTCCGACAGTGGCCAATGCCAGGTGCCCCTAAGGGAATGAACAGAACAGGTAATCATCAAGCGATTCATCCCATCGCCCATTCCCAGCTACTGGCAAATAGAGGTTAGGAACACCATCCCTGCCCATCCTGGCTAATAGCCATTGATGGACCTATTCTCCATGAATTTATCTAGTTCTTTTTTGAACCCTGTTATAGTCTTGGTCATCACAACATCCTCTGCCAAGGAGTTCCACAGGTTGACTGTGCATTGTGTGAAGAAGCACTCCCTTTTGTTTTAAACCTGCTGCCTATTAATTTCATTTGCTGACCCCCTAGTTCTTATGTTATGAGAAGGAGTAAATAACACTTCTTTTTTTCCTTTCTCCACAGCAGTCATGATTGTATAGACCTCTATCATATCCCCCCTTAGTCGTCTCTTTTCCAAGATGAAAAGTCCCAATCTTATTAATCTCTTTTCATATGGAAACTGTTCCATACCGCTAATCATTTTTGTTGCCCTTTTCTGAACCTTTTCCAATTCCAATATATCTTTTTTGAGATGGGCCACCACATCTGCATGCAGTATTCAAGATGTGGGCATACCATGGATTTATATAGAGGCAATATGATATTTTCTCTTATTATCTCTCTCTTTCTTAATGATTCCCAACATTCTGTTTGCTTTTTTACTGCTGCTGCCCATTGAGTGGATGTTTCCAGAGAACTATCCACGACTCCAAGATCTCTTTCTTGAGTAGTAACAGCTAAATTAGACCCCATCATTTTATATGTATAGTTGGGATTATGTTTTCCAATGTGCATTACTTTGCATTCATCAACACTGAATTTCATCTGCCATTTTGTTGCCCAGTCACCCAATTTTGTGAGCTCCATTTGTAACTCTTCACAATCTGTTTTGGCCTTAGCTATCTTGAGTAATTTTGTATCATCTGCAAATTTTGCCACTTCACTATTAACTCCTTTTTCCAGACCATTTATGAATATGTTGAATAGCACAGGTCCCAGTACAGACCCCTATGGGACACCACTATTTACCTCTCTCCATTCTGAAAACTAATAATGTATTCCTACCATTTGTTTCCTATCTTTTAACCGGTTACAAATCCATGAGAGGACTTTCCTTCTTATCCCAGGATAGATTACTTTTCTTAAGAGCCTTTGGTGAGGGATCTTGTCAAGGCTTTCAGAAAATCTAAGTAAAATCTAAGCCTTTCCTCGTGGCAACAGCAGACAGGCCAAAATGCAGAACAACCACTGTGGTTTTACTGCATGAAGGGAAGGTGGAGGAGGGTCTGGAGATGTCACTCAGAGTCTCATTCAGAAGCCATTCAGGATCATTCAATCCCTATGAACCATGTTGCTGAGCTTGACAGCAGCCCACTATATAGGAAAACCTAGATTTGGGGTGTAGGCTGGTCGTGGAGTCAGGGTAGACTGGCCAGTGAATATGCAATTATGTGTGGTTCCACAGGTCACGAAATCATTTTGCAGTGTGTGTGTTGCACATAGCAGCCATGGCTCATCCGATTGCCATGGGGTAACATTAAAAGCTGTATAAAAAGGCTGCCCCATATCCTTTTGCCCGGATGTGGGTGTGGAAGAACCTATCACCCTAGCCTTGATATGGCCTCTCCTCACCCATTTACTTGGATGTTGTGCAGGAGTTAAGAATTTCACACTGGTATGACTGGGCCCCAGACTTGCATATGTGTTGGGATACTATTTAAAACTACTGTAATTGGCTTTCATGTCTGAGGAAAACTAACTTGTTAAAACAGACAAATCATGGAGACTGAGCCCATGGGAAAAACCCCGAAACATGGAATTCAAAAATAAATGTACAGTAAAATGTCATGTGTTTAGGGACTGACAATACAAAGAGAAAATATACTCTGAATCATATTTTTAGATAAACAGATAGATTGATAGATTAGATAGATAGGAACAGTAACTGGCTGCATGTAGGGACTGAGAGTATGCATCAGGAATAAGATGAAGAGAGTTCTAGGTTATATAAACAAGGTAACTAACCACTAGTCAAAGACAATAATGTTTCCCATTTACGAAGTCCACATCACATATCAATTTGATTACAACTCAAATTCTGGAGTGGTAACAGAAATAAGAAATTCAACCTGCTTCTGCTCCCACAACATTTTCAGTTACTTTAATGGAAGCAGAAATAGGCAATCACTAGAAGGATTGTCTGTTAAAGAAATGCTCCTTAAAATGAATATATGCTTAGTGACGAGAAAAACTGACTGGGCAGGGTTCTTACCACAAGCATGAAATACTTTGTGGCAGAGATTCTTAAAATGTGGGTGAAAACCTAACAGTTTTCTGGGTGGGGTCATGAACACCCTTCCCTTTTCTTTCATTTGGAAAAACAAATGTCTTTAGCTCTTATGTTGTGGAGATAACCTCAAACATGTGGACAAAATGCAAACCGAGGCAGTGATGATTGCCTAAATATGCAGACAGACTGGAACAATAGCTCAGAGATGTGTGAACTTAATCAAGGCCCTGTGGACTCTGTGATTCTGTAGCAATGGGTGGGGGTTGATGGGCTAAAGGGATACAGAAAGATAATGGAGTGGTTCCGATATAGAAGAAGGGGTCTGGGTATGGAAAAGACGAAGAACCACTGCCTTTAGGAATCAAACAACATTCTAGGAAGACAGCTTTCCAGACTGAAGAGGGCATTGTGCATGGTCTTGATGTTATTACTAGTTTTGACTATATATCAGAAAGATTTTTCTCTCTGCTGGGAACTGGATTTGAAGTTATTGGAAACAAATAGTATTAATGGAATAAAACCAGCTCAAGTGTATCTGGGCACAGTTATTGCAGTTGCACCCACTTATACTGTCTTATATTTGGACCAATGTTTTTTAAGGGAATGAGGGATGGATTTGGTGAAAATCTGATTATTCTCCTCCCTATAACTGTGTGCCCTTTTGCACTGAAGAAAGAATAGTAATTCAACCTTGACCCTTTTCAGCTCAATTTATTCCTCAGGAGAGAGAGAAGGTTTTCTACAATGACATTTAACATCCTAACTTTTCACTTCATTCAATGGGCTTTTCAGCCCTCTTGCATTCTAGTATAACAAGATAAAAAGAGCCATTTACTAGCAAGGGCTGTGGGAATGATTAAATATATGGATGAGCCTTGTCTTCTGGTAATAGAAAGTAAGCATACACACAGCTTATTTTCATATGACTTGTTTAAAAACAAAACTATTTCCTATCCAAAGATACTTGGAACATAATAGCAGTAACTATTTCCTAATTAAACTGGGAAATGGGAAAAATGATTTGTTTTATACAGTGAAAATATCTTTTTAAAAAGAGCATAGAAACAGAATATATTGATCATATTGGAACAATGCTCACCATGCTAAGAGAAGAAGGAAATAAATAAAAACGGAATATCACAATTCCTTAGGGCTTGTCTACATTACAGATGCTACAGCAGCACAACTAAAGATCTGCAGCTGTGCCACAGTAGTGTAGACTTGCTACAACAACCAAAGGGGTAGGTCAGCTACAGTGGTAGCTGGGTCAACGGAAGAATTCTTCCATCAACCTTGTGTAGTCTATGCTGGGGCTTAGGTCAGTTAACTACTTCTATCAGGGATGTGAACAACATAGCTAGGGCAATCTAAATTTTAGGTGTAGCTCAGGTCTTTGCATGGTAATGTAGTTAAGGCTGCTTAGATCCCTTCAGAGCCTGACCTGAACAAAGCTTTTCTCTACCATGCCAAGAGAAAACAATATCTCATGTGTGATTAAAAGGAAAAAGAGCTCTGATCATTTTTAAAGAAAATTGTCATTTCCAAGCTTTCTAAGCCTTTATATAGAAATAGGACTGAAAAATAACTCTCTTCTTGCCTGAACCAAACCAAATAACATTGTTGGTTGAAAAGCCGCATACACAAGATCATAATTGTGAGTTTATGATTATTATTTCAACTAACTATTAAACTAAGAGAAACAAATTAGAATTTGAAAATACCAAATTTGATATTATAGGGAAATCTTGTAGTTATTTGGTTTTCCATGCTTTCTAATACTACATGTGTTATCCTATATAAAAGAAAGCTTTTAAATTTTAAGTTAACAATAAAACAATTGTAGCCATGCAATTTATGTGGTTTATGTAGAGACAAGGGAAGTCTATTAATATGAATTAAATTAATTTGATGGAGATGATCTCCAAGGTTTATTCATAAACAGGATTACACGTAGCAAAACAATGTTCAGATTTTGTCAGACAAAATTAAGGTCAGGTTAAGACACTCTGGTCTAAACAAATTCTTAGGTGGGGGGAGGGCGTAGGAGGACGTTGTCTATCAGGTCACAATGTTACACATACCCCAAAAAACCCAACAACAACAACAGAGTTCCAAATGACTTCCCCTTAATGCTCACAGTAAATAAAATTTTAAGTGTAATGGAATCCTCCACCAGTTCTACATTCCTAACATTTCCATATGCTGGTGTCTCTCAGGATGGTGGTTTTTTTTCCCTAGTCTGTTCCATTTCTCCTTTCCACTGAAATCTGAGCCCCATGTCAGCTAGGGTTTTTCTTGATGTTTTTTCCAAGTTTTTAGGCAAAAGAATGTTTTCAGATTAGTTCTTAAGAAAGTTTATATCAGGCTTCCTTGGCCTCAGCAGAGTACTGTATGAGAATATCCCGTAGTGGTTTCTACCAAGCACCATGTTTTAATGTAGCTTTGAAACCAGCCTCAGGTACAGTGAAGCAGGAGACTTGAAATTAATGGCTCCTCAGAGTAACTAAATTTTTACATAATTTTTAGTACACTACAGGATTAATGTTTAGTGTGAGCCACAAAATCCCATTACATTTAATAACATTTGCACAGTGAAATTTCCACACATTCTACTGAAACATGTTGTGGGGACAAAGATTCAGAACACAAGGTCAAGACAACCTGATGAACAAAGCATTTTCTGCCACTTCTCAGGCCTTTCATATTGAGTTACAGAAACCTGTCTAGTTAAGTATTTAGTGAAATATAACCAGCCAATCTAACACACAATGCAACAAAACGTACCCATAATGATGAGCACAACTTTTTGCTGATTCTCATTATGAAAGATGTCATCTAATGTCAGATACACATTTATTTTAGACATTATTTGTCAGTAGAAAATATTAGAAATCATGATTCATTAAACTGAAGTTTTGGAAGACCTAATTCATACCAAAACAGGTAATGTTTGTTGCATTATTATTAATTCTTTGACCTATACCATCTCTTTTAGCCTTAAGTGAAAACAATTAAAGAGGAAAAAAAAGAAATTCTGTTCATTTTGCCTGGAATACCTTGAGCCACAGTGTGATCATCCTCCTAGTTTGAAAACATTACTCATGAAATTAATTTCATGCTGCTTAAATTGTCCTTCACTGGTGTTTTACTTATGGCCCTCACTTGGGCACTTAGTTCCACAACAAGGCTTTGGCAGGTTGAATCTAGTTTTCAGATTCACTAGATGCTCATCTATTTTTTTTTAATATACAGTGAAAACTATCCTAAAGTGACTGCTTCTGGGACCAATAAACAATGGCTGTTTAACAGCCGTGGTTTTCTAATAAAGGTGGAACAGAATTGCCATCATTAGAACAAGGTTAGAAGTGGTGCCTAAAGAGGTGTAACTCAGATACCCTTACACTCAGACTTTCCTTACAGAGACACTTACATCCAGTGTACAGCCTACTTGGAATAATTTACATGCTGAGATTCTGCAAGAAGATGTAAGTTAAAGAGGCATGTACCCTACTTGAACTTGTACCACTTTTAGCTCCCCAGCACTCCTTATGCTACCACAGACTTCCTTACACATGGGTACAGCGAGCACAAGTATTTGAAAGGGAATGTAACAGAGTGTTATGCATCACTCCTGAATTTGGCTCAGTATTTTGGGAGGTATTTTGGGGCAGTTTCTTAAAACGGGAGGTTGCCTAATTACATTGCTCTCTTAATCATGTATTTAAGTTTATTCCGTGTTCCTCCAGACTGGTGGAATGCCTTCTCTTGAACTGACCCATTAGACTCAAATCAATTCTCAAGACCACATATTTCTGTGATGCCTACAGAAAAGGGGCCAACTAACAGATACGTGGAGGGTAATGAGGTAAGTGTATTTATCCCCACTACTCTCAATGTACATAATTGTATGTAGAATCTGTATACATTTTGAGTGTAACGGTGTCCTTCAGTCATCTCTTTAGACTGCATGTTCTTTCTGACAAGGGCTTGTTTTCATGTGTGTGTACAGTGCACAGCACATTGTGAGGGCTGCCAAAATAAAATAATTAATAACAGTAAATAAATAAATCCTTCTTGAAGGGCAGCCTTTTAAAAAAAACTTGTAAAGTTCTGTTTATCCTGCCAGAGTCGGAGCTTTTCTCCCCCACATGAGAACTACGCTGGATTCCTTGCTCCCTCTTCCCAAAACGTCCATTTTGGGAAACCAATTGTGTGAAAAAATATGCTGGACTGAGACCTTGAATTGTAATATGGTTAAAGCTATTTTTGATATTCTTAATTGTTCTATATTGCTTTTTGACATTGTATTTCTAGTGATCATTAGAGACTAAATTAAATGTGATAGCCAGTTCCTGGAAGTGCTGCTAATGTCTCCCTGTATGAATTGTGATTGAATATGGTAATAAATGGGGGAGTAGAGTTTATGTATGCCCTCAGGGATCGCAAAATCTTTGACAGGCCCAGTGATACCTTCTTGTTGTTCTTAAAAACTCTTAGAACCATTTTGATCAGTAATATCTAGACCCAATGCATAATACACTTCAGTCTAAACTATTATTTCATGGCTGGTAAGTGCTTTTTTATAAGTTACTGCTTACATATAAATGTCTAAATTGTACGGTTGTCAGCTTTAGGGGCATAACAGTCTGTGGCTATATAATGCCTTAGTAAAAGAAGAGTTCCCAAAGGCACTGTATAGACATTGCACTGAGTGAATTTGCCCAGTGAACTGCTTCTTCCATTCTGTTCCTAGAATCTAAGATTATTATTATTAGTGCAACTCTAGGTCAGCATTACCAAAAAATGCAGCTGCAAAGTCAATAATGATGGGACTCTGGTGACAGTTTAGATGGAAGCAGGTTTTCTTTCTGCTTAAGGAATGTTTTCTTTCCATTTATAGATGCGGCATAAATGTTACATGAGGTATTCTGAACCTTGCAAATTTTATTTAAATCGGAAAATTTATATCATGCAAATACAGCATCCAGACAGCAACAATTTGTGAATGGGATTCCGATCACAGCTTTAGGATGGGCCCCCAAACTCCCATCCTAACTGTTCCCTGACAGCCACTCATGTTGTCCACATTATCTTACAAAACCACTAACCTCTGCTCCTGGGCTGCCTGAATCCTGATATGGCAGCTCAGCTCTTGGCCTGACCAGTAGCTGAGCTTTTTGGCTTCAACACACCTTTTCGTCATTCTTCTTTCATCTTATTCTCTTCCAAGCTGAAGACATACTCTGTAGCACTAGCCCATCCCTTTAAGCCAGGGGATGTTTGAAGTATGTCAACAGTTGTTGTTTCCAGCCCACACACAACAGCTGTTCAGTACCTGATGAAGAGAACTGCAGCGAGTCCAGCATACTGGGGTTCCTGCAGGAAGCAATTACAATGAGAATCCAGAACCTGCCAAATGCCCCTAGAGGAGGGATGATAATGGAATCCCTACTGCAAATAACTAAACAAAAATTTCCCAAATATGGGCTGATCTAAGGGGTACTTTAGTAGAAATGATCCATGTACAATTACTTGGGTTTTTTTGAAGCTCTTATGGACAGTGACACATCTACATATGTAGCAATAAGCCATCATATATCAATATTTGTTGGTTTTAATGTTCAGTAATGAGAGATGCTGACTAATGCTAACAGCTGCAAACCTTTAATTGCATTTAAACAATCAATTCTAAACTTTAAAATAATATGTTTAAAAATGAAATAAAAAAGATCAAAATGCTGAGAAAAATCAAAGGTAATTGTGTTATATTGATGTTGAACTGCACCTGCAATTCTTTTTTCCCCCTCAGCTTTATGATAATGGTGAAATGTGCATCCTTTGTCACTACACTTACACAGACATTAAGCTATTGAATAGGTTTCTGGCATGAAAATGTGCGCCTTTGAAAACAAACAAGAAAAGCATGACTATTGTAATGGAAATACCAGGCGTCTGGTGAGTGCTCCCTGATTGTACGATGAGACTGGTACCAAGAAAACAAAGTGGCTTTTGTTAGCTGTAAATATCCATTAAATAATATATACAGTCCTGCCCCTTTAAAATTCTTCCTGTACAATGAATGCCATAGAACACTGAGCTACTGTACATAGACACTCCCAACTTATAGGATAGCATCTTTAAATTCCAATTTTCAATGTGACCAGTGCATTGTGGTGGACTCCATTTTAAGCAGTGATGGATGACTGTTCAATGGCTGCTCACCCTAATGCCTTAAACTCCTTGGGTGTAAAACTTAGGATGGAAATCTCACAGGAGTAAGCTTCCAAGTTTCTGGTGTTGCCCTCTGTCAAGAAAGGCAAGCAATAACATAAAAGCAGACTCGCTCAAAGTAGCTAGAAACATCTACTTCCAGCCCTAGCCAGAACTAGGAAACACTGACGTTTGGGAAAATGAAAGTGTTTAAATTGGAAGGAGAAGAGGGAGGAATTTTCTGTTAGTTTTGCTTCTATACAAACCAGCTCTCTCAACCTTCGCAACCATGATTTTAAGCAGTGTGCAGACAATGTTTAATGGTTACTCACTGGCTCCTCCCCTGGACCCTCCTTGATTCAACTCCCATATACAGAGCAATGCTGTCTCAACTCAGTTGAGATGGTGGTCTTGCCTGGGATAAAGGGGGAGGGGTGGAAATAAGTGGAGCAGTTGCTTCCCTCATATTGTAGGTTTGTCCATTAATATGGTGTATTTTGCTACCACTATCCACTGCATGAAGCAGAGGGTATGTGACTCAAGTTCAAATGAGAATGTGTCTTTGGATAAAATGGATAACAGATTTAATATCCTGTAATATATTTGAAGAATGACCATAAACAGAATGACACCAGAATATCTATACACTGATTTTTCACCTTAGCTTTCGATTTCTTCCAATTCTTTGGGATTAAAAAAACAAAAGCACAAACTTATTTTTAAAAAGATGCATCAGTGCCCTTGAAAAGTACATGGCATCTGTATAAACTAAAGGCCTTATGTATTAAAGGTTGGACTTACAAAGGCCCCCACATCCCATTGAAATTCTATGAGTTGGACACTTAATTCTCTTTGACCTTTGAAAGTCCGAGCCCAAAAGAATAAGTGCAGGAGTATGGCAGAGAATAGCATTGCAATCTTCCTTATACCTTACTGTGAATGTATCTTAAATCCGATCTGGAGTTTGTAGGGGGACCACAATTACAAGTGAGAGAACAGTTGAGTTATCAGTCTCCATTCAGTACTGCTGAGACAGCTCCCTAGCATGCCAAATAGATCCATTTGTGATGTGGACAGCTGCTACTAACTAGGAGGTGGAAAACAACAAGTCATTTCACATATGCCTCAAAAACGACTCTCAGGCAACTTTTATCTTTTACCCACAAAGAGCAACCTTGTATTTCCTCTTCACTCACTTCTACAGATGGCATGGAACATTTTATGGAATTTTTCAGTGACTACAAAATAACTCGCCCCTGTTATTTTCCACTTCGATGTCATGGTCTAAATCTAAATTAACCTTCAAAACTAACAATCTAACTTTTCATATTCCTCCTGCACTGATGATATACTTGTACACCATAGTGAAGACTCTCTTTCTACAATCTCATTTTTCTACAGGAAAGTCTCTCATTCAGTGTGCGGTTATGCCTTCTGGAAAGGGTACATCATTTAGATCTGCTTGAATAATGAGACTACAATCTGAAAATATATCCATAACTACATAGACTGATTTCACACTGTTGCCCTGCTCTCCACATGTCTCTCTTCCCCACCTCATCCCTCTTTCAAAACTAAGCTGAAAACACAGCACCCAAGGGGGAGCCAGTTCTGTGCCCACCAGTGCCTACTGAGTTAGGCATGTTCAGGCCATGCTTCAATTTCAGGTGCCCAAATCTTGCCAAGAGCCCTCATGCTAATTTTGAAAATCCCATCTGACCATACTCACAATGTTTAAACTGTAGGCATGGAAAGCCATAGGCACTCCTGATCCCCATTTAGCACCACCATTTGAAAGTTACATGGATGCCAAAATGAGAGTTAAAATCTGTATTTAATGTTTAAACAGTTTTACAGTTTTGTCCGGAATGTTTATCTAGGGTCTTGTGAGCAATTACATTTAATTACACTAAAAATAATGCCTAGTCTTTCTCTCTCTCTTGTTATATTCATATTGTGGTAACACACAGGAGCCCCATTCATTGACCATAAGCTGTGCAGGTTATCTTTCCCATTTCTGCACGTGTGCTAAATGGCTGCTTCCTACCACACCAAGAAATAAATCGTCATAGAAAGCTGTGGAAAACTAGTAAAAGGTATTTTTAAAAATGACCATGCAAATGGGTCACTTCTTCAGATGGGGAGGCAGACAAAGAGAGGTTAAGAAAGAACACCCTACTTTCTTCCTAAAGCCACAATCCAACCAAACAAAATAAGTACTGCACTCTTTACAAGGGAAAGTTAAATGTATGACCTATTCAATCCTTGGGCAATACAACATACTTCTTTCAGTGTTTCCTTAATGAGTCCATCATATCTAGGCGTTGAAGGATGTGTAGCACTTCTGTCTCATAACTATCAATTTCACACAATCTCAACATTTCTGTACTGCAGTTTCCAGTGAAAACAGAGTTTCTATAAAGTGTTTATCATCACAGGCAGAGCCTTCTTGACATTTTCCCATCAGCTGAATAATTTAATTATGTATAGTTGTTCCAGGTAGTGATTGTAGGGATGTACACTGAAAATACAAAGAGATTATTTATGTGTGTCTTCATTACAGGATCAAAGTCATCAACCAATTTACCTGAACCAAAGACATTCTCCCCGAGCTTGTGAAAGGGTTTCTTTTATGGCACCTTCTTCCTCAGAATTGTGCGTTCTACTGAGAGAAGAACTGCAGGGTGCAGTGTAGCTATCTCAAAGACGTTCTCAGAAGCACATTTCTCCTTCACTGCTGAACTTTATAAGCAAGAGATCAAGTAAATATCTTTGTCCCTTTGCCAGTCAACGGATGAAACTGCATTAAAGAGATGTGAAGCTGTTTTTGCTTTACAAAGAATTAGCTGTAAAAACAATTTTTAAAATTAAAAAAATCTGTAATTTTTTTGGCTAGGGCAAAATTTTGCACTAAACAACATTTGAACATTATTTGTGTTAAGTGGGCACAATTCCCGGAAATTTCACCATTCCTAATCTAGATTTTATGCAAATTATGGAAATGGCATTATTTTCAAATACGAAACATTTCCCTAACATAGCAGAAGATATGACAAATCTGAAATAAATAAGGCAAATCAGCTCTTACAAATGTATCAAAATATAATTCTTCATCATTTTCACTAACAATGACAGGTTTTGTCCATCCTATGAGCCAGATCCTCAGTTGGAGTAAATCAGTGTAGCGTCCTTGAAGGTATTTCAGTTTACACAAGCTGAGGATTTGTCCCAATGCTCTTTAGAAAAATAAAAAACATTTATATCCAAAAATATTTTATAATCTTACCTGTGTTACAATAAAACAACATCCAGAAAAGTAATATCTGTGTAGTTATATTCCAATCGCTGAAAACGGTTAAACCCTGGTGTAAATCAGCATAGCATCAGCAACTTCAATGGAACTATGCTGATTTACATCAGTTGAGTATCTGGCTCATTATGTTTAGAGATTTGCAAGTTGTGACACGTCTTCTAGCTCTGTCTACCATCTGAATCATCTAGAATTCCTGCTATAATTTGCAGTCAATCCTCAGAAGTGGTGTGAAGGTTAGGGTAAAAAGAGAGACATAATATGGCCATAAGCACTGCTGCAGTGCTAAAGGGGGCTGTGATGGATGTGGGGTTACTCTGTAACAATTTATGAATGCCACTGTTCTGTATGTTTGTCTGATTGAGGTACGGGGTCTTACTGTGTGAATACAAGGGATTAATTCAAGAGGCAGCTGACTATACATGGGCAGGAAAGAGTACAGTTGCTTCAGATAGCCATTCACCTACCAACACTTAAGGGACTATGCAAGAGCCATTTGCTTTGATGCTCTACCTCCAACCCCCTGCTCAGCTCAACCTCCAACCCCCTGCTCAGCTCAACTTGAGAAATTGGTATGAGGTATGTGTCTCCATGCCCAGAAAACTGAAACAAAGGACTTCTGGCTGCATAAAAACTTCTCTCCCTCTCTCTCTCTCTCACCTCACTGGAGGATCTGAAGAAGCTGGGCCTTTCAAGGCTCCTATCCCCAACAGGGGGATGGTAAGCTGAGAGGTAACAGATATGAATGTAGACTGTTTACTGTTTTAAAAAAACAAACACCTTTTTTATGTTATGCATTGTTCCTACTGTTAAGATTAAACAATAATTCACCTTACAAAGGGTGTCTACTCAGTATATTCATTCTAGTCACAGACTCCCAAAGGGGAGAACCACAGGTGGCAAACCAGATGGATCTGCTGGGTGAGAATGATCAATACACAGAGTGCTGTAGCCCAGGGCCTAGTCTAATGGGGGAGAATCACATGATTATAGCCTAGGAGAAGCAAAAGCATGATGCATGACACCTGAAGAAGTGCACTTACAGAGACCAGAAAGGGGCAGGTGACCCTTTAACCATGACAGGTGTGTTTGTGGGAGGAGTAGTCCCCATCCCATATGTTGGAATGGCAGTAGCAAAAGGGAGCCTTAGCAATATTAGTAGAGCTTTTAGAGCATAATACCTCAAGCTCTCACTGCTCAAGTAACATCCCCGTTCCTTCCTTCAAGTATGGCTCAGGTTTATACAAGAGAAAACTGAGCAGTTAGATTACAATTTGTGATCCTCATTTACATAATCAGGGTATACTTCAAAGTCTGAAGGAATGTCTCTAGTGTTTCTGATAAGAGATTTGACTCATCCATTAAATCAAGGCATTTTGTAATTAGAAAACAAAATAAGAGAGAGACAAGGCAAGACACCATACTACAAAAAGAGAAGCAGTGTGCTCCAGTGCTGATGGCACCGGACTTGGATTTAGGAGACTTGGGTCCTATTAGCAGCTCTGCCACTGATCTGCTGCATGACTTTGGGCAAATCCCTTCCCCAGTTTGTGCTTTGGTTTTCACTCCCACCATTTGTCTGTCTTGTCTATTTTAAGCGCAAGCTCCTTGGAGTGGAGACAGCCTGTTAATGTGTGTTTGTAAAGTGCCGCCCATGGTAAGGGCACCATTTTGGCTGAGATCTATAAGCACGACTATAATGAAAATAAACAATGACAACAACTTGAGTAAAATTGTTGGAAGAATTAAATATGCAATTAAACAATGTACAAACATACTAAACACATAGAATAGACGTGGATAAACAAATATTATTCCAACCCCCCCAGTAGTTTCACACAGGGTTGCAATATTGGTTTGTATTGCAATCCAAATATAATCTTTTTGAACTACAGTAGGTATTATCCCTATTTTACAGATGGAGAAATTGAGACTGAACAAAATTAGGTGAACATTTTCAGTCATAGATGTCAAAATGTAAACACTAAAGTGACTTGTTTTTCAAAAATGCAGATTTACCAAGGCTTTCATCAATTTTCCAAAGGTCCTATAGAAAGTCAGTAGCAGAATCTGGACTGGAATTCAAGGACTTCTTGCTTTCTGGTCCTATTCTCAGTCGACTAGAGCATGATTTATCTTCTTCAGAGCTGCACTGAGCAAGAAAAACATTTTGTACTTTCAGCTCAAAACAATGTTTAGTTTTGAAGTTTACTTCAATTTTAATATTTGTTTAAAAGGTTAAAAAAGCTCAAAACCAAAATGAAACATTCTGTTTCAGATTGAATGAATGACAATGATAATCAATAGGACCAGGGTACAAAATATGTCAGAATAGGTCATGCAGGCGGGGGAGTGGCACTATATGTGAAAGAAAGCTGAGTCAAATATAGTAAAAATCTTAAATTAATCAAACTGTACCATAGAATCTCTATGGATAGAAATTCCATGCTTGAATAATAAGAGTGTAACAGTAGGAATATACTACTGACCACCTGATCAGGATGGTGACTGTGAAATGGTCAGGGAGATTAGTGAGGTTAAAAAAATAGAAATCTCAGTAATAATGGTAGATTTCAACTGTCACCATATTGACTGGGTGCATGTCATCTTGGGACAGGATACAGAGATTAAGTTTCTAGATATCATTAACGACTGCTTCTTGGAGCAGCTAGTCCTGGAACCCACAAGTGGAGAGGTATTTCTTAATGTAGACATAAATGGCACGCAGGATCTGGTCCAAGAGGTGAATATAGTTCAACTGCTCAGTAATAGCGACCATAATGTAATTAAATTTAACATCCTTTGGGGGGCAGGAGGGGATACCAAAGAAGCCCTCCACAGTAGCATTTAACTTTAAAAAGGGGGACTACACAAAAAGAAGGAAGCTCGTTAAATGGAAATAAAAAGGAACAATCACAAGAGCGAAATGCCTACAGCTGCATGGAAATTTTTTAAAAACACTATAATGGAGGCTGAAGTTAAATGTATCCCCCAAACAAAAAATAGTAAGAGAACCAAAATAGTACCACCATGGTTAAATGAGTAAAAGAGACACAGGCAAAAAGGCATCCTTTAAAAATTGGAAGTCAAATCCTACTGAGAAAAATAGAAAGGAGTATAATCTCTGGCAAGTCAAGTGTAAAGGTATAATTTGTCAGGCTAAAAATAATTTGAAGAACAATGAGCAAAAGACACAAAAACTAATAGCAATTTTTTAAAGTACACAGAAGCAGGAAGGCTACCAAACAATCAGTGGAGCCATTGAACTAACAAGGTGCTACAGGAGCACTCAAGGAAGACAAGGAAGCACTCAAGGAAGCACTCAAGGAAGACAAATGTAATTAAATTTAACATCCTTTGGGGGGCAGGAGGGGATACCAAAGATGCTATCAAAGATGCTATCAAGAACTATCAAGGTGCTACAGGAGCACTCAAGGAAGACAAGGCTGTTGCAAATAATTCATTTAGCTCTCTGCATCAGTTTTCATAGAATCATAGAATATCAGGGTTGGAAGGGACCTTAGGAAGTCATCTAGTCCAACCCCCTGCTCAAAGCAGAACCAATCCCCAATTTTTGCCCCATATCCCCAAATGGCCCCCTCAAGGATTGAACTCCCAACCCTGGGTTTAGCAGGCCAGTGCTCAAACCACTGAGCTATCCCTCCCTCCTTTTTGCAATATTAAAAAAGATGTCCAACCCTATTAAGTCTTGTACGTTTATTCCACAACATGAGAGCAACTGTCCAGTTTGACGGGTCCACTTCGGACAGCTTTGAGATGAAAAGTGGAGTGAAGTAAGGGTATGTTCTTGCCCCTACACTCTTTGGAATCTTCTCAGTACTCTTGAACTGTGTGTTTAAGGACATGAAAGAATCCCGACTTAAGTCAAAGATCAAACTCAAAAAGGTGCTAATCAGGGAACTTCTATTAGCTGACGATGCTGCCCTCATAGCCCACAATGAAGATCTATTACAAGAACTCATGGACGGCCTTTCAAGTAACTGTCAGGCATTTGCTCTCACCGTCAGCATCAAGAAAATGGTTGTATTAGGACAGAGGGTTCCACAAGATCCTTCAATTACCTTAAATGCAAACCAGCTAAAAATAGTCCAAAAGTTCAGCTATTTAGGTTCTGCAGTGACCACCAACCTCTCACTGGATGAAGAACTAAATGTTCACATTAGAAAGGCTGCCACCACCTTTAGCAGACTAACTAAAAGAGCATGGAATAACTCAAAGCTTACCATCAAGACCAAAATGCTACTGTACCAAGCTTATGTCCTCAGCACTCTCATGTATGGTGGGGAAACATGGACAACTTATACTCATCAGAAGAAGAGGCTGAACAGTTCCCACCTACGCTGTTTACGCCACATACTCAACACCAAATGGCAAGATAAAGTCACTAACACAGAGGTTCTTCAAAGGGCAAATCTATCAACTGTGATATCCCTGCCCAAGCAAAGACGACTGCGCTGGCTGGGCCATCTGAGTAGGTTGGAAGACAGATGCATACCCAAGGACATGCTATATGGGGAGCTATCAGAGGGAACAAGAACAACAGG
Organism: Chelydra serpentina; assembly: GCA_037349315.1. Classification (NCBI taxonomy): domain Eukaryota; kingdom Metazoa; phylum Chordata; order Testudines; family Chelydridae; genus Chelydra; species Chelydra serpentina. The sequence continues at coordinate 37,587,120 of JBAIAC010000042.1, forward strand.
ACGTGCCAAGCTTCACTATAAAGACTCATGCAAGTGAGATATGAACAAATTTGGAATTGATCCTGACCAATGGGAAATCTTGGCAAGTGATCGTAACAAGTGGTGCCATCATCTCCACGAGGGTATCAAAGTCCATGACAGGAACTGATTCCTACAGCTTGAAGAGAAAAGAGCCCATAGGAAGCAAGCAGCTCCCAACCAAGACATATACATTTGCAATAACTGCCAAAGATAATGCAAATCTCAGATTGGACTATTCAATCACATGAGACATTGCAAACATCATAGGCTGCAATTCCCACTGCACAGATGAAAGGATGGCAACACCCTATGGTAGGTAGGGCAGTCATTTGAACAAAATCAACAAAATCTTGACCAAAAAAGGGTAAAATGTTAAAAAGTATTTCAATTTTTTTAACCACTTTGTTCTTCGCAACAGAACTGTTTCCAGCGCTGAAAACCCAGATTCCCGCAATTTGCTTTATTTTAAACTGTGAACTTTAAACAAATGGCCATAATGCATATTACAAGGTCTACCAAAGGCATTAATTAGAAGGAAGATGGAACGAAGGTTGGGATGGTGATGATACTGGGAGCAAGGTCGTTCCTTTCATAGGGCTGCAAAAACGCTTTTGTTAAATAGTTAAGATACAGCTGCCTTCTTACTGCAAAACTATTTAACAGTGACTTTACTGATTAGAAGTGATCAAAAGGAAAGCATCTTCAAGTATTTATAACATCTACTTCATTGCTGTGTGGAATATATGTATAACTTTCCACAGGATCAAAAGGATTTCGAGACCCACAGAAAATGATTTCTCCTGCTCATCCATTAAGAAAATCTGGCAAGCATTTACCATTTAACTTAAAAGCATTTAAGTCATACAGAAATAAGAGAAAATCTCCATGGTACAAATGCTGATTCACACAACCCTTTTTCATGTTTAGAGCCACTCAGTGGCTAACAAGATTTTGAAAAGAAATCCTTCACCATCTTGCAGCAATTCATCCTGAACCTGGAATTGGCTCCACTGAACAAAGTAGCTTAGTCTTTGCCTTTTAATATGAGTCATCTCACAGCAGACACTAGAGAAATCAATAGTCACTTTAATACTGTTATGAGATGCTATAGAAAATAGTCACGTAATTAAATCGTGATACACACAAATAAAAAAAGAAACCATTATTTGTGTGACTATTTTAGATACATTTAGTTCCCAAATAAAACAATATAAAATACTTATTAGGAAATGAGAGAGGTCTTCAAATACTTGTAAGGCTGCCATAAAAAAAGATAGAGAAAAATTGTTCTCTCTTGCCACAGAGGGGAGGAAAAGAGGTGATGGGTTCAAACCACAGAATAGCAGATTTAGATTAAAGCTCAGAAAAAACTTCCCAACTGTAAGAACAGTAGGACAATGGAACAGATTGCCTAGGGAAGTCATGGAAGATCCTTTACTGGAGGTTTTCAAAAAGAGGCTGGTTTAGATACAACAAATCCTGCATCTTGGCAGGGGTTAGACTAGATGACCCTTGCGGTCCCTTCCAACCCTATGGCTCTAGGATTCCATTAAATTATTGTACTTGAATACATGTTTATCATGAAGCAATGACAAAAGCGATGGTATTATTTATTAGTTATAACATAACTGTTCTGATAATAAAGAACTTTTTACCTTTTACTGATCAAGATATTTTTTCTTCTCTGCATGTATGTCTGAAAAAGGCAGTACAGGTGGGAAGGGACTCTTCTCTCAGAGGAGGGGGAGGGATTATTCTGAAGGAAGTGAAATTATTATGTGCTATTACTCTCCTTGGAGATCATAGTCTGCTGCTGAAGAAAGACCACAAATAAGGAGAATGAAGGTGAAAGAGAAGCTATCAAAACTAAGATTTTTCCTTAGAACCAAGACATGCATTCATTTTGACAGGGGAACTTCTCTCCTGACAGAAAGTTAGAATGAAACAGCCTGGGGGGACTGTCCATTCCTGATTAATTTGTTTTTAATGGCAGGATGGAGAAGAATGAGATACTCCTGGTAAAAGTGTTTTGTGATTTAAATTGTTCTAAAGGGGGATATCCAGTTTGTCCCTGAAAAGCCACAGACTCTTAAAGGTGATGAATATTAACTGGACATTGTCTGAGAAATCTCTGCAACAAGACTAGAGCTAGATTGCCCTCCTACAGGTTTCTGGGGACCTTATGACATTCGATTGTAAATATGTGGGAAACCAAAATGCAAACATTAAGGAGCAAAATGGCAGTGTAGCAATTATTAAGGACCGGAGTTGTGAGCCCCCTTTGTCCCTGCTGCAATACTGTCTGCCTTGGGTTCCCTTCCAGCCCCTGGGCTCCATTGGGACTGCCCTGCGCTGCAGCTGCTGCCTCTGCTTGTCCCCTTTTAAGCAAAGGTTACAGGCATCTGAGCAGCAACCTGAGCCTGAAGGAATTGCAGCCTGATACATCCACTTGCAGCATGGTTGGTACATTAACCAGTTAAATTCCCTTGCTTCCCCCTCTGCCCCAATGCAGGCTGATTGTTTCAGAAGTGTGGCTAGTGTGGCTTTCAAATTCACCCTCCCCAATTGCAGCTTCCAGCCTTCTTGTGGATGAAAGTACCTGGGGCAGGGGGTTGCTCATTCCCCTGGAGCCTTGCTGCTTTACTCTCCTGTTTGCTGCTTTTCTGGAGCCATGCTGCCCAGCCATGCCAGCTAGTCTGTTCGGAGTGATGAGGGGAGGGGCCAGGCTTAGGCTCACCTTTTTAAACCCCTCATTCCTAGGTGGTGAGTCATCCACCAGCTGACTTCTCTCTCAGCAGTTTTACTTCTCTCCTTCTCCCCTAAGCCAGAAAGCATTGCCCTCTTCTCCCGGCCAGCCAGCCAAACCCTCAATGCTTACAGTGCCGGGTGGTGAACGTCACTGAGATTTAAAAGTCAGGTTAAATCTGAAAACTATGGCCTTGTCTACACTTGAGGTAGCATGTAGGGTACGTGTAGACACATACCATAGGGAAAAGCAATGTAGACTGCTTGGCATGCAGGATACTCTATTCTACTTGCCCACGCCAGGCCTCACCATCCACAGTTTTGATTATACTCAAGCTGTGGAGTTGCTGGGTCTGTACTCTGCATACTCCCGTAAGTGCAGACATAGCCTATGTGTGTAACTTATTCAACTGACTTCAATGGAGCTATGACAATTTAGACCAGCAATCAATCTGGCTCATGTATGTCAAATTGTACAATATATTATTTTAACAAATATTTTAATACAAAGAAAGACTGTATTTTAAGTCATAAGTGTATTTGAAGTAGATTTCATTTTGAGCTCTGACTAGCCTATGTTTCTCATTGTACATCTAAACCTTACTCCCTGGCTATATTTCTTTCAGTCAATGACTATAAGATAGAATTTCTATAATAAGGTGACAGTCAAACACTGTGGACATTTGGTTTGTCTCAAAAAGAAGATTCTCAGATCTAATCTATCTCAGGAACATTTCCACTATACATCCCCTAGTCCAGGAAAATACAAACCTCATTAAAAAAAATAGCAGAAATCTCTGGGTTTTTGTATCAGCAATTATGAAGATTTATGGCTAAATCTCCTTTCCCAGGGATTGATAAATAATCTTTTCTCTGGGAATTATGGCTCTACTGTGGAATATATACTTGCAAGGACATTTTGGTACACAATGAATTTAAATTGTCCTACACCAGGAATTTGTCTTAGCACCAGCTTGGGTAAATGTATAGTTGAAAATACACAACTACTTGCTCCCAACACACTTCGTATTCTACAAATAATAATAAATGTCACTGAAGCCGTCTTTGAATCATTATTCAGTAAGTATATAAAGCGAATCAAGAAGGGGAGAATCACAGTTTTGTTCATAATGCCCAAAGGTATTCTGTGAACCAATGCAAATGCCTTTCAATATAAATTAACCTATATTATCTACTGGACTACCATCTGATTATACCATATAGGCATGACAATGACAAAGGTTGGAGATGCAGTACTGACAAAATTACATTTACATTTATGATGTGGGATTGCCAAGGTATAACCCCTTTCTGTGAGGATATCCTTACATGAACAGAGTCAATCCTGGAAAACAATTTGGACAAAGATGCATAAGAGTTGGTCCAGGAAATACAAAGTCTCTATGTAATTTGAATAACTAGAGAAAAAGTTGTTTTGTGACATACACTGACATTTAAGAACTTTCCCTGTATTTTTACTAATAAAATGGCGATCTTTTATCCCTGTTTGGTGCCTAGACCTCCTCACTTTACCATCACATGTGCTCATTTGGCATTGAACAGGAAGAGTGGTGTTTGTTTTGGTTTTTATTTCTTTGTATGGTGTTTTGCTTTTGTTTCTTTTATCTTTTCCCCTCCCTCATCCATTTTTTCTCTGTCTTTTCCTAGACTCTTTAGTATAAATCAGACAGTAGGAAGATATGGTTATATATACAGGGGGCATTGTGTCATTACCCAGCTTTTTGCATATCTACAAATTTATGTTATGAAAACCCAATTATTTTTAACATTGTGAAAGCAAGTTGTTCCTTACAAAATATTAATTATATAAATGTTATTATAAGTGATGATTTCTGAAACATTTAGACGTTTCAAATTAAAATCAAGATACATTTTCTACAGTAAATATCTTTTCACAGAAATTATGAATAATGTGAAATTTGAGGGCATGAGAGTTTGCAAAACAGAAATTGTTAATGTCTCACAGCTTTTGTTAATAGTGATGTTCTGTTTTAATTTAGGGTCTGGCAGTCTGAATAGTTGTTTTGATACATAATTTCAGTTTTCACTTGTCTCAGAACATCCTGGTTTTGGTCAGGACTGGAAACAAGTACAAAAATTAGAGCCATATGAAACATGAAACTCCCGCTGGTTTTGGTTTGATGGTGTCACAAACTAAATCCAGTGGAATTGGTTGATGTGAGTTCACGGTGTGACAGATATTATGCACACATGGAATATTCAAAGGGATAATATTCTGGTTCCATGGGAAAGTTAGTGTTTCTTGGAGGAACTAAAATCACTGGGAGATAATTAATGCAAATCCCTAGAAGAAATTGTATATCCTAATTTGAACTAGTTTAAAAGAATGGCAAAGAACTAAAAACTGCATTGGGAGGGGTAACTCTCACCTGATCCAAGAATTGACATGACAATGTGACTAAGAGGGATGGACAGTGTGAGGACCTGAAATATTTTGAAACCTTTCAGGGCTTCCACGTGGAAGATGAGTAGCCTGGTAAGCTAGACCTATATATAAGCTATTTATTGTTTTTAAGATATGTTTTCTGTGTAATACTTTGTTCTGAATAAGTAATGCTTCATTTTACAAAGGCTGATGTTCACTGGTTAATTCTGGACTGAAGTTGCTGAATTAAAATCCGATCTGTGAAAGTGATCACAGTGAATTGCAGGAAAAATTGCTGCCTAAATCCCTGGTCTAGAGGGAGAGTTTTGTGGGACTCCACCCCAAAAAAGTTGATGGCTAGAGGTCTTGACCTAAGTGGGATGCCTCAAGGAGGACACAAAGGTTTAACAGGTGTAATTACCTTGGGAACTGACACATACAGCCCATTAGTCATGCTTAGGGTTTCAGGTCCATATAAACATGGATACTGCAAGCTAATCTGGATAAACTCATCAGATCTGTAAAGAAAGTAGAGAGCTGCACCACTCTTTGCTCCACAGCCCACATAAAGCCTCACTGTCTCCCCAAGAGGGTCTAGAATTTGATATTTGCCAGCTGCTGTCTTCTAGTAAGTCAAGTAGCCTGCAATCATTTCCTACCCTGCCATAATCTTCAGAGGCAGATGCACAGTTATGCTGAATAAGCTAACAGTGAGCTCTCTAAAGGTTGTGAAATGCTTTTCCAAGTAAAGTGATGGAAGCCCATTGCTTCATACTTTTGAAATTGGACTAGACAAAGTACTGAATAATATACCATTAATGTAGGCACCACTCCAACATTGACTTAGAACATTGTTTCTCAGCTGGTGAATTACAACTCCCGCGGATGTTCATTAAAGACGATCAAGGATCAAGGGGCAGAAAGGCAGGAGTCATTTACAATGTTATTACAATCGAAAGCAAAGAAAATCTCACTCCCCACCAGAGCTGATGAGAGGGTGTGGGGGAAGGTAGGACAATTGTATTAGGAAGAAATGGGGGTGAAATAAGGTGGGAATGTCCAGAAAACATGATGTACTGGGGCCCCAAATTTCTGTCAACAGGCCTGCTTCCCACACACCCTTACCCTTCAAGGGCAAGTATTCTCCATCAACCTCTAGAAACACATACACAAATAAATTATCTAGGTTTATTGTTATCGTCAATACATTTACTATAAAAGTAAGGGGGGTGATTTTTTCTTACTTTGAATAAGGAGTCACCAACCTGAAAAGGTTGAGAAGTACTGGCTTAGATGGTCTAAAATAGATTACTTAAGGCTTCACAAATTGGATAATAAATCCACCCACACAAGATTGTTATGACTAATAATAAAAAATGAATGCTAATTTATTTAGCCATCAAAAAATCCTAGATATTTGTGACGGGTTGGATCCCAGAGACCCCCTTGGGACTGCCACCTGACGTGCTGAGACCACCTCTGAGTCCACTTTCCCTGCCAGCTTGGGACTTCAGTACCCTGTCTTGTTGAGCCAGACACATTAGTCTGCTGCAAACACAGACCCAGAAACAGAAACATTGAACCACGTCCCCCAAAAGCTGCAGACTTAACTGAAAACAGCCTAAGAAATGCTCCTGTCTTCAGCACCCAGATACCCAGTTCCCAATGGGGTCCAAACCCCAAATAAATCTGTTTTACTCTGTATAAAGCTTATACAGGGTAAACTCATAAATTGTCACCCTCTATAACACTGCTAGAGAGAGATGCACAGCTGTTTGCTCCCCTGGGAATTAATTACTTACTCTGAGTTCAATAATGAGCAAAAAGTGATTTTATTAAATATAAAAAGTTGGATTTAAGTGGTTCCAAGTAATAACAAACAGAACAAAGCAAGTCACCAAGTAAAATGAAGCAAAACACACAAGTCTAAGCCTAATACATTAGGAATCTGAATACAGGTAAATTTTACCCTCAGAGATATTCCAATAAGCTTCCCTCACAGACTAGACTCCTTTCTACTCTGGGCTCAATCCTTTCCTCTGGTACAGTCCTTGTTCCAGCTCAGATGGTAACTAGGGGATTTCTCATGACTGCAACCCCTTTGTTCTGTTCCATCCCCTTTTATAGCTTTGGTACAAGGCGGGAATCTTTTTTCTTTCTGGGTCCCCATCCCTCTTTCAAAATTGAAAAGCACCAAGTTTAAGATGGATTCCAGTACCGGGTGACATGGTCACATGTCCTGCGAGACCCCAAGCCTTCATTCTTCCTGGCCTGACTAACAGAAAGGCTTGCAAGTAAACAGAGCCATCTACAGTCAATTATCCTGGTTAATGGGAGCTATCAAGATTCCAAACCACCATTAACGGCCCACACTTTGCATAATTACAATAGGAGCTCAGAGTTATATTTCATATTTTTAGTTTCAGATACAAGAATAATACATTCATACAAATAGTAGATTACAGTAACTCCCCACCTAACATTGGCATATAGATTGTCCCCAAGACATCCTAAAATGTCTACATTGACTATATGGTATGTTGATATTAATGGTGATTGAGAGCATGTTCCCCTCATTCTCAGAGTCAATAGTAACTTGTTACTTCTTCTTGCTGAATATCCAAACAAAATATTATATCTCACTAAAATAGAAAAAAGGGGAAATAGCATACCACATCTTAAACTACCACTATGTGGCAATGTTTCAGAACCAACCTGGCAGACTTACGCTGTTTCTCCGTCATTCAGTATAGTGTTATTATGTCATAATGGCGAGCAGTGATAATATGTTATAACTTAGACACTGAGATTTCCCAGAATTTTAGAGGTGCTGGAAATACTGAACTAAGTTATTATGCAAGCAACATGTATTATAAATGAAGTATCTGTCAATCTGGAGTTGCCAGCAATAATAAAAAAATATTATGGGTTTTATGAACAGCATCTGAGGAGAGATGATGATCCTGGCTTTAAAGGTTTATTAAATTCCCCCAACAAAGACATTTAAATTGCAAAAGAGTATAGTACCTACATTTTGCAAGGAAATTAAACTGTATTAGTGTAGGTTGGTGATGAGTTTGCAAGTGCAAAGATTCCTCTTTGTGGCTTGCCCACACTCAGCCCAAACAATATTTAGATGGGGCACAATGCTTAATGAGTGAGATTTTTAAAATTGCAGAAGCCCCAATTTTAAAAGGTATTTAGGCATTGCTGTGCTCATCAGTGCAATCCTTCAACCGATTTAGACTCACAAAGTCTTATTTTCAAAAGTGATTTAGGCATTTAGCCTAAATCCCATGGACAGTCAATGAGATTTAGGCCAAGTGTGTAAATCACTTTTGACAATGAGATGTAGACTTCTAAATCAATGCTGAGCACAGCAACGCCTAAGCACCTTTAAAAAACTAGGCCTAACTGACTGATGAGTTAAAGCTAATGAAAAAACCCACCATCTAGTATTATGTTTCTATTATTTTACAATAGATAAGTACAGTAATTCCTCACTTAATGTTGTAATTATTTTCCTGAAAAATGTGACTTTAAGCAAAAAAGCTGTTAAACGAATCCAATTTCCCCATAAGAATTAATGTAAATGAGGGGGGGTTAGGTTCCAGGGAATTTTTTTTCACCAGACAAAAGACTATATTACATATACACACATACACACACACATGCAGAGTAAGTTTTAAACAAACAATTGAATACTGGTACACAGCGATGATGATAGTGAAGTTTGGTTGAGGTGGAGGAGTCAGAGGGTGGGATATTTCCCAAGGAATGCCTTACTGCTAAATGAACTAAGCAGTTGGCTGAGGCCTCAAGGGTTAACTCTCATACTCTACAAGGGAGGGCAGATGTGTTTCAGAGATAGAGATGCACATTTCTCCTTTAAGTATCAAGAGTGGTGTCAGAAGAACACTGCCTTGTAAATTAGATCAGCAAGCCCCGCAGCTGCAGCTTCTGCCTAAGGCAGCAGCTCCCTCCCTTGTGTGTACCCCCTGCTCTATAGAAGATGGAGTAAATGAGATGCAGGAGCAGGGGGATATTAGCCCCCCTCTTCTTACCCTCCCCCCCACACACAGCAAGCAGGCAGGAGTCTTGGGGAGCAGCACATGGCAGTGAAGGAAGGGAGAGCTGAACTGCCGCAATTGATAGCCTGAAAACAACCTTAAAAGGGAGCATTTCACAACTTTAAACGAGCATGTTCCCTAATTGATCGGCAACTTAACAACAAAACAACGTTAACCGGGGCTACTTTAAGTGAGGAGTTACTGTATGCCAGAAATAAATCAAAATTGTTAAAGAAATACTGAGGAGCCAATCTAAAGATCCCTGTATCTTTTTCATTTGTGCTGATGTATTGTTTAATTTTAAAAGGGGTGGGACATTTTTTCTTCAAGCTTCTTGTGCCTTAACCTGTTCTGCCCGTCTTTCCCTCCGGTACACAGAATTCACCTTTTAAACGGATATTGTGGAAACAAAGAAAGGAAGCTATATCAAAACAACATTAGTGTTGTTTTTGTGGAGATCACACAATAATCTATCATGTAAAGTGCTTAAAACTAGATTGTTAATTTCATATCACACGGTTTGTGAGCAACATGGGAATTCCAGTGGTCTTGCTTCCCTATTAACTCTTAACCCTACAAAGGGGGAAAAAGCAAATCTATTCTGTTTAGGTTCGTATAATGCACTCACCACAGGTGCAGGGGGTTAAGAGGTACAATTTGCCCATTCCTGCACAGTGGCAGCAGTTGTGCCCATGTGATGATTCACATCCAGGTGAAGGCAGGCAACCAGTCCACAGTTACCCTCCACCATTGGAAGACGGCTTTAAACTCTTGCCAAGACTCCACAGAATCCCTGTGGGCAGAGGCTACCTAGGAGATTTAAAGCCTGATCAAAACCCCAGGGAATTCAAATCTTACAACTGACTTCAATGGGCTTTGGCTCAGACCCTAGCTGTTCCTGCCTCCCTCAGTGCAAAGCTGCTACAGACAGACAGACAGACTTTTCACTATTAGCACTTGCAAACTGTGTTCTTCCAGCAGAATTTGGCTTGTGAATTTGACCCAGTTCTTACTGCTATTTGATCAATGTGACATTGCACATTAGCAGCTGGACAGGACAGGATTAATTTCAGGAACATAAGATAGAAAGATACCTATATTTATGGGGTTTTGTTCCTGATAGGTACATATAAACTCTTACAGGAAATACTTATGGCTGTACTAAACAGAACAATACTGCTTAAAACAACCTGCTAATGCAGACTGCACATGGATTATGTTTGTTTAGTGGGATACAATTTCATCTAATGAGCTTTTAATATCCTGGAGAAATAAACATTTGCTGAATTTTAACTTGTGCTTTTTGTGGGACACAAAACTTTGCTCCCAGGCCTCTTTTTCTAATCAACCACCTCTGAATGCTCTCAAAACCTAATTGGCAAGCAATACTGCCCTGTTGCTGTGAATCAGCCATGTTAAAATTAAGTTATTTTCGTGATGTGGATTTTGTCACTTTATCTAAATATGTCAGCACCATTTGTTCGTCCATGTATTAATTTGCTTTTAAACAGTTACTCTGCTGTCCCCTCAGTCAGCCTTTTCCATATTTGTCATTGTACATTACATATCAGAAAGCAAAAGTATAAAGATGCTTAAATTAATGTAAATTAGCCAGATATGTTAGATTGCATGGGGCAGTTTCTCTTTCACATAGAATATCTGTGTGTTCTGAGATTTCAGAGTTGCTGTTGGTGCTGGTTTTCTTCATGAAGCAATTTCAGAGTAGCACAAGCAATGGAGAAATCATATCATATAGGCCAATAATACATGGAGATCCAGAGAATATGGATGTCATTATTATTATTCATCGTCATGTTTATTACAGCAGTATCTAAGGGCCTACCAAGAATGGCGCTCAGTTGTGCTAGGCACTTTACAAACACAGTAGCAGACCATCCCTTCCCCAAAGAGTTTGCAATTGAAATAGACAAAGCAGGGGAAAGAGGTAAAATAAACAATTAGCTTGTGATGGCAGTAAACAACATGTTAATACCACAATTTTTTTGGCAGGGGGTTGGGTTTAGTTAGGAGGAGATAAGCCAAATTAGAAGAAAAATGAAGGGAGAGGGGACATTGACGGTAAGAAGGTGAAGAGCACAGGGCTGGGGAGAAGATGATAAAAGGTCAGGTGTTGAATGAAGCAGAGGTGAAGAGACTGCAAGGGAGAAGGTTAAAGCAAATGGCTAATCAGCTCAGAGCAGAAAAAATCCAGCCAAAACTAGACAATTTGAGAGTACATCTACACAGCCAGTGGCAACAAGCCTGCAATTCTAGGTTGACAGACTCAGGCTCGCACTACCATTCTAAAAATAGTTGTGCAGACAGCATTTTTTAAGTTGAAGTTCAGGCTGGAGCTCGGGCTCTGAAGTCCACCCCTCTCCCTGGAGCCATAACGTCTACATAGCTATTTTTAGCATGATAACAGGAGCCCAAGTCTGTCAACCCAGGCTTGGATGTTTGCTACTCTAGGCTGTGTAGACATACTCAATATCCAAAAGTCCCTGCTGTAGGTGCTTTTGCTCCTACCTGCTGGAGTCTCTCCATTGCAGTTTCCTTCCACCCACACACACCCCAAGACCACATGGCAGGGGAGAGGCATCACCTGGGTCCATTAAACTTTAACAGCTGATGAGAGCCAAGGTGTATTGATTTAAATCAGTAATTTAAATCATGTTTTGCATTTGTACTTCTTAGTTATTTTGTTAAAGAAAGATTGATTCTTATTAGTTGGCTACCATTACAACATGCTGAGTTGTTACTAAATACACTACATTTAGTGCTTCTTTTTGCTAGCCAGGATACACTGTATCTATACACATTTAAGCAATTCTGTAGCTTAATTTACATTTATTCAGAGTCTTAATTTTTACATTTTATATTATGTTAGAAAATGGTGAATGATGCAATTCTTATTTTCTGGATGAGGAATTTTTTATTTGTGATTTGTGTCAAGCTCTATTTGGATGGAAATTCAAATTTCAGTTAAAATGCACAAAAACAGCATTTTAATTGTTTTAATTAAATAAAACTACCTGACAAATACTTAATATTAACTGGTTTATTAAACAAAAGTAGTATTATGTGTAGGTAATGAACTGAACTCATTGTTTCTGGTCACCATGTCCTTTGAGATTTTAGAACTAGTAGGCCTCACCTTCTCATACCTAGTTTTTATTCATACATTGGAAGAAGAAAACAAGTTTTCCTGCTTTTTCAGCTCCCAGTTGGTGGCTCATCTTTTAGTGAGCTAGTCACTGAACCGAATTAGTTGAGCAAACAGAAATGAAGAAAATATCCTCTCTGCACCTGGAGAAGAAGCTAATGTCAAAAGCTAGTTTAGCACTTCAGTAAACTCTGATTCCAAATGCTTAGTTAATGACTTGCATCAGTTCACTGGTTGGTTCGACTTTCTTTAAAACTTGGCAGCAAACACGTACTGCTCGGTATTACTTTTGTATATAATTAAATACTTTGAATATATTATAGGAAGGTTAGGTCTTAACATAGGCTGTCAATTACAAATTAAGTTTTAAATTGGTTTATTTAAAAAAAACTGTATTTAATTTTAAAAGATCTGCTCTACATTTAAAAAACTTACAGAAATAAAAAAAAATCATAGTTCTTTTACCCACCCTAATAAGAGCACAGTCTAAGATGACATCAGAGCCCCCCAGGAAAAAGCTAAGGAAAAAAAGCATACAGCTCCATCCATGCACTTATTGTGTTCTTTCCCATCACACTTCCCTCCCCACTGCTCGTATCTGGCATTCACTTTTTTTGATAATCTGTACATTTGCATCACTCTTTTGTCTGGTATTTAACTAACTGTCAGGATCCCAACAAGGGCAGTTGGGACCGAGGGTCAGAACAGGGGCAAACCTGAGGCTGGAAGTAGTAAAGGAGTTTATAGTCAGGTTCCAAGCCAGGGTTAATACCTAGGGTCAGAGTCCAAGTCAGGTTTCAGGGTCCAAGTCAGGAGGAAAAGTCCAAATGAATCTCAGGTTGAAGGCAGAAGTTCAGCACCAGAATGGTAATAACAACTACAGGAGAGCCACACTTTGCCTAGACACATCTTGGAATGTCCCTGGTATTTGTATAGGGTGGGGACGCCAATCAGGAGCTATGAGACTGCTGCCTGTCAAACACCTTGAGGTGGGACTTAACATGGTGTGTCCACAGCAGATCATGGAGCACAATCTAGTTACAGTAGCTGCTGGGTGGCAGCCTGGTGATGCTAGCTACCTAGGAACTCTCCAGACATGAGTTCTAGACCTATGGGGCCTCATGCTAATAACAAAAAGCCTGAGCTACACTCTACAAGCACCTTATTCCAGATCTGACCAGGCAACAGTGGAAAAATTTGAACACACTGAAAATGCAGATGCTCCATCTGTATCAAAAATCCCATAGGGCACCTAGAACTTGGCAGTGCCCCTCAAGACCTGGACATGAGCTCCTCACATCCCTGACCACAGAGAGGTATTAGGACCCAGTTCTGAAAATTGTGTGTCTACCCATCTCCACCATAGACACCCTGTTGCAGACTCATTTGGTTACTTAGATGACCAGTAAGCTTTGAAAATTCCAGTACATTTGCTCTAGACTGTGGCCCCCAAAGCAGAGATGCTTTTGAAAATTCTGACCTAAATATTTAGACCCACATTCTGAATTGATTTTTTTTCCTGTGCAACCTCCCTGAAGGTTAATGGGGTTGCAAAGGATGTTAATCGGGTTGCTTCATTTTTGCCTAGAATTAGTGGGCTAAGGACAGGAAATCACAATTTAAAACAAATCAAGTATGTTGATAACCCAAAGTGTGACTACATTTTGACATAATGTTCAACGAATCTGCTTCTAATGAATATTCAGTCTCACCCACTCGCTTTATTGGAAAAAAAATAAGATTTTTCTACCTTTCAGTCCCAGTAGCCCATCCAAGCTAGCACAGCTACCAGAGCGTGAGCTGGATTCTTTTCTGGCTTACCTCTAATCAACAAATGAAAATGGTAGTTAGTTCCAACTACAGAATCTTTCTTACTAGTTAAGAAGACTGAGACAAGAGAGAAGGCAGTTTGACGGCAGATCACAGGTTCAGTTTGTCAGGCTGGCTGTTAGGAAAGTCCCTTCTCCCCCCCCCCAATTTGTATGCTGAGCAAATCTGACTTGCAAAACATAGAACAAGAATAAATATGAAACCCCACAATGCCATTCAAACAGAGGAATTTTCAGAGCGTAACTGCAGTTTAAATATTAAGGTTTGTGTGCATAAGTCCTGAATTTCTTTGAAATGTGCCCCTGAGGAACCACTGCCCTTTGCCATGTAGCTCTGCAACTTAAAAGTCGAGTGCCTGCTGCAGGGCATTTTTGAATAAACAATATTTATTTATCCTGGAGGGAGCGGGGGTTGTGATGGGGGCTGGGTGTTCCACTGAAATGCAAACAGCAATAGTCCACTTCTCTCCGCTTCCGTTTGTGAACATTAAATCATTTGAACCTTTGGACATGGAAAGCTTGGATTTCCCTATGCAACTCACTAATGCATTTTTGCACTAATTCTAATATTCTCATGCTGAGAGCATCAGACCCATTGGCTACAAGAGGATAAAACTGGTCAGATTAATCAGTGTACTGATATTGCAAAGGTTCTTTTTTTTAATCATTCTGAGGTTATGACCTCTGCACATTCCCAGGACTTAATACTGAGTCCTATTCCCTTCCTTGTTCAAACTTTTTGCAGTCAGACATGACTTGCATTGCATTAAAATATTGCACCCACCCAGAAAGGTTCCATATCCCCAATGAAATGAAGCTGTAATAAGATGAGAATTAATGTTGTTTTTCCGTTTTACATGCTTTCCCTAATTTTCTCCCCCTAGCTCTCATCATCATTCTGAACACTCACATTAAATCTGTCCAAACTGCACATATGGCTTACTTTACATAGCAGGTTTTATTTTATTCATTTGCTTTTTATTATCAAGGCTTGAATTGCTGGAAATCTATTGAGTTCCAAGCCAAAATGCTCATTTAAAATATATTGCCTCTGGTTTAGTGAACTGGACACATTGTGTTAATGTTTGTTTATGTTGCCAGATAAATAATACACTGAAAAACGGATCAGTTCACAACCTTACAATTTCTTGTAATATGCTTCAGAGCCTCCCATTGAAGCAAGGGGGATTTCATCTGTCTGTGCGGCAGCCATAAGGAACATCTTGTTTCTCTGCCAAAAAGATGAACGTTCAAGAAAGGCTGGACCACATTTCAGGAGATTAAATAAAGATTCTGAATGCATTTATTAAATCTATTCAAAGGATTACTGTCTCTTCCCCTTATAGATAACGTTAACTCTCAGTAACAGGATTGAGAAGAGCTGGATTTTTTTTAATGAAGTTCTGTCTTTAATTGACCCTGAAAATGAAATCAGTTTCCTCCCCCTCTCCCCACAAATGCACACACGTGTGCTTTTTTGTACTGTGAGCCAAATCCTACTCACTTTACTTGCAGGAATGGCCACAGGGACTACATGATGGTCATAGGGAAGACAGCCAGAAGGTTTTGGTCCTCCAGTAGTAGCATTCATGGCTTTATAGTGAAATATGTGACAGTAATAAAGCTGTGCAAAACTTTCATAATAAATCATGGGATATTTACATAGTTTGGGGATTTGCTGTGAAAGGGAACCTCAATCCAAGGCAGCCTAGGTGTGAGAATTCCCAAGAGAGTATTGCATACTTCAGCTAGAAGTTTCTGCAAACTTCAGGAAAGACTTTGAGATCGCTTACCCCACAAAATCCCAGCAGGCTGCCAGTATTAATTGATCTGGGCTAATTATTAGTGGATAAGACTAAGTCCAAAACCCTCTGTGAATGTAAATGATATCAGGCCAAACATTTTATAACCGCAACTAACAAACCATCTGGCTCATTGTTGGCAATCTCTGTAGATGGGCCTGTCTGACTTAGCATTGAGATTGTCTGACTTTCCCTTCTAGAGTTGGCCCTTCCAAAGCTGAGTCACTCTGAGGGAGTGGAAGCTTGCAGTGCTGTTTCTGTGTTGTGCCTGTTCTCTGGTTAGAGAACTCCCATGCCTAATCAATATCACAAGTATCAGAATCACCTTAAAAATAGAAAAACATGTGCAGTGTCAAATTCTGTTGTCAGTTACGCCTCTGCAACTGCACAAGCTTCAATCAGGGTTTCATGGTGCCACAGTTCAGGGCAACTGCCCCTGTATTTCCCCTTAATGATTCAGTAAGGGCGCTCGCTCTCAGGCTTCCATCTCCCTAACTGTTGCCTTTCTTGGATGGAGACCTGTGGCTCACTCTCTTCTCACCAGGATATTTCCAAACTGCACAATTTCTTGCCTTCATTGTGGTATTCCCAGCAAAAGACAATCTGCCTAAACAGGCTGGTTTGCTTTCTCGTCAGAGACTAATGGCAGTATAACGTCCCACAGTTAAACTATTGCATAATTCTTCTAGGCAAACATATTTTATTTTTCTAGTAAAAGCACTACAGAGAAAACATTAAAAACAGTAAAAGAACCTAAACACATGTTAATAAACTTACCTGAGATCACCACCTCCAACATGGACTCTGACAGGATCAGTCCTTCAAAACCTCACCCATGGGTCTCCCTGTGGCTTCAAGTTAATCACACTCTTTGCTGAGAACAAGAATCCATGACTCTGTGAGCCACTCATTTATCCAGTATGGTTCTTTGAAGAGACTGTGAACAGGTAATCTAATCAGCCAGACAACGAATCCCTGCTCAAAGTGCAGCTTCAAACGAAAGATGGATTTGAGTTGGGTCACCTCCCCAAATATTTCCCAGGAAATCCACTTCGCATATATTGTCCTAAAAGGCCTTTGAAGTCCCTAATGTCCTCCATAGATTGCATTAATCATGTCCTTACTTCTAAAGAAGTTCCATACAATCCTATAATAATACATAAATATTTGCATTTTCAATCCAGTGGAGTCCCAAAACACTCTTTTTTCAATCCAGTGGAGTCCCAAAATATTAAATTCAATAAGGTTTAACTTAATTCCATAAGGTTTGTCCAGGATAGTGTTAGATCTGTCACACATGGAATGTAAATTGAGATAGAACTTGACCCATTGCTGTTTGTTGTTTACAAAGAATGAAGTTTTTCTTGATATACCAAGGGATCATTTCAGAAGGGTCAAACCATTTTAATTTCCTAAAGAAAGGTAAATTGCATGAAATTATAGAACTCAAAACCTCAGCATTTTTACAAAGCAACAATTATTCTTTATATTCTGGAGCACCTAATGGCCCAGATCAGGCATTTGAGTCTCATTGTGCTTGGTCCTGTACACACACATAATGAGACTGCCCTTTCTCCATAGAGTGTTGATATATATATGTTTGTATGTATAATGCATAAAACAAATCTATGAGGGAAATGTCAAGGTAACAGGAAAATTCTTGGTTACCTTAAGAAGAAGTGTCAGCACACCAATAACCTCTTCATCTTTGAATGATTCATAGACATCACACCAGCAGAGAGTTTTAAGGAAGAATTTGAACAAGGACAAAGTAATGGTTTTGCAGATTTGACCTTTAGTGCCTATTAATTTTTTGGAAAGCAATTCAACCAAACAAGCTACTCCATTCAGAATCATATTAATTCATTTTCTAATTAAAATTTCATTATGATTTTTAGCATGCAGACTTAACGGCAAATCCTTCACCCATGGAGTTCCCTCTGGCATTGGGACTAATTCAGTTCTACTGTGCAAAGAGATAAAGTGGATAAGATTATGGAGACCACATGGCTGTGCATACCTCTTTGTGTGTAAAGGAAACCAAATCTGCAGGACTCTTTGTGTGGCCACATTCAGGGGCTGTTGGAGATATTGAAGGGCTCCAGACTTTCCCTGCAAAAAAATGGGTCACTAGGGCTACGTAGTCTACTCCAGCTATATGACTTAGTTTTTTCAGTGTATTATTTATCCGGCAACATAAACAAACATTAACACAAAGTACCACTGTCTACAGGGACAGGAAAATTCCTCCCTCTTTTCTCACTTCAAAGATCCCTCAAACCCTGCCTGTCACTTGGGCTGGATCCTAGGAAGAGGACTTGCCCTGTAGACAGTCGTACTGGAACAATTTATATAGTGGGGGTGCTGAGAGCCATTGAATCAAACTGTAAACCCTGTATATAATCAAAACCACTTCAAGCCAGGGGGGCTGGCAGCACCCCCAGCACCTCTAGTTCTAGCACTTTATGACTGCATAATACATAAGATACAGCCTGATTTCCAGCACAGATCAAAGGATTTGGGCTTGTATCTAAACTGCTGATGCTGCAGTAGTAAATGTTGGGGTGCAGGGGAGCATGTTGCACTGTTAGAGTTGTCTTGCTTCAGAAGACACATTAAACCAAGTTCCATCTGTCTCTGGCAGCTGTTCAGATGGACTTTATAGATTTCTTGGCACTTTTTAGAAAAGAGTAGGAAATAACCCTGCTGCCTTGACCAATACTCGCTCTTTCAGTAAAGCAAGTTCTGTTGTCTAAGGTTGCATTTAGACTACTGTTAGTGGGTGTTTTTATGTTTTCACTTTATTACTATATCTAAGTAATTGATTTGTAAAGTGCTTTGCAATATCTGAAGAATGTACAGGGTGACATCAACCAACGGTCTGTCTGTGATGGACCAGATTAGCTCCACTGTCTAAAGTGTCAAAACTTAATTTTACTCAACTGGTATCATTGGATACCATTGAGTAAATATTTTGTGACTGGTCCATTTGCCCATACATGGGTAAAATCTCCTAATTGATTTCAATGTCGAGTTTTCCATGAGTAAGGACTAGAGGATTGGGTCAGTGTCAGTTTTCAGACCTGGACATTCATATTTATTTACTGGAGAAAAGCCAGCCCTAAATATTTACATGAGCCTGAATACCAGTACATGTTTTCCCTTAAATCAGCCTTGCAAAATTCTACTCATCCTGGCTAGTAACTTTTTTGATGGATAAGTAAAAATATTGTGTTTTTATCATTATCAATACATCAAAGGAAGGACAGGTAAATAGATTTTTTTGACTGGACTAGTAAATATTCCAAACAATGTTGCAAAGCTTCCCTACAATAGGTTTTAGCGATACTTCCACTAAAATAATTTTTTCCTTAAAAAACAGTTAGACCCTGATGCAACCAATACTAATACGCATAACTTTACTCAGATGGATACTGTTATGTATGGCACTTGCATAAGTGTTTGCAAGACTGAAGCCTAACAGCCTGATCCAAAACCCATTGAAGTCAGTGGAAAGATTCCCATTAACTTCAAAGGGGTTTGGATTAGCTCAAGATTGTAGCAAATGCAAAAACTTAAAAATTCTGATTTCTATTCCCCCTCCATTAACACCAGGACACTTTGTTTTTTTTCGGAACAAGTGCCAGTCAACCTCCTGGGTTATGTAGGCTTCTGACAAGCTCATTTTCCCCAAGTATATTTTTTTGTTCCAGTCTTTGAATCTGTACTGTATTTCATTTTTATATTCACTGTTTACGGTAGTTTTATATCTTATTCCTTTACTACATTAACAGTCGGTCATGAGAGATTGTTAAATGAGGCTATGAATATTACACCAATAAATCCATTCAAAGTATAAACACCTTTTGGCTACAACATTTCTAGATGAACATTATATAATTAAGATTTAATCCCTTTCAAGAACTGGTAACCAAAGGACTGATTTTAGAGTTTTTGATAAACATTTTGCAGATTTTTTTTTTAAATCTCAGATTGCAGGATGTAATCCGAATTTCCTGTTGCTCTATGACCCAGATTTTCCAAAGAGCTCAGAGCCAGATTTCTAAACAAGAGCTAAGCTCCCATTAAAGCATCTTACTAACAGTCAGGCTTTCAAAAATGTCCAGCACCCAACATGCAAAGCCATGATGGCCATTTATTTTGGTGCCTAAATGAGAACTGAGCCCTTTTGAAAACTGGGCCTCAATTCTGGACCAGAATGGGGCAACCTGTGCCCCTAAATACACTGTGACACAAGCCTCTGATGTTTTCAAGCTTTTCTTCATAATCCTGAGAGCCAGGCATTTAGTTTTTAAAAAAATGAAAGCTGAGATCCTGATTTAATCATATGACCCCAAGAGCTGATGCAATAGGCATAAAACGACTGTATTTATGCTTTAATCTGGCCATGCTCCGATTGTGGGTGCTGAACTGTCAACATAACAGACTCAGCCAGGACTTGGAGTTGTTTTAAAGTCTTCATATATAATTTTTAGAGCAGTGATGTACATAACCACTGTGGAGTTACATTAAAATATACTTTAAACTCAGCTACTTATTCTTCAAAAGAGCTGATAACTAGGTATTTTAAATAAGTCATTATTTTTCTTGAATTGACTGTTTTTCGGTCACATCTGTGTGCTTGTGTATATGCATGCAATATGCACCCAATGCATCCCCAGGGGTAACTGCAACAGTGAAGGCATTCACTCCGGGTACCACTGCCATCCTCCGTGAAGTGTTTTATCACAGAGAAGCAGCTACTGGAGGTTGCCAAGGGGATCAAGCACACCTAGTGGGTTGCCAAGGGGATCGCGTAGTGAATCAAGAGTAACACCCAGATGTCTTGGCCCCACCCCAGCAGACCCAGATGGTAAAGAGGAGTTTTTAGGCAGCTTGTGCTACTCTTCCCCACACTCCAGCCCTGGTTGCTATTGGTGATGTGAATCAGGCCTATTGTACTTTGAAAGGCCAGGTTCAAGAAAAATGGTTCAGCAAGGCTTCTGAGAGTAGCTACTGAATCAGCATGTTCTCCAGCAGACCTGAGACCATGCTTCTTCCCAGTCACGTTCTGGGCTGTGATGGTCCTTTCAACCCCATCCTTGTGAAGCATGAAGGTAGAAGCTTTACACTGCCATTGGCAGCTTTACACTGCCAACTTAATATGAGTACAGAACTTTGAGTACAAAGCTCCTATTTGGTTTGTATTTTTATTTGGTAAGGGTTAGGTACAAGGGATTTTTAATATTATTATTATTCTTAACTTTGTTTAGAAGCCTGCCCTTGTTTTTAGGGGAGATCAGAAAGCAAAATCCAGCGTTGCAAAATAATTGAAATTGTCAAATCTACCAGGGGGATACAATTTTTACATCTCACTTACAAAGGAGAATTTCATATATTATTTTTAGAAACAGTCTGATTCTATTCATTAGAACTGACACTTTGTATCTTGGGATTCACATTGCAAAAGTAGTTCAGACACATGAAGTCCACAGCTTCCTCTTTCCTGGTTAGAAGCTGCAAGGTTGGGATTGGATTGTACGGGTCCTGAGGCAGCAGTGTTTGGATGAAAAGCCAAAGGAGTTCCTGAAGGAATGCTTCAGAATTGAGCACTGTTGGCAACTGCAACCACTTTTGTTCTCACCTAATAAGCATGCCTAATGAGCATACATTAGCACTAGATAATAGGGCTGCACAGATGTGTGGTGTTGGTAGCTGGAAAAGAAAGAACACCCCTAAAGCTCGAAAGGTTTTCCATTGAGGAAAGTGAAAAATACTATAGCAGTTTCCACACACATTGTTTGTGAGGAAAATCATGAGTTCTCACTATGCACTCTGGGATGAAAGGGAGCTGCTGAGGAGTCACAAAGGCAAGTAGGTGGACTAAACATGATCCCTCCTTGGAAGATACTATTATACAAATCAGTGAAGTGTACAGCCATAAGTACAAGCTAGGTTGTGGCCAACTCCTCTGGGAATAGAGCTGTGAAGAGGAGCCATTAGTTGCATTAAAAGCTCTAACTTGTATCTTGGACAATGTAGAGTGTCATAAAGGGGAGTAAGAATCCTCCATCCCACCTCACCTTCATGCTTCTGCATGGGCTATTTAAATCTTTGGTCTGGGGACACAGGAATACTCAGGTGCTGAGCACCCACTACTCCCTATTCATGGCAGGTAGGCAGAGAACGGGTCGGGAATGGATGGAGCCATACACATCTGAGCAGAGAGGAAGTAATCTGATCCTGATAGAAACAGATTGTTTCTCTCCAGGAGCAAAAGGAGATAAACCAGGGAGAGAATTATGTCTCTCTGAGGCACAGTTTCTTCACTGAACTATCCTATATAAATGGGGCTTCTGGTAAAACCACATCTAGGCCATAGTTATCAAAGACTGAATTTGGCATACACCGGGTCAAATTCAGGCCATGCTGAAACAATTGGCAAAACTTGCATTGGCTTCAATGAGGCCAGGATTACACCAACGGGAAGCAAGAAACACTACATGTAAACATTTTCTATTATTTATTTAAATATATTTTATTGTTTTCATACAACTATTGAAAAGAATAAAAAAATACTCATTAAACCACCAATCCATCTTTATATTGATGCAGGATAGTTTGCTATACTACATCACTTCGTGTTTTGTTCACTTCAGATTGAAAGATCCCAGGTGATACATTTATTCCCCTGGGAGACTAATCTAAATTCCAATAGATCTGTACCTTAGACAGGATTTTTTTGTTGCTATTCAGGGTAATGTTGCCTTTCTTAATTAATCTTATCACTTCTTGTTATTCCTCAGCCATGCTAATTCCATGCTAATTCCTCTCCATTCTTGGTGTTAACCTTCAAATTATAGGGTGGGCTGGTAGCACCACCTATTATGAAGGTAGCTCAACATTTCCCATTATAAGACCCTGCTTTCAGTTGCTTACAACTTTGCCAAACTATTTGGGCTGAAATTTGCCATTCTGGAGGTCTCAGGCTGAACTATTTTGAAAATTTTTGGCCAATATGGTTTAGCCATTTCTTAGAACAAGGCTAACGAAAACTGCAGTATTTTACCTAGTTTAAAAAATTCTGGCAACCTTTGCTTTGAAGCATTCTCATGCCCCATGCTTGGAGCAGAGAGAATATTCTCAGGAAGGGGGTCCCGTGGAAAAAACAATATAGGGCAACCATTATTCTCGCTTTTCCTAATTTTTGAGTGCTCAAATATGCAACCTTAATCATTTTCTTCTAATACAGCTTTGTTTGTGTGTGTGTAATATATATAGATGGTTATCATGGCCCCACTTACTCATTCCTTAGCTAAGCTACAGTATTTGACTCTTTTAGCCCTTGGTCCTGCAACCTGAAGTCAACAGTCTCCATGTAGGCACATGGTCTGCTCCTATTACAGATTGAAGTGCAGATACCTAAAACTTTCTTTTGAAATCAATCTCTTCAGCCCCTGATAATTCCAGAAGCACTCCTATGAATATTCTCCAACTAGTCAATATGTTTCTGGCCTCCAAATAGCCAAAAGTGAATGCAATATTCTTGGCATGGCCACACCAACCCTATAGATAGATTACATTATTTATATGGAGAGGGACTGTATGACATAACCACCTTGTGTACACAGACCAGAGATTCACTTCTTTGCTGTTATATCTTACTGCAAACTCATGTCTAATTTACCGTCATCTACCCCTTTCCGGGCTTTCCCATTGACTATCAAATTTGAGAATATTTTTCATGATGCATTTTTCCTAAGCTGAATCTTATTTTGTTACATGCTGCCCATATTTCTAATTTCTCCTGGTCCCTTTGTGTTATTTCTTTGTCTTTACTGGAGTTCACACAAGTCCTCAATTTAAAATCATCTACAGATTTCATTAGAAATGCTGTTTACTCCCTCCTGCAAAGCATTAATGAAGATGTTAAATAAGACTGGATCTAACTCAGATCCCTGTAATATTACACATTCCAGTTTCAGTCTTTGTCCTTATTCATGATTTTATCTGACCATTGTGAATGTCATGAGGAATTAACACAAACATTTTGTGCACTCAAAAGACATGAATAAAAAATACATACAACATATTCCTCTCATGACTGAATATATTATTCCTTAATTACTTATTACACACTCTGATACTACTTATACTTATTACACACTCTGATAATCATCAGCCTTTTAAAAGAGACTATTTGTTTAAGGCTGAATTTTTTGACAATGTCAAAAATTTTAAAAAATCAAATATTTGTTTTCTAAACATACTTCCCCATGCTGAATATGAGCAACTGAATAAAGTAAAGTAAATTCCAAAGGGCTAGCAAGTGAGTGCATTTTCCCCTCTGTTGTGATCCCCCTGGCAGTCCCTAAGGCTCTTTCTATCCCTTTAGGTTTTATCTTATGTCCATCATCATGGTATTTCAAGCACCTTTGGACTATAGGCACTGTGGTGTCTGAGCAGCTATGCCCCCACTCCAAGTGCTAGGAAATATGAAGTAGTGGATTGACCAGCCTATGAAACTAATGGGAGTAACCAAACAACACTATGGCAGACCTTACTTTAAGTTCTGTTTAAATAAATGCATAGGCAGTTAGAACTTGGAGAAATACTAGTTGTTGGATGTGATTCAGATCTTTTTAGCTTCTGTGGCATTACACAAGTAAAGTTTGTCCCTTTGTGAGTCTCTTTGACTGAATAATTTCTTCATAGCAAAGCTGCTGCCTAAAGAATACCCACACAATCAAAATATTACACATGGTCAAAAACATTACACAGTACTGCCCCAACAAACCTCATTGCATGGGAAATGCAGATATCTGTGCAACTTCCATATGGGCTCGTCCCTAGTAGTAGGGGCTTGATTCTGCTCCTATTGACTTGATTAGGTGTAGGATCAGGCGGTATCTGCCCAAATCCTTCTCCGGGCACACAAGACAACCAGAGTGATTCTGCCACACTTGGACCATCCCGGCTCCAGAGGGGGGCAGGATTTTCACATAAATGTTTATACTTGTTGAATTAAAATATTACAGGACTTCTACAATTCTTCTCTTCGGTAATAATAAAATCGGTGGCCTTTTGAAGAAATTTAGCTGCAGTATAGTAATAAAATTCTTTTTAAACATTTAGAGTTTTCAGTTTAACCTAGTCAGTTCTAAGGATATATTGCCAGTTTGACAGAGTGTAAAATACAGAGCTGTTAATATTTAAAACTATGTAAGTCTAAATCATATCTATACACACTCATGCAGTACTTAAGAGATGGGGGGGGGAACTGGTTCAGAAAATTTTAAGAACCATGTCACATTTCAAACCAACATTTATCTTGGCTCTCAGCAAGTGGAGGGGCATCTGAAGGGGCCTCAGCTACCATCAAACCCTTATGAATTCCAGGGTTTACTTCACACTAATGTAAGCAGTGCATTCTTGGACAATTCTGAACCGGTAAGTACCAGAGCCAATGATAGTAGCCAAACAATCTCATTGTGACAGATATGATAATTTCTTGAGATATCCTTCATTAAGTTTATACATTACTATAGGACAGGATTGTATATAACCTGTCTGGGAGACAAATGTGACAGATATTGTAACCCCATGCAGTATCTTTGGGATCCATTGTTTTAAATGAATGGTTTCTGTATGATTGTGTTCTAGTGCATGAGGGGAGGAGAGCGGGTGCTACCACAGCTCCTCCAGGAACTAAAAACAGTGGGTGGTGATTCAGGAAAATCAGCCAGGTTGTAACCCTGCCAAGAGAGGGACCACCTCCTGGAGATGCTCACATATGCTACTTCAAATTAGGCTCTCCAAAGACCAACAGAGAAAGAGAGGAATTTTGAATAAATTGCCTGAGTTTAAAGTGACTCAGGGCCTTTTTTCTTATCCAGCACATGTACAGGACCCTGTGTCCAAGGGAGGTCACCAATCCTTAGGGAAGGTTTGGATGTCTTGACCTACTAGGGCCCCATAAGACTCATGGGTGACTGCTAGTAACCTGTTTATATGCGTGTAGGTTCTTTTTTACATGTATTCTCTGTAATGCTTTTACTTTAAGAATAAAGCTTGGAAGGAACTTTGTGATAACTTACAACTGCAAGCAATACACTGGTCATAGCCTTGGGAGAATAAGTAAAGTGTAGACAGTAGCCTGATTAGGCAGTCTGGCTTGCTGGGGATGTAACACTGTAATCCAAGGAGCTGTGCAGCCTTAAAACCTCAGTCAGGAGGAAGTGAAACAAGAGAGGTGCCCAAGAGAGGTGACAGCAAAGAGACAGGAGCCTAAAGTGGACACCCTTGGTGGATCATGAAGGGGGAATTACTTTGGAACTGCACTTACCCTGAAAAATGGCCATAAAGCCAAGGGAGGAAAGTGAAGATGACTTTGAGAAAAATCGAGAAAGATCAGATAGTTTTGCCAAGTTTTTCAGGGCTTATCTGAAATTGCAAACATTTTGGTACTCACCCACCATGATGAGCAAACCTGAAAAGAATGAGAAGGTTTGGGTTTTTTAAAAAAAGTAATCAACAGTTCAAATATATGAATTTAGTCTAGAAATCAGTTTGGAAATTTCACAAGAACAGACTGTTCCATGAGATTTCCGGTTTCTCATGTGTGTTCCCAGACAAACTGAGGCCACAGAGAGACGCTTAAAAATAAAACCGGTGAAATTTAACCAAATATTTTTCAAATTACATTTGGTTTACATTTCAGGAAAAGTTTGAATTAATGCTTATTTTATCATTGTGAATCATCCATCCCTAATATGTATTTTTCTTAATATTAAATGTAGTTCATTTGTTGTCTGTCAATGAAGTTTGTAAGTTTGTTGTATTAAAATTATAACTATTTCCAAGGTAGCCAATTTGACTAGCTGGAACATGGAAACAAGAATAATGAAAAACACAAATCATTCTAACTTTGGTTCAATGGAGCTTTATGTTAGATTTTTTAAAGTAATATTTAATAGAAGGAATCAATTAGAGCTGTGCACATAATTATTTTTTCAGTTCACTGGCAGTAAAAAAAATGTTTTGGGTCAACCTGAAAACAAGATTTAGAGAATTTTTGGTGCACTGACAAGTAAAAAAAAAAAAGTTTATAGTCAAACAAAATGTTCATCCAACATGAAACAAAATATTACATTTGTATTTCAATTTTTTTCTTTGTAAAAAGTTTTTACAATAAAATTAAAAATAATTTCAAAACAAAAAGCCATTTTGAATCAAAAAGTTGAACACTTTTATTTGTAAAATGTCAAAATGAAACTTTTTGACATTTTTCAGAATTTTTTGTTTGGTTGCTTTTTTTACCTAAACAGTTCACTAGACTCCACACTTATGGGTATCATTATGATTCCATTGACTTCTATGGAACTAATCCGGATTTAAACCAATAAAAAAAAAGAGCAGAATCACTCCCTCATCTTTTAAGAAACTGGGGATGAGTCTATGATTGCCTCTCCCACAGAGATAAACTGTTACAGCTGTCAGTAGTGCCAGAAAGATGCCACATGATAGAATGTGTAGGAATCCAAAGCCTTTTAAAAAAGCCTCTTTGTTGAACGGAGCATCTTAGGCCAACTGGCAGACTAGCTGATGCCCCCTAGGGCGAAGAAAAAAAATACCAAACCTATCCCAAAGCAGGCAGGTATTTTATGGGTTGAAGCTTGCTAGCATTTTTGAACTATTTCAGGCTGTCTTTAATATTGTTGAGCAATACATTATTGCTGTGTGCTCATATTGTATTACTCCAAGTGACACTTTACAATATTCATCTTCCTTCTGGCACTTCTATTTCATGCTGCACAATTTTCATATGTGCCACTGAAATATACAATGTGTTCATGGTCTCTCTGAGATGCTGTGTTAGTTCAACAATATTGATCAAAGGTTTTCAATTAAACTCGGTTTGTCAGCAAATTAGCTCAAGCACAAGTCCCTATAGAACACAGTTCGCATGTGACTTGATGAACAGTAGTGATACTCAGACTTTAGCAGCTAGGGAGCCATTTTGATATCTGATGGGGTTTTGAAAAGCTGCAGAAAAATTGCATCATGATAGCCTGTTATGTCACAGTGTTTCATCAATATATACTGATGATACTGCATCATTCTGCATCAACGTCCTCATGAATTAAATTAAACATCTCAATGTGATAAGGTAACTTTCTTACCTCCTATTTTCCTTTCCCCTGCTTTTCCCTTTTATTGGCCTTGCTTTCATCTTTGTGCCTGAGTACTGACTTCACTCTTACTTGAGGGAAAGGGGTGAAATCATTAGGCCAAGTTCTACATGTCAGTTTGTTCATAAAACTTAGCTGTGTCTGATAGATTGCTGTCAAGCTTTATGGGGAATGTTCCCTCAGAATGTGGCCATATTCTGCTCTGTTACACCCATGTAGATCCAGAGTAACTCAGGTAATTTGCCCCATATTTACTACACCACTGACTTCGGTTGGGATGATTAGTCCATCAGATGAATGAACCCTGGAAGATCCCTGGTGTAGGGGCACCTACATTCATATGTGTCTCAAACACCACAGAAAGAGGATCACTGATATAAAAGAAACAGATGTCCGCTTCTTTCTTATTTATCTGACATTTATCAGCATGAACTCTATGTTTTCTGATAAACTGAATCCTGAACAAATCATTTTTCTGGAATAAAAAGGAACAAATTCTGCCATCAGTTACATCGTGGTCAGTCAGAGTTAACTTTGGTTTACTTTAGGTGTAACTTTGGATCATTTGGGCCATTCTCTTTGGTAGCACACAACATCTGCGCACAAAATCCTGTATTTAATTACTGTTTAGTTATGAATACTAGACATTATTTTATGGCATAGTCATTAATAGAAACAGGAGCATAAGATGGATTTTTTTCCTGAATGATGAACCTCCAATAGAATTATTTAAGTTCTTACTTGAATGTCAAATCTGCCCTCATTTAAAACATGTGCAATGCCATGGTTCTAAAGGGAATGGAAAAATGCAAACAATGGCAGGCACCAAAGACAATAGGACTGCACAGATTTTAACAAAGGGCAGAATTTGGACTCCAAATTATTAGCGGTGAGTGATGCACAAACCAGAAAAAAAAACTGTTTGATTCTCAAAATCTAGGCTGAGCTTTCAGGACTATATGTTACATGTAAATCAAGCACATCTGAGAAGGACCTTGAGACACAGTAAATATAGAACACCATGATGCTATTTTATAATCACTTTTTCTAAATAGAATCACACTTTAAAACCTGGTGAGGACATTTTGGTAATTGTTTTATTTATTTGCTTAATGGACAAAAAGAAGTAGTAAGAAAAAATAAAAACAAATACATGCCTATATTCTGTGCTTCAGGATATAGATGTTTGAAAAATGAAAAATAAACACACACAAACACCAAACACACACATACACACTTTTCAAAAACCAGACTCTCTGTGATTTGAAAAAATAAAAAGAGATTAGGGCATATTTACTGGTATTAAAAAAGTACTGGGAAGATTGATTTTTGTATCAATATTAATACCATACAACTGGAATGCTGCCAGTTTATTATTACATATACCATCTGGATAGAATTAAGTTAGTGACTCCAACAAACTGAGAGATATCTCATACTGTACATTTTTTTAAATGGCATGGTGTTCAACGGTAATAACACATCCTTACATGAAAACTGATTCAATACAGGTTAACTTTAAACAGAAGATGAGGGTTTTGTGTTTGTTTGTTTTTGTGATGTCTGTTATTTCAGGTTTTCAAGGGAAAATAAGAGCTATGGTTATTCAAACATACACACAAATTAGCATACCACATAGGTTAAAAACTGTATTTTTCTACATTGCTTGTAGTTTTTCTTTAATCTAAGGGTGTTTTAGTTAGAAACTTAACAGATGGTTAGGATTTTTCATAAGCTGTCATTTTTCATAAGCTGCTCCACATCTTTTTTTTTTTTTTTTTTTTTTTTTTTAAGTAGTAAAACTTGCTTGGATTAAATTAAAAGAACCTGAACTAAAGCCTCTGCTGTTTGGATTGCTAAAACACATGAAAATAAGAATCCTTGATCCCAAGGTTACATGTCCAGTCCACATGATTAAACCTGGCCTTAAGTCTTGGTCAACAACACAGCTTCTCTCCCTCTACACCCAACCATGGCATAAGCACACCGAACTGGTATGAAAGACAGACCATCAGGGCCAGGAACAGACTCAATACTGTTATTTCAGTGGAGACCTCACAAGTAAGATACTTGGTCTGTAATACAAGCAAGATGCTACCTGTGGCACTGATCTCAGTTCACTTCCGCTAGTCATTACGTACCAGAAAGGTGTGCTGAAGATGGTGCTGAATGTTAGAGAGGAATTAAAAGCAGATACAGTTTGTTTGTTTTTAATGAAAATAAGATGAATACTCTTCATAGTTCCTCACATTATTGCAAAGCATATAGCATCATTATAAGCCTTTAAGTACTTTAGCATCAAAAGGCAAACCAGTTGGGGAAAAAATACTTCCACTTCAGAAATGTCATTTTTGAAAATGTACACAGAGGTTAAATTTTTGCCTTATCTTCTTTCACCTCTTCAGTGGTCTCTTTTCTTAAACCCTGTTTCTGCAATTAGCCAGACCCCTGCTACCAGGCTAAGCCCCAGTGGAATCACATGCAGTTGCAGAATTGAAGGCCAAATTTCCAAGATTGACCAAAAATAGCTATCAGTTCTTTATCAAAGTCAAAAGTAATAGGAAGATGGTGCAGGTTTGAAGCAGACTGCAGGAATCCATGGCTACAAATTTTAAAGCACTCTAGGAAATTTAGATAACTATTTTCCATTAAAAATAGTTGACATCCAAATATTTCTGATACAAACATTTTCTTTAAAAAATTATTCTACAATTGGTCAGAATCTGAAATGTCCCTTTGTTCTGTCCAAGGATATCAACACAAATCTAAACATACACCACAGAAAATTCAAACTAATCACTGGATCTGGATTCATATCCAATCCCTAGCTCGCTCTACTTTAATGGGATGAATTTGAACATTAAATTTGAAATCCCAAAACTTTGGGGAAATTTGGATTTGGATCCAGATTTCCCACTATCCACCTGTGGAAGCATTTTGATTCTGTGTTTTGGTTCCACTTGTAGTAAACAATTAAAGTTTGTATCCAGAGTCAGTTCCAGTGTTTTGGTTTGTGACCATCTCCTATATACACAGAGAGCCTCAAAAAAGAGTCCAATGGTCTAGGGACAAAAAGGACTGAAAAGCCATAGAGTCTCATTACATTACATCTTGTCAGCTAAACAGCAACTGTCATATATTGGCATAAAAGCCAATATGTCAGAATGCTGACAGGCAGAGCTGAGATTAGAGCTCAGGAGTTTCTTGCTCTCAACCCCATGCTTAGAACATTAGCTGATGCTGTGGATGGGAGAACCTGTGCTTTGACACCTGCAGAATTGATCACCTTTGAAGGGACTTCTCAACCATACTCCTGTGACTGACAGAACTAGTGCACGGATTAAGCATGTAGTAGTTTTATTCTTTAAACAAGTCTGATAATTATTACATTATCAAAGCAGTTGTTTATTTCTTTAAACACTTCACCACTTGCCTCTGCAGAATCTTCTGCACTGTTGTGGAACAGGGTGGCATTTTTTAAAGCATTTTCCTTCCATTGGAATAAGGAAGTTCAGTGTTGACATATCTGTTACCTGGATTAGCAGTTGAGGTGTATTCCTATGCTGTACTGTGGATATATGTAGCAGCAATGCTCAGTAAATTTTTCTCTCTCTCTCATCATTTAGAAGGGATTCATAATACACATTCATTAGGTGTAGGTTTATCCAGTGTAACCGAGTATAACATCTTACAAAGAAAGGCTATTTTGTTTTGTGCTCAAAGCCTACATAATAATGGAGGATTCTTTCTCTAGCTGATTTCCAAAAGAATAATGGTTCGGTACTTCCAAAAATGTCCTTAATAAAAAAAAATTGAACTGTGAATCAACTATAGCAAGGATTTAAAAAGATTTTTCATAGTGTGGACCACCTCTCAATAAAAAGATTGTTTTGCGGCCACTTCCGCTTCCATTTGCAATCGTATAACAGCTTTGTGTTAATTAAGCAATTACTTACATGGAAAAGTAAAAGAATGTAATGACGGTTAAACTATCTTTTAATACAATTTAACAACTGAAAATGAGGAAGAGAGCCAGCATCATGTGAGCAGACAGCTCTCCACAGATTACCAGCAAATGCTTCATGGACTACCAATTTGAGGTGATATCTCTTAAAAAATAAACAGCATATACAGTCTTCTTTTCTCATATCAGACAGCAGCTAGAAAACTGTTTCTGCTTCTCTTCTTATTAGGTTGGTAATACAGTCTATTTTACCTGGCTGCCAACTAAGGTGACAGCCTTTATTATGGCTCTCTTGTACAATTACCACAAAGCTGGTAATGCACTAGGCTTTCACTCTTGCTTCATGGGGGTGTGGGGGTGATTTTACAGTCCTATTAATAATCAGCTAGAAAAGTTAAGGGCTCAAAGCCAAAGGGAGAGCAGCCATTGTTATTACAGCATAACAGTTTACATAAGCATAACTTAATGGGTTTTAAACATGCGATATATATTTTAAACACAATGCTCATGATGTCCCAAGTTAGTGAAGTGGTGCTGAGGAAATGCCTGGCTTAGTATTAATGACACTGTTAGGCTGCTTAAAAAATCTCTCTTTAAAATCTTTAAACGGGCTGTTGGATGCGTTTTCAGCCGAGACAGGATTTGCATGGCTCCTTGGCAAGCCAGAGGCTCTCCTTGTGAAGTGTTGTCTGTGTATCACAAGGGTCCAGTGTAAACTCATCTCTGTAATCTTGTCACACCTTTTGTTCCATATACATGGGAGATGCTTTGGGGTGCAGTGCCATCAATATGATAACCAGCTCTATATCTCCTGTTTGGAGTCTCACTGCTGTCCCATTGTCTGGATGAAATAGGTACCTGGATGAGAAGCACGGAACTAAGATTTATTCAGATGCGATGGTGAAGTTGTTAATTGGCTGAGGGAAGCACTTGAAGGAATTAACAAGAGCTTTGTCCTTAACTGAGGGCATTTGTTCTCTGGTTACCAAGATGTGGCACCACCTTGGGATGCTGCTGGACTCATCCCTGCTCCTGGGCCTCCTGACTAGTAGTGGAAATGCCCAATTCCATCTTTGGCTAGTCAAGTGACTATGCCCTTTTCTCTCAAAGTTAAACCTAGCCCAGGATTTCCATGAGGATTATTGCCAGCACAGACTTTTGAAATGAATTTTATCTGGGGATGACTCTCAAGGTCATCCAGAGTCTGAATGTGGTTCAGGAGACAGTAACCCACCTTTTAAGAAGAGTACATCACACTAGCACTTAATTCCATGTCCAATTCTGCATCCTGGCTCTTATTGGCAAAATCCTAAATGGGGGAATGAGGCCACCTTTCACACTAATTCAATTTGGTGGCTGCCATTAGTATGCATGTTTTGGCTGTTGTACCCCAGGCTGTCTTTTCTGAGATTTGGGGACAGGGTATTTGCGGTGGAACATCTTGACTCTGGTGGAATTCAGGTAGCAGGCTGAGCTCAAGTGCTGTCACTTTCAAGGCATTTCTTGGTACAGTTTTTTTTTTCTGACTGGTGGTATGGAACTGGTCTGCCGTCACCAGGAGCTGATCCCTTTTAGGAATATCATTTTGAGTGAGAAAGGAGGGGAGAAGGAGAGTCATAACCTCTTGATGAGTAATTCATGTGCTTCATAACTATGGAAAAAGTACCCAACTCCTACAGTAAAGTGCATCTCAAAATAATTATTAATAATAAACGTGTACTTAAATTTTTGGAATCCCCTCCAGACACAACACAGTTTGGATAAAATTACTTTACAAGCACATTGACATATTGCACAATTATTTTCATAGTGGGGCTCTGGGATGTCAAGATTGTTCAGGTATTTAATTTTTTGTTCATGAAAGGCCCGATGTTCAAGTCAGAGTACAGGATTTGTCAAATCTGAATTGTTACCTTTAAAACCAACAACTAGGACTTCTAAAGGATGATACATTGCTACAAAGTGGCATATTGCATAGCCACCCTATATAGCTGGAGGGCTTTTCTTTTGCATTTAGACAGCCGAAATCAAATTATTTTTCACAGCTGTCATGAAATATTGTTAACTATTTTCTAAGAATAGAGAAGAAAAGAAAAATATGATGGTAAAAATACACTAAAATTAAAGCAAGTTAAAGGATTTCTTTTTTATGTGGTGACTCTCCCTTCCATCCCTATTTCTTCTACCAGTGGTTTCAAAGAATACTTCACATTGTTCTTCTGACCATATGTCCAGAGTCTGTATTCCCTGCATAGCCAATATTCCCATTGCCTCTCACAAAAGTTTTCAGTATAGTGGCTTTTATCTATAAAGAATGCAGGAGCAACTAGTAGGTGTTCCTTTCATGCGTCTTCCAGAGGATATGACAATGATTCCTACTTCTTGAATGCCCCTCTCTCCCACTTTGGAAGACAAAACTATAGATTTAGTATTGTAAATACATAATTAGTTCAACACATCACCAGAGTAACAAAATTTTCAACCAAGTCCTCTCTGTTTGGTAGCTGGAAAACAGAAAGCTATAGATGCTGACAATTTCCCAGACAAGTAGTGTAAATTTGCCATGTGAAAAAATTGTTTTAAATACGTATGTTGTACCTACAATATATATATTATATATATATGAAATGCAGATGACTTGTATCAATTTGGTTAGTTCCTGTAAAATGTATGTGGTATAAAACTAGATGTATTTTAAATATACTTAAGATACTTATATTTAAATTAAGAAAGAAAACATCTACTTAAAATACACTTAAAACATTAATTTAATACCAAGTGTTTGAATTGATATGGAACTTTTATGGTTTTGGGATATTCATTTCAGTTTGGGGAAATGGAACCAGGGAAGCACAGGCTATAATGGTTATTGGTGCATGTTCTTTGAAACCCCAGAACCAAAAATGTTATATGGGAGCAAATAAGCAGATCTATTTCCCACCAAAATCCAACAATAAACACAGGTCATTACTAATTTATATGATCTATATGCCATCGAACACAGCGTGTCACAATAGTAATGATAATACTTCATAAACTTAGACAGGATTCACAGAGTTAGACTGCTCCTCACTTTTGTAAATATGTCACCAAAGCATTGCTGAATCTCACCTGGGTACTCACAGCACAAAATAAATTTTCCAAATACAAATTGGTTGGCCAGCCACTTATATACTCCATGGCAGCTATATTTGTTTGTGTTGACCACAACACAATTTGTGTTGACACATGCTGAGTTTGTGAATCCCAAACTGAAATACAATAACAATCTCCATTTTCCTTTTAAATAATTCATGCTGTGCTACTAAGACTGCAAGGGAAAACAAATTAAAAAACATGCCAACCCAGCATTAACAAAGCCCAGTCATATATAAGACTATGTGTTTACCAGCCTCAGAGCAGAATTAAATTCAGAGATGAGAGAAACTCAAGAAGTTCGGCCCTTATAAGCTTATCTGAAACCTATAGATTACCCCACCACACCATACTGGTCTCTGTACCATCTCTTGACAGGGTGAAACAGCTAGGAAAGAGTTAAGGGGTGCCTGCCTGTCACCTGACTCAGCAGAGAATTGAAGGTAGGGGGTATATCCTCTTTCTGGGGCTGTTAGAGGCAAGAGTCAAGGGAATTATTTCCTTTGGTGTTACTTCATGAGTTTGTGTGTGTCTGAATAACAAATTCTGCCCTCAGGCAAGGGCATGAAACAGACTCCAGTGAGCCACTGTTTTTTTCCTGGACTGGTGGGAGAGCCCTCCAACTTACAAATAGCCATTCACCAAAACATGCCATATGATAGACTAAGTGGCCCCAACTCTCCTACTTGGTTGTGTCTTCTTGCAAGGAAGGAAAAATCCTAACCCCTTCAGCATGCTTGGTGGAAGGGCTGATCTTACCTCAGGTTTCATTGGGGGTCCGCCAGGAAGGACCACTCCTTTTCAAATTCTGGATGGTTTCCAGAGGGATGGGGCAGAGTAATAAGTGGCCCTACCTTACCTCATTGTCACAGGAAGAATCACAGAGGAACTCGTTGCTTCCACCATCCCACTGGGTTCTCAGGAAAAGACCTACTCTATAAGTCATGATTACTGGTTGTTAGAAAACTATAAGAAACTGAAAAAGACACGTTAGAAGGGAAACACATTGGCAATGTTAGCTATAGATATCACTGTGCTACTATTAAAGCGATGGTCCACTTACAAGACTCCGAGCCAGATTTCTTCCTTCACTTCCTTTTTAATTTCCTCATTAAGACTTGATTCAGTATGGTAGGTAAGCACGTGTTGAATTTTAACACTAGTCCCCGTGATGTTAATGGAGCTACATACATCTTATAAGTTAAGAACATGCTCAAGTACCTTTCTGAATTGGCGCCTAAAAGGACATTGCTTGTCAAAGTAAATACAAAACCTTTAGACAAGATTAGAAAGATTTCATTGACATTAATTTCATCCTGAGTAAAATTGTGTGTGTGTGTGTGCACATGCGCGCACACGTGCATGCATGAAGTTTTATGTCTAATCCTATTTTAATCAACCCAATTTGAGTGGATTATAAAACATGGTTTTATTTTTACTTTCCATTCAGAAATACCTTTCAGGAATAAGTGAAGTTGACATAAATTCTACGGATCCTTCTTTAAACACCTAAACATGTTTGTATGAAATATCAGAAGTGTTGTTTCCAGTACATCAATGCACGAACCCAGTTTGCAGTAATTTCAATAAGGTCAAGTTCAGCTGTAATTAGAATAACATGGGATTTATCAGTTTTATTATCCGAAAACACGGACCTGAACATGTTTTTTTATGTACATTCACTCTATTAGTACTTGTTTTCAATATATACTTAACATGAGGGAATCAGGTCTGCAGGGCAGCTTTTATTATATTTGGTTTCAAAGATAAAGTAATACTTCTGGCCAAAAACTTTTCTAAATATGCATAATTCCTAGATGCTCAGAAAGCCCTTGAATTATACAGTACCAAACCAGTTTATTCAATTTAACATTTATACATGGGAGGCTCCTTCCAAGTTCAACTTTAAGTCTTGCCTTTTTATTACTAAC
Organism: Chelydra serpentina; assembly: GCA_037349315.1. Taxonomy (NCBI): domain Eukaryota; kingdom Metazoa; phylum Chordata; order Testudines; family Chelydridae; genus Chelydra; species Chelydra serpentina. The sequence continues at coordinate 37,624,378 of JBAIAC010000042.1, forward strand.
TCAACTTCAAATCAAACCAGCCCAGTTAGTTTTAAATCTTTCAGTTCATCAGTTATAAAGTATATTATTCCTCAGTCAGCTCTAAAGGGGCTTCTTTCTATATCCCACTGGAAATCTTAATTAGCAAATATGTCTTTTCCAATAGCATTTAAAATCAATAGTAATTAGGACATTGCTAAATAATTTGTGATCAGATAGAGCTTTCTGACTATTAAAAGATGCACTGGATATAATGGGATGCTTAGTGTGCTCGTTGTTGGTGAATTCCACTACTTCAGAGCAAAGTGGAGTGTGAGTACTGAAGAAACTTTTGGTGAGATTTTGTATGCACTGAAGTCCTTTTTTATATAGGAACTACACCGAGAGGAGGCATAGATTTCTTCCACACTCCCTATTTGTGGATGTAGGAAAATATAGGAGTATTAGGGGAATATACAATGGACCAACTATGATATAAAATCTGCCTGTGAGAAATTAGCCCAATAAAATTATAACATTACCATCACAATAGTTTCTTTATTTATGCTACACAGTTGTTGGCTGATAACAGGTGTCTAGATTCTCTGTCAGGGAACCAAGCCAGGGCAGGTTAAGGCTGGAACTGGTTGAAACCAGTTGTCTTTTTTTGGAAAATACTTGGAACTGTAAGTATGCATTCATGAGAAGACGTTACTTAGGATTCTGTAGGTTAGAGGCAGGTCAGCTTCATGAGTTCACGGTTCAGTATGTATCCACAGAGCAGCCACCCTGCCATCACAATCATGTTTGCACATTCATACCCATGATGCTGCCTTTTTGTACCATACGTTCTGAGCAACTCTGGGCAGCTATCCTATAGCACTGCATCAGGAGATAGAGTTCATGGAGAACATGAACCTGTATCCTGTGCATACCTGTGAACAGTGGTACCTGTATCATGAGACACAATGAACTCCACGGAGGTAGAACAAGCCAACATCTGGACACACCTCAGATGCCTTGTGATTACTTATTGTAGAAACCTTTCTTTTTTGAGAGTTCATCCTGTGCTCCATTTTGATGAAATATCTAGGAAATGGTGTTGGATCCTGGGAACTTCTGGAACTTTTCCCTCTTTCCAAACATTCCTCTGAGCTTTCTGAAGACTCATAGAAGACCTACAGATATCCCTAAAAGCCGGTGCTTCCGGGAGCTGTGAAAGGAACTATGGGATATAAAATCCAGAGCACAACTGAAATGGTGAAGCGGGGCATAAGTGTGAATATGTAGGAAAATTGCACCTAAAACAGCATGACTAACAAGGATGTGCTACATTATCGCTAGGATTTCTTTTATTCCTGCTGTATTTAAAAAATTCCATTTTGTTTTCCATAACCTTACTGACAATAGATTTTTCATTTATACTTTCAGCTGCCCTTTTCAATTGCTTGTATTTAATAATTGCTAATTCACATTTATTTATTTCAATTTCTCTGATGAAGACCAGAAAAATGTATGGATGCTCTGAAAAACACTAAGATGAACTTCAGCCTGGAACCAGTGAATGTGGAGGTTTTTATACAATTTCTATTGTATGGACTTTATTCAAATGTAGTGTTTGTGTATTGACAGTTTAAAGGAATATATATATGTCTTGTTTGAGTTTTATGTCATATGAATGCTGTGTATTGTGGTCTGAAGGTAAAAAAGACCCCAGAGAGACCCCATTTTAATTGTGGGTGTGGTTGGACCAGTTATTTCATTGCCCACAGACATAGAGCTAACCAACTTGTGACAGAACTGATCAATGATCCATTCATCCTGCTTTCCTGATTCTGACAGTTCATTATATTGAACATCACTGAAAGGCCAAAGAACATATTTTCACCTGGTCCATTGTGAAATGTAATTGCCATTAGTTCTCACAAAGGCTACAGGAAACTGCACATTATTAATGGCCAGGTAGAGTGCCAATGGGGATTAATGGGGTGGCTGGACATGGTGTCCATTTAAGGTCCCTTTCAGGCCTACATTTCTAGGATTCTATGATTTACACATTTTTAATTGCTAAAATGGTTTAGAACCATCAAATTATGCTGTAGGTAGCCTCTGTAATTCTGTGATCTTATTATTGTTACTCCCATTCTCCTCCCTTCCTCCTCTTGCTCCCTACTGTTTGTAATACTCATTTATTGTGTATTGTCATAAACTATTGTAAAGTATATCAGTAGGACTTCAAGACAGGGACTGTGTCTTCCTATGGGATTGTACAGCATCCAGTACAATGGGACTCCAATCCTGGTACGTAGTCTATACATTGTCATAAAATGCCACAGGTTTCCCAGCTATGGAATGTCCATCAAGAGAGAAATTGGTTTGGGCACTCAGACAAATAAGATATTAGTTCTGTACTTGCAAAGACTGTTAAAATAATTTCATGATACTGGCACTGTGCCATTTACACTGGTGGTGAATTTTTCTCCCAGTGTTCAGAAAATGATTTTATATTTATCACATTCTTGGGTTATGAGATTTACAACGAACACCGTTTCAGAAACTCCTCTGTGAGTGGTTTGTATATTCCATTGGCTCAGTAACCACTCTCCCTAAGGGTATGTCTACACTACGATAGTGTAGTGTAGTTCGATTTTACTTAAACCGATTTTTTGAAACCGATATTACAAAGTCGAACGTGTGTGTCCACACTAAGCACATTAATTCGACGTTGTGAGTCCACAGTAACGGGCAAGCGTCGACATTCCAAGCGGTGCACTATGGGTAGCTATCCCACAGTTCTCGCAGTCCCCGCTGCCCTTTGGAATTCTGGGTCAAGCCCTCAATGCCTGATGGGGCAAGAAATGTGTTGCGGGTGGTTTTGGGTAACTGTCATCATTCAACCCTCACTCCCCCTTCCCTCCATGAAAGCGGCGGCAGACAATCATTTCACGCCCTTTTCCCTTGATTGACAGCACGGACGCCATAGCGCCACGAGCATGGAGCCCGGTGAGATCATCGCAGCAGTTATGGCTGTTGTCAACACCTTGCGCCTTATTGTGCACTTTATGCAGAGGCAGATGTTGAGAAATCAGGCGAGCAGGCTATGGCAGCGCGGTGACAACAGTGACGATGACAGGGATACAGACCTCTCTCAAAGCCCAGGGCCCCACAAATTGGACATCCTGGTGGCAGTGGGTCATGTTGATACAGTGGAACGCCGATTCTGGGCCCGGGAAACACGCACAGACTGGTGGGACCACATAGTGCTGCAGGTCTGGGATGAATCCCAGTGGCTGCGAAACTTTTGAATGCGTAAGGGCACTTTCCTGGAACTTTGTGACTTGCTGTCCCCTTCCCTGAAGCGCCAGGACACCAGGATGAGAGCAGCCCTGACAGTCCAGAAGTGAGTGGCCTTAGCCCTTTGGAAGCTTGCAACGCCTGACAGCTACCGGTCAGTCACGAATCACTTTGGAGTGGGCAAATCCACCGGGGGGGGGAGGGGGGTTGCTGTGATGCAAGTAGCCAACGCAATCGTTGAGCTGCTGCTATCAAAGGTAGTGACCCTGGGAAATGTGCAGGCGATAGTAGATGGCTTCGCTGCGATGGGATTCCCAAACTGTGGTGGGGCTATAGACGGAACGCACATCTCTATCCTGGGACCAGACCACCAGGCCAGCCAGTACATTAACCGAAAGGGCTACTTTTCAATGGTGCTACAAGCACTGGTGGATTGTAAGGGCTGTTTCACCAACATCAATGTCGGATGGCCGGGAAAGGTTCATGACGCTCACGTTTTCAGGAACTCTGGTCTGTTTAGACTGCTGCAGGAAGGCATTTACTTCCCGAACCGGAAAATAACTGGGGATGTGGAGATGCCTATAGTGATCCTTGGGGACCCAGCCTACCCACTAATGCCCTGGCTCATGAAGCCGTACACAGGCGCCCTGGACAGTGATAAGGAGCTCTTCAACTACAGGCTGAGCAAGTGCAGAATCGTGGTGGAGTGTGCTTTTGGACGTTTGAAAGGGCGCTGGAGAAGCTTACTGACTCGCTCAGATCTCAGCAAAACAAATATCCCCATTGTTATTGCAGCTTGCTGTGTGCTCCACAATCTCTGTGAGAGTAAGGGGGAGACGTTTATGGCGGGGTCGGAGGTTGAGGCAAATTGCCAGGCTGCTGATTACATGCAGCCAGACACCAGGGCAATTAGAAGAGCATAGCGGGACGCGCTGCACATCAGGGAAGCTTTGAAAACTAGCTGACTGACCAGGGTAACTAGTGACTCTTACGTTTGTTTAACCTTGAGGTGAACCTGCCCCCGTTTGTTTACTCTGTTTATATTGCCTATCCTCTCCAATTACCAACCCCCTTCCCCCCCTTCAAACACACCTTCCTTTGAAAAGAAAATAAAGGCAACATCGTTCAACAAAAAAGTATTTTTTATTCAAGATTTTTCAGTAAAGGGAGGGAACTGGGATGGAGGCTAGGATGGGGTGTGGGTGGAGGGAGGGAAAGAACGCTTCAAAACTTGGGGAATGACAGCCTTCTACTACTTGAGCAGTCCGCTGGGGTGGACTGGTTGTTCACACGGAGCCTGCCACCCCTCGTTTTTGGGACTTTGGGTGAGGAGGTTATGGGACTTGGGGGCGGAGGAGGGCGGTTATAGATGTGCTGCAGCGGCGCTCTATCATCCTGCTTCCGTTCCTGCAGAACATCCACCAGACGCCGGAGCATGTCGGTTTGCTCCCGCAGTAGCCCAAACATCGCCTCAGTCACCCTCTGGTCTTCCATCCGCCACCTCTCACCTTGAGCGTTCCTCCTGTCTTCACGAGCGTCCTGCCTGTCCTCACGGGCGTCCCGCCTGTCCTCCCGTTCGCTGGCCGCTCGCTTGTACTGCGAAATTGTGTCCCTCCACTCATTATGCTGGGCTACCTCAGTGCGGGAGCACTGTATTAGCTCAGAGAACATGTCGTCTCATGTGCGTTTCTTTTGCCACCTTATCTGTGACAGCCTTTGGGAGGGAAATGCCGGGGGAAGCCGAGAGACAATTGCAGCTGTGGGATGAAAAAAAGGGAGTGAATTCATTAAAAGATACATTTTTCAGAACAATGAATATAGTCTTTCGCGATGAACAAGACCATTCACACTACCTATCACATGTACTTTCAGTATAAGGTCGCATTTTGAATCTTTATATTGAGTGCCTGGGGTTTTGGTGTGCAGAGCACACAAGCGGGGCCGGGGAATGGAATTCGGCTAGCAGGCGGCCATGGTAAGCCGTAGACGTTTGGCTGCTCAAAGCTTACTGAACAGCAGCACCCTCCTTTCCCGTTCCAAGCAGAGCTCCTAGAGTTGGCCAGTTACTGCTGCGCTGTGCGGATTAACATGCAGCGGCAGAAACCACAGTAACCCCAGCCATTCCATTCTCTGGGATGGCCGCTGTAGCCTTCACCCCACTGCGTGGCTGTTCTAGGGGAAGATCCCTGCTAGGTGACCGCGAACCGCTCAGCATGAACGGTCCGCCTCCCCGCCCCCACCACTTGGCTGGTTTCAGGGAAGATCCCTGCTAGCTGACCGTGAACCGCCCAGCATGAACTGTCCCCCTCCCCACACCCACCGCTTGGCTGGTCTCGGGGAAGATCCCTGCAAGCTGACCATGAAACGCTCAGCATGAACTGTCTCCCTCCCCACACCCACCGCTTGGCTGGTCTCGGGGAAGATCCCTGCAAGCTGAGCACGAACCGCCCAGCATGAACGCTCCCCCTCCCCGCACCCACCACGTGGCTGGAAACTGCTGGGTGGATTTTTTAAAAGGCACAGGCAAACAGTCCCCGTAATAAAATTCACCTAATTCCAACCAGGTCACCATGACTAATATCACTATGATGAGGATTACGCAGACAGAGAAAGAACGGATGTTGCGTGAATGCCAGCAAACACCGGGGCCATATGCCGCCATGCTTTGTCAGGCAATGATACCGGAGTACCTGCTACTGGCCTGGCGCGGTAGTCTCCTACCATGGAGGACGCAATAAGGCCGCTCTCCCCAGAAACCTTCTGCAAAGGCTTTCACAGTACCTTCAGGAAAGCTTCATGGAGATGTCCCAGGAGGATTTCTGCTCTATCCCCACACATGTTAACAGACTTTTTCAGTAGCTGCACTGGCCACGAATGCATCCAAAGTCCTCAGGTCAAATTACTCATTAAAAACCCAGTGCTTTAATACCATGTCTATTCTATTCAAAAGATACACTCACCTACTGTTCCTTCTCCTGATTCACGGTCCGGGATACCACCTTGGGAGGGTTCGTAGGGGATCTCTGTCAGGGTAATGAAGAGATCCTGGCTTTTGGGGAAATCAGTGTTCAAAGCGCTGTTGACTAACTCATCCTCCTCATCTCCTTCCTCATCTTCCCCGTCCGCAAAAACCTCAGAGGAAGTGACCGATGAGAATACCCCATCGTCGGAGTCCACGGACAGGGGTGGGGTAGTGGTGGCGGCCCCCCCCAGGATAGCATGCAGCGCAGGGTAGAAACGGCATGTCTGGGGCTGAGACCCGGAGTGTCCGTTGGACTCTTTGGTCTTCTGGTACGCTTGTCTCAGCTCCTTAATTTTCACGCGGCACTGCGTTGCATCCCTGCTGTATCCTCTGTCCGTCATGGCCTTGGAGATTTTTTTGTAAATTTTCGCATTCCCTCTTTTCCATCGTAGCTCTGATAGCACGGATTCATCTCCCCATACAGCTATCAGATCTAACACTTCCCGATCAGTCCATGCTGGAGCCCTCTTTCGATTCTGGGATTGCATGGTCACCTCTGTTGGAGAGCTCTGCATCGTTACCAGTGCTGCTGAGCTCGCCACGATGTCCAAACAGGAAATGAAATTCAAACTGGCCAAACAGGAAATGGAATTCAAATGTTCCCGGGTCTTTTCCTGTGTGGCTGGGCAGAGCATCCGAGCTCGGACTGCTGTCCAGAGAGAGCGACAGTGGTGCACTGTGGGATACCTCCCGGAGCTATTAGCGTCAAATTCCATCCACACTAACCCTAATTCGACATAGCCATGTCGATTTTAGCGCTACTCCCCTCGTCGGGGAGGAGTACAAAAATCGATTTAAAGAGCCCTTTATGTCGAAATAAATTGCTTCTTTGTGTGGACGGGTGCAGGGTTAATTCGATTTAACGCTGCTAAATTTGACATAAACTCCTAGTGTAGACCAGGCCTAAGAAAGCGTCATTAGCAGAGAATTGTGTACTGTGGAGTCAGAGGTGCATGTACTAGGATTTAACATGTTGGCTGAAAATAATGAGCAGTTTTGCTAAACTTAGCATGGGCATATTCTGTCTTTATATGATCTATTTTCACAATTAATATACAAGTGATCTCTGAGAACAAATTATTTCTGTAGCTGTAGTCTTGTTGCTAACGAAGTCCTCTAACATCACTTATATGAAGTATTTAGTTGCTATTGTGTAATAAAATCTAGCATTCCTGTGAATCCTAATTGATTTATTTAGTCATATTAGCAAAAAGTAATGTATGATTCTCCACTTAATCTAGGTGGAAAACATGATCATGTTTTTTCCAGAATAAGCAAAGCATTATTAATCCATTTCTGGTGCATAGAGTACTTTCCTTATTAAGGTACTTGTCATGGATAACCCGGTTACAGTACTTTTTGTCATTCTATTTTCAAGTAAGATATTAGCCAAAACTTGTCACCGTTGACAGTCAGACAATGATGGTGAGACAATCTGTGTGTGCAAAACAAGAAAATAAAAACTTGTAAGCACAATGTCTGAAAACAGTGCGGATCTATACATCAAACTCTTGTAATTATAGACAGCTTTCAAACACTGCAAATATATATTGTTTTTAACCCAGGAATTTTCAACACAAAGATTTAGTCTCCTTTTCAGAATAGAAATAGAAGAGCTTTATACTATGTGCAGCTTCTAAAGACAGTTATAATTAACCGTTTAATCCATTGGTTATTTTTAAGTCTTTGGAATTGCAATTTTATAAAACAGAAATTTAGGGCTGAGTCCAGCAGGGTGTTGAGTGCGTCGTACTTTTTGCTGAGCACGTTCTAGAAACAGACAATGAAAATCCACTTATTACAATAAGAACTTCAATTCCTTTATAACAAAGTAGTTGTAGCTCTTGGCACATAAAAGGATAAAGAGAGAATAACTTGGAATCTGTTAAAATAAATAAATAAATATAACAGATTAAAATTAATATAACACAAAAGATGGGAGACAGAGAATTGGTAGGAGAATAGAGGTCAATGAATACATCTGTTGATATTGTATATAAGCTGGAGGCCAAGTTTTAATATGTTAGAGGAGGCATTAAGAGTGCTTTAGAGCAAAGTAAACAAACTATAATGCCTCTTTAAAAGGAAAGTCTGAGGAGCAAGAAGTGGTCAATGTATTTACACAAGAGAATGTTCAAAATTCTGAGAGTAAAAAAAGAACTGTGTTGTGTTTGAAAGGCCACATGAGTGTCAAAAACAAAATAATCAGTTAAGGCTCACAGGGGAAAGATTAGTGCAGCAAAACAGACTTTTAAGTTAATTACTGGAATTAGGGGGAATAAACAGGGCTTTGAAAAATCTGAGAGGTAAATTTTTGGTCTGAGCCTGTAAGGGCCGAGTGGTTTCAACGCCCATTAATTTCAAAGGGATTGGAGTGTGTTCAGCACTACCATAGGAGCAGGCTCTAACTGCGGAGGAGAGCAGTGTTAAAGATAATCCTAAAATTACGCTTTTTAAAATTGTGTTTAACAAGAAAAATAAGGAGGGGGAGGTAGGGCAATTAGGATCTTGTAATTATTGAGTAAAAGCAGGCAAGAGATATAGTTGTATAAAGATGAACACTCACATGAACTGTTCCAGATGAGCTGCGTACCAGAGAATTAAAGGAAAACTGCAATGGAACAAAATAGTTGCTATTAATTTACTCTCATAGTAAAACACAATTAATTTAACTAATAATATTTTTAAATGTTTGCTATTTTAAATTTTGAATCTGATACAATTAGACAGAGTGTATCCATATTGTAGTCCCGATTGTGTCTATCACGAAAAGAAAATCTGAGCTTCACGTACATACATACGGAACAGCAGGAGTTGTGGATGGTTCTTTTTCTTCTTCTTCAAAAGGCTCAAAAGCTTGTCTCTCTCACCAACAGAAGTTGGTCTAATAAAAGCTATTACCTCACCAACGTTGTTTCTCTATGGCCAATTTGAGTCTAATAAGAGCATTTTATAAAAGTTATGCTTTTCACTTTTTCTTATAGCAAGGCCATGAGCTGTTGCCCATACTTTCTGGATCACTTTGTGGATCTCTCAATGAGATATCAAATGATTTTTTTCAAGGGATCATCATACAGTGGTCACCATTAAAAAGTCAGCATTTGCCAAGACTTATCACAGTTATTTTCCTTGATAAATAACGTACAAGAGAAACTGTCATATCTTAGATACAAGGACCACTATTCTCACTTGTCTTATATAATGCCTTAACATTTGCAGGATTGATGTTTAAGGGCAACTGAATCTGAGATATTACATTTCTCATATACAGTACACTGAATACAAATGGAACTCTGCATGGGCATAATGATTTGTTTGCATAGGTTCATTTGCAGGCATGGGGACATACATACCTAAACAATACTATCCCAGTATTTGTAGTATTCGAGGTATTCCCTGAAGAAAATATATGGAAGTAGAAGAAACACTACAAATATTGAGTTTACTTTGTGTTTCTAAGGCAAAACTGGCAAATTTGTAAGAGTGACCATGGTAGCAATTTGTTGTGTCTTTGGCATATGCTGACTTTGTAATGATAACCACTGTAGAATATGTCTACACTTTCACATGATATGAAAATCATAAGACAAAATGTTAGATTTATTTATTTTGTGTTTCACCTCAATCAGAGAAAGAAATATTATGTATCCATGAAATCAGTGGCACCCATTTCACAGCATTCACCCCAAGAGGCCAATTGCTGGTAACTCTAATTTAGGATCTATTCCTATAGTTGGCCAAAACAAACATTAATGTTCATCAGTTGGGTTGGTGACTGAGGACAGAAACCATTTTGAGGGTCTGGTTTCCATTTACACTAAGGCCTCTTCCCACCACTATGGCAGTGTAACATGTCATTAAAGTGGGCCGGTGCAGTGTAAAGAGGTTTAGTGTAAATGTGAATCATGCCCCGAATATTTTGATCTTTTCTCTACATTTCCTTTTTTACCCTCTGTCCTTCATTATAACTTTGGCTACACAGACAATGCTCTAGTTTTATTTGCTGCCTGGGCTATGTGCAGGGGCTTTAAAAGGAGATTTACATAACATGTTAAAGTGTTTCTCTGCTTGCCTGTATGACAGATTGATACAGCTATACTCCTGCTCCTAATGATTGCATTCAGCATTAAATTCAATGTTCTGGGTGTGCGCGCATTCATATTCTTGCAGTTTCCTGTGATGTTGTGATGACCATTGTAATGTTGTCTACAAAATATAATGCATGCATATTTCATGTTTAAATTCCCTCTTCCAGCAGGTAGTGCCTGCAAATTGTATGTATAAGCACCAGGAAGAGAAATATGCAGTTCTCTCTCATATTTAAATTGCAGGCAAACATTTATTCACTCAACTTGCTTTTACATGTTGCCCACCCCCAGCCTCTTCACAGTGCCAAAGATGCTAGCCTTCAGACTTTATTTGGTAGCCTCTCCCACAATCATCTTTGACTTATCTTCCATGCCAACTCTAATGTTTGAAATTGCCCTTCCTGAGATAGGCCAACATGCTACTACACTCTTCTCATTCACATTTCTTTGTAAGACACACTTCTGCCATGATACTTACAGGAAATTAGTCTCATAGACTTTAAGGCCAGAAGGGACCATCATTATCATCTAGTCTGACCTCCTGCACATCGCAAGCCACAGAACCTCACCCACCCGCCCACCCCTGCAGTAGGTCCATAATCTCTGGCTGAGTTATTAAATTCCCAAATCTTGATTTAAAGACTTCAAGGTGCAGAGAATACTCAATTTACTCACTATGAGTCACCTAATATTAACTTTGTAAATATTGCCTTGCATATGTGGCCATATGCACAATAAAGCAAAACATTATGTCGACCAACTTCTTTCCTCCCTCCCCCCACATTATTTTAGTCTGTTTGTTTGTTTTTTTACAATCAAAGGCCTTCAAGGCATCCCGATCACACTGTATGCATTAATATAATTAACAAATAATCTGATGAGTTGTGTTGTCACAGCTACCTTTGTATTTGTTCAGCATATGTGTATCTCACTGAAGTATATATTCTTCTTTCCCAGGATCTGTTGTAGTTTAAGGTACAAGTTTTCATACATTAAATTAAAAGCAGCAACTCCCACTAGAATTGATAGTTACCTCTCTCCCTCAATTTGTACCTGCAAAAAAATAATTTTAGATTTGCACTAAGATTCTGGCCATCACTAGATAATATATACCGACTAGCAGACTGATTCTCTAAATGTCAGTATCCATTAGCCATTTCTATAAATCTTAAATAATGAATGGCAAAGGGCAACTTCCTCAACCCTACTCTATTTTACAGTGCCAACTGTGCTGTCATTCCATGCAGAACAGCAGCATAGATCATTATCTTCCATTATTTTCTTCTTCAGAAATGGAAGTGATCTGAACAACACACCTGTAAAATGTTTCATGTACTTACTATATGTTGCATGTATGCTGACAATTTACAGAAGTATGATTTTAGAATCATAGAGGCTGGAGAGGAAAGAGACCAGTAAGATCACCCCATCCACCAGGCTGCCAAAGCAGGATTATTCTTTGTGCATATTTTCTAATGCTTTATGCTGTTTTGTTTATTCTGTCAAATTGGAGGATTGCGAGCGATTGCTATTTATGTAAGCAACCAGTTTAATTATAATGGGGGAAGGAGGCATAATTTGGCCTTCTGAAGGTCAGACTCTTTAGCTACGTTAATGGTAGCCGATTTCATCATGTACTGCACTTAGCAAGGACTTCACACTAATTAGATGGCACATGGGAGTTCAAAATATTTATTTTACAAGCAGCTGGCCCTGACTGGCTGTACTGAAAACTGTTAGCAGTTTAAGATGTAGTCACAAAAGCATGGTACTGAAGGGCCTGTGCCATAGAAACATTGTGCAATCTGAAATACATGTCTTATCAAATCAAATATAATAATAGCCAGATGTGATTGTCTTAATACCAGTGATATTGATCAGTGGATATTTATACAAAATATTATTTTAACTGTGCTTCAGCTAGAGTACCTGCAGCAAACCCTTCTGATGGATGTATGGGGAAGAACTGAAGGGCTCTAGAAGAATATTTGGATAGGGTAAATATATAGAAACACAGAAATCAGAGATCAAAAATACCAGTCGGAACATTCGGCCCATCTTTGTAAATGAAGAATTGATTAATCAATACAGTATATTTTTTGTGGCTTTTCCAATCTAATTTTAAAAGTCAAAAATTACAATGATAAAGGGGGTTCACTACTTCTTTTTGCAGATTATTCCAGTCTAATAGCCCTCACTATCCAGAAGATTTTCCTGATAGTCAGCCTAAAGTTTTCAATTACTCCTCTGCATCCTCTGTACATTGCCTTTTATAATTACCCTTTATTTATGGTCTCATATTCAGTTTTCAGTCCACATAATTATTGCCAAACTGAATTTTCCTATTAAGATTTTCCTGTATTGAAAAGACACAACTACTTTTACTACTGTACATTTTAATTTTCTTGGTGTATTCTTGGCTTACCTGGCTTCATATGATGAGAACAACTGACTGTAGGCCAGACTCTACTTGCTTTACTAATGCTAACTAGTATCTTATTCCAATGGAACTACTTGTGGGATAACATGCTGCCCATTGTGTGTAAAGGTGGCAAAATCTGAACCTATATAAACACATTTGGAAACACATTGGTGATGCTTACATAATGTCATGATGGGCACAATAGAAAACCATTAGAAAGTGCAGATAAACAGATAGAGGTGATAGAATCATTCAAGAAGTCATTCATTTCTCTTCTACTTTTGGAAAATTATAAACTTATTTTTTTCCATATTTGATGCATCCAGAGCTGGGTATGGTTGCAATTTCCACAAACTCTTCCTCCCAGTACCAAAAGTCAGGATAGATTTCAATACTGTTTACACCTGCACTAAGGAAATATTGGCAAAAAACGGAGAGGGCAATGGGCAAAATGACAAAACAGTTCTCTTCAAGACATCACACCCCATGAAAGAGCAGGGAATATGCTTCCTCACTGAAATACACTTATGCTGCTATTAATTTTTGTATTTGGCTTCTAGATGATGGGCACATTAGAACTACAAAGCCAGATTAATTGATGGTAGTTGCTGGACAGAAATACCATTTTCACAACCTTTTAATACTGAACTTCAAGAGCCACAATACAAATCTGACTAATGTTTGTCAAAATTAATTGGAAGTGAAACTACATTTCTATCAACATGTGGAGAAGCAGCTCCCTCAACCTTTGGTAGTAGTGGAGTCAACAACTAAAAACCACTCATTAGCAGCTGACTCCTTTGAGTTCCAGAGACAAAAGAAAGTTTGGTCATATTCTCTGATGCTTGTAAGCAATCTACTCAGCACACATTTAGCAGTGTGGGACATGCCTTCTGTGATAAACTAAATGGCTTTCTCCACATCAACACTGTGCTTGCTAAGGTGGGAGTTGCACTTCCTTCATTTCTAGTCTTCTTACTATAGAAGTCTGACCCCCTCAACTGATAAAAATCACAATATATCTCTATATCATTCTATTTGTGCTATAGGTTCTGATAGGTAGTAATATCTGTCAATGGAAATAGCAGAGATAAATCTGGCCAAATGTGCTCTTGGCAGAGCTCTGCCAAGATTAGCGGTTTCAATTTCACTGGGGTTCATCCAAGTCCTTTCTCCAATTTAGGGCTCAGGTGAGTTTTCATCTACTGAGATTCTCTTTCAGTTTCATGCTTGAAGAAACTGCCAAACTCACAGCAAAACTGCCATGATTTCTCTGGCTCTGAAAGAAAACTCCAGAATTTCACATGATGAATAGTCCCAAACCACAATCACAGATCCTTCTGAACTCAGGGAACTTTAGATCTGAATTACAAAGCATTGCTCATGCTGACCCCTAACTTCTACCCAGTTCATAAATAAATCCACATTCAGTAAAATAACATTAGTTTATCAAAAAGTTTGAAAATTTCAGCAAATCTTTGGGTGAACCTGATCCAAATTCTGATTTGATTATTTGGTACAATTTACCTGGTTTTATTAAGGAACTTTTACACATTTCTCTTTCAAATCTTTTTGGGAACATTTTTAATAGAAATTATTCATATCATTTTCTCTTAATGTTAAATAGACTTTATGTACATATATGTATCCTGCAAAATTAGTTGATGGTCATAACAAAAATTAAACAATTCTGAAAAAACAAATGAGAAATTGTATCTAATCTTGAAGTTGGGCATTGTTGACCTGCAGATCTTAGTGTGAACTAAGAAATACACTTCTGTAAACATTTGAACCTTCAGTTCATTAAATGTGTGCTGCCTGGTGACTCTCAGTATGTTCATATTATATTTATGGAATAATATAGATTCCTGGGAGTCAGAAAATAATACCTACAAATTTCTGGAAATACACCAATGATTGTTTAATATGTTCAAATTATTATTATAATTACATAAATTATTCTGTCACATGTTCTTTAATTCCACAGAAGTCAGATCCTGCACAGTCCTTCAGGCATAATTTTCATTAAGGTCAATGGGAATTTTGCTTGAATAAGAACTGAATAAAGACTACAGGATTTGGTCCCATAGCTTAAATATTAGTATGTTTCTGGCTGTACAGCTTGAATTCAACTAGTTTCTGTTTCTTAAACCTTTTAAGCAATTTCAGTTTTGCTGTTTTTATAGGATACTCCACCCTAGGACATTACAATCCCACATAAAAAATGTATTCTGCCAATTCATTGGGCTTGTGCATCAGTTGTCATCTGAGATTGCTGCATCGGTTGACCTCACGCATCTATTTTCAGTGGAACTTCAGGTTTTCATACCATGTCTTCTCGTTAATCTTTCTCTTCCGCGCTCAACACGAAGAAACTGAAAGTCTTCTCTATAAGAAATGGGGTTTTTGGCAGTTAGTAAAGAATATTTGCTTCCTTAACCACCTTGGTACCAGTATAAAATATTCTTTTTACTAAAGGAAAAAAAACTGCTAAACAATTAATACAGTTTAGTATGATGGTGTACCATTTTCATTCTTGGTTTCTTCTTTATGACAGCCTTTTCTTGTTTGTCCCTTCTCTGCTCTCCCCAAATCTCTCTCTCGTTACAAATTGAAATGGGCCTGAACTGCAAAGTCCAGATCCAACTCTGAACATATAGAAGGTTTTGGGAGTGTTCAGATCCAGAGGTTTGGACTGATGCCATCTTTTATAACATCTACAGAAACTATGGGAAAATTCCCGACCCTAATGAAGTTTAATAGAAGTTTTGTCATTGACTTCAGTGAGGCCAGGATTTCACATCATATGTTCAAGAAAAGAAGTAATTTCTAAATATGAAAACTCCCCACCAATCTCCGAAAAACTTTGTATATGTCATATTTCCTTAGAAAAAGGTTTTAAATTCATTTGCTTACAGTCAGTCCAATATAGTTCTATGGAATTATGCTCTCCAAATAAGTAAAAAAGTTACTCTATTTCTTAAGATAAATGTAGTGCTATCTAGATTAAACTAACTATGAACCACTAATACAAGAGCAATATGAAGAAATGTATACTCCAAAAAGAAAGAGATTTAAGTTGCTTTCCATATGATCAGTGCACAGCAATTCTCAATAGGTGTATTAATGAGTTTGTTTTATAAGGTAAAAGATGAGAGCTATATTTTGAAGCTAAAGAGATGAACCGGTAAAAGGACTCTTAATAATGCAAAACTACATGTCCTTACAGAAAATTACAATAGCTTTGAATCTGTGAGATCAATAAACTTTAGTGATCTAGTCAAAAGAAAAAGGAAGTAAAAGACCAATTTAAAGAGTACATCTTTATACATAATTTAAAGAGCATGTGTGAGGAAAAACAAGTGGACTTGGTTTAAATCTTTCTGTGACATTGACAGTGTTGAGAATGACACTTGAAAATACTCAAGTGTGGTGCTATGTATTACAGCAGTTATTAAGAGTCCTACTTTTGAAAGACATCCAGTTGTGTCCTTTTGGAAACAAATAATATTTTCTCCTGTTAAAAGAAGTGTAATCTTGTTGAAAAATGTATCCATCATATGTTAATTAATAACACAAAATCTCTTAAGACTGAATCAAGTAGATATGAGCCAAGGCAACTCTATTAGAATCCAGGTTAAATTTAGACTATATGGTTCAGAATTCAGGTTTGGATTCAGTTCTGAACTTTCGTTAGCTAGCTGCTCTTGCAAGATTCTTTTTAATTATTATATAAATTTTATAAGATTGCCTGCTTTTACAGTTATTCTGCAATCTTGAATAGTGGAAATCTTATGAGTTCAGCTGCTGTCAAGGGATATCTATCAAATTTGATCAAAATCTAACACAAACAGCTGTTCAGATCTAGGAAATTCAAGGGGTTTAGATATGGGGATCTGTTTTTAGCCCATCTTCAAAAGCAAGTTGAAGACACTAATCAGATTCTCCCTTGGAAAAAGTGCAATTTATATTGCACCTGAGCAACCATATTTCTTGGAATAGGGCCTTTTATTCCAGTAGAAAAGTACTGTAATGGCATCTTTAAGAAAACAGTGTGCATATTAACAGAAAAGAAACATGTAAATAGCATTATCCAGTGGGTTTTAGGGCTGTGGTATTTAGGGGAATGTTTTACCTTCTGAAATATATATTAGTCTATTTTACTTTCTTGCTCTTAAAGATTGGTATTGTCTTCACTACTTAAATAGAATGATCTGATGACTGTCGTAATTGATGATGCATTATTACACAATAGATCAGCTGTTAAATCACATCTTACTTCTTTGAACTTTCACATCTTTCAAGTTTTTTGTCTTTCTTTCATATGAAACAACACAGATAGCATTTTCAATTCTGAGCTTACATTATAATAGCCTTAGTGGTTAATATTTTGAGCCATAAAACACACAATAAATAGAGGTTTGATTATGATTATGCGCACATTCAGATAAAGAATAAATAAGATGTTCTGCTCTTGTATGGTAACGTGATCCCAAATGGTTTTTGTTCAAGATACACAAGCTACATTGCTTGAATGTGTTTGATTGCATTAAAATGTTTGCCACACTAATGACTAGTTGCAGTCAAAACATTTTACACTAGAACATACTGAAGTCTCATAGGAAAATGAAGCACTGATTAATTTAGGTAACTTTTTCTTCCAGACTTTTGGAAATAAATGTTAAATACCAACCTCTTATCTCCCAGTAAAAATGTCTTAATGCCTTAAGCATTATGAATGCTGAAGCACCCTGGTTTCTGTATCTGCAGTCTGTTTTAATTTCTTATGCTTTATTCAGTTCCTAAAATGTAGAGGCAAAAACTATTCAGAGAATTGTCCTTTCTACTAATGGTTAAGACCCAATTCCAGAAAATCATCTTCATGCTGAGTAGGACTACTCGTGTGAATAAGTGCTACTCAATCTAATGGAGGGAGTCGTTTCGCATTCTGGCTGAAGCTGGGTGCCTCAGGTCACTGCTCTGTGGAGTGTAGCAGCTGCCTAAGAGAGAACCCGGCTGGGGAGGGGGCAGTGGTGGCGCACCTGGCCCAGCTGCCAGGGACAGGGCCAAGCAAGTCAGAAACATGCCGGGAGGAGAGGGGCACAGAGCAGCGACTCCCGGAGGGGCTGGCCTGAGAAGTGGCTGGTCCCACCCCTTCTGCTCTGCACCCAGGCCTGGCTGCCAGGGACAAGGACTGAGCAAGCCCAGGGGGGCAGGTGGAAGCAGAAGGAGGGCAGAGCGCCTCTCCCCTTCACCCCCAAGCAGGCCAAACAGAAATCTAGGGGTGGCACTTAACCCCAAATACCCCCATATGCGTCTCCTATGACCCTAGCTGATGGCTAAACCAAGGCAAGATTCTGAAACTAGGCATTCCCCCATCTATCTTGCCTCCAGGACCCAATCCGGTAGGCATTCTCTGAGCCTACTGACCGAATTGTATCTTACGTAAGAGAAAGCCAGGAGTAACCAGATGGGGAATTTTCCAGGCCAGGGCTTGTCTGTCTATGTGTCCTCCAGAATACCCAACAGTCCAATGGTTAGGGCACTCACTTGGGGAAACTCTTTTCAAATCCCCACTCTGCTTGATTTGGAGCAGGGATTTGAACTTGGGTCTCCCATGTCCCATAGAGTGTCCTAACTCCAAGGCTATTGGGTATTCAAAGGTAGGTCACTCTCTCAATCCTTTCTGTTGAAGCTGTTCCACTTTGTATATATAATTAAATCCTGAGAGTAGGAAAGGACTTCCCTTAGGCCTCTCACTACCTCTGTGGGATGGAACTTAGTCCCCGATCCTCTCGTTGGCATTTCCTACTGGCTAGCTTAGGTGGTTTCCCTGGTATTTGTGAATTTCTTTCATAGGTGCCTATGCACACATTGCATAGAGAGCCGGGGGTCCCAACTCAGGGCTAAGGATTCAACAAGGCAGCAGTTTATCTAAAAGTTAGCATCAACCTGCATCTTTAGGCAACTTTTAAATACATTTAAAAATCTACCCCAAAGTCCTCAAATCAGCTGAGTCAGCATAGTAGAGTATGGACACCAAGAGGATGTACATGAATTATGCAAATTTAGACCACAAGGACCATTTTGTATTAAATGGACCCTGCCTAAACCTCCAGAATTAGTGGTAGTTTGCAGCAGTTTTTCCTTTTGGAAATGTAAGGATTTCGACCACTCTTAGCTTTTTGGGTGCCCCAACATTCCACTAATTAAGAATTTGCTATAAAAACATGTTATATAAATACATACAAAGAACTGCAAGAGGGCACTGAGTCTAAAAGTGGGCATTGTAAACTGGCTTAAATAAAAGACTTTCAGAACTAATTATTTGCCTAGAGCTGGCACCAATTCCAGTAATGTATTGACCTTTCTATTTTGAACTGTTATCTCAAGGGAATAGCTGGACCACACACAAACAGCAAATCAATCTAAATCACTGCAATTAACTGTATTACTGGGCTTTTATTAGTTGTTTCTATACAGCAGTTTAATGGTACTGTCCATTATGGTGTTTTTTTGTGTGCATTATGGTAGTTGAACCAGTATATACGGTGTATAAAATTCTGCTATCAGTTACATCCATCTATACAGGAGTAAGTCTACAGATGTCAAAGGTTGTGGGTTTATCCCAATGCCAAGGACAGCAGAATTTGATCTCTTCTATGTGCGCTGACCTCTATTTTGAAAGGTGGTGATTAATATTTGTTTTAGCACGTTCTGAAATATGCAAAACCTCTACTAATAGAGCTGTAAACAACAGTATTTGTTGCTGAGAACTGTGATCTCTTTTGCTATGTCTTCTTCCGGAAGACACAAGTTCCGTTTCTTGTAATTCAGACCAAAGTGTTCTATTATCTTTATCATTTATGCATTATTAACATAGAATAACAGCTCTGCTGGCACCCAGGACTTCCTACTCTACTATATCTGTCCTTATAAAACTGTATGTGTGCCTAGAGTATTAGATAGGTGTAGTTAGTATATTAAAAATATTACACAGCTTTCTCTAGAGTTGGGCAAGTAAAGAAGAAAACATATTTGTAAATATTATTCATGGATTTAAGTTGCATTTTTCTCATTTATTTGCTGACATTCAGGTGAACAAGTATTTATTCATAAGAATGTTTGCAGAAAGCAAAAATGTTATAAATACTGCTGCAAATATGATTGTGAGAATACTCACACCAGAAATTCTTTCATGACTGTTTTGAAATACTGTTATTATTAGCATAATATAGTAGTTTAATTAAACAATTATGGATGTGGATAATTTGCAAACATAAAATGAGGATCCTCTATTTATAAAACTCAGGTCATCCAATGAGGGAACAAACAAAATAAATAAAGACTCAAAGAGCTTGGCTTGTTGAGCCTAACCAAAAGAATCCTGAAGGGAGCTATGATTGCTCTCTATAAATACATAAGAGGAATAAATACCAGGGAGGGAGAGGAGTTATTTAAGTTAAGCACCACTGTGGACACCAGAACAAATGGATATAAACTGTCCATCAACAAGTTTAGTTTTGAAATTAGACACATGCTTCTAATGAATGATCAGAGGAGTGAAGTTTTGGAAGAGCCTTCCAAGGCGAGCAGCGGGGGCAAAAAACCTAACTGGCTTCAAGACTGAGCTTGATAGGTTTATGGAGGGGATGGTATGATGAGATTGCCTACAATGGCATGTAGCTGATCTGCGACTGCTAGCAGGAAATACCTCCAATAGCTGGTTATGGGACAGTACATGGGGCTCTGATTTATTACAGAGAATTCTTTCTTAGGTGTCTGGCTGGTGGGTCTTGTCCACATGCTCACAATCTAACTGATCACCATATTTGGGATTGGGAAGAAATTTTCCTCTGGATCAGATTGGCAGAGGCCCTGTTTTTTTTTTTTCCTTGCTCTGCAGTATGGGGCACGGGTCACTTGCAGGTTTAAACTAGTGTAAATGGTGGATTATCTGTACCTTGAAGTCTTTAAATCACGATTTGAGGACTTCGGTAACTCAGTCAGAGGTTAGGGATTTATTACAGGAATGGGTGGGTGAGATTCTGCGGCCTGCAAAGTAAAGGAGGTCAGACTAGATTATCATGATGGTCCCTTCTGGCCTTAAAAGTCTGTGAGTCTCTGTGACTTAGGTGACAAGTTCTACAGTGCAAATGAGAAATCTGTGAATATTCATAGCAACTTGTCTGAGTCAACCTTCAGCTAAAATTGTGTGTGTGAACTAAGGCCGTGACTCATCTGTGCTCAGAGTTCTCATCTCTTGTTGACACCTGTGGAACTGGGGGGGCCTTCCCCACATCACAGGATCAGGCCACTTTTCAGTGACAAATAACTAACACTTTCATAAATATCACAGATACTATCAAATAGGGCTAAAATTGCTTAGATTTTTTTGTGTGCAATGAATCATTCAATCGCCAACTGCGGCTACCCATGGCTTTACAGTTTTAAGTGAGACAGAACTCAGATCTGTCTTCTCCCAAAGCCCAGGTACTTTATCACCTGTTGCCATAACAGGGCTTCAGGCACACACTTCAGCAGTTCTGTCATTTCATTCATCAGAAGGGGTGAAGCATATACATGTCTGTTACTACATTAGAATAGAGCACGAGTATTAAACTTGTTACCCATTTCAAATTCAACTATATATTAGAGGAGATCATTTTTGAAAGAACACTTTTCTCCTACTGAACACTTAATTAGTATGTTCCTCAGAGCAAAGGGAATAAAGAAAAGCCTGTTTAGATTAAAGCTGATGATTAAAGTAAGAGAATTGATATCACATGATTCACTTTTTCTCTTAAAATTACATAGTTTAGAGGATTATGAAAAAAAAGGAAAATATATATTTTTATTCAAAACAGCTCTAGAATCAATGAGTTCAATGACTTGATAACAAAATATTCCATTAGACAGATACGACTGTTCCTAAATGAAAATCTGTCAATGATTGTAATGATCAATCTTTATTACTCTTTAGGTTCCCAAATTCCTCCTGACCAAATAGTGGCATCTTTAATGGCCTTGTGAGTATGTTACAGTATGAAAAAAGTGGTTCCTGGGTGAAGTGAGTCACTTGACAAGGGGACTGTGTGTAATTTTAGAAAATCATGAACATTACATTATTCTCTGAATTCCTAGGCATCTGAATCTCCATTTGCTACAACATATTACAGAAAAAAACCTATACCAATTATATAAGCTCACATTTGCTCATGTGACTATCAAAATAACCTAGGTACTGAAACGAAGAGTTAAAATACCTCCTCTTCTTGTTTTCCATACATATTTGCCAGTATAAATATACTTTATAATTTTACAAATTATACTATTTATATTAAAGCTTTCAGTCTGCAAATCCTTACGATTTAACATGGCAAAACAGTTGTGTTTTCGTTCTATCTTTAAATCCTTTTTGGGGTAATGAAAACCATCTAAAATAAGTGACTGCAAATAATACAAACAACACATTTATTTAGAAAAATAAACTGAAAATGCTGTTTGTTTGTCTTACATTTCTTCATGAAGCATAGATAAATGGCTATAAAAATTATTATATGTCAAATACATATTACAAATGACCTTTTTCTTTAATATTTTCTAAGAGGATACTGTCAATGTCCAACAGGAACATTCTGGGTGTATAGTTCAATAGGTTCAATCTCTTGGCTGTTACTATGATATAAAATGAATTTCATTAAAAAAAATATTAGATCCCTTTTTAAATCCACTTTATCATGTTGATGCTTTTTTCATATACATATTTTTTTAATCTTAAGGACTATTTTCCTGTGGGGAGAAATCCTCACTGTAGGAGAGCATTCCTTTTCTTCAGCTTTTTACTTTTTAATTCCTTTTGGAGCCCCTGCAAGATACAGCTTGTTGCGGTCTAAAATCTCATGGGGCCATCTGTGCAAATGATGGCACACATCATTACCCTGAATGGAAGTGACAGTGCAAATATTAGAAGTGCATTGAGATGCGATCTGTAACAGCTAATTTTTTTTCTTCAGATTTGGGTGGAGAACAGGAGACAACATCCTTTCAAGCATTTTAGCATCCCTGATGCTCTGTTCTTCTATGGCTTTGAATATGTACACGGGATGGCAGAGGTCTTCTTTCCCCACAAATAGCAATATTCCTCTGTTGTAGTACATGCATTGCTTTTCCTGCAATCACTTAAGTGCTTCATGTTTCCTTTTGGCTACATACTTAAATATTTTTTGGATGCTGGCTGGACCGCATGATAAATTGATTTATTGTTTATTACTCTAATTGCTCAGTACTGAACTCCTTAAGTGTCAGGCTTGGAGACAGTTGTTTCTGTAATGGGGCAAGGTATTTAGTCCTCTTTATTCTTCTTTCCGAGTGAACAGAATTTAAGGCTGTGGCTTTTGTCAGGGCTCAGCTCATAGCTGTCAGATCTGAGGCAGATGATTTGATGCAGATTACACCAGTGATTAGTTGTGCTCTGACTCTAAGGGCTTCGATGCTCCAAGGAGGGTCAGGTTCCTGGTTACTTTCATCAGATCTGGCCTGCAAGAAGTCACAATGACAAATCCGACATCAAAGAAATAACTGATGTGCCTCCAAATGTAGATATTCCTTCCAGCCTGAAGGAGCTGTCAAGAGAAAACAAAACAGAAAAAAACACTTAAAAGACACATAGTTAACAACAAATAAAAACCCTAATGGGGAAGAGTTTCATTTAACATTTTCATTTAATTAAGAGTCCACATAATTCCAAATTCTTAAAGCGCTGGGTTGTTTGATGATTGTACATCCTTACCGATACAGAACCAGATCCTCAGTTGGTGTAAATGGGTTTAGTCCCAATGATGTCAATGGAATTACACCAGTTACACCAATTGAGGACATGACCAATCAAGGGTGTGTACAGGAATTTAAATTTGACCCCTTTTGGAGGGGCACATTCTGTGCCCCCTGTCCTCTCCCCACCAGTGCTCACCACCACCCTGGTCCTGACAGGAACTCCCTCTTTCCCCTTCCCTGTCAGAAGCTCGCTCTTTCCTCCCCGCAGCCCCTGCAGGAACTCACTCTACCCCCTCCCCCTGGTCCTAGTAAGGAGCTCTCTCTTCCCTGCCACTGCAGTCCCAGGGTCGGAGAGGTTCGGGGCCCCTGACAATTATTGGATGGCTTATGCCCCTGCTTGTCCCCCCTTGTGCATGCCCCTGAGACCAATGACAATATTCTAGATGCCCAGAACATAAATGAGAAGCTTTGAAAGTAGTGTAGTGAGAAGGGTTTCTATCTGTCACAGAATGCCCTCTTCAACTATACTGCATTTTTAAAAAAAACCCTTAATACTGAAAATTAAGAAGTAATTCTATGATCTTTATTGAAAAGAGAACTTTAAATATTTGAGAGTACCTCTCAGAAGTCAAACTAAGTTTGGAAAGGAGTCCAAAAACAGCAAACATTATTTTGGGATGTATTAGCAGAAGTGTTGCAAACAAGACAAGAGAAGTAATTCTTCCTCTCTACTCCGTGCTGTCTAGGCCTCAACTAGAGTATTATGTCCAGTTCTGGGTGCCACATTTCAGGAAAAATGTGGACAAATTGGAGAAAGTCCAGAGAAGAGCAACAAAAATGATTAAAGGTCTATAAAGCACGACCTATGAGGGAAGATTGAAAAAAAACTGAGCTGGTTTAGTTTGGAGAAGAGAAGACTGGGGGGTGGGGGGGGACATAACAGTTTTTCAAGTACATAAAAGGTTGTTACAAGGAGGAGGAAGAACATTTTTCTCTTTAACTTCTGAGGATAGGACAAGAAGCAATGGGAACAATTGTTCTCTTTAACTTCTGAGGATAGGACAAGAAGCAAACAACCAGTGAGGTCCCTGGACAATGGAGATACAAAAGGAGCACTTAAAGACGATAAAGTCATTGCGGAGAAACTAAATGAATTATTTGCTTCAGTGTTCACGGCTGAGGATGTTAAGGAGATTCCCAAACCTGAGCCATCTTTTGTAGGTGACAAATCTGAGGAATTGTCACAGACTGAAGTGTCACTAGAGGAAGTTTTGGAATTAATTGATAAACTTAACAGTAACAAGTCACCGGGACCAGATGGCATTCACCCAAAAGTTCTGAAAGAACTCAAATGTGAAATTGCGGAACTATTAACTATGGTTTGTAACCTGTCCTTTAAATCAGCTTCTGTACCCAATAACTGGAAGATAGCTAATGTAACACCAATATTTAAAAAGGGCTCTAGAGATGATCCCGGCAATTACAGACCGGTAAGTCTAATGTCAGTACCGGGCAAATTAGCTGAAACAACAGTAAAGAATAAAATTGTCAGACACACAGAAGAACATAAATTGTTGGGCAAAAGTCAACGTGGTTTCTGTAAAGGGAAATCATGTCTTACTAATCTATTAAAGTTCTTTGAAGGAGTCAACAAACATGTGGACAAGGGGGATCCAGTGAACACAGTGTACTTAGATTTCCAGAAAGCCTTTGACACCAAAGGCTCTTACGTAAATTAAGTTGTAATGGGATAAGAGGGAAGATCCTTCCATGGATTGAGAACTGGTTAAAAGACAGGGAACAAAGCATAGAAATAAATGGTAAATTTTCAGAATGGAGAGGGGTACCTAGAGGTGTTCCCCAAGGGTCAGTCCTAGGACCAATCCTATTCAACTTATTCATAAGTGACCTGGAGAAAGGGGTAAACAGTGAGGTGGCAACGTTTGCAGATGATACTAAACTGCTCAAGATAGTTAAGACCAAAGCAGACAGAGGAACTTCAAAAATATCTCACAAAACTAAGTGATTGGGCAACAAAATGGCAAATGAAATTTAATGTGGATAAATGTAAAGTAATGCACATTGGAAAAAATAACCCCAACTATACATACAATATGATGGGGGCTAATTTAGCTACAACTAATCAGGAAAAAGATCTTGGAGTCATCGTGGATAGTTCTCTGAAGACATCCACACAGTGGTGCAGCGGCAGTCAAAAAAGCAAACAGGATGTTAGGAATCATTAACAAAGGGATAGAGAATCAGTCAGGGAATATCTTATTGCCCTTATATAAATCCATGGTATGCCCACATCTTGAATACTGCATACAGATATGGTCTCATTTCAAAAAAGATATACTGGCATTAGAAAAGGTTCAGAGAAGGGCAACTAAAATTATTAGAGGTTAGGAACGGGACCCATCTGAGGAGAGATTAAAGGGGCTAGGACTTTTCAGCTTGGAAAAGAGGAGACTAAGGGGGGATATGATAGAGGTATATAAAATTATGAGTAGTGTGGAGAAAGTGAATAAGAAAAAGTTATTTACTTGTTCCCATAATATAAGAACTAGGGGCCACCAAATGAAATGAATGGGCAGCAGGTTTAAAACAAATAAAAAGAAGTTCTTCACTCAGCGTACAGTCAACCTGTTGAACTCCTTGCCTAAGAAGGTTGTGAAGGCTAGGACTATAACAGGGTTTAAAAGAGAACTGGATAAATTCATGGAGATTAAGTCCATTTATGGCTATTAGCCATGGTGGGTAAAGAATGGTGTCCCTAGTCTCTGTTTGTCAGAGGGTGGTGATGGATGGCAGGAGAGAGATCGCTTGATCATTACCTGTTAGGTTCACTCCCTCTGGGGCACCTTGCATTGGCCACTGTCGGTAGACAGGATACTGGGCTGGATGGACCTTTGGTCTGACCCAGTACGGCCGTTCTTATGTTCTTAATGGATGATTTAGGTTGGACATTAGGAAAAACTTCCCAACTGTCATCGTGGTTAAGCACTGGAATAAATTGTTTAGGGAGGCTGTCGAATCTCTGTCAGTAGAGATTTTTAAGAGCAGGTTAGACAAAAACTTGTCAGGGATGGTCTAGATAATATTTAGTCCTGCCTGAGTGCAGGGAACTGAACTAGAAGACCTATTAATGTCTCTTCCAGTCTTACAATTCTATAATTCTCTTAATGCCTCCACAACACTCAGGCTACGTCCACACTACCCACCCGATTCGGCGGGTAGTTATTGATGTTCTGGGATCGATTTATCGCATCTCGTCTAGACGCGATAAATCGATCCCAGAACCGCTCCCCCTCGACACCGGAACTCCAGCTCGGCGAGCGGAGGAAGCACTGTCGACGGGGGAGCCTGCCTGCTGCCGTGTGGACTGGGGTAAGTACTTTAAAAATCGATCTAAGATATTCGACTTCAGCTACGTTATTCACGTAGCTGAAGTTGCGTATCTTAGATCGGTCCCCCCTCTAGTGTGGACCAGCCCTCAGATGCCTTACAACTACCCTGCCGGATACATTGGAGCTAGCTAATGTTACTCCATGTGCCAACCAAAGGAGGGCACTGAAGAGCAATATAAATATAAATATTCTCTGACTGTATAAATATCTGTCTACTGTATGTTTCATTTCATGCATCCGATGAAGTGGGTACTAACCCACGAAAGCTTATGCTGAAATAAATTTGTTAGTCTCTAAGGTGCTACAAGTTTTTCTTCCTTATTTTCGTTTTCCTGACACAGACTAACACGGCTACTACACTGAAATATAAATATAGTTTCAACTCGTCCCTCCCATTCCCCCGGGGCTGAGCATGCCAATTATGCTGTGATCACAGCTCAGGGAGCAAGGAAACAGATATTTATTCACATTTAATGTTTATACTCCAGTAGCAACTAGCCCCAACTGGGATCTGTTATGCTAAGCACTTTGAAGACATAATTTCTGGTTTTGCCACTTCTTTGAATAACTGCTACCCAAACCACTTTCCTTGGCAGCAAATCTAATGCCAAACTTTAAAATATCAATAATATATAATATATTACATTTTTGGACTGACTTATGGTTTGTCAAAACTGCAGCACACAGTGAACCCTGCTAAATTTGAGATTTTGAAGTTATCAATGTCAGAAAACAGCAATAAAACCACAGGAACATCATGGGAGAATGATATTGAAGAGTATACACTATGCCACTTTATATGACAGGAACACAGTGGTAACCAGCACATAGTTGAAACAAGCAGCAGCAGTATCTGTGAGGAGCTTCCAGTCTTGCCCACGGACAGAAAGGAAATGAGATGTAGTTACTGGTATTGGAACATCCACGCAGAGTGGCTCAAATCACTTGTTGGCAGGTGTCCTAAGTGCTGAGACCTTTGAAATAAATCAAATCTCCCCTTTTACATACCAGAGGCACAGATTAGCAATGTAGTTTCTTTAGAGAAAATGTATAATCCAAAATAATCTTTAGATTGTACTGTACATACTCAATTTATGGCACTTGACTGCAACTGAGGTACTGTGGCACATTTAGAGGGAGGCTATGCTCTAATTATGGTAAAATGGGTGTTCAGTCAGTGTCTCTTAGTAACGTCCATCTTAGAAGCGCTCAGTTTGTAGTTAAAGAAGGTTGAAAAAACCTGCACACACAGCATGGGATCTGAAAGTAAACCTGGGTTCTTCATGGTCCCAAATTATCATAAATAATGAAGATTCTGCAACTGAAACTTAGTTGAAAAGTCTATTATGTACAGTGTCAGAATAGAAGAATCCCTATCACTTGGCCATAGCTACATTGATTCTGCATTGTTTAAGGAGAGAAAAACAAAAACTAATAACTTCCTTTTGTTACTAAAGCAAGGATTTAAGACTCAGAATTATACAGTGAACAAATCTGTAATATTCCAGTTTCGCACAGATTTTCCTCATCGTAACCATATTTTAAACTTTGTAGCAGATTTAGTTTCCCTCTCCAATTTTTGCATCCTCCCAATCCAGAGACTAGATGCTAAAACACTGTTACTCTCCTGCAGTTTTTGAGACAGGTTTTATCCCCAGCATTGATCTAGCAAACAAAAACAAGAAATAACTAGTGATATCTATTAATCAGATGATGAGGTAATGGGGACAGAGAAAGGCTTGTGTTGGCACAATATAATCAGAAACAGTAATTTCCCTACATCTGAGATCCAGGGGTCAATCACTTCAATGCTACTGAAAGACAAAGCAAGGCTATACCTGGTATTTGATGCATTGTTGCAACATAATCATTTTGACAGGTACTAGAGAAAAATCTGCTAGCATTTCACTGTAAGATTAATGTGGGTGCATAGCAACATAGTAATTGCCATACCAGATGAAAACAGTGGCCCATGTAGTCCAGTATTTTGCCTCGCTCAGAAATATTATAATGGACAATTATGGTATAATTTGTCTTTAGGGGAGGTTTCATCCTAATCCCAGATAGTTAGTGCTTGGTTTGCATGCTGAATTATAAAGGTTTACATCCCATTTAATTTTTTAGTGCTATCTCATAGAAATATGTAACTCTGTTTGAATCCTTTAAATTTGTGGCCTCAATTATACCTTGTGGCAATGAGTTCCTCAGGCTAATACTGCATTGTGAAAAAACACACGGTGATGCAATGTCTCTGGATTGTGCTGCACACTGGTCCAGCAAGATGGAAATTCCACAACCGATTCATCTAAATTTATATGTGAAGGGTTTAATCAATTCAATACAAACATGAATAATTGTATCAGTACTGTCTGTCAGTATTGCAGTCCTTCCTCAAACTTATTCAGAACAACACTGAATTCCCTTATGAGTGATATCAAAATCACTTCTTTTTTTTGACATGCAGTCTCTATATATATCTATATTCATATCCATGTGAAACATGAAAGGTCTATTTGTATTCTCCTAGCAGCATTTGTTATCTTGGATGTCAACCTACACTGCATGATTCATTCCCAGGGCACAGCTGAATACTTTTATACCTTCACATGATGTCTAAATTTTTTTCTCTTTTTGACTGATGGTCTCCATAAGAAAAAAGAATCGTTTGTATGCTAATATGGGATCTCCCATAGAAAACATAGTTTTGTAATGTTCTGAAACACACAGAAACCAGGTGGGTGAACATCCCCGCATTATTGTAAAATAACAAATAGTACACACAGAACAGCTGTATTAACATTAAAAGAATATTAAGTTGTAAAGTGAAGCATTCAAAAATTAGGAAATGATAGAATTAAGGTTGCTTGTGCAATTTTTTCTTCACAACTCTCTTGTAAGGTAACACATTTGTATTATCTTGAATTTACAGATGAGGAACTGAGGCAGAGAAAGAGAGTGTTCAGAACAAAAATTTGGAAAAGCATCCACTAATTTTGGGGATCTCATTGATTAGCTGCCCACTTTGAGACATCTAGCACCTAATTTTACAAGTTCTTACCATTTTGGGAGATTTATATATTCAAAGCACCGCATTAAATTAATTAATTCCACAATAGCCCTGTTAAGTAGTTGGTAAGTATAGTACCCATACCTGTCAATATCCTGATATAGGGTAAAGCAGTAAACTTTAGAGATGCATAACTGCATAAATGTACCTAAAGACACAAAGAGAAATTTAAATAAATATACAGAGAGATGCAGAAGTGGGGGACGGGGAGGGCAGAGCTAGTGAGGGGTATAGAGAGAGACTATATCATTATATTCCCTCTCTCTGCATTCCCCTACCAGCACCATTTCAACTGTTTCCTTCCACTAGTATTTCATTCCAAGAGACCCCACCCCAAATAAACCAATTACATTCTAAAATATACACCTACCCTCCTCGGTTTCATTCTAGACCTCCCCACCCCCATTTCAATTTAAAACACACACATACCCTCCTCATTTTTACTCAAAATTATATTAAATGTGAACATTTTGAAAGACGGGCAGTTGGAATATGTCCAATATTTAGTCCTTTTAGTAATGCATCTTTCTGTTAACAGCTTTCCTCTCAAACTTCAACATAGAGTGTTGTGTAGATAGCTTTTAATAAGATGCTGTTATAAGGGGAAAATAACCTCTAAGGGTACTAATTAAATATTTATTTTAATAGTAAATGAACACTGATTTAAAGTTTAGTATAAACAGTCACTTATATTTAACCAGAGAGGATATTTATTCAGGTCCCCAGTTTACAGTAATTAATATTAAAATCCCCTTTAGTAACCGCAAGCTGCATGCCCTGGTCATTTAAAACACAAGCAATGTCATTTGGATTTATAATTAATAACTATTTCATATGTGGGTTATTGAGGTAGGTAGAACCAAAACCATTTGTTGGTAAAAAATGCAGATTCAGTAACAGAAATGTTTAACGAATTTGTGTTGGATTTGCTGAATTGTTTATGACCAAACGAAAACAAAACAAAATTCAGAAAAGTCAAAATGTTTCATTTCATTATTAAAATGAAACATTTCAATTGTTCAGTTCAAAATGGCTTTTTGTTTGAAAATTTCCTTCCATTTTGTTTCAAAATGTTAAAAATGTTCAAAATCAAATTGAAACATTTCATTTCATGTCAAACAAAAATGTTTTATTTGACCCAACATTAATTTTTTATTTTTTTTGATTTGCTGAAAACTTCAAAAAATTTCTTTTGAACCTGAAATAAAAAACAAAATATTATAATAATGATAATAATAAATCATACAATAATAATAATCCATTCTCTGCACAGCTATAATTGTGGATACAGAAAGGGAACATAGAAACAGTTCCATTTAGTTTTTAACAATTTAAAACCCTGCAAAATATTGAGTAAATATTTTCCAGGCATTTCTACATTCTATTGACATCTTCCTGGACACACTGTTATGTTTCAAAGCTACGGATGTTTAGATCCAGGTCTAAGTTGTGCTATTTGGATTTTTTTTTTATTCCTTTGAAATGAAATCTATTTCTATACTAAAGCCTAATTCTTCCTTCAATGGAAGTTAGTCAGTTGGCTTTTGTTTTTTGTTGTTGCTGTCCATTTGTAATTCTTTCATCTTCATTTAGGGGACAAATATATTTTCTTGCTATTCAGGGTTAGGAAATCTTTGTCATGATACCTTGGTTCCTTTTTTTAAACATAGAAATACAAATGGTGGTTTAGAGTACATCTGGTGGAGAGCATAGTGGTTAAGTTTTATCCAGAACTCAAGTAGCCAGTATTTGATCCAGACACAGTGGCTAGGACACATGGATGGATTGTAAGTGGCAGGCCACAACAACTTTTATTAAACAACAGGGGTGGAGCTCACCCAGCCATCACTCATACTCGACTATATCAGGTATTTAAGTGGTTACAGTGTGGGGGTTACGGAGCTCTTACCACATTACCCATAAATGGGGGAAGGTTCTCCTCAGCCTACTATCCAGGACTCAGCTCACCACCCCCATGATGGGGATAGAGGGTGCAGAAGGATGGGGAACCGCAATCTCCAAGGTCCATAAGGTCTTACCATATCCCATGAGGCTAAGGCTCATTAGCAAAATCCCAGGCCTTTTACCTCTGGGAACCATTCATTTTATCCTTTTTACCTCACTGGAAACAAGCTGAAAGTTTTGACAAATTCACAACTTAAGACAGATACTTCAGCTAGGTACCAAGCACATTCCTACTTAATGCACTGTGGCTTGAAGGTGCTGTGAGGAAGGCGAAATAAGTCTCCTGGGCCTCTGCCAATTGTCTCTAAGGGTGAAAAAATTCCTTCCTGACCTCCAAATGGGTGATCAGATAGACCCACGTCATCTGTCAGGCTGGAGTCCCATTCCTAGTTCAGGGTGGGGTTGCTGAAACAGAGCTGAAAGAGGGTCTACATGGCCCTTGCTCCAGGTTAAATCCTGGGAGCTGGGGAATGTTGGGCAATCAGCACCCCTACCCTCACCCCAACCGGCCAACGTGTGTCAGACTCCGGGGAATAGGAGCTACTTGGTGTTGCTCAGCAAGTGCCTCCTTCTCTTGCTGCTGGGGATTTACCCCGTTGCCGCTGGCCCAGTCAAATTCCCTCACCCATTGAGATGGATGGGTGGCATTTTTACTTAGTGCTTCTCCATCATTCAGACTTTATAAACTAATATTAACACATCCGTGTTCAGCAGTGTGTTACTGTGTTCAAACATTTGTCTCCCATACCGAACCAAGGTTAACATTCAAATGTCAGCAAAACTGAATGTTAACAACTCCACTCCCACACCTTTCTGGAAAGCAATTATACTGTTTTTTCAAGCTACCCTCTTTCAGAATATGCTTTTACTTCTAGTAATTTCCCAGTAGTAATTACTCAGAGAATCATCAGTCTGACTTTTTGAACCTGTAAATAATCAGTATACCAACATGAAATCAATTAGAATCCACATTATCTTCATTAAAACAGCTTATAACCTTTAACTAGGTTGTAAAATGTTCCAAAATCTAAAATTAGCTCTGATAACAATTTTTGACCACTTTCCTTTATTCACTGTAATCCATAATGTTTGCACGTAGATGACACTTATTATCACTGCATCTACAATAACATTGCTCTTATTCTATTTCTTTTAATGGTTTTTGGTTTTATTTTACTACAGCATTGACAACGCCAGAGCTTTTTCTGGAAATTCAGATATTCCAATAGAGCTATACCAATTTACACCAGCTGAGAATATAGCTCATTGTCTTTAATGAATCCAGAGAGCATGTGAAGAAAGGATTAGGAAAATACAGTTGATAATGTTTTGTAACTGAAGTCTACTGCTTAAATGATGCATTTGTACAAGTTTACGGTCTACATGAGCATTTGTACAGGAAAATGGGACGCCATCAGGATTAGAGCCCCTTAGCACTACTGCAATATAAATACTTGACAGTAAGTACAACAACTACTGTTACTGGCAACAGGAGAAGAATGAGCACACAAGGAATGCACGAAGGATTGCGCTTGGCCAACGTAACGTATAACTATGATAAAACGTCTTATTTTGGTTACCGCTCAGGCCCCCTATCTTACAGCTGTTGTCTCCTTAGCTGAAAGCCTATTAAGGCCTGGGAGCGTGTCATGATTTTCTGTACAGCAGCTAGCACACTATGGATACAATATAAAGAGATAATATAACACTGAAGGTCCTTAATTAAAGTCATGTTGACTGAAACACTGCAGCACTTCTTTCAGTGAACATCACAGAATGGTAGAGATCAGACAGAGTGACAGAGAAATGACTAGCCCAGGGAACTGACAGTGGGCCACTGAGCCTTTCATCTTTACATCACTGGTTCCAAATGCAGCTGAGGTCTGTAACAACCAAAGGTTACCAGGTAAATCCCTGGTGCCATCCTGGAAGTTTTGCCATTGACTTCAGTGAGGACAACATCCACCATCTGTTGTCTCTTCAGCGGCCTGTGTGAAGTAACTGATGCTCTTAATCCAGTCCCTAATGGACAAGCATTGACTTCAACATTGGCACTAATGAAAACACTTACTGGCAGTTTCAGAAGAGAGCAAGTGGCTGAATGGAAATGGAAATGAAACTATCTTTGTGCCCCTAGAAGCAATCCTTCCAATCCTCTATTGAGAAACATTGGCAGGCCAAGCATGGGAAAGATTGTAGCTACTGCTTCTGCCTGTAGTGTACTTGTCTAGCGGATAGGGGACTTCAGTCTCCAGGACTGTCAACCTGACACCTTTCATGAGACCTTAGAATATTTTCCAACTGTTGTAGAAACCAAACAGTACATATGTGCTGGAACAATGTTACAAAGGCCAGTCAAAAACTCTCCCTAGTATCCTATTATACATTTTTAAAATGTATCTTATTCAACAATACCACAAATATAGGGGTCTATTTTTCTCTTAATGATTGTTCTTCAGTTCTTTCAACACAAATAGGAATTTTGTACATTCCAGGACCTTAAAAATAATCACACACGTGAAACTTCTTTCAAAAATACCTGCATGATCTTCCCATACCTATAAACATCTAAGACTACTACTATTAATTCAATTGCATAAATACTGGTAACACAAATCAAACATGTCCTTGAGGAATTACATTACCTTGCCACCTACATTTCTGATTCTTAGCAACTAATGGTCAATTGATCCATTTGATATCTGAACCTGATACATGAACCACTGAAACCACTGAACCACGAACATTAGTATTTTATTCATTTTAAATCCTGTTGAATGCACAGGATGTGAAATTTACCCCTGTGCAGAGGCCGGACTAAGATTTAAATATCATTGGAGGACTTAATGGTACTCAAATGGTGCATAGTGGCTGTCTGCACAAGTGTTAATTTCACCCCCAAATAATTGGCTATTTCTAGTTCTCCTATTCAAGACTTTTTTTTGCTTCTTTTTTTACAACATGGTAAGGCAATAAAGAACTGCCACTTTCTATAACATTCGCGGCTTTCAATACCAGCATTCTTAATCTTCTGGGGTCATTGGTAGTTGCTAATATGTATTGTGCAGTTCTCTATTACTTGTTTAACAGTAGAAGCCATAATTCGATTTAGAAAATCAATACAGAGCTTCTGAAAATGCAAATGTGGTGCAATCTAAATATGATCTTGCATTTAGCTCATCCATCAAATTTTGTACAAACTTATGCCCTGTGCAACCCAGCAACTCCATTGATCGCGAGACATAAATCAGGCCAGTTATTAGTCATTCATGTTAAATTTCAGACATACACAAAATATAGTTAAATTACAGTCCTTTAAACAGTGAGGTTTATAGCAAAAGTGGTGTTATTGCAAAATTTAAAAAACAAAACAAACAGCCTGTAGAGTAATATACCAAGTACATATTAATGTGATTTTTTTGGGTTAAAATATGAGTATGTATTTGCCAAAGCTATTTTATTAAGGGTGGAAAACATTCTGGCATATCTAACAATAGTATGGTAGCAAAATATTTGTTTCCTAGAAAGAGTTTAGTTATATTTTTAAATATGCAGTATTATAATAAAAAATTGTAATGTTAATAATTAAAAATCATAATAAATCAACTGGTCATAATGGGCTTGATTTCAGAGGTATTGTTCTCCTTCCTCTCTCACTGATTTAAATGGGAATAGGGCGTTCTAAACACTTGTGAAAACCAAACCCAATAAGACCAGAAGTCAAGCTGTTGCAGGCAATTTACCAAAGCTTTGGTTTTCACAGTGTTGGGTTGTTGCTGCTCAGCCACAACTCTATTCTCTTGCACACTCTTTTTGTTCTTAAGAAGTCTTTTATTTATTATCCCAGGCACCACAAGAGGACCCCCCCTCCAAAAAAAAAAAAAGACACCAGGAATGTGGTTTAAGTGGGCCACAACTTTATTAAGTAACATCTGGGAACTATCCAGCAATAATGCATCCAGTGCAGGTCATCCATCCTTTGCAATCAGTTCCACTTGGTGGAAGGTCACCATCAAGCCCCACCCCATGAATCTGGTCTCACAATCATTACTGGGACCCCACTGCCTTGCCCAAGGGGTGGGGAACAGGTGGTTGTATCCTTGCTGACCTTCCACCAGACAGCAGGAGCTCCAACCCATTCTCCACCTTCTTTAGGACATGCCTTCTCCTAATCCACTTCCAAATTCTGGTTGATCAGTCAACCCCTCTGAACAGTTATCTGGGCTGGACATCTGCCAAGTTGTGACAACAATTAATGTCATAACCCAGCATTCTCACTGGGTTCCTGGGTTGCTGAAAGGAAGGTGAAGAAAACCCATACCATGCAACCAGTCTGGCAGGGAGGGAAAAGGCCTACAGCAAAACTCAACAACCTGATCTTACTCTAATTATGGAGGGTTGGAGAGGAGGAGAGGTGGGGTATAGTTTTTTTCCAAGACAAAATAGCACCTCCTGGCATGGTGAAGTTCTTCTAATCCCTTCCCTTGGGTGTCTAGCAGCCAATAAGATTATGCTGCACTCTTCTGTCTAACTAATCAGCCACAGAGGTCTACTCCTCAAACCCATGAGGAGGGGAGTGGACTTGCAATCCTTAATGGGGCTGAAGGTTCTCTTTCCTCTGCTGGTCCAGACAAAACCTTCCCATCTTTGAGAGTACAGGAAGGGTGGAAGCATTTGAAAATAAGGTTCTTATGACCTTCTCCTGAGCCTTGTGTTATATGCAGCTTTTCTTATCTAAGGATACCAGATCCATCACATTGGGACACTATTTACTGAAATGAATTGTCTTGTCAACTTTTATTGGTTCATGAGGAGAGATGATTTACCAGTTCCTTCTCTGCTTCTTTTGTTATAGCTGACATGTAGATTATCAAAAACTATGGAATACATCTTCTCTTTCAGAAAAAGTGTTTGATTCAAAAACAGGACAATCTTAGGGCTAAAGACTGCTGCAGTGATCTCTCTTTTTTGCCTTGTATCTAGACTTGTATCTAACTAGCACTGGATGAAATTATTAAAGAAAACTTTTTGTCATTAAAAACAGCACAATGTGAAAACTATTTTTTTTCATTAAAAATCTCATTTTCAATGTCATTTTCCATTTAAAAAAAAAATCAAAGCAAAACAGTTCAGGGTAAATTGGCCCCAAATTTTATATTTTTTCTTTTACTTTCTTTTCTTAGAAAAGTAGGAAAAAGTTATAGTGAAAGAAAGTAACACTTTCATTATTAAATTGTAATTTTTGTTACTTTTTTTCTACACTTTCTTAATTTTTTTGAATTTTTCCTTATTTCCCAATGTTAAATTTTCGATTAACTATTTTTCTTTGAAAAATTCCAGTGGGAAAAATTACCGGAGGTGGGAGGGCTAAATTCACAGCTGGTGTCAGTACTCTACTTTCACTACCTTCGGTTTGAGTTTATCAATATTAACTTCAGTATCACCCTAGGGACAAGAGGACAATGTATAGGCTTGAGTATTTAGAAATATATGAGTGTATTTAGTAAGTGTGGGAGTCAAAAAAGTTAACCGCACAAGGCTTCAGGATTTTGCTAAACAATCATGAGGCTGTATTCAAAATGTGATAATTAATACCAATACATTGACATTTATACATATTTAAGATGTACAATACTTACAGATACCACCCAGGACTGGTTACAGATGCAAGAGGAACCTGCAAAAAGAACTATATTACATAGATCCAAGAGTTGCTGATTTTTTTTTTATTGTTACAGAGAATACGGGGATTTTATCATGGCTAAATTCAAATAAAGTTCTGTTTCAATACACTTTGAAGTATTCATGAGTTTAATTGCCTTCATGAGAAAATCAAAATAGAAATTTGTGATAGTGG
Organism: Chelydra serpentina; assembly: GCA_037349315.1. Lineage (NCBI taxonomy): Eukaryota > Metazoa > Chordata > Testudines > Chelydridae > Chelydra > Chelydra serpentina. The sequence continues at coordinate 37,662,237 of JBAIAC010000042.1, forward strand.
CAGAGCAGGTGCCAGCTCAGGCTAAGGCCTCTAGGCCTCAATGAACAGCACTGACAAACGCGTAGCTGGAAACCAGTCTGGCTCATCTGTGTGTTAGTATTGTTAGATTTAGAGAGATGTATTTAGTGTTTGACTTTATGAAAGGCGTGTGAGTTGCTGCATGCATTAATCTCACTTACAATATCGGTGTCCCATTCTATAAGGTAGTATTTAAGTGTTTGCTTTGTAACTGGAACCCCCCTTCCCCCCCCGTCAGGAAACATGCATTATTAAGTGTGAAATACTAGTTTATCACAAGAGGTGTCATCTCCTCCCCAACTAAAGGCGGCCTATAGATACCGGATGAACCATTGTGGAACACCAGTAGACAAAAGACTCTGTAGATTTCTCCCCCCCACATTCATTAAGAGGAGACATACACAAATCCTTGTCCTATCACAGTTTGAACTCTGGGGTAAGGGAATAAAAATCCCTGACCAGAAACAACTGTATCACTATGCTGCTTGGAATTTGAAGAGGGCAATATTTCTAAGCTTAAGGAAGGGATCCCCAAGTTGCTAGCTTGAGTTAGCCCTAGAAGACATATATAACTAACCTATTACAGCAGCTCCTATTACTTAAGACTAACTCATTTGTGAGTGTATGTTTACTTGTTTTAACTTTATAAATAACTCATTTCTTTTTCCTAGTTAATGAATCTTTAGAGAGTTTATTACAGGATTGGCTAAAAGTGTCGTCTTCGGTGAGAGATCTAAGATAGAATTGACTTGGGGTAAGTGACTGGACCTTTGGGACTGGGAGTAACCTGAATATTCATGTGATTTTTCGTATAAGGCAGCATCTATCACAAAGGCAGGCTTGCATGGGTGGCAAGATAGCCCGGAGTGCCAACGGGACTGTCTGTAACTCCATGTTAATGCTGTTACAGTGCTTGTAGAGTTCACACTTGATACCTGGTTGGCAAAATCTAATTACAGAACACACAACAAATTTGGGGTTTGTGCCCTCGTTTCTAACAGTCTGCCCTGAGGTTGGCACTCAGGTTCCTGAGCCACTCCAGAGAGCTTGACAAACTTACTAAACATCAGAACACAGATTCACTGGTACTGGTGCCCCCTTTTGACTGAAGCAGCTTGTCAAGTTCAGGGCCCTCTGGATATGCCAGTTGGGAACAGAAATTGGTGATTGGTATTTATTTGATGCTTATTTACAAAGAACATACCAAGTTCTGTCTCTCTTAATGCAGAAGGAATCAAATAGCAAGAAACAGCTTTTTTTCCTCACAGCACCAATGTACCTTGTTGCATGTCTTGGGAGGAGCATCCTCTCTGAAGAGAATTAGTTAGCACCAGATAAGGCTGCCTGTAGCTCTGAGGTGTGCCTGTGAAAGGAAATTCTGGTTATCTGTGGAATGTACTGTTATGAGAACACTCTTTTCAGCCTGCACACATGACCCAACAACCTCTTCCCAGATTTCTTCCAGGGTCAGCCACCATGCTTTCAGCTTCTCCTTCAGTCTCTCTTTCTCTCTGATTATATCTACAATACAGCTACAGCAGCACAGCTATAGCCCTGCAACTTCCTACATCGACAGAAGGGGGTATTCCATTAATGTAGGCAACCACCTCTCTGAGAGATGGTAGCTAGATCAATGGACTAATGCTTCCATTGACCTAGCCGCAACTACACTGGAGATTAGGTCAACCTAACTATGGTGCTCAAGAAGCAAAATTTTTCACAGCCCTGAGCACCATAGCTAGGTTGACCTAAGTTTTAGGAGTCGATCAGGCCTCAGTCTTTCCCAGTTTATGTCTGTTCAATCTTCCCACACACACCTACCAAACCCAATACTCAGCCAAAAGCTTTTGGGCAGGTTTACGTACTCCGTTGGTCTTAGGTGGTGCACTTATACTTACGGTTAGGTTAACTGAAGGGTGAGTTCACACATATCAATCTCAATGGGGTTTTTACTCAATCCATAACGTGGGTTCACCCATAACAGTACATGCCATAAATAACCAGAATTTCCTTTCACAGGCACATCTCAGAGCTAAGGCAGCCTTATCTAGTGCTAACCAATTCTCTGAAGAGAGGATGGTCCTTCCAAGACATGCAACAGAGTACAATGAATAAATTAATTGGGAATGCATGGATCTGCTATTAAAGTTATTTTATTTTAATTTTAGATCCTTAAAATGACAATTGTTTGGAAACCTTTCTTACCAGAGTACATCTTCCAGCTGACAAGTGAAACCTTTTCTTGTTCAGCCTGGAGCCAGACTGCATGGTGGAGAACTGAACTGGCAGCCCCCCAATTGCCTATTGTAAAAAGATGCGTATGGGTGAAAGGAGCCATGTATGAAATAATGTAGCTACCATTATTTCTGCTCATTTTGACATTTACTGATCTTTTCATCTATTTCATATCCCTCTGCCATGCTTCAAGCAATTAAACTGCCTTGTAGGACCACACCAAGCTTCCAAACCAGCTTTCAAGCCAATAAAACTTAGCAAAACATCAGGGTATATTTGTAAAATTCTTTGGCTCACCCTGTTTACAGATTTCCCTCTCGAGGGAGGAAATCATTTATGTTTCCAACTGACAGCATTTTGTTTGTTAACAAATGTTTTACAGGATTCAACTTCTTCCTTTATCCTCTGCCACAAATATTTTGCCACTGAGGATTAAATATGAATTTGACTGCCAGAACTGACACGGCGATTCTTGAAGTAACACTACTTTTGCATTAAACTATTCACCCAAAACATGCTAATGTGACAGGAAGGTAAAATCACAATGACTTTTTGCACTGTATAAGTAATGAAACAATACTGCAGCACTGAATAAAAGAGACATACCAAAGCCACATGCTCCCTTAAACATTTTCCCATAAAAATAATTGTCCTGATTCTACAGAGTGCTCTGGCTGCTTTATATCACTTTAGTTGTGCAAAATAGCCCTTATGCTAGTGGATTTGGCCACTGAAGAGCGCTGTCCCTGCTGAGAGAAATCCTCAGATGCTGGAGAGCCAGTGGAATGGCTTTACACCAGATGCTCCTCTCAGGTGCTGACACAGGGAATAAGGGTAACAAAAAGGGGTCATGTCCTGGTCTCCTTTATGCCCAGCTGATCCATGGCTGCTGGAGCAGCACACAGATATCTTTGGTAGCTGGTGCAAGATAGAAGAGCCTTTTAACTTGCAACAGGGACCAAGCCAGCATTTGGCAGCCTCAGGATGAAGGCCAAGGAAATGGACTTAGAGCTGTCTTTCATGTCTGGCTACAGATTTGTGCTCAGCTTTTCTTAGCCTGTCTAGAAGATCCAGTCTCTCCAGTTTGGGCTCGTTTGGACATAAAGGGTTTTATTACTATTATTATTGTTCCATTATATTCTGATACTCTGTGTTATATTTTTTACTGGAGATGGGTTCATGCTGCAAAAACCTGATCTGCATCCAAATTTCACATCCCAATATTAAGTTATATTCAATGTCAGGGGTTTGGTACGCCCCATTGTGAAGATACAGGTTATTTATAAAATTTAGATTTGGTTTAGTTTGGATTTCAAAGCCTCCCTCTCCCAAAGTTTAGGGGTGTTCAGATCCAGCACCATCTCTTTTTTTCACCTGTTTTTAAAAAATATTGGATATCTATGACCTGGACTGCATTTACTTGCTCTAAGAATATCACGAAAATGCAGGTCTTGGCTAACTATGTTGGCATAGCAGCGATGTTGGAGGACAGTACTTAGGAAACATCTGGATATTTTCATTTTCTTCAAATGAGATCTCTTTGACCTCTAAAAATGAGTACCCCATTCCAGCCTTGCTGTTTCTCCAGTGAAGTTGCATTAATGCTTGAATGAGAAAGGAGCAGCCCTTGAATTGTTAACTGATGGAGACACAGTCTTATGCTCTTTTTGCGGCTTTGAAACATACATTCTCAAGCATTGATCAGAAGAGTTCACTTCTCCAAAAGACTCATTTTTTCCCTACCACATGGGTCAGCAAACACAGTTTAGAATCCAAGAATACCTTCTGAGGGTATCTCTGAGATTGCTCACTAAAGAGCAATAGCCTTGTTTTTCTAGCATCAGTATTTATTAAAGAGAAAGGTGAATAATCGTGTGTGTGTAGGTATGTATATATAACTGGAACTTTATACATTTTGTTTTTGTCTAGGAGTATAAATATAACATATATATGTGACAAAGTTCCTCCATTGCCTTGGTTGGGTCTGCGCTTTCTGATGGATTTGCTCGCCTCAGAGGTTCACGGCAGTCCTCAGTTTGGCTCCTTTTGTTAGTGGCACAAACCTGCCATTCACTCAGCCAACCTCATCACTGGTAAGCATGGGGAAAAGGAGGAGAACAATCCCCGCAGTCTCTGCTGGCCCACCTAATGGGTGACGGGGCAGGCCAGAGACCTTCCCCTCTGGTAGGTCCCACAGTCCAGGTCAACTCCTCTTATATCAAATAGGGAGTTGGGAGGATGGAGGGACCCCGGGCCCACCCTCTACTCCGGGTTCCAGCCCTGAGCCCTGTGGATTGCAACTGTCTACAGTGTCTCCCGTAACAGCTGCATGACAGCTACAACTCCCTGGGCTACTTACTTCCCCATGGCCTCCTCCCAACACATTCTTTATCCTCATCACAGGACCTTCCAGCAGTACGCCTACTCACTCTCAGCTTCTTGCGCGCCTCTTGCTCCCAGCTCCTTGCACGCACCTCACTAACTGAAGTGAGGTCCTTTTTAAAACCAGGTGCCCTGATAAGTCTGCCTGTCCTAATTGATTCTGGTAGCTTCTTAATCAGCTCCAGGTGTCCTAATTAGCCTGCCTTAATTGGTTCCAGCAACTTCCTGATCATTCTGGAACAGCCCATTATCTTACGCATGGAAAAGGGACCTGCTTAATCTGGGGCTAATATATCTACCTTCTATCCCTCTCCTGTAGCCATCTGGCCTGTCACAATATATATTCACAGACGGCCCATATTGTTGGGTGAAGGCAAGAGACAGCGCCACACTCCTGACCATGCAACAGTAGCTGCTGGCCAATGACAGTCTTCCTTGGTAGAGGCCACCATGAGTTAACTCCTATTGCTTCTTTCAAATGCTGGGATTGGTGGGTTGTTGAGGACTCAACTACAGAAGAACAGCAGTAGGTGAAGACAAAACTCTGATAAAACTGGCAAATTTGACATCAGTCCAGCTTCAGAAAAAGGGGTTAGATTCACAAAGAAATCTGGGCATGTTTACAAGGCCTAGGAGTTGTTTGATGTGGCACCTCTGCGTGGGCCTGTCCCCCAGGAAATGTTGGTATGCTATTGATCTGAACATGAAAAGATGGGAAAGCTGTTGATAGCCTGGGATGACTGGGGCCTTAATCCCTGTCCCCCCTTTTCACTGCTTCCAGGACTGGTTGCATTTAGAAGCTATATTAAGGTTCAGTAAAGTTGCAACCACTTGGCCAAAAAAGATAAGTGTTGTTTCCACACTCATTGACTCCTACCATTCACAATGGTCAGTATGTGATTTCTAGGAATACATGTACTTCCTTACCTCGCTTTTTAATCAAGCAACCTGCCCTTTATTGTAAATTGCACATCTGCAGCCAACCATCATAAAATAATCAGCTACTAGCAACAATCATAGAGAGGAGTATGTCACAAATATATCTGTGCTGTCACTGATATAGGCAGCAAGCCCTGCTCTTTTTGTCATGAAAGTAACCCCATAACAGTTCGGCAGGTATTTCTTATTTTCATCTGTACCTATAGATTCTTACTGAAAGCTATATGCTCACTGTACATCTATTGCCAAGAGTCCGCAGTGTGACTAGTGGGAAAATTTGTGATTGAACATTTAGGTAAATTAGAAACTAAGTTCTGGTATAGTGTATTTACACCACTTTTCTATTCATGTACCCAAAAATTTGTTCAGAGGAATAGTCATGGGAAATGAATTTTGGGTCCAAATTAACTAAATTAACTTTGTTTCAAGCAAAAGTAGTAAATCTTCATTGCCCAGTCACTTTATCCAAAAAAAGACAGCTGAGCATCAGAAGTACCAGCTTGTGGGGATTATGGTAATGTCTGTTAGGCTTAAATGTAATTTTTGGACAGGGCAGATCCTTGCCTTCTACACTGTTACCAAAATTATTTAGCCAGTATGTATTCTTAAGAGAATCCATACTTATGCTAAAGTGAACCATTTCTCCTCATACAGAAATATATTAAAAACTGTGTGTAAACATAAACATAGTGTTTTGCTAAGGTTTGTGAAAATAATAAGCAACTGATATAACTGTTGCTAGAAACAGGTACAAATTTCCGACAACCTTGTATAGCAAGTGCAAACTGCATGGGAATGGAAATATTAGGGTAAGAATGAATCAAACCAGTTTTGGGGAGGTTGTGCCTATGACAACAGCCTAAGGCATATATACTACTCAGCAGTGAATTATATTTCTGGAACAGTCCATGCTGCTGGTTGTACCCCAGATCGATGGAGTGGTAAAATATGCAATCCCTATCTTTCTGTATTTGTGCTGAATAATTCTGATTAAAACCCATGGGTTAATAAATTTGGTTGACTGCGATTGACATCATATTGATAAACAACCCACATTTCCAAGTACAGTAATAACTGCTTCCTCTCTTGTTCGTTGTTGTGCCTATGACCAGGAAAGGCAGTTGGAAGCTGAACAACATATAAGTAATATAAAATATTGAAGTTGAAAAACTCCACCAATCCCTTCTCAGTGCCCTATGGCGAAGGTTATTTTGGGGATCCAATGGCACCTTTCTCAACTAACCGTGTGCACACATTGTCTCCCCATGTCACAATTATGGTTTGTTTTGTAACAGTGAATACAGTATTGCAGATCAGTAGATTCAATTAGTGCACTCAGTAGACAAACTATTACTGTACAATGCTCAACAACAACAAAGCACGATGCGGAGGGACTGCGTTCCCAAAAGCCTAGACCAGAATCCTTTATCTGACATACCTATACAAGATGGACAAAGATACGTGAATGCACTGTTGGTACCTTAAAACACATAAACAGAGCCGGATTAACTTTTTGTGGGTCCGGCACCAAACATATTAGTGGGCCCCCATGAAGGGGCCAAGGCCAAGAGCACAGCAGGCAGGATGGATTTGATGTAAATCAGTAGTCAGGAAGACTTGATTTAATCATGGTTTTCTACATAAAAGTGCATTCTTGTTGGTTGTTATAACCTTAATACATATTCTTCACAACTCAGAGATAGCTGCAGGTTTCATTTTTAGAAGGTACATACTATACATTTTTAAACAGTGATTTATTTTGTAAACTTTTCAGATGAGTTTTACAGCTATATCAAAAAATGAATGATTGTTTGGTTATTTCATTTACCAAAGATAACTGAAGCAGATATTTATGAAGTCATTGGGAGGTGAACTATTTCCAATTCAACAGGTTAATCATTAACATTTGGAGGATTTTCTTGCCATGCTGTATTAGGAGAACATCACCAGACCGATATTTAAATTGTTTTATTTAACTAAAACAACAACATTAAGTATTCTGGATTTCTTTCTTCAACAGCAAACATATAATATTTTAACAAAACAAGCATATGTCCCTCGCTTCTTACATTTATCTCCAGACTTCTCCTTGTCCAGATCTATTCCGCCCCCAACAATCTTCTAATCATTGAACTTTTTGAAACTTTTCACTTTTAAAGAGAAAGAAGGGAGTAAGGGCATGGGGGGGCTGGGTATGTGTGGGGGTGCAGGAGTCAGGACTGGGGGCTGGGAGTGTGTGAGGGGGTGCAGGAGTCAGGGAATGGGGTGGGGGGCCTGGGGAAGCAGGAGTCAGGACTGGGGTCGTGGGTGTGTGTGGAGGGGTGCAGGAGTCAGGGTGATGTGTCAATCTAGGCCTGATTCAAGAGCTCAGAAAAGCAATGGTCTGAAGTATACAAAAATTCCTGGATCCTGCCTAACTAGTTTCTCCTCACTTCACAAACTTCCTTCATCCCCTTCACGGGATGAGAAGAGGCCCAGTGACATGAAAAGACTTTATTAACATAACAGTCATCCAATCAGCATACAGAAACAATACCATTTGAATAAGATGACCTCACAGTGATAATAATGAACAAGCAATACATATAGTAAACTAAATTAAAGAACAATAGGCTGAATTATGTCACATATTGATTAACAAACAAATATTTAAAGATCAGATCTGTTATTAGTCAAGTTCAGAGAAAAAAGTTCAATTGGATGAATATACTATTAATAACTCTAATTGTGACTGGAAGCCTGATTTTGACTCCCTAGCCATTCTAGTTTACCAAAACCGGAATTGTTTAAATAAATAGAGCTGTATTTTTTAACCAATTACACCTCAGGCAGATGTGCATTCCTCAGGCAGATGGAATTTATTTTTCTGAATAGCCTACAATCTGGAGATCCCAAGGAATGAATGGCAATAGAAACAATCTTAACTAAAAACAGTACAAGTTTTACTGGAAACCTTACTGAAGAGGTTCTGAAGTTTGAATGGTGGGGGAAAAAACTCCATGGCTGATCAGCAGAAAATTACCTGGCATCCTAGAATGGTTTTTTAGGCTCTGCAACTACATTAACAAACCAGCTCAGCCAGACTTGACATAAATTAATTCAGTAGAAAAGGGATTACAGATCTCTCTATGGTAGGGGCTTAGCTTTTCAGAGAATGTACAAAGCTGTCTGAACTGACATTATAGTGTTTCATTGGTAAATGGCTCTGAATTATTGAAAAATAAATCAACCTATATGCATATTCTCCCTATTAGCATGCCCTTACTTTTTTTCTATAAGGAAAGAATTGTTGTAGATTACAAAGGATGAATATAATAGCATAGAGATTCTTAAACCTTTGGGGGCAAACGTACCAGTGATTCAGGGTGTCAGTGATTCAGATTAAGACCTTGGCTCTACTGGCCAACCTCCTTACACCTCTGCCCCCTACAGCCAGCCTCTGTGCTGGATCTGCGGCACCAGAGCTATGCTCCACTCATATCACATGATCAAACCTCAGTCGAGCTTTGACTCCTGTCATTCCAGACTGTGCTAGATTGCAGGAGACTGAGATTTAGAGCAGTACAGTTGCCAATGACAGAGTTTGTGCAGCTGAATGAGGTAGTGGTGAACAAAAGCTCATCAAATAGGCATGCCCCAGTTTAATCATTAAGGGTTAGAGTCTGTTCTTCTTAATCCTGTGGAGTAGAAGAGGACCAGTCAAAGAGTAAGGCGATACTCAACAAGGTGGGTATCAAAATCTGCTCCAAAGGCAGGAAGAAGAGCTGTGCCTTGGTCCATGAGGCAAGTGGAGATGACCATCCAACTACCAAATCTGTGATTCTTTTCATTATATTAGGAGGACATCAATTAACGTTAACTGGATTTTTCCCTAAATTAATTATCAACATTTGCAATTTCTGAAATCTTTGCCACGGCAGACTAGTTCAATGACTCCAAAATGGCTGATTAGGCTTTCTTAAAAACAAGGGTCCATGTTTATCTGGCTGTGAAATGATTCACTTGACAAAAAGAACATTCTGGTCAAAGCAAGAGATGCAACACTCAAACACATTGGTTTAACTCTGTTTCTAATTTTAATCTGAAAAAGGTTAGTGGCAAAAATAATCTGTACACTGGTACGCATATTCAGCACAGGCTTAGAATGCAGAAAACCAGCAGCATTTGTCTTGTCAGACAACCATCACACAATACTGAGCCTGGAATGCTACAAGTATTTGGTTGCCAAAGGGTTTGAAGAGTCATGGTCTGCTTCAGGGTTGAAAAAATACAGCTCTATTTATTTAAACTATTCCAGTATTCAGCAATATAATAAGGTCTGCTGAAAAGGCCTGATCCAAATCAGAATAGCTGTACATATTGAATGCTCTGGGCTATTTGGAATGGAATTGTGTTTGAACTGTTAAACCTACTGTGTGCACATTGAAACAGATAAGGTCCTTTCTTATGTTGTTTCCCAAACCAGAGTTCAAATTAATGTTTGCAGCTCTCCAAAATAAGACGCAGATGGTACCGCAGTTTCAAACTTCTCTTCACACACTTTCTTCTCTGTATGGACAGATGGCCACAAGTATTGGTATATGAGTATTTTAAAAGTAGATTACAAAATTATATTGCTTCACCCTGTGGATAATCTGAGGGATGGGGCTACCTACCTGCTACATTGATCTGTTATGATGTTTAATAGCAAAGACACTTGTCCTGTATTTGGTTTTATGTATTTTATGTTATGTATCTGTACGTTCAGAAATGGTTTGCTCTTGCGGTACTAGCCCCAAATGATTAGAAGTAGTGAATACTGGATGATGATGGAGCATGATAAACAGAGCTAGTCAAACCTTAGAAATTCTATAAGGTTAGTTAAGCCACAGAACTTTTAGATGTTTATCCAAAGATTTTCAGGTCTCTGACTTCTCTTCTAACTTCTTGGCACCCCATCTTCTATCCTATTCACCCCAACAGATCCTCTTTCATATTTTCCAGATGCTCATCAAGAACCTATGTTTGCTGATATTCCATTGTGTTAGCGGGTGACCTCTCACAGACAGCACTCTCTTGAAAGAACTGGAAATATCCTGTATGCTCTGGAGTTTCCACGAGTCAGATGTGGATAAATGCAAAGTAATGCACAATGGAAAACATAATCCCAACTACACATACAAAATGATGGAATCTATATTTGCTGTTATCAGTCAAGAAAGAGATCTTGGAGCCATGGTGGATAGTTCTGTGAAAACATCTGCTCAATGTACAGCAGCAGTCAAAAAACGAATAGAATGTTAGGAACCATTAGGAAAAGGATCGATAATAAGACAAAAAATATCATACTTCCACTATATAAATCCATGGTATGACCGCACCTTGAATCCCATCTGCAGTTCTGGTCACTCCATTTCAAAAAAGATTTATTGGAATGGGAAAAGGTACAGAGAAGGGCAACAAAAATGATTAGGGGTATGAAACAGCATCCATATGAGGAGGGATTACAAAGACTAGGATTTTTTCAGCTTGGAAAAGAGACGACTAAGGGGGAATATGATAGAGGTCTATAAAATCATGAATGGTGTGGAGAAAGTGAATAAGGATGTGTTATTTATTGCTTCCCATAACACAAGAACCAGAGATCACCCAATTAAATTAATAGGTATCAGGTTTAAAACAAACAAAAGGAAGTACTTCTTCACACAATGCATAGTCAACCTGTGGAACTTGTTGCCAGGGGATGTTGTGAAGGCCAAAACTATAACAGTGTTAAAAAAAACCCGAGAAGTTCATGGAGGATAGGTCCATCACCAGCTATTAGCCAAGATGGTCAAGGATGCAACCCCATGCTCTGGGTGTCCCTAGCCTCTTACTGCCAGAAGCAGGGAGTGGATGATAGGGGATGGATAACTCGATGATTACCTGTTCTGTTAATTTCCTCTGAAGCATGTGGCATTAGCCACTGTTGGAAGACAGGATATTCGGCTAGATGGATCATTGGTCTGACCCAGTATGGCTGTTCTTATGTGTCCAAGAATGCACTGTTTCCATAATAGAAGCAGTGTCATATGATAGAGTAGACTGATGCTATTACAGAATGCAATAGAATGCTGTGAATGGTACCCTTCCTGCCTAACTTTCCTTTCATTTCATAGAAGGCAAACATGAAAAACAAAAAAAGTAATCAAATAACAAACAAAATGGAAAATAGGCGAACAAACTTCCAGTAGATGCCTTCCAGTACATCACCTTCAGCAAAGGTAGGAAGATGGAGAAACAACTCAAAGGAATAATAAGAAGAGCCTATCAAAGGGCACAAAAAAGCCTTCATGTGATAGGCTGCTACCTATTAGCAGAAAGGAGGGGGGGGGAAAGCCACAGAAAGTGAGATCATCTTGGATATATCATAAGCATGACATGTTCCTGTGTTCCCTCTTTTCCATAAATAGTTAACTCTATTTCCAGAGAGTAAATTCATCTGCATGCCTAATACAGGGATATGGACCTTACAGATTGTATCTCTACATACAAGAGGACGACAGCAATGGATATATTGGATCTATTATAATTGTGGACTGCATGTTGGCAACCCCAGTCTAAATGATAAGGCAAGATTAAGAAATGTTAGATTAGAGTTCAGGCTGTGCCCTGTCCTTTTCATAGAGTATGGAACCTGCTGTAGGGAGTTTCTGCAGGGCTAAATACTTCAGATGGCTTCATTGGCTCATAAAATAAAATAAAAATAAAAACCTATAACTTGCACCGTAAACACAAACAACAAAACTGGAAAGTTTACCAGGCAGAATTTTTCCAGGGAGCTGGTTTGAAGCCTTAGTAAAATAAAACTTTCATAAAACTCAAAACCGTTTTTAATACCCTGTGTATCTGGCTCTCTCATGTATTTATAGCATTTCATTCTTTTAAATACTTTCTCTTCCTAGTACTGTCAAAAAGAAGGCTCAAGATTATATTATTTCAAGTGAAAAAGAAAATTGGACTGGCTTGCTTTTATTTCCATTTTCTATTATGTTTCATAGCCACAACTGTATCCTAGAACAATGAAGGCTGGGACTGAAACACTAAATGCACTAGGGGTGTGGAGCGTGGGGGCAAGTTGGATAGTCTATCACAATAATTAGATTTGTGTGTTTCCTGTTTACAAAGAAATAATTGACCTGCAAAATGTGTAGGTCTCCAGAAAGCAAAACATTAATGGGCATGCATTGCTGAAAGTAATGATTTTAAATTGGACTTTGTAACCTGTTTATCCATGAATAGGGGATACCAAGACAAAACCAAATAGACCTAAAGTCAAACTTTGCTTTTAATAAGAAAATAAATAAGCAGCAAAAATCACTATACTTATCATAGCCGTAGCTAGGGTGAAAACTCATTGCCATATAACAAAATCTTCATGTATCATGTGAAAAGTGCAAAATATGTTATGGCCAGAGACAAGCTTGCCAGCTCACTTCTGAAAAGCTTTCTTGCACAAAGAAAGCTTCCATTCCATTCCAAGTGAAGTTTACCTACCCATCCACTAATACAGAACCTTTGTGTTGAACTGTAATAAACGGTAAACTTAAACCTGTGCCTTCTTTCGGTCTCTCATTAAAAACATCATATAACTGTGACATTTTTTCACAGAGGAACAAATTCTAGGCCTACTATTGTCAAACAAACTGAAGGGGAAAGATAGTGGTAGAGGCTGAATGGAGAGACCCTGAGCCACCCTGGTAGCATCAGAACATAACCAGTGCAGTGTTTGCTGGTATCCCAAACAGGAACAGCATACATCCCCCTGTGCTCTGTCACACTTTCTGCTTAACACAGTATGAAAGGGTTTTGGGGGGCTCAATCACAAGCACTGCTGTATTGCTCTGCTTAAAGAAATCCAGCCCAAGCTCCCCCTCTGGTATCAGGACTAGTGGGATAGGAAACTCATCACCAGATTTTTCCTTCCATTACAGCTTGGAGCCCTGCAGATCCTAGGACAAGCCTAGGTACATCTGTATGTTAGGTACATCTTTACACACTACTGATTTTAATGAGTCACAGCAGCAGGGGCAGAGAAAGTTAACCTAATACACTATTTGGGTACCAAAACGCGGGGGTGTGTGTGTGTGTGTGTGTGTGTGTGTGTGTGTGTGTGTGTGTGTGTGTGTGTGTGTGTGTGTGTGTGTGTGTGTGTGTGTGTGTGTGTGTGTGTGTGTGTGTGAGAGAGAGAGAGAGAGAGAGAGAGAGAAGAATATATCATCTTGAGAACAGGTTTTAACCGTATGGATTTACACATAGTTAATTCTTTCTCAGTCTCTTCTCCCTGGGTTATCCCAATGAATAGCTATCCTAAATAGGAAAGGTTCAAGAGGTGCAAGTTGATTAAATGCTAGCTGAAAGCATCAGTAGCTGATAACAATGCAACAGCAGTACTTAAAATGTGACCTCTTCTTTAGAGATATTAATTGAGACAAGTTCTTTCCCCGTGGTTTGGTAATTCCTTAATAAATCTAAGGGTAAAAGCTCTAAGAAGCAGTTTTATTTTACTGCAGTTGTCAAATCCTCCTTTGTACAACAACTAAATGAGATGATGATGAAACATTCAGATCATTTCATTTTCCTTTTTTAAAATGGGCAAGCAGAAAAGTAAGACAAAAAGTCCCATTACAGGACCAATTTGTTCTGGGTCAAACTGAGCCACTATGGAAAATACAAAGCTATAGATTAAATGTCCTTATTTTATAGGATTTTAAAATAGTCACCCATTCAGTAATGCTGAATTACAGGGTGAATCCTAGGGAAGTATTTATGTCACCTACTTTAGTTCAAGATAATTCATAATAATCTTATTACAATCAATACTTAGGGCATTAATAATTATTGAATTATTTTAAAGTGTTGCCATTCATTTCTTCAAGTTACAAAGCAATAAGCCAATACATTACTCTTAGAGTACTTCCCTGATGGAGAAGACACATGACAGCATATTCAAAATCGTTCATTAAAAATTAAAGGTAAGCTTTATTCATTAACGTGAACTTTTCTACAGAGACAGAAAATATAACTATCCAAAATCATGGTTGGGGAAATTTTGTAGCTAAATTCCCATGTCTACATTATATCCAGAAATCACTCTCATTTATACAAGTATTGGACACATTTCAGAACTCTTACGGCATATAAAAATACTCCACAGTGAAATTCAGTTTTAATTATCCCTACTTGTGTTAATCACTGTGCTATATAGATTGATTACCTCTTTCCAAAAGCAATTTCCTATTAGTGTTGGTGTGATGTGATGAGTTATCACAGACTCTCAGAAGCTACAGAGGTAAAAGGCCTATAATCATAGACTCCATCTCTGCCAATGCAGGACTGTTCCCTGCATGATATTTTCTAGTGTTTTGTTCAGTCTAGTTTTAACCAACTGAGCTTCCACCACTTTCCTAGAGGGGCTATTACACAGCCTATTACATCTCACTCTCTTATTTCCACCCCATTACTTATAGTTATACCTTCATATATCACACTAAATAATTCCTCGTACTCACTGGTATTTACACACTTCTGATATATGTAGTATATAATCTTCTGATATTTAAATAATATGTTCAAAAGAGGTTGAAAAATGGTGTTTCAACAAAATCAAAATATTTCACAAAGCATTTCAGTTTCTTCAAAATTTGGCATTTTTAATTGAAGTTGAAAAAAATCAGTACAACTTTTCATAATCAAAAAGTATGAGACATTCTTAACATTTAAATTTTATTTTGAGAAGGGAAATCCCATTTTCTCTCACTTTTTTCACTCCTTTCCCTCTTTTTCCCCCCAGTGTATACCCTGATCTATAGATTATGTAAGAATTATATTGACTACTTAAGCATTCCCAGTTATCACTTTGAGGGTTGACAGGTTCTTGTCCCAAGATCAGGCCTAGTATTACTAAATATATAATACTAGGGGTGTATATAGTTTGGAACCCCGATGTGCACAATTGCAACACTCACACTATAGAAACTCTTCTATATTTCCAAATAGTTTATTAATATATTTAAGCAGAGTCACAAACACCACACCTCAGTAAGTTAGATAGAGAGCCTACAGAAAGTACATCTGCACAGCCATATACTCACACCATCCCTTGCAGGACGACCTGAAATGTTAGCCATTATCTTTCTCATCACCATCACCTTCTTCCTCATCACCAGTGGCTGTCATTCTGGCCCCTTTCAAGGGCTACATCTCTCTCTCTCCTGCCCCCACAGACTGGGATGCAATGTATATGTTACGCTGACGCCACTATATCTAATGAATATTCAATAGGGTTTTTTTTTCCTTTTTCCTTATTTGTATTTCCTCATCCTGCTAATGCTGAGGTGTTCTCCTCTGTAGATTAGTATATTGATACATATGACGACCTTTTCAGCTCATGATCATACCTGTCACCCGTTCCTTAAGCCGATCTGTGGTTATTACTTGCATGTTCCTAGCAGTAGCACTTACAGTAACACTCTAACTCAGTGGTTCTCAAAGTTTTGTACGGTGACCCCTTTCACATAGCAAGCCTCTCAGTGCGACCCCCCCTTAAAAATTAACAACTTTTTTTATATATTTAACACCATTATAAATGCTGGAGGCAAAGGAGGGTTTGGGGTGGAGACTGACAGCTCACGACCCCCCATGTAATAGCCTCGCAACCCCGACCCCCAGTTTGAGAACCCCTGTTCTAACTCCTACCATTAAGCAATCTCTTCTTAGTTCTTAAAATCTAAAGGTAACTGTTTATTTATGCCAAAGGTTATGGCCTATTTAACCACACTTATGCTAGTTTATGCTTCAGCTAATGTTTTACAGGATACTGTAGGTTTCTTGCGTTATAGCTGAATATAATGAAACCAGCTAAATATAATGAAGGCAAGGCAGTGAACATAGTAAAGGCTAGCTAACCCTATGGGCTACAGGAGAGAGGAATAAAAAAGGGTGGCGAGTGTTTTTCCTAACACTTTCTAACTTAAAAAATTCCCCCATTTCTTCCAGGGGGAATAAAGTGAGAAGAAAGTTAAAAACTGGGGGAAAATAGCTTTTTCCAAATAAAACAGAATCAATTTTTTCATCAAGCCACTCCCTCTCCCCCACAGAAAGTCATGAAAAATGTGTAATGAAACAAAAAACAAAACAAAACAATCCCATACACTTCTATTTTTTCTTTTTTATTGACCAGCTGTAACTTGTAGGCTATCATGTCTCCCTTCAGTCATTGTTTAGTGAGGTTATACATATTTTAATCTTAATCTTGCTTCAAAAATATAGAAATATTAGATTCATGATAATCAGAGATTCCATGGAATACATTAAATCGACCATTTGCCAGACATCTCCTTTCCAAAAACTTCCATTAAAAAAAGTAAACTGATACTTTTAACCATTTTTTCCTACTTACTGCACATGCACAGTGAAAAGTCCCAAAAATATAGCGGTGACTGAGCGATCAGTGTCAATTACATAGGGATGGGAGTATAGGAGGAAAATGAGGATGCGGCCTTGACTGGAACATGTTGGCCTGCTTTTGTGTGCTCTCACACTACACCTAAAAAGCACTCTTAAAAAGGAAGCATGCGAGGGGGTTGGCGGGAGTTAACACGGCTGATTTCCACATATTTTGAACTCTTGAAATATTTTCTTCTCTCCCACTCTAAGTTATTTGTCCTCTTTTGGAGCCATTCTTGTAGACAAGCCTGACAGACTTTAAATTGAGAATTATTACTGTACCCTGAGAGTAAAAAGTTGAGACAGACAAAAGCCGATTTTAAATGAGAAAATATTTCTGCCCAATTTCAATCTCTACAGTATAAAAACAGCAAATTTCATGTGTCTGGTGAGGTTATGTTTACATTATATGCAGTATTTCTATTCATCGTCAAAGTTACTACTTGTTTCCCCATCTGGGAGCTTCTTCATATATAGAGAGATGAAGAGAAAGCCTGATCCTGCTGCAACCTATGGAAAAGCAGGTGACTGAACAATAAACCTTTTAATATGGCTGAAGAACTTCCACGCGTAAATGTGTTACTCAATGGTTTGGAAGCCTACTCAAAATTCCTATCTAGAAGAAAACTTAAAATCTACTTTCCCACAGAAGAAGGTCCAGAAATTTTGTTGTTGATTTTATTGGGATCTGTTGGGATTTTGAAAAAGTTATCATTTGAAAAATTCAACACATTGAAAGAATGAAGAGACATTATCTTTCTTTTGGAATATACTGAAATATTTCTATTGTCCTACAAGGCATTGCTAATGTCTATGAAATGTAATGTTACCCTATAATGTTTTTCAGTTTGCTCCATGAAAAATGACACTTTTTTTACCAATGAAAAACTGTAGATTGACTCATAAGATAATTCTGCAAGCCTGATCATTTTTGTTGCTCTTTTATGAACACTTGTACTGATCAGATGGCATTGAAACATGCCAGTCAGATTGCTATTTTTTAAAAATGTGTTCTAAGGTAGGGTGGAATTAGATTCTTCAGCTACAGGCAAAGATTGTTACCATCTGCGGATGGGATTGCTTAGAGACAGTTCTGGGGCAGATTTTCTGCCCTATTCTGCTCCGTATGTGGAGGTGAGGTGTACACAGAGACTGCAGACTAGCTTCATCCCCCTTCATAGTGAGAAGAGAGCCAGCGTCACTGGCTCTTATATAATCCTTCCTATAGGTAGCAACACGGAGGTGTCAAGGTTAGTATGCAATGTTACAGGAGTACAGTATGCTCCAGCTATGGTCAGCTGTCAGACAGTTCCATGGATCTCCTACAAGCTGCTCTAACCTGCGTTGGGGCCAGGCAGAGGATCAGGGAGCAATAACTGGCTTCCCACTTTTTGGGTACAGCTGAGATTCTGGCCCAACAACTAAAAGGATTTATTCTGGCATCAAAATGTGTAGCACAATGAACTCTGAATATATACAATGGAGATTTTGCTTTGGAGGAAAGGCCTGATATGGATATGAGAAGTCACTGTTTAGTGGATCTGGATATATTATATGATATTTAATCATAGTGGTCAAAACAGATATGGATCAATGCCCAAAAGGATCATTAGAACAAAACTGTCACACACAAAAGCATATTTCTGGAGGTGGAAAAGGGCATGCCTACACAAGCAGCTGTAAAGAAGGGACTCAGTGTCTGGGACACACTGAAGGATTTAAAAAACTTTCTGGTGTCTTTGCTCGGGGCGATCACACACCTATATTGGAATGGATATGAGCAGGTACTCGAAGAAGAATTCTATTTTTATTGCTCATGTTGATTTCACATTCCATCATTGCTTTGAATTGCTGCCCTAAAATTGATATCTCACTCTGTGGCTGTTTAAAAGTGTAAGTTCCTCACCAAAGGTACTTTTTCTCCTAAATCTCACTCATCAAAGGGAGGAAATGGTTGTTCCACTTCAATAGTGTGGGTGGCTCTCACGTGGCCTCAATACCAACTTGGTCTCACTAAACTGTGGAGGGAGCTATTACCAGTTCATTTGGCTGGGATGCAAGAATACCATGCTACAATAGAAAGGAAGGTAGAGTCATTTTCCTACAGGATAAAAGCTGTGGAATTGAGAATCTCTGACATGAAAAATATGGCTTGTATTATCTGCCCCAATTACAAAAATAAGTTATGTTTACTCTACACAATAACTTATAAAATAACTATATTGAATCATCAGAGGTACTTTCTGAATATCCTTATTAATGTGCAGCAAATGTACCATGTTCTTGTCCACTGTGTATGATTCCTTAATCTATAAGGCTCAAACATCTGTCAAAATCAACTTTAGGACAGGACTTGAGTCTGAAGTTTACATACAAAAATGGATTTACATTAATAGAAATATAAAAAGATGAAGCAAAAAAAATGACTACATTACAGACTTTGAATATAAACTGATACACAGAACCTTGATTTTGAACAGGTCTTCAAGACAACCTCTCTTTTCACACCTGCTTAATAAATGCAGAAACAATTGATGGCTGTAAGTCATTTAACTATTTAATAGCACCCACATATCTGGTAGTTAGATTGGACGTCTCAATGGCATCAACTGCACACACATAACTGTGGTAAAAAAAACATGGGCACAAAAAGAGAGCACAGTGTTCACTGGACTCCATCCACTTATCGCAAATGGATAATAGATGTTGGAAATATAATAAGCATAAAGCTAGTCATCTGAGCATAGCAAATAACCACCCCATTTGGGGATGCTGTTGGGTATTTTTTTAAATGTGGTGTTCATTTGATATTAATCTCAGTTTACATTGTTAATTATTGTGTGCATGAAAGGAAAGTGAGGGAAAGAATTGTTATTTATAGAAAAAATAGTCAAAGTAATATAATTTAATTGTAATGCTTTTTGGAAGTCACTTTATTACATTGGAATAATACATGTACCAGGGATTCTCCTGTGTAACATTTTTTTCAAAAGATAAATAGTTCTATTTAACAGATGTGTTTCTTTGAAATAAAGAGACAATACAATGATTTAGTTAGTTTGTGAACAGAACGTTGAAGACATAAAGTATTATGTTCTGTAACTAATAAGTAATTTTGTAAAAAAAATGGCTGAACAATCCAATGTTGCCACCTGAGGATTACATAGCAGGGTGTGCTTGCCTATGGAAGCCCATTAATTTGGGGACATTGATCATTACATCTAATAGAATTTAGGATCTTTGGAATTGCCATATTGGATCAGATTAGCCATCCATCTAGTCCAATATTCCATCTCCAACAGCAGCTAGGACCATATACTTCAGAGAAAGTTGCCAGTAACCTTACAGTAGGCTGCTAACCAGCAACAGCTAAAGGTTGGCTTATTATTTAAAGCACAAGGGCTTACATCCCTTCCAAATCTTTTACTAATTTATTTTGAATATATACTAGTATAATGCTGCACTTCTTTAGCTATACAAAAGTCCAACTCTTTGAATTCTGCCCTACTCTTTGTCTCAATAATATATTGTGGCAATGTACTTTTATTAGTTTTGAATTTGCCAACTTTCATTTTCATTGACTGCCCCCTTGTTCTTGTGTTATGAGACATGGTGAATAGAAGCTGCAGTAGTATCTTCTCTATGCCATTAATTATGTATATTTTTATCGTGACCTCTTTTCCTTTTTCTCCTCTCTAAAGTACAAATCCCTATTCTTTTCAGATGAGTATTCCTATGCCCTAACTACTCATTTCCTCTGCTTGCATCCGAAGAAGCTTATGCTTCAATACTTCTGTTAGTCTATAAGGTGCCACAGGACCCTTTGTCGCTTCTAACTACTCTTGTCACTCATGTCTGAGCCCTCTCTAGTTCTGCTAACACTACCACTTGATATAATCTGGGGAAACATTAACTCTAATAGCTGGACTGCAAGACAGGTTTGAGAAATATAACCGTTCTGTGAGTACAAAGAAACCCACATGTCTGTTGCAGATTCAGTAAATAGCTGGGAATGCTTTTTGTGTGTTGTATAAAATTAGACTGGTAGACTATGATGTATTATATTATTCACATATATGAATAAAAATAAAACCCTACAAACCTATTTCTAAATGTGTTTTTAAACTCTGGGACAAGTGTAGAGATCCCACTCTTGAATATGAAGTGCAAGTTTGTTAGCTGTAACAATACAGTCTACCTAGGAGTCAGACTCCTCAACATTAATTACCATGGAGGAATGGAGATGTATTATATATTCTCACATCCTAACATAGGAAAGTCATCCAAGAGGTTTATGAAGGTTACAGTGCGTCTTTGAAGAAATCTCAGTGTACAGACCACTAATCTACTGCTCTCCAAATATCTATGTACTACAGTTTATACCTACTGCATTAAATCAAGCAGAGGGCCTGAATGTGTTGACTAATGTATTTAAGTATTTATTTACAGAACATCTACATTCAAATAATTTGCAAGTCATCATAATTAGCATCTTTAACCCTGTGGTTAGTCAACCCCCTAAATGTCCAACAAGACCCTCAGTTTATTTAAGGCTACTTCAGTCCTCAAACCTACTTTTGGTATAGAATCTTAAATAATTCTGAGATTACTTCCTACAAGTAATCCCACAAGCTACTGTATCTTTTTAGTCTGCTGTTTATTCTGCATAAACTATTGCTAAATAAATCCACACACCATTTATAATTACAATGATGCATTTTGAAACCTCAATTCAGAGGTTAAAATGACTCAATTTGCATAGAGTCTCTAACTTTACATATAAGTTGACTATCAAAGGATCTACTAATGACCTTGAAGCACTCCATTAATCAAAGTCTATATTTGGACATATTCCCTTGTGCTTTAATTGCCTGATATTTTTAAAGTGAGTATCCACAAGTGGCAGCCAAAGTGCTGACACCTAATCTACAAGTAAGAGTTTATGGATCAAATGAAAAGCATTTGTGTGCTTTTGATAAGAATACATATTGATCTAAACCCAGTCCTTGGTAAGTGTGCTGTTATTAGTGACCTTCAATATAGCAGTAATGGAAGATTTATGTTTTCTTATTTGTTTGACCTTTAATTATTTCCATTTATGTGATCAGTTATTTTGTTACCAGCAGCTTTTAAAAAACATTCTGACCTTGCCTACGGGACTGAAGTTGGTTTATACTTACCCCAAATGACTACACTTTTGACAGTTGGTGTCATTTGGTGTCTTTGCACATTACAATAGGACTCTGCTTGTAAAAATGTTCTGTCCTAGGAATCAGGCAACTCCCCTGTTTGCAATTAAAGACAATATAATATAATTAATAGTGCTGCAATGTCACAAGTACTAGATCTCAGCTGAATGGGCACTAACCCCAGATCCAAGTAACCTGAGATTTATGTAAATATACTGCTTTACATGGACTAGGGTGACCAGATGAGGAGTAGAAAAAAATCGGGGCCGCCCGGAGGAGCGCATTTTCTACACTCACTCAGCACGTCCTGGTATTCGGCGGCACTTCTGCGGCAGGTCCTTCAGTCAGTGACGGTCTTTGGAGGCGGGTACTAAGTCTTGCCGCAAAAGAAAGATGTACCCGCCATCAAATTGCTGCTGAAGACCGGGAGTGACTGAAGGGCCCACCGCCGAAATGCTGCCGAAGACCACAACGTGCTGGATGAGTGTAACGATTGAAAAACTGCTCCCCCCACCTGTCGGCGCCGCCTAAGCGGCTGAAAAAATAATAATCCCGAAACGAAATATCGGGACAAATGGTGTCCCGACCATACTTCGTGGGACACATTGCTAAATATCAGGACAGTCCCGAAAAATCGGGACGTCTGGTCACCCTAACATGGACCCAATAACGATTCCAGAGACTCCAATGGTGAAATAAGATTGCATTTTAACAGACAGTATTTTACAACTGTTAGATATATTCCTCCCAGACCTATTTCAATTAGAGGTTGCCAAAAAATCAACAAAAGAAGGCACCTGAGTAACAGTAAAGCAGCATGGAATACTATGGTTCTGTCAGCATGAAGGATGGCAAGCTACAAAAAAAGGAACATTTAATTTTTTGGTTCAAAGACATGTACTAAGTCTTCTGAAAGCTAAGAATACGCTGGATTTCAGGCAGTGATATAGTACCTAACTCAGTGCATCTTAAATCTGGCCTCTGTTGGTACAGTGCTTTTCACAAATATCTCAGCTCAACCCTTTCTTCATTCTTTTCACTAGTAAAGATAGCATGAAAGCATCTGAACAAAGCTGGCAGATTTTAAATGAACTTCAAAAGATTTTATGTAAACACACACTTCTCAATATGCACAATAGCACCAATGATAATTCTGCCACCTGTAATAGGTGAACACAGCCCATCAACTAACTGCAACACTTGCAAGTCAGTTTCCTTGCTTCCTCTATCTCTTGTCTACATTACCCGCTGGATCGATGGGCAGCGATTGATCCAGCAGGGGTCGATTTATCGCGTCTAGTGCAGATGCGCTAAATTGACCGCCGAGTGCTCTCCCGTCGACTCCAGTACTCCACCCGAGGAGAGGTGCAGGTGGAGTTGACGGGGGAGTGTCAGCAGTTGACTCACCGCAGTGTGAAGACACCGCGGTGAGTAGATCTAAGTACGTCGACTTCAGCTACGTTATTCACATAGCTGAAGTTGCGTAACTTAGATCGATCCCCTTGCACACCCCCCCCCCAGTGTAGACCAGACCTCAGTGCTTAACTTGTAATGAAAGAGGTGCTGGGGCTCAAGCAATTATGTGCAGGGGCTCAAGCATTTTTTTTACAATCATAAATGAGGCAGCAAGCCCAGAGGTGCTGTGGCTATGAACTGCCAAGCCTAGAGGTGCCAGGGCTCAGCCCCGGCAAACCCTGGCACAAAGTAAGCACTGCTCTATACCTTACTTTCCCCCAGAATTTACCACCTATGAATGAGAGATTAGTAAAAACAAAGTAACACATGTACTAAGAAATGAGACATTCCCCCTTGTCCCATTTGTGACCTGATAACTTCTTATCTGAATGAAACATCAGACATTTGCCAATAGGCATGAAATAGTTAAACAGAGGACTTTAAAATATGCTAAGAGACAAACTTAACACAGTAATCCAATCACTGCAAGTCTACTTCATGAACTGGAACCAACTAATGCTTTCATTATGTGGGTTGAATCCAAAATGATAGCAGCTCAATTACTTATTTAGTATGACACCACTTACATTTCTTCTCAATTGTTATAAAGTCATTTAGCACATGATCTCTTCCCATAGAAAGGTTTTGACCAGGCCAAGAGTTAAAATAGGAAGATTAGAAACTCATAAAACAATAGATGGCTTAGTGCTTCCAAATACAAAACTATATTATATTGTAGATGATCTTTCACAATTGGATACTTTTCTTGGTCCTACTGAATCATTTCCTAATTGAATGCATTTAAAAGCTCTGGACATGGAACTTTTTTCAACCCAAACTTTCTTACTTGCACGAGTGAAATAGTTGACTCAGCCAATATTTAAATACAGTAGGATAATAACAGGATGTACAAGCATAAAAGGAACAATATTTAACCAGAATTAACCCCTCATTCTTCCTTATGAAACAGTAAAAGAAAAAAATTGAGAATAAGTCAATTTACTAGGAGGACTAGGAAACAGCAAATGTTGTTTCTCTTAAGGATTTGTGTCCAGAGAGTTTACCAGTTAGTGAACCTTCACACATCCTTGTAAAATGCTTTTAACTTGGGGAGCAATCAAACATTACATTTCAAATCATTTCATATTACTGCACACAGGCTTTAACTTGGGAAGCAATCAGCAACCAAAATGTCATATAATTTCAAGATATTTGCATTCCTTCTTATGCTCTTACATACTAAAATGTGTATCTTCTAATCTAATCTAAAACTTTTATGCACTGTTACTTCAATCTCTGCAAAACAAATGGAAATGTAAGTTAAATGTATACTTTGATGAGAGATTACAGACTATACATCAAGATACGACATTGCATCAATTTACATTCATACAAATAATATATTGGACTTGTATGCTTGTTCCAATGTGGTCTACAAGACAATGATGTGTGCTGGTGTTATGGTGTTGTGGCAACATTTGGATAATATGTCTGAGTATCACACAGGGCAGGGGGTCTCAGGGCTTTTCAGTCCTGTGGAGAGGTAGAGAGGCAATGGTGCCTGGGCTCTTTAGCCCCGTGTAGAGGTGTCTCGGCTCGTGGCTTCAGTGGGTTTGAAAATATTTACCGGAGCTCTGCTCCGGATGGCTCCGGCTGAATTTAAGCCCTTCACTCCTTTACTTGGTGCCTATTTTTTCCATCTCTGGATGACCTTTTTATATTTGTTTTCTAGCAAAAACCTGAGTTAGACTATCAGTAAATATTATCAGAGGTCAGCCCTGGGAAACAACTTCTCTCAGGTGTCTGGGAGCCGTGGGGTCTCCAGCCTGGAACAGTCTCTATGGCAGGGCTGCCCTGGAATTGCAGACCCATTCCAGGACTTTCAGGCTCCCAGCTCCATGGCAGGAAGCCTGGAAGCCCTGAGAGACATGGCTAGAGCTGGGGTTCTCATCATGGTTTCCTCTCATCATGACCGATCAGCATTTTCTGATGAAACTCTGTTTTGCTGGAAATTTTTCGACCACTCTAGTGACAAGGATGTACCATGGAACCGTTTCCATTCTGCTACAAATTATGAGTTTAAGTTGTTTTTAGGGGAGAGGAAGGAAGTCATGATTACGCTGAACTAATACTATGCTTTAATAATTCTTGGAAGTAAGTGAATGGCAGATAACATTTAACTTTAATACACTCTGATTTTCTAATTAATTAAAACTAAAAAAAATCATGCTGGCTATGCTTTCTGCACACACTGCTAATCACAGTGACATGGTACAAATGACACAGCAAAGCACATTTTAAAAAATGCACAGCAATATAGTTTTCCATTTTAGTTTATAGAACAGCAAATTAAGAATGTATGCAATGGTGAGGAAAAGTTCAACCAACTATGGAGAGTATAAAATGTGTAGCCTGCAGGGACAGACTGGCTACCTCTTATACAGACAGTAGATATCCTTACAGCAGCAAAGATGCAGTGGTCAATAGGAGTTCAGATTGAGTCTAATATTAACATTCCAGACCCACCCTTTGTTTCAGCATTTGTTGGTTCTGAAAGAAATTCATGTACATAGGAGCACACATTTTATTTCTCTGCCTACCCTTCAATTAGTTGGAAAGAATTAAAAGGAATTTCCCAGCCTGCTTTAAAAGAAAAACGAAATTCCATAATCTGGAACTATTTGACTGGGTGTATATACTGTACTTTAAATAGAGGTTCTAAACATGGCATAATGGTGTCTCATATTTATTGTTTCTCCATGGACTTGCATATCAAATGTTCTCACCTTACAAGGGAAAAGAAGGTAGAGCTGGCCATTGACAGGAAGAGGAATGGGTGCTTCTGTAACCATGTGAATCCATCAGCCATTCCCCATAGAGGGTGCAGTCATTGTACACAACACATCCATCTTTTACTATTGTTATTGTCAGTCACTGGTATTGTTGGCACTCTGTGGTATAGGGGGAGGATTCCCACCACCTCAGTTTCTGTTGGTCTTCCCATTTACTCAGGCTGTGAAATGGGATGTGGATTTGCCCATAAATGGAAGACAGCAGCTTTCTTATAAAAAATTCCTGTTCACTCTATGAATAAAACTACTTCATAAAATGACTATAGTACTGATGTGATTTACATTGCTATTTGCTGTTGCAAAGAATGTAATAAGTGTATTAATATTTTTAATGAGAAATGTCCAAGGTTTCCTACCATTTAAACATTTCTTAATTTGCTCTTTAGCGATGAACACAAATGCTAAAGTGTGCAATGTTTATCTAGCTCCCACAGTACCCCGTTCAAGTGAAGTTGCCTGGACTTCAGCTTTGATTTAAAACGATAAGAAATAAGTCATTTAAAGGGATTAGCACAATCAGTATTCACATAGTAACAGAGGAATACATGTTAAATTTGATCGAGGAACACTGACATCTCTCAATGAGCATGTTCAACAATTAGTGCTAATGCTATGGCAGGCGTGTGGGGAAGAGGGTATTTCAGAAGGTATACTCATCTTTGAAAAGTTTAACCATTTACTTGCTGCTATCAGATTTTGTTTGTTTTTCTCTGTTTTTACACCAAATCTCTTATTGAACTCATAGAAAACCTTCTAGCAAATGCCTTACATCCTCTACAATTCCTTGTTCTGTATAAGCGATATAACTCTCAGGGTACAAAGAGGACAGGTGTTTTGTTTTATTTCATGGACTTTAACACTTAGTCTGTCCTGCTGCAGCCCACAGGAAATACACACACACACACACAGTCTATCTGAAGTGATTACTACTACAAATGTTTTTAGTTCTTGTCATGCTGTGAGATAACATGCATGGCTTTTATTTGCATTTCACCAGTGTTGCATACGTTGAAAAGTTTGTGTTGCATAAATGGAATTATGAACATGGAACAGGGGTGAATTCTTTATGATATCAGTTTAAATTGCCATAATTACAGTTCCCGCCCCTTAAAATAGGTACTGTAGGTCTATCTGTTGGCTGCCTGATGCACTCTCTCTCTCTCTCAATTAATGTCTCAGAACTGGTCTCTTGCCTTCCTCAGGCTCTGAGCACAGACTATAGTTTTGTTTGGTGAAACAAGTTCAGCCAAACAGTACAATACCATGGTGTAACAAGTTCATCCATCCAGGACCATCATCCTTGCTCACTGATCAATTAATAACACAGCCCAGTAACAATATGATGTTCGGCAGATTAACTTCTTGAACATAATCACATAATTTATAAGCCCAAATTTTAATAATTTCCCAACTCATTCATTCCTGTGGGACAAAAATGGTTTGTGCTCTAGCTTTCCTAATTTTTTTTATCTGATTTTTTTAAATAAGAAATGTGAACTGTCATAACTTTTCACAAGAAAAAAACATCTGACCTCTTTTCTCAAGCAATCCTTTCAACCAGTGCAGAGCTGATGATGTGTAAGGATTGAGTTGAGCCAACATCAAGCTCTGGAATAGAAAATAAACCCACAAAGCAAGTAGAGGTGATACAGACCTGAGTGTTTATCTCGTTAGTTCTTTCTGCCATCTTTGGAAGGATTTGCTGCAGACTTTGCCCCCTGAACACTTTCAGATTACGACCTGTTAATCGGCTAAACATTGTTTGGGAACTCTAACTTTCACAGCTCAGGCAGGATGGAGAGGCAGGTAATCATTGGTTCTCACTTATACAGGACACGAGAGTTTAAACATGAGGTAAGTTAGTTCAAATTTTCTCAGAAAAATTCTGTAATATTTTTAGTCTTCTTTCAAGGGACAAAGCATACGCATACTCCTGGGGATGTAATAAGATGTGGGATTTAAGGGATTTAGATCAGTGGTTTTAAAACTGTGGGTCATGACCCAGTACTGGGTCATGGAATGTAAGGCACAAGGTCGCAGCAGCTCTGGTCAGCACCGCCGACCGGGCCGTTAAAAGTCCCGTTGGCAGTGCTGCCCAGCTAAGGCAAGCTAGTCTCTACCTGTTCTGACACTGCGCTGCACCCCGGAAGCTGACAGCAGCAGGTCCGGCTCCTTGGCCGGGGTGGGGAGCACGGGGCTCCACGCATTGCCCCTGCCCCGAGCACTGGCTCCGCATTCTCATTGGCCAGTTCCCAGCCAATGGGAGCTGGGGGGCGGTGCCTCTGGGCGAAAGCCGCGTGGAGCCACTTGCACACCTCTGCCTACGAGCCGGACTTGCTGCTGGCCACTTCTGGGGCACAGCATGGTCTGCGGTGCCAGGACAGGCAGTAAGCCTGCCTCAGCACCCCCACTGCACCGCTTACCAGGAGCCATCGCAGGTAAGCCCGTGCCCCAATCCCCTGCCCCAGCCCTGAGCCCCCTTCCACACTCTGAACCCCTCATTCCCGGTCCCACCCCGCAGCCCTCACCCATGCACCCAGCCCTCACCCATGCACCCAGCCCTCACCCATGCACCCCAACCCTTAGCCCTTCCCACTCCCCAAACCCCTCATCCCCAGCTCCATTGGGTCACAGGCATCAACAATTTTATATATGGGGATATACCTATCTCATAGAACTGGAAGGACCTTGAAAGGTCGAGTCCAGTCCCCTGCCTTCACTAGCAGGACCAAGTACTGTCCCTGACAGATTTTTGCCCCAGATCCCTAAATGGCCCCCTCAAGGATTGAACTCACAACCCTGGGTTTAGCAGGCCAATGCTCAAACCACTGTTTCTCAAACCAGAAAAAAAGTTTGAAAACCACTGATTTAGATGTTATTGAGAATCAAAAGCTAGGCCACATGATTGAAAAAATTCTATCTATACTTCTTAACATGGAGTGCAGGGAGATGAGTGTTCAATCACAAATAACAGAACTGTTGAAAACTCTCCCCAGCATATGCAGTTTAATTATAACATTCATCTACCTGGATTTACTTATTCCTTAACAGCTAAATAGTCCCTGACCACAGTTTAAGTAAATAGGTTGTATGAAGGGGTGTTCAGCAGACAGAAAACTCACTCTCATTTCATGGTACAGTGACCCTGGGGGACACTCCTTGTCTACTGTTCCAGTTGTACGGCTGCAAGAGCCTCCACAGAGCTCGTCTTCACACTTTTTCCCAAGACCATCCCTGTACGCCTCTTCGAACTGGAACATCTCACCTGAGACCTCTCAGGGTGACGTACCCATGGGCTTCTGCAGACCTTAGCTGGGCCAGAGGACTTGGCAAAAAGCCTTTTAAAACACTTAACAACAACAACAACAGCCGCAAAAGTGTTTTACATGCACATTGAAAACATGTAAAGCAGCATAGAGTTTTTTGATAAACAAAAATGATTTATTCCTTAAAAAGCTATTTTTCAATACATGAAAAAAATGTGATAATCATTTAGGGAAAGTTTTAGGTGAACACTTTTATTAAAAATGTCAAAAAATTAAAGAAAATTAACACGTTTCTGTGAAAAACGTTCAATAAAAGGCCATTTCTGACACAACCACTTTTTTTTGTTGTTGTTCAACCTGTTCTAGTGATTGGTTCTTTTCATCACACCATCAGTAAAACTAGATTATATAAATTCTTTAGGACAGCAACCATGTCTTAAAACATGAGTGCTGCAAAGCACTTCAAGAGCTTTGGGTTCTGTACAAATGAAATAGATAATAATACATTAGTAAAGTTATTTCACAGAAGGCTAATTTGGGGGAAAGAGGAGATGGTAAACAAGATCAGTGCAAATTCAATAAAAATTCAAATGATTCTTAATGGAAATTGTTTTCCAATATTTGTCCAGCTCTATGCAGGTTTTCTTTGTTTTTAAATAAAAGGGTCATTCACGATCTCATCTGTATCCTTTTGATAAAAGCATCAATATACATTACATCTCTGTAAACAATAACAAACTACACATCTCATTTTTTTAATTGTAGGTTTCAGACTTCAAGTTGGCTACACTTTCCCAATGAAGACAGAGAATGCAGTTAGACTTTTTTTTACTTCACAATAGCATCTTTTTTTGTTTCATTTGTATGTTTGAGAATAGGCCTGTATTGCTTAAGAGCAGTGTTATTAATGTTTTAAAAATGGAATTTGATACCAAGACCTCTTCTATAAGGATATGATAATTTCATCTATGATACCTGGGAAAGATCTAGGGTGACCAGAAGTCCCGATAAAATCGAGACTGTCCCAATTTTGAGGCGTTTGTCCCGTGTCCCGACCGTGCCATTTGTCCTGATATTTTGTTTTGGGACGTTTTCCCCCCCTCCTCCCCTTTGTTGGCAGGCGCGACTTTGAAATGGTTAAACTCACCCAGCACATCCCGGTTTTCGGCAGCATTTCAGCGGCGAGTCCTTCAGTCGCTGACGGTTTTCGGCGGCGGGTACTTCATATTACCCACCGCCGCCGTGCCGCCGACAACTGCCAGCGACCGAAGGACCTCCCACCGAAGTGCTGCCAAAGACCGGGACGTACCGGGTGAGTGTCCCGATATTTTTTCTGTAAAATTTGCTCACCCTAGAAAGATCATCAAGTCAAAAATGCAGGTCAAGGAATATTTACTGGTCTGGACTACAAACTAGTTTAATACATATAGTACCTTTTTTACTATTCTTTTGTATAAGTCAATAAACATGTCAAAGAAGTAACAACAAATATACAAAGAAACTGCGATTGTGAAGAATAAATTCCACTGGGATATAAATGCCGGATACTGCAACTGACTTGTCCCTATGCAGAAGGGCACAAATTGGGTAGAAGTATAAAAGGACAGAATGAATACATTTAACTTTTTTATTTTCCTTGGGAACAAACACTGAGAAAGACCCTGGTCTGATCTTTTATTTTTATATGTACATATTGAGCTTCTGTCATTCATCTTCTACATAGGTCTAGAAATTTAAACTATTCTGTCCTGACACATCTACAATTTTGCCTAGCAGTAGGATATTACATAAGCTTTATTCATGTATAGATGTTGTAGAGGAAAGACATTTGTATTATATTCAAAAGTGTTACAAACAACTGGAATAAAGGAAAACTATTAAAAAACAATGCTCTTCTAAATAGTTCAGTAAAACTAGTTCAGTAGGGAGGCTGTTGCTGAATTTGAAGGAAGTTGTAGCTCACTTGAGAGAAAGAATGGCTACCCAATTGTCGAATAACAGAAGGGCTGGGAAGATAATTTGTGAGGAAGTCGATTATAGGCCTGATGCTTTCCATGGCCAAATACACTATTGCTATAAATGGCTGCAACTCCATTCAATTCAGGGATGAATTGGCCCCATCAGATTAGGAATGCAGGTCACCCTGAGCTATCACATAAAATGACTAATGTATTCTTCATTGTAACAGGTTGAAACTTATTGCAAAGTTTTTCATGGAAAGGATGGCTTGGTGGATCAGTGTGATGAAGGACAATCATTAACCTCTGTGAACAAATAAGTAAAAAGGAGCAGGGCCTGATCCTCCACTACCTTGGCACCTTTTATAGTTATTAACAGCTGGGCAGAGTAAATGTAAAATGCTATAATTCTGGCCCATAGATTTTCATGTGGATTTGAAGATAATTATGTGGGGAAAAAATTAACACATATTTTGGGTCTGGTTTATGGTGGACTAAATGCAGCTCCCATTACACATTTAAATTAAGAAAGTAATAAATTTTGTAAAAGGAGCATGGAAGCTTGGGTCCATTAATCTGCCTCAGACTTGGCCTTTTACTCATTGCCATAGAGTTACTTCTGTCCTGCAGAAATCAATTCATTAATTATGAAGCAGTAATAATGCCATCTTTGAAATATTTTCATTAGATTTACTTAATGTCAGCTTTCAACTTTCGTTAAAATGCAAAAATTGGCACTCCCTCTGTGGGTTGCATTATACAGACTTGACTGGTACCTTTTCAGACTGTCAGCCAAATGAACATATAGTCACCAAAGAATTAAAGGGTGTTGAATATCATTCTATTTCAAAGTTTTCTTTGAGATGAAGAAACAAAGCAGGCAGTGGTGCATCAAGAGTGAACTTGAAGACTGAACCAGTTTCTTTCTTTAGGAAATAAGGCCAAAATTTTGTTAACCTATTTCCACAAACTAGTTACCGGAGGTCTTTACACTGGACAAAATTCCCACTGGACAGACATTAATGAAAAGTTTAAGTGTAGTAGCCGTGTTAGTCTGTGTCAGCAAAATGAAAATAAGAAAGAAAAACTTGTAGCACCTTAGAGACTAACAAATTTATTTCAGCATAAGCTTTCGTGGGTTAATACCCGCTTCATCGGATGCATGGAATGAAACACTTCAAAATGTCTGTCTGAAGTGTTTCATTCCATGCATCCGATGAAGCGGGTATTAACCCACGAAAGCTTATGCTGAAATAAATTTGTTAGTCTCTAAGGTGCTACAAGTTTTTCTTTCTTATTTTCATATTAATGAAAAGGACTCTTTACAGTAGAAGCTACAAAGAGTCCTGTGGGACCTTATAGACTAACAGATGTATTGGAGCATAAGCTTTCGTGGGTGAAGTGTGTATTCACCCACGAAAGCTTATGCTCCAATACGTCTGTTAGTCTATAAGGTGCCACAGGACTCTTGTAGCTTCTACAGACCCAGACTAACACGGCTACCCCTCTGATACTTCTTTACAGTAAACTCCCTTAACCTTTATCTTCCCAATGTAAACGATAAAAACCATGAGCATAATTCATTGATTTAGCTACAAACAGAGGTAATCTGTAAAATGCACTCTTCAAAGCTTTCTGGGTATTCAAAGACCATAGGGAACTTTAAGAATTAAATAGCTTGTTGGAAAAATCAGCCATAAATGATACATGCCTAGAGCACCTGGTACCTATGGCATTATCTCCCACATAAGCACAAAATAAAAGCATCAGGAGTTTACTCTCAGAATGTTTATACCCATGAAACATTCAAATCATACAGCCAGTTCACTAAACATTGTCGCTAATGCTATCTTTGCTTTAATGCTCAAAAATTAGATCTGCATTAATGCTAAGATAAACCATAAAAATGATTTGTTATTGACTTGACAATAAAAGTGTTCTTTTAATTACAAAAAGTTAACTCAGCATTGTTGCTGACAGAAAATTGCTACAGGAGGAGGGGAAAGGGGACATTTATGAACCATATTTTATTGGGTTTCAACCCTGACTCTGAAATTAGCTTACAATATTCTAGGGGAAACGAAGGAAAAGATGTGTGCATTTCTCTATTTTCCAAAGATGCTGTCCACTTCTACTGAAAGTGCTTCTCTACTTAAGAACCACAAAGATACATTTTAAAAGGACCAACAATGTGTGCATCCACACACTTGCACACAGATTCTTACACGTAAAGAGTGTAATTGCATGTCTAACACCATTCTTTATTTGCACATAAATATTCAAAGGCTTTGTTCCATGCACTAGGTTAAGGTCAGACACCAGAAATATGGTTTAACTAGGCCACATCTTTACGAAGTAACATCTGGAAACTACCTAGCAGTAACTTGTCCAGTGCACATCCTCCTTCCCTCCATAATCCATGCCACCTAGTGGATGGCTGCTGTCAATCCACCCCCATCCCCACCCATACTTTTACCCTGGTCCCAGCACCACTACTGGGACCCCACTTCTCTCCCTTGTGTGAGGGTTAAGGGGGTGGGGAAGAGGGGTACCCAACATTAAGGGGTACTTGCTGTACCCAACATTAAGAGCCCCAATTCCAGTCTACAACTTCTTTAAGACACGCCTTTATCTAATCCATTTCCAATTACGGTTTGTCAGGAAACTGCACCCCCTATTGATCAATTAGCTACATTGGACACTGGACACTGCCAAGTTACGATAATATGAACTTACAACATAAACTACACACTAGGTCCCTGGGCTGCTACAAGGGAGGTGAAAAAACCTCACACTACCCAGACCAGTCTGGCAGTAAGTGAAAAATTCCTTCCTGGCCCCCAATTCCTGTCAACCTGCATAATACCCATAGCAAGGCTTCAAAACTCAGTCCTGTTCTAACCTAAATCTAATTCTAAGGAGCGGCGGGGAGGATGACTCTTCTTCCCAGAGCAGAATGGTGCACCCGGGCATGGGAAACACTAATAAAGTCTCTTCTTGAGTGACAGGAGCCAACAGGTCTACATTGCTCCTTCTGCCCAGTCAGTCAGCCACAGAAACCCCCTCCACAAGCCCATGAACAGGGTGAGTTCTCTCAAAGAGAGGAGGAAAAAACGGGGAGGGCATAATCCTCAAAGGGGGGGGAAGGGTTTGTTTCCCTGCTGGCTCAAAACCTCCCCACCTCTAAGGCTGTGGAGATAGGCAAGGCATTGCACGCATTCTAATCAAATACAAGAGACTGAAATCTTATCAGAGCTGGTCAAAGAAATCTATGCAAAATGATCTTTCAGCAAACAACTGGCAGGAATCAGGGTCTGCATCAGAGCTCCTCTCCAGCCAGCCTCATCAGTACAGCTGGTGTGTGGCAGGCTGCCTGATTAGCCACACCACCTGACTGGCTGCAGGGGGCCAGGAGCAGCAGAAGCAGCAGCGGTTCACTGGCTTCTAAATCCTCATACCTACCACTGTGCCTGCTCCTTTGTTACCTTGTTCCTCCTGCTTCTGCCTTGCACCCAGACTTGCCTTTGTCCTTCCCCCCGCCTTGAACCCACTCCTTGCCTGCTCCCCTGCTCGCTCCAGTTCCTGCCTTCTGGTTCTGACCCTTGGCTCTGGCTGCTGACTACAGACTCCGTCTTTACCCTTGGCTCTGGCATCCAGTTCCTGCCCTCAAGTGTGACTTTTAGCTCCAGCTTTCCAAGTACTGACCCCGGCTTGCCCCTCGGCTCTGGTATCTGGTATTCCTGACCTCCAGTGAGAGTGTTGGCTTTGACTCCTTATTAGATGCCCTCTCTGACTACTAGGGTAGACCGTCTTCGTCTCAGTTGGCTGACAACAATGCAGTTTCTTCAGAACCAAAGTTTTCACAGGAAAGTATCAATAATGAACGCTCGACAAATAAATAAATAATAAAATTATTGAATACAATTTTATAACAAATAATCATTTTCAATTGAAATTTCAACCTATATCGTTACATTCTTTGATTAAAATAAATTGAAAAACAAAAACCCTAAAGAAACAAAAACAAAAAGCCCCTAACATTTTAAATCAAACTCTCCATTCCAAGCAAAAAAGTTATCCATTTGAAATTTCCTTCAAAAACTGATTTTTTTGTACTGCAAAATTTCAAACAAAGATTTTTGGTTCTGAATTTCTTATAAGAAAGCTTTCATCTTTCTCAACAGCTCTACTTATCATTCTAAAAAAAAAGAATAAGAAAGCAAGATAAATCCCAAAAAGACAGAGATGGAGAGAGATCTGGCAAATCGCTATGTTTCATAAATCACAGGGTAATTATAAATAAATGCTTCTTGCACACTGTTAAGATAACCTGGGGGACTTGACTGTTTAGGCAGCAATTGCTGATAGAAATCATCTCCCTTCAACAGTATTAAGGACTCATGCATGGATCTTCTAATATACCTTGAGATACAGAGAAAGCATTCATTAACAAATGTTTTCTCTTTCTTCTATACTCCAGTTCCTGAAGCATATCCAACAGTTACCTGAATGACTCTGCCACCATGCTTTCTCTCCCTCTCCATCCCTCCCTGTCCCCTTGTGTTTTTATCATCAACCGCTTTGCCTAGTAGCTACTCCACAAATGTATGCTTCTGAAAATGCTTCCTGACATCTGTTTTCAGTTTATCTTTCTTGCATGCCCTTTTCGAGCTTCGTGTCCTATCATCAGTGCAGTGGGACAAATTCATCCCTGATGTAACTCTACAGTAGCCAATGGCTGTAGGGCTGGATTTGGTCTGGTCTGTTTAGATGGTTAACACTATCTAAACTATTAAAAATGACATTTCAATGCAATTCCCTCTGACCTGTCATGTTCTATAAGATGAATCTCTATTTGTCCTATAAACATCATTTACTCCCAGGATCAACTCTACCACTTTTGTCAAAGATTATTTATTTTATGCTACACTTCTCTTTTCACTGGAATTCACATGGTGGTCTTAGGTTTACCGGTGTTGATGTTAGCAATAAAGGTGCAAAAACAAGGTGGGGGTTCCACAAGCCTCCTACCCAGTCCCATCTCCCATCTAACACAATTAATAAAATACACAATCAATAATAAATAAACAGGGCCTCAATCCTGCAAGGTGATGAAAGACCTTTACTCTGTGGGGTAACTCCATACTCTAAACTTAACAGGCTGAGCACTAGCTTTAGGAATTTTTCACTAAAGCTTTTTAGGAGAGATACATCACATGACAACACCCCACCCTGCTACAATGTGGCCTTTGAGAGCGAGAGAGAAAGAAAGAAAGAAAGAAAGAAAGAAAGAAACTTGAAGAGGGGAGCCAGCGAAAGACTGAAGTCAGCAGAGCAGCTGCAGAAGCAGCTTAAGCAGGGATTGGTGGGACATTGATGGTGTCATAAGAATATCTTGTAGTTTTGACTGGACATTCTATGCCCTACGTTAATTGGCTGTTTGCGCCAACCCCTCACAATGTCCTCATATCAGTCTCACTCCACACCTGTTCCCTCACACTCTTCTTCCTTTCCTGACGTATCCTCTACTCTCCCCATCCCTTTCCTCGTCTTGCTGTTTTGCTTATCCACGGCCAACTAAATCCCATCTTCCCCAAAATAACGGTGGCACTAACATTTGGTGCCATCGCATTGTTCACAGTGTTTGTTTGCTTCCCCTTGTCAGTCCTATCTAAAGTATGTCCACATTTCAAGCAGGGAGTGTTTGTAAAGGAAATATATAAAGAACTGTGATAGAGAAATCTATTTTGACAGGTTTCAGTGTAGTAGCCGTGTTAGTCTGTGTCAACAAAAAGAAAATAAGAAAGAAATACTTGTGGCACCTTAGAGACTAACAAATTTATTTCAGCATAAGCTTTCGTGGACTACAGTCCGCTTCGTCGGATGCATGGAATGGAACAGTCAGTGAGCGGATATTTATACAGTCCGAGAAACATGAAAAGGTGGAAGTAACCATATCAACTGTAAAAGGCTAATTAATTGAATGATGTTAGAGAAGTAGATATTATATATATTTAATAGTGCTATATGAAAAATGTAAAAGAAATTTTATTCTGTTTTCTGTACGTGTCTTGTTGACACAGCTTTCAAGGGCTGCAAATAAAATCAGGGAGTTGGTTTGTGTCTCATCTACAGTGGATTCTTGGTCTGGGTCAAAGCAAACCAGATTTACTAGCCAGATGTAGACCTCCCTAGTACAGTGACTAAACAGAGTTAACCAATCAATAATTGCAAGCCACAAGAAGCAGACAACTGTTTTGAAAAATAATGAAACACATAAAAGCAATGAAAAGCCAGCTGGTTAAATAGTTAAAAAAAAAAGATAGGTAAGGAGGTACCAATTACAATTTTTGCAGAATACACAAAAATGCATCAGTTAAAAGAATTTGGGGTTATTGTATATGAAAATATATGTAGAATATAATGTTTGTAGATGAGGTAGTTTTAATAATCTGCAATTCCATGATGCCACAAGAGAAGGATTTGTATTTAACAAAGTGAGGAAGAGCAATTTAACACTAGATTGGACCACCATGGTTCTGATGATGTCAGAAACAGCCTACCTGTGACCCAGGACTGGGTAATTGAGCATTACACTATCTTGCTCTATCTGCTTTACTTATGCTTCATGCAAGTGGGAATATCATGTCTTCAAATTTTCTTAATAAAACTTCCAACTAGTTAACTTCCAACTGGTGTGGTCAGTGCTTTTCACCCAACAGTGATTCCCAGCTCAAGGAGACAAACGTGCACACTAGTTCATTATAAGCCGTGACAGCGCGAGCAGTGAGAGGGGCTAGATGTTCTGGGTATATACCCATCCGAGATTCTAGGCATGTGCTCGTGGTGGCTAGCCCATCCCACCGCTCACGCTGCCTCAGTTGCATTCTATTTTTAGCATGCTGGTTCAATGAGAACCAGTGCGAGTTATGTCTCCTTGAGCTGGGAATTGAATCCAGCTCGAAGTGTAGACACACCTTAGATTGTAAGCTTTTTTGAAGCAGGTACTATCTACTATTTTGTGATTGCACAGTGCTTAGCACAATGGGGCCCCCACATTCTTGTTGATCTCTGGGCACTACTATAATAAACATAACACCCAGGCAAATCTAATAAACTGGACAGTCAATGACAGGTTGTTAAACAGGCCCGAGTGCAATAGTTATAAAACAAAATGCTATGAAAAAGGCATGGCATGCACAGGCACTCCAGTACTACAGTGAGCAGTGCTGAAGAAATGCCTAGGATTACCACAATTAACCACTGAAACAAGTTACTAAGGGTTGGATTCTCCAGCACTGGCAATTTTAAAATCAAGATTGGATGTTGTTCTAAAAGTTTTGCTCTAGGAATTATTTTGTGGGAAGTTCTATGGCCTCTTCTGGCCTTGGGATCTATAAATCTAGATGTAAGATTATATTATTTCAATTAGTTCCTATTTCTGAAGTAACAAACTTATTCTAGCCACATGTAGGGGTTTGGGTTTTTAACAGTAAATTATTATAGGAGCATTCTACAATATTTGCCATGAACAGATTTTTGCAATCTTGGGTGTAGAGACACTGTTGCTATTATATCTAGCATTCTGCTAACTACGCTACAATAGTCACTCATGGTCATCCACATGCACACATGGATTTACCATAATAGCAGGGGAAAAACACATTTAAAATGTCATCGCTGTGCCAAAATACTTGTTTCTGCACATGTCGCAAAGGGATTCTAATTCAAAATAAACATGGCATATTTACAAAATCCTCAATGCTTAGGCTGCCAAAAGAGCTCTTGTCAATAGTAGGAAAAACTGAGAAAAAGATTTTCTGCCTCCTGCTCAATTTCTGTTGGCCTGTAAGTGTAACTTACAGGGTCTCAAGTTGCTGGGTTCAGAAAGTCAAGGATAAATTAGTAAAAGAAACAACTGTCTAAAAAAGACATTTTCAGAGAGAGAAAACTATTTTAAACAAATTTTCCAGGACCAGATGCAAGCTTCAAACACTACAAGAAGCAGAGAATAAGAAATCAACAAGTCACCTCAACAAACCACACCCAAATCAACATAAACAAGTTAGGGTTTGTCTGACAGGCAATATTAACCAAGCAATATATTCTCTTTAAAGGAGAAGGGTCTAAGTGATTAGAAAAGGGGACCAGGATTTAAGATTCTGGGATTCTATTCTGTCTCTACCCCACTCTATAACCTTGGGTCAATGTATCTCTGTTATCCCATCTGTATAACATGCTACGGTATCTCACACAATGTTACGAGCTAAACTAAGGCACTTTGAAATCCAAAGATGCAAGATACCATATAAACATACATACCAGTACTTCATTTATACTTCTATTTAACAATGAGGGTAAGTGACATTGCTGGACAGGAAATGGAATTCCCACCCTACCCCTTTGGAAAATTTAGATTTTTTTTTGAGAGAAAATTCTGAACAAATTGTGACAAAAAGTTTGTTTTTTTTTTATCACAGGAGGAAATATTGTGAATTTTTCCACTTCAGTTGAAACAAAATAGATTTTTTGGGGGGGCTTATCCTGGGCTCTCCATCCACCAAGGCAGCTGCCTCCCCAGCCCAACCTGACTGCCCAAGTGTAGTAAGAGGAGGCCCTAAAACAAACTCTTGTATCAGAGGCCTAGTCTGGAGTCACACAACCCTGGAGGCAGCAGCTCATGGGGGGCAGTTCCTTTACTTCTTGGGCAGCTTCCTCCTGGGAGGAAGGAAGGAACTTGAGGCCTGGGAAGTCAAACAGCACTGAGAAGCATCTATCTAGGAAGTCAGACAGCTGTGGGAGCCCAGGCTGGCAGAAAACCCATCAAAAGTTGAGACAATTTACATGTTCGTGAGCAACATTTTTATTCTGTCAAATCAGCAGTTTCCAATGGAAACGTGTTCCACCAGAAAACTTTCGACAACATTTAGTAACTGATCATTGATCAAGCTTCTAGGAATGTAGCAATGTTTCCATAATTTAAAACAAGTCTGGATGTCTTTCTAAAAGTTATGCTCCAATTCAAGCAAAAGTTACTGTGCTCAATGCAGGAATCAGCATATGAAATTCTATGGCTGTGTTATGCAGGAGGCCAGAGGAAAATGACCATCCTGATCCCCTGCCAGCCTTAAAATCTATGATTATTTAGACCTGAAGGTTAATAAGAATATAATGCACTTTATGTGAGTCACTGATGTTCAGCAGACCTAGGTGAATACTGCAAAAGCTTTTCCATTAATATTAGCAAATGTTCATGGAAGCCGAAATCAAAAGTCAAATGTTTAAGTATTGGCTGAAACAGAAATTTAAATTCATGCATGCTTACACTGCAGCAAAGAAACATCCCCGTACAATTTACTAACCAATCACAATTAGCTCAAACAGTAACCAGCAAATGCTCCAAGAGAACTGTTCAATCAACACACAGAATTTAAATAATCGGGGGAAAAAAACCTGTCAAATTATTTGAAGAAATCAGTCTGGTATTTCACAGGTATAGCAAGGAGGCTAAATTCATTGGCCCAAATGATTTGTTTCAAATTACTGATTTGTTCTGTTGGTGTCCACTGTATTGTCAAACACGGCTACTACACTGAAACCTGTATTGTCAAAGTTTCACCTTGTTTATGCATTCAACTTTTATTGTATCAGAACACAATGAATTACAAAAATCATTATTAATATCTTAAACTATAGATCTGGTAAAAAATAAATAACATAAAGCTAACTAATGACTCAATAAACTGAACTGGAAAAGAGGCTAATTCAGAGTAGAAGCCTGGCAAGCATTTGCTGCTAACAAAAACTGGGAAATCCTTCTTAAAGTGATGTTAAAACATAAATACATATAGAGACAAAAGGAAAGAAGAATTGCCAAATATTTTACATTCAAATAATCAGACAATCAACCAAATATAAGGGTACTGAACAAGGAGGAAGAGAACAAGAGTTCTCTTTCTTGCTATGCATGAGGGTGAAGGGATGGTTGAGGCAGAATTATGTTAAGTAGGGTATATTTTTTTCTCTCGAAATAATAGTCTCTCTTCATACTTCAATGCATTTTAAGGATTACTTACTGCTCTCCTCCATTCTTTTCTGGCCAATGCAGGAAGAAAGGGTGGCAGGCCGTATTCCCTCCGACTCAATTGCCTTGCACAAGGTATCGCAGACTAGGATGACCAGATAGCAAGTGTGAAAAGTCAGGACAGGGGGGGCGTAATAGGTGCCTACGTAAGAAAAAGCCCCAAATATCAGGACTGTACCTATAAAATGGGGACATCTGGTCATCCTACCGCAGACACTCATTTAAATACTTAAATGCTGTGTGCAAGGACTTCCACTGTGCCCAGCGTGTGTGCATAAGGGAGGCTGGGGAGTGAGATTTTTTTATTTTGATTGTTCAAATGTCACAACATTACTGGGAAGGGGGCAATTCTTTGGAACAGAAGTTTAGGGCCTGACTGTGTGCAGGTTCAGTGTAAGAAGACAAGGCGCTTCTCCCATTTGTGTACCCGTGCAGAGGTTGGCTATGATGAAAGTGCTTGCACTCAAGGGTCAAGTCTCTACTAGACTTTGTCAATAACATTTCCCACCATTGCTATCACGAAGTGGGAGTGACAGCCATTGGTGTTTTAACTACTATATTGTCTAATCCTAATCATAGCAGGTCTATACTAAATGGTACTTAAAACACTCCCACATTTTGTCAGTCAGACTACAGTGGCACTCCTACCAATACTAACAATGATAGAGGTATATCAGTGATAGCTAGGGTAGGAAAATATTTTATGAAAAAATTCTAAGGGAAAATTTTCAAAGGCAGAACGGGGAGTTTGGCACCCAACTTCCATTGAAAGTTAATTTAAGTTGGGAACCTAATTCCTTTTTGTGCATTTAAAAATCTTCTTTTAGCACAGACAAGGCCTTAGAGCAGTGGTAGGCAACCTGGACGCCGCTTCCCACAGAACGGTGAATCGCGGCCACTGGGAGCTGCGGGAGCCATGCAAATGTAAACAAATAGTCTGGGAGCT
Organism: Chelydra serpentina; assembly: GCA_037349315.1. Classification (NCBI taxonomy): domain Eukaryota; kingdom Metazoa; phylum Chordata; order Testudines; family Chelydridae; genus Chelydra; species Chelydra serpentina. Next base: position 37,705,027 of record JBAIAC010000042.1, read on the forward strand.
CGTCAGTGGCTTACCCTGACGGGCCACAGGTTGCCCACCACTGCCTTAGAGCACATGGATTTCAAAGGGCTAGTGCTGCTATTTGTATTAGCCTTTGAAAAATTAGCAAGGAGAAAATGGGGCCATTCATTGTCCCACCCCACAAACAGTCAGCAAAGATAGCATTTATACAAACTCAAAAAGAGAGAATGTTTACCAGATATATTTTTATTTCTTGATCTTTGTCACAAATTAAGTCTTCAATGATCAACTTGTACAAATTGTCAAGTGTTTTCTGTATGGCTGTGCTCTGCACTACAGTATCCTCTGCCTATCACGTAGTAGCCACAGTGGATCACACCCAATGAACAAAAATATGTTTTATCGTGCTTAGGTTCAGTGAATATTTGGGAAGCCCTTTGAAAATATAAAATGGACACAACATTTTTTCAATGAAGCTGAATTTGCTTATTTCCAGCCCCATCTGGTGATGGTAAATCAATCAGAGCACACACGCTATTCTAGAGTAAATTAATTTACTGAACACACAAAGTTAAAACAAACCTGGCATATGGAAAAAACACACTGGCTTTGAAGAGACACTGGCTACCACATCAATCTAAATAACTATATTACATGAATTCAAACACATGCACCATAAATAAACTGAAGATTGAAAATGGCTGCTGTTGCCTCTGATAGAACTTGCTATTTACCATTTTTCACAGGAAATAGAGAACTTGAGTTGTGCAGGACTAAAACATCAACTGCAGGCTTATTTGATTTGCAAGTTGATAATGATTCAATATGTCACACAATTTATAAACATTTAATGAACATAAACTGAGTGTATGCTTCCCTTAGAATCCCAACATGTCACTTTTGTTTTATTTTTAACAGATTGTTTTCATGATGGCTGCAAATAGTATTCACAAAAAACCACCAACATAAATTGACAATATGATGATGATAAAACCTAAGTCTCAATCTTGCAATCTTTACTCACAGTAGTCCAGATTCTGATACCCTTTCTCATATTTAAATCAATGGTGCATCTCAAGAACAAAATGCTACTCAATGTGAGTAAGAGTGGCAAAATCTGGCTCACTATGAGCTCCAATAAGGTCAGTGGGACTTTCTGTAAGTAAAAATTGCAGGATCAGATCCATGAGTTGTAATTTTGCCAATCAAGCTTGATGAACAGACTGTTGTAAAGTTGATTTACTTAGCAGGATTGGCTCCACTGTAGAGGACTCAGTCAGTACAAACCTCTTATTATTACACCAAAGATCTTGGCTTTGATTTTGAGTCACCTAGGAGTGCGACAGCACTATCTTCTTTGTATTTCAGACATGTTAGGCACCTACAGTGACAGAGAAAAGGTTCCTTGAAAACATTTAATGTAACACTGATTTCTGAAATACTACAGAAAGCTCATGAACTTTTAAACTCAATTAAAAAAGATTCTTTTGATGTCTGAGGCAGTGATGGTGAAACTCTTAAATAAATTTACAGACAATTACTGACACAGAAATAAACCTCTTAAAAGAAACATTTAGTATACACTATGGACATGCTTTTATAATGTCTCAAGTGCAGCAGCATACAAGCTTGTACTATAACAGCAACAGTCACCAAAATACTGTGGCTACGTACCCACAGACAGTCATCTTTCTAAAACCTATGTAGCTCAGTGAGTCAATCATAGATTATTTATGATCTTACTTGTTGGTTCACCTTGCCTTTAAAAAACCAAGAAACGGGGGGGGGGGGGGGGGGGCATGGGGATGGGGAGAGAGACTGGAATGCTGCCTGTTTGTACTGTCATAGCTGTAATTCTGTGGAGAAATCGGGGGGCAGGGGGAGGGAAGGGGGAGAATGAATGTTACATTCTATAGCTATAAATACTGTACACATTAATTTGTATTTTAACTTACATGAGTTGCCCAACGTTAACTGGTTGCTCAGCTCAAAAAGAACCCAGGAATCCTGTAACTACTAAACTACATTACCTCCTCCATCTTTAACCAAATCATCACAGTCTTTGTTTCTGTTATTATGAATGTTCTGCTACTGCACAGTTGAATATCAAAAATCCTACTTCTTCCATTTATAACAATACTTGACATTCCACGAAAATGTTCCTGCGAGCACAATATGAAAATTCTCCTAATTTACAATGAATCCCAATTTTTAAAATAGTCATTATACACCATAGCTAGCCATAATGCGACAGGTTATCATAGATCTGATTCAAAGAGCTTGTCTTGCTTCCTGTATCTCACTACATCACAGATAGTTTGACATTCTGCTTAAATAAAGACTGCCTCCAACGTGAGAATAAGCTTGTCATAGGAATAAATTTACTGTCAGTCTTAGAGAACCTGTGATCACAGTTAAAATGTCTCTGTATTGTAAATATAATAAAAGAGAACTATCACAACTGCAAGAGTTATAACGTAACTATTATATAAGCCTGGGACTGCTGAATAAATTTAAGTAAATATGCCCTTTTCATACAGTGATGGCTTTCTTGGTCATTTCTCAATAACACTGTGACAGGAGTTGCAAAGATATAAAATACATAAATGTACACATCATCTAAACCAGGTGGTAAAAATGCAGGTGGCTGGTGTACACTGATGTTCCCAATATCGGTAATACAAGCAGAGCTGCACAGATGCTAGTGGAATACTGGGAGAATTTGACAAAAACACAGCCCTGGTGGAGTCTCAGAGCATGCGGATTCTGAGTTGGGACCCCTTTCATGGAAAGGGCCAAGAGAACTGAATTTTTGCCAAAGAGATCCTTTGTCCAAGATGTTCATTAGTTATTGAAGTTAAATAGGTTTCTTCAAAACAAACAAAGCCCAAAGTTTCAACAGTTTAGCTAAAAATTCCTTCCTTTCTTAACTGTTCAGGTTTTACTCTCTGAGTTCTTGTGAGGTCACGTTTTCACTAATTCTCCAGTTATCTGAAGATATCTCTACATTTTGAGCTGGAGGTTTATTTTCCAGATCATGGAGACATACTAATTGAGCTAGTGTACACACACACACACCAAAGTATATCTACCACAGTGTGAGCAGAAGGAGGTGCTAGGCACCCAGAGTATGATCCTGTCTGAGATGCTAGGTATGTACTTGGGGTGGCTAACCCCTCCGGTTGCTCCTGCCTCCACAGCTACACTTCTATTTTGAGCATGCCTGCTCAGTCTGAGCTAGCACAGGTATGTATCCTCAAGCTGGAAATTACACCTCCAGCTCAAAGTGTAGACATACCCATAGTCTCTCTCAGTGCAAGACAAGACCAAAAATCCAAGCGTTTTTTAAAAAAAAAACCCAAACAAGTACATTTTTTATTTATCATTAAAAAAACCCAAAAGGGACAAACACATTTTTTCCTCTTTGCCAGTTGCATGTAAGAGTAGAAAAACAAATTGAGTTGCAGTGTTTAATTTGTAATGAAAGAGGTGCCGGGGCATAAGCAATTAGGTGCTAGGGCTCAAGCAATTTTTTAACTTTAATAACTGACACGGCAAGCCTAGAGGTGCCGGGGCTTAGCTCTGGCACAAATTAAGCACTGCTGAGTCATGAAGAAAAGAAATCACCTTAATCGCTGATGTAAAGGGAAAAATAAGGCAAAAACATTGTCCAATAAGTTCTTAATGAGAACATTTTGACTGTTAGCCTATTTATACAAGCTTGAGTTGTGCTAGATTTGCTGCTAAAGACTCATCAGTGTTTCAAGCACATCTGCAGGGATAGTATCTTTGAGGGTATAACAAGATGACAGTATAGATATTAACTAATTAAGAGATTTGTTTGCTAGTATGGATAGTCTGGTTGTTAAGAAAGCATGACTCACATTCAACTTTTAGGCATATATTCTCCTGTTACACTGGTGAAATCCCACCGAATCACCAGGTTTGCACTAGTGACACTCAAGGGAGAATTTGTCCTTACAGGTGATAATGATAAAAATAATATTAATGATATTATATAACATATAGTATTATATATAATCATATTATACAGTATAATATTAAAATATAATATGTTTATATATAAACATCATAATATATATTACTACTATACAAGAATATTAATGATGGTCATGATATTACATGAGTAATCATGTTAATAACGATAATAATATACACATTTGTTAGACAGCGCCTTTTATCAAAGGATTTCCCATACAGAAGTGCTTCCCAAATATTAGTTACTATAAGCCAGAAACCAGCCATGTGAGGCAGGTAAGATTATTTCTTCATTTTACAGACGGATAGACTGAAACAGAGAGGTTAACTGACTTGTCCATGAGTGGGCAGAGGGAGGGGAGAGAAAGATCACGTCTGGTATTTTGTACACTTAACTTCATAGGGCTATGGTACATCCTCTTGCAAGCTGTTATGACATCAGCAGTGGCATGAGATTTAAATGCCCTCTCAGATTTTTTCTGGAAGAGATGCCACCAGCTATGGGGAAAATATTAACCTCAAGCTTTACATGACTAACTTTCAGTATCAACAATTATTGAGAAAATAATTAAGAAGTTCAATGACACTGATGCTTTAAAGGTCAATGTTTCAGACCTTCCTGGGGCACAGAAACACTTTGGCAACATCAGTACAAATAGTTTCGGGACTAACAAACATGTGTAAGCACTGGGTTCTGGAGGAATGACCAGAAAGAAAACTGTCTGAAGGCTGAGTTCCAGCTCCACCATCCACCTAACAACCCATAGGCATAGTTCCTGAGCACTCATTTCCGTACACCACTCACCAACACATAAGATGAGTGTCCGCATGTTTATGGTGAGGGAATCAGGCTGAGTATGACTATCTTCCTTCACTGGATGGGAAAAGGGGGGAACTGAGGCTACATCTACATTTGAGTTGGGGGGTGTAATTCTCACCTTGCACAGATAATCTCGTGCTAGCTCTATTCAAGCTAGTGCTTAAAAATGGCAGTGCGGCTTGGTCAGCATGAGCACGGGCAGCAGCTCAGGCTAGCTGCCTTAGTACAAAACCTCCCACACCCCTGGGTGCATACTCGGGCAGCTAGCCCAAGCTACCACCTATGCCTCCCCAGCTGCACTTCTATTTTTAGCATACTAGCTAGAACCACACAAGCTCAGAATCATATCTCACAGATCAAATGCAGATGTTCTTTGAGTGTCCGCCTGCACTGGGGAGAATGAACATCTGCTATGGCTCTATCTATAGCATGGCATCCTGACCAGTGACTCTTGTTGAAGGGGGTTTCCGCTCTTTGTCATCACTAGTTAACACTAACTGCATCTTTTCACTGTCTAGTTCTATACACTGTCAGAAATTTGTCTGATACACTAGAAAACATGTATTTATCTCATCTTAAATTTGCTGTGGAATAATTCTTCTGAATAATGGAGAAGTAAAAGTAACAATACAAAAATCTGATATAAAAAGTTGACGTCTAATCCCTCTATCCAAGTCAGAGTGCTATTAACACACACCAGCATTCAGTAATTAACATGCTTTTGTAGTGTATCACCCAGCAGGTGGGTTGTGTCTATTTGCACCTTCATAGAATTTGGCCCAGATTTTTTCTCATTATTCCTGGAAGTCTTAGCAGGGACGATGAATAAAAGCTAATTAGAAATATCATTATGATAATCTTTCCAGATCCATTTCCATCGCTCTTCCTGAGCAGCTCTTATCTATAGATTTTCAGGCTAGAAGGGACCATTATAATCATCTAGTCAGACCTCCTGCATAATATCATAGAATTTTACACAGCAATTCCTGTACAAAGCACATAACTTCTGGTTGAGCTGAATCATATCTTTTAGGAAGATATCAAATTTTGATTTCAAGACTTTAAGTGATGGAAAACTGACTATATCCCTATGTAAATTATTTCAACAGTTAGTTCTGTCACTGTTATGTATTTGCACCTTATTTCTAGCCTGATTTTGTCTAGCTTCAGCTTTCAGCCATTGGATCTTGTCATATCTTTGTTTGCTAAATTAAAAAACACCCTCTATTATCAGAAATATTTACATGTAGACCATCAACAAGTCCCTTTTTAACCTTTTCTTTTATGAGCTAAACAGATCATATTCTTAAATCTCTCACTGGAAGGCAGTTTTTCCAGACCTCAAATCATTCTTGCAGATCTTTTCTGAACTGTCGCCAATTTTTCAACATCCTTTATGACATGTAGATGCCAGAAATGGACACAGTATGCCAGGAATGGACTCACTAATACCATATGCTGAGGCAATACCACCTCCCCTACTTCTCCACAGTATATACTTATTTGTACATCCAAGGATCATATTAGTCCTCTTAGCAACCACATTGCACTGGGAGCTCATGTTCAGTTGTACAGCTGGCTGGAAAATATGCTGTTTTGTCAAAGCTGAAATATTTCACAGAGATATATCAGTTTCCACAAGGCACACACTCTCACATATTCCTGATATGAGAGAAATTCTACAGCCTGGTAGTTAGGGCACTAGGTAGGGATGTGGGAAACCCACATTCAAGTTTCTGCTCTACCTTATTTGAAGGTATCACTGATAAAAAACTCAGCTCAGAATCAGGCAGAGCTGGGACTTAAACCTTGAGTCTCCCCCATCACAGGCTACACACTGGAAACACATTTGAAGAGTTTGTTTTCATTCTAATGTGGAAGGAAAACAAATTCTGAAACCTCTAAAGTTGCTGCAAAATGGAATTGTCATCTCTATTTCACTCTATTCAGCTGGTTATCCACCATGACTATCAAGTCCTTCTGAGAATTGTTGGGATATGTTAGGGCTAAAGCAGAAAACTGGGAAACCACTGGTGAACATAGATGGCAGTAGGGAGTAAAGGCGCAGGCAAGCACCGCTTCTGTGCTTGATAGATAAAGTGCAGGTCTCTCTGTGTTTAACAGATTTAGGGCTACCCCTCTCCCCTCCCTTCTCCTTGTTAAGTGTTTGATAAAGTTGCAGATGCCTGAGGAATGTGGGGATCAAAAGGATGCCTTTTTGGGTAAAGTAGTGTTATTGCCCTCTCCCTTTCTTTCCCAGCTGCACAGGCGAGGTTGGGGTCATGGCCCCTTTCTCCTTCCCCTGCAAACTGCTGATCCAAGGAGTTCATGACTGCAATTATAGCAAAGAAGTGCATCTTCAATGTAAAACTTATCAGTAGAATATGTTAATGAGGTAAATAGTAATCGGGGCGGGGATAATTATATTCAGTATAGGGTTATCAACATTCATTGTATGGGCATTCATATTACTCCATAAGGGTTTTGGGGATGTTGTAATAAATGTAGGAATTTACATACTAATGTAGATAAAAAGAGTATGATATAACTAATCCAGCGCTTACTGGACAATTGGGTCCAGGGGAACAAGTACCGCAATAAAGAAGCCCATCTACTCAAATCCGCCTCTGGGATTATTTGTTCTTCCAACAAGAATCACTGCTTTGAAGGATACAGACCGCCAACCAACAAGTGTGCCCTTCATTATTTGTTCCTAGGCGTATGACTATGCATGTGACTGTATTAAAATGCATGCTTCTCTATAAAGAGTGGATCCTCCTTCACATTCAGTCAAAGAAGCTTTGGGATACATAGTTCTACAAAGAGCAAGATTGATATTAAATGTTTCTCTTTATTTTCAAGCCGGAAACAGTTTCTTGCACTGTACTTGGGAAGTTCTAAACCTTTTTTCAATCTGATGGCTATGATATTCTAATGGCTACAATAGCTTATTAATTTTCTACATGGGAAGACATTACTTTGAGCTGTTTGAGGGAAGTCAGAAACCAGAAGCTCTCACTCCTAGAAAGTATTAGTTCCTTGAGTTTCTTCATTGATCTTTCACTTTTTTTGAGTCTTCAGAGAATTATACATTTCTGACAAGGTACTAAATGAGGTTTCAGGGTCATTTATTTTCTTTCGAGGTTATACAACACAGCCTAAATCTATATCTTTGACCTTGTCTCCATTCCTTCTCTCCTGTCTACAATGACCCTTTCATTTGTTTCTTCCACTCCTGACTCCATGCACTTTTCATGCAGCCACCTATACATTGAATGACTTTCCTGAATCTATTTGTTAATCACCTTCTCTCCTCCTCTTGATCCCTCAGAGAAGTAATTTTCCCTTGCCACTTATGAAAAATAAGTTAAAAGATTTAAAAACTAATTGAACAGACAATCAGCAGGTATTTATGCCGACTGTGTGAGATCAGTATTATATACTTTTATCCTCCTCCTCTCCTGCATCCTTTTTTTCATTTTATGAGACTCATTTATTGTGTCTGTATTTAAACTGTAAATTCGTTAGGGATGGTGGGGGTGACCATCACTATCTATTTCTATCAAGTGCCTAACACACTTGGGCTGCTCAGAGACATTACAAGAAAAAATATGAAAAACAGCTCGGTGAATACTTGATTTTTTTGGTTTGCTGTCAGTTTAAAAGAAATTAAAGAACTGGTCAAACTGAATCCAACATAGTGAAATATTTCAGCGAATTGAAAAATCAGTTTAAGGTCAAATGAAACATGCTATATTCAATGTGAAATGGATTTTTTCAGGCAGCAGCAGAAGACTACCATATAAGCTTATCAGAGTAGACAGAACACTCACTCAGGAAGTGGGAGACTTGGGTTTAATTACCCCTGTAACTGATCTGGATAAAGGACAACATGGATCACCCACATTCTACGTTAGTCCTCTAGCCACCAGGCTATAAAGTTTTTCTCACTCTCTTTCCCTGGGGCAATCCCTGTTCATTGCAATTATGAAATGACACTATGAATGATGAATTGTCATTATGAATGGTGAATTTGTGTCAATCCCCAAAACATTTTTGGGGGGACGGAGAGGGGGATGAAACTATTTGTAGTTCATATGAAATTCATGAGTTGTTTTGCATCATCCAAAAGTGCATTTCTCAGTGAATAAACTATTAATCTGAAAAATTTCACCCAGCTCTAATAAAGAAGTCAGTTGTCAATTTCCTGCATTTTAATGAACATGTAACTGAAATCTTCACTCATTTTCCTTCAAACAGAAGTTTTCTAAGTAAGCTTAAACCCTGTCAGTTAGTATAAATCAAGCACTGCTTGCTGATCAATATCATTGAGCATCTAGAGCAGTGGTTCTCAACCTATTTACCATTGTGGGCCACATATGCAGCTTTCTGTGAGTTATGTGGGCCACATCTACACAATATATATACTACCTGTATGGCCCTGAGGATGTCACATGGGCCACAGCTGTATGTTGACTGAGCCACAAGTGGCCTGCAGGTCATGGGTTGAGAACCATTGATCTAGAGCAGCGGTGTCCAATAGAAATTCGATGCTAGCTACACTTGTGGTTTTGAATTTTTCTTATTAGCCACATTAAAAAAAAGCCACATTGAGCCACATTAAAAAAAATCACATGCATTAGCCACAATTCAATAGCCTATTAGCCACATGTTGGACACCGCTGATCTAGAGCAGTGGTTCTCAAAGCCGGTCCACCGCTTGTTCAGGGTAAGCCCCCTGGCAGGCCGGGTCCGTTTGTGTACCTGCCGTGTCTGCAGGTTCGGCCGATCGCGGCTCCCACTGGCCGCGGTTCACCGCTCCAGGCCAATGGGGGCTGTGGGAAGCAGCGCAGGCTGAGGGATGTGCTGGCCGCCCTTCCTGCAGCCCCCATTGGTCTGGAGTGGTGAACCGCAGCCAGTGGGAGCCATGATCGGCCGAACCTGCGGACGTGGCAGGTACACAAACCGGCCTGGCACACCAGGGGGCTTACCCTGAACAAGCGGCAGACTGGCTTAGAGAACAACTGATCTAGAGCAGTGGTTCCCAAACTTTAACAATCTGTCATCCCCCTCCACTAAAATGGTAAGTCTCGCGAACCCCCTCCTAACAATGAACATTTCCAGGGATTTTCTCCTTTACCGGAGTATAAATTATAAAATATATCATTTGTTTTATGACATGCTTATTACACACTATTTATTATTAATAATTATTTATCATTACGGTATTTTTATTACATTATGAAAATGGCAACACTCTTCCAAGATCTCACTTCCGTCGCTTGTATCACTTTGAATAAGCCTGTTATAAGACAAGGCTCCTAGGTTTCATCAAGGAGTATCAGATGTGAAACAGCGTGAAGGTATTTAAGAAGCCAACTCAAAAAGTTCCTCCTACACAAGCATTCGGGTCTTGAGCAGTCCAGGCAAACAACGCACATTACAACAAAGCTTAAACTTGTTCTTCATAATAATTTAACAAACCATATTAGCTGCCTATTTAATTTTTAAAACAGCAAAAAATATCCACCTCCCTTTCCATTTCTTATAAGGAGTCTTGAAGTTTAAATCTTCTCGGTGTGATAGATATGCTTGCTTTGATCTGCTTAGCTCTTGGAAGTCCAGGAGCTCCAGGCTGCTGGCCCGATGCTGCCCGGGGCTCCTAGGGACAGCTCTGTTCGCCATTAGGGAATTTTTCCCCAAGAACCCCCCTGTAACATTTTGCGAACCCCCAGGGGTTCACGAACCCCAGTTTGGGAACCACTGATCTAGAATGTAAAAAGCCAGGTTCCATCCTTTCCTTTCAATTTTTTACCGTGCTAAGTACAAACTGCACATAGGATATTATAGAACTTCAGACAAAAAAAAAAGCTATTTTGATTTGTAAGGTACAAGGACTTCTCTACATGGTGTGGCAATTGTAGAGTGCTCCAAAATATTGTGCTCTAACTGCCCCCTGTAGACCCTGCTGATAATGCTCATTAGAAACATTTTAGAGTGTAACATAGTACTGTTTCAACTGGGACTACATCAACGTGCACTAGGTTTCTTTTAGAACATGTCAGCAAGGTCTAAAGGGGCAGTTACAGCACAACACCTTACAGGGCTTTATAATCCCTCTGATGCTCATTGCCACACTGTGCAGACCAGCCCTAAATTAAACTTTCAAATTTTTACACAAGACCCCGTTAACATTCTTTGGGGAAATAAGGGTAGGCAAGAAAGCAACAAGTAATCCTATGATCTAATAAATAGGCACACATGACGGCTTTTATATTCACTACAGTGCAACTCTGTAAGACTGTGTTATCAACAATATACAGCCTCAAGACATTTCCAGTAATGAAAATGTCTAGAATACTTAACAGTTACATAATCACAGAAAATAAATAGCTTATAAAGTCTTTTGTCCCCCTCCTGAGGAGGAAAGAACAGTTTCACATGCCTTATTCTGAATATTAGAGCGTGAAAAGTGATGGTTATGACAGATATATCAAGGAGACTCTGAGTCTGTGAAATGTAACATCTTCCACCTGTGACCATGACAGGGAAATCAGAGTTTGAATTATCTGCTTTATTTAAGTTAATTTAGTGCTGGTTCCAGATTGACTGCCTTGGGAACCAAAGTACTCTGTTTAAATATAGAAGAAATACAATGCCAGCTCTTCTTTACAGTGCTTTCAATGCTGTGGAAATGCATCCTAATGATAAGATGGTATTTAATTCTCCTTACTCATGTACCACTTAGTTGCTTCTGAATGAATGCTGATGATGCTGGTGAGTTTGGTCATGTCCATCTTTAAAAGAATTATACACCAGTGCATTATATACAGGCCCTCCCAATTGCCACGAGGTGATAACTTTTAGTTACTGCTAATCTAGACTGAATTCAAACCAAAGATTTAAGGACAAATTCTCTCTGGCCCTTACATTAGTGTGCAGAATGGATGGAAGGCATAAGAAGATTCCCCCAACCTCTGATGTGGGCCAGAAAGAATTCCAGTACCTGTGCTTAACAAAGCGAAGGGATTGTTTCCTCCCTAGTCCCCTGTGGCACAGAGCTCTTAAGAGGGCAAGGAGGAGACAAGGCTATGGTTCCCCTTTATACACCCGCCTGCAGGGCTGGCTGGATAGGCAAGGGGTATCAAGCTGTATCCTACAGAACTAGTGCACTAGCAGGAACCCAGAGATTGCCAGCCCAGAAGCTCCAGGAGTCAGACTGCAATCATGAAGCACTATGCCTCCCAGTGCTCCCCAGCGCAGTACAGCTCTACACCGCACCCTCCTATTGGTTGTGTCCAGTGGAACCCATACATATGAACAGCTTATTATTCCATTACAATTCCCATCACCATTTATTCTCTTCTCCTGCCCCAGACCAGGACTTAAACCTCAACACCATTTATTTTTCTGTCTACTCACCACATCTCACTTTTCCTGTACATTCATTATCAGACACAGTTCATTCTAGAACTAATTATAAAACTCCCACTGAAGACCACTATGACATTTGTATTATTTCTCTATCTTTAGTTCCCATACAGGAATTAAATGACTTTTAATGAGCATATTACACTAATTGTTCAGTTCCTTCCTGAATATTTGAAAGCCGACTTTTACTCCTTTTTTCAGTCAATGGGCTAAAAAAAGACAGGAAAACATTTGAAATTCATTTCTAGATAATGTGGGAAATGTCAAGTTCATTTGTGGACATTTTTCAAACTGTCTATACTTTGAAATACATTTGTGAATAAATGGAGCTGAACTTCAAATAGAGATAATTTTTGCAGTTCTCAGCACTGAATATACATTTTTAGTGAATTACAATTTGTGTTTGAGTTCATAACATATGCATGTTTCTGTTAAAAAAAATATCCATATTTCCTGAATATACGTAGGCCTAAACAGACAAATTTAAGCAAAACTGAAGTAAACCCACTTTAAACCTAAATAAAACTGTCCTCCTATCCTTTAGTGCTGATTTAACCTCATTGGTTAAAAAAAATATTAAGCTAAATTGGCACATGTAAAGTTAAAGCTTGTCACCAGTCCCTTAACTCTGTATATTTCCCCAGCATAGAAAGAAACATGATGTGGGGTAGAAACGGAGTAGACCACTGTGACAGTGACCACAATGGCAGCGGGTTACCCTGGTTCTTCACTCCACCATTCATAGTGACCAATAAAGTGTTCTGCCTTACATCTTTTTCCTAAAGATAACTCCGTGATCTCCTAAGAAGTTACTGAAGTTCTCCTCTGATTGCGTAGTGCCAACACACACAGGGAATCTAATATTTACCAAACACTATGCCATAGCTGGTTCTTTTGAAAAGGTATTTATGTGCCAATTCATGATACTATCAAATAACTGGCTGTACCGTACAAACATTGTGCTATCAACTATACTGTGTAACAAAAAGAAAGCAAAGCACACTGGCTTGAGATTGTTGTATTGTTCATTTTGGTTTGTCATAGTGGCTGCCAAACACACATATACACACTTTATTCCTCTTTCAACTCTGGGATCCAATGTTACTAGTGCAATTATCATGACAAATCAAGATAAACAAATGCACATTAAAATTAGTGTATTGTAGTTAGTTATTCCTGGGCTACACAAGGGAACATAATTGATAGTCCCCATTGCAAAAATATACTGTACTTGAAAATAAAAATGAGGCCGTCAGTACACCATGTATAAAAAAAATACTGTTCAGCTTTCCACATGCTAATTTACTTAGGAAGGAGACTAGGTAGGTTAAATGCTTTAACAGCTCTTATTTCACAAAGTCAGTCCTGCACTAGAAAGGCAATAAACACTTGTGTGGGAAATATTGTCCTTGAGCTGCTGCTCCTACATTCATCTACATCAAGAGCAATCTGAGGTGAAATTTAAAGTAATCATAATAAATCCACTTAACACAAAGCAAACTATGGGATCTAAATCTTTCTCTCTCAGGCAAGCATAACTGAGGAACATGATATAACATATCACATATATCAGCAGATTTTTTCTTTTCTTGTAGCAGATCTCTCTTCCCTATGGAACTTGCCAGCTTTTGGGAAGGCGAGTTTTGGAATCAGAAAAAGGTAAAATGGGTGATGCTGAGGCCAGAATGTTCTCAAAACAAAACTTCACTGTAATGACCCTAAACTTGATAACTTACAAGAGACAGGTGGCTAGAACATACACAGTGCCTAAAGGATATGTAAAGGAAATTTCCTTTCTCTCTCGTGCTGAAAGGATTGCCACAACTGGAGCCCCTGAGTTCTCCTGACATAAGGGCTGCTCTCTGTTAGCCATCCCCCAAAAAGTAGCACAATGGCGCCAACCCACCTTTCTCCTTTAAAACAGGAAGCACACTGCTGGGTGGCCATGGAGGGGAGATTACGTTGCATCCCCTGAGTAGATATAGGATGATGCACATTTCTCTGTATGCCCTACCTGGGACATCTGACTGGAACTGTGCCTCCTTGGTATGTCTACACTGCAATGTAAGCCTGGGCTCAGACCCAGGCTTGAGGCCAAACCCTATGGGGGTGGAGTATTCAAGGTCAAGTCAAGACAGGACCCAGGTTCAAGCCCTATTGCTTTGCAGAATAGATGCAGCCCCCCCACAGACTTGGGTCCTGGAAGTCTGCCAACAGTATCCCACAATCTCAAGGGCTAACTTCCTTTGTCCTGTCTATGCCATGAATTGCCAGTCCACTCCAGAGAAACAGAAGCAAGCCCCTTTGTTGTAGTGCAGTGGCTTGGCAAGTCAGCATTTAACCTTTCCATTGTTTTCTGACTGCTGAGCTGCAAAAACACCTTTAGAGAACCATCTGTGTTTGCAATGGAGACCAATCAGAAGTAGTCCTTTACAAAGCACTCTGCTTCGTTGTTGCAAGAGCACATCCAGATGTTGGTAAATCTCTGGTGTAAGGCCAGCAAAACAATAGATTTTAGTAAGAACACACGGAATGACCACCAGCATACAGCGATACAGGGAAACAGTGAAGCTGACAGCGTTGCAAATTTACTGGACTGGTGACAGTGCAGGGTGCAGATTAAACAATTCAAGACCGGGTAATGTAAAGCAAGGGACCAGAACTGCACCTCAGGTAACTCAGACATCATGTCCATTTTATGAGGCATTTGAGTGCATGCTGGGTACTGCACCAAGCACAGAGCCAAAGGTGGTGCATGATGACCTGGTCAGCTAGGATGGTAACCTACTGGCCCCAGTATCCAGCAAGGGCATTGATGAGAGCCAGTAGCAGGCGCCAAGTGAAGACAGTGAAGTGACTGTTGCTGAAACCAGTCCCTGAGGTGCAGGAGCAGCACACACCGGGGCCATATTTGGGGGAGTTGTTTGATGCCCCCCTCACCCTGAGGAACAGCCTGCAGCAGACATGGATCGGACAGAAGCCTTCCCGGAGCCTGCTAAGGTTCTGGGTCCATTTTAAGGTTTATTAATATAGGAATGGGAGGGATTTCCATTCTATGAACCAATGCAAAAGTTATTACGAGCCCCAGCTATTAGCACTAATGGCAGATGGTAGGCCAGCTTCTTGACATCTTCCTGTCCTCCCTCCCCCTCTCCATGATGTGAAGCTCAAAATGGAAAAGGCAAAGAGTAAAAACACTTTGAAAGAGAATTTTGACTGGAAAGGTGCAGATTTTCGCTAGAGCATTCATGTCTCTTAAAAATAGCTCTTACATTGCCATGTCTGTAAGTACACCACTCTGTAACCATTCAATGGTGTAACAAGCCACCTGGAAACAGTGAGGAGGGGAGGAAAGAAATTTGTTTTATTGACCAATCTAGTCCATTTCAGTTAGAGGTAATCCATGCAGTCCATAGGTGACAAAATCATTTGTCCCAAATACAACTGGAGTTTGAAATTGTGTCCAGAAATGTGCCAGGTGTGGGGAGGAGGAGGAAGGCTGTTGAATTCTGTGTGTTTGCATGCAGTCATAACAGGCTAAGCCATGTGGAAGCTAACACATCAACCTGCTGATTCCCTCACCAATTCTGATCCAATCCAGGTGCTGACAGCAGCAAACTTCTCCTGTAGCAGGAAGTCTCAGTGAAGGGCATATTTTCCAGGGCTACATTGGTGGCTGACCATCCCACTCCACTCATAGATGTGCTGTTCAGTCACCACACATTTGAATACTTTGGTTGCATACACTGCTGGTTTCCCACCTTCAGCTTGGAATGACATCTCCCTTTGCCAACTGGGCACCACAACAACTGTGATATCCTCCAAAATATGGAAGGCCTGAAATGATAGAGAAACCTTTGTGTAGCATGGCCACTGACATCCCCCCCAAAACCCGAGTTGCTGTACAATTTTTAGAAAAACAAACTCTGATTTTTTAAACTTACCATTGTCTCTTTCACTGTGATTAACCTGGCTATGAGTAGGGTGGTCTGAAGCCTTCCTCTCATGATATACTAAAGTTCACTTTGGAAAAGTATCATTTTATGTCCACAAGGTTTTTTTTCTGTACTCCTGCAGTGAGCTATCTGAGACAATAACCCTTGTGTCTTGTCCTGTTCCAGGCCCTTGACCTCTACAGCTGGCAGTACCTCCACAGCTCATCCACACTGCAGCAAAAGCGTGGGTCAACCCTCCCAAGAGGGCTGTTCCAAGAGGAAATGTTTCCCATGATGAATTTATGGTTGAGTTTTTGGACAGGGCCAACAAGCAGGTTCAGTAACAAAAACAGAGGGATTTATGGCTAGAGGAAAGGCATGGTGAGAAGCAAGAGGAAAGGTTCAGGTTGGCTGCACAGCTTGAGGACAGGGTTGCAGTCCTGGAGCAGGCACTTTCTTCACAGCTCCTGGAACAGGAATGGTGGCTAAGGGCCACCATAGTACCAGCTCCTGCCACACCACATCGCAGCCCGAGTCCCCTCCGCAGTACCCTGTGCTGCAATCCAGGAATCACTTGAACAACTCCATGGCTGGGTGGCCCATGTGATCAGGCCCGATCCCAATCAGTGGCTGGGCATGGAAACTCTACCCCATACAGTCGCCCATATTAATCCCCTCTCCCATAGGCAGCTCCACCCTCCTCCCCTGGTGCCAACTGCATGGCAAATGTGGAAGGAAGTGACAGAACGGGGGTATATGCAACCGCAGGAGATTTCTGTCTTGTACATGGTTTCACCGTTTGCACTTGTTCATGCACTTTTTTCTTTTCTTTTTTTAAGATTTTGTTGTACTGGCAGCAGGTTAATGTTGCCCTTTTCTAGTATATATTTATAAATAAAGCTTTTTATTTTAGGAAGAAAGTTAATTGCTATCACTGCATCACATCATGCAATGTTTAGTTAAAGGGAAACACATGATCAGGGAAAACTGGGCATTTGTAAGCAAATACTATTTCTCAATACAATTAGCTACATCCATCCAGACCTCAATCACTTCCTTACATTACTCCGTACTGTAAATCAACCCTGTCTCCCTACCTCTACCATCTGTTAAGTGGTCAGAACATGCATAAGTATATTGTTTGGCAATCAACCCCACACACCTCCCCAAGCATTGAAATCCCTCACAAGCAAGCAATCTCTTTCCCCAACTCCAAGCACATTCATAAAGGTGCTATTCCCCCTCTTTAATTTGGCCCACACAAGTCCACAATGTGGCCTCCTCCATATTGCTGAAAGCGTAGACACCAAAATGATGCCTCAGCAGGATGTGTTCATGGGCTCCTCAGACTTCCTGTAACATGGAGGGTGAACAGTTTTCCCATAGTCAAAGGTCCAGAGAAGCCACAATTCAGGAGGGAGCCAGGAAGCCTGGGATATAGTTGGTTGGACTCACATCTGCATGTTGGAGTGTGGATGCCAGGACTCCAGGTACAAGCCCGGTTATAAAATTCTTACTTTAGGATTGACAATCTGTGTAGTCACTCACGTCCCACTAACCAGGGGCTCACACTGCAGTTTAGACACACCCCTTGAGGTTCTGCCCCGCCCCTGCCCCCAAATGTAGGATTTGACTATGAGTCACAACAGAACCCAGTACCACTATTGGACAGAATTTTCAAAAGTACTTATGGGACTTAGGTACACAAGCTCCCAATAAGAGTCAATCGGAGCCACACACCTAAATCAATTGGATGCTTTTGAAAAAGCATGATACTGTCTGGTATTTGGATTTGTTCATTTTAATGAGAGAGGCTCCTAAACTGAGGGATTACTTATAAAGATCTAAAAGCATACCCATTCTTAAAAACACAAAATGATTAGTTTGGAAATCCTGGTAGATGGCTGCCTATTATATGAGCAGCAAAACATTGACTAAATAACAACATTTAAATATCACAGGTTGGTGTTTCAGGATTTGGCTATGGTCGGATTCTTCAAGTATATATAACTGCCAAATAGGAGCACCTGACATGTTGTTAATAGTCTAAAATAAAAGTTTCAGCTCCTTCAGTTCCTCTCAGCATACCAGGCTCTCTTGTGTCACAGTCTGCAGAAGGTTGGCCATCTCAACACTGGGAAATTGTGGACATGGATGGCTTCAAAAACCATGATAACCGGAAGATGCTGTGTTGCAAAACACTACCGGATCCCACCAAGTGGATGTTGTCAGAGTGGTAAACACACACTATGTAAGCAACATAGCCCATCACATGTAAATATCTACCTTTGCCTTTGTTAACGAGATCTTCACAACCAAATAGCATTGGAATATTATCTTACATGTGCATGCACACACAATAAGTAAATGCCAAAAACATACATCATCAGTCAATAAGAGAAGAACCTGCCCACCCTTCCCCACAGAAGGATGCCACATAGAGCTCATTCGCTATATACAGCAGTGAGTAGTATGGAATTTAAATTACGCATTTAACATGGGGTGAAATTTCTATAGCTGTTTAGCTCAGGGAGTCACAGGGGCACCAACGACTGTTAGGCTGATCTGCAGCAGCTAGAGAAGAAATCAACAAAATTTGGCAATGAATATCATTTGTACATGCCCCCCATGACAACTTCTACAAGCCATCTAGTTAAAATATGATTAATTAACAAATCTGACCACTGTCTTTGGGCTCTTTCTGTATCACAAAACAAGCCTGCATGATAAAATCCCAGCTAGTGTTTCACATAAAACAAGACTGCCACATAATTGCTACACAACGAAAATGTAACTACACTTCCGATTTTATGAACTGTACAGCTGTGTGCTTACTCGACAGCATCAGTGCTGCCACTGTTTTAAATTATGCAACAGCACATTCAGTCCTAATAAACTCAGAAATGCTAGGGACCCCGTGTGTAATTACTATATGTCACATACCATATTTTGCCATAAAAAATACAATATATGTACATAATAGGTACCTAGTAATTTTCACATTAAGCATTCAAAATGTTGTACTTACCACAATTCTATTCTTCTGCTGCATGTCTTTGATGAGATTTTACCTTTCAAATTATTCCCATAAATCTAAGTTTGATGTATTTTATTAAAAACTCATTACGTACCCACTCTTGCTTTATGTCTGGATTTGTACTGCACATAAGAATCTTCAGTATATACTTTAAAAGATGAAGGATTCTAGATCCAGTTGACATATACAAACCATGAAAGGGAAATAAAACTATGCCCCCTGTAACGTAACCTACTTTTAGATACAATCCAAAAGAAATGTAGTCAGGGTAATGATTCATAGCATGATTGCAATATTTCTACTTCAATTACATGTACATTTATTCAGACTGTTTCTTTATGGAGCCACTAAAAAAGGAGGTATCATTGGAACATGCAAAAATAAGAGTTTTGTACAGCTCCAAAGGAACCATATTATACTGTCTGATAATTAAACAATATATTCTGTACTTTTGTTACTCTAAAACCAACAACTGGGTTATACAAATGAAGCCAAACAATGTGGCGATCTATTTCCATTATTTCATTAAACATCTTAAGCATGAAGATAATCACAAAACCCATCATCAGACTTGAGGATAATTTGACTACTTCTGTGAACAGTAAACGACGATCAGCAAAGCTGTAATAAAACACATCACTCCAAACAAGGTGAGAGGTGGAACTAGAGCATTGAAACTCCCCTCAAAGCTTTAAAGGTTAGTTGCCACAACACATTTTTTTATTCCCACTTGTTCCTTTCCCTGAAAGCCTCCTCACTTCACTTGCATCTTAACCAATTACAGTATTCAAAAAAATAGCAATTATTCTGTATTTTTAAATTCCAAAACTTCTTCCATAGACCTCCACTAAATTAATGGAAGACTCCAGGATTCTTCCTCTTTGACTGTGTGAAGTCTGGATTTATACATGAGAATAATCAGTATTACAATTCAGACTTTTAAAAGTATCAATAAAGGATCAAGGTTGAATAATAGTCTGAAATGGCTATGCCCATGGTTACTATTGCTGTATATAATATTTAGTGCCTTTGAGTTCTAGAAAGGGAACAAAAGGGGTCAATCCACATGCACAATTCCGTTCTGGAGGGGAAAGAGGGAGCCATTTTGAGAGGCAAAAAAGTTATCAAACCACCTATTTGCTGAATTAATCACTTTGCGGAAGAGGTATCAGAGCAGTGGTTGCTGGAAGAGAGCTTAGTAGGCTTGGGAGCTGCTGCACCTAGCCCCAGAACAAAAATAAGGGACAGACATAGTAGGAACGAGATCCCAGCACAGAGATATTATCACAATAAGGACCAGCTAGAATGCAGATAAATGTGAATCTGAAAAAGCTTCACAGGCCAAAAAAACCGCAAAAAAACAGGTCTTCAGCCAGCAAAGAGCAAAAATAGAGAAAAAGTAAGTTGAATTCTTTAAAGTATTTCAAAAAGCAATTTTAGACATAGGACTAACAGGTACTGAAAAGAAAATGCAGGAATAGATGCACCAAGGTAGAGTGAAAGGAACAGAAAAGGGAAAGGTAATAGACCAAAACCTAAGGAGAGACAGGGTGTTACATTTATCAAAGTATTTTAAATCTTATTTTATATAAGATTGCAAAAATCTTATATAAACACACAACGGTTTGATTGTACATACATCCGGATATGCACATAATACAATTCCTTCAGTACAGAAGGAGAGATTTTTCTGATTAAGTTAAATTACACAAGTAGGTACATATGACTTATGATAGAGGCAGCATCCCATGATAAATCTTTCCTTTTTAATAGCAACTACTATGTGGTTGTGTAGTTTGTGTGTAAAGAAGTTTCGTACACAGTTTCACCATATTTTAAATGTAAATTCCTGATGGAAGGAGGAGCGGCTCTGGAGTCTCATGAGCAGGGCAGAGGGACTTCCAGTGACTTTCAGAGATCAAGGACATCTGTAGAATGAGTTCCTTGTCCCTACTGCTAACTTGGGATCCAAAATTACTCCATTCACAACAATTCTCATGAGATTAAATATGCTGACATCATACAAATAGTAAAGGCTTTATAATGATGCAAAATATGGGATTGAAAAACAATGGAAAACATTTAGAGAATATGATCAAATGCATAAGATAATGACTTCTCTGCATCGTGATGGTTGGGTAAACCACAAAGTATAAAGAATGAGGAGTACTTGTGGCACCTTAGAGACTAAAAATTTATTTGGGCATAAGCTTTCGTGATTTAGAACCCACTTCATCAGATGCACAGAGTGCAGATATATACATATATCTTCCTATTGTATGTTCCATATATACACACACACAGAACATGAAAAGATGGGGGTTGCCATACCAATTCTAAGAGACTGATCAATTAAGGTGAGCTATTATCAGCAGGAGAAAAAAAACTTTTGTAGTGATAATCAGGATGGCCCATTTCAAACAGTTGACAAGAAGGTGTGAGCAACAGCAGGAGGAAATTTAGCAAGGGGAAATAGATTACAGTTTGTGTAATGACCCAACCACTCCCAGTCTTTATTCAAAGCTAATTTAATGGTATCCAGTTTGCAAATTAATTCCAATTCAGCAGTTTCTCATTGGAGTCTGTTTTTGAAGTTTTTTGTTGTTGAAGAATTGCCACTTTTAGGTCTGTTACTGAGTGACCAGAGAGATTGAAGTGTTCTCCTACTGGTTTTTGAATGTTATGATTCCTGATGTCAGATTTGTGTCCATTTATTCTTTTGCGTAGAGACTGTCCAGTTTGGCCAATGTACATGGTAGAGAGGCATTGCTGGCACATGATAGGCATATATCACATTGGTAGATGTGCAGGTGAGCCCCTGAAGGCGTGGCTGATGTGATTAGGTCCTATGATGGTGTCACTTGAATAGATATGTGGACAGAGTTGGCACCAGGCTTTGTTGCAAGGATAGGTTCCCAGGTTAGTGTCTTTGTTGTGTGGTGTGTGGTTGCTGGTGAGTATTTGCTTCAGGTTCGGGGGCTGTCTGTAAGCGAGGACTGGCCTGTCTCCCAAGATCTGTGAGAGTGCGGGATCATCCTTCAGGATAGGTTGTAGATCTTTGATGCTCAAATAAATTTGTTAGTCTCTAAGGTGCCACAAGTACTCCTCGTTCTTTTTGCGGATACAGACTAACATGGCTACCACTCTGAAACCTGTCACACAGTATAGTGCAATGTGGGGCTTTAAACTGCAGAGATATATTTGCACAAAATGCAGCCTTTGCTATCGGTAAAAGTTTCATAAGGGTTTAGCAATTTAATGTAAAAAGGGTAATTATTTTGCTAGGATCTTTGTTGTTTCAGTGCAAAGTAAATACTACAAAGGTGTGAATATAGCAGAGCTGATTTCAGCTGAATTTCTTTTGCTGTATGCAAACATAAGGAACTGACATATTTCTGTGTTGTTAGTAAGACCCCACAAATGCCAACCTTCTCCAACCCTTTCAGAGCTAAACAACCTAAGTGCGTGTTTTGTGTGTAACTCAAGTAACATCTGCTGACATTCAGGCGTTCAAGTCATTTGCAAGCTAATTTTTGGAGGGACTTTGTGAAGAAATGGTTTCCTATAACATCTCCTTCACTGATCACCTGCTTTTAAAAACCCCAGAAGCCAACATTCCTAGCCTCCTAACAACAAATGTTCTTTTCTGTAAAACAATGAAAAAACATTGGAGAGTTTTCCCACCAGTAAGAATTGCAATTGGGTTAAGCCACCAAAATGTCATAACAAGAGAAATGTCTTCTTGTGCAATGTTAATACTTAGTCATTACACAGTGTTTTTCATCTTCAAAACTCTTTACAAGTATTAAGCACCGATCCCTGAAGACCGTACACATAATTTCCATTGACCTCCATAGGAGATTTGCATGAGGAAAACTTGAGTAAGGATTTAGGACTGGGCTCTAACTCATTAACCTACATGTCTCATCCATGTTAGGTAGATAATTATCCCCCACACAGGAGATGGAACAATGGAAGCAGAAAATAACTGATCAGGTCATGCCTCGTCTTTTCAAAAGCATGGCACTCCTCTCTCCTTTTTGATTATTGAGTGTTTCAGAACCAAACTTGAATATTGTTTGTTTTGCCACAGTCATATCAACATGCCTTCCAATTGCCTATTCATCTCTAGACCACAGAACAAAAAACAAGCTGGCTGAAACTGAGGATTTACACCATAATGCACAGCTCCAGACTGGATACCCTTGATTCAAGCAACCAGGCATATAAAAACTCATTTCATAGAATCATAGAATCTCAGGGTTGGAAGGAACCTCAGGAGGTCATCTAGTCCAACCCCCTGCTCAAAGCAGGACCAACCCCAACTAGATCATCCCAGCCAGGGCTTTGTCAAGCCTGACCTTAAAAACCTCTAAGGAAGGAGATTCCACCACCTCCCTAGATAACCCATTCCAGTGCTTCACCACCCTACTAGTGAAAAAGTTTTTCCTAATATCCAACCTAAACCTCCCCCTCTGCAACTTGAGACCATTACTCCTTGTTCTGTCATCTTCTACCACTGAGAACAATCTAGATCCATTTGTTAAGATTCAATCAGGAATCATTAGCTGGAGTTACATTTTGCTCCACATAATCATACATTATGTTCCTAGCAAATGTATTTTAAAAGTTTCCTGCACTACAAAACCCCCCATAGTACTAATTATTCTGTTGTCTGAGGAAGACTTAACTTCACCTCTAATTGCTACTGCAGATATGATGTTTTTGAGATGAACTTTTAACATTGCTTAGACCATAGTTAGAGCTGCTCAGCTGCAATCACTTTTAACAGCTCACAACCCGTAGCATGCTCATTATACTGGAGCTTTTAATAATGAAATTCTTTGGTGTAAACATGTGACATTGGTGAACAATTTTCTTTGTACTTACCATATGATTTTTATGCCACTTCGCTGAACACAGGATGTAATATATTTGGGCTTTTTATTGCTTGAGTAGAAAGTGCTCATTATCTATTTGTTTATGTTTATATATAGGGAAAAAACAAACAGTTTTTCAAGTGGCATACATCACACTGTTGTAGTGGTTGACTTTCTCAAGATGGTCTTCTGGGGTTTTGGTGCAGTTTGTGGAGGCACAGTCGCAGGTCTGAGAGGGGGAAAGCTATTACTGGGGCTTATTCCCAACCCTCCATTTTCTAGAGGAAATGGAGGGAGAGGGGGAGGAGGCGGCGGTAAAGGAGGACATTGGTGAGGAAGCTTTCCCAGCGTGTGGGCCGGCTCACTGTGTAAGTGGACCTCCCTGTTTTTAATGTTATACCGAACGTCACAGTCAGGGCAATAGCCATGGTACTGCACTTTCTCACTAAATCGTACCCGTTCCCGTGTTCCTGTCTGAGGACACCTGTCTTTATCAGGTCTATGAATCAGAGGATGTATTGGAACTTTGTCCAAGTTACTATTAGGCATACAAAATACATCCCCATTAGGAATCTTGTTTGGTCCTCCTGGGAAACCTCCATTTCGAAGTAGGGTCCCATTAGTCTTTACGGGGTTGGCAGAAGGAACTGGCCTGTGAGGATCTTCACACTTCACAGGAGTCAACCGTGGTGGAGGTGGTGGTGGATTGGGTTTCCTCAGTACGGTGAGAATGGCCGATGGGTGTGCTGGGGGCTTGATGAGAGGTGCATTGGCACGCACTTTGGCTTTCTCCAAGCTGGACGCTGTTGTGCTGCTTGAGCTGCTGTTCAGCGTGTCAGTTTTGGAACTGTCTGTCATCTCATCCTCCAGCTGCAGGTCTGATGTCAATGTATCAATCTGGTCAACCACCTGCATGGAAATCAGAACACAAACAGTGATAAAGGTTTGCCACAGTAAAGGCAAACAAACAAAGCTTTATTCACAATCATCTTTATCCCCTTCCTGAAACCGAAACATTTTAATATTCAATTTTATGAACCATTGTTTCTTTTTTCTTCTTGTCTACATCTAGCTTAATTTTTTAAAAAATATCTGTGGTTAGTACTCATCTGAATACAATGAAAATACAATTTTAGCCTCTCTGCAATGAAATTCTGTATTTTTTTCTCCAGGGCTTACCTACCAATAACACGCTGTGTGCACTATAATCCTTCAGTAACACAGTTTGCCTCACAGTGTGGGGGAAGCTGAATGATTTAACATGTTTGTTCAGGATGATTTTTGAATCCAGATCTACTGTAGAAGATCTTTTAGATTTGACCTTTAACAAAATCCAGATTTAAACATACATCTTGGAATTGAAGATATTGGAGATATATCATCAAAAGTTAACATACACGACTATATGAGCAATTTTTACACAAACTGCTAAAGATTCAAGTAGTGAGTAGCAGTAACCAATTTATCTTGAACCACACATTGAACCACTTGAGATATCTGACTCCCCCTAAACCAAATCTGAAATAGGATTATTTATAAGATAAAGGTATTGTAACTGTTTATTCCTGAAGGTGATAATTCACTCTATTTCATGCATTTTATATTAAGAGGATTCTCTATCTAACATACTTCTAATGCGCTTACACTCACTTCCCTAGTATCTAGGTTTTTCTAATCTAGTCTCCAATTTATGATCATACTTTATATGTTTTGTTTATATATTATGTAATGTTGCCTTCTGCTAGGTATACAAAACTTTGTACACCATGATTAAAAGCCCCTCCTGAAAAATGCACCCTATTCTGTACTTAGTTCATAAACCCTTAAGGTAAATACAGAAATAAAAGCATAGAAGGCAAATACAAATTTGAAAAAAAAAGATGAAAACACTTTTCCCCTCCCCTTTTTTCCACTGTAGGTTGTACCTGGACAACATCCAATCATGGAAATGCTATTGCTAAACTTTTTTCCATTTTTAGCATGTTTTCATATAACAAGGATTTTTTCTATTTGTAAGATAATACATTGATGTCCTTGACTCAACCAAAGGATTGTTAAAAAAGAGAGAGAGAGAGAGAGAGAGAGAGAGAGAGAGAGAGAGAGAGAGAGGTTCAAGTAGCCTCTTTAAAGGAGATTCAGTTATTTATGTGTGTTTTGAAAACACTTATGCAAAGTCTATCTAGATGCTAGTAGAACAAAGGACTGTAATTCAGGTACTTTTATGAACTATATGTTTCGAAGTGACAATACATTAATTCTGTTGTAATTCTTCAGAAATGGTTGAAATGCAAGATAATACAGTAATTTTTATTACAGCTAGTCTAATTATTCTTTGTGAGTAAATTACCTGAAGAATTTAGCCCCTATTCTCTTAAGAATCATTTGGAATTTCTAAGGCCTGGTCTACACTTAAAACAGAATTGACAAAGCTACACAGCATTCAAGGGTGTGAAAAATCTAAACCTATGATGACCTAACCCCTTGTACAACTAGGTTGACAGAAGAATGCTTCCATTGAACTAGATACCATCACTCATGGGAATGGAGTTCCTACAGCAACAGAAAAACCTCTTCCATTGCCGTAGTCTGCATCTACCCTAAAGGATTACAGCACCGTAGCTATGTCATCATAGCTATGCCACTAGTGCCCATAGGGTAAATGTGGCCTACGAAAGTACTTCTATTTCACAATTTGAATACTATAGGAAAATAACTCGTTAATAGACAAATTCTTCTCTGTGTTGAAGTCTCAGATTTGGCATTTTGTTTTTTTGTGATAAACAAATAAGGACCAAATTCTACCCTCAGAGGTATATATTTACATCAGAAGAATTTGGTTCTGATGAAGATGGAGATGAGACACTATGAAAGGTGCAGCACCACACCAGCTTCTCCCCCACCAAGGGGACAGTATATTATTTCTCTCCCCTATTTGTATTTAGGTAATGCCCAGTGGCCTCAAAATGTAGTTGGATTCCCTCTGTGCTAGTCACTGTACAAACACATAGTAAGAGCCACTTCCTTCTCCAAAGACCTTACAAGGAGAAAAGAAATACAGTTCTAGCTCCAATTTACACATGTGGAACTAAGATAAAGAGATTAAGTGACTCCTTAAAGTCACATAGGGAGTCTGTGACAGAACTGTGAATCTACCAGGATGAATGGGGCACTAGGGCCCTGATAATGCAAGCTGATCCACACAGGCTCAGTGTAGCTTCACGTGAGTGTAAGGGTCTGCCTGTACAGAGCAGTTTGGAGAATTGGTCCCAGGAAGAGTCAAGAGGCAACGTTTTCTGTGCCAACAAATAACACCTACAGAACTGAATGTTACAGCTCAAATCAGAAAAGATAGCTAAGCGAAGCTGCCAGTCAGGGAGAGAACTTGACCATTAGGCAACTGAAGGCCAGGGGAAGAAAAGACACATCTAGTGGCAATCTCCTAACTACCACAGGAGCTGTTCCATTAAGGAGCAGTATGGCCAGGGCTGCTTGGAGTGGTGAAAGCATACTGACCTGACTAGTATTATGCTTGGTTCTGAACAATGTTTAATAACAGATTCAGCAGATATGTCAAAATGCCGGGGGCGGGAGGGGGGCGGCTATACGTCCCCTGTGAACACAGAACCCTGCCCATCCCACTTAGTCCCTGTTTCCCTTGCTTCCTATCACCCTTCCCCTCATAGAGCTTTGGGAAATTGGGGGAATGCAGTAACCAACATGGCCAGTATAGGCTGGACAAACAGGGAAGGCTGCTCAGGTGAAGAGGTCAGAGCAGTACCTCTTATATATATGTGGAGATATGCCTATGTCATAGAACTGGAAAGGACCTTGAAAGGTCATCGAGTCCAGTCCCCTGCCTTCATTAGCAGGAACAAGTACTGTCCCCTGACAGATTTTTGCCCCAGATCCCTAAACGGCCCCCTCAAGGATTAAACTCACAATCCTGGGTTTAGCAGGCCAATTCTCAAACCACTGAGCTATCCCCCCCACCCCCTCTTGTTATGCAATATGATTAACCAAAGATTTGGCTGACAGAGATTAACTTAATAAACAACCAAATCTTTCTTGAACTTGATATAAATATTTTTTGAGTTTCAAATATAAAATTCCCAGTGAAGAGGAAGGAAAACATCAAAGCATAAATTGACATGCTGATCAGGTTTTAGCACATATTTCCAGACAAATAAATCAAGTAAAATATATATATATTTGCCCTCAAATAAACCAGTAATCATTCTTATTACTTATTGCAAACACATAATTGCTGAAGATTTTTAGTTCAACTGAAAGCATAGGTTGTTTCTGGAGAATGGCTAATTGCTAAAGTGCTAATGCAACAAGTAGCAGGTTAACAAAAATTAGTACATTTTCCAAACCAAAAATCTATGCCAGGTTGTAGCGGGGTGGCTACCTGCTCCAGCCCTGACAGGGTTAAAGCCAGCCCGGAGAGGGGGCTGGAGGGTTGGGAGAAAAACTGGACTGATTGGGAGGCAGCCTCAGCTGGAGGACACACCCCAAACAGACTCAGCTGGCCCTATAAAGGTCAGGGCAGCCAAGAGCTTAGAAGGCTCTCTGGTCTGAGAGGGAGCAGGGTCTAGCTGCCTGCCTGCAGGAAGGTAGTGAATGTGAAGCAGGGCTGGGGGAGGAGCAGAGAGGCTCCAGGCTGGCAAGCCCCAGGCTGCAGGGCCTGGCAGAGGGCCCAGAGAGGTACCGGGGTTACAGGGCATAACCCACGGGTAGGCAGAGGCAGCAGATTCAAACCCCCTTTGCCTGTGATGAGTGGCTAATACTGCAGTCTGCCCCAGGGAGAGGGGGCTAGACAGTGACTGGCAGTAGCCAAGACTGAGGTGAGGTGGGGATAGTGGGTTGGGGGTTCCCCCGGGAGGGGAGACCCAGAGACCGTGGAAAGGGGCACCGAGGTCCAGGAGGGACAAGGGGGCCAGCGTAAGGCGCGACACCGGCAGCAGAGGGTGCTCCGGAGGCTGGTGAGCTAATTCCCAAGGATGACCAGCAGGAGGCGCCGCAGGGGTGAGTCTGCGTGCCCTTACACAGGTATGATTTATTTGCATTGTAATAGTAGCTAGAAGTCCCAATCAGGGATTAGAACTTCATTGTGCTTGGCTATACACACACGCGCGCGCACACACACACTGAAAACCTGATTCCTGCCAAAGAGCAAATTGTTGCAAACAAATCTGTCCCTCATCACAATATAATTTACAGAGACAAAATTGGTAAGCATCAATTTGAGACCGAAATATTAAAGGTCTTACTACACCCTTGGTAGGAGTACACAGCTCGAGTTTAAGTACTGTGTACATGGATCATAGAGCAATAGCAATTAGTGATGGAAAAAACCTTTTAGTCGATTCAGTCTGTCCCCCTGCACAGTGCAAGATTTTCCCCAGGATTCATAGTAAAGCCCAGGCCTAAGTATGCCTCCATTTTAAATGACTTTAAACAGTTTATTTTTTGTCCCTTGGCAAGTGTGTAGTACACATTGGAAATTTTCCTTGTTATAAATGAGGAAGTGGAAAGAAAAGGCACTCAGAATGGCTCTGGAAGAATAGCACAGCTTATCTCCCTTGATTCCTTCCCATAATAAATCATGATTCTGTTCACTGTCATTTTGTTCTGACTATTTGCCCCCAAAATGAAAACTCAAGTAGGAAAACAGCATGTAGAAAATAGTTACATCACAGGAGAAGAATCCTGAGACTATTAGCACAATAGAAAATGCAAGTTTGCAACTAGAAACCAATTTCCATTGCAAAAGGAGGTTTTTCTGTTGGAGTAAAAAAGAAAAAATGTTTTTAAAGTATGTCTAGTTTACTATGCTGTGTATAGACACTGCACCTGATTCATACCTGTGAATGGGAGAGAGGTACCTCTCTGCTCCCATGGGGCAGCTATACCAATAGAGAAATCCAGTCCTAGGGAAGGACACATGACAACTCCTTTGTTGCCTGTACTCCCTTGTAGTTTTTGTAAGGAGCTGGGAAGAGCTGTGCAGAACTCCATAAGAGCGTTCTTGTTGAAGCTCTCTTGGAGGTCTGCCACATCTCCTGAGTGTCTTGGTCAACCCCCTACTTTCTGAGTTGCCAATACTCAGCTCCCACTTCACTGGGCATGTGGAGCTACATGCCTCTGGTGATACTGCCCTTCTGTTCTGGTAGGGCTTTCTATCATCACAGCTCCAGAGCCCTGATTCCTATAGTTAGATCCAAGGATTAAATCAAGTCTGATATCCATGTTATATTTCTCCCTCATAATTAGGTCCTGCAATGAAGTCAAACCTCTGATTACAACATAGTCTACTGGAACAGAAATCTCTATGCTTTCTTAAACTGAGCATTTTGTAACTTCACAATGTGATAAATAGGAAAAGACGCTGGTCTGGGAAGGTATATCTACACTAGAAGCCTTGCTCATCCCATAACTTGAGCTAACTGATCACCAATTAACTAGAGTAAGCTAACACTGTAAAAAATTCTAGTGTAGACACTCAGATGTCTGCTCGTGGAGATGACTGATACCAGGGTTCAGCCTACAGTGAGCTACAACAACAACAAATAAGTTACTTCCTGTCATGTGCCTCAATTTCCACCTCTAAAATGCAGACATGATGCTACCTGTGACGGTGTTCCCCATAAAACTTTATGGGGAGATACTTATAAATGTATATATGTAACTAGAATATGTTTTATGCTACATGTGCCATGTAACATATCTCTGTGAAAGTTATGACCTACTGAATTTATTCCTCCTGTTTGTAGGCATGTATCATTGTTGTGGTTGAAGTTATGAACATTGGTTTTATATTTGCTGGTTTTATGCATAACTTTTGTAAGAACAATGGACCAGGTCCAGAGGAAGGAATGTGCAAGTTAAGGACAAGTACTTAACAGACAAAAGAAGGTGCAGACCCCAATCCACATCGGGGCCCCAGTCAAGGATGCAACTGGTTAGACTGGTTAGGGCGCATGGACAGGTGACTCGCCCATGTGATCCCAACACTCCAGGGCAACTGGATCCTACGCAGGGAGAGGAAGAAAGGCTATAAAAGCCCTTGCAAGACCCTTCCATTTTGTCTTCAGCTGGCTAAAGGGAGAGGCTCTCCACCCCCCCCCCAAGGACATTCCTGAGGGGAAATGAACAAAGGACAAAGACACTAGGGGGTGTGAGCGACTGCTGGACCCAGGCTAATTCTACAGCCTGTAAAAAGGAAAATATCCGAATCTGGTGAGGCTTTTATCTGTGTTAACTTTGAATAGACATAGACGTGCGTGTTTTATTTTATTTTACTAAGTAACTTGCTTTGTTCTGTCTGTCATTACTTGACATCCCTTAAATCCTACTTGCTGTATTTATTAAAATCACTTTTTACTTATTAAGTTTCCTTGAGTACGAGTTGGTACCTGGGGAAAGCAAACAGTTGTGCATATCTTTCTATCTTTGAAATAGAAGGCGAACTATTTATGAGTTTACCCTGTATAAGCTTTATACAGGGTAAAATCGATTTATTAAGGGTTTGAACCTCCTTGGAGTTGAGTAGCTGGGTGTCAAAGGCAAGAGCGCTTCCAGGGTCCTTACAGTGGTGAGTGGACTTGGTTCGGACCTGGGTCTGTGTTTGCAGCAGATCAGTGGAATCTGGCTCAAAACAGACAGGATTCGGGAGTCCCAAGCTGGAAAAGGTCTGGAAGCAGGGACAGAAGTGGCCTTGGCACACCAGGTGGCAGCACCAAGCAGGTCTCTGTGGCCCCAACCCGTCACACTACCCACCTTTGCAAAGCGCTTTATATCACTGATGAAAAGCACCATTGAAGAGTTAGGTGGTACTATTTTTAAGCAGGTACACAATAATTTAAAATTCCCTTTTAGAATTGGCATTCAATGTGAATTAAAAGCAAAACTAAAATTCCAATATAAACAAGCGAAGGAAGAGCAAGCATTTGTTTAAAAATAAATAACTATGGCATAGTAATTAGTATATATATATATAAAAATACATATGAATAAAGCATAGCAGGTAAATAAATGTATTATGATGCTTGGAAAAAATCCTTGTTACGAAAGTTCCTCTTTGACTACTTGGGTGTTTTATTCTCAGCACTACTTCTGAAATCCATCAACAAACAGGGCCACATTGTGCAATCCTAACTCATCCTGCTCAGCCCTTGATTACAGGAGTAATGGGACTACTCATGTAAGCAATTGTTCGTCAACAAGAATAAGGGTTGCACCAACTGACTGCTACGGTACAGCATAACCTTACCTAAAGTAAATGTAATTACTGTTGAATGACAGCTCTGTGTTGTACTAAATTTAACTATTTTCACATACAGTTTGGCGACTGCAATTTTATAGTATTTTTTAAAATCTCTCAATCACAAAATGGCCTGCTCAATAGATAAAACAGCAACCATCTGAACTATGGGGGAATGTTCAAAGACAGAGATTTGAAAAAGTTGGAATTCCTGTAGGGAATACCTTTCAAGTATTCAACCTTTCTAGTGTCTCAGGCTCTGAAGATAACTGTAATGAAGACAAATTAAAAGGTCAAACTGGAATATGGTAAATGTTCACAAAAAAGATCAAATAGTAGTTTAAAGCTGCTTCAATATGGCAAAAGTGGATCTTTAAGCTTTTCTTCTCACTCCTTTCAGACGCTTGAAAAACATCAAAAATAGATTTAATTTCAGTACTGGGAGTCACCGTAGTTACCAGAGCCATGACAGTTGAAATGCAAATTGGTGGCTGTAATAGAGGAGAAGTTACTTGGATTGGAAAGAGCAAGAGGACACAGTACAGAGAATCAGAGAAGTTGAGGTGCTATTAGACAGCCAGATTCAGGAAACATCTGTATTCCAGGATAAAGGAGCTGGCCACCACGAAGTCAGAGAGGTGGACTGGCAATCTGTAACCACCAGAGCCAAGAGGTCACAGTGGCATCATATATGGCTGGAGAAAGACAAGGATGGATAGGCTGTGGCCACCGGAGAAAGAGGACCAGGAGGAATTCTACACAGCTAGCAGTTTCCAACTGATATCAGGTCCTCAACATGGAAACCGGAGGATACCTCGCAAGGTTCAGCTGGCCCAAAGGAACAGCGATGTACTGGACACACCTGTGGATGGCAGCCAAGATATGAGACCTCACTCTAAGATTGGACAAGCTTCTAAAGTGG
This sequence comes from Chelydra serpentina, assembly GCA_037349315.1. NCBI lineage: Eukaryota > Metazoa > Chordata > Testudines > Chelydridae > Chelydra > Chelydra serpentina. The sequence continues at coordinate 37,738,278 of JBAIAC010000042.1, forward strand.
ACGGGAACGGATCCATTGGTAACGGCTCATATTGACACTAATGACACTATGTCGTGAGATATCTCGCAGACAGTAGATGAGTTCAGGGAACTCAGAAGTCTGCTGAAGATGAACGTCCAAGCGATCTTCCCTGAGATCCTTCCTGTCCCTTGAGAAACAGAAGGCTAAAGATTCTGAAAGGGAATTGCTCGCTAGGTAAGTGGCATACGGTGGAGATTTTTGTTTTGTGGAACATTGGTCCACCTTCTATGGAGGCAGGTAGTTTGAATGGCCTCCACCTCAGTAATAGAAGAAGGACCAATCTTTTGGGGGGACAAGTTGGCTAGAATAGTCATGAGAAAATTAAACTAACAACAAAAGGGAAGGGGGGAAAGGGAAGATATGAGCATTCAGCACAAAATCAAGATGTTGAGAACAAAATTAATCAAGGAATGAAAGGACAAAAAAGAAATTCTTGAATTGGCTATATACCAATGCTAAGAGCTTGGGTAACAAAAAGAACTGGTATTACTCATTTATGAGCATAAATTTGACCTAGTTGGTATTTCTGAATCCTGGTGGGATGATTTCCATAACTGAAATGCTAGAATTAACAGTTCTAACCTATTCAGGAAGCATCGAGTGCGCAGAAGGATAGAGGGAGTGGCACTCTACACCAGAAGTGGTATTACCTGTTTCTAAGGGTACGTCTATACTAACCGCCAAATTGGTGGGTAGTAATCGATCTATTGGGGATCGATTTATCGCGTCTCATCTAGACGCGATAAATCGATCCCAGAAGCGCTCCCTGTCAACTCCGGAACTCCAGCACGGCGAGAGGCGGAAGCGGAGTCGAAGGGGGAGTGAGCCGGCACTGCGTGGACCCAATATAAGTAAAATTACTTAGATATAGGAAATGTCGACTTCAGCTACGCTATCCTTGTAGCTGAAGTTGCGTATCCTAGATCAATTTCCCCCCCCCCCCGGTGTAGACCAGCCTCAAGTCAGTGATCACTCAAAAGAAAATGCCTACAGAGCTATGTCCTAACAGATAAAGCACAAGATGAGGTACTAGTTGGTGTCCTTCTACAAACCATCAAATCACACTTGGGAACAGGATGAACGCCGCCTTACCTATCTATGGTAAAAGCTGTGTTATCTGGCCCTGTACCAACCGGAAAGCTCTATAAACTAGCATTTCTGATCTTCATAGAAAGTCCAGTTTATAGTCCGGTTGGTGTGGGGCTGGCAGTCTCCCTTCCTGGCTCTGCTTGCCTCACCAGATTTGCAACATGTCCCTACTGCTCCTAGGCGGAGGAATGGCCACAAGGGGGAGGGAGTGTGGGGCACAGGCTCTGGGAGGGAATTTTGGATGTGGGAGGGGGCTTGGAGCAGGGAATTGGGGCATGGGAGGGGTCTTGGGGTGCCAGATCTGGGCAGTGCTCACCTCAGGCGGCTGCCCACAAGTGGCAACCTGTCCCTGCTGCTCCTAGGCAGAGGCGTGCCAGGCGGCTCTGCGCGCTGCCTCCACCTGCAGGCACAGCCCCCACAGCTCCCATTCGCTGCGGTTCCCAGTCAATGGGAGCTGTGGAGCTAGCTTGTGGGGCAGGGCAGGGGCAGCATGCAGAGCCATCTGCCACGCCTCCACCTAGAAGTGGCCGGGACAGGTTGCCACTTGCTGGGAACCACCCGAGGTGAGCACCTCCCAGATCCAGCACCCAAAAACTTCTCCCAACCCCCTGCCCTGAGCCCCCTCCCACACCCAAACTCTCTCCCAGAGCCCATGTCCTGCATCCTCTCTCGTGCCCTAACCCCACACTCCCTCCCACACCCAAACTCCCTCCCTCTTAGTTAACCTGAATTTTTCACTAACTGGCACCCCCCATTACCCAAAGCTGGATAAAAAAGCTTTTATTGTATAATGTGTAGGAAAAATAAATCTGCGTGATAATGTGGGGCTCCAATTTGAATGATATATAGTGGAGGTCTCATGCTGCCATTACTAAAACTTCCTTGGAATTTCGAAACATTATAGATGACAATTCTCTAACTCAAGGAGTGTTGCGTCCAACATGGGGGAGTTCTATATTAGCTCCCACCTTGACACATATGACAGAATTAATAATAGAAATAAAAATTGATGCTAACTTAGGTACAAGTGATCATGACTTCACCACCTTGATAATGTGCAAACAGAATAAAATACAGACCATCGCCTGCTTAGAGCTAAGTTGATTTTCGACGAAGCGGTGGAAAAGAAGGCGTTACAGATGGCAAACAGGAAACAGCGTCCGAAGACATTCAATGAAGCAAAGCTGAAAAAGGCGATTTCTGGGTTTGACTGGAGCCAGATGGAAAAGTGTGATGAGGACTATAGTATCTTTGCTGACAAGTTGAGATGTTGCATAAAAGCAGCTGAAATTAAAAAGCTGAAGAAGGCAAAGGGAAGAATCTCAATTGAAACGAAAAGCTTGTTGGAGAAGTGGAGAAACATGAAAAGGAGCTCGGATAACAACCTCGAGTACTCCATTCTGTGCAAGCTTATACGGCGAAAACTGAAGGATGACTTTGAGAACTTCCGGAAAGAAAAGCTCCTTAAAACAGCTGAATCACGCAAGAGCCTCAGGACATGCAAGCGGGAATTGACGCAGTATAGATTGAGCGTAACAGCATTGAAGAACAAGGATGGAGAGACAGTAATCGACAGAGCAGGGATGGAGGAGGTCTGCAAGGACTTCTATACAGAATTGTTCAAATCAAGAATCAACGTCCCCCTCCCAACCCTTGAAGAGTCAGAAGAACGCGTCCCCCCAATAATCGTCAGCGAAGTCCAAAGCTCACTACATCAGATGAAGAAGGGAAAAGCTCCAGGCAAAATGGAATAACGTCAGAAATGATTTATGCAGGAGGCGAAAAACTTTGGAAGGCTCTCGCTTTAAGATTCAGTCGATATCTTGAAGAAGGAAAAATACCATCAAGCTGGAAGGAGTCGAATACAATCTTGCTGCACAAGAAGGGTGATCGAGAAAATCTTAAGAACTACCGCCCTATATGCCTGCTCTCACATCTACAAGCTCTTCACAAAGGTGATAATGAATCGACTTTCGCAGAGTCTGGATGAACAACAGCCAAGAGCAGGCAGGGTTTCGAAGAAATTTCAGTACAATCGACCATATATTTACCCTTAGCCAGCTCCTAGAAAGAGCGAGGGAATACAAACTCCCGCTGTGCATTGCTTTTGTCGACTATGAAAAGGCCTTCGATAGCATTGAATTTAACGCAATATTAAAGGCGCTCGCAGAGCAGGGCATTAACACGCAGTACATTAGTTTGTTGAAGGAAGCGAATACTGGATGTACAACAGACATTACTCTCCTTGAAACTCCCCTCCGCATCCCAATCGAGAAAGGCGTAAAGCAAGGAGATACAATTTCACCGAAACTATTCGCCACCTGCCTCAAAATGGTTATGAACAAGATCAATTGGAGGAGTGGTGTCAACATAAACGGAGAGAGATTATCTCATCTCAGATTTGCAGACGACATTGTACTAATTGCCGAAAGCACCAACCAACTGCAGAGCATGCTACGAAGACTCGACAAGAAAGGTAGTCAGGTCGGCCTGAAAATGAACCGCTTCAAAACGAAATATATGCGATTTGACGTCTTACGAAAAGCCCGAATAATGGTAACAGGAGAAGACATCGAAGAAGTGGAACAGTACATATATTTGGGCCAAGAAGTTAATATGCGCCAAGACCTGAACGGAGAACTCTCGCGAAGGATTCGGGCAGGATGGTGTGCGTTTAATTTCATCAAGGACGTCCTCAAAGGAAAAACTGACAAGACCACACGTAAAAATATTTTTAATTCAGCAGTGCTGCCAGCCATGCTATATGGCAGTGAAACGTGGGCACTGACGAAGAGAGAAGAGCAACGGCTGTTGGTAGCTGAAAGGGCAATGGAACGAGCTATGTTGGGAATCTCCCTTCTGGGTCGTATACCAAATGAAATCATCAGAGAACGCAGCGGTGTGAAAGATATTGTCGTGGAAAGCAGACATAACAAGATGCGATGGGCGGGCCACACAGCACGGCTCACGGATAACAGGTGGACCGCAATCATTGCTGAGTGGTACCCGCGAGAACAGAAAAGACCCCCCCGGTCGGCCTCCAAGAAGATGGGAAGATGACAGACAGCTGCAGCGGCACAGGAGCCAGCAAACAGAGCTGTAAACAGGGGAGTTTGAGTGGGAGTTCTGTTGGAGGAGAAGAGGCTTGTAGGGGCAGTGTGCTGGGAGAGCAGCTGAGCCCTAATTAGGGGGCGGGGCTTCGCTGAGCAGGGGTCCTATAAAGGCAGCAGCCAGTCAGGCAGCGGCACAGACAGCTGCAGCGGCACAGGAGCCAGCAAACAGAGCTGTAAACAGGGGAGTTTGAGTGGGAGTTCTGTTGGAGGAGAAGGTATTTGTTTCTGGTCTTGTATTTGTATTGTTTGTATGTGTAGAGGCTTGTAGGGGCAGTGTGCTGGGAGAGCAGCTGAGCCCTAATTAGGGGGCGGGGCTTCACTGAGCAGGGGTCCTATAAAGGCAGCAGTCAGGCAGCGGCACAGACAGCTGCAGCGGCACAGGAGCCAGCAAACAGAGCTGTAAACAGGGGAGTTTGAGTGGGAGTTCTGTTGGAGGAGAAGGTATTTGTTTCTGGGGAGGGATAGCTCAGTGGTTTGAGCATTGGCCTGCTAAACCCAGGGTTGTGAGTTCAATTCTTGAGGGGGCCATTTAGGGATCTGGGGCAAAAATTGGGGATTGGTCCTGCTTTGAGCAGGAGGTTGGACTAGATGACCTCCTAAGGTCCCTTCCAACCCTGATATTCTATATTCTAACGTGGAGAAGAAAGGCAAGAGTGCGAGAAGAATGGCAGACGTGTTGTGATCAGCGCAGTCTTAACGACAGCTGAAGTCCGATCGATCCAGGTGACTAAATGTAGATGTTTTTAAATCAGCAGTGTTTCAAAAGAGGGGGCTGAGGAGCTTGCTGGGCCATTAATGCTCATTTTCAATAAGTCCTGGAGCACTGGGGAAGTTCCAAAAGACTCGAAGAAAATGAATGATGTGCCACTATTTAAAAAAGGGTAAATGCGATGACCTGTGTAGTTATAGGCCTATCAGTCTGACATTGATCGTGGTCAAGATAATGGAGCAGTTGATACGAGATTCAATCAATATAGAATTGCAGGAGGGTAACATGATTAAAGCCAATTAACACGGCTTTTACAGAAAATACATCCTGTCAAACTAACTTGACAACTTCTTTTGATGAGATTACAAGTTTAGTTGATGTAATATACTTAGATGCCTGCAAAGCATTTTTCATTAAAAAAACTAGGAAGATATAAAATTTAGCTGGTACATATTAAGTGGATTAAAAGCTGGCTGATAGTTCCCCATTTACAGTGATATGAGACCTATCAGTGAACAAATGTGTTTCTAGTGGGGTCTCAAAGAGATCAGGTTTTGGCCCTACTGTCTAACATTTGTATTAATTATCTGGAAGAAAACAAAATCATCACTGATAAAGTTTGCAGATGACACAATTGGGGGAGTGGTAAATAATGGAGAACAGATCGGGATTGCTTGGTAAACTGGGCGAAATTAAACTATATGCATCTTAAAATGGATAAACGTAAATCTAGGAACAGAATATAATAAGAATATAAACCATACATATAGGATGGTGGACTCTACCCTGGGAAGCAGTTGCTCTGGAAAAGATTTGGGAGTTGTGGATAAGCAGCTGAACATAAGCTCTCAGTGGAATTCTGTGGCCAAAAGGTCACATGTATCCTTGGATACATAAACAGGGGAATCTTGAATAGAAATAGAGAGGTTATTTCACTTCTGTATTTAGACCTCTGCTGGAATACTGAATCCAGTTCTGGTGTCCGCAACTCAATAAACTGGAGATGGTTCACAGAAAAGATGCAAGAATGACCGAAGCATTAGAAAATCTGCTTTATAGTGATAAACTAAATAGATGGAGCTCCTTGAGTCTAACAAAGAGAAGTTTCAGGGTTGACTTGATTATAGTCCATGAGTACATACACAAGGAACAAATATTTGATAATGGGCTCTTCAATCTAGCAGAGAAAAGTGTATCACAATCCAATGACTGGAAGCTGAAGCTAGACAAATTCAAACTGGAAATAAGGCATAGTTTTGTGTGGGTTTTTTGTTTTTGTTTTTTTAACAGTGAGTAATTAAACCACTGGAGCAATTTACCATGGATCATGCAGGATCCTCCATCACTGCCAATGTTTAAATCAAGATTGGATGTTTTTCTAAAAGACCTAAAATGAATTATTTTGGGGAAGTTCTATACCCTGTGTTATCCAGGAGATGAGCCTAGATGATAATGGTCCCTTCTAGCCTTGGAATCTATAAAATCATTACTGCTGTTTTCTGACTGAACTGGATAAAAATATCTGGGACGTTGCCCTCATGCCAGAACACATTCAAACATTGGTTTTGTTTAGAAGGTGCAAACGATTTTCATGGAGTTTTACAGACAATTAGAGTGACAGGCCTCTGCCCCAGGGATCTTTAAGTCAAAATTCGACCAAGCAAAGAATGACAATAAGCAAAACTGGGGGGGGGGGGATGGGAAATTGATGGTTACAACAATGACAACTGTGCTTAATGTTTTGAGTGGTGGTGCTTAGAGCACGTCTGGATTTTGTTTCCCCATAAAATAGTTACGTTAAAATGTGTGAATGGTGTTTGGAATGAAGGACAAAGCAGAAGTCAATGATTAAAGGTTGAGTAAAGGAAGTGAGTTGGGAGGAGAATGGAGGCTGTGCGTTAAACTGTAGCAGGGAGGATAATGAAGGCATAGGATCCATGTGGGGAAAGGCGAGTAGCCTTGGGAGAGAAAGGGACAAAGGAAGCAACAAAAGGTGTTGCACTGCTAAACTGTGGGTCACAAGTGAGGGAGTGCAGGATGCTAGATGTGATGTAGGTTAGGTGGTACTGTAAAAAGCCTCAAAGGAAGAGGTGAAAAGTATAAAAAGAAACCAGAGGTGAATGGGTGACATAGTTGGAGTGGTGGGGGAAGACAAAGATTTTTAGGTAAGTATATTGGATAGATTTGATGGCCACAATGTAACAGTGCCATAGAAATCATTTGCAGTAACCTACATCACCAGTAAGATTCTATAGCTATTGACCATAAGGATTAAGGAATGGTATAGGGAAGACTTGGAAGTGGGGGAAGGAAAAGGGAGGCTAACCGATAATAGTCCTTGTCTACACTACAGTTTATGCTGGCATAATTTGTGTTACTTAGAGCTTGTCTACATTACTCGCAGGATCGATGGGTAGCGATCAATCCAGCGGGGGTCGATTTATCACGTCTAGTCTAGATGCAATAAATCGACCACCGAGCGCTCTCCCATCAACTCCGGTACTCCACCGAAGCGAGAGGCACAGGTGGAGTCGACAGGAGAATGTCAGCAGTCGACTTACCACAGTGAAGACACCGCGGTGAGCAGATTTAAGTACGTTGACCTCAGCTACGCTATTCACATAGCTGAAGTTGCATAACTTAAATTGATTCCCCCACAGTGTAGACCAGACCTCAGAGTGTGAATTACACCCCCATCCCCCCACCCCGAGCAACATAAATTACGCTGGCATAAGCGCTAGTCTGAGGCTCATGAGAGTGTTTTTATGCTGACAGGAAAACACAGGATTATGAATACATAACAGGATTACGAATATGGTACAGCTGCACTGCTACAGTGCTGTTAGTGTAGATAGGCCCTTAGTTTTGACCATGTTGAATTGCAGTAGATGGCTAGACTTCCAGGAAGAACTGAGAAAGATAACTGAAGATGCAAGTTGGAGAGTCTGGAGCAGAGAGGTATTTAGAAGTCATCATTATTCCTGCATTTTTCTGGAGATTTAATCACTCTGTTACAGGGGTAAATTAGTACTTTATTTAAGAAGAAATTTATAGTAAAAATGTAAACCTATTATTCTCATTCCCACTTTGAACATTAAAATTAAACAAATTTTTACAGTGTGATTTGCATGAAATTTTGCATACCTTGCTATGGAAATAGGGTTATCATGCTTCCTTGCATTTCTAGAGAAATTGAGTCCACATTTTGGGGTCTACATCTATAGGTGACATATGTCTGGAAAACGCTCGCTAGCAAACACCTCCTGCTATAAGTGGAATACACTCAGCATGGTACAATGACAAGGGCAAACTTTCACATTATAACAAGAAAGAAAGAAGACAGAATAGCAGATGATGCAGAGATGCAGGGAAACAATAAGTACACATGGAAAGTTAAAAAATTGTAACAAAACTTGAGCAAAACAAACTAAGACTACAAGCTAAAGCTCACAGTAATGGGAGGGGAATAAGCACAGATCATTCCAAATTTACGTCCCTATGGTCTCTAACTGGTATCATGGGAGAGAAGACTTGGATCAACACTTTCTAATCTTTCTTAAGGTTACTGGAGCAGATTAATAAAAGATTAGATGTGAAGATTTTCAAAAATGGGTGTGGAAAGGAGGCACCTAAATCCATATATAGGCACCTAAATAAGTGGTCGGATTTTCAAAAATACTAAGTACCCAATATCTCTTACTGACCGCGATAGAAGCTGTTCCACACTCAGCACTGTTGAAAATTAAGGTGGAAGAAGTACTTGTATTGTTTAATGGATAAACAGAGCAAGCAATGATGAGCCTTCTCTCGATGGAATTTTAACGTTTTGGAAGTAATGTAATCCTAAAAAGAACACTACTACTTTTGAATGGCACCAATTCTTGTCTGATCCTCACTTCAGAGCACACAGGATTACAAATATGTAACAGATTTGAGGCACAAGTAGGAAACTGAGTTTGGTATTAATTAAGATGATATGGTAATGGACAAAACTGAGTTCAACAGGATCAGCAAGAAGTTGAAAGAGAGGCTACTAAGGAAACCTAATTTGGGTTAGAGACATTTACTAGGCTTCAGAACCAAAAAACTTCAAAGAGAGATCGTGTCTGGGAAAAGTACCAAGAAGGTAGTAAAACAAACATGGCTTGTGATCCTGTACAATGATACCACACACATAGCTGATGCTAAAAACTGTTTGTCATTTTAAAACACATCCACTGCAAACCTGTCCAGCATTTGGGGTCATTTGTCACATGTGGAAAGTCATACCATCATCCACAAAATGCAAAGAAACAAACCCATCGCAGAGAGAAATCTTTGGCTGAAATAGATTGTCAATTTGTGGTCTTTCAAGGGACCATATCAAGGCACCACATAAGTGATGTAGCTAAACTAGCAGAAATTTGCATCTGGTGCTCTATTTGAGGAATGTTTTTATAAAATTCTAATTTGATGATTTACCAGCATGTCTTCAGAAAGATTTTGGACTCACCCTGCATAAGACTAATGGCATATGGTGGCTCTAGGATACAATTTGAGGAAGTCACCCTCGCAGCAGCAACAGCCAAGGGCAAGATCAGTCTATATTTTTCATTACTAAAGTTTCTAAAACAGCACTATCAGGTAGGGAAACGTACACTGAGTTTACCTTTATTGAAATAACAAGAACAGCATATAATGTTGCTACCACAAGACAAGAATTAATTGCACAACATCCAGACATCTTCAGGGAACTAGCACAGTTCTATGGAGCACATCATATACACAGACTCCGCAGTTACCCTGATAAATACATGGATTGAGAAATATACCATTTGCTGTGCTCTGAGAGACACAGAGATGGTCTCAAATATTTGGAAATAGTCCTGCATCTTGAGTTAGCAGTTTATTCATAACCTAAACAATATGCCTGGATCCTAGAGACCTAATAAGGCCATGAAAACTTAGCATTACCATTCCGACACAAATGGATGTTCAGTGAAGAGAAACTGGAAAAAAGCCTATTCAACACCCTAAAGGAAAAGGTTTGATATTGGCAAGTCATACAATACAAGGAGTCATCTGATCTGCCCCTTTAATGCCCCATATGACATAGGCAAACTTCTCCGTCTACCCTTTGGAATAGAGTCTGCTAGGGAAGCCTTTTAACAACAAAAACAGTCATGAAGCATTAAGGAATATAGCAAGAGTTTACATCATAATGAACAATATGATTCTAGCTGCAATCACAAACAATGTTTTTTTTTTTTAAAAAAAAGCATAAAACTAAGTAGAAATCTAACAGCATCAGTGTAATAGCCCCCTGGCTATGAGAAACTGATATAGCCTAGAAAGACAGGCTTAAAGGATGTTTGCCATAAAAAAACAGCTGTTTTAAAAGCCCAACTAAAATACCAAAGTTGTCATTCAGTGTAAAAAACAAACAATTCTCACTCCAGATCCTGCGTGGAATATTTAAGTCTTATCATATATGACAAAACAATACGGAGTCATTAATTTCTAGGAAATATAGAGTATTAACCTGATTTGCATGACATTTGGCCTAATAATGCTAACGTTTTTATCCTCCCTCAGGGAACTTACTAATGCAATGATTTTTTAAGTAGTTCTCCATGTGTTACCAGACCAAAAGCAAAACTCTGTATTAGTTGTGTATTGCAACATTTAAGAAGCAAACCTTGATAAGGTTTTCAATCTTCCGTCTCCCCAATTCCAGGATTCTCACCAAGCTTAAATAGTTGTCAAAGCGCAAAGCTAAAGAATCAATGTATGCATTTGAAATAGCATGTGTGCCCTGTATTTCTTTGGACAGCAATGCTAATTAAGAGTTTCTCAATTACTCTTTCCAAGAATAGCACATGAATCTGGCACAGCAGGTTCTGAACAACAACAAAAGATTTACAAATTACAAAAACAAACAAACCAACCACACACGCTTTCCAAGGCTTTTAAGTACTGGAAAAAGGAAGGGAGATAATGTGTATTAAAACATGTCGTGAGTAAATTTCCATAACATTTGCAATATAACTTGCAGTCATAAGAATACAGTTTTAGGGAAAATCAGCAATTTTCATATGATTAGGCTCATGTTAATTGGAGCCAGCTTGAACTTCCATAATGTGATGAAATTAACATATTTGTTTTTCTCATTCTGTTCATTATAGAGTAGCTATAGTTTGAATGAATGGTAGTGGTCATGAAAGTAAGGGATTAATAAAAGAACATCTGAATGACCATCTGGAAACAACCCAACAGGTTATCCATTGTTTGTCCTGTCTCTGGGAGACCAATATATGGCAGTTCAGAGGAAACCATACAACTGCATAATATTTCATTGGGGAAAATTTCTTCCTGGACTTAGCTGGTGACAAACTTATCTTTGAAGCATGAGGACTGCTAAATTGCAATGTTTTTGTATTGGCTAGTGTAACTGAAGACAAGGAAATAAAAGCAATATTTTTTAGAATGGAGGTTTACATGCAAAATTTTGCATCAGCTGCATCTATATTTGCATATGCAATTAACAAATTAATTTGCACAAATCAAAGGGTTGCAAACAAATTGCTAGTCAACTGTCTACCTAGCAATCCAAATTGCACATGCAAATGTGGACACAAAACTGCATAGTTTTGAATAAAAGATACTCTTGTAAAAAATGTGGCCTTAAATATTGAATCTGTTATGCAAATTGCCTCAATAATAACCCATGGCAATGAGTTCCATAAATTAATTATGTTTCATACTCAGTATTAGATTAGCACTGACTTGAGCCAAAGATACAACAATGTTTGTTTCAGCTTCCTCGCACAACCAATTCATCCGATATTGCTTACTGAAGAGTCTCTCGAACACTGCTACTGAACAATGCCAAACTGCAGTGTTTAATTATTATCTTCAGAGTGATTCTATCCACCCACAAATGAAAAGTAATATGGATTTACATTCTCTCTTTTTTTTCCCCCCCAGACATTTGTTTTAGCCCAGTGGTTTTCCACTTGTGGTCTGTGGGGGTCCACAGACTGTCTAAAATTTCCAAGGGGTCTACACCTCCCTTCAGAATTTCTAGGGGTCCGCAAATGAAAATATGTTGAAAACCACTGTTTCAGTATTTCCAGTTATGTCCATTTATAAAGGCAGAGTCTCTAACTACCTAATATAGAGAGTTTAGCTAATACCACAGTTCGCAATTCAAAGTACTCTAAAGTTTCAGTGCTAATGAAAAGAGTTTTAATAAAAGAAAACTACATATGACAATGGTTATGGGGATGCACTCAAAACTCAGAAAAATCAGCATTTCAGAACAAAATCACGATTTAAGAATGATTAAATTCTGATTTCAGGGGTTATTTGGATAATCAGAATAGATCAGAAGAAATTTTTCTTTCCAAAGATTATTATAAGCACTGAAATAGATTCAGCCTGGTGTTGCATTGGTTTATCCCAGTTTAAATCTTGGTGGCAGAAAGTCCACTGAGGAATTAGGTAGAAATCCAAAGGGAAAGTCAGTGCCTATCCTTGGGGTAGATAAAGAACAGAGGGTCTTGCTGGGTTGGGGGGTGTACAGCACATCAGATAATCTTGTTTGCTGTATAAAAGTGCTTTGCTTGCAGCAGGTTCTAAGAGTCATTTTGTTTTTAAAAAAATCCAGGGGTCATATTCTCTCACATACAGCTCTTCCCTCGTCTGAGAAGATGGGGGAGGAGGGGCATCAGGTTCCTCATCATCACTAGCCGTCTTCTCAGATTCTGTGGGGCCCTCTTCTCTGGCCAGGGTCTGTGTGTTGGCAAGAGACAGTCATATTTTCCAAGCATTTAAAACTTGGAAAGAAAAATTCACTCTAGTCCCAAACTCAGAATAAAAAGTGCCACCTGAAGATCACATTTCCCATATTAAAAAACTATTCAAAATGAAAATAATTTGGCTAGTTGTAAGTCACAGAAACATGTAAAACCTATAGAACTATGAAGGCAGAAAGCTTTTTGAATTAGTTTTTTCCCTATCCGTTTGTGAAGGTTTCACTTTTTGTTTTGTAAGTTTAAAAGAACCTGCTGTCTGTTATAGCGTTTTTCTTCTGAAAACCAACAAAGATTTTGGGTTTTTTTCTTAAATAGCTTTGAACTGAAAAGTGAAATCTGATTAGTCCATGTGGTTTCACCATTTCTTGTATTTTTTCAAATAAAAATGCTGTAAAACTGCCAATATTTAGCATTGAAACGTGGCTTTTGAACATTTATTGTACTTTGTTTGAAAATGCTTATGCATATGTTTGAAATAGCTAAATATGGCTCATGTGATGATAAATTCTTGACAATTTACATACATTTAGATCATAAGAGTTCAAGTGAATGTTAGATTTTGTCCCTAGTCATGAAATGTATTTATGTAATCTGCATGTAGAAATATATTGAAATATATGCATCCAAACTATTAAAGTTCACTGTGTTGACTGAGATTCCTGTATGGTGATTTTTTCGCTTAAAAAAAATTAATCCCCGTTCAAAACAAAAAAAATATTTTCTTCTAAGGCATTTAGATACCAACGTGGCACCTTAGAAATACGTACAATAGAGAGATTAAAAATTCTATAACAAATTAATGTGGCTCTGTATAATCCTTTCAGTACTGAATGTACCTCAATGAGCTTTGTGATGAGTATGTAAATACTCAAATACATAAATGAGTACACTGAAGTTACTTTGTAATCAAGGAACATTATGAATTAGCTGATAGTCTACTCACAGTCTATGATATTAGGTTCTTATCTCATTGACAGGAACATCAGCCAGGACTAAGCAGTGCAAAATGTTTCTTCCAAAACCTTTTTTGTAAAAAAATGCAGATTTGGGTTAACAAACCTTTTGCCAATTCATGTTGAATTTGCTGTTTTGTGGGCTTTATTTAGCAAAACAAATACTCTAAAAATATCTGCACCCTTAGCAAGTTTGCAGATGACACTAAACTGGGAGGAGTGGTTGATACGCTGGAGGGTAGGGATAGGATACAGAGGGACCTAGACAAATTAGAGGATTGGGCCAAAAGAAATCTGATGAGGTTCAACAAGGACAAGTGCAGAGTCCTGCACTTAGGACGGAAGAATCCCATGCACTGCTACAGACTAGGGACCGAATGGCTGGGCAGCAGTTCTGCAGAAAAGGACCTAGGGGTTACAGTGGACGAAAAGCTGAATATGAGTCAACAGTGTGCCCTTGTTGCCAAGAAGGCTAACGGCATTTTGGGCGGTATAAGTAGGGGCATTTCCAGCAGATCGAGGGACGTGATTATTCCCCTCTATTCGGCACTGGTGAGGCCTCATTTGGAGTACTGTGTCCAGTTTTAGGCCCCACACTACAAAAAGGATGTGGATAAATTGGAAAGAGTCCAACAGAGGGCAACAAAAATGATTAGGGGGCTGGAGCACATGACTTATGAGGAGAGGCTGAGGGAACTGGGATTGTTTAGCCTGCAGAAGAGAAGAGTGAGGGGGGATTTGATAGCTGCTTTCAACTACCTAAAGGGGGGTTCCAAAGAGGATGGATCTAGACTGTTCTCAGTGGTAGAAGATGACAGAACAAGGAGTAATGGTCTCAAGTTGCAGAGGGGGAGGTTTAGGTTGGATATTAGGAAAAACTTTTTCACTAGTAGGGTGGTGAAGCACTGGAATGGGTTACCTAGGGAGGTGGTGGAATCTCCTTCCTTAGAGGTTTTTAAGGTCAGGCTTGACAAAGCCCTGGCTGGGATGATCTAGTTGGGGTTGGTCCTGCTTTGAGCAGGGGGTTGGACTAGATGACCTCCTGAGGTCCCTTCCAACCCTGAGATTCTATGATTCTATGATCAATGTTTTGACCTTTTCAAAGTCAAATATTTTTATTTGTACTCAATTTATTTTATTAACAAATATATTTCAATTTCATTAAAAATAAATTGTTTTAAAAAGCTTGAAAACTAAACAATATATTTTGTTTTGGGTGACAAAACATTTAGTTCCATCCCAATTTTTTTCTTTGGTTCACTAAACGTTTTGAAATGTTTTTCTTTTGCAACAGACTCAGTGATTCCCCCTCACCATTTTTCAGAATAGGCACCAAACCAAATAAATCACTTATTTGCACAGCGGAAGCCAGGACACTT
This sequence comes from Chelydra serpentina, assembly GCA_037349315.1. Lineage (NCBI taxonomy): Eukaryota > Metazoa > Chordata > Testudines > Chelydridae > Chelydra > Chelydra serpentina. The sequence continues at coordinate 37,753,338 of JBAIAC010000042.1, forward strand.
TGGTTATCTCCTAAAGGTGCTCTAGAATGTTTAATTCCACTTGTTCAACACTACTGTTTAAGCACCCTTTTGTGATAAGTCCAAATGTAGAATCAGTTTCATGGTGATGCATCTTCTCTCTGGAGACTATATTCTAGCCCTTTGGATTCAGAGATTTAATAGTAATAGCAGAGAAAAACTGTCACTGTCTCTAAGCTTGAGGTGATATCTAAGTATAGACCTCCCTTTTCCATGGAGCACATTTTAACAATGCAGGATCACTTCTTGCACTGTACTGCAGTGTTAGCATTGAATAGAATCTGTGAATCTAAGTCCAGAAAAGACAATATGGTCATCTAGTCTGACCCCCTGTATAACACAGGCTATATAGAACTTGCCCAAAATAATTCCTAGAGCATATCTTTCACAAAAACATTCAATCTTGATTTTAAAATTGTCAATGATGCAGAATCCACCAGAGCCATTAGTAAATTTTCCAATGGTTAACTGCTCTCGCTGTTAAAAATTTACACCTTATTTCCAGTCTGAATTTATTTAGCTTTGACTTCTGGCCATTGGATTGTGTTACATCTTTCTCTGCTCGATTGGAGAGCCCACTTTTGAATATCTGTTCCTTGTGTAGGTACTTATAGACTGTAATCAACCCACCTCTTAACCTATTTGAACTACTTGAGTCTATCGCTATAAGACATGTTTGCTAATCTTTTAATCATTCTTGGTGCTCTTCTCTGAAGTCTTTCCCATTTTTCAATATCCTCCTTGTACTGTGGGGACCAGAACTGGACACAGTATTCCAGAAGAGGTCATACCAGTGCCAAATACAGGTTATTTTATCCTCTTTCTACTTCTACTCACGACCCCCCCCCCTCTTTATGTATCCCAGGATCGCATTAGCTCTTTTAGCCATAGTGTCACACTGGGAGCTCATGTTCAGCTGATTTTCAGTGATGATTTTGTGTTTTCTTTAAGGTCACTGATGAAGTTAAATCGCAAAGGGCCAAGAAACGATCCCTGCAGGACCCCACTGGAAACAGACCCGCTTGATGAGGGATTCCCGATTTACAGTTACTTTTTGAGACCTATCAGTTAGCCAGTTTTTAATTCATTTAATGTTTACCATGTTAATTTTATATTCCAGGTTTTTTTAATCAAAACGTCAGGCTGCACCAAGTCAAACGCCTAAGGATATTATCTCAACACTATTACCTTTATCAACCAAACTTGTAATCTCATCAAAGAAAGATAAGTTAGCTTGACAGGATCTACTTTCCATAAATCAATGTTGATTTGCATCAATTACATTACCCTCTTTAATCTTATTAACCGAGTCCTGAATCTGCTGCTGCATTATCTTACCCAGAATCAATGTCAGGCTGACAGGCCTACCACTATTGAGGTCATCTTGTACGCCCTTTTTAAAAATTGGCATATTAGCTTTTCTCCAGTCTTCTGTAACTTCCCCACTGTTCAAAACTTAATGAAGATCAACATTAATCATCCAGCAAACTCTTCAGTCAACACTTTTAAAACACTTGGATGCAAGTTATCTGGACCAGCTGACTTACAAATGTCTAGCTTTATGAGCTTTTGTTTAACATCCTCCACAGATACTAGTGGAATGGAAACTTTTTTTCTGATTAAGCGCTCATAATAGTGAAAATGGCCCTTTTAAAGCATTAAGTATCTATATTGCTGATCTGAACTTTATTTTGCCTGCACACTATACATTCGATCAAGTCATTATCACTTGTACCTCAGCTGCCATTAACTTTTAGTTCTGTTATCCATTCCTCTATCTGTTTGGACAAGGTCTAATACAGCATTCCCCCATTTTGGCCACAGTGCTTTTTGAGTTAGAAAATTTTCAACTATAAATACTGTTTAGAAACTCCAGGGATGATTTAGTACTGGCAGCATGAGACCTCCAACATATGTCACTCAAATTGAAGTCTCACATAACACATTTTCCTAACACATTATAGATAGGTGCATAAGGAGGCGGTCATTCTCGTCCCTAGTGTGATTTGGTGGGCCAACTAGTACCCCATCTTATACTTTATCTGTTAGGACATCAATCAATAAGCATTCAAGATTATTTTCTGCTGAGTTATCAGTGACTCGGAAACAGGTAATGCCATTTTTTATGTAGCATGCCATTCCCCCATGCCTTTCGCCCTGTTGATGCTTCCTAAACAGGCTATAACTTGATTTTAACATTTCAATTGGAGGAATCCTTCCACCAGGTTTCAGTGATACCAACTAGGTCGAATTTATGCTAATAATGAACAATTCCAATTCTTCGTTTACTACCCAGGCTCTTAGCATTAGTGTATAAGCAATTCAATTAGTGTATAAGCAATTCTTTTCACGTTCTTTTGATCCTTAATTTTGTTCAACATCTTGATTTTTGTGCTGATAGCTTCTCTCTTTTAACCCTTTTCTTTGTTTTTATTCATTTAACTCCCTCCTGACTACTCTATCCAGCCTGTTCCCAATGAGAGTCTTCCCACTTTTTCTGAGGTGGAGAACATCAGTTCAAATCCTGATATGAGACATGAATTTACAATCTGCTGGGATAGAGGCATAAGAGTTATCTTCTGAGCCACAGTGACACCTGTTAATAACAAGGTTATAGCAACGCAATGTGAAATGGGTTATAGCTTGGCAGAGATTCTTGCAAACAACTCCTTTCTTTTAATTCACATGGGTTTACCCTACAACCCCCAAATATCAATACAATCTACCCAGTTTCACTTTTAATTCTGAATGTAAACACATCCCAAAATTTAAACTTAGACAAAACTACTGTTTCTCTTCTGGTTTCACCGAGATAAAATGGGGGGAAAAAACCCAAAACATGAGTTCTGATGCAACATCAAATCTATGATCTCACTTTCTCTTTTTCAGGTATTCCTAAGATATTTATTCCCTTGGTAACACGTTAGCCTGAAAAAGAGCCCTTGTTCACTCAAAAGGCTAATGAATCTTCCTTAGGAACAAAATAATGATGATGAAGAATTTATACAATACCTTCAGCCTACAAATCTTAAAAAGTTGCTCAGTCACGTATCTTTCCTCCTAGTAAGCCCATTTGCCACCCTATTATGACTACTTCTTGCACTGCAGTAGCACAGGGGTAGAAGTAGGTTTCCCTCATTCTCTGCTCTTTTGTGCACCCACACTGGAGATGCCATAATGTTGACCATACTGTCTAGTTCTTACATTGTAAGATCTTTGGGGCAGGAACTGTCTTTTTTGTCTGTCTGTTTGTAGAGCTCCTAACACAATGAAGTCCCAGTCCATGACTAGAACTCCTAGGTGCTGTAGAAATACAAATACAGTCAGGCCTCGATTTACATGGTGGCTACGTTCTTGAAAAAACATCGAGCAAATAAAGTTTTAGGTTCCAGGCTCACAAGCTGACCTCCCTAATTTATCAAATACAGGATTTATTAAAAATATAATAATGAAATGTAAACTTGCTACTAACATTTACTGATCTTGAGGATGAATATGATAGGATGATAATGCTGATGTTGTTGAAGTCAGAACTCCCAGGGTTCATTTGGGGGTGTCTGGAGAGGCTGGGGAGTGTGGAGCAGTGGCATAGCCAGGATGGGACATGTGGGTGGGCAATGATGGGGGCAGGGGAGGGGAAGCAGAAAGGATGGGGCAGGAGGGATTGAGATCGTCCCCCCCACTCCCTCCAGTCGGCCTTGTGAGGGTCGATGGACACTCTGGCCAGGTCCCCCCCCCCCCCCCCCCCGACCCCAGGCGTGCACCTGGAGAGTGGGGTCGGGGCGCAGGGGCTTGCCCGCTCCCCAGCTGGAGCGCCAGACAAGCAGAGCAAGGCAAGCCCCCACGCTCCAACCCCGCTCCGTGGCAGGAGTGCTGGGTGGAGTGGGGCAAGCCCTCAACCCCGCTCCCCAGTAGGCATGCCAAGCGGGTGGAGCAGGGCAAGCCCTCGACCCTGCTCCACAGCTGGAGCGCTGGGTGGAGTGGGGCAATCCCTCAATCCCGCTCCCTGGCAGGAGTGGCGGGCGGAGCGGGGCAAGCCTCCGTGCCCTGATGCACCAGGTGCATGCCTGTGGCTGGGAAGGCCCCTGGCCAGAGTGTCCATCGCCCCCTGCAAGGCTGGCTGGAGGTGGGGAGGGAAGGTGGCCCCGATCCCTCCGGCCCCATCCCTCCAGCCTCCACTCCCCCACCTCCGTCACTGCCCACCCACCCAAAGTCGGGGCCCACCTAGGTGTCCCGTCCTGGCTACCCCACTGATCTGCGCATCTTGGTGACCATGCTGCACCATGTAAAAGTGAATCCATGCCATCTACAAAAATAAAACGTCACAATTAATTGACCGTGTATAACTGAAACTGTGCAAAAAAATACCATGTAAATCGAGGCCTGCCAGTAATAAATAAATAAATAATAGATTGACTGTTCGTGAGAGGAAAATGGGCAGACTGCAGAATAGAGCATATGACTTTGATTTCATATTGTTGGTTGCTTTTAGGAGTTATTTACTCCACAGAGCACTACTTCTGCTCATCTTGTATCACAAAATATTTAAAGAGTTTAACAAATAGTCACAGAATGAAAGAAAGTGTGTTTGTGTGGGTTCTTTATAGATGCAGGCTTCAGGAAAGGAAATGTTTCCATATGGCTGAAACTGGTATTTGTGAATATTCTATACATTAATATTAATAAAAGTATTTGGTTTTAGGAATGCAATGTTATACAGGGGGAAAAATCAATAAAACCAAATATTGTGAAAAAACATTGCATACACATAAAGGCAAAGCAATACAAAACTAAAGGTCAATATACCAGTCTTAGCTTGACATGTTTGCTTGGTTTTCTCCTCCCCCCGACATGGTTTCTAGTTTCCACATCCTTTACTTCTTAAAATGAACTATGATAGGTTGTTGGCACTGAGCTACTGCCAAATCTGGCACTAGTCTGGACCACACTTATGACTCAATAAGTAAATTATTTCAGGAAAGGGCTAATATTCATTCAGTCTAGCCTCAGCTTTTAGAATTTTCCCTATGCATTTGTAGCCCATTCAACACAGAATCACAGAAATGTAGAGCTGGAAGGGACTACGGGAGTTCATCTAGTCCATCTCCCCAAGCTGAGCCAAGACCAAGTGCACCTAGACTATCCCTGACAGGTATTTGATCAACCTGTTCTTAAAAATCTCCACTGATGGGAATTCCCTTGGAAATCTATTCCAGAGCTTAACTAACCATATAGTTAGATTGCTTTTCCTATCATCTAACCTAAATCTCCATTGCTGCAGATTAAGCCCATTATTTCTTGTCCTACCTTCTGTGGACATGGAGAACCATGGATCACCATCCTCTTTATAACAGCCCTTAAACATATTTGAAGAAAGTTATCAGGTCCTCCCCCAGTCTTCTTTTCTCAAGACTAAATATGTCCAGTTTTTTAAACCTTTCCTCAGAGATCATGGTTTTTAAATCTTTTATCATATTTTCCGCTCTCCTCTAGTACATAAAGGCCAAAATTTTACCTTCAAGTTGTTATAAACTGGGGGATATCGTATGGATTTCAAAATAATATTCTGTCACCACAAAATAGTTTTAGAAGCAAATGTTATTTTGTAACCCTATAGTTGATGGGAAAACTGCAGAGAGAGCCAACTATCTAAAAGAGAAAGTTTGAAGTAAATATCAAAAATAGAACTAGGCAGGAACTTCAAGATTTCCAGAAATTTTTCATTCCACATTGTGACTAAACTGAGTCCTTCTCAATTTTTCACAAAAAAAGGAAGGTACACCAGACCACTGATTAAAGATATGGATATCCATGTTCAAGACCCTGCTCTGCCTAATTCAAAGCAGGGACATGAACCTCCATCTTCTATATCCCAGGCAAGTACTCTGACCACATTATTTTAACTATTCATGGGTGGGTCTCTTTCAATCTCTCATATTCTGTTCCACTCTGTAAAAATAATCATTGAAACAGGATTTGAACCTAGGTCTCCTACATCCCAAGCAAGTGTCCTAAACACTGGGCTACAGTCAGTCTCCCTTTTGCCCAATTAATACTTATTTATACAAAGTGGGACAACTCCAACATGAGCAATTGAGCACATCCCTCCCTCCAAACCAATAGCCTGGTGGTCAGGACATTCACATGGCATGTGGAAGACCAAGGATCATGTCTCTGGTCTGAATCAGGCAGAGCAAGTAGTTAATTTGGACCTCCCAGTTGTATGCCATGACCACCAGGATATTGGCTTTTCTGGGATTTCTCTGTCTCTGTTTATTGACCAAAAATTCAATCCTGGGCCTGACAAAACCTTTCTCTACAGAAGTTCTGTTGAAACTAGTATTTTCTCATGAAAAGTTTTGATGAAGTGCCGCTTCTGAAGAAAAAAAAATTGTGTTGAATAATTCCTGATCAGTTTTAAACATAACAATCCTAGGCTGTTTAACTTTTAATTAAATATTCATTTTAACAAAATCAGCTCCATTACAACTTGAAAACCTGTTACCAGAGTGAATTACATAACTAGTACTATAAACCAGTTGGAAAAAATGCGGTTAGGGTGTGATGGGTTTGGTCACAGAGACTCCCTTGGGGACTGTTCCTGATGTGCTGAAACTACCTCTGAGCCTCCCTGCCAGCTTGGGACTCCAGAACCCTGCCTTGTTGAGCCAGACACGCTAGCCGGCTGCAACACAGACCCAGGTCTGGTCCACGCCCCCAAAGCTGCAGACTTTAAAGAAAAATTGCTCAGCAAGTCACCTATCTCCAGCACCCAGACTCCCAGCTCTCAATGGCATCCAAACCCCAAATAAATCCGTTTTACTCTGTGTAAAGCTTATACAGGGTAAACTCATAAATTGTTATACAGGGTATAACACTGACAGAGAGATATGCACAGCTGTTTGCTCCCCCAGGTTGTAATCCTTTCTCTGGGTTTACTAATAAACAAAAGTGATTTTATTAAGTATCAAAAGTAGGATTTAAGTGGTTTCAAGTAATAACAGACAGAACAAAGTAAGTTACCAAGAAAAATAAAACAAAACACGCAAGTCTAAGCCTAATACATTTAAGAAACAGAATATCGGTAAATCTCACCCTCAGAGATGTTCCAATACGCTTCTTTCACAGGCTAGATGCCTTCTTAGTCTGGGCCCAATCCTTTCCCCTGGTACAGTCCTTGTTAGTTCCAGCTCAGGTGGTAACTATGGGATTTCTTATGACTGGCAGCCCCCTTTTTTCTGTTCCACCCCCTTTTATATCTTTGGCACAAGGCGGGAACCTTTTGTCTCTCTGGATCCCAACCCCTCCTTTTAAATGGAAAAGCACCACATTTAAGATGGATTCCAGTATCATGTGACATGTTCACATGTCCTGTGAGACTTCACTACCCACTGGCTGGCACCCAGGTATACAGGAAGGCTTACAAGTAAACAGCTATTTACCACCAAGAGCCATCAAGATTCTAAGCCACCATTAATAGCCCACACTTTGCATAGTTACAATAGGACTTCAGAGTAATACTTCATATTTCTAGCTTCAGATACAAGAATGATGCATTCATACAAATAGGATGAATACACTCAGTAGATTATAAGCTTTGTAATGATACCTTACAAGAGACCTTTTGCATAAAGCATATTTCAGTTACTCTCATGCACATTTCCATAAACATATGGAGTGCAACGTCACAAGGGTCAACTTTCGTACACAGATATTCATATGTAATCCCCAACGGGTTTGAATAAGATCTGACATTAGACTTTGGTTCTCAGAACGGTCTGCTTTTTTCAAATCTTTTTCTGGTGCTTGTTGTTCTATCAATCACTCCAGCAGAGAAACCAGGAAATTGGCAGCCCAGATATTTCAGGATCTTGAAGAGGAGGAAATGTAATCAAACTGTGTTAAAACACAGCACTACATTTTTTTTAAACAATAGCTAGCTGCTTTTCCTTCTTCAGAATATTATCCCACCTTTGTCTCAATAACCTCCTGTTCTCCAACTATTTCAGGTTGAACTTTAAGTAAAAGTAAAACAACACAATGTAGAAGATGTTGAATCCTATTGTCTACAAGAAAACACAAGCCCTGTCCACAATATACCTTGCTCCATTGCCACCCACAGAGCAGATTCAATGTATGAACTATAATTTTTCTAGTACAGACAAGGTGAAATTGATACCCACCCTGAAACAAATAGGAGGTACTTAGACTTTGAAGGTTTAACAACAGTATGGCTTCTCTTCTAAACATTTTCACAGAGTGAGGAAGCTGAGGAAAAATATACAAATTACTTACACAGACCTATCAATGCTCTATAAATATTTATTCTTCTGGTAGTTAATGTTTTACTTGGAAAAATCTGATCATACCGTCTATAAAAAACAATTTTTGTGGGTTTATTACAGCTTTTTGTCCCTTTCCTGATATTTTCTAACTGAGTATCAGGTGATAATCTAGCAGGAGATACATTCGAGCAGCACAGCTTCTATCCAGTTTAATTCAGATAACCAATAGATACACCATCTCTCCGATTTGCCATCCAAGTGACTTATCCCATCTGAAAAAAAGAGTTCTTGTCCAGATCTCTCAGCTCCCAATTCCTTATGGATCTCTCAGTACTTCAGGCAGGATGAGTGATATGTTTTATGTTTATCATGCTGAAGTGACTCCTATGTATAAGGCAGTGGGATTTTACCAGAACTGGTGGGAGGTGGGTGAGGAGAAGGAGTTACACAAAGGCCTGGTCTACACTACAAAGTTAGGTCTACAAATGTTGCATCAGGTCGAGTTAATAATGTATGGGTCTACACTACTGAGTCTCTTCCACTGACCTAAAGGGCTTGTAAAGTCGACTTCTTCCACCTTCGCTGAGCCTGGATCTGGGGAGGCACCGCGGGCGGGGGGGGGGGAGCGCTGCTGCGGCCCACAGGCATGGGGCTCGCCTGCCGCGGGGAGTGGTGGGGGGGAGCGGCGTTAGCTGGTGGGTGGGGGGGGGTGCAGGGCTGGTGCAAGAAAGTTTCGCCTAGGGCGCGAAACTTCCTTGCACCGGCCCTGCATAACCACCCGTGCAAATGTTTTGGTCCTATGAGGCATTGCAAGCCCAACCCAACATTCCACTCATCTCCATGCACTGTGGGATAGCTACCCACAGTGCAGCACTCCATGAGTCAATTGAAGCCCTGCTAGTGAGGATGCACTCCGCCAACACACTGTGCATAGTGGGGACATGCAGAATCGACTTGCTTAAATTAGAGGCTCAATGTCGACTTAAATAAAATCGGCCTAATTTTGTAGTGTAGTCATACCCAAAGAGAGTAGGACTTCTGGTGCCTATTGCCAAATGGTGCAGTGCTGTACAAATTATCTTGGCTTTGTTTATTTCAAATAAAAATATAGTCAGATTACCCAATAGAACATAATTTGCAAGAATAAAATGGTTTTAATGCCTTAAAACAAGATGCATGCACTAATATTTCATTATAAATTCACTTTTTAGTGACTTATCTGACATAATCAGTGGCATTGAGCAAATAAGTTTATTATTTTATACTCCCTGTGTGCCATTAGCAAAATATAAATTACTGTATAGGTAGACACTTTAAAGCTGTCATCCATATTTTAGCACTTCAGCACTAGAGTTTTAGATGCAAGATTTGCTCTTTTAACAAAAATATATTTCAAACACCAAGGGTCTGATATATTGAAAATATAGATTTTTCAGTTCATATAGATTTAACACATTCCTGTAGACTAAAAAAGAGAGACTATATGTTAATCTACTCAGATGTTAGTGCTTCAAATCTAAAGAAACAAAATATCATCTGCATTTCAACACAAAAATATAATCTCTAAAATTCCTGAAGAAAAACATACCTTAGCAAATTATACTGATTAATTTTTAAGAGAAGAATTTCTCTGGTTTATAGTCTGAGATGCTGTGTAGCTCAATAAATCACTTGCCACCGATCTAAACACAGACATCATACACAGGATTATTTTTCAGTTGGACGTCACACACAAAAAATTAGAATTTAGAGTCAAGGGTTACTTAACGGCAAACCATGCTATTCCATTAAGTACTGCTATTAAATACTCATTAATGCCACATTACGAATACTAATTAATGTTATATACATTATTAATAGCATATCATTAAATAATACCATTAAACACCAATCTGATTGAATGTAAACAATGTAAAGTAATTATGATGCAAAATGAAGTAGTCCAAAAACACCAGAAACAGAACATTCTGTATCTACTAGAAACAGTAGTATAGTCAGTGGTAAAACGGAACATGTAAATTAAAAAAAGTTATACCTGTTTTCACAAGCATCAATTTCAGTTTATTTATCTAAGGCTCAGCAATGTTAAGAGTAGAGCAAACAAGAAAAGTGGTGCAATATGTCAGAAAATATGACAAGTATCTGCATTACATTTCCCCACAAATGCTAACACACACACAAACACACCTCTCCCTCCGAGCTAGGTGAATGTCTGAGCTCACATACTCATTGCAATTGGTATCTTGCCCATTCTGTAGTATCATATTTTTATCTTGTTTTTATTACCCCCTTGTAATAAATAGTAGATATCTTTTTTATGCTATCAAATGTGACACTGTCCTTTTAGTATTGATCAAGACATTCACAGGAACTAAATACCAACGAATGGCTAAATCGAATATTAAATTTGACAAGGAAATTGTATTCTAGTATAGATACTAAACTTATACTATGCCAGTGTTTTTCAGTCTATTTTTTTCCATTTGCAGACCCCTACAAAAATTTAAATGGAGGTGCGGACTCCTTTGGAAATCTTTGACAGATTCTGCGGACCCCGAGGGGTCCGTGGACCACAGGTTGAAAACCACTGTACAGTCAATGTGAAGGGAGGTGCAATAGTATAGGCATTATCCCTGGCTTCATATAGGAAGATGGACAGAAAACCCACCAAGGATGCTTCAAACCTTGACCCTCTACCTTGATTTCAATGGGGAGTCCAAGAAATATTTTTCTGTAACAGTATGACAAACCTGCTGAGCAGCCATACATGTTGAATCTGCTAAGCTGCGGAGCAGTGAGCATGCTGCTCTTCTGTCTCCTGACTAGAGGACGACAGGTCAGGAGGAAGGGGGAAGTTTTGAGCTATTGGGAGGTCAGTTGGTTAGTGAGGAGTGACCAATTGGCAGGGGCCGAGAGGACCTATGACGGGTGCGGTGGTTGGTAGCTTAAAGCAGATTAGCACCTGATAGGTCACGGTGCACAGAGCCTATAGGGCCTAGCAGAGGAAGCACCTGCAATGCTGCCCTGAATCACAGCACACCTGACACAAATTATAGTAACTTCCATTCACACTTCTGGTGTTTTCTATTGATATCTCAGATTGTCACCATACAGAGCACAATTAGGCTGTTATCTGGACCTGTTGGATGTCTTTTTCGACTGTCTATCCAGTACAAGCAAGTTATACAGCAAGCTAGCCAAATACAGGAATATCTGATTTGTGTCCTAGGTCACTGAGACTCTAAAAGTTATTTGTCCTCTCACCCTGTTCCCCTTTGTCCATTTTTCACCTGTTGCATTTTGTCTAAATCTTAAATTGTGAACTCTCCGGAACTCTCAAGGACTGCCTTGTGTGACTTGTTTGCGCAGAACCTAGTATGATGGGACCGTAATCCCTGTTTGGGGTCCTTAGCTGTCAACACAACAAACAATAAATAAAAAAATACCACACACCATAAATATGTTTATAAATTCTCTATCAAGCAAGCATTCCCTCAGGCACCATCCAGTGTGCCAAACCACCACACTGCAGCATACATGTCAGAAAAGATTTCTCTTTACAGGCCTGAATGCACTCAGTTTTTGGCACTAAGCCTCACAATACACTGAGGTATGTACACCGTCTTATTGACCAGACACCCTGTTGTATGTTACATTCCTTATTTAATTTGCCATTTACAGGATAAGAAATTAAATGTTACTTTTTCACAAAGCACGATAGAAACTACTAGAGAATGTTTTTCAAAATAAATCTATTCACTATCAAAAAGCATGGCTATAATCTCTATATGCACAGCTAGAAATTACAGGGAAGTATAGTAAATGCATACTTTCCATTATGGGTAGGCATTGTAGCTAGGGCTATAAAATATATATACACACACATTATCACAGAGGGAAAGAGCTCAATATAAGTGTGACAGTGTCCCCATAAAACTTTATGGGGAGATGCTTATAAATGTACATGTGTAACTGGACTATGTTTTATGCTACATGTGCCATGTAACATATCTCTGTGAAAGTTATGAGCTACTGAATTTATTCCTCCCGTTTGTATGCATGTATCATTGGTGTAGTAGAAGTTATGAATATTGGTTGTATTTCGTGAGAAAGGAATGTGCAGGTTAAGTGTCCAATCAAGAAACACTTAACAGACAATGGAACTTGCAGACACCAATCCACATCTGAGCTTTGCCAGGAATGTGGCTTGGCTGAGAAGGAACTGAGTTGTGCATGGACTTGTCCATGTGACCCCAACTCCATTTCGTAACGATGCTACACAGGGAGAGGGAGGGGTGTCCACCCAGAGGAGAAAGTCTATTTAAACCCCTGGGAAACCCCTCCATTTTGTCTTCAGCTGGCTAAAGAGAGAGGCTCTCCACCCCGCAAGGACATACCTGAGAGAAACTGAACAAAGGGCAAAGATGCTAGGGGGTGTGAGCGACTGCTGGACCCAGGCTAGTTCTACAGCCTGTAAAAAGGAAAAGATCTAAATCTGGTGAGGCTTTTATCTGTGTTAACTTTGTGTAGACATAAACGTGCGTGTTTTATTTTATTTTATTTAGTAATTCGCTTTGTTCTGTCACTACTTGGAATCACTTAAATCCTACTTTCTGTACTTATTAAAATCACTTTTTACTTATTAAGTTGCCTGGAGTACGAGTTGTTACCTGGGGAAGGCAAACAGCAGTGCATATCTTTCTATCTTTGAAATAGAAGGCGAACTATTTATGAGTTTGCCCTGTATAAGCTTTATACAGGGTAAAACAGATTTATTAAGGGTGTGAACCTCTTTGGGAGTTGGGCACCTGGGTGTCAAAGGCAAGAGCGCTTCCAGGGGCCTTAAAGTTGTGAGTGGACTTGGTTCGGACCTGGGTCTGTGTTTGCAGCAGATCAGTGGAATCTGGCTCAAAACAGACAGGATTCGGGAGTCCCAAGCTGGAAAAGGCCTGGAAGCAGGGGCAGAAGTAGCCTTGGCACACCAGGTGGCAGCACCAGGCAGGTCTCTGTGATCCCAACCCGTCACAGTAAAGAATAATTTAATGTTTGGAGTTGATCATAAGCTTGAACTGCAGGGCTGTCTTGCCGCTAAGAACCGCAAACACAATTCTCAGCTTAAGTGAATCATGGCTTTCTCGAATAAATGATCTATTTCTAATACCACATACTCAATATTTCTCTATCTAGGTATTACTATAACCCTCCTCCAGGTAGTATTTTAACTCTTCTTAGCATTTAAAAATAGGAAACAATCAGTGCTTAATTTGTAATTAAAGAGATACCGTGGCTCAAACAATTAGGTGCTGGGGCTTAAGCAATTCTTTTACATTCATAACTGATACAGCAAGCCTACAGCCCTGGCAAAAATTAAGCACTGGAAACCATACTTCTTTCCTCTTCCTTTCCAGCCTGTAAGAGAAGTAGTTTGATTGTTTTCTGTTGTGGTCATGTGTGTTCACATATATACATATGCACGTGAAGAGTGCAAAACCTTGGGAGTCTCAGAAACAGAAAAAAATTCTGGAAAGATAGTTAAAATGTCCGTTAAAATAAACAGAAATATATGTTTGTTGCTGATGAGATGACAGAAATCACAGCCCATTTGCACTGCGGGGTGAGTGGGGGGGAAAAACCAGGGTGATAAGAAAAGGTGAGTGATAACATCTGGAAGGATTACTTAGGGAAAGCTGTTGGTTTTCTTTTAAATCACTAAACTATTCAGTAGACTGATTTCACTATAGAAACTGAAAAAGGCAATTTTTCTACCTTGTGTATGAAAATTATTTTATAGTGACTAAAAACAAGCTGGAGAGATTCCCATTGTAGATAGAGAACCTCTCTTCAGACAAAGAAAAACAATAAGCCAAACCCTTTATTAAATAGAGAAGGTGATGAGGTAGGTGATAGGGTAGGTGATAAAGCTTTTTCAGTGAAGTATTCTATATTCTAGACCCCGTTCTTTTCTTTGGTTCAACAAAACCCAAGTGTGTTTATAGTGCGTTCATAATTTACATGCCCTATTTTCCAAACTGAATTGAGGAGGTAAATGGATAGAATCCTGACAGGTGACATGGGAACGATTTTAATGTTATCAGTTAATGTGAATTTTGTAAATGTTAGTTATGCATACACCTAAAGTAAGGGACAGATATAGTTTAATAAATAAATACAGGTCTGATCCAACTCCTACTGAAATCAACAGGAATCTACTAACTTCAGTGAGCAATATCCTAGTGGTTAGATACCCTCCTAAATCAATCCCTGCTTTGCCTGATTCAGAACAGAAACTCGCACCTTGTAAGTATCTAGCCACTAGACTATTGGCTATTCTGGGTTGGGTCATTTTGCATAAATAACTAAATATTCACTGTGCCAGAGAAAGAGCGAGCAACAACTGATTCCAGGTGGCTATGGCACCTGGAAGACCCTGATTCAACTCCTGAATCAGACAGAAGAGAGAGAGACTTGAACCTGGGTCTCCCACATATCAGGGAAATGCCCTAGGAACTGGGGAGGCTCTCTCACTGTCCACACACACACAAAAATTGAAAGGTCTTGAGCTTTGTCTCAATGTGGAACGGAAAAAGCATTTGAAATCTTAAACATTTTCAGGGGTTAGGAAAACTGTTTCCCGCCCAACCTTCTGAGTATTTCTACCGATGGATGGAGAGAGAGAGAGAGAGAGTTAATGAGAGCAGGTATGTCTGCTTTTTCCTGGGGATAACAGGTAAGTGTACTTTCATAACCTGAACTGTACATTCTTTACATTCCCAATGCTACAACAGTACAGTCACACTTTAAAACCTGTCCCTAATCCATTTTTAGAAAGAAAGAAAGAAAGAAAGAAAGAAAGAAAGAAAGAAAGAAAGAAAGAAAGAAAGAAAGAAAGAAAGAAAGAAAGAAAGAAAGAGAAAGAAAGAAAGAAGTGTGAAAAGATAAAACACCACCTCTAAGAGAGACAGACCACCTGGTCTTATACATGGACTGAAATCCAGATTGTGGGATTTGGTCATGTGCAGGGGAAAGATATGGATTTTAGATAGGCTATGATGATTTATAACAATCTCATAATTAAGCTGGGAGAATTAAATAGTACAGATATTATTGAAAAATATGCATTAGGGTGTTGTTTTAGGCCCTTCCTTCTAAGCCATTTAACTGCATCTTACTGTCAGATGAATGTGTTTATTTACAGAGAAAATCAGGTAAAATGGACCCAGAGGGGTTCAGTCAAAGCTTTTTACTTTTCCCCCCTTCTCCTGGTTATTGAAATTCCCCTGTGGCTTATGAATTCAATTCTCTCTCATCAGAAAAAGAAAGCTCTAGCATGTATTATTCCAACTCTGTCACTAAGACCAGACATGATGTTTCCCTGCATTAATCTTTGTCTAGTGTATTCCCAGCACCGGGGGTAGGGAGGAATATTTCTGATTGCAGGGGCAGGGAAGAAATCATTTCCATTCATCACAAAAAATGAGACAGTACAAGTCTTCAGCCCAGGGGTTATATAATATTTTGATCTAAGCATCAATATTTAATGAAAATGTGACTGTGATTCAGTTTTCTGAAGTGGGTGTAAATGAAGTGGGTGTAAATGCAGTTCCAGCTTGTTAGATCATTTGGAATCCCCTGCTTGCAGATGCTGTGACTGGTAACTCATGCTACGTATCTGCACTATGCTACCTTTAATCTCACATGCCTTATTTTTATTAAAAGCGTGAACAAAAAATTAAACACGCTTTTTAATTTAATATCAGTATCTGACATTTCTCCCACTGTTTGCTCTTCATATTTTGGGGTGTTGCCTTTTGCCAAATACTATCTCTACTGTGAATGTCCGATAGTACATATTTTACACTTGTGACAGGAAAACAATGCTACTTCAAAGTACTTTTCACATTTACACTTCGCCGAGCGGTAGAGCAGCTATATTTAAACTGAATAAAAATCACTTTCTGAACATACAATAATAAAAGAAAATTAATTTTCTTTCATAGAGTTCCTGCTCTGTTCTCTAGCACCATCTAGTATGTTCACAAAGATCAGAACATAGAGATTTGCTGTTAACTATAGTTGCCAAGATATCAGTATTCCAAATTATACCACTATGCTGTACCAAATTATCCACACTGATTACATTAAATGGGTTATTAAAAATGTTCATATTGCATAACGCAATACCTAATCAACATTCATATAGGTAAGTAGCAGTATACACTTCTGAAACCTTCAAAATCATTTGTATTACCAACTTTTAATGAGGGATATGCTGAACTACCTGCTGTTTCTTCATGCTTCAGAGTTATACAACTCACAACCTTCAAAGAAGTGAGAGTTTTACTGATTAGGGACCATTCTCTTGCTTTCAAATACATGACAGTAAAGGCAGACCATGCAACCAAGCTTCGTGTAATTAAAGGGCTTAGGGTACATGCTTCCTTCAGAAGTTTAATGTCTGCAAATACTGAAATATGATAAATGATTGAAGGAAGAAAACTGTCGTTATACAATGTTTACAGACATCCTGAAATGACAACACCGCACAAATCAGCCAGTTAATATTTCTGCATAATCTGTTTCTTGCTTTCATTGGTATCATTACCATCAAGATTCCAGAGAGAGGACTTTGAACAGCAAACCTTTCACCAAACCTTGTTAAATCATTTGGACATTACTTGAACAAATAGCCCCTTTTTTTTTTTAAATCTACCAATGTTAAAAATTTACCTTGCTACTTGACTGCAGAGTTACTGTGAATAATTACCCACCCATATATCACCCATGGATCAAAGCCTGGCCCTACCTACACCCATTGGGAACACGCAGCACATCCATTAGCGAACAGGATCTACAACTGCAGAACTGCATGCGACTCCTAATAGGCTCTCTCAAGGTGGCCACACAGGGTATATCTGCACTGCAATAAAAGGACCATGACTGGCCCAAGTCAGCTGACTCAGGCTCACAAGCCTAAAAATAGCAGTGTAGATATGCAGCTCTGGGCTGAAGCCCTGGTTCTGAGACCCACCCTCCTTGTGGGGTTTCAGAGCCCAGGCTGCAGCCTCAGCGGGATCATTTACACTGCAGTTTTTAGCCCCACATACCCAGCCCCGCAAGCCTGAGGCAGCTGACCTGGGCCAGCCATGAGTCTTTTATTATAGTGTAGACGTACAGTCTCTGTGCCTATCTAACCCATCCTTGAGGGAAGAGCCATAGATCCCACTGCTCATTTGGCATATATTACATTTTAGGCACTGCTGGGATGACTTGAAAAGTCAATACTCTCTTCAATGTCCAGACATGGTATTTAGACATTGGCGGACACAGATGGATCAGTGGAGCATATAGTGCCTGCAATAACTTCTTCAATCCAAAAAACTTAAGACAGGCCCAGGTCTGGCCACTCTCTCTTTCTGTTCCTCCTCCAGAGAGACCCTGAGAGAGGTTTACTGATGGAACAGGGTTGAAGTAACCTCCACAACCACATCATTTCTCACCACCCTATTGCAGAACAACCCCCTTAGGCTCTCTTGCACACTGGGCCAGAGAGATCTCATGATTAAGTACCAATAAGAAGCTACTTTGTCTCTTGCTGCCACTGAACATGATCTCAGAATTTGTTATATGGAAGTATTGACATCAACATTAGACTACTGTTTTTACCAACATTTATCTTATTCTAAATAATGATTTTAAAATGGTGACTTCCAAGTCATTGCACAATGTCCATAAACTATTATTCATGCAACAGGGCCCTTAGTGAAGGAGGAGCCCCAGCATTTGCTTAGATTTTAAAAAGTAATTTGTGAAGGCAGTTTTTACTAGTCTGGTCCTTAACCTGCATTACTACACTTTGGACCCAGTGCCTTGAATGGAAGATTAATCTGTTTTAGGAATACAGGATCAACTCTCAAAGAACAGTTTGCACCTAAGTGTGATGGGCAAAACTGCTGATGTGACTTTGAAATGCATCACTAAAACCTCCACAGTACCAAAAAAGAGAGAGAGATGAATAAGCATTAAGCAACATTACAAATAAACATTTATTCATAAAATGGATTACATTTTCCATCTTTTCCCAAGTAGCATCCATATTCCCATACCTCAGTTTGTCAGTTTTATATTTAGCATTATTTCTATTTTCCCTTCTCAAGATGTGCTCCCCCTCCCCCAAATAATATATGATGGCAGGCTGCATACCTAATCCTATATTTAATTATTTGTACTTCATGAGAGATAAAACTGGAATATCCATGATTGCTTAAAACTGTGAAATCCTCTAGCTACATTGTATAATTTTATTTACATAATCTATAGATAGATTAATACTATTATTAAGAACTCAACATAGTCCTTGAGTAGGAGATATAGTGAAGATGGCTTAACATGGTAGGGTGTATTCTAGAAGCTGTGGAAGAGGATGTTACAAAGAAAGCCATTGGGCTGTAAAAAAAAAAGAGTCCATTACTTAACATAAGAATAGCCATACTGGGCCAGACCAAAAGTCCATCTAGCCCAGTATCCAGTCTTCCAACAGTGACCCAATGCCAGGTGCTTCAGAAGGAATGAACAGAACAGGTAATCATCAAGTGATCCATCCCATCATCCATTCCCAGCTTCTGGCAAAACAGAGGCTAGGGACACCATCCTGGCTAATGCCATGGATTACTTCGGAAATTTCCATCCAGCATCAAAATCTGAAGAAAAAAAAAATCACAAAACATAGAAGTTCACACATTAATGACACATTTGTCTTTCTGTCAAGGTAAGGGGACTTTTTTTAAAAAGAGAGAAATGTGTTCAGTAGCCTTTATCATATTTCCATTCCTAGAAATGTTGACATAATGCTGAATTGGAAAATGTTATGATTAAGGGTTTATTTTTCTGAAAGGTTTCTTATGCTTTAGAAAAGATGTACACAGCAGAATTACAATAAAAGAGTACTCAAAACAATAATTACTATTACACATGAAGAAAGAACTTGATACCATCCAAACACCGATTACATTTCTAACATTTTAATGGTCAAATAGTGTTGGTGAGATGACTCAAAATGTGTAGCTTCTTAAGAAAATGGTCACCCAGTCATTATGCTTTAATTCTGCTAAACGAGGGCACAGAATCTTTCATACAAGTCACCCGACACCCAATTTTTGTGACAAAACTAGGTCCCTACACTGAATTCCACAAACCAAATAATTAATCTTTAATGTAGAGAGAAAGAACCAGATCACCTAGAGCAATCTGACCCAAAAGATAACTTAATCAGTTAAGTAAAGGTGATCCTTCATTGGTGCACAGAGGTTTTTGTGCGTCTCACTTCACCTTCCACTTTCATAGTGGGAAAACGAGGCTCTGGCCCAGGAATGGAGTATGGCCAGTATGCCTCTGCTAACCTTCACTGCATTTTCAGGCTGTTGCCATTGCAGTAGGCAATACATTAGAGCAGCCCTTAGGTTGCTGTTGCAGTGCAAAGGACCCAGCTTACACAGAGATGCACCAGGATCAGGAGAGCATGAACTTTGCACATACATCCTGGAATATGCCCTGTACAGTTTAGCAGCTTAGTTGTTTTGACTTCATTGAGAGCAAGACTGAGCCGTTTATGTTATTTTCAGTCACTACTGCACATGACATCATCCAATCTCAAAATGGCTCATTTTTTTTCGAGCTTGTATTTCTATGGTCAATGCGAAAGTGCAGCATGTCTAGACAGCAGCATGTTTTTTATTATACACTAATCACAAATACTTCCAGCAAATACCACACAAATCTAGTACAATCCATAGCACTATGTCTGACGTTCCCCTCTGGCGTTATCTGGACTGGTGATCTGCTAGGTCACTCCAATCCTTGACTCTGGGAGCCAGACTTACCCTGCTCTGCTGTGAGAACCCCCACTCCTGGGCTGTTCACGCACAGCTTCTGACATGTAAGCTGCTCCTTGGATTGTGCAACCGAATGACACTAGCCAATATCTCCAGCCCCAGACACAACCCTAGGAACTCCATCTTGCACTGCTTCAGGTAGAATAAACAAACATTTATTAACTACAAAGATAGATTTTAAGTGATTATAAGTCAAAGCACAACAAGTTGGATTTGGTCAAATGAAATAAAAGCAAAACGCATTCTAAGCTGATCTTAACACTTTCAATGCCCTTACAAACTTAGATGCTTCTCACCACAGGCTGGCTGGTTGCCCTTCAGCCAGGCTCTCCCCTTTGATCAGTGCTTCAGTCATTTGGTGTGGTGTCTGGAGATGTAGGTGGAAGAGAGAGGAAGAGCACGGGAAACGTCTCTCCCTTTTATCATGTCCTTTCTTCCCTCTTGGCTTTGCCGCCCCCCTCCCCCTCAGAGTCAGGTGAGCTTTACCTCATCGCAGTCCCAAAATGACCAAAGAAAAGGTGGGTGACTCACTTCAGAGTCCAACAGGTCCTTTGTTTTTGCCTAGGCCAGTGTCCTTTGTTCCTGTGAGGCTAGGCTGGGTTTGTCCTGATGCCCTGATGAAGTGTGAACTGCCCCTCTGCTACTGAGTTTTTCCCTGGGCTTGCTTTAAGCCACGAGGACACATTTTCAGCCTCATAACTATATACATGAAATTACAACCTATAATATTACTATAACAATACCAGAACAATGATGCTCAGTATATTATGAGCCTTCTGAAGACACCCGACATGCATTAGATACCACACAATCATATTATAAGGATGAACATGGGGGTGCTGGGTGCTCCTCTGATGTACAGAATGTCACACTGTTTTCCACCACTTCCCTAGGAATCAAATGATGCCTATTCTCAGGGGAAAGTTTTAGGGCTATTTCCAAACAAAACTGGAAGATTCTGCTAAGTCAGAGTAGTAGCCAGAGTTTCACGTCCTCCCATTAATAAATAAAACTATTTCTACAGGATGTTCTCACCTCCACTCTCCCGAGAGTGAGCCCTGTCTCTAGCACACATGTGATGATGCCCTATACTCTGCTGAGGCATCAGATGAACTCACATGAGGCAGCCCTTAGAGACACAGCAGATGTATGGAGCTACTGAATCCAAGAGCTTTTGAAAAGAAAAGGCTTTAAACGATTTAAAGCACCAGTGTAACTAAACAGCACCTTACAGGAGACATCATGGCCTTAATCTTAAAAGATTCTCACCAGATGTAAAGTTGGGGCGGGGGGGAAGGGGAAGAGAGGAAAACAGTAGAATGGTGGGGGGCGATGGGGGGGAAATGTGTCAATGGATAGCACAGTAGTAGCTTTCCAAAAGCAGCCCACAGTTTCAAGATGTGCTACCTGAAGAAGTGGCAGTAGTGCTTTGAAAATGTGCAGAAATGGCCACTACAGTGAACTAAATAAAAGCTTCAACATTAAAAATCCACATGTTTTTCAACTTAAGAAGGGGGAGTGGGGAAAGAATCTGTTAGGAGCTAAAAGGAACCAATCATGGGGAAAAGAAAAAGGAATGGGATTTTACTATTCTGCAGAGCAGCCAAATAAATTAGAAAGGTTGATATTTTATTCCTCTATTCATACCACATCACAAGCAGAATGCTAAGCCCCCAAATTTGGAAGGGCTCCTGTAGAATAGTTTATCAAGAGAATTGGTAAATGGCACAGCACTTGGGACATTTTAAAACTAAACTGTACAAAGCATAAGAAAATATGCTGCAGTAAAAATTCCTGCGCTACCAGGGCATGTCACGGATGACCTAATGAGCCTGATTTTAATGGTCTGAGGCCAGAAGTCACTGTTAATTTCTGTATGACTACTTTTGTGCTCGGAGCATAGTCACTGCAATTCCATGCACAGATCAGCATGCTGAACTCAAACAGGTAACTCATAGTCACTTAGGAATGCAAATGGACAATTTTCTCATTAAGTTATGGTAACTGTGCATGCAAAAATAGTCACAGAAATAGGTAGCCTAGTGTGTGGGCACCTTTTTTATTAAAATAAAATCCAATATATCTGTTTACAGATCCCATTATTTCAGCAATAGCTTCCTCATTTACAATGTACCATTGTTCAGCCAATCAGAATCAACTGTAGAATAATGCCCACAATGAGACATAAGATCGGGCACCCTGTTATCTCTTTTGTTTCCTAATTAGGGTGGGGTGGGCTAATGTGGTGGCAAACAGCATTTAATTTCAGACAAATAATATAGATAGATATATGTAGATAGATAGATAGATATAGATAGATATAAATATAGATATAGAAAGATATAAATATAGATAGTCAGTCAAATCCACACGGTCTTTCCAGCTGCCTGACTGGAAGCCTAGCTCTCATGATGCAACTCCATCAGTTCCTGAATGTCTATTCAGCTCTCGTGATGCAACTCTATCAGTTTCTGAATACCAATCAGAGCAATGAGAAAGGCAAGATCCAGGGTTGCAGGTCAAATTTCAAGTGAACTGTTAGTCTTGAAATGGATAAGAGCAAAGGACTCAAAGGAAAGCAAGGCAATTAATTCAACAGGCAAGAAGATTAAACTCAATTGCTATTTAAAATAGATACTCACATAGGAGAATAAAATGGAATATGGTTGTCAGTTACACAAAACAATTGAAAAAGCGCCCAACTAATGGCAGATATGAAAAGAGACAGTTATTCCTTGGTAATTCCATTTGTAGGAATCTCTCCTCTTTCCTCCAACTCTGCAGAAGATTCCAGACAAAGAGAGTTATGATACCAAGGACTGGGAAGAAGGAAGCAGAGAACAGTGGCTCAAAGAAGAATGTCAGAGTTCAGCCCACTTGGAAGCAGGTAGCTAGGATCAAGTTCATGTGGTAGGAGGAATAAGGAGTCTCACAAATAGAGTCATTACACTTACAGAGAGCAGGGCATATGCAGTTAGCACAAGGTCTCCGGCCTAGATGATGGTCACTGAGGATTTTTTTTGTACTGGCAACCTACATAATCTGTGTAAGATCCCCAGACTGGTGCTTAGTCAAATTTTCCTCAGTTGGATACTACTGTTCCTGGAGATGGCCTTATTTTTCTCTTCTAATCACATTGAAGAGTTGTCGGAGAGAAACCGGTTGGATTGAAAAAGCTGAAAGCTATGCTGAAAGTGTCCGGGAGAGAAGTCAAACGACTCTGAATGGCTCAGTGGTGGAGTCTGTCCTTATATATCCTCTGCCTCTCACTGTTCTTTGCCTCCTTGCTTCCTGAGACATGGTGTCCTAGTCAGTAGTGTAGGCAGGTCCGGCGCACAGGGGGAGTGGTGCTATAAAAAGGCGCCTCCGCAGGCTCCCCCTGTACTCACCCAGCGGCGCCGCCACCGGCGCTCCGGGTCTTTGGCGGCACTTCGGCGGCGGGTCCTCACTCACTCCGGGTCTTCGGTGGTACCCGCCACCGAAATGCCGCCAAAGACCCGGAGCGCCGCCGGGTGAGTGCAAGAAGCGGCGCTTAAAAAGAAGCGGCCTTTAGCTCTGCTAAAAAAAGGCGCCGCTTCCTTTTTAAGGCGCTGCTTCTGCTCACAGGGGGAGCGGCCGCTCCCCTTGCTCCCCCCCTGAAGAAGTGGGTATTCACCCACGAAAGCTTATGCTTCAATACCTCTGTTAGTCTATAAGGTGCCACAGGACCCTTTGTCGCTTCTACTGAGTCTCATTCAGTACTGCACCACTTATTGGTTCTGAAAAATAACGACGACTTCCAATCTGGTGCTGATGACAAATGCTCCAAAACCATTACTGGCAGGAAACACTTAGACTCCAAACACTTGTGTTAGGCTTTGTTTTTGAATGCAGGCTAAAACGAGGTTTTTATGGCATTTCAGTGTGATCTGGGATGGAAAAGCTTTGCTCTCACAGAGCAGGGACCTGAATCTGAGTCTCCCACATCCCAGGCAGTGTCCTAACCACTGAGCTAGACACCCCACCTAACCTTTCTGAAATCGAAAAGCGCAGGTTTTGATCCAAAAACCAACATCTTAGATTTTTGCAAAAACATTCAAAAGATTTTGGTTTTGTTCCAATTTCAGCTTCCCCATCCTCACATGCTTGAGTCAACATTCCTCACCCTAGTTTATGTAAGGGTTGCTCCATGTACTACTAGGGGATTTTGAGGTAACTCTTTTGCCTTGATGGCTATGCCAAAAGAAAGTGGATTCATTCTCAACAATGCACTTGGATTTACACACTGCTTTAAGTGGGAAACCAACCCAACCTTAGCCATACGGAGCTCGGATGCCTCCATAAATAAAGACACTAGACCATTCTATTTCAGCTACATTGCTGGCATTTTAAAAGCATATTTATTTAAATTATATCAATCTCTTTACCCACAATACTTGACTATTAACAGCCCAAGGCAGAGCAAGAACTTCTACATGATGCTTGCCCATTCCTTCACTGTCACACTAAATGGCCTCATTCATGACAGACATATGCAATGAGTTAAAGCTAAGCCACCCACATTTCTAGACCTTACGGCCTTATTTCTCAGATGTCCTCAATAGCCAGGCATTTTTCTGACTTGGGTGTCAAATCTTCTCCTTTATCTTTTATTACAGGGAGTGCATATGTACACGTGCGTGCACACATCTGTGTCTGTTTCTTTACAAACCGTCCTACTTTGCACTTCTAAAACACAAAATGGTTTTTAAAACTTAAATCTGCTCAATTATCTTATGACGTTCTGTACTTTAGGGGAGCATCCTGTAACCCCCCTTCTCCATATTCCTCATCTGTATATAATTGTGATATTACATATAAAGCATGCCTTGTAAGGTATCAGTGGAAAGGTCATGATCTGCTGAAAGTCATTTCTCTAGCCATATATGTATATCATCAATGCATATGAAGTTATGTGAATGTGTTGTATGCTTGTCACTAAAACATGCTGTAAGTTGGGGAATCAGCCAAATATTAGCATCCCAGAGACAACAGCAAGGAAAGTAACTAATGCCCAGGCGGGATGCCAATAGCCATTGCCCAGCAAGGGAGCTACAATTCAACGACTCACCTGCATGAGGCCACACCAGGAGAATTGCTCAACTTTGTCTGGAGACTCAGCAATGCCCCCAGACATGCCTCGACTTGCATTTTCCAAGCACATATGACTGAAGGTATAAAATAGAACACAGAGGCCATGTGCTGGCCTTTTATCCTGCTCGCACCTATGCTGCAAACAACTAAGACACTGAGAAGAAGACAAGACTCCAACAGAGGATATTGGCCCAACTTTAAGGAACAAACCTGTATATTAAGAACTGTAATATCCAGTAGGGTGAGAAAAACTGCTTAATCTAGTTGCTGCCCAGTCTAATAGGGTTGAGAGTTTAGACTGTATGCTTATTTTATTTCTTATATATTTATTTGGTAACTGACTGACTTTTTGCCTATCACTTAAAATCTACCTTTTATAGTCAATAACTGTGTTTAATTGTTTATCTTTACCAGTGAGTTTGTATGAAGTGTGGAGCAAATCTGCTCAGGTTTGACAAAGGCTGCTGAATGTCCACTTTCCATTGCTGAAGTGGTGAACCAATTCATAAATGTGCATTGCCCATCTTGAACAGTGCAAGATGGTATATTCCTGAGGTACAGAGCTGGGGCGATTTGGCTCTGGTGCCTTTCTCTGAGTGATTCATGAGTGGCTCTGCGAGCATTCATGCAATACAGCTGGGTGTGGGGCTCCACATGCTGTTGTGCTGAGTGATCACATCGCCTGGAGGGGTTTGCTGCGGGTCACTAGCAAGGCATTGTGAGAGACAGCCCAGGCTGGAGAGAGTTAAGGGGGCACAGCGGTCCCACAGTCCCAGGCTGCACCCCGGGAGGATCCCGTCACATATATTTCTCAGTATTTATTTATTTTTTAAGATGTGATCCTTCTCTCTACAGCTGAAATTGTATGTTCCCACTTTTGGATGTTGTATTTCTATAAAAGAATGATACGATTTATTTAGTAACAATGACAACAGAAAGAATACATTAAAAGCCAGGGATCAGATTCAGTTCCAGTGTCCACTGGAAGATAATATGGAAAGTATGGAAAGCTGAAAGTCTGAGGAAATAAGGCGAGCTGAGGCAGCAGAGAGCTGCTGCAAAATTCCTCTTCACAGGGGACAAGCCTCGCCAAAAAGGTGACCCATACTGGCTGGAAAGAAGGCATGGCCAGGACTTATGCTGACTCTATGTATCCCTTCAGCAGCCTCCACTAGTACTGCTCCTAGGAGTTCCTTATGAGCAAGTAAAACCCAGAGGTGGACACCAACCTGCCTTCCCTGGAGGTGACTATCGTCTAGGCTGTAGGGAGATATAATTTAAATCTCCTGGAATGGGTCCGGCCACAAATGCATTAAATACAACTGATTTCATTGCATTTAGTAAGTTATAACTGAAGAATCTCCCATGTCATATTTAAAAACCATTCAGTTAATAGTTGCTCTTGCCCAGACACTATAGAGTAAAATTATGAGATGTGAATAATATTTTTCAATTTCCATTGTGATATGTCTGCAATGACAGCACATTCACAGAAGGCACCTCATTCTATAAATACTCCAAAGTAATAAAATTCAACTGAAGTGAAAGTGCTGCTTCATATTACTTTTGCTTTACCTGTTGTAAAGCTAATTCATGTAAATTAAGTAAAATCTCAAGGGGATGAAAATGTTCTGTATTAGCAGAGAGATAGTACCTGCTTTTATTTTTTCCATACTTCTTATTGATTGCCTGAGGCTGAGGTAGCTTTCCAACACAGAATATTCTACCTTTCTTCCTACTGACTTTTTTTTTGTAATAGAAAAAGTAGAGCAAGAGGCGTTTGATTTAAAGAATACTACAAGTTGTTAAATATTTAAAGTAACAGATTTTCAAAAGTGTACACGTTTTTCATCTTCTGCTTTCAAAGAAGAGATTTGCCAAGTTACTAGTAACATTTTCCTTTTACCTTTTCTATCTTCTGAAAAGTATTATAAATGGCTACAAAATACTTGAGCCTGAACAGAATGGAAGAAGCTGTGCTGGACACTGGGTCCCCCATCTTTGCCATATCCGGAACATGATGCCACACATTGGGCCAAATTTCTCATTGTGTTTGGTACTTCAAGGTACAAAGCAGCAGGAGAACCACGAATGCAACTCTCTCACTCTACAGGGGTCAATGGGAGATTCACATGCCCCAAACTCATGCCTCCCCATTCTATGGACCTAGAGCAGTGGTTCTCAACCAGGGGTACATGTACCCCTAGGGGTACATCAACTCATCTAGATATTTGCCTAGTTTTAAAACAGGCTACATAAAAAGCACTAGTGAAGTTAGTACAAAATTTCATACAGACAATGACTTGTTTATACTGCTCTATATACTATACACTGAAATGTAAGTACAATATTTATATTCCAATTTATTTATTTTATAATTCTATGGTAAACATGAGAAAGTAAGCAATTTTTCAGTAATAGTGTGCTGTGCCACTTTTGTATTTTTATATCTGATTCTGTAAGCAAGTAGTTTTTAAGTGAGGTGAAACTTAGGGTACACAAGACAAAGCAGACTCCAAAAGGGGTAAAATAGTCAGGAAAGTTTGAGATCCAGTGATATAGAGAACTCGCATGGAGCTGTGTCATGCAAGGGCAGCAGACACCTTCCCCCTGCTATGAGAATAGCCTAGCTGAAGTCGATGTATCTTAGGTCGCCTTACCTCGCATCCTCATGGCGCGGAGTCGACTGCTGCCGGTCCCCCGTCGACTGCGCTTCCACCTCTCACCGCGGTGGAGTACAGGAGTCAACGACAGAGTGATCAGGGATTGATTTATCGCATCGACACTAGATACGATAAATCGATCCCCAATAGATCGATCACTACCCGCCGATCCGGCAGGTAGTGTAGACGTACCCAAAGAAAGCATTTTCCCCCTTTTACAGATGAACATGGCAATTATTTAATGTGGTTTTATGATGTTGCTACGGTAGCAATGCTGAGGAGCTGTATCTTATATTCAGTGATTATGAGACGCTAGTAAATACTGCTGCTGTGGGATAATGTCACTTGCATTCTAAAAGATTCTTTTGTGAATATAACAGCAGTAATTGGAAGTTCTGGCTTACATATTTAATAGCTAGAGTTTCTAAGGTTAGAAGCCTTTGGCTACAACCCCATTTTAAGCATAATTCAGCCGTAACATTGTGCTTCAAAGTGAAATTTGAAACTGCTATGTAATTTCTATTAATGTTTTTATTGCGGCTACTATTAATTAAACATTATCAAGTAGTTTAAAAAGGGACACAGTCAAGTTGAACAGGCCCCAAAATTCGACCTCCCACCCCCGTTCTCCAAAGTTACTCTCCATTTATGCCCTTACTAATGAAGACTATCAGCCCTCCAAAAAAATTACACATACCCTAAAACAGAATACACTTATGGCTCTGAATTCCCTACACTCCCAGACTTTCCACATGAAGTGAGCACTTGTAAGCAAAAGAAATCTAAATTCCAAGGCACTGTGTTTGGATCACACACCCTACTAGCTCATTCAGAGAGCTGTTCCTGATGAGGAAAGAAATATTTGGAAAATAAAACAGTTAGGCTGGAGGCAGGTCAGTTCTGACACTGGGTCCTCATAGCCTCAAATCTGACTGACCTTAACAAAGTGTTATAATCTTAAAAGACCTGAGCCCTCCACATGCTAACTGCAAATATCCTCCATCGTAACGAAAGGCACGCACAGAATCAGCCACTATCAAAAACTACTAGGCCAGGTTTCCCACCTTTGGGAACATTAGAGGGGTAAGCAAACCCAGGGTATTAACCTGGACTAGGTAAGCCTCACCCTGGAAAAACCTCTTGGTAAATATCTGTTTTCTAAAACAATGGTATTGCTCATTATTCATGGCAGACTAAAAACACCTACTGCACCTCATCAATAACCACAATTTTTATTTTCTAGAGTGGGCAAAACAGTACGTCAGCTCCCTTATGAGTTCTGCTGCAAGAGGTAGCTAACAAGTACTATTCCCTAAACAATGCTGATATAGATGATGCTCATGTACACAAAGTAGTAAGCAAGAGGCCTTAAAAATGTCAGTTGCACCATTAAGAACTCTCTGAATGAGCTATTAGGGTGTGTGATCCAATTTACTAGTCGAAAATAGGAAACAAGAGTAAGAAGGACATTTTCTATTCACTTTGAATATTCCAAGATGATTGCGTAATAGAGAGTAGCAAAAAGAAAGTACTTGAAAACATCTTACACAAGTCCACTGCTTTTGGATGTTATTGTTACACAATATGTACAAAGAACATACTATGTAGACAGACGTTTTCTAAATATATGCTTATGTAATGTACATATGATTCACAGTCAATCTCTGTGTTCACAGGAGATTTTTCTTAACATTTGTAATTTTGAACAACAGTGGAAATCAAGTTCTAAAAATGCTCTCTCATGAAAAATAAGATCAACCCCAAATATTAAGGTATTATATAGGATTTTGGCCATATAACGTCCAGTAAAGCCAACAGGAAGTGTACAACTAAACCTGCAAAATAACTTTAAAGTAGGTCCAGTTTTGGTCTTAAACCCCACCATAATCCTTTCATTGTTTTGCTTGAGAATAGAAACGTTTCAGATGCTTATGCTATATCTTTACTTTTCATTGCTGCCAGTCAGAAAACAAAAAGTTGGAAAAGGAGAATGGGAAGTTGGGAAAAAGCTAGAGCATTTACCCTCTTTCCCCCAATTCAAGCACTAGTTCCTTTCAAGGTCTTTAAATCTTTCCTTTGGGTATTTGGAAACTGCGGGTTATATATTGTGGATCTGGAGGTTGAAGGATAATTTAAGTGGGGTGTAGTAATAAGATTGGGTAGAGCGGCTTTAGTTCTGAAAAATCTACTGAAATATTGCAATTTTTAAAAAGTGATGAAACAAAGATTTGCATTAAAATGCAGAAGTCATAATTAGAGTTCTAAAGATTGTAAAGTGCTAGGAAATATAGATCAGAGCAGAGTAAGGAAAAGACAGTACGATATTTTCAAGAGTCACAATTTGAATTTGAGAAGTTGCTGAATTATTCTCTACTACTCTTCTTGGGGATGTAAACATATTCTGTATTTGAGAAGGAAAAATGAATCAGTTCAAGACAGCCCTGGAAATTCCCTAAAAAGTCCTGCAATTCAATATTAATATCCCTGAAGAACTACATTTAAAATATACTATCCTTGAATTGATGAGATGAAGGGACAAACAAATTGATATATACAGATTTACTATAACACTACTGCAGCTTCAGAATTGAAATGTCACCCAGAAGCAAAAATTTTTGGCTTGAAATCTTCAAGATTTATTTGGTTTTCATTTCAATGAAAATAGTTAAATGATACTGGCATTTTCCATGACTCTCCTGAAACTGGAATAATGTATTATCCATCATTTTCTAGAGAGATGATGATGAGGAACTCTTTACAGCTATGTAGACTGCATAGTTACAGTTCTATGAGCATCAACCTATACTACTTCTAAATCCCTGTTACACAGGAGGGGAAAATGTTTTAAAAGAAGCCTTTGAGAGGAAAATAAAAAATTAGAACTGAAAAACATTAGTGACCTTGATGGCTGCTTGCTTTAACCTCATCAAGAATTCACATCTGTTAAAAATAATGATCCTTCATAGAGTCACATATGGTATATCCTAGTACCATGCTGAATTAGTTACATGCTCCGTAAATCAACCTTTGAGAGGAAATTATACATCTTCTATGTAAATGTCAGACATTAAATGCTGATTTCTGCTAGGCATTTTTAAGCCCAAGTAAAGAAGAATGTAATTTCCTGACCCTACTGTAAATGAAATAATCCCTATAGATAATGCTGATTAGTAAGAAATTCATGAAACTTTCAAGATATAACTATTTACACCTTGTATGGCTGAAGAAATCTTGAGCTATAAGTCACCAAATGTTTACTTTAAAGTCTGTGTATTATATAGTTTTCTTCGACTTTAGGAATATGCATGATGTGATGACAGCATCATTGTTACACACAGTATGACTTTCCAGCAATGGTTCTATGAAAAAAAGTACAGGACTGAAGATATTTTGTATGACTGATGTTTTGATTACTAGCATTGTGGTTTGTAATATTATCAACAGGAAATGCTATATGATCTCAATATAACTAAAGTCGTTGTAAAACGGGTGGAACGGATAACCTCAAATTGTGAAAACTTTGCTCAAATCCAGTAACTGAATTAATTAGCAGCTTATTTACACTGTATTGATCATAAGATATTACGTGTGGTGTTGAACATTATTTAAAACATCATGGGAAGGAGGAGGCTAACCTTTTCACGTATTTCCTACTATCCTAGGTTGGCTGCAGCATTGCTTTCCCTGTTTCATCATGTGAGGAGGTGGGAGTAGGTTATGTTAAAAAAAAAAATCAGAAACCTTTTAAAAAGAATTTACTGATTTCAGATTTTCCAAAATATATTAACTGGAAGATAGGCTGAAGGCCTTAAAAAGGATGCCAGTGTATCTGGCAGTTTGTTCTCTGAAATGTTTTACTATTTGGCCTGAGGTCTGCTGTCAGTTTCTGAAATTAAAGACATGAACTTCTTGTCAAATAACATGCGGTAAATTTAATTTCTCCTGATGATTTCACATTGCTTTATAAGGCTTTTCTAAAAAAAACCATGGGAAAAAAATAGAATGTAATATGAAGTTATATGCAAATAGTAAATAGTCTATCTTGTTTATCTAAAATTACAAAAACTTATTTTTAATAGCAAGATCAAAATACCTTGGTAAATCAGGCAGTTACAAGAGAAACCTAAGGGGAAGGGAGAAGACTGTAAGCTCAAAGAGCCATATAGAGAGTCAAATATGGCAGTCTCTTATGTATCCTTTCAATTTTATTGCATTACTTGTGTATATTCAATTTTTTAAAGATTTATTTTTCTGAGCTGTTCTGGTTAAAATGGTCCATTTTTGTATTCTAAATTGACAAAGAATACCAGTGCACCGTTTCTGAACAGATTATTCGTCATTGACTCAATATTTTATATGCGACTGAAATTAGTATGATAGTGTTGGATTATTCAGTATATAGCTCTTATAAATATCTGGCCAACAGTGATTTCCAGAAGTGAAAAGATTCTTTACACGAGAATCCCTAAGACAGCACAGAGGCAAGAAATTCTTCCAAAAATCAAGTTTCCTAATAACAGAAAGCCTCCTTATAACAATACAGCAATACAGCGGTCCACAGACAATCCAGGAAGTTTTTGGAAAGTGTAGGGGACAATTTCCTGGTGCAAGTGCTGGAGGAACCAACTAGGGGAAAAGCTCTTCTTGACCTGCTGCTCACAAACAGGGAAGAAATAGTAGAGGAAGCAATAGTGGATGGGAACCTGGGAGGCAGTGACCATGAGATGGTCGAGTTCAGGATCCTGACACAAGGAAGAAAGGAGAACAGTAGAATACAGAGCCTGGACTTCAGAAAAGCAGACTTTGACTCCCTCAGGGAACTGATGGGCAAGGTCCCCTGGGAGAATAACATGAGGGGGAAAGGAGTCGAGGAAAGCTGGCTGTATTTTAAAGAAACCTTATTGAGGTTGCAGGAACAAACCATCCCGATGTGTAGAAAGAAAAGTAAATATGGCAGGCGACCAGCTTGGCTTAACAGTGAAATCCTTGCTCGTCTTAAACACAAAAAAGCAGCTTACAAGAAGTGGAAGATTGGACAAATGACCAGGGAGGAGTATAAAAATATTGTTCAGGCATGCAGGAGTGAAATTAGGAAGGCCAAATCACACTTGGAGTTGCAGCTAGCTGGAGATGTTAGGAGTAACAAGAAGGGTTTCTTCAGGTATGTTAGCAACAAGAAGAAAGTCAAGGAACGTGTGGGCCCCTTGCTGAATGAGGGAGGGAACCTTGTGACAGAGGATGTGGAGAAAGCTAGTGTACTCAATGCTTTTTTTGCCTCTGTCTTCACAGACAAGGGCAGCTCCCAGATGGCTGCACTCCGCAGCACGGTATGGGGAGGAGGTGACCAGCCCTCTGTGGAGAAAGAAGTAGTTCGGGACTATTTAGAAAAGCTGGACGAACACAAGTCCATGGGGCCGGATGCACTGCATCCGAGGGTGCTAAAGGAGTTGGCCGATGTGATTGCAGAGCCATTGGCCATTATCTTTGACAAATCATGGCAATCGGGGGAGGTCCCGGATGACTGGAAAAAAGCGAATGTAGTGCCCATCTTTAAAAAAGGGAAGAAGGAAGATCCGGGGAACTACAGGCCAGTCAGTCTCACCTCAATCCCTGGAAAAATCATGGAACAGGTCCTCAAGGAATCAATTTTGAACCACTTAAAGGAGGGGAAAGTGATCAGAAACAGTCAGCATGGATTCACCAAGGGCAAGTCATGCCTGACTAACCTAATTGCCTTCTATGATGAGATAACTGGCTCTGTGGATGAGGGGAAAGCAGTGGATGTGCTATTTCTTGACTTTAGCAAAGCTTTTGATACAGTCTCGCACAGCGTTCTTGCCAGCAAGTTAAAGAAGTATGGGCTGGATGAATGGACGGTAAGGTGGATAGAAAACTGGCTGGATGGTCGTGCTCAACGGGTAGTGATCAATGGCTCCATGTCTAGTTGGCAGCCGGTATCAAGTGGAGTGCCCCAAGGGTCGGTGCTGGGGCCGGTTTTGTTCAATATCTTCATCAACGACCTAGAGGATGGTGTGGACTGCACCCTTAGCAAGTTTGCAGATGACACTAAACTGGGAGGAGTGGTTGATACGCTGGAGGGTAGGGATAGGATACAGAGGGACCTAGACAAATTAGAGGATTGGGCCAAAAGAAATCTGATGAGGTTCAACAAGGACAAGTGCAGAGTCCTGCACTTAGGACGGAAGAATCCCATGCACTGCTACAGACTAGGGACCGAATGGCTGGGCAGCAGTTCTGCAGAAAAGGACCTAGGGGTTACAGTGGACGAAAAGCTGAATATGAGTCAACAGTGTGCCCTTGTTGCCAAGAAGGCTAACGGCATTTTGGGCTGTATAAGTAGGGGCATTTCCAGCAGATCGAGGGACGTGATTATTCCCCTCTATTCGGCACTGGTGAGGCCTCATTTGGAGTACTGTGTCCAGTTTTGGGCCCCACACTACAAGAAGGATGTGGATAAATTGGAAAGAGTCCAACGGAGGGCAACAAAAATGATTAGGGGGCTGGAGCACATGACTTATGAGGAGAGGCTGAGGGAACTGAGATTGTTTAGCCTGCAGAAGAGAAGAGTGAGGGGGGATTTGATAGCTGCTTTCAACTACCTAAAAGGGGGTTCCAAAGAGGATGGATCTAGACTGTTCTCAGTGGTAGAAGATGACAGAACAAGGAGTAATGGTCTCAAGTTGCAGAGGGGGAGGTTTAGGTTGGATATTAGGAAAAACTTTTTCACTAGTAGGGTGGTGAAGCACTGGAATGGGTTACCTAGGGAGGTGGTGGAGTCTCCTTCCTTGGAGGTTTTTAAGGTCAGGCTTGACAAAGCCCTGGCTGGGATGATCTAGTTGGGGTTGGTCCTGCTTTGAGCAGGGGGTTGGACTAGATGACCTCCTGAGGTCCCTTCCAACCCTGAGATTCTATTATTCTATTATTATTCTATTATTCTATTATTATAACACTTATTACATTAAACATGGATAATATACTGGGGAAAGGACACAGAGAGAGCAATGTTAAAATAATGTTGTCCCTATATATTGAAGTATCAGTGCTTAGTGGCTATAAAATAACTCAGCCATGTTAAATATTAGACTGAAACTTGACACGCAGTCTCATGGTCAAATTCAAGACCCTGGAACAAAGCCCAAGAAAGCTGACCTTGTACAAGTGATCACTGTGGAGTGTGATAACCTGCATCTTCCTTTCCATACATCCTACCCAGCTATACAGACCATGGGTAAAGATGAACTTGTGACCTGTAATAGTAGTTAATACCACTGCATGTTCACATGTGCATGCACACACACATGTACACATGTAGGGCTGATACAGGGCCACAACCCTCCCTCAATCTCCAATCACCCACTCTGTCCTGCCATGGAAACAACTTCTATGAATCGCTGCTCAGAGGTGCACTGGAGTTGCAGCGTCTCCCTACCCAAGTTCTCTCGAACCCGCATCCACTGAATTTAGAGCCTTTTTGGGGAGCCTGCCTTAAGAATTACATTCTGCCACTGGATATATATGTGGTTCCTTCTGATTTCCAACATTGATGCTTGAGCAAACAATTTCAGTGCCAGTTAAGAAAAGATGGCAGCGTACAATGGTCACCAGAAGCATCTTTAAAATTTCCATTTGCAATTAATAAACATGGTACGTGAAGTGCTGCACAAATTAAGTGGCAAAAGCTGCAGTAACAGTAATTTGGCAAAAGATAAATTTGTGCCTAATAGTGATCACTTGAACTAGATATCTATACACTGTCAGACAAATGAAACAAGAATTTAACAAAGCTATGATAAAAGTTTAATCTACACTATAATGATTACAGTGTGGAGGGACCTTGTTTCAACATGATAGCTCCCTGGAATGGTTAAAACATGGTTCATTCTTGTAGCATACACAGGCCAAACCGTGTTTTAATGGCATTGCTGAATTGAGCTATAGAGTTCAACTTTGCAGGGTTGAAGAGGACATGGTTACAATGCAGGTTTATTGTGTCTACAAAGCAAGAATGAACCATGCTTTAACTGTGTTGGGGGAGTACTGTGCTGTTCCACCCCATAATAATTTTCTGTAGACAGTCTATCTCAAAATACCTTACTGGTAATGGCCATATATCAAAAAATGGAAGCAATATGCTGGATATGCACTGCACATGGGAAGTCCCTTTCATTATTTATTTCTCTCTCCCCCTCTAAATTTGGAGGAAGTTATTTCAAGTCCATCTAAGATGCATCTCTGGAGGGTTAAAATATTTAGCATTTAGTGTTAGTCACAAGCCTGATCACTTGTTAACTAACAGAAGCAGATAAATTAATGCTGACAGGTGGGAAGAGGGCTTTGTGGCAAGCCTCTCCTGCCTTGAGTTTCTGGCTCTGCTTCCCAGTCTTTTGCTGACAGTATTTTAACAAAGCGCTCCCACAAAATTTCTCCCCTTAACCTATGATAAACTCTAATTTCAAAATGATCATGTATGTGCAGAGAGAAAGTGTGAGAGTATAGGGAATCTATTTTCCCCCTTATACAAATTTGCGTTCCCTTAATCATAACCAAGGTAATGGGCGCCACCATAGTTAGAATAGAACCTGGTGTAAATCAGCAAAGCTCCTTGGTCCAATGAGTATACTTAAAGTGTAGTACAGTATTCAACACACATTTTAAAGCAGTAGATTCAGAAAGACCTTGAAGGGATGTGAGAATTTCCTTTCCCTAGAAATCTTTAGAAACACCTTTTGATGTTTACTACAATCTTCTTCAATTACCACCCCACCCCCGCAAAAAAAATAATCTTCAGAAGTACTTTGGTGATCCACAGAGACAATTAATCTCTGGAAAGGAAAATTAAGCAGTATCCCAAAAGGGTGTGAACTCTGTCAGAGGCAGATAAATCATTCCAACCTTCCTCTCCATTGTTGGCTGAATTTTAATAAAGAGTTTCCAGGAATCCAAGATCACCTCTAGTACATCAGTGCTACATTTTTTAGTATATCAGAACCTGGATATCAGACTTTTAATCTCATTACTATTATGTTTCATTTGGTTGTGCTCCAGGAGAGAGGTGTAACATAGCCTCTAGGCACAGTTTACTGAACTGCATCTCAGTGCCTTAATTTATCTCACAGCCCTTTGTATGGAAACTTCATGTATTTGTTTTGAATTAAAGAGGAAAGCACACTGTCCTGGAATGTGATTATAGATCAGGTTTTTTAAAAGCTTCAAGGAGTTTTATTTAGTTATGATCCCAAACTGCTATTTTCTCAGAATGATTACATTGGCTTAGCACAGGAACTTAATTCTGAACCATACTAGCTCAACGGTGTAAAGATCACAGTCTGTCTGCCACACATTCTAATAGCTCTGAATGTAAGACTTGGAACTTTATGAGCAGAACAATTGACTGGGAACATAAAGACATCTTCCAGGTTGTACCTTCTCCCTGTGTGTTTGCCCTAATTCTGTCCTTACCAAAGTTCTTTAGTGAGGTACAGTCGTCTCTGAATACATTACTGCATTCTCAAGGGGCCTGACACAGTAAGCTCTCTCACAGCTGATTGAAGCTGTGGTCTTAGCCAGAATATAACATTCATTTCAACGTGAAAAAAATGAAGTTGCAGAAATGATTGATTTGATTATTTACTTATTGTTAGAAGTCAATTTTACAAACTATTTGCATCCTGTCTGCATAGGTAGAAGTACAGAAGCAGCAAATTCCTAAGTCTTCCTTTCCCTTAAAAAGAATCCGGAAACCTGTTATACCAATTACTACATTATTGACCTCAGCTATGCTATTTCAACATATTAATGGATGAAGAAGTCAATGACCAGGTTAAACAAACTTAGCCCTGGCCTCATTAGACCCTTACGTGTGAATAAGTGACACAAAGGGAAATGTTTTTACTTTTAAATTACTCATATGCACTCAACTTCAATTCAGTTTAATGTAGATTTAGGCTGGAAATACACACGGTGACTACACTGGACTATTAGGGTTAGGTGAAATTTTGGGGCTGAAACTTTCTTTGGCAAAAAATACAGATTGGGCAACACTAAAATATTTTGTAAATTTGTGTTAGTTTCATCGAGTTGTCCTTGTCAAAAAAAAGTTGCAACATTTTCAAAATTAAACTTCCCAGTTAGAAGTGACTTCTCATTTAGAAATGTCCTTTTATAATAAAAATTTTAGATTAAAAAAAACCTCAATGAAGCATTTTATTTTGGGTCAAACAAAAGATTTCTCCCCAATTTTTTAGAATAGTCAATATAACAAAAAATCCATTATTTGCTCTGTTCCAGTGCCTACTCACTTCCAGTAGCCAAGAGACTAAATATCTACAGTGTATTCACAGAATCGTATGTAATAAGACTCCCCAGTACAGCAGGAACAGGATTCTTGATAGTTAGCTACAAAGCCTTCATTTGGGAGTTTCCTGCCTGGATCAGAAAACCACAAACAGAAAGTTGGCAAATTTGATGCTTGGGAAATCCTGGAAGGGATGTGTGGGCAATAAATAACACATTATTCATTTTTCCCTTTGTACACCATAACAATACATACTAAACCTTCACACATCTGTAAGTCACTTATGACTATTGACCCCGCGCAGGGAAACTGCACCACTGAAGAGTGCAGTTGAACTCAAGTTGCTTATCTCTCAGGCAGTGAGAGTGGCTAAATGCTCTATTTTTTATTGGTGTAACAGCTGCGGCCAAAATATTGAAACATCCATGCCTAATGTTAGGTTCCCAAATCCATATTTAGAAACCAAAAAGAAGCTGATTTTCAGAGGTCCAGAGAAATCCCAGCACTCCTTGAAGTTAACGTAAGCTCCAAGTACTCAGCAACCTTGAAAAAACCTTGACAAAAAAAAAAATCAAGCATTTTTTCTGATAGAGCAAAATGACTTGGTGTTCAGAGTTTCTGGGTATCAGGAGCTCCCATTAATAGGGTTACTCGGCACCTCTGAAAATTGGTTTCCAAGTTATATGACAGGGTCAGGCCAGATGGCTACAGGAGAGTGATCCTATTGGGATCCAGGAAGTGGGCAGGATTCTGCCCACCCACTACTAAAAGGACCTCCCCCCAGCCTCAAGGGAGTATCCACAGGACCGGGATACCAAGCGATTACGGCGGGACAACTAAAGATAAAACAGGGACAAGAGTGAGGTCAGAGGGCTAAATGAAGGGAACCTAATGGGGACACCGAGCAGAGAACCGAGCAGCACCCACTGCTCCTCGAAGGCATCAAGGGAGCCAGTGGACGCCGCCCAGAGGAACTCTGCCCAGATGCATGAGCGGATGGAGGATCAGAAATAGGCCTCACAGTCACAGGAGACCCCGTCAGCCAACCTCCTCTCCCTGGTTTTGTAGATGGCCATTTTGGCCAGGGCTAGGAGGAGGTTGACAAGGAGGTCCTGTGACTTCATGGGGCCACGGATAGGGAGTGCATACATGAGAAGGTGAGGGGAAAAGTGCAACCAAAAACGTAACATGATGTCCAAGAGGAGCCGGAATAAGGGCTGCAACCTGGCGCACTCCAGATAAACGTGCGCCAGGGTCTCCCTCACGCCGCAGAAGGGGCAGGTGTCCAGGATGGGGGTGAAGCGCACCAAGTACACGCCCGTACTCACGACCCCGTGAAGGAGCCGCCAACTAATATCCCTGGTGGGCCTCGGAACCAGGGTGGAATATAGGCTGGCCCACCGGGGCTCCTTACCCTCCAGAGGTGGCAGGACTCGAGGGTGAGGACATGAAGGGTGTGGAGCACAAGCATGTACAGATGTTTCCTCGGCACGGTCTGGAAACGAACCAGCTGCAAGTTGTGCAGCCAGCTCACGGTGAAGGGGCAAAGGGGCCGGGTGGGTCCACAGGGCAGGGACCCGATGAAAAGGTCCAGAGGCCTGGGGTGGAGGGTGAGCGGGGCGCACCCTCTCTCAGGACCCGGTTGAGGAAAATTGAGCAATGGGCGGTAAAGCGGCCCTCACCTCTAGTATGTGCCGGGGAGTACGAGGTCTGAAGAGCCCCATGCGCCAAGCAGGCGTCAGGGGATCCAGCCAGTCTCCCTGGTCATAGTACAGGAAGTCTCCGACTCTGGTAACTTCTGCCAGGATCAACCTCTGGCACACCGCGGGGGACTCCGCTACCTGCACACTGAGCTGGGGGTTGTGTAGCAGGGGCTCCGCGAGGAGATCTACCCCCTCGGTGGCCCCCACGGACCTGGTCACTGAGAACAGTTTCCAGGTCTGGAGGAGGTCCTGGTAGAAGACCAGGAGAAGTCTCATGGAAGACCTCTCGGATGGAGAAAAAGGAGCTGCCAATCATCGGAGCCCTCAGAAGCGACGCAGGAAGGCGTGCGCCACTACGCTCCACGCCAGACTACCTGCACCATAAAGGAGCCTCTGCAGGGCCTGGAGGTGGAAGACATGGACCTGAGTGTGCAGACACTTCAAGCACTGCCCTCCCTCCTCCAGGGGCAGATGGAGGTCCCCTTCAGAGACCCAGTGCAGTCCTGGCCAGAAGAACTCCAGAACCAATGTCAAGAGGTTAGCCAGGAAGGCCGGGGCGGGACCAGGGTGTTGAGCTGGTGGCAGAGCATGGACAGGACTAGCTGATTGAGCACCAGTGCCCTCCCTTGGAGGAAGAGGCACCAGAGTAGTCCTGTCCATCTCCGGAGCCGCTCTGCCACATTGCCCTCTAAACCTTGCCAGTTCTCCGGCAGAGACGGATGTGTGGCGGAAAGGTAAACGCCGAGATAGAGCAGCAGACCCGCACTCCACTGGATGGCCTGAAGCGCGGGTGGGAGGGAGCTCGCCTGCCACCCGTCCCCGATCACCAGGCCAGAGCTCTTGACCCAGCTGACCCAGGCGGAGGAGGCTGCCGAGTAGACAGCTTGGCACACCTCCACCTGTGCCAAGTCGCCCGGGTCCTGGACCATGAGGAGCACATCGTTGGCATACGCCAACAGGACCAGCCACAGCTCCAGCTCTCTCAGCACCAACCCCGTCAGCTTCCGGTGGAGGAGACAGAGGAAGGACTCGATCGCCAGAGTGTACAGCTGGCCCGAGAGGGGGGGCACTCCTGCTGTACTCCCCGCCCGAAGCTGACCGGCTCAGTCAGGGTACAGTTGAGCTTGACCAGACACTCCATGGAAGCATACAGCACCTGGAGAAAGCCCACAAACTGGGGTCTGAAGCCTAACGCCCGCAGAGTGCCCAGGAGATACCCATGGGCCACCCTGTCGAATGCCTTCTCCTGATCCAGGGACAGGAGGGCGAATGACAGAGCATCCCTACACCCGAGCTCCAAGAGATCCCAGACCAAATATAGATTATTAAAGATGGTACTGCCTGGGACGGTGTAGGTCTGGTAGGGCTGGACCACATCCGCCAGCACGGACCCCAGTTGTAGCGAGATGGCCTTCGCTACGACTTTGTAGTCCGTGCTGAGGAGCGAGAAGGGATGCTAATTCCGAAGGTCGCGGGGGTCCCCCTTCTTTGGAAGCAAAGTGAGCACGGCTCGCCTGCACGACAGGGGGAGAACCCCGCTCTGCAAGGACTCGGCCTAGATGGTGACAAGGTCTGGGCCGAAGACATCCCAGAACACGCAGTAGAAGTCCACGATCAGCCCGTCCATGGCAGGGGATTTATTGGTGGGCATACGGAGGAGGGCCTCTGAGAACTCGGCCAGAGTGAGAGGCAGCTCTAGCCGGTCTCGGTGGTCCACGTTGACCATTGGGTGTCCGTCCCAGAGCACTCTGCAAGGGATCAGTCAGATCCAGGAAGAAAAGGCCAGCGTAGAAGGCCCTGGCCCTCCTGCACATCTCTGTTGGATCTGTGAGGGGGGGTGCCATCAGCCGCCAAGAGGCAGACGATGTGCTTTTTAGCCTCCCTCTTCTTCTCCAGGGCATAGAAGAAGCAGGAGCCGTGACCCATCTCCCACAGGAGATGGATGCGGGATCGAACGAAGGCACCCCAGGTCCGAAGATCATCAAGGGCCCGTTACAGGAGAGTGATAGAAGGGAGATATATTAGCCCCAGATTAAGCAGGTCCCTTTTTCCTGGGTAAGATAACAGGGGCGGTTCCAGAACAATCAGGAACTTGCTGGAACCAATTAAGGCAAGCAGGCTAATTAGGACACCTGGAGCCAATTAAGAAGCTGCTAGAATCAATTAAGACAGGCAGGCTAATCAGGGCACCTCATTTCAGGCAGGCTAATCAAGGACCTTATTTCAGTCAGTGAGGGGCGCTCAAGGAGCTGAGAGTGAGAGGGCATGCTGCTGGAGGACTGAGGAGTACAAACGCTATCTGGCATCAGGAAGAAGGTCCTGTGGTGAGGATAAAGAAAGTGTTGGGAGGAGGCCATGGGGAAGTAGGCCAGGGAGTTGTAGCTGTCACACAGCTGTTACAAGAAATACTGTAGACAGCAGTGATTCACAGGGCCCTGGGCTGGAACCCAGAGTAGAGAGCCGACCCGGGTTCCCCTACTGGATATAAGAGGAGTTGACCTGGACTGTGGATCCCACCAGAGAGGAAGGTCCCTGGCCTATCCCCCAACCCACTAGGTGGATCAGCAGAGACTGCAAGGATTGTTCTCCTTCCTTTCCCCATGCTGGCCAGTGATGAGATTAGCTGAATGAACGGCAGGTTTGAGCCACTAGCAAAAATGGCCAAACTGAGGGCTGCCGTGAATCTCTGAGGCGAGCAAATCTGCCAATAAGAGCAGGACCCACCAAGGCAGAGGAGGAACTTTGTCACAGTGTGGATGTGGGAACCTAAATTTAGACACCCTAGTTTGAAAGTTTTAGTCACTACTAATATATTATCCAGGAGAAGCAATTCAATAGCACGAGAGAGATGGATGGGAATAATAAAAAGCTCTTGATTTTTAAGAAAAATATATTGGATGTACAAAGAAGTGGTAAATGCAAAGAATCGTCCCTAAGCGTGCCTGCCAAAATAAATTTATCAAAGTAGCATTTGTAAAGGAAAAACAGAACAGCAGCAGTAAACAGCAACTACAGGGGAACCAATGTGATTTACAGAAGCAGTCAGACTTTCAGCCTCTTGGTTACAACAGAAGTGACTGAGAAAGTAGAATTCTTAGGACTCCAATATGCCTCTGCGAGAAAAGGACACATTGGCCGGGTGACAGAAGCACCAGCCGAATAAGAGTCCTTGATAGGCTTTTATGAAGCCAAAGGAAGTTGTAGGGACTCGGCAACTTTCATAATTTTACCGAAAAACACTCAAAATTATCTCTGATCACAAAGGAAATCCTGTTCAACATACATTAGTGACCTCGTTTTCAGAAG
Source organism: Chelydra serpentina (assembly GCA_037349315.1). Taxonomy (NCBI): domain Eukaryota; kingdom Metazoa; phylum Chordata; order Testudines; family Chelydridae; genus Chelydra; species Chelydra serpentina. Next base: position 37,796,628 of record JBAIAC010000042.1, read on the forward strand.
TGTTGAACATCCACAAATCCCACTGAGGACAATGACAGCTGTAGGTGCTCAGTACCTTTGAAAAGTAGGCCATATTACAGTGGGTGTGCTTACACAGCTCATTCCAGTTTTTAGAGACATTCTAGATTTCAGCAATAACTCCTTATACGCAAAATGTGGTAGATCTCTACAGCAGGCAACGTATAGAATCAAAATAATTTTAAGTGCACCCAACCGTAAATGTAAATTCTGCAACGGAAACCAGTAATTTGATCAAGAAACTCTAGGGACAGCAGAACCATAAGAGTGGCACTTAAAGAATTTATTAATAGAATTCCAAGACAGATTCTTTTCCTACTGGTGTGTATTTGCTACTGATGGTAGGGATGATTTTATATATATTATTATTGACTTATATTTTGTATTACACAATGTATCACTTTGCTGCCAATAACTGTTATACAGCTATGACTTTTTGTTTAGTAGTTTATGGAGATTTCCAGAAACTAAACAATTTGATTAATCTATCAGTTACATATCATATATTTCATACTGTATTTATAAGAACATAAGAATGGCCATACTGGGTTAGACCAATTGTCCATCTAGCCCAGTATCCCGTTTCCAACAATGGCCGATGCCAGGTGCTTCAGAGGGAATGAACAGAACAGGTAATCATCAAGTGAGCCATTCCCCGTCGCCCATTCCCCACTTCTGGAAAACAGAGGCTAGCTATTACCTTGCAATCATGCTGTTGTATATTTTACATTTTATAGCATCAAGTTTTTGTATTTGAAAAGTTATTACTCTAAATTTAGAAGTCCCAGGAAGATTTTTTTATATCAGTGTGGACAGAGTGTTTGCATCAGTTTGGCAAGTGTTAATCTCAGTGAACTTTTTTTTCCAGTTAAACTGGAGCAACCAGTTGAGGACAAAAGTAAATACATCTTTGCTTCCCAGAAAATAAATATTTCCTAGGGGGATCAGTGTTAAAGAACTAACCATGTCAATCTATTGTTCAATATTGACAATGCTGAACAACTAGCACTTTGGCAGTTATCCTGGAAAAGGGAAAATATCAGTGAAAAAATAAATGTTACAAAACTTTCTCTCATTTACTGGCTGTACCCTTCTTCAGGAGATGAGTGGTTGTTCCAGAATTATGAAAGGATATTTCTGGTTTTCACTTTACTATTAGATATCTTTCATTTTTAATTGTCAAAATAATATGACATTGAGTAAGACCTTACAACAACCTCAATATGTGCACCAGTGTCATTCTGCATTTCTTTCCCCTGATTCTTAGGCACATTTTTCATGGTTATGATATTCTTCTTTATTCATTTATTTTCCCAGAACAGCTAATCTCAGATGCAGCATCTGGTTTTCAGAAAGGTCCTCCTGATTTTTTACCAATTTCCAGGTGGGTGGTTCACTGCACAGAAATAGGCACTTTTGACATGGAGAAGAATGCAATAGCTCAACAATAATAGTTTATATTTTTTCCAGCACAGCTTTGATGAGGATAACAATATAGTTTTCAGGAGAGTCTACATATAGAACTCAAGCTGATGATACTACATATAATTTGAAACAGCTGTGGAAGGCTTAAAATGTTGGGATTTCTGTCAAAATATACTTTCTTCTTTTGTACCTTTCCACTAAAATTCTGCTTTACTCTTTCTTTCTCTGATTAGAGGCTTTCACAAAAGCTCTAGCATCCTTTCTTGTACCTAATCCTCAGATTCAAATTTCCCTTGAAAGGCGGATGTTTCATTTTCAATTGAAATAAGCAAAAAAAAGGTGGCCATTTCCAAAGGCACAAAAGCAGTTAGGCGTCAATTTCCATGGACTTTCAATGGGAGCAGGAGGCCTAACTGCTTTTGTGCCTTTGGAAATCTTCCCTGAAAGATTTTAATTTCTGGAGCTCGTTCATGGATGTCCATCATACGCCAGCACTGCTAATGTCCACCTACTGCATGTTTTGCTGTAGCACATTAATATCTAAGCAATAAGGTCAGAGGGCTCATTCTACGCTGTCCTTGTCAGTTGCTGCAGTTCTCCTTTCTCTGTCTGTTCATTCTCCTAGCTTATGATAAAGTGCCAGTGAGAATCTATCCTTTGTGTAATTAGTTCTTGGTTACAGGGTTTTGGAGACCAGATATCAAACATTTGTCAGTATAGTTGGACATTGTGTGTGATCTTCACTTAAGATATCAATATACATGTCTGCTGTCTGTGGCAGCCCCACTACCACTCCAAAGTTTACGCCTGTGGCCTTGGGTCTCTCTGGACCAGCTGACTCCCCGTGATCTCTTTTTCACTCAACCATTCTCATCTGTTGGGACAATTAGTCAGCACTTCTGTCCCTAGCATTAAGAATCACATTCAAATTATAGTTGCATGTTAAACAACAGAGATTCCACTCTAAATGCAGGCTACATGTTGGGGGCAAAAGGGAGGGAGAGGTGGGCACAACCCCCTTACCTCTCCTCCCCACACACACAGAGATGCGGGTCCAAGGCTCACACCCAAGCCTGGGAGATCCACAGGAGCCCCATGCCTCCCCATTGCTCTGTCCATATACAATTATTACATAAGCATATTCAAGTTCACATAAGAACCCTGGCTAAAAGTGATGATTTAATATGCTTAGGGATTTGCTTATGTGGCAAGAAAGGCAATTAGATAATCAGGTCTGGAGAGGCTAACCACAGCAAAACCCATATGAAATGCAGCTAACTGAATCACAGACATGTAGATGCTTTTCAGGAGTACTACTACCTAGCCAGTTATTCCCCATTTTGTAGCTGTGCTTTTGATTTTTCCTTCCTAAGTGAATTATTTCACACTTATCGTTATTGAATTTAATCTTGTTGAATTCAGACCAATTCTCCAATTTGTCACGATCAATTTGACTATTAATCCTGTCCTCCCAAGTGCTTGCAACCCCTCCTAGCTTCGTGTCATTCACACATTTTATAAGCATACTCTCCTCTCCATTATCCATCCCTAATGAAAATATAAAATAGTACGGGACCCAGGACTGACACCTGTAGGACCCAACTATACACCTTCCCAGTTTGATAGTGAACCACTGATAACTAGTTTTAATTTCAACAAGACCACATTTCTCTAGGTTATAAGAATGTCATGAGGGAATGAGACAAAATTCTTTAAAAAAATCAAGAAATAACATGTACAAACAAAGTAACAACAAAACAAAAGGACTCCCTCTATTTAAGACCCTGTGCTTGTACAGGAATTTGCCACTCCATTTAAAATGAGAGAACAAGTCCTCCTTCCCCCAATCCAATACTCCCCCAGCTCCCCGACAGCACGGCTCCATTGGAAGGCTATTGGAAAATGATAACTTTTGATGTCCTTGTTTGCTAAAGGATATGAAATATAAACTGCTGTATTCATTTCAAAGAGAAAAAGCTGCTATTCTGGGGGATGGGGGGAAGAAGAGGGTCTACTTTGCAACGGTCAGAACAGCACTGGAAAATAGGAGCATGACCCATGGGAGCACTCGCATTGACACAGACAGGACTATGGAATAGGATTCCCATGGTCACCAGAACCTTGGAAATCTTTGCGACACAGACACAAGTGGAAAAAATCCTGAGAGTCTCACAACAACAAACAGAAAAAGAATATATGTTACTGCTTGAGAGAAGTGAAGCCATAAGCCAGTTACTTTGAGAGAGCTCACATCTGTAAAAAATAGAACAAACAGTATACTGTTGAAGATTGCTTTTGTTCCTGAGATACTGTGATTCACAAAGAACCCCAGGGCTCCTTGCCATCAAAAATATCTTCTTTTTCCTTAAAGTAAATTTTATTGATTCACAGTGACAGCCACAGCAAACCAACACTGAAGCATCAACATTTAACTTCCCCCACATCTATCCTGCTAGTCCCACAAATTAAACGAACCAAACAAAAATAGAAATTTCCACATATACTCACTTCATTTATCTGCACATCTATGAAGAACAACCTGTTTATTCCTTATTAATACTCTCCAATTCTCCTGTCCCACCAGTATCATTTAGTGTGTTCTCCTGAGAGATTTCAAAAGGAAAATACCACCACCATTTCACAACTAAACGAAAGAAATTCTCCCACACTAGACTCAGGGTAATTTTTTGGTCTTCTGTAGAAGACAGTTCAGGTAAGGCCTTCTTGCCTCGTGAAAAAGTCTCATCTCCACCAGTGTTTCTGGTCAGTGAAGGCCTCCTTGCACATGGAACAGAATGGGCCAGATCCCATAACATCCCTAGGCCTCATTCTTACACTGTGATATATGTTGGTGGACTGCTGTGCATATGCAGACTTCAGTGTTGTTGACTTGTTGACTTCAGTGGGTCTTCAGGTGAGTGCAGCTGTCCACCTGTGCACATCGCAACACAGAATTGGGGCCCAAGTATGCCAAGGTGGTGTGATATATAATCAATCAGCTATTTTATATTGGGATCCTTGTGTATCTGTTATGTCAGGAATTTCATGACTACTCAATAATCTTACACCTTACGCCATCTGTAATTTGTTCTCTGCACGATATCTCCCAGGCATTTCTGATTCACTCCCCCAGAGGTATAAAGAGAAATATATAGTTCTTTATATAGGAGATAAAGTCTAATTAGACCAGACATACTGAAGATTACTTCCACTGAAGTTTTTAGTTCAACAGAATTTTGAATAAAATATTAAAGCTCTGAATAAGCAACAAAATTAGCATAGGGAAGATTAGAGGTACACTGAACGTCCCTCTATGAATGCAAATGCACAGTAAAGTAATTGTTAATACATTTAATCCCTCCAAAGTTCAAAAATAGGGCTACCCAGGTTTGAGAAAATGTACAATTAATATAAGCAGGCCACAATGGTGAGAAATCCAAAGACTCAGCCAACAAATTACATCTTCAAGTGCATATAAGGGTCCTGATTAAAAGATGAGAGATTATTTGTTTGAGGATGTGTGTATCCAGTAAGAAAGACAATGGAATAATCAGGCCTAGGGAAGCCAACCCCTCTTTAATACATAGTGAAATGTAATCTCCCATCTCACTCAGCTAGTCTTCCATGAAACTAACTTGACATTGTCATAAATGAAGGGAAGGGGGAGAGGGTCTGATGCAGTGCTATAAAATCCTCTTACCAGTAAAGGGTTAAGAAATACAGGTAGCCAGACTGACACCTGACCTGGCTGGCATCTGACCAATAAGGGGACAAGATACTTTCAAATCTTAGGAGGGGGGAAGGCTGGGTGTGTGTCTTTGTCTGAGTCAGAGTGATCTTGGAAGACAGAAGGAACCTGGAGAAAATCAAACCTCCCTTTTCTGAAGTAAGTTTAGATAGCATAGCGCATAGATTTCTGTTTAATTTTGGCTTGGTGTATTCCCTGTGTTAGAAGGGGCAAGGGGGGGGGGGGGGCTATTCATGGTTTTCTGTAACTTTAAGGTTTTGTCCAGAGGGGGAAATCTCTCTGAGTTTGGAAATATAGTGCCCTGTAAAATAGTTACCATCCTGATTTTACAGAGATGATTTTACCTTCTTTATTTTTAATAAAATCCTTCTTTTAAGAAGCTGACTGTTTTCTATGGTGTTAAAACCCAGGGGGTGGGTTTTTAGATCACTGTGTAACCAATTGGTTGGGAGATTGTTCTCAAGCTTCCCCAGGAAAGGGGGTGTACGGCTTGAGGGGGTATTTTGGGGGGGGAGGGAAGTTCAAGTGATTCCTTTCCTGGATTCCTGTTAGATACTTGATGGTGGCAGCGAAAGAAGCATTTCTCAGGGTGCAGGAAATTTTGTACCTTGGGGGATTTAACCTAAGCTGGTAAAAATAAGCTTAGGGGCTCTGAATGCAGGTCCCCACGTCTTTACCCTAGAGTTTAGAGTGGGGAGGGAACCCTGACAGACATAAAATACTATAATGTCTGACACAGAGAAATGTAAGGGCTGCCTTCATTTTAGACCTCTTAAAATTTTATAGGCACATGTGTGGGCATCCGCCATGCCAGATGAAGTGAGAAAACAAGCCCTCCAAGTCAGATATCTCCCTATTGGATTGAATGAGGGGGAGCACTCATAGTAAATATAGTACTTTAGGGAATATTGTCATTTTAATGATGTTAATCATATCTACTTGAGAGAGGGAGGAGGAACCAGCTCAATTACCAGCTTTGATTTTGATAAAAGGTGGATAAAAGTTACAAGAGTATAGAGCAAGGAACAAATGACTGCTTGGACAAAAAGGTTCAGCGAATACTGCTAATTTATCAAAACTCATTTTAAAACCTGAAATTTTACCATAGTGGTTTACTGAGGAGATTAAATTTAGGTTTAATATTTATGAGCAGACATAACACAAGCATATCACCAGTAACTCCATCCACCTGAATACCCAGAATGAACTCTGAATAGAGCCTGTAGTTTTATAAAACAGGACAAAAGAATAAGGGAGAAAGCAGTCATACCTGCCTTGTCAGTCTCTCTGCAGTAACATAGAGTACAAATTATTTGATTACTACACTAGCTGTAGGAAAAGTCCACAAAATCTGAACCCATTTGACATTTCTTCCCACACCAAATCTGTGAAGAACCTATAGGGCAGTACTCCACCAAACCTTCTCCACCTCCAGGGGAACCACCAAATCTTGGGGCCAGGTGGTGTCCCAGAGCTGGAGGCTAGAGTGTGCAGCCAGCTGCTAACTTAATAGAATCATAGGACTGGAAGGGACCTCGAGAGGTTATCTAGTCCAGTCCCCTACACCCATGGCAGGACTAAATATTATCTAGACCATCCCTGACAGATGTTTGCCTAACCTGCTCTTAAAAATCTCCAATGATGGAGATTCCACGGCTTGTTCCAACCAGAAAGGTTTATTAAGTTATTTCCCCTACTAAGGGTTCAAAATCCTTTAATTGGGAAAAAGCTTTGAATTATTTGTGGAGAATAGAGGGGTGTTTTTGTTTATTTAATAAAACTCAGAAGACAGATTTATATAGGAAAAAATATCTCCTTTCATGTTAACTGTGGGGATTAATGTGAGTGCAGTATAGCCCTCGGCCAATCTTACTAAAAATCTCCCTGGTTTATTGCCTCGGGGGAAAAGAAAATAATCTATGCCTAACTAAAAATAATGAATTTGGAGACACTGACAATAAGAGTATTAAATGCCAACCTTTCAATAAAATGTATTACCTCATCTACCTAGTCTCTCATATCCTGGGACCAACATGGCTACAACAACACTGCAAAAAACCTGCCAGCATGTGAGTCAGATTTATCATCCAAACTAAAATGATATGTTAATTCAGCCTCAAGTTCTTTTATTTTATCTTCAAGTTCCAGAAAACTAAGATTAATCCTTTCATGTTTTGCAAAGGCATCTGAGAGGATAGACCCTATAAGAAATGCTTTTGCAGTCCTCCATAATAAAGAGGAGCTACTAATGGGAGTTTGTCTCCACAAATAGTTTGAATGGCTTTTCCCTAAATAAGTTGTGAAATCAGTATCTTTAAATAAAGCTGTGCTTGCTCTTCTCCTGAGATGGAACTTTACCAAAAGTACCTGACACTGTGGCATGATCTGAATGAAGCATTCTGCATCAACCACTAGGTCAGCTAAAGCCTTTGAAATAAATTGTCTGCCATGTGAAAGAATTATGGGGTAAAGAAAAACAGAAGTCTGTGATACTTTAAATGTAGGAGTCCCTTGCTGTCTACTACTGAATTGCCCACGCTCAATAAAAGGCTTTCATGTGTTTAATGGCTAGACAACCTATTCAAGGAAGTTAAAGTCACTCCACAAATACAATATGCACACTGATGTGAGGGAATAGAAAGGAACACATCCTATACAAAATATATTTTCTGAGCTATTTGAATATTTGATTTATTTTTTTCCCATGAAAAATTCCTTTAACAATAATGCTTCTTTTGGTATCTGAAAAGAAGCCTCTGGCTATAAATGGTACATTTTAAATGATTAGTACACAAATTGCTAGAGGAGAGGGCACCAAATCTTTGAATGAATATGTAAGTGATATGGGGAGAAAGATATCTTTGCATAATCATTTATGAAGTAATAGGAGTCACTAAAGAACAAAAATAATCACCCCCTTTAAATATATATATATATATATATATATATATATATATATATATTTTCATTCAGTTTCCCTATATTATAAGGCCACGGTTCAGAAGACAACTGTGACAGGTTCGGTCACAGATGCTCCATCAAGACTGTCACTAGATGTGCTGGGATACCACTGAGAGCAAACCCCCGTCAGAGAAGGCTTCCCTCCACTCCCATCTTGCTGAGTTAGATGCTCCAGTCAGCTACAGCACAGACCAAGAGGTTGGGCCACGACCCCCTGCAGTTCACAAAAACTAAGATTCACTTGGCCTGGGGGTTTCTCAGTTAACCAGGACTTTCCCAGCACCCAATATTCAGTCTTTCTGGGAGCCTAAACCCCAAATGAATCTGTTTTACTCTGTATAAAGCTAATGCAGGGTAAATTCAAATTGTCTGCCCTCTATAACACTGATAGAGAGATGTGCACAGCTGTTTGCCCCCCCCCCCAGGTATTAATTACTTACTCTGGGTTAGTTAATAAGCAAAAGTGATTTTATTAAGTATAAAAAGTAGGATTTAAGTGGTTCCAAGTAATAATAGACAGAATAAAGTAAGTTACCAAGCAAAATAAAACAAAACAAAACATGCAAGTCTAAGCCTAATACAGTAGGAAACTGAATACAGGTAAACCTCACCCTCAGAGATGTCCCAATAAGTTTCTTTGACAGACTAGACTCCTTCCTAGTCTGGGCCTGATCCTTTTCAAACCAACGTTGTGGCTTATGGCTTGGGTCCAGCAATCACTCACACCCCTGTAGTTACAGTCCTTTGTCCCAGTTTCTTTCAGGCATCTCTTTGAGATAGAGAGGCCATCTCTTGAGACAGCTGAAGACAAAATGGAGAGGCTTCTAGGGCCTTTTATATTCTCTCTCTTCTGGGCGGAAACCCCTTTGTTCTTCTGTGCAAAGTCACAGCAACAAGCTGGACTTTGTAGCCACCCTGGCAGGTCACATGTCCATTAATGATTCAGCTTTTTGCAGGCCGACGCCATTGTTTACATGTTAGTTTGAACATTCCCAATAAAGCTCATATGTGGATTGGCATCTCCCAAAGTCCATTGTCAGTTCAGTGTTTCTTGATTGGGCACTTACTGAGAATAGTCCTTTCTCAAGAAGCTGACCAAATGCTTCACTGAGGCTACTTAGAATCAAACACATTGAGATACGAGTACATAGCCAATATTCATAACTTCAAATACAAAAATGATACACACATACAGACAGCATAATCATAACTAGCAAACTAAACAACCTTTCCATAGACACCTTACTTGACCTCCTTTGTACAACATTTGGTTCAAGTATAGGACCTTGGTTGCAACAATGATCTATACTGTCACAGTCCATGTCAATAATGTCACATCATCATCTTCCATTAACAAGAAAGGAGTGCCTAGCAGAAATCATTTCCCATGGTCCAAAGGACTGTTTTCTTGGCATCCAGTTAAAGCAGGAGTCGTCAATCTATAAGAAACATCCCCCCTTCCTCCATGTCAAAAATAAGAACAGGTTAATAAACCAATATTGTCAAAACTTAAAAGTTTGTTTGGTAATACCCTGTGGTGGGGCGAGTGCCCCACCCCGTTGCATGAGTGGGCTGCAACAGGCCTGTGAGCCTGCGCAGACGGGCAGCCAATGAGAGAAGGGCTTATAGGGAGCCAATCAAGGCCAGGCTCAGCCCTATAAAAAGGCTGCCCAGGAAAGACGCAGGGAGTCTCTCCCAGGCCTTTGGAGGGGAAGGTCTGTCTCCTGCTCAGGAGACCAGCACCTCGGACAGCGCAGCGCAGTGCTGGGCAGCTGCAGGGGAGCCTAGGAGAGCTCCAGCCTGTTACCTGCCAGGCTGCGGGCCCTGACTGGAAGGGCCTGGAGGGTGCAAAGGGGTCAGCGGGGAAGTGGCCCAGGGAGAGCGAGCAGACGAGGGGAGAGAAGGAGGGCAGGGAGGCTGCTGCTGCTAGGGGGTCCCTGGGTCGGGACCCAGAGTAGTGGGCGGGCCTGGGTCCCTCCCCCTTATCGTGCACCTGGCCATGAGAGGTGGCCATAACAGACTGCACCAGACCCCTGACAGAAGGGGATAGACTTTGGGGTGTGGTTGGCCACTGCGGCAGGGGTGAACCGGAGGACTGCTGTTAACTCCCCCCCCAGAATGGGGAGAGCGTGGACTAGGGGTCACTGCCGGAGGGCAGTGTCCTGAAGAGGACGCTGCGAGCCGGGAGCAATGCGGGTCCAGACGCCGGCAAGGGAGCGGCGGACGGGACACCACCGGTGAAGGGCGCTCCAGGACTGCTGTGAGCTAATTCCCAGACCGACCGGCAGGGGGCACCGCGGTGGTGAGTCGTAACCCCGTCACATACCCATATACCCATATATGAAATTAATGGATTTATCCTTATTCCCCCATCTCTGCTTTGTTTAAATTTAATTAAATAAGCCTCTCCTTTAAGGCTTTAAGCCTCTCCTTTAAGAAACTGAAAATAAGCAGCCTTCAGAGAAAAGGCTAAGAAACTCCTCCACAAAGTGTTAAAATAGGCTACACTTTGCATTAGATTCTGTCTTAGCTTTACAGCAAAACACATTCTTAAATTTAAGCACATTAGTAGTCTCACTGAAGCCAATGTGACTACTTACATGCTTAAAGTTAAGACACGCTGAAAGGTTTTCTGGATCAGGACCACAATCTGGTGCAATAGCCAGCATCTGTCATAAATGCAGTTCTGGGCAGATGAGACCAAATGATTTTCCTGTTCAGGTTAGGCATTGTTAGGAGAAATGCAATAACAATAGATAGACACAGAGCAGAAATAGTAATTGTAGCCTGTCATTGATGAACAGAGTGACCTGTATCTGTTAAATTCCATAGTTGAGTGGGACGTGGATAGAACTGCAAAATATTCCCATTATAATACCTGTATTTAGTTTCTGTTCTTACTGATAACACTGTCATGTAAGGGTAATGATAGAACCAGGACAAAACAGTACATAAGATTAAGAAAAAATAAGGTATTCCCATACTAACTGGTTAAAAGCATGAGGATTTGCATGGCATAACTTCCAAGTTTAAACCATAAAAAGATAATCGACTTGTCATTTTCTCTATGCAATGATAGATACAGGGTGACAATTTTATGAGTGCCAGGCCCACTCCTATCATTTGCAATGGCCAATGTAACAAACTGAAGCCACCAGAATGAGTGAGAGCCTATCCCAATGAAGTCAGTGGAAGTTTTGCCACTGATTTCAATGGAACCAGAATTTCACCTAATATATGCAAATCTCTTTTAACCCCCATTCAAGTGTTCCTTTACATATACGTTTTCTTTTCCCTGAGAACATAGCTATTCTACTAACTATAGTGGGAACGTGGGCAAAATGAGTCCATTGTTAAACACAAATGGCTATATGCTGATACACGGCATGTACTATGTCCCATCTTGTAACATCATCTACTTCACTTGCGTACTACAAGTTGCATATAGTCTTAATATCAAAATAAGCCCCAAGCATGTAATTTCCAAATGTGGATTCTAACATTTATGTTGAGAAATTAGAGAGACCTACTTTTTCTCCCTCTGGAAGAATCTTTGTGTAACTATAGCAGTCTAAAGACAAAAATAATACATTTCAAAATATAAAATACCAAGTTTGTCTCCACTACAAAATAAAATATTAATTAGGAAAAATCAGGACTGTTGCTACCAAAAGGCAACTATAACTGCCAAGGAAAGACTTCAGAAGCTGATATTAGCATTTCACATACAAAGAATAACTATCTATGGAAGAGATGTAAATTTTCCTTTTGCCTTAAGAGCTACTCTACTGGATCCTCTAGTTCTAGAAACAGCAGGATTGTTCTTTGAAAGTTGTTTGTTTTGTACCCTCACCCTTCTCCTCCTCCTCCCAGCCACTATGGGACCAATTTAAACTGTCACAAGCTATTAAAAGAAATTTGTACTGGGAATTATTATTCCTCCAATTTAGTTTTTTTTAATAGTAAAATGAAATCAGATGTGGCAAGAACTAAATTATGTTTGAAAGCTAAAATGATAGCTAGTTTGTATACTTAGCTGTATGCAGCACTGATGTAGCTGTATTGGTCCCAGGATATTAGAGAGACAAGGTGGGTGAGGTAATATCTTTCATTGAACCAACTTAGGTTGGTGAGAAAGAAACTTTTAAGATTACACAGAGCTCTTCTTCAGGTCTGGGAAACGTGCTCAGAGTCTCACAGCTAAATACAAGGTGGAACAGATTGTGTAGCATAAGTAGTTAACATATTTCAAGGGACCAATAGTGTTAATTACTTATGCTAAAAATTCTGTTCCACCTTGTATTTAGCTGTGACACTCTGAGCACGTTTCCCAAACCTGAAGAAGAGCTCTGTGTAATCTCAAAAGCTTCTCTCTCTCACCAACAGAAGTTGGGCCAATGAAAGATATTACATCACCCACCTTGTCTGTGTACGTACTTAGTTGGTATTTAGAACTTCACTGATTTTAAATTGTTTTTTGAAGTTTCCCATTTCACTTTCAGTTAGAAAATCCAAATCTGGAGAAGAGATACAAAACAGCAGTTGCTTCAGTTGCCAGGGAATGATTGCAACCCAGATATGGAGGAGCAACACAATTTGGGTAAGTATTCTTTAAAGGAAATTTGGGGAGGGAACAAGCAGATGAAAACAAGCTTCCCTGTGCATATCTGAGCTCAGCCATTTCCTTTTTCAGATAAACAGATATGATCGTTTCTAATATGATAAAAAGCACCGTTTTAGGCTATATGATTTATTTCCTCTTCTGAGGGTTTCTTTCCCATTTATAAAGATGTGCTGCCATACTCCATACAGTAAGTTAATAGGTTATGTGGGTTTAATACAAACACTAGCGAGAGTAAAAATACGATGTATTTTAACCGATGTGATTTCTTTCGTGTTCATACACTCAATACACAAACACACAATAAACAAAGTTGAGGAGATAGCAGGTAACTGAGTGACAGTGAAAGCAGGCTAGAGAGAATAGCCTTGGAACTTGCTGCAGAGGGAAAACCAGAGAAGTCTGAAATCAGGAGCTGAGCCAGGAAGTGGGCTGTGCTGGCAGAGAATTCAGCAGCAAGATACAGGGAGAGCAGTCTGCAGCAGGAGGTACAATGCAACTGCTAGAGCTAGATGACAAGACAACATCACAGAAAGCATCCCAGTAAAACCACAAACAAAGCTGAATGGTCTGCATGATCTATTGACCAGCAGCCTTTAATTGCTCTCCAAGAAAAAGATGGACTAAAAGAGGTATCCCAGATACTGAGGAGCTATGGCGCACAAATTACCTTTCTGTCATTCCACTGGACTGCCCCCAGGGACAGAGTTAGGAACGAACTACTATGCTGACCAGTTATAAACTCTAAGTAATGTACCTAGGGTATTTCACGCTCTCGTTTTTGCTAGGCCTGGTAAAGAATCCCCCTTTAGATAGTACATTAGGGAAGCATCACACCACTCCATTGACAAAAGCTGCCAAAGACGGCATAACTGGCCAGCAGAGGATCTTCCCTCGTTCGGGGGTGCATGGGTAATGCAGAGCTACTGTAGCGCTCTTGTACCATCCCCCTATCTGTGACCAGTGTGAGGGCACAAACAAGGGAAAGGAAACATGGACAGGTAATCAGTCTACCCCAGCATCCCTGCCTAGTGTAATGCCACCTTTGGACTGTTGTCAGCCAGCACCACTTACAGCAATTGAAAAGTTGCTGTAAATTGTTATGGGGAACATGTCTGGTGCGGATAGGCCCAGGATTTGTAAAACGCAATGGTACCTAAAAGCTACCTTTGCACTCCTCACTCCTACAATGAGCTGTACTAAACATTCCTGAGCCATAGCTCAGATTCTGTGTCATTATATATAACGTGGCATGGTATGTGTATCAGTGAAGAGCAGTATAAATCAAAGAGCAAGCACCACACTGTGCTCAATTACATGCCCTTTTGCTAGTAAGCAAGGGCTCCATGTTGGCGGAAATGCAACCAAAACAAAAGGGAACGAACAGACAACTAACAAAGGATCTCCATCCTCGCAGTGATAGGAACATCAAGTCCACGCTCAAACACACATTCTCCGGTTTCACTGCAATTTCAGCAGTTCTATTTTTTGCCCCTAGAAAAGTGGGGGGGATTTCTTTTAAGTTAAAAAGGGAGAAAAAGTAAAATTTGCATCTTTAAGTATTAACTAAGCACTTGAAAGTGAAAGTCTCACTTTGAATGGTACGTACATTCTCACTTTTAGGAGTAACACTTTATCTCAATTGCTCACTTTAAGTCAGAGACTTTAACACAAAGTTAACCATGACTTTTTTTCAGTTGGAAAACAGTGTGTGCGCCTGAAAGAGGGAAAACCCCACTTTTCATACGTTCTTACCGATTTTCAAATGACAATGGTTGGAAAACAGTAACAAAGTATGGGAAAAGTAGATTTTTTCCTTTTTTTTTAAAAAAAGTGTTTTGTTTTTTTTTAGTTTTCCCATGGAATATCATATTTTTCCCAGAGGGAAAAATTTCAAATGGGGATTTTTTCCCCATGAAAATTTCCATGGGAAAAATACCCATTTTCCAGCCGGTTCTAGATCTGAGATATAGGGCAAATTTAAAAAACCAAAAACAAATTTGCATCAGTAAGTTTTGGCACAGTTACTATAACTCTGGGTAAAACACATATCTCAACAGGCAATTATATTTTTACTTACTTACTTACGAGGTCAATTAAGCATGCAACATGAGATTTGCAGTCTCAACTGCTATAGTTGCGCACACATGGAACCATGCAATTGTATCAGTGTTTTCCCCTGGTCATGACAGCTTTCAAGGGCTTAAAAGTTTGGCCTATAATCTTCTGTTTTGTTTTTATTGTATGTTGACTCAAAATATTAGCAATTTTGCCTTCAAACAACTCTCAATTTATACCAAAATGACAAAATAAGCAATATAGCAACTGGTTCAGTAAGTAGTAGTTACAACTGCACAATAGTGGGCATCAGTATATAATACTGTGCAATTCATTTCTGCACAGAAAGCAGTGACCCCAGTTCTCTGCCTCCTGAGAGTTATAGCTCAATCTCTCTTAAATGGAAATATATTATAGCGCAACATAGAGCTGTCTACTGTATGTACTGAATTTTCTCTCATTCTCTCTCCTCCTTTATGAAATTGCAACTATGAATATATTGTTGCTAGAAAAAGGCAGAAGTTACTATATATATATATAATAGAACAAAGTTTTTTTCTTTCAGAAGCATAACACCTAAGATACTCTTTCCCTGTTCTGAACTACTAATTATTCTTTAGATAGAGGTACAGTAGCAAATGTCTCTTCGAACTATGTAAAATGACATGTTCTAAATGCTGCAGCAACATTAGGATTCAGTAATGTACAACCTATCCTAGTTTTTGTGCTATACAAGGCATCAAACCTCCTAAGAACCTTGCTTCCAACCTGCTTATGTATCAATGCAAGCCTAATGGGTTTTTCTCTCTGAAATGAGTTTTCACAATTATTATATATTCAAATATACTGTAAAGTCAGCAATGGAGTAAATATTATTTGAATTTGAACTGAACCATCCTTGAGTCAAAACAAAATTGAATGTATCGCCAAGCCATTTGACATCTTTTGCTGGCAACTGGTGAGCTTCTTTCTACTGCCTACAAAAAATACCTGTGGTTTCCACAATAAAATACAAAAGATACACCTGACAATCTCTAGAGAGCATATTTACTACAACCACCTCAGTAAACGCTCATAGCCTAATCAAAAACAATTTAAAGTGCAACAAGCAGTTATCAATGATGAAACAGTCATTACAACATGAAAGAATAATTAAAGGTGTTTTCCTGCTACAGCTGTGTTGTATCAGAAAAAAAAATTTAGTCTGAAATCTGAATACTTAAAAAGAGTCACCAGCATTGGGCAACAATAAACTGTACAGACTAAAATGGGTTCCTGGAAAATTGTGGTATTCTCACATTCACATTGGCAGCAGGAGCTGAGATTCCTTTATCCTAGCAGATGGGGTGGAGGAGTTAATGCGATTCCCTCATTAATCCTACGGAACTCTTGTTCCCGGAAATCACCTCAGAGTCACTATAATCCAGTTGCAAATTTCAAGATAAGAGTAATATTAACATTTAATCTGATCTGACCTGCTTAAGGACAGATTTTTATTTTTTTGTAGAGAGCTTTAGGAGGCTCTCTAAAATGAATGATTTCATGAAGAGACACTGTTAGGCACATTCAGAAACTGTGCAAGAGATGGAACAGCAGAAGCAAAAGCAGTATAGGGCGTAAGAGGAAAATATCAACCTAAGATATGTAACTTCAGCTACGAGAATAGGAAGTCGACGTATCTTAGGTCGACTTACCTCGCATCCTCACGGCACGGGGTCGACTGCCACCGCTCCCCCCGTCAACTCCGCTTCCACCTCTTGCCATGGTGGAGTACAGGAGTCAACGGCAGAGCAATCGGGGATCGATTTATCGCGTCTACACTAGATGCAATACATTGATCGATCTATCGGGGATCACTACCCGCCAATCCCGCGGGTAGTGTAGACATACCCATAGTGGGTACAGAGGTGCTGAGTGGGCCAAAAGTTGAGATAGGTAGAAGGATAAGAAGAGAAGAGGAATACTGAAACAGGGATTGAAACATATATATATAAGATTCAGTTTTATTGTTCGGCTGATTTCATATTGTTCATATCCTTTTACAATACGTGGACTAATAAGAAGCTAAGGGCTACAGCTGAAACACTGAAGGCAGGTTATGAGGAAGCAGAAGTATATGAGTCTTGGCAGCTGGGGTAGGATCAGGTTAAGGATCTTTATCACAGGATACATGGTGGTCTGCCTGAGAGGCTAATTCAGTCCTTGTTCTCTCTATCGAGATTGCCAAAAAAGGAACCAATTATTGCCAGCAATGGGTTGGTTCTTGTGATATGGATACATGTCCACAAGAATCTGGACTAAGATCACCAACTGGTTTCAAAAGAGTCACTAGACAGCAATCTGATGGGCAAGAACTTTCAGTCACTGTTAACCTGAATTGGATTCAAATCAGAAACCATCTATTTTGAATGATCAGTCTCCAAAGCTAATAAAATAAATCTGTTGTGTCACACACACTCCCTTCCACCTACTGCTATTCAACACTTTGGATAGGTAAGAAATATTCACCTTTATTTGTGTATACAGTAACCTCACACATTCACAGGTGTCTCAGATCTCTTTCTATACTCTTGTTTTAAATATAATTGTACCTAGGATGGCGGAGGTTGTTTCCATTTCTCTTTTTAAAATGCTACCAAAGGAGACTAGCACCTCTTCTAACTCACGCAAAGGTATTGCTGCGGGAATCATAGCTCCCCAACCTCTGCTAAAAGCAGAGTGGATTTCTCATGTTCTCCTTGGCTTGGGTAAGCAGCATTTCCCCTCACAGACCCTTTTCTTTAGCTGTACAGGGAGAATTCCCTTTCCTGTTCCAATCTACCTTAGCAACTGCAACAACAAAAAGTAGATTTGTCTTAAGATTTAGGTAAAGAACCAGGAAACCTGAAAGCTCTTAGGATTTAGGCAGACGATGAAATTCTTATAAATAATTTACTAATAGCAGTACAGTACCAGTTAAATCCTCCCCCCCACACAAACACTTGCCCAATATAAACATATTAGAGATTTTGTCAAAATTATTCTAGTTGTTCCACAAGTTCAAGTGAGAGCCTGGATACTGTCATCTTTATTCTCCAACTCCTTTTTCTTTATATCTTCAATGTCCTTTGTAATTTTCAGTCAAGTTACAACATGGAAGATTCTATTAATTACATTGTCAAGTTTACTAAATCAAATAATCCATCATGAGCATGAACAGCTGAAATAATTGATTTAACATCAGCACCAGATATACTAATTGATTCAAAAGAAATTGATTTAACCTAATGATTTCTAGTATTGTAATAGCCAAGGAAAAACATGGTGGAGTTTGGTGCACAAGGGAAGATCCCCTAGTGCTGGCCCACTGTGGTACTGGAGCTTGTATTTTTCAGGTGTAAATATCTGCACTCACATTTTATATAAACAGCTTTAAAAACATAAGTTTCTGAATTTGCAATTGCAAAATTAACTGGAGACTAAGCTAGTGTCTATTCTAACACTTACGCAGGTGTTACTCCATTTAAAGCACTTGTACCTGGCAAAGTGTAGACACGGACACATTCTGGTGCAATTTTATGTACATACAAATAGAGGCTCGGGAGAAGCTCTTTTAAAGATTAGAATACCATTCCTTAGAATACTGTTTAAAAATTGTAATTCTAAGCCTGAACAAATTCTTCTCATATCACTTTTTTACAGCACTGAAAATGACATGAACACATTATGGCAAGGTTGTACCAAACTATCATGTCTGAAGGACACGCGGGTCCAATATGATGTTGATAGAGTTCCCTATGACATGGTAACTTGAAGCCATTACAATATTAATAAAAAACTCATGATAGCTACCTCAATATCTGCACCACCAGCCAAATACGAGGTCAATGCATTTCATAATAAAAGAATCAAATGACTATTAACATCATATCCCATGTAAGAAGACACACAAATCTGACAGACTGGCATGCAGGCAATGGAAAAGTTTGGAAGTGCTTGGTTGGTTGGTTTTTTTAAATGGAAGTATCTCAGACACCCTGACTCCATGAAGCTGGTACAAACTCAACTCACTGTGCTCAAGTATTGCAGGACATTTTACATATAAGATCACACTATCTTTGTGAGACATCTCCCCTACCTATGGACAACGTGGTAAGTTACAGACAGAACAGCTGCCTTACATCAAACTTTCATTAATTTGGCTGAAGTTGGAACACAGAACTATCTTAAAAGTGACACACAATTTAAATGAAAAGAAAGACCCATAGTTTTAGCATGATATGCTTAAATAAAGGTAATGAGGCAAAGAGGACAAGACTGATTTTAAAGGTAGCTTTTCCAGGTCACTGGTTCCAACTCTCTTTGATACTCACTCCATTTTGCATATTGCACAGACATCAAAATCATCTTAGAACTATTGAGTGGAAAAAGCCTAAAAGCAGGGAGGGGTCGTGTGACGGTGTACCCCATAAAACTTTATGGGGAGATGCTTATAAATGTATACATGATGTAACTGGACTATGTTTTATGCTACATGTGCCATGTAACATATCTCTGTGACAGTTATGACCTACTGAATTTATTCCTCCCATTTATATGCATGTATCATTGTTGTAGTTGAAGTTAAGAATATTGGTTGTATTTCGTGAGAAAGGAATGTGCAGGTTAAGTGCCCAATCAAGAAGCACTTAACAGACAATAGAACTTGCAGACACCAATCCACATCTGAGCTTTGCCAGGAATGTGGCTTGGCTGAGAAGGAACTGAGTTGTGCATGGACAGGTGACTTGTCCATGTGACCCCAACTCCATTTGGTAACTGGATGCTACACAGGGGGAGGGAGGGGTGTCCACCCAGCGGAGAAAATCTATTTAAACCCCTGGGAAACCCCTCCATTTTGTCTTCAGCTGGCTAAAGAGAGACTCTCCACCCCCCAAGGACACACCTGAAAGAGACTGAACAAAGGACAAAGACAATAGGGGGGTGAGTGATTGCTGGACCCAGGCTAAGAGGAAGATAGCCTGTTTACTGGACCTGGTGTGGTTTTTATCTGTACACAGGGTTCTATTAGACCTAGAACTGCGTGTTCTATTTTATTTTATTTAGTAATTCACTTTGTTCTGTCTGTCACTACTTGGAATCACTTAAATCCTACTTTCTGTACTTATTAAAATCACTTTTTACTTATTAAGTTGCCTGGAGTGCGAGTTGGTACCTAGGGGGGCAAACAGCTGTGCATATCTTTCTATCTTTGAAATAGAAGGCAAACTATTTATGAGTTTGCCCTGTATAAGCTTTATACAGGGTAAAACGGATTTATTAAGGGTTTGAACCTCCTTGGGAGTTGGACACCTGGGTGTCAAAGGCAAGAGCACTTCCAGGAGCCTTACAGTTGTGAGTGGACTTGGTTCGGAGCTGGGTCTGTGTTTACAGCAGATCAGTGGCATCTGGGTCAAAACAGACAGGATTCGGGAGTCCCAAGCTGGAAAAGGCCTGGAAGCAGGGGCAGAAGTAGCCTTGGCACACCAGGTGGCAGCACCAAGCAGGTCTCTGTGACCCCAACCCGTCACAGGTCGCAATTCTGTAAAGTTTTTTAATAAGCTTACTATTTTATTTTATATCTTTAAAAAAAAAAAGTTGGCAGAACTGCAATATTAAAAAATAAATGTATTCTCCTTATAGGCTGAATCTAGTTTGCAGCCTCTATCACTAATGGAGCACATACTAGGAAATAACAGAGTGGGAGCTGGCAAGAATTGATGCTCGAAACTGGAAAACACTTTTAAATCAGGCTGCCACCTCTCATGTAGACTCCCATCTTCCAACTAGAAAGCTGGCTAGATTGTCAAGCTAAAAAGCTCGATGTCTAGTTGGCAACCGGTATCAAGCGGGCTGCCCTAGGAGTCAGTCTTGGGGACAGTTTTGGTCAACATCTTTATTAATGATCTGAATGATGGGATAGATTGCACCCACAGATGACACTAAGTTCGCAGATAACACTAAGCTGGGAGGAGAGATAGATACACGCTGGAGGGTGGGGATAGGGTCCAGAGTGACCTAGACAAATTGGAGGATTGGGCCAAAAGAAATCTGATGAGGTTCAACAATCTAATCCCCCTTCCAAATCTAATTCCCCTTCCAAAAATGCTTCTAGTTCTATATGAATTCATCTGTAACTGTAGAAAATGCAGGAATTATCTGAGTTACTAATACCATTGCCCAATGTGCCTGGATTTTATCTCCTTGTTGTGAATCTCCCAAAGTGAATAAAGATTAATAGAATAGAGTACAAGGCCAGGATACGATGTATAAATATCACTGATTATTCTCATCCAAACAATATGGCAAGTTTGTATTATATCCCACCATATAGTATTACCATGTTTTTGATTTATAGACTCTTTGGTACAGGATTAATGGACTGGGAGAATTAAATAAATTGATCTGTTCTACTTTAGTACCCTTTGTGCTAAAGACTTAGTTGTCTTTAGAACGACGCAATTTAAAAAAAAATCTTCCTGAGTTAAAGTCATGAGAACAACATCTGAGAAATATTAATGATAAAAAATAATACATAGTTTCTTTAATGACTGTCTGACAAATGCAACATTTGATCATAAAGTACTGTAATTCTATATTCTTATAAGGAAGGTTTTATTCCCCCCCCCCCCCCCACCCCCCGCCTTTAATCTTAAAATACAAAGGAATCTGGATTTTTTTTTTTTTTTAAGAGCACCAGGTCATTCTTTTACCATTTTAAAATATGTTATATAAGCCCTGTAGTTTGCAGGAAAACAGCAAGATATGCTGAAGTTTTAGAATACAGGATTTAGGATATATAGGATATATATACACATCATTAGTCTAACACACTATCGCCTTAAAGGGCGCATATTTTCAGAGAAAGAAGTCCCTACAGTAAATCATAGTGACATTCTAGTTCAATGGTGCATTCTTGTCTTTAGAAAATAAAAACCAAAACTCAGTTTCAATTCCCCTCAGGTATCTTTTACCTGAAAGTTTATTTTCTTTGGGTAAATTAGGTCCTACACCTATTATGGCAAGTCATCAGCCAGCTTGTTTCTTGAACAGCGCCGATCATGTTCTGTTTTGTTTATACAAACATATGGCAGATGTATGGACAGTCATGACCATTGAGTGAAACAATGCTTTGACACCATATCCAATCATTCTGAGCTCTAACGAGTGGATGATGTGCTTTTCTCCTTCCAAGATCATATATCTTGGATTGAAATGAGGAGCCAATGTCTCCCCCAAAACCCCATCTTTCTAAATATCCATTATAATGTTGTCTGGCCTGCTGACAGTATTTTCTTTTTCAATAATCTGTTTCTTGGTTTTCCACCAGATAAGAGAGTGGAGAACAGTCCATGAGGCCTTGACCTTAGCTGATGGTTAAAATGGAGATGTTGTACATCTGTGGCCTGCATTATGAGAGATGTCAAACTAGGTCACCCTCACAGTCCTTTATGTTTTTAAAATCTACAAATTCACCATTGTAGCATGTCCATTCATGGGATCAACACTCTCAATCACCTCAAAATGGATTAGATTGTCATTTGTGTGTCAGATTTTAATTTCTTTATAGACTTGATCATCTGCTGAAGTCCCCTTGATATGAAGGTTTTATTACCTGATAACATATATCTTTGCTCTCATGTATGATTGACTGCACTGGAAATATTTGGGTTTTCTTCCCATCACAAATCCACGATATGCCAGAAAATGGACAGATCTCATTGTATCTGTGCTCAGTTCAGAAAGGCATCCAAAAAGGGATAGATCTGTATCTCCAGCTAACTGTGGCCTACAATTAGTATTTCCAGGACCCTGGTGAAGTAGCATTGGTATTAGAATTGTTTCCATTGATAAGCTAAGCAGAGAAAACTCAGATGGTGAAGTGAGAATGTGAATATAAGCGCTTCAGGTTTATACAAGACCATAAGTCTCCCATAAGCCCCCAGTGGCTACTGGTGTGACTTTGAGAGCCTACATCTTGAAACTTGTCTGTATGTGGTGTCAGTGGTGTTTGTTTATTGGGGATGGGGGAGTGGTTTTTTTATGCATCTATTCAGGTGTCTCAGATCAAATACTACTCTGTTTCCCTCCTATCATTTAAGGCTAGAAACAGGATGACAAACAGCACCTGTACTCTTTTTCTGTGCTCTATTTTCCAGTCCCTTAACAGGGACAAGTTCTGACATTTCAATCTGAAGATACTATATGGCTTCCTTCATACCCCAATGCTTCCTTGGTGTTTGAAATTGGGAATAGAATGAATCTGTGCCTAAATTTCTTCTATGGTTTTATCAAATAGCCCCTCTGGGCTATGTCCATCACCCATTTGTCTCTAGCGCCTGCTCTGGGAGTGCAAGCTAGATAGAAACAGAGACTTAGCTATGCCTGATGTAAGTTCCCAGTGTAGACCAGTCCTAAGTCTGCAGCCAATGAAATTTTCTAGAGAGAAGTCCTTAGTCAGATTACTTGATTTTGAGTGGGATGACATTTGTCGATATACTTGCTCATGCTAGGATTGCTTAACATGCTTGGAAAGCACGTGGAGTCTGAAGAGCTACCAAGAGCAGCTGATGTTGCCTCAATTTTTCCTGGGCAAGGAGTGTTTTCTTGTCCAGATGGAAAATATTCATCAAGAAGTATCTGTATCGCCTTGATTACAGAAGAGGAGACTGAATCAATCTTTGTAGCGACTACAGAACTTTTTGGCCTGCTGTCTCAGCCCCACACTACCTGGATCCTGGCCACCGGTCTGGAGGATGCTGCATTTTAATTTAATTTTAAGTGAAGCTTCTTAAACATTTTAAAAACCTTATTTACTTTACATACAACAATAGTTTAGTTATATATTAAAGACTTATAGAAAGAGACCTTCTAAAAACGTTAAAATGTATTACTGGCACGCAAAACCTTAAATTAGAGTGAATAAATGAAGACTCGGCACACCACTTCTGAAAGGTTGCCGACCCTGGTCTAAACGCTGTCATTTATGTTTACAGCTTTGTGCCCTGGAAATACCAGATAGCACCTGCAAATCAGGTAGTTAGCATTTAGACCTTTAACCACCTGACTGGCAGGTCCTATTTGGTAGAAGTTTAAGTGCTATCATTTGTGCCCACAGTCAGTTGTAGATGTTTTAAACTTAAAGCAACAATTATTTTTAAGTGGTACACAAGGATATAGTTGCCTTCAATTATTTGAAACGTTGGTGTTTACATTAGCATATCTGAGACATTTCTATGCTCACTGCCCCTAGCAGCACTCTGTCTTCACTTTCCAGAAGTGTAAATAGTTATTTTTTGTTAATTGATTTTGTTCTTTGTCAGTCTATGAAAAAGTATGTTTTATGAGAAATCCTATAAATTTTAATAAAATAACCTTTCTAGAAATATTGTGACCCATCTCATTGAATTGAATAGCAAAATATCCAATTTTTTGGATGATTAAAAATACTACTGAAAACAAATTGGTCCTGTAAGATTCTCCGGGTTTTTCAATAACTTCTACAGAAACCTATTACATATTTATAGAATCTTTTTTAATTTCATCACTATTATATTCCGTAGGACTTTTCCCATAAGAACAAGATATAATCTAGTGGAAGTGCATAAGACACAATTTTATCCGCAGACTATTGACATGATGGTTCAGCTATTATGGTCCATCATACCAATGTACGCTCCCAGGGACTCTTAAATCATGGATTACTGGCATAATAGACTATAACAGCTTGTGTCAATTCCTATTTAGGGTGCTTTAATCTGTGGATTACAAACACAGGAAAAGCATCAGGGCTTCAAAAGAGACATTATGGTCTATTTTGTAAGTGAATAATTTGCAAATTTTAAAAAATACTGTAACGTGCTGTGAATACACATTGTGTATTATATATAGTCATGTTCCATAACTGAATACTAACAGTGTCTATAGAAAATTGTTACTTCACACATGCACATGAAGTCATTTTAAGGTTTGAAAGACATGGTCATTTTAATTTTTAAATCTTAAAAAAAAAAAAAACAGGAGCATAGAAGGTATCTGAAAGCAACAAACTCAATTCCTTCCTCCCTCAATTTAAGGGAGAGAAAAGGGCGATCTTTCATAATTAAAAAATGCTTTTGCTTCCTGGTTCAGAACATTTTATGATTAGGTTTTTAAAAATATGAAAAACAGGGCTAATATTGAAAACAATTACAAACATTTAAGCTGGCTGAGTAGCACCTTAATATCAGTCACTGGTAGACCATACAAGCCAATCTGCATTTAAATACTGTCTTATTTTCTGACGCTTCTGTGCATAATACCACAGGATAAGAAGGGGAGCTTAACTAGAAGATAAAAATTACTTTCAAGGACTGTCTATATGGAATTCACAATTCTGCTTAATTGATTTTAACATGGGGGGGAGACAACAAAGGCAGTTTCATATGGTGGTTGTGCAATGTAAGATTTAAGCTTACATGCTCCCTACAAGCTACATTCTTTTGATTCATCTTACAAATATATATATAAACTAAATCAAAGACAGTACATCTGTCAAAACTGCAAAGTCTGTATTCAGCAAATCAAAAACAAAAATTGCTGGTAAGGATTTGAAAGCATTAATTATTTTATTCAGATTTAAGGCTTCAAATTATTTTATTCTTTGAATCGCTCAGATTTAATCAATGGCCTGTTACCTGGTTAATTAATGTTTGTATAATGCTTTGAGTGTATGAAGAGCTATATGAACACTAAGTACTATTCTCCCAAAATTAAAGAAGAGATACAGTCACCATCCATCAAAATAGCCTCTCAAGCTATTTAAGAATCCCTTAACTCTCAGAGGAAAGAACACAAAGAGCAGCATTGCTAAGTATGCAAATTAACAATTAAGATAGCAAAGACACCTGGCTGTTAATCCTTTAAGCACAAAAGTAGTAAACTCCTAATTGGCTCTAATGACATGCTTGCTGCTTAGCTTAGCAAGGTGTGTTATTCAGCAATTCCCTGGGCCAAAGGGCCAGATACACAGTTCAGAAAGAAGTCCTGGCCCCCTTCAGTATTTATTGCCTATCCTACCAGATCTCCACCTCAGGCAACTATGTGCGATTACACACTATGGAGCCAGCACAGCAACTTGCTGGTTAACGGTCTATAAATCAGAGCATCCAGAAGCAGATGTCACTGGTTTCTGCTTTGCAATAAAAAAAAAAAAAAAAACTATAGAGGGCACAGACGCTTGAATAATCACAGAAGGAAAAAGAACAGAGGCGGGGGGTGGGGGCTGGGAGAGGAGGAAGATACAAAAATGACTGATTTCCACACTACTGAACTTACATTTTCCAGGAGGGGAACTAAAGCTTAGATTTTCTGACAGCAGCCAAAAAATGCCCCCAGACTGTTAACAACCACAGATTTTTCAGTCAACTGTGTTTTCAAATGCTAGCAGTATGACTCAGTAAAATAATGAGAAGCTACTCAAATTCAATAAGGTTTTACAAGTCGTGCCGATGAAAAATAAACCCAGTGAACTTCTTTTATAAAGAAAAGCAAGCAACAAACACATTACAAATTTGTGATGTACAATTTCTAAAACCTGCACTCTGAAGGGTATTCGCGTATATTTCTGTACTTTGCTAGCATTAAAAGTTACAGTGTCGTAAATGGAACCTAATATTGTCCTAGTCCTACAGTAATAGGGATACAGGGTTTGCCATATTGGATCAGACCATTAGGTCCCTCTAGTCTGGTACTCTGCCCCCCAGCAGTAGCCAATACCCGATGACTCCCAAGAATCCTAGAAAAAATAAAAAAGGAAATGGACAAATCTTAACCCATAATGCACCTAACCCTTTCAGATTTCCTCAGGCCTTCGGTCTGTGCTCTGAATCATAAGATTAGATTAATCTGATTGTTCTAGGTTGCACAGCTAGCAACGATCATAAAATAATCCAGCCTCAATATTTGTCTCAATGATCCCTTGTGGCAGAAAATGCCACAGATTAACATAATTCTGATAAATAGTATTTATTTGTATTAGTGTGGGGAGTGTACCTCCAAGAGGCTCTAGTATGAGCCAGTTGGAACAGGTTGTCATATTATGCAGAGGCTCATATCAGTCAGAACTCAGATACTGACTAAAGTCAGACTCCTTGGCTCGGAGTGATTACTGAACACCACAGTGAGCACTGCCTTTAATTTCACTCAATGCTTTTCTTATGCAACAGGATAAGAGATAGGGAGCAATTCATTTTTAATATGCCCTTTATAATCTGAATACCTCAGCTAAATCCCCATTTACAGTTTTTCTTTATTATCTGTTATCTCTGTTAGTATATCCAGAAAATCGCACTATTCACCAATTTTAACCATTTTCATCCAACTTGCCTGGTCCTATTTAGTCTCTGCTATCACTTCTTTAAGGAGAAACAAAAATTGGACACAGTATTCCAAATGAATGAGTCATTTTTAATGTATCTGTGATGGGTTCCCCGCAGGGTGCCACCTGGAACTGGAGTACCATTGAGTCCCCCGATCCGCCAGCCTGGGCTCCCTCTCACACTGTGTTGCTGTGACAAGTTGCTAAGCTCTCCAAGCTTGCTCTTTCAATCAGCATAGACAGAGGTAGGGACACACCCAGCTGTAGCTACAGACAGATGCTGAGATCAACCCTGCATGGGAAGGCTTAGCTAAGGAACTGCCCAGTTACTCAAGTGCACCTCCTCCCTTTTGAAGTGTAAACCCAAAATTATACCATCTTGCACTGCACAAGGAACAGTGTAAGGTCATGAAATTTGCCCTCTCCTTCAATGTGGAGAGGAATATACACAGCTTTCTACCCCAAGTAATGGTTTTACACAATGCAAAAATAAATTTATTAACTACAAAAGATAGATTGTAAGTGATTATAAGGGACAGCAAACACATCAAAGCAGATTACCTAGCAAATAAAACAAAAATGCAATCTAAGCTTAATATATTAAAGATATTGGATATGAGTAGCAAATTTACACCCTAATTGTTGGCTTAGGCAGTTTGCAGAGATTCTTCAGGGCCAGCTGCATTTGCTTCCATCTTAAAACCCCATGTGTTCCTTTCACAGACTAGAAATCACTCTAGACAGAGTTCAGTCCTTCTCTCCCAGTTCAGTCCTTGTTTCTCAGGTGTTTCCAAAACTCTCCTTTGGGCAGAGAGTCAGTGAAGAACCACAATGATGTCACTCTCCTGCCCTAAATAGTTTTTGCATATGGTGGGAACCCTTTGTCTCCAACTTTAGTTCCCAGGCCTTTCAGTGGAAAAACACTAGTATTCTATGATGGAGTCCAGCAACAGGTGACTTGGTCACATGCCCCTGTAGGGACACTGCAGCCATGACTCGGAGGCTGTTTGTAGCATCCTCAGCAAGGTTCCCAGGTGGGAGATTAGCATCTTCAAAGACCTATTGTTCTCCCTAATGGCCCTTTCCAGTCAGCCATCTAGACTGATTGCATTCTGCCTAATGGGCTTTCCCCAGGTGTAAACACATTTGTAATAGATGCATAGACAATAGTCCTAACATCAGATACCAAAATGATACATGCATACAAATAGGATAATCATATTCAGTAAATGCAATGCTAGAATCAAGCTGATATATTTTCACTGTAGGAGACAATGACCATGTGAATCTTACAATTATACTATTGCTATCATAGGTAGTGGCTGGTGTGCATTTAGCGGCCAATGGATGTTGATGCAGTACACTGATGCCACTATTGAAAAGCTATATTGAATTAACTGCAGCCAAGCAGAGACCAATTTATTAATGGAAGTATGTTTTTTGAAAGTATAGGGCCAAATTGGTCCCTGCATTAGCCCAGGTGAGTGTGTGTAAGGAAACTTCCTACTCATCTTTATTGCACTCAGGGAAGTGTTGGGACTACTTCTTCCATATACTTAATCTCAGTGTATACTGCATTATATAGAATACATCTATTCCAGATACTTATTAGGCACCTATCACCATGGCCTTTAAGTACCATCCTGATTTACTAATTTCTGAGCTAGCTATGAAAATAAGTGAAAATGTAGTGCATGGAGGGGTGGTGGGATTGGTGAACATAGGAAATGTTAAGAGGTGGCTTCGGAGCACACAGAATGTTTATCAGAGTGAACCCAGTCTTTAACCTTACTTCTTTCTCTCAAGCACCACATAACTGAATCCCCACTTCTCCCCAATGCTCCACTACATGGTCAGGTCATGCCTCACAAGTTGAGGATAATCCTCTAGATACTATTTTAATGATTAAGAGCCAGATTTTGTCACCCGTCTTCATATTAAGTAGTCCTACTGATAAAAAAAAAATTTTTTTTTGGGGGGGGGGGGGAGGAGAGAAGACATGGGAGGAGGTCAATAAGCAAAACATTTTTTAGTTTCACACAAATTGGCGGAACCATTTCCACTCAAATTTTCTATAATGTTCACCTTCAGAGGCCAAGCCTGGAAAATTTCAGGCTGAAGGGTAAAAGTTGCAGAGATTTATAGACAATGGAAGACAGGCATTCGAATGGGATCACTCAAGCAACGTGAACCACAGATGCCATTGGCATTCCTTTAATAAATAGTAAACAATGTGTTTCTAGATTTTGCCAATTTTTTTACTTTAAAATCAACATTGAAAGTGTATGCATCTCTCTCCTCCTGATATTTGCATTAAACCTCCTATTTTTCATTCTTGTTCTAATTATCCAATAGCACTTTTAACATTTGTGCTCTTTCTTCCCGAGAGCCAGATGTTCTAAGGTCAGAATCCTATGCCACTGACTGCTCTGTGAATAGAGCTACTCCATTTCAGAGAGGTCAGGATACTAGCCTTGGTGTACCATTTACTCTCAAAACATTTATATTTGAAAGACTTTATTTCTTTTAAATCTAAACTAATTTCAGACAGAGCAACAGCAACCTCCTGCTTTTTACCAGAACCAAAATCGGTATTTTAAAAATTCTGTCATCCTTGTTCACTGCCTTTTGAAAACATGCAAAGCAAGAGTGAGCAGTTTGGCAACTATTCTGAAAGCCCTGAAATACTCTGTGAGCACCTGAATGTAACAGAAATTCCCTGACCGGTCGGTCCACGCTAGAGAAATGGAAGATTTTAGTAGTCACAACATGTATTTTGAAGGTAATAAATATGCACTAGTATCTATTTCTATACCTAATATGTCTGTATTTTGCACTTCCAATCATGTCTCTGTTGCACACGTCGCTCAATTTCCTTGATTTCAGTGAAGGTTTTACGTGCCCAAGGAGCACAGGATAGACTCATAACAGTATTCTATAATTTAATGAGAATATTGATATCATTTCTGGTACCACCAAGAACCTCTCTAAATGCCTAGATTCAAATAAAATGAGTGAATACACGTTTTTGTGCTTTTCCAACATACACACAACCAGAGAGAGAGAGAGAGAGAATGCATGATGGGGTGGTTTGATATAAAGGTTTTATCTGCATGAAGTTGAGATGGCTGCATTCCACACAAGAGACACAGCCAACAATGAGTTATGCAGGTTAACTATTTTATAGTTTTGTACTGCTGTTCACTAGCCTCACCATAGTATCTGAGCACCTGGCATGTAAAATAGATGGGCAGTAGTGAGGTACCTAGTGAACTGTATGAAGTCTTTGGCTCTTCTCCTTTTGCAGGTTATACCCAAACAAGCCTTTTGAGAAAAGTAGGTGAACAACTTCAGTATTTGAGCAGATATTTTGCGTCACTTTCTTAACATGCCTGGAAACACATCCAAATTGATCCAACCAGGCCACACATGTGCCCTGGCAGAAGGATTGTTTAGAGAGAAATGGAAATTAAGCACCGATATGTTTTACAAATTATTTGTTTTAGTAAATTGCAATTTTGTCTTAAACTGAATTAAAACACAACCTAATGAAAAATCTACTAAATCTTATTTTCTTCTTCAGTAAAAGGTGAGTTTGAGACACACCCTTTCTTTTGTACATAAATCAATCTTGTGTCCAGCTGTGATCCAGGTAGATCCATTCAGACATCTAGCTTGGCAGTCTGAAAAATTATAAAGTGAATCATTCTGGAGGGTAAAAATTTCTTTATCTATCTATCTATCTCTATATATATCTATATTTTAAAGAGAAGATAAACACCATGATAGTAAAAGAAAATCAGACTACATGAATAACAGAACTAGAATCAGGGAAACTGAGGAAACTACAGAATATTCAAACTATGTATTCTGAGAGAATCTTTTTCTTTTTTATAGGTGGGATAATGCCAACAATCGGTACTCACATAGAAAAAACAGAGCAGCATTAGACATGGAGGCATTTTGGAGGAGAGGTTTAAGGAGTGCTGGATAGGTGGGGCATCCAAGCATAGCTGTTTGCAGCTTATTTGCTTCTGCGTTGGCACCACTTAGCAGAATGGCTTGAGGAAGTCATAATAATATGGTGATTAACGTAGGGCTTAATCATGTGAGGTGCTGAACATCCTCAACTCCCATCTACTTCAATAGGCATTGAGGGTTTTCAGCACCTCAAAGGACCAGGCACTCAGTGAAATGAGACCAATATAAGAGAAATATAGCTATAAACGCTGCTTCTAGATTGTAAATGAAGGCAGACTTCAACACTGCCACTCTGCAAGGTAACTTTGCACCTTAACAGGTTTGAACATCTCCAGGAGTCAAGGGTGAGGACATGGTACATAGTGAGTGCTGAATTCTGCGAGACTCTTACTCAGAAGATGTTTATATTTTGATATGAAACTCAAATTTCCTAGTTTTTTTCTCTCACACACTCTGCCCCACATCTCTGCCCCTCTTTTAAAGTCAAGAATATACAAAACCATACGAGAACAGGGCCCTGAGGTGCAAAGATGTATGTGTCACTCCGAGCAAAGAAAGTTAGAAAGGATTTTTAAAAATAAACTTCATAGCAACAAAATTATCGGGGAGCAATTGTATTACATCAGTTTCGAAGCATTATTGTAATCTACTTTCAGGTTTACAGAAGAGTAGGCCTTTTCATTTCAAGAGGCACTCAGATCTTGGAAATCAAATTAAGTCATGCTCGTTTGGCAAGCTTACCAATGTCTCCTTAGAAAAAAACAAAAATAACTGAGTATTTGACTGAGCCTTAATAAGGGCATTTGATGCCTCAGCTTTACTCACTAAAAACATGAAACAGCTCCCTCTTCCTTGCAGGATTTTTCTACAAACACAATGCTTCAAGCAAAAAAGAAAGTGACATAATAGCAAGTAGACTTATCAAATGAACTTAAACCCAGAACCAAACCCATCTGAATTTTTTTGAGGGGAACGGAAGGTTCAGAATCTTAACTCAGATCCGGATCTGAATTACGGATGTTGAACCAAAACATGAGATCGGAAGAACCTTGATCTTGAAGAACCTGAAGTCCCATCTCTAAGAACAAGATGCAAATCCTGAGCCACAAGATCTTTCCACACAGAGTGAAACAGAATGTTCCTTGCACTCTTTAAAATAAGTCTGGTCTACAATTTTTGAGAAGTCGCCTTCTTCAGAGATAAAATGTGCTATTTAGTATGTATTTTGATGTGCTGAATTCAAATATGACAATTAAAACAACTGATAGAAACAGTAGCCAAAGATATTTAAGTTTTTACATTTTATGTCTATGTATACTGTGTAGATAGTAGAGTTTTAATCATAAATTGTAAACCTAGGTCTTTTCATGTGTTTATGGTTGCTTTACATGATACTATTTCACCTGTCCTGTTTATGTAACACTTTAAAAATCAGCAAAGGGGTTATATAAATAACATTTATTATGAAACAAAAGGCAAAAAACGATTATGTACATAGTTTAGTCCTATTCAGTGTCTACTTGGCGCTTCTTGGCTTGTCTCTTGTATTCATTAAATGGAGCATCTCTTGTCACTGTCCAGAAATAGTCTGCAAGCATTGATGGGCTCCATTTGCCCTGATAGCGTTTCTCCATTGTTGCAATATCCTGGTGAAATCGCTCGCCGTGCTCGTCGCTCACTGCTCTGCAGTTCAGTGGGAAAAAAATCTAGATGAGAGTGCAAAAAATGTATCTTTAGTGACATGTTGCAACCAAGGCTTTTGTATGCCTTGAGGAGGTTTTCCACCAACAACCTGTAGTTGTCTGCCTTGTTGTTTCCGAGAAAATTTATTGCCACTAACTGGAAGGCTTTCCATGCCTTTTTTTCCTTGCCACGCAGTGCATGGTCAAATGCATCATCTCGAAGAAGTTCACGAATCTCAGGACCAACAAAGACACCTTCCTTTATCTTAGCTTCACTTAACCTTGGAAATTTTCCACGGAGGTACTTGAAAGCTGCTTGTGTTTTGTCAGTGGCCTTGACAAAGTTCTTCATCAGACCCAGCTTGATGTGTAAGGGTGGTAAAAAAATCTTCCTTGATTCAACAAGTGGTGGATGCTGAACACTTTTCCTCTCAGGCTCCAATGACTGTCGGAGTGGCCAATCTTTCTTGATGTAGTGGGAATCTCTTGCACGACTATCCCATTCGCAGAGAAAACAGCAGTACTTTGTGTATCCAGTCTGCAGGCCAAGCAAGAGAGCAACAACCTTCAAATCGCCACAAAGCTGCCACTGATGTTGGTCATAGTTTATGCACCTCAAAAGTTGTTTCATGTTGTCATAGGTTTCCTTCATATGGACTGCATGACGAACTGGAATTGATGGCAAAACATTGCCATTATGCAGTCAAACAGCTTTAAGACTCGTCTTCGATGAATCAATGAACAGTCTCCACTTATCTGGATCATGAACGATGTTGAGGGCTGCCATCACACCATCGATGTTGTTGCAGGCTACAAGATCACCTTCCATGAAGAAGAATGGGACAAGATCCTTTTGACGGTCACAGAACATGGAAACCCTAACATCATCTGCCAGGAGATTCCACTGCTGTAGTCTGGAGCCCAAAAGCTCTGCCTTACTCTTGGGTAGTTCCAAATCCCTGACAAGGTCATTCAGTTCACTTTGTGTTATGAGGTGTGGTTCAGAGGAGGATGGGAGAAAATGTGGGTCCTGTGACATTGATGGTTCAGGACCAGAAGTTTCATCCTCTTCCTCGTCTGACTCAAGTGAGAATGATTCTGGTGCATCAGGAACCGGCAGTCCTTCTCTGTGGGGTACTGGGCGTATAGCTGATGGAATGTTTGGATAATGCACAGTCCACTTTTTCTTCTTTGACACACCTTTCCCAACTGGAGGCACCATGCAGAAGTAACAATTGCTGGTATGATCTGTTGGCCTCTCTCCAAATCATTGGCACTGCAAAAGGCATAGATTTCCTTTTCCTGTTCAACCACTGGCGAAGATTTGTTGCACAAGTGTTGCAGCATATGTGTGGGGCCCACCTCTTGTCCTGATCTCCAATTTTGCAGCCAAAATAAAGGTGATAGGCTTTCTTAACCATAGGGGTAATACTGCACTTTTGTGATGCAAAAGTCACTTCACCATAAACATAGCAGAAGTTATCTGCACTATTCACACAAGTACGAGGCATCTCTGCTCACTTTGGCTAAACAGAAATGTGTCCCTTTGCAAAATCAAACACTGACAAATAAGAGAGCACGACACTGTATGATTTCTAGAGCTGATATAGGGCAATTTGTTCAGCAGAGTGATGTAAGCTTCGTTATGATTGCATCATCCATTTCTAGGAATAACATGATGCAATTCATATCATGTATGACGCAATACCAGCTTCAGATTGCATCATTCATTGTTTTGCCTAAAAAGCAAGTATTGTCCAAACCCAGTCATAGATTTATTCATAGATCCAGTCAAAGATGTATTTTAGTCATTTCTGGTTTAAATTGAGATCCCTTCCCTTTATAACTCACTTATCCTCCGCCATTCCCAAGTCAAGGGTCGTATATACTGACCCAATAGCATGTCTTGAAAACTAGAACCAATCAACAATTTTAAGCATCATTTTCGTTCTCAGTGACCCACAATTAGTAAAGTTTGACTACATTTATTTCAGAAGCATTTTGACTGTAGAGCAGTGAATTATAGACAGAAATTTCTCTGTAAATTAGAAGAGGTTAAATATGGTCTGATGAGAGAAAGAAGAGCAACATGAGTGTGACGGGTTGGGATCACAGGGACCTGCTTGGTGCTGCCACCTGGTGTGCCAAGGCTACTTCTGCCCCTGCTTCCAGGCCTTTTCCAGCTTGGGACTCCCGAATCCTGTCTGTTTTGACCCAGATGCCACTGATCTGCTGCAAACACAGACCCAGTTCCGAACCAAGTCCACTAACAACTGTAAGGCTCCTGGAAGCGCTCTTGCCTTTGACACCCAGGTGCCCAACTCCCAAAGAGGTTCACACCCTTCATAAATCCGTTTTACCCTGTATAAAGCTTATACAGGGCAAACTCATAAATAGTTCGCCTTCTATTTCAAAGATAGAAAGATATGCACAGCTGTTTGCCTTCCCCAGGTAACAACTCGTACTCCAGGCAACTTAATAAGTAAAAAGTGATTTTAATAAGTACAGAAGGTAGGATTTTAGTGATTCCAAGTAGTGACAGACAGAACAAAGCGAATTACTAAATAAAATAAAATAAAACACGCACGTCTATGTCTACACAAAGTTAACACAGATAAAAGCCTCGCCAGATTTAGATCTTTTCCTTTTTACAGGCTGTAGAACCAGCCTGGGTCCAGCAGTCGCTCACACCCCCTAGCGTCTTTGTCCTTTGTTCAATTTCTCTCAGGTATGTCCTTGCGGGGTGGAGAGCCTCTCTCTTTAGCCAGCTGAAGACAAAATGGAGGGGTTTCCCAGGGGTTTAAATAGACTTTCTCCTCTGGGTGGACACCTCTCCCTCTCCCTGTGTAGCATCCAGTTACAAAATGGAGTTGGGGTCACATGGACAAGTCCATGGACAACTCAGTTCCTTCTCAGCCAAGCCACATTCCTGGCAAAGCTCAGATGTGGATTGGTGTCTGCAAGTTCCATTGTCTGTTAAGTGTTTCTTGATTGGACACTTAACCTGCACATTCCTTTCTCACGAAATACAACCAATATTCATAACTTCTACTACACCAATGATACATGCATACAAACAGGAGGAATAAATTCAGAAGGTCATAACTTTCTCAGAGATATGTTACATGGCACATGTAGCATAAAACATAGTCCAGTTACACATGTACATTTATAAGCATCTCCCCATAAAGTTTTATGGGGACACTGTCACACCCTCCTCCTGAACTTACTGCCAGAGACTTGGACACTGTCCATGGTGGAGGCAGTACATCTAAAATTCCTCTTTCCTGGACAGGGTATCGTCTACCCAGTTCTCCTTTCCTTTAATATGCATAATCTCCATGTCAAACTCCTGTAGGACCAGGCTCCAGCGTAGCAGCTTGGAGTTTATGCCCTTAGTGCGGTGAAGCAACACCAGCGGTGAATGGTCAGTTAGAATTCTGAACCTCCTATTAAAGAGGTATGGCCTTAATTGTTTGACGGCCCACACAATGGCATAGCACTCCTTCTCTATGACGGAGTAATTCTGTTCGGCAGGGGACAGCTTTTTGCTCAGGAAAGCAATGGGATGCTTCTTGCTGTCTTCCCCTGTTTGCATCAGTACAGCACCCAACCCTGTGTCTGACGCATCGGTGCATAAATCAAAAGGCTTATCGAAGTCTGGACTGACCAGCACAGGCTCTGCAGACAGGAGTGCTTTTACCTTGTTGAAGCCTTCCTGGCACGCCTTTGACCAAATTACCTTGTTAGTCTGATGCTTTTTACATAAATCCGTAATTGGGGATACAATGTCATTGAACCCCTCCACAAACCTCCTGTAATAGTTTGCCAAGCCTATGAAGGATTGAACTTGCCTTTTAGTCTGGGGTACAGGCCATTTCATGATGGCCTCCACCTTAAGAGGGTCGGGGGATATTTCCCCCCCCCCCAACCCAGTGTCCCAGATAAGGAACTCTGGCTGCCCCTACCTTGCACTTAGAGGGCTTTACCGTTAGCCCAGCCTCTTTGAGCTTAGTTAGCACCACTTGCAGGTGCTCTTTGTGGTCACCCCAGGTGTTGCTGAACACAGCAATGCAATCTATGTATGCTCTAGCATAACTCTGTAAACCGTTTAACACTCGGTTGACCAGTCTCTGGAAGGTTGCACCCGCATTCACCAACCCAAACGGTAACACTGTAAATTCATAGAGCCCTATATCAGTGATAAAAGCTGACTGTGGATTGGTGTCTGCAAGTTCCATTGTCTGTTAAGTGTTTCTTGATTGGACACTTAACCTGCACATTCCTTTCTCACGAAATACAACCAATATTCATAACTTCTACTACACCAATGATACATGCATACAAACAGGAGGAATAAATTCAGAAGTTCATAACTTTCACAGAGATATGTTACATGGCACATGTAGCATAAAACATAGTCCAGTTACACATGTACATTTATAAGCATCTCCCCATAAAGTTTTATGGGGACACTGTCACAATGAGATACACACATTTCCATACAGAAGACTCCTTTGAGGTCACCTCTAATGTAGACGATCTGGCAGACACAAAGCCGAAGCCATGGCCACTAATTAAAAATCCCTTTTCAAAAATCTAGCTTGAATAATTACAGTCAGTCTTCTTAAGATTTCCCTGCAGTTTCAACTGGAAAAATTCTTCTTCACTTTCGCTCCTAAAAATCCCATTATATAATGTTGATGATGCAGAATGAATGCCACATCTCACAACAGTGCTGACTGAATGATCTCTACAGAAGAACCATGTAAAGTTCCATGGCATCCTCCAGGATGCACAACACTAACTGCAAAATTTTCATGTAAATGACTTACAGGAGCCGGCTTTTTCTGTTAGTTAACGTCCGTCTTCTCCGCTCCCTTCAGTTGTATCTCACCACAAAAAACATCACAGCTTTCCCACATAACATCCACATTACAGATATCTGCCCCATTCTGGCCAGGTGTAGGTTTGATAATTTATCTGAAAATTGATTTTCCAAGGATAGTTAATTGGGAGATCCAGTATATATACACACTAATATACACACACATATACACACACTAATTCATATATTATATATATATATATATTAATATATATATATATTAATATATATATATATATATATATATATATATATATATATATATATATATATATCTGGAAAGAAATAATGATTCTATGCCTTGAAGTCTAATGAGTACCTGGAGAATTTTACTGCACAGCCATCCCTACAAAAAATAAGACTACACCACCTAACTTATAGTATCTCCCTGAATAGCACATAAATACGGTGGAACCAATATCAATCCTCATGAGATCTCTTACACCTTCAGTATATCTAGGGCCCGACCAAATTGGTCCATTTTGATCAATTTCACAGCCAGAGGGTTTTTAAATTGGTCAGTTTCACATTTTCAGATGTTTACAAACCATGACATTTCAGATGTAATCATGGGAGTCCTGACCCAAAAGGCAGAAGAAGGAGGTTGCAAAGCTGTTGTTGGGAAGTCGCGGGATTGCCACCATCACTTCTGTTCTGCCTTCAGAGCAGGGCTTCCTTTGGGGGAGATACCCGGAGGTGGGTCTGATCTCCCCTTGTCCCCCAAAAGCAGCCATGCAGGGGAAGAGGAAGTCCTGCCCCTCCCCAGCCTAGCGCCTGGTGAACGGTATGAGCCCCCGGCTGGGGCACTCCCAGCCCTACCCCTTCCCCCCCCTCCCTCCCTTCCAATAGCTAGATTTCATGGGGGAGGTCTGATTTCACAGTCCAGGATGTGTTATACATGGCTGTGAATTCAGCAGGGCCCTAATTTTATATCTATGTTGACAGCTTGTTCAGAATTAGCCTGTAGAAGTGATTTCCTCACCTACAATGTTAAGTATTGAATCACATAGTTTAAGCACTGTGAGAAGGAATGGTTTAGTAGGTTAATGCCATCTCTACACTAGGAGCAGTTGACCAGTATAGGAATACCAGTATGCTACACCAGCAAAGCATCCTAGGGTGGACACAACCACCAGCCAAGTTGCATTCTATTCTGGTACAATAAACACACACACCCCGGTCCCCAAGAGCAAAACAAGCTCTTCCCGTAAAAGCACAGTTCTGCCTGTATAGCTGCAACTACAGTAGGGATTTCAGCTGGCATAGCTACGTTGGTCAGGGACTACAGCTCCTCACACCCTGATCGACACAGCTGTGATGTCAGAAGTCTCAGGTCTGAAATTCCTAGAGACCATGAAGCCAATGTTCAAATCCCAGCAAGCTCCACCCAGCCCCTTTACCTTCCAAGGCAAATAAAGGGAGACCTGGTCTACATGTAAAAATTAGATTGACCAAGCTACATCACTAAGGGCTGTGAAAGATTTCGTGTCCTGAGCACTGTAATTAGGCTGACCTAACCCCCAGTGTAGATGTGGCTATGTCAACAGAAAAATGCTTGCTACCACCTTTCGGAGAGACTGATTAACTACGTCAATGGAAAAACCTCATCCGTTGGTGTGAAAAGCATCTACACTACACTACTACAAAGGGCACAGCTGCAACCCCATACCTGGGCTGCTGTAGTGTAGGTGTGCTATAAATTCTTTGCAGTGTAACAACAATGGCTTTTGGATTAAACTTTTAAACTAAGAACAACAAAGGGAAAATGCAGCGGCTTCTCCACATGGACAGTAAGGATCCCATTGTATTTTTCATCAGCAAAGGAGGTCTACCGTGTTGTCCTGAACCAAAACTTTCCCTCTTACATCAATATGTAGCATACTCTCTGAAAGTGGGCTACTGCTTGCTACCAGAAAGGTGGCTTCCTTCCTTCCACTTGTGATACATGAATAGAACCACAGTTGTGCTGCTTATCTGGAGGAGCAGAAAGGGCAATAGGAGCCTCTTCTTTACAAAAAAAACCCTGCTCACCGCCACAGGAAATATACTTCTCTTAGCTCTTCCTTGAGCAACAGGCAAGGGCACAAGCTAACATTCCTCCCTGTGTTCCACAGCTCCAAAGGGTTTGATCTGCTGGCTTGGGAGCACAGTCAGGACCCATGCACAGAACACAATAACTAGCTCCTTTTAGGAACACTTTAGCATGCATTAAAACCTGTCCTGAGTCATCTTGTACGTGAGCATTAACCTCCGCGTCCTCACCTCCTTTTGCGTACAACCTATGAGTATGGAAAGATTTTCTTCATGGTTCATAGAGACTTTGGGATCTTTCAGAAACTATATATACACACACACACACATATATATACACATGATATTTAAGCTAACCTCCATGACTTTGTTTATATATATAATGTACTTTATTTTGAGAATGTTCAAACATTCAAAAATCATGAGTCAGGCCCAACAAAATCATGGAGGTTGGCTTAAATATCATGATTTAAAAAAAAAATACATTTGAGATTCTTTTTATTTGGCCTTCTGCTTTTTGAACCTTTATAGGACACTCAGGTCAAGTTTTCTTTTGCAACCAAAAGGGCTAGAGACTTAGGGCTACTGGGCTAGTCTACATAATCAGTTATTGCACAGGAAGGAAGGGTGTAAATCTACAGTGCTCTAGTGTGCTGAACACTAACTGGCCACATGGACCCTGCTACCCGTGCCTTCAAAGTTTGTAATGCACATTAGTCAGATCCACATAGTGACTTAGGGTACGTCTATACTCACCCGTCGCGTCGGAGGAGTCCAATCGATCTTCTGGGTTCAATTTATCGCTTCTTGTCTAGACGTGATAAATCGAACCAGGAAGTGCTCCCCCGTCGACGCTGGTAATCCTGCTCCACAAACGGAGCAGGCGGAGTCGACGGGGAAGCCTGCGCGCCGTGTGTAGACCACAGGTAAGTTTGAACTAAGAGACTTCGACTTCAGCTACGTTATTAACGTAGCTGAAGTTGCGTATCTTAGTTCGACAGGGGGGTTTAGTGTAGACCAGCCCTTAGTGCACAACAGGCTAGTATGCTCTCTCCAGTTGAAACTGCAAGGAAATCTTAAGGTTGTTGCACACCAAGTCTCCATGTGGACATGCCCTTTCTTTAAAAAGAAATTAAAGCTTACCTTCTCACATAATCAATTGACTCCAGGAACTAAGGGCTTAAGAAAAACAAAATCTCAAAACTTGCAATGAAATCATGAGAGTTCACAGCACTTAAATACAATCATTTTTTTCTAATACCATGACAGCCTGCACTGAGAAGTGAAGCAGATGTAAACAGAACGCTTGTCAAAGGTTATTTTAAACCCCCAGACCAAACAAAATATGACAGGTACTAAAATACCTCTTCTTACTCGACACCTGTGGTTAAAATACCATCATGCAAACAGGCAGCCAGCCATTCCATTACTTAAAAAATGAAGGCTGGGCAGTTCTAGAAACAGAATTCACCTCCCAAAATGACCATTGAGGCTTCTATCTACTTTTATCTCAGCAATATCTAGTGCCACATTACAAAACAGGAAAACAAATCACAAAGGGCCAGATTCTGAAAGGCACTGAGCCACTGCCTCCTGGCTCCCATTTACTTCACTAGAAGTTAAAGGCATTCAGCATCTCATAGGACTTGGCCCACAGATAGGAGAAGGAAATGAGGAAATATAAGCAATGCTAAGAAAATAAATCCTTCTTATTTCCTCCTGCCATCCCTCTCTACACCTGTTAAACCAAACAATGGACAGGTGGCATATTCAGCAGAGGGATTAAAAAGTGGCATTCATCTTATATTTGCTAGTTAGCTAACCAGCCGGCAGCCATATTTTTAGAGGATCTGTTACATTATTTCAGATGGAGCTGTACACCCACTGCAAATAAGTGCATTTGACAATTCTGGTCATCCTCACTCTAGGAAATATTAAATTAGAGAAGCAGATGTATAATCTGGGATCTGTTCCAAATTTTATTTTATTTTATTTGTTTAAGGAAGGCACCCAACAACGGTGACATTAGATAGCATCCTTCTGCTTATCACAATGTCATCACTGCAACACTGAAGATATTTGGCCAAAATAAAAGTTTTTATGAGCTTTCTCTGGGGATGAATGTGCCACTGCATCCCCAAGTACATACTATAGAGAGGTCAAATGAGATGGAGAAGAGCAGATTTTGTCAGCACGGCCTAAATCTTTGGTATTCATACCACCTCATGGCCCATGGGCCTATTTATTGTGGCCCTCTGAAATACCAAGAAGTATTTTCCCCTGACT
This sequence comes from Chelydra serpentina, assembly GCA_037349315.1. Taxonomy (NCBI): domain Eukaryota; kingdom Metazoa; phylum Chordata; order Testudines; family Chelydridae; genus Chelydra; species Chelydra serpentina. The sequence goes on from JBAIAC010000042.1 coordinate 37,838,703, forward strand.
GCAAGACATATATTTTGCCAAGGCACCTTGTGCTCCCAGCCTATCAGTGTCATAAACCAGAGAAACTGGTCCAATAATTCAGCAGCTCTACCTAGGAGCAGAAAGCTAGTGATCCCTGCACAACCAAGAAGCCTCCTAAAACCATCAATCTTTCCCCAACAGAAACCCTCACCACACAGAATAACATAACCCATGTGGAATCTGTTACCTGTAGCGCACATGCTGATTATAACTAAGGTAAACGGATAAGAATAATGAGGCAGAAAACAAGAGACCTACAGGCCGTGGCTTATAAGAATTACCTTAAATGCTTAGTATAAGGCTTTACAGTCATAGCAGGAGTAAGATGCTTAATGAAGTTAGCACAAGTAAGTAAACTAACAGTGACTCTAAGTCACAAGATGGCATAAGACTTTTGCTGGTTTTGCAATAATCACAAGTTATTAAGCATACACTGCTGACAGGTAACTGCAAAAAGGCAGTTTGTTCCAGCTTAGGGTATTTTTTGAGGAAATCAGCAGCAGATGCCTAACCACAGGTAGCTAGCGTAACTAATTGACATACATGCTAAAAAGGTTTAATTAATTAATATACTAAGCTAACAGATAAGGACCCCCAATATTATGAGGGTGAGGAAGTTAAGATAGGGTGAAGGAGGGAGGAGTCACTCATGCACATGCATGATGGATACCAAGGCCTATAAAACATTCAGCCATGGGTCAAGCTGTAGGAGGCTCTCTATCGGCATGCCAGAGCCACACTAGGATTTGTCTCAACTCTTGAGATCTTCCTAAGGACAGAGTGAATATACACATGTAATGGTTCAGGACATTACTACAGGATTGCAGTACTTCACCTTACTTGTTTGGATTGTTTTACTTATAGGACTAATCACAGTGATGATAAACATTCTGCAGTTACAAAAAGGCCTTCCCAGAGTGTGAGTGGTGTTGTCACTGCTGTACCCATCGGGGCTCTTAAGTGAATAATAAACCCAAGAATACGGGGCCTGATCTTGGCACAAGAACCTAGCAAGTTTCAGAGTGCTAACTAGAAATCCGAAATAATCAGAATTAATTAACAGATCAGGCAACATGCCTTTTCTCTCCATTCTGTCCCAAAAGAAAGAGACCATGCTTGTTTGCATTCCTTCACCACGGTGGAGCATGGGGAACAGAAAGAAAACAGATGCCAAAGAGAGAGAGAGAGAGAGAGAAGGTATAAAACACATGTAGCACTGGACTGTGACATAAGCGGGAAGAGATACTAGAATGGAGTGACAATGGACAAGAAAAGTGAATATATTTGTGGAAGTAAACTATGAGACCAGAAGTTGAAGGAAATGGAAGAAGGAGGGACCGTCAAAGGGGACAGACTAAAAGAGAAATGAGGTTAAATGGAAGTTTTAAAATATGTGAATTAAGGAAAGACTAATGGAGGAAAAGACCAAAAACCACAGGGAAGAGGGAGGTGGAAGGAAAAAATACAATAAAGAGATAAAGAGGATAAAAGAGGGAGAGAAATGGAAAAAGAATAAGGAAAGGACACTGAAAATGGAAAATTACACCAATATAAAACAATAACAAAAAACTAAATGGGCTGAAGGACAGGAAAACAAGAAATGGAGGAATAATTATGTGGTTTTTTTATATACATGCATACACACACACACACACACACATATATATATATATATATACACATACACACACACACTAATATTATAGCCAGTGATAATTGACCACTAAAGCTAAGGCAGCCCAAATATTTTCATTGTAAAACTCCATATGCAGGCTCCTTAACTTCTCTTAGAAGGAGTAATTTCCAGATCTGGGCTCTGCATGAGAGTAGATTTGTTGCTGTTGGTTTTTAAAAAAAAAAAAAAAAAAGGTTTGAACAAAGACAGTCTAGCTGTTTTGAGAAATAAGAAGAGAAGAACACACCACACTTTTCCAAGTGTGCTACCAAGTTTGATTTACTTAAAAAAATAGCATTAGCTCTGGTGCCAAATTTAGTGGAGAAGAAAGTTAAAATTTGGCAGGGAAATCTCTCTTAATGATCTCAGATGCCTTTCATCTGTGTTCTGGTGAAAATCACTTTTGACTGATCACTCCCCAGCTGGGTGTGCCAGATGTGGAGAGACCAGGCAGTCCCCTAAAGAGAGGTTGTAACAGAAGTAAAATGTGGTGGGGGAAAGCTGATTTACCAATCTTTTACTACTGTTGAAAAAAATAATCTGGTTGCATTCAAAAGATGCATGAATGTTCCAGACCGATCTTATTTTCCCCAAGCTTTGTCCATCTCTGTACTAACAACACATCCCTAACTAGGGCTGATGAATAGAAAATCCGGAAGAGCCTGTGAAAGCGAAGCCGAAGTAGCAAATGACCAATTCCCTTTCACTTGTGTTTTTACATTCTTTCATTTTTTGGGCTGAGCTTTATTAACAAACTAAGTAGTATGTTAGCAGAGGGGCTGGAGCCAAGGAGACTTCATTAAGATATATAGCTGACAAAGAAAACAAGGGTGAAAATGTTAGATAGAAGTTGAAATAAACAAGGCAGCCAGGCTATGGAATGGAAGTACTTTAGCTGTGTTGCCTTCAATTAAATGAAATTACTGTAGAACGTGCCTAATCCAAGCTTGCAAATGAGTGCTTACTACAATTTGAAAATTGTCACATCAGTGCAGCAAGCTGAAAATTATGTACTGAATGAAAAAAATCTTGTCTAGTGGCAAGGAAGATGGAGGGTGAAGAAGTGTGAGGTGTTGAGCCACATGCTAAAATATTCAGCTCAGACAGGGACAAAAAGGCTTACCAAGCCCAAAAACCTTGAGACGGGGGAGGGAATCCACTAAAGTCTCTTTTTAAGCTTGGTTTGCATTTTAATTATGTTATTTTCCTTCTGTATTTATCCCCTCCCTCAGGCTACTGACTAGATGGAGACTTGAAGAGAAAAAGCCCCTTTTCATACTTCTATGATGCACAGAGCCGAAAAAGAACAATTGCCCTTCAAAATAATTGAAAAATAAATATTTCTAGATGACACATTTTTATAGGTTTATGTTTTTTAATAGGGTTTTGTAGTTATTTTTCTCCCAGACATCACAGACTTGACATGTTGCTAAAGCTTATTTCACAGAAACAAATTACGCTTGCTACAGCCATGCTGAAAAGTCTTAGTGAGCACCCAACAGGAAGAATAGCTTTGCAAGGAAGGGGAAGGCTGGTTTAAATGGGTAGCCAGAACTTTCTGAGACATCAACTACAGAAGGGCACACAGGTAGTACTACAGAAGGGCACACAGGTAGTAATACAGCCAAAAGAAAAGGAATCTTGGGCACCAAAATAACACAGTTATAATAAAATACTGGGCAAGAGAAAATTAACTGTTTTGAGCAAGGTGTGGTCTAGCCTCACTGGCAGACAAAGTTTCTAATCCCAATAGCGACAGCCTCCCTTTGTGATTTTTTAAATGTAATCTCTTGGCCTCAGTTTCCTCATCTACAAAGGGAGGATAATGATAATACGCCTTCTTCAGAGTTAGAAACACTGACATTTGTAGAGAGCTTTGAAAATAAAAATTCCTACATATTAGCATTATTGAGTCATCTCTTTGTTTGCAAGCTTCCACACAGATTGGACATCTGATGCTCCTCCACAGGATTATGCAGGTCAAGCTAGGTGATTGTAATGGACATTTGGCTTTGGCATCTGACCTTAAAAGCTATGAATCTATTAAAAGGTTCTGTGGCATTTTCAGCCAAGTTATACATTCTGGGGAAAAAGATAATTACAGTGTAAATCCTGAAAGAACTGCTGCTAGTTAGAAAGGTTCTATTCACAAGAGGACACACTTCTAGCACAGAAACACCTTTCGGTTAAACAGGTGGTTCTTTTCTTATTTGTCCTCACTGATTATAGGTAATTTTAGTATACATATTTACTTAAAACAAAAAACTTTAAGAAAATATTACATTATAATCCTCTCGTTTTTCAACAATTTATTTTAAAAAATATCCAGGGTGGTGGTGAAGGAGCACATATCAGATGACTTTGATAGTATTGATTTGACCACAATATTGTTTTAATTCTTATTAATAGTATTTTTAATATTTCTGCTATTATTATTCTCAGATGTAGGCACCTAAATTTCACCTGCAAAATGTGAGCATGCACCACTTATCTGCACATTCAAATTATCAACTGTGCATCCCTAAGTCATCCAGTCAGGAAACAACTATTAGTTACATATTGTAAATAGTCAATATAGCACAAATGTCAAATGATATACAGAACTGAAATATTTACCCTGCTTTGGGTTAGGTACATAAGTTATTGTTCATGCTTCTTGACTGGATGACCTATGTAAATAACAAACAAACTGCAAATTTTATAGTTGAATGTACAATTTGAAATTAATTGTTAGTGAATGTTAAATATCTATCTAAAATATAAATGTTAAGAGTAAAAATACTAGTAAAGTTCAAGCACTTGAATGTTCACAGAAATCAAACATGAAAGGGTCTTGCATATGAGGGAATCAAAATTTTCTTTCAAAGTCAAATATTCACTCAGCTTTAGTAATATCCCATGACAGTGAATTCCACAGACTCACCACTTATCTTATTACTACCACATCATTTATTTAAAATATTTATTTCAGGAAATCTTTATATTTAACTATTATGCTGTGTGAAGAATATGTTCTGGTTTTCTGTTCTTCTGGATTCACACACAAATGTTCATTAATTGGAAGAGCAATTTAAGAAGTTAGAAAAGTAGGAACTTCAAAAAATAGCGTCTTGGATGATGAAAACAAAACCAGAAAACTTGGATTATTGAGAATGAATTGCTCTGAGCTGCTAAGTACCATAACTGATCTCTGAAACTACATAAGGTGATTGTGAATCTGCACACTGGCTTCATTAATTATTTGTCTTATACTCCATTAAGAGGTTAAGACTAGACATGAGCCAGAGCAATATACTCTGTACTTTTCCTCTCCATGGGCAGTGGAAAAACTGTCTCCTTTGGTAAGGGTTTATCATCTGTCAAGTTTCTAGAACTTTTTATTTATTATTATTATTTTGTTCTTGTTAAGTGGAATGGCAATGGGAGGTGGGGGGAGGGGAGAGAGAGAAATTCATCTTTAAAAGCACGCATTTTTCTTGGTCAGCTCTTAACACTGGTTTCCTTAGCATTAGCTTCCAGAACCCTGCTTTTGTTTTCTCAGCTATTTTCAGATGACAAGCCATGTTGTGATAAGATACATCAGGCTTTGTCAGTCAGGCAGCAAATCCAAAAATCTGAAGGACACTTTTCCCCACAAAGCCATGCTTATTTCAAGCAGTGCAGAATTTAAGCAACATTGCACAGCCTAGCTTTTGCAATGTCACTGGTCAAAATTAATCTCTGGCTCAATTCCAATGAATTCAGTGGAGTTGGGCCAAATTCATCCCAGTGTTAAACAACAAATTTGGACAAATATTTTTATTTTTGGCTTCTGTTAAAGAGTCATGTCACCTCTTACTGGCATGAATAATTACCTCAAAACTGACCTGCAAAGGTAATATAATAGATTCCACCAACTTGATCCATGTATTCACAGAGAAATCAGGCTATAAAACACCCAGTTCAGCATACAGCCTACTATAAAGTACCTCTACCAGCCCCACGCTTCTATCATCACCATAACCACTACAGCCATCCAACTTTCACTGTGAGGTAATGTCCCAGCATGTAAAGTCACAATCAGCACAGAATTTAGCTAGAGAATGGAATCTACGCAAAGGAATAAGAATGGGGATCAGCATAGATACTTACCTCTCTATAGCAGAGGTTATCAAAATGGTCTGTGGATCACCAGTGGTCCGCAAGCTCCATTCAGGTGGTCCGCAGATAGTTCCCTCTAAGGTATGCGCCTGGGAGACCGCACACAAGAAAATTAAGGCCCACCCACCTAATTAGTTTAGCCTCACAGGCATGGCTCCACTAATTAGGTGCCTGGACCCTGAAGAAGACGCACATGTAAGGTGAGGTGGTGGCCTTGGGAAGAAAAGGGGGTAGGTGGGAGGGGGCAGTGGGGTGAGAAGAGGTGGTGGGGGGAATTTTGGATGTGCAGGGCTGCGGCGGCCAAAGAAAGAGACGACTTTACCCAGCTCCGGGACTACAGCTGTCAGGGACAGATGGCCCTCCTTCCCAGCGCCAACTTGGGGGCTGCCACGGCGGGGGAGAGAGGGAGAGACACCCCTTCTTCCCAGCCCCAGCTTGGTGGCTGCCGCAGTGGGGGAGAGAGGACACATCCATCACATTAGAAAGGTAAGACTACTAATATTAAAATATGAGTTGTGTGCTTTTATTCATAGAACAAAAAACGGTTATTATTATTGGTTGTTTTTTCTTTATATACTGCTTTTATCCAAAGTGCTTTACAAAGTTAGCTAACGGTACAAACAACATTTGGAAAGATCATTAAGTGGTCTGCCGAGACCCTCAGCAATTTTCAAGTGGTCCACGGAAAGAAAAGTTCAAGAACCACTGCTCTAGAGGACTAGGGTCACATTGTTATAACAATCTCATATTATAGACAAAAGTGAAATAAACATATTATTTTGTAATGCTGGTGGCTACAAAAGATATGCATATCACCAACACAGAAAGTCTCATATTTTTTAACTAAATTGAATTATATGCAATACTGCACAACTTCATACAAATGTAGCTACTTTAAAAGTCTCTAAAAAAAATAAACGTTCCTTAAGATGTTAAGAAAAAATACTAGAACACGTTTTTCTTTAGGAAAATTCTTAACAGTCTTATGGGAGGCAGCATTTCCTATTACCTAGAGTACTGGACTGGGACTCTGGATATCTAGATGTATTCCTAGCTCTCCTACTTGCCTGCTGGGTGACAGTAGGCAACTGTTGCTCTGTGCCTCAGTTTCCCCATCTGTAAAATGAGGATAATGATACTGACCTTTGTAAAGTGCTTTGAGGTCTATGGATGACAAGCACTACACAACAGCTAGGTATTATTATTAGGAAACAAGTCATCATAAGTTGTTTGAGAAAACCACACATGGCATTACTGATACCAATCCAAAGACATGGACACAGACCCTGCTGTTCCAAGAGAACACTGGTGGAACACTTGGAACAGCGAGGTGTTCAAAAATCATGATTGGGGTCCCCCCAAAATGAGACCAATTTAAAAATCATGAGATTTAAAAAATATTAAATTTGGAGTTCTGCTGGCTTTTGCACCTGAATGGGTCATGTTTACAAGCTTATCTCTGCAATCATGAGGACCAGAAGCTTCCTTTTGTTTTTTAAATGAAAGCAAAGATTCTTGTGCATTCACATAGCTCCAGGGTTTGGACTTTAAAAGAAAAAAATATTGCAAGATACCCAATAAAAAAGTGGGAGTTGGCAACACTAAATCTGGGACCCATATGAGGTGGGCAAAGAGTTGAATTGATAGCAATTCTGAATGGCAGAATAGAAAGACAGGGCAGGATATGTGAGATTGGAAAAGCTATTTATGGCAAGAGGATTAATTGTTGTGTGTTTAAAATGAATTTTACATTGTTTGAGGGAGAAGGGGCTGATATGATGCTGATGCAATGAGTTTTCCTGGCCTCACTGAAAATGCTGGTGACCACCTAAATCCAGTGGAAACCAGAGGTCCATGACATTGCAAAAATTTGTTTCTCGCTACTCTGCATCTACTTTCTCTCAACAATAAATGATGATGTCACTCCCACACACGGATATCTGTACTGAGCTAACCTCACTGTACTGAGCTAACCATCTGGACTGACTACCTAGAGAGGCAAGAAATCCACTGGGTAAGAAGAGTATGTAGAAAAAGGGACTAATCTGGTAGTTCCATTATAGGAGAAGGAGGTGATTATTTAATTATAGATTGCATTTGTGACTTGTGCTGGACTTTACTAGTCAGGCACCCAGTTGCACCCTTTCCATAATCATTTGAGAATGTCCAAACAAGATGAAAAATGTTGATGTGCACCAGCAATATGAAGGATTGGGGAAGACTGGTCATGAAGGCCTGGGAAGAATGCCACCCACTGAACCACCAACACCACTTAAAGCAGCAGCCTGCAGATTTCCTTGTTTTCCATCCAATTTTGACCAGGCCCAGTCCTACTTAGCTTACAAAATATGGCACAATCACAGCATGAGGTGTTTTGTTTTGATAGGAAACTAAATACTCACATAAATCCCATGAAGCTTGATGATGTCAGGTTACGGTACAGTTGCCCTGAGCAGCCTTGAACTGTAGTATAAAGACTCAGCTAATATTTTTTCCCTTGAACTTAGGTTTTTTGCATGTTGAACTACACCATGACTCCTTTCCAGTTCACTTCATCCTCCCTAACTTCCCACTCCCCGCATACCGCTTTTAGGGTTGCACATCCCCCAAGAACATAGCAAAGAAGTAGCCACTCATTCAAAAGATAAAAATATGTAATGATTAGCAGAAAAAAGCATATTTGGCTCAAAATAAAGTACATTCTTGACATTTTACAAGTGAAGCGACTAAAAAGTCTAATGGAAAAGATTCATAACTGCCATTTCCTGTATATTTCTGAAATTGCTGCATTGTGCTTTTAGGAAATTTTGCATTAGCTATACATTTCTTTTCCCCTCCAGATGCTTCTCAGTCTTCAACTGCTGACATTAGAGTCTTCCAAATCAGACAGTTATCATTCACAGTGAAACTGGGTCAGAAAGGTAAAAAAATAATAATACTGGGAACAAATGTGACATGACTGATTTTTGTTCTCTCCTTTCCTTAATTATAGTCTATGACAACTCCTTTCTCGGGAAGATTTTGCAGATAATGTCATTCAGGCTCGTAGCAGTAACACTTTACTATTATCAAGTCTTCCAAAAAATGGTAATTTTTTGTACTAACCACTGCTCGCCGTTAATCTCTGGAGATTGGAGTCCACTTTAGTAGAGTCACAAATAATTTAGGGCTTATCTACACCTGCTGTACCACTCTGGAGTTTAGTGAAGACACTACCTATGTTTACGAGTGAGCTTCTTCACCTCCCCAAGAGGTGGTAGCTATGTCAACGGGAAAAGTCCTCATGTCGACATAGTGCTGTTTACACCAGGCGTTAGGTAGTTATACCAATATAAATTGATAGTGCAGACCAAGCCTTAGTCTCTTGGTAATAACATGTTACTTTTAGTTCACAGCATCAAAGCCACCACAATGCTTTCCACAATTCAGTATGCTTGGTGATTTAATGAAAGGCAGAACTACAGTACTACTAGGAAACCTGACATGTCCTCCATAAGGATGCTTATCTAATTCCTCTCTCTACTTACTATTCAACCAGTTTCTAATTTTATAACCATTAAAATTCACCCCAACCCCTTCCCAAATATATATTGGACTAAAAATTAAAATCCATAATTAAGTTGCAAATAGTTGTGTTTACACACACACAATTGCTAACCTCTCCACCTACAGATTTTTGGATTACAGGGCAAATAAGGAATGTGTCTTCATGGAGAAATAATCATGGCCCAATCCTGCAAGATACTGGGCAGTGGAAGTTAAGGGAGCTCATCATCCTGCCAAAAACCAGCCCTGTATGTGTTTTTCTCTTAAAGGGTTTTGGATCAGGTCCTTAAGTAAATGGAAAGTGTCCCACTGAATTCAATGGGCTTTAGATGAGACCTGTAATACACAGCTACATAACAAACAAACACTGCATGCATTTCATATGACACAATCCTTCTGTAATTTCCAGTACCTATAAAGAGTGAACCCATACAGGCAAATAGCGCAGACAGACAATGATAAACCTGTTAGGTTACTGCGCTATTCATTCAGAATTAAGTGAAGGTACGTGTTCAAATGTCATGCTTTTGATGTATAATCACTACAAATCATCTATAATACAGGGACATTGGCAGGTTGGGACACATTTGAAATCCCAGTTTCCTTGTCTGTACCACTAATGGCCTCTTAGGTTATTAAAACTTACAAGAACTTTAAAAAGTAATGGACTTTTCACCATTAATGCCATTTCTAGAATTTTTATAGAATACTGTAGACAATGAAAAGAAACGGTTTATTTTATTTTCCTAATAGTTCTTTTTCATCCAATTCAAGTTGCAGACAATGCAGAAAATCTTTTAAATCCAGACAGAACCCTCTGTAACTAAGAGTGGAGAGACTATCTATGATGAAAACTAACTGACAACATGCCTGGAAATTCTTAGACCCTGATCCTGCAAAGACTTACACATGCGAGCAGTCTCATTGCCATTAGTGGAACTAGATATGCATAACGTTAAGTTAGTCTTGCATAAGTCTTTGAAGGATCAGGAACTTAGATTTTAAGATCTTTGGAGCAGAGACCTTCTCTGTTTTGTCCATAAGCATCTAGCACAGGCTGGTACTATATAAATTATTGTTCATTAATCTAGCCAGTTGTACAGCTAGAAAATTAACAGGATAAAAAAGTAATTATTAAGGGATGGGGTTGAGGAGAAAGAGTACAAGTAAATAAGGGACATCTAAATGAAGCTTCAGTTTCAGATAATTTTCAAAATCAAAAGACAAATACAGATTTTGAACCTCCAAAAAAATTACCTCTGACTTTTTGAAAAGTTTTTTTTCCCTTCTTTTCTCTTGAAATGACTTAGGACCCAAATTGGAGATTGTACAATAACTGGTGTCATGCATTAATAAGACTCATTATGTCTACCTTTAGGGGATGAAGCTTCTATGTTCCTATTACTTTGCAATATGGTATATAATGAAAGATTATATTGCTATTTTCTGACAAATTTCCAATTTTTCAAAGTATGAGTCATCTCTGTCTCTTAAAATTTATGCAGGGAAATAGATCATTATAAACATCAAAAATACTCAAATATTTTTGAGCACACAGTTACAGGTGCATATTTGTAACATATGTTAGGTTTAACCTTTATAGCCCTGAGGATAAGTTTACTTGTTCATCAGCCCTCCTCAAACCCTCCTTGTCAGTCTCCACAGCTGGACAGAATACCTCCCACCTCTATCTCATCTGCATTGATAGCCAACCTTCCAGTTTTAGCTTCCAGCTGGTTCTCTTATGTATTCCTATCTGACCCCCAGCTGCCCACAACTCCCAGCTGATCTGGGAGCCAGTGGTGCGGAGGTTGTCTCAGACAAATTATAGCAATCAGTAAGTATTTCCATGGGGGGAAAAGGGAAGGAAACACAGTACTTGGCCCAGGCAAGAATCAACTTCCACCCTGCCTCCCTCCTATTGGAAATCCCCTCAAATTACTCCCACTAACATCCCTTATCTGAATTATTAAACTCTTAGAAACAGCCAGTCCTCAAATGCTATTCTCTTGGGAAATAGCCAGTTTCCTAAGAATTAGGTTTGAGAGATTTATATATGAAACTAAAATATAACCATTTCCAACACTTCAGTAGAACTTTATCTGCAGGATAACTTGATCCCAAAAGGCAACAAGAAAGAGCTTCCAGTCTCTCTTATGTCAGTGAATCCTGGCAAAAAGAGCTCCATTCCCACCATTAGGCGAAAATATACATTGTCTATTTGTACACTGAACCTCTGGATCTCCTGATTTCTTCTGCAAACTTAAAGTGTCAAATTTGACAAACTGCAGCATTCTGCTACAGAAAGGATTTATTTCCACTAAGAACCACAAGCTGTTTCATATCCTCATGTGAATTATGAATGAACTGTCTTTGAACCCAGCTTTCTGTGTGAATGACAAACTCATTTCAAATACTATGACTTCTGTGGTACACTATTAACAGCTTATTGTATACCTGCTGTTTCTTGTATCGGATCAGAATGAGAAAAGTCCTATTGCCCAAAAGTCCATAACTCAAACTGCTGTTTTACTCAAAATAGATTAGCACCTGCAATATTTTAGATATAACCGTGTCTACAATATATCCCCTGTTGCACTCCTGCCCTCAGAATTCCAGCAGAGGTGTCATGACAATGGAATCAACAGATCTGACAACTTACAGGAGACAGACTGTAACATATTTAATAAGGTCTAATTAACTACAATCCTGCGACTGTAGGAAAAGACTTAAAATCACTACGACTAAATCACACTAAGGAGAACCCATCATATGCCGGGAACTTTGTTTGATTGCTGGACTCCTGTTATGTTCCAACATCATTCAAGGTTTCTGTGTTTAGGAGTTAAAGTTGTTGGGACTGAAAGACTACAGAGAAACTCATAAAGGGCTGCTATGGAAAACCTGAATAGTTTTCTATGGACATGGGGTTTCATCCAACAGTCATTGAAATCAATGGGAGCCTTTCCACTAACTTCAATGAACACTGAAGTAGGTAAATATAAAACGTACCATAACCCAGGGGGCAGTGTGTGAGGGGTGGAGAGGGCTTTGTCTTTACTCATCATCTCATGTCCTGACTACTGCAACATCCTTGTCTCTGGCCTTGACCAATGCAAAATCTTGCCCTGTTCATATCAATTCAGAATGCCCTTGCAGCCCTGCCAAAGATCAGTTTCCTAGCCCACCACTTTGACCATGTCTCCCCTCTCTTTGCATATGTCCACCGCCTCCCCCTTCTCCAGTACATCAAACATAAGCTGTTTAACTTCACTTTGAAGGCCCTTCATGGCCTACCCAAACCCTTCCTATTCTCTCTCCCACCTCCAATCCAATGGTGCCAACCTCCATTGCCCACTTGTTAAATTTTCAAACAAGAACGTTGATTGCTTTTTCCCATGCTGCCCCTCATACTCGGGAAGAGCTCCCCATAAACATCTGCAAAGCTCCTTCAAATCCCTCCTCAAAACTCTACTTTTCTGTGATGCCTACAAATACCAGACAACAATTAGGCCGCTGGTGTGCAGAAACCACTGGCTACCAGGATGACCAATAGTCTCATTGTTTCTTTGTACTCGCCCATCTGCCTGTCCACATCTAGCTGTTGTCTAGCCTTATATTTAGATTGTAAATTCTTTGGGGAAAGGAGTGTCGTTTTGTTCTGTGTTTGTACAGCACCTAGCACAATGGAGGCCTGGTCTGTGACTAGAGCTCGTAAGTGCTACAGTAATACCAATAAATAAATCAATAAAATACTACTACTAATACATAATAATAATAATACTCAGTTTTGTTTCTTTTGCTCTGCATCTGTCCTATTTTTATTTTCTGCTCTAAGCTACAGTTTCTGCTCCAGGTGTAAAGCTTATCAAACTTCAGAATATAGTGTTTCTTGGGTTTAACACATACCCAGAATGGTCCTGGATTTGGTCTTTGCTCGTCCAATACCATCTACACTGGTGCCTGACACCAGTAGAGAGGAGGACACTTCCCAACAACTAGGTCTCCCCCGCCATTCCAACCTAATCTCATATGACCTTGAGTTTCTGCCTACCAAAGCAAAGTACCACAATGAGCATCACTCACCTACCCCAGAGTATTATAAAAGAGCACTTTTTCTTTGTACCCCTAGTCCCTTGCTTCTTCTGTCCTCTCTTAACTGTTCATCTGTCTGTCCTTAGCTGGGGAATTTTAGTTAAAATTACTAACCTTGCAGGTAAATTCAAACCATTTGATTGCAACAGTTAATTACAGCAAAGTAATAGCTCTGCTATAGTTAAGGTTAAAACCAACTTTCTGTTTAAAACTTGACTGTTCTAAGTGCTCTAAATTCCACACAGTAACTTGGATTGTCTCAAACTTTGGTGTGCTTCATTTGGATTCAGGGCAGGGTTAGTAATACATTTGCCCAAGGGGGTCCAGAAATACAGCCTCCTGAAAAAAACAAACAGTTTTTCTTAAAGTTGACCTATTCTGGCAATTCTTCCCCACCCCCCACGCAGATAGAATCCAAACCAGGGCTCAGACCATCACACCAGGGTCTCCAACACTCAAGGATTACCCCAACAGAGTGCATGGCACTCACCAGTCCTTGGGGGGAGAGCAAATTAAAATGTTATTTGAAAACAAGTTTGGTTCTCCAGTTAAGCACACATCAAGCAGTTCTAAGGCTTACACACCAAACAGATTTATTGTGCATGTGCAGAGAGGCAGGCTAACTGCCTGGAAAATTATCTCTATAAACACAGAGTTTAATCCAATCTAGGGCAGAAATCTAAAACTAAAACAGGGGTAACCTGTTCCAGTCTGCCTCTGTCAAAAGTTTGGTTTGGTTTTGGTTTTATTTTGGGGAAATGTAATCTGAGTACAGCAGAATATCCAGAAGGCACTGGAACTATTTTTTGAAAAGATAATAATCTATGCAAGCAAATGCTCTCTGGGAGGATGACTAAAGGTAGAAGACTAGGTGGGAACAGTGGAGAGGTTGGGGGTCAGGTGATGGAGACTATAGAGGGAGTGGGAAGGGAGGGGTGGAACATTGAGAAGGGGGACATGGAGATGAGTGATGGGGAGAATAGGGACAGTGGGCCTGTCAGACCCACATTCGCTTCATGTGTGTGCGCCATGATATGGGGGCCCCAGCCCGTCTCTCCCTGCCCCTCTTCATGTGATCTGGAGGCGCTTGCCATTGAGGGAGCGGGGGCAAGCCCCTCTCCCAACCCCTAATGTGAGCTGGGATGCTCCCCAGAGATGCCTGAGCCCCACTCCCTGCCCTCTGGCTTTTGGGTGGACTCCGCTCATCTGTGGCGGTCTGATGCTCCACCCCGTCCTCCTCATGTGAGCCAGGTTCTGGAAGGGGCTTGCCTTCCTGGGGATGTTTGACTCCTGTTTCCTACCCCTCAAATACCCCACAATACCTTGCAAAGCTAAACATAGCATTTGTCATCACTGAATATAAACCGTGTCAAATCAAGATACTTGAGTGTTCTACTCTGGAACAAGGTGGAGTGTGCCTTCCTGGCCCAACTAATCTGGAATGCTGTGTTCAGAAAGAAGTGAAGTGGGGTATGTCGTGGTACCAGAAAAACAAGGTAAAAAACAGGGTGATTTTAGTCTTGGGTGATATACAGAATGATTTAAACTTGTGACTTGTAAACACAGCTAGTTTGGGGGGCATATTTTGTAAATGCACCCCCTGTGTAAGGTGAATTGACACACTGTGAGAAACAGCTTCCCAGAAAGATCAGTAATATAGTAACTCCTTGGTCCCTGTACTGTACTGTTATTAACTTTTAGCAATAAAATTAGCTAAATGTGGTTATTTGGTCTCCTGAACGCTTTTCAGAACGAACCACAAGTGTAGTCAATCAACTGGCTATGCATTTTTATTGATATTGGCCATTGTGAGCCCGAATACAGGTGTACATTAAAGCTATTTTTGCCACTGTACTTGTTTTAGGAGCCATTTGCTGCACTGCCAGCATTTGGCCCAGTGCATCAGAATGAACTCGTGCTCTCCGTATAACCTGGAATGAATATTCTTCAGGGAAATTCCATGCATTTTCTGTTCATAAACAATGAAAGAGTTGTCATTTAGTACAGCAGCCTTAGGTGAACAGATTGAAGGCACAGCTGGATACATGGCCAAGCACTAGCTCTAAATTGGTACTGTATCAAATACTTGGCTTATTAATTTATGGAATATTATGAAGAATTCACATTACCTATACCACTAAAATCCCCGTCAACTATTACGACAAACCCTTGACAGAGCATTCATTTGGAGATGATGCCAATCACTGCTCAGTCTAACTGCAACAGCGTGCTCAACTTTTGAAGAGACTTATTACACTGATCTCATCTGTGTGAATTTGTTATGCAAATACTGTAAAGCAGTTATTTCGATATTTCATTCCATAAGGAGAATATGAACATAGGACACAGAACAAGTGAAAAGAGATAGAAAGAGTTAGCCCAGTATAGTTCAGGAAACTGACCCAGATGATTGGTCAGGACACACGAATGAAGGACAATAACTTGGATGGATTTTAAGCAGCAGGCCACTTAACACTAGTTAAGGGCAATTTACATCTACCAGGCATTTAACTGAGTCCAGTGTGGAGTTACATGCCTCCCATCATATAATCAATAACTCAGTGTAGAATCTCCCCTCCCAGCCTATGCTTTAGGACTCAGCTAAATTCTGAGTATTCTAACCCTCACCCCTGTGGAGAGCGAGTACACCAAGGAGTATTCAAGGGGATTCTCAGTCCATGAAGAGTTTAGGCCTCCCCTTACAGGCAAAAGGTCCGCCAGCTAAAATTCCAGATCTCATTTACATGTGGGAGCACACTCTTTTAGCCTTTATCTGCATAGGACACCAGACCCAAATTGCAACAACTACACATTTCTATATTTTCTTTGATATGAGGCTTCTAAATCCTATTCTTATATACCCCAACTGCACATACCTCTTACATACCTCCACAATGCTGCAAGGAAGGCAAACATACCTATCTGTGATACAGAGGCTCCTAAGCAAAGGGTTCTCTGTTCTTTGCAAACAACTCTCACCTCAGACCTGACAAACTCACTACACCACACCATGTCTTGCAGGGTATTTATCCATAAAGAGTAGCATGTACGGTATCTACAAAAAGCTCATAACTTGTCAAGATTCATAATCATTGCAAGAGAAATGTATGGGTAATATTTAAGGAATAATGTAATTATGTCCAAGTATGCTTTATAGACTTAGAGTAAAAACTGGTTACCCGAGGATAATGTGTCTCAGTAATAGCCCATTCAGGCAAGGGGGAGTTCTCACCCCTGCCTATTTGGCCAGTGATGAAATACAAGGCACAACTGTTTGGTCCTGCACAATACTAAGGCTTTCAACATCAGAGGCAACTGCAAACCTGAAAAGCACTTAAAGGAAAAAAAGGAACTTTACAAAAAGAGAGGGGTTCACCCTGTCTGTGAACAGAAACCAAAGGCTGTTTTCAGTACAACACAGAGGAGGGAGTAGCACTCTGTATCCAAGCACTGAGGAAACCCCTTGTGGAGAAGAGGTGCTTTCATGAATGTTTGGATCCTGATTCTTGTGAAACCAGTCAGCTCTGCAACGGACTGAACTTTGGGGAGAAAACCTACTTTATTAGATAGGAAAGGTAACTACTGATAAGTGTAGACCCAGGTGTGTGTTTTATGATTTTGTTTTGCATTTGTTTCCTCCACATTCTCTCATTTCTATTTTAACCTTTACCCTTTTTTTAAATAAATCTACTTTTGTTTTATTACAAGTGCTGTGTGGCTTACAGGAGCTGTGGTGTAAGGTAAAACTAGTAAACTGGGATACACTGCATTTTCTGGAGCAAAGGATCTGGGATTTCTGTGAGTAGTCAGAGGCTGGATATCACAGGGGAACAATTCAAAGGGAGTTGGGGTGCACCTACTGTCAACCTGCAAGGTGAAGACAGGGCTGACACAGCCCAGAGGAGAGAGCTTGAGCGGTTGAAAGGCTGGTGGTGTTAGGAAGCTGACATCCAGCCAAGGCATAGGCAAGATTCCCCTCATGCTGAAGGCAGCGGGTAACAAAGTGACTTGAGGTCCTGGGTGCCCCAAGAACTGTCACACCACCAGACCTATGCCAAATGGGAAAAGTTCCTTCCTGATTCCAAAAAAGAGGTGATCAGTCAGATCAACTGCATCCTGGAAACACAGCTCCCTATTATAGCTACAGGTATGCAGAGCAGCTGATGAGGCAAGGGGCTGGAGCAGCACAGGCAAAGATTTAAGATATTGGTTGGGGAGGGAAGGGTGGAAGCCAAAATAAGCTACCACTCTCCTCCTCCGGCCAGCCAATGAGACACAGTGAAACTTGAAAGGTGAGAGGGGGTGGCAGTGGCTCTAGCATATGCTCTTCACCTCGCTTCTCACTCCTGGGAGCAGCACATCCCATTTCTTGGCCCAACCTGCAACAATCCTCTGATTGGAGAGGCATTTTTCAGGCCAATGCTCTCCCTCCCTTCTCCCCCCACCCCGCCCGACAACTCTTCTTGGGACAATCCATTCCCTTTGCAATCCAACCAAATGCTTCCCTCAACCCTCCCCAGATGGCTGGGGGGGGGGGTATTTTTAGTACACTAAATCCTAGTGCTCCTGAACGTTTTATTTATTTAATATAGTTATAATGCCTCATCACAGGGGCTATCAATACTAACCCTGAAGATGTGTCTCTTATAAAGCACTGTGTAGTATGAAAGAAAAAATTGCATTTGCTGTAATTTTACCATTTTTGGTGCCAATAGATTTGATGAAGGATGAAAGAGTAAAGTTTAAGCAAAGCTTCAAGCTCTTAAAAGAAAGATCTGCAATAATTATCCATAGAAGCTTAGTGGAAAATTCTCTTCCACCGATTTTATTAAAAAGTAATTAGCATATGTGCAACTGCCAAAAGTTGGCAATTAGCACTGCTGCACAGGAGAGCACTGTCACTTAGTCTAGTTAGTATCCTCTAGGAACCCTATAAAAGACCAATAGTATCTGTCTATCCAGCTATCCCAGGTATTAATATGGCCCCAATACCCTAGTATCTGAGTGTGTCACAATTTTTAATGTATTTATCCTCAAGGCCTCCATGAAGTAGGAAAGTGCTACTATCCCCATTTTACAGAGGGAACTGGCCTTAGGATAGAGATAATGATGTGTGGTGTTACATTTTAAGACTTGGTTTTTATCTGAAGACGTCACAGGCAGAGTTGTGGGAAACTTTTATAACAAAACCCAAAATCAGGCCAGCCAGGGGCAAATCATCTTCTTTTGAGTTTCATAACATACCTGAAATCTAGGCCAGATGCACCCTAGGGATTGTGAAGATTTTGGTGAACCACAGCCACTTTTCAAAGGAGCCTACTGCAGGCCAAATTAGAGATTTCAACTGTGTTTTGTTTTGGAGGCTGGTGGTTGTGCAAACCCAAAGCTCACAATGAAACACAAAAACTATTTATCATTCAATTATTCAAAATATAAATGTGGTAATTATAGCCTGTAGGTAGATGCACAACAGTTAAAAACCCCATAAGTTAAAATATACAAAACATATTACGCCAAAAACAAAAACAAACACGTTCACATGGTGAACTGAAAATGCTGACTTTGGCACCGCTTTAGCCACAGGCACCCTGAAAGTTCACTACTTTTGAATATAGGAGTGACTTCAAATTCCCCCTTAACCATTACTCCCAAATTATGGGTCTTTTGCTACATGTGAGGACAGAAAGTCCTGATTTTGTCTTTAAGATACAATATATTTCAGGAGTGACAAAACATTTTAGAAATAATGCTGGAGTGGTGGCTTGGTAACGGCTAACACACTGATACATTATGCTGGAGGCACTATTACCTTTATAGCAAGAAAGAGCAGACAGTACCCAGTAAAAGAGGGAGAGGAATATACAGAGAGAGATGGGTGTAATGGGTATTGTGAAAGCTTCATATCTCTGTTTAATTTCCTTTTACTACATAATGCTGGATGTGACCTGGAAATTAAATAGAGTGTATTGTACCCTTAGTTGATAGAAGGGAAATGCTTCCTGGTTTTGATATATTTACTTTTTAATGCATTTAAATTTATAACTAATATAAAAAAGAGCAGGTAATTTAACATAATTGAAATTAAAATACAAAAGATAAAACTGGAAAAATAACAAACTAGAGATGAGACTTGTCAACCCCAGCCACTACCCCCACCACGTCCACAAATCATAGTTTGTGTAATATGCATTCAGCCTAAAAGGGAAAACACTGATCCTTTTGAAAGAAACACTTTTTGTATGCAATACGTACAGCATGACCAGGATCAGCAATAACTGGGGAATAAATGTTGCTCTTTAGTGGTTGCAGTATCTTTAAATGCGATTCATGATCAAAAGCCAACATTTCAGCAGACAGTGCACCTTGATTAAAAAGCATCACTACATTTAATGAAAAGAACTTCTATCCTTTGTTGGCAAAGAGACAAAATAAAATAAAAATAATAAAAACCCAATGTTTACACCAACTGATTTTTTAAAGGTTTCTAGGTCAGAAGAGACGTCTCTCATTTCAATACCTCATAATAGAAACATAATTTAATTCAAATATTTTAAAATTAAGGTTTAAATTTAAACTCCTTTAAAGTATCATTACTGAAAATATTTATTATGTACTGATAAGGTCCAGATTCTGCAGTATATTATGATTGGGTGGACACCTGCTGTGTGTGGCCCCATACGAGCACAGGGCATTGAACGTGTGCAATGCACTGCAGAATGGGGACCAAAAATCAAGGATAACACTGAAACCAGAGGTTCAAATCTCCAAATAAACTACAATCACAGAGCTGGTAGCATCTAGGAACGGTATTTATTTTTATTTTAGCCAAAACTGATTGTTGTGATATGTGAAATAGTGAATCAACTGTTAATTGTTTTCAGTTCATGTTTTTCCTTTTCTATGAAGAAACAAAGAAGCCAGGTAATGATTGTGTGCTAAATTGTATCTGCCTCATTTCATCCATTTTCTTTGTGTTCTAGCAGAACTGATTCACCTTTATTGGACTATATTCAATATTACACATACCAAAATGACATTAAAACACTTGCTAAGGTTGCAAAGTCAATCACTCAAAAATTAGGAAATGCCAGAATCAAGGTAGCCTGTGCAACCTTAATTTACTCCCCTTCTGTGCATGCGTTATGATAGTCTTAAGTTATATGATCACATACTATTTTTTCCATAGAACTGCCGCCTCATTCAGTGCACAGCATCAAATGGCGCTCACTTTATGAACAGCAATTTAATATTTTGTTTTATCCTCATTGTTCAATATGTGGCTGCAGGCCTTCTTTAAAGCAGGGTTTGAATAGCATGCAGTAAAGAAAGAATAATTAATTTCCTCATGAGCTTTCCAATAGCACTTTTCACTACAGTATCTGAGTGCTTCACAAATATTACTGAATTTATTTTCACAACACTCCTGCGAAGTGAGAGGATATTATCCCCAATTTTACACCAGGGCATTGAGGCACAGAAAGATTAAGGCCAAAAGTATCCACTAATATTGGGTGTCCAACATGAGATACCTAGGCCCTGATTTTTCAGAAAACTTATCCTTCTACAGGACTTAATATATTCAAAGCACAGTTCCCATGGACTTCAGCTGCAGCTGTGAATGCTCAGCACTTCTGCAAATCAGAACCCAGGGTGTCAAGTTGGGGACCAAGAACACGAGGAACACACAAATAGTGAATACCCGTGAAAACTCTGATTTAAATGACTTGTCCAGCATTACATATGAACTCTGTCACAGAGGGAGAGATAGAATCCAGTTCTCCAAAGTAGCATTTAATTGTCTTAACCACAAGATCATCCTTTCTCTTCCTGCAATCCCGTTCCCAGCACTATACACCTTTCAATTTCTGCAACAAATGAAACAGGGGCCCTGCTGACAACAGTCTGCTTCACTATACAGAGCCTTGACTCATCCCAGATCAGGTCCATTCTGTGCATTCAATGGGGCAGGAGTCCTGTAGAAAAAAATGTATGTGATCACGCAAAGTGTATCATAGCACATATACACAAGGAGTCAAATTAAGGTTGCACAGGCAACTTTCATTCTGGCTTTTCTCAACTTTTGAGTATACAACTTTGCAATCTTAATATTATTTTAATGTACTTTGTGTGTCATTTCCTAAGCTTTTAAAAAAGAAACTAAAAAACCAAATTTCATCATAGTGACACTTACATGGGTCATCAGCAGAGTGCAAACCTTTACATGAACCACAGAGACCTTCACCACTTGTAACTGATACCAAAGGATGATAATCTACCAATATATGGAATTTCAAGG
The DNA here is from genome assembly GCA_037349315.1 of Chelydra serpentina. NCBI lineage: Eukaryota > Metazoa > Chordata > Testudines > Chelydridae > Chelydra > Chelydra serpentina. Next base: position 37,860,476 of record JBAIAC010000042.1, read on the forward strand.
AATGGGACACGTTCCCAGTATATTTCATAGGTATTTGCTGAAAACCAAGGAAAGATGAGACTCAGGATCTTGGATTCCATTCAAGGCTCTGGAGAGGAGTATGCTCTAGTGGGCACATACTCTTCTGCCCATTCCCTGCAAACTTAACTCCTTCTTTCCTGTCCCCACCCCACCCCTGGCTTCTCATCCCAGTCCCATTTTCCTCACCTTGCAAGCCCCCAGTCTCCACTCCTCAGGCTCTCATCCTAGTCCCCTGGTCCAGCCTTCCTCAGTTCTCCCTACCAACCCCCAAGCTTCTTGTCCCTGTTCTACTTGCCCAGCCAGTCCCAATTCTCTGACTCCCAACTCCTCATCCAATCTATGTCAGCCCCCAAACCTCTCCTTCTGTTGCCACCCCTATGCATGCTTTCCCCATTCCCACTAACTCTCAGTTTCAATCTTGTTCCCCAGGCTTCTTGTCAAATCTCAGTCACACACACAGATCCTTGTCCCAATCTCTTTGTCCAGCTAGTCCCAGTTTTCCCCCAGTTCCTCATCAAATCTGTCTCCCTCTCCCCCCGTTACCTCCTTCTCCCCCACCCTACTGGCTCCCAATCCGGTTTCCTTGCACAGCCAGTCCCAGTCTCCCACAGCGCCTCATACAATGTCAGTCACACCCTTAACCTACTGGGTCCCAGTCTCCACCGTGGCTCTCAGTCCAGATTGCCCCAATCTCTCACCTACCTCTCCCAGTCCCAGTTCCTTTACCTAGCCAGTCCCAGTATCTCTCTTCCCTCCTGCCAACCTCCAGTCCCAGTTTCTGCACCCACCCCCAGCTTACGGCAGGTTCAGATTTTGTCCCCACTTCTTTAAAATCAGGCAGGTTCCTCCTCCATGCTGCCTGGCCCATGGTCTCATCAACAGCACAGGACAGAAAGTCTCCCTGCTCTCAGCTTCATTTACCTGGACCCAGACCCAGCAGAGCCTGCAGCAACCCAGAGTCACATGTGCATGGAGATTCCTGCTGAGCTCTGGATTGGAGCATGCTCAATGCAGAAGGAATCTTTGGGAAGTTTAGTTACTAAAATCTGAAAAGTTTCTACTGAGCATGTGCAAACCACAATTTTTCCAAGGCTTACAATTTGGCCAAAAGAAACAGCATGGCAAATTTCAGCCTAGACAGTTAAAGTTTGGCAAAGTTATAAACAACTGAACACAGACTCTTAAAATGGGAAGTGTGAGGCAATTTAAATAAGTGGTGCTACCAGCCTTGCCAACAATAAATTACATTTGCCTGTGAAATACAATGAAAATCAAATTAGAAAAAAAAAACTCTACTCTTGCAAAGAGTTATTTAGTATGGTCTGGTGCATGTTGCCCAGGTCAGAATTCCTTTGACAAGGATGGCAGTGCTATAGTAGAAAACTCAGAACTCCTCGAAAACATTATTTTACATCATTTACATAGTAGTCGTATTAGAGCATGCAGAGACACATGCGTAATGTTATTCCTTCACACTCAGATTGCAGTTTAAATGATCTTTTGTGAGAATCTTCAGCTACCATCACTCTCGTTTTCAATTGTGTTAATTAATATAACATTTCCCGAGGCTTGACAAATGTACTAAACCTCCTACCAAGCAGAGGGCCATATAAAAAGTGAAAGGAGGGCCCTAAGAAGCCCTCTGCCAGAAAGGATCCTTGGATTTTTAACCAGAGTGTTGTCACTTGGTCAGTGTTTCTCAGTTAGTGGCTTGCAACCAAGGGGGTAGGGATGGGGCACTCATGAGGCATAGAAAACTTTATTCCAATCCAAAGCAAAGAAAATCTCACCCCTACGCACCCTTATCCTTCACAGTCAAGTATTCTCTGAAAACCTCTCGAAACACACATACAAAGCTCAGAGCTGTTCCAAAGAAACTTAGCATTGCAGCTGGTCTAGAAGAAGAGATTGCCCTGCATGTTGTTTGCAACCACCTTTGCTCAAGCACTGGTATACAGGGGTAAATAAATCAACTAATACCAAGAATATACCCAGACTCCAGAGAACTGATTTCTCCTCCAATGGGAAGCTGACCTGCAAGGTCCAGATATCTGCTACTGCTCGGTGTCAAAAGAAAGGGCAATAATATACATATATACTCTTTTGCCTTCTGATTATCATGTCTCACTTTTCTGGTCTAAAACAAAGCTCTGTAAAGAAAAATGTCACTGTAGTGTTGCAAGACTACGATTACTGTACAAGAAACAAGGTACCAATTTAAGTAAACTATCCAAAATGGACATTTAATTACCATATAATGTAGTAGTTATTGCCAGTTGATTAAGATTTAATTGTAGTATATTACCATTTATGTAACAGACAACTTAGTTACTTATTAATAAGAAACCATGCATAGAAGAACAGCATTTAATATTCATAATTAACACAGATAACAATGGTGCTTCATTCTTCTTAATAAAAGAAATTAAGCTTAAGACAGAAAAGAAGAATTCTGGAAATGTATTTTTTCCTGTACAAACTGAGCCCTGGTCTACACTACGAGTTTAGGTCGAATTTATTAGCGTTATTTCGATTGATCCGTGCACCCGTCCTCACGACGAAGCCCTTACCATCGACTTCTAGGGCTCTTAAAATCGATCTCGCCACTCCACCCCCAACGAGAGAATTAGCGCTTAAAGCGATATTGCCGAATCGATGTAGGCTAGTGAGGACGCAATTCGACAGTATCGGCCTCCTAAATCTATCCCACGGTGCAACAGCTGACCGCTCTAGACAGCGATCTGAGCTCGAATGCTCCTCCCAGGTAGACAGGAAAAGCCCCGCGAACTTTTGAATTTCATTTCCTGTTTGGCCAGCGTGGTGAGCTGCAGGTGAGTGCAGATCTCATCAGCAGAGGTGACCATGATGGAGTCCCAGAACCGAAGACGAGCTCCAGCATGGACCGAGCGTGAGGTACTCGATCTGATCGCTGTTTGGGGAGACGAAACCGTGCTAGCAGAGCTAGGGTCCAAAAGAAGAAACGCCAAGACATACGCCAAAGTCTCCAAGGGCATGCAGGACAGAGGCTACAACAGGGACGCGCAACAGTGCCGCGTGAAAATTAAGGAGCTCAGGCAAGCCTACCAAAAAACCAGAGATGCAAACAGCTGCTCTGGGTCACAGCCCCAGACATGCCGCTTCTATGATGAGCTGCATGCCATTCTAGGAGGTGCAGCCAGCACAGACCCTCCCATGTGGTTTGACTCCGTATGTGGATCATCAGAACCCACAGAGGACCCTGATGATGATAATGATGCTGAAAACAGCACACAGACCCAGCAAGGAAGCGGAGAAGCCCTTTTCCCCGACAGCCAGGAACTCTTTCTCACCCTGGAGCCAGTACAGTTCGAACCCTCCCAAGGCATGCTCGATGCAGGAGAAGGGACCTCTGGTGAGTGTACCTCTGTTTAATTAATAAATGTTTTATAAGCAAGCGTGTTTAATGATTAATTCGTGGTCAGTACAGCCACAGCTACTCGAAAAGTCTGTTAACATGTTCGGGGATGGAGCAGAAATCCTCCGGGGACATCTCCAGAAAGATCTCCTGGATGTGCTCCCAAAGCCTGTGCATGAGGTTTCTGGGGAGGGCAGCCTTATCCTGTGCTCCGTGGTAACACACTCTACCACGCCAGGCAAGCAGCACGTAGTCTGGAATCAGTGCTTTGCAAAGCATGGCGGCGTACGGTCCCGGTTTTTGCTGGCATTCAAGCAACATCCTTTCTTTATCTGTGTGTGTTATCCTCAGAAGAGTGATATCATTCATGGGAACCTGGTTGAAATAGGGGAATTTTAGTACGGTGGGAATCCAGAAGGGCTCCGTCCCTGCTGGGCTGTTTACCTGTGGCTGCACGGAAATCTTCCCCGCTGGGACCCACGCGGTGGGGGGAGGGGGCATAGCGAACATTTTGCTTTGCTGTGTGTGTGTGGGGGGTGGGGGGGGGGTTGATTAGGTTCTCCCTGCATGTTAACCCGAAAACCGCCGCCCCACCTAACTTTTCAATTGCTAACCTATTTGTTTTAAATTGCCAGCCCACGGGATGTTTGTTATGGGAAATGAGGGGGTTGCTGTTTGAAAACATTCCCGCCTGTTGTGAAGCTTAAAGAAGCCTATAGAGTGTCTTACCATGGCTGTCTGCAAGCCGAATTCTGTTGCCCGCCGGACCTGCTTGTGTGATCTCTCACAGCAAACCGGCAGACCCTCAATATAAGAGGCCCAGTGCAACCTTGGACAAAATGCACATGTGATATGTAATGTTTTGTTCAAACAAAATGTGTCTTTTACATTTGTCTCCCGTTTGCTTCCTCCCACAGCTACAAATGTTTCAACGCCACCCCTTTCATCACCATCCCAGAGGCTAGCGAAGATAAGAAGTAAAAAGAAAAGGAGTCGAGACGATATGTTCTCAGAACTCATGGAATCCTCCCACTCTGAGGCTGCCCAGCAGAATGCGTGGAGGCAGACACTGTCTGAATCCAGGAAGGCAGAATTTGATCGCGCGGACAAGTGGCGTGCTGAGGACAATGACTGGCGGGCTGAAGAGAGACAGCGGCGGGATGAAGAGAGTAGGTGGCGTCAGCGTGCAGAGAGAAGGCAGGATGCAATTCTGAGGCTACTGGAGGATCAAACGGAAATCCTCCGGCTTCTGGCTGAGGACAGGCGTAGGGTTCAGGAAAGGCCGCCTGAGCCCAGACCGCCGCTACAGCCCCTGTGTAACCAACAGCCCTCCTTCCCGAGTCCCATAACCTCATCCCCGAGACGCCCAAGAACGCGTTTGGGTGGCCTCCGTGCTCCCAGCCACTCAAGCCAAGAGAACAGTCCAAGCAAGAAAGGGCTGGCATTCAATAAGTTTTAAAGTGCTGTGTGTCCTTGTCCTTCCCTCATCCCCTCCTCCACCACCCATCCTGGTGCTTCCCTTCCTCCACCACCTATCCCGGGAGACTGTGTCAGTTACCACCATAGTCCCCCCTCTGTGTTTTACAAATTAATAAAGAATGCATGATTTTTAAACAAGAATTACTTTATTTCCTCTGCAAGCGGTGATCGAGGGGGGGAGGGCAGGGCGGTTTGGGTAAAGGGAAGTAGAGCGAATGAAGGGGCGGGGCTTTTCATTACTGGGGAAAAACAGAACTTTCACACAGCATCCTGGCCATTCATGAAACTTGTTTTCAAAGCTTCCCTGATGCGCAACGCACCCTGCTGTACTCTTGTAATAGCCCTGGTGTCTGGCTGCGCATAACCAGCGGCCAGGCGATTTGCCTCCACCTCCCACCCTGCCATAAACGTCTCCCCCTTACTCTCACAGATATTGTGGAGCGCACAGCAAGCAGTAATAATAATGGGAATATTGTTTTCGCTGAGATCTAACCTAGTTAATAAACTTCTCCAGCGAGCTTTTAAACGGCCAAATGCACACTCCACCACCATTCTGCACTTGCTCAGCCTATAGTTGAAATGGTCCTGACTACTGTCCAGGCTACCTGTGTATGGCTTCATGAGCCATGGCATTAAGGGGTAGGCTGGGTCCCCAAGGATAACTATGGGCATCTCAACATCCCCAACGGTTATTTTCTGGTCTGGGAAGAAAGTCCCTTTTTGCAGCAGCTGAAACAGACCAGAGTTCCTGAAGATGCGAGCGTCATGTACCTTTCCCGGCCATTCCACGTTGATGTTGGTGAAACGCCCCTTGTGATCCACCAGTGCTTGCAGCACTATTGAAAAGTAACCCTTTCGGTTTATGTACTCGCTGGCTTGGTGGTCCGGTGCCAAGATAGGGATATGGGTTCCGTCTATCGCCCCTCCACAGTTCGGGAAGCCCATTGCTGCAAAGCCATCCAGTATGAGCTGCACATTTCCCAGACTCACAACCCTTGGTACAAGCAGCTTGGTGATCGCCCTGGCTACTTGCATGACAACAGCCCCCACTGTAGATTTTCCCACTCCGAATTGATTCGCGACTGACCGGTAGCTGTCTGGCGTTGCAAGCTTCCACAGGGCTATCGCCAGTCGCTTCTCTACTGTGAGGGCGGCTCTCATCTTGGTGTTCTGGCGCTTCAGGGCAGGGGAAAGCAACTCACAAAGTTCCATGAAAGTGCCCTTACGCATGCGAAAGTTTCGCAGCCACTGGGAATCATCCCAGACCTGCAGCACTATGTGGTCCCACCAGTCTGTGCTTGTTTCCCGGGCCCAGAATCGGCGTTCCACTGTATCAACGAGCCCCATTACCACCATGATGTCCACCTTGCGGGGGGGCCTTTTGAGGTCTGTCTCCATGTCCTCATCACTCTCCTCAGGCTGATGCTGTCTCGTCCTCGCCTCCTGTTGCTCTAGCAGCTCCCGGTTCTCGGTCTCCATATACTCCTGGACAATGCGCGTGGTGTTCATAACGGCCATAACAGTTGCGGTGATCTGATCGTGCTCCATGCTTCCCCCGGTACGCTGTTTGCAGGACAGCAGAGTGGGAGCAGAAGCGGCGGGTGGATAACAATGGTGGCAGCAATATGGCGCCCGCACGAAAAAAGGCGCGAAAGGATTTTTCGCTCCCCCCTCAGGTGCTTTCACGGAGGGAGGGGGGAGCAAGGGTTAGGCTCATTTCCTTCTAGCTGCAGATAGTACAATATGCCGTGAGCAGGGGTTAGGCGCCTTTCCTTCCAGCTGCAGATGGTACAATAAGCTCTACTGACCCCCTCAAGGATTGAACTCGCAACCCCGGGTTTAGCGGGTCAACGCTCATACCGCTGAGCTATCCCTCTGCCCGTGTTCCAGGCAGTGCTGAATCTCCCTTAAAGAAAACGTAAAAAAGCGCCCCCGGCCAGCCACACCAAAGGCCGCCGGCCAGGAGCACTGTAATGTCAAGCATATTGTACGATCTGCAGCTAGAAGGCAAGGAGCTTCTCCTGTATGGTCCCGCGACCACAACCATTTATGGCATAGTGCACGATCTGCAGCTAGAAGGCAAGGAGCTTATGCTGTGCAGTCCCGCGACTACCAGCCTCAGGCGGAATGGCCCCCTCAAGGATTGAACTCGCAACCCCGGGTTTAGCGGGCCAACGCTCAGAACGCTGAGCTATCCCTCTGCCCGTATTATACCGTGACTGAATCTCCAGTAGACCTAATGTGAAGGCGTACGCTGGAGATGTACGGTAATTGTGAGCTGAGCAGCCTTCTGTAGCCTTCTGTAGCAAACATGGAAAGCACGCAGACAAGGCGCGAAAAAGATTGCTTTCAAGGAGGGAGGGAGGGACGTTTGATGGCCTGATGACATGTACCCAGAACCACCAGCGACATTTTTTTCTGCCCCATCAGGCTTTGGGATCGCAACCCAGAATTCCAATGGGCGGCGGAGACTGCGGGAACTGTGGGATAGCTACCCGCAATGCAATGCTTCGAAGGTCGATTCTAATCTCGCAACTGTGGACACAGACAATCGACCTCATGGTCTTAACGCTCTTTAGTGGGGACACACACAATCGATTCCATTAATTCGGGTTTTAATATATCGACTTCTGTAATTTCGACCTAGTTCTGTAGTGTAGACGTACCCTGAATGTGTCTCTAAACAAGTACCTGATTTCAGAAAATGTAATATCAATAGGATTTCAAATCCCTTATGAGTCCTTACTTATCCCCTTCAAAATCCTATAGGCATAATGACACGCTATTGTCAGTAGTGTAACTATCTGAGAAGCCAGTGGTAGGTTCTGGACTGAATAATTCATCTGCCAAACTATTGATCCTACTTCCTCTTCATAAGAAATATGTTATTAACAGTATTTGATCTTTAAAATATAGAAGATCAGTCAAGGCTGTCTTAATTTTTCCTGAAGATGTCATAAAAGAAACTTGCTTAGAAATGACAGTGTGGGGTTTTCTAATCAGTTTTGGCTTCTAACATTTTGTTTTATGTCCCTCGTTGACTGATGTCTGTTAAATGTTGAAGCTCAGAAATAATTTATATTCTTAACCTAGATGCAGCTCTGTGACAGACTATCAAATGATGGAGAAAAAAATCCTTGTACATCAGGTACGTTGCTAGAAGTAGTTGGCGGGGGGGGGGGGGAACAAAACTCCCTTTTAATAACCTAAGGCAGGCCTGCACAACATGCGGCCCGCGTGAGCTCACTGTGTGGCCCACGGGCGGGTGAGTAGGCAAGCCAACGGCCGGCTGGCCGGCCGACAGGCAGGCGGGCTGGTGAAGAGGCCAGTGGCAGTCTGGGGAGTGAGGGTGAGCCAGTGGCAGGGGGCGGGAGCAGCGGCAGAAGGTAAGAGGCCAGCAGCGGGCATGCAGGTGAGCTGGCAGCGATTTATCTACAATTGTATTGATTGACTGTTATGTGCAGTAATATAGTGACCCCTGGGGGGGTGAAGAGGGGTGTGATGGTGGGGCCGAGCGGGGAGGAGGCGGGTCCTATTTTATTGCTGTGATCTGGTCACCCTATGTGCGCTGTTTCTTTCCCCCTCTATAGGCTTCCACACTCCAGCACTGGGGAAGAAGGGGTTGTTTCCATGGGGCGGGCAGCGCTGGGGTGTGGGGGTGTTTCCCCAGGGCCGGGGGGTCCAGCCCTCAACTGTTTTCTTTGGAGTAATATGGCCCTCACCACTTTACGAGTTGTGCAGGCCTGACCTAAGAAAACTAGTAGTGCATTTGTTATTCAAGATGCTAGCCAAGTCATCACAGAAATAAATAAATGATAATTAATAGCCTTCATTCTGTATGCTACAGACAGGTTTTTCATTGTCAACAAATGCTACCTACAATACTCGTAATTCTGTAATAGGTATTCAAATATGATTCACTTTTTCACTAGAGATAAGAGAATTAGGAGAAAGAGTTGCTTGATATGAAATGCCATACAATAGCTACCCTATATCCAAATGCAGTGGGGTTTCTTACTTTTATTTGGATCTTCCATCAGTGTCAGACCACCCTTCTTAGGTGCCCGATAATGTTAGTGTTATAAAGGGTGGTATAACAAAGGAGGAATACCAGAACTCCTGTACACTGAGCATTCTCTGTAAGAGCCTAATATGCAGAAAGGACAACTGCATTAGAGTGTTTGCAGTGGCTAATAGATTCAAACCTAGGCACTGATGGTCAATTTTTGGTGTGAAGGTCAAGGCAGGCCATGGATTTACTACGAGCAACCAATTTCACGTGAATGAAGTGACCAAAATGGCTAGTTTCGTTTAAGAACACAGGGCTAGTTCCTCCACTGCTGTAAACTGACATAGTTGTAATATCATTATGTCACTTTATACCAGCTAAAGATCTGGCCCATGCAATTTACAAATAAGCAAAGGTCATCCTAGCCATCATTTCTGCCCTTTTTTTCAGTTGATCTCATTTCATTATATCCCTGAACTCAGTCTCAGAAACAAGTGTGTGTGTCTCAAACTCAGTTCCTGGATCACCTTCACTATGGTATATTCAATACTTTTAACTACATTTGCATGACTTAATTCTTTACACCTAGTTCTGTGCTCTCATTTTTAAAGTAAAAAACCTCTTTAAATAGGTTTCAAACAAAAAAAATGCTTTTCAACAATAAAATTTGTAAAAAGTAGATTAGGCTAATACAAACCAGTTTTTTCATTCTGGTGCAGTGATCTGCCTCTGGTCATCACTAACTCCCATTTCATGAAAACTGAACATGTAAGTTGTCTTGTTTTGGTGTCCTATAAAAACCTTCCTCCCAATACAATTACATTTAACCCATGGCCAGGTGGCAGCGATCAACACTTCATATGGTACTCCAGATTAATTTTATCATACCTAAGAAGCCTTCTCCATTGCAAGACTCTGATTCTATGATTTGCAGTATCTTACATTAACACCACTTGTTGTGTAATTTACCCCTCTGACACTACTACATAGAATCAGATCTGCAGCAATGCACTGGCCTGATACCAAGGCCACATCCCTATTCAGAGCCACTGCATAAGGAAACCACCAGGCCTTGTATGAGTATCCAGGTGTCTATTCAAAGTTGTCTGGTTAAGTTGGGTTGGTGTCAAATTCTCAGGAAAAGGACCTTACTCCAACTCCTAACATGTCTGAAGGGGCAGAATGAGGGGGGCCATCACCCCTCCCCATTAATTTTTACCTCCACTGAGGGAAATCTAATCCATGCTGCCAATTCAAGCTGCCACAGTTGAAATCATATGAACTGTAGATGCATCAATTGCATCAAAGCCCAATGTTGCCTGCACATGGAGAGGTTTATTCTCTGCTGATCACCTGTTACAGAAGGCCGAGATCAATGGCCCGAGTCACAGAAACAACTGATCTGCCCAGCCTTCTTTCTGGTTCTGGATCTAAAATGGAAATGAACTTATAACCATGGGGAAACCCAGCTGTGGGTTTTGAAAGACTGAAACCTACCAGAATGCTAGGTTGGAGATGGGAGTGACCCCTAGTAAACTATTTAGCATGTGTTTAGGTTCTTTTATTGGTTTAATATGTTTTCTCTATAAGGCTATTATAAGAATAAATGTGCTTGCTTATAAAGAGCTGTGTGGTAACTTATAACTGCAGACAATACACAGGTGAAAGCCTTCGGAGAGAAAGCAAAGCACAGGCATGGACCTGTTTAGGCGGTCTGGCTTGCTGGGGATATCACAGTGTAATATAGGGAGCTGTGTAGCCTTAAAATCTCCAGTTAGGAGGAAATGAGATGCAGGTCTCCACCCAAGAGAGGTGCCAGCTGGAAACCCTTACTTGGGTGCCCTCAAGGTGCCAGCTGGAAACCCTTACTTGGGTGCCCTCAAGGGACCAAGGAGGGGGATACAGGTGCACTCACTTATCCTGAACTGTGAGGTATCTTACAGTGTCCATGAACACAGAAATCTCCTCAGAGAGCAAAAGAGATTACATTTTGGCAGTGAGAAACTACCTTCTATGCCTAGCATCCTGCCTCAGCTCACTCATACAGCAGTACCAGGAGAGTTTATAACACACATTTCTTGCAGTCTGTATGATCATCACCAACAGTGCCCACAGAAAAGAAAAGCATTTAGTTGGAAGCTAACAACCACCATTTATTAAAGGCAGCAGCATCACTGTCTTTGGATGAAGAGTGGAGTGGATTTTAAATAATATTTTTGGATGCTGAATTGGAAAGCCTGGAAAATAATATTACTTTAACCCCTTATGAACTCTAGGAGAAAAAGCTTTCATCTTATAATAATCACACACACAACTCCATGCTCTGCCACCATGCCAGTCTGTTACTACTAAATTGGGAAAAAGAAGGAAACATCACATTACTAAGGTTAACTTCATAGAAATACCTCAGCACAAATACCATCTGTGCATTGAATTTTTTATTCAGATTTTAAGAGCATAGAGACTAATGCTTTAAAATATGTATGTATCAAACTGTGAACTGAAAAAAAAAAAAAGCCTTGAAAACCATTAGTACTGTAGTCCAGATTAAACAGGAATACTGGAGTGAACTTGGAGAGAGGGGGAAATGGAGAGAAAAGAACGCAGAGAAAAAAGAAAAAGCTGTTTTCAGAATTGGGAGTGTTAATACAAATCAACAAAAACTGAATAACTGAAAGGTAAGGCTTTTATCTGTGTTCAGGGAAGTTCTGCAGAGGTTGGAGTGTGAGGGACAAAATTAATCAGGATAGTTCACAAAGTTCATTTGAGTTACTGCATCTCATTGTGTTTGTCATGACAATTTAAATTGGAGGGGGGAAAGCATATATTTGTGCTAAAGAGAAGCCCATGTTATGATGTACTATATTAGGGACAGGAAATCTCACTTTCAAATCCACTATGTACTATTGGGTTTGAAATTAGGAACTGTTTATTATTGTGATTTTTATGCCAAAATTTTGATGCTTGTTTTGGTAAGATAGATGCTTATTGGGAATGCTAATGTTCATAATACACCATTATTGCTGAATATGTAATAGATTTGATGTAATAGCAAAAGTACTTGTGCCAATTTAGTTTTCAATAATTAGCGTATCTTCCATTAATAAGCTAGCGTATTACTTTCTCATTAGAAATACTCTGTGTGCTTATTTAATGTTCTCTAAAGACTTATGGGAACTAATTTTTTAAAGCGATTTAGTTCTCGTCTTAAGTTTCAACAAAAAATATGAAAAAGCATACAATGGAAGCAAGCACTTCAAAAATTACAGTATGCAAAAAAGAGCCAATCATTTTTGTTTGCTTAATATTGGAGTTGGAAAAGATGCTGGACCTGATTCTCCATCCCTTTACATAAATGAAGATAGTGGAGTTGCACTTGGATAGAGATAGTGTAATAGGACTGAGAATCAGGCCCACGTTGTTCATTTGCTAATGTTTTCATATTTATTTTTTACTTTAATTCCCTTTGGAGGAACATTACATGAACTTTCTATTTTAGTGCAGTGGTATTGGCAATGACAGCTAAAATTTTATAATCTACTGAATGATCATAGTTTAGAAATATCATATTCTAGGCATTTGGTCAAACCTTCTATAATTCAGTTCATGACCCACAAATTTGGGATTGCTGGTTCTCAGTAATAAATATAGGGACAGATTCAGATACCTTTTACACCCACTGAGTAGTACCTTACTCCACTAACTTCAGAGGATAACTTGTCATATAAGGTGCAACTCAACATGAATTAAGGGTAACTTAATCTGGCCCTTAGCTTTCAATATGCATCAGGGAAAAGGGCATAATTCCTTTCTGAGTATACCACATCAGGGAGAAGAAAGAAAAACCAAATGTGATTCAAGTTTGAACTAAAGCAGAAGTTCCCAAGAAAGGCTTCAGTAAAAACAATGTTTTAAAATTACAAGCATTCTTCTGATTACTGAGCAAACTTAATCTGCAATGAGTTCTGGACATGATTCAACCTTCGGTACTGTCAAACTCCATTATGCACAGTGGCACATGTTGCAAGAAACAATGGATGAGTGTGTTAACCTTTAAACACATATGAACATTCTATTATCTATGGAAAAGAGAGGACTGACAATACTCCTTCTGTCTGGAGGAGACTGCTGCTAACTATTCCAGTTTATTTTAGTTTAATAATATTAAGCCAAAAACAAAACACCAATGGACTCAAGCCCCCTCTGCAATGAACATAAAATGCAGCAGAATTGCTACTGTTTTGGGGGCTATAGGAAGGGACTGAGCAGACATTTTTCAGCCCCCTTCATGCTTAAAGCAAGCTCTTCAATTGCTGTCACAATGAGAGCATGATAGGAGAGGACATTGTGAATGGCATGTATGGATAGCTAGAGAGCGTGACAGGGTCAGGATTGGCACGAAAAGACTGCTTCCTCCCTATACCATTTCTATTCCACCCCCCCACCACCCCACCCACCCCCGCCATACTAAGGGGGTCATCATAAATCAGGCTTTGCACAGCGAACCACAACTTCACCCAATATTTGCAAGGCTGAGTTATTTCCAAGAAATCTGCAAACTTCTAGAATAAAAACCATTTAATTTAATCATCTTTTTCATTGCAGGAATTGACAGTTCCAAACGTTATAAAAAAGGTGAAATAGCAAAAGGTTCTCATTATTAATGTCAGTATAATGAAAATTAGATTACAGGGGTTCTTCTATAAGATGAATGTTATATTTGTAAAGAAATACATATTTATATGACAATTTAAACTGTAATAGCTACATATGGCTATGGCTACCCAAGCAGCATCTGTAAAATATACCTTCCAACTATGCTAGACCAGGAAATTATGCTCCATCTTGTCAGATGAGGACTTGGCCCCAATCATTCATGCAACTCCAGTCTCAATAATTACAATGCACTGAAGCTGGAAATGATACCACAGGCACTGATATGGCAGCCCATTGACTAACCAAAACAGGGTATCACAAGCACATCACTCTGGTGCTTTGTACACTAGCAAGCCATCAAATATTATGCCAAAATTTAAGTCTTGGTCTTAATCTACACCACCTTCAACAAGTAGGGCCTGGGCTATCTCCGGGACTCTTTTTCCCTGAAAGATTAAGCCCAACCACATTAGCTGTTTTCCACTGGATCAGTCATAAGTGGGACTAATGAGAGCAGGAATGAGAGACATCTCTGTGGCTAGTCCACAGCTTCTAGAACACTGTTCTACAAGAGTTAACAATAATCATGAGCCAGGACAATATGCAAAACCCAGATCTTCAACCCAGCTTTCCCACACAATAACAATGATCATCATTTTTAATAATCTCTATGCATGTGTGAAAAAAGGAAGTTTCAACAAGGTGCATGTTACTTTACTTTTGAACTATAACACAATTCACATACCATTGTGAAGAGTACATATAATGTCTAGATTAGACAATATTCATAACTAAAAAAGTGCTTACACTTCACCATTTATGCTTATGAGCTCTCTGCACTTCATTTTGCTGAGATGGGGAAACTAGTATGGTTAGTGTCACTTTTTTAAAGTCAGTTTCATTTTCTGGTTCTCGGTGTTACTGTGTTTGGTTTACAAAGGTGCAAAGAGGTTGGGGGGGGTTTCTAAACAAAGGGTTTTCAAGTTTCGTTTTGCTTTTAATGTAATGAAAATCTCTCAATTCAAGTTACATGCTTTGAAACCCTTAATTTATTTTTAATTTTCATTATAATAACTGAATGATAAAGAACAAGAGTGTTAGATTTTACATAGTACATTTTGTCATTATGTTTAACAAAATTGATGTTCAATGACTTTCATAGGTTTATGAAACCTTCTTCCATTAAGATAGTTGTGCCCAAAGCTGGGGAAACTGGCAAAAATTATGAGACAACTTCAAGGACAGTCCTCAGCCCACCCACCCATACAGATTTTGTATTGCCCCAGTTTCTTAATCAAAATATTGTGCAGTAAGTTACTGATTCAGAGCGATCTGGATTGGTTGGTAAACTGAGCGCAAGCAAACCATATGGGGACTCTATCCTGGAAAGCAGTGACTCGGAAAAGGACTTCAAGGTCATTGTAGATAATCAATTGAACATGAGGTCCCAGTGCAATGTTGTGGCCAAAAGGGTTCATGCAAACCTTGAATGTATAAACAGGGGAATCTTGAGTAGGAGGAAGGAGGTTATCTTATCTCGGTATTTGGTACTGGTGCATATACTATTGGAATATTACATCCAGTTCGGATGTCCACAATTCAAGAACGATGTTGATAAACTGAAGAAAGATTAAAGGATTGGAAAATACGCATTACACTGATAGACTCCAGGAACTCAATTTCTTTAGCTCATGAAAAAGAAGGTTAAGGACTGACTTGTTCACAGTCTAAAAGTACATCGATAGGGGAACAGAAATTTGATAACAGAGGGCTCTTCTGTCTAGCAGACAAAGGTATGACAAGATCCACAACCACTGGCATTAAACCTAGACAAATTAAGACTAGAATTTCTTAAGAGTGAGGATAACTAGCCATTGAATCAATTTACCAAGGTTTCATGGGGGATTCTCCATCACTGGACATTTTTAAATCAAGATTCTTTAAAAAAAAAAAAAAAAAAGACAGGTTCTAGTTCATATAGGAATTAGTTCAGGGAAGTCCTATGGCCTGTGTTACACAGGAATCAGACTTGATCATAATGGTCTCGTCTCACCTTATAATCTATGCATCTATAAATATTCACACACACATACATACTAAACAGCCATAACCTTCTGAAATCTTAAAAATGTATCTGAATTTAGAACCCAATCTTTCTCCCATTGAAGTCAATGGCAAAACTTCCAACAGAGTCATGCTTTTGCTATACTACTGTTTGTTTTCTGATCACTGTCAGAAGCATCTAGATTGCATGAAGTTCATACAAGCATACATTTAATACTTATTCTAACTGTGATACTATTTTTATTTGAAAACCAAAGGTATATATGCTCTATTTAGTTCATGGTTGTACAATATATTGTACTTTCAAGTAACTTAGTATTTCACAAGCAGAATGAATGTAGCTGAAAACAAAATAGCTAGCATAAATTTGACAGCATACTTTCTTCTGTCAAGCCACATGATGTTAATAAATAGAACCAATATATACATACGGAACTATTAACTGTATATTGTACAAGAACGAAAGGAGTTGCTAACTTATGGCAACTTGATTCCAGTTAGATGCAAAGCAATTTCACCCAGCATCACATGAGCATTTAATGTGTCCCTGATAATTCTAAACTAAGCATCAGAGGTTCAGGACCACATATGAGCTTCATAGCTATTTACTGAACATCTGTAAGATTTTTACTTTAATACATTTGTACTTTTGTAATATTTTAAATTTATAAATACTTTATATACTCTAAGCTATGAAAGGAGTAACAAAGCTATGATTCAGTTAACTATTTATGGCCCTTTTTGGTACCACTGAACAGATCACAAGTGAAGAAGCTATGCAGTGCTTCAAATACATAGTGACTCATACTCTGCACTCATTACAAAAGTGAAGGTAAAGATTGCAGCTGCATATCTCATCAAGAAAATGGGATGGGGAAATCAGAGGGAGAAGTATACTCCTGGCAAAAATGGCAAATCCTGGAGCATATAATCCAGTGTTAAGCAACCAGTCACAAGACATCTTGGCCTTGATGCCTACACAAAGCACTATTCCTGGCCACACCAGTGCAACACACATGAAGGCTTCAGTCTATCTAAGGAACACACAGTGCTGCACGTACATCTTCCACTCCATCAATCAGACCTGGATATATGGGCTATTCTACCACTCAGAGCATATCTAGCAATGATAGATTAACAGTGGTGGAGGGCTAGGGATTAAGGAACCCTTCTCTCCAAATCCCGTTGTAGCAGTTGCATATGATCATGTCTCAACTATGACCTCTGTATGCTGGAATGTCATTCCATAACACAGTGAGGGCGTCGCTGCCTACACATCAGGGATGTGGATGCACGATAGGATTAGAGAGACGACAATAATTTTTCCATCTCCTAGAGTGGGGAGGCTCTGTAAATAGTCTGCTGCTGCACATTGCTTGTTATTTCAGTATCTGACCTGAAGTACTGTATCTTCCCTTAGCTAGAGTACCAGCTGTGCACAATAGTCATGAGCTAAGAAACAGACTATTGGGAGTCGAGCTATGATTTGTCTGCGCACATCTATCCTAAAGATAGTGAATACGGAATATTCCATATAAACATGCTTATTTCACCCACAAGAACTGCACACCAACCTTATCATAGGAGAAGAGCAGCCACCTTAGTAATGAATCGAGCCATTTGTTTCATCTATTAATTTTACCACCACCTGGAGCACATTACCTGTTGCTCAGTTCACTCCCAAGTTTCCTATCTGATAACTTCATTGAAATTGAACATTGTGGAAAGGGGTGGAAAGGATTATTTATTCATTCTTTAGTTACCCAAAACTCAGAGCTCTTTGGGAGGGCTCAGAATGGGGGAGATGGAACTGGGGAAGACAGGATTTCTTTTGATGCATGAATTAGGATTTTCCAAGATTTCCAGGGAATTTCGGGGATGGGGGTTGATTCAGTCCTACAACCATAATTTCCGATGAGAGCCAGTCAACTGAACAATATTCTAAATTCCAAACTTAGGAACCACCATGTTCAAACCGTGGCCACTAGGGTTTATGTTTCTCATGCGAGATACACACCTCCATTTTGACTTGCACTGAACACTGGCAATGGCTACAACAGCTGTTTCCTTTTGATAAAAGGTTGAAGCACATCCATTTGCCAATTACAAACTCTGCAAATGTTTCACAAATTACTTTCAGGAATCTGTTCCGGTTGATGAGTTTTTCCATCTCTATAAAAGTATTTACCAAATGATTCAATATTCGAGATTTCCCTAGTGCAATCAACACAGGAGGGGGGAGTCTTTAAAATAACAATGACACTATATTACAGATACAAGACAAACCCCTTCTTCCCCACTGAACTCACAGACAATGCAGAATTTGGGCTACAGCATGCATTCTATGTCCACCAATACCAAACAGAAAGGAAATAATCCCAGTTTTCAAACAAGAGGACAGAAATTTAGTTAGCACATATTGTCTTATGGTTTCTTATAATGCCATCACCTTAACATCCAAATGCTTCACAGGAAAATAGGTAAATTCCATCTGCAGAACAAGAACCAGTGTTAAAAATCTTTTTAAAAAGACCGACATCCAGTACTCTGGATGGGCGACTTTTAAAATGGACTACATTAGGGCATACTCTTGTGGTGGTTGGTGAATATTCTGAAGGGGCCAAAAAAAATAAACGAACAGGAACCATTCAGCTCAGTTTAAACAGCACTTTCTTCCAGTACAAGGCACATGCCGCAATTAACACACACCCATAATAGCTTTTTCTTCTAGTAACACCACAAGGATGGCTGTTTCTAGTGAGTAAATTGCACCCATGGAAGGACTAGACCATATATCAGCTGCAACTCAGAACTGTCTCTCAAACTATTCTATCCTAACAAGTCTCCCAATCACTCCTTCCCTCTCCTAAGTCTTTTGTGGCTGCCTTAGCCTAAACTTACCAATAAATCATGGTAAATTATATAAAGTTTAACTTCAGAGCCACAATAACTCCATTACAACAGATGATGTAATTTTGTCTTCTGTTTTGAAAGGACTTTTAATATCTTCAAGACTTGTGTGTCTGGATTTCACTGAAATAAATTAAGTCAAGCAAGGTTTTGCTAGTTTCTTAATATACTGACGTATCTCTCTCAAATGTGCTCCTTACACAGAAGTAAAGCTATCTCAAGCAGTTGGGCTCTCAAGATTTCACATGGAAGTATCTGTAGAGGTTGCAGAAGGCTAACAGGTCACATCAGATAGTTTTGGCCCTACTTTTATAGGGCCTTCTGCTCCTAAAAGCAACCTTTTCTAAAAAAAGAAAAAGAGAGAGAGAGGGATCAGCTGCAGACTATTTGGTTCTGATTAAATACAGGACCATTATTCTGTAAATGCAGAGCTATTTAGAAAGCAGTACTATTGCACATTACCATCATTGTACTTGTTGCTACCTTGGAATGCGACAGGAGTCCTCCTCTTTCTCTGACCTTCAAGGCCATAGCTACTGAAGTGACCAGTGGAAACATGTAGGGCAAAGAACAGATGGAAGAAAGTTAATGTAAGTGGAATACTGCACAACCAAATGTAACTCTTGGGTACAGGAGTAATCACATCCACTCTCCATACCCATTATTTTGAGAGAGTTCACTTCTGAAGCACTGAATTTTTCAACTCACCAATGCGTTAACTATGCATGCAACTAACAGCTACCATTCAAAAATTATATCATAAAAGATCCCAATCCTAAACATATGTCTGAGCCAGAAACAAACGCTGCATTTGTACATCAATTTAGCAGCTGCAGATTTCCATAAAAGTACAAACAAGATCTGACCTATCACAATATGGTGCAATTTTTCTTAAAAATAAAAATAAAAGCAAAAATAAAGTAGAGTAGAAGACAAATTCTCAGACTGCCACACTCCTAAAATAAAGATTCATCCTAGTACAGTACGAAGAACACCACAAGAAAAGGCACTATATAAAAGAGTCTAACTGTGGCACACATGCAGTAAAGATGGAGGCTAGCCAAAACATTTCCAAAAGAACATTGTGTATTTGATTTAGAATGCAAATAGAAAAAGAAAAGATTTGTCTTACAGTTTATAGCTCTGCCAGGTTCCACAATGAAATGTACTTGTTTTTAATATTTATCATGCTTTGAAATAGTGAAAACTGTTTACTAATTCACAGTCAACATCTCTCTGCCTATAAAATCAGCATTTTATGTCTGATAGTCTATATTTAATATACAATAATAAACTGCCTCGAGTTTTATTTAATGCACGATGCTTCAAAGTCCTTCCAAATGCACAGCAATATCTATACATAACCTATATAGAGACTCTGCAAAGCCAGACTCTTAATTTAGCATATCTTCAGTTACTCCCTGTTCAAATACAGTACATTACAGGATATGTTGAGAACTCTTGGGTGGATTTAGCCTATACTATAAATGTAGCAGTCACATAGCAAACTTCCACAGACTTTTCTCAAAATAGCTACAGTGCAAGATGTAGTTAACTTTTATGAAGCCAATGTTTTAAGAGGATATTATAGATAATTTCATATGCAACACTTATCTGTTGGTACACTGTGGTACAATGATGGCTCTTTACAAAAAAGGTACTTACATTATTATTCACAGGTGTTAGCATAGCTTCGGAGCACTGATTAAGAATCATTGTTATAAGAAGAGGTGTTTACATTTCCTCAAAATATCCACTCTTTAACAGTGCTTCCTTTTCATGTACACAGCTTTCAAGTTATAGCCCAACAGTACTGGAATTTTAGACTTTTGGTTTCACTTCTAACTGGGAAAAGAAGTTCCAAACAAGCCATTCCCCCTCCCATAAGGCAGAGGTAAACCCAGTTCTCTCTCAAAGATGCAGTCAGCTGCAACAGACATATCTGCTTAGATGAAACATGCCACAGTAAATGATGACACTTGACTTCCAACTACAGAGATCTTGTTTGCTTATTAGAGGAAAGCCAGGAGCCTGATTATATGTACAGAATGATTTACATTTGTGGGGCAGAACACAGGGTAGGTTCTGAACAACATGTACTAGTGCAGAAACAGAAGCCAATTTATTCTAGCAACATTTTTAAATGTCCAAAGAACTGCTATTCAAATAAGAACAAGAAACATTTTTCTGTTTTTAAAATATCTACCAAGAATACAAAACAGAGAGGACAGGTAGCACATGAATGGAAAATTACAGACATCTTCTAGAAGAGTGAAAAATCTTGGATTGTGATTATTTTAATCATGCTCATATAGAGATTGATCTGTTATTAGTGGATATATATTTATATAATCTAAATGTAAACACACCACTCAATTAAAGACTGCCTCTGAAGGCAGAAGACTGTTGACTAAACTTGTTGAAAATATTGTTAAAATAGAAAACTAATGTTTGAGAGCAAAAAACACAGCCTAATACAAATGTTAAATAAAGGATTACAGGCAATGCACACGAATTTTGGACTTGAATTTCAATACATAATCCAATCCAATCCAACCATCTGTCGACCAGTTGTGTAGCAAAATCAAGATTTGGGGTAAGCTCCAAAAAGGACAGCCAAGTTACATTATTTTAGCTACAGTATTTTGATACTTAAAAACATCTCCGCGGTAATTACATTCTGTCTGCAGATTAACCTACAGGAGCTGACACTCGTCCCTGACCAGAGAAACATTACAATGGATTCCCAGATATCTAAAAAAACCAACAGATATTTTGCCTAATGTACATCTCATGCTTGTGATGCAAGTCTGAGAAGGAAAATGCACACTTTGCTACAGTGACCTTTATAAATGTTAGCGGGGTCGCTAGAGACTTGTCCTTCCCCTTTTCCCAATAACTGGAAAAGCCTCCAGCAGATTTATAACTGAGGGAGCTCCCCGTTCCCTGTCCCCATCTTCCAGCAGCCGAAGTAATGAGATGAGAGGCAGCTCCGGGATGAATACAGGGTTACGATTGCAAAGTTAACGTTGGAGATAGAGGGAACCTTTTCCCCCCACGGAGAAGCCCCGTACCCCGGTGCAGCGAAGGCCACTTCCCCAAGGCAGGAGCTGTAATAAGTTCAACAGTCCTCCCCCATCCCCTAAACATAGCATCCGCAACAGCCAGGCACAGCAACCACCACGCCGGGAATCAGGGCGTAAGTGGCACATCAGCTCAGAGACGGACACAAGCCTCTCCCTTGCAGAATGGCTAAAGGTAAATCTGAATCCTCAGGGATGGATGGGGGGGGGCTGGAAACACCTACAGACCCCTTTAAAGCAAAGGGCTGGAGAGTCATATTCCCCTTCCCTCGTCCCCTAGAAACACAGAGAAAACTGGTCAGCGGGAGGGGGGGTGATGGAGACCCCTAAGATCCCCCTCTCAGCCGCTGATGGGTGGCAAACCCCACTCCAGAGAGATTTCCCTTGAATTCATCATTCACAAAAACAACAGCGCCTTGTCCGCGCCTTCCCGTCTCCACCGCGCTCCGGAGAGCCCGGGGATGGACTGGCTGGGACACAGCGAGCCAGCCACCACCACCAGGGGCTGCCCGGCTTTCTGAGCCCCCCGCGCAGGGACGAGACACGAGTTGATTCCCCCTTGGCAAAGACAAAGTGTAACCAGCCTGTGCCCAGCCCCGTGCGCCGCTCGCGGGGCGCTCTCTGGCCGCCGAAGAGTTGGCAAGTCTGTCCGCCGCCCCATCGGAAACTGGGGGCCGGCCCCACGCCTCTCCCAAGCAGCGCACACCCCAGCCGCCGCTCACCTCCTTCAGTTCCTTGGCCACGTCTTTCAGGTCCCCCAGGACTAATTCCAAATCCTCCACGATGATCTTGATCTGTTCCTTCACCTTGGCTTTGGAGGCTGCGGGCGGCCCCTCGGGTGGCGAGGAGGAGGCGGGGGTCCCCTTGGACTTGGCTGACATTCTTTGGGGGGGCGATGAGTGGGGAGGGGGTATGCAGGTCAGGAGAGCTGGGTAACCAGCGGGTGCCCGGCCCCGTCCCTCGGGCTGCCGGAGCTGCTGCAGCCGCTGTCTTCCTCCCCGCACATTTTGGGCTCAGGGCTCCGCCGCGCTCCGCTCTCCGCCGGGTGGCTGCACCGCGCTGCTGCCATCAACTCCCCGGGATCTGCACTGAGAGCGCCCGGGCTGCAGACGGGCGGGCGACGCGCCTGCGCCTGGCTCCCTCCCGTAGGCACACGCGCACGCACAGGGCATGCCGCTCACTGAGGGGGAGAGCCGGGGTGGGGGGAAGCCGTGCGTGCGATCCCCGCTGTGCCCACCCCGGCAGCCTGCGGGGCTCTCCTCCGACCTCCCGCCGCGGGTTGAGCCGAAACCCACAATCCCCGAGCATGCACGTCAGGACTGCTCGGTCCAGACGGGGGATTGGTTGGGGGAACGGGGGTAAGGGGGTTTTTAACGCAAACTTTCCCCTTTTCTTCTCCTCTGTGCAAACTCGCCCGGAGAACGGGATCTGCCCGGGTCCTGTCTACTACCCAGGGCCAGCTGATTCCCCTTTCGGAGTGCAGTGGGGGGAGAAGGTGTGTAAGAGACAGGCGAGGAGGAGGAGGTAGTTACAACTCCTCTAGAGGAGGCGCTTCCTTCGCAGCGCACAGTCTCCGCTTGGAGCACAGCGTGCCGTTGGAAGGGTTGGATCACGATTGCAGGCGACCGGCAGTGGTTATTTCGTCTCTTTCACGCTACCCAGCGGGAGCTTCTCTGCGTTAGTTCAGGCTCAGTTTTTCGCCACCTCCCAGTCCCAGCCACAGGAAAAAATATCCAGGAAAGGCGAAGCACTTTTACACACCGCCAGAGCCTGGCAAAACTCCCCCGGCCCGACGTAGGGCGGTCGGGTCTGGTTCTGCTGCGCCTAGAACATTAATTGTGGGTATGAATCCCCCGTTCTGCTGCCCTGTAGATTTCTTACTCTGGCCCCAGTCTCTGCAGCCCTATCTCATTTTACAAGGAAGAGACCTACAGCACCTGTAACGATGCCACCTGGCTTTCTTTTCCCGCCTAAAAGCAGCAAGGAGGTTAGAGACTTGCAAACGCCAACCTCGGTCATTATTCAGTGAACACATGAGGAACAATAAACCTTTTTAACTCGAGAAACAAAACCTGCATTTAGCCTGGTACCGGGGAAAGAGGGTACACGAACGAAAATAGCCCTCGATTGCTTTAATGAAATAGGTACAATTAAGGGCAGGGCTTTCTCCACACGTTGCTGTTTGACTTTAGCATTTAATTTGCTGGGGCTGAGGGAGAGAGATTATCAGATATTCACCTCTAGTGGTTTTTCCTTTTATTGCAAGAAGACGTCATGTCCAGGCACTGGAAATTGTATTACGAATTTCTATCTTCAACTTCAGCTCAAAACAGCCAGCAGAGGCAAACCGCCAAGCCCTGCGTCGAAGATCGGCCTGGAGGGTTGCATCTGGTTTAGAAATCTTAAATGCTTCCGTTTCTGAGGGGATTTCTCGCAGTTTGCTGTGTTTTAACTTAGCAGCAGGAAAGAAAAGGGAAAGAGCAGAGACATCGCTCAGAGCTCTATGTGTGCGCATAATATCTCAGATCTCACCCGTTGCAGACAAGTGGGTGGTGAACAGTTCTGTATCTAGAGTTGGTGTGGGGCTGGAATAAGGAATAGACACAGGCTGAATTGCAGACTCCGCTGCCAATGCAGGAAAGCTAGCTGTTCTTATTTATGAGGTAAAAATACCATTGGGAGTTTTGTCCGTAGAAGACATCACTGGGCTTGACTTAAACTTATTAGTGTTGAGCAAACAAACAGGCATTCATTACAATCTTTAAATAATTTCAAGGTGACCCTGTTCACACCCATTACATTCACTTTTCCTTAGTATTTAGGCAAGCTGCTTTAAGCACACACATACTCATACTCTAGGAAAACAATTTTAAGATTCATTTTCTGGAGCCATTCAAGCTGGAAACTTGATTATTATGCTTATCCAGTCAGCAAACAGGAAAAGATACCATATGAGTTGAGGGAGTATTCACCATTAAGCATTACACCTTGAATCTCAGATTTGAATTAATAGCTACACTAAAGAATGTCATGGGAAAAAACAGCAAAAACTGTTTCCTGGTTTCCAGTCATGAATCCATTTAAGTACTGCTCTATTTGTATACATTCTCTGAAGAGAAAGGTAGCAAAATGTATCAAAACCTATTCATGTAGATTTTGTATGGCCCCATTCAGGGTTAAAAAAAAAGTCACTGCAGTTGCAAAGTTTTATAGAAATAACCCAAAATTACTATATAGGAATAGATTGGTGGTTTATCCATTCACTTATTTCTTCTCTCACCACGGTTAATTCCAGATGTGTCAAAGGAAGGCATAAATTCCTTGTCACTTATCTGACATTACTAAGTTATGAAATGGCCCGGGGTAGTTTCCTTGTAATTTCAGTTTCTTACAGCTGGGCCTTATTTTACACACACACGCAAAATAAATAAATAATTTTGTACCATTAGCAATTTTTTTCCCTTCAGTCCCCTCTTTGGGGTTGTAAATATATTAAGTCATACTGATCTCTTTGGCAGCTGCTTATTAAACATTTCTACACTGAAAAGACAGAATTTTATTCCTACCTTACCTCTGCTAACTAGTTTTAAATCATGACAGGAATTCACCCTATGCAAGTTAGCCCTCAGATACTTTATCCAAAGACTTTTGAAGCGAGAAACCATAGCCACTCATTCTGTCTCTACAATTTTATTAACTTTTTCAAAGTATTTTAAGGTAGAGAGACATGAGTTGTCCTTAGAGGAGTTGGACTAGCTTGTCCCTATTATGTTGTATTCATCCAGCTGTTTATAGTTTTCCTGTAAGGGTCCATGTTCTACAATTTTGGGGATCAGTCTTAGCACCTGTTCAAAGATGTGTCTCTTCCAGGACACGGCTTTTAGAATGATCAGTTAAATATTTTTGTTAGTAGCTCTGCTGCTTAGGGTTTGGTTTTGTTTGTTTTTAATTCCTTCTAAATTCTAGATGAATGGCCTCTGGTCTTAAGGTTTGTTACAGTTTAATCCCTTACATTCTTTCATCATCTCTTTGAAATCTTTTTCTAATAGTACCCCACTTTTACCTGTAAAATAGGTTTGGTAGAATTAAATTATATATAAGTGATGGATAATATAGATGTTTATTTCGTTATCAATTTGTTTTCACAGGTGTGCAAAATTCTAAGTTAAGTTGATTCAAAATGCTTGTCAGTTCCAGTAAATTAAGGGATGAATGAGGGGGGGGAGGGTCATACTGATTATTTAATGACAGATGTTGAGATTCAAAAAGTTAAAACTTTATAATCATTAACAAAAATTATCATAGGTACAGATATACAAAGTAAATAGCCTTAATTCAAACTAAAAATTCTCAAGCAGCATTTTTCTTACTTTGCCTACCTGTAAGTTTATCAATGGATTTTTGTTGGTTTGTGTGTGTAGGGTGAAAAATTGGCATTTACTGATTAAAAAAAATTAATGCAAAGCCTACCTGTAAACCATAATCTAGAGTGGAATTCATCCATTATATTCTGAGGAAGAAGCTCATTTCTTATTCCTCTTTGGTTTGTCACCTTTTCACCCATGCAGATTTGCACAATTGCAAGATTGAGATAGGCCCTTGAGAAGGTACCTAGACCCAAGGATGCACAAGAAGCCACCCCCACAACATCCTCAACTCTTCACACAGTTCACAAAAAGGCCAGTTACAATAGCAGTACTGCTAGCAGGGAGGAGGTTGGAGACGGGGCCATGTTGCAGTGGCCATGTAACAGAGCTGCTAGGTCATAGAGGGCAATCTCTCCTGATGCACGCTGAGGGCTATGCCGCTCTACCCTCAAATTCCAGAGAGGATTTTGTGCAAGCGGGGTCTTTTGTAAATTTCTTAATTAATTTCTTAAGATGGAGAAGAGAAGGTTC
Source organism: Chelydra serpentina (assembly GCA_037349315.1). Classification (NCBI taxonomy): domain Eukaryota; kingdom Metazoa; phylum Chordata; order Testudines; family Chelydridae; genus Chelydra; species Chelydra serpentina. The sequence goes on from JBAIAC010000042.1 coordinate 37,886,990, forward strand.
CTCCTGGACCAAGTTTATTTTTCTTAAAAACTTTAATTTCTATTTACCTGGGGAAGTTCTCCGAGCAAAAATGGCTTAAGCAGTTCAAGATTCAGCATATAGGTTTTTGTTCTGGCACCACTTTGTGCTTCATACTAGAAAACAATTAAATGAATACTCAATGAAGGAACATGGCACTCAGCCATACCACTGCCAGCTATGATCTCATTAAAGCACACAAATTAAGCAGGATTAGGTATGATCAGTAATTGGATGGGACACTAAAGGAAAATCAAGAGGTTGCAAGAGTTTGTTTTGATAACTCAGATGGCACTTTTCCTTTGGAGTTTGAGCTGATCCAGTTTCAGCATTGTGCTAAGGAGTAAAGCCAGTTGAATAATACTAAGAATGATTAATGAATACAACCAGTGAGTCCAATTTGCAGTTATTTGTGAGGTCATATCCACTGTTTGAGAACATTCAAGCAGTCATGGGTATTTGTGAAAATGTTCATGAATCACACTATACCTTTTTTGCACAAATCATTATCACATGGACAATTCACATTGAAAGTGCAGTACAAGTTATTCATCAATTAGTTATTTGCCTATTTAAAGAGAACAGCATCAGGGAGTTCATACAGTACCATGTATGATGCATCCATTCCATTATAACCAATCATGCATTTTTTATAGTCAAACGGAAACTATATGGCATATAGTTCATATGCAAATCTGTTTAGCACATGCTAATTAGAATAGTCACAAAAAACAGGAACAATTCACAAATGATGTATGAACTGACAAAAAAGATTACATCATAATGAATATCTGTCATGAATAATTGGAGAAAGTCTACTAGAAAGCCACTGTGCTGCTGAAAGTAAAGTCTTCTAGAGGAGATGTAAAAACTGATTTTGATATGTTCTCGTCCACTCCCCAAAAGTATAGTGGTATCTGTCCTAATATCTTTCCAATATGGATAATTTGTGTTCTGGTTACTGAATTTCTCATATGCTTAACTGGATATGTCATTCTCTCTCAGTTCTTATTCCTGCATTGATATGTACCATTGCTGATAAAGTTACAATGGCTGTTTTTGGTCAGCCCAGAGGTGGGTCAATCACACAATGGGAAAAAAATAAAAAGAATATAGTTACTCTTAAATTTCCCAATTTGATTTCAACTCATTACAACAAAACTAGCAAATAATAAACGACTAAAGTTACTCATTTAAAAGAAAACCATCAGGGCTATGTAATTCCTGGCTTTGTGGATACTCACAAGAAATTGATAAGTTTGGGCTAAGATTGCTCAAGTGCATTTCATTTCCTATATATGTGAAAATTATCAGTTAAGACAACCTTCCCTGTCAGTAAAGTTAATCAGTTAAGGCACTCCACGTCAGTTCACTTATTTTACTACCCAAACACATTCAGACTCTTCAGCTCTGAACAAATGCCCTTTCGATTCTAATTTATAACCAATCACACTGCACACATCCAATTCCATTTAAATGCACAACCCAAACTCTGACCTCAGATTTTAAGATATGTTCCCCATGGACATTTACATGCTGGTAAAGGCTATATTGGATTATTCGGACAGAAAAACAACAACTCTGTTCTCAATTTTTTCCCTTAAGGCTGGAAGGATGACATTGTGAGTGGGATTCTACAAAAGAATAAAAATGAGTTTGTTGTGGAGCCTGAAGGTACATTTACACTGCAGCTGGGAGGTGTCATTTGGGTTTAATGATGTTTGGCAAGGCATGTGACTTAAGCTTGGTGTGAAAGTAATGTTGTTTTAGTCAGCAATTCCCTAGATTTAGGCCAAGTATGCTTAAGTGAATTTCCTTTCAACACTGCTACTAAGTTAACAAGCTCATGAGTGAAGGATTTCTCCATTTTTTAATGGACCTATAAAATGAAATATTCCCCACCCCCCCACCTACAACTCAGATTCCTGTCCCAAGAATTCTTACCTCTCCCCTGTGGTCCTGCTTTCTGTCCCCATGATTCCTATATCTCCCTACTATGAAGTTCCCCTTCAGGCCTTCCCATCCTATTAAGTCCCTATTACTGTATTCCATTCCTGCCTGCCCCGCATCTCACTTTCATGTCCCACTTCTTGTGGCTCACCAGTAGAGTGTCACATGCCCATTATCACAAAAATAGTCCAATCCAATGCACCTTATCAGTTCTGCTGGACTGGGATGCTTGCTGCCATGGCTTTTCTCATCACAGGGAGGCTAGAGATGTTGGGAAATGGTGGCATAGCGGTAGCCTAAGTTAAGAGAGGCAGAGCTGGAAGACTAGCTAGTCAGAGATGCAGCATCAGCAAGCTTAAGTCCTCCTTGAAGATGTAGTTCTCAACTTGCTTCCATAGTAAAAACAAAAGTGTTATAGCAAACGAGCCAAACAACATTTTGTATTTGGGATTACACCCTGCTAGTTCTCTGTGATGCTTTTCTGTGGGCCACACTCTGTATGAGATGTCAAATTTGTGATGCTTGACATTGTGGCCCAAGAGGCCATAGTTTTTTATGACAATTAAGTCCCACAGTGCCTAAGAAAACACAACTGTTTTGTGTTTTCTTAGGCACTGGGGGATTTGTTTAACAATGTGTTTGTGTGCATTTTCTTATTTAATTATGGAATCTACACCCTTTCTAAGTGTAGACTGCAACACACTATTAGCTGTGGAGCTGTTAGGATTCAAGATACCTCCACAATGTAGCATCTCTGCTCCTAAAACGCTAGAAGTAAAATACAAGTAATTAATTAGTGCTAGTAACAAGGGAGCATATTCATTTTATGGGACACATTTTCATAAGCTTCTTCTAACTTTGCATGCATTGTTTTGTAAACAATCTTTTGCTTCCACAAACAATAGACTGTGGCCAAGCAAGTGAGATAGCCATCTTATTACTTGGTTTGAGTGCAAAACTGCTCAATGTGCATTCACATTCATGCTTTGCATGCACAAATTATGTTTCCACTCACAAATTTAAACTTCAAAAATTTGGCCCCATGCATTTTGTCCATTCACCTTCAGTGGAGAGAGGGAGGAAGTAAAACATGATCTTTCCAGCCAAAACAATGCAACATTATCTTCTGATAACTTCAAGAAATAAATGAGGCAGGGCAGTGGAAAAGAGATGAAATATGGTTATCCGGGGGGGGGGGGGGAGGGTGTTTATGTTCAGAAAAGCTATTCTTATCTTTTCTATTGTAAGCATCATGCAAAAATATTTTTAAAGACTGAGGGGGGAAAAAACGGTACAAGACAGCGTATTGGATCATTGCTGTGTTGGGCACATGCTAAGAAGCTATCAAGAAAAAGCTATAAAACAAATGTTTAAGCTGGTCTTCTTTAAAAAAAATAAATAAATAAAAAAAAGGAGGGTGGCGATTGAATAGCAGGTAGTGGTTGCAAAAGCGTTTGGAAGAGCAATCTTTTCTAGATGAATCCTGAAAAGAAAAGAAAAAGGAATCAGATTAATATTTAGTCATTTTGTATCGTTGTTCAGTTTAATATACAAAATTCAATCACTGATCTTTTAATGTCATTACAGATTGTATATTTAAGCTTTTGTTACAAAGCTTGTGTTTGTTTACTGGTTAACTGTCAGCCAACAAATTGGTACCTCCTCTCCCCCTCGCCCCCAAAGGAGCCATTGGTTGGTGTCAGATGCAAACTATTTCCTGTGAAAAAGTATCCTTTTACCACTGGTATTCACTTCAGTAGTACATTATTGCAAACATCTGGAGCAAAGCAGAAAATGCTGTCTGGATTCTTTCCAAAAGCATCTCAATCAGCTCAGGCTGAGCAAAAGGATTACCTGACTAAATAAGTAGCGTAAAAGCAGGAAGAGAATCTGGAAAGGTAAAACACTGAGTCATTAATAAGAGTGGAAAGGTAAACAGATAGAATTATTTCATTTACAGGACTATAGAACATAAATCATTTATTTTCAAGTCCTCTAGTTAGTAATTACAGCCTATTTCCTTTACGTCATAGGCTGTAAAACCTTGTGTTACAGATTTGTACATTTGAACACCACAAGAAAATGATTCCTGAGCTGTGCAGTATCTATTGACACGATCAACCTCACCCACTTCCTCCTTAGTCTCCAACTTTAAATGACTTTAAGGCTGTGATACAAACTAACAGAAGACAGACTAGCAAATCCAATTCTAGTTATGCTGTTTGCTTCCTCAGTCCATTTAGATCATTTTTGGAACTCCCCGAAGACCAAACCATGGCTGTAAGCCTCACAAAATTAGGATTTAGATAATTTTCTATACTTGTTCAACATTCAAACAGTGGGGGACGGGGTAGGAGTGGAGGGAAAAATGTGGTCCATCTTCACCAGCTGTCTTGGAAAAGAAGGACACCAGTGACTCTTATACCAGTTATGATGCACCAGACAACACTGCAGCATGAATTTAGTTTGTCACCTAAACATTTATTTGCCAACAGAATCCCTGTGGAACAGTTTCTGATTTTAAGGAAAGCCTTTGCAAACCTCCTGGGAAGCATGTGAAATTTGCAGTACTAAAATCTCCAAAAGAGGGCAGTCTGGCTTGATGGACTCCTTTGTATGAAGTTCTTAAAGCTAGGGGACTCTGGGGATGTTCTACAGTGAAAAGTTGACCTACTATGCTGGGGGGAGAAATAGGAACAGGCGGAAGTTTTCCATCCAAATGAAGATTCAGGACAGTTCATGCAAAAGTTTGAGTGTCTGACAAATACATATTGGACTATTAGATGATTGCATTTTATCTGGATTGTTTTTCACATTGTTTAAAATGGGTCTCATGTATCCATTCTCAGGGAAGCCCCCCAACTGTTATTAACTAACAAGGGTAGCTTGGACTTCAGTGGAGCTTTGCTGACTTATGCTGGCTGAGGATCTAGCCCAGGCCTGCACAACTCGTAAAGTGGCGAAGGCCATATTACTCCAAAGAAAGCAGCTGAGGGCCGAAACCCTCTGGCCCCGCGGAAACACACACACACCCCCAGCGCCACCCACCCTGCGGAAACAACCCCTCCTTCCTCAGCGCTGGGGTGTGGAAGCCTGTAGAGGGGGAAAGAAACAGCATGCATAGGGTGACCAGATCACAGCAGTAAAATAGGACCCGCCCCCTCCCTGCTCAGCCCCACCATCACACCCATCTTCACCCCCCAGGGGTCACTATATTCCTGCACACAATAGTCAATCAATGCAGTTGTAGATAAATCTCTGCATTATGCATTTTTGTATAACTTTTATATGACTTTGTATTGAACCTTGGTAATATGTTATAGCGGGCCCCTAAGGTAGTGTAGGTAAAAGAAAAATGTCTTTTTGCTAGAAGTAGAATAAGATCTTCCCCCCACTTTGTATTCAATTTCCCTGTTGAATGAATGAGGTGTGAATGAGGAAGGCGTGGAAGGCAGGCACCTCCAGACAGCTGCAACCCTTGGAGAGGGGATGGGAACCAGACCAAGGACAATCAAACTTGTCAAGTGGGCTGACTAGAGAAGAGCAGACATACTGACATCCTCGGGGGTTAGAAGCAAGCACCTTCCTTTGGGAACACCCTCTTTGCAGCATTGGGACAACCCCCAGCCCAGAGACAAGCAGCAAAAAGGACCAACGGACACAGTCCCAGATTTAGAATCTGGGAGATTTGCCCCCTTCCAGCCACCGACTCGCCGCTCGCCTCCTCACCCCCATCCCCAGTATAAAGCCTCGCTGCCATTGCCCGCCCGCTCGGCTCATCATCCCCGCACCCACCCTGGCTTGCCTCCTCAGCACCCCCCCACCGCCAGCTCGCCTCCTCAGCGCCCACCCCACCGCTGGCTCACCTGCCGCCCTGCCACTGCCCGCCCACTCGGCTCATCATCCCCCACCCCGCCCAGCTCGCCTACTCACCCCTCACTGCCCGCTCGCTTCCTCAGCCCCCCCGCCGCTGCTGCCAGCTTGCCAGCTCCCCCCCGCTGCCAGCTCACCTGCCTGCCTGCTGCTGGCCTCTTACCTTCTGCTGCTGCCCCCGCCCTCTGCTGCTGGCTCACCCTCACTCCCCAGCCTGCCACTGGCCTCTTCACCAGCCCGCCCACCCGCCGGCCAGCCAGCCGGCCATTGGCTTGCCCCAACCCGCCGCTTGCCTACTCACCCCCCCACCCCCTCCCGCGGGCCACACAGTGAGCCCACGCAGGCCGCATGTTGTGCAGGCCTGATCTAGCCTGTGGCCTGCAAATGTTCTTTTTTAAAATAGACACATTTCTGAGTTTACCAAAAACCCTCTGGATTTTTTTTTATCCAAAATGGCCAAGCCAATTTAAAAATAGCAGTCCAGGTTGGACTTCAACATCACACACTACCCCAAAATAAAGTTACAACTGTATTAAACTGAAAATTGTTTTTACCAAATGGAAAGACTGGTGCAACCTTTTTTAGCGCTGCTAAATTATAATACTATAACTTACTATAACTACTACAATTAGTCCAGAACACCTCTCACAGCCAACTCACTCAATTTATATAATTTTTTCTATAGGAGTCAAGTTTATTATTCTAAACCATTGCTTAAGCCCCATATCATAGAGTATCAGGGTTGGAAGGGACCTCAGGAGGTCATCTAGTCCAACCCTCTGCTCAAAGCAGGACCAGTCCCCAACTAAATCATCCCAGCCAGGGCTTTGTCAAGCCTGACCTTAAAAACCTCTAAGGACGGAGATTCTACCACCTCCCTAGGTAACCCATTCCAGTGCTTTACTACCCTCCTAGTGAAAAAGTTTTTCCTAATATCCAACCTAAACCTCCCCCACTGCAACTTGAGACCATTACTCCTTGTTCTGTCATCTGGTACCACTGAGAACAGTCTAGAGCCATCCTCTTTAGAACCCCCTTTCAGGTAGTTGAAAGCAGCTATGAAATCCCGCCTCATTCTTCTCTTCTGCAGACTAAATAATCCCAGTTCCCTCAGCCTCTCCTCATAAATCATGTGCTCCAGCCCGCTAATCATATACACACACACACACACCATTATATTTTCACATAAGATACCTCAACTGCAGAGTTTGCCTCCCTTTCTAAAGCTGGCAGAGAAACTGCACTGAACACAAATAGAAAAAATAGTGTTTTGATGCAATTAATAATAACACTTTGACATTCGTTAACACCAGAATGTTGGAAACAGAGAGAAGAGGAAAAGAACAGTTCTTTTTTTTAAGTGGACTAATTACTGTGGAGGAACATCAGTCACAAAGGCTATACATTAAATAGCCAATACTGTAGTTCACTACAGTAACAGTTAGTTCAAGCAGACTGATAATGAGCGAAAGTGACAGTCTTGTAGCACCTTATAGACTAACAGATATATTGGAGCATAAGCTTTCGTGGGCGAAGACCACAAAAGCTTATGCTCCAATATATCTGTTAGTCTATAAGGTGCTACAAGACTTTGTCGCTCTTGCAGATGCAGACTGACACGGCTACCCCTCTGATACTTGATAATGAGCTAGTGACTAAACTTCTCTGGGCCTTTAATCATTGCCTAAGTAATGTACATTTGAAGACCTATAGTTCTATGTCCAAAAGAACTGGACCCCCATCCTATGATAAAGAAGCCAATCAGTTTAACGAGTTTGCTTTGATCACAATGATGCAAAATAGGAACATTGAATAAAAGTTCCCTTAGCTTTTCTATGGTTTCAGATTTTCCACAGACATTTTTTTTAAGTAAGGAAATTGTGTATTTACTGTGGACACTTGTGCAGGAAATTGGGGAAAAAAACCATACCCATTTCAAGGAACCTCTCTAATGCCTGCTTATTCTGAAGTGTTGTGACTGATAACGTAGCCTCTCCTTTTTGTGATGCTTTTTTAAGTTAGTAGATTTCTCAGCTATTTCAGCTCTAGTGTTGCTATACAGCATTTATATTTCAAACCCTATTTGCAATCACAAGCAAATCCTAGACTATGGAACTTAGCACAAAGAATTAAGAATTACCTCAAGCTACTACACTTTCAGAACTAAATGCAAATCTCATTTCTGATTTGGCTTTTCCTTAAGTAGGTACACACACACGCCTATAAATGCAATGACTGAAGACAACAACAACAACAAAGCCCACAAAAAACCCAAGCTATATCTTCTACACAGAAGTCTACTGTCCTGGAATGGTATGTTTTGGGTGACTCGTCTTCCTTATTCTGCAGAATGGCCAAGCCAGGCAATGAAAGAGGAAGAGGGAAAGTGAAAGATTCACTCTAAAGACCCTTTGGCTTGGGAGAGGATACACTGTGTTGAGAGCCAGGAGCCCATAAAATCTAAGTTATACTCTTCCACTGACTATTGCTTGTATTTCTGTGCACTTAAACACTTAATATTGCAAGCATGGGTTGCTTCTGGTAATCACTAGCTAACCCTTCTCTCTAGGACCAGGAGTGGTATCCTGATCCCCAACATTCCACTATTATCTAGCAAATAGTCCTGTAACCCACTGACAAAGTGTGTAGGTCACATCCCTCCTACTAGCTAGTCCTCAGGAGAATCACACATTTCTTTAGCTCAACTGACAGAGGTCAGTTCTAGGTTCAGAGCCTCCCAATGAGTCATGCAGTAGGCTTTCATGGAGGCACATAATAGAATTCATGGGGGGGTTTTCCCCTCTTTTCTTTTTTTAAACAAATTGGTTTATTCATTTCACACAATGAGAAAGTTAAAACCATTATAATCTGCCAGTTATGGTGCAACATACATCAAGACTGAGATGTTCTATATTTTGATCATGTCACATATTTAAGATACTTCTGTCAGACACTCATAGATTGGGCATTTGAGAGGGATGCTTTTATAGGCTGGAAAGAAAATGAGATACTATCAGTGTATTTTGTATTTTTAAATAGTTGGGAGGCACTCAAATACTATGACGGAAGGAGCCATATTATTACTTGGACAAACAGACATGCCTGGTGCATTTAGATGCTAGTTGTAACTGCAGGAAAACACAGTATCAGCCAAGTTCTGTGGCAAATGTGGTGGTTAGCTCTAGATGTGGAAAGTTCCATTTGCCAAATTCCCTGGAATGTGTCCAAAACATTAAAATATTCGCTCCAACTGATCTTTTACTTATTTCTGCCACAGTTGGGAGCAGAAAGAATTCTCCATAGCATTATTAAGGGTACGTCTACACTACAGAATTAGGTCAAAATTATAGAAGTCGATATATTAAAACCCGAATTAATGGAATCGATTGTGTGTGTCCCTACTAAAGAGCGTTAAGACCATGAGGTCGATTGTCTGTGTCCACAGTAGCGAGAGTAGCATCGACCTTCGAAGCATTGCATTGCGGGTAGCTATCCCACAGTTCCCGCAGTCTCCGCCGCCCATTGGAATTCTGGGTTGCGATCCCAAAGCCTGATGGGACAGAAAACAATGTCGCTGGTGGTTCTGGGTACATGTCATCAGGCCATCAAACGTCCCTCCCTCCCTCCTTGAAAGCAATCTTCTTCGCGCCTTGTCTGCGTGCTTTCCATGTTTGCTACGGAAGGCTGCTCAGCTCACAATTACCGTACATCTCCAGCGTACGCCTTCACATTAGGTCTAGTGGAGATTCAGTCACGGTATAATACGGGCAGAGGGATAGCTCAGCGTTCTGAGCGTTGGCCCGCTAAACCCGGGGTTGCGAGTTCAATCCTTGAGGGGGCCATTCTGCCTGAGGCTGGTAGTCGCGGGACTGCACAGCATAAGCTCCTTGCCTTCTAGCTGCAGATCGTGCAATATGCCATAAATGGTTGTGGTCGCGGGACCATACAACAGAAGCTCCTTGCCTTCTAGCTGCAGATCGTACAATATGCTTGACATTACAGTGCTCCTGGCCGGTGGCCTTTGGTGTGGCTGGCCGGGGGCGCTTTTTTACGTTTTCTTTAAGGGAGATCCAGCACTGCCTGGAACACGGGCAGAGGGATAGCTCAGCGGTATGAGCGTTGACCCGCTAAACCCGGGGTTGCGAGTTCAATCCTTGAGGGGGTCAGGAGAGCTTATTGTACCATCTGCAGCTGGAAGGAAAGGCGCCTAACCCCTGCTCACGGCATATTGTACTATCTGCAGCTAGAAGGAAATGAGCCTAACCCTTGCTCCCCTCTCCCTCCGTGAAAGCACCTGAGGGGGGAGCGAAAAATCCTTTCGCGCCTTTTTTCGTGCGGGCGCCATATTGCTGCCACCATTGTTATCCACCCGCCGCTTCTGCTCCCACTCTGCTGTCCTGCAAACAGCTTACCAGGGGAAGCATGGAGCACGATCAGATCACCGCAACTGTTATGGCCGTTATGAACACCACGCGCATTGTCCAGCAGTATATGGAGACCGAGAACCGGGAGCTGCTAGAGCAACAGGAGGTGAGGACGGGACAGCATCAGCCTGAGGAGAGTGATGAGGACATGGAGACAGACCTCTCTCAAAAAAGGCCCCCCCGCAAGGTGGACATCATGGTGGTAATGGGGCTCGTTGATACAGTGGAACGCCGATTCTGGGCCCGGGAAACAAGCACAGACTGGTGGGACCACATAGTGCTGCAGGTCTGGGATGAATCCCAGTGGCTGCGAAACTTTCGCATGCGTAAGGGCACTTTCATGGAACTTTGTGAGTTGCTTTCCCCTGCCCTGAAGCGCCAGAACACCAAGATCAGAGCAGCCCTCACAGTAGAGAAGCGACTGGCGATAGCCCTGTGGAAGCTTGCAACGCCAGACAGCTACCGGTCAGTCGCGAATCAATTCGGAGTGGGAAAATCTACAGTGGGGGCTGTTGTCATGCAAGTAGCCAGGGCGATCACCAAGCTGCTTGTACCAAGGGTTGTGAGTCTGGGAAATGTGCAGCTCATACTGGATGGCTTTGCAGCAATGGGGTTCCCGAACTGTGGAGGGGCGATAGACGGAACCCATATCCCTATCTTGGCACCGGACCACCAAGCCAGCGAGTACATAAACCGAAAGGGTTACTTTTCAATAGTGCTGCAAGCACTGGTGGATCACAAGGGGCGTTTCACCAACATCAATGTGGGATGGCCGGGAAAGGTACATGACGCTCGCATCTTCAGGAACTCTGGTCTGTTTCAGCTGCTGCACCAAGGGACTTTCTTCCCAGACCAGAAAATAACCGTTGGGGATGTTGAGATGCCCATAGTTATCCTTGGGGACCCAGCCTACCCCTTAATGCCATGGCTCATGAAGCCATACACAGGTAGCCTGGACAGTAGTCAGGAGCTTTTCAACTATAGGCTGAGCAAGTGCAGAATGGTGGTGGAGTGTGCATTTGGCCATTTAAAAGCGAGATGGCGAAGTTTATTAACTAGGTTAGATCTCAGCGAAACCAATGTTCCCATTATTATTACTGCTTGCTGTGCGCTCCACAATATCTGTGAGAGTAAGGGGGAGACGTTTATGGTGGGGTGGGAGGTTGAGGCAAATCGCCTGGCCGCTGGTTATGCGCAGCCAGACACCAGGGCTATTACAAGAGTACAGCAGGGTGCGTTGCGCATCAGGGAAGCTTTGAAAACAAGTTTCATGAATGGCCAGGATGCTGTGTGAAAGTTCTGTTTTTCCCCACTAATGAAAAGCCCCGCCCCTTCATTCGCTCTACTTGCCTTTACCCAAACCGCCCTGCCCTCCCCCCCTCGATCACCGCTTGCAGAGGAAATAAAGTAATTGTTGCTTAAAAATCATGCATTCTTTATTAATTCGTAAAACACAGAGGGGGGACTATGGTGGTAACTGACACTGTCTCCCGGGATAGGTGGTGGAGGAAGGGAAGCACCAGGATGGGTGGTGGAGGAGGGGATGAGGGAAGGACAAGGACACACAGCACTTTAAAACTTATTGAATGCCAGCCCTTTCTTGCTTGGACTGTTCTCTTGGCTTGAGTGGCTGGGAGCACGGAGGCCACCCAAACGCGTTCTTGGGCGTCTCGGGGATGAGGTTATGGGACTCGGGAAGGAGGGCTGTTGGTTACACAGGGGCTGTAGCGGCGGTCTGGGCTCAGGCGGCCTTTCCTGAACCCTACGCCTGTCCTCAGCCATAAGCCGGAGGATTTCCGTTTGATCCTCCAGTAGCCTCAGAATTGCATCCTGCCTTCTCTCTGCACGCTGATGCCGCTGTCTCTCTTCATCGCGCCACCTCTCTGCGCGATCAAATTCTGCCTTCCTGGACTCAGACAGTGTCTGCCTCCACGCATTCTGCTGGCCAGCCTCAGAGTGGGAGGATTCCATGAGTTCAGAGAACATATCGTCTCGACTCCTTTTCTTTTTACTTCTTATCTTCGCTAGCCTCTGGGATGGTGATGAAAGGGGTGGCGTTGAAACATTTGCAGCTGTGGGAGGAAGCAAACGGGAGACAAATGTAAAAGACACATTTTGTTTGAACAAAACATTACATATCACATGTGCATTTTGTCCAAGGTTGCACTGGGCCTCTTATATTGAGGGTCTGCCGGTTTGCTGTGAGAGATCACACAAGTAGGTCCGGCGGGCAACAGAATTCGGCTTGCAGACAGCCATGGTAAGACACTCTATAGGCTTCTTTAAGCTTCACAACAGGCGGGAATGTTTTCAAACAGCAACCCCCTCATTTCCCATAACAAACATCCCGTGGGCTGGCAATTTAAAACAAATAGGTTAGCAATTGAAAAGTTAGGGGGGGCGGCGGTTTTCGGGTTAACATTCAGGGAGAACCTAATCGCCCCCCCACACACACACACACACACACAGGCAAGATGTTCGCTGTGCCCCCTCCCCCCACCGCGTGGGTCACAGCGGGGAAGATTTCCGTTCAGCCACAGGCAAACAGCCCAGCAGGGACGGAGCCCCTCTGAATGCCCCCGTACTAAAATTCCCCTATTTCAACCAGGTTCCCATGAATGATATCACTCTTCTGAGGATAACACACACAGATAAAGAAAGGATGTTGCTTGAATGCCAGCAAAAACCGGGACCGTACGCCGCCATGCTTTGCAAAGCACTGATTCCAGACTACGTGCTGCTTGCCTGGCGTGGCAGAGTGTGTTACCACGGAGCACAGGATAAGGCTGCCCTCCCCAGAAACCTCTTGCACAGGCTTTGGGAGCACATCCAGGAGATCTTTCTGGAGATGTCCCTGGAGGATTTCTGCTCCATCCCGGAACATGTTAACAGACTTTTCGAGTAGCTGTGGCTGTACTGGCCACGAATTAATCATTAAACACGCTTGCTTATAAAACATGTATTAATTAAACAGAGGTACACTCACCAGAGGTCCCTTCTCCTGCATCGAGCACGCCTTGGGAGGGTTCGAACTGTACTGGTTCCAGGGTGAGAAAGAGTTCCTGGCTGTCGGGGAAAAGGGCTTCTCCGCTTCCTTGCTGGGTCTGTGTGCTGTTTTCAGCATCATTATCATCATCAGGCTCCTCTGTGGGTTCTGATGATCCACATACGGAGTCAAACCACATGGGAGGGTCTGTGCTGGCTGCACCTCCTAGAATGGCATGCAGCTCATCATAGAAGCGGCATGTCTGGGGCTGTGACCCAGAGCAGCTGTTTGCATCTCTGGTTTTTTGGTAGGCTTGCCTGAGCTCCTTAATTTTCACGCGGCACTGTTGCGCGTCCCTGTTGTAGCCTCTGTCCTGCATACCCTTGGAGACTTTGGCATATGTCTTGGCGTTTCTTCTTTTGGACCCTAGCTCTGCTAGCACGGTTTCGTCTCCCCAAACAGCGATCAGATCGAGTACCTCACGCTCGGTCCATGCTGGAGCTCGTCTTCGGTTCTGGGACTCCATCATGGTCACCTCTGCTGATGAGATCTGCACTCACCTGCAGCTCACCACGCTGGCCAAACAGGAAATGAAATTCAAAAGTTCGCGGGGCTTTTCCTGTCTACCTGGGAGGAGCATTCGAGCTCAGACCGCTGTCCAGAGCGGTCAGCTGTTGCACCGTGGGATAGATTTAGGAGGCCGATACTGTCGAATTGCGTCCTCACTAAGCCTACATCGATTCGGCAATATCGCTTTAAGCGCTAATTCTCTTGTTGGGGGTGGAGTGGCGAGATCGATTTTAAGAGCCCTAGAAGTCGATGGTAAGGGCTTCGTCGTGTGGACGGGTGCACGGATCAATCGAAATAACGCTAATAAATTCGACCTAAACTCGTAGTGTAGACCAGGGCTAAGTTTCTTTTGATCAGACCCATTGTCAGAGACTTATTTTCTACCAGCACCATTGGATATAGCCACTTCAGCTCATGGACTCTATCCATTTTAATTCCTTCTAAAGCTGGTCTCACTTCAGATGGAATTTTCCTACTCTAGGTGGAGTAATAAACCTCAAGGTTGTGTGCTTGCACTGTAACCAATTTCAAACACACCAGAGAGGTTTTTTGGATGTTAACTTCTATTTAGTTCAGACAGGATGTCTATTTGGAAAAAAAAATCAAAAGTACAAATTTTAATCTAGCTAGCTCAGGTCACAGCAGAGATGAGATGCTACAGCTTAAACATCCTAGGTGTCAGCGAGAGCAGATGGACGGGATCAGGAAGATTAACAACAGCCTTGGGAGAAACTTCGCTGTATTCTGGATGGGATGACAGACAACACCATGAGGGTGTTGCCTTCCTTTTGAAGAAGGGAGTGTAGCATTCCCTGCTTGAATGGAAGTCCATCAGCAGCAGACTTATGAGAGCCAGACTGAAAGGAAAATATAATATCACCCTGATTCAGTGTTATGCTCCGACAAATGACAGTCATGAAGAAGTAAAGGAGAAATTTTACCTTACATTACAGGTGCAGTTAGAGAGAGTACCACACCACGACCTAACTATCGTCATGGAAGACCTAAATGCCAAGGTCGGTAAGGACAACACAAACAACAGAGCAATGGGAAGACATGGGTGTGGCACCATGAATGAAAAATGGATAAAGGCTTATTGATTTCTGTAATATGAATGATCTAGTCATTGGCGGAACCCTATTTCAACATCGTGAAATTCACAAGCTGACATTGTGTTATCCAAATGGCAGAGATAAGAACCAGATTGACCATATCATGATCAATGGCAAATGGCGATGCTTGCTGACAGATGTGAAAGTGAGGAGAGGTGCAGATGTTGGCAGCAACCACCACCTTGTGACAGCCTCCATCAAGCTAAAACTGAGAATTGTGGGTCCACCAAACAAGGGACATAGAAGTTATGACATTGACAAGCTAAAGTACCCTGAAATACAGAAAGCCTTCATTCTGCAGTTAAAGAACAGGTTTCAAGCACTTGCAGACCTTGATGAAGAGGAGGGGAATGCAGATGAGGAGATCAACAAGAAGTGGGATAAAGTAATAGAAATTTATAAATAGAGCAGTGAAGCCTGTCTAGGCTACAAGCAGAAGAGAAGGAAGGAGTGGATTACACCCAGGACATGGAACGCCATAGAAACCAGACGAGCCCTGAAGAAAAAAGTTTTAGACACAAAATTCCAGATGCTATAGGACAGATACTGCAAGCAGTATAGCAAGGCACATCAGGAAGTCAAACTCCTTGTGAGAGCGGACAAACAGCATTATATTGATAATCTGGCAACACAAGCAGAGGATGCAGCTGCTTGTGGTGAACAAGGAACCATCTACAAAATGATGTGGCTTATCAGTGGTAAATGGAAGACACCAACAAACTCTACAGGGACATCATCAGGGACAAACCAGGCCACCTACTAACAACTGAAAAACAAGAAATACGCTGGACAGAGCATTTCAAAGAATTGCTTAACAGGGAGCCACCTAAAGAGGAAGCAAACATCCAGAAGGCAGAAGAAGATCTTGATATCAGCACAGACACCCCAACTAAGGAAGAGATAATTCAAGCCATCAAATCCTTAAAAAATGGGAAAGCTCCTGGCAAGGATAACTTGAATGCAGAAATGTTCAAGGTAAATCCTGAGTTAGCAGCATCTATCCTGGCCCCTCTATGTACATCAGTCTGGGAAAGGAAAAAAGTGCCAGATGAGTGGACCAATGGGGTTATAGTGACTATACCAAAA
Organism: Chelydra serpentina; assembly: GCA_037349315.1. NCBI lineage: Eukaryota > Metazoa > Chordata > Testudines > Chelydridae > Chelydra > Chelydra serpentina. Next base: position 37,903,009 of record JBAIAC010000042.1, read on the forward strand.
GAAAGGAACTCTCAGGGCTGGTCTACACTAACCCCCCAATTCGAACTAAGATACGCAACTTCAGCTACGTGAATAACGTAGCTGAAGTCAAACTATCTTAGTTCGAATGAAAAGGTACTTACCTGGGGTCCACACGCGGTGCGCAGGCTCCCCCGTCGACTCCGCCTACGCCGTTCGTCAAGCTGGATTACCAGCGTCGACGGGGGAGCACTTCCTGGTTCGATTTATCGCGTCTAGACAAGATGAGATAAATCGAACCCAGAACATCGATCCGACGCCTCCGACGCGACGCGTAAGTGTAGACCTACCCTCAGTGATTGTAATAACTGGTGTGGTATCACACTTTTATCTGTGCCAAGTAAAGTATTGTGTAAGATTATAGTCCATTGTATATGAGACGCAGTCGATAAGCATTCTCAGAAAAGAGCAAGCTGTTTTTTGAAAAGGGCATGGATGCACAGACCAGATTTTCGCTCTACGAAACATAATAAAACAGTGCTTAGAATGGCAATGGAAACTCTACATACATTTCATAGACTTTGAGAAGGCTTTTGATAGCATTCACACGACCAGCCTATGGCGCATTCTGCGGACATATGGAATCCCTGGCTGTATAATCAACATAATCAAAAGCTTTTATTTCAACTTCACATGCAGTGTTGATCACAGTGAGCTCAGTTTTGAAGTCAAAACAGGAGTATGTCAGGGGTGTGCCATGTCTGCAATCCTCTTCAACATTGCCATTGACTGGGTAATGCAGCATAAAACAGAATACATGCCAAGAGGCATTAAATGTACACCCTTCTCATTCCTTGAAGATCTGGACTTTGCAGATATCTCGCTCTCCTATCACATACCCAACACCATATACAAGAAAAAAAATATTCAGCCAGAACATTGGACTGAAAAATCAACTGCAATAAGACAGATATCATGACCTTTACTATTGCCTCTCCATCATCAGTATGGATACAGGATTATGTTCTCACCAATGTAGAAACATTCATATACTTAGGCAGTACCATCAGCCAGGACGGTGGAACAAGCTATGCCATCCAGAACAAAATCAATAAAGCCAGGAACACCTTCAAGAGCTTAAATATAGTCTGGAAATCATCAACATACAAAAACAAAATCAAACTCAAGATTTATGAGAGCGGCGTACTTTCAACATTACTTTATAGTGCAGAATGCTGGGGAATGAGAAAGTATGACATGTCCAAACTACCTTCATTCCATACAACCTGCCTCAAAAAAATCCTCTGTATCTTTTGGCCCAAAACAATCTCAAACCAAGATCTATTGACACAGTACAGCCAAGAAGATATGAGCACTATCATTGCCAGGAGGCGTTGGAGATAGATTGGCCATGTGCTTCGGATAGAAACTGATTTCATCACCAGAGTAGCAAGAAGATGGACACTTGATGGCAAGCAAAAACAAGGCTGCCCAAAAACCACATAGCGAAGAGCTGTGGAAGCCAAACTGAAAAACCTGGGGCACAGCTGGGGAACCATTGAAAGACTTGACAGAAACAAACAGGAGTTGGAGGAGCTTCGTCGCTGCTTTAAACGCCAGATAATGATTATAACAGATTAAAATTCATCTAGGCTGAATTTACACACCTAGTTAGAAAGCTACATAACCTCACATGGTCTTTACATAAGCATGTACTTGCTATCCCAATCACTGGCAACTTCTCTCCACTTTATGTTGTGAACTTGATTTTTACATATTCTAGATGAGTTTTATTTTTGATTTTCTGATAGCATGCTGGCCTGGGTTGTTGTATCAAGTTAACTGACAGGTTCACCATTCAATTGCAAAGTTATTGTCCATTCTTTTTTCCCCCTCCATGTTCACCTGGAACACTGTTTCAATTAACACAGTTTACCTCATGCTGTACTGGAATCATTTTCTGTAACTATATACAGATTGTGTGCTTTGCACAGTTTTGAAAAATACTTGTTATAAACATACAGCTAAGGGTAGCCTAGGATTCCTCCTTACCTGTAAGAAGCTCAAATAACCTGGCTGGCACCTAACGAAGAGGACCAATGAGGAAAGAAGATACTTTCAAATCTTGGGAGGGGGGAAGGTTTTGTTTGTGCTCTTTGTTTTTTTGTGTGTGTTCTCTCTTGGGAATGAGATGGACCAAGCAGAAATCCATCTCCTCCAAACCATCCTCAACCAAGTCTCCAATATTGCAACAGTAGGTTAGTCAGACTGCGATTAGGTTTTCTTTCGTTTTGCTTGTGAATTTTCCCTGTACTAAGAGGGAGGTGTTATTCTTGTATTCTGTAACTTTAAGGTTTTGCCCAGAGGGGTTGGGGGATCCTCTGAGTTTTAAATTTGAGTACCCTATAAAGTTATTTACCATCCTGATTTTACAGAGATGATTTTTACCTTTCTTTTAAGAACCTGACTGATTTTTCCATTGTTCTAAGACCCAGGGGTTTGGGTCTTTGATCACTTTGTAACCAATTGGTTAGGAGATTATTCTCAAGCCTCCCCAGGAAAGGGGGTATAAGGGCTTGAAGGGATATTTTCGGGGGCAGGGGAACTCCAAGTGGTCCTTTTCCCTGGTTCTTGTTTAAAATCACTTGGTGGTGGCAGTGGTTACCAACTTCAGGGTACAAGGGAGAATTTGTACCTTGGGGAGTTTTTAACCTAAGTTGGTAGAAATAAGCTTAGGGGGTCTTTCATGCGGGTCCCCATGACTGTACCCTAGAGTTCAGAGTGGGGAGGGAACCCTGACAATACTGTTATAGATTCTGCATGTGTACCAATATACAGAACACTTATTTCTGGAATGTGCAATACCTCATCACCCACACAGCCCAGCTTTTGCTTTTTTTGCATTGCTCATTGTTTCTATTCATTTTTATGCAATGCACTTTAAAAAAAAAAGATGCTTTTCTAAAGTACATTTCCAACAACTTTTGTTTTCATGCTATTTTAATTTGTAATTTAGAAGTTTCTGCAGATATCTCCTACTTAATTGTGACTTCAAACTGAAGATAATACCACAAACACTGGCTGAATAATAAACCCCTTAAAATGACTTTACAATGAAGACATCAATAGATCCTTAGAGTAGTACTTAAACAGCATGTCATGCTACATCAATTGAATTACAATCTTAAAAACTTTTCTTATCTGAATTTACTAGTTTTAAAAGTCCTGCATAGTAAGTCACAGGTTATTCATCGTCCCTAAATTGAAATATTTACAAATTACTGTAGTTAAAATAGTTATGATGGTTGAATTAAAAAAAAACCATTTAAGGATGCATTACAGGTACATATTTCAAATAACAAGAACTTATTTTCTTGTCACAGAATAGTGGGTCTTAGCAATTCTAATTTTCCTAAATCACATTTACATTGATTTGAAACTGTCTAATTTGCACAAATGAGCAATGGAAAATTAATTTAGAAACACATTTGGTTTCACATATGTTTGCAATAAAATTGTTGTTTTAAATTGCTTAATTAGAACAGTTTGTCATACTTACTGGAAACTGGCATAATGACATCTTTTTAACCACAGAATTCAGGGTGGGAGTGAAGGGCAGAGGGGACGGAAGAGAGCGAGTGTTCGAAAGATTTGTTCTTCTTTTACTAACAGTTCCAGTAAAAAATTTCTGTTCAGTTTTATAGATATACATCTCTCAGTGAGCATATATATTTTATTTATTTATTTATTTATAAAGGAGAGAATTAGTCTTTGGTTGTGTCCAGTATAACACATACAGCAGGTTCATAAATTTTAGACAGGACTCTAATGATCATTCTTAGGGAGTTACCCTGATTATTTGCACAATTTCCACTGGCTAACAGGATGTACTCTATTAGCAGATAGACAATGAGTTGGCCTGTACTTGTACCCCATCAAAATAACTCTTCCCTCAGTAATCACTGGATTTGGACCAAAGGTAGTCTCCTTCATATGAAGAAGTAGAAGGCTGTGTTTTTTGGAGCTGAAGGAACAGGGTTCTAATGCCACATCTCAAGGTCTTTGTGTAATTTATCTTGTAACTGTGACTGTCTGCAGCACATGGATATATTATATTACACCTCAAACAAGAGGAAAAAAAGTCCCTCTAAAATGAACCATTCTGTAAAATAATGTAATAGAGATATTCCTATACTCGCATTTATTATTGCTTTATAACAGCATGCTATTATATTTCTAACAGAACTTAGAAATATTTATTTTTAAAAGGATTTATATATATTCTTTATGGTGAATATATGAGCGTTGCCTGCAGTTGTTGTTGTTGTTGTTGAATGTGTAAATTTACACAAACTGCTACCACATAAGAAATGTGCAATGCAATGAAAGAATTCTCAGTAAAACTGTGTGCCTGAGGACTCAGAACTGGATTTCTATATCGTCTCAAAATGGTCTGCAAGTTCATTTTCAGCCTTCGGCATAGAATATTTCGATAGAACATTGGGCCATCGTCAGAGAGAGTTGCACTTTTAGGAAAGTATGCAGGCACATGTTCTGGAAGTGGCTGACAGGCTGGAAATTATTGTGAACAATCATGGAATCAGAAATAAGTGGAATTCTAGATTTAAGTGCATCTGTATAGGGAGCTAAGAAACTCACTTAGCGTTTCAGAAATGAAACATACCAGGCACCAAATTAATCTCAGGCTACACAAACCCCCTGGAGGGGGCTGAAGCTATCACAGTAGCCAAGCTTTTGGCTATTCGCTGTGTGTAAATATATATTTTAAACTGTTTATTTGGTTTCCAAAGATAACAGAAGAAAGTCAAATGTTTGGATCCATGAAGGACAGGCAAACGAGAACAAAAGTACAAAGAATGTGTACATTTACACAAACTGCTACCACATAAGAAAAATCCAGAAGCACAATGGACAGCTAATCCTATATGGGAACAGAATGTACACATGGATTATATCCAAAGAATATTTATTTATTGGGTCTCCTGATTGCTTGGGAATGGTTGTATTGTGTCTGTGTAATACAGTAATAGAAAACAGAGCTAAAAGGTATAAAGATATTTGGATCAAATTTCTTATAATCTGTGATCTTTTCATAAGTATTTGCCAAATCAAACACTCTTTTCCAGGAAAATATTCCTTTCCGTTTTCAAACCTTTCATATTGCGCTGTAACCTCGCAGCCAACAAAAGGTGTGAAGTTATTCTAGCATTTTTAGTAGGTAGGGCTCTTTCACCAGTGGGGCGAGAAGTATCAGCTAACATTTAAAGGACAGGAATATAACATCAGCTGATTTCATGCCAGGGAGTGTTGAACCCACAAGAGAGGACTATTGGTTGAGCATGTGATAGTCCCAGGTCTGGCCTTGGAACTGCTATCATAAATACAGAGATAGAAGTGGAGGTGCTCAAAAGGAGAGGAATAATATAGTACCGTATAGTGACAAGTTATTAGCCCAGGGCTACACTAGGGGAGGGGGGTCGATCTACGATACGCAGATTCAGCTACGTGAATAACGTAGCTGAAATCGGCGTATCGTAATCGGCTTACCTGACCATGAAGACGGCGGCGCGTCGATCGCTGCAGCTCCCCCGTTGACTCCGCTTGCGCCGGTCGATGACGTGGTTTTCCGGCGCCGACGGGGAGCGCGATCGGGGATCGATTAAGCGCGTCTTAATGAGACGCGAAAAATCGATCCCCGATAGATCGATTGCTACCCGCCGATCCGATGTTACAGCAGCATCCAGACTCCTGTCAGGATTGGGGACAAACTGTGCTAAGCTGTAATGGGGCTTGCTTCCCCTCTCCCCCATTCTTGATCACCACAGAAACTGCTCAGATTCTCTTATTTTAGTGTCCACACCATATTAGTTTATTCAAGTCTCCTCCACTCCACTGTACTTGTACAGTCAAGTACAACATTTCTGACACCTATGACCCTATTATCTTCAGCCCTTTTTTACCCCTCCCTGGGCCCTGATGAACAGATCTTCTTCAGTCTGGGCATAGTTAGCCTTGTTTTCACCCCACCCCCATGTAACAATTCCTTCCCACCTTTTATCAACCTAATCATCTGATGGGCCATTTAGTTCCTTAACTACCCAGCTTCCCTTTAGACTAGCTCATTCCTCCCTATTTCCTCAGCCAGCCATGACTGGGGAAACTAATTGAGGCTACAGTGATCAGAGTACTGACTTATCTATTAGGTATCAGCACTCTGTCACACATCTCCCCTGCTTACCTAAGAGCAAGATTTCCCTCCCACCCCATCTTTGTAGGAGGCACTGGCCTCTTCACATTTCTGTTTGCCCCTAGGGTGGTCTTATAGGGTGCCTTTTCCAGGTCCTTCCAGCCTCCACCCTCAGAAATCACATTCCCATAATTCATCTCAGCCCACAGATTTTGCACCATGGGTAGCCTATAGGCCTACTCTCCTTGTCTTCTTCCCCCCTTGTATTGGGGTAGGACCTGCTGTTGTCACCCATTCTCCTCCTTCCCTTAAGGCCTCTGATTCTCCTAGTCCCTAGTCTCCTAGCCTTTGGGTAACGGTGTCTCCTGTCACCCTTCCTGTGATGCAAATTCAGAGGGCTGTTCAATTCCTGGGACTGAGGGTGCGCTGCTCTTCTTCCCCAAGCCTAGTTCTACCTTTTCTTTTTCCTCACGCTTTTTTCCTGGCCAGTTCTATTTTCCTCCTGGGTTGTATCATTCTATCTAGAGTAGTCTGATTGTGCTGACTCAGGCCCTTCTTCCTCTTTCCTTATTTGCCCTTTTTTTTTTTTTAACCCAGCCACCTGCTTTCTTTCTATACAGGAAGGGGCTTCAGTCCGTACCCACTATGACTGGTTGGAGTAGCCTCTCCAATACCTGTACCTGCTTCACCTAAGTTTCCCCTTTATCTCTAGGGTACCTCTGCCATAAGATGGAGTTTTGTCTCCTCATTAATGCATTCTGACTCTATCTTCTGCACTAGCTGGAAGCCTCCAATGGAGCTTCACTAAATCCCACTGGATCAATGAGCATCCTGAGGAAGTGTCCACAACCCTCCTTGGGCACCTCCTTCACATCTTAATAGCAACGGTAGGTGCTTTCCTTTTTATCCCATCCCTGAGAGTCCCAGTCCATCTGCAGAATTTTGCAAATCTGCATTCCTTCTCAGAGCAGCCCTTTTCTGTGTGTCCTGGCCTTCCACATCCATAACACGCACTATTCCCCAATTCCCTGGAAGAGTTCCTTATGCCTTCTCCCTTTTCTTATCATGGCTTTTCAGTTCACCTCTCCTTCTCCCCGGCTCTAGACCCGTAGCGGGCCAGGCCTCTCTTCTGGGAAAATTAGCTTCTAGGAACAATCATGGCCTCCAGGGTTTTTGGGCTGGTGCTGCCTTTCCCAGACTTTGGTATTCTCAGGGGGGAGCTCTGGAGAAATTGTTCCAGTACTATTAGGTCAATACTTTGCCCCACAGTTCGAATATCTGGCCTCAGCCAGCAGATTGCCGAGTTTGTTAGCTTTATCACATATGCCCTGGGTTGTACACCGTCATCCATCAAGCAGCCCATAATTTCTGCTGGGGTTTTTTGGGGGGGGTGTGGGGGTGGGCAGAGAGCTCTACCTAATCTAAAATGGCTGCCTTTATAACATCATAATGCAAGGTCTGTTCCTTGCTCGGGGCCATGCAAGATGCCTGAGCTTCTCCACAGAGATAAGGGGCCCATGTTTCTTTACCCCATCCAGCTCCTGTAACTACCCTTTCAAATGTTACCAGGAATGCATCCAGGTCATCAGTTAGGTCCATCTTTCATGGTCACTCCCAGTGTATGACTCAGTCTCCATACTGGGACTCATCAGGTTCTGTCCTAATTGTTGTTGCACCTGTGTCTGCTCTCTGATGAACTGTGGCAGGCCCTTCTGCTTCTCTGCCTGTCACAGTACCACGGATTGTCTTTCACATTGGTGGGATTGCTGCAAGGTCTGCATAGTGTTTTGCGCAAGCATATGCAAAGACAGACTTCAGGGCAGGGACTAAGAGGTGAGAGTGAATCACCCTTCAGACTGAGGCGTTAGTGTAATACCAGTCCCCATTTTGTCCTATGCTTTGTAGTCATATTGTAACACAAGAGTCCCACAAGTCACTCCACTCCAAAATTTCCATTAATTTCATATATCCTATATATTAGATGCTCACCTCTCTGCAATGCTTCCTGTGTGTGAACAAGATGGATATTTTGGAGGGGGAAACCACCACCACCAATACAAAAACACCACTAAAAACTACTCATAGTAAGGCTCAAATTCTTTATCCACTAGCATGCCTTACTAACTAGATCTTCATGAATTTATGAGAAACTGAGAGGTTGTTAAAAGATCAGACTGTCACACCTGTGAAAATAATCCTGCTGTCACTGACTAGTCCAGAAAAAAGAGCATCTGACTCTAAAATACTATGGTGTCCAGGAAAGCAAACAAAATTTGTTGTATACTTTTGTAAATCATGAGCTGGCATACTTACAGTAAAAGGTTCTTCTGGGATTATGCAATATATTTCATAGTTTAGTTGACTTAAACAAGATGTGGTTATGGAGGTTATTTATAAGAGACTTCCAAGTACATTTGTTGAGATTGTAGGTTTTGCATTTCAAAGCTTTTTTTTGCATCCTTGGAGGAGGTTTACCAAAGGAAAGAAAGGGGAAATATCTGTGTATCATTAAGTTTAGCTGAAGGAATGATGCATATATGAACTAAATTTGTTTTCAAGCATGTTAAGAAAAGGTTGAAACTGAAAAGGCTGTCTACTTGCACACAATGGCATATTGCGTTTGATAACCAATGGCATTTTACTTCAAATTTTTCAAACTTCAATCTGATGAAATGAAATATAGGATGATAAATTGCTCCTATTAGCTTTTCATAAACATGTCTAACAGTCTCCCACTGAATTTTTGCACAGCATTTTTATAAAATCATCCAATACAAAATATAGATGGCTAAAAAGATCTGGGCAATTACTGTATTAAAATATGCATACAACTGGTCTAGAAAGTCATTTGTAAACTGAAGTGTCTTCCTGTGACTCAGGAACCTCTTGGGGCCAACTGACAGAGGGCACAAGGAGTGCAGAGTTTTATGGGGATTTTTATGGGTCAGATATATACATACTAGTTTCACCAAAGGGAGAGAGGCTATGTTTACTGTCTGGGACAGGTGCAAGTCTGAGAATTTATAAAAGGAAAGGAACCCTGTCACAAGGTTCTCTACTCACCACTGGAGTGTCTTCTTCTGGCCACATCAGGGGATTAGCTCTGTCAGGCCATCACCTCTTTCTGCAGTTGCACTCTCTCTCAAGACTCAACTGCTCCCACTTTGCAGCTTGCCCCTCCAGCCAGGTCACTGTGGTTATCCCTTTCAGGGAAATCACATGCATCAAAGTCTCACAGGACCTATTGCCCCAGGAAGTCTTCTCTTTCACTGCCCCTAACAGTGCCACTTCTCCAGTGGTGGATAGGGGAACTCAGGCCCACCCTCTACACTGGGTTCCAATCCCAGGGACCGTACAACAAGCAGTCATGGTGTGCACAGTTCTATCCCTTACTGCTGTATACCTAGACTACTTCCCGCCTTGCCTTCACTCACTTTAACTAGAACAGGAATTGCAGGCAGGCTCTCTGTAACCCCTGTCTAGTCTCAGCTTTATAGAGGCCCCTTCTGTTCCTGTCCTGCTGAGCTTCCTCTTCAATCAGTTCTTCAATCCCTGGCTCTTCCCCAAGTGCAGCCTTTCATGTTAATTGGTCTAGCTACGTTAACCCTTTCAGGCCTTGTGTGGGATGGGCACCCCATCACAACCTCCAAGAGAAGTCTCTGAACAAGGGACTTCCTGGAGTAAGAGACAATAATCTGCATCAGAAGGAGAGGAGAGGGGACAAGATTTTATCCTTCACCTAGGAGACAAGCGAACAGTGTGGCTCCTCTCATAAAAAAGGGATCACAACCTAGATGGCTAAAAATGCTTGTGAGCAATATGTCATCAGATTTGAGAATAGCTAATTAATTAATTCAAGGCTCTAGGGTGCATTTTTAATGTGACCCTTTGTTTCTAACCCTTCACTTGAAGGGTTACTAATGTCACTTGAATCTCTATTCTTTGTTAAATAAAATTATGCTTGTAGTCATTATAAACTTATCAAAGTGTTGTGAGTTGAACGGAGTGGTGACCTAAGGTATAACTGGTCAGCTGAGGTGTACTGTTCCTTTGGGAGTAATGACTCTGTGAATACTGGGAGTATTCAGTGAATAGGGATTAGACATGCCAGAGAAACTCAGAAGGTTTGGAGTGTGCCTGTTGGAAACCTGTAGAGAGAAGGGGCAGCCTAGACCTAGAGGGAAGTATTTGTGTTGCCCGGGGCTAGTGGAATAGAGGGGCCAAGCCACTGCAGGCACAGACAAAGCTTACCCCCACTAAGAGCAGGTGGTAGCAAGGTGCCTCACAGCCCTGGATACCCTGGGGAGGGTCACACTTCCTATCTCCCACTTCTAGAATCCAGCCTGCCAGCATGGGAGCCAAGTCAGAGGAAATAAACATCCCTGACCATTTATTAGTGTCTATGGAGAAAGGAATCATGTAGGGGGTCCTATAGGAATGCTTAGAAACTATTGTGATAGGCACATTAGCAATGCTTAGAAAGGCAGACATTGCAACCAGATTAAATCAAACAATGGAAGTAGGGTGACCAGACAGCAAGTGTGAAAAATCGGGACAGGAGGTGAGGGGTAATAGGAACCTATATAAGAAAGAGACCCCAAAATCGGGACTGTCCCTATAAAATCGGGACATCTGGTCACCCTAAATGGAAGAGTCAGGCTGAAGACAGGAAAAAATTCTTAATAATGAGGCCTACAGGACTACAAAAAGGAAGGAATGGAAGGAAGCCCTGTCACTTGCATGAGTTTATAATTACTCTAGAATTCATGGATATATTCTGTAGACCCAAGGTTAGATTTAGCTGTGGGTCGTCATTATTTTAATCAACAGAATGTTAATTTGAGAATGGGAAAAAGGAATCATAAGAGCACAAGGTACCTGCAACCACAGGTGTTCCCGAAGGTCTTCGCACAGCTTGAGAGCATACTTGCAAAAGTAGGTAGTGCAAGCCTAAAAGGGGGTGTAGTGAAGAGGATTTATTGGATCCTTTGGACTGTTAGTGTCCTATGTGAATATATGTAAATAATTAATAGGTAAGGTTTCAGTAGATGACACTGAAAAACATGTAGTCTCATTCGATCCTGCCTTTTGTAGGATCAATAAAACCTCTTGTTGTGCACTGTAAGTGGGTTCCTCTGGTTTCTCTTTACATCAGTTCTTAACCTGGTGTAAAAGTGGGATTTGTTGAGCACCATCTGCACCTAAAGGAAAGCGGACACACAGACACTACCTACTCTTTCCCAGAGATGAATTCCTGCTGTTTCGGGGAAATGCAGTTTGCAATGGTAGTGATTCAAACCCCTGGACTTTAACAGAGTATAATCTTTTCCCAGTCATTTCTATCTATACATATTATCTAATTCCCTGCTTATACTGGAAAAATATTCCCAGTTTTAAACAACTCTAATTCCTTTTTCTACTTTGTAAAGTAAAATAAATACGTCTAACAAATCTGCCATTTGCCTCATCTTTTGTACTGAATTATTCACAATTAGATTTAGTGGCCAATAACTTTTCCTTCTGTTTACTGCAAATAGGATGTATTCAAAGTAACCTTTATTGTTAGCTGAAATATCCCCTATAATTCAACACTGTTCTTTTGCTCCTTTATTCTTAACTTGCATCTTTTTTATGACTCCCACTCTTTTTCCTTTCCAGATTGTTTATACTATTTAAAAGCCTTCTGCTTATGCTAACTCTTTACATCCTCCCTTAACCACATTGGCCCCAGTTTCTCCTTTTCCTGTTTAAATAGGATGAATTTCCATTGCAGCCCCTCCAAATGTTTCTTAAATATTTTCCACTGGTTTGCTGGTGATTTCATAGGGGTTGTAGAATTCTACAGAACTCTCTACAGTCAACTTTCCTAATGTCAAACACTTCCATTTTGTACCCTTTAAGTGCTCAGCTTCACTGCTATTATAAATCTGACAACATATTTCTTGTTCATGATCATCATGCAGTAAACAGTCGCCCATCTTCACCCTGATTATTTATTAGGATTAGATCAAGAAAAGTCTGGAATTACTTAACAGTTAGACAATCTGCCTCAACAAGCAATCCTACCCCACTAGAAGCATGTTTTTCTCCTTTAGTATTTTTACCTCAATTCATAGCTGAATAATTACAGTTAGAGCTGGGTGAAACTATTTTTTTTTTACTTTCTTAAAAGTATAAATATTCCAAAGTGTGCATTATTGTAATTTCCAAAAATGTCAAACTGCATTTTTTTTTTACCTTCATGCCCCACCTCCCCCTCTCCTGCCCATGTGTAGCTACAATTACAACGGCTATTTTTTAAAAATGGAAAAGAAAATATTAATGGGCCTCCTTATGCTGGCATTCTGCCAAGCCCATGTAGCTCATATACATTTGCTGGCAGTCCCTGCTGTGCTGTTAGTGGTGGCCCCTGGGTCTCCTGGCCAGCTAATTGCCTATATCTGCTTACAGTACCCACAAACGAAGTCACAGCATCCTCTTGGCTTTTGGTACTGCTAGGACCTCAAGAATAATTCTTTCATTTGTAACAGAAAAACTTCTAAGGCTTGAGTGATCCCTAAGACTTAGATGCAAGGACTTGTAGTGCATGAAGGCTATGGAATTTAATTTTCTAAATACATTGGGGTAAGTTTGGCTTACTTATGTTCCTTCCAACCTCTTATTAAGGTCTCCTGTTTAAAGAATGTGAGCTCTCACCCCTTCTATTGCCCACCCTGTGCTGATTGTATACGATTTAATGGAACACTTGTCTGGCTAACATTTACAATTGGGGGGAGGTTAGTGGTTTATTTTTCAAGTGAACATTAAGAACTCAGAAAACAAAGGCTAAGGAGACACGATTTTAAATTAAAATTAGATGTCACCACCATTTAGATGAAAAACAATCTCCCCTCTACCTCAGACCAGGACTTTGGAAAAATCAAAAAGGACACTGACCCCAGAAAATCTTTTTTAGGTTTTATACAGAGCCCACTGGGTGTTGGGATAGATTTGTGGAGTGTAGGGCCTCATCCAAAACCCATTAAACTCAATGGAAAGACTCACAGGGTATGTCTACACTGCATCTTAAGGTGTGCCTCTTAGCTAGCACTCTAAAAATAGCAGTATAGATGTTATGGCGTGGGCAGTGGCTCAGGCAAGCCATCCAAGTACAAGCCTGCCTGACCTCCTGATTCTGAACTAGGGTGGCTAGCTCATGCTGCCACCATGTCTACCTTGCTATTTTTAAAGCACTAGCTCAAGCATAGCTACTGTCTGTCTACCAGGCTAGGAGGCATGCTGCCATTGGTAGTGCAGTGGATCAGGCCTTTGGCAAGTGCTTTGAATACTTTTCCACTGTAAGCACAATCAAAAGAGCTCATCTTTATGGTGCCAATCTTGGAAACCATTTAGACCAGGGGTAGGCAACCTATGGCATGGGTGCCAAAGGCAGCACACGAGCTGATTTTCAGTGGCACTCACACTACCTGGGTCCTGGCCACCGGTCTGGAGGGCTCTGCATTTTAATTTAATTTTAAGTGAAGCTTCTTAAACATTTTGTAAACCTTATTTACTTTACATAAAACAATAGTTTAGTTATATATTAAAGACTTATAGAAAGAGACCTTCTAAAAATGTTAAAATGTATTACTGGCACATGAAACCTTAAATTAGAGTGAATAAATGAAGACTCGGCACACCACTTCTGAAAGGTTGTCAACCCCTGATTTAGACCCTGATGTGCTCAAACTTAAGTATGAACATAAGTATTGGCAGGATTGGGACCTAAATTGGATTGGGACCTATCAAATCTCAGTGAGTAAAATCCTGGCCTCAGTGAAGTCCATGGAAGTTTCAACAATGTCTTGATTTAAGGAGCTCCCAGTTACCAGAAACAAAAACTTATGGTAGCTAATTATTAAAGCTGAGTGAGAAGGCTTTCAGGGTCATGTCTACCTTTGCATCTGTGCAGCATTTAGCAAACTCAGGCTCTGATTCTGATTGAGGCCTTCATACAAATATTATGAAAAATATGATTGAAAGGAAAATCCAGATCCAAATTTCGTGGCTTGTGAGGATCTCCAGTAACAACTGCAAAATTAAAAGTAAAAACTTAATTTTTATGCAAAGAATTTTGCAGTTCTTGCTCATTTCAAATTGAAATTTGCAATTTTGTTTTATTTTCAAAAAGAATTAACTTGAATATATATGGTTGCAGATTTAATGTCTGTTGACAAACTAGATCCCTTCAATCTCTTGCACACAAAATAGCATCTGCTCATATCACTTTCCATAGACTACTATGATCATTTGTACAATAGCAATTAGGAAGTACAAGGGGAAAAATAAACTAATGTGATCATTAGAAAAATGTATTAGGAAGTTTGTCAATAAAGGTCACCTTGAAAGAAAAACATACAAAATTGGATTTAACCCTTTGTCATATCCACCAAAAAAGAAAGTAAAATATAAGTAGAAAGTGAAGTGACATATCTCCTTGTCAGAAGAAGACTGGGAAGAAATATTACAGAACTTCAGAAATACACTTAGTCTAGTTTCTGACATTTTTCAGTAGAAAACAGATTTTACTGGACATCAGAGCATGTAAATAAAAGCAAGTTTAGCTAACTACAGTAAATTCTGGAGAAGCCATCATCAACCATCAATGAATCTGACGCATTCAATTTTTTCTTGGCATAAATTTAAAAAAAACCATCAACCACTATAGAAATATATGAAAAGGCCTTGGAATACAAGTTCTATTCCTCTCCTAAAGTCTGTATACTGGAATTAATAGATGAATATTGAGAAAAAAGTACCGATGAGTACAGAGTGTATCAGAGGGGTAGCCGTGTTAGTCTGGATCTGCAGAAGCGACAAAGGTTCCTGTGGCACCTTATAGACTAACAGAGGTATTGAAGCATAAGCTTTCGTGGGTCAATACCCACTTCCACAGGAACCTTTGTCACTCAGAAAATTGAATCATGCACCTCCAATTTACTCAGAGTGGTTGAAAGAATTGTCAAACACAGCTTTGATGGAGAAAAAAACTTTACATCAGTGACACAATGAAAAGAAGTACACTAAAATTTGGTACCACATGACTGCATTAGCAGGATACAACTTGGCAGGTGTTCAACAGTCAGTGGTAATATAAAGAGCTGTTATATGGGGAAGTCCAAATTCAGGATCTGAGCTTAATATCTCTCACTTCTGGGCCAGAAGGAACTGTAAAAGCTGACGAGAAAATTAATACAGCCCCCAGAAATGTCTGAGAGAGGGAAGAGAAAGAACAGCATCACTCTTTAGTGACTCCCCATGGCCAACTGAAGAAGCATATAGATACATGTTCCTGATTCAACAAAGCACTTAAGCAGTCTCATTGACTTAAATGAGGTTACTTACATGCTTAAAAGTTACAAACATACTTACATACCTCGCCATATCAACAGACTCCTAGATTAGAAGGCCAGAAGGGACCAGTGTGATAATCAAATCTGACTTCCTGTATAGCACACACCATAGGACTTCCCTGAATTAATGCTGTTTTAACTAGAGCATTTCTTTTAGGAAAAAAATCCAATCTTGATTTAAAAATAATCAAAGATCTACTATATATAGTGAGAATCTACCGCAACCCTTGGTATGTTTTTCCAATGGTTAATTACTTTAACTGTTAAAATTTTTTTTTGCCTTATTTGCAATCTGAATTTGTCTAGCTTCAACTTCCAGCTATTAGATTATGTAAATACAATTCTAGGGTCTCCTTTGCATTCTGAGAAACGCATTGATGCTGGAGACCAGTCACCTCATGTCATCAAATTAGCATCTCATAATGGGTGAAGTTCAGCCCTGTGCAGAAAGTGCAGACCCTCTTCACTGGAAGGAATTTCACCCTGATGTGACAAATGTTTTCATCTTCCAGGTCTCTCATACCCAGCTGCTCCTCAACACCTCTGAATATTTTCCACTTCTTAGATAGCTCTGGCATGTAGTCAGAAAAAAACTCATCTGCCTGGGAAAAGTAACTTATCTGTTTTTTAAGCAATAGTTAAAGTGGTATTTCTCAGATGCTGGTTCTTACATGAGGCAAGAAGGCTGCAAGAGGTTGCAGCAAAAGTCTCTAGTTATGGGCAGCCTCCTGTTGATCAAGACTCATCTCACTAACTCATTAAACTTGTTAGGATTGAAGAGTTCAACAATCCATTTAGTTATAAACAGCTTCTAATTTTTCATTAAGAGAGTTGTCACAGGGACCATAACCCTCAATTTGCAGATGTGTGCTTTATTTTTCCCAATTCCTCCACACAGTTGGCCGATTTCGATTCTCCTCAATTACAGCAATAAAACATGTCATTATGAACAGATACATAATTCTCCAGGTCTGATGCATGAACATCTGCTGTTTGCATGCAGGCTGAAGAGTCCTCTGTCCTCTTCTCAAGGACAGTAAAGCTGTGCTTCATAGTCCTCCAACTGTATATGGGCCAGACTCATGACTAAGAGGCACGTAGAGTGGTGTGAAACCATCAACTTTTATAACGATTTAGCCACCAGTAAAAAAATTGCCATTTCCATCAGCAAATATAGTTTTTGCAAGAAAAATGGTAAGATTTCTCTTTAGGACAAATTGCGATGTTGCCATGAATTCATCTCTGTTTTTCTGATTTCTTTTGTTCCCGTGGAACAGTTTCTTGTCTATGAAAGCTGCACTTATTCTTTTCATGGAAAATAGTACAAATTCAAGATAAAACTGTCAAAGGAGTCACTTTTTTTTAAAGCGGTTAAATAAATGTTATAATGGAGATAATAGAATTTGCTGTTCTACCACCCTGGTGAAGAGCTGCTACTGTAGTACAGCTTGGAGGACTATATTTAAAAATGCATAGTTGTATTTTTCTAATGGGAACATGGGCATTCCCTTGATCAAAGATCAAATGAGACTGCCTCATGGCCAGGGCCGGCGCGCCCACTAGGCGACCCTAGGCGGTCGCCTAGAGCGCCAAGATTTGGGGGGCGGCGGGCGGCTGTGTCCCAGCTCCCCGCTCAGCCACTGAACAGGGAGGCAGCTGCGGCAAGCTGCCCCGCTGACACACCGCCCCCCCCCCCGCTCAGTGTCTGAGTGGGGAGCCGGGGGGCAGCCGCGGCGAGCCACCCCCTGGCTCCCCGCTCAGCTCCCATGGTTGGTGGTGGTGGTGGGGGAGGGGATTAAGTGCCCGCAGCCCAGGAGCAGGAAAGGCTGAGCTCCCCCAAGCGGGGGAGCTGGTTAGGGGGGCGGCATTTCGAGGGGGGAGGCTGAGCTCCCGCGGGTGGGGGAGCTGGCTGGGGGGGGGCAGAATTGCAGGGGATGGGCGCGGCGCAGGGCTGGTGCAAGGAAGTTTCGCCTAGGGCACTAAACTTCCTTGCACCGGCCCTGCTCATGGCAGCTCAGTGAGCTGGTATTTTTCTTGATTGATGCCATCTTCTAGTGAAGCACTCCATTTCTCTCAGTTCTATGCTTAATTCACTAGATAATTCTGCCTCTCACTGCAGCTCTTCATGTAGCTAGAGAATGCCTTGGCTGTTCAGAAGAGAAGCTAGCTCAGCTGCAGGCAGCTGAGCAGCGTCCAAGAGGGAGTTTGCAATAGCTATAGTGGTACTGGCAGTAGCCAGTCATTATTCCTCTTCTGAAGCTGTAGACTAGTCTGGTGTCTCCTCCCAAATTGGCAAAACCCACAACCATGGGTTTCATAGGCACCAAAGGCCAGCCCTGAGCTGCTGTATGTAGACAGTGAATAACCCCTAATATGTCAGAAAGATTCCCTGAACTTTCAACTCTTATGATAGCTTTGAAAATATTAACCACTTTCCAAAGCTGAAAGATCTAGAGTTTAGAACCGGTCAGAAAATTTGAAAAAAGTAAATATGTAAAAGGAAATATGATCATCTATTTAATATTCTATTGTTGTGGATTTGGCTTCATTCCTCCTCCACTAGACATTTAATTTGATCTAAAATGAGATTAGCCTCCACATTTATAGAATTCCAAAAGTCAGGACACAGACTATGACCACAGGCTTCACAGGCATGAAAGGCCAACTCAGCATACAAGCAGATCTTTCCTGAGTTCTTCCAACAGGCTCAGAGCCAAAGGTCACTGCTGCACCAGCAGCCAACAAGATTAAGTCTGCCTAAGTCAACCTGCTAGAGGACTCACCCAACAGATCTTATTTAAAAATAGGAAAAAAATAGCCAGCGCTTAGATACCCATCTATGGTAATTCAGTGTATGAGTAGATTGGAATTAAAGTACTGGTGATCAGATAGAAAACATCAGATCCAAACACATTTTACAATTTCTTCAGAATGATGGATTAACATTAGAGCTAAAGCTGTAACTGAAGTGTTGACAGGGTAATTGGATCAGACAGACCAGGTCATTTCTTTTCCCATCAGCATGTCAAGAGATTCTTAAAAGCAACATTTTACCTCAATCTAAATCCAGGTCACAGATTCCCTTGGAATGCGAGGATCAAAGCCTACACATAGGGCCAGTGCAAGGAAGTCTCGCGCCCTAGGCGAAAACTTCCTTGCACCAGCCCTGCGCCCCCCCCCCCAGCTAACACTGCCCCCCCTCCGTGGCAGCCAGTCCCCCCCGTCGCCCCCGCGGTGGCTCCCCACCCTCTGCGGGCCGGGGTTGCAGCAGCCTCCCCCCGCCCCCAGCGCCTCCCTAGCTCCTGGCTCAGCCGCGGAGCCAGGAGGCAGCCACGGCGAGCCGCCCCCGCCAGCTCCCAGCTCAGCCAAGGAGCCTGGAGGCAGGAGGCAGCCGCAGCGAGCCGCCCCCCCAAATCCTGGTGCCCTAGGTGACCGCCTAGGGTTGCCTAGTGGGCGTGCCGGCCCTGCCTACACCACCTTCCTGATAAAGTAGTCTTTTTTATAGCAGTATCTTCCAGTAGAAGAATACCAGAAGTAGGAAAATCCCAGTCTTGCATCTTTAAGTTGTTTTAAAGGACAGATTCAACATTTATTATAAAGCAAGATACTTAACTTCACAAATACCAGGATATTTTCCTTCCAGTCTTCTGGCCAGATCCTAAATATCTACACCAGTTTCTCTGAAACTCATCAAGCCCAGGACAAACAGGCTAACAGCCCAAGGAATACCATTGGCTCAAATTCACAATATTACAGCACACATAGTAATGGGAAAAATTATATAGAGGAGGTGCAAAATGAGTGTTCCGGGTAAACGGATAATACTCAAGGCCATACATCTAAAACAGATTCTGTGGTAAACAACAACAACATAAAAAGGTCCAGTTCTGTGGGTTTCTAAATCTAACACTCCTTAATTATACTGGGAGTTGATGGGTTCTTATCAGCTTGCAGGAGGCACACAGCATTTCATAGGCTTCGGTCCAAAACAGGTTAAAAATCTCAGGCACAGTGAGTTAGCAGGCTGGAAAAATGTAGTTGACAGGCTAGGAGTGTGGCATATCCCAGTATATAAACACTAATGACAAACCTGCAGCCAAAGCTCGGAGAACAAAGCAAGACTATAAAAGCAACCCTCTCAGATATCCTCCATATGTGGTGGTTTGAGTAACACATATAGTCCAGGGCCAACACATTGTCAAGAATATAAAAATAAATAAATATTGGAACCTGTTTGTAATGTAAAATATATACATACAGAGTGTATTAAACTACATGAATAGCATATATATGGATTTCGTACATATCTTTGTAAAATCATAGTATGTTTTGCATATATAAAACTGTACTGGTATACAATCAGTAAGTGCTGAATTGTGACCTTCCTTATGCCCACACAAGGGAGCAAAAGAGTATATGTTGCTACCTAAGTCCTAAACACAGTCTACCTGCATCACCACCACCAGACTGGTGCTTCCTGTCCAAAGCAGGTAGATGTAGAGGAAGCAGGCAAGAGTTGGAGACTGGGCAAAGCCATGTCAAGAAAAGGGCTGGTGCAATTACTTACCCTAGAGCAGGTGAGAAGCACAGACTTAATTGTGACTTTGGTCCGTTGGTTCATTCTCTGTTCCTGAGACAGTACAGCTACATGCTGCCCCTTATTCAGGCTGAACTGCAAAGCCCTATATTCATAGATTCATAGATTCTAGGGCTGGAAGGGACCTCGAGAGGTCATCGAGTCCAGCCCCCTGCCCTCATGGCAGGACCAATTACTGTCTAGACCATCCCTGATAGACATTTATCTAACCTACTCTTAAATATCTCCAGAGATGGAGATTCCATAACCTCCCTGGACAGTTTATTCCAGTGTTTAATCACCCTGACAGTTAGGAACTTTTTCCTAATGTCCAACCTAAACCTCCCTTGCTGCAGTTTAAGCCCATTGCTTCTTGTTCTATCCTCAGAGGCTAAGATGAACAAGTTTTCTCCCTCCTCCTTATGACACCCTTTTAGATACCTGAAGACTACTATCATGTCCCCTCTCAGTCTTCTCTTTTCCAAACTAAACAAACCCAATTCCTTCAGCCTTCCTTCATAGGTCATGTTCTCTAGACCCTTCATCATTCTTGTTGCTCTTCTCTGGACCCTCTCCAATTTCTCCACATCTTTCTTGAAATGCGGTGCCCAGAACTGGACACAATACTCCAGTTGAGGCCTAACCAGCGCAGAGTAGAGTGGAAGAATGACTTCTCGTGTCTTGCTCACCACACACCTGTTAATGCAGCTCAGAATCATGTTTGCTTTTTTTGCAACAGCATCACACTGTTGACTCATATTTAGCTTGTGGTCCACTATAACCCCTAGATCCCTTTCTGCCGTACTCCTTCCTAGACAGTCTCCTCCCATTCTGTATGTGTGAAACTGATTGTTCCTACCTAAGTGGAGCACTTTGCATTTGTCCTTATTAAACTTCATCCTGTTTACCTCTGACCATTTCTCCAATTTGTCCAGATTATTTTGAATTATGACCCTATCCTCCAAAGCAGTTGCAATCCCTCCCAGTTTGGTATCATCTGCAAACTTAATAAGCGTACTTTCTATGCCAATATCCAAGTCATTGAAGAAGATATTGAACAGAGCCGGTCCCAAAACAGACCCTTGCGGAACCCCACTCGTTATACCTTTCCAGCAGGATTGGGAACCATTCTACTACTCTCTGAGTACTACTACTCTCTGAGTACGGTTATCCAGCCAGTTGTGCACCCACCTTATAGTAGCCCCATCTAAGTTGTATTTCCCTAGTTTATTGGTAAGAATATAATGTGAGACAGTATCAAATGCCTTACTAAAGTCTAGGTATACCACATCCACCGCTTCTCCCTTATCCACAAGACTCATTATCCTATCAAAGAAAGCTATCAGATTGGTTTGACATGATTTGTTCTTTACAAATCCATGCTGGTTATTCCCTATCACCTTACCACCTTCCAAGTGTTTGCAGATGATTTCTTTAATTACTTGCTCCATTATTTTCCCTGGCACAGAAGTTAAACTAATAATATTAATAAGATATTTAACATCAACTAAAGGAGGAGTATAGATTGTATGTCTATATGACAAAAATATAGGGTTCATACATTAAATGTACTAGTGTTATATGAAGAGACAAAAAATAGCTCATAAGTTTTTAATTGAGCTGATAGCACTTTTTCTTAGAACACTTCAAAGACTGGTGTGGGCCTTTGTGTGTTCATGCTGGGACTCCAGGGTGTGTCTACTGTGGTTTGGCTGTTAGTTAGAACGTGGAAGAAAGCTGCTTGATTTTATACCCTTACTTTAGTCACTTTTCAGCCATCTACCTCACTGCAGGATAGGCTTCATGAGATTTTTCTTGTAATGCCATCTTTTGGCTGGCTAACGCACTTTCCATCATGTAAGTAGAGTTAGACCCGCTGCACTATTGCAGCGTGCCAGATGAGTACAATGTAATATGCTTTGCCATTTACAGCACCATATAAGTCAGGACTGAATTGTCCCATTATGTACATTTTCTGAAGCTGAAAAAGGAGGAAAAAAGATGAGTCAGAAACCATATTGCACAAATTCCCATTGTTTTGAATTCAAACAAATTGATATTATATATGTAATTTGTGCAATATGGTTTCTGACTCGTCTTTTTATATATAATAAATATATTGTATATATTTCCAATATAATACATATATTTATTTATAATATTGGACCCAGTTCTACTCTTAGTTACACCAATGCAATCTATATAGGATCCAAGAAAGGGGAAGCCAAAACCAAAAGAACAAAAAAACCAAAGAAACAAACAAAAGCAAAACCAGCTCCCCTTTAAGAAGGGCTCCAAACCAACCCCAGCCAGCAGTCATCCTAGTGCTTCTTAGGAGGCAGGCATGCCCTTTCCCTTAGGCATCAGGTCCAGGGACGAGCTGCTAAACCCAGCTCATAAGGCTTTTGCCTCAGAGATTTGTGTCACAGCAAACAAATGTATAGTGAGGCTAGTGACCTGAAACCATACTGCCCTTTGATATGAGAGTCTAAAAATTAAAATACTTGTAAATTAGGGCTAAGTGATTAAAAAAATTAATCATGATTAATCACACTATTAAACAACAATAAAATACCATTTATTTAAATATTTTTGGATGTTTTCTACATTTTCAAATATATCGATTTCAATTACAACACTGTACAGTGCTCACTTTATATTTATTTTTAATTACAAGTATTTGCACCGTAGAAAACAAAAGAAATAGTAGTTTTCAGTTCACCTAATACAAGTACTGTAGTGCAATTTCTATCATGAAAGTTGAATTTATAAAAGTAAAATTGTGTACAAAAAACCTGCATTCAAAAATAAAACAATGTAAAATTTTCAACCCTGCAAGTCCACTCAGTCCTACTTCTTGTTCAGTCAATTGCTAAGACAAACAAGTTTGTTTACATTTGCAGGAGAGAATACAGCCCACTTCTTATTTACAATGTCACCTGAAAATGAGAATAGGTGTTCTTGTGGCACTGTTGTTGCTGAAGTTTCAAGATATTTAAGTGCCAGATGCGCTAAAGATTCATATGTCCCTTCATGCTTCAACCACCATTCCAGGGGATGTGCATCCATACTGAAGACGGGTTCTGCTTGATAACACTCCAAAGCAGTGTGGACCTATGCATGCTCATTCTCATTATCTGAGTCAGATGCCACCAGCAGAAGGTTGATTTTCTTTTTTGGTGGTTTGGGTTCTGTAGTTTCCGCATCAAAGAGTTGCTCTTTTAAGATTTCTGAAAGCATGCTCCACACCTCATCCCTCTCAGATTTTGGAAGGCACTTCAGATTCTTAAACCTTGGGTTGAGTGCTGCAAATATCTTTAGAAATCTCACATTGGTTCCTTCTTTGCATTTTGTCAAATCTGCACCAAAAATGTTCTTAAAATGAACATGTGCTGGATCATCATCCGAGACTGCTATAACATGAAATATATGGCAGGATGCGGGTAAAACAGAACAGGAGACATACCATTCTTCCCCAAGGAATTCAGTCACAAATTTCATTAACGCATTATTTTAACGAGCATCATCAGCATGGAAGCATGTCCTCCGGATATGCGAATGCCTGTTCTCACTTTCT
Source organism: Chelydra serpentina (assembly GCA_037349315.1). Classification (NCBI taxonomy): domain Eukaryota; kingdom Metazoa; phylum Chordata; order Testudines; family Chelydridae; genus Chelydra; species Chelydra serpentina. Next base: position 37,926,720 of record JBAIAC010000042.1, read on the forward strand.
GTTGTCATTGTAAATAAGAAGAGGGCAGCATTATCTGCTGTACATGTAAACAAACATGTTTGTCTTAGCAATTGGCTGAGCAAGAAGTAGGACTGAGTGGATTTGTAGGTTCTGAAGTTTTACTTTTTTTTTAGTGCAATTATGTCACACACAAAAATCTACATGTGTAAATTGCACTTTCACGACAAAGAGAAATACTTGTATGAGATTAATTGAAAAATACTGTTTCTTCTGTTTATCATTTTTACAGTGAAAATATTTGTAATAAAAAATAATATAGCAGGATTTCAATTACAACACAGAATACAACATATATGAAACGTAGAAAAACATCCAAGATATTCAATAAATTTGAATTTGTATTTGTTGGGATATTTTAGGGTTAAGTATAGCAATAAGCTACTAATGTGCGGACATGACATTAGGGGACAAAAGCATAAGTAGGCCATATTTCTTTGTTTAATAAGTAAGTTGCCATGTTTTCCCTTCCCCGTTGCTTGTAGGAATTGATAAGGATGCAGCTGCAGGATAAATGTAGTTGTCAAATAAATGCCCTTTGTGTGAAAGAAAGTAAAAGAAATGTTATCTCCCCCTCCTTCCTCCCTCCCCTGAGAACTGCTGATGAGGGAGATTAATGGCAACAAACTGTTGCAAAGAAATTTATCTTCAAAGTAAAAATGCCTGTATGACATGCGTAATGCTATGAATCATAGATAGGGGTGGGTTTACTAACAATAGATGTTTCTATTACTTAATAAGGGTTTTTGGGGTGTTGTAACAGATGTAGGTGTGTACATATTAATCTAAACAAAAAGAGTGTGCTGTAACTCAGTAGCGGCACCAGGGTTTTTGCCGCCCTAGGCGGCATCGCTCCTCCGCCGTAATCAGCGGCGCTTCAGCAGCAGCTCCTTTGAAGCTGCGTTCTCGGCAGCATTTCGGTGACCGCTTTTCTTGCCGCCAAATCGCCGCCGGGAAATGAGTCGCCGCTGAAATGCCACCCCCAAAATCCTGCCGCCCTAGGCAACCGCCTAGGGTCGCCTATTGGAAGCGCCAGCCCTGCTGCAACTAATTTAGTGCTCACAGGACAATTGGGTCCAGGGGAACAAGTATTGCAAAAAAGAAGCCTGTACTCATAGCCGCCTCTGGGTCGACCTTCTCCTTTTTCTTCTAACAGCATTCTATTGTTTAACAGTGTGATTAAAACTGTGATTAATCGTGATTCATTTTTTTATCACGGTTTATTTTTTTGAGTTAGTAGCATGAGTTAACTGCGATTAATTGACTGCCCTATTTTAAATAACACAATTAGTGTGTTTAAACATGTTGGATCAAATACAGCACTCTAGCCCTGATTCTAGGTTGGGAATGTGAAGAAACTGCTTTTTCTGTACATCTGCAGAAATGATAGCCACTGTGCTGCCTTGAGGTTCTATTACATTTCCTAGCAGATCCTCTTCAACATCTGCTACTTTTTGATCTTAGGGGGTCTTAGTGTGTTTGGATATGACCCAAAAACATTTCTTTGGGGGAATCTTTCAGGCAGACATCTATTCCCAGCCCGAACAAATTTCCCAAATAAGGGAGTCAGATTAGTATGGGTTATGTGGAGAATCCATGTATATGGGCAACCTATTGTCTGAGTTGCAGTTAACACTTGTTGGGCACATAAATATGATGCTAGACTATGTTGTCTGGATCTATGTGAAGGTTATGTGAAAGTGATGAGGTTGCATATGGTGCTTCCGTCATTTTAAGAGTGGGTAGCCAACTTCACTTTAGAGATAGGACTTAGTTTTCCTTACAACTTGTTACTGCACAGTGCTGCTTAGCCCAAACATAGGCCTGAGATTTCTGGCGTTCCCTTTTAGTTCAACCACACCCCTTTTGGCCCTAAATAGTCTCCCTCTGCTGAAACCCCTCTGATTTAGATTGGATGCTCTTTGGGCCAGAGAGCGGTGGTCTTTCCCCCCCTCTGTTTGTACAGTGTCTAGCACAATGGGGTCTTGGTTCATGATTGGGGCTTCTAGGTGCTATTGTAACCCACACACCTCCTGGGTGTGGTGTTCTGTCCCATCTAGTGGCACCAAGACCACTTAGAAGAGAGTGAGTTAAATGAGTCTGCTCTACAGCCTTAACTATAGCCAGTTGGATTTTAGCTCATGCAGCAGCAGTAGAGGCTCATACACTAAACTCCAGAAGTCCCCAGTTCAATCCCGCCTGCCAAGGACCGGGGTCTGTCGGTGTTACACTATGATAATAAAAATAAATAATAATAATGCCACGCTTACCTAACTGCTGAATTTGAACATTGTCCAACTTATGATTCCATCAAGGACTAATTTACAGGTGTCTACAAGCACTACCGCTTTATGTATCAGCAACATTTCTATACCTATTGAAGCACTCCAAAGTTTATGCCCAGTATAAATCCATTTATCCCATTTAATATGCATATTTTATTAATAATAGCAAACATTTTATGAAAATCTTGTTGGTGTCTTCAAATTCACTATTTATTGTGGCAATTTAGTTTTAAATGTTTTATCTTTACAGAAATATTTGTTGTCATACTTGCTTTATTCACTATTAAGAGACACAATAAGATTATTTTTTTTAAAGAAAATAACTAAATAATTCCGAGAGGTGTAGTAATTCACCTCTGTAATTCAGAGAGACTCCTGCTGATTCATTTTTATACCAAAAGTGAGTGTGTGTTATTTACATGAGACTCTCATGATTGTGATTTCCTTTCTTTTCTGGTTGAAAAAGAAAAGATTTCTGGGAGCTTAAATCTAGATTTCTGCTAAAAAAAAAAAAAAAAAAAAGGTAAATTACAGCAGTGTACAGTCAATGGAGAGTAAAATCAAAATTATTGCTTCCAGTCAGATCCGATCATTATAAACATTAAAGTGCCAAATTCTGTTCTTAGTTACACTGGTGCAAAGCTACTTTGAAATCACATGTCACAAATTACATTGTACCCATTTCAATCAGATTTCACTGGTGTAAATAAGAGCAGTATTTTGTCCAGAATGAATTATTTGGTTATGGGCCTAGAGCAAGATTGTAAGGTATTTAGACACCTATTTGCATCTTTAGGCACTTAAATACTTTTAGAAATATTGCCCCCTATTCATTAATACTTGATTGGTATGAGTGTTGCTCTTCAAAAATTAGTTCAATTGTCTTGCTCCTATCTAGTACAGTACACACCAGTAGGAAACCTCAAAGCAAAAGATAGTTTCTAGGCAGACAGTGTACTTAAGCACAGGTTTTAAACAAAATGACCTTCCATTTATTATAAATTAACAGATTAAATAAGAGTAGGTTTATAATTACAGCTGGATGGTGTTTTAGCACAAATTATCTCAAAACATGTTGTTTTGAGCTGGGTGAAACCTTGTTATGAGTTGAGTTAAAACCCCATTGAGACTGATAAATGTGAACTCATGCTTACAGTTATATTAATCGAAAGGTAACACCCCACCTAAAAGAAATATATATGTGACCCGCCCACTCAGGAGCGTTGGGCTGAGTAGAGTTTTCAATACTGGGGGGTTGGGAAGAGAGTTCATACAGAAACTGAAGAGACAAGAACAGAGAGACAAGGAGGCAGGCAGGAGATTGTGAACACAGTGTGACCCTAGAAAGAACTAGAGAGAGAACTTTTGAGTCTGTTGGCTAAAGAATTTGGGGCTGTAAGCTAAGAAACTACCCTGTTTGCTCTTGGTTCATCCTGCATTTGGAACAGAACTTTGTAAATAAACAAAGATTGCATCAAAGAAAATACCAGACTTCATCAATTTCTACTTCCAACTGGAACATCCACAGGGCCCTGAACTTTGACTAGCCACTCGGATCAAAAAAGGGGCCACAGTATATTGATGTGCTTGACAATTATTGTCAAATGCTATGCTTGTATATTTCTAAGCTCACTCTCATGAAAGATACTCTATTCTACAGTAAGAGTCAGAAATACTTATTTTGACCAGAATATACATACACTTGACAGGATCCTCATTAAGTATAAATCAGCACAGCTCCATTCATATCGATCCTGGCTTTGGCACTTTGGCTCCTCATTGCTTCACTAGGAGAGTTATCTTGCAATTACAGTTGCTTGAGATTCAGCTGTCATGAGCAAACTTTGTGAGAGAACCAAAGGGTTTAATTTAAAGAGAGAGACAAGTGGGCTCTTATGTAAACCAGATGTGAAAATTTAGCACTCTTGTTTAATGATTTGCATACAACAGGTTTACAATTTCTCATGGTTTTAACACAAAAAACTCAGAATGCTTTATGAGGGTCTGGGAGGAAATGGCTCCAGCACGGGGAGGAAGCTGGTTACTTCTGGCAGCAAACAATGCTCCACCCCTGTCCCCAACATATTGTCCACAGACAGAAAAAACTGGTATGCTGCCCTGGCAATGGGGGATAAGCAATCTCCCCCGAAGGTGGAAGAAGAGAAGCCTGGTAGCCCTAAGGCAGGGATGGCGATGGTCAGAGATTCCCTTCCAAGGAGATGGAGGCATTGACCTGCTGGCTTGACATGGCAACCCAGGAGGTGGTGATCCCTGCCAGGGGCCCATATCTGAGACATTATGGAAGCCCACATGCTCAGGGTTCAGCTGATCACCATATTTGGGGTCAGGAAGGAATTTTCCTCCAGGGTAGATCGGCAGAGGCCCTGGAGGTTTTTCGCCTTCCTCTGCAGCATGGGGCACGGGTCACTTACTGGAGGATTCTCTGCATCTTGAAGTCTTTAAACCATGGTTTGAGGACTTCAATAGCTGAGACATAGGTGAGAGGATTATTCCAGGAGTGGATGGGTGAGATTCTGTGGCCTGCATTGTTAAGGAGGTCAGACTAGATGATCATAATGGTCCCTTCTGACCTTAAAGTCTATGAGACTGCCCAGGATCATCCAGCCCACTACACTGTGCTGCTCATCCATGTGGGCACTAATGATCTAGTGAGGTATGACCCGGAGTAGATCAGAAGGGACGACAGGTCTCTGGGAGTGAGGGTGAAGAAGTTAAGGGTGCAGGTGGTATTCGCACTGATACTTCCAGTCAAGGGTAGACAGGAAGAGGCAGAGACAGACAGATCCTGGAGGTGACTGCACGGCTGTGCAGATGGTGTCACCAGGATAGCTTCAACTTCCTCGACCATGTTTGCATCTGATGAAGTGGGTATTCACCCACGAAAGCTTATGCTCCAATACCTCTGTTAGTCTATAAGGTGCCACAGGACCCTTTGTCGCTTCTACAGATCCAGACTAACACAGCTACCCCTCTGATACTTGAGACCATGGGATGCTGTTCCTAGAAGGAACAGCATGATTTACTTGGTGTTGATCCTACTTTGAACAGGGGATTGGACTAGATGAGGTCTTGAGGTCTCTTCCAACCCTAATCTATGATTCTATGATGAGCAGAAATGGGGTCCACCTATCAAGGAGGGGGAAAAGTATCTTCGTATACAGACTTGCTAACCTAGTGAAGTGGGCTTCAAACTAGGTTAAGCAGGGGCAGGAGACAAAACCCACAGGTAAGTCCAAAACATGGAGACCTGGGTGAAGAGTCAGAATTCGGGGGTGATGGGAGTAGGTAGGAAACAGGGGCAATTGTAGCAGAGACAAAGAAGAGAGAACAGGGAGTATAGAGGGAAAATCTAATCAACATCTTACATATCTGTATACTAATGCAAGGAGTATGGGGACTAAACTGGAACAATTAGAAATATTAGTGAATAATCACAATTACAACATAATTGGCATCACAGAGACTTGGTGGGGTAATTCACATGACTGGAATATTGGTATAGATGGTTATAGCTTGTTCAGAAAGGACATGCAGGGAAAAAAGCGAGGTGGTGTTACCTTGTGTATCAAAGAAGTATACACTTGCACTGCGGTTGAGATAGAAACGGGACAGACCTGTGAAAGTCTCTGGGTAAGGAAAAAGGGGTAAAAAACAAGGGTAGGATCTACTATAGATCGCCTAACAAGGAAGAAGAGGTGAATGAGGCTTTTTTTAAACAACTAACAAAAAATCACCCAAAGCTAGATGGGGGACTTCAGCTACCCAATATCTGTTGGGAAAAGAATACCACAGGGCACACATTATCCAACAAGTCCTTGGAATGCATTGGAGAAAATGTATTACAGTCAGTGGAGAAAGTGAGTAGGAGAGAGGCAGTTCTAGATTTGATTCTGACCAATAGAGAGGAGCTGGCTGAGAAGGCAGCTTGGGTGAAAATGATCATGAATTGATAGAGTTCATGATTCTAAGAAATGGTATGAGAGAAAAACAGCAGAATAAAGACAATGGACTTCAAGAAGGCAGACTTTAACAAACTCAGCATTGAGAGGTAAATCCCGAAACAATGGATTTTTAAATTTCCTGTAAAATACAATTTAAAAAAAAATTGTTATGGGTCAATCAATGTTTTGTTTTGATAAAAATATTTTGTTCCAATTTTGACTTTCTAATTTTTAAAATATGTTTATAATATCATTACTGGCTAGAATTGCTCGGAATAGAGTAAGATAACATAGCTATGAAAAAACCACTGGTGGCCCATTTACAGTTATGTTTCCAGCATTGCCAGCATGGGTGGAACCGCCTAGAAGCTCAGGCAATAGTGGTAGATTTCTCTAGAATTCATGCACAGTCTCAGGGCAACATCTCTTCTCCCCACCACAAGCACAAGATGCCAATTTAGGAACACTAGAATTGCCATACAATTGCCATGGACCATCTAGTCCATAAACCAGTTTTTTCAGTGGCCAGTAGCGGATGGGTCAGAACATTATGGAACAATTTGGTCATATGTTCTTCTAACCCTACACACTTAGTGACTGATTTATGTCCTGAAGCCTAAAGGATTACATTCCATTTAAAAAAGTTGCAGCCTATATAATGTAACTGTGGATGTCCTCATTATCGATATAATTAATGAGTGGCATTAAGATTTGTGGCATTGAGATTAATATTTTAATCATTCATTGCTTCAGGATTATTATTAGGTAGCAGGTTTAAAACAAACATAAGAAAGAACTTTACACAATTCACTGTGGGACTCATTGTCAGGGGATATTGCAAAGGCCAAAAAATATAACTGGGTTCAAAAAGTAATTAGATATGTTCATGGAGAATAAGTCCCCACCCTCAGTTCTAGGGCTGTTTGAGAGCCAGTTCCACTTCAGTGCATAGAGCAGCCTCTAGGCTGCTCTGAATTGTGCTGGTTAGTGATGGCTCCCCAAGGGACTGTTATACCTTCTATGGACCACTGGAGCATAGCAGAACTCTGGTCATGTCCGCACTTTCCTGGGCGGATCTCCTATGATGGGACCGGGAAGAAGAGTAGTGCAGAGACAAGGGATCCCTGTTGGATCCTTACGTGAGTTTTCTTCCTGGTTTGTGCTGCCGGAGTGAGGAACAGGGGCCTGGATCTGTCCCAAACACCATAGGATTATTCTTCATTTTTACTGAATCCCATCAAAAGCAGATATAGCATGCCTAAAAGCCATTAAATACAGAAATAGAGTAAGAGTATGCAGTGTGCAGGTTTCCCATTGTACTTCAAGACAAAAATGAAAACTATCACCACAAGTGTCTCTTCTGCCTGATTAATTATCAAGAAAATGTGAAAGATGTAAAATGTAATTGGTATTTTTGGACTGAAGCCATTAGAGATATTTCATTCCATTATTCTTGATATATGTAGAAATCCCACCAGTGGGATTAATTTTAAGAAATTCTCAAACTGTATTGACTTTTTTCATTTTCCCCCTGAATAAATGTGCAATCTGTTATAGTAAGTGACTAGCCTGCTGCTGAAACAACATTTTGCGAGGTTATTAATTATAAAAATGATTTGCACTTGTTCCCAAAGACCTGGATGGAAATCTCAACAGTCAGTTCATACTGCCTTTCTCCTAGGAGGCTGCATTCTTGTGAAAGAAGAAAAATATTTTTGTCCACAAAGAAAAAAAAAACTGTTCAAATTGGAAAATGTTCAAATCTCTGAAAACATTTACTTTCTGTTTTGCTGAAACTTCCAATTGGTGGCAGCCCTGACTATGCCCGATGAAGGTGAAGGGCAAATAGAACAGTAATGTTCATTCCCAATTTATAACTACATTAACAATCAAACAAGCTATGTAAAGAGTAGTATTTAGGTTGCAAAGCTGCACATTCAACATTTAGGAAATGCTAGGTTTATGGTTGCCCATGAAACTTCAATTTTGCCCCATTCTTCATCCATCCTGTGTACTGAATGACACACGAGACCTCTGGTAAAATAGCATGTGATCATGTAAATTAGAGAATTTCATAATGCAGATGTCCGGGGAACAGAATTAAGGTTACAGAGACAATCTAACTTCCAAGTGCTTGAGTTTGCAATCTAAACATTATTTTTACGTAAGTTTTGAGTGTGTTATTTCGTAAGTGTGTGGGTGGGTGCTGCAGAAAAAGGTAATTATGAGAAGCATAACTAAGGCTGTGATTCTATCACAAAGGTCACGGATTCCGTGACTTTCCAGGGCCTCTGTGAATTCTTCTGTAGTGGCAGGGCTGGAGCAACTGTCAGCCCAGCGGCTGCCCCCCAGCTGCCAGCGTAGCAGGCTGGTAGCTGACCCCCAGGCCCACTGGAGCAGTGGCAGCTGCTGCTGGCTGTCAACCCCCAGCAGCACTCCCACCGTTAGTTCCCCTCACCCAGGGCATTTCTGTAAAAGTTAGGGACAGGTCACAAGCTTCTGTACATTTTTTTTTATTGCCCGTGACCTGTCTGAGACTTTTACTAAAAATACCCCTGGCAAAATCTTAACATTAACTATAACAGATACCTCATCATGCATCATTATCATCAGGGTTTGAACTCTGAACCTTCCACAGCACAGCACAGGTATCTACAACTTTTAACACTGATACATTCAGTATCATTTTTAGCTTGTTTAAAATACAAATATTTCCCCCTCCCATCCATTACTGTAAACACATTCATTCAATCTCAGCAAATTTGCCAAATTCAGGTCAGAGTTTCATGTTGTGTTAATTTGCCTAAACAGCCTGTGGAAAATCATGGCAATTGGCTGCAAAGCAATCAGTATTTATTAACTGTAGCTATTGTTGGTGAATCTTACGTAGATTTTCTACATGTTGAGAGAGCAGGATCTATTGAATTCAAATTGTCCAGTATAAACTCAACATTGCAATAAGATCAAATGGACATAGTAAAATATAATTTTAATTATGTTGACAGTTTACTAAAACAACGTCATAAAATGGAATTATAAACCATATTGGTTTGTCAGTGATTTAAAAACAATTGGATTCCATTCATTGCAGCTGTCTATTTGATTTCAGATGACTGATGGCTGACAATAGAAATAATAAATGGTTCACAATAAGTATTGCCTGCCTCTAAAGTGAGAAGAGGGAAAAATTAAAACCATTTACTGTTAATAAAAATAAAGCCATTCAATTCTGATTCTTGAATTGATCGATAATTGGAAACATACAACCAAAATGTAAATATGAGAATACAGTTTGACTTGGACTTGTCATATAAAGCTAGATTCAGCTGTGGCTTTTGCCAGTACTAATTACGTTTCAGGTATAAGGCTAGATGATCCACGATTTAAGCCATGGATTTCAATGTCTGCAGGATTATAATCTCCACTGGAGGAGGAGGGAATCTGTAGTGTTGCAAAGGTGATAGAACTTCGCCTTTCCAAGAGGCCCACAGACATGCCCAAAGAGCAGGTGAAACTGACCAGGGGAGCAGGAAAGGCAAGAGTGGCTGAAGATGCCATTCTAAAAATGTATTCTTCCCATTCTTGCGTATGCATCAGCGGTATAAAAAGAAACCAGAGACAAATAAATTACCTCTATAATATAGTAGGGAAACCCGAGATGGAAAACTTAGTATACAATGCTTCATATGAAAGTGAACACAAATCTAACCTCCATGCGTACTGTAATGCAATAATGTGGTAGTTAGCTGTTATAATCCCCCTTGAGATGACAACATAGTGTACTTCAAAATCATTAAAAAATGCAGCTCTGTTTGCAAACAAACATATTGCCAGGCCTTTGCCTGATCTGATTTTTGTAAGCTCAGCAATATTCTTCGCTCCTCCATTCTGAACTACTCTAATGCTTGGCCTGCTGGTTTGCCAACAAAACTGATTTCCAGCTCCTGCACGTTCTGCTGCCAATGTGCTATATTGTGCAAAGATGAGAAACTACACATCCTTGAATCAGTCACTTAGCAAGGTATACATCTGAAAATTCTGTTGTTAATCTGCCAGGCTTATCAGCTGTGTCTGCACTGATATCTTTGTTACAATTTCCACCATTGCACTACCAGGTCTAGACAATAGTAGTAAAAAAACTGGCAGCTGGTCCACTCTGACATTCCCATCATCATTACCACAAGTAGAGTTGAATCAGTGCTAGTTTAGCACTGGGATATATTACAAAAATTCTCAGTGTTGATACCTTGGCCAGTACCTGAATTAAAAACTGCAGTCAGTTTCCTAAGTTACACAGTAATGCATGTGACATATGGGATGAAAAGATAAAGCTCTTCCTCCTTAATATCTACACCTCTGCATTCCACAGAGGCTCTTCCCTTGCAAGTTCTATTACCCAAGCAGGTAAAACTGTCAAAATTCTTCACTCTTATGAAGAAAACTCTCACTCATGACTTAGCTTTGTGTGTATTAAAGCCCCACTCGAATCCCAGTGGAAGATCTACTTATTTTCTATTGCTTTTCCTTCATTCTTGTGTTCTATTGTAAAGTGTTTTGAGAGCATGTTAAATCAAGGATACCAAATAAAGCAAGAGTGGTAATTATATTACTGTGGACTCTCTGTGGGGAACTGGAGTTTTGACATTCAAAAGCCAGAATACCTTTCACTGCTGAAATGATATGACCATGTCGGTTACTAGCCATCATAGGGGTTTCCTACCCAATAAAGAGAAAGATTTTTATGCATGAGGTATACTGGGAAACGTTGGCAACACTGCCTGAAAGGTTTGGCTAGCTTCCCAAACTCGCCGTTTCCTTTCAAGTAGTCTTCTATGTTCCAATTCTAGTCTTAGTTACAATAGGCATCTGTTTTCAGTGAGAGCCATCACATTGATAACAGTAGATGCAAGTTATTTTGGATAAAGATCTGAACCCCACACATCACGCACATTTTTGCTGTCTTTTATTTTCCCACCAGAAAGAATGCCAATGGGTTCTGACAAAAGATGTCTAAGCTGGTCTGATGACTGACGGCTAGGTGTTGTTGGTCAGCAACACTATCCTCTGGGAGAAAGTATGGAAAGTGACTGTTTCAGTAGCTACTTTGACTCCTCAGACTGGCAGTATCACAGAAATTAAAAGAATTGGGGTTTAGGGTGCACTATGTGGCTTGTGTTCACATTCACTCCTGATCCATTAAAACAGCAGCATGTACAGCTTTAGATTCGAGATATGTCTGCACTGCGATTATAGACACACCTTTAGTTTAGCTAACTGGGTGACCAGAGCAAGGAAGCCATGGCAGCGTATGTCTCAACTTGGGTGGTATAAGCCTTCCTGGAACCCTGGGTAATTTCTTAAGAGTCTAGCGTATGCTGAAGTCACACCCTGTGGCTGCAGTATAGGCCTACTTTCTGATCATACAAAGTGAAGTCACCAAGGACGACAGTGCACACATGCAGAGTCACTTGCAGGACTGGGGCCTTAGTGTGATTGAGTTGTCAGAGTAGAGAATAGGGAGACGGGATCCTGAGTCCCATTCCTGGCTCTTCTTATTAATTTACTGTGTGACTTGGGCAAGTAACTTCACCTCTCTGTGCCACCCATTTCTCCTTCTGTAAAATGGAGATAATGCTACATCCCTCAAACACTTTCCGAGTATTGAATGAAAAGGGCTATAATACAAATTTATTATAATGAAAATGATTATTGGCAACTACCAGAAGGAGCACAAGAATTAAAGCTCAATGATCATAGTTGATGTAGGACATAAAATAGGGAAGAGTGGGCACCCTAGGGCAATGGATATTTCTCATTTTGAATATTCTTATTATTTATATTGTAACACCCAGACCCTCAAGCAGGCTCTGGGCTCTATGCTGCTGTGTGTTTTACAAACACATAAGACAACATCCCTGTCCCAAAGAGCTTACAAGTCTCAAAGACAAGGAACAAGCAAAGGGAGGAAGAGCAGAATTTTACAAGCAAAAAAGGCCCAAGACAATGACTGGAATATGTGTTAGCTCTATTTATGTGCCTTAAGACAAGCATCAAGATTTGGAGAATCCCAATTCTTCCTCAGGATTTGAGTAAGCTTGTGATCAAAGTAAAACCATATTGGGGATTTGTCCTATCCCCAGTCTGCAGACACAGGTGACTCACCAATTTCTAGTTAATTTTAAGTGTGTGAATTTTATTAGAACATAGGAATTATCACACTGGATCAGTTATGGTCTATCTAGTCCAGTATCCTGTCTCTGACAGGGTCCATACCAGTCTTTAGACAAAGGTAGAAGAACCCCTGAGCAGGCAACAGTGGGATAAACTAATCCCACATTAGGTCTCATCCTGATCTCTAACTGTTAGAGATTGGCTTGAAGCTAGAAGCAGGAAGTTTAAGATCCTTTCCACATTTTTTGGTATCATTTTTGTTAAATTATATATATTTGTTAATATAACTCTTGATATTCTTGCTATCTATATAAATATCCAATCCCTCTTTGGATCTTTTAAGTTCTTGGTGTCAATGATGTCCTGTGGCAATGAGTTCCACAGTTTAATTACACATTTGTGTGAAAAAGTATTATGCCTCTTTGGAATTTTAGTTAAGTATTGCCAATTCTTCAAAATTCAGTGTGTGTTTTTATGAGATCGACATACATCCATAGTATTAAATGTATTTATCAGCAGATGAATAGCACCATAATTTTCCTCTTTGCTTTCAGCCTCAGGACCCTGAGACATGAAGTTGCCTCTGCCATGAGCTTGCATGCGTCAGTCTTATATTGAATAAGCCAGTGATGTTTTTCCCCCCTCAGCAAGGAGAAATTACATCTTACAAATGCCATGGTCATTATGAGAAATCATGCATGCCTAGGGAGAAAAGAAGGGACACAGACAACTTCTGATTTCAGTTGAACCTGTGTAACCACATTGATTTCAATGGAAGCTGTGTGCTTGTATCTCCAGGCAGAAATCAGAACATAGTTTTTACTGTGATTTGTTTGTTTTGTTACTATGGAGCCAGCTACCTGTTGACGACAGGAGAAATTGTAATTTTCAAAGCATGTTCCAGCTTCAGACAGCAGTACCATGTAGCTTATATTTCATTCTTATGAATAAATTGTGAGTTTTTAAAGCACAAAGAAAACCGAGACAAGAAACACTTACCATGAGGAATCAAGAATCAAGAGCTGGCTCAGTATCTAAATGTAACAGTTTCTTTTTAGGAGACATTTGTTAAAAGGTCTTGCTCCAACTCCCAGTGAAGTCAGTAGAAACTCCACCATTGACTTCATTTGCAGTCATATTAGGGCCATGATGCAGTTACGAAAAAAACCACCCAGATAATCAAGCATAATAGCTAGAAAAAAATTAGACCCAAGAGTTCATCACTTTAAGATTCATTATTTCAATGGTGTCTTACAGCCACAATGAATGGCCCTTTTTGTATTTAATGTATGTACCCGAAATCAAGATTGGAGTCTACATTGTTGCATTTTTCCTGCTGAAGAACGCTGTATTAAATGGACGAAGATCCAGGTTCAGCAGAATCACTCCATTCGTTATTAAGTGCCATATTCTGATATCCTTACCGAAGGGTAGTCGTCCCTTATTCATGAGCAGTCTCACTGATTTCAGTGGAGCCATTCATGTAGTAAGGTACTACTCATTATAAATAACTACTGTATATCAGACTCTAGCCCTAAATGAGTAAGTATTGGTTTAATCCATACACATCATTAGTGCATGATGGCTATAGTGGAGACTGTAATAGAAATGTGTCACTTTTTTATTTTAACCCAGTTTTTGTAGCCACTGATTTGCTTAAGTATAAAGATTTATCCAGTCTTAGTAAGCTTTAATTACTTTAATTCTTCCCAGATTCTTACTTAGTCATCCTGAACTAGAAAAGTAACTCAAATGTACCAGAGAAAGAGAAAAAAGTAAAACAGAAATAATATTTGGTTCAATACTTTTGAAAAATCCTTTCAGCAAAGTAGTAAATGCATTCTGGGCCATGTAATAAACATTAAGAGTGCAATGTGAAAAACACCAATAAAATGAAAAAATAAATAAATATTAGGGAACAATTCAAATATCTAACTACATTATTAACTATCAATGAAGGATGCAATGAAGTTAAATAAATTATAAACTGTTGTGTCTTGCATTTGCCAAGAAGAATGAACTTCTTTTAATTCTTGTAACTTCTTAAACTGGCACTGTACAAAGCATCAAAAATTAAGTAAAGGGGTAAATACTGTTTGGAGTCAGTGTTTTGAGAGAACATAGACATTAACGCTAAGAACTGAAAAACAGCATAGCTGGAAAAATAATTCAGCCACATGCATACTTTCCCTCCATTGTACATACAAATTTCTCTCTTTCCTACAGATAGCTGTATTTTACTTTTATTTGGAGCTCGTTCACTATACTCTCATAACCTGTTCATAAACTATTCGCTGAATTAAAAACCAGGAGCCGGTGCCCTCTGGCAACACAAAGCAGCCATAACTTCAGCTAATAGCTCTAGAGTAATTTCTGCATAGGGATTCATGAGGGGAGTACAGACACCACCACACCTCCTACATCAGTCTTTTCTGAAGGAGTGTGCCAGAGAAAAGGCTGCATGAGGGATGTCTGTGTGTTCTAATGATTGTGCAGCCCACTAATTTTCTGAACAATATTTTAAGCTTTTTTGAAGTACTAATTTTCTTGTTTATCTCCTTTTATTGAGGTTTTTCCTACCACATTTATGCATTGCCAAACAGAGTTATAACTACAATGGAGAAGTATTCTTCTCAGTTACAGATTTACACCTGTGAAGATTCATGGATGTCAATGCAGATACTCCTGATTCACACCAGAGTACTAAAATAAGCAGCCAAAACTTCAAATGCAAGAGAACTGAAAAACTGAGTATTTTGAATGCATTCATTTGGCAGAAGTGTGTTGAAATACAATTTCTTTTTGCAGTTTTCTTTTTTACAGTTCCACCTAAAAATTTGTTTTTGTAAAAGAAGTGTGTGATCACTTGAAAGAATCTGGTTTTCTAATCGATCCATGGTCAGAAAATAACTATAGCAATAGAATATGTACAGTTTTTTAAAAATAAGGTAATTATTTCTCTCCATGCCAACTGCTTTGGGAATATTAAAATGTTTAATTGTGTGTTAAACTGAAAACATGAATATTTTATTTAGGGTGAAATCCTGCTTTAATTTAAGTCAAAAGGAGTTGTGCCACTGATTTCAATGGATCACGTTCGATACAATGTCCCTGATCTGAGAGCAGTGGAGATTCGACGGGTACTGGATATCATACATGACAACTGGAATAAAAATGAATTACTGGTTAAGAATGTTCAAGAAAAGAGGAGACAATTTATACTTAAAAAGGGAATGTGGAAAGAGGAATATTTTGGGAAACAGTTTGGCCTTGGAGTGCCTTGCTTCAGTTTGAAGGGTTTATCCATGAAAGGAGAAGAACTGTTAAAGTAGTCATGGTTCACCGTGTGGACTGCCTGAGGTGGTATTCTCTCAGGAGGGAGTACATAGCACAAAGTATCAGAGGATATTGCCTCCAAATGGGATTAAATCCTGGGTTGTACGCAAGGGAGTCGGGAATCTCCTTTTCTCCAAGAATGGCTGCTTTCTTGCCATTGGGCTGCAACATGCTTCACCACTGCTATCATCACACCTGCTCACCCTACATGTGGGTTCCAAAGGGAGAGTTGACCTAAGAATCCCTATAAGTGGGAATCCCACTGGTCATGCCAATGCTGCTCCAACTTTGTCTCATAGAGCCCCTCAGGACTCCACTCCACTGCATGAATAGGGGAACAACAGACCAACTGTATAGGGTCCCTGTCCTCCTATGGAGAAAAAACCTCAGTTCCTATGATTAGTTCATTGTCTGCATCACAGCGGATGCTGTAGGATTTTCCCAGAGTCTGTGAATATCTGGTGGAAATCCTGACCCCAACTCCACAGATCTCAAGGTAACTTAGCTGCTACAATTGTCCATGCCTCAAAAAGGGACACCCAGCCCCAAAACAACAACAACAAAAACCATATAGGTCCCTAAATACACATTGTTAATTAATACTGGCTGGCAGTGGATTAAGAATAGTGGGAAGTGTAATCAGTAGGATCTGTTCTTTTCTTTTCACAGGTTCAAGGCTTAATTTGCTCTCTTCCATGCCACATAGAGGAGTGCAGCATTTGTCCCTAGTTATTTATGATTAAATAAAATACTGTCTGCAGAGTGTGCAAAATTGGATTTTCCTTTAGCACATCCTTCTACTGAAGCAGAATGTATATAGGAAAATTATGGTATCTGGTCTCTGAACATGGAAAGAAGGTGCAAAATACTTCATAAGACCTTTACCTTTTTAGGCAATTTGGTCCTGATACCCAACAAACCAAGTATAGCATTAAGCCTAGGTATGATGCCATCTGATGTTTCAAAGTCAATGTATTCCTATGTAGGCAAGCAGACACTTATCAATTTAAATTTAGTTTCCTCATTAGTCTTCCATCATGATTGGCCCTCCCACAACCTTTGTGCAAGAGGCTGGGGATCTGAATCCAGTGATTGCCCTTGATCAGCATGCTGGGAAGGGGAAATCTGCACTGTTATGTGCCATTACCAATTACAATCTATTGCTAAACCTTGATGATGACGACGACATTCTTCAAGGAGCACTGTTGCCATTGACTGCACAACCATTGTGGCCACAGGGTCCCCCAGGAAGAGAGCATGACAATTGTACATTAAATCAAACAAATGACGGAGGACTCGTTTTGCATTAACTTACTCCTTTTTCCCTTGTGGATTGGAGGATGGAAGAATATGGACAAGTGCATGCTGCCCAGCCATGGATTTGGGTTTCCAGAGGGGATCTAGGACAAAGGGGAACATGATCCAGAGCTAGCTCCTACCTGTGCCATGCCTCTTCTCTCCCAGATATGCAATTTTCATCTCCCATTTGCTCACCAAAGCTCACAGTTGGAGATGCCATAAACTGATACCCAAACTATACATGTGATGTTTATAGTGATACTTATCAGATAAGAGGCACTATAATATTTATTCACTTTACATTGTTAGATTCAAAAATGAAGCCACATGCCCAGTTAATATTCACTGAGATGGAAAGAAATCTGAAGCTGAAAGAAGTATGTTGAGTGTTTTGCTGTTTGCATCCTTTACGAACCATATGCAGCTATGGTTTTGGCTTTATTCCAAGCAGATACTGCGAGCTGTTTGCAATAGATTCAAGTTTTGGTGAATAAGCCCCTCAAGCCCAATACAAAAAGTAAAGTACCCAGCTTTATTCAACAATCTTTTCATAAAGTACAGTAATAAAATAATGGTTACTTAAAGTTGAGAGTAAAAAAACATAAAAGCTATGGTAGATGTTCATGGGAGGCAAAAATCTGTCAGTTGCACTGGTGTAAACCTGCATAATGCCAGCATCATCATCAGCATCATTCATGTGGATTTATACCATCATAGCACACCATATTAGACCAAACACTGACATTCAAAGAGCACATCAAGCAGATGGAAAAGAAAGTGATCTCCAGGAATTGTACACGACAGAAACTGGCCAATACAAAATGGAGAGCTGACCCTAAAACATGCCAAGCAAGTCTCACTCTCAGAGAACTGTCCCTCCGTATGGTCTCACTTGAGCTATGCTCACAAAAATTGTACTGAACTCAATCAATCCTATAGGATCATCACAGGGACTTTGAAACTGAACCCCACACTGTCACTATACTGCCTCCTAGAAATTGCGCCACCGTCGTTGAGGTGGGAAGCCTCCAGTAAAAAGGAGAGACAAAAAAATAGGTGCATGATCCAAGACTTCCACTGTGTGGACACATCTCACCACCCAAGAAGTGGAATTCCAGAAAAAGCTTTGCATCTGAAAATCCCTTACCCCAAAATACCAAAAAAGTAGGAACATCAATGATCTTGGAGAACCTGGTTCCTTCAGAATAAATCATCCTTGGCACTGGACTCTGGACAAAAACAATGATGTACTCTAAATCAAGCAAGAGCTGGGATAGCAAAGACTGGTGACAATATGACAAGTGGAAGCTGAGAAATGACCCCAAATGTGTATGTGGAGGCCCTAGGCAAACACTTGAACACGGTCTGATGGAGTGTCACCCTGTCAATATCCTGTACTCCCAAGGAACTATTTGCGATAAGTGACAACACCAGGTCTTCGGCAATGATTTTGGAGTGACAAGCTATGATGACCACCATCAGAACAAAGTGCATTATGGGTCACTGAGCTCATTCACCATCAAATTAATTTCTATGATGTTTCCTTAACAATCATATGAAAAGGAAATTATTTTCTTCTTCTGTTGCTTTTAATGATGTAACCACTTCTTGTGCTCAAGGTTTCACCCCACCTGTCATACAGTATATCTATATCTTGTTGTCTACCCAGGACAAAGAAATATTGCATTTTCATGTAACTCCTTATAGCATCAATGGAACATTTGGGAACAAACATGTTGCCGTGTGGTGCCACTTTAATTTTCTGGAAATTCAGTAATAAAAAACACTCCTTGGGCAAGGTGAATGAACCTCGAAGATAACTGTAGGAAGATCAGATAGACCAGTAAACAGTATGTTACATGGAGTTTTACAGCTAATTCTATCAATTCTGGGCAGATGAATTTTTTTTAGAAAAAGACTCACAAGAAGCATAGGTGCCGACTCCATGGGTGCTCCAGGGCTGGAGCACCCACGGGGAAAAATTGGTGGGTGCTCAGCACCCACCGGCAGCTCCCCACCGGTCCCACGCCCGTTACCGGAGTACTCACCTTTTCCCCGGACGCCAGCTGACATTGCGGGGCCCCACCCCCGACGCACCCAGCGGAGCCGACGGAAGTCGGCTCCTATGGCAAGAAGAGTGTGATGAGTCTGGGCTTACTAATGGGGCGCCTAGTGATTAGGTCACTGGGTCCCAGCTCCCCTGTCTCCAGCAGCCCTCACCAGTCTAACACTATAGTAGTACCCCTTTCAGAAAGAAGTGATTCAGCCCTGTGGCCAATTCACAAACTGAGTTTGCCCCATTATGGGGTAACAGACACCAACAAAATATATACATTACAATGGCCCCCAAAAAGGAAGGGCATTAATCCCCTCCTCCAGGCCCCTGTAAGTTGCACACCCATGTCTCAGGGTTTACAAAGTCTCTTAACTGTGGGGTGTTTGGAAGAAGGGATCCGTGCTCCCTTCACAAGAGGGTGGTAGAGAAGCCCCAGCCCTCCCTGTCCATTAGGCTCTGACCTATGGCACTACAAGAGTCAGCAATAGGTCATGTTTAGGCCCATATTGAAAGCGTGATATTCAAAATATGGTTATGAAATGAACACTAAATGTAAAAATTATTTGCATATCTACTTTCATTTGTTGAATACTTTTGCACTTATACATCCTTGGTAGCAAAATTCATAACTGTATATGTGAAACATTTCTGTAGTATGTGACATCAAAACTATAGTATTTTCACAAGTAACACCAATGCTGATCAGATCCTGTGGGCCTTGATGAAACAAAACTCTCATTGATATTAGTGGGACTGCAAGATCTGGTCCATACTGATTATACTTGATATAATCACAGTGGTTTATTATATAATATGACTGGCAGTTGTCATGTCAATTCCAGTCTTCAGATACCCCTAGTTTGATAAATACTGTATAGTCATACCCCAAGGACAACAGTTCTTATATTGGTAGATTAACTGAATGAATGGCATGCCTTTTATTTTATTAAATGTGAGACTTACATAAAAGTACCTCTTATGTCCATAAAAAGACAAAGAAATGTTCCTTTTCTTTCTAGTATCATAAGAATGGCCATACTGGATCAACGTCCATCTAGCCCACTATCCAGTCTTCTGACAGTGGTCAGTGCGAGATTCTTCAGAGAAAATGAACAGAGCAGGGTAATTTTAAGTGATCCGCCCCCCCCGTCATCCAGTCCCAGCTTCTGACAGTTGGAGATTTAGGGGCAGATGGAGTTGCATATCAGACCATCTTTTCTAACAGCCATTGATGGATCTATCCTCCATTAACTTAATTCTTTCTTTTAAAAAAAACAACAACAAAAAAACAGTTATACTTTTGGCCTTCACAACATCCCCTGACAAGAAGTTCCACGGGCTGTGCATTGTGTGAAGAAGTACTTCCTTGTTTGCTTTAAATCTGCAGCCTATTAATTTCAATCAGGTGATCCCTGATTCTTGTGTTACATGAACAGGTAAACACCACTTACTTAGTTTTCCCCACACCATTTGTGGTTTTATAGTCCTCTATCACATTGCCCAGTCATCTCTTTTCTAAGCTTGAACAGTCCCCGTCTTTTAACTCTCTCCTCATATACAAGTTGTTTCACATCCCTAATCATTTTCAGTGCCCTTCTCTGCACCTTTTTCAAGTCTAATATGTATCATTTTTGAGGCGGGGTGATCAGAACTGCATGCAGTATTTAAGGTATGGATGGGTCATGGATTAATATAGCATAGTGCTGCCCAAACTTTTCCTGCCCCACCCCCCGGCCTACCAGTAATGGAATCTCTCTGCACGCCATCTCCATTACTGCACAGTTGGCTCAGCAGAGGAGCTAAGGCTGCAGGTGGAGCTGCGAGCAGAACTGGGGATGGAGTTGGAGACAAAACAAAGGCAGAGCTGACCTGGGGGTGGAGCAGGTGACAGAACGGAGCTGGGCTGGGAGTGTGACCAGGGGCCTAGGAGCAGAGCAGCAGCTGAGGGTAGAGCAGGGCTGGGGAATGCTCGTGGTTGGGTGACCAGATGTCCCGATTTTATAGGGACAGTCCCGATTTTGGGGTCTTTTTCTTATATAGGCACCTATTACCCCTCACCCCCGTCCTGATTTTTCACATTTGCTGTCTGGTCACCCTACCTTGTGAGCACTTGCCACATACACACACACAAATGTTCCTCTGCAGCCCCCTATGGGGGCACACCCCACAGTTTTAGGATCACTGATACAGCAGCAATGATATTTTCTGTTTTATTATCTATCCCTTTCCCAATGGTTCCGAACAGTCTGTTCGCCTTTTTGATTGCCACTGCATATTGAGCAGATGTTTTCAGAGAACTATCCATGACGACACCAAGATCTCTTTCGTGAGTGGTAATAGCTAATTTAGACCCCATCATTTTGTATGCATAGTTGGGATTATGTTTTCCAATGTTCATTACTTTATATTTATCAACCCTGAATTTCATCTGCCACGATGCACAGACTAAGAAATGCAAAATAAATTAAGATCAAATGCATCAGGAAGGGTTAGTTTGTTAGTCATATATTTTGAATTTAGTTTGCATTTGTTGTCCTATAAACCAAAATAAAACATTTGTAAACTGCCTCTCTCTGGACTAACCTCAATGAAACAGAGATAGAATAATCAGACTGGAAGGGACTTCAAGAAGTCATCTAGTCCCATCCCCTGTACTCATGGCAGGACAAAGTATTATCTAGACCATCCCTGATTCCACAGATTAATCTCTGGTGAATTTATTTGGTATCATGCTTCTGATGCAACAGAAAGAAAGCCTTTTGCCTCGTTGGTTGCTTACTGCTCTCCTCCTGTTGAAAAGTGAGTTCTTCTGCTAAAATGCATTAAAATGAGACAACGATGCAGAACAGGAAGAGAAACAAACAAAAACAGCAAAACACAAAAATACTATTAAAATATAATTCAACATAATTTTCAATAACTGTTGTACTAACATCATGACCAAGTTCGGAGAACAATACTATAAATTGGAACAAAAACATTACCGAGAGTCTTTTCTGAGAACTCAGTAGGAGGTTCTGATAGCTAATCAGTTCTCCATTGTGTTTTACTGCAATAGTCTAAAAGAAAAAGAGGAGGTGAAAGTGTCTGCTAGTTTAAATCCCTAAATGACAAATTTAAATACACTGATGTTGTAACACACACACTATTTACAACTCAAAGCTGGAAGAACTGACTTTCCACATCCAGAGCTCCATATTCCTTCTTAATACAGAAGAATGCATTCTTCCATCTCTTGCAGAATCAGCTATTAGCCTCCAGGTTGGAGGAGCCTGGTGGCATTGTGCTGCTATCTTTGAAGCTTATTCTATTCTCAAAATGCTAACATACTCATGAATATCTGAAGTCGGTGCTGTGGAAGAGACATGTAAAACCACATATCTTTTATCTGACAAAATTCATGGCTTCCATAGGGCTTTGGGGATAGTGTATGCTCAGTGCCCAAGATTTTCTGGTTAGAAAGTTGTGTGGAAAAATACCCTTATGCTTAAAAACATTTAATGACACATTGGGTCCAACTGGACACTCATACCAGTGTAAATCAGGAGTAGAAAATTAAGCTAGTGTGAGAAGAGAATCAGGCCCAAGACTTTTGCATCCTGACTTAGTTATGATAAAGTATTTTTGTTTTTTTAAGTGGAAAGACAAAAATGATCCAAAGCTCAGATCCAGATCCATTTTTCATGAACCACTGATACAAGGAGTTTTATTGAAAGTACTGCAAGGTTAAGATGTAAATTAGCTTTGTAAACAATTTGAGTGGTTTAAAAGTATCTGAACTGTTTCTCGTCTTCTCTGTCTCATAAAAGTTTTCATATTTATAACAGAAATGTGAAATTTTCTATAGCAAATAGTCTAAATTAGACTGGTGGGTCAAATGGAGAAACAGTGAGAGATTATCGGGTATTAAAAACACATGACCTTCAATTGCCAATAACTGGATCAACAGCTTGCATGCCAGACGCCAAAGAGTTTGCTTACTTACTCCCAGACATTATATAAATGCAGCATTTTAGTGTTGGGGATAACAGTTTTTCCTCTTGTGGCCAAATTCAAGATAAGATAGTTCAAGGATAGGGTGTACAAGACATGCAGGAAAAGGATAATAATGAGCTTTTAAGTAGAAGCTACATAATATGGTCCTGCCCTCAGGATCTCTGATCATCCTTGCACTTTACGATCCCTTGATGCAAGATGTCATGTTATTTTTCCATAATGCCTGTGTAGTTATCTTGTATTATTACAAGATAATGTAGAGTGGTCTAGAATATTCAGTCTTCCCTAGGGTTTCCCAACATCACAATCCGGAGGTTTTTGGTCGATATATAGAAAAAGCAACAAGTTCCCAAAATCATTATTTATTATCTTTCAATGCATTTTTAATAAGTGTGTGTGCTAGGCAGCATTCTATAGTTGTTCAACATTTTCCATTAACAAAAGTTAATTCTATCTGTTTGTACCTCAGCAACGTGTGCTAATTGACAATGCAGAGTAATGGATCAGCAGAAAGAATGGCAAATTAATTTAAAAAATGCATCATGGGGATATTCACTTAATGATATTAAAATTCTTTTTCGGCTATGTTCAATGTTATCTCTATAATTACAAAGTAATATTTTTTGGAAAGTAAGTTGCTTTTTAACATTATGGTCTGTTAAGTTGATAATGCACTGTGAATCTGGCTGGCAAGTGGCTTATTTAATGGTGCAGTGAACTGATTACTTTTGAAAGCTTAAGGTTGACCTAAAATTAATCACATAGTAGTTATTCCAATATTACAAATCCATCATTACTAATTAAAATAATGTTTTTCTTTACTCGAGCATTTGCTATTATTGGCAGGAATCTTGTTTATTTGATTTTTGGATGGTTGAAATTTATTTTCACTAAGTCCCCTTGAGGCAGATTTAAAAAAATATTCTGTGGATTTTTTTTTAAAAATCCTTGTTTTGTGTCCTCCACCTTCATTACTTTTCCTTCAGAACAAGAAAACAAGAGAAGACAGAGCTGAAATACCCTGCATGTTCTCCAGCTAACCACTTCTTAAGACGAGGATGTACTAGACATTATCTCAGGCCTCCATCTTTCAACAAGACGGGCAAACATCGGCTGGCTTTTACTTCCACATGGATTCCTATTTACTTGGTACATCCCTCCACAGGCCCTGGGCCTTAATTTGCCCATGAGATAATTCTGATAGAGTTTAGAGACTTGACTGGGAGTTGATGTTTAAATAATGTTTACTGTGGAAATGAAGCTCTTGCTTCTGAAATGACATTAGCAAACATGAATAATCAATTTGCAATAGGGAGACCAGATGTCCCAATTGTATAGGGACAGTCCTGACGTTTGGGGCTTTTTTTCTTTTTTTTTAAATATAGGCACCTATTACTCCCCACCCCCATCCTGATTTCACACTCTCTATGTAGTCACCTTAATTTGCACTGCATTATGGAACAGTATTTTCACTTTGTGTGTTATTCTTATTTATATTCCAGTAGTCATCAGAGTGTGGGAGGCACTTTGCAAACACAGGAAGACACAGACGCTGCTCTGCAGAGTGCATAACCTAAAGAAATGAAAGACAGCTGTAAGGAGAGGGAAAGGACACAATTTGCAATGAAAGGGCTGCATTGTAGCTTTGCCACAGCGTATGGAGCAGCAAGTTGTTGCACTGCTCCAGGAGCACTTCAGTAAGCGGGATGTAATTCACCATTAGAGTGTAAAACAGAGATGTCTTAATATGTGCATTTCCAATTGTGGTACAGGTTGAACCTCTCTAGTCCGGCACCCTCAGGACCTGACTGGGGCCGAACCAGAGAATTTGCCGAACCACGGGAGGTCAATGCAGAATGCCAGCAGGTCTCCATAGGCATGGGAAGTAGAGATTCAGGGGGTGCTGCCACTCCCCCAATCTTTGTGCCCAGCATGGCTTCCCACCCAAGGGCCATGCTACCACCCAGGGTCCCGGCCGCTGGCCACTCATCCAGGGTCCCAGCTGCCAACCCCAGGTCCTCCCCTCCCAGAGCTTGAACGCTGCAAATCAGCTGTTTGCAGCGCTCTGGAAGTGCTGGGAGGAAGGAGGAGGAGTTGGTAAGCATGGGGCCGCTGGCATGCAAGAGGCATGGGGGGGAAAGAGGGCCGAAGGGGAAGCTTGTCACTGGTGGATACTCTGCACCCACTAATTTTTCCCTGTGGGTGCTCCTAGAGCACCCACGGGGTCATTGCCTATGCTGGACCATGGATGTTGCCAGACCAAGGAGTGCCGGATTAGAGAGCTTCAACATGTATCTGTAAAGTTTAGTCAGCACTCACACTGGAGACTGGTAGGGAACAAGTCTCAAATGGCACTTATTAACTGCATGAACAGAGTCTGGTTAGTCATCTGGAAACTTCTAGTTCACACTGGGCATGCTCAACAACTTAACACAGGTATTAACATAGTTACTCACACACTAATAACTTGGTTCCTGTCCTGATATTTCACTAATTTATTTACACTCCCTTTGTCCTGGTACATGTCTTTTAAAGTGAGTATAATGTATATCATATTTATATGGTATGCAAATTATAAAACAGAAATCTTTCTAGTTTGACTATTTATGAGTTTTTCAGTGCTTCCCTTCATTATTATCTAAGGATGATGAGCTAGGTTCTCCATTACTCGACTTTTTGATCAACTAGAATAGGGGTGGCCAGCCTGAGAAGGAACCACAATTTACCAATGTACATTGCCAAAGAGCCACAGTAATACGCCAGCAGCCCCCCATAAGTTCCTCCCCCACCCCACTCCCAGCACCTCCTGCCCACCAGCAACCCCACCGATCAGTGCCCCCCCCTCCCAATCAGCTGTTTTGTGGTGTGCAGGAGACTCTGGGGAGGAGTGAGGGCATGGCAGGCTGAGGGGAGGGTGGACTGGGGGCAGGGCAGAGCCAGGGGTTGAGCAGTGAGCACCCCCCAGCACATTGGAAAGTTGGCACCTGTAGCTCCAGCCCCGGAGTCGGTCCCTATACAAGGAGCAACATATTAACTTCTGAAGAGCCGTACATGGCTCCAGAGCACAGGTTGGCCATCCCTGAACTAGAAGTGGTTTTCCCAGAAATGAAAGAGGAAAATGCTCAGGAGGACTTCACAAACTGCTTTGTTTCAATCCAGAAAATAACATTGCAAAGAGTTTATTTCAATGAGAGAATATTTTTTGTCTTGAGGTTCATGAATCATCATTAGAATCCTATTGTCCCTCCTGTTGTTTTCTGGGTCTGACTCTGGTCATGCAGCTCAAGCAGTTTGCATACCACAGTAAAATGACTTGTAGATTAAAGGGTAAATTCTGGACACGCAAAGGATGCTTGGGGTTTCAGAGCCATGCACTGGGAAACTCTGTGAAGATCCAGGAGGCTGGGACGATCCCCATAGCACCTTCCAATCAAGGGCATATAGCATATGTGCAGCTGTTCCACAAAAGCTACTACAGACAAGCCCCCACATCTTACCCCAGAGTTCACCAGCAGTTCTCATATTCCCAAATCTTCAATCCACTGTCTCATTTCTGCCCTGTGGTGCAGAGTTGTGTGAAACCATCATGATGTACCCTCCCATGTAATTTTGCTACAGAGGTTTCACTGCTTTTGAGGCCATTAGCAACCATGAAAGATTTTCAGGATTTAGCCTTAAGAAGAACTTTGATTCCTAGTATTTTTCTTCTCGGTTTGTAAATGCTATTACGACACTTAATACTTTGCTACATACATAGTGTGTTACTGGGAAGATGAAATAAACTTTCAGCTGGAAGTGTTAACCAATGAATTAGTCCCCTCAGACTATAGGCACTCTTTTCCCTATCTCACAGTAGAGCAAACTTTGCCAACTATCACTTTTCAGGCATGAAAAATCTATATTGTAATTCCTAGTTGGGTGCATTGTCTCCCTTCCTTACTGCTATTCCCCATGTAAAAAAAAGAAAAGAAAAGAAATATAGAGTGCATTACACCCTGATAGCATGTTATATTGGTTGCCAAAAAGCTAATGACTTTCCAGTTTTGTCATAGATATTAGTAATTATCAGTTTTGTGACCCTTGTTTGAATTAAACTATAGATGTAAGAACCGGGTTAACATTCAAAAACCCTGTGACAGGGTTGGACTCACCCCTGCAGCGCCTCCTGCTGGTTCTAGGAATTAGCTCACCAGCCTCTGGAGCGCCCTCTGCAGGCCTGTGATCCGCCTGACCACTCGGGCCCACGAGTCCCTCCCAGGACCCGGTACCCCTTTAACTGGGGTGCTGCCCCCCAGCAATACCCCACAGATCTGGGACCCCCAACCCACTATCCCCACCTCGCCTCAGTCGTAGGCTACTGCCAGTCACCAGCTAGCCCCCGTGCCCTGGGCAGACTGCAGTATAAGCCACTCATCACTGGCAAAGCGGGTTTGGACCTGCTGCCTCGGCCTACCCGTAGGTTGCCCCCGCAACCCCAGTACCTAGATGGGCCTAACCCTAGGCCACAGCCTGGGCTTTTCTCAGGCCAGAGCTCCCCAGCTCCTCTGGCCTTCCCCAGCCCTGCTCCACCCTAACTACCTGCTCCGGTCCCTGCAGCCAAGCCCTTCTCCCTCTGCAAGCAAAGGGAGACTGTCTGCTCCAGGCCCACTGCCCTCTTATAAGGGCCAGCTGGGCCTTGATTAACTGGCCACACCTGTGGCTTCCTTACCAATCAGCCCAGCTTCTGAACCTCAGCCCTCTCCCAGAGCTGTTTCAAGCCCCTCAGGGCCCAAGCAGGGTTCCACCCCGCTACAAACCCCAAAATAAAAGATAGGAAAAACTAAGAACGAAGAAAAAATAAACAAAACTGCAGTTTATTCTCTAAAGTTGTTAATTTTCCATTTCTAAGGAACAGATCTGGTATCATGCACAAAGGACAAATAAATGTGCTTTGCATAGCAGACCTTTATGTAATTCACAGGAGTTTTTACACCCCAGGATGGAAATAGGCTAGGGGAGGAGCCCAGGGATCTATTTTACCTGGATTGCATGGCCCAATACCTAGTACAGAAGGGCTTCCATCCCCTCTTACTGTACACAAATGCGACATCCCTGTTACTTAAGCACACCCTTTCCCAGAATTCTGGGTTACAGTTTACCTCTCCAGGGGCATGAGATAGCTGAAGCACATAATACAGAGACTTTGCAAAAGTTTCTAAAATTAATCATTTTTCACTTTAGACTCCACAAGAAATATACAGCTCAGGACAAATTAACAACACATATTCCAATCCCTGCATCATTTTCCTCACCACACTGGCATATTCTCCAGGATTTGGGTCAGTTTCCTTTCAAGATTACAAGCCCCCTCTCCACACACTTTTTTCATGGCTTCTCCTCTAGAAAATGGAGTCTCCCCTCTCCCCAGCTTCCTCAACTAGTCCCACAATATCCCTCAGCTATAAAAACACCCTCTTCTGTTCCTCTCTCCAAAATGCTCTGTGAGAGATTTTTCTTTTATAACCTCCAGTCCTCTTGGTCAGGTGACTCCTGATCAGCCTTATCAGATTATCAAAGTCCCCCACCAGGTGATCCATTGCTTTGTTACTAGCCTACCTGGATGGGCTGGTTGTCTTGGTCTGGCCACCTTCTTTGTCCAAGGGTGTTTCCATTTGACTAGAAGACTATCAAGGTTTAATGAGCCTCCATTTTTCCCTGTGTCACAGCCTCTTGGAATTTCATCCCAAGATGGAGGTCAATAGACAGTCAAGAAGACACAGACCAGCCCTATATTCAAAATGGGGTTTGATGTTTGACAAAGATACATTCAGAGAGTTCACAATTTCAAACTGGAATTAATAAACTATACACAGATTCCACAAGTCATCACAACTACTAAACCCATATTTAAGTATCTTTCAAGAGGGCTGAATAGAGCTGGGTGAATAATTGATTTTTCAGTTCAGCCAGCAAACTGAAAAAGCAGGAAAAAAATATTCAGTTTGGTTTGAAAATTGTCAGCAATTCAGAAAAGTCCTTTTCAGGCTGTATGAAGCCTTTATTCCAGTCAGCTTCAGCAAGCTGACACATATGTATGTGTATCTCTTATCAACCTTTACACCAGTATAAAGGACACTTACCAGGGATGTGAAAGACTCAACTTTAAAGCCACACACTGGAGCAGGGATTTGAATTCAGCTCCTCTTCTCTGCCCCCAAGTAAGCAATCTAACCACCAAGCTATAGATTATTCTGAAGTGGGGTGGCCTGCTCTCAATTTCTCCTGTTGCAGCTGTTCCACTTTGTATCAATACTTAAATATTCATTGAGAATGACTCCGTAGCCTGGTGATTAAGGCACTTACCTGGTAGGCAGGAAATGTATATTAAAATCCCTCCTCTGACTCAGGCAGAGAGAAGATTTGAAGACACACACTTTGCTGAAGCTGGCCCTGAAAACATTTTTCCCCAGGTAAAACTAATTGGGTCAAATTTGCAAATAGTTTTAGGTCAAACAAAATTGCATTTTCCAGTAAATAAATTATTCATCAGAAAAATTTCACCCGGTAGTTCACATACAGCTTACTGGCACACTGCTAGGAATTCAACTCATTTCAGGTCACTTATTTGGCTCTGGCTTCTTTTTTTTTTTTTTTTAATTCTTGGCTATGGAGTCCAATTACTTGGACTTTATGAAGGTAGAGTAGATTTTTGTCAATGTCCATATTTTAAATAGCCAAGTTTGTATCTAGTAAGAACTGAGTTAAAATTTAAATTGTTTCATTTTTGCTTCTCTTTTTCTGTAAGATTCAGAATTTTATTCTACTGATTTGCCTTAACATCAGTTCTTTCTCCCATTTTTCTTTTAATACCTGCAGTGATTCAATTCAATCATCCCTTGCAAAATAATATGTATTGGAGATCAAATAAGAAATCCCATTCAGTTCTGTTATCTTTAAAGCTGAACTTGATTTTGTTGGTGGAACTCTAAGGGAATGATTAAACTGTAAATCCCACATTGATTAGCCTACAGACCAAATTTAGTGTTCAGAGCAAATGAGCGACATATTGGGATATTGAGCCACAAAACCGAGCAACATAATATTTTGATAGAAGCCTCTGTGATGCTCTAAAACCTGGCTATCCCATATACACTGTAATTAGTATAGAAATAAAGTAGACTTTTAGACTTCTTTCAAATAAATAAGCTAACTCTCAAATGCAGGAAGAATAATAGAACCACAAACATCCTGTGGGAATGAACAGTTAATGGGCAGAAATATTCCATTGCTCCATCCTGCCTTCCCCACTCCTTCCCAGCAGTTCTGAGGCAGCTACAGTAGTACTAAAAGCAGCACCAGCCAAGCACAGTGGTGCTAATCCCCACTCTGACTGTGGATGGCCCCAGTCCAGAGGCAGAGAGAGGAGAGAGAGAGAGAGAGAGAAGGCTCCAAAAACTTGTGATTTACAACTCATGCACGCAGGGGAGGATGAGGCAGAAGTTTTCTGCTCCTATTCTGGCTCTTATAGAACCATCGGAGAGGCTGTTTCTCAGGCTATCTGTGATAGTATCATTCTGAGGTGGAGGCCTACATGTCAGGCCGTCTGCATTTTCAGCCTAGAATGTGTTGTATCTGCCTAGCAATGGTTACATGCACCTTCCCACACATCTACATACTGGGCCAAATTCTCTGCTGAAGTCAGAGAAGTTACACCAGCAAAGAATCTGGCCCATTATTCCTACCATGGGCAGAAAGTACTTGCAAGATTTGGAGAGGAAACTTTATATGGGGCTGCTGTGCACTAACGCTGCTTTTGCATGATTTATGTAAAACCAATAAGCACACAGCTCCGGAATTTTGCCCACAAACTGTAGTTCTGCAAAGCACTTTGGGGCTTGTGAAAAGTACTTTATAAAATCAGTAAAGTAATGATAATTTACAATGCAGGCAATTGTGTTGTCAAAATAAGGGGCTATTTACTTCAGATGCGGGAGACTCAGTAGCAGCACATGAACTCCCAAAAGCAGAAATCCTGTTTTTAGGGAAAACATCTCCAGCAATACAAATGGATAGAAGAAAACCCCTTTAAGTATATGATATAAGGAAAATTGTCTCTCTTCAGAGCCCAAGCAGGAATATCTACACTGCTATTTTTAGCCCCAGATTGTGAGCCCCACAAGCCCAAGTCAGTTGACTTGGGCTCTGAGACTCATTGCTGCCGGTTATCTTTTTGCAATGTAGACATACGTACAATAGGCTATTTTTCACATATTTTTCACACTCAGAATGCAGATTGTGTCAGTGGGTGTTTAAACTGAAACCTGGACACCTCAATACATCACTTATGCTATGTACCCTATAACATAATATCTTTTTTACCCAGTCTTTTTTACTAGTCTTTTTTTTACTAATCTTTTTTACTAGTCTGCCCTGCTAGTGTTTATAGCAGACCATGACATTGCAAAAGTAAATCTGTACCTACAGTTCACATCTGAGAAATAAAAAAAATCCACACAATTTATTTCACTTGGATAAATTCAGAAGAACCCTTATTCTTTAGTTCCAATAGCAGCACTAATCCTTGAAATTAAGAGAGCTCTAAATGTCTTTAGAAGGTTCTTGACAGACAGCCTGTATATTGATCTTGAAGCTCAGAAATTGGATTAAGTTGCAAACAGTCAATGAACTTGCTCTTTACAGGTGTTGGCTTCTCAGGCAATTCAGCCTACATATCAGGGATCAGGTTCAGTAATTACTTTCTTTTAAGAAACCTCTTTGCAATGCTCCACTAGATTTGCACTTTTTTCTAATTCTGTATTTTTTCCTCACAAATATGGCAATTCTCCTCCTCCCCTGCCATGCTTTCATCAACAAAGTTAAAAGGAAACTGCAAAATATTTTTGATAAAGTCTTTAGGAGTTACCTAGCTACTTTCTGCATGTAAATTAGAGGGACACAATGAAAGAGCCAGGTTATTCCAGTGGAAAGGGTCCTGGACTAGGAGTCAGAAGACTTTGATTCTGTTAATCTCTTTGCCTTTGACTCATCTGGTGACTTCAAGGCACCTAATTTTATGCCTTAGTTTCCCTGTATATGAAACTGTGACAATAATACTTAGCCTCTCTTCTAAAGTGCTCTGTGAGCCTTGCCTGGAAATCAATTTTGTTATTACAATAAACAACATTTTCAGCCACAATTATCACTTCTATTTCTGCAGTATCTCTAATCTGCGGTTCCACAAGTGCATCCCCACTAAAGAGAGTGTACAAATATACCATAAAAAGGGATCGGATGACTCCAGAAATTGGTAAGAGGAGACAGAGCATTTCACAAGTCACAGATTTGAATTGTACCAAGACAGATACTGAACAAGTGCTGTTACTGTTATCATCTGATGGGTAGCGATTTGTTTGAAATGAATTTGTGTGGTCAGTGCATTTCCATATAATAAAAAACAGACTTATAAGTGCTACCCTTGTTGGGAATATCACTAGAAAGGAGGACAAGAACTAAATGGCTATGGAGACTGAGCTACCTTTTCATGTCAGGCAGTAGTTCTTTTATATGGGCCAGGCTTTGCTGTATTTTCTTTTATTGCAACTTAAATAAAAACACTTTTCACAAGCATCAAAGTGCTGAATCTAAAATGTAACACAAAAGAACAACTACATTAAAAAGAAAAGCAATTGTGCAAATTAAAAGTTAAGCTTTCATTTTAAATGGAACAATAAGTTAACAATGCAATTCTCAACAAAACAGACAGTTCCACCAATAATAGAGCTTGATATTTAGAACTGAAATATGATAGAAGTGGAAGAATAAGAAATATGTTGCATCTGAAGAAGTGGGTATTCACCCACAAAAGCTTATGCTCCAATATGTCTGTTAGTCTATAAGGTGCCACAGGACTCTTTGTCACTTCTTCAAGAAATATGTGCAAGTTCTGAGTAGGTATATACATAGAAACCAAATGTTGGAGTTAGTGTCACCTACACTATTTTTTCTTAGTGTTGAGGGTGGAACTCATGGAGATACTGGGTGGTTTTTCTGTAGGGTTGTGAGATTCCCCACCCACCCCTACTCCTCAGTACTTCTATATAACAAAGGATCCAGATCCAAAAAGTGCTGATCTCAGGAAAAATGTGAAGGCCCGACTGTCATCTCCACAATGCTGACTTCACTACCTCTGGCAGTCAAGCGTAACAAACCAACAGCTCTAGCAACTATACTGGCTACTTCTCCATAGCTACACAATTGTAACTTCAAACAGCTTTAATATCCAGTCCAGTTTCCAGCTGGGAAACCAGGAGTTACAGAGAGGAGCATTCCATGGAGAGTGGCTGTTCCCTGCCTCCTCTTCTTCTTCCCTTTCATGCTATGTTTGCAATCCTCTGGAGCACTGACCAGAGGTGCTGGAACTAGGTATGCTGCTGCACTCTCTGGCTTGAAGTGTTTTCCATTATATATAGCGTTTACAGTTTGGTTCAATGGCTCTAGGCACCCCCACTATAAAAATTGTTCCAGAATCTCTGACACTTACTTTGTGGAGTGCCACTCAAGAGATGACCAAGGGGATCAAAGAAAGGAAAGAAAATCAGAAGAAAAAGGACAAGGACATTATTTGCAAAGTTGTTTTGAGAGTTTGTGCTTTTTATTTTTTTTGGTTGGATGAGTGCCCTTTGCACATTCAAACAAGTCTCAGCTAATGATGAGAAAAGGAGAATCATTCTGATTCAGACTCTGAACAGAACCGCCTACAGAGGGAAGAGGCCTGGCTCTCCAGCTAGGCACATAATTGTAATTTTCAGCATTTACAAAATGGACTTGGTCATCTAATTAAGCGTTTAACTCAGCCATGGGATTTGCATGTGGAATCAATCAGTTTGGCTTTAAAAGCCCTTGGTTTGTCATGCTTGTTCCCAATCTCTGAGAAACACACACATCCTGTATGAGAAAGCAGGAGAGTGAGCTACCACAGGGAAATAATTTGACTCACACAGTATTTCAGAGGCATTTGGAAAATATTTTTATTATTTGTAGTAAAACAAATGCAAGAGAGGAGGCATATCCAGAACATAAAATATACAGGCAAAGCATCAGATTTTTAAATTTTTCCTAGAGACAAGTTTCAGAGGTATAGTTTTGACAAATCATTCTTAATCTCTAAAGGGAATTTAATGGGGATTTGAAGAGTCAAACCTAATCTTGCCTCACCTGTGGTTGTCTGGGTAACAGACAACAATTTTATGCTTCCTGGCAACAGGATCTTTTCACACTACCATAAGAAACACCACAGAAATGAGCCAGTCATCATTATTATATGCTAGTGATCAGCTTCTAGATGCACCTCTCTTGGAAAACTAGTTATATTCATTTCCCAACAGAAACATGGCACTAGTAGAATATTTGGAAAGATTTGTATGCTACTATAAATTCATTTCGCGAATACTCTGAGTGCCAAAGGCAATGCTCTCTGCTCATACACCCCCTTTCATCAATGAATCAATAAGAAAACCACAAAACACGTTCCTGAATATGTAGATTGCTTGTGACTGTAAGGTCAGTAACTGATGCAATCACAATGTGTCCTGAATCATATCACCACTTAGGCACAAGGTGTCTCATGCTGGGCACCCAAAAACTGAGGTACCCAAAAAATCAAAGGCTACTTTGGAAAATGTTGGCCCATGAAAGGGATATAACTAATACATTTTAGAAAACTCAAATTATACAAAATAGCTTTTCCATAGAGAATATTTAGAATTCTATTTTCTTGGCGATGTGGTTAAGGGTGCTAATTATCAACACCCCAGAAATCCTATGGCATTTACATAGGAAGGAAGTTTTGATTTATCTACTAATGTAAATAAAATGTGTATGACTAATGCAGGCACTGCTCCTTTATTTCACTATAATTATTGTGGAATGACTTTTCAAAAGACATTTGGATGTGTCTGATGTGAGTAATTTCCATCTGAAATGTGTAGGAAAAATTATTAGGTGATTTAGACAGAGATTTAATTTCAGTCATGGATTGTATTTGTGTAGCATTGTATAATAATAATGTAGAGTAAGACTGTCATTCAGAAGCTTGACCACCAGGACGCGAACTAAAGGTGATGACTCATCTCAATCAAATTCCCTGGCACAAGCCTAAAAATAAAGAATGCCATAGATATTAGATTTGTTACAGTGATCACAAACTAATATGATGATAATGATCACAGAGTATAGCAATTGAAAGAATCACAAATGAATACATGTTTAGTGAGGGGAACTGATAAACTTCATTTTTAAAAATCTATAAGCAGAGAATTGAGGATCCTTTTACTCATGCATAATGAATGTGTACGCTATTCTAATGGCTCACCCAAGCAAATATGAGAAAAAGCTATTTTAGTTCAAGGACAGGTCATTCACCTATAGAGCCAAGATGTGGAAGTTCCATTTTTATTAGTGACTTTGCCCTGAGAATGTATTCATTACCAGGGTATGAAATAACTAAATGTAAGTGACCTAGGTGAGGGCTCTGTCTGTAGATCAAGTTTTTAATATCTTAAATGTGCCCCCATACTACTGATGTACATATATTTTACAAATAAAACCTAAAATCACAAATTGAGATTATATATTTCTCCTTTTCCCCTGCATGACTTTTGGGGAACCAAATAGTTTATCCTAGATCTTCCAGAGGTGTACTAATATTGGGCCAGATTGTTAACCTCTTATTCACATTGATGAGCAGTTATTCATATGAGTAGTCCCACTGAAGTCAAATTTTCATCTAACAGGGCAGAACAAGATACTTAACGATCGTGTCATAAAAATATGTTTTAAAATATATACACAGGCTTCTGCGAATAACTGTTCACTAGTAGAAGAGGGTCACAGAATAACCCATAATGAATAATTCAAACACTGTAGATAAGAACTGTTGCAAGAATCATCTATATGTCTGAATGTTCTATGTTTTTATGTCTTACTATGGGAAAAAATCCATAATATCTAGTTCTGACCTGTTAGGCACCCATTTGATGAAAGAATCCTTATTCTAAATCATCATATTTGAAGTACGCTCTCCTTTTGAGACAATTAGTGTTGTGAACTCCCTATAAAGATAAGACATGTGGTAGTGGTTGCCTAAAGTTCTCCAATTAGGAACAAAACCACAAAATTTCTAAATTCTCTGTGAAAGGAAAAGCCCTTCAGTCCCCAGTGGAGGGGCAGCTACAAGGAGGGCTGCACCAGGGCCACAGACCCTGAAAGTCCTAGGGTCCCTAGCCCCTGGAAACCCTGGGGTACGCAGTCCCAAGACAGTCTGCAAGATGGAATACCCTGGGCTCCCCATCAGCCTATCAGGTGGACTGCCAAGGAGCCGGGCAGGCAAGATGTCAGGAAATCAATAGCCCCCTGCCTGGATTCTGGAGGACATTAATTGAAATCAAACCTTTTCTGTAAAACATTTAGATTTTGACTGGTTGGTAAATTTTGACAATAAATTGTTTTGCTAAAATGTTTCTGACCAGCTCTACTCCTAAATCACATAGGGTATGTCCACATTGCAATAAAATACCCACAGATGGCAGAGGTAAGTTGACTCGGGTTTGCAGAGCTCAGGCTGCGGGGCCATAAAATTGCAGTGTAGACATTGTTATACCAATAAAATAAAAACCAGCAGGATCTTATTAAAGGGGATAAGACAAAATATCACATTTATTGTGAATACAAAAAGAATCATAGTAAGCAGTTATTCATTCAGTTTCACATTCATTCATAGACACACACACAGGTTCTGCATAGATGTCAGTTACCAGCCTAGAAGTTGCTCATGCCAAGTTACTGGCCAGGTAACCTGGGCATGAGGGTGGAGCCGAGTCTTTGTCAGATGCATCTGATGCTCCTGGAAGGTGGTAGCAGAACCAGACTCAAAGTCCTCAGTCTTTAGAGGCCATTCTTATAGGTATTTATTCCTATGTCAGTCTATGGGAACTGTTTCATCCTGCTGTTGCTAACTCAATCAACAGATGACACATTCCTGATGTTTGTGATGTCAGATGTTATCTTGTTTTTTCCCATCCTTTGAGATGGTCGGGTGGATCCCAGTTTACCCTCAGGTGGGGTGGGGGTTGTCTGGTCATTCCCACTTGATGCCGCCTTCAGCCGATGGTCACTGAATTCCTAGGCTGGCACCTCCCTGCTCATTCATTCATATAGACCAAGCATTCATCAGCAGACATACTGTCTCCACCACTTTCAGGGTGTGTACTAATTTATTTGAGACTCCCTGCCTTTGAGGGTGGGGGTCTTTCTATGCTGTTTCTAGGTACAAAGCATGCATAAAGAACAAAGTCAAATAACTTGTTTGCAAGTTTCTCATAGCAATACAGTATCTTTCTGAGAACAGATACAATCAATGGTTTACACAGACAGTAGCTTGTAAGTTTAACAAGGGATCCAAGAGATCTTTTACTTGGTAATGCTATGAGGTTTAAATTGTGGGGGACAAATTATGGGGAGTTACTTTCACTTGGGGAATCACTTTCAGTACCTTCTTTCAACATGAGGGCTTGGGCTGGAAGCCAGGCTCTTGGACCCTCTCCCCTCATGGGGGTCTCAGAGCCGGGACTTCATCCTGAGTCCAAACATCTGAATCTACACTGCAATTTTATAGCCCTTCGGCCCAAGCCCACATCAGCTGTGGCTGTTTTATTGCAGTGTAGACATCCCTATAGGTGCTTTTGAAAATTCCATTCCATCTCTCAGTAAAAACAATGAAGATATTTACTAAAGAAAAGGTTGGTTTTTAAACTTCTATGACTACATCATCCAAATATTCTCAAGCAAGGTTTATTGTTTTCAAATTTGGGGGGGAAAGTTGTTCCTGGCTTGAAATTCATATGCCAAGTTTTAGCCCGGAGCAAGGTTTTATGGCCAAGTTGTAAATCCTTGGAAAAAGAAGGGTCTGGATAGGGAAAAACAACTCTACCACAATAATGGCACAAAGAGAATCCCTGGTGTATTAGTATACTATGAGTGAACATCTGGAAGTGATGTGTTTACTGCTGGAAATTGTGAAGCCATGAGGCCAGAATGCTAAACTAACATAGCAGTGATTCGACCTCTGCTAAAGGACAGCATGTTGGAGGACGTAGAATTAAATACTACAGTAATGAGGATTGCCACAGATAGTTCTAATTAAAAGTGGAACTTTTGCTTGGAACAAAATGTCTTTTAGTTGGAACAATTACATATAACTATTAACTCAGTCTAACTACCCAGGTTGAACTGATGACTAGACAATATAAACTTGTCAGATTCCGCTCATGTCTCTTATTGATTACAAATAACGTGTAGCTGGATGTTTTGGTTGAAGTTGGGGGATGAGGCCAAAATGTTTAATTATAATAGTGATAAGCCAGAGCCACACAGTTTGGGAGTGTGGAATTTGATGTTTTGGTTTTATTCTATCTCTACATTACACTCTTTGAATTAGGAGTTTGCTAGAAGAGTCTCATTAAGCATGCCAGTCATCTCAGGGATGAACACTGCATTTTGTGGTTTGACATTTTCCTGCACAGTTTTTTGCAATCTCCAAGTTGGTTCCTGTCATAAACATCGTAAGAAATACAAGCGAGTGAACATTTTTGGATTACAGGTCATGTAAAATAGATCAGAATAATGTTTTCAGTTCTGCTTTCTATGGTAGCAGGGTCTCTTTGGGTGTTATGTTCTTATAAAACATTTAGGGATACATGAGTGTGTTGAGATTTTACATGTGAAGAGCTTTGTAAGTGATCTATCAAGTGAGATACAAACACAATTGGGTAAATGATTCAGAATAAATTAATTTAGCAATGCATCTCTGCAATTCACAATTAATAATTTTAATAATGCATACACTGGTCCAGACTGTACAGGCTTCTCAAATCCTTCTCCACTTAGTATAGCGAAACATCAGTTCTGTTCCTGGGGAGACACCTTCACCCATGGAGGAGGGGACTGGACTTAGCTTTTTATGAATCCATAGGGCCTGATTCTCTTCACATTTATACCAGTTTTGCACTGATGTAACTTCATTGGCTACAAAGGAGTAACTCCTGGTTTATACCATTTTAAGTGAGAGTGCTAAAATGGATTACTTTGATCATCTAGCCTGACATCATGCATAATATAAGACATGGGATTTCACCCAGTAATTCCTGCAGTGGAAGGAATTATTATTTGCTTTTATGCAAGTGAACATCATGGAGCTCAGTCACTTCTGGTTTAAAAAGAGCATCTCTTTTAGAAAGACATCCAATCTTGATTTAGAGACTTCAAGTGACAATGAACTTATCACTTGCCTTGGTAAACTTGGTGGTAGGGTCACCCTACAGCTGGTTAAGTAGATCATGAATCCCAAACCCTGTGCCTAAGAAAATCCCACTTGCCTCTGATTGGACCCAAAAACTGCCTTGGTTCCCTTTCACAGCCTTTAAGGAGGCAGGAATTAACCCCATAAACAAGTGCTACACTCAACAATGACATAACACTTTCATCTGAGCAGAGACAAACCATCAATTAGCATCAGGGATGATTTGGGGGGTAGACAGCCTTCGGTACTCACACATAGACCCTCCCCAGAAATAGTGCAATGAACCCAGTGCCTGACTTGTATATATACAGATTAGTATTCTCTAAACAGATTAAGTGTCCAACCAACCCCTCAGCCCCAGTCTCTCAGAACCAAACTGGTTGCTGTTGCTTGGACACAATGTGAGCTTGAAGTGTGGAGTACTGGCCTGTGCCGCATTGCCTGCTCTCTTTCCCTGTGGTCACTGTGCGGGTCAGGTCTCCTCTGCTGGGTCTAGGCTGCTCCTGCAGCTTGGCTGCAGCCATGTCCTTGGCCTGCTACCTGGACCAATCCCCTCACCTTGGTTTTGGGCTGTGCTGGGCCTGCTCCTTTCAATCACAGCATCAGCAGCAACTCTTCACAACAATGTGTGATCAGGCCTCAGCATGTGTATTCTCTTTCTAGCTCTGTACCAGCCCATTGGCCCAGAAATAATCAGATGTCCTGCACCCAATACCCAACTATTCCTCTCCTTCAATGGGGAGGCTAGCAGCCAGCAGGAAGTGAGAAGTGTAATTTCTTCCTAGTCCCCCAGGGCCAATTCCCATTTCTGCCTGTTCCCTCATCAACCAGGGCTGCTGGCGATAGAGTGACCACGTCTCAGCTGTTCCAGTGATTTGTTGCAAATTGGGTTCCTTATGCCATTTTATTATTATTTGTTTGTAGTACTCAGATGCTCCGTTTAGGATCAGTGCCTCAGACACAGAGGAGGAAAATATCCCTGCCCATCACAGGTAAACTATGCAACCAAATGTACCAGATGGTGGCACTCAGCTGGAGGAACTGAGACACACATGATTTATAGAAATTGAAAAATACATTAACTACAGTAATATTCTAAGGCAGAGCAGCTTTTTGATGGAAAAAAAAGGTGCATTTGACTTTAATACTGTTTTTTAATCAATCCTGATGATAGCTGAAGTTGTTGGTAGGATA
The DNA here is from genome assembly GCA_037349315.1 of Chelydra serpentina. NCBI lineage: Eukaryota > Metazoa > Chordata > Testudines > Chelydridae > Chelydra > Chelydra serpentina. Next base: position 37,967,370 of record JBAIAC010000042.1, read on the forward strand.
CATTTACCATATTAAGTACAGTTTGAAAATAGTCTTATGTTAAGACGTATACAAAAGATCAATAATGTATTGTTTGCTATCCCTTCCAGGATGGTGTCATCTGTAAATTTTATAAGTATACTCATTACTTCATCATCCAAGTCATTAATGAAAATTTTGAACAGTGCTGGACTCAGGACTGACTCCTATGGGACCCCACTAGATACGCCCTCTCAATTTGACAGCAAACCCTTAATAACTACAATAGGACCTCAGAGTTACAAACTGACCAGTCAACCACACATCTCATTTGGAACCAGAAGTATGCAATTAGGCAGCAGTAGAGACAACAAAAAAAAGGGGGTGGGGGCAAATATAATACAGTACTATGTTAAACGTAAACGACTAAAAAAATAAAGGGAAAGTTTAAAAAAAGATTTGATAAGGTAAGGAAACTGTTTCTATGCTTGTTTCATTTAAATTAAGATGGTTTAAAGCAGCATTTTTCTTCTGCATAGTAAAGTTGCAAAGCTGTATTAAGTCAATGTTCAGTTGTAAACTTTTAAAAGAACAACCATAATGTTTTGTTCAGAGTTAAACATTTCAGAGTTATGAACAACCTCCATTCCCGAGGTATTCATAACTCTCAGGTTCTACTGTACTCTTTGAGTACTGTCTTTCAACCAGTTGTGTAAGCACCTTATAGTAAATTCATCTAGACCAGTGATTTTCAATCAGGGGTCCAGAACCCCCATGGGGGGGTCGAGAACAGGTTTCAGAGGGTCAACCAAACAGGGCCGGCATTACAGTTTCTGGGTCCTAGGGTAGAAAGCTGAAGCCCTACCCCGTGGGGCTGAAGTACAGGGCCTTGAACCCTGCCACCCTGGGATGACACCAAAGCCTGAGCAACTTAGCTTCGCAGGGGCCCCTGTGGCATGGGGCCCCAGGCAATTGCCCTGCTTGCTATCCCCTAACACCGGCCCTGGCTTTTATATGCAGAAAAACAGCTATTGTGGCACAGGTGGGCCATGGAGTTTTTATAGCATATTGGGAGGTCTCTGAAATAAAAAGGTTGAGAACCCCTGATCTAGACCACATTTCTCGAGTTTTCTTATGAGAATATCATGTGGGACTGTGTCAAAAGCTTTACTAAAATCATAGTATATCACGTCTGCTGTTTCCCCCCATCCAGTAGGTCAGTAATCATATCAAAGAAGGAAATTAAGTTGGTTTGGCATGATTTGTTTTTGACAGGTCCATGCTGACTATTCCTTATAACCCTATTATCCTCCAGATGCTTATAAATTGATTAATAATTTGCACCAGTATTCCAGCTATTAAAGTTAGGTTGACTGGTCTATAATTCCCCAGGTCCTCCTTGTTCCTCTTTTTAAAGATAGTTACTACATTTGCCCTTCTCCACGATTCAGGGACCTTTCCTGTCCTCCAGGATTATCTCAAAGATAATTGCTAATGACTCCTAAATTGAATCAGCTAAGTACCCTAGGATGAATTTCATCAGGCACTACTGACTTAAATACACCTAATTTATCTAAATATTTTTAACCTGTTCTTTCCCTATTTTGGCTTGCATTCCTTCCCTGTGGTTGTCAATATTAACTGTGTGTTGAGTATTTGATCATCATTAACCTTTTTAGTGAATACTGAAGCAAAATAAGCATTCCTTATCATCATGTTCCCATTACACCTCTGGCATTTAGGGCAGCAACGAAGCTCCTCTACTCCTGACTGTTTCTAGCAACTATCAGAGGGGTAGCTGTGTTAGTCTGGATCTGTAGAAGCGACAAAGGGTCCTGTGGCACCTTATAGACAATATATATATATAACAATACCTCCGTTAGTCTATAAGGTGCCACAGGACCCTTTGTTGTTTCTAGCAAGTCTTTCAATGGTTCCCCAACTGTGCCCCAGGTTTTTCAGCTCAGCTTCCACCGCTCTTTGCCATGTTGTTTTTGGGCAGCCTTGTTTTCGCTTGCCTTCAGGTGTCCATCTTATTGCTACTCTGGTGATGGAATCAGTTTCCATCCGAAGCACATGGCCATTCCATCTTCAGCGCCTCCTGGCAATGATGGTGCTCATATCCTCTTGGCTGCACTATGTCAATAGATCTTAGTTTGAGATTGTTCTGGGCCAAAAGATATGGAGGATTTTTCTGAGGCAGGTTGTATGGAATGAAGATAGTTTGCATGTGTCATAGGCATTGAGCATCTCAAAATAGCACATTAAGCACCTTAACTTTATTGAGGTCATCAGTTATTAGCTCTCCTTCCCCACTAAGTAAAGGACTTACTCTCTTCATCTTTTACTTACTCCAAATGTATATGTATGTAGAAGGGATAATAGATTCTATAATACCATTTGCATCTAAATTCTGTCCGCATTCTTACTAGCATAGGTCTCATTTCTCCAGATTCTCACTAGTATAAAATGAGAGGAGATTTTGGCCTACAAATAACTATATGGTAGATACAAATTGGTCTGATCCTCCTCTCCCTTACATAGGTATAAGTCAGTGGCAACTTCATTGAGGTCAACAGAAGGTAGGTAAAAGAAGACCGAGACCCTTTTAAAATAATTGAATTGCAGTTGATTTATGGAGCATGGGTCCCACACTAGGAGGTGGTGACCCCTGCCTGGAAGATGCTACCCATCTTCAATTCTTGTTGTCTTCACTGTCAGTTGAGTGAGGTCAGGTCCTTTGAGAGTTATTGTCTTATTTCACTGTACAGGTATCACACTTGAACTAAAATAGCCAACAGTCTTTTAAAAATAATTAAATCGCCCTGCAGAGTTGTGGAGAGCAATACTCATGACCCTTCAGATATACATTCCTTTTGAATTTGCTTATAAAAGATAAGCTATATTTTTAAAAAGTCACTGCAAATTTTAGTAAGTCTCCTGCCACAAGAGGAAGGCGCCTTCATTAAACACTTTGTTATTTTCTTGAGGTTAATTAGAAATCAGGTTGGGACAGAAGCTACAATCTTTAACTAATCACATTTTCCTGTTAAATAAATAGTGATTTCCACAGGGTCTTTGCTTGGTATACTACCCTATTTAGCACCAGATCACTAATTCTTTGTAAATCAGTTGGCCTTAGGTTTTTAGACAGCAGTATTGACGTTGGTTAAAGTCTCATTTAGTGTTGTTTGAAACATCAGAGCCTCGAAGCTGTTAATACAGACTAGAATGGCAGAACTCCTTCTATGAACAACATATATTGGCATCAGAGAGAACCATGGTGGAGAATGCTAGAGGACTACAAGAAATTCCTTTGACTGAGAACTGGGACAATATCCTGAAGAACTGGGCAAATGTGCATGTGCTTTTAAGAGAAGGCACCCTTTAGCCACTGAGACTCAAAGAAAAAGCACTCACCTGTTGACTGCACCATTCTTTCCATTTAAATGATTAATAGCTTGGCAGAAAAAAATCACAACAGCCGTGACTTGGAATAATACGTGCAGATCCTTAAAGAATTTACAGCTCTCACAGGACAGACACAATGATTATAACTAGAGATGGGCACAAACCAAAACCGTAGATCCAAACATTTACAAAAGTTTGGCAGGGGGTCGGAATCTGAACCCAAATTTGAATTTTACAGCTGACCCCTGAGTTTTTCAGCATAACAAACTCAATCTCTGGAAATCCCAACATTTTATATCTATAGGTATGTTGAATATGTGCAAATCTGAAACTTTGGATGGTTTAAATCTATATCTTAACCTAAATTCTGTGGCTTGAGCCCATCTCTTTCTCAAATGGAAATATATGTCGAACTGCTTGAACCCATTCTGGAAATATTCATCAAAAACAGAAAACTATTCACACTCATGTGACTACTGAAGGACAGAAAGAATATGCATGGCCTCTCGTTGCTGCACAGTGTATCTGAAAGAAATGCAAACACAGTTTGAGCCTACATCATATTAGGACTATATTGTCCTCCACAATCTCCAGTCCACTGTGTCTACCAGATGGCAACTCACCGTTTCAAGATGATAGCCAAGAAAAGGAAAAGACCATGGAAAATTCACCTTACAAGCTGAAATTGAATCAGAGCTCCATAAACCTCTGCAAGCATCCATAAATTCAGATGTTTATCCAAATCTTCTTGAAACATCCAAATATCTTCTCTCTCTACCAAGCCTTGGTTCCCTCATTCTTTGGGTAGGTCTGCACTTGGAGCTAGGGGTACAATTCCCAGCTTGAGGAAATATGCTTGTGCTAGGTTTCATCAAGCTAGTGTGCTAAGAATAGAATGTAGTTGGGGTGGGGCAACATGAATGGTGGGATGGGCTAGCTGCCCCTAGTATGTGACATGTGACCATCAGAGACCCTGGGTACATACTCAAGGTGACTACCCCATCCTGCAGCTCACATCGCCATAGCTACACTCTAGTTTTAGAGCAGTAGCTCAATCAGAGCAAGCATAGCATACTTGTCTTCCAAAATCCTGTGTTAACCGACATAACAAGGTCTGCTATTGGTCTGACTGTTGCCAGTTGTGACAGACCCAGACAAATGGGGTACAGAAGTCTGATCGAAGGCAAATATACTGGCCATTGGATGAATAGTTTTCTGTTCCCTGAGTGACCAGAGCAGGGGCTGCACTAGAACAAGCAGGAACTTTCTGGAACCAATTTAAGGCAGGCAGGCTAATTAGGACACCTGGAGCCAATTAGGAAGAACCTGCTAGAATCAATTAAGACAGGCAAGCTAATCAGGGCACCTGGGTTTAAAAAGGAGCTCCCTTCAGTTTGTGGTGTTGTGTGCGAGGAGCTGGGAGCAAGAGGCACACAAGGAGTTGAGAGAGAAGAGTTGAAGGACTGAGGAGTACAAGCATCAGCAGACCATCAGGAGGAAGGTCCTGCAGTAATCATAAAGAAGGTGTTGGGCGGAGGCCGTGGGGAAGTAGCCCAGGGAGTTGTAGCTGTCATGCAGCTGTTACAGGAAACCTTATAGACAACTGCAATCCACAGGGCCCTGGGCTGGAACCCGGAGTAGAGGGCGGGCCCGGGTTCCCCCCAAACCTCCCAACTCCTGATAGACACATGAGGAATTTGACTGTGGGTTCTACCAGAGGGGAAGATCTCTGAGGCGATCAAAATCCACCAATAAGCGCAGGACTCACCAAGGTAGAGGAGGAACTTTGTCACAAAATGTATGGAAGACATATAATGATTCCATCTGCCGATCTGCTGCTTTGCCCACTGCAAGCTGCCACTTTAAGGATGTAGGAACTGCTATATTGTAAGAGGCCAATGGTCCTTCCAGCCTATTGTTCTGTCTTCCAGTGGTCATTGAGATATATTTCAAAGGTAAAATCTACCCAATTGTGCAATATTATTATTATATTAGGAGAATTTCTTCAGACCCCATCTGCTGATCAGCTATCCTGAGGCATAATAATTGATAATTATAGTAATGTTATGCTCAAGATTATAGGCTTGAGTCAAAGCCCATTGAAGTCAATGGAAAGACTCCCATTGGCTTAGAATCAGGGCCCATAGCTCCAAATGCTATTGTTACTCATATGTGTAATCCTTTCCTGAAATCATTAATAATGGAGCCAAAAGAAATATGCTCACAGTTAATCCTTTCCAGTAAAGCCTGGCTGTGCTAGGAAAAAAGAAGGGAACAAATTCTTCCCTCAAAACTAGCATCTCCAAGATGTTTCTGTGAGGAACAATTAAAGAAAAAACAAACTGTTACTGTCATCTTCACATCTGAAAGATACTAGACATTTGGTGGAAGTGATAATAGCCTTTACAATGAGAGTCTGAGTAATTGAAATAGACCCTTTATTGCACACAGATTTTTTTTTTTTTTGTGATTTTCTCCTACACTGTATAAGCCTGCAACTTGCTTACTCACCTTGCCTATTCCCACATATGAAGCTTTTTCAAGTAATTCACTACTCCCTTGGATACATCAATGGAAAATATGCAGCTGGAGTTAGGTGGAGCACAAGAATACATCCAGTTCATTAAACCAACACTTGGCCATCTCACTTTAGGTTCTAACATATTCGTCCCAGAAAGTCCAACAAAAAATGCTACCAGACAAGCAAAGTGTACACAACCTATACCACCAGAAAATGGGGCAAGGGAGTAATAAATCAATTTTTATCAACGGGGTGGGGATTTTCATTGTTACACAGAGAATTCTAGGCCACTAGCTACTATATGAAGAGCTAAGTAGCAAAGCTAATCTGAAGTTTTCCTTACCACATTGGCTTTGTATATTCTTGTATAGAACCCAGCAGTTCTGTTGCATCACGTTGACCCTCTTATTTTACAGGAATAATTGTACTTAGAATGGTAAGAAACAATATTTTTTTTGTAATTTCAGTTTGTCAATAACAAATCTGCAGGATTGAGTCTTTATTCCCATTATTTCCATATAGAGAAAACACAGGTAAAGCCTATTTGGGTGAGACCACCACACAGGAGGATTATCCAGCTCCTCTTATTACTAAGAAAGAGAGCCTGAAATAATATGAAGTCAATTGAAAACCCAGTTTTATTATTATTTATTTGCATGACATACCCTGAAATAGGAATTCACAAATAGCTGTCCAAAAAGTCACTACTGCTTCTTAGACATAGCTTGAGTGTGTTTTAAGATGTATCAGTGACATTTGCTCTCATGCTGCTTTCCTGACTAACTCTGCCCCTTGTGCCAAGATTCATATTTGCAGATTAATCACCACTCTGCTGCAATTCATTACTCTGGAAGCTAATAAATCCTGCATCATAACTTTATTGCTTTTTTTTCTTATCATTCCATATATTGTTCCTCATCTGGAAGGACTCACTGACTTCCATTGCAGTGAATGGAACCTTGTCTAAGTAAGGACTGAGTAAAAAAATAAGGCCCCAGTTTTGCCATCCTAACTTTGGGCAGTATCTTCCTCTTCAAATAAAAGTTCCAGAATTGGGCTCTACAGAAGGCCCTCAGGATTTAGCCTTAATGCAATTTCTTGTATTTGTACTGTTTTAATGTATTGGGGCTCGTTTGTGCACTTCCTGCACATATGTCCAAATTATATGAGGTAAGGACCTCTGGTATATGAAGATAGGGCCCTACAAAGCTATCAAATTCACGGCCATGAAAAACATCACAGCCCGTGAAATCTGGTCTCCCCCTGTGAAATCTGGTCTCCCCCTGTGAAATCTGGACTTTTGTGTGCTTTTACCCTACACTATAGAGATTTCATGGGGGAAACCAGCATTTCTCAAATTGGGGGTCCTGACCCAAAAGGAAGTTGCAGGGGGATCGCAAGGTTAATTTAGAAGCGTTGCAGATTGCCACCCTTAATTCTGCACTGACTTCAATTACACCATGAAATTTCAGATTTAAAAAGCTGAAATTATGAAATTTATGATTTTTAAATTCCAATGATGTGAAACTGACCAATATGGATCATGAATTTGGTAGGGTCCTATAGATTTAGAACAATGTATAGATAGTGTGCAAAAACCAGTATATCTAAAAATGGAGTTAAAACAAAGGAATGGCCATCACCTTTGCTCCATTCAGCAGGCTAAGTGGGCATTAGCAAATCTCATTTCTGAAACAAAATGCTTCTCTATTTTGTCAGGGAGCATTGTGCTTTATCTTTAATCTTTGCACTGCATTTCAGTATTACAGATGTAACCCAGCACAATCTTTTAATGGAAATTAAACATAGATCCAAATTGGAATGAAGTGTAATCACACTTCTTGGGCAGAAACCTTTCAGAACAGCTTCCATTACACTTAGTTACTTTCAAGCATTTTCAAGAGAATGGGGTGGGGGAGAGGAATCTCACCAGTTTTTAGCCCTCTAGTTGTCAGGACTTCTGGTTTGAAAAAAAATCACCTCCATTGCAGATATTCACACCTCTGAATTTTTGGAGTGGCAACTGCAGCAGAAGGAATGGCTCTGTGAATGCTGAAGTCTCTTTGGTTCCTTTCACCAGTTCCTCCCAACAGTTAGCATTCCTGGAAGTGGAAGCTTCCATTAAACCTATGACACACCTTTTTCCTCAGACTTCCTTCAGTTGTTCCTTTAACATTCTAGCCTGCCTGTCATAATGGCCAGGGATGGGTTTTCAGAAACAGATTTCAAAGAGAAACTGCAGAACTAAAATTCATTTGCAAATTTAACACCATTAATTTGGGCTTGAATAGGGACTGGGAGTGGCTGGCTCACTAAAAAAGCAGCTTTGCCTCTCCTGGAATCATCATCAGTTATTGGGAGTGGACCACATCCATCCTGATCAAATTGGCCCTGTCAACACTGGTTCTCCACTTGTGAGGTAACTCCCTTCTCTTCATGTGTCAGTATATAATGCCTGCATCTGTAATTTTCACTCCATTCATCTGAACAAGTAGTTTTTTACCCACGAAAGCTTATGCCCAAATAAGGGTATGTCTACACTTGTGAAAAATCACCCCCTTTAGTGCAGCAAGTCTGAGCGCTTTAAAGCGCTAGTGTAGACAGGTTCCAAGCGCTGGGAGCTGCACTGCCAGCTCTCAGAGCTAATCCCCCCATGGAGGTGGAGTACCAGGAATGGTGGGAGAGCTCTCTCCCAGCGCTCACGCGCGACCACTCTCGTACTTCAAAGCGCTGCTGCAGGAGCGTTTCTGCAGCAGCACTTTGAAGTTTCCAGTGTAGACATACCCTAAATCTGTTATTCTTTAAGGTGCCACCGGACTCCTTGTTGTTTTTGTGGATACAGACTAACATGGCTACCCCAATACTTGACAGTGATGGGTTTCTGATCCTCACCTTCTTTGCCTCTGTCTCACTCTCTACTCTGTTTTAAATTCTCCTGTCTACTATTCAACTCTTATTTTTAATTTCTGTTCAGTTTCACCTTTATTCCAATTTTCTGTATTTCCATCTCTTCGCTCTTCCTCTCAGTGTGGCCATGTTTTGTAGATGACAGACCAAATTTCAAAATTATCACTGTTTTCTAAACAACTAAGAGTCAAAGGATAAATTCATTCAATTCTTTGTTTAAAGACCCAGCTCTAAGTTTTAGTCACCTTTCTTACTCTTAGCCTATACATTTTAAATAGGTAGCCAGGTACCTGTGGGTTTTGTTTTGTTTTTTGCTTTTTTTTGGTGGAGGGATGGGGGAGTATAGATAGTCTTTGTTCTGTATTTTAATTTACTCAGCCTATGTAGGTTTTCATCCAGAACTGTTTTTTGGTGATAAATGTCTGATTCATCTAAAAGCCCCAAAATATAAACACCATGTGAATTTAAAAAAAATGACAAATGATGGATGATAATTATTGGACAAGTGAAAGTATCTTTGCAAAACATTTATCAATGAACATGGTAAATGAATGGTATTTCATTAACTTGAATAGACTCAGAATACATATCAGGAAATAAACTGTATTATTAAAATAACTGAAATTGCAATATTAGAACTAATGGCCTTGATTTTCCTACCTCCTCGGTAGCTTCTCCCCACCCCCCAACCCAAAATATTATCCATCTTTCTGTGTTTTCCATGCTCACTGCCATGACATCAGTATATGTAAGGTCAACCCTTGATGGCCCCTTTAAAAAGATGGGACTCTGTACTCTGCAAAATTAGTCACATAAGACATACAATACTATGTTATTTCTGAATAGTGTCTATTACATCATCGATATAAACAAGGATTAGATAAAGCATGTCTAAGATGGGTAAATGTAAATATTAGGATTGCTAAAAATATAATTGTAAGACACTGGTAAAAAGATGTAAAGCTTAGTTTGAAAGAACAAATGACATGATTAAGAAACCCTGACCTGGTCAAGGAAATTGCACTACACAATTATTTACAGGGACTATTTTTGACATATGTTAATAAGCGGAGTATGTGTGTCAGATACTAGGCTGGTGTGAATAAGCAAGCCACCACTGACTTCTATGAAGCTATGGTGATTTATGCTAGCTCAGGATCTGGTGTCTTTCAACTTGCTCAACAAGTAGGGTGACCAGATGTCCTGATTTTATAGGGACAGTCCTGATTTTTGGGTCTTTCCTATATAGGCTCCTATTACCCCCCCCCCCTGTCCCGATTTTTCACACTTGCTGTCTGGTCACCCTATCAACAAGTAACATCCAGTCTTTTGATCAAGAAACTTTGGCAAAAAGACATCACTCCAGTGTTCCAAACAATTAATTGATTCCTTATTCAATTCTGAACCCTGGTTCTAGTCTTCAAAGGTCTGAATGGCCTGGTGTTGAATTCAGAGTGTGATATAAGATCCATTTATTCAAGAAGGCCTTCCTGTAATGACAGAGATAAAGAACAACCTGGTATTTCTGTATTTAAGTAAAAGTAGCTAGAATCCTATATAGTAAATTTTATTTTGATTTTAAAATATTTAATTAATGCATAGATATAATAGTGATTTCCACTTCATAAATACCAAGAAGATATGAGTGAAAAAGAGAGAGAACATCTGACCTCTTCAAGGCATTTTAAATCAACATTTTATTTGAAATATCCTGCTGAATTCTTAAGCAAGTCTTTACTGGAGTAAAAATCTTATACTTAAAGTGCTTTTTAAATTTGTTGGAGGAGGAAGATGGATCTTTTCACTGTAATAGTCATCAATTCCAGACTATTGAACCAGATCACAACAGATTCACATTAGCATTTAATAGTTTATAGAATTTCATGTTCAAAAAACATGTTATTAAAAGTACTTTTAAATGGAGTACAAGCCAGTTAATCCCCTAAATACAGGTTAAATTCTGTACAAACTTTATATTGGTATAATTTGGCTGGATAAAATTGCAATATCTAGTAAATTTGAGTAAACTAAATGGCTTTTAAAGTGTTGTGATAGAGCATGATATACCTAGTTTCTTTTCCAATTATTGTTATCCTTTAGGTAGTTAACTTTCAGAAAACAGGACAGGCAGAATGTCAACTATCTACAATAAATAGCCCCAATACAGATATTTCCCAAATACTGTCCTTTTTTAAAGATTTGATTAACACAGACCTCTTCAGGGTGTACTCCACTCTATGGACAGCTACTTCTACTAGGCAGGTTCAGTCTCCTAAAATTTGCCATTAAGTCTATGGGAAAATCCTCCAGTTATGCAGTATGAACTGCAGAGACAGACCTCTGCCAGCATACAAAGTCCCACTGATGTTAATAAAGCTTTGTGGAGGCATAAAGTTCTGCCCATCTGGATCATATTGTAGCATTGGAGCCACAGACTAAGCAAAATGAATGAGAATACTTTAAGGTAAAGTGGATCATCACAATATCCAACTTTGAAAAAACATTATTCAAATTCTCCAAATTCACAATACCTGAAAAAATGAGTCCATATAATGTACTGTGTCAAATAAACCATCATGGACTAGGGTGTCAGAACGTCATCTTTTATTTTAAATTTATGTCGCAATTCCTTTGAGTTTCTTGCAAAATATTTTCCAAGCCAGTATATCATTTGGCAGAAAAGAAGATTGTTTAAAGACAGACAAGTACTGTAGTACCATCTTGTAAGTGAATGGTGCAAGTTATGCTTTATATCTATTTCAGCCAACTGCACAAAACGGAAAAAATTGGCTTTATTTGCTGCAGTTAGACTAGCTGACTATATATAGGGACTAGTAAATTTGGGGGTTTTTTATGAAAGATTCTGACTCAATCGGTGTTTTTGTGTTTATAATAAAGAAAGGAGATTAGAAATACATTCTCTTGAGGAAATAAAAGCATTCTTCCTTTTGACTTTGAAGCAATGGTGTATTTTGTCATCAGATATAAAAATCCAGGACCTGGTAAATTGAAACTTTTTCACTATTGTCTAAATCCTGTAGGTGTTTGGAATAAGATCTTAAAGTACAGGAGTTCTTAACAATGTCAGCATTATGTCTCATATTAAATATAAAGGTCTGTTCATCTGCTCGCTCCACTGTTTCAGCTACTATGTCTTCCTCGGGGAGAAGTGAATTATAGATGGAGCTAGTAATGTACATGAACTGCACATATATATCAAACTATTACAGGATTATACAGGCAAGTCAAAGTATAACGAAAAGTCAAAAACCCTATAAAAATTATATCCACTTATAATATTGCTCTGCCTATATATTTAAGCCTGATTCTCCTCTCCACTTGCATCAGTTTAGTGTAACTATGGGCTTGCTGTCACACAAACTTGCACCAATTTAGTTAAACTTGTTAAGTTAAAACAGTGCAAACTTCTTTGTGGATGCTTATCGGTGTAGCTTGCCCTTGTAAATTTACTAGCAGAAGCTAAACTGATATAAACCAGATTTAAATCAATATAAAGGAGTGTCCACACACAAAGTTGCATAACAAAAGTATTTAACCAAATCTATTTAAATAAAACCACACCTTTAGATAAACCAGTGCAATACTGTTTAGACTAGACCTATAGGATTTCAATGAAGGAAATGGAGATATACCCTATTTACACTAGTGTGAGGAAAAGGAGAATCAAACCCTTTGAATCACTGTCCAAGCTTCCTTCATTAGGCTATCTACCATAAAATGCATACATATTCCACTTTTATCATTTGGGAATTTGGAATGAATGTGTATATGAATGTTGAGTACACTCAAGCTTGTCATTGGCAATTTGGAGTTGCAGTGCATGCTGAACACTATGGGAAAGCTTATTTTCTTTAGATGTATAATAAAGTTTCGTAATTGACCAATAGATATCTATAAGTTGTTCACCAAAACAATAACAAATCGACTGTCGTGAAATCTGGATGAACAGCAACCTAGAGAGCAGGCCGGTTTTTGAAGGAATTACAGCACAATAGACCACATCTTTACTCTAAACCAACTACTAGAGTGTTTAAGGGAATACAAGTTCCCTTTGTGCATTGCCTTCGTGGACTATGAGAAAGCGTTTGATAGTGTGGAGACCAACGCTGTTCTTGAAGCTCTTTCAGAACGGCATCAGCGCGAAATATATCACATTACTAAAGGATGCGAACTCTGGCTGCAGCACGGATATATCGCTGTTCGATACTGCCCTCCGAATCCTCATTGAGAAAGGAGTGAAACAAGGAGACAGTTTCACCAAAATTATTTGCAGCCTTGATGAGCAGACTTGAAAGGCAGGATCAACATCAACGGCGAGCGGCTAAGCCATCTCAGTTTTGCAGATGATAGTGCTGATAGCCAAAAATACAATCCAACTTGAGAGAATGCTTAAAGAACTGAACACAAAAAGTAGTCAAGTCGGATTAAAAATGAACCAGTCGAAAACAAAATACATGAGATCAGATGTTCTGCCAAGAACCCAATTAACTCTTGGAGAAGAGCTGATCCAAGAGGTCAACAAATACGCTTATTTGGGCCAGGAAGTCAACATGCACCAGAATCAGAAAGGCGAACTGTCATACAGAAAAAAAGCTGGATGGTGTGCATTCAATGGTATCAGGGACATCCTCCAAGGAAAGATCAACACCACAACTCATGCGAATCTTTTTAACTCGACCGTGCTCCCAGCGATGTTATACGGCAGTGGAACATGGTCACTGACGAACATTGAAGAACATCAACTGTCTGTCGCACAGAGGGTGATGGAACGAACACTTTTGGGCATTTCACTCCGCGATCATACCTCCAACAAAACAATTAGGCAGCAGTCTGGAGTGTGAGACGTTGTTGAAAGCAGGCTCGGTAAAATACGGTGGGCAGGACATGTGGCCCGACTCAGCGACAACAGATGGACCTCAGCTGTATCCGAGTGGTATCCGTGAGAACGGAAATGGCCACCTGGTCAGCCTCCAAAGAGGGGGGAAATGGCCACCTGGTCAGCCTCCAAAGAGGGGGGATCGACTTCTTAACAAGGAGATATGGACAAGCATGGCGAAGGATGGCCAGAGTGACAGAAGATTGAAAGACATGTTGTGATTGGCTCAGTCTCAACTGATGAAGGACCGACAGTTCAGTGTTCAGTTCAGTGAGTTGACCAATGACATTATGATCACAATAATCTGGGTATTCACAGAGCACCTGTTCTTTAGACTGGTAACTCCACTTTACAGATAAGGGATTGATCATCAACTAAATCTGTGCCCATAAGGCTAACTTTGGTTAAGTTTGGTAAATTTGACACCTTTTTAATAAATCAAAGTATCTTTAATTCATGAGAACAACAAGATTAAAATAAAATAACAAAAATAATTATGTTAGCATCCTTATTTCCAAAAGTAAATCCAGGCTGTTTCATCCTGGGTTAACATCTTCAAACCAACTCCAGTTACAACTGCTGCCAAGTTTTTAAGTTCATGCAGGATAATCATAGAATCTCAGGGTGGGAAGGAACCTCAGGAGGTCATCTAGTCCAACCCCCTGCTCAAAGCAGGACCAACCCCAACTAAATCATCCCAGCCAGGGCTTTGTCAAGCCTGACCTTAAAAACCTCTAAGGAAGGAGATTCCACCACCTCCCTAGGTAACCCATTCCAGTTCTTCACCACCCTACTAGTGAAAAAGTTCTTCCTAATATCCAACCTAAACCTCCCCCTCTGCAACTTGAGACCATTACTCCTTGTTCTGTCATCTTCTACCACTGAGAACAGTCTAGCTCCATCCTCTTTGGAACCCCCTTTCAGGTAGTTGAAAGCAGCTATCAAATTCCCCCTTATTCTTCTCTTCTGCAGGCTAAAGTCCATCAATGGGATTGGACATGATATTCAGAAACACTACCGCATGCTCTGGGCATCCCTAAACCTTCAACAGTCAGAAGCTGGGACTGGACAACAGAGGATGGATCACTCGATAACTGTCCTGTTCTGCTCATTCCCTCTGAAGCATCTGGCACTGGCAATGGTCAGAAGACAGAATACCTGGCTAGATGGACCATTGATCTGACCCAGTATGACCGTTCTTATCTTATGTTCTCTGAAGTTTGTGGTACCGGACTCTGTTGGAGACAGAATACTGAACTAAATGAACTTCAGGTTTGATCCAATATGGTAATTACTATGTACCTAGAAATCTTCCTCTAATACTGATTGTTGTTATGCTGGAGACAAGCCACGCTAGATAAACTTCACTATCCTGCCAGTTCAAACAATAAAAAATTCCAGGTCAGGTTTGTCTAACCAGAAGATAAATTACTTCATAGTCCCCATAAATCCTTGTATTTTCATTAGGAACATACAACTGGTGCAGCCCTTTCACTAAACTCAGCAGCTGAAGTGATTCCATTTTTCTGCAATTCTTCTAAGCCCCTTTCTACAGGTTCTAAGAAAACAAAGCACCAGATAAGCCTTAAGACATTTAGGAATGACATTTCTACTGATGTTGCTTTGCTGTTATGCCTTTCATTAAACCATGTTTTCATCAGAGTTTTTTAAAAAAATATATGGTGATCAGATCCCATATATAGTACTTAGTGCTCCAATCAGGTTTATCTTGTTAAGCCACTTACTGCAATTAGTTAAGAACCATTTTCTTTTTAAAATTAATGGTAACAGTCAGCAAATAAGCACCCTTGTACTTTACATTTTCTTTTGTGCATCTTTAGAGAATTTACATTTATCACAGCTAGCACTTGTATCAGTTTCTACATGTATACAGCATATTATTCTCATATCAACATTGATCAGACGAATCCCACTTACTGTGCACTATAGACATTTATAAAATCACTAGCCATCTTGAAATGGACAGTAGTGACAGGCAGTACAGAACCTTTGGGTCCAACAGAGATGCCATTAGAGTCATGTTTCCCCATGTTCTGATTTCCTTATAAAATAGGCTATGCACTCCAGAATGAAAGGAAATGCAGGATAAATGTAGTTATCAATGATCAGGATGATGCACCAGTTGGCTTCAATCATTAGGGAGTAGATAGAGAGGCAAATAGGATGGAAAGAGCCTGATGCTTTAAGGAGAAACATCTCTCCACTTCCTCCCAACCTGGAGAAGGCCAAACCATATATTGTTTTGCTCTTGGTTTTCTGTGGCATTAGCCAGGCCTGTTTAGAGTAAGCAGCCCAAAGTGGTTCCCTCCTCTCCCTTCTAGCCCACAGTAGAGTGTTTGCTAGCATGTGTGAGTGGGTTTCTGGATCTATCACAGCAGGCATACACTTATCTTTCACTGAATTCTATTCTCTGATGTGGTGCCTGACAAGCATAAGCCGCATCTTCCCTCTTACCACAGCTCCTACACCTCAGTTAAATCAAACCCATTGTTTATGAAAGTGGACACACTTTTGTTGTGCCTGCAATCTTTTTATAATTTTATTTAATTAAGAGCTAATTCACTCATAGAATGAAACATTCACTCGTGACTGGAATTCCTGAAACGAGAATCACTTTATAAGAAGTAAAACAAGCTGCCAACTTGTACACATTATTTGGAAAAAACATGTCCATAGAGACCAAAATATGGTCCTAAGCAACTTGCTCAGCCACAGTTAAGTCCTGTATTGTGCACAGCAAAGGACACAGATGCCAAAGACTAAGACTGGTGTAGTCATACAAATTAATTGCATGGCAGCGCCACTAACTTGTTATAGAGTCCTGAGTTACAAGACAGAACTGTAGAGACTTCTACAGATTCTTCTTCATGATGGGAAGGAGAGTGATAACTAATTAAAGAGGACAGAGCCTCTACTATTTTAAATTGTCATAGCTCCTTTGCCCACCAGTACCCCTGAGCTGACTATAGATGCCATAGTTCAGCAGACTTACGAAATTGTACCCTACAATCCAAAAAGATCATCCAGGAACTTTTTCAAAGAAAGGTTATCCAGCTAGAGACACATTTACCCACCCATCATCTTCAAGATTATTTGTTAGTTAAATAATTTACACTATTTATAGTACCATTTATTCAGTAGAACATTCAACATCCACCTATGAAATAATGTTATTGAACTATTTTATGCCATCTGACTGTAAAGGTTAAAAACGCAAGTCAGGAAGTGTGAGGAAGCTGTAATATATTTGAATGAATAACAGAACTACCCTAACACTCTCTCTCTGTATAGCACAAATTACAGAATATTTGTGTGTAAAGTTCTTCCAGTTAGTTCAAGACTGGCTAGATATGGGTAGGTGCTACCTGAGAAACCTAGAGATATTACATGACTTTAGTGACATTTTTATTCTTTTTGTACTCACCCAGAATCAAATAACCTGTGACCGAACCAAAAGTGTTGCTCATTTTGGGTTCCTGTGAATCATTCTGCTTAAGTGGGTTCCTGTACATCACCAGCTCTCTCCAGACTCAGTCAGAAACCTTAATGGAGAGAAAGAGCCACCTGTTTTTTCCTTCTTGTGCAATACACAAACTGAGGAGGAAAGACAGGGCCTACAGCTTGCATCAGGAGGGAAATTTTAAATTTTTGTTAAATTCAACGGCATCTGAAATGCAAATAAAGGACCTAATCTTGCAGGTCCTCTGTGTGCAGATTTTACTGTACCTGTTTGTCTTGTAGGACTGAGTCCCAAAACAACACACTTAAAAATAACTGAAAGCAAACTTAGAAATTTTACAGATGAGAGTAACATGAGTGCTGAAGGAAGACCCATTGCAATAGTAAAATAAGTACAGTACTTTAAAAGTTGTTGACTATGGCACAAACCACCCAGTTCTCTGCTTCTAACACAACTGCCTCCAAGCTTTCTTTTAAAACACCCCCTTATGCATGGAAAGCCCTTCTTGTACTGGTCTGCAAAGCCATTTAACCTCACTTTGATCCCTCCTGAAGAACTACTTCTGTAATATCGGCAAGAAGCTACCTGACTAAATCACTTGCTTTATGTATCTTATTGAGAAAAATTGCTCATCTACGCTGATGGAAGGCATTGAGTGTAAATACACAGGGGCATGACGACACTGGAAATTAAGTTGGAGATTACCCTAAGGTATACATGAGGGTTAAATGCTGGAGGGACGATGGTCAGACAAGAATTCAATGTAACTAAGAAGACATGATTCTGTCATCACCCTGATCTTTTTGTGCCTGACCCAATGCTCATTAAAGTACATGGAAAAACTCCAGTAGACTTAAATGTACATTGTACTGAACCTTTTTACTATATTTCTCTCCCCCACCCCCCATTCCATTGTCTTCCTAAATGTTATTTTCTTTGGGGCAGGTTCTGCCTACCTCTGCATGTAGAGGTCTTTGCACATTTTAGGCACTACCAAGATATAAAATAATAAATATTAATAAAGTATTTGTTTTAAGGTAACTGAAAAAGTCCTCGTTGATGCTCATGTTTCCATGTTCCTGAGAAGAATGCCATAAATCTGTCTTTGCCAGCAATCACTCTTTCATATGTGTGTATTAAACTAACTTTATTAAACAATTAATCAAGACTTCTGTGTTCTCCATGTCTGAATTATATTCAAGAAGTCTGGCATGTCTCTGGAGAGGAAGAAGGATATTTTTCGTAATCACAAAATCAAGTCCTTTGAATGCATATGAATCTTAAACTATAACAGCCCACTGGCCCTAGAAGATGGAAATATATTTTCCTAATTTTAGACTAGAACTAAATTAGGAACACCAGTGAAACACTGGAACTTAATGAGGATTTATTGAGGAGTTTAATCTTGAATTAAAGATGAAATTGTCTAGGATTTAGTGAGAAACAGACAACAGGCTGAAGACAAATCTAATAATCTCAGATTCAAGAATTTATGCACACAATTTTAATTCTTGAAAAATGTGTTTTGGAATATTTTAGCGAGAGAATGATTTATGAGTTAACTGCGAACTGTTATTGTCTCTACAGAGACATGGTTGGTGAGGTAATAGCTTTTATTGGACCAATTTTTGTAGGTGAAAGACAAGCTTTCGAATCACACAAAGCTCTTCTTCAGGTCTGGGAAAGGTACCTCGCCCACCTTCTCTCTTCTGGGACTGACACAGCTACAACTATACTGCATTGTCTCTACAGGCACATTCCAGTTACCTAGCTGACACTTCCACTATGTCTTGCACACCAGCAGTATGTTTAGCAGCAATTATTTAGTTACATGCTAGAATCAGCTACAATTTGATCACTGCAATGGAAATTAATTATTTAGGAAAGAACATTTTTCAATGGTATGAAAAGGGCTTTTTTCAAAAGGGATCTTTTGTGAAATTGTTTTACGTAATGTTAACTTGGTGTTATACCGAGACATAATAGAATTTAGTTCTGTACAATTCTTACCATAAAAAGGGTATAGCAATGCACTTTGCAAAGCTATGAGGTAGACACAGAACATGCAGGAACAAGCAGACAAATAATTTGGTTTGCAAGAGTAATTACTATGTCAATGCAACTCCAGTGATGCAGAAATCCAGAAGTAGTTTTTGTAAATTATATAAGTTAATCATTCAGAACCCTAGCCACCTAGGGAAATCTTTTTCTTACACAATGTCCTTGTTTGTCAAGTTATCTATCATTCTTTTTTTAGTTTACTAATTCCTGTTATTCTTTATAGAGAAAGTCTTGTAATATTTGAAGACCCTTATGAGAGTAATATTGTAAATTTCAATGAAATTCCAAAACCTTAACATTGAATCTCAGGGTGCTCAGCAAAGAGTGCATCTGAATTACACAGCCATTTGTAGCAACACCATAGCTAAGGCTGTGTTGGGATTTGCACTTAAAGGACTAAAATCTGTCTGTTCTACACTTTAATGATAGATTGTAAGGTCTGAATTTAGTCCCAAAATTTGGCACAATAACTCTTCAGAGGACAATTGAATTTTTCAGGTAGTTTTTTAGACAAGTATTTCCTGACTTTTGCAGCCTCACTTTTTGAAATTTTGCTTTAACAATCTAATTTATTTAGTATTATTTGGGATTAATATAGTCCCTTTATTTGGGATTAGTATAGTCCCCAGCAGCTCCAAACATCACTCACACTCAACTTTAGCTGTGGGACACATTGAGCTAATTCAAGAAAAACAGATGGAACAACTCAGACCTACCAGTACATCTCATTTCCGAAGTGAAGAGTGACAGTGCAGCTGCAAATTCACATAGTCCCGAACACAAGGGAAGAAAAACAAGATGCAAATAGTGTGGCTCAATTAGGGTACAACTTTATTATCTTAGCTCATCTGGGAACTATCTGGCAATAACTCATACAGTGCAGGTCATGAATCTTCTTTAATCATTTCCACTTGGTTGAGGGCTTTCCTTCAGCCCTCTCCACCTCCACAGCTGGTCCCCAGACAGTTGCTGGGACCCCACTAACTTCTGCACATATGAGGGTTAAGGGGTTGGGAAAAGAGGGTTGTCTCATCACTGTATCAGACTTTAGGAACTCCAGCCTCATTCTGCATCATCTTTAGGGGATGTCTTCCCCTAAGTCTACTTTCAGTTCTGGTTTATCAGGGACCCAGACTCCCTATGAAATGAACACTGGGCACCAGCCACCAAGAGGCACCAGAAAACAGCTAGGCTGCTTCCCCACCAACCCCCAAACAGGTTCCAAATAATTAACAGTTTCTTCCTGAACACTGGAGAAAAATGTAGCAGGGTCCCAGTTGGAGAAGTGTTCCTTATTGTTCCTGGATAACTCAGGTACCAAACAACATATTTTGGTGGGTAATTACCCTACTTTCCCATCCCAAATGATTCACACAGCTTCAGGCTCTCTCAGTCCATGGAGGCCTGAGAGCTCCCCATCATATCCTCCGCTGCAGAATTTCAGACCAATTTACAGTGACCCCCGGGAAAAGATCCTGTTCTGGGACCTGATGATGCCACTTCCTGAATCTTCCCTAAATCTCTCTTCAACCCCCTTACACAATCCCAAATCACTTTTGCCTCAGTGTACAATAGTCATTTCAGGCGGCTGCTTTCTGGCTGTCAAAGAGTGGCATCATCAGGTCCCAGAACATGCCTATGCCAGCTCAGATTCACCTCACCAAGGCCTAGCTCTGAACCTCATGGAAAACTGGCTGCCCATCTGTGGGTTCAATACTGTGCCTGTAGGTCCAAACAACAGCTCTCATGACCTCTTCAAAGATTGGATAAACATCAAAATTAGCTCTGTTGGACTTTCATTTTCACCTGGAGGCCTCACATACATTTGTACACATTTGAATGCTAGCAACTGGTCACCTGTATCCTTCAAGCCCTATATAAGTTCATAATGGCCACAAGTTACAAGATTTAGGTTTTGGCAGCTTGATCTTTGAAAGGCAAGAGCTCAAAAAAAACCAACCACACCCCTAATCTTAAGAGTTATACTGAAGTATATGTAGCTGTAAAATTAAAAAGAGATATTCTGTTGTGTGCTTTACCTTTAAATGTAAGGGAGTACCTCCCTGCTGCAGGAGAAGCAGCCATTTTATGTTTTGGTTCAAAAGCAGAGGATGTTTCTGAAGATTAATTTGACAATCTCTAAATTGTACATATTTCTATAATAGGTTACATATTACATACCTTATGTCAAAATAGTGTGGGTCTAACAAAAGAAGTGTGAGTGATGGGATAAAAGAATTTGTGAATCAAGACTCTAGCTCTCACATTCTTGAGAATTCCTTTTAATGATCAGATGCTAACGTGACAAAGAACTGATCATGCTAGTCATAGACAACATCTGAAGGAAAATTCCACCACACATATTAAGTGGTAAGGTTCCTTCAATAACGTTCAGTAACGTACCTTCAGTAAGAATGTTAGAGCAGGCTATATGGGCCAACTGGCCTCATACCATCAGGTATTAATGAATAACTATAATGAGCTAGAGAACAATCAGAGGTGAATGAACCCTATTAAGGAGGTGAGATATTTAAGGATAAAATCTTCATGTAATCTAGGCTATTGGGAGTATAAAATTCATGTTGTATAACAGAGGTATAGTACCATTTTATAGAAGGCAAAATGAATGCAGCAGTGAAATATGGGATTAAATTTTGTTTGTTCACTGTTAAATGAAAGCCCACTTTGGTGCAATATTGAACATATCTTCTAACGTTAAATAGGTCAATTATTTGCCCAGGAGAGGAAACACCTGAAGAATCTATAGAGTTCTTCATTCATTTTAAAGACACTGGGAATGTTAGCTGGGGAGTGAAATACCAGCTGCTGAGGAGGAAAGTGAATGAGAAAGGGCATGTAAAAGAAGAGAGTGGAATTAGCTAGAAAGTAGTTTAATAGATATCAGATATATTCTCTACTTAGACTTTGCAGTATAATATTTGGGTAGAGAAAAACAAGAGAGTACTTACTAAGGATTAGAAAGCCTTTATGTAACAAAAATAAACATTCAGTGCAAACATTTAAAGACTTAAGAATTATGTCTGATCTACATCAGGATCCTATGGGGAAGGCTAAACACCTGTTTCAGTGACAGCCAGGGGGTAACAGGGAACCACATTATGAAATCAGTTCCTTGATAGCACAGTAGTGATTCAAGCACTTATTAGTTACTATCAATTCTCCTCATGCATGTTTTGCCTTGCCTCTCTGCATCTTAATGTTGTAAATTGGCCACACTGTATGCTATAGCATTATGAAGGGACAGACCATGTTTCTTCCTATTGTATATTTCTAGTCTGTAAAAAAAACAGAGGGCTGAACACATACAGAGGAGGGGTAATGGAGGAGGGAATTCAGCCTATAGCATAGAGTGACCTTTTTCAATAGACTATTTAAATCCTATTCAAGCAACAGTTTCTGCTACAAGCAGGGCCGGCTCCAGGCACCAGCCTACCAAGCACGTGCTTGGGGCAGCACCTGGAGGGGGGCGGCGCTCAGTGTTTAAAAACAAAACAAAACGAAAACATACTGTGCCCCAGGGCGCTCTGGAAGAGCGGGGCAGTGCCCGGGCTCGCCACCCTCCCCCGGCACTCTGGCCGGCCGGGAGAGCTGGGCCGTGGCCAGGCTCGGCACCCTCCCTGCGGCGCTCCCCGCTGGCGCTCCCCGCCCCGGCTGGGGCAGCGGGGCCTGCCGCCGGCGCTCCAGGTAGGAGGGGGGGGGGGCCTTGTTTTGGCGGGCATTGGGGGGGTTGTTTTGGCGGGCATTGGGGGGGGTTGTTGGGGGGCGGCGTTTGGGGGTTTTTTGTGTTTTTGTTTTTGCTTGGGGTGGCAAAAACGTTAGAGCCGCCCCTGGCTCCAAGGAGTGAAAATGTCTGCCAATGGCATAGGGCTATTACCTGATGTGCAAACATTTCTAGGGGATATATACACAGTTGAGGTGGCATATAATTTACCTTTTGGGACAACTGATCTTATATTGTTTTGTTCTGACTCATCCCAGTTGTGGATGTACTCCTTATTCAGAGTTTGACTGAAATATTATAGGGATCACAGACATCACTGCAGCAGCCAGTGGAAACACCTTACACTTTTTAAGAAATATGTCACATGTATTTTCCTTGGTTAGAAGCATTTGTCCATAAAATAGAACAATATTTTGTCATCTTTGTGCAAAACTGACTAACCAGCTAAATGTCACATTTATTTTTGTGGTAAACTGGTTTGTGGCTTTACTACAGATTGTATTATTTCAATTGCTCCTTATAATAAAAGAAAACCCTACCATCTCTCTCCTAATGAGTGTGGCAGGAGAAGGAAGAAAGATAAGCAGTGGGTAGGAGGGAGGGGAAGAATTTCTGACATTACAGAA
The DNA here is from genome assembly GCA_037349315.1 of Chelydra serpentina. Classification (NCBI taxonomy): domain Eukaryota; kingdom Metazoa; phylum Chordata; order Testudines; family Chelydridae; genus Chelydra; species Chelydra serpentina. Next base: position 37,990,974 of record JBAIAC010000042.1, read on the forward strand.
GCATTTTAATAAAGTGGCAGTGCTAAAGTGTATTTTATTATTATGTGACATGCTGGAGTATCTTAATTAGAAGCCCAACTCCTCGCTCTCTTTTATCAAATTTTATAGTCCGGTTTCTCTTATTTATTATACAGCATTAATAGTAAGAAGCTGAAATCATTTAACACATTTTGGGAAATAGATTCCCAATTAGATGATCTAATGCTCAATGAGGTTTACATTGCTCTAGTTCACATTCATAATTTCAGTATGAAATATCTGATTTGGTATTCTATAATGGGAACATTTTATAAAAAAAAGACAGATTTTATAAACTGCTTTTGTGAAAGGGATAAAACTGTCAGAATGAAAGCATTGCCTGTCTCTTCCCTATTGTCTAGAACAAATAGTCCCCTATACCATGCATCAAATAAATGGATTAGCTTAGGCAAACCAGGTTGGATAAAATGAGAACCTGGTTCCATACTGAACCATTTGTGACGATTAAAAAACTTGTGTTAATGTTTTGCATGCTTTTTTAAAATTCTCTCATGCTTCTGGTATTTTCTAGTAATTCCAATGAGGACCAGAAATATCTCACCTGAATTTTTTTGTTGTATTTCTGGCCGTTCTGGCACCCTGAAGAGCTCTTTTTGAAACTTTGTTTTTGCAAGATTTCCAGCAAAAAAGATTCAAGTGAGCTCTACATGAGGGACTGGGGGATTTAAACCACTTATTTCTATGTTTAGGTATCCATCTATTGTTTTGTTGATGACCAGATCCTGCAGTCTTTTTTCAGGCAAAATAGCAACTGACTTCGGTAAGTAAAGATTAAATTATTTGGCCCAAAACTAGTACATTTTCAGCATAGCACTTGGAGATTTAATTGCACAAGTCTCATTATAACATGAAGCCAAATCAGCACCTGACCACCTCCAACATTCAAGATCCCTTCCAGAACTTGACATGTCAGAGACAGCACTGGCAGCACCACTGGATTAGCTTTTTCTGGCCCTGGACAAGTCTGTTAGACTTACTGGTATCTTTCAACAGCTGACCATTAAGTCTTGCTCACTGGCAGCAGGTCGTGATAAACTGACTCCTCTGTGGTCATGAATAAGGCTATGATTTAATCACGTGTATTTTTAGTAAACGTCATGGACAGGTCACAAGCAAGAAACAAAAAAATCATGGCCTGTGACCTGTCCATGACTTCTACTAAAAATACCCCTGATTGAATCTTGGGGTGGGAGGGGTGCTCATGAACAGCAGTGATGTCCAGCTGTTTGTCCTTCCTGAGGGTTTTTATCCATGGAGCCCCTTGGGATTCAAATGAGAGACCTCTAAGAGAGATTGTAGCATGCCGTGTGTTGCTGTGTCAGTATAGGACACCAAACTCATATGATTAGCAGAGGAAAACATTTTGAAGATCTGCCAAAAGCAGTAACTGCTCCTTATTATTGAGGGCATTTCCCACTCATCCCCACTGTCAAAGTTAAGAGCAACCCTAAGATCCTACCAGACTCATATCTGATCCTGGATTTACAGGTAACAGCAATACCCAAAAATGTCTTCCTTCCATCCATGTTTAGTCAAGAGATTGTGCCCCCTCCGGTCAGAAAAGGAGTTAGTCAATATGATCCATTCTCTGTTACCTCCAGGCTAGCCCACCTTAATGGATTTACCAAAAAACACTGCAGCCTGCATGCTAAGCAGAGTGCAACTCGCGAGAGCTTCTCATGCATCTTTTGTTGCCTATCTAATACAGAACCCATTTCAAGTTCAGATTAATCTACAAAGCCCTAAATGGCTTAGGTCTCAGAATAGGAAGTGTGACCAGCATGAATCGTTGAAGCTGACAGGACCCAGAGCATGTCTGGAAGGGGTCAGAGATAGAGTTTTCTGGATAAGGGCCCACAGTGTTGGAGCCAGCTTTTGTCAAATATCATGCTGAAACTTGAGTCTTGCAACTTCCAGAACACATGGGCATGCGTTATCATAGCAACTGGACAGGGCTACTAAACTCCTCGGGAGTAGAAACCTAAAATCTAAGTTTGCAGAGTAATTGAAAAGAGAGGAAAACCTTGCTGATTCATATTTTTATTACTTTTATACAGCACATCAAGATACTACAATGATAGGCAAATAAAAATAATAGATATCATGACCAAGAAAGCTGTCTTGGTCACTGTCCACCTGTGGCACTCTGTACCACAAAGCAGCACTCTGTAACCCCCATAGTCACGCCTGTCATATAATTATGATATATTTAAGGCAAAGCATGCCATGTAAAATATCATGTGAAAAGTCATGATCTGCTGAAACCCATTCTTCTGTCAAAATATCATTAGTGCATATGAAGTGATGAGGTTTTCCTGTATGATTGTTACCGAAATATGCTGCAAGTTGGAGAGTCTCCACTGCTAGTTCTCCAGTGAAAAACAAAGGAAGTAACCCACTCTTAGGAGGTGTTAAATGACCATTAATCAGCAGGGGAGCTGTAATCAAGGGATTTACAATGCTGTAAGAGAGCTATGGAAGCATCACGCAATGGGAGATTGCTCAACTCTGTGACTCAGCAAAGTCCACCAGGACATATCTGGGCTAGTGTTTTCCAGGCACACAGACTGAGGATATTAAATAGGGGACCATGGCATCATGCTTCGACCTGTCTCCTCTCTCCACCGACTCTGAAAACAACAAGAATGCTGGAAAAACAAAGATTTGAACTGAAGAGATTGGTCCCAGGCTTAAAGGGGAAGCCCATGTATTAAGAACTATAACCTACCTGCAACATCGAGTGGTGTGAGAAAAACTGTTTGCTCTAAATACTCCCTAGTCTAATAAGATTTAGACTATGTGCTTACCTTTTATTTTCTTTGACACCTATCCCTACCACTTATATTCACTTAAAAATTTGTTATGTTTTAGGTAAAATAGTGTGTTTTAAGTGCTTGGGAAACCTCAGCTGCGGGCGGCCGTGCCTGCGGATGGTCAATGTAAACAAACTGTCTCACAGCCTGCCAGAGGATTACCCTGATGAGCCGCAGGTTGCCCAGCACTGATTAAGAAGGTACAGCGGTACCCCGCCCAGTCCCAGGTTGTACCCCGGGGATCCCATCACACTACCACTGAAAATTACTTCAAAATTGTTTTAAAAGATTCTCTTCCCTAACAAGTGGCTTCTGTTTTTGTTTTTTTTTTACATTTCTTATGCCCTTTTCCCAACCAGTAATATTAAGGTTCATGGCGGCTAATTTTCCAGGACTACATTTAGTGACCTAGGCCATTCTTTATTAGGCCCTGGAAAATAAACCAAAAAACCCCCATACGTTATTAAATGTGAAAATGGAATGGGGCATGATAAGTTAGAGGATTCAAATAAGATCTGGACTGCCTATGGAGTAGAAGGATATTAGAAGCATGGAATGTTCTCTTAAAAATGGCTTTTTAAGGGCTCCCAAAAAAGGAATTGTATGTTCAGTTGGAAATACAGTTTCACCCCACCTACGAATTCCTCTATCCTACATCCAGTGTAGGTCACTTGACATGTTTTGCTTAAATGGTAAAGAAAAAAATAATTTTAGGAGATAACAATGCACCTAAGTTATAAAGATCAAGTCCCTGGAGGACTAAGTTATATAAAGTTGGGAGAGTTAACAAGTCATTAAAAATGCAGTGTGTTAGCTCCTTTCAGTTAAAAGAAAACCAGACCTGCAAGCACAGACAGAGGGAAGGAAACCACTTCTAGAGCTTGGGCTTTGACTGATTGTTCCATCTAAAACTGCAACTGAAATGATCATTAGCAGACAGGATAAATATCCATTAATATTTAAACAGGGTCGACTGCATACTGAAATCTGATACAGATGTTTCATGAATTCCAAAGCCTACAAAATATGAAAAACCTTAAAAGTTGTAAGCATCAAGCTGATGAATATTATGTAATTTTAATTTCCAAGCACAAATACTGAAGATCCAGCTTCTTTATTACACCATTTGCCCAGCAGAACATACCAACTTATGATTTATGATCATGATTAGCAAGCTAACTCATCCTTAAGAGGTGAATGATTAAGATAGATATTTCCTAGAATTCTATTAATTTTCTTTCATGCTATTATTAAATATTCTGATAAATAGCAAATACAATCTATATAGAAAGACTAAGGGTATCACCTCCATAGGAAAGTGATTGTATGGAGTTAATATAACTGTGGATATAAAAGGATTGACTTAAGAGCTCAGGTCTAATTGACATTATGGGAACAGTGCAATGAAAAAAAAAACCACTCCAGCAAAGTCAACAGATAAGGAGAGTGAAGGAGAAAAGGTTTGCTCCTTTAGTCTCCATTTTCTTATGGAGGTGTATTTGCTGTACTTGATGTTTATATTTCTGGTATATAGGAGGAGGAGAAAAAGATGTCTGTCATGTCCTGCTTACAAATAGTAAACATGAACAAGGATACTACTCACCATTGCTTATACACTTGGATTCTCACTATAGAAATTAACAGGACAGTGTTTGAAAAGTTTGCTGGATACCTACTAGCCACAATGTACTGAAAGAGTATAGTGAAAACTAGGTGTCTCTGTCTTGTCCCCCACCCTGAGTCACCTGGTTTGGAAGAAGTGGTTTACAATACTATGCCTCCCTCCACCAGTCTCATTGCTCCTGCCAGGGGTGGGGGTCTGTTATCCTGTTTGTCCCTCAGCCTTGCAAGAGCTCTGGGATACAGGTCTCCATTCATTTCTGTTCCTTGAATAGTTCTCCCTTGTGAATGACTCCAGTACATGTCTCTACTGCTCTCCAGAGCTTTCCCAATGAATATGGCATAACAACTGCAAAATTGAGCAGATTCTTGTTAACTTTGTTCTCCGTATGTGAAAAAAACGTGCTCAACAGTAAAACCAGGGTCTGCCGGCATATTCAAAGAGTGAGCCAAGGATCAGTATGTGTTCACTTCACATTCTGACTTTTAAAAAAATTATTCAGGTTAAAATAATTAAGTTTAAATTTTGCAGATGCTGATGGCTTGGCCCTACCAGTGCATTAAAGAACATTTTCCACCCATCACTGATGAGTGTTCAAGTATATTTTTCAAGCCCGATGATAGGAGGTACTTACTCTGAAGAAGAACAGGCTATTTTGGCAGGTAGGAAAGATGCCGACCTACAATGCCATTTGCATTTACAGAGAAGTTTTTAGGTAAGTATTCATTCGATGATAAATGTGAAATCAAACAGCTGCAAAGAAAAAAAACTCACTATCCAATGCAGCTTTTAATATTCACAATGACAATTGAAGTATCTCCACTGATTTCTGTGAGCACTGGATCGGGCCCTATTTGTTCTGTGACCAATCTAAAAGGAGCTCTATGAACCATGACACAGAGTATAAGAAGTAAGCTTCCATGCATGACAAGCCTGATGCATTTTAAAATAAGAACACAGTACCTACATGAAGAAGATGGTATTTCTAAATCTGTTACTTTGATGTGCTATGGTAGCACTCTTTTCTCTTTATTTAGGAATAATTTACAGATAACAGGCTTGCATTTCTTCCAGTGCTTCATTCAAAAAGGGTTTCCTGGGCTGATTAAGAAGAGGGTAATCTAAAATGACCTATTCAGGGACAGTTACACCAGGCAAGAGCAGATGCTGCATCACAGATCAACCCAACAGTATTGTACTTAACAAAAATCAACTCGACATGGATCTGTACTTGGGAGACAGACAGCAAAACAAGCCTGGGTTTTTCCTTCCAATAAAATTGCTGTTGTAACTTTAATGGATTATTTCTTAAATAAAGAGGTTGGTTGGAGGAGGCACTTCCAGATTTCAGTTTCAAAGGGTCATTTTCCCTTTGCTTGATGCATGTCATTCTTATTAATGTCAATGGGAGTTAGTCATACACAGCAAGTGGAGATAACTCCTAAAATTGCATGTGCATAGAGTAGACACATGCCGGCAATGCCCTGTTTTCAGAGTGATTTCTTAAATTTGAGAGACATCCTGCAATTCTTCTGAGCATGAAACTCACTTTGGATTCAGCCGCTGACTTTTACTGCTATTTGTTAAGAGCTGACGGGCCAATACTACAAGACATGAAGGACGATTCCATATAACTTACTGGCCCAATTCTGGCAAGCTCTTTCAAAGTGAGTCCTTACTTGGTGAGTATCCTCACTAATTTCAGTTGGATTACTTGCCAAGTAAAGCAGTAGTCACTGTTAGTAGGGGTGCCAGAAAAAAGTTTTACATAAACAGAGTGGCATACTGGGAAAGAGGAGGAGTGTGACAAGATATAGCACTTTGGATCTTCTCCACCATTTTCCCCCTTTCCTTTACTTATAAGTCATAAATCATTCTGCCAGTTCCAGAGTGGGAGAGTTTCTGGACTCTGAAGATGGGGATAAAAAGAGTGAAAGGGAAAGTAACATATCAACTGAGAGACAAAAAAAAGATAAAGATGTAAGAAAACTGTAGATAGGAAAGTGTATATTCTTTGCATGGTGGACAAGAAATTAGGTTTGCAGATCCTACTGGCAACAGCAAACGGGTTCAAATTTAAGCTTCATGTGCAATGAAAAATATTTGTCAGCTGTCCTTTTAGCTTTCATCTCAATCCTATCCCCTTGCTTTGTCAATATGTCTTTCAATCCGTTTTGCTCTCCAGAGAGGAAAAAAGAAATCTAGTGGCTTTTGACATCATTTTTACCATTAACATAGATGGTCTTATTTGACAAATTGTTAATATATGTTTCATTCTTTGGGTGAAATATTGCTGCTCAAATTCCTTATTTTTCAGTTGTTTGAAACCCCTCATGGCTCAGAGGTGGCAGCCATCTTTCCAGTGCAACTTTATAAACAAATATTTAAATTGTTATTATGGTTAGTCCATCCAGTAACTCAAATGACTGAAAATTCATCATGTTTCACAGTTCTTGTAGCCTGCACCCTAGATAAAAATGTACTGGGCATACAAAATACTTGGCATTTCTTGTGGAGAGTATACAAATGCAACACAGAGAATATTATAGCATCTTTATAAGTCAATGGTGTGACACCACTTACAATACTGTGTTGTACTGGTGACCCCATATCAAAAAAGATATTGCAGAATAAGATGGGATTCAGAAAAGGGTGATATGAATGAATCCAGTGCATGGAAAAACTCTCCTGTGAACAGAGAATGAAAAGACCAGAATTGTTTACCTTAAAAAGGAGATGAATCAGAGGAGATGATGAAGAAAGTATATAAAATAGCAAACAATATAGCATCTCAAGCTTATTAGAATTTTTCAGTTTATGGAAGTAATGTGACAAATAGGGTGGTTTTAAGATTAATGCTGTGACTGGCCTGGGACACTAGAGATCTAGGTTCAGTTCCCCGCTCTTCCACAAATTTCCTGAGGCTCAGCTTCTTTGTGCCATAGTTTCCCCCTCTTCCCCCCATTAAAACGGGGATAATATTTCTCTACTTCGCAGGGAAGTTGAAAGAGTAAATTCATTCATGCTTGTGAAGTGCTCAGATACTATGGAAGTGGGGGCCAAGTCTGCATCAAGTTCGATAGATTAGGATAATTAACCCAATCTTTTCTCAGGAAAAACTGCAGTAGATTTTTGCTCAGGCAAAGTCTTATTATTATTCATACTGTGACCCATGCCCATGCCAAAGTGCATAGAATGCTTTACAGCAAAACAAACAGAATATAAAACACAACACAATATTCTAATACGATACTCCAAGGATTTCAAATGGAGAAAGCTTATTTTAAATCACTCATATTATTGGGATCCAGGGAAGGAGGTGAGGCTTCCTCACACTGAGATTCTATTACAGAGTGGAATCGTTCCCCAAAGTAGGTGGTAGAGGCCTAGATATGACAAGACACTAGAAAAATATACTTTTGATTATGTAATGGTTCTTTTCCATTTTTTAATGTCACTGATCCAATATCTATTAGAAACTGTGCAGTTTGGAGAAGGGAATAGTATAATGAAAGGATTTCTGACTATGTTTTCTCACCACCTCATTACTAGTATAAATCTTTCCTTATTTGGAGTGTAGGTCTAATGCTGCTTTGATATATAGTATGTACTAATGGAAAAAAATGATTGAATATTGTAAACTTTCCAGTCTCAGTCCAAATGAATAATTAAAACTGTAATAAGCTATGCAGCCACCTTTCAATCCTAAAACAAACTGAGAGGCATCATATTTTTCTTAATCTAGCCCCAGTGTTACTACTGCAGATGAGGTTTGATTTTCAGACCCCAACATCTTAAATTGAAAACAGAGGCCCAAATTCTCCCCTGCGTTTTGGGAGTTGTCTTGCACGGCAAGGCACTGCCAGACCTGGAGCACGTGGCCACAAGAGGGTTATTCCACTATACTGGATCCTTCGGCAGTGTAGCAGTTAGCACAGTGGCTCCTGTAGTACCCTTTTTCCTGCTGCAAGCAGAGGACATGGCGGAAAAGGGAGCTACGCTGGGATTGGGTAAACTCGTTTACAGCCCCATTGGGATGGCCAAGTACAGAATTTGGCCCAGAAAATGTAAATTACTGTTATTTTTAGTTATTAAACAAGATCAGCAAACCATTGAGCACTGACAGGATTCATGGTAGGCAGCTTATGTATTTTTCCCCATTTGAACTAATCATCTCTGCACTGAATTACAGCAGAAACAAAGAAAGATAGTTTTCAAAAGAGTTATCCTACCTGCTCGATACGGGCACAGTGCGGCAGGCGAGCCTTGCCTCACTTCCCATCACCTGGGTGATAAGTCCAGACAGTCCTTTTTATAAAAGAGCACCCCCTGTCCAATGGTGTTGTTTGTTACTGACAGCCATAAACACAGGTAGGAGCTTACTCTGGGTTACCGCTTTTCACTGCTTCCTTAAGCTCTCCTCTCTGGAAGTGGGCTGCATTAGTTAGTCCCTCACTCTCTCCTTAAACAGGAATCTCACCAGCTCTCCTGTCTAGAACTGGGTTCTGTTAATCAGCGTCTCTGGTCCTTAAGCAGGAGCTCTCGGCTATCCTCTCTGGGGCTGGGTTCTGAGTTAGCCAGCTGTAAGGTCTTTGCAGCTTCTCTCTCAGCTGGCCCCCTTTCCTTAATTAGGCGTCAGGAAGCTCAGCAGACCAGCCTTTCCCTGCTGATGTCTCCTGTGGTCTGTTCTACTATGGGGCAGGTTATTGGTCCCCTTTTCTCAGCTTATCCCCAATTGGTTGGGGGGAAAAAGAAGCCTTGTCTCATCCTCTCTGCAAGGCTCCTGACCCACCACCTTAAAGAAACAGTGACGAGATTTCCTCACAAACCCTTCTTACTCCCAGGACTGCTTCATCTCGCCATATATCCCCCCAGGTCATGTATATATGATCTGACTTTTCATATTCTTAAAGTGACAGAGTGGGCTGACCATTAGACCCTACATCTCTTAAGCAGCAGACTGTCCTGTCCCAGTAACTAATTCATGTAGTTTAGGAATATAAATTTTGCTATACTGAATCAGACTACTGGTCCATTAAGTCCAGTGACGTGACTCAACTAATGTTCAGTACCTGAAGAATAACCTCCCCAAACATATTTGATAAAAGTACCTAACCAACAAGAAACAATCTACTTTTTACCCTAAAATATGGCATTTTAAGCTCTTTCTCACTTTGCATAATTACAAAACATTAAATGGTTGTGATGGAATTGAGCTGCTTTGTAATAATTTAGGAGTACAGTATGTTAACCTGGTTACTGGGATGGGTGCTGTATGAGTATGTTGGTTTAGTTTAATAGGGGGCTGCAGGAGAAAGCATGCAGGCAGGGGAAAGGATGGCCCAAGGTAAGCCAAACCTCTGCAAATGTTTGAGGGTTGTTTACAAGACAATGCCAAGTCCAGAAGGGTATGTCTGTGCTGCAGCTGGGAGTGGCCCCTAGCCCAGGCAGACAGACTCACACTAGTAGGGCTCAAGTTAGCATGCTAAAAATCACAGCCTGGCCTTTGAAACTCAGGCTTCACAGCATGGCCAAACTGCAGAGCTTCTATCTAATAAGTACTGGATCAGTGGTATTAAAAAATGAAAAAACCATTAGGTAATCTAACGTCTATTGTCTAGTGTCTTAGGTCTCTCAAGCCCACCTGACCCCTAGGTATGGGAACCTCTTGCAATGTTCACACTGCTATTTTTAGAACACTAGGTTGGGCCCCCACTAGCACAAATCTGTTGACCTGGGCTTGTAGGCTTGCTCCCAGCTGCAGTGTAGACATACCCAGAAAGGCCAAGGAACCAGAGGCTAAAAAATGGATTTTCTCTTTCCAAAGTGAAAGCAGTTGTGGGGAGCTGTTTAGGAAAAACAGACGCCAATACCCACTGGCCTGCTAAGGTCACCATCACAGAAAGGTAGGTTCTTAGGGAAAATAGGTGTGTGTAGAGTGTGGTTTTAAAATCTTTTTTTCTAAATACTTTGTTTCTAATGTTAAAATAAACACCACTTTGGTTTAAGAAGGCATGGACATTGAGAAGATGAGGCCCTGATACTGAGGCCCAAACGTTCAATGCTACATCTAAAATGCATCTGCAACATTGTGGCTACATAGAGTACATTTGAACATGCAATAATATGCTTGTTTGCACACAAACAGGCATTTGTACCTGCAAATATAGAGTTTTGACCTCAAAGGGCCTGCACCAGCAAATTGGATGCACTTTCAGAAATATCTTCAAAATGTGGCTGTAGCAAAGTGCAAAGACTCACCAGTGCAGCGCCTCCTGCTGGTCGTCTAGGGAATTAGCTGTTCACCAGCCTTGGAGTGCTCTCTGCTGGCCGATGTCTCGCTTGTCGCTGGCACCCATGTCCCTCCCGGATCCCGGTGCCCCTTTATCTCAGGGTTCTGCCCACCAACAGTAACCCACAATCTCAGTCTCCCCTCCCAGGGAACCCCCAACCCTCTATCCCCACCTTGCCTCAGTGGCTACTGCCTGTCAGCATCTAGCCCCCATTCACCGGGGCAGACTGCAGTCTGTAAACCACTCATCACTACAAGAGGGGGTTTGGACCAGCTGCCTCTGCCTAAGCTGCACCTCTGCAACCCCAGTACCTGCTTTGGCCTTTCCCAAGGCCTGCAGCCTGGGGAGTTGTCAGGCCAGAGCTCCCCAGCTCCTCTTCACTTTCCCCAGCACTGCTTTGTCTCAAGAACCATTCTCTCCCAGGTAGCCAGGTCCCTCTCTCTCAAGAGCTAGAGACAGCGGCGCCGACTCCGTGGGTGCTCCGGTGCTGGAGCACCCATGGAGAAAAATTGGTGGGTGCTCTGCACCCACCGGCAACTCCCCGCCCACCCCGGACCCGCGGCAAACTTACCAGGAGATGTTGCGGGGCCCCGCCCCCGACGCTGGGCAACGTTGTGTCGGGGGGGGGGGGGGCCCGCAACGTAGCCCGGTGTTGGGGGCGGGGCCCGGCGTCGGGCGGGGCCCCGCCCCCGACGCCGGATGACAGCACCCATGGGCGGGGCCGGAAGTCAGCCCCTGTGGCTAGAGAGATAGTCCTTTGTTCCTGGCTCACAGCCCCCTTATAGGGACAGCTGTGGCCTGATTGGGGCATGGCTCCAGCTGTGGCTGCTTCCCCAATCAGCCTAGCCTTTGGCTCTCAGCCCCAGCCCTCCCCAAGGGCTGGTTTTTAACCCTTTCAGGGCTGGAGCAGGATGACTCCCCCCGCTACAGTGGCCTTAAAAGAGTACCTTGTACATTTGATAGTGTGTCAGTACCTTCAATAATTCCTGCAGACCTTTCGCACTGTGTTGTAAACTCATTAATTTACCTGTCTACAGAAAAATGGAGTATTTACAAAGTTTAAAAAAAAAGTATTTTTGCATATTCAAATCATATAACTAAAAGGATCTACCAGAGCAATCCCTCAGTTTAGAAATTGATATTAATTCAGAATAGTTTCAATAAGCAAAGAAAGCCAACATAAATACCAGCCCAGATAACTGAACTTCACATAATATTGTACATTTATGTATACATTAGTTCTAAAGGACTCAGAATGCCCCTCAGTCCCATGGGTGCTGATAGGATTTGTATAGGAAAATCAAGGCCAGTATCTGGCTCAGAATATTGGATTTAATTCTGAAGAATAATATCCGGTTTAAAATAACCATTGCACATGGAAATCCTTTGTTCTCTCAAATGAATACGGTAGGTTCTTTTACTTCTAAAATCGTATGTATCAAACAAATCCCAGACATTTACCTTGCAGCATAGATATTGCTAGTGTCTGGTACTGCTAGGTAAAACAAACTGAACTTAATTCTGCCAGAGGTGACATTGACCTATGAATTAGGTACGCTACCTGTACGTGACCTAGAATTTAAATTATTAAAACTTACCTTCTGTGGCCTTAGTCTCCAGCTGCCTGCAATGTTCAGGTAACTATTAGAGCTGTCCAGGGGATGACAGTTTTGTGGCAACATTTGAGGATTTGAAATTTGTTGTTTTTCCATATTGGAACGAAACCCAAAACTTTCTGAACTTTTTCACTAAACCAAATGGTATCAAAATGTCCATTTTCAAACTGAAACCTGAGTTTTTTGATTCAGGAAATTTTTTACATTCAGAGCATTCTGGTCACTTCTAGCAGGAGGGAGGGAGACTGAGACTAACTCTAGTACTCTATAGGATGCGGGTTAGGGCATTGGCCTGGGAGAGATCAAAATTAACGTTCTTGCTTTGCCTGATTCAGAGCAGGGACATGAACTAAGGACCCCTAAGGTTAGTTTAAATAATTTAAATACAAGGTCATTCATGGTCAGTATGCCTAAAACTCATTTTCATTGTGTCAGAAACATTCCGATCAGCTCTAGCAAATACCTTGAAACGTGGTGTCTCTGCAATTGTTTCCCCAAAAAATAAAGTGGTAATATTTTCAATTCTTTCATAGTATTGGATCTGGAAAGCTGACCCCGCATGATCTTTTGATTTTTAAAAATGTTAACATTATACAGTAGAAGTGGGTCTAACATAAATCAGAATGCCACCCCAACACTTTGTATCACCAGTTTAACAGCAGCAATACCTGAAAACGCAGGTAACAAATGGAGGGATCCATCTGATTCCAGGAGGGAGGAGTGTTGTGCATGGTGGATATTGTACGAATCCCGGATTAGAAATAGACACGTACACAGGGTGGGAACCATGAAGACTGGCTATATTGTAATGCCGAAGAAACATGGTAACCACTATGTAGCAACAGTGTCAACATACATAAACATTTAAAGAACTATTACATAGATTCAACACTCTGCTCAATACATTCAAAAATATCACATCTAATCTCCCCCTGAAATTAAATGCCTAAACCTTCAGAAGTACTTGAGGGGAAACAACAAAGGTCCAGTCACAAGTCAAGTGTTTCAGGTGGTTTGCGTTTTCTTTCTGGATAGCACCTGCCAACATTCTGAACACCTCACTGAGGAAGTGTCATGCCTGCAGCAATGTCCGACTCAGATGTTTCCTCAGATAATGCTGGTTGTTCAGCACACCTGCCTTCTGGTATAACATTATTGATTGTTGCTTCAAGCTGGGGCACTGATTTTAGAACAACTGGTGGCTCCCTGAATTTTACTTCTTTTGTCAGCCATGGAGTCACCCCTGCATCTTGAAATTGGTCTCTGTGGCAGCACCAAAATATATTGGGCCCATTTATACTGTATAGATCAAAGGACCTGTTTGTGCCCTAACAATTGCTGGAAGACATGTCCTAGGTCCCCAGTAATCATTCCCCAACACGGTTTGAATCACTTGCAGCTGACGAGGTGCACTGGTCCCTCTTACCATAGCTCGACTTATTAGACATTTTCTGACTTGTAGATGTAGATTGGGCTTTAATAAGAAAGCATGACATGAGATTTCAGCCCATAAACAGCACTGCAGGAGTTTGGTTATTTGCCGCATGTATTGCATTTCAATATGGAAGACTCATACCAGCTTCTACTATAATGACCCCTTCTCATCTGTCATGGATCACAGATTTTCTTCAAAAGTTTGTACAAATCTTTCAACGAAGCCATTTGCGGGTGGGTGGTATGGTGCGCAGGTGCTATGTCTAATACAATTTTTCTTCATGAACCACTGAAAATCTTCTGAACTAAACTGAGGACTCACAGCTTCTTCTGGAAATCCAGTTCTTGCAAACAAACTTCCAAGTTTTTCTACTGCCTGTGCAGCTTTGGTGGTTTTCATTCAAAAAATCTTCTGGGCTTTTAGAATGGGCAACCACCACTACTAGATACATCATTCCGAAAAGGGGTCCTGCAAAATCAACAGGCAGGCATTGATAGGGAGCTGATGGCCATTCCCAGGGGTGTAATGGCACTGGTTTAGGTATGCACTGTACCTGCTGGCATCCCAAACTATCCTTAGCAAGCTGCTCTATTTGTTGGTCAATGCCTAGCCACCATACAAAATTTCTGGTGAGTGCCTTCATTTTTACTACCCCTCAGTTACATACTTGGAGCTCTAAGGCCTGGTCTACACTAAGAGTTTATGTCGAATTTAGCAGCGTTAAATCGAATTAACCCTGCACTCGTCCACACGACGCCATTTATTTCAGCATAAAGGGCTCTTAAAATCGATTTCTGTACTCCTCCCCGACGAGGGGATTAGCGCTAAAATTAATATGGCTGTGTCGAATTAGGGTTAGTGTGGATGGAATTCGACGGTATTGGTCTCCGGGAGCTATCCCACAGTGCACCACTGTGACCTCTCTGGACAGCAGTCCGAGCTCAGATGCTCTGGCCAGGTACACAGGAAAAGCCCCAGGAACATTTGAATTTCATTTCCTGTTTGGCCAGTTTCCTGTTTGGACATCGTGGTGAGCTCAGCAGCACTGGTAATGATGCAGAGCTCTTCAGCAGAGGTGACCATGCAATCCCAGATTCGAAAGAGGGCTCCAGCATGGACAGAACAGGAGGTGTTAGATCTGATAGCTGTATGGGGAGATGAATCTGTGCTATCAGAACTGCGATCGAAAAAACGGAATGCCAAAATCTACGAAAAAATCTCCAAGGCCATGACGGACAGAGGATACAGCCGGGACGCAATGCAGTGCCATGTGAAAATTAAGGAGCTGAGACAAGCGTACCAGAAGACCAAAGAGTCAAACGGACGCTCCAGGTCACAGCCCCAGACATGCCGCTTCTACGCTGCGCTGCATGCCATCCTAGGGGGGGCCGCCACCACTACCCCACCCCTGTCCATGGACTCCGAGGATGGGGTATTCTCATCAGTCACTTCCTCTGATGTTTTTGTGGACGGGGAAGATGATGAAGGAGATGATGAGGACGAGGTAGTCGACAGCGCTCTGCACGCCGATTTCCCCGAAAGCCAGGAACTCTTCCTCACCCTGACAGAGATACCCTCCCAACCATCCCAAGGCGGTATCCCAGACTGTGAAGCCGGAGAAGGCACATCAGGTGAGTGTATCTTTTGAATTGAAAAGACATGGTTTTAAAGCAATTAGTTTTTAATGATTAATTTGCCCTGAGGACTTGGGATGCATTCGTGGCCAGTACAGCTACTGGAAAAGTCTGTTAACATGACTGGGGATGGAGCGGAAATCCTCCAGGGACATCTCCATGAAGCTCTCCTGTAGGTACTCTAAAAGCGTTTGCAGAAGGTTTCTGGGGAGAGCAACCTTATTGCGTCCTCCATGGTAGGAAACTTTACCACGCCAGGCCAGTAGCAAGTACTCTGGTATTATTGCACGACAAAGCCTGGCAGCATATGGCTCCGGTGTTTGTTGGCATTCAAGCAACATCTGTTCTTTCTGTGTCTGTGTTATCCACATCAGAGTGATATCATTCATGGTTACCTGTTTGAAATACGGGAATTTAATTACGGGGACATTCAGAGGTGGCCATTTCTACTGGGCTGTTTGCCTGTGCCTGAAAATAAATCCTCCCCGCAGTTTCCAGCCCGCGGTGGGGGCGGGGAGAGGGGTGCTTGATGCTGAGCGGTTTGTGGTCGGCTAGCAGGGATCTTCCCTGACACCAGCCATGCGGTGGCAGAGGGAGACCCTTCATGCTGAGCAGTTGGCATTCGGCTAGCGGGGATCTTCCCTGATACCAGCCACGTGGTGGGGTGAAGGCTAAAGCGATCATCCCAGAGAATGGGATGGCTGGGGTTACTTTGGTTTCTGCCGCTGCACGTTAACCCGCAAAGCACAGCACTAACTGGCCAACTCAAGGAGCTTTGCTTTGAATAGAAAAGGAGGGTGCTGCTGTTAATTAAGTTTTCAGAAGCCGAAAGTCTATGGCTTACCATGGCCACCTGCTAGCCGAATTCCATTGCCCAGCCCTGCTTGTGTGATCTGTACACCAAAGCCCCAGGCACTCAATATAAAGAAGCAAAATGCGACCTTGTACTGAAAGCACACGTGCTAGGTACTGTGAATGGTGTTGTTCACCGCGAAAGAGTATATGCATTGTTCTGTAAAATGTATCTTTTTAAAAAATTCACTCCCTTTTTTTCATCCCGCAGGTGCAACAGTTTCTAGGCTTCCTCCGGCATCTCCCTCCCAAAGGCTATCCCAGCTAAGGCGGCAAAAAAACCATATGCGCGACGAGATGTTCTCTGAGCTCATGAAGTGCTCCCGCACTGAAGTAGCTCAGCAGAATGTGTGGAGGGACACAATTGCCCAATACAAGCAAGTGGGCAGTGAACGGGAGGACAGGAGGGACGCTCGAGATGAGAGGTGGCGGCAGGAAGACCAGAGGGTGACAGAGGCGATGCTTGGGCTACTGCAGGAGCAAACCGACACGCTCCAGCATCTGGTGGATGTTCTTCAGGAACGGAAGCAGGATGACAGACCGCTGCTGCAGCCCATCTGTAACCGCCCTCACCCCTCCCCAAGTCCCATAGCCTCCTCACCCAGAGTCCCAAAAACGTGGGGGGGGAGAGGGAGAGGAGGCTCCATGCGACCAACCACTCCACCCCAGTGGATTGCCCAAGGGGTAGAAGGCTGTCATTCCCCAAGTTTTGAAGCGGCCTTTCCTTCCCTCCTCCCTCCACCCGCACCCCACCCTGGCCACCGTCCCAGTTATCTCCCTTTGTTAATAAATCTTGAATAAAGAATACTTGTTTGTTAAATAATGGTGCCTTTATTTCCTTTCAAAGCAAGGTGTGCTCGAAGGGGAGGAGGGCAGTTGTTAATTAGAGAGGATAAGCAATATAAACAGAGTAAACAAAGGGGGCAGGTTCTCAGCCAGGAGAAACAAACAGAAGAGTCACTCAGTACCCTGGCCAGTCAGGAAGCTAGTTTTTAAAGCTTCCCTGATGTGCAGTGCGTCCTGCTGTGCTCTTCTAATTGCCCTGGTGTCTGGCTGCGCGTAAGCTGTGGCCAGGCGATTTGCCTCA
The DNA here is from genome assembly GCA_037349315.1 of Chelydra serpentina. Taxonomy (NCBI): domain Eukaryota; kingdom Metazoa; phylum Chordata; order Testudines; family Chelydridae; genus Chelydra; species Chelydra serpentina. The sequence continues at coordinate 38,008,364 of JBAIAC010000042.1, forward strand.
ACCTCCCACCCCGCCATAAACGTCTCCCCCTTACTCTCACAGAGATTATGGAACACACAGCAAGCAGGGTATATTGGTTTCGCTGAGGTATGAGCGAGTCAGTAAGCTGCGCCAGCGCCCTTTCAAACGTCCAAATGCACACTCCACCACCATTCTGCACTTGCTCAGCCTGTAGTTGAACAGCTCCTTACTACTGTCCAGGGTGCCTGTGTACGGCTTCATGAGCCAGGGCATTAGTGGGAAGGCTGGGTCCCCAAGGATCACTATAGGCATTTCAACATCCCCAACAGTTATTTTCTGGTCTGGGAAGTAAATACCTTCCTGTAGCCGTCTAAACAGACCAGAGTTCCTGAAGACGCAAGTGTCATGAACCTTTCCCGGCCATCCGACATTGATGTTCGTGAAACGTTCCTTGTGATCCACCAGTGCTTGCAGCACCATTGAAAAGTACCCCTTGCAGTTAATGTACTGGTTGCTCTGGTGGTCCGGTCCCAGGATAGGGATATGCGTTCCGTCTATAGCCCCACCACAGTTAGGGAATCCCATCGCAGCAAAGCCATCTACTATCACCTGCACATTTCCCAGGGTCACTACCTTTGACAGCAGCAGCTCAACGATTGTGTTGGCTACTTGCATCACAGCAACCCCCACAGTAGATTTGCCCACTCCAAATTGATTTGCGACTGACCGGTAGCTGTCAGGCGTTGCAAGCTTCCAGAGTGCTATCGCCACTCGCTTCTCAACTGTCAGGGCTGCTCTCATCCTGGTGTTCTGGTGCTTCAGGACAGGGGACAGCAAGTCACAAAGTGCCCTTACGCATGCGAAAGTTTCTCAGCCACTGCGATTCATCCCAGACCTGCAACACTATGTGATCCCACCAGTCTGTGCTCATTTCCCAGGCCCAGAATCAGCGTTCCACGGCATGAGCCTGCCCCATTGCCACCAGGATGTCCAATTTCTGGGGTCCCGTTCTTTGAGAGAGGTCTGTGTCCATGTCCTTGTCACTGTCGTCACCGCGCTGCCGTAGCCTCCTCGCCTGCTTTCTCAAGTTCAGGTTATGCATAAAGTGCCCGATAATGTGCGAGGTGTTGACAACGGCCATAACTGCTGCGATGATCTCACCGGGCTCCATGCTCGCCGCGCTATGGCGTCTGCGCTTGCAATCCAGGGAAAAGGGCACGAAATGATTGTCTGCCGTTGCTTTCATGGAGGGAGGGGGGGAGTGAGGGTTGAATGACGACATTTACCCATAACCACCCACAACACATTTCTTGCCCCATCAGGCATTGGGGGCTCAACCCAGAATTCAAATGGACAGCGGGGACTGCGGGAACTGTGGGATACCTACTCACAGTGCACTGCTTGGAATGTCAACGCTTGCCCCGGTACTGTGGACTCACACTGCCGAATTAATGTGCTTAGTGTGGACACACACGTTCGACTTTATAATATTGGTTCCCAAAAATCAGTTTGGGTAAAATCAGACTACTGTCGTATGTAGACATACCCTTAGAGTCTTGGGCACAGTTTAGGTATAACAATACAAATTCCCCACATGACTCAGCCTTGATGTATGGTGAGCTCCTTTGTGTGTGTCAAGGGTGTCAGACTAGGGCTGCCAGTGTATTTCCAGCTCTCCAGAGTGACTTCATAAACCTGAGCAAGTGCGGGATCCCTCTTGGTTTCTTGTTGAATCAAAACTGGTCACTAGACACATCAGAAACAAATTGACAAATTTAATAGCTTCTGTCTCTATTACAAATTGCCCTTCAACTAGCATGGGCAGGTGGGAGAGCTGGTCTGCATCTGTATGCACTTCAGTTCTTTTAAATTCAATGTCATAGATGTAATCAATTAAAAAGAGATCCCAAAATTGCATTTGTGCTGCAGTTGTCACAGAAACTCCCTTCCTGGAATGAAGAGATTGGGGTTGGTGATCTGTGACAAGGGTGAATTTCCTCCCACATAGCTACTGATTTACTTTCTTCACTCCTCATACCAGACTTAAGGCCTCCCTATCTACTTATACATAGTTACATTCTGCTGCTGAGAGATATCTGGAGGCAAATGCTATGGATCTCTCACTGCCATCTGACATGGTGTGCAATATAACTGCCCCCATTCCATGTGAGGAAGCATTACATGCTACCTTGACAGACAAGGATGGGTTAAAATGTGAAAGCACACTGTCTGATGTGACCAATTGTTTTGCTTCCAGGAAAGCTTCAATACTCATGTGACCATACCTACTTTTGACAAGCAAACAGTTCAGTGGATGCAGTACAGTTGCTAGGTTTGGTACAAATCAGCTATACTAGTTAATAAATCCTAGAAATGATCTAAGTTGTGAAACATCCTTTGGTAGTGGAGCTTCCGGGATTGCTTTAATCTTTACCTAAGATTTATGTAGGCCTTATGCATCAATAATGTGCCCACAATAAACTATCAAGTCCTTGAAAAATTTGCATTTTATGCCGTTGGCTCATAACCCATATTCTTCTAGACATTTTAATATCCTTTTCAGGGTTTCCAGATGTTCTTCATCACTTCCACCAGTCACAATAGTGTCATCCAAATAACACCGTATTCTGGGGAATACGTTGCAAAGCTTAGTCAATTGCCTGTTTCCATATAGCAGGAGTTGACGCAATCCCAAAAACTAGCATGTTGTACTGGTACAGATACTTTTATGTGTTGATTCTGAGGTATGCCTTAGACTTTTCTTCAGTTTCCAACTGTAGGTAGGCCTATGACAAATCAGTTTTGCTGAATCATTGTCCCCCTACCAGTGTAGCAAAAAATACCTTTCAGGCAGAGGGTATTTTTTAGCTTTCAGTACCGAGTTTATGGTGCCCTTAAAATCTCCACTGCACCACATTTTTTTTAAACTGATAGGATTTCTCCACTCACTCCAGGCTACTTTTGAAAGTATGCCGTCTTTTTCTAGATGTTCCAATTCAGTATCTACCTTCAAGTGAATACTGTAAGGGACAGGTAGAGCTTTGTGGAATTTGGGATGAGCCTTCTTTGCTCTGCATATTTTAGTCTTCATGTGTTTTAGAGTTCCTATCCCCTCCTTGAATACTCCCAGTGTCTCACTTGGTATCCCTTCCAGCTGCAACTCAACTGTTATAGTGGGGTCTCTGAAAGTGACTGCAGCATCTTTATAGATTTCCAATCCAGAGGAACCTTATGTAACCATTCACAGTCCCTCAGTGCTAGTCTTCACTTCTCAATAATGACATATAAGTCTAATAGATATTGCTTATTGTTATACTCCACATTCACTTGCATCGCTCCAAATGGCACTTCCCCTCCCTCCCCCCCATATGTTTTTAGCAACATTGATCTCTCTGTTTGGTATTTTAAAAAGTTTTCTCATAGTCCAAAGGTGACATAATGGTCACTGCGGAGCCTGGGTCCGGTTTCATTTTGAGAATTTTCCCCACCATTTTTGCTCACACTATATATTTATCCAGGCTGGCTACTCTACTCTCACAGTCTGTGTCACTACTGCCTCTCTCTACAGAGCATACATTGATGTTCCTTTTTCTACATCCTGACTTGATCTCTTCCTCATTTTTCTACGACAGACTGCTTGGATGTGCCCTCTTGTATTCCAGCTTCTGCAATATGCATCGTTAATCTGGCGATGAGAAGGAGCATGGAACCCTTTTACACACCAATAACACGTGCCTGCCTGCTGAGTGAACTGGCTCTTGCCTTGGGTTATAGGCGGTTTATACATTCTTACTCCTGCTTTAGCTCCAGTAGGCAATTCCATAGCATCCCTTGCCACAGTTTGCATTGCTATGCCAATTTCTGTGTATATAAAGGCAAGATTTGCCTCAGGTAAAAGCCTCTTCTGTATGATTTCCTTAACAGTCCACACATAAATCTGTCTCTTGGTGCCTTGTTGAGCCCATCCTTAAAAGAACAGTGTTCTGACAACCTTTTAAACTCCATTACAAAAGAGGGAATAGATTCTCCTTCCAGTTGATTTGGCTTATGAAATCTGAACCTTTTTTCTATAATCAGGGGCTTGGAGGCCAAGTGTTCTTGAACCATTTGCACTCTCTCTCTAGTTGGCTTCTCTGGAGCGATCAGACTGTGTACTAAACTATATTTTTCCATCCATCACACTCAATAATGCTGCTAAATGTTTTTCTGGGGGAATCTCATTTACTTCAAAATACTGCTCCAGCCGCTCTCTATGTGTGGCCCAGTCCTCCATGGCATGGTTGAAGGCCTCCATTTTTCCAAGATAGCCTCCCATTTTACCTACTTGCTGTCAGTTCAGTAGTTTGTAGTACTCACAGTTGTAGCAGACTCCCCTCCCTCTCTTCTTCCCCTATCCCCTGCAAACAATGTTGTGGATTGTTGCATAGGAGGTTCTTGAAATCCTCTTCACCATTTGTTGCATATGGTGGATATAGCACAAATCCCTGATCAGAAACACAGAACCGTACACAAGGTTGGAGCTATGATAACTGACTTTGTTTTGTATTGCAGAAGAAGAGAAAAACATGGTGTATACGCTGTATAACAGAGTCAATATAAGCAACTGCTTAAAGAACTATAATTGCAAATTCACATAAACAGATTCAACTCTCTGCTCAATACATTCAAATACATCACAGAGAGTCCCTTTAGAAATATTCTAAAGTAAAGTGGGGGACAGAGAGAAGCTAATGTCCACATGGAGGGAAAGGGTGTTGGACAGAAGTTTACCTTTGCAAATATGCTGAATCATCCATGATTTCAGTGGATTGTGTTTATAGGGCAATTTTTCCTACAGCCCTACTACTAAACATCCAACTTGTATTTTTCTGGTACTATGAATAATGCAGATTGATCAGGTTACTAAGTGTATTTAGAACAGCACTTCAGCACCCACTTAGTTCTGTTCCAGCAAAGCCCACATATTTTTCTCTGGACAGGCAAAAGGAAATATCTCCCTTGCAATTATTTGCTTTCTTTGCTAAAATCCATACTAGTCTGAACCTTTTACAGCTGGTGAGCTGTGTCAGAATGAAACTAATATTATGAATTGTTTAAAGAACTCAGACATTCTGAAGAACAGACACACTGCAGTGAATATGCACAATGCAACTTATACATTATTTATGGCATTAGTTTAATAATATTTCAAATACTGCATCATAGGTTTTCCCCTATAAGCATGAAACCCTACTTTTGCAATCAGCATGGAAAATATATTTGCTTTTATTTATGTAACACATTTGTAGCATAATTGGCATCTCTGTTTCTATTTTCCACTATGTTTTAAAAAGCAGTCAGAGCTGTGTTCATTTCATTTTAGTGTCTCAGACGAATAACAGTCAGTAAATTAGAATGTTGAACTTTATATGAAATAATGGTCCTAATTTTATTTGCAGTAACTGTATGTCCTTGATTGCCATAGTATCTAAGCACCTCATAGCCTTTAATTTATTTATCCTTATAGCACCCCTGTTCGGTAGGGAAGTGTTATTATGGGGAAATGAGGTACAAAGAGACTAGGTCACACAAGAAGTCTGTGGCAGAATAAGGAATTGCACTGTGTCCCGAACCAGTGCCTAACCACCAGTGCCTAACACTTCCTCACACTTCTTCTCACTTTCTGTTTTGCTGGTTTCACTGACTGAGTTGGACTCTCCTGTCCATTAAGGCAACTTTGTGCTAGTTATGCCCAACCCAGCCAGGGTGAGGAGTGGCAGCTCCTACAGTGCCTACAGCTCCCTGATTCAGGGTCATCCACCTCTGGTATAAGTTAAAGCAGGAGAGGTTCTGATTTAAAGAACACTGCAGGTGCTGCTGGCATAAGGTCCCTTGTCCCAACAGAGGATTGATCATAACTGACATCCACCCCCATCCTATCTCCAAAATGCACCCTCTTCCCTCTTACATCAGGAGTGAGTGAGGGTAGGTAGCACAGGAGGTGACTATGCTATCTTTACCAGCTGTGTCCTGCAGAGATACCACCAACACAAGACATATTCTCCACTGGGAATCTCCATCTTATTTATAGCCACTTTGTGTTTCATAAACAGTGAAATGGGGCCATAGCAGATCAGAGAGCCCAGAGTGAATCAGTGAAACCAGCAAAGCAAGAGTGGAATTTCCCTAAAGTTAACATCTGCTGATACATTTATATTTTCTGCTTTCACACAGCAATCCTGCCACATGCTGTGCCGAATACAAATGATGGGCCCAAAGGTCAACTGTTCCTCTGAGCAGTCATTTTGTTGTTTATAAAGAAACATAGTTGTGCATTGTGCAGGAAAACAAGTAGGTAAATAAAAAGAAATGCTCCCTTAAGAAGCTTGCACACAACTATTGCACGGTGCAATATGTGCTGGGAGGAAAGGTAGGCAGGAATCTAACCAGAGACATAAGACCGGAAATGCAACATGTCCTACATATGGACAATACAATAACTATAGGGATTGAACTCCAGACTCTAAATCCAAAAGACATGAAAGACTAAGGTGCACATATTGATGTACAGACCTCATGTAGCAGAGTAGATGTGGGAATGTAGATTCTGACTGTGAAGCAGCCTGAGGTTTATGAATTTAGTTAACAAGATTTCAAGAGTATCAGTTGCCATGTGATCTGTGAATGACAAACATGGGTCAATGGGGATGGTTATCCACCAGTGTCTTTGCTAAGGTGTTTATCCGATCTTTCTTTACAGAATGCAATACATTCTACCATTTATGCTTCATTTACTGGACTCAACAGCAGTAAACTCAGCTAAAATACACCCCTAAATATCGCTTTCCTGTATTCTTTATTTTATTGGGCAAACAATTTCATCATGCTCTGGTGTTAATGAGGGAACAGATTCATTTGCTTCTGGGGCACTGACAGCATTCTACACAAAGCAGAGAAAAATAATGAACAAGCTTTCAATGTGCTTCCTCAACATTTTACTTCTTGTCTCCATGAGTAAATGCCACAAATTGTATGTGGTCCACAGTTGGTGCCTAGAGGGCTTTGACTTTTTTGGCCAGGTAGAATATAAGTACTGTGATAAGTAGGTCTAGCTATCTCTAGGAGCAGACTGTTTCATCATACCATGAGTACCTATGACAGCCATTTGCAAAATAATTATGTCATTTTGCATATATGAGGATTACACAAGTTTCATGAATACCTGTAATGCGTGGCTATAATGTGATCATAGATATTCACATGCTTAAAATGTGGACATTATCCCTAGCTTTCATAGAATCATCAAATATCAGGGTTGGAAGGGACCTTAGGAGGTCATCTAGTCCAACCCCCTGCTCAAAGCAGGACCAATCCCCAATTGTTGCCCCAGATCCCTAAATGGCCCCCTCAAGGATTGAACTCACAACCCTGGGTTTAGCAGGCCAATGCTCAAACCACTGAGCTATCCCTCCCCCCACTAAACTAGCCCTCCTTTCACCACCACTTGTCTCTAACATGCATTCATTTGTAACTGACTGCTTCTGGATACTCACTTAACATCACAGAACACACTCGAGGAATTGGTGCTGTTGATATTTTAGGCTGGTTAGTGATGAAGGGGACAAGACTCCTCCTGGGAGATGAGACATACATCTATCAGCTGTACATCCCAGCACTGAGGATGGCAGATGAACAGTATGTTACCAGACACAGGGAAGTACAATCCTGGTTTAGTATCACTTGATCTAGAAAAGTGCTTCAATCAATGTTAGGCTCTCCTTTGTCTGTAGAGACTAGTATGGATTTCTATCTGTTAAAACAGGTGAATCTTTCCATTGAGCTGTAGGAAATATGGGACATGTCACAGTCATCTATATCCAGAACACTTACCAGATTTTGATTGGCACTGTTGAAGTATAGGAGGGAGTTCATACACTTCCCAAGAATTCCTGTCAAGCAACAGAAACACAAGACAGTTTTCAGTGTCATTGCTGTGTTCTCTAATATACTGGTACTTCCATTGATGATCATGTGATAATACAGGCTAAGTAGTCGGTATTTATTTTGCTGGCTAGTAAGCTCCCAGATCCCATTCTGTATGTTCCATTATTAAAAGTGGCAGTACCTGGTTGTGAAAGCCATGCTCATCAGACTAGGCTGGTTAATTTATTATGAACCTCCTTAGCATATGCTTTAGATGCAAGAGACAACTGACAGCCCCATGCTTGGATGCCTCGTACCACCCCTTAGGGGGAAAATGTGAATAAACTTGAAAACATTGATGTGATATTTAATAATGTCATGAGTAATTAGACATTCCCATCATAATTTGAGTTTCATTTACCTGTGATGGACAACTCTGTAGAGGAAAGGCCATAATTTTCACTCCATGCATTTGAAAAAGTGGGGTTTTTTACCAATAAAAGCTTATGCCCAAATAAATCTGTTAGTCTTTAAGGTATCACCGGACTCCTTGTCGTTTTTAGTCAATATATTCATTTATTCCAGTAAACATCCTTACTGTGTCATTCTTCCACTTAATCTTCCTGCAGCAAAAGTTTCAAACTGAAAGAGATGAATCATTCAATAATTCAGTTTTATGTATGTTTAGAGTGAAGTATTCATTTTTAAAAAATATACACACACACCAGTGTCCCAAATTCTGACTGGAGATACATTCTCATGGCTGGATTGATTATCCATGGAAGGTGAGACTGAAATATCTGTTGTTTCCTCACTTGCTCCCCTCATCTACCTGGTGCTGAAGTGGATTCTCTATCACTGGCAATTTTTAAATCAAGTTTTCCTAAAAGACATGCTCTAGTTCAAACAGGAATTAATTTTGTGGGAAATTCTATGGCCTGTGTTATGCAGGAGGTCAGAGTGGAGGATTACTGTGGTCCCTTCTGCCCTTAGAATCTATTAATCTATGAAACCTGGCACATTAGTCAAAGAACTCAGTGCAGCAGAACCTCTGCTGATAAATCTGGATGATTTCCAAAGGACTGAAGGCCCTGCCACCCACCAGTGATTCCATCACCATTGGCCTCCCACCAAGCCTTAGTTGGCATCTCCACCGACTGGTCAGCAAGGCTGGAGAACTGCCTGCGTACAGACTCTGTGGTAGCTTTTTTCCCTTTTTAAATGGAAGGTTCTTTGTGAAAAGAGTCTTCATGTTATGCTGGTTTGAAGAAGTAGTCAGCTAGGTAGATCTCTGCTGTGGCATAACACAACCCCTTTGGCTGGACTCATAACCTCTTTCTGACTTTAGCAACTGGATCACTAAAAATAGATGGAACTGTCAATTCACTTGTTTTTCAGCTATGAGAGATTTCTATGGAAGTTATCCATGGGTGCAGTGTTAGAGCTGTGCTGTAATCTCTGGTGAATTTTGTGTTTTCTTTCTCTTCTTCTAAATCTGGCCACTTTAGTTCAGAGAAAATAAAGTTTCATTACTATGTGTTGATTCCCCAGATTCCCCCATCAAGTTCATCTCATGCCTGAATCAAGTCTTAGAGTTCTAGAGAATACTGTATTACGTTCCACTGGATGATGGATGATGCATGATGCAGTGCAGTTTCAAAGCAGAATGATTGCCACATGCCACCTTAAAAATAAAGTGATATTAAGACTTATCACCCTATATTTAAGATGGCATCAAAAAAGGTTGACCTGGCCTGGTGGCTTCTCTCTTTGGCTCCCTGCATCATTAAAATCAAATTCCACATGTTTTGCAGTATACAGTTAACTGGGTACCAAGTTCTGTGGATTTTATGGTGCATGCTCACTGTTGGAATGAGTCTTCATGCTAGGATTTGCCATTGCAGAGGTTCTTTGATCCTCATGTCTCTGTTGTCTGGCATTCTAGCCTTATTGAAGCCTGCAGCTTCTGTGTCCTGGTCCTCCAGCCAGGTCACCTTTGAAAGCCAGTTCCCTTTTGGGGTAATAGGGGATTCCAAACAGGGCAAGTTCAAAAGCCTATGGTCTTTATGTCAAGCTCTCGGTCCCCTTTTGAGACTTTGTCAGTCTTTGCCTCTCATTCCTGAGGATTATGTGGTCTCTTCTGTTGAGGAAGAGGTAGGGGTACCAAAACTCACCTTCTCCACTGGATTCCAGCCCAGGGACTTCTTTTAGGCAGTTGTGGACAGCTTCTTTCAAATCCTTGCTGCCCAGACTTTTCCTTGTTCATCATCTTTGGACACTTTCCTTTGTTCCTGCGCTGGTTGACTCATAGGGCTCCTTCTCAATCACCTACTGAGGCACTTCTTCAAATCCACTCCCAGCCTTTTTAGCCACTAGGTTGTGTTTCATGAAGTTACCACATCTCTCTGTAGGGCAGGAGGCCTCAGCCCTGACTCCTAGAACTGGGCTGCAACTCAGGCAGTGACTCCATCTCTCCTTAAGGCAGGAGATCCCCCAGCATCTTTCTTGTAGCTGGATTCTCATTCAGGCCCACAGCCAATTCCTCCTCTAGCTGTCCCTTTTTCTATCAATCAGCCCTTCCACCTTTAGGCTTGGAGAATTTATCAGGTAGTTCATCTTTTACTGTTGTATATCCCTACTATGAGGGACAAGGCAGCATATTTGTAAGGCCCTTAATTTTCTGTTTGCCAATTTTATACCAAAGATTTCCTGGGTTTCACAAAAAGCTTTTAGGCAGTTTGTACCGATTTTCACCTGAATTTTGAACCACTCGAGTACACCAAAATACAGATTATGTGAAGAAAATCCTGTATATGAGCCACGCTGCTTCCCACAACCTGCCTGGCTTAGCTGATGTTAAGAGTATATTTTCTAAATCCAACTATATCCAAGATTTCAGGAGAACAAGCCTTGAAAAGACACTTTGAAAAAATTGCTGAGAGACTATGCTACCCAGGACTTTTGAAATTTCCACTAAAGCCCATTATATCAAGTGTAACAGTAAACTATTTTAAAGCTGTTTTTAAAAGAAAATAATTTAAAACACCACTGTATTAAATTGCTTTTATTTTCAGTGGTCTTGCTTTTCTCTATTTGATTTTTTTCCTGTCCTTCTGTCCCACAATATTAACCCGGAAAACTGGGAAGTTTAGTTTTTGTACTGATGGCTTAATTTTTTAAAATTTTTGCAACACAAACTGATACATTCTTGGGACATTTTAAGCAAAATAAAAACTGGAAATGAAGAGCCTTACATACATGCTAGTCCCCTTTCCCAGCTCAACCCCAATTGGCTGGGTGGGAGGGGAGCCTTGCCCAGCCCATTCTGCAAGGCTCCCGCATCCCAAGTCCAAGGAACAACAACAAGTTCTCCCCCAAGTACTACTTACCTTCTCTACCCATATCTCTTATTTTCTTGATCCTGATCTACATCCGACTTACAACTCTTAAAGGGCCATGACTGTGAGACAGGGGTGAGCTGACCCCTGTGCCTTAATTTCTTTAATGAGCAGCCTCGCCCTATCACACTGGAGTACATGTGATATGTAGTTCATGTGGATGAAGAGTTGCCTGAGTCTTAATTTGTTTTTGACAAATGCGCACTGGGCTGCAGGCACATAGGTAACACTGAATTTAGCAAATGTTATATGCAATCCAGAGCAAAATTGGTCCCTTTTTATTCCTATAACTGTGGATGTTGTCCTTGGATTAACCAGTCCATATGGTATACGTGTTGGGTCTGCCTTAGAAATCCTCTGTGTACATCAATTCTGAAAATAAGTTTATCATCCTTTGCTGGCTGCAACTGGTTCCTGGAACACTACCAAAGCATTTACCTTACCAATTATTCAGATGCCCTTCCAAATTGTATGATGACTGGGGAATCTGATTTCCATTAATTTAGGACAAAATATATTTTTTAATTCAGAATATATTTGTTTTAAACTGATTTGGTTTCCATTTTACTAAAACAAGATGAGAAGTCTCAAGATCGCACGTATTGACGTATGTTTATTTTAGTTTTCCATTGCTTAAATCTAGTTACAAATCCTCCAGTGTTACTTATTACAACCTCTTAAATGTGCGTTGCAAGAAAAGTAATCCTGCTCCTGTGTCTGTATTTTCATATCAGTGTCCAAGTCATACTTCAGTGTTTAAAGTCTGCACTTGTTTGCACTCACTAAATAAGGTAAGAAAGTTGATTAAAAGTCACATTCTGATAGGGAGGTAGTGTGTGTAGCAATCAGAGTAGGGAACTGGAAGCTGAGTTCTGTTTATGCCTCTGTCACTGATTCACTGTCACTTAACCTTGGTATGCCTAGGTTTTCCATGTTTAAAATTGGGATAATACGTTCAGATCCTCAAATAAAAGGTACTACTACACAAGTCCAGATTATTTATTACAATAGTCAGCAAAAGTTTAGAATAGGCAAATACAGTGACCACTAAGATACTAAGTCAGTTTAGGTCCTGCATACATAATTCTAAAATGTACAGTCTCCTGATTCATTGGCCTTATTTACTAAATGTCATCTTAAAATTGAACTTTGATGTACCAATGGCACAATTGTGAATCACATCAGTGACTAGTAACACACACATTTGCACAGCTGGGAGTGTAATATACAGCACATTTGCTGTTATTTTGATGGTCCAAACTGTCATGAATTGCAGCCTTTCTTGTATTAATTTTAGAGGCTTACTTACAGCTAGTGGTGCAGAGCATCTTTTGCAGCACTTTGAGGTTTCAAGCACTTTTTTGTAATGATTTTTCTACAGATTGAATTAAAAGGAAAAACTCTAAATCAAAGCCTCCTTAATGCTATTATCTCTTGAGAAATGGCCCTAATTTACTTAAATAATGCTTTCATCTTTCCAGGTTTACAGAACAGGTCTATATGATTAGCACAATTCTCTGGCTGAAAACCTGAAATACATACTCCTATAAACCAAGCATCCCAAGTACCTGTCTCTTGAGGTAAGAGTGTTTTGTCACATGCTTTTACCTTTTGTTGACACTTGACAAATGATCTTGCTTATGTTAAATTCATTACATTTGCTCACATTTACAGTAGGGAAGCAACTGAGATTATAGTCAAGTAATAACTTTTGATAAATACAAAGTAATGCTCATTAGAAAACATAATCCTGACTATACATACAAAATGTGGGAGACTAAATTAGTTGTTACCTCTCAAGAAAGATCTTGGAGTCATTGTGGATAGTTCTCTGAAAACATTCACTCAATGTGCACTGGCAGTCAAAATAGCTAACAATCAGGAAAGGGATAAATAATAAGACAGTAAATATAATAATGCCTCCATATAAATCCATGTTATGCCCATACCTTGAATACTGCATACAGTTCTGGTCACCCAATCTCAAAAAGAAAAGATATATTAGAAATAGAAACGGTACAGAGAAGGGCAACAAAAATGATTAGGGACATGGAACAGTTTCCAGATGAGGAGAGGTTAAAAACAGTGGGACTGTTCATTTTAGAAAAGAGACGACTAAGGGGGGATATGATAGAAGACTATAAATTCATGAATGGTGTGGAGAAAATAAATAAGGAAGTATTGCTTACCCCTTCACATAACACAAGAACCAGGGTCACCCAACAAAATTAATAGGCAACAGGCTTAAAACAAACATAAGGAAGTACTTCTTCGCACAATGCACAGTCAGCCTATGGAACTCATTGCCAGGGGATGTCGTGAAGGCCAAAAAATATAACTGGGTTAAAAAAATGAATTAGATAAATTCATGGATGATAGATCCATCAATGGCTATTAGTCAAGATGGTTAAGGACACAGCCCCATGATCTGGTTGTCCCTAAACCTCTGACTCCTAGATGCTGGGACTGGATGACAGGGGATGGATCACTTGATAAGTTGCCCTGTTTTGTTCATTGTCTCTGAAGCATCTGGCACTGGCCACTGTCAGACAGGATACTGGGCTAGATGGACAATTGATGTGACCCAGTCTTGCCATTCTTATGTTCTTAACTTGCTTACTCTAAACATTTTTAAGGTCACTTAAAAGGTTATACAATGTATAGTAAGAACAAAAGTATTTCAAAAAACCCCATCTTTTAAAAATATTTGCAGTTTTAAAAGTCTGTCTGTGGGAAGGAGATATCGTCCCTTTTCTTAACCCCATACCAGATAGATCTCTTCCCCTGAACAACCCAATTCCTAACATTAAAGATCAGCAGCAGAGCTGGTTGAAAAATAAGTTTTGCTATATTTGTTAGGGATTTCTTTTATTATTATTTCATGTCTTCTTTCTCATGGTTAAATTCCAGTTGTTTATTTCCAGTTTAATTTCTATTGCTATATTTCTGATTACAACAGCAATTCTCTAATAAAGATTAAACATTTCTTATACAATGTTGTGACATTCTGCTCAGGACACCCAGAACTGTGATCCACTCTGTTACCTCACTTACTCAGCCAGAGTGAACTTTGCTGGAGATTAGACTGTGTGTCAGTGAGCTGACACACCAGTCTGCCTGCTTCACTTCACCAGAAAACTCCTCAAGACTCTGCCAGTCAAACCTTCCCAGTAACAATAGGTGAATCCCAGTTCTCAAATTCCCCGAGACGTCTATCTGCAGTGTCCAGTCCCTCTCACTGGACGCTCACAGAAATTAAATGTACTGCCTCCAAAGAGACAGACCACACACTAGCCTGTTAGTTTAGATGAGGACTCCTACTTTAATTCAATGAAATGGAACTAAAATGGTTTATAGTAAAACTAAGAACAAAATTTTAAAGTTATACTAAGCAAAAAAAAGAGGTATGGTTACAAACAAGACATCCTTTCTAGTGACTAAAACTTAACTTTAACAGGTTACAATCCTTGCCTAAGCAGTTTTCGAACTTACACCAAGTTACCAGCATCCCTAGCCCTCCCGGCTAGGAGATCCAACTTTCACAGGTTCAGAGGGTTCTGTACCCAATGTTTCCTATGCGATGGATAACTCAACGTTTTGCTCCCCTCATATTACTCAAAGTCCATTGTCTCAAGAGCCCAGCATACGTACTAAGTGTTTGGAAGGCAGGGCATAAATCCAAGTGGATTTACCTCTGACTGGCTTGATTACAGGCAGAGGACAATGAAAGTACATTTACATATAAGGTAAACAAAGCCATCAAGCTAACAAATGGCAGAAGAGGCAACTTCCAAAAGATGTTTTAAAGAACTTATTTCCAGTACACACACATTACTTTTTGTATACAACCCAAACATAGACCACACAATGATTTTTGGGACTAGCTTGTCCCCAGCTTACATGTGATACCTAATATGACACCTTTTAGATACGTTATGACAACAGTGTATTGGAGGTAGTGAATATAATATAATATATAATATAATATATGGAGATATGCCCATTTCCTAGAACTGGAAGGACCTTGAAAAAAAAAGGTCATCGAGTCCAGTCCCCTGCCTTCACTAGCAGGGCCAAGTACTGTCCCCTGACAGATTTTTACCCCAGATCCCTAAATGGCCCCCTCAAGGATTGAAATCACAACCCTGGGTCTAGCAGGCCAATGCTCAAGCCACTGAGCTATCCCTCCCCCCAATGTTTCAGGTCTGATAGGAATTACAGTATGCTGAGCCCTCTGCCATTGAGGGGCTCTTAGGGTCACACATGTTAAGCCTATTGAAGGAAAAACCCTCTGAACTGCTCAAAGGCAACCTTTTCTTCCAAGCTCATTATAAAATAGGCAAGTTTTGTTCCCTTTACAGAGGCAGTGTTGCTGAAACATTTTAGTGGAACGACAGTGAACAAAGGAAGATCTTTTTATGCAGTGTGAGAGCAGTGACACAAAGAGAAATACTTCAGTGTTCGTTGTATGGTACTGGCGTGTCATAAAATAGCTTTTCACTTTAACAGAAAGGGCAGCATAAAGCAGTGATATCCCAATAGAGGAGCAAATCTGCTGTGTGCTTCTATTAATGGAGTATTTTTACTGCCTAAGATAAAAAAAGACAACATAATTGCTAACATTCTGCTTGTTTTGTTTTATTTTTAATCCAACCTTTCTTCTACATTAAACTGTCCCTCAACATGATTATTGCCATAACGTGACAATAACTCTCCAGCAGTGCTGAAAATGTAATTGCTTGCGGATAAGAGATAAAGAACAGTTTAGCCGTCTTGATAAAAAGCAAAATGTACCTGTAGTATGTTACCAACACACCATTTACTCACCACTAGTATATTTAGCCTACCTAAATGCCCCCAGCAATTTCAACTGCATACATTATTTTCAATGTCGGTATTAAACTGATGCATACATTTAGGAATATATGGTTTCCCCTTTTTTCAGTGAAGAGTTATGACTGGGAAATGCATCTAATGGTAAACTTGCTGCTCTCATTGAATTCACATTAGGGAAAATGGGAGATGCCCCTGCCATTGAGATTATAAAATGATTGCTCCTTAGTTGTTACTGTACTTTAAATGCATTATTTTTAGATGTGCCGAATTTCAAACCTACTGTACCTTTCATCTCTCATGGCCCAATGTAGAACATGGTGTGGGAGTAAAGATGCCAAAATGAGAGACACCAGAAAAATAGTGCAGGAAGCTTAAAATAATGTGGGATTCATTTCTTTAGCATAAATGATACTTTTTATAACTCTTATTTCATGATTCAGCAATTACAATATATAAAGAAGTTACAACAATACATGTAAAATAGTAGTAGGTATATGTCTGAAGGAAATACACTGAAGTCTGTCTGAAGGTTGTAATAAGGGATAGGTGATTATAAGAACTAGAATATTTTTTATTTCTTTGAACTACTTGAAGACTTTAAACTAGACTGATTTTCTTCTCTGCAGTCTCCCCATACACACAAAATGTATTAAATGAAGAACTATTTTATTGAGTTGTCAACATCTTAGAGTTAGTTCATAAATGGCAAAAGCAAAAATACTTCTTAAAAGTACTTAAGGTAATGTGAATTTGAACCTCAGCAAGAGATTCATAATAGCACTGTGGTGGGGAAATGAAATGGAGGGATATCAGGAGTCTACTTACAAAAGAATGCTGCCCTTGAGATAAAAAAAGTATGTATTCTTCAAAGATCCAAGGCAGGATTCAGAAACAAAAAACATTAAACACTTTTGCCTGAGTTGATCCGGTTTTGTTTCACCAGTGCTTTGCCTAAAGTTTGTTAAATTGAGTAAATGGGTGGATTTGTATAAAGAAATGAAAAGTTATAGATAATTAAACACATGCACATGTGTGGGGATGTGTGCGCAGGTGCATGCATCTTTAATACATTAAAAACTATATTAAAATGTTAAGATTACAAAGACAAGCCTTCAGAAGTTAAGAGAGGACAGAATTAAGGTTGCCAATGCAGCCTTCATTTAGCCCTATTCCACATATGCATCATGATTATCTTGCCCAACATCACATAGCAATTAGATAGCAGAGTCAAGGACAGAATCCGTCTCTTATGGAACACAGTCCAGTGTTTAAAACACAACAGAACACCCCCTCTCTTATTTCAACCCTGTCCCTTATTCACGGTCTGTCCTGTGCACTGAATGATGCAGGAATCCTATATGAAAAATAATGTGATCATGTAATTAAAAAGAGACTTTAATATATAAAGTGGTCAGAATTAAGGTTGTCTGGGCAAAAGGTCCATGGTTATCATTTCTATTAATTCTGAGTGAAGGAAATGTGCTTCCACTCATTGGCAGAAAAAAATTGAACTAGTTTAAATTGCATTGGTGTGTCGTGCATCATGTGTTGAATCCACTGGGGAAATTAAAAGCAAATCGCCACATCTTAATTTAAACCATACATGGGTGTGGTAAAGGTGCATTGGCAACACTGCATATAACTGAAAATGATATTCCAAATTTTTAAGGACATGTCTTGGCCCTTCTGCTGGTGGATTTTTTTGTTTGTTTAGGATTTTTTTTTTTTTGTTTGTTTTTGTTATTGGTTTGTTCCTTCAAAGTGAAATTGTGTTTTTTATTTAAATGAATGTTTGTGAATACTTTTTGCAGCATTCACCCAAATATAACTGTAGTACAAGTGATCAATTTATTCAATAAACAAGATCAATATCCAAGGGTAGAAAGGTGTTCAATTGCAGGTATTGAGGGCACAGATTGTCAAAAATGCCAAGACTTCGGCAAATATTACTGCTTCTCCAATACAGTCAGTAGGCTATAGGAAATTTCCAATGTGCACATAGCATAATGTTAGGTTGTCAAATGACACAGATCAGGAGGAAGAAATATAGCTGCCTTTTACTGAAGTGGACTTAAAGGTAAACAATTTCCAGTATGTCATTTTCCTACCCTTGCACCTTGCTGATTCAGGGAGACATGCACAATTCTGGAATGTTCTTGGTGGAGAAGTA
Source organism: Chelydra serpentina (assembly GCA_037349315.1). NCBI lineage: Eukaryota > Metazoa > Chordata > Testudines > Chelydridae > Chelydra > Chelydra serpentina. The sequence goes on from JBAIAC010000042.1 coordinate 38,026,631, forward strand.
CATACTGCTAGGTATCTGCTAGTTTAGTTGTTCCATGTTCCAGAAAGGGGATAGCAGAAGGCAACTTTGTTGTGGAGCCCTTGCTGCAGTGAGAATTTCATGGAGTGTGATTTCCCCCAATCATGGTTTCCATCTTGCCTACTAATGTTAGTCTGCCTAGGGTGGCACAGGCCCAGCTAGCTGACACACCCAAATTATCCACTTCTGGGGAGGTGGGGGCAGAAGGGACCAGCACAGGCTTTTGTGCTATGAACTGCACATGAAACATTACTTAAACTGGAACCTTGAACAGACCCCTCTCATCGAATGATGGATTCACAATTTTTGGACCTAGATTTGCTGTTTGGAACAAACTCACCCTGAATACCATTCATGTCTTACTCTTCTCACATGAATTGAACCAATACAACATTTCCATGGCAGGATTCTGCTAGACCTATTGGAGCAGCATGGGCAAGATGATTATTAACTGCTATCATTGTCTATGGTCAGGCCCCAGTGTTGAGGATGGCAGCTGTCAGCATTTACAGTGTTGCCTTGGCCTTGTCAAGGAATGCTTGTAAAGCCCTGATAAGACAGTCTCCCATCTCTGAACATATTGTGGTTACAAGATTTTCTCATAGGCATCCTTGCTTATGCACTCACTAATCTCACTAACGAGGATGACGAGCAACAACATGCATGACCCATGTATGACATCAGCAGAGTATCTGCTCACAACATAATCTTTGTGCTATGCGATACCAATGGCATGCACAGCTTGATCAGAAAGTGTTGGGCATGTCCTTGTGGATGCAACAATGAAGAATAATGGAGAACAACTGTTCGAGCTTTGTGCTACAACTGGACTCCATATTTCTGATACCGATTTCCAATGGAAAAACGTATATGCATGGACTTAGTATTCAAATGACGGACAATCCCTCAAAGCACTAGACCACATTCTCATATCCAATAGGTAGAGAAGCTGTATATACCACTATTGGGTGTTCAGGGGTGCTGAAATTGGCAATACTGACCATAGGTTGCTTGTGGCCTTGATGAAACTGAAGCTGAAGACAACTCAAACAAAGCCTTCCATTAGTCATTTAGATTGACAGAAATTGATCGAAGTTGACATCAAAATGGAATACCAGGCTGAATTCTGCAGATGATCTGATGTGCTAGCTCTTGCAGATCAAATACCTGAAAGCAAAATCAACAATTTGTGGGGCTGTTTCTAGTCTTCTGTTATGGATGCTGCCAACAAAGTGGTGGGAAAAAGGTGTTATAGCCCCTGTAAGGGTCTCAGTCTACGGCGGGGTGGTGGGGCGCCAGCCCGCCTCGCTGTGCTCGGTCGATTATCTTGGGGAATCGGCAGTCTCGGACCCGAACTCCTCGGGTCGGGTCCGGTGCGGTAGCGGCTAAGCCCTGGCCCCTGGTCAGGGCGGGCAACAAACAGCCCAGAGCTCAGACCCTCAAGCAGGGGCTGAGCGGACAGTAAGTCAATAAGCCCTGGCCCTGGGGCAGGGCGGGGCAGCTAACAGTTCAGGGCTCAGACCCTCAAGCAGGGGCTGAGCAAACAGTAAGTCAATAAGCCCTGGCCCTGGGGCAGGGCGGGGCAGCTAACAGTTCAGGGCTCAGACCCTCAAGCAGGGGCTGAGCGGACAGTAAGTCAATAAGCCCTGGCCCTGGGGCAGGGCGGGGCAGCTAACAGTTCAGGGCTCAGACCCTCAAGCAGGGGCTGAGCGGACAGTAAGTCAATAAGCCCTGGCCCTGGGGCAGGGCGGGGCAGCTAACAGTTCAGGGCTCAGACCCTCAAGCAGGGGCTGAGCAAACAGTAAGTCAATGAGCCCTGGCCCTGGGGCAGGGCGGGGCAGCTAATAGTTCAGGGCTCAGACCCTCAAGCCGGGGCTGAGCAAACCCAGGTCCTGGTTCTGGGGAACCTGGGAGAGGGGGAGACTGCCACCCACACCTTGGGTGGCAGGGGGGACACAGGCCCACCCACTCCACTGCGTCCCGGCCCGGGGCCCTAACAGCGGCAAAGGATCCGCCGCTGGGTCAGTGGGGATCCTGGCCGCAACACACTGACATGGGCTCTGGCCCCGGTGCAGCCAGACTGGGGTCGGCTGTCCCCGGGCCACTTCCTAACTCCCCCTCGGGCGGTACCTGAGTCCAGGGGGTGTCCTCGGCGGGTTCTAGCCCCATGGGCTCCTCGTCCGACTCGCGGTCACTCGGCAGGTCCAGCAGCTCTTCTGGAAAGTGGCCGCTTGGCAGGTCTGGCCACTCCTCTGGAGAGGGGCCGCTCGGCGGGCCCGGCCACTCCTCTGGAGAGGGGCCGCTCGGCGGGCCCGGCCAGTCCAGGCGAGTACCTGGGGCCACAGGGGTTTCCCAGTCCCGAGGTAAGCCGGCTGCGTCTGGTCTCCCTGCTGGCTGGGTTTCTAGTGAGCTCCGCAGGCCCGCCTTTATACTTCCGGGTCGCTCCCTTCTACTTCCGGGTCGCGCCATTCTACTTCCGGGTCGCGGCCCGTCTCTGGGTGGAGCGGGCCCTGAGCCTCCTGGCCCCGCCCACTCTGGCCACTGGGCTGGTGTTTCACTCTGCGGGGAGGTGGGGCGCCAGCCCGCCTCGCTACACACCCCCCTCCTCAAGGCTGGTTCCCGTTCATCGGGGCCAGACCAGTCCAAATCCCCCAAGCGGGAGAAGAAGTCGGCGTTGACGTGGTCCTTACCTGCCCTATGGCGGACAGTAAAAGCATAGGGCAGCAGCGTCAGGTACCAGCGTGTCAGCCTCATGTTGTTATTCTTCATCTTGGCCAGCCACTGAAGGGCGGCATGATCGGTGACTAGCAGGAACGGGGCTCCGAGGAGGTAGTAACGCAATGCATCACAGGCCCATTTCACCGCCAGGGCCTCTTTTTCGATTACTGCGTAGTTCCGTTCACGGGGAAACAATTTCCGACTTAGGTAGAGGATGGGATGTTCTTCTCCATCCACTTCCTGGGACAGGACAGCCCCCAGTCCCACCTCTGAGGCGTCCGTCTGGAGAATGAACTCGCGATGAAAGTCCGGACTATAGAGAACGGGCTCCCGACAGAGACTGGCTTTGAGCTCCTGGAAAGCGTCCTCACACTCCGAGGTCCACACTATCCGGCGGGGGCTGTCCTTCATCAAGAGTCCCGTCAAAGGGGTTGCGATAGAGGCGAACTGAGGGATGAACCGTCGATAGTATCCGGCAAGTCCCAAAAACTGACGCACTTGTCGCTTTGTCGTGGGGGCCGGGCAGGCCGTCAAGGCCTGGACCTTTCCCACCAGGGGTCTCACTTGTCCTCTCCCGATGGTGTACCCCAGATAGGTGGTTTCCTGCCATCCAAGGCGGCACTTCTTGGGATTGGCCGTCAACCCGGCGGCCCGGAGGGACCTCAAAACCGCCGCTACCCGCTCCAGGTGGTCCTCCCACTGGCTACTGTACACCACCACGTCGTCAAGATAAGCCGCGGCGTAATCTCGATGGGGTTGGAGGAGGCGGTCCATTAGTCTTTGGAACGTTGCAGGGGCCCCATGGAGGCCGAAGGGCATCCGAGTGAACTGGTAGAGGCCGGTCGGTGTGGCAAAGGCGGTCTTCTCCCTGGAGGCGGGGTCGAGGGGAATCTGCCAATACCCTTTGCTCAGGTCGAGGGTAGTGATGAACCGGGCCTCTCCTAACCGGCCCAGCAACTCGTCCACCCGGGGCATCGGGTACGCATCAAACTTGGAGACGGCGTTGACGCGTCGAAAGTCGATGCAAAACCGCCGCGTGCCATCAGGTTTGGGGACCAGCACTACGGGGCTGCGCCATTCGCTCTGCGAGGGCTCGATAACCCCCAGGTCCAGCATGGCCTGCACTTCCTCCTCAATAATTTGCCGCATGTGATAAGGCACTGGCCGGGTCGCCTCTCTGATCACCACCCCTGGTTCCGTCTGGATGGTGTGCTGGACGAGGGTCGTGTATCCGGGCTGGACCGTAAAGGTTCGCGGGAACGCCCGGAGGAGGCACTGGGTCTGCTTGAGCTGTTCCTCTGTCAGGGTCTCCCCGAGCTGAGGGCTTACGGGGTCCTCCGGAAGGGTGGCCCGGGGGCCCAGTTCGGGCTCCGGCGGGGAAGGGTTGATAAAGAGTCCCTCCCGCTCCCGCCACGGTTTAAGGAGGTTAACATGATACCGCTGCGTCCTCCGGCGCCGGTCGGGCTGGTGGATCTCGTAGGTGACGGGCCCAACCTTCCGGGCTACCTCATACGGCCCTTGCCACCGGGCCAGTAATTTTGATTCGCTGGAGGGCAAGAGGAGCAGAACCCGATCGCCGGGTTGGAAGTCGCGGACTCGTGCGCCGCGGTTATACATCTGGGCCTGAGCTTCTTGTGCGGCCTTCAGATTCTCCCTAGCTAGAGCCCCGGCTTGCATAAGGTGCTCCTGGAGCTGGAAGACATATTTCAAGAGACCCTGGGTCGGAGACGGGGCTTGCTCCCAGGTTTCGCGCATCAGGTCCAGTAGCCCCCGGGGGCGGCGCCCATATAGCAGCTCAAACGGGGAAAACTTGGTGGACGACTGGGGTACTTCTCGGACCGCCAAGAGCAGCGGTGGGAGTAGCTGGTCCCACCGGCGTAGCTCTTCTGGGGGGAACTTCCGTAACATGGCCTTCAGGGTGCGGTTGAACCGTTCGACCAAACCGTCCGTTTGCGGGTGGTAGACCGACGTACGTAGCTGTTTAATCCCCAGGAGTTCGCACACCTGCTGCAGCAGCCGGGACGTAAAGTTGGTCCCCTGATCCGTGAGGATCTCCCGGGGCAGGCCTACCCGAGCAAAGACCTTCACCAGTTCCCCCGCGATGGTTCGGGCGGTGATGCTCCGGAGTGGTATTGCCTCTGGGAACCGGGTAGCATAGTCCACCATCACCAGGATGTATTGGAACCCGGCCGAACTTTTTTGAAGGGGCCCCACCAGGTCCATAGCCACCCGTTCGAACGGTGTTTCGACGAGGGGCATAGGGATCAGGGGGGCCTTAGGTGTCTGCGGCGGGGCAGCCAACTGGCACTCTGGACATGACTGGCAGTAGCTCCTCACCTCTTGGTGTATACCTGGCCAGAAAAACCGCATCAGTATGCGGGCCAGGGTCTTTTCGTGGCCCAAATGCCCAGCTGCGGGAATATCATGGGCGAGCTTCATCACCGCTCGTCGGTGACACCGGGGCACGAGCAGTTGGGTTCGGGATTCCCCGGTATGCCGGTCCCGCTCGATCCGGTACAGGCGGTCCTGGCGCAGCTCGAAGTGGGGCCACTGTGTCGCCCGCTGGGGGTCAGTTATGGCTCCATCGACGGCTGCCAGCTGCTCATACGCATGGCTGAGCGCAGGATCCGCCCGTTGATCACGGCAGAAATCCGTATGCAGCTGGGGCCCATCCGCGGCGTCCCGCGGAGAGTCTTCGGGTTCCTCCCTTGGTCCAGTATAGTCTGGTGCCTCACCGCCTTCCGACTGGGCCTCGGGAGGATCTCCTTCCAGGGCTGGGGTAGCCACCGGACCCTCCTCGGTGTTCGCCCGGAGGACTTCAGGGAACTCCGGCCAGTCTCGCCCTAGGATCACTGGATAGGCTAGCCGAGGGGCCAGACCGACCACCATCCGTCGTGTCACCCCATCCACGGTTAGCCGGACTCGGGCGCTGGGGTATGGCCTTACGTCCCCGTGGATGCACTGCAGACGAATCGTCCCCAGGCCTGGATCAGTCTGTAGGCCGAGGTTTTGCCGCACTAAGGTCTGGCCACAGCCTGAATCAATCAGGGCCAGAGTTGGGCGCTCCCCGACAACCACTGGCACTGTGATCTTGGCGGCTTGGGGCCGCCGGGCACGGGCATCTCCCGCACAGACCTGGCCAAAGCTGCAGTCCATCTCGGTGCAGTCCCGCTGCAAGTGGCCATGCCTCCCGCAGGAGAAACATGGTCCGAGCTCCGGTCGTCCCGGCCGGGGCGGGGTTCTGGTCGGGTCCTTTGGGAGGCTTCGGTTGGCCCCCCGGGGTAAGGGCCGAGGTATCGGGGCTGGTCGGACCGGGCCCGCGGTCATCCGGGGTTGGGGCTCGGTGTCCCGCCAGGACTTTCGCGGTTCGCCCCGGATGGGGTCCCTCTTCTCTGGAGTGGGGCGCCCCGGTACCGGCGGGGCAGCTCGGGTAGTTGGCCCCACGGGGGCCTCGGCCGCGAGGAAATCCTCCATCAAGGTGATGGCAGCGGCGACTGTCACTGGCCGATGACGGAGGACCCACGCCTTCCCTCGTGGTGGGAGTATATGGGTGAACTGCTCTAGAAGGATCTGTTCCAGGAGTTCCCCTGGGGTCCGCCGCTCGGGCTGTAGCCATCGTTTGCATGCCTCCCGAAGCTCCTGAGCCACCACCCGGGGTCGGGCTCCCGTAGGATAGGCTAGGGTCCGGAACCGCTGGCGAAAGGTCTCGGGACTAATGTCCAAGGCATCCAGGATGGCCGCCTTTACTTGGGTGTAGTCACGGGCCTCCTCCGCGGACAGGCCCCGATACACCGTTTGGGCAGTCCCGGTCAGATACGGGGCCAGGAGGGTCGCCCATTGGTCTGGGGCCCACCCAGCGACTAGCGCCACCCTCTCAAAGGTCACTAGGAAGGCCTCGGGGTCGTCGGTGGGGCCCATCTTGGTCAATCGGACTGGGGGGGCCGCGCTGGGTGACCCGGTGGCCCCCGCTGACTGGAGCTCCGCAGAGCGGGGTAGCATCGTCGCCAGTTGCTGCAGGCATTGTTGCTGATGCTCCCGGTTCTGGCGCCCCAGTTCCACAAGCAGCTGCTGTTGTTGAGTGCTGAGCTGCTGGACCAGCTGCTGCTGCTGCTGGAGCTGGGTAGCCTGCTGCTGTTGTTGGCTCTCGGCCAAGAACTTAATAAGCTTCTCCATGTCCATTTTGGTCAGGCACGCTCTCCCTCGGGTCCCTTCTCACAGGGTTAAGGGGATCGATGCCCACATTCTCCACCACGTGTAAGGGTCTCAGTCTACGGCGGGGTGGTGGGGCGCCAGCCCGCCTCGCTGTGCTCGGTCGATTATCTTGGGGAATCGGCAGTCTCGGACCCGAACTCCTCGGGTCGGGTCCGGTGCGGTAGCGGCTAAGCCCTGGCCCCTGGTCAGGGCGGGCAACAAACAGCCCAGAGCTCAGACCCTCAAGCAGGGGCTGAGCAAACAGTAAGTCAGTGAGCCCTGGCCCTGGGGCAGGGCGGGGCAGCTAATAGTTCAGGGCTCAGACCCTCAAGCAGGGGCTGAGCAAACAGTAAATCAATAAGCCCTGGCCCTGGGGCAGGGCGGGGCAGCTAACAGTTCAGGGCTCAGACCCTCAAGCAGGGGCTGAGCAAACAGTAAGTCAATGAGCCCTGGCCCTGGGGCAGGGCGGGGCAGCTAACAGTTCAGGCCTCGGACCCTCAAGCAGGGGCTGAGCAAACCGTAAGTCAATAAGCCCTGGCCCTGGGGCAGGGCGGGGCAGCTAATAGTTCAGGGCTCAGACCCTCAAGCCGGGGCTGAGCAAACCCAGGTCCTGGTTCTGGGGAACCTGGGAGAGGGGGAGACTGCCACCCACACCTTGGGTGGCAGGGGGGACGCAGGCCCACCCACTCCACTGCGTCCCGGCCCGGGGCCCTAACAGCGGCAAAGGATCCGCCGCTGGGTCAGTGGGGATCCTGGCCGCAACACACTGACATGGGCTCTGGCCCCGGTGCAGCCAGACTGGGGTCGGCTGTCCCCGGGCCACTTCCTAACTCCCCCTCGGGCGGTACCTGAGTCCAGGGGGTGTCCTCGGCGGGTTCTAGCCTCATGGGCTCCTCGTCCGACTCGCGGTCACTCGGCAGGTCCGGCAACTCTTCTGGAAAGTGGCCGCTTGGCAGGTCTGGCCACTCCTCTGGAGAGGGGCCGCTCGGCGGGCCCGGCCACTCCTCTGGAGAGGGGCTGCTCGGCGGGCCCGGCCACTCCTCTGGAGAGGGGCCGCTCGGCGGGCCCGGCCAGTCCAGGCGAGTACCTGGGGCCACAGGGGTTTCCCAGTCCCGAGGTAAGCCGGCTGCGTCTGGTCTCCCTGCTGGCTGGGTTTCTAGTGAGCTCCGCAGGCCCGCCTTTATACTTCCGGGTCGCTCCCTTCTACTTCCGGGTCGCGCCATTCTACTTCCGGGTCGCGGCCCGTCTCTGGGTGGAGCGGGCCCTGAGCCTCCTGGCCCCGCCCACTCTGGCCACTGGGCTGGTGTTTCACTCTGCGGGGAGGTGGGGCGCCAGCCCGCCTCGCTACAGCCCCAAACATCAATGGACCAAGCAACAGATTCTGGACATCATAAAAAAAAGATGTGTGGCTTGTTTAAATGGGAACAACCAAGACTACTGTTGGGTAGCAAAGTTATAAAGCGGGATTGTGAGATGTTTTGGACAAATAAGGCTGAATCATCCAGAAATTCCTATAAAGAACTGTGCACACTAAAAGCCAATTTATGGAACAAATCTTTGTTTGCCAAAGAGGGGCATACTGAATATTGAGGCAGAATGTTCTTGCCACCTACTAGGACACTTTCAGAAGCTTCTTAACTGCCCCAACAGAGCTGCAGCTCCAGCAGGATGCAAAGATTTCAGTGACCACACCTCCACATAAAACATAGAGGATGTCACTGTTGGAGGTTTGAAGCACAGCCTGTAATCTCAAGAATGGCCTTGCTGCTAGGATTCGTGGTATAGATGCCGAGCTGGTCAAGGATGGTCGTCATTCCATCTTGAAGTAGATGACCTATATTATCAACCAAGTATGGCTTCATGGAAAACAACCTGATACTGGTGACATGGGATTATTCTCCCATTTTGGAAAGGGAAAAGCAATGCTCTGGTGCGTTCCCATCATTGTAGCATCTCTTTTCTTTCCATTACAAGCAAACTGTTCACACTGGTTCTTCATGAGCATATTAAGACCACCTTAAAGAATCTATGCCATCTACAGCAAGTTGTATTTATGCCTGGCCAATCAACCATAGAGAAGATTTTTACCATTAGACAAGTTATTTAAAAAAGCCCCAGAGTTTCAGGAAAAATGAGGTGTATATAGCCTTTACTGATTTAAAAGCTGCCTTTGACTATGTTGATCATTACTCCCTTTGGCTCTACAGGAACCTTCTCATAGCTCTCACTTTGGCAATGCATTTCTATCTCCACTTAGGTACTAAAATGTCCAAGTGCTTTGATTGCAACAGCAGCGTCTGTCAAGGGTGCATGGCTGCCCCTGATATGTTCAACACTGTTATTGATTGAAAGACGGAAGCTGTCACTAGCCGCATAGCATGGGAGAAGTACTGCATGACTTCTGCATAACAGACCTGGAATACGCAGATAACACAGGTATATTCGCATCCTCACGAACTAATCACATCAATGCCCTGAATATATTTAAGGAAGAAGCAAGTAAGCTTCCAGTCAGTTGGAAGAAGACTAAATAGATGAAAGTGACTGATGCGTCTTTTCTTCTATCCATCATAAATCGATGGACAAGAAGTTTAAATTAATCAACTCAGTTGAATATCCTGGCTCTGTTGTCACCAAGGAGGGAGGTGATGTGAAACACTGAATCAGCAAGGCCATGGATGTTAAGCACATTCTTTGGAAGCCTCTGTGGGGTCAATGCCACATACCTACTCAAACTAAGATACATATCGATCAAGCAGCAGTGACTTCTGTCCCCTTGTATGGGCCAACACAAAGATGCAAATGCACCAGCTGGATGCTTTTGACATGAAAATAGCAATGACATAATGAAGGCATATGTGGGGGTTCATCATGTTACAAATGAGGTCAGGCATTGGACCAATCACCCTCCAATATCTTCCCAAATGATCAGTGCTGACTCAGGTGCCTGGCCATCTGCTCCATATGCTGGAATCCATAACAGCCTGACAGCTTTGTGTGTTCAGTCCCATACAAGCTGGTTGGAGAAGACCTCACAGACAGCCTCACAGATGATGGAAGGATGTCTTGGCTTCCAACCTCTCTCACCTCAGCCTTCATATAGAGCAGGCCAGAACATTCCAGAGAGCCTGGTCTCCTGTCATACGGGTGATTCAAAGTGTTCACGCTATCCTACATGAGTAGGAGAATTAAAGACTGAATTAATAGTCCAGAAAACCAAGAATGGTTCATGACATCACTGCACATTAAGCAGTAGGGTTCATTGTCAGACTTGTCAGAAAAGGTGTATGGCCCCTTTAAAGGCTAGAGAGCCAGAGAGTGGCTTCAGACCAAGTGAGCATGGGTATATTGACCCATCCCCTCCCAGGTGACCAGAAGAGAAATAGGTAATATTTAGGTCCATGCCAGTACAGAAAAAGCCCTCTTACCTAGACCAGGTAGAGCAGCAGGAACTGCAGGACAGTAAGTTTCGATCCCTCCTGGCACTTCATGGTAACAGACTGGTGAGAATATAGAGAACTGAGGGAGGAGGCCTTCTCTTCCAGCCTACAATGGCAGAAGCAGGTGTTTTGTAGCAGAAGGGGAGGGGAAGAGAAGGGAGTTTCAAACTCATCAGCATGGGGGCATAGTAGATCAGTGATAATGGGTGGTGGTCCCTACTCCTCGCAGCTCAGGGTGGATGGAGTGGGGTTCGAAGGGTAACGGGATTTGGGAGGGTGGGATCCTTGCTGCCTGGGCAAAGGCCTTGACCCATAATTGGGGCTGGCAGATTCCAGTGTGCTCTATCGACCAAATGGATTCCCCTCTACGGGGAAGTAACAAGAATGCTGTGGAAGCAAGTACTCCCAGTGGTGAGCTAGCTGCATATGGGGGTGAGGGAGCCATCAGAGAATTGATTCAGGTAGTCCTGGCAGTTGCTTCTGAAGTCATTTCCACAGCACTATAAAGCTTACTAGGTGTATTGGGTCACCCAGAGCCAGAACATTTGAACAATCAGATTGCAGGAATGGAGAGCAACATAGCTGGCAGGGGGGAGTGTGACCAGCACCAGCTGGAGGAAGCATGGGCAGGGTGTGAAATGTGTCCCTGCCATGGAATGCTGCAATGGGTGTCTGTTGGGGAAACCTTGGTGGGGTTCAGGGACACTTTTCCTTTCAGGGACCTAAGTGGGGAGGCAAGGGTGGTCACTTACCCCCTCCCCTCTCCGCTCCAGAGTGCAGGAGACTCCAAACCTAGTAGGATAGCAAGACTAGCCAATAGTTTACGGGGGGAATCTGTTGCCCTAGTAGCTGTGGTGGGGATGTCTCGGGTACACACACCTTCTACAGAAGCTAGTGTAATTACACAACTGTTGCAAGCTAACCTTCAGTTGTTTCAGCAGCTGAGAACTTCCATGGGGGGGGGGGGGTCTGGAAGTGACAATAATGGAACCCAGCATGGGCTCAAGTTTCGGAGACAGGTGATAGTGAGAAGGGCACCCCCCTTGCCAGGGGGCAGGAGCCCTTAATGGTAAAGGAGGAGGACTAACTGTGTCTTCTCATGAGGAATTTGTTTATAAGATAGTTCATTGCCATTTTATAACTGCCTTTTCTCTATCTAGAGTGGAAGTTAAGAAGGTAGCATAGAGACATGCCACACACCCAGCCTCCTTTACCTATTCATAACTGAGAATTAACCCTTCCTTGTGACCTCTCTCTTATGTACTACTGGAGTCTCTTGCGCACAGAACAGCTGTTTTTCCCACTCTGTTGCATGGTTATTTTAAGTGTCTGTCTTTGAGCAGATGTTCTTGCGCATAAAAACTAGAGGAAGTAAAACACACAAACAGGCTGCTCGCTCTTAGATATAGACAGAAGACAAATGCCACACAATTGTGGTTAATCTTTTAAGGGGGGGAAGTTATTTAGGAATAGAAGGCCAGATTCACCAGTGTACTTAAGCCAATTAGCATCACTAGTGTGAAGCAGCCCTAAGGCTAGCTTAATTGGGCAGGGCAATTTGTCTTATCCCATTCCCACTCTGGCAGTCAGAGGTTTAGGGACACCCACAGCAGGGGTTTGTGTCACTTACCATCTTGCCTAATAGCCATTGATGGACCTATCCTCCATGAAATATTTTTGAATCCATTTATATATTTGGCATTCACAGCATCCCCTAGCAATGAGTTCCATAGGCAGACTGTGTGAAGAAGTACCTCTGCAAACGTTGTGCTTGGATGTACTGAAACTGCTTCATCTTTCTGAGATGAAGATGAAAACTTTGTAATTAGCTCAATAGATTAGTAAATACCGAAAAAGCATATTGCTCCTTCTAATGTCAATTTATTAAAATTATACATTATATTAATGGTCATTTTGCTACACCCTATAAACTAACAAAGAGATACTCATTTCTTAACACATTTTGTATTACTGCAGTGCTTAGAAGCCCTAGTCATGGATCAGGACCCTCATGATGGGCACTGTACAAACACAGAACTAAGATTGTCCCTGCCCCAAACTGCGCACAGATGTAGTACAAGACAAGAGATAACAGATGGATATAGAAGACACAGATGGGAGAGTACAATGGAGTGAGACAACACTGGTCAGCGTGACAGGTGGTAATATCAGCACACCAGCAACATAGCCAATGTCAAGTTTTTTGCAGACATTACAGCAAAAGAGTTTTAAGAAAGGATTTGAAGTAGGATCATGAGGCAGTCCAAAGAGCTCCTCCTCTGCTTGAGGGACATCATAGCAGAAAGCAGAAAGGTACTAGTTTGAAAATTTAACTAGTGGGCAATTGGAGATAGCTGGTGACATTTTGGTAGTGAATGAGATGTGATAGGTACGGTGGGGATAGGCCATGAAGGTCCTTGAAAGTGAAGACAAAACTTATGTTTGGTGAGATAGAAAAGGGGAAACTCGGAAAGACACTAGGAGAATAGTGCATGGTCAAAGCGACAGGCTAGGAGAATGATCTTTGCAGCAGCATGATGAATGTCAAGGCCAGAGAAAAGATGATAAAAGCCTGGATGAGAGTTTTAGCTGTGTGGATGGGTAGGAAAAGCTCTATCTTACAGATATTATTCAGAAAGAATTTACAAGATTTAGACATAGCTTGGATGTGAAGGCCTAGAGAGATCTAAATTGAAGGTAACACCCAAGTTACAGGCCTGAGTGACAGGCAGGATGAACAAGACCCAGATCCACCACAGAAGGTTTGAAGGCATGCTCCTGGCCCCACATATTGAGTTCCTTTAGTCTGGGAACATTTACTGCTACAGGCAGACCTCCCCAGTCACAGTCCCTGTTGGTGGCACTGGTGAACATGCTACCTTTGTCAAATTCCAGAAAAGGTTGGATATTTCAATTTCCTTAAGAAAGCCTTTATAAATATATACTATAGAGACCAGCAAGGGATGGAACACACTTGCAACAAATGTTTAATATACTCCAGACTGTTGTCATTTTGGATCAGATGTGACACATGGGGAAGGGGCTGACACATGCCCGCCACCCCAGTTTGGCAACATGGTGCAGCCAGGCCTCCACTCTATGCAGCAGCTGCTAGAGAGACAAGAGCCATAGCTGGGATCTGCAGGGAGGGATTGCTGCTTTCCGGGGGGGGAAGGGGGAAGGAGGGAGGAGACTGAGGGTATGGGGGCGAATCCTGACTCAAGCAGTTCTGGGGGCAGCTGAAGCTTTAATATTGTGCCTCCTGCACTATCAGTGGATATGGGTTGTCTGTTTTGGGTGTCTTCTGAGAAGCTGTTAGTACTAATGTCAGGGCCAGTGCAAGGATATTTTGTGCTGTAGGAGAAACTTCCACCTTGTGCCCCTCCGCCCCCTGGCCCCACCCCAACTCTGCCCCCATTCCAACCCCTTCCCCAAATCCCCGCCTCCTCCCCCGGGTGCGCAGCATTTCCCCTCCACCCTCTCCCTCCCAGGATTTCAAGCCTGGGAGGGAGGGGGAGAAGTGGAGCGGCAGCGCGCTCAGGGGAGGAGGCGGAGGCAGAGTGGAGGTGAGCTGAGGCGGGGGGGCTGCGGGGAGGGCCGTAGGAAGTGGAGGTGAGCTGCGGAGGTGAGCTGCGGGGGTGCCAAGAACCCACCGGCAGCTCCCTGCCAGCCCCCTCACCCAGCTCACCTCCGCTCCGCCTCCTCCCCTGAGCGCACCGCTGCTCCGTTTCTCCCCCCTCCCTTCCAGGCTTGCTGCACGCGAAACAGCTGTTTCATGGCAAGCTGGCGGGGGGAAACGGAGCAGCGGTGGCGCTGGGAGAGGGAGTCTGAGGGTCAGCATGCCGCAGGCAGCTCAGCCCAGGAACGCTGTAATAAAATGGGGGCACCGCTTTTTGGCGCCCCCAAGTCTTGGTGCCCTAGGCGACCGCCTAGTTTGCCTAGTGGTTGCACCAGCCCTGACTAACGTAGAAATACAATGGAAGGGAACTGATGTATATTTATGGGATTTACAAGATAAGGGATCCCAATAAAGAAAGAATCATGCAGCTAGCACTAATGTTACCTTGGTACCGCACTTTGGGTGGGTGAACACATTTTGCCTAATTTTGTACTCATTTGAGTCTCTTGGGCTTTAAACTGGGCTGCAGACTTAAACTCTTTCAGCTATGCTTAACAAAATGCAGGCTTCCTTCCTAGTTAACAACTCAAGTTTCTGAAGTCCAGAGGCACCTTCCTCCTCCTTCATGGTTTGGAAATAAGGATGGAAATCATGCTTAATAAGTTGGAAATAACTGCTGTCTCAAGAGTTTTCAACCTTTATGTTGGCTGTCGAGTGGTTGGGGCCATTGTATAGAAGAGGGCTACAGGAAGAAATGGAGAAAAATAGAAGACAAAATACAGAAAGGGCCTTTCAAACTCGCATACAACCTCTATAAAAGCAGCAGAGAGAAAAGGAGTGCTTCTATTCAACTCCAAGGCTCTGTAAAAGATGGAATTTAAACATAAGGAGCTCTGTCAAACAAGCAGAGGTGAGAACTATTCTTTATTAGAAAACACTTCCTGAAAAAGATCAGAGAAGGGAGGGAAAATATATATATTCAATCCAAAATGCAGAGTAAAAGGAAATAACTGAAAAAAGTTACAACGGCTATGAAAACACTGGGCTTTCCACACACACAAAAACCTGCCTGGTATAAAAATTTTCAATACAAAGACTATAGAGGATATGGAAAATAGGTAGTTCTAGAGAAATAAAAAAGCCTTTTGAAAATAAAGAAGCACCACACAGGACATTATTTCTGCCACCCTCAATTTTAGAGGAAGATAATACTCCTGGTTATAATGTCCTGTCAATCAGTGCTTCAGTAGGCAGATTCTGTGAAGTGATAGATTTCGTTACTTTGGATTTGTGGGCCACTATTAACAGAAGGCAGTAGCTGTGCTACCAGTTATAGTGTCTTGCAGCTGTCCATGTAATTTCTGCCTCATAGCACAGTAGCAAAGTGCTAATATGAAATATTAGAGTTTAAGGCATCCACATGTATCTGTGACTCAATGTCTTTGAAACAGGCCATTCAGCTTCATTTGGTGGGAGATAACATGCTGTGCCACCTGTTGTACATTTCCCCTCAGTTGTTGCTCTGCTGTGGCACAGACTTGCTGCTAGCAGTGGATCAAACACTAGGGCCACCATTGCTTTGGGTTACGTGTGAGTATAGTCTTCTCTCTCTCCCTAAATCGGGCTACTATTCTACTGCCACATGGCTACCGCAACGTTAGAGACTTACTCAAATAATAATAGCACCCGTATTTGCCATTAGGGTATCGTCTCTTCAATAAGCGGTCTACTACATTGCCATGTGTGAGACATGCTCAAACTCACTACTCTGTAGACCCAAACATCAAAACCTAATCAGTTAGGAAAGTGGTTGGCTGAGGTGGTAACAGGAAAGGTAACATGTGCTAACAGAAGTAATCATGCTACATCTCATGAAAAGCAACATCAGTGTTCTGAAAAAAACAAAGATCCAACAAGCTGGTTCACAAGAAAGCAGCAAATAGTGTGCTGGTCCATAAACCCCAAACATCAGCCTACATGTAATTTGTTCATGGTTGGCACATTGGGCCTTCTTTTTAAGAAGAACAAAACCCAACACCCCTTCTCCTTATGAAGCTCATTGAGGTAGTGCACTGTAGTAAGTCTCTACGAGCAGCAGCAGAGTACTACACATTATTTTTTTCTTGGTTGTCTTCAATGTTTGCGTAGCAGAGGCTTCCCTTTAGGTAGGAAAGTATATTTCTGATTGGACTGCCCTACAAACAAACAGGTTTACTTCTTAAAACTCACTCATTAAATCTAGAAGATGAACAAAAACAATGGGAAAGATTTTTTCTTCCAGTCTGGCCCTCTCGTGCACTGCTCTGGCAGCAGTTGGCTAAATCTCTCCCACCCAAAACTTCCCTCAGCACAGGACAATCCTCCGAGGTGGCATAGGCTGATGTTGCCAGCTGGGTGATGCTTTGGAGGGCTATTACCAGCTGGTGCAATTCAAAGAAATTTTGAGGCTACTTTGAACTATGTTGAGACCAAATCATTGCCAGCGTGGCCAGAGTGTAATGCAGCTGCAACTTGTTCCTTTGTGCATCTCATGCTGCCTATTAGGGAATGGTTACAGCACTGAATCTGTCCCAAAATCTCCATTAGAGAGAGAACACAGTAACAATCTGCATCTGAAATGAAACACAAAATGCTACACAACTGATCCTTCAATAGCCACGGACACTCATCTATATTTAAAAGTACAGCCAGAGAGAATTATATCTCCTCACAGCTGCATAGCAACACACATTGAAGTGACAGTTAGGAGTATTGTAATATACAATTAATCTCGCTCCTTTTTGGAGTATAGGAAATGGCAGTGATGGGAACAGAAGTACATGATTAGCTAGATATAAAAATGTGTATCACACATTGCATTGGCATCTGGAAAACAAAGATTAGAAAAGAAACCAAGATGTTACAATATTTAAAAATGTAAACTATTCCCTCCACCTATCAAGCAAATTCCACACAATACCCATATATCTAGTAAGGAAATTGCCCAAATTTCTTACATTAAGGTTGCCAGAACCAGAGACACACATGCATTCATTGCGTATAGTATTCAGATCAGAACTATTTTTTGTTGTCTAAACAAGGTTCTCCTTTGCAAATCTTGAAATGCTTCACTTGGGCTATAAATTCCTATAGATTCTTAATATCTTTTCCCTTATGCAGCTAGAACATATGATCTTTCCTTTCTGTAGAGACATTTCTAAATAAAATTATTTTTGATTACTATAATTTTGATTAACAGATCTGGGATGATTTTGACTGCACAAGGCAAAAACAGGTGTACACTAAGGGTAGGTCTATACTTACGCGTCGCGTCGAACGCGTCGGATCGATGTTCTGGGTTCGATTTATCGCGTCTTGTCAAGACGCGATAAATCGAACCAGGAAGTGCTCCGTTGTCGACGCTGGTACTCCAGCTCGACGAACGGAGTAGGCGGAGTCGACGGGGGAGCCTGCGCGCCGCGTCTGGACCCCGGGTAAGTGCTTTTTCCTTCGAACTAAGGTACTTCGACTTCAGCTACGTTATTCACGTAGCTGAAGTTGCGTACCTTAGTTCGATAGGGGGGGGTAGTGTAGACCTAGCCTTAGGGAACAATTGTTTGTTGAATTTTTATAACCTGACCTATTTCTTTCAAGTCGAGTGAATTTTTTTAGAAGTCAGAAAAAAATATCACCCACCTGTTTCATTGTAAAGATACAGCACTTGTTTTTTCCTTTTCACAATGGACTAAATATGGCTTTCTAGTCTGTCATTGTATTGAATGTGTGACATTGGTTACTGCTATTTTTGCTCCCTCAATCTGAGTCTCTTCTCTATTATCTCTCTAATCACAGCTGGGAGTCACTTTTTCTGCTTCAGTTGACTGTCTACCTTGCGCTTCCGAACATCCCCTTTCAGTCCTGTAAATCATTTCATCTCTTTAAATCTCACCTAAATCCTCCCTCGTTTTGGAACTTATGGTAGAGTATCTCTAAGCATTTTCTGATTTTGCACAGGTATGGACACTACCGTATATTTGCTAATCATGTGCAGTCATAGAGAAGATATGGAATAAAACAGTCCCTGTTCTAAGATGTTACTGCCCAGATACAAATAAACATTAAATTGGTTCTGCCTACCAATTGGCAGATACAACAAGAGTATATTTAACTAATTAATGGACTATCATTTCCCACCTAGTAGCTGAATACATTGCATATGTCTCATTCAAGCAGGGCTGGCCTTACCATGAGGTAAACTAAGGCTGCCACCTCAGGTGCCAGACTTTGGGGGGAAGTGCCGCTAGGACCCAGAGTGTAGAAAATCGTGTCTGCTGCTGGTGCACATGTATTCTCTCTGCTCTAGATGCACAGAGATGGTGGAGTGTTGTGCTGGAGGAAGGCAGGCAGGCAGGAGAAAAGGTGAGAGGGAATAACAGAAAGCAGCAGGAGCTGCAGGGAGAGAGAGAAGGAGGAGGAGCCTCTTAGGTACCTCTCTAGCACCCCCAGGAGCCTGGACTGATTAACACCAGCTTCTCAGGGAGCTTCCTGTTTCCTGCTGCTTCCCTGACCCCACTTGAGGAGAACAGGCAGTCAACTGAAGTAGTAGGAGCCAGTTAGGCCCTTAAGACGCTGATATCTTCCCTCACTCAGGCCCTGCTATCAGCCTGCTTATTTGTCCCCTTCAATTGAGTGTTGAGAGCCACTATAGCTAGCACAGAACAGCAGTCATGAGTGAAATAAGAAAATGCCCCTCTGGGGCAGCATTCAGAAAAAGAAAATGAAGCTTTTCTATCTAAGCAGGAAGGAGTTCTTCTGAGATACATAGACACAAATGTTCACGGTGAGCCTTCCGACCCCAGTGAGGATGAGAGTGGTGAGGAGATGCCTGATCTTCCAGTTAGAGTGCAGGTGACCTGGCAGCTACTGCAGCATCCATATCTCCATCTCAAATGGATGTAACCATGCACATTCCTGAAGAAAAGTGTAGATCAGGGAAGAGTGTGGTGGAGGCGCAAGAAACAGCTGCTGCTGAGTTTAGTTCCTTAAGTCTAGATGATCCAGGACCATGGACCCACTTGAGCAGTAGCCTGAGGGACTTCCTTGTACTGCATGGGCCACAGCAAGTGAAAAACTTAATGTTCCCCAAAGACAAAGAAACAGAAGTTTCCATCCAACACATTACTGGCATGAAATCCCCAATGGTGGCAACGTGGAGAGGCTATGGGCTTATGTACTCAAAAACCCAAAATGCTGCATACTGTTTTGTTGCAAACTCTTCCAGTCTGATGTTCCAGCCACACAGGGTTCTACAGGAAAAAAGGACTGGAAAAATCTGGCTAGAAATCTGGCATGCCATGAGAAGGCAGCAAATCACCAGAGAGCATTCCATAGGTGGAAAGAGCTTGAGATGAGACTAAGGTTAAAAGGACACCATAGATGATCAGCATCAAGAGAAGATTGCATCAGAGTCTCTTTACTGGCAAAATGTTCTGAAAAGGCTCATTGCCATTGTGAGAACGCTTGCTACCCAAAACCTAGCATGGTGTGGCACTTCAGATAAGCTGTATGTGCCAAACAATGGAAACTTCATTACAATTGTGGAGCTGATGGCTGAGTTTGATGCTGTACGGCAGGAGCATCTAAGAAGAGTCACCACCCAAGAAATGTACACACACCACTACATTGGAAAAACCATTCAAAATGAGATTACTGGCAACAAAAGTCAAAGAGAAGATTGTGGCAGATCTGAAGTCAGCAAGACATTACTCTATTATTCTGGACTGCACACCTGATATCAGCCATATGGAACAAATGACTTTAATGGTGCATTTTGTAACAACAGAACCTAGTGAAAATGTCCCTGCAATGGTGACTGTCAGAGAGCATTTTCTAAAATGTATTGACATTGATGATACTACAGGAGCTGGTATGACAAATGTGCTTCTTAAAAAGCTGGAAGATACGGGAATTGCGATAG
Source organism: Chelydra serpentina (assembly GCA_037349315.1). Lineage (NCBI taxonomy): Eukaryota > Metazoa > Chordata > Testudines > Chelydridae > Chelydra > Chelydra serpentina. Next base: position 38,046,573 of record JBAIAC010000042.1, read on the forward strand.
CTGACATGAGAGGTCAGGGCTACGATAATGGTGCCAACATGAGAGGAAAGAACAGAGGAATGCAGATAAGGATCCGAGAGTTAAACCCTCAAGTTTTCTTTGTCCCATGTAGTTCTCATTCATTGAGCTTGGTGCTCAGTGATGCAGCATCAGTTTCTAGTAAGGCTGCTGAATTTTTTAATGTAATTCAAAGCATCTATGTATTTTTCTCTGCATCAACTCATTAATGGCAAATTTTGAAGCAACATCCAGGAACATCCTCTCTGACACTGAAACCACTGAGTGCCACACGATGGGAAAGTCGAGTGGAGGCGATAATGCCTATTAAACACCAAATTGGGAAGATAGATGATGCCATAGTTGCCATTATGGAGGATAATGCTATGGCAGGAACTGTTCATGGGAGAACAGTGGCAGAGGGAAATGGAATCACCAGAAACATACATAACTTCAAATTTCTGTGTGGCTTAGTGTTGTGGCATGACATACTGTTTGAAATAAATGTTGTAAGCAAGAAACTCCAAGGTGTTGACCTTGATATATCTGGAGCAATGGAACAACTGGAGAAAGCAAAGTCATACCTACAGTATTACCAGTCAGATGAGGGATTTCAAAACGTTCTGAAGAGTGCACAGAAGTTGGCAAAGAAACTTCACACTGAAGCTATTTTCCCACCCATTCAAGAATGCAAGAGTCATCAAAGAAGACGATATTTTGATTACGAGGCACGGGATAATCCCATAAGAGACCCCAAACACCAATTCAAAGTTGAATTCTTTAACCAGGTGCTAGATTGTGCAATACAGTCATGCAGCTCAAGGAACACAGCAGTATATTTGGGATGTTGTGTGATATTCCAAAACTCCTCACTATACCTGAAGACCTACAACAGTAATGCAGGGCACTAGAGACAGTGTTGACATATGATTACATGCGTGATACTGATGCAAGTGACATAGGTGATGAACTGAAAGCCCTTTCAAGATACATTTCAGCAGGATCAACTCCAAAGTCTGTTCTGGAATATATGTGCACAAATAAGATGACCACCCTCTTTCCAAATGCTTTTGTTGCTCTATGCATACTTCTAACACTTCCCGTAATAGTTGCCAGTGGAGAATGCAGATTCTTCAAGCTGAAGTTAATAAAAACACATCTACACTCCACAATGACACAGGAGTGGCTGGTCGGCCTTGCAACCATCTCAATAGAGCACGAGCTGGCCCAGACTGTAGCCCTTCAGGAAGCAGTTCAAATCTTTGCAAAAAAGAAGGCATGGAAAGCACCACTTTGATTATTCAAACAGATAAAAATGCCACTGTCTCTAGTGTTTACTATGCAGACAAGAAAAGTTACATTTGCTGTTCAGGCGTTTGAAAGTTAAGTGTTACTTAACATTTTTGAACAAGGCATTTAAAGTTGTTAGTTCTCCTTTATTGGGGTAGGTAGCAGAGCAGTACCATGACAGGAGTAGAACAGGAAGAAGGCAGAACTGAGACCTTTCAAAGTTTTGGCCCAAGCAAGGGAGCACGGGGGCGTCATTTGAGCTCCCCTCCTCAAGTGCCAAAATGTTGTGGGCTGGCCCCGCATTCAAGTTATCCCAGCCTCAATTTCAAACTACATGCCTCTTGGCAGGGTCATGATCCGGAACCACTGAAGTCAATGGGAATTCTACCTGGAGACTTATTCAAAGCACACTGAAGTCATTGGGACTTCAAGGGTTTTGACTCAGATGCTAGAGGAGCCAGTAGTTGCAGTGCTAAACTTCTTTGAGCTGCCACCCACCAGTTGCATTTACTCCATTTACTCACATTAATGTGTCATTCTAAATCTACAGATTATCCAAACAATTATCATGGATGGCTCTTAAAAGGATTTTTGCTTTAGACCCCAAATCATGAAACATTGAGACACTGGCTTGTAATTAATATATAGAAGCCGAATACACTACTTCTCTAAACAAGCGCTAACAAGTTATCAGACTAATTGATTGAGATGTTAATATCAAGTATAGCAGTCTTAACTCATGGGTGAATATTTTAAAACAAAAAGCTATAAAAGCCAAAGCTGAAGCAGTGAGCCTTCTGAACTATCTTGGAATCAGTCCCCACATTAAGCATATGCCTTTGCTTTGCATTATGCACATGCTTTTACACTACATTATTAACACGTCTACCCTATGGAAAGTTATCAGAAATATCACCACTGTTGCCAACACCAACTTAGCTCCACTGGAAATGGCAACTTCAGGAGCCTGAGGTTGACAGTCTGCCAGTCAGTGTTTTAAGCACGTCTATCCAACAAAATACCTAGAATACTGGCAACAGTTCTATACTTGAGCTTCCAGCATTGCTAATTCAATCAGCGATAGCAACAGTGAGAAGTTTTTGCAGATAGCTGGTGAATATACATACAACATAAGTTGGTCCATTCACTTTTCAACCTTGAATTAAGTCTTAAATAATTATTTAATTTGCATCTTAAAAAGCAGCTGTATTGCGAGTTAATTAAATATTGATTACTCAAAGAGCACTTACCAAAATTTAGTATTAACACAAGAGATATGCAAAGTTGCTAACTCATTTATGCAAAATTACCTCTGCAATACACATAATTATATTCTTATTGTTTGAATGAACTCCCATTGTTGCTTGAATATGGTGTTTAGATATATTTAATTGGTATGTAATAAGGACAAAAAGAATTTGTTAGTTCTTAGTTAATGAAGACACTTCTAATTCTGGACACCTGCTCTAGTTCATGCCATGAGTCTCAACAGGGTAGGAACTGGAGAACAAAAAGGATTTTAACGTATATTTGAAAGTGTGTTTCTTGTAATTCTTATGTTGGAGTCTCCTAGGGCCTGATCCAAAGCCCACTGAAATCAGTGGGAGTCTTTCCAGTGACTTCAGTGGGTTTTAGATCAGAGTGTTATGATTTTCCTGGGGCGGGTGGGGGGGGGAAGGACAGGAAGCAAGTTATTGCATTTATAAAATACATTTTTTCCTATAGCCATTGAGCTCTTTTTGCAATAACATGTTTTCACTGGCTCATTTTTACTAACATAATCACTTCACATTTGAACTTTGGGGAAGGAGCAACTTGGCCTTGGCAACAGGACCAGAAACAGACAGCTGGATCCAAAGCCACTCTGTATTAGCAATATTTGACAGCACCAGATCTAAAATTCACAGCGAAGATCATAATGCGACCTAACCAGAATCCAGGATCTAAATACCTCAGAACTCTGTGAATGTTCAGATTTGGAGTTGCCTATGAAACTCACACCTTTGACACCACCTTTACTAGTCAGAGAAAAATCACAACATGCATTGAGGTTCAGCTTCTGCAAAGAGAATCATAGGAGTGGCCTCCTGCACCTTCACGGAGCCTCACTTAAGTCAATGAGGTGTTGCACAGGCACAGTTGCACACACAGTTTCCTGTACAGGGACAGGATCAATTTATATAGTGGAAGTCACACATTTGTTTCCTTCTGCTTTCCCGACTGACTGAGACTACCCCCGTGTTTCTCTCATGGTATGTAGGTGCTCATTTTCTTAGGTGGATATCCCCTATGCACCAGATACAAACCAAATCAAGAATTTTTTCCTTAATGCTTGTCTATAGGAGGAACTGACCAAAATAGCTATTCTGGAATATGCTAAAACCAGGAAAAGGCACCCTTATCCTCCCCTCCCCCCACCCCACACACAAAAGTGTCCACACAGGGTACTATTCTGCAATATCTATTGCAATTTAAATTTACACCTTATTTTATTCCAGTATAATTTCATTGTTTACCCAAGCCCTACGAAAGATCTCCCAAAAACAATCAAAATTCACAGCTATTTTACATTATAGTGCACACCATCAGTGATGCGTCTTTACAATTAATTTTAACATATACTCATGAAAACGTTTGCAGTGAGATGTTATAAGTAGCAGCAGAACACATTCCAGGGGCACTTAAATACTGAAATATATACTTTGCTGTTCTGCAACCGTGGTCTGAAGAGACATTGCTGATGGTCTGTAGATTCAAATATTTTAAGAGCCAGACAATTGGGGCTGGCCTTTGAGGAGAGCAAGTTGGGTTATGGGAAGATATTTCTCTTATTAAGTGGTTCACAGAATGTAAAGGTTTAAGAACCACTTTAGAAACACTCCTGCACAGTAGTAAACAATTCTAAACAAAATTTAAAACAAACAATCTAAAAGGAAACGAGGGCACACACACACACACACACACACACAGAAAGAGAGCATGCAAGAGCGCCATGCTTTTACACTATGTCTTTTGTGTTAATGTGTATTTTGGGGGCATTTCTTCCCATTGCCTTTTCGTAAGGCACCTTTAGGAGAATCAAAAAACTTTCTAGCTGCAATCCCATTATTTGTCTTCAGCTGGGTTCCAGTGGATCCTCTGTTTCCGGTTGATCTGATTCTTTAAAATATTAAGTACACTAGCGCTGATGCAAAACAAAAATACCTATTTCACTTGTCTGTAAGCTGAAGAATGAGGTGATGAGGCAGGCTGTCTGTATTCCAGAAGATGCCTCATCTGGGATTTGGTGGAGAGGAAAGTTTCATCTGCACCTGAAGTTCTAATGGCTAGACAATAGGCTACCTGGCTTTTCAGCAAAAACCCTAAACGGCAGTGTGGTCTCCCAAGACGACAGCACAATGTGGGGGAAGAGAGAGGAGAGGATTTAATGGAGAAATACATCAATAGGAGGTGGGAGCCCACGTTTATTATGCTTCTATAAACCCAACCCATAATCTGCACTTTTGGATGTTCTCCAATATCCAGTATTAGTTTAGGGAAGAAGAAATTGAATAACGCCTAAGGAAGTGGTTCTCAACCAGGGGCATGCATCCCCCTGGAAGACCTCTGCATACCCCCAGGGGTTACATCAACTCATCTAGGTATTTGCCTAGTTTTACAACATGCTACATAAAAAGGACTCGTTAAGTCAGTTGAAATGAAAATTTCATACAACGACTTGCTGCTTGATATATTATACACTGAAGTGTAAGTACATTTATATTCCAATGGATTTATTTTATTATTATATAGTAAAAATGAGAAAGTAAGCAATTTTTCAGTAATACTGTGTTGTGACACTTTTGTATTTTTATGTCTGATTTTGTAAGCAAGTACTTTTTAAGTGAGGTGAAACTTGGGGGTACACAAGACAAATCAGACTCCTGAAAGGGGTACAGTAGTCTGGAAAAATTGAGAGCCACTGTCCTAAAGGATCTATTCTTGACACAATCTTATTTAACATCTTACCTCACAAAAGTAAGATTTTAAATAAATATCTGAATAGCTGCAAGCTTTAAAAAAGAACTCATGGCAATAACAAACAAAAAATTAATCTACGATGTTTGCCATGCAATATGGCCAGAAAATAAAAACAAGCAACCAAAAGTCAGTTAATGCTATTTCAGGCGGCATATGCAGAGGCCACTCCATGGACTAAAGAAGTGATTGTCCTCCTCTGTACATCACTAGTAAGACAGTACCTGTCTGAGGACTTCTATCTTGCGGGACAACAGCAGAAGAGGAAAACAAATCAGTCCCTCCAGAACTTTATGAAGAAAGCTTAAAATACATAGTTTAACTAAATTACAGCTATGCAAAACATGATCAACTAAGTAAATGAAGGTCAAGACTCAAAGATAAAGAAATTATTGCAGATGGTCAGAAGTGTATAATTAGGAATGAATGGGCTAAAACTGAGCATAAGAAAACAAGCTATAAAAATCAGGAACAAATTCTTAGCAGCAAAATCTATTACTGTACAGAATATTCTTGCCTAGGGAAGCCCAACAATGTGAAAATTAAATCTGGACTAAGACACACAGATGCCATGGTGATAATCACGTTAGTACAAAAACAAGACAAAATACTTGAGAACACACCATACTCTTTCACTGACTGGAAAGAGGATATGATTTCACACGTTTTTTACATTTGTTTTCTGATTCTATTCAATGACCACAGATTGGATATACATTTCCATGTCACATATGCTTTTGGATAGTATTTGGGTGTGCTAATAAATCTGAAAAGCCTTTACTGGATTTAGGCTTTGCAAGGATTCAGGAGTGATTCTCCTGAACCCATTACTAAGAGGATGGCTGAGTCAATTGAAGGAGTCAATTCCTTTTTCATTCTTGAGCCTTGTTTCGCCCCCATGTTATGCTGTCCACATTCAAATGTCTTACCAAAATTTACTTCCATTGTAACTCATTTATTGGGAGCACACAGGAGGGCTAGGGAAAAGTGGCTGTATTATCTATTCTGAATATACTATTAAAGTGAGCAAATTGTCTGGACAAGAATGCATTTGATTATGTGATGGAGCACTAGAGAAAGTCTACTCTGTGATGATTTGAACAGTGACTTCTTATAAAACCAGAGAACTGCATATAAAAAGGAATTATGAGCCCTATTCTGAAGCTTAGAAATACTGTACCTTATTTCCAAGGTTATAACAAGAAAGCAGTTACTTTTCCTATGACTTTGTTTCATTTAGTTACAAGGCAACTGGATGCACTGAACCTCAACAAACACCTATGTCAGAATTGATGTTTAACTAACTGCCTGATTAAACCTAATTACCATCTTATCCGAGGCATTCACTGCTCACTGTTACCATTTTGCAACATTAGTTAATGTGATTACTTAACAGATCATCTGTTACTGTAGGTGTTATATATTTTAGTTTTACTTTCACTACATTTCTATTGAGAACACTGGCCCTGGATATCAGGACACATACAGGGTACGGTAGGTTGCAAGATTATGGGGCAAAAAGGTATGCCTCTGTGCTTTCCAAACCCCAAGGCTATCATGCACCAGTTCAGCGTCCAATGCAACATAAAGTCAGGGATCAACAGAGCATGGCAATGCTTGGGCCACCTCTCCTCTCCTCATCCCTGCCTTTATCATGTTGAGGGACAGGGAGATAGTGGAGTAAATTCTGCTCCCAGCTTTATCACACGTAGGGATTCCCCTGTGTTGGAGGAACCTAATCCATGCACTGACATACCTCTTTTGCCTTGAACAAGCCATTTACCCACTATCTCTGTCCTCCTAGAAATACTAGTATAACATTCACATACCTCATTAATTCTCACAATGCCCCTGTGAGTTAGTGTTTGTAAAACACTTAAGGAGTAAGCTCCTGATATCACCTACTGAGGAAAGAAGGTGGTACAAAGAGCCTTCTCCTCCTCTCCCATCTCCTGCAATTCTAGGCATAAAATTCAGTGCAGGAAGCACAAAGTACTGTTTGAAATCTCCCAGATCATCAGTGGAGGCATCTGCATTCTGAATCAGTGATTCTGCTAACTTGTTTGCAGGGTTATTATAGCTATGTTGGATCCAGGATATTCAAGAGACACAGTAGGTGAAGTAATATCTTTTATTGGACTTCTCCCAAACCCAAAGAGCAGCTCTGATTAAGCTCAAATGCTTGTCTCTTTCACCAACAAAGTTGTTCCAAAAAAAGATATTGCCTCAACCACCTGATTCTGCTAATAATTCTCATCTCATGAATTCAATAAGCAGTTTAGCATCATTGAAAAGACTTTGTGCCCACCAGAATCTTGATAAATACATGTTCTAGTTATTGTGAGTTCTCTCTCCTCTTGTTAAGGATTGCGAAGAAGTTACAGAGGCTGAATGCATGATGAAACAGATGTTATGTCATATTTTAGATACTGGGTGTAGTACACTGACTAGCTATCTGATTATTCTTGTTTTCCTTTAAAAGTGGAAGTTACAAAACAACATTATATACACCTCTGTATATTAGAAAGAGCTCAGAATTCATAGCAATATTTAGTAGTTTATCTCAGACCATGAATTAGATAGTAAAACCTTCCACCAGAAACACGAAACAGAATCTCTCGGAGATTCCTCAGTAAATGTACATTAAGGAAGTGAAGCCCCATAACCCCCTAGCAGTTCCCAGCTACTGCATTATGGATTATGTGGCACTAACTGCCCCTGCCTTAATCTAGCAGTGGTTGCTCTATGGCATCGGGAGTTTCACCTCTCCCTGTGGTCTAAGCGTAGAGAGAGGCTGATGCATTCCACTACCCTCCAGTGACCTGGCTATGTCACTCCCCACTTAGTATCCTCCCTGAAGTTGAGGAAGAGGGGTGTAGTTGTCACTTGTTGCCATTGAAAATACGAAGAAAGCAATCTACTGAATCAGGACCAGGACAGATCTTGGAAACCACTAGTTCCACAGAAATGTCAAGAGGCTCAGGAGGGGAAGTTTCTTGGAGGCCTGGATTCAGTATCCATCTTCCAAGGGAGCCATCATAAGATTGTTACAAGCCAACTTCTGTAAACTCATTCTGCAGGGTCTGTTACATATAGCCCACAGAAACCAAAACCCACAGGGCTTATTCTCCCTATTTTCAAACTATAAGCATTTGGAAGTCAGCCACCTCTCCCAAGGCAGATCAGTTTCTCAAATCTATACTCAGGATAGCTTGTCAATATGAGTTTCCCCAAGAGATCCACCACCAACAGAAACTAACAAGAGAATCTCTGATGCCACCTGTCTTGTGTCTTATAGTTCTGTCATGGTTTCTTACTATTTGGCCTAAATTTTCCATTGGAAGCTGGTGGCTTCTGAAAGCATGTAGGCAAATTTGAGAATAATTAGGGTTATTCAAAAAACATGCAAGGCCAACCCATCTTACCCCACCCTTCAAAAACCCTTAATTTTTACTCCCATATCCAACATCTAAAAATTAAACATTAAAAAAAATTCTCCTCATGACTGCCCATCATCTTACATGGGCTGTTCATTGATATTGTTGTGCCATTGGCCTATCAAGCAGCTAGTCGCTCACATTTTCAGTGCTGGTTCTCAAATAATGAGCTCTCAAACTAGCTGCTAAGCACCTGTCCCCTATCAAAGAGATTGCGTAAGATGAGGGTGTGCAGCACATCTTATGTATTTAGATAACCACTTTTTTGTAATTACTATTACATGACTATGAATACAAATGTGTGTCATGCTTCACCTGCCTACGTGACTGCTAGATTAAGTAAATGATTAATGGCTTTAGTATGTCTTGTCATCATGCATAACTAATCCAAAAAGTACATTCTGCTTCCCTTGACCTACTGAAGAGGGGCTGCATGCCCCAAACAGATGGCACATCAGCATAATGGTGTGAACTCAAATCAATCCCAGAATAGAGGTAATTTAAATCGCACCATTTAAAATGTTCTCCTGTCACCAATTTGTAATTTTGTTCCTACATTTCCTTGTGTTTTGTTTGTGGTTTTGGTAGCGAACATCCACAAGGAATGCTACAACTTCAACTTTTAATAACTGGAAAACAAATGAAAGTAAATATTAAATTTAAAATTAAGACTTTTGCCTTGTAATGCACAGGGTTTTGTACAGGCATAAACAGACATATCAGGCACAGCTATAGACTGCTGTAACAAACATATGGTTTCAACAGTTCTAGTCTGATTCTATGTAAGGATCAACTCTTAAAATACGGCAACAAGTTAGAACATGTTCTACATTGTGTCCTACTTTCAGGGAATTAAGAGTTTCTTCATTTCCCACTATAGTCTCAGTCTATCAAAGTCTAGAATTTCCTGTGGCTCCATTTCCTGTGGCTCCATAAAGCTGGATTTTTTTTAATAGCAACATCTGTATACAAAAGTATGGACACTCAGCTAACAAATCTGGTTGCTGGCTAAGTAGTCTTCTTTTACATCCTTATTCCATGCTTCATTATCAAATTGCTCTATAGTTTGGTTTTGCATAAATTATCCAAACAAGAGAGAAAAAACTGAAGCCCTAACCCATTTGAATGAAACCATAGCCTTATATATGCCTGTTATTACAATTATAGTTGTCCATGTCTTGAGCTTCAGTCTGGCTCTTTGCAATGCTTTGGCAGCACAAAAAGCCCAGGAATAGCCAAGTCTCCCTAGTTAGGTATTCTCCAGCTGGAATGAAGCTGACATCCAACTCCTATGGTCCCTCTCCACGACAGACCCCAACGCAGCACGGGGGCCAAGAGGGAGGAGCGTGATGGAAACAGGAAGGGAGTGTGGCCAGAACACAATTCCCATCTGGTGGATAGCCCTTTATCAGCTGATATAGTTTTAGAGCACACTAAATATACTGTGGCCAGGACTGGAGTAGAACAGGTCCCCGAATCAAGGAGCCACAGCCAGCTTTCTGGGGATCCCCCTCTCAGCAAAGCAAAACTGCTCTATAGTAACATCTGTGGACACTGAACATTAGAGACAATAGGTACGAACAGGTTTGAACTATTCTTGTAATGATAAAGACTCTACATTTGAAACTAAAAGCTAAAATCAGAGTCAATAGAACTGATGTTCCTCTGTGGGCCTTACATCCAGGGATCTTTATGACCTCTACAAAGCAATAATTCTCTGACAGCTGAGTGACAGTGCAACATTTGCTTTGGGCTTGGATCAGAACTGGAGATTAAAAGGACAGATTGACACAAGGGGGATCCAATTAACACCCCCATAGGGACATCTGCATTGAACGGGGTAATTCATTCTGTTGGAAAGCAAGCTTGCAGTGCTGTCTCCACCTTTCTTGGTGATTCCACTACAGGAAGGCAACTTTAAATGTCATACTTCACAATTTTCAAACAAGCAATACAATTGTTCCTCTGACAACAAACCTTCTAGTAGGTCCCAAAGAGTTGGCTTTATCATCAGTTACATTTTGATTTGTTTTAGATGTTTCAGTCAGGATTGCGTGTGCCTTGCAGTCCTGGAGAGAGAGATTAAAAAGGTGCATTAAGTAGATTGTCAAAACTGAAAAAAAAGTTAAATTGTCATTCAAAATTTCCTTCCATGCCCCCCTTTTTAATCCAAATTTAAAACTTCTATGAATACACATAAAAAAATTTGACTTTACAAAATTGCATCTAGCTCTAGTGAGACTGTAGTGAGGCTGAGTGGCTTCCCTCTGAGCTGGAGAGCGAGGGACCCTTACACTCCCCTTGGAGGGCGAAGCCTAGATCGCCCTCTCTCCCTTCGCCGGAAGTACCGAGGCATGGCCGAAAGTATAAAAGGCTGACCCTGCAGCACAATTGGATGGGAGCCTGCGGAGGAGAAGGACGCTCTGCCGGTTTGGCCGAAAGGAATGGGCAATGGGAGTTTCAGGCTTAGATCTGTGGCTAAAATCTAGCCCATGTTTAATATTAACATTTTCTACATATTATCTCCACATGGTAATTAGTGTTAGTTATCACCACTTCTTTTGCCACACATCATCATAATTTTGAACTTTGCTTCTCCAAATACAGTTGCCACAACACAACTTTGCTTCTCCAAATACAGTTGCCACAACAGTAAAAATAACTTGAACTTTTTTTTTTAAGTTGAGCTGTGTAAAGATGACAAGTTCCTGAAAATTGCCAGCATAGTCCTTTTAGGAAATACTTGAATACTTGGTGTTTGCTCACTATGAGTTTATGCTATTATGATGAAAAACAGCCCAAAGAGAAAAGTGCTCTGGAACTTCTGTGTTGTACTGTGAATGGCAAGCAAGTACATGTGCTAAATAGTGTAATGGGAAAGCATAGCAATTAGACTGGCTATCACAGATGTTCTCTGTAACTTTACTTTTTTTGAGATACCATGGAGATGAGGATGGATGTACACATCTGAATTTTTTCCCTTGGAGCTGCAAGCTGCTTATAAAATGATGAGGTAAAAGCATACACTAGCCTCTCTTGGCAAAAGCTGAGCATTCATGGCTGAACTTCTGTTTTCATAGACAAGGACATATCCAAATATTCATACTGATCAGACAGGCCCAAAGTCCAGAGTCTGGTCAAAGACTGAGGCTCAGACAGTGAACAGGACAAATATGAGGTAATCTTGTTTTTCTTTAGGATGGTTAGCAGAAACCCAGGTGCAAGCAAATAATTGGGACCTTTATCTTCAACCGCAAATAGACCACGTGGCTGTGTGAGGCCCAGCCTTTGAAAACTTAGGGGCACTTCTCTTCAAGGGAAGATAATGATGTTTTTCTCGCATGAGAATCCAGGGTCATAGAAAGACCAAGGCTATAGGCATAAAATAATGAGGCCCTTCCTATTCCTCCCTCCACAGATGTCAGTCTCTGGTTCTCAAACACAAAGCAACTTTATAACTTTATGCCACATGTCTTTTAATGCTCTTGTGTTCTATTTCCAGAGATATATACCTAATGGACAATCAAGGAAGCTGCTCCATTCCTATGGATCCCAAATGAGGATTCAACATATCTACATATTTTTATAATTAACTAACACACTTTATAGACTGTTTAAAGAAAAACACCTGTGTACTAATCATATATGTTAACCTGAAACTATGGGCGGAGATATGATGTAACCTCTTGACCATTGGTTTCTGCGTCATCTTGTCTTGCTGGTTGAGCCTATCCGGGACTCAGAACTGTCCCTGATTTCTTCCCTCCGCCCATGTTAAAATTCAATATAACCTGCTGTAATTAAATGATTGACAGTGTCTCTAAGCCACAAACGAAGTGACACTCTGCCAGCACTGAGTGTAATAAACCCACGTGCTTGATTCTACAGTGTCTGTTTTCATTCCTTCAGTAGGATTACTTGTGGAGTAAGGTACTACTGACCATGACTAAAGGTGGTGGAATCAGGCCCATAAAAATAAGCATTTCCAGATGCTTATATGTATTATTAATCATTTGTATTACAGCAGTGGACATTAAATCATACATGTAGCTGTGACAGCTGGCCATGTACCTTGGCGACTTTCTGAAAATAAAAGTATTACTGACATTCAGCATCCACTATGACAAGCTTCTAGGAGATCAAGGTGGGTATCACACAAACAAACATCGAAATAACATCAGTGTTCGCACCCCACAAGAGCCAGCCATAGGAAGACAAAAGCATTCAGCTCCTTGTGCATGGAGGTGAATGCTGAAAGCAAGCTGATCTTTTGGCCACAATTCTTAACTGCCTTTGGTTCCACTTGGGAAAAGCTAAGTAAGGTTTCATGCCTGCTGGAAACAAGTAATACAAACCATGACCAATACAAATTCCTGTATTTGTGATCATAGAATCATAGAATCTCAGGGTTGGAAGGGACCTCAGGAGGTCATCTAGTCCAACCCCCTGCTCAAAGCAGGACCAACCCCAACTAGATCATCCCAGCCAGGGCTTTGTCAAGCCTGACCTTAAAAACCTCTAAGGACCGAGATTCCACCACCTCCCTAGGTAACCCATTCCAGTGCTTCACCACCCTACTAATGAAAAAGTTTTTCCTAATATCCAACCTAAACCTCCCCCTCTGCAACTTGAGACCATTACTCCTTGTTCTGTCATCTTCTACCACTGAGAACAGTCTAGATCCATCCTCTTTGGAACCCCCTTTTAGGTAGTTGAAAGCAGCTATCAAATCCCCCCTCACTCTTCTCTTCTGCAGGCTAAACAATCCCAGTTCCCTCAGCCTCTCCTCATAAGTCATGTGCTCCAGCCCCCTAATCATTTTTGTTGCCCTCTGATGATGATTCAGGATAGCTTCAATACAAACTTTTTAAATGTTTTTAAAAGTTTTAAACCCTTTAAAAATTCAAGATTTTTCATAGAAAATTACATTAATGTCGGAAACAGGAATTTATTCCTATTGAAAAAAAAACCCATATATAGGGTGGAATTTGCAGAAGTGCTCAACCTAATACTGCTTTGATGGAAGTCAGTGGCAAAACTTCCATCAACTTCAATTAGATCAGAGTTAGGCCAATGCTGACTACTTGTGAAACTCCCTGTACTAAGCTATCATAGAATTGACTAATAACTGACACACACAGACTTTGTATTTATCTGTATACTTACCACAGAAATGAAATAGCATTGGGAAAAGAAAAATCAGGTCATGACAGAAATGCCAAGGTCACTGAAATCTTTTTACAGAAACCTTAGTATGAGGATGCAGAGTCCAAATTGTCCTAGATACAGTCAAGGCCCAAGTGATTATGGGTTCCCAAGTACTTACTGTATCAAATATAAACATCAGATGGAAGATGATTCATGTGAAGTTGCAGATACTTGAGAACTCAACACAAAAACAGTTTCATCTGTACATAACTTGTGACATTAACCAGAGCAAGTGAGGAAAATAACAACTATAAACAACCAAAGACTAGAGCTGGTCAATAATTTTCTATTGAAATGTTTGTTATAAAAATGTAGTTTCCACAAAAATCAAATTTTCAGGAAAAATTCAATTTTCAGCTAACTTTTTCAAATTTCTCTTGAGACAACTGTAAAATATTTTGCTTTGGGCTGACTCAACCCAAATTGAAACATATTGGTTTGTTGAACTGAATTGATACTCAGTAATATTGAACTGAGCCAAAATGTATCTGCTTGTGCTACTATGATGCCTCATGTCTCCATTCTCCTCTACGGGCCAAACTTCCTTGCAGGACTACACCTCTCGCTAATACACTGAGGTCTTTCCTCTGTTTGAACTATCATGATTCATCGTGGTGTCAGGGGAGATTTTGTCAGCCCCAGCAAAATGCCGAGGTAACTGGAATATCAATCATCATGCTTATTGCCAAAAGCAGCTATAAGGCCTTTCTAGCAGTATTAGCATAACTAGGCAAGCCGGAGGGGAGCAAGTTGAATGACTATGACCCTGCAGCCATCCTGTTCAGTTTGCTTTCAAAATTGCTGAAGTATACAGCTTTGAAAAACAGGAAGTCTGGCTATATTTGATGTAGAAACACAGCTGTACAACTAACAGCTTAAAATCACAACTTTTTTCCCCTTTTATTTTAACACTTTTGATTGACATGTTATTGTAACATTTTAAGCATCAAAAGCGGGGAAATGTCTGGGACAAGTGGACTCTTCGGTGACTCCATCTAAGATCACCAGAAGCAGATGGAAGAACCAGCGACCGGAAATCTGTTGTTGACCCACGCAAGGACCACGCCGGACCTTGGGGATAACTATAGATTTCGGGAAGCGACAAAGGGTCCTGTGGCACCTTATAGACTAACAGAGGTATTGAAACATAAGCTTTTGTGGGTGAATACCCACTTCTAAGCTTATGCTTCAATACCTCTGTTAGTCTATAAGGTGCCACAGGACCCTTTGTCGCTTCTACAGATCCAGACTAACATGGCTACCCCTCTGATACTATAGATTTCGGGTGCTCTAATCCGTTGCTTGTGTGCATATGTGCTGAAGAATAAATAAAGTAAAAGCTTTAAAGTGAAAGCACTCTGGTTTGTACTATTTATACCAACCATTCATCAGATGGACATGCTGTGTCCCCATTGATTTATTTCCTGACATCACCTTATAAAGAGTAAATCAAGAGCTTTGGGTTCAGAAAACCCTGGTTAACAATGGGAGTACCATGACCACAGCACATTATGGGAGACATAGTCCAGCTAAGGAGCCCACCTTATATAGGAGAATGGGGCATGCAATATACAAGCTATAGCTCCCCCGAGGGACTGATAGCACCAGTGGACAGATTGGGTCAGTTGGATATCAAGACATTGACATTTCTGAATTGAAATATTTCAGAGCTTCCCATTAAAAAAAATGATTCATACCAATTTGGGGCACACAAATTTCAGAACAATGAAATTTACCACTGGATGAAAACTGATATTTTGACCAGCTTGACAAAGGAGATTTTGGAATTATTTATTGAACACAGAGAATAAAAATATCTAGACTGTAACTCTGTCAAGTGAATTCACCTGGTAATATTGCAGCGGAACACACAGACCCTATATAAGAAGTACTTATTCACTTTAGATGTACCTTAAACCAAAAATGGAACAACTAAAATAAAAGCTGAAATCCAAGTAAAAATAAAAGTTAATATACCAAATCAGAGGTACTATGTTAGAGAAGATATGGTTTGTACTCATGCAGTCTGGGGTATGGTTGAATGCAGCTGTTGCTTGGTACAGGTTCACTTTAAAAAAAAAGAAATCTAGAAAGGGACGCCTGGATCACTCCAGCTGTTAGGTATTGTAGAATCACTGAATTCAGTAAAGCTAGACTGTTTCTCTATCCTGTGCACAAGTACTGAATCCTTAACTTGACAAGGTAGACAAAACACCAATGTGTGGTGGCAGGGAGTCTGAGGATAATTGTTAGCTGCTTGCTTGCTTGCAGGAAGGATCACATTTTCTTCAAAAGACTGAAAGCAAAAGGCAATATGCAACACCATAAAGTATTACTTAACTTGGTACAGTTAATGTTCCATTTTCAGAGAGAAGCAGCAGCAGCAACCTTGATGTTGAAACTTTAAATGCTGCTTTTGAAATTGTGAAGCATTTTCCTTTTAAATTCTCAACCCACAGTTCAAGTGGCAGGATGTTTAAAGCAACAGGAAATGCTACTTCCTGTATTTTTTTCCAATGGGATGAACTTGAAATTTGAAAAATAATATGATAATTCAGCAGAAAGATGCGATGTGAGTAATAGGGTGCATTGCAAGTTTCTTGGCTGTGCTAATTCCCATCTTCCTGTTAAAAGGAGAGGTTGAGTATGAAGAAACAGGATAGGTATGCTCAGAGGTTGTTTGTTTTTGATAATTCAGAAAAAAAGGGCCCTTTACAAGTAATAGCCTATATTGCCCAGCTTCCTAAGTGCTGGAAGAATTCTCACCTTGTCACTAAAAAGGAAAGAGGTTTAATACGTAGCTGTGGGGCATATGAACAGAGTGGCATTCACCTTGTATCCATGAGGTTTTAATAAGTGAGTTGCCAGGAGAAGAGTAAGGAAATGAGGGAGATTTTTTGTTGGATTTTTTTTAACAGCTCATATTGTTGTTAATTCCTCTGGACAGGAACCTGACATGTGTTATTCATTTGTAAAGCTCTATAATGCCCGCACATGGCACTGTATAAAAAATAAATACAATTCTTGTAAAATCCATAGACCTTGCTGCCATTTATGGTCTGATGGCAGCAAGATCTGACCTCTAGGTACTGTACTCACGTCACATTTCTTTCTTACTGAAAGCTTGACAGAACATAATTATGGTTTGGATTGTGTTTACATCTATGGCATGAAACATCATTGTGTTTATTAAGTCCTACGTGGTTTTGCACAAGATGGACCTTATTATATAAAGATGCAATGTTTTCATTTAGTTTATAAAGTTCATCTTAGAACTAAATATCTAGGAAAAGTTGTTTTTCCATCAATACTTATGTTTTTTCTTGATATTAGCTGTAATGGTCTGAGTATGCTGTTTTACACTACTCTTTGCAAACCGCTGTGCAAACTCACCAGCCAAGGAAGGAAACCTAAACCCTGAGCTGCGGGTCACTGCACACCCTTTTCAGATCTTGCTTTGTTTCCAAAATCAAAACCAGGACAAAAATATCAGCTCAAACTAATGAATAATAAACACCCAAGGCCTTCCCAGCTTCAGCCAGTGAGGAGGAGAGATGTTCATATTCTTCCCTTGAATATTGTGGTGCACAGATTCATAGATTCATAGATTCTAGGGCTGGAAGGGACCTCGAGAGGTCATCGAGTCCAGCCCCCTGCCCTCATGGCAGGACCAATTACTGTCTAGGAAATATTCTTCCCTTTGCTCCAGAGTCCTTATTCTTTTTATACCCCACCCAGATCAGACATGTGATAGGCAGGAATCCATAATCCCCTACAAGCCAGGTCACTTTTATACCTTGTTACACTCCTGCTTTCTGGAGAACAGTGTCTTCCTTCAGGCACGAAGTTTCAAATTGCGTAAAGCTCAAAAGTAACAGGAAACCAGTCTCATATTCTAAAAACAGATCAATAGCCTTTTTAGCTAATTTTTAAACAGCTCAGAATTAGCTAAAGCCCTAGCCTCACAAATATCTGTACTCAGGCAGAACCCTACCCGAGTGTGGAGCTCATTGCAAGGCTGGGACAAAGTAGCCCTCCAAGTGGCGGGCAAATAATAACTGGATACTGTGGTCACTCCAAACATTGCGTGTCACTAGCAACTATTTCCAAGAAAATAGTAATAGTTAATTTCAGTTTAGGACACAAAATGCATATATGCAGGGCCGGCGCGCCCACTAGGCGACCCTAGGTGGTTGCCTAGGGCGCTGGGAGGACAACTGGCCGCGGCTCCCTGCCTCCCTCCCAGCTCCGCGGCTGAGCCGGAAGGGCGGCAGGGAGCCGGGAGGGGGGGGGGCAAGTGGCCGCGGCTGCCTGCCACCCTTCTGGCTCCGCGGCTGAGCCGGGAGTGGGGCAGCTGGCCGTGGCTGCCTGCCGCCCTCACGGCTCCGCGGCTGAGCCGGGAGGGCGCTGCAGGCGGGGGGGAGGCTGCCATGGGCGGGGGGCTGAGCTACTGGCCCGCAGGGGGGTGGGGTGGGGAGCCGCTGCAGGGGGACGGGACTGGCTGCTGCGGGGGGGGGGGATGTGTTAGCTGGGGGGGGCGCAGGGCTGGTGCAAGGAAGTTTCGCCTAGGGCGCAAATCTTCCTTGCACCGGCCCTGCATATATGCACATGGACTGGGTAAATCCATGACCCTAACCCACTACACCCATCATGTGCATGTGCAATTCAGATAGCTGGGATGTACTCTAAGTCCAAGACACTCTCATTGGTCTTGAAGTGACAGAACATTGAATATTTCTTTTTATCCCCCAGTTCTATTATTCACTGACATAAGAGGAAAGGTGTCTCACTTTCTTTCTAATGTTCACCACAGTAATAGCTATTGTGCCATTTTGGGACTCTAAAATTGGGAGTGACAAGTAATGTCATTGTTCATGTTCTCATCTGAAATAACTTTTTTTTTTTGGAAGAATATTGAAGATTTCTTTTGGTGGTAAATAGTATAGCTAACATGCAAGCAGCACAAAAGGTGGACTATCATTTTGAAGCTATTGATTTCATTATACACACTAGTCATTGCAAGTGTCCTGCCTCTAGTATACCTGAAAATTAACAAATAGATGGGAAACTGTAACAAATCCTAACAAATGGATATCCTTCCAACATTAATGTTCTTTAAAGCCTTCTGAGGATTCATCAGTCTCAGAAAGTAATCTCCCAACTTCATATATATACTTTCATCTTTTTCCCCCCAAAAGGCAGCTTGCACTCCATGGAGTGCCAACAGTAATCACTGTAACTCAATGTTATGCTGTAGTCTTTTAAACCAAATAATCTATATAGAAACAGCTCCAAATGTAGGCAGTCAAATAATTCAGTAAAATCATCCCTGAAACTTGGTTCATTTTGCAGAGGTATCTTTATGTTAAAAAAAAGGGTCATAGCACAGGTTAGAATGACATTTAACTAAAGTTACATTGCACTTTTGAGATGACCAATGAAGCATCTCATCTGTTGTTGGTAGCTAGCTAGATTATCAGCAGCACAAGAGGTAATATGAGTCACCAAAACAGATTTCCATTCTCTATAAACATCTAGTATTTTGGTTGCACAAGCAGTGTCCCTTTTGTGAGAAAGAGATTCCTTCCTCTCCCGGCTCCTCACACACTTTGTCCAGCAAGTAGGAAAACAAAAAATCTGAGTTGTTAGTGATTGAGGCATGTTATATACAATAGAACAAAATGGAATGTTATTGTATAAACAGATGAAGATAAGATATGGTATTGGAAAAAAGATTGTAAAATATACAATGACCAACAAATGATATCAAATACATTCATTTCCTATTTTATCTATAAATTGTATCACAGGTATCCCAATAAAGTGAGACATTATCTTAAAAACTAAATGTCCTTTAATCTAACCAGACTCCTCACACAGTTCTTGTTACCCAACAGCAGGCTATCTAAAGTGTCAGTCCAAAACACTTAATTTTAGTTTCTATTCCCCCCACCACTCCCAGCCTGTCCCAAGCCACATGCACCCACTACTCAGCTAATGAGTGTAAAATAAACTTATTACATTACCATAAGCATCTTGTTCATGGTCCATGTCAGCGTTTCTCAACCTCCTCTGTAGGAAAAGGGAACTAGTTGCATCCAACTTCAGCACACCATATGTTATTAAAGGCCTATCCATCTTATGCACATCATGGCCAGTCCTTTGTGCCCCCTCAGTGGGGTGCATATGTCACATTGGGAAACGCTGGCCTAGATACAAAGAAGTGCTCGGCATATTTCTCATGTCATCCGGCAACAGTATGGACATTTACAGTGAATAAATAATATGATCATATTATAGAACGAAAGCATGTTAATTTATAGCAGAGTGATTACAGCCTTTGTCATAGGGGTATTTGTATAATTAAAACAACATTCAACAGACAGCATATGAGCAGGTGTTTTATAGAAGCAAAGTTAGTTGCTATATGGTTTTTTATTTGTCTTCTCTTGCACATGGTATTCACAGCTACATGGCAAAAGTAAAAATCACTGATGAACAGAAGGTGCAAACTTAAGTCTGATAGTTAGAGCACGGCATTCAGATCAAGCCAGTATTTTATTCTTATAATCTACATGCAATGACCTTGATCACAAATTGTGACAAACAGAAGAAGGGAAATCTGAAATATATGTTCACTTGATCTGCCTTTCCTCTGTTTCACTTCTGCAGCCATTCTGCCATTCTAAAAGCTATTCCTTGCTATAGAACAATGGAAGTTTGGTTTGGGGATTCTGAACACATCTAACTACTATAAGCCATTGATCACCTCCTAGTCACTTTTCTGCTTACAACACTGGAGAGGTAGGGAAGTGTTAACCCTGTTTTACAATGGAAAACTGAGGCACAGAGAAGCTAAAGTGACTTGCCCCAGGTCACATATGAAAAGTCTGTGGATAAGCTGAGAATTGAGCCTAGATCTCCTGAGTCCCATTTTAGGGTCCTAACCACACCACCATTCTTCCTGCATAGCTGCATTACACTACGGTTAAGGACGAAGTTGGAGAGACTCAGTAGAATGTTATAGTTAAAAAAATAATTTCAGTGTGGAGGCTAATTTATGTTTCAATGTCTATGTTTATCTGCAGTATCAAACATGGAACAGGAGGAGGTGATAAGATTGTTAGCAAAGAAACCGATAATATTCATGGAAGAGGTTTCATTTTGCTTCCCCTAGGAATTTGAATTTTGTTGGCTATTTGTTACAGGATCCAAGGTTTGTGTGGAAGTGGTGAGGACGGGGAAGAGAGACTTTTGAGATAACTCATTTGATGCAATATCTGCCAGTAGATTTTGTAGAGGGTGTATTGCTCCTAACTACCTTTTGTCTGGTAATGCCAGTGTAAGGACTCTGAATGGGGAGCTCCAAGTTATGAACAGCTATGAGTCTGAACCATTTCCACCTCTTCCACAGGAGGTAGAGTAAAGTAAAGGTTGCTTTTATCCTTTGCTCCCCATATGAGAAAACATTATAGACTGATGCCTTCTACATGCCTTAATTATTTAACTTAACTGTACTATGATGCTTGAAAGAAATCTGGGAATTATAGATTTCATTTGAATTCTTAAATTAATTCGCCTTGGCCATATTTTGCACCATTTTGTGCTCTAAATCCCTGAAGTGATCCGATTTTATTGAAAAAATAGCAAATTAGTAATAAAAGAAAAAAAGTAAAAAAGTAATTGCAAAGATCACTATGATTATTTGTTAAAAGGGAATTTTAAATTTGCACAGATTTTTCACGCTCATCCACTTAGGGAATTGGAAAGATGTCATGTAATTTATCTAACCAATTCTGACTTGAAAGATTTGGGGGTCTGACCACGAGCTCCCAGTGTGACACTGTAGACAAAGAGCTAATGCAATCCAGGGATGCATAAACAGGAAAATCTTGAGTAGGAGTAGAGAGGTTATTTTACCTCTATTTGGCAATCATGTAACCACTGCTGGAATACTTTGCCCAGTTCTAGTGCCCCCAATTCAAGAAGGATGCTGATAAACTGGAGAGGGTTCACAGAAGAGCCACAAGAATATTTAAAGGATTAGAAAACGTGCCTTATAGTGATTGAGCTCTTTGAGTCTATTTAGCTTAAGACAGAGAAGGTTAAAGGGTAACTTGATCACAGTCTATAAGTATCTACATGGGGAACAAATGTTTAATAATGGGCTCTTCAGTCTAGAAGAGAAAGGTTAATGATCCAATGGCTGGAAATTGAAGTTAGACAGATTCAAACTGGAAATAAGGTGTACATTTTTGACAGGGGGAATAATGAACCATTGGAACAATTTACCAAGCAGCATGGTAGATTCTCCATTACTGATATTATTTTTAATACAAGATTGGATATTTTCCTAAAAGATTTATCTAAGAATTATTATGGGGAAGTTCTATGGCCTATGTTACACAGGAGGTCAGGTTAAGTATTACAATGGTCCCTTCTGGCATTCAAATCTATGAATATATGAAGTGATGCCATTTTCTATTTCCAGTTTTCAATGTTAGATGCTGTACTTTATAGCATATGTCCTACAGGAAATACAGAAGCTGAATACATCTGGCTCTGATATTGATGAAACTGAACTTTTCTTCACCTACTTAAAAAGATAAATTATATGGATAATTAAAGTTTGCTAATGAGTGGTAAAACATTAACAGCCTTTTACATCTCAGATGTATGGTGAAGGATCAAAAGAACAAGTTATTTATCAAAATACTTGTAATTACCTACAAAAAGAGTAGATAATGAAGAACTGTTTAGAATGTAATTATATATAGGTCAGTAATTTACATAAATATTTTTAAACTCTTAAATATAAGGAAAATATGCAGGCTCAGGGACTAGTGATGAAGAAGTCTTATTATGACAATAGGCTCATCAGTACCTAAGTTTATTATGGGTAATGTTGGGATTTTCATTATAAGACTCTTGTCAGTTATTTACCTAACCAGTACACAAAAATTGCTCAGACGTATACTTGACATAAAGATCAAGATTGTCACAGTTTATTACATTCAGGATTTTCATAATCCCAAATAGACATCCACTGATTATGAAGATATAAAACGGACATGCATAATTTAGATATATACATGTCTGATAGTGCAGATGTAATTTTTTATACATAGCCTTTACATGCAAAAACAAACTAGCCTCGTGTTTGTGAGCATTTCAAAACACATGAAGCAGATTCATCACGCTTAAGGCTATGATTTTGGCATAAGTATTTTTTATTAAAAGTCACGGACAAGACATGGGCAATGAACAATAAATCATGGATTTGTTGAAGCCCAAGCCCCACTATCCGGGGCTGAATTATTGGAATATTCAAGAAGTCACGGCAGTCTCATAAAAATCACAGAATCCGTGACCTCTGTGACAGATCTGTAACCTTAATCATGCTTGCTGGCATCATCTGTAGAGAGGAGGTAGCCAGATTTGTTCCAGGGCATCTGTCTACTAGACGTGGTATTGTCCTCTCCCCCTCCACTGCAATTCACAAGTATCGATCTTCTTGCTCACTGGTAGAACTTCCTTTACCCTGTCCAAAATAAGTTTGCCTTTCCTTCTTTGTCAACTATCCATGGGCAGATCAAAGTTTGTCAAAGGATATTAGCTGAATTTACTCACATTTTTATGTCTTAAAAATACCTCTATGGATTGATCATGAACAGTTTGCCACAAACATGCAATACTCAATGCTTAAAAACTGGGCTGTGTTGCTTGGCTCTCACTGATCAGAAGAGACACATGGACTACAAGTATCATTTGAGTGTATGAATGTGCAAAAGTTCACATGTATAAATTAAAAATTCAGTTGCCTCAGATATTAGTATGTATAACTATGCAATTCGGTTTCTGCAAATATGCATCAACTTGATCACTTAAATGTTTGTGGAAAAACAAACGTTAAAAGGCACAGCACATGACCAATCCACATCAGTTTAAATACCTGTTGTCACACTGTCTGGAGTGGCTCACTTCCATGACAGCCTACATCAGGGCAGACTGTCAAAAGCACGGCAGACAACCCAACTGGTAGTATGTTCTATAATTAGAATTCACCAACCCAGTACCAAATTTCAACTCCCAAAATACTACAATGGAGTCACAGACAATCCCCTTTAAACACTCCAGTCTATCTTGCCACCCAAGCAAGCTGGACTAAGTAATAGATGATCACTTACACCAAAAATCAAATATTCCAGGTTACACCCAGTCCCAGGAGGCCAGTCACTCACCCAGGTCAATTTGCATCCTAGATCTCAAAGACAAATACTGATAGCCAATTCTATAGTAAACTAACTAAAGGCTTTTTAAGCTAAGAAAAGGGAATGAGTTATTGAGAGGTTAAAGCAGGTAAACATATATATATATATATGTACAGGTGAGTGTCAGCCTATAATTTCAAAAGGTAGCAGAGATATAGTAATCTGCCAGTTTCCCAAAAGTCTTTTAGGGCTACCCAAGCTTCTCATTCAGTTATTCTGCCCTGTTAGAATCCAAGCCGTCTAGTGATAAAGAATTTTTCCTTGTCCACATTTATAGCTTCTCACAGAAACCAAGCTGACAGTAACAGTTCCCACACAGGTCCTTTCTTCATGGATAGAGGGAGGCGGAGGAAGGCATTTAAAGTCTTGATCCTTGATCTCACACATGACTCATTTGATTTAATGAACAGGATTTAACATCTTTTGTAAGAGATAATTTGCATTACCAGGCTTCATTCTCATTTGATGGGTTACTTAGTTACAGGGTCATGCTGATAAGTGTTTGCGGTTAACTATACCTCATGTTCTAATGTGAGAGAGAACAACACATGAAGCATCCTACATGCATTTTATAACACACTAAACACATTCTTATCAATTTGAGATCTAATATTTGTTTTGATAATGCTAACACATAGGTACACGAGACTGGTTTCCAGCTATGTATTTCTAAGTATTTCTTGAGGCCTGGAGCCTTGGCATGAGCTAACACCTGGTCTGCCAGCATCACAATGTGAGTAAATATTAATGGGAAACATATTGCACCATTCACCTAGATCTACCTGTAATGGAGAAACAATTTCGTCCTGGGACAATTGTTTTTCCTGTGGAATCAGCCAAGTACGAACAATTTGTGGTGCTCCCTCATCTCAAAATAGTCTTTTTTAGGAAATGAGAACAGTGGAACCCAGCTATAACGCAATAATTGGGGTCCAAAAAATTCTATAGTGGTAATTGCGGGGTCACGTTATAGTGGGGTTCCACTGTATTCAGAAGCTAGGGGTTTGCTGGAGCAGGAGGAGCAGGATGGCAAGAACCCCGGGGGCGCACCATGGCTGCAGGGAGAGTTGCGTCTGCTGCAGCCACTGGGGCATGGATCCGGAACGCCCCGCGCCTGCCGGACTCACCCCGCGCCTACCAGGGACAGAGGCGAGAACCCCGGGGATGTGCCGGGGCTGCAGGGAGAGTCGCTCCTGTTGCAGTCGCCGGGACATGAATCCCAAACGTCCCACGCCCACCGAACTTGCCCCACGCCCACCTCAGCTGCTGGGGCCAGACTTGCCCCACGTTATAACCCAATTCGCGTTATCGCGGGGAGCGTTATAGTGGGGTTTCACTGTATTCTAATGCAAGACTGAGGTCTGCAGGAGAACACTGATATACCATGGAGCTCAAGAGGGAAAGGGGAAACTGTTACCTATTTAGTTGCATTTATACAGGAAGTGAGCAAGGTGTGGTGGGGTAAGTACCACCAAGGACATCCCAATTTATGCTTTAAACGTGGCACAATAGCTTTGGAAGTGTTTCCACTGCAGCCGAACTGAGCATGTGGATGCCATATGCATAGAGTGCAACTCATATTGGGGTGTTACAAAATCAGTGCCCAGAGGCTTGGTACAATTATGCCAAAAGAAGGAGGAGGAACCAGTACAGAGACCCCCACGGTCCTAAGAAGCGCATGCACACACAAACAAAATTAGCTGATGAGCTGAAGAGGTTTGATGGGTGCGACTATCCTGAAAATACTAGCAAGGGAATGCTTGTACCAGCTAATGAGAGAGACCAGAGGGATCTGGCAGTCTGTGCTTATTGTTGCAAAAAGCAGAAAACTTGGGTGTCCTCCAGAAACCAGAACCAGAGAGCATTGATCAAGGTTGGGGGAAAGAGATCAGCCCATAAATCAGCTGCATCTGGGGCACAAACAGGCAAATTGTGCATGACTGAATGAAGGAGATGGAAGAGCCACAAGTACTAAACAGGAACCAGGAAAGGTAGCTGTCTTTGGCTATGAGAGAGATCAATGAAAGACATATTGCATAAATTTAGCTTAACAGGGAAATTTATGGTTTATTCTATAATTAGATTCACCAATCCAGTAACACAATAGCTTCTGTAATACCACACGGGTAAACAAGAAACCAAATATAGTCCCTTTTATGCATTCCAGCTCTTGGCTCCCACCTAGATAGAGTCTAATATAGTGAGGGGTTACTGAAAACCGGATTCACTATATGTGAGGTTCACCAATCCCAAAGGACCAGACACTTATCCCCAGGTCCATAAGTTTCAGATCTTATTCAATCATCATGCTGATGCCAATCTTTTAGTAACTAAAACTAAAAGTTTAATAATAAAAAAAAAAGAAAGAAGAGAATTCCAAATAGTTAAAAGATCAATATACATATCAGGGACTTCCAGGGTCCGTGGTTCAGGATAGCAGCAGTGATGGAATAAGCTGCTGGCTTGTAAAAAAATGTCTGGAAAAATCTCAACAGGTCAAAACCAAAAGGTAGCTTAGATGTAAAGTCTGCTAAAGTCTTTTCAAGAATTTTCCAGGTTATTCCAAATAATTATTTGGAAGATCTCCATCTTACAACTTATACTTTCCCTGTCCAAAGTTTAAGCAAACTAGAGATGGATCAGGCCCAAGGCTTTCCTTTATAGCTCTCTAGCAAGCTGACAAGTCTCTTGTCACAATAGGACCTTCCCCTGAGGAAGAATAGGCAGTGCAGATTAGCTTCCAAGCAATGGTACACAATCTTCTATTTCCTTTGTATTCACAGGTAAACTAGTTGCATTCATTCACACAAGGTAAATAGCTTGTACTTCATTATAGCATAGGTACTTACACTGAAAACAAAGTAGATAATATTCGTTTCCTGCAATATCTTACACCTTTGATCTTAAGGTTAACTGGACATAGTCACATATATAATTAAGGCAATTAAGACATGAAACAGAATTAGCATCTCCAAACTAATCTGGTTAGATTGTTAAACTTCTAACAAGATATATGTAAACACAAACAAATACACTTAGAAATCAAGGGTAGATGCTGTTACTACAAATAAATGAGTTGACGATTGCTAGTCTAGTATTTCTCTTTGCATAGGCACCGAGTTTTTCTTTTCCCCAGGGGTGCTCCATCCCCGGTCTGCCCCGAGGCCCTGCACCCACTCCACCTCTTCCTGTTCCTCCTCCCCCTCCCCAAGTCCCCACGTTCACTCTGTCTCTTCCTGGCACTGCTCCCCTCTCTCCCTGAGGCACCCACCCACTCATTGCTCTCCATCTTCCCTCAAACCCCTCCCCCAGCCTCCAATTAGCTAATCAGGGGTGGCACATCCAATCAGATGTGGCTGGTGGGTGCTGAGCACCCACTATTTTTTTCCCCCCCGTGGATGCTGCAGCCCCAGATCACCCACAGAGTTGACGCCTATGTCTCTTTGAAATTCACATACAAGTAGATTGTCTTGATTACATTTCAATGCCTCTTGTTGTTATGGGTCATACCCAGATTGGCTGGTCTATCAGTGTCACAATATACAAGAGACTTTCATGTAGAATTTACAAAGCCCTGGGTAACATCAAACTTCCACATTATATTACAAACTAGGAAGAGGCACTGGGACAATCAGCTGCTATAGAGAAGGATGGATATTTTCTAGTACAATTGGAAGATATAAGTAATATGTGACACATTGGAGCGCTAATAAGAGACTGAACTTTATTTCCTGGCCTTTATCACCTGAACTGGGTCAGGGTTAAAAAGGGCACAGGAGAGAGGTCAGTTTCCATTGAAGACAGTGTTTACTGTCACAATATCAACAAACAACTTATTGTGAAAGCAATATACATTTTCACTGTGGACACATAAGTTAGGTGGTAGGTCACACTTGCATCTATAGCAGTTTAGAGTAGAGACTGTTGACATCACATCTAGCAATGTACCATTATCCAATCATTATCAGTGTTAACTTTAGTTTAACATCAGTGCACTATTTTAACATTAAAATTTGTGTGACTTAAATAAAAACAGGATGGAATATTTAAACTGAATAGCCAGTGACCACTGGAAAAAAATTTGAAGTCCTTAATGGTTTGCAACAAAACATTTATATTATTTTTAAGCTAAATAATTAGAAGAATCTATATTAAAAATGTAAAACTTTCAGCCACAGTGGATAATCAGCTCACCATGAGCTCCTAGTGCAATTCTGTAGCCAAAAGAGCTAATGTGACCCGTAGTTGTATAAATAGGGGAACACTGGTAGGAGTACGAAGAGTGTATTACTGATGTACTTGGTGCAACTACTATTGGAATACTGTGTCCAGTTCCAGTGCCCACAATTCAAACAGGATGTTGTTCAGTTGGATAGGGTCAGAGCAGAGCTACAAGAACAATTAAAGGATTAGAAAACCTGAAATACGGTGACAAACTCCAGGAGCTCAATCTATTTATCTTGACAAAGAGAAGGTTAAGGGGTGATTTGATCACAGTCTACAAGTACCTACCAGGGCACAAATATTTGATAATGGGCTCTTCAATCTAGTGAAAAGCATAACAAGATCCAGTGAATGGAAGTTGAAGCTAGACAAACAGACTGAAAATAAGGAACAAGTTTATAAACAATGAGGGAAATTAGCCATTGGAACAACTTGATTGCATATTTTTGCTAAAAAGATTGTCTAGTTCAAACAGGACCTAATTCAGGGAAGTTCTATGACCAGTGTTTTGCAAGAGTTCAGACTAGATGATCACAGTAGTCCCATATGGGTAAATATGACTAACTGTGGGATTCAGCTACTGTCCCTGCCACAAAAGACACATGTAAACCATGCCGTCCAAGACACTTTGTTTTTAAGGGAGGAGAGAATCAGTTTTTATTCAAATTTGGGTGTTTCCTACAATCCAGTTTATTCCGAATAGAGGTAAAATGATATTTGTAAGTTAAATTTTAATTTACTTCATTTATGGTAATTTCACAGTACAAAGAACAAATGCTGATTGGAATAACAAATGGCTTAATTCATTTGTTTGCATGTACAAGAAGTGACTACCTACCATTCACTAGTAGTTTAAATAGGCATAAAAATTGTTCAGACAAGAAATTCAAACTTCTCTTTTCCAAAATATGGACTTAACATTTTCTCAGTTCAATTTTTTAATAGTCTAGTATGATCTTGTATAAGCCAGATGTATGTAGCAGAATTGTTAAAATCTGCTGTAACAGTTTATTTATAGAATCTGTGGTACACACAATCTTATTACAGCCTCATCTGTAATAATCGTATCATTTCATCTTTGTTCACCTAAATCTAAAGTGAGCCAGTCCAGCAGTGCAACAGCAGCAATAGTTTCCAATACTTTCCAAAGTAGTAGGTCCTAGATTCTGGTATCTCAAATAGGGAAAATAGGGACACCAAACTATATACAGTATTTAGGAAAAGACAAAGATTCATTCCTCAACTATATTATTAGTCACAGTGATAAGCTTGGCTATATTAGAGCTTATAATATTTAGTTTAAGTAAAAAATAAGCATTATATTTAGGGAGAACATTACTTCTTATAGTTCTCCTTTTTCTTGAATGCTGGCATATGGATAGTACAGTGGGTATTTGTAAAAGTAGGTAGACGATGTTGCCATTTTCCACATAACATACATTCACGTTAAAAATTGAAATGAATAACTTAAAAGTACAGATCAAGCCTCAAGACAAAGAAAGATGTGTTCCTCACACACCAACCCTCCCCTTTGTCAAGGTTCAATACAGTATAAAACTAAGCATTTTAAAGTGCTTTTGAGATACAGAAGAGATTTTAAAACAGCTAAAAAGCAGAGCTAAATAATAACTGTTACTTTGAAAGCATTAACAGACTTGACATTCTGAACCCTGTGTGTCAGAATTCTGTATAACATCTGAAAGTCCTCAAGGCATACATCTTGAGGTGGTAGATAGGACTCAGTAGAACAAGGTCAGCAGAATCCTCGGCCCAACAAGGCCCCCAAGCAATAGCAAGGTCATTCAAGACATGAAGGTCCAGAACTATGAAACATTATTCTAATAAGAGGTCTTATCAATAGGGTGTTTTAACAGAAACTCAGTGTAACCTTTCAAGCAAAGCAGGAAAAATATGACTTGAATGTTTATTTTGAGCAAGAAACCCTAGTACGATATTGAAAACTGACAAATGAGTTTGAAGTGATCTAATTTGAGGATCCTGGAGAAATATTTTGAAGTAATTCTGCAAGAGCAGAAGTCGCAGCCGAGCACAATTCCTTTAGGATGGTAAAAGCCAGGATTTCATTTCAGATGATAATGGCTAGATAGGAAGTAAGTCGGCATTGCTGAAATGTTTACCTATGATTTGTGCACACTAATGTAAAAACATACTGTTGATACTTCAATACTTGACTTTGTTCTCCCTTCCCCACTTGCTCCCAGGCTTGATTTTTTGTTTCAAGCACATATTGTGTCTTGTCTTTAATCCCTGGACTGGTTCTCTATCACAAATAGCAGCGCAAGGTAGGAAGGGGATGGAGGTAAGGAGGGAGTAGCCTTTACCGGCCCCTACTTCCTTCCTGGACAGATGGGTGGGAAGTGGGTAGGCAGGAGTAAGGAGTGGGTGAAGCTTTGGCTCTGATCCCTCTACCACAATGTGCAAGCTGAAGCTGCTCAGTCAGTATGGAGGGGGAAAAGTAAGCTGCACCAGACATAGGGTTGATGCAGATTAATTCTTCCTCTGTGCACAGGTGGAAACCAGCACCAGATTGTGCCTCAGACAGTCTGGTCCTGGAGCAGTGTAACTATGTGCCTCCTCTTCCTCAGGACTTGTGGCAGAGACTAACTCTTCCTATATGTCAGTACTGCACCTAGCACGATGGAGTCTCAATCTCAGTTGGGATCTTTAGGTATTGCCATAATACAAATAATCATGATCAATAGTATGAAACAATCAGAAATGTAGGGCTGGAAAGGACCTCAAGAGGTCATCAAGTCAATTTCCTTGCATTGAGGACCAAGTAAACCTAGAGAAATGATCCCTGACAGGTGTTTGTCCAACCTGTTCGTAAGCCTCTGGTAGCAATTCCACAGCCTCCCTTGGAAGCCTGTTCAGAATTTAGGTTTATATATCAATTATAAAATAATTTTACCCAAATATAATGAAATGTACCTCCTGATTCAAAAGGGTCCCATCTCATCTGCAGTGATTCAGACTTCCAATGTATATATTAGACCATAAATTGTTCAAAGCATTAAAGATATTAGTTGCGAGGCAAATGGGCTGGGGTCCAACAAGGCCATCTGATGGGAAGCTACAGAGGAAAGTGGTTGTGTTATACATGTAAATAAAGAAAGTGTCTATTGTCCAAAAATTCATTTGGCAGACATCTAGCCTGTATCATCTTCATTCAGACAGGATTGATACCAAGTTCTGAAAGATTTATCAGAGAGGATAAACATAAACCACAACATATTGTCAAGGATTAGAAGAGGTGAAGGAAGCCTATGGCTATTATAAAGCATAGGCATCAGGGCAGAATCTTAGGTAATCTGTATTTCATAACAACAAAGATCAGAAACGCATTTAGCTAGTGCTACACTGACAAACTGGCACTATTGAGGTAAACGGAAATAAAACCATGACAGTAGGGCCCAAAGTGTCTGTATAAGGCTTCAAGCATTTCAACAGAATACATCAATCAAAGACCAGTAAAAGATCAAGGAGAATTACAATTGAGAGCATACTAAACTCCAACCACTCCTGTATAGGAAAAGTCACCACAAACCTACCTCTCATTAAAATAATCTCATAATTTTGGCCTGATGCCTAGTTCTTATCTCATAATTTTATATAGTTTGGAAGTAAGACTGCATGTCTCATCGTTACGACAGAAAAAAAGGACATCTGAAATAAGGCAGTGATGCCCAGAGAGTAAATAATTCCCATTAAAGTGGCTGGGAATTTTAACTTTTTTTTTAATTATTTTTTTAAAGAGTAACTTGCTCTAACAACTGCCAGAGCTCCCTCTCATACTGACACATGATGATCTTTCACACAATTGAGCCACAAAGCTCTGTAAACTGCATTGCTCTATCATGAAACACTTTAGATCTGAAGTTTTCAAGGAGAGCAGAGAAAAGAGTTAGAGCATGGATCTGAGTTACGGAACTGTCACTAATTCTAGAAATATATTTATTATTAAATGAAAAACCTGTTAGTGTCACATTAAATTTCAACATAGCCACACAATCCAGTGTTCAGAAGCAATTCAAATTCAAAGTTCTCCCCAGACACCTTAACTGTACAATGACTAGGCTGACATACTTTTTGGCAACCATCTGTTTTACAGATTGAGATTAGCTGGTTTCTGATCCAGCAAAACTCCTAAAACTGTGAGTAGTCCCATTGACTTCAAATGATGTGCATGCTCACGTGATTTGCTAGAAAGAGGACTGCGTAAGGATATGGAAATATTTTGTGCATCAAGGGAATGACTTATAAACTCTTACTACTTGGGTTGGAATATGGAGGGACAATGTTTAGCGCCACGTAATGGAAGCTACAATGTAGATTCAGAATGGAGTGGTTTTGAGGGGACTGTCAGAACAGAAGTAGGTGAATGAAAGGTTTAAAGCCTTTGCTAGTGTCAGCTCTGTTGAATTATTGTTGTTAAAAAAACAAACCCTCATAACACAATCCAGACTAAAGTCAACATAAACTTCCAGATATGAATTTAAGTTCCTTAGCTGGACAGGTGGGTGGGAAGTGGGTAGGCAGAAGTGAGGAGTAGGTGAAGCTTTGGCTCTGATCCCTCCACCACAGTGTGCTAGCTGGAGCTGCTCAGTCATGTGGAGGGGGAAAGTAAGATGAACCAGACATAGGGTTGATGCAGATTAATTCTTCCTCTGTGCAAGGACTACATAAAGACTATTTATTTCCAATATAAAGGGGTCCCAAACTGTGGGCCACGACACAGTGCTTGGGGGTCCGCCACCACAAGTGCATTCTCCAGTCAAGATCTTAGTAAATCTTTAACTCCCCATCACTTGTGTAATCTAAGTGAAAGCCATATAAATGTAAAGCTTTGCGCTGTGTATGTTGGACAGAGTATAGAAAAAATATTTATTTATTTTAAAAAACAAGCTGCAATATGTCAAGTTTAATTCTCGTGAGTACAATGGTGTGTTTCACTGCAAGGTAACTTAGCAACATACACACAGTCTGGCATTTACAACTGTAAAAAACATCAAGCAGTATTTCAATCTGACATTTTTTTAAAAAATAAATTGATACAAGGAGAGTGTAGTGGTGGAGAAGATAATGAAAGTCCCAGACCAGCTACAGCTACATAAAATGAGCCAGCCAAAAATATAAAGAAAGCGTTAAGAAAATGTGATCACTCATACTTGGTTTGGATTCTCCTTTAGCAGATCAGATGAATACCTGTAGCTTCAGTGCATTATAACTGTTATTTAATATTTTTGCTTTACAATATTTGATTCTTTTCTAACTAGTAGAGAGTAGGGTTGGGTTGATTCTTTTCTAATTAGTAGAGAGTAGGGTTGGGTCTTTACTTACACAGCAGATTTTACACTAAAAAAAAACTAAACACAATTTAATATTCAAAGTTGGACCTATATTTTGTTTTAAAACCAAAAATCAACAACGTTTTTAAACACATTGTGTTAACATTGTTGTGTTGCTTACCATTCAGTTTTAAACACTGGACATTTATACACTGTGTTTTCCCTTTTTGACCACTACATTTTGCTCTGAACATTTTTTTTAAAGTGTAGTTTTATTAAAACTGTTTGGTTTCAAAGATCTTGAAGCATTTCTTTGAGTGCACGTTGCTAGGGATTTCTATCAGCCCAACTGTTTACATTAATTATTACATATGTTAATTAACTGTTTACATTAATTATTACATACAAATAAACCATAACTTTCTAATTAAACTAAGTGAATAATTTTCTTCAGGAAGTGTTAATAGTGGGCTACAGTGCCTACTGCAGCTGCACAGGTGGGCCTCGGGGGAAAAAGTTTGGGAACCCCTGTCCTATAGCACTGATTATTATAGGATTTCTAGCAAATAAACATAGAAACTTTAATTAAAATGTAAGGAAAGTGCCCCAGAGGCCAGCCTTTTGGGATGGGGGTCTCTAAGGGTATGTCTACACTGTAATTAAAAACCCGCAGCTGGCTCATGTAATTGTGGTGTAGAACTTCAGGCAAGAACTAGAGCCAGGCCCTAGGATCCTGTGAGGTGGGAGGGTCCCAGCACTTGGGCTGCAGCATGAGTCCAAACATCTACACCACAGCTACATGATCCCTTGGCTCGAGCCTGAGTCAGCTGGCATAGGGCCAGCCATGGATGTCTAATGGAAGTCTAGACATACTCTCAGGGCCTGATCCAAAGTTTATTGAACTCTGTGGAAAGATTCTCTATAGTTCAACTGACCAGATCATAGGATATAGGAAATGCTGGATTTTGAGTTCAAAACTTGCTGATTTAAAAAGACAACGACGATGACAACTTACCCTGTGTGAAAGTCCATCCATCGGCCATTACTCAAGATCAAAGTTTGAAAACATCTCATACAGAAAATTGAACAAAAAAAAATAGATATGAGCAGACAGAGAAGCTTTTCACTACTTTTGCTGATTGTTTCTAGGTATTATTGATAGCCTTCTCTAGTTATACTCCACTCTGTAAGATGAGTTATACTATAATGGTTGACCATAGAAATAGCATGTTGTACTCAGAGGTTAATAAATATTCACTCTGAATTAAACATTTTAGTTAATTTCAGACTATTTGCTTTTTATTGGGTTGTCTTGGTATTTGTCAATTCCTGCCATCTCATTAGTTTTAATGGGGTTGCGGAGTCAAATTTAGAGAGAGATGCAAGTGTTTGAGCTTCTACTATTTTACGTTGATGCATTAGTCTAGAGATGACAATAGAAAATGCATATACAAATTACAAATGTTATCCTACATTATTGGTGGTTTATAGAAATGTGGCCCTAGTCTAATAATGTAAATTGTAGTTCTGGCAATGAAAGCCCTGGAGCAGCTTATCTTGGAACCCTGATGATCCTGAGTTAATGTAGTAGCATCTAATTTCTACAGGTATTAAGGACTATAATAAAGGAATGAAATTGCCTATATATGGCACATGTTATTTCTGCCATTGATGTCTGGCTATACTTGCCAATCAAGTTAACTCAGACATATCCAAAGCTATCATGTGGAAAGGGCAGAGCAAATTCAGGTGGAAGAGATTCTCTATGCGCTTTTCTAAACAGAATTCTACAATAGGAATGAAGGAGGAAATAAGATAAGTTAGTGAATACAATTTTATTAAGAGGGTGAATTCTATGGCAAAGTCTTGCTCCACCAAATTGCATGAATCTGGAGGCTTTAGATATCAATGTTTATATAGCCTAGGTTTTTAAAGCATTGTGTGTTAGAAAGTTGTTTGTTAAATGAATTCTTCTCTACTGGTAGAAGTTTGAACTAGGATTTTTCAGTGCATACTGAAGTACAATACAATACAAGGTCAACTAATTTGCTTATACAGGGTGTTTTCAGTATTGAACCTCACATGCCCAGCATACAGGATACTGCTATTTGATAAAAAGAAGTCCATCTGTTATTCAGAGTAACAATAGGAATAAACAGAGTGACAGTAGGAATAAAGGTTGCAGAATGGCCAAATTTTTTTTTTTTTTAATACTGAGATAACTAAAGTCCAAAATTAAGTTTTTGGCACAATCATGTTGTTAATCTTAAATTACACCTTTAGGGAGCAAAACGTCAATAAGACAAGCGCTGCTATCTATAGCTTTGACAAATCTGGTTCTCCATATTGAGAATCATGTTTAACCACCAGAGTTTGAAGTAGCTTTTCATTTACACAGGTATTAAGGAAGCTCATATAATAACTGCCTCTTTTACATTTATGCCTGAAGTGGAAAAAAAAAAGATACATAATAGAGGGGAAATGTTTTCCCTTGGTAAACAAGAGAATCAGTTTGAATACTGCATAAAAGGGAGAGCAAAAAAGCAGCAGCACGGCTGCTGTTAAATATTTAGCATTTAAATGCTGGTTACCCTCAGCTATTAAAAAAGATTAGTGCTCCAGTGCTGGGGAGGGTTCTAGCTGAATATGCCCTATCCCCATTTTTTACTGCTGTTTGGTACTGGGAGCAAGAGAGTCCAGGGAGAGAAAGGGGAGATGGAATATAGAAACTTTGTATTTCACATTGGTTTAGATAATGATGAAAGTGTGCTGCTCAGTGCACCAGCAACACCAAAGTAAGCTTTAATGGGGTTGGAGCAGTCTGTAATAATCTATAAACACGATCTTGACCAGGTCACTGAATGGTTTACTGTAGGCATATATTGAGTTTAATTCAATAGCAGGATTTTTGGGCCACTGAATTCACCGCTAGTCACAAGCTCCCATAGGGAAGAACCGCAGGTTGCATACCTAGTGAGACCTGCTGGCAAGCATACATGATACAGGGCACTATTGCCTAGGCCCAGTCTAATAGTTTGGGGAGGGAAATCACAGGATTCCACCCCAGAAGAAGAAAGGTCACAAGACCTAAGATGATGTGGTGATGCAATCAGAGAATCCAGAGGTACAGTTAGCCCTGTAACCATGATAATATATTTTATTTAAAAGATTTTAAGATTGTTGCCTGAAGTGTTAATACCATGAGAATTTATGAATTGTGAAAACAAAAGCTTAAGTTGAAAGTATAACTACAAAATAAATTAATGTACCACTAAAAGTTAACAGCAGAATTTAAACATGAGTGGAATATATTTAGTTACTACTTATACATAACAGATAAGTGTTCAACATGGTGATGTAGCCATATGACTTCCATTATTAACAGTCTTGCAACCAGATATTTTAAGAGCAAACTAAAAAGTTTAGTTAACCTAAAAGTAATTCAAATGAAAACGGTGTCTTCAGATATTTTTGTTTACTCAAGGTAGTAGTTTGGAATTACATTCTAGCCTGTTCTACTAGCACATGACATAAGAACAAAAGAGCTGCCATACAGGATCAGATTGTGGTCCCTCTTGCCCAATAGCCTATCTCCAACAGTGGCTTGTGCCTGAGCTTCACAGTGAGTATACAGAACAGGACAATTAAGGACTGATCCACCCCTGGCAGTCAGAGGTTTAGAGTTGACCTAAGCGTAGGGTTGTGTCCCACACCATCTTAGTTAATAGCCATTGATGGACCTATTCTCCATGAACTTATCTAGTTCTTTTTTTTTTTTAACCCAGTTATACTTTTGGCCTTTACAACATCCCTGGACAAAGATTTCCACAGGTTAATGGTGTGTTGTGT
This sequence comes from Chelydra serpentina, assembly GCA_037349315.1. Taxonomy (NCBI): domain Eukaryota; kingdom Metazoa; phylum Chordata; order Testudines; family Chelydridae; genus Chelydra; species Chelydra serpentina. The sequence continues at coordinate 38,084,175 of JBAIAC010000042.1, forward strand.
GACAAAGTATTTCCTCTTGTCTATATTAAACCTACTGCCTATTAATTTCATTGGGACACACACACACACGTTTTTGTATTGTAGGAAAGGGTAAATAACACTTCTCTATTCACTTGCTCTACACTCTTCATGATTTTTATAGACCTGTATCATACCTCCCTCCCCTTATATTTTCTTTTTAAGCTGTCATTGTATGGAAGCCATTCCATACCCCTGATCATCCTTGTTACCCTTTTCTGAACCTTTCCCAGTTTCACTATATCCTTTTAGAGACAAGGCAACCAGAACTGGACTCAGTATTCAAGGTGTGAGCACACCATGGATTTATAGAGTAGTATGGTCTTGTTTTCCATCCCTTTCCTAATAGTTCTCAACATACCTTCAGCCTTTTTGACTCCTATTGTGCATTGAGTGAAAGTTTTCAGAAAACTATCCAGTGACTCCAAGATCTCTTTCTTGAGTGGTAATAGCTAATTTAGAACCCATCACTGTATATGTAGAATTGGAATTATTTTTGGTAGGGTGCATTACTTTGAACTCAGTATTTAATTTCATTGCCATTTTATTGCCTCATCACCCTGTTTAGTGAATGCGCTTTGTAACTCTTTGAAGTCTGCTATGTTGAACTTTGTATTGTCTGCAAACTTTGCCACTTCACTGTTCACCCCCTTTTCCAGATCATTACTGGGACCAGTGCTGTTCAACATTTAGAACACATCCTTGGGGGACCCCACTATTTCTCTCTCTCCACTATGAAAACCACCTATTTATTCCTACTCTTTTTACCAGTTACTGAACCATGAGAGGACCTTCCCTCTTATCCCATTATTTAAGAACCTTTGGTGGGGTACCTTGTGAAAGGCTCTCTGAAAATCTAAGTACATTTTATCGAGTGGATCACCTTATCAACATGCTTGTTGACTCCATCAAAGAATTCTTATGGGAAATAATCCCTCCACACTTACAAAAGCCATGTTGACTCTTCCCCAATAAATCACATGTATTTATGTGTCTAATAATTCTGTTCTTTACTATAGTTTCTACCAATTTGCCCCGTACTAAAGTTAGGCTCATTGGCCTATAATTGTCAGGATCATCTCTGGAACCCTTTTTAAAGATCTGCATCAGCTAGCTACCCTCCAGTCATCTAGCACAGAGACCTATTTCAGTGATGGGTTATATACTACAGTATACTATATATTATTATGCGATATTCTACAGTAATCATTTGGTCCTAGTGACTTATTACTGTTAAGATTTTTAGAAAAAAATTACTATTCTAGTGAGAGATCAATTTGGGGAAAATACTTCAGATTAGTTGCCCAAAAGGAATGGCTCTGATGTGGGTCTCTTGTCTTCCCCCACATGCTCTGCAGTGAAGACTGATGCAAAGAATTCATTTAGCTTCTCTGCAATGACCTTGTCTTCCCTGAATGCTCCTTTAAACACCTTTGTCATCTAATGGCCTCACTGCCAGTTTGGCAGGCTTCTTGCTTCTGATATACTTAAAAAAATACAATTAGTTTGTGCGTCTTCTGCTAGTTACTCTTGAAGTTCTTTTTTGGCTGCCCAGTTATACTTTTACACTTGACATGCCACAGTTTATGCTCCTTTCTGTTTTCCTTGGACGGATTTGACTTCAAATTTTAAAGGATGCCTTTTTGCCTCTAACAGCATCCATTACTCTGCTGATTAACCATGGTGGCAGTCTTTTTTATTTAGAGTATACATTTAATCTGAGCCTCAATTATGGTCTTTTTAAGTAGTCTCCATGCTGTTTGCAGACATTTTACCCTTGTGACTGCTCATTATAAGTTTCCATTTAATTAGCATCCTCATTGTTGTGTAGTTCCTCTTTTTAAAAAAGTTAAATATTAATGTAAGCAGAGTCAGGATGAGCTCCACCCTGACATCTGGTGGTGAGTCGTGGCAAAGCACTCCAGGGGCTGATCTCATTTACATAGGCACATCTACCTCACCGAGTACGAACCCATAAGAGCCCAATGGGCACGTTGGGCTGCTGTAGGATCCCCAGTTTTCTGTATTGGGGCAGGAATTTCTGTTATTGGGGCAGGAAGAATAAACTCTTGTTATACTGCTTATGTAAATCAAGGACAGTGGAACTGTACTTGGCCTTTTGGCATGATGAGGGGGAACTCGCCATCAACTAAGCAGTGCTCGCCAGCCAAGGGACATGGGTTCCAAAACCCAGTGAAGGGAGAGAGACTGGGGACAGGTTTCTTGACTGGACCTTTTGGCTATAGTTCAAGCACAGTACCTGGTGGTGTGGGCTCCTTGTGAGGGTCTGTGACACCAATTGCACCTCTTCCTCTCTCCACTGTGGAATATCAGAGCTAATGTTAAGTTCATTGGGAGTCTGATCTCAGACTGCTGAGTTGAAATCACTCTGGGCTAAGGGTGCAAATGAGCACTAAGGCTCCCCTAACTACAAGCTGAAATCACTAAAGAGCTCAAAGTCTCATGAGCTTAAATCACTAAGCACTGTGTTTAAGTAGTGGGGGAGCCTGAAGATCTATTACTGAGTGGCCAGCAGAGCAGAGCAGTTTGTGGAGACAGTCGGAGCGGCTTGCAGGACAGCTGGCAGAGCGGAGCAGTTCACGGGGACAGCTGTAGCGGCTTGCAGGACGGCCGGCGGAGCGGAGCTGCTGGTGGGGCGGAGCAGTTCGCGGGGACAGATATAGCGGTTTGCGGGACAGCTGGTGGAGCAGAGCAAAGCCCCACGGAAGGATGAGGCAATCATCTTCAAGCCACGTAAGGTGCCACTTACCTCTCCCCTCCCCATTTCTGCCCAGACTGATGAACGTTTGAACTTTGGGACTGGACTTTTGGGTTCTTGGACTTTGGGTGATTTCTGGGTTGCTGGACTCAAGAACCAAAGGGACAGGACATGGCCCAATTGGCTGGGGTGGGTTTTGCTCACAGTTTGGTTTATGAATCCTAGTTGCGGTGTTTTCCCAATTTAATGCTGGTGTCGTTTACCTGCTGTTATTAAAGATTTTCTGTTACACCGAGGCTCTGTGCTTGCGAGAGGGGAAGTATTGCCTCCTTGAGGCGCCCAGGGGTGTGTGTAAAGATTTTCCCAGGTTACTGGGTGGGGGCTTGAGCCGGTTTTACATTGTATTGTTGAAAAGGGAACTCCTATGTACTGAACCCAGTACTTGGTTTTATCTCATGATTCATCAGTTCTTTTGCCCTAATGCTAAGAGCTCTTGTTTTCTAGACATAAATTATAACATATTAAAGTGAAAAATGCATGCTAAAATCATGACTATTATAGAACATCAACAGCCTGAGCATGTGTAATGGGGAACACTCACCTCTGGAGTGCATCTTGCTGCTACATGCAGTACTTCAATCCTTTTCCCACTCCTAGACCGCCATAGGTTTTCAGCCTTGCTTGGCAGGTCATCAATGGGTCAGCCCTCCAGCTGGGTCATACAATCAAAGTGAAGCCATCCCAAGATAGCAAAGTCAAACAAAACTGTCTATCACCAGTATTTCAGCCACAACTCCAGGCCCTTTAAATTCAGCTCTTTGCTCAGGCTTCTAATAGCTTTTCTCCCTTCTCAAGGTTTACACCACATTGCTGGTAGCTAGTGGGGGAACCTGGGCCCACCCACTACCCCAGGTTCCGACCCAGAGACTCTATAAACAGCAGCCATGTACCTCTCATTGCTGCTACTTCCCTGCACCTCTTCCCACCTGGCCCCTTAATCTTCATCCCTTACTTCAGGGTTAAAGTTCTCACGTCCTCTTTCCCCCAGCATAAGCAAATGCAGCCAGAACTAACCGCTAGTTCTCTTTCAAGCTCCCTTAAGCAGAGAGAAACACCCTGTCTTGTCCCTCTGGTCCCAGTCAGAATCTGACCTGCTAAGGCCCTGCAGCTCCTTGTTTCTGAGCCTGCTGGACTCTGATTAGCTGCTTCCATACAGTCTCTCAAGGCAGGCCTGGAGAACCCACCTTCACTACTTCTTTCCTGGGATAGGGGTGTAGTAAGACCCACAGGACCTCCTGTAAGGAGCCATAAAGACCAGGTATATCCCATCACAGCATACTGTTTAGTTTTGCTCCCATTTCCCTTGGTAGTTTTATTTTTGTTAGTTTCCAAGCAGCCTTGCTTTTACTAGCTTTTATAGCATTCACCTGGGCCCACTCATTCTTTCTTATTACCCAATCAAGTTTTCAAATTCATTACTCAGACAACAGGTTGAATATATATTTTACTTATAACTGCCTACACTTTTGAGAACAAAGCAAGCTGCAAAATCTTTTTTAAAAACTACAATTGGCTTAAACAAACTATCTAAAAAATCTTTAAAAAGTTACGCTTTGCAAAACAAAACAGCATAGCAAGGGCAAATCACTCCCTCAGCCTGGCACAGATTATTTGTTATGTAATTCAGATACAAAACCCCAATGTATTAGTCATTTTGACTGCATTTTTCTCAGAGTCAACGGTTCACATAAAATGTTAGCACTCAGTTTAATTGTTTACATTTATTATAGAAGGTATTTTCTGGACACTTCATTTGACACTGAGAACCAAATCAGAATGCACATTATAAACTGCGTTTAAAACTGATACACTGAACATGTCTGTTCTTTGAAAAGAATTGATCTCCTTGTTGTTAAGCAGAAAGAAAATGAATGTTATTTTTAAATCTAATAGGTATGAGAAAAGTATTGGCGTTTGTACTGTAAGTGCATTTCCCCAAGTTTGCTCAACCATTCCCTTTATAAAAAGAAAAACAGAAAAAAGAAGTAGCATGGAACATTATATTTCAAATTCACTGCTCTGTGATTTCAATAAGGGGTGGGCAAACATGAATAAAAATATGGAATGCCATATTCCAACTTTCACTTTCATCCATTCAACATTAAAATGAAACTTTTCATTAAGTTTTGAAAAAATTCTGATATGGATTCCAGAGGAAGGAGATAATTCTTAGCTTTTGTATAGCACTTAACTTCCATAGATCTCTGTGATTTACAAAGAAGGATAAATAATCATTATTTTCACTGGGGAAACAGAGGCACAGAAGGTGAAGTGACCTGTCCAAAGTCACGCAGGTCAGTTACAGATCAAGAATTGAATCCATGCCTTCTTATTCCTAGCCCAAGGCCCTACCACTGCACAGCACTACTTTCCAGATGAAGGAAGCCCCACCTATTCTCTTCTGCTATGCATCAGTCTTCTTCTCTCAATATTTTACAAGCCTTTTGGGAGAAGGTAGGGAAAAGTCAAGCAGCTTATCATTCCTTTCTGGGGACTTCAGGATGCTGCTGGTAGTCATTTTCCATCACAGATCTGGCAGGGCGCTCCCTTCTGACAACCCACCAGACTGCTCTGAGGGGAATTCAAGACTCTGTGTCCCTGGAGCTTTTTTCAGTTTTTCAAGCCTGAACAGAGTCCAGTCACTTCCCCAATCTTGGGCTCCCAAAGCACAGAGTGCAGGCCTGCAATCTCACACTCCCTTCTGAGCTGGAACTCACTGTCCAGTTCCTATCCCCACTGGGCACAGGGCTGACCCTTCAGTCTCCCCCACAGTTAAAATACACCCTCTCCCAGCAGTTGTGAAGTGTTTGAGACACATTGCCCACAGTTTAACGCCTTAATGCTCTTTAACTTAACCACGTAAAGCACAGGAGAGTACAGATCATATACAACAACAAACATCATAACTGCAATGCCACTTTCTAGATCACCCTTCCCTTGGGAGTTCTAAGGCATCATCAGTGTCCCCTGCCTTATGCGGGCTATTACATGTTGAGTTGTCTCTTTCTCATGGAGCCTCTTTCCCAGTTTGTGTGACCTTGCTTTCTCCTGCCTCACACTTCCTGTTCCTGTCTGGCTCTCTCTGTTTCTGTGAGTATGTCTGCACAGCCCACAGAAGCAAGCATCCCAACCCGGGGAAAAAGACTCAGCTTAGCAGGGCTCATGCTAGCACTCTAAAAAACAGCTGTGTAGACAGTGCTTTGAAGTTGTGGCTCACTAGTAGTTATATCATCTATACGTCTGTATAATTAATATAGGAATTCTCACATAATGAGGTACAATGGATGCCGTTAACTTTTGTGTTTTGTTTTACCTTGTCAGCACCAAGTAACATGTTACCAGTTTGAATAGGTATCATTATACTTAGACTAGAATCAGAGGGGTAGTCGTGTTAGTCTGGATCTGTAGAAGCGACAAAGAGTTCTGTGGCACCTTATAGACTAACAGCATAAGCTTTCGTGGGTGAATTTTCATGGGTTGCATCCAAAGAAGTGGGTATTCACCCACGAAAGCTTATGCTCCAATACGTCTGTTAGTCTATAAGGTGCCACAGAACTCTTTGTCACTGAGGCTAGGTCTACACTAACCCCCCCTGTCGAACTAAGATACGCAACTTCAGCTACGTTAATAACGTAGCTGAAGTCGAAGTATCTTAGTTCGAACTTACCTGTGGTCCAGACGCGGCGCGCAGGCTCCCCCGTCAACTCCGCCTGCTCCGTTCGCAGAGCAGGATTACCGGCGTCGACAGGGGAGCACTTCCTGGTTCGATTTATCGCGTCTAGACAAGACGCGATAAATCGAACCCAGAACATCGATCCCGCGCCTCCGACGCGACGGGTAAGTATAGACGTACCCTTAGACTAGAGTATATTGTTAGAAAAGGTAGTATCATACCTACTAGAAAAATTGTAAAGGAAGTTTGATTAACTGTTCCCATGCTACGTGTGTCTGTTATCTATTGCAATTAGCATTGATTCTAATGGCAACCTTTATAAGAATGATTCCGGAAACAAAAAAGTCTCTGCACATCATCAAGTATTTTGTACAATTGTCTTAGGCTATTTCAGACCTCACGGTCACACTCTGACTCTGGACTTTTTAATAATCGAGAGGCACTTCTTGACAATCCAAAGGTGCTTTTTTGTTTTAGCACTGACCAGACCCTACCTCAATTCAAACTTAACAAAAAAATGCTCAAGTGGGAGCAAGAGTTTCTTATGTTTCCCAGTATTGGAATTAAGTTTACAGTACTGAGGCTTTGAACAGCTTTGACAGTTACTGAGCAATGCGCCTTCTTCCCAGGCTGGAAGGATGCTGCACAACACTTTACTGTGTACCCAGAATGCCTTTCCCCTTCCTCCCTTCAAATCCCATCTTAAATCCCACTTCTGCTGCTACACATATAAGAAATCAGAAAATTAATAGCTGATAGCTTGATGCTGCCGCAGTATTTCATTTGTTTATTTTTACAGCAGTCAGATGTTTGGAATTATCAAGCTGTACAACAGTTGATCAGTGTATCCATGTGACTTTACTCATCCTTCTTCCTCCCACAGACATCTTCTTTCATTGTTTGTTACACTCACATGATGTGTCTTGTCTTAAATTAGGCCCTGATCATGCAAAGACTTACATATGTGCTTAACTTTACGCACTCAGAGTAGTTCCACTGACTTCAATGGGACTACTCAGTACATAAATTTAATGATATGGCACTGGGCCTTAGACTGTACATTTATGAAGAAGAGGCTCTCTCTTACAAGATCATTTTTACAGTACCCAGCACCAAAGGTTTCTAATTCTTGTTGTGGTCTTTGAGCACAACCGTTACATAAATAATAATTAGATCCTGCTAATTGGTGATCAATCACAATCTAGGCAAGATGGGAGGATGCCATGAGATCATCCCCGAGAGGTTTTTCATTTAAAAAACTTCCTTCAGGACCAGGTTTATGAGGCTTATATTGGCCAGGCCTTGGGCATTTCTTTCTGCTGGACAAGGTGGAGATATGGGATGGAAACATTAAACAAATTTCTGCCAAAATCTGTTTACATTTCCTAAAATATGCGTAGAAAACTGTTTAATTTCCTGCTACTCTCCTTCTTCCTACTGTAAGCATAAACTTATACTGATGGCTGGGATGTACATTGAAGAAGTCCACTGAAGAAAGACTCTGCGCCACGATATGCTCCAAACTACAACATTATTTCACAATATCATATTATGTTGACTCACTGCAAGTCCCAAGAGTGGCCGTACAACATGTGCCCCACTGGACATGTTTCTATTGATGGAATATCCTCCCTGAAGAACCCACATTGAAAAGAGTATTTGCCAGAAGGTGTCACTGTTCAGAAACTGTCACACTATTGCACAATTAAAAGGTTACAGCACGGGTGGGCAAACTACAGCCCGCGGGCCTGTCCTGCCCGGCCCCGAGCTCCCGGGTGGGGAGGCTAGCCCCTCCCCCGCCTCTACTGTCCCCCCTCCCCCGGCAGCGCTCTGGGGGGCGGGGCTGCACGCTCTGACGGGGCTGCGCGGCCGCCGAACATGCTGCTTTGAGCGGCGTGGTAAGGGGGTTGGGTGGGTTGGATAAGGGGCAGAAGGTCCCGGGGGGCAGTCAGGGGACAGAGAACGGGAGGGGGGGTTGGATAAGCATGAGAGTCCCAGGGGGCCTGTCAGGGGGCAGGGGTGTGGATAGGGGTCGAGACAGTCAGGGGACAGGGAGCAGAGGGGTTGGATAGGGGGTGGGGTCCTGGGGGGTGATTAGGGTAGGGAGGGTCTTGGGAGGGGGTGGTCAGGGGACAAGGAGTGGGGAGGGTTGGATGGGTTGAGGATTCTGCGGGTGGCAGTCGGGGGCGGGAAGTGGGAGGGGGCAGATAGGGGGCGAGGGCCAGGCTGTTTGGGGAGGCACAGCCTTCCCTACCTGGCCCTCCATACAGTTTTGCAACCCCGATGTGGTCCTCGGGCCAAAATGTTTGTCCACCCCTGGGTTACAGTGTGTGGGTCATCACAATGGGGAGGTGGGATGGGAGAGGCGGAATTATAGATGTTCACAGGGAATAGAAAATATTAACACAATCACAATTATAGACTAAGAACAAAGAATGAGAAAAATAACCTCCCTACCAACTGAGTTTACAGGGAATATATATTTCGGCCTATATGCATTCTGCAGGGAGAATTGGTGCTAGCTTTAGATTGCTGCAACTCACACATACGCAGTCTACAGTCCAGTCAGAGGTGCTGGATGATTAATTTCTCCTGAAGGAAAGAAATGTTGGCTTAAATGGTGAGAAGGAAACTTTTATTAAAGCCTTCAAAATAAAAGGATATTTCATATCTCACATATGTCAGTACAAGTGCATTTCCTAGGCATGATCAGACCTGCTGAGTAAGACTGAGATAGGGGGAAGAAGAACACAGACCATGTGGAATTCAGGGCAACATTTGGCTCTTTGTTTCTAAAAACTGCCTAGTCTTGGCTTGCCTGCTGGTGAGAGTCTGTTTCTTATCGGGCCAGTGCTCATATTTACAGCCCTCATTTTCACCTACCAAACAGCACAGACAGCCTCATTTATGAGCATCTTCCCACTAGACAGCATAAGCAGAGACACAGGGAGAGCACTGGCACTGCACAGGTGCTGAAAATCACAGTGAAAAGAAGAGTGGGAAGCAGCCATTAAGGACAGCTGCTCCCACTTATACCTGCTCAGCCTCTCAGCCACTTAGGGGCTGCCAGCTCAGAGCACCTGGGTCTTTGAATAGCATATTCATCTTCTTTTAGTTTGCTCAACACAGTTTTTTGACACAACAAAACCCAGTTGCTGTCGCCATCATCATATGCAGTTTATGTTCTATATAATTCTGAGCATGTACAACTATGTATTTTTTTTGTTTTTGGTGTGATACACACACAAAACTTTGCAGTTTATTTATTCCTTCTGATTATTTAATAACACCTATCAGAAGCTCTAAGCACCTTCACAGGTTAAAAAAAAACCAGACCAATTAATACAAGAATATAGCTCTACATGACAAAAAAGAACTCCTGAAAGAAGCTGATACTCAAGAAAATACTCCAACCCCTCCTCCTAGACTCTGCCGTTGCAACCTAGCTGTTTGGGCTCTGCCCCAAGCCTGTATAAATAGATGGGCTTTGCAGCACATTCTGAACCTTGGACCAAAGGAGGAGTGAAATCCAAAGGGAGGGAGTCCTCCCAGAGAACACCCTGCCAGCAGCTCCCTCAGCCCAGGACCAACAACACTGGCACCACATCCTGAGTTGGTATAAATTGTCATAGCTCCCTTGAAATCCAATGGGAGTTAGACACCTAAATACCTTTGAGGATCTGGGCCTATGCCCCTTAGCATGGTTTTTCTATATCTATTGTTCACTTTGTCTTAGAACTCAGGATTCCATGGAAAAGATTAAATTGGCTCTATGTCTTGCTACCCATTAGCTGAATTTATCAGACTAGAAACCACATACTGAGGTAATTCATAATTAAGACATGTATAATTATTTTGTTTGAACGAGCCCCCAAGACGGAAGAGATTAGCTGATACACTTCAACTGTCACTTCTAAATATACAGGACAAGAGGATCACTTCTGCTCCTATTAAAGCAAAACTTGCATTGACTTCATTAAGAGCAGGACTGGATCCTTAACTTTTAAATCCACCTACGTTGATAGATAATTTTAATTGGTGGATTTTTTCAGATTTTACCATGAAATGTCATTCCACTTTTTTTCCTTATAAGATTTATGACACCTATATCCATGAAATAAATTCAGCCAACTGCCTATCATTTTTCATTTGTATCTGAATAAAATAATACAGCTAGTGCTAAACTCAGTTTCTCTACAAAATGTGTTTAAAACAACAGGACTGTTCTAAACTGGGCTAAAATTAAAGTTTTGTATGTGATGTGATAAGAAAATGCAAAGCAAACTGTATCTGAAGGTGAAATTAATACCTGGCAAAATACTACACTGTGAATTTCTTTAATAACATTGTGTAAAGAGCAATAGAAGATAAACAGTTGCCTTTATATGACTTGCTTTAATTTATAACCATTCTGTTATGAAAACCTCTAAAAGAAAATCCATCAGTGCAACAAATGAACAGTATGCATAACCATAATAATAAACCTGCAGAGCATTAATTATACTGCTTTTCACATCCCGCTATCTTCTGAATAGCTAGAAGTCATACTTCGCTATATTTAACTGTTCAAAGCTTAGTCAAGATATATAGCAGAAGAATGTTAAGGCTTAGACTCAAACCAATTTAATGTGTTGTTTATATACTACGATGTAGAAGTCACTATACTATAAGAGTCTGAAAGTTTCCATCTGTGGATTAAAGCCTCATAAGGATGCTGACGGGGGGGATACAGAGAATACTGAATAATAGCTGTTCTCATGGCCAGTGGGCTATGCATCTGCTATGCATCTATATCAACAGACTATGCAGAAATAACTTTTTCACAGCAAGACATCTGAGGCAAAATCATGTCATTTTATCAATGCATATGGATCAATATAATGAAAACTTTCATTGGATTTTCTGCCATCTGAGATAACATAGGAAATCTATCGAAAAAAACAGTCATTGAGGCAACATTTTTCAAAAGTGTCCAGCAATGCCCCTCTGCCATGTACATTGGCCAAACTGGACAGTCTCTACGCAAAAGAATAAATGGACACAAATCTGATATCAGGAATCATCACATTCAAAAGCCAGCAGGTGAACACTTCAACCTCTCTAATTACTCAGTGACAGACTTAAAGGTGGCAATTTTGCAACAGAAAAACTTCAAAAACAGACTCCAACGAGAAACTGCCGAACTTGAATTAATATGCAAACTAGATACCATTACCTTAGGTTTGAATATAGACTGGGAATGTCTCAGTCATTACGTTAATTGAATCTATTTCCCCCAGTTAAATACCCTTAACACCTTTGTGTCAACTGTCTGTAATGGACCATGTTGATTATCACTTCAAAAGTTTCTTTCCTACTGATAACAGTTCCTTTCAATTAATTAGCCTTTTACAGTTGGTATGGTTACTTCCACCTTTTCATGTTTCTCTGAATGTATAAATATCCTCCCACTGTATGTTCCATTCTATGCATGCAACGAAGCGGACTGTAGTCCATGAAAGCTTATGCTGAAATAAATGTGTTACTCTCTAAGGTGCCACAAGTATTCCTTTCTTATTTTCTTTTTGCTGACAGACTAACACGGCTACTACACTGAAACCTGTCACTAATTTTAAGTTACTCAAGTTTTGGGTGCCTAACTTTAAATCATTGAAGACCCTATTTTCAGAGATGCTGAGCACCCAAAGCACTAGCTGGCTTCAAGGGAAGTCAAAAATTGAGAAACTCAAAATGAGTAGACACACTGAAAAACTTAGGTCTAGCTCACAGGACCTCACAATTCAAAGGGCACACTGTACTGCAGAAAATGACTCAAGAAAGGACACTGCAACAGAGTACACCAAACTCCTGTCTGGTTCGCAAAGATAAGCCAATGAAGTGTCATAAAAAGAGAGAGAGGTCAAAAATTGTTGTACAGAAAAGGCTGCAATTGAATTACAACTTCACAAAAGAGGCAATCTGTCTGATTGTAGAGATACTTGCACTCCACAACCTCGGTACAAAGGGCATTTCCCCCCCCACACTTTAATGCTATCAGGTCTGTTATTTCAGCCAAACTGGTGACAACTTCTTTTCTGTTCAGATTTATTTTGCATCTCTGTAGCAGTAAAAATGAGAAGTAAAACCTGAAAGAGTGGACTTAGTGTGCACATCAACTATTCACATCACTGTAAGCCTAGTCCCAAATTATTCTGGCTGCGTAGGTAAATCTACCCTCTATGTAAGACTGTTACTGCTGCTTTGCCGCTTTATAAGCTGTCATTTGATAAACCTAGCATTGTTGCTGCTTGTGTCCCATGTAGGCCTGGCAGTTCTGAAACAGAATGAGTCATCAATATGAAGGATAAGGCAGTGCCTGCGGAATGAGTAAAGGAGCACCAAATTGCTCACAAGAAGGTGTGTTGATCCATTTTCAAATAGAGAATATCACATTCTTCTCTTAGAATGCAAAAAAAAATATGCAAACATTACTTTAAATGCACATAAAAGAAAAACACACAAATTAATACAAAAGCACTTGAGAAGGCAGTGTAGGAAGCACATGTATAATGATAGAGGGAAGGACAACGTGACCCAATATTTTCCTAATTCAAATGTATATGTTCCTAAAAAATATGTAACAATAGGAGCAAGGGAGGTTATTTATTTGTCCTCCAAATACCTATTAATGCAGTTATAGGGGAAGAAAAGTATTCATCATCTGATCCATGTGATTTCTGCCAAGATCCTGCTTAAGTCTTTCTTTCATAATGAATGACTTTGCTTCTGTAAGAATGAGCAGCCCTTATGTGATGTCAGCGGTGCACACTATCTGTCAATGAGTGTGCCATAAATGTATGTCACTGCATACTTCAATAATAATACTCACGGTTTTGTTATTAAGATTTTTTAAGTAATCCTCAGGAAAATGCAAAGAAATTTGTGATGCATTTTTTTCCTTTTAGATTGTAAGTATAAACCTCCCTCTCATTCTCCCTGTTTCTCAGCAACATTAAAATTCAAAGGAGATAGGAGTCCCTTCCTGGCTGCTGGATGCATCCCTATGGGGAAAAATTAAGAACAGCTACATGTATTTACCCCAGATAACTAGACAGGGCATTCACTCAGTTGACCAAAGTGTATTTTTGATTTACCATTAACTAATGTAAATATAATAATATAAAATGTATCCAATTCCATGAATGTCTTTACTTACAGGATATACAGTGGCAGATTAGCCACTGCGCCAATGGGGCTCATGCCCAGGGGCCAATTGGGGGACCCCAGGAAAAATGGCTTCCTCTGGTTCCAGACCTGCTCCTCCCATCCAGCACTCCTGTTCGGGAGTGGGGTTGGGGAACTGGGGCTTGCCCTGCTCTGCTCACCTGGCACTCCTGGGAAGTGGTGTCGGGGTATGGGGGCTTGGTTTCAATCAATATAATTCCTAAATATTAATAATAATACAATACAACCATGTCTCCTCCACACTACTCCATGGGATTCTTCACCCACCTATCATGTCTTGTTCAGACACTGAACTCTTGAGCTCTTATTTTATATATGTTCGGTATCAAATACAATGAGACCTTAGTCCTGACTGAGTGTTGTAGGTGCTACTACAATGGATACAGTAAAAAACTGTATTTTTATCAATTACTCCTGTCCAACAAAAACTCTTTTTTCCCTTTATTGCTGACCTCCAAATTAACTTGCTGTGCTGGAATAATGCACAATGCATACATTCTTAACCTTTTTTAAACGCTCCATTTCCTTTATATGATTTCCATTTTTATTTGAATATGTGAGTTCCCATTTTGTTTTGTTTCAACAGAATAATCCTTTTATCCAAAATCATTCCCTTAAATATCCTCCCTTAAGCATATTTTATAACGTCAACATGCATAGACATTGCCAAAAAAATATTAAATATAAACAGCATATATAACTCATAAATTTCCATTTTTTGTGGTTTCCCTCACTAATTAACATTTAACTCCATAGCTTAAGCAAAACATAATATTCACTCACTAGAAACTATCCAATTTAACAGTTTAGATTTCTTTGGGTTCAAAGCTCTTGGCTTCCTTTTCAACATAATGGGAGGTTAATTTCTTTTCTACTCACAGATCCTTGGTATGGCCCCAATTCAGGTTATGTCTACACTATGAGCTAAAGGGGTGAGATTCCACTACTCATGTACACCCTACTCATACTAACTCTCATCAAGCTAGCACAAATATAAACAGCAGTGTAGCCACAGCAGCGTGGGTAGCAGCCACAGAGGGATGGCTGAGCCATGTTGAGCACATACTCACAGGTTTCAGGGGGGTTTCTACTCAACACAGATCAGCTATGCCTCCACTGCTGCTACCTGTCCTACCACAGCTACATTGCTATTTATACTCATGCTAGCTCAATGAAAGCTGGCACAAATATGTGTATGCAAGCAGGGGAATCACACCCCTATCATGTAGTGTAAATGTAGTTTCAGACAAGCACTTGATTAACTTGTGACTTAGCACTTAAAAGGTAAGCACATGCTTAACATTCAGCAGATATGTAAGTGCTTTCCTGAATTGGGGCCATGTTGAAAGGAAAGCTAAGAATTTTGAACTCAAAGAAAACTAAAGGGTGTTAAACTGGATTAAGCATGGTTCTAATTACTTTGCTGTATCAGGGCCTATGGGGCTAATCCAAAGCCTATTCAAGTCAACAGGATGCTTCCATTGACTTCAATAGGCTTTGGACAAGGGCCAACGGAATTCAACTACATAAAATGGTCACTCCATGTGAAGACTTCTCCTGCCTCTTCCCGAACTTAATGACTTAGAAGTATCCATGAAGTCCAAAAGTGTCACTTAAAACTTCCCAGGGGTTACACGGAGTATAAAACAAAATTGGGCTTTAGTAGTTCATGAAAAGGAATCTGGGGTTATAGTGGATTACAAATTATATATGAGTCAGCCTTGTGATTCAGTTGTGAAAAAGGTTAATATTCTGGGGTGTATTAACAGGAGTCATATGTAAAACACAGGAGGTAAATGTCCGGCTCTACTTTGCACTGGTGTGGGGGGAACCCGATAACAGTCTTCCAATATGTTAAGGGCTGTTATAAAGAGGAATGTGATCAATTGTTCTCCATGTCCACTGAAAGCAGGATAAGTAGTAATGGGCTTAACTGACAGCCAGGAGAATTAGGGCATGGCTACACCGGGGAGTTTACAGCCTTAATTTAGAACGTTTTTCCTAATATTTAACTTCAAATTAAGCTCTGGAATAAGCTTCCAAGAGAGGTTGTAGAATCCCCATCATTGGAGGTTTTAAGAACTGGTTGGACAAACACTTGTCAGAGATGGTCTAGGTTTACTTGGTCCTGTCTCAGTGCAGGGGGATGGACTTGATGACCTCGAGGTTCCTTCCAGACCTACATTTCTAATGATTCAGTGCTAAACAACTAATCAGAAAAGTTGTTTTAAAATGCTGTCTATTGTAATAACAAAGCACCCTTTCCTCCATGAATGTGGTCTCATTCAGTTAAAAGTCATCTGAGTACCGGATACCTTCTTCCCCCCATTTTACTCTTTTATCAGTTTCACGTGTGGAGAGAATGAAGGTGATGAATGCTCCATTCCATATATTGTTCTCTAATTAATGTAGAAAGTCCTTTTTTTCCAAAATGAATCCAGTTCAAACCGAAACAAACAACAACCTATCTAATTAATCATACACACAAAAATCATGACAGCCTATGTGGACTTTGCCAACTGGGAATACTGCACTTAAGAAATGCACTTGGTATTCATACCATATGTATTTACTTAGCTGTCTATATCCATTTTCATCATGCTCTAGTTGATGAGACTGGTGTCTTGATCCTAGGTGCTACAAAAACATAATACTGCAAGTATTATCTCTTTTACTTCCTCAGTGTCAGCACTGCTATAGTGGTGGCAGTACCAATGCCTCTTTTCGCTCTATTACATCTCTTCGTACGCTAGTGAATTAATAAATAAGCCCTGTGGCTTTCTCCTGACCTTCTCTTTTTATCTTGAATCATTTCTGATCATCCAAGAGAGAGAGATTGAAGGGTATATTATTGTAATTTCCTTCGTTGATAGGGTTACTGGCCTAGTGAGTGGGGGGAAAACAGTAGACATGATATACCTTGATTTCAGAAAGGTTTTTGATACAGTCCCACATGAAATTCTCATAAGCAAAATAGGGAAATTTGGTGTAAAGGAAATTACTATAAGGTCAGTGTACAACTGGTTGAAAGACTGCACTCAAAGAATAATTATCAATGATTTGCTGTCGATTTGGGAAGACATAGCTCATAGGGTCCTGCAGGGGTCAGTTCTGGGTCCAGTACTATTCAATATTTTCATTAATGACTTGGATAATGGAGTAGTGAGTATGCTTATAAAATTTGCAGATGACACCAAGCTGGGAAGAGGTGCAAGCCCTTTGGAGGACAGGTTTAAAATTCAAAATGACCTTGACAAATTGGAGAATTGGTCTGAATTCAACATGTTGAAATTCAATAAAAAACAAGTGCAAAGTACTTCACTTAGGAAGGAAACATTAAATACACATCTACAAAATGGGGAATAACTGTCTAGGTGTTAGCATTGCTGGAAAAGACCTAGGGGTTATAGTGGACCATAAATTGAATATGAGTCATCAATGTGAGGTAGCTGCAAAAAAGGCTAATATGATTCTGGGGTACATTAACAGGAGGGTTGTACATAAGACACAGGAGGTAATTGTCCTTCTTCTACGTGGCACTGATGAGGTCCCAACTGTGTCCAATTTTGGGCACCACAATTTAGGAAAGATGTGGAAAAACTAGAAAGAGTCCAGAGGAGAGCAACAAAAATGATAAAAGGGTTTAGAAAAGCTGATCTACAATGAAAGGTTTTAAAAAATGGATATGTTTAGCCTTGAGAAAAGAAGACTGAGGGGGGACTTCATAACAATCTTCCAATATGTTAAAGGCTGTTATAAAGAGGTTGGTGATCAATGGTTCTCCATGTCCACTGAAGGTAGGACAAGAAAGGGCTTAATCTGCAGCAAGGGAGATTTAGGTTAGATGTTAGGAAAAACTTTCTAACTGTAAGGGTTAGAACAAATTCTGGAATAGGCTTCCAAGGGAGGTCGTGGAGTCCCTGTCATTGGAAGCTTTTAAAAACAAGTTTGACAAACACATGTCAGGGATGGTCTAAGTTTGCTTGGTCGTGCCACAGCACAGGAGGTTGGACTTGATGACTTCTTGAGGTCCCTTCCAGCTCTACCTTTCTATGATTCTGCATTATGAAACAAGTGCAAAGGGCATCAGCAACTGAGGGACCTCATTATTGTTCTTCTGAGAAAATGCTGCTTCAATTAATTGCTGATTTCTTCCCTGAGCCATCTTTCAGGTAAACCTCTGTGAACCTTAGAGATCATTTTGCCAGATGAAGGGAGGAGGAGCTGTGCCATAGGACACAGTGAGTACCTCCTTCATAAAGGAGCTAATGGCAAAGGAATATTTAGTTCAATCCCTCAGAAAGGGGAGGAGAATTTCTAAAGTGTCTTGTGTATATAGCTGACAGCATCAATACAGTATGTTGCACCTTATCACTATATCTCAAGGATCTCTTCACCCTGAGAGAATATTTCTCCCATATATATAAATATCCAAACTCAAACTGGTTCTTCTTCTCTGCCATAAGATGCATTACACATATATATTCCCCCTCAGAACAATTGCCATAAGCAGATCTCTTTTCAGTCTTCCCTATATAGACCTGCTTAAAGATCCTCGTCCTTTAATCTTACTAGCTTTCATCTCTCACTACACTCCCTTCAGGCTACACAGTCTAGACCAGTGGCTCTCAACCTTTCCAGACTACTGTACCCCTTTCAGGAGTCTGATTTGTCTTTCATAGCCCCAAGTTTCTCCTCTCTTAAAAACTACTTGCTTTCAAAATGAGACATAAAAATACAAAAGTGTCACTGCACACTATTACTGAAAAATTGCTTACTTTCTCTTTACCATACAATTATAAAATAAATCAACTGGAATATAAATATTGTACTTACATATGTGTACTTTCAGTGTATGGTATATAGAGCAATATAAACAAATCATTGTATGAAAATTTAGTTTGCACTGACTTCACTAGTGCTTTTTATGTAGCCTGTTATAAAACTAGACAAATATCTAGATAATTGATGTACCCCCTGGAAGACCTCTGCATAACCCCAGGGGTACGAATGCCCCTGGTTGAGAACCATTGGTCTAGAATGAATTGATGGTAATTTCTTCATGGACTGTATACAGATCCTCATAGGAGGGAAGCACTATGGAGCTAGAACTCCTGAGATCTCAAGCTCAGTGTACTGATTGACAGAAGTGTTGACTGGATTCAGCAACATCTGAAATAAAGGGGAAAGATTTGTAGAGGGGAAAGGCAGATAGTTGTGAAGAAGAGACCTGGAACTGGACCACGGGTTTCTGTGTTTGGAAAGGAATGCTCTTGTAATTTGGGGTTAGATGGAAGAAATCAATTTAGCTGAGGGGCTTTCTGAACCGATGAGCTCTAATTAACATGCGAGTTCCAGTCATATATTTTGCTATTGTCAAGGCTAGGGATAAGCTGGAATATTTTTCCATGCAGCCATGGTATATGCAAGCATAAATGGAAAAAATGAAGAGAATGTCATATGTATTGGGCATTATGATGTCATCATTCAGAATAGAAATACTGCATCTCCTGAGGTTTCAGAAGGCGAGCTTAGTCTACACTTTTTAGTAGGATGCCATATTGTGCTCCATCCTAACTTTACCATTGCCTACACTACCTGAAATCCACACACAGAAGAGGTACAATTCAGTACACCATGTCACTTTATGCGGTTAAGTTTTAATGTGTGCTTGCATTGATATAGGAGAGCAATCTGTTTGGCAAACAACAATCTCTGTAATGTGTTTGCAACTTACTGTGTACTCTTCAACATCACATTGAATCAAGTATTCCCCTGAATTAACAGGTAGGGGACACAGAGCATGCATCTGTCAGATCTCACGACAGACAAGCTAGGTTTATCAGAAAGTGCCAGCTTATGGAGAAGTCCTCCTCCTACATTAGATAGGCTTCTATTACAGCAGAATGAAAGCTGTGCTATAGCTAAGTTTAAAACCAACTTTCTTTTTAAAGATTGACCCTTAATAGTCTATAGGATCTATAATCTACTTGTTTGGTTACTTGTATTGATTACTTGTATTGTCTTGTAATTGGTGTTCCTCATGAGGTCACTGAGTACTGTTAGTAATCCAAATTTGGCGCCTCTGACCAAGGGGTTCCAGAGACAACTCCTGGGAAAAAAACAACTTTTCTTGGAGTTGAGAGATTGCGGCAACCTTTTTTGTGCTCACAAAGAGAGGTCAACTCAGGGCTCAGATCATCACACCAGGGTTTCCAACAGGCGAGGGTTATCCCCAACAGAGTGCACAACATACACCAGCCATTTGGGGGAAGTCAAATTAAAACATTATTTGAAAAAGAGTTTGCTTCTCCAGTAGGCTTCACTCTAGGCATGTGCTCAGTGTAGCATTTAAGACTGTGATTAAGCATGTGAGGCTAGTCATGGGCCTAACTATCTGGAAAACTACTTCTCCATCACAGGACCATGGCTCTGAGGACATGGTATGGTCACTGAATCTGAGCACCACCCCAGGTTCCATGGCAGAAATCTGAAGTAAAAAAAGCAGACATACTGCTCCAGTCTGCCCCTCGTATAGGGGGATTTTTATTTTGGGGAAATGTAATCTGAGTACAGCGGAATATTCAGAAGGTGCTCAAACTATTTTTATACAAGAAAATGCTTACTGGGCGGGGGGGATTGGGTGGAAGAGTAGGATCAGCTGATGAGGAGAGGAGAGGAACTAGGAGGAGTATGAGTTTGAGGTGAGTCCTGGGGCACTGGGAAGGGGAACACAGGTCTACTGGGGGATAATAGAGTCTTGGGTACTTATCAACACCACGTTGCCCTTCCTGTGTGTACCATGATATGGGCATCCCCAACCCATCTACAAGGGTGTGATTCTCCCTTCGCTGCCCCCCACGTGAGCCAGATTCTGGAGGGGGCTTGCCTATCTGTGGTGTCTTGGCCTCTCTTCTTACTCCCTCATATGTATCAGGATCTGGGGAAGCCTTGCCCCTCTGGGTGGGGAGATTAGGACAGCCATGCTGGGAACATGTCAAGAAAGAACACATTGATGCGGCTGGGATGAGGAGCCAAGAACAAGCAGGGCCAGATTTAGAGGCAGGCGACCCACAAAACTGCCAGACCCAGGGTGGGCTGTAAGGTATTCAAAGGTTTAACAAATGGAGGGGGGTGGGCACCAAAGACACTCTTCACCTGGCGCATCATTTGGGCCCTGAGAACAAGTATGCTTGACACATACAAGAAACTCTCCAGGAATGGGGAGAGGGAAAGGGAACACCCATTAAAATGAATGGAGCAGTTTACACTTTTCAAAGCTAATGTTTCAGGCTGCATTCATCTCCATCAGGTATTCTCTTTCAGCTAAGAATATCACATTGAGATGAATGAGCCATTTAACACCTATCTGAGCCTGAAGTTTTACAGTTGGAAACCCACCCTGGGCAGAAATCTGAAAAAGAACTGTAAACACTGCCTCTGTAAAAGTTTTTTTGAGACAAGATGAGTAAGGTAGTGTCTTTTATTGGACCAGCTTCTATTGGTGAAAAGAAAAGCATTCAAGATACACACAGTTATTCAAGACCTGAAGAAGAGCTCTGGATCCTGAAAGCTTGTCTCTTCCACCAACAGAAGTTGGTCTAATAAAAGGTACTACCTCACCCACCTTGTCTCTCTCATATCCTGGGACCAAAATGGTTACAACAAGGGGCTATATCCCACAATAATACTGAAAACAAGGAGTTTTTAATTTTCTAGAAATGTAATCTGAATACAGTAGAATATTCAGAAGACACTATTTTAGAAAAGAAAATAAATTACACATGTAAATGCTCACTAGGAGGAGATGAGAGGAGAGGGGTAATTATGGGTGCAAGAGTAGTTGAGAATAGGGAAAGGTGACTGGGTCTGCAGTGAGGGAGGGGGGTATTATGGGGAGGAGGAGAAATGGGAATGGGTGGTAGGGGAAGGAAGAATGGTTGGGAGGGTCAGCTAAGGAGGAGGAGGTAGAGATTAGAGAAAGTGAGAGAGGAGAAAACAGGAGGGGTTGGAGTCAGGCCTATTTAACTGCTCAGAATATTCTCAGAAGACTGTGCACCAGGACACTCATTCTCAGATAAACTACCTACAAATAACCTAAAACGGAAAATTCTGTACACATTTTTCACATCTGCAGGGAGAGAAGAGATGGGAAGTTCTGACCACCCACACATGGGATCTTGGTTTACAGAAACCCTTAAACCAAGGCCCAGAGTCATTACAGTTCCAAATATATGTTCCAGTATGGGTCTTCTGAGAATTTCCCTCAGCCTTCATACTAGATTGTTTCTTGAATCTAACGTGGCAGGAGAACCTCCTGCCTGTATTTACAGTATCCGTCCTGGCCATGCTGCAACACGACAACCAGTTCATCAAGGCAGACAGCTATGTGCCTGATTATTAAGGACAACAAATCTGTGGGTAATTTGGATAATCAGCTAGGACAATTGCAGGGAGAAGACTGTCTCATAGACTCATAGACTTTAAGGTCAGAAGGGACCATTATGATCATCTAGTCTGACCTCCTGCACAATGCAGCCACAGAATCTCACCCACCCATTCCTGTAATAAACCTCTAACCTATGTCTGAGCTATTGAAGTCCTCAAATCATGGTTTAAAGCCTTTAAGGTGCAGAGAATCCTCCAGCAAGTGACCCGTCCCCATGCTGCAGAGGAAGGCGAAAAACCACAAGGGCCTCTGCCAATCTGCCCTGGAGGAAAATTCCTTCCTGACCCCAAATATGGTGACGAGCTAAACCCTGAGCATGTGGGCAAGACTCACCAGCCAGACCTGTGCCCCCAGCACGCTCAGCCCTTGTCCCTGGCAGCCGCTCCCTACCTGGACTCAGAAGGGGCAGGACCAGCTGCTTCTCACGCCATCCACTCCAGGTCGCTGCTCTCTGCATCACGGCGCCTGCCTGAGAGAGTGCCTGGCTGGGGTGGCAGCCCACCACACCCTTTCTTCTCCCTGCCTGGGCCCAGCTGCCAAGGACGGGGGCCAAGTGAGCCGGAAACGTGCTGGTGGGGAAGGGGAGCTCCTCCTCGCTTGGCCCCCGGTAGCCGGGCCCAGGTAGGGAGAAGAGGAGACAGGGTGGGCCACTGCCCCAGCCAGGCTCTCTCAGGCAGCCGCTGCACTGCACACAGTCAGTGACCCAGAGTAGCCAGCTTCAGCCAGCATGAGAAGTGGCTCCCTTCTGCTCCCTGCCGGGGCCCAGCTGCCAGGAAGAACAGCCAAACATGCAGAGGGAGAGGTGCAGAGGGAGAAGGACAGAGCTCCACCCACTCTGCAGGTAACTTTGGTGGGGTGGGGAGAGCATGGCAGCCCCAGGCTGGGAGGTTCCTGTGCAGAGGAGACACCTGGGGAGGTGACTGTACCCCCCACACCCAGTATCAGGAGGCATGAGTCTTCTACGCTAGGGGGGCTTGTGCTAGCTTTCTCAAAAGAACTGTGTAGTACTTTAAAGTTGCAGCTTGGGCTAGAGGTTAAGCTCTGAAGCCTACAGAAGGGGGTGGGCTTTAGAATTCGAGCGTAAGCCCAAACCATAACTTCAAAATGTTGTCAACACAGTTCTTTTGAGAAAGCCAGTGAAAGCCATGCTATCCCAAGTCTATCAACCCAGGCTGGGTGCTTGCTCCCCCGAGCTCCAAAATGCAGTGTAGACATTCCCTTACTGGCAATTACCCCAGCAAATCGCATTCTACTATAAGTTGGGGAATTACCAGAGTTGGTTTTCCATGACACTCCATTTAAACAAATGTACTTTTAATGTGTTCTTGCCTCTTTTGTTTCTATTTTCTGTGAATCTTCTAACAAAGGAGTTTACATGGACTATTTTTTGCAGAAATGGTTAATTTTAAACAAATATTGGAGAATTACTTGGAATTCAAATTTCAAATTCATGATTACATGTATTTACTCTGAAAACTTCTTCAAAGGGTTACACTTAACCAACTAGGAAACTGAAAATACTAAGGAGCTTATGTGTCAAATCAAAAAAGCTCATAGTATGAATATAAAATACTTACAATGAAGTCCTTGCAAAGTTACTGTCCTAAACCTATGCACAGACATGATTCAGTGAATAATTTCAAAACAACAAATACAATCAAGAATATCACAAACTAGTCACAGCCAATTCACAAGAAGAAAAAGAGTCAAAATTCACTAAATAAATTAAAATTACACAACATTTGCCTCTTGTACTTTCTGTGCTGGAGAAATCTAGCTCCCTCTCCATGGGCCAGATTGAGAACTGCTTACTCATATTGATGAACAGTTACTCATATGACTAGTCCCCAAAATTACCATGTTTACATGTACAAATTAGGTATATACATATACCAACACCTAAGCTGTAATAAATGGACCAGAAAACTAGGCAAACACTTGTACATACATACTTGCATGCAACCCAAGATAGGCATTTGTTATATTCATTGTCTCTGTAACCTGTTTGGAGGCAGACTAATGATACCATATTGACATTTCCTGGCTTTCTTTCAATCATGCAACTTTCACAGCCAGATGCTGTAAATGCAATTTGTTAATTTTTCCAGATGAATTCTCATCCTTCACCATTTCACTGTAGCATTGTATTCTAAATGACGTTCTATTGAATTGCCTGCTGTTTTATACATCCCAGTCCTTTTAATAACATTCTTAAAGTAGTTTAATTCCATATTAAATATGCTTTCTTTTGTTCAGAATTTTTGGATTGTTAGGTATTCTCATCTTCTTAATGAAAGAATTCAGTATTTGAAGCAGAATGGCTGATCATACTGTAATATTTTTGTTGGATGTGTTAAAACAAAACAAGACATTCTACATGTTCCAGCTACTATTGCTGTGATAGATTTAGCACTTTATCTTTCATTTTACATCTCAATAATTCAATTAAATGAAGGTCAGCTTCTCTATAGTTTCTCTATTACTAAGTTTCTCTATAGAATAGTTTCTCTATTACCAAGAACTTTGGCATGCATTTGAATGAAAGAAGTCTGTCAAGATCTTCATTTAAGATCAAGCACAGCAACCTAACCTCTCTGAGCTGGGACACCTCATACATCTAGTTTAGGCTACCATTTAGAATGACATCGACAGACTATCCACCTCAGTCTTCGGGTGTATGGATCAAATGGAAAAATATATTCTGATTATAGATCCAAAAACTGGGTCAAATAAAATAAGAATCCACTTAGATGAAACCCAAACTTCTTTTTCAACCCTTTCAAAGCTTAGAAAAAAATATGAGTAATTTAAGTTGTGACTGGATGCTTAAAGATAAATACTATGAGAATGGTCTCATCCTGTCCAAAAAGAGGACATAACAGAAAGTTGCTTCTTATAAAATTTCTGTCCATTAGGGTCACAAACTCCAAATCTATATGACCCCTCACTATTTCTGGTAAGATATGAATTTTAAAAATCCCTACTTCTTGTTTATTCAAACCTTGCACAAACTCAGAACCTTTAAAATGGTACCATCCCCATTTCTAAATTCTAATCATTATGCAGATTAAGTTACAGATTCCATTGTGTAATGACATGATCTCAAAGATATCCAATAGTTCCACAAGCTTATAGCGAGAGATTGACTCTATTATATTCTAGCTAATATTCACCATTGTTTTTATCATGCCATAAATAAAAGTACAGAAGGCACATGAAGACAGGGACAACATTTTTAAGGGAGATCACCTGTAATGATTAAACAAGGGATTCTGAGTACTTTTTAAATTGCTGGGGTTAAGCACAATCTTAGTCTTAGGAAGCCTTTTTCAGTTATTTTTTGTGTATACTACCAAGCAGTCAGGAAATATACAAAGGAGAATTAGTAAATACTTACAGCTTCTGAAGAAGAAATGAAGGCATTGACAAAAAGTAGTATAAGGAAGCCTGTGTTATTTTTAGCGGAATCTCTGCTGCCTTAAGCTAGTACAGCTGCTCCTTTGCTTCCATGGGCAAAACACTTGCATAGAAAGCTGGAAATCTTGATTTTACATATCTCCATAGATGCTTTCCTCTACAATTCAATTACTAACTGTGCATGCAGCAGAAATTGTGCTCTGTGGAATCATAATACTGTAGTAATTGAAGGAAAAATAGAGGTGAACCAAGAGACTGTTTTTACTAAAGGAAAATGCCACCAACAAAACGGAAAATATTTTGTGTGTACGCTCACACGTGTGTGTACATCTTGGTGAGAGTGAAGAAGACACCCTTATATGCACCAGGAGTACCAACCTCCCAAATATTATATTTCTGGTAATAATTTTACATCATCAACTATCAGAACTGCCTGAAGTGGTGCTGTCATGATCAGCGGGTATCATAGGCTGGTGGAGGCTGTTACTCCCCAAACAGACAGGCATGGCCCCGCCCATGCTCCGTCCTCAGACTCCCTCCTGCCAGTTCCCCTGTCCCTGTGCCATGGCCCCTGTTAGGGTTGAGGCTGAGGCTGACGCTGGGGCCGCACCACCCGCCCTCCTGGCATTCCAGGGCTGGGCCTGCGCTGCCCACCTTCCTGGTGTGCCGGGGCTGGGGGCACTAGCCTGAGGCGAGGGCCAGGGCCACGGTGAGGGGACTATGGGCTCCGACACGGGGTGGAAGGGGCAGGGCCTCAGGCAGAAGGGGCAGGATTGGAGGCTAGCCTCCCGCAGCCGGCGATTCACATGCCACCCATGGGTGCTGTCATTCTGAAAATTACCATTTTCAGGCAGTACTTCTTTGCACTGTTCAAGATGCTGGTGTTGGCTGTTTGGTGGCAGGCTCAATAGATAAAATGTGCTCTAAAGTTCATTTTATAGGTGTCTCTAAACCACTAAAACAGTTCAGCAAAATACCAGTTTCCAGGTGCAATTATCTGGCGGTGGCACTCTAAACATACAGCAAAATTATAAATCTAAGAAAAAATTGCTCTCTCTTATCTCCCTAGTTTCTACTACCTTTATAGCCTAGTTAAATCGAACTTTGCCACCTGCCCATTTCAATATTTAAGGGTAACTGCACCCGCATTCCCCTTCCATGGTCTTTCAAGGGCACCCCACTTAAATTTTCCAATTCTCACCTGTCACCAGAGGTCACCTATCAGTCTTACGAGACCTTAATAGGCTAATATCTTTCCAACCCATCAATAAGGGTTGTGGGGCCCCCTTTGACACCAGACTCTGCATTTGCTAGATCAGAAAGAAGGCCTCAAGTCAGTTAAAACCCAGCCTTTTTAAATCAAAAGCCTTTGCTTTGTCAGTTTCTGGAAAAACCAGTCTGAAACAGTATATGCAAGCCTTCTAGTGGCTGGTCCCTCTCCAGAGGTGTTTATAACATAAATGATTCACTTATCACCCCCTACTGTTTTTAATTCCTGGTGGAGCTGTGGCAACCCTCCCACTCTGGAGTTACATACAACTCCTAGCCCACAATGTTACATAAACCATTCATACACTTAACACAACATGGTCCCCAAAGATACTGCAGCTGCATGCACATCTGTCACAGCCAGAATAATCCAGCAGTATTTACCCCAAAACTTAACAGCGTTTTAGCACCTAAAGTCAGGGCAACTTAACAGAAGAGTTCTGCATACCTATGTAGGGACTAAAAGTCTGCCACCCTCTTCATACAATCTTCATTTGAGTTCTCTCTTGGAGAAGAGCATTTGTGCAAACTGAAAAATTTAAAAGATTACTTTTCATTGTCACTTGCCATGGCTGTTTACTGGTCCAAAGCCATTAAAACACAGAGGAACAGCGAAAGGGCCTCCCTGAAGAGAATGCACAAATGTTCTCACAAAACCTTTGATATTCCTTCACTCGGCAATCACTGCCTCAGATTTGATGAGAAGCTTTTCCACATAAAAGACCCGAATTAAAATTTTATCAACAATTCTTCTGCCTCAGAAATTGAAAAGGACTATTTACAATAAAAATACAACCATAACACCATAACATGACACAGATGCTGCTAGTAGAAATAGACATACATTTACAAAAAATCTTTTCTTGTGGTCACTCAATATACTTCTTCCATTCTAAGTTTTAAGATGGTGTCTTTTGTCCCAAAAGCCAGGATAATAGGAACTAGACCCCAAGCAGAAGGAAAAATTATAAAACCTCTCAGACTATAGTGCCCTTAAAACTGATTCCAATTTCACCCCACTGATATAATTGCTTAGATACACTAAGATGTTTGGATGCACTAGGCCTTTTGAAAGTAAAAGAACCGCTCCTCCTCTCATCCAATCACCTTCTAGATATCAGGAAATTGGGGGAGGGGAGTGGAATGATTACTTGGTCTGCACACCATCTGCTTCATAACATATGGAGATAGCAACATTTTTTTTATCATTCATTTTTACTGGGAAAGCACTGCCATTTGGATTATCTTTCATAATTGCTGGCTTTCTCAAATAATGCCATGCATGTTCGGTGCCTGTACTATCACAGAGAGAATTATAATGGAGTCATTACATGCATTTCTTTTTTAATTAAAAACAAAGTGGAGATAAAGTGGAAGCCCATGGAAGAACCTACAAAATCAATGTAAGTGATTGGAAAAGTGCAGTCTTCTGTAAATTATAAAATTTATTAGAAGATATTAAGAAGAATAGATTTCCCTATCACTAGAGAAATATTTTATATGTATATATAAACATTTAATCTTGCCCAGTCTTTTCTCTATTTATTACCAGCTTTCACTTCTGGGAAACTTTAGGTCATGATTCTGCTGACTCATAGTAGAAATTTAATTATAATCATAAAAGAAATCTGAATTTTCCAAAGCATATATAAGATTGCAGAGCCTATTTAGTATCCTTCTACTTCCTCTTTTATCCTCCTGCATAAATTGATCTGGGAAGAAAATCTGGCTTTGTGACTGCAGCCTCAGAGAGAAACTGTGCGCTTAGATAATTTTATATCTAAACAAATTAAAATCACTGACAGAAGTAGAGTATTTCTTGCCTCTCTTTTTAACAGACTGTTCAGTTCGATGTGAAGGTGACCATTATGCAAGTTGTGAATAAAGTCTTCACTTTTAAATGTACATTAAACCAATGAAATAAACCATTGCATAGTTAAGATGTGAAAATATTGTTTAGAAATGTAAACTAACAGGACAAAATGTACATAAACTTCTATTTAATCACAGTAGTGGGTTGTCAACTTCAAGGGGTATCAATGAACTGGAGCTATACAAACATTACACCAAAAGTAGAGAGTATTAGCATATGAGTTGGTTGGTGAAATGATGGGGCAATACATTTCACCAGTGTAGGCTCCAAAGGACATTATGTGACATAAATATCAGTCAAAGGATGTCAGCAAAAGCAGATTTTCATGACAGTGAAATTTAATAGGGATAAAGAAGAGCAAATCAGATATAATTAAATCAAAAGTGTTTCGCCCAACTGTAAATTATGCAGATTAAAGTACTATCGGCCAGATTCTCCTTTCACTCAGGAGTCACTCCACTTCAGTTAAAGGCGTTACAGTGGTGTAAAATCAGAGTGAGAGGAAAAATCAGGAAAATCAAATACATATCGGTTGAGGTATTTAGATAGATACTACAGTGATAGGCACTGTCAGACACCCAGCTCTTCCCCAGTATGAAAAGCACCGCCCCACAGGTCTGATTTATGTTATCTGGCAAACCTCAGTAAGAAAATGGAAAAATGTGCAATGGAAAAATTATTTGCACACTAACAAGTCAAGAAGATTCCTTTTGAACGAGTTCACAGGGAACTCAGGGAACCTGAAGTTAAGTTCAGTGACAAGCAAATTTGAGGTTAAGTCAAGAAACAAGCTCTGATTCCCCATATGGCACACAATGTGATACCACCAGACTGCTGTGCCAGCTTGTTTGGAAGTTTTAAACAGCTTTTCTTAAGTCCAGACTATGCACCGGAACTTCATTCAGAGATCTTCCCAGATTTAAACCAAAAGCATTGGTTTACAAAATGTAAGCACAATGCGATCTGCAGCTTCTGTTTGGAGACTTCCATTGAATATATTGGTTAGCATGTATCTGTACAATTAACTGCCTTCTTCTGGATGGACTCAGATCTGATTAAGTGTTTCTGATTAGCTCGGCCTATAGTTGCAGACCTATAAAGTGGATAGAAGACTTAATACAGATAGATACTGGATTTTATCCTTCTACACAAATGGAAGAGACCTGTGTTTTTGAAGCAAAGACTCTTGGAGCTCTATACTCTGAGATACAAGTGGCTGGTTTGGCTGATGAATACAGTGTGTACGACTCCCTCCTCTTTGTAGATTGGCATCTATCCAGGGAATTAAAAGGTACTTGTCAAAATATGAGATACCACAATTATGTCATCAAGATAAACATAACCAGCTTTTATATTATCAGAGAAAAATGAATTCTCAGGTACTAGAAAATGACAAGTTTGCTTTTTATTATTACGTAGTTTAATAACTTACAATATGATAATAACTGTGGCATCTGTGTGCATCTAACTTTAAACCTATCCACAATGAGCAGCCATGCTAACTCTTGCCCAGTTTGTCACCCACCCACTAGGAAAGAACTGAGACAAGCATTAAAGGAAAATATAGTTACTTTGGCCTAGTTTACACACAAAGTTATAACAGTTTAACCAAAGGTGTGATGTCGCACTGATTTAGCTAAACTGGTTCAATTTTGTGTGGATAGTCTACATTGGTTTAAACCTAGTTTACTTTGGTTTCACATGTTCCTACTATTACGGGACAAGCTAAGATGAAATAAGACAGCTTTAAACTAACGTACAGCGTCCATATACAAAGTTGCATCTGTTTAACTATATTGGTGCATCATCATACATTTAGTTAAACCAGTGCAATTTCTGTGCATAAAGAAGCCTTAAGTATAGAGCCATTTAGTGAAGGCTTGATTGAACAGATAAGCTTTGGGTAATCATGAAAGTACAAAAACTCACCTCAGAGGGACAGCTGAAGAAATAAGTTTCACGGTGACTCATACATAAAAACCATCCTTCATTCAGTCCTCCAGGATGCAATTCTTGAGCAAAAGCATACAAGTGCTTTAGCTAAACTCAGCCATTGCAATGGTGTATAGGTGTTTCCAAGGTGTTTCTGTGAACCATATAATGACATCACAGCTAACTTGGAACCTTGATGCAATATACAACCAGTTTAAAGGAGGTGCGGGTCATCCAAATAATTTTTTACTATCTGCAAAATAAAAAAATGGCGTGTCAGAATAGAGCGTGAGCCAGTGAGTCATGATTTTTGGGGCGCTGATATGGGGAAAAGGTACATTTATAATCATGGGGAGTGGTTTCCATTAAGATGCCAATGTTTTACCACATTGTAAAGTGTCTGAGATTAATGCAGATTTCAATATATTTAGATTACAAAATAACTGTGGTATCTCTGACACCAATGTGTGGAAGGAAACTATAGATACATGTGGCCTTTATAATGGTGACCACTGTACCATACCGATATGCTTTCACTATTTAGGTCATTCTGCATTAAATGCTACTATACAGTCAGCACATTTAAGAAAAATACTTTAGGTCACCTTTAATTCCTCAAATAGAGAGACGTTAAAGATGGAAAACACATATTGGGTCATCCCTTCCATCCCACTAATACTTCTTTGGCTGACTTTATTAGCACAAACAGTTGCTCATTTGAGCCATTGATTTAGAATGGATCCCAAGACAGTCCCTGTTAAGCAATTTAGGAAGGGTTGGTGCTGCCTCTAAGGAATTATCGGATTAATCAAGATAGAGTTTATATTTTTTGTTAGGGAGGACTATGTTTGAGGAAATAGTGATCGTTTCAGAACTGAGATGCACAAAGACAGCAACTTTTAATACAGAAATATGCCTCAAAGTTAAAATAGTAAACTCCCCCCCCCCCCCCAAAAAAAGAATTTTATACAGGGCTTATTCTGTGACAGTGAAATAGATTGATTGCTCGTACTGCATTTGAAAACTGGATGAAAACACAAGATTTCAACAAATGGGGCCAAAAAAATGCCTGCAGACTTATAAGCACTGACCCACAATGATGATAATTACTGTACTGGAATTGTAAAGTGATGTGCTATTGTGTGCAAATAACAGACTGCTTGTTACAAATATAATATTTTCTGCAGGAACAGAACACGGCTACAGAAAATTGGGCTTTTCAAAATTACAGCAGCAAAAATAAATCAAAAGAGAAAACCTCTCTGGAAATTGAGGATTAAAACAACCCATCTTCAGACTGAGGTCTAATAAGAATATTCAAAATTAAGAGCTTCCAAGCAAAGACCAAATTCTGTTAAACTCAATAGTCCCAGTGATTTCTCACCTACCCTTCTTACTCCAGAAAAACAGCAAGATTTATGCCCTTGCATAGCAACTCCGAAGCCTCACCTATAAACAGTCATGCATGTGCCTAACTTTACATATGTCTAACTGAAAGCAATGGGAATGCTCATATGCATAACAGTTAAGTTCATGCATAACTGTCCACAGGACTGAGATCACACACTCGATTTTCCCATTACATCTCATTTCAGAGGTGTAATGATTTAATCCTCCACTTCTAGAAAGTTCTTTCTCCCTCGTTTCACTGCTGGAATTTGAAAAGGGCAATTTTCTGTATCTATTTTCTGTTCTTCCACATCAACACCCTGGAACATCCCTTATGATGTGGAAGAGTACAGTTCTTTCTTTTCCAGTTACAGTTAGAAGCCAATTTTACATAACTGCTTTCAATCACAATTCAAATTTCTGGGTTTTTTTTACATTTATTTATGTAACTATGAGACTAACACAATGAAAGCTGCAAAACAGAAACATATAGTGAAGGGTTTTTACAGGGTTTATTCAAAATGGCTGGAAGAATTATTATTGCATGGATGTGCCAAATGATCCAGTCTCAAGAGGGAGTGGGAGCAATCACTATTTGACAGATTTAATTTCATCCTGCAATATGGACCTTTTTTGATATTAAGTGCTATGAAGCTATGATTCTGATTTAATGCCAGATTATCCTTTCATAGTGCTTGTTATGTTCAGAGGGTGTGTGTGTGTGTGTCTGTCTCTCTCTCTCTCTCTCTTTCTTCCTTCCCCCTGCACAGAGGAAAGCTGGTACCCTAACTCTGCATTGTGACATTTCCTTTTGTTTTCAAAGATATTTTTTGGAGATAGTTGTACAGAGTTTAATTTATTTCACTACTATTGTATCACCGGTGGCTGCAGTGACTCAGAGCACAGCGTATGCAAATGCCCTATTTCTGGTGCAAGGAATCCAAGCAAGTGGAAATTTATCTGTTTAAGCCAAAATGAAAAAAACCCAGAAATCTCACTATCTGCACTTGGACTGTGAATTTATTTTCCATATTCTAGTTTATACTGTTCTGTATTTCCACCAGCTGATTGTTTGGAAACTTTTTACTTTACCCAAGCTTTGTAATACCTTAAGCAAAGAAAAGTAAAAATAGGACAAGAAAAATAATTCAAATTCAGCAATTTCTGTTTAATTTTGTTTCTGAAAGTCCTATTAACAATGAAATGTAATCACACCAGTGCTGCTGCATTTTAAGAACTCCAAGCTCAATATGCAGACTTGTCTTCAATACAGCATATAAATTAAATTAATATTATTCTTTTCTCACTACCTTAGTATAATTTAAGGTGGGAATTAAATTTTGTTTTTGTTTCTGGTTTGTTTGTTTTTTGTAGCAGATAATTTGAGCATGAATATTCCTCAATCATAAGCTATTCTCTCTTCAACTCAAAGAAGTGGAGTATTTACATATGCCAATGCATGACCCCATCTTTGCCTTCTTTGAACAAATATTAAATAGGTTTATGTTAATAAACACAAAATAAATGTTGACTTTCTTTTACACAGATTTGCATAAATGAGTCTTTAAAGTAGGCAAATCTATCAGTTGATATGCCAGGAATCTAGTGCTATGAAAGTAACAAAGTTACTGTAGCAAGAGAGAATTGTTTACTACTACAACTACGTTATTCAGAGTTGCCCCTTGTTGATCTTGTATGCCTACTCAGCTTAACACACTGGCTGACATATCATTCAGATGTTAAAAGCCTTCCTGAACAAATTAAGCAGGACAGGTTACTCACCTTGTGCAGTAACTGGAGTTCTTCTGGATGTGCATCCTGATGGGTGCTCCTTTGGAGGTGCTTGTGTGCCTTCGATAGAACATTTTCAGCAGCAGTGCTTATCTGGTCCTTTCATTCACCCTAGTTATGCTCATGCCACATATTGAGGGTACATAGGGCTGTGAGGGATGAACCACTCTCAATACCTCCCCTACTGCACAGTTTCATGGAGACCAGACTCTGAAGCAGAGCAAAGAACAGCGGATAGCAGAGCACACATAGCAACACACATCTTGAAGAACTCTGGTTACAGCACAAGGTGAGTAAACTCTCCTTCTTTGGAGAGTGTCCCTATGAGTTCTCTACTTGAGATGACTCCCGAGCAGTATCCACTGAAGGAAGCATGAGCTTCAGAACCAGGTCTATAACGGTCTTCTGAACTACAGAATCGAAGGTAGCATCAGCTGTAGAGGTATGCACTAAGGCATAGTGTCTTGAGAAGGTGTGACTCAAGGCCCATGTAGCAGCTTTGCAGATTCCTGCAACAGGAACATCTTTTAGTAGGGCAACAGATGTGGACTGAGAACTAGTAGAATGGGCTATGACCTAAGCAGGGCATGGGACATTAGCTGCTGCATAGCAGGAGAGGATGCAGCCAGAAACCCACTTAGATAATCTGAGTGAACACCGGCATCCCTTTAACTTCATCTCTGATAAATACAAATAGCTTTGGAGGAATTCAAAAAGGTTTCCTCCTGTCCAAATAATATCTTAGCCCTCTCCTAACATCTAAGATGTGAAAGGAAGCATTCTCCTTAGCCTGATGAGCAGTAGGGTGGAAGACCAGCAGATGAACTGTCTGATTAATATGAAAATCTGAGATGACTTTAGGTAAGAACCGCAGGTGTGGTCTGAGATGTACCTTATCCTTGAAGACAACAGTTTAAGGGGGTTCAGTTATCACAGCTCCTAATTTA
The DNA here is from genome assembly GCA_037349315.1 of Chelydra serpentina. Taxonomy (NCBI): domain Eukaryota; kingdom Metazoa; phylum Chordata; order Testudines; family Chelydridae; genus Chelydra; species Chelydra serpentina. Next base: position 38,118,936 of record JBAIAC010000042.1, read on the forward strand.
TTTACCAACTCTTCAAGTCGAGGTAATTGCTACTAAAAAGGAGATTTTCATGGAAAAGTTTAAAAGAATACAAGTAGCTAAGGGCTCAGAGGGAGGTTTCATCAGATAATTAAGAACTAAGTTCAAGTGCCAAGTTGGAGTGGGCTTTCTGATTTTGAGAAGAGGTTGGATAACCCTCTGATGAATCTGGAAGTTGTACGGTGTGCAAATCCTGAGAAACTTCCACAGGAAAATGTGACTGTGTGTCAGTAGCTAGATGAACTTTACTGAGGCTCAAAGAGAGACCTCTCTGCTTCAGAGTGCCAAGGTCTTCTAGATAGGTGATGGTGAGTGTACCCAGTGGTAAAATCTTTTCCATTTCTGATGGTAAGTTTTCCTTGTGGACTCCTTTCTGCTGTTCAACAGGACTTCTTGAACCTCTCTGGAACAGCAAAGTTCTAATCCCGAGAGCTATCCAGTTACCGAGCCCTGAGTCATAGAGAGGTCAGGTTGGGGTGACAAACATTCCCTAACCCCTGAGAAGACCAGGCATCAACAGGAGACTGATTGCTGGCCAGGAGGAGAGGTGAAGTAGGTAACGAAAGCACATCTATCTCAGCCGTTTGATGTGAACATGATTTTTATGGCTTTTTCCTGTTTGATTTTGTTTAGAACCCTGAGGGTTAGTGGCACTGGAGGGAAGGCGTATAGGAGACTTCTTGACCAAAATAGTGGAAAGATACCACCCATGGAATGGCGACCAAGACCTCCCCTCAATCAGAATTTGGCACATTTCCAATTGTCAGTGGTGGCAAAAAAGGTCTATGTACAGAAAACCCCAGGTAAGGAATATCTGCCTGAGTATGGATCTGTCAAGTTCCCACGCGGGATCTTGAAGGGAGTGTCTACTGAGGTCATCGGCTATGATGTTGTGGAGGCTGGGCAAAAACTGTCGAGATAAGGATTTGTTGCGCTATGAAATGGTTCCATAATCTTATGGCCTCTGAGCAAAGGGATATCACTCTCCTTGTCAATCTATGTAGTACATACTGGTCCTGTTGCCTATCATTATGCAGAGAGGTTGATCTTCTGTCATGGGGAAGAAGAGGTGACAAGCATAGATCATGGCCCAGAACTCCAGAGTGTTGATATTTAACGATCTATCCTGGATAATGTGGTTCTGTAGATGAGCTCCCCATCCTAGCAAAGTGTCATTCAAAACTTCTGAAACTGTGGAAGGGGGATGGTTGAAGGGAACAACTGAGCACACCCTGTCTGGATTCTTCCATCAGTCAAGGAAGACTACTAGAGAGTAATATGTTCAGACTGTCTCAATTGGGGGTATAAACTGTCCTGAGTGTTTTGGAAGCAGTGCAGATGTAAACAAGCATGTAGCATGATGAAAGAGCATACTTCCATGTGCCTGAGGAGCTGAAGGCATGATCTGGGAGTGACCTGTGTGCTCATTTGAACTTGTGCAATTAAGTGTATCAGAGTGAGAAATCAGTCTTCTGGCAGACATGAAGAATGGCCTCTGTGAACTCTACCCCTTCTAGAGGTCAGAGGAAGGACTTTGGAGTATTGAGCTGAAGACAGAGAGTGTCTTCAAAGAAACCTGGCCTTCTTTATTGCTCTTTGAACTTCGATGTAGGAACACCCTTTTAGGAGCCAGTTGTTGAGATAGGGGCAGACAATTTCTCCCCACTGGCAAAGCTATGCAGTGACTATTGCCATTACTTTTGTAAACACCCTGGGAGCAGTAGATCATCTGAAAGGGAGAACTCAATACTAATAGTGGTCCTGACCTATGGCAAAGTGTAGGAATCTTCTGTGAGACACATGTATTGTGACATGAAAGTACATGCCTTGAAGGCCAATGGTTGCAAAATAGTCTTCCAAATCCAGGTGGAATAATAACCATGAGTGTTACCATCTTGAATTTCTGTATCTTGACAAATGTATTCAGCATTCTGAGATCTAGAATTGGCTGCTACCCGCCCTTCTTTGGAAGGTACTTGGAGTAAAACCATCTTCCTTTGTAGTGAGTGGGAACTAGTAGCATGGTTTCTAAGAAGGGGAGGGAGTGAACATCTTATCTCAGGCAAGGCTCATGAAATGGAACCCAGAAAAGGGATGGGGAAGGAGGAAGAGAGGGAAGTATGGAATGAAAATGGATGGAGTAGCCTAATGTTATAACCTTCAGGACTCATCTGTTGGCGGTAATCTGCTCCCATGAGCTGGGGAAATGGGAGAGATGATTTAAAAGTAGGGAGATGGTGTAACAGCATCAGATCTGGAGCACAGAGGTGTTTGTGGCCCTTGATTGAAGCATCAAAACCAATGCTTTGTAGATTATAGCCGCTGTGTCAATCCAGGTGCAGTGGCTGATAACTTTTCCCTCAGCATTCTAGGTACGTGGGAAACTGGGCAGAGCAGGACCTCTGATCTTCCTGAGACTGACTAACCCTCTTTTTGTTTGCAGGGGTATATGCCCAACAAACAAACGTTTTCACGAAAGGCCTTCAGAGAATGCAAGGAGTCACTGGTGGATGTGCTGAATAATTTAAGACCATCAAAGGGGAGGGCCTCTAAAGTGTTCTGAATTTAATGCAGCAATCCTGGGGACTGCAGCAATTGGACTCACTGTTAGGCTCTGCAGGTCCAGGGGGCTCTTAAGCTGCTGCTACATCTATGCCACCACCAGACAGCTCTATTAGTGACAGAAGAATTGGGAACCCTAAGGCAGGCCCACCGACAGGGGTGGGGGGGCAAAGGGGTCAATTTTCCCAGAGGCCCGGCAATTTAAAAGCACCCGGGTGGATGGGATAGATACATATTTTTTAATAAATTTAAGATTAAAAAAAAGAAAGATATCCGGTTTCCCTTTTTAGGGGGGCCATTGACTGTTCTGCCCTGAGGCCCAGAATTGCTATCTGTGCGCCTGCCCTAAGGTTTTGTGCTCCACTAAAGGTACCACCTATAGAGACCTGACTGAACAAACTCCGGAGTCCATGACTGGGCCGGGTAAACTATTTAAGGCATAAAGAGAGACAGGAAGTCATCCATGCAACCAGATGAATTCGTAGCTGGCTACTACATCAGACCCTGCCTTCCTGACTTACCCCTGGTTCCTGGTTCCCTGCTTTGCTCCTGTGCTTGCCTTTCTGCCCTGTTTCTGATCCCTGTTCCTGGTGGCTTGACTCCCAGCTCTGGCTCGGTTAGGTCTGACCTCCCAAGCCCCAGTCATGACACTCGAACAAGAGCAGCGCCAGCTTTTTCCTGTGCGGGGAGGGGAGGTGAAGTTAGCTAGACTGAAAATCGGGGTGGGGGGGGAGCTGGGGGAGCTGCACTATACGTCCTGTGAGCACTCATTTATTTTTTCAACAACGCACACTTAAGCCTGCATTTCATCTATGTTATCCTCAAAAGGAGAATAAAAATGTATACAGACAGATCAGTTTTAAACTTCATCTATGGCAGCTCACTGGTGCAACATTTATTCACAAAAAAATCAATAGGAAAAAAACTAAGCCAATAAATAAAAATAAATAAATAAAGACTAACAACAACAAACAAATGCAAACTTCTGGAAAAAAATTACTGGTTAAATAATACTAATAGATAATTACTTTAAATCAGAGAATGTAGTGTATTATATTTTAAAATTAGCCACTTGTACACGCAAAGAAAATGAAACTCTACCACACACGCTATTATTTAAAGCAAAATAAATAACAAGGTGCTTTACTCTAGGCAGTAGTTCCTGCTCATGGATCACTAAGCAGACACAGGCACTAAGTCTGGGCTGCAGGGAAGTGCCTATCTCAGAGAGGGTGGGGTTTAACACACAACCCTGCTATCTCTCATTATCTTGCTTAGGCAGCTGTCCACCTAGCGTGCTTGCTTTCTGGATAGCACATCTAAGGTGCCTATCTCTCCCCATGCATTGTAAAGGGAGCCTGGGGGCTTAGCTTGGTTTTGTGGATTGCAGAGCTGTTCCGGTGATTTTCTAGGCATCTAAAAGTTAGGTGCTGTGATACTCAGCATTGCAATACCTAACTCCCTTTGTGGATCCCACCCCATGCTGTAGAGTAAACCTGCAGGGGACATTTGGCCTCCCAAGGAGTGCATGCTGGATTTGGAGTTCTGCTGCTCATGTACAGGATGCAGAGTGTTCCTTTTCTCACTCCTGCTGACTGTAGTAAGATGAGGCCGTGAAACATAAACCCTTGGTATTAGAGGCCAGTATGAGGCCTGAGGCCTGAACTGAAGTAATGGTCAAGACTTTGCTAGCATAAAGCAAAGTTAAGCTGTGAGCCAGAGGCAGGCCCTGCTCACAAAAGTTGGCAGGAAGAAGGCTGCTAATTGGACGCATGCCCATATCTAAAGGGTATCAAGTACTAATAGGATAAACATGTGCTAGGATGGCACCAGAACATTCCGGTACAAATACATTCCACAGAGATAATGAGGAAAAGGGTGACCCATCCTAAAAGACAGGGTCTAAAGGATAATATGATGGATAGACTTGTTTGTTCGAACCAATGTGTACCAGGAGAGAGGCAGCACCCCAACATGCAGAGGGGTTGTACCTCGATGCATCAGAAGTGATGTGTAACTTGTTTGTACCTGTGTATAAGAATGCATCCCCAAGTGGATGTCTTTGTCCAGCCTAAGGGGCAGTGGAGAGTCCCACCACTAACTGAGCTGTGTCCATTGTCAGGGGGCACATATTCGTAGTATGTCCGGTAGAGTCTGTGGGAAACTATTACTGTGCTTTGTTTGACAATAAACCTGTCCGGGTGCCTTCGTACCTTATCGGAGTCTGTGGTCATTGGGGGTTCTCTCGGGTCTGCTGTGCCAGCTATCTGCTCAGAGGGCAGCACACAGAGGGAACACATGCATGCAGCCAACTATTATCAACATTGGATAGAGCAGAGCACCACACTGGTGATGTCTGACAACACTGATCTTCCTTATCTGATGCAGAGGGGTGGCAGGGCCATGACTCTACCATTCCCCACTTCTCTGTACCTTTAGGCAGAGAAGAAAACACTTCACTTTCTGAGATTCTGGCATGTTGCTCTGAAAGGTAAAGGAGGTTTCTTATGTTGGCCTTTGCAAAACCTGCACTGAGGTGTCCAGAATCCAATCTTATGTTCCAACTGCAGGACCAAATCCTAAGAACCATGGGGTTGCACAAGTATAACTGAGCTCAGAGTTTGGCCTGCAAAATCTTTACTGTTGATGATGCACCAACCAGAAGGGAAAAAAACAAAACCTCATTGACTTTTAGATTCAAGGTTATATTTGCAAGTCAGAGAGCTAAACTAAACTGTATTTTTACATGGAAATTTACTCTTGGAAGTCATCAAGAAACAAACAAAATGGAACTTGAAAAGGAAAGTTTTGGATGGGGGAAAGGGGAGGGATAGCTCAGTGGTTTGAGCATTGGCCTGCTAAACCCAGGGTTGAGAGTTTAATCCTTGAGGGGGCCATTTAGGGATCTGGGGCAAAAATTAGAGATTGGTCCTGCTTTGAGCAGGGGGTTGGACTAGATGATCTCCTAAGGTCCCTTCTAACCCTGAGATTCTATGATAGTCAGTATTCATGATGACATAAATGCTGCATAGTGCTTTGTCATGAAACCAGTGGAAGTTTTATTTCTCAGAACAGTAAATACCAGCAACATCACAGAAGTGATTTGAGGCTCAGGGAATGAGATGATACCATCATCAAAGAATCATTTTAGAACATGTGAACTTTTCATCCCCATGGCAAGAGGCTGAGGGCTGTCATGGACTAAGTGGCTGGAGAGAGTGATTAGGAAAATACATTATCTGAAAAATGTTGGACAGCTCCCCCTTCCTGGGCAGAGGAGTTCTGCATTTTGGGAGCACATATAAATTAGAAAAGGAATTAAAACCTATCAGAGATCAATAGTTCAATAAACCCCATCCCAACTTCTGCAAAGCAAAGCAGATGGAAGTTATTCAAAGCCCAGGATACCAGAGCAGGATGGCAATTTCATTTAATCCAATTCTTGGTTTTACTGTAAGAAAATAATCACGGAACTATAGGGATTTTGGAGGAGTAAGGCAATCAGGATTTGGTCCAAAATGAGTGTCAAGGTATATTACTTTGTATACTGATGTTACATCAAGTATCTAAATAGTAGGAATGTAAATGATGCAGTGCTATGTGCAAGGAATGAAGATGGATGGGTCTTGAAAAGTCCATAATGAAAACAGACAGAAAAACTGTTCTTTTGTAATTTGCACAGAAGACAATTAATTTCTCTTTTATCTACCAAGATGAAAAGAACACACATTCATTTTGCTTTGCATGGCAGCACAAAAAGACATATGCCAGCTATAACTGGCATAGGGGATAAGGAATTTTTTTGCCTGAATCTAGCATTATCCCTTAATGAAAAAAGTATACTCTCTTTTTAACTGAAAGAGTCTCACAAATGGACAAGATTCAATGTTCAGACCTCTGATCTGTCAATACTAAACACACAGGACATTACAGGGTATTATTTTGTAACTATACATGCATAACTATACTCCTAATTTGCATTCTCATCACAATTATGCATGCAAATCAGGCATTTTCACAAACAAATGTCCAATTATGGGACTAACTTTCCATTTCCACGTGCCATTAGGTAAATTTGTATGTACAAGTTATGTACACAGTCACTGAAGCCCCATTTAGAAAAAAATCAGACTCAGAGTGTCCAATTAGACACAACTAGTTTGACAATAATATAGAACACCTCTGAATATTGAACAGGACATTCTAGCTCACAATACTGAGTACAATAATGAAAAAAGTCAGACTCGCATGGAAATTAAGTCTTCTGAACAGTTCATCAGGAACAGTACTGAGTAAGGTAAAAAGTAGGAGATGAATGGGTTTCATGTGAAATGTACTGTATGTTCATTAAATACAAACTGTAATCTGTTGAACAGGCATTTTTCACACTAGATGGATGATTATGAGCATTAAAATGTATGAACTAATACACCACTGACAAAAAATAAATTAAGGCCATGCAAAACCTGGATCCAAATCATTTGAATATTATTATTGCAAAGCATTTCTTCCCCCGCCCCATCATTAATGATTTAGCATTGTGAAAGAAAATCCGTTTTTATTAAATTTTGGAGACAAAGCAGTCATAATTCATCCTAGAAGTAATAATTTTGTTTAACATGAGAGCAAATAGATATGGATAATTGGATTCTATTTACATGACTCATAACTTTATAGTTATACTATAAGAAGCACTATCAAAAAGTTAAACTTTTATGTCAGTCATGATAAAAGTAAAGAAAACCAGTATATAAATCAAATAATCATATTTCTAGTAAATCCAGTAGGATAAAATTCAGTGAAGATAGTATAATGCATAAAACAGAACTCATCAAATACTTTGATACAGAAAATACAGTATGTATTATAGAGGTGCAAAAATTCACCAAATAAATCCAGGATATAATCCTGGGCCATGACCTGAGTCAAACCACAAGACTAATTAGTAACAAAGAAAGAAATACAAGAGCAGTTGATTTATAATGTTGATTCTGTAACAGTCCTCCCCCATAATGTCAATATAGCAAATCAAACAACAATCACAATAAGAACAAGCAGAGTATAAAATGCCAGGTAAGGACATATTGGGAAGAAACTACACCGTCTGCTCAAGAAACTCCCTGCTATAGCACAGGAACAAATCTACACGGACACACCTCCAGAGCCCCGACCAGGGGTATTCTATCTGCTACCCAAGATCCATAAACCTGGAAACCCTGGACGCCCCATCATCTCAGGCATCAGCACTCTTACAGCAGGATTAACTGGCTATTTGGATTCTCTCCTCAGACCCTATGCTACCAGCACTCCTAGCTATCTTTGAGACACCACCGACTTCCTGAGGAAACTACAATGCATTGGTGATCTTCCTCAAAACACCATCCTGGCCACCATGGATGTAGAAGCTCTTTACACCAATATTCCACATAATGATGGACTACAAGCTGTCAAGAACAGTATCCCTGATGAGGCCACGGCACACCTGGTGGCTGAGCTTTGTGACTTTCTCCTCACCCACAACCATTTCAGATTTGGGGACAACCTATACCTTCAAGTCAGCAGCACTGCTATGGGTCCCTGCATGGCCCCACAGTGTGCCAACATTTTTATGGCTGATTTAGAACAACTCTTCCTCAGCTCTCGTCCCCTAGTGCCCCTCCTCTACTTGTGCTACATTGATGACCTCTTCATCATATGGACCCACGGGAAGGAGGTCCTTGAAGAAGTCCACCTGGATTTCAACAATTTCCACCCTACCATCAACCTGAGCCTGGAAAGTCCACACAAGAGATCCACTTCCTGGATGCTACAGTGCAAATAAGTGATGGCCATATAAATACCACCCTATACCAGACCTCTGTAGAATCTTGTGGAACCTTTCAGACCTTTTCAGACTTTTCAGACCAATTTCAGACCTTTCACACCTTTCTGAGAACTACATTTTCCTTTAACCTCCTAAAATGTTGTCAGCCATGCCCTCATGGGTACATAAAAGACCAGGCAGGGTATTGCCAGTCAGTCAGTGAGATATAAGAATGAAGTGAAGTGAAATGAGAGCCCAGCTGTGATATTGTGAACGTTGTGTTATTATGTAATTGTGAAAGTGTACTTGTGTTTTAAGACTTGAAGAGGGTAAGTAGCGACTAATAACGGACATATTTAATGAGAGGCCAGAGTCACCACAGTTGCAAGATGACCTTCACCGGATGCAGACACATGGGGAATGTTCGGACATCGGTGAAAAAGACCTCTTTGTCAAATTGGACAACATCAGTCACATTTTGCAACACAAGAAGCACTCTCCACTCCAAGTTCTCCAATTCATTCATTATGCAGAGCTGAAGGACACTTTTTCTAATATGGATAGCTCTGAGGATTCTGTTCATGCTGCTGGTCACAGTCGTGAGTGATGAGTGCAGCTTTCTGAAGCTCAGGCTCATTAAAACTTATCTTTGATCGCCGATGGCCAACAAGAGACTGATGTCACTTGCTATTCTATCGCTTGAAAATGCCATTGGCCAGTTTTTGGATCTCTCTGATGATGTGCTTCAGTTTATGAGGGAAGAAGCGAGAAAAGCGACCTTTTGAACTAAATGACTATGGTTAACATTCTAAGGCTGTCACCTACTGTAACACTATTTAATACTGGTCCACCCAATGTTGATGCACAGTTCAATTTCTTGATGTTAGTACATTTCAGTTATTCTTAAAATTCTCAAGTTTCTATAAGCTTAGAGGAAACGAAGCTTTTTTTATTTGCTTATACATGGCATGAATAAATACATATTTATAAATCCTAGTATGCAAATGTATAGTCTTATATGACAAGTATAACTCATGCATGCAAATCATGCCAAGTCATAAAATGCAATAAAAAATAAGGTATTCAAAAGTTTAATAAATGGAGGGAGGGTCGCTGAAGATGTTCCTCATCTGGGCACCATTTGGTCTAGGGCTGGCCTTGAATACATAAATGTTATTTACCCCTTCGCATAACAAATGAACTATGGGTCACCTGATGAAATGAATAGGAAGCAGATTTAAAACAAACAAAAGGAAGTATTTCTTCACACAATGCACAGTCAACCTGTGGAACTCATTGCCAGGGGATGCTGTGAAGGCAAAAAGAAAAGATTTAGATAAGTTCATGGAGGATAGGTCCATCAATGGCTATTAGCCAAGATGGTCAGAGATGCAACCCCATGCTCTGGGTGTCCCTAAACCTTCAACTTCCAGAAACTGGAACACAGGATGAATCACTCAAAATTGCCCTGTTCTGTTCATTCCCTCTGAAGTATCTGGCACTGGCCACTGTCAGAAACAGGACAAAAGTCTAGATGGACAATTGGTCTGACCCAATATGGCCATTCTTTATGTTCAACATTGTGTAATCATTATTTCCTTAACACCACCCACATTAGGTCAGCAAACATGGTAGTTTGGTAAAGTACATGGCAAACCTGTCATTGACTTCAATAGGGCCAGGATTTCACCCCATAACTTCTTCACAGTCATTCTTAATTTAGTGAAAAAATTTGGTTTTACTATTATAAGCATTGTTAAACAAACAGCTAAGAAAGACTAAGCTGTATTCTTTTTTGTCTTATGTATCAAACTGCCAGCAGTTATGCTGTCAGAGGATCAAACTCAGCTCTTCAAATGTAATCAGTGAAGCTTCAATAATGTAACTGAGGGAATAATTTGGCCCATAACATTATTTGGCTCAGAATCTTTGTTGTTACTAGTATGTAGTTGAAATTGCTGATGATGTATGAAGCTGAAAGCGCACAGCTTGCTTTTCAGATGATAAATTCAGGTCACATTGTTGGCAGTTAGAAAATCTTGTTTGACTTGTAAATTAAATACATTTGCTATGAATTTCATTAACAGAGAACAAACAGGAAACATACTCTAACATAAATATACATATGTAATGTACACAGTGATGGACAAACCTCTAAAAGTTTCAAGCTTATATTTATATTTGAATAAGCAACAGAAAATCTGGAAGCTTATCCCAAACTCGTCTAAACTTTTCTGACAATACAACTAATTAGTGTAATGAAATTCAAATTATTTTTCCATTTAATACAACCCCATTATTAATTATTATTATTAACAGTTTTATAAAATGGGGATAATGATATTGACATCCTTTGTAAAGTGCTCTGAAATCTATGGATGAAAAGCACTACACACACACTAGATATTATGTTGATGATTGAAGTAGATCCAACATTTCTTCGTATGAATAAAACTAAAAATGTATTAGATTTAGGATCATTGCCAGAAAAGTTTTAGATCATTTGGAGTCTACAGTGTATTTAAAGTTAAAAAGAAACTGACAGGTTGCTTTGTTGAACTGCACTATGTTTCTCAGATCAACTAAGCTCCAAGTGACAACCTGTCATTCCAAAACTCTACAGCACAAGAATACTGAGGCCACATGGCTTGAATAGCGAGACCACTGTGTTTGAAAAAGCACAAGTGAAGAGCTAGAATAATATCAAAAATGTACATGTAAAAATACTCTGAGTGAGATTTAAGGAAAGTTGTTGAAGCCCCTTAATAGAGGGAAAAGAAAAACAAATATAGGAAAGAAAAAAAGGAACAAATGTTCCAACTATAAGGTACTAAACCTACTACTAAGAATGAATAGAAAGCTAAATCACTAATAAAAAGGGCAAAATAGGTACACAGCTAATAGACACTCACTAGACTGTCTCTGGCTGAAGGCCATTGTAAAGGAACTGAGGGCAGTTCACTATCGCTGCCATATATAGACTCATTACAGGCCACGAGGATGCGCACTATAATCTCCTATCCGGGGCGCTTGCACACCTGAAGTAGAGTACCCAAGGGACACTACTTGAAGAAGAATACAAGGGTAGACAAATAGCAAAAGCAAGATTTGTTGGAAATGAATGTAGAGGCAACCACAAAACAAAGCAAAGGATTCCAACATCAGCAGAAAGTGTTAAGAATCCAATAAAAACAAACTATTTGCTGAAATGTGTCACTCTCAGCACAGGCTGCACATACAAAAGCATAATATATTCATGAACATATAGCTGGAGGACAAAGCTATGATGATAATGCAAACCAGAAGGTAACATTTTCAAAGGTGACAGAAGGGTAGATTATCAAATATGCAGATAGGTTCTTAGTGGATTTTCAAAAGCACCAAGCAGGTTAGTCACCTAAATCCCATTGATTCCATTTGCTGTTTTGGTGCTTTTGAAAATCCCATTAGGTACCTATCTGCATACTTAGGTGTCTAAATACCTTTGAAAATCTGGCTTTTAGGCACTTAGGAGCCTACATTTCATTGACTTTGCTATGTGCCTAGATTATTTTTAAGAGATATCTGCAAATATAAATGATTATATGTATGCAATTTTTCAAATATTAAAAGGGACCAAAAGCAGGATAACTTCCTACAAGCTTGTTGGAAGACATCTTGGTATGCAGGATTAATAATAAAAATCCTCATCAATTTATAATCCTCATCAACTATGGTCACAAAGTGGAGTTTGAATCCAGCCCCTTTAGCACTACAAATAAAGCCCTTCTACTTAAGCTGAAAGACACTTTGCAAGGCCTGTATACTAGTTTTGTATCCAGAGCTCACATCTGCATTTCCTTTGCTACCTTTGTATTTTAATGTGAAATCTGGCTCCACAGTGCCTGACTGAATTGGAAAGGTGTAAAGAGAGGAAGATGAACTACTGACCTTGTTTTGGTATCAACATCAGGGATCCTTCTTGCTTTACTCTTATGAGTTATTCCATTGACCTCTGTGCATGACTTCAATTCAGCTTCATAATTCTGGTGTATTGCAGAACTGTTCGTATGAAAAACGTGAGCAGGGTTTGCCTTAGAGTTGCTTTGTGCGTCTCAGATACCGCCACCAGAACTAACACTGTTCCAAATCAATAGGACTACTCAGGAAGTAAGCTATTAGTGTGAATAAATCTGACAGAATTGGGTCCTGAATAATTCATGTGGAGGGTCACACTTTTTGGCCGGCTTTACAATAGTGCTGAGCTCCCAGCAGCTCCCATTGTTTTCAGAGGGAGCAGCTGAACACAGTGCACTTTTGAAAATCTGGCCAATAGAGACCGATGCAACTTGCAGGATGACAGTAATGGAATCTCTCTCAAATACTGCAAATGATCTGGATGATAAGATATGCTGAAACACAGGGTAAATGTGAAAGAAAATGAAGTCCGGCCTGGCAAGAGTATTTGTCCTCCTTGAAAGGACTGAAGAACAAATAAACCCCTTTGTCTTTCTAGGGAAATGAGTTCTGTAGGACATATAAAATTGAAGAAACCCAGAAAAGATTAAAGAGCAATAATAGGCCTGTAAAGAAGCAGCCCCAAAACAGCAGTCTGCTTTTGTCTCTTGAGATGTCCTAGTATGCCTTCTGCTGATGTCATCACCACCACATTCAGCACTGGAGCATGAAGTCTGTTCAAGAATCTGTTCAATGGTCTCAGTCTGTACATTCTTCTTTATGTAAACATGTGTATTGCTCATGTTATACACTTACATTTGTAATGTACAACACTCTTGTACATTTGATGGTTTTGGAAGGATCCAAATTGACAGCCCTGGAAACAGATATTTTCCGTGAAGTCATAAAACGGACACAGCACAAGCTGTACTGCCTCACCGGGTCTGTACAGTACATAGCACAACAGGGACTCTACCATGCCAGTGTGACACAAGCAATCACAATGTGTGACAAATGACCAAAATGTGTAACAGTTGAGTTTTGTTGCATATCAGGTCATAAAAAAACATTATACCCGGTCACTTGCCTATAAAACCTATAAAGCCTTCAGTGTGTGAATTAAGCAGTTTTCTTTAAATAAATGGAAAAAGAAATGTCATCATGTGTAAATATATATACACACATCCAGAAGATTTGAATACTATATCCAGTTCCCCAACACAAACCCCTACCTCCTGAGCTAAGAAAGTAAGGCCTAGACCCACAAAGGGACTTACATGTTGCAATGCTCAGCATTGCAGCATCTAATGTTTAGCCACCTAGAAACTCAGTGGAACAATGGGATCCACAAAACCTGAGTTAGGTGCCTAGGCTCCCTATGTGATGCATAAGGAGAGAGTGGTGCCTAAGAATGAGATTCACAAATGCCAGCACTATAGGCAGGGAGCCACATAAGTTAGCCATTTGGAGATGCCAATGACAGGGATGTGTCCGAAGCACCATCTCTTTCACAGACTTCAGCACTTTAGGTCAGGCTGCAGGGCAGGGCTTTAGACCCCCAGCCAGAAACTCCCATCTTGGAGTCAGGCAGCTTAGGCGCCTAACTTAGGCCTGGTCTACACTAGGACTTTATGTCGAATTTAGCAGCGTTAACTTGATTTAACCCTGCACCCGTCCACATTAGGAAGCAATTTATTTCAACATAAATGGCTCTTTAATTCGATTTCTGTACTCCTCCCCGACGAGGGGAGTAGCGCCAAATTCGACATGGCCATGTCGAATTCGAGGTACTGTGGACGGAATTCAATGCTAATAGCTCCGGGAGCTATCCCACAGTGCACCACTCTGTGGACGCTCAGGACAGCAATCCGTACTCGGATGCTCTGACCTGCCACTCAGGAAAAGCCCCGGGAAAATTTGAATTCCTTTTCCTGTCTGGCCAGTTTGAATCTCATTTCCTGTTTGGACATCGTGGCGAGCTCAGCAGCACTGGCAACGATGCAGAGCTCTACACCAGAAGTTACCATGCAATCCCAGAATAGAAAGAGGGCTCCAGCATGGACTGATCGGGAAGTTTTGGATCTGATCGCTGTGAGGGGAGATGAATCCGTCCTATCCGAGCTCCGATCCAAAAGACGGAATGCAAAAATTTATGAGAAAATATCCCAGGCAATGACGGAGAGAGGATACAGCCGGGATGCAACGCAGTGCCGCGTGAAAATCAAGGAGCTGCGGCAGGCGTACCAGAAGACCAAGGAGTCCAACGGACGCTCCGGATCGCGGCCACACACTTGCCGTTTTTACGAGGCACTGCATGCTATGCTCGGTGGTGCTGCCACCACTACCCCACCAGTGTCCGTGGACTCCGACGACGGGGTCTTATCTACGGCCACGTCGTTGGAGGTTTTCGCGGATGGTGAAGATGAGGAAGGAGAGGAGGAGGACGAGGCAGTCGACAGCGCTTTCAATGCTGATTTCCCCGACAGCCAGGATCTATTCATCACCCTGACTCAGCTCCCCTACGAACCCTCCCAAGGCAGCATTCCTGACCAGGAATCAGGCGAAGGATCAGCAGGTCAGTGCTTTATACATTTATTTGGAATACAATAGGCATGGTGTATAAGCACTATGTTTGTATTGCTTAATTGGCCTTAGGCGCTTCAGCTTTGAGTCGCTTTCCAGTGCAACTACTCGAAAAGTCTGTCAATATGTATGGGGATAGAGGAGAAATCCCCATCGGAGATCTCCGCGAAGCTCTCCTGGAGGTACAGTGAGAGCTTTTGTATCAGGTTCGCAGGGAGAGCGGCCTTATTGTCTCCTCCATGGTAGGATACTTTCCCGCGCCATGCAAGCTGCAGGTACTCTGGTATCATTGCCTTGCATAGCATGGCTGCATACGGCCCCGGGGTTTGCTGGCATTGACGCAGCATGCACTCTTTCTCTGTCTCCGTAATCCTCATCAGAGTGATATCAGTCATGGTGCCCTGGTTTGAATGAGTGGTTTCTTTAGTATAGTGAATGCTTCATTTTATCTTTAAAGAAAGACACCCGGCGGTTTCCATCCACGCGGTGGGGGAGGTAGTTGGGAACCTAACCATTCGAACTTGGCAGTGCGCGGGCAGGGAGAGTTCCCGGGAGCGGCCACGTGGAGGGGGGGAAAGGGTAGGCGAGCCGCTCAAACATAGCGGTTCGCGGGCACTTTCAGTTCCCGGGAGCGGCCACGCGGAGGGGGGGAAAGGTTAGGCGAGCCGTTCAAACAGAGCGGTTCGCGGGCACTTTCAGTTCCCGGGAGCGGCCACGCGGAGGGGGGGAAAGGGTAGGCGAGCCGTTCAAACAGAGCAGTTCGCGGGCACTTTCAGTTCCCGGGAGCGGCCATGCGGAGGGGGGGAAAGGGTAGGCGAGCCGTTCAAACAGAGTGGTTAGCAGGCACTTTCAGTTCCCGGGAGCGGCCACGCGGAGGGGGGGGAAAGGGTAGGCGAGCCGTTCAAACAGAGCGGTTCGCGGGCACTTTCAGTTCCCAGGAGCGGCCACGCGGAGGGGGGGAAAGAGTAGGCGAGCCGTTCAAACAGAGCGGTTCGCGGGCACTTTAAGTTCCTGGGAGCAGCCACGCGGAGGGGGGGTAAAGGATTGGCGAGCCGCTGTAGATGACCGGTTTTGGCAGCAGCAGGAACTGGCCGCCGCCAGGAACTGTGCTGGAAACATGGGAGTAGAGCACTGCTGTGAAGTAATCTCTCAGCAGTACAAACTCATCAGCTTACCATGGTTTCCAGAGAGCAGATTTCCAGTGTTCTGCAAGGCTTCTGGGATCTGTACACCGGGACCCCAGACACTCAGGATAAAGACATAATATTTGACCTTGTAGTAAGTGAACATGTGATAGGTACTGTGCTTGGTCCTATTCACAGGGAAAGAGTATAGCCATTGTTCGGGAAAAAGTATCTTTCTGAGGAATTCACTCCCTTTCTCTCATCCCACAGCTGCGAGTGTCTCCCGCCCTACCCGTGGATCACCCTCCCAGAGGCTTGCACTGATCAGGCGGCGCAAAAAGAGAACCCGGGACGACATGTTCTCCGAATTGATGGTCTGTTCCCGAAAGGAGGCGGCACAGCGGAGAGAGGACGTCTCAAGGTCTGAGCGAGCAGTCAGCGAATGGGAGCAAAGGGCCGAAGCTCGCGAGGACAGGTGGCGGCAGGAAGACCAGCAGGCGACTCAAACACTGCTGGGACTAATGAGGGAGCAAACTGACACGCTCCGGCGCCTGGTAGACGTTCTCCAGGACAGGAGACAGGAGGAAAGAGCACCTCTCTATGTAATTTCCAACCGCCCTCCCCCGCCACAAAGTCCAATCCTCTACTCACCCAAAGTCACTAGAACGAGGGGAAGCAGGGGCCGTGGAAATAATCACTCCACCCCTGCAGCCTGCTCCAGTAGCAGAAGGCTCTCATTTCCAAAACTGTAGATGGGTCCTTTCCCTCCCTCCAACCGCACCCCACAACAGTTCCCTGCCCAGGTATCATCTAGAACATATGCTCCCCTTAATAAAAATGATTGTTTTGCACAGTGCTGTTCCCCTGACTTTCTTTCACAGGACGGTTTGGTTTTGGGGGAGTGGGTAAGGGGGTTTGTTATTAGCAACATCAGGCGCCTGAACCAGGGTTCGGACAGGGGGAAAGGATCAACAGAAAGTCACTCTCACATTGCATGCACTGGGCACACTTGTCATTCTGGGAAGGGGTTGTCTTGTTCTCTTAGTGGGGGGGCCCTGTGACTTTCTGGTGGGGGAGGGTGGCAGCAGATCTTTTGCGGCCGGGGATAGCCTGCATGACAGATCCATGCAGCAGGGGATCTGTGGCCGCAATCCATGTCCAAAAAGTCAGAAAGGCCCCACCACACACAGTTGCGAATAGGAGGGGTTGATGGCTCCCTTGAAACAAGCAGTCCAGCACTTCGGACTGCTCTGGGAGCAGGAGCATGTAATTCCCCGAGCTTGGAAGCGTGCTTTCCAACACTCCACCCGCTCCCCAACCGCGGTATGCGTCCCAGGTTAAACCCTTAACCGAGAAACCAGTAATAGAGACGGTTTAAATAAACAATGTTTCCTTTATTATACTTTTAAAGCGTTGAATGAAGGGGGGTAATGGGGTTGGTAATTGGAGAGGATAGGCAACAGAAACTGGGTAAAGAAATGGGGGCAGGTTCAGCTTCTGTTTAAACAAGCGTAACAGTCACTGGTTACCCTGCTCGCTCTGGAAGCTAGCTTTCAAAGCTTCCCAGATGCGCAGCGCGTCCCGCTGTGATCTTCTAATCGCCTTGGTGTCCGGCTGTGCGTAATCAGCAGCCAGGCGATTTGCCTCAACCTCCCATCCCGCCATAAACGTTTCCCCCTTGCTCTCACAGAGGTTGTGGAGCACACAGCACGCAGCAATCACAATGGGGATATTTGGTTGGCTGAGATCGGAGCGAGTAAGTAAGCTTCTCCAACGACCTTTCAGAAGGCCAAAGGCACACTCCACCACCATTCTGCACTTGCTCAGCCGGTAGTTGAAGAGCTCCTTTTCAGTCTCCAGGGCTCCCGTGTATGGCTTCATGAGCCAGGGCATTAGCGGGTAGGCTGGGTGCCCGAGGATCACTATAGGCATCTCCACATCCCCAACAGTTATTTTGCAGTCCGGGAAATAAACACCCTGTTGCAGCCGTCTAAACAGACCAGAGTTCTTGAAAACACGAGCATCATGAACCTTGCCCGGCCATCCGACATTGATGTTGGTAAAACATCCTTTGTGGTCCACTAGTGCTTGCAGTACCATAGAAAAATAGCCCTTTCGGTTAATGTACTGGCTGCCCTGGTGGTCCGGTCCCAGGATAGGGATGTGTGTCCCATCAATAGCCCCGCCATAGTTTGGGAATCCCATAGCGGAAAAGCCATCTATGATCACCTGCACATCTCCAAGGGTCACTACCTTTGAGAGCAGCAGGTCAACGATTGCATGGGCTACCTGCATCACAGCAACCCCCACGGTAGACTTGCCCACTCCAAATTGGTTCGCGACTGACCGGTAGCTGTCAGGAGTTGCAAGCTTCCACAGGGCTATGGCCACTCGCTTCTGGATAGTCAGGGCTGCTCGCATCTGGGTGTCCTGGTGCTTCAGGGCAGGGGACAGCAACTCACAAAGTTCCAGGAAAGTGCCCTTATGCATCCGAAAGTTTCGCAGCCACTGGGATTCATCCCAGACCTGCAGCACTATGCGGTCCCACCAGTCAGTGCTTGTTTCCCTTGCCCAGAATCGCCGTTCCACAGGATCAACGTGCCCCATTGCCACCATGATTTCTACGGGCCGGGGTCCCGTGCTTTGCGAGAGGTCTGTGCCCCTCTCAGAGTTCATGTCCTCCCGGAGCTTCCGTTGCCTCCTCGCCCGATTTCTCTGCATCTGCCTCTGGAAAAGGTGTACGATAAGGCACGAGGAGTTGACAACGGACAGAACAGCAGCGATAATCGCGGAGGGCTCTATGCTCGCTGGCCTGTGGCGTCCAAGCTGTCAATCACCGTAAAAGGGCGCGAATTAATTGCCCGCCAGCACTTTCACGTAGGGAAGGCGGGAGTGTGGGTCGAGTGACGACATTTACCTATAACCACCCTTGACACATTTTTGGCACCAGAAGGCACTGGGGGCTACACCCAGAATTCCAGTGGGCAGCGGGGACTGTGGGAACTGTGGGATAGCTACCCACAGTGCACCACTTTCAATGTCGATGCTTGCCCCGTTACTGTGGACTAACAAATTCGAATGAAGGTCCTTCATGTGGATTCGCACTATCGACTTTGCAACATCGGTTTCGCAAGTTCGGTTTAATTAAAATCGAACTAGTCTCGTAGTGTAGACATACCCTTAGTTTTGCAAGAAATGACTTAAGTGCCTGCCTTCTTCACATAAAATGGCCAGAGAAGGAAAAGGTGCTGCTGCCCACCGTATAGCTGAGTGGTAGACATACATACCTGGGATGTGGGTACGGTTGCCAACTTTCTAATTGCACAAAACCGAACACCCTTGCCCCGGTCCTGCCCTGCCCCTTATTTGAGGCCCCGCCCCACTCATTCCATCCCCCCTCCCTCTGTCACTCACTTTCCCCCACCCTCACTCATTTCCACTGGGCTTAGGCAGGAGGTTGGAGTGTGGGAGTAGACTCAGGGCTGAGGTGCAGGATGGGGTGTGCGGTGAGGGCTCTGGAAGGGGGTTCAGGGCAGGGGCAGGAGGTTGCAATGTGGGTGGGGGTTCAGGCTCCAGCCAGGCGGTGCTTACCTCAGGCGGCTCCCTGTCAGCAGTGCAGGCTCCCTGTCTTCCCAGGCTCTGCGCGGTTCTTGGAAGTGGCCGGCATGTCTGGCCCCTAGACAAAGGCGCAGCCAGGTGGCTCTGTGCGGTGCACGCTGCCTGCGCCTACACTGCTCCCATTGGCTGTGGTTCCCGGTCAATGGGAGCTGCAGGTGGCAGCACTTGGGAAGAGGACAGCACATGGAGCATCCCTGATTGCCCCTGTGCCTAGGGGCTGCAGGGACAAGCCAGTCACTTCCAGGAGCTGCACAGAACCAGGGCAGGCAGGGAGCCTGCCTTAGCCCCACTGCACCGCCAACCGGACTTTTAATGGCCTGGTCAGGCAGTGCTGACCAGAGCCACCAGGGTCCCCTTTGGACTGGGCATTCCGGTGGAAAACCGGACACCTGGCAACCCTAGGAGAGAGATCTAGGTTCAACTCTCCACTCTGCATGATAGGATTTGAACTGGGGTTTTTGACACCTCTCAGGAGAGTGCTCAAATCGGTTTTCTGTATGATGTTAAAACTGTTTTGTTTTAAATAAATAATGGAAGAGTCATTGGAGTTGTAGGACTGGACCCTGGTCTGCTACATCCGAGGGGGGTACCTAGCCACCAGGCTATAAAGACACTTTCACTCTCTTTCTGCCCAATGACTAAGCATTTTTAAAAAGAGGCACGGCTTCAACAGCATAGATTGAAAGACCTCCTCACCGGAATTCTCCCGATCAGGGAACTGAACCAGGCTCTCTGACATCCCAAATGAGTCCACTAACCGCTGGGTAAAAGTTTCAAGATCACCACCACCGCTCAGATTTTTAGCTCAGCCCTAATCAGTAGAGCTTTGTAGATGAGTTAGGCAGAGGAGTACCTGTCTTCCTTTGGTTTGTTGCTTGCACTTAGGCTTAGGTGGGAGATTGGGCACGTGTACTGCTGCCTGAGGCAGAGACTTATGTGCCTAGAGAGCTTTTACAGTGGAATCTTAGGCAATGGGTCAGGTTAGGTGCCTTCAGGATTAGGCAGCAACCAAGTGGGGATTTTGTGGATTACAGAGAATTTAGGCATCTAAATCTTGTGGAGCTGGGCCAAATTGTTTTTCCTTATGTAGACCAGCTACTAGAGGGGAGTCAACATGCATTTTACCAGTGGATTGAAAACTATTTGCCAATGAGCAGTAGAATGTTGGAGATCCAGCATCCTGTGTTCTTTTCCTAGCTCTTTGCTGTAATTGACAACTAAAGGGGTTTTTGTTTTGTTTGTTGTAATTTTTTGGAGATCTATCTATTGGGAATTGGACATCTATTGGACAAAAAGACATCATAAAGTAACAATTTTCAGTCACTTAATTGAAGGGGCCAGATTCTAGTGTATTCTCAGTATACAAATTACACATTTTGCCTCTTTTAAATCAATCCTGTAGGCCATTCAGTCCCACAAAGAATCTAATTTTATATTCTAGAGACTACTGGCCTGATTCTCATCTCATTTACATGGTAGCAAAATAAGAGTAACTCCACTGAAATTAATGGAATTAATGAAACTGCTGTAAAAGACTGTCAATCAGATCCTTTTTTCTCTAAAGGGGTCAAATTGCTTAACTGTTTGACATTTCAATTTATCAAGAGCCTTATTAATTAAATTAATTAATTTATCATCATGTTCAGTAGATCTACCTGTTTCTCTGTGCACATATTTTGTTCCATTAATTTTTCTACTGTGTTTTGTTTCATTTCAAGTAGTTTTTACCATTCATTTTAGGTGGATATTGGGGAGTGGTTGGCTTCAGATTCCCAGAGCTACTTATTGATACAAAGCATTTTACTGTGTACATTCATACTTCTAATACTATGTAAAATTACTTTAGATGTCTTTCTTGTACAAATTAAAAGGAGGTTTTAAAAGTTCTCAGGGCCAAAGTCAGTTCAGTTACACTGTACTATACTTAGAATTAATAACAATCATGTCCCTTATCGCTAGTGAAATTTTTAAAAATGGTTATTCACATGGAAGATATAATAGAGACTACAGTATTTGAAAAGATAACCTATGTGTCATCCTTAATTATCAGTGTCCATTATATCAGACTCATTTGTCATGATTAAGACAAGAACCTGAGCTCTCAAACTGCCTTTGTAGCAAACAACATCCACCTCATTGGTTTTAATTTTCTTCTTTTTTCTGTAAGAAATAAGATTTTTTTCCAATCTCAGAAAGGCCATGGTCTTTTAAAGAAGAAAAAAATCACCCTGATTCATTTAACTCTGCATATAGTAACAATAGTGGCATAGTCCTCCAAAGAGTTCTAAATTGTCTCCATCAGTTAAGAGTACCAAGATCAAGACCTGCTTCTCGCTGCAGTAAATTAGCCATAACACTTCAAACCCAGGAGGCAGTTGTTGGTCAGCTCGCTTCAATAATGACTGACAAAACTGGTTCTGTTGATGCACATTCAGAGTGGGTCTCTACTGCTAAAGCCAGCTCAACTGTCACCATATTTTGATGAACAATTATCCTGATCCCCCTAGAGGCCTCAACTTCATGTGAACTCATTTCATGCTTAACTCCAGACAAACTATCTGCATTTCACAGCTCTCAGGCAACAACTGTTGACACTAGGGTGACCAGATGTCCCGATTTTATAGGGACAGTCCCGATTTTTGGGTCTTTTTCTTATATAGGCTCCTATTACCCCCCACTCCCTGTCCTGATTTTTCACACTTGGTCACCCTAGTTGACTCTTACCCTTCTTCTATCACCAAGCGTACTAGGCATTGCAAGATCAGTTTTGCAGCAAGGAAAAAAACCCACACCAAATTAGAATTTTTTTTAAAAAGTCAGTGTTAACTAAAGTTGTACCAAAGGTACAGGCCTCTCTGCAGGGTCCTCTTGGAAGGTGGCTAGCTTAGATGCTTGTAAGAGAGAGTCAATATTTTCCAATGTCCAACTTCCAAACAAAAAACAAAAAAACAAAAAAAGCACAGTATGTTAACATCTTTTTTAAATGAACTATGGTTTAAGAATCACGTGGGAATAGTATAAAAGTAGTAATTAACTTTGCCAGAAACAGGCCAATCACCATGCCAGCTACTGACTTATGTGGCAGAGTTCTTGAAATAATGATGCCCTGCACGAATGTGTCTTTCTGTCTGCTGAGAAGAGAGAAACCCAATTTAAAAATGGATTTTAAAATTTTGAGCCAAAATCTGCCCACTGCTTTAAATCCTAAAATACTCCAGGGATTTCAGAGGAGTGACTCTGGATTTACACTTGTGTAACAGAGAGCAGAATTTTACCCCAAACTTTTGGTAATAATTAAGACCAGGGTCTCATTCATCCCTGGTGTAATCCCAATGTAGTCAATGTAGTGATACTCAGGATGTTTTTGGCTTCAGGGTTCCAAGGAGAAGAATGTTATGCCATTCCAGTTTAATAGTATGGTTGTGTGTGCTATTGTACTAAGCACAAGAGTGGAACATGGAAATTGCAACTTGGAAATAAACTAATTAGGTAAGCCACAAAATGTCATAACAGACAACCATAAATATTCCTCAGAATAGAGATATGCATTATTTTAAATCATCTAGAAAGCCAAGAATAACCAGCAGTCACATGGGAAAGTACCAACTTACTGTGACAGTCAGTCCTGACAGATATGAGAGTGGTGGCAGACAGATATATCAGCCCTAGAACGGTGAAGACCCTGTTCCCTATGAGCTGAAAAAGGGTTACCTCAGGTTAACTAGATACACTTGAGGCCAGTTAAAGGCTGCCAATGACCTTCAAAAACCCTTATTCTGATGAGAGAGGAGAGGTAAGAGATGAGAGACAGGGTGCATCGGGGGCAGTAGCAGGAAGGAAAGGCTTCCTCTGGGTGGAAGGCTGTCTCCCCTCTCTATAGGGAAAGAAACTAAGATAACAGCTGCATGGGGAAACCCTGGCAACTAGGAGCTAGTGTAGTATGGTAACATACTGGAAGAAGGGACAGGGGAAAGTATTTCTCTTTTCATTGTAGTTTGGGTGTTTCTGCAGACTTTTTGGGTGCACCCTGAGGCCCACCATGTAAATATGGGAAAACAAAACCCGAGGGAAAAGAAAAACCCTCTGGAGTCAGACTGGTTTACTCCAGGCTCCTTATCCCCTCAAGGGAGAAATGATGAGACTGACCAGGCAAAGGAGTTGCCCTGCCACATTACCTTCTGAGAGAATCTAAGGATTTGTAAAATCACCATGTTGTATAGTAAGATCAGTTGTGAACTTGTATCAAACACTAGTTACTTCTATCTACTGCATTAAGAAACCTTCAAATATGCCCTGTAAATTTTCCCTCTGTGAATATGATGAATTGCCCTCAACTCCTCATCTACAACCTGACCATTATTATACCATTTCCCAGATCAACAGTGCATTGTTATCAATAAAAGGAAATCAGTTCATGGCCTGGTGAATTATCCACCTAAACAGTTACTATCCTGAAGACAGATAGACATGACAGGCTACACTGTACAATTTATGGGACAGGTAACACTCCTGATTTTGCATACTCAGGGAATGTGTGTCTTAGAATTGGAAGCTCAAATTTACAATTAAGCTTTCTTCTCGCTAGTAGTATGGACCATATCTGACCACATGGGGAACTTTCCTTTAAAGCAGCAAGTTCTTCCCCTCCTCCTCCTCCACACCCAAAAAAGAGCAAAGAGCCAAGACAAAAAACTAAAGAGGGAGGGAGGGAGGGAGGGAAGGAAAAGGATTGGGAGGGGAAAGGAGAGCAATGTCTTCGTTTCCATCCACTAGGATTTTTTCAAATTTGTCTGAAGTCCCTTTTCTCCAAAATGTTACCTGCTCCTTAGCTGCCAGGTCAGCCACGTTGCTGTGCCAAGCATTTGTCTTTGGAAGGAGTCTGCCCTTCCATGTAAGCAGCATAGGTTGTTTGGCTGCAAGCACTGTTCTAGAGAACCAAGCTTTCTGTTAGCTGGAGAGTTTCTAAGATGATGGGATATATCCCAAAACACAGTCTGGCAAATACTTTTTAAGGAGTTCTCCATTATCACATGAATCCGCCTCCCTACTTCTAGCCAAAAGGATTGTATATCCTGGGACAGTCCCAAAACATGTGAGCCAGTGTGGCTCTGGGAGAGAAACATCTCCAGCAGCAGTCCGTTCTGACAAGGGCAAAGCTGCAAGTTTCTGGTTTTTTAATTGTGTTGCAGTTTAATATATCATTTCATTTCATCTCATTTGGCTTCCAAATTTACACCTTCAGCTCATCATTTCTTTTAGAGGATCCATTTTTAGTTTTTTATATCAGTTCCGCAGGGGGTAGGGACTGAATGCCAAAGCAACCCAAATTGGAAAAATTAAATAATTTCATGATTCCTATAGACTGACAGACACATCCTTCTTCAACTGAATTTTTACATATTTTCCTTTACAGGCTATTGAAGATGGTTGGCATTTAATAGTCTTGATGTTAAATTGTAATGTACTTAGAAACTGGTTATGACTGAGTTGGGAAAGACACAATTTCCTATTAAATTATGTATTGTTTGAATGACCTCCTTGGTGGTTTCCCACCATTTGAAGATCAAAGAACTTCAGAATTAAATGTTTATTTGAGACATATGTGTTTATGAGTACATTCATTGTTTGTTTGGCAAACTGTTACTAGAGCATAATTTGATGCATTTTTAGATAGGAGCAATTTAATTTATCAATTTAATACTTAATGGACCAGGTCAAATTACCTTTGCATTGCTACAGCAACACAAAGGCAATTTAGAGCTGCCTTAATTATGCTGACTTTATGCTATCCACTTCTTCAGCTTCTTGGCATAGGAGGTGGTGTAGTCTGTGATGGAGCCAGAACACAATAGTCCCTTAAATGATCATTCCAGCCAATATGACTTATATGAAAGTCATCACAGGGCTGCTTTAAATGTAGGCCCACTTTACCTTTGGCTACCTTTAGGAATGGGGGGAAGCAGAAATGAGGCTTACAGTCAAGTGAGTATCTCAGAGCTGACATTAAAACCAAAATGTTAAGGGAACATACATGCCAAAATTTGAGTTTAAACATGTAGAAAAATACCCTGAATACTTTCATATAAATATGTTTTCTGCTTTCTTCACCTAATCTCACTGTATGTAAGCTCTCTCCCATTAAACCTCACCTCTACACTGAAGAGCAAGCTACAGGGAAAAAAGGATAGAAAAAGGCAAACATGTTTTGTTTAAATAGAAAAGATGGCCTTGTGGTTAATGCACTGGTTTAGGACTCAGGCAATCTGAATTCAATTACCAACTGTGCTACAGGCTCTCTCAATGACTCTGGGGAAGTCACTAATCTCTTGGTGGCAGATCCTCAGATAGTGTGACCTGTCATAGCTCCATTGACTTTGATGAAGCTATGACAATTTATACCAACTGAAGATAGTATTTCTATCATACCTCCAGCTCAAAGTGTAGGCATACCTTCTGTGTCTTGTAGCCCCATCTGTATTATGATCATTCTTGTTCCCCACTCCCCCATCAAGTGTCCGTCTTGCCTATTTATGGCCTAATCCAGCATCCACTGAAGTCATTGACTTTAGTGGTGCAGGTACAGGTCTTAAGATTGTAAATTCTTTGGGACAGGAACTGTCTCTTAGTAGGTGTATGTACAGTACCAATCTTGGTTGGGGCCCTTGGGCATTATATAATAAAAATTATATATCTTATAGCTATCATGATTTAGTCCATTCTTAGTACACTGTGCTTAGTCCACTCTTGTGCACAGTTTTCTCTCAGATATAAACAGAGTGGAGCTAATGAGGTAGAAACCCAATGCAGCAATGGGAGCAGATTTAGTTAGCTCTCTAACTTTAAAAATGCTTTCCCAATATCATATCACATTTTGCTTTAAAAATCCAATTTTTCTGATCTTTGCAACAACAACAAAAGCATACAACTGAAAAACAGATAACTATACACAAAGTAAAAGAGCACTTCTCTGCAATGTATAATCTTGCTTATTAATATGGAGAAGTACTATAAGGAGATACCATACAGCAGGTGAAGTGGACCATTCATATAAACATACAACTTATGCTGTACTTCTTTATAGCTGGGTTTCATTTGGTTCCTCTTCTGTGTCAAAGATTAATCAAATTAAGAAAGGATAGAGACTAGAGGAAGAGAGGGTCTCAATGATAAATTGTGTTATCAAACAGTTGATAAAGTACTAGGGTGTAGGAAGCAATAAAATTTTAGTAGGGCTAGCATATGAGGATGAAATATACTGGTACCTTTTATTGGCTTGTCTCATTCTATGAAAAATAAGCCCATATTTCAGAAATGCTATAGAACACCTATGCCAACTGGTTCCTATGCCAATTCTTCCCCCCCCCCCCCCGCCCCCCAAAAAGGCTCCTTATATGTATTCAAATTTATTGTCATGATTTTGAAGATAAAATCATGTTAATGGGAGTTGCAGAAGGGACTGCAGTAAAGAGAAAAAAGATGAAAACATCCAGTGGCACTTAATAATTCTATGGAGATGGAGTTGGTGGGGCTAGGAGATCACTGCCTCCCTCGTTTATTCATAGTGTGTGCACCATTCCCCTGATATCATTCTGTGTTCAGTGTATGAGTACTCTCCCTTACTCAGTCTCTGCTTTTCAAGCAAGAAGAAGGGAAAGAAGCATGCTTACCATCCAGGCCATGGATCTAAACTCAAAACCTTTCATTTAAATTGGCTCTTGTAGTGGACAGTGGCAGAAGAGTCCACCCACCCCTACAAAGTTGGAAATACTGGAGGTTTTAAGGTCAGCTGGATCACATCCTACTATACTTTAAACTCTGAGACTCTAAGGCCTGGTCCACACTGGGGGAGGGGTCGACCTAAGATACGCAACTTCAGCTACGAGAATAGCGTAGCTGATGTCGACGTATCTTAGATCGAATTAAAAGTACTTACTGCGGGTCCACGCAGCACAGGCTCGCGCCCCCGTCGACTCCGCTTACTCCTCGCGCCGAGCTGGAGTTCCGGAGTCGACGGGGGAGCGCTTCTGGGATCGATTTATCGCATCTACATGAGACGTGATAAATCGATCCCAGAAGATCGATCGCTACCCGCCGAATCGGGTGGGTAGTGTGGACGTACCCTTAGCAGTTCAGATAACGGGTGTGAACTGCAGCGCACACTAGGATGCTACGCTGCACAGTAATTCCCCCATGTGGATGCTGCTGACACAAACAAAAAGGCACCTAGTTCTCATTGATGTAGGTGTGTTTGAAAGAGGACTATGTTAATGTGAACTAGGTATCTTTTAGTTTACGTCAGCAGCATCCACAAGGGTAAGTTACAGTGCCGCACACAAGTGGACACTGCAGTTTACACCCCAGTAGTAGTAGTCTGAACTGTGGGGCCCTGTAGACAAAGCCTTAATATCACATTTTTAAATTAAAATGACAAAGTCCAAAATATTATGTAAACATTCGTATGGAAGACATATCTTGGACCATAGCAGTTTTCAGTTCCCCATAACCAACCTCACAGCTAAAAAGTCATTTTTAAAACTAATCACCTTTTGATAAGCAGGTTCAGGTTCTCACTCTGTTCTTGTACTTTACTACAAATTCTCAAAATGTGTACTCAAAACTGAAGAACAAAATTAGAAGAAAAAATATATATTTTTTTTTAACATATGGAATACAAAGATAATATATCCACCGAGCAGCCCCAACAAAGAAAGCTTAAATGCAGAAAAAGAAAAAGGCAACTACACTGTTTTCATCTTACAAAAACATTTTTCATAACAAAATGTATTTGATCTGCATAACACCTGATCAAAGAATGTCTATCACCCCAATGATTACCATATTTAAAGATGACAAATTGATGCTCATGATGATTTGTGTCACACCCATTGGAGGAAATTACTATAAAACTAAGAGCCCAGTAATTGAAAGAATTGTTGCTAAATGATTTAAACTTCATAAAAAGCAAAGAAAGACGCATGCATTTGGTACATGTCTACAGACACCAAAGAAAAATAAAAAGGTCCTAAGAACTTATAAACAAATCAAATGAATAAAGCCTGCAATAACAAAACAATATACTTTATGAAGAAGCCATACCACATAAACTCTCAAGTTGCTAGGAAATTGAGACTTTCCCATAACAATGACTCAGGATCAGCAAACAGCTGGAAGAAAGGATGGGAGGAAGTAGAAGGCAAGAAAGAAAGAAAATTAAAAATATACACATCAAGCACAAAGGAGGTGAAAATAGTGCAGCACTGCTATTAGGCACATTCAGTGCTGTCTTTAATCTGTTGCACAGCAATTATCTATCAAAGTGATCAAACAGACAAAAAATAATACTTAACATTTATATAGAGCTTTTTCATCTGCGGATCTCAGAGTGCTTTGCAAAGTTCTGTGTAAGTATCATTATCCCCATTTTATAGATGGAGATACACAGAAAATCAAATCGTTTGGATACCACCCTCACTACATGGCCTAAGGCAGAGTTCCAGTCCATTTCTTTGTACACCAAACCACAATGTTTATCAAGTTATTTGAGTACTGTAACAAGGAGCTAGACTGAAAGATGCTTATACTCATCAGTACCAAATGACAAATAAATTTAGTATCTACAGAAACCTGGAACAATCTGCCAATGCCTAGAGGGCATTCTGTCAGAAAGGCCCATTTAAGTGAACAACTGGTAAAGGAATAGAGCTATTCAAAACCTACAAAATCACTTGTTTTAAAAAGTAAGGTCATGGAGTGTGAGGCATACCAAATCAATAAGATAGCAGTGAAATAATCCTGTTCATCACACGTCTATAAAATTTCAGAAACTCACAATTATGTGAGTCATATGGGTATGTTGATTTATTATATGTAAATAAGGTATAAAATTGGTCAACATTTTTCCAGCTGAATATTTTTCCATCTATAAATGCTGACTTGTTGAAATCTAGCATTCTGCAGGAACATGTCAATTTCAGTTAAATATCATCTTTAAAAAAAATCAAAGTGAAACGTTTCAATTTTTTGTTTTCAAAAGACTTCATTTAGAAATTTATTTTATAGTCTATTTTTATCTTTTATTTTGTAGTTTATATTATATTGTTTTATCTTATATATATTATAATTTAAAATTAAACCATAATGTTCAATAACATTGTCTTGTAATCATTCATTTAAAGCGTGTTATAAATGTCTAACTTTGGCTTGTAGCCTACAACTCCACTCTCAGATCTACAAGTATTCACTCACATTTTATGACGAGCTTGTTTTCACAATGTTCTGACCACTTTTCTGTTGTCAACTAATTTTTGAATTTTACTCACACAAATGCAACAAAAAGTTCATCTCAAATTTGCATATTCCAGCATTTGCACTAATACTGTTGAACAGGGTAATCAAAACCACTAAGCAGGGTACTGATACAGATGCCATTAAATAAATGGACTAAGCAACTGTCTGTGTACACTTGTTAAGGTCCAGTCACACACACAATTACTTTGTATGCATATGATAGTTGGTGCCCAGCCAATCAATCTTAGAGTAGTCTAATTTTTCTTGAAATTATGTTTGTGTGGCCCATACAGAAAAATACTTAAAATATTATTAAATGCCCTAAAAGTGTTATCTTCTGCATCTCCCTGAGATTCTTTTGAAGTCCAAAGTGATGTGGGGCTCAGAAAACTGAATTCTATTTCTGACTCTACCACTGACCTTTAACAAATAATTCTGTCTATCTCAGTTTCCCCATCTGCAAAACAGGGATAATGATATTACTTCTGTCTTTTGAAAAGTGCTTTGCTATCTACAGGTTTTATTCTTTCAACCCCATAAGGATTATGTTCATCTAACCAGGGATGAAAAAAACCACCACATGATTTATTTGACTAGACACAGCTATCCAAACATCTCACATTTCAAATAACTACAGTGAATTCTTTGCATTCAATCCATAAAGTAAATTAAACTCACAAAATAGTAATGTATATTAAAATAAATTAACAAATTTGAAGATATTATGGTCTGGTTCCAAAAGTTCTATGCGCAGATAAAAAGGCTAAATTCATGTAAATTATTCAATGAGAGCTATTTGCTTAGTCTTCAATGATTGTCGAACTTCAGAAATCACATACCAAGCTTCTATAGTTAACAGAAGATTAGTATTGTAATTGTTTATCATAAGGAAACACAAATGAAGTATCAAATAAAAAGAGGAAATTATATCTGATCATATTATATGCTAGTGTAGAACAGAAAATCAGCATGTTCTCACATAACAATACCATGCAGTTTAATAATTAACTGTTAATGTTTGACTCAAAATTGCTTATGAACGCTTACAATAAACTCAAGATATAACTAACAGAAAAAGGTCAAGAGAATCAAAGGAGCAGCACAGCAGGATGAAATTGTGAAGTGATACAGAAACACGTTAGCACATATCTGTTTACAAAGCAGTGCAAATACACTTCCTTAAAATGAACAGTGTTCTGAATCCAGTGTTTGAGTCTCTTATTTAGGAATCTGATTAATATCCAGCTAAGGGATGTGCAATGCAGTAGCCTTGTAGCTTTTCTTCCAAAACACACCTATAGTTTGTATGCTACCTGCTGCAGGTAAAGGCATCTTACATAGTTTAGATACATTGCTGATTAAAGTAAGTCAAAGTATAATAGTCCCAGATCTTCTACCAAAGACTTTCAGTGTTGTTGTTGTTTTTCTACCTGTAATTGTTGCAACTAAGCAAACACTGTCCATGATGCATTCACATATCAGGTGATGGGTGCACTATAAAAAGAAAAAGAGGAAAGAGAGGTGATGTGTTGATTAAAAAGGACAGGCAGCTCATTAGAATACCGTGAACAATGATGTCAAAAGCCACAGGAAGCCTTAATGAGGTCTTGTCACATTGTACCAAAGGAGTAAATTCATTATTATAACAAAAGAAGATTGTGCTATGCAAAGGTCAGAAGATAACTGGAAATTTCATATGTAATCTATTGTTCCTATAGTACTAAAGCCACATTATCACCCTTAAATATAAGGACAACTGGGAATTTTTCCAAGCAATTGGATGTTTCAGTACTATATGAACCAAACACATGTGAACAACAACAGAAGCCTAAGAACACAAAATGTTCTATCAATATTTCTTGGCAGTCATTTAGATTTTTCTCATCCTCCCTACTATACAAAAAAAATGATAAAATTATTTTTCTGACACAAGAAAATAAGAAAAGCAGATGCATAAGCAGAGTTGGAGTAAAAGAAAGTCTGAAAATATTTTTTGCTATTACTACTTGACATTATTTTTCTGGCTCTGATTTGAAAAAAAAAAAGTAATACGCAACATTATAAAAGAGTCAGAAGGAAGGTTTTAAAAATATTATTTATAAAATACCCATCAATAGTAAATCTGGGTTGGCTTAAAAACTGCAATGGGTTGGCTTAAAGCAATGGGTTATCTTAAAAACTGTTTTGAACATGCAAAAACTGTCAGATAAGTAAAACAATACTGTCGTGGTTGGTCCTAACAAAACTTGACATCCTGTGCACATTTTCTTATATGCATTGAATTATTTACGTGTTCAATTTATTTATTTTTATTTAATTTTTCCAAAATCAAATATCTATAAATACGTATTAGGAACAGTTATGTACAGTTGTTACTAATATCCAAAGTAGTGATGCTTAAACGTCCAGTGGTGTGTAGTTTTTAATCCACGACAGAAATGCACCCAAAAGATTAGAAAACAGCTGACTAAATGAGCCAAACTTTTGTGTATGCAGAGTTTAGCTGGAAATCTCAGGACAATAGGCTCTCTGATTGGATTTCCAATATATTATGTTTCCAGTCAAGCCAAGAGTACAAAGAGAATGGCCTATCTTGCAGTACTTCTATACCAACCAGAATACTGGGTAATCGGTGGATAAAAATCAATGATTTAACAAAAAAAAATCAGATTTTTTATTTAAATCGGATTTTTTGATAAAATGCTTTTTGAAGAAAAAAACCTATCTAAAGATAGTTTTAATTAAGATACATTATAGCTCAAAGATATCTCATCATGGAATAGGGATCATAAATTCTAATTCTATAGTATGAGACAATATATTCATGTAATTGATAAGAAAAGTTTTATAAATGAGTTCGAATAGTTCATGGATTAGGGACCCAGTTTTACGGGGGCTTCTGTATAGATTATTTAGGTAAATCTTTCTATCTACACAGTGGGACTCAGTGCTCAGTCTAGAAGATACCATCAGAGATGCTTAGTTTTGCAGTTCTCAAACTGTGGATTTGTGTCTCCAGAGATAACATGCTTGTTAACAGCAAAAATGTTTTTAAATAAATAAATAAATAAATGTGAGAAATAACAGACCTCAACCCTATTGTCCCTCTGCAGATTTGTGTACACAGAGTCAATCCCTTACCTCTCTCTAAAAGTGCAAAGTTTCAAAAGTTCAATTAATAGAAGATTGTTGGGGGCGGAATAGATCTGGACAAGGAAAAGAAGTCTGGAGATAAATGTGAGAAGGGAGGAACACGCAGTAGAAACAAAAGTGAAACTGTTTGAGTAGCATATTCCAGAAGTCTTGAGGTCTTTCTGAGTGTAGCCTTCATTGATTTGAGATCTACCATACCATTCTCTCACTAGAAGGGAAAACCTATAATGGCAGGCCCTAAAAGAGACCCAGTTTGGGAATACTTTAATGAAGTTCCTCTACCTGTGAAGAATATGTATTAAGGTTATAACAACCAACAAGAATTCACTTTTATGTAGAAATCCATGATTAAATCGAGTCTTCCTGACTAGTGATTTAAATCAAATCCACCCTGTGGGCAATGTAGAGATATATGAAAATGAAATACATTTTAAAAGTTAAACAATTTGTAAATGACTTCATAAAAGCTTTGGTGCAATTTCAGGTGAAAATTCAGGTTATTTATTACTTTCCCTGAACCAATGTGTTTACCCCAATTGAGATTATCTAGGATTTTTTTGCCAAATCTAGAAATGCACTTCAATAAATATGAGTATTACATAGGCCATCCGCAAGCCTGCTCCCACTAATCCTGCCATACAGTACAAAAATCTGCACCAGGCCTGGGATTCTTTTGTCATATGGTCTTCACAATCCTAAAACATGAAAAGGTGAATCACTTGAGAGAAATTTTGGAACGGTCTGCTCAGAACTCATTCCACACTGCCTCCTCATGTGATTACTTTGTTCCGAACCGGTTTTGCAAAACATCTGACTCTGGTGAGTGTGATAGCAAACTGAGATGGAATGACAGGACAGACTCCCTTACATGGGACACACACACCTCTTTCAGTAGAAATGGGTGTGGCTGATTGTCCCTCATACTAAAAACATCCCTCTGAATTGAGGCAATAAATATGTAATTTAGTGGAGAACATGGCCCTTACACTTTTATTGGGTTCCATGGTTTTTATTTTTGCCATATAAAAGAAAAGATGGATACACTGAGAAACAACAAAACAGCCTGCACATTCTCTGTGTGCAAATAGAGTAGCACTGTGCACAAGCACTATTTGTATATGCAAATAACGTTCTTTTCCCCAAAGCAAAACTGGGAGTATAGGTTTGGAGTCCAACCTAATCCACCTTTGAAAATGTGATTTTTGTTATGTAGAGTAATGTGCCTTTGCAATCCAATCCCTTTGTGTAAGAGGCTTTGCCAAATGAAAATGGTAAAGCATTAGAAAGCAGCACGATGACCTGAATACATGCAGCACACAAATATTTTATCTTTTGAACCATACAAGTGGCCTTGGCTCCGGCTGTCAAGCTTACCATCATTTCACTGACAGTCCCTATAAGATTTTAAAAATTAAAGTATGTCCTAAAAGCTGCTATGTGTTAATTGATCCCAGAAGGCACAGTTTTCTAAATTATTTTGAACACTTCCTCCCCCCCTCAAGTTGATCCCAGAAGGCACAGTTTTCTAAATTATTTTGAACACTTCCTCCCCCCTCAAGTTTCCAACAGAGCCCTGAATTTATGCTAATAGAAAATTGCCATGCCATGGAATAATTTTGCATCTGGTCAAATTGAAAAGTGGGACCAGCTTCTCAGTGTAACCTCATTACATCACTGTAGATTAAAAAATAGAGATCATTACTTGGACCCAGAGGAGGAGAAGGGGGAAGGACTGTTCCCCCACATAGAAATGTTCCTTCCTTCCCTCCCCCTCATGAGAGCAGTTTCCTTGTCAATTGTGAGAGGGGATGGGAAGCAGGAATTCTGTGGAAGTTTATTGGCTCCCGCTCAACAGAGGGGAGGGTATACAAGCCCTTTAAACATGATTCAGGTGCCATTAACTGTGACCTTGTCTGAGATGTTGAAGCAGAGGGCCTGGCAAGGGGACTACAAGGCCTTCAGGAGTGGGCAAGGCTACTAGAGGAGTAAATCAGCCTCAGGCTAAAATATGTGAGTGGCAAAAATAGTTATTACCCATAATGAAAATTAATATCCAATACCACATTATTCACCTGGGAAAGGGATAGGATTCTGGCTGCTATTTGGGAAGGAATGGTTAAAAATTCAGGTATCCAATAGCAGCTGAGGGGAAGCAGCCAAGGTATTTGCTGGTGCTTCCTGGTGTCTAGTGCAGGTATGCATTCCATAGGAGTCTTGCTACCTGATAAACCAGAGTTGGAAATAGACATAGGGGGTGCCTTCCCCTAACGAAGGTGCAGGAGGGGGTAGAGCTCCCAACATCTAGCACAGGGAAGGGACAATTCCCTTAACCTGCATAAGAGGGGAGAGTAATGAGGTCCCAACAACAGTCTTGGGCTAGGTGGGGAAAGCTGAGAGTTTTACAGACAAATTGAAAAGATTATGGAAGGAAGGATGGTGGGCACTGTACGACTTATTGCTAAATAACTCCTAGATGAGTTAATTTAATAAACTGTGTTCTAGTTAAGCCATATCCAAAGCCTTCTCTTTCTTTCTGCATGTCTGGGACAAAGTTGGTAGCTCTGCCTATTGAAAATGGTGATGTTACTCAGATTAACTCTTTCAATCTCCGAGGTATCCTCCAAACTCCACAAATTCCACTTGAGGTACCCCCTAACTTCACTGGAGCATCACACTTTTCAATGCATTGTCTCCCTCAGTGGCTGATTTATTTCTTCTTGCATTGTGTCTTATCAATTCATAAGGAATGAAGAATTGGGAACTCAAGCCTTGTCTACCAGTAAGACAATTCTACACTGGGGTAACTATGTTGATTTATTTACACCTGTGCAAACCCGTAATGTTGACTGCCCAAGGTCAAAACTGGGGCTTACTCAGATGTAGTTATCAAATTATATTACTCTGATACATACTCCACTCAGCACTAGTGCAGCATCTCTACATTAGGGGTGGTGTTAAATCAATGCAATTATACCACTGTTAATTTCCTTAATGTAGAGAAGGTCTGAGACAGAGGAGACAGCAGTGGGGTGAGAGTATTGAGAGCGGAACAGACTGATACAACAAAGGGAAAAGGAAACTGTCTGCAGGGAAGACCAGAGATAGGAAAAGAGAACATTCTGCTTTGTTATTAATAGCACTGAGGAGTTCAGTCACTGAGTGCTTTCCTAATAGTAATGAGAAACCATTATATTACTTTTGTTTCTTAAAAAGGCATTGTTTAAACATTTTCATTATATGTACAGTATAATTTTTAATAAAAACATGCAACTCCTACAGGATATAAGCTCTAAGTAGCTTTCAAATATAAGGGAGATATTGTGTAATAAGGCCTACAATGCCTTTGGTTAATACCCATGGGAATTTTCCAGTGTTATATTGGCCATCAGATAAAGCGTATATTGTTCCTTGCATGCCACAGACATAAGACGCAAGAAAAAATAATAAAAATAAAATTAAGTGAACTATAGAGTTCAAGTAGGGTGCATTATGTAGTTCATCCCAAGTTCTAGACAAGGTTTCATGATTTAATATACTATGGTTTTTGTTTCTTCAAGTGGTTAGAAAAGTAAAAAGGGCAACTTCTTGCTCAATAGATTAACACCCTGCAAGTATTTAGCTATATCTAGCTCTCGTCCCCTAACGCCCCTACTCTACTTGCGCTACATTGATGACATCTTTATCATCTGGACCCATGGAAAAGAAGCCCTTGAGGAATTCCACCACAATTTCAACAATTTCCATCCCACCATCAACCTCAGCCTGGACCAATCCACACAAGCGGTCCATTTCGTAGACACTACTGTGCTAATAAGCTATGGTCACATAAACACTACCCTATACCGGAAACCTACTGACTGCTATACTTACCTACATGCCTCCAACTTCCATCCAGGACACACCACATGATCCATTGCCTACAGACAAGCTCTAAGATACAACCGCATTTGCTCCAATCCCTCAGACAGAGACAAACACCTACAAGATCTCTATCAAGCATTCTTAAAACTACAATACCCACCTGCTGAAGTGAAAAAACAGATTGACAGAGCCAGAAGTCACCTACTACAGGACAGGCCCAACAAAGAAAATAATGCCACTAGCCATCACCTTCAGCCCCCAACTAAAACCTCTCCAGCGCATCATCAAAGATCTACAACCTATCCTGAAAGATGATCCCTCACTCTCACAGACCTTGGGAGACAGACCAGTCCTCGCTTACAGACAGCCCCCCAACCTGAAGCAAATACTCACCAGCAACCACACACCACACAAAAAAAACACTAACCCAGAAACGTATCCTTGCAACAACGCCTGATGCCAACTCTGTCCACATATCTATTCAAGTGACACCATCATAGGACCTAATCACATCAGTCACGCCATCAGGGGTTCTTTCACCTGCACATCTACCAATGTGATATATGCCATCTTATATCAATGGAGCAATGCCCCTCTGCCATGTACATTGGCCAAACTGGACAGTCTCTATGCAAAAGAATAAATGGACACAAATCTGACATCAGGAACCATAACATTCAAAAGCCAGTAGGAGAATACTTCAACCTCTGTGGTCACTCGATAACAGATTTAAAGGTGGCAATTTTGCAACAGAAAAACTTCAAAAACAGACTCCAGTGAGAAGCTGCTGAACTGGAATTAATTTGCAAATTAGATACCATCAATTTAGGTTTGAACAGAGACTGGGAGTGGCTGGGTCATTACACAAATTGAATCTGTTTCCCCATGTTAAGTATCCTCACACCTTCTTGTCAACTGTCTGATATGGACCATCTTGATTATCACTACAAAAGTTTTTTTTCTCCTGTTAATAGCTCATCTTAATTAATTAGCCTCTTAGAATTGGTATGGCAACTTCCACCTTTTCACATTTTCTCTGTATGTATATACATATATTTCTTCCTACTATATGTTCCATTCTATGCATCCGATGACGTGGGCTGTAGCCCATGAAAGCTTAGGCTTAAATAAATTTGTTAGTCTCTAAGGTGCCACAAGTATTCCTGTTCTTTTTGCAGATACAGACTAACACGGCTGCTACTCTGAAACCATTACAGAAATACGTTTTTACTGATTTATTCTCATTTTATCTTTAAAGATATAAATAAGAGGCACTGATGTGAATACACTAGGAGCCTCTGACACATAGATACAATAAATAAATAAAAGTAGCAACCCTATGGCATAATAGTATTGAGTAACCAACAAACCAAAAACATTCTACATTTCTCTTTGAACATCACCCTCAACAATATTCACTTCTTCAGCTGCTCTCCTAAGAACACTTGCCTTGCAGCATGCCTTGAAATTCAGCAGATTTTGGCTCTTGTGATGCAGGGGAGGGTAGCAATATTTCAAAAGAAAGGGATAGTATATCATGAAGAGACACTCTGTGGCATGAAATTCCTAACCCATTAGGGACTTTATAGGTCAATACTAATTCCTTAAACTCTATCCACAAATCCATGGGCAGCCAGTGCAGCTCATGGAACACAGATTGAATATGCCTGCAGGGAAGCACTCCATTAACTAAACATACTGTTGTATTAGCTTTAGCTCACAGATGGATTTAAGGTGTCATCACAAGTAGAACACATTACAGCAACTTAGTCTCGGGGGTCCAGGTCCATAAAGATACAGAAGTCCCAGTGTCAGGTGCCACTGAAATCCACAAAACTCCTGCCCCATACTGCTTAGGAAGGTGTTCTAACCACTTGGCTAAGGGATATTCTGATGAGGGGCTCCCTCAGTCTCTACTGTTGAATCACAGAATCATAGAACTGGAAGGTACCTCAAGAGGTTTTCTAGTCCAGGCCCCTACACTCATGGCAGCAATAAGTATTGTTGAAGCTGTTCTCCATTCTGGAAAAACAATTAAAGAGAGTCACTGAAGCAGAGGGACTGGACTCTGCATCTCCTACCTCCTAGATGGGTGCCCTAACCAATGGACTACAGAAGCACTTATTCTCTCTTCCCCACCAGTAACAATTGATTTATATATACACCATGCCATCTGACTTGGGCTAAGGAGCTGTTTAATTGCCATGTAGACATTCAGGCGTGAGCTGCAGCCTGAGCTCTGGGATCCTCCCATCTTGCAGAGGAGGCACCTATCGCCAAGAGAAGAGCAGGGATTAGGACACACCATCTTATCAGTATCTCCCATTGGCTAGCTTAACTGGCTCCTTGTCTAGTATGCTTGCTTTTGTGGATTGTACACTAAGGTGCCTATCACTCCCCATGTGTTGTGCAGGGAGCCTAGGTGCATAACTCAGGTTTTGTGGATCTCATTGCTGTTCCTGTAGTTTTCGCCTGAGTATCACAATGCCTTAGACTCTTTGTGGATCCAGACCAAGATGCCAAAGTCACCATGGTAGAAAGAAAAGGTTGCAACCTCTAAGCCAGACATAAGCAATAAGCGGTTTTGTCTACTGCTAGAAGATGATCATCCACCAATAATAGTTAGTACAAAGCAGGACTGAGACCAAGAGTTGAATTCTACTCTAGAGGGAGCATCAACAGAACTCTTAACTTCCAGTTCCTGGGACAAATTTGGCCTCCTTTTCAGAGATAATGGGTTTGTTTAGGTGCAACGGAAGGGTAAAATTTGACCCACAGAATCTTTGTAGCTGATCATGATACACAAGCCTTGAAGTGGAACTCAACTTTCATATCCCAAGTGGAGTTGCAGGGCTGGCAGTTGGGAAAAAATGTATTTATAAACTGAGCACATACGCTATGGAAATCCCTGAGAGATAATAAACATAGAACCTCTTAATTCAACTGCTTTGCACTTTTCAGAGTACAAGTGATCTTGAAGGGAAAAAGTCAAAACAAGAAAGTTCCTATTCTGTGGCTAAAAATGTCTAAGTAACTTGGGCAGCTTTTAAAATAATTATTTGAGTAGACTGGAAACCAGACAGACCCCTTTGAAGCTGGCCCAGAAGGTAGAAAAAGCTACCATTCCTTAGGTTCCCCTCCCCAACAGATTCCTCTCACAAATGTTTTGGGCTAGATCCTTAGCTAGTGAACATTGTCATAGCTCTGATGAAGTCAATGGAGCTACACCTATTTATACCACATGAAGACCTATCCCTGGGTGTATACCCACATTTAGAATTAAGCTTCCTACTGTAATAATATTTATGCTTTTTTGTTTTTTAATTTCTATCACCTTATTTAGATGAACCATTGTGATATGTCCATCCTGAATAATATTAACTAGTCATTTCCTTTACTTCTCTACTACAATAGGTGGTACTCACCATATCTTTTAATGTTTTTAATTGTTTGCTCCCAATTGTATTTTATATTCCAGCCCATTTATCACATATACTGTACTCTCTATTTTCTCAATCTTTATACTTTAGCTTAGAAGATGCCTATAACATGCTGGTTTCTGCTATTCCTTGATACTCAGATTTTATTTCAGCAATAAAGAACTAGGCCTGGGATAACTGAATATTTCTAGGAGATTAATGACTAGAAAGGAGGAGAGATTATTTTGGAAGTGTAGGATTTGTTAACCCAACTGGTCATTAATGCACCAAGAATTGCTATGTGCCACAGTGGTGGTTGTTACTCTTTTTTAAAAAAGAATTAAAAATACCAAAGCTATACCCATTTTCTCTTTGCACCATTGTTTCTTCATTCAATGCAAGGATGACTTTGAAGGAGATGCTTCTGGAAGAGGCATTTCAGGAAAATAATGTGTCTCTTAGCAGGCAATTAAAAAAGTTACATTATCTCTGAGAATTTTTAAAAATTTATATTCAATGTTCTAGGTTTCTCCTTCCCTACATTTTATTAAATAGATTTGATTTTAACTGAAGTAATTTCTGATATATTCCACCTAAAACAATAGTCAGACTGGCTAATTAAAAGAATTTTATCTCCACTTATTCTGAGAGAGCAGATAACCCATACCGTATCCTTCCCGTGGAAGCACACCAAACCACCGCTATAACAGAACCTTTCTCTTCTCTGCAACAGCTACAGTACATCTTACATACTGTATGACTGCAATTTCAACAAACTAAAGCCAAAATTTGCAAGTTTGAGTACCTAAAGCGAGGCCCCTCCTGCTAAACTAAATACACCTAAACGGTGTAAGTGGTCCGAATTTCAAAAGATGTTCAGCTCCTGCAGGTATGGTTTGGTTTGGGGGAGGGGAGAGGGTTACTACAATAAAAGCTGATATATAATGATTCCTTATATAGAAATGTAGGGGCAAGGTTTTCAAAATTTGGTTCCTAAGTTTAGTCTCCTAATCCATATTATGATACCTATTTGTGTTGCCCGATGTTCAAATTGGGAACATCTTGGTGCTCAATACTTTTGAAAAATCAATTCATTTGTTTTAGGTGCTCAGATAAGAATTTACAAGCCTAGCTTTTGGCACCTATTGAAAATCTTGCCTTAAATTCATAAATAAGTTGTCTCAGTATACAATACTGATTAACGTACAGTACAGGCAAGGCAGCATTTTATAGGATTTGCACATCCGTATTATGTTTTACAGTTAGCTTAAACAGAGAGCGGGGAAAGGTTAAATTGTCTTGTCCAGGGCATCTGTTGTACACCCAGAACATATGCAGTGTTAATACAGATTTGGCTGACAGTAGCAATACATCTTTGTTTAGAGATCAGTACAGATACTTCAAGAGGGAAAAAGATTTTAACAAGGATTGAATGTGCTCTGTCAAATGTTAATGTAAGAAGTTTCAAAGAAACACACCAAAAGTTACATATTTATTCATTGTTTCTTTATTGCAAGTGTGGAATAGAATGCCATTTTTATATGGATGGAAGAGTAAGGCATGCCATTTCATTTAAAGTTCATTTTAGGTGGAAGAATCTTAGCTGTAATTCAGTGAGATTTAATTAAACTAAATTGGTTTGTGAGCCTTGAGAGACTTAAGATGATGTATTTAAATGGCATCTATCATCAGAACTTCAGAACAAACCTTTGAAAAGCTTTAATCCCTGGGAAACTGCCATGTTGTTCACTTGTATTCATATTTCATAGGAAGAATCCCATGCATCCTGGAAACAGACTGTCTCTTGTGATAGCTGTGATTACCAGTCCATGGAAACAGTTTGTATGTAATTATGTACTGATGCAAAGAGCATTTCCTGAATATATGATAGTGGTTCTGGCATATACCATCGTAAGACAGAAAAGCAACACTACTCAGATGCACCTCTGGCCCATTTTTAAACTAGTCAACAAATGTAGTCTCCAAGTTTTCTTCCAAAAGTTCTCAAGCTTCTAAATTTTACCTACTTCCATCATGACATCATAACAACTAAGCTTCATTTGCTGAAAGCATACATCAATTTT
This sequence comes from Chelydra serpentina, assembly GCA_037349315.1. Classification (NCBI taxonomy): domain Eukaryota; kingdom Metazoa; phylum Chordata; order Testudines; family Chelydridae; genus Chelydra; species Chelydra serpentina. The sequence goes on from JBAIAC010000042.1 coordinate 38,161,384, forward strand.
GAGACCAGGTTCTTCCATTTACTCAACTCATTTTATTTTTGCTGCAAAGTATGTTGTTGGAAAGCCAAATAAAATAATATCCTAAAACAATAAATATGGAATAGCTCAACAAGATTATTGCACATAGTGCAAGTGGGTTAGAGTAGAAAGCAGAACAGATACCTCTTAAGGAAAAAAAAGATAGTGTGTAAAATTTGCAGCCAAACTGGGGGGAAAATCAGCATTCAGTATCTACAATAATCATCATAAGCTAGTGAAAGGAACAACTTTTCAAGTGCTTCTATTCTTTTCGTTAAGGTGGAGTGGAGAGTTGGCATTTGCAGCTTTTTAAAACAGTTGTAATGTCTGTGTGAACAAGAGAAAGTAACAAAGTAAAGGATGGAAATGGCTTAAGATAGCACAATGTACATAATGAAAGGATCCTCTTAAGCATCAGATCCATAACCCAATGACACATTCAGGGAAACAGTAGGGAGAGCAGAAAATAAAATGAGGGAATGTTAACCTCTAAACTGAAACTAAAAATAGGATATCCAGCTCTCAGAAAAGCACAACAAGAGTCAGGATGGAGTAAATATTAGCTAAGCCCATACTAACAAGCCCAGAAGTGAGAACAGCACTTCTTAAGATCTTGGGATCTTCTTAAGCAGATCAAGCACAGCTGCAGTATCCTATCCTATCTACCTCTAGTGAAATTATTTTGGTGCAACAGAATGTTTATCTGCCGCAGAGCATTATAGCAACCAAAGATACCAGGGCAAAGAGAATAGTTGAATTTGGATTTGGAATTGGTAAAGTCAGTCTGGATAGAGATGGGCTGCCAATGCTCACTATGTTAAATACTGCTTCAAGAGAAGGTGGTGTCCAGGTTCACAAGTTAATTGCTGCATTAGAATTTGAAAAGCCAGATGTCCTAACCTGGAGAGACAGATGCCATTTGCTGTATTCGGGCGGACTACAGGGGATTGGTGAATATAACCACTTGAACATAGAAGTCTAAGGTAAGAATACAGAGCACAATTCAAACACGTTCCCTTGCTGTGGGCTATTAATAGATCTGCATTGAAGGCTATGAATGCCACAATCGTACATGCTGAGGCTGTGCCCAGGTCCAGCCCAATGCCTCCCAAGTACTTGACTATGAGTCCAACTCTGGATGATAAATAGTGGGAAAGACATTTGTGCCAACTAGTGTTATTAGTTTCTGGAGTCTATTCCACCACCAAAAGAAAAAACAGCTGCAACACTCTGTCTGAAGCACTTTTATGGGCCCCATCACTAAAGTAGCTGAGTGCCTCACAGTCTAATGCATTCAATCTCACAACATCTCTGTGGGGTAGGAAAGTACTATTATCCCTATTTCACAGGTGAGGAACAGAGCAGCCAAGTGACCAAGGTCACACAGGAAGTCTATGGTGAAGCAAGGAACTGAACCTGCATCTCCTAGGTCAAAGGCTAATGCCCTAACTACTGGGCCATCTCCCCTCTGCCTTTCAGTAACAGAAGACATGATCAGAACATTGTAAGTGTGCCTAGATCTCATCCCAGGGGCACTAGTGCTTTCATGTTTGTAATAAATTATAGAGAAAGAAGAGGCAGAAGTCTAAAAACTGTTCCACTGACATTTAAACAGCAGCACTATCCTATCAGTTCTCTAACAGCAGCTGAATCTGACCCTTGGCTTATAAGATCTAAGTGTTAATGATTATTAATAATGCTATTTAGGAAGAAATTAGTCTCTCTCCCCAGGCCTGTAAGGGCTTCAACAATGAAGCACTTAAGTTTGGGGAGGCAAATCCCAGCTCTGTCAGGGCTTGGACTTCTGTCACTGTTCAAGAAAGCTGTGTTAGTGACAGCAATGATATTTGAGACATTGCTTCTAGGGATCACTTTATAATGACAAAAATGTCTCTCAATCTTATCCACCTGGATCATAATGAAAGAACACCTCTACTATGCTGCTCACCCCCAAGATCCTCATCATTTTCTATTTTTGTTCCTCGGGGGCAAACATGCTTTTTATTCCCTTTCTACTGCCAGTTTCTTTCCTCTGTTTAATAAATAAGATCAAGATTGTGGACATCTCTTAGTCTTCCTGAAGGTAATTGATCACCAACCTCTTAGGTGTCAGTGATCGTAAAATAATATAATTCATATTAGCAAATAAGGAACAGTCGAAAACAACTTAAAAAGGAAAGTGGACTACAAAATGTTATATTTCATACTAAACAAAGATAACAGATAAAGGTCCCACTGAGAGAATCTAAGGGTAGGTCTACACTTACCCGTCACGTCAGAGGAGTCAGATCGATGTTCTGGGTTCAATTTATCGCGTCTTGTCTAGACGCGATAAATCGAACCAGGAAGTGCTCCCCCGTCGATGCTGGTAATCCTGCTCCATGAACGGAGCAGGCAGAGTCGACAGGGGAGCCTGCGCGCCGCTGTGTGGACCAGGGGTAAGTACTTTTAAGCTTGAAATAAGATACTTCGACTTCAGCTACGTTATTCACGTAGCTGAAGTCGCATATCTTACTTCGAATTTCGGGGCTAGTGTTGACCAGCCCTAAGAAAAAGAGCAATTCAAGATAATTGGCACTTTCTATAGGACCTAAAAGCACAGCAGGAAACAATTAATCCAAAAAAACGTACAAAATTTGTCAAGGACTAATGGGACTGTGCTGGGGGCTTTCCAAAGACCTGAAAGAAAATCATACAAAACAGAGAGAGAGGAAAAATCACTAAGACCAATGCACAAATTATGATATTGTCAAAGAATATTAAATAGGCAGCAGGTTTAAAACAAACAAAAGGAAGTATTTCTTCACATACCACACAGTCAACCTGTGGAACTCATTGCCAGGGGATGTTGTGAAGGGCAAGACAGTAACAGAATTCAAAAAAGAATTAGATAAGTTCATGGAGTATGCTCTATCAATGGCTATTAGCCAGGATGGGCAGGGATAGTGCCCCTAACCTCTGTTTGCCAGAAGCTGGGAATGGGCGACAGGGGATGGATCACTTGATGATTACCTGTTCTGTTCTTTCCCTCTGAAGCACCTGGCATTGGCCACTGTCAGAAGACAGGATACTGGACTAGATGGACCTTGGTCTGACCCAGTATGGCCATTCTTATGTTCTTAAGAATATATTGGAGCACAGTTAGAGGATGGCTATTTGCTCACCCTCTTTGTTGTTAAATGCTTTTAAAAAATAAGACTAGCTTGCACTGCTGTGAGCTTTAAAAATGTCATCTAAATTATAAGACTTATACATCTGAATGTGCATTTTTTGTATGCTAGCATCTACCTACATTCACTGTTGGTAAATTTACATGTAAAATACACATGCAAGTAACAGAATTTTCATACTTAAAATCAATGTTTCCAAATTAGTAGCATTTTAGATGAGGGACTGTGTACTAAAATTCTGTTCCCTGTACATGCAAGTGTTAGAATTTACCAGCTGTAAATGTTAGAATCAAATACTTATGCATACAGATGTTAGTGCAAAAAAACATGTATGAACTTGTGAATTTTATGCAAAATAGCTTATGAATGCGTGCAAGCCAAAGTCTGAAAATCAGGCTCATAACTGCATAAAACAGTTCTTAGAACACAAGTGTTTTCTTAAAAAACTACTGTAAACATAATCATTTAATCAAATAGATCAATATTTCAGCAAGTGCATGAGATCAGTTATTCAAAGAAAGTGTAACTGGATCCTATAAATATGGTGTTGCCAGTACTGTATTTACTATGGTGCTTACAGGGCACAGAGTTAGGTAAAAGTCAGTCCCTGAGAATCTTAGGGCTAGATCCACACAGGGGACTTAACATTCAGTTTGGAAACACTGAGTCTAAGTCACCCTGCTAACTAGTGGACTCCATAGTCCCAAGTTAGGCACCCAGGCTCCCTATACACTACATGGAGAAAGTTAGGCGCTAAGAATGGGAGTCATAAAATCCATTGTGTTGAGCAGGGAGAAAGGCTCTCCTAAGTTAACCACTAGGAAATGATAAGGAGATGGGTGTTGCCTAAACCCTGCCCCTCAAAAATAATTAGGTTCTTAACTCTGGACCAGTGGTGTTGGTGCTTTTCATAGCCTGTTGGTTAGAACACTCACCTAGGCCAGTGGTGGGCAACCTGCGGCCCATCAGGGTAATCCGCTGGTGGGCCACCAGACATTTTGTTTATGTTGATCGTCCGCAGGCACTGGCCTCCACAGCTCCCAGTGGCTGTGGTTCGCCGTTCCCAGCCAATGGGAGTGGCGGGAAGCAGTGGCCAGTACGTCCCTGCGGCCTGCGCCACTTCCCGCACCTCCCATTGGCCAGGAATGGCAAACTGTGGCCACTGGGAGCTGCGAGGGCTATGCCTGTAGATAGTTAATGTAAACAAAAGGTCTCGCAGCCCACCAGTGGATTACCCGGATGGAACCGCATGTGGCCCACAGGCCGCAGGTTGCCCACCACTGACCTAGGCTATGGGAGACTCAGGTTCAAATTCCACTCTACCTGATTCAAAGCAGGGACTTGAATTTAGGATCCCCACATCCCAGCTGAGTGTCCTACCTTCTGAGTTATCTGACATTCCAGAGGGAGGGGTGCTCTCTCAATCTCTCCTGCTGAAGATGTTCCACTTGTAGAAATATGTACTTAAATATTCATTCAAGCAGGGACTTGAACATAGGTTGATAAACGTAACTGTAACAAGTCACTGGGACCAGGTGGCATTCACCCAGAAGTTCTGAAAGAACTCAAATGTGAAATTGCAGAACTATTAACTATGGTTTGTAACCTGTCCTTTAAATCAGCTTCTGTACCCAGTGACTGGAAGATAGCTAATGTAACGCCAATATTTAAAAAGAGCTCTAGAGGTGATCGCGGCAATTACATACTGGTAAATCTAACGTCCGTACCGGGCAAATTAGTTGAAACAACAGTAAAGAATAAAATCGTCAGGCACACAGAAGAACATAAATTGTTGGGCAAAAGTCAACATGGTTTCTGTAAAGGGAAATCATGTCTTACTAATCTATTAGAGTTCTTTGAAGGGGTCAACAAACATGTGGACAAGGGGGATCAAGTGTACTTAGATTTCCAGAAAGCCTTTGACAAGGTCCCTCACCAAAGGCTCTTACGTAAATTAAGTTGGCATGGGATAAGAGGGAAGATCCTTTCATGGATTGAGAACTGGTTAAAAGACAGGGAACAAAGGGTGGGAATAAATGCTAAATTTTCAGAGTGGAGAGAGGTAACTAGTGGTGTTCCCCTAAGGTCAGTCCTAGGACCAATCCTATTAAACTTATTCATAAATGATCTGGAGGAATGGGTAAACAGTGAGGTGGCAAAGTTTACAGATGATACTAAACTGCTCAAGATAGTTAAGACCAAAGCAGACTGTGAGGAACTTCAAAAAGATCTCACAAAATTAAGTGATTGGGCAACAAAATGGCAAATGCAATGTAATGTGGATAAATGTAAAGTAATGCACACTGGAAAAAATAACTCCAACTATACATACAATATGATGGGGGCTAATTTAGCTACAACTAATCAGGAAAAAGATCTTGGAATCATCGTGGATAGTTCTCTGAAAACATCCATGCAGTGTACAGCGGCAGTCAAAAAAGAAAACAGCATGTTAGGAATCATTAAAAAAAGAGATAGAGAATAAGACAGAGAATATCTTATTGCCCTTATATAAATCCATGGTGCGCCCACATCTTGAATACTGAGTACAGATGTGGTCTCCTCATCTCAAAAAGGATATACTGGCATTAGAAAAGATTCAGAGAAGGGCAAATAAAATTATTAGGGGTTTGAAACAGGTCCCATATGAGGAGAGATTAAAGAGGCTAGGACTTTTCAGCTTGGAAAAGAGGAGACAAGGGGGGATATGATAGAGGTATATAAAATTATGAGTGGTGTGGAGAAAGTGAATAAGGAAAAGTGATTTACTTGTTTTCATAATATAAGAACTAGGGGCTTCCAAATGAAATTAATGGGCAGCAGGTTTAAAACAAATAAAAGGAAGTTCTTCTTCACACAGCGCACAGTCAACCTGTGGAACTCCTTGCCTGAGGAGGTTGTGAAGGCTAGGAATATAACGGGGTTTAAAAGAGAACTGAATAAATTCATGGAGGTTAAGTCCATTAATGGCTATTAGCCAGGATGGGTAAGGAATGGTGTCCCTAGCCTCTGTTTGTCAGAGGGGGGTGATGGATGGCAGGAGAGAGATCACTTGAACATTACCTGTTAGGTTCACTCACTCCGGGGCACCTGGCATTGGCTACTGTCGGTAGACAGGATACTGGGCTGGATGGACCTTTGGTCTGACCCAGCAGGGCCATTCTTACATTCTTATGTTAGGTTTCCCAGGTGACAGCCATGACCACTAGGATATAGAGTCACTCACTCTTTGTATAAAATATGCAAATAATCATTTGGCCAAAGTGGAACGGCTCCAACAGAAGAGATTAAGAAAGGTTCAACCCAGAGTACCTGATAACTCAGGGGTTAGTGCATTTGCCTGCATAAGTACACTACATAACCTCCCTTTTGTCAATCACAAAAAAACAAAACAGATAGGTTCTGCATTATCATTTTTTTTCCATAGCAGTGAAAACAGGACAGATGGCAGAAGATGCAGAAGAGAGAATAATCTAACTGATGAAGTCCAAAGAACAAATGCAATCAACAAAGCTATTTTGTAATCATTATAATAAGCTTTTTTTAGTAACATAAAATGTTGTTTGATCTTATGTCATCTTCCAAAAAAAAAAGAAAAAAGAATGTAATGCACAAGATGAGTTCAGCAGAGCAACCAAACTTATAGTATACTAGTTGAAAGCTGGCATTGCAAATGTTTTGACAGACGGTAACAGCAAGAAACAAAAACTAGTTTAATTAAAGATAGAATTATAGTGTAAACGTCTGTTGTGGGGGCTGCTCAAAAATGGCAGGAATAAAAACCTTTGTGATAAGTTGGATTTTGCCTTTGCAGCGTAAAAATGTAATGGATCAGAGTATGGAGGATTTCATAAGTCTCTTAAGAGAGATACCATATAATTTAACAATAAATGATATGCAAAAGTAGTGTCTGCCTATTCCATAGTCATGTCTGCACACTTTCCACTTGCATTAGTAATAAATCATCATCACGTACAAATGCCTTGGTTTAGCGGCTACGAGGCTTGTCTGTCTCTTCAAAGGCTCAAACTCTCACCCATCTCCCCTGTATCAGATATTTATGAAAGAAGCAGGTCAGTGTTTCAAAAAAATAGGCATTTCTGAGTGGTCAAATAGGAAGAATAATTTATACCCTGTGGAATTTGGGAATCCAGAAAATACAGAATAGGAGAAGCAGGTGTGGGCTACATACCCTTTGAGATTTAAGAGAAATACATATACTGGATTGTTCTAACTGGACATTAAGTACCACAGACAGTATAACAAACAGCTAAAGAAAGCACTCAATAATATCTGACTCAGTGTTCAAACACAGAGACAACTTGTTTACAGGCTTTGCTGTAAAGTTGTTTTCTAGCCTAGTGTATAGCCTTGACTTCAGCTATCTGCAGTGAAATAAAATACAGGGGAAGAGGCTTGCTAATAAGGGGAGATCAGTCTAGCATGAGCAACTGGGTGGCAGCACAGACTCAAATTTTGCCTACAATTAACAGACTCTTTGTTGGTAATATGAGCAATGCTGACTTCACAAGTTTACCACCCTTCCCTTTTACTAATTAAACATCCCCTTAAAATAACTGTTTTCAGACATTAAAAAACCAGAATCTGTTTCATAAACACGAACGTGTTACTTAACTCATGTCTGAGCAAAGGGAGTGCAGAAGGCAGAGCTGAAATCCATATTTATCTGTACCCTCCATTTTTTCCCCTACTGTCCCGGTTTTTCTATACCCAAGATAATCTTTGGCATCCCACTGGGCTTGAGTCTCACCCCAACCTTTTGTATTCTTTTTGCTTTCTTACTGGGACAGTGATCCAAAGGGTCAAAGATGGGGCTCTATCAGAACTACTGAATTCTGTTCCTGGTTCTGCCACTAGGTTCCTTGTTGAAGTCACTTAACCTCTCTCTACATCAGCTTTACCCATCTTTAAAATGCAGACATTAAAAACAATTTCACCAAGATGTGTTACATAGTTTAATTATTTGTTTATTGTATGCTTTGAGGTCCTTTGAGGTCCTCAGATGGAAGATGCTATATAAATTGTGTTGTTTGTTATTCTCCTTCCATTCTTCTACACTTATTACATTCTAGCTCAGACTCTCTGCTACACTTAAACTCTACTGGGTGTAACAGAGCTGGGGCAATTACCTCCCTGATACTCAGGCTGTCCTTATGCCAGGCCTGCCCTGAACAAATTTAGAGAAGTCTGGGTGCTAAAATCAATGGAGTTACACTGATGTAACACAGCAAAGAATCAAGCCCAGCAACAGGCAAAAGATTACCTTCTTGGGAACAGCTGGTATGTGTGTAGTACATATAAATGTGGCATAAACACAATTAAATAAGCAATACATTTGAGTTTTTTTGTTAACCTCGGACCCTAAAAATCCATAGGCTAGCCCTGGGAAATGAAAAAGAAAAAAATGTTTAATTTAGAAACAGAACCACAGCCAAAGCCTTGGTGACTGCAAAATTTTGCAATATTTCTGCAACCTCCTTCCCAGCAGGTTTTCAAAATGCTTTTAAACATCGGTTTGAAGACCTTAAATCCTGTTTGTACTCAAGCTCCACACTCCTCCCCAGAAATAGGGAAAAAGTGGAGGCAAAGGGCTTTTTTTTAAGGCTCTAGGGTAAATTTTCAGCCCAGAGCTTTCTAACACAACTGAATGCAGGATTCCCCTCGACACCAAGGGGGATTGCCTAGCTAAAATATAGGACAAGGTTAGCCCCCAGATTGCAGCACTGGGCAGCACAGTATGGAAAGGAGGTGAGCAGCCCTCTGTGGTGAAAGAACAGGTTAAGGACTATTTAGAAAAGCTGGACATAGACTCATAGACTTTAAGGTCAGAAGGACCATTATGATTATCTAGTCTGACCTCCTGCACAACGCAGGCCACAGAATCTCACCCACCCATTCCTGTAATAAACCTCTAACCTATGTCTGAGCTATTGAAGTCCTCAAATCATGGTTTAAAGACTTCAAGGTGCAGAGAATCCTCCAGAAAGAGACCCGTGCCCCACGCTGAAGAGGAAGGCGAAAAACCCCCAAGGCCTCTGCCAATCTGCCCTGGAGGAAAATTCCTTCCAGACCCCAAATATGGCGATCAGCTGAACCCTGAGCATGTGGGCAAGACCCACCAGCCAGTCACCCAGGAAAGAATTCTCTGTAGTAACTCAGATCCCACCCCATCTAACATCCCATCCATCACAGGCCATTGGGCATATTTACCGCTAATAGTCAAAGATCAATTAATTGCCCATCATACCATCTCCTCTATAAACTTATCAAGCTTAGTCTTGAAGCTAAATATGCCTTTTGCCCCACTAGTCCATGGGGCCGAATGCAATGCATCTGAGGATGCTGAGGGAGTTGGCTGATGTGACTGCAGAGCCATTGACCATTATCTTTGAAAACTTGTCGGGGGAGGTCCCGAATGACTGGAAAAAGGCAAATATAGTGCCCACTTTTTAAAAGGGAAGAAGAATCGGAGGAACTACAGACTGGTCAACCTCACCTCAGTCCCTGGAAAAATCATGGAGCAGGTCCTCAAGGAATCCATTTTGAAGCACTTTGAGGAGAGGAAGGTGATCGGGAACAGTCAACATGGATTCACCAAGGGCAAGTCATGTCTGACCAACCTGATTGCCTTCTATGATGAGATAACTGGCTCTGTGGATAAGGAGAAAGCAGTGGACATGATATTCCTTGACTTTAGCAAAGCTTTTTGATACGGTCTCCCACAGTATTCTTGCCAGCAAGTTAAAGAAGTATGGATTGGATGAATGGACTATAAAGGTGGATAGAAAGCTGGCTAGATTGTCAGGCTCAACAGGTAGTGATCAATGGCTCAATGTCTAGTTGGCAGCCGGTGTCAAATGGAGTGCCCCAGCGGTTAGTTCTGGGGTCCATTTTGTTCAACATCTTCATTAATGATCTGGACGATGGGATGTTTTATGTGCTCCAGGCTGCTGCACGGTGCATCAGTTGAACTTTCCAGGGTGCGGCAGGGGGGTCAGGGCAGGGAGTTGGGGTGTGGGGTGCAGGAGGGGTGTAGCAGGGGGTCAGGGTGCAGGGTGTGGCAGGGGGCTCAGGGAAGGGGGTTGGGGTGCAGGAGGGGTGCAGGGTGTGGCAGAGGTCTCAGGGCAGGAGGTTGGGGTGCAGGAGGGGTTCAGTATTCAAAGGCATCTATTAGCTACCATGTTATCCAAAAAGGAAGACTGGATACTGGACGATAGTTAACCAGATTCAGTAGCGTAGCCGGGGGGGAGCAGGAGGAGCGGCCGCTCCCCCACTGAGCAGAAGTGGCGCCTTTTTTGTGCTCCCGGTACCTTTTTTTAGCTCCACTCCCCCGTGCTCTAAACCTGGCTATGCCACTGACCAGATTGTCAATTTCAAGTGACATTTTCTTGAGAAAAGTCTGCACAACAGCTTCCTAAGAGACCTGTCATCTACCCTTGTTAAAGTAGATGCTGACAGTTTCCATCAGCAATAAACCCAGTTCTTCCCCCATAACATTCACCAGCCAGGAAGACCATGGACCCAAAGAACATTTTGTGTACCAAAGTACTCCCAAAACTTCCTGCACCTCAGTAAATGGCACCACCTCAGTAAATGGCACCAGACTTAATAGTCGTTCCCTCTGGATCCTGTTTGCATTCTCAGAAGCAGACAGCCTGACCTGAAACCACTCAGTTTTATCCAAAAACTAATGAGACATTTCCTCATAATAGGAGGAATTCAAATCAGCCAGCAAGCGAAGGCTGCACAGATTAACCAAGCTGTCAATCACTCAAAACAAATCCACTGCCTGAGACTTCACAGAGTCTGTGGAAGAGGAAAAAAGAACCACTTCTTTGCCTCCAATACAACAACAGTATAAGAATTTGTTTAAGTCTTTATAATGAAATCAGTCAGGTACAGCCTATGATATCTACCCTGGTGCTGTTATCCATCTTTCCTCTCACTTGATCCATCAAAGATCATCTTTAAAGCATGGATTAGTCTTTCACTTTCATGAGCACTGAAAAGATATCACTTGATGGATTTTAAACATGTGCATGACATCATCATCATGCAAATCTTATTAAAATAAAAGGATGACAAATGAAGGACCCACCCAACTTTTTCAAAACACACCTTCCCCGGGTCTTAAAGATTTTTTAAAATAGAAATATATTGAACAAGTCCTGAAATCAGGATGGTAAAATCCGCAGCATTTTACTCATGATTAAGCAGAGACTATGTTTTGAAAAAAATGCTGGGGTCCTATAGGACTAAACCTTCCCAGCACACGAGGAAAAATAACGTCAGTTGCCTCCTTGTGCATTCTTCAGTCATTGTCAAAGTTTATTTCTTTTTCATAGATTCCTAGATTATTCGTTTATCTTAATTTTTCTTCCAAAGGAATGGGCTAAGAAATTCATGTCATTTGCAGTTGGGTACATTACTTTCAATCTACTGCAATGACAATCTTTCACCAGTGAACCAACGAAAGATGTCAAGCTCCAAGTAAAGGTTCATTTATCTTCATCCACTTTTCAAGAAAAACTGCTGATGCTTATATAAGCAACTATCAGTATTTAATTGTCAATAACTGCTGTGTTCTTGAAAACATTCCTTGCTATCTCAATCTGTGTTGTAAATGACATTGCTTGACAGTTTGGAATATGGATTCTTTATTTGCCTTTCTAAACAATAAATATTTTAATTATAATCAGTTACGAACACCTCAGGAATGGTGGTTATTCAAAACTGAAATATTCATAACTCTGAACATTATGGTTGTTCTTTCAAAAGTTTACAATTGAACATTGACTTAATATAGCTTTGAAACTTTACTATGCAAAAGAAAAATGCTGCTTTTAACCATCTTAATTTAAATGAAACAAGCAAAGGAACAGTTTCCTTAGCTTGGTCAAATCTTTATTTAAACTTTCTTTTTTTTCTTCTTTTTTTAGTAGTTTACATTTAACATAAAACTATCCTATCTTTGCCTTTTGTGTGGATGCCTCTCTCTGCTGCTGCCTGATTGCTTACTTCCAGTTCCAAATGAAGTGGGTAGTTGACTGGTCAGTTCACAACTATCATGTTTGTAACTCTGAGGTTCTACTGTAGATGCAGCAGATACAGGGTTTAGACACTTGCAGATTTTTGCATGAATTCCAACTGATGCATGATGAAAGAAGCAACACTTCTGATAGATGGCAGGTTTCGTTATATTGTAGTCAGTAGGTTAAAATGCATTGTTGGTACTATTTATTAAATTCTGACTATTCATGCCCCAAAGAGTTAAAAAAATGCCAACTGGAAACACAGGAGCTGTAACTGTGGGAGAGAACACCTGGTATAATTCGAACCCTTTGTTTTCAGTTTCTTCAAATCTTTCTGAAAATTTCAATTCTGTAACTGACATTTATCTTGACTGTTGCCTGTCCCAAGGTGATTAATTTTGGAAGCTTTGATCGCATTTGTTTCAGCTATTTTTGAAGGGAAAGACATTTGCCTTGTAAATATAAAAATCCATATATATATATATATATATATATATATATATATATATAATCCACTTATATATATATAAGTGCCTTAATGCCAGTTTCTTGTGGGTGGGTTTTAAAAAGTGAAATTTGCTATAAAAGTAATCTTCCTTAAAAGCAGCATCTTTAGCTTTTGAGGGCTGTATATTGAGAATGTACAGTCATTTTTTTCCCTAAGTTCATAAAGTGCCCAACTAAGAACGGATTCATACATAACTTAGCTCCTCAGGAGCCCATGCCAAGTTTTATGAACATTCTAAATTGCAAAACAGTTAAGGGAGGAATTGAGCATACTTTGTTAGTGATGCACCTGGGAAGCATCTTCCTGAACAGTGGGAATCCTAAGCTTTGCAAGAGAGATTCTTTCATGAAGACCTCAAGTGCACAGTAGTCAGCCTAGTTCTGGGAGCTGTGCAACTAGAGAAGCAGCTCATTATCTTTCATCCATCCCTTTTCCCACACCTGCTTTTGTCTCTCTCTCTCTCTGTGTGTTTTGGAACTTCCTGGTTTCAGTAAGAACTAGAAATGAAAGTGCTAGAATATCATAAAGGAGTCTTTCCTTTCAGTGCAATAATACAAGCAGAAGACATCTAGAGAGTCTGGATCCAAATTTTGGGATACTAATCTGAGCCAAACTCTAACCCTTATGAGTTTCACCCATGCCTCTGAAAGCAGTTTTGTGACAGTTTCATATTCAGACTCAAATGTAAAGTGCATCTTTAATTATTTAACTTGTCAACTGCAGTACTGCATCTAAGAGGTTTAACGCAGTGTGCAAACATGTAACATGCTCTTTCAGACAGCCAAGAAGATATGAATGAAGTTATTCAGGTTTGTTTAATATATTGATAATCTACTGTATGAAAGTGTAGCATTTTGGGAAGAGGGAGGGTCATAAACTATTAGTTTAATAGAAAACAAAGGATTCACCATACAATATATCCAACATATATTATAAATTCAATATTATAACTCCTGTTTTAAAATTAATCAGAGTTCTTAATTAGTTTCATATATTTTACTTTCCAGGCACTCAGAAGCTTAGGGATTCAGATAAGCATCCAGAAGTGCAGATGCTAGCTTTTGACAAATCTATCAGAGCCTCCACGGGGCCCCCTGTCAACTCTCTTAAACAAACTGCCTCTTATAACAGCTGCTTGCTATCTACAATTATCTTCTTCAGGGCAGGGCAAACCCAAGTGGCTTTCTATTTCTTCGGGCATTGTTAGGGGAGGATGGCAGACCCATTCCACTCATTTAGCCTGTTCAAGAGGCATTTCCTCTCCTCTTTCTCTTCACTTAAAGGTAGAGGTTCCCTCCTGACTTCCCCCTGCTTGCTCTACTCTGCAATAGGGAGAAGCATGGGGCACTCCTCTTCTTCCTCTCTCTATCACCTTTGTCCCCTTTTAACAGCTTGCCTCAGTCTTCCATATCCTTGGGTCACCTTCCACAGTCTCGCTGAATCCCCCATCTCACTATCCCAGTCAAGGCCTCCAGGAAACACTCCCCATTTCTTTATCCAAGGAGGAGACTAAGTTTGCTTTCCTCCTGCACCACCACAACAAACAGCCCTTCAGGATTTCTGTCTGTCTTCTGGGGGTGAAATTTGGGGCTTAACCCCCTTTGTCTCCACTATGTGTTTGGGTGGAGTCATTTGAGGCTTGCTCTATATCATCTCATGTACCCTGTTTTTATCTGTTTCTCCTTATCTCAGAATTCTCCCACTCTTCTCTCTCTCTCATCTGTGCTCCGTATACAGATGATACTGGTATCTGTATACCAGGGTAGTATTGCTAATTCTCATGATTTTATCAAAAGTCTTCCTTTACTTGGTTGGTTGGTTGTTTAAAAGATAAAGTTTTCATGATGCTGTAACTGACCCCACCACAGGGTGTTGATGCAAATGCTGTGGTACACCAGTCCCCTCTGATGTCAGACAATGTGTGCGGTGTACGTGCTCTTACTGGCAAGCACTATAGGCACTCCAAGCTCTATGGTCTCCATGTTTTAGCACTTGGATTCCCATAAACACTCTCACTTTGCATAACTGAGGATTCCTTTACTAGAGATGCTAGAAATAAAAGGTGAAAATACCCTAGGCACATATGCTTTCACAGTAACAATTAAAGATCAACAAACACAACAGTTCCCAACCCAGCCCCTCGGGACAGTTCAATCCAGCAGTATGAAAGTTACAGAGTCCCAGTGTAACCCCTCCACAGTGCCCTCCTGCTTGCAGACTCTAGCTGTGTCCTGCTGCTGCAGTTACGTCTGGCTCCCTGCCTGCAACTGGGTGTGTCTGTCCAGCTCTCAGACTTTCCAGCCCCAACTCCCAGTTTGTCTGCTTTCAGGTTTTCCCTCTGCACTACGGTCTCCCATACATATGTATCCTCTGGCTTCTTCCTGAGCCTGGTCCCTCTGACCTCAGGCTGTGCTTCCCTTTCCTGTGGTGGCAGGATTGTGGTAGTAGCAGTAACGAGACAGCAGGTTCATTGCAGTATATTCTGATTTCTGCTTTCAATCTCATGTAGTTTTGCCCATATCCACAGTGGCTGCCATCTTCTGAGGCATCCCCAAGTTAAAATAGCCACCACTGCTCAGTAGGGCTAAAGTCAGGCTGCCTTCAGAAAAGATAGTGGCTATTTAGTCACCATTTGAGGACCAGATAGGGATCAGGAGAATGTGGAAGTTTTGGGGATGAGGCTGTGGAGGAAACAGGCAAGGGGAGGGGGGCTTGTACTAGTATTAGGAATTAGAGGAATGGGGGGAGGATGAGGGGATACAGAGAAATGTGAGAGAAGTACACAGACTGAGGGGAGCTACTATTTGAGTGTATTCAAGTTTTGATTTTGAATAAGAGAAGATCGCCTCCAAATTGGCATTGAGCAACTTCACTAGCAGAGAAGAATATAAGCAAACAAGCAAAAATGACGTTCTCTAAAAGACATGAGATTTTTAAGACCATCTCAGGACTTTTGAGGGTCTGATTCATGATTTTGGAACATTTGGGGTTGGTAATACTGCAGTGCTCTCTCCTTGTGATTTCAATCCAGGTCCTCAACTGTGCACCCACCACCCCTCACATCTTCCGTGCTACATGTGCTACTATGTGTTCCCCATGTCATCTATCTTGCCCAAGGCTATCAGATACCCATCTGTGCCTCACAGGTCTCAGCCCTGAGATGGAACTCACTCACAGCAAGCAGACATGAAAGTGGCATGACTGTTACTATGCAGGAGTGAGAAGTAAGGAGGGGGCCTGTTTCCTGGTCACTCCTCATACTGCCTCTTCTGTATTTATAACACCATCATCTGCTCACAAAGGCTCCAATGCGGAGTAGAACAAATTAAACAGGCAGGGAGAAGGGGCACGGGCAGCCAAAAGCCTTCTACACAATTCCCACAGTGGTTCATTATGTTAGGAGGCCAACAAAGTATACTTGTTTAATTTAACTTGCTGCTAGGACTTTGGTCAAGACTACCAACATCCAGGCCCCAGGCACATTCAGTTTTTGACACATTTAAGGGTTTTGTTTGCTTATGTGGGTACACCCTATAGGGGACAGTTGACAAATAATGCTATACTGAGATATATTGAGGCAGAGAATAAATGTTTACTAGTGTCTCCTAAAACACCTTCCCAAAAGAACTGCACCAGACCTTACAACAAGCATTTCTCCAAAATAGCTGCCAATATGTTCACTTAAAAACAGCATATAAGACTATTTCTAATAATGTCATTTGGTGACTACTAGTAATACTTCAGGGTATGCCTGAGCAAATGAGTAAAGTTGGCAAATATGACAAAAGATACCCTGACTTTTTTCCATTTTCTGTTCTTCCTACCATGAGCACCCAAGGGACAGAATGAAGCTGCAGTCCAGTCAGAGAGGATTATTAATGTGCATTATTAATATTTGTGATTATTATAATGTGCTTTCTAGAGAATCCTTCCTCATGGTTTCCAGCATTACAGCTTCACCATATAGTATGATATTTTTATGCTATGATTACATTTGTACTTTCATTTATAGACAATACATTAGAACTTAATTTAACAATGATAAGATATCAATATAATCAATACTCCATATCATTAACAATAGTGCTGATATTATCTTATTCAGTCAAGGCTACATATTAGACTTCTAACCATTTCTTTATTATGCCAGAAAATATAAAATAAATTGGAAACCTAATGAAATATTCTACAAACATTTTCCAAATAAGATGAAATATTCAATATGATTCCACTGAAAGGAGAAAGTGTATTGTTGTGTTACATTTTGTAATTTCCTATCAGTTCATCAGATTGAGTAATAGAGACAAATTATAGAAGAACACCTATTAAAATACAATATTTATGAAATCAATGAAAAAGTAATTCATTATAAGAAGTGTTGAATTGAATGCTTAGTTAACATACATTAACAGGATGTGAATGACAAATACAGTACAGTAGGACTTTGCCTGGAGGCTGATATTCATGTTTGGATTCCAAAATCTGAAACAAAGTGTACTAAATAAATATAAATAAAAGGAGTTTCGGTAGCTGAGAAATCTCACTCCCTAAGTTTTACCTGCCTCTTGGAAGAACACCCCATCCTGCCTCCACAGAAATCACTACAGGGATAGCCCAAAATTATTATTTTAGTGTTTTTTGGACAGAGCTTACATCCAAAGGGGAAGGAACACATATCAAAATAGGGGGGAAATGGAATAAAAAATATTTAGACAAGTTAGATGTATTCAAGTTGGCAGGGCTTGATGAAATTCACCCTAGGTTACTTGAGGAACTAGCTGAAACAATCTTTGAGAACTCATGGAGGATGTGTGAGGTCCCAGAGGACTGGAGAAGGGCAAAAATAGTACCTATCTTAAAAGGGGGGGAACAAAGGAGAAGCAGTGAAATAGAGAGCAGTCAGCCTAACTTCAATACCTGAAAAGATACTGAAACAAATGATTAAACAATCAATTGGTACGCACCCAGAGGATAATAGAGTAATAAGGAATAACCAGCATGGATTTGTCGAGAATAAATCATGCCAAACCAACCTAATTTCCTTCTTTGACAGGGGGTTATTGGCCCAGTGGATGGGGGAAAGCAGTTGAGGGAGAGGAGAATACTGCAGGTTCTACAGCACGGTCACAAAACTAATTTTTAGCCAAGGTGAATTACATACAACAAAACATTAACAGAACATTATGTTTTCACTGTTAAGCATTTGGAATACCAGCATTAAGGCTGCAGGTACAGCCTTAACTCTGTACTTTTTCACATATGCATTACAAAGTATTTAATTACATAATCATATACCATGTCCCAACTAGGATGAAATATACATTTTTCCTAAACATGATACATTTACGGCATCCTGCAACATATTTTTATTCTTTTACACTAATTTTCATTGTCATAATGTCTCTACTGGATCTTTATTGAAATAAAGACAGTTTATTAATTTACAGAAATTTCATCCATGAAATGAACGTTTTGAGAAATTAAAATAGTTAGTGAAAATGGAAACCATTATGCAATCTTAATCTTTCCCATGATATAGCCTTGAAGATAAAGAGATACCATAGACATGGAGAAATTACTTACATTTTGTAGCTGAGTGAGTGGATCAGAAATAGTTCTGAGAACTCTAGGGGGAATTGGGTTTCTTAGTTACAGAAGAGCAACCATTACAAAGTGACAAACTGAGTAGCTTCAAAATTACATTTTCCATATTTTTTAGGTGTACAATGACATGGCACATTATATTGTCATATAAAACATTTCAATACATAGTTCAATCACTTTATTTTATAGTGACTTTAAAGCAAGCACTTCAGCAGGACTTATAGTACTAATATCAAATGACAATAAAACATTTAATTAAAAGCCCCAAAGAGAAAACCCCAAGGTCCAAATATTGCCATCTCCTGCCCACCTAACACAATGGGTCCCCAATCCATCACAGGGGCCCAGAGAGGCTGATGTAATACAAATAATACATTTATCCATTCTATGCACTCCTGTGAGGTAGGCATGGCTTCTTGTAATATGTCATACTAAATTATGTGTCAAGACCCCTATGGTGCAGAGCTTTACTAAATTATACAGCATTATGTACAATTATGTACAGATTCTATGTTAGCAGAGCGGGAAACAGGCAATCAGTGAAAGAAGAAAAACACTGTCTTGGATAGAGCAGGGGGTGTCTTCTGCAGGCAGTAGAGGCTAGATCCAGAAAGAGGCTGAAGCCCCTAACTGCCATTTTAAGTGCCTACATCCAACATTTATGCATCAAAATCCTCAAAACTTCCTCTCAGCTGCTGCCTAACCCTGAAGGCACCTAAATTCTGCAGGTGGGCATGCACAAAACCACCTAAGTCTTGATGCCACTAAGCTGCCCAGAACCCTCGACTAAGCCCCAGTGGATGTTCTACCACCTGACTCGCCTGTGGGGTCCAATCCAGTAGGCATTCTCAGAGCATGCCCAACCCACACACAAGACAGCTAGGGACAACCAGATCAGGAATTTTGTAGGGGGCAGGTGGACTGGCTAGCATGAGACGTGTGTGGGGGTGTATGTCCCAGAACGCCCAATAGTCTGGTCGTTAGGGGACTCACCTGGGTTAGGTGACACCTCGGTTCAAATCCCTGCTCCACATCAGGCAGAATGGGGAATTTGAAAACAGCATTGCCTCATCCCATGTAAGCACTCTGTCCACTCAGTTATTGGCTCCAATGGGGCGGAGGGAGATATCTCTTTTGTGGTTAAATGGCTGCCCTGGATTAGGCCCCTAACTTCAGGAGCGAGTTCACTGTGGTGTATTGAAAACTTTAAATTGTCATTTATCTTTTTACATTCTCAGGGTTTACCTGGTCCTGCTTGCAGGCAGGGAGCTCTGCAGAGAAGCCTGCGGAGTCAGTTTAGCCTACAGCCAGCCTAGAGAAAAGAGGGGTAAATTGGGCCTCTCTGTTTTACGGAGCAACCTGCTTTGCCTGTCTCTCTTTTGGGGCTCTAGGGTGTTATTCTGAATTATAAGAAATAAGGTAACGTTGTATTGCAGCCTTTCTGGGCAAGAATGTTTAATGTTTTTATCTAACTTCCAGTAGTATGCTGTGAACATAAGTTCATGTTTGTAAATCCTGAGCTGAGGAGGATGCATAACTACCCAGGGGCTTAGACCCCAGCACTCTCCTCACAGCATTCCCTAATGGATAGTTTAGATGGCTCCCCACTTATTTTGCTGGCTTCTGTGAATGCCATTCCCAGGTGCCTAACTTGCCCCATGCATTGTAGAGCCTGGGTGCCTAAATCAGGACTCTGAATTCCACTGGGTAGGAAGGTGCCTAAAAAGTTAGGCCTTGCAATGCTGAGCATTATAATGCCCAAGTGCCTTTGTAGATTTAACCCCATTGTTAATACAGTACTGCTGTTAATACAGGATTGCTGTTGTGAATCAGACCAGTAGTCCTTCTAGTCCAGCATCGTTTCTCTGACCATGGCCAGTATCAGACACTTGAGAGAAAGGAGCAAAAGCCCCCACAATGGACAAAAAAAAGGAATCAGCAATAAAGACAAATAATTCCATCACTCAGAAGCTTAAAACACAAATGCTCAAGAACCAGAGGAAGATGTCCACATCCAAGATATAGTCAACAATCCCACTGAGCCTAGGGGCTGACTCCATGGGTGCTCTGGGGCTGGAGCACCCATGGAAAAAAATAGTGGGTGCTGAGCACCCACTGGCAGTCTCGCAGATCAGCTCCTCTCCTGCCCGCTGGCGGCTCTGCCAATCAGCTCCTCCCACTGCCTCCCACCAACCGTGATCAGCTGTTCAGGAGGCACTGTGAGGGAGGAGCGGGGCCAGGAAGAGGCAGGACAGAGAGCAGGAAGAGGCGGAACAGGGGCAGAGTGGGGGCAGGAAGACACAGGGCAGAGGTAGAGTGGGGGCGGGGTCTGGAGTGGAGAGGGGTTAGGGTCGCCAACTGTCCAGGATTGTCCTGGAGTCTCCAGGAATGAAAGATTAATCTTTAATGAAAGATAATGTCATGTGATGAGACCTCCAGGAATATATCCAACCAAAACTGGCAACCCTAGCCACCGGGGATTGAGCACCCCCGGGATCTGAATAAGTCAGCGCCTATGCCGCTGAGACTGAATAGAAAGACAGACCAGGGACACAAAGGACCAGCAAGATACCAGTGTAAATTGGTTATAAACAATGAACTTAATAGTTAACTTGCTAATTATAAACACCACCACATTAAGATCAATCAGCTCTTGTACTGGAAGAAAGTGATGCTCTGTCAGAACTAATGTCCTATGAAGACGTAATTTATTCCTTGATGTGATCAGTACAATGGAATTCTGCAAGTGTTGATGGTGATTTAGGGATCCAGCAGAAGGACTTGCCAGCTCTAGCTGCAATAATTTTGGAGGCATTCCTGTATTTCTTACAATTGTTTCCTGCATTTTACTAGTATGTCTATATATCATTTTAATTATTACAAAAAACTTGAGTTATTGCAAGATTTATTATAAACCAATTTTAAAAGAGATGCTTGCACTGCAAAAACTATATAATTAAAAAAAACACCCTACAGCTGGACATTCAAAACATACCCCAAACCAATCTTTTCACCATATCTCCACTCTTCTGCTATTAACGTCACTAGGGCCACATCACGGTTCCAGACCACAACGTTAAAATCCAAATTTCTTGGCCTTAACGGGTTTTGTCCACCCTTTCTCCTCTAACTGGCACTACTGGGGAGTCTGGAAGGAAAGCGACATCCACCAGAAGGCTTACAGAACATGGGCATGATTCATCACTGTATCACTTCAGTTTACCAGAATTTAAAGTAGTGATTCAGGCCCCAGGTCACTAGCATTTAACAATCAACTTTTCAATTGCAGCAGACTTCTACTCCCACAACACCCAACTTTATGGAAAAAACAGAGAGAGGTACTACTACAGCAATTCAGAGCCTATCCCATCCTTCAAAATCTAATCCAATCTGCATGAAAGAAAACTATTCCCCACACACCTTCAGCACCATCAGGAAAGTGGTGCAAGAGAATAAGGCGGGACCTTTAAAACCTAGGATTCCTGGATAAAGCTCTAGGAAACACTAAGGAAAAATCCTGCTTTTGGCAAGGAGATACACTAAATGGCCTAGGTAAGCCTTTTCCATCGCTATTATCTATGCTTCTGTCTAGCTAGTAGCTGCTAAATGAAAGCTATACAATACAAGCAATCATTAATGGCTGTAGTAACTGAAGTCCTCCAAGAGAATACAGTTTAAACAGAAAAATGTCAGTGGATTTTGACAACACTAATTTAATCTCAGATCTGATAATTCAATGAAAACTAATCAATGAGTACCTGACACACAGATGCAAAAGGTTTTTTATATTATCTCAGTAAGAATGAGTCACGTCAATGAGAGCTGCCCTTTTCATGTCTATCTGTGATAATGTAACAGATTGCAGGATGAAAATCAAGTGGCGTTTTATTCCCATCATCTGAAAGGAACTAATAACCTTCAGGGTTATTGCGTAAGCAGGGCTCATCAATCCTAATCAACTTCAGCTCTAAAATGCCCGAGGCTTGAACTAAGGAGCGAAAGGTAAGGGTAGCTTAGCAGAAAAATCCTGCTGGGAGCAAGCTTGAATGTCCATATTTGAACAGCAATCCAATGGTAAATTAATATTCAGTGAACTGTTGTACTGATAGTGAGAAATACATAACAGAAGGCCAGATTTTGCCTAGCTCTTAACCTGGTGCACAGTAGGGATGGGATGGGGTGGGGGAACAAAGGAAACTTCCTTCACTTTCGCATGGCCCATGTTAGGATCAGGGCTAGTGCAAGGAAGTTTTGCGCCCTAGGCGAAACATCCTTGCATCAGCCCTGCACCGCCACCCCCCACACGCAATGCCGCCCCCCAGCCAGCTCCCCCACCCACGGGTGCTCAGCCCCCCCATCACCACCCGCGGGCGCTCAGCCCCCACCACCCACAGGCCGTGGGAGCTGAGCAGAAAGCTGGGGGCGGCTCACCGCGGCGGCCTCCCAGCTCCCTGCTCAGCACCTGAGTGGGGAGCCGGGAGGCAGCCGTAGCAAGCCGCTCCGCCACGACTGCCCCCCGGCTCCCCGCTCAGCCACTGAGCATGGGGCAGGGGGGCGGCTCACCACGGCTGCCTCCCAAATCCTGGTGCCCTAGGCGACCACCTAGGATCACATCTTATAGCACCAGCCCTGGTTAGGATCAGCATTGGCCACATTAGAATCAGCAGAATTTCAGTTCTACTCATGATCCCGCAAAGATAGCAGTCTGGAGTTAGCTACATCCCACAAAGGGGTGTAGCATTAAGCAACCTCTTCATACTTGGGACCTCTGGGAGACATTTGTATGTCTCAGATTTCGAAGTAAAGTGGCTTTGCATCACTCCTTAGCTTTTCTTCTTAGTGTATGCACGTGTCTCAGATGGCACATGACCAGGATTCGCCACAGAATTTGGTCCACTAGTTGGATCATTAGCTTCCGTGGCCCAGGCTGGTTACTGATGGGGAGTGAGACATGAATGCTGATCCAGGCCCGCCACTCCTTAGGTGTGAGGCCAGGATGAGTATCATTCTAGAATTAAAAGTGTACCTAATGTCCTACCTTAACAAGATTTTAAAAATTGCTGTTCTACAAATATTTCCAAGTCACTTCAACAGAAAGAAAACCTGTAACTGAAATAATGCAATGAAATGGCAGCAGCATATGTTTTCAAAACCCTTCATATTGAAAAGGATTTAATCCTCTCAAGATATCCTCATAAACAGCATTTGCCCTCCCCCTCAATAACCACTTAGACTGAGAATAGAATACGTTGGGGAGGAAGCAGCAAATACATTTCAAAAAAGTTGAAGTTTATTTAACAGAAAAATCTTTAAAACAACCACTTAAAGATTAAATATTGGATTTAATTACTTATTATCCATATATTACACTATCAATACGGAACTTTGAAATATGCTTAAAAATTAGTTTTTAGTTAACTGGCTTCTGGAGCCCACTGCTGCTAACATTCATCTTGCTGAAAAGTATACCAGAGGTTAACTTATAATGAATAACGTAACCAGTGAAGCTAGTCTCTTTTTTTTGCTCCCAGACTATCTGCACACACATTATATTTTCCTCAAATTCTTCATCATTCACAAGTATCTGACCAATGTTTTGTCATTTCTTTTGAACTTCTGCAAACTTTTTGACCAAAAATAGTTATAGCTGGCTGCAAGTATTTTAAATTAAACATACTGCTGTGGGAATTCTGCGCCACTGCACAGGCACAGAATTCATGTCATCCACAGATTTCTTTGCTTCCCCACAGAAAAATGACTTCTGAGGGGAAGCAAAGAGAAGCGACAAGAGCAGTCACTCACCCCTCCCCAGAAGCCCAGAGCAGCTGGCAGAAACATACATACATCCATGCGTGAGGGTGGGGTTGGGCATTTCGTGCATGGGGAGATGTCAATCACCACCAGAGGGGCGGAGCAGGGTGTGCGAGCGAGCCAGAGAGACATTGTCCCTCTGGCTCACTATTGCAGCAGGCGTGAGGCAGGCTCTGTCCCCTCAGGCAGAGCATAATGTAGTAGCCTGCCTGCCTAGTTGTTCCCATTGTTGTTAGTTAATTGTTCCCATTCTTAGTGAATTCCCCCAGGAGCATAAAAGAGATGTAAAAGTTTTAAGGCTCCTTTACATTGCCAGAGTGGTGTAAAGAAGCCTTATTGTAAATGACAGTATGGACTTATAAATGCTTATGGTGCTTTAGTGATTAGAACTGGTCTAAATTTTTGGACTGAAAAATTTTCCTACCAAAATGTGCTCCATGAACTCTTTACTACTGACTTTTCTGGAGATGGACAGTAGCCAATATAAATTGTGAGTTTGAGTCCCCAGCCCTCACTGTTCTTCAGTTGCCTATGATGTAAGACTGAGCATATAGTTGCATAGATTTGTTGACTAATAACTAGATAATAAACGGTCAAACCTACTGTGACACCCTGACACCCCAATATTCACCACTGTTGTGTAATTAAGATATGTTTTATACAACGTATAGTGTCATTCTAAAATTTTTGATCTGCTAGATAGCAATATCTCAATGGATTGTATGTGCTATCACCGTATGTGAAGTTACAAAGTTCGACTATGCATATGTTGCTGAAACATGTCCTGAGGTTGAAAACTCCCACAAGCAGCCTTTCAGGTACAACAGCAAAAAGGCCAAACAATGTTAGTGGCTTATTGAGGAAATTCACACAAGCACAAGGATTACCCCAGGAACTGTGCACAATAGAAACCTCTCAGAGATAGCACTACACAATGGGAACTGTTTGACCCAGGTCACAGCAAAAGAGCTTTCCAGAAAGTGGGGAGAAGATAAAAAAGGGGGGAAATGACATTATGGGGGGGGACCTCACTCTCCCTACAGCAACACACCTGGAAATACCTGAGGAACAAAGAATGAACTGTGGGAAGTGATGGTCCAGGCTAGAAGGATGTTTAGCCTGTGTATGAAAACCTGGGAAAGCCAAGGCAACTTGTGCCTTAAGAATCTGCCAGCCTGTTTATCACTCAGGATGAGAATTTGCTAATTTGTATTCTACCTATCAAGTGTGTTAAACTCAGTTTGCAGTTTTTGTTTATTTACTAAGGGCTGGTCTACACTAACCCCCCAATTCGAACTAAGATACACAACTTCAGCTACGTGAATAACGTAGCTGAAGTCGAACTATCTTAGTTCGAATGAAAACGTACTTACCCGGGGTCCACACACGGCGCGCAGGCTCCCCCGTCGACTCCGCCTACTCCGCTCGTCGAGCTGGATTACCAGCGTCGACGGGGGAGCACTTCCAGGTTCGATTTATTGCGTCTAGACAAGACGCGATAAATCGAACCCAGAACATCGATCCGACGCCTCCGATCCAGCCGGTAAGTGTAGACGTACCCTAAGGTAATCTGCTTTGTTCTGTTTGCTTTCCCTTATCACTTAAAATTTACCTTTTGTAGTTAACCTTATTTCTTGTTTATTCCAAAACCCAGTTTGTGCAATTCATATCGGGAGAGGGTGGGGGAAAGCTGTGCATATCTCCCTCCACATTGAGGCAGGGGTGTGATTTTTATGAGCTTGCGTTGTAGAGCTCTCTCTATACAGCACAAGACAATATTATTTTGGTGTTTACACTCCAGATGATGTGTGCACTGGAGTCCTGGACATTCCCTTAGCTGAATCCTCCTACACAGAGCTGACTTCAGTCTGTGTCTGCACCTAGATGTGGCCCTGTCTGGGTGTGTGCTGGAAAGGGGCTTGAGAGCCTGGCACAGCAACCCAGTGCAAGGGAAACCCAGGCTGGTAGGACCAGCAGGCTCAGTGGGACTCCAGCACATTTGGTGGCAGCCTGAAAGGGGTCACACCTACTTCATTACTATTAGACAAAGAGGGTTTAGTGATTTCCTCAAATGTGCCCCACTCCCATTCTTCATCCATTCTATTGTAGTTCAAATAAATTACCAAAATAATTGAAACCAGAGTGATTATATTGCGTTATTTTGACAAATAAAATATGCAGAATTTTAAAACATTGTGTGTAGAATTATTATTTTTTGGCACAGAATTCCCCCTAGGAGTATTAAACAGTATATCAAAATGTGTTGTGATTACTTGTAACTGGTCAGATAAGTCTACACTGAAACCTGTCACGGTGTTTTTCTAACTCCTGACTACAAGAGTGTGCAAGCACTTATGGCACAAATACTTAAATGTGAATTAACATTTTATTTTCTTGAACATTCATGTGATAAAACTTAATTCTACACATGACAACAAAAAGCAAACAGGTCTAAGATCTGAGCAAGCCTGAGGTGAATTCATCTCCAGCTTCCCGAGGCAACTGCTAAGTTTGATTCTCCTCCTCTGTTTTACCTTCTCTTTGTTGCTGAAATATATGCAGTATTTAAAATATACTATCATAAAAATATACAAAAAAAAAATACTGGGAAATGCCATCTAGAAACTGTGATTCACTGAACTAACCACTGAATTAAGCATCACCCGTTCAAGAAGTGTTTTCCACCTACAAACAGCATTCCACAACTGGCTAGGTACTTGGGAGAGGGATATGTTCCTTCTTCTGAAGTATCAGAGGCAGGATAGTGAATCTGATGGAAAAATAGTTTAATCTCGATTAAAGAAAATCATATCTTGCTGATTATTTATTTGGCCTTTCTGACATATAGGGCTAGATCATGGTTTTAAGCCGCAGTCCATGATGGGAAGAGAGCGTACAGAAGCATGCCACCTCAGCAGCACCCTCTAGAGTTATTGTACATGAATCACTCACCATGTTCCAGGAGCACTCGTGAAGTTCACACAGAAACTGCTACACTCTTTCAAGTGTCTTTCCTCTTCTAAGCCATCCCAGCTCAGCATGGCATCTCTCCTTCCTGGCCACTTTTTGCATGGCCATAGTACAAGGACCAATTTATGCTTGACCATGGTGAAAGGGTGAAATTTGAGAGGGAAAAACTCTTTGCTCCTTTTACCCTCAGTTTTTACACCCACACAGAACTAAGTGGAGCACTCTGTTTAGAAATACATTCTTAACAGATAGTATATACTATATGGCACAATTATTGTTTCATTTCTTTTTTCTTTCAGGATTTTACTTTTTTTTTTAATTAGTTGGTGCATTTTCATAATCCATTGTGCTAAAGTCAATCATCAAGAAACTAATGCTATTTCTTCTGGCAATTACTGAGGTCTATGATGATCATCATACACTTAACTATTACATGTAGTAAATATGATAATGTAATGTGTTTCTGTAATATATTGTAGTAAAAGTAGGAAAAGGTGGGAGGCAAAATCAAGCTGATATTTGACCCTATACAAGAATCTCATTATGCTGAATATGATAGAACTAATCAAGGGCACAAGGGAATATATATTATTTGAGAATAATTTATTAATATTTCAATGGAAATATACAGAATTATGGATAGCAAACAGAAAAAAATGGAGTTCCAAATGTAATTCCCACCCCTCCAAGAGCACTCTTAAAAAAATGTTTATTTGAATTTCCTGGGATGGAGGGGGGAGTGTCATTATCTTGTGAATGACATTCACATCTAATTGATCTTATCAGTTTGGGTCAGTAATGGACAATCCCCATGTTTGGAGGCACATGAATTTCTACTGCACTGTTTTAATTTTGTGTCAGAGGCAGGACCCTCCTTTGATTCTTACATGAGGCCATATGGTGTCTGATCCACTATGTTGTCAATCTGTTCATGCAAAAGATATAAACATGTCTGCAGTCTGATATTCCATTTAACCTTTGCACTGATTGCTTTGCAAACAAAACAGTCAGCCTTTATTTCTCAGTCAGTTGCTATAGCTGTCTGCAGACTCATTCACAGCACCAAAAGAATAGTAATTTTAGTACATTTGTTTGTTGCATTCAGTATGCAAACAATCCTGCTTCACTAAATAAAATAATTTAGTACAAGATTCTTCCATTTCAATGTCTGAATAAACCTTTACTTACAGTACCAAACTTTAACTGCCTGAGTACCCAGAAATATGCTGTAAACAATCTGAAAATCTTGCTTTTGAATAAACATAAACACTACTCTCTCAATAGCCTGAATGTCAAAACAATGATTATTATTCAAAATTTGTTTTGAAAGCTCCTCATTTTCTCAAGAGAGAAATACTCCAAATAGTTTATATTCAGAAACATCTTTTGGAATATTATATGATATAAAGAATGAAAATTGCTCTAACCAATAATTACTACTGATTTGGCAATTAGCAATTTAAGTCACTAATTGCATTGCAACACAGATCTAGTATAGAAATATTAGGTGCAATACTGAATAGGCTGAAAGGGCCAAATCCCAATTTCTTTAATCAACATTTAGTCAGTTCATACCAGGCAAACACCCATTGAACTCAATGGGCATTAGCCTAACCCAAAACTGAGTAAAAACAGCATAACGACTGGAGGACTGGGCAAATAAAGCATACACAAATGTTACCCACAAGCAGGAGCGGCTCTAACCATTTCACCGCCCCAAGCAGTCACCGCGGCCCCACCCCCTGACGCACATAGGCATTGTGGGGCCCCACCACCCCATTTCCACAGCGGCAGGCGAGAATGGGGCGGCAGTCTGAGTCCTGCGGCGGCAATTCGGAGGTGGGAAGAGCAGACCTGCCGCCGAATTGCCGCCACAGAACTCAGACTGCCGCCCCATTCTCAATGCTGCCCCAAGCACCAGCTTGTAAAGCTGGTGCCTGGAGCTGGCCCTGCCCACAAGTCTTAATGGGTGGGGGAACTTGATGGGCCAGTGGCGAAGGGGGACAGCCCGAATAGCAGGGAGACACTCGCTGAAGGACACCAGATAGCTCTCCCCTTCCCCTTGGAGTCTCTGGTATCTATTAGCGATTTGGGGCAAGAGGGTGTTGATTGGCCAGCATCCCCCAGTTCCAGGGATTTAACCTGGAAGACGGGCCATGTAAAACCTCTTTCAGCTCCATGCCAACAACCCCACCCTACCCACCCTGAACTAGGATGGGAATCCAGCCTGACAGATGCTGTGGATCTAGCTGATCGCCTGTTTGGGAGTCAGGAAGGAATATTTATCACACATAGGGACAATTGGCAGAGGGCCAGGGAATTTTTTCCATCTTCGTCACAGCACCATCAAGCCACAGTGGGATACATAGGAATGCACTCAATGCCTAACTCAGGTACCTGGTTGAGTTGTTATTTCATCACAACTTGCAGCCTGTTTCCAGTGCAGTTAAAAGGAAAAAATTAACCATTTCCAGAGGTAAAAGGCTTGAAATTTTGCTGATGGGGGCCCCATCCTTCTGCACCATGTTCCCCTTGGTGGATTGCCATGGTCAGAGTGAGCTGAATAGTGGGGGACAAGCTCAGAAAAGCCGATTCTGACTTATCGTTTATGTGGCAGGAGCCCTGAAACCCTGCCACACACTGGAACCAGTTAAGTGTCTGGTATGGGTGATGGGATCCCATGTGCTTAAGTTTAATAAAAATTGCAGCCTCCCCCTTAAAACCATGCAGGCATTTGCATCCAGGTTTGATCTGATTAGTTCACCTTCATTCTGTCTAATGG
The DNA here is from genome assembly GCA_037349315.1 of Chelydra serpentina. Lineage (NCBI taxonomy): Eukaryota > Metazoa > Chordata > Testudines > Chelydridae > Chelydra > Chelydra serpentina. The sequence goes on from JBAIAC010000042.1 coordinate 38,191,300, forward strand.
CAATGACCAGTTTGATTCATTTTCCTTGTGGTTTAAAGCACAGAAAACTAGTTTTCCTCACCGCACAAAAATATGAATCACACAGAAATGGGCTCCTGTCTACATTTACCACTCTGCAGTAATTCAGGTGTCTCCAGACACAGAAGACAATCTGCTGTTGGCCTATGAATAAGGCTGCTATTTTCCTACTGGTACTGCTGAGATACGATTTATTTCAGTGTGACCTTTGGAGACAGGCTTGACTCAGAGCATTAAAGTTTGATCAGCTCAAGGTCATTTAAAAACATTGTTTAAAAATATTGTAAATACACAGAAGGAATAAACCGATCTATTTAGCTATGAATTCCTACTCAGTTGAGCAATTCATGGCTCATAGAGAATCATATAGAACAGGGGTGGGCAAACTTTTTGGCCTGAGGGCCACATTGGGGTTCTGAAACTGTATGGAGGGCCGGGTAGGGAAGGCTGTGCCTCCCCAAACAAACTGCCCCCCTGAACCATCCAACCCCGCCCCCACTCCTTGTCCCCTAACCGCCCCCTCCCGGGACCCCCCCACCCCTAACCGCCCCCCTGGGACCCTACCCCCTATCCAACCCCCCCTGCTCCATGACTGCCCCCACCCCTATCCACACCCCTACCCCCTGACCGGCCCCCTGGGACTCCCACGCCTATTCAACCACCCCCTGCTCCCTGACTGCCCCCACCCCTATCCACACCCCTACCCGCTGACCGGCCCCCTGGGACTCCCACGCCTATTCAACCACCCCCTGCTCCCTGCCCCTTATCCAACCTCCCCCCCCCCACCCCCCTTACCATGCTGCTCAGAGCACTAGGACTGGCAGCTGCACCACCTGGCCAGAGCCAGCCACACTGCCGTGCAGTCTAGAGCACTGGGGCAGGCCAGTGGCTCTTGCAACCGCGCTGCCTGGCAGGAGCTCACAGCCCTGCCTCCCAGAGCGCTGGCGGCACGGCGAGCTGAGGCTGTGGGGGAGGGGCCGGGGGCTAGACTCCCTGGCCGGGAGCTCAAGGGCCGGGCAGAACGGTCCCGCAGGCCACATCTGGCTGTAGTTTGCCCACCTCTGATACACAATAAGAATAATCTTTCTATAGAATTTTTTAGCCAACCTAGAGAATTCTATAGCAGAGATATAAGCCTCTGCTAAACTCTATAGCCTGGCATGAAACTTATATGAAAAGTATAGTGGGAGTACGTGCAGCTCAGGACCTAACCCATAATTTTTTTCTACTTATCACAGCAATTGTCTTTTTCCCCTACTCTCACTTGCTTTTTACCCGACACATATGCTTACTCATCCTCTCTTCCCATTTATCATACTCTCACTTTTGCTATTCCTCTTATGCACTCTCTTTGCACCTATTGCATGTTCTCTCTCTCTCTCTCACACACACACACACACTTACTTTCATCTACAGTACCTTGACAGTCCTGCTTCCATGCCATTCTTCTCGTCCTCAAAAGGTGCTGGCTCCCCACCCCCCACCTTCCTCCAATTCCCTTGATTAAAATTACCTTAACAGTTCTTAGATGCCACTAGGGGGAAAGGGAAGTAGGTATGAATACTTTCTCAGGCTTAGCAGGGCTTTGGGAAAGTACTACCAGAGTGAAGATTATATAAAATGGTGCTGTTCACAAAAGTAGTAGCAGCTGATACCAACCTTTCAAGAATCTTTTTGTGTGTCTCTCTCTCTCACACTGCCCCCTGGCGTGGACCCAGCTCAGAGAGACAGACAGACAGACAGGGGTATGGGCTAATGCTGGCTGGATCACAACAAGCAATTCCTTCAGCCAGGATTAAACTCTTCCTCTCACTTGGCACACATCAAGGCCAATAACAAATCTTGCTGCTTCTTCCTGCTTTAGTTATATGATGATATACTTTTAATTGATTTGGAAACCCTTGTGTTGTGTATGTACCTAGTTTCTGCCTGTTTGATCTTATTACTGTTACCCTCATTCTCCTTTCTGCCATTCTTTCCCATTGTTTCTTGCATTCACCTGTTGCACCTTATCTTGAACTGAATTGTAAATACCTGGGGAGAGGGGAGGGAAAGCAATTGTGTCTATGTTTGCACAGCGTCTTGTTCCAGAGGTCTAATCTTTAGTAAGTCTTTCAGGCACAAACATAACACAAATAATGAAGAAGAAAAAACATGACATCAAATTCTGGGTTCGTATTTCCATGAGAATGATTGTTAAACTGAACGCAAAATTCTGCATGACTATTCCATCTTTACAGTAGCAATGCTATGGTTCACCTGTCTGCTCTCTTTTGGTCCTTCTCAAATGACCTACCTTGGCCACTACTGCATTCATGAACAGTTTATCACCTCCCTGTGGTGAATCACCATTCAGGATTTGGTCTTTAGAATGACTCAGACTTAATCTTATAAGATGCTAAAACAACAGACATTGTATGCTTTAACTATATTATACTTAGAACTCTTCAACTGGTACATGGAATATTATATCTGTTCCTGCAGCAAAGGAATCAATTGGGCAAACCTGACATGTCAAGAGAGTTGCCCTAACTTTATCACACACATTAAAATGTGGCAATAGCCTAATTCATGTCTAAAATAATAATATGAATGTTGCCCAGGCATCTATTTCAAGCATATCTGGCTATTTATAGGAATAAAATACAGTTGCTTTTTTAGGCAGAACTCCAAGAACAGAAGCAAGTATTAATGTTAAGAAAATATAGTTATGAAGCAAACCACATCCTAATGTTTATTCAGTTAAGAATTATCAGTCACAATATAACATCAGAGTAAGTTTCACTTCAGGACTACATAATTCATTGATTATATCCAGTATTGTGAGCATGTGCTTAACCAAGATAAAAAGGTTCAATGTTTCTAAAGTATGTTTGCTGTGTTAAAGTCTGAAAATGTTAAATGAAATGTCGAGTTCATACCACTGAGATATCAAAGAAGATTTTAGAGGAGAGTGAAAAGAAGTTGTGCTACCAATGCACTACTAATGAAAATTAAAAAAATAGCATCTTGTAGTGCACCTATTATATTTCCACTGTGTACTGTATAATGTTATGGTCATCTTAACTGGGTGTTCTATCATTATAAAAGAGATATTCAACTTTATCTCTTATTTACAATGCAAAAAACTCAGAAAAATAATTTTAAATTGGGGTAAATATTCTGAATATTTTGCTAACTATTCAGTAACAACAAAAGTAGACTTGTAGACTTTTCAAAAATAGGAGCCTAACATGAGGCTACCAAATCATTAGTTAGGCACTTACCAGTTTAACTGTCACAATGATTAGGGTTGACTGAAAAGAGAATTGACCCAGAAAGGTTGCTTATAAGGTAAACGGAAAAGACCACACATTTATTATCAAAGAAGAATATAACAATAAGACAAAGAATTTTACATTTCTCCCAAACAGGCTTTTACAGCTCACCAAGGGCTTGAGAACACCCACAGCTTTTATATGTTCCTGCAGTTGTGGCACAGGCCTGCTCAAACCTCTCCCTGAGCTCCTGATAGCCGTTTTTAATCTCCTGCTCAGCTTTTATAAGCAACAGGATCACATGACCTCAGCTTGCTGGGACCTGTTCCTTCTCCAACTGAGCCTATTTCAATTAGATTCTGCTGCACTTAATTGCTGCTGTTACCTCCCCTCAGGAACTCCAGCTGTTTTTGTAAGGAGGAGGAGTGCAAAGGTGAATAAAAAAAAACAACAACAAAGAAAAAATACATTAAAAACATTTTTTCTGCACTGAGGACAAAAATCTGGATGTGACAGCAATTTAGAGAAGGAAAGAAAAGAAGTGACCAACTAGACATTCACACATTTATACCAGAAGAGATTCCCAGAGCAGACAGAACTACTATTAAAGAGAAAAATACCAACTCGTGGGTCTTAAAATTGGACAGCCAGGGAGCTCTCACCCTCAGACTACAGAGCTCTGCACTCTGGGTTCCCAAAAGAGAGAGAGACTGACAAGAATCCCTGTTCCTGCTATGTAATAAACGGAGAGCTCTTCCTCCCTACACCTCATATAAATCCCAATAACTTAACCTATTTGTCTAACTTGTTGCCTCTGCTACCTCCTGGTAGTCTTTGACTCCTGAGGCATTCCACTGACTGCCTGAAACCTAGCCATTCTAACGTACTGGGCCAATATCTTCAACTTTGCTGCTGTTGTAGTTATATTCATTGCAGATGGAGTGTTACATAATGAATACAACTATAACAGATTGAATAAATACTGCTCTATGAAAATAGCACTATTGTAACCAGGACCTCAACTATAATAGATATCTGGGCACTACCCATGTATATGGGTTTGAGCAGGGGTTTGGCCTAGATGACCTCCTGAGGTCCCTTCCAACCCTGAGATTCTATGATTCTATGATATCTGGGTACCAGATAAAAAACACTGGATACACATTTTTATATAAAGCAGACAAAGGATGGCCTGATTTTAAGAGTCTGGGTGCTTAGCATTTTTCTGAAAATCAGGCCCATTTAAGGGACCTCAAGTTATTTACCAAAAATAGAGGCACGCATAATCACTAGTTGCTTTTGATACCCTTGTCAACAGTTTTACCCTGCTAACTTAGGTTGTTGTTGTTTTTTAAGCAGTAATTGAATGGTGTAGAAAGTTCAGCATGTTTCTCTCAGAGTTTCTTGTATCACAGAATCATAAAAATGTAGGGCTGGAAGAGACCTCAAGAGGCAGGACCATGACAACAGGTGTTTATCTAACCGGTTTTTAAAAGACTCCAATGATGGGGACTCCACACTCTCCCTTGGTAGCCTATTTCAGTACTTAACTATCCTTATAGTCAAAACATTTCCCCTAATATCTAATCTAAATCTCCCTTACTGCAGATTAAGTAAATTTTTTCTTGTCCGACCTCTAGTGGACATGGAGACCTACTGATCACCAGCTTCTTAATAACAGCCCTTAAGGTATTTGAAGACTGTTTATCAGTTTTTTCAAGACTAAACAGGCCCAGTTTTTTTACTTTCCTCATAGGTCAGGCTTTCTAGCCTTTTGTCATTTTTGTTGCTCTTCTCTGGACTCTATTCAATTTGTCCATATCTTTCTTAAAGTGTAGCACCCAAAACCGGACACAGTACTCCAACTGACATACATACCCTCACTTTTCTTTCTCTGAGCATATCACTGGCACAAGAGACAATCTACCATATGTTCGGTAATTTGTGTTAAGAAGGGGCAATCAACTATAGCATACTGGATTTTGTGAATTAGAGGACACAAAGGAAACAAGGGCATCATATAACGTACTTTTTTCAAGGATAGCTAAGTTTTAATTTCGTTTTTTTTATGATAACACTTCACATTATATTAGCAAATGATCTGCAGGATATTTCTAGCAACTTATAATGACCTGAAACTACAGCTTTTTTCTTTTAAATCTTTACTGCCATGTAAAGAGAGGCCATTGGCTTCTATGTGCAAATTATGGAGTGTGCGATTTAGCAAAGTGCAAGTTAGCAAGGCTTTAATACATTTAATAGCTTTGAGATCAAGAGGTTAAGAATCTATCTTTGATTTTCATGATCTGATTACCACTAACAATTACATATCCTCATGTTAAGGCATTGACACTATAACGTTAATACATGTTAATGCCTTGTACTTCATCTATGCATTCAACCTACTTGCTTTAATGAAATGCAGATGGAAGCACCATGCCTCTATGGTGATGTATAATTAAAAATAATAAAAATGGATAATAGAGTACTGACATGTGCTTGATGAATACAGCAGTGCAAGTCACATGCAAATATACTGTACAATTCATTTAGGCTTTCAAAAGTATCTGGAAAGAATAGTAAATGTTCTATATACAGCTGATGTACAGTGATGTCTCTGCACAGCAAGCTAGAGTATTAGCAAGTAATTAGTATTCAAATCAGTAAACAATTTTAAAAATTTGATAGACCATGATACTCAACCATGAGTATGCATAATTTATTGTCAACTCACAATGTAATGTTTTATAACACCATGATATTTCAACATCAGACAGGCATATACAATCATCTTGAGATTGTTAGAGGCCATGTTCCAACACAGTAAGTCATTCAGTATGGAGTTATGTATCACGCCTTTCTTTTCAAGAAGATGAAATGAAAAATGGAAAATTAAAAAACATCTTCAGCATGATTGCTACAACATACGTTTTCAAATGTATTTATGTCCATAATCACAATGCTATCTAGATAGATGTGATACAGAAAAATATTCCTTATTCCTTAATGTTAGAATGTAGAGTTTCACCTTTATACACTGGCAATGTAATAACACTATAAAGTTGGAGTCCCATTTACAAAGGCAATTTTAGGCAACCTCTTTTGAAAATACTTTCTGTGTATCTACATATATATTTACAGAGACAGAAGGACACACACACACACACACACACACACACACACACACACACACGGTCCCAGAAACTACAATCATGGGTGCAGTATATGAAACTATTTATCTTAATTACTTACATGGCCTCCACTTCCATAGTATCTGAACACCCCATAATCTTGAATGCATTTATCCACACAATACCCCATGATGTTGGGAAGTACTATTATCTCCATTTTACAGATGAGGAACTTAGACACAGAGGCCCAGATCCTCCAGGGTATTTAGGCACCTAACATCCATTGAAATGTGAGTTAGGCACCTAAATATCTTTGAGCATCTGGGTCTAAGCAATTTGCCCAACAGCATATAAATAATCTATGATGAAGCATGGCAACTTGAGTTCAGTCCAAAGTCATGGGCTAGCACCCTAAGCACTGGACCATCTGACCTCAACCTGAATAGAACAGAAGAGAATTATTGTTAGTGATTATTTAAAATATAGATATAAATAATACAAGGATTCCTAGATAAGAACCGTAGGTGTCCTGACAACATAATGCCCTCCACAGCATTAACAAACGAAAGCTTTCAAACAAGTAACTCAACATGGCCAGTCAGCCACCAAAAAAGCTCCTTTCCATGCTTTCATCATTCCTCCATGGCAGAGATTCAGAGAAAAGCTGGCAAGTTCAGAGGCAGGATGCAGAAATGCCCTTTTCTACATTCTGTATGTGTTGCAGGCAGGCCTTCCTCTCCTCTCAGGAAACATCAGCTTTCTTCAGAAGCTCAGCAGCAATCCTTACAACAGCAACAGTAGGTGGGCAGTACAAGGGTCACTTGCCTCCCTATCTCAATATTGTGCCTTTGGGACATGTCAGGAAGAAACACCCCAGACTACCATTTATGCCTTAAAAACCTCAGACCACCTCAGATATGAGAGGTTTCAGTGTAGTAGCCGTGTTAGTCTGTGTCAGCAAAAAGAAAACAAGAAAAATACCCGTGGCACCTTAGAGACTAACAAATTTATTTCAGCATAAGCTTTCGTGGGTTAAGAACCCACTTCATCGGATGCATGGAATGGAACATGCAGTGAACAGATATTTATACATTCAAAGATACATGAGAAGGTGGAGGTGTCTATACCAATGTTAAGAGGCTAATTAATTGAAAGGAACTGTTATCAGTAGAAACTTTTGAAGTGATAATCAACAGGGGCTATTCCAGACAGGAAACCTCAGATATGAGGTTTCCTAGGAGCACTGTGCTCCACGGGAAGTCAATATCGGGGCAATGCCAAAAAGCAGCAACTGTGGGGCCCACAGCCCATCGCTAAAATCTAAGCGAGGAGACTAAACCAAAAACTTTCCCAAACAAAGTTTGAGGTTTAATATGGTTATTTTTGTGCATGAATATTGAGCCTCCTCTTTTAATAATGTGGTACTTACAGGATACAATGGCTCACATTTCCATCTGGTAATGCGGCATTTGTACAGTAGGCTGAAATAAATATAATATGCAATAACCTAATTTTTTTCCCGACACAGTGAGAAAGAGAGAGAGAGAGTGTCAGTTACTGTGCATCTGCTTTTAAAAAGAAATGCAAGATTCTTTTCTTAGGCCATACCTACACTACAAATTTATGTCAACGCACGTTATGTCATCTTTAAGCCACTGCAGTTAGTACATCACCCAGAGACATTATAAATTATTTTATTTTTTATATATATATATATCATGACCCACTTCCTGTGGGAATTATAGGTTTTTTAACTTTCTTCTGACTGTAGCATGATTCTAGAAGCCATGTCCTGGCTAGACAATTAGTTGTTTTCTTCTCTAAAGACAGATTAACTAATTAGATCTAAGGTAACGGTCATTCTTAAGTGCTCCCTTCATTGTCCTGTGAGAAGATAACGATTAACGATATGTCTTCATCACACAGTTGACACTGGCTCTTACCTGGACTTTAGCCCAAATCCCCCTACCATCCACATAGAAAAATCTTTGACTGGGTTTGAAGGTGTTTTAAGTCCAGGCTAGCCTATCTGGCTGGGAGTGTAGTTAGAGTCCAGGCTCCACATTGACTCAGGCTGGAACCCACCCATTTTTCAGTGAAAACACTGGCAAAAATTACTGAAGTGCTGATAAACCCTTCCCATATTTCTCACTGAAGGATAGACAAGTGCTTCTGCAATTGACACTGAGGACTGAAAAAGTATCCTAGAGCCTGAAGAACCTGGGGATGTGCCCAATGACACACACAGGCAAGTGCAGACAGCTGGGACACAGTGATATAGTAAGACTTTGCAGTGTGGCCATTCACACCTCTTGCCTAGGCTAATCCAGGTGCTCAGATATGGTGCTGATCATCTAGGTTAACTGTGCAGTGAAGATATACCCTTAATTGTTTTTGAGCTAAATTAGATTAAGTGGGCCCAGGAACCAATTCTACAGAAATAGAAGTGACTGGATTTATCCTTGCCTTTCTGTTTAAAAAGTTTCCTGGACAAGAAAACAACGGGAATAAGAGCATGTGAGTTTTAACTCATATAGCGCTTCACAATTACCTAGCTACCCACCTAGTAAACCACCCATGCTTTACTGTTCAAATATAGGAAATAAGCGAATCAGAGCTTCACACAAAACATTTCCAATAAACTAAACATCTCCCATATCCTGGGCAGATGAAATGACAGTAAAAAATGCTATTAACCCATTCATGCTGAGGTAACAGGAGCCACTGAGTAGAAAGTATGATTCTCTCTAAAAGGATTTGACCCTAGATTTGAATTTACCCAAGATGGATTTTAATATACTATTATGTCAAAAATAATACACACAAGACAGATATGTTTACATTTTCAAATTAAAGGAAATTACCCCTTTATGAAAATAATTATGCAATTTATACTTCCAATTGTTATATTTGTAACTTACTTTTACTTATTCATAACTGCAGGTTATTGTAAGCATTAAGATATTGTGGTTGTTTCAATATAAAAATGGAGATTCTAACAAAACAGTGAACCAAACATGGTATATGCTATAGAATATGAATGTATAAAAAAACAAATGATTTGGGTGCTGTCACATATTATGGAGGGCTATTTGCTGAATACTTGTGCAGACAGTTATTCAATCCTGCCAAACTGAGGAAGAAAGGGGTGAAAAAAGAAATGATATGTAATCAAGAGAGTCTGAAGAAAGTCCTGCATTTTTGTTCAATTTACTATATGATCAAGAGCTATTTAAAACAACACATTAATTAATGGACATGACGACGTCTTTAAAAGGCTTGTTGAACGCGACATGTGCATTGAATTATAAATTTTGTTTTCTCATTCAAATATCGTAATGACACGACTGTTACTTTTTGGGGGGGGGGGGGGGGGGGAATTACCATTCTTCTTCTGGTCCTGGAAGAACAGCAAGGAGAATATTAAATCATGATCCAAAAATGAAGTTAAATATATCAGCTAGTTACATGGTTTATAATAATGAGATATGTATATAAGGCAGAAAGCAATATCTAGAGTGTGTCCCTTGATTAAAACACTTGGTTTATCTTCTGAATAACAGCCATCAGTATGGGATTTGCTTCTCCAGCTCTCATTACAGATTTTTCTTTCTGGTGAGAAATACCTCATTATTAATCACCCTAAAGATGTTTCCTGGAATGGTCCCATAATCATAATCTTGGTCCCATCCAGATGAGCTAAAATGCTACAGTGAGACTCATCTCTCTTTCCCATCACTCAGATCATGTTGCTCATAGTTGCACCTAGTCTAATACCCTTGCCTAAAACTGCTCCTGCTTACATCTCTGCCCCCATTTCTTCCTGCTTCCCCTTTCCTCTTCATGAAAGCCTTCCTCTTGTTTCCTTCTCCCAATCCCATCTTTGTGCATTTCCCTCCTACCCCCAAAATTGCACTTATTCCTGGGACCTTGTTACTATTGGCATGCACCAAGTACATGATCCAAAATCTTTGCAGTCAATGAAAAGACTTCCATTGACTTCAACACGCTTTGGACCAGGCTTCAAACAGCTGCTTTCTCCTCACCAAAATCTATTAAAAACATTCTTCTTCCAGGAAGCATTTCATCAAGAGAATATCACAGAAATAAAAGGATACATGAAAGTGTATCTTGTAAAGTGTCAGGGACACGATTCATGATCAATAAATAAAAATCATAATATAATAATGTGCAAGATGTGGCTGTAGGAAACCTTAACTGTACATGATTTTTCAAGAACGAATTATTTTAATTTTAGGTTAGATTTTTTTTCCTCACAGACTTTTGGCTTCAATTGCTAACAGTTACCTCACAATGGAGTATGGGATTCCTGTCCTTAGGATAAAAAAATAACTGTGGTAACTGTGTGATATCTCTTAGCAAATTTTGGCTTTTTCATGGCAGTCTCTGTTTATTGTATGATAAACAGTAATGCAGCCATAAACTTAAATTCTGACACTAAGCCAGAGGTCTGTGCTCTGAGTAGTGCTGAGCCACGCCATTCTACGGGGGCATGTCTGCTGAAACTCCCAAGCCAACACACCAACCTCGAAGAGGATGCATCTGACATTCTACTGTAGCTGGCCAGTCAGAGAAGTTGAGGCCATTATTATTTTGATCATTTATACTATGGTAGCACTCAAAGGCCCCAATCAGAACTAGAGTCTTATTGTGCTATGCACCGTAAAAAGTGCTGCTGAAGTGATGGTACTGGCCCTACTCCTTCCTGCCTCTTTCAGGATAACTAACAGCCTAGCCACAAGTAGTCCTTGTGCTCACGGGAGTGCAGTTGCTTTGATTTGTGTGTGTTCTGAGATTTCAACTGCTAATAAAGATTGGCTAAAGATATAATTGTTTAAATAATCATAAACGTCAATCCTTTGTTTCTATTCTAGATGACCAGTAGACGTTTACTACTTTCTGTATTTATTGCACATGAGAAAATGAGTTATAGCTTATTCCTTAAAATACTGTTACTTGAAGTGCTGCATCCTAATTGCAGTACTTAAAACAATCTCAAGCAATGGCCTATAATTTTATCACTGCCTTGCTAGCTCTTCTAAATTGAGAAATATCAATTTGCAAAACTGCTGATGTTTTCCATATGACTCTGGTTGTTAAATGTTTAACATTGTGTAGTCCATTACAAATAATGTTAATGATGCAGGCAAACATATAATAAATTATTGTGATGCATGCTGTATTCCCTATTCAAAGTTTAACTGCTCAATAGGGCTAAGCAATTATTTTTAAAAAGGATTCACGAACATCCATTCAAGCAAAAACAATGAATTTCAGTGCTTGTGAAAGGTGTTGGATCAGCGGCCCCTGAATTGGAGATCTTTTAGCCATGTGACAACCATGGCAAAGCCAATGGTTAACATACTTGCCCATCAGAGTGCATGAGCCCTTTTCTCAAAGGATCAGCTCTCCAGATTGGGATTGGGGAGCAGTTCACTATCCATATCCATTCAATTTTTGGCTTCTCTTGAGTTTGCCAACAAAGGCCCCAGTTAGTACAAGTTGTTTGGTGATTTTTAAGATATGGGCACTTGCCCACAAGAAGCTAGATTGACACCAACAGCTCATTTCACATAAGCTATTCGACAACTGTCAGATGGTGATGACATTGGCAACCTGATTTATTTCAACTGGTGACCTAAAGATGAAAAGCTGTGTGTCAGTCCACTAAGAAATCCAGTTCTCCAAATTGATTTTTTTTAATGTGTGAAATATTTTGGATCATATTATTGCCCCTTTTCAACCCCCAAGCAGCTCATGAAAGTTCAAGGCCCTGGGGATGTTCCAGCTCAAAGTAGAAATTGATGGAGTCCTGTATTTTCTTTGATGCAGTCTTGTTTATTTACAAGGAATGTACAAAGTCTTCCTTCCCTGAATGCACGAGGAACCAAGAACTAAAGAAGCCTCTTCAGCCAACAGACCCAAAAGCACTCTCTCTAGCTTTTCCCATGGTCACACTGTGTTCACAGGCTACTGCTTGGGTTTCTTTTTATTTTGCCTCCTTCAGGGATGTCCCACAATCCTGGGAACTCTGGGGCATCTCTTTAACCACCTTGAAAGAAAGCCAAGTGACAGCAAAAGAGTTTGTTTCTGTTCTTTGGCTGCCTTATGAAGATTGGAGAAGCCTTTTGGGCGCACTAGTGGTTCAAGTTGGTCTATGTCCTGCTGGGAAAGTGTACTACCCAACACCCTTAAGATATGAAAATGTGAGGGGAATTCCTAGGGAAAGAGGCTGTGAGAATAGCAATAATTCAGGTTCAAGAATCTTTCCTGAAATGTGCCAAGCCCCTGGATATAATAAAACTCCAAGTGACCATGGTTTCAGGTTTCTACGAGAAGCTACAACAGTTGTGGGTTTTTGTTAAGAAATGTATATTTTTTCTTAAAATTCAATTATAAAGCAGATAAAATTTAAAATACAAATACCAAAATACCAAAGAAACCACTGTATCCTATTATAAGAATTCATTATTCTGCCTCCTAAAGTTTTCCTCTTCACTAGGAGAGATGAGATCTTGCCAGACAAATTTAACTGCTTTTTTAATAGAATAACAAAATTAGTGTTTGAAAGGAATGCAGTAAACGTAATATATTTAGATTTTAATAAAGCAATTAACATCAAGTATCACAATATCTTACTAGAGAAATAATTCAGTTTGGCTTGGAACACTAGTGTGATGAAGTATCTGTATTAATTGCATAATTCTGATAGGTATCCAAAATGTGATTTGTGTGCTTGACTTCTAAATGTGTGTTAGATTCACAAAAGGGGCTGTAGATGCCCTAGAGGCTCAGACAATTTCAACACTCTCGCCCACTGGGGGGAGACAAAACCTTAATTAAAATCCATTAAGACAGAATTGATCTAACACCCAAACAGTGGAGCAACCATCATGGGAGCTTCTTCTTTGACAGCTTGTATTAGAGTATTGGATAGAGTGACCAGATCAATATTTAGCTGTTTGTCCTGTGTCCTGAGCAATGTACGGTTGGGATGCCATTTGTCCCAATATTTTGGCGTGGGGCTGGAGTCAACTGGTCAGCGCTTACTTGGGGTCCTGGCAGCGTTTACCTGGGGCAGCTCCTGGGAAGTGGTGGTCGGCAGGTCCCTCTGGCTCCTAGGCTCGGTGTGACCAGGAGGGTCTCCGTGCTGCACCCACAACAAGCACCTGCTCCGTCACAGCCAATAGGAGCTGCGGGGGCAGGCCTTGCGGGTACAGGCAGCGTGCAAACCCCCCAGCCACCCCGATCCCAGGAGTCAGGAGTCACTTCCCAGGAGCTACCCCAGGTAAGCACCGCCATGACCCCACCGCCACCCCCGGCAGACCCTAGAAACCAGAGGGACAAGGGGTGGCCAGGGGGTTCTGCGTGCTGCCCCGCCCCTACAGATCCCATTGGCGTGGTTCCCAGACAATGGGAGTTGCAGAGCTGGTGCTAGTGGTTGGCACAGCACATGGAGACTCCCCTGGTCACCCTAACCCTAGAAGCCAGAGGGACCTGACAGGCACTTCTCAGGAACCTTCCCAGGTAAGTGCTGCTGGGACCCCACGCCTCCTCCCCCTGTCCCAGCCCTTAGATGAGGAGGTGAGCAGCGGGTGGGTGGGTGGACCAGCCAGAGGCACACTGGTCCGCCTGGCCCTATGCTGCCAATGTTCCCCTTCCTGTTAGGGGCAGGCCCATGCTGTGCCACACAGCTCCCCTACACAGCGCCCCCTGGACCCACTATGCTCAGTGCCCCCTGGACCGCTTATGCCTAGCACCCACCCACACAACCCTTCCACCACAAATGCACAGTGCCCTGAACACCACCACCTCTGCCCAGTGCCTCCCCACCCACAAGCCCACGACAACTTCCCAGCACCCCATACAGAACCCCCCACTCCCTAGTTCCCCAACACACACAGATATTCCTCCTCCACCACTATCCAGTGCCCTTCCCTACAGCCCCACCACCAGCGGTGCACGTACAAATCATTTCTTGCCAGTACTGCACTCATCAGAGGAACACAAGGGGGGGGGGGCACGTGACCTCCTCACATGACTCCTCCCTGCCCCGCCCCCAGCCCAGGGCCCCCACGCTCTCCCCGTCCCCTCCAAAACCCCCGTTTGTATATGCAAACATCAACATGCTTAAGTACTCACTTTCCCTCCAAATATATAGTATTCAGTCTGTTTATTTGGAATATGGGAGTTGGGTGAGGAGCCATTTCAGCATATGTAGGACTTATTAAAAGACAAATTTTAAGTAGAACTGTATCCTAAACTGCTTTATGGTACTGTACCTAAACATTGCATTTCAATGGGGGATTCAACTTCCTTTATAGGAAAAGACTCCTGAAACTCTTACCAGTCCACAAAATTGGTCCATAGTAATGCAAATAGTCCCATTGTCTTCAATGGGATTGATCTAATGATTAAGGGTTTACAGGATTAGGTTGCAAGTTTGTAAATTGTTCTAGATGAAACAGACAATGCCTGAGCTGTCAGATCAGGAGCGTCATTCAAATAAAGGTGGGCAGATGTGTGATAAGTCTTAGTTCCATTGCCAAAATGAAGAACATATTTTCAGCAAAGTTCTTGGCAGATTCCTGAGGCAGCAGGTTTAAGGCCATCAGTGTCCGGCATCATAGGCGCCGACTCCATGGGTGCTCCGGTGCTGGAGCACCCACGGAGAAAAATTGGTGGGTGCTCTGCACCCACCGGCAACTCCCCGCCCGCCCCGGACCCGCGGCAAACTTACCAGGCACCGGGAGACGTTGCGGGGCCCCACCCCCGACGCTGGGCAACGTTGCGTCGGCATCGGGGGCGGGGCCCCGCAACGCCACCTCCCAGACGCACTCTCCCTCACACCTTGCCCCCTCCCCTGGCTGGACTCATTGGCCCTGCTGGGAGGTGAGGTGAGTGTCAGCTGGGCTCAGCCCACAGCATGGCTGGAGCCAGTCCCGGAGAAGGGAATCACTCTGGCACAGAGCTCCAAGAGGGCACAGTGTGAAAATCACAGACCCCCTGAACAGGGGCAGGGATCCCCAGGGGTCCAGCAAGCAGGAAATGGAGCCCAGGAAGGGGGGAGCCCTGAGGGGCCGTTGGAGCCCATGAATGTAGGGGGCTAGAGCCCGCAAAAATGGAGCCCCACAGGGAGCACTGCACAGGAAGGGATGGAGCCCATTGGGGTGGGGGCCACTGGAGTCCATGAAGCAGGGGACGGAGCCCATGGGCGGCAGGATCCGCGGGGTGCTGGCTGTGTGAGGCAGCTGAGGGAGAGGAGCAGCCTCCCCACACATGGACTGCTGCTGGGTCCAAAGCTCCCAGGCTCATGCCGCTGCTGCCTTTTGCCAACGGAGTCTCATTTGCTCCAGGACGGGGGAGGCTGCCTGCTGTGTGCACCTCGACCCCTTCTCAGCATGCGCCCCCACACTGCCGCCAAGGGCCTCGCGCTGGCACCTGGGAGTGCACACGCCCCGGGAGTGTAGGGGAGAGTGCTCAGGCTGCTGCAAGGGCAGGAGTGAGCTCTGCACTGAGTGTCCCAGCCTGCTGTGCATCAAGTGGTCAGGGGTCAGAGAGGAGCTGGCAGGTGGGGCTGGGGCGGAGAGGAGCCAGTGGGCTTGGCGTGGCCTGGGGGCGCAGTGCAAGTGGAGAGGGCCACGCCAGGGCCCCTTCTGAGTGTGGGCCCGGCACCGCCGAGTCACCATTGTAAACCCGGTACTGGAAAGAGCTGCCCTTTCCTTGAGGCTGGGAACAAAAGTCACACTTCAGTTCAGTTGTCACCTGCCACCTCTTTGTGACCAGGCTTAGCGCTGCGCTGGATCCAAACCTGCTCTTGGCGAACGAGCTTTCGGAGCCGACTGATCCAAAGTGAACTGAAGTCGCCCATTTCTTTTAAGGGGCAGGGGCAGCACCCCCAGAAAGCTCTGCCGTCTGGAAGACTCACTCTGCAACAACAATAGAGAGGAAAACCCACCCCAGGCAATTGAGCCCAGGCGGCTGCTGACCCCCGGCCCAGCCCCAGGGCTGGAGTGTTCCAATGGCTCTCGGCACCCAGGGCCATCTTGATCAGCTCTATGATGAGTACTGTATCATCAAAGACATCAACTCCAAATAGGAGCCTGGAAAATACTCAGCTGGGGAACTCTGGTCTCAAGTGCTGAGAAACAAGGACGGTAGTACTGAGTTCCTGAACATGACAAAGCTGGTGTCATATGTGCTCAGTATACCAGTAAGCAACACATACACAGAGCGTGTATTTTCAATCATGAAAGGTGCATGGACTGATGTCCGGAATCGAAGCAGCATAGACTTGGTGCGGTATGAAACCCTTGTCAAAATGAATTTCCAGATGAGTTGCAAGGACTTCTACAGCTTTGTGATTGCCCAGAAGCAAGTCATGACTATGGCAAAGTCAGCCAAGAAGTACTAGACTTCTGGCAAGTCTGAGAGGTATACAAACTGTGAAGTTGATTTATTGGTTGAATAGAAAATTCTGCCCTTTACTCCTGTTTATCTAGTGCACAAATAAATCTGTAGGTTTAATCTGTAGGTTTAAACATGGATTACAACTAAATCTACAATTTAGTCAGGGAGGGCACTGCAGTCACTGATTCTGGACCTCCCTGACGTAGTTTGCTTCAGCTGAAGGTAAGACTGTGGGCCTCCCCTCCGTGACTGCGGCTGGGGCTTGAGCCAGGACTAGAACCAGGACCCTTCACTCCCCTGCCTTGCAACTGGGACTGCAACTGAGACCCTGCACCCCTGTCCCATGGCAGGAGCTGGATCTGGGATATGCACCCCTGCCCCGCAGTTTCAGCCAGGGGCTGGAGTTGGGGCCGTGAGTCGTGGCTTCTGCCAGGGGCTGGCACTGGGGCCATGAGCCCTTGCCCCGTGGCTTGCAGCAGGGGCTGCCGCAGGGGCCATACGCCACCCACGCAGATTCCTAGGGCTGTGCACCCCTCTACCCCATGTTACGGCTGTGCACCTCTGGCTGCCCCCCTCCATGTGTTCTGATATTTTACTCTTGTGAACTAGTCACCTTAGTATTGGATGCTGCAGCCAAATGGGAGGAATGAATCTTGGCCTCAGGGATTAGAGCCACAAAAAGTTTTAGGTGCTTAACTGCAACTTTAAGCATCTAAATCCAAACTTTAGATCCCTGAAACCCCATCTTATCTGCCACATGACTCCATAGACACCTAACGTTCCTAAGGAACTAACTTTCCACCAGTAAAGTCTCTTTGGCACTTATGTTTCTGCTGGTCAGTGAAAGTGAAATAGGTTTAATAGAAGAACCAGAGACACCAACTAGAGAATACACTCAGTCATTAAAACACTCAGCTGGGACATAAGGAACCTGAGTTCAAGTCCCAACTTCACATCAGGCTGAATGGGGACCTGACCTGACATTGGCCTCCCACATCCTGGGTGAGATCTCTAGCCACTGGGCAATGTCATGAGGGCAGCAGCACCACCATTGCCATTCTTTTCTGCAAGAAAGGACAGACTGACCTCGCCTTGGCACCTCCAGCAAAAGGTTCACACCTCTGAATCCCAAGCAGAGGGAAGCGCCTCCTGTTAGGCACCTAATTCTCTTTTAGGGGTAGAGCTTCGACCATGCCCTTCTCCTTGAAATTTCCTGTTGGCTTGCTCAGGCAACTCCCCACTCAGCTTGCTCGCTTTTGTGAATCCCATTTTTAGGGCAAGTCTACACTACAAAATTAAGTCGACATACAGCCACTGCAGTAATTGAATTAGTTTTACACATCCACACTATGCTTCTTGTGTCAGTGGTCCTCACTAGGAGCGCTTGCACTGATTTAACTGCCAGTGGGGGGCATTGTGGGACAGTTTCTGAAAGGCAGCAACAGTCAATGTAAATAACGCAGTGTCTACATTGACACTGCATTGACCTAACTACATTGACTTAAGCACTATGCCTCTGTGGAGGTGAAGTTATTAAGTCAGTGTAGTGGGCAAGTTACATCGGTGGGAGCTATGTTTTAGTGTAGACACTTACAGAGTCAGGTTGACTTAATTCTATAGTGTAGACCGGTCCTCAGGCACCTAACCATGCATTATACAGAGTCTGGGCACTTAACTATGGGCTCCGGATTCCACTGGGTGACAGGGCACCTAAAAGTTAGGTGTTGTAGCACTGAATCTAAGTCCCCTTTGTGTATCCACTCCCAGAAGATTTCTCACCTGGGCCCTGAATCAAAGAAAATAATTGAGCAACATGATAATGAACTCCTTCTGGAATGGGAGGCCTCTCTTCAGCTTAACACAAGTGGGGGAGAAGAAGAGCAGCAATACATGCTGTCTGTTATGCCAGAGACGGACACAGAAGAATCTTGCTTTGTAGGAAAATGTAAGTTGGTTCATTTCTGTTCCTGTAATTTAAGAAAAAAATCCTAGCATAAGATTAGATGAGGGTAAATATGTACATTGGCAATGTGTTGCTATAAAATCCCTTTTTCTTTGACGCTTTATTCCAACTGCTAAATAAAAACACTTGGTTTTAAGAAGGGTGTTGGTCACTCACACCAGCCAGAGGTTTCCAGAGGGAGGATCAGGCAAACACTAAAACAAAATTAAGCCTGCACAGTAATAAGTAGTTGGTCCAGATGGGGTAGTGCACCTGGGTCCTGGTCTAAGAATGGGAGAATTGCGAAATTCTACCCTGATGGAGGGAAGGTCTAGACCCAAGATCTCCGGTGAATGCACTCAGAGATCAAAAAAGGGACAGAGGTGCAGCCAGCCCTATAATCACTGTCCTGTGGATTCAAATAAAGCTGAAAGAGCATAGAAAAAACTAATGGTAAATACCAACATATTGAATTGTGAGGAGCTGTTTAAATGAGATATCAGCAGATCCAGTGTTAGGTCTACTTTTAATTAATATCTTCATTGACAGACTGACTAGGGAGTTAACAGCTCATGAATGAAACATGCAGATTTCACTGAAGCTGGGGGAGCTGCAAATAGAAGTAAAGATGAGAAATAATACAAAAGATCTAAAAAGCTTGCTGACATGGGCAATGTAGTGTCACCAACAATCATTTCAATAAACATATATGCACATTCATAGTTAGAGGTAGCTAGGGCATAGTTAAATTGTTTGAAAGCTTTATTTAATAATTTGTTTAAATGAGGGAGATGTGTAGTGCAGTCAACAATCCATTGCTTAGTCCATGACAGGATACAAGCAACCCCTATATGGTGACATTGTGCATCACAGGCTGTGTTCACCCGCATGTGAGGATAAGAAGCCAAGGAGATGAAATGTCTCTCTGTGGCCAGCATCCTAACTAAAGAATAAAGAGTTTATTGCAACTGAGTCCTGCTTCTTTTCTATTATGAGTAGAGCTGGTCGAAAATTTTCTGATGGAACAGTTTTCTATGGAAACTGGTGTGCCTAAAAAATTGAACCATAATAGCAGGAATGTATCAACTTAATGGAAATTTTTGCAGCAAATCACTGAAACATTTTACGTTTTAACTTTTATGTTATAATTATAAATTAATGCTATGTTGATATTATAATATCATTATAGAAGTCAAAATGATAATGTCAAAGTGAAAGATTTTGACCTGATCAAAATCAAATGTTTTGATAAGGTCAAAGCAAAACATTTCTCAAAAAATTCTGAGATTTCGACTTTTCATCCCAGTTTGTGAGGAAACCGAATTTTGAAATCTTGGTATTTTTTCTAGGACAGAAATTCCATTTTCCAAACATTTCTAACCCTTTTAAACACTAAAGGAAGAAAATAGTGAAACAAGATTCTTCCTGGATGGCAAATTACAGTAAAAATGGCCAGTGTAATTCAAGCTGCATCCACATAGGCATCTTGTCATGGAGCAGGGATGTAAAAGCCACTTTTCCACATAGCCGTGGTACATCTCCTATTTGAGCCCAGACATAGAATCATAGAATATCAGGGTTGGAAGGGACCTTAGCAAGTCATCTAGTCCAACCCCCTGCTCAAAGCAGGACCAATCCCCAATGGATGTTCATGTGAAAGTGGCTGCCTTTCCACTCATTGCATACAGGAAACCAGAAGGTTTCTGAGCAAAATTTAGTACTGCCTGAGGTTGTACTGATTTTGTGTGAAGCTCTAGTATAACGTGGAACAGCCTCCTCTGACTCCTCTTATTTGGGAAGGGAAGTAATGCATCCCCTGGACTGACAGAAAGTCAGAGGTGTCTGACATCAATGTGGAGGCACAGGGCCTCTGCCCAGACAGTCTGGTCTCCATTGGCTCCTCTGAGATCTGCAGCTTCTGGGCACTGAACCCCCTACCCATTTCTCACAGGAAGAAACCCTGTCTTATAGAATGATCTATGGGAAACTCTGAAAGAAGGATCAAGCTGAGTTTCTGGTCCCCCGTATAGGTTTTTACATAGGGGAACTATTGGGCAGGGAACAGCAAGGGGAAATTTCAAGTTGTCACATGAAGGTGTGGGCATGAAATTTTATGCCTGAAAGAAAGAGAGAGAATGTTGCCATTCTTGGATAATGCGATTATCAACTTGTGTCAACAAGTTCTTTATTCCACACTACTTCATATTAGGGTTGTATATAATTTAAATGAAAAGCCCTGGGTGTTGGATGCAATGAAATTTTAATAGGGTTAATATGTGAAGGAACTATGATGAAATCATAGCTATCAGTTTATGTGAGAAATAAAACCCAAATATTAACAGGGCTGTAACCTTACCAAGCCAATAGCGTTTTATGCATATGTATAAAATACATAACCAGAAAATGTAAAAACCTTTTAAATTTGCACTTAGAGTGAAATATGGTATAAAAACTCTTAAGAAAGTAAGTCTTTTCAAGTGAATATAAGTTACATTCCTGTCTGTTTTCTGCAAATCCTGTCATAAAATAAAAGATGTGAATTCAGTCTGTCTATACTAAAACTGTTTCTGTAATATCAAAATTTGTTTACAAAACAAATTACAGAGTTATTTGTAAGTGGAACCAAAAACACAAAATCTGTAGCCACTATAACTATATGATAGATCCAAGTGCAAATTCTCAGTCACATTAAATACAGAATAAACCTGGAGACTATTGTCTCATTTGGAAAATAAAATAAATTATTTTGGGTTTTAACCTTAAAATGTAGTATCTACAAGTTTAATAAACCTTTCCATATTGATCTCCTAAATACCAGTCATCAATAAATGCAGCTAACTTTGGATCAGTAAAGTGCCAATATATTTTAGTTATGAAATAACATATTATCCTTCTCATTTTATACATGGGGATCTGAGACTCAGGGATTATGGCCAAAATTTGCAAAAGCATCCACTAATTTTGATGGGTGCCCAATTTGAGATGGCTAGATTCTCCTTTTCAGAGGGGCTGAGCATCCACAGCTCCCACTGAATTCACTTGTAAATGTGAGTGCTCAACTCTTCTGTAAATCAGCCCCTCAGTATTTCAAGTTGGGCACCCAGAAAATGAAGGATACACAATTAGTGGCCACCTGTGAAAATTCCCACTTAGGAGACCTGCCCACCATCACATATGAAGTCTGTTACAAGAACCAAAAATAAGATCCAGTCCTCCAGAGTCACACTCAACACCTTAACTACAAGATCACCCTTTCTTTCCAACTTCTACAAGAAATAAGGCTAAGGTCTTAAAGGCCACAGCCTCATTCATTATACAACCCTAATTCATTCACTGAGCACCATCAGACTCCACACACACCAAATACAGGTTCCTGAACAGATAGGGTATGCAGAAGAGCAGAAGACTTCATGCATTCTAACGCCAGACCTCATTATGTAGATCTAATTTCACCTGTGTAGAGTTTAAATACTATATTAATGGTGAGGACACAATAGAAAATGATAAAGATAGATAGGTATTATTAAGGACCACTGAAAAGTAGTGAAAACAGAAATCAAAACCACCTTGAATCTCATTGTTGTGCTCATTCCTTCAGACCACGGGGAAGCCTTTGACCCAACATAGAAGCTTTTTCAAAATTCACAAGACATTTTTTTTAGTAAAAGAAGTATTTTGATTTTTTTCACAAGCTTCCAGAGAGTAGAAAATATTTCACCAAAAATATAAGTGATGTTTTTCAAAATTGCCGCCGTTTCATGGAAGTTTCTAAAATTCTAATTCTGGCAAAGAACATATATACTGTTCCATTAAACATCACACCCAGTTCCATCTGAAATGCTGTGTTCCATTCCCAGGAAGATGTAAACAACTGAAGAGAGATCAGAGAAGAAGAATACAAATTATTAAAATGGAGGGATTGATTTATAATCAACAAATAAGACAGACACTAACTAGTTACACACATTTGAAGAGTATAAACACAGAGATTAAAAGGAGCTATTTAAACAAGGTTAGGGATTACAATAGGAGCAACAGGATGAAATTAAGGTTAAATATCAGGAAATATTTCCTTCATTTAGCTCTTATTAGTGAAACTGTCTCCCAGCAGAAGAGATGCAGGCCTTACCACTTGAGATTTTTAAAGCTAAGCCGAACAAAGCATATCTGAAGAATATCTGGTGAGGAACATACCTGCATTGGCAAGGAATGGATCTGATAATCTCACAGATAATCTGTAACTTTGATTTCACCTCTAATTTCTGACTCTATAAAATGCCAAAATAATTAAATGTTAATAACTGACATGGTACCCTCCCATGGTTTGTTCTACTGGTTTATGTAGTACTTCATCACATGACAATACAGACCTCTGAGAATTTTTTTTTAAAATATTTTTTTTGCCCCAGATCCCTAAATGGCCCCCTCAAGGACTGAACTCACAACCCTTGGTTTAGCAGGCCAATGCTCAAACCACTGAGCTAATCCCTCCTCCCAAAAAATAAAAGAAAACACCAGGGGAATATGCGAACACAGTTCCCCACTACCACAAATTCTGCAGTTGAGTTTCCCGCATTTGGGGAAATCACAGAGATCAGCACACCCGCAGTGCAATGGATGAGCCTCACTCTGGGAAAACCACCTTGCTGATCATGGTATCTCCCCTGCCAGGTAAGTCACAGTCAGAGATATAATGCTGTGTAAATCATGACTGATTTGGAATTCTCTCCTGCTATCTTCAAGAGCAATCAAAGACAGGCAGGTCCAGAGTACACTCACAGATAAGATGTGTCAGTTCCCAGTTTTTTCCCCACAGAATTTGTTAAAATAAGTAATGGGATTCAGGACTGAAAACTCTCAAAGCATTAGTAAAGATAACAAGCTGGCTATGTAAAATAGGCAGGGCTGTGATTTGGCAGTAAATCTATAGTCTCCCAGCATCTATGCTCTCACTTCAAAAACTTTACCATATTTCCAATTACAAAGCTGTTCATTTGTTAAATCTCTGTATAAATCAGTCAAGTCATTCAGTAATCACAAATGGGGTAGATGTGTAATTTTATGACATTCAAATCATTTTGCTTGAACAAATTACATTTATCATCTTCTTTGAGGGCTTCTGTATATTCCCATTTGTGGAATACGGCACCTCTGGTGTGAAGCTGTGGAATTGCCTCCTAAAGCTGTGTCTGCTGGGGAGGGGTGCACAAACACTCTCTCCTTTTCATGTGAAAGATGATGTTATTGCCACAATCCATATAAGGGAGTGCACCCGCCCCCAACTGCCTCTGTTCCTTCATCACTGCCACAGGAAAAAAAATCAAATTCAGCCTCATCATGTCCTCAGATCCTTCTCTGGCTTTTTTTTACACATACAGATATTGTAAATAACTGTATGTACAGTAGAACCTCAGAGTTACGAACACCTCAGGAATGGAGGGTGATCATAACTCTGAACAAAATGTTATGGCTGTTCTTTCAAAAGTTTACAACTGAACATTAATAAAGCTTTGAAACTTTACTATGCAGAAGAAAAATGCTGCTTTTAACCATCTTAATTTAAATGAAACAAGCATAGAAAGAGAGTTTCCTTATCTTGTCAAATTTTTTTTAAACTTTCCCTTTTTTTAGTAGTCTACATTTAACATGGTACTGTATTGTATTTGCCTTTTTTTAAAAAAAAATCTCTGCTGCTGCCTGATTGTATACTTCTAGTTCCAAATTAAGTGTGTGGTGGACTGGTCAGTTTGTAACTCTGGGCTCATAACTCTGAAGTTCTACTATAGTTGTTAATGTTGGGTATAGATAATAGCCCAAGTTAGCTCCTTCCATACCCTGGAGCCCCCAGGTACCCTCCTGGAACTATATTGGGATCTGAGCCCTGTAAGAGATTCAAAAGGTGCACCTCGTGTCCTTCAATCATACCAGCTACTGATACCCATATCCAGTGCCTCATATGCTTAGGAAAATCCCATCCAGGCACCCAATGAGTGGTCTGCCATTCTTTCACACTCTCAGTTAGGAGAAAGGCATCTCAGATTACAGGTTTCATAAACTCAGGTTCATAAAATGCTACTTGCCTTCAGGCTGATACCATTATAAGCTATATTTATTATATCTACTTGTTCCTCCATACAGATACAGTTTACATTCCTTTGTAACTTTCCTTTTTGTAAAGATAAGTCCTTTGGTTTTAGCAATGGAGAACTTGAAACCCTATGCATTTCCCCAGTCTAAGGTCTCTCATAACACTTGGTTGATTCTCTTTTCTGACACCTCAATATTCCTGCTCCTAACCCACAGAGTGAAAACATCTGTGAGCAGAGTGACACCTACCCTAGCACTTATTTTGGGAAGATCATTTATCTTAATATGAAATAAGGTTGGACAAACACTTCCCTGTGGTGTACCATTTTTAATATTATATACGTTCAACATAACTTTCCCAACTCTGACTTGCATGGTCCTTTTACTGAAAAATTCTCGACTCCACCCATATATTCTTCCCGTTATCTCTAGTGCACCGACTTTGTCAATAAGCCTTCCCTCCATAGCATATCATATGCCTTTTCAATATCTAGAAAGATGGCTATCATGAAACCTCATGCCTTGTAGTTTTTTGTATTTCAGTATCTAATTTAGCAGATCAATGGTGCATCTTCCTCTCCTAAACCACTCTGTACCTTATCTATAATGCCATTGTCTTCCAAATAGAAAACCAATCTTTCATTTACCATTCTCTCCCTAATGTTACACAGACAGGACATGAGGACAATTGGTCTACAGCAGCATCTCTCAAACTGGGGTCCGAAGACCCCTGGGGGTCCCTGTGGGTACACCAGGGTGTCTGTGGGCCACACTGATTAAACTTGTCCTCCTTTCTCCCTTCCTCAAATCCTCTCTCTCCCTCTATTTTCCGGAGGCTACTGAAGCCAAACCAGATTTTAGACTCTACAGGCATCCACTCTTGTGGATAGTTTGCCTGGTTTTCGTATTGGAATTTCTACTGCATGTTTCCACCCTACAGGTATCACTCCTTTTCCCCATATAGTGTTATATAATTCCAAGAGAACCCTCAAACTGCTTTCAGAGAGATATTTAAACTTTATGCTACAAATATTATTTTTACCTGGAGATGTACTCTTGCTGGTATCAATAGCTTTCTCAAGTTCTCACGTACAAAACTACTCATTCAGTATAGTATCTTTGTGTTTACCCTAACTACATAGTAGATCATGATTCTCTTTAATGGACTATCTTTTAATTTGGTGAAAACTTAATTTTGGTTTTCATCATTACTCAACCATCAACGTTTCTAGTAAAACTTCCACTTTCTCATTATCAGAACTTCTAACTATGTTGTCATTCCCAATAAGACTGGGGATGCAGCTACTGTTAGTCTTAATTCCATTCATTCTTCTACCTTGCTGGTATATTTCTGATGTCTTGATATCTTCGTTTATCTGCCCACAGTATTTCCTCCAATTATCTATTTGGATTTCTTTATAATTCTTTGTCTTACTTCCTTCATACAATGAATAGAGAAGATCTAATGAAGTATGTTTTGCTTTTTTATATAGGCTTTGTTCCTTTGTTTAACTGCCATTTTGCACTCCTCGTTCCATCATGGAAGTGAGTTTTTAGTTTTGGGGTATTTCAATATCTTTGTATGGCTACAGAATCTATTATTAATCCCTTTATTACATTATCATTACAATTCTCTCTGTCATCATTCACATGATTATTCACAAATTCAGTACATTTACTTTTTTAATAGCTCCCAGTTAGCTTTCTTAAAATTCCAGATGGGTAATTTTCCATTACCTTCAACCTTACCTTGTCCTTGAGGCATATTAAGTATAGGGAAATGATCACTTCCCCTTCCTTCTTCCTTATATATTTCCCAGTTGTTTTTACTTGCAATATCTGCTGTTATTAATTCCCAGCTATAAGCAGGAAAAACTACCATCTACTGCATTAGTTGATGTGGCATTTTTTCATCAATTAACTTTTCAAAGCATGCACCATTTTTATCAGTTGTCATACTTCCCCAAAATTTGTTACATTTGACCTCTGACCCTTCTATACAGTTTTCATAGGAATGCTCATCCCATGAACCACATCTTGTTTTCCTTTTACAAACAGTTCCTACATGCCCACACCATTGGCACTTATAACACCTCAAGGGAGGGGGACTATATGGCTTGGTTCTGAATATGCAAAACCCTAGTGTTACTTTCTCGGGTAGAATCCCTCCCTTAAATATAATCAGTAGAGCTATTGATGGTTTGCTTTCTCCTCCTCATTTTCTATTTAGTCATTTACTAACACTTTGTCTTTTCCTGTGCTTTTGGTTATCTCATCATTGGTCAGCTTTAATGGAACTCCATATATTACCCCCTTTATTTCAGTCAAATACTTTGGTAGCTGGCAACTCATTTTAACTTTCCTTAGCATTTTATTTTTTAGCAGTTTATCAGCTCTGTTTTTACATTCAATTAAAAGCTCACCATCTCACAGCCTCCTAGCTCTTACAGTATCCCTATACTTTTTAATCCAGTCAGCTATTTTCACAGGGTTAATATCACCTAATCTTATTTCTCTGACTAGGGAATCTTACAATTATAACCTTTTGGTTTATTTCCTCTCTCAGCTCTTCTTTTCTGCTGATATTGTCATCTGCTTCTACTCTTTTTTCCTACTTTGTATCCATTCTTTCTGTCTAATAGACACATCTGCAACTGCCAGAGTGACTTCATTTCAGATCAGAGAATCTTCCATCTCCCACCAAACTAGTTCCCCAGCACCAGTCCCTTCTGTTCTCAGCTTGCTGGCTCTGTAGAAGCGCAGCCTATCACTACTCAGCTGAGCTTCATCATCCTCCAGCCTTTCAATCCTTGGCTCTCCCTAATTGACCTAATTTAACCTTCTCTGCCTTGTGTGAGAAGGACACCCCATCACAGAGGAGCAACATGATCAAAGTAACATGCTAGGACAACAATCACTGCCACATCATTCTGAATGGATATGAGCGGGGCAAGACTATTTGTCAAGACCAGAAAAAAGGATGTTGCAATAATGGAGACACAAGATGAGAAACTGAATGAAAGTTTTCACTGTACGGAGGTATAGGGAAGACAATATGTTAGAAAGAATCTGCAAAATTTAGACAGCCTGGATCTGAGGGCCTAGAGAGAGTTCTGAGTCAAAGATGATGCCCAGGTTACAGGCCTGAGTGACAGGCAAATTCACACTGCAGCTGTAACACTTGGCAGAGGAGGAGAATGTGGAGGCTATCTTCTGCAGTTCCAGTGCTGAAGGAATCCCTCTCAGCTAGATACAGGGCTTTTAGGGTCCCTTGGCACCGCTCCAGCCCTGTTATATGGTGGAAAGGGCCCTAAGCAGGGGTGAGGATCTCACGCTTAAACTTTACCTCTGAAAGGGGAGGAGAATAAAAATGTGAAAAATGAAAGCGGAGGAAAATAAAACTGCAAATTCAAGGATGATTCTACAAAAATAAATTACCTACTATAGATCCTTTAACAGGCTTACTAGGGCTACAAGCCTTCTACTATCGGGGGTCTCATATTATTGAACAAACTGATTGAAGTTTGCTACTCCCTCCCATTTTCTCTTTCCTAAATATTTATTGTTTTCTACAATGAAGAAATTGTCCCACGAAAAAATTGACAGCATCTTACAGAGTGAAAAAAACCTCACTTCCATGCTATTAAAAAAAAATAGTACAAGATCAAAATCCCCCCGTGTTACTGCAGTGTTTAGGTCCATTACTGTAGAACACTGGGGGGGAGAGGGTTTCTTTGCTATAAGAGTTGTAACTCATTATAACTACTGAGCAGTCTCATTAGGAGAATTGCAATGCCCTCTTGTAAAAGGAGCATTAGCTAGTGATGTTTTTGGCTGCTGGAGTTCTGACTTACTGTCAGAGTAAACAGATCTGTGTTAATTGTGCAGTGAAAGATAAAGGATGAGTACCCTAGGAATCTCCCAGTTATGATTAAAAATATGTTAGGTCTTTTCCCTCAAATGTCTCTTAAGCCCTCATTCAAAGTTACCACAAACCAGTAGCTCCATGTGCAGCTGTACTTCTCCTGAAACTTGTTTAACAGGAAATGAGCATGGCCAGCCAAGGAAAAGAAGATCATATTTCTATTTTACCCTTTTAAACCTTGCTTTTAACTTCTTTGAAAAATCTGGATGGGGAGGAAGATGTAATTGTGAAGTCTCTCATGTGCATAGAAATTGCAGCATACATAACTTTTTTCAGTATTTCCTCATGGCCTTGACAACATAGAGGTTCAAATATAATAAAGAGCCAGATAGTATGCAAAGGTCATGTCAATATATTTTCACTTGTCATGTTTTATTTGCATTTCAGTATGTGTTGTTGAGATGACTGAATATTTTTCCTTTAAATATCTATTTCCTCTTTGTATCCATATTATGTCCACAAATATTATTGCATTATACAATGAAGATTTCAATCAGCCAATTAAGACCTCAACCTTTTCCAACCTATTTTAGCCTCTGCAAGCAACATATGAAATTAAAAGATATATATGTAAAGGTCATTATACTTTATAGTTAATAAAAAGAACTATCTTCTTATTGGTTTCAAAGTGACAGCAAAGCCCTGTTCGTGCTGAAATTATATAGCACACAGTGCTAATAACTTCCTGCAAGGTTAATTTAATATAGGCTGCTTCTCTGTTTCATGCTTAGAAGGCCTTTACTAAACATTTTGGATGTAGTTTACAACTTAATCTTGGGACTGATTTTCCAATATACCTACAGCATGTGACAATACACATCACACCTGGATGTGACTAGAGGCAGGAAACAAAGAATTAAAGAGAGAAGATTGCGGGTTGGTGTTTTTAGTAAAATCATTTTAACTCATGTTTGTTCCTCTCATATTGGAAATGAGGAGATTGATATGGGAAACATCTCATTTTTGACTGCTTCTTCCACCAAAAATTATTTATATAAGTAATAAACTGAAAGGGCATTCTTTGATAGGCATATAAGCACTCTACAATAAAACTAATATAAAGAACCAACAAGCCTAAATACACAGTATACCTTAATCAAAGAACCGGAGCAAAAGGCCACCCCACCAAATGAAAAAGATCATTTTTTCCATGAGCTGTTGACATTCCTCCCCATGGTGGCAATGGAAGAATTGAATTTGATATTGTTCAGTTATT
The DNA here is from genome assembly GCA_037349315.1 of Chelydra serpentina. Classification (NCBI taxonomy): domain Eukaryota; kingdom Metazoa; phylum Chordata; order Testudines; family Chelydridae; genus Chelydra; species Chelydra serpentina. The sequence continues at coordinate 38,221,307 of JBAIAC010000042.1, forward strand.
TTAACATCCATGTGGATGATGAGTCTTCAGAATCATCTCAAGATTTTACAGTGACCACAAAACTATGGAATGATAGGTGGTTACTGGCTTAACTAAAAATGGTCAAACTCTTGATGTCGTATTTGGGGTGTGATTGGTGATTAGACAGTTGGAAAATAAACATAATGGACCAAACTACTAGCTCCTGTGTTTTAAGTCTGAGCCACATACGTTTGATTCAGATCTCTCTCTAGGCCCTCACATTCAGGCTATAGCTAAATCTTGCTGATTCTTTCTTCATAGCCTAAGATACAGCAATCCTTATCCATCCACACAACTGAAACTCTCATCCAAGCTCTCTTCATCTCACATCTCAATTACTGCAATACCCTCCACACTGCCTGGGCGCCAGCGGTTGGAGAGGGAACAGGGGAGTCATTGACTGCACTGGAGAGACAGATTCCCTGCTCTTAGTTCCAGTACCCAGTGGCACTGTGGCCCAAAGCACCACTGCAGGCAAAAACCAGGCGTTGCAATGGTAGCTCTGGGCTCATTCACTCTGTAGGAATGATGCATGTGCAATCCAGTCACACATACGAGCTGTGAAGGGATAGAGCATGCTCAGTTACTCTGTGGGGATGAAGCATGTGCAGTCCTGTTAGCATTAGCATGAATTTTGAATTCAGTACTTGATTATAATATTCACAATTCACATTAACTAACTATCAGAGAAGAGGAAATACTAGGCAATTTATTTAGGTGAAACACCTACAGATTACAAATTGTGAACATTGGCAATTCAGCCATCAGCTACTAATTCTTGCTCTGCAGATTGTTTACAAATAACTGTGCAAATCATACTTAATTACATTTGTGAAAGTTATTATTTGATCAGTCAAAAAACAAACAACTATGAATTGCAAATTATTTTTCAGCTGAGCTAAATAGTTTCAAAAGAAAAGTCTGTTTGCAACTCCACTGTACAACTGATTAGAGATTGTTTATTTTATTACCACCTTAATGAGGGTAGCATTGCTTTAGTGTTAGAAGAGAGACACAGGGTGACCAGACAGCAAGTGTGAAAAATTGGGATGGGTGTGGGGTAATAGGAGCCCATATAAGAAAAAGACCCAAAAATCGGGACTGTCCTTATAAAATCAGGACATCTGGTCACCCTAAAGAGACAAAGCCCTCTTTACTGACTAGCTGGGAAATCCATATAATGCCCTTGCTCAGCCATGTGTTACAAAATTAAAGTTTGTTCCCAATTTCCAAGTCTGAGTTACCCCAAACAGGGGCTTTTCCATGATGGTGAGGACGAAATTCTTGAAATGCTTGCATGAATAATTTCAGACTATGGCTGACACTTGAACAGTTCACTGTGAATATTCCTTCAAGTCAATATCCAAGCTGTGTGACTAGTTCCTCAAGTCAAATGGTATTATTTTTGTTCCAATTGTAGGACCTAATACACTACTTCCACCTGAAACTAATTTTACTAAACTACAAAATTAATTTTGCTTCATGATGACTCAAATCTCAGATATCAGCCTAAAATTCACAGTTTCCTAGCTATCACTGTTATCACCTTGAGACTGGAATACTGTAATTCCCCCTACCTCTAGCTGAAGATTAAAGCCAACAAAAACTCCAGCTCTCATAACAGATGGCAGCCTAAACTGAATAGGAAAAACTACTGCAATCTTAAAACACCAGTGCTCTGTGCCCTCCACTCCCTGTCCATTTGCTTTATTAATAAACAATACTAATATCTAACTCTTGTATAATGCTTTTCATCAGCAACGCTCAAAGAACTTTAAGGTCAAATTCAAGGCACTGGTCTTACTAGTAAGGCAATGGCTAATTATCTATTAAAATATATGCCTTATTTCTAATTTGAATTTTTCTGGCTTCCACTTCCAGTCATTGGTTTTTGTTGTTTCTTTCTCAGATCAATTGAAGAATCTTAAGTACCCAGTATTTTCTGCCAGTGAAGGTGCTTATGCACTGACATCAAGTCACCTTTGCTGCTCTTTTTCAATAAGCTAAACAGACTGAGCTCTTTAGGAATGTCACTTTAGGCATTTTCTCCAGTCCTTGAATAACCTTTTGTGGCTCTTTTCCCTCTCTAGTTTTTCAACATACCTTTTAAATGTAGACACCAGAACTATACTTGGTATTCAGGTATCTATCTTACCAATGCCGTATATAGAGGTCAAATCATCTCCCTATTCCTACTCCCTTGTTATACATCCAAGGATCACATTAGCAAATAGCCCACTAGTTAAGGCACTCGCCTGGTATGTGGAGAATCTATTTTCAAATTCCTATGCCACCTAATCTGAAGCAGGGGTTTGAACCCTGGTCTCACACATTTACACTGAGCTAATGGGTATTCTAGGGTAGGTGTGTGTCAATCTCTCGTGTTGAAGCTGTTCCACTTTGCATAAATAATTAAATATTCATTAGGCCAGAGAAAGACTCTAGAGACAGTGGTCAGCAAAATTACCTAGGATGTGGGAGACTCAGGTACAAGTCCCTTTTCTCCAATGAATATTCAAACAGCTTTAACAGGACAGAATAAGAGACACATGGCCTGGAAAACCCAATAGTCTGGTGGTCAGGTCACCCATCTGGGATGTGAGAGATCTAGTTTTAAATTCCTGCTCAAAATCAGGCAGAGATTTGAAAACAGATCTTCCACAACCTAATGAGTGATCTATCCATTGAGCTATCAGGTATACTGTGACGGTCAGACAGACAGACAGACACAAATTATTCAACCTGGCTGTCTTTTGTGCAGGTTGGGCCAGGGTCAGTGCAACCGCTAGGCAAACTAGGCGGTCAGGGGGGCAGCAGCGCCGCTAGCGGGGAGCAGCCGCGCCCTCCCACCCCTCCTGCCCAGGCTGCGGCCTGGCGCCCCCCTCCCCCCCACGGGCTCCTGCAGGCTGCAGCAGATGCATGGGGCTGTGCACGCGGCAGCATGTTCTGCCTCCACGTGGAGCCAGCGGCTCCAGCAGCCTGGACATGGTAAGAGGAGTTCCTGGGGGGCAGTCAGGGAGCAGGGGGAGGGTTGGATGGGTCAGGAGTTCGGGGGGGGCCCTGTCAGGGGGCGGGGGTGTGGAGAGGAGTTGGGGCAGTCAAGGAACAGGGAGTAGCGGGGGTTGGCTGGGTCAGGAGTTCTGAGGGTCCTGTCAGGGGGCGGGGAGTGGTTGGATGGGGCATGGGAGTCCCAAGGGTTTGTCTGGGGTGTGGATAAGGGTTGGGGTAGTCAGGGGACAGGTAGGGGGCAGGATCCTAGGGGGCAGGGAGGCTTAGGTAGGGGATAGGGTTTGGGGGGGCAGTTAGGGGCAGAGGTGCTAGGAGGGGGCAGTCGAGACAAGGAGCAGGGGGGGTTGAAGGTTCTGAGGGGGGCAGTCAGGGGGTGGGAAGTGGGAGGGAGTGTATGGTCTGGGGAGCAGCCCCTGGGCAGGCTGGCCCCTGGGGTCTATAAAGGCTCGTTGGGATTTGCCCCTCAATGAACTGATGTGCGGCGGGGGGGAGGGGCGCAAGGTGGAATTTTCACCTAGGGCGCAAAATATCCTTGCACCGGCGCTGGGTTGGGCATATGTTGAGCATGCCTAACAGAATGGACTTGCAGGCAAGTTACACAGGGAAAAGCTTAGTTTGAGAAGCCCACCAGGGCTTAGGCATGAGTGAGGGCTCCAAACAGCTCGATAACAGTGGGGTAGCATCAAGACTTTGTGCATGCCCATGAGTTAGGCACCTGTAGGGTTAGGTGGCAGCTAAACTGTGAGTTTGTGAATTTCGGTAGCACCCGAATGTTGGACTTAGATGCCTAAAGAAGCAATTGGGCACCTATATACCTTTGAGAATCTATTCTTAATGGACTGAAGAATATATCAGCCTCGTGTAATACAAGTACGTGATCCTGCTATGGGTTAGGGTCAGTAAACAGGCATTAGTGTTCAGTAAATATTTCTATTTTGCATTATTATTAACAATGTTACCATCTCCATGTAATAATGGGTCTATAAAAGGAATCCTAACACTGGGATTCTAGATGTACTGACTATATCTTATGAGAGTTAATTATCACTGTTAAAAATCTGTAGTAGGTGCCCTTATAAAGTCCATTCCCATTTTAGAGATATTACTGATTCCCTATATTTACAATGGGAAATATGAGTAGAAGAAATACTAATCTCTAAAACCAGAATGGATTTTTTTAGTGCACCCACTGTCCATATGGCAAGAGATAATAGCCTGAATTGTTCTAAAATAACATTGCGCATTTCCCGCCTGCATGAAGCTAATAATATCACAAGAATCTAGCAATCCTTTTATTCCACCGGTTACTTAAAGCATATAACTGTATTGTTCTTTAACAAAAGAGCCCATTTTTATTTCTTCTAAAAATGCTAGAGGATATAAATTAGGTTTGTATTATTTGTATGCTGAATACTCTGTCATGTTAATTAATCTGCTGAGTTTTCATTCTTATATAATAATCGTATCTTGAAATAATATAAATGTTACAATATCAATAAACATTGTGTAGCTGCTGAATTGTATACGTGACTTTTTCAGTTTTTGGTTGGGAGTAGGCAGGGGTGAGGGCTGAGTTTTAAAGCCTCTTATAGCTCTGCTAACATGAAATGACAGTCTTTCATAATCCTGCCTAAATGTAAATTCTTGAGTCTGTTAAAGACTAAAAGCTTCATCTGTATAAAAATTACAAAATACATCACGCTTTAATTGGCAGAACAGCTATAATGTAAAGGAGATATGGCTTAATTGGAGCTCTTTCCCTAGGTAGACTGAGCATGCCAATGAAGTTTCAATTATTTTTCTCTATTAATCCCACAGTCACCCATTACTATCACTATATATTACATCAGAAAGTACTTGCTGTTGTAAAGCATTTTGATTTTTAAAAAGGAAATACTACCACCTCACTGTCCTCTCCCATCCTTTTCCCCTTCTCCAAAAAAATGGCAACAGGTTCATTGTAACAATTATTACTCCGTACAACCATAAATTTAATTTTAAATCATGAATTGTTAAATTGTGAAATATGGTAAATGTATCCATTCATTAACCAATAAAAATAACAGGCCAGATTCTCAGTTAGTGTAAATCTGTGTAGTTTCACTGACTGCAATAAAGCTATACTGATTTAAACCAGATGAGGTTCTGGCCCATTACCTTTTCCATTGGAACATTGGAACTCCCCTGACTGGAGTGTAGACATGAGAGCAAGAGAGACATGATTAAAAAAGAAAAATCAATACAAGAAACATGGAAATAATAAGACCAATGATAAAGCAAAGCAATTCAACTGTAAAGTTTCTGATTGATGTTCATACCATTACTGTTCCATTGTTAGACTGTTGCCTAGCTACTACTCCTTTTAACCTGTAAAAACCTACACATGCTTAACTTGAAGCACTGACCACTTCCATTGAACACAAATGAGTTTAGAGTAGTCTCAGACTTAAAGTTAAGAATGCCCTGCACAGGGTCAGGATCAGAGATTCTTAGCAACTCAATGTAGAATCATAGAAAAGTAGGTCTGGAGGAGATCTCATTTCCACATTTCCCTAGTTTGCTTTATGAGGTTATGTTAAAAGATTTACTACTACCTAGTCAATTATTCCCAATTTTAAAGTTGTACGTTTGATTTTTTTTCTTCCTAAGTGAAGTACTCTGCACTTGTCTTTATTGAATTTCACCTTGTTGATTTCAGAACAACTCTCCAATTTGTCAAGGTCATTTTGAATTCTAATCATGTCCTCCAAAGGGCTTGCAACCCCTTCCAGGTTGGTATCATCTGCAAATTTTTAAGCATATTCTCCACTCAATTATCCAAGTCACTAATGAAAATATTGACTAGTACCTGACCACCTGCAGGATACCACTAGAGATGTCCTCCCAGAATGACAGCAAACCATTGATAACTACTCTTTGAGCATTGTCTTTCAACTGATTGTGCTCCCACATTACAGTAATTTCATTTAGACCACACTTCCCTAGCTTGCTTATGAGCATGTCATGTGGGACTGTGTCAAAAGCCTGTGTCAAAAATTAAGATATATCACATCTACTGCTTCCCCACTATCCACTAGGCCAGGAATCCTGTCATAGAAGGAAATTAGGTTGGTTTCCAATGATTTGTTGTTGACTAATCAGTGCTGGCTATGCCTTATAGCTCAATTATCCTCTAGGTGCTTTCATACTGATTGTTTAATAATTAGTTCCAGTATCTTTCCAAATATTGAAGTTAGGCTGACTAGTCTATAATTCCCTGGGTCCTCTTTGTTCCCCTTTTCATAGGTATGTAGTATATTTGCCCTTCTCCAGTCCTCTGGGACTTCACCCATCCTCCATGAGGACTTGAAGTTAATTGCTGATGGTTCTGCTTCAGCTAGTTCCTTAAGTACTGTTGCTAAGTGTAACTCATTTTGTGCCTTAACATTTCTGATTATGTCCCTGCATGCTTGTGCTATTGTTTTGTACTTCTCCTTAGCAATTTGTCCATGCTTTCACTTTTTGTAGGATTCCTTTTTGATTTTATGAACTAACAGGATTTCTTGAAATATTTACGGTAAAATACAAAATACCAGAAACCTGTCTAATTGCCATGTTCATGGAAATACAACATTTTAATATGAAAGTTTTCACACAATGTGAAGTTCACTGTGCGGATGTTTTCAACACCTGGAAGCCTCCTTACATTTCAAGACATCTTTTCATGATGCATTTTTGAGCGTCAAGTGGGTTAGGTTTGCTAGAGCACTTTGCTGATAGCTGTGCCAAGCCCACATGGCTAGGAGAATCAGCCTGTGAATAAATTGGGAAACTACTTATGTGTAGATGACGGCGGGACTTGTCCATAATTCATAACAAAAGAAAAAAGCTTCGTAGGGATTTAGCAAGAGGCCTCACCAAAAATCAATACCAACCAGATAATCTGGTCTGTGAGGTGCAGTATCTAAGCTAGGTCATTAGAACGTTTAAAGGTGGATATTCAACATCATTAAAGAGTCTTTATATCCTTAATGACTCATCTCATAGAGAATTCCAGGAGTCCCCAAAACCCTATTGTGTGTATGTAACTGGAGAAAACTGATTTGGAAAGAGGAGGTGGCTGGCCTAGATCAATGGAGGTATGTCTAGACATGCAGGCTGACCCTGCATCAGGGTCTCGATAAAACGATCTGTAGAGTAAATACTTGCGCTCCAGGAAGCAAGTGATGATGCCAGTTTAACCAAAGAGTGGTCAGAGAGGGGATTCCTTGCAAAACATAAGATATTCACTTTTCATGGTTTTCCTCTGTAAGCTGAGGAGGACTTCTCTAGGTTAGCATGTAAGAAGTTTAACTCTAGATGTGTTAAGTAAACTTTTGTTTGGTTAGAATTCATTTTTTTATAATATATGGAGATATGCCTATCTCACAGAACTGGAAGGAACTTGAAAGGTCATTGAGTCCAGTCCCCTGCCTTCACTAGCAGGACCACGTACTGTCCCCTGACAGATTTTTGCCCCAGATCCCTAAATGGCCCCCTCAAGGATTGAACTCACAACCCTGGGTTTAGTAGGCCAATGCTCAAACCACTGAGCTATCCCTCCCTCCTCCCCTCCATTTTGTTTTTAATAAAACTTTTTTAGTAATGTTACTATCATATGGTAATTTCATGAAGACAACCTCAAGAAGAAGTGAATCCCATAACCTCTATGGAGCGGTGCTGCGGATAAAGAGTTTTTAGAACCTACAATACTGACTCAGCTTCTGACAAGGGGCAAGGCAAAAAGTTGTCCTCTCTCAGGGCTAGTCTACACTTACCCGCTGCGTCGGATCGATCTTCTGGGTTCGATTTATACAAGACGCGATAAATCGAACCAGGAAGTGCTCCCCCGTCGATGCCGGTAATCCTGCTCTGCGAACGGAGCAGGCAGAGTCGATGGGGGAGTCTGCGCGCCACCGTGTGGACCAGGGGTAAGTACTTTTAAGTTCGAAATAAGATACTTCGACTTCAGCTACGTTATTCACGTAGCTGAAGTTGCGTATCTTACTTCGAACTTGGGGGCTAGTGTAGACCAGCCCTCAGTGAATTGTGTTGCCATTAGGCTACTGTCAGCAAATCCAAGAGGACAAGCCAAAAGGACAAGAAGGAGATGAGAGCTGCTGGTGATGATTTACAGAATATTAGTAGCCATGGGCCAGCTTTGATGGTGGCCGCAGCAGCATCTGTTCGTGTGCCACCCTACGCATGTGTTGCTTTGAAAAAAAATTTACACGATGACAAAAGTACTTGGGAGAAATCTTACAAGAGTGGCTGACCAGCTCCTTTCTCCCTCTCAGGTTTGTAATCAGTCAGTCAAAATGTGAACCCAATGGCAATTTTTGGCCACAGTGATGGATTTATACATGATCTCAACATAGTAGTGAGGGAGTTCCCCAGGTCAGCAAGAACATTGGGAGTGTGTTTACCAGAGATGTGCAGGAACTGGAATTTCCATTCTATGAAAAATGTTGCATCTCTGAATTTTCTTTCATTCCAAGTCTGAATGAAGAAAGTCAGAAATCTGACATTTTCTGCAAAACAGAAATTTTCAAAGAAATTCCAATTTGGGGGGAACCAAAAAGTATGCTGAGGGAGCCAGCCAAGTGGCTGGGCAGCTCAGAGAGCCCACCTACTCACCAGAGGAGCTGCTAGGGAGCTGGAAATCCCAAGGAGCCAGCCAGGCATGCTGACAGGTCAGCTATCCCTCCTCCAGATTTCAAACAAATCAGCATTTTCCAATGGAAAGCTGTTCTGCTGGAAATTTTTCAGCCAGCTCCAATGTTTACCATTGCCCATAAGGAAGATATTTCAGCCACTCCTACTTGGCAACAGCATCGTCACAAGGACAGCCAATGGAGAGTCATTTTCCCTTCCCCAGATAAAGCAGGTGGTAAAGTGTATTCTTTGCTACACCAGCTGGAGTGGCTGTTTAAACACACATAGGAAAGGAACCTTGTGCACTACACCCACATACAAATCTATGTCTGTTTGAGGATTCCACAAAACTGTTTAAAACTGATGATGTTCTTATCAGCAAAGTGAGAATGCTCACTTTGCTGTTGGAGAATAGACATCTCTCTGATCCATCAGGATGAGCTGGAAGTTGATGATATAATACTATCACTGATATGCAGCTGATGTTGCAGAGTAATCAACCAATCAAGGACATGCTGTGATTTCCCCATATTTTTATCTGCCATATATCTTAATCTATCTAAAAACACCCTACCCACTTTCTTGCCTGCAGGACAGAAGGATCCATAGTCAGTGCAAACATAGGTTGATTGACACAGTGCCTAACTCAAGCTCTTTGATACTGTATTTATGTCTTAATAAAAGTACCGTATTAGAGATAATTAATTACTGATTTGGATTCCCACGTCAGCAGTATCTGAGTGCCTATGTTAGATACCAACCCAAACATGCTGCTTGTGCCAGTGTTGTACATCTACTTATCCAGATTTATTTTCTTCATTTGCCTTCTAATTTTAACAGAAAATATTAATAAGCTACATTTTGGTTTCAAAGAACCCAAAATTACCTTCTGCTTGGAAGTTGTACATTTATGCTATATCAAAAATAGTTCTTTATTTTGATTACAGTCATTTTAAAGATGCTGTTTTCATTTTTAAATAAAAAGCTTGGCTTTTTAAACACCCCATATGTCAAAATAAGTTCATTCAAAGAAGATAAATATTTAAAAAGGGATATCAGGCCTTTCTGTGTTGCTGGATAACAAAGTCAAATAACCAAGTGTGTGTTACATTGACTATGGATACTGAAAAATAAAATAATTGACAGATGAAAGTGTGCGATATTAGTCCCATAGTAAACACACACAATTCAGCTTGTTGATGTAAAGAGGGCCCAGTCCTATAGTCCTTACTCAGACAAAACTTCCATTGTAGTCAATTGGTATTTTGCATATCCAGGCACTGAACGAAGACTGAAGGACTGTCCAGATCAATAGGAATTTTGTTAAATCATTTTTAAATATTTACACTGTATACCCATATATTTTGTTTTGATTTTAGCATTTAAAAGATTACCTGAATAAACATGGTTGACATTAGGCCAAAGAAATTGAAAACTAAGATCAAAGTCCAACTCCAGATGACATTCATGCTAGAAGAAAAGTAAACAAGAAAGGATATAGCCAGATCCAAATCTTTCTGTAATACCTAATGGATAATGGACAATGGAATTCGTGTAGATAAATATTTTTCATGCATTATGTACAAGTTCAATTAACTAAATTAAAAATCTTTAAAAATCTACAGAGATTTGTTTGAAAAGACATGGAAATGCCATAAGGAAAATTTCAATAAACAGAATTAAAACTCCGAGCCTCTGATATTCCACTATATGTTTTATTAAGAACTGTCCATGAATGAATGGGGTCATTATGCATGTTATAAAATACAGAGAATTGCAGGCTAACGTAGTCTTTTACCAAAGTGAAATCCCCTTAAACCATGTTAAGGAATGCATTTTGGTGACACTTGCAGTGCTACTGGGTCAAATCCTGAACTTGGTTCAGAGCTTTACCCCAGCTGCATAGTCCAGATAGGCTCTGCGAATGTGGAGTCCTCCATGTAGTATTCTACATAACCACCAAACCTCTCCCAGATTCCACGCTGTGGAGTTCAAGACTCTCCTCGCTGGATGGAATATGTGATAATCTGGGTATTTATTCCAGTGTTCTAGAAGGTCCCAAGATTGTGTTCTCCTGTGTCTAGAAGGATTGTGTCCTCCTCAGGTGAATCACATTTAGAGAGAGGATTAATGTGTGAATGGTTTGAAGATAGCTCCTAGTAGACAGCTCAAAAATTAAGCTCTCAGTTGAGGCAAGGAAGCAACCCATCTAGCAAAGATGCCTCATATGATCAAATCAGGGATTGATAAAACAGTCCCCACTACCAAACCCCTACTCCTATGCATCACATATATTATTTTTAAGTTACTCACTCTAGGACCCTGGATTCCATTCCTGCCTCACTTCTGAGATAGCTTCACAAGATTACCATTACTTTGAAGCTGCAATATTTGTAAAATCCCTTTTCAAGGGGAAGCAGCATGGGGATTATTATCCACTACATAAATAATAAATAAGCCTACCAAAATACACATGCATCTAGGTACATAATATGTTCTCAAACACGAATAAAGAATTTATATTCAATATCACATGTAAGCATTATATTTACACCCCAGTAACGTTTTTTTCAATCTAGCATTTTTTAAAAAAATGTATACCAAATATATGTTTAAATGACATTAAAACTGCAAAGCAAACAAAATAATCCAGGATGTCTGTATATACCATTTAGAAGGTAAGTCAAGTAGGTCATAAATCTCATCTCCTGAAAGGCCTCCAAACACCTCCACCCTGCCTTTTGTTTCTTACCATTGCCCATATTCACCTAAAATTCTAACAATATCTAACTTTTCCAAATACCTATTGGATATGGGGGGGGTGGTATTTTTCACTTTTGTATAGCCTATTTAATTCCATCAAGGATGTCCTCAAAGGAAAAACTGACAAGACCACACGTAAAAATATTTTCAATTCAGCAGTGCTGCCAGCCATGCTGTATGGCAGTGAAACGTGGGCACTGACAAAGAGAGAAGAGCAACGGCTGTTGGTAGCTGAAAGGGCAATGGAACGAGCTATGTTGGGAATCTCCCTTCTGGATCGTATACCAAATGAAATCATCAGAGAACGCAGCGGTGTGAAAGATATTGTCGTGGAAAGCAGACATAACAAGATGCGATGGGCGGGCCACACAGCACGGCTCACGGATAACAGGTGGACCGCAATCATTGCTGAGTGGTACCCGTGAGAACAGAAAAGACCCCCCCCGGTCGGCCTCCAAAAAGATGGGAAGATGACATCGTTAAACGTTTCGGACGAATGTGGAGAAGAAAGGCAAGAGTGCGAGAAGAATGGCAGACGTGTTGTGATCGGCGCAGTCTTAACGACAGCTGAAGTCCGATCGATCCAGGTGATCCAGGTGATATCCTATTATGTTGCAGAATGATTTAGTATGAGAAGCAAAGTGAGAGATGAAAGATAGAAATAAAGGTATTAAATAATCTCCTCGTTATCCTTGCTTAATCGTGCTCATTTTAGCTCTACTTAATTCCGGGTAGAAAGGAAAACTGTAGGTTACTTAAATTGCCAATCTTCTGCTACCGTGGCTACAGTTTAGTATTATTACTCTGTAATAACAAAACCTGTTAGGAGTAAAGATGGAACTGATAGATGTGGGAAAAAACCCTACTATTTAGTCATTCACATATCAGAGTATTCAATTGCAGAAAAATCCAACATGCACAATTGCCTCAATCTTTCTAGGCATTTTAAAGTTCAGAGTCATTTCAAGGCAGAGTAAATGGGTAGGCTGTGCTTCTTACACCAAATATCTTCATTGGAAAAAGAAAGACAGCGTGACCTCTGCACCTTGAGAAGCATGAAAAGGCTCAGGAAAAAAGGTCTGAGTACAATGTAACCTCAAGCAATAACTCCCAGTTCACATTATACCCAGTGTTTTCATATAACTTCTTCTAGTTAAAAAATGGACTTCAATTAATCTGGGGGCGGATTTTTAAAAGATGCAGGCAACTGAAGATGCAAATAGGCACCTAGAGAGATTTTCAAAAGCACCTGCACACTTAAGTTCCATTTAAATCAACAGGAGCTAAGTGTCCAGGCACTTTGGGAAAGCCAACTATGTGCCTATCTGCATCTTTAAGCACCTAAACACCTTTACAAATCTGGCCCCTAGTTCGACACAGTTCTTATTCAGAGAGAACAATGAAAGCAGCAGTATATAGGAAAGAGAAAATAGACTAGAAGTTAGGCAGACCAGAAACCCCATTAAGGTCAGTGTCTGATAACTATCAAAATATCTTTTATTGGACCAACTTCTGCTGGTGAGAGACAAACTCTCGAGCTACACAGAGTTTAAGATATCTGTTTGAACAGATAGTTTAAGCTCTGTGTAACTCAAAAGCTTGTCTCTCACCAACGGAAGTTGGTCCAATAAAACATATTACCTCACCCACATTGTCTCTCTAATAGCCTGGTACCAACACAGCTACCACACCACTGCATACAACCATCAAAATGTCATCTTTGGAACTTGCTCCCATAAAGCTTCACATTTCTGTTACTGTGCATATTAGCTGAGACACAGTGGCTGCCATTACTCACCGATTTCACATAGTAGTCGCCGAGATATAGCAGTTAATTTTTTTAATCCAAGTAATGATCAAACTACAATATCTCAGATGCTGTTTTTTTGATGGCAACCATTATACGTTGGTATATTCATCAGGATCCCCCAGTGCAGCATGGCTGCTATGTGTGTCAAACTGCCAGCAGAATCTGAGTTGAAGGCACGCCCCGTCCCTGGAGGCATACCCCAGTACAATGAAGATCTCGGGGCAGAGAAGAACCAACACAGTGGTTCCTGTGGACCCTGCTAGCAGTGCAGGGCGCATGGTCAGAAGCCTTACACTGTGTTGATCCCTGTCTGTGGTTTTCAACCTACTGGGGCTGTTGGCCACCTATGTAATTTACATTCCGCCTTCATGTTGGTCTAACTGACACCAGCAGACAGGCCAAGCACACAGCGTGTCCAAGATCAGAGAGTGTAAAAGTGAGCTTTACACAGCCTTTACAACCTCCATACTTCACTTGTGTGCTCTCTGCTTGTAGCTGAAGCTCCATCTCTTTATATATAGGTGGGTGGGAAGCTGAGAGAAGATAACTGTCGGGTAGAGGGATTGGATTGTGTTGTATGAATGGGGATTACTGAGTGTGGGGAGGCTAAAAGGGGACAACCAAGTGTGTAAGGGAAAGTTGCAGGGGGCTAATTTAGTGTGCCAGGTGTAAACAGAGTAATTCAGTTGAAAAAATCAATGGAGTTTTACCATTGTAAAGTCAGTGAGAGATCAGAATCAGTCCCTTATTTTTAAAATTCTTTTGAGTCCAAAAAGTAGGATTGCAGGTAATGTTGAACAATTTGGTTTGACAATTTTTTGAATAATAGGAAAAAATTCAGATTCACTTTTAGAGACTGATTTCTCAGGCTAGCTTCATTCAACATCCATTTTGGTACCCACTACACTGTTGGCACAAGTAACTACAGGAGCAATTATGTATCTGCAATTATATTTTTGTTCTAATTAATGTCACTGAAATAGCCAATCTCCTGATATGCAGGAACAATCAGGTAGACAGACATGTTGGTGACATAAATTTGGCCTTCAGGGCATGCTGCAGAAAACATTAACTTAATAGGGACTCTGGGGAATGCTGAAGGTATGGGGTTCTGGTAGAGTTGAAGGGGTTTTGTTGCTGTGTTTATTAGCTGGTATGCTATTTTTAAAAATTCTAATGGTACTGCTGGGTGAACTTTTTTTAAATTCCAATCATAGGCCAAGATATTGCACCAAGTTAGACCCAGGTGTATAGACAGTCATTCATGGAGTCCCATTGCTCCTGGATGATCCAAAGCATAATGCTTCACAGAATCCTGGCCATAGTATTTACAGATGATATTATATTCTATGACAACAGTAATTCAGCCACTGTCACACTACAAGCTAGCAACAGTGACCAAGTAAACATTGTGACTGGAGTTGCACACATAATGGAGGCAGCTGGCTGGCAGCTGCTACTTATATTTTAGCACATACTGTCTGCCATTAGATGCCTGAAGCAAGCAAACAGATCCCACAACCATCCAACCTGGTGATGAATTAACATGTAATTGGCCCTACCAAAAAATTAAGGAGCATTGTAGAAGAACTAATAAATCACTGTAGGCTACAGATTGCAATCACTGCACATCAAATAACATGCTAGTCTGCCGTAAAAGAGATGGAAAACACTATATAAGCTAGAGCAATTACAGCTGCACATGAAGCTCTCTGCCTAATTCAGTGACTGCTGCATACTAAATGCTGACCAACACACAACTGAGTGCAAACTAACTACATTAATGAGGCAAGCATGAAAGACCAATAGAAATCACTGCTAAGTAGCACAGAAACCTGCACTGACAATGAGACTCAGTTGCATTGCACTAACTTGATTTTTTTAAGTTGAAATGCATATTGTGAAATATCAGTGCAGTAATACTCTAAAAGAAACTGAGTGCTGACAACACAAAACATATTCCAACAACATTCAGCAGCGGTAATTGTAATGATAACAGTTCCATTATTATTTTAAAAAATAAACATTCTACACAGCAACCTTAGACCCACTATCTCACAAGACAGAGTTCTTTGTCCTAGTATTCAGCACTGCATTCATCCCCTGTTCACTGAAATCCGAATCCCAGAGGCGGAGCCTGTGCTATTAGGTGCCCTTTTAAATATGCATTACAGTGTCATCATCTGGATCCATGTGTCTAGTTAATATGCATGGATGTCATGGGTAGTAGTAATGCTCACTCTGTTATATTGTAAAATGGTTGAATGTTAGGCTGTCCCATTTATAACAACAAGGCTGCTCTCACTAAAAAAAAAAAAAAAAAAAACTGGCAAAATCGAAGCTGATAGGTTCCCAGGGTTCACTGAATGCCCAACCAGTCCCTATTTCTGTGTTTTCTAAAAATGTTGACTATAGCATTTTTAACAAGACTCTGAAGCACAATATCATTACATGGGCAACTGTGGAGTGTGATAAAGTATAGCCCTTGGCATTTTCTATTTACCAAGATTCTATTACAGCCAATGAATCTGACAGAAATCCACACACAAGTTGTGTATGCAGGAATATAAATACTGCAATGCTAACAGAGTACAGCCTGAATGGATTCACACAGTTCACATTTGCAGCACTGGATCACAAAATGAGATACTGGGAATATGACAAGTACTTGTAGACAGTGTTGGATGGTTTTGGATATCAACACTGCCTATTTCATGCTGCTTTGAGCAGAGTATCTGACAGCACCTATGTCATATTACAAGTATGAAGACTGCTCATGTCAAGCACTGGTAATTTGTTTGCCTTTATAGGAGCACAGTTTAATTTTTCAATGACCATTCCTGCTACTTGTCCCAATTACCGTGTTATTTATATCTAAGGGCTTCTCTGGATAGGCCTAGTTGCCCCAGCTTTCGAATTTTGTTAACACGGGTATTATAATATTAGTGGTAGTCACCAGATGGCACTGCTACCCATAGGGTTATAATAGTTCTATTTACTTCAAGGTATAAAAAGTTAACTGGTGAAGAAATGCCACTTTTTAAGCTTCTTTTTACTTTATTTATTTAAAGTTGAAAATATCACTAGTTTATCACTAGAATATCACTGCTCTGCTTTAGCGTCTCTCTCTGACTGATTTCTTAGGTACATAGCCACTGCCTACATGCTACATGAACATACAAAACATTAGAAGGTACTAAAACATTGCATGATCTCAGAAACCTTTTCCTTGTAAAGGAGGAACTAAGAAAAAATCATCAGAAGTATGGGGTTTGCTGGAGTTCAGCTACCCAAAATGAATTGGGAAAGCATGATTTTTTTCATGAATACTGGAAGAAATTCAAACAGCATGCAGGGGCCTCATTTTAAGGGTCCACTAAAATCAAAAAAGGAGAAAGAAAAATGCTGTTATTTGCTAAGCTGGGTTGAGGAGAAAGGCAGAAACATTTATAGTATTGAAATGGACATGTCAACTGAAGAGAAGAAATGGCACATTACAATAGGTTTGGTCTACACTTAAAATGCTGCAGCTGCACTGCTGTAGCACCTCAGTATAGACACTACCTAGTCAAGGCAAGGGATTCTCCCATTGGCATAGGTAATCCACCTCTCAGAGATGACAGAAGAATTTTGTCAATCTAGCTATCGACCTAGCAGGGATTTAGGTCGGCTTAACTACACCACACACGGGTGTGGCTTTTTCACACCCCTGAACAAAGTAGTTAAACCGATATAATTTTTTAGTGTAAACCAGGCTTAAGTCTGTTATAACAGTGTAAATTACACCTGAATCCAGTGGTCACTGTTACATTTTTACACACACACACACACACACACACACACACACTTTCAAGGCACTTTCAAGGCACTTTACAATTCTGTCCCTTCCTACTGATCATTTTTATCTCACTGTAATATTGTAGGTATTTTTGTTATGCTTATTGCCACCTAGCGGCCAAAGTGAGAATATCTGTTTATTGTTAGAAGCCCTAAAACTGTACTGTGTATGCTCCAGCAGAGGGCGGGAAGGGTGTGGAAGTTTTTTCTAAGGGCTGGTCCACACTAACCCCCCGGGTCAAACTAAGATATGCAACTCCAGCTACGTGAATAACGTAGCTGAAGTCGAAGTATCTTAGTTTGAACTAAAAAGCACTTGATTTATCGCGTCTAGACGAGATGCGATAAATCGATCCCAGAACATCGATAGCTACCCGCCGAATTGGGCAGGTAGTGTAGACGTAGCCTAAGATGGGGGCTGATTAGTTGTATATGCGAACATGTACCAGAATAAAAGATGTTTTTCCATTCTAATCTCTTTTGGGTCTCCATAGACTATACTGGTGATGAGGATAAACTGAAAAACAACCACTAGCGAGTTATGCACACTGTGTAAGTGACCACCTTTTTTATTGAAAAGAAAAATGGCTGCACATGGAAAAATGGAAGTGTATGATGCAGGAGGACTGGATTCAGTACTCAGAGGGAGACTCAGTACTTCATTGCAAATGATACAGAGGATGACAACAAAAACCGTGCTGTTTAACTGAGTGTTTGTGTAGAAAAAAAACCCAATGATTTAATTATAAGTTTAGTGGCGCTGTTTGACCCATTTTTAGCAGGCCATATCTCAAAATATGGGAATGCTGGCAAAGGTAACCCATCATACTTATCCAAGACAATATGTGATGAACTCATTGGTCTAATGAGTGACAAAGTTCGTTCAGCTATTGTGGATGAAATAAGTACTGCTGGATACTTCAGTTTATCTGTGGATAAACTCTACACCTGATCTTTCACATATTGATCAATTGAGTATTGTACTAAAATGTGTGTCTCCCACAGACGGAAAACCAGTTGAATGATTTATAACATTCCTCAATTTGAAAAGCCCCATTGGTGAAGAAATAGCAAAGCAAGTACTGCATTATCTGTGCCAAGTTTGCAAAATAGATTTCTTAAAGTGCAGAGGTCAATCTTATGACAACGCTGCCAACATGTCAGGGCGTTATCAAGGAATGCAGAAGAAGCCTTTAGAACAGAACAAATATGCCATATTCATACCATGTGCTGCACACACTCTTAATCTTGTTGGCCGCAGTGCTGTTGATTGTTGTCCTGTGGCAGTAAGGTTTTTCTCAACAGTCCAGTTATTTTATAAATTTTTCTCTGCCTCAACACACCGATGGGCAGTTCTTAAAACATATCTGGGCAATGATCGTGTGTTGAAATCTCTTTCTAATACTCGCTGGGAGGCACATGCAGTGGCAACAAGTGCAATTCTGGAGTCCTGCTCAAAGATTGTGGATGCATTAGAAAGTATAGCTGAAGACCAATCACAAAAGGGAGAAACTATACAAGAGGCAGAAAACATTGCAAACAAGATGCAAGAACTAGAGTTTGTGTTCATGTTGACCATGTGGAATTAAATTTTACAACACTTTTACCACACAAGTCAAGCTCTCCAAGAAAAAGAATTGGATTTGAAAACATGTGCAGACTTCTGTCAATCATTAGCAGACCACTTACACACTTTGAGGAATGATTTTGAAAGATTTGAAGACATATCAAAAGATATCTTGCCTGATACTAACTACAAAGAAGCCCAGTCCCACAAGCGAATCAGGAAAAAACAAGCAAATGATAGCAGTGCAACAGAAACAGCATTGAATCCTAGAGACAAATTTTGCGTATCTACTTACTACGCTATAATTGATACACTTGAAGCTCATATGAAGAGGAGAGGTGAAGTGTACAAAGAAGCATCAAGTAGATTTTCTAAACGATATGGACTTATCTGACGAACAATATTCACAAGGTTCCCAAAAGCTAGTTGACTCATACCCTGTTGACTTGAACATGAATCTCTGTGGAAAAGTACGGCAGTTCCACTGTTATATGCGCGCAAAGTTTAATGAAATAGGAAAAATGAAATTCAGTCACATTGATCTTCATGACACAATATTGCAAGACGGAATACAATGTGTATTTCCAAATGTAGAGATCGCACTATGTATTTTTCTAACATTGATGATTACTAACTGCTCCGCAGAACGCTCCTTTTCTCAGCTGAAAAGAATAAAAAACTCTCAGAGAACAACAATGTGTCAGGACAGACTTGATTCACTTTCCCTATTGTGTATGGAAGTGGACATGCTTCGTTGAGTCAGCTTTGATGAACTTATCCAGAATTTTGCAATCAGAAAATCTAGAAAGAAGCTATTTTAATGTCAGGATACATGTAAGTTTTGTGTCATTTCGAAAAATAAAAATGTATTTTACGGTATAGTATTGTTTTTATATTGAATTACATATGGGGGGGCACCACAATCTTTTCAGTGCTTAGGGCCTCTAAAGGTCTTAATCTGGCCCTAATCAGTGAGGTTACTTATCACCAGTTGTGACCAAAGGAGAATACACCGCAGTTGGGAGCAGCAAATGTAGTGTTACATACATATACAGGAGAACGCATTGTCAATGTGGACCAGGACCAGAAGCTATGCTTATCTTTAGTAGTACTGAAGAGGAATGGTCTGAGCTTCATGAGATAAGACTGGTTAAAGTTAAATTAAACTGGGCAGACATCAATCATTTCCATACACCAACCATAGAAACACTTCTTGGGGAAAAAAAAGACAGAGCTGTTCAGGGAGGGTCTTGATACTCTGAAAGGGGTCAGTGCCAGAATTTACATGGATCCAGATGCTAACCCATGACATAAGGTAGACCAAGAACTGGACAGACTACAGGCAGCTGATATTATTGAGCCTATCCATATTTTCAGACTGGGCTGCTCCTATTGTCCCAGTGTTGAAATCAGACAGGAGTGAGGATACATGGGGACTACAAGGTCAACCGCGTGGCCAAGTTAGATGCACGTCCACTTCCCAGGAGAGAAGACATGTACTCTACCATATCAGCAAGGGGAACCTTCACAAAAATCAATCCATTTAATTAAGGCACACCTCCAAATCGCTCTGGACAATAGATCTAAAAATGTAATGATCAATAATCTCAAAGGGTTGTGTGATACAGCATGGCCAGAAGGCAGCAGGAGAGTGATCTAGGAGAGAGATGTAAGCCCCAGGATGAGGAGAAGCCTTATTCCCTGTAGATTAATTAAAAGCACCTGAAGCCAATTAGAGCACCTGAACCCAGTGACCTGATAAAATCAGGTCACTTCAATCAGCCAGGTGAGGAGTTGGAGCAGAGTGGAGAGGAGTTGAAGGAGAGTGATTTGGTGGTGGAGCAGAGAGCAGTTGAATCAGAGTGGTTTGGTGGTGGAGCAGAGAGCAGTTTGGAGGAGTGAAGCAGAGTGGATTGGTGTTGGAACAGAGAGCAGTTCAGAGGAAAGCGGAGGAGAGTTTTGAGAAGTGCTGCGGCGGGCTAAGAGGACCAAGACCCTAGGTAAAGGGACACCTGGCTTGTGCAGAGGGAAGGCAGGAAGCCCCACAAGCTGAAGGGCAGGAGAGAGAAGTAGCCCAGGGGAAAGAATAACTAGTACAAGTGGTTTACCTGCTATCCTAGGGCCCCTGGGCTCGGACCCGGAGTAGAGGGCGGGCCCGGGTCCCTCTCTCTCCATTCCCCTTCTCGGGGATACTAATGGGATAGCTGATACCCCAGTTCAGGGGCAAGAAATGGCACCCTGAAACCCCCCACAAGAAGAGAAAGCGCGGGACCCATCATAGTAGTGCCGGCAATTTGCCACAGTTGGATCATAGAAACTCCTTTGGGAACTGCCAACTGATATGTTGAGACTACCTCTGAGCCCGTTTTCCCTGCCAGCTTGGTGATTCAATGCCCTGCCTGGTTCGAGCCAGACATGCTAGCCAGCTACAAACCCAGACCCAGGTCTGAACTATGTCCCACAAACTGCAGGCTTAACTGAAAACAGCTTAAGAAGTGTTCCTGTCTTCAACATCCAGGTACCCTTTGGGGGTCCAAACCCCAAATAAATTCGTTTTACCCTGTATAAAGCTTATACAGGATAAACTCCTCTCTCCTATGCAAAATCCAGCTCCAAGATGGAGTTTTGGAGTCACATGGGCAAGTCACATGTCCATGCATGACTGAGTTCCTTACCAGCCAGGCCACATTCCTGGGAAAGCTAAGATGTGGATTGGCATCTCCAAGTTAATTGTTGGCTTAAGTGTTTCTCGATTGGGCATTTACTGAGAATAGTCTTTTCTCAGGAAGCTAATCAACTGCTTCACTGAGGCTACTTAAAGTTAAACAAGTACACAGCCAATATTCATAACTTCAAATACAAAAATGATACATGCATACAAATAGGATGAATAGATCCAGTAGACCATAACCTTTACAGAGATATGTTACATGGCATATGTAGCATAAAACATATTCCAGTTAGGTCATATATACATTCATAAGCATATTCCCATACAGCATTATGGGGTGCAATGTCACAGAGACCATGACGTCGACGAGGATGATCTTTTTCTGGGCCTCGTCAGTGACAATGACGTCAGGTCGCAGCTGGCTGTCGGTACCAGGGATGACGCAGTTCACGGCGACCTCCCCCAGGCGCAGTGTGATGGCTTTCACCAGGCGGTTCTGGATGACGTTATGGCAGAGCTGCCAAGATCTGGAGTGGGGGTTGCAGGTGCACAGGATGTGGGGTGGGGTCTCGGAGTAGCCGCACTTCCTGCAACACTTGTCTCAGTTCCCGTGGCGGACGGCTCCGTTGAGCAGGACACAGTTGAGCCAGGCATAGTGGATGAACCGCCAGTCAGTGAAATGGGTGAAGGAGCCCCCAGCGAGGAAGTGGTTGCTGGCGTCCCACTTGCTGGTCAACTCAAAGGCTTTCCCCTGGTCCCGTTTACACTTTAGGGTTTCTATGTACAGTGAGTGGATGGCGGCCTTCAGGGTCCTCTTGAGCATGCCCCTGGGGCTCAGGGTGACTATGGTGTCAGAGCTGATCTGTGGCACCAGGACTCCCAGCTCCTGGCGCTCCTTGCACCACTCCCAGCAGCAGCCGACGCGCTTCCTCAGGCGATGCGTGGCGTTGCGAGCGAGGGACCACAGTGAAGTGATGTCGCCCCCGTCCCATCCGAATTTGCCATCCAGGGAGCCGCTCAGGAAGGTGGTGATGTCTTCGTTGGAGGGGGCTCTGCCGATCCGCTTCTTTATCACATCATGCGGGGCGTTTGCTGCGATGTTCCTTACCATGGCATTGGGACACGTCAGCAGGCGAAAGTGGGGTTTTTTACCCATGAAGGTTTATGCCCAAATAAATCTGTTAGTCTTTAAGGTGCCACCAGACTCCTAGTTGCTTTTGTGGATACAGACTAACACGACTACCCCGCAGATAAAAAGAGAGACTCAGAGACCCCCATTGTTGTCTCAAGTGCAGAGAATGGTTACAACTGGTTGGACAGAGAGAGTAAGCACAGCACTCCAAATGGAGTCTCAGTGTTCAAGCAGTGTTCAATAATATAAAGGGGAGGAGTGTAATGTTGTAGGTATTTATGTTATGCTTATTATCACCTGGTAGCCAATATGAGAATACCTATTGACTGTTAGAAGCCCTATGACTGTACTAAGCATGCTCCAGCAGGTTCAGAGGGGTTGGGGGGCGGTGGGTTGCGAGGAAGTTTGTCCAAGACGAAGGTTGATTAGTTGTCTATATGAATGTGTACCAGAATAAAAATCTCCATATGCTACACTCATTATTTAGTGTCAGAAAATAGATTTTCCTTCTGAAAAGATCAGTGTTCTGCTACAGTACATCCAGGAAAAGACCAGTAAGCTTCCTGACTTTGGGATACTTGGAGTTTTCCCACACACAATGCACCAAAACTTTCACTGGTGTGAACTTGTGTCACTCCATTGAACCACATCAATTTATGGCATCTGACAATCTCACCTTCTGTATTTCAGGCAATCAATTGATATAATCACAGAGAGCAGGTTTTGGTGAAGAACCATCATTACAGTCATTCCTCAGAGTTTTTGAAGACAAACATTCCTGAACCATCAATGCATGTGCAGTCAGCGCACACACACACACACACACAATAATGCACCAGAAAAGTAAAGGCTCTCTGTTTTTGCGGAAAGTAGCATTTTAGTAGTAAATTAACAACTCCATCAGTAAGTGGAAGTTATTTTAGACTCACGTTGTTTCATTTTGTATCTAAGATCCCTGAGGTGTGTGTATGCAACACACAAACAGTGTATCAGATGCCTAGCTTGCATATCTACTTTCAAGATAGTAGCCTAGTGTATTAATTTCATCTGCAAAATTGTGGGATCATACACAGACCAAAGGCAATGAAGAGCTTAATTTACCTACCATATGTATGGAGAATGAGACATAGGGACTCTGATATTCAAAGTTTTTCAAACTTTAGCACCTGCAAACCCATGAAAATGGGTTCTTAAAAAACCACCATATAAACAGCCCTTTAAAGCCACTTCCAGCCAAAATTGGAAGGATTTGCACAGCTCTACCCTTGGGCACTCAAGGAAGTGCCAAGCATTATTATATTATCCCATTTCCAGTTACACTGCAAAGAGGAAACAATTAAGTCATAAATAATTTCATGTCACAGATGTGATCTGAATATGTTTTAAACTATGCTAAACTACATGAAAGAAAACAGGCCCCTCAGTGCAAACAATTTAACCATAACAGGCTAGCCACAAGGTGTGCACACTTAATGAGAAGTCAGTGACAAAGTATATCATTTATGCATTAAAGTAGTACACATTTTCCCACTTGCTTTCAAGGCTGCTGTTCCCAAATGGGCAAAAACAGTTGCATATCTTCCACACTAACTTCTGGTACTCTGCCTAGTATTTTTATTTATTGAGTATGTACCTAAGTTCTGCTCTGCTCATGCTTCAGACATAAAAGAAATATTGCCAAAGACAGTGAAACATCAGTTTACTGATTAAATGCTACTTTGAAATAAAAGGATATTTAACTATTTTATTTGGTAGCGGAATTAATTGAAGCTTTTAGCCCTGATACTCAGAGAGAGTTTGTCTTTCTCCCAGCAGAGTAGTTCTTAAACCACTTGTCTATAGTTTTTTCCATATTATGCTAGTAAAATATTTTACTGTGAATCGTCTTATCTCAGAACTATCAAAGGCTCCTGAAATTTTCTATTCCAGATGAAACTTGAAAGCAATACCTACACTGCAGCTGGGGGGGGGGGGGGGTGATTTGCAGATCATGTAGATGTACCCACACTTGCTTTAATGTAGCTAGCTCACTAAAAATAGCAGTGAGGCCATGGGCCGCACAAGTGAGTACGTACCCAGGGGTGGGGAGTCAGGCGGGCTTGTGCAGCCAGCACTGAAACCCACACTGCTACATCCTCACTGTTCTTTTCAGCAAGCTAACTACATTAAAGCTAGTGTACATGAGTGGCGTGTATCGTAGGCAGCAGTAGGCTGTGCCTTCCCAAACAGCTTAGTGTGGCCCTGCCCGCACTCCGCCCCCAGGCCAGGCCCCCACCTGTGGTTCCCAGAGAGCTCTGCCTTGGCTGGCCCAGGCTGGCTGGCCTGCCTCCTGCAAGGAGTCAGGATGGCTGTGCTGGGGCCACGCCATCGGGAGCCACGGAGCTAGGAGCGCTGTTGCCCAGCACACCAGGGCTGGGGCCTCACCCCCTGGCTGCCCAGAGCTGGGGCCAGAGGCCGCATTAGGGGCGCTCTGGGCTCCTGCAGGGGAAGGAGGAAAAGAAGTGGGGGCAGATGGGGAGGGACGGGGTCTTGAGCACAAGAGGAGGGGCAGAGGCTAGCCTCCCTGTGACATTCTATACCTTGGGGGAGCATGCTGTAACCCCCATATTCCTCATTTTCATATACAGTAACTCCCCACTTAACAGCCTCTTGCTTAACGTTGTTTCGATCTTTCGTCCCTGCCTCATTACAAAACATGCTTGTTTAAAGTTGTGCAATGCTCCATTGTAACGTCGTTTGGCTGCATGCTTTGTCCAAAGCTGGCAGCCCCCCATCGGCTCCCTTCGCCAGCACCTGCCAGCGGACCCCGTGGATCAGCGCCTTCCTCCTGCTTCCCCCGCTTCCTGCCCGCGGCAAACAGCTGGTTTGCAGCGTTCAGGAGGCAGGGGAGGGAGGGGGAGCCTGCACACCACGTCATCGCTCCTTCCCCCTACCTCCTGAATGCTGCAAACCAGCTGATTGCCGCGGGCAGGAGTCAGGGGAGGGAATGGGGAGGATCAAGGCTGTGGCTTGTGGAGTAAAGGGGGAGGAGATGGGGGTGGAGAAGAGGCAGATTACGAGTGGGGGTTTGGGGAAGGGGTGGAGTGGGAGGGCCGAGCCCTCGCCCCTGGTGCTTGCGGAGTAGGGGAAGCTGCTGCTGCGCAACGTGCTTCTCCTAGCCTACGGCACCTTCAGCCTCCTTACCTGCCTCCTTGTCTGCAGTGCCAGTGGGCTGTGCCTGTGTGGGGTAAGGCGGGGGCACCACCCATTGCTTCATACTCAGCAATGATGATTGTAGTATTAAATTGCTTGTTTAAAATTGCTTAACATTTATATAATGCCTTTTGTCTGGCAAAAAATTTTTTTCCAGGAACCTACCCCCCTGCCCCCATTTATATTAATTCTTATGGGGAAATTGGATTCGCTTAACATCGTTTTGCTTTAAGTCACATTTTTCAGGAACATAACTACAACGATAAGTGAGGAGTTATTGTAATCGTGATCTTATATATAAAGCATGCCTTGTAAGGTATCAGGGGAAAGGTCATGATCTGCTGAAAGTCATTTCTCTATCCATAAATGTATATCATTAATGCATATGAAGTTATGAGAATTGTGTTGTATGGTGGTCACTAAAACATGTTGTAAGTTAGGGAATCAGCCAGATATCAGGTCCCCAGAGGCAACAGCAAGGAAAGTATCCAACACCCGGGCAGGGTGTCAACCTATCAACAGCCATTGTCCAGCAAGGGAGCTACAATGCAATGACTCACCTGCATGAGGCCACACCAGAGGAATTGCTCAACCTTGCTGAGAGAGACTCAGCAATGCCCCCAGATATGCCTGGACTTGTGTTCTACAAGAACATGGACTGAGAGTATAAAACAGGCAGAGTGGACACATACTGGGCCTTTCTCCTGCCCCCACCTATGCTGCAAGCAACCAAGACCCTGAGAAGACAACAAGACTCCAACACAGGAGATTGGCCCAGGTTTTAGGAACGAACCTGTGTATTAAGGACTGCAATATCCAGTGGGGTGAGAAAAACTGCTTAATCTATCTGCTGCCCGGTCTAATAGGGTTGAGAGTTTAGACTGCATGCTTATATTTTATTTTGGTAACCACTCTGGCTTGTTATGCTTTGACTTATAGTCACTTAAAAATCTCTCTTTATAGTTAATAAATCTGTTTGTTTATTCTACCAGAAGCAGTGCATTTGGTTTGAAGTGTGTCAGAGGCTCCCTTTGGGATAACAAGCCTCGTACATATCAATGTATTTGTTAAATTGACAAACTCGTAAGCGTCCAGCGGGCATAACTGGACACTGCAATACAGAGGTTCCTAGGGTTGTGTCTGGGACCGGAGATATTGACTAGTGTCATTCGCTTGCAAGAAGCTGGGAGCAGCTTAAATGCCAGAGAAGTGGGGGGTTCTCACAGCAGAGTAGGGTAAAGCTGGCTCACAGAGTCAAGGATTGGAGTGGCCTAGCAGATCACTAGTCCTGATAACACCAGAGGGGAATGTCACACTCCCACAACGGCCGGGTCACCGGCAGCCCATGCTAGTGCAATCTATATGAGCTACAAATCACACCTCCGGCATAGGAGCTGTCAGCTTTTTATTTCAAACATCTTTTGTGTTGCCCAAGTGGTAAAAAAATTTATTTCAGTTTTTGTACTAAGCAACGCTGTACTGTATGAAGATGTTGTCATTGTACTGAAGAGGTCTGCTAACATAATAAAATAAAAGGCAACCATTTATTCCTGAAAATTTCTCTGCAATTCCATCCACTCAAGCTGTCAACTAAAACTTTATTTTACTGTCAATCCAACACCAAATTCACAGCGGAAGAGTCTTGTGATTTCAGATTCATGGTATAACAAAATTTCTGAGTGACACCTTAACAAAGGAAGCATTCTGGTACCCATCTACTGTCTTTTTAAAGATGACATTGCATGCAGACTTGTGCAAGGATGTTTAAAATTTTGCTTTTTAATATGGTGCTCAAAAATGCAATTAACTATTGACTTTGGACTAGATCTCTGTCTGTAGCTGAGCTGCTGTTCAGTGTACAGTCTGGGTATGGAGAGAAAGGTGACTCTATGCCATGATTCAGTGCCCTGATATTTACCACACAAGGGGTGAAACCAGCCCTTAGTGTGCCTTAGACCAGCCTTGCCCTAAGTTACATCATCTAGTGCAACTTCCCTGGGAACTGCTCTGAAAATCATACTCTGACTGTTCACAGCTCTCCCAGGAACATCCCCATATGCCTGGGGTTAAAAGGGAAATGGATGTTGTTACAGTGCTTTATGCCACTTAAGGAATTCTGCCTACATCAGGGGAATACCCAGCTGCCCTGTTTGGGAATAAAGATCCATCCTTTGTGCTACCAGTATGGGGCAAGCCAGGGACCAGGATTTGGCCCTTTTTAATCATAGTCTTACCTGCTCTTTGCAAATATACAACAGCAAATAGATTATCCAAGTTATTTTATAGATCAGTCAAATAGGATCTAATAACATAAACCATAAAATGCAGCTTCAGATTGGAAATACCATGAGACACTTAGATATGGAAGGAGAAATTCAGTTTTATCTCACTTAACTCCCTGCCCTTGCAGGGGCCTTGGGTTGTGATGCCCCTCTGTCCCTCTTATTTCTCTACCAGTGGCACCTAATAGTTTAGTCTCCTGTGGGCTAATTTTGGTCATTGTGTATAGAGTACGGGTGTTGGGTGTTGTCAGTGGCCTGTGCTATACAGGTCAAACTATTTAATCTGGTAGTCCCTTCTGGCCTTAAACTCATGATTATTACTTTGTAAAATACATTAAATAAAATTACTATTTTGTGTATTTATTAACCAAACATGTTAAACACATTTTAATTCTCTTTAAAGTCGAGTAAGAATTTGTATAGCTGAAGAGCCAACTCAACCTCAATTAGTTGCAGTGAGAAGGTATCAGTAACAATATTTGTGTATTTTTTAAAATGATATTGTGAACTGTGGTAATTGTAGATTAACTTTGTTCACTAAGGGCTTAATCCTGCACCACAGAAATGAATGGTGAAACTACTACTGACTTTAGTAGTGTAGGATCAGGCCTCAATACTGTATTAGACCAGCAACATTAATACTTAATATTCATAGAATATCAGGGTTGGAAGGGACCTTAGAAGGTCATCTAGTCCAACCCCCTGCTCAAAGCAGGACCAATCCCCAATTTTTGCCCCAGATCCCTAAATGGCCCCCTCAAGGATTGAACTCACAACCCTGGGTTTAGCAGGCCGGGAACCATGGCCAATGGGAACTGCAGGGGCAGTGCCTACACATGGAGGAAGCGCACACCACACAGAACCACCAGGCCACCCCTGTAATTCCCCGGGTTGTGCTTATTTCCCCCCAAGGAGCTGAGGGACGTTGCCACTTCCGGGGACCCTCCTGAGGTAAGCGCTGCCTGCAGCCTGCACCACAACCCCCTGCCCCACCCCAGAGTCCCCTTCCACACCCTGAAGCCCTCATTTCCGGGGGGGCCCTCCCAGAGTCCATACCCCCAGCCGGAGCCCTCACCCGCTTCTGTACTCTAACCCCCTTCCCCAGCCAGGTAAAAATGAGAAGTGAGTAAGGGTGGGGGACAGTGAGTGATGGGGGGGGGATGGAGGGAGTGAGTGAGGGACAGGGCCTCAGAGAAGGGGGCGGGAGCAGGCCAAGGCTGTTCGGTTTTGTGCAATTAGAAAGTTGGCAACGCTATTTAAGAGCCTAATTCCCACTGATTTTCAATGAGACTTCAGCTCCTAAAGGTCTAAGTCATGTTTATAATGGAATTTATGCTCCTAAGGCACTTCGTAGCTTTTGAAAATTTTATTCCAAAACTTTTGTTTTAAAATAAAGTTATGATTATAAAGACAAATGAGTTGCTTTAAGTTTTTCTATATTGGAATGTAATACTGTACTAGAAAATTCTAAGGTATGAGTAAAGTTTTCAATAATACAGGTTTTAAATTCTGGAAATATATAGATATACACATAAAATAGACAATTTTCTGGGATTTGTTTATTTTTAGCAAATATATAAACTGAAAAGTACTTATTAGTTTTACATAGAATTTCAGATTATCAAGAATTAGCCCATTAAAGGTCAGCGCTGTCCTCAGTTATGCACATACAAAGCTGTATTAAAAAACTAGAAGCATATAGGAAGAATTTGGCTTTATGAGCGTAAGTTGAGTATTTTCATTGTATCATAGAAATGTAGGACTGGAAGGGACCTCAAGAGGTCATCTAGTCTAATCCTCTGCACTCAAGGCAGGACTAAGTAATAACTAGACCATTCCTGATGGGTGTTTCTCTAACCTGTTCTGAAAAACCTCCAGTGACGGAGATTCCACAGCTTCCCTAGGCAATTTGTTCCAGTGCTTACCACCCGACAGTTAGGAAGCTTTTCCTAATGTCCAACCTAAACCGCCCCTGCTGCAATTTTAGCCCTTGCTTCTTGTGCTATCCTTAGAGGATAACAAGAACATTTTTTCACTCTCCTTCTTGTAACAACCATTTATGTACTTGAAAACGTATGTCCCCGCTCAGTCATGTTTTTTAGAGCTTTAATCATTTCTGTTGCTCTCCTCTGGGCTTTCTCCAAATTGTCCACATCTTTCCTATATGTGGCACCCAGAACTGGCCACTATACTCCAGTTGAGGCCTTATCAGGACGGAGTAGAGTGGAAGAATTACTTCTTGTGTCTTGCTTACAGAACTCCTCTTAATACATCCCAGAAGGATGTTTGCTTTTTTTCCCCAACAGTTACACTATTGATTCATATTTAGCTTGTGATCCACTATGACCCCCATATCCCTTTCCACAGGCAGTCCTTCCCAGGCAGTCATTTCTCATTTTGTGTGTGTGCAATTGAATGTTCCTTCCTAAGTGGAGTACTTTGCATTTGTCCTCACTGAATTTCATCCTATTTATTTCAGATCATTTCTCCAGTTTGTCCAGATCATTTTGAATGTTAATCCTATCCTTCAAAGCACTGACCATTGAAGTGACCAATGGAGTGACCTCTCCTAGCTTTATAAGTGGGCCTCCCAGTGGACCTCTCACAGCTTTATAAGTGTACTCTCTGTGCCATTATCGAAATCATCGAAGATATTGAACAGAACCGGACCCAGGACCAAGCCCTGCCGGACCCCACTTGATATGCCCTTCCAGCACCACTGATAACTACTCTCTGGGAATGGTTTTCCAACCAATTCTGCGCCCACCTTATAGTAGCTCCACCTAGGTTGTATTTCCCTAGTTTGTTTATGAAAAGGTCATGCCAGACAGTATCAAAAGCCTTACTAAAGTCAAGATTTACCACATCTACCACTTCCCCCAATCCACAAGTCTTGTTATCCTGTCAAAGAAAGCTACTGGGTTGGTTTGACCCGACTTGTTCTTAACAAATCCATGTCACCTAGAAGATAATAAGGTGATAAGTATTTGAAAATTGATTGCTTGATTACCCGCTCCATTATCTTTCCAAGTACTGAAGGTGAGCTGACTGGTCTGTAATTCCCCGGGTTGTGCTTATTTCCCTTTTTATGGATTGGCACTATATTTGCCCTCTTCCAGTCCTCTGGACTCTCTCTCTTCTTCTATGAGTTTTTGAAAATAATCGCTAATGGCTGAGATATCTCCTCAGCCAGCTCCTTGAGTATTCAAGGGTGTATTTCATCAGGCCCTGCTGTTACCCATGGTTTCTCAGAACCCAAAGTAGTGGTAACTTAACTGTTTCTCTCCAAGTGATGACAGGAATAAATCAATGGAAACACAGCACTTCTGTCTGATATACGATTCATACAAGCAAGCGTGCTCTTACCTAAATCTACTAATTATTAGATATTAAGCACACACTCACATACGCCATAGGTTTAGGATATCCCAGATATAGTTACCCACAATCTGAGATGGTTTAGAGTGATCACAAGCTGGGCTTCCAGGTGCCCTCTTTCTGTCCAGCTGATGGGGTGTTTAGATATCAGCTCCTTGCCCCCCCCCAAAAAAAGCTCCCACAGACTGCTCCAAGGTATTTACTTTTACTTAATCGTCTATAGCTAACTCTAACAAAACACATAACCTAAAGTGACTCCTAGCAGGTCAGCATAACCACCTCTACTGGGTCACCAATTCTCCTAGTTTCAACAAAACTACTCATCTCAAAACATTTCTAGTATTTCTAGCCATAACAACAATATGTCAGGGCACCTAAAATCAAGGTTGCTATTCACTCACTCTCTTCCATAACTTTCTGTCCCATCCCCCCATTCTGATTAACAAACTGCAAGTATCCAGCTGTCTGACCTTGCCTCACAAAGGCCTAAGATTTTTCTAGCCATGTGATGTTTGATTTTCAGCTGGCAGTGGCTGAACATACAAAATGGCTGACTGCAGTACTGTGAAGTTCTGGGGTACATGCAGGAATGTCAAATTCTAGGTTAACACTACCAATTTGAAGACCTTTAATCTGTCTAAGTAATTTTTAACTTGTTCTTTCCCAATCTTAGGCTCAGATCCTATATCATTTTCAATGGCATTCACCATGTCAGATGTCCAATTGCTACTAACCTTTTTGATGAAAACAAACAAAAAGGTCAATTAGCACTTCTGCCATTTCCACATTTTCTGTTTTTAATCTTTCCCCCCCCCTCAATGAGTAACAGGCCTAACCTGTCCTTGGTCTTCCTCTTGCTTCTAATGTAGTCGTAGAATGTTTTCTTGTTATCCTTTATATATCCAGCTAGTTTAATCTCATTTTGTGCCTTGGCCTTTCTAATTTTTTTCCTACATACATATATTTGTTTATAGTCATCCTGTGTAATATAACCTAGTTTCCACTTTTGTAGGACTCCTTTTTGAGTTTCAGGTCATTGAAGACCTCCAGGTTAAACTGGGCTGTCTCTTGCCATACTTCCTATCTTTCTTATGCAGTGGGATAGTTTGCTCTTGTACCCTTAATAATGTATTTTGAAAAACTGCCAAATCTGTAAAACTGTTTTTCCCCTTAGCCCAGGGCTACACTAGGGGAGGGGGTCGATCTACGATACGCAGCTTCAGCTACGTGAATAACGTAGCTGAAGTCGGCGTATTGTAATCGACTTACCTGGCCATGAGGACGGCGGCGAGTTGATCGCTGCCGCTCCCCCATCGACTCCGCTTCCACCTTTCGATGAGGTGGATTTCCGGAGCCGACGGGGAGCGCTTTCGGGGATCGATTAATCGCGTCTAAACGAGACGCGAAAAATCGATCCCCAAAAGATCGATTGCTACCCGCCGATCCAGCGGGTAGTGAAGACAAGCCCTTAGACTTGCTTCCCATGGAATCTTACCTACCAACTCCCTAAATTTGTTCCAGTCTGCCTTCTTGAAATCCATTTTCTTTATTCTGCTGTTTGCCTTGCAACCATTCCTTAGACCAGGCCTGCACAACATGCGGCCCGCGTGGACTCACTGTGCGGCCCACGGTGGGGGGGGTGAGTAGGCAAACGGCAGGGTGGGGCAAGCCAACGGCCGGCGGGTGGGCGGGCTGGTGAAGAGGCCAGTGGCAGGCTGGGGAGTGAGGGTGAGCCAACGGCAGGGGGTGGGGGCAGCGGCAGAAGGTAAGAGGCCAGCAGCGGGCAGGCAGGTGAGCTGGCGGCAAATCTCCCAGATTCAAAATCTGGGACTGTGTCCGTTGGTCCTTTTTGCTGCTTGTCTCTGGGCTGGGGGTTGTCCCAATGCTGCAAAGAGGGTGTTCCCAAAGGAAGATGCTTGCTTCTAACCCCCGAGGCCGTCAGTATGTCTGCTCTTCTCTAGTCAGCCCGCTTGACAAGTTTGATTGTCCTTGGTCTGGTTCCCATCCCCTCTCCAAGGGTTGCAGCTGTCTGGAGGTGCCTGCCTTCCACACCTTCCTCATTCACATCTCATTCATTCAACAGGGCAATTGAATACAAAGTGGGGAGAAGATCTTATTCTACTTCTAGCAAAGAGACATTTTTCTTTTACCTTAATTATACTACCTTAGGGGCCCGCTATAACATATTACCAAGGTTCAATACAAAGTCATATAAAAGTTATACAAAAATGTATAATGCAGAGATTTATCTACAACTGCATTGATTGACTGTTGTGTGCAGTAATATAGTGACCCCTGGGGGTGTGAAGAGGGGTGTGATGGTGAGGCCGAGCAGGGAGAGGGAGGGTCCTATTTTACTGCTGTGATCTGGTCACTCTATGTGCGCTGTTTCTTTCCCCCTCTACAGGCTTCCACACCTCAGTGCTGGGGAAGGAGGGGTTGTTTCCGTGGGGCGGGCGGCGCTGGGGTGGGGGGTGTTTCCACGGGCCGGGGGGTTTCGGCCCTCAGCTGTTTTCTTTGGAGTAATATGGCCCTCGCCGCTTTACGAGTTGTGCAGGCCTGCCTTAGACTCATGAATTCTACCATTTCATGATCACTTTCACCCAAGCTGCCTTCCACTTTCAAATTCTCAACCAGTTCCTCCCTATTTGTCAAAATCAAATCTAGAACAGCCTCTCCCCTGGTAGCTATCTCCACCTTTTGAAATAAAAAATTGCCTCCAATGCATTCCAAAAACTTCTTGGATAATCTGTGCCCTGCTGTATTATTTTCTCAACAGATGTCTGGGTAGTTGAAGTACCCCATCATCATCAAATCCTGTGCTTTGGATGATTTCGTTAGTTGTTTAAAAAAAAGCCTCATCCATTTTTGTGAATAAATGGGTCTTTGTATCAAGCTAAAACGTGCTCACAAAATCTGATGAAGAAATCGATTTCTTGAACCAACCCAATGGGCAGAGGGAAATGCATTCAGAGATGATAGAGGTTGTTCAGAGAGGATGTTTTGGAGTGGGGAGGAGGCTGTTGGCTCTGCATTACTTTGGTAAACACTGCTGTTGATCAGCAGAGAAAAAGATTCCGCAAGAAGCGCCTGTATTTTGATCTAAAGAGTACAGATTAGAATTTACCACTCTTTACCCTTCCCATTCTAAGGGATTTTCTCCACAGGATAAATGTGACAATGAGACAGCAGAAACATTCTTTGTCAAAACAGCCAGGGACTCTCTACCCTGATAGAGTAATGAGATGTGTTTTATTCAATAAGTCACTAAAAATAGTTGCACAAGATGGTTTCCAAATGTTTACTCAACAGCAGGGTGTATGACATAGAAGTAAACATGTATGAACAAAAAAAGCCTTTTTCATCGTGGAAAAACAACTAAAATTAGAGGTAAAAAGATGAACAAATCCACTCAGCTCAAGCTCAACCTCAGAAAAAAATATTTTAGATTGAGTTTTGGGAACATATTCTTATGTAACATATACCATTGGTGTTTTATGATGAGAAACGTAAATGACTGTAAAAAAAATGCCTTTAAAATGCATCTGGAACCCTGCTAATTGCAAACAGAACGTTACATAAAATCTGAAATCAAAGAGTCTTTCTCTGGCTCATATGTCTTTAGTAGAGAGAAATCAGTTCCCCTAATACAAGTACATTGATATAATTGATAAAATACCCACTTGGTATATTTTACTATGTGTGTAATTTTGGGTCTCATGATATTTCATCTGTAACAAAACAATGAAAACTACATTCTAAGTATTATTGTAACTGGGTGGCAGGTTCTGGGACATTGTAGGATAATGCAGAGCTCCTTTGATGACTAAAATCAGGTGCTAGAAACCCTACATAATGACGCAAAGTAATTTTATCTGAGTCACACTGGCTCATCTCATCAGCTCCAACCAAGAGCTCAGAGGGTGTCTATCTGAGGCATTGGAAGCTATGGGATGGGATGGAAGAAGCTCCTCAGAGAAAACCCTTGGAATTCTAGAGCTCAGGGGAGAATGCTTTGGCTGGCATTTATGCTTTATTGATATCTGAGTGACCAAGAAAACCAAATGGCAAGAAGGCAGCTAATTTGGACTATATGAGGTGTGTGTATATTCTGTTCATAACAATGCCACCTGATCATATAAAATTCCAGAAAATTTTCCTGCATGAAGGTAGATCATGGCACCTTCAAAAATACAAGTAGTAGCTCCTGACTGCCTCCTCTTAGCCTTGGATCTTCCGGGATGCCATTTCTCACAAGTTAGAATCCTTTCTCCAGCTGCTGGGTCTGATTTGACCACCCCCAACTTTCAGCACTTGTCACCATTTTACTTCACGCACTGCCCATTAGATTTTTCAATGTTGTAATGGTGCCCATTAATAAAAGTAGTAATAAAAAATAAACAATAGGAACAGGTTCTCTGCAGATCATTACGAATATATAAGCCATACATACGTTATGTACTAAATACAAAAGAAATAAGCCTACTAATGATGAGTAACTAAATCAGGGGCAAAAAAGACAACAGACACAACCCAAGACTCCTAAACTGTTTGGAAATTTCGACTTGTGCACGACTTGTGCACATAGCTGGCCTATGTAACTGTAAAATCTCACTGTTCCCCTCATCCTCTCTCTCATCTCCTACCATTTGTCACACTTACTTTTCATGTCTTGTCTTAAATTAGACTGTAAGCAACTCACAATAGGGACTGCATCGCAAAGTGCTGAGTACCAAGTCCCCACTAAGGCACTTCCACAACATAAGGAACAATACATTCCATAGTCCAAACTCTTATCCAGGCCCTTGTCCTCTCTTGGCTTTGACGCCTAAAACTTGTCCTTATCAGGACCAATTAAAAAGCTAGTGCTCAGCATTTTAATTCCTTACACTGGCTCCCCTCCCTATTCATCACACTAAACACGAGCTTCCACCTCTGAGTTTCAAGGCCCATCCAATCTATATCCTCTGTTATCTTATGTGATTGTCTGCTGCTTTTGCTCCACCATTTCCAGTCTTTATTGACAATTAGTCTGTTTATCTCACAAGTACCTCTGTGCTTTTTCACATCACACATTATATGTAGGATGCCTGCCGTACTGAACACTCACTTCTATCATGCCTGTGAAATACTGCTGATCATAATTAGTGAGCAGGTGATGAGCTAAAACAATGGTTACTAGTCAAAACATTAAAAAAAAAATTAAAAAAACCCACCTCTTACAACAATTTATGCGCATCACTGCTGTATATAAAACCATGTTTGTATTATTACTACCTCATTCTCCCTCTCCTTACTCCAATTGTTCCATCCACCTGTTGCATCTCATATTAAACGGAGTTTGTAAGCTGTCTTGGGGCAAAAATTGGTTTTAGAAAGAACCACATGTGACAGAATCTCATCATGCCATTTACTGAACCTCTGGAAGGTACTTATATACCACAGTGATGGGCGCAGTATAGTACCCTGAATAGAGAAGAATATAATAGAATTTTACTACAGTCAAAAACACCCCCTACAGACCATTTCTAATATACCCTATCTTAAGTAGTCACTTTAAAGTATCTATTATACATTTTATTTGATTTTTAATTAAAGACCACATCTAGTAAGCAAGTTTTTTTTGTTGATCCCTTGGGTGGTCCTGTAACACAAATTTCTCTGTATCATTCAAAAATATATTCCATTTTTATGTTCTCAAAAGGCCAAGTTAACAGCAATGTAGTCATGGAAACAGTAATCCTTATTTTAAAAGAGACGAACCTACCACAATTCTTAATCGAGAGCCTAAATATCTATTGTAGAGGGGATTTATATAACCTGCCAAGGGCAACTGCAAATAACTCAGACCTACCAAAATATGTCAACAAGACAGCCAACTAGAGATGAGTCAACTGTCTCCTGATCATATTTGCATTTTGTGACATTCCGGAATGACAACACAACAGCTGTCAAAAATGTAATGTACTTTGCACCTACCATATTTTCACATACAAAAAACTTTGAAGCACTCAGTAGCTCAGCAACTGAAACAATGCTGCAGATTAGGTCAAATGTGATAAATGTCTAGGAGTTTTACTTGACTAGTATATGAGGCTAAACTGCATTGGTATCTAAATTGCTAACTGGTTGATTGCACAGTAATGAGTATAAGAAGGACACACTCTTCTGTGCATGAACAAACAATGAACCAACAAACAGAGGAAACTTCTGAAGACAAAGTTAAACCTGCCATAACCGCATTGAAAGTCAATGGAGTTGTGTCTATTTACACCAGTGCTTAATTTGGATCTGTAGCTTTATATTAAACTAAGAGAGTATTAGGGAAATAGGAATTCTAAGACAGTATTTATATAAAATAAATGGCAATTTTTAAGGCTTGAATAAACAGATTCATATGGCATAAAAAACCCAACTCAAACTTTTACCTAAATCTTAAATAGAGCCTGAATTAGACCTTATTTTCCATTATACAGTTGGATTGTACACTTCTATTTTGCAACTAAGAAAGTGAGAAGAGCGGAGGAGACTATTCACATAAGCAAATTGTATATATTTATCAGACCAGTGTACTAATACTATTACTTTATAGATTGGAAGCAGATGCATTAAATAAAATAAAAGGCTGGAGGCAGTAAAGGTGAGAGTGTTTCGAAAGATGGACAGCATAAAGTGGAATGATTTTTAAGTCAAATGAAGAAGAAAGAGGGAGAGCAGGATGTGAAATCAGAGTACAGGACTGCCTACAAGAAAAGATTTTGACGGTGCAGAAGACAAGCAGATGATAGGATGCCAAAAATAATAATGCAAATGCCATCTAGTCTGTGGTTGGCCTCACTTTGGTTGTGATTCAATGTACTTAGAAACATGACAGGCTGAGCTTAATGAAGGAACAAGCTATGGACAGGAATGAATGGCAATGCTGTACTTGCTCCCTGTGTCTGCAAAGATGCTTTGGGATGAAAGAGATACGTTTTGGGCCAAATACTGCAAGCATTCCACAAATGGAAGTCCCGCTGTAGGGACTATGGGTTCATGAGCACAGAGATTGCAGAATCCAGTCTTTTATTATTCACACCCTGCATATTCTAATACAATGTTTGAACCTGGCTATAGTTTAAATATCCTCAACTCCAAACAAAAAGGTGAACAAAGCATAAATTGTTAAGAATGAGGGCAATTAACCACTGGAACAATTTACCAGGGGTCATAGTAGATTCTTGATCACCAGCAATTTTTAAAACAAGATTGGATGTTTGTCTAAAAGATATGCTCTAGGAGGTCACAGGCCTTGGAATATATTAATCAACCACTGCAAATCCAGGGCTAGATTGTGGTAAACAATCACAGCCTGTAATGAGGTGCAGCGTAGAGCTGCACTACTCGAGAGCGCGCATCAGGCAATATTCAGCCTCAGAGAATCATCCTGAAGCTCCCCATTTGCACTGTAGGTGGGTGCAAAGGTGTTCACAACACATCCCCTCTCCTTCCCTTACTGCTGGATAGCTCCATTTTCTAGTGGGTAGGGGAGCAGGGACTCTGCTTACTCCCTCCCCAACAGTTCTAGGAGAGAGAAACAAAATATTTGGCAGAGATTTTGTATCCCAAGTTGCTTTTTTTTTAAAAAAAAGCAAATATTCTTTGTTTTCACCATTTAATATCCCTGTTTAAAAATGTATATACCTGTAAATAAATCATATTAGGATATAAAACCCTGTTTCTGTGTAAATGCCTGTATTTCCCCATCCCCTCCTATTAATAAAACAAGAATATCCCATAATTCATGTCTTCCTAATTGTTTGGAAGTCATGATATTACTTACACTTCATGTTGTGTTTTACCAGAACTAAATAGTGATTTACTCTATTTTTTATTTCTTTGGATCTTTTTTTATATAGAAAGTAACACACCAGCAGCACTCAATTAATTTTATTTAAAGGCTGATCTTTCATTTCCTTCCTAAGGCACAGGAGTCTGCTGTGCTTTGTATTCTCCAGTAACATTACCACCAACAGAATCAGATGGAGGAAAGTTCAAAGCCTAACCTAATTATTCTTAAATTCTGCAGTGATTCCACACATTGAAATGATGTATATCTAAATTCTAGAACTACATTCAGTTCATGAAAAGAATATCCATATTTGCAGTAACTCTAGTCTGATCTGTTTTCAATTGTCCTTGTTCTATAGCATAGTTAAAGTTTCAAAGATATTTAGGACTTTCTTTTCTCCCATGAAGTCCTTGTTATTTAGAATGTTGCCTGATCCTAATATATTTAAATATCTTAATTATCCTGATTGAAAATAAGGCTTCTCTTGATGCACACTGGTTTTCAAGGAGTTATTCTACAAGTCTGCATTAGCAATGTCATTGAGAAAGAAGACTCTGTAAAGATTATGAATGATTTTGTATTTTTGAATGACAATGGCAATATAAAGTCCAAACACACAACTCTAAAATAGGAGGTCCATAAGTCGCCTTTTTTTTTAGTGGAATTGAAACACTATTCCCCAATCACATTTTTAACCATTAATTCTCCATCCTAGTGCTGTCTGAGACCTTTAGAGTACATATGATTAAAACAGATTCTGATGAACTGATTTTAATTAACCACACCAAGTCTCTAGAATTGACTCCTTTTTTTGGTGTTTACGTTAATTACAGACTCAGGTCTTCTATAAATGTATATGTTTTATTAATAAAATTAGAATTGAAAGATGAACAAAATTATGTAAACTAAAAAGAAAGGGCTCAGTAGTGTTTGCAAAGTTCAAATGAATGGACTTATCAAAAGGTAATAAATCAAATTCTTATTACCAGCTGGTAAATTAATTTTAACATTTTAATTCTATACTATTCTGGAGAAGTAATTTCTGTACCAATGTGGATCCTTAATACAGTTCCTTATCAATTTGCCAATTCAGATTCTATGAATTAAATTACTGTACAATTCAAGGGAAAAACATTCTAAAGTTATGCTAATTGCTTAAATGTCTAATTATGTGGGGTGTGGGTTATTCATTTGGTTGTTGGATTTTTGTTTGTTTTTCTTATAGGAAGTGATTTTCTGAAGCCATCTTACTTCTTTTATTCAGTTTTGATGAGTATTGCAGCAATAGGTTCCCATTCTGAAAAGTTGATGTGGATCAGTCAGAACATTAGCTACATTTCATGGAATGAGATCGCTGTTTGATTGCCCAGTGAAAAAATAAAGCATCTTTTTGTGGGTTTTGTATTAAATGTAATTACCACCACCACTGGGTTTTAATTCCCAAATGCAAAATTCCTTAATTTCCACATGCCAACATATTATATGTAATCCTCCTGCCCATCAGAGTTGCATCAACAAGGGCCAGGTTCAGTATCTAGGGGTTCCATTCCAATAACACAATGCAAAACTGGCTTGAGCCCCCACCCAGTGACCTGGGATAACTACATGCCACCCCCGTGAGCGCCTCTAAGAGACAATACTTCCCCTCTCGCAAGCACAGAGTCTGAGTGTAGCAAAAGCCTTTTAATAACAGAGAGAAATAATGTGGCATTATGTTGGGGAAACACCACAAACAGGATTTGTAACATAAACCATGAGCAAAAGACCCACCCCCAAGCAAACTGGGCCATTTCCTTTCCCCAGAGCGGTTCTTGAGTCCAGCAACCCAAAGTCCCCAAAGTCCCGCAACCCAAAGTCGCTGTCCCTGGTCAGTGCAGCCCCAGAGTTCTGATGTCAGGGTAGAGCCCATTCTGGCTCTGCTTACATATGCACTAACAGTTCTACATTTTGAATTTTAGCTGTTGTAGATATCTGCCTGTTTTTTTCCTAGGGCCTACTGTTTTGGTATCTACAGCTCTGCAATCTTTGCAAATCTTAAGAGGGGTTCCTTCATTCAGTGTGTTGTAACTTCACTGGCTGACATGACACATTTCTGTTCCATGTGCCAGTACAGTGCCTCTTCTCTGTGAAGTCTATTTTGAAGTTCTCTGACCTTTATGTAAAGTGTCTACCCATTTTCAGATGGTTTATAGTTTATTAGTCCATAGTATAGCAATATAAAGATACTTGAGTCATCTGTTTTCCAACATGTTACATTTGGTTCAACATCAAAGTGATGAACCAGCTTTATATATCTTTATCATTATATTAGTACCCATTTATCAAATGTTTATCAATTCTTCTTGATTCTTAAATTTGGGTTATTCAGCTGCATACCTCAGAGCTGTGTCAAGCAGCTGACAAGCCTTTTTAACCATACAGTTTCTCATGAAACTTTTTATCTTGAAAAGTCAATACGCAGAAAACATCTTCAGCACAAAAATATTTCTCCCGGTATTATATATAAACACAGAGCATACTTTTTAAACCTCTATTCATCATCTGGTAAGTATGTTCATTAATGAACATTAACTTTAAAACAGACAATACCGTAACAACTTGTGATTATACTTATTGAGAAACAGAATTTCCCCTTTGTCAGTCAAGAGGATCTATTCAAAGCTTTAACTAGCCCAGGGGTTCTCACAACACATTTTTTGGTGGCCTCAAGAGTGTGGCCACCAACTCTTGATGGTGGCCGCTCTGACAATTTTTCCTAAAATACTTAATTAACTTTAGGAAAAAACAAATATGCATATATAGATGTCCAAATCATAGTAATTTATGTATGTAGGGGTTTTTGCAGACTCAATAATAAAAATAATGTACAGTTGTCTCTATTCTTTACTGGATCTAAACAGATTAGAAAGAAATAAGGTTGCTTTGAATGTTCTTGTCTTTTCTGTTGTTTCTTTTGCTTTTTTGGTCGCTTTTTTAAAGACCTGCTAGTTAGTAAGTCTGCTTCTGTGAAAATTGATATTTGTTTTTGCATGTTAATATCACTTTTCATAGCACCAGACTTGCTAGCTAGGAAGCAGCAAAAAGTGATATTAACAAACATACAAATATCCCTTTTCACAACAAATGTACTCAGCCCTGGCAAGCTGGGGGACAAATTAAACCCTGGATGGGGAGCCGGGTAGGGAGGCAGCAGGCCAGGGGAGATGGGGAGGATGGATGAGTGGCTGAGGAAGGCAGCAGGTGCCTGGGAGAATGATAGGGGGCTAAGCAAAGCAGCAGGAACCAGATGCAATGGGGTTGGGTGGGTGAAGGGCTGGGGGAGGCAGCGGGAGGGGGATCAGGGGCAATGGTGGTGAGCCTGAGGCTGGAGCCCTCCAGCTGTGTGAACAAAGCCCAGGGCCAGAGGACACACAGTGGGGATCAGGAGTGATGGGGAGCAGGTGGGGTAGTGAGCACGGGGCTGGCACCCACTGGTGTGTGACTGGGGACTAGGGCCATGGCCCCGCAGCTGGAGCCTGAAACCCTGCAGCTGGGGGATGGAGCCCACAGCCCGCCACCCCAAGACTGAAACCAGAAGCCGAAGCCCCACCACCCTCAGGAAGGTGGGGAACTTACACCCGCTGCCTGCTTCTCCAGCGCTGGTGGTTCCAGAGGGGGCCAGGGCCCAACCCATGCTGATGACCCCCAGGGAGGGGATGCTGCTTCCCCCACCCCCTCATCACCCAGGAGCCTATAGCCACACAAGAAGCCCCTGGTGGCCACATGCAGCTACAGTGGCCATATTTGAGAAACACTGTACTAGCCTTCCCACGGAGTTATAGTGGACCTTTTAATCCACTCATTTTTTATATTAGTTTGATTACTTGTCAGGACAGTTTAAATTATTTCCTGAATCTCCTCAACCAACAGCTGAAAAGAAATATGGTAACCTTAAATTTACCCAACCACTGACTGAAGATGTTTGCTGGCATTCTTGTGATTTGGCAAGCTGTTTAGCAATCTGAAAATGCATCTCATCTGAGGGATGGCAACAGCTTCTGTTTGTTGTCTTGGGGATTCAGGCCTGTATAATCACTATTGATATGTTGTAACCATTACTACATTTTGTGGGTGTGTCTCTCAGAGTCACGAATTCAAAATTATGCAGCTACATACAACAAAAGCTACAATGAAAACAACAATTCACTTTTCTAATCAATCTATGCTGAAACTAATGGGGTGGGCAAAATGTCATTGCAGCTGATGGATGTAACCAGCGCCCTTCATTTAAGATAACTGAGTTAAAAAAAATTAGATCAGATGATGGAGGCTAGGTCTATCAATGGCTGTTAGCCAAGACGGTCAGAGACATAACCCCATGCTCTGGGTATCCATGAACCTCTGATTGCTAGAAGCTGTGACTGGACAACATGGGATAGATCACTCAATAAGTTGCCCTGTTCTATTCACTCCCTCTTAAGCATCTGGCGCTGGCCACTGTCAGAAGACAGGATACTGGGCTAGACGGACTATTGGTCTGACCCAGTATGCCATTCCTGTGTTATGTTCTTAAATAGTTAAGCTCCTTTATGAAACAATAGTCGCCACCTAAAACAGGCACAGATCACACCCTAAAAGAAAAGCTTCTGTTCCACATGTGGGTGAAGTGGTTTGGTTGGGTATTGTTACAGTAGAAATGTGTGTGAAAAAGAGAGAGAAGCAGAGAGACAGCAAGGGAACTCCAGCACACAGGCTGAGCAAGCACTGTTAGCATGGCCCTCAGAAAAAAGTCTAGAGAGAGCTTTTGGAGGCTGAGTTGGCTGAAAGGGGCTTGGAGCTGTAAGCAAGGAAACTAGCTCCAATTATTTGACTCCTGCCTTTCAGGGAAAACAGAACTTTTTACATTATTTGTAAATAAACAGGATTGTATCATAGATACCTGACTCCACCATCTATTTCTCCTCCCAACAGAAATAACCCAGGGCCACAAACTTTGACTAACATCTCAAGTCTAAAGGGGTAACTTTGTACCTCTATGCATGTGTGTCAAAAGAACATAAGAACATAAGAAAGGCCGTACTGGGTCAGACTAAAGGTCCATCCAGCCCAGTATCCTGTCCACCGACAGTGGCCTATGCCAGGTGACCCGGAGTGAGTGGACCTAACAGGTAATGATCAAGTGATCTCTCTCCTGCCATCCATCACCCCCCTCTGAC
This sequence comes from Chelydra serpentina, assembly GCA_037349315.1. Lineage (NCBI taxonomy): Eukaryota > Metazoa > Chordata > Testudines > Chelydridae > Chelydra > Chelydra serpentina. Next base: position 38,265,668 of record JBAIAC010000042.1, read on the forward strand.
AAACAGAGGCTAAGGACACCATTTCTTACCCATTCTGGCTAATAGCCATTAATGGACTTCATCTCCATGAATTTATCCAGTTCTCTTTTAAACCCCATTATAGTCCTAGCCTTCACAGCCTCCTCAGGCAAGGAGTTCCACAGGTTGACTGTGCGCTGTGTGAAGAACTTCCTTTTATTTGTTTTAAACCTGCTGCCCACTAATTTCATTGGGTGGCCCCTAGTTCTTTTATTATAAGAACAAGTAAATAACTTTTCCTTATTCACTTCCTCCACACCACTCATAATTTTATATACCTCTATCATATCCCCCCTTGTCTCCTCTTTTCCAAGCTGAAAAGTCCTAGCTTCTTTAATCTCTCCTCATATGGGATCCATTCCAGACCCCTAATCATTTTAGTTGCCCTTCTCTGAACCTTTTCTAATGCCAGTATATCCTTTTTGAGATGAGGAGACCACAATTGTACGCAGTATTCAAGATGTGGGCGCACTATGGATTTGTATAGGGGCAGTAAGCTATTCTTTGTCTTATTCTCTATCCCTTTTTTAATGATCCCTAACATCCCGTTTGCTTTTTTGACTGCCGCTGCACACTGCATGGACATCTTTAGAGAACTATCCACGATGACTCCAAGATCTTTTTCCTGATTAGTTGTAGCTAAATTAGCCCCCATCATATTGTATGTATAGTTGGGGTTATTTTTTCCAATGTGCATTACTTTACATTTATCCACATTAAATTTCATTTGCCATTTTATTGCCCAATCATTTAGTTTTGTGAGATCTTTTTGTAGTTCTTCCCAGTCTGCTTTGGTCTTAACTATCTTGAGCAGCTTAGTATCATCTGCAAATTTTGCCACCTCACTGTTTACCCCTTCTTCCAAATCATTTATGAATAAGTTGAATAGGATTGGTCCTAGGACTGACCCTTGGGGAACACCACTAGTTACCCCTCTCCATTGTGAAAATTTACCATTTATTCCTACCCTTTGTTCCCTGTTTTTTAACCAGGTCTCAATCCATGAAAGGATCTTCCATCTTATCCCGTGTCATGGTGCACCTTTCAAGAAGTGACACTTGTTCACGTGATCACGAAGTCGGGATATACAGCATAAGTTCAGAAAGAAAGACAAGTATTGTGGTAAAGGGAAAAATATGCGCTTTCCAAGGGACAAGCCGGTGCTTCAAACAGATGATGGTTTTTCCTCTGCAATATTTATATTGACATCCAACACACGGGAATCATTGCCTGATGTCCAACATGCATATTAATTCAAAAACTATCCATGTAAGATGATTTTCAAGAGTATGACCACATTTTTTAGGACTTTTTTTCCTTTTTAACATTATGCTTACTTTACAACACCTTCATTTATTCCATGCCCTATGCCTGTAACACACTAATACTTAATATTTAATACACAACAGAAGAATTAATAAGAAATTATACAGTGTTCCCTCAGAGCCATAAGAGTTGAGTGCTACAGAAAAATTATTGCAGGTCTTGATTTTGGGACAAGGTTGGGTAATCATATTTTTAATTATATGGCCTAATTTAGTTTATCATCAATAAAGCACGATATTATTCACCTCAACACAAAACTCAAGGAGCCAAATTTTCTTTCAGTTGCACCAGTTCAAAATCATTGACCTCAGTGGAGTTTCACTGCTGGTACTGAAAGGTTGTTTTAGTCTAACACTATTTATATCAGGACATGAACTTCTCAGTTAATTAATTAGTTAATGTTTGCATACTGCTGTGAAAATATAAAGCATCATTTAAAGTGGTAAGTATTATTATTTCCTTAGTCATGTGCTACTATTGTTGATAGACCTGTGTCTGTCCTGAGCCTCCTCCATCTATGGGCTGATTCATCTCCTGAAATGGCATTTCAAGAGAATAGAAAATGTAATCAGCTGGGGCCCACATATTCTTGAATATTTGTACACTATAGTACATCTATTAGATTATTCATGTCATTTACTGCCCTGTACTATTCACAGCTGAATGCAATTTGATCATATTATTGTCACAGTATAATGAGTAGGGCCCTACCAAGTTCATGACCCATTCTGGTAAATTGCACAATCATAGGATTTTAAAAAAAAAAATCTTAAATTTCACAGTTTCAGATATTTAAATCTGAAATTCCACGGTATTGTAACCGTGGGGGTCCTGACCCAAAAGGGGGCGGTGAGGGTGGTTGCAAGGCCACTGTAGGGGGGACACAGTATTGCCACCCTTACTTCTGTGCTGCTGGCAACAGTGCTGCCTTCGGAGCTGGTGACGAGAACGGTGGCTGCTGGGCGGGCACCCAGCTCTGAAGGCAGCGCCACTGCCAGCAGTAGTGCAGAAGTGAGGGTGACAATACACCATACTATGCCATCCTCTCTTCTGCACTGCCGCTGGCAGCTACACTGCCTTCAGAGCTGGGCTCCTAGCCAACAGGCACCTGTGGCCGGGGGAGATTCCTGCAGGTGGGTCTGACCCAGCCCCAGGAGCTGCCCGTTCAGGAGAAGAAGAAGCTGGACTAGCAGCTGGAGCCAGGACTAGCAGCTGGAGCCTGACACAAGGTAGGAACCCCCGGCCAAGGCGCCCCAAGCCTTGCCCCTCCCCGGCTTTGGGCCCAGCATTCAGGAATTAAAGAGGCCTTGGGCTAGTTGTGTGGTGGGGGGGCCCGGTGACCACAGTGCCATGGGTGGTTCCCCATGTCGTCCACCCTCAGAGGCCAGCCCTCCTCCCCTGCAAAAAAGTGATGACCTCCCCATACCAGGCCACCCTCACTTCTGCGCTGCTGCTGGCAGTGGTGCTGCCTTCAGAGCTGAGCGCCTGGCTAGCAACCGCGACTCCGGCTGCCCAGCTCTGAAGGCAGTGCAGAAGTAAGGCTGGCAATCCCACGACATCTCCCCTCCCCCACACAATAGCCAGACTTCACAGGGGAAAACCAGATTTCATGGTCTGTGAATTTTTTTCACAGCCATGAATTCGGTAAGGTCCTAATAATGAGGCATCTCCACTGGACAATACGTCTTACTGAAAACTCATTGCATACAGCAATTTATCAGTTGGGTTAAAGGAAAAATTACTGTCCTAGAAATATAAATATTAATCCTATTATAACTCTAAACAGTTGACACTGACAGGCAAATTTCATAGAGGAAAACTAACAATATCTAGACGAGAGAGATTTTTTTTTACCAGTCTCTTTGGCAAGCATCTTGTTAAAAGAAGCATAGGTAACAGCATTAATGTATTACCGGATTTTCAATTGTGTATGCACATGTGAATGTTGGGATGGGAAAGTTGTTCAATCCCTGGTTTTGAAAATTGATTGGCCACTGGTGAATAGCCTAATAAAGATCAGTAGCACTAGCCCCATGTAGTCAAAATGTATTTATGGCAAAGACAATGAGTATTCACCATGATAAACTATTACCTGGTTTGATACCGTAAAGCTGGTATATCTATTAACTCGAAGTACTATTTTTAGATATCTTGTTCATCAAGAAATTCCTTGAGACTGATCAGCATGCAAATTCTTATTTTATAAATGCACTACCTCGTTTGAGGATTGTTTAATACAATCCTGAGAGTCCTGCTTACTCCTGGATGAGACATCTTAGTACTCAGCCGACTCTGACACAGTGTATGCCATGCCATTTTGGATCATGATGCCACTATCACAGCCACCTCCCTGTCCTTGGGGGATATAAACATCATCAAAATTTTGTATTACAAATTCAAGACCATGAATGTAATATTCTCACACCAACGGTGCTTCCCAGAAATAATCAATTCCAGTTTCTAATCAAACTGAATCACTATTCTATGACAAGGACATTTTTTACAAATGGAGTGTCATTTTTTTACACCCAAACTGAGGTTATTGTATCAGGACCGAGGGACAGAGCAGGGACAAACCTGAGGCTGGGAGTAGCAAGAGTGCTTAGTCAGGGTCCAGGCCAGGGTCGACACCAAAGGTCAGAGTCAGGGTTTCAAGGTCCAAGTTAGAAGGCAAAATCCAAATCAACTAAAGCTCAAAGCCAGGAGCTGAGGAGCAAGGAACAGTCAGGGCAGCCACGTGAAATGCACACTGTTGCCTGAACGCTTCCTGGAACTCCCCTTAAGTCTACATAGGGCAGGAAGCCAATCAGCAGCCATGGAATTGCTTGAGGCAGGGCTTCCCATGGTCTGTGTCCACAGCCAGTCATGGGCAGTTGGGCGCACACTGGTTAGAGCCACTGCTAGGGGACAGCATAGAGATGTCAGCCACCTTGCAGCTCTGCAGGCCCAGTTTCTAGTCCTGTTGGGCTTTACAGATTGTCATGACATAGCGCAGGCTAATCAGTCCTGGGTGCCGAATATACAGACACCTTACAGGCTAGTACATTGAGCCACCATTGTGCACAACTTAGAAGTTACTGTAGGGGGAAACAGCAAATTTTTTTTTTAGTAATGCATTTTACTAAGATAAGTTGAGTGCACACATGCATGTGATGTAAAGCTAAAAATGAAGTTTTGCCTCTTTGCTTTCATGTTTGTATCTTACTGAGCAGTTTATAATCAAAACCAAACAACATTCTGCCCAACCAGCACACCAAATGTCTGGAACAACCCCAAGCTATTTTTAAAGAATGTAGCAAGTTGGAAGAGGAGAGATATCTAACAAATTTAGGATAATGTTTTGTATTTACACAAAATAAGATATTTTGATTTTATACCCCAGAATATGAAATACATTATTTTCAATTTTTTAGGATTATTTTTACTGCATTGAATTTATTTTTCACATACACTTCATTCACTCAAAGCAAAAGGCATGCTGATACTTCTGACTCAGGGCCAAGGAAATGTTTTACAAAGTTTCTATTAATATATTATTTTCTAATACATTTCACACTGACCACACAAACAATTCTAACTAGAGATGGGCTAAATATCCGAGGATACATTTTCAACTTCTTTATTTAGAGAAGAGGAGGAGGGGGATCTGTTTGTGACTGTCTGATGTATACGCAAGGCCTAAAACGTTTTTTTTTCCCCCTTGAAGATATCAGTAAGATCCGCCTGTGGGGAAGGGTTAATGCAAAAATGAATATTCTGCCTAGGCTCCTCGATATTCTAAGCAGCCTACCTGTAGGTAGAACCACCTTATTTTAGAAAATTTAACAACATTATTTGAGTCTTTAATAACACCCACAACTACCACTTTAAAAACTCCAGCTCCTTATAGCCCAGGGCAGGTTTCGGCCCCCAGACCTACAAAATTACTATTATCCTTTTATCATGTCAAAGACAACACATTGGTTCCAGCATGCTAACACCAATATACCCACATGGGTAGACAATGAATGCCTATTAATGCATCTAATTCCACCTGCAGGCCTGCTTGGTTCCTTGTTTGTCTGATGGAGAAAAATAAGGTTCCTACAATGGTGGCTGCACAAAGTGTTTGGGCTATCTCATCTAAGAGGCACCGATTTTTTCCTCACCATCATGCCAAAGCACCTATCTGGGGTAGCCCAGACTTGTAAATTGGAAAAAAAAAAAAAACACCTACAGTTTAGAGCTGTCTGAGCAAGCGCACCGTATGGTTCTCCTATTTAATCAAGGATTAAGGCTTTTCTGTTTTCAAAGCTACAAATATGACCTGCCCCTCTTAGCACAATGGCAGTACTTACAACTAAAACACTTGCTAATGTATCAATTCATCTGGATGCCCTAGAACTGCCAGAGACCCCAGGGCTATTGGAAACCTTGGAAATGATCCATAAACTCCCCAGGCCCACGTCCACTCTGTATGCTTTACTGATGAAGAGAAACTCCATTGGTCTGGAGCTCTTTGTGAAGGCATGGAAAGGGAATTTTATCAGAGCCCTTAAAGTTCCAATGGCAGAGCATATTACAGAATGTTCAAAATGCTTCTGTGGATCTCAGGCTATACTTATGCAGCAAAAGATTCGATTCAAAATATATTGGATGCCACAGAGGTTGTGCAAGACGAGATCCTTTTCCTCTGATATTTGTTGGCGCTGCAATAAAGAAATTGGAATCCTGATGCATATGCTTTGGGATTGTCCAATAGTCAGGCAGTTGTAGAAAGAGGTGGACACTAGAATGGAAACAGTGCTTGGCTTCAGCAAACAACCCTCAGCAGAAAGTTAATTCTTAGGTTATGTACCTACTACATTGGGTTTAATGCCACCACAAAGACTTTGGTTCTTGAGGGCCACAATGATTATCAAGCACATGAATTTACAAAAATGGAAGAGTAGGCTTATGCCCAGAATGAGCAGTGGTATTCAGACCTTTCTGAGTTAACGGCAAAGGTAAAAATCGCTTATAAACACAGGGACATTTGGATGCCATTTCTTCATACATTTGGCTAAAGAACGCTGAAATAGCTGAAATCATGCTTGACTTCCATTTCACCTGACCTCTCTGCTCTTTCCCCTCCCTCTTTCTGCACCCTGCCTGCTCCCTTCTCCCCATCTCTTTCACTTTTTTGCCTATTTGTGGTTTTGTTCTGGGTTTTTTATGTAATTGCATAATTTTACTGGATATCCTCTGAAATGTGTGGGTTTTGGTAACATATGCAAGCTATAAATCATTCTCCTTTTCTATTTGTTATTGATTATTTTGATAAAGAAACAAACAAATGATCAATTTCACAGGCAATGAATCTCACAATGAGTTGCTATGCATTGCTGGTGAGATGGTAAGGAAGTTCATAGCTGAGGAAGGGCACAGTGTTGGGTTTTACTGTTTGATTATTGATAGGCTGTCTTTAAACCAAGAGCAACTTTTTATTTATCTTACTTATACTGAAAGTTTAAATGTAAATGAGTGGTTAGATGCAAGGACTGCTCTGAGTTCTAATATATCAATGCAATTTAGAAATGCATTATGGCAAGAGAACAACAACTTGGAATTACTGATGTGCAAATAGTTGTTCAAGCTTATGATTGTGCCACATCCTACAAATGGAGTACAAAGAAGACAAGGAACAACCTTGCAGCCATTTACAACCTTTTATGGCATATAAACGTGTCTGGTCTTCTGGATACTTCCAAAATACAACTGTCACGTGATTTTTCAGAATCCACCATAACACTTTACTGTTATTGCTTTATGTCTTCAAAGCATGCAGTTTGCCACAGTATCCTGCTTTATCTTGAAGCAAAGCTAGTGCTTTCTCTGATTCCCATTGGATAGCTTTCCTCCTCACCATGTTTGTACTGAAGACCTGAGCCTTACATCCATACTTCTGTCTTTCTTGCCACTTGAACCCCGCTCCTTGCTTTTTCTTTAACCAGTTCCCACTCACTAGTCCTTTCTTATTTTCCCATTTAAGTTAGTGTGTGGCGGCTGATGATTCTTAATCAATGTCAAGTTACTAAAGTGCCTAAATGACTTAAGAGCCTAAGCCCCAGTAACAAAAGTAACGTCCGGTAGTAAGTATCCTAATATTCATACAAAGACAGTGGGAGTTAGAGTTCTAGGTCACTTTGACAGTTTTTGAAAATTTATTCCCCGTGACATTTAAGCCAAGATTTTCCAAAACTGGGTGCCTATAGTTAGGCTCCTAAATCCTTTCAACAGATAACATTTTCAAAAGACACTGAGCACCCAACAACTTCCACTGGCTTCTAACTTTGGGCATCCTTCTTTTTTGAAAGTCTTGGGGCTGGTCTACATTACCCGCTGGATCAACGGGCAGCGATCGATCCAGCGGGGGTCGATTTATTGCATCTAGCCTAGATGCAATATGTCGACCTCTGAGAGCTCTCCCGTCGACTCCGGTACTCCACCAGGGCAAGAGGCGCAGGCGGAGTCGACGGGAGAGCATTAGCCGTCGACTTACCACAGTGAAGACACCATGATAAGAAGATCTAAGGACGTCAACTTCAGCTACATTATTCAAGTAGCTGAAGTTGTGTAACTTAGATCGATCCGCCCCTCCCACAGTGTAGACCAGGCCTTAGTCTTGGGCCAGGTCTACACTAGGACTTTATGTCGAATTTATCAGCATTAACTCGATTTAATCCCTCACCCGTCCACATTAGGAAGCAGTTTATTTCGACATTAAGGGCTCCTTGAATCGATTTCGGTACTCCACCCTGACGAGGGGAGTAGCGCCAAATTCGAAATGGGCATGTCGAATGCGAGGTACTGTGGACGGAATTCGACGCTAATAGCTCCGGGAGCTATCCCACAGTGCACCACTCGGTGGACGCTCAGGGCAGTATTGTGTACTCGGATGCTGTGACCTGCCACTCAGAGAAATCCCCGCGAAAATTTGAATGCTTTTTCCTCTGTGGCCATTTTGAATCCCATTGCCTCTTTGGACATAGTGGCGAGCTCAGCAGCACTGGCAATGATGCAGAGCTCTACAGCGGTGGTTTCGATGCCATCACTGAATAGAAAGAGAGCTCCAACATGGAGTGATCGTGAGGTTTTGGATCTCATCGCTGTGTGGGGCGATGAATCAATCCTAGCCGAGCTCCGTTCAAAAAGACGGAATGCCAAAATTTACGAAAAGATTTCCCAGGCTATAATGGAGAGAGGATACAGCCGGGATGCTACGCAGTGCCGCGTCAAAATCAAGGAGCTACGTCAGGCGTACCAAAAGACCAAAGAGTCCAACGGACGCTCCGGCTCAGCGCCTCAGACTTGCCGATTTTACGAGGCACTGCACGCCATGCTCGGTGGTGCGGCAACAACTACCCCGCCAGTATCCGTGGACACCGATGACGGGGTCCATTCTACGGACACATCGGAGGAGGTTTTCGCTGACGGCGAAGAAGAGGAAGGAGGGCAGGGGGACGAAGCAATCGAAAGTGGTCACCCTGGAGATTTCCCCGACAGCCAGGAACTATTCCTCACCCTGACTGCGCTGCCCTTCGAACACTCCCAAGGCAGCATTCCTGACCAGGAATCAGGAGAGGGATCATCAGGTCAGTGTGTTAGACATTTATTTTCAATACAATAGTTATGGTGTGATAGCGCTCTGTAACTGTGGCTTCATTGGCCTTATGCGCTTCAGCTTTGAGTCGCTTTCCCGTGCAACTATTCGAAAAGTCTGTCAATATGTATGGGGATAGAGGTGTAATCACCAGCAGAGATCTCAGAGAAGCTGTCTTGCAGGTACAGCGATAGCTTGTTTAGCACGTTCACTGGGAGAGCTGCCTTATTGTCTCCTCCATGGTAGGATACTTTCCCGCGCCATGCAAGCAGCAGGTACTCTGGTATCATTGCCTTGCATAGCATGGCAGCATATGGCCCCGGGGTTTGCTTGCATTGACGCAGCATGCAGATTTTCTCTGTCTCCGTAATCCTCATCAGAGTGATATCAGTCATGGGGTCCTGGTTCGAATGAGTGGTATAATTAGTATACTGCATGCTTCCTTTTCCCCTTACAGACAGACACCCGGCTGTTTATGGTAACGTGTGGTGGTAGTGTGTCGGGAGCAAAACCAGTACCACATATCGGTGCGCGGGTAGGGACAGTCCCGGGGACCGGCAACGCTAAACCGGGGATAGGATAGGCGAGCCGTTCATGCTGAGCGGTTCGCGGGCATTTTTGATTCCCTGGAGCTGCCACGCTGAGGGGGGGGAAGGGTAGGCGAGCCGTTCATGCTGAGCGGTTCACGGGCATTTTTGATTCCCTGGAGCTGCCACGCTGAGGGGGGGGAAGGGTAGGCGAGCCGTTCACGCTGAGCGGTTCGCGGGCATTTTTGATTCCCTGGAGCAGCCACGCGGAGGGGGGGGAAGGGTAGGCGAGCCGTTCATGCTGGGCGGTTCGCGGGCATTTTTGGTTCCCTGGAGCGGCAACGCGGACTGGGGGGTGGTTTAGGACAGCCGCCGTAGATTATCGGTTTGGCCAGCAGCAGTTACTGCCCGCCGCCAGGAACACTGAGGGAGACATGGGAGTAGAGCACTGCTGTGAAGCAATCTCGCAGCCGTCCCAAGTCAGCACCTTACCATGGTTTTCAGAGAGGTGATTTTCTGTGTACGGCAAGGCTTCTGGGATCCGTATACCGGGACCCCAGACACTCACTCAGCCTTAAGGCATAGTATTTGACCTTGTAGTACGTGTACATGTGATAGGCACTGTGTTTGGTCCTATTCACGGTGAAAGAGTATGGTCATTGTTCTTGAAAAAGTATCATTCTGAGGAATTCACTCCCTTTCATTTATCCCACAGCTGTGAGTGTCTCCCGCCCAACCCGTGCTTCTCCCACCCATGGCCTAGTCCAGATAAGGCGGCGCAAAAAGAGAACCAGGGACGACATGTTCTCAGAATTAATGATGCTGTCACAGAGGGAGGCGGCACACCGCAGAGAGGACTTTGCACGGTACGAGCGAGCAGCCAGGGAACGGGAGCAGAGGGCTGAAGCGCGCGAGGACAGGTGGCGGCAGGAGGATCAGCAGGCGACCCAAACAATGCTGGGAATCATGAGGGAGCAAACAGACACGCTCCGGCGCCTAGTGGATGTTCTCCAGGACAGGAGACATGAGGAAAGAGCACCTCTGTATGTTCTTTCAAGCCGCCCTCCCCCGCCACCAAGTCCAGTGGCTTCCTCCCCAAAAGTCACTAGGACAAGGGGAGCCAGGGTGCGTGGAAATACTCAATCCACCCCTGCAGACCGCTGCAGTAGTAGAAGGCTGTCATTCCCAAAACCTTAGACTTTTCCCTCCTCTCCATCCAGCAGCACCCCTGAGCACCTCCCTTCCCAGGTCCCATGTTAAGTTACTGTTCTGTTGAATAAATCTGGTTTTTTGGTTCACCGATGTTTCCCTGAGTGTTTTAAATGGGACCGTTTGTATGTCTGGGTAGGGGTTAACATGTTTTGTAAGTGCAGAGAATGGGAGCACAAACGAGGGTGCACACAGGGTAACTGCTGAAGTGACAAGCACAGTACACATTGCATGCATTAAGCACACCTTTCCTTCGTTGTGCAGGTTTATACGTTCTAAACGTGGGGTTGGGGGTTGGGTGGTGCACTGTATGTTTGGGGAGGGTGGTCGCTGATCTTTTGTGGCTGACAGTAGCCTGCTGGATAGATCAATGCACCGTGGGATCCGTAGGCGATAGTCAATACGTAAAAGGCACATAGACACCACCACACACACATGGGATTAGGAGAGGTTGATGGTCCCTTTAAGCAAGCGGAACACCTCTTGGCACTGCGCTTTGGGCAGGATCAAGAGCTTCCCCTTTGAAGGGAAGTGTCCCCCAACCAAACCGCCCCCCAACCGCTGTATGCCTCCACGGTGATAATCATTACCCAATAAGAAGTACAGGAAAAGGTTCAAACAAAAAAATCTTTCCTTTACTGTGACTTTACAGCGTTGATCCAAGGAGGGGGAAGGGGGTTGGTAATGGGAGGATGGGCAACGGGACATGTGTAAAGGGACAGGGGAAGGTCCAGTATCTGTTTACGGAAGTGTAGCAGTCACTGGTTAACCCGCTCTGTCTGGAAGCGAACTTTCAAAGCTTCCCGGATGCGCACCGCCTCCCGCTGTGATCTTCGAATGGCTCTGGTGTCTGGCTGAGCGTAATCTGCTGCTAGTCGATTTGCCTCAACCTCCCAGCCCTGCAGAAATGTCTCCCCCTTGATCTCACAGAGATTGTGGAGCACACAGCACGCTGCAATCACAATGGGGATATTTTTAGGGCTGAGGTCGGAGCGAGTAAGTAAGCTTCGCCATCTTGCTTTGAGACGGCCAAAGGCACACTCCACCACCATTCTGCACTTGCTCAGGCGGTAATTAAAGAGCTCCTTTTCAGTGTCCAGGGCTCCCGTGTATGGCTTCATGAGCCATGACATTAGCGGGTAGGCAGGGTCCCCCAGGATCACTGTTGGCATCTCCACATCCCCAACAGTGATTTTGTGGTCGGGGAAATAAACCCCCTGTTGCAGGCGTCTAAACAGACCAGAGATTTTGAAAACACGAGCATCATGAACCTTTCCTGGCCACCCAACATTGATGTTTGTAAAACGTCCTTTGTGGTCCACTAGTGCTTGCAGAACCATAGAAAAATAGCCCTTTCGGTTAATATACTGGCCGCCCTGGTGCTCCGGTCCCAGGATAGGGATGTGTGTCCCATCTATGGCCCCACCGCAGTTTGGGAATCCCATTGCAGCGAAGCCATCTATGATCGCCTGCACGTCTCCCAGGGTCACTACTTTGTGGAGCAGCAGGTCAACGATTGCACGGGCTACCTGCATCACAGCAACCCCCACGGTAGACTTGCCCACTCCAAATTGGTTCGCTACTGACCGGTAGCTGTCAGGGATTGCAAGCTTCCAGAGGGCTATGGCCACTCGCTTCTGGATAGTGAGGGCAGCTCGCATCCGGGTGTCCTGGCGCTTCAGGGCAGGGGACAGCAACTCACAAAGTTCCATAAAAGTGCACTTACGCATCCGAAAGTTTCGCAGCCACTGGGACTCATCCCATACCTGCAGCACTATGCGGTCCCACCAGTCAGTGCTTGTTTCCCTTGCCCAGCATCGCCGTTCCACGGGATCAACATGACCCATTGCCACCATGATGTCTAGGGGCCGGGGTCCAGCGCTTTGCAAGAGATCAATGCCCCTTTCAGAGTTTAAGTACTCCCGGAGATTACGTTGTCTCCTCTCCCGATTTCTCTGCATCAGAGTCTGGAAAAGGTGCGCTATAAGGCGCGAGTTGTTGGCTACGGACAGAACATCTGCGATAATCGCGGAGGGCTCCATGCTCACTGCCCAGTGGCGTCCGAGCTATCAGCCACAGGAAAAGGGCGCGAATTCATTCCCCGCCGGCGCTTTCACGTAGGGAAGGCGGAAGTGTGGGTCGAGTGACGAAATTTACGTATACCGACCCTTGACACAATTTCGTTCCCACAAGGCACTGGGGGCTACACCCAGAATTCCAGTGGGCAGGCGGGACTGCGGGAACTGTGGGATAGCTACCCACAGTGCACCGCTTGCAATGTCGACGCTTGCCCCCCTACTGTGGACTCGGACATTCGAATAAAGATCCCTGGTGTGGATTCGAACAATCGACCTGGAAATATCGGGTTCACAAGTTCGGTTTCAAAGAAATCGAACTAGTACCGTAGTGTAGACATACCCTTATTGTTGTAAAGCCTGAGGTTTTATATCATGAACTGTCCTGCAGTTTCCAAACAGAATTTGAACAAGCTGACAAAAGTTTGAAATCTAATGACATAGATAATACTGAGACTCAGACATATTTTTAGCGTGCCAACTTTTCTTCTGCCAAAATGAAATTTTTACCAGCTGCCTAGGTTTAGAAAGTACACAAGCCATTCACCAAAGCAGACGTGAATTGCTGGCCAACAACTCAGTGTTTTCAGGCTGCGGGCATTACCCACAATTTAACCCATCTGTCACCTCAGAAAATAATAGGTATTTCACAGTCAAAACAGAGCTGAATATAAAAAAAACAGCCTGGCTCCAGCCATTGTTCCCCCATGTGATCAGTTTCACAAAAAGAGACCATAGCAATGGAGGCAGGCTGCATAATAGGAGTCACAGTAAGCTTTTTCTTTGTTGAAGATGTCCATAAGACCCAATTACTGAAATCCAAACAACAAACATGGCTTTTTTCACTGCAGTATCACACTTTCCTTCCATGATCACATAGGTGCTGGAACTAGAGGGTCTGGGGGTATGGCAGCACTCCCTAGCTTGAAGTGGTTTCCATCATATATAACATGGGTGGCCAAACTGTGGCTCGCAAGCCACATGCGTCTTTTACCGTTAAAGTGCGACTCGCAGAGCCCCCCATTCTCCACTTACCAGACTGGGATGGGAGCTCAGGACCTTGGCCATGCAGCAGAGTGGTGGGGTAAGGGCTTCTGCCCAGCAGGGAGGGGTGTCTCAGGGCTTCAGCCCTGTGGGTCGTCCCACCTGCCGAGGCTTGAGGCTTCAGCAGGAGCGGGGCTGAAGCCCTGAGCCCATCAGGCACCTCTTGTGGGGTTGAAGCACCGAATAGTACACCGCTGATCAGGGGGGCAGGGGGGAATAACTCAGTGGTTTGAGCATTGGCCTGCTAAACCCAGGGTTGTGAGTTCAATCCTTGAGGGGGCCACTTAGGGATCTGGGGCAAAAATCTGTCAGGGGACAGTACTTGGTCCTGCTAGTGAAGGCAGGGGACTGGAATCGATGACCTTTCAAGGTCCTTCCAGTTCTAGGAGATTGGCATATCTCCATTTTTGGGGGGAGGGATAGCTCAGTCTATTTTGTGCTGATCAGGTAACTGTCTTAGTTTAGAAAAGGAAATAGCTAATTAAGTTATGCAGCTGTCATATGAGTGGTTGAAGAAAGAAGGGAATCAGATCTTCAATAGCCACTAGTATATTTAATTGTATATATCTGGAATATGGCATTTACTTAAGACTTCAGAAATAGAGGACAGGAGAGTCTATAATTGTTCAGACATATTATTTGCCCTGAGAGAGGGTAAAAATGTAAACAAGTTGATTTCTTTTTACTTTTCCATTCATACCAAGTTGACTCTCCCAAATTTACTGTGTTGAATTTGGTGACTACCATTGCTAAAATGGTCAAAACTGCTGTGGGATGTTAGTTGTTCTCCCCACACATTACAGTAATTGAGGAGACTGTAATTAGGCACTGCTTTACCAACACGGTTGCCCTAAAAGGTAAAAGCAATACTAAATTTGGGTGAGAAGTTTGGGTGTGTGTAAGAGGTGGGTGGGTAAGGGGCAATACCCAGGTAAGAGTTTGGGCTAACCGGGCAGTAAAGACATACCCTTGGGGAAGAGACCTTAGCCACAGTTGCAGTCCTTAATGGATCAAAAATTCCCTTTGAAGTCTGAAAACTCAGTTAAGTACCACTGAATGTGATCTATTGTCTATATTGCGTTATAAAGCACAATACACACCTATGGCTTCAACTCTGGGCTGTATTTCACAAGCTTAGGAAATATTTTTCCTTTCTATGATATTTTATTGCTAGTACCCTGAGTGTGTCAAAATCAATTATATAGAATTCTACACACACTTTGGGAGACAGTACTCCACACACACCGAAGTTAAATTCAACTCAACATTTTAGAAATGCATGCCTAGAGCCAAAACAATATTGAGAGAGTATATGTTGAATGAGAATTACATCCAGTTTACATAAGTGCCAATGGTACACTGGGAAGACAGTCACCAGAAAACAATTATAAGAAAAATCAGTTCACATTTATGCAAAACATTTTAAACCTTAAGAATTCAACCAAACAAAACAGATTTTCTCTGGACCACCAACACACACATCTGTGACCCAGGGACCAAATTTCAGGTTTTCACCCCAAACCATTGATATACTAGAAGTCTTTAAAATAGATTGCAAACATTTTTTTCTTAATGCCAAAGTGTATTTTTTCCACTCTCCAAAACAGAAAATGCCCAAATAGGTTTTGCTCATAGGTCAGCTTTTCTAACCCTTATTTTTGTTGCTCTATTCTGGACTCTTCAATTTGTCCACATCTCTCAAGGCATGGCACCAAGAACTGGATACAGTACTCAGGCTGAGGTCTCACCAATGCCAAGCAGAGAGGGACAATTACCTCCCCTGTCTTATACTCCTGGTAATACAAGCCAGAATGATGTTAGCCTTTTTCATAATGGTGTCACATTTTTTACTAATATTCAATTTGTGATCCATTATAACCCTCAAATCATCTTCAGCAGTACTACTGCCTAGCCAATTATTCCCCATATTGTAGTTGTGCATTTGATTTTTCCTTCTTAAGTGAAGTATTTCACATTTGTCTTTATTGAATTTCACCTTGTTGAATTTCAGATCTATTCTCCAATCTGTCAAGGTGGTTTTGAATTTTAATCATGTCCTCCAAAGTGCTAGCAACATCTCCCAACATGGAGTCATCTGCAAATTTTGTAAGCACACTGTCCACTCCATTATCCAAATCATTAACGAAAGTATTGAATCATATCAGGCCCATAAAGACCCATGTGGGACTGCACTTGATACAGCCCCCTAGTTTGACAGTAAACCATTGATATCTCTGACTACAGAAGCAACAAAGAGTCCTGTGGCACCGTATAGACTAACAGACGTATTGGAGCATAAACTTATGCTCGAATACGTCTGTTAATTTAGAAGATGCCACAGGGCTCTTTGTCGCTTCTACAGATCCAGACTAACACGGCTACCCCCCTGATACTCTGACTACAGTTTTTCAACCAGCTGTGTACCCACTTCATTGTAACTTAATTTAGACCACATTTCCCTAATTTGTTTATAAGATTGTCAAGTGGGAGTGTGTCAAAAACCTTACTAAAATCAAGATACATCACATCTATAGCGTCTCCCACATCCAGTACACCAGTAACCCTGTCAGAGAAAGAAATTGGGTTAGTTTGGCATGATTTCTTCTTGACAAATCCATGTTGGCTATTACTTATAACCCTTCTATCCTCTAGGTGCTTACAAAATGATTGTTTAATCATTTCCCAGTATGTTTCCAAGTACAGAAGTCAGGCTGACTGATCTCTAATTGTGTGGGTCCTCTTTGTTCCCCTTTTTCAAGATAGCTACTATATTTGCCCTAATCCAGTCCTCTGGACCTTACCCGTCCACCAAGACTGCTTCAGCTAATTCCTTAAGTGCCCTAGAATGAATTTAATCAGGCTCTGCCAACTTGAATGCATCCAATTTATCTACATATTCTTTAACCAGGTCTTTCACTATTCTTGCTTGTGTTCCTTCCCGTTTGTTGTTTATATTGTGTTAAGTATCTGATCACAATTCACCTTTTTAGTAAAGACTGAAGCAAAATAGGCATTAAACACCTCAGCCTTCTTGATATCATCAGTTATTAGGTCTCCTTCTGTGCTAAACAGTGGACTTACATTGTCCTTTATCTTTCTCCTAAGGCATTGATAGAACTTCTTATTGCCGTTTGTGTGCTTTGATAGGTGTAAATCATTTGTGCCTTACTCTTTCTGATTTTGTCCCTACAAGATTGTGCTATTCTTTTGTATTCGTCCTTAGCAATTTGTCCAGATTTTCACTTTTTGTAGGATTCCTTTTTGATTTTCAAGTCATTAAAGAGCTCTTGCGGAGACATAATAGCCTCTTAATTGTTCTTCCTATCTTTCCTTATGATTGGGATACAGACAATATTAAAGGCATAACAGCAAACTGAGAAACTGCCATCTCCCCTGAATTCCTTTTTCCCTTGGATTTTCTTCTCATGAGACCTTACATAGCAATTCTCTGAGTTTAAGGTCTGCTTTTTTGAAGTTCATTATCCATATTCTGCTGCTCTCACTCCTTTCTTTTCCTCACCCAAATTGTCTTCAACCTTCAGATTTGCAAACAATTCCTCCCTGTTAGTCAAAATCAAGTCTAAAATAGCTCTCCCGCTGCTTACTTTCTCCTCCTTCTGAAACAAGAAGTTGTCCCCAGAAGACTAACATAACACAAGGGAAAAGACTGGATAAGGCACCAGGTCTTTATCCTAGGGAAACCCAAGTCTGACTTATGTGACAATCATCTTAATTTCAATAGAATCTATTCATTGGCTAAATTGCCAAATATTGTAGTTGTAGAGAGCAAAAGGCCAAAGCCTTAAGTCTGAAGTGAGTCCTTTTTGGCTACAAACGCAAGTAATATGTCCTACACCAAGGACGAGGATTATTTTCCCTGGCTCAGTGAAAAAAATCCAACTAATTTGTGAGGCATTAATCATATATAGTGGCATCATAAATGAAATGACGTAGAGTGTTCTTCTATTCTGAAAGCTGATGCTAAAAATTCAATTGACAGTTTTATTCATTTTCATAACAAATGTCCTTAAGTAAAAAGATGTTTTTCTAACTTGCATTCCTAAAAACTCGACCTGGGCTGCGATAGCCAAGCTGATTTCTTTCCACCTCAGATATCACCACCCAGTAATGCAGCCTAAACTAAGCCATCAGCAGCATCTGGGTAATACTATGCCTTCAATGGGTTTGTACATGCAATGTTGTTGTAGCCGGATTGGTTCCAGGATATTAAAGAGACAAGGTGGGTGAGGTAACATCTTGTATTGGACCAACTTCTGTTGGTGAGAGACACAAGATTTTGAGCTTACCCAGAGCTCTTCTTCAGGTCTGGGTACTATACATCACCTACCTGGTCCTTCTAATGGGCTTGCACGGGCATAATTGATTGGAACCAATAAACACCACTAAGCTGTTGATGATACCCAAGATAGACTAGAATCTAGCTCATTCTCCCTCAACTGTGTTGGCTCCTCTTTGCTAACCAGAATAAAAAGCAGTAAATCTTGTTTTTATAACTACTGTCACCAGATATGTTTCTGAATACACAAAAGGAATAGCTCTGTTGCATAAGATGTCTTTTTATAGCATCACTTTTCTGAGTAGAATCATATTTTAAGATTACGATACAATTTTAGGGGTTCTTATTAAATGAAGAAGCGACAAAGGGTCCTGTGGCACCTTATAGACTAACAGAGGTATTGAAGCATAAGCTTTCCTGGGTCAATACCCACTTCTTCGGATGCAAGCAGTGGAAATGTCCAGAGGCAGATATAAATGTGCAGGGAAGATTCAGGCTAGAGATAACGAGGTAAGCTTAATCAGGGAGGGTGAGGCCCTCTTCTAGCAGTTGAGGTGTGAACACCAAGGGAGGAGAAACTGCTTTTGTAGTTGGCTAGCCATTCATAGTCTTTGTTTAGTCCTGAGCTGATGGTGTCAAATTTGCAAATGAACTGAAGCTCTACAGTTTCTCTTTGGAGTCTGGTCCTGAAGTTTTTTTGCTGCAGGATGGCTACCTTTAAATCTTCTATTGTGTGTCCAGGGAGGTTGAAGTGTTCTCCTACAGACTTTTGTATATTGCCATTCCTTATATCTGATTTGTGTCCATTTATCCTTTTGCGTAAGGACTGTCCAGTTTGACCGATGTACATAGCAGAGGGGCATTGCTGGCATATTATGGCATATATAACATTGGTGGATGTGCAGGTGAATGAACCGGTGATGGTGTGGCTGATCTGGTTAGGTCCTGTGATGGTGTTCCTGGTGTAGATATGTGGGCAAAGTTGGCATCGAGGTTTGTTGCATGGCTTGGTTCCTGAGTTAGAGTTATTATGGTGCGGTGTGTAGTTGCTGGTGAGAATATGCTTCAGGTTGGCGGGTTGTCTGTTGGCGAGGACTGGCCTGCCTCCCAAGGCCTGTGAAAGTGAGGGGTCGTTGTTCAGGATGGGTTGTAGATCACTGATGATCCGTTGGAGAGGTTTTAGCTGAGGACTGTAAGTGATGGCCAGAGGAGTTCTGTTGGTTTCTTTCTTCGGTTTGACTTGCAGCAGGAGGCTTCTGGGTACACGTCTGGCCCTGTTAATCTGTTTTCTTATTTCCTCATGTGGGTAGCGTAGTTTTGAGAATGCTTGGTGAAGATCTTGTAGGTGTTGGTCTCTGTCAGAGGGGTTGGAGCAAATACAGTTGTACCTCAGTGCTTGGCTGTAGACAATGGATCGTGTGGTGTGTCCGGGATGGAAGCTGGAGGCATGTAGGTAGGCATAGCGGTCAGTGGGTTTTCGGTATAGGGTGGTGTTAATGTGACCATCGCTTATTTGCACCGTGGTGTCTAGGAAGTGGACTTCCCGTGTAGACTGGTCCCGGCTGAGGTTGATGGTGGGGTGGAAGCTGTTGAAATCGTGGTGGAATTCTTCCAGAGTTTCTTTCCCATGGGTCCAGATGATGAAGATGTCATCAATGTAGCATAGATAGAGAAGGGGCGTGAGTGGACGAGAACTGAGGAAGCGTTGTTCCAGGTCAGTCATAAAAATGTTGGCATATTGTGGGGTCATGCGGGTTCCCATAGCGGTGCCACTGGTCTGGAGGTATATATTGTCACCAAATTTGAAATAATTGTGCGTGAGGATAAAATCACAGAGTTCAGCAACCAGTTGTGCTGTGGCATCATCAGGGATACTGTTCCTGACAGCTTGTACCCCATCTGTGTGTGGGATGTTTGTGTAGAGAGCCTCTACATCCATGGTGGCTAGGATGGTGTGTTCTGGAAGATTACCAATGCATTGTAGTTTTCTCAGGAAATCAGTGGTGTCACGGAGATAGCTGGGAGTGCTGGTGGCATACGGTCTGAGTAGAGAGTCCACATATCCGGACAGTTCTTCAGTGAGAGTGCCAATGCCCGAGATGATGGGGCATCCAGGATTTCCAGGTTTGTGGATCTTGGGTAGTAGGTAGAATAACCCCGGTCGGGGCTCTAAGGGTATGTTGATTTGTTCCTGTGTTAGTGTAGGGAATGTCCTGAGTAGATGGTGCAGTTTCTTAGTGTATTCCTCAGTGGGATCTGAGGAGAGTGGCCTGTAGAATTTGGTGTTGGAGAGTTGTCTGGCAGCCTCCTTTGGTAGTCAGACCTGTTCATGATGACAACAGCACCTCCTTTATCAGCCTCTTTGATTATGTCAGGGTTGTTTCTGAGGCTTTGGATGGCATTGCGTTCTGCACGACTTAGGTTATGAGGCAGGCGGTGTTGTTTTTCCACAATTTCTGCCTGTGCACGTCGGCGGAAGCATTCTATGTATAGGTCCAGACTGTCATTTCGACCTTCAGGAGGAGTCCATGTGAAGTTCTTCTTCTTGTGCTGTTGGTGGGAGGGTATCTGTGTATCTGTGCGATGTTCAGTGTTATCTTGAAAGTATTCTTTGAGTCGGAGACGGCGAAAGTAGGCTTCCAGGTCACCGCAGAACTGAATCATGTTGGTGGGGGTGGTGGGGCAAAAAGAGTCCCTGAGATAGGACAGACTCTTCTGCCGGGCTGAGTGTGTGGCTGGACAGATTGATGATATTGCTGGGTGAATTGGGGGTACCACTGTTGTGGCCCCATGTGGCAGGTAGGATTTTAGACAGCTTACAGTCCTTTTTCCTTTGTAGAGAGGTGAAGTGTTTAATGTAGATCTCCTGTCTTATTTTAGTAAAGTCCGTTTGTGTGGAAGATTGGTTATTTATGAAAGTTTCCAGGTTGGAGAGCTCTTTTTTGATGTTTTCCTGTTTGCTGTATAGGATGCTGATCAGGTGGTTCCTCAGTTTCTTTGATAGTGAATGGCATAATCTCTCACTGTGGTCTGTGCAGTATGTAGATAGCAATGGATTTTTCCATTATTAAATGAAGTGCAATGAAGCTGATTAACCAGATTACCAATTCAAAGTGGAGAAACAATTACTCAAATATTTAGATAGTTATTCAAACCAATCTTTTTAGTGTTTATAATAATAAACGGCCTCTTGCATCTTTGCTTACTACACAATAAAAATAGGAAACTACACAGGCACAGTTGGATTCAAATGACTGTATTTACTAACTATATACAAGCATACAAGGCTGTAGCACCACTACATACCTAGTCTGGCCTTGGTTTCTCTTCCCTCAGGTTGGATCACCTGACCTGCCAACCTAATGTGATTGCTGTGGTGGCTTGCTGCAGTCATTTGGCCCTCCAGCTAAGTCACTAGAGAAAACTGCACTCATTTTGCAATATCTGTGTCCAAAAAACAGAGTCTTCACCCAAGTCTCAAGCTGAGCCCAGCCTCTCTTTCCTGAGGGTCTGTCTTCTCTCCTCAGACCCTACTGGGCTCCTTTTAGTCTCTCTCTTTGCTCTCCATTGAGCAGCAATTCCCAGAACTTCCTATCTGGAATCCACCTCCACAAGCTTCTGTCATATCTCCATCCCAGAATACTCATGGCTGTTCTGGCTCATTTCTAAAACACAGAACATGGTGAGCACCATTAGAGAGCTAACAAGCTATTTAAAGGCAAAAACTACTGGGAATAATTAGCATTACTCAGCTTTTGTCTGTCTTTTTTGGTAGAGTTCAAACATCTTAGATACAGTATAAACTCTGTCAGTGCAAAGCAGACAATCTTGGTTTAAATAACCACCCAAGGACTCCCACTCTGGGAGGGGGGGGTGAAGCCATAGATGGAGTAAGGCCTCCATAGCAGCTCCTACATCATCAGTCCTTCCATCTCCCTTTGTGTGGGACAAGGCTAGGCAGAAGGTGGGCTGTGTGCGTGTGAAACCTATGTTGCAGTGATTCCAATCTGCTGGAACAGTCCTTGAGGGCTACTGGAAACTGGCTGATTATTCCAGGGACCAGAAAATTGTAGAGCAGACCCCAGAATTCAAGAGCTACAAATGAGGCCAGCTTAATCCCACCTTGGTACTCCTTATCCTCATGAACAACTGAGGATCTACCTGGTATTCTCGGTTTAGCAGATTAGCAGAAATAAATACATAGCCTGGGAAAAGTTCATCATCATCTTTCATCAGAGAGATAGAAGAAAAGCAGCTGTATGTATGATATAACCTCATCATTATCTTTTTTTATACACAGGGGGAAAAAATCAAATGAGCATTTGGAACTGTCAAAATGACTGTAGCTGGGAGAGTGACAGCCATCTGATTCACTGACAAAGTCCATCCATTATTGTTAATTCAGTCAAAGGAAGTTTTATAATTAACTGCATCTCAGACTCAAGTGGAGTCCTTGCAATGTGCTTTCATATCTGACAGCTACCATTGCTAAGTGGTACTAGTGGATGGTGATAAGATGAAAAACATCTTTAAAAATGACTTTAAATTATTACTAAACTTGGCATCTAGCAGTGTTGTTGTCATTAATGGTCCTTTACGTGCTTTCATTACCAGCCTCCCTTTGGAGGGTTTTGTGAAGCGGGTGATGATTTTCATAGAGGGCCACCTCCAGGAAGTCGAACGATGGGGTGGCAGTACAAAGTAGGCACACTTCCTTCTGCCACCGTGCTCACACATGGCCAGAAGTGGGTGTTGCTGGCCAGGACTATGGAATAGCTAAAGCAACTAGAGCAGGGGTGGGCAAACTTTTTGGCCTGAGGGCCACATCGGGGTTCCGAAACTGTATGGAGGGCCGGGTAGGGAAGGCTGTGCCTCCCCAAACAGCCTGGCCCCCGCCCCCATCTGCCCCCTCAGAACTCCTGACCCATCCAACTCCCCCTGCTCCTTGTCCCCTGACCTCCCGGGATCCCCCTTCCCTAACGCCACCCCCTATGCAACTCCCCCTGCTCCCTGTCCCATGACTGCCCTGACCCCTATCCACACCCCCTGACAGGCCCCCTGGGACTCCCATACCTATCCAACTGCCCCCTGTCCCCTGACTGACCCCCAGGACCTCCTGCCCCTTATCCAACCCCTCCACACCCCGCTCCCCACCCCCTTACCATGCTGCTCAGAGCACCAGGACTGGCAGCTGCACCACCTGGCCGGAGCCAGCCACACTGCCGTGCAGTCTAGAGCACCGGGGCAGTCCAGCGGCTCTCACAACCGTGCTGCCCAGGAGGAGCTTGCAGCCCCGCCACCCAGAGCACTGGCAGCACAGTTTGCTGAGGCTGCGGGGGAGAGCCGGGGGGCTAGCCTCCCCGGCCAGGAGCTCAATGGCCAGGCAGGACGGTCCCACGGGCTGTAGTTTGCCCACCTCTGAACTAGAGGATATAGTGCTTTAGTGCATAGAGCCTGAAGCACCCCGTAGAACTTAAATTATTCCACTTGTTGGAGTATCTTTATTTCCCTTCTTTGGGGAGAGGGGGGGTGAATCCCCTGAGGAAAAGGGGGCTTGATTGCCATTTGGAAGTGCTATTTTCACCTCCATTAAACAGCAGAAATTTGGCCCTCAATTTAGACCACACACATTTCCAGTGGGTTCTAAATTTGGCCAAACCACTTGTTCTATAAACACCACCAAAGGTTTTTTAAACTGACACCAAGAGGACAAGGAATTTAGTTAAGAAAAATGCTTTTCATGACTTGTTCATGACAAATGACATCTTGGGCACTTGGAAAAATTCTAATATTGGTGCTTTGAAAATTATTATATATTATAAACAAACACGGGTGTATCATAATCTCTGCAAATCTCTAAGGGACAAGAGCTCCTCCAGAAACCATGAAGTGCAAGTATGTCACTGCAGTCACACATCTTGAGGGTATTTCAATGTTTTGGTAAATAAATTCCTTTTGGTCATATGATCTCAATTCATTTTACAGTTCAGACTCATTAGACAAATAAAGTGCTTCCTTAATCTAGGCCATTTTATAAACCCTGCTAGAATCAACACTATAGCTCATCATATATCATATATATGTGTACATTAAATAGTCTGTCTATTCCTAATTAGATCTATAAATGTGAAAGTGAGGGGAAAAGAGCTGAATAGTTCACAATTTATGGTCTATAAACTATAGTAATTTAACTGTGAGGCCTTTGTGTGGGGAAGGCCATTCTATTAAAAATGAAACATCCTCCATTCCTTTCCTTATCTGTAAATGCCATCAAAGACTCTAAATAACCACTGATACTGCAATTCATTATCTATGCATGAAGGAAAGTAGGCTCAAACCATCTGAACTCATTCCACCTATAACCTTAATTTTTTCCAGCAGGTTAGAGTAATCTTCATTATGAAAAGATTCACTCTGCAAAGTAGGCTTTGCAGTTAAAACCTAATAAGAATATATTTTTCCTTCATATTTATATATTCCAGAGGTTCCACTTCACAAATAAATAGAAACTGTGTGTTTGCTTGGCATTGATTTAGTCTAGCCTCTGCAAGAATTTTCATAAGCCAGGATGTTCCTTAATTTATTCCAATAAATGTCTCTACAAGCTTCAAATTCACTCAATTATTTGCATGTTTTACCTCCACCTATTGGAATTCCTGCCAAATTCCAAATTAATTCAATTCACCCGTTTTATGCTCCACAGTTGAACGATAGCAGAATATTGTCTAAATGCTAATCTGATGTTTGTTCAGACACTCATATAGCCTCCATCTCCCAAGAGTTTGACATTTTAATAAATCCTTTAAAAAAAGAATGCTTCCATGTTGATATCTTTGCCATGTTTTACCATTTGCCTATGAAAATAGATTAAGAAACTTTTTCTGCCTCTAGCTCTTTAAACAAAAAAACAAGCTAGGTAAACAGTATTCTTTCTGGAGGAATAAATAGTTTCATTGTATGGAAAAAAACTGCAAAGGTCAAGAGTAAGAATATCCCGTGACAATATAGGAAGATTTTCAAGGTACTATGGCAACATCTATTCAGTAGATATTTCCCTATTTGAGTAATTGCTCAGAGCAGCAAGGTAAAATGCCCACTACTATGTGTTTCAGTATTTTGCAATGAAACAAATTACACACGCTGCAAATTTGAGTCCCATTTGTTTAGTATCGGACCTTCAAATACTACCTGTTTAATCAAATTAAACCAAAATAAATGCATTTTTCCCCATTATCAAAAGAGTGAAACCATTTTGGAAGTTCAGCCATAACATACAAATGAGAAAGTGTTTCCATCTTCCTGTGGTTCTATACAAACATAAATGTCAATGCCCATCTTAAACAAAATAGTTCAGATAAAAGAAAACAAGCGTCATTGCAAAATGTCAATGCAAACCTTCTGGTTAAGCATGTTGGGGAAAACCTTTTTTCAGACCAACAAAATGGAGAGAGTAAGGGCTAGTCTACATTTAGATGATCATAATGGTCCCTTCTGACCTTAAAGTCTATGAGTCTATTTACTGGCTGGATCGGAGGCGTCGGATCGATCTTCTGGGTTCGATTTATCGCGTCTTGTCTAGACGCAATAAATCAAACCAGGAAGTGCTCCCCCGTCGACGCTGGTAATCCAGCTCGACGAACGGAGTAGGCGGAGTCGACGGGGGAGCCTGCGCGCCGCGTGTGGACCCCGGGTAAGTACGTTTTCATTCGAACTAAGGTAGTTCGACTTCAGCTACGTTATTCACGTAGCTGAAGTTGTGTATCTTAGTTCGATGAGGGGGTTAGTGTAGACCAGCCCTAAGGCACTTATGGATGGAAAGAGATAAAAGTGGTTAAGAGGGTGAGACACTTAGGAAGTGAAACAAAGAAAGAAAAGATCAATAAAACCTATTCTGAGACATATAGCAGTAGCCTTGGCATTAGACTTTGAAAATATCAACTATGACTAAGCAACAACAGCAATTTTTTTTTTTTAATAGTGAGCACTATTAAGAATGATAGACCTCAAAGCTCCAATGGGAAAATTCCCACTCCATAAATGACACATCATAGTATACAATTATTAATTAAAAGAGCCGGTAGAAGTATTCAGTATTTTTCTTGTGAAGGACATAGGTTATCTATTTTTCACGATAGCTCTGTGTTACACACTGGGGAAAAATCAAGTACAAACAATTAAAGGAGGCACTACTGGCAGAAGGTTTGAAATACAGCTAAGATTATCATGAAAGGAAATTCTCATCACAAAGGACAAACCTTTACCCTTAAAATTCTCCAAGGCAGAAACCCCAATTTAATCTGAATATGGATTTTAAAGATCAAGAGAAATGGTACAGCATCAAACCACAAAATACATTCCACTTGAGGACAACATCAAAGTGATTTATTAAGCCCTGCTCCCCCAAGCAGAAACATACGAAAGAGGCAGCAGGCACAAGCACTGGGACCATATCCTGAGTAATCCAAAAAGGTATGGAATCTTGAAGTCAGAGGTCTTAAACCTGAAATGACCTCCAAGTGGATGAACCAGTTGCACCTCTGTTCAGTTCCACTTGAAGTCAATGGGGCCCCACAGGGCACAAGGGTTTTGCCAACACAGGAGTTACAGGAGCAGAATTTAGATCACTATCCAGACTCAGTACTGTTAAGGTATTATCTTCTATTGATTTGTGTACATTATCTCAATATAGTCATAGTTGAAGGACCTTTAAGGATGCATGTTTATTGTTAATACCATGACATTTAATATATAATACACACCATTTATAAAAGCAATAATATAAAAAAGTTTTGTTTCAATTGTTCATTGCCTCATAACATGCTTTTATATTTTTTTCAGTAGGGAAGGAATAGATAATAGCTTGTCAAATTATTATAACTGATGAAATAGAAGGGAAAAGGTCTTGAAACCTTTTGTGTGTGTGAGAGATTTGAGAGTGGTCAAGATTCAAATTGTAACCATGTTAGTGTAAGCATGGAAGAACCCAACATATTCATCCCTCTCTTCATCTGTGTTAAAATGTTGTACATAGGTGACTTCCCAGCACTGGCTGTCAGAGAAGCAGGTCCTTAAAAGGGAACACATGCAAAGAAATTAAGGTTGCTGAACAGGATAGATCCACTGGGTCAGCTTCATTTTCTGAAGGGTTCTCAATTTCTCTCTCTTTTGGTCCGGTCCTAAGGGACTTCAAAGTCTCTAAGATTTTTGCCTATGATAGCTTGGATCCATAGCTTGCTCCTACAGCTCATCAGGGCTTAGGATCACCATTGCACACTTCTGATCCACTTTGATGATGGCTATCTTATAGTTATACTCTCTGGGGCTGGGGCTCAAGAGTACACTACAGTTATCACAAATTACAAAGCAATTCATGCCAAGAAGTCTGGATGGATCACAAAGGATTCCAGCTCTGAATATTTCTTCAGTCTTCCAAGAATGTACTATTTCTCATCCTCTGATGTAATAAACTTTCAAGTTTTATTCTTTGCAAATGTATCCCCTTTGGGATTTTTTTAAGTCTCTTGTTCATTTTCTTGCATGTTCAAGGCTTCAATGTTAATATATAATGCAAAGTCTGCAGCCTCATGCAATACTTATCTCTAGATTTGAAGACTATTGCTATTTATCCAAATCTCATTTATATTCTGGAGTCTGGTAGCACCCATACCAGTATCTACCCCAGAGTAAAAAAACAAATTTAGTTTCACATATCTGTTTATGAGACTGACAATTTTTTATCAAGTTTAGATCAGAACAACAGGCATGGGGTGGATCTATCTAGTATTAAATTTATTTTCCTAATTTTAATCACGTGGGATTAATTTGGCTTCATCACATTTTATCTGAACCTGCAGGGGGGGGATTTTTTTTGGCTTTGTTTCCATTTCAATATAGAATACAGTGTGCCATAAGATGGGAAATGATTTGTTATTAAGCTAGAAAAATTCACAAAAATAATCACACAACATCAGTATCAGAAATTACATCTAACAAGAAACATATGGATTTTATTATTCAAACATGATTCTAAGATCTGAACTCTTTAGATCACTGTGTATTTTTGTAGGGATCCACTTTCTTCATACAATGTGTTTTTCACTGGGGTTATCGATACTAGGCTGTCTGAAAATTTCTCTCCATAGCCAAAGCCTCTCCTTGGCTTTGAAGAAAAAATAAAAGAAAAATAAGTGGTCAGTTTCTTTCCTGTTGTATATAGAGAGAAATTGCAAAGAAACAGCTAAATAACTAGTTCGGCAAAAACACAGCAACGTCAAGAAGAGCCATATATCCCTCCTTTATCATATAGCACAAAAGGTTAAATTTTCCTCAGCTCTTGGCTGGAAAGAAAGGTAATGAGCATGCCAATTATTTCCTCAGGTTATACAGACCAATATGAAGATGTTTTGCAGTTTTCAGACATGATAAAGGTGAGCTGAACTGCCCAGAACTTTCATGCTCAAGCTGCCTTCTTAAGTCCAGTTTCTTTACTGCCAGAAGAATCCAATTTGAGTGAAGAAATGCTGTACAATCACAGGTGAGAAATTTCAGTCCATATCCCAGAGATTATCTCTCAAGTTTTGATACCAGTTTAGAGATGGTACAGTAAACAATTTACATATCAACTCTATAGCAAATTAAGAAAATTTTCAATGATAAGAAACCTTTTAATTGCATGGTAGTCATATTTGCACTTTGAAAGAGCACTTGAGGTTATTTCAGATGAAAGCAAATAGGCTAAATTGCAAGACATTCATAAGAGATTACATAAATCTGAAAAATTAAAGCCGTTTATAGGTGAGTTGGCATAAACTGAACTAGCTCTCTATGTATGGATATGACTATTCATACTGTGTTTCTAGGCCAGTTTTCATATTCAGATACACAGCAATTTTAAAATGTTTTCAATAAATGCTTGTTTACATATTGAGAATGGTATTTAATTTTGAAACAGATTTGTGGGGGATTTTTTTAATATTAGTTAATGGACTGGACTTTTCTACAGAGAGTCTAAAAATTAGATTTAGCAAACAGCGACTCAGAGGTTCAAAGAACGAGGAGTACTAATGGCACCTTAGAGCCTAACAAATTTATTTGGGCATAAGCTTTAGTGGGCTAGAACCCACTTCAACAGATACATGGAGTAGAAAATACAGTAGACAGACAGAACAAACATGAAAAGATGGGGGTTGCCATACCAACTCTAACTAGACTAATCAATTAAGGTGGGCTATTATCAGCAGGAGGGAAAAAAATGTGTAGTGATAATCAGGATGCCACAAGTACTCCTCGTTCTTTTTGCTGATACATACCAGCACGGCAACCACTCTGAAACCTGTCAGAGATTCAAGATTCCAGTCTTCTGAAGTAGTGCTTCTGAAGTCAACAATTGAAACTTTTGGTTGCTTGTAATACTGTATTGGACCATTTCATAAATTCTTATTAAGATGAAGGCCCAGTAGCCACCAGTGGTAAATTTTAAATGGAGTTTCACACTGTTGATTAGTTCACCCAATGTAAACAGCAGACTAAAATTTTGTCCGAAAGCAACTTAATCCTCAATACAAAGTTCTGGGATTTGGTGCCAAGAAACGTCAAAATAATCACTTTTTCAGAATTAATGGGAGTTGGAAATTGTGCACAGATAAACTGACTTGAAAAAGACAAGTTGCTGCACTGATTTGAACATGATCTGGGTAGTGAGGCTTCTTCTACTCTAAGTAAATTTTCAAAAGGCACGCTGATGGGAGGATACCTAGGATGCTTAAGAGCCAGTGAGTCAGTAGAAGCCAGGTAGTTTGTTCCCAGTAAACCCAAGGATTAGATTTGTGATCTATTTGGGGTTCAATAAACTATAAAATCACGGTGCCTTCTGCTTTTCAGATGCTTTTTTATATCTTTGAGGGTGGGGAGGACAGTGCAGATGAACCAGTGGCAGAAACAGCTGTAGCAAGAAAGGTAAAACAGTTCTCTCTCCAACCCTTAGATCTTTTGGTGGTTTTTTGGTAATATAAAATTTCTCATGCCCACTCTGATGGAGATTTTTCCATTGCATAAATAGCAAGAATAAAAGGTCTTGACTCTTGAATTATGGATCCAAAATAGTGGCCACGGTGTATTTGGCATCCTGATGGGATCCCAGATGGATTTGTACGTAAGCCCTTGAATCAGTGGATTTTATTACTCAAAATAAAATGAAATTAACTCCTCTGTATAGTTACCTTAAAACATGCAGGTAGCTGAAAAGATTGAGACTATGAGAAGAGTATTTGTCTTTTGCCAGTCATCATACAAAATATAGAAGTAACAGGTTCACTTCAAATGCTTATCTGAAGTGTATCCAAAGATCACTGGGCTAGAACCTGGC
The DNA here is from genome assembly GCA_037349315.1 of Chelydra serpentina. Lineage (NCBI taxonomy): Eukaryota > Metazoa > Chordata > Testudines > Chelydridae > Chelydra > Chelydra serpentina. The sequence continues at coordinate 38,296,149 of JBAIAC010000042.1, forward strand.
TTGGAAATCTTGATAGGATATGCTTTTCACTAAATTTCTGGTATGGGTAAGTGCCTGTTTTTAGCCAGGCTGGAAACCAATTCTTTTTTCTTCTTGATAGCAACAAATGAACTAAAATTGACTCTTATGTCTTTCCCTTTCTGCCTAGGTTTCTCTTTCTAGTAACTTTGTCTCCTTTTATTTGTTTTCACCTTCTCTCTTCCTCCCTCTTCCCTTTCTGACTATGCGACTCTTCTCCATCATCATTTTACTTCAGTCTCTAGCTGTTCTGCTCTTGCTCATTGTTCCTTCTGTTCTCTTTTGCATTGGCAGGCAGCTTAGAGGACAGCACTGGAAATATCACAAGCAGGTATTTCCCCCCCATGATGTTCCATCCAGAATGTCAGCATAAAAATGTTTTCGATTATTTTTCGCCAGTAGGAGAAGACCACCACCAAATCTGGTATACTGCATCCAGTCTATTTTCAACAGACTGCAGACTTAGGCCTGGTCCACACTAGGACTTTTTGTCGAATTTAGCAGCGTTAACTCGATTTAACCCTGCACCCGTCCACATTACGAAGCTATTTATTTTGACATAAAGGGCTCTTTAATTCAATTTCTGTACTCCTCCCCGACGAGGGGAGTAGTGCTAAATTCGACATGGCCATGTCAAATTCGGGTTACTGTAGACGGAATTTGACGCTAATAGCTCCGGAAGCTATCCCACAGTGCACCTCTCCGTGGACGCTCTGGACAGCAGTCCGAGCTCGGATGCTCTGACCAGCCACACAGGAAAAGCCCCGGGAAAATTTGAATTCCTTTTCCTGTCTGTCCAGTTTGAATCTCATTTCCTGTTTGGACTTCATGGTGAGCTCAGCAGCACTGGCAACGATACAGAGCTCTCCAGCGGAGGTGACCATGCAATTGCAGAATAGGAAGAGGGCCCCAGCATGGACTGATCGGGAAGTCTTGGATCTGATCGCTGTGTGGGGCGATGAGTCCGTGCTTTTGGAGCTGCGATTGAAAAAATGGAATGCAAAGATCTACGAGAAGATTTCTAAAGCCATGACGGAGAGAGGATACAGCCGGGATGCAACGCAGTGCCGTGTGAAAAATCAAGGAGCTGCGACAAGCGTACCAGAAGACCAAAGAGTCAAAACGAATGCTCCGGAGCCCAGCCCCAAACATGCCGCTTCTACAAGGCACTGCATGCAATGCTAGGTGGTGCTGCCACCACTACCCCACAAGTGTCCATGGACTCCGACGATGGGGTCTTATCTACGGCCACGTCGTCGGAGGTATTCGCGGACGGTGAAGATGAGGAAGGAGATGAGGAGGACGAGGAAGTCGACAGCGCTTTCAACGCTGATTTCCCCGACAGCCAGGATCTCTTCATCACCCTGACTGAGATCCCCTCCCAACCCTCCCAAGACGGTAACCCGGACCTTGAATCAAGGGAAGGATCAGCAGGTCAGTGTTTTCAACATTTATTTTGAATAGAATAGGCATGGTATGTTAGGAATGGGTTTTTATTGCTTAGTTTGCCCTAAGCGCTTTAGTTTTGAGTTGTTTCCAGTGCACCTACTTGAAAAGTCTGTCAATATGTATGGGGATAGAGGAGAAATCCTCCTCGGAGATCTCCACGAAGCTCTCCTGGAGGTACTGTGAAAGCCTTTGCATCAGGTTCCCGGGTAGAGCGGCCTTATTGTCTCCTCCATGGTAGGAAACTTTTCCACACCAGGCTAGTAGCAGGTACTCCGGTATCATTGCCTTGCAAAGCATGGCGGCATACGGCCCCGGTGTTTGCTAGCATTCACGTAGCATATGGTCTTTCTCTGTCTCCATAATCCTCATCAGAGTGATATCAGTCATGGTGCCCTGCTTTGAATTAGGGGAATTTTAGTATGGGGACTGGTTACCTGTTCCTTTAAATAATTCTACCCGGCGGTTTCCAGCCACGCCGTGGGGGCGGGGAGGCGAACCGTTGAAACTGAGCAGTTCGCAGGCAGGGACCTTTCCCGGGACCAGCCACATGGGGGGGCGGGGAGGCGAACCGTTGAAACTGAGCGGTTTGCCAGCAGCAGGAACTGGCCACCGCTAGGAGCTGTGCTTGGAACATGGTAGTAGGGCGCTGCTGTGAAGTAAGCTCTCAGCAGGCAAAAGTCTACGGCTTACCATGGTCTCCAGATAGCAGAATTCCGGTGTCCAGCCCCGCTTGTGTGATCTGTACACCAAAGACCCCAGACACTCAATATAAAGACAAAATATTCGACCTTGTACTGAGTGCACATGTGATAGGTAGTGTACATGGTCTTGTTCCCAGGGAAAGAGTATAGTCATTGTTCAGGAAAATGTATCTTTGTGAGGAATTCACTCCCTTTCTCCCATCCCACAGCTGCGAGCGTCTCCCGCAATACCGGTGCATCCCCCTCCCAGAGGCTGGCGCAGATCAGGCGGCAAAAGAAAAGGACACGGGACGAGATGTTCTCAGAACCTATGTCCTGTTCCTGAGCCGAGGCGGCACAGCAGACCCAGTGGAGGGAGAGCATGTCGCAGTACCAGCGATCATACAGCGAATGGGAGGACAGGTGGCACCAGGAAGACCAGCAGGTGACTCAAACGCTGCTTGGCATAATGAGGGAGCAAACGGACACGCTCCGGCGGCTTGTAGATGTTCTGCAGGACCGGAGGCAGGACGAAAGAGCTCTGCTCTATGTGATTTCTAACCGCCCTCCCCCGCCACAAAGTCCAATCCCCCCCTCTCCCAAAGTCATGAGAACAAGCGGCGGCAGGGGCTGTGGAAATAATCAGTCCACCCCTGCTGACTTCTCAAGTAGCAGAAGGCTCTCATTCCCCAAGATTTGATGGATCCTTTCCTTCCCTCTGAACGCATGCCATCCTAGCCCCCGTCCAAGTTCCATCCCATAACCCTGCTGTCCTGTAAAGTACTGTTTCCTTGATTTCCTTTTAAAGGACGGTGTGTTTGAAGGGGGGGAAGGGGGTTGGTAATTGGAGACGATAGGCACCTGTACCAGGGTACAGACGGGGACAGGTTCACCAGAATGTCTCACTCACATTGCATTCACTAGGCACCATGGTCATTCTGGGAGGTGGTTTTCATGTTCTGTGTGAGGGGGGGCTCTGTGGGTTTCTGGTTGGGGAGGAAGGTTACAGATTTTTTGCAGCGGTCAGTAGCCCGCATGACAGAGCCACACAGCATGGGATCTGTAACCCCCATCCCCGGCCACAAAGTCACACAGGCCCCCCCTCACAGAGTTCCAAAAAGGAGGGGTGGCAGGCTCCATTTAAACAAGCAGTCCACCACTGCGGACTGCTCTAGGAGCAGGAGCCTGTCATTCCCCGAGTTTGGAAGCGTCATTTCCGTCACTGCACCCACTCCCCAACCACAGTATGCGTCCCAGTTTCAACCCTTTACCGAGAAATCCTTAATAAAGAAGACGGTTTTAATGAAGAAAGTTACTTTTATTTTATTTTTAAAGCAGTGTAGGAAGGTGGGGATGGGTTTTGGAAATTGGAGAGGATAGGCAACATTAACTGGGTAAATAAATATAGGCAGGTTCAGGTTCTGCTTACACAAAAGGTAATAGTCACAGGTTACCCTGCTCGCTCTGGAAGCTAGTTTTCAAAGCTTCCCAGATGCGCAGCACGTCCCGCTGGGCTCTTCTAATCTCCCGGCTGCCTGGCTGCGCGTAATCAGCAGCCAGGCGATTTGCCTCAACCTCCCACCCCGCCATAAACGTCTCCCCCTTGCTCTCACAGAGATTGTGGAGCACACAGCACGCTGCAATAACAATGGGGATATTGGTTTGGCTGAGATCAGAGTGAGTCAATAAGCTTCTCCATCTCCCCTTGAGACGGCCAAAAGCACACTCCACCGCCATTCTGCACTTGCTCAGACGGTAGTTGAAGAGCTCCTTTTCAGTGTCCAGGGCGCCTGTGTATGGCTTCATGAGCCAGGGCATTAGCGTGTAGGCTGGGTCCCCAAGGATCACTATAGGCATCTCCACATCCCCAACAGTTAGTTTGTGGTCCGGGAAGTAAATACCTTCCTGCAGCCGCCTAAACAGACCAGAGTTCCTGAAAATGCGAGCGTCATGAACCTTGCCCGGCCATCCGACGTTGATGTTGGTAAAACGTCCTTTATGGTCCACCAGTGCTTGCAGCACCATAGAAAAGTAGCCCTTTTGGTTAATGTACTGGCTGCCCTGGTGGTCCGGTCCCAGGATAGGGATGTGAGTTCCATGAATAGCCCCACCACAGTTTGGGAATCCCATCGCAGCGAAGCCATCTATGATCACCTGTACGTTTCCCGGGGTCACTACCTTTGAGAGCAGCAGGTCAACGATAGCATTGGCTACTTGCATCACAGCAACCTCCACGGTAGATTTGCCCACTCCAAATTGATTCGCGACTGACCGGTAGCTGTCAGGCGTAGCAAGCTTCCAGAGGGCTATGGCCACTCGCTTCTGGATAGTCAGGGCTGCTCGCATTCAGGTGTCATGGTGCTTCAGGGCAGGGTACAGTAACTCACACAGTTCAAGGAAAGTGCCCTTACGCATCCAAAAGTTTCGCAGCCACTGTGATTCATCCCAGACCTGCAGCACTATGCGGTCCCACCAGTCAGTGCTTGTTTCCCTTGCCCAGAATCGCCGTTCCACAGCATCAACATGACCCATTGCCACCATGATGTCCAGGGACCGGGGTCCCATGGTTTGTGACAGTTGTGTGCCCCTCTCAGACTTAATGTCCTCACGGCGCTTCCGTTGCCTACTCGCCCGATTTATCAGCATCTGTCTCTGGAAAAAGTGGACGATAAGGCGCGAGGTGTTGACAACAGACAGAACAGCAGTGATGATTGCAGAGGGCTCCAGGCTCACGGTCCTGTGGCATCTGCGCTGTCAATTACCAGAAAAGGGCGTGAACTGATTGCCCGCTGGCACTTTCACGGAGGGAGGGCAGGAGTGAGGGTTGAATGAGGACAATTACCATAACCCCCCTCGACACATTTTTTGCCCCATCAGGCATTGGGGGCTCGACCCAGAATTCCAATGGGCAGCGGGGACTGTGGGATAGCTACCCACAGTGCACCGCTTGCAATTTCGACGCTTTCCCCATTACTGTGGACTCACAAAGTCGAATTGATGTCCTTGGTGTGGATTCACACGTTCGACTTTGTAATATCGGTTTCACAAGTTCGGTTTAACTAAAATCGAATTACTCTCATAGTGTAGACATACCCTTAGTGGGGTAGGAGACAGTTCTGATTTTAATCAACTTTGTTCACTCACTCTATTCCTGGCTGTACTGACAATGAACAAAGTATTACAGGCTCAACAACAGACTTTCTGCTCAGCATATTAATATCCTTGGATCAGGAACTATTGTTTTGTTTCCGAGATATCCTCGGATCACAGTTTTATCTATGTAGTTTGGATGCCAAAAATAGAGCTGGTTGAATTAGTCAATATAAATATTTTATCCAGTGAATGTTGCCTTCTGCTCATTCTAAAAAGCCAGTAAATAGCTCAGTTTTATGACTGTGATCATTATTCACAATTGTTCAATCAGTACACCATGTGAACAATTTAGTCTATGGTTTGTCTGTGAAGCTGTCATACGATGAGTATTCTTTATTCATTGTTAGCTATTCACATCAGTCACTTAAGTCAAATCATATTATTTCTGTTCCTTGGTAGAATGACTTAAGTTGATAAACAGGCAGAATCCCCTTTTCTATTAACATATGATCCAAAAACATTTGCAATTGTTCAGCAAATCTATTCTGCAAATAATAAAATGGAGGTTTTCAACACGGCCATGAAAGTACTTCCTGAGTAAACAGGTGCATGAACATTTATTTACAAAGCTTATGTTTACAGGAACATTCTTTCCAGTAAAAAGTGTACATACTTGAACAAGAATGTAAAAACGCTTCTAAATCAATTAAAATCATCTTGTTTTAGTCATATGAATATTTTTTCCTGTATTCACTCTATTCCACAAAACATGACACAAGCTTTTTCTGATAATACCATGTTCCCCATTGTGGGGATACCCACAGACTGCTGACATTAGGCAGCATCTCATGAAGATCATGCTGGTCATCTCGTGCAGATAACTTTTCACACAGAAAAATAAAGATGTGCTTGCAAGCACAATTATAAATGAACTCAACTTTTATATCCAAAATGGCACTCCTTTTAGGATGAAAATTTTAGTACCTAGGACTCCTGGTTTATTTTTATATACAAGTCTACTATTATAGAAGATTAGGGTTGGAAGAGACCTCAGGAGGTCATCTAGTCCAATCCCCTGCTCAAAGCAGGACCAACACCAACTAAATCATCCCAGCCAGTACTTTGTCAAGACAGGCCTTAAAAACCTCTAAGGATGGAGATTCCACCCCCCTCCCCAAGTAACCCATTCCAGTGCTTCACCACCCTCCTAGTGAAATAGTGTTTCCTAATATCCAACCTAGACCTCCCCCACTGCAACTTGAGACCATTGTTTCTTGTTCTGTCATCTGCCACCACTGAGAACAGCTGAGCTCCATCCTCTTTGGAACACCCTCTTCAGGTAGCTGAAGGCTGCTATCAAATCCCCCTCCTCACTCTTCTCTTCTGCAGACTAAATAACCCCAGTTCTCTCAGCCTCTCCTCATAAGTAATGTGCCCCAGCCCCCTATCATTTTCGTTGCCCTCCGCTGGACTCTCTCTAATTAGTCCACATCCCTTCTGTAGTCGGGGGGTGGGGGGGACACGACGGACGACCAAAACTGGACACAATACTCCAGGTGTGGCCTCACCAGTGCTGAATAGAGGGGAACAATCACTTCCCTCAGTCTGCTGGCAATGCTCCTACTAATACCATAGGCACCGACTTTTGTCGGGGCCAGTGGGTGCTCGCGCCCCTGGCCCCGCCCCAACTCCACCCCCACCCCCGTCCCTTCCCCAAATCCCCGCCCCCTCCCCGGGCGCGCTGCAGAAGCAGTGGAGCACCCACCAGGCTCAGCAGCTCCCCGCCAGCCCCACCCCACCCCCCCGCACCCAGTTCACCTCTTGGAGGCTCCGCTGGACGCGAAGCGGAAGGCGCTTTTCTTGGCTCCCTCCAGCTGATCTGCAGCGCCTCGGGGAAGGGGTATGGGGAGAAGGCGGAGACTTGCAAGGGCTTCTGTGGAGGATTGGCAGGGTTTCATGCAGGGTGGGAGAGGAGGGGGTAGACCCAGACAGAAAAGATGTTTTTGTGTTTTGTTGGGGGTGAGAGTCTATCTAAAATTTCTTTATTCTGTGCAGTTAGCAGTATAATGATAAAATTTATATTTTTAAATCTTTTAGTAGTAAAGATTTTAAAACACTAAGTAATAAAGAATCACATAACAGATAAAAACACCAAGTTATATTGACTCATTTCAATTCTTAGATAAGGATAGGGTGGATTTTAGATTTTTATCAGTAATTTTGTTTGGGTTTAAAGGACAGTGAGATGACTGCCTTGTAGCATCCTTGTTAGGTTCAGATAAATTAATAAATGGTGACTAGATAACTGTAAAAAATTGCATATTTTTCTTATTTTTCAAGATTTGCAGGTTTCTCCTTGACAAGAATACCCAATATTTTCTTGATTCATCAGCCAAAATGACAGGTATACATTCATTTTGACACTTTACAGCTATAAGAAGTAATAAAATAATGTAAGGCCATTCACAGAGTGCATAGTACACACTGCATCCACTGTACCTTAAAAAGGACCTAATTAATGTTAGTGATCTTCACTCATAATACCATTAAGGTTACCATAACAGCACTTTTTTGTAAATTATAATACATTTTGGCTAATGGCTAATATATGTTAACCCTGATTCAGTACAGAACAGCTGGGTGCATTTTGTACAGACATCACAAAATAACCCACAATTACCAAATTTTTCAGAAAGCATTTACAGGACACATTTATAGAATATGGTCAGTTTAATATGCTTCTATCAGGAAAAAAAGCAGATTAGTATTATGCTTTCCATAAAGTCTTCCTGAGGGAGGTGAAAAAATATTTTTAATGTGTATTTTTATGATAGCTCTTCTATTGCTCAACAAACACATTTAAAAATAGCTACAATATAGCTCTCCTCCAGAGAGCCTTGATTTCCCATAAACAGCATGTGCTACAGTTACTACTGGATTTGTGCAGAATTATCATATATGACAAAAGTAATAGTTCAACAAAATTTGGGGAACAGTTTTGGCCAAAATGGCTGCAATTCACCTAGTAGGACATTACTGTGGCTTCTGCCTACGCCAAGCATACTTTTGACCTTTGATTCCTCCTTCTATAAAGCTTTTATACATGCTCTGCCTCTCCACCTACCCAAAACATCCATCCTAATCCAGCACATTTCACTGTTAGGCCAGAAGACTAGTTGCTAGCCTTTCTGATGAACTGGAATCTTTGCTGCTTGGCTGTCTGCTCTGGGATTTGGGGAAAAAGAGGAGAGCCACTCTCCAAGAATTTTGTCCTTTTAAAGTTTTACATTTCCCTAATCCATTGTTTTCATAATTTCTGTATAAATGCCAATGCCTACTTTACTCTGTATTCCTGAAATGTACTGACTATGGTGAGCAATCACCTCACCTTCAGCAAAGAGTTTCTGTAGCACCCAATAAAAGCTTCTTCTCACCATCTCTTGTTAAGGCCATTCTCTGGAACCGAGTGAAGGTCAGGCCACATAAAAAACACCAGCTGAGCACTTACCCTGCTTCCTTGGTGTCCAGACATAATGGTGTGAAAAACAACAGAAATGAGTGCCAAAGCAGAAAGGGAGTGCCTCCAGAGAACAGAATTTAAGGCTACACAGACAGGCCTGAGTTAACACAGCAGCTATCAGTGGATGCAAGCTTTCACAAATTCACACACACACAAATCCAAAGTATGAAATTATCCCATTGAATAAAACAATACTATGCAACCAGAGCTAAGTACAGTTCAAACAAATACAATACTTTGTATGTCAGAATGAATGACAAATAGTACCTGGTGGTACATAATAAAAATATAATACTAAGCAACACAGTCTAAGTGAGCTCAAAACCAGAAGGCCTCTGAATTTCTTAGTAAAAATCTAAATGAAACCATAAAAAGGTTCTTAGAATATTTTACAGTTACTCCTCACTTAAAGTCGTCCCGGTTAACGTTGTTACGTTGCTGATCAATTAAGGAACATGCTTGTTTAAAGTTGTGCAATGCTCCCTTATAAGGTTGTTTGTCAGCCGCCTGCTTTGTCCACTGATTGCAGAAAGAGCAGCCTGTTGGAGCTAGCTGGTGGGGGCTTGGAACTAGGGTGGACCGGCAGCCCCCCTATCAGCTCTCCGCTCCCCTAAGTTCCCTGTGTGGCAGCCGCCCAGCAGCCTATCAATCGCCGGAAGTTCAGCTGTCTCTCCCCCCACTGCCACATGCTGCTCCTGCCCTCTGCCTTGGAGCTGCTCCCCGGAGCCTCCTGCTTGCTGTGCGGGAGGAGGAAGAGGACGGCTAATGTCAGGGTGTCCTCCTCCCCCCTGCTCCTGCCCCCACTTACCCCATTTCCATAGAGCGGGGGGGGGGGGCGAGGGACGGGGACACACGACAGGGCTCAGGACAGAGGGAGCTTGCTGGCAGCAGGGGCTGTCTCAACTTGCTGATCTACTTTAAAAGGCAATGTACTTAGAGTGAAGTCAGTGTACTTAAAGGGGCAATGCGCATCTCTCTCTCTCTCTCTCTCTCACACACACACACACACACACCTCAGTGTGAGAGGTTACATTAACAACGTGTTAACTCTTGAAGGCTCAGTTGTTCTAGTTCATCATTTAGCAGTAAGGCATTCCCTGAAGCTTCAAAATCATCATTGCTGTGTACAGGATTAAATTGTTTAAAACTGTGTGTGTGTGTGTCCACACACACACACACACACACACACACACACACACACACACACACACACACACACACACACACACACACACACACACACTGTCTTGTCTGGAGAAAAACAATTCCCTGGAACTTAACCCCCCCTATTTATATTAATTCTTATGGGGAAATTGGATTCGTTTAACATCATTTCGCTTAAAGTCGCATTTTTCAAGAACATAACTACAACGTTAAGCGAGGAGTTACTGTATTTGACAAATAAATGTTTTCTTTATCTCATCAAATATAATAAATTACCACAAATTGAATCTTTTTAATGTTTCAGTTTAGGAGATCGAACCCATCCATTTAGACATGTAGGACAAGCCAAGTGTTCAACATTATTTCAAGATTTATGTCACGTTTACCTTAACTGGACAATATTCAGTGCAGAACAGTATGTCAGCAGCCTCTGCACTGTCCAGTGCGCTCCAGCTGTACTTTCTTTAGAATCCACTGTATGACTGTTTGCACCAACCTCTTCCAGCTAGGGTGACCAGATGTCCCTATTTTATAGGGACATTCCCGATATTTGGGGCATATTCTCTATAGGCACCTATTACCCCCCACCCCTGTCCTGATTTTTCACACTTGCTGTCTGGTCACCCTACTTCCAGCCCTCCTCTGTTAGCCTGACTCCCTCAGCACTCTGTCCTTCCTCCATCCTCTCCTTATTTCCCCTTCCCTTCTTAAACCCTCTCAATTGCCTCCCTCCTTCTCACCTACATCCTTTCCTCAATTAACTCGTACTCTCCTGACAAACCTCCTCATCCATCTCATCCTCCATAAAACACACAGTTTTTTTGAAGAGGGAACTAACAAAATGCATGCCAATCTTCACCCGGATCACTGTCTCTCCCTATGTCTGTACAACACCTAGCACATTTTAGTGGATACTGCATTAATAATAGTTCCTGATAAAGCAAATCGAGCTGAGAAAACAACATAAAAATCTGCAAAAGGGATTTTCAATAATGACTAGACTGCACTGTCATCTGCTGTTTAATATCAGATGGAAAGAACTAGATTGAAGCGAGAATTAAAAATGAAATATCGTTATAAAATGGTGACAAATCCAGAAGCAAAAGTGAAGCAAGAGGTTCTTGGGAACATATGTTACAATCACCAGATGAAGAAAAGATGATGTCTCAGAAACTGGATTCAAGAATCCATCAATAAGTTTAGGCTTGAAATTAGGCGAAGGTTTCTAACCATCAGAGGAGTGAAGTTCTGGAACAGCCTTCCAAGAGGGGCAGTGGGGGCAAAAAACTTAACTGGCTTCAAGACTGAGCTTGATAAATTGATGAAGGGAATGGTATGATGGGACTGCCTACAATGGCACATGGCCCATTGGCAACTGCCAGTAGCAAAAATCCCCAACACCTGGAGATGGGATTCTATATGGGGAGGGCTCGGAGTTGTTATAGAGAATTCTTTCCCAAGTATCTGCCTGGTGGGTCTTACCTACATGCTCAGGATCTAACTGATCGCCCTATTTGGGGTCAGGGACGAATTTTTCCCCCCAGGACAGATTGGCAAAGACTCTGGGGGTTTTTCACCTTCCTCTGCAGCATGGGTCACTTGCAAGTTTAAAATAGTGCAAGTGGTGAATTCTCTGTAACTTGAAGTCTTTAAACCATGATTTGAGGACTTCAGTAACTCAGTTAGAGGTTAAGGGTCTATTTCAGGAGTGGGTGGGAGAGGTTCTGTGGCCTGTAATGTGCAGGAGATTGGACTAGATGATACCGATGGTCCCTTCTGACCTTAAAGTCTATAACTCAGAGGAAAGCAATTCTGTAATACCAGATCCACAACACAGTGAAGATCTGAAGTAGGGCCCCATGCCTGCAGACTCTAATCCACATGTTTAACTTTAAGCGAGTAGTTTCACTGAAATCAACAGAACTACTCATGTACTTTAAGTTAAGCATGTGTAAATATTTGCAAGATTGATGCCTAAAACTATTTTCAGGCCATTTCTAAAGTTAAAGAATCTGATGAGAAAATACCTGTATATTTTAAGGAGTTTTCATATGACCTTCTCTCAAGAATATTTATGTGCAGAAAACACATGCACAAACCCTTTTATAGCACTGACTAGCCAGTACATTAAATAAGTAACATGTACAGAATTTCTTGGGATAGATTCTGACCAGCGATGTATGGCAGTCCTTCTCAACTGGGGTACATGTCCACTGGAGGTATGCAGAGGTCTTCCAGGGGGTACATCAACTCACCTAGATATTTGCCTAGTTTTACAACAGGCTACATGGAAAGCACAAGTGAAGTCAGTACATACTAAAATTTCATACAATGACTTGTTTATGCTGCTCTATAGACTATACCCTGAAATGCAAGTACAATATTTACATTCCAATTGATTTATTTTATTATATCGTAAACAAGTACAGTAAGCAATTTTTCAGTAATAGTGTGCTGTGACACTTTTGTATTTTTATGTCTGATTTTGTAAGCAAGTAGTTTTTAAGTGAGGTGAAACTTGGGGTATGAGGACAAATCAAACTCTGGAGAGGTTTAGAACCACTGCTATCTGGTACTCCCAAACTCCCAATTTTGTGCCTCTTAGGGTAGGTCTACACTTACCCGTCGCGTCGGAGGCGTCGGATCGATGTTCTGGGTTCGATTTATCGCGTCTTGTCTAAACGCGATAAATCGAACCAGGAAGTGCTCCCCCGTCGACGCTGGTAATCCTGCTCCACGAACGGAGCAGGCAGAGTCGACGGGGGAGCCTGCGCACCGCGGTGTGGACCAGGGGGGAGTACTTTTAAGTTCGAAATAAGATACTTCGACTTCAGCTATGTTATTCACGTAGCTGAAGTCGCGTATCTTACTTCAAATTTCCGGGCTAGTGTAGACCAGCCCTTAGATAGAGGCTGTTCAGAATTCTGCTGGGAAACATAGTTCTTACTCCCTCCTTGGGTCCCTGCAGATGCTAGGTGCCTGAAATGGTGAATACGGGCAGTGTGAGGATGGGACATATTTCCATACCACACTCTGTATGGATAGAACTCACTGAGAACTTTTCAACAAAATGTTTTTCAGCCAGAAAATGCCAATTTATTGAAACTAACGTTCTGCAGAAATGTATCCATTCCAGCAAAGCCTTTATCAGAAGCATTTCTCAGGTCCAGGATGGAATTTCTAGGGGAGGTTGGCACACAAAGAGGAAAAAAAAGACCACCGGCACATTGAGATAACCAAGCACCTGGGTCGTCGGGTTTGTTTGGGGGCTTTTTTTGTGGGGAGGGGGAGAGAAATGCTGTGAGGTTCATGGACCCCTACAGTAGATCAGATTAGATCTGGTCAAGTGAGTCAAAATTCTTCCTGAGACTCTAAGTGCTACACATCCTCAACCATCAGTGCTCCTGATGGCAGATTGGACAGACACTAGCCCTTTGTAAATAGAGAAAAATACTAAGAGACGGTAAAAACATATACCGGTTCCCTTTGAATTCATAAAAAATTATAACTCCCATGGCAATGTTATCTCTATGGAAATATTCAACAGATCTATGTAATACACCTCATACACCAGGTACAGTATCTTTATTGCACTTGCTATGGAAACTTTGAGTACTTTGTTTTCTTTTTAATATGGTTGCACTCATATTGGAGGCGTGGGGTATACTATTGACCTTTTTATTCAGGGAAGAAAATCAATTTTAAAAAGCTAAAGGGCTCACTCCTGCAAACATTTACTCATGCAAATAAATCAACAGGAATTGTTCTTCAAGGTGGTTATTTGCATGAGTAAGATGACTTGCTTATGCCTAATGCTTGCAAGATTAGGCAGAAAATCAGCAGTGAAATAGAAAAGACCATTCAAGTCGGCCAAGAAACTGATTTTTTTTAAAGACAAGGCAAAAGGTGGCAAAGATTACACAGAGATAAGCTTGATATCAATTTAACAAACAGTCATGGCTGACGGACACTTCAATCTCATTGCAGCTAATCTTAGCAAGAAATTCTGCTTGCAGTAAATCTTCATGTTCCTATTGTGAGCCAATAAATGCAAATGAGAATACTTGGATGCAGGCCAAGTTTTATTTATAATGGATTCAGGCCAAAACAAAAACAAAAAGATGCTATAAACTGCTTTTAGGATCAGAGAGGTAATTGTTACTGAAGGTATACCAATCTGCCATTGATCAAAACCTAATAACTCTCTAATAAGCTTGAGTACTAAATAAACATTTGGTTACAGTTGGATATTTTCCTCCACTTTCATCTCTTTAAGAAATAAAATTAAAAAAAAAAAAAAGATGAGGAAAATCAAAATCCCCTGAGATGAGACATAGATGACATTTATAGTGTACACACACTGTGATATTTGTTAAGGTTTTACAGTTATGAATCTTGAAGTCTGAAAAGGTAGGTTTTTACTGAGAGGGAACCACATTCTGAAATCCTTTGAACATGCTTAAAATATCACGGGTCCCAAATTATGCGAAGGGAAACTGAATCCTGTTAGGTTCAAGTTCAGAGCTGTGCCCGTTTTGTTCATCAGAGCAGTCTGAAAGTTCATTTGATGAGAAGCTCTTCTCACCATGTGAATAGACTGTGAAATGTGGATATTGGAAGGGAGCCAGTACATGGGCAAACTGGTGAGCAGAAAAATACTGCAGGGGTCCTCTTCAACTTTTAGTCATTTTATTGTTCTTTAATGTGGCTTTGGGTAGAGCTTGCTTGACGGGGGAGAAGCAGCAGAAAGGTCAGGCTTTTTTCTACAACACTGGCATTAGAAAAAGCATACACACTGTAGTCAGACACTTAACTCGTTTTTTCTTTGTGGCTGTAGGGCTATTTCATGTAGTATAGCATAGATAAGCATTTTCAAACGGTTTAAAGCAAGCTTTCAGTTGATATACTACTGTTAAATTGAGCTAAATGAGATTAAATTTAATCTGGTAATGTGAATGTATAACAATCTGTGTAAAACAGGTAAGAAGGCAAAACTACCTTACATCATATAGAAAGATATGAACTACTGCACCTCATTTCTGCTTTGTTTCAATTCATGCTCCATTACATGCAATACTGAAGTGAACATACTAGTGTGATTATTGTAACTGGCAATGATGGAATACTGCATGAAATGTCAGATATGAGAGATAAACTATATAAACTGCAGCTGAAAATTTCAAGGCCATACACTAGGAGACAGGCCAAAGGAATCTCTCATTGGCTAGCTAAATGTCACCACATTCTCCCTTCATGTTCTCCCACAATCTCCTATCCCACACCTACTCAATTTCCCTCTTTTGCCCCTCAGTGTTTCTTAACATTTATTTTGTCTTCTTTAGCCCCATTTCACTGCTTCTGTAGTCTCAGTCTGCCTTTTCCGATACAGATGCCTGCACACCTCTCAATCTTCCTTCCTCTTTGCTTATTTTGATTATTGTAGTTGGGTTTTATTTAAGCAAAGCATTTCAAAGCACAATAGCAAGTGTGCTATACATTTTGTAAAAGGTAGTTGTAACACGCACCCTATTACAGCTTTCTGCTATTAAATCTTCAATGGGAGTGGGGAGAGATTGTGACTTGTGAAGATTGTGAAGGTTCCTTGGTGACTTTATAATCATTGTGTATGCATTACACCAACTAAACTACACCTTTATAGCTCAAAAGATGACAACAAAAGACATTTTTCAATCTTACAACATTCACATAAATTCTAACAGCTCAGTCATTCCGCTCTTTATACAAATGTGGCTTGAATATTTAAAACACAGCACTGTTACTTATGGGAAATGCTAGAACAGATGTCTTGTGGTTGTAATTAGAATAAGTCATTTTGGGGCCTGATTCAAACCTATCTTACTCCAATTTTATAGTGTTAGTTATAACATTGATTTACACCAGCCTCAAATGAAATCATAATGGGGTCCTGTGATGGTGTATCCCATAAGGCTTTATGGGGAGAGGCTTATAAATGTATACATGACGTACCTGGAATATGTTTTATGCTACATGTGCCATGTAACATATCTCTGTGAAAGTTACGACCTACTGAATCTATTCCTCCTGTTTGTATGCATGTATCATAGTTGTAGTTGGAGTTATGAATATTGGTTTTATATTTCCTGGTTTTGTACATGGCCTTTGTAAGAGCCTGGGATCATGTCTTGAGAAAGGTATGTGCAAGACAGGTATGTGCATGTAAAGAGACCAATCAAGAAACCCTTACACAGACAATAGGAGGTGCAGACCCCAACCCACATCTGGGCCTGGCCAGGAATGCAACTGGCTGGACTGGTTAGGGTGCATGGACATGTGACTTGCCCATGTGATCCCAAAACTCCAGGGTAAGATGATGCTACACAGGGAGTGGGGGAAAGGCTATTTAAACCCTTGGAAGACCCCTCCATGTTGTCTTCAGCTGGCTAAAGAGAGGCTCTCCACCCCCCACCCCCCCGCCCCCCAAATACATACCTGAAAAAGACTGAACAAAGGACAAAGACAATAGGGGGTGTGAGCGATTGCTGGACCCAGGCGAGGAGTTCTACAGCCTGTAAAAGGAAGAACCTGGAGCTGGTGAGGTTTTTAGATCTGTGTTAAGTTTGATTAGACATAGACGTGCGTTTTATTTTATTTTACTTAGTAATTCACTTTGTTCTGTCTGTAACTACATGGAATCACTTAAATCCTACTTTCTGTACTTATTAAGTTACCTGGAGTGCGTGTTGGTACCTGGGGAGTGCAAACAGCTGTGCATATCTTTCTATCTTTGAAATAGAAGGCGAACTATTTATGAGTTTACCCTGTATAAGCTTTATACAGGGTAAAACGGATTTATTAAGGGTTTGAACCTCATTGGGAGTTGGGCACCTGGGTGTCAAAGGCACGGGCACTTCCTGAGCTTCTTCCAGGCAGGCCTGCGGCTGTTAGGGGACGTGGCTCGGACCTGGGTCTGTGTTTGCAGCAGATCAGCGGAATCTGGCTCAAAACAGACAGGATTCGGGAGTCCCAAGCTGGAAAAGGCAGGAAAGCAGGGGCAGAAGTAGCCTTGGCACACCAGGTGGCAGCACCAAGGTGGTTTCTGTAATCCCAACCCGTCACAGGCCCCAATATTTTTGCAAGAAACAATACCTTTCTCAAATACTCTATAATAAGAGATGATGAAAGAGAAGCTCAGATGGTTTGAGATGTCACCAGATATTTTTATATTCTTTCAGTTTCCATATTTGTTTCACGTAAGAAAGAAATCTTAAAAAAAAAAAAAAAAACTAAAACAGAAAGTGGAGGGACATTGTGCAGTATAGGAGAGTGTTGGGGCAGTGGTATTCTTACCTGTTTCAGTTGTTTTCACTTCATTAAATCAATGTCCTGTTACTGAAGTTCATTGTTCATGGAGAAGAAAATACCACAAGATGCCTAAAATTAAATCTAAAACTTCTGTTTCTATTTTAATTAAACTGAAATCTATACTGAAATCTAATTCTTCTAAACATATTTTAAAAGCAGTTACTTCTGCATAGTCCTAGTTTTTAGCACCATTGTCCACTCACCCACATGAATGAGCCCTCTTCTGAACCCAACACACCCTAAAGGAATACCCCCTCTTTCTGAGAGGTTCAACAGAGGTTTATCATGTAATAACTGATAGTTCAGATTTCATTAATCACATTGGATAGAGAAGTAGACAAAACTGGCAAGACTGAATAAGCTACAAGTGAAAGTAACCTTTATGGACAAACAGCTATGGGGTTTTAGGGAAACCAGGTGAACACATTTAATGCAAAGATAGATCACTGTTTTAACCAAAAGAGAATTATCTTAAATCTGCAAGACTGCTGTAGTGTGCTTTCACAAGAGAACTAAAAAATAGAACATTGTGATCTTTAGCAGGCAGAGGTTAAAATTATTATTTTATCTATTAAACAGTTATGAGCATCATCATCACATATATAAGACATTTCATCTGAAGATTTCAAAATGTTTGAAACAAACAGCCCAAATTGTGAACCCCTTACTCAGACTGGGTAGATGGAATTGTGTGTATAATTGCTCACCAAAGTGAGAAGTTTGCAATCTGGCCCTAACTGTTTAAACCTCCCAGCACTCCCGTGAAACTGGGATGATTAATATTATTCCTACTTTAGGGCAAGGGGACCTGAGGCATAGAGAGGTTATGTGCTTTACCTAAGGTCACACAGTGTCAGCGGCATGACTACCACCCATGCGTCCTGACTCCCTGTGTCAACAGTTGCCGACATTGCATTACACAAGTCAATTTTTTTTTACCACCATTATTTATGGGGATCAAAAGTAAAATCAGATCCATACTGAACACTATTATAAATTTACCCAATAATAGAAAGGATGATCTCCAAAACATACTAGAAAAAGAATCTGTGAACACTGTATGAAAGAGGTCTTGACTGCGCTTTATAAAATGTGAGTAAGATGTGTGAAGCCAAGTATGAAAACACTATCATTCCCTGACAAGAGTGACCTGATCTTAGCAAAGTGCAGCGGCTCATGCCATTGAAACGTATGTTATTGGACAGTGGTACTAAAGGACTATACTGTATCTTGGTTTACCAAGGTTGCAGCAACAGTGGTGGATAAGAATTACCATTTGCTGACTCGGAAGTTACCAAAGGCTATTTTTCTAGCCCTGTAGGCAGTTGGAGATGTATGAAAAAGAGCCAGGCACAAATTAGGAAATACTGTATGCTGCTTCCACTGCCATTCTTCCCACCTTCACTGCCAGGATTTGTAACATTATTTCCTTTCTTGTGAAGTCCACAAATCCCAGGCATAATGTAGTTTTCCACAGCAGGGGAAGACTGTGAAGCAGGGGAAATACATGGGTGCCTAAACTAATCCTTTTTTGCCTCCATGAAATTTCACCACAGCTATTTATATTTTGAAAAAGGAAATAATAGATTAGATCAGCTTTAGCCAGGACACACACTGGTTTTTCATATCAGTGATGCAATTTGATAGCTGTTTGACTCCACGAGAATAAATGGAGTCAGAACACACACGCTGATTTTTTTAAAGTAAATCTTATGAAGTAGCCTTTAAAAGGGCTTTAAAGAAGATAATACTTTATGAAGACAAGACAATCATCTTGTCATCATATTTTAGGGCCTGAAGTAGGGTAACAAGGCAGAATAAAAATGATAAAAAGCTGTGAGCACTAGCATTTAAGGGTATGTCTACACTACGAGACTAGTTCGATTTTTCTTAAACCGAACTTGTGAAACCGATATTGCAAAGTCGATCGTGCGAATCCACAGCAAGGACATTAAATCGAATGTGTAAGTCCACAGTAACGGGGCAAGCATCGACACTGCAAGCGGTGCACTGTGGGTAGCTATCCCACAGTTCCTGCTGCCCACTGGAATTCTGGGTGTAGCCCCCAGTGCCTTCTGGGGCCAAAAATGTGTCGAGGGTGGTTATAAGTAGATGTCGTCATTCGACCCACACTCCCGCCCTCCCTACGTGAAAGCGCCGGCGGGCAATTAATTCGCGCCCTTTTCCGGTGATTGACAGCTCGGACGCCACAGGACAGCGAGCATGGAGCCCTCCGCGATTATCGCTGCTGCTCTGTCCGTTGTCAACATCTCACGCCTTATCGTCCACTTTTTCCACAGGCAGATGCAGAGAAATCGGGCGAGGAGGCAACGGAAGCTCCAGGAGGACATGAACTCTGAGAGGGGCACAGACCTCTCGCAAAGCACGGGACCGCGACCCGTAGAATTCATGGTGGCAATGGGGCACATTGATCCTGTGGAATGGCGATTCTGGGCAAGGGAAACAAGCACTGACTGGTGGGACCGCATAGTGCTGCAGGTCTGGGACGAATCCCAGTGGCTGCGAAACTTTCGGATGCGTAAGGGCACTTTCCTGGAACTTTGTGAGTTGCTGTCCCCTGCCCTGAAGCGCAAAGACACCCAGATGCGAGCAGCCCTGACTATCCAGAAGCGAGTGGCCATAGCCCTGTGGAAGCTTGCAACTCCTGACAGCTACTGGTCAGTCGCGAATCAATTTGGAGTGGGCAAGTCTACCGTGGGGGTTGCTGTGATGCCGGTAGTCCATGCAATCGTTGACCTGCTGCTCGCAAAGGTAGTGACCCTTGGAGACGTGCAGGTGATCATAGATGGCTTTGCTGCGATGGGATTCCCAAACTGCGGCGGGGCTATTGATGGGACACACATCCCTATCCTGGGACCGGACCACCAGGGCAGCCAGTACATTAACCGAAAGGGCTATTTTTCTATGGTGCTGCAAGCACTAGTGGACCACAAAGGACGTTTTACCAACATCAATGTCAGATGGCCGGGCAAGGTTCATGATGCTCGTGTTTTCAAAAACTCTGGTCTGTTTAGACGGCTGCAACAGGGTGTTTATTTCCCGGACCGCAAATTCACTGTTGGGGATGTGGAGATGCCTATAGTGATCCTCGGGGACCCAGCCTACCCGCTAATGCCCTGGCTCATGAAGCCATACACAGGAGCCCTGGACACTGAAAAGGAGCTCTTCAACTACTGGCTGAGCAAGTGCAGAATGGTGGTGGAGTGTGCTTTTGGCCGTCTGACAGGGCGTTGGAGAAGCTTACTTACTCCCTCCGATCTCAGCCAAACAAATATCCCCATTGTGATTGCAGCGTGCTGTGTGCTCCACAATCTCTGTGAGAGCAAGGGGGAGACATTTATGGCGGGGTGGGAGGTTGAGGCAAATCGCCTGGCTGCTGATTACGCACAGCCGGACACCAGGGCGATTAGAAGATCACAGCGGGACACACTGCACATCCGGGAAGCTTTGAAAGCTAGCTTCCAGAGCGAGCGGGGTAACCAGTGACTGTTACGCTTGTTTAAACAGAAGCTGAACCTGCCCCCGTTTCTTTACCCAGTTTCTGTTGCCTATCCTCTCCAATTACCAACCCCCTTCCCCCCCTTCATTCAACGCTTTAAAAGTATAATAAAGGAAAAATTGTTTATTAAAACCATCTTTATTAATGATTTCTCGGTTAAGGGTTTAACCTGGGGCGCATACCGTGGTTGGGGAGCGGGTGGAGTGTTGGAAAGTACGCTTCCAAACTCGGGGACTGACATGCTCCCGCTCCCAGAGCAGTCCGCAGTGCTGGACTGCTTGTTTCAAGGGAGCCTGCATCCCCTCCTATTCGCAACTGTGTGTGGTGGGGCCTGTGTGACTTTTTGGCCGTGGATTGCAGCCACAGATCCCCTGCTGCATGGATCTGTCATGCAGGCTATCGCCGGCCGCAAAAGATCTGCAGCCACCCTCCCCCACCAGAAAGTCACAGAGCCCGCCCCCCCCCCCCCCCCCATTGAGAACATGAAAACCCCCTCCCAGAATGACAAGTGTGCCCAGTGCACGCAATGTGAGTGTGACTTTATATTGAACCTTTCCCCCTGTCTGTACCCTGGTTCAGGCGCCTGTCTTCTCCAATTACAAACCCCCTTACCCACTCCCCCAAAACCAAACCGTCCTGTGAAAGAAAGTCAGGGAAACAGCACTGTACAAAACAAACATTTTTATTAAGGGGGGCATATTTTGTAGATGAAACCTAGGCAGGGAACTGTTTTGGGGTGCGGTTGGAGGGAAGGAAAGGACCCATCTAAAGTTTTGGGAATGAGAGCCTTCTGCTACTGGAGCAGTCTGCAGGGGTGGAGTGAATATTTCCATGGCCCCTGCCTCCCCTCGTTCTAGTGACTTTGGGTGAGGGGGGGATTGGACTTTGTGGCGGGGGAGGGCGGTTGGAAATAACATACAGAGGGGCTCTTTCCTCCTGTCTCCTGTCCTGGAGAACGTCTACCAGGCACCGGAGCGTGTCCGTTTGCTCCCTCATTAGTCCCAGCAGCATTTGAGTCGCCTGCTGGTCTTCCTGCCGCCACCTGTCCTCGCGAGCTTCAGCCCTCTGCTCCCATTTGCTGACTGCTCGCTCGGACCTTGAGACGTCCTCTCTCCGCTGTGCCGCCTCCTTTCGGGAACAGACCATCAATTCAGAGAACATGTCATCCCGGGTTCTCTTTTTGCGCCGCCTGATCAGCGCAAGCCTCTGGGAGGGTGATCCACGGGTAGGGCGGGAGACACTCGCAGCTGTGGGATGGGAGAAAGGGAGTGAATTCCTCAGAAAGATACTTTTTACCGAACAATGCCTATACTCTTTCCCTGTGAATAAGACCAAGCACAGTACCTATCACATGTCCACTTACTACAAGGTCGAATATTATGTCTTTATCCTGAGTGCCTGGGGTCCCGGTGTACAGATCCCACAAGCGTTGCTGGACACTGGAAATCTGCTCTCTGGAGACCATTGTAAGCCGGTGCCTTTGGACTGCTGAGAGCTTACTTCACAGCAGTGCTCTACTCCCATGTTTCAATCACAGTTCCTGGCAGTGGCCAGTTCCTGCTGCTGCCCAAACCGCTCATCTACAGCGGCTCGCCTACCCTTCCCCCCCCTCCGTGTGGCCAGTCCTGGGAACTGAACGGGCCCGCGAACCGCTCTGTTTGAACGGCTCGCCTACCCTTCCCCCCCCTCCGTGTGGCCAGTCCTGGGAACTGAACGGGCCCGCGAACCGCTCTGTTTGAACGGCTCGCCTACCGTTTCCCCCACTCCCCGTGGCCGGTCCTGGGAACTCTTCCTGCCTGCGCACCACTAAGTTTCAATGGTTAGCCTCCCAACTCCCTCCCCCCCGCGTGGATGGAAACCGCCGGGTGTCTTTCTTTAAAGGGAAAATGAAGCATTCACTATACTAAAGAAACCACTCATTCAAACCAGGGCACCATGACTGATATCACTCTGATGAGGATTACGGAGACAGAGAAAGACCTCATGCTGCGTCAATGCCAGCAAACCCCCCGGGGCCGTATGCAGCCATGCTATGCAAGGCAATGATACCAGAGTACCTGCAGCTTGCATGGCGCGGGAAAGTATCCTACCATGGAGGAGACAATAAGGCCGCTCTCCCTGGGAACCTGATACAAAAGCTTTCACTGTACCTCCGATGGGGATTTCTCCTCTATCCCCATACAGATTGACAGACTTTTCGAGTAGTTGCACTGGAAAACTACTCAAAACTGAAGCGTCTAAGGCCAATTAAGCAATACAAACAGTGCTTACACACCATGCCTACTGTATTCCAAATAAATGTTTGAAACACTGACCTGCTGATCCTGGTCAGGGATGCTGCTTTGGGAGGGTTTGTAGGGGATCTCAGTCAGGGTGATGAATAGATCCTGGCTGTCGGGGAAATCAGCATTGAAAGCGCTGTCGACTGCCTCGTCCTCCTCCTCTCCTTCCCCGTCCGCGAAAACCTCCGACGACGTGGCCGTAGATAAGACCCCGTCGTCGGACTCCACGGACACTGGTGGGGTAGTGGTGGCAGCACCACCGAGCATAGCATGCAGTGCCTTGTAAAAACGGCAAGTGTGTGGCTGCGATCCGAAGCGTCCGTTGGACTCTTTGGTCTTCTGGTACGCCTGTCGCAGCTCCTTGATTTTCACGCGGCACTGCGTTGCATCCCAGCTGTATCCTCTCTCCGTCATTGCCTTGGATATTTTTTCATAAATTTTTGCATTCCGTCTTTTGGATCGGAGCTCGGATAGGATGGATTCATCTCCCCACACAGCGATCAGATCCAAAACTTCCCGATCAGTCCATGCTGGAGCCCTCTTTCTATTCTGGGATTGCATGGTAACCTCTGCTGGAGAGCTCTGCATCGTTGCCAGTGCTGCTGAGCTCGCCACGATGTCCAAACAGGAAATGAGATTCAAACTGGCCAGACAGGAAAAGGAATTCAAATTTTCCCGGGGCTTTTCCTGAGTGGCAGGTCAGAGCATCCAAGTATGGATTGCTGTCCTGAGCGTCCACTGAGTAGTGCACTGTGGGATAGCTCCCAGAGCTATTAGCGTCGAATTCCGTCCACAGTACCATGAATTCGACATGGCCATGTCGAATTTAGCGCTACTTCCCTCGTCGGGGAGGAGTACAGAAATCAAATTACAGAGCCATTTATGTCGAAATACATAGCTTCCTAATTAGTAATGTGGACGGGTGTAGGGTAAAATCGAGTTAACGCTGATAAATTCGACATAAAATCCTAGTGTAGACCAGGCCTAAGACATAATTGGTAAGGAAATAGAAAACAAAATTAAACACTGTACTTGGAACATGAACAGTTTGAGGAGTTATTTTCCTCCTTCCCTATGACAATTATTTTCAGACAAAACAGAAGCTCCACATTAATCATAAAGCAAAGAGAACACTAGCCAGGAAAACTAAAACTGGAATGGGATGGGTGCAGAATGGCTTAATCTACAAATTAGAGGAGTCAAAAGGAGCTGAAGAGCACTCAATTTGGACTACACATACTATGCACAGCTGTGAGGGCTAGGAGAGTCCAAAGGTTATGCCAGGGAGCGCTGACTTTCCAGAGCAAGCATGACAAATGACAAAGAGTTATTACTGGCATCAGTCCAATTAAAAGCAGCATTTGAACTAAATGGAGTAAGTGTAATGGCCATACTGTTAGGAGAAAAAACTATACACACCTTCATGCAAAATCCAGAAGCTTAAACCTTAAAACAACATACTATATTTGGGTTGTCAAGGAATCGACTTATAGTAACTAGTAACTCAGACACATTAAGACAATATAAATCAATGGGATGGGGTGGTCTCTGGCTTCACAATATGCAGGAAAGCTATATCAGGTTTCCAGAAAGAAAGGTTGCAGTGTCCAAAAAAGAAATCATACTCAAATGGATTTTCCTCAAGGAAGATAATCTAGGAGTGGAAACTATTTGGTTACAATTCCAAAACAGCAAAATCATTTCTATGCATGTAGAAGCATAATTAGTAGAATAGTGTTTTGAAGCATTCCCCTGGTTAGGAATCATGTAGAATGCTTCCATAATAGCTGACCATTGTAGTATCTATTCTGCTACACAGGCCAAAACAACTGACATTCACAGTAATGTTCACATTATGTTCTAGCCATCTCAGTCCATTTAACTCTTTCAGGGTGGCAGGGAGGTTCACAGTCACTGTGCTGGAGTATTACAAGAACTGGACTATATAGGATTCAGATGGAAGCCAGCTCAAACTTAGGCAACAATTGCAGCAAGAACCACTGAACTCACAGTGTACTGTGCTACAGGCAGAAAAGAAAAGTCCCTCTTTTCCACACCTTGGGAGCAACTAAAAAGATCAGCAGGAAGAGCAAAGCAGGGGTGAGCCCTCATGATAGCCCTGTAGCCCTATAAAAAGGAACATAGGTTTGTACAGTCTTGAAACCCCCTAGTCTGACCTATACTAAATAAATAATGCTCTAATATTTAACGATTGTTAAAATAGACTTAGTATTGGGAACATTCCCTGATTTGTAGGAGCATCCACCATTCTTCCTCCTCACCTTCCTTAACCATAACTAATAAAACATTTGTACAGGCTGTTTGGTGAATACCTATTAACTTTAAAAAGGATATGTTTGCAAAATACAGCCAAAGAAGCTGTGCAATGCACCAATAGGAAAAGCATGGTGGCTCACTCCCCTCACCAGTAATTACACTTGGACAGAATGGCAGCTCTTGTGAGTTTCCACTAAAGAAAATGTGGATGTTGAGTCTCTAATGATAAGAGCTAGGAAAGACACAGAGAGAAAAACATGGTTAAAGGGCAGCTAGCAAGAGAGAGAGAAAAAAGCAGCATGACATTTAATGACTGGCTACCCAGGTAGGGGAAAGCAGTGAAGAATGATTCCTAATGAAAAATACTTCCACTCAATTGCATACTTTGCTCAAAGCAATAGTTTAGTTTATTGATTAAAGCAACCTTAACTAACATTAAATGAAGGGGTTTTTTTTGTTAGTAATTTCCTTAATAGCTTTAACAGAAAGGAAATTGTTTACTTATTTGCTCTTTAAATAATAAAACACATACATTTGTGGTCTTCAATGTATATTTTATTGCCCTTGTTATCTTTATGAAGCTCCATACTTCTCCACTCAGTGCTATGTTGACCAATATACTGAAAGTAATTAGACTGTTTTCAACCAAAACATGATTTTTCTAATGCAGCTTCAGTTTTATTGCAACTTCTAAATAACTGGGTTTTTTTTATTGCATACCCAAAAACTGAGTAGGGACTCAGATCTACAATCTCCCACTTTTTCAAAAAGTTAAATACTCAGAAAGCCATAACCCACAATTTATAAGATGCAAATAAACAATTTACATGAAAAACTGGAATTTTATGTCTTGTTTTAGGTAATCTTTTTTGAAAAACACAACAATTACCCTTTGAAAAGAACCACTGTAACTTACCCCAGTACAAACTCATAGAAGCTCATCCAGCCCCAGTCTGCTTTCATTACAGAGCCTCCTGTGACTCTTCTGTGGAATAATGTTATGGTGGTCTGGAGAAAATCAATTATCACAGGCACCTGTTGCCATGCAAACCAGAGCAGTAGTGTTTCCCCCTCCCCGCGTATGCAAATAAACTGAAAGGGTAGAAGTAATGAGTGGCTGATTAGTCCTGATGTCACAATGTTACTGCTCAGGCAAGGGGGGCGGGGAGAGAAATCCCTGTCCTGGTTTTCCAAAATTTCCTAAATAACTGAAAACATACAAACACAAAATACACATTGGCAATGATTCCACACACACGTTAATTAGTGGCTGAAATTGATTCAAATTCCCTACAGCAAGTTTACAAAGAAGGGTTCTGAAAAAAAAAGTGAAAGACTCATTTAGCTACAGACCCTGTAAAACAGAACATTCTGGTGCAATGTTAACTATAGGCTCACTACTGCAAGACCATAATAATATCAACTTTATTACTCACCTTTCTTAGACAACTATTAATTCTGACTACAGCAGACACAAATACAGAAATATTTTATTGGTGAAGTGTTTGAGAGTGGAATAAGGCCATGCTTTCTTGAACCTTTTTTCCTGTTCCCAGGCACCCAATCCTTCCACACTTTCTCAGGTGAGTAGTCTCATTGAAGTCAGTGGGAAGATTTAGGTGAGTAACAACTTCCTGAATGAGGTTGTAGTACTGTGCCATGTTTGGTCAACCTGTAGGTACCTGAGGTACATAGTTGTTATTATTTTGTATTATTATTTTAAACAGGTCTTGGCTGTTCTGTTTGATGAACTACATTTACTTGGTCACAATTCAGTACAAAAAGACGTAACTAATGTTCTTGGTTTTAATTAATTATGGCCTCATTTTCTGTGTGAGCATGGTAGATTCTGCTTATTAGCAACCCCTCTGTTGCCAGCAAAAAGTTGCCATTATCCAGCAGTTACTAATAAGCAGAAGGCAGGTTTGCAGGGCTGCAGCCAGATGCTGGGGGTTTCTGCAGGGAGCTGGAGCACTGGGGACCAAGGGAACTGCACAGGGCCTCTCCCTGGGAGGTGGAAGGCTCCCAGAACTCAGGCTACAGCCCAAGTCCAAACATTTACACTGCAATTAAACAGCCCTGAAGCCCGAGCCTGATCAACTGGCACAGGCCAGCCATGAGTGTCTAATTGCATTGTAGACGTACCATGACAGGCTCAGCTGCACTGCCCTGGAGCTGCCTGCTTAATTACTGCACCTGATTGGCTGCAGGACCAGGAGCCTGATTTATAAGCCCAGCAGCAACAGCAGAGCAGGGCTGGAGTTGGGGTGGCTGAGGTTGGCAGTTAGGGGCAGGGCAAGGCAGAATTTTTTTGATCCCAAATGAAGTAATTCTGGAAACTGAAGAGTCTATTAGAGAGGGAGAATGGATACAAAATGTGGGGGGAGTAGAAGCAGAATCTGCTGATTATGATATCAGCAAGAAAGCAAAACTGAGGAAGGAAATAAACCAAAAGGTTATAATTGTAAGATCCCTAGCCAAAGAAATAAGATCGGGTGATATTAACCCCGTGAAAGTAGTTGACTGGATTGATAAATGTATAGGGGATATGGTAAGAGTTAGGTGGCTGCGAGGTTTAGTTGAACATGAAAACAAAGAGCAAGCTGATAAACTGCTACAACCTAAAACACTAGGGAACGTTAAAATAATTTGCCACTTCCAGAGTATTTGCCCTAAATAAAGATGGCAATATATGAAGTGCCATTAGAGCTGACCAATGATGAGATGACCAAAAGCATATGAGAAGATGGAAGTACCAAAGAAATATGAGGATTGTTGGGAATTCAATAGGCAAACTGTAGCACATGATATTAGAACTCCATGTGCCGTTCATGTTAAAATGTGGGTGCCGGAGTTGAAAGACAAGGAAAAGATGAATGAACTCATGGGAAAATTAGTTATGGGTGGGAAATTGCATATTCAAATGTGGATTTAGATTTATTTTATAAACTTAAGGATAAAAAAAGAGAAAGTGGGTATGAAAAATGAAGTGTACCAGCATATAGATGAAAAATGGAGTTGGTTTTGTTAAATATACACCCATGGGTCCAAATAAGAAAAAAAAACAGGAAGAGTAGGGACAACATACTGTGTACCAAAATTGGGAATTAGTACATCTAAAATAATATCTGATTATTTAGCTGTCATGACAGCCAAAGTAGCAATAACACTAGCATTAAATTGGATCTGGGATGTGCGCCCAGCAGCAGCAGTCATTTTTTTCAGATTCAATCTCAGGCCTTATGGTGATAAAAAATAGTGTCTCAGACCGCAGAAGTAATTTAATCAATGAAATTATATGTCTAATAACAGCTAGCACAGATGGGATACACGTAGCATTAGCTTGGATTCCAGTGCATATTGGGATAACAGGGAATGGAATGGTGGACAAAGCAGCTAAAAACACTGTAAGAAAAGGAAGGGCTGATAAAGAAATACCCTTGACTAAACAGGAATTCAAAAGTCTAGTATAGAAAAATGTAAAAGAGGAATGGCAAAAAAATGGATTAATGAAAAAAGGGGAGGAAGATTTTTTGAATTGTGCGCCAGAGTTGAAGATAATGATATACATCAAGGCCTGAAGAGGACTAATGTTGTGCTTTTCTTTAGAATACTAACTGGCCACTGTGGCTTAAACAAAAATATTTTTCGACTAAATAGACACAAAGATGGACTATGTATTCTCTAAGATGGAAGAAACAACTGATCACCTCTTATGAGTATGTGAGGGCTTTGGAAAAAAGTGTAAAACTTTTTGAGGAATTCAAACGTCTTAAGGTTTTTAAAAAAAAAAGTTACATTGTTATTTAGTAAAAATACCGGGGAAATGGAATATTATTAAAAAGGCACTGTTACTTTACCTGAAAGAGACAGAGCAGAGCTAAGTACTGAGGAATTATAGTTGGTAGTGGCAGTAGTTTATTCAGTCAAGTCTGCTTTGCCATAAAAAGAGACAAAATAAGAGAGAAAAAACCAAGAGCACAGGCTGTTCACTATCTTTCTGTGCTCCCCTCACTCCTAGCCCTGCTGCAGCCTAAACCCTGCCTTGCACCCAGCCTTGCTTGCTTGACTCTAGGTAACCCAGTTCTGACCCTCGGCTCTGATCTCTGGCTTTGGCTTGACCCTTGGCTCTAGCATTTGGACTTCTGCTCTGACCACTAGGCCAGCCTCCTGCTCTGACTAGCCAGCCGGCGTACGGCCCAGTCCCCTGATGGCTTCAGGCTATTAACTGGAAGTTGTCAATATCCAGGTTGCTATTAATCAGAATCTACTGTAATTCAGCTTTGACTTCAATTCAGATCTTGGCTCCTGGTAAGACCCAATGACGTTTCAGGTAGGCCCAAAGATAAACACACAATACATTAACCATATTATCATTTTTTGTACAAAGTCACTGGTCTTCTTTCAGAATACTGTCGTTTCAGAACTAGTCTGTGTCTGTTATATCAGGATAATGCCACTCAACAGTAGGACCCAGTCATTGAATCTCTGCAGCATGGCTTATGTATAAAACAGGCAATTAAAGGAAAGCAGCATCTGAACTACAGATACGCATGTGAAGGTGATTCAGAATATCACCAGTTAAAATTTTAAAAAATATAGGATTTATTAATTAATGAAAGTTGTACCACATGTTATGAAAATGTTCAATAGTCAAGAAATTCTAGAGAAGGAGAGGATGACTGCATGTTCCATTTCTCCTCCATACGATATGAATTCATGGTGAATGCTATCATTTAGAGAGCAATTATTTCCAGCTATAGAACTTTTTGAATGAGTCTAGTGAGATGCCAGCATAAATGAAAATGTAATGGCTTTCCACCTGCAGCAGCTGTGCAGCTGAAGAGCCTCAGACAGCTATAAATATAACAGTTGATCCAGTCAGTGTCCATTTACAGAATGGCTTCCATCATGCTGATTAAAGCCATAAGGGCGTTTATAGGAAAGTGTTTAGTTTTGTGCAAGAAACTGGTATTAACTATATAAATGTATTGGGAATGTTTGCTCCCCTAACTGTTGTAAATGATGGAAAAGTAAAGCAACTACTCATAATCATGTCTGATATCCTATGCTGTATGCACATCCACTGGGAGTGACAGCTTTCTGAAATGACACAGCAACTCTCTTTAACTACTAGCTGGAGATGTTGAACAAGAGGTGGCATGGAATCAAACTAATTTAACCACCACCACTATGCTCTGAATAAAGTGAACCCACTGACTGTCCACGATATATTTTGATTCTTCTCTACTAATAGCTTCCAGTATGTTTACTCTTTTTTTATGCCATGAGAAATTGATTCTTGTACTTTGTACATATATGATCGACTGAGGTATTATTCTAAAATCACAAAATAAGAATATATGGCTATGGGGACCCTGAAAAAGTATCCCGTGGTGTAAGAGGCTGAATGTTAAAGAATCCCAATCAGGGCCGGCGCTACCATTAGGCGACCCTAGGCACTTCGGCGGCAGCTTCTTCGGCCTCCGGGGACCTCGGCGGCATTTCGGCGGTCGCCTCTCCCACCGTCGCCTAGGGCGGCAAAAAAGCTGGCGCCGCTCCTGATCCCAATGGCGTACCAAAAAAAAGGCAAGGCTGTGACTTTTTTTTTTAAATTACCTGAGTTAGTTTTGAGCAGCTTGGTTAATTCAGCACGGTTCTAGTTTAGATGCATCCTAAATACCACACTAAATTCCACTGCACATGTTTTTAAATACTTTCAATTTCTAATAACACCCGTCCTTTTGTTTTTTAAAGGATTGCCATGGCCTCTGCACTGCTTCCCAAGATTTTAACATTCCTAAATGTTTTTGACAGAGTTGCAGATTATGTGAGATAAGTGGCCAGTCTCATCCTGTGCAATGTCATCAGCCTTTGACATGCACTTTGTAATCATAAGAATGTATTTCATTATATCATCGTTAGAGCTGTCACGCGATTTAAAAAATTAATCATGAATAATGTACTGTTACTAATAGAATACCATTTATTTAAATATTTTAAAATATTTTCCAAATATATTGATTTCAATTACAACACAGAATACAAAGTGTACCGTGCTCACGTTATATTTATTTTTGATTACAAGTATTTGCACTGTAAAAAACCCCAAAAGAAATAATATGTTCAATTCACCTACTACAAGTACTTGTAATGCAATCTCTTTATTGTGAAAGTTGAACTTACAAATGTTGAATTATGTACAAAAAAACTGCATTTAAAAATAAAACAATGTAAAATTTTGAGTCTGCAAGTCCACACAGTCTTACTTCTTGTTCAGACAAACAAGTTTGCTTACATTTGCAGGAGATAATGCTGCCCATTTCTTGTTTACAATGTCACCTGAAAGTGAGAACAGGCGTTCACATGGCCCTGTTGTACCTGGTGCTGCAAGATATTTACATGCCAGATGTGCTAAAGATTCATATGTCCCTTCATGCTTCAACCACCATTCCAGGGGACATGCATCCATGCTGATGACGGGGTCTGCTTGATAACAACCCAAAGCAGTGCAGACCAATGCATGTTCATTTTCACCATCTGAGTCAGATGCCACCAGCAGAAGGTTGATTTTCTTTTTTGGTGGTTTGGGTTCTGTAGTTTCTGCATCAGAGCGTTGCTCTTTTAAGATTTCCTAAAGCATTCTCCACCCCTCATCCCTCTCACATTTTGGAACGCACTACAGATTTTTAAACCTTGGGTCTTTAGAAATCTCACCTTGGTACCTTCTTTGCATTTTGTCAAATCTGCAGTGAAAATGTTCTTAAAATGAACAACATGTGCTGGGTCATCATCATCCGAGACTGCTGTAACATAAAATATATGGCAGAATGCAGGTAAAACAGAGCAGGGGACATACAATTCTCCCCCAAGGACTTAAGTCACAAATTTAATTAATGCATTATTTTTTTAACAAGCATCATCAGCATTGAATCATGTCTTCTGGAATGGTGGCGGAAGCATGAAGGGGCATACAAATGTTAGCATATCTGGCATATAAATACCTTGCAATACTGGCTACAAAAGTGCCATGCAAATGCCTGTTCTCATTTTCTGGTGACATTGTAAACAAGAAGTGGGCAGCATTATCTCCTGTATATGTAAACAAACTTGTTTGTCTTAGCAATTGGCTGAACAAGAAGTAGGACCGAGTGGACTTGTAGGCTCTAAAGTTTTACATTGTTTTGTTTTTGAGTGCAGTTACGTAACAACAAAAATCTACATTTGTAAGTTGCACTTTCACGACAGAGATTGCACTACAGTACTTGTATGAGGTGAACTGAAAAATACTATTTCTTGTATTATTTTACAGTGCAAATATTTGTAATAAAAATATACACTTTGATTTCAATTATAACACAGAATACAATATATATGAACATGAAAAAAAACATCCAAAATATTTAATAAATTTCAATTGGTATTCTATTGTTTAACTGTGTGATTAAAACTGCAATTAATCGTGATTAATTTTTTTGAGTTAATCGCATCAGTTAACTGCGATTAGTCAACAGCCCTAATTATCATTTAACATTTATGTTGTGGTAGAGCCTACATTGTTCCAGCACCTTGACTTCTCCATGTTAGGCATCTGCTAGTGGATCACCAGGAAAGTTTCACTTAAATTAACATTGGCTGGTCAGAGGTACATGATGGTCCCCTCTTAGGAATATTGGACTTGTCCAAAAGAGACACAATGAACGTTTTTCCTAAAATGGCACATCCACATTGATGGCATTGAAATGCAAATAAAGATTCCGCGCGTCTCAGCCTTCCCTTTGCTTTCCTGATTCATGAAACAGTAGACACCAGCAAGGAAAGATTTAACTACAGCCTGAGTAGGCGCAGGATGACTGCTGTGTGCATTTGGTAATTGAAAGGATGCTGGCAATGCTTCAGGACTAGGCTGGATCTCAGCAAGGTAAATATTCCTGTTGCTACTGTGTTTTCATAATATTTGTGAAGCAAAGGGGGAAATGTTCCTGGCAGAGTGAAGGGGTGAAGTGGTCAGACTGTCTGCTGCTTTCAAACAGCCAGACACAAAGGCAATTACAGGAGCCCATCAAGGAGCTAAGAAAGGCTTAAAAGGACTACTTTAACACTGTGCCATAATAGTGCAGTATCTTGCTTTTGTGTACTTCTTTGGGAACTTGACTTGAATATGGATTTTAGCTCCTTTTATGAATTTGGTGGGAGGAGTGATGATTTGGGCTGCTACATTTCTGTTTTGTTAGACCCAGTAAATAGATCTTGATTTTTTTGGAAACAAAATTTTATTGAGTGGTAATGAAAAACAAACTAATGACCCACAAACGGAAACTTATCAGCATTTATTAAACCTTACCTGTACTTTGCTTTTAAAAAAAAAAAAAAAAAAAAGAGCAACGTACTTGCTGATTGATCCTGCATAAATCACAGGTCAGTGAATGCTTAGTCATAGCAGTTCTCATTGTTTTTCACTGGCGTAGGGTGGTAAGTATAAAACCGAAGACTATATTTACACCTTGCTGGGGAAAAGGGGTGTTGTACATTCCTGTGAACACAGAATGGTTGATGGAGCACAATGGCTGCTGTGAGGAGGTTTGGGGCACTTTGCTCCATAATACTATGCAAAATCTGTTTGTATTGCTTGAGGAGCTGCATAATGTCGTGCACATCTCTGTGCATTTCTGAGTCCTTCTGCCTTTCCTCCCGCATGTGGTCCTTCCAATCCTGGTCACCCAGGCTTGTCTCCAGCATGAGGTCCCTCCAAGGCCTATTCTCCAGGTCAGCAGTCTCTGAGGACTCGAGGGGCTCTGAAAACATGTTTTTCTTCTCCTGATCAAGGTCAGTCTTTCAGCAGGTGTTGAGGGGGCACCTCTCTAGGATCCCACAGTTAAGGACACTGATAAACAAAAGGACAGAGATATTGGAAAGGAAAAGGAAAAAACAAGTCTCAAAACTCTCTAAATTTTTTCCCATAAAGATCTTTCTAAAAATATGCATAGAGTCAGACTTGCTTTGGGCCAGCCTGCTTTGGGACCACTCTACAGCTCCAGATATGGTGAATAGCATGGGGGTGCTGCTGAAATCCTTTAGCCATTGGGGTAGGGTTGCCAACTTTCTACTCGCACAAAACCGAACACCCTTGCCCGGCCTTCCTGCCCCACCCCTCCTCCAAAGCCCTGCCCCTTCTCTGAGGCCTCTTCCCCTGCTCACTCCATCCCGCATCCCTCTGTCGCTCACTCACCTCATTCTAACCCACTGGGCTGGCTCAGGGGGCTGGAGTGTGGGAGAGGGTGAAGGCTTCCCCTGAGGGTGTGGGCTCCAGGGTGGGGCCAGAAATGAGGAGTTCAGGGTGCGGGAGGGGGCTCTGGGATGGGGCATGAAGTTGGGGTGAGGGCTCTAATAGGGGGCCAGGGATGAGGGATTTGGGGTGCAGGAGGGGGCTCCGGGATTGGGCTAAGGGGTCTGGAGTGCAGGAAGGGGCTCTGGACCGGGGCAGGGGTTGGGACGTGGAGGGGTGTGATGGCTCTGTCTGGGGATGCAGACTCTGGGGTGGGGCTGGGGATGAGAGGTTTGGGGTGCAAGAGGGTGCTCTGGGTGGGACTAAGGGGTTCAGAGGGCAGGAAGGGGATCAGGGCTGTGGCAGTGGGTTGGGGTGCCAGGGAAAGTGAGGGCTCTGGCTGGGGGTTCAGGGTGCAGGAAGGTGCTCTGGGCTGGGATTGAGGGTTCGGAGGGCGGGAGGGAGATCAGGGGTGCAGGCTCCAGGTGGCGTTTACCTCAAGCAACTCCCAGAAGCAGCAGCATGTCCCTGCTCCAGCTCCTATACGGAGGCGTGGGCAGGCGGCTCTGCGTGCTGCCCCATCCGCAGGCGCTGACCCCACAGGTCCCACTGGCTGCAGTTCTGAGCCAATGGAAGCTGCGGGGGTGGCGCTTGGGGCAGGGGCAGGGCAGGGGCAGTGTGTGGAGTTCTCTGGCTGCCCCTATGTGTAGGAGCCAGAGGGGGAACATTCTGGTTGCTTCCCAGGAGTTGCGTGGCATGGAGGCTAACAGGGAGCCTGCCAGCCCTGCTGTGCAGCACCGCCAACCGGACACTGGAACCGCCAGGATCCCTTTTTGACCGGGTGTTGTGGTCAAAAACCAGACACCTGGTCACCCTAC
Organism: Chelydra serpentina; assembly: GCA_037349315.1. Lineage (NCBI taxonomy): Eukaryota > Metazoa > Chordata > Testudines > Chelydridae > Chelydra > Chelydra serpentina. The sequence continues at coordinate 38,331,639 of JBAIAC010000042.1, forward strand.
GTGGGGGGCTGGTGGGTGTGCCGGTGAGTAAGGACAATGCAGTAAATATTGCTAGAATCACAGGCGCCAACTTCCGGTGGCGCTGGTGGGGGCTGACGCCGGGCCCCGCCCCCGACGCCGGGCGACGTGGCGGGGCCCTGCCCCCGGGCGACGTGGCGGGACCCTGCCCCCGACGCCGGGCGACGTGGCGGGGCCCTGCCCCCGACGCAACATCGCCCGGTGTCGGGGGCGGGGCCCCGGAACGTCTCCCGGTGGTGAGGTGAGCTGGGCGCGGGCCCCGGGGCTGGCGGGGAGCTGCCGGTGGGTGCTGAGCACCCACCAATTTTTCCCCGTGGGTGCTCCAGCCCCGGAGCACCCACGGAGTCGGCGCCTATGGCTAGAATTGTTAGAGGCAGTGGTGATCATGGCTGAGAATGGCTCTTGAGGGTGACAAAGTCCTAAAGAGAACAATTGCTCCAGGCAGCTTGAGGTCTCCCTGATCCATATGATACCAGGCTGTTCACAGTGCCAGCGCCAGCGGAGCTCATCGCAGAGTGATATATCGTGGGGGGAGAAACTGGCCATGCTTCCGAGAAATGTCTGGGAAAGGATCAAAAATTGTCTACTAGAAAAGGTTATCAAGATCATTCCAGAGGACAAAAAAGGGACAACCATAAAAAAATTCACAAATGAAGGTTTGTCACTGCTGCCTAGCACAAGTCCAGAAAAATTAACCTGCTGAGCTAATGTCACTGCCTCTACCTCAACTATGCATGCAAAGCAATGAGTATGATTTGTTTTGGACAACTGGACTTGACAATCAAAGCATTGTCTCTTGCAATGTTTACATTATGTTTACTTTACAAGTATAATCTTAAAAATCAGAAACTTTGACTAGCCAGTCCCTGGATTGCTTGCAAGGAATATCTTAAATTTCTTGTGTACTTTATATTTATACTCAGGTATCAGTGTTAATATCTTTCTGTTTCTTTGAAATGAATTGAATTGCTAGTATGTTAGTTTCATGTGATAGCAGGAATTCTATCTGGATGCCAAAATATGTTGGTTGCTAAATGAACTCAATATTTTGTTTATTGGCAGTTCATAGTTTTAAAATAAACTGACTACTTTGAAAGTCAATTCCTTTGTTCTCTGATCACACATGAATGGTCACCATTTGGAAAGGGACAGGGAGAGGGACAGAGCGGGAGAAGGTTTTAAGCACTGCAAAGACAAATCCTGCAGCCAAAAATAATGCAGTACTATGCCTACCTGAGCTTTCTTCCCCTTCCTCAGTGGGAGCATTGCCAACCCTCCAGGATTGGCCAGGAGTCTCCAGGAATTAAAGATTAATCTTGTGATGAAATCTCCAGGAATACATTGAACCAAAATTGGCAACCCTGCTCAATGGGCTTGTGTCTAGGCTAATCTGGGTCTTAATTAGGTATATCCAGTATTGACAAGCTCCTGGCTCTCCATGATCTGTTTCCCGCTCCTTAATAAGCTCATTGTTGCTGAAGCATGCGAGTTTCTTTCCGTCCATCCTGTGGGTCTTGATGGGGACACCACTGCCACCTCAAATGTGACAGTGGGCACATCGCAAGTATGGTATGGAACTCACCATAGAAACAGCAGGTCTGTGGGGTAGTCAGATTTTCTGTCAGCGTCCCTCATCCTCTGTAATGACTACTGCAGCTCCTTCCCCTTCACCCACCATTGCTTCTAGTCCCTGTCATAGCCCACCCTCCTCTGCAATGTCTATACAGACACCTTTGTTCCTGTGGTTGTCTCGCACTGCCCTTTTCCCCCACAGGGCAAGAAAATCCAGGACTTTTTTTCCTGGTCCAGGCAAGCACACAAGGTTTAATTGCAGCTTTATCTTTGCACTGAGCCACGCCTCTCCGCTCACAGAGGTAGGTTAATAGGTGTGGTCGCAAAGTCAGGCTCCCAGGAAAAAGGGCATTTTCAAAACATTGGGGATTTTACAAGGCGGCAAGCTTCCAGTCATGGTTATCCCTGTAGTGGAGCTTAAAATTGTGACCTGAGTGGATGCTGTCATCAGCACAGGGTATTGTGGGACTGTTGCTGGAGGAGTGTTTTTACCAGCACAGATAATGCAGCACCTACACTTGCATTTTGCTAGCAGAAATATGATGGTTTTATTTTGGTGACAGAAATTCTTGATTTTTACCTGTTGGAATCAAATTTGAATGTGGACACATGCAAATCTGTGCCGCTAAGAGGAAAATTTTGCTAGCAAAACCTGGTCGCATAGACCACGCCTAAGCCATTTCTCAAGACCTACAGCAAAGCAGCAAGGTCTGAAGAAATAAGCACAGGCTTGGAAGGAAGGAAGTCCTGAGTTCTACTTCAAGCCCTGCAACTGCCTCTGGGTGATCTTGAGCAAAGCCACTTTACTACTTTGCCTCAGTTTACTCTTCTGCTACCTCACAAGGATTGTATGGTTTAATTAGCTAATATTTGTACATAACATAAACTGTAAAATGCTTAGTATTATTGCTGCTGCTACATGAAACACTATAATTATTTCCAACTCATGAGATGATAATTACCTGTTTTAGTACAAAGCAAATTGGCACATACACAAAATGCACTCGTATTCTGGGACGATCCTATTACGTGGCTCCAATCTACAATTAGACTGACTTTGTGTGCATAAACTTTGTACTGCCAACACTTAAACCAAGATAAGACTACAAGATTGCCACCATATTCTTTAGTGACCTGAACTAATCAGAATAATATTCAGTAGGCATAATTTATAATATGACTACTGCTGGACTAGGTGTTATGCTTTACCTGCATGCTCTAAATGATTTAAATTATAGTTATGTGTTCCAGAGTATTATGCCAAAGCTAATTGTTTTTCCCCCCCATCACTGCTTAATCATATTTCACTATTATAACTCCATGAGACTCAGATCAGTGGCAGTGATGGTGGAATGCTTTTCTACCACTGATTTTTAACAACTGCTATTTTCATCTCTATTTCATCACTATTCAAATCTATTAATAGATTTTTTAAGACCAGTAGGGACCATTGTGATAATCTAAGTTGACCTCTTGTGTAACAAAGGCCGGAGACAATGTGTCATTCCAGCCAGTGAGTGAGTCAGCAGAAAACAAGTTCATCAGCAAAGGTTTCTTCCTCAACTGTTCATATTTTATAGGAAAATAAAGGACGCTACTGTGAAAGGGGTCCAACCCAGGCCCACAGCCTTTGTGGGTGGATTCTAATTTCCCTAAGTCATTTTCACCCTACCTCCCAAATAGCCACCAAATAGGACCAGATTGTAGCCCTTTATTATGTCACAGACAGGTTTACCTGGTCCTGCCTCCACTCAGGGGGCTGGACTTGATGACCTCTTGAGGTCCCTTTCAGCCCTACTTTTCCAAGATTCAATTCTTTTTCATACAGATAAATGACATAACTATGGTATGTTAATACTGTAGGGGTGAAGTTGTGGTTTCTGTGCTGAAACAGGAGCAGAGAAATATTGGCTACTTCACAACACTTACAGAGGTGGCTCTACACATCTCTGAAGCAGGGGCGGCTCTAACAATTTTGCCGCCCTAAGCAGTCGCCACGGCAATTCGGCGGCAGGTCCGCTCTTCCCGCCACTGAATTGCCGCCGCGGGACTTGGACTGCCGCCCCATTCTCACCCGCCATGGCAGCAGTTCGGCGGCGGGTGAGCGAACCTGCCGCCGAATTGCCACCACGGCAGGCAAGAATGGGGCGGCAATCCAAGTCCCGCGGCGGCAATGAGGCGGCAGGAAGAGCGGCGGATCTGCTGCCGAATTGCTGCCGCGGGACTCGAACTGCCACCCCGTTCTCTATGCCGCCCCATTGGAAAGCTGGTGCCTGGAGCTAGCCCTGCTCTGAAGGGTCAAACTCCACAAATAAAGCTTGCAAATCTTGTCATAGAATCATAGAATCTCAGGGTTGGAAGGGACCTCAGGAGGTCATCTAGTCCAACCCCCTGCTCAAAGCAGGACCAACCCCAACTAGATCATCCCAGCCAGGGCTTTGTCAAGCCTGACCTTAAAAACCTCTAAGGAAGGAGATTCCACCACCTCCCTAGGTAACCCATTCCAGTGCTTCACCACCCTACTAGTGAAAAAGTTTTTCCTAATATCCAACCTAAACCTACCCCTCGACCATCTCTGCATTGGTATGCACAGCAGAATGTTTATATGGTTTACAGAGTCATTTTGTAAGTTTGGTAGACAATGCCTGTAGACTAAGATTCATAGCATTCAGCACTGAAAAAATATCTATAAATATAAAATTACAGGATATTAACATGGAATTTAGAAGCTCTAAGGCAGTTAACACAAAGCTTACTAAGGCCCAGAAAATATCAAGTGGTTATAAAATTCATAGGGGATTTACTAAGAATTATTGAAAAAAAAAAAAAGACTAAATGAGGCAGATGCACCAGCTTTCATTTGGGATCAGTGAGTGAAACAAGTCTGAAGTATTTAGCCCAAGTCATATTTGAGATAGGTGTGAGCAAAAACCTTTGCAACTATGGAGCTGCTCCATAACAGCCCGGTAACATTAAGAGAGAGAGATTAAAAAGTAGAGACAGGGAAGAAAAGATATATCTTCAGATTAGATTTAATCACATTGTTGATGTAGTGGAGAGATATAGGAAAGCTGTTCTGTCAGGCACCACAGAGGAAAAGAGGGTGGTTAAAAAAATGTTGAGACTTGGAGAAGGGACAGAGAAGAGGACAATGCTAGACATCTCTCTGTGATGGAGGATCATAGAGAGACAAAGTCCATGAGGTAGACAGGGCCAAGTTTTAAAACAAAGTGCAGTTTTGCAGTGGATCCTGAAATAAATGGCATAAATGAAAGCACAAAGCAAATATCAGGTATATAATGTTCTAACAGGCCTCTCACCTCACCAATGCCATTGGAAATCAGTCTTCATTACGATTCAGTCTCCATCAGATGAGGACATCATGGTTCAGGGCTTCCTCTCACTTTGCAGCGAGAATTACACATTAAAAGGTGAAGTGAATGGATGTCTGTAAAGTACTGTGTTTTTTCTTATCTGAATTTAATGACACTATCCCTAGACCCATGGGCCCAGAGAATTTAATAAAACTGGAGGGGGAAGGAAAGCTTACTGAGCAGAGAGGCTTACATTGCCCTGTTTGGTGCACTGATGGCCAGAAACTTCATTTTGCTTGCCTCACTTCTGATTTCCAGTGGGATTAAAAACACTAATCTGGTTTTAAAATATTATCCTGTAACTAAGACGATGAATGCACTTTCTGGTTTTGATTTTCTCCTTTATATAAAGGAATGTAAATACATTAATAAAGTGCTAATGGAGTAGTTGACAATCTAAACCTATATGCAAATCAGATTCATAACCAAGATTAACATGACAAAGAAAGATGTGGCCCTAGTGGCTTCTAAAATATTCACTTGAAATGAGGCCGAGACATGGAAAATAACTGCATTGCATTCTGAAATGATTCAGCTTCTTTCAGGATTTGAATGCAGTGCTTTATTAGAAAAAAAATCCCTCGGTTGAGTATGAAAAGGCTGCCACACAAAAGTTTCAAAGCTATAGGCTGAAATAAAAAGAATATATCAAACTGTAAAAAATCTGTGCCTATCTGATACATTTATTGTTACTATTGTGCATGAAAATGCTTTGTACCTACCTTCAAAAGACAGATGGCAAAACTTAACTGTTGGTTTGTTTTTCCCCCGATTCTGCTAAATGGTTAGCTATGGAAATTGTAGTCTTCTTAGGAACAGTGATTATAGAAAAAGAGAAGTAGATAACTGTACAATATTTTAAACTACTTTTGACTGTTTCGATTTGCTCAGTTTCCTCCGTTAATTAAATGTGTGTAACAGTAGCTGCAGTAACCAGTGACTATTAACTCTTGTCACACGCTAGGTCAGGATTATAAAAACACAGATACCCTCTGTGTCATATGACTGTGCCAGAAAATAAAGATCATTCTTGCCACCGTTCACGTGCATCATACCCTTATTAAAGTATGTTTTAAGTATATGATCCCTATGCTTTTTTCATCTTTTTCGTTTCAATGTAAATTTTGGCTACCAAAATAAGATGCAACACGTATGACATTAAAGACGCTTGCTCCAGATCTTTGGAGGCAATGCACTTTCAGTGACTTTAAAAGCAGTTGTGTATTTCTTGGATTTTTCTCCTTATGATTAGAGGGAAAAAATGCACCCAATTGCATCAAGGAGATGATAGATCATTATTTAAAAGGTTGCATCCAGCTTCACAGCTGATCCAAGATTGACTAACACAGACTTTGAGCTAAAAATACTCCAGCACATCAAAGTGGTGCAGCATTAGCTCCTGCTAGCCAAAGAAAGAAATGTTTGTAAAGGGCAATGTTAAATGCTCACATCACTCCTTCAGAGGTTACTGGCCTAGCGCCTTTGAAACAAGTAAAGAATGGGAATGCAATATTTTCAGTGTTCAATTTAGGAGTGGTGTAATAAGTGCTTATGCCATACACCCTTTTTTCACGGCTCCTACTTGAAAAATAAAGAAAAAAGGGAGATAAAGCTCATACGTACTTTGGAGATTAGAGGTTGATGGGAGATAGTCCGACATACCTGTAATTAGATAGTTCTTATACCTTAATATCAGGGAGGTTTGTTCAAAACAAAGACAGAGGATCGAATATTTGGGCAAAATTCTCCCAACACAAGCTTTTCATTCTGTTGAGGAACATGGTTTATTCATGCCTTAGAACAGCTTTTTCCTCACTTCCACTAATAGTGCAACAACTTACTGCTCTCTCTCCAGGATGGTTATTTTCCAAAAGACTTTCCCTTTTGGAGAGAAAAAAATCTATGCTGAATGATATTAACTAGATGAGAAAGGATGTCTTGAATGGAGGGAATGAAAACTCTGCAGCCTCTAAGATAAGTTTTACCTACAAGTTCTCCCTTTACTTATATATTTAAAAGAAAATGGTGAGGGAGCCTACACGTTTGACACCTAAGTATCCAGGCTACAAAAAAGGAGAAACAATAGCACTTCAATATTTTTTTTCAATCTTATACTTAAGACTTTCTTGATAAAAGGGCTCATTTATAGATCAGTTGAATTCCAATGGAAGCTGTGGAACACTTGTTCAATGGAACACTTTAATATGTAAGAGATTGTATGGGACTTTATTTCTAAGTGAAGCAAATTAATGCTGAGAATTGTCTAGCGCAGTTAGTATAAGGTATCTTGTAATGCATTTTTGCAATTTGGTCTACCATATAATTTACTATATTTTTTCTAATTGTTTACACCAGGGGTAGGCAACCTATGGCACGGGTGCCAAAGGCGGCACGCGAGCTGATTTTCAGTGGCACTCACACTACCTTGGTCCTGGCCACTGGTCTGGGGGGCTCTGCATTTTAATTTAATTTTAAGTGAAGCTTCTTAAACATTTTTAAAACCTTATTTACTTTACATACAACAATAGTTTAGTTATATATTAAAGACTTATAGAAAGAGACCTTCTAAAAACGTTAAAATGTATTACTGGCACGTGAAACCTTAAATTAGAGTGAATAAATGAAGACTCGGCACACCACTTCTGAAAGGTTGCTGACCCCTGGTTTACACTGATATGACCAAACATCTTATGATGTTAAATGATAGTGAAATTAATATTGGTCTCTTTAAAGCCACCAACAAAATAGAAATTATCCTTGTATTTTCTAAATAAATGCTAGATTATAAGTAGGCAATTTAGCACCTAATATTTACACAAAATTCATAGGTAAATACTAATATGAAAAAAAAATGTCAGTGAGATTTCACTAGGGTTGCCAGGAGTCTGTTTTTTTACCAGAACGCCCAGTCGAAAAGGGACGCCGGCAGCTCTGGTCGGCATTGCCCACCAGGCTATTAAAAGTACAGTCAGCAGCGCAGCAGGGGCCCGGGGCTAAGGCAGACTGCCTGCCTGCCCTGGCTCCATGCGACTCCCGGAAGTGGTTGCCAGGTCCCTGTGGCCCCTAGGCGCATGGGTGGCTAGAGAGGCGCAGCCCCTGCACTGAGAGCCGGCTCTGCAGCTCCCATTGGCCAGGAACCATGACCAATGGGAGCTGAGGGCAGCACCTGTGGGCACGAGGGCAGCACACAGAGCCTCCCTGACCGCCCATGCACCTACGGGCTTCAGGGACCTGGCAGCCGCTTCCTGGGAGCTGTGGTAAGCGCTACTGGGACCCTGAACCCGCCCCACACCCCACACCCCAACCTCCTGCCCCAGTCTGGAGTCTCCCCCCCTGCACCCACACTTCCTCCTGGACCCCGCACCTCCACACACACTGCAAACTCCTGCTCCTGCCCTGAGCCCCCTCATACACCCGAAACCCCTTATCCCCAGCCCTACCCAAAGGCCACATCCCCAGCCCAGAGCCTATACGCCCCCCACACCTTAACACCCTGCCCCAGCCCAGAGCCCTCTCCCACACCCCAAACCCCTCCTTTCTGGCCCCACCCAGAGCCCACATCCCCAGCCGGAGCCCCAATCCCCTGCCCCAGCCCAGTGAAAGTGAGTGAGTGGAGGAGAGTGAGCAAAGGAGGGAAGGGGATGGAGCGAGCAGGGGTGGGGCCTCAGAGAAGATGCAGGGCAGGGGCGAGGCCTCAGGGAAAGGGCGAGGGTGGTTGGTTTGAACCATTAGAAAGTTGGCAACCCTAGCTTTCCCATGGCTATTTCTGAATGCTCTTTGCCACTGTTAATTCTTTTCTGATACATAAGGCTGTTTTTTAAAAGATGTGTACATATAGAAGGGCAGTTCTCAGCATGCTGGAAAAACAGTTACAGTATTTGAGATAGCTGCATTGTAGAAAAAACAATTAAGCCCAGATGACTGAAGGAACCCTGCCTTGAAACACAATTTTTCCTTTTTTCTTAAAAGCAGCTTCCAGAATCAGTGATAGGCCGAAACAAAAACTTCAGTTCAAAACATTCTTCATCTTTGGAGATGTTAAAAAACAGGAACCCAAAGCTGGATCCAAATTTGCAAGTTGCACCCATTTTTATAATGGAATAGGCCAGCCCAAATCCCCAGAGCTACTCACCATCAAACTTTGAAAAGGTAGGAATCCACATTGAGTTCTGTTCTTTGCATGGTCAGTTTCTTACTCTCCAAAGGAGAAGGATGTCCAACGGTTAAGGCCCTAGGACTTGGGAGACCTAGTCCAATTCCCTTCTCCACCAGACTTCACATGTGATCTTGGACAAGTCATATAGTCTCTCTGTGCCTCAGTTCCCCATCTGTAAAATGGGGATAATAATCCTTCTCTATCTCACAGACATGGTGTGAGGATAAATATATTAAAGATTGCAAAGTGTTCAGATATTATGATAATAGGTGATTTTTATGTGGTTCCCATCTACGTTAAGACTTATTCAAAGACTGAAGCAGCTGTAAAGTAGCAGCATTTAAGAAGAAATGCCAACAATTGGTGAGTGCTATTGTGAGAAATGATCACCACCTGTTGGCGAAATCATAGAACTAAAAATGACTAGCTAATTTAAACAGTACTAAACAAGAGCATGATGAAAGTGACTAAATAATGTTCTATTTTTCATCATTCCAAGCTAAGGTATGTGTACTTGTGAATTTTTAGTTAAATGTTCTTATTTTTTGCTGCGTTTTTAAATAAAAAAACATAGTATGTAAAATACTGGAAAAAGCTAAGTGTTTTCATATACGGACCAGGTTATGCTCCAGCAGACAGTGATTCTGCTATGGTATTAATCTTAATCTTCTGAATGATCATGATCAATCACTCTATGGTTCTGCTTGATTACTTCACTATTTGATTCTGTCTGAATTTTTAATCCATGCCTGCCTGCCATCCATGACACAGATGGTTCCTAGGGACTGTCAGGGGAAGGTGAGCTAGAGAGGGGAATTGTATGTAGTATTTATTGTAATATATTATCTGTATTCTCCTGTGCTTTACATGATTAAGTAAAAGAGCAAATTGTGTTAGACTCTCGGCAAGGTCTCTTTATATATGTATTAATTGCTTCCCAACTACTGCATGAGAGAGTTAAACCATTAAACCAGAGTAACCAGGGAATCTTGGGGGTCAGAGCTGGTTGTGGGTATCAAAGGAAATTAGGTTGAGAAGCTACATTTCTGAAAAAGGAGAGCAGACAGATTCAGTGCCCAGAAAATGTGCCAAAGATGCAAAGTGAATAAGACATTGCTACTGCTTGGTGAGGCTCCAGAAACATCCCCTCACAGCAATCTGGGAAGTGGCTAGAAAGGGAGAGCCTGACCATATCTGAGAGACAGAGCACGTTGGCATTCCCTACGCACTCCTTACATCAAGAACAGGATAGCATAGGGCCGTGGTTCCCAAATTTTTTAGTGCTGCAGTTCCGTTAAAGATATTTTAAAACTGTGTGGCTCCCCACAACCAAATATTTACTGACTCAGAACACTAGTTTCAAGAGTTCAGGCCCTAGTGTTTGGATGGTATCGCAACTTTATTCAATTATATACATTTTTTAAAATTATATAATCTGATCTAATCTGGGTTTTTAAAACTATAATTTGAAAATACAGATTTTTTTTGATGTGTTCAGCCACAGTCTAAGATTTTGGTGAGAAGAATAAGCCTATTTTGAACCGCATAGTTACACGTTTGGTTGAATCTGTGATAGGGCCAGATGTAAGTTATTTTCCATGATTAAATCATTTCTATGTCTTGTTTTTTTTACAGAAATCATTGCTGAAAACTGCACTCTCAGAGATAAATGGAAGCAAATGGAAGCAGCACTTTCATAGCTTCATCAATGAGTGCTGCATACTCTCCTTTAACAAAAATTCAAAATTCCTAGTTTATTAGAAACCTGGTTTTCAGCATGTAATCACTTGACAATTTTAAGAGATTTTTCTGAGGCGAGATACTTATGGTTGGAATGAAGTCACCTTAGGGTGACCAATGTCCCGATTTTATAGGGACAGTCCCGATTTTGGGGTCTTTTTCTTATATAGGCTCCTATTACCCCCCACTCTCTGTCCTAATTTTTAACACTTGCTGTCTGGTCACCCTAAGTCACCTGTTACCAAGAATAGGCTTTGAATCCAATCGGTTGGATTCATTACTGTTCAACTCCAGGAAAATACTAAGAAAAATGGAAATACAATCCAGACAAATGAGTTAATATTTGCTTTTTAATAGAATTTTGATTGCTTTAACTCTGTTATTTTAAAAAGTCTGGTAACACTGGAAACATCTCAGTAACTCTCTTTTCAATGTAATATCTCCAAAGACAAAGTTTCTCCATGAATCCCCCCTTTTCTCTTTTATATTAGTATATTTGTATTCCTACCTTCAAGTTATAGGTTCAATGCATTCAATTTGCCAAATATGTCTACCAGGTAGCTAATGTAGTCAAGATTTAAATTTCAGAAAGTGATTGTATACAGTACTGTATTAAGATATATTTTCATATTAAATATTATAAAGATTATACCTAAGGATTCTGATTTTTTTGTTTTAAACAAATAAGCCCTTGGAAAACAACTCTGGATACAAAAAAATAAAATCAGTATTATCCAATAAACACCAGAAATAGTTAGTTGTATCTATGATTATGTTTACACAGGGATTTTTAAAAAACCCACAGTTAGCCCAGGTCAGTTAACTCAGGCTTCGGGGCTGAAAAATTGCTATGTAGACATTCAGGCGTGGGCTGGAGCCTGATCCCCTGGGACCCCTAAGGGCGTGGCTGGAGCCTAAGCCAGAACATCTACTGAGCAATTTTTAGCCTTACAGCCCAAGCCCCACGAGTCCAAGTCAGTTGACTCAGGCCAGCTGCGGCTGCGCTGCAGGGCTTTTATCCCCATGTAGACATACTCTGAGTTTATCTACACAGAGCACACTACAGGAGTGGGATTTCTAAAGCTCACTAACATGCTGAAAATTAATTGGTCCATGTAGACCCTGAGGGTGCACACTAAAGGTTCCCTAGTGCACTCTAATACAGTGCTATTTGAGACAGCACCACATTAAAGCACACTAGAGAACATTACAAAGAGAGTGCTCATTAAATCCTGATTTTTGGCATCTACATAGAACTCAAATTGCTTAGAATAACCCACCCCCCTAAATGAAATTAATAACCCTGAAAAACGGAAGCTCTAGTTATACCTCAGAGTTTCCTGGATACCACTTTTCATTTATAGATCCCAAAACTTTAAATTTTTCTTTTTAAATACGTAATGATATATTCACCCCCATTCTACACACGGGGGAATCTGAGGAAGCAAGAGGTAAAATAAGTTATCCAGAGTCTCACAAGTCAGTGACTGAGCCAGGAATAGAGCCGAGGGCTCCTGGCTCCCACGCCAGTACCCTACCCACTGGGCTAGCTTCACTACCACATCCAAATATCTATCAGGGATTAGCTCCCACACTGCTAAATAGAAGAATTGGGGTTATTTAATTTGACTGTCTCACCCTCATACCATTCTCTTGGATTATCACATCTCTTTGTGTAAATGTGTATGCCATTTCTTCTGCATTAATCATCGAAGGAGGAATCTACAGTCTCAAGGCATACAGTATGCACAAAGTTAATTTAGTGTTTAATTCCTCTTTACATAACAATGCTTGTTAATCTAATTAGAATTTCAAACTACATATATATTTGCATATTTATTCATCATCAAAAAGAAACAACATAATAGGAGGCTTTTAGGTGCATCATTTCTTGGACTCAATTAAAAAGTGAAGATACAATTGTTGTGATGCTGAATATACTGATTATTTATCACATTGAATATATTAATAACTGATAAATTCTACTCACATAAAGATGGGACATGAAAATTAACTACAAACTAGTTACCTTGTAGCATAAACTCTTAACATCTTCACACTTCCTATTTTAGCAGTTCTCAAACAGTGGTCTGAAGAGCACTGATAGGTTCATATAGCTGGCTGGTTTCATGGCATTGCCTCTCCTAGTCTCCAGCTGGTAAATCTTAAAAGATGCTAAAAACACATGAACTTTACTAATTTTATTTTTCCATATAAGCAAGTATTGTGGTTGCCCCAGGGAATCATTAATCTGCTTGGAGATTCCACATGCAACAGAAGTCAGAAAACATTGGAGGTGAACCCAGGCTTATGTGGCTGGTGTGAAGCTGAAGGTTTTGGTTTTGTAGAACATTGAGCCATATTCCAGTAGGAGAAGGGGCTGTACAAATGGGATGACCTGCATCTCATACGGAGACAGACTAATGTTCTTGGGTGGAGACTATCTAGAATCATAGAACCATCGGGGCTAGAAGGGACCACAAGAGTCATATAGCCTGACCCCCTGCTAAGATGCAGGATTTGTTGTGTCTAAACCATCCAAGATAGATGACTATCTAGCCTCCTTTTCAAAACGTCCGGTGAAGAAGCTTCCATAACCTCCTGAGGCAGTCTGTTCCATTGGCCTATTGTTCTTACAGTTAGGAAGTTTTTCCTGAGATTTAACCTGAATCTGCTATGTTATAGTTTGAACCCATTGCTTCTTGTCCTGCCCTCTGTGGCAAAAAAGAATAACTTTTCTCCATCTTTTTTTTTTTTGTGGCAGCCTTTCAATTATCTGAAGACTGCTATCATAACCCATCTTAATCTTCTCTTTTCCAAACTAAACATACCCAGTTCCTTCAGCCTTTGCTCGTATGGCTTGCATTCCAGCCCTTTGATCATCCTTGGCACTCACCTCTGGATCTTTTCCAGTTTCTCTACATATTTTCTATACATGGGTGACCAGAACTGGACACACAACTCCAGCTGAGGCCTAAGCAGCAAAGTACAGTGGTACTATCTACTCCCATAACTTGCATGCTATGCCTCTGTTAATGCAGCCTAAAATTGCATTTTCTTTTTCTCCAACAGCACTGCATTGCTGACTCACACTGCAGCTGTGATCCACCACCAATCCCAAATCCTTCTCAGCAGTGTTGCTCCCACACCAGTTTTCCCCCATTCTGTATTTGTGCATTTGTTTTTCCTTCCATAAGTGTAGCACCTTACATTTGCCTTTGTTTCATTTAATTTAGTTGTCTATAGCCCAGTTCTCCAATTTATCAAGAGCCCTCTGAATTTTAGCTCTATTCTCCAAAGTATTGGCAACCCCTCCAGCTTTGTGTCATCTGCAAACTTGATCAGTGTGATCTCTATACCTACAACCAGGTCATTAATAAAGATGTTAAACAAAACGGGACGGAGAACAGACCCCCCCACTTCAGACCTCTCTCCAATCATTCCATTAATAAATACTCTTTGTTTGCGGTTGTTTAACCAATTATGTATCCACCTAATGATAGTTCTGTCGAGCCCAGATTTCTCCAGGTTACTTATCAGAATGTCATGTGGGATTGTGTCAAAAGCCTTGCTGGAGTCCAGGTATATTATGTCCACCACATTCCCCCTATCCACCAAATAGGTTACCCTGTCAAAGAAGGAAATCAAGCTGGTTTGGCGTGATTTATTCTTGGCTACTAGTGATTACAAATTTGCAAATTGCTCTAGTAGCTTCCCAGGTATTAAAGTCAGGCTAACTGGTCTATAGTTTCCTGGCTCCTTCTTTTTTCTCTTTTTAGAGATGGGGACTACATTAGCCCTTCTCCAGTCTTCTGGGATCTCTCCTGTAATCTTTCAGTTTGTAAATATTACTGCCAGTGCTCCAAGATTTCTTCAGTTAATTCCTTCAGTACCCTTTGGTGAATAGCATCCAGCTCTGCTGATTTGAATTCATTCAAATTGGTCAGAAGATCTCTCACATTTCACTTCCTCTTTAGTGTTTATGGTAACTTCACTAGTCATCCGGTCACATTATTTTTTGTGAGAAGACTGAAGCAAAACACCAGAATCTGATCACTGTATTCATAATCAATTAGGCACTTACCAAAGGACACCAGAACTTTCAAGTGCAGGCTAAATGATCAATCACTTTAGGTGCTTTTGAAAACCAATGTAGAAAATTAAATAAACACATTTGGGGTTTTAAATTGGCAAGAGCTAGGATTAAAATAATAAGCAATGTTGCATTGAAATATGGGACTGGAAGTGAAGAGTACTGAAACAGTTGGTGAATCTAAGTGAGCTAACTTACCTACCTAAGCCAGAAGTTGATAAAGATACTGAGAGTATGTCGACACTGCAACATAAGACCAGACTCAAACTCCCCTTCCATCTTCACACAAATCTGTTTGACTCAGGCCAGTAAATCCTCAGGACCCAAGCCCTGAAATCAGCATAGGGAGGTGGGTCTGAGCCCAACTCCCATCAGGACTCAGGTCAAAACGGCATCATTTTGAAGCATTGACACAACTTGGACCTGGATCCCAAGACTCATGTCCTGAGAGTCTGTCCAAACTATCCCACAATCCCATGGGCCAGAGTTACTTGGCCTTTCTATCCCAGCACTAGCCAATCGACTTCCAGGAAACAGAAGCAACCTACCAGGTTCAAGTACAGCTGCTCAGCATTTAACCCTCCCATTTTATTCTGAATACTGAACTATAAACAGAGTGAGACATCTCCTGCATATACTATGGCCACTGACAAGAAGTTATCCTTTGCCAAACATGCTGTTATTTAGTCTCAGAACTGCCACTTTTAGGTCTCTTATTGAGTGACCAGGGAAACTGAAGTGTTCTCCTACTGGTTTTTGAATGTTATCATTCCTGATGTCAGATTTGTGTCCATTTATTCTTTTGCGTAGAGACTGTCCGGTTTGGCCAATGTACATGGCAGAGGGGCATTGATGCCACATGATGGCATATATCACATTGGTAGATGTGCAGGTGAACGAGTCCCTGATGGTGTGGCTGATGTGGTTAGGTCCTGTGATGGTGTCCCTTGAATAGATATGTGGACAGAGTTGGCACCGGGGTTTGTTGCAAGGTTTGGTTCCTGGGTTGGTGTTTTCGTTGTGTGGTGTGTAGTTGCTGGTAAGTATTTGCTTTAGGTTGGGGTGCTGTCTGTAAGTGAGAACTGGCCTATCTCCCAAGGTCCATGAGAATGAGGGATCGTCCTTCAGGATAGGTTGTAGATCCTTTATGATGAGCTGGAGAAGTTTTAGTTGGGGGCTGTAGGTCATGGCTAGTGGCGTTCTGTTACTTTCTTTGTTGGGCCTGTCTTGTAGTAAGTGACTTCTGGGTACCCTTCTGACTCTGTCAATCTGTTTCTTCACTTCACCAGGTTGGTATTGTAGTTTTAAGAACGCTTGATAGAGATCCAGTAGGTGTTTGTCTCTGTCTGAGAGATTGGAGCAAATGCGGTTGTATCTTAGAGCTTGGCTGTAGACAATGGATCGTGTGATGTGGTCTGGATGAAAGCTGGAGGCATGTAGGTAAGCATAGTGGTCAGTAGGTTTCTGGTATAGGTTGTTGTTTATGTGACCATCACTTATTAGTACTGTAGTGTCTCGGAAGTGGACCTCTTGTGTGGACTGGTCCAGGCTGAGGTTGATGGTGGGGTGGAAATTGTTGAAATCCTGGTGGAATTCCTCAAGGGCCTCCTTCCAATGGGTCCAGATGATAAAGATGTCATCAATGTAATGCAAGTAGAATAGGGGTGTTAGGGGACAAGAGATGAGGAAGCATTGCTCTAAGTCAGCCAGAAAAACGTTGGCATACTGTGGGGCCACACGGGTAACCATAGCAGTCCCGCTGACTTGAAGGTATAAATTGTCCCCAAATCAGAAATAGTTGTGGGTGAGGACAAAGTCAAAAAGTTCAGCCACCAGGTTTGCCGTGATAGTATTAGGGATGCTATTCCTGACAGCTTGTAATCCATCTTTATGTGGAATGTTCGTGTAGAGAGCTTCTACATCCATAGTGGCTAGGATGGTGTTTTCTGGAAGATCACCAAAGGATTGTAGTTTCCTCAGGAAGTCAGTTGTGTTTCAAAGATAGCTGGGAGTGTAGGGCCTGAGGAGAGAGTCTACATAGCTAGACAATCCTGCTGTCAGGGTGCCAATGCCTGAGATGATGGGGCATCCAGGTTTCCCACGTTTATGGATTTTGGGTAGCATACCACTGGTTGGGGCTCTAGGGGTGTGTCAGTGTAGATTTGTTCCTGTGCTTCTTTAGAGAGTTTCTTGAGCAGATGGTGTAGTTTCTTTTGGTACTCCTCAGTGGGGTCAGAGGGTAATGGCCTGAGGAATGTGGTGTCAGAGAGTTGTCTAGCAGCCTCTCCTTCATATTCCGACCTATTCGAGATGATTACAGCACCTTCTTTGTCAGGGCCGGCCCACAACATTTTGGCACCGGAGGCGGGGAACTCAAATGATGCCCCCATGTCCCCTCACTTGGGCCAAAACTTTGAAAGGTCTCAGTTCTGCCTTCTTCCTGTTCTACTCCTCTCATGGTACTGCTCTGCTACCTACCCCAATAAAGGAGAACTAACAACTTAAAATGCCTTGTTCACAAAGTTTAAGTAACACTTACCTTTCAAACACCTGGATGGCAAATGTAACTTTTCTTGTCTGCATAGTAAACACTGGCATTTTTATCTGTTTGAATAATCAAAGTGGTGTTTTCCATGCCTTCTTGGTTGCAAAGATTTGAACTGCTTCCTGAAGGTCCGCAGTCTGGGCCAGCTCATGCTCTATGGATATGGTTGCAAGGCCAACCAGCCTCTCCTGTGTCATTGTGGGGCGTAGATGTGTTTTTATTAACTTCAGCTTGGAGAAGCTGCGTTCTCCACTGGCAACTGTTACAGGAAGTGTTAGAAGTATGCGCAGAGCAACAAAAGCATTTGGAAAGAGGGTGGTCATCTTATTTATGCACATATATTCCAGAACAGACTTTGGAGTTGATCCTGCTGAAACGTATCTTGAAAGAGCTTTCAGTTCATCACCTAAATCACTTGCATCAATATTGCGCCTGTCATCATATGTCAACACCGTCTCTAGTGCCCTGCATTACTGGTGTAGGTCTTCTTCCGGTATAGTGAGGAGTTTTGGAATATCATACAACATCCCAAATATACTGCTGTGTTCCTTGAGCTGCATGAAATGTTCTTCAACTGACTGTATTGCACAATCTAGCACCTGATTAAAGAATTCAACTTTGAATTGTCATTTGGGGTCTCTTATGGGATTATCCCGTGCCTCATAATCAAAATGTCGTCTTCTTCAGTGACTCTTGTATTCTTGAATGGGTCAGGGCAAGCTGCTCACAAAGCTCTAAAAGTCATTTTCTTCATGCAAGCGTTTTGAAGCCACTGCTGGTCATCCCAGGTCTACATGACAATGTGATCTCACCAGTCTGTCCTTGTGGCCCTGCTCCGGAAGTGCCAGTCTATACCAAGAGTTATGAACCGCAGCCTCCAGACTGACTCTGCCATGTCTGTATCATCACTATCTGACAGGTGTCTTCGGTAAATCAGAAAATGTTGCCAACATGTCCAGCCAGTGTCTCATGGATGCACTGCCTGTTTCCTGACAAAGGAGTGAAAGCGCAAGAAAAGCCAAGTTCTTCATATGGTGACTCTTCCATGTTGCTGGCTCTAGTTGGTGGGACTATGCAGACTCAAAAAACGGCTCAGCTGGATATGTTGGCAGGCTGCAGCAACTTCCTATAAAGTGCCATGGGACGGACACTCACGTTTTCCCAAAGTGCACCACAAATAAAGAGCTAGAGCACCTACAGCTGGGGAGGGTGCTCGGAAGCCTGAAATAGGTTAGTTTGACCTGGGTCTGCATAGTGCAGTGCAAACGCCTGAGAAGAAGTGTGATACCTGGGTCCATAAATTTTAAATCTAGAGTCAATATTCAGTGTGGATGCTCAAGTGTGGGCATCCGAACATTAAGCCTGTGGGACTCAAGTCCCACAGACCCAGGCTTACACTGCAGTGTAGACATAGCCTGAGACCAATAGTCTTATTTTGGAAATAATGTAAACTTTAATGGCCACAGGTGGACAGGGATTTTATATCTCAGCATTCCTCAGCAGTGTTTCTATCAAATTGGGGTTTGGTCCAGTGCTGACTGAGTGGGAAGACTACCACCCTCTAAATTATTAACCCAATTTCTGACAGCACCTAGGTACTCTTTGAAGGTCTTCCTTCCAAATAGTGATGCAGGCTGGCCCTGCTTAGTTTGAGTGGTCTGATAGGGTCCCATAACAAGGCAAAGCTACACCAGGCAAATCTTTCTTCTTGTTCAGAAATGCATTTTTGTTTGAGACGGATGGGAAACAATTCACACAATGCTCATCTGATTCTTAGGGTTTTTTCTTTTCTTTTCTAGTTTGATAAATCTTTCTCCTCTGCCCCAGGTACATGAAAAATGACACTCAGAGCTGAAGTAGTAATAAATTCATTTTGACTCTGATTCGAGTTGGGAGGTTTATATTCTCTCTGACACAGCACCCAGGTGGCCTAATTTCATGTTAAAAAAACCCTACATTGCATTCAACTCTTCTTAAACTCTGCCACCTTTTATCATCAGTTTCGAACGGTATTACTGCAGCTCTCAGCACTACAGCCTTCACTGACTGATCAGGTTACAGTAGACATTCACAACTTCACTGGTCAATGTTCATACAAATCAAATTGCACTACATGCAACAGGAAGTGAATTGTGCAGACCACAGAGCAGTTTAGACCAAAAAAAAGGAAGAAAAGGAGATTGTGAGGAACACAAAGATCATGATACTTTAATACATAAGCCTCACGCACTTCATCTAGTGAAAACAGAATCCTGGGGGGAAATCATAATATCCAGAACAGCAAACATAAAAGGAAATACTTGTGTGCGGTTTTGAGATTAAATTTACTCAAAAACACTGAGTGACAGAAGCAGCAATTAAGTGACTACATCACACAATACCAAGTTGAAATCAGCTTGGTGTGCCCCACCACAGCCAAGTTGCAGTCTGCAGTAGCATTCAGGAAATGATAATGAAATTGTAGACCCAGGTGTAAAATTAAACACTGGTGTCGCTTCAAAGCCATGGTGAACCTTTTTGAATAAAATAAAAACTTAAATCCAGGTTCAGCTATTTACTGACACTGTTTTTTAAGTATTATGATCATCTGTGATTCCTCATTGGGGCTGAGAGTAGAAACACAGTACCACAGGAAGAGCATCTCCCTGCATTTCTGACTCAGCCCAAAATGAGAAGTCCTGGGAATTGCACAAGCAAGATCTGGCAATACTTCTATCACCACCCATGGTTCAGAGAAGTCTGAATGAAGTTTAGAGGAAACATTTCAATGCTTATTCCAACGAAAGCTCCAGGCCTTCCAAAGTCCCCCTGCCATCACTAGTCTAACGTGTGCATATAGCTTCATCCGAGGAGATCTGACACGAACTCAAATTAATCCAGATCAACTTTATACATGTTTGAAAAATTTGGTTTAACATATCGAAGTATTATGCAGAATTTTATCATCCCTCTTCCTTAGAGCTCACAGTCTCCCCTTTTGATTATTTAGGACGTTGTAGCAGTGTTAATGCTGATCAATAAAAAGCCTGTCAACTTTCTACCATCGTGATGCCTGTAGTTTGGAAAAATGTGGGAGTGGGAATACTGTAAAGTGCCTTGTGCTCAATGTCATACAATGTAGACAAATTTTCTACACGTTGTCCCACCTTGTTTGGTTATGCTTCTCAGAGATGTGGGGCCTCAGAGGATTTGATTAAACATTCAATCTATTGGATTTGAGACAGAACTGAACCACACTGAAAAATATCCCCCAACTACAGAACACAGAAAAGAACCTGCAGAATAGCTCACAAGCATGCCAAACTGCTTCACTGCACCAATTTCTGCATATATGGAAAAAACCTGGGAGGGTGCCTAGTATATATACTGGGAATCAGACATGCATAACTATATTCATCCCAACACAACAGTGCTTTCAATGTTGACAGAGCATACAGATAGGGTTACCAGGTGTCCGGTTTCCTATTGGAAAGTCCAGTCAAAAAAAAGCACCTGGCCATGTCTGGTCAGAAATACTGACTGGACACTGAAAATCCAGTTAGGTGATGCATTGGGGGTGGGGAGGCATGGGGGGTCATGCTGCCCCACACACACACTTCCCAGCAGCTGGCCCAGGTGGGGAGTGGAAGGGGAAGGACTAGAGCCTCTTCAGGCCACTAGGGCAGCTGCCTGGGAGAGAGCCTGGCTGGGGAGGGGTGGCAGCGGCGGGTTGCCCCCCACCCAGGCTCGGCTTCCAGTGACAGCGACTGAGTGAGTCGGAGCTCCCCCTCCAGCATGCTCGGCCCCTGTCCCTGGAAGCTGAGCTTGGGCAGGGAGCGGGCTGCTGCCGCCCCCACACCCCAGCCAGGCTCTCTCCCAGGCAGCTGACTACGCTGCACAGATCAGCAACTGCGAGCGGCTGCGTCCCAGGCCTGGCTGCAAGGGAGAGCGACTGAAAGTGCCAGGGAGGAGCCGGTGCAGGAGGAGGACAGAGCGCTCCTCCTCGCAGGTAACATGGGGTGGTGAGGAGGGCGGGGAGAGCACGGGGGCCCTGGGCTGGAAAGGGGGAGAGGTTCCGGCACACCTGCTGGCGTGTCCAGTTTTAAATATTACACAGTTGGCAACCCTAGCCTACTGAAGGGACTGGGTGTTCACATGGAGAGAAGGAACGTGTCAACAGAAGGAGGAGTCGTCGAGGACATTGCAAGAATGTCGAGATTTGATGGTGTACCATTCCTTCCTCTTCTCCTTCCCAAAATCATGATCAGAAAAGATTGCTTCCCCAGCACTTACCCCTTCTCTCTATGGGTCCTTATTCACTCCACAAGAAGTTAACCTTGTGGGAGTGTGTTACAGGGGTCCCTCTGAGCAGTCCAGGCTATGTGTCCCTCTTTCAGAGCAGGTGAGCCCAATTGAGCCAATTAAAAGGGGGACTATCTGCTCCCTCACAGCAGGGGAGACACAGACAGGAGAAGGAAGCCAGAAAGAGCTGGGACTGGTGGCTTTGGGTGGAGCAGACCAGATAGAGGAAGAGCGCCGGGTGGGACAAAGAACCAGGGCTGACTATGAACCTGTGTGTCATTGCTAGAGACTTTATTTTGGAGATTCTGGGGTTCGTTTGAACCTTTCCTGTTATTATACCAGTCCTGGGTGGAGGTGCTTCTAGCCACAAGAGAGACTGTGCGGTGTGCTTAAGGAGCCCGTAAGAGGGGGCCAACAGGGCAGGGTGCCTGCAATGTAACCTTTGGCCATGAGGGGATGCTCAAGTGGTGACCACTATATTACAGGGAGAATTACATATATTTAAGTAATAATCAGTTCCTCCAAGGCATGATATTTCAGACTTTTTTAAAAAATGATCCCTTATTTTAAAAAACAACACTTCTAAAATTAGGTTATTGAAATTTTAAATGCTGTTTCTGGGCTTGTCTACAAAGGGACACTAAGGAAAATTAATCCAAATTAATTTAAGGTGTGAATTTAAAGTGAATGAGTAAAAATGCATTAAACCCACGTGCACCTTTTCATTCTGAATTAAAGTGGCCTTAATTGGGTTTAGTTTAAGAGTCTTGACTGACAGATGACATTTTTGTTTCTTCTACAGGAAGCATGATATGGTGGATTGGCATATAAAGAAATCTGAGAAAAGGAGAGCAGGGTAGATTTTAGAAGGGGGTGGCAGGACAAGAGGGGTTTAAATTCCCTTTTATTCTGAGGTTGCCACTTTTCAAATTGGTGGGCTTTACGTCGTTAATTTTAAAGCAATTCTGACTATGAATGCACTTGTCAACATCTAAAGAGCAGTTATCACTAACTCCTGATGATAGCTGGTAGGTGTAGTGAAATGCTCTGGAATAACCTAATTAAGAACAATTCCAGTGACTTGAAGGCATAACAATCAGCACAGGGCCAAGCTGAGGCTAGTACAACACAAAATCCTGCATGGTCTTATTCTCATTTCACATCCATGTCCCCTCTTTTATTTAAGGGTCATTTAAAAGGTAACAAGAGGATGCAAATTTGCAGGATTTCTATTTGTTTTCTGGAAAGTGAGTTGAATTGCAAACCAGAAAGACCATGATGCAAGAAGCAGGAAAAGGCAAAATAAAATGTAAACAGCTCAGGCTAGAGAGCATGCAGATTTTAATCCAAGTATTCCTTAAAGACAAACAACTGGATTGCCATCTACAGACCATGTTAGATCACCATTTATGTGGTGATTACTTACTTCTGTGTCCCCCTTTTTGAGGTCCCCTGGGTAAGCACTAGCAGCATACATTGGTAATATTTCTAGATATGTAGTGGATTGGCGGTAGGGAAGGGTGAAAGGTGTGAGTGAGTGGGGAATGGAAGGTTCCTTTGCAGGTTTCAGGAGGTCGAGGGGGAAAACAACAGGTTAATTTGAAAATTCAACCAGGCCCGAAGATAAGAAACTGCTGGCGTCAAGGTCAAGAGATTCAGAGACACTCTCTGTATGCCAACCTGCGAGAAACTGCTTCTCAGCCCCAGCTGGCCGTAAGAAATGAAAACAAAGACAGACAAAGCCAAAGAAGTTGCAGAACTGCCAAATTGCACATTTGCGAAGGTTGGACCGGTAAGACTCAATAGACTGCCTCGCAACCCTAAAGCCAGTGTGTTATGGAAAGTTAGGGGAGCTGCGGAGAGCCGGTTCAAACTGGTGCAGAGAGCAAAAAGCACGGGAACGAGGGGGAGGGCTCCCCTGACCGAGACGCCACCAGGAACACCCAGGATTTAAAAACCCTCCTGTAACAGGTTCGTCTGCCCCCTCTTCCGGCAGGCCACTGCTGGGTGGCCCAATAAAGCGCAGGGAGGCTTCCTGTTGTGCTGCACCCGTGGTTTTATTTATACACCTTCGCCCACCACCAACATTGAGTTCTATATACAAGGCTTTACAGGGTTTGTTCCCTCTTCCCCAAGCAGCCAGCCCTCAGTCAGCAGCCTCAGTCAGCAGCAGCCCTGATCTTTCCCCTGGCTGCTCTCTTTATGCTGGCTTGCCAGGCCCGCAGGTGGAGCCAATCCCCAGGCCAGGCATCAGGCCTGTCCCACCAGCCCCAATCTATTCCCCTTGATTGGAGCTGGCTGAGCAGGGGCTAATTAGGTGCTTTGCAGCAGCACCCTGCTACACCTCCCAAGAGTGGAAGCAAGTTGGAGATCTAAAGTGGACCCCGGATGGCCTGTGCACAGGACAGAACTCTCGTCCACCCTTCCCCCTCTTCTTACGTTACACCCAGACTTGGCCAGACTTGTGTTGCGCGTGTGAGAGTATGAACGTGGGTTAGGGCTCGGGCACTAACACTTTCTTCCTTCCTCAGAGTGACGTGAGAAACCCCGAGCACTCTCCGCTGTTATATTATTTTATTAATAAAGCTTTAAACTTGGTATGCTCCTTCATCTCCGCCCCTAAAGATCCTGCGGCCCCAGCCTGATCAACTGAGGCCCAGGAAGATTGATAACAAATCTGTCACACCTTCTCCCAATCCCAGTCATGGGTCTAAAAAAACAAGTACATTAGCAGCTATACATACATTGAGCAGTATGCAATAATTTGTGCTTTTGCCTATACATCACCTTCCCATTTACATATTTGAAGCATGCTAAAAGTACCATACAATAAATAACCCAGACAGGAAATCTCGCACTCACTCAAGCAAACTGATCACATTCACTGGTGGTTGACAGGCCACCATGAAAAAGTTTGCAACAAGCATGATTTTCAAACCCGTTTCACTCATATCATGGAAATTCCAGCAGTACTAGTAAAAAGAAAATTGAAATGCTTCATTGCTAGTGGACAAGATGGCTGTGCACTTCAGGGCAATGCCACATAGGGCTAGCAAAGAATAAAGTGATCAGCTGAGAAACTGCCTTGGAGGGAAAAGCTGCTGAAGGAGACTAGCTGTAATATACACCACCCCCCTTTCCCTAGATGGATGCTACAAGACACTGGTAGATGTTAGTACTGAATGCCCAGAAGGGATGTAAAAAGCCAGACTACATGAAAGAGTGAACAGAAAGATGTGAAACATGACATCTCACCACAGAGTAATATTTTTTTCTGAATGGAGGAATAAGAGAATCATTTTCCCCACCAGCATTGGAGCCTACACAAACAAAAACAAAATAATCTTACGTCCAAGGATTAGCCTGAATGTCTTTTCTTTATGATATTTTGTTGTATTTAACAAAGTTAAAGTCATAAGACTGATAATCTTAACAGCTAACAAAAACCGCTGTGAGGGATTACCTTCATTATCACACAGGAGAAAATACATCACTATAGCTTTATATTTGATGTGTCAAAATATTACTTTCAGAAATAGCAGGGCATATAATACACGTAACAAAATGAGAATGAAGGAAAATTGACAGTGGTACAGTCAAAAACATATTTAAAATAGCTTAAACTTCCTGGACTACAAAAAGATACAAAAGTTAAATAGCCAAATTCTGCCCACAGAAATGCAATCATGTACAGCTCCCATTGACATCACAATAACAGTTTTCCTTCATGTAATCTGCCTGTAACACTATGGCAGACTCTAGGACCCTATATAGGGATGCAGGGCTTTTCTGTGGGGGCATTTGGTTACCAGGTGCTTCTACCCAGCATGAAAGTACAGTAGATTTACTGATGAGTAATACTAACAGGTGGATTCAGTTGGCCTCAATCAAGATATAAAAGGAGGAGCAATGGGAACTAGTGAATGGGACAGAAAGTTTTGCCTGCAGAACCTAGGAACAAACTAAGCAGGAGGAGAAAGCTAAAAATGAGGTTTATGTCAGGATTTTGTTTCAGGTGTCGATAAAGCTGAACCCCATGACAGGAGTTGACTATAAACAGTGTGTGTTTAAGAGCAGTGTGGGAAATCCAACTACTTATGCTGTTTGAATTTTGAAGTTAATTTGAGAATTTAGCCCCAAATAACTAAACAGCACATGATGCCAGCCTCCATTGCCCATTTGTTAAATTTTCAAATAAGCACTTTCATATTTTCTCCCAGGCCACCCCTCATACTAACCCATTATCCTCCAAATCCCTCCTTAAAACTCGCCTCTGCAGTAATGCCTTAAAAAACACCTTGACACTGGTTAGGTAGCTGGTGTGCAGAGACCACTGCCTATCATGCTTACCAATATTGTCTCACTGTTCCCTTGTACTACCCCATTTTTCTATGTCTGTCTCATTTCTTTTCGTATTCTAAGATTGAGTCAGGAACCAGTTTTGTTCCATGTTTGTGCAGCACCTAGCACAACAGGGTTGCAGTCCATGTCTGGGCTCCTAGGGGCGACGATAATACAAATAATAAACATTTAGAGGTTTATACAATGATGTAAACAGTAAGTTCTACATAAAATACATAGCCTACTGAATGCCCATTTTCTTTGTCTATACCAGCTATTCTTTACCTATATGTCTGCCTATCTTCTTGAGTGCCTTAAAAATATCCATGGGAAGTATTTTAATGAATTTGTGGAAGTGACTTTTAATATAGATAGTACATTTGGCCATTAGCAAACACCTACTTTTGAATATACCTGGGTATAGCAATGTGCCTGCATATAGGCGTTGCATAATGGACCTTGTTATGCACAGGAGAAATCTTACTGTTTTTCCAGAACTGATAATAAGGTGAGTTTGTTAATGTAAGAGAGACCCTGCTGTATTTGCCATGAAGACCACTTGTAAAAAGAAGCTGTGCCCTATTTTTAGAGCTTCAGCCCTAATTATATCTGGCAATTATTTAGCTGGAGAAAAGGTCGTATAAAGAGTGCTTTAAGGACACCCTTTTCACTCATCAGTATTAGATGGTCTCCTTAGTACGCCTGACAGTATGCTTGTTCTGCTATTTTCCATCTATTCACTGCATACTGTATAAAAAGGACGCACTGGTTGGCATTTCAGAAAGCCATTTCAGCTTTCTCAATGGCTAGTAGAAATCAGCACTTGGATATAGCTGAAACCAGGTAAGACTGGAGTATTTCGGCCCAGGAGAGAGGAGCGCTATGGTCTGCTTAAATAGCCACGGCAGCAAAATATCCCCAATTTTATCTGTGGCTGGCCAGAACTTTGCAACCCATCCTGTATGGCACAGCAAATCTCACACATACATTCATGATTATGATGGTTCAAAACTACGAATCAAGCCTCATATGCTGAAAAAGCTAAATAGGTACAAAACATAGCAGCCCATCTGCTTAGCAACATATGTCACTATGAAGAGATTACCACGGAGTTTCTCTCCCTGCATTGCTCCCTCGCACACACACTGAAAAGAGACCCCAGTTCAAGGTTCTGTCCCTATACTGAAAGCTGTCCAATGAACTGGCCGTAGCTGCGTAGACGGCCTCTCTATGCACATCCTCTGACAACAGCTGCACTGGAACAATTACATTGTAGACCATTAGTCAGGGCTCATGAGTACAGGAGACAGAACTTTCAAAGGCTCTTAACTTACACTATTTAACTCCACCTCACAAAGAGACAAGATTGACCATGGACCTTCCTCAGAGGCACCAGCTGTGTGGGTGCTCCAGGGCCCAAGCACCCACTATAAATAGCACGATACCTGCCCTTGGACATTTCCACTGCGTGCATCTGAAGTGGGTATTCACCCACGAAAGCTTATGCTCCAATACATCTGTTAGTCTATAAGGTTCCACAGGACTCTTTGTCGCTATAAAAATAGGGAGTGCTCAGGACCCACAAGCCACAGCCATAGGCGGCACATGACTCTTGCGTTTGGGGAGGCTGGGCGTGAGTGCTGGAAGCTCCCTGGAAGTGTGTGGGCCAACAGTGCCCGGACCACAGCTTTTCCCCACGGTCAGTCCCGCGGCCCCACCCCTGCCCGGCCTCCTCCCCCGAGCCCCACCCACGCTCCACCCAGAGACCTCAACCCCACTCTGTCTCTTCCTCTGAGCAGAGCCATCCCTTGGATATAGTGAATTGGGGCAACCGCCCCAAGCCACACAGGCAGGAAAATGAGGCAGGAGGCGAACAGGGAGGTGAGCAGTAGGCGGGCGGGGGAAGGCGAGCAGAAGTCACCCTACCAGAACCTCCCCCTCCCTCCCAACGCCTAACACCTGCCGCAGATCAGATGTTTTGCAGCATCAGGAGGCACTGGGGGGAGGGAGGAGGATCTAGGGCACAGTGTCCTCAGAGGCGGAACTGGGTGGGGAAGAGGCAGAGCAGGGGCAGGGATGGAAGCAGGGTGGGGGTGGGGCAGATAGGCACTGAGTTTCTAATGTCCCAGACCCCACACCCCCCTAGGGACAGCCCTGCCCCTGAGGACCCCTCCCCCAAGGCGCCCTCCGTCTGCTCCTCTTCACCCGCTAAGATACCAATGATAGACACATATTCAATAACTAGAATATGAAAGTAGTGTTTAAATATGCTGAAAATAGCCTCCCTCCAAACACACACACCTCTTCAAAAGCACCCACTGTCAAAAATAAGTCAGTGCCTGTGACCTCACTCTTAAGAAGCTAAATACAAAATTAATTTCTTCAACTTCATTCCCCTCAGTAGACACATAAGCACAACACAATGGATATATCCAATAGCTATAAGAACCACCAATTCTTGGAAGTTGAAGCTAGACAAATTCAGTCTGGAATAAGGTGTAAATTAACTATTAATAGTTTACCAAGGTTTGTGATAGACTTTCCATCATTGGCAATTTTTAAATCAAGGCTGGATGTTTTTCTAAAAGACATGCTCTAGTTCAAACAGGAATTAATTCAGGGAAGTTGTATAGCCACTATTTTGCAGGTCAGACTAGATAATCACAGTGGTTCCTTCTAGCTGCAAAAACTATAAAATCTATAACTAGAGAAAAATCAATGTGTCGTGTGTGTCTAACAGTTTATATACACACCAATTGAGCATTCTACATGAAAGATTTATCATACAGCGGACAAAGAACACCCTTTGCAATCAATATCAATATTTAGGTACATTATTAAATATATTATTTTCTTGTATACACTTTCATCCCTTTGTGACGTTTGCCTCAATATTTGTACAATAATTACTACCACGCAATACTTTGAAATGTTCTCTGGTTATTTTATTTGCATCTCTGAAGTATTTTGAGGCCTTTTTATGAAAGATGCTGGAGAACAATGATCGTTCTAAATGTCTCACTGAGTGTGACTTGTACTATGCAACAAAAAACACTGATAGTAAGCCATTTATGCACAGAAAATGTCATGCACAGGAAAGAAATATAAGCAGCTGATTGAAATCTGTACTAAATTAGGTAAAATCTTTCTTTCATCTGTTGATGTATGGATTTATATTGGCTTCTCCTGTTATTTCCTAGTTTTAAGTCTTTCAGGTGTGTGATGCCCTTTCTCAAGTCATGAAGGGATTTGCCCTCTTTACATGAGAAAGCTAATTGAAATTTCTGTATTATAAGTTTAAATTGGCATTGGGATACTTGTTATTTTGTGTACTAACAGCCTTTGAAATGTGCTTGAACAGTTTTTTTTAAAGATTATAATCTGTATGTTTGTGCTTTTTAATACAGATCAGATTCCAATGATAAGATACAAATACACATTGCAAAGAGTTCAATGTAGCTTGTGAGCACAACAGTTTTATGCTCCTTGGGGGAAAAAAAAAAGCATTCAAAACAAGAGCATCATTTTTAAAACTCAAATGGAAATGGACTTGACATTCAAAGTTGGGGGGGGTGGGGGGACCACCATTAGCATAAACTGGCTAAGAGCTGTGCAGACTTCCACATCCCAATGCACCGTTAATGACTTGCATGCACCATTTCTGCTCTTCATTCCTGAGCAGATCTGGAGCAGAGGCTGCTCTCATTATGTCTAGCTCAAGCCAAGGTCACTTCAAACTCCAAATCTGAACTGCCTCATGCACACTACATAGCTGCCCTTAGGACAGGTACTAAAGAATATTAGCATGTATAATTAACTGCTATACACAAACCATTTTACCCCAGCAGCCATTTTCTAATATGAGGGGTTTCAGTTTCTGACACTAAGAAAATCATATCATTAAAATTCAGCCAAAGTTGCTTAACTAATGCTAAATAGAAGGCAACCTTGTAAAATAAAATGTCAGTCTCAGACATCTTCAGCAATTTGACTATGGTCCATGCACCTGTCTTCTTCCGCCCCCATCCTTTGCTGCAATAGTAACTGTGGATTAAGGAAGGGGAGAAAAATCGCTTCCAATACAGTGATTCAAGTCTTACTGTATATACGATAGCAAAAAATACTTGCTGGGAATCAATTTTTTCACCTGTTTATTGCAATGAAAAAGGTCAATCAATGTATAATTAAAGCTTCAGCCTAATCAGAAAGAATCCTCTCTCTTTTCATCCAATGATGCCACTGTAACACAAAAGAGCCTACAAACGTAGCAGGAAGGTTAGCCAACTCTCACAATATTTTTGTGCGTTTGGTGTTCCCAAACTAGACTACTGGATCAAATGTGACATATTAGCCGAGACCATCTCTCTCACGTTAGAAATATGGATCAGGAACACTTTTTTAGAGTTCTTATTCATGGGTGTGTTTGTCTATAAAATTGACAAACCCAGATTCCCCCTCATCTGCATCCTAAGTTATTTTTGTTATGGAATGTGCTGAATCTTTCTTTCCCCACCCTTGCTGCTCTCTTTCTGCTACTGGTTCTCTTTCCTCTACAATGCCTTCCTATCATGGTATTTTACTGTACTTCATTCACAGAACAGAGCATAACTACTTTCCTATTAGTCTCACTGTTTTATTGATTAGCTTGGAAAAAAGATAGTCTAAGTA
Source organism: Chelydra serpentina (assembly GCA_037349315.1). Lineage (NCBI taxonomy): Eukaryota > Metazoa > Chordata > Testudines > Chelydridae > Chelydra > Chelydra serpentina. The sequence continues at coordinate 38,362,427 of JBAIAC010000042.1, forward strand.
CCTGGCACCTCCACAGCAACTGCAGATAGTTCTTCTGGATTCATCTCTATCCCATTTTGTAATATACCTAGCTTTCAGCAGAAAGCAGGAATTTCTCACTTCACAACTACTTCTTGTTCTGCGATTATGCTGGCCCTCAAAAGAACGATTTCACAAAGGGGAGGTTGACTACTATGAAGCCTTTGGTGTTGTGAGATAGACATTTTCAGCACTCAACTGCTTTTCAGCTAAAAAGCTCTCATGCAGAATTGATTATAACCAGGTAGCTTCATCTGACCCAATCAGCAGATTCCTGTAACTGCTGAGCAAAAGTTATTACAGAGTTGGAGAGTGAACGCAAAAGACTAAACATTTAACTTTGGTTTGTATAGTGACTCAAAGCAAATGATATATAAAGAAATTCCAAATCAATGTGAAATACAGAGCTCTCATTTCCTCCACTTATTGGCAAGCTTTTGTAGCAGCAGGTGTTAGTGGTATTGACAACAGAACAGAAGCATGTATACATACTATTTAAATATGAGACATACGTCCCTGTGGTGCAAGGTAACTCACTTAACCTCTTGGTTTCCACCTCTTATTGTAAGAGCAGCTGCTGAGAGGAAGGCATTATTCTCCTTAAGTCTGTTATGATTATTATACAGTTGCAAGTCTTGACTTGCTTTGCAAGTCAATAAAAGTAACAAAGGAAATTATTAAACAGTAGATCAACTTTCTTTCTTTCTTTCTTGCAATGCCCCTCCTGGTTCAGGACTTGAACCAGACCTTTTTCCAAACACTGCATATTTAAACATTCCATTATCTTGAACACAGCTATAAACCTTTCAAACCTGCAGCATGAACACCACCTAATTAGTATAATAAATGGCCTGTACTGAAAGACACTGAGAATTTGCATTTAATTGGCACAATGGTAATTAATAGTAAATTTCTCTAAATGGTAGACAACCTGAATGTGGTGATGTGCTGCAAAGTTCAAAGAGCTTTCTTGTCTACAGAAAGATATGCAGACTATATGTAATAAATGAAACTGACTTCAGGTAAACAGCTTCTTTAAAATGTTTACAGGAGGCCATAATAAACCACCAAATACTGTACACCAATTGCAAAAACAAAACCTTCATATTCTTCAGCATTTTAAACATCAGACTTAAACAATATGAAAGGATTAAAGACAATGGAAAACAGTGATGCAGGAAGGAGGTATCAAAGCATTTTAATGATTTAATTTTCTTTATAATTGATATAGAAATATGTATTTTGTAAGAACTACACAAGTTTTATTTAAATGAAGTTGCAATATGAGAAAATTATTATTCAAACTTTTATTGAGGAACAGAGAAAGACAGTGTTAAACAGATTTATATCAGGTTTTTGTATCTGCAACAATCAAGGAAACCTATTAGCAGTAAAGTGAATCAGAACATAGACAATAAGAAATTTGAATAAAGATTCAAGCTCTGTTTCTGAAATGACAGCCAATCCTGTTCTTCGTAGGAGACCATTGAAGTAAGCCATCTAGCAGTTCAGAGTTTGGCATAGTCTTTAAGAATCATCTCCAGCTTCTGGCTCAGCATGATGTTACCTTTCACTTTTAGTTTACCAGAAAAAAATGCCTATAGGAAGCAGAAGGGGGGGGGGGAAATCATTTTCTTCAATTGTTTGCCCACTTCTCAAAGGTCTATTTACAAAAAAAAATATCTAACTACAGTAGTAGAGTGAGGTTTACTTTAGACAAGTCTTACAGGACAAACCTCACCAGGAAATGTCCATTAGCTATGAACAGAAGACATTTTAAGCCTCATTGTATATAACACCAAGAATCACAAACACCAAGCTTCATGAGGAGTACAGGGATGGAGCAGGGTAGTGGTGAATGGAGAAGTGGAGGTGGTTGAGCCATTTCCCCATGCTTACCAGAGGGCTCAGCAGCATGGGGAGGGAGCTGGTAAAAGCTGAGCTTCTCCAATCTCCAATGCGAGACTAACTACACAGAGGCAAGGTCCCAATCCCGTCTTACCATACCCTTTTGAGTTCAGTGAGTGCTATCACCACTCCACTGCTACAGGTGAGGAGGATAGGAAAAGGATGACTGAACCATACCCAAATTCACACACGGCCGGCCAGGGTCTCCATTTTTAAATGGGTAAAAAAATCTGTCAATTGACTTTTTTCTTAACACATTTACAATATGCAGTATGCAGGGAAACACTCACTCGTGCAACCAGAATAATCAGTCTTTGAGCGTTTTCACTGAAATTCCAATATTGCATATTTTTAGTTCTGCTCCTGATTTGAGACTCTTCATACCCAGTTTAAATGTGGATCATGATTTTTATGACATTTAAAAAAATGTTTAATCAATATTGTTGTACTTTGGTTTTGAAATTTGAAGGTTATATGAAAGCAAACTAAATTCTGGAATAGCACACTTCTCCATATTCCCATTAACGTAAAGATAAATTCAAATAAGAAATTGATGGGGCCAGTAGTCCAAAATATAAATTGGTATCAATGAGCGTCTTCAGGTGGAAAGCCCCTCCTCTTCGCAGAAACTCACAGGTGATACTGATGTCTAACAGCAAAAAATATCCATGAAATGCAATCACTTTAATCCTTAGAATACAGTAATGCACAGATTGTCATAATCTTGTTTGTTTAGACCTTGTGCCTGCTATATATAAAGGCCACAAAATATTTTTTACTGTATATTCCTACTGCTCATGCAGTATATAGGAATTATATACTGGTCAACATTGTTATTTCCAAATTTTAAATTCAAAGTCCTCGTTAATTTCAGCCCTGTTGACTGGGATCAGAAGAGCTCTCAATATATTATGATGAGCTAATTAAGAATATCCATTTATCTAGGCTATAAACTGAATTATGTTAAATTTGAGACACTTAAGTTGTATAACATGCATTTTTAACAACAAATGAGTAGTTTTAAGCACTTAAGGAGGAACATTTGCAGATGCGCAAATGCAGACTCCATATTATGTCCCTTTCTTTAATCTCCTCCCCTAAGTGATTTGCCTTATTTAGGAGGATTTATCCCTAATTTTAATAGATTTGTGTCTCATTATAATGCAACAGCAATCCACAGGCCCATAACAACAGTAATGGGTCTTTCTTCTTCATTACATTCTTAATGCACAAAAAGTGGGCATTAATCTTGCAAGTCAGAATATTATTACGTGCACAAGGTTGATATGAGTTGCTTAGCTAACATTTGCACGGTGGTATGTGAGATCTCTCTCTACTTACTTACAGTAGGAAAGTGTAGTATCTCATACACCAGTGTGTGCCATTTTAGGAGTGAGCACTGTACTCTATACAGCAGCACCTTTCACAGAGACTCAGTATTTCAGTCAGATTACTGGCCTACAAGGCAGTCTTTTCTTCTAAATAAGATGCACACTAGAAATTGTGCTACTTTAAGAATGTCTCCAAGTTAAACAAGTAATATTTCACCATACGACTGAACATCTCTACTTCACTGTGCCTTTACCTTTTGTGGATTAATCTTGCCTAGGACTACTTCCATGAAGTCTTGATCCGAAAGGGTGAAAGTGGTGTCAGCAGAACCCTGTGCTGGCCCTTGATACACCTCACCAGAACCATTCTTTAAGTCAATAGCTGAAGAAAGGAAGTAAAGTTAGTTTTGTTTCTAAAAGACGACAAAAACACATTTCAGTAGAAAGAGCCATGTACTATAATTGATTCAGATTCCAAGACCAAAAGAAACCACTGTAATCATCTAGTCTGCCCTCCTTTAGAATATGGGCCATAGAACTTTTCTAGAGTATATCTTTTCAGAAAAAAAATCCAAACTTGATTTAAATATAGCCACCAAATATAGCCACCTCAATTTGTCTAGCTTCATCTTCCAGCCATTGGATCACGTTATACCTTTCTCTGCTAGACTAAAGAGCCCGTTTTCAAATATTAGTTCCCCATGTATGTACTTTCAGACTGTGATCAAGTTATTCCTTGATGTTCTTTTTGTTAAACTAAATAGATTGAGCAATTTGAGTATCGCTATAAGGCATGTTTTCTAATCCTTTAAGCATTCCCATAGCTCTTCTCTGAACCCTCTCCAGTTTATCAATATCCTTCTTGAATTGTGGGCACCAGAACTGGATACAATATTCCATGTTACACTCATTTTACCAGGTGATCCAGATTGTTCTGAATCAGTGACCTGTTCTATTGTTTACCAATCCTTTAATTTTTTTGTCATCTGCAAACTTTATCAGTAATGATTTTATATTTACTTGCAGGTGATTGATAAAAATGTTAAATAGCGTAGGGCTAAGAACCAGCCCCCGAGAGACCCCCACCGGAAACACACACACAAGTCCCTGTTTCCATTTTGAGACATATCAGTTAGCCAGGTTTTAATTCATTTCATTATTAATAAAAATGATTAATTACTATTACACGCCTATGTCTGTGTCTAACTTTTGTGTTTCCAGTCTTTTGGAAAATCTGTTTTTTTAAAACCAAACAGAAAATAAAGTACACTCAAATGACATGCCCTTCTGGTAAAAATATCTTACAATGAAAAACTGTGTTAGGTGTGTGCTAACCTTGGTATTATAAACACTCAGGAATAAGACTGTAGCAATGAAATTATGATGGTTTTAATTTCCAACTGCACTTTGTTAAAAAATTATTAGTTTTTGCAATTTTTGGGAGGTTGGGAAAGGATGAGAAGGGGACTTGAAAGATACATTCCTGATAAATACATACCTAGATTACCAGCTACAAAGCGGAGTCATTTTATTCTGATGAATTAATACAAAGCTATTTTTCTCTAATCACTACTGTGATTAACTACTACTCTTTTCCAGACCTTTTTGTTCTGGCCAGCCCCACCTACCCAAAATATGTATGTGATCATGATCTCACTGTCAAGTACACTTACAGTATGCTAGTACTGGAAATCCTTAGTACAATTTTGAAAGGGAAATAAACTTTAGCAAGGGAAGAGATTAAAGTGCTCCATGCCAAGAAAGCAAAACACATCTGTTTAAGGAGGAGCAGGTGGGCAGACTTTGCTCAACACTGAGCTGTCTCATGTTGGAAAAACAAAACCACAGCTTTCAGAAAGCTTCCAATTCAAGTCTCAAGTTTCTGTTCAAAGCGCTTCAAAAAAAGTTTAGATTCAATTTTTTTTAATACACCGTTTAAGAGTCACCTATAGGAAAGGAATCACAGATGGTTTAAAAAAGCTTCATATTAATTTTCTTACACAACAGTTGCAAAAAATAAATATAAACAATAACGAAGGTAATAGCCACGCAACATTTTTAAGGTTTTGCAAGGTACAACTGCAGCAAGATATAATTTTTGTAATAAAGAATTACAGATTTTTAGCATGTAGGCTTGTGCCCTTTTCATTAAAGACAGCATTATTAAAATCTGTGTTTGAAAATTTTGACCACTTTATAAGTAGAGTGTTTTCCTTGATTTAAATAGTATCTTAAACTTTGTGAATTCTCTCTCCTTCTGTTACAGAAAGCCAAAAATTCCTCAAAGTGTCTGTAGCTTGGAAGGCCTATTTCCCCACACAAAACGCCCTGTCAAAATAATCTACTAGAAGACAAATGTCAGGTACTATGTTGCTTGGTTAGAAGAATATTATGACAGGATGTGCTTTGCCAATTCATTTTCACAGTTTGCAAATTCTCAGCCATTCCCGTTGCACCCCCAGCACTGTAAAAATAAAATAATTGTCAAGTTGATGTTTCTGAAATTTTTAATTAGAGTGTCCCAGGAGTTTCACTCTTGTGAAGACTTCGACAGTCTTCATTACTGACCTGATGTTAACCCCCTACTAAGTTTCTGGAAACTGCTTTCTGAATAAACTGTATTATGTGTAGCCTCCCCCAAAAGGAGAACTGCTTTAAAAGTTCGAGGTAAATCCAACAGACTGTGTTTGAGGGCTGGTAATATTTTTAGAAAGTGATAATTTTTTTCATTTTTTGGAAATTGTTCTAACATCTGCATGTCCGCTCATAACTACAAGCAAATTAAAAATGTCAAGTTTGTAATTTATATTAATGCTGAATGAGAAATGGAACATGCATGTTATGACTTAAGAAACAGATCTGGTGAATATCACGAATTCTGCAGGGTAAAAAAAAAGGGGGGGGGGGAGAGGCAATAGGGAGAAGGCTCATGCATCACAAATGGAAAAAATCAGAGACTCCTTGATTAAGCATTAAGATAAACTTATTTCCCTGTATATCTCCAAACACTAGGGTGCAAAACTAAAAAGAGGAGTAGTAGTATCTGCAGTAGATCTTAGGCAGGTAGGTGCCAATTCACTTCAAATTAGATGAGCAGAGTGGTCAGATTTTGTTGCCTTGGGTCAACCCTTCCCAATCATTTGTGGACCTACAGACAATGGTCAGATATACTTAGATCGAATATGAACATAATACGCCAGGTTAAAAACAAGTTTCATCACCATGTTACAAATATATCTGATTAACAAAAGATTGTTTGTTTTTTCATTTTCATTATTTATACTATTTGTTTGCTTTTTGCATTTAACTCAGTTTAGATAACAAAACTAGATGGGAAACGAAGCTAGACTAGCTTCACTTTTTCTATGTCTGTCTATTTCAATTTTACCTTTGGGTTTTTCATGAACTAGCAAAAATGCTGCAATGTTTTGGTTGAAATGCAGCAAGGGAATGTTTCTTAAAATAATATTGCCATTAGAATACAAGTGTAAGAAACATTAACATTGTTTTATGCGGCTGTAGAAGCTTCCCTCACATCTCTTGGAATCTTGGCTACAAACAGTGCAAAGTCCTTTTTGATCCACAACCTCTGCTGAAAAATTATAAGCACCACAAGGAAGCCAACTACTGACCCCATAGGCTGTGTAGGTGGAACATGCAAAATTCCAGTGAGTCAGGAAATGTGAATTTCACAAGAGTTACAAGATCCTCAGGTTATGTTGAAAAAAATTAACTTTCATGCATTCTTAAATATGGTTCTGCTCATGCCCCAGAGAAGTTAAGGAAATTATGAACGTGCCAAAATAGCAAAACTAATTGAGTTTGTAAAACACAGAGATTTTTTCTCTTAAGTCTCAAACTTGAGAAAATTAAATCGATTTAAAAAAGATATGACAACTAAAAATTCTTAACTTTCTAATGTTTTTCTTTACCTTCTCAATTAATTATGAAGGGTCGGTTTATTTGTCATTAGATTTTTTCTGAACAGATCTAATGTCTTCTGCTGAGACTGGTACATCAACTTCTCTCTTTTTTGTCAATTCTGTGTTGAATAACCCATGTTTGTGTGTGTGTTTTAGTATGATCTTATTTTTAGAGGAAAAAAATAAACTGAACTTCCATGGCCTGAATTTAAGACCATCTATTCCACACAGCTTTAAATTTATAGTCTATGTGCTGAATGAAAATGAATGAAGTAGTAAAGGTTATTGCTAGTTAAATAGACTGGTGCTACTAACATTGGAGCTGCCATTGCGAATTCTTGCTGCAATGAGAAATACTAGAGTCCACATGCCCCATCCACTTAATGAGTGATGTCCAAACAGAAACCTTGCTCTGATGTGTAGTGATAAAATGCACAAGTCATTTAAATACAGCAATACAAAAAAAAATGTGGTGCTTGAAAATTTAAGAAAGAATAAAATTATTGGCTGTGTCAGAACAGAATTTCAGATGATTCCTCCCAAAGCCACTGATTTCTTTCATTTTTCCCCCAACACTAGGCTCAAGGACATTAGCTGGAGATGCTGGAGCCATAGTCATCACCCAAGACAGCAATAAGCTGCAGGGCCCAGACTGTTTCTTGCGCTGTCAACTGCTGCAGATTGCACAACAGCACAAAGCTATGCAAAAGTGACAAGTCAAAAGATTAAAAGACAAGGCAGCACAACTGAGTAACAAATTTAATAACAGAAGGAAGCCCAGCAGGTAGGCCAGGAGAACAGTAAACACTGTCAGTAAAGGCCCGGGAGACTTAATTTGATTGTGGGCTTTGGCAACAGAAGCCTGAAGAAAAGCTAATGAAACAATCAGGACCCCAACATCATCGGTGTAAACTAAAGGCTTGTGACAAAGATGAGAATATTTCTGTTGTCTCAGTGAAAATATGTCAACAATTTTAAATGTAATTGAGACAAAAGCTATGCAATATTAATTCATAAGAACCAACTTCTAAATCAAGTTATCTCCTCATTCCATAGGCAAATTACTGTAGCCATCTATTTAAAAGGCAATTTTAGGATGATGCTAAAGGGGAGACCAGGGGGACTCTTACCAAGTTATATTAAATTAGCACATTATAATTGCAAAAGCTTAACATTAGTTAAATGCAGCAGGTCATCATTAAATATTTATTGTGAAAAATACTGGGCCAAATTCAGATCTAAGGTAGTGTGCAAATGCAATGACTTCAATGGTCTTGTGCACTTCTACAGGAGGTCTGAATTTTCTCAACAGTAATGAGATACAACATTTAAATCAAGTTATGCCAAGGACATTGGGATAGAAGTTGAACATTATGCTCTTTATTACATACAAAAAACCTCTGTTAGAGGAAGATTAGGTTGCAGGAAATGCCAGAATTAAGATTACCTATGCAACTATAATTTGGCTTCTTTGTTCATATATATTATAACAGTCTTGCCTATCATCATACAAGGAATGCCACAAACAGGAATAGAACCAAGCTTTTCTGGTTCTCAGTCCAGTTCTTAATCATGAGAACATTACTTTTTTTCTAAAGAGAGAGAGAGAGAGAGAGAGAGAAAACAACAAACTCTCTGCCTGCTTCACTGTCAACTTTGTGAAATGAATTAGGCAAGGATCCTGTAGAACAACTGGCATATGATGATCTATTTGCAGACTATGTCATAATGAATATGAACAAGCAGACAGAAGGTGGCATGCGCTAACTTTTGAGCGCTTGACTTTGCTACCTTGAGCCTCTTAATTTTTAAGAAATGTAATATACCATAAAAATGCAAAGAAATTCCATCATGCATACCCATACTGGGTCATCAATTTTAAATATTATATTATGAACAAAAAGGATCCTGACAATGAATTGATCCATTACTAGATGGAAATGGTAAAATGATCAATAATACTGCAGAAAGGGCAGAAGCGTTCAATAAATATTTCTGCTCTGTATTTTGGGGGAAAACAGATGATATAGTCTCATCATATGGTGACAACACACTTTCCATTCCACTAGTAACTCTGAAGAGTGCTAAACAGAAGCTACTAAAACTAGACATTTTTAAGTCAGCAGGATGCATGCGAGAGTTTTAAAAGAGGTGGGTGAGGAGTTTGCTGGACCATTAATGTTGACTATCGATAACTCTTGGAACACTGGGGAAGTTCCAGACAACTGGAAGAAAGCTAACGTTATTCCAATTTCTAAAAAGGGTAAACAGGATGACCCAGGTAATTATACGTCTAATAGCCTGATATTAATCCTGGGCAACATAATGTACCGGCTGATAAGGGACTCAATTAATGAAGAATTAAAGGAGGTTACTGTAATTAATGCAAATCAGCATGGGTTTATGGAAAATAGATCGTCAAACTTACTTGATATCTTATTTTATTCAGATTATAAATTTGGCCAATAAAGGCTTTAGTGTTGATGTAATATACTTGGACTTCTGTAAGGCATTTGACTTGGTGCCACACAACATTTTGGTTAAACTAGAACAGTATAAAATTAACATGGCACACAGTAAATGGATTAAAAACTGCCTAGCTGATAGATCTCATTCAGCCCTCTTAGCTACTCCTTTTTGGGGAAAGGTACTTCTCATCCTCCAGAGAATAGGGGTAAAATAAAATCTGTGAAGTACACAGAATTATTAATTCCAGTAATGGAGGATGTGGGATTAGAGTTCATGCTCTCCTGGTTCCCAGGCCAACATTCCTTTTCCTAAGCCAAAAGGATAGTAGCAGCTGCTGCTCCTGCAGTGCATGTTGCTCTCTGGAGTTCACAACCTGTGGATCTTTGGAGCATGCTCAACACAGATTAAAATTTCAGAGATTTTAGAAACAAACCCCTAACAAACTCTACTAAGAATGTGTAAATAGCAATTTTTAGAGATGTACTACTCAGTCAAAATTGAGTGGATTTTCATGGGGATAGCAAAAGGCACATCATGACTTCAGAATTAGCTCCTTGCCAAATGTTAAGTTCCTGCTGCAACCCATGGAAGCACTAGTGCTCTTCAAAGAAGTGGTTAGAAAATGTTAACATTAGCAAAATGACTGATTTTCTTTATCCTTCTCAGAAACAGCTGAACTGTTTGCACTGAAACTATTAAAACATATAACTCAATGTGAGGCACAGACCATGCACGGAAAATTTCAGCTCAAATGGTTGAGGGGGTTTATAATGGAAAATTGTCAGCAAACTTTATTTTATGCATTTACCCAAGTTCTGCCTACAATAAGTCCTGGTATTTGTGGGGTAACAAATACTGAAAAAACGGGAGTCTCTCACACAGAGTCCAGGGTGTTTTGATATCACTGCTTCTACGGCCTGATCCAAACCGCACTGAAGTTAGAGACAGTCTTTCCATTGACTTTGGTGGACTCTGAATCAGGCCCCTAGTCCTGGTCAGCACCAGGAAGCGAAAATTAAAAACAGCAGCAAAACCTGCTAAAACATTTTCAGCCCCAAAGAAATGGCTAGATTCTTTCTGGTGGCTGGGATCACCTGGTGTAGAAGAGGTGGAGGTGATCATTAAAGGACCAGTTATGTTCCCTTGTCAGTAAGGGGTATCTCCAACAGAGGATACAAGAACAAATTACATCCTCTTTCCACTGGCCAGGGATGGAGGAGAAAGAACATGGCCAGCCCAAAGTTCCTCTTGAAATGAGGGAAAAGGTTCAAATTGGTTCTTAATTTATACAAAGCAGTACCCCTCTTTCTGGATAGCCTATTCAGGATATCGTACATTGGCATTTCACACACATCAATCAGGGTGAGTTCCTCCAACACAACAGGCTGGTATGGGAGGTAAAACCCTTGGGTAAAATGAGGTCTTCAGCTGTTTCTAGTCCCATTACTGCCTGTCTTCAATGCATGTTTGTGAGAGAGCAGGGTTGGAAAGGCCACTCGCCACAAAAACACAAAGCATGGTGGGTCAGAAATTAAAAAGGGATAATAAATTAGTGACTTTGAATAAACGTTTAAATCATCTTCTGTCTGAGTAAAAGGGCAAAGGCCACTTAATTTTTCAGATAGGGTAGTAAGAGTGAAGAATCACTAACTGTGATTGTTAACATTCTATCACTCAGCTGTACTAATTTAGCCTCATTTTCTTATGCTCCTAGTGTCCTCGTAGTAAGACCATACTTTATGGATGCCACATACTCAATGCAGCCAAGACACCTATTCTTCTTAGCATATGCGCAATGTGCCTCAGGTGGCATGTGACCAGGATTCACCACTGAAGGTCCGCTGGTTGGATCATTAGCTTCCCCAACCCAGGCCAGGTACTGACAGTATGTGACGTGAATGCTGCCCAAGAGCCCTAATACACAGCATGATACAAAGGCTTCCACGTGAAGCGTTTTGCTGTTTGATGGTGCTTTTAAATCTTACGTTGTTATTCTGAACACATCCATGATTTGATTAAATTAAATTCATATAAGAGTGCAAAAGTAGGAAATTGTTGGAGATTGGAGGAGTAATCAAGAGTGACAAATACAGAATCAAAATCTAGCACTGGAAGGGACCTCAATAGGTCATCTAGTCTGGTCCCTTGCACTGCGGCAAAACGAAGTATTATCTAGACAATCCCTCACAGGTGTTTGTCTAACCTGTTCTTAAACACCTCCAGTGACGGAAATTCCACATCCTCCCTAGGCAACTTGTTCCAGTGCTTAGCTACCCTTACAGTTAAGACATTTTTCCTAACGTCTAACATAAATCTCCCTTGCTGAATTTAAGCCCACTACTTATCCTGTCTTCAGTGGATAAGGAGAACAATTTATCACCTTCCTTTTGATAGGAACATTTTACATACTCGAAGACTTATTTCCCCCTCCCTCAGTCTTCTCTTCTCCAGACTAAACATACACAGTTTTTCCAATCTTTCCTCATAGGTCATTTAATCATTTTTGTTGCTCTCCTCTGGACTTCCTCCAATTTGTCCACTTCTTCCCTGAGTGTGGTGCCCAGAACTTTTACCTGAGGCCTTATCAGTGCTGAGTAGGCTGATTCATATTTAGTTTGTGATCCACTATACTGCCAAGATCCTTTTCTGAAATTCGCCTTCCTAGGCAGTCACTTCCCATTTTGTATTTGTGCATTTGATTATTCCTTTCTAAGTGTGGTACTTGGCATTTGCCCTTATTGAATTTCATCTTATTTATTTCAGATCATTTCTCCAATTTGATTGTTTGTAGGTAGGAAGTCCTCAAGGTTGAATCTTGTAAAATCTGCCTTCCTCCTATTTTGATTTAAAGAAAGATTTTTGGCTTCTGGAGAACTTAATCTAATCTATTTAGGTACAGTAGAACCCCATTTATCCGAGCCTCCATTTATCTGGCTCTCCATATTAACTGAATCTAGGCCGACAGCCTGAGCCCCACTGACAGGAGCTGAAACTCTTTGCCCATTCTCCGGATTATCTGAATTTTTGATTATCTGATCTTAGCCTGGTCCCAATTAGATTGGATAAATGGTGTTCCATTGTATTTTTAATGCATTTATCACCATTATCATCTCAGTGCAGTTTATCCATTTTGTCCAAGGACAGCTCGCTATGCGAGAAAGGTAAAATACAGCTGTCAAGCTACACTGGTTCAATATTCAGTATGATGTCCTGCTCACTAGCAGCAGCCTTGTTAGTCAGAATTTCAGTTGCAAAGAACTGGGAAGAGAGGAAGGGAAATTACAAAAGCGACTACACCTTTCTCCCTGTAAATCAGAAAGAAGGAAGAGTTTCTTAAATAATTTAGAGAAACAGCTGATTTATAGAGAGCTCTTAAAGCCTCCCAGAATTACTATTGGATAAAAATGGTGATGATATGTGATCAAAACGCAGCCCAATGACCAAACATAACCCATACAACTCCACCAGCCTCCCTCAACTTCAGGAGTTATAGTACACAGAGACTACAGTTCCCAGTGTGCAAGCTTCCATCTTGCTCTAAGTGCCCAGGCCAATTAAGATGAAGCATTACAAACTGAGGATTGTAGGCTGTGAGAGTTGCACATCCACATAAAAAAGTGAGTGAGATTAATCTACTTAATTCAATCTACTTAATTTTATGCAAATTATGTGTGACTGACGCTTCTGGTAAACTGCCAGTGTGGCCTTGGGGCAAAATTTTGTATCCCTCTAACAGACCATTCTAGACAAGGAGGCAAAATAAACAGTAATTCCACAGATTCCTGACATACATTCATTCATTTTGAGTAAGAAAAAGATCTTATGTTTTACAGAAATATGTATCCTTGAAAACAGATCAGAGAGAGAGAGACCTCAAAACAAAACCAAAGAAAAGTGAGAAATTTATTTAAAAACCCTGTAGAAAGGACAGTTACCTTTCCACATCCTCCCTAGGCACATTGGATCCGTAACTGGCGTTCTTCGAGATGTGTTGCTCAGGTCTATTCCACCATAGGTGTGCGTGCTTGCCATGTGCATCGGTGCCGGAAGTTTTTCCCTTAGCAGTATCCGAAGGGGGGAGCGCCGCTGTGACCCCTGGAGTGGCGCCGCTATAGCACGCTATATAGGGGACTGCGCGCTCCCCGCACCCTCGGTTCCTTCTTGCCGGACCAACTCTGACAGAGGGGAAGGAGGGCGGGATGTGGAATAGACCTGAGCAACACATCTAGAAGAACGCCAGTTACGGAACAGGTAACTGTCTTTTCTTCTTCGAGTGATTGCTCATGTCTATTCCACTGTAGGTGATTCCAAGCAATATGGCATGGAGCACTGCTCTACCAAAGCCAGCGTCATCCCTAGCCTGGGAGACGATCGCATAATGCGAGGTGAATGTGTGAACCGAGGACCAGGTAGTGGCCCTACAGATGTCCTGGATAGGGACATGGGCCACAAAGGCTGCCGACGAGGCTTGCGCCCTGGTCGAGTGTGCCCTCATGACAGGCGGTGAGGGAACCTTCGCTAACTCGTAGCATGTGTAAATGCACGAAGTGATCCACCGGGAAAGCCTCTGGGTAGAGATTGGCTGACCCTTCATACGCTCGGCTGAGGCAACAAAGAGTTGCGGGGACTTACGGAACGGCTTAGTCCGCTCCAAGTAAAAAGCCAGCACCCTGAGCACGTCCAACGTGTGGAGGCAGCGCTCCTCGAACGAGGCATGCGGCTTGGGGCAGAGGACAGGAAGGAAAATGTCCTGGTTTATGTGAAAAGGGGAGACCACTTTGGGAAGGAAAGCCGGGTGTGGTCGGAGCTGGACCTTGTCCTTGTAGAAGACCGTAAATGGAGGGTCTGAGGTCAAGGCCCTGAGCTCCGACACCCGTCGGGCTGACGTAATGGCCACGAGGAATGCTACCTTCCAGGAGAGGTGGGACCAGGAGCATGTGGCCAGGGGCTCGAACGGGGGCCCCGTGAGGCGAGATAACACCAAATTGAGGTCCCACTGAGTAACAGGGGTCCTGGCATACGGGAAGGACCGGTCCAAGCCCTTGAGGAAGCGTCCGGTCATGGCATCCGAGAAGACCGAGCAGCCCTGGACTGGCGGGTGGAATGCCGAGATAGCCGCCAGGTGCACCCTGACGGAGGAGGGGGCCAGACCTTGGGTTCTAAGGTAGAGGAGGTAATCGAGGATAACCTGGAGTGGGGCGTCCCTCGGGGAGGTACACCGCGTGCCCGCCCACCTGAAGAACCTGGCCCACTTTGCCAACTACGCCCGGCGAGTGGAGGGTTTCCTGCTTTCCAGGAGGATGCTCCTGACTCCTTCTGAACACAGAGTCTCCTCTGCGTCTAACCACTGAGCAGCCACGCTGTCAAGTGGAGGGAGGCTAGGTTGGGGTGAAGGAGGTGGCCCCGATCCTGGGACAGGAGGTCCGGACGGAGCGGTAGCGGACGCGGAGGGGCCGCCAGCAACCCTAGGAGAGTCCCGTACCAGTGCTGCCTGGCCCAAGCTGGGGCGATCAGCAGGATGCGGGCCCTGTCCCTCTTTACCTTTTCCAAGACCTTGTCTATGAGGGGAAAGGGAGGGAACACATAGAGGAGCTGGCCCGACCATGACAGGAGGAAGGCATCCGAGAGTGCATCCTTCTCCAGCCCTCCCCTGGAGCAGAACTGGAGGCAACAGCGGTTCTGCCGAGTTGCGAACAGGTCTACTTGGGGAGAGCCCCAAGCTTGGAAGAGCTGACCCGTGACCTCCGTGTGGAGGGACCACTCGTGCTGGGAGGAGAAGACCCTGCTCAGTCGATCGGCCTGGGCGTTGTTGACTCCTGGCAGGTGGAAGGCCCGGAGGGAGATATTGTGGGCTATACAGAACTCCCACAGGCTGAGTGCTTCCTGGCAGAGAGCCGAGGACCTCGTCCCTCCCTGCCTGTTGATGTAGAACATCGCGGCCGTGTTGTCTGTAAGGACCCTGACCGTTTTTCCGCTTAGCCGCGAGTGGAACGCTGCACAGGCCAAGGGGACTGCCCTGAGCTCCCTGACATTTATGTGTAGGGATAGCTCCGTGGTCAACCACAGACCCTGGGTTTGGGAGTTCCCTACATGGGCTCCCCAACCCAAATCCGACGCATCCGACACCAGGTCTAGCGACGGGGGCGGGTCCCGGAAGGGGATCCCTTGCAACACATTGGCCGGGACAGTCCACCACTGGAGGGAGGCTAGCACCTGCCCCGGTACCGTGAGGACCTTGTCCATACCGTCCCGAGCCTGAGAGAATTTTGAGGCCAGCCAAAGCTGGAGGGGCCTCATTTGGAGTCTGGCGTGGTGCACCACATACGTGCACGCCGCCATGTGGCCCAGGAGCTGTAGGCAGGTTCTGGCCGTGGTCAGGGGGAACTCCGTGACCGTGGCTATGAGCCCTTTGAGGGTCTGGAATCTGCCCGGTGGGAGAGAGGCCCTGGCCCTGGAAGCGTCCAATAGAGCCCCAATGAACCCTATGCGCTGGACCAGGACCAATGTTGACTTGGCCTTGTTTACCCGAAGGCCTAGATTGGCACAGGTAGTCAAGAGCAACTGTAAGTGGTTCTGCACCTGCGACCTCGAGTTGCCCTTGAGGAGCCAGTCATCGAGGTACGGGAATAGCTGGACCCCCCGGCGTCTGAGAAAGGCCGCCACAACCGCCATACACTTCGTGAACACCCGCGGTGCGGTGGACAGGCCAAAGGGGAGGACCGTAAACTGATAGTGGTCCTGTCCAACCAGGAAACGAAGGAAGCGCCTGTGCCCTTCGAATATATGTATGTGAAAATATGCGTCCTGGAGATCCAGGGCCGCATACCAGTCGCCCGGGTCCACGGCAGGAATAACCTTGACCAGGGAGACCATGCGGAAACAGTATTTGACCATGAACCGATTGAGACCGCGCAGGTCTAAGATAGGCCTGAGGCCCCCTTTCGCTTTCGGGATTAGGAAGTAACGGGAATAGAACCCTTTCCCTTGGAATTCCCTTGGAACTCCCTCTATGACTCCGAGACTGAGGAGCCGGCCCACCTCCTGCTGCAGCAAGGGTAGATGTGACGGGTCTACTGTGCCGCGCCCGGGAGGGGGTCGGGAGATCGGGGGTGACCGGAACTGGAGCGTGTAGCCCCGGGCAATGGTACTCAGGACCCACCAGTCTGAGGTTATATGGGACCATTGCAAAAGGAATGGACACAAGCGGTTGCTGAAGGCCCACTTTATTTGTCGGAGGGTGTCCTCGGGGTTCACCCGGGTACCCTCCTGCCCCCAGTCAAAACCGCCGCTTGCCCTGCTGCTTGCCCGTGGAGGGCCCAGGCTGCGGGGCCGAGCGGGACTGACTGTGAGGTTGCCTCTTCTGTGGCCTGGATCTCTTGTAGGCTGGCTCATAGTGCGGATGGGGCACCTGGGCGGGAGCCTGCAGCTTTGGCTTGTCCTTAGCCGGCGGGACGTAGAGCCTGAGCGTTTGCAGGGTGGTACAGGAGTCCTTCATCCCATGAAGTCTCACGTCCGTCTGCTCCGCAAACAGGTCCTTTCCGTCAAACGGGAGATCCTGCATCACGGACTGCGCCTCCGAGGATAGTCCAGACAGGAGGAGCCACGATGCCCTGCGCATGGACACCGCCGAGGCAATGGATCGCGCCGCCGTGTCCGCCGCATCAGATGCCGCCTGCAGAGCAGCCTTTGCAGCGGCAGCCCCTTCCTCCGCTAGCGTCTTGAACTTCTTGAGTTCGCGCTCTGGGAGGAAGGGCTTGAATTCTTGCAGGGACCCCCACAGGTTAAAGTCGTAGCGACTGAGGAGGGCCTGGTGATTTGCCACCCTGAGCTGGAAACTCGAGGACGAATAAATTTTTCTCCCAAATGAGTCCAGCCTTTTCGAGTCCTTATTCTTAGGGGTAGGACATGGTTGACCCTGGTGCTCCCTATCGGTGACAGATTCCACGACCAAGGAGTTGGGAGCCGGGTGGGTGTACAGGAATTCGTGTCCTTTCGTAGGGACAAAATACTTGAGCCCTACCTTTCTAGATATAGGCACAAGTGAGGCTGGCGTGCGCCAAAGGGCCTTTGTAATATTGGCAACCCCTTCATGTAACGGGAGCGCCACTCTGCCCGGTGCCGAAGACGAAAGGACATTGAAAAGCGAGTCTGAGGGCCCTTCCATCTCCTCAGCTTGGAGCTGGACGTTTGAGGCAACTCGCTTTAATAGCTCCTGATGGGCCTTGTAGTCCTCCTCCGGTATGGAGGGTGGCGGGGCCGCGACCTTGTCCTCCGGTACGGGAGAGGACGCCGGTAGGAAGCTTAGTGCATCTGCTGGCACCGCGGGCTCGACACCTTGCTCGGAGTCTGCATTCGGTGCCGAGGACCCCTGGTCCGCAGATGTAGGTCTGGGAGCCTGGGATACAGTGGCCGACGGAGCCTCGGACGCCCCTGTGACCGATCGAGTATCCGGCTGGGCGTGTCCCGGGGGCCACTGGCACCACTGTCCCTGCCATGGAACCCCTTGCCTCTGACTCTGCTGCGGCACTGGTGGCACCAGCTGGTCAGGTTGGAAAGCGGAGGCCCTGGAGTGGCTCACCGCTGGCGTGAATGTCGTTCGGTCGGTGCCGTGGGAACGGTACGATCTACGGCTCTGATGATGTCGTCTACCTCGGGACCAGGACTCCGACGACGAGGTACGGTACCATCTCGAGCTACTGCTCCTTGAGACGCTACGACGCCTATGTCCGCAGCGGTGTGGAGTCGGCAACCTCTTATGGGAGTCCTTTTCCCAGTGCCTCAAGGAACAGGAGCTGGAGTGGGAGCGTCTGCGGCCCTGACGGGAACAGCTGCGATAGCTCCTACGTGACCGGGAGTGTCTACGGCGTCAGTGCCTGCCGTGTCATGACTCCCTGCTCAATCGAGAGCGGTGCCCGGAGCTCTGATCCGACAGCACCTTACCCGAGGGCGTCACCATCGGTGACTGCGGAGGCTGTGGGCTGTGCTCAGACCGGGCGCTGATGGGCGAGCGGTCCCGGGACCAGTCTCCTGATCGGGATTCGCGCCTGGTCGGAGTCGACGGCCTGGAGCCCAATGGCGGCTTGCGTCTGGAACGGATCCCCGGTGCCGGGACTGCCGGTACCTGGACCGTGAGCAAGTCCTTGGCCGCCTGGAAGGTCTCCGGCGTCGAAGGCATGCGGGCGTCCAGAGAAGCCTGCGTCGAGGAGACCGGGCTACTCCGCTCAGCACGAGTCGGAGCGATGGGCCCCGGGGGAGAATTGTGGCTGCCGCACACGGGTCGAGCCTCTCCCTTATCCTCGCCTCGACGACGATGCGAAGATGGTGCCTTCCTCTGCCCTTGCGACGGTGAGCGGCGCCAGCCACTTGAGGATGCCGGGGGATCGTCGCGCACCGAGGACAAGGTACCGGGTGCCGATTCTGCTCGGTGCACCAGTACAGGAGCCAACGCGGACTCCATGAGGAGGGCTCGGAGTCGAATGTCTCTGTCCTTTTTCGTACGAGGTTTAAAGGACCTGCAGATTTTGCAGCGTGCGCTGATGTGGGACTCACCCAGGCAGCAGAGACAAGCAGAGTGTGGGTCGCTTCTAGGCATAGAGCGCCTGCAGCACTCGCATGATTTGAAGCCCGGGGTCCGGGGCATGTCCCAGCCCGGACACTAACGAACTGAACTAACTGACAACTAACCAAACAGAGTTCTAGGAAAAAGGCTGCAGCAATAAGCTGGAGCAGAAGTTCCAATGCACCTACACTGGCGGCAAGAAGGAACTGAGGGTGGGGGGAGCGCGCAGTCCCCTATATAGCACGCTATAGCGGCGCCACTGCAGGGGTCGCAGCAGCGCTCCCCCCTACAGATACTGCTAAGGGAAAAACTTCCAGCACCGATGCACGTGGCGAGCACGCACACCTACGGTGGAATAGACATGAGCAATCACTCGAAGAAGAAACATAGATTTTCCTTATCTAACTACCCAAATTAAAGATCAAGACATAAAGTTGTGCAATTAAATGCTTTGGCTTCCGTACAGCAATCGAGACATTTTCTTGAGAAGAGGCAATAATGTGTAAGACTTTAGCAAACTTTAATCTGACAGATTCTGAATAGGAAAGCAGTACATTGTTCGAAAGACAAGACATGAGTGGAAACATCTTAAGAACAAATTTTTAGAGGACAACTTGTCTCTGCATACACCCAAATAGGCAAGGTATATAGCTAAGTTTTTAGAAAGGTTATTAACTATTATTATGGAACATTAGCCCACCCATTTGCAAAAACTGTCACTTGTGCAATACTCATTCAAATTTACAAGTCCTAATGAGCACTCCAATCTATTACTTCTGCTTACCTTTAAAATAGCAGGTCTTAATTGGTGGGAGTATAACTCACCTCACTTCATTAAAAAAATGCATCAGGGCATTATATAAACAAACCTATGACTTACTCCACTGTGCTGCCGTCTCTCCATCTTTAGTGATGTCCCACTGGAATATGGCATTTACTTTCTTTACCAGCTGATTTCCAACCTCTTTGATGCGGCGACCAATTTCTTCAAACACAAGGTCACTATGGAGCCCTGAAGCCTATAAAATAAAGTACATACAATTTTAAATGGAAAGCTACATTAAAAGGTAATAAAAGTATTACTATTGTTCAAACACAGCATCCAGAGATGACTGAAATACAGTAACACCTCACTTAATGTCCTACTGGTTAACGTTGCACCCCTCGCCCGCCCACCCACACACCCAGGGCAAGTGGAAGGTCTGCCGCAGCTCCCCACAGCTGCCCACCCAGCTCTTATTGTGCCCAGGCTGCAGCTCTGAGCCTCCCCCACCTGCCCCCCACAGACCAGAGCTGGGTCTGTGAGAGCCGGGTTGGCAGCTGTGGGGTGCTGCAGCAGACCTTCCAGGGGCATGAGCAGCTCCTGTCTCAGGCAGGTGGAGAGACCCAGGCTCCCCGCAGCTGCCAGTGCGGCTCTCACCGACCCAGCTCTGGTCGGGGCGGGAGGGGGAGGGTGACGGCTCAGAGATGCAGCCTGGCCACAATAAGAGCTGGGTGGGCAGCTGTGGGGAGCTGCGGCAGACCCTCCACCTGCCCTAGGCATGGGGCTCAAGCAGCCCTCTGCCCCCCTGGCCTCCCGCTGTGGTTCCTCACAGCTGCCCACCCAACTCTTACCATCAGAGCCCTGCATGGATACAAAATTTGTACCTGCATCCGCGCTGCTATCCACAGAAATGGTCCCCAGATATCCGTGGATATAAAGTGGATACCCGCAGATTAATTTATAATCTTGTTTGGCACAGGAGCTTGCCTACACCCCGGCTGGAATGTCAGATGGTTGGAGCAGGGCAAGCCCCTGCGCCTCCACCTCGCTCCCGGCAGGAGGAACAGGGCAAGCCCCTGTGCCCTCACCCTGATCCCTGGCTGGAATGCCAGGTGGGTGGAGTGGGGCAAGCCCCCGCACCCTGACTCCACTATGCCCCGCCTCAAACAAGCTTTTAATCATCATTGGTGAATATAGCATTAAATTAATTGTTTATATACATATATACATACAATTTTAATGTTTTTTGTCTGGCGAAAAAAATTTCCCTGGAACCTAACCCCCCTAATTGACATTAATTCTTATGGGGAAATTGGATTAGCTTAACATCGTTTTGCTTTAAGTTGCATTTTTCAAGAACATAACTACGATGTTAAGTGAGGAGTTTCTGTATAACAGGGATGTCTCCCTCCACACACAATCATCACGTCTACATTAGACAGTAAATTCTACCTGAAAAAAAAATAACTTTTTTTTGGAATCATTCCTGAGAACTATTTCACAAATTACCTTTATAGTTCTTGTGATTTATCTTCGTAATTTAAATAATCCTGAAGAGAACGCATATTTTAAAGCCTTATAAATTACCTTTTAATTTATTTGAAGTGCAATCATGGCTTCCGCACCACAAGTCATTGTATACACTAGTTATAGAATAAGGCATCATCTTAAAAATGGGATACCTTTATTTTCAACATATTAACTTTCAAAAAATAGATTGATTTATAAGGTTTCAGTGTATTCATTTCGCCTTGGACAGTCAAAGATATAACATATACACAGTGTTTTTGGTGTCACATTGTTTGACTAATGGTAAATTTAAGCTATTATGTAACTAAACTTAAATATTTACATTTTGCATCCAGTTAGTCTTTTGTAAGCCTTTGATGCTTTTTAAAAGATACATGGTTTAATGGATAAGTTTATACATTTTAGGAAGCTGCTCCAATATTAACATTTTTATCTACTGCATTTCATCCTACAGTCCAGTTATCAGACTAAGGCAGAGTTAAAGGTGCCATGATATCTTTTCTTCATCTTACTGTACCTAGGTGTATATAGAACACATGATATTATAAGCATTGTAATGAGCACTGCCTAAAATTAAGATTGCCTGACACATTCTATTATAACACATCATTTTCAATTGCTTATACCTTTTTCAAACTTCAACCATTCAGGCTGAAGTTTTCCATGAGGGCTGTCTGCCTCAGGCTGAAAGATTTTGGAAAAATTTGAGCAAAAATGCTTCAGCCATTTCTCAGAACAAGGTCAGAGAAATGTAAGCTGTTTTGCCTATGTAAAAAAATTCTTACAACCACTTCACTGAGCAGCTCTAGCACGGGGGTGGCCCGTGGCTCCGGAGCCACATGCGGCTCTTCAGAAGTTAATATGCAGCTCCTTGTACAGGTGCTAACTTTCCAATGTGCTGGGGGGTGCTCACTGCTCAAACCCTGGCTCTGCCACAGGCCCTGCCTCCACTCCACCCCTTCCCGCCCCCTCCCTTGAGCCCGCAGTGCCCTTGCTCCTCCCTCCCCCCCCCCCCCGAGCACGCCACGAAACAGCTGATCGGAAGGTGTGAAGAGGGAGGTGCTGATCGGCAGGGCTGCTGGTGGGTGGGAGGCGTTGAGAGAGGGGGGAGGGAGGAGCAGATGGCGGGCTGCTGACGTATTACTGTGGCTCTTCGGCTTTGTATATTGGTAAATTCTGGCTCCTTCTCAAGCTCAGGTTGGCCACCCCTGTTCTAGCACCGCCACACTCTGGAGCAGGGACTAGAAATTTGGCACAGGTATCCCTCTGGTCAAAGAGCTGTGCCTTTTGCCATCCCCTTGAAAATTTGTCCAAATTCAGCCAAGTTACAAGCCTCTGAAATCCAGTTTGCAGACATTGCTTAGAGATGTGTTAGAGTTAGATGGCTAAATTCTCTGAACATTCCATCTGTACTGGGCATGATCAAGCCCTGGACTGCAGGGGATATGCAGGATTTTTCCTGCTGTTGCTCCCCATAACAATGGGAGTGCCACTGTAGCATTGGGGACCAGAACTGAGAGCAGGGAGGTGGCACAGGTAAGCTTAATTCTGGCATTTCCTAACTTTTGAGTGCTTGATTTTGTAGCCTTAATATTCTTTTCATATCATTCTTGTATGTAATTCTTTTTAATCTGTCCCTTCCATCTTTCTTCTCCTCTCTTGTGTATCTTGAATTTAACTCTTCCTCTTTCTGTCCATTTTCCCTTCAATCTATAAAAGGTTACTCATTTCTAAACGTACACAGTATTTTTTCTCCAAAGTCTTGTCTATACCAGAAAAACAAGTCGTATTATAGGCACTGCCATTAACAGTGCAACTGAGTTTGAGCTCAGCTACACAGGTGCTCATATCTGTGGATCTTACACAACCATCCAGTTCACTTGCTAGTGTGTTCTCAGTAGCTTCTTTAGTATAAGACATGGTGATTCACACCCGAATAGCTGAGATTGCTGCCAAGCACTTCAAAACTGGAACACCCATATAGGACATTTTCTCAAATAGATTAATGAACCTAAGAGTTTAAATAACTCTTACCTGTGTATTACTGTATTAGTTTACTCATCTCATATCACTTGTGAGACTGCTACAAAATTCTAGTATTTCGTACATTCTTTCAAAAGTAAAACTTAAGTATGCTTCTCCACAAGTTGATCCATCTGAGTGTCTTTTTCCCCTACCTTAATGGGTTCTTTAGCTGAAGGTTTATCAAGGGTTGATGTCAGATCTACATATGATCCTGCAATGGCAACTTCTCCAGTTTCTTTGACCTGTTTAAAAAAAAAAATCATATTCTGAGTGGATCGTGCCAAGTAAAGAAAGAAGAGTTATAATGACCAAAATGGCTACATTTTAGAGACCAAGTGATCTTCTCATGTCTCACATCACAGATTAAAAAACAAAACTTAAAAGGGTTCAGCAAAGAGAAAAATCATATTTGAAGTAAATCATGTTTGAAGTAAATTAGAAAGTACTGCTTTTACAAACAGTCCTAAAAAGGAACAATTATGTTTGCTTTGACGCATAAAGAAAGCCCAAATATTATGATGATGATATTTTTCTATTAAAACTACCACCACAGATTTTCTGAATAAAGCCATAATAGCAGGGCACACATAAAATAGCTCTTGTATGTCGCTTTTCTTCAGTAGATCTCAGAGTGCTTTAAAAAGGTTAGTATTATCTCCATTTTACAAACTGAGGCACAGAGATGATGTGACTTCCCCAGGTTCACTGAACAGGCCAATGGCAGAGCTGGGAATGGAACCCAGATAGTTCTTTTGAGTGCCGGTCCAGTGCTCTATCCACTAGAGAGCACTACATCTTCAATTGTCAGTTCAAATTATTTCAAGTACATAGAATGTGCCAGCATTGAAGCTACCTAGAAATAGACTATTTGTTCAAATGAGCACTAAGAGAATGCTACTACTGTATCTAACAAGCATGGCTAGAGCGATTTAATTATATTTCTCTTCTAAGGAATTTTTAAGCTTTACTTTTTTGGATATGGAAAGATATTTCTCCTTGGCTTAAAAAGACACCATCAACTTAAAATTCATGCTTCTATTTGAAAATGTACTTCTGTTGTTACAAACGACAGCTAAGGTTACTTGTTTACATAAATAATTAGTTCACAGCAAGCTGGGACATGAATCTACCCTGCACTAGCCTACCATGGACTAGCTGTCTCTGAGGACAACACTGATGCATATTAACACTTCATTGATGCACTTTGATTTAGTCCTGTTTCAAAGAAGACTAGATCAAAGCGCATTAACAAACTGTTAATACTCGTCAGCAGGGTCCACAGGGACAGGCTAGATTCACATCCCAGTTTACCGTGAACCAAATGTTTGTGTAAACAAGCCCTGAAATAGTTCAAAGAAAAATGATCTTGCTCTATTTTTCCATTTACTTTATGCATATATGCTTTTGACAGCATTTTGTGTGTAGTCAGTTTCACTGTTCCTCTGCTTTTGTGGGTCTTTAAGGCAGCAACAGGGAAGAATTACAATATTTTAAGAGATAGGAAAATGGATTCTTTGTTGTGAAGAAGTGATAAAAAAAATGACAGAACTAATTTTTTCTAAGGACTGGATTTCAACTTGACATTGCCTCTTTAAAGAGAGACTAGAGATTCATTTTAATATTATTTGTTCAAAAACATTGTGCACAAGCCTGTTGAGTAACTGCAGAATCTTACTGACAAGACTCCATCCTTCCCTCTTGATTTCCATCACTTGGTTTCCATCACTGCATTCTATGTGAAAGCATAAGCTCTTTGGGACAGGGACTATGTGTAATTTATACGGTCAGGTACCTAAGCTACCTCTTGCTATAAAACAAAATAGATAAGGGAAACTAAGCAGAGATTACAAATATCCAAACCGAGGACTCATGTACTCCAATTGGCCTAGTAATCACAAATCCTGACCTGGAACCTTTCCACACAGCTGACTTAATAAATCCAATATTAAGTAACTGACGGTTAAGATTAAGATTTTGTCACAGTTATTTTTAGTAAAAATCACGGACAGGTCACAGAAATTCACAGGAGCCCATGACCTGTCTGTGACTTTAAAAATAACCAGGGGGCAGGACTGGGTGGGAGGTGGAGGAATGACAGCTGGAGTCATCCCACCACCATGGGGGTAAGGGAACCCAGTCCCGGCTCCAGCTGCCGTAGCCATGGGGGAGAATAGGGGGACAGGGGGCGGTGTTGGGGAGCACAACACTGGCTCTGGAGCTGGCCACAACTGCTGGGCAGGGCACATAGTCCCAGCTCCAATCCCAGCCACAGCCAAGGGTGCACAGTCCTGGCTACATCCATGGGGGTGTGTTCACAGCTCCGCTGAAGCCGCAGGACAGGGGTGCATGGTCCTAGGAAGCTGCGGGGCAGGGCGCACAGCCCTGGCTATGGCTCCAGCCAAGGATGCACAGGGGGTGCACAGCTGCAGCCTTGGTGGAAGCTGGGGGGTGGGGGGGCACACAGTTCTGACTCCAGCCCCAGGTGTGGGGCAGGGGAGCATAGCCCCAGCTCCAGCCACGCTGGGGGAAGGAGGGAGGGGGGCAGAGGAGCACGGTCCCAGCTGAAGCAGAAGACAACACGGAGGTATGGTAAAGTCACGGAATCAGTGACTGCAGTGACCTCTGTGACTAAACTGCATCCTTACTTTTGTAGGGATTTGTAAATGGTTTGTAAAACCTATCACAGGATGGCCTATATACAATGTTTTAGAATACATGAATATTTGCATTGGAGCTTCGCTGAAGTTTAGGACTAATGTATAAGTATTCTTTGTTGAAACTTTTGAAAATAATTAAAGGTGAGGTAATGCAAGTCTGGGATGCCAACTGCTGCTTATTCCTGAAAGCCTATGAACTTTAATCCAGCAATCTACATGTGTGTGAACAAAATGTACGCATGGTTCCTTTTCCCTTCCCCAGGAGTTTTGTATCTCTTTGAGACAAGCCCATCTGCTGCTCAAAACATAAGATCCTTGAAAGAGTTGGTAGGGTCTTTTTTCCTAATACGTGCACAGTGGAGAGCACGCTCTGGTCATCATGAACATTATAGTATTTTATTAAGGCATCAAAGACTCCCAGCCTAAGCACCAAAAACCTAAGTATACTATACTTAACAGCTTAGCCTCTTTAAAATAATATATGAAATTACAGAGAAACTACAAGAAATCCTCAATAGACATGCACAACAAATACATATTTGATTTGATAAATTAGCTTAATATTACGGCACTGCTTCCCCTTGCAAGATGCTCAAGGGGTAGAGAAAGAAAAGCAAATCTACACTGCCCGATAAGATGAGATGGAGAGGAAGGAGAAGGGAATTGACTCAGACACAACAGGTTTGGGAAGACAGATAAAAAGCTTGAAGAGGTAAGTGGCAAAAATACCCAAGAAATAGGCAGTTGATGAAATCAGCCAAGGAAAAACTGTAAACCCAAAATGATTCAAATCATGTCTAGGGGCTTGTCTATGCACATAGAGGTACCAGTTTAACTTATGGCATGATTTTAAACTGATTTAGTTAAACCAGTACACAAGATTGTGGGAATACTCTTATTTTGGTTTAAACCAGGTTTATTAACGCTTAGTTTAAGTTAAATTGGTGCCACTTTTCTGTGTAGAAAACCCTTTCAATACAGGTTTAATCTAAACCGTAACAAGATAGCGTCTACCCATAGGTTTGCACCAGTTCAGCTAAAGTGATTCAGCTAAAACGGTACAAACTTGTGTGTTGACAAGGCCTAAAATAGAGGCATTGAAGATAACCATTTGCAGTTTTCACATTTTTCCATCATTAAATATATATATATATAAACCTCAAAAGCTATATTTACAAAAACTGTACAATGCACTTAATTTGCAATCTTAATGCTATAAAAATCCCTAAATTAAGGGAGTTCTTATAGACAATGTTATTTCCAGCAACTGCATATGCAATCTCGATGACAGCAGAAAACTATTATTATTAGATGGGGAAATGAGGTGAAGTCATAAAGACTTCTTTTCTTCAGAGCTATGATTGAAGAACCATTTTGTTCCCCCCACAGGAAAAAAAAATACTTTTAACATCCTTTGCTAAAGCCCACAGCCTGAATCTTGCTATTCTGACCTTGGTTTGAAGGTGAATTCGGTTTCCCTCCTTCCACATCTCTGTTTGCAGAGTTTGTCCTGGAAAGACTGGTTTTACAAAACGGACCTGCAAAAAGAAAGGGTTCGGATTGCCTTATTTATTTCTAAATAAAAACATTCAGCAGTAGTACTGATTTGCATGTAACCAAATATGCAATCTAGAGCATAAAATCAATTGAAATAGAAAAAACTGTTCAGAAAACATGTAATTGTCAAAGCAGATTATCTAGCAATTAGGGCCGTCAAACGATTAAAAAAATTAATCGCGATTAATTGTGCTGTTAAACAATAACAGAATACCATTTATATAAATATTTTTGGATATTTTCCACATTTTCAAATATATTGATTTCAAATTACAACACAGAACACAGAGTGTACGATGCTCACTTTATATTTATATTTTATTATAAATATTTGCACTGTAAAAATAAAAGAAATAGTATTTTTCAATTCACTTAAGTACTGCAGTGCAATCTCTTGATCATGAAATTTAAACTTACAAATGTAGAATTATGTACAAAAAATAACTGCATTAAAAAATAAAACAATGTAAAACTTTAGAGCCTACAAGTCCACTCAGTCCTACTTCTTGTTCAGCCAATCGCTCAAACAAGTTTGTTTACATATGCAGGAGATAATGCTGCACACTTCTTGTTTACAATATCACCTGAAAGTGAGAACAGGCGTTCGCATGGCACTGTTGTAGACAGCATTGCAAGATATTTACATGCCAGTTGTGCTAAAGATTCATATGTCCCTTCATGCTTCAACCATCATTTCAGAGAACATGCATCATCCTGATGACGGGTTCTCCTCGATAACAATCCAAGGCAGTGCAGACCAATGCATGTTCATTTTCATTGTCCGAATCAGATGCCGCCAGCAGAAGGTTGATTTTCTTTTTTGGTGGTTCGGGTTCTGTAGTTTTCACATCAGAGTGTTGCTTTTTTAAGACGTATGAAAGCATGCTCCACACTCCGTCCCTCTCAGATTTTGGAAGGCACTTCACATTCTGAAACCTTGGGTTGAGTGCTGTCAAAGTTGGGTTTGAGTTTTGTCAAATCTGTAGTGAACGTGTTCTTAAAACAAACAACATGCTGGGTCATCATCTGAGACTGCTATAATATGAAATATATGGCAGAATGCGGGTAAAACAAAGAGCAGGAGACATACAATTCTCCCCCCAAGGAGTTCAGTGACAAGTTTAATTAACGCATTATACTTTTTAATGAGAGTGATCAGCATGGAAGCATGTCCTCTGGAATGCTGGCCAAAGCATGAAGGGACATACGAATGTTTAGCATATCTGGCACATAAATACCTTGCAATGCTGGCTACAAAAGTGCCATGTTCTCTTCTTCCTGTTTTCACTTTCAGGTGACATTATGTAGCAAAACAAATCTACATTTGTAAGTTGCCCTTTCACAATAAAGAGATTGCACTACGGTACTTGTATGAGGTGAATTGAAAAATACTATTTCTTTTGTCTGTCATTTTTACAATGCAAATATCTGTAATAAAAATAATATAAAGTGAGCACTTGTATTCTGTGTTGTAACTGAAATCAATATATTTGAAAAGGTAGAAAAACATCCAAAATATTTAATAAATTTCAATTGGTATTCTATTGTTTAACAGTGCAATTAAAACTGATTAATTTTTTTAATCACAATTAATTTTTTTAGTTAATTGCGTGAGTTAACTGTGATTAATCGACAGCCCTACTAGCAATATTTATAGAAACATACTAGCTACAGCCATGAAAATACACTGAGTATTAAGTAAAAGCAAATTAGTACTCTGTCATTGTGGCAGACTGATTTAATGTAAGTTTGCACGGACAAATCTAAAGTCCGTTTCCACCTTAGGAAATGTAATTAACAAGAACTACTCCTTAACAGCTGAATAATCAAGGAAGAGAAATGAACTGCCAAGAACAGACCTTAATTGCCTTGAATCTGGTCACATCATTATTTGCAAAGTGCTTCAAAACATGCCTGACAGCAAAACCAAACGAACACAGTCCATGCAGTATGGGTTTCTGAAATCCTGTTTAAAAACAAATAATTTTTTTTTTTAAATGTACACGTTTTACTCTCCTTTTTTAAGGGCTTACATTTTTATATGCATCTTTATACTCAAATTATAGAAACGTAAGGCTGGAAGGGGCTTCAAAGTGTCATCAAGTCCAGTCCTCTATGCTGAGGCAGGACCAAGTAAACCTAGACCAGTCCTGACAGGTGTTTGTCCAACCTGTTTTTAAAAACCTCCAATGATTGGGATTCCACAACCTCACTTGGAAGCCTTTTCCAGAGCTTAACTACCCTTATAGCTAAAAAGGTTTTCCTAGTATCTAACCTAAATCTCCCTGGCTGCAGATTAAAACCATTAATTCTTGTCATACTTCAGTGGACATAGAGAAAACTTGATCACAGTCCTCTTTATAACAGCCCTTAACATATTGGAAGACTGGTTCAGTCTTCTTTTCTCAAGACTAAACATACCCGGTTTTTAAAACCTTTCTTCATAGGTCAGGTTTTCTAAACCTGTTACCATTTTTGTTGCTCTCCTCGGGACTCTCTCCAATTTGTTCACATCTTTCCTAAAGTGTGGCTTCCAGAATTGGACACAGTACTCCAGCTGAGGCCTCACCATTGCCATGAAGAGCACGACAATTACTTCCCCGGTCTTATATTCAAAGCTCCTGTTAATGCACCCCAGAATGGTATTAGCCTTTTTTGCAACTGCATCACATGGTTGACTCGTATTCAATTTGTAATCCACTATAACCCCCAGATGCTTTTCAGCAGTACTACTACCTAGCCACTTATTCCCTATTTTGCAGTTGTGCATTTGATTGGTCCTTCCTAAGTGAAATACTTTGCATTTGTCTTTACTCAATTTCAACATGTTAATTTCAGATTCTCCAATTTGTCAAGGCTGTTTTCAATTCTAATCCTGTCCTCCAAAGTGCTTGTGATCCCTCCCAGCTTCGGGTCATTCACAGGTTTTATAAGCAAACTGTGTACTCCATTATCCAAGTCATTAATGAAAATATTCAATAGTACCAGATCCAGGACTGAGCCCTGTGGAACACCGATTGATACACCCTCTGAATTCAATGTAAACCATTGATAACTACTCTGAGTAAGATCTCGCTAGCAGTTGTGCACCCACCTTATAGTAATTTCAACTAGACCACATTTCCCTAGTTTCCTTATGAGACTGTCCTGTGGGACTGTGTCAAAAGCCTTACTAAAATCAAGATTTATCACATCTACTGCTTCCCCACTTTCCACTAGGCAAGTAACTCTGTCAAAGTAGTAAATTAGGTTGGTTTGCCATGATTTGTTCTTGACAAATCCATGCTGGCTTTTCCTTATAACCCTGTTATCTCCTAGGTGCTTAGCAATTAATAGTTTGTTCCAGTATTTTTCCAGGTATTGAAGTTAGGCTGACTGCTCTATAATTTCCTGGGTCCTCTTTGTTCCCCTTTTCATAGATATGTACTACATTTGCCCTTCTCCAGTCCTCTGGGACCTCACTCATCCTCCATGAGTTCTTGAAGTTAATTGCTAACAATTCCAAGATTGCATCAGCTAATTCCCTATGTACCCCAAGATGAATTTCATGGGGTCCTGGCAACGTGAATACAACTTTAACTCAACAGGTTAAATAATATTTATATATTTCCCTATTTTCGCTTGCCTTCCTTCCACTTCTTGTTAATATTTATTATGTATTAATATTAATTCACATTAAATGAGACACAAAAATAGAGAGTTGGAGAGTAGCCCATTGAAATAGCCTTTGTTATAATTTATTATTTCTATTATAGTAACACAAGTTCCAATCAGAACTGCGGCCTATTATGGTAGACGCTATGCAAGATACAGAAGTAGACACAATTCCTGTCCTGAAGAGCTGACAATCTATGGAAGCGAGGAGACATTCAAATATAGAATATTTTTCTTAACGAATATATAGCTTCTATGATTATATACGTATATTTAAATATGAATGGAGATTATAAGTGGGGCTAGTTACGCTACCTGTTGACGTTGCCTGGCACTTCCAATTATAAATTTTAAGGAAAATGTCACCCAAAACAGTTCAGTCATTTCTGAGAACAAGGCTAGGGAAAAATATGATTTTTTATCTACATTAAAAAAATACTGGCAACCTTTTTTGGAACAGCACTAGTGGCCCTAGGCACTAGGGTTGCCAACTTTCTAATCGCACAAAACCGAACACCCTATCCCCGACTCTTCCCTGAGGACACGCCCTTTCCGCCCCTTCCCCGAGGCCACGCCCCCTGCCCTGCCTCTTCCCTGAGGCCATGCCCCCCGCTCACTACATTCCCCCTCCCTCAGTGGCTTGCTCTCCCCCACCCTCACTCACTTTCACTGGGCTGAGGCAGGGGCTTGGTATGCGGGAGGGGGTGAGGGCTCTGGGCTGAGGGTGCAGGCTCTGGGGTGGGGCAGGGATGAGGGGTTTGGGGTGCAGGAGGGGGTTCCAGGCTAGGGCCGAGAGACTGGGAGTGCAGGAGGGGGTTGTGGGTTGAGGCAGGGGATTGGGGTGCAGAGGGGGTGCGGGCTCTGGGGTGGGGCCGGGGATGTGGGGTTCAGGGTTTGGGAGGGGGCTCTGGGCTGAGGGTGCAGGCTCTGGGGTGGGTCAGGGATAAGGGGTTTGGGGTGCAGGAGGGGGTTCCAGGCTAGGGCCGAGGGATTCGGAGTGCAGGAGGAGGTTGTGGGTTGAGGCAGGGGATTGGGGTGCAGAGGGGGTGCGGGCTCTGGGGTGGGGCCGGGGATGTGGGGTTCAGGGTGGGGGGGGCCAGGAATGAGGGGTTTAAGGTGCAAGAGGAGGCTTCAGGGTTGGCGGGGGTGCTCAGGGCTGGGGCATGAGGTGTGTGTGAAGGCTCTGGGTTGGGGGGGTGGGCTAAGGGATGAGGGTTTTGGGGTCTAGGAGGCTCCAGGTTTGGGGGGCTGAGAGCTGGGGCTTGAGCTTGGAGCATGGGCTTACCTCACGCAAGTCCCAGGCAGCAGCAGAGCGACTAAGGCAGCCTGCCTGCCTGTCCTGACACAGAGTTGTGCGTGCGCTGGAAGCGGGCAGCAGGTCCAGCGCTAGTAGGCAGGGGTAGGAAGCTCCGCGCGCTGCTTTTGCCCGCAGGCACCGCTCCTTCCAGCTCCCATTGGCCTTGGAGCCAGATCTGCTGGCCACTTCCAGGGCGCAGCACGGTGCCCAGGACAGGTAGGGACTAGCCTGCCTTAGCGCCGCAGCACTGCCGTCCAGACCTTTAACGGTCCAGTCGGCCACCAGGGTCCCCTTGACCGGGTGTTCCGGTCGAAAACTGAACACTTGGTCACCCTACTAGGCGCTGGAACAAGGATCTGAAAATTGGCAGAAGATAGTCTTTGTGTCAGCAATGTGATTTTTGTCATTCCTCTGAAAATCCACCCAAATGTGGCCAAGTTACAAGTCTTTGAAAAAATAGCCATTCGTGCATACTTGGTACTGACTAGCTAGAACTTAATAGCTAAAATCTCTGAAGAATGTGTCCCCACTGAGCACGCTCGAGACACTCACAGCAACAGGACTGTGCATGCATGCATGAAGACCACAATTGAGCACGCTCCCTTCTAGGTCGGGGCTCAGGAGCAAAGCTTGACTTTCCCTGTAATGGCTTCTCCAGCCAGAGGGGGGAGAGGCATGCACCAGGTACTGGACTTAAAAGCAGGGAGCTTGTCTCGCCTGCGCTCTCAATGTACTCCTCCTGGCACCTGGGAGTGTAGCGGAGGAAGCCATCTGATTCATATGAAGAGGGGACAAGCTGGACATGGGAAGAGAGAAAAATGTAAATTGGAATAAGGAGTCTGGCGAGACTGTGACTGGAGGTTTTATGGGAAAGGAGAGAGGAAAAACTGAGTGGGAATGACTAGGCAAGGAGCCTGGGACTGGCTAGGCAAGGATGACTGGTAGCTAGGAGATGGGACTGATTGGGCAAGGACACTGGGACAGGGAACCAGTGAGAAATGGTGGGGGAGGGAGGAGGAACACTGACATTAGACAAGGAGCTAGAGAGAGGGGGCAGACTCTGTGTGTGTGTCTGGAAAGAACATTTTGAAGATCTCCTTAACCGTAATTCTATGGTTGCAGATAAAGCCCTTGAGCAAATCTCTCAACGACCATTTAGGGATCAGTTTGGAGACCCTCCTAATTTGTATGAGGTACACAATGCCACCAAGCAGATGAACAAGGCAGCAGGTCTAGATGGAATCCCCGCTGAAACCTTTAAAGAAGGTGGACCAGAGCTAATTCAGCAGCTTTACCTGCTTATCCTTAAAATCTGGATAAAGGAGGAGATACTCAGAGAAATGAGGGATGCCCTGATTGTCACCCTCTTCAAGAAAGGGGATAAAGCGGATTGTGGAAATTATCGTGATATCTCCCTCCTAGCCATTGCAGGCAAAGTTCTGGCACAGATCCTTGCAACTCGTCTTCTGCCTGTCAGAAGAAATTTTACCAGAGTCACAGAGTGGTTTCCGACCATGTCGTGGAACTGTGGATACGATCTTCATAGCACGGCAGCTGCAAGAAAAGTGTCGGGAGCAAAACCAACCACTGTACATGGTTTTTATTGATTTAACTAAAGCCTTTGATTCAGTGAATCGCCATGCCCGCTAGACTGTACTCTCTAAGATTGATGTATTTATCAGGACATCCAATGTCCTAAAATTGCTTCATAACATGAAAGTGACTGTTCTGAGCGGCACCGAGTCCCAGAGCGAAACTTTCAAAGTACAAACTGGAGTAAAACAGGGCTGTATCATCGCTCCAACCATGTTTGCGGTTTTTATCGCCATCATTCTTTACCTAGTTGCTGGGAAGTTTACAGCTGGCATTGAAATTATTTACAGAATGGACGGCAAGCTGCGGCAAGCTGTTCAGCCTTATCAGGCTGAAAGCCGAGTAAGATCTCCACAACATCTATTGTGGAACTTCAGTATGCTGATGACAACGTAATCTTTGCCCACTCTGAGAAAGATCTTCAAAGTATCTTGAATGTGTTTGCTGATGCTTACGCATGTCTTGGTCTCACTCTTAATATCAAGAAGACTAAAGTGCTCTATCAGCCCTCTCCAAATGAGGTATTACATGTGTGACGGTGTTCCCCATAAAACTTTATGGGGAGATGCTTATAAATGTATATATGTAACTAGAATATGTTTTATGCTACATGTGCCATGTAACATATCTCTGTGAAAGTTATGACCTACTGAATTTATTCCTCCTGTTTGTATGCATGTATCATTGTTGTAGTTGGAGTTATGAAGATTGGTTTTATATTTGCTGGTTTTGTACATAGCCTTTGTAAGTGCATGGGATCATCTTTGGAGCAAAGAACGTGCCTGTTAAATACGAGCACTTAACAGACAAAAGACGTTGCAGACCCCAATCCACATTGGGGCCGGGTCTGGAATGCAACTGGTTAGGCTGGTTGCCGAAGGGTGCATGGACAGGTGACTTGCCCAGGTGATCCCAAAACTCCATGGTAACAGGATGTTACACAGGGAGGGGGAAAAGACTATAAAAGCCCGGGGGAGACCCTTCCATTTTGTCTTCAGCTGGCTAAAGAAAGAAGCTCTCCACCCCCCAAGGAGACCCGAAAGAGACTGAACAAAGGACAAAGACATTAGGGGGGTGAGTAATTGCTGGACCCAGGCTAGAAGGAAGATAGCCTGTTTACTGGACCTAGTGAGGGGTTTATCTGTACACAGGGTGATTAGACATAGAACTGCGTGTTCTATTTTATTTTATTCAGTAATTCACTTTGTTCTGTCTGTCATTACTTGACATCACTTAAATCCTACTTGCTGTACTTATTAAAATCACTTTTTACTTATTAAGTTTCCTAGAGTACGAGTTGTTACCTGTGGGAAGGCAAACAGCTGTGCATATCTTTCTATCTTTGAAATAGAAGGTGAACTATTTATGAGTTTACCCTGTATAAGCTTTATACAGGGTAAAACGGATTTATTAAGGGTTTGAACCTCCTTGGAGTTGAGCAGCTGGGTGTCAAAGGCAAGAGCGCTTCCAGGGGCCTTACAGCGGTGAGTGGACTTGGTTCGGACCTGGGTCTGTGTTTGCAGCAGATCAGTGGAATCTGGCTCAAAACAGACAGGATTTGGGAGTCCCAAGCTGGAAAAGGCCTGGAAGCAGGGGCAGAAGTAGCCTTGGCACACCAGGTCGCAGCACCAAGCAGGTCTCTGTGGCCCCAACCCGTCACAACATGCCCCATCTATCAAAAATCAATGGAGTGGCACTGGAGAATGTTGATCATTTCCTCTACCTTGGAAGTCATCTTTCATCCAAGGCAGATATTAATGTAGAAATTCAACACCGCCTGAGCTGTGCCAGTGTAGCTTTTTCTCGTTTATGGCACAGGGTTTTTGAAGATCACAGCATTCGAAGAGACACCAAGCTTCTTGTTTATCAAGCCATTATTCTCCCAACACTGTTGTATGGGTCCAAAACTTGGACAACCTATAGACACCACTTGAAAGTCCTTGACAGGCACCATCAACGCTGCCTCCGTAAGATTCTGAAGATAAAATGGGAAGACAGACACACCAATATTAGTGTCCTGGAAGAGGAAAAGACCACTAATATTGAGGCAATGATCATCCGTCAGCAATTCCACTGGACTGGTCACGTTGTCTGGATGCCAGACCATCGCTTCCCAAAACCTGGAGCCAATTAAGAAGAACCTGCTAGAATCAATTAAGACAGGCAGGCTAATCAGGGCACCTGGGTTTAAAAAGGAGCTCCCTTCAGTTTGTGTTGTTGCGTGCGAGGAGCTGGGAGCAAGAGGCACACAAGGAGTTGAGAGTGAGAAGAGTTGAAGGACTGAGGAGTACAAGCATCAGCAGACCATCAGGAGGAAGGTCCTGCAGTAAGCATAAAGAAGGTGTTGGGCGGAGGCTGTGGGGAAGTAGCCCAGGGAGTTGTAGCTGTCACGCAGCTGTTACAGGAAACCCTATAGACAACTGCAATCCACAGGGCCCTGGGCTGGAACCCGGAGTAGAGGGCGGGCCCGGGTTCCCCCCAAACCTCCCAACTCCTGATCAGACACAGGAGGAATTTGACTGTGGGTTCTACCAGAGGGGAAGATCTCTGAGGCGATCAAAATCCGCCAATAAGCGCAGGACTCACCAAGGTAGAGGAGGAACTTTGTCACAGGACTTACTGAAGGACAACCTAAAAAAGTGTAATATAGACTGACACTTGGGAGACACTTGCCCAGGATCGCTTGAAATGGACACAAATCAGATATTAGGAATGGCAATACAGAAAAAACTGTGGGAGAACACTTCAATCTCGCTGGACACACAATAGCAGATTTAAAGGTAGCCATCCTGCAGCAAAAAAACTTCAGGACCAGACTTCAAAGAGAAACTGCTGAGCTTCAGTTCACTTGCAAATTTGACACCATCAGCTCAGGATTAAACAAAGACTGTGAATGGCTAGCCAACTACAAAAGCAGTTTCTCCTCCCTTGGTGTTCATACCTCAACTGCTAGAAGAAGGCCTCATCCTCTCTGATTGAACTAACCTCGTTATCTCTAGCCTGACTCTTATTTATATCTGCCTCTGGACATTTCCACTGCATGCATCCGACGAAATGGGTATTCACCCACGAAAGCTTATGCTCCAATACGCCTGTTAACAAAAAGGATGTGAGTTTGTCTAAAGCGAATTCACTGTAAACTTAAGAGAACACTTGTTGAAAATCTTTTCAGGTATTTGTTCAATACGTTTCTATTTAATTTACACACATGGGTAAGGAACTGACCAAGTCCTTGTCTCAAATGCAATGTGTCTGTTCTTTAGGTTCTGTCAAATGAACAGATATTCTCAGCTACCATGTTAATTTGGCTTTTCAAAAGACTACTTACAC
This sequence comes from Chelydra serpentina, assembly GCA_037349315.1. Lineage (NCBI taxonomy): Eukaryota > Metazoa > Chordata > Testudines > Chelydridae > Chelydra > Chelydra serpentina. The sequence goes on from JBAIAC010000042.1 coordinate 38,400,041, forward strand.
TATGTGCAAGACTGAGTTTGTGGCAGTAAAGGAGTGGAGCAATCTGTGATTTCTCTTCTTTGTAAGGATGATTTCTTAATATTGGGCCCTCAACATGTAAACATAGGCTCTTACTCAGAGAAAATAGTCTCTCCCCAAGGCCACTCTCAGTGGAATTGTAGGATTCTATTTAAGTATCCAACCTGCATTATCATCATCAGCTGAGCAACACAAACCCCACAATTAAGTGGATCAGTACAATCTCCTCATGGACAGTAGTGAAATTTAACAACAAATAATAAATAACCAATAAAGGTAAAGTACCAACAATCAGTGCAGTGCTGTACAAGACACCAATAAAAGTCCCTGCCCCCTGAGACATTTATTGTCTAAAAGTGAGACATGGCTATAGCAAGATGCACTGGGAGATTCAGAGGTAACTTAAGTGTTTCCTTTTTTCGTTGTGGAGGTGGAGAGAATACTAACATGAACTAGAGTTTTTGAAAGCAGCGAGTCTTTAGGAGGGATGTGAATGAGGAGAGGATGGGAATTGGTGTATTAACAATGGGAGGGAATTACAGGACTCTCATGCTAATATGTCTCAATATCCATACAAACATTTTAGAGAGAGACAGAAGGGGGTGGAGGGGAAAGCTTGTACACACTACCACTTAGGTCGGTATAATTTATGTTAGTCAGAGGTGTGAATAAGCCACCCCCTGACTCAAACTCTTATCTCTTTGAGCAAATGCACTGCAGTATTACCAGTAAGGTGTTTGTAAAAACTCATAGTTCTGAAGTAATTAGATTACATTCCACCCCAGGCAATATCATCAACAAATAACTCCTGGTGTTACTTAGTTTGGCATATGAAATTATCAACTGATCAACTCTATGAGCTAATGGCAGTTCTTTGAACAGTTTTGTAGAAGTGGCTTCAAAAGGGTATCACATCAACTTTTTGAACTAAGACAGCAAACTGCAGATTATAGAGTTTAAATTAAGAGGAAACTAGGGAGAGTGGCAGAATGGGATGCAAGGGAACTCCAACAGAAAGATGGAAGACCAGCTTTCCTTCAGGGGGGGCGGGGGAGGGGAGGAAGAGTGTACATAAGCTGTAGCCAAAAGCAGCAATGCTTAAAAATAAAGTGTAGTAATGCACATTATTTTGACTGACAAAAGGAACATTTAATGTTAAGCTTTAAGAAGAGACATTAAAAAGGTTGTGGGGTATGTTTGTTTTTTTATAAAACCCCTCAAATGTGTTGACTAAATGACAAAACTAAAAATGTTATTTTCACCTAATACTAAATCGTTCCCAACCCTAGCACTATTTAAAAAAAAAAAAAAAAAAAAAAGTAGTGTTCCTCGAAGCTCACCTCCAAAAGCAGCAAAACCAGGATCAATGTGTAAAGGATTCCAATCCCCACTGAGCCGATACAAGGCAGCCTGTGGAAACAGTAAAACAAAAATGGAAAACTAATCCAGGTTGGTAAAAAATCCAGCACAAGCCACATGCAACCTGTGATTGTGGGAGGAATTCATTACAATCTGCTTAGCTGGTGTTCTGATACTGCAATCTATAACAAGGAAAAATATAAATTACATGTTATTTTCAAACACCTACCACTGTACAGAAACAATTGCCAAAGATGCAGGGAAGAGTGCCAAGAACTGCATCTGGACTTGGTATGTCACTGAATAGTATCAGCTAAGAAAGTAAATAACTCTTCCTTGAGGTTAAATATATGGGGAAGCATTCTGCCTCGAGATAGCCATTTCACCTCTGTATGCATGAGCAAGGATGGTGCTCTGCATCCACTTCCTCACAAAGTGCAGCAAAACACCTGGAGTTTGTTGCTCTGGATTTAATTAAATTAACAAGTGTTACTGCTGTGTTCAGAATACTGTGAAGACTTGGTTCAATATCTTTTGCAGCAAGTGCCTCTTGGTGTAAAAACAGTGTGTCCAAATTGTGTAAACAACACCGGAATGCTTTCCAGTCACTGCAGACCCTGATGCAATTAGTCCAGCTAATCTGCTAATTTGCAAAACAAAGAGTCTTCCTTTATTTCCTTATTCCACACATACCCAACATAGACAAGTAAATGGAACATTTGTGAAATGTCTGTGGATTCAGCTAATTGTATAGCAAAATCATTGACACGGAGCTGATCAATACACTGTGAAACTATGTCTTCTGACACAGAAGTGATCCATCATTTGACAGTCATTTGACATTGGTATTTTTGTCAGTACCTTGGCCTTCTTCTCCCCCAAACACTCCCTTTATTTCAATAACACATTGCATTATCAAAGTCCCAGCAATCATATGTGATTTTTTTTGTTTGAGCAATTTTATGCGCCACTATGTAGGATGACTTTAAAAGCTTTTATTCCACAGTAGTTGTGAATTTCATTACTCCTTTAGTATCAAGCAGTTCCTTGGCCTTTCGCTCAAAAAATGAACGATTCTTATCTTTATGCATGTCATGCTTTGTAATTGTCTCTATAATTTGGAGGGTTTCAAACATTCATTGGTCAGTACTTGTGCACAAATTACACACTGTGGTTGAGGTTTATCTCTAATTCCAGAACAAATCAAACTGAAATTCAAATAGTTGTCTTCATATTTCCTAATTTTTGCAAGGTTAAGAACAGCTTTATGTTTCTTACTCTCATCACCTCCTTGGTGTTCTTCACTCCTTAAGGTGGTTGAATTTGTTGAAGGAAATTCGGTATCATCACTCTGTGGGTTTTGTTGTTTTGAAGCTGATGGTCGAACTCAAAATTTATCCATATCTGATATTTATTGTTTATGCTTACAACAATTTTCCCTGTGCTGTGTAACTTGTCTTATTCCCGCTGAAACTGCTCCTTTACACCCTGTGATAAATGAAGGAGGGAGGGGTAGCTCCCTTTTATGGACACCAGCGAGCTACCCAATTAGCTATAAAATCCCTCTTAGTAGCTGTTCTCTACTTGCTTTTACCTGTAAGGGGTTAAAAATTTCACTGCTATGCATAGGTAAAAGGAAGTGAGTAGTTTTGGGGTTTTTTTAAATCTAGCAAATGCACAAGTTCCTGGATGTATTTTCTTTTTTATTAATAAAATTTACCTTTTTTTAAGAACAGAATTGGATTTCTGTGTCTTAAGAGGTTTGTGCACATGTTGTTGAATTAGCTGGTGGCAACAGCTGATTTATATTTTTTCTCTCTTAGCTCTTCCCCGGAGGGGGGGGTTGAAAGGGCTTGAAGGTACCCCACAGGAAGGAATTCCCAAGTTCACCTTCCTGAGTTCTCAAAGGGGTTCTTGACACACCCAGTAAATGGAGCTACATAACCTGCAAGGGTGGCATCAGACTCAGAAACCAAGGAGTGAGCCCTCGCATACAAGGTCTCTGGTGGCAGAGCCAGCGCTGGGAGGCTGACCTACAGGCTGGGTGGGCCCCCCACCCCAGGTGCTGACCCAGAAGCCTGAGACCTACCTCCTGGGGATGAAGCTGGGGTATGGGCTTGGGCTACAGCCCCACTGGGAAGCAGGGCTTCAGACCGCACAGGGCACCTGGGCTCAGGGCTTCAGGCCCTGGCTCCCACGTGGCGGCTCTCTGCTTTAGCCTTGTAGGGGAACCAGGGCTTGGGGCTCCAGGCTTCAGCCCTGCAGCTCCCAGCTTTAGCCCCGTAGCAGCTTCTTGCCTCTGCGCTCCCATTGGGGGCGGCGAGGCAGCAGAGTGGGGCTTCTCGCCTCCGGCGGGGAGACCCACACCAGTCAGCTGCCATGCTCCCAGCAGGAAGCCGGGACCTCGTGGGGCAGTAGGACCCCCAATGGGGAGCCCAGGTGGAAGCCTGTGCTGGGAGTCTGGGTGGTAGCCTGGCTTGAAGAGAAGGCCTGGCAGCAGTGACAGCCAACAGCCGATGTAAGGAACGCAGTGTCTACACAGATGCTGTGTGGCCCTAATTACATCAACATAAGCCTTACGCCTCTCGTCGAAGTGGATTATTATGTCGGCATATCAGGGGAGTTACATCGATGGGAGGAGCATTTCAGTGTGTACACCTCTACTATTTTGTCTATGAGAGCTGACTTTTGTCGACAAAACTGTGTAGTGTAGACAAGGCCTAACAGTCTAGGTACAAATACACAACTGTCAAGTCTCAACTACTACACTAAGCTCTGCAAATGAGAAGGCAGGGCTAACTTGCTGCCGGGACAGAAGAGAATTTGGACCACACATTGTCCATAAGAAGGTGGCATATTTGGTTCTGTGAGATGAGCAAAGTCAAGCTGCATGGGAACTTGATGGCACCCCTTAGTGCCAGGAAGTAGAGAGGAGCAATGTGAGAAGCAGATTAACTAAAACACTGGGTGTCTTTATTAGGAGTAATCTGTGGCCTCAATGCCACTGCGATCAAAGGCAGATGGCAGTCATTTTGAAAGAGAGCAGCATGTGGCCTCAGTCACATTAACAACAGTAGGAGATTACAGCCATTTTGAAAAAGAGCAGTGCTTAATGGAATTCTCTGAAGTAGAAATTGTTCTCCATTACAAAAGATGCTGAAGAATAATAGCAAAAAGTTACCCTTAATCCTAAAATGTTCACATGTGGCCCGTGTAAAAGAATTCAGTGAGTTATAACTAAATAGAAAGTTGCAGTAATTTTGCTATTCTGCTACTTTTCTGCTACATTTCTTAAAGGACCTATTTTTAATTACTTTTAAATCAAACTAATTAACAGATTTACTTGTAAATTGTTGGGAAATTAATTATATACTCAAAAAATAATTTTGGGGAGCATATATTTTATTTTTCATACATAACAAGGACATTAAATGCCTGCTTTAAGCACAAAACTTGACTCAAACTTAGCAAATGTAGCTGCAACCAGTATCTCCATAGGAAGTGGTGCTTGAGTTGAGGAGAAAAGTGGGAGAGAATTTTATAAATCTACACTTTAAAAAAAAAAAAGCAACTAAAGTCAAAACATGACATGCTTACTTCTTATAAAAGCTATGAAGTAGTGTTTAGAAATAACTAGGTTCAGAATATTAAATGCAATCAATACATTTGATCAAAAATTCAAAAGCATTCAAGTGTTTTACCTTTCTTCAACATTCATCTTAATAGAAATGTACTCAGTTACAAAAAGCATAAGACGTAACTGGATAAAACACAGTTCAGGTTTAATGCAGCCCAGTTAGACCTGTCAACAATTTCTTTTCACTGAAAGCAGTCTTTTGTATTATTTCATTATATGAATAGTATTCCAAAACAACAAAAGATTTAAAAAAATCCAAAACCTTGTTATCTTCGCTTTCTACATCCCAACAATGACAGCATTTCCTGAAGTCTCCAGTGATAACAGAAAAAAAGTGATCCATCCGTGGAGTTTGACAAGAGTCAATTGATATGGGGTATTAGACTGAAGTCAGTCATAACATGGTTAGATTGTTCTCTAATTAATAATAAACTGTCAAGTCTCATTTCCTAACAATTTAGGAGTTCTGCCAGATCACAAAAGGAAAAGCGATATTCAACCTGTCCGTGCCAATTTTTCAATCTTGCCTGCAGACTACAATAAAGGTCACTGGTAAAGCTAACAGAAAAGGAAGCCAACTATCCATTTATACATTCTCCCTTCTGTCTGGAAATAAGAGTTTTGTCTGAGAGGGTGTAACTTTTTCTTTGCCTAAAAAATACAGATGCCAAAAATCAGAGTTTCACTAATGAATAGCAGCAGTCAAACATCCTCATGCAGGAAAAAAGCTGATTGCTAGAACAAGACTCTGGATCTATATATTTCCAGGAGTGGACTCCTCCGACGCGGCGGGTAAGTATAGACGTACCCTTAGAAACATCTTTCATTGGTGAGGTACTTACACAAAATAAGTAACAGCACTTTGCTGAACCAGGGCCTTAAGCATTCAAAGTTATGTTAATCACCTATTTTTGCAAGGAAGGTAATGGGAGGGAGGAATGGGTAGACGATACAAACCAGTATAAATATTAGTTTTTTAAATGTTCTTTCCAGATAATAAATCTTTCTATTCACCTTAGAGGAGGAGATATATGTGAAACAAGTATTTTATAGATCAGTATAAGCAGCTTATAACTGGTTTCCAAGAGCCTGAATATTTTTGTGAAAATCCAGTGCACAAATTATTCAGTTCTTTGAGGAGATAGTCACTATAGGAAATCTCAATCTATACTTAGCCAGGTAACATTTACTTTTCAACGCTAGCCCCCATGAATGGAATGCTATTCCAAGTCTGCTCCACCAAGACACTAAAGTCTTCATTCAAATTTCTCCTTGACTTTTCTTTCATGCCCTTAATTATTTTTTAAAATGTTTTTTGTACCACCTAGACATGAATAAAACAAAATGAATTAACTACATCATTTACTACAGTACCCTGGCCCTTCCTCACCCCACTCCATCCCTTCTTTCCCATTTATCCCAAGATTCGTCTGTTAGATCTAAAATTAGATTGTAAACCCTTTGGGACCGGGACCAAGTCTGTGAGCTGAGTGGTTTTAGATAACTTTTTGTCACTTAAAAACACTACCACCACCACCACAAGCAACATACAAAAATTCTTCTCTACTAGAACCTCAGTTAAACTGAAATGTTAACCCAGGTTTGTGAACCTTTACTAAAAGTGGAATACATGAAGGGGAGGATGGGTGGAGATGAAAGAGGTCTGTATGTAAATAAAATGGCTAGTAGCACAATATATTCTTCCCCCATTCACCATCTTATAATACAGAAAAAAATCGTAGTGTACTCCAAATTCACAATCATCTTTATGCCTCCGAACTCAGAAAATTATATTGCCCAGCAAGGATAAATCTAGGAAATGTAAAAATCTCACATCTTGAAAGTGGCATCATAAAATGTAATACATTTTCTAAGTAATTTGCTGCTATTAGGTGCTCGCTTACTTCACAATTTCAGGGACTTAACAGTGCAACATTCTCTGACTACTAAAGCCTCCAGACAAATTAAGAAAACATCACATCCTTGCAGTGGCCTCACTCCTCTCTGCTCTGCCTGTACTCTCTTTTGTTTTTAAGCAAATCTTCTTGGCATGCTCTCAGAATTTGTGAGCCAACAGCAGCATTTCATTCTTTCCGTCATGAAACAAATTATTCATGCTACAAACAACAAGAGTCACCTGCGGCTTCCAGGAGGCTCTCTTGCGCTGTCCTCTGAAGTTAGTGTAAATTTACATGTTTTCAGGGAACGCTGCACAGCACCCTTCACAGAGTAAGACAGAGAATCAACATTCATCTTTTAACCATTTTCCCCCCTCCAAGCACTCGCTCTTTTCAGAATCTTCTCCTTTATATGGCTGCATCTTCACATCCTCCCAAATGGAGATACCAACTGTTACATGCCAGCCTCTGAAAAATTCCTTCTACTTTTGTACGTCTTATAGATTTGTTTTATTTAAAATAAAGAAAGGGCTATCAAAGCAATGAAGCGCCATGCAGAAATAATTATTACATATTCTAATTAAAGAAAATACCCTTATATTTGCTTTTTCTTTGGGGATCTAATCACAATTTCATACTAACGGGGCTTGAAAAATTAACCAGTCACCTACTAGCAAGAGGTACAGCAGTACCAATGACGAAGGAATCAGAGGGAAAATGCCCTGGTGATAACTCTTCTCAGAATCACGAGCCCACAGAGTTCCGAATATAAAATACCGAAACTGTCACACCAGTTAAGGCTGCTGGTCCATCTAGACCAGTATCTATTGGTATCAGAGAAAGCCTCAATAAGTCCCATTTCAGACAATTCTAGAATAACCCACTCAAAGGGCAAAATTCTTTATAAACTATTTCAGTATTTGGTTGTGACTCCCCTACTGCAGTGATTCTCAACCAGGGGTACATGTACCCATAGGGATATGAAGAGCCCTTCCAGTGGGTACATCAACTCATCTAGATATTTGCCTAGTTTTAAAACAAGATACATAAAAAGCACTAGGGAAATCAGTATAAACTAAAATTTCATACAGACGACTTGTTTATACATTTCAGTGTATAGTATATAGAGCAGAAAGTACAATATTTATATTTCAATTGATTTATTTTATAATTATATGGTAAATATGAGACAATAAGCAATTTTTCCGTAGTAGTGTGCTGTGACATTCTGTATTTTTATGTCTGATTTTGTAAGCAAGTAGTTTTTAAGGAAGGTGTAATTTGGGGGTAACGCAAGACAAATCAGACTCCAGAAAGGGGTACAGTAGTCTGGAAAGGTGGAGAGCCATGGCCCTGCTGTGTCCATCCTTCAGTGGGATTAGTCCAGCACAGGATGGACAGGCTTTGAAGCCCACAAGTTTCACGTCTACCATGATAAGGAGCCCTGTGCAGAGAGGTTTATACAGATGAGTCAAAACAGTAGAGTTTGGTCCAGATGGGTTGGATAATTCACAGCTGTTGAACACAGCAGATTGCCCCGAGCTGGTTCTGGAGACTTTGGGAGGTCTTGAAGAAGATAGACAGAGCTAAGAACTAGCAGGTTGGATACTTGCCAGGTTCCGTCTCACCATCATGAGTGGTAAGAGGGAGGGTATTGTGACCACTCGGCCCTTTATGACCTTGTTCAGGAGCATGAGGCAGCACAGGGCACATGCACGGCCCTGACAGATACTGATATTAAAAAAACCTCCAGTTCTCACACATTGAGTTTGAGTTGTCCCAAATCTCATTCTGAGAAACAGCTTAACTGTTTTTGCTGAAGCTTTCCAAAATTAACTCAGTCTGAAGCACTCACCTTGGAAATTTCAGCACAAATGACTAAAGTGTGGCATAATTATAAGAAACTGAAAACAGGGTCTTATAATGGGAAGTGTCAGGCAACTTTTAGGCACGTTGAAGCATAAAAATTAGCATGAAAATCTCAATACCCCTGTGACATAAGTATTATCATTTTACAGATAGATAAACTGAAGCACAGAAGAGGTTAAGGGTTTGTCCTCACTAGCTGCAGTGTAGATTCTAATGCCCACCAGCGTGTTATGTGCTAGCTGGCCCAGGTGGACCCTGCTGGATTTCCATAGTGCACGTTATTGTAGTACTATTTGAAACTGGACTAAAGTAATGTGCCTTAGGAAACTTTTTGCATGCACCAAGAGGATCCACGTGACCCAGTGAGTGCACAATACACTGGTGTGCACTAGAATTTACACCCCAGACAGCAAGGACTAAGACACTCTGGAAACAAGCCCTTAGTGACTTGCCCAAGTTCTCATAGTGAGTTGGTGGTAGGGCTGAGACTACAATCAAGTTCTGACTCTCAGTCCTGTGCTTTAACCATAAAACTTTTCCATTGCACAGTTAACGGTGTGATATGTGATCTTGCTAGGGTGCAAAGTTAGTGATACATTTTACATACTCTAAACTAACTAAAATAGCTCAGCCTACTCATACACAGCCACCATCAAAATCCAGGAGAATTCCAGACAGAGAGAGCCCCCACAGAATATTCAGAGTCAAAACCCACCATAAAGAACTATAGAACTCATGCCCAATGTATCTAAGGGCTGGTCCACACTAGGGGGGGTGTGTGTCAAACTAAGATACGCAACTTCAGCTACGTGAATAACGTAGCTGAAGTCGAAGTATCTTAGTTCGAACTTAAAAGCACTTACCGCGGGTCCAGACGCAGCAGGCAGGCTCCCCCGTCGACTCCGCTTACTCCTCGCGCAGAGCTGGAGTTCCGGTGTCGATGGGGAGCGCTTCCGGGATCGATTTATCGCATCTAGACGAGACACGATAATCGATCCCAGAAGATCGATTGCTACCCGCCGAATCAGGCGGGTAGTATAGACGTACCCTAATACTACTATTGCAAATAGAAAAGAATTCTGAAGCTGACTGATATAATATCAGATATTTTATCAAAGAAATACAAGTGGTTATTTGACACCACACAGTACTTCAACCTCTGCTTGTAGTTGGGTAGGTTTCTCATTTAAGTATTCACCATCAAGGACAGTGGAGGAAAAGAGAACAAGTAGAATATAAAGCAGAGAGAAAATTACGACTGCTGAAGATGTGTTTTTGAAAAATCTTTCCCATTTTTATTATTGACCAGCCTCACCTCCAGCATTGTAAAATTGGAACATTATATCCACTACCAAAGTTAGTTAAAAGCTCATTTCACTCCAACTTTGTTTCCCCAGGAAAAAAAGAATCATGGATCAAATCTGAACACACATCACACATGGGGGTGTTACAAACACCTTCTTATTGCGTTACTTAGAAAGCTATGAAGAGCATCATTTGACCAACTCCATTTTTCTAAATAATTTTCTACTCACTGCTACTTATTTTGTGTAAGTACCTCACCAATGAAAGATGTTTCTAAGGGTACGTCTATACTTACCCGCCACGTCGGAGGAGTCCAATCGATCTTCTGGGTTCGATTTATCGCGTCTTGTCTAGACGCGATAAATCAAACCAGGAAGTGCTCCCCCGTCAATGCCGGTAATCCTGCTCCATGAACGGAGCAGACGGAGTTGACGGGGGGGCCTGTGCGCCGCCGTGTGGACCAGCGGTGAGTACTTTGAAGTTCGAAATAAGATACTTTGACTTCAGCTACGTTATTCACGTAGCTGAAGTCGCGTATCTTAGTTCGAACTTGGGGGGTAGTGTGGACCAGCCCTAAGAAGCTAAAATATGTTTTGGAGAAGGGTAAAAAGGAGCAAGTCTAACGAGATGTGTATCACAGGCTGCATATTTTAACTGCCTGATTAATCATTTAGTGGAATCTATTTCCATTCACTGATTTAAAATATCAGGTTGACAACTGACAGGACAAGAGTAACTAGATGATACTGTAGGCTCTATAACTACATTAAGTGTCCCCTATGGGGCTGAAATTGAATGATTCATCTCTTGTTAAACTACTAATAGCCAAACACTTTCTGGACTTCTTTGATCTTCTGTCAAAAATTCCATTTTATTCAAAGATTTACAGCAGTGAATGCAGTATACCATTGCTCAGATTACAGATTGAGAGCAGGCCAGAAAACTGCTACAGCACGTAAATGTTTGTATATATTAATATAATAGGACAGACAGAAAAATACTGATACAAAAGCAATGAGCTCTTTGTGGTATGGCCCCTCTGTATAGAGAGTGTTGTAAGGTTCTGTTCTGTCATCCACTCTGTTCAATATGCACACAAAGAGAAAGAATAAGATGACTGGGCTGGAGTGGCATTAGCACTCTAACAGCACTCAGTTTCAAGGCTCTCTTTCCCTGGTCCAGAGAGTGAAGTAGCATTTTATCTGCATCTGCATATAGGTAAAAGTTGCAACCTCTCCCCCTCTTGGACATGGACTTTGCCAAAGTAATTTGTCTCTTTGTTGTCTCAATATAGACCAACCCTTGAAGTCTTCTCAATGTTCAATACAGAGTGTAGTTACCAATTTAGGACCTAATGCAACTCCCACTGAAGATATTCAGAGTCTATTGACTTAAATAAAAGTTCAAATGGGTCCTTGTGAGGTATGCGCACCTGTTCTGTAATAATTTATGAATACTGTGTATCAACTCAGTTATTACAATGTTTACTGTGCGACTATACAAGCCTAAATCAGCAAGCCTATTGGGAAACAAACAGGAAAGACAAACAATGACTTCAACAAACACCTGAGGGCTGTTACAGGACAATGGGAGAGCCGCTGCTCCTGAAGAGACTGACAACTTTATACTGGCCCACCAAGCTGGTTTTTGATTAGCAGGGCCAAAACATCTGGGACGAGACGAGAAAGGAACTCTGCTGGATAAAAAGCAACACACTCTGTCTAGGTGAAAGGATGTTGTCTGGGAGCTGGACCGACTGTCACACTGGCTGGGGATTTCTGAAGAAGCTAGGCCTCCTGCATCATCATCACAGGATGGTGGAGATATAAGTCAGATAGACACATATGAACTATTTATTGTTCTCAAATCCTTTTTCTCTTATGTCATGCTTTGTTCCTACTGTTTTGGTGAAACCATGCTTTGGTTTATGAAGGCTGTTGGGTCACTCTATTCACCACTAGTCATAGACTCCTGACAGGGAATATCACAGGTGCCAAACTAAGTCAGACAGTTTGGTTAAACATGGTTGAGACACAGGGCACTATAGCTCTGGGTCCAGTCTAGGAGTGGGAGAATAAAGCTATTCCGCCCTAGAAGAGGTAAGGACATGAGGTCTGATGCCTAAGGAGGTGAATTCAGAGACCAGAAAGGGGGCACAGAAGCAGCTGGTCCTACAATTATGACAGCTCTCCCTTAACAGGACCCATTACCAGAGTGCTGAATGCCACATCTATTCTTGGAAGATGGAGCTGGCTTGCAGCTGCCCTCTGAGCGTGCCTCAAGGTGTTTATATTAGGCCATATTTTGAATCCTAACGTGCAGAAAATGCCTCCCTCCCTTGGCTCCAACTTGATGGCTGCGTGGCAAGATCAGCTGGGGTCTTTTTGCTAACAGTCCCTAACTTTAAACATTTAGGAAAAACGATAACATTTTCAAAAGCACTGAAGTCACTTAAGAGCTTGCTCCCATTTTCAAAAAGTAACAAGCACTTAGGAGTCAAAGTTTCATTGGTAGTCAATGGAACTTCGGCTCCGAAAGGGACTAAAAATACATATACATTTTTGATCATTTCACCCAAAGCTCTCTTGATGGACTGCTGTTAGCTTCCGAATTTTCTGTTGAATTCTGCTGAATTATTATCTGCTGACCTTCAAAAAATGATGCAAGACTCATCTATTTATTCAGGCTTTTGCTGTGGGAGAAGTGATTGTACCTGACGTATTAAGAGTGTGGATCTTGGTAGAGGGAAGTGTAATTGGACTGACATTTGTCAGCATGTAAGGTTTCACTGTTTTTGTTTTTAATTTCTATATATGCAACCAGAGGTTAAAATGTGTGTATGCTTTATAAAACATTAACAACATTTTGACTGTGTCACTCAGCCCCACTGTATTCTGAACCACCACCGTTACTTTGTTCCATATCTTGTCATGCACAGGCATTGGTACAAGTTTTCAAAAGTTCCTATTCTAATGAAAATTATTGTTCACAAATGCAACATGACATGCTAATCATTTTAGCCTCCTTCCCATTACACTGCTCTACAGCCAAAATGCTTCTGAAATAAATGTAGTCAAACTTTACTAATTCTGGGTCACTGAGAATGAAAATGATGCTTAAAATTGTTGATTGGCTCTAGTTTTCAAGACATGCTATTGGGTCAGTATATACGACCCTTGACTTGGGAATGGCGGAGGATAAGTGAGTTATAAAGGGAAGGGATCTCAATTTAAACCAGAAATGACTAAAATACATCTTTGACTGGATCTATGAATAAATCTATGACTGGGTTTGGACAGTACTTGCTTTTTAGGCAAAACAATGAATGATGCAATCTGAAGCTGGTATTGCGTCATACATGATATGAATTGCATCATGTTATTCCTAGAAGTCATGGATGATGCAATCATAACGAAGCTTACATCACTCTGCTGAACAAATTGCCCTATATCAGCTCTAGAAATCATAGTGTCGTGCTCTCTTACTTGTCAGTGTTTGATTTTGCAAAGGGACACATTTCTGTTTAGCCAAAGTGAGCAGAGATGCCTCATACTTATGTGAACAGTGCAGATAACTTCTGCTATGTTTGTGGTGAAGTGACTTTGGCATCACAAAAGCGCAGTATAACCACTATGGTTAAGAGAGCCTATCACCTTTATTTTGGCTGCAAAATTGGAGATCAGGACAAGAGGTGGGCCCCACACATATGCTGCAACACTTGTGCAACAAATCTTCGCCAGTGGTTGACCAGGAAAAGGAAATCTATGCCTTTTGCAGTGCCAATGATTTGGAGAGAGCCAACAGATCATACCAGCAATTGTTACTTCTGCATGGTGCCTCCAGTTGGGAAAGGTGTGTCAAAGAAGAAAAAGTGGACTGTGCATTATCCAAACATTCCATCAGCTATACGCCCAGTACCCCACGGAGAAGGACTGCCGGTTCCTGATGCACCAGAATCATTCTCACTTGAGTCAGACGAGGAAGAGGATGAAACTTCTGGTCCTGAACCATCAATGTCACAGGACCCACATTTTCTCCCATCCTCCTCCGCTGAACCACACCTCAGAACACAAGGTGAACTGAATGACCTTGTCAGGGATTTGGAACTACACAAGAGTAAGGCAGAGCTTTTGGGCTCCAGACTACAGCAGTGGAATCTCCTGGCAGGTGATGGTAGGGTTTCCATGTTCCGTGACCGTCAAAAGGATCTTGTCCCATTCTTCTTCATGGAAGGTGATCTTGTAGCCTGCAACAACATCAATGGTGTGATGGCAGCCCTCAACATCGTTCACGATCCAGATGAGTGGAGACTGTTCATTGATTCATCGAAGACGAGTCTTAAAGCTGTTTGACTGCATAATGGCAATGTTTTGCCATCAATTCCAGTTGGTCATGCAGTCCATATGAAGGAAACCTATGACAACATGAAACAACTTTTGAGGTGCATAAACTATGACCAACATCAGTGGCAGCTTTGTGGCCATTTGAAGGTTGTTGCTCTCTTGCTTGGTCTGCAGACTGGATACACAAAGTACTGCTGTTTTCTCTGCAAATGGGATAGTCGTGCAAGAGATTCCCACTACATCAAGAAAGATTGGCCACTCCGACATTCATTGGAGCCTGGGAGGAAAAGTGTTCAGCATCCACCACTTGTTGAATCAAGGAAGATTTTGTTACCACCCTTACACATCAAGCTGGGTCTGATGAAGAACTTTGTCAAGGCCATTGACAAAACACAAGCAGCTTTCAAGTACCTCCGCGGAAAATTTCCAAGGTTAAGTGAAGCTAAGATAAAGGAAGGTGTCTTTGTTGGTCCTCAGATTCGTGAACTTCTTCGAGATGATGCATTTGACCATGCACTGCGTGGCAAGGAAAAAAAGGCATGGAAAGCCTTCCAGTTAGTGGCAAATACATTTTCTCTGAAACAACAAGGCAGACAACTACAGGTTGTTGGTGGAAAACCTCCTCAAGGCATACAAAAGCCTTGGTTGCAACATGTCACTAGAGAGACATTTTTTGCACTCTCATCTAGATTTTTTTCCACCCAACTGCGGAACAGTGAGCGACGAGCACGGCGAGCGATTTCACCAGGACACTGCAACAATGGAGAAATGCTATCAGGTCAAATGGAGCCCATCAATGCTTGCAGACTATTGCTGGACAGTGACAAGAGATGCTCCATTTCATGAATACAAGAGACAAGCCAAGAAGCGCCGAGTAGACACTGAATAGGACTAAACTATGTACATAATAGTTTTTTGCCTTTTGTTTCATAATAAATTGTATTTATATAACCCCTTTGCTGATTTTTAAAGTGTTACATAAACAGGACAGGTGAAACAGTATCATGTAAAGCTACCATAAACACATGAAAAGACCTAGGTTTACAATTTATGATTAAAACTCTATCTACACAATATACATAGACATAAAATGTAAAAACTTAAATATCTTAGAAACAGCAGCCAGTTGTTTTAATTGTCATATTTGAATTCAGCACATCAAAATACATACTAAATAGCACATTTTATCTCTGAAGCAGACGACTTCTCAAAAATTGTAGACCAGTGTTATATACAGCATTTTTACATTAGAAAAACTTAAGTTTATAAGCCTTACAAAAGCAAAGATCATCATACATAAAAGCTAAAATACAGTTATGATATTCCAAAACAGAACACTTTATAAACTTTATTTTAGGGAAAATAGGGAATTTATTAAAAATAAGGAGGGACGTGGGTGGAGATTTCCCCAAGTAAAACTGATAAAGAAACTTTCCTTCCTTAAAAAAGTAAAACTTTACCTGGTCAACTGTAGTGACATCAGAAAGTACAGCATCAGGTGTTCTATTAGGTGGATTCACTGTTACCTAAATGGAAAAAGTTAGCATATTTAAATGCAAAAATATCACTCTCCTTTACTCACCCTAAAACCATTAGACATTTTTAAAGAGAACTAAAAACAACGATTTCCCAAGGGCGGGGGTTAAAACTTATTTAAGGATAAGGAGAAAAAATTTCCAACATCTCAAAAAAGTTTGAATGAAGAGTCTCTAAGTGTACAACATCAATACATTTTTGCCACAAATTTGTCACTGTGGAATAACACTGCTCTTTTAACATTGTACATTCCAGGGTCTTAAATCATTTTACGAAAGCCAATAAGAATAACTGACGATCACTCCATTAGGTTTACAAACATCTGCTCTAACAACAATTTTAAGGCAACACACACCAACCTATAAAGAGATTATTGATCCTGAAGCATTAAATCTGGTTTGCACTTATACAGCAGACCATTTTAAAGACATTTCTTCCAAACTAAATTTAAAAAAAAAAAAAAAAAGCTCAAGAAAGAAGATTAGTTTCTCTACAACCTAACACTTTCACAGTTTGATCCAACTTTGAAACCTATCAAAACCAAGTGTGACGGGGCAAGGCCACAGGGCTATAGGAAAGTGGTAAGGAACCAGTAGGTTAGCCCCAGGCTAAACAAATCGCTGATACCTTATGGCAGTTGCTCCAGGTTAATCAAGACACCTGGGGCCAATTAAGAACTTTCCAGAAGGCAGGGAGGTTAATTGAGACACCTGCAGCCAATCAGGGGCTGGCTGAAACTAGTTAAAAGCCTCCCAGTGAGTCAGTGAGGGGCGCATGTCAGGAGTTGTGGAAGGAGGTTGCGTGTGAGGAGCTGGGAGCAAGAGGCACTAGGAGCTGAGAATAAGAGGGCGTACTGCTGGAAGATCCTGTGGTGAGGATAAAGAAGGAGTTGGGAGGAGTCCATGGGGAAGTAGCCCAGGGAGTTGTAGCTGTCGTGCAGTTGTTCCAAGAGGCACTCTAAACAGCTGCAATCCACAGGGCCCTGGGCTGGAACCCGGAGTAGAGGGTGGGCCCGGGTTCCCCCCAAAACTCCCAACTCCTGATCTGACACAGGAGGAGTTAACCTGGACTGTGGATTCTACTAGAGGGGAAGATCTCTGAGGCAAGCAAAATCCGCCAATAAGCACAGGACCCACCGAGGTAGAGGAGGAACTTTGTCACACAAGGTTAACATTTTGGACCATAAATTGAAGTAAAAAAAAAAAAGGCTATTTAAATACTGCCTTATAACAAAAACTTAACCCAACTTTTGAAAAAGTTCACTATATGAATGACTCTGGACCTTATCTTAGTCTTTCAAAGCCTCTGGCTTTTTATTCTTTATCCTCCCAATTACACGCTGCATTTTGAACCCTATCACTTGAAACAAGGTCCTCTATAGCTTTGGTTTTTTGATTATATAAATTGTAAACTCAACATGACAGTCTGTCAGACTCCATCTTAAATGGCTGATTTGTATGGAGCGAAAATATCGCAACCAGTTGAAAACTACTCAAGCAGCTGAAATTTTTTCTTGAAAACCCACAAAAAGAGAATATTTACAATGGTAGATATAATTTCTGATTTTTACCAATAGCAAGTCAGTCTTACAGTATATCATTGCCTTTATGAGAAGTGCACGAAAGAGAATGAATGCTCGTTTAACCCATTAGATGGTATGAAGTAACCTGCTCACTTTCCACAGCAGAGATCCTAATTAGTGGTAGTTTGTGTAAATTATCCCAGGAAAGAATGGGAGATACACTGAATTAAAGTGCTGGCACAGTAGCACATTATGCAGTGTTTTGCCTTGCCTCGATTCAGAAGCCTAGATAAGAAAGTGAGACTCCCACCACAAGGCTAACGGGGAATTCATTGGCAAAGACATTAAACATTTGGTGTGGGAAAGAGCAAGACATACTTATTTACCATTGTAAGAAGCACTATGGCTGGATGGATTCTGGCCTTGATCCTAAGTCTGCTCATCCCCCAACAGAAGCAGAATTAAAAGAAAATGCTTTAATAAAAATAGCACAATACTTAAAATCACATTTGAATTTTGATCTGATGTTCAAATTCTAGTAATACTAGCTACATTGTACTGAGCCTGTACAGGAAGCAATTAAGACAGGATTCTTTGCCACCAAAACATCTACAAAATCTCAAACAGCAAAGAGTCTGTGCTGTGGTCATCCTGCTTTCTCTGTGCTCTCTTCTCCCATGAACTGATTCAAGTGCCCCTTCACCCGTGGGGAACAAACAATGTGATTATGGAGGGGGAAATTCCTCCAATTCATACAGAGCTTTCCACTCCCATGGAAGAGCAATATCTTGGGACGTAACTTCTGTGCTCCCTTCTGCTTGAGTTTAGGCTGGCACTGCTCCCTAAGGATCTGGGTGTGCTAGAAGAACTTCTCCTGGCTAAAGACTAGGCAGCCTAACAATATCAGAACTATTAGCTTCTAACTGAATAAATAGTAATGCCACCACCTAGCGCTTACATGGTCCTTTTCATCTGTAGATCTCAAAGTGCTTTACAGGAGCTCAGCATCCTTTTCCCCATTTCACATATGGGGAAACTAAAGCACAGAGATTAAAATGATTTAAGATCACCAGCAGGCTAGTGGCAGAGCCAGGAATATAATCCAGGTCTCCTGACTCCCAGCCAATTGTGATGTCCACTAGGCTACATAGAATAAGTGGTATTTACTTGCTTTCAGACCTGAGAGGAAAGAGGTACGGTAGAGGACAGTTTTAGGTAATTGCTTTTCTGCCCCAAGAGCTGGCTTCTTTCTCTTAATGTGTACATAGGGTCAATGCAGGGTTCGTGAGGTGGCATGGGATTAAGTGTTTTCAGTATGCTGGTAACACATATATTGCATGAGCCATAGCAAGAGGCTGAGTGTCTCAGTGTAGGATAGTGATTGGGGCATGGATGAAAGCTAGCTTTTTGAGGCTGTTAGCAGGTCAGTAGGGGCAACTGGAGGAAATGGCAAAGATCATCTCAGCCCCATTTGACAGAGGAAACACCTCAGCTGTGGGTCAGAAGAGTTCACAATACAGGGGTCCTGTATTCCCAGCTGCTGTTAAACAATCACATAACAATGAACGGGGGTGACTTTCCTCAGTCTGTGTCTGCTCAAAAGTTTGTGATCCCATCTCTTGGGCACAGGCCTTACTAGAATCATCCATGCCTTTGCCACTTCAGAACACTACAATGGAGCTACTCCTTAAATTAACTCAGAAACTGAAGATGGCACAGGAAGTGGTGGCCAGCTTGATAAACACAGTGCATTTTGCCATGAATATATGACAGCAGTGCTCCAGAATTTGCCTGGCCCATCTGTGGATTTCCATCTGGAGGTAAAGATACTAGTTGT
The DNA here is from genome assembly GCA_037349315.1 of Chelydra serpentina. Taxonomy (NCBI): domain Eukaryota; kingdom Metazoa; phylum Chordata; order Testudines; family Chelydridae; genus Chelydra; species Chelydra serpentina. The sequence goes on from JBAIAC010000042.1 coordinate 38,419,365, forward strand.
CTTATTAAGCCCTAACTGGCTTGAGACCCATGAAAGACCGCACCACTCAGTCCATTCAAAACTGCTTTAGGTGAAAGAAGGTGCTCAAGTTCCAGCTCCTTTAATGTAGACAGAGGGAGCTGCTCACAATGTGTTCTGTATGAGGACCCCTAATTTAGAAATTCACTGCCACTTCTGGTCTGAAACTGCCTGAAATTTGTGGGCAACCTAAGGGATACACCGCCAAGACCTTATACTTGGATAGGGCTACAGTTGGGGAGATTAAGTTGTAGATTTTAATTTGGGAGGGATTCATATGTTTTAGGAACTGAAGTGGGAAAGTATATGATTTGGGACTAGATTCTTGTGTGTGGAGAAAGGCTGTTTGATTTCCTATTCCTGTTTGTGTCTTAACATAAAAATACAATAGAATTAACTATCACTAGACTACCTATAGTCTGGAATAGGCATTCTTTTCATGTTTTATATATGTTAAAAATTAAATAAAATCACTTATCACACTCTAGGTCTAAGCACATACCACACATTACAATCAAAAACTCTGTGCTAGATATTATAATACTGATTTTAGGGTACGGAGGTACAGTGATTGAAAGACTTGACAAAAATTACAGTAAATCCAGAGGCAGAGTTTAGAACAGAACTCATGAGTCAGTCTCTCGGTACTATGCTATAATCCTGCACATCCTACCTTTACTCAAGATCACCAATAGCTGAGATTAAGTTTAACATTATTGCATTACCAGACATTTTCCTACAATTTTCATATTTGGCAACCTTCCCATATCTTGTAGGACAGGATGTTTGTAGCAAATACATAGCCCTATAAGGAATTAGATAAAAAATTAAAAACCATCCAGGCAATCCAAGTTATATTCTATCCTCATCTGGATTTCCCTGTACGTTAAAAAGCCTCAAGGAGAAAGAATTTATTTCTTCATTTAGTGAAACTAAGGACAACAATTTATTCATTTGTTGTGATGTAGGAGGATCACATACAGACAAGACAACATCAGTGTGACATTAACAAAGAATAATTTTCTCAATGTTAACATAAGAAAATTAAATCCCACCACTACTTCCTAAACAAGAATCAGTACTATATAATTTTAGTCTATAATTTTGGGCCCAGAAGGTTTTTAATTTATCTCGTTTCTAGTGGGCCTGTGTTTTTGTTACAAGCCCCATGTTACATAAAAAAGTCCATGAATGTTGAGCTGGGCCACTAATATCACCATTACTGACTTTAGTAACAGCTCACTTGGGCTGCTGTGTTTATACAGATGGTCTCATTGAAATCAGCTTTATGATGATAAAGTGTTCTGTTAAATTTGTCAAGGAGACATTGAAGAGTTGTGCCCTTGTGTAAAAACAAGAGGGATTCATCAATTTTCTGTTTATAAACATATGATGTATTTAGAGAAAGCCTCACCCCATATCTTCTGTGGTTGTGTGCTCCTCAAGATTTGAGATTGAGATTAAGAAAACTGAACACAGTGGATAGAAATTTAAGTGCACATCTAAAAACACAAAGCTTTTTTTAGCTGGTCAATTTACTGTCTTTGAAGTTGAACTAATATCTCAGAAAGCAGTCCATGTGGGACTATGGATGTACAAGCATAGGCTCTCTGTTACAAACTGAAAATAAATTATCGTATATGGTGCTGTGCCTACAACATGGCAAAGACCACATGATTATTATGCATTATTACTTGTCTTACAGTACTGCCTAAAAGGCCCCGATCTGGAGAAGAGTCCTATTGTGCTAACTGTCCTTCTTACCATTTCCTATTTACATGCCATGTTTGTCTTCTCATTTAGGTGAATAGCTGCTTTATGCATTTGGACTTGCGTTTAGGGCACACATACAATAAACCTCACTATGCCATTGTATGTCACTTGCCAACTGCCTCCCAAGATGTTAGAGTTTCGCTCTAGATAATAATCCAGGGAGTGAGTAGAGAAAGCCAATATTTCTTTTGTTTTCTGCTTCTGAAATCACACACACATAACTGCATCAGTTTAGAAACAGAGCTACATCTAGAGGTTTTTTCCATGAACAGCATGTCCTGCAAGCCTTTTAAACAAACAGGAGGAACACCACTTGTTTGAAAGCTCCTTAGCTGGGAATTTCATTTTTTACTAAACATGCAAACATTAAAAACATTCAGAATATAATTACATAAGAAATCACGTACTGTGGGGCAAAGATCACATGAAGTCAAGATTACATTAATCAAAATCAACATTTATTGTTTTGTATTCCCCCCACCCACAACTGATTCTGTGTGCATGCACTTAGGTGAATAACTACATTGAAGGCCATTAAAGTCTAGATTTCTGTCATTACAGTTACAAGAAGAAAGATTCAAAATACTTCCTTTAAGTACAAGAATTTGTGAGGTATATGGTATAGAGTATCCATTAAAGGGATAAATCTGTAACGTCTTAAGTAAATGAGTAACAATGAGACTACTCCTATGAGGATAGTTACTTGTGTGGTATTATCATCTGCATTCAAAAAATGGCTCAATTTTTTTCCTGTAGAAAAGAAAAGCATTTGAAAGTGGAACATAGGTATATATTCAAGTGCTAGGATGATAAAATGACATAGGACATAAAACAACCAGGACCCCCTGATTCAAAGAGATTTGGTATAAACCAACAATAGAGGGAAGAACAGTGAGAAAGCCTCTGTGCTACTTGTAAAAAGAGAAAAAAATTAGTAGTCAGAAATCCTGCTCTTCAAGTTGGTCTACAGGAGAGGTTGAGCTCTCAGAATCTAATACAAAGAGACTTAAAAAAAAAAAAAAAAAGTTCTATACACTGGATTGACTTTAGATGATCTGCAAGGCTTTTGCTGCCCTAGATATTAATACAGACTTCAGAGATTTCCGAAGAGTTGACAGATCAAAAGGAAAGTGAGTAAACAAATAAACATTTTCCTTCAGCTTCTAGCAAAGAACTCTGCACCTCTCCTTCTAGTTATGGGGAATGTAATCAAGTCACATGGGAGCAACCAAACAAAAGATGTGAGGCAATCACAAAAGTGCTACACAATGCCTAAATTAAGACAGGCCTACACGAGAGGTTCTCAAACTGTGGGGGTCGTGGAATGTATTCTGGGGGTGGGGGTGAGAAGCTTTAGGGGAAAAAAACTCTGCTGTGCACATTTTACCCACAGCAATGAATAACTAGCAAAGCTGATTCCTTCAGACATATCAGTGTGTGTGTGTGGGGTGGGGGGGGCGGGTTTCTACTTAAATTATGGACAAATCACACATTTTTCGTGGGTTGGTCAGGACATAAAGAGCAAACTTTGCAGATGTGTTCATACAGTTGCATACTCCATTACTTCTTACATACCCGTACTTCTGCATTGCTGCTGGCAACAGCGTTGCCTTCGGAGCTAGGCGCCCGGCCAGCAGCCACCACTGTGCAGCCACTCAACTCTGAAAGCAGCGCAAAGGTAAGGGTAGCAATACCACGACCCCCTACAATAGGCTTGTGACCCCCCTTCTGGGTGGGACCCCGAGTTGAGAAACGCTGTGCACTTTTGTATAATTTTACCTATATACTTAAATGGCTCTGTTTGAATCAATGCCTTACTGTTTTTAATATTTAGTGAGAGTTGCATGTTGATTTTTTATTATTTGTGTATGAACTTGTGTGGCGGGAGGCAGGGGAGCATAAACTACTACAGACACAAAGTAGGGGGCACAATCAAGTAAGTTTGAGAACCACTGGCCTACATCAAACTCTGAGGTCAACATAACTGTTGCCAGCTTGGCTAGTGATCAGATGATTCCCTCAAAAGATGACCTGCAGCCTAAATTCACAGACCTCAAAGTAAAGACCAGCTTAGATTTCAACTATGAAACAGCTTCTCCCACTCTAATCAGCCACCTCAACCTGTACTGCTCAGGCAATTTAGTCCTGGAAAACTGTTCAGAATCTGCTTGTGTCTGTCTTCTGCGGTGTCATTCCCAAGCTAACTGATCATCCCTAATCAATATACTAATTATTTTTCTTATATTACATTCAGTGAAAGACAATAGTTATATTTCATCTGAAATACATTTAAAATTTACCTTCGCCTTTTCTGATGTTCGTTTTCCACCAAATCCTCCAGCTCCAACAATAAACAGAGAGAACTGATTATAGCACAACAGATCCTTTCCACAGTAGGTATGAACTGGAAGACAATACAAAATAAGAGGTTATATTCTCTTTTTTGAATACTCCTAACACTGACCCCTCTCAAAGCCAATGGATATTGAATAGCTTTGTTTTATATATGCTAGTATTCATCTTCACAAGTTGGGGACAATGTCCTCGCTTTTGAATGGCACGGTCATAAATCATTTCCTAACAAGTGAAGATTAATGTCCTGTTTAAAACTACGCTATTATAGATGCTCTTTACACAAAAGTATTAAAATGAAAAAATAACTATCAAAATGCTGATGACATACCAAGTGCTAAAAAAATGGTTGACAACACACAAAGTGCTGAAATTAATGTTTATTTCAACATTTCACACATCATTAGCCATTTATTTAAATACTACAGAACTATGCCATAAAAAGTGATTTATCAGAAGCCATTAAAAACCTCAGTGAAAAAACACATTCACAACCTCATACACAACAAAGCAGCACTAATATTGTATGTGAAAAAAGCAGCCCCAAAGGAAGATTTAATTTAAGGTTACTTGGTTCTCTTTTTGTTAATGTCACTTTTGATTTTGTTGAACTTGAAATATTTATAGTTACTGAGGTGAAACAGAAATCTCTCTATTTCCAATTTATTCTCACTTATTATTCCATTGGGACACAGACCGGCATTCATACTTAAACGTATTGCCAGCAGTGCACCACATCCACTTATACTGGGCGCCTAGTTTCTTCCATAAACAGCTAACCTTTAATGACCCAGACCAGAATCTTTAGGTCTGTTACAGAAGTAGACAGACTGGTTTGGATAAACTTCTAATTGGCCCAAACCTTGGCTTTTCAATCGTTCCTATGTGGAAGTAAAGCATAACTAGAAGGATTAGGTTGGAGAGCAATTAGCTTTTTGCCAGACTGAGCCATTAACTGGTAAGAAACAGGAAGGGCAGAGGTCAGGAATAAGTAGTATTATTTGGAGGTTTTGAGGAAACAGTAGGGGAAACATTTTAAAGGGTTCATGCAGAAATCTAAACAGTACACTACCTCAAAAAATTTGGTGGTTCATTCCCCATTAGCCTCATTCTAAAACTTGAGCTTCCCAACAGTCATGTTATACCATACCCATGTCACCAGAAGTTAAGACCCATATATTTTGTGAAAGAAAAATACAACTTATGGACTTCTTGGCCCACTAAATTAATGCAAGAGCAGAAAAAAAATTAACAAAAGAGAATAAAAACATTTCCGGACATATAACTTAAAGGATGTCCTTTCATGAAATTCAAGTTGAGAGTCAATTTAATTAGATATTGGATTTAACACACACACCTTTTTAAGAGAAACAGTTCAAGCTAACCAACTTCAGATAATATTATGTATTAGAAGTAATAGCTTTGTTCTGTTTGTGTATTCAGCACCATCTCTCTGCTCAGGTGGGCAGGAACACTACTGATTTTAGGCTCAAAGTTATTGTTAGCATAGGTTAAATTTTGAGACTGCCAGCTTTGATTGTGTATCTTTAATAAATTACAATATGGTTACCATCTAAGAGAATAAGTGCTCCTGAGCCTTTGTCAAGGATATCAGCAATAGTTGATTCTGAAGTTAACTGTCCTGAAAGAGAATAGGAAAAACACATATGTTGTAGTACAAAGGTCTTAAATTACAATACAACATGAATTTTGCAGGAGTATTTTAGCAAAACTAATTACAAATATTCCCAGGTTTGTAATCTCCACAAGCCAAGTTTTAGAACATATAAATTAGAAGTCATTTATTTGTAATGCGTTAATACAACGCAGGTGAGGTTTTTGTTTAAACTGTCCATTCACAGTTAACAGTAAACAGATATATGTTTAGACCCCAATCCTGTAACTGACTCCTGTGTCCACTCAGAGCCCCACTGAGTTTGAGAAGCATATGCCTGGGTGGAGATAGTTGCCAGCTTGAGGCTTTAAGGCTTACCTAAATGGCAAGTTAGCTCATGGCAAACCAGGATGTGAATCTACAATGTACTACTTGGCCATATAAACCCTGTTACCACACACTAAAAGTTCCATAGTGCACTTTGACATACTTCTATTTCAAGCAGCAATACATCAAAGTGCACTACGAAACTTTCAGTGCGCAGTAACAGAGTCCACATGGCAAAGCTAGCACACTGCACATTCACATCCTGGCTTGCTGTGCACTAAGGCTTTGGCTACACTCACGAGTTACAGCGCAATAAAACCGCCCACAGCGCTGTACCTCACTGACGGTCTACACTTGCAAGGCACGTACAGCGCTGTGTCTCCGCACGTACAGCGCTGTGTCTCCGCACGTACAGCGCTGCTGGTACTCCACCTCCCCGAGAAGAATAACATTTGTTGCACTGCCGCTGGTGCGCTGCGGCTCCAGTGTGGCCACCCAGTGCGCTCTTATTGACCTCCAGAAGTATTCGGACGTATCCCACAATGCCTGTTCTAGCCACTTTGGCCATCAATTTGAACTCTACTGCCCTGGCCCCAGGTGACCAACCGCCAGTCCCACCCTTTAAATTCCCTTGGAATTTTAAATATCCCCTTCCTGTTTGCTCAGCCAGGCGTGGAGTGCTCTCAGCACATCTTTCCAGGTAACCATGCCTCCACGTGCCAGACGAGCCCCAATATGGAGGAATACCGAGTTGCTGGACCTCATCGGTGTTTGGGGGGAGGAAGCTGTCCAGTCCCAGCTGCGATCCAGCCTGAGGAATTTCGATACTTTCGGCCAGATATCAAGGGCCATGATAGAAAGGGGCCGGGACGCAATGCAGTGCAGGATAAAAGTAAAGGAGCTGCGGAGTGCGTACCGCAAAGCCCGCGAGGCAAACAGCCGCTCGGGTGCTCCCACCACAACCTGCCAATTCTACAAAGACCTGGACACGATACTTGGGGGTGACTCCACCTCCATTCCGAGTACCACCGTGGACATGGGAGAGGGGGAGGAGGAGGAGGAGGAGGAGGAAGAAGAGGGGGGAGTGAGTGCAAGAAATCAGGAGTGAGGGTGCTGGGGTTGGGGGAGACACCCCTGACTCCCTGGGGGCATGAAGCCAGGAGCTCTTCGAGCCAGGAGGAAGGGAGCCAGTCGCAGCGGCCGGTACGCGGTGGAGGAGAAAGAGAAGAGCAGGTTCGTAGTAAAAAGTTAAGATGCACTCACGTCTGGAATATTTATGAACCTCTCAAGGTTTAGACTGGCTCATTAATTTCACAACAATAACTGTGTGAGTGTTGAAGCTTATTCATGTGTCTTTTCCCAGTAGAACTCTTAGACACATCCTACCAAAAACAAGATAACTGGCTAGGTGTGCCAAGGAAGAGAAACAGGCATATACTGCAAAGGACTATTGTGAGGCTTAATATGCCCCACTGAAAACCATGCTTTGGTCTAAAAATATTTCACCTCTTATTTTTAACAGTAAAGGTTAAAATTATAATTGATAGAGAAACAATTTAACTGCTTTTTTCTATTGGTCTTCTTGATGCATTTTGTGTAAAGTTAATTAAATTGTTTCCCCAAATTACGAATACTTTCGTTTCCTTTTCACATAAACAGAAGGGGAGGGAAAACAAATTAGATTTTGAGAAAGATAAGAAAATTTAATTATAAAACCACAGAAACTGGCAGATCACTGAGGAGCAAAAGTAGCACCTGAAACCACTGCCAACACCTGTCTCAAAATGAAATAGGTTGCAAGTTGATTGACTGTCCTTTAAGGCAAAGCATGCTGATGAAGCACATATAGATTGTAGGTGCTATATAAGTGCAAAATATAGTGGATCAAAAGTAGACACTTCTGAATACACACAAAATATACCATTTATCTCAGCCCTTACAGCAGGTCCACTTCCCAAAAGCAACTATTTACAAAACTTGAAAAAGTAATGGCTCTCTATAGTCTTAAAGGTTTGTATTTCATATTAAATCCCCCACTACTTCTCTTTTATTTGCAAAGAGTCTTCTCCTAAAGAATGTAGACAAGTTGCATCACATATACTAATATTTGGTGCAGAAAGTGCAGAGTATTATTTAGTCATTTCGTATGTCCTCTTTCTTTTTCCAGAATGCTAACACTACATGTGAACCAATATTACCTATCATATTCCGCTACAACTAGTAATGCTGAACGTCAAATAGCAGGAAAGTGTTCGGTTTGCTGTCTTCTCGCATCATTGGTACATAAAAATATAATTAAAAGAGCTTCTCAATCAGAAACAACATCCTAACTATCAAGTATTGCAAAAAGCTCTAGTTAAAATGTTTAGCCTTTATAAGGCTAGGGACTCCGCGCGCCCCCCCCCCAAACCCTTTTAACACAGTCCATTTTCAATTATTAAACCCAAAATTTTCAAAGAACCAGGCTCTTAACCATCACAAGCTAAGCTTTCTTATCACTCAAAGTTATTAAATACACGATTTTAAGCACAACTTTGAATACTGAAGCCAAGCTTCTCTGGTTCTTATCCTGAATATTTTACACTTTTAGACCTCTAGGGAGGCAAATGAAAATTCTTACATTTCAACAATAAAAAAACCCAACACCTATTTTTACACACAGGTCTATACCACAATATGCATTGTGTGTGTATATATCATCTATTTTTTGTGTGTACACCAGGAAATCCAGCAAATAGCGCACATACATTTTTAAAATACATTTATTAAAGGTCAGGAATGAGGTATGAGGAATTGCCTTCTGAAAGTTCTTAAGATGTCTTCAAACCAACAGCAACCCATGGAGAAAATCCAAGAGAGGAATTGGTGGCCAGTATCCTATGCAATATGATATTCTATTTTTTTAGATGTTATTGTTTTAAATCGGTTGACAGATCTGCAAACAACTTAAATATCAGCCTCAACAATACGATCTTATTCACAGAGTCCTGTCAATTAATGGAGAGGCATGCCATCTTTCTTGCAGGCAAAAAAGAGCTCAGGTGCTTCCTTTTGCTCTCAGAAGTAAAGAACTAGTTTATCCGTGGTTTATTTGGTTTCTTCCCCACTTGCTCTCATCTCTTTCTCTGAAGAATTTCTCAAAACCACTTTACAAATAAATTCACATATATTTTGGCAACCAGTACTGTAATTGAAAAAGGTACAGTGAAGGGCAACGGAAACGATTAGGGGTATGGAACAGCTTGCATATGGAGAGCGATTAAAAAGACTGGGAATATGACAGAGGCCTATAAAACCACAAATCGTGTGGAGAAAGTGAATGAGGAAGTGTTATTTACTCCTTCACATATCACAAGAACGACGTATCACCCAAATACATTAATAGGCAGCAGGTTTAAAAACAACAAAAGGAAGTACTTCTTCACACAACACACAGTCAACCTGTGGAACTCTTTGCCAGCAATGTTGTGAAGGCCAAAATTATAACAAGGTTCAAAAATGAACTAGATAAGTTCATGGAGGATAAATATATCAATGACTATTAGGCAGGATGGGGAGGGATGTAAAATAATTCTCTGAGTGTCCCTAGCCTCTGTTTGCCGGAAGCTGAGAGTGGACGACAGGGGGTGGATCACTTGATGATTGCCTGTTCTGTCATTTCCTCTGAAGCACCTGGCATTAGCCACTGTCGGAAAACAGGATATTGGGCTAAATGGACCAATGGTCTAACCCAATATGGTTGTTCTTATCTTTGTAATTAGCGAAGTCTTATAAAACAGGAATAGATAATCTCTTTGGACATAGACTCTGATTATCCAATAATACATTTTTCAATGAAAATTTTGAAGGCAAGGGATAAGTATGTCTTTGTTCACATCTCTATAAGGTCAAAAGCTTCTCGCTCTCACCAATAGAATTTGGCCCAATAAAATATATTCCCTCACTCACCTTGTCTTTCTAAAATTAAAACATACTGATTTGACTTCATTCTTTAAGTCTCACAGACACAAGAATGTAAACAATGTAACAAAGTACAGTTTCTGGAAAAATAGTCTGACAATTTATGCTATCAACTCCCAGCAGTAATTAACAATACCTCTAGTTAATGAGTTGATCACGAGCTATATATACCACATTGTAAAGGCACACTAATTTATGTTTAATAAGTAACTGAATATTCTTTTTCAGGAGCTCAGCAGAAAGCCAATTGGTACCTTGTTTTTACTAAGTACATCACAACAAATATAAACTATAGTTGTTGGACCAAAAAAAAAAAAAAAGCAGCACCATCTGATCAGATTTTTTTGAACAGAACATCTGATTGGAAAGTTCCAACACCAGTATGATAAAGACACACAAAATATAGAGTACAGTTTGCAAGAGAAACCAGTTCAAAACAATGTATCTGTATTTCCGTATGTAATGCGGATACAAAAGAAAAGTAAAAAGTGCTGTCATGATGAATATGAAACCATCAGAGTAAAGGACTGACCTGAGGTTGGAAGTGGTTTATACAACTCCAGATATTGTTCACCATGCAGTAGCTGTGTAAAGATAAGCAACACTAAATTGATAATCAGTATCATTTGCCACCACTTCCCCCATCCCTGTCATAAGCAAATACGTAGATACAGATATTTTGGAAATGTGTTCAGAATGAAAACGTATTGCTTCAAAATAAAGTGAGAAATTATATCCAGTTCTTTCCACACCTGGATATCTTTAGCTGCAGCAAGGCTATAAAAAAAACCAGTAGAAATTGACATGACTTTATTATTTCAGAATGTTTTGTTACGTTACTTCGAGTGTAGGAATTATTTTGACACACTCATCGTTGGAAGCTATTGGTAACAGCCTGAAATCAGCCTTTCACAATCAGTCCTGACTTAGGGTAGGTCTACACTTACCGGCTGGATCGGAGGCGTCGGATCGATGTTCTGGGTTCGATTTATCGCGTCTTGTCTAGACGCGATAAATCGAACCAGGGAGTGCTCCCCCGTCGACGCTGGTAATCCAGCTCGACGAACGGAGTAGGCAGAGTCGACGGGGGAGCCGCGTGTGGACCCCGGGTAAGTACGTTTTCATTCGAACTAAGATAGTTCGACTTCAGCTACGTTATTCACGTAGCTGAAGTTGCGTATCTTAGTTCGAATTGGGGGGTTAGTGTAGACCAGCCCTTACAATCATACAGTATTTTCATGGAATATACTGAGCATTGGGAGAGCCAGGTTGGATATTAAGGAAACTTTGCTAACTACCAGGATAGTTCAGTACCGTAACAGGTTACCTAAGGGCGGTAGCGAATCCCCATCCTTGGAGGTTTTTAAGAACAGGTTAGCAAATACTAGTCAGGGATTGTCTATGTATACTTAATCCTGCTTCAGCAAAGGCAGATGGACTTGATCTTTTCAGATCCCTTACAGCCCTCCATTTCTATTTTTCTAAGATTCTAATTAGGAAGAAGCCATCCAAAAGATAAATATGGGCAATTTTATTGCCAGGTTAATTTCTGTCATCTACCCTATCACATGTCAATACCTCAAACAGGATAAATCAGTTAGCATGAGCCTACACACATCAATTTATAAGTGTTCTAAGCATTTCCCATTTCTAAAAATTTGAACACTCCAAGCTGCAGAGCTTCTTTTCTAACCTCAGAAATCATCTTAAAAAAAAAAAGTGCATTCAAAAGAGAATGTTAATGAGATGGACAGCGGTGAAAATTTCAGATTTTCTAAATTTTAAGTAAACGTTAAAATATTTCCAGCATATTTATGCTGTCCTTTTAATCAGACAAAACTTCTGAAGTGGAGTCCAGTTTTCATAACGTCCAGCACCAGTTATGATTAACTGTTCATTCACTCCTCTTGAGCATCTATTATAGATTCTCAATTAGAGTAAATACCATTTAAAATGCCTTCTGTACTGCTGATTTCATGCTAAGCAATGTGATTTCACTGAACACCACCAAGTTCCTAGGCTTAACATTACTTTAAAAAATAGTTCCGGTGTAAAAGTAGAGATTTAAAAAAATGCTCTAACAAATATCTCAGCTATAATTCAGTGCTTTGAATGTTCAATGTTACTAGATGGGGTAACAACCACTCAGATTTGTAATGCAGGGAATTTGAAGACAAACAATACTGCAGGGGAGATGACTGAAGAGCCCTTTGACTGTAATTTACTTTAATGTAAGGGACCAAGGAGAGAGGGAGAATAATATTTGGCTCTATACCACCATTCCCAGGATGCGGCTGATGATATGTTGCTCTTCTTCCCATAGCCTATGTCAATGTTCCCTCTAATTTTTGACAGGTCTTGTGCGCAAAAAATTTCTTCTGTGCAAATTTTTGAAGCAGAGTTCAAATTTGTGTGCCATGAGGCACATGCGCCCAAGCGAGTAAAATGCTTATCCAAGGAGATGTATGGGTCCCGACCATCCCAACGTGATCAACCTTCCACGTTCGAAATGCTGGCAAGGAGGGGTACGATTCATTGCCCTCCTTTCCCTTTCCCCCACTTGCCAGCCAGTAGAATCTGGTTGTGTTGATAGATGGCGGGCAAATGATGTCAAAAGTCGCCTGTAAATGATATTTTAGGCTGGCTCCGACGTAGTATTTCATTTTTTGTGCGTGCAGTGTTTCGGATCTGTGTGCGCGCGCACAGCTTAGAGGGAACAGTGGCCTATGTGTGGAACATAGTAAGAATAATAGACACTACAACCTTTTGAGGGGGCCTCCCTCTGTTTTGTGGAGCACTATCCTTTTTCCTTAGCTTCTCACAAACACAACAGGACATTCCATGTGCAGTCAACAAAAGCCAGCAGCAATGATTCTGGTTCAATACATACATAATATATGGGGTTTGGCCATCTGGTGTTTGGATTTTGTTTGTTTGCTTTTTAAAGGAAACTTCAGAGTCTGAAGTCAAGACAGCTATGAAAAAACACATGAGGTGGCAGGATTGTGACTAAAATAACACAGCCATTTATACAGCTTTCTTTAGTTTTTATGCAGACCACAGTCCCAGTATGGAAAATGCTATAAATCTTACATTTTAAAGCTTTTTAAAAATCATATTTCAGCTATGAAATACTAAATTTCTTATGACATCATATTCTTGAAGAAGGCAGCTTTATATAATTTATACTTGTTTAATAGTTATATAGCTAAATGTCTACATAGATATATGTAGATACACAGTTTGAAGTGTGGGTGCAGAGGTGTACATTGTAAACTAAAGAAAAAAAGAAAAAAAAAAAGAGTACACCTACTGTACTTGCTTTCTAGATTATCTATGGTAGAAAGGTTTATCCCTGGAAAGAGCAAAAAGAATTGCTCAAAAATAAAATCCCTTCATTTAAAAAAACAAAAATAAAAAAATGTCTGAGCTAGATAAAGGTTTTTGGTTTTTAATCAAGAGGATGCTGCTCTTCAAGCAAGATTCCCACTTAAAAAAGATACACGTGATTCATAAGCAGCTTAGAACAAACAAACAAACAAACAAAAAAACACCATGAAATCTATACCAGAGTGGTAGGTAACTCATTTTAATACAAGTTTTTCCCTGTGTTGCAAGAAATCATAGCCTGTTACTTTTTCCTCTTTCTAGAACAATAGCAATCTCTGAAGTTTTGGTGTATATACTGAGCGATTACAATTACAGTCAATTTATAAGGCATGCAACACAAAATAAATTGCAATATCTAAATCATACATACTTTTGTGAAGTCAATGTTGAGTCCTGGAATACTAGAAAGTCCACCATCCCACAAAGATGCTTGAGCTGGGATGACTCCAAAGGTAGGTAAACAACAGAACGCTTCACTGCCTTCAAAAACAAATTTTAGATCATCTGGATCCTTGGTTGACATTCCCACACCAAGAGCGTACAAAATCGGTTGCAAGTGAGTATAATTATACACCACTGTGGGCAACTTTTGGCCAACGTATTTGCTCTGTGGATTAAAAATATATAGTATAATTCAAAGTTAAATGCTATGTAGTATTTGATTTCAATTTACTTTCTGCAGGCACAATCATCATATAGCTGCAATGTAATATATTAACAGCCTTGCTATGGTTACTTACATGTAGGGCTGTCAAGTGATCCAAAAAATTAATCACGTGATCCAAAAAATTATCGCACGAGTGGCTGAACCAGAAGTAGGATTGAGTGGATTTGGAAGCTCTGAAGTTTTACATTGTTTTGTTTTCGAGTGCAGTTATGCAACAAAAAAACCCCACCACATTTGTAAGTTGCACTTTCATGACAAAGATTGCACTACAGTACTTGTATGAGGTGAATTGAAAAATACTTTCTTTTGTTTATCATTTTACAGTGCAAATATTTGTAATAAAAATATAAACTTTGATTTCAATTACAACACAGAATACAATATATATGAAAATGTAAAAAAACATCCAAAATATTTAATACATTTTATTTTGTATTCTATTGTTTAACAGTGCGATTAATCGCAATTAATCTTTTTTAATTGCGATTAATTTTTTGAGTTAATCACGTGAGCTTTTGTGAGTAACTGTGATTAATCGACAGTCCTACTTACATGCCATGTCACAGGGAAAATATTTCTGGAACTGAAGTGATATTTGTTTGTTTAAATATACTGTAAGGATGCCCTGCCTATATCATCGTAGAATATATGGCAGTAAAGAACCGCATCCTGCAAATTAAACTACACAGTATTTCAAAGAAAAACAACATTACAGCGGACAGCTCAATAAACAATCATGATTAAAGACCAATACTAATGAAATAGTTAACACCGTAATAGCCAGCTCATCCCACCTAGATCTTGTGGATGGGGGAAATGAGACAAGTGAAAGGTAAGAAAAAGAGCACTTCACAAAGAGCCTTGTCTGTCACGTAAAAACCAGAGATGTGCTGTCTTCACCATCATGCTGAACAATATCCACTTTAGGGTGTCTGAATGCTCTAAAGTGCAAGAGGTGGTAAGTCTTAGAGTTTAATTTATATATCTAGCTTCAAAAGTTCTACCACCAATTAGAGAAAATGAGAGGAAAATAGGGCGCGAGTTTATTATTTCTGCTCTAGTTCGCATCTAAAAAGTGACCTTTACAGAAAGCAAGCCAAAGCTTATCACATGTTGTGAGCAAGCTTGTCCTTGCTTTGGGTCTTTTGATAGCTACAAGCTGAGTACCTTGCAGTAGCATTTTTACTTACTGGGTCAAAGCCTGAAGAAGTGGATCTAGTATAGCTTGTGGGATTCATGGAAACTTCTTCAGACTCTATTTGACTTAGCACATCATTCAGTATGCTTACCGACTCTGGAACAAACAAAAGGGAACAAATTATTTTAAAATAGCCAGAAAACCCTGCAAAAATCTGCAAAACTAGATCCTTCTTCCAAAGACATATGGGAAAAATAAAAAATAAGGGCAGGGGTGATTCAATATATACAGATTTCTCTAAACAGATGTTAGTACTGTACCTTACTGATGCCTACAAATTATATGTGGCAATTATATTCTACAGAAGCAACAAAGGGTCCTGTGGCACCTTATAGACTAACAGAGGTATTGAAGCATAAGCTTTCGTGGGTCAATACCCACTTCTTCGGATGCAAGCAGTGGACTAACACGGCTACCCCTCTGATACTATATTCTACAAGTATTCTACTGGCTCTGCACTCAGTAATGAGTTGTGATTCATATGATGAAGGAAACAATATTTATTTCAAGCACATGTATCTGGAACAAATAACTGGTGCTATACAACATTATCCTGGTCAGGCAACCAATCCCATAACTGTATATTAAATTTAACTTCTCCAGCACTAACATGGTAAGAGAAGACATCTTGCACACTGTTTACTAATTTTGTCAAAAGACAGAATTTGATAATTAATTAGTGCACATTTTCTCCTCTTTATACTTATTTCTTTTGGGTATTCTAAAATCATGTTTTCTATCAATCACCCTCCTCTGCAAGCTGGGGTAACAGCAGGAGCAAATTGAAGCTAGAGCAATATCATGATTTCAAGAGAGGCAGATTATTGCACAACAAAGTGGGTTAGTACAAAGTATATGTTGTGTTGCTTTCAGTATGCTGAAAACATGATCGTGTCTCTGCCTTTCTCACCTGACCCAGCAAGAGCTGCTCAATGCCAGGCCCAGTGCCTGGGTGAGATTCAGGCATTGATGAGAGCTTGCTGGCAGAAACTCAATCTGGATAAAATCAATAACCCCAATACCAAACATTCAAAAACCAGTCTCCAAAAGATCATGAGATTGGCTTAAAAATAAAGAGATTTTAAAAAATCATTATTTTTCTCCTTCCTGCTGATTTTTTCACTCTTAGGGGATTTTGTCCTCCTATTTGTGCATGATCCCCGCAGGTACAAAATTCAACCATAGATGTACACACAAATGCAGGCCTCCAGGCTCACTGCTCAGAAGGGTCTTAACCTCTCCTCTCCCCAAAATGTTCACTCTTTTGCTCTTTATATCCCTTTAAGTAGGATAGGGAACCGCCCTACTGAAATTCCCGTTCTGTTTTTGCCACCCAGTCTCCTGTTCTTTCCCTGCTTCTTACACTTATTTGTCCCCTATAATTCCTTCCCTCTAAGTCTTCTACCTATCACATTCTCTTGCAGCCCCCTCAACCTGCCCTGCGCCCCCATATTCTTCTACACCCACCCTATCAGTTTCCTGTCCTGCTTCCCAACTCATGCCTTAACAAACAGACCCCCGCCCCCAGACACACACACTCATTTCCTTCGCATTCTCCTGTTCTCTGCCTGGTCCTCACGTAGTGTCTGAGGGGCCACCATCTTTCTAGAAAGTAGCTTAGCCTCAACCCCCTTGGAAACAATGCGAGGTGGTGGCCATATTTGCTGGAGGCAGACTTTCGCTTCAGATCCAATGGGAAACGGTGGCTATTTTGGGTAAAGGCAACCCTAAAGTTATCAAAAGGATTGTTTGTGACTCTCTTAGGGAGGATGTTTCTCTCAAATGTTACTAGAATTTGCAAATCTGGGGGTAGTTTTGTTTCCCCAGCAGCTGCTAGCCAACCACAGAATGCCCCTCCCATTTGCCTTTTGCTAGAAGTCCGAATCAGTTTTTCAGATGAGAACCTTGCTATCATGATTCATGCTGATGTTATCTTAAAATGAGATTCCTGATATGCATTTTATATGGAACTATGCATTAAGCATCTGGAGACTTATGCTGGTACAGAATGCTGAAGCGCAATTTTTAAGTGGTGCATCTTGGCTGGAGCACGACACCTGTGCTTTGGGAATCGTTGCTTGTCTGAATGAAATTTAAGGTTAGCGATTTGGGGTCCTCCCTCACCTCCCCCCCTCCGTTTAGCCCTAATTCAGCAGTGTAACACTAATTGCAAAAAAGTGAACATCATTCTAGGATGCATCAGCAGGAGTGCTGTAAGCAAGACACAAGTAGTAATTCTTCCACTCTGCACTGATAAGGCCTCAACTGATTATTGCATCCAGTTCTGGGTGCCACATTTCAGGAAAGATGTGGACAAACTGGAGAAAGTCCAGAGGAAACAACAAACATGATTAAAGGTCTAGAAATCATGACCTATGAGGAAGGATTGAAAAAAATGGGTTTGTTTCATCTAGAGAAGAGAAGACTGAGGGGGTCCAGGATAACAGTTTTCAAGTACGTAAAAGGTTGTTACAAGAAGGGTGAAAAATTGTCCTCCTTAACCTCCAAGGATAGGACAAGAAGAAATGGGTTTAAATTGCAGCAAGGCAGGTTTAGGTTGGACATCAGGAAAAACCTCTTAACTGTCAGAGTAATTAAACACTGGAACAAATTGCCTAGGGAGGTTGTGGAGGTTTTTACGAATAGGTTAGACAAACACCGGTCAGGAATGGTCTAGTTATTACTTCGTCCTGCCTTGAGTGCAGGGATCTGGATTAGACGACCTACTGAGGTACCTTCCAATCCTACACTTCTTCAATTCTAAATGGCCTGGGACCAGCCTATTTGAGATACTTGTGTCTCCCCATGAATTATTGCCACAGTTGTGGTCAGCAGCAGCATTTGACCTGGATCCACTTTGAAAGGGAAATTGGTAGAGCATTCTCCATGAGGGGCCCTCATCTTTGGAACTACATCCTCTCTTGGGTACTTTCAGATCAGATTTGTTTATCTTCAGAGCACAGTGCAAGGCAAATCTATTTATTCAAGCTTTTGTGGGTGAGGGGGGAGAGAGAGGGCTTGATGGAGGTTGGCTTTTGGGGAGTACTTTTGTAGGGGGCTGCTGGGTTTGTAATTTGATTAATTGTTCTTTAAATTCACAGCAAAGACATCTGGAGTGTGAGATATGCCTGATGGTCTGGCGCTGAACTTCTTGAGATATTTATTTCACAGTAGCAAGTATAAGTTAATATATATTTTTCAGTGTGTTTTTCATGATTGTTTAAAAACAAGATCACTTTTAAAAGATGCTCTTCAGATGTCTAAAAGGCTTTAAGTAAGCCATTAAAATATTATTGCTGCAATCAAATGTGAGAATGGAGAGTGCTTTTGTTTTGTTTTTAAAATAACACTATATTAAATAAAGGATCAATTTCAATGTTGTGAGCAGTTTGCTCACTAAACTTTTACAGTCAAGAACCCCACAACTGACCAATAGTCCTCCCATTTTCCAAAAGGACTGCTAAAGCAGTTTGCAACTGCTGCATCTCAACATATTAATTCACTTTAATCTCCACTGACCTTCTGCTGCCTGGCATAGGAAACAGCAGTCCCACCTACAGCATTAGATTTACAATGATATTTTAGCAATTGACCAGACATGACTCATTCCTGTTATGCAAGGTTACATTTTCAATGCATCCAACCAAGGCTCCAAGGAAATTAGATTAAATATAAAATATCAGATATTTAATGTAAGTGTCTTGTGAATGTTATTACCATGTGAATTAACAGATTGTCAAATTGAAAAAGACATTACTACATCAAAAACATTGAAATTAACACATTTCAAAGTAAACTACCTTTGTATAATGCAGTAATTAATTCTTACTTCAGAAGAATAACTTTCTTTTTTTCTAGCTGTATTCTTAGCATATGGCTGGCACTCCATAAATAGTTTTTTATATATACATACATACATACATACATATTATATATATATATATATATATATATATATATATAAACTAAAATAAATAAATAAAAGGTTAAAAGCATATTATTTAGGTTGCAAAGTCAAGGGCTTGAAAGTTAGGTGATGCCAGATTTATAGTTGCTCATGCAACCTTATGTTTGCCACACATCTGTGCACTGAATGAGGTAGGGGTCCTATGGACAAAATAGTACATGATCATGTCATTAAATTTATCTTAATGCGTATACACAATGCTGCAGAATTAATGTTGTATGGGAAACCATATAACTGACATTTCCTGATTTTCAAGTGCTTGACTTTGGAACCTGAATGTCCTTTTAACATAGCAAAATTACATTTAAAAACGTATTTCTTTTTAAATGAAAAAGGTAGAAACAAATGCTATTATGTACACCAAACAACCTCTCCCCACCATGCATTAGCAGGGAGGTATGAACTCAGACCTTCACAACCGCAGCACAGACTTCTATCACTTGAGCTACAGGACTAACTATGGTAGCTTGCAGTAGTACTTGAAGGATGCTATTCTAGCCGCCAGGGGGATGGACTGCTGGGTCCAGAGGGAAGGGTTATGAGTAGAGCACTGCCCTACCCAACTCTCTCTCCACCCCCATCCAGAAACCTGGGAGCTCCTGCACCATCTGGTGTCCCCAGAGAATGGGGAAAGACCACTAGAGTAATGTGCTAGGCCACAGGGTAACCAGCCCAGTTCTACTACATATACACAAGAAGCTGAGAGTTAACCAAGTTGCTTAATAAAAAAAAGAAAGTTATATTTGTATTTAGTAAAAGTTGGTCTTTAAAAGTGTTTAGCTGTGCTGCGGACACACCTTTGCTGAGCAATTGTGTAATCTTATTGCTGGGACCACTGCCTTTCCTCTCACAATGTCATCCCAGAGTGTGATTACCTACTTTGTTGTGTCACGTATGGAAGCAGACAGACTCTTTGAGGCTCAGACATGTGCCAGTTAGCTGTTTGCTGAGGTCACTAGCTCGCTTTTGGGTGCTGTAAAAAACAACTTAAGTTTAAAAAAAACAAAAACATGATTGCCATGTAATGACCTTTAGTAGGAAAATATTTCTGTCCGTGCAGTAGCTCAAAGACATAAATTAATCCAGAATTTGAGTGTGTTGCCTGAATGGCAACAACATTTTTCATGTTGAAATTATGTCATCATCATGTTGAAAGTATGTCATCATCCTTTTGTTCCTCATAAATTGAGTGTAGGAGGAGATTTTAATGCAACAGAACACTCAACTTCATAGAGGTTACGTGGGGTCTAAGTTAGCGCATACGATCTGGTTTCTAACTTCGTGCTTTTTTCTTTTCTTTTTTTTTAAAGCGGAAATACTGTTTAGTGTATAAATAACCAGTGAACATGGTATCTGATATCTTAACTGGGAGGAGGAGAAATCATGGTACTTGTCCCATACACGAAAGAAAACCAGGCAGCCCCAAACCCAGAACCATGCAGGGAGACCCCCAACCCTCTCCAGGACACACAAGGGTCCATGCAGCACCCTCAAACCCCCTAGCCATGTAGGATTGGGGAAAGAAATCTTCAGGGTGGAGCCCGAGAAACACAAGCTGATAGGATCAAACAAACAGAGGCAGCATTTGTCATAGAAGCCATTGGACACCAGACGTTACCAGCGTCAGATGGCTTTCTGCGGTTTTTGCTGATCACTTACTTTCTTGTCTGCTCGTCAGCTGCCAGCTCTAGTTAGAACCCACCCTCTCCCTATCAGTCTCTTCTACACCTTGGTCTCATTCAACTGCCCTCCACAGAGCAGTCCAGTTGTTTCTGGATGTGGTTACCTAGGGTTTTGCTGTTTGTTTGTTTTTAACTGTTGGTGATGTTTTTAAAACAGCCAGACCATCATCAGGGAATAGCCAATCACTTTGGTCTATTTTACTAATTCTTCCCCCCTCCCCACATTCTTTTGGTTGTTTATTTGTGTTGCACTACTGCCTTGTGCTAGGCTTTCCTATCTCACCTTCCTCCTCGGACTATTTTTCCCACACTCACTCACGCACCCTGCACTATAACACATTTAAATAAATAAAATTAAAAGTCCCAGAAATTATTTAATTCAAAAATCCAAAAGGGGGGCAGGAGGGGAAAAGCACAGAAGAACATCATGCTGGCACACCATCATGCTGTTCACTCTGCTTGTATGTTATATCCCCTTCCCCACTCATTATCTTATTTAGTAAGAGACTGTAAACTCTGAGGCAAGGACCATCATGTTTCTACAGAGCCTAGTACAACTGAGCCCTTTGGTCCTCTAGGCAGTAGTGCAACACAAACAAACAACAAAAAGAACGTGGGGGTGGAGGGGAAAGAATTAGTAAGATGGACAAAAGTGATTGGCTATTCCCTGATAATGGTCTGGCTGTTTTAAAACATCACCAACAATTAAAAAAAAAACAAAAAAACCCAGCAAAACCCTAGATAACCACATCCAGAAACAACTAGACTGCTCTTTTCCTTCAGTGACTGGATTTACCCATCAAGTATTTTGAGTCAAATTAAAACTGGAAAAAACTTTCTAAACACATTACAGAATGGTGGAAGGCAAATTGGGAAATTTTTACTTGGAATGATTTCAGAAAACCCAGTCAGATTTGCTTTGCCTTATGAGATTCTCTCTAGTATGTGAAGCTCATCTAAGATAGCACTCCCTGCAGTTATTCACAGAATTCAGTGCATATGCACTAGGACCTCGATCCAGCAAATCACTTAAACATATGCTTAACTTTAGCATATGCTTAAATGTTTTGCTAGATTAGGGCCTAAATGAGTCACCATCCAAGTAATAGGTATTGAATATTTAATTTGTTTATATTAAAAATTAATGAGTTCCATAAAGCGTTTATCTTTGTAAAATAATGTAGTTCTAAGAAGTCTACAAAAAACATTTGTATGTGTAATAGCTATATAGGAACCACAACTAACTCATGCCAAAAATTGTAGGTCCAGTCCTAAACATTATCAAATGTAAGGAAAGTTCTCTCTCAAATGATGTGTCGCACAAACTTCAACCCCATATAATCTAGAAGGAATTAAAGTCAGACCACTCATATTCAGAATTCCCAAATTACTTTTGTGCTGAGTCAAGCTTCACATCTCTGATTATGGGATATTCTTGCAAATTAAAGGTAAATGCTTTAGCTAATTGGTATTTTTTGTAATTGCATATAATTTTTAGTACATAATTGCTTTTTTCACAGCATCCAATTACTTAAATTAATACTGGTAATAGTTTTTTATGAAATCTTTTGGGAGCACTTGAACTTGCAGGTATATAAGGTACTTTTTTTAATGCAAATATTCTAATTAATTTCCCTTATTTAACAGTTGAATGCCTTTAGGCACTCAAGAGGGGACTTTCATACTAGGGAAAAACTTTCTGGGGAAAAACGGGGGGGGGGGGGGATTCTAATGTATCATACTGAAAAACTAAATGTATTGACCTATCAAATTTCTTCAGCGTTTAATTTCACTCTTTTGCTAATTCTCACAGATATGAGAGATTAAACAAGGGCTCATTCTCTCATTCAAAGCCTAGCTATACCTCTAGCTTGATGCTGCTGAATTTTTGATGCAACAGTCCTATTCATAACACCACACTAAAGCAGAAAATGACAATGGGGTGTGAGAGAAAAATGTTACTGACATCTTCAACTTTAGCAAATGTTATATAGTTAAGTATGAATAGGGTATACTATACTACTTTTTGTATCAGGAGGGAAGACAGATGCAGGTCTCTACTCAAGAGAGGAGCTGGGAGCCTAGAGTGGATGCCCTTGGTGAACCATGAAGGGGAAATACAGGTGCAGGTGCAGAATTGTGACAGAAGTAATCTAGGATAAGGAAGCTGGGGAAATCGCAGCCCGAGGGTCATGCCAGAGGGTCCCTAACCCAAAAGCTTTTCCTTACTTAAACTTCCAAATGTAACCCAAGATTCCAGTAGAGAAGGGAATACATTCCTTATTAACATGTTGCTCCTACATTCATTAGTGTACAACCAAATATACAATTACCTTCAATCTGACTGTAAAACACAGAACTCATAGCAAAATTGAGCACCTTACCTAGGAAACCCCTGAGGAAGAAGACATTCTGCCCCAAATTTTGCAATCAAAGGCACAGCAATAGCGTTAAAAAGTCCTGACTCTACTAGAAGTGTGTAATGATTTATGGGACACAGCTGAAGGGGAAGTTCAACTGATTCAGCAGACTTTTTTTTCCTTCTAAAGAGAATAAAATAAAAACCTGATGTTTCTATAAAACTCTCTCTTACAGCTTTCATTTCCCCAGACTGTTGTATTATACCAAAGACCTCCTTTACCTTGGATAGTCCGGGGCTTGCTGGCATTATCAAAGTCACAGATCTTCTCCCATTTATCTTGCACAGCCTCTGGTGTCATAGGATGATTCTTCTCCCTGACAATGGAACCCAGGGATCGCTCCCAGCGCACTAATTAAACAGTGAAAATGGAAGACATTCATCACAGAGTTCAAGGTAGCGGTCAACAAGACAAACTGCAGAACCCTTCAATTTCTTAGTGTGCTTTTTGAGAGATAATTAAAACTCATTCCAACCCTCCCAAAGGAGAGAAAAAACTAGGTCAGAACCTCTCTGATCTAACTCACAAGTGCCGAGTAGTTGAATTTAAAATGCTCTTTGCCATTAGTTAACACTTAAAGAATCACACCATGACATTTTAAATTCCAATAAAACACGACAAATGTTTGTAAATGTTATTTCAGTTTTTGAACATTCCTTTTCACTAGGCAAAGAACACTTGTACCATAAACCAATTTAAGGAGTCTATTCAAGTTCTGCTTTCATGGGATTTTGACCACTGCTGCTCTCTGAAGTTGTGGAAGGGCTTGGGAAGCTGTAGGTGAATCATGAGAGGACAACACTGTTGATGGAGAATGTCAGTGACAGAGAGGGCCAGAGATCAGTGTCTCAAAGAAAGACATCTTTGGCACCCTGCCTCAAGGAGATACTTTCTGGCACAATCTTACCAATAATCATCACATTTCCAGTCTTCCTTTTTAGAAAAAATTATGGAAAAGGTTAAAATGAAGCCAGCTCTAGCATGCTACAAATTTCCTTGACTACTATGAATCCATCTCTCAGCTTGGAAATGGCAAGGAAGTTGATCTCATTAATTGACTATCTTTTCTTGGTGATGGACAATGATCAGGTTTCCATGTTGATATTCTGAGATCTAGCAGCACCCACTGCTACCATTTACCATGATTTGTTATTGAAAAGTTTACAGATCCTACAGGAATAGATGGAGCGACTATTGAAAGACTCCATTCTTTTCTCTTTGACAGGAACCAAAGAGTATTTCTGGGTGAATGTTCAATTGCCTCAAGAACTCTATTGTGGAGTGCACTTCAAGGTTCTATGCTGTCCCCTATCCTGTTCAAGGCATATAACAGGCTGCTATTGAAGAGGAAATGGCTTAGGGTCCATCCCATTAGAACACTGGTCAGAGCTGTTCAAAATATTTCAAAATTCAAAATATTTCAGCTAAAAACAGGGACACATTTTTCAGGAACATTTTCAAAAGAGAATCAACCAGCTCTAATGTGGCTGATATTCAGCCACGTTGGAGAATCTTTGTACATTTTTTAAAAATAATCACGCATTTTTGTAAGTTATAAGATGATGAGAGAAAAAGAAAGTTAAGCCATCTTTATACACTGGAACAAGTTGCTCTCTTGCTCATTAGCCACTGAATGCTGAATAGAGGCCCACGTGTTGTCTTTACCTTTATTATACACACCTTCATGTGTATTCACTTAACGGTGAATGCACATAAAAACAGATTCATAGCATGTGCCTCCAACATATATGAAGACTACCCCTTGTGTTCGTTCATACATACGCTTTAGCTCTTGTAGCTAACATTACTAAGCCTCTTCAGCTAGTGTAAGTCAACTCAGGTCCATTCAAATCAAAGGAATGGTCCCTATTTATACCAGATGAGGATCTGACACACATGGATTATGGCACTCATTTCCTATACTAAAATCTGCCTCATCTATTCAAAATATGCAGCCCACTAGAGACCAACAAAATTCTCCATCTAGAAAAAGCTCTCTTTATCAACAGTCATTGTAGAAGAGAGAATGTGCAATTATATTAGATTTTGTTTTCATTTAAAAAAAAATCTAAAATCTACCTACAACACCACAAACTACTTACATTTACCAATCCATCCAGCTCCCACCTGCCAAGTGGAAAAAAAAAATCATCATCTGATTTTATTACAGGAATCAGTCAGAGTTTTTGTGTTGGAAACAAGCAAAACTATTCTCTAGAGGGCATTTGTATAAGTGACAACACAGCGACCTGGCATATAATTAATTATAATTAGTGGTATTTTTCGAGACAACTTTCTACTAAGCCTAAGTGCGCTAGCAGTATGAATAAGATTTCAATAGTTGTTTGGGAAACAGACAGCCCTATATCGGTGAATCCCATCAATGGCCTGCCTATCTAGGTCTACAACTCATTTTACTATAGAATCACTGTTGGACTCTATGAGACTGCTCCTCACATAGAATGCTCCTCTGTGGCATCATTTTGCCTGACTGGCAGAGTCAATGGGGAACTAACCAACATGGCAAACACCTTCCACAGGAAAGCATTATAGCACAGGAGCAGACTGGATTCCTAGTCATTTTCTCCTCATTAGAGACACTGAAAATGAAGTGAGAAAAGAGGGGAAAAAAGGAAAAGAAAAGGACTAGCTGGGTAAAGATATTTAAAAGATGGCACTTTGAGGGGAACAGAAGAAGAGAAGAAAGAGAAGAAGAACATTAGCACACATTAAACTATCTAAGCCACCATATTTTAAAACTAATACCTCACACACATTGTGTTGGAGAGATTCAGATCTAAGGGTACGTCTATACTTACTTCCTGGTTCGGCAGGAAGCAATCGATCTTCTGGGACGCGATAAATCGATCCCAGAAGTGCTCGCCGTTGACACCGGTACTCTTGCTCCGCGAGAGGAGTTCGCAGAGTCGACGGGGGAGCCTGCCTGCTGCATCTGGACCCGTGGTAAGTACCTTTTAGTTCGAACTAAGATACTTCGACTTCAGCTACGTTATTCACGTAGGTGAAGTTGCGTATCTTAGTTCGAACCGGGGGGTTAGTGTGGACCAGCCCTAAGTGCCACTAGATTGAGGTCTGCATGTGGCACAGAGACTGCCCTGACCAATGATCTAGCCAACTCTCCTTCATACATCATACATTGCAAAAGAAGGCACAAGCCCATTCATAAGAAATATTTACAACATCTTAATTCTAAAAATGTGGTCAGCCTATGTGCTGTCAGATGGGGATTCTAAAATGTGTCTAAGTGACTTAAGAGAATAAACCTCTGACTGTCAATGGAATTTGTGCTTTTAAGTCACTTACACATTTCAGAAAATGCCATCATTTAAAGAAAAACAAGCATAAGCTATTGATGTCACCATACAATCTTTATTTTAATTAAAAAAAAAAAAAAGAGGCTTGAAGAGCATGGCTCAAAGCACCCCAGAATCATAAATCTTTGAACCCTTCTGGAAGTTGGTCTGTATGCACCTGTTTCACATATGAATTGTGAAAACTCCCCCCTTTCTAAAAAAAAGCACTGATGAAACTACATCAGACATGACAATAAAACTAGTTCTTTTCTAGGATTTTGATTTTTGGGAGAGATGCAAACCCACACGTAAACACACCTATCCTACACAAACAAAATATAATCACATCAACTTTAGGCTGATGAAGTAGTAAGAGAATAATTACAGATAGAAGTCAGCCACAAAAAAGTACAAGAGACATACAGCTGTGCTGGAAAATAACTGTGCTCTTGTTTTCAAAGGGACAGTATCAACTTGAACTCTACTCCTTTTTACAAAGGCAGTTAGAACTAGCTTCAGGTTCTAGAGCTGATGCTGAATTCCTAAAACAAAGCCAGTTAACTGTGTCCGCACATTGAGAAAACATAAAAGGGATCCTGTGTATAGTCTGTGAATAACTTTTACTCCCAATATTTATTTTTGGGCAGAGAAATCAAATGTTCTCTACATCACCGATCTGTTATCAGAATAAGAGAAAGTAGAGGATAGGAATATGGCCTGGTGCACCATAAGGGAAAGGGGGACAGAGGTGACGACCAATGCTATAAACAGACAGATCTATTCTGCAAGCTAGCAGCACTGGAAATTTACAAACCTTTTGTCCACATGAGATGGAGCAATATAAAGATTCCCCTCACAATACAGCTACACTAACAAAAATTAATGCTACAAAAGAATATTTTTCTACTAACATTAACATTTAACTACTTTACTACTGACAAGCATATATCTGGCATATGTGACTAAATAAATTTTTGGTGCTACCCTTTCTACTGGGTACATAGTATGCCACTGTTTCATTGTTATCACAACAGAATGCCACCACTTCAAAGAACACTGAAGCTCTAGAAAAGTGGCTAGAACTGGTTTGGGTTACAAAAGAACATAAACCTATTGCATGTTAAATGCAAAAAAAAAAAAAAAAAAAAGTATCACCTCAAACAGACTGCCATTCTCCTGACACCTCTCGTGGCAAAGCCAAAGAACTAAGGGAGCCACATATTCTGGTTTGAAAGCATCCACCAGATCTGGAATAAATTGACAAAAACCAAACACATCAGTATGAATACATCATCATTCAAATACTTCATTCACCAAACCCTTCGCTATCGTCATTCATTTCTACCCACTTTCTGGAAGGAATGATCAAATTCACTGTAATTTGAATGAGTTGTGCTGCATATCTTTCCATTTTTGTCTTCGTAAATGTTACTTTGTTTCAGTAGCACTAAAAGAGATCTCTAGCTGTTCTATAGATAAAAGTTAGCTGATAATTTCAATACAAACTCCCAGGAGAACGGCTTGGAAGGTTTAACAGTACAGGTGTTTCGAAATACCCTCAGTGACACAGAAAAAAGTATATTTTTAAAAATAATGCCCTTTTTGGAATTGTTTCACCAAGGGTAGGTCTATACTTACGCGTCCGGTCGGAGGCGCGCGATCGATGTTCTGGGTTTAATTTATCGCGTCTTGTCAAGACGCGATAAATCGAACCAGGAAGTGCTCCGTCGTCGACGCTGGTAACGACGAACGGAGTAGGCGGAGTCGACGGGGGAGCCTGCGCGCCGCGTGTGGACCCCGGGTAAGTGCTTTTTCATTCGAACTAAGGTACTTCGACTTCAGCTACGTTATTCACGTAGCTGAAGTTGCGTACCTTAGTTCGACGGGGGGGGGGTCGGGGGGGGAAGGTAGTGTAGACCTGGCCCAAGGCAAAGGCAAACAGAACTCCATCAATAACTGACCAATAGGACAGAAAAGATGCATTCTCTGCTTCAGGGGAAATCAGCATTACCAAACTTCTAAACAAAATACATTGGCATTAACAGGCTGAATTAAGGCAGCTGTACCAGGCTGTTCATTTCCTTTTATTTTTCTGTGGTATTTACTCAGTTGTGTTACAAGCCACTGTCACTTTCCATATTTTTTCTCAATAAAGACTCACAATGTACACAGCTCTTGTATATGGGGATTGCCTACTCTACACGTCATCACAAAATGTGTTCTTGATTACAAACTAAATAAATGTAGACTATTTAAATCAGTAGTCTCCAACTAGGATAACCAGACATCCCGATTTTATCGGGACAGTCCCGATTTTAAGAGACTTGTCCCGCGTCCCAACTGTACATCGGTCGGGACACCCTTTGTCCTGACATCAGGGACTGCTCATCGCTTCCCGGGGCAGCTCCCAGTGCCTGCCCGCTGGCAGGAGCCTGCGGCCCCTAGGCACAGAGGCGGCAAGGGGGTCTCCGCATGCTGCAGGGGCTGGACTTGCAGGTGCCGGCAGCAGGCAGAGAGCCCTCCACCCCTCTCGACCCTAGGAGCCAACGGAACCTGCCTGCTGGATGCTTCCCAGGAGCCGCCCCAGGTAAGCACCGCCGGCACTCCCCACCTCACCCCCTGGCAGGTCCCTCTGGCTCTTAGGGTGGGGGGGCTCTGTGTGCGCTTTCCCGGCCAATGGGAGCCACGGAGCTCACACTTGTGGTGGGCACAGCACGTGGAGAGTCTGGAGACTCCCCTCGCCACTCTGACCCTAGGAGCCAGAGACCTCCCGGCAGGGCTGGTGAGTGTGGCCAGGGAAGCGGGCAGGATGTGATGGAGTGAGTGTCTGGGAGGTGTGTAAGGAGCGCTGGGCAGTGGGGGAGGTTTGTGTGTTTTGGGGTGCTAGGCAGTGGGAGAGATCTGTGTCCGTAAGGGCACTGGGAGTCCTAGGGCTGTGCGCCCCCTCTCATGGCTCCAGTCGGAGCTGTGCACCTGTGGCTGTCTCTCCTCCTCCCCCCACCCACCCACCCACCCAGCTCGCCCAATGTGTCCTGATATTTCACTCTTGCCATCTGGTCACCCAATTTCCAACCTTTTTACGCCAAGATCGCTTTTTTAATTTTTAAGGGCAACCCAGGATCTACCCTGCCCCTTCCATGAGGCCCCCTCCCTTCCCCAAAGCCTTGCCCCACACACTCCATCCCCCACCCTCACTCACTTTCACCGGGCTGGGGTAGGGCATGCCTACCCCGGCTCCACACTGCTCCTGGAAGGGGCCAACGCACCACTGCAGGGAGCGCATGGCTCCGCCCACTGTCCCTCTCTGCAAGCACCACCCCTGAAGCTCCCATTGGCCATAACTTCCCATTCCTGGCCAATGGGAGTTGCGGGGACAGTGCTTGCAGGCAAGAGCACTGCGTGGAGGGAGACCCTGCCCCTCCGCCCCCAGGGCTGTCCTGGCCATTTCCAGGAGCAGCGTGGGGCCAGGGCAGGCAGGGAGCCTACATTAGCGGCGGCCCCCCTACACCCCCAGAGATCGCAATCAACTGGGAGATCCTCTAGGATCAACCGGTTGATCACGATTGACCAGTTGGTGACCACTGATTTAAAGGATTACTAGAATAACACACAACTGAAAAATGGTGCAGTTGACAATCATCTCCCTCTCCATTCAGTGCGATATATATATATGGATGAGAAAAATCAACAACCGGCTTCACACATTTGACAAAACACACATCCGTCTGCCTAGTATTCATAGGCCATCCTATTAAAAATG
Organism: Chelydra serpentina; assembly: GCA_037349315.1. Classification (NCBI taxonomy): domain Eukaryota; kingdom Metazoa; phylum Chordata; order Testudines; family Chelydridae; genus Chelydra; species Chelydra serpentina. The sequence goes on from JBAIAC010000042.1 coordinate 38,449,808, forward strand.
CAATACTCTAACTTTCCACACACAATGAATGGGCAAAAGAATTTAAAAAAAAACGGCCCTGCAATACTTTGGAGACAGCAAATATTTCAGGCAGCCCACTATAAAATGAACAACAGAATAAACCTTTGATACATCAAGAGGAATCTAAGACACAAACTATAATTAAGGCTGTAAGTTTGTCATGGAGATCATGGATTCTGTGATCTCCGTGACTTCTGCAGGGACTGGTGCGGCTGGCCTGGGGGCCGCCTGAGCAGCACAGGCAGCCCCTGGGCCAGCCACACCAGCCGCTACTGGAGCCCCCCTTCCCCAGAAGCAGTAGAAGTTTGGGTGTGGGACGGGGCTCAGGGCAAGGGGTTGGGGCACGGGACGAGGTAAGGGCTCTGGGTGGTCTTGGCTCTGGGGGCTCCACGGAAACAGCGACATCCCCCTCCCTCAGCTCCTAGCAGACGGCTCCACATGCTGCCTACACCTGCAGGTACCACCCCCCGCAGCTCCCATTGGCCGTGGGTGGAGCCAGCGCTCGAGGTGGAGGCAGCATGTGGAGCCAGGTAGGGAGACTGCCATCGCCACCCAGCCCCCGGCCAGCACCAGCGGGGTCCCGGGCTGCGTGCTGCCGCTGGCCGTCCCCCCACCTCCAGCACCAACAGGGGGTCCCGGGCTGTGTGCTGCAGCCGCCCACCCCCCTCAGGCAACAGCGGGGGTCCCAGGCTGCTCCCCCCGAGAGCACCCATGGACCACACACACCCCCATGAGTACCCATGGGCCCCCCGGGCCACTCTCCCGCAGCACCTGCGGGCCCCCCCTGACCAAGATTTAGTCAGGGATATATAGTACAACTCATGGACATGTCATGGGCCATGAATTTTTGTTTACTGACCATGACCTGTCTATGAGTTTTACTAAAAATACCCATGACTAAAATGAATAACTATAATAATGAGTAACTATAATCAGCACTGGTTCACTTCTCATGTGTTTGTTAGTTACAACCTAACAATGCCCATGATGTGGTACTAGTGGGGGTCTGTTACAGACCACTGAATTAAACCAGAGAACAGAATGAATTATTTCTTAAGCACCTATCTGTAATGTGTGGAAAGAAAGGTTGTTACGGGAGATTTCAATCTAGAAGACATTACATTGTTACAGTTTCTAAAAATTATAGATGATAAATTTCTAACACAAAAGTATTGCACCACATGAGGTAAATATTACCCCACATGAGGTAATTATTTTTCATAGTGAGATACAAAACCAAGATGAATTAATCACTGGACTGGAAGTTGGTGGTTGCCTAAGGACCAGTGATCCTGATCCAATTACATTCATTATGGGCAAACAAAGGAGACTCCTTATCAGTAATAAGTAAATAAATTATATATAAAATATAAGCCCACACACTGCTTCAAGAGGGGAAATTTCCCAAGGCTAAGGAAAAATTATGACTAAAATTGATTGGAGAAAACTTAGACAGAAAAATGTGAATTAAAATTGGGAGTTCTGTTAGAAGAGTTTGTTAGATGGCTTAAAATCCTTAGTTCCACAATCTGAAAAAGGGCAACTCTGGCTAAAAGTCCAAACTCATTCAATAGAGAAATAAATGCAGCAATTAGAAATAAAAAAGCAATATATAACAATGAAAAAAGGAGAAATAGATAACAATATAAATTAGAAGCTATCAAGTGCACAAATGGATAAGGGAAACTAACAACATCAAGGAAAACTTCATAGCTGGCAGAGCAAAGGTCGGTAAGGAGTTTTTAAGTACATCAGGAACAAATGAAATCCTAGCAATATCATACACCAGTTACTAGATGAAGATGGTAAAATTGTTAATAATGATGCAAAAAAGGCAGAACTGTTCAATACATATTTCTGTTCAGTATTTGGAAAGAAGAAGGATGATGTATTTGTATCACATGTGGATGATAAAGAACTTTCCAGTAATCAAGGAGGACGTTAAACAACATCTACTAATGATAAACCCATTTTAAACCAGGAAGTCTGGATAACTTGCACCCAAAGGTCCTAAAAGGCTTGGCTAATGAGATCTCTACTCATGGATGTTCATTTTTAATAAGTCTTAGAATACTCAGGAAATTCCAGAAGACTAGAAGAGGACTAATGTTACAATAGTCCAAGAGATACAAGTATAAACTGGTTAGCCTGACATTAATCCCACGCAAATAATGGAAAAGCTGATCTAGGATTCAATCGATAAAGAATAGGAATATAAACAATGCCAGTCAACATGGTCTTATAGAAAATATGTCTTGTAAAACTAACCTGATTTATTCTTTGATCAAATCTGGTTGATAAAGACAAGTAGGCAGATGTAATATATTTAGACTTTGGTAAACCATTTGACTGAGTACTCCACAACACTCTGATTAAAAAATTAGCACTATGCGATATCAATAAAAGCACACATTACATGGATTTAGAACTGGCTAACTAAGAGCAAATGAATACAAACCATACTTACAGAATGCGGGACTGTGTCCTGGAAAGAAATGACTCTGAAAAGTATTTAGGGTTCATAGTGGACAAACCACTCAACATGAGCTCCAGATCAGTGAGCAGTAGTATGGACATGATTTTTACTTCTCTACAGGACACTGGTAAGATAGACAGTAGACTACTGCATACAGTTCTGGTGTCCAAATTTTAAAAAGAATGTTGAAAAACCGAAGAGGGTGCAAAAAAGAGCCACAAAAATTATTTGAGGGTTGAAGAAATTGTCTTACAGTGAGCTATTTAGGTCTTTCAATCTATTTAACATATCAAAAAGAAGACTGAGAAGTATCTTCGCAGGGAGGAAAAAACAGATATTAAATGGCTCTTTGATTAAGCGGAAAAAGGTATAACAAGAACCAATGGCTAAAAGCTGAAGCCAGACAAAATTCAAATTTGAAATAAGGCACACCTTCTTAACAGTGAAGGTGATTAACCACTGGATGAAGCCTACCTAGGGAAGAAGTGGGCACTCTCTCTCAATGTCTTAAAATCAAGACTAGAAGCCTTCCTGGAAGGTATGCTTTAGCCAAACACAAGTTATAGGGCTCAATACAGGGTAAAGTGGGTGAAATTTCATAGCCTATAATATACAGGAAGTCAGACTAGATGATCTAATGGTCTCTTTTAGTCTTAAACTCTATGAATATCATCACAACAGATAAGTTTAGTTCTCCAAAAAGAATGATGAAAGACAAAGGCAATTCAATTTCCGAGAGACTAACTCTGACAGAAGAGATACCACAGGATCTTCTGGAAGGATTCAGAGTCTATGTATGCCAAATTTTAAAAGCCTTGCATTGGTTTCACACAGTTCCATCCTCAAACACTATGTTCTGGTGGGTCTCGCACACCGTTAGTTCCTAAAGAGAATGGGATGATGATTCCTTCTGAATACTTTGAGGGGAAAAGCTAGATATTATTAAAAAAAACAAAACACACTTCCAAATGAATAAAGAAAACGCTGCACTTAAAAAAAATAAATAAAACAAAACATTAGTACTTGGGCATTGTGACAGGGCAGCTATCATAGAATCATAGAATCTCAGGGTTGGAAGGGACCTTAGGAGGTCATCTAGTCCAACCCCCTGCTCAAAGCAGGACCAATTCCCAATTTTTGCCCCAGATCCCTAAATGGCCCCCTCAAGGATTGAACTCACAACCCTGGGTTTAGCAGGCCAAAGCTCAAAACACTGAGCTATCCCTCACTGGCAGAAAAGGGGTAAAAAGCAGTCCTAGGGAGGCAGCCAATTAGAAAGGGGCTAAGAGGAGCAGCCAATCATAGGTCAGCAGGCTCATATAAGAAGGACTGGAGGGCAGAGCAGAGATCAGTAGCTCACTGGAGCTAGAGGGGAGAAGATCAGGCTCCTAGCAGGCAGAAGCAGCACCAGCACCTGGGACAGAGCAGTACTGCAATCACGGACTGGGGGAGCTAGAGAGAGCTCATGGCTGGCTGCTAGGGCCTGCAGGCTGAGGCCCTGAGGTAAGGGCAGAAGAGGGTGCTGGAGCCACATGGGAAGTGGCCCTGGCACAATAGATTGTAGTTGCCACTGAAGGAGTGGCTGGACTGATCCCCAAGAAGGGGGAGGAACACAAAGTTCACTGAAGAGGACATGCAGGTCCCAGAACAAAAGTGACAGCGGCGAGGCAGCGGCGAGGCACCACCAGAGGAGGGCGCCACAGAGAGCAGAGCTAATTCCCATGACAGCCGGCAGGAGGCACCACAGTGGTCAGTCGTAGCCCGTCATAGGCATCTAAAAGCTGATATAAATAGCCAATTTCTGACATGTTTAAAAATTGGGCTCGCAGTTTCTTATATTACTACAAAGTAGTACATCTTTTGGGGACAGTTCCATGGCCTGTGTTTTGCAGACTACATCATCATAATGGTCCCTTCTGACCTTAAAAATCTATAACTCTTAGTGCTCCAAGTTTTGCCTACTTTCCTCTTATGTGGAGACTAACAAGACCAGTCTAAGTAACTAAACTGCATCAGAAAAACTTCAAGCAACCCAAAGCTCTGACCCCATCTTTTCATGTATTTATTCACCATCTTCTTCAAAACCCCTTCTCAAAACATTTTCTTGTGTAGTCTTTCATACAATCTATTATAATATTAGTATAATCCTGTCCAAGTTTAATAAATATATGGTATGTAAAGGGTGCATCCCGCTAGTTGCTGTGTGTTATGTCAGACTTATCTACTTTCTCTCATCTCCTGTTTTAATTTACTCACGTCAGCTTTGTCTACTCCATATTTTGTGAAACATGTACCACACTGCAAACAAACAGTAATATTACAATAAATGTAAACATCACAAATAAAGCCTTGATCCAATATCTACTAAAGAAAATGGGGATCTTTCAATTGATTTCAGTGCATGCTGAATGAAGTCACAGTCACAAAGTTTCAGCACATAAAATAACTAGTGAATCATAAAGGCTGCTAGAGCTCTCTTCTGATGTCTTACTTCCTTACAGCACATGAAACTGGAAAGATCATTAATTATAAATAGACAAGAAAAAAGTTGAAGTGTAAAGGAATGGAATGTTTTATTGGTGAGAAAACTGGTTGTGCTCCAACTCTGACTCAATTCTCATAGAGCTCAAGTTACTTACCTTGTGGCATGATGGTCTGAGTCAGCCTCGACCCAGCAGTAGGTGCAATTGTGTTACTGTGGATGTTGTATTTTCTGCCTTCAACTGAAAGTGTATTTGAAAGACCCAAAAGGCCAAGTTTGGCAGCACTGTAGTTTGCCTGACCAAAGTTGCCATATATTCCAGCAGCTGAAGAAGTCATAATTATTCTTAAACAGAAGGAAAAACAGAAAATTAATAGTTTCTAGAGGTTAAGTGTTGCAGACATTTTTGGCTTCTGACCATTACACATCCTGAAACCACAAGAATGGTAATTCTGTAACATCTCAACATATCAAAATGAACGTCTGGGTAATTAAGCAGCAACTTTTTTTGATGTGTTGGGGTGATGCCAAAAATGGCACAAATACTGAAGAGTAATGCAAAGGGAGTTACAGGTGCACAGCACCTCTCGGGATTAGGTCCCATATTAGAACAGAAATAGCAGCTTGCAATCACTGGCATAATGGCACAACTATTTTGTAAGAACCGGGGAGGGCACTAATGGAATGCATGTTTGCATTTAACCACATATTTCATATGAAGATATTTTTACATTTTAAAAATAGCTTTGACAAACAGAAAATTTTGCTAAATTGAAAACTGTTTTCTCCCACCGCCTACCTAATCAATAGCACTAATCACATGCTTAAAGTTAGACACAAGTTTAAGTACTTGGCTGAATCAGCGACTAATGCATGTCACATACATGTCTCCTTTTTGAGCAGTTAAAAATGGTCTCACCATAACCAGTCCTGATTCTGATCTGAATTACATGGAGTGTGCATCTACAGTAGCTGCACTGACTTAACGAGAATCACTCCAAGACAAGCGTAACTGAGATAAGAATCTGTCTCAACATCATTCCCAATGGCTACATCAACATGGTTTCACCATCTTCAGTCCAAATAAAGGTGCTTTGGTTATGTTCAGAGAGTCAAGGTAAGAAAAAGCTAAAAAGTGTACAGAAGCAGACATTCTGCAAGTAACATGTTTCTACACATTATGTGAAACATTTGGTAAATAACACTAACATAATTTGGCAATAAACAAAGTGATTTACGAAACAGAACAAGAAAAGAATTGTGTCATATATACAGGGATGCAATTCCCCAAAATATGCCCAATAAGTGATCAAATGGGCAAAATATTTTGCTACCAATCTCTCCTTCTCACTTCATATTAAGCCACTGAATGCCATTTTGGTCACAGAATGAAGCACAAACTAATTTAATCTTCAACTTCTAGGTGAATAGGACTAAACAACCAGACTGACAAAACACCAGGACAATCATTACAAAGAATAGATATAAAGGTGAAAAATATAAATCTATCTGGATGTAATGTAAACTGATGGCACCATTTCAGCGATGGGAACATACCAGGCAGAGCACACACAAAAATCTTCACAATAAATCTGGAGATATTTATTGAAAGACAAAAATAACTTTAAAAAAAGTTGTTAGGATCTTATCCACAGAGTGTGTGTAGGAGAAGGCAGGAAACAAAGTGATGTCAACCTCACACATTTGGGCACAAAGTGATTATTTCCTTCCCATTGACTAAAGAGGAGCGAGAATTATCAAGTAATCCATTGCAGCATCAGAAAGCCCATGTCAATCTACTGTTTGTTGATGAAAGAATTAACCTTATACAGTTTTACCTTCCAAACTTCTGATTTTTCATATGATTCCATGCAGCTCTGGTGACCAGGAATGATCCCTTCAAATGAACTCTATGAATTATATCTACAATCAAATTAGTTGAACAGACATTTGATTCTTTTCCCTTTTGTGGCAAAATAAAATATGCAGTTTCTACTTCCTCTAAGAAAAAAGAGAAGCCTATTGAGCTTCATCTCACTTCATTTACACTCAGCTAATTTAATCACAGTCTGGACATCTGAATTGTATTTTTTAAAATCATTTTGAAATCCTGTAGGATGGGCATTTGAACTGACTAGGCTGGTCTTCTCCCTGCTCCCCTTCTTGTCCTGTGTGCAGCTCTAGCACATGGAGCTCATGGTATTACAGACCCCTTGTGCTTAAGCATAGCCATGGGCTGTCTTTTTCTGCAATTCCTGCCTCTTATTACAGGGTATTTGCTTGCTGTCCTGTTCTGACTGCCATTGGGCACTGCAGCTTCACATCTCCCTTCCCTTGTTTTGGGTTTTGCGTGTTGCCTGTCTTTCTGGACTGCTGAGGGTTTCAGCGGTTCTCCGGGTTACAAATGCATTTTTCCCACATGGCAAAATTAGTGCATGTTTCCCATGTGGGTTTTTCCTGACAGCCTCTTAACCAGGAGGTCTGGGTTTTATGAGTGCTTTTTTTTCTTTCTGAGATGGGGGCAACATTTGCATGAGTCCAGTGTGGATTGCAACACTGACCCAATGTGAAAGCTGATAACGAATTAAGCATCTTGGGGCTGAGATTTGCAGGCCAAGTGTGAATCTCTAAGGTCAGGTACAAACAGCCTCCCCCTCCCCTCCCCGCCATCTGTGCCCCTCACACTCTCATTTACTTAGCGTCTAGAAACCTTCACTAGTTAAGTCAACTTCAAAGTTTATCAACTTACCCCAGTCTTCATCACTTATCCTAGCAAATGAACGGTCCCTCAGAATCCTAAAATACATTGTCAGGAAACCAAAAAAAGGAAGGTGAACGTGTATTTAAACAAAAGGATTAGAATATGGTACAACAATGGGGAAAAGCTACCTTCATATTTACTTACCCAGCATTGTTTATAACAATATCTGCAAAGAAAACAAAAAACATAACATTTTAAGTATGAATGAGTATGAATCTGCACCTTCTTTAACTTTGCTCCTGCTTTCAAAATCTATGTTATAAGCGCACACATAGAGTTTGTTATAATTGTTAAATAGTCACTCACTCATACTGACTAGGGCTGTTCCAGAATTGGGAAGCGCATGGCTTTCCTTATTTTTCAAAGTATTTTGGGACATGTAGTCCCAGTCTGCCACAGACTGAAGTGAAGCCTCATAAGTAGAGGCGGGTGTCGAGGTGATAGCACTAAGCACTGATGGGAAGGTGCCATAAACAGGCCCCCTACCTCAGTGACATCACGCTCAAGTTTGTACTGATGAGACCGCCCAGATCAATGATGTTACTTGCTACAAATTCTGAATGTACATGATTTATGGTAACATAAAAGCTGGAATACTCCAGAACTCAAAGTGGCTGGCACATGGAGAAACTGTCAGAAAGCCTGTAATGTAACTCAGACCACACAACCAACAATAAGGCAATAAAGGGAGCTTCAGAACCACCCACTCAGTTTTTCCATCACTCACTGCCCAGGTTTCCGTCCTGCACATGCTACCCTGAGCATAAGGGAATGCGGACATCAGGGCAGAAGAGAGAAATATACAGAAGGGGAAAACTGTATAGTTTATGGGTAAATGGAACAGATAGAGAGAAAACAGAGGGAGAAGATGGAAAATAATAAAAAGATTGAAGAAAACAGTAAAAAGAAGGAAATGGCTGGAAATAAAAGGAGAGAATGAAAACAGAAGAGGGGGCAAGAGATAATTTTTCTTCCATTTCTTCACTTAACACACAGCTTAATGCTTTGTAGAGTTTTATTTGCTTTTGTTCTTATCCATTGCTCAGCTCTTACCAAATACCATTTCCAGGTATTCAGCCAAAATAAAAAGTTAGATAATGATTAATACTGACAAGCATTTGCAAAACACAAACTTTATTAATTCAGGAAACGTTTGGGACCTTTTACTCTCTGTAGCACCACAACAGTCTATTCTTCACTAAGGTAAGACAAAAGTAAAGAGAATTACTCAAATGTTATTAAGTATCAGAGGGGTAGCCGTGTTAGTCTGGATCTGCAGAAGCGACAAAGGGTCCTGTGGCACCTTATAGACTAATAGAGGTATTGAAGCATAAGCTTTCGTGGGTCAATACCCACTTCTTTGAAGAAGTGGGTATTGACCCACGAAAGCTTATGCTTGAATACCTCTGTTAGTCTATAAGGTGCCACAGGACCCTTTGTCAAATGTTATTGAGCATCTTTAACTCTTCATGAATCTCTTCAACGTTCTTTCAATTCTGTTCATGAGGGATTAGATGACTAGCAACATAATGTCACACCAATAAGAAAACAAACAGCATGATAAAAGAAAACAGATCGAAGTTCAAAGTTTTCTCTCTATTTATGTGTACAAATAATTCTGTCTTTTAGATGCTTCCTTGCAGTATCTTCAGCAAAAGGGCAAGACAGACATTGTGGACTAGACTAAGTTATTAAAAGCAAACTTAAAACGGAGCCAAGAAAAAAGTGAAATGATATCCACTTTCTTTAAGACTGCATATACCATTTTAAGGAAGAACACTGAACAATCAAGATTTAAGGAACAAGTCACCACGCTTTAGAAGTATATTTTCTCTGTCTTGGAATGCAAGTTCTTTTATCCTGGAATAATGAAAAAAATGAAATGACAGTCCAGCCCAGAATATGGGTTATCACAGATTCAGTACTGCTAAGATGTCTGGGTTGCTGTGTTAGTTTTCCAAGGTGTAGGTCTAAATCTTGTGGGTAGTGTTCTACAACGACAGTTGGCAAGTGACTGGAGTAATTTTTATCACCAAGTTGTCCTTCTCTCAAAGTTGAGGGGACTGATCTTCACAGAAATGGGGATCTACTGGGGAACCATAAATAATGGCAAACCATTATTTGCCAACTAACTTTAGAGAAGACCTGTAAGGAAGGTCAAAAATTCAGGTACTCTGGTCCTTCAAGTTATTACCCATATATGCTTATTTTTAAAGTAGAGCAGCCCACTGGAGAGAGTTGAATTCTCATTTGTTGGCTTCTGTTTTGTTTGTTTGTTTTGGAAGGGGAAGATGAAGAGTGATGTGTATAAATAAATTCACCTTCTGCTTTATGTTACCACATTCAGTGTTTATATTAACGAAACAACAATCACCTTCAAAGCCAGTCAGTTTCAAAAAACTAAATCATTAAGTTCCAGGTTGTAAAACTTCTCCCAAGTTTCCCTGACAAATGTTGTGATTCTTAAAATTATTTATATATTAAAAAAAAAAAAGTATTTCACCCTCCTGTTTCTCTATGAAAGAACCATATTAGCAAGGGAACCTATGAAATTGATTATACAAGAAGTACTGTCAAATGCACACATCTTTAAGTTATAATTAAATGTTGCTAGAAATAACAGTAAGCGAAAAATTTTCACAAGGAAATCTTATTTCTAAATCATTGGTCTCCTTTTAATAAAGGGTGTAAGAGCAGTAACATGCTACCTAGGGTGACCAGATGTCCAGATTTTATAGCGACAGTACTGATATTTGCAGCTTTTTCTTATATAGAAACCTATTTCTCCCCACCCCCATCCCGATTTCTCACACTTGCTATCTGGTCACCCTAATGCTACCTTAAAACAGAGACATAGGGGAATCAGAGTTCCGCTCTACCCCATGTAAAAAGAGAGGTGACGACAATGTTATAATAAACTTTTATATATTCCTCACAGAAGTAATTCATAATGACAACAGTGCACATTATGGAGTGGGTACCATTGTCTGTCTTGTAGGAAAAGGTGTGTGGCTCCTTTAATGGCTAGAGAGCCAGAATGACTGGCTGAGGCAGCTTCAGACCAGGTTTGTGTGGGGATGCTGACCAACCTTTCCCTGCCCAGGTGAATGGAAGAGACAGGGGGACTATTTAGGTCCACAACAGTGTAGGAAAAGCCCTCTTTTTCCTGACCGGGGGCAACAGCATCCACCCTCCCATCCTTGGAAGTAGCTAAATAGCAGGTATTGTCATGATCGACTATGAGCATTACACTAGTCGCTCCTTTCTCAGGGGGCTGGGAAGGACTTTTTCCCCTCACTGCCAGATTAGCCAAGGCAAAGTGTGGGGGTTTTTTGCTTTCCCCACAGGGGGTTGGGAGCTTAGCTAGGATGAACACGAAATGGGGATTGGGCTATGATGTCGTAACTCATTACATACTCATGGGGCCAATGTTTGCTACGGGCACCCCATAGGGAAAGGTGATGGTGAGCAGATAAAATGAATTGGTAAAGGTTTTCAAGGGGTTACTCTTTAAAAGAACAGAAACAGGAGAAGATTCAGGGCTCCTCTGACTGGTACGGCAGGGAATTAACACCCCCCCCTCCCCTAACCTTCATTCAGGGTGGCAGGGTCCCAGCAGTGGGTTGGCTGGGAAGCAAGATGGGTAAAGAGGGAGAGCTGACAGCAGCCCGTACCGATATGTGTAAATTATTATGGAATTACCTGCACTATACACTTATCTCCTGGGCACTCCCAGACATTTAGGAATAAAGTTGTGGCCTAATTATACTACATCCAGTGTGTCCTGTCATTCTTCCAGCATAGCCGGACAACATTTATTTACAGAAAAAGATGTACTGTCATTTATACATATTCAAGGAATAGTGTTCCTTCCATAAACACTCTAAATGCTCAAAATAATCACTTAGATAAAGCTTGCAATTTTATTTTATATAAGCAACTGTTAACCTCTAGTTACTGGGAAGCGGCTTTTTCATTTGTTTGGGACTACAGAGAGTAGAACACCACAATCTTGAATTTTATTACATTGAATTTCCTGTACATGCAATCACTAATTCTCAATTGTTAACTGCACAGCTTAAGATGATTTTGCATTCACAAACAAGTCATAAATTAATAATTGTACCTATCCTCCCAAAAGTTTCAAGGGCTGCCCGCACAAGCTTCTCACCAGCCTCCACTGAATCTGTAAACAAAACAGGCAGTGGTGTGATCTCCAAATAAAATCATTTATTTGTTACACAGCCACATATTACTGTATACAATTTCCTTTAGGATGTAGATAATCTCATAGAATGTGATACATTTAAAAAGAAAAAGTGAACTGCTCATGTGAAATCTCAATAGGGGTAAAACGAAAGTTTACCCACTGCAGGCAATTAGACCACTGCAATTCCTGCACAAGCCAAACAGTGCAGCATGTTATCATTACATGAAAACCAAGAAGCTAAACTCACTAAAAACAGGCAGTCTAGTTTCTATGTTGGCAAAATGATAAGCTTGCTAAGTCACAGAAAAGACTACCTTTTGGGGCATGGAGGTTGCTCCCCCTCTCAGCATACCAGTGCCAAGAGTTCAAGTGAATAAAGGGATCAGAGATTTCATTTTAAGATGCTTTATGTCTCCATCTTCCCCAGCCTCCGAACAATGTTTTACCTCATTGAATGAATTAAATTACTAATAGTATTAGAGTGGTCCTTTGTCACAAACGGTTACCTTTTCATTTAGTAACAGCTGAATGTACTACTGTATTTCTATAAATGAAGTGTCCTTATTAAATCTATTATGGAAAATAACATACCATAGTTCGCTACTGCTTTTCCTCCTTTTGCTCTTATTTCTTCAACAACTTGATCAGCAGCTGAGGAGCTTTTGCCATGTCCTTTGGAGTCACCTCCCAGATCATTCACTGCGTGTAACAAAAAAGAAATTCTTGACCAATTGATATAGTCTCTTCTCATCCTGCAGCCACTAAAGTTTCTGGTGTATGTTATTAACGAGATTAACTGAAGCGGATTTCTACTGGCAATCTAAGTTATTTGGACAAGAGTAAACAGTCTGACACTCTACTTCAGGGGTGGTCAAACTTTTTTGCCTGTGGGCCACATCGGGGAATAGAAATTGTATGGCGGGTCATGAATGCTCACAAAATTGGGATTGGGGTGCGAGAGGGAATGAGGGCTCTGGTTGGGGGTGCGGGCTCTGGGGTGGGGCTGAGGATGAGGAGTTTGGGGTGTAGGAGGGTGCTCTGGGCTGGGACAGAGGGGTTTGGAGGGGGATCAGGCTGGAGTAAAGGTGCAGGAAGGAGTGCAGGTTCCGGTTGGGGGTGCAGGCTCTTGGGTGGTGCTGGGGATGAGAGATTTGTGGCGCAGGAAGGTGCTCCGTGCTGGGATCGAGGGGTTTGGAGAGGGGGATCAGGGCTGGGATTGGGGCGTGGGAGAGGCTCAGAGGTGCAGGTTCCGAGCAGCGCCTACTTCAAGTGGCTCCCGGAAGCAGTGGCATGTCCCTTTTCCGGCTCCTAGGTGTGGTGCGGCCCCTGACCCGGCGCCCCACCAGGAGCTCGTGGGCCAGCTTAAAACAGCTCACGGGCCGGATCCGGCCCTTAAACCGTAGTTTGCCCACCCCTGCTCTACTGGATTAGGTAGAGTCATTTCATAACATTCCATACAGTTCCCAAGGGCACATCTACACAAACACTTATTGCTGTATCTGCTGATGGTGGGGACCCAGAGCGAGGGCAGCAGCTTCAGTCGATGTTACTGAGCATGCTCAGTACTCGACAAGCAGCAGATCTGGGAGGAGGGGCATGTAACCCCCGTAAACACCCCCCTAGTGTGTCATCTCTGCTGAAGTGTAAATCTACAGTGCTAGAGCATGCTGCACACTAACTGTCCATGTGGACTCCACTGTGATACACTAAAAGTATCCTAGTGCGTTTTGAAGTATTGCTCTTTCAAACAGCAGCACATCAACACGCACTAGGGAACTTTTCGAGAGCAGCAGGGTCCACACTTATAGTTAGTGCGCAGCCTGCTGAAGTGCTGTAGATTTACACCCCAGCTTGCCATACAATAAGTGTTCATGTAAACATGCCCTGAGGTAACAATTTGTGAGGTAAAAAAGAGATGTTTCATCGCTATTTGCGATTTACTTTCCCTGCCAAGCTTGATCTCTCCAAAAGTATTGTTATTGTTCAACAAGATTAAAAATCTAGACATCACACAGTCACACTGATTAGGACTAGTCTAGTCCTCCAATAGCATTTGCTATTTCTATTGAATGACCACTGAGACTGTGCCTTGAGTACATTTCATTACTGATCCCTCTTCAAGCCAATAGTCAATAGCTAAAAATAATCTCTGATTTGGGCATTCCCCCATTTATTGCACCTGTATTGAGTTTTGGAATTTGATTTACTGCATTCATGTGCATGGAGCTTCTTTCATAAAGTTAATCACAGAAAACCTATGTTTTGTTAGTGCAGTGCTATGCAACAATGAGAAGAGTGTTTCAACTCAAGCAATATATACTCTGAGGAAGGTACTTGAAAGCTCTTAAATATCTACATACAGTGGAACTGGTTGTGGACTTGAATAGTATTTAACTGTGATTTTAAGGATAACTATTGATGGAGGTCACACTCCTTTTCCTCCTCACTCAACACAATGTAAAGCAGTCTACCATATTATCTATTTGTTCATTGTCATTATGGGTCTTTTTCTGTAAAAGAACTGGGCCAAAAAACAAAGTCAGGACACTGACACTCTGTTAATGGTAATTACAATAGCCTAGTGATTCTGGGATTCATACAGTCAAAGAATCATGAAAGAGAAATTGAGCAGTGTGCAAAAGGTCTAGAGGATAAAATTGTTAACCTGAGTCTTGATGGGTGGAGCAATGTCCACAATGATCCTGTTGTATGTGCGTGTGTGACAACAGAAGAAGGGAATGTCTTCCTTACAGAACCAACTGATACATCAGGAAATGCACATACAGCAGAATACTTACAAGAAGTAGTAGTAAAAGCTATAACAAACTGTGAAAAAAAAATTCAAATGTCTAGTACGCAGCTTGGTCACAGACTATGTTGCAAATGTATCCAAGATGAGAGGAAATTATTTAGAAGAGAGTTCCAAGCTAATAACATATGGTTGCAGTGCTCATTTGATGTACCTCCTAGTCAAAGACTTCAGTGTTCCAGAAATCAAGGCTAATGTTGTTGAAATTGAAAATACTTCTGTAACAGCCACTTTGCAGCAGCTGCTCTGAAAAAAGTGGGAGGAACCAAGCTAACCCTCCCACAAGTCGTGTGATGGAACTCAGTAGTGGACTGTTTTGAGCACTATATCGAGAACTAGCCTAATCTGACAACAGTTTGTGAACAAAATTGTGAAAAAATAGATGGCATGGTCACAGCCAAATTTCTCAACATTGGGCTTAAGAGAAATGTTGAACACATGAAGTACCCTGAAGCCTATTTCTGTAGCCTTGAACAAAATGCAGAGAAACAACTGTTTTATTGCTGATGCTGTTGAAATTTGGAAGGAACTGAATGAGATCTTAAAAAGAGAAATATGCAATGACAGAGTTAAATTATAAGCATTTAAAAAAACAAATGGGACAAGCACTATCTCCAGCTCATTTTCTTGAAAATATTCTCAATACTCGGTACCAGGGTCAAAACTTAACTGCTGAAAAAGAGGAGTTGGCTATGACATGGACATCCAGCAATCATCCCTCCATAAAGCCAACTATAATAAACTTCAGAGCTAAGGGTGAACCATTCAAGAACTATGTGTTTGTTGATGATGTTTTAAAGAAAGTCACACCAGTGAACTGGTGGAAGTCACTTAAGCACTTGGATTCAGAGGCTATTGAAGTGATAATCTCACTTTTAACAGCAGTAGCTTCTTCTGCTGGTGTAGAAAGAATATTTTCTTCCTTTGGACTAATTCATTCCAAATTGAGAAATCGTTTGGGACCTGAAAAAGCAGGAAAGCTTTGTTTTTCTTTTCCAGATTATGAACAAACAGGAAAATGAAGATGAAGACAACAGAGTTAGCTGCAAAAGCCAATATTTTAAGTTTCTCATGTTGACCTGGCTGACATAGTCGATTTAATTTTTGTATTCATTTTTAAAAACTTTTATTTAACTCTTTTAGCTAAAAATAATTTTAACAAAAACAAACCTGATTTTAAAAAACTCGAATGTTTAACTAAATTCAAAAATTCATATGTTTGTTTTGTTATAATATTATATGTTTGCAGTTGAAGAAAAAAATCAAGAATACATAACATTGTTTAGTTAACTAAACATGTAAATGTCTTTCTGGTGATGTTCTCCTCCTAATACAGCATGGCAAAAAAATCCTCCAAATATTAATGATTAACCTGTTGAATTGGAGAAAGTTCACCTCCCAATGACTTCATAAATATCTGCTTCAATTACCCTTGGTAAATGAAATAACCAAACAATCATTCATTTTCTGATATAGCTGTAAAACTAATCTGAAAAGTTTTCAAAATAAATCACTTAAAAAATGTATAGTGTGTACCTTTTAAAAATGAAACCTACAGCTATCTGAGTTGTGAAGAATATGTATTAAGGTTATAACAACCAACAAGAATGCACTTTTATGTAAAAATCCATGATTAAATCAAGTCTTCCTGACTAGTGTTTTAAATCATGATTTAAATCAAATCTACTCTGGCATCAACACTGTCCACTTGGATTAACGGCTGAGGAGTTGTGCTAAGGAGAGCATTAGCCCAGGCCCCCCTTTTGAGCCAGCCACTCAAGTAAAATATCACCACTACACTTGAGTTAAGGGTTTTCTTGAGTGTATGGAAGTCAAGTTAGGAGTTAAGTTATATCTCTAGATAGCCATTCAGTGATAGGAAGCCCTCAGTCAAAGATTGTTACTTGTTTCAAAACCAGAAGTTCAGAAATAAAGTTTGAATCTCAGTAGTTAGGAGGATAACTTATTAAAGAACAAAGGTTATTGGCAAAGAAGTCATGACGTTTGAATCCCAGTAGAGTTTTATTTTTTAAATAAAAGACAAAGGTTACTGGCAAGAGAGCAAAATAAGTAAGAAACAACTTACCAACTACTGAAGCTCCTCTTTCAGCAAAAGCCAGAGCATATGCTCTACCCAATCCTAGTTTTAAAAAACAAAAACAAAAAAACTTTCAGAGAGTCATTTTTTCTACCAATACAATTTAAACTAGTTAAAGTCATGTGGAGAAATTGTCACTTGAGCTGAAATCAGACATAAAAAAATAAAAGCTTGCATATTTAATTAAAAAATAATTCCATCTAAAAGTTGCCACAAAAGCATAGTCGTGTGTTCTGAAAACTGAAACATAAAAGAAAACAAATTAGCTCAGAAACTGAAGGCCAAATCCACAATTAAAACACTTAGGGCTGGTCTACACTAACCCCCCAATTCAAACTAAGATACGCAACTTCAGCTACGTGAATAACGTAGCTGAAGTCGAACTATCTTAGTTCGAATGAAAAGGTACTTACCCGGGGTCCACACGCGGCGCGCAGGCTCCCCTGTCGACTCCGCTTACTCCGTTCGTCGAGCTGGATTACCAGCGTCGACGGGGGAGCACTTCCTGGTTCGATTTATCGCGTCTAGACAAGACGCGATAAATCGAACCCAGAACATCGATCCGACGCCTCCGACGCGACGGGTAAGTGTAGACCTACCCTAAGTCAGTGGCTCTCAAACTTTTTTTGCTGGTGACCCCTTTCAAATAGCAAGCCTCTGAGTGCAACCCCCCCTTAAAAATTAAAAACACATTTTTATATATTTAACACCATTATAAATGCTGGAGGCAAAGTGGGGTTTGGGGTAGAAGCTGGCAGCTCGCAACCCCCCATGTAATAATCTCGTGACCCCCTGAGGTGTCCCAACCCCCAGTTTGAGAACCCCTGCACTAAGTATTCCCCATGCTCACTTAGTGGTACTGCACCCAGAAGAGTCATCATGGAAGCTGCTTGTTGCTAAAGCTCCAGGAGAGTTTTGTGCTTGTGAAGCAGGAATTTGTGACACTTGACGGGGCAGGCTACAAAATACAGGAATGAATTCTGGTTTTGCAGTGGGAGAAGATGCTTCAAGTTAATGAACTACATTCTAAGTTAATAAGACAGCCCGTAGTTTAATTTAGGTTTGTCTACTAAAAAGGAAACATTGTCATATCATGCAAACACAAGTTCAACTCCAATCATATTTAAACTATTATAGTGCCTTTTACTCATATTAATTAAAATCAGTGTCAATTACTTGTACCTAAACAAGCAGCAAGTCATTTATTGGCATGAGCAAGGAGCACAAAGCAGCTTACCTAATATATAGCATAATGCAACATTTAATGTTTCATATCTTCCATTAGTCTTTCACCTTTGTGTTTATTTAGACTTAAGGCCTGTTGAATACAACAGATGTTTTTATGGACAATATTATCATCCAATCATACCAGTCAAAATGTTAACGAAAGTGGATCAAGGGCAGAAATTGTGATTCTTTTCCACACAAGTAATTTTATGATGAACAAATTAAACAAATGACTGAATAAAGTGTAAGGGGGAGGAGGATTTTTCAAAGTGCACACACAGTGCCTTTGTTCCCCATGAGATCACTTAAAACCGGCTCACGAAGGCTGTTTGGAAATATATTGATCATGCTATATCTAGTAAACAAACCAAGGATTTAGAAATTGAAGTTGTGATTATAGGTCCCATTATGTGATGCTTTCATTTGGTAATCTCTTTGGTGCCATGCCTACATATTAGAAAATAATATGGCTCCAACATTTGGCTACTGGAAAGTTGTAATGTAGCCCCTTGAGCTGTGCAAAGTTAAGGTGCCCCTCTTTTCATGATGTTTCAACTATCCAAAAGCACAGACCAGTGAGAATGGTGTCACCCAATAGATCAGACAGGGTACTTATGATATGGGGATTCCTGTTTATAAACCATTACACACATACACAGAGTAATCTGTGTGATGTCCACATAAATACTCAACGCTAATAATAAAATATTTGCTCCCAGTTCCTTTTATTCCAAAAGAGTTTCCAAAGAACTCTTACATCTCAGCCCAGAATTGGACTCCTGATAATGTTAAAGATGTCTTTGATTGAAAAAAATAACTGAAGGACAATAAATGAGGAAATTTATTTAATAAAAAATAACTTAACAAAAGGTGGGAGGCAAAGTAAAATTGGTTTAAGAAAATAGGATAATTGAGAAGAATGTAATATTTTTCTTACATCTACATTTTGTTTATAGATTGTGGCCTTTTTTTTATATCCCAAATAGTTGAAAGGATGATTTTAAAAACTTAAAATACAAACTTTGAAAACAATGTAACAGTATATGTAAGGACTGGATGTCACGGAGTGTGGGGGAGTCAGGTCCTGCACCCCTCTTCCCGGGATTCAATGTGACTCTCAGCCAGCCAGTAGAACAGAAGGTTTATTAGGGTTGTCAGGAAAGAGTCCAAACAGAGCTTGGGCCTTCTGGGGGGGGCAGGGAGCTTAGACCCCAGCTCTGGGGCTCCCTGCGTTGCACCACCCAGCTCCAAACTGAAACCAAAAAGCCAAACCCTCCAGCAGCCTTTCTTCCCCTCCCCTGGGGCCCCTCCTCTAGCCTGTCCATTCTCCCAGCCAAAGGTGTCACCTCCCAACCTCCGTCCTGGCTCATGTTACAGCCTCAGGTAAAGTCTCGCATTTCCAATGCAGCCTGTCCCAATGCAGCCTCTCAGGTCAGATCCATCTCGCTCTCTACTCCGTCACACTGGAAAAATCAAATTTCTTATTTAAATGACTCTGCTTTCACTTCCTTGAGAGCTGCTGAGGCCCCTCATCAGGAACATCTACAGGAATGGGAAGGAATACTCTTCTGTCTGCAAAAGGCTTCTAAGTGAAGGGTACAGGGAACCACAACTTAAAGCAAAGATCAAGATGCCTTAGTCTCCCTCACTAGTTCTGACCTTTATAAAAGGATCAACTTCTAAGTCGCTGTGTAAAAGCAATGGTACTATAATCAAAACAAGGTAAGCCCCTACCGAGAATTAAACAAAGCATTTTGATAATATGTTTGTTTAACTACAGATCTAAGTACTGATTTTTATTTAAAAAGCTGTAGTGAAACCATACTTATCTGTGAAACAACCACTTTTGAGAATCCTAAGGCTTCTAGTACAAGTTGTACATGCTAAAGATCCACTGATACCAAGCAACTTTTTACTTTTTTATCTTGTATTATTTCCTATTGGCTTAGGTGGTCACTTTTGACAGATTTCACTGAAGAAGAAAGAACAGCACAGCAAACGAACATGAAGCAAAGGAAAATCTGGGTGAGAGCTGAAAGGCATTCAGAGTAGCTTTAAAGCTCTTACTCTGCTTCATATTGCCAACTTTAAACAACATTTGTTTAAAAACTTTTTGCCAAATATTCTTGCAAGTATCAGTAAAGTAGCTTAAATTAATCTGCTGTACCTACAAAGCTAAAGCACTGGAATAGACAATTTGTTGCCCTTTGCATGGCTATTGCAGTAACGCAACTCTTAGCCCAAATCCCCACTCCAGCAAAGAGGTCTGTCTGCATGGTGTCGGAGAGAGGGGAAACAATTCCTACACCTGTACCGAGCTCATTGCAGGATCAAGGCTTCAGTGGGTATCACCTAAGATTATTATAAATTATTAAAGAGAAAACAAACAAATCTCTTCAGCTCTACAGCTTGCTTTGTGCCTCTGGCAACACCTGAACACGCTAACCGGATTTCAGGCAGACCGGATTTCAGGCAGCCCGCATGCTTTAATTCCATATAGTTGTGTTTCGAAACATAATTTTTCAAAATGCAATTATCTTGCAAGTTGAAGCAAAAACACGCAGGACGCCTGTTGTAAACATGAGAGTGATTGATCTCTTTCCTTCAAAAGGGAGGGGGGAGTGGCTTCAACCTTGACACCGCGAAATCCACCTCCCTGCTCACCCTCCTCCAAGGAGCTTAGGAAAACCTTTGCCCCAGTTCTGCACAGCTAAGGCACATCCCACGTCCAGAATACCGGAGTATACAGAATAAATTACGGGCCGCCGCCCCCACCCCCAAGTTGCACCCTTGCTACTGGCAGGCAGAGTTTTCTTTCCCAAAAAGCAGAGGGGGCCCTTTCAGCTGCAGCCAGAGCCCCAGGATCCCCGCTTAGCTCCCAATTCCCGCAGCCAACTCTTTCTCCAGACCCGCGGCCCGCAGCAGCCAGCACCTACGGGAGCAGCGCAGCCAGCGACCCCCGGCCAGCGGGCAAGTACAACGCCGCGCAGTGCACGCCCACAGGGCCCGCGCGAGCCGCGTACCTCCCCCGGCGCCAGTCACCAGCACCACCCGCCCGTCGAACCTCAGCGCAGCCGACATGCTCCTGGGGCCAAGCGCAATCGGCAAGTGCGGGGACGGCACCGCGGCAGCGGCCAGGCACGGGGCGAGAGCAGCGCGCATGCGTCAGGCTGCCCCGCGGGTCTCTGGGAAATATAGTGTATTGACTCAAGCAGCTCAGCCGCGGGCCCGGGGCCACAGGCGCCGCCTGTCGGTTTCCTGGTGGGTGCTTTTGAAGGGGGCGGGGAGGGGGTTTGGGGGGCGGGGCTCTGACCGTGTTTCGGGGGGAACGGGAAGCGACACTTCTCGCGTGTTCTAGTTACTGAACAGTTGGCATTGGAGGAGGCGGGGGCACCTCGAGGGAAGAGATGGAGCCCTGGGAGAAGAGGCGGAGTCAGTGTGATCACGGGTGGGGCTGGAGGGGGTGGGGGTGGAGCCACGGTCTGGGTGCTGGTGCCCCCCCCGGAGCTTCCCTCAGCACCTCCCTAAACACAAGAGTCATGTGCCATCTAGGACTGGGGCTTGTGGGTGCTGAGCACCCTTATTGTTTTCAGTGGGTGCTTGAAGGGTGGAGTTGATTTAAATCACTAGTCAGGAAGAGTCAATTTAATCATGGATTGCTACATAAAAGTGCATTCTTGTTGGCTGTCCCCCCTCCCCCCAGGAGTAGCAGCAGCGGTGCCCCAGGCTGTCATCCATCCCCCCCCATCCCTCCCTGAGGAGCAGCCACGTCCTCTGGAGCACACACACACCCCTCAGCACCGAAGATTTAGTTGGGTGTTTTTAGTAAAAGTCACAGACAGGTCACTGCCATGACTTTTTGTTTATTGCCCGTGACCTATTTGGGAATTTTACTAAAACTACCCATGAATAAATCGTAGCCTTGCTTGTAATATACATTAATATCATTGTGAAATGCATGTATTAACACGATAAGGGGAATTAGGGATACTTACTGATATTATGCTTTAAGATCTGTAACCTGTTTTTCTTTTTGTTTGGTTTTCCTCTAGCCAGGACAGGAGGTAGTTATCTCCGTGTCTCCTACTGTAAATTAAGCAGGGTTAGCCAAAGACAATGGGGACTATCTTTGCGTAGTAAGGCAACAGGAAAAGCAAATTAATGAATACCAACATAGACAGCATGGTATCTGCACCTAGAAGAACACACAACAGGGGAGTGGAACTTGGTCAGATGTATGCTTCGAAGAGTACATTGCAAAGGTATGTAGTGGACTGTAAGAAGATGAGGAAAAGAATTACAGGCAAGTCTCATCTTACGCTGGGGTTACGTTCCGCAGTCAGCGCGTAAAGCGAAAATCGCGTATAATCAAAATTACATTGAGTGTAATGGCGGGCGGAATCGCCCGCACTACAGGCAAAATATTTACATTTTTATTTTTCTCTTTTTTGTTTTTTGGTTTTTGCCAACTGCGCAAAGCTGAATCCGCAC
This sequence comes from Chelydra serpentina, assembly GCA_037349315.1. Classification (NCBI taxonomy): domain Eukaryota; kingdom Metazoa; phylum Chordata; order Testudines; family Chelydridae; genus Chelydra; species Chelydra serpentina. The sequence goes on from JBAIAC010000042.1 coordinate 38,472,383, forward strand.
ATGTTAAATGCGCGTAAGATGAGACTCGCCTGTATCTGTTTACGGAGGAACCCTCTTGTGGGGCATAGGGGAAACATGAAAATGTGAATCCCGGTATGACTGAATACTAGTAAAAACTAGTAAGGAAATGTTATAGATAAGTTTATTTGATAGAGTTAAGTTTTAGTCTTGTAGAAATACTTTTTTTGTTGTTTTGTAACCATATCTGTTTCTATTATCTTTGCTTAGTGTCACTTTAATCTGCTCTTTATTAATAAACTTATTCTTGGTTTTATTATTAGTTCTTCTCAGTGTTGTAATACTAAAGTGTGAATCCTCAACTGAACTAGCAGGGTGGTGCTCTTTGGAGACGGCAGACTTGATATTTTCTGAGAGCGTCCAGTGACAGGGTGGATACTGCAAAGGAATGCTCTCCCACAGGGGCTTGGGGACTAGGGATAAAATGTTACCTGGAAGGCAAAGTAAAATCTGGCCAAGCTTCTGAGGAGATTGGTTGGCTAACAGACTGGGGTGATAGGGAGCTGTCACCTAATTTAGCTCAAGCAAGGGAGAGGAGTAACAAGGTCACCCATTGTTCTGGGCTCCTGAGAAAGCATTAGAGTAACATTGGACTCTCTATATTTTATTGGGCTCTGTTACCCTGGAAGAGAGAGATTGATGACTCAGCTTGAGGACTGCATCACTACTTACTGAAAGATGGACTATCATAGTGCTGTGCCATGGCCACAGAAGATTATGCTATGAATGTTATCAGAATGCTTGGTTGGTACTGGCGGTCCAGAGGCCTGAGGTGAAAGCACAGTCAATGGTTTTTGGCTGTGATGTCAAAGACCCATGCATAGTCTTGTGCAGCTAGGGCATCGAGGCTCAGATACACAGCTTGAGCCAAGGCTAATGTGATAGGATGCCAACAAAATAGCCCATGCTGCAATGGTGGTCCTCTCAAAGGTGATGAGGAAGGTCTGGGTCATCTTCAAGCCCAAATCACGGCCAAAATCCATTGGGAGAGATGTTGGACCTCGAGCAGTGGCCCAGAGCCTTAAGGAATATTGTTGGCAATGGCTCAACCCAAAAAAGCAAACTGGGGAGCAGATCTACCTGGTTGGAAGACGGGAGTGGTGTTGCGATATAGATCAGAGATGTTGCCTGGCACCATGAAACTGACAGAGAATTATGTGGCAGCAGAAGGCCCAGAGTCTGGAACTCTGAGGCCTGAAGCCACTCATCCCAGGGGACTGCTGCCTACAGATCTACGAGCCACATGAGGACAATGGCCTCTGGGAAACCATATACCTAGCTCAGCTCTACAGATTACCAGTGGCTATGGCAACACCACAGAGACCTGGCCTCACATGGCCAGGGAAAAGCCCAGTCCCAAAGGTGAGCTCTCCTCAGACAAACAACATCCCCCTGGGAAGCAGGATGGGTTCCTCAACGGGAAGCTGTTTTGCATATGGAGAGTGGGGTCATTTCCACTGCGACTTCCCCTTCATGGATTGCAATTATGGTCAGGCTTAAACATCTGACACTAGGGCATGGGCACCAGGTATCATAGGTTGGGGGAGGCAGAGCCTCCCCAAACAGCCAGGTGTGGCCTGTCCATACTCCTCCCGCAGGCATCCCCTTCCTGCTTCTACTCGGACTGGCTCCAGTTGCCCAGAGTGGCCCGGGCTGGGGCTGTGCTCCCTGGCCTCCCCATGTTCCGGGGCTGCGCAGCCCACCCTCCCAGTGCTCCGGGGCTGGGGGCATTAGTCTGGGGTCCAGCCGCTGTAGTGGGGAGGGCCTCTTGGCTTCAGCAGGGGTGCAGAAGGGGCGGGGTTGGGGGCTAGCCTCCCCCAGCTGGTGGTTCATGTGCTGCCCATGCACTAGGGCTCGGAAAAGAGGTCCAGCAAAGCTGAGTATGGCGTTAGTCTGAGTATGGATTAACAGGGTAGAAGTGCCAGGTCAAGTAGACTCAGACTGCGGCCAAATGTTGATTAGGTAATAGCTATCAGGCCCTCAGGACATTCATGGGGACACCATCTATCTCCAATGCATCCACGGGCATATACACCTGAATATATGAGCGAGATACAGCTAACAGTGGGAAACTGCACAGAGATAGTAATAGAAGGTTTGGCTCCCACTCTACCTTACCCAGTAATTCTGGGCTGTGATTGGAAGTGTTTCAGGCAAGTCATAAAATCATGGGGTGATGGCCCCCTTGAAGGAGCTTACCTTCCCTTGTGTGTGTGGGCCCAGCGCTATGGTGCCATTGTAAACCTGGTATTTGAAAGTACCCTTTATGATCCTCTAGCCTGACCTCTTGCATAGAATTTCATCCAATAATTCCTGCAAAAAGTGACTGAAAACTGAACTGAGTGACATACTATGCTATGAAAGGAAATATTGGTTTAGATGAAGAGTTTTCAGCAGAAGTTTGTCCATTAATACTGGCTGTCATACCACACTAACAATTTTAATATTTTTAAACTAAATATTGTCAGCTTAGTTGATGTGAGTAACTATATTGCTCTATTACAAAATATTGAAATAAAATTATTAAAATCCCCTGATGAAATTCAAAGAGCTCAAGAGTGCACAGGATACTTTATAGTAGAAAACCAGTATTGCACAGGACTGTGTTGTATTTCTTTCAATGACTGTTTAGTGAGAAATACAGTGTGGTCATTACATCATTACATACACCACTGTAAATTGCCTCTGAACATGCTACTTTGTGTGTCAAGTCTGTAAGTGGCAGCACCTCCCACTTATTTTTAATACCGTACTACAAAAAACAGTGACCTTGGGTTGCTAGTCCTGCACTAAAGATAGGCTACACAATTGCACATGTCAGATGCACTCCACTATACTTTGACAAGTAACCATTTTGATATAATCTTTAAGGTTTATTTGGTCTGTGCTTTTAAAAATCCTATTTCTACTAGACAAGTTGACCACCAGCTTATACAGGTCCTTCAGTGGCTTTTGTAGACAGGGTTCACTGTTTTTCTATGCCATTAGGTTTGTATTAACCAAAACTCTGCTTTTTTTTTTTCTAAATGGGCATTTACATATATATTGTTAGATGGATATCTGTCTATAAAACATGCCCCCAAACCTCCTCACCCCAACTCATGCACATGGTCATTGTATGCATAAAGTGGAAACAATTGTTTTTGACTTTTTAAAAATCTACCCCAAATTGATTCCCATCTTATTTGATCACAGTCTATAACAGGGGTCTCAAACACGCCGCCCGCGGAGCTCTTCCCTGTGGCCCGCTGGGCTCCCCCCCCCCTTTTTTTTTTTTAACTCCCAGGCAGTTCTGGCAGCGGGAACTGCCTGGGGGTTAAAAACATAAAAAATGGGGGGGGGCACGGGGAGCTCCGCAGGCCGCATGGGAAGAGCTTCGCGGTTTCTGGGAGGGAGGGGGAGGCGCGGGAAGCTGTGCGCACAGGAGAGGAGGCGGAGAAGGGGTAAGTGGGGGCAGGGTCAGTAATGCTGCCCTCGGGCCAATGCACTAGTCCCCATGTGGCCCTCATGGTAATTTGAGTTTGAGACCCCTGGTCTATAAGCACCCACATGGGAAACAAAAATTTGATAATACTGTAGATGGTGTGACATATGCAATATTCTGGATAAACTTCACTGAATTAAGTTTAATACTGTTGGGGTTCATTGTATTAAAATGCAAGTGTTTGTGTTGTGAGACTGTATGTAACCTCTCTTGGAGGAGGGGTTATGCTAATTAATTCCTCATGGGATCAGCTCTTTGAAACTTTGCCCTGGGGAGAGGACCTACTGTCTGACTGATCACCTATTCTTCAGAGGTTCAGACTGGATTTGCTAAACCATCAGTCAAAGAAAGGATGTTGGGATAAATAACCTGGTGGTGAACTGACTTAGGACTTTTGCTCTCATGCAACAAATGGGTACGACCTAGGGCCGGCACCAATCCTTAGGAAAGAGTTGGAAGGACCTTTGGTCTACCCAGCTCCCTGTAAGACTGGGTTCTCCTGAGCAAAGGGGGTGATGAACTTGAAACCACAGGAAAACGCTGGTTGGAGTTCTGAAGGACTATTCCTACCCGAACCCATGGAGGAGGTAGATCTCTGGTAAGTTTATTGGTATCCATGTAGGTTTTTATTGTTTTTAAGGTGTTTTCTCTGTAATCCTTTCCCTTTAAGAATAAAATAGGCTTCCTTAGAATGAATTGGGGCAATTATACAGTGTTTTGATGACAGAAGCACAGCAGGCCTGCTTAAGCAGACTGTGCTTTCTGGGGAATAACACAGTCAAGGCAGGAAACTGTTCAACCTGGCAATGCCCTGGTCAGAAGGGAGAGAGATGGGTCTTCACCCAAGAGAGGTGAAGGCTGGGGAGCCGGACGCTTGACAGTGGGTGCCCTTGCTGGACCACTGAGGGGAAAGACAGGTGCAGTTACCCTGAACTGTAACAAATGGCTCTTCAGTCTAGGAGAAAACAGAATAACATTATCCAATCGCTGGAAGTTAAAGCTAAGAAAATGCAGTCTAGAAATAAAGTGATTTTTTAAAAAGTGAGTAATTAATCACTGGAACAATTTATCGAGGACTGTGGTGGATTCTCCATCGTTGGACATTTTAAAATCAAGATTGGATGCTTTTCTAAAAGATATATTGTAGTTCAGCCACAGCTATTGGCCTGTGTCCTGAAGGAGATCAAAATAAATGACCACAATGGTCCCTTTTGGTCTTAATCTATTCATTTTAATCTATGAGTCTGCTTCACAACAGATGTCTATCTTTATCTTTTTCAAGATAAAATCAAAACTGATATTTTCCCCATTCCAACAGAAAAACTGATGGGTTATTGACTTGCCAATGACTCTTCAATATACACACACCTCCTCCTCCTACCTTTCTTTTATAGTGCTCTCCTGGGTTTTTTTCTAGGATAGATGCCACACAAAAATAGAAAGGCAATATTATATTTGCAAGAAATCCAGTCTGTCTATTAGTGCTTTACTGTGTCTGCAGCTAGCAAAGTGATGTTTTACGTGAGACTCAGTCTTAAACTGTGGAGGCACATGTGTCTGAACTATACCATGTAATCGAGCTGAAAGGCTCCTTTAGAAAGTTCAAACTGAGCTGTATCACCTCTTATTTATTAGCAGTAGGATTTAATTTTAAAGGATTACTGTATTTTAAATATTGTAAATGCAACATGCCATTTTGCCAGTAGAGGGAGCACTGGGCCATGGAAAAAGTGCCAGTTGGCATTTCTGGGAGACAAAGCAGCCTCGGATTGAAATTCATTCTTGTACAGAGGCAGCACAAGGCCTATGCACTGGTTAAGAAAAGGGACACTTGTTTTAAGACCTGCTGCATTTTATTAGGTTTTATACTGTGGCATTCCTGTAGCTACATAGACATGTTACATGCATTCACTGGAAGCTGTAGGGAAGTGTGCCCTTGAGTAGGTATAGTAAGGCAGGAGAGAGTTGAGTAATACAGTAACTCCTCACTTAAAGTCATTGTTTCATTGCTGATCAATTAGCAAACATGCTCGTTTAAAGTTGTGAAATGCTCCCTTCTAACCTCGTTTGCAGGCTATCAATTGCAGCAGTTCAGCTGTCCCTTCCCCCACTGCCATTTGTTGCTCCCCGAGACTCCTGCCTGCTTGCTGTGTCGGGGGGTAGGGGAAGAAGAGGGAGACTAATGTCCCCCTGCTCCTGCATCTCGCTTACCTCATCTTCCATAGAGCACGGGGGACACACGAGGGAGGGAGCTGCTGCCTTAGGCAGAAGCTGCAGCTGCCAGGCTTGCTGATCTAATTAACAAGGCAGTGTACTTCTGCCCCCACTCTTGATACTTAAAGGAGAAATGCGCATCTCTATCTCTGAAACACATCTGTCTCGGTCTGCCTTCCCGCCTTTCCTGCTGGCTTGTAGAGTGTGCGAGTTAACCATTGAGGGCTCAGCCAACTGCTTAGTTTATTTAGGCATGCCCTGGGAAATATCCCACCCTCTGACTCCTCCACCTCAACCAAGCTTCACTATCATCATTGCTGTGTACTAGTATTCAATTGTTTGTTTAAAACTTCTTTTGTGTGTGTGTGTGCGCGCACGTGTGTGCGCGCATAGTCTTTTGTCTGGTGAAAAAAATTTCCCTGGAACCTATCCCCCTCATTTACATTAATTCTTATGGGGAAATTGGATTCATTTAACATCGTTTCGCTTAAAGTCACATTTTTCAGGAACTACAACATTAAGTGAGGAGTTACTGTAGATGATCTATTTAAGTGTCATGAGTATAAGCTTAAAGGTCAATATCTGAATCTGTCCAGAAAGAACACGCCATACTCTAAATACACTTTCACAATTATATATATATTAGTCAGTAAAAATGGTGCTTTCAAGTATAGGCCATTAAGGTGACATACAACTCAACAAAAGAGAAAAACTTCCTGAAGGCAAGAGACAGTTAATTAATTGAATATAAAGGGGAAATGTTTCTGGCTCTACTCTGTTCATACTACATCTTAAAATATAAAGTGTCTACTTCCTGCTTGCTGAGGGGCAGAGCTGAGAGTCAGTTTACAATGGCCGGTACTGAGAAATTAACAGACTGCATTCTCAGTATTACATGTGTAATCTCTGTTGCTGTTTGGACCATCCAATCCTGGACACTAGTTATTTCTTTGTTATTATTTGTGTACGCAAGAAGTAAAACACACCCTGTACTCTATCAGGATGATTGAAAGAAGGCTCCGTGAGAAAGCAAGCACTCAGTATGCTATTCCCGCTGGAAAAAGGGGCCTGACTTGACTGACAGCCCTCCCCCATAGCAAACAGGCACACTTAAAGGAACAGCCTCCAGAAAAGAGAATCATAACATAGACCCTGTGTTTACATATCTACCCTTTTGGCAAATGTAGCTAAGTGCTATGTACGTTCTTTCATTCTTTTATCTCACACCACTTTGTCCTCTGGTTTTGTTTTGTTTGCTGACTGTGTCTGTAAAGTCTGGTAAGCATTCTGGATATACACCGCTTGGAGAGAAGGCACAAATGTTATTAATTGCATAAACACTCAGTGTAGTCAGACCTGCATAGGCTTCTGGAAGCACTTAGTTCATGCTAGAAATACTACCATAGTCATCCCTACAATAACATTACATAAATTCATTTGCATACTCCCTCCCATATTCATAACATGGTATGTATAATGGGGACAGCTCAGTCCAATGGATATGGCAGTGGGCTAGGACTCAGGATACCTGGGTTCTATTCTTGGCTCTGCCACAGATCTTGTATGCTAACTTGGGCAAGTTCCTCACCCAGACATACTCTTTTGTTGGTCCTGTGTATTTAGATTGTAAACGCTTTGGAGCAGGGACCTTCTCTCAGGATGTGTTCATAGAGTGCCCAGCACAATGGGGCCGTGATCTTGGTTGGGGCCTCCACATGCTTCTCTAGTATATAGATAATGTATTTTCACCTAATAATTGAATACACAGCTCAAAATATCTTATAGCTTCACCATTTTGGCATACACTATTTCAAGATTAGCAGGGAGATGGATAAATCACATATTTTTGACCCTTCCTCAGTGAGGTCAGAGATTCTTGGAAGTTTCTCTAGGAAACATAGCAGAAAAAATGTTCAGGTGGAAGTGTGCCATTTCATATTTTATGCCTTAAAGATGTAGCCTGACTGTTAAAAAAATGCACACTTAAAGCACCATTCAAAGAAATAGACTACAGTGGGATTAGTTAAGAGAGTAAAAATGATTAAGCTCAAAGGTCATAGAACCAGTGGAAAGTAACTGCATTGATCTGAAACTGGCTAGTGAGGAAAAAACAAACATTAACCACAATAGAGATGATGTGAGCTGGAAACTTGGATGGAAAAGATGTCAAGCCACAGATCAGCAGCAGGTGCCAAAGTGACCTTTCCATAAATGATTCATACAGGAAGAATAATGGCAGGATTTCCAGGTTCGGCACTCGATTAGAAAAAAGCATAAGGAATTATAAATGGCTGAAGCAGATAATGAAATGACTGTGTCAAAGAGGGAGATTGAGTACTTCTTATTGAGCTTGACCAGCTCTTGGGGAGGCCTGAAAGCATTGTTTGTCAGAATGCGTCTGTGTACATCCATCATTAAGCCCTTTGTTAGTGTAATACCCTCTTTTGCCTAGAAAAACTTTGCACACAAACAGATATCCAAACCATGCCACTAGAAAGTAGAAAAACAATTTTTTGAAGTTGTGCATCCAAGTAATTTCATTCAGTGCCTAGGCACAGGTGATAGGCACCTTAGAAATACCCAAAATAGCACAGCTTTTAGAAAAAATAGTTTTCATATTGTGCTCCAAAGGAAGCATACCTTGGCATGCCTTCTAAAATCAATACATCAATAAGGCAACATATTAATTACAAAATTATGTTTTTATTAAGGCTGAGTTACGTCACAACTAAGATCCTACAATCTCTCTCAAAGTATCTCCTAACCCTATCCAAAATGTTTGCCGGTGTCCTCAAGCTCCCATAAGCTCAGAAATGTTTCTTTATACTAGGGGAAATGAGTGGATTTACTTGCTTTTCCTTGGGAATTTTTAAAATGCTACTAAAATATTTGTTTTGCTTATGAATGTTTAATTTTCTTTAGTTAAAATTAATAAATGTAAACTATTAAATGATTCTTGTCCGAGAAAGTCAATTGTAAGAGTCATTAGACAGTAACTGTTAACTGTGTTTCTGTAGCATCAAGAGGAAAAGGGGCACCCACATTTTTCCCAAGCAAGGGCAAGTTGCCTGTATGGCCAGAAACCTGAAGATTTAATCCAGTTTGTATACAGTAAAGATTATAACACTCTTACTTTTAATAGTACAAAGGTGTGGTCTAAGCAGACAGCACATCCCAACATGTGATGATCTATCTTGATCTGAGAGACAGTATTATAGAACTAAGTCTCAAATCTACTCCCTTCCAGAATTAATCAAAGGCCAAAAGTAAACATAACCCAATCTTCTGCCTCAGATTCTTGCTGGGCGTAGGTCACCTCTGTGGGTCTGTCCTCTTCCATGACAGTGTTTAACCCTTCTCTGGGATCAGCTCCCAGCCCTCCAATACTGATTCATCCCCCGGTTGTGAGCAGGCATACCATCTCAACAGGTGGCCACACCGGGAGAACCTACACTCACCTGCTACCAGGGTTTCCGACCCTGGGACCTTAACAATTGAACTATCTGTTCCGTAATGGAAATTGTCCAGTCTTTCCATCCTGGAGCTTTTTTCTATGTACAGAGCCTAGCCTCCTCATTGGTCCTTTCCTGCTTTTGGCTTTCACCTTAGGAAGCACCTAATGAAAAGTTCCCACCCTTTTCTGGTTCGGCTGGGGAACAAATGGCAGATACTGCATCTTGCCATGATGTGGGCTTCCCCAAGGATGTACAAGCAGCGTTTGGTGGTCGTCGTTGACTGAAAAGGATCCCAGGCAGGAAGCACAAATTTTCAAGCCTGGAGTCCTGGGCATAAACCAGTACATGTGTGCAGCGGGGAGGTGCTCCCCAGCTCAGGGACACTAACTATAAAACACAAACTATCAGATTAAAAACTTTAAAACTCTAGAATATAGAACTGTTTACAGATATCTAAATATATATTCACAGATGAAGAAACCTGAAGCTTTTGACATTGGAGGTTCTGACTTGAGCCATGCAACGATCAGAAGGAATTGGAGAGGCAGTTGGTCCACACCACCCTTTATCTCCGCAGTTGGAGGCACAAGGTGAGCCAAGGCACATGTGCAGACCAATGCACATTGCTTTCAAAATCCTCTGGCTCCAGGTAATCGAAGCACATGTGAACCCACATTGAAATTATGCATAGGGACCAGAACTCAAAAAAGAAAGATGGTTTCAAGATTCCTCCACCCACTGAAGTTGGGTGTGCTAACATTGGTTAAATAATCACCACCAGAAAAATCTCTGAAATATATAATGAAAGGTCCTTGGTGATGTCAACTCTTTCCTTCAGAGAGGTGAGAATGGAGAATTATTTCAGTATTACTTCCCTTGCTTTTATTTTTGAACCTACGAGCTTATTGTGGTCAATGAGTAGGACTGTTGTCAGCTCTTGAATCCATAGTTCGTCACCAAGAGAACCTACAAAACAGCTTCCTGAATGTAATGGCAAGGGACAGCATATTGTGCAACATGCAATGTGTACACATTCTAACCAATTGCAAAAGCAAACACTTAAAAAAACATTTAGCACCAAACCACATTCATAGGAGGTCTCTCTAATCTCCCCCGTTTGGCAAGAAACATGTTTGGCATTAGTTGCACCTACCACTCGATTAACCGAAAAAGTCACGCTGGGGGCATCAGCAGAGCAGTGAGGTAGCACACAATTCCATTATATGAGAGACCCACCTTTTACAGTAGACTCAAGCATAGGGTCACATCTGGGGCTTAGAGAACGGTTAAGCTGGCATATTATAATAAATTAGTAGAACAAACCTATTAAGCAGAAACTGTGTATGGGGGTTGCCTTTTCAATTTTGAAAATATACCCCATGGAGAAAAGGATAGTTCTGCTGCTCTCAGAACACAGCTATTCCACTCCGTCCATGGAAGATGTTGGTTTTTCTCCTACCAAGGCCAGCTCCAGGCACCAGACGAGGAAGCACGTGCCTGGGGTGGCACATTCTAAGGGGCAGCATTCCTTTGGGCGGCACAATTCGGCCGCCCGTTTTTTGTTTTGTTTTTTGCTTCGGCAGTCCGGGCTGCGGTTTTTTGTTTTTTTGTTTTTCTTGGGGCAGCAAAAAAGCAAGAGCTGGCCCTGTCTTCTACACATTCTCTTCATAAAAATCCATTGATTTGGCTCCTTGTAGCCACCAAAGGCAAAAGGAAGAAATAAACAGAGGTAATAAAATAAGTAAAAAGATTAGAAAATAAGCATTAATCTGATTTCCATAGAATACAGTATGTATTGGCGTTGACACCAAGCTATGGCAAATAAAAACTCCACACAAGTTGTGGTTTAAACTAACAGCTGCAACCTTAATAAATACATGGAAAATTAAAAATCCCAACACAACTCCTGGCTGTCAATGCTAGCTCAGTGTAATTACTGCCTCAAAACTATGGTCACAAGCAGCTCCAAAACAAACAAGAGCCCTGGCTGGGTACAGCCAAACAGCTGCCTCCTTAAGCTGGGCATGAAAGGTTGGTACTTTTAATCTGTGCATGATATAAACAGCCTCCACCCATCCTACCACTCATTACATCCAATTGCCCTCTCACTCCTGGCCCTGTACTAGAGTTTGGCATAAGCCTCAATATGATCCATTACTGCAAAGAATTCCTGTGTACACAACATAGGACTGTACACACAAATCTCCACCCCTAAAATGGATGGCAGACCTCTGACTGTTTCTCAGTAACCCCCTATACCTCACTTACTTACCACATGTTCAAGGAAAGGCAAAAACTCCCACCTGCAGTGGGTCAATTCTGCACTTCAGGAAAAATTCCTTCCCAACCCCAAATGGTGATCAGCTGCAGCCCAGAGTACATAGGGAAACATGGAATGTACCACTGTCCTGGTGTTGGCCCATATATTCCTCTAACTGGGAAGGGAAGAATGAAAGAGAGGAACATCCACTTAACTAATCTGCACAATGTAACCCCTCCACCAGAAAGTATTCTCCCACTTCCCCACACCAGGCCAATCAAGGGCATGCAGTGGGCAAAAAGAACTGCCTTTCATTGGTATTTGGTGTAAAGAGCTATCCCTTCGTTGTCACTGTATGTTTATCTCAGTCCCAACCCAATACTGTGTTTGGGTTAAACTGTGGTCCTGATATGCAGAGGATTCCTCCCACAGAGAATGAGAACCACAAGCTTGAACATGTCCCTCACCTAGCCATGTAATTAAAAACTGCTCCATCTGAAGTCTCACATCAGTAAGAAACATGTCAGTACTTATAGCCAACAGATCAGCCCAGTCACCCTGCACGTCAGAGCACCCTTATGAAATACCCAGGCCTGATCACAGCACCTGCTCTTTCTCCCTAAAATGTACCAGTCTCTCCCTGTTTGATTCTCCTCCTATCTACTCAATCTCAGGTTGCTTTGTGGTACTGAAACATACCTGTCTTCAGGGCAAATTCAGACCACTGAGCGCAAGATAAAATGCTGTGCTGGAGAGATGGCTTTTGACTTGAACAAAGAGATCCATTCTAGTCCCACCAGTGAGATCATCTTTCCTCAGGTGAATGCTTATCAAGATCTTTGGGTGATCCAACCATACTTCCTTAGAGCTGAGTACCGATCAAGACTCTTGGTGTTGGGCCACTGCAATTGTTCATGCTCCATCTGGAAGTCCAGTTGCAATCCCTCACCTGTTGCAAGCTGCTGAAAGGCGCAGTGGATGATGTGTGGCTGTAGATCTGGATTCTCCATGGAAGAACAGTGTCTCTCAATCTCACCAGTAAATTAAACAGATGATACTGCAAGCACAGAATAAAGCATCAGTAAAGTACCATGCCAGTGCCGCACTGGGGGAAGGCAGTGTAGACTAGAAGAGTTCATACAGCTGACATTAGCAGTTGAACCAGCAACAGCCAATGGAGTCCTTCTACTTAGGATCCAAGTCTAGCACAACCAGCGTGATAGCATCTCCAAATGAAGGTAGACCAAATTCCCCAGAAGACCCCCAACCCATTTTTCAACACCATTCCAAACAAACATGAACAGTACACTGCCATCCCCAGGCAGGAACAGAAGGCCTGGTGCAACTGGTCAGAAAGGGAGATAAGATTGTTTAACATACACATACACCGTGTTCCCTGATAACTCTGGAGAAGACCCTATGTGCTTGATCTATTTTGGAAAAATGCAATCTGAACACAACAGCACCCCACATTCACTGGGAGTTGTCCAGCCCTGTGCGTGGCCAGAGTAATCACATGACAAATGAGGCATTAGATTGCCAATTCAAAATGTTCCACAAAGGCTACTACATTTTCAGCTCTAACCATCAAAGTATAAGAACCACTGAGGTGGATTTTCTGAAGAGCTACCAGCAGAGATCAGATCTTCTGAGTGGTGACAGACTGATATCTCCTCAGAATTCCTCTCCTCAGAAGCTCAGTTAATTCAAAACCTCTAGGATTATGCACACCAAGAAACTTCTTCACACCTAAGCAAAGTCTGCTGAGTGAAGGAAAATACCCAAGAGATGATATGGTAGACTGGGCCAGCCGTAGCTAGTTTTAAGCTCTCCGCAGTTCACTCCTTCCCCTCATTTCTGTAGTCCCTTCTTTGTAACCCCCATCTCCACTCTGTATCCTGCCCTCATTGCTTCATGTCCTCTTCCCTTTGGACTCCCCTTCCCTTTTCCAAGTTTATCCCATACTTGTTTCCATTCATGCCATCTACACTCATTCTAATCTCTCTTCCCCCTCTTAATTTCAGAATCCCACCTTAACCTCACAGACACCTTTTCCCTCCAACCTCCATGATAACTGCTCCTTCCAGTCTCAGGTAGCCCATTAAAAGACAAAATTATCTGAACTTACCCACTTTCTCCCAAAAATGTTTGTGCACAGAGAGCCACCTCTGAATGAGTTCCTTAAGGTTTTCTTCTTAGCAAATAGATGTTTATTTGGAAACCTGTATTAAGTTATAATTTTGCTTCAGACATCTATCACCATTTTACTCCACATGACTTATCAATTTCATACTTGCAGGTGAGATAAACCTGAATGCATAATATGAAAAATAATCAGCATAGTAGCATCATGTACACATAAAATAGCTAACCTTGATTCTGAATGTTCTACCAATAAATATTGGTTTTAAAAACAGAAAGCAGAAGCTCTAATTTTAAAACTTGAAGTACTAAGAGTGGAGAGATCACTTTGGCACTTTGTGGTCATTAGATATTAGGAAATTTTGCCTTGTGGTATGAACATATTGATGTAGTAATGGATTCAGCTCCTACTATTATCATATGGTTTATAAGGAGATACAATTCTTATATTCTACTTAGGAGGAAAATAAACCATGTAAGAGTGATTTGTAGGATGTGTTGGTTACTCTGGATATTTATGTTGAGGCTGCAATAGAATTTCTTCTGTTGTGCACATACATTAGCATTAATATAATTTATTATAGCTTAGTACATTAGGGAAAAGGAAAGATTCTTAAAGGAAGCAATGCAACACAGACTATTTTTCCTCAAGCAATTGTACATATCAACTGTTCTGTAGCCACAGTGAACTCTCCAGGTAATGGCTACAGCATATATATTTTTTTATTATAGAAGTTTATTTCTCCCCTCCCACAAGGGACCTAAAAGGAGTTGTATCTACTTGTAAAGCATGCAAATTAGATCACATGGAAACGTTGTGGCTAAAATAGTGTAATCCTTTTTCATAGTTAAGACTATTTTATCCAACACAAATGTTTTCCTCTTAACTGTGAAAGTTGGCTGACCTATCAAAATGTTCCTATGAAAATTTATACAAGTATTACATGTTCTTTGTAAAAAAGGTCGCAGATATACAGATTAAGTTCATGGTAAATGCCAAATATACTGACATGTGGATATAGATTATATATAAAACTATTAGCAGCTGTATCAAGATGTAGAAGATCATCCTATCTGATTTCTAATTACATGGACACAAACAGGAAACAGATATTTGAGGCTGTTTCTTTTACAGTGAGTGAAAATAGTAATGTGTTCCTCCTAATTCTGTTACTCTCTCCATAACTCAAAATGGCTGTTTTCTCTCTTACACAGGTTTGTCAATGTGGCTCTAATATAATTGGTCCCTATACTCTTTAGGCAGTTTAGGTACTGTCATATAGAAATCACCCTAGTAATTCCATGTGGAATTCCAGTATACTTTTAGGTAGCAACGTTATGAAACGGTGTTTAAACTAGTCTCAGCAAAATGCTGGAAGATAACTGAGAGCTGACTGGAGCCAATTTTTTTTTGTATCTTTTTCCTCAAGTTGGTGATTAAATTCTGAAGGATTTTTATTGGAGTCAGGTAAGGGAGGCAAATGGGGATCTGCTCATTCCCATATTTTGCTATCATTTTAGTTTTAGAGGAGGGGAGGAATACTCCCTGCAGAAGACCTGATTTGGTTGTCTGCTGATAGAGGTGATAGCAGCCGCAGGAAACAACAGGATTGTCATCAATCTTTATACCGTTTAAGTGTAGGACAATCTGAAGGGAGTTTAAGTTGGTTAAAGAAGGCAATGATAAGGGTATAAATGCTTGCTGATTATTTGATTTTGTGTTCTCTGAGACTATATATCTACACACACACACACTCTTGATGGGGGTAGCTAAGATCATCAAATAAATATTGAAGAGTAGGATAAAAGCTGATCCAATACAAGCAGAAACTGCAACAACCACCTGTCTGTACCTTCTTTGTGCAACTAAGATGAATAATGTTGCACGTATGAGCCCCTTATGCTTAATCTGTCCCATCTTGTATTTAGCTGGCCACTCTGGTTACCTTCTCCAGACCTGAGAAGGAGCTCTGGGTAGTCTGAAAATTTGTCCTTTCTACCAACAGAAGTCGGCCCAATAAAAGATACCATCTCAACTACCTTGTCTTTCTCATAAAATACTGAGCGTTCGTTTTTTTAATGCCACAGTAAAATCCACCAATTTTGTTAACTGAGAAGCTGAATTTTACTGTACCAGCAATTTGTTCTATGTTTCTTCTATTAAAAGCATAATGTGTCAGATTCAGTGCATAATGTGTCAGGTTCAGTGCATCCTCAGTAAATAATGAACATTAGATTTTATCAGTAATTTAGGACAACTATACAGCTTCAATTTACTTTAATTTTCAAACTGAGATAGGTACAGAATGCTAATTTGAGATAACACTTAAATATTTAATATATTATAAATTGATATTTTTATTATGTTTAATGGCTATGAATAAAAAATTTTCACAGGCAAAAGACATTCTCTTGATATGGCAGAGGAATTAAACGCCAATTTAATTTCAAACTTATGGTGATTAAAAGACACAAACATATTTTATACAGTGAAAAATAAAACTGTAGAATTATATAGCTCACTTTAAGTACCATTTCACTTTACCTATAAAACTACATCTTTGAAAATCTGTAATCGAAGTGTCTTTCATCACGGTCATAAAATTAACTTCTCTGAAGTCAAAAAAGAACGCCATGTGACAGCTATCCTTACTGCACTCTAGAAGAATGTGTCAAAGTTACAGACTAGAGGGGATTTCTGATAACTGGCAAGCTTCTAGTAATTATTTTTATAATCAGTTTAACCTATTTTAAGATGCAAGTATATGGCTAGATGATTCAATGGGTTACTGGACTTCACCTCCAGAAATCTGGTTAATAAATTTTGACTACACTATGGTTGTCTAGATCATAGACATTTGTCCACAGTGTAATACAACATTTTTAAGCACAATTGCCAATTCATGCTCAGGGGAAACCTAGAATTTGACTAGCCAAAATGTTTCAGGTCTTGACTGAAGTGCAGATGCGGAAGCTTATGCAGCAAATGTACAGACTGTAGGCTTGATTCTAAACAGTGCTATATCACATCTTCCTTTCAAAAACAGTTCAAATTCACTCCCTGATGCTGTTTTATACAGGAAGAGTGGATGACTCAGTGGTTTAGTAATGCAATATGGAGTCCGTCTGTGATATTGAACCATATTTCTAGCCCTCAGGAACCTTCCCTCTCTCAACAGTTAGAGAGAAAGTGGAGGGAAAGAAGAAAGATCCTTCCCTTCCCACCAGAGCAGTCTGACGTGGAGAAATGAAAAAGATGGAGCTGCAAAGTCACAAAATAATCAGGTTTTCCTCATGACATTGTATCACCAATAAGTCACTGATGATGGACAAAATACAATATGAAGATGGTTATTTTTTGGCTCTCAGAGACACTATCTGATGACAAAGTAGTTCTCCAGCTCTTAGAAACTGAGAATTATTAACTTATCAGTTTCTAATTGGCCCAAGCTGGTACTGACTTTAACCCTTCACCATCTGCTGAATGTTGGTGGCCTGTATAAAATAATTTGGTATTCTTACCTAAGCGTCCCTGTCACAAAGTCACATTGGGCTCCCTTCTTGGCATACTACGAGTCCAGTGAGTGAATGGGCATGAAGATTGAACTATCCTTCCATTTTAGAAAGGAAATAATTAAATTGTAATGGTGAGGCACGTATCAGAGATTGCACTCCGCTTCACAAGTTTACTTTTTCTAATTTAATAGGCAAACAGAAAAAACATGCGAAGTGTGCAGTGCAAACATTCTTTGGTTTACTCATAAAATAGAAGACATATCAAACAGCAAAAAAAATTGTCAATTAAATACATTGCAAAATTCTTTATAAGCTTCCCCACAAAAATTCCTCAGGTGTTTGAAATGTTTTAGCACATTACAGTGTTTGGAGAGTCACATATTTTTTGTACCAGTGAAAAGAACTAGATAAAAAAATTTGATTTAATCTGTGGTATTGTAAATGCCATTTCTCTATTTGTTAAACAGTTGTTACTATATGTAACCCAACAACATAAGCTCACTATATACAAAGCAAACCGGTGTGGAATTTATTTAGCCTTCAGATGCTTATGTTATCTAAATTCACATTACCATATACGTTATCTTAATGTGCAGAAATACATCGACCCTTACGTTTTCAGAAGAGGATGGATATAGTATCAGGACTCCCATGTTAATTAATGAGCATTCTCAGCTCGCTTACTGCATTTTATCTTTTAATTGCACATGGGAGTTTTAAAATTCTGAAACAGAATTATACATCACAGGTGCTTTCCTCTATCACACACTATTCAGTCTGTAGAATGCATTTTCCAAACCAGGCTGAATTATTGTAGTTTACTGTTCCTGAAATAATCAAACTTAACAGGCATCAGAGTTGATCTGTAAGGGTCACTTGGTAGGTTTTCAAATCTAACTGATTTTCATTACTAGACTGCAGATTAACAATGCAGTTCAAATGCTGTAAAAAGTATCAGGGATATGACATGACAACTGTAAAACTGAATTGTTCATAAAAGCAGCACAAGGAAGCTGTTATCTACACATATACATAGAGCACATGTGAATTATAAATGCATCAAAATATATATTTTCTTTTTAACATGAGTTAAAGAAATTACAGAATGTACCATCACCATGCTAGTCTGATACAAAAAATAGCCTTTTGATGATTTATAAATATTACTCTAAATGTAGAATTACATACTTGGATTGTTTGACTATATATAATTTCATTTTTATCATCTACTTCACAAGAGTCTTCCTCTACTTGAGCAGCTCTGTTTCATAACCTTTATCTAGCCGTTTCCTTGGACAAAGCACACTAAAGCAGGATTGTTTGAAGTCTTTGTTCCAGGTGGACTGGGAATAGCAATAGATGGCTCATAATACTCAGTTTGGTAAAGATTTTTCTGACGCATCTGTTATATTAAAAAAAACCTACTTTTGTATGGTCCCTTATTCCTTCATAAATCAGCAGTGCTCCTTCTACAAATTATACATGAGCAGTCAACTTTAATGCGAGTACTTATATGTTTCCCTCATCTAGCATTTTGTTGACACCATCACAGAGTTTCTGCAAGTGGGGCTTATAAGGTCCAAAGGGATTGTATAAGGCAGCCAAAAATTCACAATCAGAGAAATGATCAAACACGTTGTTGACACGTCCATGTGATTTTGCAGTTAGGTGGCGTTGGATGATTTGATGAAGTATCTCCCTACAATCATTCAACAATTTGGACAAAAAAATCCTGTCAAAGGTATAATCCACCTGATGGAAACTAACCACGGTTTTAGCCAGCTGATGAACCTTCTTCTTAAACTTCTCCATCAGTGCTATTTCATCCTGATTAAACTGGTTATTCCTGTAGAGGATTGCCAATTTGAGGACTGTTTTGATGAGATTTTTAATGATCTTTTCTGCTTCTTTCTTGTTTTGAGTGTATTCCCTTGTCACTCTGTAGAGCTCATCTAAAACATCACTGCTGGTGTCGTCTATCAAGGTAGTCGCTATTGATTTGGATACCATTTTGCCCAGGATCTTCTTCTGGGCCTGAATGGCCAAGTTTTTGGAATTGAAGATATCTGTAGCCACTGGAAAAAAACAGAATACAATCACTAGATCATTACAGGCACATTATTGACAGTGTGTTAAAGAATATTTTCCTGCCCACGTCCATTTATTTTACAGTTGGCATACCATATTCCTTCAAAAGTAATGGAATTAATCATCAAAAATGTGTGAAAACTGCAGTTTCGGTTCATAGACTTCCTGTGGCTCTTGGCATGATTTGTGTAGGTTTGCATTCACTGTGTTTGTTTTGGGTTTGAATGAACACAAAAAACTAAATGAAACTCAACCAAAATGGATGAACATAAAGGCCTAGATAAAGTGAATAAACACGTGTGAACACAACAACAGTACAGATTTTGCTGGGACACAAACTGGGTTCTGGCTGCACTCCCCTATAGTTTTAGCCTGTCTGAAAGGAAACCCTTCATCTGTTTACATTCGTTTCACATACAGAAGGTTTTCTTTGCAAACACAGGACTGGATTTTTTTTTTTTTTTTAATAAGATGAAAGCATAGATTCTGCAGATGCCCATGGGCAAAGCTCTGCATTTGGAAAAGAAAGTTTCCTACTAACCATGTGTATATATGTTCAGATACACAGTTGCCAGCACATATAAAGGGTATTTGTTCAAAGGGGCAGTTGTTAAGCTATAAAACTATATTTCCTCCTTCATGACATCTTTGAAAAACTCACAACAGAATCCCATTCTAGGATTTGGAAAGCTTCCAGCCCACTTAATGAAAATGTAACCACATTCTGTACAGTTAATTAATTAAAAATCTTAGATCATTTGAATATATCTTTTTAAAGAGCTAGTTCTTACCAGATGAGGCTACTGAAGTACCAAAGAACTCATTGTTAGCTATTTTGGGAGAAGTAATCAAGCTCAGAAGACAAACAGGCTTTTCTAAACCATGTGGGTCGGAGAAGCAGCTAAGGATCATAACTAGCCAATTAGAAAAGTGAAAAATACTTTTCTCAACAGTTTTTATATTTTTAAAATTCACAAATAAATCTGTGTTACTATTTAAATAAAAACAATCAAGATATTTAAAAAATCATCAATATGAGAAGCCACTAGCCAGTGCTTAGGATAGTAGAGATCTATTTTTATCAAGTAAAGATGAGCTTCCTTTGAATTATTATTGCCACTTTACTATAACAAAAATAATTAAAACCACATCCCCCATGTTTCCTAAATGCTCCCTGATCTCCTTCTCACCAAACCAGGAATATTGTCCTTCCCTGGCTTTATTAGTTAAGTCCACAAATCTCAATGATTTCTGTTGTTCCACAAATTTATACAGATTTCTTCTGCTTTAATAGGAGCACTATGATGGCTTACAAACTATCTTTCCAACTCTTCAGGAATGAAAAAGCAAAAACAAAAATTTATTTCATGTTTTCCTCTTTGGATTTATACAAATGCTAAAATGGGCATTTGTCCAGATGCTATAGCCACCCTTACCTTAAAACTATATTACAAATTATACCTCAATATAACGTAAAGAACTTGCCACTAGCAAGCACCCCTCTTCAAATCAGCCTCTAACCATTTCCTACACCTACAAACCCAGCCATTAATGGTTTGACACTCCAAAACCCCACAAAGAGAACTTTTCAAAAACAAAGTCAAGTCATAATTGAACATTTGACTTTTTCTTAAAAAACAAAATCAAAACACAAAGACCCAGCCTTAAACATATTATGGTGGTGTTAGTAAATAAAGAGTTCTCACTTTCATATGAATGTCAGATTCTGAATGGTTGCCCTATATGTTATTAAAATGCTGGGGCTATGTCGCGTGTACTACTTTCTATACATCTACTTTAGTGCTGTTAGAGTACAAGTCAACTTTTATTTCTTTAATTTGTCATCAATCCACAAGTTTTGATCCGGCTGTCAAATACAAACTCTGTATCTTAAAAAAAAAGTTATTCTAAAACCCAGTTGGGTTATGGACATTTATTTCTTTGTTTCTCTCTACCTTTATCAATACCAGAAAAAGAATTGAAGAATTAAAATGCAATTTATTTACAAAGCAAGTACTTAAATAAAACTGAGTTTAAGCACTGAGAGGAATCAGTCTTCAAAGTAAAGACAAAATTTCCCTTGAGAAAGTTAAAATTTTACTTACTGTTCATCAACAAGTAGAATTACAACTTTTACTGAGATGGTGACGCCAAAGTCATGTTTCAGGTATAGTCACAATGTGTATGAGGTGAAGGCTGGACTGGTAGCTTGTTAATTCAATTTAAACACCAATACTTTATTGTAGTACCCTAATATACTCCCCTCAAATAGCATCGGAATCTGATACGGATTTAAAAAATGTTCATCCTCTCTCTGTGACAATCTCATAAAAGCATTTTTTTCTGAACTACCTTTCTTTTCAGCCTGAATTGCTCCATTACACTTTGGCAACTCAAAGTGCAAAACGTACAGTGAAGTAGTTTCACTTCCTTGAAAGGAAAGCTTAAAGGAAATTGCATTGCTGAGCAAGCAATGTAACATTAATAGCCGTTACTGGTAACTGACATCTGGAACAATGAACAAAAATATAGAAAGAACAAAGGTAAAGTAGCTTAGACAGGGCATGCTTGGTTCTTTGGAAGGGACCCCTATCTTCTGTAGCCAAGTGCTTATTTCCTGATTTCCTATCCATTCAAACTAAAAATGAACTTATTTGAACAAAACAAACATGTTTAAAGGCCCAAACTAAAATCAGATTTTTGATTACCCAAACTAGGCCTGCAGTATATTAACAGAGCAGTTATTAAATATATTTCCTATAGGTTTGCATTAGCGATGCGTATGAAGCAAACCTCCAGATCTCAGCCTCTAAACTTTCTGGGGAAGGTTTGAAATCTGAAGTTTAACTTTTTTAGCCGGGGCCACATCTCTAGTTAATGCATATCCTAATACACTGGTTTAATTATCTTTTGCCCTTGGCTGTAAAACTTATTTGACTTTCAATCCATTAACAAAAGATGGCTTCCAAAACGTTCAATCATTAGAAATCCAATAAGATAACACTGGGAATGATTTTTTTTTTATTGTAGTAAATATATTTGTAGAGGGAATACAGGATATGTCCATTAGCACCTCAAGACCATTCAAGAAACTTTTCAAAAAGCCAGATTCCAAAGCAAATAGGTTTTTCACTCTAGCCTGCAGAGTATAAAGGAACAACAACAACAACAACAGAGTAATCGCTGGCTGAACATTGCATGCTGAAAGAACCCATTTCAAGAAATGTGGCAACTGATTTCCTGCCTGTCTTCCTGCATGGACAAGTGCATTTGCCGCAGTATTGCTGTGGGTTTGAATCATGTTACAACCTTTGCACAAGATTAGGATCTTACATTCTTAGTAAAACAGACTCCTAGAGTGAGGGTCACTGTCTTACCCCTGAGGGGAACCTACTTGTAAACAAGTGGGTGGAGCAGTACTGTTAGTGCCAAGTGTTCAAATATCACAAGTGGCTTGAATTTATGAAATTTAAAAGCAATATTTATTTATTTATTATTTTCTTATTTATTATCTGCTGGGTTTTGAGCCTTTAAGGTTTATGTTTGCAAGCAATAATAAGCACTAGAAATAATAATAAAAAAAGTACTGAGGCCATCATCTTATCACATGACTCCAGCAAAATAAAAGCCACCAAATATCATTAAACTTGTGATAAAATTGCAGAAGTTGATAACACTGCAGGAGCAGCTTCTGACAGATGAGTGGATAAAATTTGCAGCAGGCAAAAGTAGTCAATCCTGTGTGTATTCCCAGAACCCTGTGTCTGCCACACATTTCACTATGCACTGATCATAAAGATAAAAATATAAAAGAGGCAATAGAGTACAGATTTCTCAAATATTAATAAGGCAGCCTGATGTTTTGAACTCTGCTACCATAACGTATAGCTTCTTCCTAATTAGTGTCACATTTTCTAAGGCTTTTGATGTTATCTTTTTAACAAAAGACTTGATGCTTAGATTCTAATGTGCAATAAATACTACAGATCATATCTTGGGTGCAAGCATGTTAAATTTAGCTCTTTTTTTTAAAAAAAAAAAAAAAGCTCAAAACATTCTTTAATGTACTGCAGCAGTTCCCAGACTGTGGTCCTCGGAACACATGCCAGTGATCTGCAGCAAGCTGGCTGGCACTAGTGCTCCTTGTTTTCAGGTGCTTCTACGGGTGTTCAGAAGCAGCTGAAAACAAGAAGCCACCCTAGCTGCTTTTACAAAACTGATACTACAGAGGAGAGGAAACAGGAGTCAGCCTCATGGAACAGATCCAGCAATGGGACTGGAGCTGCCAACCAACAGTAGGAGAGAAAAGGGACTGAAACAGCCGAACAGAATATCCAGTGGAACAGAGGGAGGAGAGGACGAGTTAGCTTGGACAGTCAGTCCAGGGGAGAAGGAAACTACAGAACAGAAGTAAGAGCAAGGAGAGAGAAAGGAATACAACAGATATGAGGGGAATATCAAATGAAAAGCAAAAAAGAGCAACTAACTTATTTCAAAAATGACAAAGCAATAACCTTCATAAAATGCCTTCCTAATATCAAATGTCTCCAGATAGGCAATTATTATGGTAGGCACAAGGAAGTTACGTGATGGCTATAGGAGATGTGGCACGTCCACAAGGTAATGACTCTGAAAAGATGATCTATACTTAGAATACATTTTAAGATGAGAAGGCACCAGGGATTTCTGGCCTAGTGGATGGGGAGAAGCAGGCGATGTAATACATCTTGATTTTAGTAAAGATACTGACACAGTCCAAACATGACAATCTCTGAGGAAACCAGCGAAATGCAGTCTAGGTGGAATTACTAGAAGGTGGGTAAACTACTGCTAGAAAGATTGTACTGAGAGTAGTTATCAATGGTTCTCTGACAAACTGGGAGGGCATATCTAGTGGGGTCCTGCAGGTCCTGGGTCAAGTACTATTCAATATTTCCATTTATGGCTTCAATAACGAAGTGAAGAGTATGCTTATAAAATTTGCAGATGACACCAACCTGGGATACATTGAAAGTACTTTAGAGAACAAAATTATAATTCTAAAGGACCTTAATAAACTGGAGAATTGGACTAAAAATCAACAAGATGAAATTCAGTAAAGATAAGTGTAACAATTTGCACTTAGGAAGGAAAAATCAAATGCACAAATACAAAATGGAGCCTAACTGGCTGGGCAGTAGTACTGCTAAAAGGATCTAGGTGTTATAGTGGATCACAAACTGAACATGAGCCAACAATGTGATGCAGCTGCAAAAAAAAGGCTAATATTACTCTGGGGTGTATTAAAAACAGTATTATGTTCAAGACGTGAGGAAATTGTTCCACTCTACTTGGCACTGGGGAGGCCTCAATTGGAGAACTGTGTCCAATTTTGGGTGCCACACTTTAGGAAACACGTGGACAAATTGGGGAGAGTTCAGAGAAGAGCAACAGAAATGATAAAAGATTTAGAAAATCTAACCTAGGAGGAAAGGTTAAAAACTGGGCACATTTAGTGTTCAGACAATAACTGAGGGGGAACTTACTAACAGTCTTCAAATAGGGCAAGGGCTGTTATAAAGAGAATGATGATCAGATCTCCATATCCACTGAAAGTAGGACAAGGAGCAATAGGCTTAATATGCAGCAAGGGAGATTGAGGTTACATATTAAGAAAAACTTCCTAAATATAACGATAGCTAAGTAAACAGAACGATAGCCAAGACATTCCAGAAGACTGGAAAAGGGTAAATATAGCACCCATCTATAAAAAGGGAAATAAGGACAACCTGGGGAATTACTGACCAGTCATCTTAACTTCTGTACCTAGAAAGATAATGGAGCAAATAATTAAGCAATCAATTTGCAAACACCTAGAAGATAATAAGGTGATAAATAACAGTCAGCACAGATTTGTCAAGCATAAACCTGATCGCTTTCTTTGACAGGTTAACAAGCCTTGTGGATAGGGGGGAATGGTAGATGTGGTATATCTTGACTTTAGTAAGGCTTTTGATACTGTCTTGCATGACCGTCTCATAAACAAACTAGGGAAATACAACCTAGATGGAGCTACTATAAGGTGGGTGCATAACTGGTTGGAAAATCGTTCCCAGAGAGTAGTTATCAGTGGTTCACAGTCATGCTGGAAGGGCATAACGAGTGGGGTCCCGCACGGATCGGTTCTGGGTTCAGATCTGTTCAATATCTTCATCAATGGTTTAGATAATGGCATAGAGAGTACACTTATAAAGTTTGCAGATGATACCAAGCTGGGAGGGGCTGCAAGTGCTTTGGAAGATAGGATTAAATTATTAAAAATTCAAAATGATCTGGACAAACTGGAGAAATGGTCTGAAGTAAATAGAATGAAATTCAATAAGGACAAATGCAAAGTACTCCACTTAGGAAGCAACAATCAGTTGCACACATACAAAATGGGAAATGACTGCCTAGGAAAGACTACTGTGGAAAGGGATCTGGGGGTCATAGTGGATCACAAGTTAAATATGAGTCAACAGCGTAACACTGTTGCAAAAAAACCAAAAATCATTCTGGGATGTATAGCAGGAGTATTGTAAGCAAGACACAAGAAGCAATTCTTCCGCTCTATTCCACACTGATTAGGCCTCAACTGGAGTACTGTGTCCAGTTCTGGGCACCACATTTCAGGAAAGATGTGGACAAATTGGAGAAAGTCCAGAGAAGAGCAACAAAAATACTTAAAGGTCTAGAAAACATGACCTCTGAGGAAAAATTGAAAAAATTTGGTTTGTTTAGTGTGGAGAAGAGAAGACTGAGAGGGGACATGATAACAGTTTTCAAGTACATAAAAGGTTGTTACAAGGAGGAGGGAGATAAATTGTTCTTCTTAACCTCTGAGGATAGGACAAGAAGCAATGGGCTTAAATTGCAGCAAGGGAGGTTTAGGTTGGACATTAGGAAAAACTTTCTAATTGTCAGAGTGGTTAAGCACTGGAATAAATTGCCTAGGGAGGTTGTGAAATCTCCATCATTGGGGATTTTTAAGAGCAGGTTGGACAAACACCTGTCAGGGATG
The DNA here is from genome assembly GCA_037349315.1 of Chelydra serpentina. Classification (NCBI taxonomy): domain Eukaryota; kingdom Metazoa; phylum Chordata; order Testudines; family Chelydridae; genus Chelydra; species Chelydra serpentina. Next base: position 38,498,599 of record JBAIAC010000042.1, read on the forward strand.
GTCTAGATAATACGTAGTCCTGCCTTGAGTGCAGGGGACTGGACTAGATTACCTCTCGAGGCCCCTTCCAGTTCTATGATTGTAGAACCATACTCATTCCATGTAATGGACTAAGTTACCAAAGGAGTTTTTCCAATCCTTTAATCACTCTTGTGGCTCTTATCTGAAGTCTCTCCAATTTGTCAACATCCTTCTTGATTTGTGGACACCAAACCTGGACATAGTATTCTAGTAATGGTCATACCAGTGTCACATACCATACTATCTCCCTACTTCTGAGTATTCCCCTATTTATACATCCCCCCTATTTATACATCCAAGGATCACATTAGTACTTTTAGCCACTGTGTTGCACTGGGATACTCCTGAGGGCATTCTGCACCTAAAGATTCTGTGCCAAAAAATTAAAAACTCTGTGCACAATATTTTAAAATTCTGCAAGTTTTATTTGTCAATAAATAAATGCAGAGGTTCCAGCATGGCAGTGGGGAGCACAGGCCACTGGCTGCACAAAGTTGAGAGATCACCCTGCAGCCTCCCCACCCCCGGGACACAGACTTAACAGTGAGGCTGCATCCGACCCTGACACAGCACAAGGCCTGGGTCTGCCCCAGAAAAACTCTGGGTCCCTGCTCCTCTGTGCCAGGCATGCAGCTAGTTGGGGGTCAGTGGTGTAGGGGTCTGGATGTGGGAGCTCAGGGTGGGCGTTTGAGTGCAGGGAGCTCATGGGGGTTGGTCTGGGTGCAGGAATGGGGTTTTGGAGGCAGGTGGTTTGGTGCAGAAAGCTCCAGATACAGAGATTGAGGTTCAATGGGGTGGGGTTTCTGTATGGCGGGCTAGAGGTTTCTGGGTGTATGGGGTGAGGCTTGGCAAGGGTGTCTAGATATCGGCGGTCCGGATGCATGAGGTTTGGGCGGATGAAGGAGCAGCTCCCCATCCCCCCGTAGCTGAGAAGCGATGGGGGCATGAAGCAGGGGAGAATGCTGAACTTCCTGCAGCTGGGGGAGGTTTCTGGGGGTGGGTCTGATACAGCTCCAACCACTCCTTGCAGGGGAAGAGGAAGTCCTATCCTCTCCTACCTCCAGCTCAGCTGGGACTAGCAGTTGATCCCAGCTCAGGGTAGGAGCCACTGGCTGGGGTGTCCACAGCCCTGTGGTGATTTACCTCTCTGCCAGCTGCCTGAAACTATGTACCTGTGCAGCTAGGGAGTGGTGCATGACTGCTCTTGCAGCTTCCCTTTGTTTCCCTGTCAGAAAGTCATTTTTCTGCAGGGAAGCAAAGAAATCTGCAGGGGACATGAATTCTGCGCAGGTGCAGTGCCGCAGAATTCCCCCAGGAGTAACTGGGAGCTCACGTTCAGTTGATTATCCACCATGACCCCTAAGTCTTTTTCAAAATCACTGTTTTCCAGAATACGGTCTTCAGTCCTGTAAAGATAGAATACCTCTTTATTCCTACATGTATAAACTTACATTTTGCCCTATTGAGATGCATAGTTTAATTGAGCCCAGTTTACAAAGTGATCCCTATCGCTCAGTATCTGACATGTCCTCTCTGTTATTTACCACTCTCACAATCTTTGTGTCATCTACAATTCTCATCAGTAATGATTTTATATTTTCTTCTATGTCACTGAAAATGTATTAAGTACGATAGGGTCAAGAATTGATCCCAGCAGGACCCCACTAGAAAAACAACAATTCAATGATGATTACCCATTTACAATTACGTTTTGAGACTACGTTAGCCAGTTTTTAATCCATTTAACATGTACCACGCTGATTTTGTATTGTTCTAGTTTCTTAATCAAGACATTGTGTAGTATCAAGTCAGATGCTTTATAGAAGTCTACGTATATTAAATCAACATCAGTAGCTGAAAGTCCATGCTGTCACACTGGTGTGATTCATAAATCTGAAAATGGCTGAGAATTCAAAAACTGGATGATAACAGATCACACATTCCAGTGATGACTGAACTTAGTGATATAATAAACAAAAACAACTCTCCACCATGCTTGTAGCTGTTTCCATTGCTTCGAACTGATTCCACAGACATAATAAGCTTCAGAGTGACACAGATTGACTCACAATCCTGGAATCTTCATTTCTGTCCCAAAGAGGACACAGTTCTCACTCCCAATGGACCAGATTCATTTAGGAGCTGGTACATACCCTTGTGGGACCCCCAGAGACGGAAGGTCTACTGGGAGAAGTGGTTGCAGTTGTGCAAATCATTCACAACTTCAGCTGCACTGGAGAGGTTGTCTTACAGTATTAGCACAATCCAAAAAATGGGCAGTGTTGGCTGGAAAAGGTCTGACACCACGGATACACTGAATCAAAAGCCTCAAATTCCTGCTGTAAACTAGAGCTTCTCTTCCCCCCAACATCAACCCTGAGGGAGGGCACTGGCGGTTAACACCTCTTCCCTTCCCAGAGGTTTAATCCATTCTGAGTTACCCATCACTTTCTAGGCCCCCTGTAACTCTCAACTCTCCAAGCCAGCACTTTGGCCCCAAGCCCCTAAAAATAAAGAGCTGTAAATCATACCCATCTCTATAGAAAAATGTTCAATTCCACTCATTTCTCTCCTATGCACCTTGCCACTCACACCTTTATAAAGAGCAAGTGTTTTATTTAGTACTTTTTTCCTAGGAAAATATTCAGATTTCTATGTGAATGTCAGTTTTAGTTAGAAAAAATAAATGTTTAAACCAAGTTTTTTAAATGCATGAAATGTTTCTGGCCCCCGATCTGGGAGTTTATCATTATGTACCTTGGGCAACTTTTAAAAGATTCTTGCTACAACTTTTCCCCATGTAGTGCTATAAAAATGCTGATTAGTCAAGCAATTTATAATCATTTTAATATTTACACTGAAAGACCTGGAACAAGAAACTAATCTCAGGCCCCGAAGCCTAAGATAAATAGCAAACAAGAGGTGTTGCATGGACATAGTTTGCAGAGTACAGAAGTGGGTTATCCCACCTCTTGGAGCATAAAGGCTGCTAGCTAATTCATTGCTCAAGTGGTTCCAACTGCGCTGCCTCAGGAGGATTCTCAGGATCAGCTGGGAAGACCAACGCACGAATATCAGCGTTTTTTTCTGCAGCCAACATCAGCAGTACAGAGGCACAGCTCATGAAACACCACTCCGCTGGGCTGGCCACTGTGTACGTATGCCTGACACATGCCTCCTGAAGCAAGTACTCTTCTCTCAGTTAAGTCAGGGAAGAAGGGCTCGCGGCGGGCTGTGGAAGCGCTTCAAAGACATACTGAAAGTACACCTTAAAAAGGGAGACATCAACCCAACAAACCGGAAGGACTCGGCACGGAACAGAACACAGTGCTGCCACACCATTCAGCAAGCCACAGCTCACTTTGAGGAGAGCAGACGTGCTCATGAGACAGAAGCGACAAAGGAGGAAAGAAAGGGCACAACAGTCCAGCCAACAACTACGTCTCCTCCAAGATTATACCTGTGACTTCTGTGGGAAAATCTGCAGGGCACGAATTGGGCTCCTCAGCCACTTAAAAACCCACCAATGAACCCCTTGGCAGACATCATCCTCGCACTGAGGGATAGCCGAAGAAGACTGGATAAGGCCATGCAGTCAGCTGTGTCAGCTGCACAGGAGGTAAACAAAAGAAAGTAAGTCTGGCAAACTCCCCTCAGAACAGAGAGTTGTAGAGGGAAAGAAACAAACAAAAAAAAGTCTCCAGAACAATAACATGGATAACATACCCTAGTGTGTCTCAAATGCGGCCACCATGGCTGCATCGCATGTGGCCACCATGGGCTTTTCTTGAGGTCACAGCCTCCGGGGCTGTAATTGTTGGGGAAGGGCAAAGCAGCAACCACCCCCCGTCCCTGTTGCTCCTGGATAAGTGTATCCAGTTGGCTTGATGTTGGCTGCTAAGGCTGCAAGCAGGGGTTGGGCCCTGCCCGCTCTGGAGACATCTGGGACACAATGCTGGAGCAGCCACCTGGTGAGTTCCCAACCTTCTCAGGAGCGGTGAGGCTCAGGGTTTGGGCTTCAGCCCTGGGGTGGTAGGGCTGCAGGCTCTGGCTACGGGGATTCAGATTCTGGCCCCTGACTGTCTCTCCCAAGCCCCCATCCAGAGCTTACTTTGTCCCCCAGTTTGCCAGGGCTGTGTAAGGGCTGGTCTACACTAACCCCCCAATTCGAACTAAGATACGCAACTTCAGCTACGTGAATAACGTAGCTGAAGTCGAACTATCTTAGTTCGAATGAAAACGTACTTACCCGGGGTCCACACGCGGCGCGCAGGCTCCCCCCGTCGACTCCGCCTACTCCGTTCGTCGAGCAGGATTACCAGCGTCGACGGGGGAGCACTTCCTGGTTCGATTTATCGCGTCTAGACAAGACGCGATAAATCAAACCCAGAACATCGATCCGACGCGTCCGACGCAACGGGTAAGTGTAGACCTACCCTAAGTCTGCTGTGAAAAGTGATATTTGTATGTTTGTTATTGAGATATTGGTATGTTAATACCACTTTTAACAACAAACTTTCTAGCTAGCAATAAATAAATTACAACGATTTGGACATGTATATGTGCATATTTATTTGTTTGGGGGCAAAGTGTGAGAGTGGTCACCAGCTCTTGCTGGCACATTCTGAGACCACCAAAACATTTGTCCGGAGAACCCCTGCCCTATATCCTCTTTTTCGTAGGATGCTAGAAGGGAAAGTGTTATCTCTTTGCCAATGGGTTCACAAAGTCATATGCAACATATGGTTGTTGCAACAGAAAATGCCTTAGCTTGGCTAACTAGCTGGATACAAATGATCTCTGACTAAAGGGAAGAGTCAGTTGCCAGGCAAACAAAAAGCCCCAAGAAGAGTATGTGTGGTGGGGAGGAGTGGACGGGGTGGTGGTGGTGGTGAATGATGCTATTCCAAACAAGAATGTCTGTATAGGGTTTTGCTGCCCCATGAGAGCAATCTGCACCAACAAGTTATTCTGGTTTTACATGCCTGAGCTTTCCACAGCCACCCCCTGTATCACATGATATATATCGTAGCTAGTTAGGAGATTCACAAAGCCTTTTTAAAGGCTTGCCGCCTCTTCCCACTAGAAGCCATGGGTGTTTTTATTTACACTGCCTTGACAAGAAGAAAACAGTTCAGATGTAATACTTTTTTATATACATAGGGTTACTGTTATAGAGCCACATTCTAAAATATACTGCATACTTGAAAAACAAAGAAGGCTGACCCAGTCTCACAGAATAGGGTGATGAACGTAGACTGGCATTTTACTCCTTAGCCACCATTTGTCTCCTTTCTTGGAATGCAGCAACAGGTGCTGTGACATTAAATATAGATCCAATATATTTCAGCTGTTGGACTGGTCTAAGTAGGCAAAAGACAGGTGCTTCTCTGCACCTATATCTGCATGTGCAGATCTGCGTTTGCCAGGCGCACACATGTATGCCACAGTCCACGCTGACACTACAAAGGTGTTTGATAAGATTAAATGTGCATCAGTCATTTCTGTAGAACAAACAGAATGCAATCCAGATACTGTAATAATGTATGCAGCCTCATAAGTGCATATTGAACTGTATAATAGGTCACCCGTGTCAGAGTAAAGGGTCCCTATCCCGAAGGGCACAAGAAACAAGCAAACAGGACAGGACAAGACAGAACATACTCCAAGTGGAGTTTGGTCATTACAGCTAGAATGCTTGATCAAACAGAGTTATTTAAAGAATATCTAAGGAGGAGAGGTCTTGTTATATATTAATAGGAACGTAGTCATGGTGTACGGACTTTCATGCACAAAAGGGAACTAGGTATGGGAACAGGAGTCAAAGGCAGTGACAAGAGACAAGATCAGGCAGAGCAAAAGGAGCAAGTGAGTTCAGGAGTCTTGGACAGAGATGGAGACAAGCAATGCGAAGGAGAAACTTGCACTTGATACAGAAAATAAGTTGGAGGCAAGGGAAAGGCCAAAGACTATCAGATACAAAGCCCATGTGGCAAGAATATAAATTAACTGACAGCTGAAATTTGAACTGACTGGAGATCGTGGGGACAAAGATGACATGAGGCACAACAGAGAGAAGGTGGCTGCAATAATCATAACAACAACAGACTAGTAAATTGAAAATCAGAAAGGAAAAGGGATATATTTTGGAAATGATGTAGAGATAGCTGCAGCAGGATCTGACAAATGACTAGATGTAAAGAAAGAGGAGTTAACAAATGACAACAAGATTGTGAGAATAGAAAACAGCTGTTAAATTAACCAGAACATTTGATCTTAAAGCAAATTTGAAAATGTCAAATTTTTATTTTCCCTCAGTTGCATTCTTGGTTCTGTGACTTCCTCCATGTCACGCTGTACAATTGCAAGAGTTTGTTTCTCTATTACTGTACCAATCTCACTTCCTTCATTCTCCTTCTCCTTCAAAAAAACCCATACCTATTTCATAAAGCACTCAAGCTGTAGTCACCATGCTTTGCTGGGTGTGTTTTGTCTTGTCCTCTGCATTGCAACTGCCAAGAAATTAGTCCAAATTTTCAATCATCTATTCAGTGACTGCAACCATTTCCTCTCCCCAATTCCCTCACTCCCATCTGTCATTCCAAAACATACCCTACTGCACAGTCCACCTCTCTCATCTCACCCTCTGCATTGCTGCTCACCTTTTCCTCTGGCTTGTCTTATCCCTTAGCCCTTTGATTCAAAGCTAATGGTCAAAACAGCTGTTTAATTGACCAAAACATTTAAAATATTGTATTTTTTTAAACAACACTGTTTTAAGTGTTTGATTCTGAGTAGTTTAAAATGAAAGTTGAATTTTCTCAGTCCTAATGGCTGTTAAGACTGTCAAACTAGTGATTTCCTCTGTTTTTTTTAAAACACTATATTTTACTTCCTCGGGGTGTGATTACTCCTAATTTACACTAGCATAAATGAGAGATCTAACAAAAGCTAGAAACTTAGGTGAAAGGAAAATTAGGCTCCTAATATTTTCAGAGACTCATGCTTCTGTGAAATTAGATACTGTGGTTGAATATCTTTTATGTTATACTGTAGTCAAAAAGCAGTATTATTATAGAATCTTTATTGAATAGTAATAGCACTAAAATATCCTATTTAATTGTAAGCTTAGCAAACGTGTTTACTATTTAAATTTTGGACCCGCCCTATGGTTAAGTACTTTGCACTGATGCCTGAGAGATTAACTCTTATTACATAAACTGGTATGGATGGTGAGCACTGCAGAGGTCAAATGCCTAGCCCTTGTGCTTTGCACTGTTCCATAGTAATACATATGGCCAAGCATGTAGCAGTATTCATGAACTATGAAGGGAGTCCCATACAGACTTTAGTCAAGGATGGTTGCAGCAGTTTGTGATCCTGGGGGTTATGATGGGAAAAGGTGATTTGGAAGAAAACACTTGAATGCTGGAGAAGGATAAGTCCTCTACTGATGACAAAAAAAACCTATTGATCTAAAACTTAAATTAGTGAAATGACATTTTTGCAGTGCCTATGTATTAATAGCTTGCCTTACCTTCACCATGAGGTATTACCATCCTCTTTCTCTATAACATTCATTAAGTGGTAAATGAAATCACAGCAGATTGATCAATGCCTAAACGCCACAAATGCAATAATTTATGTCTTGCGACTGCTCATAATATTGATTGCTTGTTGTAACACAATTTTAGTTTAAACCTACATTAAAAGCAAATTTTGAGTGCCTTTACTGTACCAGGGGTTCTACACTTTCTAGGCCTAGCATTACATCAGAAATATCCCCATAGACTAGTCAAACCATATAAATTAACCCCCCCAAAACCAAACAAACCTGGCAGAGATCCATCCTAAGTAAAATAGTGTATAGGAGAAGAGATACTACTCAAATATACAAAATCATATTGTGTCTAATTGATTCCACTGGGACCTTGGGCATCTTGCTAGCAGTCACATATGCATCATTTATCATCACACAGTTTATTCCCTTCAACAGACAGTGTTAAAATGTTTCCATCACAGAAAGTTATAGAAACCCCAAAGCTTTCCCCTCTTTTTTTTCTTTTTTTTAAAAAAAAGCCCAGCAATTTGCATAGGCAAAAGAGAAATAGATCTAAGTCTTCCGCATTAAAAGATCTGATTAAAATACAACTCTGTCACATGTGTCATTTGAGTTGATGTAAAAACTTTCCTTTTATTTTTACAAATGGAAAAACAGTCATATTAAACACTGAAATTTAACATACAGCCATACATGGCAACAACTGCTACTATAGTTTTGTAGATGACTGGCTTTGTGAAATGATTAGTCTCAGTTCCGTCATCCATAAAACAGCAAATATGAACAAATGAAAAATGCGTCTTGGAAAAAGAAACTAGACTTAAATATAACCTATTTCATAACAGTTTAATCTTCACACTTTTCCTTCTGAGACTGATGTAGGCTAAGAGAAGAAAGAAAGCCGCTTAATAAAGAGCCGCATGGAAAAACAACTTAATTTTCTCATATTACAACATAACTATAAACTTACATTTAATGGATGGAACTTTATATCTATTTGCTTTCATAATCCATGACATGCCAGTCACTACAGTAATCACCTTCTTTTTTAAAGAACCTATACGTGGATTGTAAAAATTAAATTTGAGATTAAACTTGGAATAGGTCTTTTTAAAATTATTTATTACTATACTGATTTAAAGGTTCTGGACTTTTTGTGGTTATAGCAGTGGAAAAGAAATAATGATGACAAACATCACTATAGTACATAAGTGAATTTGACAAAACAGTATTGACACGCTGATTAAAAGACTTACACAGGCCTTTGCATCATAACCTTATCTGATTGTTAGCTCCCCAGTCTTACCTTTAACATACTTTGCTCCAGCCAGGCCTCACACAATAGTCATGAATCTTATGAGGCCATTGCTTTTGTCTGCTCTTACTTTGAGTCTAGATTAGCAGTATCGTTAAAGAATACAACCTCCCTGAATTTATCTGCAATGCCACTACTCCGTCTACTTACGTTTCTGTTAAAAATCCACTTCTGCTATGCAATTTAGAGTGAATTGAGCTGTCTTGTTCATAAATTGCCTGTTGCTCCCTAATCCTTTAAACTCCACTTGTCCACTGCCCTTAGACTGTGAGCAGGCTGAGAGCAGACACCATCTCTGAGGGTTTGAAAAAGGGCGTAGGGCACAGTGAGCAATCCCGTAAATAAAACAAAATAGTAGTAAGAAGAATAAAGAAAAACTAAGCCACTAATATAAAGTGTTGCCCTAAATGGAAAACTTGACGTAAGTCAAAATACTGTAGTGTCATCCATAGCTCATGTTGTTACGCATGGGCCAACATCCAAGCAGCTAGCAATGTATAGTATCACATGTGGTGCAATACCTGGGTACAGTGCAGTGAGTTAAGGGGTTGGATCCTGCTTATAATTAATGATGGAATTCTGTCACTCACTTCTTTTTGGGGGAGGACTGAGCCCAAAAGGTTTCGACCTCAATTATAAGTTGTTTTGCCACGTGGATTGAAGTCAGACCCTGAGGAGCAGACTGAAATATAGGCACAATATGTCATCTTCTGTCCTGATTTGCATCTTGTGCTCCCCACAGACTTCAGTGGTATAGGGTAGTGCATAAAACAGGGCAGAACGGATTAACTCACAAAAAGCCATGCACGCCCCCGTTAGGTGCCCATCAAACCACACATCTGAGTGCACAAATGAGCCCGTAGACACAAAAATGCCCATTCATGAACAGAAATATAAGTGTCTGCAAGCACATCCTTTGCATTCAGTTAAAAGGCTATTTTTATTATACAAATGTTCCTCTTTTGTTTTTAAAAAGCATTTTGATTTAAAACAATACGTACACACTACAAGTGTGAAAAATAATACAGCCTAAAGGTAAAAAGTGTCAACACAATGGTGTGGAAGGAGGATGGAGAGTTTGCTTGACTCTCCTGATCTTCAATCCCAAAACATGATTACAGAATCACAACAAATTACAGACTATGGAATGGTATAGGCAGAAAGGATGCATGAGACTGAAAGAGGTAAGATAAGGTGCCTTACACACACCCTGGCATTTTCAAGTACATGTTGTTCAACACTAATTCTTGTTTGGAGTTTGAAAACTGGGCATAAAAGATTCTTCACTTTTATTCAAAAGAGAATCAGTTCATGCAAATTACAATCATTGAGTCTGATTCACCTTGTGTTAATCCACATTTACAACAATATCAATTGATTCAAGTCTGTGAAATTATACTAATGTAAAGCTGAAGTGATGCAGTGGTAAATCTAAGCCAATAATTATAAAACTTAGTTGCTGATTAGAGTTCTAATTATTCTGTCAATTTAGAGAAACCAAAGGCTACAGTCACAGCATTGTCTTTGCAATGCTCTCTCTGTGACCTGAGACAATTCATTTGGCGTCTGCCTCATTTGCTCCAACTGTACAAGGATCTTATGTAACTAGATAAGGGGTGGCATGAAGACTAGTGCTTGCAAAGAGCTCTGTAGATGAAAATGGCTCAGTAGTATTTCACAGGAATGGTATATGGCTAGGATCACTGATTCAACACAGCATTATCCTTTGCTTTCCAGAATAGACAGCTCCTGGAAAATCAGATATACTAGCTCTGTGACATCCAGTGTGTTAATGGAAAAAGTTCTCCTAGGGCAGAAGACAAGATAAGGAAAAATATAAATAAAACCAGTGATTCTTTCCTTGATGCTCTGAAGACTGAAGAACTACTTGGGGAAGCGAATTCCCAGCCTCGTGTGGTTTTCTAGCCTTGATTCTCAGGAGAAACTATCATCTCAAAGAGATGAAAAAGGCCTGTGGGAGTTAAATTAGTACTACCACTGAATCATGCAGTGTTCTCTAGTCACATCATTCTGCTCAAATCCCTTCACTGATTTCGGGCATTTTACCACATCATATTTATGCTCCTCCAACTCATCTTCAAGACCGTAATAATTTTGCCTTGTCTAGATCTCTCATCTTATTTCCTCCAACTTTCCCAGAGCACCTTCCTCCTGTACTCTTTCCTCCTTTCACACTCTTTTACAACTTCTATCATGTTCCCCTTGGGTCTCCGTTATTGGCGTACGAAGGCCCCTTATTAATGACCACTCCCATCTCCTTCATACCCACTTCCTTCCCATCTTCTAGCTCTCTTTCCACAACCTTTCTTTTCTTGAACTAGTGCCCCAGATCTTGCCTTCAATGTGTCCTATGTAGTTTGGACTGTAGTATCTTCAGGCAGGACTGCAGCAATCTCTGTGTGTAAAAACCAGATAAACATATGGCATGACGTAAGTGATATCCAAGTAATAAAACCCACAGCATGGCCTCATTCTTCTCCTCTGCAGTCTGAAGTAGGGAGAGTTATCTGTGCAACACCCAGTCTTCAGTCAAGGAGTCTGAGGCCTTGTCTACACTGCCACTTACAGCGCTGAAACTTTCTTTGCTCACGGGGGTGAAAAAACACACCCTTGAGCGATGCAAGTTTCAGCACTGTAAAGTGGCAGTGTAGATAGTGCTACAGCGCTGGTAGCTATTCCCCTCGCAGAGGTGGTTTTATTACAGCGCTCGGAGAGCTCTCTTCCAGTGCTGGAGCCGCGACTACACAGCTGGCTGCGCTTTAACGTCGGCTGTGTAGACATACCCTAAATCACGAGTACATTTCAGGCTAGTGGGTCTTTCCTACTCCTAATTAAAGCTGGCTAGAAAATATTCAGTGGCACAAGACATGCTGAAATAAGCTGTTTTGTTGAAGCAAAAAAGTTTCAGGGAGGCGTACTGATTTCAAAGTTTTTGCGAGAACTATAGCCTGGTGGCTAGGAAAGAGACCTGGGGAAACCCAGGTTCAAGTCCCTGCTCTGTATGATTCAGAGTAATCTGTGAAGAAAATCTTTGCTCTGAATCAGGAAGAGCAGAGACTGGAACCTGGGTCTTCTGACTCCCCAGGCCTGTGCCCTTATTACCATGTTACCTACACCAGCACCACAATCGCCTTGAAATGCCCACGTGTCATTCCAAAAAATGGATATTTTTGCACAATTCTATTTTTGTTTAAATGTTAGAAGGGGTTTTTTTTTCCACTCAAATGAAAAATGAAAACAAATTTTGAAACCTTAAATGTTGCCGGGAAACGGAATTATTGTCCTTCATTCAGCTCTATCCCTAACAGCTCAAATACTAAGGAAACTTCTACCTTCATCACTTGTATACTATGAATGTCCTTCCTCACTTTGATGAAGAGTCCATCAGTAAAGGGTTCCATCACAAAGGCCAGTATGGGAGTTAGCAACAGGAAGAATCTTCTGCAGATAAACCCTAGATTATCTTTGCTGGTGGATGCTTGGGATTGAACAAAACTGTGAGAGCCCAATAGCAGCTCCGTAAAAATGCTTTCCTAGTTGACAACATTGGTCAAATAGGAAACATTCCACTCCAGTATTAGGATGCTGGGGGACTCCCTGACTATTCACAAGAGCTCATCTACCTGCCTGTGAAAAAGGTAGTTTCAAAATGTCAAAGTATGATCCATAATCACTAGAGGGGGTGAGTATTTACCTCTCAAAATAGGGAGTATTGTGGGGCCTCACAACCTCTACGTAGAACAGCTAATTTTGCTTGTCCTGAGTCCTAAAAGTAATAAAACATGTGAGTTCATTCCTCCATAATCTCATTTACATTTTTTAAAAAAATGCTAGCATGGCTACTCAAAGCACTCAATGTTTTTCAGGAATGCACAGATTTCACACCGATGAACTGTAGAACTTAGAACTGACTAATAAAAATACAGTAGACACTCTAGTTCTGAATGGTTCTACTTGTGGATCCTACTAAACAACGGATGATGTGGTGTATTTCAAAATCTTTCATAGCAAATATCATTCCATTGTACTTTAGGGGCAGCAGAGTTTCATCTCATGTTATGTTTGGAGTTTAAAGTTCTATTAGAAAACAAGATTATGTATTTGGGAAATATACACAACAGAAAACCTGTAGAATGAATGTCTCAGCTACAGTATTCTAAAGTTTTACACATTCATATTTTATTCTAGGAGAGAGATGTGCAAAAATAATGTATACTGTGACAATTTATACTGTTGTATCTCCTTTTAATTTTACTGCACTAAAAGCATTTAGCCTCAGGTCACTGCAAGCAATGAAGTCAGAACCTAAACCAGTACAATTTTTATAGCACTTAGAGTTTTGTTGTTGTTGTTGCTCTGAGTGCCTAAAATAGGACACAAGAGTAAACCAGAAGCAGTAGTACATTACAAGATTTCTTTTCTTAAATTTTACCATGCTGTATATTTTGGCCTGTACAAAGGTATCTATACATAGATGTTTGGGGGTTTTTTTAATATCAAAATTAGACTCTAAAAAGGTAAATACACTAATGGAAAAATGTATGAAACAATGTTAATATAGACCAGAAAGTAATGGCACTGTGGCTTAAAGATCAATACAAAGGTATTTGTTGAACTGTTACTTAGCAACATTAACACCACAGCATGTTTTGGCATAATTGAACAGAAAGTTCATGGTTTCTCTTTAATATTCTCCTCTGGACCACATAGTAAACAGTGATCAGGGACAGAAGCTGCAAAGCCACACAAGAGTTACTGTATAACCCAAATCCTCAATTTACTTTAGACCTAGTACAATATACAAGAAGGAGGGAGTCTCTCTGTTACTCCTGATTTGACACTGGCACAAATTAGATCAAACTCACGCCCAAAGACAATAATGCATTTGTTAGATTAATTTTTGCTACCCACAATTAACGGTTAATTTACCTCACTGTTAAAAAACTGCATCTTATTTCCAGCTTGAATTTGTCAAGCTTACACAGAAAGCACTCATCGCTGTTTTTAATAAAACAGTGACTTGCTTGGTCAGCTATCCAACAGAATCTAAATGCTTGAATTCTGCCATAAATACTCTGATGCATAAATACATTATTAAGCAATTAATTTGTAAACACCCGAAGATAAGGTGATAAGAAACAGCATAGTTTTGTCAAAAACAAATCATGTTAAACCACCCTAATTTTTGGTTTTTACAGGGTAATAAGGCTTGTGGATGGGGGAAGTAGTAGATGTGGTATATCTTGACATTAGTAAGGCTTTGATACGGTCTCTCATGACCTTGTTATAAACAAACCAGGGAAATACAACCTAGATTAGTGGCTCTCAACCTTTCTAGACTGCTATACCCCTTTTAGGAGTCTCATTTGTCTTGTGTACCCCAAGTTACACCTCACTTAAAAACTACTTGCTTACAAAATGAGACATAAAAATACAAAAGTGTCATAGCACACTATTACTGAAAAATTGCTCACTTTCTCATTTTTACCATACAATTATAAAATCAGTTGGAATAGAAATACTGTACTTACATTTTAGCGTGTAATATCTAGAGCAGTATAAACAAGTTATCGTCTGTGTGAAATTTTAGTTTATATGGACTTTGCTAGTGCTTTTTATGTAGCATGTTGTAAAACTAGGCAAATATCGAGATGAGATGATGTACCCCCTGGAAGACTTCTGAGTATCCCCATGGGTAGGCATACCCCTGCTTGAGAACCACTGACCTAGATGGAGCTACTCTGAGGTGGGGGCATAACTGGTTGAAAACCATTCCCAGAGAGTAGTTATCAGTGATTCACAGTCAACTCGAAGGGCATATCAAGTGGGTTCCTGCTTTGTTCAATATCATCATCAGTGATTTAGATAATGGCACAGAGAGTACACTTATAAAGTTTGCGAACGATACCAAGCTGGGAGGGGTTGCAAGTGCTTTGGAGGATAATGATTAAAATTCAAAATGATCTGGACAAACTGGAGAAATGATCTGAAATAAATAGGATGAAATTCAATAAGGACAAATGCACAGAATGCAAAGAACTCCACTTGGGAAGGAACAATCAGTTGCACAAATACAAAATGGGAAATTACTGCCTAGGAAGGAGTACTGCAGAAAAGGATCTGAGGGTCATAGTGGATCACAAGCTAAATGGGAGTCAACAGTGTAACACAGTTGCAAAAAAACCCAAACATTTGGGAATGTATTAGCAGGACTGTTGTAAGCAAGACACAAGAAGTAATTCTTCCAGTCTACTCCACATTGATGGCGGTCAAACTGTGGCTCGTAGGCCCCCTACGTTCCCCATTCTCCATCTACTAGACTGGGGGGAGGGAGCAGCTCAGGACCTCTGCCTTGCAGTGTGGTGGTGGGGTACGAGCTTCTGTCAAGTGGGGAGGAGGGTCTTGGGGCTTCAGCAGGAGAGGGGGTGAAGCCCCGAACCTTAGCTGGTCTGTTAAGGTTCTCAAACTTCTGAAGATTGTTGTATGCGGTTCAGAGGGCCAGTAAATTTGGCTACCCCTAGATTAGGCCTCAAGTGGAGTAATATGGCAAGTTCTGGATGCCACATTTCAAGAAAGATATGGACGAATTGGAGAAAGTCCAGAGAAGAGCAACAAAAACGATTAAAAGGTCTAGAAAACATGATTTATGAGGGAAGATTAAACAAACCCAGTTTTTTCAATCTGGAAAAGGGAAGACAGAGGGGACATGACAACAGTTTTCAGGTATATAAAAGGTTGTTATAAGGAGGTGGTGAAAAATTGTTCTCTAACCTCTGAGGATAGGATAAGAAGCAATGGGCTTAAATTGCAGCAAGAGAGATTTAGTTTGGACATTAGGAAAAACTTACTAAGTGTCAGGGTAGTTAAGCATGGTCATAAATTCCCTAGAGAGAATGTGGAATCTCAGTCATTGAAGATTTTTAAGAACAGGTTAGACAAACACCAGTCAGGGATGGTCTAAATAATACTTAGTCCTGCCTTGAATGTCCCTCAAGGTCCGTTACAGTTCTATGATTATGCAGCTTTGGGGTTTTTATTATGTTTTCAGTGTTAGGGTAAGTCTACAGTCAGGGCCGTCCCTACCCATACGCAAAGTACGCAGCTGCACAGGACACCAGGAAATTTGGGGCATCGAATTTCCTGGTGCCCTGCGCAGCTGTGTGCTGCTCCATCCCCTGCCCCGCCTCTTCCCCATGGCCCCCGCCCCTGCTCCGCCCCATCCCCGCCTCTTCCCACCCCTGCTCTGCCCCGCCCCAGCATCGCCCCCACTCCCCTGAGGAGTGCAGCAGGGTCTGGCCTGCACTCACTGGCAATGGGAAGTGCAGCGGCTCAGCCCCAGACATGCCACCAGTGAGTGCTAGTGGGTGGTTCCCCTCTGCCCCCCAAGCCAGCCCCCCCCTCCCCCGCCGAGGCCTGGGCCCCCCCCCCCACCCTCATGGGGGGGCTGCATAGGGCCCCAGAATAGCTAGAGATGGCCCTGTCTACACTGCAATCAGAAGTGTGACTGCAGCACATGCAGACCTACCCAAGCAAGCTTTGACCTAGCTAGCTTGAACAGCAGCAGTGAAGCTGGAGCAGCATGGGCTAGCCCCTCCTGTACATACCCAGGGTCTTGGGTGGGGCTGTGCAGCCTGTGCTGCAGCAGCTTCACTACTATTGTTATTCAAACTACCTAGATCAATGCTAGCTTGGATAAGTCTACACATGCCACAGTCACACCTTGCACTACAGCATAGACATGCCTTCAGTGTTGTGCCTGGGGCCAAGGAGCTACCTGGCAGTGTTACATTGGATCAGATATGGCGGTCTACCATAGCTGCAGACTCACTCAATTTATAATTTTGTTGACTGAATCTAGTCCTTATCTAGTCATTTTCTCCCTTGCCCTTATTTGTAGGTCATGACAACTAAAAACACTGTTACGGTATTCTCATCTAAAGACACAACATTACACACACAAAAATCTGATGCAGCACAAATCATTTCTGTACAATACGATCAGCAATATAAAACTAATTTATTTGTGGAGTTTCCAGTGATCGATACATTGTAAAAAAGTAATCTCTGCCTACTGATACTCACACCTGCTCTTTCTACAGTTTGTCACTGCTTCTGTTTTCCATTGAACACATATTCAGGTCAAAGCAAAACAAAATCCAGTCTTTTACCAATTAAAGCAACTGATTCAAAGAAACCAACCCCTTACCTTTGTCACCATGAAGACCTTGGTACCTCACATTATGTCAAGAGAAATTAAACGATCTGTATAAAAACAAAAGTTATCTTCCCAGAGAATTTTAAGAACCTAACTCAGACAGATGGATATAAGAGCTTTGCCTTAAAAAATGAATTTACTTTTGAAATAAAGTGCACTTTACAAAACTGTCTGACGTTTCCTGTGTAAACCAGAGAACGTTTCATGCCATGGCATGCACGCTACTTGCTCTCCTACTGTACAAATGGGGTGGAATGTGCATGTTGCCATAGGAATGTACATTCTCTCTTTTTTCACAACCGTTGCTACAGGAAAGTATTTAAATTCTACAATAATTGCTTGAATATTCTATTGGGAAGAAAGTGTGTGCTTTTTAGTGTATTTGTTCATTTGGGGAGAAAGGGAGGGAGAGCGTATGTGTAATTTCTGAGCACTACAAGAACGCCAAAGATCATGCTTAGTCATTAAATACATACAATATGTTGTCGTCTATATCATTAAATTTCATTCGATCCAGTCTTATTTTTCTGAAGATCAGCTAACTATCTTTATCTTTCACATCATGTACAAGAGTAAGTCTAGGCCTACAGTAATTTTAACATTCAAGTGGTGGCATGAGATAGAGAAAGGTGGGATGGGGAGGGGAAGCCTTCTGAAATATTCTGAAGAGCTTTCTGATTGTTTTGTTACCAAATGGGAAACACTTGGGTTTCCTTGTTGCTAACCTGGTTTGTGAGAGTCATACTGTTTCGCTCTTTCAGTTTGGAGTCTCCACAGAGACTACTTATGAAGATCATGAAATCAAATTCTTTTCAGAGAAAGCCAGTTTTTTATCCCAGTCTTGACTTCTTCTCCCTTCTGTACAAATGCTCTTTTGTATACATACCAAGTTTCAGGAAATTACTCCCCCTCTCCACCATCCTCCTCTGCAACTTGCACAAAACAAACCCCCCTAAAAATCAACACTGGTGAATAATTGTGTTTTTGTTGAAATGTTTCCAGCACTTCCACACGTTCATGCTACAAGGAGTAAATGAAACCCTTTGCTTTGGCAACATTAGTTCCAGGCACACTCCTCTCAGTTTAACACCCCCCCCCCCCCCCAAAAAAAGTATGCACTTATACTGAAAAGGAAGTCAGCAGCAGCAGCAAGCTCATTCCCAAAATAATGATCTTTCACTTCTCTCCTACACAGCTTCCTCTTTGATTGCAAATATACAGCATTTCCAATTTCAAAAGCCTTTTACTATACATTGTTTCTTTCATTTACCAGTACTTTGTGTACTCTTAGGTCACCCTTGCACAAATAAGCAGACGTCTTTGGAATCAAGACTGCGGTTGTTTTGATTCCAGTAAAATCTAAAAAGCAGTCTTTAGATGATTCTGCCAAAGTATTTCCCCCCTTATTCCCTTATGAATGGTTCAACGCTAAAATGAGCAAAACTCTTATTCATTTTCTGTTGTGGCTGCCAAAAGCAACCCTGAAAACAACACTAACGGCACTATATTTTTAAACGAAGGCCTTTGAAAAAGTTAAAATCATACCTTCCTTGGATTCATCAGCTTCTGAGCTCATGGTGTCAGTGTAACTCACTGGAGGCCAGATTACAGCTGACGTGCTCTTTGAGAAGCAGCAAGTCAACTTCTCAAAAAAAAAGAGTGGGTGGGATTATGAGGGGAAAAATTCTGTGAATTCAACAAATCAGCACTCAGCTATGTGCAAAGGATTCCACCCCTTTCTGAACTGCACACAAGCAACTGTCTGGAAAGCAGCACCTTGCAGAAACTCATTTCCCAGCAGTTGGTTGCAGTTTACGCATTTTACTCCATCTATCCATCCATTCCCCCCACCCCCATGTCTTTTAGTCTTCGGAAAGGGTGGAGTTTTACTAGTTACAGCATGCGGAATGTGTATGAGAGAGAACAGAAGTGAGGCGAAAATCATTAAGTCAAAAGCAGCATTGAGTGGTAACTTGATCATTTTATGACAGTGATTGACAAGCAAAAGAGGCCTCAGGCAACTTGCTACAAGCTCCAAATGAAAATATTTTTTTTAAACCTAAATTGCCCTTTTCACCAGTACGTGTTACTTGGAATTAGTTCTGAGATACCTGAAATTGGACTGGTTAACACTGGAAGACAGTAAGATTTAAAGTACTTCAAGGAGGAAAAATTGCAGCTTTACTTATTTGTTTAAACTAAGGTTTCATAACATATTATTTTACTTTTTTCCCTCCTCCATGTTGAAAATGTGGTACTATAGAATAGATCCTCAAAGAAGCAATTCAGCTGAGATTTTTTGTACGGGAGTTTGTTTCCTACTATTATTTCCATTAGTCTTTGTACTACCTGACCCCATATACATTCACATATGATAACTTTTATAGGCCCACTCACAAAATTTTCTGCAGCTTAGCAATAGAATGTAGTACATCTTTTACAGTATCCCCAGACGGCTCATACACAGTAGATGATGTGACCAGAGCATACAGAGTAGGTTCAAAAGCAATGAAGGTAATTAATGGGAGGACTCTATATTTATTGCTGCCACAGACTCCATTTAAACTTATCTCTATACAGCAAAGGAACATTTTTCTATTAGTTTCTTTGATATATGTTTAGTACCGTGCACAGGCTAAATAACAATCCCTAGTGGAAATGTTATGACCCAAGTACAGTAACTCCTCACTTAAAGTTGTCCCGGTTAACGTCGTTACGTTGCTGATCCATTAGGGAACATGCTTGTTTAAAGTTGCGCAATGCTCCCTTATAACGTCATTTGGCAGCCATCTGCTTTGTCCACGGCTTGCAGAAAGAGCAGCCCGTTGCATCTAGCTGGTGGGGGCTTGGAACTAGGGTGGATCGGCAGTCCCCGCATCAACTCCCCACTCCCCTAAGTTCCCTGTGCTGCAGCCGCCCAGAAGGCTATCAGTTGCCGGCAGGTTCAGCTGTCCCTCCCCTCACTGCCATGTGCTACTCATGCCCTCTGCCTTGGAGCTGCTCCCCGAGCCTCCTGCTTGCTGTGCGGGGAGGAGGGGAGGAAGAGGTGGGGGGGCTAATGTCAGGGTGTCCCCTTCCCCCCTGCTCCTGCACCCTGCTTACTCCATCTTCCATAGAGCAGGGGGGACACACAACAGGGCTCAGGATGGAGGGGGCTTCCTGGCAGCAGCTGCGGTCTCAATTTGCTGATCTACTTAACAAGGCTGTGTACTTAGAGTGGGGTCAGCGTTCTTAAAGGGGCAATACACATCTCTCTCTCTCACACACACACACACACGGTGTGTATCTCTGTCTGCCATTCTGTCTCCCCTCCCTCCATTCGTGCTGCCTTGTAGAGTGTGAGGCTACATTAACAACGAGTTAACCCTTGAGAGCTCAGCCGATTGCTAGTTCATCATTTAGCAGTAAGGCATTCCCTGGGAAATATCCCACCCTCTGACTTCACCACCTCAATCAAGCTTCACAGTCATCATCGCTGTGTACAGTATTAAATTGTTTGTTTAAAATTTATAGTGTGTGTGTGTGTGTGTGTATGTATAAAATATAGTCTTTTGTCTGGTGAAAACATTTTCCCTGGAACGTAATGCCCCCTATTTACATTAATTCTTATGGGGAAATTGGATTAGCTTAACATCGTTTCACTTAAAGTCGCATTTTTCGGGAACATAACTACAGCGTTAAGTGAGGAGTTACTGTATAAAAGCAGAGGCAACAACTAGAGCTCAGAATCCAGGTTTGCATTCCCAGCTCAGACACAGAGCAGAATTCATACCTCCCAGAGGTATTGAGAGGCTTTACATACACATGTTAAGCGCTTTGGAGGTCTTTGGATAAAAGGTGTTATAAACAATAAGTGCTCAGGTCACTGAAGTGTGGCTAAATAAAGTATCTTTCAAGCTGCAGTCAGGAAGCCCCCAAGGTTGGAGACTCAAGTCACTGATTTGGTAGTCTCCATTTAAAAAGTGTGCCTTCAGAACAAAAACATGGAGCACCATAAAATCTAATACTCCATGACATCCATTCAAACTTATGGGAACACATTCAGGAGAAAGGATGGTCTTATAGTTAATGGACTGGAACTTGAAATCTATGTTTAACTCCTGGCTGTGCCTCAGACTTTCGGTGTGACCTCGGGCAATATCGTAATATCTTGGTGCCTCAGTTTCTCATTTATAACATTTTCTGTCTGAACTATTTAGAATGTAAGATCTTCAGAGCAGAGCCTGTCTCTTAGGATGTGTTTGTACAGTGACTAGCACAATGGGGCCTGTGTCTTCGCAGGGGCTTCTAAGTGCTACTGAAATATAATTATGTATCTGTAACAACCACAACTCCATAGTGGCCTCTGCTAGTGGGGCTCCTATGTTGCTCCTTAAGGAAACTAAGATACATTCCATGGTCTTCACTGCTGGCACAGTTCAGCGGGGAAAAGGAGAAGTCTCACCAAATGATATCAGAAGGCATCCTAGAGAAAAAGTTACAGCACAGCACTGGCTAAAGAAGCCACATTTTCAAGTGAGAAGTTACTCTTTCTGCACTCCCCTGTTCCCTATGCACTAGACTGGAATGACTAGATAGCAATCAACAACCCACTAAAAATGCACAGACTATAGAAGAGGCAGGAATAACTGAAGTGTTAGACAAGATCAATAGCCATAGCCATTGGGGCTTTTAACTAAAGGCAGAATTTCTAGGAGGATGAACATCTAGCCCATAATTTGAGATGGTATGCAAGGGCTTTCCATGAGTAAATTTACACAACAGAAGCCTACCAGTTCCCTCTTCCCCTCAGACCAGAGGAATAATTCTTGTAGTTAAACTTCAGAGAATTCTACAACTCTGTAGGATTTCTAAAATGCATAAGCCACTTCTCTAAAGTGGTTTTAGAGGCCTTCAGAACTATTCTGGGGCATTCAAGACAAATAAAAAACTGACAGTTAAAAATGCTGTGTCTGACTCAAACTGAACTTAAACAGCATGTCCTTCCTCAGGATATCTGCCTCCTGTGTATACAGAGCCATAGTTGAGACTTGAGTAAGTGATAAGTTTTTCTACCCGTCACTTCTGTCTGCCGTATAGACCCAAAACAGCATTAGGAACCTGAGCTAGATTCTTTTCTGACTTGTGCATCATCTTGTGCAGAATTGTTAAACAGTAAATCCCAATTGCAGGGCCACCAACGTTTTTAAATTCTGCCCCCTCTCCTCTCCCCGAATAACAGCTGTGCAAACCCAGTAAAGGAAATTCTTCACCTCTCAGCTGCACCCCTACATTGTGATACACCTGGACATGAAGCCTTCAGTGCTTAGGAAACTCCAACTAGCACAGAAAGCTGCAACACAGGCAACCACAAGCACATCAAACCTGCCCTCCACTCTCTCCATAGGTTTCCCATAGAATTCTGAATCAAGTTCAAGAACTAGGTCCTTATCTTCAAGGTGCTTCATGGCCTGGGCTCAGGATATCTAAAAGACCACCTAAAGCTCTAGGATGAAGCCTGTGGTCAACAACTATTCTCCCCTGGCACAATGAAGCTCTACAATACAAATAAAATTCACCTGTGCAGGACACAGAATCTTCTTGGGCCTGTCCAAGGCTATGGAATGAACTCCCCAAGAACTGAGGACTGTCACACACCTCACCACCTTTGGCTCCAAGTGCAAGTTGCATTTCTTTGATCTGGCCCCGTATACATTAAAAAACCCTAAAACCTTACCAAGCCAAGACACTCCACTGCACATGCTCCTTCCATTAGGAGAGGATGAGAGAAGAAACAACACATGACAGTTTTGCTTCATGCACTACTGGAAGGCAGATATTTTTTACTGGACCAATGTCTGTTGGTGAAAAAGACAAGCTTTTGAGCTTACAGAGTTCTTCTTCAGGAAGTGGAAGGCACTACGGAGTGTGGTGTAAAGAACCTATATAGAACAGGATAGGGCAATTTTCGGACAATGCAATTGCACAGATAAAACGAAGGCAACATTTGGCTTGCAGACAGTCAATGGTGATTGTAGCGGGGTGGCTACCCCCGCTTCTGCCCTGAGGGGCTTGCGCCCGCCCACCTCCCGGGTATCCAATAGGTCTGAAAGCTGAGCGGATTGGGGGAAGTAGCTGCAGCTGGGCCACGCCCCAAACAGAGCCCAGCTGGCCCCTATAAGAGGCTGTGAGCCAGAAACCCAAAGAGTCTCTCTCTGCTTCCAGAGAGAGAAGGGCCTGGCTGTCAGGAGCTAAGCAGGGACCTGAAGTGGTGCAGGGCTGGGGGAAAGGCTAAGGGAGCCAGGGAGCTCCGGCCTAGGAAAACCCCAGGCTGCAGGCCTGGTAAGGCCAGACCAGGTACTAGGGTTGCAGGGGCAGCCCATGGGTAGGCGGAGGCAGCTGGTTCAAACCCCCTTTGCCTATGATGAGTGGCTTACACTGCAGTCTGCCCCAGTGCATGGGACTAAATGGGCCTGGCAGTAGCTGTACCCTGAGGTGAAGTGGGGATAGTGGGCGGGGGGGGGGTTCCCCTGGGAGGGGGAGACCCTAGGATTAAGGCTGTGGGGTACTGCCAGTGGGGGCAGCACCCCAGAGAAAGGGGCACCGGGTCCTGGGAGGGACACGGGGGGCCAGAGAGCGGTCAGGCAGATCACCGTCCAGAAGAGGGCGCTCCGCAGGCTGGACAAGCAATTCCCTGGACAACCGGCAGGAGGCGCCGCCGGGTGAGTCCGACCCTGTTACAATGATGATATGAGAGTCAGGAAGAGCTCAGCTTGACTTTCAGATCCCAGGCTGAGGAAACAAGTCTGGTAGTTTTAACTGCCAACTGAATAAGTTTGATAGAGAATGATTAAGATTCAAAATAGCAGAACTACAAAACCATTTTTACAGTTGCTTTTCAGACAAACTAAGTTACTGTGCAGCAAGCCAGGGTGTGAATCTACAGTGCAACAGCTTGCTGTTCATTAACTTTCCACGTGGACACTGCTACCGTGCAGGGAAAGTCTCAGAATGTGGTTTGATGCACGAATACTTGAAAAGTGTAGTATGTCAAGCTGCACTTCAGGCCCTTCAGGTATACCAGTGTCCAAATGGCAAGTTAGTACATGGAAAGCTGGTGCACTGTAGATTCACATCCTTCCCTCTGGAAGAAAAAAAACCCAATCTTTATAAAAGAGATCATCTTGAAAGTCAGGGAGTAACTCCCCCAAATGCATGACTTCAAAAACCCTGTAATATCACCTTTAAAAAGGGCTTTTGGATTGGTTTTCCTCTCAGGGGCAGAAGAGAATTCCCTTAGGAGACTTAGACCTAAACTATGTGGCATAACCCTTAGAATTATACAGCATTTAATACACTGATTAGAAAATCACTCAGTATGTTATGAAGCTGGAGGACAGATGGGGTGCAGAGTAGACAGTGGTCCTCTGTATAGTATAGTATTTCTTCATCATCAATGGTTGATGATGGCCTAAAGGGACACATCTCACTACACACCATTCCAAGAATGCTGGAAACAACAGCTGTTGGGACCCAAGAGTCCAAGTTTACCTAAGCTACGGACAAGGCATTCTTGGTGAAGGATATACAGCTACAGAAATCTCTTCTGTAAAAAAAAAATCAGGTTTTACTCACATTTTGCCTCTTAGAGCACAACTTAAAACTCCTCTGTTTACATAAGTATTTCCTCATTAGATACTCTAGTGTCTAACCCTGTTCCCCCCATATAGCTCAAATGAATGGAAAAAAACATCTACAGAATCAAGCCCACCAGGAAAAGAGCAGCGAATTCAGCCAAGATGATGCTGAAGTTTAATGTCTAGATACCCAACTGGTTGGCAATTGATCAATGGCTTACAAAGGAGAAGCAGCACTGCTGTGGGAGGGGTAATAGGAGAGAGCTTACAAGAGGTGGCAACTAACTGTGCAGTAGGAACAAGAGCATCTAAAATAGAAACAAACAAACAAAAACCCAACAAAAACCCAAAACATTTTCTGGGAGGAGGTAGTGGAGGAATCTTTCAGGCTTTATAAGAATATTCCCAGCAAAAACAGGGCACAACCCCAATTTTAAAACATTCTTTCAGGCCACCTTTGATTATGCTCCTTAAATCAGATAGATATAATCACTGGGCAATGTGTCTCCCCACCCTAAGGGCTTGTCTACACTGACAATTTACAGCGCTGCAACTTTCTCGCTCAGGGGTGTAGAAAAAACACCCCCCTGAGCACAGCAAGTTTCAGCGCCCCTCATGGAGGTGGTTTTTTGTTTTTTTTTTAGAGCGCGACCACACAAGCCATGTTAAAGCACTGCTGTGGCAGTGCTTTAGCGTTACTACTGGAGACTAGCCCTTAGTCAACTGTGCTGCTGCCTTCAGGGCTGACTGTCTTACTGTCCCTGTCAACAGAAGACTAGAGTAATCCTTTTGATTGTAGGTTGTAGAAACATGCTTGCCTTTAAAAATGCTTATTTCTATCTGGACCTAGATTACAATGCTTACTCCCACAAGAGAGAGTTCTGTGGTCAATCCTAGCTACTTTCAAAACTAAATACAAAACTTATTTTAATTTAGCTCTCTCTCTGTCTCCCACCCACACCTGTTTCTCCTACAGAATGGGAAGGAAGAAAGAGAGGTTGTATATTGATATTTCTATTTAAATACCTCAGTCACTCAGATACTACCTTGATAAGAACCATATAAGTAAACTAAACAGATACGTTAGCTCAATTTTTACATGTTACTTATGAACAGCTTGCCACCTGCTGAAATGTGCTCGCGCAGTTAATTGACTTGAACCAGAAAACTAAAGCCGCCTATGAAAACATTATTTATATTTGTGAATTAACAGCTACCATGTAAAACACCGGTGGCAACAGATGTAGCTAGACGTACTTTTATTTCCTACTAACTGAAATGTTACCAAATCTCCATGAGCAAGGTGAGTTTTTTTTTTTTTTTAAATAAAACCTTTGTTAATATTTTCCACTTTGTTCTATGTAGAACACCA
The DNA here is from genome assembly GCA_037349315.1 of Chelydra serpentina. Lineage (NCBI taxonomy): Eukaryota > Metazoa > Chordata > Testudines > Chelydridae > Chelydra > Chelydra serpentina. The sequence goes on from JBAIAC010000042.1 coordinate 38,524,720, forward strand.
ATTCTGCTGTTTCTCTCACTCGTATGTCTTGCTTCATAAGAAGCGACAAAGGGTCCTGTGGCACCTTATAGACTAACAGAGGTATTGAAGCATAAGCTTTCGTGGGTCAACACCCACTCCGAAGAAGTGGGTATTGACCCACGAAAGCTTATGCTTCAATACCTCTGTTAGTCTATAAGGTGCCACAGGACCCTTTGTCGTTTCTACAGATCCAGACTAACACGGCTACCCCTCTGATACTTGCTTCATAAGCTCTTTCTATTATGTATGCACTTGTTTGCCTTAGATTTTCTATGACGGACCTCAGATTTTTCTCAGGTATCATATCTTACTCAAAACAGCTGGCATGCATTTATGTTCTGGCGGGGGGGGAGGGGGGAGGAAGAAGTGGGGCAGAAGGGGCGGTGCTGGGGACTAGCCTCCCCCAGCTGGCGATTCAAGAGCCGCCCATGCCCTCTTCTTTTGACTAGTGTCACCCCTCTGCTGAATAGTTGCAAATGTACAGGGCTTTGCAGGTCAGCTTCCCGGTGGAGGAGAAATCAGTGACAGAGTCTGGGTAATACTAGAAGTATAACTTGCTTTATTTATACATATACCAATCCTGAAAGGAGATGGTCAGACAGCATACAGGCAATCCATTCTTTTCAGAATCACAGCCCAACACCAAGGCTTAGTTCCCAGGGAGCAATTCTGCCTCAAAAAGGGGCTCTGACCAGACTCCAAGGAACATAGCAAACTCTCCTGCCACTCACATACCACCTTGTCTCCCAACACTCCTTCTATATTAAAACATAATCCAAAACTAACACTACGGCATGACTTCTGGAATGGTGGTCAAACCATGAAGGGCCATACAAATGTTTAGCGTATCTGGCAGGTAAGTACCTTGCAACCAGGTTGCAACAATGCCCTGCGAATGTCTGTTCTCCCTTTCTGCCTATATTGTAAATAAGAAATGGGCAGCACTATCTCCCGTAAATGTAAACAAATGTGTTTGTCTTAGCGATTGTCTGAATAAGAAGTAGGACTGAGTGAACTTGCAGGCTCTAAAGTCTTACATTGTTTTGGTTTTGAGTGCAGTTATATAAAAAGGTCACAATTCTTCATTTGTAAATTGCACTTTCACAATAAAGAGATTGCACTATACTTGTATGAGGTGAATTGAAAAATACTATTTATCTTTTTTGCAGCACAAATATTTGTACTAAAAATATAAAGTGAGCACTGTACCCTTTGTATTCTGTGTTGCAATTGAAAACCAATATATTTGAAAACGTAGAAAACAGCCAAAAATATTTAAATAAACAGTATTCTGTTATTGTTTAACAGGGTGATTAAAACTGCGATTAATCATGATTTTTTAAATCTCGATTACTTTTTAAAAAATCATTTGACAGTTCTAGCAGCTATTTTAATTTTTCTTCCTAACCCAGGGGTAGAGGAACACAACATGTAATTATGTTACTATACTTGTTTTGTTGCAAAAGATGACCGCTGCTTTGTCCTACAGACATGAGTGCAATGAAAAAACACCAGCTTTTGTTCAGCCTTTAGGCAGTTTTGCTCTCTTGGGTGTCAATTTTTTATGCTATCAAAAAGGAATTTTGACTAGTTGTGTAACTGTATTAGAACGGTTTAAATGGGTCTACAGCCAGAAAGCCTCTGGACACAGTAACCCATCTGCTCCTGCTACTGTCAAATTCTACCCTGATTTCTATTTGTTTTTATTATCTTTGAACGGAAAATTTATGTTTGAAAGTTTACCAAGATAATCCAGACACTGCTCCGGTTTGCCTGCTGTGAGGAATATTAGTGTTTCCAGTGCAGACTATGACTAGAATCATTTTATCAGGAAAAGGATGATATTTTTATATAACATTAGTTTTTACAGCACATAATTTATTAAGAACAACCTTGGAACAAATTGCAATCTACACTATAAGCTTTAACAAACATACGAACAAGCTGTTTTCAGCTTATCAAGGTTTGCTTGACAAACAGACTGTACCAGAGCATAAGCAGGGTTAAAGCAACACACCAAGACTGACAGATGCATGAAAGACTACAGTCATAGCCCCCCGGTCTTCACTACATGCCAACCTCTATGCTCAACCCTGTTTTCCCCCCTTAACATGGTATGTGTTCATACACCCACCATTGTCTCTCAGTGCCACATGGCACAGCAGGCACTATATTCTGAGCTATCGGCCAGCTTGTGAGGTAGCTTCTGATGTGTGTTGCTACCACAAGGTTAATGCAGTGAAAACGTGCAGCCAAGGCCACCCATAACCCCACTGTGCACCCTTTCCTATGACTATCTTGTCATCTACCCCCTGGTTAGAAGTGGTCTCCCTTCATAGTCCTCTGCTCAGGATCCACAATCACAAACTGTTTGGAATTTCTCTAAGCTTGCTCATCTCCTGTGTTTGAAACAACAAGGGCCCTATGATGCCTGTGTTTCAGCGTGCAGCTATGTAGTCATATGAATGAACACCTGAGAATTTCGGTGCAGCTTTGAGCCAAAATGAGCAAAACCCATGACTTCAGCAGTGCAAAGAAGCACTCTGGATTGAACAAAGGCCAACCGGATTGAAAGGACTTGACATCAATGCAAAATAAAGATATAGTGTCTCAAGGTGAGCTACCAGAAAGTCAGGGATAAGAGTAAGAATCCGAAGCTGCCCAACAGTCAATTTTACCATGAACTGGACTGCATCCTGAACACCTACAAGAGCAGAGAGCCCCATTCAGCATAGACACATTCATGGAGTTGAGATGAGTGTAGGTTCGGAACTTGGATGTCTGCGAAGACAAGACCTACCCAGTGGACAGCCAACAATAAGAGAGAGTAGGACCCATTGACTAGATAGAACCTGGGAGAGGAGTACTTGATATCTCAGACCAATAAGATAATGGGAACATCTCTGTTATAATGAGTGGGGTTCTTAGTCTACTATTCTAGCTTTGGCTTCAGCTGAGGGTGCATGCAGGGCCATCTATCTCCCTGTCCCTGTATTCATTTTACAGCAGCTGAACGCAGTCGTGGGTTTTTTTTTAAATAAAATGAAAAAGTATTTATACAAAAGAGCTAAAAGGTTTGTGACCATATCCCAGCCAAAATGTAAGTTGCCATTAAACTATGTTTAAAAGCCAATTACTGCCATCCCAAACCAGCTGCACATTAAAATACCCTGCTACTAGTGCAGAAATTGGTTTATTACTGATCTGATTTTGAGCCGTTCCTGAGTAATAAAATATAATTTTTCACTCATAAGAAATTCCAGGTGGTCTCTAAGATTCCTTGGTAATGCAAGCCTCCCTCTTCTGCCATTGTAAATTGCAAATTACAGGTACTTAGCTGCTCTATCATAAGTCACAGATAGTTCCTTGGCGATTCAGCCTGGAATAATTAATTGGTCTTTCTTCCATTCTGGTATATGAAGCAGCACATCATACTGTAAGGTGGCAGCAGCCTGAAAAGTGTACAGTATAATCACCACAGTTGCTATGTCTTCCAGTAAATGGCTCCAGACATCTCTACCTTCCCCTCAAAAAATGTTTTGGGTCATTGGAAAGTAAAATTAACTCACCATTTCTTCTCTTGGGATAGCTCCTTTAGAAAAGTTCTCAGAGATGTTTAATAGCAGAATGAAAATACAAAGGGAATAGAATTCTTTTGAGATAAAAATTGTTACTTTTTACTTGCTGCTGCATAAACAGAATAGAATTGCATGAATTCAAGGGCACTCACCAACATTCATTCCTTTGCCTGTCAGGAACAAGTGAAAAGGTCATACACTTGTCAAGGGATGGCCTGCCAACTAGGAGACCTCTCAGTGTCAGTAAAAGAATCCTGAATTTGAGGGCAACGTGACAGGAGATGGGACGGCTTGATACTAGAGATTCATAAGGAATGTTCCAGACTATCAGAAAAGCTGGAGAAAAATCTGCTGCATCTTATCTGTGCCATGACTGTGAGATAAGGAAGTGAGACATGGAATTTCACAGGAACATGTTTCATAGACTATTCAAGGCCATGCATCATGGGGGTAAAACCCCAGGAATCAGGAGCCCCATAAAGTCAAAGCCACATTACTATTATTGAAATACACAGAACATAGAACAATTCCCGGGGGAGCCAGTCAATTAAGCATGGATCACTATAGCAGCCGCAGTAACAGCTTCACTCTATACTTAATCCAATGCGCCAGAAAGAGATGCACACACTAATGATTTGTATGGTTTATGAATTATGTGCGATTACGAATGTGCGATTTATTACGGTGTCAATAAATATCCCAACGTGATCTACAAGGGCCTGTATTACAATGGAGTAGTATCCTTTCCTGTTAATATATTTGCTTGCTTTCATAGGATGGGTATATGCATCCTATCAATCACACCTGCACAGTTCAGGAAGCTCATTAATTAAAACTGTAATTCTGACAAGCCTGGGGGACAGCACAGCATTAATTGCCTTGCAAACCTCAATAACCACTGTGCCAGCTATAGATTTTCCAACCTCAAGCTGATTGCCAACAAGTTTGTAGCAATCTGGGCTTGCCAGTTTCCACAGGCCATTCATAATACGCTTATGGACTGTTATTGGGTCTGTCATGAGAGTGCTCTGCCACTCAAGTGCCTAGTCTAGATTCTCTCTCAGCTCCATGAATGTGCCTTTCTTCAAGAGAAAGTTTTGGGCCCACTGCTGGTCCTCCCACATTTGCAGAACAATATGGTCCCACCAGTGTATGCCTGTGTTCCTGGGCCAGAAGCCGCACACTGTGTAAGGGTCATGTGCCATTAAAAGCAGCCATCACTCAGTCCAAGCCTCTGTGTCTGCATGATCCCGTTCAGATGCTGCTGTTGTACTACTCTTAACTGCAAGCAACTTCTGCCATCTCTCTCTGACCCCAAAACTGCCTCTGAAACTCACGCCATCATCTCATAGCAGCAGCTTGTACAGAAGCATGAAAAAGAAACACTGCCTGTATAAAAGGCAATAGGTCTTGATCCTGATAATTATGGAGAAAGAAGATCCATATTTTCAGCATCTAATAACACGCCACCACACAAGCTTGCTTACTACTAGGAAATGAAATGGCTTAGAAACTGTGCATAAATAACTGTGTGTAAAAGCATGCAGTGCGGGGAGGGAAGCATTGTAGTCCAAGTTAACTGTGGGGACATACTGCAGACCAAAGCACGCTGCCTGCTACCTGCCTTCCTTTCAAGGATATGCACCAAGATCTGCAATGGCTATTGCTAGAGGTTAACAATAGTACTCCTCCAGATATTGAAAATCCAATCTAAAGGCTTTGTTTTCCCCAGGTTTTTGTTCACTGTTTCCTTGTACTCTCCAATCTATTGTGTTAGATTGTAAGCACTTTGGAGCTGGGAGCAGGCTTTTGTCCTGTGTACACCTACCACAATGGAGTCCTGGTCCATGATTGGAGCTTCCAGGTGCTACAACAATACAAATAATAACACAACTCATACACTGATTACAAAGTTTTTATTCAGACTAGGAGAGGCCATTATGTGAAGAATCCGGGAGCGATGAACCGGACAACAAGAACAACTCAACTGAACATGAGAGCCTCAACAGATAAATACCGAGAAACACTCTAGACTTTAGTTATTTTAAACTATTTTTCTCTGACAGGCGGGATTGACATGTTCAGTTAACAAAGACATATAATCAGTTGGGCATTCCCAGAGGTGCTTTATAATAAAAATCCTTATCTGCCAACGTATATTTTATGATATAGCTTATTGCTCTCTGGAACAATACCAGCATTTGAGAAGTCTAATAGGAAATTTGAAGAGCAAAGAGCCAAAGGAACAAACCCACTTGAAATTCTATATCAGAAATAGGAAGCCTGCAAGAAAGTAAGTGGATTCCCCAGACTCCAGGGAAGTAAATGGAGCAATTAGTAAAATAAGGACATTGCACAGAGGCTATAGCTTCATCACAGAAGATGGGGAGATACTTAATTGAGAGCTACTTCTTGCAGGCAATGAAGCTGAGGTATTACCAGACACTGATGTGTCAAGAGAGATGGTGTTGGGAAAAGGTTTTAACAAGTCATGAGAAGCTAGTGGTATTAATCCAAAAATTCTGAAAGAATTTAAGAATGAAGTAGATGAATTGTTAATAAAAATAGAGCATGATTTAAAACCTTATGCCATAACTGGTGTTGACATGATCCTGAGAACACTGATCTTTATTTCAGAACCAGAGAAGTTAGTTGAAAAAAATAGAAGGATCTGTTACAAATCCAGATAAAGCATGGTATCAAGGGGATAAACCAGCACTGCCTGTGTAATACAAAAAACCCCGTGCCTCTCCAAAATGGATTAAAAAAGTTTTCAAACAATAAATCTCATACAAATGCATTCCTGCGCCAACATTTCAAGGGCCATTTTTTTGTTTGTTTGTTTTTTGCTTTGGCAGCTCCGGCCGCCTTTTTTTTTTTTTTTTTGGCCACTTGGGGCAGCAAAAAAGTTAGAGCCGGCCCTGCCCACTAATCCCCCCTCTTTTGTCCTATGACTGCAGAGGTGTTAATGGCCCACTACACCTTAAATGGTCTCTTAGAATATACATTGACTACTTATGCTGAACAATCTGTTCCACCTTGTATTTAGCTGACATACTGAGGCTATGGCTACACTTGCAGCTGTAGAGCGCTTTGGGTTAAGCCAGCCTTCGGAGAGCGCACTAGGGAAAGAGCTCCAGTCTGTCCACACTGACAGCTGCAAGCGCACTGGCGTGGTCACATTTGCAGCGGCATTGGGAGCAGTGCATTATGGGCAGCTATCCCAGCGTTCAAGTGGCTGCAACTGGCTGCAATGTGCTTTTCAAATGAGGGGGGTGGGGTGGAGTGTGTTGTGTGTATGTGGGGGGGAGAGAGAGAGAGTGGGTTTTTGGAGTGCTGAAAGTGTGTCAGCACACTATCTTGTAAATTCAAACCCCTGACCCCCCTGCCTCTCTCTCACTCACTCAAAGCAAACAGTAAATGTTTGTCAGATCAGATAAGCAGCCCCTGTCAGAAACAGAGCTTCGAAAAGGCACTTCCACATTCCTGCAGCGATTTCACAACAAAGGGAAGAGTGACCACTTGGCTTAAGGGGATTATGGTCAGAGTGCAGTAAGTATTCACACTGATCCTGGAGCGTCTCAGCCAATATCCAACAGTCGTTATCAAGAATGCTTGATTTTGCAATATTAAAGTTTTTAAGCATGGGTTTTGTGTGTGTATGTATATATATTGTTTAAAATAACAGGCAATGGATTTCTAATGGAGAAATCTGAAAAGATTTCATTCCTCAGTCTCTTAGGGTAATAAGAAATCATGTTGATAAGTTCCTTGTATTAATATTGTGGAGGAAGGGAGCACCTTTACATTTCCATCAACCCTGACATCTCTGTTGAGCAGCACCGAGTCCGCAGCATTCCAGTTCCCTGCCTAAAAACAGGTGGGAGCTCTCCTCACACTGAAGACACTGCCAGCATCTCCTTTGAGTGCCACCTCCCTCCCCAAAACAGAACTGCAAATTTAGGGGTTAACTGCTGAGCACTACTGTGCTACAAGTAGGCTCAAAATTCACTATTCAGGTTAGGAGAGTATATGCCAAAGCCTCTCAACAGACAGGAGTTTCCACTCCCAATTCTCCAAAGCCCAGCTCACATCTAGCTCAGTTTCTTTAAACTTGTGGATAACCCGAGTGGTCCATCCCCAAATGCCTTTCACAATTTTCCTAAAAGGCTTTGGGAGACATTCCAAGACACTCCTGAGCAGCTTCAAAAGTATCAAGCTTCAAAAATATTTTAGTTATGTTTGCCTGAAGTGAATCAACAGCTTTTTAGACAAATACCAGGCAAATACCTGAAACATGGTACAGCCTTAAGTTGGTTAGCAGTGTAGGTGGCCCTGTTGGGCCAAGCTGCTGCAGCTCCTTCTACTGGGGGGGGGGGGGGGGGGGGGCAGGGGGCACTGACCCATTCCTTGGGCTTCAGTGTGCACAACATTTAAGTGTCTTTGGCCATTTAGAATCACCTGGGGAATTCTGAGGTGCAATCAGAGAAACTTCCAATTGCCAGGAAAAGTTAAGGCTCCAGGAGCAGAAGTGACTGAATCAGTCAGTCACTGGACTGCTGAATATGTAGATGGGGTAGGAAACAAAAGTTAGAAATGCTACACAGCCTCTGATCTCACCAATGATGATTTGTGGGGAAGGGGTGAGGAGGAAAGAATATTTAAAATTTGCATGCAAATATGTGCACATGCAACTTTGCATTATATAGCATTTTCCATCTATGGATTTCTAAATACTTTACAGATGTTTAGACAACTCCTACACAACAAGTACTTATTCTCATCTTGGAAAAGGAGAAACTGATAGAGATTAATGACTTGCATGTAAACGTTTGGGAGCAGACTTGGTAACAGAACTCAGTTCCCTGCACTTTGAGCCCTTTCCTGTGCCTGCTGCAACTCTCTGGGTATAATGGAAGAGAGGATATGAGAGGTGACAGCCCACATTTTCACTTCTGACTGTTATCTGTGACTAATATAGGTGCTGTAGCAATATTAGTTTTATACAGTACCACTAGGTGGCAACAGTTACATGATAATGGCTGGGAAATATCGGAGCATAAAAATCCATTGTTTTTTTTTTCTTTTGAAATTTTATACCAGTTCTTCATTTAAAGAAACTTAACTGAAGTTCAACAGGCACGTAAAGCCAAAGTAGGGATCAAAAAATCATAGAATCATTGAATCTCAGGGTTGGAAGGGACCTCAGGAGGTCATCTAGTTCAACCCCCTGCTCAAAGCAGGACCAACCCCAACTAAATCATCCCAGCCAGGGCTTTGTCAAACCTGACCTTAAAAACCACTAAGGAAGGAGATTTCACCACCTCCCTAGGTAACCCATTCCAGTGCTTCACCACTCTACTAGTGAAAAAGTTTTTCCTAATATCCAACCTAAACCTCCCCCTTTGCAGCTTGAGACCATTACTCCTTGTTCTGTCATCTTCTACCACTGAGAACAGTCTAGATCCATCCTCTCTGGAACCCCCTTTCAGGTAGTTGAAAGCAGCTATCAAATCCCCCCTCATTCTTCTCTTCTGCAGGCTAAACAATCCCAGTTCCCTCAGCCTCTCCTCATAAGTCATGTGCTCCAGCCCCCTAATCATTTTTGTTGCCCTCCGCTGGACTCTTTCCAATTTATCCACATCCTTCTTGTAGTGTGGGGCCCAAAACTGGCCACAGTACTCCAAATGAGGCCTCACCAGTGTCGAACAGAGGGGAATGATCACGTCCCTCAATCTGCTGGAAATGCCCCTACTTATACAACCCCTAATGCCATTAGCCTTCTTGGCAACAAGGGAACACTTTTGACTCATATTCAGCTTTTCGTCCACTGTAACCCCTAGGTCCTTTTCTGCAGAACTGCTGCCCAGCCATTCGGTCCCTAGTCTGTAGCAGTGCATGGGATTCTTCCATCCTAAGTGCAGGACTCTGCACTTGTCCTTGTTGAACCTCATCATTTTTCTTTTGGCCCAATCCTCTAATTTGTCCATCTGTTACAGTTTAACTTCAAAAAACGTTTCATGTTAAATTAAATGTTTATATAGCCATACAAAGAGATTACTGAAAGCTCTTTGGGCTATAAATAAATCTTCTTTAACACAACAGATATTTGTATTTGCTCTAAAACAGATAAGACATTCACAGCACTGGACTATATTTGAAAAAATTTCAAATTTCCACTCAGTGTCATACACGATTTAGGACCGAGCATATATTCCATACCAAAAAAATCCTATATAAGGAAATGTTAAGGTTGCAAAGATAGCATATGCCAGTTAAAGGCTGCACATACAGCCTTAACTATTTCGGCTCCCAAATATTCATAATACATAGTCCCTTTTTATTTGCGCTTATACGTTTTTCCAATATTTATATATACACATAATTACACACACCCATCCGTATTTCCATTCCTTTATACTACATTAGTTTCATTATCATAATGGTCTAGTATCTCTAACAAAAAACTTTTTAGAAGAGAAGTTCTCTTCTGTCACAGGTATGTATTAATTTTTGCTGAAACCTAGGTTCTCTTTTCAATCAGCATCACAGCTCTCCTTCAAGGCATTTCAGAGGCGCATCAAATAGATTACAAAGCTAACCTACTCAGCATACACAGGAATAGCAAAACCTTATTTGCAGTTCAAGAGCTAGGAAGCTACTAGCTACAAAGTTAATTTAACTGTCAACCTAGGTGGCCCACATATGTTGGAATATAATTTAATATTACTCTATGTTGTACACTTTATATATAATCTATTACGTAAGCAGGTGCACTGTGTAGTTTTCATAAAAATAATCCATGGTCTGTCTTGCATATACAGTTTAGTACACAGTTCTACACAATACTACATGTGAATCTAAAGTTGTAGAAAGAATTGTACATATTATTTATAGTCAAAGCAATAGGGTACATGACTAAACTCCCAAATTCAGTACAGGATTTAAGATTATGATGCACATCATTCACTCTCATGCTTTATGAGTAGGGTGCACAGGACAGGAAAAGAGTTCATGCTGGGGTACAGAAAATGCATATTTAATGTATTTCAGTGTTTCTTTAAAAGTTAAGCCTTAATATTTTCTGGCTTTCCAGTTTATGGGGTTCTTTTGTTTTATTTTTTAAAGTTAACTTTAAGGATTTTTCTTCCTTGATTTGCTGGTCTTCGCCACTGACAAAGCTTCTGAAGTTCATCAGAGACCTCCTTGTTCATGACATAAATTGCACTCTCTAATGAAAACTGTATGGCAGGTGTGGAAGGTTACAAAGGTAGGTTAGCAATGCGTATGTGGCAGCACACAAACATTTTAGCATACAGTTTCCAAAGGTCATAATTAAGGTTAAGATTGTGTCATGGATATTTTTAGTGAAAGTCACAGACAGGTCACGGGCAAAAAGAAAAATTCACAGAAGCTCATGACTTGTCCCTGACTTTTACTAAAAATATCCATGACAAAATGGGGAGTCCATGTGAGCCCCACCACCCGTGGGGGCTCTAAGCAGCAGGGTCCCCCTCTCCTTCCCCAACAGCTCAGAGCTGCAGGGTCCCCCGCCAGCCACGGCTGGCAGGGGCTGGTCGGGGGCTGCGGCAGGCATACCAGAAAACCAGGGAGGCCAACAGTAGATCTGGTGATGAGCCGCAGACCTGCCGCTTTTACAACAAGCTGCAAGCCATACTTGGTGGAGACCCCACCAGTGCCCCACAGAATGCTGTGGATACCTTTGAGGAGCCCAAACATAGAGTCCTGCCATGAACAGCAAGGAGGAGATTGGGGGACATGTGATCAGGATTTCCAGCTATGCTGCAAACCCTGAGACTTTGCAGACAGGGCCGGCTCTGGCTTTTTTGCCGCCCCAGGCAAAAAAGCCGCCTGCCGGCCTGGACGTAGAGCACAGCAGGCCCAGCGGCCCCAGGCGGGGCACCAAGCGTGGCAGGCCCCCTGGCCCCACTGCCCCAACCGGGGTGGGGAGCGCGGCAGGCCCCGCGGCCCCAGCTGGGACACCGAGTGCGGCAGGCCCTGTGACCCCAGCCGGGACACCCGCAGGGAGCGTGGCAGGCCCGCGGCTCCAGCCGGGGCTCCCGCGGGGAGTGCGGCAGGGGAGGGCGCTGAGCCCAGCCACGGCCCCGCTCTCCCGGGGGGCCGGAGCACCGCGGGGAGGGCGCCGAGCCTGGCCACGGCCCTGCTCTCCCAGGTGGCCGGAGCACCGCGGGGAGGGCGCCGAGCCCGGCCACGGCCCTGCTCTCCCAGGTGGCCGGAGCACCACGGGAAGGGCGCCGAGCCCGGCCACGGCCCCGCTCTCCCGGGCGGCCGGAGCGCCGCAGTATGGTTTAAAAAAAAAAAAAAGCCAACAAACAAAAAAAACCCTGAGCGCTGCCCGCCTCCAGGTGCCGCCCCAAGCATATGCTTGGTCGGCTGGTGCCTGGAGCTGGCCCTGTTTGCAGAGGTAAGATCCAGCAGCTCTCTGTCAAGCTACTTTGCTAACATTTATGTTTGACTTGAGGGTTACGCTGTTTTCTTAAACAAGCTCATTCTAGCACTCATGTAACAAAGTTTATTCACACCACAAAAAAGTCAACAGAACTTTACCTAAACTGCAAACAGTGAATATGTTTGGTCAACAAAAGAATAAAGCTGTCATTCTTCTTGTTCTGGGAATTTGATTTTATAATCCGCTATGGTATTTACAACATAGCTCTCATTGTAAATGTGGTCGAATCTTCAGCTTTGTAATGGAATCAAGATGGTTGCTCAACATTCATTACACTTAAGTAACTTAACCCTTATTCAAATACCCTACGGAATTATAGCCAGCACTCCACAGGGGCTAGGGTATTTGAAAGCTAGCAGAAGCAGGAAACCTGGAGTTTTAATGTGTCAGATAAAACAAAATAGGATCTATAACCTAGGGGGAGAGGCTCCATCATAAAATCACACGTGTAAGAAGCACGTTCAAGGATACTTGTTTGACCAGTAATGACAGGACTTTCTGTTTACAGTTAGCGCTGGGAAAAAGTTAGAAGTTTTTATTGCTCATAGGTGATTTCAGTACATTAGGCCACAATAAATACAGTAATAAAACAATTTTACTACCATATTTTGTATTCATCTCTATAACTATACACTGGAAAAAAAGATGAAATACATACACTTCATAATGAAGTCAAAGGCAAAATGCAAAAAATGGTTACAGCATCATTAAAGCTGTATGTATATCAAAAACTCAAGGGACAAAATATTGTCGTCTGCAGTGTTGTTGTAGTCACATCGATCCCAAGATATTAGAAACACAAGGTGGGTGAGGTAATATCTTTTATTGGACCAACTTCTGTTGGTGAGAGAGCTCGAAATCTTGTCTCTCTCACTAATAGAAATTGGTCCATTAAAAGATATTACCTCACCCACCTTGTCTCTTTAAAACACTGTTGACATGAAAAAAAAATCTGTTGGAAAAAGCTAAGAAATTGTAGTGTAAAACTTTAAATGAAACATTGAGAAATATGAAAATACAGAGTTAAGGTGTCCAAACAACATTAATTTTCGTCCTCCCCACCAGTGTTTCTGCCACCAAAAGCAGACTTTGCATTATAGAGAAGTAGTATTTACCTCGCACCTAGTCCAACAACCTATTTATTGAAAAAGAGCGTCTCTGTTTTTAGCACTTTGGGGGCCTATAGTGTAAGTATATGAAAGGTAAAATTAAATTAGAAACTGATAAGTGGATACAGGTGAATTGCGCATTTCCATACTCAAAACAACCCATTTTTAAAGTTTTAACAATTTTTTTTTAGCTTTCCAACTTTTTTTCCAAAAATTAAAATAATTTACTTTTTCCCACTTTAAAATGTGTCTTCAGATCTTCTTTGCTTTTGAAACAGAACAGAGAAGGAGTCGTCTTTTGGAAGGACATTTTATGATTGTGGTTAGCTTCCTATAGCATATACTTCATAAAGTGCTCAGCAGGGTTCCTGGTTCCAAGGGCCCCTTCTCCTTTAATTGTCCTGTGCAATTTACAAGCTATCATGCCTCACTGGTCCATCCTGATATGTTTATGCACACTAGAGAGGGTTCCTGGCCTTCCAAAGCAAATCTACTACCTCTCCTACAGCTAACCTGCTGAGTTTAGGAGCTCCACTGTGTTCTTGCCTCCCTAGCTTCAACTGAACTGTAAAACTATGGTAACAAGGCCTGGATCCTCTGGGGTTCCGACACTTCTTGGGCCCATCTGAAGGTGAGGAGGAGCTGGGAGAGAAGAAACCCTCAATCTAAAGCTCCACAGAGTATTTTAAGTCTGGTTAGCCAACCAAATGTGCATTAATACAATGTGCATGATCTGCTAGTCTCAAAAATGTCCTCCAGAACTTTAACACTTCACAGGATCAGTAATTTGTTGCCATCTCCTATGTTTCCTCTATGTACAGCTTTAAATTTACTGCAGGGTTTAGGAGCTACGTAGACCAATGCACATAACAAAATAGCCCACAGATAGTGACCTATTGAGGCTCTTAAATCTAAAGAGAGCTAAGATTAACAGATTAAGGCCAGAAGTGACCATTATTGACCACCTAGTCTCACTTCTTAAACAGCAAATGCTATAGAATATCAGCAAATGATTCCTGCATTAAGCCCATAATTTTTGGTTGAGCTAGAACATATTTTTTTAAAAAGATTCAATCTTGATTTAAATATTTGTAGCGATAGAGAATCCACTACATCTCTAGGTACATTGTCCCAATGGTTTATAACCCTCAGTGTTAAAAACTGCATCTGATTTCTAGTCTGAATTTGTCTAGTTTCAGCTTCCAGCAATTGGACCTTGATATGGCTTTGGTCCTATACTATCAGAAATCATCTTCCCAGGTAGGTACTTGTACACCGTGAATCAAACTCAGTAGTGGTATGGCACAGCAGCATTCCTAAGCACTGCAGATAAATTGCAACTGATTGGAGCTGGGGAAAGAGCAACCCCACATAGCCTCGGAGGGTATGTCTACCCTGCAATTAAAACAGCGCGGCTGGCCCAGGTCAGCTTACTTGAGCTCATGGGGCTCATGCTAAGGGACTATTTAACTGCAGGATAGATACTCAGGCTCCAGCTGGAGCCCAAATTCTGGGATCCTCCCTCCTGGCAGGGTCATGTGGAGCCTGGGTTCCAGCCTGAGTCCGAACGTCTACACTGCAATTAAACAGCCTCTTAGGATTGTAGAGCTCAGGCTGAGTCAGCTGACTAGGACCAGCTGTGGGTTTTAACTGCCGTGTAGACAAACCCATAAATCCCAAGAGAACATTAAGCCTGGACGATCCCTAGCATTTGGTTTCACAAATCACCTTAGTATTAAGGTTTATTGAAGTTCTTAGTTGCTCTGCAGAGTCCCTGTCTTGGGGTCGTAAGCACTTCCAAAAAAAGGGGGCAAAAAACCACAATGATCAGTTCACAAGGACTTCAGAAAATTAAGGGACTTCTAAATCACAGGGCCAGGGAGCAAAACCCCTAGGCTCTATATTGAAGTTTATACTGGGAGTGGCTCAGGTGCTTCAGGTGCCTTTTCATGCTCAAAGTACTCTGAGGAGATTAGAAAATAAGCAGGCTCCCTGCCTCTCTCATATCCTCCATCCAGTTTGAGCTGTCAGACTGAACTCCAGCTCACACATTTTTTTTTTTTAATGCATGCATCAACCACATGGACTTTTCAAAAGGGAAGTGTGCACAATTCTAATATGTTCTTTAAAAAAAGATTTTGGAGTCAACCATCCATGTCTAAGCATCTAGGGTGACCAGATGTCCTGATTTTATAGGGACAGTCCCGATATTTGGGGCTTTTTCTTATATAGGCTCCTATTCCACCCCCACCCCCTCCGTCCCGATTTTTCACACTTGCTGTCTGGTCACCCTATAAGCATGTGAAAACACATGTGTGATACATTGTGCGGGGGGGCGGAGGGGAGGGGAGAGTAGTTCCCTTAGATGGACACCCAGCCAGCCAGTTAGCTGTAAAATCCCTCTTGGTCTATTCTCTGCTTGTTTTACTTGTAAAGGGTTAACAAGCCCACAGGTAAAAGAAAAGGAATGGGCACCTGACCAGAAGAGCCAATGGGAAAGTAAAACTTTTTCAAATTGGGAAAGAAACTTTCCCTTTATCTAGTATCAGAGGGGTAGCCGTGTTGGTCTGGATCTGTAGAAGCGACAGAGTCCCGTGGCACCTTATAGACTAACAGACGTATTGGAGCATAAGCTTTCGTGGGTGAATACCCACTTCTTCGGATGCATGCAGTGGAAATGTCCAGAGGCAGGTATAAATATGCAGGGAAGAGTCAGGCTAGAGATAACGAGGTTAGTTCAATTAGGGAGGATGAGGCCCTCTTCTAGCAGTTGAGGTGTGAACACCAAGGAAGGAGAAACTGCTTTTATAGTTGGCTAGCCATTCATAGTCTTCGTTTAATCCTGAGCTGACGGTGTCAAATTTGCAAATTAACTGAAGCTCAGCAGTGTCTCTGAAGTCTGGTCCTGAAGTTTTTTTGCTGCAGGATAGCTACCTTTAAATCTGCTATTGTACGTCCGGGGAGATTGAAGTGTTCTCCTACAGGTTTTTGTATATTGCTATTCCTAATATCTGATTTGTGTCCATTTATCCTTTGTGTAAGGACTGTCCAGTTTGGCCGATGTACATAGCAGAGGGGCATTGCTGGCACATGATGGTGTATATTACATTGGTGGACATGCAGGTGAATGAACCGGTGATGGTGTGGCTGATCTGGTTAGGTCCTGTGATGGTGTCCCTGGTGTAGATATGTGGGCAGAGTTGGCATCGAGGTTTGTCGCATGGATTGGTTCCTGAGTTAGAGTTATTATGGTGCGGTGTGTAGTTGCTGGTGAGAATATGCTTCAGGTTGGCGGGTTGTCTGTGGGCGAGGACTAGCCTGCCTCCCAAAGCCCGCCAACCTGAAGCATATTTAGACCTGCCTCTGGACATTTCCACTGCATGCATCCGATGAAGTGGGTATTCACCCACGAAAGCTTATGCTCCAATACGTCTGTTCATCTATAAGGTGCCACAGGACTCTGTCGCTTTCCCTTTGTCTGTTGTTCTCTGGGCTGCAGGGAGGGAACAGCAATGCTGTAAGCAGCTTAAGCCAGGTATGATTCTAGATGATCAATTCATACCTTGAACCTACTGATCTGAAGCCTCAGATATGCAAGTAAAATTAGGGAATGTCTAAAAAGACACAATTAGGGTTATTTCTTTTATTTCTTATTGGCTTGTGGACTCCTCTGTGCTAACTCCAGATGCTTTTGGTTGCTTGTAACCTTTAAGCTGAACCCCCAAGAAAGCTATTTTGGGTGCTTGATTTTTGGAATTGCTCTTTAAAAATCTAGCAAAAGCCTGAGTTTCAGATGTATTTTCTTTTTGTTTTTAATAAAATTCACCTCTTAAGAACAGGATTGGATTTTTGGTGTCTTAACAGATTTGTGCGTATGCTGTTTGACTAGCTGGTGGCAACAGCTACTTTCCTTTGTTTTCTTTCTCAGCTCTTCCCCAGAAGAGGTGGTGGTGAAAGGGCTTGAGGGTACCCCACAGGAAGGAATTCCCAAGTGCTCCTTCCTGGATCCAAGGGGGTTTTTGCATTTTGGATGGTGGCAGCGTTTATCAAGCCAAGGGCAGAGAGAAGCTGTAACCGTGGGCAGGGCCAGTTTTTCCACTAGGAAACCCTAGGCGGTCGCCTAGGGTAGCAGGATTTGGGGGGAGGCATTTTGCTGCCCTTGGCGGCGACTCATTTCCCAGCGGCAATTCAGCAGCAAGAAAAGCAGCCGCCGAAAACACAGCTTCAGAGGAGCTGCCGCCGAAGTGCCGCCGATTACGGCGGAGGAGCGCTGCCGCCTAGGGCAGCAAAAACCCTGGCACCACTACTGACCTTGGGAGTTTAACAAAAGCCTGGAGTGGCAAGTATTAATTTTTAGAATCCTTGCAGACCCCCACTTTCTGCACTCCGAGTGACAAAGTGGGGATTCAGCCTTGACAACATGCCACAAAAAAAGAATTGTGCATGCAATTCTCTTCACCCCCTTTAGCATATATTTCTCTTTTAAAAATTGATAGATCCCCAAGAGCCTATTTTGAAAGCACTACATAAACCTATTTGACCAACAAAGTAAGCATGCTGTCACCTGAAAGTAACTATTCATTTACCCATGTAACCTAGATTGTTGTAATACTTTTTTCAAGAGAAAAAAATCCCATTTTACATTAAAACTATCTTTTTAACAACAAGTACACTGTGATAGAATTATATTGCCTATTTATATAGTAAAATTCTGATTATTGATATAAATACATATTCAAATTATTTATATAGTGCTGAAAATGCAGTGTTGTGTGGTGCATATTTACTTCACAAAACTTAAATGAGACAACCCTATCCCCAAATTACTTACAGACTAAGAGAAAGCAAACAAAACCATGTCTCCTCTATGTTCTGTATGGAGCTGAGCACACTGTCAGCACTGAATAAATAAAGAATAACCTGCCTGCTCTGAAGTTATCTGTGATCAAAGTAGCCAAGAACCTCCCTTCAAAAGCAAGGCTGGTGACTGTACAAAAGGTACAGACTAATGCCTCTGAAAAATCAACCACTAGTATTCATAGTGGTCAGACTGGGCCACCAGTGCTTACAAGGCTTATCAGCAAATGTGAGTGTTTTTCAACACTTGGCACGTTCCAAAAAAAATGGTATATGCATTTCTATTTTTAAAATGCATATATGCACACAGGTAATAAAATTATCCAGTGACCTTTAGTTTAGTTGTGGAAGCCAAACAAAATTATTTTCAGCGCAAAGTTTTGTTTTGAACCTTGACTTTGGTGGAATTTAAAGGTTGACATTCACTGAATAAGTTCAGCATTTTAGCCCAATGACCACTGTTCCAGTCTACCCTTATAACCTGTAGCACAGCTATTCACAAGTCCATGCTAACCAAGGTCGTTCAAAAACCAGGTCACAGAAGATTATATAATTGTCTGTCTAACATAGATCTAGTAAGTGCTTCTGCCACATGCACACCCCCTCCATAATCAATAATGCAAGATGTGAAATCACAACAGCATGATAAAAATCTGATGTTATTTGCTTAAATACATACCTGCTTATAATAAAACTTCAGTTCTATTTTGTTTATGTATAAAGTTAGTGACAATTCTTTTTACTCCTTTAAAAATTTGACTACTTACTTTTTAACCGTGATAAATTAACAACATGAACAATTACATTTTTGGTAGTGAAGATAAAAAAACCAGGGGTTCTTGGCTACTTTGATCGTAGATAACTCCAGAGTAATGTGCGCAAACCATTGTGCAAGTCTAGTCACATGTGAGAGAATTGGAACATGCTCATAGTTTTGGGTTATATTCTCCTTTCATTAGGTCTTCCCCTATGTGAACAGAAAAAGGAGTTTTAACTCTTAAGTTTATGTGAAATCATACTGTCTGGTGGGGTTGCCCCATCCCATAGAATGGGTAATGGATTCAACCCCCAAATTGGGGGCCTTCTGCCAAGCTGTCACTGCCATACTATTTTCTGGCATCCATGTTAATCGGTGCTTCAAAGGAAGCCTTTTTGACACTGAAGGGAATACCCTGAACAAAACAGACAACAGGTCACCAATACCTTAAACAGGTAACCCCCCTGGGTTTCTGGTGGGAAGATGTCATGGACAGTGGGCATCTGCTTGGCCCTGACCACTCTAATATGAAAAATTCAAACCCCACAGAGCACCTTCTATGAATTGGGGAAAGGTTGTTGTTGCCACAGAGCTAACACTTCCTCTGTTACCACTTCCCTGAGCACACACTGTCAACAAGGAGACAACTGGGGCCCTGGTTATTATGTATTTTGGTTAGAATTTCTAGTCTCTCTTCTTAAACAGCCATCTTAATGTGTAGCAAATCTTTGTTTACCCTCTAGTTCAGCGGTGTCCAATGCGTTCGCCACTAGCCACATGTGGCGAATAGACTACTGAATTGTGGCTAATGCATGAGCAATGCGTTGGTGTATTGAAGACAGCAGTACTGGAAAACAGGTTGTGTGCTTTGATATACAGCTTGTTAACGTGGCTAGGATATAGTAATTTTGTGTTAGCAATACCTATTAATATTTTTTTTTGCAATATCTACTTATTTTTGATATTTGAAATGTCGTTTGTAGTGTTTTTTAATCCTTTTTTATAATGTGGCGGATAAGAAAAATTCAAAACCACAAGTGTGGCTAACAAGAAAAATTAAAAATCACAAGTGTGGCTAGCATCGAATTTATATTGGACATTGCTGCTCTAGTTAGTCTTTTTAACAACAAAGAGATACATTCCTTCCTTCCCTCCCCACCCGCATCATCAATTGCTGAGCTTGGGAACAATCCAAGTACAATGTGAATTGATTTTAGAGAATTAACACATCTGAACATCTACTATACCCTTTAAATTATTCCAATGATATTAACTTGGGGGAAAATAGAAGCTGTTCATAAATATCTGATCATCTCCACAGCAATTTGTTGATAATGAAGTGTGCTTCTCCCATGAAAGTTTTGCTCAGACTAAATGGGATGGTAAATATTTCTGAAACATGAAGCTCTATGGTTCAGTTGTTACCTCGATGTCAGAATAGCCATGGTACTGGCAGTAGCGTAGCCGGGGGGGAGCAGGGGGAACGGCCGCTCCCCCTGTGAAGAGAAGCGGCGCTAAGGCGGGAGCCAGGCTGGGGGCGCTTTAAAAGGCCGGCAGCTCCTGCCGCTGCGGGAGCCGCGGGCCCTTTAAAGCGCCCCCCCCAGCCCCGCTACCGGAAGTGCATTGCTATTACTTTCCTGGCAGCTGACACAGCACCAGTCCTTAAAGCAGCAATTCACTGTCTCACTCTGAAGTGCTACTTGTCACTAGATTATGTGTGTTCCTCCAAAATAAGTTGCAAATATATATACATACTTACTTTAAAGATTAGGAATGGTTAGAAAGTATAACAGTTATATTGTACATGATCACAATATACACATAGCAGAAGTACGGATTATGCAAGAAGTGACATCCGTAGCTACATAAAGAATAGGAAAACCACACACATTATGCAGACATATCAACAGATCAGAGATTCAGAAACTGAGAAAAAGCCAGGAAATATTGAGTCAAGGCTGAAACATTCTTACTGAACAAGATGAACATGGTATCTGAAGGTCACTCACAATTCAGAGAATCCTGTTAAAGACCATATCAGGTATAATACCTGGGTACAGAATTAGTTAGGATTGAGTTTCATCCATAAAGCTAAAGTTTTTGTCAGTTTAAGCCATCCCATAATATAATTTCATTTGACTGTGTGAATTTTTTCTATATATTAAAAGGGAAGGTGAAGGGGCCAGGAAAGGGTACAATCCCAAACATTAATAGAAGCAAAAAGGTTCACGCATAAATACAAAAAATTATAAATCCAGAATTTTGGAAAAATCTTTTATAAAGATCACAGACTGTAAAGTAATGCTGCCTATATCTGATTATAGCGTGCAAAGCCAGCATGTAAATGGCAGATAAATCAAAGTCATGCTGATTCCACTAAAGTTATGACCATCTTTATCTTCCAGTATATTCTGCAGACAGCATTTTC
Source organism: Chelydra serpentina (assembly GCA_037349315.1). Taxonomy (NCBI): domain Eukaryota; kingdom Metazoa; phylum Chordata; order Testudines; family Chelydridae; genus Chelydra; species Chelydra serpentina. The sequence continues at coordinate 38,545,961 of JBAIAC010000042.1, forward strand.
TTAAACACCAGGCATGCATGTTTTCTCATTTCACTCTCAAAGATATTTATCATCAACACCAAAGAGAATCTCATTATCTATTGATATTTCAGTAACTTTTTCCCCATAGTCCAAGGGTGTCACAGTTCGGGGTAACTGCGCCTGTATTCCCCCTTCTATGGTCCAGCAAGGGCATTCACACTCAGGCCTTCAAGCTCTCCAGCCATTGCCTTTCGTGGGTGGAGAGACCTGTGTCTCGCTCTCCCCCTCCAGACTGGGCTATTTCCAGGCTGAACAGTTCACTGTTTTCACTGTGTTATTCCAGCAAAAGACAGTCTGCCTAAGCAGACCTGCTTCATTTCTCTCCTCAGAGAGAGTTAACAGTGTAATTGCTATAAGTTATCACACAGCACTTACTAAGCAAGCATATTTTATTCTTAAGGTAAAAGCAATAAAGAAAAAACATTAAAAAACAATAAAGGAACCTTTTACATGCATGCTAATAAGCTTACCAGAAATCACCACCCTCCAACATGGGCTCTGGCAGGAGCAGTCCTTCAAAACCCTACCCAGGGTGTTTCATGTGGATTTAAGTGAATCACTCTCTTTGCTCAGAATAAGATCAAAAGTTTAGTCCATCTCTTATACAGTTTGGAGGTCTTTGAACTGTCCTCATGCAACAGGTTAACAGCAGATAAAAGTCCATGCCACACCACCCCGCCCCCCCGGCCAATGCTTCAAAGGCTAAATCCATAAGGAGGGGGTTTGCAATCTCCTTCTCCCTAGTACTTGCTAGGAATTTAACTTTAGATGCATTGTCCCAAGAGATCAGTCATATCTGCTACATTGTTCAACAGTCTTTTGAAGTTCACAATATTTTCCACCAATTGCATTAATCCTGTCTTTCTCCTAAATAAATTCCACACAATCCCATGTACATAAACATTTGAATTTTTACAGTGAGCTCCTAAAATATTTAAACTTAATCCAATAAAGTTCATCTGGGATATTGCAGAAAATTGCCATCTGTGACAGAAAGATCTTGTTTCAATCTTATGATCTTTTTAGGAAAGCTTCCACCATGGGGGGAAAAGAAAAAAACACAACACACACAAGCCCGTTTACATTTTAAGTATATTTTAATAGGACACTGATTTATGCAACACAATCAGTGAGATCTCAGCCTGGCAAACCCCTTAACACATGTATAATTTTGAGCACACAAGTAGTCCCCTTTAAGTTAGTGAGACAACGCACATATTTAAAATTACACAAGCTTTACATGTGCTTAAGTGCTTTGCTGGATCTGGGCCTAACATCTACCTACCCAAACATCCTCATTTCCTAAATATCTTCTTCTCATTAACGATGCCTTAAGTTATACAGATGTATGTATTATAATAAAGAGATACGGTGGGTGAACATATCTTTTGTTGGACCAACTTCTCTTGGTGAAAGTCACAAGCTGAGAAGTTGGTCCAATAAAATATATTACCTCACCAATCTTGTGTCTCTAATATCCTGGGACCAACCTGGCTACAACAATATTGCAAACATACGTATTATAACAGCAGTTCCAAAGTTTTTGTAAGACTTCAGATATTGGTACTGAATGTCTTTTTGTTGTTTGTGAAGACCTTAGAATGTGAAATAGCCCCAGTTAAATCATTTAAAAAAAAAAAAAAGGACCATGAGTCAACATCTTATGGAGACCTGGAAGTCTTAGTTAGTGAGACACTGCAAATTTCACAGTTCTGTTAATCATGGTCTCGTTTCTGTTTGTTTGTTTGTTTTTAACATAAAACTGCTGTGCCAAGCAAATACCCCAAGTTGTATACAAAAAGTCAGCTCTTCAAGGATGGGGGAGAACTACTTTGCAACAAAAAAAAAAATTCAACTGCTGGTTTCATTCTCTGGATTTCCAGAGTTACCACTGGAACTCTCTCCAGAGCCTCACTGCAGTCACCATGCAACTGCTTTTCAAAAGTTCCATCAAACTTTTGCCAAGCAAGGAGACAGACTCTGGACATCCATCTTGGCTTTCATTTTGAAAAAAGGACTCCAAAATGATATCGGTTCCCAGGGATGGGTGTTTGACATATTCTCCCACAATTCACTCCACTATCAGAAGGCCTTTCAAGATCTCCCATAAGCCACTACTTCAGGTAGCTATGCTGGTACCGCAGGAATAGATACCTAGATGGCAGCACAACTGCCACCAGTGTAGTGAAAGTGACACAAATTGGTTGATCAACTATGAGAGTTGCTAATTAAGTGCCATGCCATCAGGGTTTCTGATCAGCTAATGAGTTTATTCTGATGAAATAGCACTTAAAAATTGGTTGAGAGTCCAGTGCATCCCCGGGGAAGGCTTTAAAGGAAGGAATTAAACTGCCTTGAACTAGTTAGTTCCATTTTTAATGACACTACTAAAGCAGTATTTTTCTAATTTACCTCAGCCCTTCAAATATTTGTACTCCAAATAGTAGTCACCTCTGAGCTCTTAAAAAACTGTACTAACAACAACCTGTTAGAAAGGATGAGATGGTGGTATTTTAGAATAAAAACCCCCACAAGATACTGAAAGCAGCAAACGAAAATGGCCAGTTTCAGCAGTCAGTTTGATTGTGCTTGGATTATCCTGCAGAGATTTAGCACATCCGCAGAATGGCTAAGGACTGACAGAAATTAACAATACAAAGTTTAAGGGTGATATTGCTATCAGCGGTCATACCAAAAACACTCTGCTGAAGAAGTTTAGGCACAACAGAAACAATCTGGAAAAATTGAAATGATCCTGAAATTAAGAGGTTTTTTCCCTCATTAAGAAACAAAGTTTAGCTGAAAGTTATAGCTTCTGACAGTACAGACCAAACTTGGATTAAAAAGTGGTAATTTTTTGGCAAGTTTGAAGATTGGCTTCCACATGCATATTTGACAACTGGTATATTTAATTAGCATCAGAGAAAAGTCCATCAGTTGAGTGAAGTTTATGTCCAAGACAAGAACTCTGGGCATTGTCACTAATTTGTAAAGCACTGCCGCAGGCTGAAGTTATTTAACTCATCCTCAGCTTCAACAGATAAACCAGATGGGCACATCCTGTTCCAGTCACAAAGAACAGTCATGTACAAAACCTTGAAAGAGCCAGTTCCCAGTGCTAGCGAGAAAAAACTTAGTGCTCCTCTGCCAATTATAGCCCACTGGGAAAAAATACTTCCTGATCACAAAACAGGCACTTGATCAGACCTGCAGCATCCTAAAAACTCAGTTCCAATCCTTGACTTACAGAGGGGGGAGGAGGTGGAAGTTAGCAAAGGAAACAAAACTGCCCCAGATGACGGGAAAGAGGTTTAAATTGGGGGGAGGGGGGGAAGGCACCGTGGCGGGAGAAGTGCATGTCCAATCAGCATGCAACTCTCCCCTGCCGATTATCCAATGAAAGGCGGAGAGCACATGGAGGAGGAAGGGCCCAGCCTTGGTACGTGCTCTGCCTTCACCCCCCTCCTCCTTTCTGGGCTGTTTATCCCATTGACAGTTCAATCAATACCCACGCCCAGAGAAACCGGGCGGGTGGGAAGAAGAACTCTTAAAGCCAGGATTTGTTTTTAAATTAGCAAGAGGAAAGACCACCTTGCAAATTGCTTTGCACATCCTAGAAGGATGTCGTGGCTTCCAACTTTGTCTGCATCAGCCTTCATATAGAGCAGGCCACAACACTGGCAGGATACCATGCTCTCTGGAAATGGGTGATCGGAAGTGAGCACTGTACGCTCCAAAGGCAGGAGGATTAATGAATGAATGAAGAAGAAAGCTTGAGAGCTGATCATAAATACTTGATACAGTCAAGTAAAAAAAGGCCAACAAAATTCTCTTTCAGCTGCCACAAATAATATCTTAGTCATTTAAAACTGGAGTCAATTTTCAAATAATATTTGTTTTTGCAGCTTGTTTCCTTTCTTATGCTAACTTCTATGTAAATGACTACTTGTTTACACTTACTAAGCAATTGCTCATGCACTTCAATATTCAACAGGAAACACAGGAAGACTATAGTACTGGTGGGAAAGCAGGGTTCTCTTCTAGAGTAAAGGCCACCAGAGCAGGGCAGAAGCTGGTCCTGGGTTATGGTGTTCCAATTGCTATAGGGCTGTATGGATAAGAATTGTTAATCGAGGCTAGGCATTTAACAAACTGAGGAATCTGTTGAGTGACAATATCTAATTGAAAGTTTCAATCTTTTCCCACGCTACAAATGAAAACGTGTTATTGGAGAAAAAAACCTAAGATTATATAGGACCCATGGACTACAGATATGAGAGCAAAAGTGTTAACCAGATTTTTGCATACAAGGAAGCATAATGACAGGCTAAATCTGTGAGGGTTTATTATTGGTTGTTTAATGAAACAGAGTTTCCGAGAAATGGGGAGAAGCAAGTTCTATGTAACAAACAAAATGAGTCAACCATCTCTGAGAAGTTGATAATTCCCTCAGGGTCACTGCCTATTAGATGCCTATTAGAGTTCTCTAAAATAATATGCTTAATCTGTGTGTAACCCCCAAGGAGCTTACTTGGTTTCTGGGGCTCTGTGTGCTTGTAACTCAGAGAGAGGCACACTTTGTCTAGGAGGAAAGGGGGAGGGAGGTCAAGGGCAGACTCAGTCTGCTAGGCAACCAAGAGGGAGACAGGAGAAACATTTTTGAGCAACAGAGGCCCCTGTCAGTCAGAGAAGGATAGTATGGTGCCTGGCTGGCCAGCAGCACACCTGCTCAAAGGAGGAGCAGTGTCTGAGAGAAAGGAGGAGGGTAGAGTCAAATAATTGACAAGTAAAAGCCTGGGAAGAAAAGGTAGCCTGTCCAGTAGGAAGGTCCTCAATGAGATGCCTATGCCTAGGAGCACTGAGAGAGAGGAGAAGCCATTTTGGCGTAGTCCAGAGCCAGCCACTGTAAAGGGAAGGACTTGCTGGATGGTGAGCTGATGAGTCCCAGGCCTGCATGCAGGGTTTTCCCTGAGAACTGGCCTCTGCGGACCTGGCAGCAAGATCCCTCAGGTTGGTCCTTTCCCTGTTAGAAATAAGTCCCAGTGTATAGAAATTTTGGGGGGGAATTCCCTACCCACTCAGGCTCTTAGTGCTCCTGCTCTCTTGATAAACTGTACAACGTGGCAAGTATGCTCTTGCTGCTAGTTCTGGGCTGCCTGCCTTCTGAAAGTGTATCTGAGGAGATTAGTTAAGATTTTAGTAGAGTTATAATTTGCACCTACATCCCTTTGTGAAACAGAAGCAGCCTGATTCCTGCATGAAGAGCATCCCTGCCAACTGTGATTGTCAGTCCCTCTGCAGTTGCTGAGGAGTCAAGATTAACCTCTTAACCTGGGGATCATCTCAGGAGTTGTGAGTGCACCATCCTTTAGTTAGATAGTCAGGGAAATTATTTGGGAGACTCCCTATTCCCTGAACTGTGTCCTCAAACTAGAAGGTAAGGGTAGGGGATTTTATTACCTGCGGCCTCTTAAATCTATGGTGGGATTTACCATCTTATCCCAAATGAGTGTCTTTTGGGCTGTTCTGAACGCAGTCAGCCAAGTTGCTTTGCTGCTACAGAAGATATTGTTCTCACAGGTCATCGAGGGCCCCTACAAAGTCCACATACCAATGTGGCACTAAATTTTACTCTTGTGTAACTCAGGTTACACAACTAGGGAAATTCATGGGTATTATCAGTGTGGCCACCAGTGACCTTGAGAACAGTGTTTTACCCTGTTCTATTTACTTTCAGTTTATTAAACTCAATATAGTCAATAGAGTGTATGTTCTTTCTTGGGAGTCTCCAAGTGTCTGGCAAGGAAGTAGGGGTTACCTTGCAGTTAGAACTTTCCTTCCGAGGTGCCCTGGTTATCGTGCCAGGATGTGGGATCCAGAAAAACCTAGGCCTGTCCATCAAAACCATAAGGAGATTGGTGTTAAAGGAGGTAACTGGGTGAATAGGGCTGCTACATGTGTTTCAATAGCTAAGTGTTGTTACTTATTACCCTACTGAGTGGAGCTTTGGTAAGGGGTATTTGCCAAGCCAGTCTGAACTAGCTGGGTACAATTTACTAAATAGGCCAGCTCTTATCCTTATGCAGTTGTGTTAAACTTCTTAATAAAGCAGTTATTTTTCTGGGAAATGTACTCAGTGTCACAGCTAAATACAAGGTAGACCCCACCTCATCTCTTTCCCTCAAAGAGACATTTGCCCTTATATGGACAAGCAAAATAGTGTGGTTTAGAAGGACAGCAGTCCAAGATCTTAGCTAGATGGCTACTCTAGAAACAGTTTACGCCATGCAATTAGCAAAAATTTAACAGAATCTTGAGATGCATCAGTAACTTTTAGAAAAATCTGAACTAGTGAAAGATGTAATTTCATGGTGGTTTAGAAAATGTTGGCATTGAATTACATTTCTGAAGTCTATTCTATAATACCGTAGTACAAACTAATGAGCAAAACGATAGAAAAGCCAAATAGCCTAATTGATAGGAAGCCAATTCAAAATCTTCATGCATAGCAGCTTCCATTGTTTTAATCTAATGAGTCCTCAGAAGGAAGAGTTGAGTGCATGGGAATTAAAGAATAATTAATATAAAAGCTTTTAGAGGAGAAAACTTGCATTCGTTTTTTTAATAGTTCTTTGCTTGCTCCTAGAATTTGGAGATTTTTCCCCCCCACCAGAATTCTATCAACTGAATGATTTCTTAGGGTATGTCTACACTACGGTACTAGTTCGATTTCTGTGAAACCGAACTTGTGAACCCGATATTTCCAGGTCGATTGTTCGAATCCACACCAGGGATGTTTATTCGAATGTCCGAGTCCACAGTAGGGGGGCAAGCGTCGACACTGCAAGCGGTGCACTGTGGGTAGCTATCCCACAGTTCCCGCAGTCCCGCCTGCCCACTGGAATTCTGGGTGTAGCCCCCAGTGCCTTGTGGGAACGAAATTGTGTCAAGGGTCGGTATACGTACATTTCGTCACTCGACCCACACTTCCGCCTTCCCTACGTGAAAGCGCCGGCGGGGAATGAATTCGCGCCCTTTTCCTGTGGCTGATAGCTCGGACGCCACTGGACAGTGAGCATGGAGCCCTCCGCGATTATCGCAGATGTTCTGTCCGTAGCCAACAACTCGCGCCTTATAGCGCACCTTTTCCAGACTCTGATGCAGAGAAATCGGGAGAGGAGACAACGTAATCTCCGGGAGTGCTTAAACTGTGAAAGGGGCATTGATCTCTTGCAAAGCGCTGGACCCCGGACCCTAGACATCATGGTGGCAATGGGTCACGTTGATCCCGTGGAACGGCGATGCTGGGCAAGGGAAACAAGCACTGACTGGTGGGACCACATAGTGCTGCAGGTATGGGATGAGTCCCAGTGGCTGCGAAACTTTCGGATGCGTAAGTGCACTTTTATGGAACTTTGTGAGTTGCTGTCCCCTGCCCTGAAGCGCCAGGACACCCGGATGCGAGCTGCCCTCACTATCCAGAAGCGAGTGGCCATAGCCCTCTGGAAGCTTGCAACCCCTGACAGCTACCGGTCAGTAGCGAACCAATTTGGAGTGGGCAAGTCTACCGTGGGGGTTGCTGTGATGCAGGTAGCCCGTGCAATCGTTGACCTTCTGCTCCACAAAGTAGTGACCCTGGGAGACGTGCAGGCGATCATAGATGGCTTCACTGCAATGGGATTCCCAAACTGCGGTGGGGCCATAGATGGGACACACATCCCTATCCTGGGACCGGAGCACCAGGGCGGCCAGTATATTAACCGAAAGGGCTATTTTTCTATGGTGCTGCAAGCACTAGTGGACCACAAAGGACGTTTTAAAAACATCAATGTTGGGTGGCCAGGAAAGGTTCATGATGCTCGTGTTTTCAAGAACTCTGGTCTGTTTAGACGCCTGCAACAGGGGGTTTATTTCCCCGACCACAAAATCACTGTTGGGGAGGTGGAGATGCCAACAGTGATCCTGGGGGACCCTGCCTACCCGCTAATGCCATGGCTCATGAAGCCATACACGGGAGCCCTGGACACTGAAAAGGAGCTCTTTAATTACCGCCTCAGCAAGTGCAGAATGGTGGTGGAGTGTGCCTTTGGCCGTCTCAAGGCAAGATGGCGAAGCTTACTTACTCGCTCCGACCTCAGCCCTAAAAATATCCCCATTGTGATTGCGGCGTGCTGTGTGCTCCACAATCTCTGTGAGATCAAGGGGGAGACATTTATGCAGGGCTGGGAGGTTGAGGCAAATCGACTATCAGCAGATTACGCTCAGCCAGACACCAGAGCCATTCGAAGATCACAGCGGGAGGCGGTCCGCATCCGGGAAGCTTTGAAAGCTCGCTTCCAGACAGAGCGGGTTAACCAGTGACTGCTACACTTCCGTAAACAGATACTGGACCTTCCCCTGTCCCTTTACACATGTCCCGTTGCCCATCCTCCCATTACCAACCGCCTTCCCCCTACTTGGATCAACGCTGCAAAGTCACAATAAAGGAAAGATTTTTTTGTTTGAACCTGTTCCTGTACTTCTTCTTGGGTAATGATTATCACTGTGTAGGCATACGGCGGTTGGGGGGCGGTTTGGTTGGGGGACACTTCCCTTCAAAGGGGAAGCTGTTGATCCTGCCCAAAGCGCAGTGCCAAGAGGTGTTCCGCTTGCTTAAAGGGACCATCAACCTCTCCTAATCCCATGTGTGTGTGGTGGTGTCTATGTGCCTTGTACGTATTGAGTATCGCCAATGGATCACACAGTGCATTGATCTATCCAGCAGGCTACTGTCAGCCGCAAAAGATCAGCGACCACCCTCCCCAAACATACAGTGCACCACCCAACCCCCAACCCTACGTTTAGAACGTAGAAACCAGCACAACGAAGGAAAGGTGTGCTTAATGCATGCAATGTGTACTGTGCTTGTCACTTCAGCAGTTAACCTGTCTGCACCCTCGTTTGTGCTCCCATTCTCTGCACTTAAAAACCATGTTAACCACTACCCAGAGATACAAACGGTCCCATTTAAAACAGTCAGGGAAACATTGGTGAACCAAAAAACAAGATTTATTCAACAAAACAGAAACTTAACATGGAACCTGGGAAGGAAAGTGCTCAGGCGTGCTGCTAGATGGAGAGGAGGGAAAAGTCTATGGTTTTGGGAATGACAGCCTTCTGCTACTGCAGCGGTCTGCAGGGGTGGATTGAGTATTTCCACGCACCCTGGCTCCCCTTGTCCTAGTGACTTTTGGGGAGGAAGCCACTGGACTTGGTGGCGGGGGAGGGCGGCTTGAAAGAACGTACAGAGGCGCTCTTTCCTCATGTCTCCTGTCCTGGAGAATATCCACTAGGCGCCGGAGCGTGTCTGTTTGCTCCCTCATTATTCCCAGCATTGTTTGGGTCACCTGCTGATCCTCCTGCCGCCACCTGTCCTCGCGCGCTTCAGCCCTCTGCTCCCGTTCCCTGGCTGCTCGCTCGTACCGTGCGAAGTCCTCTCTGCGCTGTGCCGCCTCCCTCTGTGACAGCATCACTAATTCCGAGAACATGTCGTCCCTGGTTCTCTTTTTGCGCCGCCTTATCTGGACTAGGCCATGGGTGGGAGAAGCACTGGTAGGGCGGGAGACAGTCACAGCTGTGGGATAAATGAAAGGGAGTAAATTCCTCAGAATGATACTTTTTCAAGAACAATGACCATACTCTTTCACCGTGAATAGGACCAAAGACAGTGCCTATCACATGTACACGTACTACAAGGTCAAATACTATGCCTTAAGGCTGAGTGAGTGTCTGGGGTCCCGGTATACGGATCCCAGAAGCCTTGCCGTACACAGAAAATCACCTCTCTGACAACCATGGTAAGGTCCTTACTTTGGACTGCTGCGAGATTGCTTCACAGCACTGCTCTACTCCCATGTCTCCCTCAGTGTTCCTGGCGGCGGTCAGTAACTGCTGCTGGCCAAACCGATAATCTACGGCGGCTGTCCTAAACCCCCCCACCCCGTCCGCGTTGCCGCTCCAGGGAACCAAAAATGCCCGCGAACCGCTCAGCGTGAACGGCTCGCCTACCCTTCCCCCCCCTCAGCGTGTCCGCTCCAGGGAACCAAAAATGCCCGCGAACCGCTCAGCGTGAACGGCTCGCCTACCCTTCCCCCCCCTCAGCGTGGCCGCTCCAGGGAACCAAAAATGCCCGCGAACCGCTCAGCGTGAACGGCTCGCCTACCCTCCCCCCCCTCCGCGTGGCTGCTCTAGGGAATCAAAAATGCCCGCGAACCGCTCAGCGTGAACGGCTCGCCTACCCTCCCCCCCCTCAGCGTGGCCGCTCCAGGGAACCAAATATGCCCGCAAACCGCTCAGCGTGAACGGCTCGCCTATCCTATCCCCGGTTTAGCGTTGCCGGTCCCCGGGACTGTCCCTACCCGCGCACCGATATGTACTACTGGTTTTGCTCCCGACCCCCTACCACCATGTGTTAACGTAAACAGCCGGGTGTCTGTCTGTAAGGGGAAAAGGAAGCATGCAGTATACTAATTATACCACTCATTCGAACCAGGACCCCATGACTGATATCACTCTGATGAGGATTACGGAGACAGAGAAAATCTGCATGCTGAGTCAATGCAAGCAAACCCCGGGGCCGTATGCTGCCATGCTATGCAAGGCAATGATACCAGAGTACCTGCTGCTCGCATGGCGCGGGAAAGTATCCTACCATGGAGGAGACAATAAGGCAGCTCTCCCAGTGAACGTGCTAAACAAGCTATCGCTGTACCTTCAAGACAGCTTCTCTGAGATCTCTGCTGGTGATTACACCTCTATCCCCATACATATTGACAGACTTTTCGAATAGTTGCACGGGAAAGCGACTCCAAGGTGAAGCGCATAAGGCCAATGAAGCCACAGTTACAGAGCGCTAACACACCATAACTATTGTATTGAAAATAAATGTCTAAAACACTGACCTGATGATCCCTCTCCTGATTCCTGGTCAGGAATGCTGCCTTGGGAGTGTTCGAAGGGCAGCGCAGTCAGGGTCAGGAATAGTTCCTGGCTGTCGGGGAAATCTCCAGGGTGACCGCTTTCGATTGCCTCGTCCCCCTGCCCTCCTTCCTCTTCTTCGCCGTCAGCGAAAACCTCCTCCGATGTGTCCGTAGAATGGACCCCATCATCGGTGTCCACGGACACTGGTGGGGTAGTTGTTGCCGCACCACCGAGCATGGCGTGCAGTGCCTCGTAAAATCGGCAAGTCTGAGGCGCTGAGCCGGAGCGTCCGTTGGACTCTCTGGTCTTTTGGTACGCCTGACGTAGCTCCTTGATTTTGACGCGGCACTGCGTAGCATCCCGGCTGTACCCTCTCTCCGTCATAGCCTGTGAAATCTTCTCGTAAATTTTGGCATTCCGTCTTTTTGAACGGAGCTCGGCTAGGATCGATTCATCGCCCCACACAGCGATCAGATCCAAAACCTCACGATCACTCCATGTTGGAGCCCTCTTTCTATTCAGTGATGGCATCGAAACCACCGCTGTAGAGCTCTGCATCATTGCCAGTGCTGCTGAGCTCGCCACTATGTCCAAAGAGGCAATGGGATTCAAAATGGCCACAGAGGAAAAAGCATTCAAATTTTCGCGGGGATTTCTCTGAGTGGCAGGTCAGAGCATCCAAGTACACAACACTGCCCTGAGCGTCCACCGAGTGGTGCACTGTGGGATAGCTCCCGGAGCTATCAGCGTCGAATTCCGTCCACAGTACCTCGCATTCGACATGCCCATTTCGAATTTGGCGCTACTCCCCTCGTCAGGGTGGAGTACCGAAATCGATTCAAGGAGCCCTTAATGTCGAAATAAACTGCTTCCTAATGTGGACGGGTGAGGGATTACATCGAGTTAACGCTGATAAATTCGACATAAAGTCCTAGTGTAGACCTGGCCTTAGAGAATGTATTAAGAAATATCATTCTTGTTTTCTCCTGGGAAATAGGGTGGGGTGAAGGGAGGTGCCCTGCAATCCTCCCTATTAAGTATTTATTTTATCACAAACAGCAATGTCTGATTCAGTAGATAAAATCTCAACCTAGAGAGCACCTTCTAGAGGTTTCTTATGCCAAACTGGAATGATATGCAGATGATGAGACACCAACTGAATCAAACAGCTGACATGTTTCTGCAGTTTCTCATTTTTGGAACATTTCTTTTGGCATAATATTTAGTAAATGAATGGGGAATGAGATTTCATGTAAACAAAGTAGCATAATTTACACATTCAATGAATATCCATGACCTTATTAACATACACAACAGCTGATGTCCTGAATTACTAGAACATAAAAAAACTGCAAAGGGTGCAGCATGGAACAAGTTTAAGGAATACAGGAATTGTTATGCTCTTAGATACCTCTGGCATCTCCCCACATCTATGTCCAAATAAATCTAGCAGCTCCTTGACCCTGGTTGCTCCTTGTTCTATACTGATGGAGGGCTGGGGTTGGACTGCTTGCCACTGGTACTGGCTGCTGCTTGCCCCAGACTGGGAGGGGGAGCTCAGTGCTTCTTCTCATCAGAAAGAAGGTATGTTCTGTTTGAGCTGCTGGCCGTAGCTGGTTGCCTTGCTCCCTGGCTGAGGAGACCCTGGCTCTGTTCTGATTGCAGGTCACAGGGCCCTGTGGTGAGGGGGAAATGGCTAGAGTGCCACACGATGGTGCGTTAGTCATAGCTCCAAAGGCCACGGAGAAGTTGTTGGACTTTGTTCTAGAATACATCTCTAGCATTAGCCCTTCAGGATAGCTCTTTGATTAGAGGCCTGGAGGACTCAACCATTGAGATACCATCTAGCATGACACAGATGACAGCAATGCAGCCTAGAGTATCTCCTCTGCTCTCTCTGGCCCTGATTCAGCAAAGTATTTCATGTGCTTAAATCCCATTGAAAGTCGGACATGTGCTTAAGTGCTTTCTTGAACTGGGGTCCAAATCAGGAGGTTCCTAGGCAGGAGCAGCTCAGAAAGCAGCTAACAGGAGCTTCCTCGCCAAATTAGACTTTACCATACAAATGCAAACTGTAATCAACCTCCCTCTCGAGCTGCCAGTGGACAGGCAGATATTACAGACTTTACAAATATTGAAAAATATGCACCCAAGGTTATTGACTTGTTGAATAAAAATTTCCTAACCCTTGTGCTCCTTAACAAACCTAGAGTCTTAAGCTTTATGTTCTACAAGGCCTTGGAAAAAATATATTTCAACTCTGTGCTTGCACACACACCTGCACATGCAAAGAGTACTAACATAAAATCCCTGTTGTTCCTTCTCATTGTACTGGCCAAGATCAGGCAGCAATAAGTTATCACCTTTTGCTACCAAGGGAGTCTGTTATATTAGTGTTCAGTAAACAAATAAATGATAAGCATGTTCTATAATAAATAATGTTGCATTTAAACAGTGTTTATAGTCTCATGAATTACTGTAAAACAGGTCAGCATCAGTTCAAAGTGATGACTATATAATTTAGTAACTTTTAAAAAAGGAAGTTAACTGTATCTGGTCTTTATACGACTGCTAAAGCAGATGTGCAATGACTTAAGTAAACGGAAAGTGGATTCATCAGGAAAAATATCCTATTACACAATGTACCTTTGAGATACTGTACAGAATTTTGTATTACAAAAGGATGAAGGGAGGAAAAACAAGTCCAGAGGAAACCAAAATCTTGGATTAGCAAATTAATTCTGCAACAGTGAGAAATGGAGAACAGGACTTTGCTTTTACATACATGCATGTTTGCTTATATAAAAAGTCCTTCTGTTGGTAATCCAACAGATACACTTCAATATTTGCAAATGGATGTCTACCATTTTTACTATAAAATTTGTGCACTTCTATATTTGTGCAAAACAAAGCCATTAGCAAGGGAAGCCACAGTCGCAAAATTGTGAATTTAAACATGTGCAGAATTGGGATCTAAATAAAAGAGCACATTGAAAAAAATACATACATGGAAAAAAATCGAGAAAGGTTAGCACCTTAACCACTGGACCATCCTATGACTCGTGAGCCTTGGGTTCAATTCCATCTCTGTTCTTGGCATAAAAATGAGCAAAATACGCAAGACAAATATGAGTAAGATACTTAAAAATTAACATACAAAAGTAATCAAGTTTTATTCAGTAGAAAAATATACATGAAAGACCTTATCTGTTCACAATTAATTTAATAATACCTAGCTCATATGTAGTACTCTTCATCAGTAGATCTTAAAGCACTTTGCAAAGGAGGTCGCTGAGTCAGGAACCCATGCCTTCCGAGTTCCAGCGTAGTTCTCTATCCACTAGGCCAGTGGTTCTCAACTGGGGGTCGGCGGCCCCCTGGGGGTCCGTGAGCCATTTTAGGGGGGCGCGCGCAGAGCCCTGCAGCTGAAACACGGTGCCCTCAGCCCCATTGAGATACCATCTAGCATGACACAGATGACAGCAATGCAGCCTAGAGTATCTCCTCTGCTCTCTCTGGCCCTGATTCAGCAAAGTATTTCATGTGCTTAAATCCCATTGAAAGTCGGACATGTGCTTAAGTGCTTTCTTGAACTGGGGTCCAAATCAGGAGGTTCCTAGGCAGGAGCAGCTCAGAAAGCAGCTAACAGGAGCTTCCTCGCCAAATTAGACTTTACCATACAAATGCAAACTGTAATCAACCTCCCTCTCGAGCTGCCAGTGGACAGGCAGATATTACAGACTTTACAAATATTGAAAAATATGCACCCAACTTGGTGGTGGGAGGTGCAGAAGGGAAGGAAAGTCAGACTGCATGTGACTCAGCTGCATGGCATGGCAGTTAAGTTGGTTTCACAGTCTATGAGAGAAATAAAAGCTTGAACTGGTATAGAAATGTGACATTTATAGCAATTTCTTACGTTTCAAAATACTGGCTTCAAGCTTTCTAAGGCTTATCTACACATACAGCCCTGCCATAGAGCTTACTGAAGATGCTACCTATGCCGACAAGACAGCTTCTCCTGTCGATACAGCATTACCTACTCTACACCATAAGCTAGGATGGTATAATTGCATTGCTCAGAGGTGTGGACTTTCCACACTCCAAGTGACACAGTTATATCGACATAAGTTTGTAGTGTAGACCAGGGCTAATGCAGTTAATGACAACTCACCAGAAATACCTACTGTATACTTGGTATGTACTTCAGATACACTAATATTTTTGTAAAGTAGAACAAGATATGGGTTACATTTCCTGAGATGTGTAATTAATACATACTTGCAATTACTGTAACCCGTACCACCACATGGTGTCACTCAAGCTTCAGACATATGTAACTAAAACAACCTGTATTTGGAAATAGAGTTACCATTAAAGAGGGAGTTGAAATACAATGCCTTCAGTTTATGGCTGTTCATAACGTCTGAACACATACTAATTACGTAATATATATGTTCAAAAATTCCCCACACATCTCTTGTTTTATGTAATCAAGAGACAAACCGTTCCATTTAAATAAAACAAAAAATAGTAATTACTGTGATATGTTCTCAATAAGTTTAAAAAGGACATAGAGCAAAGGTGAATGATACAGGTGGTCCTTTCAACAGGCCACCACTGTATTTTTAAAATGTAATTAGACCCATTGTGAAAGCAAGATAGCTTCATTTTACAGTCATTTTAGGTGATTAATTAGTAACTGTAGCAGACACTTCAGCTATTGAATGTACAGAATCTCGTTTGGAAGCACTCTGTTCAAGACTTATTTTACCACACCCCCCACCCCACCCCACCCCAGGTACAGACAGTTTGGGTCCCATCTCCTCCCAGAACACAGATGTGTAAGTATCAGCTGTGGAGTTTTAAAGACTACACAAAAGATACCTTATTCATGTCATATGACAGTATATGCTGCAGCTTTCACATAACCATACCTAATAAAACTATGTTAGTCATCATTTAATATAATGTACTTTTAAAACTGCAATTCTGAATTACTGTTCAAGTCTAATTTGTAAGATTGTTAAAATAAATTTGTTAGTACAGCCGGCCTACAAGTTGTCAAAATTTTAATGTTAAAAGGAGGCTGCATATGCCATAAATTATACTGCACTGCTCTCAACCTGGAGATTGTGACCTGAACAAGTGCTGTGGGTTGCAACCCCTCTGCCCTTCTAGTGTTGCTAAATAGAAAAGGCATTCTGACAAGATAGTAGAGGAGTCTTTGCTGAGGGGATGGTTGAATGAAAGAGGTTGAAAAGCCACAGGATGTCACTGAGGCCAAAAGTTTAGCAAGATTCAGAAAGGGACTGATATTTATCTGGGTAACAGAATGTTCAGTTATAGTAGTTAATGATAATTTTGAAAGATGTATTCAATGTCATGCTTCATGGTTTAAAGCAATTTCTAAATATCAGGGACAAGGAGGACACAATGTGGGGCGCAGATTATTATTCCACATCTTCCTCTAAAACATCTGGTGCTGGCCGCTGACAGAGATAGGATACTGGGCTGGACAGAACTTGAGTTTGATCCAGTATGGCAATTCCTGTATTTCTATGAAAACATCTTCTAGGATTAGAGGTAATTTTTTCCCATTGTTCTTCACAGCTTAGTTTCTTCTACAGCAAGGGCCCATGAATAATGTTATACACTATATAGAATTCCATATATAAATGCACTCTTTCAAAATTTCAGCCATCTTCTGTTGTTCTCAAGGGGGCTGAGGTCAGAACTTCCCCTTAGTTAAGTAGCGCCTAATTGTTCCCTAAAGGACTGAGGCCACAGACTACTCTGGACAAAGCTGGCTTCATTTTCACTGGAAATAATGGGAGAAGAGCCATTCTAAAAGAGGTCAGTTTCTCTGAAGGGAATTTTTATGTATCAGGATCTGCTTACCAATAAGCTCTCAGTTATGACAAAAAACCCAACAATTACTCCTAAAAATCCCTTTTGAAATCTACCCATTGTACAATACCATTCAACAGGAATGTAGAATGGGGAAACTAGGTGTGTACATGGAGGTAAAGGGGATGGGGGAGGAGGAGCCTGGTGTGTGCATGTGTAGCTGCGGGCGTCAGCCCTGGGCTCTCCCCAACCCCCCTATCACCCTGGCCCCCCGCTGCCTCCCTATCCAGGGCTTAATTTTTCCCCTGGTTTGCCGGGGCTGAGTAAGTCTACTGTGAAAAGTGGTATTTGTATGGTATTTGTTATTATCACTTTTCACAGCAGCAGACTTATTAGCTAGCGAGTCTTTAAAAAGCAACCAAAATGCAAAACAAGCAAAAAAACAAGAACATGCAAAGCACCTTATTTGTATTTCCATTCTGTTTAGATCAAGTAAAGAATAGAAAATTATACATTATTTTTATTATTGAGTCTGCAAAAAACCCCAACATAAAATAAATTACAATGATTTGGACATGCGTATGTGCATATTTTATTTGTTTTTCCTAAAGTTAATTAAGTATTTTAGGAAAAATTGTCAGAGCAGCCATCAGCTAGAGTTGGTGGCTCCACTCTGAGCCCACCAAAATTTCTCTTATGAGAACTCCTGCTGGAGGAGGTGCAAGCAGCCGGGAAAATATGAAGGGCAAGATGTAGAAGGGAAATTGGGGGGATATAATCTAACTCCTTCGCATTTTTTTCGCAAGTAGCTAAAAAGTATCTTATAAAAACTGACCAGTATGTTCTGGCTGCTTTGTGCTGCTTCTGCATAAAGCATACAGCGTACAGCACTGAACACTGGCTATAAAAAGCTGGGGGGAACAAGAGATTGATATTTCATATTTTCAAATCATTAGAAATATCATATGGTAATATTCTCTTTGTGTTTCTCATTTACTGTTCATATATTAAAGTTGAAATTAAAAAAAAACCTCCCAGACAAAACTGTATTAAGATGGAGTGAGGGGACAGTAAACACCAATAATATAGGGTAAAACACACAGATGTTACAATTATTCCAAAATCAAGCATTTTCCTTGGGAAATTCAGAGTTAAGATTTTAAATTTAAAAGAAATCCAAACACGCTAAAGGTATGGAAAGGCAGTTTTTCCCCAGCCCATAGTGACACAGTGGAGAGGAGGGGGAGAATCTAATATGTCTTTAAAAATCAGTTTAATCTAACCTAGAGCCACAAACACTAAAAATAATATGGTTATGCATAGTGTTACTGCAGGGCAGAGTCAAGGTTGTTTGGGTTCCCTGTGTATTCTATTCAGTGTAGCTAGACCGATGTTTTTACACTTATCTGATTGAAATTAATCCTTGTCTGTGGAAAAGAACACTTTAGACTGATACCAGTGAAACAGATCTAGATCTGATGTTTAGTTAATAAAAATTATTACATCACAAAAGGATGGGGCTGAAGGAAGGGGAAAAAACCAAAAACGTAGAACAGTTCCCATTAAACCTGTGTTTATAAGCTTCAAAAGCAAATATTGAAACAGAAAAACTACTACAAGGAAGGGTTTCTGTGTGTCCAAATATTTAGCTTAATATGCAATACATTTGGCGCACCCATAAAGAAAAAAAGTGTGGATGTTTTGCACCAAGACTACATTAAATAAATTTTATCCTCAACCAATATTTATCTATTTCACTAACACTGCACTTTAAGAGACTGTGATAATTTCTGCTGTGTATTGCAAGTTTATTTTGACACAGTGGAAGAAAGTTTGATTTAAGAATTAAGACAGTGCAGAACTCTTGAACACTAGGTTATACAAAACAAACATAACCACATATTACAATGTTAGGAGTCTTAGTGTAGATTGCCCTCTGGTTCCAGCAGCCATTTTCAGCTTGTTTCAGACTTGCTCAAAGTACACTTTTACCACCACCACTCTTTCTAAAATAGATCTAAACACAGGTTTCAGAGTGGTAGCCGTGTTAGTCTGTATCAGCAAAGTTGGTATGGCAACCCCCATCTTTTCATGTATATATATATATCCATATCTATCTTCCACTCCATGCATCTGATGAAGTGGGGTTTTAGCCCACAAAAGCTTATCCCCAAATAAATTTGTTAGTCTCTAAGGTGCCACGAGTACTCCTCGTTTTTTTGTTTGTTTTTTTTAATATCTAAACCCATTTGTCCTGGTTAAAACATTTTCAGCACCAGCTTTGCTGCACCCATTGCTGAATCCTTTTGTCAACAAAAGACAATTCTCAGCGTAGACAAGTCCTAATCTATTTTTATTATAGGCAGATATTTCATATTGGGCCAGATGCTTACATCTTCCTCCGAAGCATCTTGTACTGGCTACTGTCAAAGACCAGATACTCGACTAGACAGTGTCCTGTGATTTGTTGTGAAAATGTCTGTTTTCATGACATTAGAAAAGTCTGCTTTTTAAGACACTGTTCTCAAACACAATAGGGTCACCAAACTCAGTAGGAGTCAGAGGGGCTATTTAATGCACTATTAGGGACATACGAGACTGGTTAAGCAGCCTCAATGACAAGCACTAAAAAGCCAACTTTGCAAGTCTTATAGGATCTCCTTTTTAATTTTTTTTAAAACTGAAATTGCTATGACCTGCTGCTAATTACTCAATACCATCTCAGATTCTACGTAATTATTTGGGATGTTCTAAACCTATTGTTTATGTCTGTGCATGTTTAACTCTAATAAATAGCAGTTTAGATAAGAGCACACTTACTTGTATCAATTTTTCATCTGCTGGAAGTGCTGAGCTCCCTTGATTTATTCATGACCCTGGCTAGAGGGAAACAGTTAAGTCACCACTGCTTTGGCTTCTAAAAACCCGAGGTAACATGCAAATACAGCAACTTGAAGTGATTCCTCTTTGAAAATGCAAAAGGATTTGTTTTTAAAACAGTTGACTGTGCTATTTATAATTTCTTAAAGACAAGCATATATTTCAGGTCTCATTTTGAGATTTGATAAGAGGACAGTAGTAATGACAAAATTAATATGGGTCAAATTGACTTGAAAAGTTCTTGTCTCTCTATATATGATGTTTGCCTACTCACAAGGAAAGTGGATATTTTGCTATACTCCACCACCAAATTTATTACCTCTTGTGGGCAAGGCCCTATCAAATTCACGGTCCATTTTGGTCAATGTCATGGTCATAAGATTTCAAAAATTGTTATTTTCATTATTTCAGCTATTTAAATCTGAAATTTCACGATGTTGTAAGTGTAGGGAGTCCTGACCCAAAGAGTTGTGGGGTGGTCACAAGGTTATTGTAGGTTGCGGTACTGCTACTCTTTACTTCTGTACTGCTGCTGGTAGGACGCTGCCTTCAGAGCTGGGTGCCCGGGCAACAGCCACTGCTCTCCGGCCACCCAGCTCTGAAAGCAGCACAGAAGTAAGGGTGGTAATACTGTGACACCCCTAAAATAACCTTGCGATCCCCCCTCTGCAACTTCCTTTTGGGCCAGGACCCCCAATTTGAGAAATGCTGGTCTCCCCCATGAAATCTGTATATTATTGGGTAAAAGCATACAGAAATCTAGATTTCACAGGCAGAGACCAGATTTCATAGTCCATGATGCATTTTTCATGGCCGTGAATTTGGTAGGGCCCTACTTATGGCACAGAACCCTGACTTACGGTTCTGTGTTCTAACCTGGGAAAACTGTTGAACTGCTCATGTAGTGTTTAAATTTCTCTAAAATGTTCCCTCTCCTTTATTATTCACCTTAAAATTAACATTCAAAGTGTGTTGTAGTGACAACCCTCATTCACTGGGAGCACAGGCTCAGTTTTAATCATGTGGATGTAACCTTATGTGCTTGAGTGAATGAGTCAAGGCTGGAGATTTTGGCACTCCATTTTCCTCATGTATGTAGTCACAGGAAATATTATAGTTATTGACCCTTCCGTTGCACAGTTTTATAGGTCTCATAAGTTGACTCTCTGCCAATTCTAGTCAAATACTCAAAAAAGGCCTTTAAATACATTGTTCTACATTAGCTGATACTCATTTAAGACAGACACAGCTCACATGTAAGCATGGATAACTGTATCTGACCAGTTAAACACAGATTTTAAACAAGTAAATGCTAAGTGGGATCTATTTACAAAATCTTGTTAACAAGTTGTAGCACAACTGTTAATCTATGAATGTGCTGGTATGATGCAGAAGAATACTTAATAACTGTAGATACTAATGTCATATGAGATCCAGTAAAAATGAACTGCATGCTGACTGGTTGCTGCTCTCAGAACTTTCTGTCTGAACACATAAACATGGTCTCCATAACGTCTCATCTTCCTTTCCTACTTAACCCCCGAGTTCTCAAATTCCTCCATGTGCCTTCTTGCCCGTTTAGGAAAGCTTAGTTTTTTCCTTCCTACCCACTGATCCACAAAGATTAATTACTTTCTTAACTAAAATTTATGTAATACAACTGAGTGGATTGACAAGGTGGGAAGGGAGAAATTTTGAAGTTGAGGTGGCCATGTTTCTTATGGGGACATAGATTGGCTACCACCCTCAAGTATTCCATCAGAATTCAAAGATTTCCAGACTAAAGTAATTTCTGGGGGCTTGTCTATATTACCCACAGGATTGATGGGCAGCGATCAATCCAGTGGGGGTTGATTTATTGCATCTAGTCTAGATGCAATAAATCGACCGCTGAGTGCTCTCCCGTCGACTCCGGTACTCAACCGGAACAAGAGGTGCAGGTGGAGTCGACGGGGGAGCGTCAGCTGTCAACTCACTGCAGTGAAGACACCGTAGTGAGTAGATCTAAGTACATCAATCTAAGTTACGCAACTTCACGTAGCTGAAGGCGATTCCCCCCTGCCCCCCCCAACAGTGAAGACCAGGACTCAGTAACTGTAATCATTATGGAAATCAGACACCTTGGCTAAAGAACAGAAATGTGACTTAAAAGTGTACGATTATGAGTCAGTAGCCGTATATTAACTCTTCTATGGCTGATCAATACAATTTTATTTCAGTATAATTAATTATAATTCTCATGGTTGTCTAAAGCATCTCTAGACAGAGGAAAATCTGATATTCCAAAGATGTGGGAAGGTGAACTAAATTTTCTCCCTTCGTTTTGAAAATGTTATTTTCATGCAAAAAAGAAAACAAGAGAGCACACAGATATGCCTCACACATACACACATCACAGCTAAATGTTACTCTAAGAAACATGGTTGGTTACTGAAAAATTCTGGAAGTAAATTAAAGACATGCAGCCATTTCTCAATATTCCAAACTGGCACAGATATAAGGTCTCTATTCAGTAAAAATTAGTCAAGCCCTTACATGTTGCTTGTAAGCTTGGAGATATCCCCTACACAGCCAGCCAGCGTATTCAGCAGTAGAGTCAGAGCTTGTCACCGGTAACCTCTTTTATATCAACTTTTGTTTCTATGAAACCAGCTGAAGTGATTAGAGATGCATATTCTGAGATCTACAGATGTTTCACCAAGGATGTGGGTGCTGAGGCAAAGTATATCCAAGACTGGTATACACCACATCAACTGACCCACCTCATCAACTGACCCAACTTCCCGGACAGAGGCCTTAACAAAGGTACATTTACATAAAACGGTGATGCTTTTTACAGGAACCATGATACAGATCTAAAAATTCATTTTAGTTGACAATGTATTGTGATACAGCATGGCCAGAAGGCAGCAGGAGAGTGATCTAGGATGAGGAGAAGCCTTATTCCCTGTAGATTAATTAAAAGCACCTGAAACCAATAAGAGCACCTTAAGCCAGTCACCTGATAAAATCCC
This sequence comes from Chelydra serpentina, assembly GCA_037349315.1. Classification (NCBI taxonomy): domain Eukaryota; kingdom Metazoa; phylum Chordata; order Testudines; family Chelydridae; genus Chelydra; species Chelydra serpentina. The sequence goes on from JBAIAC010000042.1 coordinate 38,568,685, forward strand.
CCTGCTTCAATCAGCCAGAGGAGGAGTTGGAGCAGAGTGAAGAGGAGTTGGAGCAGTTTGGAGGAGTTGAATCAGAGTGGTTTGGTGGTGGAGCAGAGAGCAGTTTGGAGGAGTGAAGCAGAGTGGATTGGTGGTGGAACAAAGCAGTTTGGAGGAAAGCGGAGGAGAGTTTTGAGAAGTGCTGCAGCGGGCTAAGAAGACGAAGATCCTAGGTAAAGGGACACCTGGCTTGTGCAGAAGGAAGGCAGGAAGCCCCACAAGCTGAAGGTCAGGAGAGGGAAGTAGCCCAGGGGAAAGAATCACTGGTACAAGTGGTTCACCTGCTATCATAGGGCCCCTTGGCTGGGACCCGGAGTAGAGGGCGGGCCCGGGTCCCTCCCTCTCCACTCCTCTTCCCTGGGATACTAGTAGGATAGCTGTTACCCCAGTTCAGGGGCAAGAAATGGCACCCTGAAACCCCCCTCCCCCCACACAAGAAGAGAAAGTGCAGGACCCATCATAGTAGTGCCAGCAATTTGCCACAGTATATATAAATAAGCTTGGACAGTTTTCTATAAATCAAGTGGCAGCTACTCATTTTAAGCACTCTAAAAGTTAACTTTTATTTTAGGAATATTTTACAATTGATTATGGCTGACAGGAATAAGGCCCCAACTGTGCATTATGTAGGAGACATTTACAGATAAAACTAGCTGCTGACAAATTTGCACAGCACATTTTGAAATCAGAACAACAGTAACTGAGTGAAGAAGTTACAAACCCAACCTAACCCTTTATTGTAATGTTTACTCTCCAATAATGTTATTTTCTAAACACATTTCTAAGGTAGAACGTCCTGTTTTTGATCCCAAACAGTCAACTACTAAAATACTGTAGTAGTGTAAAAATTCAGTTATATCTTGAAGTCACTAGAGTTCAACTTGGCCCTAACTTGGACTTGTCTGGACTTACAGGAAGAAAGGTTTCGTTCCCGTTAAGGGCCTGCCTACCTTTGAGGCACTGCAGCTGCGCTGCTTCAGTGTAGTAGACACTACTTAAGTTGATGGGTAAGGCTGTGAATCATTCACGGAAGTCATGGCTTCCGGAACTTTCTGTGAATTTTGCAGCGGCAAGTATGGCTGATCCCAAAGCCATCCCAGCAGCTGAGAAAGCCCCGGTGCCGGCCGCACCGGCCACTGCTCTGGCAGCGCCAGGCAGCTGGTCCCGGGCACTTCACTAGAGCAGTGGTCGGGATCAGCGGCGGTGTCAGCGGGGCCCTGGGCCGCCCCTGGAGTGGAGCCCCACGCTGCCCCACCCCCAGAGCAGCAGTCCTCAGGAGCGCCCCCCTCGCAGCAGGTAGGATTTAATCACAGGTATTTTTAGTAAAAGTCATGGACAGGTCATGGGGCCATGACTTTTTGTTGATTGCCGGTCACCTGTCCATGACTTTTATTAAAAATACCTGTGACTAAAATGTAGCCTTATTGATCGTGGAGGGTCTCCCATCAGCGTAGATAATCCACCTCCCCAAGAGGTGTAGGGGGTGGAGGGGTTGGTCAGTTTAAATACTTCTCTCAAAAGGTATGGATTTTTCACACTCCTGAATGACATAGCTGGTCGACCCAACTTTAAAAATAAAATAAAAAATGAGGCGTCCGGTGGCACCTTAAAGACTGACTAAGATTTATTTGGGCATAAGCTTTCGTGGGTAAAAAACCCACTTCTTCAGATGCATGGAGTGAAAATTACGGATACAGGCATAAATATATATTGACACATGAAGAGAAGGGAGTTAACTTACAAGTGGAGAACCAATTTTGAAGGCCAGTTTAGTCAGCATGGATGTTGTCCACTCCCGATAACTGATGAGGAGGTGTCAATACCAAGAGAGGGAAAATTGCTTTTGTAGTGAGTCAGCCTCTCCCAGTCCCTATTCATGCCCAAATTGATAGTGTTAAGTTTGCAAATGATTTGTAGCTCAGCAGTTTCTCTTTGAAGTCTGTTTTTGAATTTTTTTTGTTGAAGAGAGGCTACTTTTAAATCGGTTATTGAGTGTCCAGGGAGATTGAAGTGTTCCTCTACTGGCTTTTGTATGTTACTACTCCTGATGTCTGATTTGTGTCCATTTATCCTTTTACATAGAGATTATCTGGTTTGGCCAATGTACATGGCCGAGGGGCATTGCTGGCACATGATGGCATATATCACATTACTAGATGTGCAGGTGAATGAGCCTCTAATGGTGGCTGGTATGGTTGGGTCCTATGATGATGTTGCTAGAGTAGATATGGGGACAGAGAAGGCAACGGGGTTTGTTACAAGGATAGGTTCCTGGGTTAGTGTTTCTGTGGTGTGGTGTGTAGTTACCGCTTAGTATTTGCTTCAGGTCGGGGGCTGTCTGTAAGCGAGGATTGGCCTGCCTCCCAAGGCCTGTGAAAGTGGGGGATTATTTTCCAGGATAGGTTGTAGATCGTTGATGATGAGCTGGAGAGGTTTTAGCTGGGGGCTGTACGTGATGGCCAGTGGTGTTCTGTTATTTTCCTTGTTGGGCATCTCCTGTAGTAGATGACTTTTGGGTACCCGTCTTGCTCTGTCAATCTGTTTCCTCAATTCCCCAGGTGGGTATTGTAGTGTTAAGAATGCCTGATAGAGATCTTGTAGGTGTTTGTCTCGGTCTGATGGATTGGACATTCACTCCATGCATCTGAAGAAGTGAGTTTTTTACCCACAAAAGCTTATGCCCAAATAAATCTGTTAGTCTTTAAAGGTGCCACCGCACTCCTCAGTGTTTTTGTGGATACAGACTAACACGGCTAACCCTCTGATACTTGGTACCAACTTTTTTAAGTGCACACCTGGCCTTAGATTTAATGAAAGACTGAAGTCATGTTTTATCAATAACACGTTTAATGATCCAAACACTTCAATACTAACCCAATACAAACTTTCACTCATGCTGTTTACCATGTACCTTATTCAGGCTTCCATCTCCCAGGTTCAGCCCATCGTTAAATTTTACTTTCACATGAAAGTATTCCTGGTGATAACTATAACGGTTAAGCAATTTTTCCAATATATTTTAGGTTGTTTAATAGTATCTATCAACTTGGAAGTGGTTGACATACTGCATTTTGTAACAAGAACTTGAGATCCAATGTGATTTACTTCAAACAAATACTAACATAAGGGGAATTTCATTTCCACTGAGAATCGGGATGACTATATATGCCTTATCTTTATCACTGAATTATGACAATGTTTAGTTTGTTGAAGCCCACACCAGCACGTTTTAGAGCAAGGTTGTTATTTCCATTATTTGAACCATTATTTTTATAGCAAACTATTTTCTTTCTGAATCATTTTATACATTTCACTAATCAAAACACCACTTTAATACAACTCTAATTGTATGTTTTTGTATGGGGGGGTTCTATCTGAAAGTTACTAATCTGTAATTAAAGCTCTTTGAGAGGATTTCTCTCATAGATTCACATCCATAGCTTTAAATTTCAGTGAGACTTAAACACATTTAAAATTAAGCACATTTAAACACCATTCCTAAGTATAAGTTTAAGTGTAGTAGCCGTGTTAGTCTGTGTCAGCAAAACGAAAATAAGAAAGAAAAACTTGTAGCACCTTAAAGACTAACAAATTTATTTCAGCATAAGCTTTCGTGGGTTAATACCCACTTCATCGGATGCATCGGATGCTGAAATAAATTTGTTAGTCTCTAAGGTGCTACAAGTTTTTCTTTCTTATTTTCGTATTCCTAAGTATGGGTCTTTTCCTATGCATTAGCACCTTTTACTCTAATGTACTCTGCCCCTTTCTGTAGGAAGCATTCACAGCGGTGGCTGGGCGAGGATAATCTGTCCCACAGCTAAGACTTTTTTTCTGTTCATCAAGTGAAGAAAAGGCCCACATAAGATATGTTTGACCTAAAACTATATCTTAATATGGCTAATGTTTGGAGTACAAATACCACCTAGGAAGCGTCTTATACAAATATTTAAACAATATCACAATGCGAGTCTCCAACTGCAAATATCAGATGAAGATGCTAAATGAATTTTAGCATGCAAAATTTATCAGCAGTTCAGTTTGCTCTTCCGTTTCCTGAACCTCTCATTCAAGACCACTTCCTTAGAATGAGCACAGCATTTAGTTTTCAGCATTTAGAATGAGCACAGCATTTAGTTGGATTCTTTTCCTTTAAAAGCAAGTTAAAGTGATCATGGAAGCAATAAGAGTGGTGTAGAAAGCCATGACCATCATGTCAAACACAAGAGCAGAAGTAAAAAACCAGATACTATTTCAGTGTCTAGTCATGCCTTTTCAAGTTTTTCTCTTCGGTTGAAGAGTAAGGGTTTTGAGGGGTATCTTTTATGCTGTTCAGCTTTTATGCTGTTTAGCAAGTCTTTGTTCTTTTTTCTATCATAGTGTATCATGAAGCATTAAGATCTCCATCAGTCTTGACCTTTTTAGCAGAAAATATTTAAAATGAGGCATGAGAGTTTTTTGACTGATCGGAATGCGGGATTTACTGGACTAATATTGAACCCAACATTTCACAGGGAACTTGCTGTATAAACAGTAATATTGAACTACAATAAAAACAAAATTAGAGCAACTGCGAGTGAGAGTGAAAGTTCCAATACGCTGCAGAAATGTACCGACTACTCTTTCCCTACATTGAAAGGCACCAATGATAGTCTATTTCCTACTCCTTCTATGTATTGTGCCAATCTGCTAGTCAATCTGTATTAAAAAAGTATAATAGTCATAGATTAGTGTTGTGAAAGATGCTGGTTTGACAGGCATGGGAAATGAAGTAATCTATTACTACACAAAGTAAATCAGCACACACAATATATGACTTTCCCACAACGACTCAGTCCCTGAACTTCAGGACTGCTAGACCTGTGAGGGTGGCTATTAGTACTAAACATACTGATGGTTTTGCACAAGATCTGGACTGAGCCCAGCTCATCTCACATATGCAATCAGACCACCATCACACTGTTAACAACTGTCACTCTCAACCAAGGCTGGATTTGAAAGCGTTAAGAGGCTACCATGCCTGTGTACTTTTTGTACAACCTCACAAGTATATTTTTCTTTTTCTGAATGCTTGTCTAATGAATACCTTACCAAAAGGGGAAAAAATTGTGACCTTTATCACACATCCAAAACAACATGAACATGACTAGATGTCATCCATGTTGAGTACATTCAGGCATTCATGAGTTATCTGAATTTTGAAGCTTTGTTGACTTTCCCATGCAAGCTGAACTTCTTAACTAAGCATTCAGAAGATGTCAAACTACTTTAAAAAAAAACAAACAAAAAAAAACCCTAACAATTTTAGGTACAGGCTTGAGATTTTAAACTGGGTACGTAGGACAGTCACATAGCCAAAGAGTAGAGTTTATACATTAAGGGATAGTGTCTCAGTTAATGAGAATTTAGTGCTCATTAAAGACTACTGGAAGTGATGCATGTGTACTGGGAAAGGAATATATATACCCTCTATGCTTTCTGGGCTTAAATTATCCACTCAAAACCAAATTTTCAATGAATATTTCATATATTACCAATATCTCATCTAGCAACCAGGTGACAAAAATTCTCAACTGAGCTGTACTGTAGGATCCATTTGCATCTGACACTTCTTTTAGCACCACAACAATGAGAACAATTTAGTTGCTTAAGTTTATAGACAAAAAAACCCAACAACCCATCTTCACACTGAACTGTGAAGTGTTATCCTTAGAACACACCATTTACTTTTTAATAAATTACTATATAACATATATACAATTTAGTTTTATATACCCATCAGCTTGCATGCCCCCTTGAACACTAGGGCCTGTTTTACTGAGCCCTGGGCTACACTGGGGGCGGGGGGGTGTCGATCTACGATATGCAACTTCAGCTACGTGAATAGCGTAGCTGAAGCCGGCGTATTGTATATCGACTTACCTGGCCGTGAGGACGGCGGCGAGTCGATCGCTGCCGCTCCCACGTCAACTCTGCTTCTGCCTTTCACCAAGGTGGATTTCCGGAATCGACGGGGAGCGCGTTTGGGGATCGATTAATCGCGTCTAAACGAGACACGATAAATCGATCCCCGATAGATCGATTGCTACCCGCCGATCTGGCGGGTAGTGAAGACAAGCCCTTAGTTGAAGCAATACTGGCCATGATGCTGTGGTGATCCCCTAAATTTAAGCACCTGGATAGCCACCAAAGAACAGCAGAAGGGACCTTGGTTTAATGCCTCATTCAATTGATTCAGTTACCTCAGGAGCTAACTGAATCAATTGTTGAGTGTTATCCTTACCTTTGATTCCCTGCTGTTGGTTGTTTTTTCTCATCACCTTGGAATTTAAATGTATACTTGCTTCTTTTCTTTTTTTAAGCTTTTAGAAAATGTTACAAATGCATAAGTTGTGTATGTTCTGCATAGTGTGTAAATGCATATTCCAATCTTATAGTAATACAGCTAACATTTCTGAAGTTTGCGAGTGAGATTAGTGCTTAGTAAAGCTAGAGACAAATGAAATACTGACTTCTAGCTGCCCTACATAACTGAAGAGCTCTGTGTAAGCTCGTAAGCTTGTGTCTCACCAACAGAAGTTGGTCCAATAAAAGATATTACCTCACCCACCTTCTCTCTCTAATATGGTGGGACCAACACTGCTACAACACTGCATAGTCCATTTAAATGACTTGCAGTGGCCTGTCTAAACTTCTCCTTGACCAGACAACATTTTTTTTCTATGGTTTTGTGAACTGAACAAACTGTAGGCAGCAAACCAGACTGAGGCCAAATTCATTTTTCATTTGTTGCTAATCTAGAATTTTAATCCAGAAGAAGGAGGCAAGGTGAATAACCCATTGTACCACCACATTTGTAAAATGTCAAAACTTCACTAATTTACCACAAAGGCAATATGGCTGCTTATCTGCAATGACCTATTTTATATAGATAATATAAAAAACAATACGTAACAAGTTGAAAATTACTAAAAATTATTAAAGTTGATTTGGCTTTTGAACCACTGATTGTTGCAGCAAAACTTTCTATGCATGAATTTCACATCAAACCACATTTTATAACTTTGTTTTGGGTTGCCTAATTTGCGATCTATGTATCTCATTCTAGGAGTTTCTCCAAACTTGTTCATATCTCTTATCTTGTGCGGCCGCCTATTTGTCGGAGTAGTAATGTGGTTTTCCCATAAAACACACTCCTGTCAAGCAGTTAAATTCTAAAGAAATCAAACTATTGATGGCTTTTTCCATATCAGCATGTCTTTTTAAATACATTGTGTACAGATAATTCTAATCTGTGGTTCACACAGGATGCTCATTGCATAACATCCTGCAGAAGGACAGTTATACAGTTATTTGCATCCAGACCCATTGGTTTATATAAATGCACTTAGGCAAGGACTAGCTGGTAAAGTTTACACAAATTCTGCAGAACCATCAAAAACAATACTGAGTTTTGAGAACAGTCACTAATTATGCAGAGGCTTGCTTAGAGTTCCATAGTTAATATTCAGCTTAGCTTTAAATTTATGAAAAATACCGAATATCTTCTCTGAAATTAATGAAGTTGCAATTATCCCAAAACTAGATATTTTCTTCAGGAAATACAGAGTTAAGGTGACTCAATGAATGAAAAGAAAAATGAAAAAAAATTGGTGTCTTTAAAAATCAATTTAATCCAAGCATGCACTACAAACATTACGATGAAGGCACATACACTTACAGTATGGTGTCACTATAGGATAGAGTGAAGACAGAGAGTAATCATCAGTGGTACACAGTCATGCTGGAAGGGCACAACAAGTGGGGTCCCACAGGGATCAATTCTGGGTCTTGTTCTGTTCAACATCTTCATCAATTATTTAGATAATGGCATAGACAGTATACTTATAAAGTTTGTGGAAGATACCAAGCTGGGAGGAGTTGCAAGTGCTTTGGAGGACAGGATTAAAATTCAAAATGATCTGGACAAAATGGAAAAATGGTCTGAAGTAAATAGGATGCAATTCAATAAGGACAAATGCAAAGTACTCCACTTAGGAAGGAACAATCAGTTGCACACATACTACTACAGGACAGGCCCAACAAAGAAAATAACGGAACGCCACTAGCCGTCACCTTCAGCCCCCAACTAAAACCTCTCCAGCGCATCATCAAAGATCTACAACCTATCCTGAAAGATGATCCCTCACTCTCACAGATCTTGGGAGACAGACCAGTCCTCGCTTACAGACAGCCCCCCAACCTGAAGCAAATACTCACCAGCAACCACACTCCATACAACAAAAACACTATCCCAGGAACCTATCCTTGCAACAAAGCCCGATGCCAACTTTGTCCACATATCTATTCAAGTGACACCATCATAGGACCTAATCACATCAGCCACACCATCAGGGGCTCGTTCACCTGCACATCTACCAATGTGATATATGCCATCATGTGTCAGCAATGCCCCTTTGCCATGTACATTGGCCAAACTGGACAGTCTCTATGCAAAAAAATAAATGGACACAAATCTGACATCAGGAATCGTCAGATTCAAAAGCCAGTAGGTGAACACTTCAACCTCTAATTACTCAGTGACAGACTTAAAGGTGGCAATTTTGCAACAGAAAAACTTCAAAAACAGACTCCAACGAGAAGTTGCCGAACTTGAATTAATATGCAAACTAGATACCATTACCTTAGGTTTGAATATAGACTGGGAACGGCTCGGTCATTATGTTAATTGACTCTATTTCCCCCAGTTTAATATCCTAGTTAAATACCCTTAACACCTTTGTGTCAACTGTCCGTAATGGGCCTTGTTGATTATCACTTCAAAAGTTTCTTTCCCCTACTGATAACAGTGCCTTTCAATTAATTAGCCTTTTACAGTTGGTATGGTTACTTTCACCTTTTCATGTTTCTCTGAATGTATAAATATCCTCCCACTGTATGTTCCATTCTATGCATCCGACGAAGTGGACTGTAGTCCACGAAAGCTTATGCTGAAATAAATTTGTTAGTCTCTATGGTGCCACAAGTATTCCCTTCTTATTTTCTTTTTGCTGACACAGACTAACACGGCTACTACACTGAAACCTGTCAAAATGGGAAATGACTGCCTAGGTAGGAGTACTTCGGAAAGGGATCGGAGGGTCATAGTGGATCACAAGCTAAATATGAATCAACAGTATAATGCTGCTGCAAAAAAAGCAAACATCATTCTGGGATGTATTAGCAGGAGTATTGTAAGCAAGACACAAGAAGTAATTCTTCCGCTCTACTCTGCACTGATTAGGCCTCAACTGGACTATTATGTCCAGTTCTGGGTGCCACATTTCAGGAAAGATGTGGACAAATTGGAGAAGGTCCAGAAAAGAGCAACACAAATGATTAAACCTCTAGAAAACATGATTTATGAGGGAAGTTTGAAAAAATTGGGTTTGTTTAGTCTGGAGAAGAGAAGACTGAGAGGGGACATGATAACAGTTTTTAAATACATAAAAGACTGTTACAAGGAGGAGGGAGAAAAATTGTTCTTCTTAACCTCTGAGGATAAGACAAGAAGCAATGGGCTTAAATTGCAGCAAGGGAGGTTTAGGTTGGACATTAGGAAAAACTTTCTAATTGTCAGAGTGGTTAAGCACTGGAATAAATTGCCTAGGGAGGTTGTGAAATCTCCATCATTGGGGATTTTTAAGAGCAGGTTGGATAAACACCTGTCAGGGATGAGTGCAGAGGACTGGACTAGATTACCTCTTGAGGTCCCTTCCAGTTCTATGATTCTATAGTTTTTGTCTGGGAAATTAATATTGGAACTTAAAATAATGACAAAATTAACTTCAATTTCACTAACAACTAAAGTTTATAAGAAAAATTTCTTTTTTAAAGCTCTTTTGTTGGTTTCCATTCTAAAACCAATGCCGATTATGGTGTGAACTCTTTTCATTCTTTATTACTCATCAAACCCATGGCACTTAATTTTGGTTATCCTGCATGCAATATATACCAGTTTAACAACTTCTTTAGGCATCTTGACAATTGGCCTTTTTGAAGGCAAAAAAAGTCAGTCAATGGAGCTGCCAGGTGCTCTACACTTGCAAAAATCATACTAATTGTTTAGGTGTCCAAATATGAACAAAAACTTTAGAAAGATTTGTAATTTTTTGGCCAAGTATGTATCTAGAAATTCTCCTTTAGTTCTAACTAATATATGAAGTTCTAAAAAATTAGTACGTAAACAAATGGACCATGAGAGATGGTTTAAGACAGTGTTATTTAAACCGTTGGCACTGCTGCCCAGGCAGGGTAGTGCCTACCTGTTCCGGCACGACCTCGGAAGCGGTCAGCAGCGGGTCTGGCTTCTAGGCAGGGGGGCCAAGGGGCTCTGCGCACTGCCTCCACCCCAAGCACCGGCTCCTCACTCCCACTGGCCGGAAACCGGCGAATGGGAGCTGGTGCGGGGGCAATGCCTGCGGGCAAGAGTCGCGCAAAGCTACTTGCGCACCTCTACATAGGAGTTGGACCTGTTGCTGGCTACTTCCGGGGCACAGCGCGGTCCGTGGTGCCAGGACAGGTGGGAAGCCTGCCTCTGCACCCTGGCTGTGCTGCTGACCAGGAGCCACCGGAGGTAAGTCCACACACCAACCCTGTGCCCCAGCCCTGAGCTCCCCCAAACCTGGAACTCCTTCCTGCACCCCAAATCTCTCATCCCCGGCCCCACCCCTCTTGCACCCCAACCCCCGCCCCAGCCCAGAAGCCCCCCCAACCTGGAACCCTTTCCTGCATTCCAAACCCCTCATCCCTGCCCCCCCAGAGCCTGCACCCCCATTCCAGAACCCCTCCTGCTCCAGCCTTGAGCACCCCCAAACCCCTCATCTTTGGCCCCACCCCACAGCCTGCACCCCCAGCCCAGCACCCTAACCTAGCCCAGAGCCCCCTCCCACACCCTTAACCCCTCATTCCCAGATCCACCCCTGCACCACAACCCTCGGCCCCAGCTCTGAGCCTCTCCCACACTCTGAATCCCTCATCCCCCAGCTCTGTTGGGTCATGGGCATCAACAATTTTCTTCAACTGGGTCCCCAGAAAAAAAGTTTGAAAACCACTGGTTTAAGTATTTTTGGTATGTACAGTGTATTGTTTTGCTGGCCCACAATATCTTCACTACAGATTCTCAGGCATTTTACTGCACTCAGATTGACACATAATTAAATAGATTGAGATTACATGCTGGACAAAGTTAACAGTTCTAACCATTGGTCATTTGAAACAAGAACTATTTCCCACTGTGTAGCAGTACAAATATAAGAAGAACTTTCCCCTAAACTGACACATTTACTTACTATGTTCACTATGGCACAAGTTTAGTCAGCTAATGTCAACTACAGAAGGAGTGTGTGTAGCCTTCTGTCATCTGTGCAAACAGTATGTGGTTTCTGTTTGAAATCTGAGCAGTATGTGCTTCTGCTTAGATCTCTGTGATAAGTTTTACTAGAACAGAGTTTCTCATGAAGTTTGACTTCAGAGTTGAAAAAAAGAAAAGAAAAGAGAAGAAATGCTGCAGCATGGCACAATTTATTCACCCTCACATACCTCACAAATCCCCTAAGCTTACCTCCTCCTCCAAATACAAATTCTAATTCTCCCAGTTACAGCCAATACCTTTTTCTGGCTTCTTTGGATCTTATCCTCCAACTCCCCTTTAGGTCCTCTTACTTTGACAGAGGAGGGAGACTCCGCAGGAGAGTTGCAACTAAGCATACATGAACAATTTTCCAGCAACACATTTGACCTGTTAACAATCTCAAAAATGTTTTTCTCATCCTCAATACAACTTTTAAACATTGTATTAAACACAAAAAAAGTACTCAGTATGTGTAACATGCATTATTTTGTGTTAGCTTGTTTGTTTAAAAGATGAACAGTTAAATTTTGAAATCTGCAACATTTGGTAGTGTCTTTTTTCATAGCACATGGCAACAAGATATTCCATGCAATGCTCTGAGGAACAGATGTGTCCCACCTGACTTGAAACCATAGTGACTCAAAACTATATTCTCTCGCTAGCATTATATGATTTAATGAGCCCTTCCTTAATTACTGGAAGAGTTAAATATATCAACATGAAACTTAAACCACAAACACAAAGTTCTTCACAAGAATGCATAATATTAACAAGTTAAAACTATGAACAATGATAAATATCAAAAATGTTTTATTTTTTAAAACGGTGGTGGATTTAATGCTTGTGAGAGTAAGGGAAGAGCAGCAGGGGATAGAACCAGGCATAAAACACATAGTCTTAGTGAAAGTTTTCCAACATGGACTTAATGCGCTTCAACCTGACCTTCAACCTGACCTGCAACACCCTTGCTACTAGTGCCCTGGGCCTCATGAACAGAGACTGTCAGTTGTGCTCTTTTGGTGATGTCCACAAGGGATTAGGTTGAGACCACAAAAGTTCTTTTCACATAAAACCTAAACAGGATTTCAATCTAGGTCTCTAGAGGCTAAAAAACTAGTCCCCCCATTCAAACAGTTGTAAGCACTCCACTATGCTTTTGACTGTCTTTCAAAGGGAATTTCCTATTTACAGCTGACAACAGATAAATGATTCTTGAACAGTTAATCCAACCAATGAACATAACAGCCAGCTAATGGGCATTTTTCTTTCTATATACCAGATTAGTCAGTTTTTTTCACTGAGCAAACAATTCGTATGCAGTTTCTGTAGGCTGTTAAGTATAGTATTTCAGAATGTGAATGCAACATTAGGTAAAGCAAAACTTTTATACAGACTGAAATACCACTTAGGGGTTTGTTTTTTAATTATTTGTATGCTTGTATATAATTTCCATCATATACACACAGGCTGTAGGAATTTATGTAAGCTTTTACAGTGAAAAATCTGATCATGCAAATATCTTTAACAACTGTCTAGATAAAGGTCTAAGTTTCCAAAGAGAAAAAGCTCCTTGCACTGAATTCTGAAGAGCTCTCCTTAACTCACAGTAAGTTAATTATACACTATATTACAAATAGCTGTTTCTACCTCATCTCCCAGGTAGTGTTACTTTCAAAGACAGTACATGATAACTCAAGGAGAAGATATGGGCTGGATATAGGTTGGGTTTTTGGGGGAAGGGCTGTATTATGCAAGAGGTAAACCTAGTCAGAATGATCCTTTCTGGCCTTAAAATCTACGGGGGGAAAAGCACGTTACATATGTTAATGAATGTATTAGGTGTTCTTTTGCCAGACAAAATAATTATTTTTCTTTAGAGGGGAGGAAGGGGGGGGGAGGGGAGAGGAAGGCAATGTAATTAGTTTTCATTGCAAATTTATTTATAACATTTAACATTTTATCCTGAGACAATTCTGGCATAATAAAAATCCTCCCAAGCTAAAACCATTACATTTAAAATTAAAGCTTTAATCAGTTTTTATAAACTTCAGTAAGCAAGATTTTATAGCTTTAAAACAATTAAAATACCCACAAATTGTGTATGCTGAACATCACAACTGGTAATTGTATTTTGCTTTAGATTTTTCTAATGCCACCAAAGCTGCTACAGGTGAAAATTTTCAGAGCCTAAATAATAGCACTGCTTATTTACTTCACGCTGGAGCCTCAGTAAGGAAATATTTTTATAGTTAAGAAAACAGCCAAGCATTTCTGGGTATAAACATGTCAGACTAGAAATCAGCTGGAAAAAAAATAATGGCAACAATTTATTTTGAACCATCATTGCTCTCCAGAGATTCATGGATAACTCCAATGTTAGTCCAGCTCAGACTGGGTATGAAATTAGCTCTCTTTTCAGGGCTCTTCTGTTAGTAATTTTAAGTCATTCTACATACATATTCTGCCACCTGTTGCTAGCAATTAGTGGGGCAACTTGTTTGAAAAACTGTTTTCAGTCAAAGTACATTTATGTTCAAATATGGGAAACATACATGAATGTTTAGCTCTTACACCGTGTGCCTAATGTTTATGCCAAGCTGGTTACTACAATATTTGGTCTTTAAGGGGGATTCTCCCTCAGACCCGAACTTCTCCCTTCACGTGATTCTAAAGTCAGAGCTAATTCTAGTGACAGTCATTTCCGTGTACCGTAACCAAGCATGATGAAGAGACGGCTCGGTCTACCTCATGGAAAGATCAAACAAATAGAGGGGGACAGACTCCCAAAGGATCCCCCAAAGGAAGGAGAAGGACCCCAATCTAACAAAATACTTAGGCACGAGTCGCCCATTGACTTTAACAGGCTGACTCGCATGATTATATAGGTTACTGAAGCAAGATCTAGAAAAGCAAGATTTGACTGGTGTGTTTCCTGATTTGCAAATAATCAGATGCCTACCAAGTTAAAAAAAACACCAGTTCAATATTCAGGGGAGGGAACTGCACAGCGTGTGCAATAAACTGCCCCGAGGCTCCTCACTAGATTTTAGACAAACGAGAAGAGAAGCCAACCCAGGCAGGACGGAAAAGGCTAAATCACCCGGAGAGCGGCTGTATGCCGGGTCCGGGTCGGGCTGCTCGGATTGCACGCGGGGATCTATGCGGGCAGAGCCAGCGCTGCCCGGGCAGCTCGCTGCGTATCCCGCACACGCCCGGCCGCGGGGCAAGGCTGCGAGCCCCTCGGCACAGCGGAGGAAGGGGCAGCGGGACACGGTGGCTCATCCAGGCCAGACAGGGAGGCTGGGGCAGAGCCAGTGCCCTGTCCCCACAGCCCCCTCCCAGCACTGGCAGCGTTAATCGAGCAGCCGGTATCCGCCACCCAGCCACAGGCGGGCGGGACCCTGTCCAGGGCCGGCCGGTCCGTCCGTCTACGGGAGTCCCGCGCAGGCGGCAGCACCACTTACTGTGTGCGGGGGCAGGGCGCAGCAGCACCGAACCCCGCGGAGGAGGCAGGTCCCTGGCCAGCGCGTGCGGCGGCTCGAGTCCCGGCTGGGAGTCTGTAGCTGCCACGAGCTGGGGGGAAACTCCCTGAAACGCTCCGATCCCCACGCAAAGGGACATGGGCGGGGCCGGAGCCCTGGGGGCGGGCACAGTCACGTGGGGGCGTGGCCAGTGCCCGGAGGCGGGCTTAGCAGCGAGGGGGCGGGGCGGGGCGGGGCTGTGTCCGGCCGGCCGAACCAGGTGAGGTGGGCGCTTCTAGGCGGGGGCGGGGCCTTTCCCTCACAGGCTTGGCGGCGGCCCGGCCCGGCCCGGCTGGGACTGGCGCGAATGGCCCGGGCAGTAGCAGTCTAAGGACCCGCCGTGTTTCAGTGGCGGGTGCGGGATCGCACCCATCCG
Source organism: Chelydra serpentina (assembly GCA_037349315.1). NCBI lineage: Eukaryota > Metazoa > Chordata > Testudines > Chelydridae > Chelydra > Chelydra serpentina. Next base: position 38,584,013 of record JBAIAC010000042.1, read on the forward strand.
GCGGCCTGTGAGGGGCCCGCGCCCCTCCGCAGGAGCCAGCGGGGACGTTGGGCGGGACACGCGAGGTGAGTCCGGGCTCGCCGAGGCTCTGGGCAGACCGGACCGGACCGGCCTTTGGTCTGCTGCAGACAGGTTCGTGTTCTCGCCCGCACGCTGCCAAGGCGCCGCAGGGGTTAACGTCTGTCGGGGCGGGCGAAGGAGGTCAGCGGGGGCGGGGCTTGGCCTTTCCCACTGCCCCCGCCCCCAAATCCCGCCCCCCCAATGCTGCGCTCCTCTGACCCTGTGGGCCGAGTGTGGGGAGCGCGTGTCGGAGACGCTACCACACACCTCTGAACACTGGGTGGGAAATGAGGGGGTCGCGCAAGGGTGGTGGGAGGCGTTGACTTTGTCCAGGAATCTATGTTTTTTCCCTTGTTTTTTTTTAGTAAAAGGCAGGAGCGAGCGTGCTGGACTGTGGCGAGGTGGAAAGGAAGAGCTTGCTCGGCACCTCTCACCCTTTCTGTACCTTATGGTCTGTCCACAGCCTCTCTCAAGTGCACTTGCAAAGCCTATAGTGCTCAGCAGAGTCCGTGTGCATCATTAAAGCTGTGGTCTATATTTTGTGAATGTCATTACATTCACTGATCTCTCCTGTGCTTCATCTCTTAACTCCTTCTCTCCTCGCAAGAATTCCAAATGATCCTACCCGGACCAGTATGAAAATAGGATATTAAAAGAATAGCAGGTGACACTGGTTTGTGCCTCAGTTATGCTGAGCTGTGACCAGAGTTTTCCTTCACGTTTCAATGGTGCTTCTGGCTTCCCTCAAACAACCTTGTAATACTTACCATTGAAAAGAACTGTACTCACATCTTCCTTACACACCATTTGTCCCACATTCAATAGAGAATTAGGCAAGCAAAAACAAAAAATTCGCTCCAAGGAGGGACACTGAATACAGCATCAGGTGACTACAAAAACAAACGGATTTTGAAATTGTACAAATATTTTTAGATTTTTTTTTAAACAGTTCTTTTTTCCTCTCCACCTGTGCACACGCTAGTAGCTGTCAGGTTTGATTGATCTGACTGCTGTATAGGTTCCCATTGAATTCCTTTAATTTTGAACAGCTTTAACAAAAATAATTTTCCTACTAAAGATATGGGGTGAAACTGAGTCAGCTGGATATGAGTTTATGAATAATGTCAGTTAACAAGCAGAGCTACTAACTTGAGAAACAGGTGTTCAGAGTAAATACATATTACATTTCTGAAGATGAACATAAATTCCATTTATCCTTATAAATTAAATTGAGGGGAAAATACAAGGCATGTTTTCTAGTGTGTGGTGTTCATGAAGCTATATTTGGTATCCTCAAGGTCATGAGTTATAGGTTAAACTTGCGATTTGGTTGTATGTCTAGGGGAAATTCCCTTTAGAATTAGATATGAAATCACCTCAGTACATAATAAGTGAGCCCATTGTCCAGATTATACTGATATAGCTATACGTAACTTAAACCATTTAATTGGCCTCACTGGAATGAAAATTTCTGAGGTATTAAAACACTACAGTAACTCCTCACTTAAGGTTGTAGTTATGTTCCTGAAAAATGCGACCTTAAGCGAAACGATGTTAAACTAATCCAATTTCCCCATAAGAATTAATGTAAATGGGAGGGTTAGGTTCCAGGATATATATACATACAGACACACACACACTATAAGTATTAAACAAACAATTGAATACTGGTACACAGCGATGACCATAGTGAAGCTTGACTGAGGTGGAGGAGTCAGAGGGTGGGAATTTCCCAGGGAATGCCTTACTAAATGAACTAGCACTCCACTGAGCCCTTAAGGGTTAACTCTCACATTCTACAAGCCAGCAGGAAAGATGTGTTTCAGAGATAGAAATGTGCATTTCCAAATAAGTATCAAGAGTGGGTCAGAAGTATACTGCCTTGTTAATTAGCTCAGCAAGCCCTGCAGCTTCTGCCTAAGGCAGCAGCTCCCTCCCTCATGTGTGTCCCCTGCTCTATGGAAGATTGGTAAGCAAGGTGCAGGGGGACATTAACCCCCCCTTCTTCCCCTCCCCCCATACAGCAAGCAGGCACACTGATATTACCCCCCTCTTCTTCCCCTCCCCCCCCCCCCCCCCCCCCCCCCCAGCAAGCAGGCAGGAGTCTCCTAGAGCAGCACATGGAAGTGGGGACGAAACAACTTAACTGGGATGACTTTAAATGAGGAGTTACTGTATTTTAAAAGTTGATTGTGTTTCTAAAATAATAACTGGACTAGTGGAAACATGGCCAGGCTGCAGTTCATTTTAGTAGTTGTGCTACTACTAAAGAATTACTTCTTTAGATTAGAAGAAGCTATAGTGCTCTTCTTGAAAACAAATATTCTATTTGAAGTGAAGATAATTAAACCAAAGTAGGAGTTCATGTGAAAAAAATCATTTCCCTTCCCCTATGCTCCCTTTCAAACTCCATGCTCCAGGGCCCAGTCTGCCTTTGACCTGTCCTCTGGCCCATTCCCACCCTGCCATCCCACATATATGTTCTTCCAGCTCCTATCAGTATTGTGGGAGAGGGAGTTTCTTGCTTCTCCCTGAGGCTTTAGTGGTCAGGGTTTGGTGTTTTCAATGCCTCTGCTTAGCTTTGATTCCTGATCAGGGAAACTTCTTTGCCAGGGCTGATCCCTGAAGGCTGGCTTCTTCATGGACCTAGTGTTTTGAATGTAGTGGATTTCAGTTACTTGTTTTTCCCTTTCAAGTCTGTCATGTTTTTATTCTTCATTCCTCTTTCCCCATCATCACTTTCAAACTCCGTTTTCTAGGGCCTGGTCTCAGTGTACTCGTAAGCTTCGCTTTTGCCTATCCCACACATGCATTTCTCCACGTTGTATCAACATTGTGTGGAGAAAGAATTTCTTTCTTCTTCTTCTTCCTAGTTGTCTAGTGGTCAGGGTTTGGTGTGTTGTTGCCATGGCCCAGGTTCGATTCTGGATCAGGTAAGGTTTTCTCTTTGCTGTCCTTCCTGAGGAGTAGTGAGGGTGAGTATGTGCAGCAAGAATATGGGGAAGGTGGCCAGCTGCAGGGTAGCCAAGTGGGCTGCGTCTGTCGATATGAAGTTGATGTTACAAGCTGTCAGGTGGATAAAAATCAATGATTTTTTTAAAAATTTCAATCGGATTTTTTGGATAAAATGCTCTTTGAGGAAAAAACCTATCTAAAGATAGTTTTAATTAAGATGCATTATAGCTCAAAGATATCATGGAATAGGGATTATTAATTCTATACTATGAGACAATATAGTCATGTCATGTTTAAGAAAAGTTTTATAAATGAGTTCTAATAGTTCATGTATTAGGGACCCAATTTTATGGGGGTCCACAGGCTTCTGTATAGATTATATAGGTTAATCTTTCTATCTACACAATGGGACTCAGTGCTCAGTCTAGAAGATACCATCAGAGATGCTTAGTTTTGCCGGTTTTGTTCAATATCTTCATTAACGATCTGGAGGATGGTGTGGACTGCACCCTTAGCAAGTTTGCAGATGACACTAAACTGGGAGGAGTGGTTGATACGCTGGAGGGTAGGGATAGGATACAGAGGGACCTAGACAAATTAGAGGATTGGGCCAAAAGAAATATGAGGAGGTTCAACAAGGACAAGTGAAGAGTCCTGCACTTAGGACGGAAGAATCCCATGCACTGCTGCAGACTAAGGACCGAATGGCTGGGCAGCAGTTCTGCAGAAAAGGACCTAGGGGTTACAGTGGACGAAAAGCTGAATATGAGTCAACAATGTGCCCTTGTTGCCAAGAAGGCTAATGGCATTTTGGGTTGTATAAGTAGGGGCATTTCCAGCAGATTGAGGGATGTGATTATTCCCCTCTATTCGGCACTGGTGAGGCCTCATTTGGAGTACTGTGTCCAGTTTTGGGCCCCACACTACAAGAAGGATGTGGATAAATTGGAAAGAGTCCAGCGGAGGGCAACAAAAATGATCAGGGGACTGGAGCACATGACTTATGAGGAGAGGCTGAGCGAACTGGGATTGTTTAGCCTGCAGAAGAGAAGAATGAGGGGGGATTTAATAGCTGCTTTCAACTACCTGAAAGGGGGTTCCAAAGAGGATGGATCTAGACTGTTCTCAGTGGTAGAAGATGACAGAACAAGGAGTAATGGTCTCAAGTTGCAGAGGGGGAGGTTTAGGTTGGATATTAGGAAAAACTTTTTCACTAGTAGGGTGGTGAAGCACTGGAATGGGTTACCTAGGGAGGTGGTGGAATCTCCTTCCTTAGAGGTTTTTAAGGTCAGGCTTGACAAAGCCCTGGCTGGGATGATTTAGTTGGGTTTGGTCCTGCTTTGAGCTAGATGGCCTCCTGAGGTCCCTTCCAACCCTGAGATTCTCTGATTCTCAAACTGTGGATTTGTCTCCAGAGATAACGTGCTTGTTAAAAGCAAAAATGTTTTAAAATAAATAACAGGTGAGAAACAACAGATCTCAACCCTATTGTCCCTCTGCAAATTTGTGTACACAGAGTCTCCAAAAGTGCAGTTTCAATAAGTTCAACGAATAGAAGATTGTTTGGGGTGGAATAGATCTGGACAAGGAGAAGAAGTCTGGAGATAAATGTGAGAAGGGAGGGACAGGCAGTAGAAACAAAAGTGAAACTGTTTGAGCAGCATATTCCAAAAGTTTTGAGGTCTTTCTGAGTGTGGCCTTCATTGATTTGAGATCTACCATACCATTCTCTCACTAGACGGGAAAACCTATAATGACAGGAAGCTGCGTTGAAGAAGACGAAAGGAACATGTTTGAGCATGCAAGATCTTCAGATTGGTAAACTTTTTTATTTCATACTTCTTTCTTAAGGATTGGCTGTCTTCCTTCTGGATTATTCTTGAATGCCCACGTTTGAGCAAAAAATATAGTTGTTACTCTATGGTACTATCATTTTAGATGCAGTTGTGATAAAAAATAAATAGCTGAAATAGGCATTTCTTCCTTTTACAATTTCACCTTTAAAGTAGTATTGAGTGTCAGTGAATTCAATGAGATACTAAATGAGCAGTATGGTAATAATAATGAAATAACTGCATTGACTTATTTTGTTTAGGAGAATCCATCCTCAGCATATAGGATTCTGAAGATTACCCACCTTCAAGATCACCATCATTTTCTATAGTTTTAGAGTTATCTGCCAATGATAGTGTTTCAGTCACATCATGTATGTCACATAGCCACGGTATATCACCTGTAGCAAAAAGAAAAAAAAATCTCTATCATCCAGAAACAACCATAGATACGTTTGTGATAAGAACCAGCAGATTACAAAAAGAGGTAATTGATGAAAAAATTGCCTGGTTTGTTTATGCAACAAACTCTCCTTTCTGTATGGTTGAGAACCCACACTTCAACATGGTTCAGTCATTAAGACCAGGATACAGTCCACCCAACAGAGCAGATGTCGCAGGCAAATTGCTGGATAAAGTGTATGAAAGAGAAATTGAGCGGTGTGCAAAAGATAGAGGGTAAAATTGTTAATCTGAGTCTTGATGGGTGGAGCAATGTCCACAATGATCCTGTTGTATGTGCTTGTGTGACAACAGAAGAAGGGAATGTCTTCCTTACAGAAACAACTGATACATCAGGAAATGCACACACAGCAGAATACTTACAAGAAGTAGTAGTAAAAGCTATAACAAACCGTGAAAAAAAATTAAAATGTCTAGTACACAGCTTGGTCACAGACAATGCTGAAAATGCATCCAAGATGAGGAAAAAATATTTAGAAGAGAGTCCCAACTAATAACATACGGTTGCAGTACTCATTTGATGCACCTCCTAGCCAAAGACTTCAGCAAGCTGAGACCCACCTTATCTGCTGCCCTCCGGGACTGTCGTGTGTCCCCCCCCGCTGTATGGAAGATGGGGTAAGCGGGGTGCAGGAGCAGGGGGACACCCCGACATTAGTCCCCCTCTTTCCCCCTCCCCCCCCCGCACAGCAAGCAGGAGGCTCGGGGAGTAGCTCCAAGGCAGAGGACAGGAGCAGTACATGGGAGTGGGGGAGGGACAGCTGAACTGCTGGCAATTGATAGCCTGCTGGGCAGCTGCTGCACAGGGAACTTAGGGGAGCTGATGGGGGGGCGGGGGGGAGGTGCCGGTCCACCCTAGTTCCAAGCCCCCACCAGATAGCTCCACCGGGCTGCTCTTCCTGCAAGCAGTGGACAAAGTAGGCGGCTGCCAAACGACGTTAGGAGGAAGCATTGCACAACTTTAAACAAGCATGTTCCCTAATTGATCAGCAACGAAACAACGTTAACCGGGATGACACTAAGTGAGGCGTTCCTGTATAATAAACTTCAGAGCTAAAGGTGAACCATTCAAGAAATATATGTTTGCTGATGATGTTTTAAAGAAAGTCACACCAGTGAACTGGTGGAGTCACTTCAACAGTCACTGAATGCTTAAGTGATTAAAAAAACGGTTACTTAACTCTTGTAACTGTTTTTCTTTGAGATGGGTTGCTCATGTCCATTCCAATAGGTGTGTGCGCGTGCCACGTGCACAATCACCGGAAAGCTTTTCCCCTAGCGGTACCCGTCGGGTCGGCTGTGGAGACCCCTGGAGTGGCGCCTTCATAACGGTGTATATATGTCCCTGCCGACCCGCTACCTGCTCAGTTCCTTCTTGCTGGAATACTCTGACTAAGGGGGGGCGGGATTTGGAATGAACATAAGCAACACATATCGAAGAACAACAGTTACGAGAGGTAAGTAACTGTTTTTCTTCTTCGAGTGCTTGCTTATGTGCATTCCAATACGTGACTTCCAAGCAGTTGCCCAGGGGGAGGAGTCGGAGTTCACCTAATCGCTGAATGCAGGACTGCTCTACTAAAGGCAGCATCATCCCTCGCCTGCTGAGTAATGGCGTAGTGTGAAGTGAAGCTGTGGACGGAAGACCACATTGCTGCCTTGCAGATATCCTGGATAGGGACCTGCGCCAGGAATGCCGTAGACGCCGCCTGCACTCTAGTAGAGTGCACCGTAAGCAGAGGGGCTGGAACTTTAGCCATGTCATAGCAAATCCTGATACAAGATATGATCCATGACTAAATGCGCTGTGATGAGATCAGAAGCCCCCTTTTTCTTTCTGTGATAGCAATAAAGAGCTGTGGTGATTTACAAAACAGTTTTGTGCATTCAGTGTAAAATGCCAAGGCACTTCTAACGTCCAGGGAATGGAACACGTGCTCCCTGTTAGTGGCATGGGGTTTAGGAAAGAACACCGGTCAAAATATATCTTGGTTCACATGGAACTGGGATACAACCTTAGGGAGAAATGCAGGGTGAGGGCGTAACTGCACCTTGTCCTTATAGAATACAGTATAAGGAGATTCAGAGGTCAGTGCTCTGAGCTCGGATACCCTTCTAGCGGAGGTAGGACAGAGGACAGTTAGCCATGGGCTCAAAAGGGGGCCCCGTGAGCGAGGACAGGATTAGGTTGAGGTCCCACTGGGGAACGGGCTGATATATTGGAGGATAAAGTCTGCCCAAGCCCTTACAAAACCTGCCCACCATGGGGTTACCTGACACTGACCCACCCGCCGTTCCTGGGTGGAAGGCCAAAATGTCCGCAAGGTGAACCCTCAGGGGTGATATTGCTAACCCCTGGTGCTTGAGATATAAAAGATAATCCAAAATAAGGGGATTTGGGTCTGATTATGGCTCAGTTCCCTTTTGTCGAGACCAAATGGAGAAACGCTTCCACTTAGCCAAGTAAGTGGCTCGAGTGGAGGGTTTCCTACTTCCTAACAGGACGTCCCTCACTGAGTCCAAGCACTGAAGCTCAAGAGGGTTCACCCATGGAGCTTCTACGCCATGAGGTAGAGGGATTCCAGGTTGGGTTGTTGCAGACGGCCGTGGTCCTGTGTGATTAGGGTCGGACAGAGAGGGAGCGCTACTGTTCTGTCCACTGAGAGGGTCAATAGCATGGTGAACCAGTGCTGGCAAGGCCACGCTGGTGCTATGAGGATCAAGGAAGCCCTGTCTTTATGAGTCTTGAGGAGTACTCTGTGTATGAGAGGGAATGGCGGAAACGCATACAGCAGGTGACCCGTCCATGACAAGTGAAAGGCGTCCGCGGTGGAGTCTGGGCTGTGGTTCAGGAAGGAGCAGAACCTCTGGCACTTTCTGTTGCTCCACGTCACGAACAGGTCCATGTGGAAGAGCCCCACCTCTGGAAAATCGAGTGAGTGACATCCGTGACGCCTGTAGGTGTATAAAGTGGGTGATACAAAACTCCCACAGCGCGAGGGCTTCCCGACACAGGGGAGAGGAGTGAGTACCACCCTGTTTGTTTATATAGAACATCACTGCAGTATTGTCTGAGAGCACAGATACGCATGCCCTGAAGGCAGGCCTGGAATGCCCGGCGAACCACCCTCAGCTCCCTTATGTTTATGTGCAGAGATAGCTCTGTATGGGACCAGAGGCCCTGGGTTCTGATTTTACCCAGATGTGCTCCCCAACCGAGTACCGAGGCGGCCGTGACCAAGGAGAGCGTAGGTTGGGGTTTGGCAATGGGTACTTCCACACAAACCAGCTGTGGTTATAGCCACCAGGGGAGAGTTGAGAATCCAAGGCGAGAGGGTCACTATTGAGTCCAATGGGTCCCTACCCGGTCTGTGCACTTGCGCTAACCATGCCTGGAGGGGCTGAAGGCGCAGCCTGGCGTGCTGTACCACGTATGTACAGGCTGCCATGTGCCCCAATAGCCTCATACAGTTTCTGGCCGTGGTTGTGGGAAAGCGGTGCAGGGTCTCGATAATGTCCCTGAGCGCTTTGAATACCTGCACCTGACGTTTGTGAAGGAAGGCCTCCACGACCGCCATACACTTGGTGAAAACCGGGGGGTCGTTGAGAGGCCAAAAGGGAGCACCCTGAACTGGTAGTGCTGGCCACTGACTACGAATCTGAGGAAACGCCTGTGGGCTGGGGTAATGGAAATATGAAAGTACATGTCCTTCAAGTCGAGGGCAGCATACCAGTCTCCTGGATCCAGGGAGGGAATGATGGTGGCTAGAGAGATCATGTGAAACTTCACCTTCTTTATGAATGTGTTGAGGTCTCATAGGTCCAGGAGAGGCCGAAGCCCACCCTTGGCCTTGGGGCTGAGGAAATAGCGGAAGTAGAACCCCTTGCCCCTGAATTCCTGAAGAACCTCCTCTATTGCCCCTAGAGCTAGGAGCGATTGCACCTCATGCAAAAGGAGTTGCTTGTGAGAGGGGTCGCTGAAGAGGGACGTGGAAGGGAAGGGGGAGGGAAGGAGGGAACAGAATTGGATAGAATATCCTGCCCCTACCGTGCTGGGGATCCAGCGGTCTGATGTGATCTGAGACCACGCACGGTAGAAGCAGGAGAGTCAATTCACAAAGGGGGTGGGGGGAAGGATCCAGTATGGCAACTGGTGCACCGTCCTCTGGCGCAGCTTCAAAAGTTTGGCTTGAGGCCAAGGGACTGTTTGGATGAACCCTGGCCATGGCCTGAGGAGGATTGCGGAGGGCACCTTCTATTAGTCCTGCCCTTTCTCCTTGATGGTCTCGCCTATGAGGCCCAGGGTAGAACCGGCCGGGGGCTGAGGCCTCAAGGGCTTTCTCTGAGGCACCAGGGTGTGTAGCCCCAGAGACTTCAGAGTCGCCCACGAGTCCTTCAGGCCATGCAGGCGTATGTCTGTATTTTGGCCAACAGGCCCTCTCAGTCAAAGGGGAGGTTCTGTATTGTGTTCTGGACCTCAGGAGGAACCCCCAAAACCTGGAGCCACGTACTGTGCCTCATTGCAATGGTGGTGGCCATGGTTTGAGCCGCAGAGTCCGCCATGTCCTAAAGACTATTCTACCCTCCTCAAGGAGCGCACAAACTCCTTGCGAGAGTCGTCTGGGATTAACTCCTCAAATTTAGCCAACAAGCCTGCTGCTTTGCTACTCGAAGCTGGAGCCCCCCAGTCGAATAGACTTTATGGCCAAAGAGATCCAGCTTCTTGCCATCCCATGACTTAGGTGCGGGGCCCGGCTGTCCCTGACACTTCTTGTGGTTTGCTGCGTCAACCACCAGAGTCCCCGCCTGGGCGTGGGTAAAAAGGTGCTCATAGCCCTTCTGCGGCACAAAATAGCATCTCTCAACCTATTTAGCTGTTGGTGGTATAGAGGCCGGGGTCTGCCAGAGCACCTTCGTGGTGTTCTGAATTTTTCTTATGAGGGGCAGGGCCACTCTGGAAGGATCCTCGGGAGTGAGGATGTTCACCATTGGATCCGAGTTCTCCATAACCTCCTCTGCCTGGAAGTTAAGGTTTACGGCTACCCTCCCTAAGCAGGTCCTGGTGGCCTTTGGTATCCATTGATGGTAGAGTGGTGGAGGTACCTGCCACCACTTTGTGCAGCAAGGAGGAAGAGGTGCCGAGGACAGGGTCTTCCTGCTCTTTCAGTTCTCTGGAGGTTGGGTCAGGTACCTTAGAGTTCCCCGCAACCGGAGATGGCTAAAGTGTTACCCTCAGTGGAGGAGGGGCTGTGCTTGCCTGTGGCCGCTCAGCAGCCCTGTCTCGTATGGGGGCCCTAGGGGTATAGCGTGCCAGCGATGTCGCTGATGGAGGGGCACAGGGTGCCGATGCTACCAATACCGGCCTGGAGCTTGGTGGTAGGCCCAAAGGGGTCCAAAAAGGCCATTGTACTGGGCTCTGCCATGATGGCTGGTGCCGGTTGCTCTGCTGGCCTATGGTGCCGGGATCGGTAGTGGTGGTGGCTGCATCAGGAGATAGAAGACTTGGCCTCTAACTGTGATGAGTACTCGGGGAAACCTCTTACCTTGGTGCCTCTGGCGGTGCTGATCCTTGGAGGCTGCTTTGAACTTAGCACACACTAGTTGCTTGTTTTTCCCTTTCAACCTCCCAACTTCCAGGGGCTGGTCTCGATGGGCCTTTGATTTGTCCTTTGGCCTACTCCACCCCCCAATCCTACACATACATTCCTCCACCTCATATCAGCGTTGTGCAGAGAGGGTGCCTCATGCCTTTTCTCCCTGCTGGTCCAGTGAGCCAGAGGTAACATTGGTATGACATGTTAGATTTCACAGCAGAATTAAGTGGACATTTTTTTTATTCATATACTAGCAGATAATCAGCAGGGAGCAAAAGAAAGGGTAACAAAGTTGAGAATGAGTTTTTGGAAATCCATGCTTGCCCCCACACATGTGGAATAGGAGGGACAATTTATTCTGTGCTTCTATATTCTTTCAGTCATGGTTCTCAAACTGTTCTACATATAAAACCTCTGTGAACTAGATAACAGTTTTATAGGAGTGGAATCTATGACTGAGAGATTGAGCATACCCCAAGTGTACTTCATTTTGGAGGGAAGGCACTTGCTGTAAAGCAGGGGTTCTCAAATTGGTGGTCAGGAGCCCTCAGGGGGTTGTGAGCTGTCAGCCTCCACCCCAAACCCTGCTTTGCCTCCAGCATTTATAATGGTGTTAAATATATAAAGTGTTTTTAATGTATTGGGGGGGGGGCAGGTTGTACTCAGAGGCTTGCTATGTGAAAGGGGGCACCAGTACAAAAGTTTGAGAATCACTGGTGTAAAGTTAGCTACACTGCCTACAAACTTCTTGTCTCCATTTGTTGGGTAATTAACTTAGAATTAAATAATTATATAAAGTTATTTAAACAACAGGAATGTATCTCACATCAGTTGAAGTCTCTTGCATCAACGTTGTCATTTTGGGCATCTTCTGATGTTCTACATTTGCACCTTGGCAGGTTGAAAGACATGATTGTGGGAGAGGAGAAGAATGAACAATAAAAAGAAATCAGTGCAGTAATAGACCGAGAGTGGGAGAGAAGGTGGGAGAGAAAAAGGCAGATATACAGAATAAGGACAGGTTTCAGAGTGGTAGCTATGTTATTCTGTATCAGCAGCAACAACAAGGAGTCCTTGTGGCACCTTAGAGACTAACAAATTTATTTGGACATACACTTTTGTGGGCTAGAACCCACTTCATCAGATGTATGGAGTGGAAAATACAGTAGCAGGTATAAATACACATCACATGACAAGATGGGAGTTGCCTTACCAAGTGGGAGGTCAGTCTAACGAGACAATTCAATTAATAGTAGGATACCAACGGAAGAAAAATCACATTTGTGGTGGTAATGAGAGTGGCCCATTTCAAACAGTTGACAAGAAGGTGTGAGTAACAGTAGGGAGAAATTAGGTTTTGTAACAACCCAACCACTCCGAGTCTTTATTCAGGCCTAATTTGATGGCGTCCAGTTTGTAAATTAATTCCAGTTCTGCAGGTTCACGTTAGTCTGTTTTTGAAGTTTTTTTTGTTGAAGAATTGCCACTTTTAGGTCTGTTATTGAGTGACCAGGGAGATTGAAGTGTTCTCCTACTGGTTTTTGAATGTTATAATTCCTGATATCAGATGTGTCCATTCATTCTTTTGAATAGAGACTGCCCGGTTTGGCCAATGTACATGGCAGAGGGGCATTCCTGGCACATGATGGCATATCACATTGGTAGATGTGCAGGTGAACGAGTCCCTGATGGTGTCCCTTGAATAGATATGTGGACAGAGTTGTCACCAGGATTTGTTGCAGGATTAGGTTATTGGATTGGTGTTTTTGTTGTGTGGTGTGTAGTTGCTGGTGAGTATTTGCTTCAGGTTGGGGGGGGGGGCTTTCTGTAAGCAACAGGAGGTGAGACAGATAGTGGCAATGTACAACGAAAAAGCAAAATATAAAAAAGCTGAACAATTTTTTTAGTTAATATGAACAAAAGAAAAGCAGCATCAAGGTGCAAACAAAAATGGATTTTAGGGCAAGAAGAAGGAAGGAAGTAAAGTAAGTGTTTGGTTTTTTTAAAGAAAGTTATTTGTCCAATGTGCTGAACCTGTAATTTAGCAGTGGCCTGGCTATTTCTAGTAAAAAATAAAATACTTAGGGCTGGTCCACACTGGGGCAGGGGATTGATCTAGGAAACGCAACTTCAGCTACGAGAATAGCGTAGCTGAAGTCTACGTTTCCTAGATCGAACTAATTATACTTACTGTGGGTCCACGCGGCGCAGGCAGGCTCCCCCCATCGACAGCGCTTCCTCCTCTCTGCGAGCAGGAGTTTCGCAGTCGACGGGGGAAGCGCTTCTGGGTGTGGACTAGCTCTTAATCTCCTACCCTTTGACCACGCTCCAGCTTTGACCCTGTGTCCTTTGAACACGGTCACCCTCTTTTTATAAGGATTGTCAGGAACAGTATAATTGCCTTTATACTTAAAATCAGATGAAGATGGTCATAACATTTCAAATTCAAGGGCACCCCAAAATTTGCTGAATATTGTTCTAAGTATTCATTTCCTATAATTAGCAGCTGAGCTTCCTAAATGCAGGACAAGAAAATCTCTTGCATGCCACATTAATGTATAATAAATACAAATGTCCTTCAGACAGCATCTTTTGCTCTACAGATACGCAGTTTCAGCTAGCTGGTAATGTTTTTCTATTTTACACGTGACCCTATCTCATTATGTGAGTAGATAGATAATCAAGAGGGTTTTGGCTTGCAACTCAATTAGAAAGGCAATAGCGCAAAACTACTTTGGATCATGAAACAGAGAACTGGATTGGCTAGCAACATGAGGATGTGATCCCATTAAGTACTGCAATTCACAACCTAAGCTTAAAAAATTGATTTCACACTTCTGACTTAAAATTGACGTTTTAAAACGACACCTATATTAACTGTAAATACAGAAACATGACTTTTTTGCTTCATTTGTGCATGTGACAGTGCTTTGTGTACAATTATCTAACTGTAGTCAGTTTCCTATTGAAGAGGTTCCTTACAAAGCCACAAGAGAAAAATTGAAAAAAGTGATTGTAAAAGCACAAAAATTAGCATGTGTGTGTGTGTGTGTGTCAAAACCAGAAGTAGTAACCAAAACTGTTTAACTCAATTTTTCATATTGACTAGATTTTAAGTTGACCGTGTTCCTTTTAAAAGGCACAAATACAACAAAAGACAACTCACTTTGTTACCAACACACACAAATTACTTATTGAAATGGTCAGATGATATAAAACATACAAGAGTAGAAATGTATGATCTATAAATAGTAGCAGCAACAATGGCATTCTAAAAGGTTGAGTCTCTGCATGGTCATTTATTTTAAAGATTATGCATCTGTGGTAAATACATCATGTTTTTCCATAATTTAATTTTATTAGTTTACGATAATTATAAACTTCACTGAAAATACTTATTTGTTCCCAAACATTGCTTTTCCGATATAAGCATATAGGTTTCCCAAGTAAACTGAAGGGAAAAAGTGCAGTTCTGCTCAGAAAGATGACTAAAGTGACAGTGAAATTCAACATCTGAATGACTTCCATATCAAATCTGCTCAGTTTACAAGTAGTGAAAAGATGGCTTTCCCAAATTGCCAATGCACTAAACTGAGCTGTGAATCTGAAAAGTTAAATTACATTATTCTAGTTTGCAATTAACAAGTTCTGCAAATGAAATTTAGGCCTGAATGGTGCAAATACTTAATTATACACAGTTGAGTAATCTCAGTTAATTCAGTGGGGATGTAAAATTAGTCACATGCCTAAGCATCTACAAGATCAGGGTTTTAATTGTGTTAATGTATGACCCACTGATAGAATCACAAAGCCCACATAGCTAACAGGAATAAGTATTACCAATATATTGATCACTAAGCAGATAATAATGCAGATACAATAGTGCACACAGAGCTAGTGAGTAAGATGGTGCCATTTTAAATCAGCCACTTCTGTTCTGTCACTGTACTTTAAACTCTTAGTCTCAATCCATGAACAAAACGTTAGTGAAACTAAATTATTCTTCCTCATATTAAACAAATGTACCAATTCTTTAAAATGCTGTCACAGGTTTCTCCATAGCAAAAAAAAAAAATTAAAAAAAATTGCACAATTTGTAAATTCAGATTATGTGCCTAAAAACCATTTTAGTGTTTGCATTGTAATTTGCTAAACATACATTTAAAACTATAATACAATTTACAAAATCTTTTTGAACAATTCTACTCTTAAAAGTATCCTGAGAATATTACAAAGTTTATTTTACAAGCCCTTAATTTCTACGCTTTGTTTATCCCCTCAGTCAAACAAGTTTATTTTACATGAAATATTGTTCCTTGCTTTGTTGCTGTATTTTACAATGTATCTTTTAACAAAACAAGATACCATTTTCATTTGAGTAACTAATCAGCTTTGTATCTAGTCTAATTATAAATCAAGCTTTCTACATTTTTGAAATAGGTCAGGAAAAGTAATGTAAAATAATTTCAGAAACAGTTATAGCTTGTTAAAAAGATTCAAAGGCTTTGTGCATTTTAATATTTTGGTCAGGTATTTAGGTTATGCTGTTTTACATTTTGGCAAAAAAGAAAAAGCCCCAAACATCTTCAATACATTTTTCTTTGATTTTTTTACATACATTTGTAAATCTACAATATATTTTATACAACTAAGGTCATAAAGTACTTCACTCTTGTATTTTTATTTGCTTTTTTTCTTTTTAAAGGTGCTTAGAAAGATAGACAAGTACTGGAAACAAATTCAGCATCTTTTGGCTAAATACAAAAGTCTCACTCGAAAAAATGTAAAATATTTCATTTGCTTCCTCTCTTTACAGTTACTTAAATAAATACCCTTTATCTAAAGATAAATTCTAATTTCTTATCCTATACAACACCTGTCTGCAGTTTGTCTAGTCAAGATTAAAGCTTCATACATGTAATCTTTATACACTTTTATTAGGAAGATATCCATGTATTTGCATATTTTGAAAAGGGGGAGTTCAGGGTTAAAAATACAGGCTTTTTAAAAGTAAGACTGCCATTCTGCTGACAGTGTTTCAAGCTATAGCATAGAAAACCCAAGTTATGGAATATCCTTCAGTTTCTTATACCCTAGGTGAGAGGAAAAAGGGCTCAGGTGAGTTGCAGAGGTAACCAGCTTGGATTCCACAAATAGGAGGGTGATGGTGGTTCATCATATCAGTGTCCCATGGGCCAGTTCCTTCTGTGGCATAAGCACCTGCTTCAGAGGCAGAGGTTTGCTTATTTTCTAGACAGAGGGGCAAACACTTATTCATGGCTGACAGAGTAAAAGTTAGTAGGGAGACAGTTGTGGTTGTCAGAGTAAAGGGGTATCATGCTATAAGGCTTCCATCTGGACCTGACTTGAGAGAAGGCCAAGTGTTCAGTGTGAGAAAAAGCCCATGCTCTGAACAGAGGAGAGGTTACCACAAAAGGGAAAAAAAGAAAACCATTTCAGCAACATATTGTGTGTGTGCATACATTATAAATATATATAATATATTTTACAGAGTCATATATGATTCCTACATTAGGCGATATAATCCAAATCTGAAGGACCTTGTTAATCTTTAAGGCATCACGGACTTAAGCTCCAGGAAATAAATATGAACACAGAAAAGCAAAAATCTTTGTGGCACCAATTGTTAAACTATTATTGGTACATGACATTTGTTGGCATTTCCATGAAAAATATTATCAGAAAAGTTACACGGAGTATTGACAAAAATATCAGAGCATAAATTTCACTTCATTTTTCAACACTTCGTTTACTGGGCTAAATTGATCAGGCAAGATTCTCATTTTTACTGTTCCATCAGCTCCACAGGAGAATATGTGATTTGCTGGTCCTGTCTCAATCTGCATGACCCCTGTCCCAATGTTTCTGAAGATTGACTGTCGAGCATGCTCATTGATGAAAGTGTGAAGAAGATTAAAGGTAGATAAACTCCATACCTGAAAATTATTAAAACAAATAATCAGTAATGTTTATGCCTTCTCAACTCACTGAAAATCATTAATGAAAACTCAGACCACCTAGCTTGATCAGATGTTTTTCATCTTTTTGACAGTAACAGCATACTCATACTTGGTCTTCATTTTCAATCACTAATATTCTGATAAATATTGAACTATAAAAATGTCATTAAGGTAACATCAAGGTTGCACAGTTAAACACTGAAGTCAGGAAGTGCAAAAGTTAAGGTTCATAACAGTATTTTAGAAGTTAAGACCTACTAAATGATCCATTTCCCTGGCAATGCAAAATTCTACTTAAGTATTTTAAAGAGGGATTCGAATTTTGCAAATACTTAGTATGAAAAAAATTATACCATTCCTTATCCCACCAAATTAAAGTTACCTTTATATTGCCTTCTGCAGATCCTGTAACAAAGTATTCTTCTGCAGGATCCACAGCAATTGCTTTAACTGGAGAATCATGACTCTGGAATAGCTGTCGTTGTTGCTTTTGGCGAAGATCAAGTATACAAGTAAAGCCTTTTCTGCCTCCTGATATTAAAAGCTGATGTTTTGGAGCATATGCTAGCACAGTTGCCCCACTATCATGGCAGATAAAAGCTAAAATACAAAACAATGGATGTTAGAGAACATAATACATTTAGCCTCCTTAAGCGCTAATGGTTTAACACAGTAGCAACAGAAACAGGCTACTGAATTAGATGGAGCAATGATCTGATCCAGCATAACAATTCCTATTTATGATAGTGGCCAGTTCCAAGATACTTTTGAGAAAGGCACAAGAATCCCTGCAGTACACAGTTAAGAAATAACCTGCCCACAGGTTAGGTTTCTCTCTTCCCCTTTCTAGTTATAGGTTGTCTTATGTCCTGAAGCATGAGGGTTTCCTCTTTCCCCAAAAAACTTTGTAATCCTTGCTAGTATAACGCTAGATGTTATCCATATAAACGTCTAATCTTTTTTTCAATCCTGTTAAACTTAGTCTCAATGATATCTTCTGACAATGAGTTCTACAGACTACTTGTGCAGTGTTAAAAGTATTTCCTTTAATTATTTTAAATCTGATGCCATTAAGTTTCCTTGAATGTTGTTCCTGTTGTTCTTTAGTAAACAGAATTGGTAAACCGAGATGCTTGAACCTTATCGGGACTGCAGTAGGAGAAGGAAGATGACAGTAATCAGTAGAGCATGCTGTTTCTGAAATAAAATATGCTCCCCAGGTTCCCTGGCAGCTGCTGAAAGAAACAGATGTGATTTCTGTCAGATCTGCTGCAGCCCACCACTGAATAGCATTCATGAAACTGACCAGTGAAAATATGTTACACACACACACACATCCCGCCAAAAAAAAAAAAAGTTCCTTATCTGGTACAGTAACTAACTGGAATTCTTCAAGATCATGTGGTTTCTCTATGTAGTCTACTGTGGATGTGCTGTGTTCTGTGCATTGGATACCAGAACATTTTTGCTAGCAGCATCGATTGGCCCACGCCCATGCCCTCCTCATGCT
Organism: Chelydra serpentina; assembly: GCA_037349315.1. Taxonomy (NCBI): domain Eukaryota; kingdom Metazoa; phylum Chordata; order Testudines; family Chelydridae; genus Chelydra; species Chelydra serpentina. The sequence goes on from JBAIAC010000042.1 coordinate 38,602,407, forward strand.
CCAAACTAAAGGCATAAAGGGGAGGGATGGACCCAACCATTCTCTCCAGTTTCTTTTCTATTACTAAAAGATCAGAAGCAGAGGGGAAGGAGAGCATCACACTGGAATACAGATGGGGAACACACACCTTGAACAACTCCAGTTACTGTACAAAGTAACTAACTTCTCTTCCTTCAAATGATGGTCTATATGTGTATTCCACTGTGGGTGACTGAAACAATATTCACCGAGGAAGAGGAGGGTGTGAGGACCTTTGTGGTACCAATGACAGGAGAATTGTTATGCCAAAAGATGGGTCAGCTGCCAAAGTTTGCACCAGGACATAGCATCTTATAAAGGTATGGACAGAACCCCATGTTGCTGCTTTACAGATTTCAGCGAGAGGAACATCACAGTGAGACTACTGAAGCAGCCTTGGCACTAGCTGAGTAGGCTCTCATACCTCATGGAAGGGAGTGTCTGTTAATTTGTAACACAACAGAATGCAGTGCACCCTGAAATCCATTTTGAAAATCTTTGAGAACAGAATATTTTGCCTCTTATCAGGTCAGCAAAGGATATAAAAAGTCTGTTTTCTGAAATATTTTGTTCTTTTTGTAGGTAGAACACCAGAGCCTGATGAACATCCAGAGAATTAAGTCTCCAGTCCTCCCTGGTAACATGCAGGTTTGGAAAGACGACAGGTAGCTGAATTGTTTGATTCAGACAGAAATTTGAGATTACTCTTGGAATAAATTGAGGGTGAAGTCAAAGAAACTTTGTCCTTACGGAATACTGTACATTGGATCAGCCATATGGGCTCCCAGCTTTCATCCTTTTCTAGCTGAGGTGATAGCTAGCAGAAAAGCAATCTTCACAGGCATGTGGGTCAAAGAGCACAAGGCCAGGAGTTCAAACAGATGCCTTCAGGTTGAGATCCTGTGATGGAATAGGCCTTTCAGGAAATAGTCATCCCAGGATGGGTGAAAAAGGAATGGTTGTCAATCGGAGGATGACTCGCACGGACAGCTGCTAAGTGAACCCATGGGAAGCTAAGGGAAAGACCTGAAGTCTTTAAGGAAAGAAGATATTCCAATATGTTATGGATGTCAGAATCCTCAGGGTTACCTGGCAATGCTGACACCAGACAGAGAACCTTTTCTACTTAGCTAAGTAGCACTTTCTAGTGGACTCCTTCGTTCTATTGTTAAGGATGGCCTGAACTGCTTTCAAACATGTCCTTTTTAGTTTCAGTGCCCACCCAAATGCCAGGCTGTCAGGTTGAGGAAAGCCTGATTGGGGTGCCTGACCTTGCCTCCTATGCTGGGTCAATAGGTCAAGGGAGGATTGGATACTGATGAATGGCATGCAGACATTAAAGGATGTTGGGGAACCAGAATAGTCTGGGCAATCAGGAGGACCACTGATCCATCTTTCTTGATCTTCCTGAGAACCTAAGGCAAAATGGTTGGTTTGAGGCATGTGTTAGTTGTTCTGACCAACGAACAAGTAGTACATCTCTCTGGAGCCCTAACTTTAAGCCCTCCTGGAACATTAGATTGTGTCTTAAGAGAACAGAAAATGCACAAACAGATCCCAAGACCTAGCCTCCCTTCCCCCCGCATTGTTGAAATATGCTCTGCACTATGGAATCATGTTGCTTCCATTTGCAGTCCTCGGGGAAGTGTCTGGTGCAGCCATCTGCCAATGTGTTGTGCGTCCCTGGAAGATGCACTGCCTACAGAGTGATTTGGTGGCCAACATTGACCAGTTCCAAAGACTGACATATTCTATACATAGAGAGATGGAGCTCACTCATCCTTGTTTGTTGATGTATGCTTGTCATGTTGTCTGACATCACTTGAATATGTAGAGTTTGTATGAGTGGTAGGAATCGTTTGGAGGCCTAGTAGACTGCACACATTAGGAGGTTTAGGTGATCAGAGACTCTTGGGAGTCCACGTCCCTTGTGCTGCATAGTGAACTAGATGCCGCCCCCCCCCCCACCTTAACAAGAAGGCACCTGTGATCAATGACTTCGCCAGTGGGAGGAGAATAAAGGGGACCCTCCCACCCCCCTCCCATGAAAACTTGTTCTCTGTTCTCCTGCAAGGCTAGAGAAGTTTGCACTCTGGGGGGAAGCTAATGATTCCTTATCAGAGCACGACAATACTATTGGTGTAGGAGATGCTTGGGCCTTCTTTTTTGTCACTATTATGGTAAGCACCATCTGCAGGAGTGGGATACATCTCAGAGCACTCTTGCTCTTTGGAGCCAAAAGATCGGTACTTTGCCCCTTCTGAGCTTCTTATCCTCCTGTAGCAGGTCAGGGAGTCTCATCCAGCTTTGATGGTGTCAAGGAAGAGGCCACCGTGCTTGGAAGTGCGGTTCTTGGTACCTCTGCCTGTTGTATAAGGGGGCCTACTCAGCCTGGGGCCTCATTATGCAATCCATAAATAATCTTTTAAGGCATACTCATACTGGCCTTGGCAAGTTCTGCTGAAGAAGAATCAGCAAATGTTGCCGTTCGAAGGGATATGAGTTTGCACAAGGCAACTGAGGCACTTTAGGTGATCCTTGACTGGGAAAGCCTGGGGGCAGGAGACATCTTTCTTGAATCTCAGGCTCTTGGGCACAGTAGTCACCCCGTAAAGGGGTGATACAGGGAGACCTCCGCCCATCCCTAAACTATCCTAAGAAACTACCTAAAAAGAAGTAAAAAATGACTATATACCATTATTTACAGGTAACGTGTTAAGGACCATAGCAAATGCTATGGACACTGAAGGGTTCTCTCTCAGACCATGAGGCGGTAAAAAGGAACTGGAGAGGGCCTGCACTGCCCCTTATGTCCTCAGTTCAGTGCACAAGAAGGAGAAGGTCACAGGCACAGACAAATGGACACTGCTAGCAACTCTCTTCTGGTCTCAGACATATGGAGGGCATATGCACGCATAGTGGAATGCACATAGGGACCATCACTTGAAGTGGAACTCATGCTATGCTAAGTACCGCTTCAGCTGAAGTATAGTTTAAATGGTATAGGATTGGACAATGTATGAAAATAAAGATGCAGCACATATTTAGAAAAGAATATGGCAAGTGTGATCTTTAGAGTTCCATTTGAGAAGTAGCTATGTTAAACGGCACCACTTTATTCAGCACATTTGCTCACTGTTCATATTGGGGCTGTACAGTTTTGATGGCCTCTATCTTGATAGAAGGAGGGCTCAATCTCCTTGGGGAGAGGCTGGCTAGGATAGTGAAGAAACATTAAACTAATAGCAAAAGGAGAGGGTAAAAAGAGGGAAGATACAAGCATTCAGCACAAAACTGATGTTGAGAACAACACTAATCAAGGAAGCAAAGGACATGAAGAGGAATTCCTGAATTGCCTATACACCAACTAGGAGCCTGAGTAAAACAAACAAAAGGAATTGCTCATTTATGAGCACAAATTTCATCTAGTTGCTATTACTGAAACCTGGTGGGCCGATCTGCACTATTGGAGTGTTAAAGAGAACAGTTATAACCTATTTAAGAGGGATTGAGTGAGTGGGAGTGGCACTCTGTCAAAAACGTCATTACCTGTTTAAGTCACTGATCATTCAAGATAATTTGCTTGAATGCTAATAGATCAATGTCCTAACAGAAAACATACAAGGTGGGGTATTAGTTAGTGTCTACTACAGACCACCAAATCACAGTAGGGAACAGGATGACCACCTCCTTACACACCTATCTATATAAAAGAGATAAATGAATTAGATATGGGGGAAAATGCATGATCACAGAAGACTTCAATTTGAGTGACATATGCTGGAGGTCTCACACTGCCAGTACTAAAACATCCTTGGAATGTCTAAATATCATAGATGACACCTTTGTACTTCAAAAAAAATATTACAATCAACACAGGGGGAATTCTTTATTAGATCTTGTCCTAATAGATTAAGAGGAATTGCTCACAGAATTAAAATTAGTGGTAGCTAAGGTACAAGTGATCATGGAATGTGTGATCATATTTATAAGGTGCAAACAGAATCAAGTTCAGACCAATAATATATATACTTGTTGCTTTAATAATCCAGGCCAGTAATATATATACACACACTTGATGCCAAATTTCACAAAGCTGAAACAAAAAGTTATGAGCCAAATCAGCTGGGAGGAAGAATTTAAATCAGAAAAATGTGAACGATAATTGGGATTAATTTAAAAACCCCTTATTAGATGTCCCAAAAGCAACAATCCCATAATTAAGGGAAAAGGCTGTGCTGGTTAAAAAGCCAGCCTGGTATAGAGGGGAAGTGAAGGCAGCTATAAAAATACATGTATAACAAATGGTAAAAAAATTGACAGTAATGAATATAAATCAGAAGCTCGGAATTGTAGAAAATTGATATGGGAAGCGAAGGGACACAAGGAGGAATCTATGCCCCACAGAGTGAGAGCAATAAGGAGGAGATTTTAAAATATTTTAGAAACAAAAAAATTTGAGACAGTGGTATTTGTCCTCTACTAGATGGAAATGATAGAATTATAAATAATAATGCAGAAAAGGCAGAAGTGTTCAATAAATATTTCTGTTCTGTGTTTGGGGACAAAACATGATATAGTTTCATCATATGTTAACAACACTCTTCCCATCTACTGGTATCTCTGGAGGATGTTAAACAGAAGCTACATAGAGCTAGACATTTTTAAATCAGCAGGTCTAAATAACTTGCATCTAAGAGGTTTAAAATAGCTTGGTGAGGAGCTTGCTGGACCGTTAATATTGTTTATTAATAAGTCTTGGAACATTGGGAAGATTCAGAAGACTGGAAGAAAGCTAATGTGTCAATTTTTAAAAAGATCAAATGGAATGTCCCAGCTAAATATAAGTCTGTCACCCTGAAATCAATCCTGGGTAATATAATGCAGCAGCTGATACGGGACTTGATTAATAAATAATTAAAGGAGGGTAAGGTTCATAATGCAAATCAAGATGAGTTTATGGAAAATAGATCCTGTCAAATAAATTTGGTATTTTTTTAAAATGAGATTTACCTTTATCAACAAAAATTGTAATGTGTTGATGTAATATACTTTGACCTGGTGCCACACGACATTTAGATAAAAAAATTAGAACGGCATACATGAAATGGATTAAAAACTGACTAACTGATAGGTCTCAAAATGTAATTGTGAGCAGGGAATCATCATCAAATGGGTTTGTTTTGAGTGGGGTTTCAAAGGGATTGGTTCTCAGCACTATGCTGTTTATCAGCGAAATACATAAAATCATCACTGATGAAGTTTGCAGATGACACAAAAATAGGGGGAGTGATAAATAATGAAGAGAACAGTCACTGATTCAGAGTAATCTGGATCGCTTGATAAACTGGGTGCAAGCAAACCATATGCATTTTAATACAGCTAAAGGTAAATGTATACATCTAGGAACAAAGAATGTAGACATACTTATAGGATGGGAGACTCCAGCCTCGGAAGCAGTGACTGAAAAAGAGTTGGGAGTCATGGTGGATAATCAGCTAAACATGAGCTTCCAATATGATGGTGTGGCCAAAAGAAGTAATGCAATCTGGGAATGCAGAGAGAGAATTTTCAAGCAGTAGAGAGTACCTCTATATTTGGCACTAGTGTGACCACTGCTGGAATACTGTATCCAGTTCTAGTGCCCACAATTGAAGAAGGATGTTGATAAATTGGAGAGCTCAGAGAAGAGCTATGAGAATGATAAAAGGAATAAAAAAAGCATGCCTTATAGTGATAAACTGAACAGATTGAGCTCCTTGAGTCTAACAGAAGGTCAAGGAATGACAATTACAGTCTGAAAGTACTTGCACTGGGAACAAATATTTAATAATAGGCTCTTCAATCTAGCAAAGAAAGATATAACATGATCCAATGACTGGAAGATGAAGCTAAACAAACTGAGACTGGAAATAAGGCATACATTTTTGACAGTAAGTAATTAACAACTGGAACAATTTACCCAGCGGCCGTGGTGGATTCACCATCACTGACAATTTATAAATCAAGACTGCATGATTTTCTAAAAGTTCTGCTCTAGGAATTATTTTGGGGAAGTTCTATGGCCTGTGCTATATAGGAGGTTAGACTAGATGATCACAATGGTCCTTTCTGGCTTTGGAATCTATGTTGACAAAAATGTTAATGGTTGCTAGATATTAAATAAAACGAGCCCTACTTATTAGGACCCTAACATTAGATGCCAAGATTATGAAAAATGGGTCTCATTCTAGGTTGAGTTTGCAGAGCTGGCAGTGAGACAAGTCATATTAAAATCATAGGTATGTAGTGCTGGAAGGGACCTTGAGAGGTCATAAAGTCCAGCCTCCTGTGCTGAGATAGGGCTAAGTAAACCTAGATCATCCCTGACAGGTATTTCTCCAAACTGTTCTTAAAACCTTCCAATGACTGGGATTCTACAACCTCCCTTGGAAGCCTATTTGAGAGCTTAACTATCCTGATAGTTAGAAAGTTTTTCCTAATGTCTAACCTAAATCTCCCTGGCTTCAGATTAAACTCATTACTTCTTGTCCTACTTTCAGAGGACATGGCGAACAATTAATCACAGTCCTCTTTATAACAACCCTTAACATATCTGGAGACTTATCTCCCCTAAGTCTTCTTTCTTTAAAGACAGTGGTTCTCAAACTTTTGTACTGGTGACCCTTTTCACACAGCAAGCCTCTGAGCGCAACCCCTTATAAATTAAAAACACCTTTTAAAAAAATATTTAACACTATTATAAATGCTGGAGGTGAAGCGAGGTTTGGGAAGGAGGCTGACAGCTCACAACCCCCCATGTAATAAGCTCATGACCCCCTGAGGTGACTAAGTAGGGAGCTGCCGAATCCATCTTGAAGAAAAAACAAAGGAAGGGAATTGTGTACTGATACGTTCTACTGTCAAGTCACTAAGAGTTCACCACACAGAGGGGCAAATCCTTAGGTGCTGTAAACTGACATAGCTCCTATGACTTCAATGGACCAATGATAATTCATACCAGTTGAGGACCTGCCCCAGTATATTTTTATTTTTTAATGCATCATTCACAATAATTTACTTAGACACAATTGAGAAAGACACTATGATGAAAGACTGTTTATAAATTTTTTTGCAACTAATGAAGATAGTCACAACTATTATCCATATGGACCTCAAAATTAAGTAAAAACAACAACAATTTAAAAATCTTACAAGAAAACTCCAGAATTATTTATAATTTAAAAGTAACTTGAAGTACAACATTTGTTATTGTGTTTTTACTTACCATGCACTAAACTATTTGCAGGTGCAACTAAGGTATCCCACAAACATATATTTCTGTAAAAGAAAAAGAGATGTTGAAGTTAATTTAACTGATTTAACTACTAACACAGGTTGAAGAGAAAAGGTACCTAACTTTATATATTGGAAATAGTGGAGCCAATATCTGAACATTTCACACAACACTGTTTTATGCTCAAATACATTAGTAGAATTAAAATGAAAGTTCAGATTGACATACCCAAAATTACTCGCTCATTCAACATTACTTTAATTTATTTACTGTGTTCTATTATAAAGAACTCCGCTACCATCCTTCCAAAGCCTTATTCTAGTCCCCAAAAAAGTGACTAATTAACCACCAATTGGAGATTTTTATTAAATTATAGAAGCGGTTCTCAACTTATTTATCATTGTGGGCCACATATGTGGTAGCTGGCTGCCTACCCTCATGGGGCCGGCTGGCAGCCTCAACCTCGGACCCCGGCCATGCTTTCCCTGACTCTGCCACGCTGGGCAGCACAGACCCCACCACACCCAGCAGCCGAGAACCTGGACCCTCCCCCCGCCAAGCTGGTCTTTATCACACAGCTGAGCTGGGCTGCAGCTGTGTGCTAATTGGGCCACATGCAGCCCATGAGCTGTTGGTTGAGAACTGCTGAATTATAGATATACATATAACATGAGCACATGAATAGTGTACAGTCAACCCACTCATCTTTGTTCTTGCACAGGATTCACATTAATTTAATTTCTCTTGTGATTGGACTCACCTACATGCTGGGTTTGTTTTCTCTATCAGGGTCATGTTTTAAAAAAGTTTTAGGGTCAAGTTTTGAACTAGTCCAAGCATGGACAATCTCAAATCTATAAAAATGGTAGCACTTACTAAAACATTTATAAAGAGGGATGAAAGGGCTTCTGTTTTATTTGATGCAACGATATCACAAGTTGGTAGGTGACAATCTTAACTGCCCAATTCCCAAACTACATAGTAGCAAGAAACATTAAAAACTGTTATTTCATTAATACTTCGCCTCCAACTATGATCTTGAATCAAGATTTTTACCTGTTATCAGTAGCCTGTCCAGCTGTGGCTATCAAAGAGGAGGAACTGATGAAAACAAAATCATTGGCTGTTTTGTTATGACACTGCCACGTCTGGAAAATGACAGTACACAGTTAGGAAGTAGTCATGTAACAAAGCTAGCTTTTATACTAGCAAGAAAGCTTATTTAAAAGATAAAAAGTACATTAAAGGTTGTTCTTCAAACAACTGAAAGTGAAGGAATTCAGAGTTCAGACTGTAAACTATACTTAGTCTACCAATAGTCTTTCATTCTTGACACAAGTGTTTGACACCTCCAGTTTTATTTGCTTTGCAAAAGGATAACCAAATCATTTTAGATCTGATTTTGCATTCTCTCTTCAAATTAAGAAATATGGTTATGAATTGAGAACCTGTCTGCTAAACTTCAACCAAATAGAAACAAGACACGTTTAGCTAAAAAAAATCCTAGTGGATTCTTAACTTTTTTGGTGCTGCTAGGAGACCACCTAGTACAAAGCAAATTTATGCACTGCAAGTTTACATTTTAGCTTACCAGATACGGTTTGGGTGTGCTTCCAGTAAGTGGGCAACACTTCCAGTTTGTCTGATACAAACATATATATCCATCAGCATCAACAATCCCGAACTGAAGAGAGAAAATTTATATGTATATTTTAATGTACAATATAATACATGTGTATGTATACTTTGCTGGGCGTATTTAAGATAGAGAAATTATATTGCCACCCCTTCAGTCCAGTAGATATTAAATAGCAACTTTATCTTACCAGAAACACTTGTATTGTGTGCCTAGTCCAACTCTGAAAAGCAACTGCACCAGAACCAAACCCAAATCCAACACTCCCTTGACACAACACGCCAACTAGCTTGGATTACAGCATTTTCAACGCACATGATATTTCTACCATGTGTGTCATTGCTATGGAAAAGGACCAGCAGTTGCTAAAGCAGAAAAAGGATATTTTTGAATTGATGACTTCTTTTAATAGACATAAGGGCTTGTCTACACTGCCCTGCAGTTTCAAGAATGGGGCTGTGAATAGCAGTGTGCACCAACATGCTGCACTGCAACTGCCCCATCTGGACTCTGCGGGTGCAAAGTAAAAGGTTCCTAGTTTGCATTAACGTAATCCTCTTTGAAGAGAATATATTAATGCAAACTAGGTATCTTAGTTTGCACCTACAGAATCCAAATGGGAGAGTTACAGTGCAGCATTTTGGTGCACACTGCTATTCACACCTCAGTAGTTTGAAAATGCAAGGCAATGTGGATGTAACTGTCTCAGAAGTTTTCTTTCACTATTCTTTGACTTAAAAAGTCTTACTGAAGCACAGTCCTCATAACAATGCTGGAACAATGGTATTTATGCTACAGCTTTTAAAAACAAATGATCAGATATGTTCAAGTCCTATGTACCTGTATCCTGATATACCTTGATATGTATAATTTATGGTTAGCTTTACAAATTTAATTTTTAAAACCGACACTGTTCTCACCAAAGTGTTCTAATTCTGCAATTACAAAGGTGGTTCCAGGGTATTTATTCTGGCTTATACTTCAAGCAGATATGCTGTCTGCCCCCATTAAAAAGCGTTTGAAAAGTAAATAGCAGAAAAGCAAGGATTTTGAGAGTCATGCTGTCCAAGGAGTCCAGTATTTTAATGCATTATGTTTGAATATAGTGTTATTTATTGACACAGTGAACCAACAAAGAAGAGCTGTTTAATACTGTTTTGCAAAAAGCCAGCCAGGAAGTAGGTAAAGAGGATTTGTGTATAATACCTTATTTCCTTGGTGATTGAATCTCATTCGTGTTATCCTTGAGTTGCCACCAGAGCGGAAACATGTAATTTGTTGTGAATGGCCCCATTCAAACATTCTCACACTACCATCTTGAGCACCCGTCAAGTCTGTAATCAAATAATATATTTTAATAACTCTTTCCACATATGTTCTAGTATTTGAATAGAAAATCCAAGCTTCATCTAAGGGAAAAATGAATCTGACAAATAAAGTAAAGTTATAGTTTCCTATGGTCTTTTAGCAGTACTATAGTAACGCCTAGAGGTCCTAAACAGACTAGGGCCCCAGTCTCTCTGCTTTTTTTTTGTTTTACTGCATATTGTAGGTGAAACAGGAATAAATTCCCAATTTGATCTAAGTAAAATAGCTTTTGAAGGCCCGTCCTTCCCCAACTTTTTTAAAAGAGCAATGGTTTCATTATATAGCACACAGTATGTGTGTTTTCTAAAATCTTTAATATACTTTTGCGGTTATAATAAATTAGTAATACATATTGGGAAACAAGGATAGTTATGCAAATATTGTAAAACAACGTCTGTTAATACAATGAACTTACAATAAGGTAGAGTTGGATGGGAAGCCATTCTTCTGACATTATTAATAGCCTTCTTGATCAGCTGTTCAATATGAAAGATAATCAAAGACAGTTAAACTACACAACTAACTAAAAACCTATTGGATTAAATTAGTTATGGGAAATGATTGTTTTCCCTTTTTAAATTCCTACTGAAAACAAAGGCAATGCTATTTTTAAAATGTGCGTAAAAGTGAATGGAAACTCAAGTTTCTCCCAAGACTAATACAGATTTTAATTAACAGAATTGTTATAAACCCAGGTATATGTAAGCTTTTTGCGTCTTAGATTTAAGGATCTAAATATAAACCCTCCCTCAACTGCAATCTTACTTCTTTTCTTGCCAATTCCTTTCTAATTACATTAAATGTATTGGAATATTCTTGAATAATGTAAGGTAAGCAAGAGAGGCAGAAGCATGTAAAAAAGAGGTAAACAAAGAAAAAAATACTAGGAGGGAATATATTAGCTTTCATTTCTACTCAGTCATTTTATAGTGTAATTTGTGGCCCTCCGCTGGAGAACAATATAGTTAGCTCCCGATTAAAAAAAAAAAAAAAGGAGATTTTGAAGAAGACACCTAATGGATTTAGAAGCATAAACCCATTGACTTGTGCTCCTAAATACACTACCATGCTATTTCAGTCCTTTGCCTCTGTGCCAAGTGATGTGCTGATGGGAGATCTTGCAGACTCCTGGGAGTCCCTTGCTATACATTCTGCCATGAAAATGAAGGAAACGTTCACATTATTTCCCTGCCTCTGATAGAGTACACACCTCTCTGCTGTCTTCTCTGGGGTTCATAAAATACTTCTGGAACAGCACATTTTTAGCATTTGGAATGGACCAAATTGCCAGAGTTTTTTATTTAAAAAAGGTGTCCTGACAAAGGATACTTAAGATTGCCTCTCTGAACACACAAACTCCTGGTGCACAGTGATTGTGTCATATGGTGGAGATGAATGTTTGTTGGAGCTCAGCATTAAACTATTAGCAAGACATAACTTCTACCCTGTGTGATGGTGGATATCTGAATGTTTTAACCGGGTACGCTGGCATCAATGTATTTCAGAAAAGCCAAACAGCCAAATGGAAGTCACATTTGATTGTTACTACCTATGGGACAGATCTCAACCAATGAGCTTGGAAGTGAAAGACTCCATGTCTTATCATTCTTGTAAGCCTGAAAGAGGTTACTAAACTAAACTTTCTGTAGAGACTGCATAACATTGCAGCACTTACTAAAAAGTAGATAATTATGACTTTATTTATACAGAATTAGGCTGCATGGCAATTTACAAGATAAAACATTGCCAGTTTATACCAATTTGGTACATAGTTGTAAATACATATGTTATCTGGTAATTTTTCAGTTGGCCTATGCATTTCCCCCCTAAATCCTAGAATCTCTATTCTCCGCCCCCGCCGCCCCACACACAGTTTAATCCATGCACCCAACCCTCACAGCCTGCCATCCTGCAAAGTGAGATGGGCTAGACAGAACTATTTTTAGAGCTTAGTGATACCACTCCTACATAGACTGAAGGGATCGTTGTAGAATCACACACACAACATATAATACGTCACTTTAAAATACTGTATGAGTTAGTAAACTATCTTGCTTGTTTCAAACTAAGGTCAGCCTGGAATAAAGGGGTTTTGATTCAGGCCCTCAAGACCTACTCTGAATTCCAGATCCAGACACTAACAGACTACCTCAAAACCTTGGATCCAAACACTCCTGAATGTAAATGTTAAAAATCTTGATCCATATCCAAACTTGTCCACATTTTAGAATGTTCAGGTTCAGTGTTGAGATTCAGCTCATTTGAGAGAAATTTAAGCTGCAGACTTTTATTTGAACCTGGATGGAGAGTTTTTGTTCAGGTCTCCTATTTCACTCTGAATATATGCTTCTTTCATCATTTGCATAGTCAAGCCATTTAATTATATTTGAACTAAGACACTTTTTTGCTTAGTTAGTACATTAACCCATCAACATTCTGAATGGGAAATTCCAGCTTCTGCCATTATTACATATAAGAACTGCACTTCTTCACACTCTGTGCAAGCGTAATCCAGTAACTACGAAAGACACACAAACCTTAAAGCACTAGAGATATTAAAATGTTATTCTCTGACAAGTGACTTACCACAGATGCACCTCTCCCAGTCTGTGTACTACCAAGCCAAGGCATGTTGATAGGCGTGCCAGGATTGCTGTGTGTATAAGGTGTAGTACCCTGAACATTTGCCAGGTCATCACGAGCATGTATAACCAAGAAGTCATCAGACCTATAAATGCAACATTAGTAACCCGAGTGATGATTAAACAGATTTTTGAAATAAAGCATTGAATTACTATGGATTAGTTAGTATAACCATAACCAAATTGCAAGAGCTACTCAAATAAAAATGGAATATACCCTTTAGCCTCCACTTCTGTGTCATCATCAACCCAGGTGTAGATCTGTGTAGCTAGAATCCCAGAAACATCTAGTTCTTGAATGTCATGGCTGGAAGCTATTGCAATGCAGTTCCTGTTCGCCTGAAAAACCGTTACAAAAGAAAGAATTTAAAAACAACAGTTTCCCAGAATGGACCTTTAATTTGACTGTTGTCTTTTTGCTGGTACAATCATTTGTAGACACACAGAAGACAAACATCTAGCTGGCCGATTTGCAGGTGCACACATTTGTGCGTGCATATTGTATAGGTGTCTACATTCTATTGGGTCTACAACTGTGTACGAAAAGTTGCAGTGATGGAGCTGAAATCTCTTTGAAAGTTTGTTCTCTTATGTTTGCCAGGCAAAGTTATAAATACAGTAACATGAATATGTAAGCCCCTTCCTCCCAGGAAGCTTGAATTCCTTTTTACCTGTCTCCTTGGGGGAAGGCTAAACAGGTTACTGTTTAGGTTCTTATACAACAACATTTATATCTGAGTGCCTTGCAGATGTATCTGAGTGAACACAAAAGTGCTCACATTCTCTCTTTCACCCACTTCTCACTATACAGTAGAGCACTGTTCTTCAATTGGCAGCCTGTGGCCCAGATCCAGCCCATGAGAGCCTTCCATTTCATCCATCACCGAGCATTAGCTGTCCCTTCATGCCTCCTGGGAAGCAGCAGCCAGAGCTGCTCAGGAAGCAGCAGAGGTCTCCCCCTCTCCCCTCAGAAACTGAGCAGGCTGCAGCCTATTCTTACTGAGAAAGCGGGAGGAGCAGAAAGAGTCCTACAGCTCAGGGCAACTCCATTCTCCTTCCCCCCACCTCTCCTGTGAGCAGAGATGGCTCGTCCGCTCCCCTCCCTGTAAAACCCAATCTGGGGAGTAGAGCGAAGAACTCCTAGAATTGGCACTCCTGCCTTCAAGGGGGAGAGGGACCCCATTGCAGTCCCCCTGGCCTGGTAAAGGAGAGGTGAAGAACCCCAGTAGAAGCACAAGTGAGGCTGTAGAAGCCAGAGTTTATCGAGGGTTGGGAGCTTGGTGGGTTGGTCAGATGCGGACTGGGGGCTGAATTGATAGGAGCTGAGACAATGCACTTCAGTTTCTTTTCCCGCTGTTTACTGTCATGGCATGTATTTAATTTAGAAACTTTTCATTTACATTTAAACATATTGGAACTAGACTGTTGATACATTTCCACTAGCAGAGGTGTACACTTAATCAGGCACTTACTCAGAAGCTTATGCAACATAAAAGCACATCAATTATTGATCGCTTCATTAGTTTACACACATCATGCAGTCAAGTTTTTTTTGGGGGGGGGGGGGGGGAGAGAAGAGTAGATGGTGCAAGCGAGTGTCAAAATGTCGGGCAATAAGAAAGGAAAGTTAGACGTTCGTTTATTTCTCATGAGTTTAACTTCTAATATTTAAAAGTTTTAACAGAATATTAATAGCATGCTGTTTTACTAGCATTACAGTGTATTAGTATACTTATTTGCAAGATTTCGTTTAATATTGTCTACTGGCATGCTTAAGCTTTTATTTTGTAATTAATAAATACCATCTAGCACACCACTCTTGAAAGGTTGTGATCCCTGGCTAGTGGCAGGCTCACTGGAGAGCAAACACCTTGAGAGCCCTTTGGCCTGCCAAAATTTGGACATTGTCTTATTCAACCCCCCAGAAAATGTAGTTGAATACCACTGCAGAAGAGAGTTAGGTGGTTAGACCAAGTGAAGACCATCCTTCCCCCATCTTTTCCCCACTATAACTCCCCTCTTCCTCTTGCCTGAGGGGGGATGCTGCTGCTGCGGGTGAGTGGAAAAGTAAAGCACCCATCTCTTCCTCTCTCCAACTGCTGCTCTTCTGTGCTAGTGACCAGGAGCAGCAAAGAGGGGAGTTTAGAAAGGGAGTTCTCTGGGCGAAAGAGGAGCAACTAGGTGACTCTTGGGCTGAGTTTGTTGGGGTGGGCTGTTTACTGAGCCTAGAAGCCTGCCAGGCATAGCTGACAGCTTCCTAACAAGATCTAGCCTGCTATCCTTTGATCATTAATCCATTTTTGATTCCTTTGTCGGGAAGCAGGACTAATTTAGGGAGAACAGAGGTTTAAAAAGCCAGCTTATAAATGATCAGAGGAGGTAGCAAACAGGAGCAGCAAACAAGGAAATTTTGTGGGCGAACTCAGAGGGAGCATGAGAGCCAGCTACACCTAACAAACATTCTCTAAACTTAGGTCAATAACACCCCTGTCAAAAAACTAGAAATAATGCAGCCAGAAGTCCAGCAGCAGAGTGGGGGCTATCCAGTTTATTGCACTGAATGAAGTGTGTAAGATTATCTGTCTTGTGGCCCGGTGGCATATCTGTGCATTCGATACAAGCAACTCATGGCCCTCAGAGACCAAGTATTGGCTCCTGAGATTAGAGTGGCTGAACTGAAGGAGCTGAGGGAGACAGAGGTACACAGATGAGATTTTCAGAGACATGGTAGAGCAGTCCCATCCCTAAGGAAAGGGATAGATAATATAACAGAAAATATCATAGTGCCACTATATAAATGCATATTAGGTCCACACCTTGAATACTGCATGCAGTTCTGGTTG
The DNA here is from genome assembly GCA_037349315.1 of Chelydra serpentina. Taxonomy (NCBI): domain Eukaryota; kingdom Metazoa; phylum Chordata; order Testudines; family Chelydridae; genus Chelydra; species Chelydra serpentina. The sequence continues at coordinate 38,618,190 of JBAIAC010000042.1, forward strand.
CCCCGTCTCAAAAAATATATATTAGTATTGGAAAAAGTACAGAGAAGGGCAACAAAAATGATTAAGGGTATGGAAAAGCTTCCATATGAAGGGAAGTTAGAAAGACAAACTTTTCGGCTTGGAAAAGAGATGACTGAGGGGTGAGTCTACAACATCGTGAATAGTGTGGAGAAAGTGAATAACAGTGTTATTTACACCTTCACACAACACATGAACCAAGGGTCACTCAATGAAATTAATAGGCAGCAAGTTTAAAATAACCAAAAGTAAGTACTACTTCACACAGTCACCTGTGGAACTCCTTGCCAGAGGATGTTGTGGAAGCCAAAAGTGTAAATGGCGAATCCCAGGTGCTTCAGAGTGAATGATCAGAACAGGTAATCATGAAGTGATCCATCCCATCACCCATTCCCAGCTTCTGGCAAACAGAGGCTAGCGACACCAAATTGCCCTCTTCTGTTAATTCCCTCTGAAACATCTGGCACCAGCTATGGTCAGCATTGGTCTGACCCAGTATGGCCGTTTTTATGTTCTGTTCAGTAAGACACAAAGAACCAGGAGTGGGAGCACTGAGTGCTGTAAGGAAGGGAGCTGCTGCAAATTTAACCTCTAGTGACAGGGAGGGAGAACAGAGGAAGGAACAAATGGACAGTTCAAGCCATATTCGGACTGCTGACAAGTGTGATATATTCTTACACAGTAAGAGTACTATCTATAAGAATAGTCTGAAGTATAATGTAGTGAAATATGTCCAGTCTATTTTAAAACACAAAATTAGCTTTTCTTTATACTCACTTTATTGACTGCAAAAGCAGTAATGATGTCAGATTCCTTATGAATAATTCTTGCTTTACCTCCTGGATATCCCAGATCTGCTTCTATCTGTATTTAGGAAATAAACCCCATATCTCTGTAAGTACAAGCCTTTGTTCAACTTTTAATTGCAAACATAAAGGCCAAATACTAGACCATATCTGATTATTACATAAATGTCTCAATAGTGAACATAATATGGTATATGCTAAGTAGGAGCCTTAACTGAGTCTACTGGGAAAACTAAAATGTTTGAAGTATTAATAGGTTTGGCTTCTTTTTTACTGTATCAAGATTGCCATATTGGGGATTCTACAAGTTCTCATCTCAATCACACTTTTGTACCCCATTATCTTCCTTGAAATGCTGGAGAAGGATATGGACTGCACATGTACATGAGGATGTTGATAAAAAACCATCAGGCACTTCATTATGTTTACACTTAATTTTTTTACTAAGGAAGGATCACAAGAGATCCATAAGGGCCTTGTGAATATTTGATGCAACTTACTTCTTTGTATTTCAGAACTGAAGTAGATGAGGTTGGCCAAAGGACTGCATGTGCGAGATCCAGTGCAGAGAAATAATTTGAAATTCCCATCTTATTTTGCCCACCTTCCATCCATTCAACTATACAAATCTGCTGGGCTGTCTTGCACTTTTTCACATTTCAAAAATACACAAATTGAAGCAGCTGATAGAAAAGATTTAGCTTTGAAATGAAGATTTTTCTGTCTAAGGTAGTATTTGACTCTTGACTAATCTGCATTCAATTCTAAAGCAGAAATCACTTTACGAAGTATTTTAGCTATTTGTCAGGGTACTGCAAGATTCCAAAGAGGATCCTGTGACGGCACTGATAACATTGAGACATTCCCATGGGAACAAAACCATTACCACTATAATGAGATCATGAAGTGCTACAAAACATCAATGAGGACACAGAAATTAGGACCTGTATTGCAAACTTGAATTTGGTAAGTGCTCCAAAATATAACAAGTGCAAGGTTCCAGAACTGCTGTTTTCTGACTTCTCTATCTCAGTTTATTGAATTTGAAGTCTTTGCCAGTTTTAAAGGCCCAGAGGCCTCATTCCGCATTGGGACTCCCATTGTACTAGTCCCTGTTTGAACAAATGCAGAGATGTGGTCGCTAGCAGGGCTTTGGAACGGAGCACGGAGCTGGATCACGGAGCAGTAGGTTTATGCCCGGAGCTGGAGCAATTCAAAAATTTGATTGCTCCAAATCCCTGGTCGCTAGTGCCATGTGATATCCAATTCCTTGGGACAGTGTATGTAGAAGCTTCCCTGCTCCTTTCACTCTTATAAATCCTAAGCTTTCAAGAGAGAGTATTTTATTGTTTAAATTAGCTGGTTTTTTTCCAGTCTGTGCTTATCTTTGGCTTCTCCGCTACCTCCACTGTTACTGTAAGTGTGACACAGTTAACCAGATACTAAGTTTAGGATTTCCATATATGCTGCAGTAAAAACAGTCTGCATTTTCGTTTCCTACTGTTTACTAAGAAGATACTTGCATTGCTTATGTTACACCTGTAGTTATATTTTAAATATCTGGAACAGTATATGTTTGGAAGACACAAGATGCCACCTTGAGTTTGGTCATTTTGCAGAGGTCACCTTTTAAATAAAGCTAAAACAGCCTTGAAGGTATGAAAAAAACAAGTCTATTATTCAACTCTTACTGAAATATACAAAACAGTTATCTTAAATAGAAAAAAATCTGCATGAAAGGTTTATTCGTAATGTGCTCCCAATAAAAGCATGATGAAAGGGTTGGTTCAGTGACCTAGTGGTAATACACTGCACTACTATAGTGTAGTGGAGATTAGAATCTAAACCCCATTTGCTGATCCATGCAGAAGTTAGTTAATATTTTGGCAGAAAGCGTACTTCATGCTGTTACCAAGGTGCATTCCGCTGGCTCACTGGGTGATAAATAGCACACTTTCCATAGATCCATATATTTTTAAGGTGAGGTGGAACCATTATGATAATCTAATGTGACCTTCTGCATTACACAGGCCACAGATCTTTCTGAATGAAGCCCAAAATTTCTGGTTGAGTGACAATATATCCTTTAAATATAGTCACCCAATTTTAATTTAAGGAACATGCTGCCACAGCAGGAACCCAATGCTACAAAAGAGGCAGAGATCCCACCGAAAGGCCTATAATCCAGGTAAGGAAGGAGTGATCCTAGGGAGCATGCAATGCTGCTTTCAAGAGTGAAACAAAGCACTTCAATGTCCTGAAGTGACCAAGTCTTCTATCTCGATTCCTGAATCATAGGCATGCGATGTTATGGTAAGCAAATTATAGAAGAATTGTGTGAGGTTGGGTAGCTTTTAGTGAAATGCTGCTCACCTGTGAAAATATGTAAAAATGACTAAAACAGGCCTTTTTAATGGCTGGAAACAAAATAAAGTTTTATTGCTAATAATCTGGAATTAAGCATGATTTGAATGGAATTCTTATCTGTATCAACAATAAAAAAATTCATAATTGATAATCCACAAATCCACACTGTGAAGTATTACAGTGATTATGTACAATAATTGTGCTAAGTTACTGTCTCATGAGGGACTGAGGCACAATAGCATATTCTGCTTTTATGGGACAATATACTAATGCAATATTTACCTTTCTCATGGCTGTTCAGTCAACTGTTTTTAAAGTGCTTACAAACAATTTTAAGTGTCATGCAAGTGCAAAATATTAGCACAGAATTAGTATTTAGCAAATTATGAATCCATATACTAATTCTGTTACGTATTCTAACTCAAGTTTCAATGCAGCTCTAAGGACATGGAGAATTTTAGAATCAGTCTTGATTTGCAGAACTACATCCTATACAGTATTACTGATGTAACTGCCGGACTTCTTGCAAAGTTAAGCTCACCACACTGCGCACAGTTGTAAACAGGTTAACAAAGGTGAGTATCAGTGTAATGATTGTAGGCAGTAGGTGTTTTCTACTGAAAGAATACGTCTACTTTCATTTGAAAATTATCGTTGTGTACCTTATTGAAGATGGGCTCCTCCATCATAGTATTTTTGATGGTTTCACTGTGGTCCTCTAATGACTTCACCAAGAAAGAATAATCACATGACAAAGAGTAAAGATGAGATGCAACATGCAAGGTACTGAGGAAATCCTTACTCCTATTTTAATCTTTCCAACACGCAACAAAATTAAAACGCTCCACACTGAATTGCACAGATACTTGCATAAAAATATTTTGTTCAGCATTTACAGTCTAATTCTTATATTTTCTTCCTAATCTACACATTTGCTGCAAAAATGAGTTTTAAGGTTATATTCTATAGTGTATCACAGTATTTCATCTACTTTGGTAGTCAACTTTCTGTGTAAAACTTAGAATTTACCAATATGGCACACTGATGTTGAATGTACTAGCAATGACAGCAGGAAATCCCACAGTAGTCAAAGTCAAGTCATTTTAAAGTAAGGACATAGCTAGCAGTTCTAAACTACTGATATTGCTTCACAAGCACTTAAGGCACACATCAAGTGCAGCATAACAGCAGAGCTGCATTAATTAAATCAAGAATTGTTGCCAGAAATTAGATGTCTGTGCCTCCTCCATCTCCCTGTTCCTACACTGCCATTATCCTCCTCACAGCTGAGGAGAACAGGTGAGGGCTTCCTCAGGAATATGACACCGCATCATGTATTAATCATAGTGGATAACTCAAAATGTTACAACAGACTTTCAATTTCAGCTCATCAGGAAGAAACAAGCTTGTAGTCAAAGTCTGGATCTACCATACTGCCTCATAACTATTTTATACCAGTAAAGAGTCCTGTAGCACCTTATAGATTAACAGACATATTGGAGCATAAGTTTTCGTGGGTGAATACCCACTTCGTCGGATGCATGCAGTGGAAAATAAGCTTTCGTGGGTGAATACCCACGTTCTCGGATGCATGCAGTGGAAATGCATTTCCACTGCATGCATCCGACGAACGAAGTGGGTATTCACCTGCATGCATCCGACGAAGTGGGTATTCACCTACGAAAGCTTATGCTCCAATACGTCTGTTAGTCTATAAGGTGCCACAGGACTCTGTCGCTTCTACAGATCTAGACTAAGACTGCTACCCCTCTGATACTTTATACCAGTAAGAATACTTAAATACTGCTAACATCCTGTACATAAAAGACTACTCTTTCACATAAACACGTGTTATTTAAACTTTATGTTTTATAGAGTACTGAAGAATGCAATCACTCCACATTTAGTGAAAATTCATGTATACTAGAATTCTTGTTCACCTGACAACTATCTTGATTGTCCTACAGGTGTTCCATTGCTCTGATCAAATCCTCCTGTCCGATTCTCTGAGACAGCAGTATCTCCCTGACACTAGTCATTTCTGGCACCATTGCCTCATGTCAATAACTAACATGAAGTATACACTCCAGAGATTCAGCCCAAATGGAGCCATATCAAGCAGAAGCAGAATATAAAACCTGAGGATTAAGTGGAGGCAATCTAGAAAAACACAACCACCTTTCAGCAACATGGGATTAGTTTTTAAAGCTCTGCTGTTTTGAAGAGAATTAAAAGGAAAATAGGGAAAGGTAATAGAAAGAGTGACAGGAAAAGAAAAAAATGTGGACAAAACCAGCACATTAAAAAAACTGCACTGAATTACTGAGAAGCGTAACAAATGGTAACTTTTTAAAAAGATTAATACCTCCTGCTTAAAGTACAGATGGTTTTAAAGTATCATTAATTCAGGGGGCAGCTCTTTCTAAACCAATACAAACATTTCCTATAGTACTGTGCTGCTCTGAGTGGTAGTTTAAGCTATGATTACATGCGATTTTTTCTGTTAGAGTGTTGCCATGTTCAATTTAAATCTCAAATGACCCTACGGTCATTTCCCATTTACTCTTGGCAGGGCTGCCTTATGGAGTTCCATAGCAGGGGATTAAAGATAAGGGGTAGGGGCTAGACAGCAGTGAGCGCTATCACCAATAAAACAGTACAGTAAATAACTATAACCAAGAAGCAATGATGGAGCACCCAAGGAAAAGAGGGAGCTACAACTTTTTAAAAGTGTGTTTTAAGAGCATGTGGCCTTGAAAACTAGGGGGTGATCAGAGAACGTTATTCAAGTACTATCACTTGCAGTGTAAATGAGAGCTGAGTTTATTTTGATGTTTTTCAAAACTATAAGGCAAGGAGGTAGGATTCAGTGGGCAATTGTGGGATGCACAAGATAAACCGGTAGGGACAGACTCAATTTTAAAGGTTATGACTCATTAGGTTGCAATTGGAATCTTTTGGGTGTATAATTTTTTTAAATTATTATTATTATTTTTTACAAACTGTCAGCCTTTTGAGGTAAATCTTACCACCACCTTAGGCCAAAATTTTCAGCAATGCAAGGCTTTTCATACAATTCAAAAAGTGGCCATTTACTTTTTGTTTTGAGTGGAGCTGTGGGACTAATACCAAGGTAACACCCACATTTTTCCTTATACCAAGGTAACAGCAACATTTTTCAACCCATGAGATTTGGTATCTAGGTACCCCCAAACACCAAACCTGTTATCCACAAATTTGTGCTCTAGAAAGCAAGTAAGCCAGCTTTCATATGTTTTACCTTAAATCCAGGTTCTTATTTAACATAATTGTATATATTTTGTGTACTATACAGACCTCATTTAGGCATCTTTTCTTTGTAAATATATTTCTGATGAAGGTTTCCTGGACTTCCTCTTGTTTAATTAGGTACTGCCAAAGCCTCTTCACAGACAGTGCAACATGACTGTTAGATCTATAGATAAAAGTTAAAATAAGTATGTGTTTATTTATGCTGGTAATCACAAGAGATTCAAATTATTATTAGCATAGAACTCATACCAAATAAAATGCTGTAAAAGGAAATGTTCAGGTTGTGACGAATTGAAAATGTGGAAATCCAGAGCTGAATCAGCCACAGATATCACTTCCTGTGTCAATTAGCGAAGTCCAAATAACTATATATTTAACAATTTACAGAGTGCCCAAGATTGCAGTATAAATGGCACAGTCTATTATGATATACAATATACTTTTCTGAGACCTCTGAAAACACCTAGCCACAGACTCCAACTTCAAATTAACAGCTTACATTTTGAAGTTTCCTTAATGCTTTGCTGAGTTCCTTACCCTGATGGGGTAGGAAATGTAAGTTATTGACCAATATGCTAGGAGCAGATAAGCATAGATAATACCGACAAATATTGAAAGTGAAAATGTAGCTGTATGGGGATAATGAAGCATAGGAATTACCCCTTATCACAGCGGTTGCTTAGAATAATTGTTTTCCCCCAAGAAACTAAACTAATGTTTAAGGTAAACGGTAAAGGAAGAAAACAATAAAATTACCCTCCAAATTTTATCCCCTCCAATTTTTTTTAAAAATTACAATTTAATCTTAAAAACATCAAGGGTATCAGAAATTGGTTTCCCTGTTTGTCAGTCTTCTAGATGATCCTCAAGTACAAACTAAAGTGCAAAAGTAACATCAAAATAGACAAACCAGAGCTCATCCCCCACTTGAAAGGGAGGACTTGTATCTTTCACAACGCCCTTTTCTCCCAATAGTTTGCCAAGATTTTGAGTTAAACAGGGTTTAAAGAAACAGAATAGTAATGAACCTCAGATGAATATGTTCTAAGTACCCCAACAACTGTGGAAATCTTTGGAAAGGTGGCTAGATTCAAAACCATAAAGGAGTCAAGAGCACAGCCATCTACTGGATACTCGAGGGTGGGGAGAGGGAGGGAATAGAGATGTGTGTACAGTATATCATTCCAAATATTTTTTTAAAAATGAAGTAAACAAGACATCTCAGATTACAGTTGTTAGGAACTACCTGTTTACAATGGAAAATAAGTGCACTTAACTGCTGGCTGTGCAGCTCATGCAGATGCCATTGGGAGAAAAGGAACATATGGTTACATCAGTGTGTGGTGTTGATATCCAATTTTAAAAAGTGAGTTACAAATCACTTGCTGATACCACAATGTTTTTGGTTGCATGATGCAATATTATGAGCCCACAGTCAATGCAGGGAAGAAAGTTACTGTTGTTTTTGTTATAACTAGGAGAGAGGGAACTTCTTTTACACCTTGCCCTGGTCTCCTTAACACAGCAATGCTTCCTCAGAAGGTAGATCAAAGACCATCACACTTTTAAAAAAATAAAATAAAAAAAGGTGAGCTATTGAGATGAATAAGGCTCCTTACTCTGATTGTGGCCAAATATACCACCCCCCCAAAAAAAACCCCACAAACCAACAACAACAGTAAATTGACTTTTGGCATTGGGCTTTGAGAACTTCAAAAATATGATTGCTTTCTCCACATCTGACTATCTTCACTGCTTAGGGCCAAAGTTTCAGAAGTCTACACACGCATGCTAAATTGAACACATTTGAGCATACAGTTATAACTGAGAGCAAATCAAGTATGGCACATGCACACGACAGGCTGCATCTACCTGGACATGTGCAGTAAATCTGTGGTACTTGCATATGCAAGCATGCATTTCTGAAATTATTGCTCTTCACTTGCCTTACCAAGGAAAACTAATTAAAATGTTCAGAAGATGTATATTCAAACATTTTTTAAAAATCACATACTCACTTGAAAGGAGTGTTTGTAGGTTCAAGCAAAGCTTTGTGGCGAAGGAGTGCAGGACCTGCCGATAATGCATCCTCAGAAGTATGAACAGAAATTAAATTCTGAGGTGGGCCACCATGTATCTCAAGTCGCCGGAGAAGAACTTGCTCCCAGCGCTGAAATGTCTTCAGAATGGCATGGCACAGCGGGGAGCTAACTGGAAGCTCTACAAGGATAAACCAAACAAAAACTATTTAATGTATGCTAGAATCTTGATGAGAATCACTTCACTGTCAAGTGTTTCAAATACTTTAATCTAATGTACATTTGTTTATTATACACATGCACATTTAAAAAAAAAAATCATTTATGAACAAGTGGTCTGGGTGTAGAGAGTTGTATTACTTTTTGCTGGCAGAAGAGCTAGATATGGGAGGAGGTGCCCTAGCATCTAGGCCAGTGTATGTATAGTACCAGAGATGTACTTTGAGCTACAAAAGGAAAGTAGTTGGTTCATTAACTAACTTGCGGTAGTGAAAAACATTTATATACAGCTATTGACAACTTTCTTAAATGATTAAGAGGTAAACAAAACTGATAGAAACTGGAACCAAAATATAGAGGTACTAATACTTCATGGTAAAAACCTCAGTATTTAAAGTGTACCAATGTTAATATAGTAATAGTGTCAGGATAAGTAAATCCAAAACTACTGAACAAGTTATTTACAACACTCTGCTGAATGCAGAAGAAGCTAGAAAGCTGATTAGTTTTTATTATGCAATTAAGTTACTGAATTCATTGTCGGATTATTAAATATGAAAAGACATCTCCATTACTACACCATTACCTGAAAGATCATGCCCAGCCAAGGGGTAGACATTCTTCAACCTATGAAGCACCAACTGAACCATAGCCAATCGCATCAGTGACCAACTAACAAGAAGAAAATACTCATGAGTCATTGATTGACCTCTGACAACTTTAAGAAAGTTTCACTTAAAAATAAAACTTTAACATCTCTACTGTAGGAATATTTTTAGCTTTTTTATTAACCAAAATATTATAAACGGTTAATAAACCATGAATATATTTAAAACCTTAAGGATACCTTGGATGCCAAAACAACTATTATACATAATAAAAAAGACATCATTAAAATATTATATTCATGCATTATTTATAACAAAACAAAGAAGATAATGTATTCCTAGGAAATATATGCATTTCTTGAATGGCTGCCATATTATCATCACTCACACTTCTGCAGTAAGTTCCCAGAAATGCACTGTCAACAGTGTCAGACTAAATATGAGAATCTAAGTGATTCATACCTGTACGAATTTGAATTAGAGTGCTCTTGAAGGTGTAAATCTGATGTAAAATCATCATCCTCATCATCACTTCCCTGACTCTCCTCTGAATCGTATTCTACTCTACTTTGTGAGGTTGGAAGAAAAGGCTAAAAAAAAGCATAGAAAAAATACTTTAGTTCAGCAAAACTATATCTGCCAAAACTGTGTTCCAAATACTGTTAAAATGTATGGTAATATTTAAAATAAGTTACTGTTCATGAATTCTAATAATTTCAACCTTGATGGAGAAAACCAATTTTTTTTTGAACCTCATACTTCAGCACAATTGGCTTCAAAACTAGACAAGTTACTCTATTTACATAATACTTTACATTTTCAAAAGCTTAATTATTTTTCACTATTTATGTTTCAGTAACACTAAAAGCTCCAACCAGGACCAGGATCCCTGTGCTAGTATCGGACAAAGACAAGAAGAGAGTTTCTGCCCCAAAGATCTTTCAATCTGATCTAGCACTAGACATGACAAGCGAGGATAATGAACAATAGGAGAGAAGGGGTTTGGCAGAGGTGGCAGGATGGAGGGTAGAGAGGGTGAGCAACAACAAGATTACATAGTTACTTAAACTAGATGCAGTACAGTCACAACTTGATGGTTCTAAAGCAACTGAAGGTGTTTTTATAGAAGTATCAACTATTCCCAGCCATCTCTTGACATAGGTATCATTAGCTGGTTGATTTCCTGAAGGCATAGTACAGGTGAGTTCTGAGGAGGGATTTGCAGAAAGGATAGCAGCCTTACAGTTCTTCCATGATGGGTATTACATTCAGAGAGAGCACCATGGAAGAAGATACAGAGAGGTTTCTGGAATAAAGGTCATACATCATGGAATGGGTGGATGTAGTAAAAGACAAGGCAAGTAAGTAAGGACAGTCAGAGTTATGAGGGGTCTGGAAGGTGGTGACAAAAAGATTGAACTCCATGAGATCGAGATGGAAAAGTAGTGGAGTCATTCAGAGCATGGTTGAAGTGGTCAGGTCAGCAAGCTAAGAGGTTGCTTGAGGCCAGCAATACTCAGACCTCAGTGGTTCAGGAGGCAAATTATTGATCAACATTACCCAAAACAGCCACAGCAGTGTGAATTCATTGTTTCATTTACTCTCTCTATATACATATATAGCCAGCACGGGGCTCAACCCCAGATGCGGGTGGCCTGAGGCTCAGGGGTGAGGGTCAGCCCCAGGAAGCTTGGGGGTCAGCCCCAGCTGTGGATGGCACAAGGCTAGGGGGAGAGACCTTGGCGTGGGAAGTGCAGAGTTCGGTGGGCGGGGGCTCAGCCCCAGATGCAGGGAGAAAAGGGTGGGTCAGCTCCAGCCCCGGGGAGGCATGGGAAGGGAGCCCTGCAAGGGGGTGGGGGTGGGGATCTGATTTTTAAGACCTATAGTAGCTGAAGAAACAGCATCATTAACTCAGCCCACCTTTGAAACGGGGAACTATTATTCCAACCTTTGTGATAAGGAAATAGGCAAAATGACTGCACAGGAAATCTGCCAGACCTGGATTAGAACTCAGGACTTCTTAACTCCCTACTCCACCTCCGTTCCCCAGGTTATGCTGCCTTTCAGACATATATTTCCTTGATTAGGAGGGTTTGACAGGAATTTACACAATTTTCCATCTGGAGAGAAAATAAGGGTCCTTACATCTCCATTAAATTCAAGCTCCATTGGTTGGTGTGATATCACAACACATTCTTACTATGAGTCTTCCTCAGTAGACCATGTAAGCATAATGTATCTATTGAACTGATATCAATTTTGGCAATTATTTTTTAATTGGGCACTAGAGTTCACATCAGGCAATTTCTCATTTCCATTAAGCATACAAGCCTCTTTGTTTAATATCTCATCTCAAACAGAAGTTAAGCCTCTAACCTTTTTTTTTTTTTTGCTTTTTTCCTGGGGGGGGGGGGGGGGAGGGAGGGGAGGGAGGGAGTTTGCATCTTAGAACAATCTCTTCATGCTCCATGAAGTCAAATCAATTCAAGGTAACCATTTTGCAAACAAAGATTTTTCCAAAAAGCTACAGCCAACATTGTTTTAAGAATGTTTGGGATGTTATGAATAAGAGGAAGATAAAAACTTATATCATGCTATAAAACACATTTAAAATGACGACAGGCTAATTTCTGCTTAAAGTATTGCTAATGCAAGAAAATGAGTTTTGCAATTGTAAAAGTTACCTTTGCTATGAAATAGTCCCAGATACTAAGCTCAGGAGGGATAAACTTTTCCCTGAAAGATGGAGATTCTTGCTCTACCAAAGATGGTGAAGGAGACTGTGAACTTTCTTTCGGAGAGATTTTTGATGAAAGCATAAAACTTTTTTGTTGCTTCTTGCCATTGTCTACAGAAGAAGAAACTAAAAAGACAAAAACATGAAAAGGAGAAATGAATATTCATGGTAAAAGGGTAAAACAAACCTCTCTGTTATATATCTCCAAGACTTTACCATCTCTTTAAAAAGTATTTTCTTTTACTGTATTAATACTCAAATAATATTTGAAACAAACCGTCAAAGTTTTCATATAGTACTCTGTGTTAAAGGGGAAAACCACTAGTCTTCAAGCTTAAAAAAACTCCAGTCAACTGCATCCTTCAATAAATAAGTTACTATTTATTAGGTTAATATCTTTAATTTCATGGTCAGAGATCATTAAAATATACACATGCAAGATGAAAGTGTTACAGCTTCAGAATTCTTCTGATACAAGTGCTTAGCCATGCAACTTTAATGTTGCATTAAACACTTATTGGGGGGGGAAGAGTGTTCACAGTTGCAGAACTAACAAGCACCAGTCAGCAAAGGCAATATTATTCATTGATGTCATCGGTGAACTGCACACATGTAGGCTAAACAGATGCTAGCTGACCAAATGCAACTTATTTTTTATATACTGGTTTTAGCCTCAATAGATGTTTGGAAGAGGGAGGGTGCTAACAGAGCAAAATATCTCAAAACTCACAACGGTGCCCCAAATATGTTGGGTAGTTTAAAAATAATGTCCAATGGGTAAGATTCTGGAGCTGAAGCAGGATAAATTTAGTGCTCTAAATACAGCTATGGCAGGAGGTCTGAAAATCACCCATTGCAGCTACAACAGGAGTTTTTTCAGAGATGAGGAGCTATGGCCATACTCCGACAGGTCTGAACATGCTTTCTGTGCAACAAAGGAAAGAGGAAACCATCAGAAGAATAGAGAACCCAGATGAAAGAAAACAGTTCCTCACCTTCTTATAACTGTTTATTGAGATGTGTTGCATATGCTCATTATACAAGGTGTGTGAGCATGTCTCGTGTACCATGCCAGAGAGTTTTCCATAGTGGTACCCTAGCAGCAGTCACACCTGCTCTCTGGTATTACACATGCTTTGAACAGAGGGTAATAATGGCAGAGACACCCTGCTCACCTTTCAGTTCCTTTGAACTGGACTCAGGAAATAGACTGAGGCACTGGGGCAGGAGGGTGGGTTGTGTAATGGACATATGCAACGTATCTCCAAGAAAAAGAGTTATAAAAAAAGTGAATAACCATTCTCTCGTCTTCAACTGGTTGCGTGTATCCATTACGCTGGTTGACTTCTAAGCAGTTTGCAATGGAGGTGGGGAGCTAGGAGTCTCACCAGAAGAGGGACAGCAGAACTGCTTTCCCCACATTTGCATCTTCTCTCAATGAGATAACAATTGCATAATGTCTAGCAAAGGTCTGGACTGAAGACCATGTGACCACTCTACAGATGTCCACAACAAGCGTATTTCCGACAAACACCATAGAGGCTGAGCATGCTCCAGCTGAATGTCAAGACAGCTTTTCTAATGTCACAATGCGCTTGATCCTGTAGCACATGACAATACAGGTGGTGATGCACAAGGACAGTTATTCTGTTGCAGGATGTCTCATTCATTCCACAAAGGAGACGGACAGCTTAGTAGGGACCCAAAAAGGTTTTGCTCATTTCAGATAAGGAATGAGAGCTCAGTGAACATCCAGAGTGTGTGGCTTTGGAAAGAAGACTGGTAAATATATTTTGATTGGCTGAGGTGGAAATCCGATACTACTTTTGCTCAGGGTATGGCCTATGCTATATCCTGTCCTTGTTAAAAAAAAAAAAAAAAAAAGGCATATCGAGGATCTGTCATTAGAGCATGTAGCTTCCTTACTCTTCTTGCTGAAGTGATGGCTATTCGAAAAGTCAACTTTGCTGAGAGGTGTGACAATGAACAGGTGGCTAACAGTTCAAAAAGGGGACCCGTAAGGGCTGATAACACTAAATTCAAATCCCATTGTGGAATAGCGTCCCTGATATGTGAAAATAACCTAAGGAACCTGGTAGTCACAGGGTTAGAGAATACATGAGGGTGAAATGTTGAAATTGTGGCCAGGTTCACTTTAATAGAGCCGACTGCCAAACTAAGTGTAACAAGTAGTCAAAAATTTTGACTGGTAGACTGTGTAGGAGACACCCGGACAGATGCTTCCACTTACTAAGTTAAGTAGCCCTTGTGGATGTGTTTTCTACTATTATGTAGGACATTCTGGACTGCCACAAAACAGAGTGCCCTCCTGGGTTTACTCACTGAGGAACCAGGCTGCGAGATGTAGTGACTGAAGGTTCGGATGCAATACCTGCCTGTGACTCTGGGATACAAGGCTTTTGACTAAAAGCCTAGGTAAGATTTCCTTGATGGACAATGTGAGCAGGTCTGAGAACCAAGGCTACATTGCCTAGCTTACAACGAGTGCTATTCTGCCTCATTCTGGCTTCAGCTTGAAAATTACTTGGAAATCAGTGGCACTGGAGGGTAAGCAAAGAGCAAGTCCTTGTCCCAGGGAAGAGAAATTATCTGATATGAACCTGGAGCTGTGACCTACCCTTAAACAGAGGAGGGGCATTCCCTGTTCTGACTAGTTGCAATTAAGTACTCCTATTTGAAATATTGACTTTAGTACAGTCATGTTGAGAGACCATTCGTGATCCAAGGGAATGACCTGTTCAGGGGGTCTACTAATCCATTCTGAACCCACGGTACGCGTGATGCTAAGAGTCAGGGAATTTCTGTATGAAGAAGTTCCAGAGCCTGACTGCCTCCTGGCACAGGCTGTTCAATTTGGCACCCCCTGATTGTTGAAGTGTAACACCACTATGGTGGTGTTGGTAAGTATTTGGATAGCCCTGTCCTGTATATATGAAGTAGAAAATGGTGGCATGCTCTGGCAATACCCCTAACTCTGAAATGTTTATGTGCAACCTGGCCTCCTGAGTGGACCACAAACCCTGAGCATGCAGGTCTCCCAGATGCACTCCTCACCCCATGGCTAAAGCATCTGTTACCAAAGTCATACGGGGAAGAGACTGGGAGAACAAGGCACTCCTACAGACATTGTCTTGATTCATCCACCAATCCATGGATGATAGGACCTTGTCTGGGATGCATCCTAGTTTGTCCATGGGATGTATCTGAGGGCGATACACTGACTTGAGCCTCTGAAATCCTCTGATATGTAGCTAGGCATGGTGAGGGAAGGGGTCATATACATGTACTTGACATGGCCCAGGAGCCTGCGGCAATTCCTCGCCGAGGTCAAGCATGGCCCTTGGAGGACACACAAGGGTCTCGAAAAGCTACAAGACTTGGTATTGGCAGAAGAGCCTTTGCTAGAATCGAATCCAGGACTGCCACAATAAATTCTATTCTCTGCAGGGGTTTGAGGATAGCTCTCTCTTTGTTCATTTCCAGGGCTAAGAGCATGAAAACAAATAGAGAGTGTTCGATGGATACGTCTCTCTACCTGTTGATGGGAGCGATCCCAGACCAGCCAATCATCCAGGTACAGACATCCGTGGTGGAGGTAGTCTGCTACCACTGCCATGCATCTGGTAAAAACCCTTGGCCCTGACTGCCCCGACCCCTCTCCACACCCCCGTCCCCTGACAGAACCCCCCCGACCCATCCAACACCCCTGCTCCCTCCAGAGACTCACTGCCCCTTCTCCAACCGCCCGGCGCGCTATCCTAGACACGCTGCTGGCCGCGCTCCCCCGCTGTGCTGGAATACAGGGGAGGGGGAAGCAGGGCAGGGTGGGAGGAGGAGGGGAAGAGCTGTAGAGTTACCGGAGGCCCTGATGCCAGCGGCCGGCAGGCGATCTGGGCTGTGGGGGGTGCGGCTGCTCCCCACTAGTGGCACCACCGCTTTTGCAGGGTTGTTGCCCCTCCTGCGCGCGCCGGCTCCTCCACGGCTGGGGCTCACCGCTGCCGCAAGCGCAACACTCTGGCTCTCGGTGCCCAGGGCAGGGAGGTTGGGACCAGCCCCCGGGCAGGGCGTCACTTTTTGGCGCCTCCCCAAATCTTGGTGCCCTAGGCGACTGCCTAGGTCGCTTAGTGGTTGCACCGGCCCTGTGTATTAGTGCTCTTATTCAAGGAGAGCAAGGTACAGCCTTCAAAGGTGAGGTTTTTCAATGGTCTGTTGTACCTGAACAGGAATTCCTGGGGACCGGAGCCTTGACAAACACCACATAGTTACTGCCACTGCCAAACTAAAGCAGCTGAGTTCATCACATCCAGGGAGGCCTGCAAAGGGGCCAGTGCTACTAGACAACCTTCCACTAGGAGAGACTGGAAATCACGCTTGGAAATCCTGGTAATTTGTCAAAGATTTTGATATGGCATTCCAACTGGAATAATCATAATGAACCATATAAGCCCATTATAAGCAGCTGTAACCCCACAGTTGACTAAACATTTTTTCTAAAAGAGATCCAAATGTGTGTCCTTTTCTTGGTGTCACTTTTGCTCTACCTTTGCAGTGTAGTTCATTAATTGTCACTGCTACCAGGAAGCTTGGTGTGCAGTGTTGATAAAACCATTCATAGCCTTGTGATGGAACTTGCTACTTGTATTCCATTCATTTTGCCACCAGTACAAGAGATGATGGGATTTGCCATCAAGCTTTACTAGGTTGCAGGACTGCCTCATTTTTAGGGCGAGCAACTTTCCCTGTTGTAGCAGGGTGTAAAATGTCTGAGTTTGTGGGAATTCTTCTCAAGCTCTATCCGAGTTCCCAGAGACAGAGTCCTCCTTTTCAGAAGCTCCCGATAGGACTAAAAATCATCAGGTACTGGAGAAGATGCTGCTGGTATCAGTGATGAGGATGAGGTGTTCAGAGGAAGCAGGTTTGAACCTTCTTGAAGCTGGTCTTTAACTGCCAGTGTAGAAGGTCTTTCCAAAGCAGGCAGTAGGTGGTCCCAATCCTCAGTACCCCAGGAGCTCTGTTGAACATTGAGTGGCCTGTCTGTACTGCATGAAGAAAACTTTACCCCTCAGCAATATGTTTCCTTAGTGTAGTGGTTGCCTGGTAACAAGTCTCTGGTACTTCCCCTCTCCAGGACCAAATTTCTATAGTGGAGTGGAGATGAGTACCTAGACACTGGTGGCACCTCCACCCCCCCGTCCACCATGGTAACCAGACAGTGGGAACAATGCCTCAGAATGCAATTAATTTCAGACGTGGGAACCCACTTCAGATTCTGAGGAAGAGTATAAATACTCTAAAGGCCGGGGGAAGCAGTACCAGGAGCTGTTGCAGGAGATCAAGAACGTGATCTATGACAGGCCTGTGGTATGGGATTGCCTCAGGGGTTTCTGAGCTATTGTTACTGTGCACTGAGAGAGAACTGTTACCACTGATGTCTGAGCCAAGATCAAGATTGCTGGGAGCATTATCAGACCTGAAATCGCAGGTGCCAAACCAGATCCCAACATGGAAACCAGCACAGACACATGCAACAGGCTTGTACAGGTACTGTCAGTCTGAATAATTGGCGAGGGCGGTACTGAGAGGCTTAGCAGATCTTTTGCAGCTACATATGCCTCCAGAGAGGTCACTACTGAAATAGGCCTTTGCTCCGCTTAAGTGGACAGCTCCAGCGTCGGCACCAAGGAATTAGTTGGCCTCCACAGTCCCAGCATGGGAACCCGAGTCAAAGGTTCTGGCCTGACTGAATCACTGTGGAGTGGCAGGCCTAAGGGTGTGCTCTGTCTTCAGTTCCAGAGTGGCTAGCCTCTACAGTTGAGGAGTCCCACACAGAGGACTATGACAACATGGAAGTCATCCCCCTCTTTGGCTTTGGAGGCAGAGCGCCCTGTAAGCACATGTGCCTCTTTGAGGAATGTCCTGGCAAGGTTATCACCTCTTGTCTCTTTCCCCAGTTAAAGCCAAGGGAGCACTCCCTATAGTCAACTGAGGCAGTAGCAATGCCAGATGAGGAGCAGCCTCTATGAAGATGGACCTAAGGTGTTTTTCTCTCCGCTTTCTAGTTCTAGTTTTGAAGCTCTAGCAAGTTGTACACTCGTCTCTTATGTAACCTTTTCACAAGCATTTAAAATAGAAAGAGAGAAGGATGGTCACGGGCATGAACTTTTGATACCTGGAGCAGGACTTGAAGCCCTGGGCCTTGGCATAGGCTCCCCCAGTACCGGGCAGAGCCCAGCATCCCCTAACAATCAGATTAAACTATATAGGAGAAAGGACAATAAGAAAGAAAGGAGGCCCAAAGGACCCAAAATGAGTATCACAATCTAACAACTATAAATGGCAAATTCACAGAGGGAATGAGAAAACAGCAAGTTCTGGCCACTGACGATAAGAAGGGACTGAAGAATGGGCAGGGCCCTCTATCCTTTGTACACTTGGCTTGAGGCACAAGGGACATGTATGGGAAAACTCTGGCACCAGTGCATGAGACACACATACACCTAGTACAAAGGACATATGCAATCACTTGAGGAAAAATATTTATAATTATGAGCAGAGCTCATTTAACAACAAGGGAATTTTCTATTCTACATTTTCAAATGTTCACAACTTTGGTTAATCAAAACTAAATGTTTTCCAAGCCAATCAAAAGGCACTATCTAAGCCCTCAAAGGAGTACTGTCTGTTCCAAGTTTCAAGCCCAGCTATTTTTTGCTACAGTCCTGTCTTAACAGTGGTTTAGGTTTTTTGTTTGTTTGTTTTTTAATGGGACCAATTTTTAACTCTTACAAAATTCAAAGTGGCTGAAGGGATTTCACTCCCACTTTCAAGAAGGAAATTCACCTTCAGGCAAAGAACAAAGCATGGAAAGTTCCCACTGAAAACCATCAGAATCCAATGATCATGTGAAAACAGGAAGGGGTTGTTTCTATTGTGAAATGCTTTACAAACTAAACAGTAAGGTATGCTTAACTCAGCATCTGCTACAAGCAGAAGACTAGACTTTATGTTGAACCGAAGATAGCTACTTTTGAACTGTGCATATTCTGTCACCACATTGCTACAATAGAACGGTGTGGCTAAGTAGAAACATATTTCTCCTTACGGATGCTATTTAGAATTCACTTACCTGCATTAATGATGCAAATATATATGCTGTAATACAAATGTTTCATACTTTGTTGTTTAAAGATTATCAGCCAACTCAAAGAGCATGCACGTGCATCATTAAATCTATAATTTTAGCTTCAGCACAAAAAATGAAACTTACTCCAATGTTTAAATGAATCTGAGAAAGAAAACTGTTGTATGATACAGAAATAAACACACATTTGTAAGGTTTTTTAGAAGTATATTTCAAAAAGCAATTGCTATATTATCAGTTGCTATTTCTGATAACCTGTGGTGGTATTTTCCTCAATCATTTTCTAGCATTTTGCTAGCTAGCCCTTGGTCACTCGTCTGATACTTTAGAGTTGAATTAAGAATGATTTTTAACTAAATATAGGTGGCTTGAGACATACACCATGTGTGACCTATTTTTGTACATTCTCAAACACTCATTTGATAATCCTTTGAAGTTCATAAGTATATATTTTTTTAAATCCATATGTGGTAGGCTATGAAAGCTTCTCTCTCTCACCAATAGAAGTTGGTCCAATAAAATATATTACATGATCCACCTTCTCTCTCTTGAATCCCTATAATTTAGGATCTTAAATTATTAGCTACTTTTATTAGTAGTGTCAAATTTAATGTGTATAGATAGCTACCAGACAAAGTATATCAATTTAAAAGAAATTTGAGATTGTGGTTTTGAACTTAATTTTAATATACTCAGAATCTGAGAAAATGCATCTTCAATCCCAATAAATTAAATTTACAACAGTGATACAAGTTAGCTAATGGCACTTATTAGGAGTAAAAAAAAAAAAATACATTTTTTTTAAAAGCAGGCAAATTTAAAATAGGAAGCAGATTTAAAAAAAAAACACACACAGTCTGTGAATCCAGATGTCCTACTTTAGATGACAGAACAGAAGTTACAGTAAAATGTAACAATGGAGTACCATGAATTGGTATACAGACAGTTTCCAGTTTGGCAACATGCTGCCCAGTGTAAAATCAATGGTGCCTCAAAATACTTGTCTGGCTGAACACCAAACTTTGAAAATAGCTACTATTTCTGGAAAAAATGAAGGATTTGGCTCTTACCTTGTAAATTTACCACTCAAACAGCTGAAATTTGGACCTCTGTTCCTCTTTTTTCTGACTCAAGAAGTCCCATTCCCTATCTTCCACTAAGCAACTCCCTGTAGTACTTCCCTTTCTTGAGTCTCCTTTTTAGCCAGAGACTCCATTCCCTCAAAACAA
This sequence comes from Chelydra serpentina, assembly GCA_037349315.1. NCBI lineage: Eukaryota > Metazoa > Chordata > Testudines > Chelydridae > Chelydra > Chelydra serpentina. The sequence continues at coordinate 38,638,666 of JBAIAC010000042.1, forward strand.
TCAAGAAGACTAAAAAATTGAACAGCATTACCTGGCTGGGACCCTTAGACCGGTTATCTCTTTTGCAAAAAGTGAATTTACAAATTAAACCCAAAATTCTCCTTTCCTCAGCAGCTCCCACAGAGTCCCTCTCCACCCCACCTCCATCGGGAATCTGAGCTATGCCTGGCAACATCCAGCACAAACAGGAGTGGGAATAATTTACATGGGAATTTAGAGGACATTGTCTGGTATGTGTCATCATTGATCCCATACTACATTGGTAATCTATTAACATTGTTTCTGTTTGCTATCCAGAAGACAACCCATTTGACCAAGACACCAAAACCTCCTTCCTTAGAGGTTTTTATTTCCTTCCTTAGAGGTTTTTAAGGTCAGGCTTGACAAAGCCCTAGCTGGGATGATCTAGTTGGGGTTGGTCCTGCTTTGAGCAGGGGGTTGGACTAGATGACCTCCTGAGGTCCCTTCCAACCCTGAGATTCTATGATTCTAGGACATGGAGACTGACAGAATAAGGTACGACTTTCAGAAGGCAACCTCTTGCCCCCACCACACACAGACCTTCTGCAAAGTATATTTACATGAAGGAAGTACACGGCCACTTGAGTATGACAGAAGATGTCTTTCCCCACCCTCTTCCCATCCAAAAGCAAAAAGAGGGAGTCAGACTGCCAACACTCCTGGTTTCTATGCCCAAAGCACATAATGTTCAAGAAGTGCTTGAGGGAATTAGAAGAGGAAACATGAGGAAAAATGAACAGACTGATCCTTATGAAATCTCAAGTTCACCTCAAGAAGGAAGCTGGGAACCATACCCTGTGTTCATATTATTATGCAAATCAGTTTTACTAACACTGTGCCGACAATCAACATGGGTTTGCTCTAATGGTCAATCCTTGAGCAGTCTATCTCAAAGTCAGCCTTGTGGTACTACAGGTCATTCATGCACTACTTTCCAAATTCTGGTAACTGACTTCAGTTACTGGCAGGGACTCCTACCCATTTAGTTCCCACTCTCCTCCCACCCAACTCCACCAATATGGTTGGTCTCAACAAAATGAAAGTTGTTAAAAATCCTAGTATCTGAAGTGGTCTGGGAGCTTTAGATATTAGGATCTTAAACACCCTAGACTTGCCTGGCAAGCTACAACACGGGGGACGAACCACAGGGTTCAATTACAGTAATTTATTAGAAATTCAGATAGTGTTTCATGACGGTGGTACTGCTGGTGCGCATGGGCACTTGCTTCATACACATGCATTAGGTCTGAAGAGATGGCAAATCTGGCATTACAGTGTGGATTCCTCACAGAGTTGCAACAGCTTGGTGAGGGACCCGGTTCTCTGAAGTCTTGTGGCTGTGGAGGCAAAGACAGCCACAACAAAGGACGATGACGTTTTTCATTTTCCTCATAGATGGGCAGCAAAGGAGGTACTCACATTCCTTTCCAACTACCTTAACTTTCCAAACTGTTTCTTGAAAAATTTTCTAAGAACAATAATGAATTCAAGTTTTGTAGTTCAGTGATAAACTAATGGAATTGTTTCAATGTTAATTTTTTTTTTCTGGTTTTGAAGTGTTAGTTCATTTTCTAGCATGTCACATAATGTTTGAGAACCGATGGAAAAAGTAAACTGATGAATAAAAGTGAAGTGGCTCCATTTTATCTACAAGACGGACAGGTATCTGGGATCACAGAACTGTCTTTAAAAGGTTTTTAAAATGCTCAATAAAAGAATTATGAACCAAGCATATTTCAAGCCACTCAGGATTTCACTAGCACTCGATGTTCAATCCAAATTGTATCATGCTTACCGCAAACAGCAAAATTTTCATTATCATTCCTTAGTTTGTAGAGACAAGCAATTTAGCAATTTAAAAAATATTTTACTTGTAATCTGAAGTCCAAAATGACTATTTGAATTAATGTTAAAAATCATTCCTACAAAAGGCTTGATTTTTGAGAAAATTCTTTGTTTTTCATTTACAGTAATGCTCTATAGCAACTGAGCACATGAAATGAAGTATGGATTTCTAACTGTTATAAAACAGAAGTGAGTATCAAAATTGTTCTGCAGAACTCTTATTATGGAGAAATTCTTATTTCTCTATGTAAGTTGCACAGAATTAAATCAGAAAATTGAATCAGAAATTATTCAGGAAACTAGACAAACTCTTCAAATGGTCCTGGAAATGTATCGTAAATTTTCACCTATCATTTTATCATGATGGATAAAGGAAAGACTTATACTTTATATACATAAAACAATAATTCCCAGGGGAGAGAAACATTTTACAAGGCTGCCAAAATATGGAAACTTAAATTAAATGCGTCTCAAAAATAATATTTGAAAAATATGTTCCATCTTTACTTAATAGAATTAAGGAGTCTATTTCCTTTGCGAAAAGTGATATTCAAAACACCTAAAGCAGTGCGAGGATGCTGCTTTATGTGCTTGGGGTGTAAACTATTTCAAGGGAATCTGAATTTTGAACTATTAGTCTTGGCAAATGAACAAAAGAAACTTTAAAATTTGTTTTAAAATGTAACTGACATTTGAAATTACACATTTATTTCTGTCACTAGCTTGGAGATTCTAAGCAACACTTGAAAAAACTTTTCCCACATCAGCTTAAGTATGTTCCATAAAGATACATGTTTTGGGCATGGAAGATATTGAACTCAACTTATGGGGAACTCGGTATCCACATCCAGACAAATGCTCAAAGTCAGACAAACATCTGAACAAATATCAAAGAAAAATGCATACTCCAGATTTCTCAGAAGATCAGAAGTCTTTTTGGAAGTCTGATTTCTTTATGAACTATGGATGGCACAGAGGAACCAAGATGAAGCTTAAAGTTTGATGCTGAGTGATGCTCATGTGGACACAGTCTAACCTTAAAGAATGAGTTCTCCCATTACCACAACTCTCCCCATGAGATAAAGTGCCTTTTGACATCCTTAATTTGTGGGAAGGAAAATGTTGACAGGGTTCTGAAAAAGAACGTTTTCAGAAAAATAACCCAGGTGTTTATCAGATATTTCATTTTTTGAACTAGTATGCCACTATGAAGTATTTACATGCATACCTGAAAAGGTTTTTTTTTTTTTAATACTAGAAATATTAGTCTTTAATTTCAATGTGTGAATGAAACCTTAACATAAAATGTAAAAGGGAAGTGATGAGAAAAAAAAGATAGGCATAATTATTGGGCAATATATTTGAAAGTTACCAAACAGTCCAGAAGGAAAGCTGAATGGGAGTCAGTGGTGAGTGGATCAAGTGGGATGACTAATGTGTCACTGAATGCTGGAGAAAGCTAGTATTCACCACTCAGACATTGCTTCCCCCTATATCTCCCTTTTGGCTCCCCCCAATTTTAGCAGGACTTTGTGCTTGATTTCTTTGTTTTCTTCTTCCCCTACACACAACTGTTATTTAAGCATGTAGTATTTCAGTCATCTGCAAAGGATTTTTAGCTATTGGACTTGTGCCATTCCTCCCTGCCCCCATCACTATGTATAAGAAATGCCTGTATGATTTTTTCAGAACAGTTTCCGGATGTTTTGTTTTTGCAACTTACAAGAGTCAGGAGTATCTACTTTGTTGCAAGACTTTTTTCAGGATTTCAGAGTAAGTGACCTCTCACATCTTAGTTGAAGTGACAGTATGTTAGGCTCAACGTGCTTTCTCCAAAATTCTAACTAGTCACTGGAGTTAAACAAGTCTTAATCAAAATGCCTTCCCCTCCAAGTGCTACACTTTTAGCCTCATGACTTCTGTAATATCATAACTGTACTAGTTTTCCAAATCACTAGACAAGAGCGTTCCAGGGTAAAAAAAGCTCTGAACTTCTAAGGTAAAAACCAGGCTGTAGAAAAACCCTAACTTTATCACCTTTCAGAACATCTTCATATGTCAAAGAAAAACAAAATTAGAAGAATAAGCCAATTTTCAGTTCCTTTAAGTCAACTTTAAAGGAATGAACAAAAAAAAGTAACAGTTGTAGTAACTAAAAATATATATTTATAAATACCCTAATAACTAGATTATTTTTGTAAACTTCTGAGTAACTCCTCCTAACAAGCCATGTATGTCACGTTGTATGTCCCCATTTTAGAAAGGTTGAAAATGTCAAACATGCCCAATATTTTACCAGTGCTGCAGAGAAACAATTGTCAGATCCAGGATTAGAAAGCCAAATCCTGATCCCAAAACTCCTGAGCCTAACTATTCTAAGAAATGTAGGTCTTATACATTTGCATTTTATATGCATTTCATTAGATTTAATCTGAAAGATTTAAATTTCTAGATTTCCACCGCTTCCTAGGTATGTGACACCATCTAGAACTACGCAAAAGTGGATATTAATTTTGCAGTAATAAGTCACTAAAATATATATATTAAAATGTATATAAAGCTCTCTCTATCAAGGCATTTACATGAATATAATGTTGAAAATTATCCTAAGCTCTGTATCGATAAACTAACAATTTTTGCTAAAGAAAAATGTATTTTAAAAAAAGAAATCCATCAATCTCAGGACAATTTAGAAATTCACATTTACAATATTCATTATTTGTTTGCAATTCTAAAGGATTCTCTCTAGGTATTAAAAATATTTTAAGTATACAAAAAGTGAGAATATCATTTTTGGTGTCTTGGATGAACACTTAGAAATCCACAGTCATCATAACCCAGATATCCATTTGATGCAAAACAAGCAGCCTCCATAAACAAGGATTTGAAACACTTCTGATGATGCCAAACCATGGTCTGAGCAATTTGTTATTTTTATATTTAAAACTGGTTTAAATTAAGCATAGCAAAAATGCTACAAATAAATCAATTTTTTGTAGTGTAATCCAATTGCGGATGAACAACAAACAAAAAAAGTGTTGATCAGTTTTTAAATTCAAGCTCATGGCTTGCGATCAGAAATTTTTCTTCACCGGTGGTTTTATTTCTATATATGCAAACTGGTTTTAGAGACCTAAATACTAAAGCTAATATCTTGCCTGCATGTTTGGTAGGACTATGAGTACTGATGGCAGAAAGGGATTTGGAAAACCCCACGCATTCCATAGAGAACACTACTACCTGGTGTGGGCTAGGCATAGAGAAGTGCCTACCTGCCAAAGAGAGAAAACATACACTGTACTTGCAGTAAAGGAACATAGATAAGGCTACTGTGTCAGGAGAAAGTCAAAAGCTGAGCTCTGCAAGAATCATTTATAATATTCTATTTTCTACACTCTGGCATAACTGAAAAAGAAGTAGTATAAAAGATTAACCCTAAATCTGTTTTTATAGGATTAAAAATTCACAGAAGTGCATTTCATTACCATTCACTCCCCCCTCGTACTCTAGTCTACAAAACAACTGCTCCACTAAGTGTTAGAGCAATTTACTGTATTGTCTTTTGTATACATTGCTTTGAATATTAGAGTAAGGTTCACAATCAATTTCTATTCAACACAAGCTATTTTTGGTAATCAATACTTTTTTTCAGAAGTATTTAAAAACCCCAAAAAGACAGGTAAATAAAAAAAAGTGTAAGCTAACCAGTTTTTGTTGTCTGTTGCATCTGTCCTCTGCTAGGAATGTGAGCGCCTCCACCAAAGACAGCAGACCACATTTTGTCGTTAAAAGGATGGGCCATAATTCTATACAATTCACTGCTGGAATGCGTTGCTAGACCATGAATGAAGAGACTAAGATAGACTGCTGTTAGAATTTCACAAAGTAAAACTGTGAGTCCTGGCTGGGCTTCCTCGCCAGCGGAATTCAAAAGACGTATCAGAGCTGTTATTCCTAAAATATAAAAAGAATAGAGGTAAATACTATCTGGTGTATAATCAAAGATGCATGATATAATCAAATGTATGATGAATCCTTTTACTTATTTGGAGGACAAAATGTAGACATTAAAGAATAATGAAAGTTATATTAAAAGACTCCAGAAGGAAATAAAATTTACTTAGCTTTTGCATTTTAGCACCGTTTTACAGGTTTGTGTATTAAACATGTCATTAATCAGTAGTCCAATAATCTACTCAAACAAACAAAAAGCTACGTTAAAAGAACTTTACAACTTTTAAGTCAAGCACTCAAAAGTTATGAAATGACAGAATTCAAGTTGCCCGTGCAACCTTTATTCAGCCCTCTTGTGCACTATGTTAAAATCTTTAGTTACATAATTGCATGCTTCCCTCCCTCCCCCCACTCAAAAAAAAAAAAGACCCCTACCTCATTCAGCAAGGGTTAGCTATGGAACATTTGTAGGAAATTCTTAAATTATAACTAAATATTTCTCCTCCCCACCCACCCCTGCAAAAAAAAAAAAAAAAAAAAAAAAAAAAAAAAAAATCAGCATGAGGAGGACATCCAGCATCGCAAGTTTCAGCCTGAATTGTTGAAGTTTGACTAAGTTATTAGCAACTGAAAACAGGGTCTTGTAATGGGAACTGTTGAGCATTCTCATTTTCAAGTGAGGCTATTAACTCCACCTATAATGTAAATACATATCCCTATAGACATGCACATTTTTTAGTGCAAGAAAGCAATATACAATTCAGTTTATATCTTAATTTCAATGTTGAAGACTGTTTAATCTGTTAAAAAAAACCAAGTGACTAGCATGCAGTATGTTATCTGATATGCAAAAATATTTAACAATTTCCTAGTATTTGTTTAAAAGTTCAAACTGTAATTAAACGCCTGCAAGTAAAAGAGGATGAAAGTGAGTAGCAGGTGGCGGGGGAGAAGGGGGAGGGGAACCAATTACTAGATACCTGGCCATTGAGCTGGAGATGTATTGGGCGTTACAGTTTCATCTAAGCTTGTTGTTCTTAGAGTATGCCGCTGGGTAAGCAGCAGTGTCTGGTATACTGTTCCAGTGAACTGGTTTGCTTCTAATGAACTGTGGAAAAGAAACAGCAAGCTAAGTTTATATAAAATATGGCAATTCTGTTTACAATTGGCTAATACACAGTACTCACAATATGACAGAGCTACACAGACAGTTTTTAATATATAGCCAGTGCACCTAAACTGTTAGTATAGTGAGGTAATGCCCTGGCTGTGCTCCAAAGTCTGCTTTTTATAGTCCTTTACCTGTAGCTGTGGCCACCACAAAGGCACTGGTAGATGCAAGCAGAGAGTGATGCTGCTAAGGTATGCATTACATGTATCTGGAAGATAAAGTATTTACAGTACAGATTACACTACAAATTGAACATTTGTATAGAATACCGTAGAACTCTCATTCATTAAAATACTTCAGCAGGCCAAAACCACCATGAATGCGACACAAATTGTATGCCTAGCCCTGAATGGAAGTCTCTGACACTGTGTTGGTCACCTTCCATGCCAAACAAGTGACCAATAATTAAGTTATATCTGGCAGCAACTTTAAATATAATGCATTTAGACAGAAACAGGTGATATATTTCTAACAGTTGAGAAAGCAAATTTAGCTATTCCATTACAGCTGAATTTTGCTAATTCACAATACTGACTGCGGGGACCCACAGTGAATTAGAGAGAAAGTCCAATCCTGAAAACACAAGTTTTGAAGGAACGGGGCTACACAGATGAACAAGTTATACATAGGGCCGGCTTTAAGCCAATTCCGCGGAATCAGGCCCCGCTCCGGCGGTTTTTTTTTGCTCAGCCAATCGCGTCTGGGGTTGGGTTTTTTCGCTCAGCCGACCGCATCCAGAGGTTGGGTTTTTTGGCTCAGCTGATTGGCAGTGGGGCCCCGCCGTCGTTATTGACGTGGGCTCCTGCACCTGCTAAAGCCGGCCCTGGTTATATATACACATTACAGTGTTTGTAGAACTGATTTCTAAATTTAAAAAAAGCAAGAACATTGCATTGCCAAATGCCTATTAGCCAAGAGTAGTTTTAGTTTCTAATATTCATGGTACTTCAGAATGGAGATTCTACTAAAATCATGCATATAAACACATAACCAAGTTTTAAGAACGAACCAGCTTGGAAAGCATATTAGAAGTAAGCATATTGCACAATCAACTAGAAAGAATTACAATCAAACTTGTTAGTATGTTGCCTCTTGAAAGTTGCCTCAGATTGGAGCTCTTGAATAAAGAACTGCAGTGACATTTAGTTTTTTTGGACTGATCTTTGCTGCAGCTCTAAGCCACATACAGTTTATTACGGATTGCATTGAACAGGCTCATTGTTGTCCTAGCACACACACATTTTATATTCTGTCTCAAAGTAAATTAATGACAGGGATAGGGGAAGAAAAAAAAAGGGGTTTCCTTTTAATTTATTGTTTGATAAAAGCATCAGTTAATTAAGTTACACAAATACTATCCTTCATTTTGTACATTATCCCACAAGATAAGAATTTTAAGATCTGAGGCTGGGATTTTCCAAAGGTGCCCAGGAGATTTAAGTGCCCTAGTTCCCATTGAAAGTAAATGGGAGTTGGTGCCTAACACTCTTAAGCTCCTTAGATACTCACTGCCCAATACCCTGCAAAATATTAAATTTAGTTTTTACTCAAAAGCAACTAAGGAGGGAATCTTGCAAAGAAAAAGAAAATGTTTTTTAGGAAATATTTTATCGTTGCATAAAGACTCTGTTTCATGTCATAGATGTTTTGTAATTTTTAAGCAGTAATTACATGGCTTTTTGTTATTTTTTGCCTTCAAATTATCAGTTTTATTTAAATGGAAGCAGGGAAGTAAGTTAATATAAAGTAAGATTTTATGCTGAAGTATCAGGAACTCTTGATTCATTCAAAACAGTACAAAAATGAAAGAAGAACAGTTATCTATCTTTTGTAAGTGTTGTTCTGAGAGATGTATTGCTCATGTCCAATCCATTCTAGGTGTGCGCGCCCATGTGCACAGTCGGAGATTTTTGCCTTAGCGGCATCCGTAGGGTCAGCAGTGGTGCCCCCTTGAGTGCTGAACCTATGCACTGGTATATAGGCACTGTCGGCCCTATGCCCTCAGTTCCTTCTTGCCAGCAACTCCAACAGAGGGGTATGAGGGCGGGTAATGAAATGGATATGAGCAACATATCTCGAAGAACAAGTTATGAAAGGTAGGTAACCAGTTTTTCTTCTTTGAGTGCTTGCTCATGTCGATTCCATTCTATTGACTCTCAAACAGTATCAACGGAAGTGGGCTTGGAGATCACAGTCCAGTGGCTTGCAGTACTGCTCTACTGAAGCCAGCATTGTCCCGGGCCTGCTGGGTAAGTGCATAATGGGATGTGAATGTGTGGCCGGATGATCAGGTGGCCGCCCTACAGATGTCCTGGATAGGCACTTGGGCTAGGAAGTTGAACCCTGGTTGAGTGGGCGGCGACAAGCTGCCGGAGGTGGCACCTGTGCCTGATCGTAGCAGCGGCAAATGCAGGCAGTGATCCAAGAAAAAAATTATTTGAGCAGACACTGGACGACCTTTCATCCTGTCGGCCAATGCAATGAACAACTGCGTCGACTTGTGGAATGGCTTGGTCCTTTCAACGTAGAAGGCTAGAACCCTCCTGACGTCTTGGGAATGCAATCTATACTCCTCCTCCGACTTGTGCAGTTTTGGAAAAAAGACAGGTAAGTAAATCTCTTGGCCCATATGAAACTGAGACCACCTTGGGCAGGAAAGCTGGGAGAAGCCGCAGCTGGACCGTCTTTGTAAAAGACTGTATAGAGGTAAGCACCCTAATCTCAGAGACCCAGCGGGCAGATGTTATTGCAACCAAGAACGTGACGTTCCTGCTCTCTCCTTGTCCTTTCCTGGAAGCCAGAGGCTCTAAGGGGGGGGGAGGGGCCAAGAGTTGTGACAGAACAAGATTCAAGTCCCACAGGGGGACGGGTTCCCTGATGTGAAGGTAGAGACGCTCGAGGGACCTGGCAGTCATGTCCTGGGCGAAAACCGATCAACCCTGGAGCAGCAGATGGAAGGCCGAGATAGCGGCCAAGTGGATCTTGATAGATGAAAGGGACAGGCCTTGGAGCTTGAGTTGCAGAAGATAGTCCAGGATTAACTGCAGCGAGGCCTCTAGCGCCGAATGCCTTTATCTGAGATCCAACAAGTGAACCACTTCAATTTGGCCAGGTAGGTCGCTCTAGTGGAAGGTTTTCTCCTGCCCAACAGGACCCACTGGACACCAGCCAAGCATTCCTGCTCCTCTGCATTTAACCATGCAGCAGCCAAGCCGCCAGGTGCAGCGCTGCCAGGTTCGGATGCAGAAGACTGCCGTGGTTTTGTGACAGCAGGTCCAGACTGAGCGGTAGCTGTAGCGGAGCAGCCATCGAGAAGTCCAGCAGCGTGCTGAACCAGTGCTGGCACGGCCAAGCTGGCGCTATGAGGATCACCTTTGCCCTGTCCTGCTTTATCTTCGTGAGGACCCTATGAATTAACAGCACTGGGGGGGAATGTGTACAACAGAGCAGGGTGTAACTTGAGGATATTACTTTGAGCACCCAATAGTCCGAGGTCAGCCAAGACCAGGCCGACTGGAAGGGATGGAGGCAGCTGAAGAAAGAGTGGGAGGGTGGATCTAGTGAGGTGACTGGGATGTCGTCCTCAAGCGTACCCTCAAAATGGCAGCTTCTGGCCTCCTTAGTTTCTGGAAGGGCCAGGCTGAGTAGATGAATGGGAAGACTATGTGTGTCGCCGCTTAGACACCTTTTCTCTATCTTTTCTCCAGTAGGTGCCCAGACGGGGAGTCCCCCAGGATCTAGACTGCGGAGGCGGAGGAAGCAGAGAGCAGAATGGCTTCCTGGCCTGCTAAAGAGTACGGCGGCCCAAAGAGCAGAGGGTGGCATGGGAATCTTTAAGGTCATGGAGTCTCGAGTCCATGAGCTCAGAGAAGAGCCCCGTCCCCTCAAACAGGAGGTCCTGTTTCGTGGTCTGCATCTCCTGGGAAAACCTGGAGAACTGTAACCAGGAGCTGCACCTCATGGCCACGGCAGAGGTGACCACCCTGGCTGCTGAATCAGTTGCGTCCCATGCCATCTGAAGGGCCCCCCTTTCCACCGCTGTGTCTTCATCCACCAAAGTGGCGAACTCCTGGACCCAGTCCTGCAGGAGGGCTTCCTTGAATTGGCTAACCAAGTCCCACAGGTTAAAATTGTACCTGCCTAACAGGGCCTGGTGGTTAGACATCAAAAATTGCAGGCTGGATGTCGAATAAATCTTTATGCCAAATAAGTCCAGTCTCTTGGTGTCTGTTTTTTTGCATGCCACTGATTGGAGGTGCCTCTCCCTTTCATTAACAGCAGACATGACCAGTGACGCCACAGGAGGGTGTGTACACAAATATTCAAACCCTTTTGCAAGGATGTAGTACTTCTTTTCTGCCTTCTTAGAAGTAGGCGGAATTGAAGAGAGGGTCTGCCACAGCGATTTGGCAATCATAAGGACCCCTGGGTGGATGGGCAGCATGACCTGGGCCGGGGTGGAGGAGGATATAATGTTAAAGAGGTCATCAGACTCCTCCAAGACCTCCTCAACTTGTAAGTTCAAGTTGGTAACCACCCTCTTAAGGATGGCCTGGTGCTCTTGCAAGTTGTCCGTTTGGGAGGGACCCACCACCACTTCGTCCGGAAACGACGATGACAAGCGCACTGCTGGAGGAGGGGCGGGTTCTCCTTCCTTCTCCGGGGACAGCTTCTTAGGAGCTGGAGTCCGATGTGCTGCCCCCATGTCGGATTCGGTACTGTGTTCCGACCCCGGTGCCGGCGGTGCCAGGGACGGTTTGTCCAAGTCTGCCAGGGAAGACTGGTGGGAATACGGAACCGGTATTACGGGAACGCTCCACTGGTTCCAGTATGGCCACTGAGCAGGCCACCATCCCTGCTGCCATGCCGTTGCTGCAGGCACTGCACCAGTTTTGTGGGTCGGTGGCAAGTCACCCCTCTTTGGCAAGGGGCTGAACTCCTAGTTTGATTATTGCCCTTCCGGTGACCAGGGCGGAGACTTCGAGGTCTGAGTCTGCCAACTGACCCTGGTCAGCGTCTGGCGAGATGAGAGTGAGGATCGGTGCCTGCCCAATGAGCAGTACGGTGGGGAGGTGGGAATGGAGACCAGTCCCACGACTGGGAGTGATCCCGCCTCAGTGGGGACCGACGTCTGGGAGACTGTCTGGGCGAAGGTGACTTGCGCCGTGGCAATCTTTAACAGGAAGCTCACCGGTACCGGTAGTACAGGGACCAGGGCCTTGACTCCAGTGTCCCATGTGTCGTACGGGGAGAGTGCAGCATTGGGGATCCGGGTCTTCTGACCAGAGACGGGAATGCAGTGCCAGGATGCTAGGCCATGGAGATGGGGATCTACACCTGCGGTCCGGGTACCGAGGGTGCTCCACTGCCCCATGGGGCCGTCCCATGACTGGCTTGCCCGTAGCCGTTGGGGCCTTAGCTGAGTCTGGCACCTGGCCAGCCTGTTTGTTCTTTAGCCGCCCGTGCCACATCAGGTAATGAGGGCCCTACAAGAAGCTGGGATCCCCTGCTGCTCTCAGGAGTTGGAGATGGATCCCTGGCTGGGATGGAGGGGTCAGACCTCAGTGGTACCCCCTGTGAAGCCCCGGGGCGGGTGCATGGCCTGACATGGGTCCTTAGCCCGAGGCCGCTTTCCCTTCCAGTGCTGGAGGGCTTTTCTTCTTTTGTCATTTCTTCAGCACTGGCGAGGGGGGAACGGTGCTGGGCGGAACCTGGTGCTGGGGGTGCGCTCCGTACTGATGCCAAGGTGCTCGGTGTGGGATCCAAGTAGGAGGGCTCTGATGGAGGACGAAGCGCAGCCTCCATGAGGAGTTCCCTCAGGCAGATATCCCGCTCCTTTTGGGTTCTAGGGCAAAAATTCTTACACATTCGGCACTTGTCCTTTCTATGATACTCCCCCAAGCACTTCAGAGACGTATCATGGGGATCACTAATAGGCATTGGCCTGTTGCATGATGAGCATGGTTTGAAGCCAGGGGAATGGGGCATGCCCTGCTCCGGGGCGAAGTCCCAGTGGGGACTCTAACTATCAAACTACCCAACACTTAACTTAAAGGCTAACTAAGTACAAAGACAACAGACAATGGGCTGTTGAAGAACTGCTAATGCTCTTGCGATTGCAAAACAAGGTGCTCTGACCATCCTTCATGGGCGTTAAGAAGGAACTGAGAGGGCATAGGGTCGGCGGTGCCTATATATCAGCACATAGGTGTAGTACTCAAAGGGGCACCACAGCTGACCCTATGGATTCCGCTGAGGCAAAAATCTCCGAAGACTGTGCACATGGGCGCGCACACACCTAGAATGGAATCTACACGAGCAACTACTGCATATTGTACAACTCTTTCAAAAATTCGTACTCCTCTGCAGACATCATATGAGGGCCCAATCCTGAGAGGTGCTGATCTACCTCAACTCTCATTTAAGTACATCACAGTAGCTACCCACTATCAATAAAATGAAATATATTTCCAGTGATTTAGGGATTTTTAATCCAAAAGGTGCAGAGAATAGGCAACGTATCTATGCACTGCATTCATTTAATTATTTATAATTTTAGTTATAAGACATAAAACATTTCCAAACTGTCAAAGAATCTGTTAGTTAGCTTTAAGCAAACTGTACAAATATGCAAAATGTACAAGCTTACCTTATTATAATAAAATACTTACCTTATTATTCTGGATATCTGGGTGAGGTGGTGAATCAAGGTTTATTACTGCATGTAATATATCATGAGTCAGGTTGTTGAGATGCAGTAATGGACTGGCCACCACTGTTTTGGCACTGGCTGTGCAGGCAAATAGGAGAGGTATAGAGTTCTGTTCTGGCAGAGGACTAGGAAGTGTTTGTATTGACTGTTCCTTTAAAAAAAACAAATTATAGTTGAGCAGCTGTAACTTCTTACAAGAACTAGGTTAACACTGTCTAGTTAAGAACTTTAAATCCAATTGATAGGATAAATTATATTTGCATGAATTCCTACATAATTTATATTACAAAATTACTGGGATATAACAGCTAATAGCAGTTATTCATTTTTAAATTTTAAAACACAGAAGAGAAAAAAGTTTAACATTGCACATGTTTTAAGACAATTAATATCTGAACATGGTATTTAACATGCCCCGTGGAACAGGATGAAAGCACATACCTGCTGAGATTCTTGTAAAAGCAAAATCAGTTCCATCCTCACGGATGCCAATCCCCCACCGTGAGATCCATGAAGTATACAGTAACTAAGAAACATCCTCAGGAGTGACTGGTATTTTAGAAGCCATTGTCGCCTTTTCTGAAAACTCTCTCTCTGCAGCATGGCTTTTGGTTGGTCAGACAATTCGTCAGTGTTTTCACTTAATGCAATTTCATCAACAGTCACGCTAATCCCAGGTTGTACCTCCTCTACTTCAGCGCTGTAGTCACAGGTTTTTTGAAGAGCCACAACTTCTCTTTCAAGCCAATGGTAAAGCTGGTACCGCAGCTTCCCACCATCTACCTCATAACCAGTGGATAGTGTACGAAGCTCTACTGTGAGAATCTTCAAGCATGCTCTAAACTTCAACTGTGCTGAGATCACATCTTCTGATGGACTTAAAAGATAATTTTCATCAACTGCACTGAAAGACTCTGAGTAGTTAGAACTAGTTTCATCTAGCTTTTCACTTGTCATCTTCTGCAAAGGTTTCAGCTCTTTCATTACAAGAGAAGAATCTTCACTTTCTTCATCTTTGTCACTTTCCCACTTTAGCTCCAATGGTTCATCTTGGAATACTAGACTTGGTTGACTCCAATCAAAAGAAAGAGCGGAGCTTGACTGTTTGTCTGATGAACAATCTGAAGAGGATTCCAAACCATTTAGTACTGGTTGTGCCCAATCAACAATGGACGCTTTATCTTCCTTAGTCTCTAACCTTATTGGTGAAGAAGGTGAAAAGTCTTTACTAGTGTCCATTAAACTAGAATTTGTACAAAAAGGCTTTGACTTCTTGACCACTTTTGGCATTTTTGATAACACTTCTAAAGCCAACATTGGACAGCCAGCTTTTAAATGTGCATGTGCTGTAGTGAAAAACAATCTTCTTTCACTTAAATTTATTTTGTCTGCCAGTCCATTTTCTACAGTTAGGCAAATGCGTGTTGAAGACGTTTCAGAAGAGCCGAAATGACGTCTCAGCAGGAGAGGATGGGTCCTTAGATAATTATAAAAGTTGAACACTGAAGGGTCACAACTTGGGGAGGCACCATTTTCATCTGTAAAGAAAATGAGAAAAATCACAACACAGAAGAATAATTCATATTGAATGTTAATGTTTATCTTTTGCCAGCTCATAAGCTAATTAGAAATCGATACGAACAATATAATTAATATAGGATAGCTATGTAATTTTAAGTTTGCTGTTTCTCCCTTTTCACCATCACTTAAATTTTTAGCAGTAAGGAGCAATTACTGTTTTTACGCAAAGTACAGCAACACATATTCATTGCCAGATATGACTGCTGTTGAAGTGAATGGCAGAGCTGTGCTAGTCTGAATGAGAGCAGAATTGGGCCCATAGTTTGGAGGGAATATTACTCAATTTTTCACACAGTGAGATCAGGTCAGCTGCAGTAATTAGAACTCTGAATTCTAGACTTTTGTACCATCTATAAGAGCATACAATATCGCCCACTGTCAGACTGAGATGTGTAATCATTGTACTGTGAGAACAAAATTTAAACTGTAATCTTTAGTTTCCAGTATGTCTTACCAAAGATCATGTTAACATCTAAAATAAAAAAATTAAGAATATGTGGTTTTTCATCCATCCTGTCCCTCACAGGAAAGACCACTCCAAAAAGCACATCTTAAAACAAGTTGTTAAAGAGTTTTATGACAACTATGGTACACACAGAAGCAATTACATCAATAACGTCTACATTGTTTTTATAATTATATCTATATATAAATATATGTATAAAATATAAAAGTACAAATATATAAAAATTATACAAAATTATATATCTCTATATATCTCAGTACTATACTAGAAGAAATTAAATTTGCACTGGTATATCACTTCTGTATTTAGTCCAATGCTAAAGTAGTTTCAGAGACCAGTGACCATTTTACTCTGTTATTTTATGAGCCATCAGATCTAAATATGAATGCAATATACCACTGGAAAAGCGGGAACATAGCATGTGCAAGGCATCCCATAGCTTAGAACATAGCTGATGCTGGCAAGTGAAGCCTTATTGTCTTGGATAACAGAAGCCATGACATGACCTAACCACAGATCTGTCAGACGATAACATTACGAAATACATTCAACTAGACATTTAGACCTGCCCTCTTAGAGACAGCTGAATGTACTGAGAGTCAAACAAAATGCCAAAAGAACTTCTGAAGTCCACACCAAGTAGAAACACATGCTCTTTTAACACTACGGAGAAGGACCTAAGAAGAAGGATATTGGCAAACTATAGAACAACTGCCTCATTAAGGTGGAATTACATCAGCAATTTAGGAAGGAACTAGGAAACCACTTTGTAAAACTTGGTATACAGTTTTATCAGCCATTACAACCTGAAATACTTTATAAAATGAAATCATCATTAGACTAGTGCTTTTATCAATTAGTTCAAAAGGTGCTTTCAACAGCATCGTCAGGATCAGGACATTGTCCTGTGACCATTAGGGTGTTGGTGCATTTGAAATTCCTTAGACTAAAGCCTTGTGACTTGGGCTGTAATCAAACCTTGAGCTGGTTCACAGTGGACTTAAAAGGCCACAAATTTAACAGGTATGAAGTTAGTTTCAACAGATTTAAACCAACGAATGCTATCACACAGTGTACATGGGGCACTCAGAAGAGTCCATATGAGTCCACCACAACAAACAATTTCCCAATTTTTGTGTCCTTGTGGTAGACACTTCCTGAGAAGACAAGACTATCCACACAATCTAAGAATCATCATCATGTCTCTGGAGCTCTACTCTGCAGCAATCGGGAGAATGGTTCCTGTGTCACGAAGATTTGGCCAATTAAGTTAGATTATATTTTCATTTTACAATTGCTGTTACAAAAAAATAGCTGAAGAACAAGGCTTTGGTGCTTCTTTAAAATGTAAGAATGGTTTGTCACAGGACTGATTCAAGCTGACATGTTCACAATGTTAAATGTAATGTGAATAAATTCATTCCTTTCCCGTTCGTGCACATCATTATGGTTACAGTATACAGTTTTCAATAATACATAAGCATATTTTTACAAACATTTAAAAGGCCAAAGCCTTTTTTCTGCCCCACTTATTCAGATAAGCAATAAAATAGGCATCAAGTGGTCTTTTTTGGCTTTACAAGAGTCGACTAAAGTCAAAACAGATTTTAAACTGTGGACTAAATTTAAGTGCAGAAATACTAGCAACTAATTTCATGGCTAACATATTTAGACTCTTACCTTCTTCATTTCCAGCAGGCTGCTTAATGAGAGTATCAAGAGCCCTGCTATAATCTTCCAAAATCCAAAAAGCCATACTTCGTAGAAAAGGGTCACAATGCATGTTTGATGAGCTCTCCTTACCAGAAAAGGCACTTCCCAAAATTCTCTTCTGCAGTATGGACTTATACATGCTAGATACTTCAAACTCTGACTCATAAAGCCTTGATATTACAAGAGCCAGCTGAATGTCACCCAATTTTTCAAGGCAGACCTAATTAAAAAACAACACATTTTTTAAGAGAGACTAAATATTCATTTCTCCTTAGGTTAAAAGGCCACCACCAAGAATACATGATTTTATGACAGGACAAAAATGTGAAATGAGCCTGCTGAAAATATGGTTTCACTGAAAGTGTGAATTTTTTGCTCAAATCTGACAGCAAAAAACAAAAAAATGTGATGATAGCAAAGTATCACCCAGTAATGTATGCAGGGTTTAGAGTTCCTGCATATAATTTACCCTCCATACATTCACTCCATACAATCTTCCAGCATGATGCATCTGGCTGGACAAACTGTGCTTGACACGATGTTGTCATAATAGCATTTGCAGAATTTTGACATGAAATTGTACTTTTGATTCACAGGAGACTTCAGATAGCTAGTGAGATGTACACACAACACTTCATCAAGTTGTCCATGCTGTCCAATAAACTATACTAGACAAAACCCTACACCCTCACTTTCCACCAACCTCCCTCCTCACTATTCAGCCAGATGGCTTTTTTCCTTGTGAAGGGATCTCTATGCTCTGGAGCCAGACTACAGCAGCACCCAAGGACCCTCCCAGATCCAGCAACCTCCTGGATTTCCTTACGATAGATCACTGAAAGCTTAAAAGCAACAGTTATTGAGCAGACTCTCTACCAGTACTATTACTGAGAAATCAATTGTAGCTTTAACTTAGTATTAGGTGAGAAATGATAAAAACAAAAAACACATTCTTAAATTCAAGTGCAAAGTTCAGGAACAGTTGTGCATCAAAGCCTTATTAATGACACGAAAAAGTAAAAATAAATAAAAAACAATTTTACACTATGTAAGAAGCTTTTCAATAATGACCCAAAGGTGCAGTAATCACAAGATACAGATATAGAGAATTTCCAACAGTTGTGTCACACTAGATGACAAAATTTCAGATGCACTGTAAACATATTTAAGAAGATATCTGTAAAATATTAGAAATTACTACAATCATCATAAAATCAGGACTATTTAAACAAATAGAAGAATCTATTATTTTATTACCTCAACTGCATCCTTCAAGTGACCAGCCAACAAGAAAAATGCTGCAGAATGTTCAAAGCGCTGTTTGCCTAATAAAGAAAAAGCATTCTTTAACGCTGCTTTACGCCATCTATCTTCAGTAAAATTGTTTCCAAAGAACTGTGTCATCTTAGTTTCTTTTTGGGACCTGCAGATTTAACAAGATAGATGAGAAAAAAAATTGTTTAATATTGTTTAACATGGAAAAGTTCATTTGTCCCAAGACAGTTCTTAAAAATAAAGTATATTACATCAAAAACCTACACTAAAAGAAGATCAAGGTTGTAAAGTTGAGCACTCTAAAGTTAGGAAGTGACAGAATTAAGGATGCCATGTGACTTCAATTTAACCCTCTTGTGCATAAGCATTATGGTACAGTCTTTATGTATATGATCATATATTATTTTTTCCTCAAGACTCCTGGCCTCATTCAGTACACTCACAGAATAGTGCTCTGGAATGACTCAGGGTTGTGTAGTAGTGGATGAGGCTACTACAGATTTAAGAGACTAAACTTTAGCCATTCACTTTTGGAAATATTGACTACTATGTAATCTAACAACATGCAAGTTAGTCACTGCACATGTGCAGTACAGTTTTAGAATTTGTATCACACTTCTTAAGGCCCCAAATGTATAATTTTAAAAATATATTCTGGATTAAAATTGATATCCTGTACCTATTTTAAGATTAATCAAAATAATCTCAAACACACATTTTTAAATACCACAATGTGTGAATTGTGAATACATGCTGCTGAAACTGAAGATTTAAAAGGAAGAATGAATTCTGAATTATAGGAATGAAAGAACATGAACCAGGCAGTCTTTTTAAACATACAGAGATTTAAAGACTGAAGAGCATCTAAACATTTTTGGCTAAAATACTTGTGTAGCAAGATCCAGTAAAAAACAAAAATGAATACAGACTTCAGAAAACACATTATGATTACCGTAGTATATGTACATACCAATAAAAGGAATTTTTGGAACTTTTTTATTGCTTTTGAATAAAAGAGGAGAAATTATTTTTATCAACTGGACTGGACAATATGGAATTGTATTTAAGAGCAAATATTTACAAATCTTAGAATTTATAAAGAACTGTTTTCTTGTATGTTTCCTACCTGTATAATCCCCAAATCACAGCCTTCTTTTTCATTGCAAGGTAAAAAATAGCTGCATCAAGTGGATCGTTGTTTCGTTGAAAAGCTGCTTTGGCTACCTGTGAATATATGGTGTTTTTGTTAAATTTGTCACAAATTTAAAAGTCATTCAAAAGCACTATCCCTAAACTGGTCTGACTTTCTTTAAAACTTGGTAGCAAATATGTACTACATATTATTTCTTGTCTTTAATTTACATTTTTTTATAAAAGGTAAGTTCAAGTCTTAGCAGCTTGTCAATTTCAAATGTAAATAGGTTTTTTTTTTAAGTAAATCTGCATTTAATTTAAATTTTAAAAATCCAATTTAAATAAACTCCCCCTTTTTTTAAATCATCAATTTTTGTCCACCCCGAGAAAAAGTAAATCATAGTGGGCCAAATTTCCAATATACTTGTCAAAGAAGTCCCACAAATATGCTTGTACAAATGCAGATTTGTGAAGGTCCATGTTAGGTGCTCTCAAAGTTTGGCTCATGTTGTATAGTAGAGGTTTGCATCTCCTAAACTTCCCTTGTTACTATAATGTTTGGTCTTCATAGATTTTAATGGAATCCCCTCAATATTGGTTGTTACCAGATTGTCCTATATCAAGCAGGCTAAACTGAGTCGCTAGATAGCATCATTCAAAAGAGGGGAGGGGACATGCATGCAAAGTTGTAGTTACCAGTTTTTCTATTAAATGCAAGTAATTTCAATTGGCTTCTGAGGGAAATGGTTTAACTTACTAAAATTTGAGGGCAATAGAAAGGGTTCAAGTGTGTGCTGAAGCAAATCAGTCAGGTCATATTGAACTGGATTATAGTGCAACAAAAGCTAGTCATTTCCCTAGATGACTACATCTTGTGTGACATAATTTAAGCTTTCATTAAAGCGATAATCAAGGACCAGACCCTCATGTGGTGAGAATCTCCACAGCTTCATAATGAAGCTATGCCCTTCTATACCAACTGAGGATCTGGCCTCATATCTATCCATATGGTGAACCAAATATAAACTGATGCACTGCTGTCCTCTTCAATCTGCAAACAGCCTGAGACAGGTATGAAACACTACTATTCATGTAAACAGAATATTAAATAAGCACAGTAGGCTTAGACCTAAGTCTCAATGTTTACCATTTCACTGATACAAAGCTTGCAAGGTATAGGAGCCATTATGAAAATTATGGGCACAGAATGTTAGGAAATGTGATATTAGGGTCTAAATAAATTTTCCTTAGACAGTTCCATAGGATCCATGCTGCCCCTAGCTTCCAGTGTCCTGCAGAGCTTCCCACTGATAGCAGACTTACCTTCCCATCTCATTCGTATTTTTCACCTGCAGTTCTCAGGAAGCAGAGACTGTAGAAAAATATCTGCACCACTTTGGTGCCCTGAACATACTATCTATAGATGTTAAACTCACAACAAAACAAGAATATAATTATGCACAGGCATGCAAGTGAAAGAAAAAACATGTTTCCTAACTAACTGAACATACAAGTAGATTTATTTACACTCCATTTGTTAAAGTAATAAATAACGTGTAAGTTGAGCATTCATACCTCATTAATACATGTTCTCATGGCAGATATAAAGTAACTTAACAGTGCCTTTTTGTGTGTGCTGGATTTGCCACAATGACAAATCACTTCCATACTGTGTTCCGTCACTTAACAGTCACTGCATGTGCCGAAGTCAAGCGAGGCTCTTGTGCTAAAAATTACTTGACTGGTTGACTCCAAATACTGAACGTTCAATAATAAGACTTTGCACAGTTTATTGGGACATTTATACTCCCTCACAGTGCAGAATTAATTAAAAACAAATATTTCTATAAGATGAAGATGAGCCTAAAAGTCACAGAAGCATAGAAATGTAGCGCTGGAAGAGACTTTGAGACATCAAGTCCAACCCTCAGCACTAAGACAGGATCAAGTAAACCGAGACATCATTAACAGGTGTTTGTCCAACCTGTTCTTAAACACCTTCAAAGATAGGGATTCCACTACCTCCCTTGAAAGCCTATTGCAGAGTTTAACTGCCCTTATAGCTAGAAAGTTTTTCTAATATCTAACCTAAGGGCTGGTCTACACTAGCCCCCAAGTTCGAAGAAAGATACGCGACTTCAGCTACGTGAATAACGTAGCTGAAGTTGAAGTATCTTATTTCGAACTTAAAAGTACTTACCCCTGGTCGACACGGCAGCGCGCAGGCTCCCCGGTCGACTCCACCTGCTTCGTTCGCAGAGCAGGATTACCGGCGTCGATGGGGGAGCACTTCCTGGTTCGATTTATCGCGTCTAGACAAGACGTGATAAATCGAACCCAGAAGATCGATCCGACGCCTCTGACGCAGCAGGTATGTGTAGACTAGCCCTAAATCTCCCGTGCTGCAGATTAAGCTCATTATTTCTTGTCCTTTAGAACTTGAACCACTTCTTTCACAAAATGCAGTGAAATTCAACACTTAAATCAGTAAAGTGACAACAAATGAAGCCAATCCCCCCATGCCCTCTCTATGGTAAAAAAAAAAAAAATTCACATCCTTCAGGAAGCACTGAAAATTTTTCTCCATCCCACCGTTGTTAAATTCTTGACCCTTAAGGCCCTCTAATCATAGCATTCCTGTAACTGAATAAGAGTTAACAGGAGGCTAGTGTTTTCCAACCATTTTCGTATAAGGAAACTGGGTAGCATAATTATTCTAGGTCATGAATAACTGGTAACATGATGTAAGCTCATTTGTTTTCAGTAAACTATATTTACCTTTTCTATGCATCTGCGCAAACTATGGATATTCCGAACCCACCATCCTACACCCATAGCTCTGAGTTCTGACCAGGTCAGATCCCCTTTCTGCACAGCAGGGAGCATGTTCAGTAGTTCTTCTTCTGCTACCGAATGAAATGCCCAGGCAAAGTGACGAGTAGACAAGCCTATACAATAATCCACAAAGGAAAAAAGTGCTCGTTCAGTGACAACAAAACCTGAAAAACAAACTGCATGTTCAGAAGATTTTGTCTTTGATTTTAAACTGTGAAAGTACAAGACCATAAACTTGGTACGCATTAAAACAACTGCAGCCTTGCATTCCTAGGTTACATATATGTGAAAGTTCATTACTGTCTTTCAAATGGACAACCCATTTATTATTCACTTATAAACTGGCCATTTCTAGTTCATGGACAATAGATGTAATGACCAAAATATAAATAACTACTAAACACAAATATCTGCAGAAAAATGCCCTTAAAGATAGCTAGTGGCAATGTCATACCTATGTGAAATTTTGCATATTTAATGAAGTGAAATTTACCAAAAATGTCAGAAAGTTTAGCTTAATTTTGATTAAATGCTAAATTCCAAGGAAAACTAAAAATACTGACATGTTCAGTACAAAGTTTCTTTTCCCCTTTCCTCTTTTTTTTTTTAAAAAAAATCATGCCAAGTTTTAATGTCTAAATTGTAAACATTCTGGGGTTTTATTTCTCCTGAAAAAATCAGCTTCTCAGCACTTCATCAACTTCAAATATAAGAAGTCAAATTTGGAAACTGCTTTCAGGAAACAAGCTTTTGTAATCTTTTGGCACCAAGTATTATTTACCAAAGCAAAAAGGAAACGTATAAAATTCTTTCCTAATGGAGCATTTTTACAGATAAAAAGGACTGTAGCTACAATATGGTCATAGTTGGTTTTTTCAAGTTTTATGCAGCATCAAGCAAATACTTCCATTTGGCTTGATGAAATGTCTAAATACCCTTTCACTTTCATGAAATACACTGTCATTTTTATTTTAAGACAGAACTACATCAAATAGACCCATCAGAGAAATTTAGTATGACATAGTACAGGGGCGCTCAACCTTTTTCTTTCTGAGGCCCCCCCAAACATGCTATAAAAACTCCATGGACCACCTGTGCCATAACTGGTTTTCTGCATATAAAAGCCAGGGCCGGTGTGAAGGGGCAGCAAGCAGGGCAATTGCCCAGGACCCCATGCCACGGGGTTTACAGTGAAGCTAAGTTGCTCAGGGCCCCAGACTTCAGCCCCATGCAGTGGGACTTTGGTTTCTGCCCTGGGCCCCAGCAAGTCTAACACTGGTCCTAATTGGCAAATGCCCTGAAACTGGCTCACGGACCCACAGGAAGCCCCAGACCCCTGGTTGAGAACCACTGACATAGTAGTACTCCTTCAAGTCTTATGTTCTGATGTGGTTTGAACGAAGTGAGTTTGAATTCAGAGTTCTAATCATATTCTGTGCCTGTACAGTCAATTTAGCATACACTTTCTAAAACTACCTTGCTGCATTTCAACATTCAGAATAATCTATTGTGTAAGTTTACTTCTGACTTTGCTTATTTTCTTTAAGTATCATCAGGACCTACAAACTTATATCACATTTAGAAAAAAGCAGTATTGTTATGTTTAAGTTGCAGGTAACCTTCAGCATGTTAAGCTACTGGATCAGCCATATCTGTATTCAGTTCAGAGCTGTGCTCAACTAGTAAGTTTACACATGAATAACTCACTAACCCAAACATTACTGAAAACCGGAAGTTACGTTCAATCGTGGTTTGTTTTACAGAGCTCATCAAGAGGTACAATCTAAACCAAGACTGTTGAAGACATTTTTTTAAAAAAATAGAGTCTTTGCATTTGGCCAGTCCTTAGCAAATAGGTCTTGCCTCTTTAACGCCAATAGGATTCTACTTTAAGTACAAAGCCAAACGTTTTTGTTTTAAAGAAGTTCAGCACCCAACGGCCTTGCAAAGTGGCAATTTTCAAGTAGGTGGCACCAATGACACTCCCGAGTTAAATAAATACTATAAATATCTGCTTAAGTCAATTCTGTAAAAATATCTATTTGATCTTTTGAAGTGCATTTTATACTGTACGTTACTGTTCAGACCGTAATAGTGTTAGATGCTACAATGTATATGAAAGTACTACTACAGCTTGTCCTTTTTTGTTTTAAACTTGATATAAAAAATTAAACACACCATAAGAAATACTGAAGTTGTGAAAGCTATATATGAATTTTATCCAAGAAAAATTGCAATTAAACATATGTAAAGAATATTATAGAACTGAAAGTAGTTGCTGAAAATGATCGCTATAATCACCAATTTAAAAAAAATCAGTTCAAGTTTGGTGATTTATTCTAGCAGCACTGCTCCTCAGCAGAAGATTGCTGGAAGCATGGAAATAATTTAACTCGATTATGGGTAAAATTTTCCAGAAGCAGCAAAAGTGACTTAAATAGCCTAAAACCCATTTTCAAAAGTGACTTAGATACTTCAGCTCCTAAGTCACTACAATGTTTTCTGAAAATTGTTACCCTATGTTGTGAATCTCTCATGCTAAAATAAATAAGCACTAAAATGAACTGAACTATACAATGTTCAAATAATGTCTTGTCATATTGTTCATTTCTAAACAAAGCTCTTTCCAGTATTTTATAACAGAAATTCATAAAAGAATATCTTTACCCCATAGAGATTAATCAAGAAGCATGCACATAAGTTAACAAACACCTATGTTTACTCTTCAGCATGAGCATGCACAGGGCTTGCAAGGCAAATGAGCTGTTAGGACTTACTGCAATTCTCTCATACTACAATTCTGAATGTATTTCAAGTCTGCATGCATACATCTAATAGATAGCAATCCTTTAAATTGTTAAATCACACGAACACTGTCAAAAAAAAAAATCTATGGAGTTACCTTGGTGAAGTAGCTGGGCTCGATGGACAGGAGGAAGTGAGGTTGTCAGAAATGTGTGCAGCTGAACAGCCAGAAGGAATTTTAAGCCACATTCATCAAGCGTTTCTCCACCTATAAATAAAAAACTGGAGTCATCTTTTCACTGAAAGAAAATACATATGAAAGAAACTTGAAAAAATGGAAAAGGACTATAAATAGCTCTCTGATTTTTCTTTACTAGACCATTGTATGATGTCACATTTAAAAAAGAGCTCATGAATTCAGTGATTTATTCAACTCTTAATCCCCAAACTAAGATTCTAGTGACATAAGGAAAAGGCAATCTCTGGGTGGACTAGTGACAAAAAAGGATGCATGCCCAGAGCAAGTTATGCTTCGCAGAGTAATCTAGAACTCTAAGAAAAATCATACGTTCCCTATTCTTTCAATCAGTAACTAAAAACAATATGCTGCTTATTGTACCAAAGTATTATACAACTATTTTGTTGGATAGAGGGAAAAAGCTTGGTTGATAAAGGAAAGTGCATTCGTATGACGGTGAGAGTTAATTTTTCAGGAAGAAACACTTCTGATTGTTTCTTTAGATTTAAACAATAGAAACCACACAAAAAGCTCTTTGGATCCTAACAATTGGATTTATAATCTAACTGTAGCTACCCAACAGTGAACCAACCCCCATCTCATCCTCACCTAACCCACAAAGAACTCCCATACAAATAATGAATGAATTCAGCTAGTCATTACATCACAGCTGCAAAATAACCTTAGTGCCCCAGGAACATACCCTCAAACCTTCCCAAAAAGCCTATTAATTTCAGCCCCCCTTCTCCCAGCATGCCTCGAAGGTCATGTTTGGATTATTTCTGACCAAGGGCAAAGCAAATCTCAGCGTCTTGGGACCCTCACAGTGAACACAAATGGTTCATGATAATATCAGTCAACAATGACAAATAAATGAAAATACGTCCAAAGTTCATAACTTAATTTCTGTAACAAAAATGTTAAGAAGTTTGCAATTTTAAAAAAAAGGACCATTTACCTAAACAGCAGATGGTAAAATCTTGTTTGATAGTACATCATACTAGTACAATTGAATATTTAATACACTTATCTGGAAAGACATTTGCAAGACAATAAAAATCCTTACAAAAAGGCTTGTGAATTACAAGAGTACTGCTTATCACTTAAAATATATAGCTTACCCTGGTTTCTGTCTCTGCTTTCTCCAATATCAGTACTGGTAGTGGCAATTGTATCTGCTAAAGCCATCAATGACATTTGCTCCATCCTGGTGAGACCTGGTAAGCTAGAATGCAGCAAGTGACGAGAAAGAACTTGGGCATGCTCTGGTCCAAAGTAAGTTGGGCTGTACTGAGAAAGATCAATAACCTTTGGCTTTGTATTATCTTCATCTGCTTCAAACACGGTAAGATCATCTGTATTTAGGCTGGAGTTTTGAAAAAGATCTTCATAATTTTCATCTGGTAAACCATTTTGTTTATTTAAGGTATTTTGATTGTTGGATTTCTCTAAACAAAAATGTGAGCAGTCATCATCTGCAGCAAGCAATGCGTACAAAGGAAGTGGTGGAACAGAGTCTATTTCTGTATAGTCTGTATTCTCAGTTTTGTTGAATGTCTTGGGGTCTCTTGCAGTGCTTCCACTAGCACTAATTGTAAGAGATCTAAGTCGCCGATCATGATTAGGTTCAGATTCATTTATAGCAACAACTTCCCCAGCAATACATTTAACCAAATGAGATAGGATGGCTTTTGCTCTACGTACTTTACCAAGGTCCATAAGCTCTAGAAGCTGGAAAGGGTGGTACTGAGGTAAAGTTGGACATAATGCATGAGCTGCTTCAAAAAGACCAGAATCTTCCATTTCCACGGACAGATCAAATGCAGTTCTTTTTCCACTAAGTTTCTGTGCAAGACTTGTCATGGATCTGGTTAAGGTTCGCTTTGGTGGATGCAGGCCAGAACCAGCCGACTGGCTTTGTTTCATCAAGCTAGTGATAGATGGTGTGCTTCCACTGTAAGAATCAGTCGTAACGGACTCTTGTTTTGAAGGAGGCTGCCACTGACAATAAACATGCATTTCACAATCCATCCCAACTACAAGGATGCCATCACGTACCCAAGATAAAGAAACTGGCAAAGGAAGTGATCCTTCTACTGAAGAAACCAAATCCACGCAGCGTAGCAGTACAAACCTACAAAGGGATATAACTTTTGCATTTTCCCACAGTGGCAATGCAGACATCTCCTTACTACTTTGGTCATGCATGTTCCCAGCCAGTTGGCCAAACATATAAAGCTTTGATCCAATTCCTACTGTTAGGATATGTGATCCATCTTCCCTAGACATCCAGTCTAAGTGAACCAAGTGCTTTGTGCTGGGCAGAATACTCTCATTATTAGATAAATAAACTTCTTGTTTATTGTATGCCACTAAATTACTGTCAATGCTAATGGCAGAGTCCAACATTGTGCTTATTTCATCTAAATGAAGAGTCTGTTCCAGAATCCAACATGATCCTCCTGTAGATTCACATTCAAAAATACTAACATGCATCATGAAATCTTGAGAACAGCGACTATTTTTAGATGTCATCTGCTTGTATGCTACAGCTAACCTATTTGTATGTGCACAACTAACTTCTATTGGCCTGCCTGGAACACTCACAGCACTACTACTAAGAAGTCCATCCTCAACAAGTAATGGCCACTCTTCCCATATATATGTAACATTACTATTTACAGTATATTCTGATGTGGAAGAAACCACTGACTCAGGAGTCACTCTGCATCTCCAGAACCTAACTTTTCCATCTGAGCAAGAAGTTGCCAGTAGATACGGGGCATGACAAACTGGATATACGGAAGAGGAACTCAGGTGGCCTAAAATTGAAACAGAAGAAAAACAAACAAACCAAGTTTCACATAAGGGTCAAATAATAAGTAATCATACATAAGATTTTTTTAAAATAAAAGTGTCAAACTAAATTCACTCAATTAAAGCCAATACAGTTTGGTTTTGGTTCATTTTACAAAAGTATCTAGTACCTATTATTTTACTGACACAGAATAATGATTACAAGGATTGAGAGAGAGAAGAGGTGAAAGGAACAAGTTGAACACAATTCTACAGCGACACATGGGCGGGCGGGGGGAGCGGGAACCTATGGAAACAGGTCCAGTTAAATGTTTAAAATTATTTCACATCTCTGAGTTTTTAAAATTTCAATCTCCAATATGAATGGAAAGAAGCATTATATAAACAGTAGCTTGTGACTCCAGATATGTTACGTAATAAAAGCAAATTTTTATATCGACAACACGGATAATCAGTGTTGGAACCTGATGACACAAAAGATATGGATCATTTGAATTATAAGCTCCAAAATAAACTGTGTACTAGTGACAAGCCATGAGATGGATTTAAAGCCCTTTAATTAAAAATAGATTTCTCTGTCCATGTATATACATGGATCCATACCCCTCTTCCCCAGTGGTCACCAGAGAAACTCAGACATGCTGCAGCTCCTAGATCTCTGAACATAGCTGGAGCTTTCGTGTTGTTTCATGCTGTTGTATTTTCATAATCCATCTATGTGAAATCACACAATTATGAAGAGACAAAGAGTCCTGTGGCACCTTATAGACTAACAGACGTATTGGAGCATAAGCTTTCATAGGTGAATACATCCGACGAAGTGGGTATTCACCCATGAAAGCTTATGCTCCAATACGTCTGTTAGTCTATAAGGTGCCACAGGACTCTTTGTCGTTTCTACAGATCCAGACTAACACGGCTACCCCTCTGACAATTATGAAGTGCACATACTTCACACTGCAATCCAGTATTATATACTAGCTAACTCAAAACAGTTCCCAATAAAGGGTCTGAATATCCTAAGTAGTCTTCATAGGAGATGTTAAGTCCATCAACATACATTATATTAAAAAATAAAGCCCATTTTCCAGACAAAACACATTTCACTACTCAGGACTGCATATAGCCTTTTAGTTACAGAAATCCTTGGTCTAGAGCAGGGGTCTCAAACTCAAATGACCACGAGGGCCACATGAAGATTAGTACATTGGCCCAATGGCCGCATTACTGACACCTACCCCCACCGCTGCCCTCAGCCACGCCCCCACTCCACCCCTTCCATGAGGCCCCGTCCCTTCCCCCGAAATCTCCACCCCAACTCTGCCCCCTCCCTGCCCCCAGGGGGTGCAGGAGCGGTGTGGGGTGTGGTGGGGGCTCAGGGCAGGGAGTTAGGGTGTGGGGTGCAGGAGCAGTGCGGGGTGCGGCAGGGGGTCAGGGTGCAGGGTGCGGCAGGGGGCTCAGGGGAGGGGGTCCGGGTGCAGGAGTGGTGTGGGGTCCGGCAGGGGGCTCAGGGCAGAGGGTAGGAGTGCGGCAGGGGGTCAGGGTGCAGGAGGGGTGCGAGCTCTGGCCCAGCACGCACTGGTGGCAGGCTGCCTGCCTGCCCTGCACTCCCCCCCACGCTGCTCCACGAAGAGGCTGGAACCTGGGGGAGGAGGGGCACAGGGGTCTGTGTCACTGTTGCATCCAGGCACCGCCCCCAGCAGCTCCCATTGGCCATGGTTCCCCGTGGCCAATGGGAGCTTCTGGGGGCAGTGCCTGGATGCAACAGTGACACAGACTCCTGTGCCCCTCCTCCTGCAGGTTCCAGGAGCTTGCTGGAGCAGCGCAGGGGCAGGGCGGCCAGGCAGGAGCCTGCCCTGCCCCCAGTGCACGTTGGGTCAGAGCCGCTGTACATAAATCCTGGGCGGGGGGGCCACGGGGAGCTCGAGGGACGCAGAAAATAACCCCGCGGGTCGCATGTGGCCCGCGGGCTTGAGACCCCTGGTCTAGAGCAACATTTTTCACTGACTAGCTTTGGCAGGAGCTGTTCTGTTGCAGCATTTGGGCCCCAGGAGTAAAAACCAAAATTTTATAGGATGATGTATTTTAGTATTCCTTTGAAATCTGTTTTCCACGTATTCTTGAGTTCACAAGGTATTTGTTAAAGTCTAACAACCCTGGAAACTCATGGAATACAGAATACCAAGATTTGTACTAGTTCTTTCCTTCTTCTAAAATTACAGACCTGCTGATGGTTTAACACTTATTATTTCCACTCCTTCTGGTAAATTCAACTCTTGACTATAAACCATTTCTGAAGAGAGAGTCAGACGACTGGTACTTTGAAGGTTTGCTCTACAGGCCCGATATTTCTGTGTGAAGGGAGATTGGATCTTCTCTGGATCCGGAGAGGAAGAATATAGCTCTTCATGATGTGACGCTGCTTCAGCTACATTTGAGTCTATTTTTTCATCTAAAAAAAGAGTTTGCATTGTTAAGTGAAAGTTATCATAACATATGACAATTGTTTTATGAAAAACACAGCTGTCACTGAACCAACAAGAGGGGATACAATTTTAAACTTGGTTTTGGTAAGAAGTAAGGATATCATAAAAGAGCTGGTTGTAGGACACAACCTTCAATTGAGTGATCATGAGTTGATTCAGTTTAAATGTAATGGCAGGTAACCAAAAACTGGTCACCAACTCTAGTTTTTTACTTCAAAAGGGAAGACTTTGGGAAATTAAGGAAATTAGTTGAAGAAGTCAACAGGACTGAACAGCTCAAGGACTTAAATGTGGAGCAGGCTTGGAATTTCATTCAAAATCAACCATACAACAACTATCTGCAATTTGCATCCCAAGCAAAGGGGGCAGAGGGGAACTGTAGGAAGAGACGTGGCTGGATGAATAACCACTTCAGAAAGATTATTAGGAGTAAGCTGAGAACATATAGGGATAGGAAAAAGGAACTGATTTGCAAAGAACGCTACATCTTGGAGGATAGAAAATACAGGAATAAAGAGAATTGCTAAAAGTCAAGCTGAACAAGCTCTTGCCAAGAAAATTAAAAAAATAAGAGGAAAAGATTTTGGTAGTTATATAAATAAAAAGAATAAGCAAGGATGAGATTAGGCTGTTATTCAGTGCCAACGGGATGGATATTAAACGGGATGGACCAAAAACTGAATGAATACTTTACCTCATCTTTCAAAAATGATAATATTGAACATGCACATAAAGGCAGAATGACTGATGGAAACGAGTGTACAGAAATTAAAATTGCCACATCAGAGGTGCAAGAAAAACAAGTTTAATGCACTCAAACTGTGGGGACTACATAATTTCCACCCGAGAATACTGAAAGAACTGGCACATGAGATTGCTAGTCCAATAGATAGATTTATTAAAAACCCTTGCATTCAGAGGCAACAACATATGACTGGACAATAGCTAATGTCTTACCTATATTTAAGAAAAATAAAAAAGTGATACAGATCTGTGATCCTGATCTCAGTATTATGCAGGGCTTTAGAACAAATTGCAAAGGAAAGAATAATTAAATTCATGGAGGTACAGGGGATGTTATGCAACATGGGTTTACCAAAGGTAGATTTTGCCAGACCTCAACCTGATTTCCTTCTTTGAGAAAATAACTGACTTTTAAAATGTTAGATAAGGGAAATGCAGTAAATCTAATATACTTGGATGTCAGCAAAGTAAAGCCAAAGTACCACATGGGAAATTATTAGTTAAATTAGAAAATATGGGGATTAGTATAAGATTTTTAAGGTGGACAAGGAACTAGATAAAGGGGAAAAGGCAATGGATTGTTCTGAAAGTGAACTATCAGGCTGGGTGGGGGTTACTAGTGCAGTTCCTCAAAGATCAGTCTTGGGACCAATCTTATCCAATACTTTTATTAATGACTTTAGCACAAAAAAACAGGAGTGCTAATTAAATATGCTCATGATACAAAGTTGGGAGGCATCATCAATATTGAGGAAGATCAGAATATTGTACAGGAAGATCTGGATGACCTTGAAGACTGGAGTGATGGAAATGGGCTGAAATTCAACAGTACAAAGTGCAAACCCCTGCACTTAGGGTCTAAGAGTAAGAATTTCTGCTGCAACCTGAGGGCTTATCAGTTGGGAGCAACTGAGGAGAGAGATCTGGGTGCACTGGTAGATCACAGGATGACTGAGTCACCAACATAATGCAGACATGAAAAAGGCAAATGTGATCCTAGCCTGTACCAGGCAAGGTATTTCCAGTAGAGATAAAGTACTACTAATGCCTCTGAAAGAGGTAATGACCTAAGACCTCTTTTGAATATGGTGTTAAATTCTGGTCACCCATGTTCAAGAAAGATAAATTCAAACTGAAATTTTGAAACTGAAAAATTCAAACTGAAAAATTGAATTTCCGCACTGCTCCAAGGTTCTATTTTTACCCCCAGGCAGTTCCAAGCAGAGAAGAGTTATTGAGGATGATCAGGGGAACTGAGGGCCTATTTTAGGAGTGTGGCCAGTTTAGTCTAGCAAGGATAATATGACTGTTCTCTATAAACACCTCGGGGGAGAGGAAAGGGTGAATAGCTATTTATTGTCCTGCTATACTGAAAGGAGGACAGGACACACATGACATGGTTTTAATCAGGCTGCAATTATTATTATTATTATATTAGATGTCTAGGACTACCCATCAAATTAAAATATACAGTGCAGGTAACTCTGTGTTCGATATCTACCCGGGGGGACTTTTGCCACCCCCCTCTTTTTTTAATCCAGGTTCCCCAGCCAACCCATTGCTGGGACCTTACCATTCCCTCCACCCCTGAACGAGGATTAATGCAGGCAATAAGAAAGGGCGGCTGGCTTCCTGCTGTATCACTCATAGGAACCCGAACCCCCTCATTCCACTCCTTTAACAAACACCACCTTTTTAAGCCCTTTACCAAACCATTTATCTGGTTACTGTATACCTCCTCTATGGAGTACTTGCACTGGACATCTGCCCCACACTTACATAATGAGTTGCAACATCATAGCTTAACTCCCTTCTCTACTCACAACAACAAAGCCCTTCCTGAACCCACTGTGGGGAAGGCAAATAACCTCCCTCCTCCCCACATTCTAATTCACTTAAAACTTATTTTTAAACCCTCAGCATTAATGCAGTCTACCATTCATGATTTAGAACTAAATACATAAAAAACCTGAAGAAATTTTGTTCTACCATTTCTGAACTAAGGAGCAAAAGTAGTCTGAATCCCCACCACTAACAACCTAAAACTGCTGAATGGATTTTTCTCAACTACTAACAAAAATAAACACAGTTTGGACTAAGACTAAGCATAAAAAGATCCAGAGCAAAAAGAAAATGAGAGACCTTTCAGTAAGAAAGAATAAGTTGTGATGGAAACCCAAAAGTAACTGCTGATTGCTTTTTAGACAGTAGCTTCTTAAATATCTGAACAGTAAATACAGTTTTAAAAATAGGAGGAATATCAGACAGTTACAAATAACTGAAGTTTAACAATATTTTACATCATAAACAAAAGGACTTACCCACTGAGACTGGAACCGACTTCAAGTGTAAGTTCCACATGTGTAATAATGAGCGACTTTGAGTGTATTCAATTACTATTAAGTAAAATTTTTCAGAGAATCCATTTTGCAGGTTTCCTGTTGAAATTTAAAGTAACAAAGTTTTTAGTGAAACACCGAGTGTAGCAATAGTTAGTTACTTTTTTCCCTCCTCCACTATATAACTATAGGCATTAGTGCCTTTACAATTAAAAAAGTATAAAGATTGCAAGTAGTCAGCATCTTATACAGAAAATGGTTCTTCTGTTTATTTAGTTGTGGGTTTTTTTGTTCCCTCTCTGATCCTGTTACACTGGTCTACAATTTTTGAGAAGTCGTCTGCTTCAGAGATAAAATGTGCTATTTAGTATGTATTTTGATGTGCTGAATTCAAATATGACAATTAAAACAACTGATTGGCTACTGTTTCTAAGATATTTAAGTTTTTACATTTTATGTCTATGTATATTGTGTAGATAGTAGAGTTTTAATCATAAATTGTAAACCTAGGTCTTTTCATGTGTTTATGGTTGCTTTACATGATACTATTTCACCTGTCCTGTTTATGTAACACTTTAAAAATCAGCAAAGGGGTTATATAAATACAATTTATTATGAAACAAAAGGCAAAAAACTATTATGTACATAGTTTAGTCCTATTCAGTGTCTACTCGGCGCTTCTTGGCTTGTCTCTTGTATTCATGAAATGGAGCATCTTTTGTCACTGTCCAGCAATAGTCTGCAAGCATTGATGGGCTCCATTTGCCCTGATAGCGTTTCTCCATTGTTGCAATGTCCTGGTGAAATTGCTCGCCGTGCTCGTCGCTCACTGCTCCGCAGTTCAGTGGGAAAAAAAATCTAGATGAGAGTGCAAAAAAATGTATCTTTAGTGACATGTTGCAACCAAGGCTTTTGTATGCCTTGAGGAAGTTTTCCACCAACAACCTGTAGTTGTCTGCCTTGTTGTTTCAGAGAAAATTTATTTGCCACTAACTGGAAGGCTTTCCATGCCTTTCTTCCTTGCCACACAGTGCATGGTCAAATGCATCATCTCGAAGAAGTTCACGAATCTCAGGACCAACAAAGACACCTTCCTTTATCTTAGCTTCACTTAACCTTGGAAATTTTCCATGGAGGTACTTGAAAGCTGCTTGTGTTTTGTCAATGGCCTTGACAAAGTTCTTCATCAGACCCAGCTTGATGTGTAAGGGTGGTAACAAAATCTTCCTTGATTCAACAAGTGGTGGATGCTGAACACTTTTCCTCCCAGGCTCCAATGAATGTCGGAGTGGCCAATCTTTCTTGATGTAGTGGGAATCTCTTGCACGACTATCCCATTCGCAGAGAAAACAGCAGTACTTTGTGTATCCAGTCTGCAGACCAAGCAAAAGAGCAACAACCTTCAAATCGCCACAAAGCTGCCACTGATGTTGGTCATAGTTTATGCACCTCAAAAGTTGTTTCATGTTGTCATAGGTTTCCTTCATATGGACTGCATGACCAACTGGAATTGATGGCAAAACATTGCCATTATGCAGTCAAACAGCTTTAAAACTCGTCTTCGATGAATCAATGAACAGTCTCCACTCATCTGGATCGTGAACGATGTTGAGGGCTGCCATCACACCATCGATGTTGCAGGCTACAAGATCACCTTCCATGAAGAAGAATGGGACAAGAGCCTTTTGACAGTCAAGGAACATGGAAACCCTATCATCACCTGCCAGGAGATTCCACTGCTGTAGTCTGGAGCCCAAAAGCTCTGCCTTACTCTTGGGTAGTTCCAAATCCCTGACAAGGTCATTCAGTTCACCTTGTGTTCTGAGGTGTGGTTCAGAGGAGGAGGATGGGAGAAAATGTGGGTCCTGTGACATTGATGGTTCAGGACCAGAAGTTTCATCCTCTTCCTCGTCTGACTCAAGTGAGAATGATTCTGGTGCATCAGGAACCGGCAGTCCTTCTCCGTGGGGTACTGGGCGTATAGCTGATGGAATGTTTGGATAATGCACAGTCCACTTTTTCTTCTTTGACACACCTTTCCCAACTGGAGGCACCATGCAGAAGTAACAATTGCTGGTATGATCTGTTGGCTCTCTCCAAATCATTGGCACTGCAAAAGGCATAGATTTCCTTTTCCTGGTCAACCACTGGCGAAGATTTGTTGCACAAGTGTTGCAGCATATGTGTGGTGCCCACCTCTTGTCCTGATCTCCAATTTTGCAGCCAAAATAAAGGTGATAGGCTCTCTTAACCATAGTGGTTATACTGCGCTTTTGTGATGCCAAAGTCACTTCACCACAAACATAGCAGAAGTTATCTGCACTGTTCACATAAGTACGAGGCATCTCTGCTCACTTTGGCTAAACAGAAATGTGTCCCTTTGCAAAATCAAACACTGACAAGTAAGAGAGCATGACACTATGATTTCTAGAGCTGATATAGGGCAATTTGTTCAGCAGAGTGATGTAAGCTTCGTTATGATTGCATCATCCATGACTTCTAGGAATAACATGATGCAATTCATATCATGTATGACGCAATACCAGCTTCAGATTGCATCATTCATTGTTTTGCCTAAAAAGCAAGTACTGTCCAAACCCAGTCATAGATTTATTCATAGATCCAGTCAAAGATGTATTTTAGTCATTTCTGGTTTAAATTGAGATCCCTTCCCTTTATAACTCACTTATCCTCTGCCATTCCCAAGTCAAGGGTCGTATATACTGACCCAATAGCATGTCTTGAAAACTAGAGCCAATCAACAATTTTAAGCATCATTTTCGTTCTCAGTGACCCAGAATTAGTAAAGTTTGACTACATTTATTTCAGAAGCATTTTGGCTGTAGAGCAGTGTTATTGAAAGGTTAAATGACAGTACTATCACTGATACAATACAACAAATTCAAGGGAAGAACACCACCAGCTATGTTTAAAATATTAAATCTATGCAACAGCTTTTATTTCTTACAGTAGTATACAAAGTGCTAGTGAGCAGCATTTTCATTTTTCAGGTTGAAAGCATTGTGAACTACACAACTGTATGCTCACTTCTTAATCGAGTATTATGGATAAAGAAGTGTTAAATGTAGGAACATTCACTGACTTCTGAGGCACTAGAAAAAAATGGCAGATTTTATACAAATTATTTACATCTAGTTTACAATTTACTTATGCTGTTACTAAAGCCAGCAGTCTGCAGATATACCATATCTTACACCTTAGCCCTTTTGGTCTTGTAGTTCTGTGGGCATGCAGTGGAGCAGTATTTAATTCCTTAATATATATATTTTATATATAATTTTTAGATACAAGTTTAAAAGGGAAGCTGTCAGACTTTTTGTAGAACCCTGTGTCCAAAGGAAGGGTTTAGCTGGTTGTAAGAATGATTGCTCATCAGCAAGGAGTGTTGGAAAGTCTTACAGCCACTTCACTTCCTAGTGTCCTTTGGCACCAGTCCCCTACCTTAACATTAAACATGGGACTCAGCTATCTGTCTTTCAGAATACCACAAAGTAGTATGGGAAGCTACACATCCTGCATCTCCCAGATACTGCATGAGGGCCTACTGTACAAAAGACTACTGTTTTCAACAAGTGCCTCTCTCTGTACTAAAAGCCATCAGTGTTACACAACATTTCCTACAGTATGCAAAGGGTACCTCTTGGTAAAATGCTTCCTTGTCTTAGACCAGGGGTCTCAAACACGCGGCCCCCAGTTACGTTCTGAAGTTCCACTGCCAGAACAACTGTCTGGCGGCTTCACGGTTTCTGAGAGGAAGGAGGGAGGAGCGGGAAGCGTGCACACGGGGAGGAGGGGGGGGGAGAAGAGGCGGGCCGCTGGGCTCCCCCCTCCCAGTTACGCCCTATGGCTGCCAACTCCCCTCACCCACCCCCACCCCCAGTTACATTCTGTGGCTGCCAACTCCCCTCACCCCTGCCCCCAGTTACGTTCTGTAGCTGCTAAGATCCCCATTCCCTCTGCGCTGCTCCAAGGTTCTATTTTTACCCCCAGGCAGTTCCCGCCGCCAGAACAGCTGTCTGGCGGCTTCGTGGTTTCAGGGAAGGAGGGGGGAGGAGGCAGAGAAGGGGCGGGGCCTAATGGAAGGGGTGGAGTGGGGGTGGGGCCGAGGGCAGCGAGGGTGCGGGGTCAGTGATGCGGCCCTCGGGCCAATGCACTAGTCCTCATGCGGCACTCGTGGTAATTTGAGTTTGAGACCCCTGCCTTAGACCCTTAGTCCATTTTCTCAAGGAAGAGGAAAGTAGTTTGCATTCTATTTGTAATTTTGTTCCATACATTTGAACTTGTATTCCAATAAAATCAAGCAGATCTTTGGCCTCAAAATATAACTGAAGTGCAAAAAGTCATCATCTCCAAACTAATCAATACCCCTTTGACACATTCTTCACCATGTTACTGAATTAAACAGTTAATACTTCTTTACCAGAGTCTGCTAAACAGTTGTTGTTCTCAGGTATTTTCTCCTCATCGTTATTCAAAATGAAGTCTTCTTGAAAAACATGAAGTAACTGTGTTTTTCTGCCATGCTAAATTAAAAGACAAACAGGAAATAAATGGAGAGACATGGAATCTCTTATTTCTAAGCTGATATCATTAAAAATTGACAGGACCAAGCAAAATAATGAATTTTGAATAAAATGTATCTGCGATACCTACAATTCTCTCTGCATATGGGCAAAGGTCAGGTAGTTGGGGTAGTTTGTACATCTCCAATAGTATTGGTTTCATCATCAGTGAACATGGAAAGTTATAGATGTAATGCTCAATTTTAATGCCTTTTTAAATTAAGTAAATGAATGTTCTTCTTCACCATAAAATGTGCACAGAAAAAATATCTTACTTACAAGCTCTGTAATAGCATCCAACTCTACAATGCATCCTGGCCTTGCAGTAGACTGTTGACTTATGATGTTAAAAACTTCACCAACATATTTCTGTAAAAATACAGTAATACAAGCAATACTGAAGGATTTTTTTTTTAGTTCAACTCCTAAAGTTGATTAAAATATTACCTGATGTTTGACATTTTCATTTTGGCATAGTGCTTTTATTTATTTGTGGTTCACTTACTCAAAGTCAGGGTTGAAAGAAGTTCAGTTTAATAAAGTGAGATTTATTAAAGACAAAGAGATTTGTTTACATTCTATGGAAGTCACCAGAAACTCAGAACTTTTACAGACATCTCTTTCATTTCTAGGCACTTTGGTTAATTCTGTAGCAATAGTACACACAATTAAGATTATAACCAATTTACAAGGTTATAGGAATTTAAGTAAAGCAGTTCTGTGAGGACACACTAGGAGTAAGAATGTTAACGCTAAAGTGCCACAGAATCTTTGAAGGCTTCACATGAAAGATGCCTCCTTGCACTAGGCTGACACAGCAGTTCAGCACTAACTCAGGGGAAAGTGCCACTTATTGAATCATCAAAACTACTTCTCCAAGGTGTTTCCTGGAGATTTTCCAGCCAAGTACTAGTGACTTGGCTCAGCAATGATGAGCTTTGGAGATCAGACATCACAATGGAGTATGGCTGCAATGCTGTAAGATT
Organism: Chelydra serpentina; assembly: GCA_037349315.1. Taxonomy (NCBI): domain Eukaryota; kingdom Metazoa; phylum Chordata; order Testudines; family Chelydridae; genus Chelydra; species Chelydra serpentina. The sequence continues at coordinate 38,678,311 of JBAIAC010000042.1, forward strand.
CTATTATATTTGCAGATTGACTTTACAACAGAGATACATTTTGGAGAGTTCTTAGTGCTCTTCAGTTACCAAGTCTGACAAACCAATTTATAAGTTATAATGATGATATAATGTACATGTTTAAGAAAAGTTAAGTATATACTTACAGAAATTTCAGGATTGGATAGCTCACACAAAAGCTTTTTACCATCTATTATAGCCTGATATAATCTCAGATACTGTCCATCACTTGCCACAAAGCAAGCACTTGGAGAATTGCAGTATGCACCTGAAAAGTATTTATGAATGATCAGTTCAATATTTAAGTGAATACATACTAGCTCCCTTCCCTATTTTTGGCAAGAAGCAAGTCACAAGAATTTATTATTAAAGACTTAAACAAAACAGAAGAAAGCAAAACTTGTTTCTCATTGATCTAATTTGTATTTAGATCTTTAATAAACGTGTTCATATGCAAGAAATATGAAGATTTAATACTGAACTTCATCAAAAGGAAACTAGACTTCAATCTGCTCATTGAAGGAGACACTACCCTCAAGAATAGTACTCTCCTTGTCTAACTAACAACATTTACATGCATTTTTAAAAAAATGTTATTTAGATCCAAGGTTTTAAAACAAAGGTCAGTGACCTTCTCTTTAACTTGTAAAAATATCTATAGTGCCATATAAATAAGAGGGCAGAAAATATCCAGTGGCTTTTTTTAAGCTTACCAAAATTAAGGGGACATTTTTTCTTAAATTTCAGTCTAAGTTACCTTTCAGAAAATCCATACTTTGGAAACCAACCAGAGATCATTTAAAAGTTCCATCATTCAACATATTTAGATTCTCCACACTACTAGCATCATTTTTTTCTATTCTAGTTGTTTTAACAATTGAAGATTTTAAATATCCTAATTAACTCAGAAAACTTACCGAGACAGTAACTGGGTATAAGTGTAGGCAGCCATGCCACATTAGAAAAAGCTGAAATATGGAGAGAATTAATTCGTGCAAGTTCAGAAACTCCTCCAGAAAAGGATAGTGGACCAACTGGATCAACTCGCCAAAGAATAAGCTCACTATAAACTGCATTGGGATCCTGGGATGTTACACTTGTCGTGCCTCTATTCTGAGATCTTAAAGGCGACTCTCCAGAATTTGAAGTATCATTTGTCTGTTTTGTGCTGTCAACATCTGGTGATCTTAAAGCATTATGATGAGAAGTTGTCAGCAGCAAGGGTAACACTGAATGACAAGCCAAGTCATTAAGATGAAAACGGTGACCACAATATCGAGATTTATGTGAAATACTGAGCACAGTAGAAAAAGCAGATTCCTCTGCAAAACTAACTAGCCATTGGTTTAAAGACCCATCTGCATGTTTTGAAATCATCATAACATTGGGGGTGAAGATACTTAATTTTAAACTGTTAGTTGATTTACTGTGGGCAGAAGAGATAAGCATAGATGAGGAACGTGTAAGGCCAAGGGGCTTCTGTTTGCCTTGTTGAATAGCGAGGTCAACATTCTTGGTGCAGGCATACATCACTATACTTCTGCAAAGAGAATTTGCATCACCTGTTGGAAATGCTACTGGAATTCTTGAAACAAAAGATACCTAGAGTTAAAGGGGGAAAATAATATGTATTAGAACAAATAAGGAGGATATTAAAACATTCATCGAATAATAAATATATATTTGAATCCAGAGAAGCCATAATACCTGCACCTGGCGAAACATACCAGGCTGATATTCATCTAGCCAGTCCACATGCCATACCAGCAATGAACCATCCATGGGATGAATACTGAATAGCATGTCCGCATTTTTGCTCCACTCAGACAACAGTATTTCAATCTCATGACCAATAATAGCGGAAGATACAGGAACAAAGCCAGAATTTGGAACAGTTTTCTCACTACCCAGTTCTTTCTTCTCTTGATTTCCTTTTTGATCTTCTCCACTATCATCAGCTTCTGGCAGAAGGACACACAAAGTAAAGAAACCCATGATTGAAAGCTACATTTGGAAATTAAAATCTTATAGGCAACATTGCTTCGTTATTCAAAACTTCCTTTTAAGTTTCTTCTAAACAAATTGAAAGGATAATGATTTAATCTCGAAACCAAAATAATGCTACATAATTGAATATATTCCGATATCTGACTGAAAAGTGTAGTAAGTTATATTATGTACATCAAGCTATTTCACAACACCTTCCTACTATAGTATGAATTTCTCATCTAAATACATTAGTCTTAAAGTCTCCTTGTGAGGTTTAGGAATTTATATTACATTGGTAAGCATGATAGCTAAGCAATTAACAGTTTCAAGTTATTAAATTTTAACGGAATTTGACTTTTCAATTTACTTGCAATTCCCTTGTGCAACACATTCAGAACAAAAACGGTCAATTTGAACTTGCATATGTTACGTTTTAATGCTACTTGCTTTATTGGTTTTAAATATAATTATTAAAGCTCAAAATCATATGCAAAAAAATTTCATTTTCAAATGTGTGCATTAACATCAGACAGTTTTGGAAAGTAAAAAAAAATATTTCATATCTTGGAAAAATCACATTATTCTTAAATAGACAACTACATAAAATAGTGTTTCTTCCAGGAATAATTCAGGAGACTGAGGAACCTGAACAGAGGAATTAAAATAATTCCTCCCAGCTGTCAGTCAGTCCTACACAGGGATTCAGGCCAAAATGATACTATCATGCATGTTAGTTGAAACTCAAGTGCTTTGTAGCTTGTGTGACATACAGTTTTACCTCAAGCATGTGCCCCCACAATTGGCAACATATGAGTTGTGAGGGTATTAACCGTATAATTATTATCAAACAACCTTGCAACACACAAATACACAGTCTCCTAAATTAAGTTACTTTGCTGTCCTTAATTTTTCTTGAAAAGGAACCTGTTGAATATGTATGTAGAACAGTGGTTTTCAAGCTGGTATCTGCAGACTATGTCTAAGATTTCCAAAGGGGTCCGCACCGCCATTTCAAATTTTTGGGGGTCCACAGATGAAAAAAGGTTGAAAACCACTGGTGTAGAACAAGTGAAGAGGTCATAATGTGTGTCAGATAATGAGCATTAGCTCTAATTACATTGTAACATTAGATATTCAATGTAAATATGAAAATAAGTGCTTTACAACCATATTTAATTGCACCAAATAAATCTATGAACTCACAAGCCCTATATTCTGATGCCTACATATTACAATACAGTATTTCTATACAAAAGCATCCAGATTAGCAGTGCAAAGATTAAGAGGACGTAGCTGATGTTAACTTTAGGTACTCAAAACCTCAGGAAGTAGTATTAACAAATTTAAACATTTGGTTTACCTAACAAAATTACAGCACATTATAAAGAATAGAAATGATATGCATTTTACCTTCATCTGATTTGCCATCCAACTGATTTGACTCCTCAGTGCTGGTCTCTGAAGAATGCTGCTCAAAGCTCTTTTTAAGCTGCTGCAAAAATACTTCCATGGACAGGGTAAAATGCAGTTCTTTATTGTTCAGCCAGTGCACTACAAATGGCCCGCTTTTCTCTTCATTCTCACTGAGACTCAGAGACGTGATAGAAGGGAGTAGAGGAATGTCTGCAATGCCAAGAAGTTAATGTGATTTCCAAAAGAGGAAGAGGTAGTGGTAATGTGTTTTTCCTCGTACTAGTGAAAGGCAAAAAAGTTATACAACCACGTGCAAGCCTAACCCTGCTTCATCCTGAGGGATTCTACCACCATCTCCACTGGACAGATATTCTGCTCTCAAAGGCCCTATATGACATGGTTTACACCAGCAGAAGCCACCACAGATCTCAGGTGATTTTAGCCCACTGTATATTGTGTTTTGTAGACTAGGGATTTCACAGATATTTACCAATACCCAATACTTTACACTATCTGCCAGGGCACCACTATTACACATGCAACAAACACAAAGTAAACGACACGAACAAGTTTCAGATGGGTAAAGAACTTTGTACCATCTGAAATATAGGATGCAAGAGTGCAGCCACTTGCGACCTGCTGAGAATTCTCACATGGTGTACCTGGCAGCAGCAGGTTCTTCTTATATGTAACACCCCACCCCCCCACCTACAAGTTCTCCCATACTCCCATTTTATGCAGCAGTACAATGTGCTGAGGCAGCTATAAATTCAACATCCTGTCAGACAAAGCATTTTCGAGTGCAAATATGCTCTTTTTTCCACAGAAATTGGTAGTGCCTTTAAACTGCTCAAACAGGTAGTTGCATTAAGATGAGTTACAAGGGAGAATTAAAATTAGTTTAAGAAAGGAACATATCAAACTGAACATGAACAAGAACATGATGTGCAGGTTGACTTGACATTTGTATATATTTACTGAACTTTCCTTTTTTTTTTTTTTAAACAGTATTTTTGAAAGGAACCCTCTTCTTCCCAGGCTAAAATGTATTATTAAAAAGTCTGTCAAATGGAGTATTGTCTCGTCTTTCACTCTAGCTTTTATTCTGAATCAGCTGTAATGCTGGTTCTTGAGAGTTCTAACAGTTCGCACTAGGACTTTACTAATGACTGCACCACAACTAAAGGGGGGCAGAATTTGTCTGGGCTTACCCAAAGAAGGGTAGCTCTGCTTTGTGGTTTGGGGGGAGAGGGTGGGGTGGTGAAGAGGAAGGAGGTCAGAAACTGCTGTAAAAGGTGCTCAGTGATCAGCTTGCACCAACGATTCACCCTCCCCCCCACCCCAGGAATGTGCATAAAGGTACAAAACCTGGGTGGGGCAAGTCTCTCTGTCCATGCAGTGAGGAAGCCAGCATGTCTACTGGATAAAAAAACAGAACGGGGGAGGGGGTTGGGGACTCCTATGATTGGTACGGCAGGGAGCCAACCCCTGCCTCCCCTTCTCATAGCCCTCCTTAACCCTCTTACGAGGCTGGTGGATGGTAAGGTCTAAGCTATGGGTTGGCTGGGGGACCTGGATGGAAACAAAGGGGGGCTGGTGGAAGCCCCGGAAAATTGATTTGAATAAGCATGGCTTTGCCTGCTGTACTGTCCACTTTATTTGCCGGGTAGTCCCAGACATCTATAATATAAAGTTGCAACCTGATTAAAACCCGTAACAAGTCCCCTGTCCTTCTTGCGGTATACCCAATGATTCCTAATGAGCCTTCTAATCCTCCCTTCCTTCCTCCAATTAAATACTATCATTATTTCTACCCACCTTATTTGTAATCACAGCATGCTTCACAATTACACTTACCCTCCTTTGTAAAGGACTTTAAGATCTATGAGTGAAGAGGGCTAACAGCTATATATCATTAATAACTCTTATATAAGCATTTTTTATCATGAAACCACATAAGTATACACCCCCTATATTACACACAAGAAACCATATTAAAAGAACATTACAATTGTAATGCTAAGCACTCAAAAATGAAGTACCACCAGAATTAAGGTTTCCTCTGCAACCTTTATTTGGACCCACTGTACACATGCATTGCAATACTGTAACATGATCACATAACACTGTTTTTCCCTCCCCTGCACAGACACCTGCATTATTCAGGACACAAGATGGAACTGCTCTGGGATGGTCATTAATTGTAGGTTGCTCATTTTCTGGGTGACACGAGGATCTGATTTGCAAAAGTGCTGAGAACTCTCAGCTGACATCAAATCTGTGCTTTGAACATATAAAAGGCCATATATTGGTAAGTACTATGAACAAATCAAGTCCTAGGAGTCTCAAATTGTGCACCCAAAATGAGTGGATACTTTTGACCTTAATCTCTGTCAGTTCCCCACCTGTAAAATGGAGATAATAAACCCTAACCTCACAGCATTGTTGTGAAGCACTCCAATAGTATGGCAATGAGCACCAAAGAAAGCCATGAGGAATTGGTAATTCTGTCTTCAGAGCAGGATTTAAATAGTGTGCAATGAATACACATAAGGTCACATATTAAACCATGAGCAGAAAACAGAATATTGAATAGTTGCTCTTTAAGTCAGCACCATCCATCCTGTGCACTGAATGAGACAGAAGTCCTGTGCGCAGGTAAATAAAGTCTATCAGAATGTATAAATACAGGGAGGCAAATTAAGGTTACACAGGCAACACACCACACAGAGAAAAATCTGTATTGTGTTCTTGTATCATAAATCTGAACTGCTCATGATTACCTGTGGCTGGGTTGATGCTGGCAGCAATATGAAAGTGACAGAGTGCATTTGCATGCAAAGGAGTGTTCCTATGAACTTCATGAGGATCTTGCTGATGTGGGGAATATCCAGTATGTGCTATGAGGGTAAGTGACCTTCTCCTTCCTCGTCGAAAGGGCTTTAGATTTAACTGTGTGGAGAATAAGTCATTTTTATTTTGTTTCCAAAGGGAAAAAAGGAGGATTTAATCTATACATTATTTTCTAGAAAAGAAAGCAAGTGAAATTCTAACCAAAAGGAAGTAGCTTTTACAGGTAAAAGGTGCACTGGTGAATTTACAAACTATTGTTCATAATGTATCTTCCATAGAAAAATAACTACATATTAAAGGATGTTAATGTCTTCAGAATCCTGTAGAAAGCCTGTATGTACACTGTGTTGCCTTGAATAGAAGTAGTAAAATTCAGAGAAGTTTGCATTCCAATGTATTGGGCTGTACCTGTACAGCCTTCATGCTCAGACCAAATCACAGTATTCCAGATGAGGTCTCACCAGTGCATTGTATAATGGTAACAACTCTTCCCTATCTCTACAGGAAATACCTCACCTGATGCATTCTATGATTGCATTAGCCTTGTCTATTCTTTTTTTTTTAATTCACAGCTGCATCATATTGGTGGCTCACAGTTACCCTGTGATTGACCAATATACCCAGATCTTTCTCTTCCTCCATGGCTTCCAACTGGTAACTCCACAGTTTATAACAAATTATTGTTGATAATCTCTAAGTACCTGGCCTTTGCACTATTTCATTCCACTTCTATTAAACGAGTTTTCAAGGTCATCCAGATGTTCTTGTATAATATTTCAGTCTTCGTCTATATTGGAAATACCTCCCAACTTTGTGTCATCTGCAAATTTTATTAGCACACTCCAGTTTTTGTGCCAAGGTCATTAATGAAAATGTTAAATAAGATTGGTCCCAAGCCCATCCCTGAGGAACTTCACTAGTAGTCTCCCTCCAGCCTGACAGTTCACTTTCAGCATGACAGTCTCCATTTTAACCAGTTCCTTATCCACCTTTCAATTCTCATATTAATCTCCAGCTCTCTAATTTAACTAAAAAATTCCTACGTGGAACTGTATAGAATACCCTTTCTGAAATCCAGAACTGCATTTACTGGATTTCCTTTGTATGGAAAATCTGTTATCTCAAAGGAAGATTAAGTTGATCTGGCACAATCTACCTTTTGTAAAACCATGTTCTATTTTATCCCAATTACCATTTACCACTATGCCCTTAACTACGCTCTTTCAAAAATTGTTCTAAGTCCTGGTATACAACTGAGGTCAAACTAACAGGCCTGTAGTTTCCTGGATCACATCCCCGCCCCCCCCCGCCCCGCCCCATTTCTTAAACATACGTGCTATATTTGCAATTCTCCAGTCACAGGATATGATCCCTGAGTTTACAGATCAGTTAAAAATCCTTGCCACTGGGCTTACTATTTCATGTGCCAGTTCCTTTAATATTCTTGAATGGAAATCATCCAGGCCCTGCCCCCCCACCCCACCACAGGGTGCCACTGAGCTTGGCTTCCACCTTGGAGGTGATCATTTCTTCTTCCATATCTTAGTTTCCGTTAGCCATGCTGCCACTGTCCCCAAGTTCCTCATTAAACACTGAGGCAAAGTATTTGCTTAGGTGTTGTGATCATTTTCCTTACTCCTCCCCCACCGAAAAACTCTACTCAAGATAGATTCAAATTTTCATGAGGTGACATGGTCACCTATATGATATTGCTGTAGTCAAACTTTCCTATGTACGGGTCATCTTCATGTTGTCACCATTTAATACCCCGTTGATATGAAAAACTGTACAAGCATTGATAGTGTAAAAATGTAAAGAAACAAACCTCAGATATCTATCAGTTCAGTTCAATCGACCCAGATTTTGACTACCCTGTATGTTGGGGTTTTATCCCTTCTCAATTTGTCATTCTTGCTCATACCTAATTTTGTGGTAGATAGGCTGTTACATAACATTCTCCCATTTTTTTCCTCACTTTTTTAAAATCAGAAAACAAAGTCTTGTCTCTTGCACTCCCTTTGACTTAGAATATATGAGTAGATTGAAATGGGCAGAAACGATGTCTCCTTTTGTTACACTGGTTACGGACACTGGTTGAATAGTTTTTCTTCTCCGGGCTTGCACTGTGCGGTCTTCTAGTTTCCAATTCTACATTATGGTCACCGATTCCAGATTTGGTAAAACTGCTGCTTTAGCATGTGGTAATATCTTGTTTTAGTAAGTTTCTTCTCTGTTGGGGTTATACAGATCCTGCAAAGCTCGTCTGCAGGCACTGGCCGTGGACCAACCCACTAGCGTTTCATTAGAAGATTCTGTTCTACAGAAACTGAAACGTCAAACTTTTCCACTCAGACCATCACCCACACCATATCCTCTGCTTTATGCTCTTCATCTGGGAGACAAAGACCATCCATCTAATCCTACCACTAAATTTGTGTAGGAGCTGGCTGTCCTTAACTTCTTAAGTATTCAAAGGTACCTCACGACATTTTTACTCAGCACTTTTTCATCTGAAGGAGGCAGGCAGGCAAGGACCACTCTCCACAAATACATAAGGCCTTACAGAAAGCTACCTCAAGCAAGATAGCAAGAGAGGGAAAAATATAACCTTCTCCCCACAATACTACCATTGCTTTATCAAAGAGGCAAGAGAACATTCCACAACTCCTGTGGTAACCAGAGAACCCCTATCACAGGTACTTCAAAGCACCATCCTAACTGGTGTTCCATAGCATCTACACCCTAAATGTAATGCTGCTCTCTATCATACACCATATTTCCCACATTAAACTAAAAATTATGGAGTACTCTACCTCAGTGCTCGCAGATGAAGAGAACGAGTGGAATATTTCAAACCTTTTCCTGCTACCCTATATAGTGGCACGTAGGGGTACTATTTTACTTTGTATCTCTCCACTCCAATGACTTATGGATTTAGTGCAGCAATAGCCTTTATCTTCCCAATCATTCATCCTGGTGTCATCTCATGACCTCAAGGAGAGGGTTCTGGACTTAAGACAAAAGGGATAGTGAAACTATCAAGCCACTGTCGTCCCTTTTGCCCTAAGATGTCTAAGGAGGACTGTTATGCAAGGAATTGTGACCTGGACTGACATGTTCTAGCACAATGGACACACTGAGATGTCAAGAGAAATCAAACTACTTCTATATTTTAAATGTCTTCACTCAATATATTGTCTCTCCATTTATGTGACTAATACCCTCAGAGATGCCAAACTATTTGCAACTATTGGATTTTTCTTTAAATAGCTCATTTTCAAAGCTAACATGCATACAGGAAGGCATGTTAGCTGAAACAATTAACTCTAAGAGAATACTGCAGATATTTTCTTGAACAAAGTTTTACTTCATTTTAAACATTCACATCAGAAACTTAACTCTAAAAGTTACACTCAAACCTATCTTTTTTTTTAAACACTCTTTCCAAAGAAATTATAAAACATGAATTATTCTCAGAATATAGTCAGCAAATTTTTTAATAAATACAAAAAAAGATGTGGTTTGTAAGCAGAGAAGTACTATCCAACAGTTCTCACCTCTAAAGCATTTTGCATTCGTTCCTTACTAGAAGCATTTCTTTTGAAGTTATTGGTTAAGTTCACTGGTTCAGTCAAATGGTTGTATCCACCAGCGCATGATAAACTATCATTGGGTAACAAAGTCTCAGCCCAGAGACGGCATACATTATCCTTGCAGCAAGTCAGCAGTACATTGCATACAGCACCACTGAAAGAAAGTTTTAGGCAGGTTGAAGAAACTAGTTATATTCTGAGCATTCAAATACCTTTCATTATTTTATGTGGGTAAGAACGTAACTATTAATTTCCAGAATTATGAATGACACTATGATTTAGGTAGCATATAAAAAATTACAAAACAAAGTTCTTTAATTAACCTGATAAATACACCCAGAAAACAGGTGAAACTTTGGAACCCGAAATGGACATAATGGTGCAACTATTTTAAATATTAGAAGTTTAGTGAACAGTCATGAATACAGCACTGTTATATGCTTTCCGCCACTTCAAACTTGCAGTTATGTAACTATGCAATATTGGATCTTTGGTTCCAGCATAAAAACCTAGCCTTTTGGATAGAAAAAGTGAACTGTATATTGATAAAACCTTATAAAATATCGGCTGTTCTTTTAAGAATTCTACAAATAATAATCCTCAGCATTCCCTTGTAAGCTAGGTAAGTAGATAGGTATCCTCATTTTACAGATATAGAAATTTGGACATAGATAAGTTTGTGCAAAAATATGGCCAAAGCCATACAGCATGATTATACAATGGACAGAACTATAATAAGTTATTTGTGATCACTTCCATGCTTATTCCTCTAGATATTATTTGCATTATAATAGCATCAAGAAATCCCAATCAAGATCACAACTCCATTGTGCTAGGCACTATAAAAACTATATAGACAGACATTCAAGTTCCCTTCCCAGACAAGCTTACAATTTACTTTAAGACAAGACACTAAAAGGGGATGTAACAAATGATGCAGGAACATGTTTTGGTTATATATCTAGTTTGTGGGCATAATTTTATGATTCCATGTGAGAGTGGCTAGGGAAATGGTAATAGGTATTGTTTTGTGTACACACACAATCAAGCTACTTAAAATTTATCAGATGGCAAATTCCTGTAGCCATGATAGTAAAGATGAATTCTGAGGATCAATTTGACAACTGCCACGGTAGTAGTTTTATGGAGGACATTCGGTATATAAGAGGTGGTACACTATGTGGAATTCAAGTGGGCAGTCAAATCTGGCATTCATAGAGCACAGAAGTGGAGGGCAACAACATACAGAGTAAGTAAGGAGCACACAGTTGTGAAGGGCCTTAGACTGCTGCAGTTGCACTCACTGATAACTGACTTAGAGAGAGGAGATTCAAAGAAAGCCAATTAGCAGGGGACAGCAAAGACTGTTAATTTAATAAATGGCAAGTCTGTGTGCTGTATCAGGACAGACACTGTAGACACAGAATGGTTTAAGATTGTTCCTGGCATAAGACAGGGCTGCTTACTATCCCCACAACTTTTCTGCTTTGTCACAGATTTTATGGTGAGAAGGGCAGTAGCTGCTGCTGAAGACACTAGTATTGTTTGGGCAGGAGAAGCTGTAAGACTGATATTTTGCAGATAATATAGTCATATTGGACACCAGTTTGGATTGAATGAAAAGACTATTTGTGAGCATAAAAGCAGAAGGTGCTAAAGTGGGACTGACTTTACAGTATGCAGAATACCAAGCCCATAGTGATAGAAGAAAATGATGTCAACACCGGTGGACATGTGATTGATGAGCAAGAGTACAAAAAAAAAAAAAAGAGTCAACGATATCTGTTAATAGTGAGCTCACTAAAGTAGTAAAGGCAAGAATCAGCAAAGCCCATGGATCATTTCCCCATTTGCCAAACATCAAGAAGAGTAAGAAGATAAATCTACATGCTAAAGTGAGATTATACAACTTGGAAACATGTTGGATGGTAAAAATACACCACCAGAGGCTGAAAGTATTCCACCAGTGTTATTTAAAAAGTATCCCAAGAATGCTTTAATCCCCACAGTAATTTGCTCACTCAGTAATTAGGCAGACATATCTATGCAGAAGCACAAAGTATGTCTTAAACTGGATTCCATTTGCAGGACAAAGAGTGACCTATCGCAGGATAATCAAAAAAGGACAATCATAGATTCCAAGGCCAGAAAGGAGCATTATGATAATGTAGTCTAACCCTCTGTACAACACAGGCCACAGGACCTCTCCCAAATAATTCCTAGAGCATTTAGAAAAACAACCGGTCTTGATTTTAAAATTGACAGTGATGGTGACTCCACCATAAGGCTTGGTAAATTTTTCCAATAGTTAATTACTCTCACCATTAAAAATGTACACCGTATTTCCAGTCTCAATTTATTTAGTTTCAACTTCCAGCCATTGGATTGTGTTGTACCTTTCTTTACTAAAAAAGAGCTTCTTATTAACTACTTGTTCCCCATGTGGATACTTAGACTGTAATCAACTCACCCCTTTACTGTCCCTTCATTGAGCTCGTTGAGTCTAAGGCATGTTTTCTAACACTTTAATAATTTGTGTGGCTCTTCTCTGCACCCTCTCCAATTTATCAAGATCCTTCTTCAATTGTGGACACCAGAATTGGACAAAATAGTCTAGCAACGATCATGCATGTGACTAATATGGATGTAAAATAACCTCTACTTCTATGTGAGATTCCCCCCCTTATGCATCCCAGGATTGCATTAGCTCCTCCCGTCATATTGTCACACTGGGAGCTCATATTCAGCTGATTATCTAGGGCTCTATGAAATCTGTGTTAATGAGAGCATGGACAGAATCAAAACATTAATGGGGAATCCTGCTCTCCCCGGCACTAAGACTGCAGCAGCAGGCAGGCAGAGCAGGCTGCATGGCTGTGCTATGTGGAGCCGCACTTGAGAGTCAAGCTGCTCTGGATCAGGAGCCTCCTGATCTGCTGTAAAGAGCCGAGGGGAGGTGGGCTGATGTCAGGATGTCTCTCCTTCCTCTGCTGGTGTACCCAGTCTCTTCTGAGCTGGGGTGGAGGATAGAGGAGTGCTTCTCTGTGCACCAGCCTCAGGAGTGGTTGCTGCCAGCTGCTATCTGAACAAGTATTCAGGCTGGTGAGTGCTTTGCTTAGAGACACAGCATGCCGACACACATACTCCCTGCCCCCTGCACATGTATCTCTGTGGCCTTCTTGTATTACTGTTCAGCCATGTCAGTTTGGTCATATTACAGAGTGCTACTTTAAAAAGTGATTTAAAATGTGTTACTTTTACCGTATACCTGCAGGATGTTCTGTTTAAACTGTATGGTTTTTTTTGGTAAAATCGGCTTTTCCCATTGCAATCCAACTCTGAACATGTTTATGCATTTATAGTAAGGCTACTTAATTGTTGTTAATGTATCAAACATTTTTTATTTAAAAAAACAAAGGTGGAATTCATTTTTTTTAAATGGAAAAAAATTAAATCAGAAAATAAATCAGAAAATCCACAATAAAACATATTTCATTGGGCCCTAATTATCCACCACAACCCTCAAATCTTTGTCAGAGTCACTCCTTCCCAGGATAGTCTCCCATCCTTTAATTCTACATTCTTTGTTCCTAAATGTATCCATTTACATTTAGGTGTATTAAAATGCACACTGTCTGATACAGACAGAAGGAAACTGGGGTTCAGTGTGAATGACCATTTTATTTAGGTCCTAATGTGCCTGTTACCATGATATGTTGGGTCTTCAGGACAGGATTTTGATTTTGTACTAGATACTCAAGTAAATGGAGCACTAGTGGAGATCTTTCAAACCACAATGAGGTAACTGAATTTGCATATATGAGCAAGAAGTTATGCACAAACATGAGTTTTGTTATAATCAGCTTCTGGGAGACCATATAGAGAGGAGGTGCAATAATATAATGCACAAATGGCTATTTAGATAGAGTGCTTAACTACTGTTGGGTACACACTGTACTGCAGAAGTCAGAACATTCACCAGGTCTATTTGTTAAGACCTAAGTAGGGATATAATTTGGTTAGTGTCCGGACCAAAAGGTGGGATTCCTGTCCAGAGCTAAATGCAAAACCTCTCTCTCTTCACTCAGGGCTTTCCCACCTTCACATCTTAAAAAAATAAAACAAGTCTGCCTTTTGTTGGCAGGAAATAACTTTTTACTCACAGGAAGTGCTCAAACTGTGGTAAACAGGGCATATAAGAACCTTGACAGAATGTATAAACATGAGATGTGTGAGGCAGCTCATGGTAAATACTGAAGTAGAAGAGCAGCCACAATTTAGTATTGTTGAATTAGCACAGTAGGAAACTGTATTTAAACCAAGGTCTCCAGGAAAGAACAGCTAGGGTAGTTTTAAAAAAGAAGCCTACTACAAACGTTGGAAAGAAAGTTTATCAGGTAATGAACAACAATTTAAGATATCAAGCAGTTCAGCTACTGACCGTGGCATGTATTTGCTTGTCTTCCTCCATGAAAATCCATTTACAGATCGAGGATGGGCCAAGTAAACAAATGAAAAATCAACATCTTGTGCTGGTTTTTGTGGACTTGAACTTTGAGGTGTTACTGCTGATCGCCAGCTATCAGTATTATACCACACTTTTACAAGACAGTCGTCCTGAGCAGAAAGAAGGGAAACAAAAGAAAGTTTATCCTAGTAGAAATTCCAGGGTGAATAAAAGTTGTGTTTTTTTAATTTAAATATTCCTATTTAAATTAAATTGTAAAGGAACTTATTAAAATAATTTGAATTAAATAAAAAATATAATATTCAAGCAGTATATTTGCTGCTGAAGTTTCTAAGAAAGTCCAACCACTGAACTGGTAGAAGTCACTGGCTAAGCACCTGGAACCAGAGTTTGTTGAAGTGCTAAACTAGCTTTTGACAACAGTAAAGTCTTATGCAGGTGCAGAGAGCATTTTCTTCCTTTTAGTTTATTCCACTAGTTTAGTTCAATTACATGTTCATAAAAAGTTGAGGCACCAATTGGGAGTTGAAAAAGCAGAAACAATTGTTTCTCTTTCAATCTACACATAAAAATGAGGGGGGAGGATCAGATCTACTAGTTCTAAAATCTGGAGGAATTGGTAACCAGTTCAATTCACTAACTCATTAACTACAAATAGTACTACTTCTGTTTATTAAATCAGTTTCAAACATATAACATTTTGATAACTTTTATTCTTATATATCCAGCACATTTAAGGTTTATTTAACTAATAAACAAGGTTTTTAAAAGATATTTTATGCATTTTTTGTGCACTGCAAATCTCCAATGCAGCCTGACCCTAATTACAAATAAAAAGTTGATCATTCACCATTTTCCAACATAATATAAAAATACAGAGTATAGATACATGTAAATTTTACATAATTGTTTAAATAAATGTGTATAGGCATAGTGTATTCTCCTAGCTGTCAAGTACTCAGTTATACCAATCACTAAAAATCAACCTTGTTGCTAAATAAAAAGTTCAAATGTAAAACAAGATTAAAATTTATGTAAAAATAGTTCTCACTCACAAATTCAAATAGATGATTGACATCACCACACTCTTCGGGAAATTTCAGCTGAAAATTTTCAACTAGTTCCCACAGATTCTTGATTATATCAAGTTGATGCATTTGAAAGCCTTGAGTATCGCCTGACAAGGCTTTTTACATAGAGTATCATTTGTCGTGGCAGTGAATTCAAGTCACTCAGTAAGCTACAGGCCTTCCTTGTCTGCCCAGTATAAAAAACTTTTCAAAGACCAAATGGTGCTACAGAAATCCTAGATTCTGTCCTAGATGATGACAAATTCCCCTTTAGGGCTACTCTATACCAGAAGTGCTACACCAGTGCAGCTGCACCGCTATAGTACATCTGGTGAAGATATTCTATGCTGACAGGAGAGAGCTCTCCCGTAGGCATAATAAATCCACCTCCACAAGAGGTGGTAGCTATGTCAACGGGAGAAGTTCTCCCACCGACATAGCGCTGTTCACACTGGTGCTTAGGGTGGTGTAATTTGCATCACTCAAGAGGGTGGCTTACTCACACCCCACAGTGACCTAAGTTATACCGAAGTCATAGTGTAGACTTGGCCTTAGTCAGTCTTGCTAGTGTCAAATCCCCACCTCCTCTTGGTTATCTGAACATCCTAACAGCATGGAGTTCCTGGAGGAGCTGCTAGAGATATTCTGTCATGGTTTCAACTTGTGCAATTCCATTAACTTCAGCGGAGTTAATTCTGACTTACACCTGTGTAAACAGGAGAATCCAGGCCACTGACTTGAGAAAACTACACAAACACCTATGACATTCAGGATAATGAAGAGGTTTAGGCACATCTACTGTCCAGTTCTCCAGATTGTCTCTAACTATGCCTATAGAGTAGGGTATTGCCCTAGACAGGATCTTCAGCCTAGTCACAAACATAAAGGGTTCAAGAACTGTACCATATCTTCGTCAGACAACCCCTTGCATACACTGAAGACTCAAGGGCCCAGTTAATCTTGGGAACATCCCAATGAAAAAAACCCAACCCAGCCAAAACATCAATGTTCTAGGTTTCTAACAAGCAAGTTCATTATGATCACACTGACATGGTAGCAGTAAACAATCCTCTCCTCATCCCTTCAGATCACTTATTCTCAGATGATCTATGAAAGAAGAGCCAAAGCAAGAGAAAGGAAATGCTGGTGATGGAAAAACCTCAAGAGACTCAAACAAAGCTAGAGTACAAGGACCATTTTGTCCATGAAAGACAAGATCCTCCTCCGCTCCAACAGTTACAGAGTCTCACTCACCAGAACTATCCCAGATTTGGAGCCACATTATTGTGGCTGCATTTTTATCAGCTTATTTCACAGAAAAAGTGACCAAAAGGGCAGCTATTTTGAATGCCAGGAATATAAAGCAAAGGTCAATTAATGACCTGATAAACTGCTCAGAATTAAGCCTGCACTGTGTGGGAAGATACCTGCCTCCAGAATCTGTGCCCCCAAAAGGACATTTCATTTTATGCATGAGAACACACACACATTTAATGTTATGGGCTGATCTAAAATAAACTAAGATAATCCAAAAACTGAACGTGAAAGTTATCAGTAAGCAGTTCCTTAAGGATTCAGCTGCCACTGAAGCATTTTGTGCACACTAGGCATTTCTAGCATCAAATAACCTCCCTGATCAGCATCTTGTATGAGAAAGAAGAACCTAAACAATCTGCAATGACCCAGTTCTCCAGCTTGAGATCTTCTCCAATTAACTAAGGCAGAAATAAAAGAATATTAAAAAAAGATTAAGATTTAAAAGATTCTGCACTTACATATTGAACTAGGTTAGTTACGGTCAAGTTTCCAATAGTCTTCTCCTCATTTTGCTTTAACAATATGACAAACTGGCCTTTTCCCTTTAGTTCTTAGAATTTGCAACGTGACATTATACATCAATTTCTTTCGGTCACAATTTGTACATAAAAAGCTTTTATCCCAGTAAATCAACTAGTATGTTATGTTATAAGGATTGCAACATGCTATAGGGAACTATTTGTAGCTGTAAAAATGTCTGCCTGTTATGCAAAAATATACTACTCATGTTACACTTTGGTATTGGCAATCACTTATGGGAACAGCTGTATTATTGAAGTCAAGCTAACTAAGTGAATTTACTACCAATCATACGCAATTGTACTGGCTACCAAATATTTAGCAGGTACACTGAGATTCTCTTTTTGGTGACCCTGGAATTGGTGTAATGTATCTTGAAGTTTTAAGAACACTGACTACAACTACAATTACTTGGAGCACACTTATCAGCAAGTTATCCCCAACAAGATTGGAATCTTATTATTACAACCATTGGGGTCTGTACGCATCAAGGGGAGGGGGGGGGGGAAGGGAAGGAGAGAGAACAAAGACAAAACAACTTTTACCCTCTGAGTTTGACCAAAGCCTTACCATCCCACCACCCCCATCAAAGGGGAATAAAGGTGAAAACACTCTCCTTCCTTCCTCAGACCTGAAGAGCTTGGTGTAGCTCTAAAGCTTGTACCTTTTTATTGGCCTGACTTCTAAAGTATTACCTCATCTACCTTGCCTCTCTCAAAAGGTAAACAAAACATTTATACATGTCTTCACTTCATGCTGGATAAAGCAATCATATTTCACTAGTACTCTGTTCAAATATGTTGCAAATAGGTTGCCCCCCTAATCTAGGGACCATCTGCAAGAACCCATCAACAATTGGTTTAACCCATATGCTGTTGTGTTTTCCTTTCCTAAAGAGTAAGTGGAAAATGCCTTGCAGGACACTGCTGCAGGGTGGACTAATTTAAAATCAAGATGATTTAAATGATTAAGTGGAAATCCTTGATTTAATCACTGATTTTAATCTAATTTTCCATTTGTACTTCAGTTATTTTCAAAAGAAAGGTGCATTCGCATTGGCACAAATAACCGTTAAAACATACTGATTTACAACTAAACAGAACCTTTACACTAGATTTGGTTCATCTTTTTGATACCTAGGAGGGTACCTATATACATTTGTTTAAACAATTATGCGGCTTAGTATTTTCAGATTCTTATTATACAGTTTAGCATGTTAGTAAATGATGAACGATATATTACTTATTAGATAATTAACATTTTGCTCATGATGTGTGTCAAGCTGCATTAAGATGGTAACGAATTTAATTAAACACAAAACAGCATATACAATTTATTTTTATTAAAACAACCTTAAATATTTTGGATACATAAAACTTCCCCTATGAAAAGATATTTCACATTTACAATTAAATCACCTTACACAGAGGAATTAACTGTAGTCAGTGATTTAAACATTATTTCAGGTCAGCCTGGGGAAATTTACAAATACGCCTAAGTGAAAGTGACTGATGCTTAAGTTCCTACTTGTCTAAGTCTCTTTGAAAGGGGTCTCCTAAATTACTTTGCCAGTCTCTTACACCCAGGAGCACAGTCCCTAGGTCCCCCCACAGGATCAAGCCCTTAATACAGTATATAACCTATTTTGCCACATTAATAAAGATTGACCTCAGAAGTTAAAATCAGGGGAAAAACATTTTTTTTTATATAGAAAAGCACCATTTACCACAAAGTTTTTGATAGAGGTTCATGGATTCAATATAATTTCTTCTTTATTTAAATGTTTTCAGAGATTACAATAAGTTTAGACCTTAACATATTTTGTATTAAGTTCAGATTAATATTGTTGAAAAGAAAAAGTATATTGTTGAAAAGAAAAAAAGTACAGTATTCTATTTTAAACAGAAATCTTAAAAATCCATTTTAAATAAAAAATCTGATTTGATTTTTTTCCCCAAAAAGTCTTTTATTCATCCTGCACTGCTCCATTCCACGCCTGCAGGGTTTCCTCAAAGAGTATGAGCATGTTCCTGTGCCTGTGTATGCAGAACAGTGGTCTGACTAGATGAATTAGGGCCATTCTTAGAGCAAGTTTCTGCCTCCACTATACTTGTGTGTAGCTATTTATTCCGAAACATGAGTGTATGCTACAAGTACATGATCTGGTTAGTACAGTAGATGACGATTTTTTAAGCCCTTTCCAAAATACACAGCTATCCCCAGACTGCAACCTAGCCAAAACACACTCAGATCAATCCTCACAGGGATGTAACATCAGTCTGTCACTCAACACCAAGACTTCCAGATCCACAGATGGAGATGTGCCATCTGTTTTTATAGACACTAGAGAGAGAATCAGCCTAAAGAGACAGAGCACAATCCTTACTGATACTTCCTAAGTCTGAAAAACCCTCTTTGTCAGACCCACATTTGTCCTGGATCCTGTCAGGCTGGGATTTAGAGAAGTTTATCATTAACCTGAGCAACTCCATCAATGCAGTGATCTTTATATCTCTCACTTTGTTCTCTTTAATAAACCAGTAGTTACATAGGTGAACACAGGTTGTCCCAGCCTTAAATTTACCTATTGCTAGCACTCCATTCATGGTATGGGGCATACACAACATAGCAGATTACTACTATCGGAACCTTATTTCATTTCCTGACTTCAGAAACTTTTTATCAGTAACCTTAATGTTACATGATCTTCATTATAAGATATTTTGGGCAACTAATTTCCAATATTATCAATTCTCAGAATATGGCTCTCGACGTGGTTCAAGAACATTCTGACAGGACGTTCTTGTGATGTCATGTCAGTCTTTAAATCCCCTTCGAACAAGAATGATAGGCTATCTATTGATGCTATGTACACACACTCCACAGACACTGCAGGCTCCAACATGGACAAATAATACTGTTTTCCAGTGCACTCATCATACCACCTTGAGTTTCCTCTCCCTGATTCCACAGCATTAAGTTTTGTATTCTCTTTTGAGAACTGAGTAAGGAGAATTAAATAGCTTTTCTAAAAGTAGAAGTTGGCAGATCTGGTTAGCACTGTTAGAGATGGGACAACATGGTGGTGGTTTCGCCTTTAATACCATTCCCAAGCTGCCATAATGAATCAGTGCTTTAGTAGCTGGAACTTGTTCACTACCAAGTTAGCAAAGCTAAATTTGTAAGTTGCCAAAGACATTTGACACTAACATGGGTACCTACTAGAAAACACTGACCCTGGAGGCATAAGTTTCCATGCAGGCTTATTTAAAAACCTGAAGATGTAATGCTTGCATGTCAAACACTCAAAAATTTCAGCCAGTGTGATTGCTCAGCCAACTTCCAGAGTCTATATTTTAATGGGATAAAGAGATAGGCAAACAGGCAGTTTCACTCATGTTGGCACATCAACTTCTCTTCAAAAACGTATTTTTAAACCTTAAGAAAAACTCCAATATTTCCCTTTACTTTTTAGTAAGTAACCACATCCAATTTTCATTTCATGGGCCTACTGCTCTGGTACAGACGGTTCACTTCCTAATGTCTTGTGTTTTGGCACTGAACTATTGTCTACTCATAACGGAAACAAAGGTCTGCTCTGCTAGAACTAAATCTGTAGGTTTTCCTGTCTGAATTTTAGCCCTCCCAATTACTCAAAGCAGTCACTAAACAGCATTAGAAGATGCATAAAAGAATTTTTGGAAGCTACTGACATTCTGATTTCTAAAAAATGAAAAAAAAACAAGTATTACTTCTGTTTTTCAAAAAACGGATGCAGTCAAGTTCTGCATTATTTCATAGCCTTTCTAAAGAAAGCTAATTCTGTCATACCAAAATTATTTACCTTTCCTGCAGTAGCAAAGAATTCTCCATCTGGTGAAAATTTCATTAGATAAACTTGGGAAGCAGTTCTGTAAAATAAAGAATTAAAAAACATTTAATTTGATAATTCAAAAATGTAGCAACTTAAATAAGGTTAATTTTTTTCAGAAGCACAGAATATAGTTATTTCTTTGAAATTTTATGAAAAATTCTTTGTATTTTAAGTTTAATTTCACATACTGCAGTTGGTATCATCTGACTCAAGCACTAGCAAGCTATGGGCCTGTGTGAGGCAGACACTGCTACAGCTGAAGTGTCAAAGAAAGGCTGTGGTTAGCAGAGACATCATGTTCAGATGACCTGCTGTCTTCTGCCAGAGACACTGTGATTGTGATAAGGTGGATCCTGATGGTTTGGTCTTAAACTGATTCTCCCAGATGCGCTCAACTGCCACCTCACACATACTTCAAATTCAATTCCACTCAACTTTTTCCATGAACAAACCACTAGAGCACATCTTCTTTTCCTGCACCATACATCCCAGAGGACGACATTAAAGCAGTACTCTGATTTTTTGTTTTGTTTCTAAATCTAACAGCACTTGAAGTAGTCCTCATTACTGTTTCTGTTAGCCTAATAATTAAAACAAAGATTTTTTTTTTTAAATCTAGTTAATTATGTTGTGCTCTCACTGCACTTCACTTCCATTGAAAAATATGTAGGCTTTCACTGTTTGTGCAGCACTTAGCTACTGTATGGATGTTGGGATTGTAAATATTGAGGTTTTAAAAATCAGTGATTAACATTTCCATTAACCATGGATTTTTATAAAAATCTAAAATGTAAACCTAACTCATGACAAATCTATACGTGACAAATTGGTCATCAGTTCACCTATATTGTGATGAATACCTTCCAGAGCATATAATCATAAGACAAAACTCAGTGATGCAAGTCAAAGATTTATAACAACAAAGCCACAATTTAAGTAGTTCAGTGTCCAACAGTACTCAGTTTAGGGTGGGCTCCAATAGGGGTGGACACCATTCGAATTTACATGATGTCTCCATCAGATTGGAGTTGATTTAGACAAAGGTACATATCCATGTTCTAGATATATCAAATCCCACAAATCCTCTTGCACACTCTTAATTATGGAAAGTTTATGATTTTAATAGACAGTTACCCAACAGGAGTGTACACACATTGTTGAAGACCGATTCCTGACTGTGAAATCAAATCTGAAATGTTCAGGGTGACTGAGGGGGTTGTGGTGAAATAAGATACTGAAAAAAAGGGATGCTTCCATAATATACCAGTCACCATCTTTATACTGTAGTCAGCAATGCAGATGTTCTGTACAGATTTATTTCCCAAACCATTTTGGTTATTTGAAGAAACTGGGTAACACACATTGATATAAGCACACATGGTCATGATGCAACTATCTGAGCTGACTATTGGAAGAAAAAAAAAGTTATTTTGTCAGAAGTTTAAAACCAGGAAAATCATCACTTGATAAGTCTTAAAAGTGAACTCAAAAGATAGGCAAACTCCAGAGATGGTATTTTTGTTTTAGATTTTGAATCAAAGACAGACCTAAGTACCCTCTTTCTTAGGGCTTGTCTTCACTACCTGCCGGATCGGCGGGTAGCAATCGATCTTTCGGGGATCGATTTTTCATGTCTCGTTTAGACGCGATTAATCGATCCCCGAAAGCACTCCCCGTCGGCTCCGGAAATCCACCTCATCGAAAGGTGGAAGCAGAGTCGACGGGGGAGCGGCAGCGATCGACTCGCCGCCGTCCTCATTGCCAGGTAAGCCGATTACGATACGCCGACCTCAGCTACGTTATTCACGTAGCTGAAGCTGCGTATCGTAGATCGACCCCCTCCCCTAGTGTAGCCCTGGGCTTAATGTGATCGTAATAGCCTACATGATCTTAGACACCATTATACTCCAAATACAATTAAAATTAATAGCAGGAAGTGAGAACTACTGTGACCAGATCTCACATTTTTGAGATTTATGAAACATAAAAAGGTAAAAATTAAGCTATTTCTTGAAAGAATGAGAATATTTTCTATGTTTTATCTTTTTTTTGTTGCACAATGAAATAGAACAGAATTCACTTGTTTTCAGAGGAACTATAAACAACCTGACAAAAAAAAAAAAAAGAAGCATCTGGATGATGCAGTGAGGGTGTGCTGATGATGTTAGAGCTTATATTTGAAAATAAATCTGTGCAAATGCAAGTTCATTGCCATAGTAGAAAGGAGGGGGGAAAGAGGGACTTCCTTAAGTACTCAGCAGACAGAGGGGAAATTCTCACATTCTAAAGAGCTCTACTGTAAACCTAAAGCTCCAGCCCGCGGGATTGCCAGTCCTGTGGCGCAGCGGGGCTAAGGCAGGCTCCCTGCCTGCCCTGGCCCCATGCTGCTCCCGGAAGTGGCCAGAATATCCGGCAGTGGCTCCTGGGGGTGGGGTAGGGCAGGAGGCTCCACCGCATGCTGCCCTCACTTGCGGGTACCACCCCCAAAGCTCCCATTGGCCGCGGTTCCCCATTCCCGGCCAATGGGAGCTGCGGGTGGCAGTGCCTGCAGGTGAGGGCAGCGCACAGAGCCCTCTGCCCAGCCCCTCCCCCAGGGGCAGCAGTGACATGGTGCCGGCCGCTTCCGGGAGCAGTGCGGGGCCAGGGCAGGCAGGGAGCCTGCCTTAGCCCCACTGCGCCACAGGGCTGGCAATCCCGCGGGCCGGATTGAAAGCCCTGGCGGGCTGGATCTGGCCTGCGGGCTGTAGTTTGCCCTCCCCTGCGCTAGAGGTACCTTTGAGCCTGAGAGAAGCAGCACCTGTGGTATCCATTGTTAAAACAACATTAAGTTTCAAATGGGGGACAGGTTTTGAATCTCTGGGATTTAGCTACTGACATTCCTTGATCCACAGCTGGAGAGGGGTATCGTCTAGCCTATAAACTAAATATAAGACTTAAGTTTTTTTGTGTGAATGGATAAAAACACTAACACCTATAATTAATTAACAATACTAACACCATACTAATGCTAGCCGGGTGTGCACAGAGAACAGGCGGACATTGGAGGGATTCCGTCTCACTGCCATGAGCGGTAAGAAGGAACTCAAGGGCAGCTGGGTCTGCTCAGCCCTTCATGCTGTTAGATGGGAGGACAGAGGAAATCTAGAGTATATAGTCTTAATGCACACTCCTGGTCTAAAGAATCCAATCTCGTGGCAATGTGCACCAGGAGAGGAATCCATGTGGACAATCATTTGAAGAACCTTATTTATAAAAGATCTAGATAGGGAGCCAAGTTTCACTTAACCACATTCCCTTGATTACAGTAAGCAGCAGTACCAAAATAGTAGCAAGTTACCTAAGATTTCTGTTCTTCTAGCCTTTATATCACATCACACATTAGTACTACTTCTACTTGAATTCACCATTTTCCACATGTTCCTTGCTTTTGCAGCAAGCGAGAGATACCTGGTATAACTGGTTTTATCAATATCTGTCGGTAGGGCAAACTACAATTTGTGCTCTTTTACACACACACACACACACACACACACACAAATCTGGGAAGCAGAATGAAATGTGTTGAGTACCACCCATTTATAGTAATTTGAAGGACTGAACTGATTCATGTTTTCAGTAACATTTCAGCATATTTCAGAAATTTCTGAAATAAGCAGTACCTAGCAGGATGATACACCACTGTAATTCATTAAGAGTTTCATCTGGAAAAAATGGACTACAACAAAAGTCAGTTTTGCTTTTATTGAAGTTTTGTATTTTTTGTAAACTTGCTTCTTACTTGCATTGCCACATACACCTCCAGTCCCCAAAGCTAACATTTGTTATTTCAGGATTTCCATCTTCAGATTGGTTTTCCAAATTAACATTGGACCAAAGCCGCAGACAGCTGGAACCAGTCAAGAGACGAGTGCCTACAACAAAAAGTTTAAAATTATAACACGTACAAATCAAATTATGAGGCATAGCTTTTTATACTGAAGAGAACGCCAATTAATCTGTACCACAAACATTGGCAGTTTGTTATAGACAAGAGCCATAACATACTACAAATAATATCTCCTTTTCTATACACAAATCAAATCATGTTATGTTTAATTTGGACATCTGTGGTCCAAATACATAAAAGCACACTTTATCTACACTGTTTCCAAAGTAGGTTGCATTTGTTCAACAAAAAACATCTAGGCACTTCTGTAATAATACAACTAATTATACTAATATTTTGAAAGAAGAGTATATGCAATAATGAGGGTCTAATTACAAGAGCTATCAATCCTGGAACATTGTTATCACTACCCCCAATTGGGGCCAATTTGGGGTTCAAATGTCCCTCTTTCATGCAAAAATTTTTATAGCAGCCAGCACTGGACAGTGCCGAGGATAGGGCAACATTATAGACCATTGGTTTGTTGAGATATGACTGAGATGCAGACACTTAAAAAAAAAAAAAAAGAAAAAAAAAGTCTCATTGAAGATACATATAAGTGTCTCAGAATGCAGGCGACAAGTGGCATTCACAACACTCTCCTCATCCTCCTTAGACATATCCTGTTTTGCTATAATAAAAGGCAATCATCTCTTCTCCCTAAAGATTAATTCAAACTTAACATGTGATATTAAACAATTAGAAGTTTTAGTTAATTCTGTTCTTACCTGTGGGATCCCATGTTATATTATGTGCTAGAGAGTCCAGTACAATTTGACCACTCTTCTGCCACTGGTAATACACCCCCTACAACCAAAAGTATTAGCACACTTTATTAGCTTAAGTGAGATATTTACAATGCAACACATTTAATGATTTCCCATTTAATACATAATTACTGAAATACTATGCCTGTATAGCATTCAGAGTTTTACTAGGCAACAGGCATTTGGAACTTCTTGGAATGGAAGTAAACGTTTTTAAAGGAAATCTCTGAATTGATAAGTCAAGGCCATACAAGTCACAGCTGTGATCTCATGTTTCAAGAAATATAAAAAGATACGAAGGGTCTAAAAATTGAAATACTCACTTGCTTCTTGATTTGTTAAAAATTTAGAATTCAGACAAATTAATAGAATTCATAGTTTTATCTAGAACATTAAATCTTATTTAAGTCTAGTCTTAGTGAGAACTAGCATCCTCAGCTAATTTTGAAGAGCATTTGGAGGATGGAGTAATTAAATGGAATGTCTATAAATATAAAAATCTTCCAGACTTTTTAAAGCATGCACATCTTTTACAAAGTGTAGTATAATTACCCATAGGTACTATGTATGTTTTAGGAACTTCATAAAGTAAGCATAGTTCAGGACGTAGATTTCTTAAATCCCCTAGGCGATAGGAAATTGTGTTGCAACCCCTAAAAGCCACATGGATCTGATGGAATACACACAAGATGGAAGCTAAATCCACTGTTTTGTATTTGTACCCTTGTATCATCTTAATACTTTGCACTTACATGGCATTTTGCACAGGCTCAGGTAAGACTCAATACTCTTTTAGAGTATGCTAAGAAAAGTGGGCTCAGAGATTAAGTAACCTGCTCTAAATCACATAAATCAGCACCTAAAAGAATCAAGATTAGGATCCATGTCTAATTGATAAATATAAGGCTAATCCACAAATTTGCCCACACCAAAGGAAGTCACACTATATGGAATATGAGTGTACAGTTTTTAACAACCTTTATAAAACCCTCTGAAATCTCAGATAAATATATTCTAAAAATGCTTTACAAAATAATTAGTAGAATTTTTGAAAGTACTTGAGATGCACATGAGGAAGAACAAGCAGAGCTGCATTACAAAAGGATGAAAAAAAAGCATTATAAAACCATATGCAGCAGGATGTAAACATATAATTTACTAACTAGTTTAAAAGCAAACTTCCTTGTGCACAGGTTACAATATTCCATTTTGAGCTTTTTGCACCTTCTGCTGGTATTGGCCACGGTCAGAGAGAGCGAATCACTGATTTGCACAGATGAATCACTGCACAGATGAAACAATTACTATGTATGTTTATTATGGATTGGTCCACTGTATCACCTTCAGAAGTGTTAAGAGGTATAATAAAGTGGCATTTTAACTAGCATGTGCCCACCCCTTTTCCACATTTTCACACAATAAACATCCTATATCCCAATTTTAAACTGGTATCTCATTTTGTATCTCAGAAAAGGCAACTCCCAAGTAATAAAACTAAACCACAGCAATTATTTAAATTTTTCAAGGTAGCTGAAGTTGCTATTAAGACAGTTCATTCACTTACAGCAGGATGATTGCTCTTCTGTTTCAGGACAGTAACTGGTTCAAAAATACAAATCATGTTTCCATAAGAAGCTGCAATCTAAAATAAAGTTATATAAAACAAAACAAATATTAATTTAAAAATTAATTTGAGATGTGGATTATTGATTCTACTTTAATTCATTCTATGTAAAAATATTTCCCTCTATATTCTTGAGCTTGTGTGTCTAGTTCCTTCTGAATCAAGGATCAGAACTTGAGGAACATACCAGAATAAGAAAATCTTTAAAACATATTGCAAAGTTTGAAACTTGAAGTACTAGAAAAAAAATGTTTGCCTACAACTATATTTCTGGGTAAGAGCTGGAGGATCAACCACCATAAGAGTAAGTGTATTGGATACCAATTTTAATATGAATCTTCAATCTAGTATCAAGAGTTTTTCCACATGCAATTTAGGTAGCTACTTTAAGCAAAGTTATTGGACTCCATTTTTAATACAGTGTGGAAAGAATGAAAAGCACTTCATCGATCAACCTGCCTTTTCACTGTTAACATATCACATTGTGGCACTGAGTGTCTGAAAGCATGAGAGCTACTTAAATCACCGGACAGTCATATAGAACCACAAAATATAGTACAATAACAAAACAATAGTTAATATTTTTATCAAGAGTACTAAATAAAACTTACAATAAAGACAGCCTTATTTGGGGACCAATGAGTAGTCTTGTTCTATTCATGGTGCTAACCACACATATAAGCATATTTGCTCACATGTTTTCAACTGTTATTTTCCAGGGTGGATAAGTCAAGGGGGGGGGGGGGTGTATATAAAAATTGTGTTTATTTAAATCATATTTTTTAAAATTTAAATTCAATAGAGATTCTTAAATAAATAACCCTATTTGAAATTAAGACAACCTAAGTTAAGACCTGAATTTCTTCTAATCTAGTAAAACCATTTAAATTAAGGTTTTTTTAAAAAAAGTGAAGCAGCATTTTAGGACAAATGCAAAATAAATTTAGATCAAGATTCCCTGGTTAATTATTTAAATCTCACTGATTTAAATCAATCCAAACTATTATTTTCTCCCAGGCCAACTTATCAGAACAAGTATAGGAAAAGTTACATGCAGACCTATGAACACCTAAATGCACCTTAAAAGCCTCAGGCTGAGAGTCACCACACTACCTACAGCTTGTCATCTAGAAACAAGAACTACAAATATGAATGAGACACATCCCACCAATGACTCTAATTCTGACCTCTTATTAGACTATATAGACAGCATAATTGTCTACTTGCACAAAATGTGGGCTCAAGTTATTTCTGTAAAATCATCATAAGAATGTGGATTACAAATAAACCATTAACATTTTATATGATATCTTTTCATTTCTAGTATAAAAAACAGTTGCAGTAGCATTTTACAGTATGTGATTGTCATACCTAAATTGCAAGTAAATTTAAACAAAAGCCAGAAGCTCAAGTTCTGAGAGGAAAAACCTCCATGTTTAAAAACAAACAAACAAACAAAAAGCCTGCATCAGAGTCTTCAAGCAACTTGCATGTCAGCATGACCCAAAAATGCCAACTATAATGCTGTCAAAGCTGCAAAAAGCCTAAAGAAGCCATGTTTTTAAAACACATCTCTAGCTAATATTTGCCCTACATTTTCTACTTAATCTTTATTATTGCCATATTTTTGTGATTTGCAAATAAATCTACTATTCTGAGAGTAATTAAAAATAGTTTCTTCCACAGGAACTCAAAGTAAAATACTGAGATGGAGATGTAACCTTAAGAATTGTAATTCTTAACCCAACACTGGTATAACCCACATTGTGGTTTAGGATAACATTATAGCATCTTGCTGGAAGTGGCTGCCCCGCACATGGCGGGGAGGTGAGTGGGGGGAAAGATGTGAGGGAACAGGCAACCCAGATGTGCCTACCTTTAAAGATGCAGTACGGTATTTGCGTTTTTGTTTCTCTTCTGCTGCCTGATTGGTTACTTCTGATTTCACATGGTGTCTGGTTGACTGGTCAGTCCGTAACTCTGGTGTTCGTATCTTTGAGGTTCTACTATAAGGACTACTATTACTGTGTGACCTTCAGAAAAGTTATGTATGTTCACTGCATCCCTGGCATCATAGTAGTGGGGATACTTTGGGTGGGGAGGAACTGATGAATTATAAAGAAGGCCCATGTAGCTCTACTAGGTCATTTCTGTAGCTCACCCAGGAAGAAGAGACTGCCCTCAGGCAAAGGCTTTGCTCTCCCTTGCCACTTTCCCAAACCAAAACTGTAACAGGGAATGTAAGGGGCTCCCTAACATACTGAAGTTAGCAAATCATGACTTAGAACAATCAATGCAACCTGCATTGTTTCCAAGCACACATTTCTCCTTGGTTGTACCTCTACATAAACCTTAATCCTCTGAACTTCACAGCAGCCATCCATATTGCACTCACCCAACAATTAGCTCGATGCCCTCTTCCTGGGTTGTATTGTTGTCCACAACCAGATAAGAAGCAAAGGTGAAAATGCAACAAAAGCATCACATTTCTTCTGGAGACAAAGGGAATCACTGAAAAGGCCATATATTGGCTGTTAAATGCTATTTAGCAAACAAGGACAGAACTGACCTTCCTTATGTTTACTGTATTCAAAAAGTATGTTAAAGGAATAAAGGTTCCAAAGAGATTAACCCCAAAATCAGAAAAGTTAAAAAGGCTACATCCACACTACCCGCCCGATTCGGCGGGTAGCGATCGATGTTCTGGGATCGATTTATCGCGTCTCGTCTAGACACGATAAATCGATCCCAGAGCCGCTCCCCGTTGACTCCGGAACTCCAGCTCCACGCGAGGAGTAAGCGGAGTCGATGGGGGAGCCTGCCTGCTGCGGTGTGGACCAGTGGTAAGTACTTTTGAAATCAATCTAAGATATTCGACTTCAGCTACATTATTCACGTAGCTGAAGTTGCATATCTTAGATCGATCCTCCGCCCCCCTCCCCCCACCCCCAGTGTGGACCAGCCCTAAGGCTGCATATGCATTATGACAGTGTAATTACCAGTTCATGGTCACTGTTTTTAATCCTTTAGGGAAAAACAAAACAAAACCACTTCTACCCTCCGTTATTTTAAATAAAACATAGGATGCATATGGGAAGCCTATTTTTAACAATTAGACTAATCAATTCTCAACTGATTTTCACCAAATGACATCTGATATAGGAACCATCTCCCTGCTGAATGTCAAAGTTTGTACTAAAAATTTCTGATGCACTTGAACAATTTTTTTTTTAAAGTACTTCCCCCCCCCTCTTAGCATATAAACAGCTGAATCACTTTTACTCAAGCTTTCCAAATGTATTCACTTTCAGAAGGATCGGGTATGGAAAATCTCAGCAGGGATGATAAATAATTGAGAAAGTTATCAACTGGAACACACCCTATATGACTGAAGTGTCTAGATAAACTTAAGTTATAAGTGAAGCACAGAGTGACACCTGTACCATTCAACTAGCTGCATTAAATAATATTTTGTGGACATTCAAAAGCAACTAACATCCTGTCTAGACCAAGAAAATGCTAGCTTGCCAAGGCAATCATTATGCTTTTTATGCTAATTATTTCACATATAAAAATGTCAACCTTATCAACAGAACTTCAGAATGAGGAGTGTAGGGAATCCTTTTTCTGAACACAGAGGAACAAGACCTTGCAGAAACACAGCTGCATTCATGTAATCAAAGAGCTCTGAAAGGCCGATATCAATGCAGGAAAGAACTGCAAAAGAAAAATTTTGCTCTGCCATCAAGATTTGGTAAAGTGGAATAACCCAGTATTACCAAGTCCTTTGGATAATGGGATTCCTGTTCAAAGACATTTCATCCTTCAGTGATTATGCAACTATATCCACTGTCTGGTTAACAGTCACACAGTGTCTATATATAAATCTCCACATTTAAGATGATCATATATATTTATTTATGAGTCAGTAAATAGCCTCTGACCAAGAATTTT
The DNA here is from genome assembly GCA_037349315.1 of Chelydra serpentina. Classification (NCBI taxonomy): domain Eukaryota; kingdom Metazoa; phylum Chordata; order Testudines; family Chelydridae; genus Chelydra; species Chelydra serpentina. The sequence goes on from JBAIAC010000042.1 coordinate 38,709,677, forward strand.
ATTTGCAGATCATATTTGGCACTTTTTAAGCACTGTACATTATCTAAGCATTGTACAAACAGTACAGATGCATATAAAATAGTGTTCGTGTAAAGTGTCAGCTATTTGATCAAGATGACTAAGCAAATATGCCTCCAGATATCTCTGTATATTGCCAATACCAAGCATTCAAAAGCCATGAGTCAGACCCCCTGGTCCTGTAGGGATATTAAAGAAGGTACTGGCAGTGATTGCCCAAGTGAAAGTAACTTCCCATAATTTGCCCCCCACAATTTAAACCTCATAGCATTACCAAGTAAAAAGATCTCTTGGGTCTCCTGTTAAAACTTATAAGCTACTGTCTGTGTAAACCATTGATTGTATCTGTTCTCAGAAAGATACTGTATTGCTATGAGAAACTTGCAAACAAGTTATTTGACTTTGTTCTTTATGCATGCTTTGTACCTAGAAACAGCATAGAAAGACCCCCACCCTCAAAGGGCAGGGAGTCTCAAATAAATTAGTACACACCCCGAAAGTGGTGGAGACAGTATGTCTGCTGATGAATGTTTGGTGTACATGAATGAATGAGCAGGGAGGTGCCAGCCTAGGAATTCAGTGACCATCGGCTGAAGGCGGCATCAAAGTGGGAATGACCAGACAACCCCAGGAGGGTAAACTGGGACCCACCTGATCATCTCAAAGGATGGGAAAAACAAGATAACATCTGACAGCATGGAGCCACCAGGAATGCCATCTGCTGATTGACTCAGCAACAGCATGATGAAGCAATTTCCATAGACTAACATAGGAAATAATTCCTATAAGAATGGCTTCTACACACTGAGGACTTTGAGTCTGGTTCTGCAACCACCCTCCAGGAGCATCAGATGAATCTGACAAGGACTCGGCTCCACCCTCATGCCCAGGTTACCTGGCCAGTAACTTGGCATGAGCAACGTCTAGGCTGGTAACTATAACATCTATATAGAACCTGAATGAATGATTGCATGATTGAATATGTGTGTGTGTATATGTATATGTATATGTATAAGGAATAAATAGTGATAGTAATAAGTAGTCAAACAACGTTGTTTACTTTTATCTTTGCTTTAATATTATGTTCACAATAAAATGTGGCTTTGTTGCCTTATTCCTCTTAAAAAGATCCTGCTGGTTTTTATTTTATTGGTATAACAGTCCTCCCAATCACAAGATAGACTTTAAATCCTCGGATTTTTAAACAATAAAATTTGAGGGTTTGGGGCTGAGGAAGAAGGTTGCCTTCTGGTTTCTGAACATCCAGGATACATTTTTAAAAAACAAACGCTGAGAGTCACACGACATGACTGCTGGAGCTTTAAGGGGAAAAACACAACCAAATACCAGGAGATTCTGATAAACCTTCAGAGGAATGAAGTTCTAGAACAGCCTTCCATGGGAGCAGTGGGGGCAAAAAGCCTAACTGGCTTCAAATCTGAGCTTGATAAATTTATGGAGGGGATGGTAGAGTGGGACTGCCTACAATGGCATGTGGCCCATCGGCAACTGCCAGTAGCAAAAATCCCCAACTCCTGGAGACAGGACTCTAGATGAGGAGGGATCTGAGTTACTACAGAGAATTCTTTCCCAAGTATCTGCCTGGCAGGACTTGTCCATATGCTCAGGGTCTAACTGACTGCCATATTTGGGGTCGGGAAGGAATTTTCCCCCAGGGTCAATTGGCAGAAGCTTGGGGGTAGGAGGGGGTGTTTTGTGTTTCTCTGTAGCATGGGTCACAGGTCACTTGCCAGTTTAAACTAGCGTAAATGGTGAATTCTCTGTAACTTGAAGTCTTTAAACCATGATTTGAGAACTTCAGCAACTCAGCCAGATGTTGGAGGTCTATTTCAGGAATGGGTAAGGTTCCGTGGCCAGTAATGTGCAGGAGGTCAGACTAGATGATAAGGATGGTCCCTTCTGACCTTAATGTCGAGGAGTCTAACACTTACTTTTGATAAGTTATTATTTCATTAGTTGTATTGAATTCTGCAAACCAAAGCTAAGAGTACTGTTGCTTCAATTTTCTTTTATCTTTATCTACTTTTACCTGCGCACTTTTGGTTCTACTGGGAGACCAGCACTAGGAGGATACATTTGCATATTTTGTTTTGATGTGAGGAGTAATCTTGTGAAGTATGATCAGGTGATAAATATCACATAAAGCTACTGATCCACACATTCGCAAGGTGCTGCAGTTTTCCTGTTTAATCAATTCAAGTGCAAGGTTGCAATAGCAGCAGCAAATCATTAGTTACAAGACCAAGATTTTGAAAGTATACTTTAGGATTCAGAATTTGAACTGGGAAGATTTAACATCTATCAAAAGCTATACTGCAGTTTCTCCAAGGGATTCTAGTGCACTAGACTAAAATATAATATGTAGATGTCCAACATAGAAAGACAGTAGAGAAAATCAAGAAACATTATAATTCATTAACAGTCTCTAAAGCAAAAAAGTTAATGCTTCACCTTGATTTCAGGAAAGTCCTGCTTTTGGCATTTTAAAATTGTGTCTTACTAGACAAGACTACATCCAATATATTTTGCATTGTTTACAAATCTAGTTGTGTCCTCTGCTAACCACCTTGTCCTAAAACTTAAACACTTATCCCAGGGAAAGATTGTTCCATTCTTCCCAACTAGGCTACAAACACTTATTCTTTGTAAAACTAAAAATGCATAATATGTTTTACCAGGACAGCAGCTCTTCCATAGTCTGACAAATCCTTAATGCCACGGAGAGAAAATGATTAATCACCAGGCTATGGTCAGGGTTCTCATCTGGGATGTGGGAAGCCCAATTTCAAATCCCTGCTCCACATCAGGCAGATGTGGGAACTGAATCCTCATCACCCACATCCCTTGTGAATGCCGAACCACTGGGCTAAAGTTATGAGGACACTACTCCCGCCTCATCCATCTGTTTTGTGAATCTAGGCCTTTAAAGAAACATGCCCAGAAACAAAGCATTTCAGATCAAGTGACAGGTAAATCATAGAAATGTAGGGCTGGAAGGGAACTCAGGAAGTCTAGTCCATCTCCATATGCTGAGACAGGATTAAATATACCTTGATCATCCCTGACAGTTGTCTAACAGTCTCAAAAACCACCAATGATGGGGATTCTAGACTCACTTGGTAACTGTCGAGCTGTCTGAATTGGCACTCACAGTTCCTGTAAGTATCACAGTAACCTATTCCAGTGCTTAGCTATCTTTACCATTAAAAGTTGTTCCTAACACATAATCTAAATCGCCCTTGCTGCACACTAAACTGATAACTTCTTGTCCAATCCCGTGGTAGACATGGATAACTACTGATCCATGTCCTCCTTATAAACAATAATTTGCAAATCTGAAGATTTACGTCCTGTCCTATGTCTGCCCATCCAACCACCTCCTCTCAAGCCTAAATATGCCCAATTCTTTCAGCCTTTCCCCATGTTTTCTAAATTTCCTGTTTTTGTTGCTCCCCTGTAGATTCTCCAATTTGGTCCCATCTTTGTCTTGTTCAACCCGGAAAAACAAAACAAAAACCTTTCAATTTGCTGAAAAACTTTTGTGAATGTTTTTATTCAGTTCAACCCAACCATTTCCCCCCAGATTTCCAGAACTGAAAGTGAACCGAAGAGTCAATTATTTGCCCCGTTCTACTTGAAGCACACCAATTTCATTGCTGGAGATCACCTGGAGTCAGAACCAGGTATGGTGTAATTTGTTCATTTACACAATACCGGTTATTCTTAAATCAAGACAGACCTAGCCACACAGAAGTAACGCTGGAAATCCCCGGCTCAGTTGCACCAGAAGCTTCTGCTTCCCACCCTTATCTACAGCCATCCTCCCACAGATCTCTCTGAGGCTGCCCTATCAGCTTCCAATCAAAAGGCAGCACCAAATTAGTCACCTGCTGTCTCCTGGCCTATCATTGCTTAGTTTCGTCACTTGATATGGTATTACATAAGTGAGCAGTTAATCCACATTAGAACTTTCCACTTGTGCACATTATTTGCTTGGACATGTTAGTGTTCAATGGCTATGTAGTTATAACTTTTTAGGTTGGACTATTTAATCAAAATATATAAAAATTAACATGACTAACATATGCAGAACATTTGAGCCAAGTGAAAAAACAGTTACTCACTTCTCGTAACTGTTGTTCTTCGAGATGTGTTGTTCATGTCCATTCCAATCAGGTGTGTGCGCATGCTGGAAGATTTTTCCCTTAGTAGCATCCATCGGGCTGACCCAGGCGTCCCTTGGAGTCGCGCCTTCACGGCGCCCAATATAGAGCCCTGTCGACTCGCCACCCCTTCAGTTCTTTCTTGCCGGCTACTAATACAGAGGAGTAGGAGGGGGAGTATTGGAATGGACATGAACAACCTCCTCGACTACCTCCTCGGCCTTAATGCCCAGACCCTGAACAGCCCTGCACAGCACCCTGTTGTCCTCAAGAGCCAGGGCTACGGCTGTACCACCAATGCTTCATCCAGTGATGAAGAGGAGGAAGCATTTATAAATGATCGGATGCTTCCTGCCATCCACCCCCAGGGAGTCCTGAGACTCTCAGGGCAGCATTGGTGCTAGTGGTGCGGCAGACAGTGCTGGAGTTGCAGGCACCGGACCAAGTGTTGGTGCAGCCATCAGTACAACGGGATGAACCATCCGTAGAGCCAGTGCTGATCCGCTCACAGGCACTGACAAAGGCGGAGGACTCGCCGCTGATATGGGCGCCGGGGCCATCGGTGCCTGCGTCATAGTTGACGTTGACAACGGTGCCGGCGTGGAAGACGGGCGTGGGGACGCTGCCAACGTCGGTGGTGGGCACGGTGCCAGAGTCGACGACGATGCCACTGCCAGAGGTGTTGGCGTGTGGGCGGGTGCAGAGGGCAGATGTGTAGCTGATGGCGGGACAACAGTGGCGGAGGCCACAGAAGATGTCATGCAGCGGTGACCTTGGGTTCTTCCCTGTCCTTGGAGAAAGGCCCAGGGGATCCAGAAGAGCCACTGAGGTGGGTTCTGCCACTGCAGAGGCTCCCCCTCCTGTCTCTCCCAGACCTCGATCTGCAGCTCCTGCTTCTCTTGGAGCGATAGGAGTCAGACTCTGACTCCGAGGTCTCAGAGACTGAAGACCACGGAGGAGCTGAGCCTTGGTGCCTTGAGCGTCGAGAACTCGGGGAGCGGGTAGGCTCTCTGTCCGAGTGAGCTGGCGCCAAGGGACATGGAGAGGAGGAGCACCTCGACATCATAGCTGGCTTCCCTCTTGACTGCACCGGAGCGGGGTGGGTCCACCAGTGCTGAAGTTTCTTCCCTCCCGGTGGGTGAGAACACTGTAAAGTGCAGGAGGTTCCAATCAGCTTGATAAGCTTCCAGCATCGAAGGGAGCTGTAGCTGCTATGTAGCTGCTCACTTGAGCAGGAGCCCGAGCAGGGGATCCGGAGCTGTGATCCACCTGGGGTCTCACATCTCTGGATTTAGCCGGAGGAGAGCGGCTGCCCAGCTTTTTTTTTTTCTTCCGAGGCACCAGCGAGTGGGATCGGTGCCTGCTTTCAGCTGGGCATCGTGAGGTGCCATGTTAGTGCCAATCATCTCGGAACGAGTCCTTTCTCGGTGCTGAGCTTGACAACGGTGTCGGGGCGCTCCGCATCAAGGACGAAGCATTAGGATTTGGGTCCCCTGAGCCCGGGGCATAGGGCTGCCTCCATGAGGATCACCTTAAGCCGCTGTTCCCTTTCTTTAAGAGTTCTAGGCCGGAACTCGCGGCAGATCTTACAGCAATCCTTTTGATGGCCCTCCCCTAGGCACCATAAAGACGACAAGCGTGGATAGGTCTTCGGCATGCGCTTCACGCAGGCCACACGGTTTTTAAACCCCGGGGACCGCGACATACCACTCTCTCCAGGGAGGCGGAACCCCCAACAACTCTACTAAGAACTCTAATACTAAGACGACACTAAGGTAACTATATCCAATGACTACATAACACGCTTGCTAAGCAAGAGCTAAGGGAAGTTCCAGCCAACCGTCCCTGGCGGTAAGAAGGAACTGAAGGAGTAGCAGGTCGGCAGGGCTCTATATTGAGCGCCATGAAGGCACGACTCGAAGGGGCACCCAGGCCGGCCCGACAGATGCTGCTAAGGGAAAACTTTTCCAGCCATTGTGCATGTGCACACACCTGATTGGAATGGACATGAACAAGCACTCTAAGAACTTATGTTGTGTAGCAAGACGTCAAGACGATCTATGAACGACAATTTCAAGAATGTAATTTGTTTCTTTTTCATACAAGTGTCTTGTTACTGCGGTAGCATTCAAAAGCCCTAGATAAGATCAGAGCCTTCTTGCGCTAAGTGCTGTTCAAACACAGAAGACATGGTCTCTCCCCTAAATAGCACGTTTGTAACAGAGGTAAATTGCAGCACGTCAGAAGAAAAGGAAGAGAGGACAAAGGTAACAATAGTAAGATCATCGAATTATACAGACTAGTAGGTTCAGAATAGGTTTTCTTCTATTTAATGTGAGTAAATAATGAGCAGTCTCCTTTTACCAGCCTGTCAACGCTCTGAGGCAATACAAATCTGCATGTTGCTTATGCACTATATTCACATACTTACTAACATGAAGTTAGAAAATTATATATATATATATATATATTATATATGTATGTAACAGGACCTTTGCCAATACTCACAACCTCCTCAACTCGTTTGTCAAATTTTCACAATCCCCTCTGTGCCTTCTTTCATACAGCTACCTATGCACCGTACGACCTTCCTGAGCTCATTTGCAAGGTCCCTCTCCCTGTATGCTATTCATTCTTTATTTGAGAGGCACTTCTGCTATGCTGCCTACAGTGAATTAAGTTAACTTACATACAAGTTAAGTTTTGCCTATAGTTATTCCCTTGACCTCTGTCTACTCATTTGTGCTTAAACTGTGAGCTTCGTAACTACCTGGAAAGCACTATTATGTGGTGATCCTTCCCATAAATTAACACTTCAATGAGGTCTGAGCATTATTAGTAACATTACTACCTTTCCTTGCTGCATTGAGCAGTCCACACATCCCACTTGAATATTCCCATGTTTGGCTCCAGGGATTATTTGTAATCTTTCAAAATCAGTCCCCAATATAACGATATCACATCCTGATGCATAGGCCTGTAAAAAGAAATAAAACAAGAGTTAAAGAAAATCTACAACTACTTAATACCACCACCTCTAGATACTATATGAAGATAAATTAATGAAGTACAGATATCCCTTTTGATGCACTTCTTTACAGAAGCTATCCTTGGTTCATCATCATTCATGTAAACCAGTGATCATCAACCGGTAGATCGCGATCAACTGGTCGATCCTGGAGCTTCTGCCAGTCGATCGCAATCTCCAGCTGCTAAAATTCCGGTAGCGCAGTGGGTCTAAGGCAGGCTCCCTGCCTACCCTGGATCCAGAAGCGGCTGGCAGCAGCATGTATCTGTTGCCCGGGAGTGGGGGGCGCTTGTGGGGGCGGGCAGCACAAGAAGACCTGCTGCGCCCCCCCCCCCTGCGAGCCACAAGCGCTGCCCCCGCAGCTCCCGAGGGGTTGGCGCTGTGAGGGGTGGGGGCAACAGCAACGCATGGAGTTGCCCCCTCTCCCCCCCAGGGACCGCAGAGACATCCCAGCTACTTCCAGGAACAGCGTGGGGCCAGGGCTGGCAGGGAGTCTGCCTTAGCCTCACTGCACTGCCAACCAGGAGCTGCCTGTGGTAAGTGCCTCTCAGCTACAGCCTTCACCTTGCACCCCCTTCCTGCACTCCAATCCCCTGCCCCAGCCCTGAGCCTGAACCCAAGCTCCCTCCCAGAGCTTGCACCCTCACCCCCCCCTACACCCCAACCCCCTGCCCCAGCCCAGAGCCCCCTCCCACACTCAGAACCCCTCGACCCCAGCTCAGAGCCTGCACCCCCTCCCGCACCCCAATCCCCTGCCTAGTGAGAGTGAGTGAGGGTGGGAGAGAGTGAGCAATGGAGGGGGGGTGGAATGGAGTGAGCAGGTGGAGCCTTGGGGAAGGGGTGGGGTAGATCCTAGGTTGATCTTAAATTCAAAAAGTGATCTTGTGCATAAAAAGATTGGAGACCACTGATGTAGACTGTGGACCTATGACCCTGTCATATCTTTGTAACACTACTATGGGGTATAATATTGATAAGTTTGAATTGCCATTAGCTTGAAACATGCTACGGGCAAGTAGAAGGACACACATAATTGGGCTATTACGTTTTGTTATCATAGAAAGGCCTGTTCCATTAGTAAGAGGCCTAGTGTGATGAGGTTATGTCAAGGATTGATTTGAGGTGAACCAAACAACATTATGAGGTCATGGTAGCAACTCTCATTCAAGTTTATAGCTCACTTTCCATTAAAATCCTGATTTTGCCATAATTACTCCAGTAGACTTCTCAACAAGTCTGCTTTTCACCTTGAATTTCCCTATGTACTATCTCATGTCTTCCCCATCCCCCACAAATAAATAAATCTGAAGTCAGACAATATATAGAGAGAGTCAAAGTTGAAAGGCTCCTTTGATTTTTGAAATAGGATCTATTTGGAATATTCTCAGACTCCTGAACATAGAAATTGTCAAGTCATTTTACTGGTCCCTAAAAGAACCTGCAACTTGACTATGTTCTGGAAAATTGTGGGTTTTAATTTTCAATTATTCCCTGAGAACACTGGAACCTCTAAGATCATCAGAAGTTAGGTAGAAATTAGTTCTACTGGCCTAAAGATCTACTGGCGGATTTGAATCAAGCATGATGTTTCACTGAACATGTGTTGTCATTCTATATAATCACAGCACAATGTGTCTTGATAGAAATAAAATGCAACAGTCTACAACAATTTCATATAGCGTTTGCAACTACTCCTCAAAGAAGTCTGGAAGTTGGAAAACTCAGTCACGGTTGAATAAACTATTAACTCTGACACTGATTGGCACATACCACACATTTGAAGCCTTCTGCTAGCCTCACAGTAGGGGTAAGCCCTATACTGGCATGAATGTGCCTAGACAAAGATGGCTGGTGTCAAAGAACCAGTGGCTGACAAGGCCTTGAGAAAGCTGTTGCCAATTACCAGAAAGAGAAAAGTCTTCAGCTTCTCAGCTCTTGGAAGACCCTACTATTTGGTTGTTGTACAGTGAAGCTGATGGGGCAGTGTTCATACCCAAGAGTCTGACTAAACACAAAGCTGACAGTGCCAAATGTGTAGGCAGGAGTACTCTGGTCTTTGGCGCCTTGACTAACAGGCGCACACAGGGAAGCTCTGCTGGTGGCAGGCCTCTGAGGTTCCTTTACTATTGCTGTCTCAGTTTGATAAGACCTGTTTTGAGGAGCTACGATTATGCAGTAGTCTGGTTGATGGGGCAGGTGATGAGTACTCCCAAAGAGGGTTATTTGCAGTACTGAATTACTTCCCTGTTTCATTAGTATCAGACTTGCATTTCCAAGGGGGAAGCCACATACAAGCATAATACAAGGATTACAGATTATATTTGTTGTTCAGAAATTGTTTTAATTAGTTAATTTTTACAAACTATTGCAAATATAATATACATGTTATAAGAGCTTTTACTTTTCAATAACATCTAAATTTAAGCAATGGTGGTACTATTATAGATAACGCAAGTAGCAAAATCTAAAGTTAAGGGTGCCCAACACTTTCCATAATAAGACCTTGTTTTCAGTTGCTTGAAAGCTTGGCAAATGTCAACCATTTAGGCGGATTATTTTTTATGCTGGTTGCTTGCCTCATACAATTTATTTGCAAACACTATTCAGTCACTTTTCAGAATGAGAGTGAAAAAAATAAGTTTTGCCCATCTAAAACATTTCTCAACAAAATGGTTGTCAGATGCTCTCTTCCCTTTGTGCTTTGGAACAGGGACTTGAAGTTTGCTCTGGTGTCAGGGATGTGTCTTTTTCAATTGCCGTGAAAATGCACCTAAAGTTGCTCTCAATGTTCCTCTTTCTGGCACCCACGGGCCGGCAGGAGTTGACATCTCGATAGTAAATGAGCAATGGTAGGTAATGCAGGAATAGGGCCATGAATAGCCTTTAAAGTGAAGACAAGTAGCTTATGTTTGATGTGTGAGAGAAGGGGAAGCCAGTGAAAAGATGAAAAAAAAGGGTGGAGGGCTCATGTGATGGGCTAGGAGAATGATCTTTGCAGCAGCATTTTGAATGGATAAACTATTCTCCAACTAAATGTTTTCAAATTTGGTTGAAAACTTTTTACATGAGTGGTGAGAAAATTTTTTCCCATTTTAAAAAACACTGACCTAGGAGTGATTTTGTTCAGACCTCCATCTTTAGGAGATCACTGATATGAAAAATAAGCAAAGAAGTTAAGTGTCGGAGGTGACTGTGGGGATGGGAAGCAGAAGGGGGATGATTGTGTGTAAAAAAAAAAAGTGAGTGTGTGAATTAGCATGGTAACGGAAATTGTTGTGCAAGTGGAACTGCAGCAGACTGACTATTCCCACCTATCCACTGTTGCATCTTACTGCTTCATCCTTTCCCACTCTGCCAAATACGGAAATATAATGGGAGATTGAGACTGGCTTCTTCCACAAGTGTATATGGAACAAGGTTTGAAGACATGTTGCAGCATGGAAGACTCCATAAAGCGCTATTATACCTTCCTTTCAAGTCCCTTTTCATCACATACCTCTAAAATGACAACCCTCTCCTAAATCAGCTTTAACATGTGGATGCTGGGTGATGTTGGTGGCCTGTGATATACAGGATGTTAGAATAGATGATTTTGTGGTCCCTTCTGGCCTTTAACTCGGAGTACTATAGCAAACTACCACTTGATGATGGTTAACTGTCAAAGACCAGAATGTGGGCACTCATGCCTACTGGTTAGAGCAGGAATCGGTAGTCTGAAATTGGAGCCGAGGGTCAGAGCTAGGTTACCTGGAGTGAGGCATTCCAGGGGCCAAGGCTATCGTGACCTTGGATAAATGCTTTGAGCAGTCATCACTCTGCTACTGTTGCTGGTCTTAAAAGCAGGTCTGTTGATTCCCTGAGACAATTGGGCAGTTTAGCCAACCAGGTGGCCCAACTGGGGCCCAGGTTTGCTTGTTAGACTGCTGGGAGGAGAGGGGGATCTCTGCCAATCTGATCTGGAGGGAAATTCCTTTCTAACCCCAAATATGATGATAAATTAGACCCTGAGCACGTCAGCAAGACCCACCAGCCACACACCTGGGAAAGAATTCTCTGTAGTCACTCAGAGCCCTCTCCATCTAGTGTTCAATCTCTGGCCATTGGGGATATTTGCTACTAGCAGTTACAGATGGGCCACATGCTGTTGTAGTCAGTCTCATCATGCCATTTCCTCCATAAACTTATGAAGTTCAGTCTTGAAGCCAGGTACGTCTTTTGCCCCCACTGCTCCCTTGGAAGGCTACCCCAGAACTTCACTCCTCTGACCATTAGAAACATTGACCTAATTACAAGCCTAAACTTGTTGATGGCCAATTTATATCACTTGTTCTTGTGTCAACATTGTCCCTTATTTTTTAAATAACTCTCCCCCTCCCTGGTATTTATCCCTCTGATGTATTTATAGAAAGCAATCATATCTCCCCTCATCCTTCATTTTGTTAGGCTAAACAAGCCAAGCTCTTTGAGTCTCCTCTCATAAGGTAGGTTTTCTGCATCTATTTCAGTTTGAATTCATTGTTCTTAAACATGTGAGACCAGAACTACACACAACATTCCAGATGAGGTCACACCAGTGCTTTGCATAATGGTACTAACACTGCCCTCTCTCTACTGGAAATACCTCGCTTGATGCATCCTAGGATTCCATTAGTGTTTTTCACAGCCATATCACATTCACAGCTCATAGTTATCTTGGAACTGACCAATACACCCAGGTTTTTCTCCTCCTGTCGCTTCCAACTGATAAATCCTCAGCTTATAGCAAAACTTCTTGTTTTTAGTCCCTAAATGCATGACCTCACACTTTGCACTATTAAATTTCATCCCATTTCTAATACTACAGTTTTCAAGGTGGTCCAGAAATTCTTGTATAATATTTCAGTCCTCCTCCATATTGACAATACCTCCCAACTTTGTGTCACCCACAAATTTTATTAGCACACTTCCACTTTCTGTGCCAAGGTCATCAATGAAAATGTTAACTAAGACTGGTCCCAAGACCGATCCCTGAGGAACTACACTAGCAACCTCTGTCAAGCCTGACAGGCCACCTTTCGGTATGACCCAGTATTGCCTCGCTTTAACCAATTCCTTATCTACCTTTCAATTCTCATATTAATCCTAATCTTCTCCAATTTAGTTAATAATTTCTCAAAGGGAATAGTATCAAATGCCTTTCTGAAATCCAGATAGATTGGATCTACTGCATTTTCTTTGAGAAGGTAACTGATTTGTTTTTAGACAAAGAAGATCAGGTTGGTCTGGCGCAATCTACCTTTTGTAAAATCATGTTCTATTTTATCCCAATTACTATTCAGCTCTATATCCTTAACTACTTTCTCTTTCAAAATTTGTTCCAAAAGCTTGCATATAATTGAAGTCAAACTATCTGGCCTGTAGTTTCACGGATCACTTTTTTTCCCCCTCCATTCTTAAAAAGACCTATAATAGCAGTTCTCCAGTCATAGGGTATGACCCCCAAGTTTACAGATTAAAAATTCCTACTATTGGGCTTGCAATTTCATGTGCCATTTCCTTTAATATTCTTGGATGCTGATTATCCAAGCCCCCAAATTTGATACCATTAAGCTGTTTCAGTTTAGCTCCCACATCCTTATTTCGTTACCCCCCCCCAAGCTCTTCAGTACCCCTATTAAAAACTGATCCAAAGTATTTGTTTAGGTGTTCAGCGATGCCTAGATTATTGTTTATCTCCTCCCCACCCTCATTGCTTAGCAGTCCCACTTCTTTCCTTGTTTTATTTTTATTTATATGAGCCTTTTAGTATTGGTTTTAACTTCCTTTGCAAGGTCCAACTCTGCTGGGGTTTTGGCAGTTCTCATTTTCTGACTTCCAAGAGGTAGCTTTCCTTGCTGATCCATTCTATTTCATTCCCTGTAGGCACTCTCTTAACGACCTGTCTGAGATGCTTGGTCATCTAGTGTGGTCTGCAACTCTTCCCTATGAATTGTATCCACTTGCTTGGGATGCAGGCCTCACATAACTTCTGCATCTTTGATTTAAAACAATTCCAACCCTCCTCCACATTCAGATCCTTGAGTTCTTCAGTCCTGTCCACTTCCCTAATTCCCTTTTAAAAATTAAGTTTGCTCTTTTGAAATCAAGGACACTAATTGCAGACCTATTCTTGTTTTATCCTTCCATTTAAACTGAATTAGTTCATGATCACTTAAATCAAGGTTGTCCCCCATAATCAATTCATCTATGAGATCCTGCCTAATCAACAATACTAAATCAAAAATGCCATCACCTCTTGTTGGTTCAGCAACTATTTGGTGAAGAAACCCGACAGCTATCCCATCCAAGAAAATCTGGGTCCTACTATTATTAGTAGCACTTGTCTTCCAATCTATATCTGGGAAGTTAAAACCTCCCACAGACAAAATTCCCAGCAGTATTTAATTAAAAATGCTGAAGAAGTGTCTATCCACACCCAAATTGGATCCTGGGGCTCGGTAGCATACCCCAAGCACTATCCCAGGGGAGCCTCTGGTAGCTTTCTTCCCCAAAGTGATTTTGACTTGGTCTTATCCATTCCATCACTTCCAATTTCTTTAGAGTCTACCTCACCATTAACATACAATGCTACTTCACCACCTTTATCTTCATTTCTGTCTTTCCTGAAGAGAACATACTGTTTTATATCATCTGGTTTAACTTCCTGCATGAGTAGTTCTAGTTCCTCCATTTGGTTACCCAGGCTCCTTTAATTGGCGTACTGACATCTTAGTTGTTTCTGCTTGACTTCACCCAGATTCCTCACTGGATTAGGTACAATCATTGTACTCTCAATGCCAATACCAATGATGCTATCTTTCCTCTTGATGTCCATTCTCCTATCCTCTGCTGTTCCTTTCTTCATTGCTGTATCCTCTCTTCCTTGATTATTCTCCTGCTCAGTATTAGAATCAGGCGTAGAGAGTACATGAGCATCTCCCAACCATCTCCCGCAAATTCCTAATGTAAAGCTTTTTTAAATCAGGCATGACCTCCTCCCAAAAGCCTATAGGTCTCACGCGTCTTACGCGGGGGTTCCGTTTTGCGCTGAGCGCGTAAAGCGAAAACCGCGTATACTGAAACACCATTGAGTTGAATGGTGGACGGAATCGCCCGCAGTACCGATTCCATTTTTAAATAGTTCTTCTTCTTTTTTTTTTTCTAGTTTTGCCGACCGCGCAAAGCTGAAATCATGCATGTTAAATGCGCGTAAGACGCGAGAGACCTGTATTTCCCTCAGGTGGAATCCATCCCATGAGAACAGTCTTCTGTCTGTGAATGCCTCCCAGTGGTCAAACATCCCACAGTCCTTATAGCACCACTGCCTGAGTCATCTGTTGATCATCATAATCTTGTCTCACTTTCATTCTCCACCCTATGGACGGGCAGAATTCCACTGAAGATCACCTTACTCAACAAAATGGAGGCTGTATTCCCCAGCCTGGCACAGTCTACCTTGATGTGTTCCAGTGAGAATCTAGCAGTATCATTTGTTCCCACATGAAGGATAATGAGTGGATTCTTTCCTGCTCCCATTGGGATCCTCTTCAGGTCCACATCCTGTATCATAGGGCTTGGCTACACTTACAAGTTACAGCGTAATAAAACTGCCGGCAGCGCTGTAACTCATTAACTGGCTACACTTGCAAGGCACGTGCAACGCTGTATCTCCTCAGATACAGCGCTGCATGTACTCCACCTCCCCGAGAGGAATAACAGCTGCTGCGAAGTGGGTGCAACGTTGGTCTTTCAGTATAGCCGAGGAACAACGGAGTTAATGATCTTCCGAAGTTGCCTTTGTTTTGAAACGGCACTTCCGGGTTGGAGTTCAGAGCTGCATTCTTTAAGCTGCTGATCACAGGCTCCGTTTCCTCTCTTTTATCTGCTCTTTAAAAACAAACAAAGCCCCTGCTGTTTGCTTTCAGTGATTGAGAGAGAGGCAGGGGATGTGGAGGTGTGGAAATAATGAGCTGACACTCTGTGGCTATTCCAAAAATCCACTCTTTTTCCAAAAACGCTCCCTGTCAAAGTCCCCCTCACCCCCCCCCCCCCCGATTTGAAAAGCAAGTTGCAGCTACCTGAATGCCCATAATGCACCGCTCCCAATACAGCTGCAAGTGCCGCAAATGTAGCCACGTCAGTGGTAGTTACTGCGCTGGCCGCTGCCAGTGTGGACAGGCTGTAGCACTTTCCCTACTCAGCTGTACGAACACGGGTTTAACTAACAGCGCTGTACATCTGCAAGTGTAGCCTAGGCCTTAGCTCCTAGTAGAAAGCACACCCTTCTGTTCTACAGATCAGCTCTGTAGTGACAGGTCTGTATGTTGGAAGTCAATCACACAGCCCTGCTTCTTGCTGGTGTTGGATTCTCCAGCCTTCCTTCTGTTCTTTTGGCTGCAAATCCTTATCTTCTGTTCTCTGTATTCCTGAGACTTCCCTTAGTATTCTCATGAATACAACAATCTCCCAAACACTCACTTTTTCTGCACCCAGCTTTACCTGCATTTTTGAATTAGTGCCTCAACTGGATTATTCAGTTCATACCTTGTCACATTTTTGTACTTCTGGGTCTGCAACTGATTGTTTTCATAAAAGATAGCTTTTGTATCCAAGAACAGAAGTCACTAGTTGTTGATAAGTTCTCCTTGACTTACATGCTAAGAACTGAGTTCAGGGCTCACCATTTCACATACCACAGCCAATAACTTCATAAACACTTGAAATACTATAAAGCATGCAGCTCCCTACAATCTTTTGCCAGTATAAAATGCAGGGCCGGCTCCAGCTTTTTGGCCAACCCAAGCAAAAAAAAAAAAAAAAAAAAAAGCCACCGCCGAACTGTCAAAGCAAAAAAACTCCAAAAACCCGGACGCCCCAAGAATCCCCGGTCTGCCGCCCCTTACAAGGCGCTGCCCCAGGTACATGCTTGGTCGTCTGGTGCCTGGAGCAGGCCCTGATAAAAATGTGTCTGAACAAGCAGGGCTATCCCAGTAAGGTTCTTCTAGTACAGGGGTGGGCAAACTACGGCCCACAAGCCGTTTTAAGCCGGGCTGCAAGCTCCCGCTGGGACACATTACGTTGTTCGGCCCTGCTCCAGCGCTCCAGCCAGGGCACCGGGAGGGGGGCGGGCGACGACACACCACGTGGCTTGGTCTTGCTCCAGCTGGGGCGCCAGGTCATGGGCCACACCACATGGCTCAGTCCTACTCCAGCGAACCAGCCGGGGCCTGCACCATGTGGCTCCTGGAAGCAGCAGCATGGCCCTGCTCCGAGCGTCACAGGCCGCTCCATGCCTAGGAGCCGAGAAGGGACATGCCACAGCTTCCAGGAGCCGCTTGAGGTAAGTGCCACTCGGAGCCTGCACCTCTGAACCTCTCCCCAATCTCCCGCCCCAGCCCTGATCCCGCTCCTGCTCTCTAAACCCCTCAATCCCAGCATGGAGCACCCCAAAACTCTCATTCCCAGCCCCACCCCAGAGCCTGCACCCCCAACCAGAGCCCGCATCCCCAAACAGAGCCCTCATTCTCTTTCGCACCCCAACCCCAATTTTGTGAGCATTCATGGCCCACCATACAATTTCTATTCTCCGATGTGGCCCTCAGGCCAAAAGGTTTGCCCACCCCTGTTCTAGTATAAACTGTGTTAGTGACGCCTCTGTAGTGGAAAGAGAACCTTTAACTCCAGTTTTGGCAGGTATAAAGTCTTTCAATTCACCTTTAAAGATTAAAATGTCCTAGGTTATTTGTGGAGTAGTCTGTGCAATGAAACAAGTAGATATTGTTGACATTATCATGCTCTTGGTATGTTTGTTAAACAGTTTTTAAAACCAGTGAACAAAAGCAAACAGGGTAAAACCAGTTACAACTACGGAAACAAGTATTTTACTAGCTGATGCCTTGCCACCATATATCTGGATTTAGAAAACTAAACATCTTTCTGTGCACCTAAGACTGAGAGAAGTGAATTTGCATCTGGTATTGGATTTTCACCTCCTTTCTATTTGTTTCTTATCCAGCTTTCAGCTACTTTATCCCTGCATCCCAAGTTTCTTGAGAGAGGATTAGCAAATGTTTTCCTTTGAAGATAAGCTAAGGCAATTTTACAGAACAAAAGATACTACAGCCAATAATGTAACTGCTAAAAAATTCTTATTTTTTTCCTCAAGTGAAAAACTTTACCTAGGTAACTCCTTAAACATAAGAAAATAAATCTTCTATTGGTGCATTCAAGTATCTGTAAGAGTTGAGAATTACGTGCAGGAAATTTTTTTTAAACTACCCTGATGTTGCACATAAAATGTTTTTAATCCACTAAAGTGACTAATTTCTGTATGCTAAATCAGGAAATATGGTGCATAAAATAAAAGGCTCCTTTCCTGCACATGTATGGGACTGACTAGTAGCTTTGCGTGACAAGCAACCAGTAAGTTAGGCAGGTTATTCTCAGGAGTATCTCAAAAGAATCTTTATGCTAAGCCATGCATTGTGTCTATGCCATCTTTTTAGAAGAGTTTTTACAGGTATTGCTACTAATTTTTACATGCATGTAAAACGAGACTGCCTTATTTACCAGACTACAACTATACATATCTTTTAGGAGGATTCTCCTCCCCACTCCACCCCCACCCCTTTTTTTTAAAAGAAGTCCCAAAGTGTACTGAAAAGGTATTGCAGGTAAAAGTGTAAAGATATTAAAATATAATGTACTTGAACTAGGAACAAAGGTTTATACCAGAATTCCCCTATCTATTGCGCTTTCAAATAACATGAAGTACCTATTTTTGTTGGGCTGAACAAAATGAACCTTAAAACTGTCACTTGTCCTGCACCACAGATGAGTCCCAGTGTGGCAGAAAGTTTAAAAATGTCTCTGTTCCACAATAACAAAAACACAAAGAAGCTAGCATTAATGTTACAAAGCTCAATCATGATGAAGAACTATTGGACAGAATACAGGCAAACCTATTTATTAAATAGTTCTCAACCATATGGTAATTACATGTACATTTTTTATTTCATGTTTTTCTCCTCATACCCAATGTCATGCAAGAAAGTAAACATTTTCCTTGCAGCATTTATCTTTTTTTTTTAAGTAATAAAAAAAGATTTAATGAGATTGTATTAATCGCTGCAGTATACTCTTTCCTCCAAAATGTATTACATTTTAAACCTGACATTTTAACATTAATAAATTAACAAGTTTGTAAAAATGTATCCTGAAAGAAATGACTAAATAAAAGGAGCCACACCAACATTTTCATTACGTGACCATTCCAATAATTAAAAGAAAACATAATGGAACAGAAATTTCTTCTCCAGTAAAGTACCAGCATTAGATTAGAGAAATATACAATATGCATATTACCAAGTCCTTTGCTTTTTATACTTCCCTGAAATTTTGTAATGACTTTTAGAACTTCCAAGTTCCTCCAAACTCTAGTTTAAACTATTTTTATACATTGTAGAGTCAACAACCGTAAACTCACAACACAAAAGTATGAGTTAGCACAGTATAAAGATTTTTTTAAAGGACTAAGTCACTAAAGCAGAAATAAATAAGTAAACATTTGCAAAGCCATTCAACAAAGACAGTGTTGACAATATTGATTACACAATTCAAAACAACACCTTGAACAATCCTTCAGATCTTAATGTAGCATCCACAACGAGTGTGGGAGGTAATACTTAAACTTACATGTCAAGTTGCTTTAAACTCAAATACTGCAGATGTGAGAAAAAGCCAAATAGGTAGCATTTCGGTGAAGTTTTAGTGAAGTGTGCCTTACTTGTTGGCTTACATACTCATTAGCTCTAAAACAGAGAATTAGTAGTAACAATGATAGTATATACTCCCTGTATTCTAGTACTCAATTCTCATCTTAAGTGTACTGAAGCTAAAAATAGCAAATATACATTAGGCTTCACAAGTTGTCTCCTTTCTTGCCACTTCCCTATTTTAGATCAGTAAGTTTTATAGCCTTCTTCCATAATTCAGGATAGAATGGTAGGCTGTAATGCAGTCTGGTCTCTCCAATGTCCACCGATATCCAGTCCACATACCAAGACTTTGGTCACTGATAGAAGACAACCAAGGGAAGATCACTGCAAGAGACATCTTACCAACATAGCTCTCAGGTCTCTGCTGGATATGTCCATATCCATGTAGCATAGCCTCCCTCAAGTTGTCTTCAATTGGAGCAACCTTTATGAGATCCCTTACAACATCATTTCATTTCCCATCACAGTCTCCAACCATCTCAACAGCTTCATTTGGACAACATACCCATTTCTTTTCTAGTGGCTGACCAAGTCCCTGTTCTGTACATTAGGATTGTATAAAACTGTGATTTGATCACTCTTAAAAAGATGCCAATAAAGTTATCACAAAGAACTTGGGACAACTCCTACCATTTGCATTGAGCAACTTTAGTACAATGCCGGGCATCACTCAGGAGGGCACCATTGTCAGCAACCACTGATTCTAGGTATTTAAATTCTCTTTCTCCCCCTAAGCTTTCTTCCTGTGATATCCTTTATGCTGAGTCCTCCTTCAGTTCTCATAGAGCGAATGTTGGTAAGACCAAAGTGAAGTCCAGCCTGCTCAAAACTATGTTGCCACTGTTCAAAGCTGTCTTACAGTCTTAATTTTCTGCATATATCACTAAGTCATCAGCAAACAACATGCTCTAAGGTGCATATATTCTCACTTACCACATGCAAGACAACTGCAAACAAAAAAGTGCTCAGAGCTGGCCCCAGATGCAGGCCAACATTTTTTCAAAATTCTCTACTGTACCACCACTTAGTTTTGACTATGGTAGTCATTCTACCGTACCTATCCTGGATAAGATGCCCATATCCTTCTGCCACATGGCTCTGTCACAAACCCCAAACTAATTATCTTGATACACAATGGTACGCCTTCTTTGGCGCAAAGACCATGCCCAGTTGCAATCTCTTTTCTGAACTTCTCCATGAGGATTCATAGTGCAAACATGGCATCAACTGTGCTCCTTCCCTGACTGAAAGCATAGTGACCCGTCCAAATTTCGGCTATTTAACACAGATAGGAGATAATTAATACAAAATGTAATATCTCTTATACGTTTAAAACTAGAGAAAATGCCAGATGAATGGCATAAAAGCTTTGTGGTGCCTTTCTTAAGAATATCATTGAACAGATTTGTAAGAAACTTGATGCCTTCCCTTCCCCGTACCTTGAATGCATCTACTGGTATGTCATCTGGAAAAGATATTTTCTTCTTTTTCATTTTCTAAAGTGGCTCTGCAACTTCTTCCTCCTGTATGCAATCTACCCCATCCTAATTCAGCTTGTCTGTTCCTAGTTCCTCTCTTGGGTTCTCCTCATTCATCACTCTTTCAAAATAATCACTTAAAACTTTCACTGACTGATTCACCATTCATTTGTAATACAGCATGTTCACTTCTAATATCAGTAAACTCATTCACATCCCTCACCATTTTCTCTTTTGCCTTGACAAGCCTTTTCTCCCTCAGATCTAGAGCCCTGCACGGAAACAAAATTTGTATCCGCAGACAATCCACAAAAATGGATTTTTTTGCAATCCACAGATGCAGATATAAAGTTTATATCCGCAGATTTGCAGGGCTCTACTCATGTTGTTCCCATCCATTTTATAGCTCATCACAGGCCATACTTTTAGCTGGTGCAACACCTCTTTTGGCCTACTTTTTTGCCTGCAGGTAGGCCATCTTATCATTACTCAAGCCAATGGCCTGCCTTTTTTGAAGGTTCCCCACTCAACACAGATTCTTTAACTTGAGGATACTGGAATTCTTAACTTGAGGATTCTTTAGGCTTCACAAGTGTTCCACAGTGTTAGTAGTCAAATTCTCCCTTTACTTCCAGGATATTTTGTTTTTGTGGGTGTCTAGACTTCAACCGTGAACCATAACTATAGGCCCAATTCAGATTGCATTCTCCTTATTAGCATTAAAGATTTATCTTTAAAAATCGGGATAGTGTATTATTGAAGTAGATCTGTTTTAAGAGCCAAGATTCCTTTCCTGTAGCAAAATACCAAAGTTAACCCAAATGTTTGTACATATTAGTTTTTCAATGGAAAAATATAACTTCATAAAGCCTTTTACCAATATTTTTGTAGCCTCTTAAATGATGTGCATCTTGGAGATGCAAACCTGGCCTGAACCTTGAAACACAAGCAAGTGCCAAGGAACATCACTGAAAGACTCAGTGAAATATTCAGAAACCTACAATTATGATTTTAAAGCTAACAGAAGATAGCATAGAGGAAAATAAGCATCTGAAAGAAATGAGCATGACTGTTTGCACACTGGGAGATGAGAGGAGAAAGTCAGAAAGGTAGAAAAATAGTAGGTAACCTTTCCTAGGAACTACACAAGTTACTGATAAGAATTAATTCTTGTTTCAGACCAAATCAGTATGCTGTACAATGTTTTCACAGTTTTCTCTTTACCCTTCACCACTCCAATTTGCACAAAATTAAATTAGACAAATTCAGCTTCAAGTCTCTATTCATTTACTGCACTATATTTCATCAGCATCTGATCTTAACAGATATTTTAAGTATACAGGCTTCAAGAGAGTTGAGGCCTATGGATCTCTATAGATGTGCCTGGACATACTTTACCAGTGAGCCTTTGAAGGAAACTCAAATTCTGCTTGATATTTAGGGCCTCTACAAAAAAAAGCCATTTACTACGGAACAAGACCACCACCTGTTTGGGCAATGATCTATTCTGACACACAAGAGGATGGGCACTTTCAAAATATCCTTAGTAAAGTTGAACTTTGGTCTGAAATGTGTATTTAATATCACAGGTATGTAATTTGTTGTGTACAGCCACTCATTGCTAGTAATCTCTTCAAACCCCCTCCCCACCCCCAATGTTCAGGGTTTAGGAAAAGGAGTTGGAGGTGCTTGTTTGTTCTTGTTACTTTAAATAACTTTAGCAATGGAAGCAATACCCTTCTCTTTAGATCTTGTATCACAACCATTTTTTTGAGCCATCCTAAATCACTTGAATCCAAAATACCTTAACTTTAAATGAAATGTTTTGCCAGACAACAGTTAACATAACTTTTGAAGATATATTTCCAAAATTGCATACTACATTTCATGTTCAGTAGAACTTAGTAGGTTTTGGATCACTAACACTAGGAGCATACAAGACAGGGAAGACTTGTATTGAGAACCCATGAACTAAAGTATAATCCATCTGGGGGATCCAGGTGTTTGATTCACAACTACCATATCGTTCATGTATTGCTAGTATGAGGGAAGTCCAAACGTGACCGACTAGAACTTATTATGCTTCTGTATTATCACCAAGGCCATTTTCCTGAAATCTCTTCTAAACATAGGTAGTCTTCTTATTCTATTTTGACAGTTAACATGAAGATTTTTGAGGGGTAGAGTGGAAGAGTTAGAAGAACACTGTCTATGGACTAAACACAGGTTGTACAAAAAACCCCATAGCATTTGCAAGCTACTTCTATTTGCAGCTATTTTCATTTTGTTTTGCATAACATTTTAAAAACTTCCAACGTTTAACTAAAAATTCAAGTGAAGCTTCATACTTCCCATATATTTAACTCTTCATTTCTAAGTGATCATGGTATAAGCACTAACTGGTAGTGACATAACTAAGGATAGAAGAATGGGCATATTCCAACCCTTGTACATCAATTGAAAGATCAGCCATTTCTTTGTAGAAAAATAACTAGTGGTATCAACTCAACTTATTTACAGTACCTTTTTTGTACTCATTCAAATAGGTCTGGAGAAATCCGATTAAGTTGTACATCATGAGAACCACAGCCACATCAAAAAAAAAAAAAAAAAGGGGGCAATGAAGGGCATTTTTTTCTTCGGGTTTGAGACTACTGGCTAAAAATTCTATTTGTAATATGCTTTCCTGCACATCACAAATATATAAAAGATTTAATACACATATAGGAATTTCTATGATTATATTTGTGTCAAAACTGCTCTTGTAAACAAAAGGTCTCCCAAGGTAGTATTACTCAAAACAGTACTGTTTGGCATATTCCTCCCTCCTAAGAGAAAGCTACCACTTCCAGGTCATCATAGAGTTCTAAACACTCTTCTAATCAGACAGGCTGCAATACTGGAAAGAGTTGCTCAGCAGTCATTCTATGGAAGAGATCCTGATAACTTCAAGTTTTAAAAAAGGAACCTAATGTTATTACAAGACAGATCTAAACTTTACTATAATTAAAAGATAAGAGAATTCTCTTTGTCTCGCTTCTTTACTTTGCGCAATTAATGGTGCTTTGCTGTAAAGGAAATGACATTTTTTTTTCAGTACAGTTTCATGCTGCTTGTGTGAGTCACACACACACACAATAGGCAGAGAAACATTTAAACAAATAGGAAAAGCTAAAAGGTGGATCCAAAAGCAGGTGTAGTACTGTAAACTACTTTTTTTTTTTCAAACTGATTGAGCTGACTGTCTATAACAAAGCTTTATTCTGATTACTTCCTCTTTTGAGCAGCAACTTGTAGCTTCTGAATCTGCAACTAATCAGGCAAATTCCTGTGATGAGATGGAGCCCCCATTACTTCAATAGAGGTCCTCCAGATGGAACTCCTTGCAGGATGATCAAGGTGTCAGATAGTGATCAAGTATTTTGTCTTCCAATGTTGTAGTTAAAAAAAACTCAGCAGAGGAGCACAGAAGTGTGCTTAGTACCCACAAACAAAGACTAAAAATAAGTCTAGCAGTCACTCTCCAACAGATTAGGCAGTGAGTTAAACTGGGTGCAAGACTGATGACATCCCACAGTTTATAGCACTACCTTGGGTGCTGCTGCTCCAGAGCGAAACTGACAGAAACCTGCTAAGTCCTACTTTGGGCCCCTTCTGAAATACTGTGTACCAAGCAAAATTGACTAGGTTCCCGACAGTTTCATCCAGCCAAAGACTTAAGCACAGCAACAATACCACTAGCATCATTTAATGGGAAAAGATAAGAAAAGAATGAGGATAAGATACTCAGATGAACAAGGGAGCCAAACCAGGGAGAGAAGAGAAATAGAAGGGAATAGTTTAAATTTAGACTAAAGATTGAGTCTTTTGAACTCTATAGTCTATTATGATGAGGATACTTATTCAAGTTTATAGACAAACGAAACTTAAATAAAACTAGTCATTCCACTGATCAAAGGGAGGATGGAATAGTGGGCTTTGGAGAGTGAAAGGATAAAGAGAAAAATCCTTATGAACAAAAATTAAAAACTATACAGAAGCCTAATTTGTACTTGAAGTGCTGTGCACAGTTACTTTCCAGCAGCAGAGTGCATGCAAACAGGAAGTTCAGAAATACTAGCTTTAACGTCAAGATTTTAGAACATAATTCAGAGTTACTACATGGCAAAAAAAAAAAAAAAAAGTCTTTCGGAACTTTAAGTGTGCTAAAAATAGCTCGATCTTTAAGTGTTTTTTCCTGTGCCACTCTCAAGGACCTCTAACATATCTCTTAAGCATTAGTATAGACCTGCTCCAAGTATCAAAGGGGTAGCAGTGCTAGACTAATGCTTAAGTCAATCTAACTTACTTGCTCAGGGATGTGAAAAAGCCTCACCCTCACCCCACCTCCCGAACGATGCAAATTTCGCACTGTCCACACCAGCTCTAAGTCAGCGAGAGACGCGCTCCCAAACAACACAGATTCCGCTTCTCGCCAAGATGGAGTAATTATGTCGACGGGAGAGGGCTCTCTTGTCAGCATAACAAGTCTTCACCAGATTCACTACAGATGTGCAGCTGCTCTAATGTAGCGCTGTTGTGTCAACTTGCCCTTAGTTTCATCTACTCAAAATGAAATAAAACTCAAGTGTTAGCTTATGCCAGTGTAAGGACTTAAAAATATTTTACTCATGTTTTCAAGGTGATATTTATGAAAACTGACATGTAGATTCACTTTCTTAAGGCACCACATACTGACACTTGCAAATTGAAAAGACACTTGAAAGACACTATATTACATGCATTTTAACATGGCATTGCTCACACATATATGGCTCATTGCTTATAGGTTTTTCATCACAAGCATCATTAATCATGATCTTAAAAAAAGGTGTGACTACTTCTCCCTCCAATAGGAGTTCTGAACAGGTGTACTATAGGCCTTAAACTGTGTATTGTGTCACCCTGCGTGTGTACGTGGACAGTGCCTAGCACACCGTGGGTGTGCGCTATTGTACGATAATATTATCAGCAGCAACAGAAGCGCAGGAAATGAAGCGTCCCTACTCATCACACTTTAGCAGCACTTTGATCTCATCAGCTGCTCCCCCGCCCCTCGGGTCATGTGTCCCCAGTGCACCTGAACCGGCCCATGCCAATCCCACCCCTCCCGGACGCATCCAGCTAGCGACCTGGTTCCCGGCTAGTTCAGGCCACCCTATGCCAGGTGCAGGGCAGACGGGACCGGGAGAAGAGGAGAGTCCCGTCCCCAGCGGGAGAGCAGGACGGAGCGAGGGAGCAGCGGAGGCCCACGGGCCCGAAGGGGGGTGTCAGCACCGGGAGTAGCTCTGGGAACGCCGCGGGGCTGCCCGGCAGGCTGCAGAGGCCCGGCCAGGGGGTGGCTCGGGGCAGCGCGGCCCGGGACTCACCGTGAGCGGCTGGTCGTGGAGGCTCCCCACGGAGAAGCAGTTGTCCCCGGGGTTCACGGCGCCCGTCAGCACCTGGTGCAGATTCATGGCGCAGGAATGCGGGGCCCGGCTGGCCTCACTGCAGGCGCCCGGGCGCCAGGCTCATGCGCCGGCCCCCGGGGCGGCAGCGAAGGGTCCACAGCTGCTCGGCCGCTCTAGCTCCCGCAAGCAGCGAAGGCGGCGGCGGCACATAGCTCGGGGCGGAGCCTCACAACCCCGCCTCCCCGCAAGGCGGGCACAAACGCAGCGCCCCCTCCACCCTGCTCGCCGGCGTAGGGTAGACTACGGCTCTGCGTAGTAATGTGCTACTTACCGTGTACTGAGCATGCTCGGTTCATCTGAGCATGCTCAGTACAGCTGCTGAAGCCACTGCCCTTATTGCCAGTAAGATTCTGCGGACGGCTTTAGACATGGGTTAAAAAGGGGCAAAGGGGGCGAACTGGAGCAGGGGGGTGGCCAGGGTCTGAGCAGGGGGCGGAAATTGACTGGTCAGGGGGGTCAAGCAGGTGGAGGCAACATTAGGAGAGGGGCTAAAGGGAAAATCAGGGATGAGCGGGGGAGGAGGTGGAGTTAACCCAGGAGTGAGGCCCTGGCAGAGGGTGTCAGAATGCAAAACCCAGCACAGGCGGTAGCGGTTTCCCCCGGGGGGGACGGCTGAGACACAATGTTTGCATAATGGGGTGGGTGCAAAGGGGCTTTTTTATTTCCCATTCTCACAGACAGCACCTCTCAGCATCGGCTTTCCAGGGCTGGGTTCTTAAAGGCACAGGCATCCCAGTGCCTAGTCTGCTTCTCCTCTTTGTCTGATCTAACCTACTGAGGCTATGTCTACACTACAAAATTCAAAGCGCTGTCGCGGGTGCCAGTGCTCCTGATAATCCACCTCGATGATGGGATTAGCTCCGAGCACTGGGAGCTGAGCCTGTCCACACTAGCGCTTGAAAGTGCTCAAACTTGCTGTGCTGGGGGGCGGGGGGTGTTGTGATTTTTCACACCCCTGAGCCAGCAAGTTAGAGCTCTTTAATTTGCCAGTGTAGATAATCCCTGAGATTTAATTCAGTGAAACATTTTACATATATCCCCTCAGAAACAAAGAATCCCTTATTACTGTATCTGAAGGCATAGAGTCTGAGCGGTTTCCCAAGTTGTTTTATCTGCTGCTGGGATTCCCTGAATTCCTTGAATTTTTAATTCTAATTTTTTCTTCTCATTTTTTAGAGCACGTTTATTCTGTTGGATCATCTGACTTCCACTCTGACTGAATTTCTGGCCTATTGTCAAAACTTTGTTTTGAGTCAATCCACCAATGGGGTTCATGGGCCTGCATCTCTGATTATCTTGGCTAATAGCCAATGTACTTATCCTGAGTAGACTGATCTAATTCCGTGTTCAACCCAGTGCATGCTCCTTTACTATTTGCAGATCAGCAAACATACATGTGGGGTGTGACATACTCTACATTCTTTATGAAAATATGCTTATGATATGGATATGACATAGCTAATATATACTTTATGCAAGATGGCTGATGTGGGGTATCATTGCAAAACTTAAGACCTATTGACTGTGTTTATCCAACCTGTATGCATGTAACGTTTGTATCCGAGGCTAGAAATATTGACCATGTCTCTGTATTTCAAATGTGCTCTGTTGGATGAGGCCAGACAATGTTAGTGGCTTATTGAAGGAATGCACAAACACAGATAGCACATTTCTACAGTAGCAATTTCACATACACTATAGTGCAAGAAACTGTAAGCATTTGCTACATCAGGTAGCAGTTTAATACAATAGCAGTTTCTTACAATCTATACGTATCAATAAGTGCTATTGGTAGCACATTACTACGCAGAACAGTATCCTACACATCACAGGCCACCATCAGTACCAGGTCGAGTAATCAAGACTGCTGACCAGGGAAAAAATCCACTTCATCCCTTCCCTGACAAACCGAGGGACGCGCACCACCCATGTACGGATTGTCTACATCACTTGGACTATTAATGTATTTCATGGGTGGCGTTCCCAAGCCCACTTATCCACTGACGCTCTAAAAACTACCACACACCAATCTGGATCTTTGCTAGTTATACGATATATATGTACCCCGAGAACCCTATAACTGATACTTGAAATCCCCCATAACCCAAGCCTGATCCCAGATGTACAGTACCTTACTTCTTAACTTGTGTAAATTTGATTCTAAACATTAACTTTAATAACATTTTTAAATGTGCTACTTACGGTGTACCGCGGAGCGGTATCCTACACTACACCAGCAACAGCAAAACGGAACGAAGACGAAATATCGCGAGCCTCTGCTCCATGTGACATCATAGGCTTTCCTGTAGTGGTGCATGCGCCAGCCCTACACCGAGATTGGATGTGCGGTGGACGGTGTTATCTGCGCATGCGTGAAAGTAAATTTACCTAGAAAGGCACATCAGGGAAGGCTGATTGTCCAGGGAAATACGTATGGGGAGTTTGCGCATGCTCACTAGAGATTTTGATGCTGTTGTTGCTGCTCCACCAGAGCGGCGAGCAAGCACAGGCGGGCAACGTTAGGGGGATGGCATGGGAGAATCACCACGGCACGCGCTCGCTCCAGCCCTGTGCGGTTAACAAGCACAGTGACAGTGGTGTTGCTGCATCGGTGCTTTTCCCCCAGCCTGGCTCACTGTGAGAGAGGTTACCAGACAGAGCGATTTGAAAGTATCTCTGTCAGTGACGGCTGTTGCTGTGCTTTTAAGCGTTATTAAAAAGCCCACTTCCGAACGTCTGAAGTCTCTCTCATTCCATATGCCACACACTGAAAACTCAGCTTCTACTAGAAGGGCCCTGGAACTATTGGAGGGATATAAATGGGAAAAAAATGTTTTCTGTTGTGTCCCTCTTCAGATCAGATGATTGATCTTTGCTACTAAGCAGCCTGGGGAGCTACCACTTATGATAGTAATAATTTGAATATTCAGTGTGACAGTCATCAAGTAACTTCAATCCAGCTCAGACCATATCCTTAATAAAGGCTGTGAAGCAGAGGTGCTCGAACTTTGCCTACTTAGATTCATAAAAGGTCGGAAGGGACCATTATGATCATCTAGTCTGACCTCCTGCACAATGCAGGCCACAGAATCTCACCCACCCCCTCCTGTAATAAACCCCAACCTATGTCTGAGCTATTGAAGTATTTAAATCATGGTTTAAAGACTTCAAAGTGCAGAGAATCATCCAGAGAATCCTCCAGCAAGTGACCCATGCCCCACGCTACACAGGCAGGCAAAAAAACCCCAGGGCCTCTGCCAATCTGTCCTGGATAAAAATCCCTTCCCGACCCAAAATATGGCGATCACCTAAACCCTGAGCATGTGGGCAAGACTCACCAGCCAGACACCCAGGAAAGAATTCTCTGCAATAACTCAGATCCCACTTAGCGGAATCACTGGTAATTTGCCAAGAGCCTGGTGGGTTGTAACATATTGGGATGCAATACAGACCAGTGAGAGGCTGCGTCACCTCTGTCCTGCAACATTGTGTGCCTCACAATACCTTGCTTCGGTAGTACTTACCTACTCTGCTCACAAATAGCCTTCTAGCATGCAAGTCACAGCCGAGTTTCTGTGGACTGCCAGCCACACCTGGGTTACTGTGAACTGCCAGCCACACGTTGGCACTCCCCAGCCTTGGTTATACTGCAGGGGAACCCCAACACAAGCCCAGTCCCAGATTTTCCCCCAGAAATGCGTATCTTGTACTGCCCAGCCTTCTGATCAGTCCAAATATATTAAGTCAGATATTCCTTTAAGGGAATAGTATACACCATTTTAGCACCTTCCATGGAGTTGCCCACACACTTTAATTTAACCACAGTGGATTATAAAAAATACAAGTGTTGGAACTACAAAGAGGTAGATTTCAAGGGAGTACAAGCAGTGAGGCATAAAAGTCAGAAATGATTACAACAATATAAAGATGCAATGCCTTCTAGTGCTTAATTTAACAAATTATATTAGATTTAAAGCTAAGTTTCTCACCACATGCTTCCAACATCATTACTGACCAAACTTTAAGGTCAGGACCCCTCTTCCAGAATCCCCCAGCTATTGTCTTTGTCTTCTGAGATGCAGAGAAAGAGATGGGCAGGGAGAGAGATTGGGTTATCATGGGGTGTTTGCCCCTCCTTTTTATGGTTTCAGTCCCTCTTTTAAAAGGTATTTCCAGCTGAGAACCAACAGACGGGGTCTGGTGGAAGAAGGAAACCTCATGCTGCTTCTGTCCTAAGATGCAGATCTCTTTGCCCCTCCCCCTTTCTTGACAAAGAATGGCCACTTGATAGTGATGGCGCATCAGCTTTGTTGACACCTGGCTGGGGCATCTGTTTACCCTTTATCTTTGAGAAACTGGTTTAGGCTGTTGAAACTGTTTAGGCTGAACCACTACAGCTGGGTCACTGTAAGGTCTCCCGTGTAGCCACTCTTTTCCAGCAGGACAGAGCTCTCCTGCTGGCATAATTAAACCACTCTCAACGAGCAGTGTTAGCTATGTTGGTAGGAGAGCCTCTCCTTCTGTCATAGCACTGTACACACTAGCAGTTTTGCTGGTGAAACTTATGTCAATCAGCAGTGTGTTTTTTAGCTACTCCCCAGACTTATCTGGGAAACACTTGTCATGATTTATGTTCATAAATTTACACATCATGTTACTACATGCATTTTACCATAATATTATTGATCAGCAAATTATGAGTTTTCAAATGATACATCACAAGGCATGCTTTGTATAAAAATTAGTGCAATAATGTGTAGGGTGTGAATACAGGGGTGCATTCTGTCACAGGGCACCTGTCATTACCAACCAATAGAAGACAATAAAAACACTAGAGCATATGCCTGGTTTGCAGCAGTAGGTGCTGTGAGTAATGGTGTTCATGTACACCAATCTCATTTCCCCCATATAAGTAAACAGTATTGACTACACAAATGTTCAAAAATCATGAGTCAGGCTCACCAAAAATCATAAGATTTAAAATCATGAGATTACGTAAAGATAGTAGATTTGTTGTTCTTTTTATTTTCTCCTGCTTTTTGAGCCTTTAGGGTGTACAAGGGTTTATTTTGAAGCTTTCTCTACAGCCATGAAGGCTAGAAACTTACTTTTTCTTAGGGCTGTCAAGTGATGAAAAAAATTAATCGCAATTAATCACAGTTTTACCATTTATTGAAATATTTGTGGATGTTTTCTACATTTTCAAATATATTGATTTCAATTACAACACAGCATAAAAGTATACACTGCTCATTTATATTATTATTATTATTATTTTTATTACAAGAATTTTCACTGTAAAAAAGAAACTAAAGAATGGTATTTCAATTCACCTCATACAAGTAATGTAGTGCAATCTTTATCATGAAAGTTGAACTTACAAATGTAGAACTATTTTTTTATATAACTTCACTCAAAAATAAAACAATGTAAAACTTTAGAGCCTACAAGTACACTCAGACCTACTTCTTGTTCCTTCTTTAGCGGAGTCTTGGCTTATTGAAGGGGAAAGATTTTTTTTATCTCAGAAAGTCGGTATTCTGGAGATGGGAGGGGTATGAGTTGTGCAGGAAAAGGGTAGTTAGACTATTTAGTTAACTATTTAGTTATAACTATTAGTTAGGGGGCAACAACCCCTTTTCTTCTGGCCCGCTGGACAAGGACACACTTCATTCAGTTGCAGTAATCACATTTTCTCTCCCCTTGCCCATTTAAAGAGACTTCATGCAAAACATTCATCCAAATGTCTGAATAGCAGTAAGGGGTAAAGGCCAGCACTTCATATGTATCCTGTTTTACATACAGTAGTTTTATCTACTCCCACAACCAAGCCTATGATACATGCCGCAAAAATATCAATGGAAGGCTATCGAAGCAGCCTATATATTGCATTCTGGATTACTGCAGATGACATTTAGCAAACTAGCAAATTACCAAAAAGCAGTACCATAGTTTGTTACTTTCATGTAAATTTTGCATTAGTACATTTCACTTGAGGTTGAAGATGAGCTTCTACTAACAGTTCAGAAAGAATGTGTCAGGAAAAGAATGGCAGATGAGAATTTGAAATAATCATCTGCTGTCTATTTTGTAATCAAAACTATTTTTTTAAAAAGAAGACCATAAAATGATGACAATGTTCTTGAGGTTAGTACAGTAGGAAGTGAATACCTTTGTTAATTATTGTTTTTTTTTATTTACACATGCACAATGCTAAATATTTGTAATCTGTAGTTAATAATGAACATTACTGTAATGAGTCATTCATTAACAGGAACAAACTCATTTACATGAATGACACACAAGCAGCTCTGAAAGAAGCTAGCATTTTATTTGGCGTGTTTAGTGCTTGACAACAATACTGTTAACAGTCTGTATATAAGTGGCCTGGCTACCAGTCCTTCTCTCAGTGAAAGTTTCTAATATGTCAGGCCATGAGCTCTAACTGATAGCTCCCTAGAGAACTGTTCTGCAGTCCAGAATAACCAAAGTGCTATGCACTCCAGTCCCATTCCCTCCTACCTCCAATCCCTCTTTCTCATCCTTGCAAGAACCACCTGCATACCTCCACTTGGAGATTGTTAGATTTGTGGCAACACTGGGTCAAATCCTGGCTTAATTGAAATCAATCACAAAATTAACTTCCATACGGCCAGGATTTCACCCATTGCCCGTACAGGATGGAAATCCCTTGCAGGAAGGTTTGCCTGGGTTCTGGTCCCCTTATGCAGCCACAGTGGTGTAAAAGAGCCAAAATATCAGGGCTTACATCTTAAGTATAGAATGTGTAAACACTCAGCTAGATATTTGATAGGGTGGTTCTGAAAAGTCAACCATTTTGCAAAATATTTATCTTTCTCTGAAATAAAGAGGCAAGAAGTGTACTGTGTTCATTTCTTCTGTACTCTCTGTTGCAGATCTTTAGCCTGCGGCTTTGGATGACATTTGCTGCTTCTTCTATTGCTTTCTTATAGTGTGAGCTGTTTTATAACAGATCATGTTGTCACACTTCTAAGTATTTTACATGGAGTAAATTCATTTTTACATCAATCATCTCATATAACCTCTTCCTTTGTACAATGGCAGGGAGATGAATGTCTGCACTGGATTCTTTTTCAGAAGATATTAGTCACAGTACTGTGATTTATTCACATAATCTTTTATTCTAGTTTTGGTGTTGTTCACTTTATAAGATTAGACTGCCTTCTTCATGGGACTGTTTCCAGGGGAAAGGGCTACTGCTGTAAGATTCTCTTGCTGTTAAGAAGTAAGAGTTTAACAAGTTCTTCTAATTTTCCCTCTTATTTATACTTTTAAATTACTTTTCACTGTTAAGTTAAAACTTTAACTGCTAATGAAGAAAGTCACTCATGTAAGGGCTGCAGGATAGGGCATTAGTTCTCCTTTATGGACTATTTATTTGTTGTATGCAGTGTTGTTATAGCCACATCAGTCCCATGATATTAGAGAGCCAATAAAAAATATTACCTTTCCTGACATGTCTATTTATTTGTTGGCATTTTTCTTGTTAGTTTTTTAGTTACAAAACTTACTGTGATCATTAGTAAGGTTCCGTGTTTGTCACGGAGGTCACAGATTGCATGACTTTCCGTGACCTCAGTGACTTCTGCAGCAGCCCACGTGGTTGGCCCAGGAGCTGCCTGAGAAGCTTGGGTAGCCCCTGGGCCAGTCGTACTGGCTGCTGCTGGGGCAGTCTCAGGCCCCCGGGCCCACCAGCAGCAGGAGTTTGAGTGTGGGGGGCTCAGGGCTGGGGATTGGGGTGTGGGTGATGCTTACCTCGGGTGGGCAGGGGGGGCTCCCCGAAAGGGCGACAGGAACTCCCCTCCCTCAGCAAGTAGCTCCATGTGCTGCCTCCGTCCACAGGCACCGCCCCCACAACTCCCATTGGCCACGGTTCCCAGCCAATGGGAGCTGCAGAACCAGGGCTTGGGCTGGAGCGGAGGCAGCACGTGGAACTAGGAGCTGGAGGTCACCGCTTCCCAGGAGCTGGGTAGGGAACCTGCCCCAGCCCTGCCAACCCGCCCCCCCCCCCGTCCCCTTAGCACCCACGGCATCCCGCCAGCGCCTGTGCCTCCCCAAGCACCCACGGAGCCCTGGGCCATGCCCCCCCCAGCACCCACGGTGCTCCCCAGGCTATGCCCCCAAGTACCTGCTGTGCTCTCCAGGCCGTGCCCCCCCAGCACACGTGGCGCCCCCCCCGCGGGTCAGTCCCCTCCAAGTTTTAGTCAGGGTTATATAGTAAAAGTCATGGACAGGTCACGGACCATGAATTTTTGTTTACTGATCGTGACTTGTCCACAACTTTTACTAAAAATACCCGTGACTAAGACGTAGCCATAATCATTAGTAATAATTTAGAAGGCAGTGTGACACTGGCAGGCCAGATACCAGCTCTTGCCAAGGCTGTAGGCATTAGCTGACACACTAACTGACACACTCATAGCAGGACACCAGACCAATTCTCCTATGTGTTAGTGTTGCTCAAAATAGGTATTAGTCTTATAAGAATGTATTTAGTGTTCAGACTGTATAGAATGTATTAATATTATTTGTAATGTCTGTATTCCATGCTATAAGAAAATATGTAAATTTTGCTTTATAACTTTGAAAATATTTGCTATAAACTTGCAAACCCAAATAGAAAGAGTGTTTCCCCCCACTCATCCAAAAGAACTATCAAAATCATCAAGGAACAGCAAAACAAAGGTTTGGTTAATGGCCCTATTGCACCTTGGAAATGCTAGTGCAAGGAAGCACTTCATATGAACTTGGAGGCTGAATGAAAGAAATAAAACAAATCCACAGGAAAATTTTCCATCTCTTTGCTGTTTCATCTCTCACTGGCCCAGAGACACCAAATTGAAGCCAGAGATTCCCTAGGGGCTACCTCCTTGGTCTGGTCTGCCCTGAAAGACACTTTGAACTTACACATCACTACAACTCTGCTAGTCTTAGGATTTAGATTGCAACTTATTTGTGTATATGTTTGCTTGCTTTAACCTGTAAATAATTCTCCTATTTCTCTTTACGAGTTAATAAACCTTTTGATAGTTTATTAAAGGATTGGCTACATGTGTTGTCTTTGGTGTAAGCTCTAGGGCACCAATTGATCTTGGGACTGGAAGAACCTGAATATTGTGGGGTTTTTGGTGTAAGTGACCTGGCATTTATTATTAAGTCCAGATTGCCTGGGTGGCAAGATAGACTGGAAAGTCTAAAGGGACTGCCTGTGACTCCGGGGTCACACTGTTACTTTGATACAGGAGTTCACATTTGTTGGGTTGGTAAAATCAAATTATAGAATATAATCTGTGTTAACAAGAACATGGACGGAACTGCAGAATCAAAACAATAACACGGAATCCAGTGTTAAAAATAACCTCCAGCACTATACAAAAAAATAAAAACATCTCTTTGCCGCAGGGGCCAAAGGAGCTCTCTACTCCCACTGTGACCCCAGGGCCAGAGGAGATGGAATTTTTTTTAAATAGGAAGGGGGAGGGGAAATCAGAAATTAATAAATCTGAAAATCCACAATAATAAAATACCACCTGTCTGAGGTATCTGCCCTGTTTTTGACAGTCTGCCCTGAATAGGGTGACCAGATAACAAGTGTGAAAAATCAGGACAGGGGGCGGGGGGTAATAGGTGCCTATGTAAGAAAAAGCTCCAAAAATCGGGACTGTCCTTATTAAATCAGGACATCTGGTCACCCTAGCCCTGGAGTAGACACTCAGGGTCCTGAGCCCACTCCACAGCATAACAGGTGAGACTAATAGTGTCTTTGTATTTACTATTAATGCCTGTAAGAGAAAGCTGTGCTGGCCTGTTCCTCAATGATTAATGTCGTATCGTTCTGGTGGATTTCTCACAGGTTTTGGGACAGGACTTGGACTGTGCCAGCCCAGACCACTCCCTCCCATCTTCTTCCTATCATTCTAGTCCAGACCCTGCTAGGTTCCTCTGCTGGAACACAGAAAAGTTAAATCAGTGCCTTGACCCACCCCTTCTGTGCAGCAATGGAGATAGCTCTCCCACCAACAGCTATGTATGGGAAATACATACTCACCCTGAAAAGCTCTTTCAGGGTGAGGGATTTTCACATATCAGAGTGGATTGCGTCCATGTGTTATATTATTTAAAATTCAAATATTTACTATTAAAATTAGCATTTATTATTTAATATTATTTCTCATAACTTATTCCTCTTCCACTAACTGCAAGCCCTGTACTATGTATGCATCACTTATTTCCTCTTTTCCTCCAGAAATGGTTTTGATTGCAGGCGGTGACAGAAAAATATCAAATTAATTATTTCTGAGGTTGAAGTGAACAGGAAATAAATGCAATAAAATAAAATAAAATATATTTTCATGTTATCACACAATTAATGCAGCATTATTTAATCTGAGGTTTCATATATGCAGTTTACATTATGATCATGAATATTAAAAGCACCATGGTTAAATAAATCAGTGGAAGGGCAACACTCCTTTGCCTTTAGTAATTCTTCACAAACTGCTTTGAGTTGTAGTACTGTAGTTTTCGCAGCAGGATAATGCTAACTCTTGGACAAAGCAATTTATGACATTTTCTTTTTGGGTTGTGCAGAGAGTAGGGCTCCAGTTCAGGAAGGGTACTTAAGCACAAGCTTTACTTTAAGTACATGAGTATTTCCATTAAAGGAAATGAGACAACTCACATCCTTAAAGATAATCCCAAATTCAGTATTTTGCTAAATTGGGGAACTAGGGAAAAAAAGGCAAAATTATTCTCAGATCTGTGTAAAGCGGATCTCAACCTCAGTATCACTCACCAACAGCAGTGATAGGCATACAGTAAATAGATACTCTGCTTTCCCACATTTGCAGAATCCTTAATAATATCTACGGATTCTGTGCACATAAGGCTCGATTTAAAAAACAAAAAACAACCGCCCTCCCCCACCAAAAAAAACCCCCAAACAAACAAACAAACCCACAAATCCATCTTTCTGGGTATAATTTTTGTACTTGTAAATAATTGCATCTGCAACTAGTTAAACTCAATAAGAATGGATAGGAGGTGCTCGGCACTGCAGAATTGAAGCTTTATCCCTTTAAGCTCATAAAGATATTTTTATGGTCCATAATAATCCTCTATACTGACCCAGAAAAATCTAATTATATGATAATTTTGTGCACACATTTTAGTAGAATATTTTCTTAAAGAGTTATTGAGCCCTTATTTTTTAAGTGTCCAAACCTTCATTTTAAAATTCGGACAAAAGCAAGGCTGCTGAAATGACTGAATCTGAAATTATTAAAACAAGTACATTATCTTTTTGCCTTTAAGACACATACCATTATAACACCAGTATTGTTTTGTTTTTTTTCATTTTAGGCAGCACAAAAGTCACACTGTGTTGTTCACTTTATATGCAGATTTATCATTCCTATATATAACAGGTCCACTATCAATGTAAGGAATCTCATTTGTCATAAACTACAATTGTCCTCAGTTTATATGATGTGCAGTTTATTAGGTTTCTTTCAGTCTGTATAAAAATGAAATGTTTGGTTTATCACCAGGGCACTAAGCCCTGGACTACCAGGCCGCAGCGCTCACCCAGGCGTCTGCTCTGCAGCATCTGGGTGTTTTTGCATATCAGTCCAGTCTGATGTGGCTTTGCCCTCAAGCTGATCCCAGATAGTACACCCCTCTCAAGGTTTGTCAATAAACACAAATGAAATATCCCATAAGTAAGGTAAGAATCCTCTTTCCTCAGAGGGCTTCTGTAAAGCAGTGGGACCCAATTAGGCTTACAGGCTATTGTCAAAGATTAGTCCTATCCTAACTGGATCCACAACAGGTAGGTAGGTCCTTCCTCCAGGGAGGGATTGCCACCCGGTAGCAGTCACTTGAAGAGTTCCTGTCTCTAGCAAGAGCTTGAGCCAGGAGCTAAGGACTCTCAAAGATCTACTCTCCTTGCTAGTCTTCCCCCAGCTGAGCTGGGTTTCACTCTTTTTTAGAAGCAACGAAGGGTCCTGTGGCACCTTACAGACTAACAGAGGTATTGCATCCGATAAAGTGGGTATTCACCCACGAAAGTTTATGCTTCAGTACCTCTGTTAGTCTATAAGGTGCCACAGGACCCTTTGTCGCTTCTACAGATCCAGACTAACATGGCTACCCCTCTGATCCCTTTTTTAGCTCCTCCCTCTAATTCTGCCCTCTCCATAAGGTGTGGTGAGGCAGGGCCACCTGAGCCTACTTTAGCTCTTTAACCCTGTGACGGGTTGGGGCCACAGAGACCTGCTTGGTGCTGCCACCTGATATGCCAAGGCTACTTCTGCCCCTGCTTCCAGGCCTTTTCCAGCTTGGGACTCCCGAATCCTGTCTGTTTTGAGCCAGATTCCACTGATCCGCTGCAAACACAGACCCAGGTCCGAACTAAGTCCACTCACCACTGTAAGGCCCCTGGAAGTGCTCTTGCCTTTGACACCCAGCTGCTCAACTCCAAGGAGGTTCAAACCCTTAATACATCCGTTTTACCCTGCATAAGGCTTATACAGGGTAAACTCATAAATAGTTCGCCTTCTATTTCAAAGATAGAAAGATATGCACAACTGTTCGCTTTCCCCAGGTACCAACTCGTACTCAAGGAAACTTAATAAGTAAAACGTGATTTTAATAAGTACAGAAAATAGGATTTAAGTGAGTTCAAGTAGTGACAGACAGAACAAAGCGAATTACTTAGTAAAATACAATAAAACACGCACGTCTATGTCTATTCAAAGTTAACACAGATAAAAGCCTCACCAGATTCGGATATTTTCCTTTTTACAGGCTGTAGAATTAGCCTGGGTCCAGCAGTTGCTCACACCCCGTAGTGTCTTTGTCCTTTGTTCAGTTCCCCTCAGGAATGTCCTTGTGGGGGTGGAGAGCCTCTCCCTTTAGCCAGCTGAAGACAAAATGGAAGGGTCTTGCAAGGGCTTTTATAGCCTTTCTTCCTCTCCCTGCGTAGGATCCAGTTGCCCTGGAGTGTTGGGATCACATGGGCGAGTCACCTGTCCATGCGCCCTAACCAGTCTAACCAGTTGCATCCTTGACTGGGGCCCCGATGTGGATTGGGGTCTGCACCTTCTTTTGTCTGTTAAGTACTTGTCCTTAACTTGCACATTCCTTCCTCTGGACCTGGTCCATTGTTCTTACAAAAGCTATGCATAAAACCAGCAAATATAAAACCAATGTTCATAACTTCGACCACAACAATGATACATGCCTACAAACAGGAGGAATAAATTCAGTAGGTCATAACTTTCACAGAGATATGTTACATGGCACATGTAGCATAAAACATATTCTAGTTACATATATACATTTATAAGCATCTCCTCATAAAGTTTTATGGGGAACACGGTCACAAACCCTATGTTGTCCAGTGTGGGATTTGTGTACCTCATCACAGCTGTATACATTTCCCAATTTTATTTCAGTGCATCTCCACAAATTCATCCCACACAGAAATTCACACTTGGGCTGTTAAAGATGCTTCAATGCTCACACTTGGAAATAAGTGATTGTATGTTATGTTTTCTCTATTAAAAAACTTGCCAGTCATGTTTTAACTGGCATCAGTGATGAGGGAAGTGTGAATACCTCTGTATTCACACTCTACGCACTATTGTAATAGTCTTTCTACAAAATATACCATGTGAGGTGTCATCTGAAAACTAATAACTCACTGGCCAATGATATCATGGCAAACTGTATGTAAAAACATTACATGCAAAGTTATGAATTTCCCCTGTATGATGTTAGCACACATTCAAACACACGTAGCCCTGACTAAGCAGAAGTTCTTTAACAGATCTGTCCCAAACAAAGAAATGTGTTTACCTCAGTTTACATATAAGTAGTAAAAAGGGTCTTTGGGACAGCAAGAGGGGGTAAACCAGAGTCTCAAAGACAAAGGGGGAGAAAGAACAGATCAGTCTGCATTTTAGCAAACAACAATGTGGAACTTCTTTCACTATGAGACTCCATGCCTCCATTCTCACAGCTGCAAGGAACTTTACTTAGGGGTTACCCTCAGGAAAATGCATTTCAAAGGGTGACTGAAGTATAAGAGGGAGGGGCAAAAACACCCTGGTTTATCTATTTTTCTCTCTCTCTCACTTAAGAAGACAAAGGAACCCGCCTTTTGACTTTGGAAGGATCCTGACATGCAAATTTGGTTAACAATGTTTCTGGGAACTAGAAAGTATTTGATCTTTTTTTCCCTTGTAACCCTTTCTAACTTTAATTCCTTATACTTAAAATCTCTCTCTTTAAAGTTGAATAAACTTGTTTTATTTTTAACCGAAACTAATCCAATGTTGTGTTTAAACTGAACTGTTTGGGTAATTCTAGTTAAAGTAACAAACTACTGCATATCGACCCCTTACAGGTGCAACAGCTCTCTAATATCTGACCTGCCTAGAAGAGAGCTGGGCAGTGCAGAGCACGTTTTAGGTGAAATTCAGGACTGGGAGTGTGTTGGGGTCACCCTGCAAGTAGTAACCAAGGCTGGTGGAAGCCAAAGTGTGACTGGAGTGTTGCTTACAGGCTGCTGTGGTCAGAGCTATAGGACCAGGCGGGCATGCCGTTTGACTGTTTGTTAGTGGCCCAGGTGGGAGATACAACAGAAAAGCATTGCGAGGCATTCAAGGTTGCAGGGCAAGTGATGACACAGCCCCTCACTAGATTGGACCCTGGAAGATGACAGAGAGCTTATGACATAACCACATCGCCTATTCCATACATACATAATTTGAGCAGGTGGGTGTTCAGTTCTTGTAAAAGAGATATACCACATTCATAAATCTTTATCCTATTCTATACATGGAAAATCCATCATGAAACATAACCCGCTTCCCATCAAACCTGAATATAATAAAAACTGAGTAGTTTTTACCTGTTATAGTGAAGAAAATATTTCCGTACAATACCTATAAGTCACACACTATTCTGCTGCTGTGCTAATTGATGTAAGGGACACTTCCGCCTACACAATAATAGCTAAATATCTAAAATTAATTATTTTTCCTTCAAGTCTGATGCACTCAATGGTTGAAATGTATGACATGAATTTGAGTGATAGCAATTTATAGACTTGGGGTATAGGGGTTGGATCTCAAAGCTGCTTATAACATTTTTAGGAGCCATAACTGTAAATAATATTAAATACAGCACATGAAAAGTTTTGGAGATAACATATCATATTGTTATTATACTGTTACTTACCATACAATTTGATTTTGTTCAGTGCTGGATGGCAAACTCATTCTTATCATTTTTGTGTAATATGAATGGCCTGAGGGAGTGCTAGCAGTACACTACTCAATGAGGCAGACATTCAACTTTAGGAGCTACCTAGACACAACAGAGATCAGGCACGTGGTAAGGGTTTGGAGTTGTATTATTCTGTTCAACTACTTTCCCTCTCTAAACCACTCTTTTTACTTAGAGAAAGGTTCCTGCACATATTGCTTAGCTGCATCAAGAATGGAGCAAGCAGGAAAACCGTGTAATATGCAACAATGTACTCTTCAGTCACATAGAAGAAAGGTTCTGGTTTTATTTTTGAAGGACTTGTATTTAAATATAATTTAAATTATCATGATTTTTGACATGTTTAGTAGCCTCAAACTGAGGTTCTCAAACTTTTTCATAGAATGAACCACACATCATAGTAGTGAGATTTTCTCACACACCTCCCTGCCCATTCATGATCACATAGGCTTCTTCCCACACATTCCCTGACAATAGAATACAATAACTGATCACATGCAAAGGTATGTTAAGAAAGAAAACAAGAGGCAGCACCATAGCACCAGTCAGTTCTCTATGAACCACTAATAACCCACAGACTACAGTGATTAGGAAAACATAGTGCAGAACAAATGCTCCCTTAACTAACAGAAGTTGAGTTGTGATTAAACAGACATTCAGAGTGAAATCCTGGCTCCAGTGATATATAAAAATATATATTTTATATATATATATATATATATATAATAGGCCAACAAATTTTATATATATATATATATATATATATATATATATATATATATATATATATATATATATATATATATATAATATAATTATATATATATATATATAAACAAAACAGAAATTGGATTGAGTCAAGGAGATTAATTATTGCCTTATAAGCCCCACTGCCAGAATTACTATGACTGATTTTCTGACTGTTTTCCTATAAAGTTTCTATTTGTCATCTAGAGGAGGAGCAATATATAAAATTAAAAATAGATTATGGGAGCCCACAGTAAGGGTGGAGTGGCAACCACTTCCACAGCAAAAGTTTCTGACAAGTAGTTGAGGAAGGGATGCCTGGGAGGCTCTAGACTACCCACAACCTCTGCTTCATTTGCTGATCACTGCAGCAGAAACCTCTAACTCTTTTGCTAAACATTTTTATAGGTCATGGAACTAAAAATCTGAAGCCAGGTGGAAAAATGAACAGGAAGTCTGTGTTCTGACATACAGTTATCTGTAAAAAGAAAAGAAAAAAAGGAAACTATGCAGATTTTTG
This sequence comes from Chelydra serpentina, assembly GCA_037349315.1. NCBI lineage: Eukaryota > Metazoa > Chordata > Testudines > Chelydridae > Chelydra > Chelydra serpentina. The sequence continues at coordinate 38,752,272 of JBAIAC010000042.1, forward strand.
TTTTATTAATCAAGTGGCGTACATTGGTGAGGATCCAACAAGCTGCTGTTAACCTGTGGCTTGGGCAGTGAATCAGGAAAACTATTCACAGTCAGGCTGATAAAACATCATTCTGGATTATTTTCCACTTCACTCTCATATTACATATATGGTTATCCTCCTAAATACTGCCCTACATCTCTCAAACAAATGCATATCAACTCTGAATGTCTCATTTGGGACCTCCCTTTTATGTGAGTACCAGTGGTTTTCAGTAATTGCAGGCTTAATAGTGATTGATAAGCACACAGAGAAAGAGAGGGTTTAGAGATAAATGCAGAAGAGAATGTGTGTGGAAAAAAAGGGTAGTTTCCAGCACAATTACTGGACTTTCCATGTGAGAATGATATTCCGGCTAGTCACTAAACATGTGATAATGCAAGACCTCAGAAAAGGGAAGTCTCACATGAAAAACTGCTATCAACAGCTGTGAAAAGATGCAAATGAAAGTGAACAATGCAGTATATCAGAGAGTTCTGTTGGTGAGAATAAAATGCAAAACAGGAGCCTCCAATTCTAAAACAATTGTTTAAGTAACTTTACACACCTTCTTGTCAACTGTTTGAAATGGGCCATCCTGATTATCACTACAAAAGTTTTTTTTTCTTTTGCTGATAATAGCTAGGGTGACCAGACAAGACAGCAAGTGTGAAAAATCGGGACAGAGGGTGGGGGGTAATAGGAGCCTATATAAGAAAAAGACCCAAAAATCAGGACTGTCCCTATAAAATTGGGACATCTGGTCACCCTATTAATAGCCCACCTTAATTGATTTGTCTTGTTAGAGTTGGTATGGCAACCCCCATCTTTTCATGTTCTCTGTATATATATATCAGGGGAGGAGGGATAGCTCAGTGGTTTGAGCATTGGCCTGCTAAACCCAGGGTTGTGAGTTCAATCCTTGAGGGGGCCATTTAGGGATCTGAGGCAAAAATTGGGGATTGGTCCTGCTTTGAGCAGGGGGTTGGACTAGATGACCTCCTAAGGTCTCTTCCAACCCTGACATTCTATGATTCTATGATATATCTTTCTACGGTATTTTCTACTCCATGCATCTGATGAAATGGGTTTTAGCCCATGAAAGCTTATGCCCAATAAATTTGTTAGTCTCTAAGGTGCCACAAGTACTCCTCGTTCTTTTTAGTAGAAGCTGTGTTATCGGTATGTTGTGGGAATGGGTGGTGCCGGTAAGTTAAAAATTCCGGTTAACTAAAAGGGAGGGAGTTTGGGTGCAGAAGCGGGCTCAGGGAAGGGGCGTGGGAGAGTTGTGGGGTGCTGGATATGGGCAGCGCTCAGCTCGGGCAGTTCCCCAGAAGCAGCGACCTGTCCCTGCTGGTCCTAGGTGGAGGCGCAGGTGGAGACTGCTCTGCGTGCTGCCTCTGCCCACAGGCGCCGCCCCCACAGCTTCCATTGGCTGCCGTTCCCGGGCAATGGGAGCTGCAGAGGCAGCGCTCGGGGTGGAGGCAGTGCACAGAGCAGCCTAGCAACACCTCCCCCTAGGAGCAGAAGGGACATATCACTGCTTTTGGGGAGCCACGTGGAGCCAGGTAGGGAGCCTGCTGAATGTTCACCAACCAGACTATAATCCAGACTTTCAATGAAGATCAGAAATGCCGGTTTATAGAGCTTTCCGGTTGGTAAAGTGCCGGATAACACAGCTTTTACCATATATTAAGAGAAAATGGTTAAAAATAGTTTTATTTTAAACTTATACTAAGATTCAAACTGAGGTTTTAGATTTTTCCTGCAAGATTTGAGAATATCACAGATAAATCTCATCCTAGATTATAGTGTACTCTTTACTCACACAGACCCTTGTATGAAGTTGTGCAGGTGGTTGTCATTAGAGGCTGCAGAAAAGCCTTGTTATCTGGAGGGGGCACTTGACAAGTGTGTATGGCTTAGTCTGCACAAAGTTTTGCCAGGACAGCTATGTTGATTAGGAGTGTGCAAAATATCACACCCCCTCGTCAACACAGCTAACCTCGCCTAATGTAGACACAACCATGCTGACAGAAGCATGCTTTTGTTGGCATAGCTAATATATTTCGAGGAAATGGTTAAATTATGCTAGCAGACAAATGCTGAATCTCTACTAGAGGGCTAGACCAGCATAGTTACACTGGCAAAGCATTTGTAGTATAGACAAATCCCTAAATGAGTATAAAAGAGAGAGACAAGGTGTGTTAATCTAGTAAGTGAGGGCCTTTTTCACGGAGATGAGATAGGGAGGGTACAGTGTGGACTAAGACCTGATCTACACTTAAAAATTAGGTTGACATAACTGGCACTCAGGGGGTTGAAAAATTCAGCTCCCTGTGCACTGTAACTATGCCAACCTAATCCTTAGCGTAGATGTGGCTAAATTGACTAAAGAATCCTTTCATTGACCTAATTACTGCTGCTCAGAGAAGTGGGTTACCTACAGCAATGTAAAAAAACCCTTCCATCGGTGTAGGAAGCATTTACATTACAGTGCTGCAACTCCATAGCTGGGTTACTGTAGTGTCCATTGTGTAGATAAGGCCTAAGCTACCCGTACCTTACTTTTTTCACCTATGTGGCTTACTAGTAAAGCAGTGTAAGGAATAGTGTTCCTAACTCAATTTTTGGTATTCTTTCAAGTTGAGTCACCAGAAAAATAAATCAACCACATACAATAAAAGAATGCTTCATTTTAATTTATAATTAAAAAAAATATTTGGCATTTTTCTACTAAACAAATACCTGTGTTTGCTCTGTGGATTTTGTGTGTCAGCTTTAATGTAAAAATACTAGCCATTCTGGACTAGTGCTAATTTTTGTAACACGCATCCCTGAGTTTTATCTTTCAGATTAAAAAAAAGCATTTCAGTTCATATTTAATAATAATTAGGGACAGCTACTACCACTGAAAAAATAAAGGTGTGGAAAAAAACAATGTATTTACAGCCAAAGAGCAGCATCTGGGGAATTACACGTGATGCCATAAAACCTATTATGAGGCACTATCAATGTAAATGTCATATTATAATTAGAGATAAGGTGAATGAGAAAGTATCTTTTTTTGGACTAACGCCTCTTTCACCAACAGAAAAGTTCCTGAGCTTACACAGAGCTCTTCTTCAGGTCTGGGAAAGGTACAGTATTCAGAGTTGTCTCAGAAAAATATAAGGGTGGAACAGATATATGTGGATGAGTTAACACGCATTGCAAGCAATCATTCCAGGGGACATTCATAGTAAATGCCTCTGCAGCCATAGGACCAAGGAGGGACAGATTGCTGTAATGAGCCATAATGCCAGTGTCTTTTTTTAAAATCCATGATTTTTAGTGTCTAGCAGAGTTATGAATTTAAGTTCCCAGGCACATCTTTTGAAGGCATTGTGCATGTGTCCATTGAGGACAACAACTGAGGGGTCACATAGGAAGATATTGTTTTATTAAAAGTGTTTGTCCACTGGGTGTTTGTCCTTCATCATTTTATGACTATTATAAAGTTACTTAACTTATAACAATAAGATGAATTTATCAAAAATTAATTACAAAAAACCCAATCTACTTTTCAACAATGGCCTGATCCTGCAAAGATTTGCCTACACTACAGAGTCTCCACCAGCATATGCTGTAGTATAGATGCAGATGTATGTGTTTACCTATATATAAATGCTAAAATGGATAATAGTCACGTTTGATTAACTCCAGTTGTGGACTACCCTGATACAAATTAAATAACAAAGCGAATTAAACAAATGCAGAATAACGCAGCCTGCTTCCAGAACCAGCGCAGCCACACATGGAGTTAATCCGGACTAGTAACTTCGGGCCAATGCGGATAAACACACCTGCCCAGCATGTCTGGTCAGTTTCACGGTGGAGGGCGCGACAGCAGGGCCCAGCTCTCACAGGTGGCTCGCAAACAGCGTATCCCGGCCTCATAGCGCTGCACGGAAACCTTCCCCGGGCGCGGCTCGGGCGCAATACCAGGGGGGCTGCGCAGCCTCCACCCGCCCAGCCCCATATGGCGGGGCACCTCCGGGCCCGGGTAACCGGTACCACCCCCACCCTACACAGCAGGCGGGAACAGTGACCCTACCTGGCCTTGTGATTGGTTGAGCAGCCCATGGGGGCGGTCCCGCGATAGGCGCTTCACCCCCCCCCCCCCCCCCGCACACACGTGACGGGGCTCCGCGGCCTTACCCGGGCTCCCAAGGGGCCGCCGCCTTTCGCGGCCTCTTAGCGCCACCTGGCGGCCGCCTCCCCCATCGCAGCCTTGAGCGGCGGCTCTGCCCAGCCGGCGGGGAAATGGAGACGGCAGCGGCTGGGAGCGAGGAGTCGGGCGCCGCGGCAGGGCCCGGGGAGGCGGCAGCGGGGCGGGAAGATGGCGGCTGCGAGGGTCTGTGGGAGCTGCCCGTGGAGCGCTCCGTGAGGCGGGCCGAGTGCGGGCGCTGCAGGTGAGGAGCGGCGCGCGGGGTCAGCGCGAGCCGGGCAGCGGGGCCTGGCGGCGGCGCCCCCTGTTGTTGTGGAGGGGGAAGCGCCGGGACACGGGCCGCTGGCTACGCCCCGGTCTGCACGGGCCGCAGCGCGGGGCTCCGCCGGGGCCGCCTCGGGCGCGGGGCGGGACGTGGCTTCGGGAGCCCCGAGGCGGGTCTTCTCGGGTGTCGCTGCTCTCCGCCTGCTGCTCCTTTGCAGGGGGCCCGCCCCGCGCTGTCCGCAGGGGGAGCGGAGCGGAGCCAGGGCGGGGTTTGCAGGGGCAAGTGTCTCTGCTGAGCCCGAGGCTTGTGTTCGCTTAGGGGGCTGCAGTTCTGCCAATGGCTGACCTTGGCCAAGTCACTTCCCCTCTCACTCCGCGCCTCAGTTTCCTCCTCGCTAAAATAAAGGGAGGGGAGGGGAGGGGGTGATGTGCGTATTCCCTTTGTAAAGCATGGGGAGATGCACAGCTTGCACTCTGATTGGGGTTTTATACCGTAGCATCTGCGCACCTTCCACTGGTGTGGTAAGGGGGGGGCGCATTTTTGTTATGTATGTTCCCTTAGCCTTTCCCCTGGGGGAGATATGTGGATACAGATGGATGGGCAGGTGCAAGGAAACAACCAGACAGTATTAGTCAGCATTACAGGCAGCAGTTGAGGCCCAACTCTTATAAGTGCATATGTAGTTGAAATTACAGCAGTAGCATTATAACCCGCGCCTGCTACAGTCCTGCTGGTAACTCATGACCCAGAAAGCTCAATTCTGAGTGGTACATAAGAACGGCCATACTGGGTCAGACCAAAGGCCTATCTAGCCCAGTATCCTGTCTTCTGACAGTGGCCAATTCCAGGTGTCCCAGAGGGAATGAACAGAACAGGTAATCATAGAATCATAGAATCTCAGGGTTGGAAGGGACCTCAGGAGGTCATCTAGTCCAACCCCCTGCTCAAAGCAGGACCAACCCCAACTAGATCATCCCAGCCAGGGCTTTGTCAAGCCTGACCTTAAAAACCTCTAAGGAAGGAGATTCCACCACCTCCCTAGGTAACCCATTCCAGTGCTTCACCACCCTACTAGTGAAAAAGTTTTTCCTAATATCCAACCTAAACCTCCCCCTCTGCAACTTGAGACCATTACTCCTTGTTCTGTCATCTTCTACCACTGAGAACAGTCTAGATCCATCCTCTTTGGAACCCCCTTTTAGGTAGTTGAAAGCAGCTATCAAATCCCCCCTCACTCTTCTCTTCTGCAGGCTAAACAATCCCAGTTCCCTCAGCCTCTCCTCAAAAGTCATGTGCTCCAGCCCCCTAATCATTTTTGTTGCCCTCCGTTGGACTCTTTCCAATTTATCCACATCCTTCTTGTAGTTTGGGGCCCAAAACTGGACACAGTACTCCAAATGAGGCCTCACCAGTGCTGAATAGAGGGGAATAATCACGTCCCTTGATCTGCTGGAAATGCCCCTACTTATACAGCCCAAAATGCCGTTAGCCTTCTTGGCAACAAGGGCACACTGTTGACTCATATTCAGCTTTTCGTCCACTGTAACCCCTAGGTCCTTTTCTGCAGAACTGCTGCCCAGCCATTCGGTCCCTAGTCTGTAGCAGTGCATGGGATTCTTCCGTCCTAAGTGCAGGACTCTGCACTTGTCCTTGTTGAACCTCATCAGATTTCTTTTGGCCCAATCCTCTAATTTGTCTAGGTCCCTCTGTATCCTATCCCTACCCTCCAGCGTATCAACCACTCCTCCCAGTTTAGTGTCATCTGCAAACTTGCTAAGGGTGCAGTCCACACCATCCTCCAGGTCGTTGATGAAGATATTGAACAAAACCGGCCCCAGCACCGACCCTTGGGGCACTCCACTTGATACCGGCTGCCAACTAGACATGGAGCCATTGATCACTACCCGTTGAGCACGACCATCCAGCCAGTTTTCTATCCACCTTACCGTCCATTCATCCAGCCCATACCATCATCCAGTGGTACAAAGCACAATATTCTAGCTCCACAACTTGGGTTCAAAGTTTATGTACATATTCCTAGGAAAAACTATTTAGTTGCCTTGAGTAGTCATTTCTACCAATTTGTGCTCTCCTGATTTTGATTCAGTGTACCCAAGTAGTATCCAGCAGATGCTGAACAGCAGTGATGAGGACCTTAAAGCCCCAATCCTACATGCACTTATGTGCATACTTAATATTCAGTGTATGTAAATGTGCAGGAGTGCCCCAAAGCCATTAAGTCCTATATTGGTGGATCATATAGTAGTTAAGTCAGAAAATAACCCGGTGTCAGTGAAAAATAACAGGGAATGACATTTAAAAAAAAAAACCACTCGGCAGAACTTAGTTTGTGTGAAGTCTAGACTAGTACAGCAAACCTTGATTCTTCTATTTAGTAGTTCTTGCTGTTCTCACTTTGTTTTGTTCTTGCATTGTCTTGTTACCCCTTTCTCAGTGTCGTTTACTTGAATTTCCCTTTAAAGAAACAGTGATATTTTTAATTAACTTGTTTTCTTGATAGAGCACCCTTGAAATGGTGTGTATCGGTATTTTAAAAAAATCTTTAAAACACTATTTTTTATTGTTGTGTGTTTAGAAGGATCTTTTGGGTCGATTCCGGAACAATATTGCCAAATGTGCTTGAGCTCTCTCCCAACAACACTTTTTCCTCTTCCTTTTTCTTCATGCTTGCTTGTTGTCTCTTCAGTTCATATCACAGGGTATGTCTGATTAAAATGCTACAGCTGCGCTACTCTGATGGGAGGGGTTCTCCTATTGGTATAATCAGTCCACTTCCCCAAGAGGCGGTAGCTAGGTTGATAGAAGATTTCTTCTCTTGACCTTGTGCTGCCTACAAGGAGACTTAAGTTGGCTTAACAACTCTGCTCAGGGCTGTGGATTTTTCACACCCCATAACCAGTGTAGTTAAACCAACCTGATTTTCTGTAGACACTTAGCTTTGCTGCATTGATGGATGTTGTTGATTAATCAGGTTTAACTCGCAATTAACTAAAAAAATTAATCGTGATTAATCGCACTGTTTAACAATAAAATACCAATTGAAATTTATTAAATATTTTTGGATTTTTTCTCTGTTTTCAAATATATTGATTTCTGTTATGACACAGAATACAAAGTGTACCGTGCTTACTTTATATTATTATTTTTATTACAAATATTTGCACTGTAAGAATGATAAACAAAAGAAATAGTATATTTCATTTCACCTCAAACAAGTACTGTAGTGCAATCTCTTTATCATGAAAATGCAACTTACAAATGTAGATTTGTTGTTGCATAACTAACTCAAAAAACCCCCAATGTAAAACTTTAGAGCAGGGGTCTCAAACTCAAATTACCGTGAGGGCCGCATGAGGACTAGTGCATTGGCCCGAGGGCCGCATCACTGACCCCGCCCCCTCGCTGCCCCTAGCCCCGCCCCCACTCCACCCCTTCCATTAGGCTTCGCCCCTTCTCCGCCTCCTCCCCTGTGTGCACGGCTTCCCCCTCCCAGAAACCGCGCCGCCGCCAGACAGCTGTTCTGGTGGCGGGAACTGCCTGGGGGTAAAAATAGAACCTTGGAGCAGCGCGGAGGGAACGGGGATCTTAGCGGCCACAGAACGTAACGGGGGGCAGGGGTGAGGGGAGTTGGCGGTCATAGGACGTAACTGGGAGGGGGGGCAGGGGGAGCCCGGTGGCCCGCCTCTTCTCCCCCCCCTCCTCCCCTGTGTGTGCGCTTCCTGCTCCTCCCCGCTCCCTCCCAGAAACCGCCAGACAGCTGTTCTCGTGGCGGAACTTCCAAACGTAACTTGGGGGGCGGGGTGCGGGGAGCCCAGCGGAGCGCTTCCCTGCGGCCTGCCGGGCTCCCCGCGCCCCCCCGAGTTACGTTCTGAAGTTCCACCGCCAGAACAGCTGTCTGGCGGCAGGAACTGCGTGGGGGTAAAAAAATAAAAATAGAAATGGGGGGGGGGGGGCCGCGGGCCGCGTGTTTGAGACCCCTGCTTTAGAGCCTACAAGTCCACTCATTCCTACTTCTTGTTCAGCCAATCGCTAAGACAAACAAGTTTGTTTACATTTACAGGAGATAATGCTGCCTGCTTCTTATTTACAATGTCACCTGAAAGTGAGAACAGGCATTCGCATCGCACTTTTGTAGCCAGTGTTGCAAAGTATTTACATGCCAGATATGCTAGACATTCGTATGTCCCTTCCTGCTTTGGCTACCATTCCAGAGGATATGCTTCCATGCTGATGATGCTCGTTTAAAAAAAATGCATTAATTAAATTTGTAACTGAACTCCTTGGGGGAGAATTGTATGGCTCCTGTTCTGTTTTACCAGCATTCTGCTATATATTTCAAGTTATAGCAGTCTCGGATGATGACTTGGCCCATATTCATTTTAAGAACACTTTCACAGCAGATTTGACAATCGTGAAATGAGCATGATTAACAATGAAGCGACAAAGGGTCCTGTGGCACCTCATAGACTAACAGAGGTATTGGAGCATAAGCTTTCATGGGTGAATACCCACTTCTTCGGATGCACTGCTTCACTGCTTGCATCCGAAGAAGTGGGTATTCACCCACGAAAGCTTATGCTCCAATACCTCTGTTAGTCTATAAGGTGCCACAGGACCCTTTGTCGCTTCTACAGATCCACACTAACACAGCTACCCCTCTGATGATTAAAAATGTAACTCTCAGTGGTGAAATGATAGTTAATTAATATTTATTCAGTGGTTTGAGTTATAAGCACTCTTCCAATATTCTTGATATAAGGATAATCTTTCTGTAGTCAGAAGTCAGTTTGTCTTGTGTTCTGTATACTTTTGAATTATAGTGTACTCTTTACTCCTGGGGGAATTCTGCACCACTGCACATGCGCAGAATTCATGTCCTCTGCAGATTTCTTTGCTTCCCCACAGAAAAATGACTTTGTCAAGGAAGCTAAGGGATGCCACAAGAGCAGTCATGTGACCCTCCCCAGTAGTATGTTTTGTGTGCCTAGGGCAGCTGGCAGAGAGGTAAATCAATGAAGGGCAGGACGCGGGACTGGGGAAGACTCAGCTGGTAGTCCTACCCTGCGCCGGACTCAGCTGCTAGGTCCGGCTGGGCTGGTGAGGATGGAACCTCCGGCCCCGGATGCCATGGAGGGGTAGAGGTCAGACCCTCCCCAGATATCTCCCCAGGCTTCAGGAAGCTCTGCAAACTCCCCACCCATCTCTCCTCAGCTGCAGGGGGAGGGATCATTGTATGGGGAGCTGCTCCCCCATCCACCCAACCCCCATGCATCCAGAGCCCCTCATACCCAGACCCTCCTGGCGAGCCTTACCTCCCTGCTGAGCCCCGCTCCCTCTGAACCTGGAGCACCCCGATGAGCCACCCGCACCCCCACTCCAACGAGCCCCACTCCCCCAGCATCTGGACCCCTGCACTAAACCCTCCACACCCAGACCCCCCTGCCGAGCTCTGTCCCCTGCCACACCCAGACCCTGCCCTGCTGAGTCCCAACCACCTCCACCGGGACCCCCCCCCCCCCCCACACACACACACAGAGCCGCATTACCATTGCACCCAGAACCACTCAACAAGGCCCTGTGCATCCAGATTGCCTTCCGCACCCAGATTACCCCACACAGAACCCTCTCAACTCTCACCACACTAAGTCCCTCCACACTTGGATCCTGCCAGGCTGAGCCTGCCCACACCTGGTACACTATTTGCTGGGGCAGGCTCGATCCTTACGCTGTGTCAGGGTCGGGTACAGCCTTACTGCTGAGCCATGTCCCGTGGGGGAACTGCAGAGTGATCTCCTACCTCTTGTGCAGCCAGTTGCCTGTGCTCCCCAATGCCATGCTGGAGCCTCCACATTTATTTGACAAGTAAAATTTGCAGAATTTTAAAATATTGTGTGCAGAATTTTTATTTTTTGGTGCAGATTTTTAATTTTTTGGCGCAGAATGCCCTCAGGAGTAACTCTTCAAAATCACTTCCAATACCACTGTAAGTTGGTAAAATGTTTTGTAGTCACTTTAACCTATTGATTGGGGAGAGATCTTCAGTTATCTCTGGAATTGTGGATAATGATATAATACTGCCATCGAATGGTGTATTTTTCATACAGCAAAATTTGTTTAGATTTATAAAATGTGCTTATCAAACATAGGCCTTATTTACAAACAAGTTACACTAATTTAAAAGTAAACTATACGTTGCTCACACCCATTTACGCGTTTTTAGGCAAGGTGTTGCTTTCATTTTAACTAAATCTGTTTCTGAATGGTTTAGTGAAAACACTCCAGTATTTGTGTACAGACAAGGCCATAGCTAAGAACACCTACAGAAATAAAATACACAATAATCGAAATCTAAGCCAAAAGCAGGAGTAATCACTAGAGCTGTCTGGCTTTAGATTCAGGAAGACAACTTTGTGTCAGTTTACATTTAGACTACCATCTTCGCAAACAGGGCTAGATATGTAGTTTATTTTAAAAATGAAAATATAAGGTGTATATATAAATGCAAACTGCATAGAGTATATTAAAAATTGATATAGCCCATCTCAGTGGCCATCACAGATCTTTGATCTTATTACGAGAAGATGATTAAAGACTGTTCTAGGTTAGTGGATTATTGGTTTGTTGTACGTTCTTTTGATGCCAGTTCACAAACTGATTTTCACAGTCCCCACTCAACCAAACACGTGTATTGGTTAGAGAAGTTATCAAGCTTGTTATAGGCTCAAAATATAACTCAACTGAAAACTTGTATGCCTTGTTTTAAAACATGCCTATGGTGGTTCTGGCTGGGTAAACCATCCATTAAACTAGAATACTGGATTAGCTGGGATCATGGATGCATGGTTAATACAATATGAATTTGCCTGACATGCCATCCCTCTGCTAGTTCTAGTCCAGTGAGCAACCAGATGATTGTAATTGACATGAATGCTGCTCTCTGAAGCCTGCCCCTTTTTAAAAAATACACGTTATCTATTTTGTATTAATATAAAGTGATTGCTGTCAATAAGACTAGCAAGTGGCTCAAGAAATATTTAACAGAACCAACTGACTTTGCTAATTCTAACAAAATGGAAAGTAACAGACATCTATTGATTCCCCCACCATCCTGCCCCTTCATTTCATCGACTTGGAAAGAGTTTAACATTTAGATGTGATTTCTCATCACATACATTTTGAATTTTTTGGTGATTGCTAAGTAGCAATTGCTTTGTCATTTTTAAAGATTTTTTTTCTGAAGATTTAAACAACCTGTTTAGCAACAGTTTTTTTTTAAAATTGTAATCAAGAAATGTAGACCCAATTAAATTTCTACGTCATTCTTGATAGCAATAATAAAAGAAACAAACAATATTCCCTTTTGAAATTGTGCTTTATATTTAAGCACAATTTCAATTTTAAGAGACCACCTGAGGTCTCTTCCAACCCTAATCTTCTAAATAAGACCATGTAGATATTTTAGCATTATAATCTTTGCGCAACATTAGGGTTAGGAAATGGTGCTCTTATGTACACCAGTGCATCATTGTTCCTTATATGGAGTATGCTGCTTTAAAAAAGGCTGTTGGTCATATAAAAGAGGATGACAGAAAGCAATATATAGCCATTTGTTGGCACAGATCTTGGTTAAAGGTCTGTAAATGCTATGTGCACAGTTCTTCCATAAACTTCAAAGGGAATTGTGCATGAGATGTATTTGCAGGAACAGGCCTTATGATTTTAACCAAGGAAAATTTAAATTATCTGGAATATCATCTGTAATAGATCTGTGTTCATGTGCTACTTGTGTGCTTGTGAACTAAGGTCTAGCAATCTGTGAAAGCAGTCCTAGGTATCTTTGTATGTTTGCGGGACTAGGAGTAATAATTCTTGCTGTTGTGAAAAATAAATCTTTTTAAGACAGCCATTGCTACTTTTTATAATTGTCATACTGTATGTTGTGATTAGGGCTGTTAAGCGATTACATAAATTAATCGTGATTAATTGCACCGTTAATAATAGAATACCATATATTTAAATATTTGTGGACATTTTCTACATTTTCAAATATATCAATTTCAATTACAACACAGATTACAAAGTGTACAGTGCTCACTTTATTTATTTTTTATAACAAATATTTGCACTATAAAAAACAAAAGAAATACTACTTTTCAATTCACCTAATACAAGTACTGTAGTGCAATCTCTTTATCATGAAAGTTGAACTTACAAATGTAAAATTATGTACAAAAAAAACCTGCATTCAAAAATAAAACAGCATTATCTCCCGTAAATGTAAACAAACTTGTTTCTATCTTAGCAATTCGCTGAACAAGAAGTAAGACTGAGTGGACTTGTAGGCTCTAAAGTTTTACATTGTTTTGCAGGGATTTGATTTAAATCATGATTGATTTAAATCACTAGTCAGGAAGACTCTTTAATCATGGATTTCTACATAAAAGTGCATTCTTGTTGGTTGTTATAACCTTATTACATATTCTTCACAACTCAGAGATGTAGGCTTTATTTTTAGAAGGCACACACTATACGTTTTAAAGTGATTTATTTTGAAAACTTTTCAGATTAGTTTTACAGCTATATCAGAAAATGAATGATTGTTTGGTTATTTCATTTACCAAAGGTAATTGAAGCAGATATTTATGAAGTCATTGTGAAGTGAACTTTCTCCAGTTCAACAGGTTAATCATTAATATCTGGAGGATTTTGTTGCCATGCTGTATTAGGAGGAGAACATCACCAGACAGACATTTAAATTACAATGTTATGTATTCTGGATTTTTTTTCTTCAACAGCAAACATAATTTTTTAACAAAACAAGCGTATGAACTTGTTTTCAAATAAATACTTAACGTAAACATGAATTCACAAATTTGCTTTAATTTTTTAGAAAAAAAATATTAAGTATCCAAATTGCTTCAGAACCTTTGATTTCTTATGTTCTTAAAATGTGAGATGTAGGTACTCCCTCCTAGCTGCTCTAAATTCACAACAATTCTGCCATCACTGAAAGTAATACTTTGGTATCAGTGACTCCAGTTTTTTAGTATTTTTTTGTGCAGCTATTGATACAGAGTCTCCTCTGTGGTTCATAATTTTAAACAAATGACTTAATAGCCTGTAGAGCAGGAGTTGGCAAATTGTTTGGCCCGAGGGCCACATCTGGGTATGGAAATTCTATGGTGGGCCATGAATGCTCACGAAATTGAGGTTGAGGGGACGGGGGAGGGCTCTGGCTGGGAGTGCAGGCTCTGGGGTTGGGCCAGTAATGAGGAGTTCAGGGTGTGGGACGGGGCTTTAGGAGGGGCAGGAGGTTGGGGCACAGGAGGGGATCAGGTGCAGGCTCCAGGAGGTGCTTACCTCAAGCAGCTTTTGGAAGCAACGGCATGTCCCCCCTCCAGCTCCTATGTGGAGGTGCACCCAGGCGACTCTGTGCGCTGCCCCATCTGCAGGCGCCGCCCCTGCATTATCTCCAGTTCCCGGCCAATGGGAGCTGCGGGGGTGGAGCTTGGGGTGGGGGCAGCGCGTGGAGCCCCCTGGCTACTCGTAAGCGTAGGAGCCGGAGAGGGGACATGCTGCTGCTTCTGGGAACCTTAGCACGCGTGCGCGAAGCGGTCTCCGACCCCGCTTCTCAGCTGGAGCGCAGGATCAGGGCAAGCCCCAGACCCCACTCCCCAGCAGGAGCTCAAGGGCCAGATTAAACAGGCTGGAGGGCTGGATGTGGCCCCTGGGCCGTAGCTTGCCCACTTCTGCTGTAGAGTATAATATTTTTTTAAACGTCTTGCACACTTCCTTAGCATTATGTTCTCATTGGAAATATTAAAAAACAAATAGAAACAGGATGACTAGTTGAGCTACTCTAGCCCTGAAGAAAGAGTTTTTTATTGCCTTTGATTTTTGATATTTAGTGGCGCAGCAAAAAGAAGAAAAACCTTTTAAAACACATAAAAATTTCTACAATTAATCATGTGACAATAATATTTTTGGTTAAATTTGCTCTCATGATTGCAGCTAAATGTTAAAAGTAAGTTTTCCACATACAAACTAGAGCTGCCAAATGTCAAACATGATATTTATCTGGTCAAATATGTCAATTTCAATAGTTGCAAAAAGTTCAAAAGCCTTTAAAAAGCAGAGTAGATTTTCAGCAGCACCAAGAAACATTCATAGAATCATAGAATATCAGGGTTGGAAGGGATCTTAGTAGGTCATCTAGTCCAACCCCCTGCTCAAAGCAGGACCAATCCCCAATTTTTGCCCCAGATCCCCAAATGGCCCCCTCAAGGGCGGGCCACATTAAGCAAGGACGAGGCAGAGCAGGTATAACATAAATAGAAGATTTGTTCATTAGAATTTTAACAAGTTCTGGAGCAGCAAACAAAAAACCTTACAATCGGATTGTGGCAGTAATTCTCCATTTCAGGGAGGTGCAGATCTGCATTGCCCTATTGGGAGCACTGGGAATCACTATTCCATGAGGCTTCCTGGATCTCTCTGTCAGTCATGACAAGGGACAAGTGTATCCCTTTCTCTGGATAGTTAGCTCTGATGGCTAGTACACAGGTCAGAATAAGGCTATGATCCTGACTCCTTCTGTGGTGACCTGTACTCCAGGTGGTGATTAAAGGGAGGAACACTTTCTTCCCCTGTTGTGCACCCTGCCACTTAACAGCTGAAGCTTGGAAAGAGACTATTTTCTTTTCCTTTTTGAATCTACACATTTGAAACAGTCCTTTTTGGAAATTCTCCAATGGAGACTCATGGGTTTTTTTTGTTTTGTTTGTTTTTTTGACCCCTATAGTTTAATGATCTGAACATCTTAGTTCACAGCTGCATTCATCCAAAACCAACAACATTAAGTAATTTGCAAACAAAATAAAATACAGTTATAGTGCTTATTAGCTGGAAACACCTAGGGGAGTGGAGCCAAAAAGAGAGACAAGCTCAGTGCCTGGCTGGCGATGGAAAGAACTTCACTTTCTCATCTCAGAGCTGGCATCCCAGCCTTCTTGCCCAGAATTGGGAGAGCTGGCTGGAGTCACTTTTTCATAGTTGGTTAGGAAGGGCTGGCTGAGAGCTATAGCTTGTAGGGTGGGCCTGGCTCTCAAAATCCTTGTTTCCCTAAGCAGGCTCCCATATGTCATCTTTCAACCACCCCAATCACCTTGGTCTGTGGCTACCTCCATCAGAGTTCCACCCGCCTGACTACTAAATATCCCCCATCTGATCCCTGCCCCTGTAATCAGGAGAGATCTCTTCCCCCCCGCCCCCCTTAGTCTACCCTGGAGACCATATCCTCTGAAATACTGTCTCCCATATCTGACATAGTTTGGTACCTCCAATGCTGCTTTCTAGACCTACACCTCAAAGCTCAGACAAAGCCCCACATCCCTAACCACCCCCATATTTGCACAAATACAGTTCCTCAAAAACTGCTCTAACACACAATCTTAGCCTCAATTTGAACCTCAGCCTTAGACATTTTTAGGCAGCAATAATGCTTTGTACACCTTTCTAGTGAAAGAAGTGCTAATCGGATAACTCCGTCTTACAGAGATTGGAATTGAGGCTGAGCATTTGGGTGTGATTATGAGGTAGGCAATTTGATGCAGTTGAAAGTGAGTTTGTTATGGAAGTGAGAACATTGCATAAAGCCCAAATAGTCAGTTAGGGAGGTAAAATGTGTCAGTGGAGGTTGCACTGAAAATGAACAGTGACATGGGTGATGATTTCTTGGATTTTTAGTAATTATATTGATATGGCATGCACTTGAGGAACCTTAATTGTAATTTAACAGAGAATTTGTATGGGAATAAATAGAAGCATAAGTAGGAAACTGGACCCCTTGCTTATAATTAAAGCTGGTGAAAATTTTTCTTCTAGGCCAGAAATAAAATAGAATGATTACCAACCAGTTACCTATATGACAGGGGTGGCCAACCTGAGCCTGAGAAGGAGCCAGAATTTACAAATATACATTGCCAAAGAACCACAGTCATACGTCAGCAGCTTGCCCATTAGCTCTCTCCCCGCCCGCCCCCAGTGCCTCCCACCCACCAGCAGTCCTGACAATCAGCGCTTCCCCTTCGCTCCCCATCAGCTGTTGCTTCAGTTTTGTTCTGCTCACCAATTTTAATTCTCATCAGAGGAGTGCACTCAGTCTCTTTCTTCTCTTAACAATGACTGGTTTCTACAGAATTTATTGCGGGGGGAAGGGTCACCCTTTTTTACCCCTGTGTCAGAAGGTAACACTTCCTAAACAGTTCTCTTTTCTGATCCCTTCATAGAATCCTAGAATATCAGGGTTGGAAGGGACCTTAGGAGGTCATCTAGTCCAACCCCCTGCTCAAAGCAGGACCAATCCCCAATTTTTGCCCCAGATCCCTAAACAGCCCCCTCAAGGATTGAACTCACAACCCTGGGTTTAGCAGGCCAATGCTCAAACCACTGAGCTATCCCTCCCCCCCCCCCCCCCTTTCCAACATCAGCAGTTATTAATGGATGAGCAGCACAGGCGTTACACATGCTGCTTTCGCTCTTATTTCTGGCCAATTTACCTTCAACTGCCATGGAACCACTGGCATTCTATTTGCTTTGTAGACTGTGTCTATGCTACTTTTTCCCTAAAATTCCCTATTGTTTCTACCACCAGGGTAGGTCTGCTGGGGCCACTTCTACATTAGCAAGTTTCACCGACCAAACTTTTGTCTGATTACAGCTGCCGATGTTGCTAGAGAGAGTGCACACTTGGCCGCTCTTGTCGGTGCTGCACGTCCTCATAGTGAGATGTTGTGTTGGTGAAAGATGTGGTGCAACCTGGGTAGGCATTCCAGTATCCCTGGGCCACTGTTCTGCCTTGTGGGAGACTTTTGCAGTGCATTGTGGAAACTAGAGTGTGTCCAGCAAATTATGGGAGCTCAGGGTCTAGTTCCCACAAATTACCTTTCCTCCATTCCATAACTTTTGTGCCGTTTTTTAAAATGCCCATAGTCCCTCATGCTGCCTTTTTGTTCTATCCACTGGACTAAGAGATCTAGCACAGCTAAGTGCAGCGCTGGTGGCTGTTTTAGAGACAGGGTGCACAATTTTTCTGTATTTGCAGAACTTCAGTGACTACCACTTCCAGGATCGTGTTGGTGCTGTAACGAAGCAGCTGAGACAACTGAGGAGGAGAAGGCATGGATGATGCAGATAGTGAATAAAAATTACAGCGTTACAGGCATTTACTGACCAGCTCCACATGGTGGAATGGTGTTTTTCGGCCAGTGGGATGAGCATCAATTGGGCTTGCAGCTGTGACGATCAGCAGTGATTTCAGAACTTTTGGATGTAGAATGCCAAGTTCCTGGATCTGTTCCCTCCAGCACAGTGATACCAGAATGAGAGCTGCTGGACAATGGAAAAGCAGGTGTCAATCACACCCTGGAAGTTTGCAACTGGAGACTGCTATTGGTTGGTGGGCAGTCAGTTCAGGGATGGAAAAATCACCTGTGGGGGTGGCTGTCATCCAGGAGTGAAAGGCCATTGAGTGTGCCCTGCTTAACAGGATTGTGACTTTGGGTAATGTGCAGCAAATAACAGAAGGTTTGAAAAAAAGTGGGCTTCCCAAACTGTGATGGGGCAATAGGTTGCATAATCAGATCCTTCTCCCATGCCCACCTTGTGTCTGAGTACCTAAACAAGAAGGGTACTTTTTCATGGTTATGCAAACACTGGTAAGATCACCAGGCTGTTTCACTGACTGTGCTGGTCAGGGAAGGTTCATGATGTGTGCAACTTTAGGAATACAGGACTTCTGAAAGACATTCTTCCTGGACCAGCATAGTCACATTAGTGAGGTTGAAATCCCAGTAGTGATTTGGGGGAATGTGGCCTACCCTTTGCTTGCTTGCTTGGATCATGACACCTGGACAGTACCATGGAAAGATTTAACTACCATCCAAACTAGTGCAGGATGACTGTTGAATGTGTGTTGAAAGAACTCTAGCAATACCTCATGACTACGCTGGATTTCAGTGAGGCAAATATTCCTGGTATTGCTGCTTGTTATGTATCGAGTAATATTTGTGAAGCAAAAGGGGAAGCATTACTAGTAGGGTAGAGTGATGAAATGGACAAACTGCTGATTTTGACCAGCCAGACACCAGGGACATTACAAGAGTCCATCAAGGAGCTGTATGGCTGAGGCAGGTCTTACAAAATCACTGACTGTGTGCCATAGTATTGCAGTGTGCTGCTTTTGTGTACTGCTCTCAGTACTTGGCTTGAACATGGATTTATAAACTCCTGATATGAATTTGGTGGGAGGGATGCCACTTTGGTCTCTGACGTTTGTTTGACACAATAAATATACTGCAATTTAAAAAAAAACCCATACATTTATGGAGTGCAAAGAAACAATGACCATTCTTATTAACACTCAACTTTGAGGGTATCAACACTGACAAAATCTTAAAATAAAAGCTTTATAATATAATAAAAAACGAAGCACAAGGTGCTTGCTGACTGATCCTGTAGTAATCGCAGGTCATTGAACATATAGTCATAGATCTCCTTGTTTTCCACTGGTGTGGAGTGCTAAGGCTAAGGCTGCAAGCTGTGCTGGCGCCTTGTTTGGTGTGTGTGCTCTGCCCAGGGCTAGCAGTGACTGAAAGCCATGGTGTCCTTCCCATCCCCTTTAAAGTTCAGACTGTTTTGGAAATAGTTGCTCCCCTTCCTCTCTTCCCCCCCCCCTCTCGTAGCCCACTTTGGCATGAAAACAGGCAAGGCTCAGTACAAAGATGGAGCTCTAGCTAAATCTCATGCTGCTCCCTGGGCAAAGAAAGAAGTCCTGCATCTCTTCAGTCTGCAGGGAGAAGAGGCCTGTGCAAGGCCAACTGTCAGGCTACTTCAGGACCATCAATGTCTAAGCAGACATTGTAGAGAGAATGCAAGCTTTGGGTTAAGACAGAAACAGGAAGAAATAGTGGGTGAAAGCAAAGGACTTGCAGTCATAGCTGTTGGTGAAGGAGGGCAACAAGAAATCTGAGGTCTTCCTGCAGACCTGCTGCTTCTACGATGAGCTCCACGACATGCTTGAAAGGGACTCCACCCCCCTCCCCCCAAATGTGGTGATGGACACTTTGTGAGACCCAGAGAAGGGAATCTCAGCAGTGCCCAGCAAGGACAGGAAGGAAGAGGGGCATAATGAAGGGGGTGCACACTTGTGGAGAGCCACGAGCTCTTTGATACATGGCCAGACCCAACTCAGACCCAGATGAGTCCAGTGAGGAAAGGGAAGGGAGCTCAGGTAGATGTTTTGTTCGTGATTTTTTAAATGCATGATTTCCCGCTCCCGCTCCGTTCATGGTGCCTGAAACCTTCCTCCAGATGTCCACCCCTCCTTTCAAAATGACAGTTATTCATGGGGTCACAGAACAAAGCAATTGACTTTTAAAGAAGGCAGTTTATCTTAAAGCGATGCAATAGCAATAAGCAGAATATTTAAATCCTGTAGTAGCCAACATGTTTTGGCATCAAGATAAAATTTCATCTGTCATAAAACACTACATATTAGGAAAGTAATTCATTATAAACAAATAGAAAGATAGTGGAGCATAAAATTTTTATACTTAAGAAACTTTAAAATACCCATGCAAGCAATCAGTGACTGTCCAGTCAGAATACCTGATTTGTAAGAGTATAATGAGAACATTGTAAAAGATAGTCCCTTGGTTTAGAAGTCTGATTTTCCCAGTGCAATACAAATCACTCTCATTCTGTGCCTGGATAGAGGTATAAGTGGTGTTCTTGGATTCGGGGGGATCTGGTTCAGTTTTCTTTTGGCTTGCAGTTCTGGGCAATGGGGACAAGCCCTTCTCTTGAGTAGTATTTTGTTGATTTGTACACAGATGTCCCTCTTGTCCTCTGGAACAATCTCAGTGAAGTTTTTTAGGAGGTACTTTTGGATCATTTCCTAGTTATTTCTAGGAGGGGTGGCTATGTTTCTGCCTCTGCAATATGAGACCTTCCCACACCCTATCACTGTGAACAGCCTGGCAGTGTATGAGCAATGTCGACCTGAAGCTGTTTGGAGCAGCTCCCTTCTCTGGGAAGCAGAGCTCAAAAACTGTGACTTAAGTAGTCGCTGTCATGAAGTCAGATGCACTAGAGGACTGTTTCTGGAGGATTTTTTGTAATCAACACAGGTAATGCAGCATCCACACTGGTATTTTGTTGGCAGAAGTATGTTAACTGAGGACTTGCTCGGGGAGGTGGCTTTTTTTGGGTGACTGGCTGGTCATGATATTTGCCAGCTTACATACATTTTGTGTGGACGCATGCAAAGCTGTGGTGACAAAAGGTGATTTTTGTTGACAAAGCTTTTTAAGATAGACCCAGGCCTATGTTAAGTGTGGTCGGAGGTGAGGGGGTGTTATGTGGTCGCTGGTGTTTTAAACTTTGTTTTTTGACCTTGGTTAGAGCAGGTCTACATGAAATAGTGGTTAAAAGGTTAGCAGCAACTAATGCCTTATTTACACAAGTGCTTGCCTCACTATCCCCACCAGTTAAGCTGACAGTGGTGGTAGTTAGGGTGAGAAATCTTATCCAGGATGGGGGAAGCTAGTATAGACAAAGCCTGAAAGGGTTTTCTATCCAACAGGTTTTTCTTTCAAAAAAAAAAAAAACTTCCTTGACTCAGGATCAAGCCCAACTCGACGCTTAAGACAATTTGGATAGAAAAAGAATGAACAAAAATTAAAGATATAATACAAGATGATAAACTGGCTGTCTTTAATTACATGTGTAACAAATATCAGCTACTGCCATCTTATAGTTCCTTCTCTCAGCAGCTATACTCAAGGATTCATGCAAGGATAGGGAATAATTGCTCTGTTTCAGCTCTCACCTCTAGTAGACCATATTAAGTAATATGGAAACAAAGGTCATGATTTGCATTACCCTCTCAGTCTCAGAGAAGAAAATGCGGGCTGCGGGGGGGAGGACTTAGCTTTATTATCACAACAGAAACCTGGGAGAATATCTGTGAAAGTGATTCTTCCATAACAAGATATTAAACAGGTACTACTGGACTCCAGGAAGTGTAAGTCTAGATGGGCAACACACAGCGATTGTTAGACATGCAAACAGCCATGTGCCAGCCTTTCACACATCCTCTGTACCTAGGACTGCCAACCCTCCTGGTTTCGCCAGGAGTCTCCCAGAATCAGGCCCTTTCTCCTGGAGGCTACTGAAACCAAACCACGAGATTTTAGGCGCTGACAGTCTGGTGGCACAACGGGGCTTAGGCAGGCTCCTTGCCTGCCCTGGCTCCGCGCCGCTCCTGAAAGCAGCTGGCGCGTCTCTGTGGCCCCAAGGGGTGGGGGCCGGGACAGCTCCATGTGCTGCCCCCAGTACCACCCCTGCAGATCCCATTGGCCAGGAACTGCGCAGGGCCGCAGGGACATGCCAGCTGCTTCTGGGAACGGTGCGGGGCCAGGGCAGGCAGGGGACCTGCCTTAGCCCCATTGCGCCACCCACCGGGAGCCGCCTGAGGTAAGCGCCTCCTAGCCGAAGCCCACCCCAGCCCTAAGCCCCCTCCTCCACCCAAACTCCCTCTGAGACCCTGCACCCGCTGCTGTACCCCTGCTCCAGCCCTGTGAAAGTGAGTGAGTGGGGGGGAGAGTGAACAACAGAGGGAGGGGGGATGGAGTGAGCGGGATGGGGCGTTGGAGAAGGTGCGGGGCAGGGGTGGGACATTGGCTGGGGCGGGGCATAGGTGTTTGGGTTTGTGTGATTAGACAGTTGGCAACCCTATATGTACCTGACAAAAATGTATGTGTTCTCGCACACCATATTCAGTGCTCTCTCAAAAACTATTTGTCGCTATCTTTTCTTCTCCCAGTTTGTATATTTTAGGGGAACTGGATGAGTTGGTATTACAAGTTAGCATTAAGAAATGGATTGCAATAACTATTTTAGTGGCCAAGAGTTATTTTGAGAAAATGGAAATCTACAGTTCCTCCCTCATACACAGAAAGACTTAGTGAGATCTCTACTACTCCATTAATAGTAAAAATGACTGTCTAATCAAAATGCTTGGGGAAAAAATATTAGGATATCTGATCAAACATGAAATTATTGCATACTTTTGCAGTTTAGTATATATTAGTACCTGATACTCATAGGTTGTGTTCTCATATATCTATTTAGTCAATTTCATAATTGACACCATGCATGACCTCAATAGGTTCAGGTATTTTGGTTTGGTTTGGGTTCCAGGTTTTGCAAATAATTAACTTTGAATTTTGTTATTTATCTGCTATTTCCATCTTGTGCATGGATTTCTGTTTGTTTTGTTTCATTACGTGTTTGTTTTATATAAAAATGAAGTTTAAAAATAAAAACTTTCTTTTGTTCTTTGACTAGGCTGTCTCCAGGAAAGACTTTCATTCAGTGGGAGTTTTATTATCTGCTCACATCCTTTAGAGGAAAAAAGCGGTCAAAAATGTGTTGCCTACCGAGTCAGTGCCTTTATAATTCGATGTATATGCTACAATGTAAGGAAAGATATCAATAAAAGTATAATTAATAGCACTGAATCTAGTCCAGTTGCATCCTCTGCTCACCTTTTCTTTATAAATCCCTTATGCACAAGAAAGTGTTTAAATCCACATTTTGATTAGAAAATAAACCTGGCTGGAGAAAAATTGGGAAAAATTTATGCACAAGTTATGTATGCAAGTTATTTTTAATGTAATGAATTATGTAGTTTTATTTGTATGTGTACATTTTTGATTACAAACATTTACAACAATTACAGCCTTTGCACTGGATGAGCAGTAGCACAGCTGTTGCCACTGTTGAGGATCATTTTGTCTCTGATTTCCTTGGACCCTATTTTCAGTTAGGGTACGTCTATATTCACGCGTCCTGTCGGAGGAGTCCAGTCGATCTTCTGGGTTCGATTTATCGCGTCTTGTCTAGACGCGATAAATCGAACCAGGAAGTGCTCCCCCGTCGACGCTGGTAATCCTGCTCGATGAACGGAGTAGGCGGAGTCGACGGGGGAGCCTGCGCGCCGCGTGTGGACCCCAGGTAAGTACCTTTTCATTCATTTACGTAGCTGAAGTTGCGTATCTTAGTTCAAATTGGGGGGTTAGTGTAGACCAGCCCAAAGTCTGTTCCTGTGCTGTGTGGCTTTAAAAGCCACCTTTGCTCTTCTGTATACTGGGGCTGTACAGGGCTCTGCCTCAGGGCTGCTCCAACTTGAGGCTTGTCTACATGCTATTTTTATACTACTTTATCAGTTTGAAACCGGTATGGTTAAGTGGTACAAACTCCACGTCTTTGTATATATATAACAATATAAAAAACTCCAGTTATATTGTTATACAAGTGCTTATATTGCTATAAGGCACCTTTATACAGATGCAAACAAATAAATGGACACAATTCAGACATCAAGAATTGTAACATTCAAAAACCAGTAGGAGAGCACTTCAGTCGCCCTGGACACTCAATAACAGACTTAAAAGCAGCAGTTCTTTAACAAACAAAAAAACTTCAAAAAGAGACTTCAACGAGAAACTGCAGAACTGGAATTAATTTGCAAACTTGACACTATCAAATTAGGCCTGAATAAAGACTGGGAGTGGCTGGGTCACTACAAAAAATAATTTTCCCTCTGATACTCACATCTTCTTGTCAACTGTTGAGAATGGGCCACATCCACCCTAACTGAATTGGCCTCGCTAGCACTAACCCCCCTACTCGGTAAGGCAGCTCCCGTCTTTTCATGTGCTGTGTATTTATACCGCTTACTGTATTTTCCATTCTATGCATATGATGAAATGGGTTATAGCCCACGAAAGCTTATGCCCAAATAAATTTGTTAGTCTCTAAGGTGCCACAAGGACTTCTCGTTGTTTTTACAGTTATAACTGAAGTTGCACTAGGGTTTGTACTGAATTAGCTAATTTGGTTAAAAAAAATTACATCCCTAAGGGCTTGTGTTCACTACCCGCCGGATTGGCGGGTAGCAATCGATCTATCGGGGATCGATTTTTCGCGTCTCATTTAGACGTGATTAATCGATCCCCGATCGCGCTCCCTGTCGGCTCCGGAAATCCACCTCATCGAAAGGCGGAAGCGGAGTCGACGTGGGAGCGGCAGCGATCAACTCGCCGCCGTCCTCACGGCCAGGTAAGTCAATTACGATACGCCGACTTCAGCTACGCTATTCACGTAGCTGAAGCTGCGTATCGTAGATCGACACCCGCCCCCCCCCCCCCAGTGTAGCTCTGGGCTAACTGAAATAGTCATTGGTGCAAAAGCTGTGTCTATACCAGGCCAAACAATCTGCTTCCTCTAGCCCTCTGTGAACCCTGGGAGAAGCTGAAGTGCAGTGAACTCTGGCCAGGCCCCTTCCCTATCCTGGGCAAACACCCAACACACCCCTTATGCCAGGTGTTTCCAAGCATAGTGAAATGGCCAACCCCCCCCCCCCCCCCCAACCTGCCTCAGTTCTACACTGACCAGAATTGCGCAGCGTGGAATTTTCAGAGGGCCCTTCCTATTTCCTTTAAGGCCTCTTTACACTGCCAGGTGATAAGCATAAATAAGAATCAGGCCCATTGTTCATTGTTTGCCTGAGTGAACCTAGCCATACTTACTTAGGATGCCACATTTGCTTCTACAGTTAAGTTCCTTCCAACCATTCTTCTGTTTGGCAGACAGTTACTTCAGCAGATGACTCAAACAGCTGAATCATTGACTGGTTTTGAATCAGAGTATGATCGCATAGGAACACTTTTGTCAGAACCATTGCAGAACACTATTCACTATTTAACTGAGGCCAGCTACCTCACACCTTCTGGAAGGCGAACCTTTACATTAATTAAGGCTCTAATTGTAGACTTGTGAGAACAGGCTCAAAAAATTAGAATCCAGCTTTGTTTTACTTAACTGATAAGAGCTCTAGCTGTTCACTGTCCATTTAACCACAACAGCTAGGATACTTGCACAAAAATTATGGGTAATATGAAATGAAGTAATGAATATGGCCAGAGTAACTCAGGCACCGCATAACAGCAAGAGCCCTGTTGTAACTTTTATAAAACAAATATTCTTTGGTACAGTATCTGGTAGATCCTCCATCTCAATCCATTTGCCCCCTCTTCCTTTAATCCTTTGATCTGGATGCCACAACAAATCCTTCAGATAATAGCCAGATAATAAGGAAATATGGGTACATTTTGGCACATAGGAATATGCGTTGGCATGCTCTCCAGGACTACAGCATTGTTTGAAGAGGGATCCAGACACAAGCATTCAGGAGTCTGTTAGGAACCATGTAAAGAAGTTGGGAGAAATTTACCATTAGTGTAAATAAGATGGTGCAACTTCACTAAAGTTAATGGAACTGTGTCAGATTACACCAGTGGTTATTGTGGGGGTATTATTATTAAACTTGGAATTCTCATTCTCAAAACCATGTTTCCCAGCTGCAGGTCAGCAATAAGTTTTCTTTATTGTTCTATAGAGGGACAAATTTATTATGGCTACTGTCATGCCATAATTTTCAAGTTGTTGATTTGTTAAGGGTCATGATTAGTTCTATGGAAAACCACGCAGAATATCAATGCATATTTATGTACTGCAGTTTGTTAGAGGAGATGATGGGAAGCTTGGGAGTTCAGCAAATTAGTAGCCATTAGAATAAAGTCTCTTTTGTGCTCTGAAGTGTTTGATTTTTAAAATGTCAGTAGCTTCTTCTGACTAGTATGAAGGGATTTCAATAAGCTTTGAACAGTTGGTATGATTTATATTGGTTAGAATTTGCTTATAAGTATCAGGCTAAATATGGGCAAATTAGTGTCAGGTTGTTTGTCTTCTATAGCTTGTGATAATAGGATCTGTAATAGTTAATTTCTCAGATGCCCTTGTTTCTTTAGCATATATTAATACTAATGAATTAGGTTAGTAGCCTGGAATATTAGTTTAGATTAATTGGAAATCCCAGCAGCCAGATCGTTGCTTATTTCTGCTGAGCTAAGTTTCTAAGGCATTCATTCATTTCTGTTATAGCATGATTAGATTTTATGAGTTGTGACCTTTTCAGGCCACTCATTCTGCGCCTCATCAATTTGGCT
Organism: Chelydra serpentina; assembly: GCA_037349315.1. Classification (NCBI taxonomy): domain Eukaryota; kingdom Metazoa; phylum Chordata; order Testudines; family Chelydridae; genus Chelydra; species Chelydra serpentina. The sequence goes on from JBAIAC010000042.1 coordinate 38,778,919, forward strand.
AGTAACTGTTTTGATCTGCTGGCGTAAAAAAAGTTGCCAGGTCATTGGATAGCCACATCCCTTGGCTGTGGATAACTACTGGTGAGTAACAACTCAACAGGAGGCAAGGACTGCAGCAGTGACTAATCTTGTTAATTAATGTCAGTACCCTTTGATCAGTTTCTTCTGTAATTACTTCAAATGCAACCTTGCCTTGGGGAGTGTAGTTTATTGAGAGACAGACAGAAAGGGTATTTCAATGGAGATTAAACGTGAAAGGCATGTTCATAAGAAATGGTTCAAAGAAAGGAAAATGGTTCATATAAAAGAATCACTATTGACTTTATAAATATAACACAAAGGCAAAACATAAATAGATTTCATATTTTACTTTTTGTTTTATGTAATGGCAATGAAAATATAGTAAAAACAAATCAGAGGCCTATATCCATATATTCAAATGGTAATCTTTGATTAATTGCAAATAATTTTTAGTATTTTTTGTAACACATTCCAATGAACATTGTTTTTTACATACATACAAACTACAATGTCCGTTGTTCAGAGCTAGGAGGGGATTTCTTATATGAAGATCTTACTGATTGAAGAAGAGATACATCTTTAAGAAGAAACTATGGCTATGTCTACACTACCGCGGTAAGTCGACCTACACTACACAACTCCAGCTACGTAAATAACATAGCTGGAGTTGACATACCTTAGGTCGAGTTACCGCGGGGTCTACAACACGGGGGGTTGAGGAGAGAAACTCTCCCATTGACTTTACCCCCGACAAGAAGAGTAAAGTGAGTACAGGGGTCGACTGGAGAGCAATCTGCAGTCGATTTGGCAGGTCTTTACTAGACCTGCTAAATCGACTGCCAGTGGATTGATCTCAGAGCGTCCATCCCGGGTGTAGTGTAGACCTGCTCTGAATATTGGGACTCTCACTCCATCTGTTTGCTTGGGGTCAGGCAATTTTAGCGTGGAACTAATACTAGAATACTGCAGCCAGTTCTGTTGTCAGAATTTTAAAAGGATGTTGGAAAATTGGAGATGGTGCAGAAAAGTGCCATCAAGATGATTGGAGGGCTGGAGAAAATGCCTTACAGTGAGAGACTCAGGGTATGTCTACAGTGGCAGAGTTACATCGCCAGCAGTTACAGCACAGCTCAAAGAGCACTGAAGGGAAACCTCTGTTGTGTGTTCACACTGTGCAGTAGCGTGTTTGCACTTGCAGCGATATTCGGAACGGTGCACTCTGGGCAGCTATCTCTCAGAGCATCTCTTCCTCTTCTACTGCTAAGAGGCAGAGGAGGTCGTGGGGCATCCTGGCTCCTGCCTCAATGCCCCATGATGCATTGCTTCGCATCCCAACAATCCCTGTGCTTCTGTCTGCATTTGGTGCCATCTTTCAGTGGTTTGTGTACTGCGCGCTCTGCCTCTTCGGTCTGCAGGAATGGACCCTGCACTGTTGACCAATACTCTGCTCGCTCTCACTAACATGTCACAAGTGGCAGTGGAGTTATTCCTGAAACTACAAAGGCAAGCAGAGTTTGACGTTGATCTACACGTATTAGCTACGACACGTAGTAGCTTGTGGCATTCATGAAGGTGCTACACGTAGTAGCTACGACACGAGATTGCTTGTGGCATTCATCGAGGTGCTGACCACAGTGGAACGCCGCTTTTGGGCTTGGGAAACAAGCACTGAGTGGTGGGATCACATCGTCATGCACATCCCGGATGACGAGCAGTCGCTGCAGAACTTTCAGACAAGGAAAGCCACATTCCTGTGACTGTGTGAGCTCGCCCCAGCCCTGCGGTGCAAGGACACGAGAATGAGAGCGGCCCTGTCATTGGAGAAGTGAGTGGCGATTGCACTGTGGAAGCTGGCTGTGTTACTGTACACCTCGGGAGTTACACTGCAGAAAGCTGCTTTACAGTGCAGAAACTTGCCAGTATAGACAAGGCCTTAGAGGTCAATCTGTGTATTTTATCAAAAAGATAGATTAGATGAAATAATAGCTATCAGAGAAAAGCATAAAAAGAACCAATGGCTGGAAGCCCAAGTCGGATAAATTTTTTTTTTTAACAGTGAGGATAATTAATCATGCAACCAGCTACCACGGGAAGCGGATTATCTGTGTCTTGATGTCTTCAGATCAAGAATGGATGTCTTTATAGAAGTTGTACTTTAGTCGGAGACAATTTATTGGGCTCAATATGGGATAAGTAGGTGAAATGTAATGGCCTGTCATATACAGGACATCAGACTAGATGAACAAATGATCCCTTCTGGCTGTAAACTCTATGAATCTATGCAAAGTTGGTCTTTCTGACAACCTACCTACAGAACCTGAAAGATTACATTAGTTTGCCTTCTCTGTCCCAATCCTTTTGACTGCTAGATTGCCTTTTTTTCTCTCTAAAGTTTCCAATGGTTATTATCCTATCATTGAAGTTCCTAAGAAATTCAGGAAAAGCCATTGTTTCATCTTGCCTCGAGGAGATGCATATGGCTACAGTAATGGAAGATTGAGACCCAGAATTAATGGACAAGGGCTTTTGCAATACGGGGAGGGCAAATTCTTTCATCAGCTGTTGAATAACATAGGCCTAAAAGCACAAAAAAATATATACCCTTTTGAGGACAACTGTAAGAAGGAATATTGGCACATACTCCAAATACAGGCCTCTTACTAATACCAGAAAAGAGATTTCTCTGTTGGAGGATGATGGAAGAGGTTAAAGAGGTGGCAGGGCCTACACCAGACATCACATCAAACCATCATTGTCACATGATGTCTCCTTTTTTTTTTTGGTAATATTTCCCCCTCCTCTTTTCCAGTGCCCTTTACTCTTTCTTCCCTTTGTCCTGGCAAGGGAGCCACTTCCAATATGGCATACAGGATTGGTGCAGAAAAGACAACCTGCTCATGCTCCAAATGCAGAATTTCCTGGCAGAGGTCACAGAAGTGTGATAGTGCCAGTTCTGTCCAGATGTGAGAAGTTGAGAACAGCCTAGAGTCCCACATAGCTTCTCACAAAGATCACACAGCTGAGCAGGGTCGGTGCTACCATTAGGCGACCCTAGGCGGTAGGTCGCCTAGGGTACCAGGATTTGGGGGGGCGGCATTTCAGGTCCTTCGGCTGCCTCCCGGGTCCTCGGCGGAAGGATCTTCGGCCGCCCGGGTCATTGGTGGCATTTCCGCGGTAGGTTCTTCGGCTGCCTGGGGCGTCTCCCGGAGGCGCCGCCTAAGGTGGCAAAAAAGCTGGCGACGCGCCTGCAGCTGGGTGTGCTGATTCTCCTGCACAGGCAGTAGCCCCCACCATACCCAACATATCTGCTCTTTAAAAGACCCACAGAAGGATATGAAATTTTGAGGTAGAAGCCCTTTTGTATCTGACTTTTGAACTCCCTCATTGTCTCAATAACTCAATCTTTGGTTCCTGGGGCATACACAGGAATTGTATATACAGCTCTTCACCAAAGTATTTCCCTAGGCTGAATTTGCAGGATCCCTTAACTGGCATTTGTTGCACAGTAATTGGCCTTAATGACATCCAGAGTCAATCTGAGCTCATCTAGTTTGACAGCACTCATTGTTCCAATTTAAGAATTTCATTATCTCAGTACTTTGCTGAGTTGATCTGAAGTAGTTAACCCCTTATTCTTTCCACTTTAAATATGACTTATGAATATGCTTGTCATTTTGCCACAGTAGATATCATTGTTCCTTAATTTATATGCAGTTCTGCCTATTTAACAAACATGTCCAAGCTGAAATACCGGTAACATAACGTTTGAATAGGGGAACCAAGATATGCCAAACCTTTCTCTAGCACAATTAAAATATATAGATTTATTAATGCATTGGAATTTTCTAGGTCAGGGGTTCTCAAACTTCATTGCATCGCAACCCCCTTCTGACAACAAAAATCACTACATGACCCAAGAAGTGGGGACCAGAGTCTGAGCCCCATGGCCCCCGGCTGTGTGTGGTGGAGGGGTAAAGCCAAAGCCCAAGGGCTTCAGCCCCAGGCAGGAGGCTTGTAACCTAGCCCTGCCGCCCAGGGTTGAAGCCCTTTGGCTTCAGGCCCGGGCGGTGGGGCTCGCGTTTTGGCTTTGGCTCTGGGCCCCAGCAACTCTAAGCCAACCCTGGTGACGCCATTAAAATGGGGTCTCGACCCACAGTTTGAGAACTGCTGTTCTAGATTTTCCTTGCAAAAACATTGAGAATTATAGGGATGGGCTGTCCTTTTTTATTATTTTTTTTTAATAATTTTAAATAATTTGTGTTTATTTTTGATTTTTCGTATTATTTTATTTTGTTTTATTTACTGGGACCTGGAACTCTCAATAGCTTTACTTGGAATCCGATAACCAGGTTTGTCACTCTCTTGTGTTTACAGAAGATAAAAGATATATGAATAACTTTATTATATGAAATAGAGGTACAATACAGTATTTGGAATCTAATTTATAGATTAAATAGTTCTAGAAATTTTCTTTATTGAATAGCTTAGTATTTTCAAAAAAAATTGTATCTTATATATTTCAAGTTGTGTTTTTATGCTGAATTGTATTTGTAAGATGTACTTTTAGAACCGTATTGGTACTGACTCTGAGTCAAAAGTTTCAAGCTTTATAGTAAAAACAAGGCACTCAATCTTTGTAGCTTATCAAGGAAGAAGTTAAAGGATGCCTTGATCAGTCCCTGTAGGAAACAGAAATTTCAAAATAGAAAGCTCTTCAATCTAACAGAGAAAGGTATAACATGATCCATTGGTTGGAAGTTGAAGCTAGTGAAATTTGGACTAGAACTAAGGTGCAATTTTTTAACAGTGACGGTAATTACCTATTGGAACAACTTACTAAGGGTTGTGGTGGATTCTCCATCACTGAACATTTTTAATTTTTCTAAAAGCTATGCTCTAGTTCAAACACAAATTATTTCAGGGAAGCCCTATGACTGCGTTATGCAGGAAGTCAGACTAGATTAACACAATTTGTTCTTTCTGGATTTACAATCTATGAAGCCTGTTTGTCTCAATTGTGTGAATTTGGTATCAGTTATGAATGCTGAGGATATGCTTGCTGAATCTGTTTTTTGACCTTTCATAATCAAATAGGTCATCACCTGGGAATAATTTTGTGGGTATTTTTAAATAAATGGTGACGAAATTAAGATGAAAGAGAGAGAACAGGTTAATTACATGCTCTAATAGCTAAATTCTTCATTAGAATAGCAAAATAGGTTGTGTATTGAAGGTCAGATGTGTTCTTTCTGCTAAAATCATATAAGAAATTCTTTTTATGTGAACTTTGAAGTCTTATTGAAATCATTAATGTATGAAATACTGAGGCTCCTCCAGACAGTTAAAGCAACTCATCAAGTTGATTTTAGGAGTCTTACAAAATATTCCTGAATAGTGTAAAATGTGAAATATTTCAGATATTTTTCATTCAGTTGAAATGAAGTCCAATACCATGCGACCCTCTTATACATTGTGTAACCTGCTATTTCATGATATCTTTGTAACAACTAACACATCTACAAATTTTGAATGCAGTAATCCAAATTCTGTGCTCAGTTTCATCGTCAAAACACACTAAAGTTAGAGGGACTGGCTGGCTTGCTTGCTTATTTATGAATGAATCAATGACCTTTCTGTCCACTGTTTGTTTTGGTTTTTGGAATGCAGGTTAAATAGCAACTTCAAAACAAATGATACAAAGGGGAAGAGGCAGTAGGAGAAAATGAGTGTGATGGGAGGAAAACCAAAAACTAAAGCAAGGTGGGAAAAAGATTGAATAGAAAGGAGAAAAAAAGAAAGGTTTATGAATATAGGTTAGGGGAGGAAAGGAGGTGAAGAGAGCTGGATTGGTGGGGGAAACTCAGAGGGGGTGGGAAAAGGGAAAAGTTAAAGCTGTTTTAGTTAATGCTCGTGACAGGTGTAGGTTTGACAACTTGAGACTGAATTCTTTAATTTAGTATAGAAAAGTTACAGCATGGGCAGAAGCAGTGCAAACTGTGTCCCTGTTTTTGTCTCTGCATAGACCTGACATCTCTATAGTTAAGGGTTAAAAGAGAAGGTCACATTAGTTCTTTGCAGTGAACTAAGAGGGAATGGAGGGCAGGATGCCTGCAGGGCTACCTCCAGCCCAGAAGAGGTACCCTGGGTTGAAACCCATCCACAGGTAGTGCCATTTAAAATGAACTCCATTGTACTGATCTTCATGCCTGTAACTGAGGAAGAGGACACGAGATATGTTTAGTCTGAAGTACCACCTTTTTAGGATTACCTTCTTGGAAATTTTCCTATCTTTCTGAGAGAAATTTAAAGGTTGGGGGTGGGGAAGTCACTTTTCTGGACCTCCTAGGAGAACTGTGATGATGAACTAAACTCAACTTTTCATATGGTGAAGTGTATATCTTCCCCTAAATTCCCTATACTTCTATGTAGATTATAGAGGAGTGATAGGAGAGCTACAAACACAAATTGTAGGGCAGATGGGGCACTAGAAAGGAAAAAAATCTCTGTGCCCTAATCCAGACCAACAAACCCTTACCTCAAACAATATGGAGGTTTAATAAGGTATTGTGAATAAGGAAGGGAACCACACTGAATACCAAGGATAAAAATATAGTTCAGCAGTTTCATTCACTCAGCAACTTCCACAGTGACTGAGGGCAAGGTTCTGAGAAAAATTAATAGTATATGTTCATGTAACTAAAGACTAGTCCACAATGCAGATGCAGAAGGGGCAGAACAAGGATTGCACAGTGATGCAATCAAATCCTTATGGTCTTCTAATGGTAGTATTTTTATGTGAAATTTATTACATATAATCAAGTCAGCTACCGTAGTCTAGAGAAGGCTGAGTGGGGACACAATAACAGCCTTCATTTATGTAACAGATTGTTATAACGACGATGGGGATTAATAATAGTTCTCCATGTTCACCAAGTAGTATTTAGTTTGGTTTGCAGCAAGGGAGATTCAGGTTAGATATTAGGAAAAACGTTCGGATTACAAGGATAGTTGAGCACTGAAATAGGCTTCCAAGGGAGGTTGTAGAATTCCAGTCATTGGAGGCTTATAAGAACAGGTTGGACAAATACCTGTCAGAGATGGTCTAGGAATACCAATCCTGCCTCAGTGTGGATGGGATGGACTAGATGACCTCTTGAGGTCCCTTCCAGCCCAGCATTTCTATAAGTAGTTGTGTTTCAGAGAAAATGAAGGGAGATCTTTGCATTTACTCTAAGAGAAGCCTACTAACTCACTTGTAAAATAGTTCAGCAAACTGATAGCTATTAGACTTCTGAGAAGGAGATCTTTGTGAAAATTGATGTCTTTGGTAATGGCTGAAACAGGTTATTGACACACTCTACTTCAAAATGCATGTAGAGTAGATGATGCTTCAATGATAAAGGAGCTTTACCATCTCTCCCATGTTCCTTTTACAGTAGCCATGATATTAAGTCACTTGAACTACTTCATACTGTTGATTGGTGAAGAAATGATAAAGAAGTGAACTGAACAGATGTAACTGAGACAGCAGCACTTATTAAGGGCTTGTATCTGCTGGATACAAGGAGTCTTATTCTGCTCTGTTGATGTAATGGAAGTGACTTCACTGGAAGCACAGTTGTGAGTGTAAAATTAACATATGGGAGACTTAGTGTTCAGAATATTACACAGTTCTTTTTGCAAACTTTCTTGACAAAGTACAGTAATTATGAGAGCTGAGTGGAGAAAGGTAATTCACTTCGACAAAGAATTTTGCTACATACAAATTTGAAATGAAAACTAAACATTTTGGAAGTCTCTCTCCCTTTCTGTAAAAGAGAATGGAGCCCTAGTTCTGGGGCTATCCTGGAGCTATGGACCCTGGGAGTCCAGACTGCTGAGGGAGCGCGTGGGTGAGCTAACAGGAAAGTAGACAGGTTTCAGAACCATTCAGTCATGGGAATGTAATCCAAAGCAAATTTCCCAGCCTCTATTTGATTTGAATAAATTGCAAAATAAACTACACCAAGTAAACTAGAAAGTGCTAAAATACTTACAATCTTTCATTTTTTATAGCTTCTTTAATGGATACATTGTGAGTAAATTGTTGACCTGGCCTGAGTGGGTTTATGAACCAGCTGTGATTAAAAAAGGCTAAATGATCTGCTGGCAATGAATATATAACTGAACCTGATGTGTTTGCAGATTGATGACTGAAATAGATATTACTCTCTTGCGTCAGTCTAGTGTGCATCATTTATTTCACATAATACAATTGCTCTGAAGTAAAAATTTGTTTTCCTGGGTAAAATATTGCTTCAGCTGGTAACAAAACAAAGTAATTCCTGTCCATATAGAAATTCACAGTTAGTGAGCCACATTCTCAAATTTCTAGAGCTATATGTTATTGCCACAATTTTTACATCTAGACACATGAATATTAACAGCCTATCACTAATGATTATTAGCATTCCTGGGAAATGCCATGAACTTCTGTTGAATCTAAGCTTTTGTTAGAAAAAATTGAAGTTTCTAGCTTTGCAACTGTGCAGCTCCCCAATACAAATTAAACAAACGAAACCATTCAGAATGTGAACTCTGTGTAACCAATGCAATGTTGTCTTTTCCAAGTTTTCTGAGAACTGAAGTGTCTCTGCTGCTGCTGCTCAGAGCTTTGCCAAAGTTGTGAAGAACGACAATTGACTGAAATTGTTCTGCTTTTATGGGCAGCCTTGTGGGCAAGGCTCCATGTTAAGCCTGACTTAAATCTTGACCCTGGTTTGTATGTCTGCCTGGTGCAGCAGAATGGAAATACTGCTGCAACTCCAGGTACATTCAAAGATCTGCTTGTTTTTTATTTACCTCAATAGTACAGTCTTGTTGATTATTCACCTAATGAGATCCTGCCCCATCACAGCTGCCAATACACCAAATTCCCATCCCTATATCCTGCCTCCCATGGAGAGCCCTCTGCAGAATTCTGGAGTTGGAAATGGTAGAGACGGTGCTGTGCTGTAGATATATTTGAACTTTCTTTTCTGCATGAGGCTGGGAAAATCTACTTGTGAATCCTGGAGCATGACGTGAACTCTTTATACTGCAACTCCCTGACTTGATTTCAGTTGCAGAATCTAGTGGCAACTAAGGGTATGTCTATACTTACCCGTCGCGTCGGAGGCGCGGGATCGATGTTCTGGGTTCGATTTATCGCGTCTTGTCAAGACGCGATAAATCGAACCAGGAAGTGCTCCGCCGTCGATGCTGGTAATCCAGCTCGATGAGTGGAGTAGGCGGAGTCGACGGGGGAGCCTGCGCGCCGCGTCTGGACCACAGGTAAGTTCGAACTAAGGTACTTCGACTTCAGCTACGTTATTAACATAGCTGAAGTTGCGTATCTTAGTTCGACAGGGGGGGTTAGTGTAGACCTGGGCTAAGACAGGAGGGACCACCATACAACATTCATCTAATGAAAGATGTATTTTTAGAGTACTCTGCATAAATCTTCTAAGCTATTTTGTCTTATTAAATTTGTTGTATGTTACTCTGTCCCATAAATGTGCTTCTAATACTTGAATTGATCAGCTGATTGTACATCTGACTGTTTGCTGACTTGAAGGGAAAGGAATTGTTGGTCTCTGTCAAGTTCTTCTGGGACAAATGTCCATGTGACAAACTGCCAACTCTGATACTATTCAGTATCCTTTGTTGGCAGTCTCAGTGGAGAAATCAAGGTTTATATGACTCTGAAGAGTGAGCTACCTTTTCCTCCTTCAAGGGCAAGTATGAGGCATATTGATGAGGCTGTATGGAAAAACTTGCTTTGCCACTGTTCCTGCTGTTCCTCTTCTGCAGCAGTTTCCAGTGCTGTCACTCCATCCATTTCACAAGGGCTCAACTCCACTCCGTTCAAGAGACTTGATTCTTTTGACAAACTGCATGACTTTCTCAAAAATATAAAAAAGAAATCACTCTGGTATTGGTCAGAGAGAGAGAGAGAGAGGTGATCCACCTCTGGCTATATGGCTATATAGTGTGGTTTGGGTTTGATCCTCAGTCTGTTTGCCATAATGTTCATTCCTGATCCAGTGGCAGGTTGCTACCTAGCACGATGATATCTCTACCATCTCTCCTTTCTTCCACCACTTTTTCCTCATTGCTACAGTAACTCCTCACTTAACGTTGTAGTTATGTTCCTGAAAAATGCGACTTTAAGTGAAATGATGTTAAACGAATTCAATTTCCCCCTAAGAATTAATGTAAATAAGGGGGTTAGGTTCCAGGGAAATTTTTTTCTCGATCTATCTCACACAGACACACACTATAAGTTTTAAACAAACAATTGAATACTGGTACAGAGTGATGAGGATAGTGAAGCTTGGTTGAGGTGGAGGAGTCAGAGGGGTGGGAATTTCCCAGGGAATGCCTTACTGATGAACTAGCACTCCACTGAGCCCTCAAGGGTTAACTCTCACACTCTACAAGTCAGCAGGAAAGGAGGGAGGGCAGACAGAGAGAGAGACATAGACACATGTGTTTGTTTGAGAGATAGAGATGCACATTTCCAATTAGGTATCATGAGTGGGGTCAGAAGTACACTGCCTTGTTAATTAGCTCAGCAAGCCCAGCAGCTGCAGCTTCTGCCTAAGGCAGCAGCTCCCTCCCTTGTGTGTCCCCCCCTGCTGTATGGAAGATGGAGTAAGCAAGGTGCAGGGGGACATTAGCCCCCCCTCTTCTTCCCCTCCCTCCCCCCCCCCCCACAGCAAGCAGGCACACTGACATTAGCCCCCCTCTTCTTCCCCTCTCCCCCACACAGCAAGCAGGCAGGAGTCTCAGAGAGCAGCACATTGCAGTGGGGGAAGGGACAGCGGAACTGCCATTGATAGCCTGCAAACAACTTTAGAATGGAGCATTTGACAACTGTAAACGAGCATGTTCCCTAATTGGTCAGCAACGTAAGAACGAAACAACATTAACCGGGACGACTTTAAGTGAGGAGTTACTGTATTTAAGAAAAAGCCTCGTATGATTCCTGGTAATCTGATCAAATATGTTTTGGGGGCATTGAAGTGGGAAGCATCTTTCTTTTTGTCACATTCATAGATTCATAGATTCTAGGGCTGGAAGGGACCTCGAGAGGTCATCGAGTCCAGCCCCCTGCACTCATGGCAGGACCAATTACTGTCTAGACCATCCCTGATAGACATTTATCTAACCTACTCTTAAATATCTCCAGAGATGGAGATTCCACAACCTCCCTGGGCAGTTTCTTCCAGTGTTTAACCACCCTGACAGTTAGGAACTTTTTCCTAATGTCCAACCTAAACCTCCCTTGCTGCAGTTTAAGCCCATTGCTTCTTGTTCTATTCTCAGAGGCTAAGATGAACAAGTTTTCTCCCTCCTCCTTATGACACACTTTTAAATACCTGAAGACTGCTGTCATGTCCCCTCTCAGTCTTCTCTTTTCCAAACTAAACAAACCCAATTCCTTCAGCCTTCCTTCATAGGTCATGTTCTCTAGACCCTTAATCATTCTTGTTGCTCTTCTCTGGACCCTCTCCAATTTCTCCACATCTTTCTTGAAATGCGGTGCCCAGAACTGGACACAATACTCCAGTTGTACAATCGTTCTTGTAGAGGGTTGGACTCAGCTTTTTGCCTCCTAATTTCTACCACTAGTGTATGGTCAAACTCCCTGATTTTATATTTGGTGAGTTTGTCTTAGTTTTCCATATTTAACACTTGTATGGGACCAAAAATCACCCAGCTATTTCTGTATTGAGGTCTTGGACAACCCTAATATGTTAGAATGGGGGAAAAACACATGGAATACATTTAAAACTGACTTTATTGTAACTAGTGAACTATAAAAGTGTGAACAAATTAAAACTTTCCTAGATTCAGAAGCACGCTGCACAGTACTTGTGTTGGGATCTAAGGGCATGTCTACATTAGTCAGCTTACACAGGCCACCCGCAGATGCTTTATTAGCATGTAGACACCTGCTAACTGACCCCTTGATCAAAACGTTTTAAAAAAAAATGCCACACACTATACAGGTGTTGGGATCTAAGTGACCCTATGAAAATAGATAGCAATAGCAACAATATAAACACAACAAAGTGGCAGTAAATAGCTTACTACTTTGAAAAAATGGAGCAAATAGGTGACGTTTTTAATATACAAAGTTTTTACACTTTGCACATTTTTGATGTGTTTTTGTCTTATTCTCTTCCTCATTTCTTAGGCTCTGGATCAATACCCAACACACTAGATGCTGCTTCCTTAGAAGCCTGAGGCAAGGCTGCATTTTCCTTTTTGGTAACATTTCTGTACCCAGGTCCCTGAGAAACATCCATTTCTTACTCAAAGATTTATTATTCCACGTGCGAGTCAACAAAATCCAAACAATATGTGCAGTCAGACATGCAATGTGCAGTGCAACAGGGAGTGTTTGCCTCAGCAACAGAATCTGTGAAGTGTGAACTTGCCAGAAAATCTATTTGATAATTGTGGCTTTCCCCAGAAACTCTTCCCAGCAAGCATTGGCTTCCCAGAAAATCACTGACAGTGCTATCTACAAAGAAACTCAGTTTTTCTGGACAGTTGTTATGATACATGAGGCAAATGTTATCTGCTATCTCGGACCCCCCCAGGTCCATTTTGGTGCATTTTTTTGAAATACAAAAAACATTGACACTGATATAAACAATGCTGAAAAATTAATCTAACCATATTCTAACTGCTGCTTCAAAATAAAAACACTCTGATGCTAGAATACCTGCATAATTAATTAGGGGGGTTTAACTGATCCCATTACATTTTGTGTGCCTTTTTTCACTAAACTGAAACCACAATGGATATGCAGATAAAACCAGTGCTAATAGGTTGTCCTCATTGTAGTTTGAGAATACTTAAAGAAGCAGTAGTGGTTGCTTCTGATGTTTTATTTATATTTTTGTATGTGTTTGGGTCCAAGAGACCTCCAAAAACCTTGGAAGTGTAGCACAGGAGCTGACTTCCGGCTGCACCCGTGGGTGCCGTCGCCCGGCATCACGCCGGGCTCTGCCCCCGACGTCGGGTGATGTTGCGTGGCCCCGCCCCGATGCCGGGCCCCGCCCCCGACACCGGGTGACGTCGCGTGGCCCCGCCCCCAACGTCGGGTGACGTCGCGGGGTGCCGACGCAACGTCGCCCGGTGTCGGGGGCGGGGTCCCGCAACATCGCCCAGTGCTGCGGTAAGCTAGGCGCGGGCCCCGGGGCAGGCGGGGAGCTGGGCGCGGGCCCCGGTGTTGGCGGGGAGCTGCCGGTGGGTGCTGAGCACCCACCAATTTTTCCCCGTGGGTGCTCCAGCCCCGGAGCACCCACGGAGTCGGCGCCTATGAAGTGTAGTATTATCACTTTCCTCCTTGACTAACATTAATGGATCTAACTGATACTATTAGTTTTTTAGTGACTTCTTTGCTACTCAAAAACCAGAATAGGTAGGTAGGATGATAAAACCCATGTGGAAAGATTGACTTAATCCAATTTTTAGAATACTTAATATGAAGAGGCAGAGGTTTGTCATGTAAATAAAAAATTGTCATTGTTGTGAATGTTGGGGTCAGATAGACCCCACAATATTAGGAGGGTTAACTGTAATGAGATATTTGTACTGAACAATCACACCAGCAAACTATCTGTTGTAGTCTAGCTTGCTGCTGTGTTTTTGTGGGGTTCTTTTTATCTGTTCTTTGCAGGGACTTGCATAGTAGTGTTGTAGGTGCATTGTTTGCCTCCAAAAATACAGTTGAAAGTTGTTTTCTGAATGCATGTTTGGGAAATAATCCTAATGATAGTGTGGAAGTTGGTATGTGGCATATAGAGAGCAAAAAGGTAGATATACTGCAGGTGTGAAGAGGTCTCTGAATATTATGACCCACAGATTGAGTAAGCTTTCATTACAGGAGTGATGTATTTTGCTAGTTCTACTTGGAGTCGTACTAGGCGATCACAAATGTCTTCCACTTTTGTTTCTGTAGACTGTGTACTTACAGTTCCTTTTAGCCACAAGGACAGTATTTATGAGCATATTTGCCTGCTCAGGTGTTAAAAAAAATATAGTCTTGTCATGGTATTAGATCTCCTGAATGAAGTCTTGGGTTTATTTCCAGACATTGAGCATAAGCCTTGTATGTCCCAGTTACTTGAAGTAGAAGAGGTCATTGTCACAATGTTATAGACTATGTTATGGCTGAAGTTCTGAAGAGCATCCAGGATATGGATTTGGGAGTTGGTTACATATTATATTAAATGTCTTATTTCTGTTTATCTGAATCAGTGTCTTAATTTCCTTTTTCATTTTACAATGATTAAAATGTAACTAGATTTAACGAGAGTGTATGAGAGACATCCAATGCCATCTGCATTGCAGGTTAGAAGCAAAATAAATGTACCGGTAAATGGAAAACTAGGCCTAAATATTTAGATTGAACATATTTAGATTGACACTTGAGATAACCAATACTAAAAATGCTTCAGCTTCCACTATCTTAATTATAAAACTAGAGTTATGCAAGAAATTTCACATACAAAGCAAATTTGACTTTTCAGTGTAGTAGCCGTGTTAGTCTGTGTCAGCAAAAAGAAAATAAGAAATACTTGTGGCACCTTAGTGATTAACAAATTTATTTCAGCATAAGCTTTCATGGACTACAGTCCGCTTCGTCGGATGCATAGAATGGAACACACAGTGAGAGGATATTTATACAGTCAGAGAAACATGAAAAGGTGAAAGTAACCATATCAACTGTAAAAGGCTAATTAATTGAAAGGAACTGTTATCAGTAGGAAAGAAACTTTTGAAGTGATAATCAACATGGCCCATTACAGACAGTTGACACAAAGGTGTACAAAAGGAAGCATTGTTACTTTTTTCTTCATACAACTTTCACTTGAAGCAAAAAGTAAATTTTTGCCTGAAGAAACTCCTTTCATTTCACTAGACCTTACTGCACAGGCCTCTGCAACCAAAGATTTATTATATTGCTTGCAAGAATGGGGATTCCGCTGGGAAAATTACAGATAAATGAAATTGTCAATACACTGGTAAAAAAAAAAAATTGATTGTGGCTAATTTAGCTTAATTTTATTTATATTTAATTTTTTTGTAATATTCAGTCAGATAAATATTTGTTATTAGCCTAGTGAACTGTAATTTTTCTTTTGGACCTTGGCTGAAGACTAGAATATTAGATCTCAAAGAAGCTAAAGAATGGAATATCAAATAAGTGCCTGCATTTTTCAAAAAGGGCAGTAGATGGTAGTGTAACATCTAGTTATAGTACTGTAGTTTCCTTATTCAGCATGTTGACATTTTAATGTCCTTCAACATGATGGTTCATACAGCTCTATAAAATCCTATAAAACTACGTCTTCACCATTTTATACAGTATGCTTTAAAAAATGCTGCATACTTTAAACATAATGGACAAAAGTCCATTCTTCTACCATTTTAAAAACAATTTTTCTTTTTTGCTGATTATAACTTTGTATGTTGAATAAAATAATGTGCAGAACAGACAACATTTAGAATGACTAGGTGAATTTTAAATCCCATCATCTTCTCATAAATAAAGATAACATTTTTAATCTTTTGTTGGGCTATATAAAATGTCTCTGGAAGAGCTGTTCATGACCGAGAGCTCAGTGAGTTAAGGTGCCTATTTAATTTTTAAATGTTTTCTTATTTGTTGTTCCACCATATCTAGCCTTCTGTCAGGTATAATTTTGATTGCTTACATGCTGAGATAGGCAAGGAGAGGCTTCTGAGAAGGACAGTTCTCCTCTCCCCACCCCCCCTTTATTTAACAACACCTTACCATTAACTTAAATTAAATTTAAATTTTAGTCATTTAGAAAGTATCCATATTTATTCTTCCGATAAAATGTGCATTAAAATAAGCAAAATTCCATAGCAGAAAAATCTACTTCTCCCAGGTAACGTCTATCAACATGTTAACTTTCCTCTTCAAATGTAGCTTAAAATGAAATGTGTTTTATATATAATTTTAATGATAAGCTTGTGGTTTAAGAGATGGGATGCAGCGTGGCCTGGCTGATAGACCACAGAACTGGGAGTCAGGGAGCTCATTCTGCCACTGGACTTTGAACGCCAGTGTCTTGATCCTGCTCTCACTGAAGTCAGTGGCATAGCTTCCATGGACTTCACTGATGTAAATGATCCTTTCATCTTTGACATGCTTTTCTCATTTATTTTTATGTAGGAAAAAATAATAGGATAACAATCATAGAATTATATAACCTTAGAAATATAGGGCTGGCAGGGACCTTGAGAATTCAAAAGTTCAGTCCCCTGTGTGGATGCAGGATCAAGTAAACCTAGGCCATCCCTGATAGGTGTTTGTCCAACCTAGTCTTAAAAACCTTTGATGGGGATTCCACGACCTCCCTTGGAAGCCTATTCCAGAGCTGAAGTCACCTTATAGTTAACAAGTTTTTCCTAATATTAAACCTAAATCTCCTGCAGCAAGGTCTCCCCCACCGAGCCGCTGGGGGTGGGGTGGGGAGCTACAGCCTCGCCAAAAGGCCTTGGTCACATCTCTCCGTCGATGGGGAAATAGCAGAGGGAGGTGTGCCATCGCAGTCGGCATGACACAGGAGTACTGGCCACAGTCCATGGCACGCCCCTCAGCCCGGGGAGCGCCAGCAAGAGTCCGTAGCACTTTATCAGGGTTCTGCCATCCTGAGGCAGGGTGGCAGGAGTAGGGGAATGCAGGCCCACCCTACTCCACTGTGTTCCAGCTCAGGGCCCTGACAGTGGCTGGAGGAGAGGGTCCTGCCACTGGGTCAGTGGGGATCCATCCACAACAGGCTGATCAAACACTGACTCACTGCACTGTCCACTTCCTCCCCGGTCTCTCGAGTGGGTCCCTCTGGTTCCTCCAACTTGTTGGGGTATTCAGCTGCCGGTAGCCCTGGTAGCTCCAGCTGACCATCAGCATCGGGCTCGGGTCTCCGCCCAGCTCCTCCAGTCCCTTGGGGTACTCTGCGGTCGGCAGTCCTGGTAGCTCGAGTCCTTCCTCAAGGTCAGGTTTCCCCTGGTCCAGGGTTTCCCCTGGTTCGGCAGCAGGGTCTACAGGGAACAGCCAGCAGTTTAGGTCTGTCTCCCTCCCTGGTGCTGCCCTGACTGGGCTAAGGGCCCCACCTTTTGTACTTCCTGTTCCACCCCTCCCCTTCTGGGGGGTGGAGTAAGCTTGTCCTAGCTCTGCCCACTCAGGCTGAGAGAGTGGCTCTTTACCCTCTGGTTCGGAGGGAGACCACCCCGGCTCCCTACACTCCTTTGTGGCAGATAAAGCCCATTTCTTCTTGTCCTGCCTTCAGTGGGCACAGAGAACAATTGATCGGTCCTCCTTATGACAGCCCTTAACTTATGGGAAGATTATCAGATCCCCTCTGTCTTCTCAAGACTAAACATGCCCAGTTATTTAACTTTTTCTCAGCGGTCAGGTTTTCTAAACTTTTAATCATTTTTGTTGCTCTCCTCTGGACTCTTCCAGTGTATCCACATCTCTCCTAAAGTGTGGCACCCAGAACTGGGCACAGTACTCCAACTAAGGCTTCACCAGTGCTGAGTAGAGCAGGACAGTTACCTTGCATGTCTTTCTGTGTTGGGGTACAAACCCCAAACTGGAGAGCAAGAGTTAGGGAACAGTTCTGGGCTAAGGCAGCCCCAGACAGACACACTGGCAAAGCCTGCACAAGCTGAAGGCAGGGCTTTAAAAAGGAGATCAGGACATCTCAGAGGGAGGCAATGAAAGGGAGCAAACAGCTGCTCTGAACTCCTTAGGGGAAAATACTGCCCAGGAGCTCCTTTTCTGACACCTAACAACTCACATCTGTGCAAACCTACAAAGGAGAGGCAGGTGACTGAGAGTGCAGGTCAAAGACTTGATTGAAGTGATTTACTTCAGGAAGCTAAAGGAGACTGGGGTAGGACGTGGTCTGGGGTGCACGGTGGCGGCTGCTTAGCACCCTCAGGTGTTGACTGGAGCTGCCCACCATTGGACCCTAGACTGAGCCCTGTGGAGAGGGCAGGCTCAGGCTCCCCATCTCACTTCAAGAGGATGTTACAACAAGAGATGTTGGTTGGAAAAGACTCTCACTGTTTAAGGGCCCAGTCCCTCAAGTCCTTGTGTTAAAGGGGAGGACTGCAAACTCGGGGTGTGGGGCACTCAAGGACAGAACTGTGTTTCAATGGGGAGACAATCTGCTAACATCCACCTGATCGGGAGGCAGCAGTGTTGGTGGTTGTGCGCCTTCTACACTTGCATACAACACTCCTGTTAATACACCCCAGAATATTAGCCTTTTTTTTCAACTCATCACATTGACTCATATTCAGTTTGTGATTCACTATAACCCTCAGATCCTTTTGAGCCAGTTATTCCCCATTTTGTAGTTGTACATTTGATTATTCCTTCATTAATGAAGTCCATTAATGGCTATTAACCAGGATGGGAAAGAATGGTGTCCTTCACCCCCATCTGACAGACAGAGGCTATGGATGGCAGGAGAGAGATCACTTGATCATTACCTGTTAGGTTCACTCACTCCGGGGCACCTGGCATTGGCCACTGTTGGTGGACAGGATACTGGGCTGGATGGACCTTTTGGTCTGACCCAGTACGGTCATTCTTATGTTCTTAAGTGAAGTACTTTGCACTTGTCTTTACTGAATTTCACCTCTTTGAATACAGACCAATTCTCCAATTTGTCAGGGTTGTTTTGAATTCTAATCCTGTCTTCCAGAGCGCTTGCTGCTCCTTCCAGCTTCATGTAATCTGCAGATTTTTATCAGCGTACTCTTCACACCATTATCCAAGTCATTAATGAAAATATTTAATATTACCAGGCCTATGACTGACCCCTGTGGGCCCTCCCTGTTTGACAGCGAACCACAGATAAGTATTCCTTGTCTGTGGGCTTCAACCATCTAGAACAAATTTTCTTAGTTGGTTTCTGAGACTGTCATGTGGCACTATGTCAAAAGTCTTACTAAAATCAGGTATATCACATCTACTGTTTTCCCCCAATCCACTAGGCCAGTAACCCTGTCCAAAAAAAAAAAAAGAAATGATGTTGGTGTGGCATGATTTGTTCTTGATAAATCCATGCTTGCTATTTCTTATAACCCTATTATCCTCTAGGTGCTTACAAATTGAATGTTCAATAATTTGTTAATGATGCAGTCCTTTGTAAAAAAGGCTTTGATAATTATGTATGGTAGGTGCTGTGTAAGAGCAAAATATTAGTATGAAGCCATGCTTCTGGTAGAAAAAAATATGATCTACATGCAAATAAACTGTATTTAGAAAATACTGGATTCTTTTGACTGTATGAGGCTAACCTCAGAATAGTTGAGCTGTCACATAAAATCCTAATATTCTAGAAATTGTTGATTTCTTATATAAAGGTAATAACATTTAGTTATGAACATCCACTTCCATTGCCCTTTGCCGTTCACTTTTTTGTAATGGTTTTAAAGGATATATTCTAGATATCAAATTTGATTTTTTTTAAACAAACTTTTACAGAGCTTGACATTAAAGCTCACAATGTTTCCATGAAATTAAAATGTTTTACCTCCATATAGACCACTGCAAGGTTTGTCTAGACCATAACCAAGTTGTTATAAATTTGTCAAACCAAGCCAAAATTATATGTAGGTCTGGGGGCACTAAATCCTCCACAAGCGCTATGTGATTACCCAGGTCTTTCTGTCTGGGAAATGGGACTTTAAAAATAAATAAATACAAATAAAAATTCTGCCAGACATGTTCTCTAAATGTTGTTAGAAGCTTACAAGCTCTGAGGATTCTGTCAATCAGGCATCAAATGGGAGGAAAAATAGTGGTAGTATTCTCAAGCTCCATGCACTGAAGACACTAGAACAAATGGATATTTCCAATAGATTGTGAAGATATTCAAATTATGATCATATCTCTTTTTTGTATGTTTTGATCAATGGTAAAATGGTTAACAATATTGACACTGAAAACATGATTCTAGGCTTTATAGTTAGTAGTTGAGATTTCCCAGTGTTACTCTGACTCAGGAAGATATTGCTGGCAGCATTGGTTATGTTTAGTTCACAGTTTGAAGGTTTTCTTCAAAACTATAAGGGCTACAGCCATTTAATTAATAAAAAGTTTAGCGTCTGGGAGCACAAGATAGCAGCCAACAACAAAAGCACTGACTTGCCAATGAATTGTGAGCCAGCACAGTTTGTTCCTAATGTCAGTCATCCTCTGACTAACCCTTTGTCCCCTCTTTCAAGAGTCCATATCTTTGCACTCTCTTACCACATTCAGATGAATACAGGTTACTTCATTGTACATCATTTTTCTTCTGCACTCGTGTGGGAAGTGGATATGTTTACTCTTCGAAGCTGAGTGTTCCAGAAGTTTTCAAACAGAGCTTTGGAGTGGCTTCTGTTGATACTAAACATGAAAGCCTCTTGAGGGTGGGCGTTTTGTAGCAAATTTATTTGCAATTGGATTTGTTGGGTTCTGTTGCTGAAAAGAAACAATTTTTGTTATCCAAATACATTTTTGAAGGCCTTAAAGTTTTACTTTTTATTTTGTTATGCTGCAATATGTTGGTAATTATATAAAAAATGGTAAAGCTTAATAACAGGAATAGGGTTGCCAACTTTCTAATTGCTGAAAACTGAACACGTTTGCACTGCCCCACCCCTTCTCTGAAGCTCCGACCCTTCTCCGAGGGCCCCCTCACTCCATCCACACGCACCCTGTCGCTCACTCTCCCTCACCCTCACTCACTCACTCATTTTCGCTGGGCTGAGGCAGGAGGTTGGGGGGCGGAGGGGGCTCCAGGTGGGGCCAAGCCATTTGGAGTGTGGGAGGGAGCTCCAGGGTTAGGCAGGGGGTTGGGCTGTGGGAGAGGCTCTGGGCTGAGGGTGAGGGCTTCAGGGTAGGGCCAGAATTCAGGGATTTGGAGTATGGGGGCAGGGGCTCCTGGCTGGGGCAGGTGATTGGAATGCAGGGGGATGAGGGTTTTGGGCTGCAGGAGGGAACTCTGGGCTGGGGCTCAGGCATTCTGCGTCTGGGGGTGGGGGGCTCAGGCTTTTGGAGGGAGTTTGGATGTGGGAGGGGGCTCAGGGCTGGGGCAGGGGGTTGGGGCATGGGAGGGGGTTCGTGGTGCTGGCTCCGGGTGGCGCTTACCTTAGGCGGCTCCTGGAAGCAGACAGCATGTCCAGCTCCTAGGCAGAGGGGCAGCCAGGGAGCTCTATCCAATGGGGCCACCCCTGCAGTTCCCACTGGCCATGGTTCCCGGCCAATAGGAGCTGCAGAGCTGGCTCTTAGGGTGGGGCAGCACACGGAGCCCCCATGGCCACTCCTGGACCTACGAGCTGGACTTGCTGGCCACTTCTGGGAGCCACATGGAGCCCGGGCTGGCAGGGAGGCTGCCTTAGCCTCACTATGCCACTGACCAGACTTCCAGCGGCCCAGTCAGCAGTGCTGACCGGAGCCGCCAGGGTCCTTTTTCAACCGGATGTTCAAGTCGAAAACCGGACACTTGGCAACTCTAAAAAGGAAGAGTAAATGACTGAGCGGACTCTTTCATCAGTGACAGTGTAATGAATTCCACATCAACTGGACATGGATTACCTGGACAAAAGCTATTTTGTATGTTTGGGGCATTTGATTAAACTGCATAGAAAATAATTTGCGTTAACAGGTTTTTGGGATTCCAATCTGCTTCATAATGTTTCCTGGGAGACTGTGCACTTCTTCTGGAGATTTCCAGTGGCTCCCCAAAATATAACTCTGCTCCTTGTTTCCTGTATCACTTCTGTCCCCTGCATAATAGCTCCGCAGTTATCTGGCTCCACAGTAACACAGTTCCCTCAGGGAAATCCACTGTTTGCTTAAAACAGACTGAGTAAGAAGGAAATCAAGCTTTTTCCTAATTAGGCCATGTTAAATGTCTTTCCATGTTTATGGAAACTTTAATAATCTAAAAATGTTTAATATCAGTGGTCTTGGCTTCACAGCATATCGAGACACAAAAATGTTAGAAATGCATTGCATTGAAATAAACTGGTTTTTAAAATATGTATTATCATTCACAAATCGTGCACATGTGCAGTAAGTGTGTTTACTAAAAACCTTATGAAAAGTACTGAAGTGAATGTATAGTAGTTGCTTGATATGACATTAAAATATTAACTGCTTGTGAATATCTTTCTACACACAAACTGCACTCACTTAAAAAGACTTGGTTCCATATTATGGAGTAACAATGCAGCCTACAAAATGTCACGTGTTAATTGAAAGACATGTTGATTTATGAGTACAAAGATAATTTGATAGTACATATCTGAACTGATCTAAGCTGAACTTGATGGGAGCAGAAAATAAAGTAGTATATATTGTTCCCTGACTGAGACTTGGTATGTGAAGTTTCCATCTCGGACAAATGGCAAACTTGCTGAAAATCAGGTTTATTAGCAAATAGTCTGACAGTCCCTCAATTAATTTAGCACTAGGGGGTGCTACTGTAACAAGCCATCTATCAAGTCATAACAAAGCATGCACTTTGAACACACAGGCTTTCTATGTAAACATATACAAAGATGGCACATAATGAAAAATGTAGATTAGATGTCTGCTAATGGAAAAGCATACATTAGGAAATAGCTGCTGTGTGGATATTCCCCATATTATGCACATGGATAAAAGCATTTTTACTTGTCTTTTCTCTTGTATAATTTATCAGCCTTTCTGATTTGTTTCAGTTCATGCCCTCAAAAAACATTTTCTGCTTTTCATTGTCATTCTCACTACATCAGTTTCAGTGACAATAATATGATCAGGGAAATGTATGTCACACCCTACAGGGTGAGTGTAGACCTAAGAGGGGTAGAGGCATTCATTCCTCTAATTCAGGAGAAATACACAACAGAGGCTACTGAAAATCTAGTTAGTCAAACAGATGTTCACAACATTTATTCAGTCCTATGGAAGCTCATGGGAAATGGAAAATAGCAAATTCTGTAATGTTAATTAGTCCATAAGGACCTGTGATACAGAGGCCCATTGGTGGTTCACTACTCTGTAAGCAACTCTTGTCAGGCCTGACATACTCACTATACCTAACACCCTGCAGTAATTGATGTGGCATGTAATAGATACTGGGGAAAGCAATAATATTTGCTAATATGCTTGCGTGATGTTTGTATGGGGTGTGTACAAAGTTATGGATATGTGCTAGAATCATGTTCTTAAAATTAAGCTGTCTGCCTTAGACAAAGGAGTGGGTATGTACTTGTCTGACCAGCCTGGTCATCAGGCAGAGACAATGAAGGTACTTTTCCATGCAAGGTAAAGCAATCCAACTAGCGAGTGGGAGAGAGAGCCTCTTACATATAAAGACAGGAGTCTGAACCTAAAGTAATTGAGTCAACTGATTGCATACAATGTTACTGTATTATAGAAGTGTATAAGGTAAAGTATTTCATAAAAGCCTGTGACACACTGTTGATTAATAATAAAGTGAAATGTATGCATTAACATTGAGGAATTATGGATATTCACTGATGTGCTGTTGTATTGTATGCATGCTGTTGTATCAGAGTGCTAACCATGGCTGCACAGCACACAGACACTTGGAGCACTGTTTGTCTGCTGGCTGTTGGTGTCTGGGCTGTGAGCCAGTGGTGTACAGAGCATTTCAGGCACCTAGGGTTACAGGCAGGCGGTGACCCAATCTCTCACTGGTCTTGGTTGAATCCCAAAACATTACAGGCTCTGTCTATGCTGTGGGCCTGATTCTGTCTCAGTGGTATAAATTAGTGCTAACTCCACTTAAATTAATGGAGTTACACAGATTAAAAATGGGTGAGGGGCGAGAAGAGAATTTCGTAAGTACAACTGTGCTTTTATAACCAGGTTGTACTATTTTCATTAGACCTGGATATAACAAACACTGCTGAGTTGTGTACACACAGGAGTTATTTTCACAATACAACCATATGTCATCTGTGTTTCTGCATCCACACCTAAATGCCTTTGTATCAATGCATTCTGGGAAAATCTGGATAGCTGTTTCAGCAGAAAAAGAGAGTCTCTGGGAGTGTACAGAGTGGCACCAGATGCATGTTGGGCAATGGACTCTAGGATGTCCTGCTGAACAGAAAGCTGAGAGGAAGGAGGACCAGCCAACCTAATATGCAAATATGGTTAGAGAAGGGCCTGCCTGACCAACATGCTCAGTTATAGCTCAGTTATAGGAAGACTGCCATGTAGCAATCTAAGGCCTTGTCTACATTGCCACTTTACAGGCTGAAACTTTCTCGCTCAGGGTATGAAAAAACACCCCCCTGAGCGATGCAAGTTTCAGTGCTATAAAAGTGGCAGTGTAGACAGTGCACCAGCACTGGGAGCTACTCCCCTTGTGGAGCTGGGGGCAGCACTTTAATGTTGGTAGTGAAGACATACCCTAAGTCACTGCTAAGGATGACGTGGTTAGCTACCATATTAACTATGTCAGGTGTAACCATAACATGTTTAGACCCGGATGTGTTGCTCAATGGTTACAAAATTAAAAATTATAGAATAGATTGATGTTCTTCAGAATATAGGCATCCATTTAAGAAACTGAAATCTTCAGTTCTTGGGTTTGAAGATAACCTTCCTTGTATATGTCAATGTACTGTTAGAGCTGTGTGAATTTTTTTTTAGCAAATTAGTTTATGTGCCAAAAATGCATTTTTGGGGTGAATTTCTTGAATAATTTTGGCCAATTTAAAATGGAGACAAATTCTGAAAAAATGAAAATATTTCATTTTGACACCTTCAAAATTAAATATGGGTTTTTGTTTGTTTTGAAATAATGTTTTGTTTAAAAATTGAGATATATTTAGCAGCAGCAACAAAAAGCCCATAACAGGATGAAAATAAAGCAACATTTTGCTGAGAAACCAAATAACTGTCAGTTTTGATCAGATTTTTCTGTTCAACCATGAAGCTGAAAAATCTGTTTTTTGCCTAACATTGTCTACTGTTGCTCTTTTAGAACGCTATTGCAGAAAACTGTCTCAGTGAAACGATAGCCTTAGAAAAAGGTTTCAAGTCTGTACTCCCTTGTTCAGCTCGATGAAGTAATTACTTCAAAACAGAAGGCCTGAAATAAATAAACCTGCATTGCTACATTATGTTGCAAAACCAAGTACTGTACTTGTGCTTGCACAAATGGTTGAAATACCCATGGAATCTTTGCTACTGATTTGGTGTTTTGTCGATTTGTTGAGCTTTTTTTCCCATAACTTGAATCATAGTATTTTCTATTTTGCTATCCCCACTGGACTCTTAACATCTCTCATGAGATCGGTGATAAAAATAATCCATTGTATTTATGTTGCTTGTGTCTACTTCCAAGCTTCTGAGGCACAGATGAGGAACTATAACACTGGTAATGTAAAACTTCAATTTAATGTCTTAATCTTAATGGCTTGATCTTAATGGCTGAGCTTAAAAACCATTGCTACCACCCCTGGGAGGGCATGGATCAGTGTTTGTCATGCTCCCTGTGAGTACTATGCCCAAGCTGTGGAAGCTAATGATCCAACCAGAGGACCAAATTAGGTTATGAATCCTGGTCACGTGCCACTTGAGGCATGTTACGCATACGCTAAGAAGAAGACTACCACCTCTTATTCAGCAAGTTTAAGGCTCTGTTAACTCTGGCATCAGGCTTGTCAATAAGCCAACTATCTTGCCAGGCTGTAGCACTAAGATGCATGAAAATGTCAACAATATCAGGCTCATTAGTTCTTGGCTTCATTGCCAATTATATTTTTCTGAGTCCAGGTCTCTGTAACCATTGTAGTGGTATCAGGGCCAGCTCTGGCTTTTTTTGCTGCCCCAGGCAAAAAAATAAAAAATAAAATCCGGAGCGCTGCCGAAACACCAAAAAAAAAAAAAGGCGCCCGGAGCGCCACCGAAGCCGCCCTAAGATTGACCTGAATGCCGCCCCTTACAAAGTGCCGCTCCAAGCATATGCTTCCCAGGCTGGTGCCTAGAGCCGGCCCTGAGTGATATATAAGCTAAACCCCATTGTTTTATTCTTTCTTATTAGTTAAATTGGCTGCATTTTCCCAACTTTCATTATAATATGAACATAATCCAAAATTTTGGAAGTCTGTTCTCCTATTGATTTGTATGGGTTTTGTTGTTAGTTCCCATTAATAATGGGAATTATCCACATAAAGCCTGTTCTCTTCAATGGGTTAATACAGAAGTCCATCCTTTGTTCAGTATCCTTTTCTCCTTATTGCCTTTTTTCCATCTACTGCTAATCTGGGTAGTGGAAGTGAGGTGCTTTAAAACAAACATATTTAGATCAGTCTTGTAAAATTGTCATGAACCAGTACAGGCAAATCTACTGGCCTTCCCTTTATTGTAATGATTATGTATATTACTTGCCTGTAAGAACAGTTATTTGCCCTGGAGAATTAGAGTAGAATTTTGGAGTCCCAATTAATACACATGCTAGGGTAATGGGCACTATACAAAGTTTAAAATAGGGTCTCCTTGCCTAAGTTACAGTGTATTAACTGTGATTAATCTACCATATCTAGCTGCAACTCTACATTATGTGTAATTTAGGCCTTTGCTTTTAGGCTCACATACGTGAAAATATTAATAACGAAAGAGTTTTTAGGGCTAAATTTAACATCCTACTCCCAAACATCCAA
Organism: Chelydra serpentina; assembly: GCA_037349315.1. Classification (NCBI taxonomy): domain Eukaryota; kingdom Metazoa; phylum Chordata; order Testudines; family Chelydridae; genus Chelydra; species Chelydra serpentina. Next base: position 38,805,700 of record JBAIAC010000042.1, read on the forward strand.
ATGTCAAAATTCAGACTGTCATCTTCTCGCCTCTTCTCTCCCCCAGTTTTTTTAAACATTTTTCCATGCGACTGGCCATCACTTTGGAGAATTATCAATTCATAAATAAAATCCACCCCCTCCACTGCAAAACTTTAATTCTACAAATAAAAATGTTTCCTAAAAATTGGAAATTGCTATCACATTGTTTCCCTAGATTTCTTCAAAACTAAATTTAACACACATGTGCGCAAAAACAGAATGCCTGTTTAAAAAGAATGCATAGAATATGAAATGCTAATAAAAGGAAATTCAATAATGATTTGCAAGTTATTATTAAACAGGAAACATGGATACACATCATCTTTGTTTTGTTCTTTGCAGGAAGAGTGCACTTTATCAGTCTTCATTTTTCCCCCAAGTAGTATCCTAGCTGGCTTAATTCCCACCCCTCAATCCCCCCAAAAATATTGCTGTCCTTAAAGAGAAGTATGCATTTGTCAGGAAATAAAATTACTTCTTCCAGGCCCTCATGCACAAATATGTGATTTATCTTGTCCTGTTTGGGCTTAAATCTGAAAAGAATGACATCTTATAATCTTTGTAAGTAATGCTTTCAGATGTTTTGCTACAGTAGTTCAAATTCAGACTAGTTCAGTTGAGAGTGAAAATCATTAACATCTGATGGCTGTTTGGTGCCATCTGGGAAATGAATTCGTAGTGTCAGTCCACCTTCTATTGGACAGGTGTCAACAGAAAATCCAAGATCAAAATTGGCACTAATTGGCACCCTTGTTTGCAGTCTGAACTCAGATGCGGAGGAAGTATGAATGCACACAGAATCTGAATGAACAGCCCTTTCTTTGTGTTTGAGATGTGGACATTTTAGGCTAGAGTTTTGGAAGAGCTCAGTACTTTGGGGGCAGAGCTTATTTCAAATGTGCTGAATTACTTTGAAAATCTTGCTGTGTCATACAGGGAACTGCTGTGTGCTGAGTGCTTTTGAAAATCTGGCTCCAATTGTGGGTCCTGAGCATTTGGAAATATGGCCCTTTGTATTAGAATGGTTGCATTAGTTCTATAGCAGAAATGTAGCAACATTTTTTACTTGAGGTACTGATTCTTTCCTTGACATGTAATGTTAATCTATTTAATTGGCCGATTTTGTTCTCATTATGCTGGCATTGATTCAGAATTAACTTGATTGAAGTCTGTGGAGTTGCTCTGGTTTCCACTGATATAACTAAATGCAAAATTTAGCCCAAGATTTTGATGACTTCTTTTAAATTATTATTTCACCATGCCTTTGCCTGGAACTGGATGGGTCAAGATGTGTGTTAATACAACACTTACGTGCTAGTCACAGGTTCAAATGTACTGGGTTCATATAGTTCCAAAGCTGATGCTATAAGAGGATGCCATCCAGACTTCTGACCGGGACTTTGGAGCAATTAAAGAAGAGAGCTGATAATTATGTACCTCAATATCAAGTCTTCGTGCTGTGATTCAAGACACTTCAAATAAGCTGAGGAACACACAAATTAGACCTCTATTGATAGCCTATGTGAAGTGAGAGAGTGGTTTGTCTCCGTGTAGGGCGTTTAGATGGTACCAGCTTAATAATCAGAACTTGACCTTTCTGTAGGGTGACCAGACGTCCTGTTTTTCAAGGGACGGTCCCATATTTAAGCCCTCCAGCAAGTATCCCAACTTTTTTTTAAAATGGGCAAATTGTCCCATATTTTCTGTCTCCCCTTCCCATCAGTACTGGCGGGTCCTGCTGCTGGCCGGATACCTGCTCGCCAGCCGCCCGCCCACCAGCAGTGAGTGAGGAGGGTCCAGTGGCTGATGATGAGGGTGGGTGTGCAAGGCTGGTGGCGGGGCGAAGATGCAGTGCGCGCAGGGCTGGCCGCTCCCCATGCTGGTCTGTCAGCGCAGCCCCCACTGTGTGCCAGATCTCGTCCAGCAGGGCCCCATTCCTCATCCCTGTTCCGGCTAGCACTGGCTGTGAGCTGCGGTGGCTGGTGAGTGCGGGTCCATATCCCCCCTGGCGAGGCACATCCCTCTCCCAGCCTTGTGCGGAAAACCCAGTTGAGCTCACCAATAGCCTGGATGGTAGGCTCCTTCCTTCCCCAACTGCCTCTGGCTGGGCCAGCACCCTGGGAAAGCCCAAGACCCTTGGCCCCAGGGTGCTGGCCAGGTGAAGCCAAGCCCTGCACGTGCCAAACTCCCACAAGCTCTGGCATGGAGAAGCCTTTTTCCTCCCCGCCCCCCAAGCTAAATTCTGGAGTGGTGGAGGGGAAAGCAATTTACAGCCTGTTCATGCCCCGACCCTGCAGGCTCCACAGCATCTTCACCTGCCCTCCCGCAACCTGCCCTGGGTCCTGCCCACAGGGAACGCAGGACTGCTCCGTCCCTTAGGTACCCTTCTCTGCTGAGCCACCTCTGGCCAGGTTTGCTGAAGCCCATGCACTTAGGTTCCCTGGGCCCTGATGCACAATGCATGCTTAGGGCTTAATCCCTTCTTGCCCGTGCTGTAGTCAAGGGACAGGAGGAGGCTGGGTTATATCCATGGCCAGAAGCAGCCTGGAGGTGTTAGCTGCGTTTTGACACTGTGCAAGCAGGAAGGGATGACCCGCTTCCAGCCACTGGGGAGTGGAGGGTGGAAGAGATGAGCTCTGCAAAGACACGGACCAGGTCATTTCTCCCTCTCCCTCTGCGGCTGGAAGCAGCTCCTATCCCTTCCCTCCCACACAGTGCCGAAAGGCTGCTGCTGACCATATTCGGTTGTGAACCCTGGCAGAAATCTAGGTGGGGTGGGGATGTGACACTGCGTGCCCCCCCCCCCCCCCCCCACGTGCTACCTCAGGAAGATGCGGTGCCAAGTACCAGGAGAGTTGGGTCCGTCCCGGGGGCCCAGACAGATATGGAAGTTGGAGAGCACCGGGCAGTGAGGGTTGGGTTGGTCAGTCACCCTTTCTGTTTAAGAGAGGTGCACGGGAGTGTGTGTGTGTGTGTCACCTTTCCCCATGTAAACCCTAACGCCTTAAAGATAAGGTAAATGAATCTAACTATGCAGTATTTCTTTTTAATGGGCTCAGTCAGCTTGATGTTAATTTGAACATTTGTACTGCATAGTTCTGATTGATTGCCATTGAACTCGCTTGAATATGAGTAATTTTACTAGGTATCCCGTATTCAGCATAGAGAAATATGGTCACCCTACCTTTCTGTCATGTTGCAAAAGCCATTTATTTGACAGTGTTTTTGTAGTGGTTGAAAGTTTGTTTGTGGAAAGGAAAGAGAGATGTGGATGAAAGATGGCTGGTATTTTTTTTTTGCCTGGGAGGTTACTTATTTATGTCCGATATCTAAAGTTGCTGACTCTGAGTTACTGTGTTAGTGTTATTGATCATTTAATGCTGCCGGCTGGTCATCTTGTTATAAGTTGAATTGCTAGGTCACTTAGAGCTTAGGGCCAGTTTAAAAATTATTCAAATTTAAATACATAAAATAAATTTTCACAGTTAAGAGGAAATGCTTTGGAAACCGGGTTGAGGCATGTTGGCTGAATATCACAGAAAATCTTGCATTGCTATTGCTTGTATCTTTTTAAAAAAAAAATTGTGTGTGTATAGAAGGTCTTGTCTTCATTCTTTTCATAGTGACGTCAAGGCCAAAGATGTCAGTTTCCAAAGTCATCAGTCTGTCATCTTTTATGAACACAAGACTTGTTTAAAAATATTTGAGTGATGAAATATTTACCTGAGCTATAGTTTGTTTTTTTGTTTTTCAATTAAGGCTCCAACACTATAATCCGATGCACGGAAGCAGGCCTTCTGAAGTTAGTGAGGCTCTTCACTGACAAGTCCTCCTACATGGATCAGATTTCAGGATCAGGACCAAAATTAGTAGACCGTTGTCATGGGTTCACCTGAGCCAGGGCATCTATGCAATGGGCTCACCTTAACAGAAAATAAATTTACACTTAACTCAAAATGGCCACGTGGGCATTAAAGATCATAGAATCGTAGGACTGGAAGGGTACCTCGAGACGTCATCTAGTCCAGTCCCTTGCACTCAGGGTAGGACTAAATATACCATCCCTGACAGGTGTTTGTCTAATGTGCTCTTAATGACAGAGATTTCCCAGCCTCCCAAGGCAATTTATTCCTGTACTTTAACTACCCTGACAGTTAGGAAGTTTTTCATAACGTCCAATGTAAACTGCCTTTGCTGCAATTTAAACCCATTACTTTTTGTCCTATCCTTTTCTAGACCTTTAATCGTTTTTGTTGCTCTTCTCTGGACTTTCTCTGGTTTGACCACATCTTTCCTGAAATATGGTGCCCAGAACTGAAGACAATACTCCAGTTGAGGCGTAATCAGCTCAGAGTTTGCTTTTTCTGCAACAGTGTTACGCTGTTCACTCATATTTAGCTTGTGATCCACTATGACCCCCAATCGCTTTCCGTAGTACTCCTGCCTAGGCAGTCGTTTCCCATGTTGTAGGTGTGCAACTGATTTGTTCCTTCCTAAGTGGAGTACTTTGCATTTGTCTTATTGAATTGCATCCTATTGCATTGCATTGTATTTACTTCAGACCATTTCTCTAGTTTGTCCGGATCATTTTGAATTTTAATCCTATTCTCCAAAGCACTTGCAACACCTCCCAGCTTAGTATCGTCCGCAAACGATAAATGTGATCTCTATGCCATTATCTAAATAATTGATGAAGATATTGAACAGAATCAGACCCAAAACTGATCCCATGCAGGATTCCACTTCATATGCCCTTCCAGCTTGTCTGTGAACCACTGATAACTACTCTCTGGGAACGGTTTTCCAACCAGTTATGTACCCACCTTATAGTAGCTCCATCTAGGTTGTATTTCCCTAGTTTGTTTGAGATGATCATGAAAGACAATATCAGAAGCCGTACTAAAGTCAAGATATACTACATCTACTGCTTTCCCCTTATCCACAAGGCTTGTTACCCTGTCAAAGAAAGCTATTAGGTTGGTTTAACGCAATTTGTTCTTGACAAATCCATGCTGACTGTTATTTATCACTCTATTATCTTCTAGGTGTTTTGAAAATTTATTGCTTAACTATTTGCTCCATTATCTTTCTGGGTACTGAATTTAAGATGACTAGTCTGTAATTCCCCAGGTTGTCCTTATTTCCCTTTTTATAGATTGGCACTATATTTGCCCTTTTCCAGTCCTCTGGAATCTCTCCCATCTTCCGTGACTTTTCAGAGATAATCGCTAATGGCTCAAATATCTCCTTGAGTGTTCTAAGATGTATTTAATCAGGCCCTGGTGACTTGAAGACATCTACCTTGTCTAAGGGCTGGTCCCCACTAACCCCGCAGTTTGAGCTAAGATACGTGACTTCAGCTACGTGAATAGCGTAGCTGAAGTCGAAGTATCTTAGTTCGAACTGAAACACACTTACCTCGGGTCCACGCAGCGCAGGCAGGTTCCCCCGTCAACTCTGCGTACTCCTCTCGGCGAGCAGGAGTTCCGGTGTCGACGGGGAGCGGCTCTGGGATCGATTTATCGCATCTAGACAAGACGTGATAAATCGATCCCAGAAGATCGATTGCTTACTGCCGAACCCGGAGGTAAGTATAGATGTACCCTTAGTAATTATTAACTTGTTCTTTCCCTATTTTAGTGCCTCATCCTACCTCAGTTTCACTGGCATTCTCTATGTTAAATGTCCAATCTCTACTAACCTTGTTGGTGAAAATGGAAACATTCATTTAGCACTTCTGCCATTTCCATAGTCTCTGTTAGTGTTTCCTCCCTCCCTCCGCCCCCACTGAGTAAAGGGCCTACCTTGTCCTTGACCTTCCTCTTGCTTATAATGTAGTTGTAGAATGTTTTCTTGTTATGCTCTGTCTCTTATCTAGTTTACTCTCATTTTGTGCCTTGGCCTTTCTAATTTTGTCCCTACATATTTGTGTTATTTGTTTATATTCATCCTTATAATTTGACCTAGTTTCCATTTTTTGTAGAACTCATTTTTGAATTTCAGATAATTGAAGATCTTCTGGTTAAGCCAGGGTGGTCTCTTGCCGTACTTCCTGTCTTTCCTGTGCAGTGGGATAGTTTGCTCTTGTGCCCATGTCTCGTTGAAAAACTGCCAACTCTCTTGAACTGTTCTTCCCCATAGGGCTTGTCTATACTGCCCGCTAAATCGGTGCTGCTGCGATTGATGCAGCGGCATCGATTTTAGTGGGTCTGGTGAAGGCTTGATGAGTCGATGGGGAGAGTGCTGTCCTGTCGACTTCAGTACTCCACCTCCCCGAGAGGCGGAAGGTAAGTTGGTGGGAGAGCCTCTCCCGCTGACACAGCATGGTGTAGACACCGCATTAGGTCGATGTAAGCTATGTCGCTCAGGGGGGTGATTTTTTTTCATGCCCATGAGTGACGTAATTCACATCAACTTAAGTGTCAGTGTAGACCAAGCTTTAGACATGCTTCCCATAGGATCTTACCTACGAACTCCCTGAGTTTGCTAAAGTCTGCCTTCTTGAAATCCATTATCTTTGTGCTGTTTTCCCTCCTACCATTCCTTAGAATCATGAACTGTACCATTTCATAATTGCTTTCACCTAAGCTGCCCTCCACTTTCAAATTCTCAGCTAGTTCCTCCCTATTTGTCAAAATCAAAGCTAGAACAGCCTCTCCCCTATTAACTTTCTCCACGTTCGGAAATAAAAAATTGTCTCCAATACACTCCAAGAGCTTGTTGGATAATCTGTGCCCTGCTCTGTTGTTTTCCCAACAGATGTCTGGGAAGTTGAAGTACCCCATCACTATCAAGTGCTGTGCTTTGGATGGCCTTTTTAGTTTAAAAAAAAGTCCCATCCACCTCTTCTTTGTGATTAGGTGGTCTGTAGTAGACCCCTACATAACATCACCCTTGGTTTTTTTCCCCTTTTGTCCTTACTGATAGACATTCCACAAGTCTGTCCCCTATTTCCATCTCAACCTCTGTCCAAGTGTATACATTTTAATATATAAGGTAACTCCTCCTCCCTTTTTCCCCTGCCTGTCCTTCCCGAGCAAGCTGTATCTTTCTGTACCAATATTCTAGTCATGCGTATTATCCCACCAAGTCTCTGATGCCAACTTTTTCATAGTTGTGTTTATTAGGGTAGGTCTATACTTACGCGTCGCGTCGAACGCGTCGGATCGATGTTCTGGGTTCGATTTATCGCGTCTTGTCAAGACGCGATAAATCGAACCAGGAAGTGCTCCGTTGTCGACGCTGGTACTCCAGCTCGACGAACGGAGTAGGCGGAGTCGACGGGGGAGCCTGCGCGCCGCGTCTGGACCCCGGGTAAGTGCTTTTTCCTTCGAACTAAGGTACTTCGACTTCAGCTACGTTATTCACGTAGCTGAAGTTGCGTACCTTAGTTCGATAGGGGGGGGTAGTGTAGACCTAGCCTTAACTAGCATTTCAAGTTCTCCGTTTATTACCCATACTTCTCGCATTAGTATACAGACATCGAAGATACTGATTTGATTTCACACACACCCCACCCTGTTCTCTCTTGTCTCTCCCTTATCCCTGCTATAACGGCCCATGTTCCCCTTAAATTCCAAGCCTTCATAACATAACACAGTTCTTTGTTGATCCAGCCAAAATATTGTCAGTGTTAGGTCCCCTGACCAGGTTATGTTCATTAGATTTTAGGCAGGGAAAGCCTTCCTCCCTTGTTGCAGCCTTACCCAGACATGGCCTTTGAAAGAAGCAACCAGGCATTTTTATTTAGACTACTGGGCGCTGATTGGTCTCTGCCTTCTCCTGGCCATCTAGCCGCTGTAGTTCCAAGTCTCGCTACTTCTGCTAGCACCAGATCCTGGGAGGCCTGTCTAGGCAACCCTTGCAGGTCAGACTTGCTCCTCTTCTCTTCTAAAAAGACTACTTTATTGAGTGCAGTGTATGAAGGAGAGTCTCCAGTAGGGGGCAGCAAATGTCTGCTACATCTTATTACAGCAATGTACAGCTTCTGATCATGGATTCATTCATTCACTAATTCTATCAATAAATATAAAAACATCATTAGCAATACTACTTAAAATAGCTTTTAAATATGAATGTTTGTTTTTCAGCTCAGTTATGTATCATTTATTTGCAAATATAATACTGCATTTAAAGAGAAAACATTCTGTAATGTGTCACTTTCTTCAGAAAATTAGCTACGATATATTCCATCATATACGCAGGCTGCAGTATAGAAAGATTGAATGCTTCTGCTTCAGTATTGTTTAACTTTTCATAGGAAGCAAAACTCAACTTGTTTCTGATTTTCCGAGGCAGACGTTATACTGGGAACCAAGTATAATAGGAAATGTTTTGAAAATTGTACTCGGTATGCTATACACATATCCCTACATAACTCTACAGCCAGCTTTAAAAAGAAACTTGTAATCACTACAGAGGTTTACATGATACAGAAAAGTGTCGTTAACATAATTATTTATATCTGGGAAATTATGTATATGGAGGTAGTAATAGGTACAATTTCTATTTTAATATTTCTATTGATATTAAGTGTGCCTTTGCCATATGAAATAATGGGTTTGATTCTCCACTGCACCCTAACAGAAGGGCTGCCAAGGGCAGAGGGCAGCTTTAATTTATGCCTCTGATATAACATCCCTCAGCCTGGGATCTATCACCAGTGGGAAATGGGCCATAGCAGAGCCTCACTCTATCTCTACCATGACCTCTGCCCTCTCTTCTGCACCCTGACGTCCCTTGGATCTCTCTACCCCGGAGTTCTGGTGCAGGAGGTGGTGATAGCAGCTGGCGGAGAGTCACTCTACAGAGAGGGGAGAGGGAATTTTCCAAGGCAATGCTTTGGACTCTTTACATAAGATACAAAGTGAGTTTCATAGACCAGAGAATCTGGCCCAAAATGTATAAGTAGTACAATTAGCTGGGTCATCTGAAAATAACACTTAAATAATGGGTATAGCACATATTTAGATTACTTTGTTTTTTATACTGGAAGGCCAGGAAGAAACTGATTAGCAATATTGCAAAATAGATACGGTGCTTGATTTACACAGATAAATGAGTTTCTTACTAGATGCATATATCTTCACAGTCATTTAAGGATCTAATACAAAACTCATTGAAGTCAATAGGAGTCTTTCCTTTGACTTCAGTGGGCTTTGTATCAAACCTTAAATGTAATAATAAATAGTGTTGCAAATAGTTAACAGAAACCCTGCATAGACAGCTTGATCCTGAACTGCTGCAGTTTGTGGGAGCTTTGCCATTGATTTCAGTGAGCGTAAGATCAAGCCCTAAAGATCTTGCAATTCCAGGGTTAAATGGTGCTTTCCATATTTAAGCCAAATAAACTTTAGTGAGAGTTTTTTACCTGAGCAGAGAGTTGGATCTAGGGCAAAATAAGCATGAGCAGGGACCATGCAGTGCTGCAAAAATACAGAGAGGCTCATGTGATCATTAGAGCTGTAATGCTTTGCAGAACAGATGGATTTTCAGAAGCTATTCAAAGGAGGAAAGGGAGGGCTTTTGGCATAGGCTTAATTGGGAGGCTATTTCAAGAGTAAAAAAATGTATGTATTTGTTTTTTAACCACATTTTATCACTTTTGATGTTACCTGGGAATTCAGTTTCTTTAAATCAATTGGTGTGAGTAACCTTGACGGGAACAAGAGATGCCCTGAAAAAATTAAAGCCACAATAATTGCTTCAAACAAGGCAGTTAAAAAAAACCAACATCAAAACTCCCAACCCACCTATATTCATAATTTAGTTAAGCAATAAGACATGTCAGAGTTGTACTGCACTGGGCGATTGCTGCATCCTCAGAAATGGTGATATCCTAGTATTACACACACCCTGCAGTGTTTTAGCATGTAAAATATTCTTATAGGGTACTGCCTGCATTTGAAGGAAATGAAGGGCAACTGTATATTTTTTTTAAAAATGGACAAATGGATTGCCTTGTTGTGTGGTAAAACTGGCAAAAGGAAGAACTCCAATGACCAATCTTCTGAGGGAATTATTGTCATCAGTTCATGAGGGGCACATGGTTATACTAACCCACAGAATGAGCAGCAGGGCCTATCCATCAACCACACAGATCCACAGAAGGCCAGGGCCATCTGTGCAGAGGCACTGACAAGGATACTGCACCTTGTCAGTATAGCTCCAAAGTTGTCGTACACACTGCCAGGCACTTCTCCAGGATGCAGATAGATGCCTTGGGCTTCTTGGGTTGCCTGCCATGGAAAGGGGACCAGGTAATACAGCATCAGACAAGGTGAGGGTGAAACAGTCATTCAGGTTTTTCAGCACAGCAGCCCAAGGGGTAGGAGACTGCATTTAGAAGGGCCTGCCTCATATGCCAGCTGCCAACTGTGGTGGGACACAGGAATGTCAGCAATGGTTTGCTAAATGTGAAATAGTCTTAGCCAGACTTTGAGACCTAGTTTAAGGTATCAGTAATGGGTTGTTATAGAGAAGTAGTCTTCTACCCAAAGGTGAGGCAGATTGTTTGGGAAGAACGGGTTGCCTAATAAGGGCAATTTTTTACACCGGTTTCATTATCTTGGGTCCTATCATCTTTTGTTATAACTCCTCTTGCAGTAGTTTTCCCTCTTGCACCTCAGATTGTATGGAGTTGAAACGTGGCATACAGGTTGTCTGTCAGCCTTAAGGAGATTATTATTTAGGGAAAAAAGTGGTTAAATGTCTGACTTTTTCCCTTCTTTTATTATCCAAAACTAGTTTCTAACACTGTTGCTCAAGAGAATGGAGGGGGAAAGCTTTAGCACATTAAGGCTAAATCTTGTGTGCACTGGGGATCCAGTCCCCACCATTTTAAAGGGCCTCTGCACTTTTGGTTGAGGGAAGAGGTATAGTACCTTCTCCCTCCGAGCTAAATGGTAGTAGTTGTAACACTCCCTTCTCTCACACTCCCCTCCCCGCCCCCCAGTGACTGGGAGTGTGAGAGAAAAGCCCCCCCAATATATCCAGCACCTCGAAGAGTTTATAGCTAAAATAAAGGTGCAAAGAAATTTGGTTGGTAGTTAATTCTTGGTGCCAATTGTTGCCATTGTATTCGTTTGTTTTAAATCCTGAAAAATGATTGTAGTAGTTAATGTTGGAAAACTGCGGTTGTAGCCTGAAAAATTTAATTAAAGAACTTAATGTTTTTTATTTGTTTGTGAAAAAGCACTGAAGCCGTAATGCTATTTGCCCTTTAAACATAAATGTAGCAAAAGTAAATTTTTGTTCTCAGATTTTCCAAAATGCTCACAGTTTTAAACTCTCCATGCCAAGTCCCAGCATAACATAATCCCTGAATACTGTTTCAATGTGTATTTAATGAGTTTGTATTAGTATAAAGTATGTGAAATGGAAAGGGGTAACTGTATGGACTCTGTCCAGTGTTGTCAGGTGTGCTTTGACCTTAAGGTCTGTGGTGTTTTGACTTAGATGGGGGAGAGATCTGTTTAACTTGAATTTGAAGCATTCATCTACATTTGGCCAGCTACATTTCCTTGAAAATATTGAGTCTGTGGCCTGACCTTGGCAATATGCTTTAGAACATGATGATGTTGCTACTAGTGATAATAGTTCAAAAACATCAGCTTCCTTTTAACATTGCAAATACTGTTTCTAAAACATATGTTGTGACACACTTACATTCACATGGGTTTTCGGCCAGGAAAGTTTACAAGTTCAGAATATAAAAACGTAGTTATCTTGCTCTGCTTAGGTTGCTCTTTATCATGGGATGAACTGTCTGAGTTCATTGTAAATATAAAAACTTGTTAAATGCATATATTCAGAATAAAGCTAAATGGCTGCACTTCCAAAGAATCACTTGAGGGGAGGCACGGGGACCTGAAGGGGTGTACTTATTTCCATCCTTAGAATGGTGCCTGATTTCAGCAGCCCTGTGGGCATGTTCTGACAGGTTGAAAATTAGGCCTCAGAAGAGCACATCTATGGCCTGGACATACACCATTGTTTTTAACGTAGCCTCACACTCTACAAGGCAGCACGAATGGAGGGATGGGAGACAGCATGGCAGACAGAGAGACACACCCTGTGTGTGAGAGAGAGAGAGATGCGCATTGCCCCTTTAAGTATGCTGACCCCACTGCCTTGTTAAGTAGATCAGCAAGTTGAGACAGTAGCTGCTCCCAGGAAGCTCCCTCCGTCCTGAGCCTTATTGTGTCGTCCCCGCCCATGAAGATGGGGTAAGTGGGGTGGGAGGGAGACACCCTGACATTAGCGCCTCCTCTCTCCACCCCCCCAAACCCCGCCCGCTGCACAGCAAGCAGAAGGCTCCCGGGAGCAACTCCAAGGCAGAGGGCATGAGCAGCACATGCCAGTGGCGGGAGGGACAGCTGAACTGCCGGCAATTGATAGCCTGCTGGGCGACTGCTGCACAAGGAACTTAGGGGAACGGGGAGCTGATAGGGGGGCCGCTGGTCCACCCTGGTTCCAAGACCCCACCAGCTAGTCCAACGGGCTGCTCTTCCTGCAAGCCTTGGACAAAGCAGGTAGCTGCCAAATGACGTTATAAGGGAGCATTGTACAACTTTGACCAAGCATGTTCCCTAATTGATCAGCAACGTAACAACAAAACAACATTAACCGGGACGACTTTAAGTGTGGAGTTACTGTATCTTTATTTTCCCTTAAGAGAGCCATTACCACAGAGACCTCTTCCCTCTGGAGTAGGCCCAGACAACTCTTCTCATCTTTTTCTTTTTGGATCCAAGGCTGCAACTCCTACTCAGTTTTAATTTCAGCCTGCTGTGCATTGCAGGATTGTGCCCACAAACTTTAAAAAACAAACAAAAAGATACAAAATACTCCTTTTGCCTAGATGGCCTTCAGAGTGTAGGCTTCTCAACCTTGAGGCTACATTTGTGGTTGTGGAACAGGATTTCTGCCTTTCTGTAGTCTAGGGGAACAGTTCTTTTCTTTCCCACTGCTATCCCCGAGGAGCCCTACAGTTTGCAGGCTAGTAATGTGGGCTGTATGTAGGGAATTGCCCCTAAAAGCATAGTAACCATGAGGCATCAAAATGAGAGGACAGAAATAAGCATGGTGCCCCCAGAGTGGGGTTGTACAAAGACATAGTCAACATAATTGGGTGCCTAAACTTAAGTGATGTGTATATACACATGTAAGTAATTCAGTTTTATTGAAAAATACATTGTTTGCAATACTTTGTGTTCCATTTCCTTCAAATCAAATTACCAATGGACAGGGTTGAGTTTATAATGTGAAAATACTTGCTTTCTTTGTTTTGAATTTCCTTTTATTACATTTTAACAAAGTTGAAAAGTCACCAACCAAAAATACAACCAAGTATGAAAAATGCAAAAAGCAACAGAAAGGAGGGGGTTTTATATGAAACAGAGACCCAGAAACAAAGTTAATTGTGTCTGAGAAACTTAATTATAACAAACACAGTTCAGGATTCACTGGATGCCATTTACTTCAGTTTATAGAAGCTGGGGGAAAATGTAGCTCTTTGAATTGGAGTTCGGGAGTTAAGAATTTACTATTTTGAAACAGATTTATTCAGTGTGTATTCACTCCTAAATCTCTTTTCTACAGAAAATGCTGTAACTGAATAACCTTAACTATCAACTTATTTTCTTAATGCAGTGAGCTGGGTAATGTCTGAGAGAAACCATATATTAAGTAGGATGTTTAATTGCAGGGAAGTACAAGAACTTCAAAGTTATGACCAATAAGAAAAGTGAGCTTCTGTCTAAACATTCAAGGCAAAGACAGCAAAATACCTGTTGAGGTTGCACCTATTTGCGGTTATGCTCAGTTATAATCAAGTAGTATTCAGAAAGGTTTTAATCTATACTTAACACCTATCCAGAGTCCCTTCTGAAGTGTTGTGTGTTTCATAAGAGGAAATATGAAAAATAAGACATTACATTATGCTGAAGCTACTGCCATAAACTTACTCCAAAGTGTTGAAATGAAGAAATAAGCTAAATCAGCGTTTCCCAAACTTTTTTGCCCATGGAACACTTGTGAGCCTATTACGGAACACTTATAATATTATTTTGTAGTCATTTGGTTTTCAAATAAAAAATTGCGTTATTTATGCTCAAATATATTTTATGTTATAAAACAAAGCAAAAATACAGATTTAAAATAACTTGAACTAACAATTTCTAACTGGAAAGCGCGTATAAAGTAGTACAAAAATCAAATTTAAAGACCCTTTTTTAAAATTAAGATTCTTTCACAGAACACCTATTCACATCGTGCGGAACACAAGTGTTCCGCGGAACACAGTTTGGGAAACGCTGAGTTAAATCATTAAAACCATTTCCCTGTTCATATATACCCATCTTGAGATACTTAGTCTCAGCACATCTGAAAATGAGCGATGGGTGTTCAACCTGTTTAAATCAAGCCCAAGGGGTCTCAAGTTGAGCACCAGAATTAATGGTCTCTCTTTCAAATTTGTCTAATATCTATGCACTAATACTAAGGAAAACTTAATGGCTTGAATGGTAATTTGGGATATATACAGCTAAATATCACAGCTAATAGAGTAACAGATTTCACTGATGAGAAAAGACAGAGAGAGTCTGATTGCAAAGAAAGCGGAAGCATATGCTTGGTTAACTTAGGATAAAATTTTCTCACTAGCTACTTTGTAAAACTATTTCTTATACTATGTAAGCTTTTATTTTTGCTTGTTTTTTTCTAATCAACAAAGCTTTCTAGAGGTAGTTTCTGGAGTTACGGTGGTGTAAATCCTAGATTAACATAAATTTAAGCTCTCTGGTGAGAGGCCGTCCGAAGTTGGGGCAAGATGTAATTGAATTGAAATACTTCAGGACCTGAAGGGCCAAAGGCATTCACTGCATAGTAAACTCAGGATTGCCTTTAATTTAAGTCCCGTCCAGTCACAAAAACCCTTTATTTTAGTCTGATTGTGCTCTTAACTCAAATTTGCTGGCCTGTCGGGCCATATAGGCTAAAGCTCAAGTTAGCACAATTTGTCAGCTGTTAATACTACCATGCTGTTGCATGGATGTAGGCTAACTCCACTTAAATGCTGCTAGTCCTCCAGTGCCTTCCGACAGTTCCCCTCGTGCGGTCAAAAAGGACAGAAAAGTCTTCTCACAACTTGCTGAGAATTCATAGAGCATTGCAGCTTATTGCAGTGCAAAGGGCCATCAGCTTCGCCCCCAGAGGTCTTAGTGCCACGCTCTTGTGAGTGCAGTGCCAGTGCAGATGCAGCCACCCGAGTCTTTTTGCAATGCAGCTGCTCTCTCAATCTAAGCCAGTGGTTCTCAACCCGCGAGCTGCATCCGGCCTAGTTAGCACACAACTGCGGTCCAGCTCAGGTAAGTGCTAATGGCTGGCCCGCATGGAAGGGTCCAGGTTCCCGTCTGCCCGGCGTGGTGGGGTTGGGGCTGCCGTCTGGCCCCACATGGCTGGGGTCCGGGTTCCCGGCTACCCTGGCACCCAGCGCATCATGATCTGGGCAGCCAGCTGGCCCCTCACAGTGGGATCTGGGGTGAGCAGCTGGCCCCGTGTGGCAGGGGTCCAGGGTCGGGGTCCAGGCTACCACTGCCCTGGCTCCTGCGGCCCAGGTAACAATCATAACAAAGTTGAGAACTACTGATCTAAGATAGCTCAGGAGAATAACTTAAGTTAACTTTGCAGTGAAGACATATCAATATAAAAACATGCTGTGAACATTTGCGGGTGTAGTCAGTAAATGTTACAGGGAAAAACACATTGACTGTAAGGAGTAATTGGAAATGGGGACCTTAGGTTTTCAATGAAAATGACTTTTAGCCTTTTTGTTTGTTTGTTTTGTTAAGCCTAAGGGAAAGAAATTTATTTAGATGATCCTGTTTTTTTGTTATCTTGTTAGTCCGAGGAAAATAATTGTTTTTGTCACCATTGTAATATGCTATTAGCAATATTTGTTTTTTATTTATTTATTGTTGGTTAGCTTATGACCCAACTTATTGACTTCATTCTTATCCTCTGATATTATCTCTTCTCCACATTCTGAGCTTCTCCTAGTGCCTGGACCTCCAACCAGCTCTTCTTGTATACCAAATAACTATAATAATTTTCAAATCACTGTCTTTTTATATTCAAATCTTCTATAAGTCCTTTCACCGAGTATAGAACAATTTTAAACAGCTAATTTGTTTTGTACTGTTTGTGTCTCTTAGACTGTAAATTTCTGAATCAGTGACCATGTCTTCCTTTGTTTCTACATTTCCAAGTCTTCTGATGAATATAATGTGGAAAAGTAAATAATTACAACAAAATAATATATTTGGGATGTCTTTGTTTTGTTGTGCATAAAAATATGCCTTCCTCTCTGTACTTTGTATTATATTATCGAATCCTTTATTTGGAATGGAAGACAGTGGTTGATTTCTCACTTGGTCAAGGCATAGCCACTTATAAATTGTTTCTCTTGAATAGTTGAAAATGAATTATTTGGAGTGCTTTAATCCCAACTGAATTTAATCTAGAGTATGTTTCTGAACACTGCTCTCCAAAGTCTATTTAAATACAGTCTTGTTTCATTTGACAAATAATAGCAATATCAGCAACAGAAAATGTATGTCAGCAGGTTTGTATAGGTGCAGTCTGTTGTACAGGAAAGTACTAACACAACTCTTGGGAAGGGATACATGTTTTAGATAATAAAATTTATAGTGTGTATGACTAATTGCCAATGTTTTTTTCCCCTTTCCATCCTGTAGCCGTCCTCAGAAGGTGTGTTTGTGTCCATTCTTCCCTGTACATCCTCTAAAAGTCTCCACCTGCTTGTATATAATTCAGCATCCAGCGGAGGTGAGTAAGGCTATGGGAATTGTCAGAGTTCAGCTAGAAGCTTACACAGCAAAGGGTGTGAGAGAGGGCAAGAGGAAACAATCTTGTTCAGACATGTGCAACAACTTCAGCTTTGAAAATAGTTATAAAGCTGAACAACTAGTTCACATGATATGTTAATGTCATTTATTCTTTTATTTTTAAAATCTCTCATTATCTTCCTAATTTTTCCCCCTCCTCTTGAATCCTGGCCCATTCCTGAAGTCCTTATGTGTAAGAAATCCTTCCTCACATAAGCAGTCTAATTTATGTCAACTGAGGCTTCTTGTGTAAGTAAAGATTTAGGAGTGAGTGCTTTTATATAGTATGTGCCTAGTGGCTTGGAGACAGTTGAGGCATTCATATATTTTAGTCATAGGAGATCTGTGTTTAGCTTTTATTAGTCTGTATTAATCTATTAATGTTTAACAATATAAATCAAATAATAAGCCTGAGGTAATGGCCTTAAATGTTGTAGCAAGAAGAAGTCTACAGGAAAGCCCAGTTACTTATCCGGTCTACTAGAGTTACTGTTTCAAAAATAAATAAATAAATAAAGTATTTAATGAAGTACATAGGTACTCTGTTTCATTTAGAATTCACTTATGTGTTCTTTTGGATATTCTTAATGTTTTCTGATAATCTGTACTTAGCTCCTCAAGAATTCCAAGTGATCTGTGTTTTGTAAGGATCCTCCCAAGTGATGATCGTATTTTTCTACATTTTTGCTTTTTTCATGCCTTAAAAAAAAAAAAATCACGGGCCCTAATAACTGTGTGAACCTAATAGCAAGATTTCTAATAACAATTTAATGTGTCTCCTGAATTAAGGATGATGCGCATTCTCCTGGCTATCTAAATGATGGAAGTACCTTAGTTGCAACAGATTTGGAAAGGCACTGTGGTCTAATGGTTGGGGCAGTGTACTGGCAGTTAAGAGGCCTGGGTTCTGTTCCTGGTTTAGCAGCTAACATACTGTGTGACCTTGGATATGTCACTTTACTTCTCTGTGTCTCTTTTCCCTCACACCTTCTGTCTGTCTTGTCTATTTAGATTTTAAGCTCTTCACAACGGGAGCCTGTGCTGGGGACTTGGGGATGTGGCATAGAGTTAGCTGTGCCGACTGTACACCTATTTGTTTTACCACCCCTTTCCCCCAGCCTCTCTAGAGGAATCTCCAGTAGCGGAGGAATGCAGCATGGCTCAGGTCTGAGCCCTTAATGGAATTAAAAGAATGTAAGCCACACTGTACATGTCTCGGTTCCAAACAATGCTTCCTGCAAAGCTAGTGATCACTATGTCTAACTGAAAAAATCATGGTTTTTCAGTCTTTGACCAAGTTTCTACTTTTTGTACATTCTTGCTTCTTCACTCTGAGCATAAGAAGCAAATTGGTTTTTTAAAAAACTTTTTAGATTTTCTAAAAGCCGTGAAACTTCTTATCAATTTCTTGAATCACAAAATATGCCCTTCTGGCAAAATTGCAGGATGACTATAGGTGAAGAAGCCTATTAAGTTTATATCATACTATCTTTTTTTCATCTGGGGGGTGGCTTCCATTGTGCCTGATTGAATTAATAGCAAGTGATCTCTTTAATAAGATGCAAGCTTCCTAAGAACCATCCATTTTGGGGGTTTTGGCTCTTAAGAGCAAATTCTTTCAAATAGGCCTCTGTATCAAAGTCAGGATTCCTAGCAGAGGGGAGAACAATTGAGTTTTGTTGAGTTTAGGGTTTGAGGAGTATACTTGTAATCCTCCTCCTGCTGGGAGGTGACAGGAAGAGAGGGAGATTGGCTCTGCAATTTGAAATCACCCAGCAGGAGGAGGACCACAAGTATTTGTGTATAATACATTTTGTCATATAGCATGCTATTTATGTAATCTGCATTATTGTTAATGGTACTGATCAGGGCTTGTTCTCCATTGTTTCCTTGTTCAATGTTTCTCATTTTTTGTTCACATTTCTGTTTGCAGTTTTCTTTTACAGGTACCCTTGAGCATTTTTTTTAGTCACTGAAGGTCTGACCTTGCACCATTGAAGTCAATGGGAGTTTTTTCATTGACTTCGAGAGAGCAGGATAAAAGTCCAGGATGAGAATCCATTGAGATGGGTAGCTCTAAAAAATAAATAATTACATACCTGTAAAAAATGCTTCTCTGAAGATATACAGAGGTGAAGAGACTGACCTCCATTAATTTTTTTTCATGTTTTAATTGGCTAATATATATGGAAGTATTTTAATTTCCAGCTTGAAATTAACAGGTGAAGTATATTGGGAGGCATGATAAATACTTCAGCAATGGTAGGATGGGAAGTCCTCATCACACCAAATGTCATAGAATTTGGTTTATAGGAATTCCTACCAAGTCTGAACAGGTGAATGGAGGCAAGACTACATGTTTTCACTGAGCTGTATATTTTCAGAGAACAACAATTACAGGTATTACATAGAATAGAATAAATTACAATTGGAATCTGGATTTTTTTCCTTTTGTATGCCTTTTCTATCACTGAGAGAAACGATATGATGCATATTTTGTGGTAGTAAGAACTACAAAAGAAACTACTACCTCTTAAGAGTTTAAGAAAGCATCCGTATTCTTTTAAAAACATTTTTTCCTTTTTGATTTAAAGGAAAGTCGAGTATTACGGACAGTGCCTCTTCTAACTGCTTGCCTCCCCGGAGACAAGTGTAAAGTCTTGATTGGTCGACGTTTTGGTGAAGATAGGTAAGCAGAATTGATGATTCAACTTCTAGTTCTCTGTTGTGTGATTGATGATGCTATTGATGCTGCTGCTTTTAAAAGCTACACTGAATATTTTTGCATGTTCTAAGTGTTCGCTGCTGTGCAGTGCTTAGGCTTACAATGAAGTTGAAATACAGTACAGCATTCTGTAAACCCCTTTTTGGTCTGTTTCTTTTTAATTAGCATTAAATCCACAGTTAACTTTTTTTTAAACAAGCCCTCGGGGGGTCAAAAGTTGTTACCTCTTCATACAGGGATCCTGTTGTATTCTGTATTTTCATTCTTATCCTCTTTTCAGAAGCCTGGTACTGTGACACCTTTACTTCAGGTGAGAAGGCAAGATGTCCTGGTCTTCTCTAAAGACAGTAAATGGCAGTGCAGCCAATACTCTGCATCATAGAATCATAGAATCTCAGGGTTGGAAGGGACCTCAGGAGGTCATCTAGTCCAACCCCCTGCTCAAAGCAGGACCAACTCCAACTAGATCATCCCAGCCAGGGCTTTGTCAAGCCTGACCTTAAAAACCTCTAAGGAAGGAGATTCCACCACCTCCCTAGGTAACCCATTCCAGTGCTTCACCACCCTACTAGTGAAAAAGATTTTCCTAATATCCAACCTAAACCTCCCCCTCTGCAACTTGAGACCATTACTCCTTGTTCTGTCATCTTCTACCACTGAGAACAGTCTAGATCCATCCTCTTTGGAACCCCCTTTTAGGTAGTTGAAAGCAGCTATCAAATCCCCCCTCACTCTTCTCTTCTGCAGGCTAAACAATCCCAGTTCCCTCAGCCTCTCCTCATAAGTCATGTGCTCCAGCCCCCTAATCATTTTTGTTGCCCTCCGTTGGACTCTTTCCAATTTATCCACATCCTTCTTGTAGTGTGGGGCCCAAAACTGGCCACAGTACTCCAAATGAGGCCTCACCAGTGCCGAATAGAGGGGAATAATCACGTCCCTCGATCTGCTGGAAATGCCCCTACTTATACAGCCCAAAATGCCGTTAGCCTTCTTGGCAACAAGGGCACACTGTTGACTCATATTCAGCTTTTCGTCCACTGTAACCCCTAGGTCCTTTTCTGCAGAACTGCTGCCCAGCCATTCGGTCCCTAGCCTGTAGCAGTGCATGGGATTCTTCCGTCTTAAGTGCAGGACTCTGCATTTGTCCTTGTTGAACCTCATCAGATTTCTTTTGGCCCAATCCTCTAATTTGTCTAGGTCCCTCTGTATCCTGTCCCTACCCTCCAGCGTATCAACCACTCCTCCCAGTTTAGTGTCATCTGCAAACTTGCTAAGGGTGCAGTCCACACCATCCTCCAGGTCGTTGATGAAGATATTGAACAAAACCGGCCCCAGCACCGACCCTTGGGGCACTCCACTTGATACCGGCTGCCAACTAGACATGGAGCCATTGATCACTACCCGTTGAGCACGACCATCCAGCTAGTTTTCTATCCACCCCATACTTCATCCAGCCCATACTTCTTTAACTTGCTGGCAAGAACACTGTGGGAGACTGTATCAAAAGCTTTGCTAAAGTCAAGAAATAGCACATCCACTGCTTTCTCCTCATCCACAGAGCCAGTTATCTCATCATAGAAGGCAATTAGGTTAGTCAGGCATGACTTGCCCTTGGTGAATCCATGCTGACTGTTCCTGATCACTTTCCCCTCCTTTAAGTGGTTCAGAATTGATTCCTTGAGGACCTGTTCCATGATTTTTCCAGGGACTGAGGTGAGACTGACTGGCCTGTAGTTCCCCGGATCTTCCTTCTTCCCTTTTTTAAAGATGGGCACTACATTAGCTTTTTTCCAGTCATCCGGGACCTCCCCCGACTGCCATGATTTGTCAAAGATAATGGCCAATGGCTCTGCAATCACATCGGCTAACTCCTTTAGCACCCTCGGATGCAGTGCATCCGGCCCCATGGACTTGTGTTCGTCCAGCTTTTCTAAATAGTCCCGAACTACTTCTTTCTCCACAGAGGGCTGGTCACCTCCTCCCCATACCGTGCTGCGGAGTGCAGCTGCCTGGGAGCTGACCTTGTCTGTGAAGACAGAGGCAAAAAAAGCATTGAGTACACTAGCTTTCTCCACATCCTCTGTCACTAGGTTCCCTCCCTCATTCAGCAAAGGGCCCACACTTTCCTTGACTTTCTTCTTGTTGCTCACATACCTGAAGAAACCCTTCTTGTTACTCCTAACATCTCCGGCTAGCTGCAACTCCAAGTGTGATTTGGCCTTCCTAATTTCACTCCTGCATGCCTGAACAATATTTTTATACTCCTCCCTGGTCATTTGTCCAATCTTCCACTTGTAAGCTGCTTTTTTGTGTTTAAGACGAGCAAGGATTTCACTGTTAAGCCAAGCTGGTCGCCTGCCATATTTACTTTTCTTTCTACACATCGGGATGGTTTGTTCCTGCAACCTCAATAAGGATTCTTTAAAATACAGCCAGCTTTCCTCGACTCCTTTCCCCCTCATGTTATTCTCCCAGGGGACCTTGCCCATCAGTTCCCTGAGGGAGTCAAAGTCTGCTTTTCTGAAGTCCAGGCTTTGTATTCTACTGCTCTCCTTTCTTCCTTGTGTCAGGATCCTGAACTTGACCATCTCATGGTCACTGCCTCCCAGGTTTCCATCCACTATTGCTTCCTCTACTATTTCTTCCCTGTTTGTGAGCAGCAGGTCAAGAAGAGCTTTTCCCCTAGTTGGTTCCTCCAGCACTTGCACCAGGAAATTGTCCCCTACACTTTCCAAAAACTTCCTGGATTGTCTGTGGACCGCTGTATTGCTCTCCCAGCAGATATCGGGGTGATTAAAGTCACCCATGAGAACCAGGGCCTGTGATCTAGTAACTTCTGTTAGTTGCTGGAAGAAAGCCTCGTCCACCTCATCCCCCTGGTCTGGTGGTCTGTAGCAGACTCCCACCACGACATTACCCTTATTGCTCACACTTCTCAATTTAATCCAGAGACTCTCAGGTTTTTCTGCAGTTTCATACTGGAGCTCTGAGCAGTCATACTGCTCTCTTACATACAACGCAACTCCCCCACCTTTTCTGCCCTGCCTATCCTTCCTGAACAGTTTATATCCATCCATGACAGTACTCCAATCATGTGAGTTATCCCACCAAGTCTCTGTTATTCCAATTACATCATAATTATCAGTCATGATGTCTACAAAAATCTTGAATGGTTAGGCAGCTGGTATGCAGTGACCATTGCTTATCACGCTGTTACTAATAGTCTCGTTGTTACTTTGTACTACCTCTGTTTATCTGTATACACAAACCTGTTGTGTCTCCTCTTTATACTTAGATTTTAAGTTCTTCAGGGAAGGAACTATCTTAATTTTATATGCGTGTACAGTTCTTAGCACAAAGACTGATGGCCAATAGGTGCTACTGCAGTACAAATAATAATCTGCATTGACTGATTTAAGCTAAGTCTGCACTACAGAGCCTATGTTGGAATAGCTATGATAGCATAATCCCCTCGTGTAGATGCAGCCTACAGTGACGGAAGGAGTTTTTCTGTCAGTGTACGAACATTACCTGCCCAGACAACTTTAACTACATTGACAGAAGTACTGTTATGTCTACATAGTTGCATCTACACTGGGGGTTTTGTCAGTCAGGGGTATGTTTTTTCACATCCCTGACCAGCGTAGCTATGCCAATATAGCTTTTAGATGTAGATCAGGCTGTAGTCGCTTTACAAGTCTGAGAAGAGGGAGTCCTGAGATTAAAATTGAGTGCATATTTTTGGTGAAGTTCTTTCTGTTAGCTGCGTGTTAACACATGGCAGTTTCTTCACATTTTTTTTTGATATTCTGAAATTTTGGACAAGATTGTCACATGAGTATTGTCTTTCATCCTCATTGGATGAAGCTAATTTTTTATCGGCAAACTTCTGGTGCAAATGCTTGTGAGATTTTGTTGCATAAATGTTCTCTGAAGGGCAACAAAAAAGGGTGTGAATACCGATGAAGCAAATTAATTTAAAATTCAAATTAATATTTGGGGAAGCCTTTTGCAGAATCCACTGAGGTCTACTGAACAGAGATGTCAAAAGTCAATTCAGAATGTTTTTATTAGTTTTCCATGGTAATAAGCATTTAAATTTTCTAAGAATTTCCAGTGTATGGGAAAACTGCACTTTCCTCCAGTTAAAGCAAAAAATGAAATCACTTTTCATGGTGACATGCACTGGATGTATTGTTTCCAATGCAGTCTGCTTTTGGTAAAGCAAATTTCCTTTAAGTGTACTAAGTACAATTTTTCAGCCTTTCTCAGTTCAAAAGTCAGAATTTTGCTCCAACTTAAAACAAATACAATAATAAAAAAAAACAACTTTTAGGTAGAGACAAAACATGGAAAACTTTAGCCCCAAAAGTGAAGGGTTTTGAAAAGTTATGAACGTTTTAAAACAAAGGGGCAGAACTGTTTAGCAACCATAACTATTGTAGCCTTTATTTCAATTGAATTGATAGTTCTTTGCTAAAACACGGTGTCCCTAGTAAGTAAGTCCATCTTCTGTGTTGCTACAGTTCTAAGATCAACAGGGTAAAAGTCACCCTTAGAGATTCTCTTAGGTTGGGAGACTTTAGGAGTACATGAAGAGGGAATACAGTGACCACACACACAGTCGTAAGTAATTTTGTCTCTATTATGTTACACTCACACATACATGTACAAAACCATGCAGTAGCCAATGCTGTATTCATACTCACCTATCACAGAGAGTCCGGTTCCTCTCTCAACAGGTTGTCATAATCTCTGCTGGGCCACTCATCCTTCCCAGATCCATGGTCGACTCTGGTGACTCTGCGTAAGGCACTGAGCCCGATCTGGGACACACCTCTGACTCCTGGGAGCAGTTGTGGCACCTTGCGCCTGCGGGCCCCCTCTACTCCGGATGCTTTCCAGGCTGCAAAGGATTTGATGTCCCTCCCCGTACCACCCATCATCAAGGCCCCCTTGCCAGCCAGAGCTTCCGGGGATAGAAGGATTCAAGGGGCGGTGAGCTCCATCGCAGCACTGACCATTGTGGCACCTTCCAGAGGAAATCCCTCCATGGCCCCACCAAAGCAGTCCCCAACCCGGCATCAGTCACCAGTTTCCCGGCACCACCTGAAGGCAGAAACAGGTATGGCCCGGCATGGTCTCCGAGGGAAGAGTCCTCTTTGGAGTCAGAGGGGCAATCCTTTGCCCCGCCAGGAAAGTACTGATATCCGACTTACGCACCAGACTTTGGTACCAGTCCCACAGCTGGCGCTTGGCCATCGGACCATTGGCCAAAGCAGTGGCAATATTGGAACACACGAGGGTTTCCCCTGGTACCGGGACTCCCTTCCCAGCATTCATACTCGGTGGTGTCCGAGAAACAAGCCACTGACTCTGGCACTGGACGCTGACTCCAGTACTGACCCTGGCACCAAGGTCACTGAAATGGCCCCAACTGAAGTGGTCCAGGTGGAGGAGAAAGGACCAGCCCCTCTTATGGTGCTAGCCTTCTTCCTCGTCATCCCCGGATGAGGCATTTGCAGATCCTAGTAACCCGCTTCCTCCAGATGACTACAAGGCCCATCAAGAACTCCTGAAACAGGTGACCACAAATTTGAGGCTGGAAGCCGAGGAGTAAAGGAGTCCATGCAGAGCCTGATGGATATCATGGCTGTAGTGGCTCCTTCCACAGTTGCCCTGCCAGTCAATGAGGCAGTGTTGGGTCCAGTCCGGGTGCTATGGCAGACCTCTTTGTCTCCTCTGCCCTTTTTGAGCAGCAAAGAAGTACTATGTACTGGCCAATGGCTTTGAATACCTGTACTCACATCCCCCGTCAGGATCCCTGGTGGTGTCCGCTGCAAAGGAGCGGGACAGACAAGGGCAGCTGAGCACCATCTCAAAGAATTAAAAGGCTGGATCTGTTTGGGCGAAAGGTTTATTCCACAGGCAGCCTCCATGTTCGTATCTCTAACCAACAGGGCGTTGCTGGGAAAGTATGATTTTAACCTGTGGGACTCAATGGTCAAGTTAAAGAACTCCCTGCCACACGAGTCGAGGCAGGAGTTCATGTCCACCTTGGAGGAAGGCAAGATGGTAGCCAGGGCCTCCCTCCAGGCAGCTCTGGATGTTGCTGACTCAGCAGCCAGAACGATGGCGTCAGCGGTCACTACGAGGCGCAGTTCGTGGCTCCAATCATCAGGTCTCTTGCATGACGTTCAGTAGTCCGTCCAGGAACTCCCTCTCAAGGGTACCTCCCTGTTCTCAAACTCCAAGCTTCACGACCTCAAAGACTCAAGGGCCGTACTTCGCTCCCTAGGCCTGTTTACGCTCTTGGCCTCCAGGAAGCATTTCAGGCCTCAACAACCTCCCTGGTTTTTGGGGCCTCCCAGGCAGGAACTCTATAAAAGAAAGGGCTATTAATGTTGTCAGCCCCTACCTTCTACCTCAGCTTCCCAGGCAGGCTCAAGTAGGTACCCCACTGGCACCAGGCAGGCCTTTTGAAGGCACACCTGAGGATGACCTACCAGACTCAATTCAGGATCCATCCCCCGCTTTTGTTTTTGGACTGCCTATCAACCTGCATGGTCCTACATAACATTGTACCGTTGGGTGCTCAGTATTGTAACAGTTGGTTGCACCCTGCAGTTTTCATCTTTCCCACCCCTCCAACCCCATCCCTCTTCATGGATCCTTCTTATGAGCAGCTTCTCCTCAAGGAGATACAAGTCCCCCTACATGTGGGGGCCATAGAGAAAGTTCCTCGAGACTTGAGATGGAAGGGGTTTTACTTCCAATATTTTCTAATCCTTAAGGGCATAGGGGGCCTACAGCGCATCCTGGACCCCCATCGCCTCAACAAATATCTCAAGAAAGTGAGGTTCCGCATGGTCTCCCTGGCCTTTATCATTCCCTCCCTGGATCCAGGAGACTGATACACTGCCCTCAATTGAAAGAATGCTTATTTCCACATCTCCATTTTCTGTGGACACAGGAGATTCCTCAGGTTTGTGGTGGGCCAATGCCACTACCAATTCAGCACACTTCCCTTCAATCTATTACAGGGGTTCTCAAACTGGGGGTTGTGACTCCTCAAGGAGTCGCAAGATTATTACATGGGGGGTTGTGAACCCTCAGCCTCCACCCCCTTCACCTCCAGCATTTATTATAATAATAAATATTTTAAAAAGTATTAAATTTATAAGGGGGGGTCGCACTCATAGGTTTGCTGTGTGAAAGGGGTCACCACTACAAAAGTTTGAGAACCACTGGTCTATCAGCAGCCCTCAGGTTTCTACTAAGTGTATGGTAGTGGTTGCAGCCTACCTCAGATGTTGAAGCCTACAAGTCTACCCATACTTTGATAATTGGCTGATCAAAGGCCGCTCCCAGGTTCAGCACAGCATTGGCATAATACGTGCCACCCTTTGGGCGCTGGGTCTGTTAATAAACTAACAGAAATCAACATTGGTCCCGGTGCAGAGAATAGAGTTTACTGGGGCAGTGCTCAACTCCGCGTAGGCCAGGGCCTACCTACCGGAGGCCAAGTTCTCAACAATGTCGGATCTAATCACCCGGGTCACAGCTCACCTGCTTATGACCGACCAGCTGTCCCTCAAACTGTTAGGTCACATGGCAGCATGTACCTGTGTATGTAGTACATGCAGCTATGCCTCAGAACCCTACAGATGTGGCTGGAGTCAGTTTACTCCCAGGATAGATGCCATTTGGACTCGGTTCTCACGATTCCATCACCTGTCTTAGCTTCTCTGACTTGGTGGAGAGATCTGCGTTCTGTGATGAAGGGGGTGCCTTTTGCTGCCCCATATCCAACAGTAACCTTGGTTTTGAACACTTCAGACATGGGGTGGTGAGCCCATCTCAGCAGACTCCGGACCCAGGGTTTTTGGTCCCAGGAAGAACTTTCCCTGCACATAAACGTCACAGAACTTATGGCAATATGCTTGGCCTGCAGGCGTTTCTCCCCCAGCTCTTGGGCAAAGTCCCGTAGGTCTTGACAGACAATATGGCCTCAATGTTTTATGTCAGCAAGCAAAGGGGAGCTCAATCCTCAGCCCCGTGTCAGGAGGTCCTCTGACTGTGGGACGTCTGCATAAAGCATGCCATTCACCTTGAGGCTTCACACCTCCCGGGAGACCGGAATGCATTGGTGGGTGACCTCACGTTACATTGGTGGCTCACCTTACGTTAGTGTTCAGAATGTATACAGGCAAGTTATTCAGTATTAAATAGTGTGAGGTCACTTTTTGATATGTCCATGTTTGATTAAAGTTCACTGAACATTGACAGTTCTAAAATCACAATGCACTTTTGGGAGAGCTTGTTTTCAGCAGATTCCATATGGAATCCTCTGCACCAGAAGTATTCCAGAATAATATGACTGAACTTTTGGAGGATTATGAAGGTGTGGTACACTGAGTGACTTTAGTGTAGACAAGAATAGAAATGGGGAACACAGTATCCATTTGCACACAGTGCTGAACATATTGGGTGATGTCAGCAAAAACCGAACAAGGAAAAAGTCTTAAATCAAGAAACAATAGATTATCTTCAGCACCCAGAAGCGTGTTAGGTGTTGCACGATGACCGTCACAAGATCTGCCCAGAGATCTACTAATGTAAATGAATGAAACAATATCATATAATATCATATACTGAACAAAAAGAAGGGAAAGGAGAGATGTCTGACAAAAGTTGCAATAATAGTTATGCTAATTACATTGATCAAAAAAATTGCATGGTTACTCAGTAAGGCTCCAATTTAGGAAAGCATTCAAGCACATGCTTTCCTGAATAGGGATCTAAGACAGTGTACAATTTTGGACATATGTTTTAGTAAAGATAGACTTGATGGGCACGAAGAACTCTATCCAGTTGTCACATTTCAGCCTTCAAACATTGCGGCTGTTGCTCAATGTATCATCTTTGAAACTGATACGGCTTGTGGAAGGAAAAATACACTTAAAAGAAACAAGAAAGAGCTATGGTTTTATCTGTTTACAGACATGCTTAGTTTAAAGTATGCTGTAAAATAAATAGTCATGTCCTGCTATGTGTATATATATAGTGCCTTATATAATAATCATTGTAAATTCTTTGGCCAAGCACTAGGTTTATTATTCATGAGGGAAGTGCTAAGGAAAAAACAGAGTGCCTATATTTATTAATAAAATACCATAATTTCTGGGATTTATTTTCTTCTTTAGGATGCTAATAAATATTTTGCAAGCAATTTTTTAAAATCATAATAAATACTGTTTGCTCAGCTCAATAGGAAATTCTTGTCTTTTGTAAAGAGAACACATTTTAGATGAAGTTGCTTGTTGTAATCTGACTTGTCAATAATCTGAATGATCTTCATTTCAGACTTTGAGTTATATGAGATATCTTGGCACTCATGTTTTTAAATATCAACTTTATAACTATGACAGCTACAAAGAAAGGGAAAAAACACAACAAAGCTACTTTGCTTTGGCCTTCTGTTCTTTTTTTAGTGAAATAGCTGCCTACTTAATTTCTAATAATTCTTTACTTTCTATCCATACATCTTCAAGTTTCTATAATCTACTAGTAAATTCTGAATGTTATGGACTCTAATGATTAAGCTGTAATAGAGCTATTCACCCAAATACCCATTTCACTTGAACCCTATTATTTGGGGCAGAAGACTGACTTAAAGAATAGAAAAAAAACAACATTTAAATTGGTTTGTCTTCAGAAATTAATCAGGTGGACAATACATGCATAGATCTCCAAAATTCATCACAAGTTCGGTTTCAGAATCAGAAAATTCCATACAGTCAAAATACCAGCTCTGTGACAGGTCAGTGATTAAATCAGGTACATCAAAAATGCATTAGACGGTTTAGGAAACTCATTAACAACTTCAATATCTTTAGAAAGTTGAGTGCAATTTACTTCTGTTATAATTTATATGAAAATATTTTCACTAATTACTTGCTCGAACTGTGAGCTTTTCTCCTGGTTGCTCCCAAACACTTTTTTTTTCTTATATTAACTACTGTAAACGAGTTTACTTGTTCCCAATATAATGTACCACCAATGCTCTAAGTTACATGACTCTTTTCACACTGTGCCAGTGCTATCCCATTGGGGGGCCCTAAGCAGGAATATTTTTGCCCGCCCACTCCACAGCTCATACTCATAATTAATAGGGGGCACCATTGTGCTGCTTGGGGCCCTAAGAAATTGCTTAGTCTGCTTATGCCTAGCACTGGCTCTGCTTTCACAGATTCCAATTCTTTTATATATTTAAAACTAACATGCGCCTAATTATCCATCATTGTCTATCAATCCTTATATCTGTTAGCACTTCTGAAATGCCTATTGCAATAGTGTCTAGGTATTGTACAAGGATAAGATAATGAGGACTGCCCAAATGACAATGTTTTCTCCATTGTTCTGCTGTTTTAAACATGGTTTGCTACTTTGCCCCCCTCTCCGTTTTTCTCCCCTTCTTCTTATGTTTTTTGGGGGAGTGTTTGGCAAATACCAACCAAGTTATTCTGGTGTAAAACTCTTCATACCAGTCTGGTGTAACCTCAGAGTGGACTAACTTCAGCTAACTAAAGGTATTTTTCTACTGTTTTATTTAAATAGATAAAAAATTGTAGAGAAACTTTCAGTCTTCAAGTAAACTTTATAAGCTATATAATAACATTCCAGGATTTTTACCTGTCTGTGTGTCACTCTGAAGCTGGGAATGTCTCAGCCAGTGTAAAGTGATGAAAACAGGTACAAGCCTGGTTGAAAGCTCTTTGTTCAGAATATCACAAGGTCGAATCATCACTGGGATTCGCGGTCTGTTACTATCCAATTTTTAAGTTCTCAGCCATTTGACTTTATGAATTACATCTGTGCCATGCAGGCATGTTTATATGCCATGGGAAGAGTCATAGACCATTGTGATAGCAGGTAACGAAACTAGCCACAACCTTAATTTACTCTACACCCTTACTCTGTAGCTAATTTCTGTGCAACAATTCATTGGTTGTATAAAGGAGACTGCACAGATGGCAGATTACTTGGCCTTACTGCCACCGTTCTCCAAAACCACTCATACAACAGCCAGCACACACAATAACCTCAAACACAGACAGCCCTTCACCTCGGCACGCACTCCTTATTCACCACCTACCAAAATCTATACCACTCTCACAACACAACACAATCCCCACATAAAATAACCAGCACACAACAACACAGACAGCACACACAATAACCCCAAATATCTGAAGCCCAGAACGTCTGTTGAGTCAGTGTCAAGTGAGGAAACAGGTTCAAGCATAGTTGAGAGCTCTTTTTGTTTACAGTATCACCATATTCAGTCATCACTGGGATTCACAATCTGTTACTGTCCAGTTTTTAAGTTCTCAGCCACTTTCAGTTTTTTGACACACATGACTTTACATCTCATGGGCTTTCAGTTAGCAATAAGCACCCAACCCTCTTTTGCATGGAACAGTACGCATTAACCAAAATGTAAACACTGCAAATGCAGCAATAAAACAAATATTGACACAACATTCACATTTGCATTAAACACCGTGTTTTCCAATATAAAATAATTTCAGTGTCATACTAATTTAAACAATTCTTCTCCCCCTGGATTATCAAATGTGTTTAAACCTGCAACCTTCAGATCCACAGCATTCGATCTCTTCCATTTCAGCTGTACGAATAACTAATGGGGAAAGTATGCTGTTCTCCGTGTTAAGAGCCGCATATAGAGCGTGACAAAGCACACACTTTACCATTGGATTGCACAGCTATGATGAACTAGCACAGGCTCTATTCCTGTCTCTGGGAGCTGAGTGTTGTCTAGTGGTTAGAGGCAGCATAGCCAAATATGATAACTCTCTCTTGTTTGGGTTAGCTGTTAGAATTGAATTTGTGAACTCTGAATCTAAAAGCAGTAACTAGCACCACTTGAGTTAAAGGACTACGTCTGTTAGCAAGGAGGCATTAATGTCAAACTTCCATAGGTGGTTTGGCCACTAGAGGGATGAAG
This sequence comes from Chelydra serpentina, assembly GCA_037349315.1. NCBI lineage: Eukaryota > Metazoa > Chordata > Testudines > Chelydridae > Chelydra > Chelydra serpentina. The sequence goes on from JBAIAC010000042.1 coordinate 38,837,384, forward strand.
ATCTACCCTGTGTTAGAGTGGGTAACGCCGGCATACAATTTGGCCCACTTCTTCTGAAAGATTGTGTGGCAAAGTGGATGAGACTTGGATCTGTCATTGTAGAGACAGATTCTATCCCTAGATCTGCCTGTAGTGACATTGTGCAACCTCACAGTTATGTTAGGGCTTCTCTATATTGGGACACTCAGGAAAGTTAAATGCAAACTAATTTATAAAATGGATTAGTTAGACTGCATTAAACCCTTCTATGGATGCTCTTATTCAGAATTAAAGTGGCCTTAATTTGTGTTATCTTAATTCAAAACTGAATTAAACTAATGTAAATTAATGCCATTTTCATTCTGAATAAAAATGTCTCCCACAGGGGTTTAATGTCATTTAACTAATCCACTTTAAATTCTCACATTCATTTAATTTGAATTAATTTTCCAGGGTATCCCTATGTAGACACGCCCTTATTTGTAAAATGGGTGAATGACCATTGCCTCTTCTAAGTGTATGAATCCTTGGTTAATAAGGATTGTGAAGGACACAGAAATATTAATAACAGCCAGTAGAACTAGGATTTGAGCTCGTGGTCTGTTGGTTTGTAACTTTCCCTTTCCTAGTAATGTGCGGGGAACGTCTGTATGTGTGAGTGTATATAATAATCAAATAGCATGAAATTTACTGAGTGGTGCAGGAAGCCAAATTGTCCTGTTTGTTACAACTGAATATGAATGTATATATACTTTTAAAAAAGGAAGTTAATATGTTAATAACTATATGTATTCTTCTTGTATGTATGTCAGATTTAAGGCTACGTATGTTGATGAAGCCATGGGTGTTAACAGTGTGTTCTGGAAGGAAGATAATAATAGTTAACAGTTGATAAATTGTATATTTGTGAAGATAGAGAAACAGAAATATGGTTATTGGTCTCCACAGTTTACTTGCTCTTCATTATGTGAGGAAAATGTTGTAAATGGAGCAGAGCAACCTTAACTAATATTAAATGAATTTTCCTAGTTTTTAAACTGTTGAAATTGAAGATGAAAAATTGCAAGCAAATAATTTGCTGCCTCACAAAGAATGGCAACAATATGGTGAATGCAGCAGCTGCAGTGAGGAGTCAGAGTGGAGAAATGTCATGTATGAAGACATAGGATGCTACTTAGCAAAGAATGTTGATATTCGTAAATGTGGCATTTTAAATTGATGACGCTGAAGTCAACATTTACATTCGCGTAAATGGGCCTATAATAATATGAAACTGGATGCAATGTATGGACATGGATCTGTGCCTAGCAAACAACACAATCATATAATTAATGGGCCCTTTCAAATTGGCACAGCTCAAATCAGTTATGAAGCATAATAATTTTTCTCAAATTCCAAAATGGGAAAATATAAAACTGGTATTTATAAAAACTATAGATAGACAGTCATCTACATTGTAAGTTTAGTGTAGACCAGGGGTGGGCAAACTATGGCCCATGGGCCACATCTGGCCCGGCCCCTGAACTCCCAGCTGGGGAGGGTAGCCCCTCCCTTGCGATCTCCCCTCCCCTGGAGCCACGCTGGCAGCTCTCTGGGGGGCAGGGCTGCGTGCTCCGACCGGGCCGCGTGACTGCCAGACATGCTGCTCTGAGCGGCATGGTAAGGGGGCCGGGGCTGGGACGTTGGATAAGGGGCAGAGGGTCCCAGGGGACAGTCAGGGGACAGGGAATGGTGGGGGAGGTTGGATAAGAGTGGGAGTCCCCAGGGGCCTGTCAGGGGTCCGGGCAGTCAGGGGACAGGGAGCAGAGGGGTTGGATAGGGGGTGGGGTGATTAGGGTCAGGGGGTGTCTCGGGAGGGGGTCGTCAGGAGACAAGGCGTGGGGAGGGTTGGATGGGTTGGGGATTCTGAGGGTGACAGTTAGGGGGTGGGAAGTGGGAGTGGTCAGATAGGGGGCGGGGGCTAGGCTTTTGGGGAGGCACAGCCTTCCCTACCCAGCCGTCCATACAGTTTTGCAACCCCGATGTGGCCCTCGGGCCAAAAAGATTGCCCACCCCTGGTGTAGACTATCCATTAGTAATCTTTGCAAAAGGGTTCTGAAAAAAAGTGGGATGCTAGTGACCCAAATTATAAAACCATTTGTTTTTATTCCAACAATATTTTAAAATATTACTGCCCTAGAAATTATAATTATCCAGAAAATTAGAAGCTTTCTTATACTCTAGTTTGTAAGTTTTGAATAAAACAGGTAGCAGATGTTGCCATCTTGTCCCTTCTTAAACGTAATTCACTGATACAACCTTACCTATGGCTTAACCACTGCTAAACCATAATTGCATCATATTAAAGTTTTGTTTGAGAATTTTAAATATGAGTATGACTGAGACCATTGGCCATTCAAAGTAAAACTTTGGATAATCCTTATTAGAGGCACATTAAAATTTACATGATAAAACAGACAGAACAAATTGAAGGATCTGATTAGCTGATAAGCATTACAGCAGTGAAATTAGTACACAGCAATTCTGTGGTTGTGTCAGCTTTTTTCATGATCACGTGTTTATAAAAGAGCACAAAAATTAAGTCATTCTAAATCCTGACAGTTTGAAAATACTGGAAGTACAGTACCTAAAGTCAATCAGAACTTTCATTGTATACTCAGTTTGAATTGGAGAAGCTGCTACTCTTTTTTTGCAGCCTTTTTGAAGCAGGTGGTATTCAGGAGGGAACTGGACTCTTTAAGAAAATAACTTTTTTCATATACAGCTTTTTTTTTTCTGACCGACACTGAGATGTAAAACCTTTAAAAGTCTGGCTTTGATCTGGGGAATAAATGGTGGTGGTTCGAAGATTCAGTTTTTTTGGTTTTTGTTTAAATGGCTTAGTTCCCTCTTGAGACTTGGTAGCTTCTAAAGGGCTGCCATCAGTATGGTGTCTGCTCTGAAATTAATCTTCTTGTTGCTTCTTGGTGCAACAGTGTCTTAAAGTCAGTGTTTCAAACTGAAACCTATGTAAAAACACCTTTTCATGTCTTAATACAATGAAAAGCAATGACACACGAGGGCAGAAATTATTGTTTTAGTTTATCTATTTTGTAACTAACTTAACTAACCTTCATTTAATTAACTTTTAATATGAAACATACTTTTTTTCTTTGTTTTGTATCACCTGTTAATTATTCTTTGTTCTGATGATGAATTTAATAAAGAAAGGTAAAAAGAAAAGAAACAAAATACAAAAAAACTATATAAAGGCATTGTTAAGGTTACGCAGCTTAGCATTTAAACGTAAGGAAATGCAAAGGTGCAGGTTGAATACCTAACCATAACTCTGTCCATTTGGACATAATCATTACAATAAAAATGTTACTATATTGTATGTGTAGTTTAAGCTTTTAGAAAGAAATGTAGAATGTTTATATGGACCAAATTTTCCAAAGACTCAATTTGGAAACCCAATTTCTCCCATTTGGGCAACTAAATGAATGGCATGACTTTCAAAAGTGTTCCATAGAGCAACTCCGATTATGAACATCTGGGTCTAGCTGTGTGTGTTGAGTCCTTTTGAAAAATCATGTCCTATAGCATATTTTGAGAAGTAGTATGTCATCACATAATTAAAAACTGTATAGTAATACTTATGCACAAGGAGGCAGATCCAAAGCATGGTTGTTGGTTTCTGTAAAGTAGCTTTAAAAACGGTATTGTTGAGGTACATATTTGTGTCTCAGCAACTCCATATTATATTTGTTCAGTTTATAAGTAAGAGGATATTTTAACTGCCAACCCTGCACACTGTAATTGAATATGTAAGTCAAGTTCTTTCCGTTTCACCACATCAAAGAAAGGCATAGTTAGGTGCAATTGAGGTGTACACCTAATATGTCTCACTCAAAGTGTATTTTAATAGTGATGATACATGAGAAGAAAAAGGCCAGCTGACCTGCACATCTACACCAAATTAATTTAAAAAATAAATGGAACTAAAATATACGTTACAAAAACATATAACCTCATGAGTTTATTTTGTGTTAACCGTGTCCCTCTGTAATCTAACCACGAGGTTGTGTTTATGTTGATCTCATCTCTTCCTATGTTATGTTTAGGAGGCCTATTCTGCAAATTTTACTAGTGGTGGGCATGGTTCCAATAAGGCCACTCATGGTAGTGAGCACTACAGTGTCTGGTAGTGGTTGTGTGATTGGCTTATTACGTGCAAGGTGCTGAACACCTCCAGAGAGCTGTTCAGCACCCTCCCACTATGTAAGTGACGGGTGCTAAATATCTCTAGTGAGGCTCACTATCTGGTAGGATCAGGTCTGTAGACGGTAAGTTCCTTAGGGCAGGGACAATGTCTTTCATTTGTCAGTAAAGCAACATGCCCACTTAGGACACTATATAAGTAATAATTAACTTTTGAATTCTAAGATTTATTTATGGAAGTGGGACTTTATACATTTAAATGGACCAGATCTCAAGGGAAGTCACTGTAACCATTTTTCATTGTCAACTGTCGATCCAGACTTGTTGCAGATTATACCGATAAGACACGCACAGTTCGAGTCTAGGCTGAGGCAACCAAACAGGGATTCGGATCGCAGAGTGTTCAAAGATAACAGTTTTTATTAAACGCTGCAGTGTGGTACCTCCTGTTAAGCAGGAAAGGGACGACGGTTACAGAATTACACAAAGGATATATACTTTTGGCAAAGCGTGTTATGTGCGTGCATCAGAAGCCCTGGCCAATAAACAGGCCTTCCCCTTATCTACTACCAGTCCCTATGACTACCCTCCCCATGCTGTATGCTGATATTGCAACTTCTTAGGCATGCAGCTAGTTCCAGTTTCTATTGTTTCCATTCGACTAAGGCCAGATGTCCTCCCTTAGTCCCCCCTTAAGGGACCATCCCTTTTTCAGGACGTGATGTGCTTGCTTCTAGCTAATGGCAGCAGGAAACCCAAAAGGGAGTTACATATTCAAAATGGAGTTACATATGCTAACTTCCCTTAACAAACTGAATCATGGTATATGTATAAGAGTTCCAATCAGGTGCCTGATGAATCCATTTATGGCTGACAAGCCCAATTCAAGAGCAACACAGTTTGTTACAAATTTCACAGATCCATGTGTTGTCTGAGTTACAGTCCAAGACTACAGTATGCTGCTTTCTTCTTTCTCACTTTGCTCCATCCTCTGGATCAATGCCTCTTCATGTTGAGTGGCACCCAATGCCAGATATTCCCTCCAAATTGGATGGGATTCTTTGCGCTCCTCCCATCTTTCTACATAGATGTTGAACAAGTCACTGGAACCACTGAGACAATTAACATAGAATCTCGCAGTTCTTTTTCAGAATACAACTGATCCAAGGTTCAGAGTTCAAATGTAACATTCACATTTCCTAATGTTTTAGTTCTTAGCTGTGGAACTTTAATCCTGCATTATTAGTAGTACTATTAAATATGCATTACACTTGGATTTTTGTTTCTGGCAACATTTTGAAATGCTTTTACTTACATAATGGAAAATGTTTTCTGTATTAAGTATTTACCCTCAATCTGATGAAAGCATTTGTAGTCCTTTGCTTTTTATTTATGCTGAAACTATTTTGTATATATGTTTTTTAATTATTTGTAAAAACTTAATAAGACTTTAAAATCTGTAATAAATAATTCAAATGTACAGTGATGTCGGCATAACTATGAACTTTCCTAAAGCAACTAACTGAATTTAGTTCTGTATCTAATGAAAATTATATGCTGTCATATGAGAGATCAAAGCTCTGTTCCTGGTCCTTGTGTTTTGCTCACTGGGCTGGCAGGAGCTGGGAGTATTGCAGAGTCATTATCTTTTGGCCATTATTTTTAAGTGTCCATTAAGTTTTCCTGTCTCTGCTGGTGCCCAACTTGAGATGCCAAGACCACTCTGATTTTTTTTAAAGAGATGCTAAGTACTTAAGTTCCATTGACTTCAATTAGAGTTGTGGGTGCTTAGCTTCTCTGCAAGTCAGACACTAAAACTATCAAGCTGGACACCCCAAATCAGTAGCCACTTCTGAAAATTTAGCCCCTAGACCTTTTGTAAGCTCGTGGTAAAGTAGCACCTCTTAGTACTCTGCGGATTCCTCTGCCTGACTACAGAGCAGAATTGAAGGCTATAGAAGGGAGTATAATGGGTTGGATAGTTGAAGTTGGGAGAAGATGAATTTGAAGAGTCAGTAAATTGGCAGAGCTATGGGAATGAGGCATGATACACATTACAAATATTTTCCCTTTCAGAAAAACAAACAAAAAAATTCTCTCTGTTCATGGTTGTAGGTATCCTGAATTAGCAGCTGTGTGCCAAAATTCTAATACTCTAATTCTGTATCCTGGGGCTGAAGCAGCTAATTTGGAAGAAGTGGCTTTGATCTTCCCAAGTCCATCCACAATCATCATCATTGATGGAACATGGAGTCAGGCTAAAGATATATTCTACAAAAACTCTCTTTTCCGGCTTCCTAAGCAGGTAGGATGTAATGCTTTGACTTGAGAGTGTAATATATGTTTTCTTTTTTTACTGGAAGTGTTTGAACTAGAACTGGTCAAAAACTAGAACTCTATCCTGTATAAAATTTGTATGTTTCAAATTTTGTTTGTCCCAATTGAAACAAAAAGTCAAAATACTGACATTTTTCACAGAACATAAAGTTCAAAAAATTTGGATTTTGAAATGTCAGAATTTTCATGTTGACATTGCTGAATTAAAATGTTTCATTTTGGTTTGTTGAACGGACACAACATTTAATTTCAGTTTGGCTCAGCACTAATCCGCATCCACTTGAGCTGCTTTAGTGCCTCATGGTTGCTGTAGTTCGGATGCCACATTCTCCCATCCTTTTCTGTGAGCTGAGTTCCCAGACCAGAGTACTTTTCTCCTGATGCACAGTGTTCACATGAATCCCATGATTCACCATACTGGTTCAACTAGAGGGGAGACTTTGGTGCATCTTGGGAAATGTTGTAGTCCTGCCAGGAAGACTGTCCCATAGAAGAAAGAACGCAGTCATGAGATATTAGAACATGCTTCCCATGAGGCATTGTGGCAGCAAACACACACACAGCAAACACACACAATGTCAAGCTGACCTGAAAAAAATATCAGCGTGGCATAACAAATTGAAATATTTTCAGTTTGACTTGAACTGAAATGAAATTTTTCCAATGGAAAATTTGAAAAATGTCAGGGAGGTTTTCCATTTTGTGGAAATGGATTTTCTGTCCAAGAAAAGCTTCAGCAGAAAATTCCAAACCATCTCTAGCTTGAACTCAGGACTTCCAAAAGGCTGCTGCTGGTGGTAAGGCCTCAATAAAATGTTCACAGTGGTGAAGTCTACATTTTTTTAATCCTTATCCTATTTCCAGGTAAGTGTATGAACCTGAGTGTGAAAGTAGGATATTGTGGCCCTTCAGTGCAAATTCTCAACTCTTCTACTCATGTCCGAGGGAAAACTTGTAAGAATCCAGAATGGTTGTCAAATCACAGCTACTGAATATGGAGGGAGCTTGTGATGAAATATATTAATAACATCACGTTTTCTCCAGATATTACCATTAACAGCAATAGGTTTTCCCCATTCAAGTACCCTAGATTATAATATTTGAATATAGCACTAACAGTTAGTACTAATAAAATTAACAGATGTAGGTTCTAGTCCTGCTCTGAGAACTGTGTGAGCACAGCTCTGAAGTTTTTTTGTGTAAATCAGTGATGCTGTGTAGGATGCATACACATGATTCTCAGTGCAGAATGGAAGACTTAATTTATTGTTATTACGTGATTAACCACTGTTATTTGGGCAGCAATTCCATCCTTTGTATAACAAGTTTCAGTCTAACACAAGTTACTTGTTGTTATACACAACTTGTCAGCCTGTATTATTTTCTCCTAAAAATGCCTTGTATGAGTTAATCAGTTTAGTTGTGGATTTAACAAAGTGGCGTTTTGATCTACAAGTCATGCTTCATCCACAATCAACTGTATTTTATCCTAAACCCAGAGCCTATGAGGTTTTTAAAAGTGATCTCCCATAAATACTTTAAAACTTTAAAAATAGCCATAAGCCATATCTTTGGGGGTAGAAATATAAAACTTGAAACCTTAATGCAATCCTCTCACAAGTAGTTTATGGTTCCTATTAAATTATGCAGCAAGTGGATATTTTTAAATAAATCAGACCTGCAATAAGAGATGGCTGTTTCATTCTTACATTCGCAAAGAGAAAGAAATGTGTTGTTGTCAAAGCCAGGTATGATTGGTCTTCTGTATTAATTTGGTAAGTGCTTCTGATAAAACACATGCTGGCCACACAGGCTACCAAGGGGAGGAAAAACCTTGTTTAAATAAATTTCACTGTTTGTATCCTTTTTTCCCCATATGGCTACTGGAAATAGTTAGCTCCCTCTTGGACAGCCAGGTAGGGCATCATATGATTGGATATGCAGTAAGAAAAGAATACCAGACCAGATTGTGCCTCTCTTGCTCTGCACAGAACCGGACCCTGCAGAAGCTCCTTAGAATCATAGAATATCAGGGTTGGAAGGGACCTTAGGAGGTCATCTAGTCCAACCTCCTGCTCAAAGCAGGACCAATCCCCAATTTTTGCCCCAGATTCCTAAATGGCCCCCTCAAGGATTGAACTCACAACCCTGGGTTTAGCAGGTCAATGCTCAAACCACTGAGCTATCCCTCCCCCACTGAGCTATCCCTCCTTCATGTGGTCTGGTGTTCATAATGGAGACTACAGTACTTGGGTTTGGGGCAAGGACTTGGGTAGGTGGGGGTGGGAGAAATAGATGCTTTAGGCAGAAAAGGTAATGCCGGGCTGTGCTTTATCTTTTTGATGTAGCTGTTGCAATCCTGGAAGCCTTGGTAGTGGGGCTCCAATAAAGCTGCACTACTAGGTTACCATGGGCTAGAGCAGGTGTACTGGCTTCTGGCCTCTAACATATCCCACAGGATACTCTAGATTTTGTGATGGGCCTGGTGGCCTTTCACCTGGGGGCATCCCAATACCACATAATAAATTAATGCAAGGGGCTGTATTATCATTTCTAGCAATCTCCTGGTGGGGTAGTCCTTGAGGCCATTCATGGTCAGGGAAGCCCTGCTAGCACTGGGGCACAGAGATTCTGCAGAGGAAGAGAGCATTTGGCCTCTTGTTTATACGCCCCTCCCCGCATGTATCTGAGAGGTTTGGAGGCTGCTTTCAGGAGCTGTTTCCATATCTGGGGGCAAACATCATGGTCTTTCTGCCCCTTTGCTTCACAAAGAGAACCTTAAACCATTTCCTTTTCTTCTGAATCCTACTTCATGAGTTATCTGCTAAGACAGGGCAGTCTTTTACAGCTCTGGAATACTTAATTTATTTTTTGTTGTTGTTTTGTTTTAAATCCATTATTTTCAGTTGCCATTTTCCTTAATCAGCTTAGTTTAAAGATTACTGTTTGTGGTAGTTACTCTAACAGTATGTTAGAAAACTATACTCCCCTACGCTCTCAGTAAAAATGTAGACTACAGGCAATTCCCATAATCTTGGTGCTTAAAGCATTTACTGCCTTAAGCTTTTAATTCTAACAGAAATATTTTTTAATTTCAGGGCAGAAAAGAAATGCTCTTCTGTTCTGAGACAGTGTGAACAATAAGAAACCAACCCTTTTACAGGAGAATAGAGTAGACAGGTCTTTAATTCATTGAAATACACTAAAAATAAAGCATAAAATGTTTGTATTTGTATAGCTATTTTATTGATGTTGATAAAACTGTAGAATAAAATCTGATTTACAAAATTCAAATAATCTAATACTCTGATGCACAGCAAAGGCCTTTCAAAAAGACAGACATTCATAGCTGTCTACTACTGAATTGATGTTTTATAGTGTTACAGTCATCACATTTCAGTATGTTTTAATATATTATGGGCCAGATTGTGACTGCCATACAGTATTTATTTTTATGAGCAGATACTCCCATAACCAGCCCCATTGAAATCATAATTAAACTGTGTCAGTCACCATTATAGCAGTGGACACTTCCTAGGCACTCAGGTGGTGGTATGTCTTACAATAAGTAGCTGGAGACATAATCACTTTGTAAGACATAGTGCCCCTGAACACTGGAGAAAAGCATCCTGGGAACTGCCACTAGTACACCTGATTAACCCTTATAGTCAAAGTTATGCACTCATCTCAGCACAGGAAAGGATGGTGGTGTGAATCTGCTCGATTGTGCCTCCTCCAGGACTGCTTGTGCTATTGGCAGCATTAACAGGCCCATTCTTACCTGATTCCATTAACAGACCTGTTCTTACCTGATTCCATCTTTTACATCGCACATATTCAATATGTTTAGATATATTTGTGTAGATTAAACTAAATTTGAATGATGTTTTTTCTGAGTACAAATAGTTTGGTTAAGGGAGATTGGCTTACTTTATCAAAAGAGTTTGTTATACATTTTCCAAAAGTCCATTCTTTCTAGTTTAAATCAGATGAGAAAACACTCTACGTATTTCTGAGTCCACAAGTGCTGGTTAAATGAGCATTTACATGAGACTAGAAAAATGCTAATCAGTTTTGAAGACCAGTTTTAGATTATCATTGCTTTTTTTCTTATTAATTAATGTTTGTATGGAACTGTACATTTTCAAAGTGCTTTGTAAGTGCTAAATGTTATGAGTTATTAAAATCTTTGCGTTCAGATAATATATTTTAAAAATTAACATATTGCATGTATTTGTGGAATGATATTGCTTCTCTTGTACAGCCAACACCTTTTTTATGTTGTTAGTGAGCTATTAGAAGCTGTTGTGTTTATTGTCATGAATTAGGAGTAAAGTTTTTTAATTTTTTAATTGGAAAAACTAGATAAAAGTCACAAATATTTAACAATTAAAATATACATGTTATTCTATTCATACTGGACCAGTTTAGAAAGTTCATAGTAGATGTTAGTTCAGTCCATCAATGCAAAAAAAGGCCCTAACCCATTATTTTCATTATTCCAGAAGTAATTCCAATTGTGTTCATTGGCTGAAATATAGTTCAAATCCCTCTTAATTAAGGCCTCAAATGAGCAAGTATTTAAGCATATGCTGAACTTTAAATATGTTAAGAGTCTCATTGATATCAGTGCAACTCCCCACATGCTCGAAGTTGGGCATGGGTTTTAAGTAACTTGGTGAATCCTTGCCCAAAATACTTTGGGTTTTCTTATTAGGTAAAGTTAGGTAACGTATTAGGCAGAGTTTTCTTATTAGGTAAAATTTTTTTAAAAATCACATTTTCTTCCTTGGAAATAAGTCCTGGAGATCCTCTGGTGATTGTTGAATAAATGACAGCCAGGCCACAGTTCTATCTCATCTTTAAAGCGAATCCCAGGAAATCCAGTGGTACTTGCTGTAAGGTAGAATGTAGTCACTATTTGAAGGTGGAAAATTCTTTTACGCTTCCTTAGTATGCACTTCCATGCTAAATATAAAGCAGTTATGTCATCTACCAGACCTCTGTTGGTATGTGGGCAAAACTGCTTTAGTAATCCAAAAGAATGGAGAGACAATGTTACATTCCTTAGTCCACAGTCCAGGAGACTTTTATATTAGGGACTGTTAGGTGATATCCAAATACATACCAGCCCGGTCTAGAACTCTGACCAACACTTGCCATTATTTATTTATTTACATATTTGCATTGTGGTAGAGTCCAAAGCCCCTAGAATTCTGGTTCTGTTGTGCTAGGCTCTGTGCAAGCACATATCTATGATTCAGTGCTTGATCCAGAGAGCTTGGGAAGAGGGATGCTGGGGAAGTGATTTGTCTCCAACAGTTCCCCATGTCGGCAGACACTATCAGAAACTGTCTAAGTGGATAAATGGAACTTGCATATCCTTCACCACAAGGTTTAAATATTGATATTTTGAGCTCCAATCTTTCTTCTGCTTGTAACTTGCTTGAAAGGACTTTTTTATTGCTTCTTGAAATTCAAAGACTTTGCAACTGTTAATATTTGCAGAGGCAAAACTTAGTTAAGGCCTGTGAAGTAATGGACTCTTCATTACTGGAACTATGGCTTTTGGGGGAGGGGGGCAAAGGCTTGGCAAAGCACTCAGGACAGGTATAGATGATCTAATACAGGGGTCTCAAACTCAAATTACCACGAGGGCTGCATGAGGACTAGTGCATTGGCCCGAGGGCCGCATCACTGACCCCGCCCCTTCTCCGCCTCCTCCCCTGTGTGCAGGGCTTCCCGCTTCTCTCCCCTCCCTCCCAGAAACTGCTAGCCAGCTGTTCTGGCGGCGGGAACTGCCTGGGGGTAAAAAAAAAATTTTTTTTAAAAATTGGGGAGGGGGGCACAGGGAGCGGGCCATGTGTTTGAGACCCCTGATCTAATAGATCTTTTAGTTTTCTTACTTCACAGGGAAAAAATCAAACTTTTTCATTAATCCAAACTTTCATTAATTTGGATTTAAATCCCCTCTTTTCAGACAGAGAACAGACATGAGCTGAGATTCTCTTCCCCCAATATATACATTACATGCATAAGGAATAATGAAAACCTGTTCCTCTTGATTAATCATTGCAATCATTGCAGATTGCTAAAAAAGAGCTGGGGCTTTACTTTTGCCTTTCAGCACCTGATTAGCTTTGTAGGATGCCTGCAGAGAGTCACTGGATCCCAACTGGGATTTTTTGCTGGTTAGCCATGAGATGGCCAGTTCTAACATAATTTATTGTCCCTTTTTATAGTTATGAATGATTCAGTGTAGACCATACAAATTGAATTGTAATGTGCATTTCTGTTACTTGGTTTTGCAGGGAAGGGGATGAAAGTAGCTGAACATTCTCAACAGATTTTCGGTGACTTTGGGGAGGGGGGCGGCTGGTATCTACCTGCATCCATCTCTTATTTTGTGTAAGAATGTCCTTTACAAAGTCTCTCAGGGCTAAAAGTGTTTTGAGGAACACTGCTATGGGACTGACACACTGTGTGGCATTACCCCTTGGAAAAACCCATGAAGATAAATGTAGATCTTGTAAGCATTATTTCCTGTGGCTCTTTCCCTACTGGCAAACCCCCTCAGATTGAGGATAAGACACGTACGGTGGTATTAGAGATGGAGCCATTGTACCAGGGAGCAAAGTACTTTGTCTTTTGTACCGATCTCTTTGCTTTCTGCAGATGTCTTGAGATCTGTAGGATTTCGCACAGATATTGGGATAGCAGTGGGGCTTAGAGGGCCATGACTTCTGCTCACCCATAGATATGAAAACATTGCATGCTGAATAGATGTAAACTTGGGGATTTTGCCCTCCTGCCAAATTTTATGTGGGAGAGCATGATTGTCCTAGTATAAATTACTTATCATTCTCTATTTACTATGTAGCTGATATATACAATCAAGGTTTCACTTTCTAAGGTCTCACTTTCAAAGATGTCTGTTTAGTTGCCGGGACTTTGGCTTGAGTTCCCTCTTTTATATCACCTCCGTCTTCAGATTTTTTCTGGATCAAACAATATTTCATTGTCCCCCAGAGTTTATTCCAAAGGACAATAGACTTTCATATTAATTAAACAATTGTTCTACTGACCCTAGGCCTAGTGCCTTCTCCCTCACAGGGGGAAAAGTTTTCTGTTCTGTACATAATGTGACTGATTAAATTTTACCCCCTCATGCACAACCAGTAAGAGAACCCGTGCTGCTTTTCATCTGCTTCCAACAAGAGAAAACAGCATGCCATGCTTCCATTGCCTGCTAAATATATGATTGCATCCAGTTGGTTTAAGACTACCCGAAGGTTTCATCTGCATCCTGACAAATATTACTCCTTCCATACAGCAGCATTTCAACCTTGTACTTGGAGAGATGAGGCACTGGCCTCCCTGATCTGTAAAGTAACCACCTGGTCCTCCCCCTACACATTTATTTGCTATTGTCAGTTGGACCTGTAGTAGACTCTGAATTCAGAACAACTGTCATGCGAGCTACACTGAAGCTGCTTTTCTAGAGCATTTATTAACAGCTACACTTCTGATAGTCAATGCTTTCAGCTGATCACATGGGAGGAAAGGGCATGTGACAAGGGAGACTCTCAGATTATCCAGTTTATTCTCGCCTGCATTCTCTGCCATATCCCCTCATGCAATGTTGCTTAGAATAGCCAATTTGTTCTTCTCTTTACTTATTCTGTAGCTTATTTCTTGAGTTGAGTTCAGAGTTTCTCTGAAGAGCAGGACTGGGGGAGTTGGCTGACAGATCTAATCTTCCATTTTCTGTTTGGTGGAGCTATAATGCTGATAGTCAGGGTTATTGCCATGTAGGATAAAATAACAGAGATAAATGACAAACCAAATTTCCTGGTAGCACCCTTTCCTTATTCTATGTTATAATGTATTCAATTTTACTTTTGTTTAACCATTAGCTTTTAAAGATACAAACTATATTTAATACACAAATGCCTGGCTGGTCTAAAATATTTATCTTGTATTCTTAACTTGGATAAAAAGAAATTAACAATATCTCTTCATTTTAAAGTACTATACTATGTGTTGTAAGCAATTACCATTTAAAAAAGAACTAATACAGCTCTTCAGATCAGAACATCAATAAAGCATCCAAATATTTATTACTTGTAATCAAATTTTGCGGCATTTTCAATCATATGCCTGGTGTGCACTAATTTCTCAATGCTCCTATTTATAAATAAGTACCCATTATTATTAACAAGGATCTTCATTAAAGAGTTCCCCAAACAATTGGTGAGCACCATTGATAATCTGTTGCCATCAAGTGTTATTAAGAATAATTAAGAGAATTATGGAGCTCTAATGGAAAGTTTAAAGGAAAGTCTTGTCTTCAAATGGAAGAGAAATTGAGGGTTAGGGGAACAATTTTGAAACCATAATATTTTAACTACTTCCCAGCTGGAATTTCATTGCCACTGTCATGCTTCTATGTTCCATTGAGAAAAATGCAATTGTTAGAAGGTATGTGATTAGCACAGATGACCATGCATATACTAGAAGTGTTCAGCAACAGATAGAAAGTTTTGTCAGATAGCTGAAAATCGTAGTTCTTTAGTCACACAACTTAAGCTCTCAAAACAAATTTGAAATGCCCTCAAGATTTTTCATATAAAATCACAAACAACAAAGGGGTTGTGTCTCTTCCTGTCTTGTAACCCTGGGTGCTGCTGTGTTGTGAAGCTTTTTCTCATAGCCCTGACACCAGCATCCTGCTCGTAGTACAATGGCCTCACCCTTGCTTCCTAATGACACCAGTAGCCATTCCAGTCCCAAGGCTCCCCCAACGCATTTTCCCTGCAGTTTCCAGTCCCTCTCACTGGACCCTCACAGAAGTTAAGTTTGCTGCCTCCAAAGAGACAAAGTGCACACACTAGCCTGGTAGTGTAGCTGAGGATTTTACTCAGGCAACCTTAAGTCTGCACCCATAGTGCCACCCTTACAACAATCAAACTGCTAGACCTTGCTCTTAATTGTAATGACCTTCTGTGGGGACAGAGAGAAGGTTATTGAGTGAATATTAACTGCATCACCATAATAGAAAAGCTCAGAACATTCAAAAGAAAGTGCATCTTTACTTCCAATGTCAAGGAATTTTAATTTGTGTGTGCTTTCAGAAAAATACAATGTTCTCCTGGGCGTTTTGGCTGAAGTAAGTGATGGATGGATTCTTTCAGTTTTAACTCCTGATTAGTACAGTATTAAGCTTGTCTGGGAATTTCTTTTAGTTTGTATAAAAGTTTTCAAATTACTCAGGGAGAGAAATCCCTGGAGACTTCTTGAAAGCTGCATAGAGATTCTAAGCCTCAGATCTTGCAAAGCATTCAGGAATGTACCCCATTTTTTTCTCAGACAGCTTCTTTCCTTTGTATGTGACTTCTTTCCTCCTGCTCCCCATATAGGACACATATCCCCCATGTGGCTTTCCCTCTTCTGTTCTTTCTAGACCACATCCACCTATACCCCAAGTGGTATCTCCTGCCAGTCATTCTCTCCATGTTGCTTATACATGCTCATAAATCACCTCTGGGGCTATGTGCTTTTTGCAAAGCGTGCATAAAATGATGCTTATATATTATTCTGACATCAGACTGTTCATGTACTATCAAACTGATGAGTATTCTATGCTTCTATCCCGTATATTCTATACACTTCAAAATATAGATGTGTATTTGCTTAAAATATACATGCCATTTTTAAGCATCTGTGTGTATTTGTATTCTCATAATCATACCTTTTAAATACTTCCATAATTCCTGTGTTATCTTCTTTAGACCTGTGAAAGGTATGTCTGCTTATTAGGGACTCTCCGAAAAGTAAAGTTTAACATTTGTATGTGATCTATTTAAGAGATAGGAACCAAAAATATAATTTTTTAAAAAAATGAGTAACAAGAAGAGTAAAGGATTTCAGCATGATAGGTAAATCAATGAACTCACAAACAGTGGTCTGGTACCTCTGACAGTTCTTGATTTATTTATATATATTACTTCATCTATCATCTATTTCACAATCAGAAAATCATACCATAGTTTATTGCTCCAAGATTATGAGCCAAATTCTCTGGTGTAAATATGCAAAACTTCATTTAATTCTATGGTTCTACACTCAGTTTACACTAGCAGAGAATTTGGCCCTATGTCTGTGTAATAGGATAGTTTTGTTTCTTTAAGGGCTGTAGGGGCTGGAACCGGCCAGCCTTGTTCTAAGGCAGAACCCCTTTAAGAACCAGTGTTTGGGACTGATAGGTTACAGGTTGTATTTATCAGCCCCAGCAAGGAAGGGGTCTGACTGCTTGCTCCCTGGGTAGTATCTAAAGGAGTGCTCCTGGCTCAGCAGGGGGAGCTGGAAACAGGTGAGATACCCAGGGAGGCTCTCATGTAACAGTGAGCAAATGAGTGCTGCAGGGAGTAGGAAGGCTTCTGCAGGGTCAAGTGAAAGAACCCAGTTAATATATGACGCGGGATGGCCTGCAGAGTATAATCCTGCAGGCTAGAAAAGAGAAGGAAGCAGAAAGGCTCATGTTGACTTCCAGAGAGGGGGCCAATGGAGTTTAAGAGCTACAGGGAGTGAGAAGGATATGATAGAGATCTGAGCTAGTGTTAAAAAGCCTTATTTTGAAGAAATAAAACTCTGAAGCCCTGAAGAAAGGGGACTTGAAATACAGAGGATGGAGAGTGTTCTTTGGTACTGGGACTGGTGAGTTAGTCCACATTCCCTACTAGTAATATTAGTTAATCCTCTTTCTCTGGAACTTAATTTCCAGTGTGTAACCAATGGATTCCTTGCTGTGGTAAGCATTTGGTCAGTAAAACTTCTGCCTTTTAAAATACCCCTTACCACGTCTCTGCCAGTCCTAATAGCTTCCTGGACACCTTCATTGCAGCCATGCATTTAATTATTTTAAACTACTTCTTAGAGGTTATGACAAACAAAAGAGGTCACATAATTAAATCTATTTTAAAATTACACAGCAGTGCTTTAGAGCAAACATCACAGGCAAACTTTCAGTAAAGTATTTTTGCTGATCATTAAAATTAGAGCTGTCTAGCAATTAAAAAAATTAATCGCAATTAATAACGCTGTTAAAAATAGAATACCATTTAAATATTTGTGGATGTTTTCTACATTTTCAAATATATTGATTTCAGTTACAACACAGACTACAAAGTGTACAGTGCTCACTTTATTTTTATTACAAATATTTCCACTGTAAAAATGATAGTGAGCACTGTACACGTATTCTGATTTGTAATTGAAATCAATATATCTGAAAATGTAGAAAAACATTCAAAAATATTTAATACATTTCAATTGGCACTCTATTGCTTACCAGTGCAATTAAACTGCAATTAATGATGATTTTTTTAATTGTGATTAATATTTTTGAGTTAATGATGTGAGTTAACTGCGATTAATCGACAGCCCTAATTAAAATTTATAGCTGCATAAAGTACAGTTTCTTTTACTGTCAAAATATAATCCAGATATAAATGTAGGAAATATTTTCCAAATTTTATGCCGTTAATATAGAGATTATCTTATTGGTTTTTTTCTTCGTCGAAATATATAACTCTTTGAAGATGAACTGCAAAGCGCAAAAAAAAAAGTTCCTGTTTTGTCTTTGAAGCATTCAGATGGCACCATAAGTATTAGTATTAAGTTTTAAAAATATATATATGCTGGCTTTTTAAACACATAAAATATAAAATCTTGACTCTTTTTCCTGGAGGACTCTTCAGAGGACTGGACAGGTATTGGGATTATGACATCAGGGGAGTTAAATCAATGGAACCTGAGCAGTTGGGTGAAGGGGAAGAATTATTGAATCATACTGTGTAGAACTCTTTGTGGTATCTTTTGTGTGTGTTTTTTTTGTTAATACCTATTTAATTCAGATCAGAAATGAGGATATTCATGGCTGAACCCAGCAACTGCCTCCTCCATCAGTACTGTTTTGGTGACTTTCTTGGTATGGACATATTATTAGGATGGAACACCAATAAATTATGAAGCATGTTTACCAAGGGATGCCACTACATGACCGATGATCCTGTGGTCACCAAAGGTTTTGGTGATGCAATAAGATCATCTATCATGGACATAAACTGAATATCCAGCTAGTTACCTTAAGGACTTAGCTAGACATAAATTCAGTGGCATTCGATCTGCAAGGAGGCTATGTCCCTCTAAGACTTATTACAAGGTTTATGATAATTACTTACTTCAAACACCTGACAGACACTTGAAACTCTATGAAAGGTTCAAACCTGATTTTTTTTTCAATTGAGGGTGAAAGCTCCCACACCTTTAGAGATTCTTCCAGTAAAAACAAGCAAGTTAAGATAAAACAAGTACAGTAACTCCTCACTTAAAGTCGTCCCGGTTAACGTTGTTTCGTTCTTACGTTGCTGATCAATTAGGAAACATGCTCGTTTACAGTTGTGAAATGTCATTTGCAGGCTATAAATGGCAGTTTAGCTGTCCCTTCCCCCACTGTCATGTGCTGCTCTCTGAGACTCCTGCCTGCTTGCTGTGTCGGGGGAGGGGAAGAAGAGGGGGGCTAATGTCCCTCTGCACCTTGTTTACCCCATCTTCCATAGAGCACGGGGGACACATGAGGGTAGGGAGCTGCTGCCGTAGGCAGAAGCTGCAGCTGCGGGCTTGCTGATCTAATTAACAAGGCAGTGTAGTCTGAACCCACTCTTGATACCTAATTGGAAATGTGCATCTCTATCTCTGAAACACATCTCTGCCCTCCTTCCTTTCCTGCTGGCTTGTAGAGTGTGAGAGTTAACCCTTGAGGGCTCAGTGGAGTGCTAGTTCATGGTGAAAAACATTTCCCTGGAACCTAACCCCCTTATTTACATTAATTATTGTGAGGAAATTGGATTCATTTAACATCGTTTCACTTAAAGTCGCATTTTTCAGGAACATAACTACAACGTTAAGTGAGGAGCTACTGTAGAAGAAAAAATGACTTTTTAAAAGATTGCTTCATACATAATCAAGAAGCAATAAAGGGAACAAGTTTTAGTCCACAGTCCCACAGCGGGTTTGAGAGAGACAGAGATGAGCTCAAATCTTCTGAATCCCAGTCCAGTCCTGTTACCAGAAGCCAATCCTTCTCTTCTTTGCCCTTTGGCCATCTTTCATTCTTTATAGTCCATGGAGGGATGCGTTCTGTGCTTGTGTCTTCAGTCAAACTTGTCATGGGACTCTATGACCTGGAGATGTTCTTTTTGGGTGGGGGTATGGATGATTATTATTTAGGAACTGTTGCTTAGGGTGTCCTTTATTAAACTGTGATGTTCTGATTATAAACCTAGGGCCCTATCATAGCATGGCCCATAGGAGTCAGTTTGTCAGCAGAACATACAGGAAATGGCTTTGTTGGTGCCAGGAAGAGTTTGTTTACATCTCCCTGCTGGTGGACTTCCTTCTACTCAGTGCTAGCTGCTCTCCACCAGTGAACGTGGGGAATCTGCACTCGTCCTCCCAACCCCTGGTGGAGTTTCTCTCAAAGACCAGGATTTTGGTGCTCTGGAGCAGGTGCATTCACTCCTATTTGTGCACCCTTTTAGGAGCGGCCACAATCTTGACTTAATTTAGCTCTTCATTTTGTTACTTCTTTTTACATATTTTCAATGTCAGTAATGCAAATAGCAGCTTTGTTTTACTAAAATAAATACTGATGGGGATCATGGCCTTTAACTCCTCTTTGTAGTTGGAGGGAAAAAAATATCCTCCAAATGAAATCTTTATTGATGTACTGGATCATAGGTAGTCTTAGAAGCAGGTAAAGCTATCGTTTTGGCTGAATGGGTGTGATAGGGAAGCAGACAATGAATGACAGAGGATATGTGTTATATGTTTGTTCTTTAATTTATAAAATGTTACCAAAACCGAAGGGACGTGGGTGGGTGTGTAAAAGCAAACAAAACCTTTAAAAACCATTATTTATATTATAATTAATAGAAACAGATGACTTCCCTAAAACAAACTAATTGCTGACCTACTAACTTTACCCCTTCAGGCAACAGCCTGGGAGATTTCTTGCATACTTTGTTAAAGGTCAGCAAACTCTGGGTCTTGGACTAGCCGTGGAAGGAAATTCCAGAGTTGAAAATCTTCCACTGAGGAACACTTCCACCAGCCCCTGAATATTTAAAGCTGTTGATTATTAGTTGAAGCACCACAGCTGGTCTCAAAGGCTGTTGTAGTACATTTGGGAACACCTCTCATATCCTGGACTCAGACTGAATAGGACTTTAGATTGCAGTCAATGCCTTGAATTTCAGTCAGAAATTAATAATGAGAGTGCAAATCTTGGAGAGCTGATGTGATGTGTTGCCTGTGAGTAGCCTCACTTCAGAGAGGCAGACACATTTTACCTCCGCTGTAATCTCCAAGTGGTCTTCATGGGAAACCCTGTGGAGAGCATGTTATAGCAATCCAATATGTGTCACAAAAGGTAGAACTGAGAGAGAGATGAGGATTTGGGGGCAGGACAGATTTGACTACTAGCTCTTTCTGAGATGCCCAAAACAAGCAGAGGTCCAAAAATATCCAAAAGTTGCAAACCCTGGGGAAAGAATGAATAAAATCCCCTCAGTAGTTGGGGTAGAATCCAGTGCTATATTATCAAACTGCTCCTCAATTCACAAACCTTCTCTCCACATTATAATTTCAGATAAATGCCAGCCACATATCTCTCATACCCACTGATTGAAGATTTTAATCTAGTAGGTTGAAAAATTCAACCCTTTCATTTTTTAAAAATCAGCTTGTAAACCCGCCTGAAAACAGGATTGAACATATATTTGTGACTAACTGAAAACATAAAGGACAATACACATGCTTTCCGTTTATGTAAGTCTATAGGTTGACAAAGAGAGAGAGAGAGAGAGAGGAAACTAGGAGAGATTATTAGTCTATCCATTCTATGCATTTGAACATCATGTTACCTTAACTAGGAACTTAATGGAGACTTCGGTGGACTTTGGATCAGACCCCTGAGGACCATGTTTTGTGATCATTATCATTCCAGTGTGAATTTTGTATGAGAGACCATGAACAGCCCCATCATTCACAGCATGATAATTTTCATGCTCCTCATCACTGATTAACTAACTGACAAAAAATTTTAGAAATATGACTGTCACCACATTCTAAAATGTGATTATGGATTCTGACTTATTACTGTTCAAGGGATGTATGTGTCTTAACTGTGCACATTATAAAAACTATGGTGACTGGTTAATAGAATTATCCATGGCAGATGCAGTCAAAGATAGTGCTGTGGCAAGAACATTTTACTCATAGGATCTTGTAAAGTAATTGGGAAAATAAAAGGAATTGCTTTTTGCTTCCACATTTATAGATTGAATTTATGAAGCAGTTCACGTCTGAGGTCAAAACATGCAGATTAATTAGCCGTAGTATGTGTTTTGACAGTAACAAAATTCAGAAGACAGAGCCAGCTCAAGGCTATAATATGATGTCACACATACAAGACTGTATAAAAAGCTATTAATGTAGTATAGCTAGATATTCATAATATCTCAGTAAATTATAAGCTGACAGCATCTGTTTCTTTGATGTCATTCTCAGCATTTCTGTCGGTCAGATTCTCAAGTCCCATATGGTATTCTCTGTGTGTATACCATAGAGCATTTTCAAATATTAATAATGCAAACCTGTCTACCACTAAGAAATGGAAGATATTGCCAAGCTTGTGAAAAAGGATTTTGCAGAAAGACACAAGAAAAGCTTTCCTTTTCCAACCAACTGTGTACAAAGAATAATTGGAATTAGATGCTCATTGAGCCTGGGATCAAAACAAAATCCTCTCCCCTCTTATGCTGGATATGAGAAGGATATTTTAAAAATATTTTAAGCCTCTTCAAATGGTCAATTAGTATAATTATATCAATTGATTTAGAAAATCAAATTTTGATTCTAACTAAAAATAGGGGAAATAGAAATCTGAATGTTTGCATACACCACTGAAGTTAACAGCCAGTCAGTATTTCTGTTATTAATATGGGCTAAGCAACATTTTGGCCATTTTAACTTACTACTGCTCACTCTGAGGATTAGGCCATTAACTCTCATAAAAATAAACACCAAGAAATGATTATAGTGTAAAGGTTTGGTTTTAATTCAGATATCTGAGGGCATTCTGAATGACAGCTGCTGAGTGAGAGGGTGAATTCCATATATGAGGGTGCACAAAGTAACTAAATTAGGTAATGGAGACTGGAAAATTCTTGTCATTGTGAACTAAACTACCTTTGAATTTATGAACATCCTTTTCTCTTTACTTAGGGGAATAATCACATTATCAGATGTGTTTGGGATCCTGTGAGCAAGAGCTAATTTTTTGCTTTCAAAGTTGTTAGTGTCTTTGTCTTTACCTTTAGTCACTTTGAGTTAAATGTGCCCAAAAAACAAACCAGGAGTCTAAATTTCTTCTATACCAGGTATATCTCAAAGGGGAAATAAAAAAGAACATAAATTATCTTATACTATGTCAATGAAAATGGATATGCATATATAGCTGGATTTCAAAACCCAAGTACTCTGGTCGCAAATTGGTAATTGTGTGTAGATATCAGTGAGTGGTTTTTGCTAAAAAATTTCAGATGTCATTTTAAGTATCCAACTGTTCTGGAAATCCAGTCGTGGTTACGTGCACAGGCAGAGAGTTGTGTGGTCATCTGAATGCACTCGGAGAAATGTTTGTGCATGTAACTATGATATTCAGAAAGACTTGTGGAGATTTATTTGTCCTTGATGTGTTGATGTTGGATTAGTTTGGTGTTGCTCTAGGTCTATGTGTATATTTTGTGACTAAATAACCTGCTTCATTGATGGATGCTGAAGAATTTACAATGTCTTCTTTTATTTTGTACCCAGGTAATTTCAATTGTAGGAATGTTCCCACTACTAATTTTTGCATTTTATCAAGTACAGTTTCTGTTTTACTGATATGGCACCATGAATAACGGCCCAGTGCCTAGCCACTGCCCTTCACTGACCTAATATTTCCATGCTTGATATCATCTCCCAAATGTGAAAATCTCTGTGAGGAAACTGTCCCCATGGATGGTCATGCTGCATTGCCCCAAAATGTGTACCCTCTTCCTAGTACACAGGGTCACTTTGCAATCGGCTCACTTGCAGTCAGCTCACTTTTTGAAAACCCTTGGGCTCAGAAATTCTCCTTGCATATCTGATTAGTCATCTGCACAGATCTGTCCTGGTCACAGTACATAAGATACCTCTTTTCCAAATGCTTACAAAAATGAGTAACATATACTAGTAGCCTTCTCCTGAACAATGTTAAATAAAGGGAAAAAAACATGGCCCAGGACCATGGAAAATGCTTCATATAAAGTAGTAAACCATTAAAAATATGTAATCATTGAAGTGTTTTAATGTGGACACTTGTCTTGAAACTGAACCAGTAGCGGGACATTAACTACTGAAGGGGAGAAGGTAAGCCTTATTCATAGGACGCTTCAACAAGTTTGGGTACAGAAAACATTAGCTCCACCCACTTCATGTGGATGTAGATCGCTAGGTGACTGCACACAAGCAAAAAATAATGCACCTTGTTTCCCAGTTTATAAACAATTATTGGGATTCTGATTCTGATTCTCAGATAGTATAAATCAGCATAGAAGCTACATGGACTTATACTAGCTGAGAAGCTGGCTCATTGTGTAGAGAGTGTGGTTTCCCTCACTCTATCAGCAAGAAGTAAAAAGTTTTGATTAAATGACTAGAACCTAAGATGACATGCACATGCTTTCATTTTTGTTTCATATTGGAGATGTTGAAAGTAGTTTGTGCAAAGAGAAGGAAATCTAAAGCAAGATTTAGGCTATTTCAGCAAGTAACAGAGAGGGTAATTTGATAGCCAATAAAGAAAATACATGACTCCTGTTTTCTTGCTCAAGCAAGTAAATATTCTGTTTTCAGAAAATCATGAAGCATATATGTGGGGTGGGGAAGCAAGTGAGATTTCTCATTTTTTTCTGTTAGTTTAAATTTTTTGGGTACATTTTTTGTATTTCGGAGCAAGAGCAGTTCTAAAGTGATGGTTGTGCAAATAACATTGCTTGCATATAAGATTACAGGTTCGGAAAATATGCCTATTGTATGATGACAGATTCTGCAGGATTTTCCTATTTCTTATTTTAAGTACTTTTTGCTGACTGGGTGTTCCTAACAGTCTTAACATTCCTGATCCCTGCCCATTCCTCCCTTTTTGGCTGGTTGTCCTATTCATTAATATGGTATGAAGAAAACTACAGACTAGGACAAAAATCATTGTTTTCAAAGGGGAGTACTAGGTCAGATGCAAAGGAAAATATTTAGGATGTTTCAAGTATAGGGTCAAATTTTCACAAACTTGAGGCTTGTTGGATCTGCAAAAATAAATGCAAACACAAAGTAGATTTTTGCATACAGATTTGATAGATGTTTATAAATATGGATATTTGCATGTGGAAGTACCTTATACACTTACACTTACTAGCTTCTGTTTGCACATGGGCCTTAACTATTAGAACATTTAGTCCACAGATTTTGGGTTTGGGTTTTTTTTTTTTTTTTTTACCTTCCTGGAGAGGGAGAGACAGGTCTGAGACTCAAACCTTAAGAGTAAACCAAAGAGTTAGATGTCCAATTCACTTCCAATATCTTCAGATGATTTATAACTGCTTTTTTTCTTCATGCAACCAAGACTTGTTGGAATGAAGAAGGTATTTTTCAAAAAGTACAAACCTTTTCTACATTGTGCTGTCCATAGTCAGTCACCTGACCTTGGTTGACACTGTGTATGCTCGTGTGTTTTTGTTCACTGCAAAGCAACTAAAACTGTTTACTCGGTTGCATTATTTGATTTACAGAATATCCCGACAGTGCCTTGTTTTATGAGATTATCTTTTTTCTGATGAATTATTCCATGAATTGCTACTGTGTGTTGTTAAAGTGAGTTAAAATAATTAAAAACCTGTTGTGGCTAACTGGCTCCTTCCATTCATGCTCTGGCTTTTAGGCCTGAAGTATGTGTTGTTCCAAAATGGGAAGGGGGTGGGTGGGCGTTGTATTAATTTAGGTGGAATATATGGGCCAAAGGAGTTAGCATAACCCAGTCACTGTCTAACATTAAACAGTATTAAACAAGGCTCAGGGTTTGGTATATAGAGACCCTAGCCTTCTTAGTACGATGGCAAACACACCATCAAAAATCCTTTTAACCTTTCATTAAAGATAAAGAAGAGGGAAAACAGTGAAAACATTTGAAATGTAAAGTATTAAATGAGGCTTTCATTTTAGCAGCGCCCCTTATTCCCTTTTCCGTTAGCCAGGAGAGAATTTTTAGAAGAGAAAACTCCCTTGAGGGACAGTCTCTTAGTTGATATCAAAGATGGTACTAACTGCCCTTTTTGGGGAAAGAGAAGATATTAGTTAAGATGGGCTGGAGCTGCTGCTGCTGTTAAAGTCCAGTCCACTTGCATCCTAGGTGGTGTTTGGGAGTCCGCTGAAGCTGGTTGAGGTGGCAGTGTCATCTGGGTCCCTCTCTCTGGCCTGGCTGGTCAGGACATCTCTCAAGATCAGTTGGACAATGGCTTAGCGTTCTGGGAGACAGTGGAGGTGGCAGCAATGATGGTGCAGCTTGCTCCAGTAGCCCCCTTTCCTCCTGAAGTCTCTTGCTTTAAGGATAGACAAAGGGAGTGCTGGGCAGAATAGTCTATCCCACTATTTTGTCCATCAGTTAAGCATAGTTTTCGATGCACCCATTTTGATTGATTTCTGATTCCATGCTTTTCTTTCTTATCAAGAATGATCTCAACTCACTCCTTGAGTTATATCCGTGGGTCTTTTTGTTTGGACTAATTTAGTCTTTCTGCCTCCCTTTCATACCTTTTCCCATCAACATTTGTTGTAGATTATTGTGCATCTTATGAACCTTCACTCACTTGTTAAAGTTGAACTCACAATTAGAGTAAATTTGTTGGCCCACTTATCACAACAGCTGTACTGAATTAAAAAAATGGATGGTGTTAGAGTACATTTGTAAAGCTCTTCTGACTGTGGCTTTCTGGTATTACAAAGGCTTTCACCTTTCACTCCCATGTCTGGGCACTTTGAAGCACCATTTAACATTGGCATCACCCAAACAGATCCTAGGAGCACTTTGTCAGAAGACAGGCAGGAGACCTGTTATAACTATATAATGATGATAATCATGTTTAGATACTGACGTGTCTTTGGAATCCAAGCTGGTTAGTACAGATATTGTAAAGAATGCCTGTGCAGAAATGTGATACAAAGAGCAGCTGGTCCACGTGCTGTTAAATTGGTATTTACTGCTGTGCTCATTCTTCAATCATCTTTAATCAGACTTGGAATAATAAATTACTGTAATAATTTTTGTAAACTTAGCTTTCTCGATTTTAAGCAGATTAGAACAGTGGTTTTTAACCTTTTTTCATTTGCGGACTCCTAACATTTTTTGGAAATCTTAGACATAGTCTGTGAACCTCCAGGGGTCTGCGGACCACAGGTTGAAAACCCCTGGATTTCAACATCCATATGGGGTGGGGGAGAAAAGAAATATATGCACCTTAGCAGTAAGGTGAACTAGTTCAGGGTTTCTCAACCTCTGGGTCGCAACCCAAATTTGGATCACCAGAATGTTTCAAAAGTTTGGGTGGGAGGCTGGGGTGCGGAGAATTCAGTCCTGCCCCTGGGCTGGGTGGTGGAGGCCCTAGGGGGTTGCAGAGCCCACCCTGCACTTACTCCGCAGTGGCAGCTCTGGTCCCACAGCACTGGCTAGGCTTGGCTACCCACTCTGGGGTTTCCAGCCTGCTGCACGAGGTTGCTGTGCCACTCAGATTTGACCCCGCTGCCCATCCATCATGATGATGGAGAGCTGGCTGGGCCAAATTTGATTGAGTAGTGTTGTGACCCCATGTACCTGGTCACAATGCCACACTCACAAATTTGGCCTGTTTGGCGCTGGTTTGTGGGTTATGTGAAGGGGCAAATAACACTTGCCTATTCACTTTCTCCACGCCATTCATGATTTTATAAACCTCTATGATATCTCTCTTTGTCATCTCTTTTCCAAACTGAGCAGTCCCAATCTTTTTAATAACTCCTTGTATGGAAGCTATTCCATACCTGTAATAATTTTTGCAGCCCTTCTCTGTATTTTTTCCAGTTCTAATATATCTTTCTTTAGATGGGGGTACCACAACTGCATGCAGTATTCAAGATGTTGTCATATGATGGATTTATATAGTGACATTATGATATTTTATGTCTTATTATCTATTCCTTTCTCAATGAAAGGACATTCTGTTCTGGTCCCAACATTCTGTTCGCTTTTTTGGCCGCCACTGCACACTGAGGGGATGTTTTCAGAGAACCATCCACAAAGACTCTAAGATCTTTCTTGAGTGGTAACAGCTAATTTAGACCCCTCATTTTGTACGTGTTGTTGGGATTATGTTTTCAAATGTGCATTACTTAGCATTTATGAACATTGAATTTCATCTGCCATTTTGTTGCCCACTCACTCAGTTTTGTGAGATCCCTTTGTAACTCTTTGCAGTCAGCTTTGGATTTAACTGTCTTGAGTAATTTTGTATCACTTGCAAACATTGCCACCTCACTGCTTACCCCTTTTTACAGATCATTTATGAATATGTTGAACAGTACTGCTATTTATCTCTTTCCACTGTGAAAACTGACCATTTATTCCTATCCTTTGTTTCCTATCTTTTAATCAGTTACTGATCCATGAGAGGACTTTCCCTTGTATCCTGTGACTGCCTACTTTGCTTAAAAGCCCTTGGTGAGGGACTTTGTCAAAGGCTTTCTGAAAGTCAAAGTACACTATATGTGCTAAAACATCTTTGACCATATGTTTGTTGACACCCTCAAAGAATTGTAATAGATTGGTGAGACATGATTTCCCTGTACAAAATGTATATTGACTCTTCTCCAACAAATCATATTCATCTCCCCACTGATTGTTTGGAAGGCTTTTTGCTTTTGATGTACTTAAACTAACAGCAAATATATTTTTTGTTTGTCTTTTGTGAATTCCTTTTCACATTTTTTTTAACCTGCCTAATTATACCTTTACACTTGACTTGCCAGAGTTTATGCTCATTTCAGTTTCCTCGTTAGGTTTTTAAAGGATGTCTTTTTTGTCTCTGACTGCCTTTTTTACTCTCCTCAGCCTTGGTGGCACTTCTGGTACATCTAGTGACAGAAGAAAGAGTGACCAAAATGCTGCTTACATAAAATTATAGGTTCAAGATGATTTCTTGTCTCTTTCTACTCAAAAATATTATTTGTCCACCTGGATGGTGGATGTCCTTTCATAGTAGTAACACCTTTGAATGCTAAAATGATCGCCATTTTGGGGGTCAGGAAGGAATTTTCCTCCAGGGTAGATTGGCAGACGCCCTGGAGGTTTTTTTGCCTTCCTCTGCAGCATGGGGCATGGGTCACTTGCTGGAGGATTCTTTGCATCTTGAAGTCTTTAAACCATGATTTGAGGACTTCAATAGCTGAGACACAGGTGAGAGGATTATTGCAGGGGTGGGTAGGTGAGATTCTGTGGCCTGCATTGTGCAGGAGGTCAGACTAGATGATCATAATGGTCCCCTCTGAACTTAAAGTCTATGAGGCTGAGTTTAACTGTCTGAGAAGTAATATTAAGGCCTAAAAAGACTGACTTATGCTTTGTTGGAGTTATTAATCTCCTGGAATATATTTAGAGGCTGACACCCTGTCACAGGGCAAGTATACCTCATCACCCTTTCGGGTGTGCGAGGGAAGGGCATAGTAGGCTGGCGGCTAAGTGCAAATGGCCACCCTTAGCCTGAGGGCAGTATGGCCTAATGGCCAGAGTCAATATGGCCACCCACCTCTGGAGGGCTGTGGGGGCTAGTGGTCAGAGTCAATATGGCTTCCCTCTTAATCAGGACTGTGTGGCCGCCTAGCCAGTGGGAAAGGGGCCTGTCACCAAATGGTGGCTGGTGGCCTGGGTAGGGAGACCCAGGCCCTCCCGGCTCACTGAGTCCCAATCCAGGACCCTGATAGCGGTGAATGGATTCACCACTATGTCATCAGGGATCCATCTGAAACACGCTGCCTTTGTCCTGGTTCCACAATCAGATCAGTGTCTAAGTTCCCTTAGGTTACTCCCAACCCAATTTTCCAGCGTTGCTGTACACAAGTCTCCTGGCTCTCTGGGGTTGTCAGCTTGCAAAGCTCCCAATGACTTTGTCTGTTCTTGGGCTTCAGCGGGCAGCTGGGTATCTACCTGGATCTTGGCATGCGTGGCCTCCGCAATCTGGAACTCCAGCAGCTCCCAGGAGGGATCCTGCAATATGTGTCCTCTCTCCTCAGCAGTCAACCCTGACTGAGCTGGGCTGCTCCCTTTTATACTGAGGCTTCAGTTGGAGTATGCCCAACAGTGGTGATGGGGCTAATATGGGATTAACCCCTTTTTGTCCAATCCGGGGCATGTACATCTCGTCGTCCATTCATTTTATCTTCCAACGCTCCAGTGTACTGTATCTGCAGTGCTTTCAGACAGATTTTGAGATTTTTCAAAAGATGTGAAGGAGTAACTAAGTAGCAGTGGGCCTCTGATATCCCCCATCTAACACAGCATAAAATATAGCAGGTATAGTAGCTGGGACCCTGGCAGCCAGTATTGTGGTTTGCATATTGATTTCATTGAGCTGGTGTTCAGAGAAAGTTATTTTTCATTACTTTACAAATTGTATTCACTTTGAAATTGTAAAGAACTATCTACCAGAGCTTGAAAGAAGCATTCTAAAGTCCTAATTGGAAAAAGCACTTAGTATATGTGGAAGTCCCAGTAACTTCAGTGGGACTTTAAACAATTGCTTAAATGTCCTTCCTAAATCGAATTGCTTTCCTAAATCAGTGCCTAAATGATTTAGTGCTCTGAAGCAAACACAGCATGATGTGTTGTAATTATGTCAGATTTTACAAATTAAATAGGGTAATACTAGCTCAGTGTTAGAATAGCAATCTTTGAAGGAACGCCTAAGCAATGACTGCTGGAGGTGGTATTGGTTATACAGTAGGAATCACTTTCCCATAGAGTCAATACTCAATTAATAACACTGTTTCTGGTGATGTAAGACTGAGGAAATGATATATATCTGAGGTCCTGCCCACTTGTGTCATGAAATCTTTAAACACATTTTGTAATAGCTCCAGTATGCTGGTTTGAATTTCGACTTAGGTAACTAAACTCATACTCTACCTACTTAACATTCCCCCCTGAAATTCCAGCAGGGTAGAATATTGTTCAGTCCTTGTACTATTGTTCCTTGAACTAAACAACTGTGTAGTGTTACTATTAATTGTAAGCAACCATCTGCTGCCTTCTATCCCCGAGGTGGGTGCATTTCAGTGGTGGAATGATCTTACTCTCTCCGAACAGTGATGTTGTATTGCTTAATTAGTTCATGTTTGCAAAATCCCCCGAGATACTTGAATGCAAGGTGCTGATTAAGAGCAAGGTATTACTATTTAATATATTTTAGACTGATGTTATGAATCAAGTTATTTTCATGTTATAATTATCATTCTCCTTCCTTAAATCTTCTACTTTGGATTCATTGTTTTTAATTTAGCGAGCCAGCTGTGTGTTGCCCAGACCTTCAAATCTTCATAGGAAACAATGTTATGTAAGCAAGTAATATACTATTAAAGATCACCTTTTTAAAAATCAAATAATTTATTATCTGCCTTTTAGAATCAGAAGTTACAATGAGTTAGAGTATGTGAAATAATTTTTTTATCTTAGAAATCCCTTTCTTTAGGTACATTGTAGGGCTGTCAAGTGATTAAAAAATTAATCGGGATTAATCGCACTGTTAAACAATAATAGAATACCATTTATTTAAGTATTTGTGGATGTTTTCTACAATGTCACACTTTAGAGCCTACAAGTCCAATCAGTCCTACTTCTTGTTCAGTCAGTTGCTCTCACACACAGATTTGTTTACATTTGCAGAAGATAATGCTGTCTGTTTCTTGTTTACAGTGTCACCTGAAAGTGAGAACAGGCATTTGCATGGCACTGTTGTATCCGGCACCACAAGACGTTTACATGCCAGATGCGCTAAAGATTATGTCCCTTGATGCTTCAACCACCATTCCAGAGGACAGGTGTCCATGCTGATGATGAGTTCTGCTTGATAACAATCCTAAGCAGTGTGGACCGAAGCATGTTCATTTTCATAATCTGAATCAGATACCACCTGCAGAAGGTTGGTTTTCTTTTTTGGTTGTTAGGGTTCTGTAGTTTCCACATCTGAGTGTTGCTATTTTAAGACTTCTGAAAGCATGCTCCACACCTCATCCCTCTCGGAGTTTGGAAGGCATTTCAGATTCTTAAATCTTGGGTCAAGTGCTGTAGTTATCTTTAGAAATTTCACATTGGTATCTTCTTTGCATTTTGTCAAATTTGCAGTGAAAGTGTTCTTAAAACGAACAACATGTGTGGGTCATCATCCGAGACTGCTATAACATGAAATATATGGGTAAAACAGAACAGGAGACATAGAATTCTCCCCCAAGGAGTTCAGTCACAAATTTAATTAACGCATTATTTTTTTAACAAGCGTCATCAGCATGGAAGCATGTCCTCTGGAATGATGGCTGAAGCATGAAGAGGCATATGAATCTTTAGTGCATCTGGCACGTAAATATCTTGCAATGCCAGCTACAACAGTGTCATGCGAACACCTGTTCTCACTTTCAGATGACATTGTAAATAAGAAGTGGGCAGCATTATCTTCCATAAATGTAAACAAAGTTGCTTCTCTTAGCGATTGGCTGAACAAGAAGTAGGACTGAGTGGACTTGTAGGCTCTAAAGTTTTACATAGTTTTGTTTTTGAGTGCAGTTATGTAACAAAAAAATCTAAATTTTTAAGTTGCACTTGCATGAGAAAGAGAGTGCACAACAGTACTTGTATGAGGTAAATTGAAAAATACGATTTCTTTATCATTTTTACAGTGCAAATATTTATAATAAAAAATAATATAAAATGAGCACTGTACACTTTGTATTCTGTGATGTAACTGAAATCGATATATTTGAAAATGCAGAAAAACATCCAAAAATATTTAATAAGTTTCAATTGGTATTCTATTGTTTAAAAATGCGATTAATTTTTAATCACGATTATTTTTTTTAGTTAATTGCGTGAGTTAACTGCGATGAATTGACACCCCTAGTACATTATCTTTGAACATGTAACAGTATAAGAATTTGTTGCCTTGGCAATAGATGTAGAGAAAATTCAGAAGGTTGTATAGAAACTTAATCTTTCTTTTGGATGACTATTTAAAATATTTTATTTCAGTATTACACATAATTATACTGTACATAGGCCATGACTTATCCACTACTGGAGTTCAGGGATCAGTCCTCCAAGTTGCTGATAACCTCAGCAAAGTGTTGGGTGCCTTCAGCTCCACTGAAGTAGAACTTGAGAATACTCAGCACTTGAAGAGTGCTCAGCACCGTGCAATATTGAGCTTTCAAGGCCTAACCCACAGTAGGGACAAATCGTGGAGTTCCTCCCTGGGAAGATTGTGCAAACCTTTGAATTAGGAGCAATGCTATAAGCAGCTATCTAGGATACTGCTTGATGGTAGATATGGAAATGTGAGCCGCTTGGAGGACTGGCAGAGGCATAGCCAGTAGATTAATCAACAGTGAGAATTTACTCATCCCAAAATCTGCATATGTTAGGGACAGAGAGTGCTGTAATAATAGCTACAGTCTGAGTAAGTGCTCTTCACCCTTCCTCAGGATTTGGGGGGAAAAGAGGATTCTGTTGCACCACTTTCCCGGCTATTTCCTCCATGCAAAACCCATTCAGGGACTGAATCAAATGTTTAAATAAAGCGTGGTCACTTTGGTAAGATGCAAGAATGTTGTTAGTCTGACAATGGGAGACATGTTTAAGCTATTACTTGGTGCTAACGTTAGTATAGGGTTGTTACCTATATTTAGTGGTCTGCATTTTCTGTTTTTATTTGTTAAAAAAAATCTGGGAATATTTCAGAGTTTGGAAAATAAACATGAAAATCAGGATGAAATCAGGTTAAACATAAAGTTGGGGGGGGGGGGGGAAGAAAAACAAAAAAAACTTTAGTAATATACACATTTTACTACAGTATATTTGAAACTTTTTTTAATGTACAAAGATATATTTTGTCTCTTAGTTTTTCCAGAAAGCCTGGTTTCCGTACGCTCGCATAATCTTCTTTAAAATATCCTCACTCATGTTGAGCCTCTTGCTGTCTTGGAGATAGTCCAACTTTGAAAATATGCGCTCTGCAGCAGTAGATTTAGGGGTACACTCATAGCTCACTGTGCCACTTTGCTGAAGTTGGGAAGTGTGTCTTGATAGCTGTTCCAAAAAGCCAGCACATCCTGTTTCACATGGTCAGTTAATGTAAGTAATAAATTCCCCTTTCAGATTTGAAAGTTCATCTTTAGTTGCAAAGGGTTGAAATACTCTAGCATAACGGTCATAGTCGGCTGCAAAATTCACCTTGGGAAAAGGGTGCAATACCTGAATGACAGTCCAAAAAGAATCTTCAACACCAAGCACTTTGGGGTTCAAGGTTGAAGGTTTTGAATGCCCTTTTGGTTTTCTCGTGGTCCAGAGTCAGAAAGATTTCCAGAAACACCTGGGTTTTCTCACTCTGTTTTTCCTTGCAGCTTTTGTGCTCGATTCAGCTGACATTATGGTTGTCAGAATCCTATATTGGCAAACATGTTAGCAGTAGTCAGAGAAAACTCCACTGTTTTCTGTGTGTCAAGTTTTCAATAATGAACATTTGAAGAGTCATGGAAGATGGTAGAGATTCCAGAAGACTGAAAAAGGGCAAATATAGTGCCCATCTATACAAAGGGAAATAAGGACAACCTGGGGAATTACTGACCAGTCAGCTTAACTTTTGTACCTGGAAAGATAATGGAGCAAATAATTAAGCAATCAATTTGCAAACACCTAGAAGATAATAAAGTGATAAATAAGTCAGCATGGATTTGTCAAGAACAAATCATGTCAAACCAACCTGATAGCTTTCTTTGACAGGGTAACAAGCCTTGTGGATAAAGGGGAAGCGGTAGATGTGGCATATCTTGACTTTAGTAAGGCTTTTGATACTGTCTCACATGACCATATCATAACCACACTAGGGAAATACAACCTAGATCAGGGGTGGGCAAACTACAGGCCGGGGGCCGCATCCAGCCCTTCAGACATTTTAATCTGGCCCTCGAACTCCAGCCGGGGAGCAGAGTCCAAGGCTTGCCCCCCTCTGGCACTCCAGCTCTGCGTGCCTTCCGGAAGCAATGGCATGTCTCCTCTCTGGCTCCTACACATAGGAACAACAGTGAGAGAGTGGCTGGAAAGGCTCCGTTGCACCTCCTGATGGGGCAGCTGGACTCCCACCAGTGACCTGCTCTCTGGCTCCTACACGTAAGAGCTTTGCATGCTGCCCCTGCCCCAAGCACTGCCCCTGCAGCTCCCATTGGCTGGAAAGCAAGGCCAATGGGAGCTGCAGAGACGGTGCCTGTGGATGGGGCAGCGCACAGAGCCACCTGGCCACGCCTCTGCGTAGAAGCTGGAGCGGGGACATGCCGCTGCTTCCAGGAGCTGCTTGAGGTAAGTGCCACCTGGAGTCAGCATCCCTGCCCCCCTCCCCTGCCCCAACCCCCTGCCCCAGCCCTGATCCCCCTCCACCCTCCTAACCCCTCGGTGCCAGCCCAGAACACCCTCCTGCACCTCCAATCCCTCATACCCAGCCCCACCCCAGAGTCTGCACCCCCAGCCAGAGCCCTCACCCCCCACACCCCAACCCTCTGCCCAGCTTGGAGCCCCCTCCCACACCTTGAACTGCTCATTTTTGGCCCCACCACAGAGTCTGCACCCCTAGCCAGAGCCTTCCCACACCCCAGCCCCCAATTTCGTGAGCATTCATGGCCCGCCATACAATTTCCATATTCAGATGTGGCCCTTGGGCCAAAAAGTTTGCCGACTGCTGACCTAGATGGCGCTACTATAAAGTGGGTGCATAACTGGTTGGAAAATCGTTCCCAGAAAGTAGTTATCAGTGGTTCACAGTCACGCTGGAAGGGCATAATGAGTGGGGTCCCGCAGGGATCGGTTCTGCGTCCGGTTCTGTTCAATATCTTCATCAATGATTTAGATAATGGCATAGAGAGTACACTTATATAGTTTGCGGATGATACCAAGCTGGGAGGGGTTGGAAGTGCTTTGGAGGACAGGATTAAAATTCAAAATGATCTGGAAGAACTGGAGAAATGGTCTGACGTAAATAGAATGAAATTCAATAAGGACAAATGCAAAGTACTCCACTTAGGAAGGAACAAATTAGTAGCACACACAAAATGGGAAATGACTGCTTAGGAAGGAGTACTGCAGAAAGAGATTTGGGAGTCATAGTGGATCACAAGCTAAATATGAGTTAACAATGTAACGCTGTTGCAAAAAAAGCAAACATCTTTCTGGGATGTATTAGCAGGAGTATTGTAAGCAAGACATGAGAAGTAATTCTTCCGCTCTATTCTGCACTGGTTAGGCCTTAACTGGAGCATTCTGTCCAGTTCTGGGCGCCATATTTCAGGGAAGATGTGGACAAATTAGAGAGAGTCCAGAGAAGAGTGCCAGCACTGCTTCTGTCTCCTCCACCTGTGCCTGTAGCCAGACAGAGTGCCTGAACATGGATGCTTCTACCCAGATCCTGGTGTGGTTTTGCAGGGACTGTAACTTGCAATTCCCACTTACTGATATCCAGGCTGGGGGGGGACCATCCAATGTGACAGGTGCCTGCTGGTGGAATCTCTCAGGCAGCAGGTGGGAGAGCTACCGGAAGAGGTGGCTAGATTGAGGAGCATCCAAGTCCATGAACAATTCCTGGACAGTGTCCATGTGGAGACAGCTGAGGTAGCTGTCCCAGTACACAGGACTGCTGACACACCACTGATGGAGGAGGAAATGGCTCAGGGTGGACACTGGCAGCTGGTTACTTCTGGCAGCAGGCAGTGCTCCACTCCTGCTCCAAACCCTGCTGCCGTGGTAATAGGAAACTGTTATGCTCTTCTTGATAGGAGAGAAGTCTGCTGCCAGCCCTGTGAATAGGAAACGTAGGGTAGTGGTGGTCGGAGACTCTCTCTGCTGAGGGGGACGGAGGCGCCCATGTGTCGCCCTGACATTTCATCTCAGGAGGTATGCTGCCTGCCGGGGGCCCATATCCGAGACGTTATGGAGACATTGTCAAGGATTATCTGGCCCTCTGACTACTACCCCATGCTACTTATCCATGTGGGCACAACTGATACTGCGAGGTGTGACACTGAGCAGATCAAGAGTGACTACAGGACTCTAGGAGTACGGGTGAAGGAGTTTGGAGCACAGGTGGTATTCTCCTGTCAAAGGTAGGGGCCCGGGCAGAGACAGGTGCATCGTGGAGGTGAATGCCTGGCTGCAAAGATGGTGTCGCCAGGAGGGCTTTGGCTTCCTCGACCACGGGATGCTAATCCAGGAAGAACTGCTAGGCAGAGATGGCGTTCACCTTTCGAGGAGGGGAAAGACCCTATTTGGATACAGACTGGCTAACCTAATGAGGAGGGCTTTAAACTAGGTTCGACGGGGACAGGTGAGCAAAGCCCACAGGTAAGTGGAGAACATGGGGACCTGGGAGATGGGTCGGAAATAGGAGGGGGCGTGGGCTCTAATGACAAAGAGATAGGAGGGTCAGGGTAAAACTGGGAGGCAAGATCAAATCAGTATCTTAGATGCCTGTATACAAATGCGAGAAGTATGGGTAATAAGCAGGAAGAACTGGAAGTGCTAATAAATAAATTCAACTATGACATTGTTGGCATCAGTGAAACTTGGTGGGATAATACACATGATTGGAATGTTGATATGGATGGATACAGCTTGCTCAGGAAGGACAGACAGGGGAAAAAGGGAGGAGGTGTTGCCTTATATATTAAAAATGTACACGCTTGGACTGAGGTGGAGATGGACATAGGGGACGGAAGTGTTGAGAGTCTCTGGGTTAGGCTAAAAGGGATAAAAAACAAGGATGATGTCATGCTAGGAGTCTAATACAGGCCACCTAACCAGGTGGAAGAGGTGGATGAGGCTTTTTTTAAACAACTAGCAGAATCATCCAAAGCCCAAGATCTGGTGGTGATGGGGGACTTCAACTATCCAGATATATGTTGGGAAAATAACACAGTGGGGCACAGACTATCCAATAAGTTCTTGGACTGCATTGCAGGCAACTTTTTATTTCAGAAGGTTGAGAAAGCTACTAGGGGGGGAGCTGTTCTAGATTTGATTTTAACAAATAGGGAGGAACTCATTGAGAACTTGAAAGTAGAAGGCAGCTGGGGTGAAAGTGATCATGAAATCATAGAGTTCACAATTCTAAGGAAGGGTAGAAGGGAGTACAGCAAAATAGAGACAATGGATTTCAGGAAAGCGGATTTTGGTAAGCTCAGAGAGCTGATAGGTAAGGTCCCATGGGAATCAAGACTGAGGGGAAAAACAACTGAGGAGAGCTGGCAGTATTTCAAAGGGACACTATTAAGGGCCCAAAAGCAAACTATTCCACTGGGTAGGAAAGATAGAAAATGTAGCAAAAGACTACCTTGGCTTAACCACGAGATCTTGCAAGATCTAAAAAATAAAAAGGAGTCATATAAAAAATGGAAACTAGGACAAATTACAAAGGATGAATATAGGCAAACAACACGGGAATTCAGGGGCAAGATTAGAAAGGCAAAGGCACAAAATGAGCTCAAACTAGCTACAGGAATAAAGGGAAACAAGAAAACGTTTTATCAATACATTAGAAGCAAGAGGAAGACCAAGGACAGGGTAGGCCCACTACTCAGTGAGGAGGGAGAAACAGTAACAGGAAACTTGGAAATGGCAGAGATGCTTAATGACTTCTTTGTTTCGGTCTTCACCGAGAAGTCTGAGAGAATGCCTAACATAGTGAATGCAAATGGGAAGGGGGAAGGTTTAGAAGCTAAAATAAAAAAAGAACAAGTTAAAAATCACTTAGATAAGTTAGATGCCTGCAAGTCACCAGGACCTGATGAAATGCATCCTAGAATACTCAAGGAGCTAATAGAGGAGGTATCTGAGCCTCTAGCTATTATCTTTGGTAAATCATGGGAGACAGGAGAGATTCCAGAAGACTGGAAAAGGGCAAATATAGTGCCCATCTATAAAAAGGGAAATAAAAACAACTCAGGAAACTACAGACCAGTTCGTTTAACTTCTGTGCCAGGGAAAATAATGGAGCAAGTAATTAAGGAAATCATCTGCAAACACTTGGAAGGTGGTAAGGTGATAGGGAATAGCCAGCATGGATTTGTAAAGAACAAATCGTGTCAAACCAATCTGATAGCTTTCTTTGATAGGATAACGAGTCTTGTGGATAAGGGAGAAACGGTGGATGTGGTATACCTAGACTTTAGTAAGGTATTTGATACGGTCTCGCATGATATTCTTATCATAACTAGGGAAATACAACTTAGATGGGGCTACTATAAGGTGGGTGCACAACTGGCTGGATAACCGTACTCAGAGAGTAGTTATAAATGGTTCCCAATACTGCTGGAAAGGTATAACGAGTGGGGTTCCGCAAGGGTCTGTTTTGGGACCGGCTCTGTTCAATATCTTCATCAATGACTTGGATATTGGCATAGAAAGTATGCTTATTAAGTTTGCAGATGATACCAAACTGGGAGGGATTGCAACTGCTTTGGAGGATAGGGTCATAATTCAAAATGATCTGGACAAATTGGAGAAATGGTCAGAGGTAAACAGGATGGAGTTTAATAAGGACAAATGCAAAGTGCTCCACTTAGGTAGGAACAATCAGTTTCACACATACAGAATGGGAGGAGAATGTCTAGGAAGGAGTACGGCAGAAAGGGATCTAGGGGTTATAGTGGACCACAAGCTAAATATGAGTCAACAGTGTGATGCTGTTGCAAAAAAAGCAAACATGATTCTGGGCTGCATTAACAGGTGTGGTGAGCAAGACACGCGAAGTCATTCTTCCGCTCTACTCTGCGCTGGTTAGGCCTCAACTGGAGTATTGTGTCCAGTTCTGGGCACCGCATTTCAAGAAAGATGTGGAGAAATTGGAGAGGGTCCAGAGAAGAGCAACAAGAATGATGAAGGGTCTAGAGAACATGACCTATGAAGGAAGGCTGAAGGAATTGGGTTTGTTTAGTTTGGAAAAGAGAAGACTGAGAGGGGACATGATAGCGGTCTTCAGGTATCTAAAAGGGTGTCATAAGGAGGAGGGAGAAAACTTGTTCATCTTGGCCTCTGAGGATAGAACAAGAAGCAATGGGCTTAAACTGCAGCAAGGGAGGTTTAGGTTGGACATTAGGAAAAAGTTCCTAACTGTCAGGGTGGTTAAACACTGGAATAAACTGTCCAGGGAGGTTGTGGAATCTCCATCTCTGGAGATATTTAAGAGTAGGTTAGATAAATGTCTATCTGGGATGGTCTAGACAGTAATTGGTCCTGCCATGAGTGCAGGGGGCTGGATTCGATTACATCTCGAGGTCCCTTCCAGCCCTAGAATCTATGAATCTATTAAAAGAGCAAAAAAAAAAATGATTAAAGGTCTAGAAAACATGACCTATGAGGAAAGATTGGAAAAAATTGGGTTTGTTTAGTCTGGAGAAGAGAAGGCTGAGAGGGGACATG
This sequence comes from Chelydra serpentina, assembly GCA_037349315.1. NCBI lineage: Eukaryota > Metazoa > Chordata > Testudines > Chelydridae > Chelydra > Chelydra serpentina. Next base: position 38,877,795 of record JBAIAC010000042.1, read on the forward strand.
ATAACAATTTTCAGGTACATAAAAGGTTGTTACAAGAAGGAGAAAAATTGTTGTTGTTAACCTCTGAGGATAGGACAAAAAAGCAATGGGCTTAAATTGCAGCAAGGGCGGTTTAGGTTGGACATTAGGAAAAACTTCCTAATTGTCAGAGTGGTTAAGCACTGGAATCTCCATCATTGGGGCTGTCAGGGTTCCCTCCCCACTCTAAACTCTAGGGTAAAGACGTGGGGACCCGCATGAAGAGCTCCTAAGCTTATTTTTACCAGCTTAGGTTAAAACCCCCAAGGTACAAAATTCCCTGCACCCTGAGAAATGCTTCTTCCACTGCCACCATCAAGTGTTTTAAACAGGAATCCAGGAAAGGAGACCACTTGAAGTTCCCTTTCCCCCCCCAAAATACCCTCTCAAGCCCGTACCCCCCTTTCCTGGGAAGCTTGAGAATAATCTCCTAACCAATTGGTTACACAGTGATCTAAAAAACCCCACCCCCCGGGGTTTTAACACCATAGAAAACAGCTTCTTAAAAGAAGGATTTTATTAAAACAAAGAAGGTAAAATCATCTCTGTAAAATCAGGATGGTAACTATTTTATAGGGCATTCAATTTCCAAACTCAGAGGGATTCCCCCTCTGGACAAAACCTTAAAGTTACAGAAAAGACAGGAATAACCCCTCCCTCTAACCCAGGGAACACACACCAAGCAAAATAAACAGAAATCTACTCGCTATGCTCACTAAACTTACTTTAGAAAAGTGAGGATTTGATGAAAAGATGACTGGTTCCTTCTGACTCCAAGATCACTCTGAGTCTGACAAAGACCCACACACAAAGCTTTCCCCCTCCCAAGATTTGAAAGTATCTTGTTCCCTTATTGGTCAGATGCCGGCCAGGTCAGGTGTCGGTCTGGTTACCTGCATTTCTTAACCCTTTACTGGTAAGAGGATTTTATCTGCATCAGACCCTCTCCCCCTTCCCTTTATATGTATGACAGGGGCTTTTTAAGAGCAGGTTTGACAAACACCGGTCAGGGATGGTCCAGATAATACTTAGTCCTCCCTTGAGTTCAGGGGACTGGACTAGATGACCTCTCGAGGTCCCTTTCAGTTCTATGATTCTATGATTAGCTTGGTGTGCCTAATCTGGCGATCATTTTGGTTATTTTCCAGTCTCTTCAGAGTTTCTGCTTTAGAATCAACAAACTCAGGATGATCTAGGAGACACATTAGCACAGTCCACAAGTTATTTACATGACAGGCAGTGAAATATAAGCTCATCCATGGATGTGGCACAACAGGGTTACTTTAAGTGGCAGCTGGCTCTGCACTTGTCTTGCACTGTGTAAAACAAAGCCTTCAGTTTGTTCATATTCTTGAAAACGGCCCATAATCCAATGATGCAAGATTTCATGTCTTTCATTTCTTCTGTAGCAGTAGCTGCTGACAGTGTAGCGTTAATCAGGTGAGCAGGACAGATAATACATAGCAGCTCTGGTTTCTGATTGAGTTTAATCTCCCATGCAAATTTAGCCTTGTAGGAAGCAGAATCTGTATTAGTTGTGGCTGCATTTCCCCAAATTAGTTGGTATATCTCAAACATGTCAGTTATTCCTGCGTCGATAAAACAGCTGTCAGCAGAGGGGATGAATGTCACATCAGCACAAAACAATGTGGATTTATTCACTTTGAAATTTAAAAAAAAGGCCATCAATCGGATGGTTCAAGCATCAGGAGACTTGTCAAAAATCAGACTAGATACCAAATGTGCATTAATTCGTTCCATCAGTTTAGACACTTATGCATCTTATGGGTGAGGTTGTCTGCATTAGGAAGGGTTTTTGCTGCTGGACAGTGTTGTGTCACAAAGTAACCAATAGGCCCTTCTGCGATTAACAGTGGTTGTCCAGCAAAACAAAGAGCACACACAAATTCATTGACACAGTCATGCTGTGTCCTCGCTTCTAAAGCCCTGGTGGAAGCTCCTGATATTGACTGTTTATCCTGAAGGTCACTTTCTTCTTTAAGCTTCTTGTGTCACTTACTTTGAACATTCTCCTTTATCTGTCAGCGCGAGCACTGACCTCAGTGCTGCAGTACTGGCAGCTCAATGCATCCTCTTCACTTCCGTCTTTACTTTTCTTGAAAGTGTCTAAGCACTGATTTCCTTGTTGCTATTCGGATATAGATTTTTATTTTTGCCCCATGTTTACCTTTTTTGCATTATCTATCCGTAACCCCCAAGGAATTTACCTAGTTTCCTGGGGCTCTGTGTGCTGGTAGTTCAGGGAGAGGCACACTGTCTCTGGTAGGAAGCAGGAGCCAAGGGCAGACGTGAAGTCTGCTAGGCAACCCAGAGTGGAAGAGGAGAGAGACTATGTAGAATAACAGGGGCCCCTGTTGGTTGGGGAAGGATTGCAGGCGTGCCTGCTCAGAGGAAGGGGCAGAGTGAAATGATTGATAAGGGAAAGCCTGGGAAGAAGAGCTAGCCTGACCAGTAGAGAGTGAGATGCCCTCCCTGGGAGCCCTGGAGTGGGTAAAAGCCATTTTGGGGGTAGTCTGGAGCCAGCCACAGAAAGGGCAGGACTGGCTGTGTGAGGATCCAGAAGAACCCAGGCCTGCCCATCCAAACCCATGAGGAGATTGACACTAAAGGAAGTAACCAAAGGGCAATACATATCTTTATCTGTGGAGGATTGATTCTTTAAATTCAGGGCCATACTAAATGGATGCATAGTAGTAGGCAGGCAGCATCTCCTTGTGAGCCAATCATAGCACAATATTAACGTTGTTTGATTTTACGACCTCCACCATGTGTTTTACAGTGTGGAAACTACTTCAATATCAGAGCTGCAGGACACAACAATTGTGTAATGCGTAATAATTCTCCATGGTGGGGAAAACACCACAGCAGCCCAACACTGTAGCATTTAATTTCAGAAAGGGGGACTACACAAAAATGAGGTTAGTAAAAACAGAAATTAAAAGGTACAGTGCCAAAAGTGAAATCTCTGCAAGCTCCATGGAAACTTTTTTAAGACACCGTAATAGAAGCTCAACTTAAATGTATACCCCAAATTAAAAAGCATAGTAAGAGAACCAAAAAAGTGCCACCATGGCTAAACAACAAAGTAAAAGAAGCAGTGAGAGGTAAAAAGGCATCCTTTAAAAAGTGAAAGTTAAATCCTAGTGAAGAAAATAGAAAGGAGCATAATCTCTGGCAAATGAAGTGTAAAAATATAATTAGGAAGGCCAAAAAAGAATTTGAAGAACAGCTAGCCAAAGACTCAAAAAATAATAGCAATTTTTTTTTAAGTACAACAGAAGCAGGAAGCCTTCTACACAACCAGTGGGGTCACTGGATGATCGAGATGCTAAAGGAGCACTCAAGGATGATATGGCCATTGCGGAGAAACCAAATGAATTCTTTGCATTGGTCTTCACAGCTGAGGATGTGAGGCAGATGTTCCTGAGCCATTCTTTTTAGGTGACAAATCCGAGGAACTGTCCAGGATTGAGGGGTCATTAGAGGAGGTTTTGGAACAATTTGATAAACTAAACAGTAATAAGTCACTAGGACCAGAGTTTTCACCCAAGAGTTCTGAAGGAACTCAAATGTGAAATTGCAGAACTACTAACTGTAGTCTGTAACCTATCATTTAAATCCGCTTCTGTACCAAATGACTGGAGGATAGCTAATGTGACACCATTTTTTAAAAAGGGCTCCAGAGGTGATTACGGCAATTACAGGCTGGTAAGCCTGACTTCAGTACTGGGAAACTGGTTGAAACTATAGTAAAGAACAAAATTGTCAGACACATAGATGAACATAATTTATTGGGGAAGAGTCAACATGGTTTTTGTAAAGGGAAATCATGCCTCACCAATCTACTAGAATTCTTCGAGGGGGGTCAACAAGCATGTTGGAGAAGAGGGATCCAGTGGATATAGTGTACTTAGACTTTCAGAAAGCCTTTGACAAGGTCCCTCACCAAAGGCTCTTAAGCAATGTAAGCTGTCATGGGATAAAAGGGAACGTACTCTCCTGGATTGGTAACTGGTTAAAAGATCAGAAACAAAGGGTAGGAATAAATAGTCAGTTTTCAGAATGGAGAGAGGTAAATAGTGGTGTCCCTCAAGGGTCTGTACTGGGACCAATTCTATTGAACATATTAATAAATGATCTGGAAAAGGGGGTAAAAAATGAGGTGGCAAAATTTGCAGACGATACAAAACACTCAAGATAGTTCAGTCCCAGGAAGACTGCGAAAAGCTACAAAAGGATCTCTCGGAACTGGGTGACTGGACAGCAAAATGGCAGATGAAATTCAATGTTGATAAATACAAATTAGTGCACATTGAAAAACATAATCCCAATTATACATATTACATTATGGGGTCTAAACTAGCTGTTACCACTCAAGAAAGATCTTGGAGTCATTGTGCATAGTTCTCTGAAAACATCCACTCAATATGCAACGTCAGCCAAAAAACCAAACAGAATGTTGGGAATCATTAAAAAAGGGATAGATAATAAGACAGAAAATATCATATTGCCTCTGTAGAAATCCACTGTGTGCCCACATCTTGGATAGTGCATACAGATCTGGTCACCCCATCTCAAAAAAGATGCATTGGAATTGGAAAAGGTTCAGAAAGGGCAACAAAAATGATTAGGGGTATGGAATGTCTTCCGTGTGAGGCGAGATTAATAAAACTGGGACTTTTCAGCTTGAAAAAGAGATGACTAAGGGGGGATCGGATAGAGGTCTATAAAATCATGACTGGTGTGGAGAAAGTATATAAGGAAGTGTTATTTACTCCTTCTCATAACACAAGAACTAGGGGTCACCAAATGAAATTAATAGACAGCAGGTTTAAAACAAACAAAAGGAAGTATTGCCAGAGGATGTTGTGAAGGCCAAGACTATAACAGGGTACAACAAAGAACTAGATTAGTTCATTGAGGATAGGTTCATCAATGGCTATTAGCCAGGATGGGCAGGGATGGTGTTGCTAGCCTCTTTTTGCCAGAATAGGTGACATGGAATGGATCACTTGATGAATACTTGTTCTGTTCATTCCCTCTGGGGCACCTGCATTGGCCACTGTTGGAAGACAGAATACTGGGCTAGATGGATCATTGGTCTGACCCAGTATGGCCGTTCTTATGTTCTTAAACTTTAGTGTTTAACAAAAATATGTACGCCAAAAATACCGAGTGGATTGATAAATGGGTATAAATCAGTAAAAACTGAACTCCTTTACTAAAAAAACCCCTGATAATTTATCAGTGAAAATCGGTAAAAGCTGAAATTATGAAACACTACCTATATTATACAGTCACTGAGAGGTGCATTTCAAGATCGAGATGTTCTGCTTATTAATTCAGATAGTACCAACCAGAGATTTAATGGGTTCTGTACAGGTTACAAGAGGCAGAAAAACTTTTCTGTAAAGCAATCAATTCCTATTTACTTATTAAAATGGAATCAACTCTGATTTCAATCTCTCCCATTTGATCAAGTTTACAGACAAAGTAACTACTTTAAAATACACAGTTTAATGATATTTGGGTTGATCCTGTGGCTTGTTCTGCAGAAATGCAGACACAGAGTTCCTCCTCCTTCCCTGCCCCCCCCCCCCCCCCACTTTGCCAGACAGGATGGCAACCAGTTGCTGTCCAGGATTTCCCTGACGCCTAATGCTTCTTTCATTGATTTTCCAGTTTGATTCCCATCCCGCTGAGAGCAGTATGTGGGGAGGTGACCCCTCTGGCTTCCAGTTCAAATTTGTATATGTTCAGTTGTTTTCTCCTTTTTTAATGTGACTATCTTTATCTTGACCCCAAATATTTGAACCACCAGTGGAATAATTATATAGTTTTGGTTCTTAATAGCTTTCCCGCTGGCTGAACTTGGTAAGTAGCAAGTTCTGGACCTTCATTTCCAATTGCTATGGTCCTATGGAAGGTCTATGGAAGGTCTGGAGTACACTTCAGAGTAGTGCTCCACCCATCTATCCATCTGCTTGCCCTTGTCCTGGATGTTTTCAGCTGTTGCAGACTTTAGTGACACTCTCCACTTCTTTGTGGGTCCCATGGCCTTCTTGATGCCATCATACATTCCCCTGATGTTTCCAGTGTCAGCAGATAGTTGAATGCTCCGGCAGAGCTGGAGCCAGTAATCATTTGCACACTGTCGAGCTAGTCTCTGTACTTTGCTCCTGGCAAATCGATACTCTTGTAGAGTCCTCTGACTGGGGGAACGCTTGTACTCCAGGTGAACAGCGCGGCGTTCTTCAATGGCTGGAGTGAGTGTGGCGGAATTGGCCTCAAACCAGTCATTATTCATGTTTCGTTTCTTTCCAAAAACTTTCATGGCTGTGCTGTATACTGGGTCTCTGTTGTGGTCCCATCTCTCTTTGGCGCAGCCACCGGGAGGCATACAGTTCAGCACCTCGGAGAGCTCATGGGTGAATTTCTCTCCCTTGTCTGGGTGTGCGGTCTTGCTCACATCGATGCGGGGTTTGCCCTCTGGCCTAGAGCGGTGGATCTTCTTTGGCTGTAGCCTCATCTTGCTGCACACCAGCGAGTGATCACTGTCGCAGTCAGCACTGTGGACGGTGCGAGTAAGCAGGACGTACTTCAAAGCAGACCGCCTGATGATGATCAGGTCGAGTTGGTGCCAGTGCATGGAGCGAGGGTGTCTCCAGGACACTTTGTGTTGAGGCTTTGTCTGGAAGAAAGAGTTGGTGATGCTGAGGTCATGGTACAAGCACAGTTCCAGAAGTCGTTGTCCATTCTCATTCATTTCTCCAACGCCAAACTTTCCAAGACAGGTTGGCCAAAAGTCGTGGTCAGCGCCCACTCTGGCATTGAAGTCACCCAGTAGTATCAAGTGCCCTTCTTTAGGGATACTCCTGATGATCATGTCTAACTGATCATAGAACTCATCCTTGGTATCCCTGTTGGCGCCAAGTGTTGGTGCATACACGCTGATCAGGTTGACGGGTCCAGTGCATGTGTGGAGTCGGAGTGATAACAGTCTTTCAGTTCCTTGTTGACCAGGTTCCACCATCCCCAGTAAAGAATTTCTCACGGCAAATCCAACACCACACTCTCTGATTTCTTCGGCACTCTTCCCTTGCCAGAAGAACGTATAGTTCTTTTCCCTGAGAGTCCCAGCGTCTGGCAGCCGTGTCTCCTGCAAAGCGACTATGTCGATTTGGAGTTGTGCTAGCTCATCGTTGATGACTGCAGTCTTCCGAACATCGCTGATTGCCTGAAGGTCTTGTGATAGGCCAGTTGTCATGGTCCGTACGTTCCAGCATCCTAACTTGTGGGCTGGTTTCTTAAATGTTGGTTTTCTTTTTTTGTTGCCTGGTGCATGGTTCGCAGTCCACTTGTCGGGTACTCACGTACACTAAGCCCCACGCACCCAGTGAAGCAGGTGAACTGTGGCAGGACAACACCTTATTGGCTGGGGGCTGCCCAACTTGAGACGGGCGATAGCTGTCCAATGAGACGTGGTGATCCCTCCCACCGTCAGAAGCAACCCCTGGCGCCAGCTCTACGCCAATCGAGCAGGGGGCTTATAACCGGTAAACTGTTGCTTCCCGTGTTGTGTTGACGCTGTGCAGCGAAGCTGGAGTGTCCTCTCCAGGACGCAAGCCAGGGCAGGGTGATATGGAGGAACAGCTGTTGCCCATGCAGCAGAACCCCCCTCTCCACGCAACTGATGGATCCAAGGGAAAGACAATGTCGATACAACTTGGCACCAGTGGCGTCGCAGGAGTTGCCGGAATGACGTTGAGGACAATGTCAGACCGCCATCGGGACTCCGACACCGGATTTGGTTTCAGGGTTGACTCCCTTAGCCTTTCCCATGAGTGGGTATTGCCACAAGGCAGCGGAGGTTTTAAATCAGAGTTTTCCTTCTCCTAGGTGGGCTGCCTTCCAAGGCTGATGAGCCCCACCTACCCGAATAGACCTGCCATAGGACCATAGCAATTAGAAATGAAGGTCCAGAACTTGCTACTTACCAAGTTCAGCCAGCGGGAAAGCTATTAAGAACCAAAAACTACTCTGAAGTGTACTCCAGGCAAAACACCGTCACCGAAGCTGCCCTCAATACTGTGGATGGTTTTCCCGTTGAAACTGAGCTGGACGAGAAGCCCACCGTGGAAGAACTGAAGAAAGTCATTGAGAGCTTGTCCACAGGAAAGGCTCCAGGAAAGGATGGCATCCCACCAGAAGTTATCAAGTGTGGCATCAACGTCCTCCTAGAACAGCTCCACGACCTCCTCTGTCAGTGCTGGGACGAAGGTGCAGTACCTCAGGATATGAGAGACGCCAACATCGTGACCCTCTACAAGAACAAGGGTGATAGAAGCGACTGCAACAACTTCAGAGGCATATCGCTCCTGAGTGTTGTGGGTAAAGTCTTTGCACGCGTGATCCTGAATAGACTGCAGAAGCTTGCTGACAGAGTTTACCCAGAGTTACAGTGCGGGTTCCGAGCAGGGAGATCCACAACCAACATGGTTTTCTCCTTAATGCAGCTGCAAGAGAAATGCAGAGAACAGCACAAGCCGCTATTCCTTGCCTTCATAGACCTGACCAAAGCTTTCGACCTTGTGAACAGAGATGGGCTGTTCAAGATCCTGGTAAAGGTTGGCTGCCCACCGAAGCTGCTGAGCGTGATCCAGTCTTTTCACGACAACATGAAAGGCACAGTACTGTATGATGGCTGGTCCTCTGATGCCTTCGACATCCACAGTGGAGTAAAACAAGGCTGCGTTCTCACTCCTACACTCTTCGGCATCTTCTTTGCAGCATTGCTGAAACGTGCCTTTGGAAATTCCACAGAGGGAGTCTATCTCCACACCCGGTCTGACAGGAGACTTTTCAATCTGGCTCAACTAAAGGCCAAAAGCAAGGTACGGGAGGCAACAATCAGAGACATGCTGTTTGCAGACGATGCTGCCTTGGCCACCCACACAGAAACCGATCTCCAGCATCTGATTGACCGCTTTTCCAGAGCTTGCGAAGAGTTCGGGTTGACAGTCAGTCTTCAGAAGACCAAAGTTATGGCCCAGGATGCAGAACATCCAAGCATTGCCATCAATGACTATGTGCTAGAGGTGGTCAGTCAGTTCACCTACCTTGGATCTACCATCACGGACAACCTCTCACTGGACCCTGAGATCAACCGTAGAATCGGCAAGGCCTTCACAATTTTGGCCAGATTGTCACAGAGAGTATGGAACAACAACATGCTGACCATCAACACAAAGGTCGCTGTGTACCGTGCATGTGTTTTAAACACTCTTCTCTACGCCAGCGAAACTTGGACCCTCTACGCTTCGCAAGAAATTAGACTGAACACCTTCCACATGCGCTGCCTCCGTCGCATACTCGGGATCACTTGGAGTGATCGAACAACGAGGTGCTGGAACGTGCCAAGATCTCTAGCATGTTCACTCTCCTCCGTCAACGCCTCCTCAGATGGCTTGGCCATCTAAGTCGCATGGAAGATGGACGGATCCCCAAAGACCTGTTGTATGCCGAACTTGCCTCCGGAAACAGAGCTACAGGATGGCCCCACCTTCGCTTCAAGGATGCCTGTAAGAGGGACCTGAAGACTGTTCAAATCGACATCAACAGCTGGGAAGAGCTCGCCCAGGACAGATGCAGATGGAGACACGCTCTGACCACTGGATTGAAAACTGGTGAAGACAAGCTGCGGCAGCTTGCCGAGGAAAAGCGGGTTCAACGAAAAAGGAAGCAGCGGCTCCAACCCACAGCTGACACCGCCTTCAAATGCAGCAAATGCAATCGAGACTGCCACTCTCGTGTGGGGCTCCACAGCCACAACAGATGCTGCACAACCATCAACTAAACATTCCCCATGGGCGCATATCCATCGTCTCTCGAGACTAACGGACGCCAACAACAACAACAATGGAAGGTCTAGAACAGAGGTTCTCAAACTGTGGTCAGTGCACCACCAGTGGTCTGCGAGCTCCATTCAGGTGGTCCGCAGATAGTTCTCTCTAAGGTGCGTGCCTGGGCAGCGCCTGGAGAGACCCCCACTCCTTCCCAGCCCCAACTTGGGGGCTGCCGTAGCGAGAGAGAGAGGGTAAGACTATTGATATTAAAATGAGTTGTGTGCTTTTATTTGTAGAACAAAAAACATTAATTATTTTAAAGTTTTTTTTTATACAGTGCTTTTATCCAAAGTGCTTTACCATAGTTAGCTAATGTTGCAAACAACATTTGGAAAGATCATTAAGTGGTCTGCCGTGACCCTCAGTAATTTTCAAGTGGTCCGCAAAAAAAAAGTTTGAGAACCACTAGTGTAGAATAAAGTATATTTGATGTTAGAAGCATGAAAGAGAACAGTTGTAGACAATTCATTCACATACCAGATGCACGTAATAGTTACATTCCAAGTATTTGAGGTCAGACAAGATCAGAGATGAAGAACTGTTTATATTACAAATTTTTGATGCTCAATAGAGGCTTAAATGTGTTGGAAGTGGCAATGGTCCCAAGTATAAGCTAACAGTTATTGGCCTAGCCTGCAGCAAAGTTAGTCTCTTGGCAACCTGATGAGCGCAGCTGGCCGTGATAGAAGTTGTCTTACTGCATCACCTGATTGGTTGAAGGAGTTAGCATCTTGATACTTAAGCTCAGCAGCAGCAGCTGCCAGTGGCTGCTCAATGCATTCTTACCCTGCAGTGATGCTTGGTTCGGTCCCTACCTATCCTGTCTCTGGCCTTGCTCCTGCCCCAGCCTGTACCTGACTCCTGGCTCAGCCCCTTGGCTCTGCCTTCTGACCAACGTTCCCTCTAATTTTTGACAGGCCGTGTGCGCAAAAAAATTTCTTCTGTGCAAATTGTTGTGCTTCTGTGCAAATTTTTGTGTGCGCGGTGTTTCGCCATGTGCGCGGGGTTTAGGATCTGTGTGGGCGCGCACACACGCACAGCTTAGAGGGAACAGTGCTTCTGACTCCAGTTAACCCTTCAGCTTAGGCTTTGGTTTTTTGAATCTGGCTACAGCCCTTGACTTTGCCCAGGCCCTGCCCTCTCTGGATTCATCTCTGACTGGTAGGCCAGATTCTTGCTTCAGTCACTAGGACAGACCAACTCTTGGTGAGAAGTAGGCCAACAGAAATTGGTCTAGTAAAATATATTTACCTCACCCACCTTGTCATTCCTTGACCACTACAGCCTTGAGCAACATGTACAGCTGCACTTTCTCCTTTGTTTAAAGCTAAAGCAGGATTTTTATAAACTGTTGTTTTTTTTAAATAATAGAGTAAACATTAAAAGCTGGTGCATTCAGTTACTTAAGTGTGTTGAAAAACCAGCAAGATACACTTATTAAAGGAGAAGTTCTATTCTTTAAGTTCAAGGAGTTTCTGCATAGTTTTTGCATTCAATATTTTTTTACCCGTGACTGCAGCAGATTTAACTTTTTACCAACATTTTTGAATTGGAGGGTTTATGCAGTTTCAGGCCATACTGAATGTTAGTGCTTTGGTCCAGAATCATTTATGTTTAGCTCCATCAATATAGGCAGTAAATATATAAATTTGGGGTTGAGAGACTCAAAAGCAAAAACACTTATGTATGCCAGGCATGGTTTATAAAGTGACTTTTGTAGTGAGCCATATGATTTCATTGATTCTGTTTATTACTCCATGGGCTGGCACCCTTTTAGAGGAGCACATTATCCTGATATGTCTTGCATAGCCACAACTAAGGCTGAGTATATAAGCATCAGAATATACACCGCAGGCTTCCGTGCAACAGCTGTCACAGTTGGCAAAGGTGATACCGAAGAAGCATTACATTAACTTGGCCCAGTGGACACAATTAGTTCAGAGAGAAGAACAAGCTGGTTTACACAGCAGTCATGCTTGGCACAGTTAGGGAGCTGGTATATTGTATGAAGCAATCACAGAGCATTGTGGATGAAACTGCCTCTGGTTATGAAGTGATATGAATGGCATAATGGTAACAGATGGTTAAGAAACATTTGACCTTCTAATACTTCACCCAACTAAAAATAAAATAAAAGGTTTTTTAATAGGTTGGGACAAACATGACTGCAAATGGCAAACTGAGGATCACAATACTGTTAGAATAAAATTATATTACTATTGTTGGTAGTTGGTGTCTACTTTTGGTAAATAAGTAAAATGAGTCTTAGTTGTGTGTTAAGTGTACTGTTGGTCCAATTTTATTTTTAATCTAAGAACCTGCTGAGGGAGTACCTGCGAAGCCTCCAGCTGTAACCTGTTTTTATGTTCTGTTGGGTGAATTAGCTGAAAGAGGACTCTATGTGATAGCTATGATACTATTTGTGTTGCATATCTTAGAAAAAAAGTTGCCCACTTAAGACATGGAACTTTACAAAACACTGCACAACTGATGCTGACAAATCAGTAGTGCATCCACTATGTCAATTTGCCCTACCCAACACAGAGATCTGTGTGTATAATAAAACTAAAACATTGCAGACATTACAGCACAGCAGTTCTAATTGCTGCACTGAGTTATTGAACCTTTTCTTGTAAATGATAGCTTTAGAAAACACTGGTACATTAACAATTATAAAACAAGTCTTTAAATGTTGTTAAAATCTTAACCTAAAGATTGTGGGCTAGATCCTGAGCTGATTTCAGCTGGAGCTATAGGAACTAGTTCTATAATTATAACATTGTCATGTAGCTGACTGTTGAGAGAAATAAAAGTTAAAATGATCGGGGAAGGAACATAAAGTAAGTTCACACAAGGACATCACTTGTATGTATAATTCCTTTATATATTTTGCAATTTTTTTCTTTTACATAGACTCTTTAAAAAAAAATAAAGAAACTATCTGTACATATGATTTTTAATTCTTTGGCAATTTGCACCCCCCCTAAAAATTAACATTTGAGGAGCTCCATATGTTTTCCTGAAGTCAAAGTATTCCAGCTGTTGTAATGTCACCATTTGCATAGGTTACATCAGGTTTTGCTTCTAGCTTTTTTTTACTCTGAGTGTGATGCTTGCTTGTGCATAAACAGGCACAGTTTGAGGTGGGGGGACTTCACCTTCACTGTCACTCTCTAATGCTTCACTGGAGCTCCTCTTTGCTACTTATTCAGACATACAGTACCTCATTTTCTTTTCTACACTGGGTTTTTCAGCAACTTCTGTCACAACCATTTCTTAATGCTTTTATATCCAAGTTATTGTCTTTATGACATTATTGTCTTTATGTTAGTTGGGATCTTCAACTTAAATATGATCTACCACAGCAAGTTTACAAGATTTCAGTTTTACCTTTGCCCACTAAATGTAGCAATCTGCTAGGTGTGAGCATATCACCCTGCTTGTCCAGACACTGTCCTCAGTTTGATTCCAGTCCTCATCTTCAAAGTCCTCAAATTGTGTGAGCCTAGGCTTTGCTATCTCAGATCCTGCCTCCCTTTCTTTGCAACCATGACTTCTACAACAGCCAGATTCCTCAGGGACAAGGGCGTGGGACTTGTGGAAGCATGAAACAAACCTTATGCAGTGGCTTGCTTAGGCTTTAGAATGTTCTTTTACAAGAGAATAGAAAAACAGCAAATCTCATGGTCTTCAGGATGAGTCTCATCTCTTAATCATAGCTTTCTCTTGATCAAAATATTACCAATATTAATATTTTACATTTATCTCCAGTCTGATGAAAAAAGTAAGAGAACCAAAGACCAACTTTAGCCCATGTGGTAGAATCCTGTAATTATGTTATGCACTTGAATACCATGGTGATGAGTGCATCATAATAAATACCTAGCTGGATTGTTGCACGTAGATTATTTTTGCAGGTATCCTCCACATTAATTTTAGGCACTGCTTGAAGATTTCAGAGTCTGAAGTTTGCTGGATCAGTCTTGAGAATATCTGTTTGTGATAATGCTTGAGGAAAAATAACCTTTAATGGTCCAAACTATCGTATAAAGAAAACACCAGCACCTCAGGTTACTGTACATTGATGCAAAAGGTGCTAATTGCACATTAGGATCATAGATATATATAAGCACGCACAGGCCCTGTGTGGATTGAAGTACAACGTCTACGCTGGTTGAGGTAATATCTTTTATTACACCAACTTCTATGCAGTCAATTTTTTCCTGAAGCAGTCAATATAATGATCAAGATTGTGGTTTCGTCCACTCTGTGGTGTCCAGATTATTCTTTTTTTTTTTTTTTTTTTTAATGATTGATGGTGGGGACGTGGTAATTATGAGTGGTGTGTCGTTGCGAAATAATTCTTTGAGGCAAGTTCTCCACATGTTTGTAAGGTGGTGGGGCAGAAGTTCAATCCCTTATTGTATGTCTACACTATAGATTACTTCTGAATAATTTACATTGCTCAGGGGTGTGAATAATCCACAACCCTGAGTGACATAAATTATGCTGACCTAAGACGCTCTCTCCCATCGGCTAAGCGTCTTCACCAGAAAAGTTACAGCAGCGCAGTGTAGTGTAGACATTGCCTTACAGAGTACAGCTAATTCAGCTCCAGTGACGGGTAGTCTTGATATTACCTCATCCACCTTGTCTCTGTAATATCCTGGGAACCACACAGCTACAACTTCACTGCATACAAAGACTTGGCTGCCAGTTGAGCCTCTGGTGCTCTTTTGTGTTGCATATTAGGTGTTAGAAAAAGAGGGTTGATGCTCAGAATCACCACCTGAGTCCCAGGTGAGGAGCTTGACCAGGGGATTTCCCAGTTGAAACGCTCAGGGGCAGAGGCAGGAATAGAAAAATATATGTTAAGCAAATAGGATTGAAAGTGCAAGTAGGGCAGGCACTAAAACAGCTACTTCTACAGGCTTGTCTACATTTACAGTGCTGCAGCAGCGCCGCTGCAGTGCTTAGTGAAGACGCTACCTACCCCAACGGAAGAGCTTCTCCACTTCCCCGAGAGGCGGTAGATATGTCAATGGGAAAAGCCACCCCGTCAACATAGTGCTGTCTACACAAGGGAGGAGGGAGGAGTTTGGTCGGAATTAATACGTTGCTCAGTAGCTTACCCCCCTGAGCAACTTAGTTATACCAACATAGGTTGGTAGTGTAGCCCAAGCCTCTGTAAGAGGACAGTGGTGCTTCAGCTGTGATTTCTGCAAGAGACAGTTGTCTTTATGTAGTTTGTGACCACCTTTGTTAAGGAAAGAGGGCTTGTGTACATTTTATAAATAAACAAATTGACTCAAGTTTTTCTTAGGGTACGTCTATACTTACGCGTCCGGTCGGAGGCGCGGGATCGATGTTCTGGGTTCGATTTATCGCGTCTTGTCTAGACGCGATAAATCGAACCAGGAAGTGCTCCCCCGTCGACGCCGGTAATCCTGCTCTGCGAACGGAGCAGGCGGAGTCGACGGGGGAGCCTGCGCGCCGCGTGTGGACCACAGGTAAGTTCGAACTAAGATACTTCGACTTCAGCTACGTTATTAACGTAGCTGAAGTTGCGTATCTTAGTTCGACAGGGGGGGTTAGTGTAGACCTAGCCTTAGTGTAATGTCACTAATTTCTGCTCCAAATGGGAAACTGGCCTGCAAGGCCCACATTTTGCTGCTGCTTGTCAAAAGAGCAACAATAATGGCTTTTTTGGTGATTTTTTAAAAAAGTGACTTTAAAGTCATGTACTACATTCTCAGACAGAGCTAGCTAGTGAATTTTGGGGAGCACGCTGTGAGTAAACTCCAGATTTGCAGAGAAGGTTGAGCAGAAGAAAAGCATTATACATTTTTGGGGTAGAGGAGTTTGATATTTTTTTTAACGTCTGATATTTCAAAAATCTGTTATTTCCTGCAGACAAAGAATCACCATTCACTCTCACTTCATGCGGAAAGGAGAAACAGCCTCACATGACTTTACTATTCAAGTCCCCTACAGAGCTTTCCAAGGATCTCATGAGCAAAGAGGGATGTGAGACTCTCAAATTTCAACAGGGGCAAAAACCCAGCAGAAAATAACTTGGAGAAAATGTTTTTGTATCCTAAGGATGCAGTAGAGGTCTCTCTCTCTCTCTCTCTCGCCCCTCTCTCTCTCACACATGCTTTTTTTTTTCTTTTTTTTTTTTGGTATGAGGCTATTGTGAGAGAGAAGCTGGCTGAAAGTAACTGACATTTTTTCACTGCTAAGATTAGAGTTTGGGATTTTGTGTTTTTGTTGAGAAAATACTTGAAATGCAAGTTAAAACAGCTCAGAAGTAGGTTTCACTTGTGCCATCTCAGATGGGACAAATATTCAGAGAGGACAGACTTTTGCACTCCGGCTCATGTGGAGTAGTGCCTTATGTGCAAGTAGTGTTGTTGATTTCAGTGAGCCTATTCAGTATGAGAAATTGTGGCACAATCAGGCCTTAGATGACTACTAAAGTTGAGATTCTGCCACCTTAACCCACATGGAGCTGCAACTCATGTAATCCATTGAAATCAAGAGAACAGAGTAAGGTACTACTCATTGTGAGTAAAGGTGGCAGAACGTGCCCTGAATCCTGTGTAAATTACACAAGAGACATGTTACACAAATTTTTACCTGATGCAAAGAATTGTTATTTTAGAGAATTAATCATTTGTGATAGGGGCCTCAGTAGAACAAGCAGGGATTGTTCATAATTAATGCACTTTTTATACAGAAGTTTTCACTTTTTCATTTTTCTTTCTCTCATTTTTACATGCATTTGAACTCAACATTTTCAAATCCAACCTTTTTGTTGTATAAGTTTAATTGTTCACTAGTCCATTAATTGCCTTCACAAACATTGGAAATGTGATTGTAAGATCATTTACCTTTTAATGTTCAGAATTTCAAAACTTATTGCCAGCTACTTGCTATACTTCATATACCATCTGCTGTTCAACAGACTGTGTAAGGTAATAGTCCCATATTACGTTTGGAAAAAATATCCACCTATCCCTGGTCGTTCCACAGATCTTCCTTTCACTGTATTATGGGTATATAATTCTTCTGTGATCTAGCTGTCATTGCTGTTTTACAAGTGCCTCATCTGCATGAACAATTCCTGGTCTGTGACATTTCTATAGTAATTAAGGGACAAATTATGGCCACTCCATCATTGGTGCACAAGGGATGCAGGCAGATTCTTTTTATATCCATTGCCCTCCTGAACAGGAGGCAGATATAATTTGGCTACATATGCTTCAGGAGCACAAGGGGGAGTCAGCACTACTTCAGCAGTACCTACTGTCCAAGAGACAAGCACATTTTGTACAGCATGTAGAACAATGGCATCCTCGTCCATGACTAGGGCTTCTAAGTACTATAATAATAGAAATAATGGCTGGGAGGGATTGGGAATTCCCCAGACGTGTGTCAGTCATCAGCTAAAAGCCTTTACTTGGGGAAGTGCAAACTATGTCTGTTAGGCAAGTGGCATGAGGTAACCAGTGAGCACACTTTTCCCCCAGTGTCCCTTGAAACATTATGTATGATCCTGGCTACAACAGATGTAACACTTCAACAGCACTCACGTGCTATACCTCTTCCTGCCATTCTAGTACATCTTGCCTTGTAGGAGCCTTAATTTGACCCTATATTTGCTATTTCTCTGTCACAGTTCAGTGTTAGTCTACTGTTGAAATAGTATCAGAGGGGTAGCCGTGTTAGTCTGGATCTGTAGAAGCGACAAAGGGTCCTGTGGCACCTTATAGACTAACAGAGGTATTGTTGAAATAGTACTTTCCTGAACAATACTGACTGCCTCTTCCTTATGTTGTTAATTAAATTATTTACCTGAAGCTCCTACCTTATTTATTTTCTTTCATACGTCTCTTGATAATGTTGATTCTCAGTAAAATGGTCTCCAGGCAATATTTTTCTTTTGCATTTCCTAATCTCCATGGTATTTCTGATCTTCCTGCATCTAACCTCCACTGTGTTGTATCTTTTCAGTGCTCTTTTGTGTTGCTTTGATTAATGAACTTTAGTTTTTGACTTATGAAGTCATTTCTTCTATTTCCAAGATTCTTTTGTTGATCACGTTCCTTTTCTTATTTCGCCTTCGCCATCTAGCACAAGCTGGATTTCACCAGTCTCCCAGTATCATTTTTCTTGTAGAGTACCTGCATTTCCCTTTTTGGGTTTTCAACCTACGAAAAAGTTGCACCCATTTTGTTCAGGCCAGCCACCTAAAAATTCACAGGTTGAGAATCTTTTATATGAATGATGTATTTTATTTGACAATGTTTACTAAACTTGTTGCTGTTGGTAATAATTATGGTATTATCCCTTCAACAGTGTAGTACAACCACACGTCAAACTTCTACAGTGTATTGGGGGACTGGTAGCTGATGGTTTATTTTATTGTTTAGAGCAAAACTTTGTAGGTGCATTTCAACATCTAAAAATGTATGGCCAGAGTCTGTTCCTCTCATTCATTTTGATTAATGATTCAATGAAATTACTTGCAAAGTATTTATTTTTACATGCATTATTTTACTTAGTCTAAGTAAAGGCTGGTCAAATCTGGCCCTTAATTTTAAATTCTAGTTTTAAACCCTTTATTCACACTAGTGAGCAGTTACTTGCAGGAATAGTCCCTTTGACTTCAGTGGGACTACTCATGTAAGTAACTGCTTACCAGTGTGAGTATGGGTTCACAATCTGGCCTTTTTATTACATGTCTAGCGTTTTGTTTTGTTTTTTGGTTTGCTAATATGGACAGCTTTTTGAGCAAACAATCAAACGGAGCTACAGTATAGGGAACGGTTAATCACATTTCAGGAAAATAAATGTTTCTCGTTTTATACAAATAGTTTAAAAAGTAAAATCCAGGTCCAAATCCTGAAGTCCATATTGTGCTTAGGGAAAACTCACTGAAGTCAATGGGTAAACAGGAATTTTCGTTCATAGTAAATAAGAGCTTTATTTTCTGCTTTGTAAATCCCTTAAATTAATGATCAAGAATGCCAGACTGTATAAGCTATAGAGACCTTTGTGCATTAATTAGGAATAAGCCTCAAAATATGGAGCAGTTGCCTGCTATGATTTGAAGGAAGAGAAAAATAAAATTATGTACTAAAATTTTATCTATATAAAATAGTTTCTAACACCTGAAGCCTGGATTTTCCCATCTGACAAGTATTTTCACTTAATTCTGAATCTGCTGGAACTAACAAACTAAATGTGATGATGAGTGAACCTCAGAAGGCTTAGGGGTTAACCTCATTTAAGACTCCTATTGAAAATCCAAATCCAGTGGGAGACTTATTTTCATGTGCATGTGACACAGCACTCTGTCCAGCTGCTACCACTTGCTTTCCAAACTCCAACTAGCAGCTGGATGATCTTCAGTCTGTGCCCCACTGTGACTCCTACCTGTCTGCAATCAACATTATCCACCGTTGACCTGCTCTTCCTGGGTTTCTGTTTCCACTACGCATATTGGAACATTAAACTTGCCATGTCAGATCAAGCCATCACATCTGGTATCCTGCCTTGGAAGTGGCTTGGAAGATGGGGAGGGCAAGAGAGGAGGGGGAGAGAGACTGTAAGTCAATGGCCAGTTCTGAAGTTCTGTACATGGGTGAGGGTAAGTTTTTTCCTTTTGAGCCCTGTGACAAACAGTTTATGCCCTGAAGCATAATATAGATGATGTATGTATAACTATGACTAGTGGGCCAAGTCCTGGGCTTAGGAACATTGGCTATGCAAACACCCTAGGTCCTTCATGGCCTCTCTTCTTTATGCAACGGTGGATGACTGCACTGATCCTCACAGGGCAACCCAGAACAGCCCCAACTAGAATCAATATTTCTGTTGACATTAACTGAAAGTGACCCTATGTTCTCATTTCATGGAACAGCATTAAAAGAAAAGACTGGTCATCTTTAACCTTACCCTTTATGACCTCAGACCTAAATTCAGTTCTATCTATATCTTCTCTTTTCAAGGGTTAATAGTCCTAGTATTTTACATCTCATCTAAAGCTCCATTATGACCCTTCTCTGGTATTTCAGCTCTCTTTTTAAGGTGAAGCAATTACATTTGAACACAGTACTTCATCAGGATTCTTTTAGTGGAACTTAGTTAAAATCTATTGATGGTGCATGAGCTACAAAAATAATCTAGCTGACACTCCTCTCTTTATACTGCCTCTCTAGCACTAACAGGAGTAGAAGCTTATTTTGAGGAACTGAACAGATATTACTCTGAATATACACAGGGAACTGAACTGTAGAGTAGGACAGTGTAATTTAAATAGTCACTTGTGTGAATATATCCACTAGAAGCAGGAGGAGAAATCAGGGTGGTTGTGGTGAGACACCTTAGTGCAGGTCTGGAATTATATGTGGAGGAGGCCAGGGCTGGGCAGTAGAAGGGATCAGTGGAAGGGACCTGGAATAAAGAGCTCCTGATGCAAACATTTTAATAAATTTTGAGTTCAGATCGGGATTAGGGTTGCAATGTGAACTAATTCTTAGGTTCAGTTCACCCATCTGTAGTCAAAAGGCATATTTATTGGAGGTTACTGATGTTGTATTTGCATTTTTTTTTAAAAAGGGGAGATAGAGACTTAACAAATATAATATCCCTCATAGTTAGGAATTTTACCAATTGCTTCTGATTGAAATAAAAAATTTGTTGGTCCTGTTTTGATTTCAATCATTCTGTGGATTGCTAACAATTGGAATGTGTGAAGGGCGGGGGAACAAAAACTAGTTTTGGATTGCACTAATACCAAATAGACAAAAATAAGTCCATCAAGGAAGCAGGAAATATATCTTTGGTTTAAAATCCTAGAGCTTCTACAGGAAACAAAAATCATTAATGTTCTTGTAGCTTTGAATAAGGAGAGGTGGGGAATGTTTATTGCTTGTCTCTCTGCTTTCCTTCCTGTAGTTCATATTCTTGTGGTTACTGCAAAATCATAAATATGGAGAATACGCTTGTATAAATTTGCAAACTACAGATTTGTAACCCTTACCTCCACTATTCTCAATCTTTCTTACTCATTACTAACAAAACCATAAATATTTGTAAAATTCACGGTACCATCACTTGCAGGTGTCATCATTTCTCAGTTTTATTTATTTTTTGCCTCTTTTTTTACCATTGGAAGGGATTTTATCTCCTATGACTGGCACTGATAGATTTTTCTATATAAAACCTGGCTATGGGCTTCTAAGAGGAAATAAAAGTTTGTTGTCATCCTGGTGGTCACTAGATGGAAAGATTATTTTCTACTTGTGGTTACTGATGTTTGATAAATCATGTTCATTTCCAGAGATTACTAACCGTTTTAAGTCTGAACCTTACTCCTTATAAACTTAACTTTCATGTGACAACTGAAATGTGTTTTATTTTTTATTGGAACAGATCTTCACGTGCCCTAATTACTGATGCACGGTGGAACAGAAATCAAAACACACGGACTACATGTTCCGTGTGCACAGGTCTTGGTGCACCTGAAAAATAATTGCACGTTTTGCTGATGCATTGTGGCTTTTATTAATATAAGAAAGCCTTCAAAAATGGTAAATAGGGGCTGGTCTTTTAGTTTTTAATCTGTCCAAACTCTCATCTATTGTGAGAGGTTGGGATGAAAGTAGATTGCAGGACTGGAGCTTTAGGTTCCAATTCCATAAATGTTTGAGTGAAATTAATTTTACAAGCATGAGCAGTACAATTGAGTTCAATGGGACCAGTTACGTGGGTAAAGTTACCCATACGTGTTTTCAGGATCAAGCCTTGGTCATATTCATGTATATTTAGTTTTTATGAAAATAACCATGTAATTTTTGGTTGGAAGGAACCATGAATTATTTTCTCATTTTATATTTGTCCTCATAAGTTTAGTGAATACTAGATACTTTGAAAAAAGCCCAATATTTGTATTTAAAATTAAATGTTTTTATTTAATTTTTTGGTATAGATTTGTATAGCACTCATTAGGTAGTAGGATACATTCAGAGCACATTAATATTCCAAATACTCTGACTCAGAAGAAACCAGATACAGATTTATTGTATATACCATCATCTGTGCAGCGGTTGCACAGTTGATCAGATCACTATTATTTACTATCCGTATGTAACTAGAAACTGTAGAATCTAGGAACTTAATTAAAATATACAAAATTATCCATAGTGGAGCTAATGGAAAGACTGTGCTGGGGAAATGTTAACGTACAGTGGTATTCAGCTGTGGTAGTGCAACCAGGGAAAACTTAAGTTCTGTGATACCCATTTTGTATAAACAGATCATTTATTCTTGAGGTACAGAGACAAATTACTGTTAATAGTAGGACTGTTGTATATAGCCTGTTACACGTTCACTTCCTCTTTGTCCTCAATATTATCTTCAGTGAAAGCCTTGATTTGGGGGAGGGGAGGGTTGTTTTTGTTTTTTTGCAAGAAGTCAATTCACAGTCACACTATCCCCAAAGTCATACTTTAACTCCCGCCCCCAACCCCAAGTATAATAGAGAGACCTCGATCACTAAATCCAGAATAATTTTTTACATGTTGGCATTTTTTTTTCCTACGTTGAAGCTCTTGCTTAGAATACACAAGAATAATGGTTATTCCCTTCAAAAGTTATTGTCTGGGGTAATTCTCCTCTCAATCTCTCTTGTGCTCTTAGATTTCTCCTCAGCCAGAGGTTTCCTCATTGCAATTCTAAGGGCCCTCCATGTAAAGGAGTATTTAGTAATGTTTAATTTTAACGGAAAACTGCAGTGGAATATGAAATAATTTCCAATTATTTGATCCACTATAAAATATGAGCAAATCACCAGTAGTTACCTTTAAATAATATTATATACCTATATATAAAATAGGAATCCTAGAACCAAGGATGCAGCCTGACTAGCTGGGCTGTGCAACTTAGATTTCTAGGAAGATCAAGAAGAAATAAATCCTTCTTTCGCAGACTACAGGACACTGGAGCCACACTTGAGCATTTCCTGTGAGTCTACAGTAACTCCTCTCACCCTGTGCACTCGTGTATGGGGGAAAATGGCCAATGACTACATGGATTCACCAGCCCCTCTTGCAAGCACTCCCTGCATGTTGAAATCAAATGCAGAGTTCTGTCATTAACAGGGGGATGCTAATTCTCATTGTGCTGATCCAAATCCTGCCCTGTTGCCCCAGCGGAACCCTACAGTTGTTCTCCTGGCCATGGGGCGTTCGTGACTAAGGAAGGAAGGGCAAAACTTGGGCTGGAAATAGTAAAGCAGGCTGGAGCTGTATTGTCTGCTGATGTCATGTTACAAGATGAAGGTCAGAGTTGCAGGAAGCTGAAGCCAGTTTGAGGGTTTATTATAGCAGGTCTCCTTTCATCATTTTTTTAGTTTAAAGACGATCTTTGTTCTCCACTAAGCAGCAGTAAATCTGGGCGTAAGGCAGTTTCAGAACTCATGGACAGTAGGTATATCAGCAGGTTACACTCTGAGGTTTTCTTTGTCTGTGATTGGTTCGTTCCAATTAGCCTGTCCTGTTGCACATATTCCTCCAGTATTTTAAGCTGGTAACAAAAAATAATTAATAGCAAATTTACCAAAAATAGCACCAAAATTAGAGCCCCAACAAAGCATGCCTTTTATCTCGTTTCCACCTTCAAATCCAGGAAGTTTACATATTATAATTCCTGGTTTTTGAAATAGCTCCTCTTTTTAACATTTTCATTGTCTTTTATTTTGAATCTCTTTAATGTAAACTTAATGTGAAGCCAGATAGTTACACAGTGCACCAGAAAGGTACAATCCATTGCGAATTAATTCTTGGTTTAACTGAGAGGCTGAACTTCACCCCATGTGATTACAGTATCTCATCAATTATAAATGACACTTCAGTGCTGGGAACTGAACTAGGTTACGGTTACAAAAGATATTGAAGCTTATAACTTGGAGCTGATCTGTTGCATTATATGCAGTTAATATTAAGCTAAATGCACTATATATAATTACATATTTCAGTGTATATCCAGAATATGTGTTCTATATTTTGATAATTTAAAACATGATACCATCATAAAATTTTTAGCTATAGTTAATAGAAATATGGTAACAAATGTAATTTTCTTGCTTTTTGATTTTTTTGTAGTGTTCTTGTCATGGAGGCTTAGGTTGTTTTAACATTTACATCGTACTCCACTTCACTGGCATATACCCTCAAGTTGTAATATTGTAATATTGGCAGGTATCACAAGCCAAGCAGGTTTGCTCTGGTTCAGTACTTGGTTCTCTTTGTGTTTCACACATCCCAAGCTTCTTCAAGAACTGATCTGGTATTTCGGTGAGTCACACTCTTCTCTCTGAGTTGCAACAGAACCAATTTCTACTCTCTCTACTACTGGCGGTGTAGTGTTACACTGAACTGCTCACCACTTGTCGTTTTAAAAACTTGCATGATCCTTTTCCATTGGAGATGGAGCATTTACTCCAAGGTCCTGGCCAAATTCCATGTTGGGTGATTACATTTTGCTAAACTAAATTTCTACTTTTAGTTGCAGTTGTATATGGTATTCTTCATTTACATGGTTCTGTAGGGTCACATAGCAGCTGTTTAATAGTGCATTCTCCAGATGTGGATGTGTTTAACTAATGGATGAAGTTGAATCCAATCCTGTACCATATACAATATTTGTATAACCAGGTTTTAATTCAGTCACTTACTATTGTCTGGCTATGCCGAAAGAATGACAGGAGACATTAGATATGGGTTTAATCAGGCCGCAACTTTATTATTAGATAGATGTCTGGAACTAACCCAGCGGATAAAACGTGCAGTGCAGATGGAAAATTTCTGTCCCTCCAGCAGATCCACTGCCAGGACCCTCCAATTCCAGCCAGGTTTTTTTTTTTTTTTTTGCAGTGGCGGGGGCTTCCACCAGCTCCCCCCCTTTTCATCCAGGTCCCTCCAGCAATTCCCTTACTGGGACCTTACCACTTCCAGCCAATTCGGGGGAGGAGGGACTTCCACCAGCTCCCCTTGCCGAGACCTTACCGACCCCCCCACCCCAGTAGGAGGGGTTAAGGTGGACTATAATGATGGGGGGGTTGGCTCCTTGCTGTACCAATCAGAGGAGTCCCCAACTGCCCCCGGCTTGCTCAATTACCAAGCACCTCTCCTTAATTCCTTTTCCTAGCCATGTATCCGTTCTTTCTTAAATTATGGAGTACCTGCACTGAACATCTGCTATACACTTAAATAAAGAGTTGCAACATATGGCCTACTGCCCATCATGCTATGCATGAACAGAGCCCACCTGAACCTGCTGCGAGGAACCCCCGCCCCCACTGCACCGGACCAATATGGTGGTAAGGGAAAAATTCCTTCCCAGCCCCCCTTAGCGGGGCGGCTAGCATAATGCCCACAGCAGATATAGCTAAAAACCCGGCATATTTGTGACCTAAATAGGGAGGGAGGGTGAGTGGTGCCCAGCCTGTTCCGAGTGAATGAGGGAAGGGGGCAGGCCCAGGCTGACCTTTTTAAACTTCTCATTCCTAGGTGGTGAGTCATCCACCACACTGACTGCTTTTCCAGCAGTTTTACGTCTTCCCTCCTCCCCCAAGCCAGAAAGCATTGCCCTCTTCTCCCAGCCAGTCAGACAAACACTCCCATGCTTAAAGCGCAGTGCGGTGACACTTCATAGACATTAAGGTACTTCTAGATGAAAGGTTAATTGATTGTCATTAAAACAAGAAATTGGCAAATATATAAAGTCCTTAATTACCCACTGTGACGGTGTCCCCGTAAGACTTTATGGGGAGATGCTTATAAATATATATAGGATGTAACTGGAATATGTTTTTATGCTACATGTGCCATGTAACATATCTCTGTAAAAGTTATGATCTACTGAATCTATTCCCCCTGTTTGTATGCATGTATCATTGTTGTAGTTGAAGTTATGAATATTGGTTGTATATTTGCTGGTTTTATACATAGCCTTTGTAAGAGCATGGGATCGTGTCTTGAGAAAGAAATGTGCAGGTAAAGTGCCCAATCAAGAGGTGCTTAACAGACAAAAAGAAGTTGCAGACACCAATCCACATCTGAGCTTGACCAGGCATGTCACGGGACTGATTGTACATGGACATGTGACTTGCCCATGTGATCCCAAAACTCCAGGGTAACATGATGCTACAGAGGGAGGGGGGAGGAACATCCATCCAAGGGAGAAAGTTTATTTAAACTCCTGGGAGACCCCTCCATGCTGTCTTCAGCTGGCTAAAGAGAGAGGCTCTCCACTCACCAAGGACACACCTGAAAGAGACTGAACAAAGGACAAAGACAATAGGGGGGGTGAGCGATTGCTGGACCCAGGCTAGGAGGTCTATAGCCTGTAAAGGGAAGTTTGCTGGAACTGGTGAGGTTTTTATCTGTATACAGTGTGATTAGACATAGACTGGCATGTTTTGTTTTATTTTACTTAGTAATTCACTTTGTTCTGTCTGTTACTACTTGGAATCACTTAAATACTACTTTCTGTACTTATTAAAATCACTTCTTACTTATTAAGTTACCTGGAGTACGTGTTAGTACCTGGAGGGGGCAAACATCTGTGCATATCTTTCTATCTTTGAAATAGAGGGCGAACTATTTATGAGTTTACCCTGTATAAGCATTATACAGGGTAAAATGGATTTATTCAGGGTTTGAACCCCATTGGGAGTTGGGCACCTGGGTGTCAAAGGCAAGAGCACTTCCTGAGCTGCTTCCAGGCTGGCCTTACAGCTGTTAGTGGACGTGGTTCAGACCTGGGTCTGGGTTTGCAGCAGGCTGACGGGCCTGGCTCAAAACAGACAGGATTCTTGAGTCCCAAGCTGGAAAAGGCAGGAAAGCAGGGGCAGAAGTAGTCTTGACACACCAGGTGGCCGCTCCAAGGGGGTTTCTGTGATACCAACCCATCACACCCACCTCCTGTGTTACCAAAACACTTGCAGATAATCTGGTGATCTGACCTTGTTTTATGCAGAAAAGTATGGCTTGCATGTTCGTTTTGTAGGCATAATGCTCTCAGAAATCTTTGATATCAGTGACAAAGAGAGAAACCTTTAAGTTAGTTTCTTCATATTTCCACTTGTTGGGACGCGTTCCTCAATGCCACTGAGTTTCATCAACCTTCTGGATAGCAGTTCCCATTGGTACTACGCAAATGCCTTCCTTCAGCACTGAACATTTGAAGACAAGGTTATAAAGGGATTGGTCTGCTCCAGCTGCCTCTGTTTCTTCTTTTCAACAGCTACATGCATGCACAGGGACCTTGTCTGCATGCCCAGAACAACATGACACAAGGAGCTGTTATTGACTAAATAAAGTCCATAAACAGCCCTGAACCCAGTAGAATCAGTGCGGACTCCATTGCAGAGAAAGGGCATAGATTTTGAAGAGCGCTCATAGATGGTATGCAGTCCTGTCATGCTGTGAAAATGTACTGTGAAATTACATAGATGTGTATCATCTACCCCAGCACAAAGGAAGGTTGAGAGGATGTGCCACTGGAAGTATGAAGATATGGTCAGTAGAACCTTGACTTCGAATCCACCAGTCAAACTTGACTGCTGGTCTACGGCTGAAGAGAGGTGAGCAGGAAGGATAGTATTTCATTCCCTCTCTCTTCTCCCCATGAACTGCCTTGCACAAAAGCCTTTTTACTCTGGTTTCGCTCAGGGGAGCGGATTTTGTTGTAAATGGGTGACTGAAATATCACTGGGGGGAGTGCAGTAATGGTTAAGTATCCACAATGTATTCATCCAAGGTGTACATTTTCGCTATCTCTTCTTTATATATTGATGAAGTGACCATAATGATGTATACAGTAAAGTTGTGTGACGGGGCAGACTTGCCCCGCACTGGCATTGAGAGGGTTAACCCTTCCCTGCTGGCAGAGGAAGTCACGCCCCTGAGGCTCTGCTGGGCATGCTCCAACAGGGAGCCAAGTATAAAAGCCTGCAGAGCTGCTCAGTCAGGGCTGGTGGCTGAGGGAGGAGGACGCCCAGCAGAAGCTCCAGCCCAGGAGCAATGGTGCCTCGTTCAGGAGGGAACTGAAGGACCGGGAAGTGGGGCCAGAGACTGGCAGTTGTCGGAACCCCAGGGAGCATTGGGGGCTGAGGAACCTGAAGTCCCTGATGCCACAGGGAATGCTACATTCAGAGAAGGGGTAGGAAGTGACCCAGGGAAGGGAAGGGAGTGGTATCTCCCACCACTCTGAGGGCAGCGTGTTGCGGTAGGATTTCCCGCTGACCCGTGGTGGATCATGCCATCAAGGACAGGGCCCTGGGTTGGAGCCCGGTGAAGGCAGGTGGGCCCGGGCTCCCCTACCGGGGGTCTCTGAACCCCAGACCCCATCATTTGTGAAGACGTAGTTCACCAACCCCTCTCGTACCTCGAAGGAGATAGACGGACTCCGGCCACTAGGCCGCGTTATTCCCTGGGGAGAGGGGGGGATTTAGAAGGACTTTGACCATTGGGCCATACAGCCCTGACTACCGGGGAGGTAGTAGAACTGCCATAAGAGCAGAGAGGCGGGGTTAACCTCGTTCTCCCCCCCCCCCCCCCGGAATCAAAGGGCTGACGAGTTACAAAGCCCGCCACAAGTTGATAAAACACAAATACAACAGATCCAGTACTGCCATTCATACACAGGCAAAACTTACATTGGAGTCTAGTTTCATTTTGCCTTAAAGTACAGGACTGAAGTAAAAGCACTGGGAATTATAAGATTATTATTACTTCAAGAGCCTTACTATAACGAAGCTTTATGTGGACAGTTGTCATTTTCAGGCTTATAGTACTAAGAGACACTGTAACAAGAAGTTTCTGGAAGACTTGACTAAAGATTACAAGAATGTCTTTTCTGGCACAGCAGTTGCTCCAACTACATTATCTCTATTCTTCTGATAACTGTTCAAGACACCTCCATACCCCCGTCTCTTTTAACAGACAGAGATGGCATAATGATGAGCATGTTTCGTTGGACACATGTGGAAGGACGCTCCATAAAGTCATGGTAGTTGGTACACCCACCCACCCAAAACTAGAGTGAGCAAGGTAGTGAGATCTAGAACCCTCATTAGTATGTAGTAGCATAGTCTCCTTTCTGATGTTGATCCTTTGCAAAGGAGCAGCAAATCAGCATGTCTAACACTGACAGACCCCAGTCATTGGCGGGCGGGCGGGATTGAACCTGGAATTTCTGGAGCTTAGTGCAAGAGCATTTACCGCATGAGCTAAAAGCCAACTGGTTGTTAGCTAAGGCTGTAGAGCAGACTCATTAATTGTTCTCCAAGTGGTCTTGGTGCCGCTAGATGGGACAGAACACCACACCCAGAAGGTGTCTGGCTTACACATGCATAACTAGAGTACATGGTTTATGCCTTTCTCTGCTCATATGTAGATCAATGAGCTAAGACTGTGTGGGAAGCAGTGCCACTACTGCATGCCGCCTCCTCCTCCACCTCCCTACCTAGTTCTGGTGGTTTTGTCTTTCCTTCCTCCAGCACAACTGGAGGTGAGCATTCATGGTGATGAGAGCTAAACAGGCAGGTAGACTCCATGAGGATGAGTGAGGATTAAATAAGATCCGACCCAAAGTTCAACCAAAATTTAAACCCAATCTGAAACAAATCTTCCCTGAGGTTCAAAATAGTGCAGGTTTGTTTGTTTTTTCCATTTTCATATACCTGTGAAGTTTCTAGTATCAAAATACAGTGGACCAAATTCTCTGTACTGCCTAAGTAACTAGGCTATGCCCAAAGGAATGTTTCAGGGGTCAGAGGTGAGACGGAAAGGGAGGAGGAGTTTGAGGAGAGGGTCCAGGGCTTATTGTGGACAGTGAATCCATGACTATTTAGATCCACCTGTTGAACACCATGGTCTACAGCAGTTCTTCACAGCCACTGTGTTTTTTCTCTCTCTCTCATGTGCATGGATATTTGGCTGGAAATTTTTGTAGTCATGTCACCACTAATTGTACACTCTTAAATTTCACCCAACAGCACAGTGCAACACAGAGTGTGAAGATCCCCTGAATGTGCTCTCTGCATCCCCATTCTGTGCACAAACACACATGCAGCAGAAAAACACATCACTTTCTCTGGCTTTCACACAGTGCTTGCCTAGAAGGGGCTCAGAATTTGGACCTATATGAAGATCTTTCCCAATTCTAAGATGTACAGGAAATCTCCAGAAAGAGCCCAACAAATTCTTTAGACTAGAGAAGTTTTTGAGAACTTTGAATAAGGCCAGATCTAAAGTAGGGACGGGGGTCGATGTAAGGTACACAACTTCAGCTATATGAATAACGTAGCTGAAGTCGACGTACCTCGCTTGACTTACCATGCCGTGAGGACACCTCAGTGTCGACTGCCACCGCTCCCCCGTCGACTCCGCTTCTGCCTCTCACCGGGGTGGATTACCAGAGTCGAAAGGAGAGCGATCGGGGATCAATTTATCGCGTCTACACTAGATGCGAAAAATCGATCCCCAAAAGATCGATCGCTACCCGATGTTGAGGTGTTTTTGCAAACCAAAAGTTTTAATGGAACTCATTAATTGAATGAGTAGGTTGTAATTTCCTCATGCTATTCATTCAAATACAAGCAAATGTGCAGTTTTGATTACAGAAAGTGAAAGACCTTTATATTCCTCATATTCTAAAGTGTTTGTGCTTGTGTTCAGCCTGTAACTTGTGTATTATTACAACCGAAGCATTAAGCAAAACCTTTTGGTCCCGAACAGAACAAATTGATCGAGTAAGTGCTCTATGTAAAGAACTCCCATTAAAGTAACTGGGAGTTACTCTGTATTTGGGGGTGCTAAGAGAATCCTCTTTAGGTGAGTCTTTCTTTATTTTCACAAAAACAACAAGGAGTCCGGTGGCACCTTAAGGATTAACAGATTTATTTGGGCATAAGCTTCGTGGGTAAAAAACCACTTCTTCAGATGCACCCTTTATTTTCAGTAAATTGTGAAACTGGATGGTCAGCAGGAGAGACTATCCTTCAGCAAGTTAGGATAATTTGAATGACAACGGTCTGTTTTGTTTGATTAATCTCATTTCTGGTCAGCAGTATTTATTGCTTCTACTTGGTGACTTTTTCTTTGACTGAAAGGTCTCAGGTAATTTGAGAGATGTCAGAAACATATGTCATCTTATGCGTTGGGTGCAGGGCAAAATCTTTGTTGTTAACGTACCTTTACTGCTTTGCCATTTTTTTTCATAATTATTTTTAACTCTTCAGTTGAATTTCATATTTCTGAATGTGCCTGCTCTGTTGCTGGAATGTTTTGTTGACAATAACAAGGGTAGTAGTAGTATGTCCATGCTGCTCTTGGATTTCTGAAGGTCTACTTGAGTTTGTGTCCATAATAAGCAAATATTTTGAATTTTAAACTGTCTAGTTAAATGAAGGTATTTTTTAAAATCGCATTATACATATTTTTTTCTGAATGTTCCCCTCCAGAGCTCTTTCCATTTCTTTTTCCATTTTCAAAGGAAGTACTTACTAGAATGAACAAATAATGAAAACTAGTGAAAGCAGAAGTAATTAGTGTGTTCCAAAGAACAATCTTTATGCACAGATACTACTTTTTGACATTGAGCTATTTAATTTTCCTTCTGGTTTTTTCCAGGCTTCTCATATTTACAGGTAATTAAAGTTAAATAGCTGTGACAATATGTGTAATTAAATTTTCTTTCTTCATTTCATGACCCTGTTCTCTAGATCTTTATTCTGCTCACTGACTGAATTTTCTTGCAGCACTTTCCTCCTGCCATTAATTATTAAAAGAATAGAGCTGCATAAAATATTGATCTGTTGCCTGACATTCATTTTTGAAATGTAAGTAGAGCAAGAGGTAATACAGGAGCCATTTCAAGAGCTTTTCTTTCTGTTAATACATAAACTGTGATGCATGAAAAGATATTTCACTGAAAATGGATGTTCATTTTATTTTACTAGATGTTAAGTATGCATTCCATAACAAACTTTAAAATATAATTATTTTTCCACAACATGCTGTCTTTTATTAAATTTCTTCCACCATTGTAGCTAAAAACCAACAAAATCTCTTCAACACTGAGACTATACTCCAGCTGAATTTGAGATTGCCTATGCCTGGGTTTGTGACTGAGTCTAAGCACAATAAAATCTGCTCTACTCTTAGGCATTGTCTTTACTTTAAAAAAAGGGAAACGGGGCATTCTTATCTCAAGTTAACTAACTTGAGGTAAAATCCTAGTGAAGATGAGGCAGACTGCAGTTTTCACATTAGTTAGCAGGTCAAGTTCAAGCTTAGGCCTCCCTGAAGGCATAAACCTTTTGCTAACTCTTATGAATCCTGCAGCCTGCCTTGTCTTCACTAGGATTTTACTTCAAGTTAGCGAACTTGAGTTAAGAATACACATTTTTTGTTGTAGTGAAGACAAGGCCTTAATTTGCTATTGTTTCTCCTGTTTGTAATAATCTTCATACAGAAGAGCAAGACAAAATCAGTGGATAAAAAACAAGCAAAGTAAATTTTGTTACATGACTGTGTAAGCACTGAATTTTCCATTCATAGTTTGTTTTCTTCCTTATTAGTCCTACTGTAGCTTTCTCATAATCATCTCACAAAACAATAGGAAAGGGATTCTTCGTCCTTTCATCTTTAATGATCCTACTTGGTATATGTAGTGGTTTTTTTCCATATCTCTTAAAGGACTTCACAAAAAGGGGGAAATATTGTTATCCTCATTATACAGATGAAAGAGGTGGGGCTCACAGAAGCAAAGTGACTTATCTGAAGTCGCACAGTGAATTGGAGTCATTTGCTGATTTGTAGTGCAGGGTCCTTTCCAGTGGCATAGCTATGGAAATTTGGGTGGGACCCAACTTTCGGGTAGACAGGCAATGACCGACTGTGCTAGCTCAGCTTCTCCCATGACGCCATTACCTCTTCCTAGCCCTGGTGCCCCGAGACAAACGGCTTCACCTGCTGAGCTGGGCACGTGCATAGGGCGGCTCAGAAAATGGCAAGGCAGACCTGCCGGAACATAGTTTTCTGAAGGGCGGGCGCATAGCTCCATCCTGGATTTCAGGTGCCCAAGTGATGCTCTGGGCCACTGTGGCAGCACTACACCCCTGCTCAGATATGGGTGGGCCTGAATGCTAAGTGATTGGGATATGGCCCACCCAGGCCCATCCATGGCTATGTCCCTGGTCCTCTCTTCAGTGAAGCAATGTCCATAGATCCTAGCACTTAATCTTCAGCCTGTTGGAGGCATATGCAGACTCATTAGTCCCTGTCAGCAGCCTAGGCTTCTGCCACTGAAGAGGCTGCCATTTTAGGTTACATCCACAAATCTGGATTTTCAGCCAGTTTAACTCCAGAAACTTGAAATAATTCTATAGTAAGTTGAACATATGCCTGCTGTAGATCTAAGGTATCAAGAAACAACTATATTCTTTTTGTACATACTTATTCTTCTCGTATCATTGCTCAAGGTGGGCCAGATCAGTGGGCCTTACTAATTGACCAAAAGAAATTTCCAGGTAAGCATGCATACATTTTCCCAAGTCGCTGGTCTGAACACCTAACTAGTTCTTACATTTTCATAGCACCATGCAAATATCTTTTAATATTTTTATGGCAAACATTAAGGGAAAGGGCTCATGCTGAAGTGTTAGCTTCCTTCTCTTCCACCCTCACACATTACATGCAACCATGAGAATGAAAAATATATTGATGGGGTTGGTGGGGTGGGAAACCAACACACAAAATACTATCAAAAGCAACATAGTTTATTGTGAATAATTAGTCCAAGTCAAGCAAACTCCCTACAGACTTTAGACATATTAGGAAAATATGACCAAATGTTCCAATTTTAAATAAAGTAATCATGGAATATTTATCATGATGCTGTCTAAGGGCTGGTCTACACTAACCCCCCAATTCAAACTAAGATATGTAACTTCAGCTACGTGAATAACGTAGCTGAAGTCGAACTATCTTAGTTCGAATGAAAAGGTACTTACCTGGGGTCCACACGCGGCGCGCAGGCTCCCCCATCGATTCCGCCTACTCCGTTCGTCGAGCAGGATTACAAGCGTCGACGGGGGAGCACTTCCTGGTTCGATTTATCGCGTCTAGACAAGACGCGATAAATCGAACCCAGAAGATCGATCCAGCGCCTCCAACCTTTTGATTATCCTGGAGGGGGAAAATGTTCATAAAACGCTAAATAGTTGAAATTGTGCTGGGAGACTGAAGAATTGAGAGTTAAAATAAAGCTGTTTCATGCCTGATCTTAGAAAGTATTGAGAGCCTCTTCTGAGGTGCTGGGTACCCTCAGCTCCTGATGAAACCAAAAGGAGTTAAGGGTGCTCAATACTTCACAAGATTTAGTCCTTGATGAGAACTATGATGACAGTGATGGTGATGAGTGCTCTATAAATGCCTAGATACATAAAATAGTAACCAGCAGTAAATTGCTTTAACAAGCAGAAGGAGCATGTTAGGGAGTCACTAAGAACTCTTTAGTATATATCCTTCATCCTGTACTGTATGAAAGAGAGGGTCACATTTGGACTAGGATAGTTACTAGGAGCTAATCCTGCAAACACTTTCTATTGAGAGTAGTGTTTACTCCTACGAGAGGTTTAAGTGTAGTAGCCGTGTTAGTCTGTGTCAGCAAAATGAAAATAAGAAAGAAAAACTTGTAGCACCTTAGAGACTAACAAATTTATTTCAGCATAAGCTTTCGTGGGTTAGTACCCACTTCATCGGATGCATGGAATGAAATTATACTTCAGAGAGATTTATACAGTCAGAGAAACATGATGGTCCAGGTGTATAGACCAATCTTAAGAGGCTAATTAGTTGAGAGGAAACATGACAGCAGGGGAAGAAAAAGCTTTTGAAGTGATAAACAAGATGGTCACACAGGTGTGAATCATTCACACCTGTGTGACCATCTTGTTTATCACTTCAAAAGCTTTTTCTTCCCCTGCTGTCATGTTTCCTCTCAACTAATTAGCCTCTTAAGATTGGTCTATACACCTGGACCATCATGTTTCTCTGACTGTATAAATCTCTCTGAAGTATAATTTCATTCCATGCATCCGATGAAGTGGGTACTAACCCACGAAAGCTTATGCTGAAATAAATTTGTTAGTCTCTAAGGTGCTACAAGTTTTTCTTTCTTATTTTCATTTTACTCCTACGAGGAATCTCTTTGATGTCAATGGCCCTCCTCATAGAAGTAAGCAGTACACCTAATAGTATAGCATGTTCCTGTTCAGGAATTTCAAATCTTACCAACATTCATATCTTTTAGTATCTAAAAATTGCAAACTTGTTTTCTTTTGGGGTGTGTTGATTTTTTGCTTTAGGCCTGGTCTATACTGCGGGGAGGCACGGGGGAAGGAATCGATCTAAGTTATGCAACTTCAGCTATGTGAATAACGTAGCTGAAGTCGACGTACTTAGATCTACTCACCGCAGTGTCTTCACTGCGGTGAGTCGACTGCTGATGCTCCCCCATCGACTTCGCCTGCGTATCTCGCTCAGGTGGAGTTCCGGAGTCGACGGGAGAGCGCTCGGTGGTCAATTTATCGTGTTTAGACTAGACACAATAAATCGACCCCCCCCCCCCACTCGATCGATCGCTGCCCGTCGATCCTGCGGGTAATGTAGACTCGCCCTTAATAGTTATTTGAAATCTGGATATCTCTCTTTTTTTGTAAGCAGGGTTTCTAGTATAGTTTATCTTACAAAATACAGGATTCCTGTTTATGAGCCAAATTCTGCAGTCTTTACACCGGCAAAACTATTGTTGAAATAAATAGGAGTTTTGCCTGTTTAAGTATTTTTACCAATATAAATAAAAGTCTATGTATGATTATTTTGTTTAAACTTAATTTTTATTTTACCACAATTTTGTCTTGAACGGACAGAGACAATCATATAACATTGTAGTCCCTGGGAATGTAGAGCGATAGAAAACACATTTTAAGGACAGAAAAGTTGTTCGCCTGTATGATTTCTTTAAAGGAAATGACTTTCCGTAGACCCATATTCACTTGTCCAATGTGCAGAGAAGAACTTGTATTCAACAGATTAGGGTAGCCAGGTTGAAGATGGACTAATGGTATGAAACAACATCATAGTACTTAGAAGCCTCACAGTTTGGGGTATGCATGTGTGTTTGCATCCACGCTGTATTTTCAGGGATCAACAAACTTAAACTTTTTGGAAAAGCTTCTGAGTCAGACTACATAAGCAAGGGGGTCAGTATACTGTAATTCCACTTTTCTACATGTCTTGTTTTCAAATACCATTGGCCCCAGTGACACTGAGCAGACAAATCATGTGCACATCACAATAGTACATCCTTAGTTATTCTCACACAGAAAATAATCTAAAAGCAAGAGCAAAATTGTCTAAAATATTCAAAAGCATTTTTTCAGAAAACATAGCAAGTGGTTGGTTTAAAAAAAGAAGTAATATCCTTCATATGTGAATCTATGAAATTATAGGATAGTTCATTTTACCTTCATTCATATTCTCTCTTGTGCAGTCATTGTAGAGAGGGAACTAAATGTAGATATGAAGCTTTTAAAACAAACCATTGTGCACGGTAATGGAAGAAAGAGATTACACGGTTGTTTAGGGCTATATTCTGCCACACTTGCTCACGTTGAGCAATACCTTATCTAGTGAATAGCCAATTCATTTCACTTGGACTACTTGTGGAGTAAATAATACTCCACATTAATGTGGATGGTAAAATCTGTCTCATTAACTGTTGGTTATGAAGCAAATGGACAAGAGTACTCCTGAAAATCATTTGAGAATGCGTTCTCATAAATCTGATTAACGGTATCACAGTCATTGCTAGCAAACTGTCATGACATAAATCTGATCACTGAACAGATATCCTGGATGTCCCATTTACATAGCTGAGAGAGAGAGTAAGGGGCCTCCCTGCTCTCGGATGATCTCTGCAAGAGCTAGTGAGAGTTGCCCACCCTTTGCCCAGGGAAACATGGGCGTTATTACGGAGTTGCTCCCCAGTTACATAGGGGTGAAAAAGAGCAGGGAGTAGGCAGAACTACGTCTTGCCACTACCATACACTTGTCCTCAGAGATGGTTGATCCTGTTGGGGAGAGAATAGTAGGCTACACCCTTTGAAAGGTTTCCACAGACGACTCTTTCCCCCAGTACAGCTCTGAGACAGAATGCCTCCTTGTGCTGCTCCTGGGTGGTGCAGCTCTGCATCATTCCCAACTCAGTCCTGTGGCTGAATGCCACTGTTAGGCCTAAAGCAATAGATTGGTTAGGAAGAGGGAAAAAGGAGACTACAAAACAGAGAGGGATCTTGTAGTAATCAGAAATTGTATGGGGAAAATACAGAAAAAGTATGTCAGCTAAATGGAAATTGAATGAGATGTTTTCCCTGAGGTTTACCTAAGAGTTGCTAGTATGGCTTGGGAATGTGCAGGCTGCAATTTATAGTAAATTTGTGTCAGCAATTTACATATGGCAGAATGCACAAAGGTAGCATGGATACATACATACGTGCAATCAGCAAAACATGAAGAAAAGGGGAAAGGTTTTTGTGACATCCATTTAGTTTTTTGACTTTTCATTTATGACAGTTGCATGACAGTTATTCCCTGCAGAATTTGAAAACAGAGAGCTCTTAAAATGTCACTTTAAATTAAAGCCAGGATGTTTGAGAGAGCTAACTTATTTATGTTCTTGATGTAAATTTCAATAGCGTGCTGGGGTTTACTTTGCTTAGGGTTTTTTCTCTGTCACGAAGGTAGCTTATGGAATTTTATTTAGCTGCAAGGTTATGAGATTTTTGCATTTTAGAATATGAAAAGAAATATAGTAGAAAACAGTCACTGTTAGCCTTTTAGGCAAAAGGTAAATGTGTAAACTCTTAATATTGTGAGCCATATATTCCCTTTCCCTGTCTAGCTGACTCTCCTCTTTTGGGGGTGATTTTTGCACCAGTGGTACAAAAAAAGCATTTCCTGCATTCCCCCCAAGCACATAAATTGCAATTGTTCCTAGCCTTTGAGATAAGTCTGCAAATGGTTTGTGTGTTTAAATTCCCTGCTATTTCCCCTCCCCTGCACACCCTTCCAAGGGCCAGGAATAATCTAGCTCATATTTTCCTGCTTTTAATATTAATTCAGCATATAATATTAGTTCAATAATTAAACCAATAAATGATACCAACCACTGCTGCGGGTAAAAAGAATGACTGCTAAAGGTTCTCAACCTTGAATTCATTCTAAGGCTATGTCTGCACTGCACTTTTGTCAGTCGGGTGTGAAAAAACACACCCCTGACCGACAAAAGTTTTACAGACGAAAAGTGCCAGTGTGGACAGCACGTTGTTGGCGGGAGACGCTTTCCTGCCAACAAAGCTACTGCCCCTCGGTGGTGGTGGTGGTTTTATTTTGTCAGCACGACAGCAATCTCCTCCTGACAAAGAGCAGCTACACTACATACCTTACAGCAGCACAGTGCGCAGTGTAGTTATAGCCCAACACTGATGAAGGGATACCTTGTCACAAACTGGACTTATCTTTTTTGGGTTTACTATTGTTTGTAAAAAATGAACATTCAGAAACATGCTAGTCTCCTCACAGAACCTATCAAAGGCACTTTCCCTGCTTTGAGAAGCTTACAATCTAATTATAGCAAAACCAAAACAAGTATGAGGCACAAACAGTGTGAAAGATCAGTATACAGTGGGACAAGGTTACTAACCAGATGGTCATACTGTGTTCTTATCTTGAAGGGTGCGTTGTATTTCTAAATATAGTTTTGGATGAAATTACATTTTGTTTTGAGGTTAAAACTAATGAGAGAGGAGTAGAGCTGGGTGCATAACTGGTTTTTCAGTTCTGAAAAAAAATAGTTCAAGTTGAAGAAAACCATTTTTTTCAGAATTTTGGGCAAATCAATAACGGGAAAATTGTTTCAGGTATTTTAATTTAAAAAAAAAGAAAGAAAGAAAGTGAAGGGCTAGATTCACAATTCATAGCCAGAGGAATAGCCACTGGTGCTGGATCCCCCTTATAACCTTTAGACCAGTGGTTAGGTCATTCTGTTAGGATGTGGAAGATCCAGGTTCAAATCCTGCTCTTGAGGGATTTCCCACTCTTATGTGAAGTGCCCTAGCAACCAGACTCAGGGTTGCCCCCAGAAATGTTTCACGTGGTGCACACACAACTCTCTTGTGCCTGCCACCCCTATCCTTGCTGGCTCCCCCATGCGGGCACTCACCATAGGTCCCTTCCCTCTCCTTGCAGCAGGTCTTACGTCTGCTGCTGAGCGAGTCCTGCAGGCAGATGAGTGGAGACATCAGCTGCCGGATGTCGGGCAAGGCCAGGCAGTTTTGATATGTAATCCTAGCTCGAAAAATCAAAATGTCTCATTTCATTAATGTTAAAACTGGTTTTTTAGGTGAAAAAATAGTTTTGGCTGAATAATTTTGCTGAGCCTTCAAGAGCAGTGAGGGAGGTAAGAGTTTCATGAGAGCAGAAGAGGTGGGACATTAAGATGGAAGGGAGGGATTTATATTCAATAAAATTCTATACAATATGTCTAGTCCTAATAAATTCTACTATTCATAACTAGGATTAATCTCAATCACATTGTGTAATTGTATGATTGGCCTGTAGTCATGTTATGCCAAACTTATACTCCCATCAGTTTCAAAAGCTAAACAGGATGGCCTGGGTTGATGCTTGAATGGGAGACCTCCAAGGAAAACCTAAGTTGCTGCAAGAGGTGCTGTTAGTGCCTGAGGGACCTGGTCCTGAGAGGCGCTGAACCATACCTGTACCTCCCTCTCAAGTCCTCAGTAAGTGGAGCAATGAGCCAGTGCTTCACCATGTACTGGGAGGTCACTGTGTTGGTAGAGGAGCCAGCTTACATATGAGACATTAAACCAACATAAAACTTGTTATTATGGCTTTCAAGACCTTGGAAGCCCTGGGCCTTCTACACAGTTGTACATGGAAATTAGATACTTGATTGCATGCAGCCCTAGACTTCTGATGTCTTGAAAATCAAGCCCAAACTTTTTGGTGGCACTTCATGTAGGAGAAGAAATGCTAACTCGAGTGTCCGAGCCAATTTGCACTGAGTAATTGTATTTGGATTATCTAACGTTCCCCTCCAGCTTGAACTGATTGAGGTATTCTTAATTTCCTTCCTTAAACTTTTGCTGAGTGCTGTTAAATGACTTTTTTGTTTTCAGTTCAGAGATTTTTGTATTTCAGTGGTGACGGAAATTATTCCAATATTTGTGTCTGGTTTGTAAATTGTTTTGAGACCCTTCAGGGTGAAAGGTATGATATAGTAATTACTGTATCACCATATTTTCACTATTTTATTGGAAAGCAGATGCAAAATGCCATGACTTCTGTTGTGAAGTGTTCTATTGGTGGGTGCTTTCATGTGTTCCTTTCTGGAATTCCAGGTGGAATGCACAAGCTATGAAAACCAGAATATTCTGATTTGGGACAGATAATGCACAAAGACTACTAACTCTCAGATCAGCCCTTAGTGTTTGTAGCTGGGCTAGTCTTTTATGAGATGGGAAAGGTGTGGAAGCATCATTCCGTCAAGTTAGTGGAGCAGTTCTGCAGAGGCTGTTTCATCCCCGTTGCTAAAGTAGCCTTGCATATCCTTAGCATGGCCTTACCATGGGCTAGAGGAATAAACAGTAGCAATTCATCTCCAGGCCAGGCAGGTGAAGTGTTCCCACTGAAACCAGGCAGGTGAAGTGTTCCTCTAAAATCTCACCAGGATCTACTGCCGTGGAAGTGGGAGTGGAGGC
Source organism: Chelydra serpentina (assembly GCA_037349315.1). Classification (NCBI taxonomy): domain Eukaryota; kingdom Metazoa; phylum Chordata; order Testudines; family Chelydridae; genus Chelydra; species Chelydra serpentina. The sequence goes on from JBAIAC010000042.1 coordinate 38,918,664, forward strand.
TCTACATTTGCTCTAGAATATGCAGTTCATTTTTATGTCCTCCTTCACCCCAGTGTAAATCTGGCTGTCATACTATAGAATTCTTCTGTAATGTATGATAATGAGCTACTGGTATAGTGTAGTAGAAAACATAATCTGTTAATGAGCCATTAGGCAGGAGCTCCTTTTGTGAAGACAGATGAAATACGAAGACAGAGACTGGCACTTAGGTCCTGATTTTGTAGACATAAAACAATCAGCTTTTTGGGATAATCAGCCACTAAATGTAAAATATCACTTTTTGGCTAACTATGAAATTGTAATATGCATGTATTAGTTAAGAATCAGTCATATGTTGGGCTGATCCGTTTGCAAAAATGTGATGAATAGTAGCAGAAAATGAAGATGTTTCAAGTAAAGCTGACAGTGAATTTGCAGAAGATAACTATAAACCTTCTCTGCAAATGTATAAGCATATAAAGTACATATTCGAGAAGTCCATTTTTGTGTCCCTTTAGATTTATATTATACTGTATGTTCTAATGTTCCATTAACGATTGTTGATTCCAGACCTGTTTAAATATACAAAGCATCCCACTAAAATGCTACAGTAATCAACCTTAGAAATAACATAAGCATTTATTACCATGATGAAGCTCCCCCACCCTTATGCAGAGACGTGCTTTGCAAAAAACACTCTTGTGAGTGGGTTTGTGCTACTGGCTGGGAAATCAATAGGTGGCTCTTTAGAAGCCACTGCTGTGCAGAAATACCTTGTAGTATGTGAGCCACTGCCACGTCAGATTCCCTTTACTTTTTCCCCACAAGGCTAGATGAGGGAAGCACACTGGTCAATAATTCTTGCCTGGGGGAGGACAAGAAAGGATCTTAGTGCCCAACCCAGACTTTCTCCAAAAACAGAAACACGTACCCTTCATTTTCTGGCTCAAGAAGCCACGGGGGACAGTGGGTAAGGGATATATAGATAGCTTCAGAGGAGAGGGAGGGAGATAATTCTCCAAAGGGGAGGCCAAGCTTTCTGAGGAAGAAAAATCTGATAGCTGAAGCCTCTGTCATTCCCCCAGGAGATGAGAAGGGTCCTGGTGGTGTGCCAGCCTACTGAGTCCTTTCCTCAATCCCAGCTTTTGTTGAGAGAAGGTGTGTTGGATGGGGATTGAATACATTATGGGAATTGACTGGTTGTCGTATGAGTGTATTTGGGGGGTAAATGTGGGAGTTGTATATATCTTGGGTAGTGAATATGAGTGGAGGTTTGTATTTTGAGGGCCTGAGTGAAAAGTCGGGGTGCTGAATGGACTTGCAGAGCTTTCTCGTTGAATTTGTGGGGTAAGTGGATAAAATATGTGGAGACTGGGTGAGATGTGCAGGGAGTTCTTATTTTATTATTTGTGTTACCATAGCTCATAGGAGCCCTAGTCATGGATCAAGACCTCCAGTAATAAAGAATGAGGAAGAGGCTAGGAAGAGGGAAGAAGAGAGATTTTGGTGAATGTGCAGGTTCTAGAGGGAGAGTGAATGCATGCGGAGGGTGAGGAGGAAGGAAAAGAAAGATCATCCACAGTGGAAAGAGACAGACAGACACATACACAGACAAACATTGAAAATGACAAAATAAAAGTGAACCAATCTATATAAGCCAGGAAAAGAGGAGCAAAAGAGAGACAGATTTAAGAAGTTTCATTTTAAAAAGTGTTTAATAGAAAACTGATGTCAATTGTTACTATGATATAAAGATAGAAATATACTGTTTACATAATGCAAAATACCTTTGTCTGAATTGAAATGGGTTTTGGGAATTCCTTGCCTTTTGGGGATGCATTTCTCTCTAGATACTGCTAGACCACCACTGCCAGGGGCTTAAAGACATTTCTGAAGAATGTTTTTGCCTTTGAAATGTACCAGATAATACCAAAATCCGTGTTCCTTAGGGAAACCAGCTGGACTCTTCTAAAAAAGCTTTATTCCTTAAACCCCTACCTTCCCCCCAATCCAAATCAACTCAGTATTTTGTAGGTTCTTCCAATTATATTGAAGAATATAATTATTCTTTGTTCCTGCCAGCATTTCCATGCATTCTCCTTGCCTCAGTTTGGCTCCTGAGGTGATAGCACTTATTAGCACATTGAGAGCTGATGGCCTCAGTCACCAAAACTCTAGAACTCGTAAGTGAGGAATCTGGAAGTACTTTGGAGAAGGGACTAGGATAAAGAACAGGGTAAGGAAGAGGAAGAGGATAGTGACTCCAGGTTAGAAGGGCAAGGGAAGGGATTGGAGATGATGATGGCAAAGAGGAAGGGACCAGGAGAAGTGGGTAAGAAGCCATTGGCAACCAATGTACCGAATAGGAATTTCAATCTAGTGATATTCTGAAGTGAGCTAAGAAATGAGTTCCTTAGCCAGACTGTAGGAATTAGGAAATAATAGGAATTGGCCTCCGTGGCCTTGTCATTTTGTAGGGTTTATTGTACTAAGAAAATGAACACCGTGTTTCCTCAAGGATTTGGGAAAGGAACAGATTATTTATGTTAAACCCTACAACTGAGGTTACGAAACAAATTAACTCATAACAGAAAATATATGGAAATTATAAGAGTAAATGAATAATGTCTGAATTCTCACATAGAGGCTAATGCTACGAAATCTGTCATTTCTTAACAGCTGTTTATAAAAGCAATAAAAGCTTTTGGAGCTGATAAAACAGACGGTCTAATGGTTGAATGACATTTATCTTTCTTAGAAAATGTTTTACTTGTGTGATAGTATAAAGTGGTTATCACTTTAGGCAGAACCAATAAATCAGTTTCAAATATGCCTAAAGTCAGTAAATCAGTTTTTAACCAAAGTAGCCTAATAAATTATATGAATTATATAAATAATAAATTATATGAATTAATTTGGTTTCTAATTTGTCTTTCTAAAACCTGACAAATAATACTTAAACAGGGTAAATACAGTCTTAATGACTGAGTACAACATGCCCATATATGGAATAAGTCTTATATACATTTATTGCATTTAATTTTAAAAGAAAAAATGTGTAATTATATACAGTATGTAAAATAGGACTTAGACTTTCTCAGTACTCTGTTCTTGTGTTGGAAAAAAAAATTGTGCCAATGGAAATTGCACGTTAGCATTTTTTTCAAAAGAAAAAGAACAAAATGGAATGCTGAGAAATGCTCTTTTACAATCTGTATATTACATATGCTATCTTCGTTAATAAGTTGCAGTAAGTCTGAATGGCCATTGTAATGGCCGTGGCAAAATACTCAGCAACTCTCAGGGTCAGGCCCTACATTCTAAAGTTTATAGATTACTTCACTAATATTAGGCTTCTTTATTTTGTAGTAAGAACTCAGAGGAACTCAAGTATTTGACCGTTACAACATTAGGTTGTTTTAACACATAAAAACATGGGACCTAAATGTCTGCATTTTAAAAAAGGGCTAGTGATTTTGGGTATCTCTGTTTTTTAGTGTACAGTCTAAAATACTTAAAAGCTGAAATTTTCACCTGATATTCAAAGAATTGATAATCATGATAATGACTTTCTGGAAATAAGGACCGTTAAAGTGTATGAAGTTGGTTTGCAGAATTATCAGTCACTGTTGAAAAATCTAGGCCAGATTAATTGAAAATCTCTTAAAATATTGAGTTGAATATTAACATGATCCATGCTAAACATCACTACTCAATCCTGTTCCTTTTCCTTTCATTCTGTCCTCTTGCCTAGTTTTGTATATTGCCTATTTAGATTTTTAACTCTTCAAGGCAGAGACCCTACCTTCTTATCTGTTTGTAAAATTCCACCCATGCTGTTTACTGAATATTTTAAAATTCTTAATGGTTTACCTTGACTTTATGCTATGAATGTGGCATATGGCTGGGAGGTGTGATTCCTAGCATAGTAGACAGACTTTTGCTAACTCTATTCAAGGTAGTGTGTTAAGAATGGCAGTGTGGATGTTACAGCAGCTCGGACCCCGGGGGTTAGATGAGCTTGGACTTCGGTGGCTAGTCCAAGCCACCATCTATGTCACAATTTCCATTCCGCTATTTTTAGTGTGCTAGCTTGAACAGAGCGAGTGCAAGACTGTTCACTTGCTCTGGAAATCCCACCTCCCAGCTACAATGTAGAGACAAACCCATGGATCCGATTGCAGTATCTGGCCCCTGGAGGATTCTAGTGGGAATGGAATGGAGAAAGAATCATTTAGCCTGAACAATTATTATACCTGTAAGATTACGTATTGGTGTGCAACATGCACTTGTCACAGATAACGGTTTCTTTTTTAGGCGGCTACTTAAAAGTTAATTGAAAAGATGGAATTTGGTGAAACACACATGGAAGCTTTGCTTAATACAGACAACCGTAATTGAAATCATAGGCAAGGATCAATATACAAAACAGTTCGAAAAAGAAAATTACATTAAAGTGGTTTCCTGTGTTCCTTCTTACAGTCTTGCATCATTACAGCTTATGGAGACCATTGCAAACAGAGATGGAAGGGACAGTAAGTGGAGCCCATCATAAGAGAGGTCCAGATTCAGTTTACGTGTCTCAGGGACCCAGTGAACATGAAGAAATGGGAAATGGTTGTAGTATTGCATGCCCTTTCTTACAGTAATTGTATGAATATATACCAAATTTGATCCTTTACACTGATTATAATAGGGTCAATAGCTGCCCCTATCCATATGTGGCCTTTGGGGTGTCCATGTTTATGTATCAAGCATTAAAATTCATGATTTACATCACTTATTTCTTAATAATTCCTATATGTACATGCGGTCTAACTGCTTAGATATGCATAGCAACCTAATTGCTAAAGCCCCCCCAAAACTCCCTTCTTGTGGAATCCTGTGGTGTACTGAACTTGTTTGAGGTGACTCACTTGTCTCTCAAATTGAGAGTGCAAACTATCTGACCTGGAGTTTTCTCCTTAGGACTACACTGTTCTACAAAATCTCAGCTTTTAACATAACTACTCCAACAAAGCCTTAATCTAATATACCAGGCCTTTACTAAAGCAAGCTCAATGACCCATTTACTTATGTTCACCTATTTGCCCCCCTTGCATATTCCAAGCTAAAAAGCAATATCTCCCTATCAATCTTATACTCTTATAATGTCATTTTAGCTCTAGTAAGCATAAAATCACCCATGAGACAGAGTCATTGGTCATAAGATTAGGTCAGAGGTCAACAATCAAAAGATTCAGAGAGGTTTGCCCATCACTAAGCCTTTAATAGGCCAGTAAGGTACAACGTGTTTTACCAAGTCAAGATCACCTCTCTCACCATTACATGGTGCCACAGTTGAGCTCGGCAGAGGCGCTCTAGCTGAAGTTCTCTTTCTTTGTGAGGGGTCCTGAGTTTTGGAATTTGCTTCTCCCCTTTGGTCTGCCAGAGCCCAGATTTGTTAACCTTCTGGGCATGCCATGGAGTCCATCTTTTTTCTTACTTCTTGAGGAAGGCCTGGGTTGAGAGAGCTACATTTATAGGTGATACTTTGTTAATATTCATGTGATTTTTAATTCATGGAATAGACACCCAAAGTACTGGATGGGAACCTATTGTAAGAGTCTAAGAAATCAAATAAATAGAATATGTATGTCTTAGGTTTTGTGAGTGATTTCTGGCAAACTGTAACTTGTGCAATTTAGTGTAACTTCCAAAATATGCAAATATATCAGGTTCTAAGGCAAACCTCAATAATGTGTGTTGGCATTATCAATGTGTATATGACTTTTCTGATTGTACTCCCTTCAGTGATTCATGACGATCACATTTTCATCAATAACATTTTGTTGGCATAAAAAGCCAGGTCACTGCAAATTCAAATGAAACATCAATGAAAGAAATGAAGAAAAAAGGGCTTATAGGATCAACCATATATAGTGCTCAGATGTTTATTCCAACTCAGTCCAAATCCTCCTCTATTTATAAACCCACTGAAGTCACTGGGGCTAGTTTTGTGAGGAGTTTAGGATCTGATACAGCTAATGTCTATGGTTATTCTTCAGCAGGTTCATTCATATGCGGATATATGTATAGTCTATGACAATTGGCTGCCAGGGAACAAGACAGTAGAGAGGTAGGAAGGCAGGTGATTATTAAAAAAATAGAAAAGGAAAAAGAACTTGCTGTATCATAGTAATTGATTTATTTAAGTTGGGTGTGTGTTTGTTTTTTTCAGGTGCAATTGAAAACAAGCATTTCAAGTCAATATGTAATTCGTACCCAGCCAACAAACACCTGCCTTTCTACACTTGAATGTGCAGCTATTGCCCTTGCCATAATGGAAAAAAATGATGGTATTCAGGAGGTATGTAATTCATTTTAAATAATTGACTTTGTTAATGGAACAGTAGTGTGAAAGCCAAGTTAGTTAGATAATAGTACCATATTTATCTTGAGCACCTTACACATTCGTTACCAAAAGACCTGGATGAGATCACGAGATGCTGCTGGTTGGTTCACCTGAGAGACCTAGCAGGGGTAAGCAAGTAGTTGTCTGCTGATATTATTCTGTTCCTTCCTTGCAGACCATACCCAGGTTTTACTAACAGACATTTGCATGCCCATTACTGCAGCTGTCTACTGTGGACTTCCACAAGGCTCCATTCTCTCCCTCATCTTATAGAACATCTCTGTCAAACACCATGGTCTTAAATGCTAACAGTTTGTTCATGATACTTGCATTTTTTGCACTGAATGCTAACTACACTATTTTCCAGCTACCACCATAACTGAATTAGATCAGCTCCTTCACAATGAGGAGTTGGCCGAAGATAAACCTGGGCAAGACTTTTTGAAGGAAGTGATGGGCAGAGGGAAATGTTTCAAAGTACCAGCTAGTGTCTTAACATCAACCTATATATAGGGTATCTGCCTTATCATCTTGAAGGTTGAATGAAGACTAGGTATCTTTCTGGATCATTCTTCTCTCTCTCTCCCCCGCTCCCTCTCTCTCTGTGTAGTAACAGATTGACTGACTTAACACAAGCTTAATTATTTTGTGCACAGCCCTTATGAACTCACCCTCCCTCTCTTCTCTCTCTCTCTCTTTGCCCCCCACTTCTCTTTTCTGCTGTCTTCCGGTTTTTGTACCAAACTCATCACCATGGTATCTCCTCTAAATTCAAACTAACTGTCCTCACTCTCTCCTCTCTCAATCCCTTCTATATTGTTTTTGCTTGCCCTCTCCTCATTCATCTTGCACTCCTCTTGTGTACTCCTCCTCGCTCATTCACTCAGACTGTCCTCTTATTCTCATCAGCTCCTATTCCCTCTCCTCCTTGTTCCCCTTACATTCACTTTCTCATCCCTCATCCCATACTTCTGTTTCTCACTCCCTTTTTTCCTCTCTCTTTTCTGAAACAAAATGAGAAGAATAAATCTCCATCTGTCTCTCCATCACTTGAATTTATATCCGTTTATAAAGTACTCAGATGCTTCAGTTTTGAGTACAAAACAAATACCAAAATAGATTAAAGTTCAGAATTTGGCCCAAAATTAAGCAATAGAAAATGTATTACATTTTTAAATATAGTGGCAAACAGAACGTGTATGTATTAGAAATGTATGCACTTCTCCAACTACCTTGCTGTCTGGGAGAACTCACTTGACATTCCTGATTGCAATACTTAAATATCCCCCCTAAGCTGTACAAACAGCATTTGTAGTATGCTAAATTACACTAATATAGCATGTTGAATTGAATCTTTGTAAATACTTTTCTTCAGATACTTCTTAATTCTGTCATTTATCAAAATCTACTAGGTTCTAAGTACTGGGTCAAACTGCTAGGAAGGTAACAATCCATTGCACTGATATTTTTTATGTGTAGAATTTACATGTGTATTCTGTCTGACCCATGCTGCTTTCAGTCTAGAAGATTAAGATTTGATATTTTGTAGCAAATGAAAATGCTAGTAAAATTTGCAGAGATTTCAGCCTTTTATCTAATTTTCATGGATCCAAAAAACTTGATGATGATTTAGATAATTAGTGATTCATCAGCAGTGAATGACATGGCAATCAGCATGTGGAACCAAAATTTTAAGCTAAATCTTCAAAGCTTTGTGCTTTACACTCTGTTTCCTTTCTTAATGATAGCTGAAAACAGTTGATGTTGACAAGATCTTTTGATGTCTTATGCCTTAAATATATTTCAGAAAATAAAGATGCGTCCCTTTATTTGAGAACAAATCTGTGACAGAAATATTAAATTGGGTATTTTACTGAATTGACCTGCACATATACTACATAGTTCTCTACATAATGAGGAGGAGCACAACTTCAATTTACCTTCAGTTGAATGTTCAAGGGTTTTTGGGTTTTTTTCCCCCACCTCCAAAGCTGGCATGATTTTATTGTCTTGAAACAACTTTCAGAGTCAGAAAACTTAGCAACTTGATGGGCGTACACACTGCGAAACACACACAACTCAAGCCTAGTCTCAGATAATCAGACATGCATTGCCATGTATCTTGTAAAACCATCACTGTGGAAGCACCATAATTCATTTTTAAAAAAATGTGTGTTAATGCTAGTTTTCTGTATCTGAGATCAGGACTGAATCAATAAACTGTTTCTACCCTTTAAAAATTACTAATTCAAGAAGAAAAATATAGTATAGCAAATAGAATTTGTTTTACAAAGTGTGTTATAATTTACCAGCCAGGAGAGAGAAATATTTCCATGACATGTATCTAGATGGAAGGAAATAGGGGCACCGCTGTGTCATAGGCTCTGATTCAACCAAGATATTTAAACATATGTCTTGCTTTAAGTACATGGGATACATGCGTATGTATATTGCTGAACTGGGACCTGAATTAAGTCATCCTCATGCCAATATGTCCTGTTAAAACTGTTGGAATTAGAAAACTTCTAGTGCCTACTTAACTAGTGAGATGCAACTCTTTCCCCATGTCCTTATACGTAGTAACATTTAGTAGCTACAGAAAGGTTATTGGAGTCAAACTAAGCAATTATCTTTGTTTTATGTTTTTAAATAGGTTTAAAATGTTTTTCTACAGTCATAGCAGAGCACTTGTGAACTTTAACTCTCAGAAGACTGTGCTGATCCAATTCCAGACAAACAATTAATAGTCCTACATGGAAATCAGTCTAGCTTTTGCAGAAATGTAGAAATGACCTGAGCTGCCCTCACAGCTAGCTGGAAGATAAAATGCTTTTCTAAGCCTGCCTCACTGACCTGGAATAGTCCTTTAGCGAGAAAATGTGACCCACTGGGTTGCTTCTTTCTACTAATCAGCTTAAAACTGTCAAGTGCCCTTGGAGAAATTTGGGTCGTGACAGTTCTTGAGTTTGTTTATTCTATGAGGTCAAAGAATACCAATCAGACATTAACCTTTGCATTGCAAGTTTTGATCCCACTGGTCTATGATGGAAGACTCTGTCAAGACACTAAAATGTCCTCAATGTTCTCAGTCTTTTGTTGCTGGCACTGTAAAATATTAATGGTAATCAGCATTTCAAGAGAGATCCAAGAGGCAGTGAGCAGTACTGGGCCAAATCCTGGGATGTAGCTCATCTTCACAGAGCGTAGTTCAGGAGTTTTTTGTAAAGGTGGCTTTAAAGCCCATCTTTGCACTCTTTGCGTCCTGGTCCCCACTCTATGCAGAGCTATTCTGGTGCCTCTGCAACAAATTAGGGACACTTAGGACACAAAAACTGCTGGTAGGATTGGCATAGTGCAGTAGATTGCCATTCATGCTCCCTTATATCTGGGCCAGATGTAATAGATGTAGCTCTATTACATATTCAGAGGAATCTCCAGAGAAGGGGGACAAGTGCATCCTTCATGGCCTGCCCATTCCTACCTTGGCTTCTCCCTTATCCAAGATGTATCATGGGACCCAAGGATAGGGCTCACAATGTCCACAGACATCTATCTTCCACCTTCTGTATGTGAGGAGAGCTGTGTGTGGAGGGCAACTTCTGTATACAAATCACAGGGGCATATTTAGGCCCTTTAGTATCTCACATTCCACTGCATGGTAAAACTTGGTAAAATTTTATATTTTAATGGTGATCCCTACACATAAAGCCTGGATGAAATGATATCTCCTAAACACATCTAAAAGCTTTTTTGTTTTATTTTGTTTTTCACAGACTATACTCCGCCCTCTTCAAGCTTTGTGCTCTTTCCAACTTCAGCATGGTGCCCAGATCCATCACAGCAAGGAGCATCTTCTTAAAAATGGTTTATATGACAAGCCCATGCCAAAGAATAAACGCAAGCTCAGGAGAATGGAACTCTTAGTGAATAATGTTAAAATCTAGAAAGACTGTACACACAGTACTATGGAATTTATTTTTTTGTAGCTAACAAACACAATTTGATATTGGATTGTTCCAAATAGCCATCCATATGGTAATAGACCTTTTAAACCCTTTGTATTCAGGAGGCTTCCTGTCAATAATGCCAACTACAGTAATAGGCAGCATGTTTAGTTTTGTTGTTATACTAGGCCAGGTGTCTTTGTTCAACTGATAACCCCCTGTAGAGGGGAGGAAAACTGCAGTGAATAATTTAGAGCTATGTTGTCTCTAGAGTCAGTGTATGATCCCCATTAAGACTGGATAGATTTACTTTGGGGAAGCTTTTTCTCAGTACTGAAGAACAGGCAGTCTTTTTAAGTAGGTAGTGGTAAGGGTAAGGATCCAGTATTTGGAAGAATATTGAATTACTTCTCGGCATTTTAATTTTAATTAATAATTACAGTAGGGTATAACTATAAATTCCTATATTAGTTAGTTAACCTGAACATAAGGAAATGTGATCTGAGTATTTTTGTTTTAGTTTAGTGAGGCATTTATTTCTTATTTTACTAGTCTGTTAACTTGTTATAGATTTATATCCATATTATTGGGCAGTCATACTTACTTTGAGCCTATCTGCAGTTTTCAAGGGTTTTGCTTGGCTGAGATAGGCCAATATATTTTGTTCAGATTTTAATAAAAAAGAAAATATGAGGATGGAGCTACGCTTTTATTTGAATTGTAGACCAGTTACTGCACTCTATACTTGGGCAAAACTCCCCTTGTCTGTATAAAACTCGTAGAATTTGGCCCAACGAGTATATGCAGTATACCACATGTTGTTTAATCCCTTTGATTTGGGAATTTACATGTATTCCTGCAGAAGTTTCTGTTGAAACCCCTTCAGAATTGAGTAGTCTAGCCAGACTGTACAAATATGTTTGCAGATGCATCAAATCTTGTGGCGAAACTATTCTATTTTTTTCAGCAATCGCGGCATGGCAGTGTTGCTGCCAGCAGTGGAAGCACTAGTGAAGACAAGGATCAGATATTTTTATTTGCGTCATGAAGCAGGTTTTCATGATGAAAACTAGTGATATTAGGGCTTTACCACAGTGAAAACCTGCTATATGAAAGTGTGGTAGTAAAAGTGCCTGATCCCTGTCCTGACTGTGGTTCCATTATACCTAGCAGCAGTGCATCTATACTGGATAGTAATTCTTCTTAGGCCTTGTCTACACTAGGGTATTTTCCCCATAATTTATGACTGCTGCTACCACTGGACTCTTAAGTGGTCACCAGTGTTTTAACAACTGTAGATTTGTCTATATTAGGAAAAGAGATCAAGTTTATGTCAGGACTAGTAAGATGTTGGCTAACCATGACCTTTTCTTTAGTCTACATGCAATTTAGATAAATCCCATGTCTGTGGCTAACACTGGTACAGTTGAACTGGTGATAGCGACAATGAGAAATTGGGTGCAGAAAGACTAATGTAGACACCCTTACTGTAGAGCACATTCTCTAGTGAAACAGGCAAGAATTCCTGTTTAAGGAATGGAGGATGTTCCCACTTATCTTGCTGCTGCTGTTTCAGTTTGTCTTGTTTCAGATTCAGCGGGGCAGCAGTGCATCCTTCAGTTTACACTGTGAAGGTTATTTTCCCTAACAGAGGGGTTAAATATTTCTTTTCACAAAATGTAAATTCAAATTCTGGAGAACAGAGGAAAATCTGTGTTAATACTCTAAATTCACCAACAATTGAGGTCTTAGTACAGTATGTGAATTGAAGGTTTTTTTCAGTTCTGCATAAGGGTCAAATTTTCCAATGTTTATATGAGAGATTTTTATTGATGTGAATAATCTCATTGATGTGGGGCTACTCCCATGAGTAAGTATTACTTAAGTGAGTAATGTTTGTAGGATCAAGCCCTAATGTTGGACAAATGGATGTCTGTTGCAGTCAAGTCTGCAGTACTGTCTGTACCATACTAGTAGATCACTATCCAATAGTTATTTTAAAAATGAAAAAAGATGAAGTTATTTGTTATGCTTCAGTTACTGGAATCCTAAGATTGTACTTTCTTTGAGGATTTTTTAGTTTTCAATTAAACTGTAGCACTAATTACATTATCTGGGATGAGCATCTAGTTGCTACACAGTTGTCACATGAAGTTACATCAAAGTTTGATCACATTTTTTTGTTCATTGCCATTTTACAAAGAACTAACACTTAATTTGATTAAAGCTGTTTTATCTTCCTCTGTTAAAATCCAATTCTGTTGCTGCAGTCCTTTCTTGAAAACCAAGCAGAATATATTCTCAAATAATATTTCTTCATGCCTGCTATTCCTTCTGAGCACCTTTTCCATTAATCTTTTCTGGGCACAATGAAAAGTGTTCGTACAAAGACATTTAGGGCCAAATTTTCAGGTGGGCCCCAATCCAGTATCTTTTTTTTTTGTAGGCCTAATTTTGAACCCACAAATAATTGGCTTCAAATTAATAACAGGTACGAATAATAGATCTCTAAATATCTGATTTGTATGTGCGAAAAGGTGTATAACTATCACTTCTGCCTCTAATTTATTGCAGACCCCAAAATATAAGCAGAATTATTTGCAGATATAACATTGTGCTTGTAAAGATGGAGGCCACTCTTGAAAACCTGGCCCTTAATCTATTATTTTTGTAAACAGAATTTTGATTGGTTCTATATACTAAATTGTTACTATTTAATTTCAACATTTTATGTTACATGACAGTGTCATGCAGGTTGATCAGTTGTAAGTTTATTTTCAGATTTTTATATTTTTGATGATACTGTATAGCTTTTTAAACAAAATTATGTGTATTAACAAACATTTTCAGAATTTAGCAATCTTGTCTTCAGGCAAATGGGGATCAAATTTGGAAGTTATATTTTAATGTATGACAGTTACCTGAAGAAAAGGTACTACCCAAATCTTAACTTTTTTTATTGTGAAAGTGCTTGAAGAGATGTCACCTACCTTCTGTAAAAAATTTTAATTAGGATATGTTTATTTTGCATTTTTATTATTTGCTTTAATGGTCATCCACTCGTCATTTGTCAATTACCAAAAGATTCTCGGGAGTTTAAAACAGCAGTCTAGCATAGAAATGAACTTCTAAAAACATATTTAATACAGTGTATTTTCTTTTAATGTTTGTTTTTCTACCCTTGTCAGTTTTGCACTTTTAAATGTTTTGTATAAATACAGTCTGCCCTCTGCATTCCACTGAATCATATCATGGGGAATTGGTGACATTGCAGTACATATGCTGACAACATTGATATCAAACTTTGGTAAAAAATATTGTAATGCCATAAAATATTGTAAAGTGACAAAGTTTCCAGTACAAGATGTTGGATACAAAAGTTGTATGTGATTTGCGTAAACAATATATGAACTTTTTTAAAAAAAAGTTATTTCTGAACCCTCTTATTTTTATTTTCTCTTTGTAGAAGAACGTATTCTAGAAAGCTTTCAAATTTCAAGATAAAGTTGGTCCAGGAAGAGCATGACATGCTTTGTTACCTGCAGGACTTTATGCCCATTGCATTCTAACATCTTACAAATTCCAGCTGTTGTCAAAATATTAGAAAGCAGTTAGTGTTTCATTAGTTTTCTATTTTAAAAAATGTTCAAATGATTTGATAAAAGACGAAATTTATTTTTAGACTAAAGGATTTTCTTCTGTATTGCTAAAATGGATTAAAAAATGTTCATGCTGTATTGTTTTCTGTTTCTTTTTTGTTTAGAAATGTAATTAAAAAACTGAACTCTTTATAAAGGTATCTGGGTTCAGTAATTTTCTTGAGTAGCATGTGGGGTTCTTTAATATCTATATGCATGCAGTCACATAAAATACTTTATACTTTTGCTTTACACATGATAAAACAAGATTATCATGGCTGTGTCACTGGTCCTACAAAGCCAGCACACATCACATAGGCTACACCCATAGTGCAGTGTAAGACAAATCCTAAATCATGCCCTTGCAGTATGCCTTGTGTGTAAGAAGGATGAGTGTCTACTCCTGCACCCCCTTAGGAAATGAAAGGGGTAGATTTGGTGTTGTGACCCATTGAGGGCTATATGGATTCCCTGTATGGCAGAGATGGAGCAAAATAATTTCTATGTCTTCTGCTTGTGCAGCCTGCAATCAGGTTATGGTAAGATTTTTGTGGGGGTGAGTGAGTGGGTCATAGTATGGTGACAGGCACCTCAAAACATTGGAGTTATGTCAGCAACTGCCCAGTACTATTCAGTAGGACAGTGTTGGGACTCTGGACCCCCTTGGAGTAGAGGAGGGTTAGTCACCAAGGCTACATGTATATAAGTGATTGGAGAGTTGTGGGGTGCTACTTCCACTACTGAGCTGTTGCTGGTGGGAAGCCTGACCTGTACCACTATGGCCCTTGCTGATTGGTTTCTTCAGCATTAGGCTTACCATGGCATCTTTGTTTCATTTGAACAGAGCAGGCCTCCGTGACTGCTTTGTCTCACTGGTGTGGATTAGGATCCATTAATGCTTTCTTTGGATCAACTTCTGTATTTCTAGGTGGATGCTAAGGGTCAGCTGACCACTGTCCCCTATATGGGCAGCCGTGTTCTTCATTGAACGACTGGTAAACTGTTACAGCCTAAGGTTGCTGGGTGTCTGGTTTTTGACCGGAAAGTGTTGTTGAAAGATGTACTGACCAGACACTAAAAGTCCGGTTACCACGGGTGTGAGGAAGGGAGGAAGTGACAGCCTGTCATCCAGCCCTGGTTCATAGTGACTGGACAGTGTATGCAGGCCAGATGCAGGATTGCACAAGACCCTCTGACCATGTAAGCAACAATTCAGAGTCCTTCCCACCTGTCCCCGTGAACCATGTGCTCTTCTGTGGTCCAGTGCAACTGTGAGGAGCAGGTGACAATTGTGACCATTATAACCAAACCAAACTCAGAGCCCTATCCTGCAAACAAGCACGTGAGGGGCTATATACCTGAGTGAAATTACTCACATGCACAAGTGTTTGAAAGATTAGGTCCTTGATGTGGATTTTTTTTTAATGAAGCAAAAAATGCTATAAAAATACATACGGGTCTTTTGAAAAAGAACATGTAATGTAATGACCTGGGAGGATATGACCCATGACAGATGAGCTTGGCACTCTGCTATGAAGGAAGCAGAACGTGCAACAGAATATCGTCATGCCACCTCAGTCGACAGTAGAAGGAAATGTAGACACCAGCATGCCCTGGCAAGTTTCCTGAACCCAGCTTGTGGAAACTGATTTCCAGTCGTAGTCATACTCGAATATGAGTGACAGTCATTATGTTACATTACCAGTGTTTAAATATCAAGTTCTAACATGACTTTTTGTGTGTCTAAAAACAGATTTTTTTTCTTTTTAGTTTCATGTCTCTCTTTTCCCACAGATGTTGTAAGGGTATTTCAAAATACAGTTCTGGATTAAAGAAAAGGTAAATTTCCATGTGATTTTTAGATAGCGAAATTTAAACCTGCTCCAGCTCCATAGTTGTTGTTAATACTTTTTAATGAGAAAAGAAGTGATGCCATGATGTGTAAATTTATCAAGTTATGATACCTCATTATTCTGGAAAACAGTAATCCTCTGGGATTTAAATTTTACATAATAACCCCTGTTCTGTTCAGAGCTGGGAATAGGGATAGGATTTAAATGTGTGCTACATAAGTAATTAACAGTATGTCATTTTTAATCTAAATTTACATATTTTAACCTGGACAGCAGACAAATCAGTTGAGAAAAGGGGTCAGATAGAAAGCTGGAAGCAGTAGTCACTATTTCTCAGACAAAGCAGTATTGTGGGGAATATATTTATTTATTTAAATATTTATTTAATAAATATAAATAAATATTTTTTTCTCACAGAAAAGTTTGTATGTTTTGACTGGGAGTAGGTAAAGCAGGTCATGACTTTTGGTTTTTCACTTGACTATAATACCTCTGTTAGTCTATAAGGTGCCACGGGACCCTTTGTCACTTCCACTTGACTATAATTACACAGCACAAAAGCATTGTCATAATTTTTAATTAGAACATACTGTTAATGGATTTGCTAGGCAGTGGTAGAAGTGATTAGCTAAAAATTGAATATTTGTAATTCATAATACTGATTTTTTCCTGTGCAAAGGATTCAGCTTCCAAATGTAATTTTCTTTGCCTATTTTTAAAGGGCCAACAACTGGTAGTTAGCATTAAAATTGTCATTATATAATGCAGAAAACTTCTTGGATACTTTTCCTGTTTTGCTTTACATTGTTAATGTTTTTTAAATATACTTTTTTTTTAAAAAAAGGGCAAAATTCTCTCCTGTGGCCCAGTTGATAGATGCAGCTCTAGTCCACGTATATCTGCATTTTACTGGAATTAGGATATGTAATTCAAGTATGGATTAAATAGCTAAAGAATGCCCCTTGCAAAGTTTGGCTACTAATTTACAGGGAACAAAACAACATGATCAGTAGTAGACTCTAATTTGGGACCACATAAAGGGCCAGGAAGGAAATTACTCTGAGGACTAGGGCTGAATGCTCAAAAGGATATAGGCATGTCACAATGACTAACTTTTTGGTATCTGGAAAACTCACAAAGCTTGTAACCACTGAGGAATGGGATATCTTGAGGAGGGTATCACTGTGGAGCTTAGGTAGGAGATAGGCACCTGGGTGCTGAAAGGAGTCAGCAGTGTACATGCTCAGAGGGAGACACGTAGGTGTCTAGGGAACTTTTACCCTGAAAATGTAGGCAATGAGTGAGTTTAAACACCTGTAGGGAATAGATGTTGTGATGCCATGTACCTCATATGACACCCTATGTTCACAATTTTGTAAAATATATTTTGTACAAAATATGCCTTATCAGGTATCATTTGAAAACTCATAATCTGCTGAATATTATTATCCTGTTTAAATGTGTGTCGCAACACTGCATGTAAAATTATAAAATGTTGCTATATGGTTTTTACTGATGCCCGGTGCAGTGGCGCGTGCCTGTAATCCCTGCTGCTTGGGAGGCTGCGGTTGGTGGATCTCTCAGAAGTTCTAGGCTGCTGTGCGCTATGTCAATCGGGTGTCTGGTGCTACTGACAGCTTGGCCAGTGGGTAGTTGGAGGACTGGCTAGAACAACACGTCTGACGTGTTGAGATCGGCGCCCTCTCTGTGAGGGCTGATGGACCGATCAGTGACAGTGATTGTTACTGAAACGTTGTCGTTCTGGGTAACGTCCACAAACCCATTTTTCAGAGACAAAGACACACTCACAGCCCCAGACAGGCAATGTAATTAGTGGATGGCTGGACATAGCATTCATTTTTTAGCTGGGAATGACTTTGCATGCTGGTGGTTGTGAGTGAGCAGAGCCTGGTGCAGGGGTGTTGTCCATCGCAAAACAGTGTAAAAGGCATCGTAGGCTGGAGAGCTGAGAGGCCACAGCAGTTCAGATTGCACCCTGGGGAATGTCACAGGTGCCTAACTCCTTTTGAACATTGCGTCTAAGACCTGAGAAGAGAACTGAGTCAAGTTACAGAAACTCAGAGAGGCTAGGCCAAGATAATTTGTGCCTGTTGCTCTTTATCTGCTTGGGTTCTTGGCATTTTCTCGTTAAAGCTGTGATGTGAATGTGATTCTCATACCTTTACATCCTGTTGTCTTTGGTATCTAAAGTTAAAAAGAAAATGAGTGCTCTGGATTAAATTCACCCCCATGCAGAGGACCAGCACAAAATCAGTCATCATTTTAGTCCTGCTGAAACTCAAAACAGACCCTTGTGCTGGCACTTAGTACAAATGTGGATTTTGCCTCTGAAGCTCTGGGTGAAATCTTGACCCATTGAATTCAATGTGAGTAACTTCAACAGAGCCGGGATTTCACTCTGTCTGTAACACTTTGAGTATGTTCTGTCACCTTTTTAGCCAGCAGCACTCATAGGAGAAAGAGAAACCGGTTCCTGTACTATACCTGTTCATATATCGCCGGCTTTCACAATGAAAGTTCAACCTGCTAAAATAATGTAGACAGTTTAGCATATATTCAGCCATACCACCTGGTATTCAGTCTCTTAAATTTCATCTGGAGTCACAAGTACAGTATTTGCTTTTGTGATAATCACCAGTCACTGGAATTAAGGATTCTGCAGGTAGTTGTATTCTATCTACAATATATTAAAATGGCAGTCCAAATCTTTCTACTTCCGTTTAGTCATTCATTTCTTTAGGAACCTTGTCACTTACACAGCAGCCACTTTGGGGAGAAATCTATTTTTTCCCCCTCTTTAATTCAGGATGCTGCTCCTCATGTGTGGCAGATAACGGGCATCCATTAATAAATGCCTCAGCCATAGTTTCTTATGAAGAAATTAATTTTCTTTTTCTTCACTTAGTGCACTTGATTAACATCAGAATTTAATTCAGGGGAGGAAATAAAATATGTTGACAGATTTTTCTGCAGCGTGGTTGTTCCAGTTAAGTTGATGATTTCTACATGAAAATGTCTAATGAATAATTCAGGCGAGACAGAAGCAAGTGCCTGACTGGCCAATGACTCCAATGAGGAAATCATGTTGGAACCAAAACATCCTATGTAAAATGCATGACAGTCTTAATGCTCATGTTTAAATTTTAATAAGTTTGGTCCTGTAGGATAGTCAGAGGTACAGTAGGCTTAGGTTCTTGAACAATAATTTTGTGAGCCATTATTGGAGCTGTCATAAATAGTCTGTTTTAGAATAGAACCAAAAGGAAATGGGCTGCTTAGCCTGAAGTGGCACAAAATGCTTCTTGACATGAAAACAGAATTGCCTCGTAAAGTGAAACTTGGGCAAAACTGTTCCACTGATTGGAATGGCATGAAAATAAAAAAAGCAACCCTCCATTTCCAACTCTGTCCACATGTTCCTCTGAAGACGTGGACTTTGTGGTGCCGCTACTGTTAAGTGTGAACAACTAGGAATGGGAGAGATTCAGAGACATCAAATATCTTTTAAAAGCTGAAATGAATTGTGGAAGCTTATGCAAAAGTAACACAGTAAGAGGGAAAATGTGTTGTTTTTCTGATTTATAAAACACATTAAATATAGTCCAAAAAGACACTTGCTCTAGCCCCAGAAAACAGAGACTCCATTGCACTTAGCCAGCCCAAATAAGGCCTGTTCTGTCTGTGGCCTTTGGGTGCTATAATAATATAAATGATTAATAATAATAGTGCCTTTCATCCCAGGATCTCGAAGCAGTTTACAAAGATTACTTACGCCTCCTAGCACACCTGAGAGTCAGAAGTGCATTTATATAGCTATTTTAAAGAGGAGTAAACAGGAGGCACAGATAGGTCAAGGGTCCAATTCTGCCACCCTCTTGAATGATATCTTGTAATGCCAGTAGTCCCATTCAGTAAGGGTGGCAGAATTGTCCCTACAAGTGAATAGTGGACACAGCCCCTGTGCATTGGTAGTGTGGGGTACCGAGGTCACATAGATTCAGATCCACAGCACCTCCTATGCTTTACCTCACTGGGGCCTTTTGCGCTGGCAGGATGTGATAAATGAAAGGGGCGGGGTGTTAGTTCCCTTTTATGGACACTCAGCTAGCCAGTTAGCTATAAAGTCCCTCTTTGTGGCTGTTCTCTGCTTGTTTTACCTGTAAAGGGTTAATAAAGTCTCCCTGCATAGGTAAAAGAAAGGGCGTGGAGTGGGCACCTGACCAAAAGAGCCAATGGGATTGCTAGAACTTTTAAAAATTGAAACAAGACTTCCTCTTTGTTTGTCAGTTGTTGTTCTCCGGGGAAGAGGGGAAAGGCAGCAGTTATGCTGTGAGAAGCTAAAGGCCAGGTATAAAAATAATCAGAATCATACCTAGAAATTGCTTATTTGGAAACCCAGCTATGTAAATAGATCAGAAAATGTGTAGAAAGACGTGATTAGGTTTATTTTGTTTTTCTTATGGCTTGTGGATTCCTCTGTGCTAACCCCAGATGCTTTTGTTGCTTGTAACTTTTAAGATGAACCCCCCAGAAAACTATTTTGGGTGCTTAATTCTTGGAATTGTTCTTTAAAAAATCTAGCAATAGCCTGAGTTTTCAGGTGTGTGTGTGTGTGTGTGTGTGTGTGTATATATATAATATCATAAAATGTACCTTTTTAAAGAACAGGATTTGGATTTTTGTGTCTTAAGAGGTTTGTGCACATGTTTTTTAGTTAGCTGCTGACAACAGCTGATTTCCTTTGTTTTCTTTCTCAGCTCTTCCCCGGAAGGGGGGGGGTGTGGGGGCTTGAGGGTACCCCTTAGGAAGGAATTCCCAAGTGCGCCTTCCTGGGTTCCAAGGGGTTTTGCAGTTGGGTGGTGGCAGCATCTTCCCATCCAAGGTCAGAGAAAAGTTGTAACCTTGGGAGTTTAATACAAGCCTGGAGTTGCCAGTACTAATTTTTAGAATCCTTGCGGGCCCCCACCTTCTGCACTCGAAATGCCAGAGTGGGGAACCAGCCTTGACACAGGAATAGCAAAGGTGGTAGCAGCATGCAAAGGTTGGCTGGGCACCCCTTTGAAGCCATTCACCAGTCAGGGGTAGCAGTGGAGGGGGGTATGGACTATGGAGCCAAAATATTGTTCTAATTTGCTATGGCCTCAAAAGATTGATACAGCTTCCAGAGGCAGCTGGGATTCAGGCAAGCATTAGCTACTCCCTCTTTTTCCTTTGCTAAGCCTTCTAATCTGGCTGCAGAGAGAGGAGTTCTTGTAGGGATCATCAGAGGATCTCCTGTATGCCAACTTTAGGGTGGGTTTATGCCAGCAGTGCCTAGTGCATTTGTAAAGCAAATGCAGCACAGCCTAGGATCATAACTAAAGCAGAGAAACAATCTCAACAGGTCATGCAAGCGCACAATTATTTTATGTTCTACAGGTAGAAAAAATCCTGGGTTCAGGAGTGTGTGTGGTTTTAGTAAAACATTAATTGAAATAATTTGGTTGAAATTAGTTTAGAGTTTCAGCTTTTTTTAAAAGAAATTCCTATACATCCAAAATGTAATTGATCTAATTTAATAATTTTACTCAACATCCATATTATAGTCTAGCATTTGGATGTTCTTAATTATTGTTTTTAAATTGAAACAGTCAAGATTGAGGCATCTTTGTTTTCTTAGCAATTTGAATCATTACAGTAGTCTGCTTACAATACTTACTGTTCTTGCCTGCTACAACATATGTATTACAGAATATAGCATTTCTTAATTACACAAACTCAATTTGACGCAAATGATTTTAATGATGCTCTGTGGTGTCAATAATTTCCCAGTTAAGGACACTTAGAGCACATTGATGAAGTCAAAGAGGTGATGTGTCTATGTCAATAGTCCTTGGATCAAGAGTCCCTGATTGTAAAAATGATACAGCAGTGAGACAGTGCTTTGTCAATGATCTGTAGATCAAGGATCCTTGAGATTGTAACAGTACAGTATGGCATGATCTCAGAAAAATAGATGTAATAATACCACTGCAATTAAATTACAGTTTTGGTGATACAATGTTAGTGATAGGGGGTTCTCTTTTTTTCTTTTTAGTTTTTAAATGAAATTACTTACAAAATCAATGTTAAAGTAACATGCAGTGTCTGACTTAAACAGACAAAAGCCAGGAAATGCAAAAATAGAACAAAGCAGTATTTCAGAAGTTAAGAGACCAGTGTTGGCTTTTATTTTTTCTAACCTGTTTTTTATATCAAATATCCCTACATTTATTGCCCCAACCAACTCCTTCTATATCTCCCCTGCTGTCCGTGTAGGGCACCTACAATCCAGCCCCACATATGCCTTAGTTGTTAAAATAGAATAACACTTTTCACTACATAGAGCTTTTCATCCAAAGATCTACAAGTATTTTAAAAAGTAACATCCCCATTTTACAG
Organism: Chelydra serpentina; assembly: GCA_037349315.1. Classification (NCBI taxonomy): domain Eukaryota; kingdom Metazoa; phylum Chordata; order Testudines; family Chelydridae; genus Chelydra; species Chelydra serpentina. The sequence goes on from JBAIAC010000042.1 coordinate 38,940,913, forward strand.
ATTGCAAGGGGAGATCAACCAAATCATCCAAGGTCACAGAGTGAGTGAGCTGGATAGAACCATGACATCCTGGCTCCTGGTCCCCTGCTCTTGCCACTAGCACAGATTTGAATGTTGCTACTCTCCTCCTGAATTCAAAGGAGTCAAGTGTTGCCATGTAGGCCATTCAGGAGCACAGTCCCTCCCCTTCAGGTTTTGTATCTCCTCCTCACTCAAGGAGCTACCACAAGCCCAAGTCCATTTAGGACCTCTATGGTGTGTAATTGGTATGTTAACAGAACCTAACTTCCACCGGCACTTACTATACTGCAAATCTTGAAGGATGCTCAAGACATGTCTCTCTCCTGTAGGGGAGTGTCACAGTTCAGAGCAACTGCACCTGTGGTTCCCCTCTCTGGTCTTTCAAAAGTCACCCGTTCTCAGGCTTCCAGCATCCCAGCCAGTAGCGTAGCCATGGGGCGAGCAGGGGGAGCGGCGCCGCCCAAGCCCCGCTGCCGGAGCCGGGCTCGGGCAGGGATTTAAAAGGCCCGTGGCTCCTGCAGCCGCGGGCCTTTTAAATCCCCACCCGAGCCCGGCGCCAGCAGCAGGGCTAAGGCGGTGCTTAAAAAGGCCCGGGGCTCCTGCCACTGCGGGGAGCCACGGGCTTTTTAAAGCGCTGCCCGGGGATGCTTTAAAGGGCCCAGGGCTCCCCGCAGCAGCTGGAGCCCCGGGCCCTTTAAATCACCGCCGGTACGGTCCAGCACGGCGCTGGCTCTTGCCGGTATGCCGTACCGGACCCCCGGAGGCGCCGCCGGGTGAGTACAGGGGGAGCGGAGAGGCGCCTTTTTATAGCACCGCTCGCCCTGTGCTCCGGACCTGGCTACGCTACTGTCCCCAGCCATCATCTCTTGAGTGGAAATGTGTCTCTCTCATATTGACGCTTCTGGTCTGCTCTCTCTTGCTCCTGGACTGCAAACTGCTGGATTTCCACATGCCGCAACTTCTTTTGCTCTAGCTGTAGATCTGTCCACAACTCCTGTTGCAGTGGTGCATTCAGTCTGGACTGAACATAGTTGCTACCTCTGTCAGCCTCTTCCCTGTTACTTTTCAGGGAGTTGGTTCTAACATTTTTCTCGCCTGCTGGCCTCTGCCAATGGACTGGAAGTTCCCTGTGAACTTGGACTATTATTCCTCTTCTGATCATTAAAACACATCAAATCTACTAGATGTATCTTGGTACAATCCTCGGTGCTGAGCATTTATTTGCCTTTCGTTGAATATCTCAATCAGCTTCTCTTCTGCTGCCCATGGCATCTGGACACCATGAGAGGCGTGGATGCACATCAATATACTGGAATTGCGGGCTTCCCGCCTTGCCTGTTGGGCATTCCTGCCCCTCATCAGATTCCGCCACATTCAACTGCTGTCTGATATCATGACGGTGATTGTATAGATCAACAAGCAGGGTGGCGCCTAGTCCCGTCCCTCTGCATGAAGGCCATCCTCCTCTGGAACTGGTGCCGCAGGCACGGGGTCACCCTCCATGGTGTGCACCTCCTGGGCACTAGCAGCTGTCTGGCAGACATGCTCAGCAGAGCTTTCTATGGAAATCATGAGTGGGAGCTCCATGACCCCACTCTTCTCTCAGTCTTTCGCCAGTGGGGCATGTTGTACTGGGGCCTCTTTGCAATGGCTGCAAACCACAAACTTTCCCTCTTCTGCTCCAGAGAAGCCCATGGGCCAGGCTCACAAGGCAGCACCCTTCTCCTTCCCTTGACCACCAAATTCCGCTATGCCTTCCCGCCCATTCCCTGCTCCTGCAAGTCCTGTGCAAGATGCAGCGGGCTTGCTCAACAGTTATTCTCATAGCCCCCTCTTGATCTTGCCAGTATTCATTCACCGGTCTCCTCCACCTTTCTGCTTGCCCCTCAATCCGCATTCCCACTTTCCTTAATCTCAGGCACACGGCTGCCTGCAGTATCCCAACCTGGGCCTGCTCCACCTTACGACCTGGTATTTGGATGGAGCTTGCGTGTAGACAGGGCGTGCTCTGCCCCCATGCGCAACAGACTCACTCACAGCAGAAAACCATCTACTAGCCTGCTCCCAAGCTAAATGGTGCTGCTTCACTGCCTGGGGGTGCTGCCACCGCTACCCTCTGGACTCCATCTCCATTCCCATCCACCTGGACTACCTTCTCCACCTTTTACAGTCTGATCTCTCCCCATTTATCCTATTTGGATTCCATTGCTTGCTGGAAAGAGGGACCTGAGGTGGCATTGACCCGCACAACCTCTTAAAATCTCGGGCACGCTACGTGGCTGATGCATGATACTCATGCGGTTCAACTGACACTACTATGAACAGTTCTGGCTCTGGCACATGGCACACATGTACACCCACATCTGGAATCCAAATAGGAACCACACATCTCAAAGAACCTCCGTTTAAAGTAAGTAACCTCCTCTGCCACAATGCACATTTTTGCAAAGTGCACTAGTTCTTAAGAATTTAACCAATTTTTTTTCTAATCAGCCTAGTGGTAAAAGGGAGTTGGAGGTGATTAGAAATGAGTTTGAAGTTTCCCCTCAGAGGGAGGATGAATCTTGCATGGCGTTAATAGGTGCCTTACAATCAAGGAATGGCGTTATGGCATGGAGGTGGAAGGGGAGGAGGGAGTGTTTGCGATAGGGTTTGGAACAAAGTCACAGGAAAGTGACGAACAGTGGGAGTTAGGAGTCACAAGTTCATTGGTAAATCTTCAATGGGAGTGCAGCTGAAGAGAGGAAAGAAGCCCAGCCCAGAAGAGAAGGGCTATAGAGAAACATAGGTAGGGAGTTCTTGCAGCAGAGATGCACTGTGCAAAATGGGAGATTAGACAGATTAGGAAAGGAGCTATCTTAAACTGTATATTATAATGAGCTAACTAGCATACTCTCCCCACCAAAGTATGCATAAATTCAAGCTATAATTCCATTTGGAATTTTGGGTGACAAGAATACATAACTCATGCTTCGCTGTTATAGTTACTGATGACACATGAATCCCTCTCATGGAATTGCAGTCACATGGTCTACAGCTGGCGGTACCCTATTTGTAATAGAATATATTGTAATATAATTAATATTAAATTTTAACTAGAAGTAATTAGTATTTAATATCATCAACACCAATTTCCTTGTCCAGACAAAAAACTGCACAATATAATTGTAAGGAATATATGTGGCATTATGCAGAAGAGTGAAATGTGAAGAAATTCTAGCAAATGTATTCTTACACTCATCTTTTGTATTTTCTTTTTATATTATTGTATCACTTTTTATTCTGGGATGATCGTTGACCTGGAATACTGAAAGAAGACTTGGGTAAATTGAGTTCTGCAGTTACTGTTCCATTTCTAATGGAAATTAACATATTTTACAGAATGGGCACAACTTCTCAGTGTGAGTTTCAGAACTGTGAGTTAGACATAGCAATAGTGCAGGCCTGCACAACATGTGACCCGGGGTCCGCATGCGGCACACGTGGGCTCACTGTGCGGCCCGCGGGGGGGTGAGTAGGTGGGCTCACTGTGCGGCCCAAAATCTGGGACTGTGTCCGTTGGTCCTTTTTGTTGCTTGTCTCTGGGCTGGGGGTTGTCCCAATGCTGCAAAGAGGGTGTTCCCAAAGGAAGGTGCTTGCTTCTAACCCCCAAGGCCGTCAGTATGCCTGCTCTTCTCTAGTCAGCCCACTTGACAAGTTTGATTGTCCTTGGTCTGGTTCCCATCCCCTCTCCAAGGGTTGCAGCTGTCTGGAGGTGCCTGCCTTCCACGTCGTCCTCATTCACACCTCATTCATTCAACAGGGCAATTGAATACAAAGTGGGGGGAAGATCTTATTCTACTTCTAGCAAAAAGATATTTTTCTTGTACCTTAATTATACTACCTTAGGGGCCTGCTATAACATATTACCAAGGTTCAATACAAAGTCATATAAAAGTTAAATCTCTGCATTATGCATTTTTGTATATCTATAACTGCATTGATTGACTGTTGTGTGCAGTAATATAGTGACCCCTGGGGAAGTGAAGAGGGTGTGCTGGTGGGGCCGACGGGGAAGGGGTGGGTTCTATTTTACTGCTGTGATCTGGTCACCCTATGTGCACTGTTTCTTTCCCCCTCTACAGGCTTCCACACCCCAGCGCTAGGGAAGGAGGGGTTGTTTCCACAGGGCAGGCGGCGCTGGGCGGGGGGGAGGGGGGTGTTTCCGTGGGGCCAGGGGGTTTCGGCCCTCAGCTGTTTTCTTTGGAGTAATATGGCCCTCGCCACTTTACGAGTTGTGCAGGCCTGCAATTATGCATCCAAGTCAGTTCAGTAGACATTTTGCATCTAGCAATGTTTCACTCACAGAAACATAGACAACAATGGCATAATAAGTGCCTGTTGGTTTGTGCTGGGGTTTTCAAGAGGTCTAAGGTTCAAGGGGTCTTATGTTGACTTTCAGTTGGATTTGTGTGCCTAATTCCCTTGGGCTCCTTTGAAAATCTCAGTTTTACTATAGTAACTAATCATTTCTGACCAACATTTCTGAACACAGATAGCCAATGTTAGGCACATGCATTTATACTCCAGACACCTAGGTAAGTGTCATGGCTTTCAAAGGTGCTGAGTGCCTGTAACTCTCATTGACTACAGATGAAGATGTGGATGCTCTGAAAGTGGGTCCTAGATATCTGAACTTGGTACCAAAAAATGGCGGTGCCCAAATTAGGGGCTGGAATAAATGGGTGCAGAGAGTTGAATATGTTAACATGACCCTGTCACTGTACAACACTAAACAGTTAAACATGATCCAGGGTTTTGAGCATAGAGCCCTCAACCTGCTTATTCCCAGGACAAACACATCCTTAATAAACTTTTAACCTTTTTTTTGAAGATACAGAGGGGGAAAAGGAAAAACAGTTAAAGCATTTGAAATGTAAAATATTGAGTAAAAGCTTTCATTTTAACAATATCTCTGATTCCCTTTGGCTATAGAGAGTTTTTATAAGGAACACCCCACCTCCACCAGACAGTCTTTTAGATGGTAATAACTGTCCTTCCAGGGAAAAGAGAAGAAGTTAGTTGAGATGGTCTGGAAATGTTGTTGTTAAAGTCAGATCCCATTTCCTAGAAGACAAAACAAGACAAACATACATAAAAGGGATGTGAAAAAAAAACAAAGATAGAAAATACTGCTTCTGTCTTTGATGCTGACTTTCTCTTGCAACCTCACTGCTAGAGAAACACAGGCCCACCACATGGTCTTGTCAGCCATTCTGAAACCTGGAAAACTTGTACCAGCATAGGGCTGTTCAAGACATAGCTTTAGCTGCTTTTCTGGTCACAAGCTTACAGCAGTGCTGTAAAAGAGACAGCTTTGGCAAGTTAAGCTAGACTCTTATTAAACAGAAGACAGCGAGATAGATAAGGTGAGTAAGGAAAAAAAACACGAGGGAGGGGGTGACAGCAGCAACTCATCTCATATCCAGGTGGTGTTTGGGGTTTAGCTGGAGCTGATGGAGTTGATGACTTTATCTGAGTCCTCACTCCCTGGCCTGATCTGGTCAGGCTGTCTTTCAGGATCAGGATGATGAAGGTCCAATAGTGTCATGGTGCATCCTGGGGTCCCAGAAGGTGGTAGTGGCAGCTATGATGGTGAAGCTCACTCCTTTTGGTTCATCCGTCTGCATCATTTTGATTCTCCTGCCACCCCGCCCGCCCAGTCTCTTTTTAAGGACCCCCAAAGTGTGTTATGAGTGGAGTAGCCCATCCCCTCATTATTTTGTCTACCAATTAGGCCTAATTTCTGACACACCAACTTTGGTTCATTAATTGCCAGTTCTATTCTCCTTGTTTACCAGTCATGATCTCAAGAGAGTCCTTGGGCAATATCAGTAGATCTTTTCATTTGGACTAATTCAGTCTGTCTCCTTTTTGTACCTTTCTCTACCAGAATTTATTGGTACAGGTTACTTTAACATTGTATTAACGTTCACCTGCCTTCCAACAACTGAGCTTCCAGTTGGAGTAGGCTTGCTGGACCTTAACTATTACAACAGGCTATTCCTGAAAGTTTGAGCCAAAATTATAGGCTCCATCATACTTCTTTCCTGTCTCGAAAATGAGTAAATGCTTGACTTTTTAAAGGGGCCTAAGCTAAACTAGATTCTTTTTTTTTCTTTTTCTCCCTTCCCCCATTCCTTGATAAGTTGTTTACTGTTACAAGGTGTACCTGGCTGTAGCGGGTGCTTACCCCACTCCTGAAATAAGAGGAGTGAGAACAGCTGGGGGAAGCTGACTGAGTAGCTGACCACAGGTGTGGCCAGCTCAATCAGGGCCCAGCTGGCCCTGATAAGAGGGCTGGGAGCCAGGAGCTGGAGGAGTCTCATTCGAGTCCTGGAGTGGGAAGAGTAAGCTGCCTGAGAGGAAGGTACCTGAAGTAGAGCACTGCTGGGGAAAGACAAGAGGCGCTGGGGAGCTCCAGCCTGGTAAATCCCCAGGCTGCATGCCATGGTCAAGGCCTACAAAGGTACTGCGGCTACAGAGGTGCAGCCCGGGGATAGGCAGAGGCAGCTGGACCAACCCCCTTGCCAGTGATGAGAGGCCATTACAGACTGCAGTCTTCCCCAGAGAAAGGGGACTAGATGATGACTGGCAGTAGCCACTGAGGCAAGGTTGGTTTAGAGGGTTGGGGGTTCCCCTTTGAGTGGAGACCCAGAGTGTGGGGGTACTGCTGGGGCAGAACCCCGAGGTAAAGGGCACTGGAGTTTGGGAGGGACATGGGGGCCTAAGGCAGGAGCGACACTGGCTGGTAGAGGGCGCTCTGGAGCTGGAAAAGAGCTAACTCCCGTGCCAACCAGCAAGAGGCGCTGTGCCAGTGAGTCTTCATTTCACTACACTGGCCTTTGCAGCTCCCTACAGGAGACTCCCTGTCCTCCTGCGCCAGGAAGCAGCGAAGGGACAAGAAAGGAACAGCGAAGGTGGGTTCTCCAAGCCTGCCAAGCAGCCAATCAAAGCTTACCCAAGGGGTAAGGAAGGGTGTTCCTCTCTGGCCAAAAGAGCACGAGGGATAACCAGAGCTCAGGGGTGCTGGAACAGTTTTTATAGTGGGGGTGCTAAGGGCCATTAAACCAAACTTTAAACCCTGTATATAAGGGAAACCACTTCAAGCCAGGGGTTGTGGCAGCCCCCCAGCACCCTGAGTTCCAGCACCTATGCCAGAGCTTGTTTCTGGCTGCATTTACTTAAGATGGGTGTGCAGGGACAGAAAGAATCCAAGAACCTTGGCCCTGACATAAGAATGAAGTTAAAAGGAGCCAGGTGGGCAGTGGCCCAGGGAAGAAGCAGCAATCAACTGAAATCAAGCAGTAGTGTAGCTGCTGTTTATAGGATCCCAGGGTTGGAACCCAGAGTAGTTCACCTACCAGCGGCATAAACCCCAAGAAGGAGACAGGATTTATTTGAGAGCACGAACCAACGGCTGAAGACCCTGTTGAGGGCAATGGGATTATTAATTTATTGGAGTCTTTGCTACCCCAGCAGGGTAGTGACTTTGCAGGAGGGCTAAGCCACGGAAGACCCACCGAGTTTAGCTAGCAACCTGCAGGGGATACTGGCGTGAGAAAAGAACTGCAGTTCAACCACCGGCTGCTAGGAGGTACTCAAGAGATGAGTGCCCCCCTCACAGTTACCTCACTAGATGTGTAAAGTCTTTAAGGGCAGAAGGTGTAAAGGACAGGTTATTTAGAATCTCAGTGGGGCAGGAATCAAGGAAGGAGAAACTTTTTGCTACTTGAAGGAAACCATGACATTCATTTTTCTCATCTCTCTGGCAAAAAAAGAGCAAATCAAGGATGTCTTAAGTGTTGCACAGTTCTGTTGTAATTTAGTCCTTGCTGTTCACGCATGGAGAGTCCTCTCACCATAGTGACTTTACTAGCACCCAATAGAGTTAATAAATAGCTTGTAAACACCTTCTTCAAAGCAAGGGTTTTGTCATGGTTGGATGGAATTTCACTTTACTGAGGTATCTGGAGACAGGCTAATTAGATGTCTGCCTTTTGGTGTCATGATATTAAGTCTTAAATTCTAGAACACCAAAAGTTTATGAAATTCAAGGCAACAGTCAATTAGACATAGCAAAAACAGGTCAAGTTTGTTAGACTACATGAGTCAGGCAGTTGATTATACTGACAAAACACAGGACTGGATACTGTAACCGAGGGTTTGCTTTGTTAATTGATTAACTGCTGCCTCCTGCTCTATTGACCTTCACTAATTTGTTGTACTGCCTGTCATTCCTTATCTTCAGCTGAATGGGGAGGCTCATGCGTAAACATCAACAGCATTAAGGTCAGAGGGGACTTGATATGTCCTCTCTGGCTTGCTCATTTTAATCATGTGCAGAGTCAGGCTGCAAGCTCTCTGGCTGCTTTATTCCACAAATCTGTCTGCAAAGCTGCAGTCTTTGTGTCAGTCTCTATTTTAAGCATAGTAAAATGCCATTGAAAATGAATTTGGATCTTAAGGTCTGGATCACATTCTTACCTCAAAAGCCCGTGTCACAGAGAAACCAAGAGGCTAGCTGGTGTGTCTGCTTTCCAGATATTCAGTTTGATCTTTCGTGTTACACACAAGGCTAGTCGGAGCTTCAGAGCAGATTTGGTTTTGCTCTCTGTGAACTTATACAGTGTAGTAAACGATTTATCCTATTTTTCTGATGAGTGCAACCTACAGTCAGTATGGAGGCTCAAACTGGGAGAAAACCTTCCACATTTTTAATTGTAAATCATATAAAAGAACACTCTATGCACAAGCATATCCTACATTTTGTTTTTCCCCAGTGCTTTGATGCTGCTACCATAAGGTGGAAGAGCATTCTAGGGGTGAACATGAGCAAGCCAAGCATCCTGCATTTTGAGAACTTTTATGGCCAGAGCTAGCTGTTTTGGAAGTGGAATTAGATACATGTACTCTGTCAAAAAGTTCACAGGATCATAGAAATTACTGATAGAAGAATCTACTGGTGTTGGTTAATCTCTGTCACTGGAGGATTGTTCCAAACAGTGAAGTTGTTACTACTTTGTCCACTTTGAAATGACTGAAGTGATGAAGTTTTCACATCTTCACTTGAGAATCTTCCCGCGGTCCAATAGATTTGACCACTAAATACTTGTCCTAATATTCAGTTTAAATTTCCTGGGCCCAATTTCATATCATGACTCCTAAAGTAACTCCATGAACTACAACAAACAATTATTCTCCTTCCTTGGTGTTTCTGTCCTTCCAGTATTTGTACCCAGTTATCTTTTTTGCCCTGAATTTACATTTGGCTAAGTTTTTATATTTATATAAAACTATATATATAGTTCTTTCAAGTGTTCTTCATAAATCAGTTCCTCTAGCCCTTTATTGCTGTTGTTGCCTTTCTCTCATCTTTCTCCAATTTGGGCATTTTTGAGAATTTCAGACAGACCAGTACCCAGCAGTGTAGGTACTGTCACTTTAATACCAAATAATGAATGACCATGGCCTCTCGGCTCCATCATGTGATCCTTCTTGTGCAGGCCCCAAAACACACGTTCTTGCTTTGCTGCCATACCATATACTAGCTTGTTCATAGGCGATGAGTTATATGGGCCTGTGGTGCCCATGCTCCACCAATACTTAGCAACGTGGGCCTGGCTCCACCAATGTTTGGGCTTACTGCACTTTGAGGGCCCCGCGCTTCAGGGGGATGCGGGGTCCAGGGCATCCTGGAAGGTTAGTGGAGAACCTGGCACTGGCAGCAGCGAGTGACCCGGCCCCAGCCTGCCCTATGGATGGGACGGCTCTGCCTGGACCCTGCATCCCCCTGAAGCGTGGAGCCTCCCAAAGCATGATGCCTGGGGTGGTTGCCCCGGTCCGTCCTATGGACAGGACGGCTCTGCTAGGACCCATTCTGGGCACCACCAAAAATTATGCCAACCTGGCACCCATAAGTTTGTTGGCCAACTTTCACCATCAAGTCTTAATACTTGTCATTGAATATTGTATTTTAGAGGATTTCCAATTCAGTCTAGCCTGCTGTTCTCAAGTACGAATCTAATTTTTGCTTTTCCTGCCAATATTTCTAACCACTTTCAATCCCCTTCTATCATTTCTCTGTCCTCCCTAGTATTTACAACACATACAGATATAGTATCAGCAAATGTAATTAACACACCATTTGCCCCCAATTCTAGGTCATTAAGGAGGATAGAAATATTTGTGTGTGCTTTGCATACTCTAATAAGTGGGGGGGAAATACAAAACTGCAGGGAGAAAATTATGTTACTGATCTGATTTTTAAGCACTTAGCATAGAGAACCCTACTTTTATTTGTTTATTCTTCCAGTCTTTAATGTATAAAAAGATGGTGTGTGGAATTAATGAACAACCAGCTGAGTTTACTTTGACAATTAGAAGCCAATGAAATCCTTTTTTATCAATTACCCACCATCTCCTCCCTGCAGCCTCACTGTGTAACAAAGATCTTAAGATCCCAATGGCTACTAAATGCTGGAAACTACTAAAATGAATTCTGTGCATCCTGATGACTAACTAGAAGAAATAGCATGGTGAATTTTCAAGTCCAGTACTTTGGCTCTTGCAAAGCAACTGCATTTCTGAAGCCAGTCAAGCTGAGACAAGAAAGTTATTGCCTCCAGCCTTAGAACTTTGATCTTGCTTTGACTGATGCTGTATAGCTATGAATTCTTCAAGGTCATAGGACATAAATTCTCAACAGTCTTACCTAAAGATCTGAATGATGAGCCAGTAAAATAAACTCTGTATATATTGAGTCCTGCAACTCTGTTGTTACACTGTTTTCCTTAACTCATGCCGCCTGTTTATCCCTTATAGGGATTTCTGGAGGAGAACAATACTATTTATGGGTAATGTCAGGGTCTAATGCTAATATTTCCATTGTTATATGACAAAGTATCACTACTGCCTATTAGGATAGTGTTGATGAAACAAGAAGCTAATTTAATGAGAAACTGATATTAAGGTTAACTAGGCTAGGGAATCTTTAGCTCCGGCTGAGGTCAGAATGATGCCAATACATCTTCTTGGAAGGCTGCAGTAAAATATTGCACTCCTAGGCAGAATTTGTACATTATAAGAGAGTTTAGAGAAACTGAGCCTCCAACAATTTGTTGTGGAGTGAGGAGACAGGTGTGAGATCAGCCATACCAGGCTTTATTCTCTTATTTTTGTGCACCCTGTGTAGTTGGAAGGGGGAAAAATCTTGTGAATTTTGCATGCTAGCAACGATCTGCATATAAATAACATGCATGTTTCTTGGATTTCATTTTCATAAAACTGCTGAATGGATTTTCCCCTGCTTCAGTGACATACCTCAGTGAAGTGCAGGCAAAGAGCAAGAGAAAATGAAGGCAAGGTCAGCCTTAAAAATGAAAAAGGATTCTCAGTTTCAATAGATTCTTTATGTCCAATCAAAAGGAAAGCCTTGACAGCTTTCTCCCATCCAACAATACCTCATCTCAGTGCTATGTGAATGGCTGCAGTATGGGGGTGGGGGCGGGGAGGAGGTGGGTTAATGAAAATTTGCCAAACCCTCAAGATTCAATCTAAGGCTGGTGTCTTAAACTGGGGGGAGTTTTAAATGAAAATTGGTTTACATCTTACAAGAAAATTATCATACCACCCTAAACTTCACAAATATGTAAGATTTAGGGAGGTGTAACACTGGGATGTGTTGTACATTACTAATGTATTTATATGAAACATTTAATCAGGAATGATTCCAAACCAGTTTGCAAATTGCTGTGCTTTGTGTGTGCATGTATGTATTATATATGTGGGCCTATGTTTTCAAAAGTGCCTAATGATATTTAGTCCCCAACTTGAAATATTTAAAGAGCGGTTTTCAGAGGGTGAGTGCTTATCACTTTCTGAAAATCAGGTCCCATGGAAAGCTAAAACCAAAAGTGGAGGCTGGTCCATGCTATGGGTGCATGTGTGTAATTTTCTCTATAAAATTGTACATCTATGTATACATTGTCTTGCTTCAGATAACAACTCTGCATGCAGAATAGTTTCCTTAGCAAGAACAGACCATGCTGTCTGATCTAATCAGCATCTGCAGTTGGAGTGGCACATATTTACAACACCTGGTAGGAGAGGAAGGGGAGTAGAAACAGGGTCAACTGCTAAGGACATCTCTCTTATGGAAGCCAGCCAGCAGTACTGGAGGGAGCTATTTAGCGGCAGCCAAGGAGAGACCGAGAGTAAAGTTTGTGGGCAGTGAGGGCCTTGCAGAGAGATTAGGCTCAAGAGTGGGGAGGAGAGAGTCTAGGGGGAGGCAATCTGGTGTGAAAATAAGAACTTGGCAGACTGTATGAAAGACCAAATAGCAAACCTTGGTCCTCCTAGGACAGGGGTGGCCAACCTGAGCCTGAGAAGGAGCCAGAATTTACCAATGTACATTGCCAAAGAGCCACAGTAATATGTCAGCGCTCCCCTCCCCCTGCTCCCAGAGCCTCCTACCCACTCGCAGCCCCGCTGATCAGCGCCTTCTCCTTCCTCCCCACACCTCCCAATCAGCTGTTTCGCAGCATGCAGGAGGCTCTGGGGGAGGGATGGGGAGGAGCGAGGGCACGGCAGGCTCAGGGGAGGGGGTGGGAAGGGGTGAAGTGGGGGCAGGGCCTGTGGCAGAGCCAGGGGTTGAGCAGTGAGCACCCCTCAGCACATTGGAAAGTTGGTGCCTGTAGCTCCAGCCCCGGAGTCGGTGCCTATACAAGGAGCCGCATACTAACTTCTGAAAGCCGCATGTGGCTCTGGAGCTACAGGTTGGTCATCTCTGTCCTAGGAGGATTAGTTGTTCTTAAAATTATTTGACCCCTGTACATATACTGCATTTGTGAATGTTTATGCTCTGTTGATGCTGAAAATGATCAGTGCAGTGAGAATCTACATTGTGCCAAAGCAAAGATCTTGGAAAAGAGCCATGGTAAATTCAGGGGTCACCAGTTCAGAGAATTATAGGTATAAGGAGACAGGCTAGAATTTTCCAAGAACCATCCTCCTTTGCTAATGGGACTAGAAGTGTTTCTGCTTGATAAATGCAGGGGTAGGGTGCATGCACAGGTCTCTCATACATTCGGTACACTTACTAATGCCAATGCCCGATTGCCTCTGCTCCCCTACCTTGCTGTGCTGTTGCTGCCTCAGTTCTGAATGAGTGGGAACCAAATTTGTGGGCTAGCAGCCCCAAACTTGTCTGTCTTGATACCATAATGAACTGATATGTTGTGAGGGGACTCCTATCACCGTGCATAAAAAGGGGCCCTTCCCCTTCCTCCAACCGTATCTCCATATAGGCCCTCAAAGCCTGCCTGGGTCAGACTCCAGGCTCACTACCCTCCCGTAGGATAACAGATTCACCCCAGGCTACTTGATCCTTTTTTGACCTTCACAAGTGTAATATCACTGAATGCTCATGTCATTGTACATCACGCAGTTCCAAAGCTCTTCCTGTAGAGTCCCAGGTACTAGCTTACTGATTCTGAAAGCACCAAACAGTGCTATCAAGAATGCTACTCTGAATAATGCTGCTTCCTATCCACTATGACATATGGTGCCAATGATCTGTACGAGATCCCTGAGCATGTAAATTGTGATGGGATGATGTGAATCTTCCCTGGGGCCACTGGTACATGACCACCCCGCCAAAAACCTTCAAGCTGAAAACCATTGCAAGGATCTGGAAAACCATTTAGCCTACTGATGAACTTAATGGCAGAAAGGTGATTTGGGATGGCTGAGGACACCAGGTGACGGGTTACCAATGACACCATGTACCACAGCACCCGTTCCTCTGTAATAGACCATATTGTTGGCTAGCCTTCCTGATTCTGAAATTCCATGAAATCATTAAAACTTCTCTCATAGCTCTGCTACATGCGTGGAGCAACTGATCTCTGCACCACACTGACAGCCATCGATAGGGTTAGCAGCGTCTGCCTGGGTGCGTGGCTGGCTCCTGGTGCCAGCTCCAGAAATCTGTACATCTGAACATGAGACAATGCATATGCTATGCCATTATCAACCCCAGTGAGGTGATGAAGTCATGTATATTTTTGGAGCCTTCTTGGGGGCCAAGCCTTGAGCGGGGGAAAAGCCCACAAGTTCTCTACAGGCAACTGCTTGAATGGCCTTGTCACTCTACCCTCAATTCATTCCTGTGGAATCATTGTCTTGACAATATAACCAAACCCAGCCCCTGACTTCAATTATTTTATTTATGTATTTTTATTTTAAACATAAAATGGACCAGAAACCCCCATTAAACCCTGCCCCACAAATCTCCCCCATTCGTTTAGCTTGGGTAGTCCCACAAGAGCACCCTAAACACCTCCATCTTAACTGGAAACTGTGCTCTTGCCTATCCCACAGCTTTCAACGCACCCCCTGTGTCTGCTTGTGTTCTGTCCCCCAAACCCCATTCCTGCCAAGCCAAACCTGCAGGTGGTGTTTTTTTCTACTCTTCATCCTGTTACCCCCTTGGGACCGCCCCTCACCATTCCAGCATGAATGTGCTGTATGAACCTCCAACACATATTTCACAGGCATGCCTGAACTTACAGATGCTGCAAAAACAACCCCTATCATGAAAAGCCCAGCAAATCTGGAACCCGGGCCCCTGCTGGGCTTGCTGTGGAATGAACAGGCCACTATCCATGTAGGCACCAGGTCTCGTAGACTCAAAGGTCAGAAGTGACCTTATGATCATCTAGTCTGACCTCCTGCACAATGCGGCCACATAATCCCACCCACCCACTCCTGTAATAAACCCCTTACCTATGTCTGAGCTATTGAAGTCCTCAAATCATGGTTTAAAGACTTCAAGGTGCAGAGAATCCTCCAGCAAGTGACCCGTGCCCCATGCTGCAGAGGAAGGCAAAAACTGCCCAGGGCCTCTGCCAATCTGCCCTGGAGGAAAATTCCTTCCCGACCCCAAATATGGCGAATAGCTAAACTCTGAGCATGTGAGCAAGACTCACCAGCCAGACACCCAGGAAAGAATTCTCTGTAGTAACTCAGATCCCACCCCATCTAACATCCCATCACAGGCCATTGGGTATATTTACCGCTAATAGTCAAAGATCAATTAATTGCCAAAACTGGGCTATCCCATCATACCATCCCCTCCATAAATTTATCAAGCTTAATCTTGAAGTCAGACGACAGTGTAGCCAGGGGGGGGGGGGAGGGGCAGGGGGAACAGCCGCTCCCCCTGTGAGGTGAAGCGGTGCTAAGGCGCCTCCCGAGCCCGGCTACGGGAGCCAGGCTCGGGGCGCGCTTTAAAGGGCCAGTGGCTCCCCGCAGCGGCAGGAGCCGCTGGCCCTTTAAAGCGCCCCCCCCAGCCCCGCTGCCGGAGCTGGGCTGGGGGGGCGCTTTAAAAGGCCGGCGGCTCCTGCCGTTGTGGGGAGCCGCTGGCCCTTTAAAGCGCGCCCCCACCAGCTTCGGCAGCGGGGCTTGGGGGGGGTGCTTTAAAGGGCCAGCGGCTCCCCGCAGCGGCAGGAGCCGCCGGCCTTTTAAAGCGCCGCCAGGTGAGTACAGGGGGGAGCGGGGAGGCACCTTTTTATAGCGCCGTCGCTCCCCCTGTGCTCTAAACCTGGCTACGCCACTGAAGCCAGATATGTCTGTTGCCCCACTGCTTCCCTTGGAAGGCTGTTCCAGAACTTCACTTCTCTGATGGTTAGAAACCTTCGTCTAATTTCAAGTCTAAACTTCCTGATGGCCAGTTTATATCATTTGTTCTTGTGTCCACATTGGTACTGAGCTTAAATAATTCCTCTCCCTCCCTGGTATTTATCCCTCTGATATATTTATAGAGAACAATCATATCTCCCCTCAGCCTTCTTTTGGTTAGGCTAAACAAGCCAAGCTCTTTGAGTTTCCTTTCATAAGACAGGTTTTCCATTCCTCGGACCATCCTAGTAGCCCTTCTTTGTACCTGTTCCAGTTTGAATTCATCCTTCTTAAACATGGGAGACCAGAACTGCACACAGTGTTCTAGATGAGGTCTCACCAGTGCCTTGTATAATGGTACTAACACCTCCTTATCTCTACTGAAAATACCTCGCCTGATACATCCCAAGACTGCATTAGCTTTTTTCATGGCCATATCACATTGGTGGCTCATAGTCATCCTGTGATCAACCAATACTCCGAGGTCCTTCTCCTCCTCTGTTACTTCCAACTGATGTGTCCCCATCTTATAACAAAAAATATTGTTATTAATCCCTAAATGCATGACCTTGCACTTTTCATTATTAAATTTCATCCTATTACTATTACTCCAGTTTACAAGCTCATCCAGATCTTCCTGTATGATATCCTGGTCCTTCTCTGTATTGGCAATACCTCCCAGCTTTGTATCATCTGGAAACTTTATTAGCACACTCCCACATTTTGTGCCGAGGTCTGAAATAAAAAGATTAAATAAGATTGGTCCCAAAACCGATCCCTGAGGAACTCCACTAGTAACCTCCCTCCAACCTGACAGTTCACCTTTCAGTATGACCCATTGTAGTCTCCCCTTTAACCAGTTCCTTATCCACCTTTCAATTTTCATATTGATTCCCATCTTTTCCAATTTAACTAATAATTCCCCATGTGGAACCATATCAAATGCCGTACTGAAATCAAGGCAAATTAGATCCACTGCGTTTCCTTTGTCTAAAAAATCTTACCTTCTCAAAGAAGGAGGTCCGGTTGGTTTGGCACAATCTACCTTTTGTAAAACCATGTTGTATTTTGTTCCAATTACCATTGACCTCAATGTCCTTAACTACTTTCTTCATCAAGATTTTTTCCCAAGACCTTGCATACTACATATGTCAAACTAACAGGCCTGTAGTTACCCAGATCACATTTTTTCCTTTTCTTAACAGGAAAAGGTCACCATGGCATCAGCCATTTCAACCACGACATATGATGTGGTATGTCCTACTGAATCCCAGTTTGTTTTGCCTCCCTCAATTTAAACTGCTCATCATAATGAAACCAAGACATACTCTTTGATGTATTGTATGCCCGCCTGATTATATCCATATAGCTAAACAAGGCTGAGCTTCTCTGTGGGTAAGCTTCAGCTATAACACCTGCATCGATAAGGAAGGCAGCCTCGCAATTTTCCCTCATTCTATGGACCCTTGGCTGCTTGGGCATTTCTCTGTTCTGTTTACTCAATCCCTAATTACTGACCACCATCATCTCCCTGTGCAACAGTAATAATATAGCCATGTATTCACCTCTCAGGATTTTATCCCTGGTAGTATTGAGAAGACGAACTCCCATAGGGTCAGCGACCCCGGCATAACCATATTCAGGACTGACTGTTGTGGCACCCTCATTGCCCTGCTACCCCTCAGCTATCCCCAGAATAGCAACTCTATCCCATGAAGTTACAGTCCTTGGTAGTGGAAGAGCAGAAAGCTTCCCAGTGCTCTCCCCCAACCCTGCTGAGTGCTCCCACACCAGTGCAGAGGGTCTGCCCCACCTGCCTATTGTCTGTTTCCACAACTTGTGCCCTCCCTATACTTCCGTCACCACCCTGACAAGATACCTCTTCTGTGAGTGTCCCAAGGCATTGCAACAATTGCAAGTTAGCCTGTAGCAGCTGTGCAATACCATGAGCCTCTTTACAGGAGTGTGCTCCTCAGATGAGCTGATACAGCTTCTAAGACTCCCAGTCCTTGCCCCAGTGGTCCATTCAATACCCTGTCTGGACCCCATTTCCCCCCATGTAAAGCCTCAGAGGAACCAATAGTGCATGGACTCTGTGCCTCACTGAGGGCCCCACAATCCCCAACTATTGCCACATCGTGTGGTAGGGGCTCACCTGTCCTTGCAACCTCTGCCCGATGCAGATCCAAGCACCCCTGCAATCAGGAACCTCTATCTGTTGTTGATTCAACTCACCTTTGCCCTCAGTGCCATCTCCTGCAATCACCTGAGTCGAACATCTTGGTTCTGGCTGACCCCTTACACTCTGTACACCCTGTAATGCTGAGGAAACAACCTCAGATGCAATCGCCCTGACAACTTGCATCAAATCGTCAGTAAATGGAGCCTGCTCACTTGCGTGGGTGTTGGCGTCATCTGGAGCCCCGCCCCTGCTTCCATAAGCCTGGGGGGTTGCCCTTGGTAATTAAACACATCACCCCGGGCTCCACCAGTCCCTCACCCTTGTTGTGAGTATCCTGCCCCTGGCTCCCCACTGGCCCCACAACTCCAACTGGTCCCAGCGAGACCAACCTGGAGGGAGAAGTGAAATTCCTCCCTGCTGTCTCCTGTCCGCAGCAGGAAAACCTAAAACCTGATTCCCTACATCTGTACCCACAGCACAGCTGCTACAAGAGGCGCCACACGCCCTCCTTGTCTCTATACCCGGGGACAGAATCCAACTTGGGGCTGCCTCTCTACCCTTGGGGCTGCCTCTGTCAACTCCCCCTCCCTTTCTGGAACAACTTTCCTCTGCCTGCCTTGCCCTACCCAGACCAGGGGAAGGGGGAATCAACCATCCCCACCCCACCCTGTTCTCACTCTCCTTTGTCCATGTGGAGCCATGCTGAGAGGTGCCGAAGTCCTCCATTCCCTGCTGCTGCCTCATCCTACTTCATGTGAAAGGGGGCTTCATCGCACAGGTTGCCCCCTTTAAGCCCTCCTGCCTATCTGGATTCCAGGGATGAATCAATGTTGCCCCTTGTCCCCTTTTACAGCATTTTGACCTCTCTCCAGCCATAAAGCACCGTTCCCTTCATTTGGCCAGGCAGACTAATTCCCCCCTGCTTAAAGGTGTGGTGTGGTTGAACTCTGCCAAATCTGAAGAATTTACATGGGGTCAGCAAAAGGCACCTCCCTGGCCCCTAGAGCTCTCTCTCTGTTTGCAGCAGGCCTTTGAAATTCAGTAGTGGAGGTGTTGGACCTCTTAAAAAGAAGTTGCAAAAATCATCTATAATGAAAATGTTAGGCAACCTAAATAGAAGGGAAAATACCCTATAATATAATATAGCAGCTAGATGCAAGTTCTTGTTGAATCTGTAACAATAAACTATCCTTCTAATTTTACCTTTCTGATTATTATAACTTTTATTGACTGCCTCCCACCCCATCTCTCTTACATGCCTATCTAGTTCATCAAATATTTTTGATAACACCTGGCCGGGGGGGGGAGGAATTGGCTTTTGTGGAGGATCCTCATCACTTTATGCTCCCATGGCTAAGGCTCATTCTCCTTTCTACACTAAGATTGTTCAGCTAGTAGCCTTGCCCCCGGCCGACTCAATCCTCTCCACGCTTGGAAAGGAAGATGGGGTTATTGATAACACACAGAAAGGGTATGTCAAAAGGGCTGAAAACAACTTTCTAGTGGATGAGCAATTTTTATCATAGTCTACTGTGTTACATTAGCACTTTTTAATGTCAGAAACTGTTGTCTTGCTTGAGTGCAAGTAAACGCAATATGTTATAATGCAATCAAACATTACTGCTTTTGTGTCAGCCCTAAAACTGAGTCAACTGCTCTTTTTATCTGGCCTTGTGGTCCATGAACATGTAGTTTTGAATAGTGCATCCTGTCATGGCTTGCCTAAAGAATTCAGATTTCCTGGGAGCCTGCACTCACTCCTCAATGCCACTGTATCCAAAACATTGGATTGCTCTTACCGAGGGACAAGGAGCCTTGGAGGCTCCTTGTCAACAATAACTAGGGTGCCCAGATAGCAAGTGTGAAAAATCGGGACAAAGGTTGGGGAGTAATGGACACCTATATAAGACAAATCCCTGAATATTGGGACTGTCCCAATAAAATCGGGACATCTGGTCGCCTTAGCAATAACACTAATTCTGAATAAGGAGATTGGATCGCCGAATGGGAGCAGCAGCTGTGTGTGTGAAAGGGAAATTAAGTCGCATCATTTGTCATGATTTCAGGGTTAGCTGTACCTGTGACCCCTCACTCAGTGCTACCGCTTTCAAATGACAGGCTCAGTAACAGAACTTCTCCCCACTTTTAGTCTGGCTTTACAGGTTACAGAACCCCTGTTTTCTCAGCAGGTCCAGCTACATTTGTCCCCAGCTATCGCTTTTCCTTAGGACACTGTGGTCAGTGGTAACTCAGAACAACTTGTTCAAAACAATATATTTATTTATCCACAGGAACATAGTAATTAGAGAGAAATGGATCAAAACAACAAAAGGCTTATAAGCATATTGTCTTACCTGAAGCTTAGCATTTCCTCCCAAGATTTAGGTAGCAGTAGTGTAGCCAGGGGGGGGAGCAGGGGGAGTGGCCGCTCCCCCTGTAAGGAGAATCGGCGCTAAGGTACCGCCCGAGCCCGGCTGCAGGAGCCAGGCTCGGGGCGCTTTAAAAGACCCTTTAAAGCGCCGCCGGGGTGAGCCCAGGGGGAGCGGGGAGGCGCCTTTTTATAGCGCCGCTCCCCCTGTGCTCTAAACCTGGCTACACCACCGTTAGGTAGCCCCACCTTGTCCTAGGTACCCTCCCACATTTGGGGACCGAGGCTCCATCTGCTTTTCTGCAGACCCCACTTCTCTACCTCTGTGCATTAGAGATGTACTCTTGACAGTTTTTTGTTTAAGGTTTCCTACCTGAAGGGCCCCTCTCCTCTCCCAAGCTAGGAGTTATTGTACCCCTCTTACACAGAGACAAAATTTCAAAGGCCTTTACATCTGTATTGTCAGGTAAGGACTGGTGATTGGCCACCTCCAGCCATTACATTTTGTTCCTGACTATGTGCAAAAACTACCCAGGACTGTAGCAGACAGCATGGTAGTAATCAAATAGACAGAGGTACACATAATAATCATACAAATAATATATATTAAATCTGAGTGCCTTATCTTTTTTTAAACAAATTTTATTCACAATATCCCTGATGAAGTGCTGATGATGATCCTCATGGATTTCTTTTCTTTAACTTTTACCCCAAGAGGAGCCACATTGGTTTCATCTGACACTGGATAGAACTAC
The DNA here is from genome assembly GCA_037349315.1 of Chelydra serpentina. Taxonomy (NCBI): domain Eukaryota; kingdom Metazoa; phylum Chordata; order Testudines; family Chelydridae; genus Chelydra; species Chelydra serpentina. Next base: position 38,961,959 of record JBAIAC010000042.1, read on the forward strand.
CTTTGTACTTCACATTATCCTTTAATCACCTAGATGGGTCACTACTGGCTGATTCAGGGTTCTGCCCCCAACCTCACCCAGCCTAAGCATACTGCTTATGTATTGCTTCCAGCCCTTTCTGGATCCAGGCTTGGGGTACCAGGAATCAAACTACTAAGCTGTAACCCTCATGTTTGTAATGAAGAGCTAGGCCATCTAACTGGATCCTTTTAAAAACTTAAACGAAATATTCTAGCTATAGAATAAAAATACTGTTCAGGCAAAACATAATTTATTTCCATAATACATATTTACAAGATTTTGGAAGTAAGACTTGAAATAGAGCCAGTGTACTGCAATAGATTCAAATATCCAGAAGGTGGCACTTGAAGTATTTCCACTGTGATGGTAGCAGGAAACATTAGGTAAATAATGCAGCTTTGCCTCCCTGGAACTTGTTATAGAAATGAGACAGCTGTACATTGTTAACGCAGTGCTAAAAGGAAAAGTCGTAATGGCTGCATGCTTTTGCCCAAACCACGTGAAGCACCTATTGCTGTAATACTGCAGTGTTAACCAGAATGAATTCAAAGGTTGCAAGCTCTCGTTTTTTTTGAGATTTGATGGCTGTCATGGGTACCTTCTTTTCTTTGAGGCTTTGAAGAATAGGGTTTAAAACTTGCTGGGAAAGAAGGTATCCTGTGCCTGCTTTTGCAACAATTTTACTCCCCTTTTGTATGTATTTTTTCCCAGAGTTGAACGTTGACTTGTCATTCTGGGAGTTCTGATGATGCTATCAAGCAATCATACTTTATCGTGGTAGCTCTTTTAAAATGTGTCTTACAGTTTGGTTTAAATGGTGTCAACACAGCTTCCACCTGACTAACAATCTGATCCGTAAATAGAACTGATCTTTTTTTTTTTTTAGTGTGAACCACTATGAGTAGGAATGAAAAATTGATCAGAACTCTGTTTGTAGCCTCTAACTGAGATTTTCTTTTACTGAGTAAAAAGCTCAACAGAAAGATAGCCAGCAATTCTGTTAATGCCCACACAGAAACCTGCTGTTTCACTCACCTGCATTTAGCTGTTTGAGAACAAGAAGCTATAGCCAGTCAGTCTGACCTGTCTTATAATGGACCAGAATAATATATGCCTCCTCCCCAGTATAAGCATGTTTAAAATATTTTAAAATAATTAAATAATTAAAAATAATTTAATTTTTTTTAACCTTTTATAAGATAGAACTACTAATCTCAGGTCTTGAGAAATTACTTGGAGCAGCTAATCCTTCCGCTTTAAAAAATGACTGTTGTAAATTTCCTTCCTCTTGCAGTGGGTAAAAAAGTCCTAATTTTTTTTTTGCAAGTGTGTGTATATATATATATATATATATATATATATATATATAATGTGTATATATATATATTATACCACTGAACCTAGTTTAAAGTCCGCCTCACTAGATTAGCCAGTTTGTATCCCAATATACTCTTCCCCGTCCTTGATAGGTATACACCATCTCTGCTCAGCAGTCCTTCTCAAAACAGCATCCCATGATCAAGGAAACTGAGTCCTCCTGCTGGCAGTATCCACACAGCCATGCAGTCACTTCCAGCATGTGAATGTCTCTGCTTAGGCCATTAACCTTGACCAGAAGGATCGATGCTTAACAGTAAGCACATGGGCAGTACCATTGGTTTCAGGTGCTTAGAACCTTACAGGATTGAGGCCTTATTTCTTCCATGGACTCATTCTGGGATCTGCATTGCATAACATGTGAATCCAAGTATGGGGAGCTGTGGGTAAAATTTCATGAAGGAGAATTTAAATATATATAATACTGACTGCATTTATGTCAGTCTTGCAGTGTAAAGGGACCTTAAAGTGCGCATAAATGTAATCTACACCAACAGGAAGGCACCTTTATGTTTCAGAATGGTGTCAAGGAGCCACAGTGGGAAAAGAGATTCAAACCCTCAAAGGGTTTCACATTCTGATGTCCAAAATACCTGAGGCTCACAGCACCAGGTTTACCAGGGTTGATCAACTAAAAAATGGCATTGTAGCATGGAGACCTGACAAAGTTCTGGCTGCATGAGGCGTGAGGTCCATAGAGAGGGAGTCCTGTATTCGTGAAAATGTACAAAATGATACGTAACAGATTTGAGCAGCAAATATCTGATCCAAAACATTTTGCAGCTCATAAACAGAGCTGCCTCCACAAGAAGCAAAGGGACATGCAAGGGTGTGCTCTGTTACTTGAGGTTATGGAAAAGTGGTGAGATTTGCCAGCCTGTGATTGTCTCCCCTTAAAGTATCTCATGAATAATTAATTTCTATACTTATTTAAAATGTACAAAATGATAAAGTGTTACATAGGCTATGTGAAAAGAATGGTCACTGTCATCGATTGGTCTATCAGCCCTCACCGAGAGAGCGCTGATTACAGCACGTCAGACGTGTTGTTCTAGCCAGTCCTCCAACTACCCGCTGGCCAGGCTGTCAGTAGCACCGGACACCCGATTGACATAGCGCACAGCAGCCTAGAACTCCTGAGCGATCCGCCAACCGCAGCCTCCCAAGCAGCTGATATGACAGGCGTGCGCCACCACACCAGGCCGTGAAAAGAATGACCTCTTGTAACCCTTTTTCTTCTCCTTGTCAAAAACTGCCCCTTAGGTATCACTGAAAAACTTTGCCAAAGGTAACAGATTTGAGCAGCAAATATCTGATCCAAAACATTTTGCAGCTCATAAATAGAGCTGCCTCCACAAGAAGCAAAGGGACATGCAAGGGTGTGCTACGTTACTTGAGGTTATGGAAAAGTGGTGAGATTTGCCAGCCTGTGATTGTCTCCCCTTAAAGTCTCTCATGAATAATTAATTTCTATACTTATTTAACATTTGCATTTTTTAGCATCTTATGAAAAGAGAGACACATTTCAGAAGCTTATGGGACTATGTTCAGAGAGGCTCCCAACAATACAGACTTTCCAATAATTCCCTGTTTTGCTGCTCTCCTTAACGCTCCCGTTTCTGCCTCCCCTCTCCAACCTTTCATTATCCTCTGTGATCCAGCAGGTCTAGCATATACTGATGTAGAAGGAAGACAGAAGAGCCATTGGAGAGATGCAGAGAAGGGTGGGGGAGCTGGGACAGTGTGTGGGGAAAGGTGGCGGATAGAAAAGATCAACAGAGAAGCCTCAGAAGATGACTGAAGCTGCAAGTACACTTATAGCAAAGAAATACATATTTAGATCTCAGTCCTGCAGCCAGAGTCACACAGACTTCAGTGAGACTCAGTGTGGGTGCAGGACTCTGCCCACTCTGATCCAATTACAGGATTGGGATGGTAGATAGGAATATTTAGTTTAATACCTTTTTGATTGGAAAAAGTGATCTCTCTCAGCTACTGTTTCTAGGCATTATGACCCTGATCCAGCAAGGCAGTCAATCATGCATAGAGCAGTCCAATTTACTTGAATGGAAGTATTCGTGTACTTGAAGTTAACATATGCTATAGTCCTATGGTTACATATTGTTAATAATAATACCATGTGCCTACCATACTGCACAGGAACTTTGAGCAGCTCAAATGCTTTACAAATAGTAAATCACTGAACCCTGTATCTCCCAAGTCAGAGATGCCATGGGGGTGAGTTCCCTATAAATGTGTAATAATTATAAATAAATAAACACCCCCATTTTACAATAGAGGATATGGAGGCAGAGAAATTAAGTGCCTGGGCCAAGGTCTCATAACAAGTCTTTGACACAGTACCGAGGTTTCATGTCTCTCTGTTGTTGATGATTTGTATTGCGGTAGTGCCTAGGAGCCCCATTTCATGGTCTTAACCACAAGATGATCCTTCCTCACTTTGTCAATCTGCAGTCAACGTGTGCTATGTAATTCCCACACACACATATAAGCTAAACCAATGCATATACTGCTGCTCAGGAGACACAGCTTAACGAACTCTGGTGAATGCAGCATTCTAGTGCAGAGGTGTGGGATGGTTAGAGGAATAAAAGAACTAATTGACAGAGTGATTTACTGCTCTTGGTAAGAGCTCTCCCGGTGGATAGCTTTGCTTTTTAGTAGCAGCACCTAAGATCAGTTTGGAATTTTTAATACGGACTTGCTTTTAAAACTGTAATAATTTAAAATGGTGTTATTACACTAGCTACCCGCTGCTCTGCATTTTGTTGCTCTGCCTGACACACACATAGGGGGATTGTCATAAATGTAGCTTGTTATATTAGCCTGCCTTCCTTCCTGCCTGCAGAGGTCCCTCAGTAAGGTACCCCGAGGCCTGCTCTACACTAGAAAATTATGTCGGCATGACTACGTTGCTCAGGGGTGTTAAAATTCCACACGCCCGCAGAAGCCGAGCTCAGTCCCCTTGAAGACAATGCTAGGTCAACTGAAGACTTTTTCCATTGACCTTGAAGGGGGATTACCTACACTGATGGGAGAATCTACACTGCAGTGCTACACTGGCACAGCTGCAACAACACAGCATTTTAAGTGTAGCCATACCCTGAGTCTGCACTGTGGACTGTTCTCGTGTTTCTCCTTTATTCTTTATCGCCTCTTTTTGTCTTGTTAGGCTTGCTCACCTTTTTCATTCGCAGAAAACCCAGGATAGAGAGCATGTTTTTAGCTCAGTCCTATAAAAATCTCTCTGATCCTTTCCACTTAAATGTGGGGAAGAGGAACAGGAGTACACGAAGCTCCAGGCCCTTGTGGGAAGATCTTGACAGATTACTATTATCCTTCAAAAAGAAATTAGTGTCCTTGCTGCTAGTAAGTATTGTTATCCCTGCCCCAATTCTATTTTTCTTCTGTTCTGTTCTCTTTGTAGAACAGAACAATAATAAAACATATTAGCAGCTTTCCAACCTGACCAAATACCACAGCTGTTAAAGCAGACCAAAAAGGAAAGATGAGTTCTTCAGAGAATAGCAGTCCCTGATCTGCTATAAGACAATCTCATGTCAGCCTGAGCCTCCTGGATCTAGTTCTATAGAATCCTGGCAATAACAAAAGGGTGATATATTTGCAGTTGGATTTGAATCAGGGCAGCCCAATGCTGCTTGCATGTTAGGGGAAGAAAATGGATTGTGGGAAGCTTTTCTTTTGTAAGCTCTTCTGTTTAGTTTGAATGGTCTAAATAGCAACACACTATGAAATCTGTTCCTTTAAACAAAGGTAGAGCTGTTAATAGTAAAGGTATTCTTTTATCCATCTAACTGTGGGCTCTCTCCAAACCTACATCCAGTCTCATGAAGACTGTGTTGGTGTAGTGATAGGCCAACTCTGATGGTTCTGCTCAGTTAAAAGACACCACGTTCAGATACTCATGCAAAGTATCCAAACCTTTTGGGCCTACATGCATTAAAGAGGCCACAGTGCAACTGAAAGTGAATATGTTGACATAAAGAAATCAACAATTCAGTATCTGTGTAGGACCGGTGAAGAGGAATTGACATTTCTGCAGATATATGTTGGCAGATGTCTAATGTTTTTAAATCTTTTCTCCAGTTTTTTCAACAGCTGGATAAGTAGCATAACTTGGCATCAGAATATTTTGTCCAAGTTGATGGTGGTAATCCCAGAGTTTCAGGATCAGAAAGGAATATACTGCTGTAGAAAAATGTCCTCCCCGATGCCATCGTAAATGATGTGTTTCATTATGGTCACTTTCTGATCAAGCATATGCTCAGTTCGTAGACCTCTTTGGTTTGTGTATCCTGAATGAGATGTTACACTGGAAAGGTTATCTCATTAGATTCTGGCAAGTGTTTCATGAACTCTTGATATTAAGTATTGCAAAAAAGTCGTCTTTATCTGTGTTTCTAGTGTTGTCTGCAAGATGCCTAGCTAGTTGCCTGTACTTGAAAGACACACGGTGTATTGGTGTCTCTTATCATGAAAGTACTTTGAACCCAGCATTGGGGAATGCAGAGGGTGAAGTTTAAGTGGGGATGGGCAGGAAGAGAAGAGTCACACTTCTACAGTTCATATGTGATGAATAATGGCTCCGTGTGTAATAGTGCAAACCAGAACAGGATATATTTTTGGAAAGGTATTTTATGAGCTGAGGATGTGAATTCAGTAAGGAAGTATAGAATTCATAGGATAATTCTATTCTGAAGGTGATGTATTTGTTCATGTGGGAACACATAGGGCTAAACTGGAATCAGTGCTGCCATAATAAGCTGGGGGACATTCAATGTTTGACTAGGTATCTGATCTCTTGGCTACTGTGCACTAAATAGTGTTAATGTTTGTGTTGGTTTTGCTGAGTGAAGAAGTATCACTGAACTCCAAGTTTTCTCCATTATTCGTCCCATTTGCCTTATCTGCTTTGAAATTTAGCAGTTTATATTCACTGATGTAGCTACACTTTCATCTATTACTTTGTTCTTAACACTCCCATTCTCCATATCAATGTCATTGCAATGGAATTTCTGCAAAATTCCAGAATGATAATACGTTGCCCCATCAATAAAGGATCTCAAAGTATCTTACAAATATGAATGAATGAAGCCTTTCTATACCTCTGCAGTGAAGCCAGCAATTATTTCCATTTTACAAATGGGTAAAGTGAGGCCCAGAGAGTTTGTGTCTTGCCCAAGGTCACACATCTAGTCTGTGGCAGAGTTGCATCCAGGTTACCGATCACCTGATTACCAGTGCTGGGTTTAATCACCCTTCCAGTAGAACATCAGATGTGGAAAGAGAAAGAAGCCCCACTGGAAAAAAACAGTAATACAAAAACATTCTGGCACCCTGGGTTTAAACAACAAGGCTCCTAGTGGTTCATTGTACTATCTAGCACGTGTATTGATTTTCATGAGCCATTTTCTTTGTTAGCTGACCATGTCTTCCTGTTCTTTATTTCAGTGTTTGGTGGCTTTGGTTCTCTTTTGTTTCTGTATGTTTTGTAAGAGGACAAGATAATTGCTCCAAATGCATGTGCTTCACCTGTGCTTTATCTGTAAAGACTAAACAAAGAATTAAACACACAAGTATATTTCTTGCTCTGCTAAAAGTGAAAAACAGAGACTCTGACATTAATTTCTTAGATTCACAGAAGTCTGACTGAGTGAGTATCAGAGGCTGGTTTACCAGTACTGATAGCATCAGAACATCCATATACAAATATCCTCATAGCTTCAACCAACAAACTCTGGGTATGTGCCAGGGCAGTGGAGGAGTAGTCTTGATTCTTATTCATGGTGTTGGCCAAAAAAGAAAGAAAGAGAGGAAAAAAAAGAACAAAAATACACACCCCTCACACTGACTTCTTTTTAGGAATGTGTATTACATAGTGGACTCTAGGAATACATCAGCATAACTATGGTGTGGAAATAATGTCCACTGTCTGTTTAAGACAGTGGATAGGTGCCAGGTTTGAACATTCACACACAAACTGAAAAGAAAAATACAGCTGGCAGACTGGCTTTGTTGGGGTTCATGTGAGACTGAGGAACTATTTCCCCTCTGATTTCCAAACAGAGCTATAATGACTTGAGCACTCATAGTTTCTGATAAGAAGGTGTGATTTATACCATCTGAGGATCTGGCCTTGATTTGATAGTACTTGGGAGCTCTTAAATCCGTTACTTGCTTCCTGTCTCAGATCATTTTCTGGTGTCTGAGATTAGAAGGAATAAAATATTTCTGAAGAAGCAAGGTCTTCTGGCATTATAAAAGTAAACTTACAATTATAGCCAATGAAAGCATTGGAAAAATTTATTTCTTTGCAGGACTGAATAGCTGTTCCATGTTTAAGACAATCACTTAGATGCTGTTCACCAGTATGTTCCCCATCTCCTCCCACTTTTTCACATTTACTGTATCCTGCCATTTAACACAGTTCCCTCATTACAATCTTTGATTCTTATTTAGGAAACTTCAAATACTGTGGGCCTTTGTAGGAGTGGGGATATTTATTCTCTTTGATCACAGGCCAGCACTTTCTTTTGAAATGATAGTGTTGTATAAATACACTAAAAGGTCTGCAGGAACCTTGGCTCACAGAGTTGGGGGAGGATGGAAGACTGATCTTTCTTGAGACAAAGATTGCTGAGAAGTAATTATTGGCAGCATGCCCATAAGGCTGAAACTGATGTTAGGCCTTAATATCTGGGTCTAAAACTCCACTGCTATCTAGTTAGTATAGATTAGGTATGTCTAATGCAATATTTGTGTTTTTTAATTCCCATCAAAGGAGAGAAATCTCAGACCAGTGTGCACAGAGGGACAGGATATAATTTATTGGGTGGATACAAACTCTGAATTCTCCTAAGAGAAAAGATGCATAGACTAGCAGGACCAGAACAAGCCTTTTCTTTTTTATTACTGTAAATTGCCTGGACAGTAGGCAGAGCAATTCTAGCACATTTTAGTTTGCACACAATCAAACTGTCAGAAGAAAACAGGTTGGGATAAGAGAATTTTTGGAAGGTAATAGCTACAGTCACATAAATGCTTTTAGAATGTGAGGTTTTGTGGCAGTGCCTACTGAAAATTAGGGTATCTCTGAACTTACAGATACAGCAGTATTTGGCTGTTTATCATAATTAGCCATCTTTTAACGCATATTTATGAAAAATAGTTCTTAAGCTACCGTCACTTTTCAACTTTCCTGTTTTTATAATCCTAGTAATAGATCTGACTGAGCAACATGAAATGTGTATTTATCCATCTGCCTTAGCATGGGTAAGTGACTCTTTACTTCACCTGTTAACCATTTCTAGTCCAGTATCTTCATTCTAGCTGTAACAAAGAGCCTTGTAGTTATGCCTCAAAAATATCTGATTTGAACAGCATTAAAAATATGTAACAGTGATGACACCATGGCTTTGAAACATTACATTTCCTTGTGGTAACAGGTGAATTTAAATCCAAGGCATTGAAATGGAAGACAGGAGAGAATTTGTGTTGTACTTGTATTTGTGTAGTACCGTCAGTGGCACGTTTTGGGAGCTGCTATAGCATACATAACAGTGATACTAAACATGTAGTGCCAAACTCTTGGTGTTAGTGATGTTATTTACACTGATGTAACTGAGAGCAGAATTTGGCTTGCATTGCAACTTCTAATTTCTGAACATCTGTAATTATTTATGGAGGATTTTGACATTTGGAAAGTGGTTTAATTCCATATCAAAATTAAAACCAAAAATTTCAAAATTCTCTGTGAAAGGGAATGGAGCCAGGGCTCCCTGTCAGTTGGGTGAGCCAGGTGGGTGAGCTGGCAAGAAATCAGGCAGGTCTCTTACAGAAAGCTGCCTGTGTTCCTTTAGAACTTCATCAAAATCAAACATTTCAATTCCAACAAATCATCAAATTCTGACGAAAAAATGTTTTGTCAGAATTTTTCTAACCAGCTGTACTACTCACTAGCTATTACCAGCTCACTAGTGAAGAAATCTGGTTATTTATGGCACTGCAGTCTAGTCTCCATGAGTTTCCTTTATCTGTTAGGGAAAAAATGGGTCTGTGGGTAATTTTAAAGAGAAAAAGAATGCAATGGAAATAGGGGAAAGATGAAAACAAAGGTAGAAAAATAATTAAATAACTTTGTTTAACTTTTCTGTGAAGCTAAATGTTTAATATTAAGGAGAAGACATGATATAATAGAATCATAGAATATCAGGGTTGGAAGGGACCTCAGGAGGTCATCTAGTCCAACCCCCTGCTCAAAGCAGGACCAATCCCCAACTAAATTATCCCAACCAGGGCTTTGTCGAGCCTGACCTTAAAAACTTCTAAAGAAGGAGATTCTGCCACTGCCACCTCCCTAGGTAACCCATTCCAGTGCTTCACCACTCTCCTAGTGAAAAAGTTTTTCCTAATATCCAAAATATATGCTTGTACTCATGAGACATTATATTTTAGGAACAGGAAGTAAGGTGGTTTGAATCATATGATCATAGTTGTTAGGGTTAAAATTAGCCAATGGTCAATTGTCTTAATTTGGAATTGTGTACTCCTAATTACGTCCAGGGCGTACAATTCCCTAAGCATTTAAGTCTAGTCTTGACACTGCAAGCAACTTCTTTTGGTAGGAAGTATCTTAGTAGCTTCATACCTAAGGACGGTGGTAATAAAAGAACTAATCACTCTTTATAAAACGTTATGCAAATACAGTCAAATTAGATTTATTAAAAATGATGAAAGAGAGCAGGGAACTTTTAATGAGCAGTTATGCTGTACGTTATCTGTGCACAAAGCAGATGTAATGATGCATTATAAACGCTGGGAAAATTTAATCAGTGTAGGAAAAAATATAATGAAATGGTTGTTTAAACACTGTAAATCTAATGTTATAGTAATTACTTTTCATCGACCAAGGCATGGAACACATTGCCCAGGCTGTGTTTGATTAGTGATCCTGCTTACAACATCTGGCCCTTTACTTAATTTTTACTTTAATATAATTTTAAAACGCCTTAATGTGAACCCCAAATAAATAAATAAAACAAATATCAGATGTAAGCTGTAATTCTTAACAGCATTCACAAATTTATTAAAAAGCTCAATCTTTTCCTTTCTAAAGATAACCCAGTGAGCTTTGATTTACCATGGCCATATGGTTAAAAGCTGGACCCTTATAGTGCCATGTTTTCTGTAAGGTTGGTTTCTGTTCTTTCCCTCTTTACAATAACACTAGCAGCATTGCTTATAATGAATCTTGTGTTTTCCAATACGTCCTTGTGGGAAGTGGATTCGAATATATTGAAGATTTGCTATGCATTTTTGCAAGCAGTCTTTAAAATGAATAAGACATGGATTTCACAACTGATGTTTCACAGTTCCTAAGGGAAAACTTATAGAGATCGTTTTTCCCCCTCACTATTAACTGTATGCCATGGCCTAAAATTAAACACATTAAAATCTCTACTAATAGCACCCTACTACTAAAATACTTAACCATGGATATACAGCACAGACTTACCCCCCCTTGCCTGCTAAAGATTATTTCTAGGGTCCAATTAGAGTCTCTGCTTAATAATATGGGCAAAGATATCATAGGAAGCCTGAATCTTGGCTGATGGTATTATAAGTATGCTGGCTCTTAAATGATAGAGACAGGGTGTGGAGTGGTGGTGAGTTTTTTTTCCAGCCTGTAGGCTACAAGATTTACTTCAGGGACTAGGGGCCCATCCAACTCCCATTAAACTCAATGGAAGCTTTTCCATTCTTTTAAATAGTTGCATCAGGAGCTCCGTATTGTACAACACTAGAAGCCTCCATCTGACATTACTTCAGATTGGGACAGAAAGGAGTTAGTTTTATAGGGAGAAACCAGAGCTATATAAAGAAAATCATTTAAACAAAAGAAATACTATGCTTCCTTAACACTTCTATTTATTAATTAACAGATACATTGTAAATATACTGGAAGACATAACCGTATAGTTGGACTAGCTCTCATTACATTACAAATTTTACATGGGCTCATCTTCTCAAATAGGAAAACAAATTTATTTGTGATTCTGATTCTAATTCTACTACATACATGTATTCTTTATACATGAAGCATGTGTGTGCAAATTTCTACATGCACAGAAACCTTTATCTCAATGAAAGAAAAATGCTATCATTGTTATACATTCAATTCTGACTGCAAAAGCTTAATAACAGTATGATGCTAAGTCGATCTTTCCAGCAAGGCCTAAGGAAATTTATTGCCAGCTTTAGAGACAGTGAACGCTTTCTATCACTAAAGACATTAGAATAAAAGCCAGGTGTGGTGTTCAGTGATCACTCACTGCTTAAGGTGCTTGCAAAAGCTCTGCTTTATACTGTGTCAGGTCCCAACTGGCTGTGCATAATAGAGGAATGTATGTGGATTCTGAAACTATTAAAAGTTGAGAGTAGTTATATTTAGGATTCTGGAGTTTCTAAAAAGAAATGTGTTCAGTTCCCACTCTATTTTGAGGAAAATGGTTTTTGTTTTTAAAAACAACGATAATTGTTCTAATTCCCAGAAGTGGAACTCTGTACTCTGATGTTCATTACTCATGTTTTTTAATTTGAGTGTGAGTTACCTGGCTGTGAAATCACATCCAGAACAAAAAAGAAATCCCTTAGCTAATTCTATGAACCTTTGACTCCATTTAACAGAATTTAGAGCACATTGTGTCAGAAACGAGTGACTAGCTGATCTTGGGCCCCTGAAAACTGGGTACCAGTTGGTACAGTTGCTGCTGCTGGCATAAGCCTAGAAATGAAAAACAATTTTAGACTAATTTGAGATGTGAACAGGTGAAGCTCAAATAATTTAGGATCAAGGAGAAAAAGAACAAGTGGCAGCTGCTCCAAGAAACATTGGCTTTTGTCAGTGCAACATTTGGAAGGGCAATTCATGTGCACATGATTGCATCATCTCTGTGATAAAGGGTTTGCTTTCAGATGAGCAGCACACAAATTTTGTTACTGTTTTGGTTAATGAAGAACATTAGGTTAGAGCTTCACCAGGAGAATCCCAGGGAGTCACAAAAGAAGCCAAGATGTGGCTTCACTCCAATAATCCTTACAGAGTAAAAACTGAGCTATAGTAATAGCCTAGTGTGGCTTCCTGACTTACTGGTAAGTTACTGATACAAATCCTTCTTTTCTGTTGTTTAATCAGGTATGTGTTTAACTATTTAGCGTGTTTACATTTTTAAAAATGAAGCCTCATGCTCTGTTTAACTTTTAAGCACTACAGGCTTATATTTGTAATTGTAATCATGACATGAAGATACAGAACAAACCCTATAGCATGATTTATCTTTGTCAGAATGGTAACAATGCTCAGTACTGAAATCCAGAGTTATACATGACCCTAAAAAGAGCAATTTGTCAAGTATTTCATTGACACAAATTGAAATGAACGTACTTCTCAGACTCTAGAGGTCACTTTGCAACAGGAAGAATTCATTATCTAAGTATACATGGAGGAAAACTCTTTCACAATTGAATTTGATTTGTGAGAGATGGATGCACACACAAAACTCACAGGTCACACATAGGAAATAAAAAATATGAATCTGCAGGCCAAAGTGTTCCCTGGCTAAAAACCCATCATTCCTTCTAATAATCCAGAGCTATTTGTGTGTCAATTTGGAGTTCAACTGTTTCAGAATTTTCCTACATAAAGAAACATAGATTACCTACTTCACACTTGATACCAGCAAATCTTTGGGTTTTGCTTTTCTACTGAACGTGGGACATCTTCCCTAAGACTCACACATTTCATAGCATTACTGTGTACTATTAAAATGTGTCAGAAAAAGCTCTACCTTAGACATTACCTCACTCACCTCGTCTCTTTAATGTCTTTTATTGGACTTCTGCTGGTGAAAGAGACAAGATTTCAAGCCACACACGGCCCTTCTTCAGGTCTGGGTAAGAACTCTGTGGCTTGAAAGCTTATCTCTCTCACCAACAAAAGCTGGTCCAATAAAAGATATTATCTCACCCACCTTGTCTGCCTAATATCCTGGGACCAACAAGACATGACTACACTGCATAGTCCCTTAGGCATGTCAGCTTTCATTCCTCTAACAACAAAGGGTAATAAAATGAATCTTTATTTTAAAATTTTCCCGGGTTAAAATTTGCTTCTGCCATGGAAGAAGGGAAAACCTCTTACAGAGAGACAAATGCATTTTACATTTACTGAAAGACTGCTGAGATGTGAAAAGGAAGGGAGAAAAGATTGGGGGAGTGGGAGGGAAGAAGGAACAGTAAAAATGTTAGAGAAGTGTGTGTGTGTGTGTGTGTGTGTGTGTGTGTGGCAATAGGGAAGTTTATCCTCTAGTGTTTTTATGGAAAGAGAATACATTTAACCATTGGTGACATGCTGAAGTCATCAAAGGGAATGCCATCGATCAGTAGAGACATCAGAATGATCTTGATTACATAACTCCTCAAAAAGAGTTTAAAAGGAATGGGAAATTGCATTCCCTTGTAGAACTCCAGATGATAGGCATGGTACCCTTTCCAAAACCTTGGCGTTTGATTCTTTACTGTCTTTACCTTGTGTAGCTACCCTTTGAGAATGGTAGCATTTTACATCTATTTCGCACTGATGTAAATGCTTACACAAGGTGCCAAGGCAGTGGCAAACAGGCCTCATGTGCATGGTTTTATTTCATTTAATGGCATGTCTTTAAGCATGTGTTTCCACACAGGAAATTATCATCAATATTTTACAGTTAATTGTGAAAATACAAAGTATATTAGGCACATTCTGTTTGCTTAACAGACTTTTCCAAACATGTACACAGAAACCTTAAAAAGTAGAAAGGATATAACAAGGAATAATTCTATAAAACTGTAGAAAGATGACAAATGTTGGGGAAAAAAAGTCAAATCCACTAGCATGGTCCCATTTAGAAAATGGCCAGTCTCAGTGTAGATGCTCAGCTAGCGGCACCTGTAGCCATTACATGAGATTAGCAGTGAACTTGCTATTCTAATTTCCTGGGCTAGGGCTAGGTAGAAGCACTGCCAAGGTAATAAGCCCAATTCAGATCACACACTGGTATATAACCAGTGAAACTCCACTGATAACAGAGGAGTTACTCCTGATATATGCTAGTGAAAGATCAAAATCAGGCCCTTTTCTTTTAGTGGTGGATTGGCACTTTCCAATCTGGCCTGAGGAAGGGACAGTGCATAGCTACACTGTCCTAGAGCAAAGAAGGAATGCAATGGCGACTGTTAGTTGGAGCCAAGGCTCAGCCACTCCAAGGAGAATGGACCTGTAGTTTTTTCATTCAGTAGTTCGCCTCAAGTTCAGTCTGTCCCTCAACTAGTGGATATTTTTATGGCTATTTCTTCATGACCAGTAGAATGTAGAATGTCACTTGATATTTCATATTGGTTCTTAAATTAAGGTTCCTACTAGCTCTTGGCATTTGTTCTGCTAGCAGAGAGCCATCTGCTCTTCTGAAAATCCTTCAAGGGGGAGTCAATATTTTGATGAATGTTTGGTAGTGGGAAAAATGTCCCTAAATATTGCTTCTCTGAAACAAATGATAGAAATAAGTGTGTGCAACTCTTCTAGCCTATATCCCATAGATGTCAATATTTATTTTTCTTTCAGCCAGCATGAACTTTTATACTCAAGCCCTCAGAGTTTGTCTAAATGAGACACTGAAACTGGACTTTCTTTACCCCTAGATGAATCTTCCTCTCTTCTCCCAGACAGATTCATACTCCCAGCCCACCATCCTTTCCCTCCAAAGCAGGGAGTGCAATGGCAGGAAAAAGGACTAGAATATCCACTAGACCTCTTCATCTCTAAATTCTCTAACTTCTTGTTTCCTGCCTTGAGTGCTTGATCTTCCACCCAAATGAGGCAGTCATAATCTACCTCAGAAAACTAGCTGGCAATATTCATCACTGACCAGGCATCCCAGATACTAATGATAGAAGGATCCTGCCTTATACAATCCCATGAGTATATCTTGTCTTTTCAAGACACTTTCTGAGACTGTTGACTAAAAGCTTCATTGCTGTTAACTTCTGGTATGTCAGTGTAGTGATGGTCAAATACATGGAGCTCATATATGTATATACAGTATATAAGCAATAGTGTAATGATCCTAGCACTCATCAGTTTGTACACTGTCAGGATGACGACTGTATCTGTTAAGGAGGAACACTACACCGTACTCACATTTCTGATCTGTTTCTAAGTACAATAGATATGGCTCTGCATGGATCATTGAAAATGGCTAGTTGAGAAGAGGCTGAGCATCACTCATTTTATTGAACTTCCACTAAATATAATCCTCTGTCATCATTACCAGTGGTTTCTGACGCTTGTGTGCTATTGTCAGTAGTATACAGGTCACAAGCCAGCCTGAGGGTCCACTATTAAACGCACATGCTTGTTTCTGAGTATGGCTGTCACTTCCTTCTGCTTGATTGTAGTATAATGTCTTGCACATAATAAGTGCTAAATGTATTTGGGGTGATTTCTTCCTTATATTCTGCTTGTAGCAAAACAACATGAACACAAAACATTCTAAAGCAGTGAGTGATTCATATTTTAGCCTGCGTTAACTTGATTGGCAATGTCTAAAATGTAAAGATGTTACATTTTGATTTAACCAGAACGTAAAACCAGAACTTTCAAAATAGCCTTCCTGTCTCTCATTAAAAAAGAAGAGAAATGAAAATTGCATATCTCCCCTGATTTAAAATAATAAAAAGAAATAAGAACTAGGTTCAGGATATATTTATTATTCCATGGAGCAGGAGGAAGAAGTAATGGTTATAATATTACTTGAATTATCTTAATCCTCTACCAGATACAGAATATATAATACTATCTGTGGAAGACAGGAAAATTAAATATTTCACGTAATAATAAGAGTGTGGAAATTCAGAGCACGATAGGGCAGCGATTGAATTCTGGATGTATTTTAATTGGAGACAAGAATGTAGGCAAACATCTGCTAATTCAAACTACCTAGAGTTAATGAGAAATATCTTTTTCTTTCTTGTAAGTCTGATCAGTTTCCCCAATCACTTTGCAAAACTAATGAAAGGATTGTGTGGTTTTCTATGGGCTAGTGGAGATGCGTGTGGTAAAATACTCAGGAACTTGTGAGTGCCCATTTTTGCTAAATACTAAAGTTAAATGCAGATATTGAGTCTGACTCCTACACTGGTGAAAATCAGGAATAACTTAGCAAAGGTGATACAGTTACACTGGTTTTAAAGTGGGAGAAGAATTAACACATTTATTATTATTTATGACTTGTATTATGACAGCCCTCAAAATGGGCGATGTGCTGTACTAAACATATAGGAAGACACCGTCCCTGCCCAAAAACGTATACGTTTTAAAATGCTTCCCCTCACATCCCCCTCTCCAAAAAAAACCCCAGAGTGTGAGAGAAGGGTATGCTATACAAGAAAAGTGATCAGGGGGACAATTGGCTGATGTCTTTTTAGTTCAATATTTTTGTTTTAATTAATTTAATTTAATGAATTTAATGAATTTAATTAATTTTGTTTAATTAATTGATTTTGGTTCACTTCTTTAGGCATCCAGGCAAAAGAGGCCTTGGGGGGATTTGAATAAGGAAAGTGTTCTGGTCAGGTATATGGTAAAACCACTGGAAAGACTGTCCATGGTTGGGGATGGGATGGGAAAAAGATAATTTAAAATATTTCTAAATTCAATCTGCCATCAGTACAATATGGCTACAGAGTCAGTGGGAACTGAAAAGAAAGGAGAGGGGGGGAAAGAAATGTTTCTGATCTGAAGGGCTCTGAAACTGATCAGAAGGCAGTCAAATCCTGGAGAGCACTCTGGCATTTTGTTATTACTTTGACTTCCTTTCTGTTTGGCCGAGACACCATTTCATGCCTCACTTATCAGTTTAGGTCACTTCTGAGAATCCAAGAGCTGAATCCCTTCTGACAAGCCAGGGATCGAACTGTAATTTCTTGATTTCTCTGGGTCAGTCCCACTGTGGGGTAACCAACCCCCTTTCCTTGCCTTTGAGATTTAAAGAATTTGCTAGACATTTTGAGAGTATGGGTTCTTGTCTTAGGGACAGTCACCCTATGACTTGAACCTGACAAGAGTTCAGTGGGTTATCACTGGTTTGATATTTCTCTTGTCTGCATCACATTTAGTATACACCACTTGCAGCAGACCTCAGATAGCTGCCACAGATAGACAAATGGCTAATTTGCCTGCAGCAAGAAGGTCGTTGGGTGGGGATGTTTTTTTAAGACCAGACAACTGGGATAGGTTGTGCAGACACAGGCTGAGAACTGCTGGTGAAAGTTCTGGGACTCCGGAGGACTTATCATTTCATAGTTGTGTTAAAACAGATGAGAATGCTGCCATGACAAAACTCTGAAAAAATGGGCCTTTGAAATTGAAAGTTTGCAAAAACATGTTAAATGAACTGGTGACAAATTCTGTGACACATCTTATGGAAAAAAATTACCATTTTTCATAGTTCTGCTTGCAGCATCCATTTCTATCTCTGTGGTATGATCAATTTGTTGTTGTTCTAAGTCTATCAAGACTGGGTAGCGTGGTTGCATGCTTCCCAATAGCAGAGACAGCTCTAGCAACATATGAAATTAAACACATAGCCCCAAGGAACCTGGTTCAAGAGAACTTTTAAGTACATTTAAGTTAAACTTACTTTCTACATAAGAAAACAATTGTGAAAAAGAAAAGTCTTTGCTATATGTCCCAGTAAAATACTAGGCCACCATCATCTTACAAGCTTGGAAATCTTGCATCATACCACACTGACTTGAAGCAAAATAAAAAATTAACAGTATGTGCTGCAGATGTGGTTCATATAAGAAGATTGTATGGGACTGACAGACTAAAAAGGTCCTTTAGATCAATCACAGCCCATTTCAGTTGTAAAGATAATTCTGCGTATCACGTAAGAATGGCTAACCAATGGTGTCTATTGTACTTCAATAACATGTTCTTCATTGGTGGCTAAGCATGCTAGTTTGTAGCTATGTAAGGTGTCCCATTTTGTTGGAGTCACATCAAACATGTGACATTTTGGGTTCATCTCTTCTTGCAGGATATCCAGCTGAAAATGTTCTTTATGGAAATGCGGGGTTGAAGATATGACAAACTTAAAAATTGTAGAAACAATAAAGAGGCCCCATTTCCCCTTCCATTGGTATCTCCTAAAACTCTAGAGCAGCTAGGATTGCAGTTGTAACCATTTCCTTGTTGTGCACTGGAATAAATTATACTAGGGATGGCTGAACCTTTGCTCATTGTTCAAATCAAGTGTTCTGTAAGGTTTGAAAAGTGTGGTTAAGAAAGCCCATCTCCTTCCTTTCCCCGCCTTTGTATTGATCTTGGACCGCTCTTAAATATACATTGCTCATGTTCTAAAATATGCAGTGTGTTCTGGAGGATATAGATACAAACTATATGACATTTATATTCAGCAGATGGGTGGTCCAGGTTGCTAGGTTACTGGAGTTGTTGGGCCCAGCTCCTCCTGCTGCTTATAGAATCATAGAATCATAGAATATTAGGATTGGAAGAGACCTCAGGAGGTCATCTAGTCCAATCCCCTGCTCAAAGCAGGACCAACACCAACTAAGTCAGCCCAGCCAGGGCTTTGTCAAGATGGGCCTTAAAAACCTCTAAGGATGGAGATTCCACCACCTCCCTAGGAAACCCATTCCAGGGCTTCATCACCCTCCTAGTGAAACAGTGTTTCCTAATATCCAACCTAGACCTCCCCCACTCGAGACCATTGTTTCTTGTTCTGTCATCTGCCATCACTGAGAACAGCTGAGCTCCATCCTCTTTGGAACCCCTTTTCAGATATTTGAAGGCTGCTATTAAATCCCCCCTCACTCTTCTCTTCTGCAGACTAAATAACCCTAGTTCCCTCAGTCTCTCCTCATAAATCGTGTGCCCCAGCCCCCTAATAATTTTCATTGCCCTCAGCTGGACTCTCTCCTATTTGTCCACATCCCTTCTGTAGTGGGGGGACCAAAACTGGACGCAATACTCCAGGTGTGGCCTCACCAGTGCTGAATAGAGGGGAATAATCACTTCCCTCGATCTGCTGGCAATGCTCCTACTAATGCAGCCCAATATGCTGTTGGCCTTCTTGGCAACAAGAGCACACTGTTGACTCATATCCAGCTTCTCGTCCACTGTAATCCCCAAGTCCTTTTCTTCAGAACTGTTGCTTAGCCAGTCGATCCCCAGCCTGTTTCAGTGCATGGGATTCTTCCTTCCTAAGTGCAGGACTCTGAACTTGTCCTTGTTGAACTTCATCAGATTTCTTTTGGCCCAATCCTCCAATTTGTCTAGGTCACTCTAGACCCTATCCCTACCCTCCATCGTATCTACCTCTCCCCGCAGCTTAATGTCATCTGCGAACTTTCTGAGGGTGCAATTCATCCCATCACCCAGATCATTAATAAGGATGTTGAACAAAACCAGCCCCAGGACCGACCCCTGGGGTACTCCGCTTGATACTGGCTGGCAACTAGACATCGAGCCGTTGATCACTCCCCGTTAAGCCTGACAATCTAGCCAGCTCTCTATCCACCTTATGGTCCATTAATCTGATCCTTACTTCTTTAACTTGCTGGCAAGAATACTATGGGAGATTGTATCAAAAGCTTTGCTAAAGTCAAGATATAGAACATCCACCGCTTTCCCCATATACACAAAGCCAGTTATCTCATCATAGAAGGCAATCAGGTTGGTCAGGCATGACTTGCCCTTGGTGAATCCATGTTGACTGTTCCTGATCACCTTCCTCTCCCTCAAGTGCTTCAAAATGGATTCCTTAAGGACCTGCTCCATGATTTTGCCGGGGACTGACGTGAGGCTGACTGGTCTGTAGTTCTCCGGATTCTCTTTCTTCCCTATTTTAAATATGGGCACTATATGGGTAAGATGGGTAGTAAAAGCTAGCTGGATCCTTTCCCAGAAGAAAACCTGCTAAGTCAGAGGAACACCTAGGAAGAGATGATGAAAATGGGCTCTCGGGGGTTCCCCCAAAGCTGAGTTGCCACATGAATCTGGGTGAATGAAGGCTCCGAGGCTTCTTCCTGAAGACCGTAAGATGGGAAGATGGACCAGTTACATAAAGTGAGGGGACTGGGGTTTGTTGGTGCAACTAGGCAGGGACTGGAAGACTGTTGGAAAGATGAGTGTAGGAGGGGGTGATTGAACTGCTGAAGAATCAATGATTTGTGCCTACATTTATGCATTGTTTTTAAAACAGTAAAATGTGATGTTTTCCCTGGGCACATTTGTTTGCTACCTAAATAAATACACATGTTGGAGGCAAACTGCTCTCCCACACAAGGACATGTGTCGGTAAGCATTAACACATGATATCATGAGCACTTACCCAGGATAGACACATGCCTGATTGCATGGTGAGTCCAAAGGCTGAAAGCCAAGGTCTTTGGATTACGTAAACACTTTGGATATTTAACAAAACTGCATTTTTAAAATGTCTTATAGCATTTTTGTAACAGTTGGCTAATGAGCCTCCTGACCTGTGTGGTTGTACAGGTCTGGCACAGGAATTCTACTCTTTGTAGAGCCTGTTTCATAAATATATAGATCAGGCATTTTCTGTAATAGATTTTGTGCTTGAATCCATTGTAACATCAGCTGTGCTAAGCTGCAGCAGCCTTTTCTCATTTGCTTGTTTAATGGGAGCCTTCTTTTGTAACTAGGATCTTTATTTTCTGAAGGAAGCATTCACAAGCACCAGCCCCAAGGAGTGTACTTCATACCAAGAATATACAGTGCATCTGAATTAATGTATCAGGCTCAGAGAGATAATCACTTCTCCTGACTGCTGTATCATTAAGATTAGAAGTTGAAAAATCTTACTTTGTGAAGATTCTCAAGACAAAAGTAAATCTGCTAGCTTTACATCTTCCCTTTTTCATTTTTATTCCCATTCAGTTTTACTGGTTGAGCACAACATCTAGGAAGCCTGAGCATGCACACAGATGAAAAAATAAAATACCTTTTTATAAGCCTCAGAAGCCTCAAAGGGACTATATTACTTCCTCTCAGCAAAAACTACTTTAAAAAAGATAAAACCATATTCGATAGGTACCGAAAGTGGGAATAATCCGGACACAAACATTATGGTACAACATGCTGTGCAGTTTCAATCTGCTATGGTTTTAGTAGCACATCAGTCACAATGAGCCTGTTGTAAAAGCTTTCCCCTTCCTTGTATTTTGGGGATATTTTTAGGAGACCAGTAGAGGTAGTGGGATACGCATGCACATTTACATGGATTGAGTGTGTGCGTGGTGGGGTGCGCTGTGTTTACAGGAGATTCTGAAGAGTTGCTGACTGATCATTTGTCATTTGGATCCTTAAACGAAGCCTGCGCAGCTGCACGTGGTGAGGCCTGCCCTCTCTAATATAATGCTGATAGCCCCTGAAAGACTGTTTCACATCTCATCAATGCATGAAATATGAGCGGGGTGGAGCAGGCAGTAACAAGTGCCCACTTTACAGGGACCCCATTCAGGCATTGGGTATCAGCATTTGCCAGCAGACAGCAGTTGCAGTCGAGTTAGAGACAGACAATGACAGATTTAGCATCTTGCGCTGATTGTAAATGTAGCCCAGCGCACATGCACAGACTTGTAGTGTGAAGAGCATGCCAAAGAGCTGCCAAAGTCTCAGTGCTATAAACAGCACCTGTGCTGCCAAATGGTGATGGTGCTTGACAGCCATCCCCCTCCACAGTGGCTCATGTTTGTGAAGGAGGATTCTCAAGGTCAGCTCAGGCTTTCTCCAGAAGTAATGTGGTGTTATAATTTAAAGATAAAGACTCTCTTTCCCCTCTTTGTGTGAGCAATTGGACAGATCATATAACTGATGGCTAAGGGCTTTCTCAAATTAAACAGTCCATATAGTAAATAAAAGCAATTTGATTAAAATAATGTGACCGGGAAAGAACTCTGTCATGTTTATTCGCCAGGGGAAGCTTATTTAATGAAAGTTTCAGATCAAAGGTTTTGTTTCCTTTTACCTTTTTCTGTCTGTCTCTGACTTCCTTTCAATCAAATCTAAGAAGTGATGAAGTGCAGTAAAGTCACACATCTCTCTATACAAGTGCAGTGACCTAGAGTTTTCTTGTGTGCAGTTTTCTTTTGTACCATTTTCTGAGAACAAGTCAAATGCTGGTGTAACCAACCATCTTTTTCTACTTGTTAAGCTCTTTCCCCACCCTTAATATTCAAAATAATTTTAAGAGCTGTTTCTTGCTCATTTAATTTATTATCTAATATTATTCCTCCAAACAGACAAAAATCCTGTACAAATTCTGGAAGAATAAAATGACTTTTAGTTGTGGGGTATGTGAATATCTTCCATATTCCCCCACAGGAGAAAAAGCCCAGGGGAGAAGTTGCTCTTTCCCCCACCCCTGAAGTTGTACATGCCACCTTCCCAGGCAAGAGTGTAGCTATTAATTTCAAATGGTCTCTGCATACCTGCATTGTATACAGTACAGATATTAAGACTTCAGACGCAGTCAGAGACATTTAGCAATGAGTTCATAAAAGGCCCCATTCACATATCCCCAGTCACCATAATAATAAATATTGCTCCAAGGAAAGTGAAAATAGTTTAGGATGTGGCATATATATTGTCTCTCTCTCTCTCTCTCTCTCTCTCTCTCTCTCTCTCTCAAGCAAAAAATCACAAAAAGGTTTCAAAAGTTAGGAAATGCCAGAATTAAAGTTGCCTGTGCATTCTTAATGCGGCACCCGTGTGCATACAGATTATGCTACAGGCTTTAGTTATTGGATCACACCCTATTTTTTTCCACCCTGAAACCAAGGCCAGCCTCCTGCCAAATTTCAAATCCCTGCTCCAAAGCATGGGAGTGCTAGAGCTTCTCAAAGAAAAAACCCTAAGAATTTATTTGACATGAGTAAAACAGTGTATTTCTCCCTAATTTCCTTCTCAGAAATGGCTGAGCCATTATAGCATCTCTTCCCCCCACCACCATGCCCCGAAAGCCTGAGGCAGACATATGTCATGGGAAATTATGATCAACATTTGGAAAGGTTTTATAAGAAACTGAGAACAGGGTCATATAGTGGGAAATGTTGAGAACCCATAATAATAGACTATGCTAGCAGCCCTGCCTATAATTCCTACCTACAACAAAGTCCAGAGTGATGCCAACCTCTGCTGGTTTAGACCTGTGATGGGGCAAGGCCAGATGGCTATAGAAAAGTGGTGAGGAATCAGTATGCTAGCCCCAGGCTAAACAAATCCCTGATACCTTGTTAACCAAATGGCAGTTGCTCCAGGTTAATCAAGACACCTAGGGCCAACTAAGATCCTTCTAGAAAAAGCAGTGGAGATGGCTAGATTGATTGGGACACCTGAAGCCAATCAAGGGCTGGCTGGAACTAGTTAAAAGCCTCCCACTTAGTCGGGGTGGGATGTCAGGATCCGTGGAATGAGGTTGTGTGTGAGGAGCTGGGAGCAAGAGGCACTAGGAGCTGAGAGTGAGAGGGCGTACTGCTGGAAGATCCTGTGGTGAGGATAAAGAAGGTGTTGGGAGGAGTCCATGGAGAAGTAGCCCAGGGAGTTGTAGCTGTCGTGCAGTTGTTCCAGGAGGCACTCTAAACAGCTGCAGTCCACAGGGCCCTGGGCTGGAACCCAGAGTAGAGGGCGGGCCCAGGTTCCCCCCAAAACTCCTGATCAGACACAGGAGGAGTTAACCTGGACTGTGGGTTCTACCAGAGGGGAAGATCTCTGAGGCAAGCAAAATCCACCAATAAGCACAGGACCCACCAAGATAAAGGAGGAACTTTGTCACAGACCATATATGGATATTCCTGTAGTGATGCTCTCTTATGTTTCCACTGGATTATTTGTTCATTAAAATATAGAAAAAATGTTAAAACTGTAATTAGAAGAACAACTACAGCAGCCACAGTTTAAAAGTCAGCATTTGCACACAGTGGTATCTGAAACATCACAGCATTTCCTTATATTTAAAATGGGAATAAATGTGGAACTCTGTGTAAATATTGGCTTTGTAATGGTGACCACTGTGATCTTGCTTCTGATGCTGGTGCTGCTTTCCATCTCCAGCCTTCAAACATTAGAGTTTTCTTTTAAAACCTGCCTTTTCAGTGCAGCTCTTTGGGGAAAATGCCATTCACTGGCACCAAGATTTCACCCTATGTGGCTTCCTTGGTTGTCCTGTATTATCTTGTGTACACTATTTCTTACCTTGAAACTGTACGTTTTTTGGTGCAAGGACTTGCTACTTATTTGCCTCAGTTCACCTATTGTATGCCACCATGTATAACCGGGAGCATGTTACATCTGTGTTTAATAGACTACCTTGGTTTGTGTGACGTTCATAGTATTGGTTTTCATCTATAAAGCCCTTTATGGTTTGGATCTTGACTATGTTAAAGATTATTCCTGGGGGAATTCTACGCCACTGTGCAATGCAGAATTTTGCACAAATTAATCTTGTGTGATCAGAATTTTCTTTCCTCCACAGAAATTGGCTGCAGGGATGCTGGCCACCCACCACTGGGTCCCACTGGACCTGGCAGAGCCCAACTCGCACATAGAAGACACTGCTGGGGGGGGAGAGGGAGGGAGCTAGAGAGTTCCCAGCAGCTGCAGTTCCCCGCACGCCCTGAGGGAAGGAGACTGGTGTGCAGGAAACTCCATACAAACCTGGGACCCAGCATCAGGCTCTTTCTCCCTCTGGATCCCCAGCCTCCGAGGAGTAGGCGGGGCAGGTGCCTGGGCTGGGGAAGGCCCATGGCTGGGCTTTGGTGGGGAGGGGGTGCAGGTATATCTGCCCCCCCACCCCAGCTGGGCTCTGGGAATGGGTGGGAGCAGAAAAACAGGAACTGGGTTGTCATAGGGTTTCTTTAACTCTCTATTCCTGTGGGAATTTTTTGTGTATGTCTGTATTGTTACAGACACACTTGCTGAAGGTATTTTGAAATAAATTACCAAAATAATTGAAACTGGGATTGTCTTGCTCATATGCTGAGACTTTGTGTGTGTGTGTGTATATATTATATATATATATATATATATATATATATATATATATATATATATATATTGTGGCAAATTGCCGGCACTACTATGATGGGTCCCGCACTTTCTCTTCTTGAGGGGGGGTTTCAGGGTGCCATTTC
Source organism: Chelydra serpentina (assembly GCA_037349315.1). Classification (NCBI taxonomy): domain Eukaryota; kingdom Metazoa; phylum Chordata; order Testudines; family Chelydridae; genus Chelydra; species Chelydra serpentina. The sequence continues at coordinate 38,987,672 of JBAIAC010000042.1, forward strand.
TTGCCCCTGAACTGGGGTAACAGCTATCCTACTAGTATCCCAGGGAAGGGGAGTGGAGAGGGAGGGACCCAGGCCCGCCCTCTACTCTGGGTCCCAGCCCAGGGGCCCTATGATAGCAGGTGAACCACTTGTACCAGTGATTCTTTCCCCTGGGCTACTTCCCTCTCCTGACCTTCAGCTTGTGGGGCTTCCTGCCTTCCCTCTGCACAAGCCAGGTGTCCCTTTACCTAGGATCTTGGTCTTCTTAGCCCGCTGCAGCACTTCTCAAAAATCTCCTCCGCTTTCCTCCAAACTGCTCTTTGTTCCACCACCAATCCACTCTGCTTCACTCCTCCAAACTGCTCTCTGCTCCACCACCAAACCACTCTGATTCAGCTCTTCCAAACTGCTCTCTGCTCCACCACCAAACCACTCTGCTCCAACTCCTCCTCACTCTGCTCCAGCTCCTTCTCTGGCTGATTGAAGCAGGGGGATTTTAACAGGTGACTGGCTTCAGGTGCTCTAATTGGTTTCAGGTGCTTTTAATTAATCAACAGGGAATAAGGCTTCTCCTCATCCTAGATCACTCTCCTGCTGCCTTCTGGCCATGCTGTATCACATATCCTCCCCCCCTGCTCAACACCATGGGGTTGGGCAACTTGGGACGACAGGCAATGCTTTCGTGACAAGCCATCTGCGTTGCCGTGTTGGCTTCCGGCCCTATGCTGTACTCGGAAATGAAAAGGTTGCAGAGATAGGAACCATCTAGTCACTCTTGCATTCTTCTCCTTGTTTCTGTGCATCCACTGGAGTGGGGCATGGTCTGTCACCAGGGTAAATTGCCGCCCTAGTAGGTAGTAACGGAGAGTTTCCATGGCCCATTTTATCGCCAGACATTCCTTTTCAACGACGGCATACTTTTGTTCCCTGGGGAGGAGCTTCCGGCTGAGGTACAGGATCGGGTGTTCCTCCTCACCTACCATCTGTGAAAGGACGGCTCCTAGCCCTAACTCTGAGGCATCTGTTTGTAGAATGAATTCTTTCTTGAAGTCTGGGGCTATGAGTACTGGATGTCAGCAAAGGGCTGTCCTTAAATCTGCAAATGCCCCTTCTGCTGCATCAGACCACTTTACTATCTCGGGGCCCCGAGCCTTTATCAGGTCAGTCAATGGCCCTGCTCTTGTGGCAAAATGAGGGATGAATCTCCGATAGTACCCTACTAACCCGAGAAATGCTCTGACCTGCTTTTTACGGATTGGCCGAGGCCAATCTTGTATTGCCTCCACTTTGTTCCATTGGGGTTTTACCAAACCTCTCCCTACTACATACCCAAGGTATCTGGCTTCAGCTAGTCCTATCACACACTTGAGAGGGTTGGCAGTGAGGCCAGCCTTCCTCAGGGTGTCTAGTACCGCTTCTACTTTTACTAGGTGTGTTTCCCAGTCAGGGCTATGGATGACTATATCGTCTAAATAGGTGGCGGCATACCTGGCATGGGGTCGCAACAATTTATCCATAAGTCGTTGGAATGTTGCTGGGGCCCCATGGAGTCCGAAAGGGAGGACAGTGTATTAGAACAGGCCATCAGGTATAGAGAAAGCTGTCTTCTCCTTGGCGTTCTTGGCCAGGGGAATTTGCCAATATCCTTTAGTCAGGTCCAGAGTGGTTAGGTATTGGGCCTTGCCTAACTGATCAACTAGCTCGTCGACATGTGGTATTGGATAGGCATCGAATTGGGATACTTCATTCAACTTCCGGAAGTCATTACAAAACCTCCAGGTGCCGTCAGGCTTGGGTACTAAGACGATAGGACTGGACCACTGGCTGTGGGATTCTTCAATAACCCCAAGTTCCAACATCTTCTTCACTTCTGTCCTAATTTCCTCTCTTTTAGCTTCTGGTATCTGGTATGGTCTTATCGTAACCCTTCTTCCGGGCCTGGTGACGATATGATGTTGGACCAGTGTCGTACGGCCCGGCTGTGTACAGAACACATCTTGGTTCCGTTGGATCATATCCATGACCTCTGTTCGTTGTTCTGGGGCCAACTCAGGGGATATCCTCACCTGCCCCTGGGGTGGAGCTCTCCGAATGACCAGGCACGTCTCTCGGTCACGCCAGGGCTTCAGCAGGTTTACATGGTAGATCTGCTCTGGTCTTCGGCGGTCTGGTTGTCTGACCTTATAGTCCACTTCCCCAGTGGATTCCACTATCTCATACGGCCCATGCCAGCTGGCTAGGAGTTTGCTTTCTGCTGTCGGCACTAGCACCATCACCCGTTCTCCTGGCTGAAAGTTCCGTACTTTCACCTGGCGGTTGTAATATGTCCGCTGGGTCTCTTGTGCTTTTTCCAAATGTTCCCGTACTATAGGGGTTACTTGAGCTATTCGCTCTCTCATCTGTGTCACGTGCTCAATGACATTCTTTCCTGGGTTGGGTTGTTCTTCCCAGTCCTCCTTGGCAATGTCTAATATTCCACATGGGTGGCGTCCGTATAGTAGCTCAAAGGGAGAGAAACCAGTGGACGTCTGGGGGACTTCCCGTATTGGAAACATTAGGTACAGTAGAAGGGTATCCCAGTCTTTTCTGTCCTGTGCTACCACCTTCTGGATCATACCTTTAAGGGTGCGGTTAAACCGCTCGACCAGGCCATCTGTTTGAGGATGGTAGACTGAAGTCCTTATGGCATGGATGCGGAGCAGGGTACATAAGTCCTTCATTAATTTTGACATGAAAGGGGTTCCTTGGTCAGTCAGGATCTCCTTAGGGATGCCCACTCTGGCCAAAACCTGGAGTAGTTCTTTTGCTATTGCCTTGGATGTGGGGTTTCTTAAAGGAATGGCTTCTGGATACCGTGTGGCATAGTCAAGGATGACTAGTACGTTTCAGTGACCCCGTGCTGATCTTTCCAGCGGGCCCACAAGGTCCATGGCTATCCTTTCGAACGGGACTTCAATAATAGGCAAAGGTACTAATGGGGCCCGCAAGTGAGGTCGAGGGCTATGCAACTGGCATTCTGGGCAGGAGGCACAATAGCGTTGGACCTCCGCACGTATTCCTGGCCAATAAAACCTTCTTAGGACTCTATCCAGTGTCTTGTCTATTCCTAGATGTCCCCCAAATAAATGACTGTGAGCTAGCTCTAGTACTGCCCTTGTGTGTTTCCGTGGGACTAAGAGCTGCTCTACTTCTTCCCCTCAGATCTGCACTATTCGGTACAACAGATCACGTTTGATCACATAATACGGCCCCGGGCCTTTGGTCTTTCCGTCCACCGGTACGCCATTTACTTCCACTACCTCCTCCCTCACATTCGCATATAGCGGGTCATTGGCTTGGTCCTGCCTGAAATTCTCACGGGCGGTACCGATCTGACCTAATTCCAGGGGGCTATTTCTACTCCGTCCCCTGGGTTGCCCCTACTTGGGCTAGGAACTGCCTCTGAGTCCTCACTGGCCTGAATTGTCTCCTGGCCTCCTGAACAGGTTCGCTTACCAACAAGGGAGGCTTTCTGGTTCTCTGCTAGAATCCTGGTCCCTAGCCTTTTATCTGCCCTCCTTTCCCGCCTAGACTTTCGGGGTTTCCCGGGGGATGAGAATAGCTCTGGGGAAAATTCAGCAAAAATTGGGGTGAGGCTATCTGTAGGTGCCTCCATTTGAGCCCGGGGGTTGCTACCCTCCCTTGGCTCTACTGGGGGGAGTAAGTTCTCAAACCCAGGGAAGTCCCTACCAATTAAGACCGGGTAGGGGAGCCTAGGGACCACCGCTGCAGTTACCCTGATAGTGTTCCCCTGGATCTCAATCCGTACTGGGATTGTGGGGTAGAAATTTACGGCACCATGAATGCATGTTACCCCTGTGGTTTTGGCCAGGGTTAGTTGGTCTTGCCCCACCAACTTCCCCGAGACCAGCATGACAACACTCCCAGAATCTACTAATGCTGTGGTCACAATACCATTCATTTTTACTGACCTTGTATACCCATGTGGGGTCATTGCGACCCCTACTAGGCCAATTAGGCCACATTGTTCCCCAGGATCCCCCAGATTGCATTGCATAGGCTCTTCCCTGTTGGGGCATTGGGCTGCTATATGCCCCAATTCCCCACACTCGTAACACCGACCCCTTAACCCGGTTGCCGCCCTCTGCCTGGGGCTATTTGGTCGGCCCCCCCAGCCGTCTCTTCCCACACCGCCAGGTCCCTTCTTGGACTCTGGCCATTCCTCAATGTTTTTCCTCCCAGTTATAGTTCTCCTGTAGTTCTCGGCAGTCCGGGACCTTGGGTTTGGGGCTGGCTTCCTGGATTGCCGTGTTTCACCCCCTGGGGTCTGGAACAGTTCACGGGCTGCTAGCTGTCTTTCCACGAGGGAGACCAACTCATCATAGGTGGAGGGGTCATTCTGGCCAACCCAAGCCCAGAGGCCTGGTGGTAGCCCCCTCATATACCGGTGCAGTACCAGGAGCTCCATCATCTTCTCAGAGCTAAGGGCCTCAGGGCGCAGCCATTTCCGGGTCAGGTGGATCAGGTCAAACAATTGCGATCTGGGTGTCTTGTCCTCTGTATACTGCCACTCATGGAACCTCTGGGCTCGCAATGCCCTAGTTACTCCGGATCTGGCCAGGATCTCTGCCTTCAGATGGGGGTAATCTGCTGCAGTCTCTGCGGCCATATCGTAGTATACCTTCTGGGCCTCCCCACACAGGAACAGGGCAAGGATACCGGACCACTGGTCTCGGGGCCAGGCCTCCCGCAGGGCTGCTCTCTCAAAAGCCAGGAGGTATGCCTCCACATCATCCTCCCATGTCATTTTCTGTAGGCAGTGGTTGGCCCGTATAGTCCGGGTCCCATCGCAGTTCTGGCTTCGCTCCATAAGGGCCTTCATCTGGTTCACCAGCTCCTGCAGCAGGGCTCGGTCCTGGGCAGCCTGACTCATCAACAGACGATTAGTCTCTTGCTGTACCCTAGTCGCTTCCTGTTGGGCGGTTGCTTGGACCCGGGTAGCCTCCTGCTGGGCCGCGGTGGCTTGTATTAGGGCCTTGATTACGTCATCCATCTTAAGGACTGGATTGTTTTGGCTAACCCTGGTTTAAGTCCCCAGTGCGGAGATCCCACCTCTGACACCACGTGTGGCAAATTGCCGGCACTACTATGATGGGTCCCGCACTTTCTCTTCTTGAGGGGGGGTTTCAGGGTGCCATTTCTTGCCCCTGAACTGGGGTAACAGCTATCCTACTAGTATCCCAGGGAAGGGGAGTGGAGAGGGAGGGACCCAGGCCCGCCCTCTACTCCGGGTCCCAGCCCAGGGGCCCTATGATAACAGGTGAACCACTTGTACCAGTGATTCTTTCCCCTGGGCTACTTCCCTCTCCTGACCTTCAGCTTGTGGGGCTTCCTGCCTTCCCTCTGCACAAGCCAGGTGTCCCTTTACCTAGGATCTTGGTCTTCTTAGCCCGCTGCAGCACTTCTCAAAACTCTCCTCCGCTTTCCTCCGAATTGCTCTTTGTTCCACCACCAATCCACTCTGCTTCACTCCTCCAAACTGCTCTCTGCTCCACCACCAAACCACTCTGATTCAGCTCCTCCAAACCACTCTGCTCCAATCCTCCTCACTCTGCTCCAGCTCCTTCTCTGGCTGATTGAAGCAGGGGGATTTTAACAGGTGACTGGCTTCAGGTGCTCTAATTGGTTTCAGGTGCTTTTAATTAATCTACAGGGAATAAGGCTTCTCCTCATCCTAGATCACTCTCCTGCTGCCTTCTGGCCATGCTGTATCACTATATATATATGTATACAGTGTGTGTATACATATATACAGTGTGTGTGTATATATATATATATATATATATATATATATATATATATACACACACTGTATACACACACTGTATACACACACATACATACTTGGGGACAAAAGACAAGGAGTTCCCAATGGAAAGCCCTCGACTTTGACTCAAGGAGCCAGAATGTGCTGACCTTCAGCTAGGGTTTAAAGTGAACTGGATTACAGATCTGACTCAGAAATTAGAGCTCTCTGAGATGGGTCAGCTTCTGGAAAGGAGCATTAAACATGCTCTCTGAGGAAAATGTAACTTTAACTTTTAGTATATCTGAAGTATGTAAAACTACACTGAGAGCATTATGGACTACCTTTTAAATGGGCAATTGAAACAAGATAGTGGGTAAAATTTTTAAAAGTTCCTATGTTCCTTAGGAGTGGAAGTCCTTTATCTATTGCATGTTTTCTGCTGACATATTCTTTTAGGACTGAACCTCAAGTTGAAGTTGCAGACAGGACTGGTGAATGGTGTGGGAATTTGTATCATTCCTCAGAATTTAGTGAGCCCCACTGTTTTGTTCTCAGTCACAAGCAGGAATGACAGAGCAGCAGCAGTGACTGGCTAATAATGAGACATCTTTCCCAGAGCAATCACAGAGAGCCTGTGCTGGTAGGTGAAGCATTTGCAGATATTCACGAGTTTTTGATGATTGTGTAGTTGCCAGCTGGCTTCCCTCTAAAAATATTTTCAACATCCTTTTCATTTCAAAGTTCATATTTTTAAAAAGTGTCAAACAATTCATGCTCATTACATGAAAGAATAGTGTTTACTTATATGAAAAGAAAAAAATTGTTCTACTGATTACGGGTTCCAGTCAAAGACTCATTAGAATACTTTAAAAAGGCATTTTGCAAAGAGCAGGAACTCTGTTTGCTATACAAAATGCATCTGTGATGAGCTGCCTACAAATAGCCTCTCTACATAGACAGGGCTGCTTGTTTATGAGATTCCCTATTCAAACATCTGGTGTTTTCAAGATATTTCTGGAGGCCAGTGGCTCTTTCTTTCCATGCCCAGGAGCCAAGAAGGATTGAAGAGTTTTTCCAGTATTATTGTGTGCTGGGAGGAGATAGATCTGAGCCATGTTGGGAAATGGATGATGGAGGGGAAACGCCTTTTGCTTTTCTGGCATGAAGACTGAAGTAACAAAATGTCTGCTACGCCCCACCAAGCATCCATGGGGCTGTAACTGCATTAGATCTAAAGTTTTGCTCTAGAACTCATAAGGATCTCCATAGAAAAACACTTTCACTAAAGCCTCAGCCTTCATTGTTAATAATTGTCTCGATTCAGCAGAGTTTTAAAAAATCTGGAAACTGTCTTTTTGGAGCCCATTTAACAGGTCCAGGTGTGGCACCAGGGTCTCCTTTAGTAACCAGAATAATGTCTTGGTGTATTATCTTAACAGACAGCAAAATCAGATTTGTTCTCAAGAGGATGTTTCATTCAACCAGCTTGTGTCTAAGGAACAGGCTAGCCCTTTGACTTGGATTTTGCTCATTGTTCTGTGTTGATGTATACAAACTGCCTTCATTTCTCAGGAATGTTGCAATTATTTGGGAATTGAGCACTGTTGACATAAAGAACAGTTGTGAAATCTGGAGATAAATTCTGTAATTAATTTCTTAACAGTCAGACAAGCTCAAGAGCAGATTGCATGGAAGGGAGAATGAGCAGCAGCATGAAGGGAAGCCAGGGCAAACTAGCAGCTTTCTTTTTAGGCAGGAATAATTTTGTGGGCCACCTTTAATGGCCATGTGAATGTAATATGCAGTGCAGCCAATGGCAAAAACTAGGCCCCAAAAGAGGAAAACACCCTGATCAGGATACCACTTTAAACAGCTGCTTAACAATTTCAGTGGGACTTACTTAACTTTAAGCAGGTGCTTATGTCGGTAAGCATATATTTAATTGGTTTCCTAAATAGGGGCTCCAGTACTTGGCCCTAGTTGTGCAACAAAATGGTGAAAAGTGTTAGTTGGCTGTTTTCATCATTTTCAGCAATCTTTGAAAAATAGCAAAAACTCTCAAATATTTCACATTTCACAAAATGTCGCTACACCTTGATGGTTTTGGTGCTAGTGAGAATTTCTGGATGCTAAGCTCCAGATTTGAATGGCCACTGACATCAAATAACTTAATATCAGCCTCATACGAGAGGATGCTGCTTCTCTGCTGTTGTCGGAACAAATATAGAAAGTGAGACAACTAGTGTGGGTGACACGAACTGGGTGGTGTGTGTTTGAGACAGAAAAAACATTGTCACTTATTTTCCAGGCTAAATAATAAGATTAATTGTAGTTACACAGGGAAGTAGATGATTAGATCCTTGTTTTGCTTCCTTCTTACATTTATCCATGTTTGCTAACAAAGAGCTAAATAAAATAAATATCATACAGAATAGACGTTTACAAATAGTGGACCACGTTCTGAAATCCTTACTCACTTTTTGAATGGTCCTTACTTATGCTGCAAATGACTTCCTTGGGAATGCATAAGTAAGGACTGGGCAAAAAGTGAGTAAAGACTTCAGGATTCACAAACTCCACATTCCATTACCTTTCTCGCCTTCAGGGCCCGATCCTGTAAGTATGCGCAAATGCTCTTAACGCTCACAAAAAGACTGGGTGGGAGAAAGAGGAGGAGGAGAAACTGTTCCATTTTGCATAAATTCTTAAATATTCATGGGGGGCGGGGGAGAGTGTGAGAATAACTATGGAGCCTGGGGGGTTAGGTCACTTGGAAAGGGCAAGATGCAGATTCCAGTCCCTGCTCCAATGAATATTGAATTACTTATACCAGCGGTTCTCAAACTGTAAGAAAAGACTCCAAAGTGAGTCGTGACCCTGTTTTAATGGGATCGCCAGGGCTAGCATTAGACTGCCTAGGGCCTATGACTGAAGCCAGAGCACAAGCCCCATCGCCTTGGGATGAAGCCTGAGGGCTTCAGCCTTGGGTGGCGGGGCTCAGGTTACAGGCCCCCCACCTGGGGCTGAAGCCCTGGGGTTTTGACTCTTCCCCCACCCAGGGAAGCAGGGCTCAGGCGGGCTCAGGCTTTGGTCCCCTGTCCTGGGGTCATGTCGTAATTTTTGTTGTTAGAAGGTGGTCGCGATGCAATGAAGTTTGAGAACCCCTGACTTATACAAAGTGGAATGGCTCCAATAGGAGAGGTTGAGAGAGACCCTCCCGTCCCCGAAAACCTCATAGCCCTGTGGTTAGGGCACTCTCCTGAGATATGGGAGACCTTGGCAGAGAGAGGATTTGAACTACGTCTCTCCCATTCCATGTAGGTACTCTGACTACTGGGCTAAAGAGTATAAGCGGGGGTCAGCATCATTCCCCTCCTCTTCTCTTTTGCCTTTCCTACTGGCTAGCTTAGGCAGCTTCCTGCTCAACAAGCTAGCTTCTGTGAATCCCTTGTTTAGGTGCCTAACTCTCCCTATTCATTGTGTGGGGAGCCTAGGCACATAAGTCAAGCCTTTCAGTTTTCACTAGGCAGCATGATGCCTAAAAGTTAGGTGCTGCAATGTCTAAATCTCCTTTGTGAGTCAGGGCCAAGGAGGAATTGTAGCTGAGTGACCCAGAATACCACCCAAGGACACAAGCTGCAGCATGGCCACTTTGTGTCCCTTTCAGCATGCGTGAGGGCTCCAAGGGCATATTTTGAGCTATTACATTTTCTAGGCTCAATGAGTACTTCAGCTGGATTGGGGGAGAAATTGTGGGTAGTTTTTTTTTTTTAACGTGGCATACGATCAACAGTCCAGAACTTTGGAAAAGATCCAGCCACCCTGGCGTGAGAACAAGAGAAGCATGTTAAGAAAGAAAGGAGGGGGGGAAAAAAGCTTAGGATGCAGATTTGTTTTATATCTCTGTTTTAAGCATTTGAGACACAGCAGACCTGAGGGGAGGCAAGAAAGCAAGAAGCAGCCAAAGTCCAAAGCTCCATGTTCAGTGTGTGTGTGTGTGTGGGTTTTTTTTCCATTTTGCCAGTTTATTATTGGCTTTGCTGTCAAGTTCCAGATGCTGCCTCAGTACCTCATGGTGGAGAAACTGTTAAAGAATAATGGAGTGTAGAATCACTGTCTGTGAACCAGATTTAAATCTGACCTGTGTGGGCTGCAGTAGCATGCAACAAAGTAGTCTCATTAAGAAGGGTGTTTACTTTTATGATTTAAGGAAAAATCAGTTTTTATTTCTTTGCAAGAGCACGTGTTTTAAGCACAGAATGCAAAGGCAATGTTAGGGGAGATGGGGAGAAAGAAGTAGCCCAAAGCAGCCTGGCTGAATGTTTTCCTAATCTGCCTTATCTATACTGCACATTTGTTGGTTTATTGCTTTATTAGTAGATGCCTCTTTACTGCATTCTAATCCAGTTGCATACATTGGTCATGGGTGCTTATGAGGTCTCCATTTACAGCCTGTATTTGTGACACACTTCGTGTTGTGTGTATTTTTTTGTTTTATATTTTTAGCATCCTTTGTAGCATGCAGTTTCTCAAATAAAATAGAATTGAGATTTATATAACACCTTTATATTCCAGCTATTTAATGGAAAGTTCTTTCAGAGTGATGACTTTGATACTTGACAATGCACTGTATGTGCAGGCTAGGGTGACCAGATGTCCCGATTTTATAGGGACAGTCCCGATTTTTTTTTTTTGGTCTTTTTCTTATATAGGCTCCTGTTACCCCCCCCCCCCCATCCCAATTTTTCACACTTGCTGTCTGGTCACCCTAGTGCAGGCAGACTGAGAAGTAATTGTGTGCCTAGTTTATAGTTCAGAAAAAGCGTGGGACATACCCACTGTCAGTATTACAGGGTTAATGTTGCTCAGGACACTGGGTGATCCCCTACTTCTTTTGGGAAACTGAAACTGAATCATCAACAGCCACTGTGAAGGGGCAAAGAGAAATGGCTTGTCCAAAACACAATATCTAACTGTGCAGCTCTAGTGAAAGAGTATGCTCGTGTGCAGCTCTGAGGTTACTGGGAGGTGGAAACTTAAGTCCAGGGCTGCTCCAGGCACCAGCCTACCAAGCACGTGCTTGGGGCGGCACCTTGGGGGGGGGGGGGCGGCACCTTGGGGCGGGGGGCAGCACTCAAGTGTGTGTTGTGTTGTTGGTTGTTTTTTTTAAACATACTGTAGAGCTGCCCTCAGGGCTGTGGCCGGGCTGGCCGCCCTCCCCGTGGCACTCCGGCCAGGAGAGCGGGGCCCGGGCCCGGGCCGGGCTGGCTCCCCTTCCCCCGGCGCTCCGGCAGGGAGAGGCGCTGGTGGGGGGGGCTGGGAATTGTTGCAGCGCAACACTGGGGGGGGCTTTCCGTAGGCGCTGGGGTGGGGGGGTTGGGTTTTTTTGTTTCGGTGGGGCGGCGCTTGGGGGTTTTTTTTGTGTGTTTTTTTATTTTTTTTTTTGCTTGGGGCGGCCAAATAGTTAGTTAGAGCCGGCCCTGCTTAAGTCCCAATTGAAAATAAGGCCCGGGGCACATTAGTGGTGTCTGTATGCTGTTGGTCACGGACAGACAGAGTGGATGAAGCCAACTGCTTCTGTCAGTGCTGAACTGGGGCCAGGCAAGTCCATGCTGTGTATTAGCTTGTAAGCTATGCCCCAGTAGTGTGTGGGTGCGGGCCACTTGCCAGCATTGTCTGGGTGTATCTCAGTTAATCATTTCCCTACCATTGCAGAAGCCTTGAGCATTGGTGCACCTCAGTTCTTACTATTCTCTGCGTGTGGCACATAATAGTGTAGTCTCCTATGGGCTGTGACACTTACGTTTCATTTTGGTTGTTGGGCTTAGTGTGTGGGTGCCGGATGATGTTAGTGGCTTCTGATATTCAGATCAGACTAAGGCCAGAAGGGACCATTAGATCACCTAAACTCCGAGTGACTCTCTGAGATCTCTTTGAGGATCATCTGGCAATACAGCACCCCACTGCGTGAGTTAAGAATAGTTTAGGCCTCCCTTAAAATAGAAATGTATTTCTGCTGCTTTTGGTCCTGGCAGGCCTTGTAAACAGACTTAGATTTTGGGCCATTGTGCTTAGCATATATACCAGTTCCCTTGTCTGATGGTTTTTAAATCATTTGAACTGGAGTCAAGGCAATTTGAGCTCTTCCATAGGGGTGAAATTTTGGCCCAGGACTCTTGAATCAGAGAAACAAACGTAAGATCAAAGTCTTTGAATGTTGCTGCTGCTTTTGCGCAACAAAATAAATACAATGTACAATTTGTCAGAGTAAAAATTCTATGCTTAGATTTGTGTAATTCTGTTGTACGAAGGTATGACTAAAAATATCAGTTCAGTAAGAGCGATATGAAATCCAACTAGATTGTCAACTGGCCTTCTTGCAGATGCTCTTGATCCTGCGGTGACCAGAGGAAAGCAAGAGGGGCATTAGATAATTTGCTGATTGAAGAACCACTTAAGCATTTATTTCTTCGCATTTCTTGGGACTAAGCTGGCAAGCTACACAATTTAACTTTCACTCATGGTAGAAGAAAAGAGAAGGAAGAAATGATGAACAGGAGGGAAGGTCAATCTGCAGTCAAAGCTAGAAGATACTGTCAAAAGGTTTATTCATTTAGATTCCTCTGAGGTGGCTCACCACCTTCTCAGAAATTATTTTTTCAAGAGGAAACAAAGGACAATACAGTATCTTTTGAAGTTAGAGCTCCCTTTTTCCCCCTTATAATGAAATCTGACAGATCATCTTTGATCTCTGGAACAGTCTCCAATCGTGTATAGCGTTGATTGCTAACATAATAGATATGTTGTTTTCTGTATACACTGAAAGTGGGTCTTACACAATCTAATTACTATGGATGTTAATAAACAAAGAAGTGATACCTCATACAGAGGGTAGGGGTTAGGAAAGGAAGACAGACTTACATTCATGTTATCATCACTTTGAGCATGAGAGACTGAAGCAGAGAAATATAGACTGTAGTGTGCCATAACACAGCATGCTGCTGTTATAAAAGTGTGCTTTTACAGGATTAATACAAGTGGGCTGTGTTTATGCCTTTCAGTGTGTTAAGTCTTATCTTGCAGTGTCATGTTTCTGGAGAGCACACTGGTGTTTGCCAGCAAATGCTTCATTAGTACAATAGCATTATGAGACTCCCCCTTTCTCTTGGTAATATGCTGTAGGCAGCTCTAGTGGAACAGATTGTGAAAGCTGCTAGCAGGAATGTCATATCTCCCCAACCTCCTTAACTGGTTATCATAAAAGAACAAATGTATTAGTGTGGGAACAGAGCCCAAACTTTAGCCCTGATCTTGCAATATGACCTGCACAGGGCTGCAGACAGGAGGAGGGATCCACCTGTAGAGATCCAGTTGTAGGATCAGAGCTCAGAAATGATCCTAAAATGGCTGGTGGAAAATATCTCAAAATGTCCACAGTGGAAAAACAAAAATGTTGTCCAGTACTATGGATAAGATGGCATTTGGAGTACCATGCCTGGTTTTGGAAGCTATGCTGCAGGAAGGCTACTGAAGAAAATAGTAAACATCTAAGCTATCCGGGGCAGGGACCATTTCCTCATCTGTGTTTGTGCAGAGTGCAGTACAATTCAGCTCCAATCCTGATTGGGTACTGCAATATAATACAAATCATGAAGTACAAAAGGGCCAGGGGAGATGATAAAGGATTTCAGGAGTTTAAAATACCTGATTCTTTTTGAAAAGAGGTTTACAATATGAAGGGAGATAATTGAAGATATGTATGGCTGTGTTAAAATTGTTTGCTTGAGAGTGTGTGAAGCTCAACAACAAAAGAGCCTAACTTTTGGGGAACATGGACTTTTATGTGAGTTTATGTCCCTAATCTTTCACAAAATGGTATTCTTTCAGAGCAGGGTTGTGGCATTGGAACCAGCACCTAATCATATTGTTTTGATGATACTATTTCCAGAACATTGTTATGTTCTTAAGGGTTAGTCTCAGAGAAGGCGAAAATAAACAGGACTTTCATCCCTCCACAGCATTCTTATCAAGATTAGTTGAAAATAAAGGATGGTTAATTGCAGCAATTGCCTCACATCTGTGTGTCATTTTGGCTTTCTAACCAAAACATCTATTACCTCAAATGTTTAAAATGGATGGACTGCACTCTGTGTAGAGTTTACCTTGAAACTGTAATCCCATCATCTCCATAATATCTGACATTTTGGAGGTAAACCTAATTTTTATCTTAATCTTGAAGATTTGAAGGTGGCTTTGAATTCCTTTTGTGGATGGTGGGCCCTATCTATATCCTTCTATCAATTAATCTTTCATTCTTTTTCTTCTGGGGCATATTAGGCAAGATTACAAGCAGAGATTAAAAAAGTAAAAGGAAATAGGGTTATATTATTAAATGTCACGTTCCTCATCAACCCCCCACAACAAAACCACTCTGTTAAAAGATTTTTGGCATTATTTGCATTTGGAAATCTTCCCACAGTTTTATTGATCATAAATAATATGCTATTAAATGGCTTGAACTGCATTGCACACAAAAAAAGCTTCATTATAATGATTGCTTCAAATCAATGGCATCAGAGGCAAAACTGGATTAATATAAATCCTTCAAAGACTAAAACACATTTACAGATTAACCCTGATCTGTGCTTAAACCCCCCAAACTAACTCTTCTGTATTGATTTATCAAAACAAGGCCAGCTGGCTGCACACAATGAAATGCTTCCTCTCTAGGTCAATTAACAGACATCTGAACAGGATTCAGACCTTTGTTATGATCAGAAAATCCCATTAGATGTTGCTACAGGTGGCTGTTGAATGCTTGATACCAACATGAATATTGCATTTGGAAACTTGAAGTAGATGGTATGAAAAGCCTGACAGCTATAAATCTCATATGCAGAGTGGACTCCTTTATTGACTGATACTATCTCTCAAATAGAAGGAATCTGCTCTAGCCGTTTGATTTAATATGATAGAAAATTATTTTGGATGATTGATAGCTGAAAAGGGATTGACTCACCAAGAACTTTGTATGACTGTATTACCATAGGTAGTAGCCTAAACAAGAAAGATGGGCTCCCATTATTTTATTGCAAGTGAGAGAAATTGCCTTAAATATGACAAGGCTATGTTCATTTATATTCCAAACAAACTGGAAGAGCTTTTTATAAATTATGAATCCCCAGACTGGTTGTGCATTACCCTGAGCTGTTGTCTGGGCCATACTTTCTTAGTCTCCATGTGGTGATATTTAGTCCATTGTTGAAGCTGTTATTTCAGGTCGTGCTGGTTTCCATCCCTCCTTCCCCCAGAAATCTACACAATCTACACTTGTGGCTGGAACTGAAATTAGAGCCTTTGCTGAATTTCCAAAGCAATCAGTGGGCAGTTTATTTTTAAATAGTGGAGTCAGGATTTCACACAAGTCCATGACAAAACTCCCATTGTGGTCAATGGGGCCAAATAGTTCTACACCTCTGCGTTTAGGACCTGCTCCAAAGCCAAGTTAAGTCAATAGGAGTCTTTCCATTGAAGTAAATTTGGCTATGGGCTAGATGCCTATTGAGATGCATTGGAAATTATACTATTTTTGTGAGTATCTTATTTAAGACTGTACAGTTCCTATATTTTAAGAAATGATATGACTGGGCCAGAAATGCTGATTTTTATGATTGATTGGCTCTTTGGCTAGCTTCCCATACTGATGTTCAATGTATGTATGTGTCAGGTAATTGACTGGTGGTTTATAATTAAAAGTACAAAATGTAGCAACCTCCTTTTCCCCCTCAGTTTCCCTCAAAACCACTTTAAAATGTAGACTTTAGAGGTAAAAAAGGCATATTAGATTGCCTTGTCCATGCCCCTTGTTTGCAGGATATAGAAGACAGATGTTAAACTGATACTACACTTGATCTTAGACTAAAGACTGAGAAGTTAGCATTTTTAGCCTTTCCCATTATATCTGTTCAGGAAGTGTTTAGCTACTGTACTAGTACATGAAGTCTATAAAATCATAGTACAGTATTTCTTTAAAATGTTACAATTAATAGACTTTGAAAGATATATTGTGGGCAGATATTTTTTTTTCCATAGTACATGTTTATCACAAACTACACACACACACACATATAGGATCATGACTTTTTCTGAGTAACTTTATTACTCTATTAATAAAAACAGTAAATTTTTACTGTTGTGAATGTGAATATTAGGATGCACATTTCATCTGTGTCTTGAAAAGAAAAATGCATGTTTAAGAGTTGTAACAGGATGTGTGTGGAATTTAGGTATGCATGAAATTTACATGGGGGATTGTAAATATGAGAATGAAGATGCTCCTTTCAGACTATAAAAAACAACAACAACCCAGCAGTGCATTTCTAAAGGATTATTTCATGCTTTGGGTGTGGGCTGAGGCACGAGGCCAAGAAGGACAACAATCCAGAAATACAGTCTGTTTTGTGTTACAGGGAGTAAGTTATTGCTGTTAGAAAATGGGAATGAACAAAAGGAGGAAAAAGAGCCATGCCTGTGGATTATGGCCATGAGTAAAGCATCTTTGACCACTGAAAGCCAGTGAGCAAGTCTACTCAGCAACACAGATTCACTGTAAATTCATCAGACATGTCGTCCACTCTCTACACCAACTTCCCATAGAATATCCAGACAAATTCAGCATCTCTGTCCTTCCAAATGCCCACCGCCCTGGGCTCCAGAATGAGGACCATGACTGACTACTCTGCACCTCAGGCACAATGGAGCTGCAAAGGAGTAGAGTGTGATGTCAAGAGTCTGAGCTTTCTCAGGGTATGTCTACACTACGAGACTACTTCGATTTTTGTGTAACCGAACTTGGTAACCCGATATTGCCAGGTCGATTGTTCGAATCCACATCAGGGATCTTAATTCGAATTTCCGAGTCCACAGTAAGGGGGCAAGCGTCGACATTGCAAGCGGTGCACTGTGGGTAGCTATCCCACAGTTCCCGCAGTCCCCGCTGCCCACTGGAATTCTGGGTGTAGCCCCCAGTGCCTTGTGGGACCTAAATTGTGTCAAGGGTCGTTATACGTAAATTTCGTCACTCGACCCACACTTCCGCCTTCCCTACGTGAAAGCGCCGGCGGGTAATGAATTCGCGCCCTTTTCCTGTGGCTGATAGCTCAGACGCCACAGGACAGTGAGCATGGAGCCCTCCGCGATTATCGCTGATGTTCTGTCCGTTGCCAACTCCTCGCGGCTTATAGCGCACCTTTTCCAGACTCAGATGCAGAGAAATCGGGAGAGGAGGCAACGGAAGCTCCGGGAGTACTTGAACTCTGAGAGGGGCATGGACCTCTCGCAAAGCGCTGGACCCCGGCCCCTAGACATCATGGTGGCAATGGGTCACGTTGATCCTGTGGAACGGAGATTCTGGGCAAGGGAAACAAGCACTGACTGGTGGGACCGCATAGTGGTGCAGGTCTGGGATGAGTCCCAGTGGCTGCGAAACTTTCGGATGCGTAAGGGCACTTTCATGGAACTTTGTGAGTTGCTGTCCTCTGCCCTGAAGCGCCAGGACACCCGGATGCGAGCAGCCCTGACTATCCAGAAGCGAGTGGCCATAGCCCTGTGGAAGCTTGCAACCCCTGACAGCTACCGGTCAGTAGCGAACCAATTTGGAGTGGGCAAGTCTACCGTAGGGGTTGCTGTGATGCAGGTAACCCATGCTATCGTTGAACTGCTGCTCCCCAAAGTAGTGGCCCTTGGAGACGTGCAGGCGATCATAGATGGCTTCGCTGTGATGGGATTCCCAAACTGCGGTGGGGCCATAGATGGGACACACATCCCTATCCTGGGACCAGAGCACCAGGGCAGCCAGTACATTAACCGAAAGGGCTATTTTTCTATCGTACTGCAAGCATTAGTGGACCACAAAGGACGTTTTACGAACATCAATGTTGGGTGGCCAGGCAAGGTTCATGATGCTCGAGTTTTCAAAAACTCTGGTCTGTTTAGACGGCTGCAACAGGGGGTTTATTTCCCGGACCGCAAAATCACTGTTGGGGATGTGGAGATGCCAACAGTGATCCTAGGGGACCCTGCCTACCCGCTAATGCCATGGCTCATGAAGCCATACACGGGAGCCCTGGACACTGAAAAGGAGCTCTTCAATTACCGCCTGAGCAAGTGCAGAATGGTGGTGGAGTGTGCCTTTGGCCGTCTCAAAGGCAGATGGCGAAGCTTACTGACTCGCTCCGACCTCAGCCCTAAAAATATCCCCATTGTGATTGCAGCGTGTTGTGTGCTCCACAATCTCTGTGAGATCAAGGGGGAGACGTTTATGGTGGGCTGGGAGGTTGAGGCAAATCGCCTGGCAGCAGATTACGCTCAGCCAGACACCAGGGCGATTAGAAGATCACAGCGGGACGCGCTGCACATCCGGGAAGCTTTGAAAGCTCACTTCCAGACAGACCAGGGTAACCAGTGACTGTTACACTTCCGTAAACCGATACTGAACCTTCCCCTGTTTCTTTACACAGGTTCTGTTGCCCATCCTCTCCCATTACCAACCCCCTTCCCCCTCCTTCGATCAATGCTTTAAAGGCACAATAAAGGAAACATTTTTTTATTTGGACCGTCTCCTGTACTGGTTTGTCGGTTACGGTTTTAACCGTGGACGCATACCGCGGTTGGGGAGCGGGTGGAGTGTGGGAAAGTACCCTTCAAAGGGGAATGACATGATCCTGCCCACAGAGCAGTCCTAAGTGCTGGACTGCTTGTTTAAAGGGATCATTAACCTCTCCTAATCGCATGTGTGTGTGGTGGGGTCTCTGTGACTTTTTCGTTGTGAATATCGGCTACGGATCCCCCGGTGCATTGATCTATCCAGCAGGCTATTGCCAGCCGCTAAAGATCAGCGGCCACCCTCCCCCAGCAGACAGCGAACCACCTAACCACCAACCCCACGTAGAGAACCTGGAAACCTACACACAGAATGAAAGGTGTGCTTACTGCATGCTATTTTTACTGTGCCTGTCACTTCATCTGTTACCCTGTCTGCACCCTCGGTTGTGCTTCGGTCCTCTGCACTTACAAACCCCGTTAACCAATAACCAGAGAAACAAACGGTCCCATTTAAGACACTCTGGGAAACATCAGTGAACCAAAAAAACCAGTTTTATTAAACAGAACATTAACTTAACATGGGACCTGGGAAGGGAGGTGTTGAGGGGTGCGGCTGGAGGGAGGGGAAGGAAAAATCTAAGGTTTTGGCAATGACAGCCTTCTGGTACTGGAGCAGTCTGCAGTGGTGGAGTGAATATTTCCACGCACCCTGCCTCCCCTTGTCCTAGTGACTTTTGGAGAATAAACCACTGGACTTTGTGGCAGGGGAGGGCGGTTGGAGAGAACATATAGAGGTGCTCTTTCCTCCTGTCTCCTGTCCTGGAGAACATCCACTAGGCGCCGGAGCGTGTCTGTTTGCTCCCTCATTAGTCCCAGCATTGTTTGGGTCGCCTGCTGATCCTCCTGCCGCCACCTGTCCTCGCGCGCTTCAGCCCTCTGCTCCCGTTCCCTGGCTGCTCGCTCGTACCGTGCGACGTCCTCTCTCCGCTGTGCCGCCTCCCTCTGTGACAACATCATTAATTCAGAGAACATGTCGTCCTGGGTTCTCTTTTTGCGCCGCCTTATCCGGAGTAGCCCATGGGAGGGAGAAGCACGGGTAGGGCGGGAGACACTCGCAGCTGCGGGATGAGGGAAAGGGAGTGAATTCCTCAGAAAGATACTTTTTCCAGAACAATGACCATACTCTTTCACCGTGAATAGGACCAAACACAGTGCCTATCACATGTAAACCTACTACAAGGTCAAATACTATGCCTTAAGGCTGAGTGTCTGGGGTCCCAGTATACGGATCCCAGAAGCCTTGCCGTACAGTGAAAATCACCTCTCTGAAGACCATGGTAAGGTGATGAGTTAGGACTGCTGAGAGATTGCTTCACAGCAGTGCTCTACTCCCATGTCTCACTCACTGTTCCTGGCGGCGGGCAGGAACAGCTGCTGGCCAAACCGCTAATCTACAGCGTCTTTCCTAACCACCCCCACTCCGTGTGGCCGCTCCCGGGAACCAAAAATGCCCGCGAACCGCTCAGCATGAACGGCTCGCCTACCCTTTCCCCCCTCCCTTCGCGAGACAGCTCCCGGGAACCAAGATCGCCCGCGAACCGCTGTGTTTGAACGGCTGGCCTACCCCCCCCCGGTTCCCGTGGGCGCTCCCGGGAACCAATATTGCCCGAGACCCGCTGTGTCTTAACGGCTCGCGTACCCTTTCCCCGGCCTCGCGTGGCCGGTCCCCGGCACTGTCCCTACCCGCGCACCGCTAAGTATTAATGGTTTGGCTCCCGACTCCCTACCACCACGCGTTAACGGAAACAGCCGGGTGTCTTTCTTTAAAGGGAAAAGGAAGCATTCACTATACTAATTATACCACTCATTCAAACCAGGACCCCATGACTGATATCACTCTGATGAGGATTACCGAGAAATACTGCATGCTGCGTCAATGCAAGCAAACCCCGGGGCCGTATGCTGCCATGCTATGCAAGGCAATGATACCAGAGTACCTGCAGCTTGCATGGCACGGGAAAGTATCCTACCCTGGAGGAGACAATAAGGCCGCTCTCCCAGTGAACGTGCTAAACAAGCTCTCACTGTACCTCCAGGAGAGCTTCGCGGAGCTCTCAGATGGGGATTACTCCTCTATCCCCATACATATTGACAGACTTTTCGAATAGTTGCACGGGAAAGTGACTCCAAGGTGAAGCGCATAAGGCCAATTAAGCCACAGTTACACAGTGCTAACACACCATACCTATTGTATTGCAAATAAATGTCTAACACACTGATCTGATGATCCTTCGCCTGATTCCTGGTCGGGAATGCTGCCTTGGGAGTGTTCGTAGGGCAGCTCAGTCAGGGTGAGGAATAGTTCCTGGCTGTCGGGGAAATGACGAGTGAGACCGCTGTCTAGTGCCTCGTCCTCCTCCCCTCCTTCCTCTTCTTCGCCGTCCGCGAAAACCTCCTCCGACGTGGCCGTAGAATGGACCCCGTCGTCGGAGTCCACGGACAGTGGTGGGGTAGTTGTTGCAGCACCACCGAGCATGGCATGCAGTGCCTCGTAAAATCGGCAAGTGTGTGGCTGCGACCCGGAGCGTCCGTTGGACTCCTTGGTCTTTTGGTACGCCTGCCGCAGCTCCTTGATTTTCACGCGGCACTGCGTAGCATCCCGGCTGTATCCTCTCTCCCTCATAGCCTGGGAAATTTTTTCATAAATCTTTGCATTCCGTCTTTTGGAACGGAGCTCGGCTAGGATTGATTCGTCGCCCCACACAGCGATCAGATCCAAAACTTCACGATCACTCCATGCTGGAGCCCTCTTTCTATTCTGCGATGGCATTGAAACCACTGCTGTAGAGCTCTGCATCGTTGCCAGTGCTGCTGAGCTTGCCACGATGTCCAAAGAGGAAATGGGATTCAAAATGGCCACACAGGAAAAGGGATTCAAATTTTCCTGGGGATTTCTCTGAGTGGCAGGTCAGAGCTTCCGAGTACAGATTACTGCCCTGAGCGTCCACTGAGTGGTGCACTGTGGGATAGCTCCCGGAGCTATTAGCGTCGAATTCCGTCCACAGTACCTCGCTTTCGGCATGGCCATTTTGAATTTGGCGCTACTCCCCTCGTCAGGGTGGAGTACAGAAATCGATTCAAAGAGCCCTGAATGTCAAAATAAACTGCTTCCTAATGTGGACGGGTGAGGGATTAAATCGAGTTAACGCTGCTAAATTCGACATAAAGTCCTAGTGTAGACCTGGCCTCAGGGGTTCAGGTGAGGCTGTGGAACAAAATCCCATAGCGTACAAGAATCACCTCAACCGGCATCACTCACCATTCCATGTGCTTTTGTGACCTCACCTTTAATACATTCAAACACACAGAACAATATAGATAAGTAACTTTAAAAAATCCAAACACATTTTAAAAATCAAAATTTCCCCTCTGGAGAAGCAAAGGGAGAAAAGGGACGAAGAGTTCCACGTGGGACAAATGCTAGTCATATGACTTAATGCACATCTGGAAGATAATCTGATAATGGATGAGGGTAGTATAAGAAACTAATAAAGAATAGAATGGAACAGTGAGAAATGTTCAGTGCTGCCAGAGTTCTAACTGATAACAGTCAAACTGCATACTATGCACAATATATAGGCTTCATAAACTATTTATTTGAAAAATACTTTTGCTTGGCACATGCACTCCTTCAAAATCATACTTATTTGTTCCGTCTTAATTAAACATGGTTTAAGAAGAAAGCACAAATGATAGTGTACATATAGGGCCACATTTTAAAATTTGAAGGTCAAAGTCCACACATACAATTGCACAGATATATTTGTGTATGCAATGATAGTGATTATGCATGCAAATTAGGCAGCTATATGCCACATCACGAGCATATGGATATTTAGGCACTGAACCCTTTCTATATGCAATCAGCTGACTCGTGTGCATTTTCAGTAACGTAGGTCTGCATGGAACTTGGTCTTTACATTCTGAAAATCTGTGTGCTGTCTTTACGGTCAGTGTGTCAGAAGATAGAGGGCTTCTGGTGCCTGCAAAAATATGTGATGTATAAAAATACATAAATGTATGTCTCCCATGATATTTGCATTCCTAAATACCCAGTTTTCATAATTAACAGATTTACATGAACAAATGTGGGTGAACATACGCAAGCACAAGTTTTGCCAGTACAGGTCAAAACCTCTCCCATATTCAGGAATATCAAAATATTTTGTTTCAGTCAAAAATGGTCAAAACTAAATGTTACAACATTTCTGAATTGCAAGTTTTGATTTTCATTTTTTTGATGAAAAGTCACAATTTTCCATGGAAAGGAGACACTTTTCTCATGGAAAAATTTCATTTATTAAAAAAACCTCTATTTTCTATTTAAAAGTTTTGACCAGTCCTACTCATTAGACTCCATGAGCTTCTCCTTTGGTGGTGCACTTTTGATTTCCCCATATCTGGGCTGCGGTTTACAAACCACAGGAAAGCTCTGAGTGGGGAGTGGTAAATAAACTCTCTATCTTTTCCCTTATTATAGTGAATTTAGTGACTGCCTTGCGCTTTCTATCAAATACTGCTGGAGGATTTGATGAATAGTTGGCATGCACGCATGTAACTGTAATAGGATAGTTTGGAGACATGAATCAAATATTAATGATTGATTTGTTGTGTTTTTACAGTGGTTGGTCAGATTATAGAAGAGCAAAAATTAGAAGCATTAATAGGGTCTTAAAATGGATTAATGTCAAGCGTTCATATTTAAATCAATATTTTCACATAATAAATGTCATTGGATGGCAGACTGTCATTTGGTTACATATCTGTCTGTAGTCAGTAGGCTTTCTGCAAATGATTATTAGTTTTTCAGCTTTTTACAAATGGCCCTTTATTTTCTTCTGAATATGTGAAAAAGTTTGATTGGATGAACCAAACTATCCCGAATTGCTTTAGTCTGTGCAAAGGAAAATATAGTCCGAAGCAGCATAGACATTTTTTCACTTCTGGATGCATTTGTGTTTATGATTTCTGTAACTATCACATTTTTTGTCCTAGCTTATGAAAAGCTACTCAGGCTACCACTGCTGTCTTGCTTTGGAAAAACTGAACTTCTGACTCTGAATCTCATTACTCTACAACTCAGTATCTCGAATAGAAGAATATTATGTGTATGTTGTTCAGAGAAGTAGGCACGTTCTTTTCCATTGAGACGCGACATTATTATAATGCAAACTCTGCTATCTTTTGGATGTAAATGATAACCGAGCAGATAAGATCCCATTTTAGCCCCTTTGTTCGGTTAGCAGGCAGTTTAAAGGACCTAGATGTGAGTAGGTGTTTGTCGTCACTCTTTTGTCCTGAACATTTGTTTTGGTTGACAGACAGCAGTTTTCTGTTGTCCCCAATGTTCAGTGGGTGCAATCTAGTAAAATGAGTGAGATGGTCATGAAAATAAAATTATTCTGGAGTTTGAAATAATTAGATGGAAATTCAGTTACTTTCTAAAACTTGATGGGTCAGCCCCTCATCCTGTGTAAATTGGCACAGCTCTACTGAAGTCAATGAAGCTATGCCAAGATACACCAGCTGAGGATGCTGAGTGAACACTGAAAAAATATTATGTGAATATTCATGTGAATTTTAAAATGAGTTCAGTTTAGCTGTGTTCTGTTCAGGTTCTTATAATGGCTCTCATCACCATAGTAACTGTGTATATGTCCTTTTACTGTTTGCTGTCTGAATGTTCATGTGATTGAGTTTTACTAGCACAAAAGCTTGTGCAAAGTGAATTTTAAGCTTACATGTTTGAATACTTGCAAAACATGAAATTTAAATTTGCTTTCTGTGAATATTTACACCATAATTTTTTTATAAGAGTTTCATTGATTTGATCAGGATTCAGAAACAATATAATTTGACTAATGTCCATTACAGTGAAACAGCACAACTTAAATTCCAGTTTTCAAAGAGCAAGTCATAGGGTAAATGAAATATGCTAAACATTTAATCGAATAAAGAATATATTTGAGAAAATTGCTAGAGGACAATCTGCAAACAGAAAAAAGTTAAATTCATGAAATACAATATTTGTTATGAATTGCTCACTCATTTCTATTGGTAGACCTGCCACTCGAAGGACAAATAGAGTGAAATTATATTATTGAGCATTACCTGCATATCATCTGGATCTCTTGGTTAGCTGAGAGCAAGCAAACAATATACATTTTAGTATGTCCAAATGTAAAATTATATATCAGTGAACAAATAATGTAGGCTATACTTAGAGGATGGGGGATTTTGTCCTAGGAAGTAGTGACTCTGAAAAAGATGTGGAGATCATTGAGGGTAATCAGCTGAATACAAACTCCCAATGTGATGCTGTGGCCAAAAGCAATCTTTGGATGTATAAATGGGAACCTAGAGTAGGAGTAGCGAGGTTATATTACTTCTGTATTTGGTACTGGTGTGACCATTGCTGGAATACTGTGTTCAGTTCTGGTGCCCACAATTCAAGAAGGATGTTGATAAATTGGAGAGGGTTCAGAGAAGAGTCATGAGAATGATTAAATAACCCAAAAACGTGCCTTATAATGAGAGACTCAAAGAGCTCAATCTGTTTAGCTTAACAAAGAGAGGTTGAGGGGTGACTTGGAAACAATCTGTTACTACCTACGTGAGGAAGAAAAATTTGATAATCTAGGAGGAAAGGGTATAACAAGATCTAATGGTTGGAGATTTGAAGCTAGATAAATTTAGACTGGAAATAAAGTGTAAATTTTTAACAGTGGAGGTAATTAACCATTGGAACAATTTGCCAAGGGACAAGGTGGATTCTCCATCACTGGCAATTTAAAAACTGGGTGTTTTAGTAAAATATGCTATAGTTTGAACAAGAATTAATTTAGGGAAATCTTATGGCCTATGTTATACAGTGGTCTCTTCTGGTTTTATAATCTATGAACATGTGAATCTATATCATGGACTCAGCTATCATCACATAATGTTGTAACAAGCTTGTTGTGATTCAAGGAAAGACTATTGTGAAACGTTTTTTCATTCAAAGGAATGTCAATCTTCATTTACTCACTATTAAAACAGGTTGCATAACTATCTTTTAATCTGTACATTCATTGTTTAAATTCTGTGTAGTTCCCCTATTGAGACAATTTTGCTTTCATCACAGTGAGAAGCTTAGTAAAGAAATCAGTAGGAATTTGTATGCTTCAGGACACTATTGTTTTAAAAAAATGATATCAAAGGAATTGTTTTTCATTATTGTCAGTAGAGATTTGCTTGCTGCCCAACATAATTGTGATCAATTTGTCTCTATTCCACCTTAATCAACCTTCACAATATGATGCTCAGTCATATAAAGTAACACTGACACAACACCATATCAAATTTGCAAGCACATCTTTGCAAGTCAGTTGGTTGTAGCCACCTCTAGTTCCATGAGTGTAAGAGAGGCAAAGGAATTGTGCAAATATAATTCTTACCTATGCAAAAAAAGTGATTAAGCAACTCAGAATTTTCTGTCAGACTAGATACATGTCTCAGAATGAAAATGAGATTTTAATTGCTCGTTTCACTTTATTTTAGTATCTACTTTTAGATTTCCCCCCGCCCCCGGTCATTTTTTTTTTCTTCTGGCAGTTTCACATCCACCCTAGCATCTGAGTATGGCTTTATCTATTTATTCTGTGACCATCCCTTTTTTCCTTTTGTAGCTCCTTATCTGGAACCTCTCTTCATAATGGATGTCCTCTTTTTTTTTTGACCTTTCTGGCCTAGGTCTTGCTCTGAAATTTTTGAGTGGTTGACAGGGTATTCACTCAGAGGGTGAATTAATGCAGTTGGGACATTAAGAGCCTGATCTAGCAAAGTGAAAATTGAGGTTGATATGGGAAACTCTGAGTAGTCCTGATCATATTTTTGCATTGGCAAGAATTATACCTGTAAGATCCTCTTAACACTAGCTAATGGGAGTCATTGGGAGCAGTCATGTGAATCTCTCAGCACATTGTAGAAGTATGTCCTAAAACATTGTTTCTGCAGCTCACTGGAACTCCACCAGCATGGATAGCAGGAATGCTAAGGTCATTCCCAGACCTTGATCTCTTTTATAAGTCTCTCTTTTCAAATCAGGCTAGAAAAAAAAAAGATTCCCTATGGATGCTCCTCTCTCTCTTTTTCCTTGAAGGCAAGTGATAGCTCTAGCCTTCTAAGTGCACTTGTGCCTTGAGGCTCTGAATAGACTTTGTTTTACAGATGGATGGACATTGGAAATGTGTGCTGTGCCCACAGGGAACATTTGAAGCATGCATAGTATTGAAAGATGCAAGTTGGAAGAATGTCTTGGGTTGTGCCAATAAGAAGAAAGTAGGCAAGGCCTTGCAGTGTCTCTGTGTTTCAGGTAGGATCAAATAAGCTGGAATAGAGTTCAGTGCGTGTTTGCTTTCATATTCATTTCCCTTGTTTTCCCCAGACACAGAAGAGAACCCATTGACCCCATGACAACATGTAAATAAGTTGGCTGCCCCCCATGTGCCATCTTGGGGTTAGGGTACCTCTGCCCTGCCCTGCCCTTTATTCTCCCTCTTCCAAGCCCTTTTACAGAAACTGCACACAATTGCTCATCCAGTCACCAACCACTATTATTGAGGTCTGGGTTTATTCAGACAAATAACTGAAAAATAAAACTTAGTCCCAGAAATCTGTCCCAAGGCTTTTGCCTCAGAGCCTGGGTGAGTGAAAGGATTCCTTCACGGAGCCCTTTTTGTTCAGTTCCTAGGGGGCTGCCCTGGGGTTTGGCTTGCAGCTGTCCTGCTTAGAGCTGACTCCCTTGTAGACTTCCCAGAGTCAGCCCTGTCCAACAATTGCTTTAGCTCTCATATAAGACTCCAGCCTCTTAAGGTTCCCTTCCTATGCCAGGAGTGTCTGGTTATCTCATTTACCAAGCCTGCTTCAGGCTTCAAGTCTCCTGCAGGCAGTTCCCTTATTCCCTTTGCTCTCTCACACAACATCACTATGGAAACTCATTCCCAATTGCATTTTCTGAAACATGTTTATAAAAAGTTGCATTTTACAAGAATGGGTTGTATACATCCCCCTTAGTGCTGCTTGGAGGCCTACAACAACCCATTGCTGTTGCAGAAGGAAGAGGCAGCCTCTAGTGGCTCCTCTGTCTGTCTGTCTTCCTCCATCCTCAGTTTCAAGGGAAACCTTGGAGTGATTGCCTGTGGGAGAAGTACAAGGAAGAAGCTGATATAAGAATAGCGAAATGCATCTTTTTTTCTAAACCACAGACAAACTAGAGGTGGTAGTGAGGAGAAAGACAAAGCTATCAGGGACTGAGTGGGAATGAGGAGAGGGGCAGTAAACATTTGCATATCAACATTTATCTGGGCCAAAGGTCAGATATGGAAAAAACTAAAGTTCCCTAAAATAATAGTTCCTTAAAGCAAGGGATAGACTTCCCTCCACTGGCCACTTCAGATGTTTGGTTTGATGCTTTCACCAAAATTGTCAATTTGGGTGCCTGAGGTCAGGCAATTAAATCCAGATTTTTAGGCATCTCTGGTAAGAACATGCCTTGCTTTTGCATCCCGTGGGAGCAGTGGGTATCAGCACCTTAGATCAAAATACTTTGCACTTTGGTGCCTAAATGTGGGTAACTTAGGTGCCTGACTTTAAGCACCCATGATTGACAATTGTGCTTCATAAGTTGCTCAAAAAATTAAGGGCCAAATCCTGTCTGGTGGTGCCAGTAAGGACCACAGGCAAAATTCCAGGGCAGAGCATCTCCCTGATCTAGATGCACAACCTGAAGCAAGAGAGAAGAGACCCTTCTCAGAAGCAAGGGACTGCCTGGCAGTGCGCCTCCATTACAACTAGGAAATGCTGAGTGAACTGGTTAAGGGTTGATAATCATTTAACTAAATCAAGGTCCACAACCTCACCTGTGCACATAGACACAGTGGTTGTGAGGGCTGTGCTCTACCAATTCTTCATGCCCCTCATCTCTGCATATTGGCATGCCAAATCACTTGAACTCCTTATTTTTGGGAATGGCTCCAACTGTCTTTATACTGGCCAACAGTTGTGCACTTCCGACAGATTGTTTCAATGACTTCTCAGCACCCTTAATGTGTGATAGAAATTGGACCTTGCAAAAGTGGGATCCATTTCAGGGAACAGAGAGGGGAAACTATGTGGATTCATTTGTGTGGGATTTTTCATTGTATCAGTCTACTTGCAATTCTCTATTTTCACTTTTCTATTCCCTTCTTAGTTTAAATAAAGCCACTCAGGTCACTTGCCCACCTTCTGTCCATTGTATACGTCAGTGGTTCTCAGCCCATGGGCCGCTTGCGGCCCAATCAGCACACAGCAGTGGCCCATGTGACATCCTCAGGGCCATTCAGGTAGTATGTAGATTGTGTGGATGTGGCCCACATAACACACAGAGAGCTGCATATGCATCCCACAACAGTAAATAGGTTGAGAAACACTCGTGTATATGTTCATTGATTCCTTTGACTGTAAACATTGCTGGGATGACCAAAGCCTGCACTTGGGGTGTGGAAACATCACCCATTCTTTAATCTGGAACTCGCCTTTTCTTCTGGAGAGCCCACATGGGATACCAGTAAACACAGGTCTCCTGTTGGACGCCTGACCACTGCCACCCAGAAGACAGGGTCTTTGGCCAGAGGCAAGTGGGTGGATTTCCTGTGTGGAAACATTAATAAGTCTAATGCTTCTATGTCTCACAGCTTCCATAAATGTGCTAGGTCCCAGCAATACAAATAAAAGGACATGGTCAGGCTACAGGAAATATCACATGTGGTATAAGTAGCAGGTAAAAAGACAGTAGGAGGGATTTGGAGAAGTAGATCAGGGTAACATCAATACAATTCCTCGGTTAGGCTATGTCTATGCTTAAAGCTAGGGGTATGATTCCCATCTTGACTAGACATACTTGTACTAGCTGTCATCGAGCTAGTGAGCTAAAAATAATAGTGCAGCTGTGATAGCATGGGCAGGGGTGAGCCGCAGCATGGGCTAGCTGCACTGAATACAAACTTGTACTAGGAGCGAGCAACTTGAGCCTCCACTTGTCGCTACTGTGGCTACCCAACTATTTTTAGTGTGCTAACTTGATGAGAACTACCATGAGTATGTCTACTTGAGCTAGGAGTTACACCTTCAGCTCCAAGTGTAGACCAACCTTACTAAGCAAGGGCTAGTGCAATTTGTGGAAGTGCAAAGAAGTTTTTGTTTTTTTAAGGAATTAAACAAATATCGGAGTTGGCTAATGTCTCGTACGCTTTAAGAAGAAATGGTTGTAAATCTGTATGACAAGGGACAGATCTTTTAACCTGGGAATTGAATGACCGTCATTTGTGAAATTTGCTATTTCTTTCCCATATCACCGTCAAGTATCATATTTACCTTGAACGACATATTTTGTGCTATAGTAGCTTTAACATAGTCTGAAAAATCAAACCAATTATATATCAAACCCATTGTTTCCCTTAAAATGAATCTTAACAAAGCTGATTGGGTCTATAAACAAGTTTTGAGTAATTCCCCAAACAGGGGCACTAACTAGTCTCTGACACAGAGGATATGGCTTTGTGACAACCCTTGGAAACATGGTACCAGACAGGTAAATCAACCATCACTCCCAGAAGCATCATCTCTGGAAGATGGTACTACTGGAAATGGCATCATGACACTGGAAATGCTGAGTGTGATCCTACCACATGTATGCTAAAAAAAAAAATCATGTGTAGTGTGTGGATACCTGAGTTAGTAGGGATCCATACATGTATCTTATTACCTACATATTTCCCAAGAGAGAGAGACTGTGGTACAATTTTATGGTTCTCAAAACCTAATTGCTGATAGGATATAACATTAGTAACTGTTAAATTCCACATTTTTGCATGGTGGTCAGTTTCTTGGGCAGTAAGTGGGGAATATTTTATAAAGCTGGGACTCTGTTAAGGGAATTTGTAACTGTTAACTCCAAGCAACTTGATCCTGTGTTAAAACACACCCTCATTTCTCCCTCTTCCCTCCGCTAAGGTTTCTGCATTTTTTTTAACTCCGACTCTGCTACGCAGACTCCTGCTGATTCTGGGCACATCATTTCTCTGTCTTCCATGTTTTGCACAGGGAATGCAGTTGAGAAAAATCAAACTCTTCCAGGTCTCATAACTCAACCAATGGATTTTACTGAAAGGTGCTATAGCAAAGTTTCAAATCTAGTGATCTGCTGCCTTCAGAAAGCAAGGAGCCAGGTTCTTAGCACGTAATAATCGGCACAATATAATCCCCTTCCGTGAAGGGAGACCAGCTTCCCCAAGGAATAATGAATCTTTGGGGCCCATTATTTGCCTTCCAGTTCCATGCAGCTTTCTTTAAATTAATGCCTATTGCTGGCTTATTGCTTTTAAAGGTGCCATCCAAATTAACACTCTGCCTTGGAACTGCTGCTTTGGGACTTATGTTGGTTAAACCCCCTTACTTTGGACCAGAATGTTTTGTAATTTTGGGGGCGGGTTTTAGGTCAGACATAGGGATGTGTACAACTTTTAGTGTATGGCTTGTTTAATCCGTTCCTTTCCCCCATGGAGTTTTGCTCCACTGTGGTGTAAAAGCTACAGATGAGACGTATTATGTTACTCTGTGTATGAGCATGAGAGGAAAAAGTACTGGGTGTCGGAGAGGGAAAAGATTGATGAAACTGCTGGGAAACATTATTGCAAACATCTCTATTCTAGGCTTTTTCATTTATTCATGGCAACAATTATTATTTGATTCATGAATAAGACCTTTTGTCAGAGAGCCAATTAACTTGGGTAGTGAACCCCTGACCCAAATTTTTCACTTAATTAGTGGATTGGGTGTAATGATAGTAGAGGCCAAGCAGAGATGCACATTTTTAGAATGCTCTTCTGTGTCCACTGTATGAACTGTTTTAAATAAGCCAGGATTTAGGGCGGCCCGGGTTGATGTGCCTCAAACTTTTTGAAGGAGCTCTGAAAAAATCAGGACCTGAGAATAGTTTTGTGCTGGAATCTCTCATAGTAGTTCAGACCCTCAACTGAAATATGCTCTGAGGGTTACCTTGAACTGAACCTTTCTCCATCTTTTTTTCCTTGAGAACTTCATAATGCTGAAAGTAACTCATGGCAAATTTACAGCTGGCCAGTTTGAATTAACTTAAAAAGAGTCTGATGCTTGATTATGGAAACCATCAAACACTGTAAAATGCAACTCTGCCAGGTCTCATAACTCAGTCAGGGGACAAGTGACATTTTGTTTTTAAATGCATGACATGGTGATTTTATGTCTGCAGATTCCTGGGCAGAGATGTCTCATCATGAGTACCTGCTGTTAATTTGGATAGCAGAAAAAGAAAGGTGGGGAAGTGGGGAGGGGTATGGGCATACAGTTCAGATGCCACAGCCTGGATGCTTTGCTACCTATGACAGTAATGGCCATCATATCTCAGAAGTTTTTCTCAGATGGAGAGCCAGTTCTTATCTCAAAATGCAAAAGAAAAGCCACTTGCAAATGAAATATTATCTTTGCTGCATTTTTGAGACTTTTTGGATTTGTAATCTGATTTTGCACAATTCAAGTAGAGGATAGTAAGAATTCTGCTACCTGGCAAATTTATTGAAATAGTTTCTTTTTGGGGGGAGGGGAGTGGCAGTAAGAGAAGGAAATTGGCACTAAATGAGCCACATTCCATGGCTTTGTCTGGAGTGAGGATTCAGGGGAAGAGATTTTAATAAAACTAGGAGGGCAAGAATCTTTTTAGACCTAATATGCTGATACAAAATGTGCCCACTGATAGGGAGGTGCAAAGTTTTTTGGTTAAATAATTTTTGAATGTTTTACCAGGCTTCAAAATGTCCACTGACTTGATAACAAAAGCATAAACTGAAGGATGCTGAACCGAGCATGGTTTATCCTGTGTAGGAAACATTGGATAGTTCAGAACATGGAGAGATCTATCCACACGTACATAAGATGGGTGTTTACTTGTTTGGCTTAGAATGAGCATTTTTTTGTGATCTCATTTTTGGAACTGACTGGATGACACGGTCATATAATTTTTAGACATAACAGCTTTAGAGGCATTTCTTTTTGGGTTTTCCTTTAAAGAGAAAAACGGAAAGGAAACTTTAATATGTATCTGGTGTTTGGTACTTTGAAACTTGGAGGCAAAGAAATTCTTTTAGCTCTCCATCTGTCTAAAACTCAAGATACATAGAAATGGGTAAAGCTACTGAGATGTTAGTGGATGAGGTTAAAGTGATGTGGTCTTCTCACAAAGGCTACATTTACACTAAGAGCCTATGCAAGAAATTGGGCTTCTTTTGGGTTTAATTGGCTTGTGAGTTGCTTGTTGGCTAGTTTTTTGGCTTGTAGCTTGTTATAGCCTGTGGCATCTTTTTTTTGATCAGCTTCCGGCAAGCAGGGCCAAGGGCCGGGGGCAAGCAGGGCCGGGGGGGGGGGGGGGGGAGCAGGGCCAAGGGGAGGAGATACTCAGGCATGCACAGCAGGCCCACTACAGTCCCAAACTGCATGCCAAGGGATCTAGTCACATCGAGTGTTTGGATTCTTGTTTTGAAATGGGATTAGCTTGATTTTTGGCTTTTTGTGAAAGTCGGGGTGCTTATTTACCATATAAAAGTTGGCAACTGTGCCCTACATGTGGAAGTAGTGTACTTTGACAAAGGGATTGGTTCTGCTGTTCTAGGAAGACCACCTCCCCAAATGACATTAGATGTGACAGCAGAAACCATCTCCAGTTTGCACAGCTATGTCTACACTGGAGTTTTTGTTGTCATAGCTATGTCACTAGGAGGTGTGGTTTTTTTCACATCCCTGACTGAGATAGCTATGCTGCTGTTCATTTTCAGTATAGACCAGTAAGTAATTGTGGAAGCAAGTAACTGGAATAACAATAATGCTTAGTGCAGGTCCCAAAGATGGAGGCAAAAGTGGCTTTAAGCCACGTTGCACTACTCTAATCCTGGAGGCAGCTGGTGGCCAGTTAGGCCCCTGGAAGATTTGAGAAGCCTCAGCATTCTCTAAACTATGCGGGCTGGTAAGGTTTCATAGGTGCCGTTACAGCAGCTGGGGATCACCAGAGTACAGCAACTCTCTAGCCATGCCTGCTCCTCTTAGCTATGCCTAATATACACTCCTATGCCAGAGGCTCTGAGAGGGTTTCGCATAGTTATCCAGGGATTCTACCACATTGGGAGATAGGCTTCCTTTGTGCCTCTTTGTGGGTGTGGTCAAGATCTGGCCCCTTTGCTTTTCTTTCTATTTTCCATTCCCCTGCCCACCCTCCATCTCAGGATCCACCTAGCCTATCTTAAGTCCCCTTCCCTCCTTGTGAACCCTATGTTGCTATTACCCTCTCTTCAATATGTGGCTGTTTGCAATGAGTCAATGCCATTTAGCCTAAGATGTGATGGGGAGATACTGAACAAACTGCTTACAAATATCCCCCGTGCCCGCTGTCCTGTAAACTTAGGATACAAGCTCTGATCAATCACATGGCAGTATGTGTTATGACAGTTATACTGTTACTAGAGCTCTGAGATAGACTTCTAGCTTTTAAGTTTAAAAAGAAGTCATGTGGAAAGGTTTAGCTAGACTCCAAAGCTGTAAGATTTTATTTTCCATATATATGGCTTTTGTGAGAAATACCTGGTTCCCTTGTGTGACCTGTGCCTGGGGCAGCCCTCACTGGAAATGCCAAGGTCAGGGCAGGCTGCAAAAGGGAGAGCAGATACCCACCAGTCTTGGGAGTAACACTAAAGTTAAACTCCCCAACCACTCACAAACTGTGCTTCTGATCCCCCACACAGGTTATCAAGAGGTAAAAAAGAAACAACACAGCCCCTTATTGTATTCCAGGTCTCTGGCTCCCAATCAGCACCTAGGTCCAGAACAGTGAGAAGTTATTTTAAACTCTGCTCACATATACAAAAATGTTCTTCTGCCCCCAAAGGGTCAGCCACATTACCAGGTCATTATAGGTTT
This sequence comes from Chelydra serpentina, assembly GCA_037349315.1. Classification (NCBI taxonomy): domain Eukaryota; kingdom Metazoa; phylum Chordata; order Testudines; family Chelydridae; genus Chelydra; species Chelydra serpentina. The sequence goes on from JBAIAC010000042.1 coordinate 39,022,143, forward strand.
GGATCTTACCCAAAAATATGATTTTGGATAAAAATCATATATATATATATATATAATTAAAATGTTTTATTTGTAGAACAAAAAACAATACCAGTAGTCTTATCTTTCTAATGCTATGGATGTGCCCTCTCTCCCTCGCTGCGTCAGCCCCCGAGCTGGTGCTGGGAAGGAGGAGGGTCTCTCCTCCACCACAGCACCCACAGAGCTGAGGCTGGGAAGGAGGGCCATCTCTTCCTGGAAGCCACAGTCCTGGAGCTGAGGAATGTGGCTTTTTTTCACAAAAAAGCAGCTTACAAGAAGTGGAAGATTGGACAAATGACCAGGGAGGAGTATAAAAATTGTTCAGGCATGCCGGAGTGAAATTAGGAAGGCCAAATCACACTTGGAATTGCAGCTAGCCGGAGATGTTAGGAGTAACAAGAAGGGTTTCTTCAGGTATGTGAGCAACAAGAAGAAAGTCAAGGAAAGTGTGGGCCCGTTGCTGAATGAGGGAGGGAACCTAGTGACAGAGGATGTGGAGAAAGCTAGTGTACTCAATGCTTTTTTTGCCTCTGTCTTCACAGACAAGGTCAGCTCCCATGCGGGTGCACTCCGCAGCACGGTATGGGGAGCAGGTGACCAGCCCTCTGTGGAGAAAGAAGTAGTTCGGGACTATTTAGAAAAGCTGGACGAGCACAAGTCCATGGGGCCGGATGCACTGCATCCGAGGGTGCTAAAGGAGTTGGCCGATGTGATTGCAGAGCCATTGACCATTATCTTTGAAAAATCATGGCAATCGGGGGAGGTCCCGGATGACTGGAAAAAAGCTAATGTAGTGCCAATCTTTAAAAAAGGGAAGAAGGAAGATCTGGGGAACTACAGGCCAGTCAGTCTCACCTCAGTCCCTGGAAAAATCATGAAACAGGTCCTCAAGGAATCATTTCTGAACCACTTAAAGGAGGGGAAAGTGATCAGGAACAGTCAGCATGGATTCACCAAGGGCAAGTCATGCCTGACTAACCTAATTGCCTTCTATGATGAGATAACTGGCTCTGTGGATGAGGGGAAAGCAGTGGATGTGCTATTTCTTGACTTTAGCAAAGCTTTTGATACAGTCTCCCACAGTGTTCTTGCCAGCAAGTTAAATAAGTATGGGCTGGATGAATGGACGGTAAGGTGGATAGAAAACTGGCTGGATGGTCGCACTCAACGGGTAGTGATCAATTGCTCTATGTCTAGTTGGCAGCCGGTATCAAGTGGAGTGCCCCAAGGGTCAGTGCTGGGGCCGGTTTTGTTCAATATCTTCATTAACGATCTGGAGGATGGTGTGGACTGCACCCTTAGCAAGTTTGCAGATGACACTAAACTGGGAGGAGTGGTAGATACGATGGAGGCTAGGGATAGGATACAGAGGGAGCTAGACCAATTAGAGGATTGGGCCAAAAGAAATATGATGAGGTTCAACAAGGACAAGTGCAGAGTCCTGCACTTAGGACGGAAGAATCCCATGCATTGCTACAGACTAGGGACCGAATGGCTGGGCAGCAGTTCTGCAGAAAAGGACCTAGGGGTTACAGTGGATGAAAAGCTGAATATGAGTCAACAATGTGCCCTTGTTGCCAAGAAGGCTAATGGTATTTTGGGCTGTATAAGTAGGGGCATTTCCAGCAGATCGAGGGACGAGATTATTCCCCTCTATTCGGCACTGGTGAGGCCTCATTTGGAGTACTGTGTCCAGTTTTGGGCCCTGCACTACAAGAAGGATGTGGATAAATTGGAAAGAGTCCAGCGGAGGGCAACAAAAATGATTAGGGGGCTGGAGCACATGACTTATGAGGAGAGGCTGAGGGAACTGGGATTGTTTAGCCTGCAGAAGAGAAGAATGAGGGGGGATTTGATAGCTGCTTTCAACTACCTGAAAGGGGGTTCCAAAGAGGATGGATCTAGATTGTTCTCAGTGGTAGAAGATGACAGAACACGAAGTAATGGTCTCAAGTTGCAGAGGGGGAGGTTTAGGTTGGCTATTAGGAAAAACATTTTCACTAGTAGGGTGGTGAAGCACTGGAATGGGTTACCTAGGGAGGTGGTGGAGTCTCCTTCCTTAGAGGTTTTTAAGGTCAGGCTTGACAAAGCCCTGGCTGGGATGATTTAGTTGGGGTTGGTCCTGCTTTGAGCAGGGGGTTGGACTAGATGACCTCCTGAGGTCCCTTCCAACCCTGAGATTCTATGTCACCCCTTTCTCTAGCTGCTGCAGCCCTGCACATCCCAAATTGCCCCCACCCCCTCTTCTCACCCCACTGCTCCCTCCCACCTGCCCCCTATTCCCCCCCAAGGCCATAGGCACCAACTTTCCCTGGGACCAGTGGCTGCTCGCGCCCCCCGGCCCCACCCCAACTACGCCCCAACTCCACCCCTTCCCTGCCCCCATTCCAATACCTTCCCCAAAGTCCCTGCCCCAACTCCTCCCCCTTCCTGCCCCTATTGGACCCCTTCCCCAAATCCCCGCCTCCTCCCCTGAGCGCGCCGCATTCCCCCTCTTCCCTCCTCCCTCCCAGCTGCACGAAACAGCTGGGAGGGAGGGGGAAGAAGCAGGACCCAGCGGTGCGCTCAGGGGAGGAGGTGAGCTGGGGCAGGGGGGCGGGGCGAGGAACAGCTGGTGGGTGCTCTGCACCCACCAATTTTTCCCCGTGGGTGCTCCAACCGCAGAGCACCCACGTAGTCAGCGCCTATGCCCAAGGCCACCACCTCACCTTACCATGTGCGTCTTCTCCAGGGTCCAGGCACCTAACTAGAGGAGCCACATCTACACGGCTCCACTAATTAGGTGAGTGGCCCTCCCTTCTTCTGGCATGTCTCTGCCCAGGTGGACCGCTATCCACGGACCACCTGAATGGAACTCGAGGACCACTGGTGGTCCATGGACCACAGTTTGAGAACCTCTGCTCTAGTATCTAAAATTAAACGTTTATTGTAAAGAAACAAGAGGATGTTAAATGGTAAAACAGTCACATACATTCAAAGACTCCAAAGTCCATGTATCAGGTTCCTAGCAGTATTGGTGAGTTTGCTGGCTTGAAAGTCCCTCTGGAATACATCCACAGCTTGGATTGGTCATTCAGTCCTTTGTTCGGAGCTTCAGTTTGTAGCAAAGTTCCTCCAGAGGTAAGAAGCAGGATTGAAGACAAAATGGAGAAGATGCAGTTTCCTGGAGAAGATGCTGTTTATAATTTTTGCCATGGGGCCTGTACTTCCATTGTTTCAAATCAAGCTTCCCAGCACATGGCTTGAAAGCCTTAGTTCTGGCCATAGTCATACCCCTGCATTCCTTGCTGAGTCATAAGGTGTATCTGCCTTCTCTCAATGGGTCAGTTGTATAGCTGTGGAGGCATGGTCACCTGGAAAGATGCGCTGAGAGCTCTCCATGCCTGGCTGAGCAAACAGGAAGGGGATTTTTAAAATTCCCAGGGAATTTAAAGGGCAGGTCTGATGGTTGGTCACCTGAGGCCAGAACAGTAGAGTTCAAACTGATGACCAGAGTGGCTAGAACAGGCATTGTGGGATACTTCCGAATACTTCTGGAGGCCAATCAGAGCGCATTGGGCAGCCACACTGGCGCCGCCGCGCAGCAGCGGCAGCGCATCAAACTTTATTCCTCTTGGGGAGGTGGAGTACATGCAGCGCTATAGCCGCAGAGACACAGCGCTGTACGTGCCTTGCCAGTGTAGACGGTGAGTGAGGTACAGCGCTGTGGGCAGCTTTATTGTGCTGTAACTCGTAAGTGTAGCCAAGGTCTGATTGTCCTTAATGGGTCATCAAGCAGGCTAGGCAGTGCTGATGCCAAACTGTCTGGGGGTGTCACCCAGAAGCATAACCTATGTTTGAAATACAGACATACATACATATCTATAACCCAAAATACAAAGGTGATACAAACACATAAATGAGATTATCATATCTGGCAAATGATAACGTTTTTCCAGTTATACATGGCATATCTGGCATAACTCATTGCAATTTTACAATATGAATATTCATAATATCCTCAAGTGTTCCTCATAATCCATACAGCATCACACCTTGGACCTCACTTCATCACTGTACACCTATCAGGATCCAATTTTCTGCAGGAAGAGTTACCCACATGCCACAGGTAATTTTTCTCTCTGGCAACAAAACAAACTAAAGATCTCCAGTGACCTTGTCTTTTCACTTTGGTCTCATGCTAGGGGTGATATACTATTTTAATATAGGCAGTGTTAGGTTCTGGACACTTCAGCAGTTTTTTCGAGGGTGACTACAAAGCTTTTATCTGCTTATATTTATACTCTGCCTTCCTGCTGAAGTACATTTACTGAAACAAATGTAAATGTGATACTTCTGGTCCATTTATTTCATAGCATTGGAGGTTACATGCAGTTTTCTTATGTGCTGATGTTAATTGCCTCTCTTGTTGCATGCAGCCTGTGATTTCAGGTTTTGCAGTGTTGTTGTAGCTGTATTGGTCCCAGGATATAAGAAAGACATGGTACGTGAGGTAATATCTTTTATTGGACCATAATCCATTGGTAGAAGGGACAAGTGTTCAAGCCCCACAGATAATCACAATGCTTTTGAATGAACTTACACAGAAAAATGATATGACAAAAATACCTGGTCACCTGTGGGTGAACACTTTTCACAAAGTGATCACTCCATATCTAACTTCTGAGTGCTCACTCTCAAAGGAAACCTGCACAACACCTTCAAAAGACAAGCTTGGGAACTTAAATTCATGATTCTGCAAGACACTAAAAACTGTGGACTAAACATAAACCATAGTATTACAGCTCATTACAACAATTTGTGTCACACCTCTATTGCCCACTTCATTTGAAGTGGTCTCCTACAGCATGTGTGAACACCTTATACTCAACGTTTTTAACTTGTATTTAGCTCAGACACTCTGTTTACCTTCCCCAGACCTGAAGAAGAGCTCTGTGAAGCCTGATAACTTGGCCCTTTTACCAACATAAACTGGTCCAATATAAGATATTACCGTGCCTACCTTGTCTCCTTTAAGTATCTGAATAGTCATGGAAGAAACTGTGCCTGTTGCTTGAATTTAAAATCATCTTGTTTGAAGTTTCTAAAGCCCAAAGATGAGGAATTGAACAAAAGCTATGCTATTTTAGAAGTAGTAGACATGATAACTGAAAAGGACTTGCATTTCCCACATGGGGTCCTTACTCACACAACTCTCCCATTGACTTCAATCGGAGTTTTGTATGAATAGGAACTATGGGATTGGTATTGTAATGTACTTCACCTGTCCTAATGCCATCTGCCTGGCAGTGTAGCAGTCACACTGTAGATAAAGATTGCATGCTCATTCTGTCAAGCTGTGGGGTACTGAAACAAATATGGAAACAATGTAAATTTATAATCTTAATTACAATCCACAAAGTATTCAACTCTGTGAACCAAAATTACTTTGAGTGATAGTGATTAGCCTTGCTAATGCATCAGCTTACTACTTTTGAGCTAAACAGCGAAAACACATGGGGCGATATCTTGATATTTAGCAAAATGCCTTCTTGGGATTAACTGACCTTTCCTATAAATCAGAAGCAAAGTTGCCAGCTGGGTACTTTCTCATTTGCAGCATACATAGGCAGCAAGAAAATGAACTGAAGCATTCTCTGAAGCAAAACATTACACACAGTGTAATTCTTTCCTACTGCTCTACCTCTTCCACTATAATAATGCAAAGACCTATTACTCATGGTAAATCAGGGGGAAGTGTTTGAGCACCAGTATCTCCTGCTCCTTCCTCAGCAAGCACTGCAATAATACGCCAGCTAATGTTAATAAGGGCCTTTATTTTCAGGGAAGTTACTATTGGGTTTGGTGTGTATATGGGGGATGGGAAGGGGGTGGGAGAGTAAACATAACATACTATACACAGAACCTCAGACTTATGAATACCTTGGGAATGGAGGTTGTTTGTAACTCAGTAACTCTGAACAAAATGTTATGGTTGTTCATTCAAATTTTACAGCTGAACATTGACTTAATACAGCTTTGAAACTTTACTATGTAGAAGAAAAATGGTGCTTTCCCTTTATTTTTTTAGTAGTTTATATTTAACACACTACTGTATTGTATTTGCTTTTTTGGTTTCTGTCTCTGCTGCTGCCTGATTGTGTACTTCCAAATGAGGTGTGTGGTTGACTGGTCAATTCATAACTCTGAGGTTTGTAACTCTGAAGTTCTGTGATTATGTGCTCGCTTACATGTTAACACAGAAAAAAATGCATGAAAAATATTTTAATAGGTTATCATTGAATCATAGAAAAGTAGCTCTGGAAGGGACATCAAAGTCACCAAGTCCAGCCCCGACACTGAGACAGGACCAATTATACCTTGACTGTTCCTGACAGGCATTTGTCCAACCCATTCTTAAAAACCTTCAATGATGGGGATTCCACAATCTCCCTTGAAAGCCTATTCCAGACGTCGTTGTTGTTGTTGGCGTCCGTTAGTCTCGAGAGACAATGGATATGTGCCCATGGGGAATGTTTAGTTGATGGTTGTGCAGCGTCTGTTGTGGCTGTGGAGCCCCACACGAGAGCGGCAGTCTCGATTGCATTTGCTGCATTTGAAGGCGGTGTCAGCTGTGGGTTGGAGCCGCTGCTTCCTTTTTCGTTGAATCCGCTTTTCCTTGGCAAGCTGCCGCAGCTTGTCTTCGCCAGTTTTCAATCCAGTGGTCAGAGCATGTCTCCATCTGCATCTGTCCTGGGCGAGCTCTTCCCAGCTGTTGATGTTGATTTGAACAGTCTTCAGGTCCCTCTTACAGACATCCTTGAAGCGAAGGTGGGGCCGTCCTGTAGCTCTGTTTCCGGAGGCAAGTTCGGCATACAACAGGTCTTTGGGGATCCGTCCATCTTCCATGTGACTTAGATGGCTAAGCCATCTGAGGCAGCGTTGACGGAGGAGAGTGAACATGCTGGAGATCTTGGCACGTTCCAGCACCTCGTTGTTCGTTATTTGATCACTCCAAGTGATCCCGAGTATGCGACAGAGGCAGCGCATGTGGAAGGTGTTCAGTCTCTTTTCTTGCGAAGCGTAGAGGGTCCAAGTTTCGCTGGCGTAGAGAAGAGTGTTTAACACACATGCACGGTACACAGTGACCTTTGTGTTGATGGTCAGCATGTTGTTCCATACTCTCTGTGACAATCTGGCCAAAATTGTGAAGGCCTTGCCGATTCTACGATTGATCTCAGGGTCCAGTGAGAGGTTGTCCGTGATGGTAGATCCAAGGTAGGTGAACTGACTGACCACCTCTAGCACATAGTCATTGATGGCAATGCTTGGATGTTCTGCATCCTGGGCCATAACTTTGGTCTTCTGAAGACTGATTGTCAACCCGAACTCTTCGCAAGCTCTGGAAAAGCGGTCAATCAGATGCTGGAGATCGGTTTCTGTGTGGGTGGCCAGGGCAGCGTCGTCTGCAAACAGCATGTCTCTGATTGTTGCCTCCCATACCTTGCTTTTGGCCTTTAGTTGAGCCAGATTGAAAAGTCTCCTGTCAGACCGGGTGTGGAGATAGACTCCCTCTGCGGAATTTCCAAAGGCACGTTTCAGCAATGCTGCAAAGAAGATGCCGAAGAGTGTGGGAGCGAGAACGCATCCTTGTTTTACTCCACTGTGGATGTCGAAGGACATTAGAGGACGAGCCATCATACAGTACTGTGCCTTTCATGTTGTCGTGAAAAGACTGGATCACGCTCAGCAGCTTCGGTGGGCAGCCAACCTTTACCAGGATTGAACAGCCCATCTCTGTTCACAAGGTCGAAAGCTTTGGTCAGGTCTATGAAGGCAAGGAATAGCGGCTTGTGCTGTTCTCTGCATTTCTCTTGCAGCTGCCTTAAGGAGAAAACCATGTCGATTGTGGATCTCCCTGCTCAGAACCCACACTGTGACTCTGGGTAAACTCTGTCAGCAAGCTACTGCAGTCTATTCAGGATCACGCGTGCAAAGACTTTACCCACAACACTCAGGAGCGATATGCCTCTGTAGTAGAAGCGACTGCAACAATCACCCTTGTTCTTGTAGAGGGTCACGATGTTGGCGTCTCTCATATCCTGAGGTACTGCACCTTCGTCCCAGCACTGACAGAGGAGGTTGTGGAGGTGTTCTAGGAGGACGTTGATGCCACACTTGATAACTTCTGGTGGGATGGCATCCTTTCCTGGAGCCTTTCCTGTGGACAAGCTCTCAATTACTTTCTTCTGTTCTTCCATGGTGGGCTTCTCGTCCAGCTCAGTTTCAATGGGGAAACCATCCACAGTATTGAGGGCAGCTTCGGTGACGGTGTTTTGCCTGGAGTACACTTCAGAGTAGTGCTCCACCCATCTATCCATCTGCTTGCCCTTGTCCTGGATGTTTTCGCCTGTTGCAGACTTTAGTGACACTCTCCACTTGTTTGTGGGTCCCATGGCCTTCTTGATGCCAGCATACATTCCCCTGATGTTTCCAGTGTCAGCAGATAGTTGAATGCTCTGGCAGAGCTGGAGCCAGTAATCATTTGCACACTGTCGAGCTAGTCTCTGTACTTTGCTCCTGGCAAATCGATACTCTTGTAGAGTCCTCTGACTGGGGGAACACTTGTACTCCAGGTGAACAGCGCGGCGTTCTTCAATGGCTGGAGTGAGTGTGGCGGAGTTGGCCTCAAACCAGTCATTATTCATGTTTCGTTTCTTTCCAAAAACTTTCATGGCTGTGCTGTGTACTGCGTCTCTGATGTGGTCCCATCTCTCTTTAGCGCAGCCACCGGGAGGCATACAGTTCAGCACCTCGGAGAGCTCATGGGTGAATTTCTCTGCCTTCTCTGGGTGTGCGGTCTTGCTCACATCGATGCGGGGTTTGCCCTCTGGCCTAGAGCAGTGGATCTTCTTTGGCTGTAGCCTCATCTTGCTGCACACCAGCGAGTGATCACTGTCGCAGTCAGCACTGTGTAAGGTGCGAGTAAGCAGGACTGTAGCGAGGCGGTCTGGTCCCCAGCCGCCCCCCTGGTCCAGGTACCCAGAGAGGGGGAAGCTGGAAGTAGCCCGGGGGCAGCTGACTCTAGTCTGGCTGCAGCACGGCCTGAGCCAAGGTCAGTGTGTTGCGGCCAGGATCCCCACTGACTCAGCAGCGGGTTTTTCTGCCACTGGTAGGGCCTCGGGCTGGGACGCAGTGGAGTGGGTGGGCCTGCGTCCCCCCCTGCCACCCCATGTGTGGGTGGCAGTCTCCCCCTCTCCCAGGTTCTCCAGAGCCAGGACCTGGGCTTGCCACCACCTTATTGATTGCTTAGCCCCTGCTTGAGGGCCTGAGCCTTGAACTGCTTATTGCCCCGCCCTGACCAAGGGCCAGGGCTTACTGCCTCATTGTTTGCTCAGCCCCTGCCCAAGGGCTTGAGCCCTGAACTATTTACTGCCTGCCCTGACCAAGGGCCTTGGCTTAGGGAACTACTATTGCTCAGCCCCTGCCTGAGGGCCTGAGCCCTGACTGTGTACTGCCCCACCCTGACCAAGGGCCAGGGCTTACTGCCTCATTGTTTGCTCAGCCCCTGCCCAAGGGCCTGAGCCCCGAACTGTTTATTGCCCGCCCTGACCCAGGGCCAGGGCCTATTGACCTACTGTTCGCTCAGCCTCTGCTTGATGGTCTGACCCCTAACTGTTGGTGCCCCGCCCTGTCCAAGGGTCGGGGCTCACTAGTAACTGTCTGTTTGCCCGGCCCCTCCAGGAGGGCCTGAACGGCTGATTCTGCAGCACCGGACTGCACTAATTCCCCCAAAACTTGATGATATAGCAGGGTGGTCTGGTCCCCAGCCGCCCCAGAGAGGGCCTGAAACCCCTACAAGGACGCACTTCCAGGCAGACCGCCTGATGATGATCAGGTCGTGTTGGTGCCAGTGCATGGAGCGAGGGTGTCTCCAGGACACTTTGTGTTGAGGCTTTGTCTGGAAGAATGAGTTGGTGATGCTGAGGTCATGGTACGAGCACAGTTCCAGAAGTCGTTGTCCATTCTCATTCATTTCTCCAACGCCAAACTTTCCAAGACAGGATGGCCAAAAGTCATGGTCAGCGCCCACTCTGGCATTGAAGTCACCCAGTAGTATCAAGTGCTCTTCCTTAGGGATACTCCTGATGATCGTGTCTAACTGATCATAGAACTCATCCTTGGTATCCCTGGTGGCGCCGAGTGTTGGTGCATACACGCTGATCAGGTTGACGGGTCCAGTAGATGTGTGGAGTCGGAGTGATAACAGTCTTTCAGTTCCTTGTTGACCAGGTTCCACCATCCCCAGTAAAGAATTTCTCACGGCAAATCCAACACCACACTCTCTGATTTCTTCAGCACTCTTCCTTTGCCAAAAGAACGTATAGTTCTTTTCCCTGAGAGTCCCAGCGTCTGGCAGCCGTGTCTCCTGCAAAGCGACTATGTCGATTTGGAGTCGTGCTAGCTCATTGTTGATGACTGCAGTCTTCTGAACATCGCTGATTGCCTGAAGGTCTTGTGATAGGCCAGTTGTCATGGTCCGTACGTTCCAGCATCCTAACTTGAGGGCTGGTTTCTTAAATGTTGGTTTTCTTTTGTTGTTGCCTGGTGCATGGTTCGCAGTCCACTTGTCGGGTACTCACGTACACTAAGCCCCACGCACCCAGTGAAGCAGGTGAACTGTGGCAGGACAACACCTTATTGGCTGGGGGCTGCCCAGCTTGAGGCAGGCGATAGTTGTCCAGTGAGACATGGTGATCCCTCCCACCAACGGAAGCAACCCCTGGCGCCAGCTCTACACCAATCGAGCAGGGGGCTTATAACCGGTAAACTGTTGCTTCCCGTGTTGTGTCGACGCTGTGAAGCGAAGCTGGAGTGTCCTCTCCAGGGCGCAAGCCAGGGCAGGGTGATGTGGAGGAACAGCTGTTGCCCATGCAGAAGAACCCCCCTCTCCACGCAACTGATGGATCCAAGGGAAAGACAATGTCGATACAACTTGGCACCAGTGGCGTCGCAGGAGTTGCCGGAATGACGTTGAGGACAATGTCAGACTGCCATCGGGACTCCGACACCGGATTTGGTTTCAGGGTTGACTCCCTTAGCCTTTCCCATGAGTGGGTATTGCCACAAGGCAGCGGAGGTTTTAAATCAGAGATTTCCTTCTCCTAGGTGGGCTGCTTTCCAAGGCTGACGAGCCCCACCTATCCAGACCTTAACTACTGTGAAAACTGGTGTGTGTTGCCTTCCTGCTCCTTGTTCCTGCTTCCTGAACTCAATGTTCCTATTTCTGTTTAAGGTTATTTTGAATTCTAACCCTGTCCTCCAAAGCGCTTACAACTTCTCCCAGCATGGGTTCATCTGCAAATTTTATAAGCATACTGTCTACTCCATTATCTGATTGATTAGTGAAAATATTAAATAGTACCAGACCCAGGCCTGACCCCTACAGGACCCTGCTGAATACATCCTCCCAGTTTGACAGCAAACCATTGATAACTACTCTGAGTATGTCTTTTAACCAGTTGTGCACCCACCTTATAGTAATTCCATCTAGGCCACATTTCGCTAGTTTGCCTATGAGAATGTCAGGTGGGACTGTGTCAAAAGCCTTACTAAAATCAACATGTATCATGTCTTCCATTAGTCCAGTAACCCCGTCAAAGAATGTTCCTAATGTAGTTAAAGAACCTCTTCGTATTGCCTTTTATGTCCCTTTTATTATTAAGATACCTATACATATGTAGATCTAAATGTGATCCAATGAAGCAATTTAGATAGAGATTACTTTTCAGCTACATCAGCTATAAAGATACTGGGCCAGAATCCACTCTCACTTGTGTAAATCAGAAATAACCACATTGTCATCAATAGAATTGCACTTGTGCAAAACAGATGTAAGTGAGAGCCGACTCAGGACCATGATATTTATTGGATCAGCCATCTTGGAAAATGGCTAACCATTTAAATGCTCAAGTCAAGTTAATACCAATAAGGGCTAATGCAGTCCCTCATGTGAGAATTCTGGGTTTAGATAAGAGGTGGAAGTTAATGCTGTGCAGACTACCTTGACCATTTACTCAGTTATTTTAACCTGAATGTGAAATTTAGATGTGTTTTGCATGTGAAATAGTTTGAATCAGATATTTTTTTTTATCTTTTCTTCCTGGATGAAAGTAAAGCTATTGTATTCCCTATCCCTGAAGTCTTCAGTTCTGAAGTTGTGTAGGCAGGGGCTGAATCTGGTTGTGAATTAGGGCCCTCTACCTCTACCATATAAGAAAGACACATCTGCTAGGCTACTGAGTGAACATTTTTAGACAAAAGGTGCTCCATAAATAGAGCACATTTCAAACTGGGTTCTCTTTGGCAGTAATGACGGCCTGATTAGATATGTGCAAAATACAGAAAATAACATTTCAAATATTTGGTGGAGTTGAGACCATCCTAGATTCCCCATGAAGTTCACTCCTTTAGAGGCAATGGGCCAGATTTTGATCTCACTTACATCATTTTGTCTTCATGGATTGCAGTGTAGTTACTAGTGATTTGCACCAGAGTGAGTTCAGAATCAGGCCCATACTTTTATTCTGGGCTGCATTTTTTTTAAATAAATGATAAGACTGGAGTTTTTTTTCCAATGGCTCCTTTATTAAAATGAGAGGCTGCTGATTTGCTATAGTATCTTTCAGAATAAATCGCCAGGTTTATTTTTGCATTAATTCTGCAGAAGATTAAGGAATACATGGACTTGGAACCATTGCTTCCTTGCTTTTCCACAGGCAAGGAGTGAGGTGAAGGCTTCCAATTGTACCTTTGGCTTTAGTTCTGGCTTCCTGATTCCAAGAGTCAGCCCTAGTCCCTACGTGACTCTGCGCTCCTGCCAGACAGCGCTAAGTTGCACCACAGGCCTTAATGGAGTTTACAGGAGCTATGCCACAGCAGCGCTTGGATCTCAGCACACTTTTCCCAGTAGGGAGTTCCCCTTCAACAGAGGGATTCTCTGCTGGAGACTTGTGACTAGTTCCTGTTCCCTTGTATAGTGAATGGTGCAAAGGGGCTGGATCAGACTGGGGAATCCATCCTTTTATTTTTCAACCTCCTGGCAGTTGCTTTTCCTGTTACGTCCACTTTTCTTCCCCATGAGATCAGACTCCCCATTGAATTAAACCGACGTCCTTCCAGATTTACACCAATGGAATTGAGAGACAAAGTGGTCCTTGGTGTTTAAATTACACTTGATTTTGCCCCCAGTTAAACTTAATCACTTATCACACTTACACTCATTTTCTGCCCAACTTATGGATGATGTGTCACTTACACCGCTGTTTGTCATCACTGAGTTTGGCCCCTGCCGTGACCAGGGCAAATGGCAATAGTGTATCCTTACAGTTCAGCAGAGCTTGGGACAGAATATTATACTACTTGTGGTACATGGTTTTAGACTTTATTTGTAGACACTATGTTAAAATGAATTATGAAACTTTTAGTGCATACTAGAAGTCTATCCTGACCAATTAGTGCTCAACATCTTAGTGTGCTTTAGAAATAACACCCCATAGTGCACACTGAGGCATATAGACAAGCCCTAAGTCCTATTAATCTTAAGAAAGGATAAATCACTATGTTAGAAGAATTTTTAAAAAATTGATGTAGTGAGTTATTTCTGAATTATACTGAACCACGGATAGGAAGGTATGGAATTGTGAGACAGAATGGTCTGCATTTAATATAGTTCAACAATGCTTAGTGAAAAACAATTACCGTTAGAAGAATACATTGGGAAAGCAGCAAAGGATGTGAGTTGAACATATTTTAACTTTTTACTGGATTGAGCTGGAAATGCAATTGTTTTTAATACTAATAACCTTAGGCTGTTCAGGCTAGAAGACCATAGGAGCTAACCAAGTAGAAGTAAAGCTCATATCTAGTCCCTACATGACATGGAATACTCAGTAAGACAACTGGCATACCTTTAAACAAGTGGCTATTTTTAATCAAGAAACAAATATTGCGAATGTGGTGGCCATCTAGGGCCTGTTTTCACTTATACTGGTTTTATACTAGGGTAACTCCATTATCTTCAATAAAAGCGTGCCTATTTTTTGGTGGTGTAAGTAAGAAGATAATCAGAGTTCATGATAGCTCAGCAGGGATCCTAAGCAGGAATATTTTTGGCGCTCCACCCCTATATGCTAAAACCAGCAAGTTCTTATTTTTTTAAAAAAAGGCAAATAGGGGGCCCCATAGAGCTGCTGGTGGCCCTAAGCAATTCCTTAGTCTGCTTATGCTAGGGTGACCAGATGTCCCGATTTTTATAGGGACAGTCCCGATTTTTGGGTCTTTTTCTTATATAGGCTCCTATTACCCGCCCCCCCCCCACCTCCTGTCCTGATTTTTCACATTTGCTGTCTGGTCACCCTAGCTCATGCCTAGCACTGGCTCAGACACTATGGTTTATCAGAGAGACTGCAGTAACTTCCTGAAAATCAGGCCCATCTTAGATGTCTTGCAGGTGTCTTTTTAGGGTGCACACACTGAATTTGAGGCACCCTAAACCACAAGTAATTTTTTTAAAATGTGGCCATTTTTTCCAAATACAGTTAATTCCAAACTGTTTGGTTTTGTGAATGCTTTTACTAATGTATTCAGGTCAGGAGCACACTTTAAAGATCCCTGCCACCATAGTGTTAGGGGAAGAAAAAAGGCTACTTAATTAAGTAGTAGAACTCTGTATGCTATGAATTGCAGTGTGATACAGTAACAGGCAACATTTTTCACCTGTAATACCTGAGGGTCTGTCTACACAGGGACATTCAGGAAAATTAAAGCGAATCAGCTAAAGGTGATAAATGTGGACAAATTAAAGTGAATTAACCCCTCCCACCCCCAGGTGGATACTCTCATCCAAGAGTAAAGTGGCTTGCAATTCGGACTACTGGGGTACACTGCTGTTCACACCCCTGTAGTCTGAACTGTGTGGCAATGTATGTATAGCCCTAATTTACAATGCACTAAAGCCACTTTACTCCTGAATGAGAGTATCCACATGGGAATTTAACATGCTTTAATTTATGTACATTGACTTCACACCTTTAGTTGATTCACCTTAACTTCCTGAGTGTCTAAGGGCTTGGCTACACTTGCAGATGTAGAGCGCTTTGAGTTAAATGAACCTTCCGAGAGCGCAGTAGGGAAAGTGCTGCAGTCTGTCCACACTGACAGCTGCAAGCGCAGTGGCGTGGCCACATTTGCGACATTTGCAGCTGCATTGGGAGCGGTGCATTGTGGGCAGCTATCCCACAGAGCACCTCTTCCCATTCTGGCTCTGTGGCTTGTGGGAACGGGGTTGGGGGTCTGGGGCATTCTGGGTCCGGTCCCAACGCTCCGTGATGCATCAGTTCGCATCCCAGCAATCCCTGTGCTTCCGTCCACATTTGGTGCCATCTTTCAACATTTTTTGTGCTGCGCGCTCTGTCTTCCCTTTCGGTCTGCAGGAATGGAGCCCGAACTGCTGAGGAATATGCTGACGAGTCTCGCCAGCACATCACTTTTGGCAGTTGAGTTACTCCTTAAGATCCAAACTGACAGCGAGGACTCCGACGATGGTATCCGCTCACGTAATGCATATGACACGAGATTGCTTGTGGCATTCATGGACATGCTCACCCCCTGGAATGCCACTTTTGGGCTCGGGAAACAAGCACTGTGGTGGTATCACATCGTCATGCAAGTCTGGGATGACAAGCAGTGGCTGAAGAACTTTCGGATGAGAACCCACTTTCATGGGACTGTGTCAGGAGCTCACTCCCACCCTACGTCACAAGGACACGAGATTGAGAGCTGCCCTGATGGTGGAGAAGCGGGTGGCTATTGCAATCTGGAAGCTGTCAACTCCAGACAGCTACCGATCTGTCGCTAACACGTTTGGAGTGGGAAAGTCGACCGTTAGAATCGTGTTGATGCAAGTTTGCAGGGCCATTAATTGCATCCTGCTCAGAAGAACCGTGAGTCTGGGTAACGTGCATGACATTGTGGATGGCTTTGCACAAATGGGTTTCCCTAACTGCGGACGGGTGATAGATGGGACGCATATTCCAATTCTGGCACCAGCTCACCTAGCCTCCGAGAACATTAATTGGAAGGGTTTCTCTATGGTTCTCCAGGTGCTTGTGAATCACCATGGGCGTTTCACTGATATTAACGCAGGCTGGCCTGGAAAGGTGCATGATGCACGCATCTTTCGGAACACTGGCCTGTTCAGGAAGCTGCAAGCCGGGACTTTTTTCCCAGACCAGAAGATCACCATAGGGGAAGTCGAAATGCCCTTTGTGATCCTTGGAGACCCCGCTTACCCTTTAATGCCGTGGCTCATGAAACCCTACACAGGGAGCCTTGACAGCAGCAAGGAGCAGTTCAACAACAGGCTGAGCCAGTGCAGAATGACTGTGGAGTGTGCTTTTGGCCACTGGCACTCTGTACAGGAAGCTGGACTTGGCCGATGAGAGTATCCCCGCGATTATATCCATGTGCTGTACCCTCCATAACATTTGTGAAGGGAAGGGTGAAAGCTTCACTCAGGCATGGAACTTAGAGGTTCAACACCTGGAGGCTGAATTTGAACAGCCAGAGACCGGGGCTATTAGGGGGGCCCAGTGCAGGGCTGCCAGGATTAGCGATGCCTTGAGGGAGCAATTTGAGGCTGAAAGCCACCAGTAATGTCTGGTGCCGTGCACGGGAGTGAAGTGCAGTGGTTCCAATGTTAGTAGGAATCTGTGTTTGCTATGCTGACTTGCAGTGCCTGTTGCTTTCCTGGGCTAAGGTACCCTTTACTTTATGCAATAATAAAGTATGTTTTCAAAGCCAAAAAAATCTCTTTATTGAAAAGAAAATTCATTTATTGGAAAAAAAAACCCCAACTGCTTGGGATACAGAAAGGGCAAGGGTGGGGGGGGGGAAATGGGACAATCACAGATTTGCGTATGTCCTGTTCTCATACTCAGCCTTCCTGTCTGGAGTGCTGTGCAATGGGTGCTGCACTTCAGGATGGCTATAATGCATGGTGATGGGGGTTGAGTACAGTGGATAAGGGTCATCGTTTTCATGGCTGGGTGGTGAAGCTACAGGTGTTGGAGGGAGCTGGGGGCAGTAAGAACCCAGATGTTGGGGAAAGTGGGTTGGAGGTGACATGGGGGCACAAGGGAAAGAGTTTTGGGAAAAGGACTGTGGGGGTGGTGGGGGGAGAGTGAGCGTGGTAGTGCTCCTCCTGCATGGTGTGGCAGAGCTCCGATCTTGTCCCTGTGGGTCCTGCACTTCTAGGTGGTTTATGCTAGCCTCAGAGGCTCACTATGACCCTCCAAATAGCCCTTCTCTCTCTAGGGCCAGGGTTACAGTCTACTGAGCCCTTTTCATCATAAGCCAGCCAGGAGGTTGGTGAGAGAACTCCCACAGTCCCTGTTGTCCCTCTGGGCTTATTGCAGAACAGTTTAACCTCCTGTCTTGCCAGAGGCCTGTCTTCTCCTTGTAGTGGCAGGTTGTGGGGTGGGGAACCGGGGCCCGCCCTCTACTCCGGGTTCCAGCCCAGGGACCCTAATGGTAGCAGCTGTTGGCAGCCGGCCTTTCACTGCCAGAGTTGCTACAATTCCCTGGGCCACTTCCCCACAGGTCTCCCACTTCTCCCTTCTTCACCCTTACCTTAGGGCTCCCTTACCAATGGCTTGAGGGTGTCCTTATTTACTCAGCCCTTCAGTAGTAGCAGCAGCAGAACTTCCTCTCCCTGGCTCTTCCCCAGCCTGACTGGAGTGAGCTCTTTTATATGCTCAGAAGAGCCTTAATAAGGATCAGGTGTTCACATCACCTTAATGGCCTCACCTGACTCTTTGCAGGTTAATTAGTCAGGTGTTCTCATTAGCCTGGACCAGTCCCTGCTCTGGTCAGTCAGGGAACAGAAAACTGCTAACCCAATGGCCAGTATATCTGCCTGCGACTATTCTGTTGTACCCAACTGGCCTGGGCCTATCACATAGGCTACAAGCGCTTGGATAGAGTCCGCATGCTGCTCCATGATGCTTATCAGCTGATCTGTGCTTTGCTGCCAGAGCACCGCGTTTTTCTGCCGGCGCTCCTCATTCTGTTGGTGGATCCTCCTTTCACTGTCCCTCCGCTCCTGCACCTTTAGATTCTCATTAAGTGACTGCTGCATTACTTCATGCAGCATTTTATCTTTGCTTCTACGCGGCCTCTTCCTGATTCTTTGCAGTCTCTCGGCCAGTGATAACATGGACGGCTGAGATCTCAAGGTTGCATCTGTAAAGGCAAAATGCAACACTTAACAGAGGCATCATTGTTCACACCAGACAGAGCAGTGATTCCCCCCACACTTAAGGAGGGGCAAGCACAATCTATACAATAGCATAATTTGCCCGTCCCAAAGTAAGCGCACATAACCCACGGGAGCCCCCAAATGGTGAGTAAGCAAGGGCCAAGGGGATTGATTGTTTCATGGCTGTACTGTTCTCTGGGTTTCTGTGCCTTGGGGAGAGCCAACAGCTGCAGGGGGCACCTACACTGAACACTGTCCCCACATTTTTCACAGGAGTTCATCCTGGAAGCTATCTCGCTGCTGAGGGTGACCTGGGAAGCAAGGGAGGGTCTTCTACTGCAATGCGACTTCCGCCCTGGCCCATATGCAGCCTGCCTGTGTGCAGCAATGGTCCCCCCGCCCCTCACGGCACAATGGCGCGGACATGTTAGCCTGACTGGGGCAAGGACCACGTGGCTCTCCCAATAAACCTGCGCAAGCGCATTGCCCAAGTTCTGGATGAGACCTTTGAAGACATCACTGAGGCCGATTACCGCGATGTGAGAGAGCACATCAATACCCTATTCCGCATCTAGGCATGGATGCAGCCCTAACCCTCCTCGCCCCAAGAGCCCGCACCGAACAACGTCCTCTCTCTCTCCCCCCCCAAAAAGCCACTTACTAGGAACCTCCTCTGGTGTTTGTTCTTCCCCAAGCACTGACTGCCACGACTAGCTGCCTTCCTCCTGGCTTGAGAAGAGCTCCTGGTAGCATGCATCTAGGGATGCCGGGGTGTCTTCCTCTGCCTCAGCACCCTCACTCCCGCTTTCCTCCTCCTCCTCCTGTCTTGTTGGACTGGGCTCTGAAGTGTCCATGATGGTCCTCACAGTGGAGGTGGGGTTGCCCCCAAGTATTGTATCCAGCTCTTTGTAGAAATGGAAGGTTGTGGGGGCAGCACCAGAGCGGCCATTTGCCTTGCGGGCTTTGTGGTAGGCATTCGCAGCTCCTTCACTTTAATACTGCACTGCATCCCGGTCATGGCCCGTTTCCATCATGGCCCTCGATATCTGCCCGAACATATCGTAATTCTTATGGCTGGAGCGCAGCTGGAACTGCACAGCTTCCTCTCCCCAAACACTGATGAGGTCCAGCACCTCGCCATTGCTCCATACTGAGGATTGCCTGGTGCGTGGAGGCATGGTCACCTGGAAAAATTCACTGAGAGCACTCCACGCCTGGCTGAGCAAACAGGAAGGGGGATTTTCAAAATTCCCTGGGAATTTAAAGGGCGGGTCTGATGGTTGGTCACCTGAGGGCAGGGCAGTAGAGTTTGAACTGATGACCAGAGTGGCTAGAACAGGCATTGTGGGACACTTCTGGAGGCCGATCAGAGTGCATTAACAGACCAGGGCGTCCACATTGGTGCCACGGCGCTCCAGCAGGTGCGCATGAAACGTTAGTCCTCTCACTGAGGTGGATTACCAGGAGTGTTCTAGCCACGGAGTCAGAGAGCTCTACATGTCTTGCCAGTGTGGACGCGTGATGAGTTAGAGCACACTGGGCAGCTTTAGTGTGCTCTTACTTGCAAGTGTAGCCAAGCCCCTAGTGTAGCATGCCAATAATGCCATTATTAACAGGGACTATGGGGTGGACCCATTTATTTCCGAGGGAGCAGAGAGATGGTAACGCTGAGTGCTTTTGAAAATCCCACTCATGGCAATTCAATTCAATGAGAAGACTTGCATGAGTAAGACAAGCAAACTTGGCTCTAAATTAATACTTAATTCTAAAGTTGCAAGTGCAGTATTAATCCTCTTGTTGGTGCTTACAAGAAAGGACTTTAGGGGCATTGTTTCTTCTTGCCCTTATACACATAGGTAACTTCCACTTTCATTACCGAGGGATGAGTTCCCACTAGTAGAAAAATGAAGGATGGCTGATTTAAAAACAGCCAATTTGCAAGACTGTTAGATGGCACACATCAAACAAAGTAGATTCCTAGGGCTGACATCTAGTGGGATGTGGAAAATGTCCAAGATATCCCAAATGTCAAAAAAGATAAGCATAGCAAGGCGTTGTCCTCTGCTTTCAAGATACCAGCTGTGTATATGGAGGATATTTGATACCTCTTATTATTAGTTGAAGTGGTGATTATTGTTTGCTCAGGGAAAATGGGTGTAGGTTAAGATTTCAAAGTAGCTCATGAAAAAAATTCTGAGACCATACTACTCTAGTAGTCTGAGTAAGACAGATAGGGACAAACTCTGACTTTTGGAGTTGCTTTGAATTTACATTGACATAACTGAGCAGAGCTTGGCTCACAGTGAGTGATCCTTACAATTATATAAGTCATGTTGTTTCTGCTCCATAACACAAATGAGAATTATGAGGTTCAGTGTATATAAACCGTAGTACATACAATTTATAAAATTCTATTTTAGATGTTTAGCCCACAGCAGAAATTCACAGCTTCATTTCCCACCCCCCTCCCCACATTAGTCATTTTAGATTAGTATTGCTAAGGGACTGGTTCCAAATTTGTATCAAGTAAAATAATAAAGCAATAAGATATGACAGGGGGTACATTAATAGGCTATAAATACATGCCTCAGGTACTGTGTGTGCATGAGGCTGAAGGCCAAGAGACTTTAACCACCCAAGATGTGCATTAATGGTCCATTAACATATACCCAGGAGTGTATTACTAATAATAAGAATAACTATAGCAATCAATTTTCAGAAAGAGAACGATTATTTTTTAAAATTCCTACATTACAGTTATGGAAAGATACCACTGAAAAAAGGACACAAGGCAATCAGTACATCTTGAACCTTTTGCTTTTAAGGCTTTTTAGATCATCTCTGGTACTAGCTTTGTGTATTAAGACATGACCAGGACCTAATTTTGGGTATGTCTATGCAGTGAGTGTCAACCTGCAGCAGTGAGTCTCAGAGCCAGGGCTACAAACTGGGGCTTGCAGAGCTTGTACTATGAAGCTAAAAATAGCTGTGTAGACGTTTGGGCTCAGGCTGGAGCTCAGGCTTTGAAGTCTGCATTCTTCCGGCATTAAATCCCATTTGGAACCCAGCATTGCCTTTCTTACAGGAACATCAGGTGCTTCCTCCTTGCAGTGGCTGAGAATATGGCCCACACATTACTCCTGCCTCCTACAGTCCCAAGGAGTGAGAGACTCTGGGAGTAAATCCATTGAAGTAAGTTGGATTGTAATGGTGTAAAATTGGACAGAATTTAGATTAAAAGCCTGGAACTGTAAATTGAACTTATGACTCTTGCAGGGAAGTGAATGGGTATGAATTGAACAACTATCTCACTCTTAAAGGTGGCTGGTTTCTCCAGATCAGGGTTGAAGCTAGAGCTGCTCAGGAACATTTTTTCCTATTTTTTCCTTTTTTTTCATTGTCATACAAATTGTTCTTCAACTTCGTTCGGTTTTTATCTAAAAACAGAAAAGGTGACAATCAAAATGTAGGCAATTGAAAAATGAGTGTTTTGTTCTCAGAAATTGAAAACTGGAAAATATGTTTAAAAGAGAAAAAAATCAGTTTTGGTTGCTGATCTTTTTCTGTGAAAACCACAAACCACCTCAACAAAATCAAAATATTTTGGTTTGATTTTTTTGAAATGAAACATTTTGATTTTTTATTCAAAATGACTTTTTTTCATTTCAAATTTGTTTTTTTGTTTTACATTTTTTTTTAACCCTCAGAATGAAACAATGTTTTGTTTCAGGTCAAACAGACTGTTTCATTTGACCTGGAATGATTTAAAAATTTTTTTTGATTCGGCCAGCGATCCAAAAACAGTTACTCACACAGTAAGCTCAATAAAATGCAACAGAAGAATGAACTGGGAGCTCATATATACTTTTAAAAAATAGGGTCACGTACTAGAGGAAGACAGCATGACCAAGTTGAGGAAGAAAGCAAAAAGAAGGAAGATGTGGCAAAGTTCACCAACATTTTTGGGACAGAGCAATGAAGAAGACAATATTAAGGAATGGATCCACCCAATAGGAAAAATAAGAACTAAAAGCAAAAAGTAGCCGAAACTTAAATTGAAACAAATCTTTAAAAGTAGTTTTAATTTTCATGCCTTTTAACTTTCATGGTTCACGCTGGGGCCTGATGGAGAATAGGCAGGACACCATGTGAAAAACTGTTCTGGAATAGCTGCTATTTTCTGCTTGAGCGGAAGTAGGAGGAATGGGAAATCTTGTGAGAAAGCAGATCTGCAACTTAATTTGAAGACCCAGAAAAGCTGGATAATTTGGTTAAACCCACTTTTGGGTGTTTACCTAAGCCAAATGCTAGCTGTTATTTAACACTACAATTAAACAGTTGCACAAAATAAAGGACAAAAGCAAATATGATGATCTATTCTAATCACGATTTTCTTTGAAGTTAAGAGCAAACAGAACTATAAAGGTAGGAAAATTAAACCTTCAGAAAACGATTCCCATGAAACATGTTTGGATCTTTTTTTCCCTCTCTTTTAACAACATCACTTGTGCTGCTTTCACATTTTGCCCTTGGAGCTTCAGGTTGAAAATTTCAATCTTACGATTACACTAAGATGGCAAGGTGGGTGAGGTAATATCTTTTATTGAACCAACTTCTGTTCTGTGCAGGACCTGAAGAAGAGCTCTGTGTAGCTCAAAAGCTCATTTCTTTCACCAAGAGAAGTTGGTCACCCATCTTGTCTCTCTAATAGCCTGAGACCAACATGCTACAACAACACTGCAATCACTAGGAGGGCAAACAGACATGGGGGATGGGGCAGGTTTAAAGATCCAGCAGGTCCATTAGTAAACCTGAGGATTTAGAGCATGTTTTAACAATAGAAGCTATGGATATGGCAGACGTAGACAAGCAGACATTAATCTATGAAGTATCATGATGTGTGAAATCAATCTATAGAGAAGAAGTAATTTTTTTCACATGGGTGCCAGAAGAGAAAAGGAAGACCCTGCATCTCATTGACTAGGTCTGTGTTAAACAGTTAGTTATTTTTTTTAGAAAAGAATATATGAAAAATAAGAATTTAAATCCTTGTAGCATTATCTGATCCAAAGGAATGGGATTGCTTCATCCACTACTGAAATGCAGACACCTCTGGGGTAAAACGTGGCTGTTATTTAAAGGCATACACAGAAATACATACAGTAGATCAGGATGGGAAGTGAAGAAAAATCTGAACAAAGAGGTAATCATTTAGATCTTGGTACCAACTTTATTTAGAAAGTGTGTGTGTGTGAAATGGCATAAATTATATATAAATACATTAGCAGTGGCTAGAATAGGTAGTCTATGGGAATAAAGGTAGCAGTAGATAGAACAGATACCTACTGCTATCAGCGTTAATATTGATTATTTCTCATCTCCAATATCTAAACATTCAACACTATCCGAGTCTATTATTGGTGAATAGACTCATGGCCCAATGTGGGCTTTAGTTCTACTCAAAGAGGTGGAATTTTATTTGCAACGAGCTCCCTAAGCAGCTCCCCAACTCTGCACATTGTTTCCGGACATGTTCAGGAATAGTGCATGACCAGTATAGTACACCGGTTCCACACTTGTGTGCATTTTATGCACCTCTTACTGCCACACGAACAAGGCTTAAGAAAGTACCATTCTGCTGTGCAACAGATGTGTCTAGGTGGATGGAGCCCACAGGTAGGTGGGGCAGGGGTGCACAAGGAGAGAATTCACAGCCGTGCAGATCCTCTGGTCATGCCTCCTGGTCGGGGTTGGAGATATGGGGAACGGGGCAATGTTAGCACCACGGAAGGCTACTTTTGTCATTAGGATGAATTAGCCTCAGTGCCACAGCTCTAATGCTACTTTTGTTACCAGAGAGGGAAGATTCTTTCTGTCCACCTTGACCTTTTGCTCCTTAAGGGGATGCCCAACCCCCTGCTTGGGCTGTATGCTGAGCTCCTGAGTTTGGCTCTAAAGCCTTAAATTGGCCTTGGTGCACTGGACCTTCTGGTGCATTTGCACAGCAGCAAGTGTCCTCATTAATCCAGAGTGCAGGTACTCTGACTGGTATGGTGAGTTGCTTTTATCTATTTTATACATTTACAAATATTTTATTTTGTTTTTCATAAATAATGCCATGGAACCTTGTGACTGGTAAGTGGTTTTCTGCTTTAAAAATAATTACCTTGGATTTACCTCAGTATTTGTTTTCTACAGATGCTTTGGTCTGGCCTGGCCTGACCTCAGCATTTATCTTGCAGCAGGAGGCCATTATGCAGGCACAACATTCCATTTCATTGACAGTCTCTCTCTCTCTCTCTCTCTCTCTCTCTCTCTCTCTCCTATATTCAGCATTTAGTAGCAAGCATTATAAAGATGATTATACTACAATCAACATGCCACTGTGGGAACCAGAAGCAATTATCCCAGTATGTATTTATTTTTTTACCCTCAACCCATTGAGCTCTGAAAAAATGTCAGTGAGTGGGTGCACCTACCCTGCAAAAATAATAATAATTTAAAAAAACCCACCAAAAAACACAGAAGCAAGTCTCAGGTCAAATGGCTCAGGCTCACAAGGCTTGTGCTACAGGGCTGAAAACAGCAGTGTAGATCTTCCTGCTTTGGCTGGAGCCTGGCCTTTGAAACCTGGTGAGGAGGGAAGGTCTCAGAACCTGGACTCCTGCTCTTCCCTGGGAACATCTACGCTACTAATTTTAGCCCTGTCATGTCAGCCTGAGTCATATGACCCAGGCTCTCAGACTCGCTGCTGTGGAGGATTTTTTTTTTTGCAGTGTAGATGGAGCCACTGAAGCCTATGACAATAAGCAAAGCATAAAGCTGTACATATGTGGGGATGCCACCTAAAATCTGTGTCTGCTTTGGCCATCTTGTGAAGGCCAAGAAATACTTGTTCAGCTGTGATGAAGAAATAATTTGTCCAGATGTCAGCCTGTGCAAGACGTTTTAGACAACTGAAATGCCGTGTATAAGATGCCGGAGTGGCTCCTAAACCAGCTGATAACTATGAACAAGAATGTAGCTGAGCACTAGAGGCTAGGTATGGCAGACATTATTGCCCTAACCTTCACTGGAATCTAATAAACAGCCAGAGTATTCCCCTTTTCCCATTTGACACTATTGTTTGGAAAATCCCTGTTTATCTGTGGCACATTTTTAAATTGGCATGCTCCTATGTTATGTATCTATCTCACGTACCATTCCAGTGTTAGGATAACAAGAAGAATGCTACTGTAATGTTTGCAGAAGTTATGACTCTTAAACTGTCTGCAGACTGAAAAATAAGTGAAATGTTTTGACAGAGAAAAATATGTGTTGTCAACTTTGTTTTATCCATGGCTGAGACAGGAAATTGAAACTGTACTTTAGCAGGGTTCAGACATTGATGAGTAAAATGATCTTCTAGTAAACAAATTAGTGCAAAATTGGTGTTCTACTTTATGCCTCATTCTTCCTCCATGAAATGGCCAATTAAATGTAGAGCTCATGTATTTAAAAAAAATCTTTGAAAGGGTCTAAAGAAACAGCATCAGTGACAGAAGCAATCATTTACATTAAATAAAAGGAATAGAGGCTAAACAATACAGTGTGACCTCTTCGTTAATCTGAGGAGTGTGTTATAAAAGGTCATCTAAAGAATGCACAGTATGGTTTACTCTATATTACAATTAGTTTCAGAGTCTTATGCACAGATAACAAGGTGAAATATAAAGCTCTGCAGCAGAATAAAAGCTGCAGCAAAGTTAACAATGGAAGAATGCTTTCATGACAACAGTTTCATGGAGCCTTACTATTAACTGGTGACTGAGTGGGCAGTTGTGTGGCCAGCTTGAGCAAAACTTACTGTTCTTTTTGTGCCTGTCTGCCTCCTGACTTATTACTGTCAAGAGCTCACTCTAACTGTTGAATGTTCTGCCAGCCTTGCTGAACCATTCTCCCTATTATCTCCAAATTCAGATTGTCTCTGAGGTAGGTCTGTTTTTCTTTTTAATAAAAAGAACACCAATCATCTTCGAAATATATTTTGACAGCCTTGGCTGAGAATAACTTTTGGAAACTTTTCTTCGTATAGGTCTCCCATTCTAATGTTCTTTTTGGAAGATGACATGGAAAAGAAGAGCAACTCTATGGTTAAACAAAGTACCTTGAAAACAGCAGCTATTCTGGAAGCTAAAAGCTTTTGTCTGATCATGTGCCTACATACTAAACAAGTGCACCTAAGGTTCACATCTGCTGTGTGTTGGACAGCGGTCTTTTTATTAGTGAAATTCAGCTTTGTGAAGATGGCTAGAACAGAGTTTATGTTCCACATAACCCTTTGACTGAGGTTTTAAGTGGGGCATAGGTTGGCTTTTTGCATAGGAGTGAATTTAATCCTATCAGAACAGTAAGAACTAGCCAGAAGAGTAGCCAAATTTTCAATGTTGCTCTTAGTGTAATCATGAGCTATTGCCTATGTGAGGTTGAGGGGGTTGTAGAAGTAATATCTAACTTATCTCAGTCTCTTGGATATAATCTATCTGAGAGGGAAAGTACCATTAATAAATTTGCAAATAATTCCAAAATAATAAATACATTTAAGACGTTCATATACAGCTCATGAACATTTTGGGAACTAAAACAATTTGATGACTAAATTATTTGCAACTAATTATTCTCAGGTCTAATTGCCAGGTTTGCATACCTTCTAATTAGTTTACATAGGGTAGATTGTAGGATCATGTATTTTTATTTTAATATGTTTGGTTCTTTTCACTTTCTGGTAATTGAGGATTAAAAATGGATGGTGTCTCTTAATACCTAGATTGTTTGAATCTAATATATGATTATTAATTTGTCTTTCCTTCTTTGTAACTACAGTGGTATGCACAGTACTTTGTCACCACTTTCAATCTGAGAGTGCAACATTTTAGGTAATCCCCATATAGCATATCACCCTTGATCGCCATTGATTTGCCATTGTTGAATTTCTTTAGAAGAGTAAAACACTAGCTTTTCATTCTGAGGCATGTATACACACCAGCTGCTGCATTTCGGAAAGCTATACAGAATCAGTGCTAAGATTTTTTTTCTTCAAATATTGAGCACCACAAGTTCATATAAGCAGATCTCAATCATTTTAGCAGTGATTTTTTTTTTTCTGTAGCCTACATTTTAATTAGGCAATAATGTTCAGGTTCAGTTTAAAGTAAGAAGATATGTTTCTAAGCTGTGTTTTTAGATCTCTAATATTCCACAATGACCGTAAGTGGTTCACACCGTTTTCATGCCTTTGGAAAAAATGAATTGGACAGGGTGTTTCTTTGCTTTCATCAACATCGTTGTTCCATCCTGTACAAAAAGCCTCTGTCAGTTTTCTTTTTCCTGGAGAGATGAAAGCCTAAGTTCCTTGCTCTTCCTAGAGTTTCCTGAGGTCAACAAAAATAGGATAGTGAGAAGGCTCATATTATCAGAAAATGTTTCCATACCAAGAGTATAGTTGAATGGCTGTGAGAGGAAAATATGTGTAGATTTTGTTGGATTTTGTGCAGTTCAAAATGTCCCTCTTCTTCTTTTTGTAACTTCACCCTAAAAATGCACTTGTTTCCCAGACTTCAGCATGCCTAGGTTTAGGTGATACCACAAGATGCATTGTGGTGCTTATTATGCATCATTTTACTGCTTACACCGGGACTGTCAAGTGTAAGCAAATTTACAGTCAGGGAGGTCCAATCAACTTTCCAGAAGTGAAGGACAAAGTGTGCCGTAATTCACATAGTACTCTAGTTGTTTATAGTCACACTGTGAGTAATATAGTTATCAAAGTCAAAATAACCTTCGGTTTAAAAATACACTTGTCCTTTGATGGTCTTAATTGTATGTGTAAGACTGTATAAAGAACCTTTCAGTCAGTGCTGCTGTTGCTCCTCTTGGTAGAATTGTCATTCTACCCTTCCTTCACGATAATGTAGTTTAGTTTGCTAATGATAGACTAAAGAGTAGTAAAGAGATGCAAACAATTAGTTATGGCCAGATTTGGGAACCCTGAATTTAAGTGGCAGTCATTCATGCACTTGCTTTCACTCAAATCAATGGACTTCAGCTTCACTGAGTCAAATCCTGGGTCTTGTGAACAACTTCAGTACAGCACCTGTGCACAGGAGAGCTCTACAGAGATGGGGGAGCAGATGCTCCCTCTTCCCTCTAGGTATAAAGTTGTTTCAGAGATTCTTTGGGGCAGCTATTGAAGCATCAAGACTGCATTAGTCTTGTCTGATGGACTTGGTGTGCCCAGTTCTCTACTTGCGAGCGGAGAATTGGCTAATGGATCTGCATAGTTGTAGCAATACTGGCCACATACCTGACCATCTCTAGCACCCCAGTCCAAACACCTTGCTGTCAGTTCATCTGCCCAAATCTTCCATGTTTCCCAATCAGTGGAGAAATGCTCTCATACCTTTCCAATTAGACAAAGTGATCCAAATTCCCCTTACGAAAATCACTCCAATTTGTCTGGGTGCCAAACTCTGCTGCCCAAGATGCCCTATGCAGATTACCTGTGTCTGTTTGAGACCCCACATGCCTGTCATTTTATAGGGCTCTGAAAACTCTAGGGGCTGCTCTGAAGATGTCCCCAGCATCAGTGAAGATGAAAGAACCATTAAAATATAGATATGATTCTCTCATATTGTAGTCTGGAGAAGAAGAGGCTGATGAATAGGATGCTGCAGTTATTCTAACCTGGAGCACTGAAGAAACACTGACAGATTAGAATCATTTTAACAGAAGAACATTACAGCTCCTGTACTTTTTTTCCCCTTGAAGCTAAAATATAAAAGACACCGCCACCATGCTATGCCCCTACCAATGAGGACCCGAAAGACTAACTCTACAGGAGTCTTCAAAGAATGCCCTAGAGTGTTTATTTCCAAGATTTGAGCTGTACTATGTACATGACTATTTTAATGACAAAATGGGCAGTGAACTTTCTTTGGCCCAAAAGTCCCCGTAGATCTGACCTTTGGAAATTAAATGATAATAGGCTCTTAGTACAGTCTTTCTCCATTCAGAAATAATGCATGGATAGAAATATTAAGATATTTCTTCTGGACCAAGTGAAGCAATATAGCACACATTTGACAGCAGTGCCCTGCCAAAATGTGAGTGAGCTTTTGCCTGCAGCTGACTTAGTCATGAAAATCAAATCCCTCAATGTGTGAAAATTGGGATTATACAAGCATACTGGTGTGCACTGTGCATAAATTATATCGGAGCACAGCCTTTATATAATTCCATATTCAATAGAATGAGCGATATCTGTATAGCAACTCACTTATTCCTATGTTACAAAGAACTAAAGTTGAATAGCCAAATTTATGTTACCCTTTGCGTACAAGAGTCATATAAGAAACAATAGGCCTGTAGATATCTGCATTAAGTCTGACGTAAAGGGAGATTAGAACTGGCAAATCCATGGACCAGAGCTGCAGTCATGACTTAGAGACTCATTCATTTTCATTATGAAATATTGAAAATAAAACTAGAACATTAATTTAAAAATGGAAAAAATATGCAGAGGGACTTTTTTTTTTAATAACAAATTGGTTTCATATAGAGTTCCTTTTGCGGAAGTATGGTATGTGATATACAAATCTTACTAGTAGAAATGAGCAAATTATTTGAAATGAACAACTAAGTAGGAAAATTTGTTAAATGAAAATTTAAAAAATATATCTAGTGTTTGTAATTATTTGTGAATTTTTAATCTTCATATTCTTCACAAATGATTGACTGTAAATATTCAAATTGTTCACTGTTTTGAAAAATTTGAGTCACATGGTATTTTTCTGTTCCCTGATTGGGTGACTTATGTAACTAACCAGCTACTATTTGAATATTAAATTGCATATTTATATATTAATTATGCAATTTGAAATTCACACTGTTGGTTGTTATGCAAGTCAACATTCAGTTGTAGTGATTATTTCATATTTAATCTTAATATTCATTTTTAGGAGTATTCGTGGCAGTAAAACTCTGTGGTTAGAATAGTCACAGAAAGTGAATAGAAAAGGTGCTGACAGTCAAAGGAAACCAAGTTCCGTACAAAATTCTTGTGGCTATTCACAAAATATTTTTTCACAACATTCACCCATCTGTGACAACTACTAGGAATATATCTACTTTGAGGAAAGGAAGGAAATATAGGAGATTTAAAAACTGGTTTTGAAGTCTACACTAGATGTCACTAACATTTTCTGTAATAATATTTAAAATGCATAATTCCAAATAAAATATGGCTAGAACATCAAACTGTCTAAAATGTACTCATTCAAGCTAGCCATATTTCATTGTTTGTAGAGTGCTACATTATTTAAAATTTTTGAGTTTAGGTAGTAAAAATGGCAGGTACGTCATTCATTTTCACTCCAGCTCTGTGTTTATCTGGCATAATCAATTATAATACTCTGGCTGAAAAATTAATGTTACCAATATAACCGTATTGGTAGTGAAAAAAATTAACCTACACGTGATAAACACAAATGATAAATGCAAAATCCATGTTTGACACCTGGAAACGTGAACCATTTAATGAATAAGCTTACATTTTGCAGTGTCCTTGTAGGCAGAAGGTATGTAATATTATTAGTTGTGCAGATTATGTCAGTGTTACGGACTAGACTGGATTAAATACTTGCTCTACAGAACAAGGACTATCCAATATCCATTTATATACCTGGGTAACAAATATAAAAACACTCTACAACATGACACAAGCATACTATGGGCCAGATCCACAGCTGGTGCAAATCACTGTATTGCCATTGAAGCCAATTTATACTAGTTTGGATGTTTTTCTATTTCAACCACAAGTAACTGGGTTTGATGCAGGCATCAGAGGATAAAAGTCTATGACCTGAGTTAATGCAGGACAGAAGATTGTGGTGGGGTCATGATGGATGGGAGGCTGGGACAAATTTGAGAGAGTGGTGGTGTGACCTGGAGCAAACCCGACTGCCGCTGCGACCCTGTGTATGCCCTACATAGATTGTAAAGTGCAACTATTACTAAGCAGCAATTAGCAATGGCAATTAACTTGTATATTCTTTACTTATTCCCTGATACATTGTAGTTCTTTTTTGGGGGGGAAAAAACCATACAAAGATTATACAAAAGACAAAACCAAATCCCAATGGTTTTATTCAGGCTACACCAGCAGCGAAAACATTTTCAAAAGTAGCTAAGGGAGGAGCAGGGGACATGTTGTCAGCAATGGGCCATTTTCTAATGTATGTGGGGCCTTAGGGGTTACAAATAGGAAGAACACAGTGGCCATAATCCCTGGCTGCCACAGGGCACAAGCTGTGAGGAAGGAGTAAAATGGCTTGTGCTTATGATTTTTCCATTTGCACTGTTCTAGAAAAGGCTTCCATTCCACTGTATGTCCAGTAGGTTTGCCTCCACATTTACGTGCCAGAACACAAAAATACCCAACAGCCTGCCAAGTTTCAGTAGTAAACTTTTTAAAATTACGGTAATATAAAATGAGAGCAAAATGTACAGAAAATCGCTTTCTGCTTTGGTTCCCACATACCTTTTTCAAAAGGGTAAACAAATTATATATTTTAATTTGCACCAAAAAATTGTTCCACAGCTAGGAACTTCTTGGTTCAGTCAGTCCAGAAAGAATGTTTATGACAAAGTTATAATTCTCTGAAAATAGGAGTTTATAATGGGAATTTCATAGAAGTGACCTGTAATTGCAATGCAGACCTTTAACTGCAGTGGCGCTAGGTGGTGAATGACAATCGGAGGAGCCTGGTCAGAATTGTTAAGTGTCACTTAATGTAGCACAGGAGATCCGAGCAACCAAGTGTAGCACATTATGGAATATTCAGCATTATTTATAAATTAACATTTTGGCATGGTCTGTTATGCTAACTAGAAAGTAATATACGTGAAAATCTGCTTAGCAATAATGACATTACTCAAAATAATTTCAGTGTAGTTTTGTTATACTATCATGTTCTCCACATATTATGGCTTATTACTATGCTTTATTTGTATCCCTTTTTATATTAATGTGAAATGTTGGTGGATCATCATTTTCCAGGAAAGAAATAGATGCATATTATACTGTATTAGACAGGCTAATATGTTTTCACATTTTATAACAAGAAAGTTTATTACTATGGTGACATTAATATGTGTAGAGTAATGTCTCCAAACCAGTTGTTACCAGTAGATAAAGGCTGATTTGGAAATTACTAACCTAAGGAAGGATCAAAGGGCTGTTATTGCACTAAAATCATGAACTGCAGGAATGATGATCAGGGCTGTAATATTCTGGTACTAAAAGAGCTGCATCAGGCTGCCCAGATTTAATGTGAGTAGCTTTTAATGATGTGCTGTGGAAAGACTTCCTTTATCAATACTTTTGGATATATAAAAACTACAGATTATTGTAGCACCCATTTGCCCTCCTTTAATTAAGGGTATGCCAGCATCACTGTTACAAGCCCTCTTTTTTTGTAAACTTCTTGCTGCAGAGCCAGCCCATAACATTTTGGCACCTGAGGTGGGGAGCTCAAATGATGCCCCCATGCCCCCTCGCTTGGGCCAAAACTTTGAAAGGTCTCAGTTCTGCTTTCTTCCTGTGCTACTCCTCTCATGGTACTGCTCTGCTACCTACCCCAATAAAGGAAAACTAACAACTTGAAATGCCTTGTTCAAAAATTTTAAGTAACACTTACCTTTCAAACACCTGAACAGCAAATTTAACTTTTCTTGTCTGCATAGTAAACACTAACATTTTTATCTGTTTGAATAATCAAAGTGGTGCTCTCCATGCCTTCCTGTTTGCAAAGATTCGAACTGCTTCCTGAAGGTCCACAGTCTGGGTCAGTTCATACTCTATTGAGATGGTTGCAAGGCCGACCAGCCTCTTCTGTGTCATTGTGGAGTGTAGATGTGTTTTTATTAACTTCAGCTTGGAGAAGCTGTGTTCTCCACTGGCAACTGTTACAGGAAATGTTAGAAGTATGCGCAGAGCAACAAAAGCATTTGGAAAGAGGGTGGTCATCTTATTTATGCACATATATTCCAGAACAGCCTTTGGAGTTGATCCTGCTGAAATGTATCTTGAAAAGGCTTTCAGTTCATCACCTAAATCACTCACATCAATATCGCGCATGTCATCATGTGTCAACACTCTCTAGTGCCCTGTATTGCTGGTGTAGGTCTTCTTCAGGTATAGTGAGGAGTTTTGGAATATCATACAACATCCCAAATATACTGCTGTGTTCCTTGAGCTGCATGAAACATTCTTCAACTGACTGTATTGAAAAATCTAGCACCTGGTTAAAGAATTCAACTTTGAATTGTTTTTTGGGGTCTCTTATGGGATTATCCAGTGCTTCGTAATCAAAATGTCATCTTCTTCGGTGACTCTTGTATTCTTGAATGGGTGGGAAAATAGCTTCAGTGTGAAGTTCCTCTGCCAACTTCTGTGCTCTCTTCAGAACGTTTTGAAATCCCTCATCTGTCTGGTAAGACTGTAAGTAAGACTTTGCTTTGTCCAGTTGTTCCATTGCTCCAGATATATCAAGGTCAACACCTTGGAGTTTCTTGCTTACAACATTTATTTCAAACAGTATGTCATGCCACAACACTAAGCCACACAGAAATTTGAAGTTATGTATGTTTCTGTAGATTCCATTTCCCTCTGCCACTGTTCTCCCACAAACAGTTCCTGTCAAAGCATTATCCTCCATAATGGCAACTATGGCATCATCTATCTTCCCAATTTGGTGTCTGATAGGCTTTATCACCTCCACTCGACTTTCCCATCGTGTGGCACTCAGTGGTTTCAGTGTCAGAGACGATGTTCCCAGATTTTGCTTCAAAATTTGCCATCAATGAGTTGATGCAGAGAAAAATACATAGATGCTTTGAATTACATTTAAAAAATTCAGCAGCCTCACTAGAAGCTAATGCTGCATCACTGACCACAAAGTTCAATGAATGAGAACTGCATGGGACAAAAAAAGCTCGAGGGTTTAACTCTCGGATCCGTGTCTGCACTCCTCTGTTCTTTCCTCTCATGTTGGCACCATTATTGTAGCCCTGACCTCTCATGTCAGCTATCGAAATTCCCATATCTTCCAGCTTTTTAAGAAGCACATTTGTCATACCAGCTCCTGTAGTATCATCAATGTCAATACATTCTAGAAAATGCTTTCAGACAGCCACCACTGCAGGGACATTTTCACTAGGTTCTGTTGTTGTTACAAAATGCATCATTAAAGTAATTTGTTCCGTATGGCTGATGTCAGGTGTGCAGTCCAGAATAACAGAGTAATATCTTGCTGATTTCAGATCTGCCGCAATCTTCTGTTTGACTTTTGTTGCCAGTAACTGTGTGATCCCAATGTGAATTGTTTTTTCAAGGTAGTGGTGTGTGTACATTTCTTGGGTGGTGACTCTTCTTAGATGCTCCTGGAGTACAGCATCAAACTCAGCTCCACAATTTTAAGGAAGTTTCCATTGTTTGGCACATACAGCTGATCTGAAGTGCCACACAGTGCTAGGTTTTGGGTAGCAAGCATTCTCACAATGGCAATGAGCCTTTTCAGAACATTTTGCCAGTAAAGAGAAACTCTGATGCAATCTTCCCTTGATGCTGATCATGTATGGTGGCCTTTAACCTTAGTCTCATCTCAAGCTCTTTCCACCTATGGAATGCTCTCTGGTGATTTGCTGCCTTCTCATGGCATGCCAGATTTCTAGCCAGATTTGTCCAGTCCTTTGTTCCTGTAAAACCCAATGTGGCTGGAACATTAGACTGGAAGATTTGCAACAAAAACAGTATGCAGCATTCTGGGTTTTTGAGTACATAAGCCATGGCCTCTCCACTTTGTCACCATTGGGGATTTCACGTCAGTAATGTGTTGGATGGAAACTTCTTTTTTCTGTCTTTGGTGAACGTGAAGTTTTTCACTTGTTGTGGCCCATGCAGTACAAGGAAGTCAGGCTACTGCTCAAGTGGGTCCACAGTCCTGGATCATCTAGACTTAAGGAACTGAACTCCGCAGCAGCTGTTTCTTGTGCCTCCACCACACTCTTCTCTGGTCTACATTTTTCTTCAGGAATGTGCATGGTTATATCCATTTGAGATGGAAATATGGATGCTGCAGTACCTGCCAGGTCACCTGCACTCTGGCTAACTGGAAGATCAGGAATCTCCTCACCACTCACATCCTCACTGGGGCTGGAAGGCTCACTGTGAACATTTGTATCTATATGTCTCAGGAGAACTCCTTCCTGCTTAGATAGAAAAGCTTCCTTTTGCTTTCTTTCTTTTTCTGAATGCTGCCCCAGAGGGGTGTTTTCTTCTTTCACTCATGACTGCTGTTCTGTGCCAGCTATAGTGGCTCTCAACATTCAATTGAAGGGGACAAATAAGCAGGCTGGTAGCAGAGCCTGAGTGAGGGAAGATATCAGCGTTTTAAGGGCCTAACTGGCTCCTACTACTTCAGTTGACTGCCTGTTCTCCTCAAGTGAGTTCAGGGAAGCAGCAGGAAACAGGAAGCTCCCGGAGAAGCTGGTGTTAATCAGTCCAGGCTCCTGGGGGTGCTAGAGAGGTACATAAGAGGCTCCTCCTCCTTCTCTCTCTCCCTGCAGCTCCTGCTGCTTTCTGTTATTCCCTCTCACCTTTTCTCCTGCCTGCCTATTATGTCTCTTGTGCCCTCCTTCCTCCAGTACAGCACTCCACCATCTCTGTGCATCTAGAGCAGAGAGAATACATATGAACGAGAAGCAGACACAATTTTCTACACTCTGGGTCCTAGTGGTGCCCCCCCACAGCCTGGCACCTGAGAC
This sequence comes from Chelydra serpentina, assembly GCA_037349315.1. Classification (NCBI taxonomy): domain Eukaryota; kingdom Metazoa; phylum Chordata; order Testudines; family Chelydridae; genus Chelydra; species Chelydra serpentina. The sequence continues at coordinate 39,058,324 of JBAIAC010000042.1, forward strand.
GGCTGCCTCAGTTCGCCTCATGGTAAGGCCAGCCCTGTCTTGCTGAAACTAAGCTTTCACGTACACCAGAGGAGAAGAGTTCAAAGATATTAGGCACATCCTTGGCTTGGCTGAACTGCAGGGAGTGCAAGTGTGGCAATACGGGTACAAAGAAGGCATTGATTCATGCTTTATGCTCCCTCAGTCTTGAACCTGTTATGAATTGAGCTGGGTCCCTGGCATAAGTTACAGTTGCCCCAGGGGTCAAAATGGCGGATATAGGGAATTCCTGGTCATGTCTCCTTTGCTCTCTTTGCACCATATATGCCATTAGAGGACTCCTCTACATGAGGGGAGTGCTGTTTACAGGCAGAATCTACAGCATGCACAGTGCAAAGCAACCATATCGCACCGCAGAGTTTCTTCTAATTGTTTAATTTATAAATGATTGTACTCCTTTTTCAGAAAATATGAATGTAGGAATTGCCATGTCAAAATGCAGTTATTGTCCATTTGTTGCAGAATTCTGTCTCTATCCATGGTCATTGCTATCCAGCAGTATATCTTCAATCGTTTTGCAGAGAAGGTAATGTTTTCCCTTTATCTTAGCTGGTTTATGTTCTGAAACATAATTTTTGATGGCCTTGGTAATTTATCCTAGCTGTGTGACCACAGATGCTCCTTTGATTTATATAAATGTCTAATTCTTTGCTGAATGTTACTAAATTCTTTGCCTCTATAATATCATGTGGCAGAGAGTTTCACAAGTTAATCATTGCATACAAATTACTCATCTCTCAGACTAGATTCTTCTTCCTGCTCTGGCTTTTTTATACCATTCTGGCAGTGCAAAGAAACTAGATGGTGGATCTCACTATGTGGGGATTCACTAACTGGGGGAACTCTTCAGGCAGAGAAGCTGACACAGCACTCCATGTCAGGGGCCCCATCAGAGCATTCTTGAGCTCTGGCAATCCCCTATATATTCAATGGCTCGTTGGGGTGGGGGTCATTGCTGCTTGTGGAACATAGAGCAACCCTGCAGGTGCTCTAAACTGACTATAGCTGAATCAGATTCTGATTTTTCTAGAGACTGGCAGAACACAAAGGTGGCATAAAGGCTTTATTCCCTCCCACTCCTTGGCTGTCCTGGCCATGGTCCATTGTTTTTTGATTTTATTGAGACTTGTTTTTGTATTATGGGAAAGGGCAAACAGGAATGGTTTGCAGTTTGAAACTGGAAATCAGAAATTTGAGTTGTGTTGCTTATTAGTTCACATCAGTCACATGGTATTGTTTCTGTAATATAGTTAGTTGATTCTTCTAAGGAGTATTCTAGTGAAAATGTTCATAGAAAGTGAATTTTTGCATCGGAGAGTACAAGCTTAATAATATTCACGTCTCAAAAAATTCATGCTAGTAAAATTCAATCACATGAATGGTCACACAAAGTGAACACAGGAGGGGCACCAACAATGCTGAAATGACCCAATTTCAGAATTCAAATAAATGTTTGTGGAAAAAACTTTTCTAATGCTCACCCAGCGGTACTGTTAGCCTCTTTCTCTGCTGAATACCAGTCATTTATTCCTTATTTTGAACCCTTTGTCATGTCTAGTTTTTAATCTAAGGAAAGGTATTGCCTCACACACTAAGTTTATCAAGTATCAGAGGGGTAGCCGAGTTAGTCTGGATCTGTAGAAGCAACAGAGTCCTGTGGCACCTTATAGACTAACAGACGTATTGGAGCATAAGCTTTCGTGGGTGAATACTCACTTCGTTCGATGCATCATTGCATCCGACGAAGTGGGTATTCACCCACGAAAGCTTATCCTCCAATACGTCTGTTAGTCTATAAGGTGCCACAGGACTCTTTGTTGCTTCTAAGTTTATCAAGTTTCCTTCATTGTGTTTTGTGAGAGACTTTTTAAAAGCTTTTGAAATCTTAATATTTTATCAGTCAGTGCTACGTTATCTATTATTTTGTTACCTCTTACAAAGCATTCTATTGGGGTACAGAGTCATGATTTACTCTTACAGAAGAGGTGCTGGTTTCTTCCTAATATATTTGGCCATTATCCAGCCAAGCACTTAAGCACATGTTTAACTCTAAGAATGTGAATAGTCCCATTGAAATAATGAGACTTAAAGTTAAGCGTGCACTTAAGTGCTTTGTCAGCTATACCTAATGGCTGTAGTCAGGTGCTTTATTTTTAATGATTTTCCTCAACAGGTGTGTGTTTTCTTTTTTATATTGACATAACACTCATTGGTCCATAATTTCTAGGATCACCCTTCGTACATTTCTTAAAGTTGTGTACTACAGCCATTTGGTATAGTTGCTGTTTTAATGCTTAACTATTTTCTTGGCCTGCATTTAGAGCAGTGCAGAGCTGAATGGCTTGTGGAGCTGTGGGTATGTAATGGCTATGTGCCAGCTCCTATGCTCTTTTATGAGATGGAGCATGTTCTCCGTGTGCCCTATCTGCTCCCTATGCCCTCTGTAGGGAATAAAAATCTGTCTGGTTCTTATGTGAACTTTGAGGAATGGGGAAAGCTCCTCAAGTCCTTTTGTCCCTCACTGCACACCCATAGAAGGCCCAGGCAATCTGGCTTTGAGCTAATTTGTTCAGCAATTCCTTCAGATATCTGGCACAAATGGAATCTGCTCTGGGTAATTTATTTAATATAATTTCTCAAGTTCCACTGTCACTTTTTTTCAGACGTCTGTCCAGCACTGCTTCATTTTTATTATGTGCGAAGAGTAACCCCGAGTAGATATTTCCCCTGTTCTCTCTGATTAAAATCAATGCAAATAAATGTAATTTCTTTTTACACTCCTTAATCTCTTTGCATTCCCTCCCAACCAACTCCGACCTATTATTTATTAATCCTTATGGTCTAGTAAACCCATGGACTCTGCTGCAGGCTTTCATTTAAGATGTGCTTAAGAGGTTCCTGTATACCTGTGATGTATGTAAAGAAAGTCTTGATATTTTCTTTTACATTGTCTTTTGTGGTCCTATAACTTTATTGTTCTCTGTACCTCTCTCTTGTGTTTGTTCAATGGATTGAATTAATATTCCTATCTATATGATTATTTTAATAGTCCTGTCTAAAATCCCATAATGGGCATCATTGTCCATTGGGTCAAAATCCACTTTTAAAAATAGATATCTGAAGTTTAAATACATATTGTGTGATTTAAAAAATAGTGTAACTGCTTATGTATCCATTAGAACATAAGAAAACACATTAGAGAAAGTTATTTTTTTTAGTCTTTTTTAGAAATACTAGTGTTCAAACAATGACCAAAATTAAATGAAATATTGCATTCAAATTCAGGCTAAATTTCTGCCTATTTATGTCCTGAAAATACAGCAGGACCCAAAGTCTGTGTGATTCATGAATCAAAGACTATTTTGAACTAGTGACTAACTGGTAAAAGACTGTGTATCCTACTACAAATTCCCTGTGCTATTCAGGCCCTTGAATATACGTTTCTAGTAGTTCAATATATTTCCTTGATTGCTTTGTGAACTGCACTTTGTAATATAGACCAAATTCAGAATCCCCTGGAAAATCTTGCTGAAGCATACTGGTATTCTGTAGCAGAAGAAGAAGTAAAGTTTGGATAATAAAATAAAGCCCTGACTCATCTCTAATTAAGTGTGCAATTTGTGAAAGGAATCAATATTTAACAATGGGGGGCAGGGAGGATGCAATAGCTATAAGTTTTTTCAATAGCTCATTATTGACAATCTACAGAAAATTGATCCATATCTGCAGCTCAGTCAACCTTTTAACAAACTGGACAATTGTTGAGGCAATTATTTGGGGAAAGAATTGCTGTTATAAAATGTAATCAATGCTTAACAGCACCAAAAATGGATTTAAAAAAAGTTCAAATATTCTTTTACTTTTTTCAACCGACCTGAAACTACTTGTAAAGTGGTTTTTCCACTAACAGAGTGGCAATAATACATATTTAACACCAGTCACAATGCAAATGTGCTGGGCAGATTTTAAAAAGGTTTCCTTCATTAATATCCCTTCATGCCCATTAGTTAATTCTTTATATTTAATCTGTTCTTGTGAAATTGTTTAAAAAAAAATTAATGAGGAACAAATGACAGCCCCACAACAACACAGCTATATTTTTGTTAAAGCGATTAAACCCCATCTGCATTGATAATTATATAGTTAGTACCAACATTGAAAAAATAACTCAGGCACAGTTTCTAATGATTGATGATTGGTTACAATACTATGTTTTAAAGTTATAGGACCAAATCTGGTCCTCAGATAAGCCTTCAGTGGAGTTGCATAGGCATAAGTATGGGCCAAATGTGGCCAATCTTTTGAGCACTGATACTGACTTTCATTCATATACATATGTGTTTCATTCATATACATCTCAATACAGAGAGCTCTCACAGGGTGTCTTGCATTACTTAGATCCTGGGTTGGGGATTTAAGTATTACTGTAGGGCTTACTCAATTTATTCCTAGGAAAGATCTAAAAACAAAGGGTGAAATCCTGGACCCATTGAAGTTAATAGGAGTTTTACCATTGAATTCAATGGGAATCAGGATTTTCCTCAAAGATTCACAAAGACAAGGTAAAAACAGACATTGCTTAGTAAAGGGGTGACCAACCTATGGCTCTGGAGCCACATGCGGCTCTTCAGAAGTTAATATGCGGCTCCTTGTATAGGCACTGACTTTGGGGCTGGAGCTACAGGCGCCAACTTTCCAATGTGCTGCGGGGTGCTCACTGCTCAACCCCTGGCTCTGCCACAGGCCCTGCCCCCACTCCACCCCTTTCTGCCCCCTCCCCTGACCCTGCCATGCCCTCGCTCCTCCCCCTTCTCCCCAGAACCTCCTGCATGCCACAAAACAGCTGATCGGGAGGTGTGGGAAGGGAGCGGGAGGCGCTGATCAGTGGGGCTGCCAGTGGGAGGGAGGCGCTGGGAGCCAGGGCAGGGGAGCTGATGGGGGCTGCTGACATATTACTGTGGCTCTTTGGCAATGTACATTGGTAAATTCTGGCTCCTTCTCAGGCTCAGGTTGGCCACCCCTGGCTTAGTACATGATGGGTAATCATTAGATATAGGATCTTTACAACTTCACCCCCTGCTCTCCTCATTTTACCCTTCCATATGATCCCTTGATCCCATCCTCTCCCACCTCCTGACCTTCCTCCCTATACCTCAGCTGGTCCTTTACAGTGTGTCCAAAACCCTTCAGCTGAGATTATCATCCCCTCTCTTGAATCCCTTTCCTGACTTCCTGGCTCATCATACTCCTCATCCTCATTTCCTGTTTATATCGTAGCACTACCTACACCTTATTTTATCCTGAACCTCATCATAGTTCTTTTTAGCCTCCTTTCTAATTGCTCCCTTTGTCTGTTTCTCCTGCTATCAACTTGTACCTTCTTACTCACTGCCTCTAAAACCTATACACCCCATCCTAGTCATCAAATGGATCCTTAAATCCTACTTTTTTTTCAGAGCCTTCTTATATTGTCTCCATTCCTTCTTTCATTTGAACTGCTGCCCCAGGAATCATGCGTGCATGTGTTAGGCTTGAAACTCTTTGGGGCAAGAACCTTGTCTTTTAAGTGTTTAGTGAAGCAGCTTGTACTCTCTTGGCACTGTCTAAATAAATAAATATTAATAAACCATGTCCAGAGCTTATACACACATGCAAAGCAGCCAATTAAACATGCATATAGGTCTGAATGGGCCTGTTTTGTGTATACAAATGTTTGGATATGCAAATATAGGTTTGGGGCATGCACATATTTGAGGGCATTGGTTGCATGCCCACAACTTGTTGGTGAAACTAAAATGCCAACAGTTGAATATTTGGCGCCAAAGAATCAACACTACTGCATATTATACTGATACTTCTAAAGCTCTGTCAGAGGACCATAGGAGTTTATACTGTTCAGGTATAGGAGCAGGTGCAGAGCTCAAGGCAGCCAAGCTGTGAATCAGTGTAAGTTAATAAGCTAGGACAAAGACTGAAGGCAAGTGCGAGCTCTGAGGGAGAGTAGTCAGCACAAGCAGAAGCAGAACTGAGGGCAGAAGGTAATGTGAGGGAAAGGGAGAGAGAGGTAATGTTGGGTTAAGGGGGAGAAGAGAAGATGTCACTAGCACAGCACTCACTGAGGATGAGGGAGAGAGGAATCTCAGAAAGAAAACTGGTAGAAAAACACATTGAAATAAATTGAGAAGCAAAATGGAGGCTGTTGAGAGGAAAACAAGGGAAACTAAAAGTAAGCAATAGGGCATAGGAGAAGGAAATGGTGAAATAATATATACAGAAAACAAGCACTGTATGAAGAAAACAAGCACTGGTATCAAGTGGAGTGCCCCAGGGGTCAGTCCTGGGACCGGTTTTGTTCAATATCTTCATTAATGATCTGGATGATGGGATGGATTGCACCTTCAGCAAGTTCGCAGATGACACTAAGCTGGGGGGAGAGGTAGATATGCTGAACGGTAAGGATAGGGTCTCGAGTGACCTAGACAAATTGAAGGATTGGGCCAAAAGAAATCTGATGAGGTTCAACAAGGACAAGTGCAGAGTCCTGCACTTAGGATGGAAGAATCCCAGGTACCACTACAGGCTGGGAACTGGCTAAGCAGCAGTTCTGCAGAAAAGGACCTGGATGAGAAGCTGGATATGAGTCAGCAGTGTGCCCTTGTTGCCAAGAAGGCTAACGGCATATTGGGCTGTATTAGTAGAAGCATTGCCAGCAGATCGAGGGAAGTGGTTATTCCCCTCTATTCAGCACTGGTGAGGCCACATCTGGAGTATTGCATCCAGTTTTGGGCCCCCCACTACAGAAGTGATGTGGACAAATTGGAGGGAGTCCAGAGGAGGGCAATGAAAATTATCAGGGGGCTGGGTCACATGACTTACAAGGAGAGGCTGAGGAACTGGGCTTGTTTAATCTGCAGAAGAGAAGAGTAATAGGGGATTTGATAGCATCCTTCAACTACCTGAAGGGGGGTTCCAAAGAGGATGGAGCTCGGCTGTTCTCAGTGGTGGCAGATGACAGAACAAGGAGCGATGGTCTCAAGTTGCAGTGGGGGAGGTCTAGGTTGGATATTAGGAAACACTATTTCACTTGGAGGGTTGTGAAGCACTGGAATGGGTTACCTAGAAAGGTGATGGAATCTCCATCCTTAGAGGTTTTTAAGGCCCGTCTTGACAAAGCCCTGGCCGACGTGATTTAGTTGGTTTAGTTGATTTGAGCAGGGGATTGGACTAGATGATGACCTAAGGTCTCTTCCAACCCTGATCTTCTATGATTCTATGTTTCTAAGGGCTGATCTACACTGGTGGGCGGAGGGGGGGGCGGATCGATCTAAGGGTACGTCTACACTACAGAATTAGGTCGAAATTATAGAAGTCGATATATTAAAACCCGAATTAATGGAATCGATTGTGTGTGTCCCCACTAAAGAGCGTTAAGACCATGAGGTCGATTGTCTGTGTCCACAGTAGCGAGAGTAGCATCGACCTTCGAAGCATTGCATTGCGGGTAGCTATCCCACAGTTCCCGCAGTCTCTGCCGCCCATTGGAATTCTGGGTTGCGATCCCAAAGCCTGATGGGGCAGAAAAAAATGTCGCTGGTGGTTCTGGGTACATGTCATCAGGCCATCAAACGTCCCTCCCTCCCTCCTTGAAAGAAATCTTTTTCGCGCCTTGTCTGCGTGCTTTCCATGTTTGCTACAGAAGGCTACAGAAGGCTGCTCAGCTCACAATTACCGTACATCTCCAGCGTACGCCTTCACATTAGGTCTAGTGGAGATTCAGTCACGGTATAATACGGGCAGAGGGATAGCTCAGCGTTCTGAGCGTTGGCCCGCTAAACCCGGGGTTGCGAGTTCAATCCTTGAGGGGGCCATTCCGCCTGAGGCTGGTAGTCGCGGGACTGCACAGCATAAGCTCCTTGCCTTCTAGCTGCAGATCGTGCAATATGCTATAAACGGTTGTGGTCGCGGGACCATACAGGAGAAGCTCCTTGCCTTCTAGCTGCAGATCGTACAATATGCTTGACATTACAGTGCTCCTGGCCGGTGGCCTTTGGTGTGGCTGGCCGGGGGCGCTTTTTTACGTTTTCTTTAAGGGAGATCCAGCACTGCCTGGAACACGGGCAGAGGGATAGCTCAGCGGTATGAGCGTTGACCCGCTAAACCCGGGGTTGCGAGTTCAATCCTTGAGGGGGTCAGGAGAGCTTATTGTACCATCTGCAGCTGGAAGGAAAGGCGCCTAACCCCTGCTCACGGCATATTGTACTATCTGCAGCTAGAAGGAAATGAGCATAACCCTTGCTCCCCCCTCCCTCCGTGAAAGCACCTGAGGGGGGAGCGAAAAATCCTTTCGCGCCTTTTTTCGTGCGGGCGCCATATTGCTGCCACCATTGTTATCCACCCGCCGCTTCTGCTCCGACTCTGCTGTCCTGTAAACTGCGTACCAGGGGAAGCATGGAGCACGATCAGATCACCGCAACTGTTATGGCCGTTATGAACACCACGCGCATTGTCCAGCAGTATATGGAGATTGAGAACCGGGAGCTGCTACAGCAACGGGAGGTGAGGACGGGACAGCATCAGCCTGAGGAGAGTGATGAGGACATGGACACAGACCTCTCTCAAAAAAGGCCCCCCCGCAAGGTGGACATCATGGTGGTAATGGGGCTCGTTGATACAGTGGAACGCCGATTCTGGGCCCGGGAAACAAGCACAGACTGGTGGGACCACATAGTGCTGCAGGTCTGGGATGAATCCCAGTGGCTGCGAAACTTTCGCATGCGTAAGGGCACTTTCATGGAACTTTGTGAGTTGCTTTCCCCTGCCCTGAAGCGCCAGAACACCAAGATGAGAGCAGCCCTCACAGTAGAGAAGCGACTGGCGATAGCCCTGTGGAAGCTTGCAACGCCAGACAGCTACCGGTCAGTCGCGAATCAATTCGGAGTGGGAAAATCTACAGTGGGGGCTGTTGTCATGCAAGTAGCCAGGGCGATCACCAAGCTGCTTGTACCAAGGGTTGTGAGTCTGGGAAATGTGCAGCTCATACTGGATGGCTTTGCAGCAATGGGCTTCCCGAACTGTGGAGGGGCGATAGACGGAACCCATATCCCTATCTTGGCACCGGACCACCAAGCCAGCGAGTCCATAAACCGAAAGGGTTACTTTTCAATAGTGCTGCAAGCACTGGTGGATCACAAGGGGCGTTTCACCAACATCAACGTGGGATGGCCGGGAAAGGTACATGACGCTCGCATCTTCAGGAACTCTGGTCTGTTTCAGCTGCTGCACCAAGGACTTTCTTCCCAGACCAGAAAATAACCGTTGGGGATGTTGAGATGCCCATAGTTATCCTTGGGGACCCAGCCTACCCCTTAATGCCATGGCTCATGAAGCCATACACAGGTAGCCTGGACAGTAGTCAGGACCTTTTCAACTATAGGCTGAGCAAGTGCAGAATGGTGGTGGAGTGTGCATTTGGCCGTTTAAAAGCTCGCTGGAGAAGTTTATTAACTAGGTTAGATCTCAGCGAAACCAATGTTCCTATTGTTATTACTGCTTGCTGTGCGCTCCACAATATCTGTGAGAGTAAGGGGGAGACGTTTATGGCAGGGTGGGAGGTTGAGGCAAATCGCCTGGCCGCTGGTTATGCGCAGCCAGACACCAGGGCTATTACAAGAGTACAGCAGGGTGCGTTGCGCATCAGGGAAGCTTTGAAAACAAGTTTCATGAATGGCCAGGATGCTGTGTGAAAGTTCTGTTTTTCCCCAGTAATGAAAAGCCCCGCCCCTTCATTCGCTCTACTTCCCTTTACCCAAACCGCCCTGCCCTCCCCCCCTCGGTCACCGCTTGCAGAGGAAATAAAGTAATTCTTGTTTAAAAATCATGCATTCTTTATTAATTTGTAAAACACAGAGGGGGGACTATGGTGGTAACTGACACAGTCTCCCGGGATAGGTGGTGGAGGAAGGGAAGCACCAGGATGGGTGGTGGAGGAGGGGATGAGGGAAGGACAAGGACACACAGCACTTTAAAACTTATTGAATGCCAGCCCTTTCTTGCTTGGACTGTTCTCTTGGCTTGAATGGCTGGGAGCACGGAGGCCACCCAAACGCGTTCTTGGGCGTCTCGGGGATGAGGTTATGGGACTCGGGAAGGAGGGCTGTTGGTTACACAGGGGCTGTAGCGGCGGTCTTTGCTCAGGCGGCCTTTCCTGAACCCTACGCCTGTCCTCAGCCATAAGCCGGAGGATTTCAGTTTGATCCTCCAGTAGCCTCAGAATTGCATCCTGCCTTCTCTCTGCACGCTGATGCCGCTGTCTCTCTTCAGCCCGCCAGTCATTGTCTTCAGCACACCACGCGTCCGCGCGATCAAATTCTGCCTTCCTGGACTCTGACTGTGTCTGCCTCCACGCATTCTGCTGGCCAGCCTGAGAGTGGGAGGATTCCATGAGTTCTGAGAACATATCGTCTCGACTCCTTTTCTTTTTACTTCTAATCTTCGCTAGCCTCTGGGATGGTGATGAAAAGGGTGGCGTTGAAACATTTGCAGCTGTGGGAGGAAGCAAGCAGGAGACAAATGTAAAAGACACATTTTGTTTGAACAAAACAGTACATATCACATGTGCATTTTGTCCAAGGTTGCACTGGGCCTCTTATATTGAGGGTCTGCCGGCTTGCTGTGAGAGATCTCACAAGCAGGTCCGGCGGGCAACAGAATTCGGCTTGCAGACAGCCATGGTAAGACACTCTATAGGCTTCTTTAAGCTTCACAACAGGCGGGAATGTTTTCAAACAGCAACCCCCTCATTTCCCATAACAAACATCCCGTGGGCTGGCAATTTAAAACAAACAGGTTAGCAATTGAAAAGTTAGGGGGGGCGGCGGTTTTCGGGTTAACATGCAGGGAGAACCTAATCGCCCCCCCCCCCCCACACACACACACCCAGGCAAGATGTTCGCTGTGCCCCCTCCCCCCACCGCGTGGGTCACAGCGGGGAAGATTTCCGTTCAGCCACAGGCAAACAGCCCAGCAGGGACGGAGCCCCTCTGAATGCCCCCGTACTAAAATTCCCCCATTTCAACCAGGTTCCCATGAATGATATCACTCTTCTGAGGATAACACACACAGATAAAGAAAGGATGTTGCTTGAATGCCAGCAAAAACCGGGACCGTACGCCGCCATGCTTTGCAAAGCACTGATTCCAGACTACGTGCTGCTTGCCTGGCGCGGCAGAGTGTGTTACCACGGAGCACAGGATAAGGCTGCCCTCCCCAGAAACCTCTTGCACAGGCTTTGGGAGCACATCCAGGAGATCTTTCTGGAGATGTCCCCGGAGGATTTCTGCTCCATCCCCGAACATGTTAACAGACTTTTCGAGTAGCTGTGGCTGTACTGACCACGAATTAATCATTAAACACGCTTGCTTATAAAACATGTATTAATTAAACAGAGGTACACTCACCTGAGGTCCCTTCTCCTGCATCGAGCACGCCTTGGGAGGGTTCGAACTGTACTGGCTCCAGGGTGAGAAAGAGTTCCTGGCTGTCGGGGAAAAGGGCTTCTCCGCTTCCTTGCTGGGTCTGTGTGCTGTTTTCAGCATCATTATCATCATCAGGCTCCTCTGTGGGTTCTGATGATCCACATACGGAGTCAAACCACATGGGAGGGTCTGTGCTGGCTGCACCTCCTAGAATGGCATGCAGCTCATCATAGAAGCGGCATGTCTGGGGCTGTGACCCAGAGCGGCTGTTTGCATCTCTGGTTTTTTGGTAGGCTTGCCTGAGCTCCTTAATTTTCACGCGGCACTGTTGCGCGTCCCTGTTGTAGCCTCTGTCCTGCATGCCCTTGGAGACTTTGGCATATGTCTTGGCGTTTCTTCTTTTGGACCCTAGCTCTGCTAGCACGGTTTCGTCTCCCCAAACAGCGATCAGATCGAGTACCTCACGCTCGGTCCATGCTGGAGCTCGTCTTCGGTTCTGGGACTCCATCATGGTCACCTCTGCTGATGAGATCTGCACTCACCTGCAGCTCACCACGCTGGCCAAACAGGAAATGAAATTCAAAAGTTCGCGGGGCTTTTCCTGTCTACCTGGGAGGAGCATTCGAGCTCAGACCGCTGTCCAGAGCGGTCAGCTGTTGCACCGTGGGATAGATTTAGGAGGCCGATACTGTCGAATTGCGTCCTCACTAGCCTACATCGATTCGGCAATATCGCTTTAAGCGCTAATTCTCTCGTTGGGGGTGGAGTGGCGAGATCGATTTTAAGAGCCCTAGAAGTCGATGGTAAGGGCTTCGTCGTGAGGACGGGTGCACGGATCAATCGAAATAACGCTAATAAATTCGACCTAAACTCGTAGTGTAGACCAGGGCTAAGATACACAACTTCAGCTACGTGAATAGCGTAGCTGAAGTCGAATATCTTAGATCGATTTTTAAAAGTACTTACCCCGGGCCACACGGCAGCAGGCAGGCTCCCCCGTCGACAGCGCTTCCTCTGCTCGCGGAGCTGAAGTTCCGGTGTCGACGGGGAGCGTCTCTAGATGAGATGCGATAAATCGATCCCAGAACATCGATAGCTACCCGCCGAATCGGGCAGGTAGTGTAGACGTAGCCTAAGCAACTGGAAAGTAAATTGTGCAGAAAAGAATGCAAAGGTGTAATACATGGAAATTAACAGAGCATGATGCATGATAGGTGAGCTAAGGAGGAAACTGGGAAGGGAACACGTTGATATATATCGGGGTAGCCAAACTTACTGATCCTCCGAGCCGTATATGATAATCTTCAAAAGTTCAAGAGCCAGGCAAGTGCCTCCCGCAGGGCTAGACCCCCTTCCCGCTGGGCAGAAGCCCCGAGCTCCCTTCTCCTCAGTCTGGTAGGTAAATAAGGGGGAGTTCATTTGGGGGCTCCAGAGACAGAGAAACTATATGTGTGTGTATATATATGTAAATATTTCCTGAAAATTCATGACTCTTAGAAAAAAGAATGATATGACTAACCCGTGACACAGACTCGGGGTCATATTGTGTCTCCCTTACTCACAAAGAATAGTATTTAAGGCCCTAATCCTGCAGCTTGTGACGTCAGTAAGGCTCTTTGTGGTCTCAGGGGCCTGCCATCTGGAATCATTTGCAGGAATGAGGCCATACTGAGCAAGTAGTTCCAGTGAAATCAGTAAAACTACTCAGAGTAAGGTACTACTCTGCACAAGTAAAGGTGGCAGAAATTGGCCTTAATGAATAAATACTCCATCTCAAATTTATGCACAAACTACATTGGACATTTTATTCCACAAAGTTGACAATTGAAAGAATGCTTACTTTTTCATGGAATAATTATTCTATTTGTGTTTTAAAAATACTGTAAATTAAACTAACTTTGGAATATTGACAGTGCTAGAATTGAGATTCACCATTTTTAACATCCCCCCCCCCCAAAAAAAGGGTTTTCCAAGTGAGGCTTCCCTGAAAATCAGCTGCTTTTTTGGCATCAACCCCCAAAATGGACAGTCATGTGCTTGCTTGTTAAAATCAAATCAGATAAAATATGAGTAAGGTTAATGTGCTGCTACTGCATCTGATAGAAACCTTGAGAGCTTCCCTGCTTTGCATACAAGGTCATCAGAGCCCCAGGGGATATGTGTGTGTGTGTGATAAAATAGAGGTGATAAAAAACCCTCTACGACTTTAAGTTTCAAATCAATCTTTTTGTTCTTTGTCCTTGTAAGAAAATTCCTGACAAGTTTGCTTGTCATTCTTCTGAAAGGCCAAATGGTTTTAACATGGCCAAGGACATCCCTCAAAAATACATTTAGATTGGAAAGCTATTGTCAGGATTAGGGGACTGGGTCCCTTTCCCTCCCCACACCTTTTGTGAACAAATCTCATCTTCATGTCATAGGTCTACACTTATTTATTTTACTACCATATCTATCTATCTATCTATCTATCTATCTATCTATCTATCTATCTATCTATCTATCTATCTATCTATCTATCTATCTATCTATCGTGACGGGGCAAGGCCAGAGGGCTATAGGAAAGTGGTAAGGAACCAGTATGTTAGCCCCAGGCTAAACAAATCCCTGATACCTTATGGCAGTTGCTCCAGGTTAATCAAGACACCTGGGGCCAATTAAGAACTTTCCAGAAGGCAGGGAGGTTAATTGAGACACCTGCAGCCAATCAGGGGCTGGCTGAAACTAGTTAAAAGCCTCCCAGTGAGTCAGTGAGGGGCGCATGTCAGGAGCTGTGGAAGGAGGTTGCATGTGAGGAGCTGGGAGCAAGAGGCACTAGGAGCTGAGAATAAGAGGGCGTACTGCTGGAAGATCCTGTGGTGAGAATAAAGAAGGTATTGGGAGGAGTCCATGGGGAAGTAGCCCAGGGAGTTGTAGCTGTCGTGCAGTTGTTCCAGGAGGCACTCTAAACAGCTGCAATCCAGAGGGCCCTGGGCTGGAACCCGGAGTAGAGGGTGGGCCCGGGTTCCCCCCAAAACGCCCAACTCCTGATCAGACACAGGAGGAGTTAACCTGGACTGTGGATTCTACTAGAGGGGAAGATCTCTGAGGCAAGCAGAATCCGCCAATAAGCGCAGGACCCACCGAGGTAGAGGAGGAACTTTGTCACACTATCTATCTACTTCTGAGTTTCTCTGTCTCTGTTACTCTGTCTCTGTGTTACTGTGAAATTAATTGACAGAGAAGGTCAGAAGTCAGCATGAAGGGACTGGAGTATTTTTGGATAAAGGAACCTGGAGGCTTCTTTGATCACAAAAATTTCCAGTCCCACAGAGGCTGAACATTTGATTGAAATTTGATTGAAAAGCAAAATAAATTAAAGGCAACTACTGAAAATGCCCCTGAACACACCCTTTTATAAGGGAACTGAAAAGAACAACTTCAAATGTGCTAGCGAGCTTTTAAAAATAGGGCCATAAACGACAAATTATTTTCTTGTCCTTTAATCCCACCCATCTTTTCTTCCTCTTTCTCTCCTCTGTCCTTCCTTCCTTCTACTTTTTTGTTCTTTTTTCTGTTCTTCTCCCCAAAACCAAAGTGTGTGTATGTTTCACTAATAAGCAACCAATAACCATGATATTCGATGAGTGTCAATGTAAACAGAAACAGGGAAGCACAACAATATACCAGAGAGTAATATTAGAGGGATACTAGTACGGGTATTAGCACACATGACACCAACACCGTCAGAAAGGTGATGCCAAATAAAATAGTAGTAAAATGGCTAGAGTTAGTGCAGTCTGGTTTCTGAACTGGCTATTTTCCACTTGGAATCCTCAGATTTGATCACTGTACTACAGATCTTTGATCCAGGTGACCACAAGACTCCACTAAAGCCTATTTAAACACTGTATAATTGAGCAGCCAGACTTATCTGAAAGTAATTTTTAGCTGTCATTGTAAAGTATTTTCTAGGCTAAACTGAATGCAAACATTTGTATGTAGGAAAAAATGTCTCTTGAGTACTTAACCAGAAAACTAAATTAGATTTGTTCAGTTCATTCAGTTAACACTAGCTTCGCCTACCGTGGAAATGATCACCCACCCAGTGTTTGTTCGAAGGCACGTAAATGCTGTTTTGTTTACTCTGCTGTCTGTTGTAGTAACTTGCCTATTGAAGTGAAAGCAATGGAACCTCTCACTAGTTTTCAAGATCATTTATGAGTTTTTTCCATATGACATAGTCACTGAATACCAATTCTGGTATTTTACGTTTTCTGTTGGTACTGAGTATAATTTATAATTTCTTATTGTGCTGTGTAACCTGATTACTTTTTTACTGCCGTGGTCTGGCACTGCCATCATGTCAGTAATATATAGGAGAGCTGGCATCTCAATTCTGGTGAATGAGTAAAATAAATTCTTCCCTTTTGGAGGAAAATCGAGAGTAGATGGGCAAAGTGACCCTTGTCTTAAGTTGTGACTAACCAGCTCTTTCACAGACATCTCTGACCTACACTACCAGTGATTGCTGTTGAACTCACACTCTGGTTCTCTTTCAGCTACTATCCTGCATGTAATATGAGTCGCGGGGCCTGATCCTCCTACGCTGAGATTAATAGAAGTTTTGTCATTTACTTCAATGGAAGCAGGATCAATCCCAGGAATACAAGGTTGTTAAGAAAGAAAAATGGACAGATTCATTTAATGGTGGTCCTTAGAGCAGCAGCTAATTTAATTGGCAAACTGAATGAAGTTGGAAGGGACTCCTCCCAGAGATTGGAAAAATTTTAGTGGTAACTTCCCCACGGACCAGAAAGTTTGCTGCATCTGGCATGGGTGTTGTCAGTAGGGACTATCACTCCTCAAATGACAACGCTGCTTCTGTCTACTTCTCCTTCCTCTCTAGTCTTCACTTCTAATTCTTGCTCTCCCTATTTTCCTTCCTTACTCGACCTCTATTCCTGCTTCCTTTTCTGTCCTCTTCTTTCCTACTATTCTTCACTTATATTTTTCCCTTCTGTGCCCTGTGTCCATTCTCTAGTGGAAATATGGACTGATCAAACTGCATGAGGAAGTGGGATGGGTGGGATTTTACTATGGGATAGGATTTTTCTGTTAAACAGCCGGGTAACCAGTGTCCGGATGTCTTTCAAAAATAAAACTGTAGAAAAGACCTTGGTATATGCACAGTCCTTTTGGTTTCTCCCCATTGCTCAAGACACAATCAGTGCTGTGAAACAGCTGTATTTTGGAAGAGCAAAGTAATGTTGGCATATAGTGGTCAAATCAAATGATGCACAAATGATCAGACAGGCATCCTACATGGAGACTGTTGATGTCTTTTTATTAGTAAAAACAATGAGGAGTCCAGTGGCACCTTAAAGACTAACAGATTTATTCGGGCATAAGCTTTTGTGGGTAAAAAACCCATTTCTTCAGATGCACAGCCTCCATGCATCTGAAGAAGTGGGTTTTTTACCCATAAAAGCTTATGCCCGAATAAATCTGTTAGTCTTCAAAATGCCACCGGACTTCTTGTTGTTTTTGTGGATACAGACTAACACGGCTACCCCCTGGTGCTTTTTATTAGTAGATCAATTTGAATCTCTCTCTAGCTACAGACCCTTTGCTTTGCCATTTTACATAGCATTTTGTCAGACTTTCTGCAAAAGATGGCATGAGCAGTATAATAGAGATTGCAGCACCTACTGCCATCAGTGCCCATTTCATTCCCTTCTTCCAAGATGGGCACTGATGCACATCACAATTTTTATAAATAAATGAAAATAGAGAAAATTGCCAGAATATACATACAAACCAATCTGAAACCACTCAAAGATGTGACCTATCCCTGGAATATTTCTGCAATGAATGAGGTTAAATTCACCAAACATTTCTGAAGACTGGGAGAAGTTTCTGCTATGGCATATCAACTAAGGCTATTAACAGAGAGCACGACTATATTTCTAGTAAAGAAAACATTTAGAATAAAATTCAGAAGAACTGACAAGAATATTCTTCTAGTGGAATTTTTTCCCCCATGACATGACTGAAATAGAAATCTATTAGCAACCAATGAGAAAATTTTACTGTTAGGTTTTTAACTGCATGCCCTTGAAACCTAAAGAATTTGTGTTAGATTTATAGCAGTGAACCTAAACTATGTTGACAGCTGTAAATTTTAACTAATAAGTGAATTACACAAGCAAAGAAAACAAGAGCTAGCTTCTTGGAGGCTGTATAAGCGATACAGCTAATGTTATCAAGAAAACACTGATCAAATACTAGCTGATTTCATTTCCCCCCTTGGTAGTATTAAGCTGTGAGGCTGATGAAATTGTTACTATTCATTTTTCTCTACCCTTCATTTTTCATTTTATTAGTTTTAGTCTATTTGCTATACAGTATCTTTCCTGCAACTTCAAGGCAGTTAAACTGAAAGCTGATTTACAACTTTTAAACAACCTTCTCCTTCCTTCCTTCAGGTGTTTACGGGTAGGTGTTGAAGTCCCCTTCACTCCCCTTTCCCGTCCCCTCACCCCTAGGGTCTCTGAAAGCCCGCTATCTGTCCAGGGAGGTTCCTGTTGGCAGAGGCATGGCAGAACACAGCTGTAAGTCTGCCTCCTGACAACCCCCTCATATGCCCTAGCGTAGGGGGTATAGTGGGGGCAGCACAGTACTGAATAGATTCCAGGCAGTGATGCAGCCCATAGGTCAGTCCAGGGAGGCTTCTGGAACAGACTGGAACCAGGCTGTCTAAATTGCACCAGAGGCCTCTCCAGACCTTAGAACAGCCCAAGCGATTCAGAGGGCAATGGTGGTTTAAAGCTACCATACTCGCCGAGCTCCCTGAGCTGCAAGTTCTGTGCTGTGCCTCTTAATGGTGCCATACAGAATCTCAGCCTAAAAGCCCTTACTTGATTTTCTAATGTGAAAGTATTAATACTGGGCCTTATTTTTTCTCTCAGTTACACCACTGAAAATCAGAAGTAACTCCACTGATCTCAGTAGTGTTACACAGGAATAAATAAGAGGAGAACCAAGTATTTTTTAATGGGAAATTGCACAAGCTGCAATGAAAACACTTTTTCAAACTGCCCTCTAAGGCAGTACATGATTTTTTTAAAAAAACCCATAAAATCAATATTTACCAACTGATCATAGTTAGGTATCTGATGCACCTCTATCATAGGCAAAAACAGTGGTACCTCAGATACCGCTATGTTGTAACTGGTGGTAAATGTTCTTTGTGGGAGGAGGTGCCGACTGCTTTTTAAGTTAGGTAGTTACATTTTTAATCATTCTAAAACTCAACACCTCCTTGGCTTAGTGGCACTCCCAGGATGATGCATTTTGACCATAGTTTTTTTAGGGTGAAATCTTGGCTCTATTGAAGTCAGTGACAAAACTCCAGTTGATTCAATAGGGTCCAGAACCAGAAGAGTTGTACATTTGTGCCTCTCACTACTTCTACTTCTTCTTCTTCTTTCTTCTTCTTTTTTTTTTTTAAAAATAAGCAACTATTTTCTCTTCCTGTCTGTTTCCAGAGCCTCCCTATCTCTTCTTTTTGTCCTCTCTCTTCCAAATTTTACTTTTCTCTTTTTTCCATGGTTCACTTTTTCATCTCCTGGCTGCTGTCTCCTTTTTGAGGCATATTTTTGATACTAAAAAATGTTGCTGCTACTAAATGTGGGTCTGTGTGTCCAACACTTATGTTAGTGAGTGTTTTCTTACATGAATAATCCTATAGAAGCCAGTGTTACTCACATGAGTAAAGGCTCACTGATGTAAATAAGGATTGAACATTTAGATCCTGAATGCCGTCATTGCTTAGATATACTACTTGCTGTACAACCATCGCTGGACTGTGTTAGCCTGATGCCATGATGATTTGTTACCTTTTTTCTCTCCATTCTTTCTACTTTCTAATATTAAGCTCATTTAAAGATATAGTGCTTATATGGAATTTGAAAAGGTTCACACCATCAGGAGATCTTGAAACTAGGAGGTTTGAATTAATTTGAAATGGATTCTTACCATTCCTAGAATTAAGCACTTTTAAAAATGGTTTAAAGAAACATTTTAATGTAGGTGACAGTTATGGAGCTTAAATTCCTTTGTATGCTAAGATATCAGAAATTTCTATTAAACAGTCTTTTAAGAAAAGGCCGTTTCCAGTCAGGTTGCTATGCTAAACACAACAAGAGACAGGAAATCATTACTTTTTGGGTCTCTTTTCCTAATAGTAAGTAATGCAGATTTCCCCTAAACTCCTTGACATCAATCATCTGCATCATGAATGATATATGCTTCTCTCACCCAACTTGAACTTTAAGGATCTGATCCTCAGATGGCTTAAATCAGTGTAAACTAATGGAGCTATATTGATTTATACTGCTGAGGATATGGCCAAAAAATGCCACTGGCAACACAATCAATGTCAAAGCAAATTGTGAGGCTGCAGACTTCTGTGCTGCTCTCTTGGCCATGAGTTTCAAAATGTTGGCAGTCCATTAGAAAGCTTTCATTTAATTGCCATTGCCAAGTGAAGGTATTAATTTGATTCTGGCATTAATTTGATTCTGGACCAGATCTCACATGGTATCCTGAAACAGAGGCATCAGAGTGTTGTCTTACTAGAGTTCGTTCTACTGCAGGTACACCAGAATGGGAGTCTGATACTGGTTTGTCATACTGCTGTACTGCGTTTGACCTCCTTAATATTATTTACCTGGGACTTGTGACTAGAAAGAAGTGTAAATCTCTAAGAGGTTTGGTCTAAGAGGTTGACCAAAGTTTTCAGTGGTGTTTTTTTTTTTTTTTTTTTTAAGTTTCCAGGTACTACTTAGTATTTACTGCACTGCTACTTCAGGATAGTGAAGAAAAATTAAGAAAACCTTGCAAAATTCAGAGCATTACTTCTTAAAGGATTTTATTTATTTACTTCCTTAGACAAATTATTCCATTTATCAGCAGAACTGATGTTTCAGCCACACTAACCTTCCTTACGGCTCAGCCTTACCAACAGATTTGAATTACAGTTTAAATAAAACAGTTTATATTCAGTGCAATCCCACAACAATGCTGGATTCTCCTGTGGTGACATCAATCCAGGGCTGATTAAAAAAAAAAAATCAGCAATACCCCTGGGTCCAACAACTAACGTCTCTTTCGACAGTTGTTAAAAGACTGAAGATCCTTGCGTTGTATTTTTATAATCTAGGGGAGATTTTAAAGCAAATGGAAACTGTTTACTCCTCTAAAACAGAAAATTAAATTAGAACTATTTCTTGTCGTTAGAAAGTAGGATTAATGATATGAAGAAAAGAGAGGCTGTGTAGGCTGTTACCAAGGAATTCTTACATCTTCAAAGTAGGTAATTAGTCTTACACAGGGTGTCCCATCTCAGTGAATGAGTATTACCATGTTGCCATATAATTAATACCTTCTCCCCCACCACCATAGTGCCTCAGTGTCTGGCATTTATATCTTATTTTGATAATGAAACCCGATTTTGCTTCCTAATGGTGGAATAATAGAATAAGAGAGGAAGGATGGTCTTGAGTTTAAGGCTAGAAGAACAGGTGATCTGGCTTCTATTCTAAACTCTGCCACGGACTTCCTGTGTGACCTTGGGCTAGGGTTGCCAATTTTGGTTGGATATATTCCCGGAGATTTCATCACATGACAATCTTTAATTCCTGGAGACTCCAGGCCAATTCTGGAGAGTCGGCAACCCTACCTTGGACAAGTTATTAACTGTGCCTCAGTTAACTTCTCCATTTGTAAAATGGCATATTAATATTTGTTTATCTCACATGGTGAGTATTTCACAGGGTATTGTGAGGCTTGATTCTTTACTATTTTAAAGTATGTTGAAATATTTTGATGGTAAGTGCTATAGAAATGCAACTTATTATTATTATTATTATTTTATTATATACTGTTTTATGTGAACCATATGTATATTGTGTATCTAGAATCCTAAAGATTCATAAGGAACAAAAATAAGCAAATGATTGCAATAGGCATAACAGATCTAACAAAAAACTGTTTATATTTTGCTGAAACAATCGTCTTCCCATAGTTTGACTTTTTAAAAATTCCTTTGTTTTAGAGCTGTTGTAATGGATAATTTACTTAATTTGTAATGGATAACTTATTCAATTAAGTTCCTCTCCCTCCCCCCCCGTTCACAAATTGTGAACCAGTGAGAAACAAATTGTCCATGACCAGTTCACAATTTTCTTATAAGTAGTTATTTATAGTATTCACTGAATAATTCTGGTGAATAATCTCTTGGTTTGTAACTTCTTTGTGAATGGTTGATAATGAATATGCAATCTAAAACTGAAGCTGTTTAGATTGTACACATGGAGTATGTTTTTTTCCCACTTGGATGAGTGTAACTCAAATTATTTTAATTTTTTAAATCAACTTTTGTGAATATTGTCCAATATTTGGTTAAGATTCACTGTTTGCTAGATTCAGTCATTTGCTAGAATAGTCATGGAGAGCCACACAACGAAGGTCTGACTAAGATTGGAAACATTGGAGTACTTTTTTCATAAAGATTTTATTTTGTGGATAATCGATTGTATTAGTTTGTAGACATCAATAATGTTTCTAAAACATGTTTAACTGTTTGCAGCTTTTTACTTTCGAAGGGTAGGTTATAATTTTGTTTGTTTCAAAGGAATATAATTTTTCTGAGTTTTTTCCCATTGACTTGAATAGGTTTTGGATTGGGCTCTGAGTGATTATCTAGTCTCTTACAGATTTGAGTGCTTTGTAGCAGGCAGCTGGATTAATATTTCAAGTGTTAAATATCAGAGGGGTAGCTGTGTTAGTCTGTATCCACAAAAACAACGAGGAGTCCGGTGGCACCTTAAAGACTAACAGATTAATTTGGGCATAAGCTTTTGTGGGTAAAAAAACCCTACTTCTTCAGATGCATGGAGTGAAAATTACAGATGCAGGCATAAATTCACATGTCAGTATATTTATGCCTGCATCTGTATTTCCTTTGTGTATTGACTGAGTAAAAACTTCAGGATTTGGCCCACACTCTGGTCTTTTGCCATGAAATCTAGTCCCAATAGAGTGGTGCATGATCTGAATTAATAATATTCCCAATATCAGTAATGCATCATGCATTTTCTGCAAGTTCCTAAGTATTAAGAAGATGAATATGATATCATCTTGGGTGAGGATTCAATATAATTTATAGGCTCTGCTGTTGCGTGTTGTTCCAAATATTACAACTACCAATTTCCTGATTGTTCTGTAGCTTTAGCAGTGATAGGTTTATTTGAAAAAGATGTCATCTAATTTTCCATCAATATAACAGCTTAAGTGTACATTGCTTACTGTGTAGCTCTTTGCTGAGAAAACCCAGCTAGTTTTGTAAAGTCATTATCGTTTTTCTGGTATATGTTTGGGACATAAACATTGGACAGTATAAATGGGATCACCTCAGTTATTCCTTCAGTTGCCAGTCATTTGTAAGAAGATGTAACATAAGTTTCTTCATATTTCCATCTTCTCTCTCCCTCACACCCCCTGCAATGCCAAGCTTATCTCATATAGAGCTGAGGATCTAACCTATTTTTACATTCTTGGTAATATACAGCAATCTGGAGAAATGGTGGTTTAGAGTCATACGATAAGGCGTTAGCTGCAGTTTGGGCAGGGATTGGGCACAAATGTAATTAACAGGTGTCCCTTTGATGCCAAGAATAGTGGTTAAGTGGTGTGCTGTACCTAGAAGACAGTTGCCAACTTTGATGAGGTAAATAAGCACCCCGACTTTCACAATAAACCCCAAATCAAGCTAATCCCATTTCAAAACAAGGCCAAAACAAGCCAACCCCTAAGAACCCCAGCACTCTGTGTGACTAGATCCCCCTGGTGTACAGTCTGGGACTGTGGTGGGCCCGCTGTGCACCTCTGACTCTCTCCCTCGCCCTTGCCCCTGCTTGCCCACCCTTCCCCTGCTTTCCAGGAGCCGATCAAAAAAAAGAAGCAACAAGCTACAAGCCCAATAAGCTACAAGCCAAAATGATAGAAAAGGCCTAAAAATTAACAAGCACAGGCCGTATCTTCCTCTCTTTCTCTGGCTTTAGCTCAAAGAGGGGCCTAGGGACTGGAATAGCGAGCGAGACCTAGGAATCAAGGACAGGACATGTATCTAGTCTCACATTAAATCATGTTAACTATTTACTAATTAGTCCGCTTGGCATAAAAGTATATGCAGCTGTTTTCTCATGTATCCTTAAAAATATGTAATACCAAAGGTCAAGGTATGTACCCCATATTCCCTTCTAAATGATAAATGTATCCGCAACAGATGTGTCCTATATCCCCCTCCCCAAAATTATGTATCCTGTGTGACCTGTTATCTATAGGTTAGTATAATGACGTATACTAAAGTTGTTTGTTACTGATTATAAAAGGGGCTCATGTCGCCCATGTAAAGTGTGCTCTTCTCTGGCATTAGTCGAGAAGAAACACCCGCTCAGCTGAACGAAAATAAAGGTGTGGTACCCGTCTTCTTGTTCTCCGTGCCTCCTTGGTGGAATTGGGTAAGCTCCAGGGGGAAACGGGCCCTATTTGGCTAACAATTGGCGACTCCGCCGGGACTTCTCTCCCTGTAGAGGACGCTGACCGGCGGCCGAGGGCGATTCTGAGGAGTGGCCACCTCGAGCTATTGGTTTGCTCGGGCCTTGGGTCGTCACAATCGGCCGGGGCGGCTGCGTCCTCTCTCAAGAGAACTCCTAACGACACGGAGGCGAGACGGTGCCAGAAGACGGGGAAGGTCCAACAGCCGGACGCGGCCACTCCGGGCGGTAAGTGCGTTTTACCTTTTGGGTTTAAAGGATATAACGCCCCCGCAGTGTGATTGGACCTCATAGGTAACCCCGGTGTGGGAAGGTATTGTGGTTGCTTAAAGGTTATGTTAAGCAAGCCAGGCAGTTAATGAATAATACCATTAATTTCACGAGCCCGTGGGCTGTACTGGATAATTACTGGGATATAGAGCAGCCCCAGGGCTTGTTGTTGTTTTTGGGGGGAGTATTGTTTTTCTTTATATTGATGATGTATTGGAGGCCAAAATTATGATAACCAGGTCTAGGACTTAAACCGACTCCAGCCGCCCTGAGACTCCTGCGAGGGGAAACCCCGTGACCAGGATATCTTAATCGCAAGGGGGGTCGGTCGAACCCGTGACCAGGTTTTAACTGCACACAAGCATAATGGGGTCCGGACAAAGCATCTATGCTGGGACGCCCTTAGAATGTATGTTAAATAATTGGAAGGCGTTTAGACGTCAAGCTGATTATGGAATGCCATTATGTAAGGATGCTTTGATAAAATTCTGCACTGTAGAGTGGCCAACATTTGGGGTGGGGTGGCCCGCTGGGGGAACATTGAAGTTGAAAATTGTAGAAGCTGTGCATAACGTTGTAACTAGGGATGGACATTGGGACCAGTACCCCTATATAGATATCTGGCAGGATCTTACGGCTAATCCTCCCCCCTGGTTGCAAGAGTGTAGAGCCCAAGCCATTAGGGCCTTAATGGCTCAGACCCCGGGTCAGCGTCAGGGTCGTCCCCCCGTGAAAAGACCCTGTCCACCAGCCATGATTCCTACCGCCCCTGATCCTATGCCCCCTCCCCCAGTGTATCCTGGCCTCCCGGCCTCCCCGGCACAGCCCCTCGTAGTGGCCACCCCAGAAGACAGCCCACCCCGCGATTCAATGACCCCAGGAGATAACTTGGAGGACAGTAGCGGGGAGGGCGGTAGTAGTCAATCTACAGATTCGGTAGCAAACCACACGAGGAATAAAAGTAAATGGCAAGTGAAAGGCAATCCGGGGGACATAAAATTTGCTATCACCAAGAGCCCCGTGGTAAATAAAAACACAGCCGAAATAGACCCGACGCTTGAACTGCCCCTAAGGGAAACTGTGGGTCCTACTGGTGACCTCACTATGATATATGTTCCCTTCACTACAAGTGACTTGTATAATTGGAAGCACCAGAACCCCTCATTCTCAGAGGACCCCGCCCCGTTAACAGCAGTTTTCGAGACTTTGGTCTCGGCCCATAACCCTACTTGGGGCGACATGAAAATCGCTCTCAACACCCTGCTAACTGCAGAGGAGAGGCGTTTAGTCTTTTCAAAGGCCAAGGAGGGACTGGTAGCAGGAGGAGTGGACGCAGCTGACGTACCCACTATGCTCCCTGAGACTGCGCCCAATTGGCCACATACAGATGCAGAAAATCGAGGTTACCACCACAGATATGCCTTAGCTATAGTACAAGGGATGAAACGTTGTATTAGAAAGACCCCAAATTGGGCTAAGCTGTACAATATTCGGCAGGAAAAGAATGAGAACCCAGCCGCTTTCTACGAGCGCCTGTGTAACACTTGTAAAAGATACACAGACCTAGACCCAGAGGATGTCAATGGAAAGCGAGTGCTCATTCCCCTTTTCATCGGGCAGTCCTATGAGGACATTCGAAAAAAATTACAAAAAATAGACGGGGCATCGGGTAAAAATATAGAGGAGCTCTTGGAGATTGCACTAAAAATTTATGATCGCAGGGATGATGAAGAAAGGAAAAAGGGGGCCCGCCTACTGGCAATGGCCCTGAAGGGGGAAAGTGGGAAAGGGGGGGCCAACACTAAGGGACAAACAGGAGTGCAGGAGAAGGGAAGAGGCTCCCGTTTGGGACGGAATCAGTGTGCTATTTGTAAGGAAGAGGGACACTGGAAGAATGAGTGCCCCCAGCGACATAACAGGAGGGAGGGAAGCAGGAATAGGACTCCACCTGCGCCCGTTTTCTATAACGCGGCGCACGGAGAGTCGGCTGTATAGGGAGGCCGAGGGACCCAGCGGCCTCTCCTAGCGGCACAACCCGCTGGTCTGGATCCCACGGTTATAATTGAGGTAGGGGGCCGCCCAATTGAAGCCCTGATTGATACAGGAGCTGCCCTCAGCTTGCTTCCCCTTGCAGAGGCTCCCCGGGGGAGGGCTCAAGGGTGGGCTGTAGTTCAAGGGATAGAAGGACAAAGTGTAAAATTGGAAAAATCTCTTCCTCTCCTAGTAAAAGTAGGAGACTGTCATATATCCCACCAATTCGTTTGTAGCCCCTCCTGTCCCATTGCGCTGCTAGGACGAGACCTGCTTACTAAACTGCAAGCGGAAATCTCGTTCAACAATAATGGGACTCTGGAGGTTAGGCTCCCTAAACAACAAATTTCCAACTATCAAATGGCCCTTTTAAATGTTAAAAATCCTCCCCCAGCACGGCAGGAAAGCGAGAAGAATCAACTGTCAGGGGTTAACCCTGAGGTCTGGGCTGAGGAGGGAGGTTTTGCTCGGGCTCGAAATGCTTTGCCAGTACACATTTCCCTTAAGGAGGGAAGCCGTCCAGTCCGAATTCGACAATACCCCCTTAAGTTAACCACTCGGATCGGACTTAAACCTTTAATTCAAAAGTTTTTGCAGTGCGGGTGGTTAAGGGAAGGCACTTCCCCATATAATACTCCAATAATGGGAGTGCCTAAGCCTAATGGGCAATATCGATTAGTCCAGGACCTGAGGCAGGTTAATAAGTTGATAGAAGCTCCCTATCCAGTTGTCCCAAACCCCCATACTATTTTGAGCCAAGTCCCCAAGAGTCACGGGTGGTTCTCTGTGATAGATTTAAAAGATGCTTTCTTTTCCATACCCCTAGATCAAGAGTCCCAGAAACTGTTTGCCTTTGAATGGGAAGATCCAGATACCCATTACAAGGCTCAGTATCTCTGGACTGTTGTCCCCCAGGGACTGACTTGTGCACCCGAGATCTTTGGCAGCCAGCTAAAAAGAGACCTGGCCCCGTTCCTAGCTGCACATCTCTCATGTAACATAGTTCAATACTGTGACGATTTACTCCTAAGTACTGAAACAGAGACTACTTGTAAGGAGCATACAATAGAGCTCCTTAACTTTCTTGGAGCTCAGGGATACAAGGTCTCTAGGGAAAAAGCCCAATTGGTCAAACAACAGGTTACTTTTCTTGGATATCATCTTTGGCAGGGACGTCGTAGCCTAGGTAAGGATAGGATTCAGGCAATACTTGAAAGCCCTCAACCCCGAAATCCCAGAGAGCTAAGGGCTTTTCTGGGACTGACCGGTTTTTGCCGGCTCTGGATCCCCGACTATGGAGGAAAGGCTAAACCATTATATGAGTCCCTCACTAAGGAGGGTTTGCTTAACTGGGAATGGACTAAAGAAAAAGAAAAAGCATTTCAAGAGCTTAAAGAAGCCTTGGTTCAGCCTCCTGCACTGGCTCTTCCGGATCCCCGAAAGCCGTTCACTCTATATGTTCATGAAAGAAAAGGGGTGGCATCCGGGGTTCTGTGCCAAAGGTCGGGACCGGCCTGGCAACCTGTGGGTTATTACTCCAAGGTGTTGGACCCAGTTGCCAAGGGCTGGCCAGCCTGTTTACGAGCCGTAGCTGCAACTGCTCTTCTTGTACAGGAGGCTGAGAAACTAACCTTGGGTGGGGACACTGAAGTTGTGGTACCCCATGGAATACCCCAGGTATTGGGAACAGGAGCCGGGGAAAAACATTTAAACCCCAGTAGGCATACTAGATATGAGGTGGGACTTTTGCTGGCCCCTAACCTAACTTTTAAAACAGTTAGTTCCCTTAATCCAGCTACTTTACTGCCAAATCCCCAAGTCCCTTATGGGGCTAGTCCCACCCATGATTGTATTGAAGTTTTACAACAAGAGACTAAACCTCGTCCTGATCTTTCAGATTTACCCTGGCCCAACCCTGATATTGAAATGTATGTAGATGGATCTAGTTATGTAGAAGATGGTAAGCGATTTACAGGAGCAGCCGTCATAGTGAAAGAGGGAGAAGTGTACAAGTTTAAGCTTAGCCCCAACCTATCTGCCCAGGCGGCGGAATTGGTGGCTCTTATTGAGGCGCTCCAAAGGGGAATTGGAAAGACTATTAACGTATACACTGACAGTCGTTATGCATACATGGTGGTGCATGCCCACGGAACTCTATGGAAAGAAAGGGGTTTTATTACAGCCTCAGGCCAAAGAATAGCCCATGGGGCTCTTATTAAGACACTACTTGAGGCCCTGATGCTTCCCCTCCGGGTTGCAGTGATACATGTGCGTGCACATGGGAGGGCCCCTGATACTGACCAGCGAAAGTATAATCGATTCGCTGATCAAGCCGCGAAAGAAGCCGCACGAGAAGGGGCCATATGGCTCCTTTGGGTCCAAAATACAGAAGCCAAAACCCCGGATCCCCACTATACAGCAGAGGAAGTATCCCACGCCCAGGCGGCAGGGGCCCAATTAACTCCCACTAGGTGGTGGAGATTGCCAGGAGGGGAAATCTTTGTACCTAGACCAGTACTTCAGGAGATTCTCCTATCCCTACACAAGGAGGGACATTTGGGATCAGGAGCCATGGTCGACTTAATCAGCCGATCTATTCGGGGATTGGGTGCACATATGGAAGCCCAAAGAATTGTAAATAACTGTTCTGTTTGTCAGCGAACAAACCAAAAGGGGTGCGGTCCGCCTGCCCCAATGGGAGGTCGGCCCTGGGCTGCCTACCCTTTTCAGAGATGGCAAGTGGACTTTGCTGAAGTCCCCCTTTGTAGGGGTTATAAGTACTTGCTTGTCTTTGTTGATCAATTGACTGGATGGGTGGAGTGCTACCCTACACGACATTGTCAGGCGCGAGCCGTTACCAAGGCTCTGTTACATGAAATACTTCCCCGCTTCCACCTCCCGGAGGTGATTGAATCGGACCGAGGAAGTCATTTTATCTCCCAAGTGGTTCAGCAGGTGTCACGAGCCCTTGGGATCCAATGGAAATTACACACGCCCTGGAGACCACAAAGCTCGGGCCAAGTGGAAAGAATGAATAGGACTCTTAAAGACACTCTTACAAAACTGTGCATAGAATCTGGGTTAAAGTGGCCTGATGCCCTACCACTTGCCCTTACTCGCATTCGGAGGGCCCCACGTAAGGGTTTAAAACTTTCACCCTTCGAACTGGTCTTTGGGTTTCCTCCCCGAGTACTCATCCCGGGATACCGAGAGGACATAAACTGGGAAGTAGGAAATGACTCTTTATGGAAACAGGTATCTGCGCTACAATCTGTTTTGTTACAGTTACATCGATACGCAGCACCTTTCCAGACTCTCCCTTTGGAACAACCGGTGCATTCCTTCCAGATCGGTGATCAGGTCCTTGTTAAAAAGTGGAAACGTGATCCACTCACATCGAGGTGGGACGGTCCGCATACTGTATCGCTCATCAGCCAGGCCGCTGTTAAGGTCCTTGGAAGCGACAAATGGACACATCATTCCCGAGTAAAGCGGTTCCTGAGCCCGGATCCAGAGGACAGTCTAACTGAGGAGGACACCAGCCCTCTGTCCTCTCCGGCTCCGGAAGCCCGGAGTGACACAGGCGAAGACTCTACCTGGGAGTATCAAGAATTGGAAGGACTAAAAGGACTGTTTAAAAGACAGAAACAATGAAACCATCCTTTGTATTTCTGGTCTGTATGTTTACTTATGCATATAATTGGGAAAATAGCTTTCTGCAACTAGGGGAATTAATAGCAGACTCTTTTAACCTTACTAATTGCTGGGTATGTGGCGGTCCGGGAGAATTAAATGAATGGCCCTGGGTAGCTCAGCCAGTACAGCCTAAGTGGTGGCTAAGTAGCTTAAGCATAGTACATAAGGGAACAGGAAGGTGGACTGAGAACCAGGGCCCCTGGCGACTCTATGCTGCTGGAGTAGGTGTCTTTTGTCTTAATCGAACGAGACATGAGGGAAAATATATGGGGGAAAGCAAATGTGAATGGACCCTATCCTTGGGCTTTGATTGCTGGGATCCCCACTGTCGCCCATATGACTGTTTAAAGTACCAAGGGCGATGGAACCTTACCCATGTAAAGCTGACTAACAATAGCTGGGTAAAGTGTTCCTACTGGCGTCACAGGGGTGCTGGCTGTAAAGCAGTGGGATTAGATGGGTACTTTGATGCCCTCTTCCTAAGCTGCCAGCGGGACAATACCACTGACAAAAATCATGTGGTACGGTGGTATCAATGGGCGTGGCAACACCGTAATGGAACCCGGGTTACCCATTTTCGACAATTTTGGGCTAGTACTAATAACCCGAGATTTGGTTGTAACTGTGTATGGAAGGCAGGAGCTGGAGCATGGAAATGCGACTACTGTAACCCAAATGTAGACAACTTCCTGGGGGGACCTATAGAATCAGGCAACGCTCTCTATTACGAAGAGCCGGGTCCCGCCGATTCTCCCGAGACCTGGGATGGCCCCTTTGCTAATGGAGTCTGGGCGTTGAAAGGTCACTATTGGATCTGCGGATTTTATGCTTATCGGAGGTTGCCTCCAAATTGGTCAGGAATATGTTATATAGGATATATTAGACCTTTATTCTTTCTTTTACCTCAAGCCCAAGGAAGTAAATTGAGAATTAAAGTGTATGATGATTTGGTTAGGGAAAAACGGTCTTTAGACTCCACTTTAACCGCTGGAAGTTCCCAAAATTGGGGAGCTCAAGAATGGCCCCCTGAAAGAATTATTAAACATTATGGACCGGCCACCTGGAATCCCAGTGAACTGGTAACCGGGGCCAGGGAACCAATTTACAATCTAAATCGAATTATTAGGCTCCAGGCTATTTTGGAAATAGTAACCAATCAGACGGCCGCAGCACTGGATCTCTTGGCCGATCAATCAACTCAAATGAGACATGCAATTCTCCAGCATCATATAGCTCTTGACTATTTGTTAGCAGAGGAAGGGGGACTCTGTGCAAAATTGAATGAATCTAACTGCTGCTTACAAATAGACGACAATGGCCAGGCAGTGAAACAGTTAACCAAAGAAATGAGAAAAATAACCCATGTCCCAGTACAGACCTGGAACGGTTGGGACACGGATTGGTTTACCTCCTGGCTACCGCAATGGGGATGGTTACGGAAAGGTTTCCTCCTTTTTATACTCTTTATTACCATCCTATTAACAATTGCTTGCTTTGCCCCATGCTTAATTGCAATGATTCGCAAGCTGGCTGGTCAAGTTACATACCAGCAAATGATGATCTTGTATAAACCTGAAGGGACTGAGGCGCAAAGCCCATAAGCTCTTAAAATGTTTTTAAGGGGGGGAGCTTGATAGAAAAGGCCTAAAAATTAACAAGCACAGGCCGTATCTTCCTCTCTTTCTCTGGCTTTAGCTCAAAGAGGGGCCTAGGGACTGGAATAGCGAGCGAGACCTAGGAATCAAGGACAGGACATGTATCTAGTCTCACATTAAATCATGTTAACTATTTACTAATTAGTCCGCTTGGCATAAAAGTATATGCAGCTGTTTTCTCATGTATCCTTAAAAATATGTAATACCAAAGGTCAAGGTATGTACCCCATATTCCCTTCTAAATGATAAATGTATCCGCAACAGATGTGTCCTATATCCCCCTCCCCAAAATTATGTATCCTGTGTGACCTGTTATCTATAGGTTAGTATAATGACGTATACTAAAGTTGTTTGTTACTGATTATAAAAGGGGCTCATGTCGCCCATGTAAAGTGTGCTCTTCTCTGGCATTAGTCGAGAAGAAACACCCGCTCAGCTGAACGAAAATAAAGGTGTGGTACCCGTCTTCTTGTTCTCCGTGCCTCCTTGGTGGAATTGGGTAAGCTCCAGGGGGAAACGGGCCCTATTTGGCTAACAAAAACTAGCCAACAAGCAACTCACAAGCCAATTAAGCCACAAACAAGCCCAATTTCTGCATTTTTTCCCACGGGTTTGGCATGTCTGCTAGAAGATGTGTTCCTTCTGATCGTATGTTTTTCCTGCTTTCAGTGCTGATGGTTCCCTGGGATGATGACTGTTGCACATTCTGCTCTCACCTCCTGTCTGTTCTGTTTTTTGGAACATCATGTTGTGAAAGTGTGTTTGTACTCTAAAAAGTGACTGTGTAAAAGTGTCACCTTGTGTTAAACAGATTTGATTTCAGTGTGTATTCAGAAATCAAATCTGTTGCATTCAGTGAGAAACATAAGTTTTGCTACTTCTGACTCATGTTAATTCTCCAGAGCCAACACATTTAAGAAGGTTGAACTGGATCATGTTCTTTTCTGTGTACCACCAAGAGAGTTGTTTAAGAAATTCTAATCAGTTACAGTGAGGCAATGCTGCTGCACTGGAGGCATTGAGGATATAATTTGAGGAAAATGGGGTGAAAATGGGGTATAATTTGGCCTACAGAATATTTATTACTGGCAATGATGCCTGAGAATGTAAGATCCATAGTTGACTCCCAGAGCCCAGCTTCAGTTTGCTGGGATAGGAGTTAAAAAAATTATCTCTTTATTTGTAAAATGAATGCATTCAATATGGAAACTCATGATAAATGAATCACGTTATTCCATAATGCCATTCTTAGAGTAACTTTTTAGAATAGAATTGTACATTAAAATCAGCTACTTTGTCTAGAAGCTCAATGTTTGCTGCTTTAGACTGATTTTGGAAAAACTGGATGATTAGTTCTGGTTATGGAGAATCTTAGAGGTCTATGAATGTTTCATGATAAGTTTATAATTGTAACGATTTGGGTAATTTTGTCTCTACAATTTATGAATTCTGGCTGATATTATAAAAACTGCTGTATCATGGAATGCCTGTATCCAACATGGGCTGACAGACCTGCAGCATGTACATACCAGACTAGGGACAGCAGAGAGTACTTAACTTTAATGACTATACTCTGACTTATCATAAGAACATAAGAATGGCCATACTGAGTCAGACCTTTGGCCATCTAACCCAGTATCATGTCTTCTGACAGTGGTCAGTGCCAGATGCTTCAGGGGGGAATGAGCAGAACATGGCAACTATCAAAAGAGCCACCTCTATTGTCCAGCTCCAACTTCTGGCAGTCAGAGTCTTAGGGACACCCAGAGCATTGGGTTGTTCCCAATTAGCCTCTGATAGACCTATCCTCCATGAATTTATCTAATTTTTTTTTGAACCCAGTTATACTTTTGGCCTTCACAATGTTCCCTGGCACTGAGTTCCACAGGTTGACTGTGCATTGCGTGATGAAGTTTTTCCTTATATTTGTTTTAAACTTGCTGCCTAATAATTTCATTGAGTGACCCCTGGTTCTTGTGTTATGTGAAGGGGATAGTAACAGTTCCCTATTCACTTTCTCCATAGAATTTGTAGACCTCTATCATATCCCCACTTAGTCATCTCTTTTCTAGGCTGAACAGTCCCACTCTTTTTAATGTCTTCTCACAGGAAGCTGTTCCCTACACCTAATCATTGACTGGAACTGTGTCAGTGATGTTTGTGTTGTCTGATATGGGCCTTCTGATATCTTCATGCAGAGTCGGCAGAATAATGATAATCTTTGAGATCTGGCTGGGCTGGGGATTTAGATATTTGAATATCTTAGTTTTCAGATTATGAACAAATCTTTTAAAACTTTCCTATGTGAGCTCCTCTTACATAACACTTAAAATGTGGATTCATTTTTGGTCCTGATCTTGCACTGAGATCTGCTAATATGGACCCTTACTGCTACTCAGAGTTCCATTAACTTTGGGGCTCTGTGCTTATAACTTTAACCGAGGCATAACAAATCAACTGTCTGGGAACATTCAGCATATGAGAGTAAAATATGTGGTGTATGTTTATTCATTATGTGCACTATCCTTCCCCTCACTCCACTAAAGGCTAATACTTTAAGCAGTCAGAATGCTGTGTTGGTTGTATTCATTCAGGAAGTGTGCAGTGGTTATTAAAGTATATAAGAATCAAACAACTTATTTCCAACAAGTAAGGTATTTGCTATAATGTTTTATATACATTGGGCTTCTCCTCTCCCTTTCCTGCCACTTCCAACCCATCCCTCCTCCGTTCTTTCACCTCTTTTGAACAGCACTGCATCTGACTCTTGTCTCCTATGCTCCTCACTTTTGCTGTGCAATCTACCATCCAGCTCCTCCCTATCAGCTTTACTCTCTAATTTCAACTCCTGTTTCTCTCTCTCTCTCTCTCTCTCTCTCTCTCTCTCTCTCTCTCCCTTTTCTCAGAATCTTCCACACTCATCCTCAGTGACTTAGCTTCATGTTCCCAAGTCCTCATCTCTTCATTCAATCTGTATGCTTATATCCATTCAGAATGTTGATAAGATGCTTTATTTAGCCCAGCACTTTGACCATGTCACCCCTTTTTTTGCATCCCTTTACTGGATCACCCTTCTCTATTGTATTAGAGATAAGTTTCTGATAGAACTGTAAAATCATAGAAATGTAGAGCTAAAAGAGATCTGCAAGAGGTCACCTAAGCCATCTCCTTGCACTGAGGCAGGATTAAATATTTTTTGTGTACTTGACTTCACTTACAAGGTACTCCGTGGCCTATCTCCACCCATCTATCATCTCTTATTCACTATCGAGAGGTTGATGCTGAACTACAATTGGCCCTTCATGCCAACCTCCATTGCCCATTTGTTACATTTTCAAACACTAACCTTTGTACTTTCTCCCATGCTGCCCCTCATGCTAAGGAAGATCTCCCCATAAAAATCCATAAAGCTACTTATTTATCTGCCTTCAAAACCCTCTTTAAAGCTCTCCTTTGTCATGATGCCTACAAAAAGCTTGGCAGTAATTAGGCTGTTGGTGCACTGAGACCATTGCTTACCATGCTAACTAATACTGTCTCATCGTTTCCCTCTACTCCCACCTGTAGCTATCGATTGTCTCTTGTCTTATACATAGAACGAAAGATGTGGTCCCTTCCCCAAAGAGCTTACAATCTATCTTTGTACTGCTCCTAGCACAATGGGGTCCTGGTCCATGACTGGAGCTCACAGGCACTATGGTAAGGATCGGCAACCTTTGGCACGTGACCCATCAGGGAAATCCGCTGGCGGGCTGGGCCGGTTTGTTTACCTGCAGTGTTCGCAGGTTCGGCCGATCGCAGCTCCCATTGGCTGCAGTTCACCAGTCCAGGCCAATGGGGGCTGCGGGAAGCGGCGGCCAGCACATCCCTCGGCCCACACCACTTCCCACAGCCCCCATTGGCCTGGAATGGTGAACCGCAGCCAGTGGGAACTGTGATTGGCTGAACCTGCGAACACTGTAGGTAAACAAACTGTCCCAGCCTGCCAGCGGAATTCCCTGATGGGCCGCATGCCAAAGGTTGCCGATCCCTGCACTACGGTAATACAAATAATTATTAATAATATAACCTGCTGATGTACATAATGGAAAACATCTTAACATACTACTTAAGGGACTGAGATCAGAGGTTTCTTGAAAGTAAGTCTTTTGATTTATACTTGTTAAAGTTTTGACTACCAAACAGAAGGAAAAGACCTTGGGGAACTTGGGGAGTCCTTAAACAATTTGTCTTGGAGTTAACAGCCTTTAGAATGGATTTTGCTTACAGTAGTAAGGAGCTATATTTATAATGTAGTCTCCTAGCAATTTTCTAACACAAGTGAAATACTTGCAATGTCATTGCAATATACCACATTGGGTATGTCTACACAGCACACTAAGCCTGGGCTGTAACTCAGGTTTAAGCCTAAGCCACCCTTCCCTCCACACACAGATCAGTCTGACTTGGGCCAGGAGCCCTTCTGGATTTGGGCCCTGAGATCCTGCTAGGGGGCTGGTCAGAGCCCAAATCCCACTGTGACATGGGTCAAAGCCCAGGCATTTTGCACTGTGGATGCAACTCAAGTCTGGGATGCCAGACTCAGGTCTGGAGAGTCCACTAACCCTATCCCACACCCTTCTAGGTCTGTGCTTCCAAGTCCTTCCATCCCCAAACTTCCAAAGGAATGCTGAGGAACTGGAATCAGCTTCCTGGTTCAACGTCAGCAATTTTCATGGCATTTACTCCTTTATTTACACATGGACTGCTCAATTGGAAACACAATCAGCCCTCCTAGGTATTAGCATAGCCAGCACTAAGAAGAACTCCTGCATCAAGCACTCTGCTAGCTGTCCAGATTCTGGTTAACCTCTAGTGTGAGGTTAACCAGAATGAAGCAACACATTCAACTTCAGCAAGAGCACAAGAAATAATTGTGTCTTCAAAACTATATCTGAGCAGCTGTCAGCACTAGGGAATCGACCGCAGAACAATGTAGAGAATAAAGCAAGAGGTTGAAGACAGACTACTGCAATGTCAAGAATGCTAACAGCTAATGGGAACGCCCCATCTTCCTGCCTATTTTATGAGAAATTTGACTGGGTACTAGGAATTGTAGTGAGCACTGAGTTCACAGTGGTGCATGACAATCTGCTGAGCAGGGATGGCATTCTGGAGGAGAGCCAGATGAAGGACGGGAACTGGTACTGATTCTGGTACCCAAAGAGGCTATGCTACAGGAGCAGGTACAGACCATTCTGGGTCTATACTTACACACCCTGTTTGGGGACAGGTCAGTGGAGCAGATGTCTGCAGGACCATCAACAAAGCAAATGCTGGAGCTGGAGCTTTGTAAGTTTCTGCCACTATATTGTTGTTAATATATGGATGGTTGGGATTTCCAGCTTATGGCCCTATTAACAATTATCAGACACATAGATAAACATGATATGTTGGGGAAAAGTCAACACAGCTTTTGTAAAGGAAAATCACACCTCATCAATCATTTGCAATTATTTGAGGGAATCACCATGCTAACAGAGTGTTAGGAACCATTAGGAAAGGGAGAGATAATAGGACAGAAAATATAACACCACTATATAAATCCATGGTACATCTACTCCTTGAATACTGCATGCACTTCTGGTTGCCTCATATAAAAATATATGATATATTAGAATTAGAAGAAAAAAAAGAGAAGGGCAGCAAAAATGATTAGGGGTATGGAACAGCTTCCATACAAGGAGAGATTAAGAAGACAGGGATGGTTCAGTTTAGAAAAGTGACAACTAAAGGGGGGAATATGATAGAGGTCTATAAAATCACAAATGGTATGGAGGAAGTAAATAGGGAAGTGTTATTTACCCCATCATATAACACAAGATCAGGGGGTCACCCGATAAAATTAATAGGCAGCAGGTTTAAAACAAACATAAGGAAGTACTTCTTCACACAATGCACAGTCCACCTGTGGAACTTGTTGCCATGGGATGTTGTGAAGGCCAAAACAATAACTGGGTTAAAAAAATAAGTTATTTAGGTTTATAGATGGCTATTAGCCAAGATGGTCAGGGACCCTATCTCATGCTCTGTGTGTTCCTAACCTCCAACTGCCCTCTTTCTGCTCCCTGGCTCAGCCTTTTATAGTACTTGCTTTCTTCTCAGAGGTGCCCAGCTGATGAGCTGCTTATCTTATTAGCTCAGCAGGCTCCCTACAGGTGCAAGTGATCCTTTCTGTGTTTTCAAACCCAAACTACCTAAGGCCCTCATACTCTAACTATATCCAGTACACTGGGTGTTGAAAATGACCAGGGTGCTGGCTTCCCATAGGCTCAATTTGTAGCTGTTAACAGCACCCTGTCACAAAGTTACAATAATAGTGTCAGCAATAAGCAATAGTTTTAGAAGGGGCTTGCTACCATGAGTCCTTTTTTTATAAAACATAAATATGAGTCAATGAAATAAGTGAGGTTTATACAGAATTATTACTTAGCATGCAGCATACAAAGGGGGAGAAAGTGTTTTACTAAATTTATTTCTGCCAACTGAAGGCACATCACTAATTCTATCAAAGCATTGGAGACAAATTTTTGAAATGCCAAAAGATCCATCAATTACAGGTCTGGAGTAATTAATGTTGGCATATAAGGCTGCTCCTTAGTGTTCCTCAGCAAGAAAACAAAGGAGACAAGCAGTAACTTATAAGACAGAGGACCAATTGTCATCTAGGAAAAAAAACAGAAATGGATCGATCTAAGTCATTTTAATTGACAAAGTTAACTTTCCATTCTGAGGTCATTACTTAGTTTTACTTCAGGCAAAAATCCCATTGAAGGCAATATGAGGTTTGCTTTAATAAGTACTGAATGAAAATCCTCATATTTAGCACAATAATAGGTAATTTCTTGGGTTCCTTAGCATTTGCACCCTAGGAACTGTGAGGCTGCTCTTCCCTACCATTGAGATGCTAAAAAATTGCTATCTAACAGCATGAGAATATAGAACAACCACATCCCTTATCTGAATAGGAGTCACTGGTCATGGGAGAGTAAGTGTTTAATTTCTTCCGCTGTTATATGAGCGGGGAGTAGATGCATCCTAGCCCTTCCCAGAAGATCCTTAGGGACTTGGAGGCAGTGGCACATAACAAACTATCTCCTTAAGAGCCTTCTGTGTGGGGAAAGAGAACATCCCGGCTCAGGAGGAGGAGGCTGGGCCAGTGGCCTCTTTGAAGGAAATAAAATTAAATAGGGAGGTTCTGGGACTGGGGGATAGAGAATGCTGGCAAAGGTTTCCTATGCAGGGGATTTAGAGTTGTGTGAAAAGCATCAGCCCAAGTCTGGAAGTTTTCCCTTTATCTGAGTTTAACAAAGGAAGTAGCACCGTAAAAACATCCCAGTTTTGGGTGAGGATTTTATAAGAACCCATTTACATAGCCCTAGGAAGAAACTGACTACTGTGGAAGTCAGGAAACACTTCTCCCATGCACAGGCCTTTACAATTGCCTTCGAGCAGTATTTATTTTGTCTTTTCCCCACTTCCCTCTGAATCACTGCATAGTGGCCAGTGCTGGAAGCAAGATACTAGATTTGATGGATGAGTGGTCTAATTTGATACAGAAAATCCTATGATTAAATTTAATTTTGTGTGGAAGTGCTACAAAAGCCGCATAAGAATAGGGCATTAAGTAGGACAGCTAGGAGAAAGAATATTGCTTTGGCTTGTGGTGTATAATGAAGATAAACTAAATATTGTGTTATGTTCTGGATTTATGCAATGTGGTATCCAGCAACGGTTTGAGAAAATGAAGGATTATTGATACACCCTTCCTGTTACTTTTTAAACAGATTGATCATAAAAGATTGCTTTTAGGACTTAAAAATGGCAAAACTCTATTTGGTGCACTCATTATTTACTTAGACAATACTTCACCTTAATCTAAGGTTATTTAGTCCCACGTGGAAGCCATACACATCATACTCTTGGTGTGTACGATTTTCCTGTGGTGGGTTTAAGTAGCTTTTTTTCCGTAAAGCCTTCACAGTGAGTAAGGCAATTGTTCGGGTTTTTTATTAGATCCTATTAGATCTACAAGTAGCTACTGTGCAAAGTGTGCACTGAAATATTATCGTGTACACTAATAACACTGAATGAATTACTGTAACACATTCAAATTACTAAAGTTAATGACCCAATGCATTAGTAGTCATAGTGAAGGCATATCTGAAGACAGTGCTCCTATTTTAATTGCAGTATTGTACAATCTGAACAAGGCTAATACTTCTCTGGAATGTCTTTAAGACGATAGCTGCCATTATATAAGTGGTAGAATACCATCTATGTCTCCTGGGCGATTTATATATTGGTAAATATTTGTATGCCTATTATATCTATCCAGCGTGTTTAAAATTGGTGCTGATAGTATCATTCTTATTCTGCCCTGGCACTAACTCTGTGGGTCAAATGATGAACAGACTTTCACACTCCTATAAGGTACAATCATCATATTCTCACTCATTGCTGTTGGTTAGTTGTCATGCTGTCTCTGGGACAGCATAGAGGCCATCAAACATGTTATATACTGATAGGATTCAAGACAAGAAGGGACCATCATCATCTAGTCTGACTTCTTACACATCACAGGCCACAGAACCTCACCCACCCACTATGGCAATAGGCCCATAACCTTTATCTTGATTTAAAGATTTCAGATTACACAGAATCCAACATTTACTCTGCTTCAAACAAGCAAGTGACCTGTGCCCCATGCTGTATAGGAAGGCAAAAAACAAAACAAAAAAACCCAACCCCCCCAGGGTCTCTGCCAGTCTGAATTGGATGAAAATTCCTTCCTGACCTCAAATCTGACCATCAGTTAGACCCTGAGAATGTGGGGAAGACCACCAGCCAGACACCTGAGAGAGAATTGTTTGTAGTAACTCAGAGCCCTCCCCGTCTAGTGTCTCGTCTCCAGCCATTGGAGATACTTGCTAATAGCAAGGTCCAACTCTGCTTGGCTTTTGGCAGTTCTCACTTTATCCCTACCCTTTATGACCTCCACGAGGTAACTTTCCTTGTTGATCCATTCCATTCCCTGTAGACTTCCTGTTTGAGATGCTTCCTTATGAATTTTTTCCCTTTG
This sequence comes from Chelydra serpentina, assembly GCA_037349315.1. NCBI lineage: Eukaryota > Metazoa > Chordata > Testudines > Chelydridae > Chelydra > Chelydra serpentina. The sequence continues at coordinate 39,099,209 of JBAIAC010000042.1, forward strand.
CTTGGGATGCTGGCTTCAGATAGCTTCTGCAACTTTGACTTAAAGTAATTCCAAGCCTTCTCCATATTCAGATCTTTGAGTTCTTCAGTCCAGTCCACTTCCCTAACTAATTCCCTCAAACCAAGGTTGTCCCCCACAACCAGTTCTTCTATGAGGTCCCCACTACTCACCAGGATCAAATCTAAAATGGAATTACCTCTTGTTGGTTCAGCAACTATTTGGTGAAGAAAATCTGTCAGCTATCACATCCAGGAAAATCTGGGCCCTACTATTATTAGTGGTACTTGTCTTCCAATCTATATCTGGAAAGTTAAAGTCTCCTACAATCGTACAATTCCCAGTAGTATTTATTTAATTAAAAACATTAAAGGGATCTCTATCCATATTCAAACTGGATCCCGGTGGTCTGTAGCATAACCTAAGCACTATATCACGGGAACCTTTAGTAGCTTTCTTCCCCCAAAGTGATTTTGACTCAAACAGACTCTCTTATCCATTCCATCACCTCTAATTTCTTTTCAGTCTACCTGATCATTAATGTACAATGCTACTCTGCCACCTTTGCCTTTATTTCTGCCTTTCCTGAACAGCACATATCCTTCAATAGCTGTACTCTAGTATTGACTACTATTCCACCATGTTTCTGTTATCCCTATAATATCTGGTTTCACTTCCTGCACCAGTAGTTCTAGTTCCTCCATTTTGTTACCCTGGCTTCTTGTATTGATGTACTAATTTAGGTGTTGGGCCATACCTAAATTATCTCTAATCTTTAATCTCCTAAAACAAATCTGGTGTGTTACGGAATAGGATGCCTGTGAGGGATAGATGTCTGTTGACATCCATCCTGCTATCAAGTTTAGGTCTTCCAGAGGGTCTTTTAAATCCTGTGTCAAAGTCCAAGATGGTAGGCATTTGGAGCAGATGTCTACACCACCTTGGAGAGTGTTGGATGACCATTTGAGAGAGTGGGACCTGTTTAGTTAGAAGATGGATCTCTTCATTTGATTTTAATTTGTCCCATTTGATTATTTTAATCAGTCAGAGATGCTTCATCTGAATGATGTCCAACTTTTTTCAGAGTTGACGGTGAGGGGACATGTTTCAGTCCCATTGGTCAGAACATTGACCACCAAAGCTTTATATATCTTCAGCTTCACACCTCTACTTATTAAGGTGTTTATTTTGCAAAAGATGTTCTTGATGAGGTGCCCCATTACTGATGATGTTTTTGCAGTGTCGGATTCAAGTTCTTTCTTGATGCCACCCATGTTATTAGCAGAGTAGAGATGGGTGAAGTCCCCAATAATTTCAACTGGGTGGTCACCCACCAAGATGCTAAAGTCCACAGCGTGCTTAAAATTACTGATCAGAAGAACTTTGTTTTTACCCCCAATTAATTTTCAGGCCAACTTTTGCCATGGAGCTTTCCAGGGCTTTACGTGCCTGAACTAGCTTGTCCATTGATTCAACAACCAGTGCTATGTCGTCAGCAAAATCAGTGTTGGTGAGGTTCTTGTCATCAAGGTATATGCCTAAAATGCATTTACTTAGTGTCCGATCAAGTATGTAGTCTATGATGCCACTGACGAGTTCTAGGTCTGCAATGCATCTTTGTGAAATGCCCGACCTAATTTGGAAGAAGGTGGTTCTTTTACAATTTACAAGAATGCAGCTTGAGCCATCATTATTAGGAAATGAAACATTCTACAGCGCTCACTCTAGTGGAGAGTCACAATGCACACTTCTGACTAGTTGTATAGGAAGTTTTTTATGGTGACACCCTCCACACAGCAGTGCTGGGAGAGTAGTAAGCATGTTCGGGATGTGGCCCATAACTTCACACACATTCTACATAGGAGTGGAAAAGCCTATTGTCTCATCTACTCTTCCCCATATCCTTCAGTACTGACTGTATGATGACTATGCGGGTTCTGAAACAACTACTGGGTCTTAGGAGTCCTTTCTTCAGTCCTGTATGCTTTTATTCAAGTTTTTCTCCTTTTGTTCAGGATTTAGCAATATTATTTAAAAATAAAGGTGATATGAGTATCCTGATGGTTCAGTATATTACACAAATAGAGAAATAAGATCAGCTTATAGCACAACAGACAGGCTATCAATTAGATATAGTGCATATAATAAGAGATGATGAAAACTATTTAATGTTATCTGTCTTAGAAGACATACTATGAAATAATGGATATGAGGCATTTCCAGTACCCAAGTCTTAGTAATATCTCTGAAGACATATATGTGCATTATGGAGTTACCCTGGGAATTATACATTTGATTAAAAAAACCTTGTAAAATGAGTGGGTTAGTGGGACTTTGACAAGACAGGCATTAATGCCAACACATTTTTTTGTGTGTTCAGATCTCACTGGAGCATCAGACCTTCCACATCTTTAATGAGAAGAAGAGGAATGAAGAGAAGGGAGGAGCAGGAACAATGTAGCTAGGCATTTAATTATACCTAACATTTTCTTAGTACTGAGATAAAACTAAACTTAGAAATACGTTTTAAAATATCCTCTCTGCTTTTCCTTTACAATTTCAATTATTTTAAAGATATTTGCCACCTGATAGAAGTATTACTATTCCTAGATGTCATATATGGCATGCTTGTGAAATAAGAAAAATGAGGCATCAATAATAATAATTAATAATATTTAACTGTTACAGCTCTCTTCATCCATTTGATCTCCAAGCAAAGGAGGTAAGTATCATTATCTTCAGTTTACAGATGGGGTAAATGTGAGTCTTAACTCATGTAAGGATCATGATTCCTGGATATTTTATACCATTTCCTTTTGGCTTGAGTCCTTACTCCTATGCAGAGCTGGAGTAAATGGGTGTTGTTGCTGGGGTTTTTGTGGCCGTTGGGTGGAGGACAGAATCTTATAACTGTGGAGTCAATGGCTGCATACCTGCTACCTGTAATCACGTTCTGCATTCCTATGACTGGAGACTATATAGTGCACAGCTCTGCAAGGCACAGGAGTATTAAACTCCCTGTGCTTCTCCATATCTTACTACTGAGCACAGCACTTTGGTTCCACTGCCCTTTGGGCCTTCCCCTCAGAGGGAAGGGCAGGATCTACCCCTGTGTCAGCAATTCATGAAAAGCTGCATTTTAAACCCAGAAAAACTGATCTCTGCAGTCTTGACTTAGGTGAACAAACAGTAAGTGCATTATATATTTTGACTCATACGGGGTTAAAATGAATATGCAAGACATGGAAACTTGCATTATCTGAGTGCATTGCTCAACTTGCAAATTTCTTTTCAGAGTAGCCTGACTCCTATCCAGAGTGAACCTTTCTTTTTCCTGACTAGTTTGTTTGATGGTGCTGTGGGCTCTCAGTCAGTTGCTTTGTGGCATCCCCCTTCCATCTTGGCTGCAAGCTTTTCAAAATTAACTAGGCTTTTGCTTTATCCTTTTCTTTCTTGTAAACCATTAAGCTTCTGTAGTGAACAGGGAAAGGGGAGTGGAGGAGGGGTAGATGTAGAACATGTTTCTATGTTTCAAATGCTTTCTCTGTCCTGTAAAGAAGCCCTCAAGAAGGATATTGTGCTATCTTGGCATAAAGTGCAGATTGATGCCTTCCTGTGAATGCTGCATTTTGTAACAGCTCCTTGATTGTTAGTTAAAGGTGTCTCTTTTCTATAGAGGTTCTGTGTGATTGGAAGCCAGCTGTGGCATGGAAGTCTCCATCGGTCATCACCTTTTTACACACAGGCTCAGATGAAACTTGGTTCCCATGATTCAGTAGTCTGAGTCAGTTTGAGAGGGCAGTGTGTGTTTGTGTGCAGCGTTTCCTGAATGAATTCTAATACTCTGTCAAAAGAATCTTGCAAATTTGTTAACAGAAAATTATCTACTTTGTACAGTGATTTCCATAGAGTGATATATAAGGAGGGCAAAAAGGCTCAGTCATACTTTTAAGACTATTATTATAAATTCCTTCTGTTGCTGTAGCAGTGTCAGGTGACAATAGTTTTCCTGTGTGGTCTGCTACGTGACGGTATCATTAGAGGTTATATGCTGGATTGGAAAAAATCAGTAAATTTTTAAAACCTGTGTATTTTTACTGTGTTTATTGTTCTTTAAAAATTATTATAAAACATTGAGATCTTGATTTTTATCCAAGCCTCAAACTGGTCTCCAGTACTGTGGGGACTCTTACTGATTAGCTGCACTTTCCAGTCAGATCATTAGGCATGTAGTGGGTGCAGCCTTGTTCTGGAAATAGTGGAAGGCATTTCTGAAAATTTAGGGCTAAATTTCTGTTAAACAGTTTACTACATTTCTAATTTATAGCATACTTAAGTTGTTTAAATCTTCGTATTCTCATTGTGCCACTTAAACTCTGCTAAACCAAGCTGACTAATTTGGAGAGTAGTCTATCCACCCTTAAGTTTATATAAAAACTTTTTATATTATTGTATTATTAGTTTTGTGCATTTTGCAGTCCTGGCAAAACTTTTTATTGAGGTAAAAAGATAATGTGCTGTCCCCAGTGTAATACAAACCTCATTTGCTACACCACATGATAGATCTTCCATCCAAATCACAAACATCTGTAAAATGAAATGCTTAAAAATTAACATTTATCAGGCCCAGTTTTGATGGCATACCCTAGATCTTTGGTCCCCTGGTGGCTGAAATTCCAGGCAGAGAGTAGTCAATGGTGCAAAATACCTGCAACCTAAACTCCACCACAGCCCAGATAGAAATCCAGTGCTTGCCTAAAAGTGGGTAACCCTAGTCACGGAATGGGCATGGCCGATGTGGAAACCACATAATCTCTTCTGGTGAAGGTTTTTATGAAGCCTGGGGAAAAGGCAATGGTGAAAATGCTACTGACCTCCCCAGAGACTGAATCTCTTAAAACCTGTGCTGGCACCTAGATATCTGCGGTAGATTATACAAACTACTGGACCAAGTCCCAGTCACTATTTCATTAAACCCACAACCTGTATCCTCTGATTAAAGCACTGAAAGAACACCAGGAATTTTGATGCTGTAGCAAACATGTAAATGCCCACCACTATCAGCCCACAGTCATCCAATGAAACAGTTATTAAACACTTTTCTGCCTTCGGTATCTACCTGTCTTGTAGAATCGTCCCTGCAGCTTCAGTCTTAGTAAAATGCAGTCACTGTTACTACCTTCTTCCTCAGATGCACTCATTATGTTGACTTAGAAGACCTCACTAGAGAGAATTTCATGCTAATTATTCCATTTCTCAAAAACAACCTGCAAGTTCTCTTCTCTTGCAATTCCACTGGAATCTCGTAAAAGGTGGCAGGAAGCGCATATATACTGTCCTCAGGAAGAGCAGCTGTTGCTAGCTCTCTATGGACCCCTGACTCTGAAGAAGGACTCCACCTGTGTAGTGACAAGATCTGAGTAAAGAAGACCCTGTTGGTAGAGGTCCTGGACGGAGGCAAGGAGTGGACTGAGGTGAAACAGACAAAATTGTTGATCTTTCTGTTAATAAATGAGATCCTCCAAAAGGGGGCACAATTTAGTATTAACAGTCTGTCTTGTCTTGTTTATTCCCTGCATGAGGGGAAATCAAGGCAGGCTTTACCCATGGTGCTATGCCTGACCACACAGGGGTGCTGCAGGATGGCCTGACTTATTACAGACACATAATCAGGGATTGGAGTCCTACCCTACATTTGAAGGTTCTATGCATTGAAATTCAAATTTTGACCCTTCTCTAGTTATAACTGATTCTATTTCTCTGGTACACTTTAGTTGCAGCTGTTGGTGTTTTCTTGATGAGATAATGAAGTCCTTCCTTTGTTGATTTCTTTATAATAACTAAACCTTCCTTGCACTTTCAAAATAAAAACAAATCAATTCCACCTGCTAGAGCTTGTTGGTTTATCAAATTATTTAATCTTTTTTTCTAACTTATCTTTTAACTGTATATGTGGCACTTCACTTTGTTACCTTATCTAACAAACTCGTGTCTTTAGAGGAGCAGCCATGAGATGTTTATCCTTCAAAGAAGAAGAGTCAAAGAGTTGTGTTCTTATGACACCAAACAGAATTGGGGCAAAAAAGAAGCTTCCTAAAAGGCCGTGCTACAGTGGGCAAGAGGAGAGAAGGTACATCATTCAGACAGTGGTCCCTTGAAACATTCTTCTAGAAGACTTAACTGTCTCTGGGAGTGGGGAGTGTACTTGAAAACAGCACTTCTTAAAAAGTGCATTCAGTGATCCCACCAGCACAGCTCTGTTAGCCTCGAGGGGGCCGGACCTCACCTTGCTCAGATATGCACCATCTGGACGTACTGGAATTGTTGACAGAGCCAGCCAACTCAACAGCCTATGCTCCCAAGTGTTCTGCAGACATATTTTGGCTGCCCTTGTAAAAGGACTCTTCTCCCTCACCCACTTTACAGGCACAAGAAGGGACTGTTGTAATTTGACCCTGGAATAAATTACAATATCTCATTCAAATGGAACCTCTGAAATGTTGTGATTCTTCAGCCACACCTAATGACAGAGATAGGAAATGGAAGGAAGGGACATGTTTTCAAAGACTAGCAACAAGGTTGAAATTATTGGGATTTTTACATTAGAAAGGATCCGAATAAGAGGGGGCATGATATAAGTATATACAGTAATGAATGGTTTAGAGACATTAGACTGGAAATTTCAGTTCTCCCTGACTCATAACACAAGAAGAAGGGACTATTCCATAAAATTAAAAGGTAGCAAATTCAAAACAGATAAAATAAATACTTTTTCTCACATTGCATAATTAATCTGTGGAATTTATTACCACAGGAAGTAGTAGAGGCCAAACACTTAACAGGATTTTAAAAGGGAGTGAATGTTTATATGGATAACAGGAATATCCAGGGTTATCATAATTTAATGAATTTTTGGAAGGGATATTAAACTAGATAAATTAATGGAGGATAGGTCCATCAATAGCTATTAGCTAGGATGGACAGGGATGGTGTTCCTAGCCTCTGGTTGCTAGAAGCTGGGAATGGGTGACAGGGGATGGATCACTTGATTACCTGTTCTGTTCATTCCCTCTGAAGCACCTGGATTTGGCCACTGTCAGAAAACAGGATACTGGGCTAGATGGACCTTTGCTCTGACCCAGTATGGCCATTCTTATGTTCTAAACCTTGTGCTTCAAGACTTAAACCAAGATATTAGAGATCAGGATGAGACCTATTCTCCCATATCTGCGTACTGTGGGATTCTTATACCCTTTTCTGGTGTAGATTACCCAACTATTGGGGGAGTGGTAAATAATGAAGAGGACTAGTCACTGTTTCAGAGTGATCTGGATCACTTGATAATCTGGGTGAAAGGAAAATATGCATTTTAATATCACTAATTGTAAATGTATATATCTAGGAACAAACAATATAGGCCATACTTACAGGACGGTGGACTCTATCTTGGCTAGCTGAGACTCTGAAAAAGATTTTGGGGTCATAGTGGGTAATCAGCAGGCTTCGAGCTCCCAATGTGATGCTGTGGCCAAAAGAACTAATGCAATCCTGGGATACATAAATGGGAATCTTGACTAGGAGTAGAAAGGTTATTTTGCCTCTGTTTTGGCATTGGTGTGACTGCAGCTGAATATTGCATCCAGGTCTGCTGTCCACAATTCAAGAAGGATGTTGATAAAATGGAGTGAGTTCAGAAAAGGACCATGAGACTTATTGAAGGATTAGAAAATGTGCTTTATAGTGATAGATTCAAAAAGCTCTTTTTATCTTAACAAAGAGAAATTTAAAGGGTGACTTTATCACAGTCTATAATTATATAATTGGGATCAAATATTTAATAATGGGCTTTTCAGTCTCCAGAGAAAGGTATAACGATCCTATGGCTGGAAGATCAAATTGGGACAAATTCAGACTGGAAACAAGGCATACATTTTTAACAGTGAAAGTAATTAATGAAGCCACTTACCAAGGGTTGTGGTGGATTCTTCATCACTGACCATTTTAAAATCAAGATTGGATGTTTTTCTGAAAAATATGCTCTAAAAATAATGTTGGGAAGTTCTGTGACCTGTGTTATACAGGAGATTGGACTAGATGGTGCCTACTGGCCTTGGAATTTGATTCTATGAATTCACTTATGCCTCTATTTTTCTAAGCTGCATGTCTCAACATTTAGATTCCATCCTCTTTCCCTGTGTGTCATCAACAGCTACATCACTGCAGAAACCCTTCAAAACGGGGCTTGCAAGTTCCTTAAAGACTACAATTCTTTTACTCTCACTGTGAGGATGAGGCTATTAAAAGCAAAGTATGTAGTTTGAAACTGATTCCACTCTTCTTCTCATCTCTCCTTCCTTCTCCTCCCACCCTTTCCTTGTTCTAATGTTATTTCCATATTTTCAGTTCAGTATCAGAATCCACTGTGCTTAGGTAGCTGGTTTCAAGGATTTTTCATTAGTTATAATTTCTTCCATTACCACAGACAAAGAAAGTACCACGTCTTTAGAGGTTGTTGTCAAGCATACCGAAAACTTGTCAATGCAGTGCAAGAGTAAGATTCTGAAAGATAATTTGTTTTCTATCCACTTATATTAAAGCAGCAAATCAAGAAAAAAAATGTAATTGCATTCATACAGTGCATTTCACTAAAAGCCAGTGTCTAATTACAGTGGCAAAAACTCAGTGGGGCCACTAGAAAGAGGAGATAAAAAATGGCTCTACACCCTTCATTTTTGAAGAGGCCTTTTGACACCAAATATGATTCATATTAAGAAGGCAACTTTCTGACAAGCTATACCTGCAATAAATGTGTCATTGATGAGTAGGTGACCTTAGTGAACATTTGTTACACTCTTCATATTCTGCCCAATTATTAATAGAAAGTGTACTTTTCTCTTTTTTTCTATACTAATTAACATTCTTCCATGTTTTAAAACTTTTATTTGACAGTGGGCATTCCAAGCAAGTTGGCAACTCAGCGTGCCTAACATAATCAGAATGACTTCAGAGGGCTGTGTTACATTCTTGGTTGATATATATAGTTTAAAAGTACAGTTTATTAAAATGGTGCTGAACTTTTACACTATATCCCCCAATTTAGCCAGAGGGTATTTTTGTTTTCCTTTGTGCATTTGTTATGTGGACCTATGATTGTGGAACAAATGTGTTGCTATAAATTAACAGGAGTGGCATATACACTTATGCTGGAAATGTAATTGATAAAACTGTTGCATAGAGTACGTTACATCAAAGTAATATATTCTTCTTTATAGCAACCATCATAAAAATCTCAATTACCTTAAATTACAACAAATGATTTTGAAATAAACCTTTGACCTGCTACCCTTGATCATTCTGCAATTAGTGCAAAGGGCAAGATTTATAGCAGCTAGTATTCTGTTATATATTATATTAGCAGTTACATTTTTCATGACTAGGTATTTTTTTTTTGGTTGTTCTTTGTTGAAGACTTATAAATACAGCTACATGTTCCCATGAATTAAGCTATGTTGGTATTTTAGGTATCTGGGATCTAAGAGTAAAATATCTATACATTCATAAACATGTTCACAATGTCCACGCCTCAAATTCTAAAATTGTTGAGATTGGAACCTGCTTTTACTTCCCCTTTTCTTTATAGATTTTCCCTGTATCCGTGGAATCAAACAATTCAGGATATCATACCTCGACAGTCCTGTGAAAAAGCTAAGTATGTTTGTTTGTTTAAACTAGTTCCTCATTCAAAAACCTGATATTTTGAAGATACATGTATATGGTCAGTAAAGTGGAACAAGTTACTCAAAACTGTTGAGATCCCATTTCTGAAACAGTCACATTGAACTAATGATGAAATCTCATCACAAATTTACAAGTATCTACTATCTGCCTCACTTATTGCAGATCCACTCCCCACAGCTGCAGAGGTAAAATTCCTATTAGAATGTCACCAACCATCATGATTTTATCACAACTCTCACACAATTTGTTGTCCCGAAAGCCTCAGCTCCCAGTGTCATGTGATTGTGAGAGTCTCATTTAAACATGCCTCACCTGCTTTTCCAGCCCTTGTTGTTGAGAAGAAAAGGTTGACATTATTACCGGAGCAAAGCCCTAAAGGTACTAAAGCTAGTTTACAAACAAAGAGAACCCCACATTCATATATATTTATAATTTCATGATTTTTTTAAGCCACTGTCATGATTTTGAGTGGCCTGACTCCTGATTTTTGAATGCTTGAGGTTGGCAATACTATCTCTGCATGCCTGCTCATGTTAAAAATAAGATTAGGTACCTTTTAAGGCAGACAGGCTGATCTGAAGACAGGTTAGGATGTCACTTGCACATTCCAAATAGCTGAGACCAGTCTTCCCCTCGCTAGTTCATTTTATGGCATTCAGACAGATTGGCCTGCTGGACTGGACTCACAAATGAGGTAATGAGATGTATAAGTGCTATAACATGCTCCCAGAAATATTTGTGGGTGCAAATAATGTTCATGTTCACAGTCCAGTGGGGGAGCTTCCGAGCAGTAATGGCAGGAAATCAGTGAACCCTCTGGCAGCCACTACATTGCACCATGAAGCATTTTCATAAGTACCCCTAATTAACAAGCACATGAGCAACTCTGGTTACAGGGTCTTACCGGAAATGAAAGGAGCACAGAATTTCAATTCAGTCCCTGTTTGCTGTTTTTATTTAATCTCCTTTTGAGTTTCCATGTCATGGAGCAACTGTTAGCCCTTAGTAAGCCTCTGTGCCAGTGGTAGTGGTTCTGGTCTTTGAGAAGGAGAAATAATATTTGTCATCCTGATGTGTCCCAGTGCATTCTCTTCATAGTACAGAAAATCAGGTTGTGTGTTGTATTCGGAGAGCTCAGAAAGGAGCTACAACTCCTAAATGAAATTAACTATAGAATCTGAAGAGATAAAAACTTGTGGGGGTAATCAGAGTATCAGCCTGTAGAGTGGCTGCATCAATGTAACTTGATTTTCCATGAAACCAAATTGTTCATGTCTGCTACACACTGACCTACCCTTACTTCTAGTTAATAAAAATAACTCTGGGTAATGTCAGTTTCCTTATCTGATCTGAGAAATGGAATTCCTTCAGCGTACATTTGACTCTTGCACACAAATTCATGATTTGCCCAGTTGTGCCAGAGGCTGGTACGCTGCTGAGGATTCTTGTAGTTTTTGTTGGTGGGTGCTTTGCTGGCAACATATTAATCTGTTTCTGTAGATAAATCATGCACAAATGAAAGTGTACACATCAAATCGCAATCCTGTTTAGGGATGAATGAACCAGTTTGGATAAAATAAGACTCTCTCTCCTACGCTGAACCTTCAGACAACATTTCAGTCTGAACCAAATCAAGTCTGTTCTTTGATTTAAATAAAATTCCAAGAGGAAGATCCAAACATTTCCTCTCATTCCTCCTCCCTAATCTAATTTTAAACACTGTAGCAGACCTTCTTGAGCAGAGGCGTATCAGTGTTCTATCCCCTCCAGCATCCCACAGCAGCTGGTGCTTCCAGCTTTTTTAGAATTTAAAGTAGTTGTGGGTTGATATGCTACAGCGTGCACTGCCATATACTGAAAACCCTGCCTGTTTCACATGCTTTACTGGGAATTTTTAGAGGCCTATCAGCTGGTTCCCTATAAAGACGAGACAGGGGGTATGGGCCAACTAGTCACCCCCAAGAAAGTCAGAGAGGTATCTGGTCACCTGCAGTGAATATCAAAGGGGCTTAGAAGTCTACTTGGCTTCCCACAGAGAGACGGTGTTTATTTGGTGGATTATTTTCAGGGGAAGGTTTGGACTGTAAATGGAATTATCAAGTATCATGACTTCCTTTGTGTATCACACTGAGCACACTGTTGGTGCTTAATAATTAAGAAGACAAATTAATAATAACTGAGGCCCTAGAAGGTTTCAGTAATGCAAATAATCACCCAGTATTTGTTTTATTTATGTATGGTGGGGCTTTTATTTTGTCCCAACCACAAACTCCAGACAAACTGAGGCTTGCTCGTTGGTTCCTAATCCTATTGGTTAAAGCTGGTTAAAGCTTGGTTCCTAAGCCTATTAGCTCAGAACTGGATTTTCCATTTTCTGGAATATTCCATAATTTCATTATTTTTTCTATTCCAAAATGAAAACAAAAATTTTCCCACAAAGCAAAATCCCTCACTGTTCCTCCCCAAATGTTTTTGGTCAGTTGAAACATTTTGTTCCAAATTTGACATTTTTAATTTTCAAAATGTTTTTCATCATAGTTAGATATAATCAATTTGGTAGAGCCGGATGGAATTTATCCTTGGTTACTTATGGAACTAGCTAAAGCAATATTGGGACCGTTAGCAATTATATTCAAGAACTCATGGAGGATGTGGGGAGTGGGTGAGGGGGAAGCCAGAGGACTGGAGAAAGGCAAATGTAGTACCTATCTTTCTCCAGGGAATTATAGACCAGTCACCTTAAGTTCAATATCTGGAAAGATACTAGAACAAATTATTAAACTTTCAGTTTGTAAGCACCTAGAGGATAACAGGTTTATAAGGAATAGCCCGCAAGGATTTGTCAAGAACGAACAATGCAAAACCAACCTAATTTTCTTCTTTGACAGGGTTGCTAGACTAGTGAATAGGGGGCAAGAGGTAGACATGATTTATTTTGATTTTACTGTGGCTTTTGACACAGACCTACATGGCAGTCTCACAAGTCACTGTCACTGAGCGGTCCATCAGCCCTCACAGAGAGAGCGCCGATCACAACACATCAGATGTGTTGTTCTAGCCAGTCCTCCAACTACCCGCTGGCCAGGCTGTCAGTAGCACCGGACACCCGATTGACATAGCGCACAGCAGCCTAGAACTCCTGAGCGATCCGCCAACCACAGCTTCCCAAGTAGCTGGGATAACAGGTGCGTGCCACCACACCGGGCTGTCTCACAAGTAAAATGGAAAATGTGGTCTAGAGTAAATTACCATAAGGTGAGTGCACAACTGGTTAAAAGACTACTCAGGAAGTAGTAATCAATGGTTTACTGTTGAACTTGGAGGATATATCTAGTGGGGTCCTGCAGGGGTCAGTCCTGGGTCTGGTACTATTCTTTATTTTGATGAATGACTTGAATCATGGAATGGAGAATATGCTTACAAAATTTGCAGATGACCCCAAGCTATGTGGGTCTCTCTCATGTGAAAATTTCAATTCCATGATGTCAGAGTTCCTTATATTGGAAATTCTAGTCAGGGACCATTTTTACCTCTATATTTCTAGAGTGCTTAGCAGAATGGGGCCTTATCTGGACTAGGGCCTCTGAATATTACTGTAATAAAAATATTAAGCAACAATAATAAACATTAAGTTACTCATTTGTTATGCTGATCTAAACTTCTAAGAAGTGTGGAATCGGAAATCAGCGAACCAAAATTGATGTTTTGGAGACACCAATTTCTTTATCTGGTCTGAGAAATGGAATTCCTTCAGCTTACATTTGACTTTGTTGATTCTTGTGCACAAATTCATGACTTGCCCAGTTTTGGAAACCACCTGGTTCAGAAACCAGACCTAATTGGCGAACAAAATAATGAAGATTGGGCTATTCCTTCCCCCACTCTCCTTTGGGGTCCTTAAAGAGAGGAACTTGAGGAGGAAAATGGGCTACTAGAGCAAGCTTCACCATCATGGCTGACACCCCCACCATCTCCTGGCACCCCAGACCTTCATCATCTGGATCCTCAGAGATGTTCTGATCAGATCAGGCCAGATTACATTGCTACCTGTACTGGCTCCAGCTAAAACCCAAATACCATCTGGGATGAAACAGGATTGGACTCTAACAACACCAGCAAGAGCTCCATCCCATCTCAAGTAACCTCTTTTCATCAGATGAACATTTACCACCATCTTTGGTACCATCTATGAAATTATCAAAAGGGGGGGGGTGGGTAGGTTCCTTCTAAAAACTCCTCCAGCTAAAGAGAAAGGGAACAAGGGATGCTGTTAAAATGAAAGCCTTTAAATTCCAAAAGCTTTAACTGTTTTTCCTTCTTTTCTGTATCTTTAATAAAAGGTTAAAATGGGATTTTTAATGGTGTGTTGCCCCAGTAGTAAATAGGCTGAAGTCTCTGTATACCAAACTTCAAACCTTGTTTAACATTGTTTAATGTTGGAGAGTGAATGGGTTATGTTAACATCTTTGGGCCTCTATATTTCCTCTAAATTAATACAACACTACCACTTAGCCAATTATTCTGCATTTTGTAGTTGTGCATTTGATTTTTCCTTCCTAAGTGTAGTACTTTGCATTTGTCTTTGTATTTCATCTTGTTGATTTCAAACCAATTCTCTAATTCGTCAAGGTTGTTTTGAATTTTATTCCTGTCCTCCAAAGTGGAGGCAGTAAAGGAAACCAGTAAAGGCAAACTTCTCCTCTCTTTTCGATAGAGTCTCTCTCTTGCTGCTTCTGTACAGCTATAGTAGTGTGGAAGAAATATAACAGCGTGCTGAAGTGTTACTCAGGGGAATTTTGCTATATATATGAAAATATTGATAGAAAATGAAAGATCTGAAATTCCTACTGCCAAATTTACTGGAGGGTATGTGTATGTGTGTGTGTGAGGTGGTCTGTTGCACATTTTACTCAATAAAGCCATCATTGAAGCCCTTTATGATCTGCCGGAGTCTTTGCGTGGATTTCAATGGATTTTGGATCAGGCTCCGATGGAAATGGATGTTGTGAAAAGATGCCTAATCCTTCATTGATCTACATAAAATCTTGCCTCCCTCCTTTGCTTGTTAAAATCTGCATTTGATATGCATATTTCTCTTTTCTGAAGATTGGTCAGCCTCTCTATTGCTTGTTTACTAAATCATTTTGTGCATGCCAAATATAAAAATGCCAGCTTCTGTAGATTTCCAGTGGTTGACTTAACCTATTGGAAAAATAAACTAAAATTAGTCTTCATAAAATCTATTTTCATCTCATTGGGCATCTTTTTGTCCATGTCTTTCTGTATTTCATAATATGTCTATCTTTTCATAGTTAAAAGAACTAGTGTTGTTTTGCTAAGCTTTGATCAAGACATGCTCATTCAGACCATGACATCTTTAATTACATCCAGAAAGATGGTAACAAGGCTGGCTTTTTCCTGCCTAATATACTAAGCATCTTAAAGTATATCATTGATTCAGATTTCCAAATATTCTGCAGCCTTTTGTCTGGAATAAAATGATTATTGAACCAATAGAAAAAAAACCTATTTTTTTCTGTTTCTTTTTAACAACTAAATTTTTGTTCATTTAAAAACTTAAAATAAGGATAAGGTGTATGTGCATTCACACTTCATGGTAAAAAACAATACACATCCAATAATACTCATGGAATGTAGAAAGATGCAGAATTTCTGGTTGCTCAGTGTATCTTCTTATGGAATGCAATTTAAGATTATTATTACATCCTTCCTGGGCCAATCTTGGTGCACAGGGTGGAAACTGGTCTCTTCAGTTCCTTTGTGTTATTAGCTGCTACTTCCATGGGCTCTGTGGCATTAATATCAACTGTTCCTGCCCTCCCTACTAAGGATTCTGTATAAGGTTGCTCTTGGGTGCCCTTGTTTCCTCACACCAGTTGATTTCTACATGACAGGTCCATGTGGGAGCCTGTGTGTTGGCATCTGAAATATGCCCCCAATATGTCCAGTGCTTCCGTCTAATTTTAGTGGAGACGAGATGCTTGTTAAGTTTTATATTAATCATTCTTGGTCAGTTAAACCATCTATATCCCACCTTTGGTATGACTAAAGTTTGTTTATTATCTTCAGGTTTTACAATAAAAACCTACCACATTCCATGTTCAGCTTCCCTTAAAAAAAAAAAAAAGCAGGACAACTGCATAAGTGGGGAATGGCTTTTGTGTGTTTATGCAAAAATGTGATTGCCTGAGGGGCTTCTGAGATGTTTCAGAAATAACAATAATAATAATTATTCTTATTTTTAAATTGTTCAAATTTCCACACTGGAGTGACTGTCTACATGGTCCATTGACATACAGGAAATTGAAAATATAAAGGATTATGGTGTTATCATTTGGGGATCTGCTGTAAAAAAATTTGTTGTTTTTTTCCCCATCCAAATGTATGAAAACTCACTGGCAGAATACAGTAACCCTCACTTAATGTTGTAGTTATGTTCCTGAAAAATGTGACTTTAAGCGAAATGATGTTAAGCGAATCCAATTCCCCCTTAAGAATTAATGTAAATAGGGGGGTTAGGTTCCAGGGAAATTTTTTTATATATGTGTTTTAAACAAACAATTTAATACTGTTCACAGTAATGATGATTGTGAAGCTTGGTTGGGTGGAAGAGGGTGGGGTATTTCCCAGGGAATGCCTTGCTGCTAAATGAGCTAGCATTCGTCTGAGCCCTGGAGGGTTAACAAATTGTTGATGAGTGTGAGAGGCTACATTAACAAGGCAGCACAAATGGAGAGGGAGGGGAGACAGCATAGCAGACAGAGACAGACACACACCTTGTGTGTGTGGGAGAGAGAGAGAGATGCACACTGCTCCTTTAAGTAAGCTGACTCGCTCTTAAATGCATTGTCTGTTTAAATGGATCAGGAAGTTGAGACCGCAGCTGCTGCCCCAAGCTCTGTCTCTCTCCATCTGTGTCCCACCCTGCTCTATATGGAGAAGGGGTAAGCGGGGTGCAGGGAGGAGTGGGACACCCTGACATTAGCTCTCCCTTTCCTCCCCCGACCCTGCACAGCAAGCAGGAGGCTCGGGGAGCAGCTCCAAGGCAGAGGGCAGGAGCAGCACATGGCAGTGGGGGAAGGAACAGCTGAACTGCCGGCAGTTGATAGCCTGCAGGGCAGCTGCAGCACAGGGAACTTAGGGGAGTGGGGAGCTGATAGTGGGGCTGCTGGTCCACCCTTGTTCCAGCCACCCACCAGCTAGCTGCAACGGGCTGCTCTTCCTGCAAGCAGTGGACAAAGCAGGTGGCTGCCAAATGATGTTAGAAGGGAGCATTGCACAACTTTAAATGAGCATGTTCCCTAATTGATCAGCAACGTAAGAATGAAACAACGTTAATTGGGATGACTTTAAGTGAGGAGTTACTGTATATCGATCTTCCCTACACCTACGCAGCGGAGTAATGGGAAATAAGGTGCCCATCTGTCTCCCTTATATTGAGTACTCATGTCATAGGTCAGAACATTGCGGGGAAGAGAAGCTTCTGCTGCTGCTACTCCTGCACAGGTGGCCAGTGGGCAGAACCTTAATTCTGCCTCCCTCCAATCCATGATAGTTGCAGATGAGCTGGTATGGAGGGGAGGCAACATGGGCCTGGTAAATTGTTAGCATAGATTATATTCCCATGGGAGCAAAAGAGTCACAATTTAATCCCTGTTCTGCTTCTGCGACAGAGTGATATATGTATTCTTTTCTAAATCATACAGGCCTTGCCCAATCATTTCACTCTAAGAATTATTAGCTTATTTATTGTTGTTTTATTATTTGATGAATTTATCATTCATTCTTTCATTCACACTGCACCAATGCTCAGAAGTCTCAGTCATTGTTTAAGGCCTTGTTTGCTAGGCTACACAGCGACACAAGACATAAACATATAAGAAACAGTCTCACATATAAGAGACAGTCTCTGCTTTAAGGCACATATAAACTACTCTGAGTGCAGAGTTTAAATTTAGTTTTGCTCATTACTCAAAATAGTTGCATGTACATCAGTGTCGCCAGCACTTGCGATTTTTTTCATGAGTGAAGGGATTTGGGCTGGGGCTGGAGCCCAGTCTGCAATGAGGAGAAACACTCCAGTCCTGATGCAAATTTAAGCCCTGCCTAGGGGAAAACACCCTTTAACTGGCTGCCTGCCCCACTTGTCCACCTCCCTCTCCCGTCCGCGACTGTACCATTCTTACAGAAGGGGAGGGAGCAGGCACAGGGAAACTCGGCTTCTTCCTTCCCACACCTGTGATCAATGGTGACAACTCGTCTGCTCATCTCTCTCACCTCATCATGTAGCTACCCTACCCCAGGCCTTGAAGGGGGTGTCATAAACATACAGCTAAGGGTAGCCTAAAATCCCTCCTTTACCTGTAAGGGGTTAAGAAGCTCAAATAACCTGACCGCGAAAGGACCAATAAGGAAAGAAGATACTTTCAAATCAGTGGGGGGAGTGTTGTTTGTGCTCTTTTTGTTGTTCTCTCTCGGACAGAGAGGGACCAGGGCAGGAAAAACCATCTCCTAAAACCCTACCTGAAATAAGCATCTAAAATTACAAAAATTGTAAGTAAAGGCAAGGAAATGCATTAGATTATCTTTTGGTTTAGCTTGTGAATTTTCCCTATGCTAAGAGGGAGATTTATTCCTGTTTTTGTAACTTTGAAGTTGAGCCTAGAGGGGAATCCTCTGTGTTTTAAATCTTTTTATTACCCTGTAAAATTACCTTCCATCCTGATTTTACAGAGGTGCTTCTTTTACTTTTTTCTTTATAATAAAGTTCTTCTTTTAAGAACCGGATTGTTTTTTAGTGTCCTAAAAACCCAAGGGTCTGGTCTGTTCTCACTTTGTTAACCTATTGGTTAGTATATTATTCTCAAGCCTCCCCAGGAAAGAGGGTGAAGGTGCTTTGGGGAATATTTTGGGGAATTAGGAACTCCAAGTGGTCCTTTTCCTGAATCTTTGTCAAATCACTTGGTGGTGGCAGCAATACCATCCAAGGACAAGCAAAGGATTTGTGCCTTGGGGAAGTTTTTAACCTAAACTGGTAGAAATAAGCTTAGGGGGTCTTTCATGCAGGTCCCCGCATCTGTACCCCAGAGTTCAGAGTGGGGAGAGAACCCTGACGGGGGATGTATGAATAGTCCCAGAAGGAGCAAAGGTGATGCTGGGAGGGGCAGAATTGATGGTAGGACTGAACTGACATGAGGCAGAGGCTGATTGAGGATGGACAGAACTGACTGGATTGATTTGGAGATGGGGGGTGGGAGGGCAGAATTAAATTGCTGGCAGGGGGTGGTCAGAGGTGGGGTGAGAGATCCTGCAACAAAGGCCAAAATCACCACACCCAGTACATTTGGGAGAATGGGGAACGAACACACACTCTCACTCACACTCTCACTCACACTCTCAAAAAAGCAACAAATCAAAAGAGCACCAACCCCTCCCCCCACAATATAATCTAAACAAAATTTAGGATTTTTGGTGGGATCTGACTCATGCTTTTTGTTTTCTTGAGGCTTGAAGTACTGGCATATGCATGACCCTTCTTGCAAAAGAGACATTAGGCTCCATTCTCTGGCTCAATTAAATGGCTCTGTGCCAGGGCTCTGGTGAAGGATTTTGAGAATCCCATTCCCCTGCTGTGTTAATAAGCAGTTTCCAATTCCATGTAATATACCAAGTACATTTCATTGACTAATGTGTAGCTTTCTGTCATCATCACAGTAGTTCAGACAATAACTGCATGTGCATTCCTGCACAATCCTAGCTAGCTGCGAAGGGTGTGGTCAAATCCTTGACTGGCTTGCTTACGTGCGTATATTTGCCAGGGATCCCAAAAGACATTTTGGGGATTCCACCCACTGTGTCACTTTCCCATTCCATATAAAACTTGCATCTAGTGGTAGAAACGCAGTGTACTTTGAATCCAGTCATCAGGGCTAATAGCGTGTCTGGTGTGAAAGTTGCTTATTCAGTTTATACTTTGTATATCTTAATATTTCATTAATTTGAATGACTGCAAAGAAAAGTTCCAGAACAGTATAATGCTGCAGCAGTGAAGGGACTAACTGTTGAATATACTTTTACGGAAGGAATTATGAAACGCTAAGGAGAAATTACATTTCCTGAAAATATTTGTAGAGGATTACTTTAGAGTTAGGTTTGGTGTTAAGTTAACCAGAGGTTTCGAAACAAGAAAGAGTTTCATAATGGTTTGTTCACCACATAACTACCTTGTTTAGTAAAACATTACCCTGACTGCTTTTCTTTTTCTCTCTAATTGGAAGTACATGTGGGCAAGTGGGAGGTTTTTTGCATTGTATAGAGTGCTTCTGGCATTAAATTATTAGGGAAAACAGGATTGGTTTACCCACTAGGTCTCGATAAATGAATACAGATGCAAAGCCTATGTCAGAAATATCAATGGTGAAGGCTGTACCACACAGATTGTGAAAAATTAGAGGAGGGCAGGATATAATTTATTTTGCTAACAACCCATTTCCCATGTACAATTTGTACCCATTGAAGCTGAAAATGCTCCCCTTGTTTTGTGCCTGGCCTTGCTTCCTTTCCTTGCTGCCTGTCTCTCTCCTTTATTTGACAAACATTCAACACTTGAGGCCTTAAATTCGGAGGAGTATTATTAACAACAACCATTACAGTCCCCTGCGGCTTAATTTTACTTTTTGTATTTGTGTTTTTACAATAGTTTCAAGGTGCTGGAATGCAGATATATTTCTAGTAAAAAAAAAAAATTTAGACAGGTTGACTCATTTAGCGACCCAGCAGGATCGGATTGCTTTTCTAAAGTTAAATCCCAGAGAGATCTTTTTTCCTGTCACAAGATGAATACTATTGTAGGTATTGCTGTGATTGGAAATCACTATTTCTTACACAGAAATGGATCACGGTTTGTTTGTTTGTTCGTTCTTTGTCAGTTGGGATTTTTCTTCATTTCTTTAAACCCCTCAGAGCAATGATACATTAATTAATTAGATATTTACGATATCTTGTTCTTACTTTGTCCTTGTTTTTCAAGAACTAAAGCCCTTAGATTTTTAAAGGAAATTAAGAGACTGCTTTATTCAGAATTAGTTTTTTTGTTTGTGTTTTATTGGTCTTTCTTTTTGGTTGGTTGATTTCAGTTGCTTTGTCCCACTAGTCAAACTGAACATGAACTCCATTTGAATTTGGAACATGTACAGGAGTGAACTATATGAATTTCAGATGTGCTAATAAGAAGTTACTCTTTTGTTGTGAAGTATCAGAGGGGTAGCCGTGTTAGTCTGGATCTGTAGAAGTGACAAAGAGTCCTGTGGCACCTTACAGACTAACAGACGTATTGGAGCATAAGCTTTCGTGGGTGAATACCCACTTTGTCGGATGCATGCATCTTTTGTTGTGGTCTTTCCAGGAGACAATTGTGAAACAGAGACAGTAGGAAATAAATCATTTTGCTTGTGGTGGTACAGTAAATGTTTGTTTTCAGCAACACCTAATTAAAGCAACCACCACTTATGAACAACATTTCCCCGGGGAACACTGTCCCTATTATGAATTGTCCACTCGGTAATAGCAACATAGCAATATCCGGGGTGGAGATTGGAGGATATGTAGGGGTGTTTCCCCCCCGAAATTGCATCTTTCTACTCCCCTCCTGACTCTGGCCCTCCAATGCAGCTCCAGGGCACTTGCCCTGCCTGACAGAGCCTGCGTGGAGTGCATGCGTAGGGGGGAGTTTGTGTGGAGGCTCTGGAAGAGAGGGATCTCTTGGGTGGGAAGCTGGGGTGGGGGTGCAGCAGAGGCTTGGCTGGAAGGTTTTCTCCTCCTGGCTTTCAGACCGCAGGGGCTGGAGGGTTGCTATTTTGCAGTGTAGAGGGGAACCCTCCCTCTGGCACCCGCACACTGATCTGTCTTCTCCCTCTTGGTTGCCGGCAGTGGAGTGTGGGTGTGCTGTTTTGCACTGGGGGGTGGGATGAGGAAGCTCCCTCCCCAGGGCACTGACCCATCCCCTTCCCCACTCCTGTTTCTGGTCTTTGTGCTAGGAGCTAGCGCCCCTTCAATTGCAAGCTGTGCATGGTGCTCTCCCCAGCCAGCCAGCCATCCCTTACCATGGAGGAGCATGAAGCTGACAGTGGGAGCATCCTCAGCCTGACCCTGGCAGCCAGGCTCGCTCAGCCATCTTGCAGACTGAGGGCTCCCCTGCCAAACCCAGGGTTCACCTTCCCCATTACTCCCAAACTTGGGGTTCCCTCCCAGCTTCCCCTGAACAATGAAACTTCCCCACTCCTTCCAAAACACTTTGAACTCTTCGAATGCTTTGGTCAGACAACACTCCCCATAACAGCAACATCCGCTTAGGAACAATATAGCAAAAGGGCACCGATATGTTGCTACTAATGAGCATCTAGTGTACTTAAACAGTGATTGAATCTCACAAAATAAAATGTTTAATTTTCTTACTTTCACTGAGGTCTGAAGTGCAGAATAGAATTTCATTTGTATTTATGGGTTGCACTAATCAGCCCCCAGATAAATCACAGAGAGGGATGGCAGACTTTTACATGGCAGATTTCACAGTTTGTCACATATCATTTGAGAAAGGTAAAGAGCCACAAATAAGCTTGCTGGTGCAAAGGGTAAGGCACCTGCCCAACAAGCTTGGGTTTGAGACCCTATGGTGACTGACAATCATATGTCTAGGAAGAAAAATACAGCCCAGGTTTAGAGGATAGGGGACTGTATCTGGAAAGCAATTACTTAGAAAAAAGTGCGTCGGCGTTGGGGGTGGGGCCCCGCAATGTGCGTCGGCGTCGGGGGGCAGGGCCCCGCCCCCGACGCCGGATGTCAGCCCCCACCGGCGCCACCGGAAGTCGGCGCCTGTGAGAGGCACACCCAGCAAAGTTAAATGCAGGATCTCACAGCACTCATGAACTGTAAACAGGGAGACATCTGCTAATTCCCCCAGCCTTGCACCCCAGAAATGTGTGTCTTACACTGCTCAAGACCCCCTTGATCAGAGTAAGCTCATTAATTAGTTCACCATTCCATCAAAGAGAAATGGATATACACCAACCCTTGTTAACCAAAGTAGATTCCCCAAGCACTTCAGCCAAAAATACACTGGTTTAGATTAACATAAAAAAGATTTATCAACTCTAGAAACATAGATTTTTAAGAGATTAAGACGTGGTAGTGGTATAGAAGATCAGAATTGGTTACAAAAAGGAAATAAAAGATAAAATCGCAGTCTAAGTCCTAAAATTTATCAAGCTAAGTCAAATGTGAAGTAATAAGGTTTATCTTACCCCAAAACCTACAGCAGTCTGTGCTAACTGAAAAGCTTTTCCAGTTAGGATCACTTCCTCCCAGTTCAAATGTTTCTTTGTCTTCTAAGCGATCTTGTGGCCGTCAGTGTAGGTGGGGGAGGAGAGGTGGACTCACAATGTCACTGTCCCTTATTTTATACTCTACTTCAGGTGCTGGAACAATCTTTTCTGTGTCCATGGGGGTAGGCATTTCCATTGCTTATCTGCCCAGCCAGCCATCCTCCATATGAATTGCAAATTGTGGCTTGCGCGTTTTGTCTACGTGAGATTTGGCGTGTAAGGGCTCTGTGTTTATAGTTTCTTTGTCCTCTCTGAAAGGCTAATCTGTGGGCATTTCCTAGACTGACAATATGTTTGAGTGACAAACATATAGCAAAATCTCATAACTAAATATACAATGATGATATATTTCTATAGGACAGTAATGGTCAACAGATTGTGACTTTTCCAGTGATACCTCACAAGGCATACTTTGCACAAGGATTTATCATAATTTTGTAAAAGTGGTGACCATAATAGTAGAGACTGGCACCCAAACCTTAGATGCATTAACAGGGGCATATTGAGCAGGAGTAGGAGGTGATATTAACTCTGCATACTGCACTGGGGAGACAATTAATGTAATGGTGTCCATCAATTAAAAAGGATGCTGAAAAATTGGAAAGTGTTAAAAAAACATCTACAGGAATGATTCATGTTAAAGAAGAGATCTAAGAAGCTCAAATCTGTTTAGCTTATCAAAGAGAAGGTTAAAATATGACTTAATCATGATCTAGAAGTACCTATACAGGGAGACAATCCATAAAGTATGTACACTAAAGGGCTCTTTAATCTGTCCAAAGAAGATAAAATCCAATGGTTGGAAGTTAACCCTAAAAACAGTTAAACTGGCAAGAAATAAAATAATTATCAACACAGAGGGCAATTAACCATTGGAACAGCTTACTATGAGGTGTGGTAAATTTTCTGTCACTTGGAGTCCATAAATCTAAATGATATGTTGTAATTCAGCCACAAGTAATTGTTACAGGAATTGCTATGTGAAGTTATATGACCAATGAAGTTATATGACCAGGAGGTCAACCTAGGTTATCCTAAAAGGTTCTTTTGGTCCTTAAAATCTACAATTCCATAGAAGGCGAAAGATGGCAGATCTATCTATCTAATCTATGATATTGTTTGATGGTTAAAACTAGCCACTCATGTCTTACTTACCTAGATAAAGTTAGGATATTCACCACAGGGAATAAGTAGGAAATATTGAAGTAACCTTGGCAGGCTCTTAAGGGCATCCACTGAAAGCAAAGATTCTGCTCAGAGTGAATGGTGTTATTTTATTTATAACCTCATAAACAGAGGTTAAAGAGGGAATCATTGACAGACATTAACTCTGGTGGTGCTGCTGGGTTCTACCATAGTACCAACTGAGAAGCATGATTTATTAACTGCATTAAGGCATAAAGGTCATGTGAAAACATATATATTTTAAAGAAAACCTGTCAGCATTTGTGAAAGATTTAGTGTTGTGAGGTAAAGACTTGAGGCTCCATGCTAACTCATGAAATCAAAGAGAACTGATAAGAGGTTACTGTAAATTAAAGTTAATTTATAATCTGTAACCTAGGTCAAAGCTAATGGTGCATACTGAAAATTGTATCCTTCAGTATAGGTGGTTATTTGTCTTTGAAATGAATCGGTAAAGAATAAGAACGCATCAGGTTTACCTTGAATTTATAATGTGAAAAGCAAACTTCTAATAGTTAACAGTGAAAATATCCATGATCATACCCTATATTGCTGTTGAAGAAATCAGGCCCAGGGGGAGAAAGAGACAGCAACAATAATCTGAGAGAATTGACATCGCACTCATTTAGGAAAATATTCAGATGCTGTAGGAAGAGTCCTGATTTGGTAACTAATATAAGATTGAGACAAATGTAAGGCTCTGAGTGATTTTAACATCTGTCCCAACATCTGTGACAGTGCTGAATGTACCGTCTACAGTGGGCTCCTCATACAATCTACAGGGGACTCCTTCAATAACATATGGTTTAAAAAAATTTGTGCTATATATCAATGATCTAATCCTTTCATACTTTCTGCTGTGTTATGTCTCTCACTGATTATTTCAGATATTTTGTGCAAAAAAATCTGCCAATCTCCCTTTCTCCACCTCCATAATCAGCAGCATTGTGCATGCACTTCTGGGAAGGGAAACTGGATCTGTAATCAAGGAGATTATCAGGATTCACCTTCTGAAAAGTTCCTTGTACAGTATTGCCAACTCTAAACAATCTAAAATCATCAAGCAGGCCCCACAAAATCATAATGTGGGCTTAAAAATCCCAAGATTTTTATAAATAAATGTTGGGGCTTTTTAACATGTGTTCTGGTGTTTAAGCCTTTAGGATATACTTGGTTCACATTTTAAGGCTTTTCTCAACCACCATGAAGGCTGGATTATCACAAAGTCACTTGACTCCAGGTGCTGGGGCTTAAAGAAAAATGAACGTTACTTACCTGTAACTGAGGTTCTTTGAGATGCACTCATGGGATGCTCTGGCCTGTGCAGCCAGAATGGGTAGAATTCTAGCGAGTAGTAGCTGTTGGAGAGCTCACGCTCCTCTCTTGCCCTTCCCTTCAGTAAACAGTGAGCATTCCAGAGGAGGGTATAGAAGGGGCATGGTACTCCAGCCATCTCAGTTCCTTCCCCTGCAACCCCAAGCCCTGTGGTAAGTAGCACTCTGAGTGGGAAAAGGTGGGCGGGGAGTTTATATATGCAAAATGCATCTCATAGAATTTTGCTTACAGGTAAGTAACCGTCATTTCTCCTTCGCGTATCCTCTGCATATAACCACTCATGGGATAGATTAATAAATAGTACTCTAATCCAGGATGGTGGGGCCCCTGGAGTTCCCCCCTAATTAAATAAGGACAGGAGGAAAGCTCTGCCAAATCTTGAACCAGATTTAGATTCTAAATCAAAGGTATAGTGTTTACTAAAGGTGTGATCAGAAATCCACATTGTCGCTTCTATATCTCTCAGAAGAATCTGCCTAAAAAAACCCCCATAGAACCCACCGTCTACCTAGTAGAATATGTTCTAATTCTCTGAGGAAGGGACAACCCTTTCATTTATGCCCCTCTGCCATGTACATTGGCCAAACCGGACAGTCTCTACGCAAAAGAATAAATGGACATAAATCTGACATCAGGAATCATAACATTCAAAAACCAGTAGGAGAACACTTCAACCTCCCTAATCACTCAGTGACAGACTTGAGGATAGCAGTGTTGCGACAGATTCACTCCAAAAGCAGACTTCAAAGAGAAACTATTGAACTCGAATTGATATGCAAACTAGATTGCGTTGCCTCCGGATTAAATCGAGATTTGGAATGGCTCGGCCATTATGTTAATTGAATCTATTTCCCTTAAGTTAACGATCCTCATTCACACCTGTGTGACCATCTTGTTTATCACTTCAAAAGTTTTTTCTTCCCCTGCTGTCATGGTTCCTCTCAACTAATTAGCCTCTTAAGATTGGTCTATACACCTCGACCTTATCATGTTTCTCTGACTGTATAAATATCTGTCTACAGTGTATCTCATTCCATGCATCCGATGAAGTGGGTATTAACCCACGAAAGCTTATGCTGAAATAAATTTGTTAGTCTCTAAGGTGCTACAAGTTTTTCTTTCTTATTTTCGTTTTGCTGACACAGACTAACACGGCTACTACACTTAAACCTTTCATTTATAAATCTCATTAATACATAATCTAACACATCTTGAAAGCATTTACACATAAATAGCTTTTCGCTTGTTCTTCTTTTCAAAAGCAATGAACAATTTTGGGGACTGTCTAAATTGCTTAGTCCTGTCTAAATAAATGGCTAAAGTTTTTCTAATATCCAGTATGTAATTTAGCCTCTCCCTCCTGAGTAAGAGGTTTGGAGTAAAATTATAGACTGGTTTATGTGAAAATCAGAGACCAATTTTGGTAAAAACCAAGGGTATATACAAAGAACTTTTGTCTTTGTGAAAAACAGTAAATGGCGGATCTGCCATTAATGCATGTATTTCGCTTATACACCTTGCAGAAGTGATCATTATAAAAATACTGTCTTTATAGCCAGATGAACAATTCCCCAAACATTCAAAAGGAGATTTCATCAATTGTGATAGCACTAAATTCAGATCCCAAGATGGCATAGGGCATCTTATTGGGGGGGCGGGGATAAGTTATTTAATGCCTTTTAAGACCCTCGTAACTACATCATTAGGAAAAATTGATTTGCCCTCCACAGGTACATGGTATGCTGATATGGCTGCTTTTGAATATGACAAATATTCTAATATATAAGAACTTGATGTTGTATATGGATCTATACCATACACAGAAACCCACAATATAAACCTTTTCCATATATGACTTTAATTTCTTGTGGACTCTTTCCAGGAATGTAACAGTACATTCTGCACCTCTAACGAACAACTTTGTTTTTTACATGTTCCGGAATCCTGTTTCCCATGCTGTTAAATGAAGAAACTGAAGATCTGATTGATAAACCATCCTGTGTTGTTGCAACAAGAAATCTATTACCAGTGGCAGAGGCTCCATTAATTCTCTTGACAAATGAATTAAGTCCGGATAGCACTGTCATTTGGGCCATGCTGGCACTATTAAAATTACCCTGGCCTTGTTCTCTCTTACCTTGTTTATCACTCTCTGAATGAGGGGAAATGGGGGAAATGCATATATTAAGCCCTGACTCCAGAATATTAGAAAGGTATCTGATACTGAGTCCCTGCTTCTGCCTGCTCTCAAGCAAAATTTGTGACCCTTCCTGTTGCTGATGGATGCAAAAAGATCTATTATTGGATCCCCCCATAAACTGAAGAGGTGTGTTAGTACTTTGTCCTTCAAAAACTACTTGCACATGTGATATTTAGATTTTTTCAGATGATCTGCAAGCGTGTTTTATTCCTTGGCTTCATAGATTACTATTGGGTGAATATTGTGTCTATACACCAGTTCAAAAGGCTCTTTGTCTCCATGCATAATTTCAGGGAATCAGTCCCCCTTCCTTGTTCTGATAATATAATGCTGTCATATTGTCTGTTACCACATGAACTGCTCTGTATTTGACCTTTAGAGCCAGCTCTCGGCTCTAATGTCTTGATATGTAGGTTCTTTTCTTTTGGTGACCAATGAGTTGTGACGAACAAATTGTTGTTCATTGTAGATGCAGAGGAGGAAAGTATTACTGATGGCAGAGGGGAATTGAAAAGTGTACCCCTCATTACACTGAGTGTTTGTTCACCTTGTTAGTGATGTTAACACTTGCTGTGGGATTACTATTTTACGATGCATGCTGACTAAACCTGATTTGTAATGTATTGTTAACCAGTGTTGAAGATCTCTCATCTGAAGAGAAGCATGTGGTGTCACTGATGTGGTTGATGCCAAAAGACCCAGTAAGAGGAAAAAAAAGTGAACTGGTTGTTGTGGGGATTGAAGAAGGAAATATATAGGCGTTTTTATTTTTATAAATCTCTCTTCTGGGAGAAAAACTCTGGCCACAGTTGAATTGAATATGGCCCCTATAAACAGGATCCTCTGAGTTGATTTTAGGAATGCTTTTTCCTAATTTATTTATAATCCAGACTGGCAAATAAAGAACATATTTATTTTTCATGTAATAAGATGTCTCCTCTGGATGATACTTTTATTAACCTCGCTTCCCATTTAGGTATGCTGCCACTATAGACAGGCATTTTGTAAACAACCTGAGTGCTGTGGACAACCCAAAAGAGAAAACCTTGTACTGAAAATGCTCATCTCCTAATATGAAACATAGCTATTCCCAATGACATGGTTTTATTGAAATCTAAAATGTGCATCTTTAAAACCCAGAGCAGCAATCCTGAAGGGAAAGAGAAGGGATTACAGAAGTTAAAGATAACATGCAGAAATAACATTTCTTTGTTTGTGTTTAATTTCCTTAAATCCAAAATAGGGCAAAGGCCACCATCTTTTTTTTCAAATTAAAAAATAATATGAATAAAATGCCTCCCTCTCTGAGCTCGCGGCTCCATGTCTATTGCTCCTGACTGCGGTAGAAATTGAACCTCCTTCCTTAACAATTTGAGATGAACTCAACCCCTGACCAGGGATTTAATGGGGGCAGGGAGAGTGGGGGTTGATGGGAAGAGAGAGGGAAGAATCCTGAACTGAATCGGGTACCTGCATGCAATAACTTCCAGGATTCACCTGTTTGATGTATTAACTCCCATTGCTTATAAAAACAGGACAAGCAGTCCCCAAACTGTGGGTAGAAATGTCCAAATGGACTGTTTGTAGCTCTATGTCCTCATGTCAAATCTGAGATCTTGCAGACAATGAGGTGGAAGCTTTCCCTCTAAATAGCGGAGCTGAATACAATCTCTTTACTCAGTTTTTGATAAGGAATTGCCCCATTCTGTTTTTGACATTTTTGTGGGCAGCCAGAAACCCCCCGGCCCCGCGGAAACACCCCCACCCCAGCGCCGCTCGCCCCACGGAAACAACCCCTCCTTCCCCAGCGCTGAGGTGTGTAAGCCTGTAGAGGGGGAAAGAAACAGTGTGCATAGGGTGACCAGATCACAGCAGTAAAATAGGACCTGCCCCCTCCCCGCTTGGCCCCACCATCACATCCCTCTTCACCCCCCCAGGGGTCACTATATTACTGCACACAACAGTCAATCAATGCAGCTGTAGATAAATCTCTGCATTATGCATTTTTGTATAACTTTTATATGACTTTGTATTGAACCTTGGTAATATGTTATAGCGGGCCCCTAAGGTAGTATAATTAAGGTAAAAGAAAAATGTCTCTTTGCTAGAAGTAGAATAAGATTCCCCCCCCCCCACTTTGTATTCAAGTGCCCTGTTGAATGAATGAGGTGTGAATGAGGAAGGCGTGGAAGGCAGGCACCTCCAGACAGCTGCAACCCTTGGAGAGGGGATGGGAACCAGACCAAGGACAATCAAAGTTGTCAAGTGGGCTGACTGGAGAAGAGCAGACATACTGACGGCCTCAGGGGTTAGAAGCAAGCACCTTCCTTTGGGAACACCCTCTTTGCAGCATTGGGACAACCCCCAGCCCAGAGACAAGCAGCAAAAAGGACCAACGGACACAGTCCCAGATTTTGAATCTGGGAGATTTGCCGCCAGCTCACCTGCATGCCCGCTGCTGGCCTCTTACCTTCTGCCGCTGCCCCCGCCCCCTGCCGCTGGCTCACCCTCATTCCCCAGCCTGCCACTGGCCTCTTCACCAGCCCACCCACCTGCCGGCCGGCCAGCCGGCCGTTGGCTTGCCCCACACTGCCGTTTGCCTACTCACCCCCCCGCGGGCCACACAGTGAGCCCACGCGGGCCACATGCGGCCCCTGGGCCGCATATTGTGCAGGCCTGCTTTAACACATAGCAACTAGTTAATGTACATGCTGTTGATCATGGAATAAATGATTAATTATCCTATTGGAATTGGGAACCCCAAAATAAGTGGGGATGGCAAATCACATAAGGAAAGAGGGTTGAAATCACCATGAATATTCCTGAGATAAAGTGGGCATTAGTATAATGAATGTTTCGGGACGTAAGTGTCTCAGGAGACGCTAGGATGATGACCACCAACTAATCACCAAATCTCACCTACTTTGGGGGATCTTGCAAAGGATTATGTGAGTAATGCAAATGCTAGATGTTCTGTATTACTTCTCTCTCCTTTGCCAGATTGCATTGAGTGTACTTTGGTTTTGCTTGGAAATAAAGATAGTATGTAAAGTGGTATGTTTTTTCACCTGGGCACCCCAAGGTCTTCATTCCAATGATGACCTTTTCACGGTAGCTAGTCTGGCGACTAAACCCTCTCACACCACTAAATTCTAATTAAATTTGGGAACCATACCTTCAAGGTAATTTAAGAACTACAGATTAAACACCCAAAATAAAAAGTAAACAAATAAATACAATGGGAAAAAAAGAAAGAGAAAATTGGCCTTCGTTTCTTTAAGTGACAATCCAAGCTTTTTTCTGGATATTCAGTGCATTTCTATCCATTTATTGTGAACTACGAAAATTGCATTTATACACAGACAAACACTGAAGTGTTGCAACTAAATTTTATACTTGTACCCTATTGTTAGCTTTTGTGGCTGATGAGCTGTAGCCCATAAAATATCCTATAAAATACCCTTTATTAATAGAGTTGAGCAAGTGTAGCTTTAGAAGAATATTGTTAAGAAAAACAAAGGCAAAGGCTTAACACCCAATTTAAAACATGTTCAAGTTTTACCTCAACTGAATAATTTATCATTTCAATAATAATCTGAGATGAAAAAAATCACATTTCTGGCAGTAGAATTTTCTCAACATAAAATCAAAGAAATCAGCTGAGGAATGCATACTGCCTCCTTACAAAGATGGAGTGTCACTTCATTTTAAAGTCATTTGTTTATCTTCCAAATAGAGCTAGTGGCTTTATTTATAGGATTGTAGCAAGACTGCAAGCACATGACCCAAAGCTTCTATTTTATGTGTCATATATTTCCCCCTACCCCGCAAGGACTGCCTAAAAAGATATTGAATGTAATCCTACTAAATCAGAGTTTATTGGATTCATTGGTAGAATTTCATTTGAAATGTTAAAAATAAAAATCAATCAACGTCATCACAGGTAGGTGAAGATGTAACATCAACAATATCTGTGTTTTGGCTGACAATACTCTTTATAACTTTTAGCTGATGCAAAATGTTCATTAAATGTTTTGCTTCAAGTCACATATGCTGCTTGTTTTTAATGAAGGAAATTAATCCTTATTGGTTAACTGTTGCACCATTTTGCTCTGATGATTCTTTTTTATCAAAACAGTGCCGCTAAGAGAGAGAGATGAGAAAATTGGAACTGAAAGTCCTGTTTTTCAAATGAGGTTCATTTGAACCTAATTAATAAATACCACCACCATGAAGTAATACACAGCAAACAGGGCTATACAGTTCATTTCAACCAAGTAAATTGGAACCAAGATATTCCCTTCCCCCCTCCCCCCCCCCCCCCGCCTCGGCCTCATTCTCATGGAGTCTATAAATATTGGTTGGGTTAGGATATTCTTTGGCAGGAGTTGCTGAAGAGTTCCAATAGCTGCCCTGCAATGGTTGATTCATACAATAAATCAAATAAGCCCTAATGATATATGTGCACAATGAGAATTCCAGGCACATTATGTGGTGTTCATACAGTAGCAAAAAATCTGGCAACTTTTACAGTGAAAATTTAGCAGACAATCAGTTCTTTTCTTTTCTTTCTTTCAGTTCTCAGCAAAACACATTTGGACAGAGAATATGCAGTTTAAAATGAAATTTTATTAATCATGACCAACGTGAAAAATTGGAGTAGAACTTTTTAAAAAATGCCAAAAGACATCTTTCTATAAATGTTCGAGTGTTTTTATTTTGTATAATGATACACTATTTTTGCCTCATGCTTTGCCTCTTATTTTGGCTCTTATAATGGATGAAGTTCAAAGGATTTAGTACATTATGTTAGAACACAGACTATACTGATAGTAAAATCAGCTATATTAGATTTAAAAAAGGTACGTGATGTCACCTTCTTTTTAAGGTGCTATATTAATAGTAACTTTACCAGGTTTAAAATAAAGTGAAGGCTACTACAAAGAGATCTCTGTAAATGTAGTAAAACATCATGCTAGTTTTTACAAGTATTCTATTCTAAACTGACATTTATTTGAATTCCTAAACACTCTTTAAGATACAGTGCTGTAATGGGGTTGGTGACGGTCATGGGCAGCACCACCCCATTGGAAAATCTTTAGTTATTCAGCCTGAGACATGTACAGTAGTACTTCAGAGTTACGAATGCTAGAATTATGTACTGACCTGTCAACTACACACTTCCTTTAGAACTGGAAGTACACAACCAGGTATCAGCAGAGATGGGGAAAAAAACAAATCCCCTCCACCCCGCCAGTACAGTACCATGTTAAATGTGAACTACTAAAAAAAATAAATGGAAAGTTTAAAAAAATATTTGACAAAGTAAGGAAACTATTTCTGAGCTTTTTTCATTTCAATTAACGTGATTAAAAGCATCATTTTCCTACTGCATGGTAAAGTTTAAAAGCTGTATTAAGTCAATGTTCAATTGTTAGCCTTTGAAAGAACAACCATACCTTTTGTTCAAAGTTACAAACATTTCAGAATTATAAACAACCTCCATTTCCGAGGTGTTCGTAACTCTGAGGTTTTATTATGTATTATGTATTATGACTTCTACAGTGCTGGGGAGCATGGGTACTATGCTGAGCACAAGGTAGAATGGTTCACATGGGAAGGTGGTGATTTTAACCCTTAGAAGTTTGCAACTTTATGCTTTCTCAGTATCTTCTCATTTAGGGGCAAATTCTGCTCTACCTTCCGTTGGTGCAGGAAGCCTGAACACAGAAGACACAATTGATCCCGTGCATGGAGTAGAGGACAGCATCTTTGTAGCCTGTATAGAGTATCTCCATTCATTGCATGCTGCAGAACACAGGTCCATGTGAATTCCCAGGGCCCTAATATGGAAAGAGATTTGGGGGTAGCCTGATGGATCTATAACTATAGTGGGGCAGCATCTTGACTTGTAACAGCAGAATGTAGTAGCTCCACTGCCTGTTTCTGGTCTGGGTGGATGTATGCTTTGCCTCCAGCCACTAGGGACTTTCTTACTCCAGAGCCTGTTTGCTTAGATTGTACAATGGGTACAGGATTGGGCCTTTTTTCTAGTTTTGTCATTTCTGTTGACATAGTAAAGATCAAAGGGACAGCTAATGCCAAATTTTCAGAAATGTTCAGGGACAACTTTAAGAGAACATTTTTGGATAAGTAATTTTGGGCAACCCCCAAACTCCTATTTCCTGAGCAAATTCTCTTTGTATGCTCAAATATAAGGATTTTTGGGGTGCACAAAAGTGTACATAAGAAGAATTATGATTATAAGCTGGAGGACAGGTTGAGGCCATTTTGAAAATTTGGCTGTAGTGGGTGTCCAAAGAAAGATTAAGATTACTCTCTGAAGCTGTACTTGACATAGGCAAGGGGTTAAAGAAAGATTCCAAAGTACTACTCTTTTCTACTTTTAACACCTCATCTGCACTCCTTCATTCCATGGAAGAGAAATCTAATAAATCTCACTAACCCACTTTGGCAGTGCCTGAAAATCAAACCGGAGAACTGACTGGCACATGGCCAGCTCCAGTCAGAGGATTACTTAAAAAATTGTGAGCATTTCCTCCTCCCCAAATTTATACAATCTACCTACTGTATGTTGTGAGATTGTGACATATTATAGTACATGAATGTAATCGTTTACTAGGAACATATGTACTTTGTCACATGGCCAGGATATTGGGGTTTTTTATTAGTCCTTAACACCCAATAATTCAGTCAATGGCACATCTTGTCTATTTTTGAAAAAGAAAATTTTGTAAGAAATCAGATTTTGTATAATTCATTAGACTCCCCAATCATCCGTATTTTATTCTTTAATGATCAGTAGAGGAGCATGTGGTTGCAATTGGCAGCAAAAATGCAAACATAGAGTAAGAAGCAAGAGCAGACCCTGCCTAAACATAACAAAAATACATAGCATCCTAGACATGGTGCATACCACCATTCATCTTCAAGTGCTAAATATACAAGGCAGTATGAGAAACATATTTATGCAGCTGTGATTGCGATCATTTTTTCATTTCCCCAAATCCTGCTTGGCAGGCTCCATAAACCAGACTTTCCAGAAAAACTACAATCATCATCTAGTTTATGATCAGTGTAATGTCTAATCTGATTCCGAGCTATTGAAGTAGATATAGTGGCCCTTGTACACTTGGACAAGAATGTGGACGTTAAATTTCAACTACTTTGTTGCCTGATAATAGTATAATGCTGCTTCATTAAGAAAAGTTAATGTCACTAGGTGAAAATTGAAGCCTTGTAATCTTATTAAGCATCTTTACATCAAAGAGATTCCATTACAGGTATATATAGCTTGATGCTGTGCTCAATTTCCTCTGCTGGTGGATAGGAGAAGTAGGTGGAACTGGGGTGGGGTTGTGGTGGAATAGCAGCAGCTCCACTGCACATTTCTCCCTGTTCCTGAGCCATGCTGCGAGGAGCCAGGAGAAGACGTTCTGATGGTGAGTTCTAAGGGAGCAGCTGCCCTATTCAGCATGCTTACCTCATGAACGTCTACAGATCTAAGTGTGTAGCCCTGTGTCCAAGTTAGTATTGTTCCAAGCAGCAATAACTCCCATTCTCTTACCTGCACCTCCCCAGGGTTAGGGTAGCTTTGCACATGCATAAGGGGGAAGTCAGTAGGCTGCCCGATGGTAGGGAAGCACCACACTTTGGGTCCTTAATGATTCCTCGGATCTGCTTGGCATCTTCCCTTACAGGAGAACAAGAAACAGGTACTCTCCAAGGTCTTCTATGGACTTTTCCCTTCCCACATTTTTTTTCTGTGGAGGAAGAAAATTGGAATCCTAATCAAGGATGATAATATTCTGTTTGTGAGTTACTGGACTTCAGAGCAGGTGAAAAATAAATAATCAGACTCTTGTTTTCTTCTGCTGTGGAACTTGACTGGAGCATCAGATCATGGGATGTGTAGGAGCTCACCACCTCTTGAAAATCAGACCACTTTATTTAGGAGAATAAGTATGGTGTAGGAGCTTAGCTTTAGGCACCCAGATTGAACATCTTGGCCTAAATGTTTATTTTTAGATATTTTGTTTGTTTTTAGGGAAGAGTTTACCTATAAGATATTTTCTTCAATGATCTGAAATACTGTAGCACATTTCAAACTCAACCCACAGTCATAATGATAATACATAGCACTTCTCGGACGTTTTCATCTGAAGCACTATGTATAGGTGATTACATATTATTTTTATTTCAGAGATGGGGAAACTGAGGAACAGTGACTTTTCCAAAGTCACACACAGTAAAAGAGCCAGATTCCAAGTCTTGCATTTTAACCACTAGCTTGTTCTTCTAAAATTGCTTAATGACTGTGATGTAAATGTACCTAGTATATTGCAATCATTTTCTGGGTGGCATAATACTAAAAAGTCACAGCTACAGGGGCTATTGTTTGGCCATTTACTGGCTCCACTTGGCAGACCTAACGGGGTTAATGAAGTTGGTTCTTTTCTCTCCTGAAATTGTTGCCAGCCTATACATTAGTTCTGCTGGCCTATGGTGGGGAAGATCCCACCCCAGTCAGGAAAGCTCCTCTGGGCAGAATCAACCTCAGCCTGCTGCATCTGTGAGGCATGTCACAAGATCATCTCCCCCTCAACACTATGGGACCATCCCCCAAACATATTGGATGCCATAGATCTGTGAGAGGCCAGGGCTGTTTGTGTGTGCTCCATGTTTGCCCCCTGTCTGTTGCTTTTTTCCCCCCTAGCAGAGCTGCACTACCAGGGACTCCCTGCTGGCTACCATGGCCCCCAAGACCTCTGGAGTTGGCTATGTGGAAAGGTAATATAGCCTGGAGCCACATTAATTTTTGCAAGCAAATGTACAGGACTCGAGGCTGGCCAATGTGTGTTTCTCTGACCCCAATCTGTGACCCGCTCTGTTTCCAATTCTTCCCTTAGCACAGGCTCTGGACCATGTGGAGGGGAATCTGCTGGGTCCAGGTAGGGAGGCAAGACAGTGCCTTGGAAGGTGCTAAGCCTCCATCCCCATGGAAGGGAAGGATCCACATATGAATGACTCCACCATGACCAGATCTACTGAAGTGCAATATAGCATATAACTGGGAAATCTTCTTTGAGGAGTGTTTAAACTGTCGAATTCTCTGCACCCTTTTTCTGGTTCTGCTGTTTTATATCATACTTTGCTATTGACTTTCATTTCAATAATGCATACAGATAGAGTTAATAAGTGAAGTGTGAGAGGTGAAGGTAACTTGACATATCTAAGTAAAAATACTTTACATATTCCCAGATGTATCTAAAGCAACACAGATTCACAGGGAAAAAATGGCATTGCTCAGATCAGAGTTCACATCTCCTACTCCTGTGCATTTTCTGGTAACCTCAGATTGTTTGCAGGTGGGAAGCAGTTACTTTTTAAAATTATGATTCTACAAAAGCTTTCTCACAACACAACTGAATAGTGTAAAGGAGAAGTTCAGCAATGAAGGTTTAGATGGATCTGAGGATAACCTTCTGGCAGAACTATTCTTCCTGACATTTAGCGGTCAGTTTGTTATATGCTGTGATATTTTATTTTATACAAAACTTGAAAGGATTTTGCAGACACCCTGTGCTACTGTGGCTTTATTCTTCTCTTCTCTCTTTGTTTGTAGACTGTCTTTTAGAATATCTGGTTCTTGTTTTCTGATTTTATAGGTGCAGTCCAAAGTGATCTGTGGACTTCATCAGGGCTAATGATTATTCATACTGCATATTTTTTCTGTTAACTTTTTTTACTGATCAGTCTCTATAAATAATATAGTATTGGTGATAAACTTTGAAAATTTATAAAAATGATAAAGAAAATATTTTAAAATAATAAAATTACGTGTGTGTGGTATAGGGAATGTCACGTTTTACCTTACAAAAAGAGACCCCGTTTATACTGGCAAAAGAACAGCTTAAAGCATAATCTCAGTACAGGAACAAATTGATGAATGTTACTTTTCATTTTGTGGTAGCCCTTAAACAACTCGCTCTAAAAATCTCTTTCAATCAATATTGAAAAAATAGTCAAACTTCAGTTTTTACCTCATTTATAATGGTTTGTGAATAATTTCCAGCTTGTGAAATATACATCTAGACTTATCAAGATCCTGACAATATCTGGATCTTTTAAAAATTGTATTCAGGAAACATGACACAGTTTATTAAGAAAAACACTGTATCTGACATTAGTGGTTAAGACAATAAAAGAAAAATGAAATACAAAAATAGTGGGATATTTATGCATAATGAAAAAAGGAATATTGCACAAAAGAGAATGAAGTTGCCATGTTCAGCAGAGACCCGTAAAGTAAGAAAAACAGAAGTGGCTGGCAGGGCATTTTCCATGAGCGCCCCTCAACTGTAGAGATCTTGCCTCCCCTTGTGTTGACTATTATGGCATGTTGCAAAAAACATTTGCTTTCCCTAGATTTTGAAGAGGGAGGACAATTATGAGAGTGACTAGTAGTAGAAGAGGTAAAACTTTATTTTACATTTGATTTTGTCTAGCCAGTGCTGGTTGGGGAATAGGTGGAATTCTAGAACTGTGGTAACAATGAAGGGAGTTGTTTATAGTATTTATAAGGGTGCTTAGAGGGATGTGGATGGGTGCTCTTATATATTGTGAAGTAAATATATAATGAGTAAATTGTTGCATATATTGTGGTTGTCAGGAAATTGTTCACATGGCAAAGAAAAACAATGTTCTCACTGACTAGGCTGAAAGAATCGGACTCATTTGCAGAAGTTGGCTGCATTTCAGTGGTGGTGAATAAAGTGACCCTTTTTCTGTATAGTGATAAAGATGTAGTACAGGACCAAAATATGCCCTTCTGTGCAAAGACAGGTGAACCAGGAAAAGTTAACTCAAATGCTTCTTGCATTAGGCTCCCAGGGCTTGATTCTCTTCTGGGCTGGAGCAGAGCTTCAGTGGAGGCGTGTCAGGTTGTGTGTCAGCAAGCTGGTTTTGGCTCAAGGATTCTCAGTGCTGGCCTCAGCTTTCATGTAATAAGAGGTGCTTTCTGAGGGTTCTAACTTGTGCATTGACACAAGATGCTTAACAGATCTTACACCAGTGGAGGATTGCAATGGCAGGTCTGAGATGGCCTGCCACAGACATGCCCCCTCCTCCAGGAGTGTGAGGGGAGCAAAGGCACAGGGCTCATCTGCAGCAGAGGTACACCAGCCAGAACTTCCCCTATGCCATAGGAATTCTCTGCTGGGCATTTGCAGCTGGACTATGGCCCCTTTGTGTCACTCACAATTTCTGGCAAATTATCCACTCATAGGAGAGGGTAGTTTCTCACTTGCACCAGCCCATTGCCCCAGCCTCATGGATATAAGGAAAACCACAGGAAACACAGAACTCATTGGGCCCAATGGCAGCACTGCCATCTCAGTGGCTGTGCTGCCACTGTTTCAGTGGGTCTCTCCGAGCATAGAGTGGAAGGTAATGTTGCTCCAAGAATCATTAACTTCGTATAACATTTGCTGGGAGAAAATTCACAGGGTAAGTGGAGGAACATGCCACATGCTCTCTCTATCTGATCCACTGCCAGCCTGACATATAACCCTTAAACTGTGGGGCTCAACATATTTAGTTTGTTCCCAGGTATGGGGAGGGGCAGGAAGAAAAATCCTATATGGAACTGCTCCATCCCTCCACTGTACACTGGCCACCTCCTCTGACACTTGCATGTGTGTGCTCCCTTCTGCACCTCACTATGCTGCAGAAAGATTTATGTTGGGCCATAGTCTATACAGGTGAGAGAAGATGCTTTAATATTGCTTTCAAGTTCAATAGTGAATGCTGTTGGTTTGGGGAACAAACAGTGATAGCAGTCAGTGTACTGTCCCAGCCTCTTCCTGCAGTAGAATGTATAATGGAATGACCATAAAGCATCCTGGATACATTTAAATAAATGTCCTGATTTATGTAAGATTATCACTAACCGCTTTCCAATGCTTAAGTCATATAGCTAAAGGTTCTAGATTCTCCATTTACCAGCACTCTGTTGGACAGCTTCACTTGTACACACCTCCTATTGTTATGAAGGACAAAATGTTCCAGTCACGTTTTTTTAAAATTTGGCTTTTGAAAAACAAGACAGAAAATGAGATGGTCTCCTGATATCTGAAAATCACATCATTTATTCTCTAAAGGCAAAGGACTTCCTGAGCCTGATTCTGATTTCAGTGACACTGTATTTGCATCACAGCACCTCCATTGACTTCAGTGGAGTTACTCCTGACTTAAACCAGTGTTAGAAAGTGTGATCAGGATCTGGGTTCATGGATTTTTTTCCTTATAGTGGTCTCTTGGCTCTGTCAGTTCCTTTTTTAAGCATGTTCTATCGAATAGTGAAGAAGGCAACACAATGCTCCATAGAAAGTACTTTTTGCTCCATAATTCTACTTTTGGAGAAAGTTTGATTGAAGAATAAGGACCCGATCTTGCCTAAACAACCTATAAAGTTCTCATTGACTTCAATGGGAGAAGAATCACATTCACAGTCAGTAGGCTAAAAATAAATGATTTTATAAAATGCCATCCCTTGGCCCTGCTGGAATTCCCCTATGCTGAAAGAATCTCCAGCTGCTGCCTTAAAGCAGCTTTAAGTTGTCTTTGTGCTGCTGGAGTACTACAAAGGGGACTTCAGAAGGACCAGAGTTTGAGCCTATTGACTGCAGACATTGGCCCAGAAAGAAGCTGAAAGCTTTTCAATAAGGAAAAATGAAAACTGAATTATGATATACCTTCCAGTTGCTGCCTTTGAATTTAGACTAATGAAGCAAATTGCTGTCAGATGGTTGGGGTTTTTCATTTTTGCTAAAGAACTGAAAATAATAGCAATGTAAAAACAGCCCAAGGAGGAAGAGAAAAGAGACCATTTAAATATTCTTATAATTTATGGAGATATAATAGGTCTATTAATATTATGATCACATTATAATTAACCAATTTTTAAACAGTAAATTGCTGACTTTTATCTCACAAAGACAGAGGCATAATCAGAAAACTTCAGTTTCACTTACCCTATTGGCTTTTTAGGTTGCTTTGGGGTCTAAATAAAATTTTCAAAGTATAACAAAGAACCTCTCCTGGCAAAACAACAACAAAAAACCCCACCAGAAACAAACCCAAAAAAACAGCCCCTGAACAAAGCAAGTTTAATTTTCCTACGAGTGTGCATTTGATAATAGCACAACTTCTAAATGTCAGATTTGTAGCTGGTCCCTTTGTGACCCTGCCAAATCATTAGGTCACCTGGGCTTTGCCTCTGCCTTCCATTCACATGAACAGTCTGGGAAAAACTAAAGCATCAGAAAGTTTAATATCACTACAAAAAGTGACAAACATCAGTGGTATAAATTTGGCTTGAAAAACAGAAATGAAGGACCAACTATCAAGAGTAAAAGAATGATTGCTGTGCACGCTCTGCATGCCTGTTCCATTATAAATTGGCTGACTTCGAAATGAAAAATGATTTTTTTAAAAATCCTCCACAATTAACAGTTTCTCAGCTTTCAGAACAAACCTCTTTCTTCTTTTTTTATTAAGAATTTTATGGCTGAGAATATTGGTCCATTAAAGAAGAGGTAGCCAGCCTTGCTCTGCAGGTTGGCATTTTCATCTTGAAACAATTGCGATTTAATGAGCAAGAAAAGAGCATTTTGAGAGTTGGTGTTTATTTTTATGCAGTATGACTATCCTAGTGGTTGCAAGACAATGTTTTTAATGTACAATTTAAAATGTTTTATATCAAATTGAACTCTAAATGGACACATTTCATTAAATCTGCAAGACTTTCCTTCTAATCCCATTAAATTCCATTATAAAAATTACCAGCCTATAGCTTAAAGTATTAAAGTTGTAGCTCTAATAGTTGTGCAGTTTTTTTAATGCCAAGTCCAATTTAAAACAAAACATAGCTTGTCTTCCTATTTTTAAGTCCCACATCTGTGTTGGAGAATTAGAATATTAGGATTGGACCCAAGATTGCAAGCTTCCTGTCTACAGAAGGTTCTGTTACCAGCAGTCCTCATTATTTTATAGAGCAGAAAGAGGAACAAAGCCAAAATCACATGTAAGTGGAAAGTACCAGGAAAAGGGACTGATTTTTTAAGGGCACTGTACAGAATTGGCTAAATCCAGCTCACCTGATTTATCTGAGTAATCCCACTAGTAATTTGGCCAAATCCTGATATCCCCTACTCAGGCAAAAATCCAGCTGAAGTCTATTCGAGTTTTGCTTAAGTAAGGTCTTTGTATACTTTAGGGACCCAATGGGACCAGTCTCATGAGAAAAATGGGAGTTCAACACATTATCCAGCAGCACCCATTCTGATACACTGACATCTTTTGTCAATTTAAAAAAATAACATCATGTCTATTTATTCTTTTATTTACAAAGACCAGAAATCAAGTTGCTTTTCAACAACAAAATAGTCCATACTATATTTGAAAATGAATTTTAAAATTCTTGCGAATGGACTTATCCAAGTGGATAGTCACCATCTGGACTTCTCAATAAAAAATATGTATCAAGGAACAAGACAGAATTCTAAATACAAAGCTACATGTGTGCAATCTCAAAAGTTTGTTAGACCACAATCATTTTTCGGTCAAAAAGCATTAAGGTAAAATAATGTCATTTGTTCCTGGAGGTATGCTCAGTACTTATGTACTTTGCCAATCTTACTTGAGGTATGAAAGTTCCTCCTAGCCAAACAAATGGGATGTCACAGTCCTATGCAAACCCATAGGTTTTGTAAGGGACCGGATATATTATTGCATTATTGTTCATACTCTGAAGTGAGATAATGTGGTTTCATTCAAGAGACACTATCCAAATGTTAAACTCTCACAGTTGGCCTTTCTGAAAATGAAGTGTAAAATGTTCTCCAGATGTCCAAAATAATTATTAGAAAAATCCCCCAGTTCAGTGCTGAGATATTTTTGGCATTTTTAAAAAAAAACTATGTTGTGACTGAGATGCTAAGAATTTGTTCCCTTTGGCCTTAGAGGGTATATCTACACTTTAATAAAACACCCACGGCTGGCCCCTGTCAGCTGACTTCAGCTTGTGGGGCTCAGGCTGAGGGGTTATAAAATTGCAGTGCAGACATTCCAGTTCCAGAGGCTGGGCTCCAGCCCAAGACTGAATGTCTACACTTCAATTTCATAGCCCTGCAACCTGAGCCCTGTTAGCCCTAGTCAGCTGACATGGGCCAGCTGCAGGTATTTTATTGCAGTGTAGACATACCCATACATTTTAAGGCCAGTGGGGAATATTAGATCTTCTAGTCTGACCTCCTGTATACCTATGTGTCTGTCTGTGCAGGCAAGACCAAGACATGTTGTTATATAGTCAGAGTACTACTCTGCTATAATTAGAGCTGGGTGAATTTGTTTAGGCAAATAATAAATAGTAGATGTTTCAACATTTCATCTTGAAATAGAGATTCATTTAGAAATTTAGCTAATTTTGAAAAAGAGTGAAAAACATCCCAAATTGATCCGAAACAAAATGAAAAACCAAATAACAATTGTTTTGGTTGAAACCGAATCAAACAAATTATTTTTTGAATTTTTCATTTTGGTGAGAAACTGAAAAAATGTGTTTCAGTTCAAACCAATCCATTTTAT
The DNA here is from genome assembly GCA_037349315.1 of Chelydra serpentina. Classification (NCBI taxonomy): domain Eukaryota; kingdom Metazoa; phylum Chordata; order Testudines; family Chelydridae; genus Chelydra; species Chelydra serpentina. The sequence continues at coordinate 39,142,733 of JBAIAC010000042.1, forward strand.
CCCCCTGAATGTTTTGGTTTGCCCCCAAATGAAATGTTTGTGAATAATCTGCAGGCAAACAAACAAAAACACAACCCACCCTCCACCACAAAAAAAAAAAAAAATTGCGGAAGAATTTGAGTATTTTGAAGTAAAACCATAATGTGCAAATTTTATGATCTGTTTGCAGATAATCTGCACAGAGGGTAAAGGATGACATTCTTTAACAAAATTATTTTTTTGTGAATTATTTGCACAACTCTGTCCAAGACTGGTGAGGACATGAAGAACTATCAGCACAATGCTTTTCAGAGATGTTGTGATTCCATGTGCACCTTAAAATGTACTAATGCCTCGAATGGTTTTACTCCTCAACACTGTCCAGAACAGAACACTTTTTCTTTTAGATCCTCTCTGGCAAGCTGGGACCCCCGCCCCCCCCCCACACACACACTCACAATGTATGAGTGAGTGAGATTACAACACAGCACTATACCTGGGTTCAAAAAAGAACAAGATAAATTCATGGAGGATAGGTCCATCAATGACAGGGATGGTGTCCCTAGCCTTCTAGTCCCTAGAATCTGGGAATGAGTGAAAGAGAATGGGTCACTTGATGATTACCTGTTCATTCCCTCGAGGGCACTTGGCATTGGCCACTGTCGAAAGACTGGATACTGGGCTAGATTGACCTTATGGCCATTCTCATTGTTGGCAATGAACAGAAAGCTATACATTGTTTTAATTCAATTCTGACTGTTAATGCTTTGTATACTATGTAATTTTTAAGATTTTGGCATGGGGCTTTTAATTAAAAACCACAGACAGGACCTCGGCAATAAACAATAAATCATGGAAGCCCCAGCCCCGTGGCACAGGGCTGACTGCCTGAGCTCTGTCGCAGAGTGGTTGACTGACTATCTGAGCCAGAGCCCTGCTGCTGAATGCGGCTGAGGCTGAAGCCAGAAGTCACCGAGGTCTGTTAAAGTCACAGAATCTGTGACTTCCATGACAAAATCGTATCCTTAATGATATGGTTATACTGCTACCGCCATACTTGGCTTTTTTTCTTTCTGTGCTCTTCATAGAACCCTCCCGCTTGGCAATGAGATAGTTGTGCCTCAAAGTGTCTTCCCTGTACTAAACCAGGATTAATTTCAAATGTAGTACAGAATACTAAAGCAAACCTCATCACTCCACTTTGGACCTACATAAGCCCAAGTTCAATCAAGCACATAAGCATGTACTTTACTTTCGGCATAGGAGTAGCTCCATTGACTTCAGGTGTTACACATATGCTTTGCTGGATTGGGGCAATATAATCTGTGGGAGAGGACCGCACATAGACTCAGAGACTTTAAGGACAAAGGACTCTGTGACGGGGCAGAGCAGCCCCGCACTGGTACAGCAGGGGTTAACCCTTCCTTCCTGGTAGAGGAAGCCCCGCCCCGGAAGCCCTGCTGGGCATGCTCCAACTGGAGCCCAGGTATAAAAGCCTGCAAAGCGGCTCAGTCTGGGCTGACCGCCGGGGGCGAAGGAAGCACACTGCCAGCTCCCGAGGTGAGACAGCCAACACCCCAGGATCGAGGAGCCAACCAAGCCGTGACACCCTCTGCACCCCGGACGGAGGCTGCAATTGGAGGGGACAGACCGGAGGACCAGGTGGAGGGTAGGAAGTGACCCGGGGGGACTTTAGAAGCCGGCAGCGTTAAGGCTGTACTGACGCTCGGTGTGTTGCGGGTGGATCCCCACCGAGCTCAGCACAAGGGGGAACCCCGCTAACAGGTGAGCCCAGGGTCGGGACCCGGTGGAGAGGGCGGGCCTGGGTCCCCCTACTACTCCGGCCATTAGGCGGCACTTCCCCAGAGGGAAGAGGGAAGCCTATGGACTCTGGCCATTGGGCCACCCAGCCCTGAGCCTTGGGGCAAGTTGGATGGACTTTGGCCACTAGGCCACACTGCCCTGAATCTCAGGGCGAGTTGTATGGACTCTGGCCGTTGGGCCACACTGCCCTGAGCTGCGGGGCAAGTTGAATGGACTCTGTCCGCTGGGCCACCCTGCCCTGAACCTCAGGGTGTGTTGTGTGGACTCTGGCTGCTAGGCCACACTGCCCTGATCTGCGGGGTGAGCTAGTTGTATGGACTCTGGCCATTGGGCCACGCGGCCCTGATACGCAGGGCAAGTTGCATAGACTTTGGCCATTAGGCCACAACAGGACGCCCTTTAGGGAACGGGTGGGAAGACTTAAGAGTGGCGAGGCCCCGACACCTCGGCCACCCGTGCCACAAAGGGGCGCTGCGGTGCCGGACCCGTCACAGACTCCATCATGATAATCTAGTCTGACCTCCTGCAAATCGCAGGCCACAGAACCTCACCCTCCTACTCTTGTAATAGACCCATAATCTCTGGCTGAGTTAGTGAAGTTCCCAAATCATGATTTAAAGACTTCAAGTTACAGAGAATCCACCATTTACACTAGTTTAATCTTGCAAGTGACCCGTGCCCCAGGCTGCAAAGGAATGCTGTGAAGTTATATGATTCTTTCCCTAGGTCCAAAGAACTTGCATATGTGCTTATAATTGCTTTTCTTGACAAAGGAAGGCCAAAAAATCCCAGGCTCTCTGTCAATCTGACCTGGGGGGAAATTCCTTCCTGAACCCAGTGATCAGTTAGACCCTGAGCATGTGAGCAAGACCTACCAGCCAGACACCTGGGAAAGAATTATCTGTAGTAAATCAGAGCCCCCCGCACCTAGAGTCCTATCACTGGCAGTTAAGGATATTTGCTACTAGCAGTCACATACTGCATGCACCTCTTGGAATGTTGCAGATGGCTATGATGGAGGCAGGCAAAGCAAGGACATGGATCCATATGTATGTGGATATAGTGGTCTTGGTACTCCACTTTTGTAGTGGGGCTAGAATAGCAGCAATGAGTGTGGGGATTGGGGGTGGAGTCCCCACAGTCTGGTCCTAGATCAAAGGAGGATTTCACCTTCCCAGACCCTCCATACTCCATCCACAAAGAGCTCAAGTTATTTCAGTTTTATGCCGGAGAAGGGAATTTCACCTTTTAATAAATAAACGAATATGTTATTTCAACAAATACATTGTATGTTCACTGGATTCAAGGATTATTTATAAATGTGTTTATCTGTTGTAGGAGTGAGATTACAACACAGCACTAAACTATTAATAATTGTTATTATAAAACCTTTATGTAGTGCTGTAAAGTTATATGGTTCTTTCCCTAGGTCCAAAGAACTTGCATATGTGCTTATAATTGCCTTTCTTGACAAAACCCTCAAGGCAGGTGCTGTTCAAAGAAAGTTTTTTTTGTTTTTTTTAAAAGGAAGTTTAAGGAAGGCTGATTGAAATGCTTATGGAAAGAGGAATGTGCTGATACTACGTTTAAAATGAACAAAGGGAGGCAGATTTGATGGTAGTGGGCAGAGAAGGCTAATTCCCCAGGGGTATAATTAATAAAGGCCTTGATAATTTTCTGTCTCCAGTCTGAACGTAGGGATATTTAGTAAATGAGTACCAGAGGGCCACAAAATGTGAGATGGAACATAAGGAGAATAAAGATCAGTTAAATGAGTGTGGCTATAACCATGAAGGACCTTGTAGGTTAAAGGCAATCTTTTTTACATCATTTCAGGACTTTATGGGAAATCAGTGTAATGGTTCACAAGAAATAGGTGAAATATGATAACACTTTGTGTTGGTGACTAACCTTGTCTCAGCATTTTGAACCATTTAATATTTTTTTTCAGGACAAGTTCAGGTACACCATCTGGTATGGGTGATAATCAGTACATGAGGTGACAAACGCACGAACAAGCAAAGTCAGCAGGAGAAGGCAAGGATTCCAGTCAGGTACTATTTCTCAAATGACTAAAAAAGATATTTTCCCTCTCTGATTCCAGTGCGGCTCAGACAACAGTTGGGAATTCAAGGTGACACTGAGTCTTTCTTAGTAAATGATGAGGCTGTAACTGGAACTTGGGCTAGGAGTATGTCATCATGCAAGCCTTTGAGTAGCGGCTATCCAGACTCAGCTTTAAAGTCTGTATCACATTTTTAAAAAAACTTTGTTTTCTTTGAGCAAGAAAAGTATTGAGCACTGGCAGAGTCTGGGGGCATGACTTCATAGGATCTCTCCTAGAGCATTTCAATTAATTGTGCTGTATCACCCCTCTCCAGAAGGTTCGTGTATCTCTGCATAAATACTTTACATGAAAAAGTATTACTCTAGTGTTGCTACATTTCAAAAAGACGTGGCAGGGAAACAGTGTCTACATAGGCTATGCCTACATGGTAAAATGTGTGCTAGGCAACTTATAAATGCTTCATATACTACTGATGATAGATAATCTCATTTACAATATATTGCAAAACCAAAGTAAACCAGACACCAAAATCAGCAATGCAGATGTGTGTTTTTGTTTTTATTAACAGATTTCTGCCTACAAATCATGTTTCTGTCCAAGCTATAAAATTAATATCCATATTATTATTAATATTCTTGGTGTCAGAATAAAACTTGGTGTTAGAATAAAACTCAGGGATTCAGTGTGAATTGTATGTGCTCAGTACCTCTCAGGCTTTTAATCATTAGCCTGTGCATCTGTAAGTAACTAAAATAAATTGATGCTGGTACTTTTTGCTTTATCTGCATGTCCTGAAATGAGTCAAATTCTGATTACAACGCATTAATCTCGCTTCTTCTTTCTTTCTGGATCTCTAGAAGTCCATCATTTCTATTCAGCTGCAGTTTTGCATTGGTGAACACTGGATGGGCCAGTAGAAAATGAGGTTCTGCTCTGAAAAGTGGCTCCGTAAAAACAATATAGAGTGAGTTCTACATTTATTGCCTCTAAAGTGATTTCCAAACCAATGTGCTCTGTTTACAAGTGAAATATGTTTTTTCTGACTGCCTGTTCTGCAAACTCAACCAGGAATTTGAGATGTGTGACTGACTGGAATTTAGTAAATCAATGTGTTTGATACTATAAAAGGAAGAACAAAATCCACTTAATTCCTTCATAGTTTGCTCTATGTGGCTAATGGAAGTAAAAAAGTAATATAAACTTATTTATGTCAATGGAATAAGTAAATATGATTCTGAATATTAACAGGGAACAGACCTGTGAGTACAATGGAGATATTGTCATTTTTCAGTGTAATACCCGTGGTAGTTATGTTTAGACTTAACATTTCATTTTAAATTGGTACTGAATGGCAAATTAGGTGGCAGTTTGTATGAAAAGCAAGCTACATGCTGTAGTATTTTTAAAAAAATCTGAATTCTCCCATTTCCTTTAGTAACTGATCAGATCTAGGTGTGTCAATGAAGTGGAAGACCTGAAATACAATGAGAAAGCATGTTCTTGTAATATTTCAGGGCTATTGGAACATGGAAATACCTGGTCTTGTGATGTTTCTAGCCCTATTTTGCAGACTTAAGAAGTTGCAAGTGTTCAGATGTGGTTTGAAAAGAAACTTTGCATGCTTAGACACTTTAAATCTTTTTGATATTGACTCAGAACGGAGCCTGAAGGGCTTGTCTTCACTACCCACCGGATCGGCGGGTAGCAATCGATCTATCGGGGATCGATTTTTCGCATCTCGTTTAGACGCGATTAATTGATCCCCGAAAGTGCTCCCCGTCGGCTCTGGAAATCCACCTCATCGAAAGACGGAAGCAGAGTCGACGTGGGAGCGGCAGCGATCGACTCGCCACCGTTCTCACGGCCAGGTAAATCGATTACGATACGCTGACTTCAGCTACGTTATTCATGTAGCTGAAGCTGCATATTGTAGGTCGCCCCCCCCCCCCCCCAGTGTAGCCCTGGGCTTAAGTCTGCAGTCATCATTATTGCTTATTTATTTCTTACACAGCACTATCAGTATAAGACATGTAAGACGATAGAAACAATTGGCCTGTTCATGGCTGTCTTGCAGTCACTTTGCACCAGCCAGTATAGAGTGGCTTCCAAACAACTGCATCCCGCAATCCCCCGAGGGAATAGCCCCAGCACAGAAATCCTTCCCCACCATGGGCATCTTAGGACGGTGAGATATATTCCGGAATCGAAGAGGATGTGGTCATGGCTGTCATATACTTACAACTCCTCCTCTGCCACAAAACCCATAAGAGCTATGGGCAGTCAGGCACATGTTAAGATAGCCCAGGATACACTGATGCAGGGAAACATTCCATCCTATGTCCTTGTTCTAAAGATCTGGCAAGCTAAATAATACTTCAATGGGAGTTCTATCTGAGGAAGGCCTGCAGGCTCTGACCCACTGTATAGTATACTCCATACTATGGAATATGTAACACACATACAGGCACGCTATAATGTATGAGGGACTTCTGAGTAAACAATAAAATACCGGTAAGTCTATCTCTAATAATAATGTGTTTTCCCAACCTGCTAGTCCCTGTAAAAATGTACCCAGGAATGCTTTGACTATGCAGTGCCCCTTAAATGATTCATTTTATGTGCACCAGCAGACAGTTTATTTATCAAATTAATTAATTTCCTAAGTAAAATATAACATGCACCTAATCATAAAAAACCTGGGCACATGAATAAAATCCAGAAGGAAACACACCTTCTGCATCTTTAAACCGAAGAGACCTTCTCCCCCAAATACATTTCTCATTCAAACAGTACTCACACCACTCAAGCAAAAGCCTGCAAGAAGAATGTGGACATGCCACCATGTCCCAGTTGCTGTTGCCATTTAACTGTCTTTGTCATTTGCTACTATTTATATTCTATGGATAATAAGATCAGACAGAAGTGCATGGACACTATGTAGACTGTATAAGCACTTAAAATAGGGGGGAAAGCTCAGGTTTTTGTCATTACTGGTATCTTAATTCTATCTTGTAAATCTTCATTGTATATCTGTATTGTAGAGGCAGAATGCACAGTCTTATCATCCCCATGCAGGGCAGCTCAGTACTGTTCCCTGGATGGTCAGGATGGCATGGAAGTTGGCATGGAAGAGCTCCACAGCAGCTCTGTAGTCAGATCCTATTTATCATGCCTCTTCATCCTGATCCCTTAATCTCCTTGTGCAGATCCCTGCATCATAATCCCTTAATCTCCTTTGTACCGTAATCTCCCTGAAGAAAACAGCTGGAGGGTTTGGACATTTGGAAGAGCTGCAAAATGCAATGCTGTGCCCTGATGTCCCTCTGACCGCATGGCATAAGAGGATATGAGGGATGTGGTGGGGAGGAGGCACTCAGTTCCTTGCCAGCTGGGCTTCAGCAGAGATGTTTGTGAGCTCTACATGACAAAAAAAATGTTATGAAGGGTGTGGGGAGAGGAGCATCTTAGGAGCAGTGGAGTGAAGCCTACCCAGATATGCAGGTGTGAATTCGGTCATGTAGGAATACACATACATTATTAGTATTCATGTGTGCAAAGAGTATTTCTGCTATAACATTTCTAGGGAGGTGGAGAACTCTTCAGCTGAGAGGACGATGGATCACTTTCCACACAATTCTCCAGCTCTGGGCATGAAAGACAAAACCACAGCAATCGCAGAATGATTTTATTATGTCTTATTTTTAATACAAGTGCTTGGTATTTATTTAAAAAACATGGATCTTGGGGCAAAGCTTGAAAGATAAAAAGAGGAAGGTGCTGCTGATTACAAACCCTGGTCTTGCTGTGTAGGAGAGAATAATGCAGTGCTGAATACTTACCATTGATTTTGGATTTAAACTCCTTTAAGCTGCACCATTTTATCTGCCAGCTGCAGAGATAATGACAACAAAAAAAGAACATTACACAGGGCATGAAGTGGCCTATGTGGAAAAACCCAGCAAATTCCTTTGATAAAGGAATGCCATAGATCTTAGTAGTTTTACACAAGACAAATTAAAAGTGCACTTTTAATCTGAGACAAATTGATAATATGAAACTGGTGTGGTGAAGTAAATGTTACATTATAAATGAATGATGTATACAATGAATTATAAATGAATTACTCTGTTCAATTATAAAGAATTTATGTAGAGTATCACAGCTAGAAAGAAAAGAGGAGATTGCCCACCTTCTATTTTTAAGAGCTTTTCTGTTTTCCCAGGAGTAATGAAGTAAGTAGAGCACCTGAACCGCAAAAAGACTACTTTGTTTTATTGCATCGCTACTTTTTGTTCTTTATTCTCTGAAAAATACTGCACTTACCAGCTCCCTGCACTTATCATTTATCAGAACCTACTGTGTAGGCCTCATCATAACATCCATGGGGTACAGTTAGAGCAGTTTTGTGGTGGCTGTGGAGATGGAGTTTATCTTCCTTTGGAGGACTAGTAGCAAGCTGCTCTGGCCTTTTAGTCAGTCCTAGGCTAATGATCAGCAAGTAGCCCTATACGGAGCATTAGGAATTTTTAAAACATGGTATCACAGTCCTCAACTTTTTATATGAGCCAGAACTGCTTGACAAAATATACAGACTCAGCATTCCCCCCTAGGAATTGATTTTGACTTCTTCTTTTAGCGTAGGCTTTCTTATCTGGCTTCCCCTGTATCCCCTGCTATATAGAAGGTGGATCAGTGAATCTCTGTGGTGATAGACCAAGCTCTTACTCAGCCTTAACTCCCATCTGTGTGGTGTCATAGATTAAGTGCTCTGTTTCATGCTGGAGTGCTCTCTATTACCTGTTCCTCTGTAGGGTGACCAGATAGCAAGTGTAAAACATCGGGGCAGGGAGTGGGGGTAATAGGAGCCTATGTAAGAAAAAGCCCCCAAAATCGGGACTGTCCCTATAAAATCAGGACATCTGGTCACCCTATTCCTCTGTGGAGGGGAACCACAACAAAATTGCTTCCTTGTTCACCGGGGCTGGAGAGAACAACATGATTTTGGCCTATAATTGAGAATCTACCAAACTAGGAAAGGGTAGTTAGTTCCTCATCTCCTACTTCTCCTTAATCACCCCCAATTGCTTCAAAATTGTTTCTAGAACCTCTCGTTGTGCTTTGCCTTACTAGTGTATGTATATTATCAACACTGTATAATGTTTGGTGTGAACTGCTCCAGAACTATATAAATAGTTCACATTGAAGCTGAAATTACAATTATTATTGTAGCTTGGACTTCAGTGAAACTAAACTGATGTCTAGCAGCTAAGGATCTGGCCCTTAATTTACCATAGAATCACATCTGGAAACTATTAATGAAGCTGAAAGAGACCTAATTCATGATTATGGAACTGGGCATAGATGTATCAGTATTATTGCCACTTGAAAACAAACAGAAAGGAAAGGTTTAAGGTATAGATTCACAAAGTGTGCTTTCTGGGCCAGTCCACGGAGGACTTGCTGGCAGACCATGGAGAACAGGATGCTCACTCTTCTCCTCCTTTCCAGCTGAAACAAAACAGGCAGAGACCACAGGAAGAGCAAAAACAGACCGTTGTGATTAACTTGTTTCAAAACACTTTGAGCTGCAGACAACTTAAATCAATACTTTCCTAATATTGCTTTTCTATGTAAGATTGCTGTAGTTGCCACAGGGAAGTTATGCTATCACGAAAGTGGTCCATACCTTCTTGAAGTGGTCCATGAGATAATCTCTCTATTATTAAGTAGAGCACACTATATTCTAAGTTTTAAAGAATTACCACTTTGATACCCAGATATCAAGCTAAAATATTTGGAGATCAAATAGTTATGGGAATACTAGAAGTTGTAAAATTGCCATGGTCTGCAGACTAAGGGGTTAGCATTAGGCAGAAAGTGGGTGACATTTTTCCACATAAATTATCAGAAGGTTAAATCTGTATATAAGAAAAGTAACCTTGAAAATTTGCTCTCAAATACTATATCTGGCAAACTGTGCTGTATGGATAGTTCATGACATGCAGATTATCTTGAGAGTGAAGAAAAGTGCTACTCTTAAATTTTTCAAACAGCCATGTGCTCTAAAAGAGTAAAAAAGCAGAAGAGCTTAGATGGCTGGATAATGTGAATCCTATACAGAAAGTATATCATTCAGAAAAAAACCTGCATCAGATAAATCAACCTGTAAACCAGATGAAACCTATTGCTCATGTGATAATAATGTAATGATCATCTAGAAATACATCAGATGGGTGCATCCAAACCAGGAAAACCATTCATGAAACTGAATGGTGGATTATGTACCAGCTAGAAATGAAAAAGAACAAATGAAAGATCCAGAGTTTGTCACAATAAATACTCATTTAATTTTATATCACTATATGAGACTACCATGTGGGATAGCTTTGGCAACAGATGTTTTCCAGTCATTAATGCATGCTATTTTGTTCACTGTTCTCCAAACATTTATGCAGTGTGTGCTGATTGCACCAATATTTAAAGAGTTGCTTTTGTTCATGCAAATGATGGTATTTGAAACTAGGACTGAGCATGCACATACAACTACTGCACTGTTTAGTATTGCAAGTGTGATGAATAATAATAGAGAATGGGACACCAGTGAATTCAGTTTATGGATTTGGAAGATACTGTAGGAGGACCTGGTAGCAATGTTAATTATTAATATTGCCTGATACTTGCCATTATAAGACCTGTTTTCTGTTGCTTATAACTTTGCCAAACTCTAACTATTTGGGGCTGAATATTTTACATGCTGTCTGTCTCAAGTAGAATAATTTTTGGAAAATTAAGGTTTTCCAACTCAGATTTTTCTGAGAATGGGGCCAGGTTAAAGTACATCATTTTACACATGTTAAAAAGTTCTGGCAACCTTTAGGAGGGAAATTCTAGCTCCCCCATGTTTTGGAGCAAGGACTTGAAATTTGACAGGGTGTGGCGTTTGTGTCAGGGATGTATCTTTTTCTTGCTCTGTGAAAATATGCCCAAACCTGGCCAAGTTATGAGTAGTGGCAACCTTAATTTCAACATTCCCTAACTTTAAGTGCTTGACTTTGCAACCTTAATAATGTTGTTCCACTGTAGGATTTATGCATATAATAATAAATATTGCCATTTAGCACAGCAGTTCCTCAACCCAATGATGCCAGAGGCAATTGCATTGAGGCAATTAATAGAGCTGTTCTCAGATTTTCCAATGGAAGCTTTTTCTATCAGAAAATGCTGATTCATTAAAAGGAACTGAGTATTCTAATAAGGTTTTCAGCTTCTGGGAGTGGAATATTTTGTTTTACCATTTCAAAACAAATTTTCATTTCACTTTTTAAAATTGTATATAATATAAAATAAAGGGTGAAATTCAAATGAAATTTCATTTAAAAACCAATCAAATATTTTGATCCACCCAAACTGATTTTTTTCAGGAACTTTGTTTCAGAGAAGGTTTCAAATTTTTTTGTTTTCATTCCATTTTGTAACAGTCAAAATCATGACATTTTCCACAAAACAGAAAGTCTATACATTGCTGTTCATGTGCAAGCGTGTGCAGTTGGTGAAAATATAAAAAAGAGAATGTTGATTGTTCAGAACATTAAATGTATGCCGCATGTGTCTCTTTCACTTAGGACAGAACCTGTGTATTTTAAAACTAGGGTCAGGTATTTAGACAAAAATAATGGAGAAATAAAAAACCTTAAAATATCCTAAAATTCCTTAGATCTGATTTACTCTTCTTTTTATCTCAATCTCTCCCCCCTTTGTTCCCACAAATGTGCTCCACCCTCTTCTGAAGTATCAAAGCCCAAATACATTTTCTAGGCACTGTTTTGTTTATTTGTTTGTTTTTTTTAAATGTAGAAGTTAGGATATCCAATCAGGGAATACAAATAACACCATATGACTTAGGTGCCCAGTCAAGTAGATCAAATAGGAATAATGAATATCAGTCTCTCAAATGAACACATAATGTAAAGAGTTTGCAAGAAAATACTAGGCTGAAATTTCTTTGCACAAAATATTATTCATACAATTTTAAACAAGCTAACACAAAAATCAGAATTATGATTGGTTTCACAGGCAATGCTTTATGGCTAAATTTGATGGATACATAGTGCGAAGCCAATGAGCTGCAATACTGGTGTTGGTCTGGATGACATTTGGCAGAAGAGCTCACTGGACTGTCTAACCCTGCTCATTGTGCTATACAGGATAATTTGCTTTCATGTATACAGTGATATTATGGTTCAGCTAGTCGTCATTGGCAAAATGGTTTAGAGCAAAAAGAATCCATGGTATGTTCTCAAATATTTTGCAATTTGGCACTTTTCATGGGAATAACAATAATATCTTTACTAGTTATGCAGCATCACATTTTTCTTGTTAAATTTGATGGTCCGTTTTGTGCTTTTATTTGTTGCCAGATTTGCTCTATATATTACCAAGGTATTTAAATAAACACTGTTAGAAACTAGAAAATTTTCTTTAAAAATGATAGCAGTGTATGTAAGAAATGTTTAGGATTAGTGGGCAGTGATGTTAAAGTATTTGCATTACTTGCAATCTGATAAGTATTCAAAGATCTTAAGGCCAGAAGGGACCATTATGGCCATCTAATTTGACCTCCTGCATAACACAGGCCATAGAACCGTCTAATTCCTGTATCAAATCCATAACTTCTGATTGAGATACAGCATAACTTTAAGAAAAAGAAAGTCACAGATTTAAAGACTTCAAATGATGGAGAATCTACCACATCCCTAGATAGATTGCTCCCATGATTAATTACCCTCATTTAAAAAATGCTCCTTATTTCCAAGTTGAATTTGTCTATCTTCAACTTCTAGACATTAAATCTTTTTATGCTTTTGTTTGATAAATTAAAGAGCCCTTTAATATCAGAAATCTTCTCCCCATGTAAGTATTTTTGGTCTGTGATTTGAGTCATCTCTTAAACTTCTTTTGGATAAACTAAAAAGATTAAGCTCCTTTTAGTTTTTCGCTGTAAAACAGGTTTTCGAAACATTGAATAATTTTTGTAACCCTTTCCAATTTGTCTACATCTTTTTAAAAGTCTAGACACCAGAAATGGATAGAGTATTCCAATTCTGAGTCCAGCCTCACTAATCCTATATACAGGATTATCACCTGTTTACTCTTATTCAATATCCCCCTGCTACGCCTGAGGGAATTGTGCAACAAAAGCTCCTGCACCAAAAAATTAAAAATTAGGCAAACACCCCGAGGCCCTGCCCCTCTGCACCAGGTGAACCAGATGTGGGTGGGCAGGTTCAACCCAGCAGGATCCAAATGTGGAGTGGCTTAGTGTGTGGGGATCCAGGTGTGAGGTGAGAGGTTTCTGTGTGGGACAATCTGGGTGCGCACCGTTTAGTGGGAGATCTGGATGCACAGGGGATTGTTGGGGGAGTTCTGGGTGCAGGGGCAATGGGACTCTGCAGGGGATCCAGATTAAGGTGGTTGGGGCTCAACAGGAGGGTCTGGGGAGATGGGACTCAACGGAGTGGGGGGTCTGGGTGTGCAGGGCTCAGTGGGAGGGTCCAGATGCTGGGGGAGCGGGGCTTGATGGGGTGGGGGTACAGGTGCAGCTAGTTGGGGCTCAGTGGAGTGGGAGTCTGAGTGTGTGTGTGTGGGGGGCTCATCAGAGGGGTCCAGGTGACAGGGTGAGGGTTCAATGGGCCTGCTTAATGGGGAAGCACCAGCTGCTGCTGCCAAGGGGATGCTGCATGCTGGGCTCCCACTTCCCCATGATTCCCCTATTCCCTTTTCCTCTCCATCCCCCTCCCCTCACTCCCATATTCTCCTCCCCCTGCCCTATTCCACACCCTTCCTTCCCCACTGCCTCTTCCCCCCTCACTCCTTCACCCCCCCTTCCCTCATTTCCCCAGCCCCACCACAGATACTCACTGTTGCACAGAAACCGGGAAGGCTCCCAGTACACATGTAAGCAGAGTCAGGATGAGCTCCACCCTGACATCTGGTGGTGAGTTGTGGCAAGTTGTAGAAAAGAACTTCAGGAGCTGATCTCATTTGCATAGGCACACCCACCCCGCCTAGCATGAGCCCATAGTAGCCCAAATGGTCACGTTGGCTGCGGTAGGCTCCCCAGTTTTTCAGTTATTGGGGCAGGAAGAATAAACTGTTATACTGATTATGTGAATCAAGGACAGTAGAACTGTACTTGGCCTTTTGTTATGATGGAGGGACTCGCCATCAACTAAGCAGCACTCGCTAGGCAAAGGACATGAGTTCCAAAACCCGGTGAATGGAAAGATGCTGGGGACAGGTATTTGTACCTGGTGGTATGGGCCCCAAATGCCAATTGCACCCTCTCCTCTCTTCAGTGTGGAATATCAGAGCTAATTTTGAGTTCGTTAGGAGTCTAGTTACAGGCTACTGAGCTGAAATCACTTTGGGTTAATGGTGCATGAGCACTAAGGCTCCCCTTACTACAAGCTGAAATCACTAAAGAGCTAAAATTATTAAGAGCTGAAATCACTGAGCACTGTGTTAAGTAGTGAGGGAGCCTGAAGATATATTGCTGGGCGACGTGCGGAGCAGTTGGCGGGATGGCTGGTGGAGCGGAGCTGCTGGTGGAGTGGAGTAGTTTGTGGGACAGCTGGAGCGGCTTGCAGGATGGCTGGTGGAGTGGAGCTGCTGGCGGAGTGGAGCAGTTTGTGGGACAGCTGGCAGAGCAGAGCGAAGCCTTCCCCACGGAGGGGCAGGGCGGTCAGCTTCAAGCCACGTAAGGTGCCCCTTACCTCTCCCCTCCCCATTTCCACCCAGACTGGGGGCGGGGTAACCCTCTGCAGAGGAACTTTTGAACTCTGGGGCTGGACTTTTGGGTTGTTGGACTTTTGGGACTTTGGGTGACACTTGGGGTCGCTGGACTCGAGAACCAAAGGGAGAGGACACAGCCCAATCTCCTTGGGGGCGGGGGGGGTCTTCTCATGCATGGTTTGTTTTATGAATCCTGTTTGTGGTGTTTCCCCAACATAATGCCGCATTGTTTCTCTCTGTCATTAAAAGGCTTTTGCTACACTCAGACTCTGTGCTTGAGAGAGGGGAAGTATTGCCTCTTAGAGGTGCCCATGGGGGTGGTATATATTTGTCCCAGGTCACTGGGTGGGGGCTTGAGCCGGTTTTGCATTGTGTTATTGGAATGGAAGCCCTAGATACTGAACCCGGCCCTTGTTGCTGCCAACTCTGATGGGCAGAAGGGTTATACACAGAAGGGGAGCACGACTGGCACTAGGACCCAGGAAGTTGACATTCAGCTTCAGAGTCAGCGGAGCTGAGAGGCAGCCTCCTTCAGCTTGGCAGCTCTGCACTTTCAGAAACTGCAAGGGGGGGGGGGGGAGAGAGGCAGCAGCAGCATGTAATCCCATGTGTCTCCCCATTCCTTGCCTCTGTTTGGGGGGGGCAGTCCCCACCCCCAAAAATGCACCCATGGTCATCTCCCCACACCCCACGTGGCTTCCCTTAGCTTCCCTTCCGTTTTATGCAGAGAAGCACAAGAATTCTGCGGGGAGGGAAGGTGGAGGTGGCGTTTTCTGCGGTCGCGCAGTCATGCAGAATCTCCCCAGGAGTACCCTGATTATACATCCATATTATTATTCATTTAGTTATATCTAGAGCAGTGGAGGGCAACCTGTGGCTTGTGGGCCGTACACGGCTCATCAGGGTAATCCATTGGTGGGCTGCCAGGCCAACAGATTACCTGATGTGCTGCATGGCACAGGTTGCCTACCACTGATCTAGAGAGACCCTACTGAGGACAGACATTGCAGAGTCACCCCGGCTGGGGAGCAGTTCCAGTTTGGTATGGCTATCCCTGTCTGTTACATTGTGAGAGTAAAACACAATGATGAAAACTTCACATTCATAGTGAAGTTTCTGTTGTCTTTATAATTGCGCTCTAACCACAGAAGTGGAGCCTGGGACAGATCTTCAGCTGGTGAGCCAGTCCAATTATGCCAACTGAGGACCTGGTTTACTGGTTTTTGCACTTATAATTGACATATTGGGATAGTAACAACTATTAAATTGTAGATTGAAGGGTGGGATGCTTGTACTCTGCAGTATGGGTTAAATTGTACATTAAAGGTGCAGCCCTGAGACAGAGGTGTATGAAGAGAGGTGTGTGTCTCTGTGAGTTCCAGGAGGAATTCTGTCAGACTCAACAAGATTGTCATCCTGCTGACTCTGATAGAAATGTACACTGCAGCTGGAGTGTGCAATCAATGTGTGCTCCCCTCTGTGCTTAGTCAACTCTGCTGGGAGTCATGGAGGAAAAGGCAGATCACTGGTCCCTGTAACAGAGTCTTTGGTGATTCCTCCCTCAGGGGGTGGGAGAACCTGACCATGACCAGTTATCTACACTGGGTGGTCCCAGCACAGGCCCCACGTCCTTACTATTTGCAATGGGAGGCTCTGCCCTTTGTGGGCCTTAAGTCTCTCTGGATGGGGGGTCAAAATGAAAGTCACAAACCCTAAGGCATGTGAGGATACTCCCTCCCTTTGGCCCCAGCAAAGTGGTGGTGGTGGGGAGTCTGACCAGTAAGCCTCTGAGTCAGACTCAGCCTGTCCATCTTATCCTGGGAGTCCACTGTACTCTCCTCAGGGTTGGGGTGAGGGTTTCCTGACTAGGAGTTCCCTCTGCTGTTTCAGGAGTTACTCCTCCAGTCTGCTGCTTAGGGCAATACTGCTCCTCCCCCCCTGCCAACTGCAGTTTCCTCCCTTTTAAAGAACTCCTGACTATCATATGTGATTGGCAGGGTAGGGGTAGTGCTACCACCAGGCTTCTCTGGCACCTTCTGATCTCTGTAGAGTCTATACATCTGTCACAGTCCCCTTTGGGGAAACTGGCACTCTCAAAGGGGAGACTATGCCTTTCCTTTGACTTCAGTGGACTTTGGATCAGGCCGCTGGTGCAATTTCAGTGCTCCTTGGCTACAGTGTGATTGGCTGCTGTGCAAATACACAGGTGAGAAGAAAATTCCTTGTGTCCTTTCTCAGCTTTGCACATCTACATAGGATTAGACAAAATCTGGTGCTAGATATCTAGCAATCTGTCCACAAACCAACAGTGGGTCTAATAAGAGGCTCCAAGAACTTTCTATTGGTCTTTTCCCTCAGTTAATGAATAGCAGACTTTGAGTTGGTCTCAGGAGCCAAGTTGACATATTCAAGCTAAATGAGAACATTTAAAAGTACCAGCAAACCTAATGTAAACTAAGAATCTCATAGTTCACCACAGCTAATATAAAGCAGGGAAGAGTCTAAGGTTTTTGCTTTTTGAATGAAACATATGGTAATACAGTCAGTTTGTCACTGAGCTTTCTGAGTTACAGTTGTCTTGAGAGAAGGTGGATTTTAGCTTCCGGGTTTATTAAAAAATGATTTTTTTCACTGATACTGATAGAGGGATACTGCGTAAATATATTAGTAAGTGCTGCTTGGTTATCAAACACAGCACAATGTCGAGAAAAGAGGGTATAATCACAGCATGTAGTAGAATACAAACATGGAATATACACCCATCCTTTTTGCACTCTATTTAGCCCTCAGATATCACAGCATCGTTTATGCACTTGTGTAATATGTATTGGAAGACATGACTTTCTCATCGTATGAAGGCTTGCCTGTATTCTATTAAGAAACCATTGGAAATTCTTGGCCACATCTTCAGCTGATGTACATTAGCATACCCCCCCTGACATCAAGAGAGCTACACCAATTTAGACCAGCTGAGGATCTGGCCCACTATATCTCAGTTTAACATTTTGATACAATGTAGCCATTGTTTAAGTTTTTGAAATCTGGTTTAACCAATCTATTGCATGTGCAATACTGTATTAACTATGCAGTACTTACAGCACACACCAACGGCTGCAGCTCCATTGACTTAACTAGAATTGCACCCATTAACACCAGTTGGGAATTTGGCCCACTATATTTAAATATAACAGAGTGCACTCTCTGTTTTATAATGAATTTAGCAAGTGATCCTCAGTAAGGTTGAGGTTACAAGCAACATTCCTGTTATTATACCAAACAACAGGGACAGTTGCTAGTGCATAAATTAATCCACAATCACTTCACTGAGAAGTGTTTGTTGTATCCCCAAGAGTCTGAAACCTGTAGAAGTTGCATGAATACCAAATGCATAATAAAGATGTAGTGACTGAAAAGACACTTCAAGACATCCATGTATCAGATCTCTTCATATAGGAGGCTATGGAAATTATGTTGTCTGTTATGGTCTGTTGAGCTTCATTTTTAAGTATTCTCTTCCTTTTGATGATCACATTTTTGGAAAAAAGTGAACAAGGCTTGTCTCTAAGTGTAGGGATTCCAAGTCAGGTGAAATGCAATTAGTAGTGATGTACTTACAGTTTAGAAGCAATGGAAAATATATGAGAAACCATCTACAAAATAGCTCACACCTATGGATTTTCCTGCTTATATCTAAAATAATAGCAATGTTTAGGAAAAAATATATAATTTATTCAGCATCCAGTGTAAATAACCAGATGGCAAACAAGTATATTCTATACATATTGTCATTCAAATATGTTGATCCCACATCTTGGCTGCCAGGGTATGCCAATGGTAGCATAAATATGTCATTGATAATTTGTCAGTTTGCCCTACTAATGACAGAAACTGTGACTATCAAAAATAATTAAGATGATTTCTTAAATAATATCTGTCAATTAGGCACTTTTTTGATGGATCTCTTTGATATTGAACAAATAAAGCATTGTTGGCAAATATTCTATAAAATGTTTTATTGGCAGCATCAATTAATGGAAATACAGTCTAAGCAGGTTAAATGAACTGCTCAGGAACACTCCCCTGCACCTCCACCCCCACCCCATTCAGCTCCCTTCATTATCAGAATGAGATTTTGTTTTCAAAAGGACTTAAGATGTATCACTAGTTTCTGTTTTTCATTTTTATTTTTTCTGAATGCCTAAAATTCTGGGTTGGAAACCCCTCTAGTACTGTCTTTAATCTAAGGAAAAAAATAAAAGGTGTTATGTGACCTTTTGAAAAAAAACCTCCCCAGCCTTTCAGGTTTTCTTTCTTCTGTTAAGTGAAATTAAATATTGTAGAATGAGCAAAGAATGAAACACATAAGACCAGATTCACCCCTGGTGTTACTTGATTGGTTTCAGTTTGGCCCACACTCTATTTCATGCTTCAAGATTGTAAGGGAGGGAGGGTGGATGCAGAACTGGAAGAAAAACAAAGAATGTTCAGTGCATACAACAGAATAAAAGTACTCAAAGTCACCTTGTTGTAATGAAGAAACTGAAAACATTTTACTTGATTTAGTCTTTGATCATTTTGGCAACTCTGTAAACCATCCAATCTGACATAGTTACATTTTATGTAAGAGAACTACGGTATAACCTCTGCTGGAACCAGATTAGGAAACAAAGTTTAATACTTTTTTTATTTATAGATATTATAATTTTATGTAAAGCAAACCTAACTAAGCATAATAATTTACTGAACTGGGAAGAAAGCACCCAGACTACAAATAAATATACTTAGCAAGATATTTATATCTTGCATCAGAAATATCATATTGAAATATCACTCTACTGCCCCTATGAAAAGAATGTTTGCCTTTTTAAACTTTATTTAACTATTAGATTTTATTAGATGCAATATTACATTCTGACAGTTCTATGGTTAAACTGTTGTTCTGATGCCACTTAAGGCTGTGGAGTGATGCTAAATTCTCAAACAGTATAAAACTGTTTGGAAAACATGAGCTCAAGTCAAGGTAAAAATGTAGTAGTTGCTTTCTCTAGGAAGGTCTGGGGGACTAGTGCATTATCTTTTCATCTCTTAGAAGAGGAGTTCAAAATATTGATCAAAGTCCATCACAGGTTTGGCAGTTCAGATAAACACCCAAATGTTCATATGTGTATCCAAACTGTCACCAAGACTTCAGAATGTTTTTCTCTCCCATTCAGTTTTTCTACTCCCTAACATATGCCCTTCCACCCACTACAATCATCTCCTCTTATGGACCTAGTTATTTCCCTCTTCTTCAAACCTCCCTCAATCTCATTCCTTATATCCCTGGCCTTCCTGGGAGTTACAGGAAGTCCTCATTCCTTACAGCCCTTACCTCTTAAGACGTCTACCTTTTATGAACTACTGTAGGATTCACTATTTAGAATCCTCTCTACTGTGGCTTAGGTGTTCACACTTTAAATCTCATAAAGTGAGATTTTTCTGTCTATCACATTTTCTGGGGCAGAAAACTCCACAGTACATTGAGAAAGTTAAATGACAGAAGGTTTAAAGTCAAGGCAACTGAGAGATATAAAATGGAAGTTCAGCAAAGAGGCTGAACATTGCTACTGATCTCAAAGGTATAGAGCAGTGTGGGAGATCAGTTGAGAAAGGGCATAAATGTGTCATGGGGGGAGGGAAGAGATTATTGGGAACTAGCAGCAGGTTAGAGAGGTCTCAACATGGAAAAGTGGCAGATGAAACCTGAAGGCCAGGCTGGGGGAACCCAGAAATGTTAAGGAACAAAAGAAGTCAAGTTATGTATGTTGTTGTAGAGAGTAGAGTAGAGAATTTTCATCCATGCCTTTCCAAAACTTAAAAAGCTTTCTGACACCTAGTTCAGATACTGGCTTATATCTCTTAATTGATTTGCAGAATGCAGTACAATAGAACAAATACAATAGAAGGCTCCCTTAGTATGCCAGCCTCAGATACAGATAATCAATACAAATGAGTTAAGAATTAGTACTTTCCACTCATACCTACAGCACAGTAGAATTAATGATAGCTGTCTAGGTAGTGACTTGGCAATACTAGAGTTGTTAGTCAGGGTCTCCCAATGTGGAGCCATGTAGATATATCTACATTGCAATTAAAACCCCATGCCTGGCCCTTCTCCCACCTTGCCAGGTCCTAGAGTCTGGAGTTCAGCCTGAGCCTGAACATCTACACTGCAGTTAAAACAGCCCCTTAGCCTGAGCTCCATGAGCCTGAGTCAGCTGGCACAGGCCACCCTCAAATGTTAATTGCAATAGGGACATACGCCAATGTAGGTTCTTTGTTGTGTGAGACGAGCATATGTAAAGAAAAGGAATAGATTGAATATGAAAAGTCTAAAGGGGAAGAAATGGTATCCAGCAACGGCCTACACCTGGGGTGAAATCCTGCCCCAATTGATGCCAGTGGCCAAACTCCCATTTTTTTCATCTACTATGCTTAAAAGCAAGGCAGAACTCCATACGCTATTTATCTGATTGTAAAATACATATTGGGGGAGAAATTGATTTTTCACAAGTATTGAAGTTAGTAAAGCCCTGATGTTCACAGAACAGAAAATCACAACAAAAAATGTCAATTTGAAATTCCCACATTGGAGAGGAAGGGATTAAGGATCTGCTCTGGGCCCAGGCATCTCTACTCTGCCACACCTGCAATGCATGCACAGGGTGGAGAGAGGGCTTAAAAGGGGAACAGTGCAGCTCATGTGGAGGCAACCAGTGGAGGTGAGCCAGACTTACACTCTGAAGCTCTGCAAAAATAGCCCTGTAGGAGGCACAGCTGCTGGGGCCCCTGATTATTGATGGTCTACCCAACCACCTGAGGGAAAAGGACTCTGGACATTTGCAAGTTTGGAGATGACTTCGTTGATGTATTTTGTTTACATGTCTTTGCTGTTTCTTCTGGCTTGGGAAGGTTGGTAGGAAGTGATCTGGGGAGGCAGCTGCATATCACTCTAGGATGCAGGATTCAGCCGCCTATCTCTGGGCCTTGGATTGGAAGCCAGTGGAGAGGATGAACAAGTACAGGTTTTCAACAGGGAGTGGCAAAACAGAAGAGTACCTGTCACACCCTCACCTGACCACAAGGCAGAGCCTGTGGGGAGCAGTCTCCTTCACACAATGTCTGGTGTGAAATTAACTTAAAGAATTGTACTAAAAGGTGAGTGAACAACTGGCTGAAAAACCAAAGAGTAGTTATCAGTGGTTCACTATCAAACCGTGAGGATGTATCTAGTGGGGTTCCACAGAGGTATGTCCAGGGTGTAGCCAATATTTTCATTAATGAATTCAGTAAGAGAGTGGAGAGTATGCTTATAAAATTTGCAGATGACACCATGTTGGGACGAGTTGCAAACACTTTAGGGGATAGGATTAGAATTCAAAGTGACATTGATCAATTGGAGAATTAGTCTGAAATCAGCAGGATGAAATTCAATAAAGGCAAATGTGAGGTACTATCTGCAAAGGAAAAAAAATAATTGCACAAATACAAAATGGGGAATAACTATCTATGTAGTAGTACTGATGAAAAGGATCTGGGAGTTATAGTTCATAAAAATTGAATATGAGCCAGTAATGTGATGCGGTTGCATAAAAGGCTAATATTCTGGAGTATATTAACAGGAGTATCATATGTAAAATATGGGAGGTAATTCTTCCACTGTATTTGGCACTGGTGAGGCCTCAGCTGGTGTATTGTGTCCAGTTTTGGGCCTCAGACTTTAAGAAAGATGGAGAGTGTCCAGACTGAGAGAATGTCCAAACTAGAGAGTGTCCAGAGGAGAGCAACAAAATGATTAAAAGTTTAGAAAACCTGATCTGTGAGGAAAGGTTAAAACTGGGTATGTTTAGTCTTGTGAAAAGAAGACTGGGGTGGGGTGGGGGGGAATCTGATAGTGGTCTTCAAATATGTTAAGGGCAGTTATAAAGAGGATGGTGAATCACTTGCTCTCCATGTCCATTGAAGGTAGGACAAGTAGTAGTGGGTTTGATCTGCAGCAAGGGAGATTTAGGTTAGATATTGGGAAAAAACTTTCTAGCTATGAAGATAGTTAAGCTCTGGGATAGGCTTCCACGGGAGTTTGTGGAATCCCCATTTCCACTCCCCCGCCATAAAAGCCAGTTATTTAAACTCTACTGATCCCAATAAAACAGAAAAAAAATCAGCAAATAAAACTGGAAGATATTTTACTTGGAATATTTATAATAAGCTGTAATTTGATTCCAATCATAGAATATCAGGGTTGGAAGGGACCTTAGAAGGTCATCTAGTCCAACTCCCTGCTCAAAGCAGGACCAATCCCCAATTTTTGCCCCAGATCCCTAAATGGCCCCCTCAAGGATTAAACTCACAACCCTGGGTTTAGCAGGCCAGTGCTCAAACCACTGAGCTATCCCTCCCCCAATGAAACAGAGGCACTCAGCTTCCAAGAATCACTGGGAGGGAAGGATGAATTTTTCTATAGTGTTTTTCTGTGAACCAGGGCTGTTAAAAGGCATGGGAGTGGAAATGCACAGTGGGGAATGCAAGATAAAGAGCAAAAATGTCTACTTTAAAAAAACATATGCAGTACATTAATCAAAGCTCACTGTGACTATCATAGTAACCTCTTTCTAAGAAGGTTAAAAAAGTGAGTACAGTAGTTTGATTTTTAAACAAAAATACCTGAAGAGGGCAAATGTCAGGTGGCAGAGGGAAGATGCATTTTTTAAAATTTTTTTTTAAAAAAATACCTTTCTGGGTTTTTTCTTTTTTTTCAAAATATAAGTTTTTAAATTTTCTTATGAATTATTTATTTCTTTGTTCATACGCACATTTAATTTATCTGTAACACTGAGTTTTTAAAATATGTTGAGTGATTTCTCTCATTAACGTTTTCTGTCTATATTTTAAAGTTTTCCTTTGAAATGCAGACAAAATGAAATGGCCTTGTGTAAATACTTAAGGTATCTCATATTGCAGGAAACATTCTTGTAACTGTTATTATTGTTTAAGTAAACTTGTAAGAGTTTTCACTTTTTTTAGTGTGAGATGTTCATCAACTTCACAGCAAAATCTTCAGCATATGTCAGCTGAAATATGCAGTCCAGATAATACTTCATAGACCAGTGCATGATCTGACATGATAATTGGCCATCTTGTGAGGCATGTGAGAACAAAATTTAAATCAAGCAACAATTCATTATTGTTTATGAGAGTGATATGTCAAGTAAAAAATAGAAAAGTACATTATGAGTCTGATCTTAAGTCTGCCACTAAAAGTCATTTTGAAGATATTCAGTTGCAGTTCTAATGCAAAGTGTTAGTGGATGCTTGTCAGCTCTGTATTTGCACATTACTTAATGGTACTTTTGGAATTACCCCCTAAGCTGTGTAGTTGCTGACAAAACTAAAACTAAAACATAAAATAAACGTAAAAGGAAATTAAATCCTTCTTTTGTAAAGCTCAAAAATGGGTCACAACTCGGCACTATTGTGGGAAATTTCCCAAGAGGCAAATGTCCTTCTCAATTGGCATGAAGAGTTTTGACTACTAGACGTTAGTAGGATTTAACACAAAAACAAACAAACAACCCAACAACTCACATAGCCAGTAAATATTGTCCTCAGTAAAGATATTGGGATAAACATATGTACATATTTTTAATGCTGCCTGAGGTATTGTGTTGTAAGATTAATGAGAGTGTCATAGTGTCTAGAACCTTTGTGGCGGAGTCAAATTATTATTCTCTAAATAAATTTACAAACATGAAAATCAATAGAAGATAGTTGTGGCAGTATAACTACCCCAGTAGAACTGTATAGAGCATTATGGAACACTTGGGAGCAAAGGAAAGTCTGCTGCTAACACATAATTCGGTTTGGCAGAGTTCAATTTTTTGTAGTAATTTTGATGGTTAATATAGATGTTTACTTAACTTTTTTTCTGATCTTTATCAATTTTAATATTTTTTCCACAGTGGGATTGCAGGGGGTTCCTTACCTGGCAAAGGCCTGGTGACACTGGATCCTTGCAGGTGCAAAGTGCAGGGAAGGCTGCAGTCCAGGTGGGGCAGTGCAGAGACCCCCCAGCCAGGTATGCAAGAACAAAGATGGGCCCTTGGCAACGGGGTAGGCCCCATCACTTCCGAACGGCTCCTGCCCAGGGACAGCGCCCATACTTCCCAGCCGATGAATGAGGGAGCGGGACTGTAGACGGCTCTCTACAGCCATGGGACCAGGATAGTGGATCCCGGTAGGTGCAAAGGAGGCTGCACTCTTTATCAATGGATATTTTTCCATCTATTTCTGTATGCCAGGGAAATCAACCTTTACCGAGTCCTGTCAAGCCTACAGATAACTGAGTAAAACATTCAAGTAGAAGAAGGCTCACTCCAGTGACCATGTGATTAGGCTTTAGAGCAGAAAGCCACACTGAAATGAATAGGGCTTTCTGTTTACAAATCAATGGCGGGATAAGCCTTCCTATTTAATAGGAAGAAGAGAAAATGTAATGCACTATTCTTAGGTTAAAAAAAACCTATTCCCCCACTACACCAAAACCCTATCAGCTCCATACTTTTCCTTCCCCTCCCCCATCCAAAACCCATTAAAAAGTTTCATTAAATCCCTGCTCAATCCCTTAACAAAAAACCTCCCGCATCTTCTGGCTCAATACCTCCCAACCCACCATTCTCCTCCCAGCCCGAGTACTTCATTAGGCATCTCTAGCTGGTCTTCATAGTAACATCGGTAGTGGCATCCTGCAGCCTGTGCTGGCAGCAGTAGCATCAGGCAAGTCATTCCTGTGGTGTCTAGATGTGGGGTTGTTTGTCAGACAGGTAGTGGGTTCCAGCTGGTGGTTGCCTGGGTGCTTGGTTGTGGAATGACAATCCTCTTTAACTCTTGAGGTAGATATATCTTCCCTGACTATTGGAGGTCTCTCCCAGCTGGTGTGGAAGATGGAAGAGTGGAACCCAACAGAGTGTTGGAACAGGGCTCCAGGCTTTCTCCTAGGACAAGTTATCTCTTCTGGCACTAGGCTGGGGCTGGGTAGGCAGGTGCTGCAAGGGAGAAAGGCAAGTGAAAGTTTCTATAGTACTTCCACCCAGTGTAGCAGTAGCCTGTCCCTATCTCCTCTTTTCCTCTTACATTGCTGGAAGAGTTGGCAGGGGAGGGGGCGGTTGCAGGGGAGTATGTGGTGCATCACCCACAGGCACTTAAATACACAATGTAATCAGTTTTTGTCCACAATTATTGCAGCACAACACGGGCTGGACTAGGGATTGTGGGTTAGTGTTCTAACTCTGAGATCCATTTCAAACACAACCCAATTGTTTTACATGAAAAAGATGTATCTTCAGGTCCTTCCCGGTCACTGCTGCAGAAGTGGAGCCCAGCTGCATATTCCTTTCAGTCTAAAGATTCTATTTGCATTGCTTTGTGTTGTCCAGATTATCATCACAAAGACAAAGGCCTTTTCAAAAAAAATAAATAAATTAAAAACAGCGGAGATTCTTCTTCAGATGTTCCAAAGGCTGCTCTATTAATGAGCGGATTGCATGACTCCCCTCCAGCTGAACAGTATTCAACAGATTTCAGGCCATTTGATTTAATAAAATTCACTACTCCTGTTTGAGTTTAAGGAAAACCTGGAACTACCTCAAAAACATGGTAGTTTCTGGAGCTGATCGTAACTAAAACCTTGGAGGAAAAAAACATCTTATCTTGGTGTCAGGGTGTCCACTCACCACTAGGGATGCCTTCTCATGGTCACTCTGGGGATGAGCTCTTTCCAGGTCCAGCATCCCCTTCCACTGGTCACTGTGTACCCTGCTGTCTCTCTCTTGCTCTCTGCAACTCGGGGTGCTCTGTCTTTGTGGCTTGGCCTCCAGCCAGTTCACTATAGTCCTCCCCTTCCAGGGAATCACTCTTTCCTCACAAATGGTCCCAGGCAGTCTTCTCATTTACTGCACCATTAGTGTCACTTCCCCAATGGCCATAGGCACCGACTCTGGGTGTTCCGGGGCTGGAGCACCCACGGGGAAAAATTAGAGGGTGCTCCGCACCCACCGGCAGCCAAGCTCCCCCCGCCCGCCTCCAAGTGCACTGCACTCCTGCTCCTTCCCCTCCTTCCCTCCCTCCCAGCACTTCCCCCCTGCCCCCTAACAGCTATTTGGCGGTGCTTAGGACTTTCCAGGAGGGAGGGGGAGGAGTGGGGATGAGGCGCGCTGAGGGGAGGAGGTGGAGAAGAGGCAGGGCAGTGGACATTGAGGAGGGGCGAGGGTGGGGCCAGGTCCAGGGGCTGGAGGGGGTGTGTCGAGCACCCAGTGGGCAGAGGGGAAGTTGGCGCCTATTCCAGTGGCAAGTAGGGGAATCCAGAACTGCCCTTTTCTCCAGGTTCCAGCTCAGGAACTCTCTAATCAGCGGCCAAGGTTTATACTATGTTAAACCTTGCTTCCTTTTCCCTGAGTCTTCCCTATACCTTCTGGCTTCCCCCAGCCTGGGTTTAACAGTCCAAACTTCCTCCTCCTAGGGAATAATTGCAGACTAAATTCCTTAGCCCCTGACACATCTCCCTCTCCCCAGGAAGAGACCGCTTCCCTTCAGCCCCCTTTCTGCTACCAGCTCCCTGGCTTTATAGGAGCCCTACCTGTTCCTGCACAGATGAGCTTCCCCTAATTAGGGCTTTCCTCTCCAACGAACTGTCCCTCAGCTAGCAGCCTAATAGGTTAATTGGCCCCCTCCAGCCTACATTAACCCCTTCAGGGTGAGTGTGGGAAACATACCCAGTCATACTGGGTTATAGTTTGTTTCCATTTTATTTCTGGAGACCAAACCACTGCTTCAAATAACAAATATTTAGGAATTTAACAAAAGATGGGTCAAAGCTTTCCTTCAAGGTGCAGTAAGGCCTATCTGGGCCTTGCATGCACAGATTCAGTTTTAAGAGTTGTTGAGAACATTTTTGGCATGTTGATTCATAACAAAACCCCAACTGAGCTCAAGTTCTCCAAAATCAGAGAAGTTTTAGAGTGAATTCATGCTGAATTTTGAGCCAACCCATTTTCCTCCTGTGAGTTCCAGGGAGGAATTTATAGTTTTGTGTCCAAAACTTTGAGAAACTTGGCTGCTCCAGCTGAGTTACACTTTGAGTTTTTGGGACCAGTTAAACTCAAATGACAAAGCGAAACTATAAGGATTTTAACCCATGGAACACACAAAAATGTTTGTTTGAAACGCATGCAAATGGAAACAGACCAGTTTTGCACTGCTCTAGTGAGTAGCCATAATTTAGGATTTTAATTGTAATTGGGATCTCTGACAATATAGTGGTATAATTTTTAGCTTCGAGCTTGTTTACAGGTTAAACTAATTACTCTCAAAAATAATCTTTAGCCATGCTTTTGAGCCTCTGTTCCATACCTCCTCTCATACTTTGCTCAGCACATAATCCCAGCTAACACAGAATTTCAGATTGAGACTGAAGTTTACTTTCTTTTGTGACTGAGGATGAGAGTCTAGGAATCAACTATAAATAAATAAATAAAATAAAAATCTGACCAGCTAGCTCCCCGGGGGGAAATGATGTGGGCCTGGATCTTCAAGGGTACTTAGGAGACTGTTTCCCACTAAGTTAGGTAACTCTTCTCCCCTCTAGCCCCGCATATTATCTGGACATTTTCTGCTGTTCATGACAATATATGTTTTAGAATAAATGAATTGCTACAAATGTCATTCCACACAGTCATACCTACTACTAAGTAAAAATAACCCGATACAAAATACTAAATAGTATGTGTACAAGCTTTGAAAATGGTCTTTTGTTTACAGAAATGCAGATATTCAAAGAACTATTTAGCCATTTTCTTCACTGTAAATGTGTACTCCCCCTGAAAATATCTCTGTGAAAGTGGAATCTCAGTGGAAAGGTTCAGAGGACATTAAAGAAGACATAATTTTAATAACACCAATAACCTCAGAAGGTGTGACTAGAAAAGTTTACGATGCTCTTGGCAATAACTAGGAGCAAAAAAATGATGTTATAAAGAGATTTTTAACCATAGTAGGTATCGCCTAACCTAAGCTGAAAATGTGTAGAATTAAACAATTCTATCTTTTCCAAACTTTTTTTATTATTGCTAAAGTTTTAGAGCATTTTGCAGGATTTATATTCTCTGCCACTTTCTGTTTCATGCTGGGTTGAATGGATCAGCAGTCAGGCTTTGTTGTATATTAGCACACCATATATTTCTAGACCAATCAGGGCTATTTTGTAATATTAATAAATCTTGACTCATAAACTAGAAAGTAAATACTGAAAGAGCAAGTACAATAAAAAACAAATGACAATGGAAACTTCCTTCGATAATTCTACTTGTCTGCGTAAAAATACCATGATTTATCTTACTATTAGAACTCTTGACTGTAATTGTGCATGTGGAAAGCCACTAAGAACATATATTTTAAATAGAATTTCCATACATTAACTTGGAATAAATATGGACGGTGCCTTAAAAAGAAAAGTGTCATGCCAAATGTTCACTTTAGACATGAGGACTGGGTGTGATTATTCTTTACTGAGGTAAAGAAAACTTTGAGTCATACTTTCTAGAACCTTTAAATACCTTTAATTATTGCTTTCTTGAAGTCTATTTGAAATTTCCTTTGCCGCTGTGCGTCATAACAGGGTTTTTCAAAGGAATTCACAAGTTACACCAAATTTTTTTATGTTAGACTGTGATTTCAGAGATGGCATTGCAAGTATTTAGTCACCAAGAGGACTCTAAAGAGACTTCTTGGCATGACAAAGATGTAAAAAAAGAGCAGTTTAAAAACTAATTTGTGAAAGAATAATGGTGAACTTTGAGGAAAGTTTAAAGTTTAGCATTTTACAGTTACTATCTTAAAAATAATTGTATAGCTTTGAAGAAGATATCAGTACCAGTGGATTTCCAACATCTCAAAGTACTTTGGAGCCACATTTTCCTGAGTGACTTGCAAGATTCTTTTCGGAGGGATGTCAGACCATTATTAGTAACTACTTTTATTACAGTAGTGTGTAAGAGCCCCAGTCATAGAGTAGGACTCTATTGTATAAGATGCAGTACAAAACACAGAACAAAAAGCGTCCCGACTTCAAGGAGCTTACAATCTAAGGGTAGGTCTACACTTACCAGTCGCGTCGGAGGCGACGGATCAATGTTCTGGGTTCGATTTATCGCGTCTTGTCTAGACGCGCTAAATCGAACCCAGAACATCGATGGCGTCTTGTCTAGACGCGCTAAATCGAACCAGGAAGTGCTCCCCCGTCGACGCTGGTAATCCTGCTCCACGAACGGAGCAGGCAGAGTCGATGGGGGAGCCTGCGCGCCGCGGTGTGGACCAGGGGTGAGTACTTTTAAGTTCGAAATAAGATACTTCGACTTCAGCTACGTTATTCATGTAGCTGAAGTCGCGTATCTTACTTCGAATTTCAGGTCTAGTGTAGACCAGCCCTAAGAAAAAGACAAGAGACAACAGATGGATACAGACAGACAGGCAGGCGGTATGAGGAAACAATGAGACAATAGCGAACAGCATGCTTGGCAAAGACTTCAGCAGCCTGACTGTTGTCAATTTATTTGTAGGCTTCAAGAAAAAAGAGACCTTTAAGGAGAGTTTTGAGGGACAATAATGCATTAGTTTTGCAGCTGTTTACAGCGAGCTCCTCCCAAGTGGGAGGAGCAGCATGGAAGAAAGGTGCTTGTTTGAAAAATTAATACGTGGATGATGGAGGCTGGCATCAGAGATCGGAGGCAGGAGTTGACATCTTAATAGTGAATTAGAGATGATAGGTAGGATGAAGATAGGCCGTGAAGGGCTTTGAAAGTGAAAGCAAGTAGCTGGATGAGAGTTTTGTCATCCTCTACATAGGCCAGATGCTATAGAGGGATGAGGCACATGCTTTGACAGTGGGTTTCACAGCTATTTGCTGACAGCAGGGGAATATTAAGAATATTGAGTTCCATTCCAGGTTACATATAATTACTTTTAACATTAAGCTACTGCTCACCAGTGTTATCCCTCCTTTACCGTACTGTCTATTTCAGTGTTTGAAGATAAGTGACAAATGGCAGGGATATTCTGGCCCCAATCCTTTAGCCTATTGCTAAAGGAATTGTATGGTTGGGGGAGCAGCATAAAGGGGTTGCACTAGGGTGCAAAAAAACTGGATTGGTTAAGGGAGAGCAAGGACTTGAAGAAAACAGACATGGAGTGACCTGCACCTTGCACATCTTTGATCAGAACTTTCTCTTTACTGGATATGGACTAAGAGATACAGCCTATCTTTTATCACTGTTCTGATTAGAAAACTGGGGAATTCAAATGAGACACACACTACATTTTTAGGGCACTCAAAATATGAGAACAAGAAGACCCGTAGACAGACAATATGTACATGAGTGTGCACTAGGAATATATATATTATGCTGAGAATTCAAAAGTGTGATATCAACATTACCTATAGGCCAAAAAAGTGTCTATATGAAAGTCTGCTTTTATATGTAACTGAAAGAAACAGACTTTATATATTATATATTAATTATATAAGTTGATTGGTTTTATTAAGTGTAAATATTTATTTGCAAAGCAGTTGAGTAGCAGTTCCTCTCTTGAAGCTGACTATGAAATATTAATAAAAACGACAGTTCAAGGTTTAAATATAATAGCCCTGGGTTGATATGGTGTAATGCTTTCTGACAAGAAAGAACTCTGGCCAGTGCCCCAGAAATGACTGTTCAGCTGATGTGAAGGAAGGGGAGTGTAACAGTAGTGGTACATATTTTTCCTGGTATCTCAGTAACAGTAACATTACCTGGCATGCTTTGTCACCATACACACATTTTCCTTCTGCAGGAAAAAGCTCTAGTGCCACCTACAAAAAAAATGCCATTTGCTAATGATTCCTTTTTCCTGTATTTTTCTGTAACTATGTTTTTACTGCTCCTGTGGTATCTTGCAGTGTGAAAGAATGGTAATTACATCTAATTAGAAAAGATTAAAATGCTATGACTCAGAAAAATAATGAAACTTGATTATGTTTTATATAAGGCATAAAATCCCAAAC
This sequence comes from Chelydra serpentina, assembly GCA_037349315.1. Lineage (NCBI taxonomy): Eukaryota > Metazoa > Chordata > Testudines > Chelydridae > Chelydra > Chelydra serpentina. The sequence goes on from JBAIAC010000042.1 coordinate 39,174,523, forward strand.
CCGCATTTTACAGTTGAAATTAGTTTATAACTCGATCAGCAACTAAATGGCAATGTTTTGAATGTTCATCACAGTGCTTATTTTCCTAAAAGTGTTTTAACAGCCATTCCTGAGCCTAATTATTAGAGCAAAACTTCCTTTATCAAAGGGAAAGTAGAGTTTCACTTTTACTACCTTCATTTGTTTTTTTATATATATTTTATGACAGCTTTTTGTGGTAATATAGATTAAATGGCTGTGTTGAGGTGAAGGTGACTATTGGCAAACAGCTTTGATAAATTAAAATATAATGTGTTTTTTTTAATCTGCCCTGTAATAGCATTTTTTAATTTCAGGACCTTTTTCACTTTTATAAATTTTACCATCAAAAAGCTGAAATGCAAAATGCTCTTTATTTTAGAATTAGTTCTTTCACACCATTGTTCTAGCAGAAATATTCATGACAGTTACAATCCAGTTCAATAAGATACTTGCTGCATGCCAGCAGTGCACTCAAACAGTGTATGCAGTTTTATAGGTGGGCAGAGGCAGACATTCAACACAAATAGATTTTTGCATTAAACATCATATCAGAGATTGGCTAGATGGAGAGGAAAAGAAGGGCCTACATAAAAACATCACCTGGATTAAGGAGCAACTCTTGAATGCGGAAAATGTATACATATCTCAGAATCCAAGTAAATTGTGACCAGAAGGGTAAAGCTTTTAAGCTGTCCAATCACATGATGATGATTCAGACGGTATACTAGATATGCCATGAAAATTGTCTGTCATCTGTCTAAGGCCCTGTCTATACTGGCAAGTTTCAGCACAGTAAAGCACCTTTTTAACTGTAACTCCTGAGGTGTACACACTGCCAAGCCACTTAGTGAACAGAAACTACTCAGTTGTAGTGCTTTAAAAAACCCACCCTGACGAGAGGCATAGAGCTTTCTGCACCGGGGCTACAGCACTGCGGCGCCAGTGTAGACACCGTGGCGATTACAGTGCTACTACTGGCCTCCAGGAGGTGTCCGACAATGCCTGTTCTCACCTCTCTGGTCATCGGTTTGAACTCTACTGCCCTGTTCTCAGGTGATCAGCCATCATTCCCACCCCGTAAATTCCTTGGAAATTTGAAAGTCCCCTTCTTGTTTGCTCGCTGTTGCATGCAGTGGTCTCAGTGCATCTTTCCAGGTGGCCATGCCTGCTCCACGCACCAGGCGATCCCCTGCTTGGAGCAATGCTGAGCTGCTGGACCTCATCAGCATTTGGGGAGAGGAGCCTGTGCAGTTCCAGCTGCGCTCCAGCCATAGGAATTATGATACCTACAGACATATTTCACGATGCTTGACAGAAAGGGGCCATGACTGGGACACGGTGCAATGTAGGGTCAAAGTGAAGGAGCTGCGGAACGCCTACCACCAGGTGCGGGAGGCAAACCACCGCTCTGGTGCTGTGCCCATGAACTGCTGGTTCTACAAAGAGCTGAACGCAATACTCGGCGGCGACCCCATCTCCACTGCGAAGGCCCCTGTGGATACTTTGTTGGCTCAGGTGCCAGTCGAAAGTGGACCGAGCCCGGAGGAGGAAACTCTCATGGAGATACTGGGCAATCTGCTGCCACAGGTTCTTCAGAAGAGCTGCTTTGTTTCTTGCCCCATTAACGGTAACTTTCCCACGCCACTGTGCCATCATGGGGAGTGGGGTGGGGGCGGGGAACCCTTGCTGCACACAGGCGAGCTGCATAGGGGCCAGGGCGGAAGCCGCAGGCTTGGAGAAGCCCCTCCCTTGATTCCCTGCTCACCCTCAGCAGCGAGATATCTTCCATAATGATCATCTGCTGTGAAAAGTGTGGGGACAGGAATGATTATCAGGCCCCCCACTACAGTGCTGACTCTCCCCAAGAGCCATGTGCTCAGTGTACAACAGGGTCTGGGAAGAGTGATTTACCCTGCCTCTGTGGCTACTCACCATTTTGGGGGTCTTGTTGCTCATGTGTGCTTGCCTGGGGTCAGCCAGTTAGTGACAGGTGTGTGAGTACTGGCTGTATTTTAAAACACTGAATCAGTGTTGTCTGTTGCAAACAATACTGCTTCTGTAAAATGTTGCATTTAAACTTCACAGAGATGACCTTGGGAGCCCAGCCTCCCTCTTCGTTATTGCTGGCTGAACGGCTGCGCAGAATTAGAAAGCGGCCAAGAAGAACTAATGAGGACTTTCTGCATGAGGTTATGATGCACTCCTCCACCAAGAAACAGGAATTGAAGAAGTGGTGGGACAGCGAGAAGAGGGACCAAATGAAGAATGCAGCATGCCAGAATGAAGCCACGGAGCAGCTCTTAACAGTTATGGAGTGCTAAGCAGACACACTCCAGGCAATACTAGCTCTGCAAACTGAGCACCTCCGCCCACCCTCCCCTGCAGCCGCTGTCGCAAAACTCTTTCACATGCTCCCTGCAGACACTGCCAACACACTGTTATCAACCTCCTGGCTCCAGTCTCTACCCGCAGCATTCCACTCCTCCCTCCTCACAGTCTAGCACTGTGGACTCCCACTACCCACTGCACTCAACACCCATCCCTCTGCTGTTTGGCCTTGCTGAAGTACAGTACCCTCTGCATTGTACTCCAAAGGAGAAGGTTGGATATGATCCCTGTACATACACAAATCTTTAGCTGTCCCAGGACCCCTCCTCCTCCTGGGACCTTCCCTTCCCACATCTGCATCCTTGTCAATATATTTTTTCATTTGACTCTCTCCTCCGATTGTTGTCTTTTAATAAAAGAATTGTGTTGGTTTGAAAGCAATCTTTATTCTATTAACTGAAAGCAAAAAGAGCACTGCAAAACAACATACAATTATGTTAAACCCCCTTACTGCATCATGTGCACCAACAACCTCCTAGCATTACAAGCACTGCAATCCCAAGCATAGCAACAACTATTAGTGGCTTTCAGCTTCAAATTGGTGTCTCAAGGCATCCCTGATCCTTATGGCCCTGCGCTGTGCTTCTCTAATAGCCCTGGTCTTTGGCTGTTCAAACTCAGCCTCCAGGCGTTGAGCCTCTGTGGTCCAGCCCTGAGTGAAGCTTTTACCCTTCCCTTTACAAATATTATGGAGCATACAGCATGCGGCTATACACAAAGGAATATTGTCATCAGTCAGGTCCAGCTTCCCATAGAGGCATCACCAGCGGGCTTTTAAATGACCAAAAGCACACTCAACAGTCATTCTGCACTTGCTTAGCCTGTTGTCGAACCACTCCTTGATGCTGTCAAGTTGGCATTAAGGAGTAGGTGGGGTCTCCCAGGATCACAATGGGCATTTTGACTTCCCCTACGGTGATCTTCTGGTCCGGGAAGAAAGTCCCTTCTTGCAGCTTCCTGAACAGGCCAGTGTTCCGAAAGATGCGTGTGTCATGCACCTTCCTGGACCAGCCTGCATTAATGTCCATGAAATGTCCACGGTGATCCACAAGCACCTGGAGAACCATTGAGAAATATCCCTTGCGATTAATGTACTCGGGGGCTAGGTGATCTGGTGCCAGAATTGGAATGTGCATGCTATCTATCGCCCCTCCGCAGTTAGGGAAGTCCATTTGTGCCAAGCCATCCACAATGTCAGGCATGTTGCCCAGAGCCACAGTCTTTCAGAGCAGGTTGCAATTAATGGCCCTGCACACTTCCATCAACACGAGTCCAATGTTTGACCTTCCTATTCCGAACTGGTTAGTAACCGATCGGTAGCAATCTGGAGTAGCCAGCTTCCACAGTGCAATCGCCAAGCACTTCTCCAACGACAGGGCAGCTCTTATTCTGGTGTCATTGCACTGCAGGGCTGGGGCAAGCTCATCACACAGTCCCATGAATGTGGCTTTCCTCATGCAAAAGTTCTGCAGCCACTGCTCGTCATCCCAGATGTGCATGATGATGTGATCCCACCACTCAGTGCTTGTTTCCCGAGCCCAAAAGTGGTGTTCCACTGTGGTCAGCACCTGTGTGAATGCCACAAGCAATCTTGTATCATAGCTACTATGTGTGGCGAGATCAGTGTCATACTCATCTTGCCTTTATAGTTTAAGGAATAACTCCACTGCCACTCATGATGTATTAGTGAGAGCAGCATACTGGTCAACAGTTTGGGATCCATTCCTGCAGCCCGAAGAGGCAGGGCATGCAGTACACAAACCGTTGAAAGATGGCGCTAAACCCGGATGGAAGCACAGGGATTTCTGGAATGCGAAGCAATGCATCATGGGTCATTGGGACAGGACCCAGGCTGCCCCGTGACCCCCTCTGCTTTCCCACAAGTCTTAGCAGCAGAAGAGAAAGAGGATAGCTGCCCAGAGTGCTCCGCTCCGAATACTGCTGCAAGTGCCGCAAGTGTGAACACGCTATTGCGCAGGCAGCTGACAGTGTGAACACACAATAGCATTTTCCCTTCAGCACTCTCTGAGCGGCTCTGTAACGGCCGGTGCTGTAACTTTGCCAGTGTAGATGTTCCCTAAGAATCAGATACCACTCCTAGGAGAGCATATCTTGTATCTTGGCAGTTGGTATGCTATATGTGAGCTGCAATCATACTCTAAATGTCTATGACTGAATTATTTAGATAATGAGAACAAACAAAAGTTTTCCACTTTATTAATATAAATATATTCCAAGGGCTTTCTTAGTTACATGTTCTTTCATATATAATTTGGCAATTTTACTTAAGATAATTATATTTTATATACCAATCTGCTGTGTATAACTTTCAATAGCAATTATGCATAAATATTATTTCAGTACCATGAATATTCTGAAAGAACACAAGATTTGAGAGACAGTGAACATTTTTAGTAGTAGTAATTAATTTGAAGTGGCATTTATATGCCTGTATTTTCCCTGATAGATTCTCATGCAGTTAGTTCCATTGATAATAAATTTTATGTACTGAACTGTGTGAGAGTGGAAAACATTAAAGGGACAATGCATTATTAGTCCCACATGAGAAAACATGTGGGGTCAGATTTCCATAAGGCTCAAGACCAGATTTTCAAGTGATCAAAGAGTGAGAATGATTCTATAATGCAGGGGTTGGGTGGAAGACCTGTGTTCCAATCCCCCACTCCAATACATATTTTATTATTTATACACAGTGGTAGGGTGACCAGATGAGAAGACCCGAAAATCGGGACTTCCCGCCCGAAGTTGTTGAGAAAAAACAAACAAACCCCTCTCCCGCCCGAAGTTGTTGAGCAAAAAAAAAAAACAGAAGACCACCAGAAATCGGGACAAAAGATGAAAAATCGGGACATCTGGTCACCCTACACAGTGGAACAGCTTCAACAGGAGATGTAGAGAGAGACCTGCCCCAGAATTTCCCATAATTAAGTGGGTATAGTGTTCTTTTTGGAAAAGGGGAAACCCAAGTTTAAATTCCCTCCTCAGATGAGGGAATTCAACACATGTCTCTCACATCCTGGGTAAGTGCTTTAACCACTGGGCTAAACTTTTATAAGGGCCACCACCACCTCCTCTTCTTCCTCTGGCCATTTTGTGCATGTTTAGATGTGCCTTGAGCATACCTACTGAATCAGACCCACAAGAAAAGATAGGTGAGTAAATGCCCAGTTGGTGAATCTTATGGGGGCTTAGAAGCCAAGCTGCTGGATGGTGTCAGAACTGAGGCAGCTATGTGCATACATACTCAGCCACTAAACTTTAGGTACCTGGGGCCTTTAGGCACCTCCAGGATAAGGCAGAAACTGAGTGGTTTTTTTCAGATGATTGCCAGTGGTGTTTAAATATTAGACTTAGGCATCTAAAAGGGCATATAGGTGCCAAAGCCCACCTTATGAATCCCTTTGTGACCACTCTGCTGAACATTCTTGAAAATCTGGCCATTTATTCTGGTGCCTAAATGGGAGCTGATCCCTTATGAAAATCTAACCCATAGTCTCCATATATTTGTCTAGATGTACTACATTCCTATGTGCAAGGTATTTAATTTCATGTACCATAATGCTTGGTACTAAATTGTGAAATACATACACACACACACATTTATTAACAAAAAATAGAAATGTATATGTTTAATTTTTACATGATGTATTTTGATATGAAATAAGGACATACTTCCATCCCCTGTCACCTAAAATATTTGTCCTGATAGTCCTCGTGAAATTGAGTAATTAGTAGCATAGCTCCAAGCTACACACAATTTGCCAGATTCTCAGCTGGTGTAAATTAGCACAGCTGTATTAAGGTCAGTATCCTGTGGCTTCATATCAGAAGGGCTGAGATGTAGCCAAACAGCTAGAACTACAGTTATTTGGAGCAGTTGAGAATCTGGACCAGAGAGTCTGAACCCATGACTAATGAACTCAATGGAAAGATTCTCTATGCCTCAAAGAGTTTTTGCTTGGATACAGTATGGGTAGGTTTGAGCTTTTTTCTATGTACTGCTTTTCTAGTGGTTGAAAATCCTTATTTGAAACCCCTTTCCTATTTCAGACCTTGAGTGGGGATGTACTATAGATTGATAAACTGTATTGACAGTTTTGTGATGTGCAACAAATGAGGACAATGAAAGCAGAAAACTAGTTTTCGGTGATAAGAAATGATAATAGGCAAAACTCCCATTGACTTTGATAGCCCATTAGCTATTTTTCTAAATGGGGTAGCAATCTTCTGCAGCTTTTCTCTGATGTCTGACCGCCACAGTTACATCCATTGGGCTTCTCCAATTTATAAGCTTCTTACAAGTAATTTAACATTTAATTCTGCCTATGATGAAAACTTATGACTGAGAGAACTCAATACCTTTCACTTACATATTAATATGTTAAATAAACGAAAGAGTAACTTACTCTGTCTGACATTGCTCAGCCCTTAAGATATGGATTTCTAGTGTGTATCTCAGAGCATCAATAACTTAAAATGCTCCCTACTTATGTTGGCATTGCTGATATCTAGATGTCACTGTTCCAATTTATCCAAAATAGCGGTGAACTGATGACAAATCAGAATAAGCCATTAATGTCAGGCATCAACAAGCATTTTTAACAAAGCCTTAAGAAGAAATATTTCTTGTTAATAAATGTCACTAAATTGCTACAGCTGTGAAGCACTCTTATGGGCTTAAAAGTCTGTGTCTTGAGCGTTCCAGCCACTCTGTAGCTTGTAAAAGATTCTGTATTATATAAAAATGTCCTGCCCTTCCCTGTCAACAGATTTTATAAGAGTGATGCATTTTGATAACAAGGTGCACAGCTATCATTGAGGTGAGGATGTGCAGATTTTCTCTCTTAAGTGGCCTGGTCTTGTATGTGTATAGAGCTGGAACCAATTATGAGTGCATGCTATTTGATCCATCAGGTCAATGAATCAATCTTTGAGGCTCCTTGAGGGAATGAAGAGTAACCAGAGAAAGAGTGAGAGTTGTTTGAGTGCTCATGTACATGGGCAAACACTCAGGTAATGAGACTAAGATGTTGCATTGGGGAATATATACTATAATAGTGGCCTTCTCCATTTCTATTGGATGATATTAATGAAAAACAATGGAGGGAAGATGGTTAGTCTGACAGACAAATCTCTATTTATAAAGACATATATGTTTCCTGGGCAAAATCCTGAAAGATGCACAGCGCTGCAAGTCAATGGGAGATTTAATTGTTTAGCACTTTTTAAGATTTGATCTCTATTGTGCCCAGTACAACAAGGTGTTGTGTACTCTCAACTCCATTTGAAGTCACTGCCCTGGGCCACCCCAGGAAGCCCTCAGCACTTTGCAAGATCAGGCCAGTTGTTTGTAATATGTCTTGCAATGATTAAACTGCCCCTAAACTTTGAGGTCAGTGTATGTATGCTGCAAGCAAGGAGTGTTAGAGTTTTACTTTGATAGTGGTGGAAATCTTATTCTGTTCTAAACATCAGAGCTTTTGTTCCCAATAATAAAATGAAAAACTGATTTTCCCCCCAGCTGTTAAAATACTTACTCAGGCATTACATCCCCACAGAAAGAAATCTTCTTGCATAGTCCTACTATAATCCTTCAATGGCATATTTCACCTGTGATAGGGTTTCTTCAGCAATTTAAGAAATTTATTAAATTAATCTCTTCTTGACCTATAATTTAATGGATATTTAGTGGCTTTAAACCATAACTTTTTTATTCTAATATTAAAAATTGAAATAGTGTTGTCACTTACAAACCTTAAATTAAAATACACTTTTTCTTTGGTCACTTTACAAACGTGCCTGATTACACTATTATGCAGCGTAGAATGAACTGGTTTGAAATTAGAATTGTTTGCAATAATACCTGAAACATGCAAGAGTCCTTGGATTGAGGATTTCATTAAAAAAATTAACATAAAGCCATGTTTTTTGGAAGAAGAGCTGGGAGAAGGCTATACAAATTCATATGACTGTTCATTCAAAAAAAAATCAGTTTCACTTTGATTGGTTTGCATCCCCTTTACTTTTCCTGAATATTGTAGTGAGTGAGTTTACTTGGTGAAATATTTGCAAAACCATATTGTAACTACAAATTGGAAAGCATTAACAGAAGGTGAATTTTAAATTGTGAGAGTATATGCACTGGAAACTTGAGTCTAAGACTTCCATGTATCCAATTAGAAACATCCCATGGAGTCTACCTGGTTAATCATAACTAATCCATGAAGCTCAAATTTTGAATATCAAATACTCAAAGAACTGTTCATAAACAATCTATGGTGTCAAATTTTCAAATATTTCAATGAAATTATTTAGCATATAATTTTGATGAATAAATACATTCAAGAAAACTGTTAGCTACGCACATCCAATTCACACACACACACAAATTAATTCAATCAATTATTCACTGCTGAGTACTCACTTAGATCACTAATTTCATGGTGAGTCTGGGTCAGTTTAGAGCTTGAAACAATATTATGAAAAATGTGTAGATACTTTGCTCTACAGTGTGGCAAAGTGCTAAGTTAAGACACAGAATGACTGTACTTTGTCAGTGAGGATCCACCTGCACATCAGGCCTCTATTAGTGTATGCTCCCATAGAATGTCTTGACAAGGAAGGAAGAGTGCCAGTGCTGTCCTTTTGAAGTAGAATAGATTGTGGCAGAAGAAAATAGAGCAGCAGGTTGGGGAACAATCACCAGAAACATGAGGTGGCAACAACAGATCTATAATCTTGCTCCTAAGTGGCCCTGCTGTTGGCTTGCTGGAAACGTTGGCGGAGTCCTTTTGTGCCTCAGCACTCTTTGTTCTTTTGCTGCTGCAGCTGAGTTAGAATGGAACATGGCTGAAAGAGAGCTTCTATCATCTGAGTGGGAGTGGTTCAAGTTGTGGAATTCAAAAGAGAGGAAGGGCAGTTCAGGGGAGCCAGAAATATCCTCCAGGATTTTTTTGAGTGTGTGTGTAAATATCTGATATAAAGTGCAATCTTGTCCATTCCAAATACAAAAATTTGACAGAAGTATTTTAATGAGCCCTAAGGTTGTCAGATCTGGCAAGGGTGATTTAACGCTATTGAGGGAAGGAGTTGATTCTCCATCAGAGGTAGAAAAATAACCCCAAAGCTCCCTTCAGTTTGGTGGGGAAATTTCAACAAGGGGCTCCCGGAACCCTCTTAGAGTATCTTTTTTTTTTCTGCTCAGACATCACCTGGTTTTTGATTGTCATCTTGGTGTACAGATAAGAGCCCAAGGTATCCAACACTTTCACATCAATACCCAGGCTAGACCTCTGTGACAGAGCAAACATGGCACGTTATCTTAATGACATCGGGCAGGGAAGAACTGCACACCTTCGGTTTCTGCTTTGAGCCTCTTAGAAGTGTTCTACAGCTTGTACGCCTTGCTGCTGATGCGTGTTGCCTATAGGAGGCACGAGTGTCAGAGTTACCTCTACGCTGAGCCTTTCTGCTGTGAATCTTAGCGTCATCATCCTTTTGGAAAACCTGTATACTTCATATTTGAATAAGTGTGAAAAGGGATTTGACAGTGTCCCTGCCACTAGCACACTGCTTTTCAGTTGGCATTCCTCTACCTTGGCAACCCCTTGCCTCTTCTCCATCTCATCATCACACATCGACTCTTTCAACACCTACACTTGCATCAGGCACAAATGAATGATTATCAAAAATACACTACACTTCCAATTCTAGGACATCAGCACGATCTTCCATGTGGACAACCTACTCCCCAGAGACCCATTCTGGTTATCTTCTCTGCCCCATTGCACTGGATATTCAAGCAACACACTAAGGTTTGCAAACAGAAATGGCTGGTTTAGGAGGTACTTACAAATGATGTATGTGTTCTGCAGCTTCCCATATCCAGCAGCTGTATCCCATCTTACGGAGTCATTTCTTTCTTTTCTTTGCTGCTGGTCATGTACTGCTTCAGTGTATGTAGAACTGCCATTATTAAACAGAAAAAAACACTTTGGGTAATATTTCTCAGGGCACTGTGTTCCAAATATTAAAGTGGAAACAAAATATGATACTTTAATCAGATTTTAATCTACTTGACATTATAATTAAAGACTACATAGATAAAGAGGATTGAACATGGCTGTGGCCTACATTTTTTACTTAATTGTCAGGCTTCAATCACATAACACATACACTATAGATCTGTATGAACTGGACAGGCAAAATGGAACAAATTCTCAGATCTTAGAGCATGGTTGCCCTTGGGATATGTTATACTACAGTGTGGTGAAGAAATATAAAATAATACCAAACAGGGGAAAATGCAATCATTCCCTCTCTGTATAAATCATGAGATAAAATAACCTTGAGGAGTGCAGAGCTTCTTTCTCAGAGCTTCTGCTGTCTGTGGATTTTCCTTGTAAAACTGTAAAACCTTCCATTGATTTTGATTATTAATAACAAATGAGTTCCTAGGTACAGTAATAAATGATAAACAATTCCCAGCATGTTTATTGTTGTACTGAAATGGTAGAAAAAGAAAAGACATGATGTTTTCCTCACAGGCTTACAGACAGTAGTCTTAACTACAAAACAGAGTCAAAATGGCTTCTGCTAAGTCTCCTGGATACATGGGGCTGCCATTTGGAGGACCAGAAACACTATCCATATGGCTTAATTTGTTTGGCCAGTCTCAATCACATTAGCTCATAACTCAAAAATACTCTGCACTAAGCTGCCTTGAACTTCTTGTTCTGTATCCAGACAGTGGAAAAACCCTCAACTAGTGAAAAAAAATGGTCTTGCATTGAGAATTTCACCACAATTTCACTGAAAAGGAGTAGTATCTTCATTTTTGCAGCAAATATTTTGCAAAGTTCTAAGTAGTAAGGTTTAAAATGGGGTCTACTGCACAAGCTCAGCAACTTTATTTTCATCAGGAAATTCAATACACATCCTTCTTGTTCATTTATAATGGCCTGGGGCCTGCAAAGGCACAATAGTGAGTAGTAAGTTGCTGTGCTCCAATGCAAATGTGTGGGCATAAGTGTCACTAAGATTGAATACTAGCCATAGTTCTGTTGACTGCATGGAAGTAAATCTTAAAATCCTTGCATGCCTGTTCCCCTACTCTCAAAAGCATGGAGCTTAGTTTAAGAAGTGAAATTGTAGAATCAAATGAACACATTTGATGAGATATCAGTTTAATATCGGTTTAACAGTAGTATTAAACAGACAAATGACCCACTTAGATAACTGCTTTCTTCTTTGTCTGTGGTCCATCGTCTCACCATGAGTAACTTTGTGTCTGTGCAGCAGCATTCTCCTAGATGAAGGATCAAGTTCTAACGTGCTTCCCTGGCTCAGACATAAAATACTTCATTCCTACTCTGTTCAGAATCAAGCACAACAGAGTAAGATAGTGTATTTTTTCTAGAACACAAACTCCCATCAATGCAGTATAATGTCAATAATTCAGATTTTGGTTTAGTTTAATGGTTACCAAGAGTACACAGAAATATTAGTTATGCTCTCTGACCCTTAATTCATAGATATGTATTATAGTGTCCATTAAGAACATTCAATGAATTATAATAATGATTACACTGGTCTACAATTTTTGAGAAGTCGTCTGCTTCAGAGATAAAATGTGCTATTTAGTATGTATTTTGATGTGCTGAATTCAAATATGACAATTAAAACAACTGATTGGCTACTGTTTCTAAGATATTTAAGTTTTTACATTTTATGTCTATGTATATTGTGTAGATAGTAGAGTTTTAATCATAAATTGTAAACCTAGGTCTTTTCATGTGTTTATGGTTGCTTTACATGATACTATTTCACCTGTCCTGTTTATGTAACACTTTAAAAATCAGCAAAGGGGTTATATAAATAAAATTTATTATGAAACAAAAGGCAAAAAACTATTATGTACATAGTTTAGTCCTATTCAGTGTCTACTCGGCACTTCTTTGCTTGTCTCTTGTATTCATGAAATGGAGCATCTCTTGTCACTGTCCAGCAATAGTCTGCAAGCATTGATGGGCTCCATTTGCCCTGATAGTGTTTCTCCATTGTTGCAATGTCCTGGTGAAATCGCTCGCCGTGCTCGTCGCTCACTGCTCCGCAGTTCGGTGGAAAAAAATCTAGATGAGCGTGCAAAAAATGTATCTTTAGTGACATGTTGCAACCAAGGCTTTTGTATGCCTTGAGGAGGTTTTCCACCAACCACCTGTAGTTGTCTGCCTTGTTGTTTCCGAGAAAATTTATTGCCACTAACTGGAAGGCTTTCCATGCCTTTTTTTCCTTGCCACGCAGTGCATGGTCAAATGCATCATCTCAAAGAAGTTCACGAATCTGAGGACCAACAAAGACACCTTCCTTCATCTTAGCTTCATTTAACCTTGGAAATTTTCCATGGAGGTACTTGAAAGCTGCTTGTGTTTTGTCAATGGCCTTGACAAAGTTCTTCATCAGACCCAGCTTGATGTGTAAGGGTGGTAACAAAATCTTCCTTGATTCAACAAGTGGTGGATGCTGAACACTTTTCCTCCCAGGCTCCAATGACTGTTGGAGTGGCCAATCTTTCTTGATGTAGTGAGAATCTCTTGCACGACTATCCCATTCGCAGAGAAAACAGCAGTACTTTGTGTATCCAGTCTGCAGAGCAAGCAAGAGAGCAACAACCTTCAAATCGCCACAAAGCTGCCACTGATGTTGGTCATAGTTTATGCACCTCAAAAGTTGTTTCATGGTGTCATAGGTTTCCTTCATATGGACTGCATGACCAACTGGAATTGATGGCAAAACATTGCCATTATGCAGTAAAACAGCTTTAAGACTCATCTTCGATGAATCAATGAACAGTCTCCACTCATCTGGATCGTGAACGATGTTGAGGGCTGCCATCACACCATCGATGTTGTTGCAGGCTACAAGATCACCTTCCATGAAGAAGAATGGGACACGATCCTTTTGACGGTCACGGAACATGGAAACCCTAACATCACCTGCCAGGAGATTCCACTGCTGTAGTCTGGAGCCCAAAAGCTCTGCCTTACTCTTGGGTAGTTCCAAATCCCTGACAAGGTCATTCAGTTCACCTTGTGTTATGAGGTGTGGTTCAGAGGAGGAGGATGGGAGAAAATGTGGGTCCTGTGACATTGATGGTTCAGGACCAGAAGTTTCATCCTCTTCCTCTTCCTCGTCTGACTCAAGTGAGAATGATTCTGGTGCATCAGGAACCGACAGTCCTTCTCCGTGGGGTACTGGGCGTATAGCTGATGGAATGTTTGGATAATGCACAGTCCACTTTTTCTTCTTTGACACACCTCTCCCAACTGGAGGCACAATGCAGAAGTAACAATTGCTGGTATGATCTGTTGGCTCTCTCCAAATCATTGGCACTGCAAAAGGCATAGATTTCCTTTTCCTGTTCAACCACTGGCGAAGATTTGTTGCACAAGTGTTGCAGCATATGTGTGGGGCCCACCTCTTGTCCTGATCTCCAATTTTGCAGCCAAAATAAAGGTGATAGGCTTTCTTAACAATAGTGGTTATACTGCGCTTTTGTGATGCAAAAGTCACTTCACCACAAACATAGCAGAAGTTATCTGCACTGGTCACACAAGTACGAAACATCTCTGCTCACTTTGGCTAAACAGAAATGTGTCCCTTTGCAAAATCAAACACTGACAAATAAGAGAGCACAACACTGTATGATTTCTAGAGCTGATATAGGGCAATTTGTTCAGCAGAGTGATGTATGCTTCGTTATGATTGCATCATCCATGACTTCTAGGAATAACATGATGCAATTCATATAATGTATGATGCAATACCAGCTTCAGATTGCATAATTCATTGTTTTGCCTAAAATGCAAGTACTGTCCAAACCCAGTCATAGATTTATTCATAGATCCAGTCAAAGATGTATTTTAGTAATTTCTGGTTTAAATTGAGATCCCTTCCCTTTATAACTCACTTATCCTCCGCCATTCCCAAGTCAAGGGTCGTATATACTGACCCAATAGCATGTCTTGAAAACTAGAGCCAATCAACAATTTTAAGCATCGCTTTCGTTCTCAGTGACCCAGAATTAGTAAAGTTTGACTACATTTATTTCAGAAGCATTTTGGCTGTAAAGCAGTGTTATTGTTAAACCCTATGAATACAAATAGTTGACTTTTTTCAATTAATGTTGTAACTTAATATACAAAAAGAAAGCAAGGAAATTCACATTGCAAGTTCCAACTCGAAGCTTGACTTATCTCATTATGTCTTCACAGATACTCTGTTAATATGTGTGATTTTTGAATTCCATGATATGTCCCTGACAAAAATCAGAAACCATTGCTTTGCTTATATAGGAAACAATGGCAACTGGAAGTGCCACTTGCATCAGAATACTAAGATTTGTGGTTATGCATTATATGCATTATAGGGCCCCAATCTAGCAAATCTCTTAAACTCATGGTTAACATTAAGCACATGCTTAAGTGTTTTGCTGGATCAGGGCCTAAGATAGGAGTAGTTACATATCATGGTTCAGGACATAAGCTGATTTCCATAAGAGCCATGAAGGAAATTTATCCTTCATGTAGAGAACTTGTAATCTGGGGTTTTGCTGAACCCAAAGCTCTTGGTAACTTTACTCTTTGCAAGGTGGTGGCGGGAAATAAATCAATGGGGACATGGCTGTCTGGCTGATAGATAGTTGATGCAAGTAGGCAAACAAAAGTGCTTTCACTCAAAGATTCTACTTTATTTAGTCTCCAGCACTTACATACCTCTGCAACAGGTTAGTAGAGCACCCCAAATTACCCCCAGATTCATATTTGCGCAGGGTCTTGAGGAGGTCTCGAGTTGTTAACGGTAGATGTCCAGTGGCCAGCCTTCTGTCTGGAGGGGAACTTGAGAGGTATCCATCGAGCTCAGATTTCTTTCTCTTTTTATACCCAATTTGTTAGTATTACATAGCTTGTTCATCAAAAAAACAAAAAACAACAGCTGAGCAGAAGCTAAGTGTGGAGTTTTTCAACCTGAAGTGTGCAATTTTCTATCAGTTAACCAGCTGTATCTCACATAGCAATAGTTAACTATTGCCAGACTTTCCATCTTGTACAACTGCATGCGTCAACAAAAAGGTCAAGTGAGGAGGGCACAGGGTCATGTTTATTCCCGTGATCACTCACTTCTCCCCTCCCCTCCTGGCCTGTTAGTTGTGCTAATGTTTCAGAAAGGCCTTTCTAGCTGCTTTTAGCAATAAGCATAACAATTGATATTCCAGCTGCAGGCAATGTTCTAGGCATGTTACTGGATTAACAAAATTTCCTCTTTACAAACTGAATTATGGTAAGTGAATTTACAGGGATTATCATCTTCCCCCTCAACATCAGGCATTGGCTTCTGTTGGAGACAAGATACCACACCTAACTGGACAGAAAGTTTGAAATAGTAGGGAAATTCTATATTAGTAATAAAATAGAATGTGTCACCCTTTAGTATGGTATGCAACCATCTATTGAATAACCCAACCAAGAGTTATTAGACTTTGGCTATACGTAATCACAATGGGGCTGAGTTAAAAATAAGATAAATTTGAGATAGAAAAGAGCTAATAGGTTATTTAGGTAAGTGGTTCTCAAACTGCTGTCCACGAATTACCGGTGGCCTACAGAAATTTAGTCCAGCTTACTGACAGTGTAGAATTGCTCCTTGCAGTATTTATTGATATTTACATACACACATTAAAAGAAAGCTTCAATCCATATACTCTAGTTTATTTACATTGACCATCCGCAGGCATGGCCACCCGCAGCTCCCAGTGGCCGCGGTTCACCGTTCCCGGCCAATGGGAGCTGCGGGAAGTGGCGTGGGCTGCAGAGATGTGCTGACTGCTGCTTCCTGCAGCTCCCATTGGCTGGGAACGGAAAACTGTGGCTGGGAATGGCGAACCTGCAGACGCTCAGGTAAACAAAGCGTCTAGCAGCCCGCCAGGGGCTTACTCTGAACAAGCCATGAACCAAGTTTGGAAACCCCTGCCCTAAATAATTCTTCTTCATATCCTTGCAGTGGACTTTCATTCCCCATTTTTTCACCTTAACATATTTAATTGTTTTAATATTTCCTCATGGGTCAATTGTTCTGATCATTGAGTTGCTGATGTTGCTTTTTTCCTGAATTCTGGTATTTTCTGGTATTGAGGTTTATAGAACTGAATGCACAATTCTAGGATACAAATTTCTTAAAGGGAAGCCATTGAAAATGTGAGGAATTGTCCTTAGATTGTGTCTATTCAAAATATAATAGAAAATGATTGGATCATAGAAAACCACCTCTCTGTTATTTTACCAAAATGAAGTACTTAGTAAACTATTCTATTATTGGTCAGCAGATAGGAAGCATTTTTCGTAAATAAATTTAGGAAAACCAGTATCATAGAATATTAGGGTTGGAAGGGACTTCAGGAGGTCATCTAGTCCAGTCCCCTGCTCAAAGCAGGACCAATCTCCAACTAAATCAATTTTTATATCATTTAAGTTGACATGCTGCTAGAAAGAGTTATTGCTTGTTAGTACAATGTGCCTGAAAAGTCAATTTCCCTTTTATAGACAAATGGAAAGTAAATCACTTTATGCCACTCTACTGAGAACAAGGAAACATTTAAAATAATGCTATCAATACAACACAATACTTTTCACTTCCATCAGTTCGGATGCCACATTGATTACTATGTTATTGTTGTGTAATCTCTAAAATGAAATGATTGACACATGAATTATCTTTACTTTGACCCAAGAAAAATTGGAAAATGATAGGCTGATCTAACAGATTTATCTTCAGAATAGCAGACTGCATCTAAAAATAATCTTTAATGATGCCTTTTTATGTGCTTTTCAATGTGCTAGGAACATTGTGACTTATTACTGTACTATGAATTATGCTTAAATATAACATTAATGAAGCATGCAGATTTGCAATCAAAACTGACAGAAATGTACATGCCCAGTGTCTATGAAATAGATTTTAATATATCAAGCTAATTTGATATAGTTTTTGCCATTGAAAAGGCAACATTTAAAACAGTTTTTTACACAGTGGTGCCTCAGCTATTGCAATATTTTTCTGGTTTTTGTAAGTAACTGTGGTACATTAGGTCCCAGTCCTGTGACAGGATCTGTGGGGCAGATCCAGGTGTTCCTATTGGATTATTGGGGCCCTCATTCCCACAGCATGTCTGCTGTTGGTGACTGTTGAAAATTTACTGACAGCCATATCATATCTGACTGTACAGTTTTCCAGTAATGATCTGCACACAAAACTGTTTATAACATTGTTAAAGTCCCATTCTTTCGTAGTGTCCCTCTTAAAATATTTTTTTCTTTTTTGAATGTGTGTACCATGTCATAGGGATTCAGAGGACGAGGGTGCTGCAAAAGGACAAATTAGAAGAATGATCTGTTGTTGACTTTGTTTAACAATTTAACACGTTAGCTCCACCTGCTTCAAACTAATGTAGTTTTCTGAATGAAGACACAAACTATAAGTTCCCAGAGGTCTAGAACCCAGGCCTACCAGGCAGTTAAACATCTCCATGCTGCCACTGAGTGGCAGGTGTAATGAGCTTGCACTCCATTGTCCATGACCCACTGTGGACAGAACATGGGAAGTCCCACCTCAAAGGGTCTGACAGGCAGCAGCCTCATGGCTCCTGATTGGCTCTCCACCCTATATAAACCTAAGGGGCATTTCAGGAAGTGTCCAGGCAACATTGTGGATCTCCTGTGGCTGCCATGACCTGCCCCTGAACTCCTGGCTTTGACCTCAGCTTGTTTTGAACTTTGCCTCCTGACACAGACTCTGAAACCTGACTCGGACTCTAACTGTTAGAATTGATCCTGGCCTGGAACCTGATTACACGCTACTCCCAGCCTCAGGTTTGCCCCCTGCTCTGATTCTTGGTCCTCTCCTGACTGCCCTTGTTGGGATCTGAACAAAAACTTAAACAACAACTCATAAATAAATACATAAATAAATAAATATATTTTCTAAACACATTGAGATAAAGTATTCTCTGGATGAAGTACAACCTGCTTCTGATTATACAGCATGTAAGCATGTTAGATTTAAGGGATCAGATCACCACAAATTTGCGTTTTCAAGTTACACTCTTAAATCAGCTTTTAAATAGATTTATGTTGCCTGTGGATATGAAGCAGCAGAGTAAAACTAAACCTTTCTGATTTCCAAATCAGCATTTAAAGTACTATAATTCACATTTAATGAAGAAAAACAGCAAAATAAGCATCCACAAGCATTTAACTAGAGACTTTATGGACATAAAGTTTTTATCCTCTGCTAAAAGCTCCTTCACCTTATCTTTTTATTATATGCTGAGGCAAAATGTTGGAGTTGGATACTGTTAGCATGCTATTAAATTATAGAAAGAATATTAGGAATAAATTTTAGTCTATTTAACTAAGGCATGGCTGGAGATTTTCCGGAGTTGTAAAAATCATTTTCCTTTTAAAGGAAAAAAGTACTTTATTGCAAGTGGAGCAAGAAACAATAATGAGGCCATATGTCCCTGACATGGGATTATAAAGAATAGATCTTGCCAGACAAAGCTGATTTTTTGAGAGAATTACAATATTAGTGGGTGAAAGGAAAGAAGATATACAATAGTTGGATTTTAGTAGGCATTTGATAGTGTGCAATCCTTCTCTTAAAGCTGATTTAGATCAACTTGGATATGAACATCATAATATACATTGCAGCCTTACTAAAAAGACTATAAATAAAAGTTTATGATAAATGAAATATTGTGGAGGGGTGTCTGATGGGAAATGACTGGGATCTGAATTAGTTCAGTCTTATTTAAAAATGTTCCGTAATGATCTATAAGAAAGGTGGAGACAACATACTGAAAATTAGAGATGATAATAAATGGGGAGTACCAGCAAAGACAGAGAGAGAATATAAAGGAGCCTTGAGAGATTAGAAATATGGACAGCAAAGATTCACTTTGGAGAAATGAAAATTAATACAAATGGAAGAACACAAATGGGCATGTAGAGAGAGAATTGCAATATTTGATTGAACACATTGAATTGTAGGAAGAAACCTAGAGGTCAACAATGCTGACAGGTTACACTAGGGGTGATAGACTGGATATTAGACATGAGTTTGCCATGCAATCGATTGTAAAAAGAGAAATTCAGAGTGGCATCTTATCATAGGATATGTCAGGGCTTAGCACAGTCCCTCTCAACATGGCTGTACATCTGGTTACCAGAAAGATATTGATTAATTAGATATTAAAATAAGCAACTAAAAATAAAAAGAAATGATTGAAGTATCGACTGGTTAATAAAAAAGATTAGATGACTACTGGGACTGATGTATGAGGAAAGACTGAAAGAGTTCAATATATGTAGCTTAGGTAAGGGATTACTATGAGGGTGGGGGAACATAATAGTTTACAAATATTGGCAGGATATAAATGCTAGAGCAGGAGAAGAATTATTTAAGTTTAGTAAAAAGGGCATAAGTAGGAGGAAAAATTGAAAGAGAAAAATTAGGCCGAATAGCATGAAACACTTCTGGCAGGGGGATGCATTAAATTGTTATACTGTACAAAAAGGAGCAGGGGAAGTCTTGTTGCTTTGAAACAGTTACAACTAGATTTGGAAGAATACTGGTAATTGTACAATAGGGGATAATTCTGCGTTGGTCAGGGCCTGATATTCTGAGTGTAAATGTGTGTATTTTTTGTGAAAACTCACTTTGCTTTGCTATCTGTATAATTGGACTCAGTGAGTCTCTTTGCACCAGAGGTCATCCTACCCACAGTGGCATGTGGAGACTTAAAAGTGAAGATTCAGATGAGCTAGACTTATTTGGACATTTTGAGTAGTAATATGCACCCTCAGGATTCTGTCACAATAAAAGTGGGTAAAAAAATACAACAAAAACAAATAATGCTAGTAGGCTATGGAACTTTTCACCTATACAACTAAAGTACCTGTAGAACTGTGCAGTGAATGGAAATTCTATTTCATGATGGATTTCAGCATTTGTCCTCATTCTGATTAGGAATGAGACTGCTAATTTAAAAATTCTCTCCAGAAAATATTCAGGGAAAAAATCATTTCATGTTTATCAAATCATTTTGTTTGGATTTTGTCTTTTAAAATTTTAGATTACAATATATAATAAAAGTTTCAAAATGAAAAAAAAAATTTGAAATGAAAATTGTAAACATTTTTGTTTTGAAAATGTCAAAATGGAATGTTCTGATATTGTTGGAACTTTTTTCCATTTTTCTCCAAAACAAAATGTCAGTGAAATCAACACAGTTTTGCACAGCGTATTGACTTCAGCAGAACTGCATTCTCAAAAGGAAAACCATTCTGTCAAAGTTTTTCTGAAGAGCTCTAGACAAGAGTTTGAACTCATCCCAGCCCTGCAGTAACTGAAATTCATTGTCTGGTGGCTTTTTGTTGTCCTGTATGAAATGAGGTAGTTTCTAATGTACAAGGACAAACAAAACCACAATTAAAAATGGGAGTACTTGTTACTTTTGTTGGCCTTTAAGCAGAAAGGCTAAATACTGAATAGACTAGGAGACTGAAATACCCTTTCATCCCTAGATGGGGTCTATGCTGAATTTGGTTTGGTGGGACAGAATTAGGAAGTTTCACTGCTGCAATCCATATGGCATCTGTTGTGTAGATCAGACTATATCAAAACTTTACTTTTCAAGTACCAAATTAATTTGCAACCTAGGAATGGGTGTAAGGTTAAAAAAAATCCTTGATTTGCACCTGTGTTCCTGGACCCCTACTATATACATTATGAGCACACATAAAATACCATAGGATGAAGTGAACACCAGGGGGAAAATACACCCCCTGATTTCAGATCTTTTCCTTTAATGGGATTCTTGTTTGTTTACTTTGGGAGCTCCACCTATTAACCCAAGGATTTCAAGGCCATTAGCAAGATGAATAGTACCTACTATTTGGGCAAAGAAATTAATTCTAATCAAGTGGTAATCACTTTTTATTCCAAGCACTGAATACTGGAATGTTGAAATCACTGATGCGTATCATTCAAGATAATGGATAAAATGGACATCTTTACAGAAATGTGGACTAATTTTTTAACATGTAATTATTTAATGTAATAACGAACCAGAATGCCAAAGTTATAGACAATTATAGATATAACATAGATTTCATGTAATATGCTATACATTTTTCTGTGAATACTTTTCTTTACCAGAAATATCTGATCTTGAGCAAGCAATATATTGATTTACAAGAATCTTACTCTGAACAAAATACATGTAAATTTAAAATTATTTCATGCCAAAAACTCAGCCAGCCTAAGGAGACTGACTAACATAATACATGAAGGTGATTGTGGGGAATCCAATAAGAGATGTCGGAACATCTGTTTTACCAAATGAATTAGCCTTTTCAGTATCCCTTTAATAAAGAGTTATCAATGTTACAGTCAAAGATTGTTTATTACCCTTCCCCCCCACACCCATGCACCCACTCACTTTTTTAAAGACATGTAGCAATAACAGCAACAATCAGGTAATGGTGGTTGACGTTAACATCTAAACACTTTGGGCCAATTTTTTAGAAGAATATTTCAGATCTATGACCAAACAGGTGCCTGCACTGTATGTCTACCAATATGAGCACAATTAATGAAACTGCATATGCAAATTGGATGACTGTGTGTGAAATCATATGAAATCACCCAGACTGGACATGCTATTTTGGTAATAGCACTCTCAAATATAGCCACACATTTACAGGCAGACCTTTAGTTTTCTTTTGCATATTTAGTCCTTCATGGGGCTATTGCAGTAACAAGCAAATCAAGTTTCTCACAAAATTCCCTGTTTGTTCCTAATTCAGGAACTACCGGATTTATTATTTCCAATCCAAAAGTGCAAATTCTAGAATTCAATATGTTGTCTAAGGTTATTCAAATAAAACTCAGTCAGCATCAAGCCTGAGGGGAATTTTATGACTTTTGTGCACATTAAAGGCTTTTGCAGCAATTTTTGTTAATGACCTCTGGCAGAACTGGTAAGAGGCTGATTGCTCACTACACTATATCAGATCCTCTATCTACTAAGAGGTAAAACAGCCCTGATAAGAATAAGGGGGAATTAGTTTTTCCTTTCCCTTTCTGATCCTTGCAAAGGCTGCTAAACTATGTATTAAAGGATGCTGTTTCATAACTAAAGAGGAGTTGGAGTCATATTCATTACCTTTCCATTTTGAAAATGGAAATTTCCTTATGAAAATGCCTCTGTAAATGTACTGCACTCTATATCTAACTCTGCTGCTTCTTAAATTTTACAATCATAAAACTTTTACAATACCATCTTAAAGGCACTAGTCACTTCCCTGTTGTGTTTTTTTCTTTAATATGGGCATTTTTACTGCCATCTTTTCCAACCAAAGTTGATCTGCTCTGTAATCCTTCAAACCAAAACATATTTCTTTTATAAAATTTTATCCAGCAAATCAATTGATACTAATTCTTAGCACTTGTCTTCTTTTATAAATATTAACTAATAAAATCAAGATGCATGATAGCATGTTGAATATTATGTTCTCAGATGCAGGGGCATACAGATAGCCACAACCCTCGTTGTGACAGAATCTTATCTTTCCTGCCATGGACTGATGTTGCTGTGACACAGATTACCATGATATGGCAGAGAAAAAAATTATGTAAACTTCACACTAAAGAATCCTATAAAAAGCTAGGGAATACTTGAATGCTTTCTGCAGAGATGGGGCAGCAATTTCCCCCTCTCCCCATATGTTTGGGAGCAGTGAAGCAAGAAGAGATGGCAATATGTTAGATAAGTTCACTAAATACTATCAGTTATACCAAGGCTTTGAAGCCATAAAGATGGACCAGCAACTAAAGAAAACCCAATCAGTCCCCTATACATTGAATAATTTGCACCCTCTAGGTATGTCTGCATTGCAATTAAAAACCTGTGGCTGGTCCATGCCTGGTGACTTGAGCTGCCAGGCTTGGGCTCAGGGGCCATTTAATTGTGGTGAAGATGATGCTTAGGCTGGAGCCTGAACTCAAGGACCTTGTGAGAGGGGAGGGTCCTAGAGCTTGGGCTGCAGCCCAAGCCAAAATGTTACATTGCAATTAAACAGCCCTGAAGTCTGAGTCTGTTGGCATGGGACAGCCAGAGGTGTCTAATTGCAGTGTAGACATACTGTCTCAGCTCAGTTTTGCCTTGAATTTATAGACACACACAAAACTATGTTAAAGAAACATCGTTAAGGCTTCACATTCAAGCACTCATTAGTTAGCAAATGTTGTGTGCATGCATGATACAATCTTAAATTACATAATCACATACTATTTTCCCAGCACCACTGCCTCATTCAGTACATCAGGATGGAGGTTGTTCACCTAATGGGCAGCTAGTCAATGGTTTGTTGGCTTGTTGTTCTATATGTTTATTGCTCTAAGCCAATAATAGTATAGTACAGGAAAAAGGTTCTATATGATGCCAGCCTCTGGGAAGCTGTCTCATGCAGTGATGTTATATTCACCTTACACAGAAGGTGTGCTCCCAAAGTTACACATTTCAGTTGGCATTATTTATATGATCATTTTACAAGTTACACATCTCTTTCGACGTCACTGATGAGTTGGATTTTAGTGATGTCGAAAGAGATGTGTAACTTGTAAAATCATCATATAAATATGCACAAAGGGACAGAATTAAGCTCCATGGGCTGGTGAAGAGCAGAAGTGGAGCCATAGTCTTGACATCTTCCTGACCCTTCTGGGATGGCTTGCATCCTAGGGGTTGTTACCTACTCAGTGCCTATCCGTGATCTCATCCTTAAGCATCCACCATGCAAAAGCAAACCACAGTCTTGCCCTCTCTATTCAGGGGTGGTGTGTGTGTGTAACTGAAAATTAGGGTCTACGGTATTAAAAATAAGAGGACAGGCGACATACCAAAAAGGAATACACCTTTGTCCTCCATTCAATCGATAGAATAGCAAAGCATGCAGACTACTACACAGGACACAAGGATACAATGTCCGATATATTGGGCACAATCTCTGATAACTGGTGCCTGAGCAGTCACGTGCTAATGTTAAGCAGACACTGTCACTTACTGTACTGGACAAGTGTCATCTGAGAATTTCAAAATTTCAAATTGCGTTACAAACATTTATTAATTTAAGCCTCACCACACCCCGGGAGGTAGATAAGTAGTATTTTACATTGTGACAGATAGTTAGCTATGGAACAGGACTTGTAAAATAGCGTTACTTTTCTCTACATCTACTTATAACAGTTTATATATTTTTCATGGCGCAAATTTTGACCTTGACTGTGCAGATGTGGAGAATCCCTTGGCAATGTAGTTCTCATGCACAAGGGGAGGAGCAACATTTCAGAAGGAATATGCCCTCGAATGGTGCAGAGTCCAGCTCTATGGGGGTGCCGAGGGCACATGAAGGGTGCAACCACTTGGTGGCCTTGGGGAAGAATTCCTCTCTCCCTTTCCCTTGCAGATCTCCCCAGTACCCAGCCAAGATTCTTGGAGTGTGTGCTAGGGTTTTCTCCAGTATTGATAAACTGTATTGGGCCCACTAAATCCCAAAGAGGGAAAGTGGGCCAGAACAACTGCCAAGGTTTGGAAGCAGTAGCAGCTCCAGTCTTAGCAGGTGTCAGAGATGGATGTGGATTCATCCTGGCCTAATGTGAGCCTGCTGACCTTAGATTCCCTAGTGACTGATGAAGCATTCTTACAAATCATAGGGTTGCCACGGCCCATGTGTCTGGTTTTCAACAGGCAACCCCAACATGTGTTACCTAAGGTACCACACAGAGTCATTGACACTCCCATTTCCAGTCTCTGCTCTCACCATTAGGCATGCTCCATTTCATATTACTCCCTCACAAGCATCTCTTGCTAAAAAACAAACTCATGAACTCTTGGGCTCCCTGGCCCTGTTTCTTAGCTTCCTCATCTTAGGTGGGTGTTCTGCTCTGTTGTTGGAGCTCCATTGAAACTCTGCTGGGGATCTATGATGCTTTCCTGATTTTCTCTGTGATGCTGCAACAGCTTTCTCAGCTACAATATCAGCCACTGGACACTCCTAGCTACTCTCCTGGAATTTTCTTCTGTGGTCCTGGCCTTGCCAGTTACATTTCCAGCTGCTCCTCAGTAATAACCTGGCATGGGGACATAATCAGTAGCATAGCCGGGGGGGAGCAGCTGCTCCCCCTTGAGCAGAAGCGGCGGAAGCGGCGCCTTTTTTTAGCAGCACTAAAAAAAGGCGCCACTTCTTTTAAAGCGCCGCTTCTTACACTCACCCGGCGGTGCTCCGGGTCTTCGGTGGCATTTCGGCGACGGGTACCACCGAAGACCCGGAGTGAGCTGCTGAAGTGCCGCCGAAGACCTGGAGGGCCGCCGGGTGAGTACAGGGGGAAGCGCCTTTTTATAGCGCCGCTCCCCCTGCACTCCGGACCTGGCTGCGCTACTGGACATAATGTGTCCTGGAATTGCCAAATGGCTGGAAAAATAGTGTCTGCCATAATGATAGAGCGCTTATTTACTCACAAGAATATGTTCTGTAATTCTTCTGTATAACTACTGTCATACAAATAAATGAAAATGGAACAGAAGTTACCCTTGAGCAGTGTTTTAGTCACTTCTAAAGCCTTTATGTGAAATTTTTCATAACCAAACCATTTTAGTCTCATCAGACAAAGGAAAATTGTATTCTCAGAGCAGAAAAGGCCATGTCTTAGTTGTAGAGATGGTTCTTGTGTCTAACAGCAGATGCCCAGATAATACCCATGTATCAGACACTCTTTAATCGGATTTTCAAAAGTAACAGAAATGTAAGCTGGACGTCAGGAAAAGTTTCCGAAAAGTGACACCTATTACTGTACATTTTTGAGCAGTCTCCTAAGAAAAGGGTAGTAGCCCCTTTGCTTGAGACAATTTATTTAGAAGATATACTGTTGGGAACAATCATGCTCTGCCAGGGTAAGGGTATAGCAGGTAACATAGGAGGTCTTTCCTATATTTACTTATTGTTATTGCCTTGGAATGCTGGATACAAACATAGTATTTCTCTTGTTGATAGATAAAGTGCAGGTATCAAATTAACCACTATACCTATGGTTTGTCTGATAGCACCTGAATTGTCCTGAGGGCACTCAGAATGTCTTTTAGTTTAATTTAGAAATATACCATTAAACTGCCTCAGACTTGACATCAGCAAAATTTAGGCTCCAATTAAATTTCCATACATGCATGATTAGTGTGGAAAACACAGCCACTTTCCTGAAAGTAAGTGGTTTATTTAAATAATGTTCTGCACCATTTTCCCTTTCATGCTCTGTAAGGCCTGTGGAAAAAGATACGATGGGAAACCAGCTAGTTTCTAATCTGCCTCTTTGGTAGATTTATGGAGCATAAAAGGCTTTTGAAAGGATGAAGAACACTTACCCAGGAAGTGGGGAGGAAAATCCTAATTTTATCAATTGTAACTTTCTAGAGCATAGTCACAAGAATAGAAGACATTCAGCTGATGGCCTTAACTTGAAAGCGTACAGCCTTTCTTTTCTTTTCCAGAGTGCTCAGCTCTAATTAGGTGCCAGACAGGCTAAAGGCCAAAGGAGAGCCAGATACTTCAATAAATGGCAGCATGGCAAAATGTATCTGCCCATCTACAGAAATGAGGATCACATATCCTTAGATGTATGAGAAAATTAAAGAGGAGTTAACAAAAAGCTGTCTTCAATCCATAGAAATCTATTTTTAAAGAAATGCTGGTATGTTTTCATTTTAATTCCAGGATTGTTGTTATGGCTTAGATATGGAGTAGGAAATAGCAAATAATAAACTGGGAAGCAAACCCTATAAAGCAAAGAAAGCTATTTATGATGTGGGGGTGGCTGTATGATTTGTGTACTGTTTGGGTCAGGGCATGTATAGAACCGAGATGCTCTATATGCATATATGAAGAATGTGGGAAGAGTCTAGGGTGGGAACCCTGTGTGGATAACATACCTGGCCCTCTTCCAGAGGCCAATCTAGAAGGCTAGGAGATAAACTTCTGAATATAGCTGGGCAAATTTTTCATAATTGAACCCCAGACCAGGTTAGAATGAAAATGAGCCGGTTTTCAAGTGAACCTGTCCTAAGTTTTGGGTGGTGGAGTAGGGTTTTAGGCTTTTGGATGGTTTGGGTACTGGGGAGATTTTATGGGTTGGGGATAATTGGAGCATTTGTACTGCTTGGTATATTTGTATTCTGCACCATTCGTTTAGTTGCTGTAAAGTATAGTTTAAAACTGTAGAAAAGTACATATGGAGTATGAAGTAGATTGGAAAGGGAAATTAACTTTAAAAGATACAAACTGGAGAACTAAGTTAATCACTGAGTTATTGCAATAACCTTGTATTGCTAGAGAGCTGGGTTCAAGTTACCAGTGAGAAGTAATTTGGTTATCTTAACCTTGATCCCATTTTTCACATTTGAAATCCATAATACATCTGATAATCTCTGTTTAAAAGATGACCAGGCGTGCAAAAGCAAGAGTTTTGCAGGTGAGCTCAATACTGAAGTATATTGGCAAAACAATATCAAGAAGCTATCACAAAGCCTGCTAGCACTGGTTACAACTCCACATAACCCTAAAAGTAGGATTTCTAGTGCAGGGCCTCTGTGCAGGGATGAAATTCATCCCTAGACAGAACATACAGTTCTTAGTGAAGTTAAAGGGAGTTCCAGGTGCTCAAAAGCTGGCAGGATTCAGCTCTATTAAATTGTACAGGGCAAGTAGCTGTTTCAAACATCTTGCACACTACTGTTGTAAATTAGATGTCATGAACTGAGCTGGAGCTGTAATTCATCTGACTTTTTGCTGATAATTTAGAAAGTTGGGAACAAGATGGAAATTAAATGGACTAAATAAATATTGTTTTTTTCACCTTTTATTGTGGATGTATTTTTCTTATGATAAATCGGAAAACCTGTGGGTACCATGAGTAATTATAATCATTTTGACTTCAAACCACTTTAGCTTTGATTTATGGCTTCTAACGCTCTCTGCAATTTGAGCAACAATGGCATAGTTTTTTTAAAATAGCTGTTTATGCAGAGTGTTATTATATTTCAGTATTTGGAATTGATCATCACACAACTAACTAGCCAGACAATTATTAATTAAATCATTACAAGGAAACATTTATCATACGATTGACTATCTGGGCAATTAAGATTTAAATGAATTGTGATTCTGCATAAAAGTGATGTATTTTTTCTCATTTGAAAAACATATGGATGGGATTCCACTTTGTACTAGATTTGCCAGCTCTGTCAGTCTTCTAAATACCAGTTACTTGCTTTGCAGAGCCAATTTATAAAAGTTTGTTTTGCTGATTTCCATTATATTCTATGCCAGTAATAATCAATTAGATCTACCCGTGGGCCAAAATTTGAGAATTTTATGACAAGAGGTGGGCCATTTGCGCAGAAGGCTGACAAAAAACAACAACAAAAAAACCCCTTCAGCTGCCAATAAATAAAGACCTTGATTGCAACATAAGTATTAATGTTTCTATCTTTTAATAAAATTTGTAAATCAACATTATTACCTGTGTTTGTGGCAATCTCTAATGGGAGAGGTGATGCTGATGATCTCTGGCAAGCTTTTTGAAGAGTGGTTTGTAGGAGGCCGGGGCAAGAGGCATGCACTGGTGAAGATGCTCACCTGTCAGACAATTGTGGTGTTGATTTTTTGTAACATTCATGGTAGAAGACCCAGATTCGCAGAGGTACATTGATCTGATAGATGGCTAGATCCTGGCTATTCTGAAACCGGTCAGCATACTGAGTCCAGAAATCACAAAATCCTACTCCTCTGAATTTTGCCTGTAAAACATCTGAGCTCTGGAGCGTTACCATTTCTAATTGAAAGGTACCTTCATCAATTGAATCAGGAATATTCTTTGTTTTAGAAGGGCAAGGTCCATCAGCAGAGACAACAAATGGATTATGAACAAATAAAAGCAAATCCTTTGGAAGTTTAAAATTCTCACATCACATTTTAAAATTTTTGATCAGATTGTTTAGGAATCCTTGCATCATTTTCTCCAAGTTTCATCTGAAGGAACAACACACAATGTGGGAAAGTGCAACATCTTTTCCATTAAGTCTGTCTGAAAGATTTCAAGATTCATCTGAAAGGCGCACACTTTTTCAAACAGATCCCTGACACTGCTTGCCAAGCCTTGGCGTTGCAAGTTGAGGGAATTCAAGTGCCCAGTAATATTGCACAGAAAAGCTACCTGTAACATTAGAGGGAACATCATTCATCAATTCCAGGAACTCGCAAGCTGTGTTGGTCTTGGATTTGAAAGAAATGCTATTTCTTTTTGAAGCGCACAAAAATCTCTCTAACGCGCGCCTCCTACTTAACCAGTGAATAGTCCCTGTGCTGCAACAGGTCACTGTATTCGGTTGAAATGTCTTGTAAAAGAGCTTTAAAAAGATGACCTTGCAAGCTAGAAGATGAGCTTATATAGTTCACTAATCTCCTCACAATACCCATTGGTTGTTTTTTTTCCAAGTCCCCAGATGACATACCACACAGGACAGTCTGGTGAATGATGCAGCGAAATGTTTTTAATTATGGGTGTATCGCTGCCAAATGTGAAGCAAAGTCCTTCTCTTTCCCTGTCATGTATTGACCTCCATCTGTAACAAGCACATTTACTTTCTGCAGATCTAAACCAGTTTTTGCAAAAAAGCTTTTTACCTTTTCAAAAATGCTCTCTGCTATGGTGTAGGTTTCTAATGGTATTAAGCACAAATATTTGCCTTGAAAATGTCACCATCACAAAATCTAACAAACAGCAATAGCTGGGCAGTGTTACATAAATCACTTGATTTGTCCACTGCAAGAGACATGTATCTGGCATTTTTTTAAATCAGAAAGCAGTGCTGACAGACAATCCTCATAAACCTCCAATCTTCACACTGCTGTGGAATCAGACAGGGGAACTTGCTTCACATGGCTCACAATGTCATCTTTGTTTTTATTTCCAGTGAAAAGGTCGTCCAGCATTTCCAATGGGCACTCCTTCACAAGCTCGGCATCCAGGAAAGGCTTTTTCTTTTTAGCTAGGACCAACATCATCCGAAGAGAAGCAGCTGTTGCTTTTTTTCTGTACAGTCACCGATGTTGTGAGAATGACATTTGAAGTGTGATACGAAGATTTCAGATTTTCAATTTTGTCACGTCTTGCAACACTGCCAGGAGGATAGGCTGTGTTGAAGTTACTGTGCTTTGATACAAAATGGTGCTTCATGTTGACGACCTTACAGATGGATACAGTAGTTTGGCATATTAAACACAAAGGTTTTGCTTTTAAATGAGGTGGCATAATAAAAAAAGAAAATCCACTATCCTGTCTTGGTTAAAAACTCAATTTTTGCTGTCAACTTTGGGATGTTTACTCCCACTCACATTCACTAATGAAAAATGGGTGGCATCCTAGCTCAATCATAACTAATGCTATTGTGAAAACTTTAGATCTAGTAAGCAGTCCCGGCACCTCTAGGCTTGGCAGTTCATAGCCCTAGCGCCTCTGAGCTCCTGGCCAGCAGCTGCTACTGTCCAGCCACCCAGCTCAGGTGCTGCCACCTGCAGCAGTGCAGAAGTAAGGGTGGTAATGCCACACCATGCCAGCCTTACTGCTGCACTGCTGCTGGCAGTGATGCTGCTTTCAGAGCGGTGTGCCTGGCCAGCAGCTGCCGCTCTCCAGCCACCCAGCCACTCCTGAGCCCTAGCATCTCCTACATTAAAATCAAGCACTATCAGTAAGTTACTTACTAAGGAAGTCATAGACAAATGATAGACAGCACATCACTGTTTATATATTTAATTATAAACATTTTTTAAGGTGAGCTGGTGGCTCACGCAGGAAGCCTCGGTGGGCCACATTAAGCCAGTGGGTTGCCTGTTGGATATCACTGTTGTATGCTACGCTTCCAATGCTCCTCGTCAAAGGCCAGACTGGGTCTTGGTGTCACACCTGTGCCCAGCCTGAATATAGAGGCAGGTGGCGAAGAGGTTGGAATTCTCCCACCAACACTGGCTGAAAAACCCCACCACAGCCTCTCTGTGACTGGTACTGTGGCTTGTTACTCAGATTCTAGATCCAGGAGAAGCTCAATGGATCCTTACAGTCAAGGCCATGGCCATCCTCCCCAGGGTTTCCATAGACTTGCTTTGAAGACTGCTGCATAGCTGCACATGTGACATGCTGCCCTTTGTGTAGTAACTCTGCATCCTGCCTCTCCTCATACAGAAGAACTTCAGTGCTTTTCTGCTGTGATGGGGCGTCTGCCCCACACTGGCCCTGATAGAGTTAAAACCCAGCTTGGAGAGCTGCAAGTAAACAGCCAATTAGGGCGGTGCCTGGACCAGCCAATCAGGGCCCAGTCAGCCCATATAAAAGGGAGCCCAAGGGAGGAGACTGGCTTCCTAGAGAGCTGCAGAAACTAGTACCATGAACAGGGCTGCCAGGACTTGCAGGCCCGAGGCCCTGGGAAGAGCGTGAAGGAGCCAGAGGCAGAAGCCAAAGATGCTGGGGCTGTGGGGAAGTGGCCCAGGGAAATGAGACAGATGGGTGGAGAAAGAAAGGAGGGGCAGTGGGAAGCTGTTGTTTACAGGGTCCCTGGGCTGGGATCTAGAGTAGTAAGCAGGTCTGGGTTCCCCCCAACTCACTGCTGAAGAAGCAGCCAGGCTATGAGCTGCCAAGCCGCTGCAAGGACTGGCTACACTGTTGTGGAGGAGTCCCCTGGAAGGGTGGAACTTGGATAGTGACCCGGCCGGAGGGTGGTGCAGAGGCAGTGAGACTGGAATTGCGGTGGGTCTGCAGGCGGAGACAAGGATGGGAGAGCCACCAACGCCAGAAGGCATGCATGCTGACCAGAGCTAATTCCTGAAATGGCCAGCAGGAGGTGCCAGTGTGGTGAGTGACCCTGTGACAGCTGCCTTCAGGGCCTTTCAAAGCTTTAACTTGAGCTGGCAGATTTAGCCCAAATGGAAGAAGTGTGGCCTAATGCAGAGTTTTCCAAACTTTGGTTAGAGTGCCTTAGATACTCAGAGGAGAGCTTGCTGGTGGCATATTATGATTAGAAAATAGTCTCCAGTGCAATGAGAGTGAGATGGTAAGCAGTCTAGATCTGAACAGTATCAATTAACTGCTAAACAGGACCGGCTCCAGGCACAAGACGACTAAGCATGTACCTGGGGCGGCGCCTTGTAAGGGGTGGCAGTCCGGGAATATTGGGGCGTCTGGTTTTTTTTTTTGCTTCGGCAGTTCGGCGGCAGCCTTTTTTTTTGCTTGAGGCGGCCAAAAAGCTGGAGACGGCCCTGCTGCTAAATGCTAGCTTTATTGAATGTGAGCCTCAGAGTATTGAACTTCCCCTTCCAGTCCCCTCTATGTGTGTAGGGGGCTCTCTAGTGGAAGAACTTGTGCAATGATGGTGCACAGGGTCTGAAGGAGGTTATGAGGCTAGTGCACCCTCCTGGTTGGAGTAGATCCAAACCCTGAAGGAGCTCCCTAAATGGTCACACATAGGGGATTTTCAGGCAGAGTAGGGGTTGACTGAAAGATAGATCCTCCAATTCTTTCCTTGTAGGGGTTGTGGAGACTCTTACAGCCATTAGTTTGAAGTAGCCTTTGCAAAGGGTGGCTTTGTTCCCATGCTGTTGTCACTGGGAAGGATTTCTTTCCTTACAGAGATCTTAGAGATCAAAGGCTAGGTGCCTAAATACCTTTCAAAATCTAGCCCCTAGTCCAATTCCTTGAACTGGGCACCAGGGAGAAGATTGTCTTTAATTTGGAAATGGGGTGGCCTAGATAGTCACAGATTCACAAAGGTATTTAGATGCCTAACTCCTATTGATTTCAATGAGAGTTAGGTGCCTAAATACCTTTGAATCCCACATGGGGGGATGTTTTTAAACAGCACCTATGTTGGCTAACTCTTCTCAGGCCATATTTCTTTATATATTAAAGGAAGCATGCAGCTCATTAATTAGTTTAAAGTAAGACTGATTAATGTGACATTCCAGGGAGAAAACTTTGGACAACCTTAAAATGAGTGATATTTAATAATTTTATGCTCCTTATTAGACACTGGCAGGGGTGGCAGAGACACGTTTCCCTCAACAAAACACTGCTATTAAGCTGATCTTGCAATTATCTCTGCTTAGGTGATCCACTGCATCTACATGTTTCCACAGTGAAATCAGTGAGGATCTATGTAGGATCGGGGCCTTGATTAGTTTGCAGAAAGGAAGCTACTAGGCAGCATCTGGTAGCAAGTTATACCCTCTGGCGACGTTTGGTATTTTTCTTGCATTTTTTGGAGAGACTTTGGCAGATCTGCACTTTTATGATCAGTGTCTCAAATTGGACTTTTCATCACCTGGCACATTCTCACATTATTTCAACCATTATCTCCTTGTAATTATTGTAAATGTTTTTATTTTCTAGTTCCTAGATCTCTGCCTATGAAGCAGGAGGTGGTGGCAGCTACATGCTAACTTTCCTATGCCAGAAAGCATTACCATTTTGAGACAGCTTCCATTACACTATATTTTTTCAACAAACTGTTAAATTATCTGTAGTGTCTTTGTTACAAACCACAAAGAAATGAATATAATTCTCTTTGACTCTTATTAAAAACTGAAGAATGATGATAATGGTTTATAAGTACTTGTACTAGAGCCTAACACACCACTTATGTAATTGCACTGTACACGTTTCATTCTTGTTTTGATTAGGAGGTGACTAGGCACTGCTCAGATTGTAGTACTTAGAGCAATAAATTGGGCTAGTGTTGATGTCTTGGAAAAATAAATCAGATTGCTTTTTCTTGAGCTTTGACTATGTAATATCCTCTGTATCTATGTTTAAAAAAATATCCATGGACTTGTTTTTAGATGATGGGAAATAGAAGCATGAACAATATGATAGAACCATGAGCAATGCTTGCCAGGAGACCATATGTGCCACACATAACTTACCTGATATCTAGTTTTGTTGCAAATGCAAAATTCAGATCAGACTCTTCAAAGGGTTCATTAACTTTCTGAATGACTTTGTGCCTGGTTTTGAGTGAAGCTGAAATGATCTGTGTTTGGGGTTGAAATAAAGCCAAATTCATAGTTGTGCATAGTTTTGACACAAAATGCATTGAAACTCCATAGTTTAGATGTAGTTGCTGGATATATTGCAATCTGAAATTCAAAATGAAACTTGGGGGTGTGTACCCATGAGACCTACAAATGAAAATGTGTTTGCATAAACTCTGGTGAGGGGAAATTTCTGAGTGTCACAGAGACTGTGCTAATGAGTAAAAGTAAAATCAATGTTTTTAATTAGGCCACTTGATATATACTGTATATAATTGATAGGTTTCTTAGGCCTTGGTGGTTGTATATCTTTGACTTTTCTAATCTGCTAGTCTACATTTTTAGAAGGGCTTTAGCCTTCATGCTTCAGGATATAAGCCTACCTACCATTAACTGAAGCAGGGTGGAGATTTAGGATAATGGGCTAGATTGGCCACTAGTCTGATTCAGTAAGGCAATTCCTATGCTCCTCTTTTGTGGTCATGTTTCTCTACAGCCATGTCCTCACCTCTCTGATCTGCTCTCTGGTTGTTTTTACTGAATTCATATCCTAGGCATGGGCTGGATGGATGTAAAGGGTTATCTGCAGTCCACACTTGGGCTATCACCATTCTACTTCTAGTCTATTGTTGATGTGTAATCTCTTACTGGCTTATTGTGGAGTTCCCATTTTGCAGCTGCTGTGTACCCAAACATGTAGGAATGCCAGCTTCAACAATAAATTGTGTTTATGGCCAAACCTTCCCACTTGTGTCCAGATCATGTAGTTTGGCTTGGCACTGGAAGAAGGAATATTCCTCTGTCAGGGCTGAGGGGAAGGAATTATCCTCATGGAGCACCAGTAGATCTGCTTTGTGTGATCACAGCTGTATTCCTAAAGCTGTAGTAGTTCTCATGACATCTGCATCCCCACTCTGAGGAGAAGGGAATGAATGGGGAATCTACATTGCATCAGATCCATCTGGCCCACCTGATTCTCCTCTGAACCATTCTGGTCCTTCCCAAACATCATTGTCCACAGGAGATTGACTGTGTGTGTGGGCCCCACAAAACCTCTCCTCCTTATTCTCAGTGGGACCAGTTGTTTTTGCCAGTTCTGGGGCAGAGCCTAATACTGGAGGAAGGTGTAGGATTTGCCTGTTAGACTGTATGAGTCTGAATGAGCTCTCCCCTGACATCTAGGTACTCAGCATGATGGGATTGCTTGACCAAATGGTCACTTTTGGCAGGTGTGGGATCTCCAGTTTCCTTGTTATTGGGGTAGGAATAATAAAGGGTTGTTATCCTTGTTGTGTGAACCAAGGGCAGCAGAACTGTACCTCACATTTACCGACTGAGGGACTTGCCCTCAACTAAATGGCACTCACTAGGTGGGTACATGGGTTCCAAAGCCCAGGGAGGGGGGAACAGGGATGGGTGCTTGTACCTGGTGGTCGTGTGAGCCTTGCCTAAGGGTCCCAAATACCATTTGACCCTTCTTCTTTCTCCACTGTGTAATAACAGAGCTAATTTAGACTCAGTTGAGAGTCTTGTTACACACTGTACAGCTGAAATCACTGATACTTAAGTCTAAATATTAGACCTGCTTTGGGACAGTGTCTCTAATGCAAGAGACTGCCCAGTGTGCACCAGCAGTGAGGCTGCCCCACTAACAACTGAAGTCACTGAGAGCTGTGTTAAGTGGGGGGCTCTGAAGACCATGTTGACACAGGCAGCAGGGCAGCTGGTGGGGAGGCATGGTGAGCAGCCAGCAGGGCAGCTGGCGGGGAGTGCCTGAGCAGCAGGGCAAATAAGGTGCCTCTTTACCCGCTTCTCCCCCTCAGGATGGGAGGTGAACGCTGCAGATGCACCTCTGAACTCTGGGTCTGCACTGTCCGAGGACAGCAACTATGAGCAGGGTGCAGAGAAGGGACGGGTGCGCTAAAGGGACTTTTGGGTTGCTGGACTTAAGAACCTGAGGGAAAAGGACACTGCTCAACTTACTTGGTGGTGGGTCTTTTGATCATGGTTTATGTTTATAAACCCTGTTTGTGGTGTTTCCCCAAATTAATGCCGCATTATTTCCCTCCTTTTATTAAAAGTTTTTGCTACACTCAGACTCTGTGCTTGCGACAGGGGAAGTATTGCCTCTTAGAGGCACCCAAGGGGTGATGTGTAATTGTCCCAGGTCACTGGGTGGGGGCTTGAGCCGGGTTTGTGTTGTATTGTTTAAAAGAAACCCCTAGATACTGAACCTGGCCCTTGTTGCTGCCAACTCTGACTGGCAGAAGGGTTACACTGGTATACATCAGTATAGCAGAGAGCACAATCAGTACTCATTACTCAAGGGGA
Organism: Chelydra serpentina; assembly: GCA_037349315.1. NCBI lineage: Eukaryota > Metazoa > Chordata > Testudines > Chelydridae > Chelydra > Chelydra serpentina. The sequence goes on from JBAIAC010000042.1 coordinate 39,211,527, forward strand.
AAATGGTTTTAGGAGCTCCTGTATAAACAGTGTTGTAAGTTGTATTCTCTTATTATCCTGCCATGTATCCTAGGAAAATACCTCTGATTAGTGTGCGATCTGGCTGAATCCATAATTTTGAAGTTGCTATTATTCAGTAACTGAGATTTCTACTTAATCTTTGCACTGAATTAGTGAGAATAAGTAACTTGAGTCAATTTGCTTCCAACAAATAGTAGCTAACCATATACATTGTGTAGTGGGAATGGAATATTAAGATGCTAATCTAATATGAAAGTGCATAATTTTATGACATACTGTAACCAATACAGTACTTGTCATTAAATTAATAATATAGATAGCTTGATGTTAGCTATTACGGTAAGGTTATAAAGATATATTGATACAATACAAAATTAATAGGACCAAGGCTGCAAACAAGGTCACTGCAATGTATTTGTTATATTCACATTGAACTTCGAAGCAGCATTTTTCATACCTTGATTTTATTTTGATAAAAAACCTTCGTTGCTGGTTTTTTCCAAAGTTCCAGGAAATATTGGATGATATTATTTCATTAGGAGGAACATAGTGCAGGAATCTGTCAGGCTATATGTCTGCTTGAGGTTGTATTGATCTGACTGCCGTGGGCAATTCTTCTCTGGCTCTAACTGATAATGTTCCTTAAATGGTTCCTTTCCTTAGAGGTCATGCAATTCTCAGAGTATTCCAGGACAAAGTCCCTAAGTTATTTGCAGTGGTCATTATCATGTAACTATATTGAGCAGGTCTGTTTCAGACCTGAGCTCAAAGTTGGTCAGCTGTGAAGAAAAGGGGTTTAGACCAAAAATATATGTGACTTGCTTGTACATTGATTTGTGCTTTCACATTTATTTTACTTTTACCATGCAGAAGCTCGTTTCATGGAGCTCGATGTTACATCCACGATCTACAACTAACAGACATTTGTACTACAGAAAGGTTTGTTGGATCTGTTATTCTGAGTCTGAAAATGTCAGATCATTGAAATGCTAGTATAGTTCCTCTCTGTAGGGCAGGCTCCCAGATACAAGGAGTGTGCATCCCTTGCAAGCTGTGGAGTCCCCTCTCCACAGAGGCTCCTTCTCTATTGTGTGAAGGAAGGGTTTGATGATGGAGGTTCAGTGAATCCATGACTAATGGATTCATCTGCAGTCCCCATATCCCATGTAATAGGAGTGTATGGGCTACAGTTACTGCAGCACTGATACTGCAGTAGTGGCCATGGAGTGCTCTTTTTGCTTCCCCCTACAGCATGGGGAGGCGGAACTGTTACCTGCAACCTCAAGATCTCCTGTGCCATTGGCCTTTCACACAGGCTTGGGAGACGGGGAGGATTTACTACTTAGTGAATTAGGATCTCAGGGCCTAGTCCTGTAAGGTGCAGTGTGCCCTCAACTTCCATGGACTTCACATTGCTCAGGAATTAAGTGGGGTTGAAGACCCTCATCACCTTACAGGATCAGGTCCTTAGTGAGGTGTATTTGTTTTTGTTTTTTTTAAAAAAAGACCTCATTTCAGTTCACCTTTAAATTAGACACAAGTTTAAATAAATACCAGTGCAGACTGTTTTCAGGTTTCCCTCAATGTGGTTTTATATATATTATTATATCTCTTTAAAATATGCTGGCAGTTCTTTATGACTATATTAAGCAAACCCTTCAGGGCAATAGACAAGACAAGATATTATTCTGAGATTAAGGGAGGAAAATGAGAAAAAGAACAGATGGGCACAGGGGGAGCTAACAAAAGGCAAGCTGGAGAGAAGGAGGATCATACTTGGTTTCCACTGCTTGAAAAAAAAGGAAGCACCCATTGTGTGCTCTGAGACAGTGATTATCTCAAGTCACTGATTATTTCATACTAATCTGCTGCTTCACTTGCCTTTTCTCCTTGTGCTTGGAAAAGAAAAATCAAAAAGCATTAATATCCATTATGGTTAAGATCCACACCAAAGGGACCATTAACTAATCCATGTTAAAAGATTTGTTGGATACATTTTGTTTCCCAAACACCCTCTGAGCTGATTATTTACTCATTCCTATTACTTTCATTTTTTTCTAGGGGGTTTGATGGGTATTGTGTAAATGAAATGTATCCTGGACTAAGACTCAATGTGCTATCACTTTGATTCTATGTAGCCAAGGGTTAGGATTTTGAAAATGCTGTTGTCTGGGTCTTGGCAGCTGACAGTCTTGTCTGTTAGCAGCCCAATGTCAAGGCTAACTGCCTCTTCCTAGGAGGTGTAGACTGAAGTGCCGAAGTTAGGTCCTCACATCAGAAGATCTCTAACTACAGGACCCAAAGCAGGTCCGTCTGGAATCATTACTATTATTAAGCCTCTGTCAATGTAAAAATCCTCAAAACTGAATGGTAGTTCAGAAAGAATAAGGCAATTATTAAGTGACAGAGAAATGATCTCTTATAATCTGACACATAATATCTCACTGACACCTATTACTTTTGAATGTAATAAGATTTTTTCTCTTCAGTTGAACATGAAATTAAACAAACTATTGTGTCTTTTCTTGTATTATTGTATATTTAATTAACTTGTTCAATGAACTATTATAAGTTACAGGTAACAGTTCCTGATGTGCCACTCATGTGACATTCTAATGTGTGCAATATTAATTTTAGACATTTGTTATATTTCTCATTAATATGCAATAGGCAGCCCAAGGTCTGACACAAACACATTCACTCTGTCTCTCTCAAAGACATGCATGTGCATGTACATACACATGCGTGCGTTTAATGACAGAGCCCTTCACCTCTTGCTGTGAGGAGTTTGTCCTCTTATTTCTCCAAAAGATCATCCGCATCCAGAATGGCTTTATAGCCCACCCAGAGCAATCAGCTGAAAGTAGGTCCAGAAGGACAATGCTTTCCTTTCAAGTATTTAGCCCATTCATGCAAAAAGTGGTCATGGAAGCTGTCAGGGCAATCAAGGCTATCACCCATGACTCTGACCCCTATCCTTGTTGGAGAGCAGAGAATATTTGGGACCCCTGCTATCTAAGGCTGTTACCACTTGATGAGTGGAATTAACCACCCATTCTGAAACATGCAACAGTCTAACTAATAGTAATGCAGCACTAAGATGTTATCAAAAAACAGTCCCCTTGGCTGTCAGCTACTTGGATCCCTTTCAGTCAGGCTTCAGGCCAGAGCACAGAGTAGAGCACTGTTGCTCTGGTGGATAATATCCTATCCACAAAGAACAAGGAAATACAACAATACTCACCTTAATGGACCTATCTAGGCATTTGGTACTGTTGATTGTAAAATACTCATGTCCTCACTCCAAGAGGCTGCAAAGGTGAATGGAAATTACTTGAAATGGTTCAAGTGCCTACATGCAACTGATCACAGAAAGTTATGGGCAACTCTTCTTCCACCTCCAAATCCCCACAATGCTCAATTATCTCCTCCATATTATTCTGCATCTATTATTATTTCGATTGGGAAAGCTGCGAGACAACCTAGGCTGAAATGCCAGCAGTACACTGAAGTCTTCCAGCTATACTTCTCCTTTGACAGAGGAAAATGGCACTGTCTCCCACTCTTTCCATTGCCTAGACAAAATCAGCAAGTAGCTAGCTAACAGCAAGACAGAGGTGATGCTGGTAGGAAAAAGGAAATTCTTTGAATAAATTAACTTTCTGTATAACATTCTCCCTCTATGGAGAGCATCTGCCCTCAGGATTGTTATTCATTCTGTAGTATTGGGGTCCTTCTGAGCAATTGGACAGAAGAGTCCCATCCTGTTGGACATGGGCCTGGCCATAATGATCCAAGCATTCATGGCCTCTAGCTTTATTATTGCAACACATTATGTCTAGGAATGAAGTCACATGTCCTGAAAAGACTCCAGCTGGTACCCAAGTTGCCAATGATGAATACCTCATTCTGTTGTATGTATCTCTGCCAATGATGAATATATGATCAGTCTGGCACTATGTTCTCTGCGCTCACAACCCATTACATTAATATTCTTGATCAAGGCCTCTGCCATCATTTTTAAAATTTCCCATGGGATTTGCTTCCAGCTACATGAGAGATTTTTCTTCCCTCCCTGGTCATGACCTCTCATGACAGCTATATTCCACTGGTTCAATGACATGATTGATTAACTGGGTAGCTCATAAGCACAGGAGATAGACTTTGATAGAAACTGATCCTAGACAAAGGGTCCTGTAGCCATCCTGCAGCAAAAAAACTTCAGGACCAGACTCCAAAGAGAAACTGTAGAGCTTCAGTTCATTTGCAAATTTGACACCATCAGCTCAGGACTAAACAAAGACTATGAATGGCTAGCCAACTACAAAAGCAGTTTCTCCTCCCTTGGTGTTCACACCTCAACTGCTAGAAGAGGGCCTCACCCTCCCTGATTAAGCTTACCTCGTTATCTCTAGCCTGAATCTTCCCTGCACATTTATATCTGCCCCTGGACATTTCCACTGCTTGCATCCGAAGAAGTGGGTATTGACCCACGAAAGCTTATGCTTCAATACCTCTGTTAGTCTATAAGGTGCCACGGGACCCTTTGTCGCTTCTGCAGATCCAGACTAACACGGCTACCCCTCTGATACTTGATTCTAGACAGTGGAACATATTCCTGCAAAAAGTAAGAATGACCAGATAACTACATGAAAAATTCATTTCTGAAAGTTATTTCATTCAGTTCTCCTTTGACAAGTTTTTCAACCCCCACACATACACACACCCACACATGCAGAAGCACACACTCCATGCACTCATATATGCATGCAGACATACACCTTTCTCCCTGCCCCCCATACATACGTACATCCCAGCTATAAATTAATCAACCTACTTCAACAGGCTGAGAAGGAAGAAAAAGGTTGCGAGACTGTTACTCTTATTCCTAATTTGAAATGTTTGAGAGATTGTTAGTGATAATGATAGTATACATACGTAGATCCTTACCAGCGTGTATATCATATTCACATCCATATCTTGTTTGTGCATGGAAAATCTTGGGCCACATATTGTACATATATGAAAAAACTAACAAATGGCAAATTATACATGCAAAATTAAGTGATACTGCAATATGAATGTCATATCATATTTCTCTATTGTTCACTTAGTTAAAGTGCGATCATATGGAAGTCTGTTTCTAGGAGAAACAATGTCTTATTAATAGGTTATATAAAACTCATAGGACACTGCACTGATTGCTCTTTTGTCAGTAAAAAAAAAAAGTTAGGTCAGGGGAAAAAACAAAAATTTCAATTACATTTACAGCAGCAGCTGAAGGGGAACAAAATCAATGAAAGGAGCATACTTATTAGAGACCTGCAGTTGCCATAAAACTGAAACTAAATCACACTGACAGTGTCTGAACTTCAGATAAATTGCTTTGAATTCAGAATGGGAGCCTGGAGAAATAATGGAAATGATATTGCAGTTGCTGAAGAAAGGGATAGAACTTTTTATATCCATTGCTTCTTGGGAATCTTGTAGCTATTGTAGGGATCAAACACTGATTTATCTGCATTATTTTTTGTATAGGACTCCTATTGTTTCTCTAGCAGATAAACACTATTGTCAATCACCCTGGCATCTAATAGTAAGAGAATTACGCTGTTTTGAAGGAGGAGAGGTTCCTTGTGGCTAGACAAACCAAGGTGACCTGCCACATTTACTGACGAGAGGGAGGAGGCAGAGGAATAGGTACGCTGAGATGGCCAGTTAAACTTACTCTTGCCTACAATGATTCGTCTAGCTCAACAGTTCCTTTTTTGTGATGTTCTGATGTTAGTCCCCATAGAATGAAATCTCATGTAGTTTCTCATTAGTGTTCTTCACCCAGTACAACTGAGCTCTCCGGACTCACTGAATTTGTGTCATGCTCCAAACTTGTATGAAATTGTAGCTTTTGCCTTTGTTAATTAATGGTCTAAATTCCATGCTGTGCCTCTTGAGAAATGCCTCCAAAAAACTGTAGCTCGGGGGCCTTAATGACATCTATGTGCTTTTCTGGATTCTGGGCTCCCGTGAGGCTGAAATGGCTCCCAGTGTAAGTTAGAGTAGCCTCCCCTGAGCAGCCTAAGGGCTGTATAGCAGCCCATAATTCACTTTCTCATCCTACTCAGAGCTGTCAGCATACCCCCCTCCTGCCCCTTTACTGAGGCTTGTAATGGGGATGGAGTGAGGAGGCAGCACAGAACCACTTATATCAGTCCTACACTGCTCCTGCACTGGGACAAACTCTCCACTCGCTCCTTGGAGCTCCTGTATGGTCTGTAGGGGTGGCCACCGTGGCATATAGGGGCCAGAGTATCAACATGTGGTGTTTAGATGTTGCTTGTAATTATTAGAACTGGGAGCACTGTGAGTACCTTGCTTGACTGATACAACACAACATTAATGCACCAATATTGTGGTGTTTCTCCAAAATAATTACAATCACACTAGGTAATTTCAAATATGTCATAATTTTTATAAGTGTAACTCTTTTCAGTTCTATTCCATTTTTTATCAGAAGCTCTCACAGACCTTTACAGATACTAAGACTCACAACATGTCTATGTGGTAGATACTGGTAAGAATTATCCCCATTTTACAGATGTGGAAACTAATGTGTAGAGAGGTTAATGCATAGAGAAGTTATCCAATAACACATGGAGGAGTCAGTGGCTGATCTAATACAGAAGATAAGGAATCTTGATGCCCGGTCTCCTTCTCTAATCAATATACAATGAAATAGATGCTACAGGAAAAGTATCTCCAGAAAAAAAAATTTGGTTGCAAATTGCAGCATAACTTTCTGAAGAAGCTTTCAACCCATGAACATTTGGGACTATCTTCATGAATTAGATACCTGTACTGCATTCATGTGATTTTTTTTTTGATAACTTTTATTTTAAAACAAAAGATGTAAATATTCTAGCCTTGATTCTAGCTAGTGCTGCAGTCCCATTTTGTGTGTGTGTACTGTGAGTAGAGGAGAAAAGAAGAAACGGGAAGCCTGTCCCCCTACTTCATGCCTCATTCCCTCTGTTGTGCTTTGCATATGTGTGTTCAGAGATATGTGGGGAGTTGGATGCCAATCCCTTTCCCAATACTGTTTGCACCCATGGAAAGAAGTCCTCACCTTCTTCCACTCCTCCATTTCAGCCTTAGCCTTACTGAATCAATGGCAGACCATCCAGTGTGGTTTAGCCCTTTTTCATATGCTTTCTATAGCACATCTGCATTGTGAAACTGATTCCACATAAACTGTCCTGTGGTATTGATGATTTTGCAGGATAAATGTAATAGGGCAACAACCTTCATCTCTGTTAATTCCCACACTTCCTGTACGTTTTTGCCATAGCCAAAAGGGAGTTCAGCTTTTCAACAAGCAGAAACTGACTCTTTTACCATCTGATTCTAGTCAAATTAATAGATAATGTATGTAAAAATATTGATGGAAAAAAATGGTTAGGGAGATATTACAGGGATAGTACACTGTCTCACAGGACCAGTTTATGCATATGCATTTGTAGATTATTTTCACACATTTTCCTTTTGTATAATGGTTGATAATTTTTTATATCTATTCTGTTTTTACACTGGTTAGCACTGGGTAAGTCCCACATTGTGAATTTAGATACCTGTGAATTTGACTTAGCCGTGTATATGTTCATGGGAGGTACTTTCTTCATAGAAATGATGCAATCATTTCTCAGAGAGCAGAACTATGTACGGTTGGTGTATAGATAAATAGTGACTTGGCTACTATGAGTTTGTTAGAAAACTGTGTGTGTGTGAGTTTGCATATAAATGTATGCGTATGCACATACGTTTATCAATTTACTGTAAAAATTGCAGATTGCAAGTTTTCGTTACACAACAGTTTTTCACTAAATGATTAACAATGTTGAAATATTCAAGTGTGTTTCGTTTGGGAATTATTTTAGGTTCAATGTCTTACATCACTTTGATTCTTCGAGTTTTGCCAGATCTTGAGCTGTGTTCCGATATAAATTTCCGATCCTGTATACCAAACATTACATTCCAACTAGTCCAACTCTAAATTCTGGAATAAAGTCTCCTTCAGTAATTATGTACAGACAAGCTTAAATTTTTTGTTTTATTTCTTGTTTATATGGTTTAAAATTCCTCTGTACACTTACAAATGAGTTTCAATGGTAACATATTTCATCAAAAATTTTCTAAGCAGAAATATCTTTGTTCTCTTTTAAAGGAAAACAGTTCAAATCTTGAAAGAATTATTATTCAGATGCATTTTCTATTAGCCAATACAAAACATTTGCTTGATTTTACAAATTGCTTTGATGGGTGATAGGATAGATGTTTGCCTTGAAAGAGTTCAAACCTCCCCACAATTGCCAAGATCAGTGTTCAGACTGGGGGTGGAGGGAATGTTATCCCCATAGAATGTGTTGGTATCTTCCCCCCCCCCCCTCCTCCACTTTCCCCATTTCCCTCCTTTCAATATTGTTTCCATTTTTCATCTGGCAGCCACGGACAATCCCATTTGTTGGTATTCCCACTTATGTCCCCCACACTCTGGCTGTGCACTAAAGAGCACAACCAATAAAGCTATCCAAGAGTAGTTTTTACTGGGCACTGATCATAGACTGAGAGCCATTCATTCTTTTTAACCCTATATGGTCTGAAGGAAATGCTTGAGTTTGTTTTCCATCTGGAAGGCATTGCTGAGATGGAGTCTCAAAGTGAAGCATTTTAGGATCCGTTGGAAAAAAAAGTATTCAGGTCTCTAACCATCTGCAAATTTACTTGGTCTTCTGGGTCTCATAAGCTCCAGCATGGATTCACCCCTCTCTCCCCATCATTCCCAAGGGCCTGGTCTATTTATGTAGCAATTTCATGATTCTATTCTTGAAAAGGGGACAGATCTGTGGCTCAGTAAGTCTAAAATGGGCGTTATGGGTGGGCACTGTTTTGGATTATAAATCAACCCCAATAACTACATGAACAGGGTGGCTGGTGGAATCTCTGAAGCGCCCCAGTAGTGGAGGCAACTGGAGGCTGAAATAAGCCCTAAAGCACCGTTGGGCCCGTTAGATAAAATGGTTTGGGCACTTAAGGAAATCTAGTAACTCAAAATGTCTTCAGTACAGGAGGAATCTACAGGATACTCTTTGCTCCACATATTCATTCCATTTACCATAATTTTAATAATTTATTCAATGAATAACAGTAACATTTATCAGCTACATTATTAGATGTATTTCATAAACCTTTTTTAAAGTTCTACTTTTCCCCAGTAAAATTTTTGCACAGTTAAATTGTCATTGTGGTGTGTGTAATTTAAACATTGATAAGGTGTGTTGGAGTGGGTCAATCTATGGATTTCCAGGAGCCCCTTTATTATTAATTCTGCCAACAAACTGAATTAAGGAAGACTGAAATGATTTCCTGGCCTCTGATAGTTTGCCCTTCTCCAGACACTGCTATATTATTCCTCCCACAGTGAATTCATCCCCTAGGGTTCATAAACACTTCTGAAGAGCAAGTTTTTTTGCCCGTGAAATGGAACATATTGCACCAGATGGCTGGAATTTCTAAAAAATGTCCCAAAGGAGGGAACCCTCTTTAGAGCTCTATGAGATCTTCGTACCCAGCCCGTACGATGAACTGTGCAGTTTGAATGCTGCTATGCTATTAAAATACTCAATATAATTTTAATGAACAAAGTGTAAACATTTCCAGCAAAGGGCAGCTAAGTGTAAGCTTGTTGCTTCCTTCAATGGTTATCAGAAGGAGTCTCAGTTTCATTGGGAAAACAAATGAACAATCTCTCATTGCTCATTAGACAAGAAAAATGCACCCTTGGTGTCTGAGATTTATCACTGGCTAAGAGGAATTTTTTTTGGTGGGAGCCTCTTGTTAAAGTATTGGCAGCACATGACCGGTATGCTGGATACTCCACTAAAATACTGAAATTCCTTCCAAGAAAGGAGAGGAATGGTTTGTCACTATGGAAGTATAAGATTGAGGATTTAACAAGGCGTATGTCTGAGTGACCTTTAGGGCTCAATCAGCTTCATCATAAACCACTTGAGAGGACAGAACTGCAGTGTAATATTCTTGTAGGGAGAATATCTAATAGCTGTACACTACAAAACCTGCATAACATTTGCACAGGATTCGTTCACAAACAGATAAGTACGTTATTGCTCTCACTGTACATTTTTCTCCAAAGAATGCAACTAAAGGAAGGAATTATCCACCCGTTTTAATACTTGACTTGGAGTAGAAGTGGTTGAACCAAATGAACACTTTTGTGCTCCTTTCAAATATGGTCAGATGGAAAACACTTGATCAATCCTGTACTCCTTTTCCCAGAGCTCCAGGAGTCAGAGGTCTAACCATGCTGTAAGGCAGGTAGTGGGACCAGGTTCTCCTGCTGCTAGTTTCTCATCTGCTCCATCCCAGTACAATGAGAACCTGAAAAGAGGTGAAAGGAACTGGTGTTGGACTGATTTCCCCCCTCCCCTCAATTTAACTTTCTGGAAGCATAAAAATAGAGGATTTATTTCTACAAGGTTCTTGAAATCCAAATGAGCATTGGGCTGTTAAGTCATTTTGTATTTGCAAGTAAGGTTCTGCTGCTCAGAGGAAACACACATGAATACTGATTTGGTAAAAGAGCTTCTTGAGAAAAGCAGATGGTCAGTAAGTATATGGAAGAAAAAAAGATTGACAGATAAAATATATATGTATAAAAACACATCTAATTAACAACCACTTACATCATATTAAAATCTTACTGATAAATATATACATCACCATCCAGTGTTATCTTTCTCTTCATTTGTCTCTGTGTATATTTCACATATAAAAATAAGATTTAAAGAACATTTAGGTTGGAAAGTAGAGTTCTGAAGTTAAAAAATGCCAGACTTAAGGTTGCTTGTGCAACTTTATTTCAGATCCCTTATGCATATGCTTATGATATGGTCTTTATTTACATGATCACATATTTTATCCTTGTGATCGCTGATTCATTCAGTGCATAAGAGGGATGGTGCTGACCTAATGAGCAGCTATTCAATATTTTGCATAATCTTTATTGTTCAATATGTAGCCTCTGTGCCTTAGTTACTATACATTATTCAAATCCTGCTCTGAAGACGTAACTATTCATTCCCTTAAGGGGTTGTCTATGGCATTCATCACTATAATATCCAAGTACTTCATAAACTTTAATTTTCACAATATTCCTGTGTGGTGAGGGCTGGTATTATCCCCATTTTACAGAAGGCAAACAGAGGCATAGAGATTAAAGTAACAAATATCCATTGCTTTTGGATGCCCAATTTAGGACAACTAAGACCAGATTTTTCAGAGTACTTATTATTATATACAACTCAAAGCATTGTTACTATTGACAAGCAGAGGGATATAAAATAAACTTACTGGGACTATCTTTAAACCTTAAATATACAGAATAGCTTTTTTGTAATGTGTGGGGCACATAGGGATCTCTGGGGTCATTTCCCATATCTGCCACATACCCACTGGCAGTCTCTTGAGGTCTCTAGCCTCCATTTCCCACCTGTAAATTGGAAATAATAAAACTTGTCTTTGTCTTGTAAGATTACAGGCTCTTCAGGGCAGAGAACATTTTACTCTATGTATACAGTGCTTAACACAAGGGGGTGGGGGGCGGAGAGCTCAGTCTTCGTTGTGGGCTCTAGGAACTACTGTGATGCACACAGGAAGATTTAATATTGGATACATATGTGCAGGAGTATGGCCAGATTCTCAGCTGCTGTCAACTGGTGTTGCTCTGTAGAAGTAAATGGAGCTATGCAGATATGTCTGCTAGGGATCTGGCCCATAAATGCTACTTGACATGATTTTGAATTTTTCACCTCACCCAAAGTTTAGCAAGACACTATACATGCAAAGTTTGGAGGGCTTTATTTGGCCATTGTTATCAAGTGGCTGATGAGTAGAAGTCTAACATGTATACTTTTCACTTGCCATAATTCGCACATCGCTGGAGGAGGCTTGCTCTAAATAAATAAATAAAATTAAAATGTACTTATAGGCAGAGACAAAGCATAGAAAATTTCAGCCTGAAAGATTAATTTTTTCAGAAAGATATTAGCATATAAAAAGTCTCAAGATAACTTAAATATAGTAGTTGCCACCAGGCAACTACTGTAATAAAAGAAAGCCATCATGAAGAGTACATTTCCACTTAGTCTGAATAGGAAAGGCCTGTAGTCAATCTTCTTCTTTTTTATGATTTAACATTTTTCTTTTATTTATTTCAAAAGCCAATTTTACATTTCATTAGGTACAACAATATACCATCAGTCTCAAGTACAGTTTACAAGCACAAGCAATAATATATAGCACAAAAAGGTAACACACAGTAGAGAAGGTAACAAAAGAGCAAACCACCTTGCACTGAGTAATCTATGTACCCCATAGGGATACCATGCTAGTATGTGTCAACATAAAGCAGAAAATATGTTTATAAATAAAATCATTTCTCAAATGAATTCCAAGAGAACTAACCTTGCAAAGACTGTTTGTCTGTTTTATGAGAATGATCCAAATTTTGCCACTTGACGTTTGGGCTTGCTGTTTTGCCTATGAAAAGTGAACCATGAAGATATGTCTATCCCACTGAGTAACCATGTGATTTTATTTTCCCCTCATCTTCCCCCAACCCCATCTGACTATCTTGTTGTTCTTCTTCCCCTTATTCCATCATCTGGGAGTGGATCATTGTGCAAGCATCCACCATCTTCATCTGTCCAATATAGCACTAAGGTCCCTCTGCTTGCCATCTTCTTTGATGCAATCCATTCATCACTTCCTTGGCTTTCCTCATGTTCTCCTTCCTACCACCTTCTCCTGCCATGCTGTCTTCACCAGATCCTCTTCATTCATCATGTGTATATGTCTGAACCAGTGAAGACATGCTTCCTAGATTTTGTCAGCCATATCCAACCTTTGACTTCCCTCTCATCTGTCTGTCATTTATCACATGTATAATTAAGGGCTTGTCTACCCTATTGCTTAAGTCGAAGTAACTTACGTCACTTGGGTGTGAAAAAAATCACGCCCCAAGCAACGTAAGTTACATCGACTTCAAGTGCTGTCTACACTGAGCTACGTTGGCAGGAAATGCTCTCCCACTGATACAGCTTCCACCTCTCTTTGAGGTGGAGTAATTATGTGGACAGGAAAGTGCTCTCCCGTTGACATAGCGTGTCTTCACCAGATGGGCTACATCAGCGCAGCTGTATTAGCAGTAGGGAAGACAAACTCTAAGATAATACACATTTCAGGGCAAAGACTGTATATTTTATTGTTTTATGAGTCATCTAGTACATTTTAGAATTTAATAAGTCCCAGTGGACTGTGTGAGCACATATGTACTTACCATTTTACTACTATTGGAAAGTATTCTAGAGTACAGAAGTTGTTCCTTCAACGATGGCAGACACATACATTGTAGACTGTGATAACAACACATTTTATTTGTTCTGCTTCTCACTGCCAAAATATTCCAGGCAGCTCATGCAAAATATAACCCATTTTACCCATGGCTAATAGTAAGAATTGCCATTATTAAGTATCACTAAAAGTGCCAAAAATGTTAGAGAGTAAACAGATTTTAAACTCTGTTTAAGAGAAGGAAAGTCCTTGATACCGGGACTGTTTGGAAGACTGGGCATTCCAGAGGCCAGATCAAACCATCAGCTATCAGTTTTCCCCAACTTCAAAGCAGTTCTGGTGGACTTGGCTAAATGTATCGCTCAGAATCCTAATGGGCTGCTGAAGAGGGTAATCATTTTCCTGTCTGTTGGGGAAATAACGGAGATGTTTTCTCATTTAAACATGTATGTAAGCTTAAAAAAAAAGTAGTAAGGACACTAACACTGCCATAGCATAGAAAGATTTCTAATAATTGAATCCATGGCATTGGGATAACTGAACATCCTCTCTTTGGCAGTGTGGAGACTAGAAACACTCATCTTTTTAGTATTCTCACAATATGACTCATAATAGAGAGGTACCCCTCTGGGATTATACTAAAATAAATGGATCTGAATTTAAGAGGATGTATCTCATAATCCAGATGCAATGTTCCAATTACTTGTTTAGTCAGAGTGATCAAATTCCAGAAAATATTGGACTGATTTAACAGTTCTTTCTATACTAATTTTCAGCTCACAGCCTATCCCTGATTTTCCCACTTTTTTCTAAATTTTTACATGGGAAGTGGTGTTCTTGATGCGCATTCTATTCCTTTCACATGTGAAAAAGTCAACCTCACTCAAGAACCACCAGTATTAATTTTGTGCATTTTGGCCATAAATGCTTTTCTAAATCAGGTCAGAATACTGGTGACTCTTGAGTCAGGTTGACTCAGTCTCGTTAGTCACACTGAACTACTCCATAAGTAATCCTATTGATATCAGTGAAGTTACTCTTCATGTTAGGCTTATTTACCATGAATCATACCCAATCACAAACTGGTCTTTAAGCATGTGATTAACTTAAAAATGGTTGGAAGGGGACCCATTCTGTAACTTCATTAATATTAAATCTGTGATGATTATCCTTTTTCTTTTCAGAATAGGGATTTTGGACCAGTTTTTCAAAGGTATTTTGGTGCATAAAAATGCAGATGGAATACCCAGTGGAATTTTCTTAAATGCCTAAGAAGATTAGATGTGTAACCTACTTAGATCTCAGTATGATTTCTGTAAGTGTCTATCTGCACTGTTAGGTTTGTAATACCTTTGAAAATCTGGCTCTTTCATTCCTTGTTAGGAAAGATATTTGTTCTTTACTAATTGAAACTGATACTACTCTCTTCTGGTCATGAAGAGGCCATTACTACAGCAAGAAGATATGCTGGATGGCCTGTTATGTTTTTGCTAATAATATCTAATGTGGTCTATTTTATGTCTAGTTGTAACGGAGTGTATTGGCATGGAGTAAAGAAACAAATAAATAACAGCAAAAAGAAAAGGAATTCCACATGCCACTAAAGAAAAAGGAAAAATAACAGCAAGTTTATTTTAACACAGATCTAATTACTTAATTTCAAAATTAAATGAAGAGCATGATAGCTGCAAAGATAGAAAGCACAGTAAAGAATCAAAATGTCAGGCAACTTGATTAGCAATGGAATTTCTAGACATAATGGACTAGATCCTTGGACCTCCCATCAGGTTTCTTTGCATAGCTGAGGTAGGAAAAAGGCTGCTGGAGAACTACATTAAGGAGGCAACTGATGCGCTACCTCAGGGAAATTATCACAGAGCCAGCTACTCTACGCTCCTCTGTTAAAGGAGGTGAGAATGGCCTTCCCCTGGCATGCCAGAGCAGAATGTGGTGCTCTTCTTGATTCTTGGCTAATGCAGTAGGACTGCTATAGCTGGTGTAATTTAGAGCATTCCTTAGACCAGAATTCCTTAGACTAAATTATGCTGGGGGCCATTTTAGCCCCTGCTGACCCAGCAACAAGGGAGAGAAAAAGTGGCTTAAAGCCACTTTCCTTCCTCAGCAGCACTGAGTGTAAACTTGATTCTGCTGAGGATTAAGGCTTATCTTTAAAAAAATTAAGCAAAATACTTTCCAAAGTCATAGGCACTAGAGTGCATCCATAGCTCAGAAAACAGTCAGCCTTTGACTCTCTGCTGTAGTCTTGTTTTAAATATGTCAGAAATGGGCAGTGAAATAAGACCTGGCAGCTTCACTGTTATAATAAGACAAACCCATAATGAACCAAAGCATACAACACTGCTTTTGCCATCTGCAGAGCTTCCAAACCTCTTGTAATTTTATAGCAGTGAGCTGCCAAAGCCTTTGAAAGCCAAAACTTAAATAGAAAACATGCACACACAAAAAAGCTAAAAAGAGAGAATATTGCAAATAATAATAATTAAAAAACTGACAACAAAAGAATAAAATGATACAGAAAATTCAACAGTGATAAATAAAAGCAAGATTGCCCAACAATGTTACAAGGTAAGAACAGTGGCAGAGGGAGATAAATGGGACTTACAGAAAAGATACAAGACTATATAATACAAATTGGTGTTAAACAGAAAGTCTTCCAAAGCAGAATTATGCTAGCCTGCTATAAAACTTTAAAACCTTTCCTGCTATGTGTTGCTTCTTCCTCTTTCCCAGTACTTTGTCAAGAGATGAATTATGGTATACTTATTCCACCTAAAATAAACCTTGTACTTTTTTTTTCTTGGTTTGTCAGATGGGAAGATATTTTCCTAGAGAGATTAATGTGCAAACCATACTCAAGAATTAATAAATGAATATGTCATCTTGAGAAAAATGTAAATAACCAGCAAGGCAAAGGCATCTATGTAGCCTCACAGGGTAATCGTTTTAGTCCTGCTTTTTATTTTAAGGAAGCAGCAAGCAGATGAGTAATACTAAAATACATGACTAGCTCAATGACCATGATACATTAAGGTATAAATGTATCTCTAATACAAGCACAGGATAATTGGAGGTGAAAGGTGAACTGATGTTATAAAGTGGTGCGTCCTTTCTGATTGAGAACAAATGCTGTGGAGAGAGAAGTTCTGGGAGGGATTACAGTGTCAACATGTGAAGAGCAAATGGAATCAAGGTGTTATCATAAGCTTGGGATGAAAACAGAAAATAAAAGTTGCAATGATATTTTGATCATGAAACCAACTTCATATAAAAGAAAAGATACCAGGCCTAATACTCAGGTCACTGCTCTGGCAGTGTAAAGGGGCCTTACAGAGGGTGTAATTGTAATTTACTCAGACCCTGGTGAGGCCCTTTTATAACACCAGAGTGGAATAAAGGGGCCTTACTGTAACTACAAATCAGGTCCAATAAAGTATTTTAGAGGCAGAGACCATGCTTGTACAGTGCCTAGCACCATGGAGCCCTTATCTTGATTGTTGTTATGATATTGTACAATTAAATAATTGTAATAATTAATTAAACCCTTCTGATGCCCACAAAAACAAACAATAAAACTAGGGGGCATGCAGGACCCAATCTTATGAGTTGCTGAGACCACCTCAATTCCCCCTGAATCAGTGACAGTGGAGAGGGCTCTGCACCTCATAGAAGGGGCTCTGCAGCTGGCAGCCCATAACTCTGTCAGCTAATAATAGTGTTACGAGGAAACAAGCACTTTCATTGGCAGGCGGGACTTGGATCACACGCCACATATTCCCCTTGCATCAGGTAGTACCTATACAGCCGAAGGGATGAGTGTGATTTGTCTTCCCCCTGCCCCGCCCCAGTCTGTGGCTTAGTATGGGCTCCAGCTCAGAGAGAGGGATGGCACTCTGCTGTGTTGCCCCGCAGCAACCCAGGCGGAAGAATGTGACTCAGGAAAACCCGCCACCTCACAGAGTAGGGGTTTGCCTGCTGCCATGAGGGAAGAGTAAACTTTAATATACTCGCCTCAACACCTTCGTGTAACTAAACTGCTGGATGTGTAGAGGGGAAGTGGGGAAGGATGTGAGTGAAAGCTTCATCCACTCTCCACTCACATACATGAGGGACAAATAGTGGTTCTGAGCAGTAGCGTAGCCAGGTCTTGAGCACAAGGGGAGCGGCGGCGCTATAAAAGGCGTCTCCCCCTCCCCCTGTACTCACCCTGCGACGCTTTAAAGGTCCGCTGTGGAGCCCCGGCCCTTTAAAGCGCCGTCACCGGAGCCGCTGGCAGGGCCCGCGCGCCCACTAGGCGACCCTAGGCGGTCGCCTAGTGCGCCAAGATTTGGGGGGCGGCGGGCAGCTGCCCGCTGCCTCCCCGCTCAGCAGCTGAGTGGAGAGACAAGGGGCGGTTTGCCCTGGCTGCTCCTTGTCTCTCCGCTCAGCAGCTCAGCGGGGAGATAAGGGGCGGCTTGCTGCGGCTGCCCCTTGTCTCCCCGCTGAGCTGCTGAGCGGGGAGACAAGGGGCGGCTTGCTGCGGCTGCCCCTTGTCTCCCCGCTGAGCTGCTGAGCGGGGAGACAAGGGGCGGCTTGCTGCGGCTGGCCCTTGTCTCCCCGTTGAGCTGTTGAGCGGGAAGACAAGGGGCGGCTTGCTGCGGCTGCTATTTGTCTCCCCGCTCAGCAGCTGAGCTGCTGAGCGGGGAGCCGGAGGGCAGCCACGGCAAGCCTCCCGCCTCGCTGCCCCCCCCTCAGCGCCTGAGCGGGGAGCTTCCTCGCTGCCCCCCTGAGCCGCTTCCCGCTCAGGCTGCGGCAGCAGGGGGCGGGGGGTGCTTTAAAAGACCCGTGGCTCCCCGTAGCGGCAGGAGCCGCAGGCCTTTTAAAGCGCCGTCCTAGCGAGGCTCCGGCGGCGCCTTAGCGCCGCTTTTCCTCATAGGGGGAGCGGCCGCTCCCCCTGCTCCCCCCCTGGCTACGCTACTGGTTCTGAGGAACATTCTTCCCCTCATTTGCCAGAAGCTGTGGTGTAACTTATGGCTCCTCTATTTTCTTGTGCTGGTGTGCCAGATAAGCCATACTCTGGCTGTATGAAATCAATCCAAAACAAGCCTGAGTCTGACTCTAAAAATCTATACCAAGCTACTGGAAACCTATGTACTTTGTAATGCAGAGCACTACAAAGCAGGGTTATCTCAATAGGTATGGCAGGGGTCGGCAACCTTTCAGAAGTGGTGTGCTGAGTCTTCATTTATTCGCTGTAATTTATGGTTTCGTGTGCCTGTAATACATTTTAATGTTTTTAGAAGGTCTCTTTCTAAAAGTCTGTAATATATAACTAAAGTATTGTTGTATGTAAAGTAAATAAGGTTTTAAAAATGTTTAAGAAGCTTCATTTAAAATTAAATTAAAATGCAGAGCGCCCCGGGACTGGTGGCCAGGTTTTCAGGATGTCAAGGCCTGAGCAACCACTTTTGAATACATATTCATGTACTAGCTTTGCATAAGCAGGACTGTAGTGCCACAGGCAATGGGGATTGATTCAGAGTACATTCTACTCCATGAAAGTTAGCATAGCGGACATTCTCACTCATGATATTTAATATGTCCGTATACCTCTTAATCATAAAGGCTACATGTGCTATTTCTAGCTGAAAATAATTGTACAAGGAATTGTGGATTATTTCCATGGACCTGCATGTGCCTGTTTACAGGGATAGTACACTGTCTCACAGGACCAGTTTATGCATATGCATTTGTAGATTATTTTCACACATTTTCCTTTTGTAGAATGGTTGATAATTTTTATATCTATTCTGTTTTTACACTGGTTAGCACTGGGTAAGTCCCACACTGTGAATTTAGATACCTGTGAATTTGACTTAGCCGTGTATATGTTCATGGGAGGTAATTTCTTCATAGAAATGATGCAATCATTTCTCAGAGAGCAGAACTATGTACGGTTGGTGTATAGATAAATAGTGACTTGGCTACTATGAGTTTGTTAGAAAACTGTGTGTGTGAGAGTTTGCATATGAATGTATGCGTATGCACATAAGTTTATCAATTGTTTGCATATTTTGCAAGTAAACTTGTGTGTAAAGAACTGGGCAGGAGAGGGTGTGACAAACAGAACTTCCTTGTGCATTAGACCTTTAAATAAAATGCATTTCTTTAGTTCAGCTCCAAATTTGTACATGCAGATTAGTCATTTGGTATTTAAATTTAACTAACATGGCAATCAATGTAAAGGTTCCAGACATTTGAGTTTTTTATTCATCAGTTTATTTCCTACTGCCCATCTGGTGTGCATGCCAGAGAAGGTGATGTTCTAAAAACTGAATCAGTGAAGTAAAAGAAAGAAGATTTACTGTACTCTGTATTTGAGAGCTGGGCTCTCCTTTCTAGATTTCCTGGGGTGGACTTGTGTTTTCAAGATGAGTGTAACTTTGAATCTTTATGATGTTAAACAAGATGATTAAATAATAGTCTACACAAGTTCAACTACTCTTTACTTTCCGGTTATACTAACATCTACAATTGAACGTTAGTTTTCTTCAGTACCAGGTGTGACGGGTTGGATCACAGAAACCCCTTTGGGACTGCCACCTGATGTGCCTAGACTACTTCTGAGCCCGTTTTCCCTGCCAGCTTGGGACTTCAGTACCTTGCCTTGTTTGAGCCAGAAACGCTTGTCTGCTGCAAACACAGATCCAAGTCTGAACCAGGTCCCCCACAAGCTGCAGGCTTAACTGAAAACAGCTTAAGAAGTGCTCCTGTTTCCAGCACTCAGATACCCAGCTCCCAATGGGGTCCAAACCCCAAATAAATCAATTTTACCCTGTATATAGCTTATACAGGGTAAACTCATAAATCGTTTGCCCTCTATAACACACAGAGAGAGAGATGCACAGCTGTTTGCTCCCCCAGGAATTAATACTTGCTCTGGGCTAATTAATAAGTAAAAAGTGATCTTATTAAATACAAAAAGTAGGATTTAAGTGGTTCCAAGTAATAACAGACAGAACAAAGTGAATTACCAAGCAAAATAAAATAAAAGACACAAGTCTAAGCCTAATACAGTAAAAAACTAAATGCAGGTAAATCTTACCCTCAGAGATGTTCCAATAAGCCTCTTTTACAAACTAGACTTCCTCCTAGTCTGGGTCCAGCAATCACTCACACCCCTATAGTTACTGTTCTTTGTTCCAGTTTCCTTCAGGCATCTCCTTGGGGTGGCAAGGCTATCTTTTGTGCCAACTGAAGACAAAATGGAGGGGTTTCCCCAGGGGCTTATATAGTCTCTCTCTTGAGGGTAGAAACTGCTTCTCCTATGCAGAATCCAGCTACAAGATGGATTTTTGGAGTCACATGTGCAAGTCACATGTCCATGCATGACTCAGTCCTTTACAGGCCGATGCCATATTCCCAGGAAAGCTCAGATGTGGATTGGCATCTCTCAAAGTTCATTGTCAGATTAAGTGTTTCTTGATTAGGCACTTACTGAGAATAGTGTTTTATGAAGAAGCTGACCAAATGCTTCACTGAGGCTACTTAAAATCAAACAAATACACAGCCAATATTCATAACTTTGAATACAAAAATGATACATGCAAACAAATAGGATGAATATATCCGGTAGATCATAACCTTTGCAGAGATATGTTACATGGCATATCTAGCATAAAACATATTCCAGTTATGTCATATTTAGACGCATAAGCATATTTCTGTAAAGTATTATGGGGGGCAACATCACACCAGGTATTAGCAGAAATGTCTTTTTACTGTGCTTAGATAGACCCTAAGGTCCTAAGTGGCTCCTGGGATGTGCTGAGTCCCCACAACCTCTGTTGAGGCCAATAATAGAGTTGAAGGCACAGAGCACCTTGTAGGATTTTGCCCTAGATGAAGTTCTCATGAAACTAATCATTGTTTAACAGTAATTTTACAATGGAGTCTCAGCAGCAGCAAGCAGACTGCGAATTCCATGACACAGTTAAGTTTCTAGCCATCCTAGGAGCAGAAAGCTACCAGAGCACCAACCTACTGGGCTCACTTGTGGCGTTTAGATAGAGTAAGGTGTGGTGCAGAGTTGTATTTTCCAGGGGAGTGAGTGTACTGCATAATCCCTTATGAAATCCCACTGTAATTGCTTTATAGTATCCAGTGTTTGGACCAAAGAGAAGCAGTGAGGAGGGGACATGGATTTTAGTTGAAATACTCTGAGTCTCTGCATAAGTGCAGAGGGTAAGGCATGTCAACTCAGCTAAAAGGGCCCCAAAACGTCCAGAAATAGAGTGTGGCAGTTACTGGACATGTTCAGTAGCTGTTTCTGAAGCTGTACAGGAAGTTTCTGAATCTGTATATGAGGTTTTCATTGTGATCAATCCACCTGGAGGTCATGCTCAGTCACTTTCTAAGAGCTTAGCCAATCAGAGCATTGGGGGTAGGGGTGAAGGTTATAAGTACAGGAGTTAAAATGTGCTCTGTGGACTTAGTGGCTGATCCATGCAGGACCAAGAGGTGTCTCTGCTGTGAGGGTTTGGTCACTATACCTGAACCACTTTGGATACAGGTAAGTGTTATGCCAGCTTTATTAACTAGGGAAGCACTCCACTGGGATTCATGTTGGGCCCACCATGGTGTGTCTTACGGATCTAGAGGGAGAGCTGGGAGGGGAGTAATTATCACCTCTAGAGGCTACAGAGCCTGTGGAACTTACATTTCGCTATCAGCCAACTGCTCTAAACTGGGATTCTGGCACAGTTAAAGAGAATGGGGCAGTGCTCAGTGAGGTGAGGAGTTTGTAAATTCTTGCCTGATTTAGCTGCACTTACGAGGGGAAGATGGTTCTCTGTAGACTGAGAGCTTTGAGGAGGTCCAGGGAATGGATATTTATATTCTGATCCTAATACCTGTACCGCTTTGGATACAGGCTACATATGAAATCCTGCTAGCTGTGGAGATCCTCAGACTACTTGTTTGCTGACAAGGCTCTGAAGTGTTTAAAAGGACTGGAATGCTGCCATTTTTCTCAAGTCCTGAAGAGGCCAGGTGGCACACATTACACATTATGGTCACACTATAAATACTGAGAGATCATCTCTGAAAGAAGATCATGGAGGAATGTTGTGATGTGTGTGCACTCAAGTACAGACATGTAGGTGTTATGTTGGGATCTTATATTTGAATGTATGTAACAGCGAAGTGGGAAAATCAGTATAAGGAACATCAGTAGATTTACTACCGAACAGCTTTTGTTTAAAAGTTAGATAGTTTCCAAATATTAGCTACAATGTTTTATACAATTTATGTTTTTGTGTGCACTAAATGTTTGTTTTACTAAGAAAGTGTATGTTACTTGGTCTGTGTTTCTCTCTTTATCATTTTCTCTCTCTCTGAAGTTGACTGGGAGATATGAACTCCTACTTATCATGATTTTACATGCAATAGCCCCAAGTTTTCACTCTGTGAAATGCTTTCTGGAAAGTCTTGAAAAGACAGAATTCTGGCCTTTGCTGCAGCAAAGAGAAGCTGAGGTGCAGGAGGAAGGGGAGTGTAATGGAGTTGTACATAATATTGTCTCTGGAAGAGGATGGTAGGAAAGACTGAGATTGTGGTTAGCATTTGAGCAAAGGACATATATGTAGGAGGGTCCTTTTCCCTTCACCACAGTCCTGGCACACCCACTTAAGCCCTAACCACAACGTAGCTGGAATACGGAGAGCTGGAAGGGATCTCTCTCTCTCTCATTCGTCCTATAAATTAAGTGTAATTCATGACACAGCTGTAATGTCATAGATGTAGTCACCAAGGGCTAGATTCACAAAGGTTACATAGTTTCAATACCTAACTTTTAGGTATTCTGCTGCCCAGTGGAATTCACAGCCCCTAGATTTTCCAGGGATTGAGGTGGGGCTGTAGTTCCCTGGATTCTCCTTCCCTTTTTTAAAGATGGACACTATATTTGCCAGGTACTATGGACACTATAGAAGCCAGTCAGCAAGCTGAGTGGGGAGCCACCTAAGCTAGCCAGGAGTGAAGTGCAGAGGAAGAAAGATGGGGCTTAGGGCTCAGATCTGGAAAGGTACTTAAGTGCTTGGCTGAAAGTTTGGAGAAATGTGCTTCTCTCCACTTAGGATTCTCAGCTGTGGCCTCCAGCTCTCCTGGAATTTGGTGCTTAAGCCAAATCAACCCTTTCTCATGTTAAAACCAGAGAGCACACAGAGGAAATCTTTTCAAATGATGCCAAAGTAGTCACACTGCCCTATGCCCTAAGAGGCATTGTACCACCTACAGATCCTGCCGCCTACCAAGGGATGTGGTTTAAAGCCATAGTTTAGCTCCAAGTATTTAGAAACTATCTCATTATTAGCTTTCACACGTACTGTTCTTTATACAGTTCTTTGCATTGTTACCTCGGTTAAAAAATTTGTTCAGATAATCTTAACCAAGTCAAGACAAATATCTGTGGTCTTTGTTCATTCCTGCAAATGTTTATACATTTTATATATAAAAAATTTAAACAGAATTTTTTGAAGAGAAACCCCAATTTAATTCTACAGGCAAAATTCCTCTCGTGAGGGCACATTGTTCTGGTAATGTCATTTCCTCCTCTGGACTTGGTTTCTGCAACAATCCCACACAGTGTGGAATTTGATATTGTATTATCCATGCAACAATTATACACTTTCATGAAGGAAACACCCACTTAGAATAGTTTCATAGTGAAATCCTGAAGCCAGCCAGCTTATACAATCAGCTTCACTGAAAACCTTTGGTACAAAGGCTATTATATGAAATACATCAATAAAATATTAATGACCTATGCTTCCATTCTCAAACAGCAGAGGCATGCACTTTCAAACAGCTCACTTGCCATCTCTCATAGAGACTGAAGCAGCATGAATGCTTCTGCACTCTAATAATTATGTAAACAATTTTATTTACAGTTAAATTACAACACAGACAACAGTGGGATCCCCTGAATATTAACAATAGCATTTCTTCCTGATCTAAAAGTAAGTAACACCTTACTTACACTACACTACAAACTAACCAAAGTATCAACATAGCACCTTTGCTTAATGCAGGAAAAATGAATATTCAGTACAGCGGCTTTAGGGATTTCAGATTAGTTATATTCTTGTTCATTATAAATGGAATTGGGGTAAAACTTGATTTACAGGGATAACCATTATTGTTCTGATAGTTGATTAAGTATTGTGTATCTGGTTATGAGTAGCAAAAACTGGAATTAAAGATAGTGTGATATTTGGACAATAAAATGCAATACCATATATTTTAAGAAGAAACTCTTTAGGCAGGATCATTATTTTCATACAAGTAGAGTATTTGCAACAGTTATGATGTTGCTGGATTATCAGTTAAGGCTGTGCCTAGCAGTGCTTTTGAGCTATGGCAAATCCTTTGTATATACAGAGGCAGTAGGCCAATCCCCTGGTTCAGCCAAATTGCAGAGAACAAGTCAGGTGGTGGTGGGCAAAGGGGACTTTAAGATCAACTTTTCTAGTGGTAGGCTGTGCATAGTGGTCTGCAGTGGTGTTCTATAGCAGCATTGAGACTGCTCTAGTTTACAGTAGACTGCAACAGCCGCAAGGCCTGACAACGAGCTGGAGATTCGTGTGCAATAGGGGAATCCTGGTGAATTCTCCTTT
Source organism: Chelydra serpentina (assembly GCA_037349315.1). NCBI lineage: Eukaryota > Metazoa > Chordata > Testudines > Chelydridae > Chelydra > Chelydra serpentina. The sequence goes on from JBAIAC010000042.1 coordinate 39,236,642, forward strand.
CTTCTAGTCATGCACTCTACAACTTGCTGTGCTAGGAACAGGGAAGATGAGTGATCTAAGAGCCCATTTGTGAGCACTACACCAGTGGGAGGATCACCCGTATCCTGAGTAATTATCTCCAGGACTGTTAAATTGGTTTTCTGGTCAGATAATGCTGGTGATCCAACACAAAATGGCCTCCTGGGAGGATCCAACCTAGGATATTGCTTTCTGAGACAAAATATAAATTGAACTGAGTGGGACATCCCAGGAAAGTGGGTTCCACATTCGTCAAGCTAAATGTGGTGCTGAGGAATGAAATCTTGAAGTCCTGAACTGCAATAGCTGGTGCTGATCATCTGCATGGCTGCTACCGCAGGTTGGGAGTAGCAGACACAAATTGCTGATACCCCATATGTGGAATTGAGGGTCACTCTAGTGAGCAGCATGGAAAATGCTCCCCCCACCCGCCCATTACAGCCCCTCTCGCTTCTGAGCCTCACATAGAACTAACATTAACCATTCCGGAACAGGTTCTCAGCCCCATCCAATGTACTTGCAGTGGTTGGATTGTGTCTCAGCTCTTGAACATGCACACTAGTGGCTGGGATGTCATACCTACTTATCTATCTATAGCATTACATGGTGATTTAAGAAAGATCAGGATGTTTTAAATAAGTCTTATCTCTGACTAATCCAAAGAGTTTACAATTTCTAAGGTTTTTAAGCAGAGACTAAGACTTCTTATTCTCACTCAGATTCAGGGGGGGAAAATGTCCGCATTTATTTTACTGCTACCTCAATTAAAGAGTAAGGAAAAGAGTCAAACAACGTAAGGTGAAATATTAGGATTCATGTAATAACACAGTGTCTGATTCTCATTTACTTTAAGGCCCCTTTCCATCACGCTAGCAGTATAAATGGATCTTAACATGAATGTAAATTAGTTGCATCCACTTTAGGGCCCCTTTACACTGCCAGAGCATAAATGAGAATCAGATCCTTACTGTCCATACAACATTTACTCTAAATATGTATATTGTAGGTTATGATTTGATTTTGTTTTGGCAATCAACTAATAATGTTCTCTAAAAACAAGGGGCTGAAATGATCCCTGGTGTAACTCCACTGACTTTGTAGAATCAAACCATGGAACAACTCGGCCTGAGGAATCTTAACTAACAGGAAACCAAAATTACCACTTTTGGTGTGGGTGGCATATTTCAAGAGCAACTTCATGTAAGGTGGGTGGGCTGGAGAAACTGACCCCTCCCATAACAACCACCCAGATGCCTTCGGCATCTAATGTAGGACACAACATTACTACAGTATGTTTCATATTTTCGTCAGTTTTGACAAGCTGGCAATTATATAATTGGTTTCAGAGTAGGAGGCATCAGGCTTTCCAATTTTATGAGGGTTTGAATGTAACTCCAGAATGAGATCTGGAGAATTGCTGTCCTTCACCTTCTCATGCAAACTCCTTAGATATGGTAAAAGAATTAAAATGAGTGGTTTAAAGGCCCTCAGTGTAGGGAATAAGCAAAATTCATACTTTTGAATTTCATAACATTTAATTAGATGTATCTATAACACACACGAACATACAGTGGTTTCTCTTAAAAGTTTGCCTATACTGTTATAATCATTAGAACATTTACAGGGGCCAGACTTTTGGCTGTCTAATATGTGCATGGATGGGAGTATGGATGTGCCTTGCACACCCTTTTACTTTTTTGCACTAGCTACTCATATCAAGGGTAGCAGCTCAAGAGGGAGAGCAGCCTCCCTTCACATGTAGGCAGGGGCAGGGCATGGGTGGAGCATTCATTCTGCATTGGCACACCAGAGGAAGGAATCTCTGCTGGGAGTTGAATTTGTTCACATTGCTTGCCCTTCCCACAGCAAGGAGCGGGAACCAGATGGTGCCTCAGGAGCAATGCAACTAATTGCTGTCCCTTGCTCCGAACTTGTGGCAAAGCCATAATTTAGCCCCTATAATTTGAATAATTCTGCATTCTAAGTAGAAGGAATACAGAGAATGCTATAAAAACTGTAAATAATGGCAAAAACAATAAATGGAAGCTTTAAAAGTGCCCATTGTAGTACCTAGTTAATCCCTGGGGAAATTCTACTGAAGTCAATGGAGTTACACCAGGGAAGAATCTGGCCCATGATTTTAAAAGTAGACTAGATGGCACAAATGAATTGTACACCAAAGGCTTTTAAACCATGTTAGATAAGTTACATAGTCAAAGCTAATCTTATTACAGGACAATGGTATCACAAGAAGTACATCATATCAAATGTAATTTTGTTCCCCTGTGTCTGATTTAGGTGTCCATTATCTCCAATTTCTGTCTTAGAGAAATACAGTGGAAGCTAAAAACATGCCCAATTGCATCTGCTCCTTCAGTTTACTCTTGATTTTGTAGGGGATTTTGATAACTAAAAGCGGACAAGTATAATCAATAAGCAGATTTCATGATGTCACTTTCATACACAACTCCTGCACCCATTAGAGTAAAGAAAGAAAATGTACAAAGACTGAAAGGAATGAACAGTTGAAAAATGTCAGTGGTTTTGAAAAAAATAGCTAATATAAGCTATTTTATAGCCAATCTACTTATAAACTTGGATACAGAAGGAAAATGTTTAAAGAGGATAAATATAGAGGATACTGGGATTTATCTATTTGAGATAAGATGACCTTTTTCTTGATGAAGGCAGAAACCATGAGTGGATAATGTGGGTGTGCGTGAGAACACTATCAATTCAAAATTCTTAGGGTAGTTGTTATGGTAGTAAAGTACATATTTAATGTCCATACCTTTTATAGTGGCTCTTGGTTTTAAACATACTTACTGTTGTAGCTGTTTTGATCACTTCTCTCTGCCATGGTTGCACTGTTCTGAATTGGTTCTTGAAAGGTCATCCTTCTTTCCATTGAATGGGAGAAGAAACACAAAGAAAGGAAGCAGAACAGAAAGACCTGAGATGTGGGAAAATGGAAGATGATTACGGTGGGAAGGAGAATTTTTTAAAAAATACATTGTTATATTTTAACAGCTAAATGACATACTTGCATTGAGAATACAAAGATATTGAAGGCTAAGTGCTATCATGGGCATTCATACTAAGAGTGAAATCCTAACTCTATTGCAGTTAATGGGAGTTTTGCCACTAATTTCAAGTGCTTCAAGATTTCACATAGGTTTTTAACATACATGGGAATTTCCGATGTGGCTGGAGGAAGGATGGTCCAGTGGAGAGGGTGCTAGTTTAGAGCTCAGGAGACCAAGATTCATTTTCCTGCTTTGCTACAGGCTTTCTGTGTCGACTTGGGCTAGTTACTTAGTTTCTCTGGGCTAGATTTACAAAGAGGCTTAGGCATGTAACTTAGACTTGTGCACCTAAATACAACATTTAGATACCAGTGGCAGTCACAAAATTCCTTGCTCGGCTGCCACCTACCCCTGGAGGCACCTTAAGTCTCTCAGCAGCTAAGTTTCTGCTGTGAAAGTGTCCTAGGTACCTATGTTTTGGCGTCTGGGCATGCACATAGCTGCAGCAGTCCTGACCCGACCCAGCAGTCACTGCTTTTCTCATGCCTAAGCTCCCATGGGATTCTCAAACTAGGCATTGTCCTGCCTATCTTACTTGTGGGACCCAAGCTGATACGTATGTGCTCCTTTATCCCAGTAGTAGCATGGATCCGGGATATGTGAGACCTTGGGTTAATTCCTTGGGAAGAAGGATTTTGAACAGATGTCTCCTACCTCTCAAGTGAGTGCCTATTGGACTACAGAGTCATTCTCACTGGCCCAATGCATATTTAAGTATTTTGTACAAAATGGCTTCATCAGGAGAAATTGAGAGAGATCCATACCAGAATGTTTCATAAGAGAGGCTGCCTGCCTTCTTCTTATCCTTCTGCCACTGGGCCTTTTTGTGCTCCTTTTGGGTGCCACCTTTCTTTCAAGAAGTGGCTTAGGTACCTGACCCCAGGAGAGGGGTTCACAGCTGTGGATTCCAAATAAAGATAGGCACCTCTCTCCAGCTTCAACTTAGGTGCTGAATTTCCTGAGAGGGGCAGGTCTTAGGACACTACATAAATCCAAGCCTGAATGAACAAAATATTTTTATTTCAAAATGCAATGGCAGCCTACTATTTACTGACCACTGCTGTCAGGCACCTCTAGAGAAATGACTGCTTGCTGAAGACAGCCCTCACATCAGTATCAGCCTACTACTGTCTGCTCACTGCTTCATATAATGAGTTCCACAGAAAGGGCAATCCTGGAGCAGAACAGATTTAGGAGAAGATGATGACGTGAGGTTCTGTGACAGACTGCCATCAACCTGTCAATAATTCATGTGTAGCACACAGTACTAGTCCGGGGAGGGAGGAGTTGCAAGAATGATATGAGCCTTGCCTCTCTGAGCTCAAATGTAAGGCAGAAATTAAATTGGAGTACGGATAACACTTCCAGTCAGGACAATTGACATAAGAAAATCTGAAAAAGAGATCTGTGTCGTTCAAAAACGTGTCTCTTTTACCAACAGAAGTGGTCCAATAAAAGATATTACTTCACCTACCTTGTCTCTTTAAGAAAATATGGTTGGTTGGTTAAAGCCATCTTTGTCTCCACTCTTCCTACTTCACTGGGAAAAGCACAGCTTGAATGAACTGGAGATCTGGCCCTAATATAAATATATGTTTAGATTTCTCTTGTGTGTATAGCGCCTAGCACATTGGGGGCCCAATCTGTTATCAGGTCTTCTGTCCCCTGCTGGAATCATCAGTGCCCTAAAACCCTTTGTCTAGGGAAACATCCCCCTCCCCCGCTCAGGCCTGGGTACCAACAAGTCTTAGCCCTCCAGGGGACTAGAAGGGCCAGGAAGACATGCTAACCAATTAAGATAAGTTAAGATGACTTGACTGCTTCCTCGAGAGAGAGTGCTGGGTGGACCTCCTTAGTCCCGTCTTGGAATTCTGACCAGTCAGGGACTTTAAGTGCTGAGATCAGGGGGTCACTTTTTTGTTTGGTTGCAAGTTTAAAGGCAAGTTTAAAGTTTAATTAATTATTAAAGGACTGAGGCAGAGCTCATTGTATGAGTCAGGGCCTATAGGACCCACTGCAAAACAAAAATATTAATATTTAATATACAGTACATAGAACAATATATATTATATTTTGTGATTAGAACTATTAAAGATTTTCATAACAAATATTAATTCCTTCAGGAAAATGATAAAAATAACCTGCATACGTGCAACTTCATAGGGTTTTCTGGACAACTTCTAAATAACTTTAAATGAAATGGGGGGAAACAGAGCAGCAATGACATGTCATTTTCTTCTAAGCATCCCAAATAGAGAGTTAAATATTGGACCATAGACAGTCTCATAGCATCTCAAATTGTTTGGGGAAATAGAAGATAAAATGATCAGTTTAAATAAAAAAAAAAGACATTGGGATAACAGGGAAGAAAAGGAAACGTTGCACTTCTGTGGAAAAAATGATGTGTGATGAAAAATGGAAGAGTTGGTTAGTTACTAGCTGGAGAATTAATCAAATAAAAAAAGCAGCAGGAAGAAAAACTACAGTTGTGAAAATAGAGACAGTGGGGTGCCTGCTGACACCTGAAATTCTGCAATATTAAATTGTGTCTCAGAGATATTCATCATACTTCCTGCACTGGAAGAAGACACAGACACAGCTTATTAAGAAGTGCTGTTTAGAACATAGCTCTCCTATTACATGTGAATCATCTCCATCCCATATATGTATACATTAAATAAATCTGAGGTAACCCTTGAAGAAAGAGGCCTTTCCCAAAGCTCAGTTGACCCTGTCCCCACACACACCTTTAGGGAAATTCACATTTGGTCTCCTGCACTGTAGCTTAGGCTAGTCCTACTACTACAGCATGACATTGTTTTTCTATGGACTATCATAATGTGTGTGTTTCTTGTGACGCTTGTACTGTTGAGACATTCTTGTTGAAAGTTTCTAGAATTATAAATAATTAAGTAGGCAAAAAAAAACCCACCATATCCAATGTATTATAACCAAATGGAAAGGTTGTTCTCGGTAAAAAGTAGGTTAGTAGAGGACCTGAGGAAGAAAGTATGTATGTATCTTTAAAGAAACTTAAGAGGCACAATAATTGACATTTTCTCAGTCTCCAGATTTTGCCATAAGAAAGCCTTTAGTAGGAGCCTACTGAGAAATAGATGCTCCATCTCAGCTGTACTTTCCTGAGTGTTTAAAAAGAAAGAAAAAATGAAAAGCTGAAGACAAGGACATGCTTCAAAACCTTGATTTCAGCAACATAGTCCTTTTAAAGTGTTAGTTGATTATCTTAAGAAAAGATTATACAGTACCCAGGTGATCAAGTCTCATTGTGATATAAAGTCATAATGCAGCATTAGAGTATTGTAAGTAGTCATGGGTGAACTTCAAAATGTTTTTTTTTTATTTGGATGAACATTCAAGGTTATCCTTGAACTAATTAGGAAGAAATCTAAAAAAAAAAAACCCCAAACCAACCCCCACAAAACCCCAACTTTCCCATGTGACTTCTGTTATTTCCTAGTTCTTGATGGACTGGAAATGCTGCAATCATAGACATTTTTGTGATATTTCATTAATTTCACTTCCAACCCCAAATCAGGAAGTGTAGAGGCACATGAAAATGAAACAAAGGAAAAATTCAATGTGACTTTTTGGCGCCTCAAAAGAGGTTCTAATTTTGGGTGAAGGTACAGGTCAGTCCTTATTTTATCTCAGATTTTATCTCAAATCCTTTCCTATCATAGAATCATAGAATCTCAGGGTTGGAAGGGACCTCAGGAGGTCATCTAGTCCAACCCCCTGCTCAAAGCAGGACCAACCCCAACTAGATCATCCCAGCCAGGGCTTTGTCAAGCCTGACCTTAAAAACCTCTAAGGAAGGAGATTCCACCACCTCCCTAGGTAACCCATTCCAGTGCTTCACCACCCTACTAGTGAAAAAGTTTTTCCTAATATCCAACCTAAACCTCCCCCTCTGCAACTTGAGACCATTACTCCTTGTTCTGTCATCTTCTACCACTGAGAACAGTCTAGATCCATCCTCTTTGGAACCCCCTTTTAGGTAGTTGAAAGCAGCTATCAAATCCCCCCTCACTCTTCTCTTCTGCAGGCTAAACAATCTCAGTTCCCTCAGCCTCTCCTCATAAGTCATGTGCTCCAGCCCCCTAATCATTTTTGTTGCCCTCCGTTGGACTCTTTCCAATTTATCCACATCCTTCTTGTAGTGTGGGGCCCAAAACTGGACACAGTACTCCAAATGAGGCCTCACCAGTGCCGAATAGAGGGGAATAATCACATCCCTCGATCTGCTGGAAATGCCCCTACTTATACAGCCCAAAATGCCGTTAGCCTTCTTGGCAACAAGGGCACACTGTTGACTCATATTCAGCTTTTCGTCCACTGTAACCCCTAGGTCCTTTTCTGCAGAACTGCTGCCCAGCCATTCGGTCCCTAGTCTGTAGCAGTGCATGGGATTCTTCCGTCCTAAGTGCAGGACTCTGCACTTGTCCTTGTTGAACCTCATCAGATTTCTTTTGGCCCAATCCTCTAATTTGTCTAGGTCCCTCTGTATCCTATCCCTACCCTCCAGCGTATCAACCACTCCTCCCAGTTTAGTGTCATCTGCAAACTTGCTAAGGGTGCAGTCCACACCATCCTCCAGGTCGTTGATGAAGATATTGAACAAAACCGGCCCCAGCACCGACCCTTGGGGCACTCCACTTGATACCGGCTGCCAACTAGACATGGAGCCATTGATCACTACCCGTTGAGCACGACCATCCAGCCAGTTTTCTATCCACCTTACCGTCCATTCATCCAGCCCATACTTCTTTAACTTGCTGGCAAGAACGCTGTGCGAGACTGTATCAAAAGCTTTGCTAAAGTCAAGAAATAGCACATCCACTGCTTTTCCCTCATCCACAGAGCCAGTTATCTCATCATAGAAGGCAATTAGGTTAGTCAGGCATGACTTGCCCTTGGTGAATCCATGCTGACTGTTTCTGATCACTTTCCCCTCCTTTAAGTGGTTCAAAATTGATTCCTTGAGGACCTGTTCCATGATTTTTCCAGGGATTGAGGTGAGACTGACTGGCCTGTAGTTCCCCGGATCTTCCTTCTTCCCTTTTTTAAAGATGGGCACTACATTAGCTTTTTTCCAGTCATCCGGGACCTCCCCCGATTGCCATGATTTGTCAAAGGCTTATGTGGAAGGCTTATGTCAGCATTAGTTTGCCTACTGTGTTTAAGTGTTGCATGGTCATGAGGTACTCACCTGCTTTTAGAGAGAGATGCAGAGGACAAAAAATGTGATGATGGTCTAAGGGATTTAGCTGCTGTAAAACTGTGGATTCTGGGGTCTTCAAGCCTTTCCCACATGAGTAATTCTGATTCAGTAGTCATGAATGAACCTCAATGTATGTTTTTTTAAAATTTGGATGAACATTCAAGGTTTTACTTATTTGAACTAATTAGGTAGGAAATCTCACAAAAAACAAACAAACAAACAAAACCCACCCAAGCTTTCCCATGTGACTTCTGGTATTTCCTAGTTCTTGATGGACTGGAAATGCTGCAATCATAGACATTTTTGTGATATTTCATTAATTTCACAATTAATTCCATTAAGGTGAAAGGTACTATGCATGCAACAAAGGAGTACTGGTGTGAGTTAGGGCTGCAAGATCAGAGCCTTCGTCTATATCCAGTATAAACTACTGCAGTGCTACGAAGACCTGACAGACTGATTACAGTACGTGATTTTAGTTCAAGTAGTACTTACTGCTCAGAACACAAAGAGCCTCAAGTGTTAGGTTTTTCTCTGGGTCACTAAAAATAACTTAAGTCTATTGATCACCCGTTGGTAACCAGAAAATGCTACTACAGTATAAAATGTTTCCATCCCCAGCAACTGTTCAACCGTCAGCATGTTGGATCTTTTCCACAATGCATCTAGATGATTTTTCCCAGTGTTTCAAGGAACTGGTTTACATTTAATCAAATTCTTAATGAGTTATATTTAAATTAAATGGAGTCCATGTTAGCAAAAAATGCAGTTGCTTATCAGAACATAGGAAGGATAGGAAGTGCCGTACAGCATCAGAAAGTATACTGTTTAGTCCTGGTCATCAATAGGGAGCAGTCTCATAGGCTTCAGAGGAATGTAAAAGATGCCTGGAAGTAGGCCACTCTACAGAGAATGGCAGATTCATGGAATTGCCAAAAGAGACATTAAAGGAGCAAAAACAGAAGCTGGAGGAGATCCTGGAGAGTATCACAAAAGCCCAAGGAGGATAAGATATTGAGGAGGATATGACTGACAGTGACAAATGCAGTGGAGTATAGAGCTGGTTGGGAAAATGTGGATTTGTCAAACCTGTAATGTTTTATGAAAACAAGTTGGGTTTGACAAACGTGTGACAAACTGCAGGCAGGGTTCCAACAGTACCTCAAGCTGGGGCTCTGAGGGCTTCCAGGCTCTCTGCCATGGAGCCAGAAGCCTCAAAGTACTGGAATGGGCTTCCAGGTTCTGCAGCTCTGGGCAGCCCTACTTGTGGGCTGCCTCTAGCCAGGGTCTCAAGGGCTTTTAGACTCCTTGGCCAGCTGGCTCCCTGGGCTGCCTGACTCAGCTGCCATGAAGCCTCAGATCGTGGAAGCCTTGGCAACTGCTAACTGAAACTGACGTGATTCTTATCATGCTAGTGTGATGTTATTGACATAAGCTGGGACAGTGTAGATCATTGTTGCAACCAAAGTCCTGTAGTAGCACCAAATCTTGTATAAAGGGGAGCAAATGAGGTGTCTTAAGACCAGGTTATGGTTTGCTGGTTATGATTATGCCATTTATATGTATGTATCAGTTTTGTAGTTGAAGTTATGAATATTGGCTCTATACGGTCTGTATTTCAAACTTATGCTATGCTTCTGGGGAAGACCCCAGGCAAGCTGGTGTCAGCTCTGCCAGGCCTGCTTGATGGACCATCAGCTACACAATTGACCCATTGAGAGAAGGCAGACCCGCCTTGTGACTCAGCAAGGTATGCAGGGACTTGCCCATGTGACTCCAGACTCCATTTTGCTGTAATTTTCCACAGTAAGGACAAAGAGGAGAGACTATAAAAGGCAGCTGCCTCGTCTCCATCTTATCTTCAATCCTGCTTCTTACCTCTGGAGGGACTTTGCTACACCGAAGCTTTAAACAAAGGACTGAATGACCCATCCCAGCTGTGGATGTACTCCAGAGACTTGATCTGAACCTGCAGTTTATTCCTTCATTGCTGCAAGTCTGAACCAAGGACTTTGCCATTGCTGTATGTAATTGACTCCATTTAACTGATTCTAGCTCTCATCTATATCTTTTTCCTTTTATGAATAAACCTTTAGATTTTAGATTCTAAAGGATTGGCAACAGCGTGATTTGTGGGTAAGATCTGATTTGTATATTGACCTGGGTCTGAGGTTTGGTCCTTTGGGACCGGGAGAACTTTATTCTTTTACTGGGGTATTGGTTTTCATAACCATTTGTCCCCATAACAAGTGGCACTGGTGGTGATACTGGGAAACTGGAGTGTTGAAGGGAATTGCTTGATTGACTTGTGGTTAGCCAGTGGGGTCAAACCAAAGTCTTCTCCATTTGGCTGGTTTGGTTTGCCTTAGAGGTGGAAAAACCCCAGCCTTGGGCTGTATCTGCCCTGCCTGAAGTAATTTGTTCTGAATTGACACTCTCAGTTGGGTCCCGCCAGAACCAGCATTGTTACAGCTAGTTTCAGTTTGCAACTGCTGAGGTCCCGGGGAGCATCTTTCCTTTTAGTAATGCCATGTGTTGATGTTTCCATTTTTTAAAAATTTCTCATTTGCAGGAAATTCTGAAGTACTGAAATTTCCTGTGGACTGAAAATATTGAGTTTTGGCCAGGTCTGGTGGAATAGTCAAAGAAAATGAAGATGAAATACAGACCCTGAGATTTGGCCATGAAGAGTTTAGGAGAAACCTTGGTGAGATCAGTTTGAGTGCAGTGCGAAGGGTGGAATGCAGGTTGGACAGAATCCAAGGTAACATTGAAGGAGACAAACCCTAATTTCCCATTGTGTTAAGTTGGATGCAATACATCATTGTGCTTTGGCTCCTTTCTTACTTTCTTGTGGTGCAAAACAGATGTAAAGCTGCCATAAATTTGGAACTGAGAATTTCCTCAGCATGGGGGAATCTGTGGCTGATGTAGATCTGGCCTGGCCAGCTCTTTGTTGGCCTCCAAATAAGTAGAGGGAGAGGGATGGGGCAAGCCTGAAATGTGTTGCAGCAATGCCCAGATGGAATTATGGTGCCTAGGTGACTGTTACAAACTGAGATATTGTAGAGTGGCAATGGGGATATTGTAATCTACACCAAGGCTGCCCTATGGGTCAGAGGAGTGTAGAATAGGATCAGAAATTTCAATGATAAATAGGTTCCTAACTTGCTTAGGTGATTCTGAAAATCCTATTAGGTGGGATCTACCTATCTATCCTACTATCTACCTCTTTATGTGCCTAAATACATTTGGAAATCTGACCCAAAGTCTTAGGGGTCATTCAGGATCAAAGATGCTAAATGTAAATGATAAATGTAAGATAGAAGTAGTGGTAGAGATGAGTCCAGGCCAAAACCCCAAATCCAAGTATCTTCAAACTTTGGAGTGTCTGAAATCCAGATCTTGACTTTGCGGCTCCACATTTAATGAATATTCTGAAGAATGTTTCAATATAGGAAAGAGAAATAAAGTCAAAATCTCTTAAAATGTTATAATGTGTGTGATGGGTTGTATCACAGAAAGCCCCTGGGGGTTGCCCACTGATGTGCCAAGACTACTACTGCCCCTGCTTTCCTGCCTGGCAGCTTGAGACTTCAGTGCCCTGCCTGGTTTGAGCCGCTAGCCTGCTGCAAACCCAGACCCAGGTCTGAACCATGTCCCCTAACAGCTGTAGACTTAATTGAAAGCAGCTAAAGAAATGCTCCTGGCTTTAACACTCAGATGCCCAACTTCCAATGGGGTCCAAACGCCAATAAATCCATTTTACCCTGTATAAAGCTTATACAGGGTAAACTCATTAATTGTTCACCCTCTATAACACTGATAGAGAGATATGCACAGCTGTTTGCCCCCCACCCCAGGTATTAATGCATACTCTGGGTTTATTAATAAGTAAAAAGTGATTTTATTAAATACAGAAAGTAGGATTTAAGTGATTCTAAGTAGTAACAGACAGAACAAAGTGAATTACCAAGCAAAAAAATAAAACATGCAAGCCTATGCCTAATACAGTAAGAAAACTGAATACAGATAAAATCTCACCCTCAGAGATGTTCCAATAAGCTTCCTTTTACAGACTAGTCTCCTTCTAGTCTGGGTCCAGCAATCAATTACACCCCCTGTAGTTACTGTTCTTTGTTCCAGTTTCTTTCAGGTATCCTTGGGGGTGAAGAGGCTATCTTTTGAGCCAGCTTTCTCTAATGGGTGGACACCCCTTCCTCCCCCTGTGTAGAATACAGCTACAAAATGGAGATTTGGAGTCACATGGGCAAGTCACATGTCCATGCATGACTCAGAACTTACAGGTAGAAGCCATTGTTCACATGCTACTTTGAACGTCCTCAGGTAGACTTCTTATGTGGATTGGAGCCTCCTAAGATCCATTGTTCATTAAGTGTTTCTTGATTGGGCACTTAACTTGCACATTCCTTTCTCAAGAAGCTGACCAAATGCTTTACTAAGGCTACTTAGAAATCAAGCAAGTACACAGCCAATATTCATAACTTCAAACATAAAAATGATACATGCATACAAATAGGAGGAATAGATTCAGTAGCTCATAACCTTTACAGAGATGTTACATGGCATATGTAGCATAAACATATTCCAGTTATGTCATATATATATTCATAAGCATATTTCCATAAAGCCTTATGGGGTGCACTGTCACAATGTGAATATTACATTTAAACACATTCTTTTTTTCTTATAGCAAAAAAACAATTTTATCAGTATGGAATTCCTGAGATATTTTTTGTTCTTTCCAAAAAACATTTTTCTTTCAGTGGAGCTTTGTACTGCTAATTTGATTAAATGGAAACCAGCTGAGCAAGCCACCTTCCTCTGAATGTATTGCCTTTCATTAGACCCCTGATCTATTTTAATTGATTAAGCTTCTGTTGATTTCACTGTAATGTTGGCAAATAATGTTCAGTGTGCTCTGAAGTCTATAGTGACTTAAGGTGAAGAGAACCAATCTGCATTAACTTTAGATTTATCATGATTGGCTTGACAGCTGAAATAATACTTTAAAATATTAAATGTCATTCTTCCTGTATTGCATTTAATTATAGCATTTAGAATACTTATGAACTGAATATATTTTCACCCTGTGGCACAAGTTATCCAGCCATGTCATCATGTTATTTGTTCATTTGTTTGTTTGTTTTTACATTATAGTAGTGAATTTAGTAATAGTAACAGGTGGGTTGACAATCTTGGATACTGAAATCTTTCCTTTATCCACACAAGAGGTAAGTGATAACATAAGCAGTACCGAAAGCTCCCCAGCCTTGTTCTGGAGAGACAAAGGGGAGAGTGTAGTTCATTCTTGATGTATATTTAGTTAACTGCGATTAGTGCCTGTTGTGGTACTGCTTAAGGTTTTCTATTAATATTTATCATTTACACACACACACACTTAATATGCTGAGTTAAATTTACAAAAATCTAAGCAGGATAAAAAAAACTTACCTTCCCTCCCCACAATAGTCAAAGTACTTGTTGGATCAGTTTCAAATGTAATGATATGTTTCAAATGTGTGCAATGGGATCTAACTGTCTTCCCAAATTCTCAGACAAAACATGGCACTATAACGTTTTTGAACGTAAAACAGAGAGAAAGGGAAAACCTCCTTAGATGATACAGATCTTAAAATAAAATAAAGAAACCGTTGAGCAAGCTATATTCCTGTATGTAAGGAACTGGCTTTGTGTCAGTAAAAATATTGCTTTCTAATGGTTGGCCCATAGGAAGGATATGGACATAGGAATTTATGAATTACTGTATTGCATCAGGCCAGATCTAGCTAGTTTCATATTCTGTTACTGACAGTGGCCATTACCAGATGTTTTAGAGGAAAGTGCAAGAAGGGGACCTCAACCTCCCCCCACCCCACCGCCATAGGAGGTTGCATTAGTGGACAATGACTTACTACTATCAGCTGTTATGGGAGCTTGCCTTTAGATCAAGTTGTAGAGGCCTCCATTCTTTCAACTGAAGAACCCAGATCTAGTCCTAGCTCTCTCTGTGTGTGTGAGGTAATATATAATAATAACTGCATCTATTGTCAGCAGCACATAAATTATTTACCTTATTGTTACAAAATGGCTTGGTATCTGAAAGCATAACTATCAAATTAAGTTTTGCTTATCTTTTCAAGGTCTACATTTTATAGTCCTTGCTGTCATGAAAAATGTTAGAGGGGGGATCTGTACAATGTTACCTGTTTATGTGCAGTGCTTGCACAAATTTACCACAACACTACAAAACAGGAGGGTATAAGCCTTGTGAGATCAGATGGAGGGTAGTCAGGGTAGACGTTGGTGAAGGTATTGGACGTCTGCATGTGGGATGGCATTTGCCCTGAGTGAGGCTTTGATTAAGATTTGGACAGTACCTGAACTTACCGGTGTTATCCAAATTGAAGTGAAACACTTTTTGGGGCTTTGCCCATTTCAGTTATTCAAATTACAGTTTACTCCAGGACGAACTTAATACCCAGTCCTGCATCACTGATATCAATGAAAGCCTTGGCATTGACTTCAGCAGGAACAGGATTGGTGTCTTAATATTTGAGGGCTGAGCTTAAGACCACTTTTGGTGCCAACATATAGTTGGACAAAATAGCTTGGTGAATGCTTCTGACCCTGATTCATGGACGAGGGGGGTTATGTATTGGAAAATAATCTTTGTGTGTGCTGCGTTGAGATCCAGATCTCAGCTATTGGGAACATTTGTTTTTAAAATGCCTTGTCAGTGAAATATAGTTAATTTGCCAGAGCAGCAGCACATCAACATCACCGGGATATCTTCCCTTTCCTTCCCACATAAACGGCTTTGTACAATGTGAAGTGTTTAACTTTGCTGCAATGGTGGGAACTGAAGGAAAATGAAATATTATACCATGTGATTCCTGAGGAACACTAATCACAGTGGGAGGTAACACTTGAAATTGCCCTCTGAATTTCTTGGGAGCAATATTGAGCCATTGCATAACGATGACTGCTTGGGTAAGGTGTCCCACACACTGACTCCAGAAGGAGCAGAGTAAATTGCAGTATGTGCATAGCATGCTGTTCAAACACCTTTATAAGTGAACTTAAAAAGTTTGCATTTTCTAACTTTATTACAAAAATAAATAAAATTGACAACATGCTGTTGCAATGATGACAAAAACCACATGGCCAAATAATAAAACACAACACTTAACTGTTTTAAAATGCTTAATGTACTGCTCTGTGCAGTGTAGAATACCTTATGAAGTTTTAAGTGAACTGTGAAAAGTTTACACAGTTATTTTCCAACTGCTCTCTAACTCAAATTCTGACCCAGGGTTAACCATAACTGTGTTATAGGAGGTGCCCCTGTTGTGTATTTTTGCATAACAGGCTCTCTCAATTCAGGCTTGGAACAAGAAATTTACCTTGTGTTTGTTCATACCTAACAAAAAGCGTGCAGACATTTCACCAAAACAAGCCCTACTCCAAAATTAAACCACAAAAATCTACTATGTTAAAGTAACATTCAGAATGTTAATTAAACCACCACAAAAATCAGTGATATTCATATATATACAGCTGCATCTCCAAGGTGACAATCCTGATTTGACAGCTCAAAGCCAGATGCTTGTGATAGTTGCTAGAGCAGCAGAAAACACTTGCAGCAAACCTTGACCTGCTTATACTTAATTTGAGTTTGTGGTTCATTACCAAACCCAAACTTTTGCCCAGGTTCATAAACTTCCCTTTTGCCCAGGTTCCTAGACTTCACTTTTATCCCTAGTCAGTATTCTTCCTTCTCTTCAGCACAAGCCATTGCCAAACCCTCTTAACTTTGTTGTCCATAACCCACTGGATCTGACATCTTTCGAAACCAAGAGGCCCTTTCATAGAATCATAGAATCTCAGGGTTGGAAGGGACCTCAGGAGGTCATCTATTCCAACTCCCTGCTCAAAGCAGGACCAACCCCAACTAGATCATCCCAGCCAGGGCTTTGTCAAGCCTGACCTTCAAAACCTCTAAGGAAGGAGATTCCACCACCTCCCTAGGTAACCCATTCCAGTGCTTCACCACCCTACTAGTGAAAAAGTTTTTCCTAATATCCAACCTAAACCTCCCCCTCTGCAACTTGAGACCATTACTCCTTGTTCTGTCATCTTCTACCACTGAGAACAGTCTAGATCCATCCTCTTTGGAACCCCCTTTTAGGTAGTTGAAAGCAGCTATCAAAGCCCCCCTCACTCTTCTCTTCTGCAGGCTAAACAATCCCAGTTCCCTCAGCCTCTCCTCATAAGTCATGTGCTCCAGCCCCCTAATCATTTTTGTTGCCCTCCGTTGGACTCTTTCCAATTTATCCACATCCTTTTTGTAGTGGGGGCCCAAAACTGGCCACAGTACTCCAAATGAGGCCTCACCAGTGCCGAATAGAGGGGAATAATCACGTCCCTCGATCTGCTGGCAATGCCCCTACTTATACAGCCCAAAATGCCGTTAGCCTTCTTGGCAACAAGGGCACACTGTTGACTCAAGGGCACACTTTCCTCCTGGAGTTTTGGGGGGTTGCTGGATTGCTACTCTGCCCCCAGTTTTCTGCTTGGGAGGCTAGCAAGGTACTGCCCCCTGCATCAGAAAAAGGTCTTCAGGAGAGCGAAACAATCTAATTCACACACTTCACCTCCATACTACTGTAGGAACAGAAGCACTCCTAATGCCAGAGCTACTCATATTTAAAATGGGGTACAAATCCCCACAACCCTTTGTATGAGATTATGAACTCTTAGCAAATATAACAGGGTTATTTTATTACATATGTTTATAGGTCACGCAGCACCTTGGTATGGGGTAGCTTTGTCCAAATTCCACTTCTACTGTCTTTATCTGTAATATTGGGAAAGTCCTCCTTGATCCTGCTAGCCCTCCAGAAAACCCTACTGTATTGTTGGCAGTGTGCCATACCAAGGGGAAGAGTGTAAGAGCACCTGCAGAAGTTGAGACCCAGTAGCAAGGGGGATAGCAAGCCACCAGCAATGTCCATGCAGAGATTATAGGGCCTATTCGCAAGATGGGAGATTTAGGTTCACTGAATCCAAAAACATGAAGCAAGCTCAAGTGCTAAAATTGCTGCCAAATTTGCAAACCCCACAAACTGACCCTTGAAGAGTTTGGTTTGCAAGTATCACATTAAACACTTTACGTAAGTGCCCACATCTTATTACAAGATTTCAAAACAATGCATTTTCCTTCAGGTATATTTTTCCCTTCCTTTTCTCCCAACCCATGGTTATCCTTTCTTCCAGAAATATTGTCTTCTCGCTCTCTCTCCTGTTCAGAGTCCCTCCCTCTTCTCCTCCTTGCCTTTGCTCTGAGACCATAGGCATAAGAACCATGGAGACATTAGTATTGATAGCTGCTAAGCTATCAGTTACCAAGGCGCTTTCTCATTGTCCTCCGCTGTAAATCCTAGAGTCCCTGGGGTTTAGTACTAGAGCTTATCAACTACATTTTAATTTAAAAAAAAATCTTTAACTTGGTACTTACCTTTAACTGGAGTACTCTGAATGTATTGCCGCCATAGATCCATACAGCATGGCATATACATCTCAGAACCATTGAATCCACTTAGTACTAGCTGGAGCCACTTGCTGCCACTCACAAACATCTCAGCACCAAAAGCAAGGTTTTAAAGAGGTATATGAGCCCTCTTTCAGTATGGAAAACACAGTGCCTCCACAGAAGCAGCAATGGGGAAGTATGCTTGTGGATCTGAGAGAGCAATATTTTCAGAGACCTGTTAAGCAAGCTTTTTATCTCCCTCAGGAAATCAGATCTATAGATTCCAGCAGTAGTCCATCATAGGAAGGGGGTTTAGGAGTTTTAAAACAACTCTCTGAAAATGGGCTTCTGATCTAGCCTTAGCTTTTGAGGGTAATACTGGATATAAGATAATTTTGAAATCGATCTAGCCATGCTGCTTGTATCAGAGATTTTATGCAGGCAGGCTGAGGAATCCCTGCCTGTAAGGGCACTGTGGCAGGGTCTGACTCACCCCTGCGGCACTTCCTGCTGGTTGTCCTGGGAATTAGCTCATCCAGCCCTGGAGCGCCCTCTGCAGGCCAGTGATCCGCCTGTCCACACTGGCCCCGTGTCCCTCCCAGGACCCGGTGCCCCTTTAACTGGGGTGCTGCCCCCTGGCAGTACCCCTAGATCTGGGTCTCCCCTCCCCAGGGGAACCCCCAACCCACTATCCCCACCTCGCCTCAGTCGTAGGCCACTGCCAGTCACCAGCTAGCCCCCGCACCCTGGGGCAGACTGCAGTATAAGCCACTCATCACAGGCAAAGGGGGTTTGGACCTGCTGCCTCAGCCTACCCGTGGGTTGCCCCCGCAACCCCAGTACCTAAATGGGCCTAACCCTAGGCCACAGCCTGGGGCTTTCCTAGCCGGAGCTCCCCAGCTCCTCAGGCCCTTCCCCAGCCCTGCTCCAATCTAGGTACTTGGTCAGGTCCCTGCAGCCAAGCCCTTCTCCCTCTACAAGCAAAGGGAGAGTGTGTCTTTGCTCCAGGCCCACTGCCCTCTTATAAGGGCCAGCTGGGCCCTGATTAAACTGGCCCCAGCTGTGGCTGCTTTGCTCATCAGCCCAGCTTTCAGCCTCAGCCCTCTCCCAGGACTATTTCCAGCCCCTCCGGGCAGGAGCAGGGTTCTACCCTGCTACAAGCACCCTCAGAAATTTTTCACAAGGTACGCATAACTGAACCACTCTCTTTAACATAGCATGGAGTCTATAATACACTTTTTAAAAGTCTTACTCTAGGCAAAATCTCCTTATGTTTAACCCCCTGGAACAAAGATGGATATCACATCCACAGGAAAGATGAACTTTCAGGGAAGGCAAGAACAAGCCCAACTTCATAAGCATGTACTTTCTGATGGCTGGTACCACACAAGGATATGTAACCAGTAGAACACGTTAAAAAAATGGGGGGGTGGGAATGGAAAGTTTTGAAATTTCAAAAGTTGTTTCAATTTCATGGGTTTCAAATTGGAACTGCATTTTTATATTTTCAAAATGTTTCTATTTTTTTTTTGAAAATTGCAAAAATTTCAATTTTGACCAAAACCTCAAAAATTTTGAGAACACCAAAAGCTTTTTGTGCAAGATATCAGTTGTAAAAATAGGGCTTGCCTTTCAAAATAAATAAATAAAAAGTTTCCAGCTCTCCATTTTGACCATCTCTTGTAACCAGAGCATAGTTGAAAGCTCAAGTGGAGAAAGGCTATCACTATATAGTGAGTTTCCCTTCTGGAATGGATACTAAAGTCAATTTCTATGTTTTTGAATCATACTGTAACTTTTAAGAACCAGATTCTTATTTCCATCAACCATAATGTGCTGAAGACAAGTAAAAACAAATCGTTTTTTTAATTGTAAAATAATTTAAAGAAAAAATACTACCTAATGAATGAAGATGAGGAACATATTCCTAAATTTTGGTATCTTCAAATTATAGCCTATCCTCCTGCCATGTGTTTTATAGAGGGTTCAATGGCTTTTTTGAGATCAGGTAACAAAAATACTTAAAAAGCAACCAAATAAGAAACAGGGAATAGGGTCTGCAGACCTGTTTAGAGCATCAATCTCTTTGTTGAGAGGCACACACAAGATAGGATACAACCATTTTTAAAGCTAGCTATTTTCAGTGTTTTCAAAGGTTGTGCGGACTCCTGTGATGTGAGCCACTGTGTTACTACTCTCCTTTAGCAGGTATGAGCTTTGCTGCTGCTAAGCTGTGCATCAGTTCCTGGTACAAAAACTTGTTTGCCTTGCCAGGAAACTCTTCCGCTGTCTGCCCGTCAAACCTTGCCTTGCAGATCAGTTGGTGAACCCCAGTTCAAGAGTTCCCCGGAGACATTTTCCTGCAGTGTCCAGTCCCTCTCACTGGACACTCACAAAAGATATTAAGTTATCTGCCTCCAAAGATACATAACAGCCTGGTAGGTTAACTGAGGACTCACTCTCCATGATTAATACACAGCACTGGGTGAGTTTTGTAATAAAATAGGAACAAGTTTATTAGAAAAGAATGGAGATTTAAGTGATACTAAGCAAGAATAAAACAGACAGGTATGGTAACAAATAAAACAGAACACAACACTATTTCTAGTGACTAAAACTTAATTTTAGCGAGTTACAGTCATCGTCTAAGCAGTTTTCTTACTTATATCCAGTTACAAGCATCTCTTGCCTTTCAGGTCAAGAGGATCCAGCTTTCATAGACTCAAAGGGTGCTGTGCCCTATGGTCTCCTCAGTGATGGATATCAAAAATGTCTCTTTGTCCCACTTATATTACCCAAAGTCTATTGTCTCTGTGTCAAGAGCCAGGAAGGCTTCCTGAGGTGCAGATTCTGTCCTCTGGCCTGATTGTTAAACAGTTTTCTTCCCCACTTGTCAGGCTTGATGGCTTTGATTACCTTACACGTAAATGTACTTCTATTGTCCTCTGCCTGTAACCAAGCTGGTAAGACAGGTAAATGCACGTTCCTTTGTCTAAGGCAGGTTGGGTTCATGCTCTGCCTCCCAAACACATTTTAAAGACATATTTCCAGCTCACATCTATAACTCATTGCATACAGTCTGTACATACATCAAGGAATGATTTTTGGGACCAGTGTGTCACTAGTTTACATATACCTTACATGACACCCTTGGAATATATGTTATGACAACAGTGTGTTGGACCAATAAGTGTATCAGGCCTGAGGGGACCCTCTGCTAGTTGGCACTGAATGGCTCCTGGGGTCATAACTCCAAAGAGAGGATTTGTGCAGGCAACTCAGGGCCTGATTCAAAGCCTATTGAATTCTGCTATTGAATTTACAATTGCTTTAACTGGCTCCTATAACTGAAATCTATTGAAGTCAATGGAGATTTTCCAACAGATTTCACTGGGCTGTGGATCAGGCCCTTAGTGAGGTGTACTTGAGAGTTTTCTATACGATCTTCCACCATACATGATACAGAAGGAGTTCTTTTATACTTAAAACTATATTGACACTCCAAATATATTTAACTTTATTTATAATCACATTCTTGATAACACACAATTCCTTTTATTTTTCAGCATATTTATCTGCACCAGGACTCCTGGCAGTGGCTGTGGTTTGCAATGTATAGTTATAGCTTTTCCACAGTTTTAATAAAATTGGTTTCCTAGTGTTTCTTGGTTGGGAAATGAAATGCAGTGTTGTTTTTATTGCGGCTAGGAAGCTCTCCTTCTGTGCTGACTGCTGATTTTCAAAGTCTACTTTCCTAACCCCGCATCTGATGCAGGAACTATTAATCTCTATAACACTTGAGGAAGGTGGGGCAAGTTTTCAATTTTCCACTCACTGCCAAGGAGAGGAGAAAAATGGTGAAAAGAAAATTGTTGCACTGAATCAAGAGTTGAGTTCCATCCCAGTCCAAAAATCCTCCAAGCAACATTATGTCTGTCAGCATACACTGTGTGTGTGTGTGTGTGTGTGTGTGTGTGTGTGTATGCACGCACACACAACTTAATGCAATTTATAAATACCTTTTCTAGCATAGAGGCTGATCGCAGTTCCACTTTCAAAGTGTTATTTTCACCACTTTAGGAATTAATTCACTACTTCCTGTCCTTGAAAGTTTTGAATTAAAAAATCTTCAAAGCAAACTTGATCTCTAAAATATTCAGAGTGTACATTATTTTAGGCAATGATCAAGTCATGTGGGGGCTGTTTGTATTTAATCCTTTACTTTGAATTCTATGGTAACCGTGTCTCTGAAATGAGCTCTTGCCAGTTTTTAAAAGAGAAGCCCAACACAAGGCAGTTAGTAGCAGCAGTACCCATTAAATGTGATTGAAATATGCCTCTTAAGGGATTTTAAATGAATGAAAAGCAGGTGCTTTGATTTTACTGTAGATTGGTGAGTTGATTAGCTTGGAAATTAAAGCAAGATAGGAACTAGAAATTCTGAAAACCCCAATCTAAAGTAGAAGGAAAATATAAAAACTGTACAAAGTAATTTTATGATGAAAAAGGAGTTATTTCAGTTAATGTGAATACAAACAGTAACAAATCAGTGCTCATCTGTAGTGGTGAATGTATTGATTCTATTATAACTTAATACAGTGTTTATGAATCTGATCTTTTTAGTGCATTATTATTGTGGAGGGTAATGGACAATAACAACAGTGTTATCAGTACACCTTCCCCTTGAGAACAATTAGGTCCTCTCTACTATGTGCCTGGCCACTACTCTTTTGTGAATCAGATCTCCCCTGTCTGATTTTAAACCAATTAATCTACATATCAACAGGGATTGATGGTTTATTTAAGAATTTAGGTTTGCAATTTCCCCTCTTTAATTTTCACTTAAGAATACATTTTTGTCAAATTTCCAGATATATACATACAGAGTCATTCAATAATAATCACATAAAGTTAATTCTATGTTCAGAATCAATCTGGGCAATCCCTCTTTTGACTGTAACATCCAAAGGATCACTACAGGTAGATCCACTCAACATGGAACTTCCCAAATAAGGCATATGCATAGTAGCGAAGTTTCTATTTTAGAAAAGCCATGAATTCTACTAGTTAGTCAATCAATTTATAATGACTTTGGCTCCTGTAATTCAAGCTGCATGTTAAAAAGTTGTACAATTATTTACTACTTTTGAAAATATCACAGTAAACCAAAGGAATCATATCCAGTATGATCTTTACAACCAAATACCCCAATGATCAATATAAGCCAGTGGCAACTACATCAGTATAAATGGATTAAGTGCAAACTGGGTTTTGTAAAGTACAATTAGATCCCTACACCAGAATAATCATTACAAATGGTATTCATTAAATAATCAGTGAGTCTAATGTATAAGCACTATAACAATATAAAGCCCAGTTAGCATAAAAGTCTTTAAAATTATTACATGCCTTTTATGGTATACAGTGTTTATGAAGTCCTTTCCAAATGTCAGGATACAGAAACTTACTTTGAACTACCTGCATAGTCGAGTAGCTTGTATGATGACAATAGGAGGAGTGTTAATATATAAGCTACCCATTATCCCATCATTTAAATAAACCATATTTCATACAATACGGAACATATGCAGTTAATTCTGGAACATACTAATTATACCAAAGGGCAGTGAGAGTTAAAGGAGTTTACTGATATATCCCTTTTGCATTTCTCACAGCTTGGACCATGAAACTAAACTGATGAGTGTCGTGTCTGTTTATATATTTGCTTTCTGTGTTTGAGTTCAGAATACCATTGCCTATTTAAATTAAAAATCCCAATCTTCTTTCAGATAGATTGGGCCATGGACTATATACTTTCAGGAATTAAGAATCCCTTTACATGCCTGACTGTGCTACCTGGACCCAGACAAGAGGTATGCAGGTATGTCCCCAAAGAACAAGTTTTTGGGGAGTGGATGGAAGAGTCCCAGGGAATGAGCAAATCTAAGGTTCCACCCACTGACTGGCATGGGATGTTATAATTTGCTGCTGGCCTAGGACAGGGATAAATTATTCTGCAATGGAACCAGGGAAAAGCAGGGAGGGAATTATACCTCAGATGAGTGGCTCTGGATCACAGAGCTTCCCTGGGCTACTATAGGAACAATTTTTATGAAAATATGCTAATGAGTGTGAATATAATGTAACTTCATGCAAAAGGTCTCTTGTAAGGCATCATTACAAATCGTATAATCTTATAATCTACTGAGTGTGGTCATCCAATTTGTATACATGTATCATTCTTGTATCTGAAACTAGAAATATGAAATATAACTCTGAGGTCCTATTGTAATTATGCAAAGTGTGGGCCATTAATGGTGGTTTGGAATCTTGATGGCTAGGTTGTAAATGGCTCTGTTTGCTTGCAAGCCTTTCTGTGAGTCAGGCCAGGAAGAATGAAGGCTTGGTGTCTCCCAGGACATGTGACCATGTCACCTGGTACTGTAATCCATCTTAAATCTGGTGCTTTTCCATTTGGAAGGAGGGACGGGAACCCAGACAAAAGATTCCCGCCTGTGCCAAAACTATATAAGGGGGTGGAATAGAAAAAAGGGGCTGCAGTCATGAGAAATCCCCTAGCCACCACCTGAGCTGGAACAAGAACTGTACCAGGGGAAAGGATTGGGCCGACTAGAAAGGGGTCTAGTCTGTGAAAGAAGCTTATTGGAACATCTCTGAAGATGAGATTTCATCTGTAATCAGTTTAATGTATTAGGCTTAGACTTGCAAGTTTTGTTTTATTTTGCTTGGTAACTTTGTTCTGTCTGTTATTACTTGGAACCACTTAAATCCTAATTTTTATATTTAATAAAACCACCTTTGCTTATTAATTAACCAGAGTAAGTGATTAATACCTGGGGGAACAAACAGCTGTACATATTGCTCTATTAGTGTTATAGAGGGCGGACAGTTTATGAGTTTACCCTGTATAAGCTTTACACAGAGTAAAACTGATTTATTTCGGGTTTGGATCCCATTGGGAGCTGGGTGTCTGGGTGCTAGAGACAGGAGCACTTCTTAAGCTGTTTTCGGTTAAGTCTGCAGCTTTTGGGGAATGTGGTTCAGACCTGGGTCTGTGTTTGCAGCAGGCTAGTGTGTCTGGCTCAACAAGGCAGGGTTCTGAAGTCCCAAGCTAGCAGGGAAAACGGGCTTAGAGGTAGTCTCAGCACATCAGGTGGCAGTCCCAAGGAGGTCTCTGTGACCGAACCCGTCACAATGTGCCTATGGGTTTTACTAAATTAGGGCTTATAACATTTTCAGTTAGTAATGTATGTGAGTAATTCAGAAGAATGTACAATTCAGCAAAAAATGCATTCATTGCCCTTAGTAAGTTTTCTGTATGAGCAGAAATTTTCTGTTAAAACTGTGAGTGAACATATAGCTTCTGAAAGCAAAGGGCTAATAAGTTAACCATCCTGTATATATGAGCTGCTGTGCAAACTTCTCCATAAAAGTCTTCTAAAACATATATCAATGCTAAGCTGATGCACCTCAGCTATTCTAATGCTAGGCGCCTCTCATGCCGAATATCAACTCTGCAAGTTATGTGGTCATTTTGTGGTGTGAACAAATGAAAAGTTATTGTAGGTGGGGAATATCAAATTCATTTTCACTTGCTGTGACCAAAGCAGGATTAGGAAGGCAAGATAAGTTAAAAAATGGTCTTTAATTTAAGTTCACAAGTTACACAGCTTGAATCGTTCTTGAAATTTCTCCCAACCCCTTGTTTCCTGTTTCACTCGGTTAGCTGCTCTAGTATTTTAAAGCTATAGAATTATTATCTGAGACTCTCCACAATTGCAAAAATAATTAATTAGCACACTGTGCCTCCCATCTCTTTCATTCTCTTGCCATACTCCCCTGGACAGAAGTAGTCATGTATGACAATTACACTGATAAAGTACTTTTAATATTCTATATTCTCTATCACACCAATTTAGTAGCATCAAGAAAACAAACAAAAAAATCTATCGGGGGGGGGGGGGGCGGGGGGAGGAATATCTGTGTTTGAAGGGTAAAAGATCTGAAGCTGTCTCATTCCTTTTGGATAGAGTCATTATTATTCTTAGAAACTCTACAATATCTGTTTATAAGAAAAGTTGTATATTGTACATCTGGTCTCCACAGGAAACCCTCATCCTGTAATGATAGAGTCAAATATATTTCAGACTTATAGCCAGATCCTTAGTTGGTATAAATAGGCATAACTCCACTGGTTTATTTTACAGTCATAAATGCTCTCTAAATAATTTGAAAGAACTAAAGGATTGAAAATCCAGATAATATAAAACCCTTGAACTTTAAAAACTGGACATATATGCCAGTTTCAACAATAGTTGCCTCATAGCATCAGTGGCATATTCCTCCCATCTTATGCAGGATGTTGCATGAGTGGCCTTCCCAAAATGGTACGTATCAATAAACTGCAGAGGAAATCCAAAATTGTAGACACCCAGCACATTCATGATCCTTTAATTAAAAAAAGAAAAAGGTGTGTGTGAAAGAAAACTTGTGCTTTCCTTCCATCTCATGGAACCCAACCAGTAATCTCATATTTTTAAATCTCAGGAGATGGCTCAGGTATCTGCTGTTTCTGGTGGTCTGTCGGCATCTGTTTAGTGATCTTCAATGACTTGATTAGCCTGGTGCTTCATTGACTTTTTAAATAATAAAATAGCAAGAATTGGTAATGGGACAAAGCTCTGTGGGGCAGAATTTGTCTTTTTTCTCTGTTTGTACAGTGCCTAGCATAATGGGGTGCTTGGCCATGAGTGGCACTCATGGGCACTGCAGTAATACACATAACATATAATAAAATAATAATTAACAACATATTCTACTGTTTGTTATATTGATGCAAGGCACCCAAGTGCCTGGATGATGAGCACCAAATATATACATTTATAAATATATAATCTGATTTTGTAACCAATTACCATTCAGCATCTAATTGTCCTTGTCCATATTCTCCAGTCAAATAGTACCATGTACACTGATTTAGCTATTATGGAAAGCTGTGACTCCGAGTATGCAGTTTTTTCCAAATCTTCAGGTTGCCTTTCAGAGTCTTGCCCTCTTAAATCAACAGTCTCTCCATTACAGCTAGAATAACAGTGTCTAAACATTTAGAAAGTATTATTATTTATATAGAAACTAATTTATGATGCATGCATTAGAGAACAAATACAACATAATCCTTGCTCCTAGGAGACTATAATATCACATTAGATGTGATTCAATGAAAGAGAGAGAGAGAGAGATTGCGCAGTAGTAGGAGAGGAAGAAAAGAGAAAAGTGTGTGTGGGGGGCTAGTAAGAGAGATTTATTACGTTCATGTGGTGAAGTTACCACTGTTTCTCCTTTTATGTTTTCCTTCTCTCCTTCATTTACTTTCCCTCTTCTATATGTTGGGGTGAAGAGGACATTCAAAATACATAAATCAGTGTTGGTGCGCCTTATTGAAGCTTTGAATCATTAGGAGGGATTTGACTAAGGAGGGAACCTGGCATGCTGGGGTTGCAAGATTGTTCCAAACATGGAAGAAGTTAGGAAGATGTGAAATGAAGAACATGAAGCGGGCATTGGGAATGGCATCACTGGTCTTGAGCAAAAAGGGACAGCATGGTGGGCTTGATCAGATGTGAGATTCAAGATACAGGTTGGTGTTATTCAGGGTCTTGAAGATGTGAGTATAAGTTTGAGTAGAACTTGTGTAGAATTTGAGTCAGATCCAGGAGTTTACATATCAGGTCATCTTCCCCAAAACTATTACCATGCAATAACAGTCAAAAGAATCAAACTTCCCATTAAAATAGAGCAATGGAAAGCAGCACACTACTGAAGGCTGTCTGCTTGCCAGCTTGGACTCCCAGTTTATTCTGCCATAGACATTTTTCTGTTAATGTGTATCATTTTGAGTAACATTTTAAAAATGTTGTCTTTGTCCTTTTTAAAAATAAAAGGTTACACCTTTTTGATAAATGGATGGGGGAGAAAGGAATGGGTATGATATAAATCTAAAGCTTTTATTGTAAACGGGAAGCAACACTTCATCACTTTGATGACTACATGTTATATGGTGCTGTTCATGCAACAGTTCAGACAGCATTTGTTTAAAGTCTGATAGATAACTTTCTTTACTCTCTACTCATAGTTACAATGATGTATTAGGTTTTCCTTGGCACACAAAGAGACTTCAGGAGTCTGGTTATATTTTTTTTCTAGGACCCTGAGTGTCATTTACAAAATAGAGTAAACAAAGGCTGATCTGTTATCTCTAGAGTAGTCCCTCAATATACATGACTCTGCATAGTTTTGTAGGATGTCTGCTAAAAGTGCATCAGTACCCAAAAAAGAATTGTCTAGGGTCAAATTGTGCTTGACAGGTGCTGACCCAAGAAGGGGGCAGTGCAGAGTCATACCATCCCAGTAGGAGCATTGGGAAGGTTTATCCTGTGGGAGAAAGCATTCCCTGAGCTTCTGAGCATGTGCCCTGGCTATACTATTCACTAAGGCTATGTCTACAACCGAGACCTTACAGCGGCACAGCTGTACCAATGCAGCTGCATCATTGTAAGATCTCCGATGTAGCTGCTCTATGCTGACGGGAGAGAGCTCTCCCATCGACAAAATTAAACCACTCCCAATGAGTGGCGGTAGCGATGTTGGTGGGAGAAGCTCTCCCGCTGACATAGCGCTGTACACACTATCACTTATGCTGGCGAAACTTATGCCACTCAGGGGAATGTTTTTTCACACCCCTGACCGACATAAGTTTTGCGGACATAAATGGTAGTTTAGACGTGGCCTAAGATGCATTCCCAGCTTGCACCTCCAGTGCACCCAACCTACTGTACATCACCCTGGCCCTCTTTGGGCATTCAGCTGTTTAGAAATAGGGTGGAAACTGTGACACTGGGAGACCAGGTGCCAGCTCATGCCAGGGCCCAAGGCCTCAACTAAACACTGAGAAATTCTCAGAAACCAGTCTGGCTCGCCTGTGTGATAGTATTGTTAGATTTATAAAAAATGTGTTTAGACTTTATGAAATGCTTGTAAGTTGCTGCATGTGTCAATCTCATGGTAGCAAAGTGACAACTTGCCTGCGCATGGCCTCCTGCTGGTTATCTGGGAATTAGCTCGTTTCCAGCGTACAGAGCGCCCTCTGCAGGCCAGTGTCTCATCTGCCGCTGGCCCCATGTCCCTCCTGGATCCCAGTGCCCTTTACCTCGGGGTTCTGCTCCAGCAGTACCCCCACACTCTGGATCTCCCCTCCCAGGGGAACCCCCAGCCCTCTATGCCCACCTTGCCTCAATGGCTACTGCCAATCATCATCTTTCTCTGGGGCAGACTGCAGTCTGTAATGGCCCCTCATCACTGGCAAGGGGGTTGGATCAGCTGCCTCTGCCTGTCCCTGGGCTGCACCTCTGCAGCCCCAGTACCTGTTTAGGCCCTGACCAAGGCCTCAGCCTGGGGAGTTGCCAGGCTAGAGCTTCCCAGCTCCTCTTGCCCTTATCCCCAGCACTGCCTGCTTCAGGTACCATATGTTTCCCAGCAGCTAGGCCCTCTCCTTCCAGGGCTGGAGAGAGACTATCCTGCTTTCTGGCCCTCTTTTATAGGAGCCAGCCTGGCCCTGATTGGCTGTCTTTCCCAGCCTTTTCCTACTGGTGCCCTTGGGCAGCCCTTTCCCAGGGCTGTTTTTAACCCCTTCAGGGCCGGAGCGGGGTGACCGCCCCACTACGCTCACTTATAATATTGGTATCCCATGTTATAAGGTAATATTTAAATGTTTGCTCTGTAACTGTAAAAACGTCTGTTCTGAAATCGGAATCCACCAGTCAGAAGAGAAACATTACCAAGTGTGAAATACTTGTTTGCCACAAGGGGTGTTATCTCCTGTCCAACAACAGAAGACCCATAGAAACCAGGCAACATTTGTGGAATATCAGAGGACAAAAGACTTTGTTGTTTGCTCCCCCCACACCAATGAAGAGGGGACATGTAGGTGGACTTGTTCCATCAACTTGAACTCTGGGGAAAGGGAATAAAAATCCCTGACAAGAAGAAACTGGATCTCTCTATGCTGCTTGGACTTTGGGAGGGCAAGATTTCGAAACATAAGCAAGGGATACCCAGCTACTTAGCCTGGGTTAGCTCTAACAAACGAATAAAAGCTTGCATATTACAGCAACTTGTATTACAGTTTGAAACCTAAGACTGTGGCTCATTTGTGAGTGTATGTTTACATGGTTTAACCTTGTAAATAACTCTCATTTCTTTTTCCTAGTTAATAAATCTTTAGTTAATTTATTATAGGATTGGCTACAAGTATTGTCTTTGGTGTAAGATCTAAAATGCAATTGACGTGGGGTAAGTGACTGGTCTGTTGGGAGTTAGAGTAATTTGAATATTGTTGTGATTTTTGCTGTAAGAGACCATCTATCACAAAGACAAACTTGCCTAGGTGGCAAGATAGCCCGGAGTACCCAAGGGCACTGTCTGTGACTCCATGTTAAAGCTGTTATAATTTCTCAGGAGTTCATACTTGATGCTTGGTTGGTGAAATCTAAAAGTTCAGAACTCACAACCACTTTGGGGTTTGTGCCCTGCTTCTTAACAGTCTTCTCTGAGGTTGGTACTATACTCTTGAGCCACTGCATACAGCTTGACAGAAGCAAATCACTATCTATAAACTTACCCCAAAATCTGTGAAGTTAGATTCCAGATCCAAACTCTGTGGCTTGGGACCAATTCCATGAAACAACATCACTACAGAGGTCCCTCTGGCAAGACGTAGCCCAATGGTAGCTAGTGGCTACTGAGTTACAAATAAGCACTGTCTGGGTGGGAAGAGGTGAAGGTCAATTTCAATATTGTTGTCTGAGGTAGCACTGCTAGATTATGTAATTTACATTTTTTTATTCTGCAAAATTTATGCTAATTAACGGTCCCATCTCTGTATGTGGTATGAAAAAAATGTATTAATAAATTAAGCTTGTATAATTGAGGGCCAAGAAATGGCTTGGGGTTGGTTGTTCATAATGAGGCTTTGTTGCAGAAGAATTCTGGTCCCCTTGGCAGTGCTTCAGAACTTGTCCCAGAAGGGCCTGTCCTGTAGTAGGTGACTTCTGGGTACTCTTCTGGCTCTGTCAATCTGTATTTTCACGTCAGTAGGTGGGTATTGTAGTTTTAAGAATACTTGATAGAGATCTTGTAGGTGTTTGTCTCTGTCTGAGGGATTGAAGCAAATGCGGTTGTATCTTAGAGCTTGGCGGTAGACAATGGGTTGTCTGGTGTGTTCTGGATGGAAGCTGTAGGCACGTAGGTAAGTATAGTGGTCAATTGGTTTCTGGTATAGGGTGGTGTTTATGTGACCATCGTTTATTAGCACAGTAGTGTCTAGGAAATGGACTGCTTGCCCACCATCAACCTCAGCCTAGACCAGTCCTCGCTTACAGACAGCCCCCCAACCTGAAGCAAATACTCACCAGCAACCACACACCTAGGGTGACCAGATGTCCCAAATTTATAGGGACAGTCCCGATTTTGGGGTCTTTTTCTTATATAGGCTCCTATGGCCCCCCACCCCCTGTCCTGATTTTTGCTATTTGCTATCTGGTCACCCTACACACACCACACAACAAAAACACTAACCCAGGAATCTACCCTTGCAACAAAACCTGATGCCAACTCTGTCCACATATTTATTCAACTGACACCATCATAGGACCTAATCACATCAGCCATGCCACCAGGGGCTCATTCACCAGCACATCTACCAATGTGATATATGCCATCATGTGCCAGCAATGCCCCTCTGCTATGTGCATTGGACAAACTGGACAGTCTCTACGCAAAAGAATAAATGGACACAAATCTGACATCAGGAATCATCACATTCAAAAACCAGTAGGAGAATACTTCAACCTCCCTGGTCACTCAATAACAGATTTGATGGTGACAATTTTAAAACAGAAAAGCTTCAAAAACAGACTCCAACGAGAAGCTGCTGAACTGGAAGTAATTTGCAAATTGGATACTATCAACCTAGGGTTAAACAGAGACTGGGAATGGCTGGGTCATTACACTCATTGAATCTATTTCCCCAAGATTAAGTATCATCACACCTTCTTGTCAACTGTCTGATATAGGCCTTCTTGATTATCACTACAAAAGGTTTTTTTTCTCCTGCTGATAATAGCCCATCTAAATTAAATAGCCTCTTAGAATTGGTATGACAACTTCCACCTTTTCTGTGTGTATATATACATCTTGCTTCTGTGTGTTCCATTCTATGCATCCGATGAAGTGGGCTATAGCCTACGAAAGCTTATGCTGAAATAAATGTGTTAGTCTCTAAGGCTATGGCTACACTGGCACTTTACAGCGATGCAACTTTATCGCTATGGGGTGTGAAAAAACACCCCCCTGAGCGCAACAAGTTACAGCGCTGTAAAGCGCCAGTGTAGCCAGTGCCCCAGCGCTGGGAGCCGTGCTGGGGAACATGCTCCCAGTGCTGTAAGCTATTCCCCTCGTGGAGGTGGAGTGCCTGCAGCGCTGGGAGAGCTCTCTTCCAGTGCTGGCGCGTGACCACACTCGCACTTCAAAGCGCTGCCGTGGCAGCGCTTTGAAGTTTTGAGTGTAGCCAAAGCCTAAGGTGCCACAAGTACTCCTGTTCTTTTTACGGATACAGACTAACACGGCTGCTACTCTGAAACCCATCACTATGAATGAATAAGGGTATTGTTTTAATTGTCACTCTTAGATAATATACAAATCTTTGGCAGAGTCACACAGACATCATCACTCTCAACATTTGCCTTTCCTTTTACACATCAGTACAAAACATTCATACTTCATGAGGTTTCCTGCTCTGCTCAGGAGATCATAAACCCCATTTTTCTTTCATTATTTAAATTTACATTCACTGCTTGTATGTGCCCAGCACAGCACCCAGGCATTTGCTGCACATGCAAAAGAAATTTGAAAATTAATAACATCTCCTCTGCAGCATGAATCCCAATAAATGTAATGGAAAGAGCAAGAAAGTCAAAGCCTGTTTATTCAGAGGTCTGTGTTTCTCAGAATAAAAAGATGTAAAATACTGACAAAACCAGGACCATTCTAGCACCGATGTTCTTTATTTTAAAGGCTGTTCTAAGCCCTAAGTTTTACATGCAGAAAAAAAATGCTTTAGTCTTGTACTTTTTTTTACGAGAAAGACTTTGGCTAGTACTAGATTGATATTTCTGCTAAAATGAGAAAAGAATTTCAGCCATTCTAACTGGACAAGGGATCTGACTTATCTGCCAAAATTGTGTGCATGTTTGGCTATGTGTCTTGCTTGCTCTGCTATAATTCACAGAAGTGGGGACTCCATGAAATTCGTTCAAAATAAGAAAACATGTATTGTGAATTCATAGATAGGAGGTACATCTTCATCTAGCCCTTATGTTATGTGCATCGATTCATGTACTTTTTGGGAGGGTCTGATTAGAGATTGATGTTAGTCTAGATTTTGTATGTTAAAGATGATAAAGCACTATTCCTGCTCACATTAAAAGCAATGGGAGCTTGGCCTTTGACTCTACTGAGACAAGGATGGGCCTTGGGTATGTCTACACTGCAATTTGAGGCATGATAGCAGCTAAGGTAGCACAGCTAAAGATAGGGTGACCAGATAGCAAGTGTGAAAGATCGGGACGGGGGTGGGGAGTAATAGGAGCCTATATAAGAAAAAGCCCCAAATAGCGGGACTGTCCCTATAAAATTGGGACATCTGGTCACCCTGGCTAAAGATAGCAGTGTAGATACAGCAGCATGGCCTGCACAAGAACCTGGGTACACTCTTGTGTTGCTGGTACATGCGGAAGCCCATGCTGTCACATCTTCACTGCTATTTTTAACTGCTATTTTTGTGCTAGCTAGATTAAAGCTAGCAGCGGTATGCCAACATAAGCTACAATCTCACTTCCCATTTCAGTGTAGACATACCCACCATAGAACTACTTAAGAGAGGTAGGTAGATAGATATTTGGTCCAGCTGTTAGGACAGTAGCTTGGGACTACAGATTTTTGTGTGACCCTGGGCAAGTTACTTAGTCTCTCTTTGCTTCAATTCCCATCTGTAAAATGGAGATAACAGTACTTCCATGCCTCATGGGGATGTTGAGGATAAAACATTCAAGATTGTAAGGTGCTCATATATTATGTGTAAAGTTGTGTACTCACCGCCTGTAGTGCCCCCTTATGTCAAGATGCCATGGTGCAAGAAGGCCCCATCTCCAGAACCTCCAGCTGGCCATCTGCTCTCACGGGGCCTTCTCTGGCTTGGCCCTATGGACAAGTCACTGAGAGTATGTCTACGTAGCAAAGAAAACCCTGTGGCTGGTCCGTGTCAGCCGACTCGGGCTCATGGGCCTCGGGCTGCAGGGCTGTTTCATTGCTATGTAGACTTCCGGGCTCAGGCTGGAGCCCAGGCTCTAGGACCGTGTGAGGTGGGATGATCCCAGAGCTTGGGGTAATAATGTTTCAACAGAAAGGAACAAAAAACTCTTCTATTCTTCTCAGAATCAATCCTCTGCATGCCCTTCACCCCGCTCCCAGGCTCTGCAGAGTTCCTCCTCACTCTGTCATGGAGGTCTGCCTCCCAGGGCCTTCTCCCTGGAGGTCGAGCTCCTTCTGGACCATCGACTGTCAGATCTTCCTCTCTGGAACTTCTCTTCTTCCAAGCTTGTTTTAGGAATCTCATCCTCAGCTGCCTTCTCTTTTCAGGGGAAATCTCAGGGAACAAGCTCTGTCCTACAAGCCCCTCTATTGTTTCTTTCCCCTTTAGTTGGGGCCTCTTCCATAACACAGTTTTCCTAGCCTTGCCTTCTTTTTGGGCTTAACTCATTTTTCAAAGCCCTCACCCAATCATCCATTCCTTGTCATCCAGTGCCATGGGGCATTTCCTTCCCCTGCCACCCAGATTTTCTTCCCAGCCGCCTTCTAGTCTGGCTAGGATCCCAGGTTTTCCTTTCTGCCCCCTTGGCTTCCTCCTCACTACCTCTGTATTCCCAGACAGTGACTGCAGACTGTCCCTGCAGCACCTTTCTGCACTAAACTTCCTCTTGTTATACAAACCAGCCTGCTCCTGTCAAGCTGGGCTTCCCGATCAGTTAAGCCTGGCTCCCCATCTGGGTGAAGCCTGGTGTGTTAAATGGCATCTCAGGACCACCTTAGCCCACTCAGGACTTGTGTGGGTTACACTCCGCATAACACTATGGTAACACTGACCATATAAGTACCTATGATAGATAACCTTCATAGTAGTTAAACCTCAATGGTTGACTTGAAAAAGTTTGGTTTGGATAAACAGCTAAATCTGAACTCTTGAGCAGCGCTTGCTACAATTATTTTAAAAATTAGGCCGGATATCTGACCGTTAGGATAGTTCCTATTTCTAATCATCCCATAAATACTTTGAGAATATCTTACCTCACTGCATTTTAGCACTTCCATTTCCTAGCCTGGCTGGAATACAGAAGGACAGAGACACAGAAAAACAACCATGATGGGAAAAAGGAACCAAATGTCAGAAAAAAATTATTTGAGGGTTTGCTTTACGTTGGGGCAAATGTTTAAGAGTGGGAGTAAGGTTCATTGTATGTTATATTGTGCTTAGCCATGACATGGTCACATAGGGGAGCAAGCATGCTCCACTTTGTGACATTGATAGGACAGCCTGAACCTTTGTTTTGGGTGTGAGTACGAGAACAAGAGTGGTGTGCCCAATGCTGCTCGCCATTTCCCTGAGCTGGGGGTGGGGGAATGGACAGTGAGTGGGTAGAACTGGAGCCAGGGCTGGGTGTGAGACAGGGGCAGCATATGTACCTCAAAAAAAGGTGAGGCATAATACTTCTCCTCCTTCCCAGTGTAATGGGGGAGATTTGGGAGGCACAGTGCTTTCCTGAAGAGGAATGGTTCTCAGAGCTCATCCTGATGTGGCACAGCTATGTGCTGTCCCTTATCCAAGGCTGTGATTCAATCCCACAATCTAATCACATATGAAGAGACAGCATAGTCCAGTGGAGATGGCAATGGATTGGGAGTCTGAAGACTTCATTCTAGTCCTTTCTCCGCCATTGATTTGCTGTGTACATTTGAACAAGTGACATCACCCTCTGTTCCTCAGTGTCTCCACTTGTAAGATGAGAAGAGTAATGCTTAGATAAGCACCTGGAGATCTGTGTATAAGCAGCAAAGATTACTTTATTTTATATAAGTGCTGCCACAACTAAGACTGGAAGCAACAAAAGCAGAGGTTTCACCCCATCTTTCAAGCTTCTATGATTACCATGCCGTTCATAGTTTTCTGTTACATCTGTTAATACAGTATAGATAAAGCTTCTGTAAAAGGTGCCTTTGTCCTGGTAAATCTGATAAAGATTTGTAGAAAAAGGCTATGTGGATTTTCTGAGGCATGGTATCATGAACCCTTGGAGATAAATCCCTCAAAATTATGGTTTGGTATGAAAAGTTCAGTCATCTGTTTGAAAGAAAAGGCAATATAAATAGAGTACAGAGTGTCAGTCTTGACTGAATTCTTCTGGCTTGCATTGGTTTATTTCACTTTTTAATCATCATCATTTAAAGATAGTTTTCTAAAATATTCAGTATCCGAAAGGAACAAATCGGGGAAAAACCTGCAATACAAAGATTAATATAAAGTGCATTTTACCTGACACTGAATTTCAATCTGGATTGAGTATTTATGGCCAAATTATAAACCTCTGAAAATAAGGTTGATGGTGGAAGTATCAGCACAGCCCTAAAGCAAATGTGCCTCTAAAACAAGTTCTGCAAAGATATTCATTTCATACAATCCCATATGATTGTGGATTTGTAACAATAAAGGGTTACTTATTTTCAGCATAACCACCACATGATCATAGGAAAAGAACTATATGAAGGGTTTTTTTTAAAGAAAGAGAATTACAAATCCTGTCTATCAAAGGTGCTGCATAATTCATTTAATGGTAATACTGTGATGTATTTAGTTCCTTTCCTTAGTGCCTAAGCATTTGGGAAAACAGAGCAGCCTTGGCTGATTCCAGATTTTCTTTTTCTTCCTCAGAGACCAATACTCATTTTGTTTTGGATGAGAATGTGCAATCAAAATGTTAAAAAAACCCACTCAAGCCTCATTTCCCCCATGCTTCCACCATTAATATGGTCATCAGAATCTAACCTACCCATTGATTTATGGATTTAGAGAAAATAGACATGGATTTTTCCACAAAACAAAATCATCCATATTGAATGAGATTTGATAGAATAATAGGAAAATGGTATGTTCTGTTTTCCTGTGATTTAACAATAAACTTTGCAGTTTATGGATAGATTTTTTTATAAAGTAATTAAAAAGAAAACTTACCTAAAGAAGATGTTCTTATGGCACTGAAATAAGATTTCCTTAGTCTAAAATATTGTAATATATGCGTGCAACATTGAGTCTCCCAACCATACTGTGAAACCCACTAGTTAACACTGAGGACTAGAGGTTGCGATTCAGCTTTTTGTGTCTCCCCTTCAGTCTTATATGTTATATGGTCTGTCTATATGGGTGACCTTGAGTAACCAATTGTCCACATAGGTGAGGGATTTTGAAAGATTACAAAGTTTAAAAAAAAAAAGAATCATGTGCAGTGACAGAAACAGCAATAGCCTGGAAAAAGATTTTTTTAATAGTATCAAGCCATATGCTATTTCTGTTAGCACCTAAATGAAAAGTCTCATTCTCTTCAGACTCACAGCTAATGGAGTCATTTTACACTTAATTCAGAATGGATGTAAAATATGTTCAGCTCAGAATGGTAGTGTGAGGGGTGAATAGACCCCACGCTGATGATGAAGGTGCCACACAGGTCTTTGGAGCAGAGCTAGCCCCACCCCCCCAGACCTATCAGTCATATATTGTAGGGAGCATGCCTTTAAAAGGGAGGAAACTGCAGTCAGTTAGGGAAGGAGTGTTTGAAGCAGGAGACTGCTGCAAGGACTCCTGGAGCCACAGAGGGAATTTGCAGCCAGGAGACCTTCACCCTGAGATAGCTGTGAACTCCCATGGTAAGCCAGAGAGACCTAGAAAGGCCTGCAAGGGGTCTTTGCAAGTTGTAAGGAGCTGGGGCCTATGCTGGAGACACCCAGTGCCAGTAACTGATGTGATCAGCTTCCCTCATCTAGGTGAGAAACCCCAGGGGGCTCTCTTACAGGTAGCATTTTATGTTCCCTTTGTACAGGTCTAAATGACTGTATGAAGTAAAGGCACTGGAAAATCAGGTCCTTGAGGCCTGATTTAAGCTCACTGAAATCAGTGGGAGTCTTTCCATTTCTTTCAGTAGGTATTGGGTCACACCTTCAGCACACAAGCAACTTCACCCAGTAAAATATAAATAAGAGGAGGTCTGTGTTGCAAGGATACATGAGCTACTCATAAGTAAGAAATTAAATGCTCTCAGTCTATCATGTGGGAAAACTTTGCCTAATAAAGGAGACTCTGAACTTAATCTCAGTTTAGACTGCATTGTGAGTATGGTTTAGGAGGTAAGGAGAAATTTACCCCTTGCCAATGGAAGGTCCAAACTAGAATTCTTATTGTAAAGCCTGAGAGAATTTTGCATGGCTCCCCCAAGGAGGGGAAAAAGTTATTCTTTTATGTTTGATAATTAAATCTGCAGTGAACATTAAAATGTAAGCATTTATTATTTTGTAATACCTACTGTGTTTAGCCTACTTTGCAATAAGGGCAGATTTGGCCAGCTTCCATACTTAATATTTAAACTTGAGCACCAGCTGCCCTTTCTGTGAACAAATGGCTGAAAGTTGATGAGCTTTTAAAGAGCTTTTCTCCTATGTTCACAACTCTGGCAAATAGTTCTTCACTGCAGTCTTTCTTAGATTTATTCTTGCAGTTTATGAAAATAAGAGGTCTTGATTCTGATTTCTCTTACAACACTTTTACATGATGTAATTTCATTGACTCTGGTGGATTTACAATGATGTATTTGAAATCAGAATCCAGGTCAAGATTTTTCAATGTGCAAATTGAATTATTTGTTAACTATATCAATGGTGCAGTAACAACCATTGGACCACGATACACTGTTGTTGTAACACACAGCTTCGTTCTATCTCTTAGACTAAACAGATGACATCAGTGGGAAAAAAATAAGAGGAAGGCTAGGAGATTGTCAATGACCTACAGAGCCTTTCATCTGTATATCGGTTGTGGGATAACAGTGAGCAAAAGTCATTATGAAGTGATAGTTGATGACTGTGAAACCTGTTGGCTGTTTCATTCTCCGTTACCAATTGGCAACTTTCCTCATCACAAAACCAAGCATTGCTACAACTGGTATTAGTTGGCAGCCTGGCCAAGTCTCAGTAGGGAAGCAGAAGTGGAAATGAAGCACTCTGTAGGTTTGATACTGTAGTTCAGTCTTCATCTCTTAGATTAGGTTATGACATATAAACTTGGTTTGGGTTATATTAAGCAGAAAGTAAAAAAAATAAAATTCCTGGGAGCTGAAGATTAACTTCAATCGAACAGTAATGTACTGAGATAAACTTGTCCTCCAATACTGTTTATTGATGATAGTTAACCTATTTTGTTTGTAAAGGACGCATATAAGTATCTATGCTGTAATGTTTGTATGTAGGAAAAAATATCTTGAACCTTTTCTGGCTGAGACCCAAAATCTAGTCACAATTCCTGCACTACTGTGACTATTAATGAACAAATTAGTATTTTATTTGCCCATACAAAAATGTCACCCACTCTGTGTGTGAATGGGCAAGTAGGGATTCTCAAAAGCTGAGTGATTGGATAAAAATGTGGTCCCTGGTTTTGATCTCACACCATTTATACATTAATGTAAATTCATGGAATTCCTTTTTTACACCAGTGTGAGAGGAGAATCCATGCTTGACAGAGCTAGATTACAGGTAATAATTGTAATAAAGTTATTACTTTTTGAATGTATCCTGTTGCTTCCCACCTGTAAGGGGGACAAAAAAAGAGAATACAAATAAATATACCTATTTTAGTTTCTGTGAGATTGACTTGTAGAGTGAGTGGGTTTATCTATGGGTCATATCTGCCTGTTCTCTGCATGGTACGGTGTTGTGACAAAATGTAAAATATTGCACAGGCTGTGGTGACTGGGGATGTTATTGGGGAAGAAATTATGGGGAGGAAAAATTTCCCACTAAATCTCCATCTGGGATTCTTTGTATTGCAAGATATATAATACATAATATAGCACATCACTCTCATTTCCCCTACAGTCCTGTACATTACCTAATCATCTCTTTTCCTTATGTACTTACATTTCCTTTGATCCTTTAGTTGAAACATAAACATCCCAGTGTTAGAGCAATAGTATAGTTAGACTATAATTTGGGATTACTTAAACTGGATCTGTAGAATGAGCCCTTCCTTTGTATTTTATTGAAAGTGAGAGACTAAATTAACCTTCTTCCAAAAGTGCTTTAGGAAAACATTTGATAAAGTTGTCAAAGGCAGCACACTGCAGTTTATGAATCTGAAGATTCTTTGAACTGTTATAGTGTAGATGACATTTTGAAGGTCATGCTGCCGATAAGGTGTTATGTTTTTCCATACACTTGTCTGATCCTGATGTTTGCAGAGTTTCAAAAGTACACATTAATTAAAAAAAAAAAAAAAAAGCAAGCTAATCCCTTCTTCATCACCCCCTACCCCCAAATGCCTGTTTCAAGACAATGGTAATGAAGAATGGGGATTTTGTGTTTTGATGCAGAACCCCCATGGTATTCCTTTGAACTGTTGAGACACTGCTGCTTACTCTGTCTTTCTTGTTTATACTAGGTTAGCACAAACCTTGTTGCTCCATGTAACTGCATGTTCAAAGCAAAACATAACATTGTGTAGTTCTAAAAGACTCATTAATTTTCTTTGTACTCAAATGCAGCAACATTAAAAATTGTAATATGCAGATTTCAAATGCAAACTCATTCCAGTTTTACTGCTATTTACTTCAAAGGGGTCCTTGAAAGGATGTGCAAGAGAATTACATTCTTGTGCTGAAAAATTAATTCATCACTGACACTGACCCATTTTCTGGTTTCTCTGCTTTATGAATTTTTTACAATTTTTCTATTTGTAAGACATACATAGTTGCTGGAAGTAGGGGTGCTGGGAGTGCTGCTCCACCCA
This sequence comes from Chelydra serpentina, assembly GCA_037349315.1. Classification (NCBI taxonomy): domain Eukaryota; kingdom Metazoa; phylum Chordata; order Testudines; family Chelydridae; genus Chelydra; species Chelydra serpentina. The sequence continues at coordinate 39,277,780 of JBAIAC010000042.1, forward strand.
CCGGCTTTAAGTGATTTACATTATATAAAGGGTTTACAGTTTGGTTCAATAGCTCTCAACACCCCCACTATAAAAATTGTTCCAGCACCCCACAGATATCCTGGTAGAAATTGAACCATGTCTTGCCCGCTGAAAGATTAAAGAGCAAACCCTGTTCCTTTTGAGGTATATCAAATAAAGAAGTGTGGAAGTTTTAATGGTCTCAACTACTCTGATACCTATACTGCTAACCGAATACTTGTATTACAGGCAAGCATGCTGTATATTAACAGGCAATGGGTGTGATCCTGCAAACGTTTGCTCAGCTGAGTAGTCCCACTGAGCAGCCCTGTTAGCTCAATTGAGTTAGCTTAAAATGACTCAGTGCTTATAAAGATGCAGGTTAGTACATTGGAAGCAGAGGCAGCTACAACATGGCAAGCTAACAGCTTTTAACAGGATAGTCTGCATCTTAACAAGCATTAAGAGGGCTTCTCTGCTCAAAGATATCATGATTGCAATACCCGCTAACTCCGCTATCAACACAGGAACAGCCATCTAGAAACTCTGCTTTAGGTCCCAGGGCTTGCCAGTGCAGCCCAGAAAATAGTTAGGCCTGATTGATGTGCAGATCAGGCAACAGGTGGAAGATGCATTTAATTAAGTGCATGTCCTGGGAAGCCTCCAATGTCTGGGCTCACATAGACCCTCTTCAGAATTTAAAGCTACCCTTCCCTTGTGGAACCCTGGCGAAGGCCATTAACGTAGAAGGCCAAATGGATGAATGGCCTCGCTGACTGAACGTCCCCAAGCTGGTACAAGGAGATGCACATTGCTCTGTATCATATCAGTTAGAGTTAACTGAAATACTACTACTTACAATAAGCATCTCCGCTGTCCCTCACCCCTTTCCACACTGTGGCAGACTGAGACCCACAAAGCATGACTGTATGGTGTATATAAACGGTACAGACAGCCCTGTGTGCTGTCCTGCCCCCATGCATCATAACTATACTGTTTCCCCCATCCTACCAGGCCAGCCACACCACAGATAATGGGTGGGTCGGGGGCGGGGGTGTAGTACTAGTATTTGCACCTGTTATTTGCCAAGAACATCTAAACATTTAATCAGGCAGAGCATTATGTGAAGTAATTATTTGACTGTTCTATTATAACCTTCTACTGGATTAAATAAACATATATTCTACCAAATACAGAATGAACTATAAAGAATTCTGCTTCACTGAGTTATTTCTAAGTGGGAATGTTTAATGTTTGCTTGTAAAACTCATCAGTCATTTTTGGAAAGGTGTTTTTGATCTATTGAAATTGATTAGATTATTTTGACAGCTTTACCTTTACTTGGAGATTCCTGCAGTTGCTTTTCTGCAGCAATCAATCTCTACTATGAAAGATACAAAAAAAATACAGCCTGCCAATAAGAATTTGAACGACAATGAAACATACTGTGTTAGCCTGCTAGGCTTTCCACAGTCAATGCCATCTGAAGAGATGCTTTCTTCATCGCAAAATCGGTAGCTCTGAATATGTGACCTCTAGCTGATTTAGAAGGCTAAAAACTACAATGAAATTAAGAAAGCCAAGACATTAAAATTGTCAATACTACTACACTTTAACATCTGGATTCATGGAGAAATTATCAGTGTGATTTCCAAATTAACAAAGGAATTGCAGATATGTACAGTACCATACAACATATACTTGAACAAAATACAAACATACATAGTCCTCTGTTTTAATTCAGTGATATTACAGGGTGAAGCCATGGAGGATGCTGAAATTGTAAATAATTCATTACAAATGCCTCTTACACCAACACGGATGACCAGAAACCAAAACCCAAACAGCTGTACTGATTTGCTATGGGGTACATATGGCAGACATTAATTGTGTCAAAAGGGACCCCTTTGTTGGATGGATAGGACCCAATCTTGAGCTATAGCTGAAGAGAATTTGCCACAGCTCAGGACTGGGATGTGCTAGTTTTATATTAGAGCAGTATAAAGGTGGCTCTAAATTTTGCTGGCTGCCAAGTGTTTCCAGGGGTCTGCAACTGGGTATTGCTGTGCCATAACAATACCCTGGCCACATCTCCCCTCCCTCCACAAGCTATGCCACTGCACCAGAATCTTGGTAGGAGATTGTATAGGAGACATTACAGCAGCCTGGTTTTTCAGTTTGTTCCACAATCATGAAAACCTTTAATAGCAGGAGCAGGTATATTTCACCATCTTCTAAATGATCATGTAGAGAACAAGAACATTGCTCAACTGCCTCTTTGATCAGAGCACAGTGATTTTTTGTTTTCCTCCTAATACAAGCCCCAGTTGTTTGACTGCTTTTTGTGCATATTGTGCTTTAAGTGGACAGTCATTTGTCCGTATCTTACAATAAGGTTGTCTGTTCCTCATCCATTATTCTTCCATTGTAAGAGTCTGTGTAAAACAGGTGACTACCTCCCAAATCTCCCATAGAAGGAATGATCTTAGAACCCTTACATTGGCTGTACCCTGGATGGAAGGTACAGTTGGTGGGCATATACGCAGGTTGTATGTATTCTGGAGGGTTTCATCACATGACACAATGGCTTTAAGGACTTAGCTATTTCAAAACTCCATTTACTATAGAGCAAGCAGTTTGTCTGCAGTTTACCTCCAGTGGAAAACAAGGAGTAATGTATCTCTTTTATGTGCGAGCAAAGTTCAAACACGTTACAAAATAAACAATATTGAAAAATCACCAGTTTTAAAAATAAGGTTCACATTATTACAAGGGTGATAGGGTTCAAGCTACTTTTGTGTGTGTGTATGTATTCTGTTTTTAAAATAATTGGTATACTATTGTCTCTGTATCAGCCAAAAGACTGATACAGCAAAAATGCATTATTTAGACTTAAAGTAAATGGTATTGTATTTATTTTATGAAAGTTGGATTTCCTGTAGTTGCCTTTGCTCTAGTTTCTTTCTTAAACCAGTAGATAAGTTGGCTGTTTGCTGCTTTCAGCAACTCGGCAGACCTTTTGACATTCATAAGAGTCAGTGCAAGACATGAGTATCAGCTGCACTGGTAACTGCTTTCACAACACTTAAATTTTTTTTCTTTCTTTGCTCTGAAGCTGAGTCATTAAGCTGAAAACCTTTTCACAGTATAAATTTAATATTGGAATTCCAAGTGTGAAAGATATGAGTTTGAAAATGTCTGTGTTCATTATGGTATGTTTGAAAACTTCCATCCATCTTTGATTAAAATTTTTGCTCCTTTGAAATTATTTCTTCTTCTTTGCTGTAAAATGCAGCAGCCATCATATAGCTTGCCAAGATCAATCTTAAGGTGAACTTAAGCCAACTTCTCAATATCAAACCATTGAGAGAACTGACATTTGTTTGAAAAAATTTCTCAAGGTGTGTGATGCAGCTTGACAATGCCTTATCTGCTTCAGTGGCAGAGCTAGGTTTTGTGGGGGGCAGGGGGTAAGGATGAAGAGAAGGGGATGCTAGTGGTGCCACCTTCAGTTATACCTATGGGCTTGCTGATTCCACACACATTTATCATGCCTCGGTATTGTAATCACAAAACTAACACTGTATTGCAAGTTGACCAAGTATAAGAAGACAAATTAGCATGGTATGGGATATAATAACACTTACGTATAGTGTGTGGTGGTTTTTTAGTGGACAAAGTGGGGAATATATCAGGGTGTGTGAGGATGCATGACAGTATCTGAGTTTCAGGTTGTTTTTCCTTCAATGTTTTATCCTTGCAAATGTCTGTTACCTTTTCATAGTCAAACTTGTCTTATTTGAAACTAAGGGTCCAACAGAAAATCTGGCCCACACAACCTTGATTGAACTGTGGTGCTAACCCTGGCTACAGTCCTGATCTGAGTATAAAGGTGTATGGGACCTAAATGATTCCTTTCAAACAGCATACACACAACAAAAAGGACACCCTATAGAGACAGAACTGACCCTTGCAGTTTCCTGACCCATCAAAGTCCATTCTCTTTTTGGGGTGACAGAACAGTAAAGAGACCAGTGTGCTCCTTCATCAACAGTCTTCCCTGGAAGGACCCTCCACTGGGTGTGCCATCCCAGAAGCCAGCAGCCCTGCCCAGCCCTGCATTAGGGATTTACCCCCCAAAGCACCGTGTCATTCAGCTAAGCCCCCGCCCACACACACACATTTGGGCTTTGCCCCTAAAGTTGAGCATCAATCCAAAGGGCACCCTAGAGTGCATTAGGAGCAAGGCAGAGGAGCAGGGTCCCTGACTTGAAGCTGGGGGAAGGCAAGTAATACATGAGTGGAACAGTGTGTTGGGGGGATAATACGGGGGACTGGAGTCTGCACACAGGGTGGGGAATGGGTGTCAGGGACCCTGGGGAGACCAGGACATAGGGACCAGAGGAGGTGGGCAGGCTAGGAAAACAGGGAGCAGATCATGGTGCAGCTAGAGTGGGAAGATGGGGCAGGATGCTAGAGAAGGGGAATGATGGTACAGTGGGGCAGGACCCTGGGTAGCAGATCGTCTAGGACACAGGGAGGCAATGGGGGCAGGAAGAGTAGGGCAGGGGGTTAGGATACAGGGGAGATGGGGGGCCCATGGCAGCTGTGTGTGTGGGAGGGAATAGGCCTCAGCAGCATAGAGCAGCTGGGGTCTATGGCAGGGGGCAGATGGGGACAGGCAGGCCACTTGGTCACTGCTCAGGCCCTTCATCCTTGGTCTTGTCTAGGGAGAGCCCATCAAGGGCTGGGCTGTGCAGTCCTGCTGGGCCATGCCCTCCAGCCACATGGTCTGTACCTGTGTTAATGATCAAGCACATTAAGGAACAGTTAATGCATGTCAGGGTGCACACTGACAATCTGTTCCGGGACAGGCTAGTGTGGGATAGATCATACCCCAACTTGCCTTGAATCTGCCACAAGGAACAGCTGCACCTCCCCAGGCAGCTGCCTACCTAACCTATGCCTATATAGCATCCTCTGACTGCATAATATTCACCAAAAAGCTGCTGGGGGTGAAGGTGAAGGCTAGGGGAGGGTAGTCCCCATGCCTTTATTAGCTCATCCACGGATGTGTTTCTTCCCCAATTTTTCTCCTATTCCCCTGAGAGACATCGTACAAAATAGCCTGACCTGATCACCCATAGAACTTGTCCTTTTTTCATTTTCTGTAATTTAGAATAAAGAGCGTCTATAACAGTCTAGTTCTGTACAGTTGGCATTGTTGAATTTTACAGTTTGAGTGCTTGATAAAATGTTAGCTTTTTTTTTTGAGTGCTTGATAAAGAAAATAAATGCAACAAAGAGGAAGAGACTCCTGATCATCTTCACTGAATTCTTCCCATATAACTGGATATAGTCTTCTTTCCCCTCTGAAATGAAATATGCCTTTAGTGGAAGCCAGCACTGTAGGACTCATTCTACCACAGGCAAAGGAGACAGCCATATTGGCACATGATGCAGAAGTTCCTTATACTCACTTTCTACAAAATCAAAAAATGAACTGAGAGATTCTGTCTTAGTGGAGGAAGAGACCTCACTATGATTCAGAATAAGCTATTCAGCCTCAAAAGCTCAAAGCTTTCATGCTGTTTCTAACGTAGTTGTGAATTAGACGGTATTTGCATCCATCCTGAATCATTCTGTCATCAGTTGTTTCAGCTTGTGGTGAACTGACCTGTGTTTCCCAACATTAACAGGTGTTATCAGCTAAATAGGCTGACACACAGTTCATACAAAGGCTGTTTTCTTTAATGTTTGAAATGAGTGGAGCAAGTCTTGTCATTGTCATGGTACAAATAAAATAATCTCTTCTGTTTTTTTGAAAAATAAAGAACAGTTACGGGGAGAAACTTTATTTGAGGAGTCGATTCCAATCAGCGCTAATTCAAGATCATTAACTAAAGTTGCTGTGGTTTTGGTGCCAAAACATTTTCAGTAATTCTAGATGCTTTTGTATGTCCACAAGACACTTCTTTCAATTTCTGAATCCAGTCAAAACTGTGGAAGCAACTTATCTCAGTTTTGACTAGAATAACATAAATGATGAATAATCACACTATAGGAAAACTTATTTTTTCAGTTGTCACTAGATTTTCCTGAGGTTTCTTTTTTTTTTTTTGGTTTAAAAAAATGTCATTTGAAGTGTTCGACTTCTGATTTTTCACAGCATCTTTGTGTTTTGTACATTCAGCACGAATGGCAATGGCTCTTCTCCCTTCATATTAAATGGAAAATGCTTGACACAGAACACATTGTGTCAATTCATCTATGTGATGCCAGTGTTTATATTCTGGGTCTTTATACCAGTCATCATTGTAAGTACAATCATACTTTTTCCTTTTCACAATGACCCTTCAGAGCTGCTATTGAAGAGTCTACACTGAAATCATCCATTTTGAAAAACTGATCTGTTCCTCTTGAAAGTGCAAAATGCTGTTATTGCTCATGAGCCTGAGTTACATTTGGTCACTGAGACAGCACTGACTTTACTGTAGACCAGGGGTAGGCAACCGATGGCACATGTGCCAAAGGCGGCACACGAGCTGATTTTCAGCGGCACTCACACTGTCCGGGTTTGGGCCACCGGTCCGGGGGGCTCTGCATTTAAATTTAATTTTAAATGAAGCTTCTTAAACATTTTAAAAACCTTATTTACTTTATATACAACAATAGTTTAGTTATAGATTATAGACCTAGAAAGAGACCTTCTAAAAATGTTAAAATGTATTACTGGCACGCAAAACCTTTAAATTAGAGTGAATAAATGAAGACTCAGCACACCACTTCTGAAAGGTTGCCGACCCCTGCTGTAGAGACATAAGTCACAGCATCTGTATACCAATAAGATGGTTGAGAGATGGCAAGCACGTGTTGTTTTGACATTTCAAACACAGGCTGGTGTAGAGTCTCCAGTAATGTATGAAACTAACAAGAAACTGAGATAAATCTGAATCGCCATTCAATATTATTTTTCAGAATTTCCTATGACTTTTTCTCCCAGGTTTCTAACAGCAGTCTCCAAGAGATTAATTTTTAATGCCTGAAGACTCCAGGGCAAACCTGTAGGGTTGGCAACCCTAAAATAGAAAGGGACAGAAACCCTTGCTTGTGTAGCTGAGCAGTATTGCAGTAAGACAATCTCCTGACGTCTCCTGGAGCCTCCTTAACTTCCTTTGGCGGAACTCTCCATTTATGGATAGAGCTCCTCCAAACCTTAATTTGCCCTCTTTAAATTAGGCTTCTCTGACTATCCTGCTTTTCACCAACTAAAGAGAAGTTCTCCTCTTGTGTTCAAGAGCCCAGTGTTCTCCCTACTCTCACTAGCACTGTCTCTCAACTACTTTTTTATTTTTTTTTAGAGACCGAGGAGCGAAGGAAATAACCACAGTATTAAATTCCTTGCATCACATCCTGAAAATTTTTCACCTATAGAATTGGTTAAATCATGCTGCACATTGTGTGCTGAGGAGGAAGGATTGTTGGAAAGGGACTCAGAATTTTTTTAATCACCCAGATACCCCTTTGTTACCCATAACCTAATCTTTGTGGGGCCCACCTGCTAGTTCTTTACTGAAATCCTGGCCCCATTGAAGTCAATCTATCTATGTCCACTTTCAACTAAATGCAATTTGAAACAGACAAGCTGTAAAAGAAATGGAAAAAACAAGGTTTATAATATAAATGCTGCCATACTTGTAACTGTAGTGTTGTGACCGATTGGCAATTCTTTAATAAAACATATATACACTCTAGGCACCAGAAGTGTCCTTGTTCACAGCCAGTTCATTTAAACTTTTATAGAGTGTACTTTATTGTAAACATTGTCATCAAGTTGGTGGGTGATGTAGCAAGATAGTAAATTATCATTTCATCTCTGGAGTCCTATGTGAGAGGAGATGTCCAGGAAATATTGCTCTGTTGATTAAACAAAACACTTTTCTCCATGTGGACTTATAAAAATGTTCAATTTGGTGTTTTGTGAAGAAAATGTATTTTTCTGCCATGTTAAGACTTTTTTTTTTCCTTGAGAGGGGGAAAAAGCCTTTGACTTACACCGAGCTATGTATAAAAGTGAGCATTATTAATTGGTAAACAATCAATATTAAGTGCTACGATGTTTGCATACAAAATTAAACTTGAAATTTTACAGTTGCAGTGCCCTACCATTCACACCCACAGACATTCCATTTGACAGGTGGAACAACTGGGTATATCTGGCTCTAAGATGTTTTTAAATATTTGTGGGAGAGGTCACTTGCTCAGCAATAAAAAATTGTTTACATTGTGATGTTTCCCCATGTTTTAGCCTCAATCCAGCAAAGCACTTAAACACGTGGACAACTTTAACAATATGAGTAGTCTCATTGATGCATCCTGGATCCATTAACTTTAGTGGTGCAGGACAGATGTAATGAGACAACTCCCATGTTTAAAGTTAGGGACAAGGTGGGTGAAGTAACATCTTTTAGTGGACCGCCCTGTTGGTGAGAGATAAGCTTTCTTCTCAAAAGCTTGTTTTTCTCCACTAAAAGATTGCCTAACCCACCTTGTCCCTCTAATATCCTGGAACCAACAAATCTACAACAAAACTGCATGCATATGATTACACATGCTTAAGTGCTATGATGCTTAGTCACATTCTTTCTTTTGTTTGTTTGTAGATCTATTAGATCTCTCATTGGTAGGTCACTATAGTAGCTGAGTGCCTTTTATATAAAATCAACAGCAATAGTGAAGTCCTTAGTAATCTTCAAAATTCCCAGACTCTCTTCCCTTTTTGAAGTTAAAACAATATTTGTCTTGGGTTTTATTTATTTTATTTAGTGGTTGAGTTGTTTGTTCCCAGTTTTTGTATTTTCACTTGTTCATTTCTTTTTTGGGGGGAAGGGGTGTTGGGTAGATGAATATCCATGTTAAGAATGTCGTTGTTGTTGAAAGATATTTTTTTTATGTAGAAGAATGTTTTGCAGTGGTTCCTAAATTGGTTAGTTGAAGGACAGTAGTTTGGTCTCATCTTTATTCTTGTGGCACACATTCACGGTAACTTTTGGCAAAATTCAGCATAATTAGCAGTAAGCCAGGAGTGAAATAATAAGTGCGTTGAAAGTCAGAATTTGAGATGCACAGGCAGAGCTCTGTGTGGTGACTGGCTGTATGCCTCTGTATGCCTGGCTTCAGCTAGTACAATTATTTCCTCATATCCATCCATGGGCGCTAAATTCCTTCACAAATAAAATTTGAACTTTTTAATTAAAAAAAAACAACTTGAAGAAATAATGTAGTTTCTAAATTACCTTTCCCTTTTCTGTTCTCTTTGGATTGCTTTTATGTTCCTTGCTATCACACTGGAGGACACTTTGTATAGCCATATGGATAATGGGGGTTCAAACAAGCTTTGCATTTTGTTTATTGTTAATGTTTGTTTCTTTATATGGTACATTTAAACCTATGACTTTTCGATCCCATTGCCTATATTCTGCTTGGGGAAAGATAAATTTGTTAGATGAAACTTATGGGAAATGGAACTACTTTTATTTATTTAGGTCAACTCTCTGTGGCACATCAAAAATCAGTGAAAAGCAAAAAATTTAGCCTAAATGTCAACATGAGGCCATCTAATATCCCTAGCAATCTTTTGTACAACATTTGGATTGATAACAGTCCTTATTTGCCATTGTCCTTAACATTGTGAAGTCATTTTTACTAACACCTATTATAAAGAACAGCACAGGAAGCTATTTGCAGTGCACTACCACAACAAACTTTATTGGGCCTATAGAACCCAGGAACAATGCTACATTTTCTTGAATGCCATCTATTTGCACATTTTTGGGTAACTAATTGTTTACACATATAGAGATATTAAGCACTCTTGTAACACCTCTTCTTATAATCAAAGCTGAATAATGTCAGTGTACCCCTTTGTAAAGTGAGTGTAACATGCTTCTAAATGAGAATGGAAGCAGTTTATACCCACTATGCATAGGTGTAAATTGCTACAAGATGTAACGCAATGGAAAATCGGGGTCTGTAGCTATTTGTGGGGAAAATAAACTCCACTAAAATAAACACAAATATAGTGCAACAAATTCTACATTTAGTAACACAGCTGCAACTCCCATTGACTTCTGGGAGCATAAATCTGTATTTTTATCAGTCAGGAAAGAAAAAAAGACAGCCATGAGAATCATGGGCAAACAGTAATAAACACAACAATTGTGGGAAACCATTGTATAATGAATGCAACAAGGGGGAAACTAGTAACCTAATGAATTGCACTAGATAAATATTTCTGTCTAATGAATATCCTTATTTAGCAAATGGAAATATGTAAGCATGTTATAGTTCTAGAATGTTACTTGCTTCCAGTGAAAGTTACATTAATATTGCATTACATTATTCACACTGTTATCCTGATAAAATGTTTTTCCATCTTGCTAAAACAGTGGGACTCGCAGGGGAGAGTAGTCGGGGTTTGTCTGTTAAATATACCATGCAACTAACCCAAAATTTAGGCTCTAATGTTACCTTGGATAGTATTAAATGAGTCTTTGAAATGGGGTCATAACTAACCAGACTTCTCTGCAGTAGAGCATCCATTGTTCTTATGGAGAACTTACAATATGTGGATATATTTCTTGTCCACCTGTGGGTTCTTTATCCTTTATGTACTGAGTCCTGGGTAGTTGGAGACTCCTCATGCTTTGGAAAAACAAGTAACATCTTTGTTTTATTTGTAGATAATACAATTGTGGTGGTTTGTATCACCAGCTGGCAATACGCTTGCAGCTTGACTGCACCAAATACCTTCTGAGGCAGAAATCTTGGAATATAGGCCAGGATTTTACCTTGACTCTATCAGCTGTGAATTCAGTTAATAACATGAACTGAAATTACCAGCATACACTGCTAGATGTGGCTGTAACAGCTCCCACCCTACTTTCTTAATTCCTCCACCACTCTTCAAAGGGTTGTAACTGGAATTTGTAGGGTGGTTGCCATTAAGAGATTGGCCTTTGCTAACAGTTACCACATGGTGGTATTGGAGATGCTACAGTTCTCTCCTATGTGTAGAAAAAGAAGTAATTGTGATAACTTTGTGGTGTTTGCTTGCATATACTGACACTTTAATGATGATCATTGATATACTTTCTCCTGAACTTGTCCTGAAGTATATGAGGAAAACATCCTGCTGTCAAAACCACACAGATCCAAATCTTAGGTTATGGTTACACAACACCAATATCAGCAAAAGCAGATTGCTATTTTATTATATAGAAGAACAAGTTACAGTGGACTTAAACTTATATTTTTGATGTGTTGCAATGTATAAATTGCAGATCTGACTATGCAGGGGTTCCCAAACTTGTTTCGCAGCTTGTTCAGGGTAAGCCCCTGGCGGGCTGCGAGACGCTTCGTTCCCGCAGCTCCCATTGGCTGGGAACGGTGAACTGCTGCCACTGGGAGCTGGGAGCGGCCGTACCTGCGGATGCTCAGGTTAACAAAGCGTCTCACAGCCCACCAGGGGCTTATCCTGAACAAGCCATGAACCAAGTTTGGGAACCCTTGGGTTATGGCAACCCTCTAGTTATGAAGTTCTGTGAAAAATGACTTTGCTAAGAAGGATCCACTATATTATGAAAAAACAGTGATCTGAACTGGGGTACAATACAAAAACAGATTGAGTACTTGAACACAGCAGTGCTTGTTTCCTGTTTCTTATGTGATCAGAATATTATCAGCGGTAGTTGATTGGCTTATGTTCCCATGTTCCTGGTTTGCATGTAAGTTTGGGTTTTGGTAAAATGAGCCTCGAAGGGAAACCTTGTTTTCCCATTTGTCTAACGGTCCAACTTCTGTCTCTTAGCACCGCCTGTTTAACCCTTCCCCCAGACCACTGTAGCTGGTCTCACTCTTAACCTGGAATTCCCTACATGGATCTCTGGGAAGCTAAGGGGTTGCCAGGCAATTATTGCCCTGCATATTTTTCAGTGGTACTGGGCAAGAATAAATCCAGAAAAATGTCTTTGGGGATGCCTCCTCCCTCCCAACTGGTGTAAGAACCAGAATGAAACTCTTTTGAGACAATGAGAAGGAACATATATTGCCCTATATTCCTTACCGCTAGATAGTTAGAGGACCCCTAAGAATCCACAAGCAATAACACACACAGGATACTTTAGACTTCTAACCATGGTGGGAGGATAAAGTCATCATATATCCCAGGGAATGTAAGTTTGGTGAATAGAATGTCTTCTGTACAAAGGCATGCACACAATAAATAATTAATACCCAGTTTGAATCAAACATTTGTTTTAAACACTTATTTACATATTTTATTTTGAAGGCTGGTGTCAGATCATGTGACACACAGCACTCTCATAATTATATTTGCAAGTCTGTTCTTGATGAAATTCATATTGGGATTAGGACTCTGATTCAGGAAAGCACTTACACTTGTGCTTAAGAGTTGTCCTGAATACAAATGTTGTTGTAAATTGAGGCCACTCCATAAACTTTAATGCAAACAATCAAAGCTTTGGGCCACAGTTCACTGCTCTTTATCACCATCTTCTTCATGTGGCTGATTTAGAACAACTACTGTAATTTTACATTTAGGTGGTTAATTATGGTAGCTTGAGTTGTTGCTGTTGTTGCTCTGAAGACTGTGAGATTGCTGTTTGGTCGCTGGGTTGATGGCATTGGTCATGACTGCCCACTTAACAGAGTGGGTCACATGAAGGCTACCATTTTCCACTCCTTTATCACCATTAGGAGTTGCAAACCCATGTACTGAAAAGTGTGTGTGCTGTTTCTATTTTAGTATTGGAAAGAACAATTATTTTTGAAAATGACATCTCAACAGTACTAGAAATCGTCCATGCTAGAGTTCACTGTCTGAAGACTTTCTTATAAAAAATAAAAGGAATCAGAAATAAAGTTAACTACTAGAAAAACACCCTTCCATAAAAAATTCTAATAGAAGTCAAAGGTATATTTAATGAATCTGCCTGACTTTTGGTGGGCCATACTGGCCCATGAGATACAGTAATACCTTTCCAGAAGCCTTTTATTTCTCTGAGGATTCTGTGTATAGATATGTGAAATTTAACTGATGTTTGAGCCAACTTAAATTGCATAACAAATTGAACACTTGTCATCAAACTGTGGAATACTGGTTATTATAAAGTCTAAGTTAAAAAATGGTGTGTTCAGGGATTCACATAGAAAGTAATATATCCAGGTTAAGAACTTAGGGCTCTATTCACAGGAAAATGGATTATGCAGACATAAGTCCCCCAAATGCACATTTCATTTTGCACAAGAGAGAGGCTGCATATGGTATTACTTTGTCACAAAGCAATTTCAGCAGATTTAGCACTCCGCAGTCGTAGCCACCATGTGGGGTTGAGACCACCGTGCAGATGAATTCAGTAAACAGTGGGATTGTGCATGGAATGCTAAATTAAATGAAGTGCCATATTATGAACCTCAAGCAGTTACTCACCCAACTGATTCTATTCAAGTCACAGGTGCTGCTCGGGTAAGTTGCTGCTCACCAATGTGAAAGAAGTTCATGAGCTGTCTCCACATTCTTATGTTATAATTCAGTGCCATGTGCTGAGACGGGACAGGTCTGGGAGAGGTTTGAACCTGAATGCTCATGAGTTTACGATGAATAGCTTGCTGACCAACTATTGGGATATTGCAAACACTATATTTTACTGCCAGTGCAAATTTATATTCCTGCTTTTGATACTCTTTTGAAGCAAATTGTAAATTGATCATTGAGCAGAAAACTCCTTTTTTTCCCCCTCCGTATTTGTATTTTCTTATTCTGTTTCTTTGAGCATTTCACACCTCTCAGTTCATGCATGATTAAACTATTTCATTAGTCAATATGCTAAACTACTCTAAAACACACCGAGATCAGTCAATAAGCATATTTCAACATATGTCCTGTAATATTAAAACCATATAGCCTTCGGTTAGGATAGAAGAACACATGTTTACAATTTCTCTGCTTGTTATAGTGTAACAATTTAGGTAAATTACAATTAATGAACACATGCTAAATTCAGGTGATTTTTTTTTTTTACAGCAGAATGCACTTCTGTTTTTCACCCAAGAAGTCCCTTGTGTTAAACAAACAAATTATATGCAGTACACAACTGTACCAGCTTTGAAGAACATTTGCACACTGGGGAAACTTAAAACAAAAGAGCACTTGTATAAACAGTAATTTACTTTGAACTGAGTTTTTGATATTACCCGTTTAATTGTTGAAGTTGTGGCTCATAAACTATCCTCTCGTCTCACTCAGCTTGTCCTCCTCTCTGATCCTGCAGTGACAGTATAATTCTGTGTTTATGATATGACACTTTATTGTCATAGAATCATAGGACTGGAAGGAACCGCGAGAGGTCATCTAGTCCAGTCCCCTGCACTCATGGCAGGACTAAGTATTATATGATATTATGATAATGGTTGTCACAGAATTTGCATTTTGATATATCAGCATGATATAAGAGTTTTTTTAATATTAGTGGCTATCTCTAACAATTGTCTAAATGGGCAAGGAAAGTGCTGAAAAATATGGTTTTAATGTTCAGGCATGATATAACTGAATGCTTTTTGCAGTAGGATAGTCTCTCTTTAAAGTTAGAAAATCTATCTAAACTTATTTTTCCAAATATCCTTTTAAGCATCAGATTAATTCTGTCGAGTTTCTAGGAAAATAAGGCCCTCATCCTACAAAGATGTATGAATGTGCTTAAGCACTTGTGTAAGTTGGTGCAGTATTGAGGAATAAGTCTTTAAGGAGCCTCCAGTGTTGTGATATTTATTAAAGATGCATCTACTGGAACATCATAACAATATCCTCCATAGAAACAATGAGCCATACAGATCTTTTCAAAAAACAGAGGATGCATGTACAAGGATATTCTAGGGAATAAGCAAGTCATTTTTTATACACCAGGTAAATGGCCTTTTAATTGCATTTGTGAAATGTTGCAATTCCATTTTCTTCTATGATTATTTTATACATTATCCAGTTATGCGTAAGTAGGTCATTAGTGTATGATATTGTTTTCCTTGGAAGTCATAGAGGACTTTGAGGTAGACCACAAGATTTGAGATTAGCTGTAACTGACCTTGAAAAGAAGTTATAATCGACATAACGACAGGCATTTTATTGAGTTTGCATATCATACACACTGACAGGGCCAGATTGCTCATAGTGTGAATCAATGTACCTCTTTTTATTTCAGGTATGCTATGCTGATTTACACCAGCTGAAGTTCTATGCCTAAATTTTAAAGCACATACTTCAGGTGTACAGCATAAAGTCTCAGTCCTCTCTCATATTTTCCTTCCGTGTCAAAAAAGGCTAATGTAACACTTATCTTTCTCATTACAATTTTGAAAACTGATTCATGCTTTAACATTTTTTCGATATTAGTCTTTGGTACAAAAATGGGACTTTAGAATTTTATAGCTAGAGCCACGTGTTCCATTATCTGGCCTTATCATTTGTATATATGTTGATTGCTCAGCCATTCTCCTCCTTCCTCACTGGCAGTGAAGGAATAGAAAACCAATCACACTTCAGAATATTGAAAAGGTCAAAGCACTATACTTTATAAAATGGATGTGGCAGTATAATTTTTGATATCTCATTTTCATGTCTAGCACAACATTAATCTTATTTCATGGGTTAACCACTTGAATAAGAATAGAAAGTGGAACAAAGTTGACACATTCCCCTTACAAATATTAGATGACTTTAAGAGGTTCACCTTGGACAATAAACCTTGGTTTTATTTTTTTCATTTAAAGTAGTTCAAAAGCTAGATAGCTGGAAATTCGATCCAGGATCCAGTTTGCCATCAAGTTAAAAACTGGATATTTTAACATATGTAACTTAAAAACAATAACAAACAAAACACCAACCAATCAAAAAACAAAACAAAAACAACCTTCAGTTGCAAATCTGAGGTAATATGCCAGTGATGTTGCTAATAGAAATTCTACAATTATAATCACTGGATGTGATTCAGATGTTTCTTTCTTGTTAGCAGCATGTAACTGTCTTTTTAAAAGTAGGCTTTTGCTCTCTTTAATTCTCAGAAGTAAGCTCGATCTTTTAAATATGAACTATAAAATGTGATGATGGTTATGTCTCTTTTGAACTTGACAAATCATGATTTTAAAAAACGGTCTTTTTATGTTCCTCCATCTCCCCCCTTCAGGTAGTCCCAAGTAGTGGATATATCTCATCTAAATCTGTTGAAACTCAGCCAAAGGTCACTCCTGTGAGGAAGTGATACAAGATTAATGTGTCAGTAATTGCTCATCACTAGCTGACATGAGAAATTGCTGGACTGACGGAGAGCTGGCAGATGAGCCTCCAGCTAAAGGAGCTTTTAGCTAAAAGGGATTAGGCTAGGACTAAGCCTTGGAAGCCTTTGACTATGCCAGCCTGAGAGAGAACTAAAAACACACATCCTTTGTGTGCATTTGCATATGATTTCTCCTAAAGCCAAACTTATTTTGAGTTCAAGTTCTTAAGGATATTTCTATTGAAGAAAGCTTAGACCAATGAAGTTTCCCTGTGAATGAGTACCTGAGTTCAATTGGCTGTCCGTTACCTGCCATATTAAAAGGAATTATTGATCTTCCTGAACTCAAGCTGTCAATTAGCTTGTTGTCATAGCAGCATCATTGCTTTGGGAGCAAAGGTGCAGGTGAAACTGTTCATGGGCTTTTTTTATCTTAAAATATAAATTTTATTCTAAGTATGATGATCCTCCTATGCCATACCCAGTATCACTTGTGAATGTATCCATCAATTGATTAGGCAACAGCTCTTCAGTTGCTGCCCTTACACTCTGTTTATGACTGAGATAGCACAAGACAATGAATGGATGAGGGCATATCTCCTAATCTGGATTTTCTGTTGGTATTATTGTGCATGGAACATGAAACTATCAGGCAATAAAAATAAAATTATAGCAGAAAATGGCTAGACGTGCATATATTAAAACATTGTTAGAGTCCAGGAGCCATAAAATGGTGACATGTCATTTGTTATGCTTTATATTTTAAGAGCTACAGTATGTTACTTATGGTTCTATTAATAATAAAAATAATACTTACAGCACGACATGGTCAAAATCTATTATAAACCTTAGCTAATTAATCCTCCCCACATCCTCCTTCTTGAGCAGGAAAGAGGCAGTGGAAACTGGTCATGCGAGGTAAGTAAGCAAGCATTTTACAGAAGGGAAAACTGAATCAGGTACAGTTACTTGCATAAGGTCACGCAGAAGTCAGTGCAACAGAGCTGGGATTAAAACTAAGTAGTTGCTGAATCCTAACCCTATACTTTCTTCATGCCTCTGTCATTGCTGGTATGTATCCAAAACAAGGGAAAGGTCATTAGGATGTTACTTTCTATTTTATACACAATCTAAAAGTTTGTAAGTCATGACAAAATAAAACATGTACTTAACACGAGAAGGTTTATGTAGGGGAACAAATGACATACATGACATCTTGATAGAGATTAAACATATCATAGCCGTGATTGCATGTAATAATTCCTATTAAATGTCTGATCATAGTTTGAGACTTGCTCTCAATTTAAACTGCATTTAATTACTGGTAAATGGATTAAATGATCTGAAATGATAAAATGTGACATTATAAATTTTGTTGCTTAAACTGGACATATGGATTAAACAAAGCAACTGCTTAACTGAACAGGCAAATATGATTTCTTCAAACATGAGTCCCCATGACTGCTAATTAAGTTAGAAATGAGACCCATTTTTTTTCAATGGGTCCCCTGAGTTCAGATCTCTGAAAAATACTTCTAAAGAGACAGATGCTATTGGTCCCAAAGAATTATTCATAACTGTATGCCCCTGAAAGGTGTATGATAGAGTTTATAAAGAAAGCTGTCTGTGTATATACAAACTCAGTCTACTATTGTCAGTAGTATTATTCACTGAGCACCAGAAGTGCATTAGGTGCTCTACAAACACAGATGAAGACCCAAGGCTTTAGAAATAATACATTACATACACATGATATATCTGATAATAGAGAATTGGTATAGATCTTTCCCCTTTTCATGGATTATTGTTGAAAGGCTGGGTGGAACTAGTGCTTTTAATCCAGGGACTTGAATGAGGAGGTAGTGGTAGTTTGGTGCACACAGTGGCAGAGATTTCTGACCATATAAACAATATGAATCTCACAGAACTCATTGTTGTTCAAGAGACATCCACCACCAGTTTAATTCCAAGTTATCCTTTCCAGTGCTTGACATGCAGCACTTGACATGCACACGACCACAGAAAAAAGTAGGTCATCTGAGAAAATATTTTCTATGGCCATATAGGCTGGACTCCCAAGAAACTGACTTAAAAAGCTTGATGATCTTGAACAATGACTAGATCTGGTTGAATAATTTCATTGCCAATATGTTATCTGATAAATGTAACCTTGTTTCCGGTTATTTGTCCTCAATAGACCTTGTTTTGAATTTATTTGAGTAATTTGTTCAAGCACATTTCAGTCTCTAGATTGCATATGAGCTGTCCCTTTTGGCTTTTTTTTTTTTTTTTTTTTTTTTGCTATGTATTATCCATAGACTATCAGTTGCCTAAGTCACATGATATTGTTAGGATGAAAGAATAGTTTTTAGAAAGAGAATAACAAATTGTGAATGACAAATATGCCTTGTTCACATGCAGATATAGATATTTTCATGAAGAGCCTTGCTCCAAAACTTGTTTGTGAGTGACATTACAACCATCATTTTTTAACATACAAAAACGGTGAAACCAAATAACCATTTACAATTCAGTTGAATGTTCCTGAACATCTGAAGTGCTGAAAAGTAGGCAAAAGGCCTGGAATGGGAATAAGGTTGGTTGATGTAGAACCTGTAGGGAGCAGAAAAGGGCAAGGAAGAACATGGAAGATGGAGAGGGTGGGCATGAAAGGTGTACCTGGTTTTGATTGGTATGACTTAGGAGGCTAGAGCCAGGTGAATAGCTGATTTTTTCCCCCTTGGCAGTCCTAAAAAACTGAAATAAAAAATTGGTTTGACCCTAACTGAATCTGGAATTTTTCAATATTTTTGGCAAATTGAAAGTCCATTTCAGATGAGTGCTCTAATCACTGAGCTAAATGTTAATAAAGGGGGCATTTCTTCCTCCTCAGATTCCAGCCATTTTTTGAATGGTGCCTAAGTCCCCTTCTGAACTGACCTTAAAAAAATTATTATTTGCCAAATATTTTTGGCCAAAAGTGTGTAAAAATATTAATAATTTTGGGTCAATCAAAACTGAATTTTTGGTTAATAAACTACTAGTCTGAAAACATTTGTACAGCTCTACTAGTAGCTGAAATGAAGACACAAAGGAAAATGTTGCGATGAAACGGGGATCCATGAGAAAAACGAGGTAGGGGTACAGAGTTGAGGAGAAGAAGAAAAACTTTTTTAAAAGGAGGACATGGAGTCAGGAGATGCAGGAAAGGGGTGGGGAACAGAAGAGGTGATGATGCAGGGAGCAGTTAGGGTCGGGAGAGGGATGGACATGTAGCAAGATCTTGAAGGAGTGTAAGTGCAGGCAGTGCAGTGCAGGATTATAGGAAACTTGGCTAGTGTGAAAGTGAAGGAGCAGAGAGAAATGAGGTAACTGTGGGGGCAAAGGTAAAAAATAGTAGTCAGGCCAGATGGCAACTGATCATTATGAGGAGTAGGAAAGTAACAAACAATTCTTCAGAAAGACAGCAGTAAACAAAGTGGTAAATAATGGTATGACAAGTAATAAGGCAGCAGTCAATGTGGAAGATAAAAGACAAACACTCTGGTGGATAAAAAGGCAGCAGTCAATATGGGAGATGAAAACCAATTAACATGGCAGGTAATAAGGCAGAAATCAATATGGCAGAAAAAAGCAAGTAATTTGACAAGTAATAAGGTAGCAGGCAGTACGGCAGATGAAAGACACACAGCTGATCTCATTGAACTCTGATAGATTGTACCGTTTACTTCAGTTGGAACAGGCTCTGTCTCGGTATGGCAAAACTTGTTAAGAATGGCTACTGACAGATAGCTACTAAAAGAAGGAAACTATAGTAGAATGTTAATTGATGTCCCAAGGATAGCCCTCTGCATTCCTGGTGTCTGGCTGGGTGATGAGCCATGTAGTGTTCTTCTGGGCCCCTCTTGGGGGGGGGGGGGGGGCAGCAGCCCATCAAAGGAATGAACTGAAAAGTAATTGATATCTTAAAAGCTATTGCCCAGAAGCTGCTCATGTACTAATAGATGGATAGTTAGCCCAGTGATTAGATAAATACAATAGAGATATGGAGGAATGGGTGGCTCAGCCAATTGATTAAGGCTGTGTAAAATTAGTGACAGATGTGAAAAGAAATGGAAAATTTTTCACTAAAACATGTGACATTTACTTTCAATAGATTTCACACATCTCAAATGTTGTGTGTCTCTGTCAGAAGTTCAACAAATTACTCATTTTTTAGTTCATATGAAATGGAAAAACTTAAATTTTGAGTTGTGCACTTCTTGCTCATCCCTGTAAATACACAGCCTCTGCAAAGCTTAAAGTTAATCCAGGTCCGTAGGGGAATTTGTCAATATCTCATGAATATCCAGTTCCCTTTTTATGTGAAACTCACGGAATTGAAGTGTGTGTGTGTGCATCCCACTCTTCAGATATGCTGTGTCATCTTAGATTGTGGTAGGGGCTGTGTCTTCCTATGCTTCTATAGTGCTTAGTATAGTGGAGCCCAATAGTGACTGGGAGTCTCTCTGGCAGAGACTGAATGGGGATGAACTCTTTTCTGATCATCAAGTATTTGGACATCATGGTTAATATACACTCGTGGGGCCATGTGGGGAAGTTTGTACTGTCACTATTCCTGCCTCTATTGTATCAGTTTTGTGGAATACAGAACAAAAGTCTCCAGAACACCAGGTATTTCTGTACAGATGAGCTACATTCTATTTTGAGGAGCTCAGCTGGGTGAAGAATGGAAAAATGTATTAGAGAATATGGTAGCTAAATCCAATTTGTGATTTTTATCCAGCTGTGTTTTACTTTTTTTATATTGGCTTTTCCACAGACATTAAAGCAACTGTTTTTTGTTCATATAAATGTTTGGGGAAGAGCTGATACAAAAGTGAATACAGATATATTTACACAAACTAATATGTATGTGCATAAACAAGGATTTTGTAAGTACTTGCTCAGATATCCTATGTATACTATGCATCCAATTATTTGGTGGGAATTTGACAAGAGAAATGAAAAGTGAAATATGCTAGATTGCTAATATCTGTCCTATGTTATTCCTTCTCTCACTCAGGAAAGAAGGAAGCTATTTTTAAATCTGGGCCCCACACATATAGCCAAATGTAATGTTTGTTCTTCTACAAAAAGATCAGGAAAATAATTGAAATGTGCCAACATTTCCTTAACTCCTGTGTCTCTGTCCCTAAAGTACTCCTCACATCTGTCCATTAAATGCAACATAGTAATATCTTCAGGGATTTCTCATTATTTATAATATTATTTGTATTCAGCTGAAGCTGTAGCTGTGGGCAGTTTTCATTAGGAGGAAAGTGATTATAAGTCAGGTATTTCTGTAGTACAATCTGTTTTATTTTCAAAGAATATACAAAAAGTCCTGTTTCCTTTAACACAGCAGAAACAAACAGGAGGTATTTTTCTTGTTCAGGAATCCAAATCTTCCTTTTCAGTGAGTACTGTGCCCCAAACTAGTACTGTAACTTGGCTTCCTTCCAGAGCCACACTTACCAGTGCTTCTCTTGCTTTCTGTCTCTTAAGCATACAGACACACAGCTGCAACCAGTCAATCTTCAGCTCCTGCATTTGCAGCCAGTTGGCTGAGAAATCCTTCCATCACACAGCTTTGCTTCTGATTAGCCTAGCCATGTTGCCCAAGCATTGGGCTGTGGCTTCTATTGTTTCAGCTACCTCTATTCAAAGGGGCATTTAATTGCTCCTTCCACATAGCCTGATGGGTGGCTTAGTATACCCATCAGCTCAATCACAGACTGGGTTAGATGGCAGTCATTAATGTCTTTGAACATAATGTTTAGGTCAGTCAATCAGGAAATGGCTATTCTACGCTGTGATTTAAGTGACCAAATCATATAGCCATTATTCCAAACATTGAAAACACTAAGCAGTGCTTGGATTGAAGACTTGTAGAAAAACTCATTAACCCAAGCACATTTGAACAACTGAAAACCACATACAGATTCAAGAAAGCATGACCGGAGTTAATGAACAGGAAACAAAGGGTGAAAGCCAATGAATAAGTTGTTTGCAACACATTGTTCAACTATCTCTGCTTAAGAGCAAGGCTTAGTTGGTTATGCTATATTATTTTAGATTTTTATATAGATTAGATATAGTGGCCTTTAGTGTGAGGGACAGTTTTAGCTCTATAATGTGTGTGTTGCTGATGAGAAAATGCTACCATTGCGTTACGTGTAATATAGTTAACAAATGTCACTTAATTATGTAATGGTGGTGTCATTTTGCATCCCATTGAATGGAAAAGTACAGTCTTGACGTCCCTCTAATAAAAGAGAGAGAAATGAAAACTAGGTTACTTACATAATTAAGTAAGTTAGTAACTGCTATGTAAAAATGCCCTAATTCATGCAAGAACAGAGTTTTACTGGCCCCTGTTCAGAAAATGACAAGGTGCCAAAAAAGCATTTTCTGCAATTTACTCAGTATCCTGTTTTTTTCCCCCTTTTTAAAAGTACAGTATATATTCCATCGCCAAGGAGTAAATGAGAATGCAGTGTGTGCTATTCAGAACTGTCAGGTGTGAAAAAATATTTCTACAATTCACAATTGCTTCTTATAGTCACTTTCATTTTGAGTTTCTAAAATAGTAAGTGTCTATATTGATCCATCAAATTTGATGGTTAACAAAGAAAATGTACAGCATTGCAACTTCCTCACTTCCTCTTTTGTCTAACAGTTTTTGGTCTTGTAATGATCATTTGATGGAAAAAAGGAGAGACCGAGCCAATGGTGCTGTTTGCTAATGTCACTAGTTTATTTAGAAGAATAGTGCTCACAGAAGAGAGAACATACAATTCTTGTACTAGACACGAGGCTTTAAAAATGACATTTTTGTAGTATAGGTGGGAACTAACCAGTCTCTTATCACTCAACGTTGATCCTATTGGAATGGCTGTAGTGAATATTGGTTGTGACATACTTTTGTGATTTTTTTTTTCCCTTGTCATTAAAATTATTTTTGATAACGTTCTCCACACCACAGTCATGACAGTGGGCTGTGGGACAGGCTATCACTATATATTTAACAAAGACAACATAAACAAGTAGAAAGTTGCAGACAAGACTGTTATTATCTTATGAAGTTAAAGTGACATAAAAAATGTGTCCGGATATTGTCATTACCTATATTACTCAATTTCAGAACCATATAGCACCATAGTTAGTTTTTCCTTTCCATTATCTTCCCCTTCATTGTTTCATTCTTTCTCAGTAAATCACATAGCCAACTGGATAAACTGTCGCTTAAACACAAGCCTTTCTCCCTAGACAAACTCCTTCTTTCATTTACGTACATGTGAACATCACATCAGATGGCAGAACTAGTTAATGAGAGTTTCCAGTAGGAATTAGAAATATTACAGCTGAGAGAACTTAGCAATGTTCTTGCTCAGTTTAAGGACATCTATCCTTTGTTACTCAAATACTCCTTTGTTTCTTGTGCACATCTTTATGCTTGTCTTGTCTTTCATTGTGTAATGAGCACACAGAACTTGAGTGATTTGTTTAGACCTACATATATTAAAAATCTATTAACTGCTTTGAGTCAAACAATAATTATATTTTTTCTAATATTGACTAAGGTTATTTTCAGCATGTTGGCTTTTGCACCATTGTAAAGTGATTGTGTAGTTAATAATTAATTAGTAACAAATTATTCACAATGTCATGCTTTATATTTTAAACACATGCTAATTTAAGAAAAATGTGTGGATTGCATCAAATATTTTTCATGTGATTTTTTTTCTAAATGTTCAGCTCAAATCAATTAAACATACGTGAACGATAAAATATGTATTTATTAAGATGTTTTCTTAAGACACTGAGTTAGAATAAACATATACTAGTCTAGGTAGTCTGGTTGCTATTCTTATAACTGACTGGTAAACCCTTCAGATTTTTATCAGTAGATGGATGGTTCACGCATGAAATTTATTGTAGTTTCCAGATGCTGACTTTCTGAGTTATTCAGGATTAGTCTTAGGAAGAGCTGCTCAGGGTTTCAAGGAATCAGTAATACTTTTATCTAATGGTATAATGGATTAAGTTCCTAATATGGATTGGGATGATCCAGCAGTTAGGCATAAACAGAATAGTTTAAGTTCAGTTATAGGTCTGGGTTGGCTTTGAGACAATACAAACAAGTCTGAGTTAATCATTCCCCCTTGATGGTGTTACCAGCTTTGCCCGTTACTTTGGGGTATGCTAATTTATTAGGGTTACTCTTTTGGGGGAGGGGGTTTCTGTACTTCTGTCAATGTATTGCTTGTGTCACTTGTGTTCTCATACGAAGCTCTGCTTCTTCCTGCTGCAAATTTCCTCCCGATGGAGCTATCCTGCAGGACCTAGGTTCCCTAGAGCTGGGTTCTTCCAGCCCCAGAATCAGATGAACGAACACACACACACACACACACACACACATTAACAGAGCGTGAATGAGAGGACTGGGTTAATCAGCACTTCCAAGCTGACCCTTTATATGTCCCTGGATCAGTAGGCTGGGTCGAGCAGCATTTCCAAACCGCCACCCTAATAGGCCCTTGGATTCAGTAGGCTGGGTCAAACAGCACTTCTAAGCTGCTACCCTCACATGTCCCAGGTTCAGCATGTCCCTATCCCCCCTTTCACATTACAATTGTTCTGGTAGTAACCCACCTGATGAGCAAACCCCACTGGATTTTTGGGCATTGCAGGGATCTTTTAGCTTAGGTACGAGGAGCATTGCTGGGGAGCGAATGAGAAAACCAAAAAACACCCATGAGGGGGAAAGAGAGTAAGAGAAGCAACCGGCTTAATCATGTAAGTTATTTATTTCCAGGTGGTAACCATAGGAGAGCCAAACAAACAAAACAGTTTATATTAAATCTAACTTAAATTTGATTATAAAAGTCAGGTTTAGAAAACTATAACAGATCACACAAGTCAGGGTGAGAGAGAGAGCTAGGTTCTCACCACTCCGTGAATCTTGAATCGATCAGGTCCCAGGTGGTGGGGGTAGCTGAGGGTCCAGAGTTCTGAAGTCAGGCAGACCCCCCAGCACGAACAGTCAGGAGAAGATGAAGTCCCAATGGAACTGATGCAGCTTTTGGATCCAGGCATGAGAACACTTAGTTGAGCATGGGTAGGGGTTTTTGTAGAGAAACAAACAAATCTAGTGTTCTTCCTTGAGCCATTGTTATGTGTAAACTGATGGCTCAAGTGAGTATACCAAAGTTGTTTTGTTCAGGTTAGACCATGGGAGCTGATCATCCCTGGCTATGGGCTATGCTCCTTGGAGGGAGCTCACAATGCAATTAGGGAGCTTAACTATCTTGGATACCAATAAAGGATTTATTACTAGAATTGGTCTGATAACTACTGAGCTGGGTGTGTGCAGGTGTGGGATCATTAACATCTGGAGCAGAGATTCCCCCATCATGCAGTGCTTCCCTGGTCCCAGAGTTCCGTGTGGTTCTTGCATTTGAATCTCTGTTCCCCATTTTGTATGCTAATGGAGATGCCTCCTTGTCCCATTTTCGATGCAAATTAGGCTAGGGGAGTTTCCTTAATCCTGTCACCCTTATTCCAGGTGCTTAGGTGCATCTCCCACTGCCTTTTCATTGCTTTTTGTGAGTCTTTCTTCTAATCAGTTTTGGTTCAAGCAGAGGCTGGGGGTGGGGGGAAGTCTTTCCTCAATCAGACAGGCTGGGTACTGCACCCTGGTTCCCCAAGAACACAGAGCTGCTAGGTAACAATGGTTTATTGCTGTGTACCTGATAAAATTGTGTCTGAGACAAAAGTGTAGGATTTCACTTTTCAATTGTCTTTTCGCAGAAAACTTAATCAGGGTATATTACTGAACAATTAACAAATGGTCTACTGAGAGAATTTTGATGTTGGAAGATTTACATTAGTGCTAATTTTCTGAGAAAATAAGACACAAAATCATACTGGAAACACTGTCTGTCACATGCTTTCCTTAATTTTATTCAGGATGGGCTGAGCCTTTTTGATAAAGTTCCTTTGTCTCAATAAATCTGGGTACATTAATTTGGTTGGTATCTTACTGACAACATTCCACTTATCTAGCATGTCTTGATGTGATTAGCGCTGCAGACACTTACTGAAGAAACTGAAAGGTTTCCCACTGCTTCAGAAAGTTCATCTGGGTCATAATATCTTTCTTCACTCCTGATACCACAGGCAAGTATTTTAGTTGGCTGCTTATTGAGAGAGGCAACACTTTCTCCTGCATGTGAAGGAGAAAAAGAAACAAAATGAATAGCTAGATTGTGACTTTGAAGTGACATCCTACGGAGGGAACAGTGCAGAGGGCCACTGCCTCAAGAGGAGCACTGGAAAAAGTGTGTATGGGTGAGATGCAATCTCTGCTGGGGTGTGCTCCTTCCACAAGGCAGGGTGAGCAAATTGATCACGCTCTTTTCTGATATCCATGTGTAGGGGATGGGTGGAGTCATGGCTCTGCCTCTTCCCCACATAAACCCACTCACTTATTGGTACCTTTTTTTGCAGAGCAGGGGGGAGTACAGAAAACACCATTGGGTGTGGCCCTTGTACAGCTGTGGAAGGCAGAAAAAGCTGCTTGCTTACCCCTTACAGGGACTGAACGCAACCTAGTCCCAAATATTTGAGTTTAGGAGTCAGGAAGAGGGTTTTGCCTATAAGTCATTTCTCCCTGCTGAGGCTGCACTGTGAGGACACCGGAGGAAAGGAAAAATAAAAAAACCTAAAAGTTTCAGTACATACATATTATTCAATGGTTTCATTTTCAGGATAATTTTTCTTTCTATTTAAATGGCTGGGTTTCAGGTGCTTTTTCTGGCTGCATGCTGAGCTCACCCCATTCTCTGTTTCCACCTACAGAGCATTATTCAGCCAGTAGCCCAGAATACCACTGTGCGCTAGGAGGGGTGGGGTTTTTCAATTCTCTTTTCCTGTTCAGATATTTTACAGCTAGTTGCAAAGGTGCACCAAGTTCTCCCTTCCTAGAAGTAAAATTTCCTTTGTTTCCTTCCTTGGAACAAAATGAAAGGGATTATGTTTTTTTATTGGTTGCTCAGTTTTGTCTAGGTACATTGCACATACATTTCATGGGGAACATCACACTAAAATAAGATGCCTCTACAAGTTAAATAATTAACTTTATTCTTCTAATTTGTTTTTCATTATGTGAGGATTTACACTTCTATTCATGTTCATGTGTTTTCCATCTTTATGGACTGCCACTTCACAGGCCTCACAGTTCTTCAGATCAATCTGAAAAATGTCATATAAAATAATAAGAGGAATAGGGTCAATTTCAGAAGAGGAAATTTTGGCAGGTATGAGTATTTCTTAAGGTCTGAGTTATAATTGCAAAATTAGATGATTTAGAGTCTCATATTGGCAAACCCAAAGACCCATGCTCATTTGCATGCAGTAATATTTTTAACGTGCTTTTGGTCTTTCAAGTTTGCATAATTCTCATGGCTGTGCAGGTTTTCTAAGCCATCCAACAAATCCAGTTTGGAAGGAAATAGAGCAAAACCAGAGGTGGCAGTATCTGGTGAAACAGGAGCACTGATGATTGAAAGAACACATTCTGAACAGCAGCCTATTATGTGTGGCTGTGTCAATGTGGATTTAGCCTGTCAGACTCCTGAATAGCTCTTACATTTCACTTTCTCCAATCGTAGCTCAACAGACTCAAACCAGACACAGAAGCATTTAAATAAGAACAAAAGAATTTGCTACCTGTGTGAAATAGACAGTGATCCTCTGTACAGTTTCAAATGGACAGATATCTACATTATAAAAATCACTACCCCTCTTATGGGTAGTGTCAGCAGAATAACCAAGGTTATGTGTATGCAGTGTAGTTGCAGTCATGTCAGTCTGAGGATATTAGAGAGACAAGCTGGGTGAGGTAATATCTCTAATTTGCCTCCTGTTGGAGAAACAGACAAGCTTTTGAGCTATGCAGATTCTTCAGCTAAGATCCAACAGATAGTTTAGCATAAGTAGTTAACACACATTCTAAGGGACCATTCAAGGTGAAGTGTCCTGTTAATACCCCTATCCTCAAAAGACTAAAAAGGAGGTTAAGTGGGTTACAGATTGTTTGTTTTAATAAGCCATAAATCCAGTGTCTTTATTAAGACCATGATTTTTAGTGTCTAGGAACGTTACAAATTTAAGCTCCCAGTCTCGTCTTTTGAAAGTGGTGTTGTGCAGGTTTCCTTTGATAGGTCAGATATAGAGTGATCACTTCATCATTTTCCTGTGAGTTCATTCGAGTGTAGTGATTGTCTGGTTTCACCCATGTAGTTATTGTTGGGGTTTAGTACACTGGATGAGGTACATCACATATTGTGATAGGCGTGTATAGGACCCAGGGGTCTTGAAAGATGTGTTGTGGAGGGTATTGATCATTGTAGCAGTGAGGATATGTCTGCAAGTTTTGCATCTGTTCTGTCAAGGTCTGGTGCCCCTTTGAGTTGGTGTGCCCTGGTCTGTGGGTAGCTTGCTTCTGATGAGTTTGGAGAAGTTGTGTGTGAGGGTTGAAGCTCAGAAATGGGAATTCGATTTCTTTCACAATGAGGTCTCCATCATGTATGGGTTGTAGTTATTTGATGTATCCCATGTGAGTTCCAGTGTAGGGTGGTAGATGACAACTAGGAGTTTGTGGTAGGGGAGGTGGGGGTGGTATTTCTGTATTGAAGTAGCTTTTCTTGGGGTATTTGGATGGCCCATTCCATGATGCAATCTAATTCTCCGGTTGAATGTCCTTGTCTGGTGAAGGTGGTTTTGAGTGTGTTCACATGTATATCCTGGACTTGCTCCTCATATTCTGTGGTATCTGAGTGCCTGGCTGGGGTGGCTACAGGCTCGGCTCTATAAGATAGGTATAGTGATCCAGGGGTTTCTTGTATGTAGTTGTCTGTAGGGTTCCATTGTTGAAGCTGATTGTGGTGTCCAGGATGTTGATGCTAGTGTGGGAGTATTCCAGAGAGAGTTTAATGGATGGGTGGTTGTGGTCGAAATCTGTGGTTTAAGCTGTCCATCCATAGGATGAAAATATTGTCAATAGATCTCATGGTGCATTTGTCCAGAAATACTGCTTCAGTGTGGCCCTGAAGAGGTTGGCATATTGGGGAGCCTCCTGGTACCCAGGGTTGTTTCCTTTGGGTTGGACAGAGTGTTTGCTTGTTGAATGTAAAATTGTTTGATGTGATTGGGGATGAATGTTTGAGGTGGATATCTGAGGGTTGTCCATTGTCTTGTAAATAATGATGGCATAGTTGACTGCCTCAAATGTGAGGGTTGTTAGTGTATAGGAAAGTGAAAAAGTTTATGTGGGTGTACAAAGTGAACTACCCTCTCTCCCAACTGTATGTACTATTACTGATATGAAAGAGGCATTAATTGGCCACCATTAGAGATCTTGGATGGTAAACTGATCACAGACCTCTGTGAAGAGGTGTCTAAAGCACTTTGCTTTGTGCCTTACAGCAGGAGGAGCTAGACCCCTCTTGTAGTATAAAACAGCTGCGCTCCAAGGAGGGGGCTCACACCTAGAGTTACCAGGGAGATCATGGGGTCCACAGTGCAAGTATGGAGCTAACAGGTTTCCTAGGTTTCAAACTAAGGGAAATGGAACAAAGTTCTAAACTTGAGATGTTTATGAACAGGATAATATAATGGCTGTGATAGCAAGAGACTGGACTCGGTGACCCAGAAAATCCCTTCCAGTCCTGTGTTCCTCTATTAAGCAGTTTAGAGATCAAGTTTGGTGCATCCCCTGGAAGGACCCAGTTTGCATTGGGCAGTGAGTCTGTGTGAGTACTTGGAGAGAGGTAGAGGCTAAGAATAGTTGCTTTTTGGGTAGAGTTAGTTGAATATTAGAATTTCTGTCCTCTGGGAAACTGATATTTCAAACTTGCTTTCTACTGACTAGAGATGAAAAGTCCAAGTTTTTCACAGAATGGAAACTTCTGAACAATGTCAATTTGACATTTCCAAGAGAAGGAAGGAAAAGTTTTTTGGGATTCCCAAATAAAAGTGTTTGATAATACTCTTGAATTAAGCTGGAACATTTTGTTTGAGCTTGGCTGACATTAATCCATGTCCCCCTAAACTGCCACATTACCTCCTGGGAGTTGTAGTTCAGACAGGGACCCCAGGCCCTGGAGGAGGAGGATGGGGGGGCCTGAGACACCCAAACTACAACTCCTCATAAGGCACAACAGCTCAGGCAGACACTGATTAGTGTTGAACTGACCCAACTACAAAGAAGTATTTTATTTCAATTTTCTTAGAAAAATCAATTTTTTGGCAAAATCAAAATTATACTATGCAAAACTTCATAGATTCAAAGGCCAGAAATGACCACTTTGATCATCTAGTCTGATCATCTATAACACAGGCCATAGGACTTCCCCATAATGATTCCTAGAGCATATCTTTTAGAAACCCATCAACTCTTGGTTTCAAAATTGCCAGTGATAGAGAATCAACCATGACCCTTCTTCCCATGGGTAATTACCCTTACTGTTAAAAATGTTACATTTACTCATTTCCAGTCTGAATTTGTCTAGCTTCAACTTCCAGCTATTGATTTATGTTGAACCTTTCTCAGGTAGACTGAAGAGCCCAGTATCAACTATTTTGTTCCCCATTTAGGTACTTACATATTGTGATCACGTCACTGCGTAAGCTCCTATTTGTTCATCTAAATAGAATGAACATCTTGAGTCTATTACTATAAGGCATGTTTCTAATTTTTTAATCATTCTCATGGCTCTTCTCTGAACCCTCTCCAATTTATCAACATTCTTCTTCGAATTTTGGAGATCAGAACTGGATACAATCACACCAGTGCCACTTAGAAAGGTAAAATAACCTCTCTACTCCTATTCTAGATTCCCCTGTTTATGCATCTAAGGGTTTCATTGGCCATTTTGGCCACAATATTGCACTGAGAGCTCATGTTCAGCTGTTCGTGCCACAATCCCAAAATCTTTTCAAGTCATTGCTGTCCAGGCTAGAGTGATACCCTCTGATACCCATCCTTGTAGTATCAGAGGGGTAGCCGTGTTAGTCTGGATCTGTAGAAGCGACAAAGGGTCCTGTGGCACCTTATAGACTAACAGAGGTATTGAAGCATAAGCTTTCGTGGGTGAATACCCACTTCTTCGGATGCAAGCAGTGGAAATGTCCAGGGTCAGATATAAATGTGCAGGGAAGATTCAGGCTAGAGATAACGAGGTAAGCTTAATCAGGGAGGGTGAGGCCCTCTTCTAGCAGTTAGGTGTGAACACCAAGGGAGGAGAAACTGCTTTTGTAGTTGGCTAGCCATTCATAGTCTTTGTTTAGTCCTGAGCTGATGGTGTCAAATTTGCAAATGAACTGAAGCTCTACAGTTTCTCTTTGGAGTCTGGTCCTGAAGTTTTTTTGCTGCAGGATGGCTACCTTTAAGTCTGCAATTGTGTGTCCAGGGAGGCTGAAGTGTTCTCCTACAGGCTTTTGTATATTGCCATTCCTTATATCTGATTTGTGTCCATTTATCCTTTTGCGTAAGGACTGTCCAGTTTGACCGATGTACATAGCAGAGGGGCATTGCTGGCATATTATGGCATATATTACATTGGTGGATGTGCAGGTGAATGAACCGGTGATGGTGTGGCTGATCTGGTTAGGTCCTGTGATGGTGTTCCTGGTGTAGATATGTGGGCAAAATTGGCATCGAGGTTTGTTGCATGGCTTGGTTCCTGAGTTAGAGTTATTATGGTGCGGTGTGTAGTTGCTGGTGAGAATATGCTTCAGGTTGGCGGGTTGTCTGTGGGCGAGGACTGGCCTGCCTCCCAAGGCCTGTGAACGTGAGGGATCGTTGTTCAGGATGGGTTGTAGATCACTGATGATCCGTTGGAGAGGTTTTAGCTGAGGACTGTAAGTGATGGCCAGAGGAGTTCTGTTGGTTTCTTTCTTCGGTTTGTCTTGCAGCAGGAGGCTTCTGGGTACACGTCTGGCCCTGTTGATCTGTTTTCTTATTTCCTCATGTGGGTAGCGTAGTTTTGAGAATGCTTGGTGAAGATCTTGTAGGTGTTGGTCTCTGTCAGAGGGGTTGGAGCAAATACGGTTGTACCTCAGTGCTTGGCTGTAGACAATGGATCGTGTGGTGTGTCCGGGATGGAAGCTGGAGGCATGTAGGTAGGCATAGCGGTCAGTGGGTTTTCGGTATAGGGTGGTATTAGTGTGACCATCCCTTATTTGCACCGTGGTGTCTAGGGAGTGGACTTCCCGTGTAGACTGGTCCAGGCTGAGGTTGATGGTGGGGTGGAAGCTGTTGAAATCGTGGTGGAATTCTTCCAGAGTTTCTTTCCCATGGGTCCAGATGATGAAGGTGTCATCAATGTAGCGTAGATAGAGAAGGGGCGTGAGTGGACAAGAACTGAGGAAGCGTTGTTCAAGATCAGCCATACAAATGTTGGCATATTGTGGGGCCATGCGGGTGCCCATAGCGGTGCCGCTGGTCTGGAGGTATATATTGTCACCAAATTTGAAATAATTGTGCGTGAGGATAAAATCACAGAGTTCAGCAACCAGTTGTTTCTGAAGAGGGCCTCACCCTCCCTGATTAAGCTTACCTCATTATCTCTAGCCTGAATCTTCCCTGCACATTTATATCTGCCCCTGGACATTTCCACTGCTTGCATCCGAAGAAGTGGGTATTCACCCACGAAAGCTTATGCTTCAATACCTCTGTTAGTCTATAAGGTGCCACAGGACTCTTTGTCAATCCTTGTAGGTAATTTCAATTTTGTGGAAATGGCATTTTTCACTGAAAAAATATTTTGATGGAGAATTCCCAACCAGCTTCTTGGGATAGGGCAGTGATTCTATACATGGAGTTCCTGCAAAAATGGGCTTCCTTTATATGGATTGCTCATACAGCTGCTAAGGAGCACACGCCTGGTAAATACATTTGTAAATAAATTGCACTGAGCCCTCATGTCACCTTTTTCTCATCCAAATGGAAAATATCCTACAAGTTCCTGGATTTCAGCTACAACTCACCCAAAAAAGGAACTATAATAAAACTGCAGGTCTGAATTTATGTTTAGACAGAATCAATTGGAAATCACTACCCTGTTTTGGCCTATTGAAATCACCAGAATTTTACACAAGTTTTTAGATAATACTGTGATGAACACACTATGGTAGACAGATGGTATAATGCAGGGCTTCCCAACCCAAAATTGTGTCGCCAGACTGTTTCAAAGAGCCACAGGGCATCTCCTGTGGCTCTGATCCCGTGTGACTGGCTGGGCTCGGCTCCCTTCTCTTGGTGTTGCCATCTCCGGGGTCACAGCACCACTCAGGTTTGGCCCAGCTGGGCCAAATTTCAGTGACTGGCGCTAAGACCCCATTCACCAGATCACAATGACATTCAAACAAATTTGACTTAGGTCGCCCCTCACAGAGGGTGGGGGCACAACTGAGCAGTGCTGCAACCCCAGAGTTTGCAGTACCTACAGCAGGAAGCTGAATCTAGCCAGCTCCATTGGATCAGAACCACAGGAGACACCAGTGTGGGATGGACTCTGCAATAAAATGAGTATAGGTTGCAGAATGGTCCCTAAGTAGGAAAATGGCAAGGTCTCAGAAGTGCTGCTAAGGCAGAGATGTGTATGTGCATATTACCATTTTACCAAAACTCACAGAACAAGAAAAAAGTGACATAAGAGGATTCCTGCCATGCCAAAGCCATCTTTGTTACTAGGCTGATTGCTCACTACAATGCTTCATTAACTATTGCAAATGGTACACCATTATGAAGCTGCTGTCTCTATTATTGTTGCTACAGCTCAGAGAAGGTTGAATAGGCATCTGCCATACTATGTCTTTGTTTCTTAAGAGGAAACACAGGACACAGGAGCATGGAAAACACTCAATTTCTCTCTGTCTCTCATACACAGACTTCAAATCTGCTCTAAAACATGCATGACATTCCTACAGATCTGCTGTTCCCTTGGACTAATCTTACAGTTTCAAAGGATGTTTCAATATTTCATGTCACTTTATAAAAAAATGAAAAACAATATGAAAGCCACTTCTGTTCCTTGTAGCTCTTTCATCTACTTAGCACAATTATTTTCTGAG
This sequence comes from Chelydra serpentina, assembly GCA_037349315.1. Classification (NCBI taxonomy): domain Eukaryota; kingdom Metazoa; phylum Chordata; order Testudines; family Chelydridae; genus Chelydra; species Chelydra serpentina. The sequence continues at coordinate 39,312,309 of JBAIAC010000042.1, forward strand.
TTCCATCCTGATTTAGGTTTAACACAGTGAAGTTCAAATATGATATAGCAAAGAGATGGAGTAAATATTAACTACTAATTTTTTATTAAAGTTGAACAGAATTTTTGGTAGTACAAGTTATTTTCTCTAATCAGCTTTTTAAAAAACCTGCCAGGTACACAGAATAAGTGAATAGCTCAGCACTGAGTCTGTATGTTATAGGCTATATTAAGAATACAGTTATAAGAATTATTTGTCTTAAGGTTAATTCATATTTCCCCCCACAGGTGGAGATTACCAATAGCAAATTATTTATTGAAGTTGTGCCCAAAGACCTCCATGAGAATAAAGGCGCTGTTGTGCCAGGCACTATAAACTAGTGTTATGAAATAAAACAGACCCTATGGGCCTCAGTTCTCACGCTCTCTTGCACTCAGGGTCCAGCTGAGGAGTGCTTGAATCACATTTGTGCTCCTCTACTCATGGGGCCAGACAGGGTCTATTTTGTCCCTGGCATAAATGAGAACCTCTTTCAGGCTATTCTAACCTACACTGGTTGACAAAGGCCCTTAAGGCATCAAGAGATCAGAGACTGCAGGGATACTCTGATTACCCCCCACTTTTCCATGGCCACACCTCCTGGGCCTGCAGGCAGGTGGAAAGTGTCAGTGTAGTGAGGTGGTGTGATTCCCCACCGCCTTGGAGAGAAATAAGTCCCTCTGGACACCAGACTGGGCAGAGCCAGGGAGCTCTGAGCCCGCCCCCCAGAGGGTCAGGTGGTGTCCCAGAAGTATAAAGGCTCGACCTCAGAGCTCACTGGGAGAGCAGCCGCCGGGAAGGCCAGACGCCTCCAGCCTAGCTCGTGACAGGGAAGCCACAGCGGCACGCGGTAAACCCGAAGACTGGCCGAGCCTGCCCTGCACCAGCTACCAGGAGGAGTTGCTGAGCCTACCCCATGCCAGCTATGCCAAGGAACCCATGGTGCAGAACCCCCTTGAGGACCACCCCGCCCCAGGTACCACAAGAGGGGGAGTCTGGAAGTAGCCCGGGGGCAGCCGACCCTAGTCTGGCTGCAGCACTGCCAGAACCTGTCAGTGTGTTGCGGCCAGGATCCCCACTGACACAGCAGTGTGTCTTCTGATGCTGCTAGGGCCCCAGGCTGGGACACAGTGGAGTGGGAGGGCCTGCGTCCCCCCTGCCACCCAAAGTCACAGCAGTCTCCCCCTCTCCCAGGCCCTTTGGAACCTAGGTCCTGGGCCTACTGTTTATATACTGTTGTTGCTCAGCCCCTGCCTGAGGGCCTGAGCGCCTGACTTACCCTTGCCCTGGCCTGACCTAGGTCCTGGGCATACTGTGTTTATTTCTGCTCTCACAAGGGCCGCTGAGGAAGACTCCTGCAGCCGGACTAATTCCCCACAAGACATCTTTCAGTGTAATGAGGCGGTGTAGTTCCCCGCCGCCCAGTAGCATAGGCAGGTCTGGAGCACAGGGGGAGCGGCGCTATAAAAAGGCGCCTCCCCAGGCTCCCTCTGTACTCACCCAGCAGTGCTTTAAAGGGCCTGGGGCTCCAGCCGCTGTGGAGCCCAGGGCCCTTTAAAGCACCGCCTGAGCTCTGGCAGTGGGGCTCCGGCGACGCTTTAAAAGGCCCGCGGCTCCCCACAGTGGCAGGAGCCCCGGGCTTTTTTAAGCACTGCCGGAGCCCGGCTCTGACAACTCTTTAAAAGGCCCGCTGCTCCCCGCGGCTGCAGGAGCCACGGGCCTTTTAAATCCCCGCCTGAGCCCGGCTCCGGCAGCGGGGCTGGTGGGGGGGGGCGCGCTTTAAAAGGCCCACGGCGCTCTGCAGCAGCAGGAGCCGCGGGCCTTTTAAAGCGCGCCCCTCCCCAGCCCGGCTCTGGCAGTGGGGCTCAGGCGGCGCTTTAAAAGGCCCGCGGCTCTTGCAGCCGCGGGGAGCCGCCCGCGGGCCTTTTAAAGCGCTGCCCGAGCCCGGCTCAGGCAGCGGGGCTCGGGCAGCGCTTTTTAAGGCGCCGCTTCTCCTCACAGGAGGAGCGGCCGCTCCCCCCTGGCTACACTACTGCCGCCGCCCCAGAGAGAGATGAGCCCCGGCTAACCTCTCTACAGTCAGAAGAGCTGTTATAGCACTAAGCTATCCTAAAGTGTGTGTGCGCACGCGCACATGAGTGTTTATATGGATCACTTCACACACCACTTAAATGCACCAATGCACCAACTTGTAGAGTGAAACATTAAAACAGCTCTACATCAACCCTACCCAACTGTTTTTAGGATAGGATGTGAAGAATAAATAATCAAGTTGAAACTACAAGGCAGGAATGTAACTCCCTAATTCCTCAAGATGAAATTTTCTAGGACATCAAGACTAACACTCCTAAATGTATCAAGGGCTCTTTTGTCACCACAAGTAACAAGGGACTCAGTTTTACATTTTGTCTGACAGATAAGTGTTTGTTTTTTCTCATCAACATAAACAGAGCTATCCTGGAAAGAAGCAAATGGTAAATCATTCAGAACAGTTAACCTAAAAATATTCACCTCTTTTATAGAATTGGTTATCACCTTTTGTAGCAGCAGACCTAGCAATTCACCTTTCATTTTAATCTCTCTTTCATCCCAATTTTAACCAATTTTTAGATGCCAGGTAATGAGATAAGAACTCCTATGTGTAAGTAAAGGCGAAATGTAAATAAATGTTATATCATTAGCACTTATTGGCTGACCCACTCAGCATGTCAGATTTGCCTAATTTTGCTTTATTCTTTCAGCACTTTCTTGGTGGCTGATTTGTGAAGCACAGGGCAAACCAGTTTGGAATCTGTGAATTCTGTTCCCGCAAAGAATCTTGCAAGAGGTTGGCATAAAAATTTAAAGGGAGCCCTAATTTACATGTTATCTTATTTTGGCAGTACATCTTTTAACAGTGAAGGACATTCTTGGTAGCAGTACCATCTCAATCTTCTTCCTCTTCTAGGGAAACCCATATGTATATGTTCTTAAGTGGAGCTTTTAGGGATCTTTGAACTCAAGGGAAGGATCTTAGTGCATTTCATTTTGTTTCTTTTCTGGGTCTTAATGGAGTATTTCTGAAGACCTTGCATTACTTCCTTGTAATATTTTTCATGAACTTGCCTAAGGTAAAGCCTATTTTTATAGTTGGTCTTTCACTGTCTTACACTATTTACAAAACCTGCATGAATAGGAGTGTTATAGATCATCCTTGTTTGCATTATCTTCCTGGAAACAATCTGAAAGTGAAAATCAGTGTGTTTTTGAGGACAAATTGTTAGCTAAACAGAGATAAAACTTCTCCTCCTACAGTCCCTGAGAACAATAAGTTATAGCACAACCTTCTTGAGAGGAACATATCTCAAGACTCCCTCTTGTACTGAACAGTTATTTCAATACATCTTTTTATTCCAGAGCAGAAGTTGTATTCACTAGATTAGAAACTTGAAATCTTGACCCTCTATTTATTATATACAGTCAAAGAACCTTCCAAGATTGTGCTGGACACAAAATAGCTAAGCATAAGTACATACAAGTAGCACCTTTCTTTTCAAAATGCTATTTACTTGATTTCAACAGTTATTGCAAAATAAACTGACAAGTGACACATTTGCTTTGTCACATTGTCAGTATGAGTTCTAGTTTAACACATGGCAATTAGAATCAAATTCAAAATCTTTCATATCCACTCAGTATCCATATTTGGGTGATGGCTTGAGCCAAAACTACATAGCCGAGTTTATTAGCATCATGCAGCAAGGCTGTGGGAGGAAAAAAAATGACTTCCCTGCAAAGATAGATCTCGACAATTCTCAAATGTATGGGATAGTCTATAAGAAATTAAATATGGTAATACAGACAAACCAAGATAAAGAGATTGAATAGAATTACCAATGTGCACAGGCCTTTCTGAGTAACCGCATGAGCTTAATGTTGAAACTCATATTACTCCACCTTTCTGTATTATCCATGAAGACGCAGCCCATAATAAAGGATGGCACATTGCTACAGTACCCCAAGAGCATCCCAGGGCAAGAATGACACTTCCTTCCCTGCTCCCTGGTCCTCTTTGTGAGTAGTACCAATGAGTTACTACTCCACTTTCCTACACTGACTCTGCTCTGTGATGTAGCACAGTAGCTGGGTAGCCAAAACTCCATCAATTCCTTGTTCAGTTGCACCAAGGGAGGAAATAAATGGATATGTAACTTTGCTGACTCAAAGTCTGGACCAAAAAAATCTCAGTAGCCTGTGTTGGGGCTTATTAGAGACTATTACTCAGGGATGTCATGTCCGAAAAAATTGGGTGGAGAGTGGGAGAGAGAGTTTTGTGTCTATTATATCCTGTAAAGTTGGGGAGGGAAGTGGAAGACCTAATGGAGCATATAGACCTAGGAAAAGTCTTGGGGGACAACTGTCTCCCTTGTCCCATAGCAAATGATGCCCCTGTTACTCCCCTGAACAGATGTGGACTCCAAGTCAGTCTAGCACTGTGTTTATTACCCTCACTAGTGTCAGGTCTCAATTTAGGACCCAATATTGCAAAAACGTACATGTATACTTAACTTTTATTATGCTTGTGGATATTATTCATGTGTTTAAAGTTAAGCACTTATGTATGAGTTTTCAGGTCTTGGGCCTTAGACTGTAACCTCTTCAGACCAGAGATCTTTCAATTATTGTCTTGACCCTGTGAAGTACCTAGCACAATTTGGAGTGAGAAAATGCTGAATAATAGTACCCTGAGTGCTTTATTTAATAATTAAAAAAAAATAGGGTTGTCAAGAGATTAAAAAAATTAATCGTGCGATTAATCGCACTGTTAAACAATAATAGAATACCATTTATTTAAATATTTTGATGTTTTCTACAATTTTCAAATATATCTATTTCAATTACAAAATAAAATACAAAGTGTACAGTGCTCACGTTATATTTATTTTTATTATAAGTGTTTGCACTGTAAAAAAACAAAAGGAATAGTATTTTTCGGTTTACCTAATACAAGTACTCTAGTGCAATCCCTTTATCCTGAAAGTTGAACTTACAAATGTAGAATTATGTAACCAAAAACCCCTGCATTCAAAAACAAGAATGTAAAATTTTAGAGCCTGCAAGTCCACTCAGTCCTAGTTCTTGCTCAGACAATCACTCAGACAAACAAGTTTGTTTACATTTGCAGGAGATAATGCTGCACACCTCTTGTTTACAATGTCACCTGTAAACAAGTGAGAACAGGCGTTTACATGTCACTGTTGTAGCTGGTGTCAGAAGATATTTATGTGCCAGATGCACTAAAGATTCATATGTCCCTTCATGTTTCAACCACCATTACAGGAGACATGCATCTATGCTGATGATGGGTTCGGCTCAAAAACCATCCAAAGCAGTGCAGACCAGCGTATGTTCATTTTCATCATCTGAGTCAGATGCCACCAACAGAAGGTTGATTTTCTTTTTTGGTGTCTCAGGTTCTGTAGTTTCCACATCTGAGTATTGCTCTTTTAACACTTCTGAAAGCATGCTCCACACCTCGTCCCTCTCTGATTTTGGAACACACTTCAGATTCTTAAACCTTGGGTCGAGTGCTGTAGCTATCCTTAGAAATCTCACATTGGTTCCTTCTTTGCGTTTTGTCAAATCTGCAGTGAAAGTGTTCTTAAAATGGACATGTCCTGGGTCATCATCTGAGGCTGCTATAACATGAAATATATGGCAGAATGCAGGTAAAACAGAACAGAAGACATACAATTCTCCCCCAAAGGAGTTCTGTCACAAATTTAATTAATGCATCTTTTTTAACAAGTGTCATCAGCATGGAAGCACGTCCTGTGGAATGGTGGCTGAAGCATGAAGGGGCATACGAGTGTTTAGCATATCTGGCATGTCAATACCTTGCAATGCCGGCTACACAAGTGTCGTGCATGCCTGTTCTCACTTTCTGGTGACATTGTAAATAAGAAGAGGGCAGCATTATCTCCTGTAAATGTAACCAACCTTGTTTGTCTTAGCAATTGTCTGAACAAGAAGTAGGACTGAGTGGACTTGTAGGCTTTGAAGTTTTACATTCTTTTGTTTTTGAGTGCAGTTATGTAACAGACAAAAATCTACATTTGTATTTTGCACTTTCATGACAAAGAGATTGCACTACAGTACGTGCATGAGGTGAATTGAAAAATACTATTTCTTTATCATTTTTACAGTGCATATATTTGTAATAAAAAATAATATACACTTTGATTTCAATTACTACCCAGAATACAATATATATGAAAATGTAGAAAAACATCCAAAATATTTAAGAAATTTAAATTGGTATTCTATTGTTTAACAGTGTGATTAAAACTGCGATTAATCACGATTAATTTTTGTAATCGTGATTAATTTTTTTGAGTTAATCGCATGAGTCCCTCGATTAATCGACAGCCCTAAAAAAAACAAAACAAAAAACCTTCCAATTTGTTCTGGAATAGTGGGAAAAGTCCAGTTTTCTCTTTTATGTCTTAGTTTAGAGCAGCTAAGGGTCTAACCCAAATTTATCACAAGACTGTTCAAAGGTAGCTGTCTTTGAGCAAAGATTGTTGCAAATGTCTCCTCTGCATAGGTTGTGCCATTTTTTGGCATTACAAGCTGGCAAATGTCAGTTTGGAATCAATCCCTTAGTAATAGATAAGTAGTAGATAATGAACTATGTAAGAAAATACTAACCTTGTTCTTAAATCAAGTGTAAGTACAACAGAATTTAAAAAGTAACATCTGTCATGCAGTTACTGTATTTTATAGTAAGAAATGATCTATTAAGTTTTTTTTAAACAACTGTATTTGTTTTAGGTAAGTAGATTCAGATGTCTGCATTAGCGCTGTTGATATTTCTTTCCCATGTGAAACAAGAAAGGGCAGGTCATGCCATTGCTACTGTTTGCTTACACCTACACATGGAAATTTCTGACTTTGTTTGCATTAAAATATCACATTCCACTCCACAACGGAAGAGTCTGTGTGTGTTGAATTTTTTCTTATTGATTTTCTTTCTCTCTTTTTACTTTCCCTATGCACTACTATGCTAAAGGGAGAGCCATTTTTATTTAAGGAAGGCTGTATTTAATATTCTTCAACATGTACATTTATAGAAATAACACTGTATATGTTACTCAGGAATACATTTTTAAAAAAACCAAACAAGCAGACATCTGCAGGCAAGATGAGACAGTGTCAGCTTAACTTTATAATGGGATATCTTGCAGAGGGGGTGCTTGCATGGTTTATGGCTATAATTTGAAATCTCTGTACACAGAAATCGAAGAGGAGGTTTACTTGAAAAGGTTGCATCTGGCTATCTAGAAACAAATTGTGAGGGAATAAATAAACAGAGTTGAGAGCTTCAAGATGAAAGAGATGACCAGGCCAATTCAATGCTTTCATTTGTATGCAGTCTAAAAAAGTGCAACATACTAACAATATGCGAGGAAGGCAGATGATGGTTGATATTATAGAAACAAAACACGATGAAGATGTGGACATACAAATGACTATTGCATTCACCATTTCAAAGGTAACATTATGATCCAAACTTGAAATGGGAGCATAATATTAAAGCTCTAGGACCCAATCTTGGTCTCATTGGAGTCAATGGAAATTTTTTATTATAATTTATGTTTAGCACCATTGGGTGCATCACATTACATATATAGATTAAAAAATATAACTGGTCCCTGTTCTGAGAATTTTGTAGTCTGGCATGACATAGGGAGAAATGAGATCAGGCAAGGCGCCGCGGTGGGTAAGGGGAGACAAATGTTCATGAGATGGTTTTGTAATGTACATAATGTTCTAGATCCTTTAAAATATAACATTTTGAAGGATTTGTGGTGGGTTATTGCTGGAAATGTACTGAAAGAAATAGATGCTGCAGGTGGATTTAAGGAAGAAAGGGACGCTGCTTGAGGGAGGAGACCAGGAAGATCATTCCAGCTGAAGGGGGCAGTGTGGGAGAAAGCATGGAAGAACTTGTGGGAGAACAATGCAAAGGACACATGAAGATGAGTGGAGTCAGCACAGTTTTTCAATTGGCCTCATGGGGAGAAGGATCAGATCACAACTATATAAATTATCTAGATCTATGCAATAGGTCTGACTCACTTCCGCCAATGCAACCTCAGAGAGGCAGTAAGCATGACAGCAGCAGTGGTACTAGAAGAACCTCAGAAGGTACCACTGCCTGCTCTAGTGGGTGAATATCTCCACCAACTCAGCTGCCTCTGTGGTTGCAGTGATACATATATTGCAAGCACTCTTCCATATCCTTAATGATGAATCTGGTTAGGTACCTTCTAATTTATCAAATAATTCTATGGTTGCTAGTAACATAGCTCCTCTTAACCTCAATTTTTATTCATGGTATGTTATGGCTTACAGTACTTTGTTAACAAACATGAGTATAGTATGACTTATACTACAGTTCTGCATAGTGTTCATAAAAGCCTATGATAAACCCTAGGTAGTTTGGCTGAAATGTGAGAATTCCTCTTGCTCCCAGTTTAAATACATGTCATTGCCCAGAACGTGGTGATGCCCACCCTCCTTAGGTGCATGATACAGTGTTTACACCACCCTAATAGTGTGCTGTTGTTTTGCTGTCTTTCAGCTTATATAGTTACTGTTCTTTGAGGTCAGAAGGGACAAGGATGAGACCATCCATGCCTATGCTGCACTGAGACCTGTTGCAGATTGTTTTGTGTATATAGGTGGCATGTGCTGCATTTCCTTTGGCGAAGTGACACTCTGCCAGCGCTGTGCGTAATAAACCCACGTGCTTGATTCTACATGGTGTCCATTTTTCGTTCCTTCAGTGTTAATCACTATGTTAATCAACTCAAAATAAATACTGCAGTGCTCTTTATGCCAAAATAACTCTCTGTGTTAGTAGTCCGGTGCTCAGGATGAGCACCGCTATATTAGTACCCATTGTAAGCACATGACAGAAGAAAAATAATCAGGGGGATTGTAGCGGGGTGGCGACCCTTCTCCTGCTCTGAGGGGCTTGAAACAGCCTGGGAGAGGGCTGAGGCTGAGAGCAGGCTTACTGGGGAAGTAGCCACAGCTGGGCCACGTCCCAATCAGGCCGCAGCAGGCCCTTATAAAAGGGCTGCTAGCCAGGCACTCAGACAGCCTCTCTCCGCTTCCAGAGAGGGAGGGACCTGGCTGCCTAGACTGGAGCATGGCTGGCGGAAGGCCAGAGGAGCTGGGGAGCTCCAGCCTGAGAAACCCCCAAGCTGCAGGGCCTAGTCTAAGGCCATACAGGGTACTGGGGTGGCAGGGGGCAGCCCACGGGTAGACAAAGGCAGCAGGTCCAAAACCCCCTTGCCTGTGATGACTGGCTAATACAGACTGCAGTCTGCCCCAGTGAACGGGGGCTTGATGATGACTGGAAGTAGCCCATAGGCTGTGGGATAGTGGGTGAGGGTCCTCCCGGGAGGGGAGACCCAGACTGAGGGGGTAATGCCAGGGGGCAGCACCCCAGTTAAAGGGGCACTGGGGTCCGGGAGGGACACGGGGACCAGCGGCAAGCGGGACACCAGCCTGCAGAGGGCGCTCCGGAGGCTGAATGAGCTAATTCCCTGGATCGACCAGCAGGAGGCGCCGCAGGGGTGTGTCCCACACTGCTACATGTACAGATATGCGTTTCAAATTTTTCAGGGGCCACTTAAAATAAAGAGCTGTAGAGAAAGAAATAATTTATAAAACAAATGAAAAACACCTTTACAGTATCATTTTTAATGACAGTGGTGTAACCGGTAATGGCTTTAAGTGAGAACCTATTAAATGAGGACATATTTATATAAATATGTGCCACCAATCCATTTGCATTATGTGATCATTCTAGCTTCCTGGGCATTAACGTGTCATATTCACCTAAAGTTATTGTATATCATCCATTAACTTACTTTTTTAAAATCATTTTTAGCAGTCTAATCATCTGTCAGCATCACAGTGAAAATAATTGTTCAGTTAACCAGGATACTAAGAGTTTGGGGAGAATAAATAAATGGATTGTTTCAATGATTTCTGTCTCAATTCAATTTGGCCATGTGTTCTTGAGCATATCTGTAAAGTAGCTATTGTCCACATGTGTTTTTGACAACACTGTTATTGATTAAGGACTTGATCCTGCAAACATGCATATGTGTAACTTGTGTGAGCAGTCCCAGTTGCACCAGGTATTTGGGGGATTAAAAGAAAAGAAAAAAGATCCCGGACTAAGCACCTTGGGAATTAAAAAGGCTTTTAGGCTACTTATGTGCAAATGGAGTCATTTAATTGTAATGTGTCCTCAGTGATAAATGGTGTAAAAAATGCTTGAATAAATTTCTCATTATAAAATGAGAAATTATGTCATGCCTTTGCCCTTTTCATTTGCTCCTTGAGAAAGGTGAACTTCTCTAAAATATTTATACCAGCATAGCTTCAAGTCTTTTGCTCTGCTAATGAACTGCAGTAACTGGGGGGAGGGTGGCAAAAAACCCAGCACCTCTTCAATTAAAGGAAAGAAAAAAACTTGGCTCGCTGGGTAAAAAGAGGGAACAATGAAACAATTTTCTACATTTTTAAGGGAATATCAACAATATTACTTTTTTTAAAAGCTATTTTCTAAATCGTTTGGTCCTGCAAAGAAATGACTGGCACTGCTAAAAAACATACAGAAATGAGTGCGAGTATTTTCTCTAAAATGTATGCTCTCATTCAGAGTCTATAATCTAGTACAAACTAAATACACTCTAAGAGTAGGCTGTCTGTGATCACTGTTCAACTACCTAACTTTTGCTGATGCAGTTTTGGATTTTTGACTGCAGGGCACACGTCATTGATGTGGCAAGTAGCAGTTGTCTTAAATTTCAGCATGCTTGTCTGGAAATGCCATAATTGTAATGCCTACTTGAATGGAAGGCTGAAATAGGCTTTAGCCAATCTTCTGCTGTTCAGACAAGATGCCATACCTGTTTACTGTAATGTTGGGAAATGGGAATTGAAGTTGTGTCAATACTGCTGATTATCCTCATTCACAGATGCCCTCTCTGTATAAATGTAGGCAGAACAAAGTGGGATTAGAAAATTGTTGTTATGATAAAGAAAAATACAAGTAAAGGAAAAAATATATTTCCAAGAACGTTTTCAGTTAATTCAATACAATTTCTTATAATACTGTATAGGATATTAATATCTCAATAAACCTTACTGTAATGCTTACCAGTGATTTGTCCTTTGTAATTTTTTTGCCTCTCTCAGCATTAAAAAAGCACAATGCATTCTTTAATCTGAAAATATTTAATTGTGAGATGCATTTACAGGAGTAGTTTGCAAAACTGCCTCTATGACTACAGCAATTTTCTTCCAAAAATGCATATTGCAGATAGTCTTTACATTCATTGAAAGTGCTTGACTTGAATATAATAAAAATCAATTGTAGAAAAGGAAATCAACTGCAGCATTATATAAAAACAGTCTTGCTTTAGAAAGCCAAGATTTTATTGTTTTGCTCTAGGCAAGGGATAATGTTGGATATGGCAAGTTCTATGCTGCAGTGCACTAGAATGTTTCATGTAAATAGACCCAGGTAAGTGATGTCTTTGACTAGATTATATTAGTTTACGTAAAACAATGAAAGGTTTTTGTGGAAAAAAGATTTGAATAGGCCATGGAAAATTAATATTAAGTTTCCTGTCATCTACCTCATTACCTTGGTAGATGGCTTGTATTAAAGGCAGTGAAGCAAAGAATCGGTAACCTGGGCCTTTGCCATTTCTGCAGTGCTGCAGATACACATTTTATACAATTTATACAGAAATGATGTATGTTGAGTGTGCCTTTCTGGAATATAAATGCGCTAGACTAGAAATTATGAATTTATTATGATACTGCTGTTTGAAATTATCTGTGAAAATCATTGTTAAAGGAGAACTAGTGAGAACTACAAGAGAAGCTTTTTGTTGATATACTGTACATAAATAAATATATAAATATGCATGAACATATGAGAACATACTCATACATGCTCAGTTACTATTTTTCATCCTTAAACACAGAAAAATATCTGCTTTATTTTGGCAGAAACAGTCCAATATACGATCTGTAACAGCAATAATTACAGATGTAAGGGCAAATCCTACTCGCCTTACACAAAAGCTCCTTTTACCACAAGAGGAGATTTTGCAAGAGTTGTATGAGAAGGATTTAGCTCATTTTGGGTTTTTCATCAGTGATAAAGAACAAAGAGGGCTTTTTTTTTTCATTGACTGTGTGAGAGTAGAATATTGTACTGCTACAACTTCCAAATGTGTCTTATGAAAACCATGTGTATATATACACTTAATTGACAGGATCTTCTGAGCTGTTCTGGTCTAGTGACATATACATAATGCAGTACCTGTTTTAGAAAACTGCGTTAATACATTAGTCCATGGACTGGAACTGCTCTGAAGTGTCACCAGTAGTTATCACTTATCAGTTCTAGTTGCCATTTTTCTCTCTGTTTCCAACATCACTTGCCACATCATACCAGTCAAGAGAAATCACATCACCACTATAAAATGTATTAAAATGTCTTCAGCTACTATACTGTGTATATCCTGTAGCCAGAATTTTAAAAGTAAGGAGACTCTAACATGCTATACATATATTTTATGTATTAGTTTATTGAATCTGTATATCTAAGTTCTTACAGTGGTGCTCATCACTGTAATATCTGAACACCCCCAAGAGATAATAACTAAAACCACAATAGGCCAGTGGTCTAATTATCAACTTTTCTCCCTGGTTGTGTTGGGTTTTTATATTTTAGGGTTTTTTTTCCTCTCTCTCTTCCCATCTCTTCTATGGGTCTTTCTCACATTTCCCTTTTCTTTTCTCCACTTTCTCCTCCACTCCTGGTGAAGTTTGAGTTGTCACAGTGAGAATGTAAAGTCAGAGAGAAGTGAGTTTTATGCTATATTTTGAAAGTTGTGAAATGTGTGGTCTTTCTAATCTCCTCTGGTAATGGGGTTCCCTGTCTCAAAATGTGTGTAGTCTAAATAGGCAAGACAGACAAATGGTGGACGAAAAGAAGTATTATCACCCTATTTTACTGAGCTGGCGAGAGATTGTGACTTGCCCAAGGTCACACAGGAAATCTGTAGCAGAGATGGAAACTAATTCTGAATCTCCTGAGAACTCATCCAGTGCCTTACCCACAAGTTCATACTTCATCTGAATATTCTGCTCTTCCTTACATGTGCAGAATTCCCCATGACATCAGAGAAACCATGCATGTCAAGAAAGGAAGACTAGAATACCGCAGCTGAGATCTGTCATGTGGATCAGGGAGGAATAGGGTGGCCATATTTTCCAAAGGGAAAACGGGACACCATGTGGGGCTGGCCCAAGATGCTCTTCCTCTCTCTCCCCCACCCACTCAAAGGCTCAGGTTGCTGGAACCCTGTCCCGCCACGCAAGAGGCTGGGATTGCAGGAACTTTACCTGCCCCTTCCCCCACCCGCAAGAGGCTGTTGCTGTTTGCTGCAACCCTGCTTGCCACCCTCCCCTCCCCCCCCGAATAGGCTGGCCTCTTCAGCCCCTCCCCCCACAAATTCCTCTCCATCACACCCTACTTTTTTTGACAAAAGTGGGCATATGTTCTGTTTGCTCTTGCTAACTGATCAAGTTGGCAAGAGCAAATGGGACAAATGTCAACTTTTGCCAAAAAAAGTCCGTTCAGCCGGGACAGGGTTTCAAAAGGGACAGGGTTTACAAAAGGGACTGTCCCGGCCAAAACGGGATGTATGGTCACCCTAGGGAGGAAAAAATTGCACATTAAAGGCAAGGTATGTGCCTATCATCTTAGGCACCTCTTTGCAGAGCAGGGGTACAATATTGGCTGATATGAACAGTCATTTTGTACCTGAGGTATTTTTGCAGTTTGGGTCTCCTACCTGTGCTCCATTGTTTAAGAGGATTCTGACATGCTGGAACCAGCATGTTTTTCCTGTGGAACGGAGGGCAGGATTTGGGCATGCCATGGAGGCAGTCTGTACTCTCTGAATGCTGCAGAGCTCTACTCTTTGGGGATTCTCTTGTACCCCAATGCTCAAGGGGTTTGGCAGACTGGCCAGTAAGGGGTTATGGTGTAAGTGGTTGTGATGGATCTTATGGATTGTGGGTGTAAAACATCTACCAGCCCCATGCCCACTGCCCATCTCCTTCCTCCTGGCCAGGTAAAGAGAAAGTGTGATGGGTTTGGTCACAGAGACCCCCTTGGGACTGTTACCTGATGTGCTGAGACTACCTCTGAGCCCGTTTTCTCTGCCAGTTTGGATCTCCAGAACCCTGCCTTGTTGAGCCAGACATGCAAGCCTGCTGCAACACAGACCCAGGGTCTGAACCACCCCCCGAAAGTTGCAGACTTAACTGAAAACAGCTTAAGAAGTGCTCCTGTCTCCAGCACCTAGACACCCAGCTCCCAATGGGATCCAAACCCCAAATAAATCCGTTTTACTCTGTATAATGCTTATACAGGGTAAACTCATAAATTGTCTGCCCTCTATAACACTGATAGAGAGAGATGCACAGCTGTTTGCTGCCCCAGGTTGTAATCATTTACTCTGGGTTAATTAAACAAAAGTTATTTTATTAAGTATAAAAAGTAGGATTTAAGTGGTTTCAAGTAATAACAGACAGAACAAAGTAAGTTACCAAGCAAAATAAAACAAAACACTCAGGTCTAAGCCTAATATGTTTAAGAAAATGAATACAGGTAAATCTCGCCCTCAGATGTTCCAATAAGCTTTTTTTCACAGAGTAGACTCCTTTCTAGTCTGGGCCCAATCCTTTCCCCGGTACAGTCCTTGTTCCAGCTCAGGTGGTAGCTAGGGAATTTCTTTTGACTGGCAGCCCCTTTTGTTCTGTTCCACCCCCTTTTATAGCTTTGGCCCAACGCAGGAATCCTTTGTCTCTCTGGGTTCCCACCCTTCCTTCTAAAGGGAAAAGCACCGGGTTTAAGATGGATTCCAGTATCAGGTGACATGGTCACATGTCACTGTAAGACCTCATTCTTCCTTACCCACAGGCTGGCCCCCAAGTCCACAAGAAGGCTTGCAGGTAAATAAACCATCTACAGCCAATTGTCCTAGTCAATGGGTGTCATCAAGATTCTAAAACACCATTAATGGCCCACTCTTTGCATAATTACAACAGAACCTCAGAGTTAACTTCATATTTCTAGTTTTAGATACAAGAATGATACATACATATAAATAGGATGACCACACTCAGTAGATTATAAGCTTTGTAATGATACCTTGCAAGAGACCTTTTGCATAAAGCATATTCCAAGCATATTTTCATAAAGCATATGGAGTGCAACGTCACAGAAAGAGCCTGAGCCAGGAAGTGGCCAGGCTCTGCTGAGGAGTGGGAGCCACATGGTAGCCGGAAGCTGAAGAGAAGCCCCAGGAACTGTGGCTAGAGCTACATGTGGGCCAGGCTATGAATGCCTGACATTACAGCTGGGCGCAGGTCTGTGTGCAGTTTATGCAGGAGCAGCAGCATTTGGGCAGGGAGCTAGTGCAGAGGGCCCTGATGACAGAGACAAGCTGAGCCTGAGTTGGAAATCCACAAGTGCCTATTTGCTTCAACAGAAACTGACTGAAGAGAGCTCCTCAGGCACTAGGCCTTAAAGAGCCCAAATTCTCAATTGGACTGTCCCAGGGACCCAAACAAGAACTTCTGCTGCTCACTTTAAACTGGAACTGTTTAAGTCCTCTGTACCTAGGGTATCTGCAATCTTTCCCTTTCCTGCCAGCCCTAGTAAAATATGCTTTCACTTAGCCATGTGTCTAAGTGGTTTTTGAGGCCTAGCTGCTAAAGTACCCACAGTGCTTGCCTCAGAGTTATGGTACACCTGGCATGCAATTGTCACACTTGGAGCTTGATGTACTGGGTAGACACAATAATTACATGGTAGATATGTCACTACATGGATCCACTAGCCACTCTCTCCATCAGAGAGTTCACCAGTTGTAGGGACTATTGCAACTTTAAAGCTGTGGAAGAGATCGCAGAGCATTTACTGCCATTGTGTGGCTTGAAGGGGAGGATACCTTTCCCCAGTGTCCCCTTAGAAATCACCAGTGCAAAGTGTAGTCACTTTGGGCTATGCATTGTTTTCAGTATTGGCCTTAAAGGGTTTTTGTGTAGGGCTAATATTAAAGTGTCTTTTGTGTGTGTGTGTGTGTGGGGGGGAGGAATGTAGAGACTGTCTGTCCTTTCTTGATCATTCTTACCGTTGTGATATAAGTTTAGGAAGGTAGTTGTAATGTTTAAAAAAATACTTCAAATATTATTGTCCACTAAATGAATTTGAAAACTAACAAAAGCCAGTATGCTATTTTTCTGCATCTAAGAACCAGTAGGTCCAAGGCTCGTCTTAAAAGGTTAAAAAAAGTCACTGTGAACCTTTTTATAAGTGTAACAGTTCTTAAATGAAAACTCTTAGAGTAAGGAAGACAAATAGCAGCTGTTGAATAGGGCACTGGAATAAATGACCCATGAGGTCCCTTCCAGTCTTGCAAAATTAGAGAAAATGTTCCTTGCTAATCCACACTAGAGATGCCTCTATTCTGGATTTTTTTGAGATGAGAAGAGGGGGTTAAAGAGATAGGGGCAGAGCTCCCATTCAAACAAGTACAAAAATATGCAATTGAGAGCTATAATGTGGAAAAGAGAAACAAATTTTGACCTTGTAAATCCATGGAAATGAAGTCACGGTTGCATTGTTGAATTATACAACAATATCAAACATGTGTTACTTATTCCTTATTGTAAAGATAAAGTGCTCAAATTACTTACATTTTGTGTTGTGACATTTATAGCAGATGTTATCCATAAGTAAAAAGCAAATATGTTTTATGCTACTGAAATTGAAAAGAAAATATTCATTCATTTTTCTATTCCTGCTGTAGTATGCAGTGCCAGCTTCAAACTGAACTTGCTGTTGAAAACACCCAAAAAGTGATGCCATATTGTAGAGGATACCAGACATCAAAAAGAAATGCATTCATGAGACCTTTTAAAATCTAAGGCAGGCTCTAAAGTGTTCAATTCTGCCCCCTGTCCACTCCAGTGTAGGAACAGCCATTCTGACTGCTCAACAAAAAAATTAAAGAGTGGAATAATACTTTTTCCTGAACTGGGTTTGTGTTGTAAAAAATCTTTTTGCAGTAATTTTTTTTAGAAATGCCAGAGGCATTCCTTATAGAGCAGGGCCTGCATTTTAGAAAAATATGGCGAAGAAGCATTTCTAATGTGGATAATAGCAGATTACCTCTAGAGAGTCTAATCTAACCGCTTTCAAGTGCCAGTAAAATGTTTTTCTCCCATCCTCACAGCACTATGGTAAAGCAGACCTGGCATATATGACATATGAGCTGACTGGATAATCCATGGCAAATTCATTGTATATTTTGACATTTTTGTTAACTGATTATTTGTGAGTAACTTTTTCCATTATTTCATGAGCTTTGCTCATTACATAACTGTGGTTTCAGTAACTAGAAAGGACTATAGACTTAAATTCAACTCCAGTAAACTCTTCATATTAATTCACTCAGTGCGCTGAATCCTTATGAATGAATGTATGGACAAAGCAATTTTTTTCCTTTTAGAGTGTCGGAAACACACAATCATTCATAAAGCACAATAATCCAGTTAGAATATTTTTATGGGGGAACGGGAGTTATTGCTAAGCATTTGTCTTAGAATTCCAGTAATTCTGATGCAGCTTAACTTTGATACTAGGATAAATGTGGGTTCATGGTTTTCTAAATGGAAGTGAGGATAATTCAGTTAACAAACTCATTAAAGAAAAAATAGTTTGCTAGTGACAGGAAGATCCCAGTATATTCAGAACAGAGTCTCCAGTATGAACAGTGAATTGGTTTCTAATAGTTTTCTACTTTGCTTTCTTGGTAACAGTATTACACAAAACAATGTGTGAAAAGTTGAGATGACATTGACAAGATTTAATATTTTATCCATTTCAAATTGTATTACACTTAGACTTAGAATCGTAGAAGTTAGAGCTGGTAAAAGCCATTAGATAATAGACTCTTGTCTTTCGGAAAATGCAGGATATAGTCCCTGTAGCGGGGTGGATACCCGCTCCTGCCCTGAGGGGCTTAGAACAGCCCAGGAGAGGGCTGTGGCTGGGGACAAGAAGTCTGGGCTGGTTGGGGAAGGTAGCAACAGCTGGGGCCATGCCCCAATCAGGGCCCAGCTGGCCTTATAAGTAGGCAGGGAGCCAGGAGCTGAGACACTTGCTCTCTAGCTTCTGAGAGGGAGGGACCTGGCTGCAGGGAGCTGAGGCGGTACCTAAAAGGGAGCAGGGCTGGGGAAGGCCAGAGGAGCTGGGGAGCTTTGGCCTGAGAAAACCCCAGGCTGTGGCCTAGCATAAGGCCAATTAGGTACTGGGGTTGCAGTGGGGCAGCCCATGGGTAGCCAGAGGCAGCAGGTCCAAACCCCTTTGCCTGTGATGAGTGGCTAATACACTGCAGTCTGCCCCAGTGAATGGGGGCTAAGTGGTGACTGGCAGTAGCCTATACTGAGGCAAGGTGGGGGTAGTGGGTGGGGGTTTCCTGGGGAGGGGAGATCCTGAAACTAAGGGGGTTACTGCTGGGGGGGTGGCAGCACCCTAGTGGAAAGGGGCACTGAGGTCTGGGAGGGACACGGGGGGCCAGAAGCAGCAGGACACCAGCCTGCAGAGGGCGCTCCGGAGGCTGGATGAGCTAATTCCCGAGAGAGACCAACAGGAGGCCCCGCAGGGGTGAGTCCCGCCAGGCTACAGTCCCATGACAGGATTGTTGTATCTGGTATTAAATGGATACGGTTACACTTCCTCTGAGCCAAAAAGTCAAGATGTACTATAAATAAGAATAGTTACCTTAGATGAAAATTGTACATGCAATTCAACTAATAAAGACTTTACTTTTTCTGAGCCAAAATCTGTGGTTCTTGCTCAGTTTAATTTCAGTCTTAAACAAAATCACATTGAAGTGAAGGACTGAGTTAGGACCTGAGGATTTGGCTCTGTGCTTGTTCTGTTTTTATGCTCTGCACTGTACCAGATTGTGCTTTAAATATGCTCCTGAGGGTATGCACTTCATTTGCACATTGTTCAGCACCTGAGACACTTATGGTGTGATATAGCTAATAACATATAATTAAATTGGCAAGAAACATCCTTGTCATTTTCATTAAAAATCAAATGTGTGAAAATAGTTTTAACTGTAACAATTATCAACTCCATAGCTCTTTTGAAAATTCCCAGAATAAAGCAGATATTTTATGAGGTAATAGCTTTTTGCTTGTGACGTTTTCTGAGTAAAACATTTTCCCTAATTCATTTGGTATTTAGATTTTTATTTATTAGATGTGTTGTGGTAGTGCCTAGTGGCCCCAATCAGTGGTCACAGTCCCATTTTGCTATGTTCCGTTCACACACACATAATAAAAAGAAGGACCCTGTCCCAAAAAAGTTTATATCCAAGTATAAGATACGGGACAACAAGCAGGCACAAGAGGAAATCACATTAAGATGATTATGAACAGTGTGATAAGCAGTGTTGATAGCACATCATCTACCTTACCATTGCCAAGTACAATCCATAAAATCAATAAAGATATTCTGCAGTTACAAAAGAGCACTCCCCACGAGCTAATTTCCATTCATTTTCGGCAACCAAACCAATTTTTGCTACTTTAGCTGATCTTATCAACTCAGGCTCCTGTCCTGAAATGCCATCTGCTAGTGTGGTCTCTGCCCATGTGAAGAGCTTACCTGTGAAACCCATATGCAGATAACTGTCTAAGTATTCACTGTAGGTCTCATTTCAAAGTGGTCATGGCATTTTTTAATGTAACTTTACAGAGACTGGAACAATGAAGATAAACCTCCAAAAAACTACTGATAGTGTATTGCAGCTGCTGCTTGTAGTCAATTTTTGTGAAGACGCTATTTCACTGTTAAGTATACAAGCTTAAAACTTGCTGAAAAAGTAGTCATATGAATGCTCATAGATTGTGAATACAAAGACGAGTGTGAACACAGCTGAGCTGCATTAAACACTTCAAACCACATTTTCAGGAATTTTTGCTACAATAATGACTTTGCTCATCAGGATTTAGGTGGGATTTATCTAATTCTGCCTTTGATGTGGCCATGCAGAGTATTTAAAGATATTAACTAAGCTAATAGATAAATAAAGTATATGGACCAATGTCGCATTTCAATTCCTTTCAAGTGATAGCGATTTGTATTTTGAAAGAAGTCGCCTCTTTATTTCGAAGAAGATATTTAGTAGCTAATAAATATGTTACAAACAAGGAGTGTAGGAGTGATTTCAACCTGCCTGAAACAGCCATGAATATTTTAATGAAATTCCCTTACGTCAGGCCTGCTGCTAACATTTTCATTTGCTTTAATTATTGCAAAATGGCTCTGGAACAAAGACAAATCTATTATCTATAGAATAACTGACAAATTAAAATCACAAAAGTAAACAGTGGCATGTGGAACATAATTCTCATGAGTTTGTAGTAAAGAACTGTATGTGCTCAGCAGACAGAATGAAGCTGATCTTTCTGCATGTGTCTAATGGGGAAATGCAGTTGCTTGTGGCAAAAAAAAAATAGAGGAAAAAAGAGCAGCACAATATATCAAGTTTTCCTTTCTTGGGCTTGGCGAGTTATTAAATGAATCTGTTTTTGTCAAACTGGTTTAATTCCCTGCAGCCGAAGTCTGGAGAGTGTTTGTTTGTTTGTTTGTTTGTTTGTTTGTTTATTTAGGGTTACCCTGTATGCGGCCAGTTGTCCTCCAGTAAAAGGGCTTTTATTACAAAAATCTCTCTTCATTGATTCAAAGCTACTAAAGGGCCTTATAAACCAGAGTTTGTTTTCTTGTTTACTTAAGCAATTCATTGCTAACCAAGCAAAAGTTACGGGGCACCTTGGTATTACTTGTTTGGCATTAGAGAGACAAAAGCTGAATAGGTGCTCAAGTTAGAAGGCAATGCAGATGCTGCATTCTAAAGTCAGCATTCATTCGTGAACATCTGAATATAATGCTTCTGCTGCCTACGAGACTGTTTTAGAGACTGCTGGACACCCTCTTTGACATTATATATGGTATCATAAAATATAATCAAGTAGTTTACTGGCTTCACATTTTTCTTCAGGCAGCTTCAATCCATAGCTGACTATATGAAATTTAATCCCTTTGGATGTTCAGTACCAAACAGTGGCACAAATCATTTAATTTGTCTAGCATTATGTAATGGCTGATGCTAAGCAAGGAAAGAAATGTTAAAATATAGTCCCCTCTACCTATGGTGAACAAGTTCTTTTCAAGGGACACTTCCGAGTTTTGTTTGCAGTAACTTTTTAGTGCCACTGCAGGAAAAAAAGTGCTATATTTGTATTTTTTAACTCTTCACAATCTAGTAAAATTGATATTTTTGCAAGTTTTCAGCACAGATTTTCACAGTGTAGCAAATCAAAATCTTAATTTAAATAGTGGGACATTTTATTTCAAAATTGTTTAGTAGATATTTTGAGAACACAACCTTTAGAAATATGTTACCTACTGAACTATACTTCTATTGGCCAAATTAATCCATGGTGTAACTCCTTTGCAGGTCAGTGGAATTAGAGTGGGGATAATTTTGTTTCAGGAGACTGGATTCTCAGATAGGGTATATCAATGGAGCTCTGTTGACCTGAATGATGCACACCAATTTATCCCAGTTGATGATCTGCTTTGATATGTTTAAGAAATGAAGAAATAGTTAAAACTTTACATTATTTAATACCATAAATAAACAAACATAAAGAAAATTGAGTTCTGAATGCTTTCAGACTGCATCCATAAACACTGAAATCATGAAATGACAAAATTAAAGCTGATAGCACAACCTTAACTCTGTCTCTATGTATGTATCACATATAATTTTTATTAAAGGTCACATACTATTTTTCAAATGCCATGTCATACCATTTTTTCTTGATTTTTTTTCTCTCTCTCTCTTTATATAATGTTTTTATTCTTGCATACTTACACTGTATTAATTCTCCTAATGTTCCAATATATATGTATTGATGTAGATTTGACTGAGAAGTTTTCTTTTGTATAATTATGTATTTAAATAATGTAAGTCCATGTTGTGCCTAACTTTTAAACATGTGTGTGATGGAGTTCTTTCTTCTTCTTAAATGGCCCGTATAAGAATGAGGCATAACTGCAGTCCCAGGCCTAAAGGGAATCCAGGAATTACCCTGTCTGCTGTCCCAACTCGTCCAGGTTTCATTGTGTCCCAAAAGTGGGTGGGAAGTGGGAAATGGCTCTATACCCCAGTCACCACTGGAACTTACAGCAGCCTGGACATAAGGTTAAATTTTTAACAGTGAGCTGTCCAATTGATGGATGGCAGGAGAGAGATCACTTGATCATTACCTGTTAGGTCCACTCACTCAGCAGCCTGGACATAAGGTTACATTTTTAACAGTGAGCTGTCCAATTGATGGATGGCAGGAGAGAGATCACTTGATCATTACCTGTTAGGGCCAATGCACTTGGCATTGTCCACTGTCGGTGGACAGGATACTGGGCTGGATGGACCTTTGGTCTGACCCAGTATGGCCATTCTTATGTTCTTATGTTCAATTAACCATTGGGCCAATTTATCAAAAGTCACGTTATTGTCCATCACTGGCAATTTTCAGATCATGATTGATGTTTTTCCAAAAATATGCTTTAGGAATTATGTTGGGGGATTTCTAAGGCCTTTGTTATACCAGGTCAGACTAGATGATCACAATGGTGCCTTCTGACTTTGGAATCTATGAATCTATACCATTGACTCAAATACCAACAGTTCATTACTCTAGTGTACATATGGCAAAAGGCGTATCTCAATGGGCTCTATTTCCATATCTGTTTTCACCAACTATTCCTATTATAGTTCTGTTCAAAAATGTTACAAATGTTCAAAAAAATTACAAGTCACTTGTCTTCTGCACCAGCAAAGACTATTTCCTATTAAAACTTTGATAAATGAGAGGGGGGTAGCTCCCTTTTGTGGACACCCTGCCAGCCATTTAGCTATAGAATCCCTCTTGGTAGCTGTTCTATACTTGATTTACCTGTAAAGGGCTAAAAAGTCTCACTGCATGCATAGGTAAAGGGAAGTGAGTGGGCACCTGAATAGGGTGACCAGATAGCAAGGGTGAAAAATTGGGACGGGGTGGGGGGTAATTGGCACCTATATAAGACAAAGCCCCAAATATCGGGACTGTCCCTATAAAATCAGGACATCTGGTCACCCTAGCTGACCAAAAGAGCCAATGGGAGGGGTAGAACTTTTTAAAATAAAAAACCCCCTTCCCCTTTGTCTGTCTGTCTGTTCTCCGGAGAGAGGAGAAACATAGCAGCAATGCTATAAGAAGCTTTAAGCCAGGTATGGAAAATCATCATATCACACCTAAAAGTACTTATTTGAACCCCAGATGTGTAAGTAACTCAGGGAATGTCTAGGAAGACGAGATAAGGGTTATTTCTTTTATTTCTTATTGGCTTGTGGCATCCTCTGTGCTAACCCCCAATTGCTTTCGATTTGCTTGTAACCTTTAAGCTGGACCTCAAGAAAACCATTCTTGATCCTTAATTATTATATTTGCTCTTTTTAATTCTAGCAATAGCCTAAGTTCCAGATGTATTTTCTTTCTTTGTGTTTAATAAAATGTACCTTTTAAAGAACAGGATTGGGGGGGTTTTGTGTGTCACCTAAGAGGTTTGTGTATATGTTGTTTAATTAGCTGGTGGCAACAGCTGATTTCCTTTGTTTTCTTTCTCAGCTCTTCTTCAGGGGGTGGGGCTGAAAGGGCTTGACGGTACCACACAGGAAGAAAGTGCTCCTTCCTGGGTTCTCTAAGGTGGGGCGGGGGTTGCACTTGGGTGGTGGCAGCATCTACCCATCCAAGGTCAGAAAGAAGCTGTGACCTTGGGAGTTTAATACCAGCCTGGAGTGGACAGTATTAATTTTTAGAATCCTTGCCGGCCCTGATCTTCTGCACTCAAAGTGCCAGAGTGGGGAATCCGGCTTGACAATAATGGTTAAGCACCCTTCCTTAGCTACCATAGAATGCCACTGGAATCACCCCTAGCATTTTTTCCCCGCCATGTCCGTATCAGATTACGCCAGCTTCCTTCCAGATGGGCCTGCAGTTCACGGTCTTGTGCCCCAATGCTCTAGAAAACCTCTATGAACATCTAAGCCTTCCTTTAAAGATTTCATTTAAAGGCAGGTTTATTAGTAACCTCTGTTTTATTAGTGACTGTGATTATCCCCATGTAAGACCACAGAGCTGCTGGTTGTCTTAATAAAAATAAGTTTATAACAGAAAATTACAGAAATCATTAAAATAAAAGTCCACACACACTCATCTCGAACTAATAGTGCTAAAATGGCACTAGTTTGGAAAAACCCTTATCTCAGAGCATGGAAGGTAACTTACAGCACAGCTGCAAATTCTTTTATCTGCCTCAGAGCTCAGATGCTGTTTCCTGTCTGTCTCTTGTTAGTTCAAGGTCACATATCTGAACTTTATTGTATATCTTTGTTCTAGGAAGATGGTATATTATATGGGAAATAAGGCGCTCTGTCTCTCTCCAAATGACCTACCCTATCTATCTTCTGCTTAAACTAATTTCTTGGGTAACTTATCTTTTGCCAAGCAATCTCAGGAGGAACAAAAGGCCATCTCTTCTCTAATGTCCTTTAATTGAAGTCCACATATGGAGCCATCTTTTCCAACTTTTGTTTCGGTTAATGACTTCCTGAGTCCATCTGTAGCAGGTCCTATGTGGGCTTGCTCACACTGGCACTGCTTTGAGCTCTTGGCCCAGGAACAGAAACACAATATTACCGATGCAGAAATTAAATAAATGTTCAGAAGTGTAATGCAAAAATGTAAATCAGATGTCCAAAAAATAGCCATCTGTCATTGCCATACATGGCATGCCTCTAACTGTCCCTGGGCAGAGTCTGTGGAGAGAGAGAGATCTAAGCAGGCAGGTGGGATGGAAAGAATGCACCTTAACACTTGCCTTCACTAGAAAACCTCACTGTGCTAACACACAATTGTGAGGAGCTGAGTAGTTGTCACAATGCTGACCATAAATGTCTGAATCATAGAATATCAGGGTTGGACCTCTGGACAAGGTAGACAAGGACAAATCATGTTCAAAACCGTGCCAAGTAATTGTGGTTAGCCCTGAACCCGCTCTAGCTTATGCTGACTTCTTCATACCACAACTAGCTGATACAATGTTGAATATGACTTGTTCCATCTACACTGACTAGACAGTCATGGTCAGCATCACCAGCTAACTCCTTATTGTCATGTTTAAACATGATAAAATTACCTAGTGAAGATGTCTATCTGGAGGGCAGAGAAGATTTCGAGGGAGACTGTGACTCTCTAACTGATCTAAACCTTAAAAATGTTTGGGCTCAAGAATAGGGATGAAATTCAGACTGAGTCTCTAAATATGCAGAAGAAAGAAGGAAAGACTGAATCATATGAAGCGTGGAGAAATGTAGCAGTCTAAGCCAATGTCTGTTGAAATATGCTGGGTCTGTTATAAAGAAGAAATGAGAAATCACTTCTGGGCCTCATTCAGGTAATGTAGACAAGCCCTTAGTGAAAATTGATGATAGGATTGACTCCAAATGATGGACACCGTTTCCAGCTAGCTTTATTGCAGTGCAGGTTTATTTCATGTTACAATGCCACTGGTATTGAGACAGTTTTAAAGAACTTGAAGTTTCTTTTAAAACTTGCGCTGGTGTGTGATAAAGTAGCTATCGGTTTTGAAGGATTTGCATTCATTTCTAATTGTACACCACATTTTCATATGGAAACTACATTGTATGCATTGTCTATTTTTTTACATTATATTTTTGAACGCTGACCTGAAAGAGGGCAGAATATATGATAGATTGAAGCTATAATTTGGTGAAAAAAACCACTCACCTACAGTGACCATTCCTTTCTATGACATGACTAAAGCAGATTTGGATAAAATGTGAATATCTCTTGCCGGAGCAAGGTGACCGCTTGGATAGCCAGGGATATCCATAGTGAGTGCATTGCTACTGGTGTCCAGCTGATGATGTATGTGAAGGTACCCATTGGTTGAGTCGACTGGAAACCAAGGCCTGCCTCAGCACTGGAGTAATGCAGTGCTGAATAGGGCCCTAATGGTCCAATTCATGAATAATAAAATGAAGTGTTGATACTGTGGAAACTGATATATGGCAGCTCAAAGCCTCTACTTCAATATTTCCTCCCCACCATAGTCCTGCAGCATTGCAAAACATGTAGATCAATGAAATTTTATTGTTGAATTTGACCCTCAATTCTGAAATACCCACAAAAAGTGAGTTAGCATAATTAAGAGAACCATTAAGTGCACACATCAAAACTGAATAATGATGTGATCTTATTACAGTAAACCCTGTCATTCCTCACTGTATTGGCATCCTCCCATTGCTTTTTATTCTTGCTGGCTGTGTTATGTCTAAAATTGGATTACAAACTCTTTAGGGTAGGGACCAAGGCATTTCTTTTTATTTATTCTATAAGGTGTCTAGCACATTTTTGCAGTGCTGTATAAATAATAAGACATTATAGCTGGATTTAATTAATACTGTATTAGTGTAAGCATATGTTAAACAATATATAAATCATTTTTAAAAGTGCAGAGCATGTATGGGAAATTTTTGTTGTTGTTTGTTTGATTGGTTGGTTTTTTTCCCCCTCTCTTCTCATCTGGATCTGTAGGAGTTTTCCAGATCTTTTACACACATCTCCCTTGTAGTTCTCCAAAATAGCAGTGATATTCCCCTTCTGTTTCTTGTTCGGGCCTTTGTTCTTGAGAACAGCTGTGGGTCACTTGTTGCTCTGGCTCTTAGAAGGTTCACAACCTCCATGGGGAATTTTCCATATTTGTTTTTCAGTTTTTAGCCACTGCTTTGCTCCTCCTTACATTTATTTCTCAGCAGGTCCTCTGCTATTCTCTCCCACCAGGAGAAGAGCAAAAGGGACCTGTCTGAGCTACTTATTAGCTGACAAGCCTGCCAGAGAGGGTCATTAGGTTAGCAGCTGTGATAATGGAACAGCAAAAGACAAGAATATTCATGCACTACAACAGTACTTTAAGCCAAGTTAGCAGAATGGTGTTTCTAAAAACTAGTTGTTTTTGTATCTTGTGGGTGGGCAGCTACTGCTTTTCAGAGATTTCACTCTTTCCTACCCTGGCTACACAATTGCTTTTTATCCTCATTTTGGTAATTAAGGTAGATTCAAGCTATGGGAAGTCAGTATTATAGAAAGGCTACTGCATTAGGTAGACCATAACTCATTTCCAGTATGCCATTTTCTATGTTCATGCTCATCTCAGCTAACAGGAGGGGGGAGATAGCTCAGTGGTTTGAGCATTGGCCTACTAAACCCAGGGTTGTGAGTTCAATCCTTGAGGGGGCCATTTAGGGATCTGGGGCAAAAATCTGTCAGGGGACAGTACTTGGTCCTGCTAGTGAAGGCAGGGGACTGGACTCAATGACCTTCCAAGATTGTTCCAGTTCTAGGAGATTGGCATATCTCCATTTATTAAAATTAAAAAACAACACAAGCCAGGTAAGAAAGAAACAGGTTTTGAATATTTCAACACATTTCCCCCCTATATTACAGTACACAGCTTTTTTAATTCTCAACTACATCACTTCAGTAAATGTCTTATCTGTATCTGTGATTCTGAGGTAGGTAACACACTACCTAATCTAGTCTATTACAGTTCAATTTTATTGCGTAGAAAGACTTTCAGACAAACTGCACTTTAAAGAATTATATAATACAAGTGAATATGTTATAAATTACAAAAGAACAAAGATGTATGGAGAATCAAGCTGAATCATTCAGTCCCAAGGATAATAGAGAGACAGGGAGATATTGAGAGAAAGTCCAGTTTGGCAGATAAGCATAAGAGAAAATACATTCTTTAAAATAAGCTAAATGACACCTACTGATGCAAAGCAAGATATTGATGATGTTGTTTGCCAATCCAAGGAAAAACTTGTGATAAAATTTAAGATTCAAAGTGTCACATTTCCTTGTGTGTCCTCCTCTACAACACAAACTGGTAAAAGAACCAGCCCTTTTGTAGATGTAAAACAGATCCTAAAAGTAGGCTAATAAATCCATATTTAGCTACCTAGTGAGAAGTGGCTTGTATTTAAGGGTTGGATAGACACAGTTCCCAGTGAAGGCATGGTTTTCTTCTTTCATCTGTCCTTCAGGCCTCCTTCCCCCATTTATTGATGAATGCTGGAACAGGCAATTTTTGGTCTGAGTCCTCTTAGGTTTGAGTAGTAACTCCCTAACAGTTAACTGCTATTCAGATGATACACTGAAGTCTTGCAGTTTTGCCTTTTTCTACCTATGCCCTGCTGATTTCTCTTTGGTATTATAATCAAATTTCTCTTTAATTTTCCATTTAATCTTTTACCAGTTGCTGGACCTGATTACCAATTAATTGGTAGAGTATTTAAACTAAAATGTTATTCAGGTGTTGGGCTCAGATAAGAATTTGCACAGTTTAATTAGTATCTGATGAACTGGGGACTGCAAACTTGAACTGGAAGAAGGTTGGCTGTAAGGCATTTTCCATCTGATGACGATGAACAGGAATGATTATGAGGACTGAAAATTACAACAGTTGTTTGCTACTGTTACTGGTCTTCTTTGACCAGCTGATACATTGAATTCTATTTTTATCAACAATAAAAATGAAAAGAAGTTTAGCATATTTTCCCCATCATGACAACTCTTTATTCCTCCATTGCTTTTAGCTATTTTTTGTTGTATAGCAATGCTGCAGCATTCAAATGTTATTCTGTTTTGTTGGGTATTTCACTTGACCTAAAACTCCATTTGATGTTGTTTCTAAGTTGAACTTTTACTTGGCAGTGAAAACCGTGCCTCCCTATTTCTTTACTTGTATACTACAGCCTACAAAATTCATTCAACATGTCAACATATGACAAACTCAACAGGATAGAAGATCATAGTTTTGTTGGTAACCTCTTAATTGGTATGCATTACTTCTGGTAATGTACTGGGACTAATTCCTCCCTACTGCTTGTTCCTGCCTGTCTTCGGTCCTGTGTTCTTAGACTTCTCTAGAACCTTCATGATGAGTAAAAATTTCCACTGCAATATATCTTTAGTCATGATGAGGGTGTAGGGATATTAAAGAAGGTACTGAAAGTGATTCCCCAAGTGAAAGTAACTCCCCATAATTTGTCCCCCACAATTTAAACCTCATAGCATTACCAAGTAAAAGATCTCTTGGATCCCTTGTTAAACTTACAAGCTACTGTCTGTGTAAACCATTGATTGTATCTGTTCTCAGAAAGATTCTGTATTGCTATGAGAAACTTGCAAACAAGTTATTTGACTTTGTTCTTTATGCATGCTTTGTACCTAGAAACAGCATAGAAAGACCCCCACCCTCTTTGATTAAAGGGCAGGGAGTCTCAAATAAATTAGTACACACCCCAAAAGTGTTGAAGACAGTATGTCTGATGATGAATGCTTGGTGTACATGAATGAATGAGCAGGGAGGTGCCAGCCTAGGAATTCAGTGACCATCGGCTGAAGGTGGCATCAAGTGGGAACGACCAGACAACCCCCGGAGGGTAAACTGGGATCCCACCCGACCATCTCAAAGGATGGGAAAAACAAGATAAACTTTGGACAGCGTGGAGCCACCAGGAATGTGCCATCTGCTGATTGATTCAGCAACAGCATGATGAAGCAGTTCCCATAGACTGACATAGGAAATAATTCCTATAAGAATGGCCTCTAAAAACTGAGGACTTTGAGTCTGGTTCTGCTGCCAACCTCCAGGAGCATCAGATGAATCTGACAAGGACTCGGCTCCACCCTCATGCCCAGGTTACCTGGCCAGTAACTTGGCATGAGCAACTTCTAGGCTGGTAACTATGACATCTATACAGAACCTGTGTGTGTGTGTGTGAATGAATGTGAAACTGAATGAAATGTTATAGCTATAACTGACTGCTTAGTATGATTCTTTTTGTATTCACAATAAATGTGACATTTTGTCTTATCCCCTTTAAAAAGATCTTGCTGGTTTTTATTTTATTGGTATAACAAGGGCAGATACTACACTTGGTAGTTTTGAATTAAAACCTTGTTTTATTAGATCTTTTTCACCCATATCCCATAGCAGTTGTAAGGATTTTTCATTTTGCTCTATTTAATGCGCAACATTTCCTATGTTAAATACAAATAATCAGGTATCTGTAACTTTAAGTAAGTTGTATATCTCAAAGTGACAGGAAATTTAATCAAGAGTAATGCTGTAATATCTTTACCTAAAGGAAACCCCAGCAGTCTAAAGTAATAGAAGTAGCATTTTTTCATAACAGCTACACTGTGAAATGCTCAATATGTGAAAATAACTGATGGCTGAGCAGCACAGAGCAGTCAAATTGGGCCATGGAAGCTGTGGGGTGAGATGGGCAAAGATTTGACCCACTGAGTTCCTGTATAAAAAATGCCTTGCAGGACAGGTGAATTTTAAAGCTCTGGGGTCCAAATCCACTGGGAGACTAAGGCCACGTCTACAATATGAGTGCCACAGCAATACAGTTTCAGCGCTGCAGTTATGCAGTGTAGACATTTCCCACAGCAACAAAAGGGATTTTTCCAATTAAGTAATCCACCTCGCTGAGCTGTGGTAGCTAGACTGATGGAAGAATTTTTCCGTCAACTAGCCATGTTTACACTTAAAATTTAGATCAACCTACTTATGGTGTTCAGGGGTGTGAACATTTTGCATCCCTGAGCAACATAGCTAGGTTGATTTAAATTTAAAGTGTAAACTAGGCCTTAGTCCTCATCTAGACCTCTATTACTTTTATCTGCTTCTCCTGATCTCACCCAAAAAGATATTTACTGATATTTATAATACAGAAAATTTTCCTCTTAAAACTGAATTTTTTTCATGGGGAAAATTTCAATTCTAATTTTAAAATTTTGATTTTTCTAGTGGGAAAATTTGAATTTAAAAAGAGGTGGGAAATTCACTTTTCACACTTCCTTAAACAAAGAAAGTTGGAAAGTGTCAAAGTATGAAAAAATCCACTTTTTCACAATTTCTTATAATTTTCTTTTTCAAAAAAATTTGAAAAAGTAAGAAGTGTGGAAAAATAATTTCTCTTCCCCACTTTCTTCTTATTGTCCAACTTTTTTCCATTTGCAAAACAAAACAGTGTGAAAAGTGGGATTTTCCCCAATATTTCTTTCTATTTTACTTGTTTTCCCACTGGAAAAATGAGGGAAATGTCGAAAATGGGAGAGGAAAACCCAAAATGGAAAACTGAAATTTTAGGTTTCCAAAAATGGAACTGAAATGACATGTTAAGTTGAAACAAAACTAGAATTGTCATTTTATTTTGAAATTGTTAATTTGAATCCATTTTTAAAAAAATTAAACAGAACAAAAATCTTCTGGTCCCTGGGGAAGATGACCATCTTTTGTGGAATGTTCAATGAAAGTATCCCAGATAGTATAGATTGTTCTAGATCAGTGGTGGGCAACCTGAGGCCCACCCGCGCCACTTCCCGCAGCTCCCATTGGGTGGGAACAGGGAACCGTGGCCACTGGGAGATGCAGGCAGCCGTGCCTGAGGATGCTCAATGTAAACAAACTGATTTGTGACCTGCCAGCGGATTACCCTGACAGGCCGCATGCAATTTTGGATCTTGTTTTTCTATAGCACTTTTACAACATAAAAAGGTTCTTTTGCAAGTATATCCACATAATAGTTACTTCCTAGACAACATTAATATCTTATTTCCGCATACACATACATAACTCAGAGGACTATCAGCTCTTTGTTCTAGCTCAATGATCTTATTTTAATATGTTAATTTTCTTCACTGGTGGTGTTTAATCTAAATCCAATTTGCTTTCTGACTTGCATCTGTTTAGATACATAGTCTTATAATTATTTTTAACATTAATTCTACTGTACCTCAGATATGAATTACTGATTAATGCTGATCTGTCAGTTGTCACAAAGCTGCTGAGGGTTTTTTTTGTTTTAGTTATAATAAAACAGACAAGCACAGTTTTTTGAGTTTAACCATAATAAGACAGTAAAAACCTTATTTATGAAAACAATCATAATAAAGTAAGACTGGTAGGACACACAGCTTTTTTACATATCCCATAGTTTCAGCCCAGGATTTCCCTACAGAAATCCTCTTTCCAAGCACAGAGCTGCTCTGCTGCCAGCCAATCCAAGAGCAAAGTTACAGGGGTGCATCTATACTGTCTCCTAATGTTTATATTACCAATCATTATCAACTTACACTGCGGTTCACAATCAACAGCTAATTAACTCTTCACTCCCCAATGAGTCATACTACTATTTGATTACCTTAGTGCTACCATTTAAGCTAACCTTTCCTGGCCCTTTTGTCCATGCTCTTCCCTTTCATATCATCCCTACCAGTTTTTCCATTATAAAAAATGGGGACTATCGAGATGCATACACAATAAATCAAAGCAACCACATGGTCATATGGTAATGCACATAAAAACTAGTAATAATATTGCAGTAACCCTTGTTCTCTTGTCTCCCTAATTTCATGCTGTTTGTTCACTTTGTGCTATATCTAATCTCTTCAGAGCAGGAACTGTCTTTCATTCTTTTCTGTAAAGAACTATGCATATTTATGTTGCTGTATGAATAATAATAATCTTTAAAGAGAAACCTTTAATGTTTGATTTATATTTGCTTGTACTCTGCTTCTGTATACCTGGTTTATATTTGAATGTCCTGATTTTGGATCATAATAGCTGCAGCCTGCTGTGTTGACCTACTTCTGTTCTTAAGATGACCATAGTTATAGATTATAAAATTTTATCCATCCTTCATTGCCTGTCTGACACCTCTGACCTAGGATAAAGATTTGACCAACTGAAGAGTGTGCACCATATCATCCAAACAGATGAACATTAATGCTGGGAGCTAGACATAACAATTAGTACCTATTCCTAAAGGACTATGCTATCCCTAATCCATCCCTAGGCTGAATTAACTCTCAGAAATAGAAACAAGTCTTAGCCAGTTCGTTCAGTGAGGTTTTTTGTCTCTTTTAAATCAAGTACAGTTCTAGGTTTAGACAGAAAGAGGCACTATTCCAAATTCAGTAGTAGATATGTGGACAAAACAGAATGAAGAGAATCTGGTACCCTCACCATTGCACAGGTTTCTTTGCATTGTACAGATAACCTTTGTCACTGATCGTCTGTGCTGGACTATTACAATATGATTTTTTCCCTAAAGGGAGTCCCTGTACTCCATCCTTTGGAGGAATGATATGCTGTTGTATTTCAGCATTCTTCTGGTATGCAAGTATTATGGAATGCCCTGAGGCACAGACCTGTAGTGTGTCATTCAGCAGATGTCCACATCTCAATACGTGGCTTCCCACACCAAAAGTGCTACTAGTTTATTTCCCAGACAAAATTTCAAATAAATACTGACTTGGTGTGGAAATTTCCTAAACGATGTAGCACTGGATATGAGTAATCAGTATTGTTTTGTTTTTTAAATATTAGGGATGGTTGAACCAGTTCAGATATATATATATATATAAAACAACTAATGATGGGAAAACTGCAAAAGTGTCAGTACAGGTGTTTGGCTCAGGTGCTTTTCTGAAGCATTCTGTATTGTAAAATTGGATTGGAAATTTCACCAGAACTCATCCTTCACAAGACAAGACTACTGAGATTCCTGGTTTCAATCAGAACAAGAAGTAGGGGTGATTAGTAATGTGACATATATTGTCCTTATAAGAGGAAAGATGGACCCATGGTTAGGGCACTAACTGGGATTCAAGAGACCAGGATTTTATTTCCTACCCCACTACAGACTTTCTGTGTGACCTTGGGCAAGTTATTTAGGGTCAGATTTTCAAAAATATTTGGAAGTCGAACAATGTAGGTAGATGCCTAGTTGGGATTTTCAAAAATGCACGAAGGGCCTAACTCCCAATCTTTATCTTCAAGTGCATAAATACCTTTAAAAATCTGGCCCATAGTCTATTTGAGCCTCAGTTCCTCATTTGTAAAGTGAGACTATTAGTACTTCAGTACCTCACAAGAGTGTTATGAAGATAAATAAATTAAAGATGAGAAATGCTCAAATACTATGGAAATGGGGGTCATATAAGTATCAGAGAGAGATTGTGATATTTTCTCCCTTACTGGAAATGCATTGAAAAGGCATGTTTTCAACCCAATTTTGCAGACTAAATAAAGTTTTGATATTTCAGATAAGCTTTGAATAAGTATC
Source organism: Chelydra serpentina (assembly GCA_037349315.1). Taxonomy (NCBI): domain Eukaryota; kingdom Metazoa; phylum Chordata; order Testudines; family Chelydridae; genus Chelydra; species Chelydra serpentina. The sequence goes on from JBAIAC010000042.1 coordinate 39,346,847, forward strand.
TCAAATTCCTGGTTAATTGTCCAATGTAAACTTCCAAACTTTTGAGGGCTACTAATTTCTTTTTTAAGCAAGTAAACTTAGATACCCAGCGCAGAGCAGAGTTAGAGAATGTTGGCTGTTTACAAATTAGTGATCTACCAATTATAAAAAAAAAAGTTGAGAATCATATTTGTGAAATATTTTAGCTGTGCAAAGGTCTATTTTTCTGAATATAATTGAGAAGAGACTAATATCCTATAGCATGATAGTATAGTTATTTTTATATCTCTTTTACTGTACACTAGTGGTTCTGATTGTACAGACACTGCCAAGAATATAAATTTAATTAGCAGATATCTTTCCGGTTCTAATAACTGCAAATTTACAAACTAATCTAAAGGGAGAAAAAGTTCAGTTTAGCATATAACAAAGACTTTATTGACACTATTTTGCATTTGTGTTATGCTAAGGAGATGTTAATATTAGGGTACAGATTAAGACCTATGTCTTAACTTCAGAAAGGTCTTCTTTCACCCTCCTTGGGTCTCCATTCAGTAATGAAAACAGAAGCCTGCTAGTATGTAGGTCTTAGAAAAAAATGTGCGTGACACAGAATGCACACTATGAATGATTCATAAAGCAAAACTGGAGATGCATAAGGATGTGCAGTGCAGTGGATTAGGGTTTGTAATTTGGGCAAAATGTATGCAGAAATCCATATATGGAAAAATCCTGTGTTATTTATAATGCAACTAACACATATTCCTTTATTATGGAAAACGTGCATCTTATTCAGAATTATGCCAAGATGTTTCACAACAAGGTGATGAATACATTGTTGCAAGAGTTACAATATGTGAAGAAGCACAATAATAGGTGTGGAAATCAAGAACCTGCTCAATGACATAGAAGAAATGCTAGTATCCTCAAAGGCATGCTAGTATTTTAGTTTAAATGGCTATTTTCAATGAAGAATGGCTAAATGATAATTCATGTTTTCCCTATTATGTATCCTCTATATCAGTGGTCGGCAACCTTTTAGAAGTGGTGTGCCGAGTCTTAATTTATTCACTATAATTTAAGGCTTTGTGTGCCAGTAGTACATTTTAACCTCTGAGGTTCCCGCTGCCGGCTCCTGCCAGCCAGGGTCTCAGCCCACTGCCCTTCACCTAGGCCAGCAGCGGGACCCCGGTTAGCAAGAAGCCAGCAGCTGGCATCCCAGATCTCAGCTCTCCCCTGCTCTGGGGTTCCAGCAACCGGCTCCTGCCACCCAGGGTCTCAGCCCGCTGCCAGCCTGGGTTCCTTCACCCAGGCTGGCAGCGGGCTCTTGGTGGGGCCAGCAGCGAGACCCCTGCTGGCAGGAGCCGGCGGGGGGAATCCCAGAGCGGGGCAGGCTGAGTGGCTCAGCCTGCCGCCTCTCTGGGGTTCCCACCGCGGGCTCTTGCCAGCCGGGGTCTCAGCCCGCTACCAGCCTGGGTGAAAGAACCCAGGTCAGCAGCGAGCGCTTGGTGGGGCCAGCGGTGGGACCCCTGCTGGCAGGAGCCCACGGGGGAATCCTGGAATATTATGATATTGGATATCATGGTATTTGGAAATGAGGAGGCTTAGTTTTCTTTTCAGAACAAAGAGACCATTTGTCAGATTCTTTGTGTTATTGTTACAGAACTAAATCAGTGTGATCCTGTCTCTTCTGTATTACTATTGTGAGAGTGCCTGAGTATAAGTAATAAGTGTCTGACTTTCTTTATAACAGGGGCCATAGAACTTCCCAAAAATTATTCCTAAAGCAGATCTTTTGGAAAAAATATCCAATCTTGATTTAAAAATTGTCAGTGATGGAAAATCCACCATGATCCTTGGTAAACTGGTCCATTGGTTAATTACCCTCACTGACAAAAATGTACACCTTATTTCCAGTCTAAATTTGTCTAGCTTCAACTTCTAGCCATTGGATCATGTTATTCCTTTCTCTGCTACATTGAAGAGCCCATTGTTAAATATTTGTTCCCCATGTAGATACTTATGGACTATAATCGAGTGACCCCTTAGCTTTCTCTTTGTTTAGTTAAATAGATTGAGCTCTTTGAGTCTATCACTATAAGGCTTGTATCTTAAATTATGTTCTTATTGACTTTCCAGCCTTTAAACTAAGCTTTCAAAAAAATCTAATGAACAAAAAACAGCTCAGACTTTGCCCAAACGCTATTTAACTGAAAATGGGCAGGTGGGAGAGAATCAAAGGAAACAGAAGCCAAGCAAGTTTTGAAATTTAAAATCTGCTGGGTGTATAAATGGATTTATAAACAAACATAAGAAATGCAACAGGTTTCCAAGGCTAAGTCAAAGGTGAGCAAAAGTGTCGATAATGGAAAGCAAAACGAAAATGGAAAGGACGTTCAGAGAACTCCACAGCTCTAATTCAAATCACATTAAGCATTTTGTTTCGCTCAGGGCAATTTTGTCTTTCCATTCGTATGTAATGTAAGCAAAGATAATTTATTCCAGTCAGAATACTAGTGACATCACAGCAGAATTTTCGGAAGCTGTCTTAATCTATTGCTAAATTTGCACACCCAGCAGTTGACCTCCCAGTAATCTGCACACACTATTTATCCATCTCCTTGCCACTTGTTCTGTACTATGATGATGATAAAAATATTATTATTATTATTATTATTTTATTATTATTATTATGACCTGCCAGAATTCCTTCCATGATAACTTTCTGAAGTCTATTTCCGTCTCTATGCTTGATGTGACCAAAGTACATAAGTTTGTTCCTGTTTTCCGACAACAAAATCTGCTTCTCTCCAATAATGTTTCTGACATAAGCATTTATCTTATTTTCTGTGCAGGAGATACTCAAGAGTCTTCACCAGTTCCATATCTTCAATTTTCTTGTCAGCAGCATTATTTTGCCATAATTCACATCTATATGTCACTGTGGAAAAGAATTATGTTTTTCACAACTAGAACCTTTGTACACTTCAAGATGGCATGTTTTCTCCACACGGTCATAAGGGAGGTATGGCTGAGTGAGCCATTCCTACTCTTCTTCCAATTTCTTTGAAGCAGGCTCCTTGGCTGGATAAATATGGTCCCAGATAATTACATTAATCTACTACCTCTTCAGCTTAACTGTTGATCTTGATGTCCACTTGCATGCTATTTATTATTGATCACGTCAGCATTCATGCTTTTGTTTTTCTCACATTCAGGGATAGTCCATATTCCTCACTATTTTTACAGATGAAACATAATCAATGGATGGTTACATTCCCTGCATTTTTTTAATGATATGATGGATCTTTGCAATTTGCTCATGTGTGTCTTGTTGCTTTTTGAAACCAGCTGGTTGTGGTGGTAATTCTGCTTCTATCATTCATATGAACCAATCTATCTTGAATTATGTAGAGCAGCAATTTACTTGTCTGAGATATCAGGGAGATGGTATAATCGTGACTTCCTTTGGTATATCCCCTTTCTTTGGTAAGGGTAGAATTCCCTCCGTCCACCTGGCCAGTTAGTTTCTAGTCATCCATACATCATTGCAAATTTTCCACATGAGATAATACTGATGTCACCAATAACATAACTGCAGAATTGCTAAAAGTGATCTACCCTTGATGCTTTCCCAGGCTTCACTTTTATAATAGTATGCACCATAGTATTAATGGGGTTATGAACCTTTCGTGCAGTGAGTTTGTCAAGGAGGTGAACAATTTGCTGTTATTTTGCTGAAAACACACACTCGTATCATTCTTGAGGTGGACAAGGGTTTGGACATTTTTTATTAATGTAAGTGAATGTGTATGGAGCAGAAGTGAGATCTTTCACATCTTATTGTTTGTTTATTGTGAATAAAGAGTTTTGTCTGTAACATTCTGTTTAGATACAACTGGTCTCCCTAGCAGTAACTTCCTCACAAATTTCCACAGGCAAAACCACCCACTTTGTAGAGAACAGCATGCTGTATACAGCAACTACTCCATGCTGTTTCACTTCTCTGACCCTGTGGTGCCTCCTTAAGACCTATGCAGTCCCAGCCTTGTAGAAAGGCTTCTGCTAAATGCGTGGAAATATGCTGGAGAGACACAGGTTCCCTTTTTCTTCCCCCATTTTACTTCCCGGTGCACCTGTAGATGAGGGGAACATGGGGCTTTGTGCTGATATTTTTATCCCTATTTGTATATCTGACATAATTTGGCTGTATTTGTGTGCTTTACTGATGTGTATTCTTGTATTTATAAAAAAAATAATATAACGATTAACTGTTTGTATTGACCTAGCTGGGAAAAAGCACAACAGAAAAGGAATTGATTTTAGTTTTGTTGTATGTTAAGAACTCTTTTTTTAATCATTTAAAATATTGATTATTGGTGAGGAAATTGGGTCCACTCCTACTCCCATTGAAGCCAAAGGTAAAACATCCATGGAGTCAGGATCACTGAGGGACAGATTCCCCAGTGCACCTAGTAATGCACAAAGGAGCTGGTTGCATCTCCCTAACACTAGGGCCCTTTCTATAGCATTCCTAGCCTTGATATAGTTTAGAGCAGTTTGGGGGCTGTTCTGAAATATATCAGTTGGACAATCATCAGCTGGGGACTGCAGCAAAACAGTGCATTCTGGCCATGCCTCTCAACTTCCCAGCATACTTCACTTATTAAGACCCCTCCTAAGGTAGGGGTCCACTGTGCCAGCTCCAGGACTGTTGGAAACTTCCCCTTGGGGAATCCTAAGCTGGCAGGATCTGTTCTGTTTCTGGCCCCTTTCTAGACCAGAGACGTGCAAAGTGGCCAGACTGGGGTAAAAAATCTTCCCATGTGTATTTCAACATAAGGTTTACCTATGGAAATAAGCTGTAACTTGCTATTCAAGAAATGCATGATTTCTATGCCAGTGTACTTTAATTGAGAGACAAAAATGTTGTAAATTAATCATACTTCAAATATATCATGTTAGTGGGGCACTTAAATCTATGGAAGCTATGGGTTCCTTTTGAAATATGAATGACTGGCCCTGAAAAAGATGATTGTGTTTATCTGAAAGGAGTACATTTGCCCTTCTTATTTGAGCCTCCTTTATGTTACACCTTCGGCATTAATTTGAGTCAATGGTTTGTGTTTAAATCTTTGCTGCTGCTTTGGAATGAAAGCGCTGTGTGTGGGAATTATTAGGATTTGAAATTTAATTTTCACTGCTCCAAATCTCTACCACTAAAGTTCTTTAATATTCCTGCAAAACTGTTATATAGGGAAAAATTCTGCTGGATATTCAGTAGTCTCCACTTTTGTTTGGTGCATTATGATGTGTTGTCCTGATTATTTGTTACTTGATGTCTTTTGCCAGCCAGCCAACTAAATGCAGCAGTGAGAACTGAACAAATAATCTCACCATTTTGAGAAGCTGGAGGGAGGTAATCATTTTAGTTGCAAATGATGGCTATAATAAAATTCATTTGACTAAATCCTTCCTTACAACCTGCAGAGTAAAATGGAACTGCCTAAATGGCATGGAATAAGGGGGCAATTTTATTGGCATAGTTTTGATTTGATTACCATGTACCATCTGGGGGGAGGCCTAATTATCTGGGGGGAGGGATAGCTCAGTGGTTTGAGCATTGGCCTGTGAAACCCAGGGTTGTGAGTTCAATTCTTGAGGGAGCCATTTAGAGATCTGGGGCAAAAATTAGGAATTGGTCCTGCTTTGAGCAGGGGGTTGGACTAGATGATCTCCTAAGGTCCCTTCCAACCCTGATATTCTATGATCTCATTATTTTCCATAGTGCCACATAGCTTGATCCTATAAAAAAAAAAACCACCCTCTGCCACTACTGTGTCAAGAAAGTCTGATTAAAAAAAATTGCTTTTTTAAAAAGTAAGTTCAGGAACAATGGGGGGGAAAGTTATTTTCCATTATAAAATGAAGGTGGTTTTTAAAAAGGTTGCAATCTTATAGTGAACTGGCTGGGACTTGTGTGAATAGTGAGCTTTAAATGACGTAGAACCTTTGAAGTGATGGCTGCAAAATGTGCTAAGAAAGTAGTGGGGGTAAAAGTTAGAGCATAAGTGGACGTTTGTATAAACCCTGTGATTTGGACTTGGCTTTTAACTAGGGAGAGGCAAACTTTTTTTTACCTCATTTCAAACCAACTCAAACAGTGCAGGTTCCAAAGTCTGATACATATTTGTATTGGATAAATAGGTAGAGTGAAAAACAGACAAGTAAACCACACAGACACACGGAAGTAGCAGTTGGGGAGAAAGAAAATGTCTAAAGAAAAATGAATATATTAAGCCAGAATTGCCCCATGAGGAAGTGGGAGGGAAACTACACCTCCTTTGCCATAGGGGTAGCTGTACTAGAGGGGTATTCGTTCCTGAGAGAAGGGCAGGCAGTGGTTCCTGCCCTGCTTTTCACCAGAGAGAATAGCTTTAAATTGAAATTAAGGCTGTTGAATTATTGCAATCTTCTGGATGGCTTAATCCCACCTTGATTGGCCTTGCCCACTTTTTGGCTGTCTGCACTGTGCCCCTTCTAACCTTTCCCCATCTGGGGCATGTAGCCTGAAAGCAGCAAAACCTGGTCAATAAATCAGGCCCTTATAACATACACACAGAGCTCTAGCTTGTGCTAACCACCTCTTAGAAGTAGAGCTATATGATTTTTTTTAAATGTTTTTCAATGAAAAATGGAAAGTTTTAGTCTTGAAAACTAAAATGTTTTGTGTTATTTCAGTTTTTACATTTACTTCCTCTTTTCTCATTAGTTCCCCATTCGCCATTTCCAGTTGCAAATAGAAAAATGGAAAATAGGGGTAAATGAGAGAGAGAGGAGCGATGAGGGGAAGGAAAACTGGAAAATATTTTGCAGACATTTTTGAAAACACTTTTTTTTTAAATTTCCACAAAAACAACTTACCATTTTTTAAGCCGCTCCACTTAAGGAGTTGCTCAGTCGCTAACAGGGAGCAGCAGCTTTGCTTTGGGTAGAAACCGTTTGGTTTTTAATTTAATCACTCTTAAAGAGAAATGGGCTTAAATGATAGGGAAAATTGTTTACAAATTCATACTAGTTTTGTAAACCCTCTGAACTCAAACAATATTTTACAAAGTCAGTAGTCTTGAACTGCACAAGGTTTGCTTATCCCTAATTTCAGCAGTGGGCTCATTTTCTCTCTTGCCCTTGAAGGACTCATAAGGTACCTTTTCAGTTCAAGAGAATAGGTTTTTAGATATGCTTTTGTAGGCATTAAGGGCTAGAGCTTGAGGGGTCCTTACTCAGTGGAGGCAAAGGACAGGCAAGCAAAACCTCAGCTGCTGTTCTCCCCCGCTCTTTTTGTGTGAGTAAGTAAGGGCATCTCACAGTAGCACTGCCTGAAGGGCAGAGGTGATGAACAGAGGAGAGAAACATGATCCATCCAAATGGACAGTATAGTGAGAGACTGTGAGGCATAATTTGCCCGAGACAATCTCTCCAGTGTTCTTTCTGGGATAATGCAGTTAAACACTGTGTCCTATTCAGAGCTCTGGTTTAAAAGCCACAGTCTAGCCCTTACTGTATTATATCAAAGTGTAAAATACAGCAGAACATAAAATGCTTACCATAAAAACATACAGTGTATGTGAAAATGTCCTCCCTATGGCATAGTTTTGTAGAGTTGGTCAGATTCGTTCTTTCTTCTGTAGCATCAAATATTGGCCATAACTACAAGAGAGAACAGCATAATATTATGATGTAGATTGCAGCAGAGCCCATAATGCGCTAAGGGCTTCCAACTTATTATAAGATGCCCCAGTGAGTTCAGAATCTGGGAAGTTTAAATGCTACTTGCATCTTTTAAAGTGACTTACGTGTTGCATTGCCCTCATGCTGGCTTTCTGCAAAGGAGCAAATTACACCCTCTTTCAATTTCACAAACTGTGTGTGTACGTGAGCTACAGTTAGAGAATCGGCATTCTTGCCCAAATCTTCTTGCCTGCTTCAATCTATTGCACCTCTATTCATCACAGGAAATGCCAGTGATTCTGCCATTCTTGTCCCAGACTCACGTCAAATCAGGACTGGTGGTATAAGTCTCCATGCAGCTGCTGTTGTCAGTGTGATGCTTACAGCGAAAATCATTGCTCAGCTGCTTCTGGCTTGTTGCAACATTTGTCAGCTGTGGCAAAGGGATTAGCATCCATCCAGGGTTCTTAAGACTTACTATAGTGAAAATACAGAAAGAACGTGTTGTCTTCGGGGTATGCCAGAAACAAAACAAAGCATAGGGGCAGGTGGGAAAGTGTGTATGTATTTTTTTTTTAAGCAGGAGGTGGGGGAGAGAGAGAGGTGGGATTGAAGGAGCAAGCAGTGGCACTATTAGGGACAAGGGCAAATCAAATTTCAATCTTTTTTTTTAATATTGCCATTAGTGAAAACTGTGAAAGATCCTAGCTAAATATATTGTATATGCAACTGAAACACTTTATGCTCATTTCTGCCCTCAGATTTATAGTGTAAATCAAAGTTGCACTCAAGTATCTGACATAATAACTGTGCTAAATATTTGTTTATTTGAAGATGTACTTTTTAAAGAGCCTTTTTACAATCCCAGGTCCCAGTTTCACCTTTGGATATATGGTATGTAGAATTTTAAAGTGATTAAACAGCATTAATATTTATACAGCATGAAAAATGTGCTAGGCAGTTTATAGGCAAACAGGAAGAGAAGATTGTAAGGAGTTTGTAGACTAACTGATGGATTGTGGCATAAAGGCCCAGCCCCGTATTGAGGATAGTGTAAAGGTTACCAAAAGGTGCTCCAGGAGTCTGCCTCCTGGACGGCAGTGAGAGGTGGCTGCAGCTGATAGACACTATTTCTCTGAAAATATTCTATTTTTTTGAATATTGGTGGCAGCAAGCAAGAATGTGTGAGCACAGGAAAATTTCAGTAATATAACAATCAAAAAAAGTCAGTCACAAGGAGGAAAAGGACCTAAGAAAGTCCATTGGGCTTCTCGGCTCTTGTCCCCGGCTTAACCTCTGCTTTATAGGTATTTGATTCAGCAATGGCATTTCTATCTTTACTGGGGTTCATCTTATTTCCTATTAGTTCTGTAATAACCTGATGGATTCAGTGTTCTTGTGAGCCCTGATAGAACTTTTATCTGCTAGGATGCTGCTTTCTCCAGTCATTTCCCAACAAATTGTAGTCAGCAATTTGAATAATTTTTTCTTCCATTTATTTACAATACCCACATGGAAAAGGCATATGTGTTCCATATATTGAACACCGAGAGTATGTGATATGTTATATACTTTTATATAAGTTACATAAGTACAGGGACTGCAGTAGAAAAAAGGAGCCACTTTCATATTATTTATGAGTCACTATACAACCTCCCATAAGTCAAACATGTAAAACATGTGGTAGCATTTGTATGACATACATTGCATTTTTTTTTTTATTTCACATGGGCACATATAGTCTTCCAGGTGTTGTGTTAAAATTAAAACTTCCTCTCTTATTTACCTTATTTTAATGGAGTAAGTTAATTGTACTCTCGTCTGAAAATGGGGAATTCCAGTTGTGATAATTTTCAGTGCTATCTGAAATACCCTCTGTGCATTGTTATACTAACTGTCTGACACACTAGAGAAACTCCTGACAATTTCATGTATTTTCTTTCCACCTGGATAATATGTTCTGTAGCCTGTCTTGCTTCTAAATTATATTTAGAATTTTTTTTCTTTTTTCAAGTAAAGACTTTTCTTTATGCTGGGTGTTGCCAAAGAAATGCTGTTTTTAATCCTAATTATTTGGTTTGTAGATTTAATCCCTCTCTACATACTGCTGCCAGATTCCACTGTCTTTAATCCCCATGTAATATTTGAAATCCAGTTTTCAACTTGGCTACTAGGACCCATGGAGTTTTAGTTTTGTCGGACATTAGCTAGTCAAGCAACCAGCAATTATTCCTGCTTTCTTTTCACTGACTCTTCCGTGACCGCTTCATAGTTAACGATGTTTACTCCAGCAGTGGCCCCAGGCAGCTACACGTCTGGAATTTCCTTTTCCAAGCCTAAGCAACACAGCTTGACTTAATGTACAAGAAGCTGTTGCACAGCAGCACTTTAATCCAATGGTTTACTCAACTATGTGTCCATTCTCTGTCACCTGTAGAAATGTTTCTTTTGCCACCAGAAATGTTCTGGTACCTGCTCCACTTGCCACAGACTACAGAAAGGCAAACAACCAAAACAAAATATACTGAGCTTGCTGAAGTTTCCAAGTAATAATGAATGTTTAAGAAAAACTTCACTGCTTGTTTTTCAAATGGACTTTTCCTTTCAAAGTGTTTTCCCATTTTCAGCATTATCATCCTTTCTTATCATGTTCTTTCTTTTTTTATCCTTTTAAACCAGAACTACTTTTCCTTTGGCCAAATGCCAATGTTGTTCTGTTTTTACTCAAACATACTCCTATTGAATCTAGTGGGAATCGGCCTCAATAAGGACTAAGTAGAAAGAATAGAAACTGACTAAGAACTTTCTTTGCTTTCCCCCCTCTGTTTTCTTATTGTTTGTTTTGCCTGTATAGCTTCCAACATGGAAATTGGTTTACTATTGATAGTCTGGTTGCCTCTAAACATGCTGAATGAAATTTTTACACCTTTTAGTGCCACTGGCTTATGTAAAACTATTGTGTAAATGTGCTGAATGTATATTCACATGAGAAAGGATTGTAGCATAGAATCAGGCCCTTCCCTGCTGTATAAGTTCCACTTCACTCTCTCTTTCAGAATGGCTATAACTTTTACATTTTGTTTTTCCTTTTAATGAATTACATACTATCAGCCCCAGTCCTCATCTCATATCATAGACTAAGGACAGGTCTCCAGTCAGTGTTAATCAGTACAGCTACACTGAAGCCAAAACTATACCAATTGACATTAGCTGAAGATCTAGTGGATCACTAATACATATTTTTATAAGTACCAGCAGTGACATCTCAGTTCTTGCAATGTTGATATCCATTCCAGGCAGTCTCACTGTTTGCATAGCTCTTTTCTGCAGTGGTGGAGGAAATGTGACTAATAAACAGAGGTTCTCCCTCTCCTTTGTTGCCTTACATCCATTCTGCAGTGTCCCTCTTCTGCTGAAAACCTGGAGCAACATGTAACCCAAAACAGTCAAACTGCCCCTCTTCTTTTTCTGGCTGTCCATTCTGGGTGGCATTTGACGTCTTCCAGCATCATTCACAGTCACTGAAGAGCCTGTGAAAGGAGTGGAATTACTTTGTGGCAAACTGCTAATTTCCCTTCCAACAATTAACAAACTAAAAATGAGGAATTACTGTTATGTTGTCTCTAAACATTACTTACTAAATGATTTAGTGATTCTACATCAGTGTTGAAATAATGAGAATATTTTAACTGGGGTTTCTGCAGTTATTTTATGATCTAGCAAAACACTCTTATTTAAAAAAAATATTTCTGCAAATAATGATACCGGTCCCTGATTGGAGGACTCAGGTCTCTTTGGCTCAAGGGCTGAGAGGCTTGTTGACAGGAAGAAACAGAGTCTAATGAAAATTAGGACAGACCAGGGCTCTTTGTTCTATTTGGGAACCATAAATATACCTTCTGCTCCTTTTTCCTCTTTTGATAATGTTCTGCCTCCATAGCAAATTATATAAGTAGTAAACAAAGAGCGACATCATTATGAGCAGAACATAATGTAACGTCAGCGTTTAATGCTCTGGTACAAGCCTCTAATATGAATAGCAGCGCCTTACAGTAAAAGCTGTATAATTGATCTAAAGAAATCTTTCATTCTGCACAGCATACAAAACAAAAACAAAAAACCCAACCCCCCACACCACCTTCAAACAATGAATTGTATTGAAATAGAAAAATAGATGAGGCAGGACTACCAAATTATTTATCTTTCATTAAAGGAGAAAATCACACATAATTATCTCTGCTGTGTGAGTACATTTGCTGAAAGTTGGCAAGGAATTGAGCAATAATAATCATAAAACTATGCTACCCACAACCAAGTTGAATCTAACTAGCAGTTTTTAAATAAATGTTAGAATAGGGAATACTGAACAAGGAAAATATCCACTAAAAGTAGTAGTTCTGTATGTCCTTTTCTATAGTCTGAGTATAGTCAAGAAAGGGATGGCAACTTTCTTCATAGCCAGAAAGATCTACCCATAATTTTGAAGTAAACTTTATTTATATATGTATATATGCTAATTGGTGAACAGTTATAATATAATATATCTTTGTAGTGTGCCCATAAACAAATAACAATTGAGCTGCTTTTTAAATTAAAGGAATCTGATGTCTTGAAATTAAGAAGGAATGTGATGACTTGTGGTTTTATTAATACATTTTTGAAAGATTAAATAGTGTGTACAGGATAAAAATACCAGATCAGGATTTGCATTTCAAAACACCCGATGCTTTCTGTTCTCAGTTTAAAAAAAAATCTAGTCTATAGTTGTCATAAATTAGAGCAGCATGGGGTGACATTCAGTGTCTTCCCCAAGCCTACAAATCTGTAATTTGGAGTGTAGTCACCTTAAGAATTGGCCATTATATATAGTTACTATATGGGGTTTTCATTTTATTCCCCATTATCACTTCATTGACATTTGTTGTAAGGCTATAAATATCTAAAAAGCTAGAGATGCTTTGCATAGTTTAAATAAATGAACAGTTGCTTCTTTCTCGCCTCTTTCAAAGTGCTGGGCATGCTGTTGTGTGTTATTTCCCTATGCTGATGTGTGCTACTGGTGGCTTAACGGCTCAGTTTGGAATCTTTGTTGCACAGTCCTTCCAAAACAGCACATTTCTAAGGTTTCCCTCTTTCCCCAAAGACTTTTCTCCTCATTCATTTCAAAGTGAGGCCAAGGAAGCCATTAAAATCACATGACTATCCATCTACATATCAAATAATAACAATAGCAGCATTCACTATTGTCCTCACATAAATTATGGAAAACTATTTCTGTTCCTGTTAGGACGCTAGGAATTGCCATAGCAAAAATCCGGAACACTTTCATGATCCATTTAGCCCAAACATATCTCTGCCAGTGACCTATCTTTGCCTTTGTCTCAACTACAAAAGTAAGTCAACTTAAGTTAGGTTGACATACAACCACCACAGTAATGATTGCAGTTTTTCATGTCCATGCTAGGTCTTTCTGTCAGCAGTGCATTTCCTCACCAGACACACTTCCACCGATGTAATTGATAGTGTGGGGCACTGACAACCCGGAGACCTACTCCTGGGGACAGCAGGTGATGTAGGTAATGCAGAGACTACACAGACACTGCGTTGTCCTAACTATATTGCCCTAAGCACTATGCCACTCACAGAGGAGGAATTGTTAAGTCAATGGAGTGGGTGACTTACATCGGTGGAATCACCACTGTAGTGTAGATACTTACAGAGTTAGTTTGATGTAAGCTACCTAATGTCAACCTGACTCTGTAGCATAGATGAGGCCTTAGATTCTTCAGAGGAAGGTGTAAAACTTTCACAGAAGCAAAATTCATCATGAGCCAGGCTGGTGATCAGTTCTGCCCTGAAGTCAATGGTTTTGCATCATTTTAATGTAATTTCCAAAGGATGGAAGCTCCTTACCACATTTATAATCAACGTTTATTTTTTCCTTATTCAGGGAAACTCCCATTGAGGTAATTGGGTTTGACTCAGTGTGTAAGAAACCAGTGAAAATATACGTATATATGTATATAGTGTGTGTGTGTGTGTGTGTGAAAATATATATATATATGTATATATAGTGTGTGTGTGTGTATATATATAATGTATATATTTCTAAAATGAGCTTTGTAGAGGAATTCCTTTATTTTTTCACTGGGCTTTCGTAATTTTTATTTCTTTGTTTACTATTTATCTATGACATTAGGTTAGACTTAAAGTTGGTTGTGAATTTTCTGATGACACTTTTTTTTGTCAAAAATGCTGATTTGTCAAAGAAAAAAAAATACTGGAAAAGGCGAGTTTAGATTAATTTGTTGACTTGAAAATTTTTGAGGGGCAAAAAAATATTCTAAATTGTTGAAATGTTTCAAATTTGACATTTTCTACATGGAAAAATTCTCATTTTCCAGTTTGAAATTATTTTTCACGTAGAAATCTAAACAAATTATAGTAAAAATAAATACAAATAAACAAAATTGAAATTGGAATTAAATATTTCAAAAATTATCAAAATGAAAGCTTTCAGCTGACCTGAACCAAAATGTTTTTCAGATTTTCAGTTTGTGGAAATGTTCAGATTTCAACTTTCAGTTTGTGGAAATGTTCAGATTTCAACTTTTCAGCCTGATTCAGGATGGGAAAAGTTTTTGAAATCTCTGAAATTTTTGTGAAATGTGAAAACTGTTTCCCACCCAATTCTAGTTTATGTGGCTTGGTTTTTTAATCTGATATATATAACCCTCTTACATACCGAAGTCATAATGATGAATTTATGACATATTCATTTCCATGGTAACTGTGATGCCACAATTTTCAGAAGTGACTAGTGATTTTGGGTTCCTGAGTTTTTGAGATTTCTGAATTGATCTTCAGAGTGCTGAGCATTTGACTCCAAAAAATCTTGCCCCTTTAAAGTGTCTCAAGTTGGACACTCATTGTTTGAAGCAGAAAAAGTCACTTCTGAAAATCTTTCTGCAATAAAGGTAAAAAAAAACCATGACTGGCCTGGTCATTTGTTTCTTGTATACATTTTTCTCTTTTTACCCTTAAAAAGGAGTTAGCTTTTCTTTCATGTCCTTTTCTGTGTTCTCTACATCTCCGACCACATTATTAGGGTTCAATATGTAGATAAATGAGTAAAATAACATAAATAATGTGGGGAGTTTAAAATGATCTTAGTGTATGGGAGTCCTATATGGCAAAGACAATAAGCTCTTCAGGATATGGACCAGGTCTTCCTTTGTGCTTGTACAGCGGCGAATGCAATGGATTCCTGGTCTCGATTGGGCTGCTGGGTGCTAGCACAATAATAATATGTAAGCCTTGTCTGATCTCAGACCCACAAGTTAATAGCAACAAAAAGTAGAACATGCACATAGTGTATTTTATTCGTCCTTGTTGGTGCACAGGTTGAAATCTGCACATCCAGAACCGAAAAAGCAATTGCATTAAGTCCCAGGAGAGGAATAGAACTACAGTTGTCCTCCATTAGGTTTCTTCTGAGCGGGTTCTTCTTTAGGTTGCGGTTGGAGCTCCAGGGGAGCTCTTTGCAGAAGCTTGCTGAATCTTTGCCATGATGCCCGTTTCCTAGGCCAGCCACAAATACTTTGGGAACTGACCATTGGCAGAGGGAGGAATATGGGTAGCTTGTGCCATTGCAGCTGTTTTCCAGGAGATCATTCCCCTGCTGATGAACAGCCTGGGTTCCTGTTGGCAGCAAATTTGGCATAATATGTGTCTGAGAGAGAAGCAGCTGCCTCTGCTAACAAACATGAGTGCACCACTCCCCTGAAGTCCTGGTGGTTATTGCATTTTCCTGTTTACTTACATGTTGTGTGGACCAAATCCCAGATCCAGTTAGTCACAGTGGAGTTTGCTAGTGCAGGGGGGGTGCAATTTGCAGCTCATGTGATTGATTGTGGCCCTTCACGTACAGCCTTTGTAGTGATCTCAGTTATCCTCTGGGTATACAAGAGGTGGCATGTAATTCATGGTGAAATCTTGTTCTCTGGCACACCAAGGTGTTCCTGCAATGCTACCAGCTTCATTTAGCATGACTCTACTCTTGAATTGGATATTTAAAGTATAGGTAGCCAGGTTCAAGAATAAAGTCCTTGTTTTCATTTGGTATGAGACATTACCAAATTTCCTTTGAATTTATAGAACAATACAAGCCATTATCAGAAAATGAAATGAAATCTGTTAATCTTGACCTCTGCCACATATATTAAACATCAAAGGTAACTTTTATAGACCTTCTACAGAAGCAGCTGGAAGTCTTGCAGACATTTTTCATAAAAAGACGTGTACAGGCCAGATTTAGGGCAGATTTTTCATTACTCAACTGAATTTAGATGCAACTTATGTTTGAAAAGAGCTGCATAGATTTGTATAAGTTGAAACAGCATGTTACATTATTTTGGTTCTGAAGAGCTTGTCTTTTGGTAAACTGTATTGTTTTAAAAAGAATGAATAGACAAATGTCTAGCTACATTCATGTTTTGTACAACAGCTCCTTTGGAGAAGAAGAATAAACTTTAACTGATTAAAATGTTTCTCTAGTTATTGATGCTGATCGTCTATACAGGAATAAGCTTTCCAGAGCAAAAAAGAGAAGCAAACAGAAATGTCATTTTTGCAAAGCAACTACCTCATTCTGATAAACAACAGTATATAATCAATATCCATCTCAACCAGTGGGATAACAGCAACAGCAGACTACAAGGTGTAAATTGTGTTCTCAGCAACCTTTTTTTACTGTAAAAGATAAAGGCCCAATCCTGAAATGCTTACTCGCAGGAGAAGTCCTTCTTGTGAGGGGTCCCATAAAAATCAGTGGAAGTAATTTTAATGCAAGCAGAAAAATAATAGATTCTCTCTTCTGTGCATGTGACTGTGTGGCACCAGTTCTGCCTCTAATGCCATCTTGTTAAAAATACAATAGCCATCTTTCAGCCAGTCCTTTCAGTGAACAAATTAAATTGGGCTCATACAAATAAACAAACTGAGTTCACAGCAGTTTTGATTTTTAATATGAACCATTTGGAGCAGCTCTTATCAAAACAGAGTTGAAAAGTATCTATTTCCAGCAACTGCTGACTAGGATAGAACGAGACCCCCCCCTTCATAGTTATTTATCTTCTTAGGGCAAAATATCAAAGACTTACTGCAAGGATTTAGTTAATTTGAATCTGAATATGCTTCAGGCTCTGAAAGTTATAAAATGTGTAACACAGTGCAGTCAAATGTAGCTTAGTTTGAACTGAAGACAGTTGTAAATTATTTTTTAAACTTCTTTAATATTTGATTTTACATGACGTAGCTATGGTTAATATTTAGCACACAAATAAAGTCTCTTCTGAACAGTAACCACAATATCCAGTTTTTCTAAAATAAAATAAAATTGTAATGTAAAGCATGTTTCTAGTACAGCTTACAGACAGCCATAAATTACACAGGACCAATCTACCTGAATGACCGTCTACTGCCTTATATCCTACTGACACAATAGAGATTGACGGGGCAAGAACTGCTAACTGTTGCATGATGTAATCTCAAGAGAATGAGAGGTAAAATATTTTCTGTAGAGGGCCTGTGGTTTTGGAATGCTCCTTCCTCAGACAGCATATTCTAGTTACAGCTAAATCCCATTTGCCTTACTCACAAAAGTAGGCCATTAACTTCCGTGAGGCTCCTCAAAATGAGTAAAAAGAGTTGTTGTTTAAAAAAAAAAAGCCTTTAGCCAGCAACATTCTTCTGGGAAAGGCTAGAGATACTTTTATTTGTGTGTGTGTGTGCGCAGGCATGTGCTAGAATTTGTCTGAGTACTGGGGCACATTGCCATTGGGTTAATGATAGTTTTTAGGTACCTCGTTATTTAGAAACATAGTGATGTTTTGAGCAAGAAAGTCTAATAAATAAAAACATATTATTTTAGCGTATATAAAGGTAAAAAAGTACCTTTTAAAGTGTTACTACATTTGTGAGGCACAGCAACCCTGTTATTATTAAAATTATATTGTACTACTGGGTTACTCTGGAAGGCAGTGCATGGACATCTGTATTACTGCTATACAGGGTCCTCTAGCAAAATTGTAAAGGTACAATATTTTCTGCAATTTTATCTGTCACAAAAAGAATAGCTCTCAACAATCTGCTATTTCACTGCACTTGCCATGAGTCACAGAGAAGACTAAGAAAGACAGACAATTTAGTTTGTACAGATTTAAACAGAACAGTATACTACGATTACTTCATCGGTGGCTTGTTGTTGAGAAAGCATGAGAAGGCATTTGGTAGACAGAGTAAGTTTGTGAAGAGCTATGCTTGGCTGACTGATCAATTGACTGGTCAAATGTCAATTGATTGGTCAACTGACCACCTATTATTTGATCATGGTCAAATATCAAATATTCAGCAAGAATGTGCTGATGTAGGCAGTAGCCCACCTTTTTAATTTCATCATGGTGTCATCTGTTAGTAAGCCCACTTAAAGATCTTGATCACTCACTATACTTCATGCTAATGCTACCTATTGGGGAAACAGGGAGAACTAATTGATAGCTGAGCATCTTGATTGCTTAGAATTTTATAGAAAAAACATTGTCTGTATATTTTTGTGTACATCAGTGTATACCATTCCTTCAGTTTTCATGGTGGTTTAGAATGCACAGTAAACCAGTTAAGACATGGTTCCTGGCCCAAAGAGCTTACAATCTAAACTGACTAGACAAACATACAGAAATTAACTCAGAAGGACACTCATTAAACCTAACACAGAAAGAAAAGATGCACAGCCATTAAGCTGCATGAAAAGTTGGCCTGCTGCCTACTTAGCGTAAGAGTATTTACAAATGGCTTTTTTATTTTATAGTTTCTGTGGTTTTTTTGTTCAATTTGATTATTCTTTTCTTTTGTAACTGTTCAGACTTGAATAATGTTCATATTTGAATGATAATTTAATACTGCTAAAAAGGTGGTAATAATTATTCAATTTTTATAACTTCATTATGTTTCACTTTTTTTTTTAGTTAAAATAACTCAGTTAAGTAACTTGTTTATTGTAATTAGGCACAAGTATCTATCTAAGGCTAAGCCTACCGGAGACCATAAAGTCTTATTCTTTTGTTGTTACTGTTCTATTAAATTGTTGCTTTAAAATATTGAACCATTTTTGACATTATCTGAGCGGTCAATTGACCGACTATTTTTGGACTGGTCAAATGCTCAGCCCTAAAAGGGGCCAACTTGCCTTTACCAAGTGAATACTACTATGCACTCAGACATCAGTTGTTTAGGATGTGCAAAAGGAAGTCAAGTCTGAATCAAAGTGAAAGAATTTCAAAAGTTCTCCACCAGTCTCTTGATCTGTTGGCATTTAATTGTGTAAGATTGAACATTTTTGCCTTCCTCAAAATCTCATACCAGGTGTACTGGTCTTTCTCTGCTCCAGTAAAGTGTAAATTCCCAGAGAATCTTTAGCAGATTTGTAAAGTTTAGATGACAGAACAGAACCTCAGTGCATTTTGTCTTTTCACAAATCTTTTTTCCCCCTTCCTCAGTCTTTCCTCACACTAATCACAAAAAGTGTTTCTAACTGGCGCATGGTTTTCTTATAGATCTTTTTAAAATATGGCTACAGGCAGACAAATAAAAAGGCACCTTGTTACTGCATAAATCTGCTCCCTATATGTGTCTTCTGAGTCACAACTTCTTAGTTTATTGACAAAATCAAGTTTTTACTCATCTCAGCAGGGCAGAGGCTACAAAAGAGCATATTTTGTTCTTTCCTGCCTCATGCAACATCAGCAAAATGGCTTAGTTCTGATTTCAGAAGCTTTTCTTATTAGTGATTATTGTGTGTATGAAACCAACCTTCTACCCTAATCACCAAGTATGATGTGCCTACATTGCTGGCAGTTAGAAAAAATCTCATTTAGACATGGAAACTGAACAGATTTAATATGAAAGCCACTGAAAGTGGAAAACAAACAAAAACTAATTTCTCTAACCTGAAATTCTGAGACATATATTATGTACACATGAGACCATTTGAACAAACTAAATCCCCACAGTTGCTACCACTAGTGTGTCTCCAGTGGTGTGAATAATGGTGAGAGAGCTGGTTTTTTAACCCCTGTGTTTTCTATTCAAGAAGGTTGGTCTTATGGTGAAGGCAGTTGAGTGCCACCGTGCAGAACTGGAATCTATCCATGCCTCTGCACAGAGTTCCTGTGTGATGCTGGGGAGGTCACTTCAACCAAACGTTTCACAGGTGGTCATGTAATTATGTCTGTTTTATTTTGAGTGTGCAACCTGAAACACCTCGGGTCTGATTTGAAGAAGCTCTGAGCATTCACAACTACAACTGAAGTCAATTGGAGCTGTTCTTTGAGCATACAAAATGATAAAAAATGCTAGGGACTCTGAAAAATTGTCCCTGGACATCTTAAGTTGGGCACCCATATTTAGTTGACTTGTGATAATGTCCTTAATAATCTATGCCTCAGCTCCCCTTCAGTAAAATTGGGGATAATACTATCATACCTCATGAGGTGTTGCACAGATAAATTTATAAATATTTGTGAACCACTCTGATACTTTAGTGCTGCAGAAACAGAAATTCGGCTATGTTGAATACAGCTGGTTGAATTTTTTTTGCACAAAACTAATTTCTCCTCAGATACTGTGGTTCTGCTCCTGTTTCTCCTGATTCTATCACCCAACCTGTCCCGCTCCCCCAATGATCCCAGGATCTTGCTGATCTGCCTTTGCCTGCCTGCTTTTCCTCCCACAGCCTGCTTCTGTTCCCCCTCTGTTCCTCACTCCTCAGCATTCAAGACAGTCTGCTTCCTGGGTGAAAGCAGGAAAAGCATTGATTGTACAGGGGAATCAGTCTACCTGCTCTCAGTCTGGTGCCAAGCACCACAGTGGCCCAAAGCAGCAAGAAAAGCAATTACAGGGAAAATCTGGCTCAACTTTGCTCAGTATAGACAGACTCATAAGACAATTGTGTAGCCAAATTCTAAGCCTCTACTGAGCATGCAAAAATGGCAATTCCAGACCATAGGCGCAGGAACTAGGGGTGTGGGGTGTGCAGCAGCACCCCTGGGCACCCAGCTGCTAGCCCCACGCACCCCGACTGGGCTCCTGGCTGCCAGCCCCGTGCGCCCAGGGCTTTGCTCCTGGGGGCAGAGAGGTCGGCAGGGGTAAGGGAGCTGGCTTTCAGCTCCCCCACTATTAAAAATGTTTCAATGCCACTGTTCCAGACCCTAATAACGTGGCCAAATTTGGGTGGATTTACACTGGGATGGTAAAAGGCAGGTCTTTGACCTGAGGGTGACCCCTTCTGCCAAATGTCAAGTCCCTGCTCCAAACCATGGGTGTGTTAAATCTTCTCAATGGCATAGATGTAAGAATTTTAACATTGTTTTAACATATTTCCCCCTAAGCCTGTTCTTGGAAAAAACTGAACTGCTTATGGACAAACTTTTCCAAAAAATTCAGCTTCAGGCAGGCACCTGGCATGGATACTTTCAGACTCATCAGTTACATTTTGGCAATGTTATAAGCAATTGAAAACATGGCCTTATAATGGAAAATGTTAGGCACCTTAAATATAAGCAGCACTGCCAGCTCCATCTATAATAAGGATCTGATTCAAAGAAGCATACTTATTAAGTAAAACACTTGAGCAGGTGCTTAATATTAAATATATGCATTAGTGTCACTAAAGTCAATGGGTCTTAAATACACTTAAGTATGTGCTTGAATGCTGTCATGAATAGGGATGGTCTTAGATGCATACTTAAGTGCTTTCTCAATCAGGGCCATAAGCATGTAGCATTAGACCCACAATTACATATTAAGTGCACACAATGTTATTATAATGTTAGATCATCAGCCAATCATAATATTTTATAACTATCACATATGTATATTTAACATAATGCTGCAGTCATATTTAATGTAAGAGAGAGCTGTGTCAAATTATTCATTAGGAAAGAAAATGCTAGAAATTTGCTTCTTTTCAAGGGTAGCGTGTCTCTGAAAATGCAATGTTTTTTCATGTAATAGGAAAAAAGACACATAAAATGAATGTTATAAAAGAGCTTGTTAAAAAAAATGTGAATAAGATTATTAGTTCTAAGGACCAATACAAATATAAAGAAAATGAGGATTGAGAACATTTTGTTAACAAATTATATGCAATAGAAACTGGATTAGGGATAATTATGATAACTCAATTAAGCAGAGAATATGTAATGGAAAAGGAAGGAATGTGGCAGAGAAATGTTTTTCTGTAGAATTAAGGAAATAATTCAAAACAAATACTTGATATGATTGATCTAGCTTTTGTCTGCTTTCACAGTGTGATTTACATTTCCTCAAATGTATTTGGTTTTCAAATAATTCAGGAAATATGTTTTTTAGCCTGTGAATTGATCACAAATCTTTGAAATTTGACTTGTTTTTCCTAGAAAGCGATTGTTCGTTTAAGGCACATGCTAATAATTCTGTTCCTTAACTGGCCATGCATGCAACCCACTTCCAAGTGAATAATAAAACTGGATGTAAATTTAAAATTTTTGTTTCCCAGAATACTCACATGAATGACTTTGAGAGTTGCCTTCTGTGAACATTTATAGCAGTAAAGTTTGTTGAATGTTCACAGAAAGCAAACAAAAAAAGAGTGAACACATGGCCAAAGCAAATTATATGGAAATTTAAAAGAATAATTAGGAAATTTTAAAAATTATTTTTGTCTGTGTTCGAAGTCCAGACAACCTGGGATCTAATCCAAGTTTTACCACAGAGATCCTGTGTGACCTTGGACCAGTCAAATTACGCTATAGAAATAGTGCTGTGAAAATACAGTGCTTTATTATTAAACAGGGAAAGAAATAAAAAGGGAATTTTTAAATGGAAAAGATTGGGAATTGGGAATAGGAATTTTATAGTAGATACTGTATCAATCTTAGTTGTAGCTTAGTCCAATGGGGATTATATTTCCTTTCTTAGCAGAACACAAACTCAAGATATTGTTTTACTATTAGTTTGACACCACACGACTCTCCAGCTTTGCAAGACAAATGTTTTCCCAATGTAAACATTATAATGCAGTCTGCATGGATTTCCATTAAAATCATTGGGGCATCTTGACATTGTAAAATTGTCATGTTAGATGCGGATTGATATCATTTTCTCATCATAATTGGACTTGTAAAAGGGTCTCAAGACCCACATTAGGTTTTTAGTGTGTTTCCTTGACGTTATATAATATCTATTCTTTGGCTTTGAATAGACATCAGCATGTGACAATGCCAAGTCCCGTTTAAGTGAATGAGGAGTTGTCTCACAAAAGGTTCCAAGCAGGAACAGCTATAAATGTTCCATCTACTAATTCTTTTTTGCCTTTTATATCGTCTAGCCATTTCAAAAGGCAGTATTTCCAAATAAAAAGGAAACCGCTAGAGCCCTGAAGCAGGACTGTGATTCCGCAGTCCCACAGGATCCACTCCCACAATGGCAGGAATGGGTGAAATATATTTTATTGCAGCCGGCATTGGGTGGGCAAAATAACAGACAGTGGTAATTGGCAGGAAAACACTAAATCTCATAATTTTTACATGGTAAACTGATGAATGATTTCCATTTATATAATATATTAACCAACCGTTGATTTTTTTTTTGTTGGTTTTTCTTAGTAGCATGGGAAAATGTGTCTCTCTTGAAGGTTCTTAGGTTTTTGCAGGTGGGAGCAGGATAAAAATGCACAAAAAATGTGGGAGTGGGTACGGGGGGGGCAAGATGGGAGTGGGATTAAAAAAATAGTCCCACACAGGGCTCTAGAAGCAACTCATGTTAAGAATTAATCATAGAATCAAAGAATATCAGGGTTTAAAGGGATCTCAGGAGGTCATCTAGTCCAACTCCCTGCTCAAAGCAGGACCAATCCCCAAATAAATCATCCCAGCCAGGGCTTTGTCAAGCCTGACCTTAAAAACCTCTAAGGAAGGAGCTTCCATCACTTCCCTAGGTAACCCATTCCAGGACTTCACCGTCCTCCTACTGAAAGTTTTTCCTAATATCCCCCACTGCAATTTGAGACCATTACTCCTTGTGCTGGCATCTGTTACCACTATTAACTCACTTCCAAATTGTATGTGTGATAGTTTTGCTCTTTGCCCCCTATTTTATGTAGTATTTTGAAATTGAATCCAAATTACATTGTGTGCTTTGTTAAATGAAAAAGGCAGAATCTTTTCAAATGCTTTTCCAAACTTCAGCCCCCTAAAACAAAAAATACTCGAAGCGTCTGACTGACACACCACTGTGATGTGATTAGAAATAGTTGAAGAAGTTAAGTGCCTAAGACACACGTATTTAGAACAGAAACACAAACTTAGCTTTACTAATGGATACACTCTACTACCATCAATTATTATATCTTTTGTCCATTTATATCTGTGTGCCACCTTTAATTGAGAAAAAGAGAGAAATGGGTATAGGTTTGGGCCCAATGAGAATAAACAGTCCGAAATTAGAGACCAGTTGAAATCCTGCCCAGCCATTCTGTTTATACAATATTTATTTAGATTGACTTTGTAGCCAAAGGACTTTTATTTTTAATCAAGCAGGGGTTTATTGTGGTAATAAGGCTGCTAGTTTCCACTAATACTTCAACCCTTTGGAGGACTGTTGAAGCTCTTGGACACAGCAGGTTTGGAATCGAGTGCTCCCGTAAAAATGTTACATTTTTAACATGTGTTTAACAAGATAATGCATCACAATATGGAATGATTCTCCATTACACAAATAGTCTAGTTTCTCAGTGGAAAATTTGGGTTAGGTACAGATAATCTGAAATAACAGTATATATGCATGTGTGACCATTAGATTATAAATGCTACCTGTATTTAATGTAGATAATAAAATGTAGTAAACCAGAAGACTGTAACAGTTTCAATCCTGGAACTCTTCATCTACAGAAAATTGACACTGGCATTAAAAAAAACAACCCACTGGACACTTTTTTTTATTTTGGTCCCCACTTGGGATCTCATACTTTGCCAAATTTGATGTATGATTTGTGCTGATGTATGATTTGCTCTTTGTGTTCATAACAGCTGCACAACCAATGCAAATTTTTTGTGTCAAATCTTCAGCACCTGTCAGGATTTTGAATTCCGAAAGCCCATTGAAGTCAATAGGAATCTTTCTTCTGACTTCAGCCTTGGCCCTTTCAATATATGAGTTCTCCTACTTTGTTGCTGGGCCAATTCACACACACACACAAACAATGACAATCCCCCCCCTCACTTAAATGGATGTTGCTGGTTGAAACTATTCAAATGAGCTAAATAAGAAAAGAAAGAGAACGCTATATGTCTACAATACTTGACCCAATATTTATTTCTTGCAATATGTCATATTAAACATGTGTACAACATTTTAAATGTCTAAGCTTGAACTATAAGGATTTTTGAGGAATATTATGTGAAAGCTGAAATGGACAAAACAAGTTGAAAGAACCTAGTGCTCCTA
The DNA here is from genome assembly GCA_037349315.1 of Chelydra serpentina. Classification (NCBI taxonomy): domain Eukaryota; kingdom Metazoa; phylum Chordata; order Testudines; family Chelydridae; genus Chelydra; species Chelydra serpentina. Next base: position 39,372,098 of record JBAIAC010000042.1, read on the forward strand.
GAAATTACCTGTGACCCACTTTTCTCAAATACATTCTGTTAATCTTTAATTTTTAAAGCACTAATAATATATGCCAATGTGTGGCAGAAAGTCCTCTTTCTCACCGCTTCACACATTGCAAGGCGTTAAACAAAATTAGTTGGTTTTTTTTTTCAAAGATACAGAACATACATTATTTATGTAGCATAAACATGAACATTTTAAGGAGCTGGGCTGAGAGCTGCAATCCTAGCTCAGTCAAAACTCTGATATTTGCTGTTATCGCTACACACGTTTACAAAGGTTGACATATGAAAAAGCCTGGAAATAATTTGAGGTTGCAGGCTATGAAACAAGCCTGCTTTGGAACTGAATCTGCCTGTCAATTCCCTTCATTGGGTTCATCTGACATTAAATGAAAGCACATAAAATAGAAAGTTTTTGTAGGACTAAAAGATGGGCACATCTGCAGGGCAAATGATAGCTTAGTAGTGTTCCTTCAAGTCCAAAACTAGTCTTTTTTTGTTCTTCATATGTTTGTTTATGGGATTATATTCTTTTTTTTTTGTTTGGGACTTTTAAGATACGGTAAATCTGCACATTCCAAAGGTGGTGAAGGAGATAAGTATTATAATGTAGGATTACAGGGGCATAACCAAAATGTATTTCAATTGGGAACGAAATTTCAGTCTGAGATTTCCCTGTGGCTGTCATGAGGGAAGATTTAGCTAACACAATATACAAAAGACGAAATCAAGAGAGATAAGGCAGCTTTCCTCAGTCCATGACTGCTCTGGGAAAATGAGGAGGAAATCCTGTACTAGGAATATAGCTTCCATAGACGGGATTTTAGTTCTCTGTCCCACAAGAATGTTGTGTTTTCATATCGTGCAATACAGTTTATTTTATATGGTGTCCTTCAGATGAAGTTTCTTAAAAGTGTGTGTGTGTGTATGTGTATTTTTGAGAGAAAGAGACCACCTGAACCTTAGAGTTGGATGCAGAGTCTTAGAAAAGGGAAAACGACACACAGAAGTGGAGTCTAGTAAAAGAAAAGAAAGTTGGATCCTGATTTTCTGCATCTGCGCAAAAAGTGTGCATGTTGGCTGAGGGAGCACCCCAAAATGTCCACATTTGGAAGGCACAGCCCGCAGTAAAAAAAATAAAAAAAATAAAATTGAAGTAAAATTCAAAATGAAAAACTGATCTGAATTGAGAAATCAAAATGTTTCATTATGAAAAATCAAAATGAAATATTTCAATTTTTCTGGATTTTTTTTGTGAGGATGGTACTGATAAGAATTTGCAAAATATTTTGGAGAACCTGAATCTACATTTTTTTGGTGAAAAAAGTTTCGTCCAAAAGTTGCCCAGCTCCTGTCAATCCTTGTCTAATGCATAGAGAAATATAGTACTTTGAGGTCCTCTTCCAAGGCCTGTGTTTTCATGTGCCCTGTCTACTAAGTCCCGAGCGCAACTACAGTGTGCATCACAGACATTTCTCAACACCATGGCTTAGTGCTGCAGACAGGGCCAGCTCTAGACACCAGCGAAGACAGCAGGTGCCTGGGACGGCACTTGTGCTGCTCTTGGGGCGGCACTCCAGGTTGTTGCTTTTTTCCAGCGGCATGGCTGCGGCAGGTCTTACAGTATTTCCTCTTCAGCGGCACGGCTCCCGCAGGTTCTACAGTACATTGTTTCTTCTTCGGTGGCACATTGGGTGGCACAGCTGTGGCAGGTTCAACGTTGTTTCCTCTTCGGCGGTAGCTTTTTGTGTGTGTTTTTTTTTTTTATTTCGCCGCTTGGGGCATCAGAAAAGCTAGAGCCGGCCCTGGTTGCAGAACATCCATTTACTTAAAGATGTCACATTGTTACTTCAGATTCACTTAACTCCTACCTTGTGCATTGTGCAGCTGAGAGGAGGAGCTGAGTTAAAACAGAATGCACCTGATACTATGGTAATGAGCATGGTGAAAAATCTTACTTAAAATCACAGATGGATACATACTGTACATACCTACACATTCACACTATATAGCACCTGTTGTTGTACCAGTGAAACAGACACCTAGGTATTTCAGCAGAGATGTTGAGTGCTTTGTATCAACTCTTCCTCTGGATGCTTCTCCCTCTGCTTTTCTTTGTTCTCTGCATTAGTTGTCTTCCTCACTCCACCGCTTCTTTCATTCAGCTTGATTTTGGATGATGGCAAAATTAGGAAGACAGAAGGAGGATAAAACAAGCTTTTTCCTTGAGCATTCTTTTGTGTATTGGCAGGGGGTCTCTGCTCAGTGCTGCTCCTCAGGGAGGCAAGGGTGTTGTGTAGCTATTACAATGCACTATACAGGGAAAGCAACATTCAGAAACAAGTGTTTCCTCATCAGCTTTTACAGCTGTTCAATTTGCTATTAAATGTCCTGCATGTAACTTTATTGGGGCGCGCCAGTAGCATTTTGGGGAAACATATGCTCAGATGGGAGGACTAATAGGGGATTTAAGTCTTAACATGATTATATTAGTGTCTCAAGAAAGATTGCTACGTATGGAGAGAATTATGTTGTATATAGGATGCTTAGTAGATCAACTATTTGGCATGTCTACAAACACTCAATTTAGAGAGAGAAAGGAGGGCCGTTAACATGCAAAATAGGTCTCCAAAGATAATAGGTAAACTGGTCATGCGAAAGGGACAGGCAGCCAAGATACACTGCCTACCATTCTATTATAATACTTCTGTTTTAAATAGTCAGTGAGTATGGATCTAGCCTTGAGATCAGCCTTTCATTACCATTCAATTTTTTTAAAATAAAAAGTATACATAAAATATGTCCATACATTTGTTTTTTACAGGAATAATGTGATTGTGCTTTATGGTCAGGGATGATCCACTAATCTGTATATTTTACAGTATGTGTTTTATTAAATTTTTCTGGAGGATTCTAGTCAGTTTAGATAATTGTGGGGGAGATTTTCAAAAGCCCCTACAGGATTTAAGAGACAGATCCCATTGAAAGACAAATCTCTCCCTATACCAAAAGGTGGTTCTTGAGATCCTCTAACTTAAACAGTATTTAGCAAGAAAACAGAATTCAGTTAAGGCCTGAATCCTTATTGGTCTTGGAGCAAGAGTGTACAAATCATCAGGTCCATGACGCTGGACCCCATTCTGCATTGATCAGAGGGTGCTTTTGTGATCCATGGTATGTAAACTGAACATTTACGTGGATGGCTCTGTGTCAAGATTCAGACACGCTGAAAATACTGTGCTTTCAGTTCTCAACCTGAGACAGCACCAAGAAGGAAAAGCAGTTTTTCATGTACACAGTACATATAACTTAGTGTACTAGAGCATACCTTTAAAAACTATACAATAAATAGGGGCCCTTGTTGAGAAAAACAGGAAACATCTTTTAGTACTATTGGAATATCATAGAATTATAGAAGATTAGGGCTGGAAGAGACCTCAGAAGGTCATCTAGTCCAACCCCCTGCTCAAAGCAGGACCAACACCAGCTAAATCATCTCAGCCAGTGCTTTGTCAAGCCAGGCCTTAAAAACCTCTAAGAATGGAGATTCCACCACCTCCCTAGGTAACCCATTCCAGTGCTTCAACACCTTCCTAGTGAAATAGTTTTTCCTAATATCCAACCTAGACCTCCCCCACCGCAACTTGAGACCATTGTTCCTTGTTCTGTCATCTGCCAACACTGAGAACAGCCAAGCTCCATCCTCTTTGGAACCCCCCTTCAGGTAAGTTGAAGGCTGCTATCAAATCCCCCCTCACTCTTCTTTTTTGCAAACCGAATAAGCCCAGTTCCCTCAGCCTCTCATAAGTCACGTGCCCCAGCCCCCTAATCATTTTTGTTGCCCTCCGCTGCATTCTCTCCAATTTGTCCACATCCTTTCTGTAGTGGGGGCCCCAAAATTGGATGCAATACTCCAGATGTGGCCTCACCAGTGCCAAATAGAGGGGAATAATCACTTCCCTTGATCTGCTGGCAATACTCCTAGTAATGCAGCCCCATATACCATTAGCCTTCTTGGTAACAGGGGCACACTGTTGACTCATATCCAGCTCTCATCTATGTTGGACTGGGAGCATTAGTTAGAGAGAATCCATTCTAAATGGCTACCATTTCCATGCATGTTCCGTCCTTCAAGTCAGTAAAATGATTTACTTCTCCCATACATTTATAATTCCGTGGCAAATAGAAAGTTATTAACAGATAAACAGAAATTCCTCAAGGGCTTCTTTTCCATGGGTCCAAATGATGAAGATATCATCAATGTAGCACAAGTAGAGTAGGACTACAAGCTGTCAGGAACAGTATCCCCGATACTACCACGGCTAACCTGGTAGCCGAACTTTGTGATTTTGTCCTCACCCACAACTATTTCACATTTGGGGACAATATTTACCTTCAAGTCAGTGGCACTGCTATGGGTACCCGTATGGCCCCACAGTATGCCAACATTTTTATGGCTGACTTAGAACAACACTTCCTCAGCTCTCGTCGCCTAACACCCCTACTCTACTTGCGCTACATTGATGATATCTTCATCATTTGGACCCATGGAAAAGAAGCCCTTGAGGAATTCCACCACGATTTCAACAATTTCCATCCCACCATCAACCTCAGCCTAGACCAGTCCACACAAGCGGTCCATTTCCTAGACACCACTGTGCTAATAAGTGATGGTCACATTAACACCACCCTATACCGGAAACCTACTGACCGCTATACTTACGTACATGCTTCCAGCTTCCATCCTGGACACACCACACGATCCATTGTTTACAGCCAAGCTCTAAGATACAACCGCATTTGCTCCAATCCCTCAGACAGAGACAAACACCTACAAGATCTCTATCAAGCATTCTTACAACTACAATACCCACCTGCTGAAGTGAAAAAACAGATCGACAGGGCCAAAAGAGTACCCAGGAGTCACCTACTACAAGACAGGCCCAAAAAAGAAAATAACAGAACACCACTAGCCGTCACCTTTAGCCCCCAACTAAAACCTCTCCAGCGCATCATCAAAGATCTACAACCTATCCTAAAAGATGATCCCTCACTCTCACAGATCTTGGGGGACAGACCAATCCTTGCTTACAGACAGCCCCCCAACCTGAAGCAAATACTCACCAGCAACCACACACCATACAACAAAAACACCAACCCAGGAACCTATCCTTGCAACAAAGCCCGATGCCAACTCTGTCAACATATCGATTCAAGTGATACCATCACAGGGCCTAATCACATCCGCCACGCCATCAGGGGCTCATTCACCTGCACATCTACCAATGTGATATATGCCATCATGTGCCAGCAATGCCCCTCTGCCATGTACATTGGCCAAACCGGACAGTCTCTACGCAAAAGAATAAATGGACATAAATCTGACATCAGGAATCATAACATTCAAAAACCAGTAGGTGAACACTTCAACCTCCCTGATCACTCAGTGACAGATTTGAGGATAGCAGTGTTGCGACAGATTAACTCCAAAAGCAGACTTCAAAGAGAAACTATTGAACTCGAATTGATATGCAAACTAGATTGCGTTGCCTCCGGATTAAATCGAGATTTGGAATGGCTCGGCCATTATGTTAGTTGAATCTATTTCCCTTAAGTTAACGATCCTCATTCACACCTGTGTGACCATCTTGTTTATCACTTCAAAAGCTTTTTCTTCCCCTGCTGTCATGTTTCCTCTCAACTAATTAGCCTCTTAAGATTGGTCTATACACCTGGACCTTATGTTTCTCTGACTGTATAAATGTCTGTCTGCAGTGTGTTTCATTCCATGCATCCGATGAAGTGGGTATTAACCCACGAAAGCTTATGCTGAAATAAATTTGTTAGTCTCTAAGGTGCTACAAGTTTTTCTTTCTTATTTTCGTTTTGCTGACACAGACTAACACGGCTACTACACTTAAACTAATACTGGTGGCACATGGATTCAAAGGCTAGAATGGCTTCAGTCTTGAGTGCTGGCACCAGGCCCTCCACGCTATATTGGGGGGTGCATGGGGAGGGCTCTGCCTGCTGAATAGTTGCACAGGGAGTGCTTCCCATTCTCCTGTGTGCCAGTGCAAAAGGCCACATTGGGGATGTGTTGGAAAGAAGCTACAAAAGGGGCTGTGGTTTCATATTTACATGGTTCCAATGGCCTCAATAGCCATGCAACGTGTGCAGAGGGCTACAGCCACTATTCTACCCCATAGGATGAAATATTAACCATTGAGGGGAAAAGAGAGGAGGAAAAGGGGGCTATCTAGCATTCCAGAACCTTAGCTCTGGGTCAGCAAAAATGAATTTCATTGTTTCAGCCATCCCACACTCTACCAGAAGTGAACATGAATATTCTGGATTTCATCCTTAATGAAGAGTGGGGGAAATCTGTTCTCTGAATGCTTTTTGTCTAACCAGGAATTCATAAAGTACATTTTTTATATGGCCGGTGTAAACACAGCTGGAATCAGCACCGTAATTGTATCATGAAGAGTAAGGCATTCTTCCACCAGTATCCATTGGTTCTAAGTTCTGTGGTCACTTCCAAGATTAAGTGGTTTGTTAAGGACAGTTACGGTTGTCTCAGTTTGTGTTTTCTCAGTACATTACTACAAGGCAAAGTTAAGATTATTAGGATGCTTTAACTGAATGTCTTATTACTGCCTGGATTTCCCCTTCAGGTGAATGCCTCCTGAGACTCAGCTTCCCTTTGTACTGTGAGGGCAGAGCAAGCTTAATTTTTCAGGACTGAGATTCAGGGGCACCAATGTTTTATGGGCATAACATTTTATTTAATCCTCTATTGGGCTTTATAAGGTAGTGCTTCTCAGAAGCAGAGGTGAAAGTAAGGGGGTACGGGCCGGTATGGCATGCCAGTAAAAGGTAGCCACCAGTACCGGCCGTACCGCTGACTTTAAAGAGTTGCCGCAGCATTGCTTTAACATCACTGCCCCTTTCGTGCCCCTGATCAGCAGCTCTGCCTGGTCCCTCCCAGCAGGGCCGCCAATGGGGGATGCAAAAGCGGCAGTGACGTTAAAGTGCCCTTTTGCCCCCCGGCTGCCGATGGGGGTGGGGGAGAAGTAGCTGCCCCAGGGCCTCGATTTAAAAGGGCCCGGGGCTCTGGCCGCCTCTGCCACTGGCTGGAGCCCCGGGCCCTTTAAATTGCCGCTAGAGCGGGCCAGGTGCGGGCCAGGGAGCACAGATGGACTGGCTGGGGGACACTGACCCCCCAGCCCTGCCCCTTCCTCCCGAGGCACTGCCCCTTACGGGGGGTGAAGGGGAAGAGTGGCCCCATACCAGTAAGAGCTGCATTTTACTTTTACCCCGGCTCAGAAGCCAAACTAACAGGTGCCATTTATAGTGTGCCATTTACTGTAGAGCTGTATTGAAGTTAACATGATACAATATTTGCTGATGCCAGCCTAGAGAACCCTATACTGCATGAAAATCTAATACTATATAATGTTAGTTAATAAGATGGGAACATCACATTGTATTAGACTTTCTCCCAGGGAAGACACATCATCACATTGTATTAATTTCTCAGATGATGTTATACGAACATTTTAGTGGTTGATTCTTTCTTGCCCAGTCCCCGCTTTCCCTCTCAGACAGACACACATTGCATCATATTTAGAAGCTTCCACAATGTATGTTTGTTAATGCCAACACAGTGACCACCATAACTGATTTGAATCTGATGCACTTGACTGAGCACTACCTACACTTCAGGAGGTCAAACAAGAAATGCACTTCCAGTACCTCGGGCAATACTTAAAAGGTTGTGCCTAGATATCAGAGGAATCTTAACTATATTTCCCTAGGGGGAGGGAGTGTTTGCTTTCTGTCAGTTTCTTGAAATTCATTTCTTATAGTTAATTTTAGGTGAATATTCTTTTAACTTGAGCACTCTTTTATTTGTAGTCTGCACATTTTTTCAGTATCCATTGGTACCGGTTCCGTAGGTGCTCCACCCACTGGGAGCCAAGCTCCTATCCTCCCTCCCAGCGCCTCCCACCCACCACAGTTGATCCACAGTGTGCAGGAGGTGCGGAGAGGGAGGGGAAGGAGCCGAGATGGGGCGCGCTTGGAGGAGAAGGTGGAATCTCAGGGGAGAGGCGGGGAAGGGGCAGGACAGGGGCAGGAAGGGGTAGGGTGAGGACTTGGGGAAAGGGGTGTAATGTGGGTGGGGCCTGGGGCTGAGTAGGGGGTTGAGCATCCCCATGGAAAGTTGGAAGCTGGCACCTGTGTTCAGTATTGACAATGCTCAGTGTTGTGAACTCTAGTAACTGTGTACCTGTTACTGTTTGCAAATTACAATGGAAATCTACTAATACTATAACTACATATGTTATAGACAGTACTTTGTGGTCATTGCTCAGTTAACTGCTAACTCATGGTACAATCCACAACAGGAGGTAATTGGGGAGGAAATCTCCACGAGAATCTCCTCATATTGCTTCCCTTCACATTGTCCTGTAGGGGAGCAGGGTCTGTTCCCCACAAAAGAGAATCTGTGTGATTTATTGGTTAAGGGCACTGTAGTTAGGAGCTCTATTCCTGGCTTTGCCACTGACCTGCTGTGTGACCTTGGGCTAGTAATTTCACTCCTCTGTGTTTGTTTCCCCTCCCACACACATGCTTTTTATCAGTCGTGTCTATTCAGATTGTAACATCTTCAGTACAGGGATTGACTCTTTGGACAAGTTACTGTGCGGCAAGAGTGTGTATGAATCTACAGCACACCAGCTTGCCAGTTCACTGTAGCTTGACAACCTAGCTAGCTACATGGTATCTTGCCATTTTGACACGTCCTAAACATGTTTGAGCAGTGCCTAGCGCAATAGGGCTCTAGTCTTGTTGGAGGCCTGTAGGTGCTATTGCAATACAATAAAGAAAAATAATAGAAGGCTTCAAAGCTAGAATATTCTCAAGGATGCACAGAAAGCCAGGAGCATCTGCATGGAAGCACAGTGCCTGCACACTGGCAGCTCCCCTTCACAGAATAGCTCCAACACAGCCATGGTAGCAGGGATTCACCTGACTTTAGATGCCTTTGGGTAGATGCCTGGGGTTGTATTACTTTTCTCTGGGAATGTCTTTAGGACAGGTGGGAAGAGGATGTATTCTTCTAGGCCCCTACCGCCCACTCCCCTCCCTAAGTTCAGACACTACAGCCACTGAGAGACCTCTGCGTGGGGCCTGGAGAAAAGAAGATGGTGCTACCAAAGGACTGGTAGATGTGAAATCTGTGCAGGTAGAGTCATCTCTGTGTCTGGCTGTGTTGGGGTATGATCTGAGTCTCTGCATTTTTGCAAACTAAGATGTTGCTGTCTGTTACCCTTTGCATCATGCAGTATCAAGTGCCCACAGAATATTAATTCATCCCTTTATAAAAACTACAGAACTTTTCAGTTATAGGCTTTTAAAAATGTTTCTTAAAAGTCCAATCTCCTTTAACCAATTATATTTTATGAAAAGAGATTTCTATCCTGACAGAAATCTTGAATACAGAGGTTTGTATGGAGAAAATTTGCGACCAGGAGTTACAATAGTTTCAAAATAAAGCTTTATAACAGTCAGCCTGACAGGCCCTTAACTACAGCACAGTGGTGCTGCCAAGTGCAGCTAAGATGCATTGTTACTTTCCTGTGGCAATAAAACTGATGCTTTAAATGAGTGCTACAACAGGATTTCTCCACTAATTGCAGAAATAGATAACATGTGGCTTGAGCAGCTATTATTCATTCTACAGTAATTTTTCTTAAATTGTAAGTGGCATTCTGTTTCAACAGAGCTACAGGATCTGACATTCCCACAAGAAATGTTAAAACGGTTTCATCAATAAAACCTCTGCCTTGTTGAGTCTAGCTTCCAAAGTGGAATTACCTGAGGGCTTTTTTTAAAACAATGTGTTGCATTTGCAAAGGCAAATGTCTGAGTTTACAGTCTCCTCTGATCTTCCGATGCTTAAGATGCTACAGACAAAACCAACTCTCATGTACAATAATTAATATAATTAACATAAATGAGAATTCATTAAACTGTCTTCAGAACAACTCGAGGGAGATTTAAAACTGTTTAGAGATAACTTTAAATAGTGATGCCCTGAAATTATGCATTTTAGCTTTTAAAAGAAAATCCCACTAATAGGAAAATGTATTCCCAGATTTTGCATAGTAATATCTCCAGGATTAAAAAGAGATGAATTAAGTGATGATTAATTACTTACGAGAGCAACAGGTGATAGAAATAATCAAATGTGTTCATAGTGCCAGATAAAATGAACAGCTCAAGTTATACTGTATGTTGGAACAAATAAAGTCAGTTAATCTGTAATGTTTAATTTAGAACATGGAAAATGTTACATGAAGTAGAAAAACTTCTGAAACAAGCTTAATTTTAAAGAAGCATGTTGTAAAAGAAAACGTAGCTGATTAAAGCTCTAGTCACATTTGTGCTGCATGCTTGAAAATGCACAAAATAATCCAAGGTAATAAATTAGAGAGACAATGTGGGTGAGGTAATATATTTTATTGGACCAGCTTCTGCGGGTGAGAAAGACAAGCTTTTGAGCCACGTAGAGTGCTTCTTCAGGTCTGAGAAAAGGTCCTCCAAGCATCATACCTAAATGCAAGGTGGAACAGATTGTTTAGCGTAAATAGTTAGCACATATACTAAGGGACTATTCAGGTAGAGTGGTCCGTTTACATCTCTGCAGTTATAGGACAAATAGAGGGGTTAGTGTTGTAATAAGCTATAAATCCAGTTTCTCTGTTCAGTCCATGATTTTTAGTGTCCTGTGTGAATTCATTTGAGAGCCTAGTAGTTGTCTGGTTTCACCCACATAATTGTTGTGAGGAGCATTTAGTACACTGGATGAGGTATATCACATGCTGTGATAGGCATGTGTAGGATACATGGATCTTGAAAAGTGTGTTGTGAGGTGTGTCAATCATTGTAGCAGTGGAGATATGTCTGCAGGTTTTGCATCTGTTGTTCTGGCAGGGTCTGGTGCCACTTTGAGTTGGTGTGTCCTGGTCTTTGGGGAGCTTGCTTCTGATGATGAGTTTGGAGAGGTTGGGGAGGTTGTTGGAAGCCCAGAAATGGGGGGTTCAGGAAATATTTCTTTCAGGATAGGGTTCCCATCAAGTATGGGTTGTAGTTGTTTGATAATACTCAATATGGGTTACAGTGTGGGGTGGTAGATGGCAATTAGGGGTGTGTGGTCAGAAAAGTTTCATTTCTTTATTAAATCTGGTTCTCTTGAGGTATTTGAGTGGCCCATTCCATTTTGTGAAGGCAGTTTTGAGTGTGTTAAAGTGTATATCTCTGACTTTTTCCTCGGAGTATATTCTGTGGTATCTGAGTGCCTGGCTGTAGATAACAGATTTCTTGGTGTGTTTGGATTAGTTACTGGAACTGTGAAGGTAGGTGTGGTGGTCCATCAGTTATTTGGATATGGTTGCCTGTAGGGCTCCATTGTTGAACCTGATTGTGGTGTCTAGGAAGTTGATGCTCATATGGGAGTGTTCCACATAGAGATTAATGGACAGGTGGTGGCTGTTGAATTTGCGGTGGAAATCTGAAGGAGTTTAAGATGTCTGTCCAGAGGATGAAAATATCTTTGATGTATCTCAGGTATATTTTTGGTTTCATGGTGCATTTGTCCAGAATTTCTTCTTCAAGAAGAAGGTTGGCATATTGAGGAGCCATCCTAGTACCCGTGGCTGTTCCCATGGTTTGGACAAAGTGTTTGTTGTTGAATGTAAAATTATTATGGGTAAGTGTAGCAAGGCAAAGGCTCACCGGTGCGGCGCGTCCTTCTGGTCGTCTGGGAATTAGCTCTTTTCAGCAGTTGGAGTGCCCTCTGTTGGCCAGTGGCTCACCTGCCTCAGGCCCCGTGTCCCTCCCAGACCCCAGTACCCTTTACCTTGGGTTGCTGCCCCAGCAGTACCCCCATGCTCTGGGTCTTCTCTCCCAAGGGAACCCCCAACCCTCTAAACCCACCTTGCCTCAGTGGCTACTGCCAGTCATCATCTAGCTCCCTCTCACTGGGGAAGACTGCAATCTGTAAAGGCCACTCATCATTGGCAAAGAGGTTGGACCAGCTACCTCTGCCTAACCCTGGGCTGCCCCTCCCAGTCCCATTACCTGCTTGGCCTTTAGCAAGGCCCACAGCCTGGGGATTTGCCAGGCTGGAGCTCCTCAGCTCCTCTTGCCTTTTCCCAGCACTGCTCTACTCCCAGTACCCTGAGCTCCCAGGCATCCAGGTCCTTCTCTCTCCAGGGCTAGAGTGAGACTCCTCTTGAGCTCCTGGCTCACAGCCCTTTTATCAGGACCAGCTGGGACCTGATTGAGCTGGCCACAGCTGTGGTCAGCTACTGACTCAGCTTCTCCCCAGCTATTATCACTTCTCTTCTTCAGGAGTGGGGCTTCCGCCCCACTACAGTGAGCGAAGCAGGCGGGGGCGCACAACTCTGGTCCCGCTCCTGACAGCTGAAGTTGAAGTCACGGAGGTCTGGTAAAGTCATGGAATCTGTGATCTCCATGACTAAATTGTATCCTTATTTATATGGTATACTGCATTACGGAAGAACGGCCATACTGGGTCAGACCAATGGTCCAACTAGTCCAGTATCCTGTCTTCTGACAGTGGCCAATGCCAGATATTTCCAAGGGAATGAACAGAACAGGTAATCATCAAGTGATCCATTTTCAGCATCTGGCAAACAGAGGCTAGGGACACTTCAGAGAATGGTATTGCATACAAGCTCATCCTGGCTAATAGCCATTGATGGACCTATCCTCCATGAATTTATTTTGTTCTTTTTTGAGCCCTATTATAGTCTTGGCCTTCACAACATCTTCTGGCAAAGAGTTCCACATATTGACTATGCGTTGTGAGAAAACATACTTCCTTTTGTTTGTTTTAAATCTGCTGCCTATTAATTTAATTGGATGGCTCCTAGTTCTTGAGTTATGTGAGAGAGTCAATAACACTTCCTTATTTACTTTCACCACACCAGTCATGATTTTATAGACCTCCATCATATCACCCTAAGTTATCTCTTTTCCAAGTTGAAAAGTCCCAGTCTTATTAATATCTCCTCATCTGGAAGCTGTTCCAAACCTCTAATAATTTTTGTTGCCCTTTTTTATACCTTTTCCAATTCCAATATATCCTTTTTGAGATGGAGTGACCACATCTGCATGCAGTATTCAAGATGTTGGCGTATCATGGATTTATATAGAGGCAAAATGATATTTTTTGTCTTATTATCTATCCCTTTCCTAAAGATTCCCAGCGTTGTGTTTGCTTTTTGACTACCTCTGTACATTGAGTGGATGTTTTCAGAGAACTATCCACAATGACTCCAAGATCTTTCTTGAGTAGTAACAGCTAATTTAGACTCGATCATTTTCTGTGTATAGTTGGGAATATGTCCCAGCGGCCTGCGCCATTTCCCGCAGCTCTCATTGGCCGGGAACAGTGAACCATGGCCACTGGGATCTGCGGGCCACTGGGATCTGCCTGCAGATGGTCAATGTAAACAAACTGTCTCGCAGCCAGCCAGCAGATTATCTTGATGGGCCGCAGGTTGCCCACCACTGGTAACTTGTTCCAGTGTTTAACTATCATTACAGTTAGAAATATTTTCCTAATGTTCAATGTAAATCTCCCTTGCTGCAGACTAAGATGATTATTTCATAGCCTACTCTCAATGGACACAGAGAACAATCAATCAGTGTTCTTTTTATAATAACCTTTGATATATTTGATGACTGTTATCAGGTCCCCCCTCAGTCTTCATCCTCAAGACTAAATATGTCCAGTTTTTTTTAACCTTTCCTCATAGGTCAGATTTTCTGAACCTTTTATCATTTTTGATGTTCTCCTCTGGATTTTCTCCAATTTCTCCACATCTTTCCTAAAGTGTGGCACCCAGAATTGGCCTCATCAGTGCCATGTAGTCTGGAACAATTACCTCCTGTGTCTTACATGCGACATGTCAATATCCCCCACATTCGCCTTTTTTGGCAGCTGCATTACATTGTTGACCCATTATTGTTGACCCATATTTTCAGCAGTATGACTACCTTGCCAATTATTCCCCAATCTGTAGTTGTGCATTTGATTTTTCTTTCCTAATGAAGTTCTTTGAACTTGTCTTGATTAAATTTCATCTTGTTGAATTCAGACCAGTTCTCCAATTTATCGAGAGAATTTTGAATTATAATAATGTCCTCTAAAGTGCTTGTAACCCCTCCCACCTTTGTGTAATCTGAAAATGTTATAAGTATACACTCCACACCATCATTGAATCGTTAATGAAAATAGGGAATAGTATTGGACCCAGGACAGCCCTTTGGGGGACCCCATTAAATACGTCCTCCCAGTTTGACAGTAATCCATTGATAACTATTCTTTGAGAATGCTCTTTCAACAAGTTTTTCACCACCTTATAGTAAATTCATCTAGACCATGTTTCCCTAGTTTGCTTATGAGAATGTCATGTGATACTGTCAAAAGCTTTACTAAATTCCAGATATGTCTCATCTAATGCTTTCCCCCATCCACTCCTCTGGTTACCCTAATAAAGAAGGAAATTAGATTGGGTTGACTTGATGAGAAGGAGGATGGTCCAGTGGCTAGGACACTCAACAAAGACCTGGATTCAGTTCCCAGATCTATTACAGACTACCTGCGTGACTTTGGGCAAGACACTTAATCTCTCTGTGTTTTAGTTCCCTGTTTGTAAAATGGGGATAATACTTCTCCTCCTCACAAGTGGGTTGTTAAGATTAAATACATTAAATCATGAGGCACTCGCATTTTATGGTAATTGGGGTAATATAATTAATTAATTAACCAAGATAGATATTTAAAATTATAAGACAAAATCACCTTAGATTTATTGACGTCTAGTAATTATTTAAAATAATTCAAAAAAGTAAATTTTAAACTAGTTATTTTAGTATTAAACCACTTTCTCTATAAAAAAACACTAGATAGACTAAATGTAACAATAAGAGGACCAATTATCTATGACTATTTCCAAACTACTGTATATTGCAGTCATTCAGCAATATACATTCTTTTTTCTTTTATTGACATTTATGACTAAATATACGTAATTTCATTCAATTAAATAAAATAGCATTTGTCATAATTAAAACTATATGCTACTCTTTTGTTATTCTGTGTAAATGCTTTCCATCGAGTCCTTTTTTGTTTTATATTTATTAAATCCAATACATTTTAAAACGGTTTAAAATACGGAAGTTTTATATTCTAATCAACTGGTGGTTTTATCATCATAAACAGCTACATTTGGTAAGCTCATTTCTGGAGATCTCTTGTGGACTCTGTCTTTTTAAAACACCAGCATGAGGTTAACATGTTCATAGTTGGTGTCTGTTGGATAGATCACCCTAATGCATAACACTGTTTTTGTTATGCTTAATGCACTTTAATCTCTCTCTCTCTAAAAATGAAACAAAAAAATTATTAAAACTTTGAGACCCATCTGTCAGGTGTCCTGCATGTTAGCAGCATACACTAGCCTTAATTTTGATTAAATATGACTTATGAACTTCAGTACTTCTATTATTCTTAGTGAGGCAGCTCCCACCTGCACTTTACTGAATCACATCAGCATGTGTGCATTAAAGTTTTAGATTGCTTTAGTTCCCTTTCAGACAGGGAGCCATTCTCCAACTGGAGATTAGGATTCTGTTTATGTATAACATTGAATTCATTCCTCTAATTTATCCCCGCAGCCCCTGAAGTGAGAGAGCATTCATTTTTAATGCAAGGAATCAGAGAATGGGAGCAAGAAGCCTTCTCCCCACCCCACCCCTTGTGTTATTTTTTGAATAAATAGCTAAATGTTATTCTCCCTTCAAATGTATATATCTCCATTTTGGATGGGCCATTGTTTAGGGAGACAAACATTTTACAACAGATTAGTTTTTACTTCTAAAATCTGGGATTTCAGGGTTTTTTTTTTCAAAAGTTCCAGTGCAATTTGAAAGCCTAGGGACAAGTACAGAATAATTTAGCTTATACTTATTGATTTACAAATTGAGCATCCAATCTTAACAACACAGTGCTGACACCAAATCTTCTTGTGAGCGTACTTGCCTGGTGAGGAGGCCCTCTAAGGAAGAAAATGTAGAATTTCCATCATAATCATCCAGTTATGCAGGCATTCCAATGCCAAAGCAAATCAACAGTTCAATGGAAGAAAAATACTAAAAGACACCACAGGTGCCTCTTTGCTATGCACTGCAGAGATGAACAAAATGTGTCAGAAAAGATCCCAAATGATGGAAAGGCAAGAGCAAAGGCTCTCCTGTGTATTGTATCCTACAGGCCTCTCTGCTCTTATCCAGCTGTGTCTGACTAAGGTTCTGCCATGGTGGGGAGAACTAGTGGACAAGGGCAACTGCTCCTTCTCCTATGCTGCAGGTGGGCCTAGGTGTATTTCCACAGTAAATCCAGTTGGAAGTTACAGATGGTATCTCTGTATCCTTTGTCCTCTCTCCTTCCCCTGTCCTTTGGAGGCGTACAAGTCCAGGTTAACCAAAGGTTCATCTGAAGCCATTCTTTTAGTGGGGATGGCAGCACTAGCAGCTGAGTTGCTGAAAAGGAAGTCACTCTACAGGGATGCCCTCTTAATTCCCCGCACATGTTCTCTTTTAAAGCTCCCTTCCTTTCCATGATAACCCACATTCTTCCTCTTGGGACACTATATCACATAACTCCAAAAATCCCATGAGCACTGAGTGTGAGTGATCATTATAGGATCAGAACCCCAATATTCAGTGGACATTTTACCTGCTATCTATACCTACTACATATAGTTGAAATTATGAATTTCTGTTCCTTGGGAATTTCCAACATTTTTAAATTCCTTTCACTGTGATTTGGAGCAAAACAAACAAACAAACAAAAATGAAATGTCTCATTCAATATATTTATTTATTTATTTTGAAAAAACCCTCATTTCTAGTCAATTGAAATGTTTTGTTTTGATGGATGAAACATTTCCATTTTAACCTTGACTTTTTATTTTATATTATAGTATAACTTAAAATAAATTTCAAACTGAAAAGTAATTTCAAAATAAAAATTAAATCATTCAATTCTGACGAGGTTAAAATAGAATTTTCAACCTTATCAAAACATTTGGTTTCCATTTACTAAACAAAATTTAATCCAAATGAAAACATTCTCATAGAGAATTTCAATTTGGAAAGGAAATGTTCCATTGGAAACGTGTTCCATCAGAAAAATGTCAACCAGTTCTAATATCTTTTACATGAAGCATAATAGTATAATAAAAAGTATCTATATTGAAATTATCTTTTATATATACAGTTCAGCTCCTAGAATAAGTTCTCACTTTTTGAAATATGAGAGACAACCAATTGCAAAACATTTCTACTACAGAGATCAAAAACTGTCTGCAACCCAAATCTCTTCCCTTTCTTTGTTATATTGCATATTTTTTCATTACAACTGAAGTAGGAAGCATGCTTTCACTTCCATAGTTTGTGCAGGGGAATCATAATTCAATTAGATTATAGCACAGAGGACAAAGCAATCAGAATGTTAATTTGTTATTACATATTTATGATTTTGATCACATTGTTTTCAGCCAGGCATGTAGGAATTGGTCAGTAGGACCTTTAATCAGTTCATAGAACATTATATCATAGAATCATAGAATCTCAGGGTTGGAAGGGACCTCAGGAGGTCATCTAGTCCAACCCCCTGCTCAAAGCAGGACAATATCCTTCTTTATCATTAATTTTATGATTAATTATTATAACAACTATAGTAGATCAGGCACAACTTGTATAATGCATAAAATGTGTGAAAGAAAAATGCACATAATCAAACTTATGTTATTAAAACTAAGTGTATTTTGTCTCCTTCTGGGCCATGTCTTTTTCATCTTACTCACATGAGTAGTCCCATTGCCTTTGATGAAGCCATTCATTTGAATAACTGAAGCAGGATTTGGCTTAACCTTAAAATGGAACAACCCAACAGTTAAAATGAAGCAATCTCAGAATGATTAGTGTCACAGCATGAAGCATCCACATTTCAGAAAATTATAGGATAAGACACATTGAACAAATCCAGTCATCTGGTTGGCTGAATTTGTGTTTAGATGTAAATTATTAGGTGCTCAGATAAACATTTTATAACATTATCTGCTGAAAGACTATTTTACAAAATAGAAGCATTGGGTACATTAAAATGGTATAAGTTTTCTTACTTAAGAGTTAGACAACATTAAAAATATGTTGCTGTTAAGCAACTTGTCCTCCAGGCACCTGTTACTTAATGATGCATATCACATTAAGGTGCAATATATATTCTTAAAGGATGAAGGAATCCTTCAATTAGCAAGTTATCAAAATGCAAGGTATTGCTTTGTATGCACTTTGTATTACAATGCACAGCTGTATTGTGGATGAGGGCTCTCTGCAAACTACATCAGAAATGATCACCTTAATGTTTTTAAGTTCTCTTTTAACATTGTTGGAAAACTGTTTAATTATCTGTCTTTTTTTAGTGAGTCTCATTTAAATCACATCAAGCTCTGTCCTTGTTTTCAAATCTGATTTATGATCATACTCAATGGAAACAATCAGTAAACTACAGATCAGTGTTCCTCAGGGCTTAAACTGAGAGGAAACCAAGGTGGGGGGTAGCTCCAACTGGCGAAACAAATTACCAGCAGTGACTCCCCTGTTACATTGCAGGTTAGGATAATTGTCCTGTTATTATAATGCTATAAGAACCACATTAAATGCTCAGAAAGTCATTATTAGATGCTCTTAGCGAATGTACTAATGCTGTCATTTTGAGGCATCTCCTTACGCACAAGTTTGGGAGATCACTGATGCTGACACACTTATGACTGGGAAGTAAATAAAATGGGTCATTCTTTCTTCAATTTTTCCTTTCTTCTTGAAAACAAAACAACAACTTTTTTCAGAATAACTTTCCTGAATTTGAAAGTTGCTAATGCTTCTGCCTTTTCTTGCTCAGTCTTTGGAGACATGCCTTGTCAAAACTTTCAGAATTAGTGTCTTCAACAATTTTTTTTCCA
This sequence comes from Chelydra serpentina, assembly GCA_037349315.1. Lineage (NCBI taxonomy): Eukaryota > Metazoa > Chordata > Testudines > Chelydridae > Chelydra > Chelydra serpentina. Next base: position 39,391,233 of record JBAIAC010000042.1, read on the forward strand.
CGTCTTACCTTGTGCCTCTTCGTCATCATCAGTTTGTTTATTATCCTTGCACACATTCTCCATCTAAACGAATGGCTTCTTCCAAGCATCACCAACTTTAAGGTCTTCTTGGTCAGTCTTTTTCTTGAGCTCACTTCTCTCTTAGACACTTCATGGATAACAAATCAGTTTAGGCCTCTAAGCCTCATACAATGTCCGGTGACATTAATAGGTGTTTTTCTGGGACTGGATCAGGCCCTTTAACAGTATCTAAGCAACTTCATCCTATTTTTTTAATTTTTACGACAAATGAAAGAACAACACTGATTTCTAACAGGAAACAGGAAGAACTACCAATAATAATAATAATAATATATTTGATTAAAAAGAAGAATAAAAACCTCTTGAAGTGTAAGTTCTCTATGTGAGAGAGATTTGACCACACCCAAATGTTTTGAGAATTTCTTGGTTTCACTGGATTTTTGTGTGAAAAAACAAATAATTTTTTTAAAGTTGAAATGTTTTTTTCTTATGAATTTTTAAAAATGAAATGTGAGTTTTTTTGGTTCAAAACATCTTTTCATTTTGAAATTGCCGTCAATTTATTCTAAATGCTCAGAATTGAAACAACATTTTGTTTTGGGTCAAAACATTTTTTTTCAACAGTGATTTGCCAATTTTTTTTTAAAAAACTGCTTGCCCCAGAATGATTCTTCTCCAATGCTTTTGAAACATCAGCAAACCAAAAAAACCAGTAGGAGAACACTTCAACCTCCCTGATCACTCAGTAACAGACTTGAGGATAGCAGTGTTGCAACAGATTAACTCCAAAAGCAGACTTCAAAGAGAAACTATTGAACTCGAATTGATATGCAAACTAGATTGCGTTGCCTCCGGATTGAATCGAGATTTGGAATGGCTCGGCCATTATGTTAATTGAATCTATTTCCCTTAAGTTAACGATCCTCATTCACATCTGTGTGACCATCTTGTTTATCACTTCAAAAGTTTTTTCTTCCCCCGCTGTCATGTTTCCTCTCAACTAATTAGCCTCTTAAGATTGGTCTGTACACCTGGACCTTATCATGTTTCTCTGACTGTATAAATATCTATCTACAGTGTATTTCATTCCATGCATCCGATGAAGTGGGTACTAACCCACGAAAGCTTATGCTGAAATAAATTTGTTAGTCTCTAAGGTGCTACAAGTTTTTCTTTCTTATTTTCGTTTTGCTGACACAGACTAACACGGCTACTACACTTAAACCTACCCTAAAAAAATGGTTATTTGCAAAGCTATACCCCTACTAAGTGTTCCCCTGAGGACCTGATTGGGTGGGGAATGGCAAATTCACATTCCCTGAAAGTCCAGTGGAAATGATGGAGGAGGCTGTCTTACCCTCTAAATATAATAAAAAGGAGGGGAGGGGTCTTGGGTCAATGGTCTTTAGGTGTTCATAATGGAGGCTCAAGTTTTTATATAGTTAAAATTTCAATTTAACTCATGAAACTTGATTCACTGCCGCTCCCTATCAACCAAACTTCAGTGTTCAGTTTATGTGATCCAAGTTCTGTGGAACTGAAACAGATGAATGGAATCAAAAGTGTATGGGCTGATGTAGTGAAAACCATGATGTAGGAAAACACAAGTTACCACACCTTAGGGGAGAAGCAGGGGAAAAGTGTATCCGTTTCATTGGCAGTTTCTTCTCAGGGAGTGAAGGAAACTGCATCTGAGAGAAATGAGTGACAGAAAGGACTTTTTTTCTTCCCTGGAGTTTACCTCACTAAACTTATACGCATGTTTAACTTACTTAATCACATGCATACGCTTTTTATAGTGCTAGGGCCATAATATGTAGAGATGGAAATAAACTGAATTAACACCAAAATGGGCCCCAACCTAGAATGCACAAAAGGGATGGATTCTGATATCTCCACTGGTATAACATATATATTTGTAGTATACTCAGAATTCAGAATCGAGTCTAATATGCACACCATAAAATAGGAGCTGGAGATCTCTCCCTTTCAGTTCTGGTTGCTAAGGTGAGGTCTCTGGTCAGCATTCTCTCAGCCCACCCCTAAGAGAATTGCAAATGTTATGTAAAGAGGGGGTTAACATTTGCATCACCCACAAATAATCCATGAATAGTGGTGAGTCTAGCCTCACAAAAGCACCATTTTATGCACAAAACAACCAAAAGCCCCAGAAATTCATTCACAATATACAGATTAGCTAGTCAGCAAATGAAGATAATACAAGAGGCTTAACCACAGTGCACAGTGTAATGAAGAAGGCTTACTTGGAGCTGTTAATTAAATCATATGCTGTGGTAAGGTTCAGTATTAAAGAATAAGTCAGTTTATTGGATATGTTCAATATTAAAGTGTTCTGTTTATGCAATGGTTTTCATGTAGAACCCATTATAAATATTTCAGGGGTTGTCTCTACTTCAGCGATTCCAAAGTCCTGGTGCAGACCAAGGAAGGGACTTTTACAGAAAATTACACCCAGTAAAAGACATAAACCTGCACAAACCCAGAGTACTTCCTGTTTTTAATAGCCACCTACCCTAGATCCTTTTTTTAGCATCCTAAGGAAAAGCAGCCCCCACTCTTTCATGTTGCTGGGTATTGTATTTTCATAATGGTTTATCATCTCTATGGTTAGTCAACATGAGGTATTAAACCTTTTAAAAAATTGTGCACAGGTGTTTATCTCCCACATACAATGTGCTGATATTCTAATTGGCATCACTTGAAAATAATACTTGGAAGGCTTCTAAATGAATCATGTTTGAAAAAAGCAGATGGCTCCATGGCAGGTTCATTTTTTTACGTTAATCAGATGTGTTTTCTGCTTCAGGTCTAGTTTCCATATCCTTACCTGAAAGCCTATGGAAAAGCCCTACCTATTAGTCAGCATTTGTTTCTTCTTATACACTCTCCTTTGATGTCTTATAATTAGCTAATTCTTTCTCCTTACTATTCCTTCTCTCACTCTTGACTGTGTGCCTTTATTTACATCAATCCCCAAGTCTAATACACTGTCCCTCTTCCCTTCACTCTTCTCCTTCAACTCTCTGTACAACAATCATTTCTTTCTTAGCCTTCCAAAGCTTTCTGTTCATAATCCTCAGTATTTTCATTTTAACATTATGCTCCAAGCCTTTTGTGGCAGAGACCTTGGGTTCTTATGCATTTGTAAGGCATTGTGAGTTGTGTACAAGTAAATAAATAATAACTACTAAGAGCAATGAGGTACAACAGGATTTTTTTCAGAAAACATGGTCTTAGAATGGAAACAAGCAATTTTTAAATTATGGCGCTAAGCGGTCTGAAGCTCTAGTTTTGTCAACCACTATGGAATAGATTAGAGTATTATGATTCTTTTCAAGATCTCATGTAGGAGATCTAGTAGTCAAGATCTTGTGTAGTGGAAATAAAACACCGAATTTTTTTTGGATTTCTTTGATTTCATGCTTGATGCTAACAACAGTTCAGAGATACTTTATATTGAATTCAGGCAATTTTTTTAAATCTGAATTTCAGGGATTTTTGAAATCTGGATTTAAAATGGTTTGGTAAACATGATGGTGGGGAGTTAGGTCATCAAGGACTGAATGATGGAAAACAAAAATGAACCTGCCATGACTGAAACAGTTATTTGATTATTAAAAGATTAGTGATGCCTAAAAGGCTTGATAGCATATTTGAATTCCTTGCTTTTATAGATAGAAAAGAAAGTTAAAATGAAGTTTAAATAAACATGCTTTTGTCCATTAATTATGCATATTTTATGAGAGCAAGGACCTCCTTTGACTAACAAAAGTTAGTGGACCCATGTTAAATATATGCAAGAGCAAAAGTGACCCTATGATTGCATGGACAGATTAGTCAACTATACAGTGATGGGTAGTTTCTCTGAGACTCAGCCAGAGCCCATGGAGATAGAGACTCCCAGTCATGTCAATGAGCTTAGGATAAGGTCTTTAAAAAAATTGGGCTTAATTTTATGCATATGAATAACCCCATTAATTCCAATAAGACAACATAAGTGCTTAAGTACTTTTCTGGGTTGGGATCTTGTATGGTGTTTGCAAACTAAAGTGAAGGTACATGGAAAACAAGGGATGCATTTTTGTATGTACTTTAAAAAAAATTGGCCCTAACTAATCAGTCTAGATCATAATATAAATACATGGAACATATGCCAATATCTGACATATAAGAGTGTAATGAGCCTACACATAATAATCAGAATTCCTTTAAAAAATCTTGTGTATACTTCCAGTGCCTAATCCAAAGCCCATTGAAATCAACAGGAGTCTTTCCATTGTCTCCAACAGTCTTTGTATCAATCCCTAAAAGACCAGTCAACACTAGTATTTTAGTACCAGCAAGTGTGACTCTTTACTTTAAAAAAAAAGAGAGTGTTAGGGTCTCTATCTTCCCAATATTTACCTAATTGAAATGTACTAATTGGGGGCTCCCTGGGTGTTCCTGATTCCAAGCCAAGATTAAGTCCCTTACTTATATCTAAGTAGACCCCACCCACCTCCAGACTCCTTTCTAGCAGCAGTGCAAGGTGGACAGGGTTGACAAGTCTAGTAGCTACCACTGTGGGGTAGAGCCTTTCCAAGGCAACCTCAAGCCCTGTGTTAATGTGGGGGAATGGAAAGGCAGGCTGGAGAAGAACCCACTCTGAGGTACTCAGCAGAGAAAGGGGAGGTTTGGGAGGCAAGGAGGGAACAATATCTGTCCCTGAAGGAGCAATGGGGGGGGCGGGGCATAGATCTCCCACAAAAAAGAGCTACTGTTCAGGGAGTGGGGGTCATGGGTGGAGCAAGAAGAGTGAGCCATAGTCAAACCAGCTGTCTGGGCTTTGATCTCTCACTCCTGCTATAGTCAGATTCTGCTCTTTCCCCACCCTTCCCATGCAGCAGAAGAGCTCCTTTAGAAGCACGGCAGGAAGGGAATGGAGTTGCATTCTGTGTGTGTACAGCCTCCCCTCCTAGCCTTTCTCAGGGTATGATTTTCTCCCCCACATCTCTGAAGAGGGTAGAGGAAATGGGTGCCCTATATTTAGTGTATTCTTTATTCAATAGTTATTCCCTTGTATCTCAGTAATAATCATATCATGGCACCGCATCCCCTGACCCCAGAGAACAAATTTCTTTGCAATCAAAGTTACCTGTATTTCTTGATTTTGATCTATATAGGATACTGACTTCTGCAGTGAGTCCAGTCACTGCATTCCACCTGTTGTCCATTTTCCTTATTTTCTTTTATGCAGTTATCTGTCATCTAAGTTGGAGGAGGGAGAGAGTGCAGAGTTCAAAGACAGCAGTGAGAAAGGGGGTTACTTAATGAGCCTCACATCCATTCACTTATCTGCCCCTGGGAAATGTATAGTTGTTTCACAGCCCCAAGTTTATGTTTTTCAATGTTTGTCAAGTTTTTAACCCTTCTGAGGTGTACAGACCAACACGACCCCTTAGGGAACCCTAGATTCTGGCTTATGACCCTGGTTTGTCCTGGACCTTGCTATTGGGTTGCTGTCTGTAACCCAGTGCCTGACCCTAATCTACTGGTAACCTGGCCTTGCCTGCTTCCTGTTGACTCATTCATGGTTTGACCTCTGTCTTGTCTTGGACTCTGACCTCTTGGCATCAGACCCAGCCTGACTTCTGGTCTGACCACTATGTCAGACTGCCTAGGCATGCCTATGTCCTAGGCATGATACTTGGTTAGGGTTGTACCACAGGTTCTGAGCCAGCTTGACTCTTTGACAATGTTTCTATGTAAAAGGGGAAATTGCTATGTCAAAGAACCTATGCTAAATACGTGGGAAATATGTTGACTGCTGGCAAATACTGCTTTTTCATTAGACTATTGGATCATCAGAATACCACAATACTGATGATTCTTTAGTCAAATTTCAGCTTGGATGCAATATATCATGATACCTTTGGATACTTTTAAACACCTTAACCCCCCCCCCCCAAAAAAACACCCCTACCTGTCAAAGGACAACATCAAACAACTGGGAAGCAATAAAACCCGCTGAAGGCAATTCTATTACAAAATCCTTGAAGCAGTTAGTTTTAGGGAAAGGATCAACATGTAGCATTTCTAATACTGATGAACAACCTAGTAATATCTTCGGATAAATCAGGGAGATGTTCAAGTTTCTGAAAGCCATCATTTGTGGAGGTACATGAAGAGAGCCAAATTTAGTCACTCTTGTCTAATTAATACATTATGATAAGGATAGCTCAGTGGTTTGAGCATTGGCCTAGCATAAATTCAGGGTTTCCAATAGTAAGTGAGTAGGGTCATCAAACAAAAGGAATGTCCTATTGCTTATCAAATAGATTGGTTTCAGAATAACTCTTAATTGAACCCGATAGAGTAAAATACTTGTTTTTAAAAAATTATTTTCTGGACAAGGTCAATATCTGGCATGTTTTTATTGTCTTTAATAGTAGGATCTAAAAAAACCATGTGAAAACTTGCAAGGTTATGTCTACATGTTATATCTGAACAAGAAAAAGAAAAAATGAATTATTTAAAGATGGAAAGTAAATATGGGTAATTTAGGTTTTGAAGGTTTGGTTTCTGGGAATAAACAGAAGATGAAGTTCAGGTCATAATGAAGTATGTCACCATTTCAAGATACTATAGGTGGAAACAGAGGTCATGGCCTGTAAAATCATTAAATCTCATTTCTTGCTGTTTGAAATTCAGAGGTGGGAAACCCAACCTGAAATAAACTAATGAGCTTTTAAAGTTTCTCTAGAGGCTTAAGAAACTCAAGGAGAAAAAGGGCATTTCACACATTTTTATAGCTTAAACATTAATGTTTATGTTTAATACAGTTATCCTTTTAGCAAGAAAGTCAAATATGGAGTCTCAGTTGTAATTGTAATTTTCTTATATGAATAGCTTCAAAATGTTTATCATTTGGATGTTAAATGGGCTGGTCTACTGGAGCACCCCTAAATTTGTAGTAATATTACGTGGTTATAGTTTTTTAAAAATTATTTAAGGCAAAGTTACAATAAAATTACTTTTTCAGGGTCAGGTTAATATTCAATGAACCAGGCTAAAGATTCAGGTTTGTGAGCTAGGGAGACATCCTCCTTTTAGTATGCTAAAAAGGATGACAAAATTTCTAAATACCTATCCTATTTTTAGAGGGACAAGGTGGGTGAAGTAATATATTTCACTGTATCAACTTCTGCTGGTGAAAGAGACAAGCTTTTGAACTATGCAGAATTTTCAGGTCTGGGAAAGGTACTCAGACTGCTACAGGTAAATAAAAGGTGGAACAGATTGTTTAGCATAAGTAGTTCACCTTGAATGGCCCCTTAGAATATATGTTAAGTGGCCCATTAACACCTCTACAGTCATAGGACAATTACACATTGTTGTAATAAGCTAAAAGTCCAGTGCCTTTATTTGGACTAAGATTTTTAGTTTTTAGCGAAGTTATGAACTTAAGCTCCCAGGCATGTCTTTGAAGGTGTTTGTGCAGGTTTTCTTTGAGGATGAGAACTGAGAGGTCATATATAGAGTGATTGTTTTGTGAAAAGTGTTCACCCACAGGTAATATGGTGTTTTTGTCTTATCATTTTTCTGTGTGAATTCATTTGTGATCATAGTGATTGTCTGGTTTCACTCACATAGTTTTTTGTTGAGGCATTTAGTTCAATGGATAAGGTTCACCACATGTTGTGATAGGCATGTATAGGATCCATGGATCTTGAAAGGTGTGTTGGGAGGTATTGATCATCAGAGCAGGGAGATATGTCTACAAGCTTTGCATCTGTTGTTCTGGGAGAGTCTGAATCTGCTTTGTGTTGGTGGGTCCTGATCTGTGGGGAGTTGGCTTTTGATGATGAGCTTGGTGAGACTGAGGGGTGGTTTGAAGGCCAGAAGAGGGTGTTTGGGAAGGATTACTTTGAGGATGTGGTCCCCATCTAGTATAGTTTGAAATAGTTTAATTGTATCCCACATGGGTTCCACTGTGGAATGATAGGTAACAACTAGAGGTGTGTGGTCAGAGGTGTGTGGTCCATCTGCAAGGGAATTTAGGTCGTCCAATCTGTTCTGTCTTGTACTTATCTGTGAAACTCTGAGTACCTTTTCCAGACCTGAAGAAGAACTCTGTGTAGCTCAAAAGCTTGTCTCTTTCGCCAATGGGAGTTGGTCAAATAAAAGATAATGTATCACCTGTCATGTCTTTCTAATATCCTGGCGCCAACATGGCTATAACATTGCAAAAGGAAGATATCCTATTTTAGCACTTCTCTTTTGTAAGTACTTGGTGTAAGTACTTTTGTAAGCTTTTCTATTACAAGAACAGTCCATATTTTACTGTACCTCAAATCCATAGGAGGAGAGGTCACATTTTTCCAATAATGTGCAATACAAAGTTTATAAGAGCTTTTCCCCTTTGTGCCTGATCCAAAGTCATTGATGTCACTTGAAAGACTCTCATTGACTTCAATGGGCTTTGGATCAGGCTCTTTACGAGGGCTTTTGTTTGTTTGGAGCTTAGTTTGCTTATTACAATGCCACCTTTTTCTTAAGTATTCATGCTGATTCAGTATATGACTGTTAGTAGAGATTGGGCATATTATTGGCTGCCGTCTGTAATGCTATATGTCAGCCTTGTTCTTTCTGGTTTCTTTTACATATTATGTGCTCTTGTTGCAAATATGCTCTTGTTGAATTACTGCTAGTAATTAAAGTTATATGTAACTTAAGATAAGTATTATTATTATCACTGCTGAGATGGAGATAACTACTTGGAATACTCTTGAAAACTTCAAGATAGCACAATTATATGAGACTAATTAACAATGCCCAAGGTGAAAATACGTTTTCTTCAGACACTTTGTTCTGCACTAATGTCTTTTCAGCAACAGCAGCAGTAAAGCCATGAACACTACCAAGTAACTTTCTTAATTTCTTTCCAGAGTTGCAGTAGGAGCCCCTTCTGTAATTTCTGGCCTTGCCTACCAGCTTACAAGTTCAGGTCCTTATCAAGTCTAGGCACTTTGACCTAAAATAGCTAATACTTGTAGGTGTTAAGGCAGAAGCTCAGGCTGACTTCAGACTCTATGCACTCCATGAGTAAACAGAAGCTACTAATAAACTGAGTAGGTGATTTATTTGTTGTAGCTGAAAAATCAGCACAAAAGATGATACTGGAAACCATCTGACAGGTGGATTATTGGAATGATTTTATTGATCAAAAAGCAGGAAAGTTCTCTCATGGTTCCACTAGTTATAGTTAGTAGGGGGAAGAGGAGGAGATTTGCTATGTACTAGAGCTTATGCCATGGATGATACTTTTGGCATGACTGATGCATTTCCCTCTGCCTCTACTGCTGTTCCTGTTTTTGCTGTGATGGCAGTATCTGCCCATGCCTTGACTGATGCTCTGCGTGGCTCCTGTCTGTGTTATTTCCCTGGCAGGGCTGAAGCATTAGCTATGCTGTGAATGCAGTAGCTGTCATTACCTACTCTGCTGCTTCTCCCATGATTACAGCATTTGCTTTGGCCTCTTCTGTTCCTTTGCCATGTCTCTGATACTAATGCTCTAATGGCAGCCTGTGTTCTGGCCTCTTCTTCTATTACCCTTTACTGGTGCCATGACTATGCCAGCCCTAGTACTTGCCCTTTCCCATGATTCTTAAACAGATGGCATTTGTTGAAACTTAGATGCCTCCAGGAGGCAGGTGACAAGGAAGTTCTTTCCTCGTGCCCTGTGTTTTGATGGCTCTTCCTCTACTTTCCTTTCCCTTTAATTTGTGCGCTATCAAACCAGCATTAAGAACTAAGGTAAGCATTAGATTATATTTTAAAGGGAAAACTATGCTTGCATTTCTAGCTGGTAGGGAATCTATTCCCCCCCGCCCCATCATAAAAATCTTAACAAAAACAAAATACTTGTTTTCCTCTATATTTTTCTTTGATATTGTTCAGGTTTTAATAGTGAAGTGGGGGGAGTAAAACTGAACAGTCTCAGTCTTTTATTACAAAAACAGAAATTTCAGCACTTTTGAATCATTTTGATGAAAATGGATGTTTTTTGCAAAAAGTTATTCAACTTTTTCATGTAGTCCTGAAGCAGAGCTCTGCATGGCTCGAAAGCTCATCTCGTTCACCAACAGAGGTTGGTCCAATAAAAGATATTACCTCAGCCAGCTGGTCTCTAATATTCTGGGACTAGCACAGCTACAACAACGCTGCAAACCACATTAGTCAGAAATTTTGACAAACTTTTCCACCAGCTCTCATTGTGATTGTTTCTTTAATTCCTGCTGGAACATTCTACTCTTATTTTCAACTGTGTTGTCCCAGGGGAATTAATGGAGCTGCAGAAGTGTAAACGAGAGCAGAATTTGGCAAAATATGTTTAACCGGAATACAGTTGGCAAATTTAAATAAATCAAGAAAGCATATTGAGCCAATTCTGCTCTCACTTGCATCCAGACTACCCCATTGGAACTAATGCGGTTACTTAGAGGTAGATGGGAACAGAACTGGCTCAATGTATTTAATTATAAAGTGTCATCTTTTTTCCAAACACCTGTAGTGAAGTTGAGAGGAATGAACTAAATGAGAAGAGCACTCCATATGCTTTTCCTCTTGCATAAGATATAAAGTTACAACAAAGAATAAATAGGTCTGCTACAGACCTATTTATTCTTTGTTGTAACGTTATATCTTATGCAAGAGGAAAAGCATGAATTTTCTGTGTTCAAACCAGTGTCCATAATGCAACAGAAGTGCTAACACTGAAAAATCTTCAGCGGCAGGTTTGTGTCAGAACCCATGAAGATATTGTCCATGCACACAGTTCATGCATAAAAAACATGTGCAAAGAAGCTTATGAGGGCAAGTTTTTGCTTATGATTTCACCAGAATTGAAGCTAATTGAATATGAGAAGTGCCAGACACCACAATTTATAGGCAGGACCAAACACTTAGGGCTTTTCAAGATAAAAGTCCACTTGAAACCAGAATTAACTCAGTTTACAAATTTAAGTATTTTACATGCTGTATAAAAGACATGGAAAGGAGAACATGCTTCTGTCAGCCACTGACTTTCATATTTTATATCTATCCATTGCATTCCATTCTAATACAACATAGCTATCTTCTTCATAAGGAATGTGTTGTGAGTGAGAACTCGATTTAATGAATATCATATGGGGACCAGAGATGGGTGAACAAAAAAGTAAGTTTTGAAAACACCCAAAATATCCTTTTCTGAATCTTACAGGTCTGTAAAATAGGGCTGACTTGCCAGGCTTTTGGAGTCCTATGCACCCCCAAGTCAATGGGAATTATTTATATACTGCAGCAGGAGGCAGAGTGGAGGAAGAATACAACCAATTGGACTAGTTCAGTGAGAACTGCTTTTCTCTTTGTGTTAATGAACTTCTTCCCACCTCAATGAGGACAAACAGAGGTATCTGAAAATAAAAATTAAAAATAACAAAAAATTAACTAAACTTTTACAAAACTGCTGAAAAAGCTGACTTTGTATTTTTAACAAAGGTTCAAGTCAGTTTCTCTTTTATTTAGATCAGTTCACCCAACCCAAGCCACTCACCTATTTTCTTCCACCCTCTGTTTACAAGAAATGGGGGAACGGGAGAGGCAAGTTAGTTAATTTAAAGGGAATTATCATACTATAGCTCAAAGACTATGATGCTGGATGGTTAGGGTTTGTGGGGTTGGACCTGTGTGTGTGTGTGTGTGTGTGTGTGTGTATGTATGTATGTATTGCTATGCTTCACTATAATCAAAGTATATTTTACAATAATAGGGTCTTCAGTTCATCAAACATTTTTGCTACAAATTATAGTTCTAAAATGTGGAACAGAAAGATAATTGCACTTTCCCTGTGCCATTAGGGAAATTGACAGGCAACTGTCTAATTAATTCAATCTCTTTGTGTAAGGCAATTCCATTTTCCTTCTTTTATTTAACTTAAAAACATTGGAAACATGTACTGTAGATTAGCAGTCCAAGTGTCAATGTCATGACATCTCAATTTTAAAATTGAGTGTTACACACTCATCAGTTCACTTCTTGTGATTCAATAAATTCTCACACTCTTGGACAGACTGCATCTTGAAGCATCTGGTAAATGTGCTGGTATTTTGCCTGGTCTAAGGGATAGAGACTTTTTTTAAGGTAAGATACATTGTAAATTATTATATTTCAAGGAAAGTGTTCAAAAACAACACTTGAAAGTATTTTTTCTAGCTCCAGTGTTTCACAAAATATCAGAACTTCACTTAATTCACAAGTCACATAATTCTGATTTACAATCTTGCATTTTTTCATTTTTAGTTCTGATCAAATTTTAGCAGAGACTAACTTAAGCTTGCAGAGAGCAACTTAAATGCAGTTTCTTCCTTACAGATGTAACTCGCTCACATTCATGTACTCATAGGTTGGGGACTGGAACCAATACCATGTTTGTTAAACCATAGACCCACTGGGAAAGTACCCTGAAAAATTCAACAGATCCCACAAACAGAATGTTGTGGTCTACTTCAGCAAAATGTGTGTGTGTGTAAGTGCAAGAGACTGTATTTTTGTGTAAGGACATAGATTCAGAAAGGGGCATATTCTGTGGGGTTTTATTTTTGAGACAAAGGTTTTAACTTCTACTATATGCTAGCAATGTGGCACTAGTGTCTTCTGCTACTTGTGGGAGGAATGCAAAATGTGAGATCACCAAATTTCTTATCATTCATGACCCGATGCCTGGTGAAATTCTTGCTCTTGCCTACATTATTGAAACCTGGCTGAATAACTCAGCTATACTTGTGCTTTGACAGCTATTTCTGGCTGTTTACTCAGTGCTACATGAGCCTAGAGGAGGCAGTGGAAGAAAACTGGCATATATTTTGAATCTGACCTTGTATATAATAGAAACCCACTCCCAGGGGAAAAAATCAAGTGCATCCACTTACCATGAGAATCCCTGGTGAGAGCCAATGCAGAACTCATGGTGATATACGGATTTTGTCAAGGGCTGTCAGAGCTACCTGAGCAAGGGAATTCCTAAATTAAATGTATAGTGTTTGGGGACTTTTATACCCAGGCATACTACACTTCTGCTAAATTCTATGGTGACTGTCAGATTCTCCCATGTATCCTATGGAGGAACTTGACAGCTGGATACATCTTTGACCTATTCTTAGGGACTTTAACCTGACATACCCCAGTGCTTAATCCTGTCAACATTCTTTTTTAACATCTATGAGAGACCACTAACGGAGACTGTAAGATGTCATGTGCAATCTCAAAGCTGATTCACTAAAAGGTGGTGAGTGGAACCACTTGGAATCTGACTCTTCTATAAGCTGCATGGGAGGAGAGAGAGGAGAGTGCCTCCTCTGTAGGGGCATTGCATCTTTTTGTAAGATGCTCAGATATTAACGTGCTGGATGTGTTTAAAAAGCCGTTGTACACAAAAATAATAAATAAAACTTTGGAATAAATGCCTTTAAAACTGTTACAGGTTTTCTAGGAATCTGTTCACCATTCACAACTTCTTATGTTTTGTGCTGAGGAATCTGCTTTTCAGAACACATCAATAATTAATGATCATTGCCAAGTATCTGTAGCATATGACTTCTAGTTTATTATCCAGAAGGCTAAAGAAATAAGGGTGGCATCGGTGACTTTACCCATCTGGGCATATTGTGCATTTGTTTGTCAAGTCCCTCTGCAAAAGTTTACTTAGAAATGTTCTTGGATTGGGGGATCTTGATGATTAATGGCTACAGTCTGACAGCCCCAAAACTTACATTCTTTTGCACCTCCAATTAACCCTTTCACTGATGAAAGGGTATGCATGCTGCACTTTTAAATGGAATGTTCCTTCAAGCACCAGTGTAGTCAAAATGTATAGATTATACTGTTCAAATGTGGAACTGGACATTCCTGGTATGCTAGGAGACTGGGTTTAATTAAACTCAGAACAAATTGTGGGCCTAAATTACTTGTCAGTGTCCCTATAAGTAATATATGGAATTTTCCATCCATATTGGTTGTACATTATGTTTCATGAGCATCACTGAATTTATTTTCCCTCTGTCCTCTTTTAGTGTTTGACTGTCACAGGGTATCTGGTCCCTGTAAGTAAACCAGGCCCAGCACCATTGTGTCAGAGCTGGTGGTCCCAATTAGTCAATTACGGGGAGGGAGTGGGGGAGGAAGCGTTACACCTGGGTTATAAAGGTCTGTCAGACAGCTAATAGAGGAGGATTTATTGGGAGCAGGTTGTGTATGGGGGAGAGGACCCACAGAGGAGTTGAATTAACTTCTGTGGAGCAAGAGGCCAAGTGCCCAGGAAGATTGTTGTGGATCTGCTGTTCCAGAAGAACACCAGAGCTGGTGGAGACCAAAGCTGGCTGAATAAGGGCTGGGTGAGCTGAGGAATGTTCATTTTGCTTATGTTTGGATTTAAACTTCTTTAAAGGAGACTGGGTGGGGCAGTGTATGCTTGGAAGCCAGGGAGAACCTCTGCCTTGTGATACTGACATTCTTAAATTACAAACAGTCCTTAAACTTAAGAGAAAATCAGAACCTTATTTCTAAACCTCTGCATATACCCAGGTGAGAGAGCAGTTAGCACTTGCTCCATGGTTCTGGTTTCAGGACACATTGAAATTGGCGTTTTTGTTGTTGTACAGATGCAGCCAAAATCTTGCAACCCTAAATATTTAGTATTTGTTGCTGTGTTTGTCTGTACTCTGTTCCCAATTCAGCCTCAACCTCAGAATCTAAATACCACCGTCTCCATAATCTCTGCTTAAAAGTGCTGTTCCTCCTCTACTTGTCTCAATATACGACGTGATAGATACAAAGAGCAGTATATTACCACCATTCTCAGTTGCTAAAATAGAATTTTCTCAGTCACAGAGATGCTTTAAAAAGGGACAGATGGGATGCTAATTGAGGGGGGAGTTCAGACCATGTTCTCTCTTTGTTTTGCTGGCCAGTCAGTTCTTTAAAACACTCTAAAACCCTATTAAGAGTCTGATTCTGAGTGACACTGATGCATTTAATTTACTGTCCCTTTCAGCAGTGACACTTGCCCAGCCTGGTAGGTGCATATCAGGAAGGAGCTCTACTAACACCTTGCTACGTGAGCACAAGGTACATACACCCTTTGGTATAAAGCTTCTTAGGAAAGGGCTGGAATAAAAGGGCAAATTCAGCACACTCCCACTGTTGTCAGCACTATCAGCCACCAACCTTCCAGCATATCCCTAGGAAGAAGGCGAAGCATTGCCTGCAATACAGGCTTTCCTATCTACCATCTCCTCCATTTCCTATATATTCACATAATCTTTTTGCTCATGAGGGAGATAATTATAGCCTGGCTCACAGAACAACTCCTTAGGAGCCCATTGGCCAGAGTTCAAGTCTCTGAGGTTTACAGTTCATTGTGGCTATAATTTAAAATCCTTCTAAATTATAGATAGGCGAATGAGATCAAGAAAGGCACTAAATGCATCTTTCTTAATTTCTGAAGTGATCTGCCTCACCTGAAATATTCAGATGGATTAGTGGACTATTGCGTCCTAAACCTCTAGTAAAAGGAGGTGACCTCCTTTAAATCATTATGTACAAAATATGCTTTGTCAGACAGTCCAATAGTCCAAATCCCTTAAACTGCAGTAAGCTTAGGTTATTTTAGATGCATAAATGAAAAACGTAAAATTGATTTTTGTTTTTTCTGGACACTTCGACTTTCCTTAGTCCTTAGCTAGACTGAAATTTGTTTGATATTCAAATGAATAACAATTACAGCATTGAATTTAATCTTTTTTTCCCTTTTACATGGAAAAATGAATTTAGAACAAGCTGGTGAGTCCCAGAGGATACAATAAATTATTGCTTTCTCTACAGAATTGGCTGTTTTATCATACTTCATTGCCTACCATGTATAAAACTCATAATAAAAAAAATCCCTAATAAGTTAGAATCTCTATTTCTATACCAAAAAGTATTAAATATTGTACCCTACATAGAAATCAAAGGGAAACATTTTGTTAAAACTTGTCTTCCTGTATTACAAAAAGAACAAAGACTAGTCATAATAATTCATGGAAATGTCCTCTCAAAGCACAGATGTCTTTTAGCCATCCAAAATGGGTGCTGAGATCAAAAGGTGAGTTATGTAGGCAGCTCTCATTTGGTCTAACAAAGATGTATTCATGAGCAGGGATTGAAAATACCACTTTGCACAGGATTATAATCACTGGTGACTGAGAGTTCTTCCTCTCATAAATAAGGACCTCTCTTCAGGATATATTGCAAACAACTGGTCCTGAACAAAAAAAGTTCATGAAAACTGGAACATTCTCGAGTGAGGGTTTGTGGAGTATTTTCACTTTCTTCATCATCTCTCTGTATAAGTGGCTAGACCAGGATTCTCTCACTGAATTCCTCTGAGCTGATCAACCATGAATTTGTATGTAGCCGCAACCAATGACAGTCATGTAGGTAAAGAAGGGATGAATCAGTTTGATTAAGGAGGGATCCAGAACTTTCTCTAAACTCAAACTTTCTGAGGGCTGAAAAAATATGGCTTCCTCCCCATCCCACAACTACATTGTATTTCATAATTGTGCACCTCTGCACTTCCTACTTCCAGCAGGGTTTGAAAGTGCTGAATACTTGTTATCCCAACTAGGTCAGGGCCCCATTTTGCTAGCCAGTGTATAAACATAGTAAATGACAGCTCACACCCTGGAGATTTTACTATCTAAAATAAATGTTAGAGGAATGGCCTTCTAAATACAGTTTATGTGCACCAACTCAAAGCACCCTATTTTAAAAGACTAGGAAAGAAAAACATTACCAGTTCTAATACACTTCCTGAGCACCAAATGTAATTTACATTGGTAAATAGATTTTTCTAGTAAAGTCAATGACCTTGACTTTGATCACAACTGAACTAATGGAGATGTGACCCTGAGGATTTTAAACATTTCCCCCACCATTGGTCTAGTACCATCACAGCTCCACTGCTGAGAGCACTAGTTGAGACTGGCTACAGGCATCTTTATAACCATTTCATCTAAAGTGGCTCTGAGCTGCTGAAAGAGACCGTAAATAGCATTAAAAGCTGTCATACCCAGGATCTCCCTTTGAATAGGATTCTAGGGTGTTTGTGTGTGTTTGACAGAGGACAGAGAAGGAATATGAACTGATCCTCAAATTATCATATAAAGTGTCCCCTTTCATGCTTCCCAGTAATGGATTAGGATTGATAAAGATACACTTACATTAACTTCCTATATTTTAATGTGTATGCATAATTCTATTCTGATCAGGTCTTAAAAACATGGCGTTAAATAGAGCTGGGTGAAATATTTTGATCATAACATTATTTAACTGAAAAATGCAAATTTGGGTTGACCAAAGTATTTAATGAATTTGTGTATATTTTGGAAAATTTGTCAAAATGTAAAAAGGAAAAACTTAGACCAGTGGGTGAGGTAAAACCTTTTTATTGGGCCAACTTCTGTTAGTGAAAGCAACAAGCTTTTGAGCTACACCCAGCTCTTTTTCAGATTCCAGTCCCTTTGAGAGTGCTCTCCTCCCACAGTCTAATTTAACAAATCATCAGAATATTTTCTTGTGATGAAAAATATGCAGTAAAGGTAGGTTTCATTTAATCTTTGAACATAGCAGGCAAGTAATTTTTACCTCAAACATGTTTTCAATTTCTAATGTTTTTTCTGCTACTAAGATGTACAAGGTTATCAAAAAGAAACAAACAAAATTAAGTTTCTGCTTCACCTCTCTTGTTGGTTGTGGTGAAGTGGAAACTAATAGTGGTTCATTGTAATGACATGGACAAATTGTAGATCTCCCATGCTCTTGACGAGGCAGAGAAATGTAGTAAATGGCTGAGCTTCAAAAGGTTTGGGAGTTGAGATCAGTTCATCTGTAGCTAGATCTCAAAGTACTCAGATGTGGCTAAGCATTCCTGTCTCTATTTCTCGGAGGATAAGTGACTTACCTTGTTCAGAGAGTAAGAGTGTTTCCACTAAAATTTCTTGCCCCTTTCTCTGAAGTATTTGGTAATAGTCATTATCAGGGACAACACTGGACTAGATGGGTCACTGGTCTAATCCTGTACGTAATTCCTATGTTTTTGTTTAATCATATCCATCTTCAACATTGAGGTAGGTCTGGAAGGTATGTGAATTGTCCATTTCTGCAGCCTATGCACAACTACCACAGCCATCCTCCCTCCCCGCCACCCACTGCCCATCCCTCCATATACATTTGTAAATCAAGCCAGAGTCCTCAGTGGCTTGGCCGCCTCAATTCAGTGGAAGCATTTTGGAGAACAGGATGAGGATAGCAATTTGGATGGGCAGGAATAGCTCTGAATTTCTTTAGAC
The DNA here is from genome assembly GCA_037349315.1 of Chelydra serpentina. Lineage (NCBI taxonomy): Eukaryota > Metazoa > Chordata > Testudines > Chelydridae > Chelydra > Chelydra serpentina. The sequence goes on from JBAIAC010000042.1 coordinate 39,409,685, forward strand.
CTGATTTGAAACATGTACAGGAAATGAAAATTTGGGCGGGTGGGGGAGAGGGAACGTTTGCAGCATCTTCACAAAAGAACCTTGGTAAGGGTTCAATACTGGTAGCTAGGTACTGATCTATTCCTTGCTTATTTAGTGTTTTGTTTGTTTGTTTGAAACTGTTGGTGACCTATTCAGGAGGCAATGAAGAATAACTATAAGCAAATTTGATTAGAAATTAGCTCTTTAGTGCACTAGCTTCCTGTATCTTCCAACAGCTAGAAAATGGATTCCTAAAGTCAGTGTGATCCCTAAAAGAATAGGGTACAAGATTTTAAAGTTTTCGGGTATGTGCTACTTCTGTGGATTTATTAGCATGTGGATAAGCCTCCAGGTGGCTTCTTGTATTTTGAAAATCAACTGGAAATCTAACTTATTAAAAATGAGGCAGTGAGGAGTGCTGCCGTAAATCAGGTTCAAAAATGGTCAGCAGAGCTTTCTAAAACACATACTGAGAGCCAAATAGATATCGGTTGTATGGTACATAATTTTGTAGATTGGAAATATAAAAGCACAAGCAAGACAGCTCACTTTATTGAACTGAATTAATAGCTCTTTATTTAAAAAAAACAACAACCTTAATTTTGTATATAGTTGGACTAGATACAGTAGTCATTCATCTAGACTACTGTTAGTAGCTCCTTCTGGATAACAACCAGAAAAACTCAACTGAAATATTGGCTTAATGAGCTAGTTATCCACTCCCAGTTCCAAATGCTTGGGGGTTTTTTTGTGTGTGGTGTTTTTTTTGTTTTGTTTCATTCAGGATCTGGAAGTGTATGCCAAATCCTGGATAAACACTATCTTCATTTCCCTAATAGCTAACAAATGACTTGTTATGCTCCTGCTGGCTCCATTCTCTGGTTTGAAATTCCCTTCCAGCACAGTTATGGGGTGAGGCTTATGATAGAAGCACTGTGTTGCCTTTACAGCTGGTTTTAGTTTTTTTTTGTTTTTTTTTAAAGGAATTTGCTCCCCCTTTTTTTATCAAAATGACAAATTTCTTACAGCAGCATGTTTGTCAATGTATTACAGCATATACAATAGGGAAAATAGTGTACATTGCTGTGACCTTTGCTATTTCATGGTGAAGACTAGGGCTCGTTGGGAAACTTTCCCACCCTATGAGAATCTGAGATTTTGAAAAATTTTCTAAACCCAAATTGAGACACAGTTCAGGTCAATTTAAGTGGCTTTTTAAAGGTTTCATTTCAATTGAATGGTTTTTTTAAAAACTTTTTTCCTAGTATAAATTAGATTAAATTTCAAAAACAAGTCACTTTGAACCAAAATCCCATCCCACACTTTTCATTTAGAAAATGTTGAAACCAGACATTTTGACAACTGAAACTCCTTTTGATATATTTTAAAGCTGGGAAATTTGTCTAAACTGACCCAGTCTCACTAACAGTCTTTTGGATTTGACAAATTTAGCACTTTCTGACAAAGTTTGTTGAAAAATTCCCCACCAATAGTGACCTTTTACTCTTGAAGTCTGGGTTCAGATTCCATTTTAACCAAACTCATTCTCAGAAATGATTTATCTCAAACCAATTCCTATTGGATATTGGTTCATGTCACAAAAACCCCATATAATTTGCTATTGTCTACTTACAGGATGCATCATTCTTAAATAGCAAGAGTATTGTGGGTCAGGATTGAAGTGCACTGACAGAAGTCTATGGGATAGCTTGCACAATACCTGTAAACTTTAGTTAGTACAACTGTGTTCAGGGGCATCAACTTCAAGTCACAATTACCCTGGAAGAGCCATCAGACTACTGGGTGTGTCTTTCTCAGTCTTTCCCATTGCAGCTGCTCTACTTTATTTAAACACTTAAATTTTAATTAGAGCAGGAACTGGAACCCAGGTGCCCCCTTTCCCAGATAATCCCAAAGCACTAACACTAAGTCCCAACTAGGCTATTGGCTGGTGGACCTCTGTTCTCTCCTGTTTAAACTGTTCCACTTTGTAGAAAATAGTTGAATAGTAACTGGCCCAAAGAAAGATAGTGAACATGACTCTGTAGCCTGGTAGTTGCACTCACCTAGGTGGGGGGGACACTGGGGTTTAAGTACCTGCTCCAGAGTGAGGATTCAGTCTTGAGTCTCCCCATCTCAGGTGAGTGCCCTAAACATTAGCTTTTAAGAGGTGCCGCTTCTGTTTTGTGAGTGGTGTATCATTTCCTTTGCAGTTATTAAAAAATAACTAACACAATGTTTCATTTGACCCAAAACAGTTTTCCAACTTTTTCAATTGTTTGAAAATACTAGAACTTCCAGCAAACTGAAAAATCAGTTATTTACACAGCAATAGCTCTGTTTTTTTTAATTACAAATATTTTATTTGGATTTTTTAAAGTCAATGTAAATGCATTATCACTAGCAAATTATTTGCCCAGCTCCATAAACTAGATGAATAAAATGTTTTTTTTAGTTTTTTTAAAATCCCACAATCTGACAAATTAACTATCAAACAAATACTCTTTGGATCGAGCTTTAATTTTTCTTTAGTGAATATTTGCATGTGAAAACTAAAATGTCTACCTTTTGGGTTTTGCAAGAGTTGAAAATATTTTTTAAACTGTTGATTTGACTAATTCGTGAAAATGTAATCCCCACCTCTCATTTCATCAGTGTGAGATGGTTTCCTTCGTTATTCTGTTTCACTTGCTGCATAAACATGTATTCCATGACCTTCTAGCCTAGAATGTAGATTTTGACCTGAGGATCTCTTATGTTCCATAAGGGCTCCTGCACCTTAGCATTATGTTCGTACTAAATATCCCTATGAAACTTGTTCTGAGTAATGTTACAGAGCATATGAAATCATATTTAACTCAATCATTTAATCTCTTTCCCGTCCCCCACCCCACGCCCCCTGGCAATTGCCCAATGCATTAATCCACATTATGGAGCAATTTCCCTGCAAAACTGCATTTAAAAAAATGGAATTTGGGAATCTTAGGACTATTAAAAGCCTTTCAGGAGCATTATTGTATCTACTTCCCCTCCCCTTTCTATTTTCTTTTTTTTATTTCTACAACTTACTGGCAAGCAAAATAATTATATAAATAGTAGGGTTTTCTCCACTCAAGGATCCACTGTTTCTTTGATGCAGCTCTGAGATTCTCCTTCACTTCTCAATTTTAAGCCCCACCCTTAAGATTTCATGTCCTAACCAGTTACCCCACTCCTCACTAAGGCCCTGACCCTACAAGCATAGGTGGGAGACCTTTTATTTTAATGGCACTCCAGTTAGAAAAGGATTTGCATTGTAACATACTCAATTGGCACCCAAGCAGGACTTTTTTGATCATAGAATCATAGGACTGGAAGGGACCTTGAGAGGTCGTCTAGTCTAGTCCCCTGCACTCATGGCAGGACCTGTGAATCTAGACCTATAATCTAGACCTCTGACTAGCAGGGTGAGTGGTTATGTGAACCGAAGTCTTCCCACTGGGCAATACAGAGCATTATGACTAGGCCAGTAGATCAGTTGTGCTTAAATTTAAAAGCACAGTTTGTGGCTAAGTTGTGAGACCTTAAACACCTTTTCAACCCACACGAATTTCATGGCTGTTAAAATCCCCAGCAAAGCAGGATTGATAAGGGAAACATAAATGCTAATGCAACTTTAACTCTAATGGTATGAACTTCCCCACTAATAGAATGTTTTATTTCATCCTTCACCAAGCCATTTCAATTAAGTGTTCTCTGATATATAAATTAGACAACACTATGATTTTATTCTTATTTGGCTGTAATGCCTGCATCTGGGGGATAAAAAATCCAAACATAAGTAATACCAGAGTACTGAACACTTCGTTCATTGAGGCATTAAATGTTGAGTGACCTTCAAAGCTTTCTCGTATGGGAAAATTGCACTTTGGTTTCTGTGCACATACATCAAGGGAAAATTAGTTGCTTATCTGGACTTCCTGGTGTAATCATCCAAATTAAATATTTGGCTATGCTTCTTTGGATGATAGCTGTCTTCCTCTTACTGCACTACAGTAGAATATATACTGAAACCAGAATACAGAGCATCTCCTTAGCTGCCGTAAATTGGTGTAGCTTCAGTGAAATAAACGCAGCTGCACTGATTCACACCAGCTGAAGATCTGGCTCAAGAGCTTGAGGAGGAAGGAACTGGGCTTTGCAGTCACAGGTCAACTGTATCATCTATTTCTGCTTTATCATTGAAATCAAGCATAGATTTCAATATCCAATAGTTTTGCTATGTTCTCTGGAGCAAAAATGTTTTTTTCACAAGGAATTTAGGGGGGGTGCAGATTAATCTCTCTATATATTATAATACACACTTGTCACTGACTGGAAAATAGAATGACTACACCTGTCTGCAGCCATACTCAATTGTAAAGAGTATTGGTTTCCAAGGCTTAGAGATATTGAGCCATACTAATGTATTAACTCCCAAGCAGAAAATTATTCTCCACTGTTTCTGTATCTTGCATGGCCAATGGCATAGTCAGCAAATGTGCTCAGTGCAGCCTCCATGAGGTGAGTCCTAGACTGATTTGCTAGAGGAAAAATGGGTCCTTGCCTCCTTTAGGACAACCCCCACCACATCATGTACTATAGGGGAAGGGCGGGCGGGGGGGGGGGGGGAGTTGTACAAGGACAAATCAGGAAGCCCATTCTTAGCTGAATAGGGCTGGCAACAACAGCTGCAGCAGGAGGAGCCTGAGCAAAAGCAAAGGCCAGGAGGAGACACCAGATGCCATTTTTATTCACCTTCCTTAACAGAATGTGGGAAGGAGTAAGGGAGTCAAACTGATGGTCAGAGCTAAGTGGGACTTGCAGTTGATCCAGGAATTGTTCCTTGGGGGACAATTATTTGGTCTGACATGTAGCAGTGTAGGGTAGGCAGGGGGGCTGTGAAACCTCAAAGGGGTAATGTGACCAGAAGGCCTGTAAATAGAGGTGGCTAAATTCATACCTACCTGTCAAGTTCAGGGCAACTGCACCTGTATTTCCCTTCAGTAGTCCAACAAGGGTACCTACTCTCAGGCTTCCTGCTCCCTAGCCATTGTCTGTCTTGAGTGGAGACCAGAATCTTTCTCTTCTGACTAGGGTATTTCCAGGCTGCAAAGTTCCCTGGCTTCACTGTGTGTGTTCTTAGCAGGGGCAAGTTGCCCAAGAATCCCTACTTGCTTTCTGTTTAGAGGCTGATAAGTGATTGCAAACCTACCTTTTTAAAAAACAAACAAAAGCACTACAGAGGCCTTGGCTACACTTGCAGATGTACAGCGCTGTGAGTTAAACCCGTCTTCGTACAGCTGAGTAGGGAAAGCGCTGCAGCCTGTCCACACTGGCAGCTGCCAGCGCAGTAAGGTGGCTACATTTGAGGCATTTGCAGCTGTATTGGGAGCAGTGCATTATGGGTATTCAAGTGGCTGCAATGTGCTTTTCAAATGGGGGGGGGGTGAGGGGGACTTTGACAGGGAGCGTTTTTGGAGACAGAGTGGGTTTTTGGAATCTCCACAGAGTGTCAGCTCATTATTTCCACACCTCCACATCCCCTGCCTCTCTCTCAATCACTGAAAGCAAACAGCAGGGGCTTTGTTTGTTTTTAAAGAGCAGATAAAAGTGAACTTGGGGAAACGGAGCCCCCCCCCCCCCCGTCTCTGTCCAAGGCAACTTTGCTGCCGGCATTCCTAACGGAGGCGGCCCCCCCACCCCCGCCTGCAAACAGTAACTGTGTTTGTAAAGCACCTCAACAACGGAGCTCTGAACTCCAACCCGGAAGTGCCGTTTCAAAACAAAGGGAGCTTCCGGAGGTCAGTAACTGTGGAATTCCTTGGCTACATTGAAGGACCAGCGTTCCACCCACTTCGCAACAGTTGCTATTTCTCTCGGGGAGGTGGAGTACATGCAGCGCTGTATCTGAGGAGATACACCATTGCACGTGCCTTGCAAGTGTAGCCAGTTAGTGAGTTACAGCACTGCAGGCAGTTTTATTGCGCTGTAACTCGTAAGTGTAGCCAAGGCCAGAGAGAACCTTAAAAACAATAAAAGACACACATGCTGCTAATCTTCTCAGATCAACCCAAACCTAAACTGGGCTCTGGCTGGAACTGTCTTTCCAAACCCCACCCAAGGGGTTTCTTTTGGGATTAGTAGTTCATCAATGCTTCTGCACAAAACAAGCACACCCATAGCATGTTTTTTCCCACCTTTTATGCTGTTTATGGGTCTTTGATCTGGAGTTTCCAGGAGCAGGTAATTAGTACATCATGTGTTTTTCCTCCACAGAGCATAACTTCAAAAGGGTGGAGTCAATGTGTGTAATTTGTATTCTCCCTACCTTCAAGTACTTCCAGGAAATTCTCTTCCCAGGTATTGTTCCAAAAAGCCCTTTGAAGTTCCTAATACCTTCCACAGATTGTAAATTCTCTAGGAAGCTGACTAGTGCATATATACAATTCCATAATAACACATACACAACTGAAATTTTACTACAATTGACCCCAAGGTTACTAAACTTAATTCAGTAAGTTCAGTTAGGATGTTGAGTGTCTGTCATAGTACCCAAGGGAGTTTGGTGATCCTTCATCAGGGCATATCTTATTGAGCATCAGACTTACTCGGGAAGAATGGGGTATATCTGACAGGGCTCAGGGAGCAGATATTCCTTTGTCTGATATTAAGGAAGGAATCAGTGGGTATCTGGGAATTCTATTGGGGGTGGAAGAGGGGGGCAGAATGAAGGGGAAGCCAGCCAAGCCTAATTATTGATGCCTACTTGTGACAGGTGTCCAGTGCAGGTACTTATTATGGAAAGGATGCAGTTATTGGATAAAATGGATTGGAAAGGGATTTGAGAGAGTGTCCCATAAGGGAGCTGATGAAGAAAGTTTTGGGGCTCTTACATCTGTTACAGCAGGGAGCTGACTGCCCCTTCCCCCCCACCTTTTTTCCCCTCCTAGCCCTGCCTCCCCCCTTATGGGATCTGAGGAAGTAGGTTTTGGGCTTCTCTATCTGGAACAGTGGGGAGCCAACCCCCCTCCTTTTATAGCCCTTATTTGCCTCATGTAAAGGGAGGCCAGTGGGGGTCCCAGCAGCAGGATAGCAGTTTGGAGAATATGTGGAAATGATTAAGGATATGATGACCTGCACTGTGCAACTTATTGCTGGGTACTCCAGGTGAATAAAGTTGCAGCCTAATTGAACCCCATTAATTTCCTTCTGTCTTTCTCACATGGCCAGACAAATGAGAGATGCACTCATAGTCCATCAGCGGAGTCCTATTTCCTACCAGTATCTGGATAAGCAGTCAAACAGATTGCTTAAAGTTTGTCTTGTATACTATTAGTGAAATATATGCAAAGGGGTGAGTATTTCTCACACTGCTTCAGAATGTTGATCAACATTTCAGTCCCTGCAACCATAAGAAAAGACACTCACCGTGCATGTGCATGCACACATGTGCAGTCCAAGTAACACATTGTCTACATAAAACACACTGAGAACATTCAAAGTCAGCAATAAGGTCTGGTTAATGTTTGTATCACCTCCGAGCTTCCCTCATGTGTGGCCTCTTCAACGTGGACAATAGCAGCAGTGTAATAAGAGCACAGAGGGAGTTCTAGTCTCAGTTGTATATTGATTCAGATGCCGTACTAATTTGATTCTGTGCGGTCCTTGTGACAATATCCATAAGGTGGTGACAATATTAGCTGTATAATTCAGGCTTTGCACCCAATTTTACCACTTGATGAAAGGTCTTACTGGAGTCCAGAAAAAAAAGAGGAAAGGTCTTCCACTTCACCAGTTTTGTCAGGATTTACAAACTCTCTGTAGTTCTGTTGAACTTATTCTTGATTCAGAAAGTAAAATGTCTTGTGTCACACTGGATGTGTGTCATGTGGGGTGGGATACATACTCCAGTGGGCAGAATGAGGAACTGTGGTGGAAGAACTGTTTTCTGCTATACCTTGAACCTATTTACTTACACACACACACACACACACGTGTGTGCATGTGTGCACACACATGTTGAGAAAAACTATCAAACTGAGGTTAAGTTCAGACCTCCATCAGCAGGTGGTCACTGAAGGTGGAAGGGCAAGGAAGAAGAGAAGAGTGGCTAGTCCCATAGAAGAAGGGGAAGAGTCGATGGAGACAACACCAAACATGAGCCCCAGGAGGATACAGGATGGGTTGAAGAGGATTACAAGGGAAAATAGGAATGGAAAGGACTTGCAGCCAGAGGGAACAGGGGATAGACTGGAGAATCTCACTGTCACCAGGAAAAGGCAGGTCTACGTGATTGGGGACTCCTTACTGAGAAGAATAGACAGGTCTGTAACCAGAGCTGATCCAGAGAACAGAAGGGTGTGCTGTCTACCGGGTGCTAAGATACGGGATGTGGACCTGAGGTTGAAGAGGATCCTAAAGGGAGTGGGAAAGAATCCATTGATCATCCTTCACGTAGGAACAAATGACACGGCTAGATTCTCACTGGAACGAATCAAGGGGGACTATGCCAGGCTGGGGAAGACGCTTAAGGAAATCGAGGCTCAGGTGATCTTCAGTGGGATTCTGCCTGTTCCTAGAGAAGGGCAACAAAGGTGTGACAGGATTATGATGATCAACAGATGGCTCAGGGATTGGTGCTACAAAGAGGGCTTTGGGATGTATGGCCACTGGGAGGCACTCATGGACACTCATGACACTCATATTCTCTCGGGATGGACTTCACCTGAGTAGGGAAGGAAATAGACTTCTAGGATGGAGGCTGGCACAACTGATCAAGAGAGCTTTAAACTAGGAATTTGGGGGAGACGGTTGGGAGATGTCCAGGTAATCTCCACGCCGGATTTTAACATTGAGGGAAGACAATGAAGTAAGAGAGGATATAGCCGGGGGTAGGAGAATGGACATAAGGAGGAAGGGCAGAGTGGATACTAGTCAAATAGGTCATACTGGCAGTACAATGTCCATACCAAATTGGGTAAAGAATGTGAGGCCAAACAGCAAAAATTAAGATGTTTGTACACCAATGCGAGGAGCCTAGGTAACAAAATGGAGGAATTAGAGCTACTGGTCCAGGAAGTGAAACCAGATATCATAGGAATAACCGAAACATGGTGGAATAGTAGTCATGACTGGAGTACAGGTATTGAAGGGTATGTGCTGTTTAGGAAAGATAGAAATAAAGGTGGGGGAGTAGCATTGTATATCAATGATGAGGTAGACTGTAAAGAAATAAAAAGTGATGGAATGGATAAGACAGTCTGTCTGGGCAAAAATCACATTGGGGGAAGAAAACTACTAGAGCCTCCCCTGGGATAGTGCTTGGGGTGTGCTATAGACCACCGGGATCTAATTTGGATATGGATAGAGACCTCTTTAATATTTTTAAGGAAGTATATACTAATGGGAACTGTGTGATGATGGGAGACTTCAACTTCCCAGATATATATTGGAGAACAAGTGCTAGTAATAATAATAGGGCTCAGATTTTCCTAGATGTGATAGCTGATGAATTCCTTCATCAAGTAGTTGCTGAACCAACAAGGGGGGATGCCATTTTAGATTTGGTTTTGGTGAGTAGTGAGGACCTCATTGAAGAAATGGTTGTAGGGGACAACCTTGGCTCGAGTGATCATGAGCTAATTCAGTTCAAACTAAATGGAAGGATAAACAAAAATAAATCTGAGACTAGGGTTTTTGATTTCAAAAGGGCTAACTTTAATAAATTAAGGAAATTAGTTAGGGAAGTGGATTGGACTAAAGAATTTATGGACCTAAAGACGGAGGAGGCCTGGGATTATTTCAAGTTAAAGTTGCAGAAGCTATCAGAAGCCTGTATCCCAAGAAAGGGGAAACAATTCATAGGCAGGGGTTTTAGACCAAGCTGGATGAGCAAGCATCTCAGAGAGGTGATTAAGAAAAAACAGAAAGCATACAAGGAGTGGAAGATGGGAGGGATCAGCAAAGAAACCTACCTTATTGAGGTCAGAGCATGTAGGGATAAAGTGAGACAGGCTAAAAGGCATGTAGAATTGGACCTTGCAAAGGGAATTAAAACCAATAGTAAAAGGTTTTATAGCCATATAAATAGGAAGAAAACAAAGACAAGAAGTGGGACCGCTAAACACTGAGGATGGAGTGGAGGTTAAGGATAATCTAGGCATGGCCCAATATCTAAACAAATACTTTGCCTCAGTCTTTAATGAGGAGTTTAGGAATAGTGGCAGCATGACAAATGGGAATAAGGGTGTGGGAGTAGATATTACCATATTCGAGGTAGAAGCCAAACTTGAACAGTTTAATGAGAGTAAATCGGGCGGCCCAGATAATCTTCATCCAAGAATATTAAAGGAACTGGCACATGAAATTGCAAGCCCATTAGCACAAATTTTTAATGAATCTCTAAACTCAGGGGTTGTACTGTTTGACTGGAGAATAGCTAATATAGTTCCTATTTTTAAGAAAGGGGAAAAAAGTGACCCAGGTAACTACAGGCCTGTTAGTTTGACATCTGTAGTATGCAAGGTCTTGGAAAAATTTTTGAAGGAGAAAGTAGTTAAGGACCTTGAGGTCAATGGCAATTGGGACAAATTACAACATGGTTTTACAAAAGGTAGATCGTGCCAAACCAACTTGATCTCCTTCTTTGAGAAAGTAACAGATTTTTTTTAGATAAAGGAAACGCAGTGGATCTAATCTACCTCGATTTCAGTAAGGCATTTGATACAGTACCACATGAGGAATTATTGGTTAAATTGGAAAAGATGGGGATCAATATGAAAATTGAGAGGTGGATAAGGAACTGGTTAAAGGGGAGACTACAGCCGGTCATACTGAAAGGTGAACTGTCAGGTTGGAGGGAGGTTACTAGTGGAGTTCCTCAAGGTTCAGTTTTGGGACCAATTTTATTTAATATTTTTATTACTGACCTCGGCACCAAAAGTGGGAGTGTTCTAATAAAGTTTGCAGATGACACAAAGTTGGGAGGTATTGCCAATTCAGAAAAGGATCGGGATATCCTACAGGAAGATCTGGATAACCTTGTAAACTGGAGTAATAGTTATAGGATGAAATTTAATAGTGAGAAGTGTAAGGTTATGCATTTAGGGATTAATAACAAGAATTTTAGTTATAAACTGGGGACGCATCAGTTGGAAGTAACGGAAGAGGAGAAGGACCTTGGAGTCCTGGTTGATCACAGGATGACTGAGTCGCCAATGTGATGTTGCCGTGAAAAAAGCTAATGCGGTCTTGGGATGCATTAAGCGAGGTATTTCTAGTAGAGATTAGGAGGTGTTAGTACCGTTATACAAGGCATTGGTGAGACCTCATTTGGAATACTGTGTGCAGTTCTGGTCTCCCATGTTTAAGAAGGATGAATTCAAACTGGAACAGGTACAAAGAAGGGCCACTAGGATGATCCGAGGAATGGAAAACTTGTCATATGAAAGGAGACTCAAGGAGCTTGGTTTGTTTACCTTAACCAAAAGAAGGCTGAGGGGAGATATGATTGCTCTCTTTTTAAATATATCAGAGGGATAAATACCAGGGAGGGAGAGGAATTATTTCAGCTCAGTACCAATGTGGACACAAGAACAAATGGATATAAACTGGCCATCAGGAAGTTTAGACTTGAAATTAGATGAAGGTTTCTAACCAGCAGAGGAGTGAAGTTCTGGAACAGCCTTCCAAGGGACGCAGTGGGGGCAAAAGACCTATCTGGCTTAAAGATTAAGCTAGATACGTTTATGGAGGGGATGGTTTGATGGGATAACATAATCTTAGTCAAAGGTCAGTTAATTGCCATCAGTGGTAAATAGGACCAATGGTCAATGATGGGATGTTAGAAGTTACCCAGGAAAAAGTTCTCTGTAGTATCTGGCTGGTGAGTCTTGCCCACATGCTCGGGGATTCAGCTGATCGCCATATTTGGGGTCGGGAAGGAATTTTCCTCCAGGGTAGATTGGCAGAGGCCCTGGAGGTTTTTTGCCTTCCTCTGCAGCATGGGGCACGGGTCACTTACCGGAGGATTCTCTGCATCTTGAAGTCTTTAAACCATGATTTGAGGACTTCAATAGCTGAGACATAGGTGAGAGGATTATTCCAGGAGTGGGTGGGTGAGATTCTGTGGCCTGCATTGTGCAGGAGGTCAGACTAGATGATCATAATGGTCCCTTCTGACCTTAAAGTCTGAGTCTATGTTCATGTAGCAGAAGTAATATATTACTATTTTTATCACTAATGTAGTTCTGCTGTGTCAGGGTGAGGGGAGCAATATGGACTGTCCAGTCAGGTCAGTCCATACGCCTTACCTGCCATGGAGCTCTAGTCAGTGAGCAGACCATCCACCCCAATGTGGGGTATTTGGAGACCGTCTCTAAGTGTACAGGACAGGAAGCTGACATAGCTGTGGAATGAATTGTGGTTGCTTTTCCCTCTGAGGGAGGATTCCATTCCCTGGAATACCTGCAAAACGTCTCTTTACACAACCCATTTCAGGATAAGGATTCAGTAGGATTGAACACTATGTAAGCAATCACATATTCCAGATCTCTCAATGTGTCACAGAGGAAACTGTTGGGTGTTGAGCTCTTCTGAAAGTCTAGCCTTTATTTAGGTGCCTAAATGGGAGCTGAGGTCTTCTGAAAATCTGATCCCAATGATGGGTGCTGGTCTTGAGTTTTTTTGAAAATCTGATCAGAGTACATACCTCATGTCCGTGACACATAAGAGAAGTGCTGATGGACACAATGGTGGGAGTGAATTATTGCACACAGTGTTCTCTTACAATTAAATTAGAAAGTGTGTGTGTGTAAAACCATAAACCATATAGCTATTTATATTTGTTTTAATGGTCATCAGCCATGACCTCTTTCCCTGGGATGGATGTAAAGTGTGTTGGGGACTAAGCTGCAATGCTGATTCTACACCTTTCAGGAGTTCCTGGATGGATGGCTTGCTATCCTTATCCACCACTGGAGCAGTGCGTGGGGGTTGGATTGGAGCTGAGAATCTGGTCCACTATTTTAGTGGCAAAACAATGGTATCACAGCCAACATAGACCTTCCATACCTTTTTGTTCACAACTAATATGTATTTGTGCCTACCAGTATACATTGTTTTTAAGGTCTGATTTTTTTGTTCCATTTGGTTCATATGCTAAAATCACAAGCAGCTTTACTAAAAGGCTGAAAAGATAATCATAGACATGTACAGTTAGAAGGTACCTCAGGAGGTCATCGTTTGTTTTTCCCTTTAACTCTCCCAATGCGGATACAGAATTATACCTAGACAAACGCCTGTCAGATCATTTAATCCATTCTTAAACCTTCAGTGAAGGGGATTCCAGAGCCTCCCCTGGTAACCTGTTCTATTGCTTAACTATTCTTATAGCTAGAATTTTCTTACTGCAAATTACTATTTGTTCTACCCTTGGTGGACACGGAGAACAATTGATCACAACTTCTTTGACAACCTTTTACATATTTGAAGACTTATCATGTCTGCTATTTGATTATCTTCTCTTAACAGAACCCTTGATAACTACTCTTTTGAGTGATTTCGCCCCCCACCCCCCCAACCAGTTGTGCACCCACTCCCAATCAGTTGAGCAACCATAATGGGACATAAGTATCTTGTTGCTAGCCATATCTGCTCAAAAGACTGTCAAGCAGTATTTAAATCACACATGTTTATTATAGGTCTATTAAGGTTGCCTGATGCTTCCCATTACAAGAACCTGTCTTCAGTTGCTTATAACTTTTTGCCAAACTTCAGCTGATTACGCATGTAAAATATCAGCTTAATATCTTCATCCGGTTCAATAATTTTGAAAAATTTCAGTCATCATGGTTTGACCACTTCTGAGAATGAGAACAGTGAATAATACATTTTTGCCCACATTAAAATTCTGGCGACCTTTTCTTTTGAGATGCTCTAGCAGCCCCAGGCTTTGGAGTAGGGAGTCAAAATTTGGCAGGAGGATGGTCTTTGTCAAGGATGTGCATTTTACACCCCACTGTGCAAATCCACCTACATTTGACTGTTATGAGCCTTTGAAAAATCACAGGTTGCACTTACTCAATAGAGACTTGCTTGAGCTTCTTAGCTGAAATCCTGAAGATTGCATTGGCACTAAACATGGTCCCAGCTGGGGCAGAGCAAAGCTTTCCTTGCAGCTACAGCTATGGGCTGCTTTAGGCTCTGCTAGGGCTATGCTCCAGAACTGAGAGCAGAGTGGTTTCCTTTCCTCTTCTGTCACGGTATATGTGAAGGCTGATTTCCTACTCTGGCACTTCGAGTGCCGAAGATAGGGGCCCTGAAAGATTCTAAAAATTAATACTGGCCACTCCAGGCTTGTATTAAACATTCAAGGTTACCGCTTCTCTCTGGCCTTGGATGGGTAGATGCTGCCACCACCCAAGTGCAAAAAAGACCCTTTTGACCCAGAAAGGTCCACTTGGTAATTCCTCCCTGTGAGGTACCCTCAAGCCTTTTCACCACCCCACACTCCTCCAGGGAAGAGCGGAGAGAGAAAACAAAGGAAATCAGCTGTTGCCACCACTAAATTAAACAACATGTGCACAAACCTCTTAGGACACAAAACCCAATCCTGTTCTTAAAGGTACATTTTATTAAAAGCAAAGAAATACATCTAGAACTTAGGCTGTTAGATTTAAAAAACAAATATAATAATAATAAAGCATCAAGAATGATTGATTTTCTTGAGGTCCAGTTTAAAGGTTACAAGCAAAACAAAAGCACCTGGGGTTAGCAGAGAGGAGTCCACAATCCATAAAGAAATAAGAGAAACCTAATCGCATCTTCCTAGACATTCCCTGATCTACTTACTTATTTGAACCCCCTCAGATATGTGATTTCTAAGTATGATCTGATGGTTTTTCATACCTGTCTTAAAGCTTCTTACACCATAGTTCAGCCCTGTTCCTGCTCTGCATCTCCTCTCTCCAGAGACCAGACAAGGGGAAATTCTTCCCAATTTTAAAATCTTCTAGCCCTCCCAATTGGCTCTTGGTCAGGTGCCCACTTCCTCCCTTTTACCTGTGGACTTTTTTACCCCTTTACAGGTAAAACAAGTAGAGAACATCTACTAACAGGGATTTTATAGCTGGCTGGCTGTCCATAAAAGGTAGCTACCCCCCTTTCATTTAATCACAGTATGTCTATGCTGCAAATCCCCCTTTCTTCCTCTTTACTCCCCACTCAAAAAACCCCCCAAAACCTGACAGCAGTGAGTCTCAGAGCCCAGGTCAACTGACTTGGGCTTGTACTATGAGGTTTAAAATAGCATGTAAGGTTCCTGCTTGGGCTGCAGCCTGAGCTCTGACACCCTCCCTCCCTCGTTGGGTTTCACAGTGGGTTCAAAGCCAAGCAGGAATGTCTACATGGCTATTTTTAGCCCCACTGTGTGCATCAGTCAGTTAACCTGGGCTCTGAGGCTCACTGTCTTCTCACTTAAATCTCCTCCGTATGGACATACCCTCAGTGACCTCCCTGCTGGTGCTCAAGCACATGCTGCATCATTTGAATGCAGACTGGAGAGTAAAACTTGGGGAGTGGGTGGGAATTGACTCTGACAAGAAGCTAGGAGGACACAACTGGACCTGAAGGCTGTAAGGGGAGAGGCGAAACTTGGAGTGGAAGTAGAGATAGAGGGGGACACTGAGCCTGGAAGGGTGGATTCATGTGTTATGTGGGTGTTTTTTTGTTTTTGTTTTTTTGTTTAAGACCAGAAGGGACATCAAATTGTCTAGTTTGACCTCCGAGGTGAATGGGATTGGTTGGGGGAGGCGACTTGGACTAGGGATGGGTGGGTGGAGAAGAGGAGGTTGTGGTGGTGAGGGAAGGGAGACAGATGTGATGAGAAGGAGCCTAGCTGCAGGGAGACAATTGAAACTGGTAGGGCAAAGTTACTGGGAGAAAGAGCCCAGGCAGGGGAGGTGGTGGGAAGAGATTTGGCAAGGAGACTGGGACTGGGGGAGGGTGATTTTTAGTCCTTGGAGGACAGAGTGAGGCAATCAGGCAGAAGGGGTTACTCTTTGGGTGGGGTGGGAATAGGCAGAAGAGGTTGTACCGTGCCTCATTTGTTGAAAACATTGAAATGCCTGTAGTGAATGAGGCAGGGGATTTCAGAAAGAGAAGAGGGCCTCGTACTTAAAGCAGTTCAATGATGTCCTAGGAAATAGTTCCTTTATGCTGTGTTCTTGTAACCCTGATGGTCCTAGGATATTAGAGAGACAAGAAGGGTGAGATAATATCTTTTATTGGACCAATTTCTGTTGGTGAGACAAGCTTTTGAGTTTACACAGCGCTTTTCAGGTCTGGGAAACAAAGGCTGTCTTTGATTATGCTATGTCTATGATAAGGCTATATTAGCATTTTTGTCAATGAAACTTGTCAGTCAGGGGGCATGCTTTTCACACCCCTAACTGACACAAGTTTTACTGACATAAGTTTTACCAACAAAAGCATCAGTGTGGACAGTGCTATGTTGGTGGGCGATGCTACTGCCACTCGTTGGGGATAGTTTAATTATGCTGGCAGGAGCATAGGCACCAATTCCGTGGGTGCTCTGGGGCTGGAGCACCCACAGGGAAAAAATTAGTCGATGTTCTGCACCCACCGACAGCCAAGCTCCCCTCTCCACCCCACCTCACCTCTGCCTCCTCCCCTGAGCGCGTTGTGTCCCCGCTATCTCCCAGCACTTGCTCTGGGAGGAAGGGGAAGAGGTGAGGCTGGGGTGGGGATTTGGGAAAGAGTCAGAAGAGGGAGGTGGTGGATTTGGGGCAGGGCCAGAGCAGAGGAGGGTTGAGCACCCACCAGCGTGAGCAGAAGTCTGCACCTATGGGCAGGAGAGCTCTTTCCTGTCCGCACAGAGAAGGTACATGGGAACATTACAGCAGTGCAGCTGCAGCAGTACAGCTGTGTTGCAGTAGGGTCTGTAGTGTAGACCTAGCCTAACTAGTGCCACTGCTAAATACAAGATTTGAACAAATTGTTTAACATGAGTCATTTACACACATTTCAGGGGACCTTTCAAGGTGAAGGGGACCATTAACACCCTTCCCTATGACTGGAGGAAAGGAAGGGTGGAGTGGAAAGCAGCTGGGGGGCGGGGGAGTTGTAAATGAGTTACTGATTATGGTTTATTACAACAAATCCAGTGCCTATCTTCGGTCCATGATTTCTGTGTCTAGAAAAGTTATGAATTTAAAATCCCAGGCTTGTCTTTTGAATGTGTTGTACCGGTTTCCTTTGAGAGTGAGGATTGATAGGTCAGATATAGTGATTGTTTTGTGAAAAATGTTTACTCACCAGTGACATTGTCTTATTTTCCTGTGTGAATTCATTAGAGAGCACAGAGATTGCCTGGTTTCACCCACATAGTTGCTACTGGGGCATTTAGTGCAATGGATGAGTACACCACATGTTGTGATAGTCATGTGTAGGAAACAGGGATCCTGAAAAATGTTGTGGGAGGTGTTGATCATCATAGCACTGCAGTTTTTGTAGCTGTTCTGGAAGGATCTGGTGCGGCTTTGAGTTGGTGTCCTGGTCTATGGGGAGCTTGTTTCTGATGTTGAGCTGGGTGTCTATTTTTTGAAGGCCAGAAGTGGGGGTTTAGAAAAGATTTCTTTCAGGATGGGGTCCCCATCGAGTATGGCTTGAAGTTTTTGGGGATCCAGTGTGGGGTGGTAGGTGACAACCCTTGAAATGTGTTCACTACGTATGCTGAACAATCTGTTCAAATCTTGTATTTAGCAGTAACGCTTTGTTCATTTTTCAGACCTGAAGAAGAGCCTGGTTGAAGCTCAAAAGCCTGTTTGTCTCTCACCAACAGAAGTTGGACCAAAGCATGGGGTTGCATCCCTGACCACCTTCGCCCCGTCCTCTGACTTTATTTAATTCTTATTTGAACTCCGCTATAGTTTGCCTTCACAAAATCCCCTCGCAACAAGTTCCACAGGCTGACTGTGTGCTGTGTGAGGAAATACTTCCTTTTGTTGTTTTAAACCTGCTACCTATTAATTTCATTGGGTGACCCCTAGTTCTTGTGATGTGAATAGGGTAAATAATGCTTCCTTATTCACTTTCTCTACCCTATTTACAATTTTATAGGTCTCTATCATATCCTCTCTTTTCCAAGCTGAAAAGTCCCAGTACTTTAAATCTCTCCTCATATGGAAGCTGTTCCATACCCATACTTATTTTTGTTGTCCTTCTCTGTACCTTTTCCATTTCTAATATCTTTTTTTTGAGATGGGATAACCAGAATTGCATGCAGTATTCAAGATGTGGGCATACCATTCCTGTCTAATGCCAAGTAAATTATTTAAACCAAATTTTGGGGGTGGTCACTTCATTTTCTGGGTGCCTGCCTTGAGACCCTGGGCTTGAACTACAGAAATACTGAGTGCTCACAGCTGCAAGTGCGGTCAGTGGAAGTGATGCTCTGCACATATGCAATACTATATAAGGGTAAGTAACTGGAAAAATCCAGTCAGTCATCTCAATCAGGCACCCAAAATTACTGGATACTTTTGACCCTAATATCTCTGCCTCAGTTCCCTTTCTCTGAAATTAGGATGATAACCCATCTCAGAGGAGTACTTTGAAAATAAATGCATTGACATGTGAAGAACTCAAATAGTAGAGTGAGGGACCTAAAAAAACCATGAAGAAATTAATGAGTCTGCCTTCAGAGCTGGGTTTGAATAGTGTGCAGCAAATAAGGCATAGGGCCACACATTGAAAATGAGAAGAAAACACAATATTGAATAGCTGTTCATTAACTGAGTACCGAAGGAGGCAGGTGTTCTGTAGGGAAAAAATAGCATGTGATTATGTAATTAGCAACTAACACAATGCATATGCACAAAGGGACTAAATTAAAGTTACACAGGCAACCTTAATTCTGACATTTCCTAACTTGAGTGCTTGACTTCACAACCTTAATGTTCTTTTAACATAGTTTTGTGTGTGTGTGTGTATACACATACTTTTGTGCTCTCATATTGTGTGTGTGCATATGTGTACACACACACAATATGAGAGAGAGCACAAAAGTATGTGTGACAGAACAAGGAGTAATGGTCTCAAGTTGCAGAGGGGGAGGTTTAGCTTGGATATTAGGAAAAACTTTTTCACTAGTAGGGTGGTGAAGCACTGGAATGGGTTACCTAGGGAGGTGGTGGAATCTCCTTTCTTAGAGGTTTTTAAGGTTAGGCTTGACAAAGCCCTGGCTGGGATGATTTAGTTGGGGTTGGTCCTGCTTTGAGCAGGGGGTTGGACTAGACCTCCTGAGGTCCCTTCCAACCCTGAGATTCTATGATTTTAGACTGTTTAATTTTCTGCTGTAGTTTGCTGCCAAACTAAGTTATTTTTGCATATTTTACATCTGGCTTTTGTACCTATATGGTAGATTTGGACATGGAAAATTAACACTGACATTTTCTTCTATACAGGCACAAAATCTTGTGTGTGGGGGTGGGAACAAAGTTACTGTATCACCTACTTTGTCAAGCAAAGAAACACTAAAGCTGAGGAAGCTGATGGTAGACACTATGACACACAAATTCACAGCCCTGAGGTAATAAACAAGTTACTGTACTTTGCTTTGACCTATTGGTATCAATTACACATTAAAGATAAATGGCCAGTACCAACCAGCTGGCAAAACATCTGTGCGAGACATCAATTTCAGTAGAACTGAAGAACTAAGTCAGTCCTGTAGCTTGATTGTTGATGCTTTTCAGATCAGCTGGGATGCTTCTGATAAAGCACTGAATTATATTCACTGATATCACCTATTGGATCTAAGTAAAACCCTTTCAAAGAAGCTCTTTGCCCTTGCTCGGATTATCAAAAAGAGAGGCCCGCACTGTACAGATGTGGCACATAAAGATTTTGCTTTTTCTCAGCAGTGAGTGAATAGGTCAACATGATGGGTCTTACTACAGATAACATCTTATTCAGTTAACGTTAGTTTGCCAAAAGAAAAGGTGTGGAGATCTAAAGGTCTGCTTACTAAATTTAGAAAGTCCTTTAAATATAGAATGGAGATCACACACACTGACATTGGATCACACCACATTAGGTGTCCACAGAGCTGAAAGGAATAATAGTGCTTGTGTTGTATGTATGTTACTTCATTTAATGCAACTTGGATCTATAACACACAACAAAAGTGGATATCCTGCATACCATATATGCATGATCAAGGAAAGTACAGTAAGATTTAGTGAAAATCAGTGCTCTGCCTAGTAATGTGAGAACATGACAGACTCTCTGCAAGCAGTAGAATCCGCATTCAGTTTTCAGTTTATGTAATTGCTCCTTGTAGGTGATTATTTAATAGGCATTGCATGTCTCCTTTCTCGCTCTCCTCCTCCTTCTCCCCGCCCCCACCCCCAACATGGCAACATGAGAACTTAATGACATCCGGTTGCTTAACTTGGTTTGTGGACAGCAAGTGTAAAATTAACGAGGAGTCCTTGTGGTACCTTAGACTAGCAAATGTATTTGGGCATAAGCTTTCTTGAGCTAAAATCCACTTCATCAGATGCATGGAGTGAAATTACAGTAAGCAGTATATACATTACAGCACATGAAAAGCTGGGAGTTGCCTTACCAAGTGAGCCATCAGTGCTAACGAGGCCAATTCAATGGAGGTGGAAGTGGCCTATTCTCAACAGTTGACAAAAAGGGGTGAATATCAACAGAGGGAAAATTACTTTTTGTAGTGACAGCCACTCCATCTTTATTCAGGCCTAATTTGATGGTGTCCAGTTTTCAAATTGTTACACCTGACTACCTTGTCAACAGAAATACGCCAGAGTTGCTTGGTGCAATTTCTTTCAGTATTCCCAAATTTTACACACACATGTTGCTTTCCTAATGGCTGCTGAATCCCAACAATCTGAGTTAATGACAGCTGAATAACTAGTATTTTAAGGGGAATTTGAGTTGAAACAATTTCATTTTCATCCCATCTATAATAGATTAGGAACATAACTCACTTTGGCATGGGGGAGGGGGGTCAGGGGCAAAGATCATGGGGATTGAGAGAACATTTTCACAGTACATCTTGTTTAATGTACTTTTTGGCTTTAAAGGGGACAACTAACATCTTCTAATTCATGTGTAGCTATTTTTGCAGGATTTTTCATTTGTTCTTCTTGAGACACAGGTATGCATAGAAATCACCCAGGCAGGCATTACTTTTTTTTTTTTTTTAATGGAGAATAATCCAACAGGATATGGTGTGCTCCCATTACCAATGCAGGAAAGCCTTATAGACTTACAGGGTCTGAGGGAGTCACCACTCGGAAAGGCTGGGACCAGACCTTCAAAAAATTTTGTGGTTATTAGGCCATCTTATTGCAACCAATTCTCCCCCAGTCTTTTCAGAAAACTTCAGAGCAATAATAACCCTTGCCAGAAGAAATGCCTGCTATGATCATTCTACCCCAATATTAATATTTTTAAAGCTCTTCAGGTTTGGCACAGTCAGTTCAGTTTCCCACCTCCTACCTGCCACTCCTTTTAAGTCTCTGACATGTGTTCTGCCAATTTACCAGAGACACAAGGTGGGTGAGGTAATACCAGGGCCGGCTCCAGGCACCAGCTTACCAAGCTGGTGCTTGGGGCGGCAGGTGAGAAGGGGGCGGCAGTCCGAGTCCCGCGGCGGCAATTCGGCGGCAGGTCCGCTCTTCCCGCCGCCGAATTGCCGCTGCGGGACTCGGACTGCCGCCCCCTTCTCGCCTGCCACGGCGGCAAAGGGGCGGCAGGTCCGCCGCTGTCCCCTTGCCGCTCCGGAATGGGACTGCCTGCGTCGGGGGCGGCGCCCCGCCCCCGACGCAGGCAGACGTGGCGGCGCCCCGCCCCCGACGCAGGCAGACGTGGCGGCGCCCCGCCCCCGACGCAGGCAGACGTGGCGGCGCCCCGCCCCCGACGCAGGCAGACGTGGCGGCGCCCCGCCCCCGACGCAGGCAGACGTGGCGGCGCCCCGCCACCCCTGCTTGGGGCGGCAGAATTGTAAGAGCCTCCCCTGGGTAATACCTTTTATTGGATCAACTTTTGTTGGTGGAAGAGGCAAGCTTTTGAGTGCCAGAACTGCATGCCCGCTTCCCCCCCCCCCCCTTTTTAAAGGCCTGTCAGCAGCTCAAAAGTTTGCCTCTCACCTTGTGTCTCTAATTTCATAGGCCTACTATGGCTACAATGCTGAAAACAACAATGGAAGATATCATCCTAATTTACCAAGCAATTTTTTGATTTTACACATTTTTAATCGGCTTTTCCCTACTTATTTTATTGTACACAATTGTTCATTTTTGGCTCTTTACATTTATATGGTAGATATGTTTTCCTACTGCTCCATCTGACTGCTTTGTTTCTTTGAGAGCCTAATATAGAGCTAGATCACTGTATACCCAGAGTAAAGGCCAGAGTGTTAATTTGCCACTGCTGGAACAGCCCCAGAAGGGAGTCTGACTCAGCTGATTAAATCTCCCTTCTGGTTCACCCCTGCTGGTCTGAGAAGGGAGTAAACTGCTTTAGGTCTGTATACCCACCACATCTCACACTGCCTGATGTGCCAAGTACTCAGCCCTGTGTACTGGTGGGACAGAGTTAAGGCCAGTTCTGCCCTCTCCTGTCCATTTGTGGCAAGGGGGATTAGAAATAGCAGCTCGACACAGCCTACTTCCACTGCCATAGTGCTACCCAGGATGCCTGTATCCCGTTACATTCCTGCATTGCCATAGTCCGTAGTTGCCTAAATTGCCATAGTCTGTCCTATCTTATATTAAAACGAAATTACAGCAAGGCTTCACGATAACTAGTTGGGGACGTGTGTAGATTATGGCCTAGCCCTATATGGAGGCACAAGGGGGGAAGCAGAGAAAAAACAAGAAAATATCTTCACCTTTCACCCCTAGGCAGAGACCTAGCATATTCTAGAGCTTTATCCTGCTGGTGCATGAGGATTCGGGATCCACTGCCAGACCTGATTCTGATGACAAGTACACCAGTGAAAGTCAGGTGTAAATTCTGAGAGGACAATGGAGTTGCAAGGGTGAAAATCCGAAGCTTTTGTAACATAAACAATGAAGCATGCTGACTGTTGTAAAGAAGGAGTATGATTATGAAGGTGATTTTCATGGGCTTTAAAGAACTGTGAGGCCATAGTAAAGCAATGAGAAATTATAATATAATTTGAGGGGAGCATATACACTCACACCCTAAGATAGATGTGTATGCAGTTTGAAAAGCATCCAGATAGTTGTCCTGTTATTTATCTTTTATTACTGTAGCACCTAAGAGCCCCAGTCAGGCACCAGGACCCACATTGTGCTAGGCCTTGTAGCAATACAGAACAAAGACTGTCCCTGCTCCAAAGAAATTTATTTACGTATCAGACAAGAGAAATAGATGGATACAAAGGGAGATTACAAGGAAACAATGAAACAATATTGGTCAGCATGACAAGCAGTGGTCTCAGTATGCCAGCAGCCTAACCATAACCTAACTATCTGAACTTGTGGAGTCCACAGAATTGAGCTGGAAATCTCATAAAATCAGGCTTGCTCATGAAACCTGATTTGTTTTTTCTGATATATTTTGACTCTTCCAGTTCCAGCCCATTTGAAAAAGAGGAGGACAAAAATTAATCTCTGAAGCGCTAAAAGTAGTTTCCTGTTTAGAGTATGATGATATGCTCTGGTTTCTGTGCTATGTAAAGTAGCTTGGTATGACTTTTTTTTTTTTTCCCCCTTTTGATTCTGATTCCTTCCACATTACTCACCAATACATCATTCCTGGATTTTTATATAAACAGTAAAAACAGATGAGTGCATTTTTTTTAAATGCACGATCACCTGAGTGCCTCCCTCTTCTTGTCCTTCTCAGTGATGCCACTGAAATTTAATGAATGCCCTGTCTTCCCGCAGTACTGCAGCATACAGTAGATAGCAAAGTCTCTTAATGGGTCAGACCAAGAGAGTTCACAACTCAATGCACTCAGGCAATGCTCCCCTCATACTAATTGTGCCCAATCCAATAAGATTTGTACAGACTCTAAATCATTTAGGCTTGTTAAAATGCCACTGTTAAGGTTCTTTGTGCCATTTTTCAGGGTGTAGCTGTTTCATGCTGAGATGTGCTCTAGAAATGACGGAAGGAAAAAAATGCTTTCCTTGTAGAATGAACTGTATTTCTGACTCATTTCTGTAACAAAAAGCCAATAGTGTTGTTCTGAGTGAGTGCTTCATTGAAACACCCTTGAAATTGGAGGGTTGTTTCATTTGACAGCTCTGATACTGCCACACTTATAAAGAGAGAGGCATAATACTGATCCATAAACATGCAGCTATTATATGGTGTGTATATATTGTTTTAGTATGTCATGTGGATGTGCCGTTCTGGAGGCTCTCCTAACCCACAGTATTTCCCTGTAAACCTTCTTTTGAAATTTTTTTTTTTCTGTGCATCGCAATTGCAGTTCAATTGCTTTACTATCCTTTGATTAAATATGAATGCATGATATTCTCCTCTTGACTTTTTCATTTTTCTTGTGCAACTGTTACTTCTGGCTAGGGGCAAATAAATCCATCTCCTCTTCATCTAGTTTACTACAGTCACACATCCGCATCTCTAAAACAGCAAGTTGTCGTGTAGCATGAGGGCTGTACAGCAACCTTGAACTGAGTGAAACTCCATTACCTTCTCAGTGTGCGTTCTGTGATTACTGTAGGTTAGGGTTCAAGTGCATTAGCAGAGAATACAGGGGAGCTAGCAGCCTAATGGCAAGACATTTCCAGCACTTTTCCCCTTTTTCTGCTCCTTCAAATAGCCTAAGGGGCACACACTGTTACAGTTTCATCAGACTGAAGTTGATTAAATGTCACATATGCTGGGTATTATCAACTACCAGGCTATTTTAAAATATGCTATCTACATAACCTTTGTGAATTACATTTAACATACTATGAAACATAATCACTGTCACAGGTTAACCGGAGCATTAAAGGACCTAAAAGGTCATACAGTGAATTTAAATGTCTTTAAAATTGCAAATGTAGGGTGGTTTAGATTTCTGATTCCTTTTATTTAGTATGAGTGCTAAAATCATTCCACTGGCAGTACCGTTTGTGATCATGCCTTAATAAATCTGTCTAAAATAAGACTAAGAAATTGCAGTCCAAAGGGAATATGGATATCCCTGATGTTTTAAAATATAATACTTTCAAAATTTACTGTAGGGTGGCATCCTAAATATTTCTGGAGATGTGGTTCTTCTAGTGTTGGGATATAGAGTGCATCTATTCTACAACCCTTTTCCCCCGTAATATTTTACATTAGGTAAAATAGATCAAAACTCTACAAGTTGAGAAGAGAATAGTCTATACCTGGCAGTGTAAAAGTTAAAGATACAGCTTCCGAGATTTTTATGCTCAAAATGTGACATACTTTTTGCCCCTATCCATTTTCAAAATCCATGCAATTTTTATAGATTAGGTGGGTTGGTTTTTTTTGTTTTGTTAAGGGAGGGGGCTGCAGCCTCGCACACAGGCGCAACCCTACAATAACCACCTAGAATTCATGTTCAGTGGGAAAAAAATAAACTGTTTCGGTAACCGATTTTACTTCTGAGTCTCCATAGGGCTATTATGAGGGATGGGAGAACTGGTTCAAATAGGTTCTTATTCTATCTCAGTCTTGAAATATGCTGTAAATCACTGAGTGCCATACTGGTTTTGTCTGGCCTTCCAGGAATGTGTGTAGACACAAGGAACCTTCTAGCATTGTGCCTTTGCACAGGATACAGTCATAATAAATATATAATGTGGGTGATGTGAAAATGCATCTCCATACTAGGAACAGTGGAGTACCAGCTTCCTCAAAGGGGAAATGGTGCCATGGTCCTGTCCCCAATCCAGAGCAGGCCAGGCAGAAAAAGGAGAACATGCTGAACCTATTTAATAGGAGGGGAATCTTCTAATGTTGTAGTTAACTAGAACCTACCTGTAAATCCTTCCTGGGGCTCTTGCTTTGTTTTAACAAAGTAGGTCTGTGCCTTTAATGCACAATATAGCCCTACACCTTCCTTCATGTTCAAACAGATTTTGGTGTTGTCCTCGCATCAACTTTTACCTCTCTTCTCTCACGTGTGAAAACTACTTCTTCTTCCCTAAATCTCAAGAGGGCCACAATTCCCTCCATACACCCCTAAAAAGACCTCTGTTCAATCAATGGAAAATGAGCATAATAAAGAGAAATCATGAGGAATCTGACCATTTCAATCTCCTTTAAAGGTATTATTTCTGTCACGTTTCAGCTACACAGCCCTTAGCCCGAAGGATCAGATAGAATTCTCTTTGGAACTTGTCAGCATTGAAGTTAGTGCAGGAAACACTCACAGTTCAAGGACAGTTTCTGAGGGAGCCTATTTGTACTGCATGGTTTTACATCTCCTGCGAGGATCTGCTGCATTGTACATTTGGGAAGTTGCAGCTATAGCTGCTATAAAGTGTTCCTGGAGTCTGCAATGAGATGGCCACTCTTTCGCAATACCTACTGAAAATTACAACTGTTATCTTTTATAATGAAACAATACATCTTGAGTATTCCATTAAAGATTAGATTGTGGATGTTTTCATTTCCTTTCAGAAAGAAGTCACGCTGCTCCAGCCAAAATAAAATAATGGGAAAACTAAAGCCCGAGGCTGATATTTAGTTTTACTTTTCATGCAATAAAATGCTATGACTCTTCAATGAGGCATAATAGTAGAGGTTCCTTGCCTGTTGGGGTGCATGTAAACAGATTGTACACATGGGTGGTACTTATGTATCCTCTTTGTATCATGTTTGTTTAGGACTTGATTAGACTACTTAAATGTTTATAATACATTTTACTTATGGACCAATCTTTATCTGAGGATCTCTGAGAACTTCACAAGCATTAAATAAACGCAGATGTATATTACATCTTGTGAAAGATTCATAGTTGTTTTTTTTTTGTTTTTTTTTTAAAGAACCAGAAGAGACCATGCAACATCTGGCTTGACCTCCTGTAAATCACAAGCCATAGAATTTCATTGAGTCACCCCTGCATTGAACCCAATAACTTTTTGTGTTTTGGCTAAAGCAAATCTTCCAGAAAGGCATCCAGACTTGATGTGACGATAACAAGGAATGGAGAATCTATCACTTCCCTTGGTAGTTTGTTCCAATGGTTAATCATCTTTGCTGTTAGTGTGCCTTATTTTTAAGTTGAATTTGTCTTGCTTCAACTTCTAGCCATTGGTTCTTATTACACCTTTCTTAGCTAAAGTACAGAGCTCTTTAGTATCCAGTATCTTCTCTCTGTGAAAGTACTTATACACTATCATCAAGTCACCTCTTCATCTTCTTTGATAAGCTAACCAAATTGAGCTCTTTTTTAGAACTTCTTACTATGAAGATATTTTATCTACCCCTTAAATCATTTTTGTGACTTTTTTTTTCTGAACCCTCTCTGTTTTTTGGTCTCTTCTTAAAAAGGTGTACATCAGAACTGAACATAGCATTCCAGTATCTCATTACGCCATTCACAAATATGAAATTATTTCCCTTCTCCTCACTACTCCACTGTTTATACATCTAAGGAGTGTATTTGCCCTTTTGCCACAGAATTACACTGGTCGCTCATGTTGAGTTTCTTGTTACCATTCTCAATCGAACTTGTTAAGTCATCAAAATATGAAGATCACACAAGAATTCAGTGACCGATCCTGGAAGACCAAGCTGTCTTGACTCAAAGTGTCATGGTTTAACCACTAGAAACACTCGTGTCTTAGTTATATTGACAAATGTACCAAGGTTAAAATAACCCTTTAGATATTATCACATCCTGCTAGTTCCTATCTGGTTCCCATTTTACCAGCTTTAATAAACACACTCAAAATAATGAGGGTAATAGGAAATAGTAAAGGTTGGTACATGGTGTTTTGGCCCTTTATAGGTTTGTATCATACAGAGTCATATAGATGTTTAGAATGTGAAAGATTTTGGGGGATGAGAGTTAACAAAAATTCTGGTTGTACCCAATTCCAGTACCAGAATACTGGTTTATTTGACTTTATTCCAATTTGCTAAAAATGTTATCTTGCATATAGGTTTATATCTGTGAATGCCATTACTGCTCAAGGCAATGGTGACTTATCATGTTAGCAAAAGTGTGGCTTGTTTTTGTTTTTTAACCCTGCCCCAAAATTGGGTTAATTTTTAGATAAAAATAGCTTTAAAAAAGTATATTGGATCCAGTCCTGGATACCTGAATGTATTACTGCTCCACTGAGAGATGACTGGTACACAGAGGGAGCTCTGCCAAAAATGCACACTCTCCCCATATGGCAATAACACATGGGGCGATCAATGTGACTATACATTTGTATTCATGTAGGTTTTTTTGGCTTTACTTCAAGGCCTTATTGTATACTGTGGACTTGCTTACAAAAAATATACTGGACACTGCAAATGTTAAGGGTGAGACTATCAAAGCTACATCATGGGATGTGGATAGCCAATTCCCGTTAGGCTGAGATTTTTCAAGTTAGTTAACGTTATGTTTTTAGATGATGGAAAAATAGAGGTATATCTGACTACAGAGAGAGCTTCAGATATAATTATACACACACAAAATAACCTCTCCCACCACAGAAATATTTATAGATATATTCATCCCTATAACCACAATCATAATATCAAGCCCTTCCCTTCATACCTCTTCCCACAACCCATCTCCCTCTCTGAACTCTTGAGCAGTGGGCGGGGGGAGGGAAACGGCCCTTTCAGCATGTCCATAAGGTTAACAAATCCAGGCTCTGACAGACAATGTTGTTTGCAGGATCCTGATAGATAACAAAAAGGTAAAAAATACATGTGTAGCATGAAGCAAGGCCCCCCACATCCCAACTACTGACCTCATTCTTTATTCTGTGGAAGTGAAGCAATATCTATGATTTACTGTGCTGCTAAGCTCATCTTGAACCCTTTCCCTCCTCCTCCCATTTCTAGCAGCAGACTCTTCTCCCACGCTGCCCCCACCATCTGGAACCACCTCTGTGCAGTTAATTGATTCCATGACTCTCTTCATTTCCCATCTGGAGAGCTATCTTTTCTCCCTGTCTTATAACCCCTAACCTTCTCTCTACTAAAACAATCAAATCCTATCCTCAGTTTCCTTGTACTCAATCAATCTCTCTTACCCTTTATTCCTTCTCTCCCTTCCCTGCCCCACAATATTTGCAGATGCCACTGCTGTGATATAATTGAAATGCTTGTGATACTTTTTATATTAAAGATAGTATGCAAAATCAGTTCTGTGGTATTGTAGTAATGAGATCATGACATCTGTTGCATGTATAAATATACAATTAATTTTTAAAAAGGGCTAAATTGAACTTTGTGTCTCAGACGTTAGCTTGAGTGATGCACAGACACAGTTCCTTCTCTATTCCCCTCTTACTCTAGGGGAAGTAAGTTGCAACAGCCTTATGTTGGATGTACCTTATTTTCCTCTCTGCAATCAGAGAGCTATTACTACTGTCCCTATCTAACCACCTGCTCACTAAGATGGGGAATACTGAATATAAACCCCGTCCCTCCCCTCACTGCACCCAAGCCATCTTTGGAGTAGGCTCTATAAAGCTGTGAATGGGATTGGTGGGTTCTTGTATCTCTGCATGCCCCATAGGGCAAGTGCACTATATTTCCCAAAAGAAAGAGTATGATGGAGAGGATCGAGCTATGATGGATTCATACTTTAGAGGCAATGGTTCTTCCAACCTCTGGATTTTGTGGACAACTTTGAAAGATCTTTTCACCCTTTCACCCTTGATTTCATAATTCTCAAAACGTCTCATTACACTGCTCTACAGCCAAAATGCTTCTGAAATAAATGTAGTCAAACTTTACTAATTCTGACTCACTGAGAACGAAAATGATGCTTAAAATTGTTGATTGGCTCTAGTTTTCAAGACATGCTATTCGGTCAGTATATATGACCCTTGACTTGGGAATGGCGGAGGATAAGTGAGTTATAAAGGGAAGGGATCTCAATTTAAACCAGAAATGACTAAAATACATCTTTGACTGGATCTATGAATAAATCTATGACTGGGTTTCGACAGTACTTGCTTTTTAGGCAAAACAATGAATGATGCAATCTGAAGCTGGTATTGCATCATACATGACAAGAGGTGGGCCCCACACATATGCTGCAACACTTGTGCAACAAATCTTCGCCAGTGGTTGAACAGGAAAAGGAAATCTATGCCTTTTGCAGTGCCAATGATTTGAAGAGAGACCAACAGATCATACCAGCAATTGTTACTTCTGCATGGTGCCTCCAGTTGGGAAAGGTATGTCAAAGAAGAAAAAGTGGACTGTGCATTATCCAAACATTCCATCAACTATACGCCCAGTACCCCACAGAGAAGGACTGCCGGTTCCTGATGCACCAGAATCATTCTCACTTGAGTCAGATGAGGAAGAGGATGAAACTTCTGGTCCTGAACCATCAATGTCACAGGACCCACATTTTCTCCCATCCTGCTCCTCTGAACCACACCTCATAACACAAGGTGAACTGAATGACCTTGTCAGGGATTTGGAACTACCCAAGAGTAAGGCAGAGCTTTTGGGCTCCAGACTACAGCAGTGGAATCTCCTGGCAGGTGATGTTAGGGTTTCCATGTTCCGTGACCGTCAAAAGGATCTTGTCCCATTCTTCTTCATGGAAGGTGATCTTGTAGCCTGCAACAACATCGATGGTGTGATGGCAGCCCTCAACATCGTTCACGATCCAGATGAGTGGAGACTGTTCATTGATTCATCGAAGACGAGTCTTAAAGCTGTTTGACTGCATAATGGCGATGTTTTGCCATCAATTCCAGTTGGTCATGCAGTCCATATGAAGGAAACCTATGACACCATGAAACAACTTTTGAGGTGCATAAACTATGAGCAACATCAGTGGCAGCTTTGTGGCGATTTGAAGGTTGTTGCTCTCTTGCTTGCTCTGCAGACTGGATACACAAAGTATTGCTGTTTTCTATGCGAATGGGATAGTCGTGCAAGAGATTCCCACTACATCAAGAAAGATTGGCCACTCTGACAGTCATTGGAGCCTGGGAGGAAAAGTGTTCAGCATCCACCACTTGTTGAATCAAGGAAGATTTTGTTACCACCCTTACACATCAAGCTGGGTCTGATGAAGAACTTTGTCAAGGCCATTGACAAAACACAAGCAGCTTTCAAGAACCTCCGTGGAAAATTTCCAAGGTTAAGTGAAGCTAAGATAAAGGAAGGTGTCTTTGTTGGTCCTCAGATTCATGAACTTCTTCGAGATGATGCATTTGACCATGCACTGCGTGGCAAGGAAAAAAAGGCATGAAAAGCCTTCCAGTTAGTGGCAATACATTTTCTCTGAAACAACAAGGCAGACAACTACAGGTTGTTGGTGGAAAACCTCCTCAAGGCATACAAAAGCCTTGGTTGCAACATGTCACTAAAGATACATTTTTTGTACTCTCATCTAGATTTTTTTCCACCGAACTGCGGAGCAGTGAGCGACAAGCACGGCGAGCGATTTCACCAGGACATTGCAACAATGGAGAAACGCTATCAGGGCAAATGGAGCCCATCAATGCTTGCAGACTATTGCTGGACAGTGACAAGAGATGTCTCTTGTATTCATTACATGGAGCAAGCCAAGAAGCGCCGAGTAGACACTGAATAGGACTAAACTATGTACATAATAGTTTTTTGCCTTTTTGTTTCATAATAACTTTTATTTATATAACCCCATTGCTGATTTTTAAAGTGTTACATAAACAGGACAGGTGAAATAGTATCATGTAAAGCAACCATAAACACATGAAAAGACCTAGGTTTACAATTTATGATTAAAACTCTACTATCTACACAATATACATAGACATAAAATGTAAAAACTTAAATATCTTAGAAACAGTAGCCAATCAGTTGTTTTAATTGTCATATTTGAATTCAGCACATCAAAATACATACTAAATAGCACATTTTATCTCTGAAGCAGATGACTTCTCAAATTGTAGACCGGTATTATCTAGAATCAATCTTTATGGACCACGGTTCTGATTCTGATACTAGGGCAAATGGTGAGAAACTGTTCATGGATAGATATGCAAATTAAAAAGTCTATTTCTATTTGAATGTATTTGCAACCCTGTCATGTTTGCATTCCATAAACATTCAAACTGTCAAGCTTTATTATTACAAATACTCAGACAATGAGTTTTAAGATCAAATACTTGACTATCGCTAAAAGGAAATTGAAAATAGTACATTCAGCTGTGCAATTTGCATTGTGCTGGTTAGTTGCTTCTGTCATCTAAAGAATGCAGCCCAAGAATTATTTGCTGAAGAAATTCAGAGAGCTTTGAATACAGAATAAATGTGAGAATTTGACTATCTGTTCACAAACTTTTTTTTTGTTTCAAACTGGTGAAATTCTACAACTGAATTATTCACTCTGAATTATTTGTACAGCTCTGCCCACTGTCTTAGGAGCAGGACAATTGACATCTTCTCTCTGGAACTAAGGTGTTCAAATGCTCAGTTGTTACGGCTTTTGAAAAACTACTCAGTTAATTATCTAAGTGACTTAAGAACACATACCACAGAAAATTAATCAGTCTTATGCCCCTAAGTCACTTAAGCACTCTTGAAAATCCCATCCACTGTACAAAAATTAACCCAAATGTCCTTGGCTTAAATAATAAGTGATTCTTAATTTTGATAGCATGGGAAAGAGTAGAAAGCCTTCCATCAGCACATCTTATTTCCTTGGTTCTTCAAATAGTACATACCATCAGATCTGGTTAAATACTTTTATTTTCAAAATTGAATAAAAGTAGCATTACTGTTCTTAATACAGAAGACAGAATGAGACCTCTAGAACTCACATTTTAATCTAGGAAGATTTCTGCTTGTTCTTCTATACCATTTCTAATGGCTATAATCTAAAGATAGTGCTCCATCCATCCTTCATTTACTTTGTCTGACTATAATATCATAATCCACTTTTCTTATTGTACACCTTGGTAAAGAGATCTATAAAAACAAACAGCAAAGAAATACTCACTAAGCCCTTTTTTATTAATTCCTCTGGAATATGGTGAATAGAGCTAGCTTTTTCTTTTTTCACTAACATCTGTTGCTGGAAGAGAACTGGAAATCACCTAGGGAGGAAAATGTCTGTTATTCAGCACAGCGATAAACTCTGAGGCTAAATGTATTATTGTGGAGTGACTTAGGGAAGAAATAAATCACACTGAGTCTAGAAGCAAAAATGTGTTCATAAAGCGCCTTTATCATACTCCATGTTTATACAGCTCTTAAAAACCTCTGATGTTTTATAATACCACTGTTGGAAGGGGAGAACTATACGCTGCATGAGCTGTGATGGTCAAACAGATGGAAGACTCCACTGAGTGCTTTATCAGACACCTGCTAGTCTCTAAATGGCAGTAGATAGGCTGGACTACCCCTTAATGTGACATCTGTGTCTCTGAATTTATAATTACAACACTATGAGACCGCACACATTGAAATATCCAATTCTTCTGTCTGGACGCCTACATGATTTTCATTATGGGATTCATATGTGCCAGTGCTTTAGGAAAAAAATGATTAAATGGCATTATAACACCATCCTAAGTGTTCATGGCTGTATCAGATATTTTTGAGTGGCTGACAGAACGATGTGAATATAGTTCTGTCTAAGTGAAACAGATTTGGTAGAACAGTTTCAATTATGTACCTAAAGAAAGGTTCTGGACCAAATACAGCCTTATCAAATGCAGTTCACTGAGTCTGAAAGCAGTTGTAAATTCAGTGGAACTAGGAACTGCAAACCATGTAATTTGAAAATGTTCTTCATCCAATACACCAAGCAGATTATGGACAAGGGCCAGCTTAGTTTAAAAAAGTAACTCAAAATGGATAAAACTGATTGGGGAAAACAATCTTTATTGGTATCTATTGCATAAAAACATTGACTAGGTGCAATGCATTTGCAGTGCAATAAGGCAATGCAGTAAACAGTTCCCATTGTGTGTACTCTTAGGTCCCATACATTTTTGGTATAATAAGTTTTGTAAAGACAGAAATAGACATGATGAAACAAATGTAGAAAATTTGCCTAGCTCTCTCCCCAGCTCACAATCCTCCGTGGCTTACTCTAGAACACATGCCATTGTAAAAATGTTAGGAGCCCCTTGGGAATCTCTTGCTCTAGTAAATTAGCAGACGCCTCCACTCATACTAAAAGAAGCTAACAGATCTTTTCAAGAACTCCTAATAGAATTGAAAAAAAAATCTTACTGAGGTCTCCAGTTACGATGTTCTCTATTACATCACTAAATTCATATGGAGCAAATGCCCCAGAGATCTTCCTCAGACTTCATCTAAAGAATGCTGCTTTTGTTTTATTTCAAACAGCGAAGACAACTTGCAGGATGTCATTAGGGCACAGGTGAGCTAAGGTCCTTCAGCTCAATAAACTGAGGGAAACCCATAGAGACAGTCCCCCCCACTAGTGCTATTCTCTGAAGCCTAAGTGAGCACTGCATGTTTTCAAAGCTGCCAGTTCAACTGCAACATTGCTTATTCCTATGCTTTGCCTGTGAATGTAGATGTTTTGTTTTACTGTCCATCTCAGGAAAAGCATTCCTGGATGTCCATGATGCATTCTATATGCTCAGGCTACATTTTTCCATTTCTTCATACAAATGTTTCTAAGAAACGTTAATGTTTCATAGAAAGGCTAAGCTACAGCACCTGGAGTTAACCCGGGTTATGCAGGCACAGTCCTTCCCTAAGCAGCCTTATGTGCAGGGAGACTGCTGCTCCCCACTGTGTGGACAGTCCCCTCCCTAAGCTAATGCAGCGTTGGAGTGGGGTTAGGGCACTACCTATTTCACACACTCCTCTTTGGAGAGCCCTGGTGGAACAGCTTCTGCACTTTTCTATCTGTGAGAGGTCCTAGCTTAGGATGTGCAAATGGTATTGAAGACTCCTTACTACTCCCTTCCCTGCATGCTCACATAGGATCTGGTCCTTGGTATTCTAGTCCTCAGCTTATTCGGTGGACATTCATAAGTAACAAATTGAGCCACGGTGTGTGTGGCAATGTAGAGGTATGGACAAATTTTGCCTTGGTATCAGTGGGACATAGCCAGACCATTTAATCAATTATAAAGGCACGCATGCATCTTTTCAATAAATGCAGCTTTTCAAAGGTGAAAGGCTAGCTAGGCTCCAATGATATTAATGGTATTTTGAAGTTTTATTCATACTTACTTTCCAGTTGTAGTTTTGAGGTAAAAATGCTAAGTGCAAACTACAAATGTCGCTAGCTCTGAGTGCTCTTTATCTGAATATGACCTATAATATTTAGAGAGAGAGGTCCAGGTACACAAAAGGACTTAGTTGCCTAACCAGCAAACTTAGGAGCCGTAGTCACAGTTTTAGTCTCCACTTCTATCCACAAAACTCCTGCTTGGCTGCTGCCACCCTGTAGCCTCATAAACTAACTCTCTGCAGCTGAATTTTGCAGTTAAAATTCCCTGAGCAGACATTTCTGCCTCTTGGTATGTGCACTGCTTCTTCACTCTAGGCATCCAGGCATTTATCTCTTGCTTAAGCCTCAGCATGTTCCAAATACTGGGAAAGATATGCAGAAGAGCACCTATTTTACTTGCATAGAGTAATCTGATTGCTGAGAACATGCCTGCCAGCTCAGACCCCATTCAAAAGCTGGATAAAGCAGGAGGTCCTGGTGCCCACCTTATAACTAGCCCACAGGTTAAAGCACTCACCCAGGATGTGGGAGACCCAACTTCAATTCCTCCCTCTGCTTGATGGGGAGAAAGGATTAGAAGGGGTCTCCCACACATCCATCAGAGTGCTCTAACCACTGGGCTATAGGATAGTCTAATGTGGAATTCCCTCAATCGTTCCTCTTGACACTGTTTTTCACTTCCAATTAATAGTCATTGGAGGCTTCAGATACACCCTTCCCATTGGCTAGCTTAGGCCACTCTCTACCTAAGTGTTGGCTTTTGTTGGTTGCATTCTTAGGTGCCTATCTCCCCATGTGTTGTATAGGAAGCCTAGCATCTAACTCAAGCTTTGTGGATCCAATGTGTTCCAGTGATTTTCTAGGTGCTTAAAACTTAGGCATTGTGATGCTGAGTATCAAAATACTAAGTCCCTTTGTGGATCTGGATACTATTAATTAGATGGGGTCTTTTATCAACTACAGCACTTTTAAACTGGTGTTCATTGCTGTTTTGGTTGTCTTGGATCCAGATATACCATTCCCAAGGGTGATTGCTTTGGGAACAGTACCACAACAAAAGCCAAAACAGATTTGTTGACACTGTAATGATATTCTTGGATTCATCTAGAGTTGGTGTTTGAGAGATAAAAATATGGTTCCTCTTTCTCCTAGCCTATATTGTACAAATACGTAATTGGGGTTAATCTGCTGACCATCTTCAAATACATAACTCCAGTCCCTTTCTTTAGTATTAACAAGATAAATGAAATTTATATAACAGGGAAAGTTAGAGGATACGTTTACATAATAACAGCAAACTTAATTAAATTGAAATAAGTCAACAAGTGTCAAATAGGAAGAGTTTAAAGCCCAGTACCAGAAAGACGCTAGTCAAAATAAATGAAAGATGCATATGCATACTATGGCAACTATCCTGTAACTTGATCTGTATGGGCAAATCCTTGCACCCATGTGAGTCCCACTAAAGTTAACCGGCGCAGAACTTGCAAAAATGCAGAATCAGGGCCCAGGTTAACATACACAGTGGCTAAAAAGATATCTTTTCAAAGAAATAATGGTACACAGGAGTATAGAATTGCTGTGATGATATTTGATTGAGTTTTGATAAAGAATGCTTAGCGCTGACATGAATGGCTACTGAAGGGCCCAATGCATCATCTCACTTACAAGTGTTACAGATATAGTGAATGAGAATCTGAGTGATAAATCTACACCCTTATTACTAATTTGAGATTGCCCTATGAATCTCCTTGAGCTGGAATGAGCTAAAAATGTATTTTTCTTTATTTCTCCAAGTGCTCAGATATAGGGCTTGTCTACACTAGCAAGTTCCTGCGCAGTAAAGCAGCTTTTTGCGCTCAAACTGCAGACGTGTACACACTGCCAAGCCACTTTGTGCGCAGAAACTCCTCTGTTGCAGCGAAGCAGCTGGCAATGTAGTAGGATGCCCATGGAACAATGGGATTGGGAAACCTGCATCATGTGATGCTGTGCCTGCCCCATGAGGCATTTCAAACCCTTCCCAAAGCACCCTGTGGTCAGTTGCACAGTGGGATAGTGCTCTTTGCTGTTGCAAGAGCTGCTAATGTGGATGCGCTCCAGCGTCATAAGGAGCACAGTGTGGACATGCAACAGCGGTTTAATTCCAGCGTTTTAATAAAAGTGGTATAACTTGTGGCACAGAAAGTTGCCAGTGTAGACATACTTATAGACTTTAAGACCAGAAAACCACTATGATTATCTAGTCTGATCTCCTGCATGTTGCAGGCCATAGAACTTCACCCATCCAGTCTTGTAGTAGGCTGAGTTACTAAAGTCCTCAAATCTTGATATAAAGACTTCAAGTTACAGAGAATCCACCATTTACTGTACATCAAACCACCAAGTGACCAATGCCCTGTGAAGTTATTGACATGAACTGTGACCGTATAGATCATTGTTGTAACTAAGGTCCTACAGTTGTACCAAACCTTGTACAAAGGAGGTCAAGTAAGGTGTCTATAGAAAGGTTGTAGTTTGCTGGTTATGATTATGCTGTCTGTATGTGTGTATTTTTGTATTTGAAGTTATATATTGTGTTTGATTCTAAGTAGCCTCAGTGAAGCATTTGGTCAGCTTCTTGAGAATGGGCACTGTGGCAAATTGCTGGCACTACTATGATGGGTCCTGCGCTTTCTCTTCTTGTGGGGGGGTTTCAGGGCACCGTTTCTTGCCCCTGAACTGGGGTATCAGCTGTCCCACTAGTATCCCAGAGAAGGGGAATGGAGAGGGAGGGACCCAGGCCCGCCCTCTACTCCGGGTCCCAACCCAGGGGCCCTAGGTTAGCGGGTAAACCACTTGTACTAGTGGTACTTTCCCCTGGGCTCCTTCCCTCTCCTGCTTGTGGGGCTTCCTGCCTTCCCTCTGCACAAGCCAGGTGTCCCTTTACCTAAGTTCTTCTTGGCCCGCCACAGCACTTCTCCAAACTCTCCTCTGCTTTTCTCCAAACTGCTCTCTGCTCCACCACCAATCCACTCTGCTTCAACTCCTTCCTCCTCCTCCTCCTCTGTCTGCCTGAAGCAGGGGGTATTATTAGGTTCCTGAGAGGGCCTTAATTGACTGCAGGTGCTCCAATTAACCTGTAGCCACCCTCCCTAGTCTCCAGGGAAACACGCCTTAATTAACCTAGGGCTTATATATTTCCCCTCTCACACTCTACTACTGCTGCTCCCTGGCCCTCCTGTATCACATATCCCCCTCCCCTGCTCAACACCATGGGGTTGGGCTACTTGGGACGAGAGACAGTGTTGTCGTGACAGGCTGTCCGCGTTGCCGTGTTGGCATCCGGCTCTATGCTGTATCCGGAAGTGGAAAGGTTGTAGGGCTAGAAACCATCTAGTCACTCATGCATTTCTTTCCTTGTTTGTGTGCATCCATTGGAGTGGGGCGTGGTCTGTCACAAGGGTAAACTTCCTCCCAAGCAGGTAGTACCGTAGAATTTCCATGGCCCATTTAACCGCTAGGCATTCCTTTTCTACTACAGCGTACCGTTGCTCCCTGGGCAGGAGCTTTCGGCTAAGGTAAAGGATAGGGTGCTCCTCATCCCCCACCATCTGTGAAAGGACGGCCCCAAGTCCTACCTCT
Source organism: Chelydra serpentina (assembly GCA_037349315.1). Taxonomy (NCBI): domain Eukaryota; kingdom Metazoa; phylum Chordata; order Testudines; family Chelydridae; genus Chelydra; species Chelydra serpentina. The sequence goes on from JBAIAC010000042.1 coordinate 39,448,758, forward strand.
GAGGCATCTGTTTGTAGGATGAATTCCTCTTTGAAATCTGGGGCTATGAGCACTGGATGGCTGCAAAGGGCTGTCCTTAGGTCTGTGAAAGTTTCCTCTGCCGCCTCAGTCCATTTAACTATCTCCGGGCCCCGAGCTCTTATCAGGTCTGTCAGAGGCGCTGCCCTTGTGGCAAAGTGATGGATGCCCACTATCCCTAAGAAGGCTCTGACTTGCTTCTTGCGGATTGGGCAAGGCCATTCCTGTATTGCCTTCACTTTGTTCCATTGGGGCTTCACCAGGCCCCTTCCGACTACATACCCGAGGTATCTGGCCTCGGCTAACCCTATTGCACATTTGGATGGGTTAGCAGTGAGGCCAGCCTGCCTAAGAGCATCCAGTACTGCTTCCATTTTCCCCAGGTGCGTCTCCCAGTCGGGGCTATGGATTACCACATCGTCTAAATAGGCGGCAGCATACTTGGCATGGGGTCGAAGTAATCTGTCCGTTAAACGTTGGAAAGTTGCGGGGGCCCCATGGAGCCCAAAAGGGAGGACGGTATATTGGAAAAGGCCATCGGGTGTAGAGAGAGCTGTTTTTTCCTTGGCGTCCTCCCCAACGGCTTCCACAATCTCATAGGGTCCACGCCAACTGGCCAGGAGCTTACTTTCTGTTGTTGGTACCAGTACCCGTTCTCCTGGTTGAAATTTCCATGTTTTTGCCCAACGATTGTAGTAGGTTCGTTGGGCCTCTTGTCTTTCTCCAAATGCTCTCGTACTATGGGAGTCACTTGGGCTATTCGTTCTCTCATCTGGGCTACGTGTGCAATGACGTTCTTCCCTGGGTTAGGTTATTCCTCCCATTCCTCCTTCGCGATGTCCAATATGCCACGTGGGTGGCGTCCATACAGTAGCTCGAAGGGGGAGAAACCAGTAGATACTTGGGGAACTTCTCGTACTGCAAACATCAGGTATGGTAGGAGGGTATCCCAGTCTTTTCCGTCTTGGGCCACCACCTTTCGGATCATGCTCTTGAGAGTGCGGTTAAATTGCTCAACCAGACCATCTGTTTGCGGATGATAGACCGAGGTCCGCAAGGCTTGGACGCGGAGCAGGGTACATAAGTCTTTCATTACTCTCGACATAAAGGGAGTCCCTTGGTCTGTCAGGATCTCCTTAGGGATGCCTACCCTAGCACCAGTTCTTTTGCAATTGCCTTGGACGTGGGGTTTCTTAAAGGAATGGCTTCAGGGTACCGTGTAGCGTAGTCCAGGATTACAAGTATACTTCGGTGGCCCCGGGCTGTTCTTTCTAGTGGGCCCACTAGATCCATTGCTATCCTTTCAAAAGGGACTTCAATTATTGGCAAGGGTACTAATGGAGCCCTTAACTGAGGTCGGGGGCTATGCAGCTGGCACTCTGGGCAGGAGGTGCAATAGCGCTGGACTTCTGCCCGTACTCCCAGCCAGTAGAACCTCCTTAGGACTCTATCCAGGGTCTTGTCTGCTCCTAAATGTCCCCCAAACAGATGACTATGAGCTAATTCTAATACAGCCCTTGTGTGCTTCCGTGGCACCAAGAGCTGTTCTACTACTTCCCCCTGTATTGGCACTACCCGGTACAACAGATCCTGCTTGAGTATATAGTATGTCCCTGGGCTTTTGGTTTTCCCTTCTTCTGGTACACCATTTACCTCTACTACCTCCTCCCTCACATTCACATACAGTGGGTCATTGGCTTGATCCTGCACAAAACATTCGCGTGCGGGACCGATCTGGCCTGATTCTATTGGATTGGGCTCCCCTCCTTCTCTAGGGGTGCTTCTGCTTGTGCTGGGAGCCGTCTCTGGGTCTCCATGGGACCTCCTCCCAACCAGGGCAGCTCTCTGGTTTGGTTTGCCGCCAAAATCCTGGTTCCTAATCTTTTGTCTGTCCTCCTTTCCCGTTTGGATTTCTGGGACTTCCCAGGGCTTGAAAATAACTCTGGGGAAAACCCAGCAAAAATTGTGGTAGGGTAATCCATAGGCACCTCAAACTCTGCTTGGGGTTTACTTCCCTCCCCTAACCTGATGAGGGGGAGTAGGCTCTCGAACCCAGGAAAGTCCCTGCCAATTAAGACTGGGTAGGGGAGCTTGGGGACCACCCCTGCAGTCATCTTGGTAGTGTTTCCCTGGATCTCAATCCATATTGGAATTGTGGGGTAGAAATTTACTGTGCCGTGGACATATGTCACTCCGGTACTCTTGCCCAGCTCAGTTGGTCTTGCCCTACTAACTTCCCTGAGACTAATGTGACAGCACTCCCAGAGTCCACCAAAGCTATGGTCTGGATGCCATTAATCTTTACCGGCCTGGTGTACTCATGTGGGTCCATCACAACCCCCACCATGCTGATTAGGCCACATTGTCCCCGGGATCCCCCAGATTACATTGCATGGGCTCTTCCCTGTTGGGGCACTGTGCTGCTATATGCCCCAACTCCCCACAGTCATAACAGCGATATCTCATTCCGGAGATTGCCCTCTGTCTTGGGCCCTCTAACTCGCTCCTCCAACCCTCTCCCCCAGGACCCACAGGTCCCTTGGGGCCTCAGGTTGCTCCTTGGTGCCTGTTCTTCCAGCTATGGCTTTCCTGGAGTTCTCGATGATCCGGGTCCTCGGGGTCGGGACTGGTTTCCTGAAACGCCGTGTTCCATCTCCCGGGGTTTCAGACAGTTCACGGGCTGCCAGTTGTCTCTCCACAAGGGTGACCAGTTCGTCATAGGTGGAGGGGTCATTCTGGCCTATCCAGGCTCAGAGGGCCGAGGGTAGTGCCCTTGTATAGTGGTCCAGCACCAGGAGCTCCATCATTTTCTCTGAGCTGAGAGCTTCCGGGCGTAACCACTTCCGGGCTAGGTGAATTAGGTCAAATAGTTGTGATAGTGGTGTCTTGTCTTCACAGAACTGCCAATCATGGAACCTCCGGGCTCGCAAGGCCGTCGTTACCCCTGCCCTGGCCAGGATTTCCGCTTTCAGTCGGGGGTAATCTGCCGCCTCCTCTGCGGTCATATCATAGTAGGCCTTCTGAGCCTCCCCACACAAAAATGGGGTGAGGATGCCTGACCACTGATCTCGGGGCCAGGCCTCCCGCAGGGCTGTCCTCTCGAAGGCAAGGAGATATGCCTCCACATCATCCTCTCGGGTCATTTTCTGCAGACAGTAGCTGGCCCGTATGATCCGTGTCCCATCATACCTGCGGCTCAGCTCCGTAAGGGCCGTCACCTGGTTCACTAGTTCCTGCAGCATGGCTCGATCTTGGGTAGCCTGGGTCATCAGCAGGCGATAGGTCTCTTGCTCCAGCCGCACGGCCTCCTGTTGGGTAGCTGCCTGGACCCAGGTAGCCTCCTGCTGGGCGGCGGTGGTTTGTATTAGGGCCTTGATCACGTCGTCCATCTTAAGGACTGGATTGTTTTGGCTAACCCTGGTTTAAGTCCCCAGCGCAGTAATCCCACTGCTAACACCACGTGTGGCAAATTGCTGGCACTACTATGATGGGTCCTGCGCTTTCTCTTCTTGTGGGGGGGTTTCAAGGCACTGTTTCTTGCCCCTGAACTGGGGTATCAGCTGTCCCACTAATATCCCAGAGAAGGGGAATGGAGAGGGAGGGACCCGGGCCCGCCCTCTACTCTGGGTCCCAGCCCAGGGGCCCTAGGTTAGCGGGTAAACCACTTGTACTAGTGGTACTTTCCCCTGGGCTCCTTCCCTCTCCTGCTTGTGGGGCTTCCTGCCTTCCCTCTGCACAAGCCAGGTGTCCCTTTACCTAAGGTCTTGGTCTTCTTAGCCTGCCACAGCACTTCTCCAAACTCTCCCCTGCTTTCCTCCAAACTGCTCTCTGCTCCACCACCAATCCACTCTGCTTCAACTCCTTCCTCCTTCTCCTCTGTCTGCCTGAAGCAGGGAGTTTTATTAGATTCCTGAGAGGGCCTTAATTGACTGCAGGTGCTCCAATTAACCTGTAGCCACCCTCCCTAGTCTCCAGGGAACCACGCCTTAATTAGCCTAGGGTTTATATATTTCCCCTCTCACACTCTACTACTGCTGGCCCTGGCCCTCCTGTATCACAGCACTTACTGAAAATAGTCCTATCAAGAAACACTTCACTGACAATGTACTCTGGGAGACGCCAATCCACATCTGAGCTTTCCAGAGAATGTTCAAACTATCATGTAAACGGGGGCATCAGCCTGCAAAAAGCTGAATCATTCATGGACTTGTGACTTGCCCTGGTGGCTACAAACTCCATCTTGTTGCTGTGATTTTGCACAGGAGAACAAAGGGATTTCCACCCACAAGAGAGAACATAAAAGGCCCTGGAAACTCCTCCATTTTGTTTTCAGCTGGCTCAAGAGATGGCCTCTCCACCCCCAAGGATACCTGAAAGAAACTGGGACAAAGGACTACGGGGGTGTGAGTGATTGATGGACCCAGGCCATAAATGACAACATTGGTCTGAAAAGGATTGGGCCCAGACTCAGGCTTGGGCAAGGTAACACCCCTACCAGTAGCACAGGGGTTTGGCTTTACCTTCCCCCGGTCAGTCCCTTCATTTTTCCCTTTCCTTTTGGGAAGGAAATATAGCCCTTCTTCTGGGAAGGGCTCAGGGTCTCGGGGCACCCAGCCCCCCGGTATCTCTTCAGCTTCTCCTTCTCCTTCTCTCTCAGTCTCTCTCGCCTCTCTCTCCCCTGCCATGCACACCAGGGAGGGTTTAAAAAGGTCTCCAGCAATTGCCGCCAGCTGGACCTAATTAGTACCCTGGTAACCCCTTTCCCAGCTGAATCTTATTACCCCACAGTCCTCTCTCCTTAGTGGATAGGGAGAGGCCTTTTTAGCCCCCTGGGAACACTTATGCCCCCCCTTTTGTAGCTATCTGTCCTGGGTTTACCACACCCTGTATAAGCTTTATACAGAGTAAAACTGATTTATTTGGGGTTTGGATCCCATTGGGAGCTGGCTGTCTGGGTGATAGAGACAGGAGCACTTGCTAAGTCATTTTTAGTTAAGTCTGCAGCTTTGGGGGTGTAGGTCAGACTCTGTGTCTGTGTTGCAGAAGACTTGCATATCTGGCTCAAGACATGATTCTGGAGGCCCAAACTGGCAGAGAAAATGGGCTCAGAGGTAGTCTCAGCACATCCAGTGACAGTCCCAAGGGAGTCTCTGTGACCGAACCCATCACAGCCCCATGTTGCAGAGAAAATCAGTTCCTCATCCCTGATATTAACAGACAAAAATCTCAAGACTCAATCCAGGAGAGCAGTTAAGCACATGCACAGTTCCATTAATTTCAAGGGCAGTACTCACATGTTTAAGATTAAACATTTGCTTAGGTACCTTGCTGAACTGTGGACTTAGTTGCTTTTAAATTAAAATTGCTAGGGAACTTAGATTATTTTAAGGGAACACAAAAATCCAATTGATATTTTGCTTCTCCTTTAAGAAACACTGTCAAGTTAAAAATCTAATCATACCCATGCACAAAAATCTCCCTGCTTTTACAATTAACCCCACCTTACTAATACTGAAAACATGTTGAAAATCACATTTGCTTTTCATCATTTATGCTGTGTTTTTACTTTTCTAATTGTGGGTTATCGTCTGGTCTCAGACAGTAAGATTCCATTAATGTCTCCATTTGACCATCCATATGGAAATCCCAGGATGCATTTTCATGTTTCATAAGAACTGACTCTTGAGCTACCTCTAGAAAGGAGGAGTGGAACTATTCTTTTTCTACAAAAAGAATCTCCTAGGATACAAACTTGATAGCACAAGAAAATTGTAAAAAGTTAGTTACATGATTTTCTTTGTATGTGTCCATTGTTAGTCATAGTAAGGAGGACAGCAGTATAAAATGGTTTATCTTCTTACCTTAAAAAGTGGCATATATTACTTGTAGTAATATTTATCTACTCATACACGTGTGCATGGCACTGTGAAACAAGGGTGCTGTTGCAAGGAGCTCACAATTAAATTGTTTCCCCTGAAACAAAGCTTATACAACAGGTTGCGGCTGTACATTGTAAGGATCAGGAATCTCTTTTGGTTTCGTAAGAATCCACTGAAAGTAGATTTAAGTGATGTCTTAGTGTACCCGCTGTGACAGGCCTCTGTTTGAGATTGGAGAATCCAGCCATGGAAATACACATCGTCAGTTCTCAAAGATACAATGGGGACTGCAGATATCATTTGAAAACAGGAACAGTTAAACAGTATTTCACAGCACAATGCTATTCAGTGCTCTAGGGGGTTAGACAATTTGCCAGGGAGACCCCACTGATTGCAAAATGATTACATCAGTCACTGGATATATAGAGTAGTGACAGTCTAAATTGTAGAGCAGCATGGCTTGAAGGATTTAATCTTAATACAAAGAAAGGAGATGAGGGTGAGAATAGCATTCAACTGAATGAAAACATTTGGGTAACAATTCTTCATTTGCTTCATTTGGGCCATAATTTATTTTCTAGTAAAAATAATAAATACATCCGGTTGTTCCCTAGTAGCTATAGAAAGAGGTAGAAATCGTGACTTGGCAAAGACTAACACATTGTTTTTGTTTTGTTTTACATTTAAATAGCATAGATGTCCTAAAGCTATAGAAACAAACAAACACTGCATGCACTTGAATAATTGTATATATTACTGAGAGTTGTAAGGCCTCAGTAAAAATAATGTGCAACTGTATGTTTTGGAGATCTGAGGTTAGAGGATAATATGATATTGATAGCTCGTAAAACATGACACCTTTCCTGCCTCTTGAGAACCTTCACAGAAGGCTGTTGTTATTATCCAGCCAAGCAGGCCACACCATCATTTGTCTTGTTTTCTAAGTGCATGTCTGAATTGTTTGCCAAATAGTTGTCTGGCATTCTCTTAACATTGCTGTGAGAACCATGGTTGGAGTGTCCCCATTGAGGGTGTTAAGTAGCATATTACAATCACATGTGGCAGTGTGGATTTGCATCAAGGTTTACTTTTGAGCATGTTACTTTCATTAGCCTCAGCCTCTCAGTACCTAATGGATAATGTCTGGGTATTGCCATTACTGTATATCAAATGCAGCTTGAAAATAAAAACAAGACTAAAAAGAGAAATGAGCACACTCTTAAAGTTTCTTGTAACAGAAAATCATAAAATATTACATATCAATGTTTTTATATCCGTCTTATTTGAGGTCATAAGTTTCTTCAGTGAAATTGGTAACAGACATAACAAAACCCTGCCAACTATGTATGACATATCACATGTATGGCAAAGATGGTTTTGTGTGTTTACAGTCTACTGAATTATTTGTATAATGAAACACTTGAAGAGAGTTTACAGAAAAGAGAGAGAAACAAGTAGAAACACATAGCTTAATTTAAGGTGCTATAAAATAAATAACACAAACTACATGGAGTCCTGCTTATGTGTCAAGTGCTGTTGGGTGCATTATGGGACTCTTTCCTTGTGAAGTGTTATAATTTATACTGCTGGAAAGTGCTAGAAAAGAACAGTTATCTATAGTTATCTGCGTACAGAGATGGATCTCAACTACTCTTGAAATCTATGATGCTGTGGATCTGCATCTTGATCTGAACTTTTTCTCTGACCCATCTTTACTTCAGTGAGGTACTTAGTAGTCTGGAGAGAGGCTCACCTTTCAGATATGTGCAGGCTGTGGGACTAAATTCTGGCTCTTCCTATCTGACCTACAGGGGACAAGAACAGTAGCGTATGAAGATGTTCCCTGAGCCATGCTGCCTTTGTTTGGTCAATCCAGAGAGCTTGACTGGGTGATGGAGGGCAATTTCCTCAGCAACCCTTCTGATGGCAGGCTCATTGGCTGGCATCTTGCGAATGCTTCCAGGTCCTAGCACATTCTTAGAGTAGACCAGAGTGTGGTCAGGGGTCCTGCCACACAAGTTCTCCAGTCCCCTGACCTAGCACTCAGTAATAACAATGTTTAGCTCTGATATAGGGTTTTCACTTGTAGGTTTCAGTGCACTTTATGAAGAAGGGTCATTGTCATCTCTATTTTACATGTGGGAAATGAGGCAAAGAGAAGGGAAGTGACTTGCCCTAGGTCACAAAGCAGGTCTGTGTAACAGAAATGAGAAGACAATCCAGATCTTTGAATCTCAGTCCGGTTGCATCTCTGTAAGATCACATTGGCTCTGGGCACCAATTTGCATGGCTCCATGCAGTTGCATTGGGGGTGAGTGAAAAGATGCTTCCTCTATTATCTTTTGTTCTAGTGCAGCTGGAGATGTGACAGAATTTAGCTCATAGAAAAATGTACATCCACAATTAATGGTGTAGTGATCTTGTTACAAATGTTATTACTTATACATTTCAGCAAATATGTTGAGTCTTGAATGGCTATGTGGAAATTGTCTAGCACCTCAGAGGCAAAATTTTCTCTTGTAGCTTTAGGATCAGGTGCTTTCTTGGTTATTCTGGCAAGCAAAGCTTACTGGATGGATGCCATTATGCACATGAGCCAAAGTCACAAACCTAAAAGCTTTGGTTTGTCAGCTGTTTTCAAAATGTACATTATTCAATCCAGTATGGGATTATCATGCCAGTGTCTAACACCACAGGCAATATAGTTAGGAAAAGGATATCTATATATGATGTATTTTTTAAAATTTGATCGCCTTTTGGGCTGGTAACTTGTAAAATAACCTAAGCCATTAATTTTGCTGGGTGACTAGCCAATCAAATAATGAAAAATAATTTTAAAATGGAAAAAAGGAAGCTAATTCTTGCTGCCAGAATGATCAAAACATATAACCATACATGCTATTACATTGATATATATGGTTTGGCAAGTATTCTCAGAGTCACAACTTTTTAATGAGAAGACCTGAGGTCCATATTAAAAGTATATCTGCTCTGGGACACTTACAGATGTATGAACAAATATCTGGCTTGTTTCTGCCATCGCAGTATTTCACTTGGAGATGTAAATGTGCTATAGGAGCACATTTTTGAACATGGGCCATGTGTACCTTTCTTTAACAATGTGACCATATTTGGCTAATTAAATTACATGACATGCTCTCGGCTCTGGGTCACATACACAGCAGAATCAACCCCCATTTCCTGGAAAACATTAATATTTCAAAAGCTTCTTATCTTATAAAAACATAAAATACTTTTATTTCACTCCATCAAGGAGAGCACACTTATCTTTATGTATAACTAGCAAAACTGTCAAGAATTTGTGGGTTTTTTGTTTTTTTACTTTTTTAATGAATTCATTTGAATTTTTATATTTTATTCATTATATATTTCTGGTTAAAATTGTAGTACTGTAGTAGTTTGTTCCAGGACAAGTAAATGGATCTTTCATTATTCAAATCAAGAACTAAGGAACAGTGAACTGCACTCACAGGAAATTCCATACTCTTGGGTTCTTCCTTTTAATACTAGGCCAAGAGTAGTGCCCTGGGCACTGACCCATTGTGTCAGCAATTCACCAGGCCTTTGTTTCAAATTCTATCAGCAATTGGATATACAAATCACAACTAGAGGCAATAGAACGCCTGTACGGAAACCCAAACCAAATAAAATTTGTCTGGTTTGGGCTTTGAATAACAAACCAACTAAAGCTCAGGTCCAGTTGACAAAGGTTCACCAGCTTTTTTGGCAAGCTTAGTCCAGGTTTCAGGAGCCTAGGTAAGGTATTTCTAATATATTCAATACTGTACTATCTAGGTGCCACCTGTTAGGAGCACAATACCCCTGTGTAACCCTATGAAATAGAATATCCCAAACAGTTGTGTTGTACAATAGTTCAATGTCATTGCAACAAGTGCTGCTCTACATTTCTGGTCAGAAGTTTGGGAAACAAAGAATGACTTATTGGGATTCTGAGGTATATTTTGGAGGAAGGAGAGCCTATCTGACCTACCAAAAGGAACTTGTATTCAAGTACCCACTCCACAGTTTGAATGATCTAAAGTGTTAAGGGTAATTTTGGAACGGTGGCGGAAAGCTCAGTCACCTGGACCAATAGGGAGAAAGCAGCTGGACACTCTGGGATCCCTCAAGAAGCCTATTTAAGAGGAAGTTTGCCTTGTGATAAACCTGGCCAGCAACCCATACAAGAAGTCTCCCTCTCCTGAGACCAATTCTGGAGTTCAAATAGAGGCAACTACAGATAAATGTACCATAGGGTTGTGGGGGAGGAGGGGCAGGGCTGCAGGGAAAAGCAGCCATGTACCATCATCAAATTACTCAATAATTATTGACAAAAAGTCAACTTAAAAAGATTCTTACTCCAGAATGCTGCTTTATACATTACCTGTTGCTCAAGCAAAGGCCTGAGTAAATACACGAGCCTTGCACCATTGTCAAGAAATGTAAGTTCAGTCATTAACACATTCCCTCCGCAGAGAATACTTTGCCTCCAGCCCCAGACATTTCAATCAAGTGAATTTTAGCAAAAGTGCCCCATCTGATTTCAACTATATCGTGATTAATACATAGAGAAAGAAGCAGCCTCTCAGGCAAGCAGGGCTTCATGCTCTGTACTGGTCCCAGGAATGGTATTCAAGGTCAGTGCTAGGTCAAACATTTAGGATCAAAGAATGTAGGTCACATTTATAAAATGGGGAATTGTATCCTGGCTAACAATGAGTCTGAAAAGGATGTAGGGTTCATTATAGATAACCAATTGAACATGAACTCCCAGTGCAACGTTGTGGCTAAGAAGGCAAATACAATCCTTTAATGTATAAGGGGGGAAATATCAAATAGGAATAGGGAAGTGGTATTACTTTTGTATCGGATTTTAGTGAGACCACAACTGGAATACAGTGTCCAGTTTTGGTGTCTATACTTCAAAGAGGGTGTTGAAAAATTTGAGAGAATTCTGTAAAGAAATTCATGAAAGATTAAAGAAGTTCAATCTCTCACTGTGTAAATTTTCTAAATTTCTAATCAATCTACATTATCCAAGAGAACCTTAGGCGCTGACTTGATCACGGTCTATAAAAATATATATATGGGGAAGAAACTTTTTTGACAGTAGACAGCAGGAAAAGGCATAATGAGACCCAGTGTTTGGAAGTTAGACTAAAGTCATGGCTACACTAGACAGTTTGCAGTGGTGCACCTACATCGATGCAACTGCACCACTGTAAACTCTTTAATGTAGCCGCTGTAAGCCAACAGGAGAGAGCTCTGCCTTCAGCTTAACTACTCCAGCCCTCACGAGTGGCAGAAGCTATGTCAGCGGGACAAGTTCTTCTGCCAACGTAGCACTATCTACACTGACACTTACGTCTGTGTAACTTGTCACTCAGGGAGATGATTTATTCACCCCCCTTAGTGACATAAATTATGCTGACATAAGTTGTAGTGCAGACATGGCCTAGGTCACAAATTTTTAAGTGTGCATAATCAATCATTGGAACAGCATACCTATGTGTATGGTGGATTCTTCATCACTGGAAATCTTTAAGTTAAGATTGGAGGGTTTTTTTCTAAAAGCTGTGCGATAGCTCAAAACAGCTCTGGATTTGATGCAGGAATTTATTAGATAAGATACTTTGGCCTGTGCTCTACAATTCTGAGTTACTTTTATCAAGTGTATAGATGTGTTTGAGCAGGAAAAATACATCAATGGAAACTTTTATTGGGAACTATAAGAGGGGATTCCTTATAAAGTCTGGTGGGGATGACCTAAATGATGTTCGTGAGCTGAAAAGAGTATATGTCACACTACTATGATATGTCTAAGATGTAGATGTCTACTATTTCAAAGAAGTAATTTTGCTTTTCCTACTAACTGAATTTGTCTCTATGAATTCAGAAAGTGTCATTTACAATGTATCTGAAATTTATCTGAAAATACCCTAAGCAATAATTGTTTTTTATTGGATAAAGTGGGTTTGTTATAATGGTCATTCCTATCTTACTTTAGGATAAAATTTAGCCCTGGTGTAAACAAGGTGTAACTGGAGTTTCACTGAAGCAATGAGAGTTGCTTCCACTTATGTCCCGCTGAATTTGGCTCACCAGATATAGACGCAAAAGTAAGATTTCATCTGTACTGTGTGCTTTCCTGCAACAGAATTGTCTGCATTATGTGTGTCTCTAGAAATTTATGCCAGGACTTTAAATTCCCAAAAATCTGAAGTGCAGACCTTCTCAGCCAGTCCAATAGATCTGGAAACAAGAAAAGTTTATTTTATCATTTGTCATCTGATATAATCTTTCTTCTTGTGAGGTTAGAAGTGTTTTCAATATCTTTGTGGAGCCTCAGTATCTCTTGATTATCTTTGTTTCCCACCCTATCTTGTACTACCAAACAAACAGAGAGGCTGGGCCTTTTGAAAACTGGTCCTTAACGTGCAAAAATAGTTCCCCTTTCTGCTATCTTTTCCTTTGACATAATTATTCTTTTGTTATGGATCAATTTCCCAACTCTTCGATAATGACATAAAAGAAAAAATCCTTATTTCCACTCACCAAAAACTTGTTATCGCTCTGCGTTCTTTCAAAGATTAGAGAGGTGTAAATAATATTACAACTTCCATAGAACTGCAATAACCTAACGTGGCAACAGCATTTCCAGATGTGTTAACATGCCAGCTCGCCTGAGATTTATGTAGAGTAAGTAACAAACACTGTGTCCAAGTAGGGATTGCCTTCCAAAAGATGTATTTGAAATATTTTCCCATATTGCAACATGATATGGTAAAAGTAGAGAACTAGGAGTGAAGGGACTTCCAGGGGAAGTCTTCCCCTTTTTGCCAGTATGCCACCTCCCCTGCCTCCTACACATATACATTTCTGATTCTTGTACCACCTTTTCTGCCTCTCAACAAATACTGATTCTTGTCCAACATGATCATACCATTGGCCTGAGTATTAGGGGAGGGGCAGGGAGATGTTAGTGAGAGAAGGTTTGGCATACATATCGAATTAGAAATGAGATTTTTATATACATTTTTGCAAACACTTAAAATATGTTTTTCTTTTCATTCAGAAATTTTGTTGTAGTTTTTCAAGATTTCTTCTCCCTTTTTAAAACTTTTAAAATGTTCACCTTTGGAAAAGTAAGAGAAACTTTTACTTTCTGTCATGTTTAAATTATTTTGAATGTTTCCCCCACTTCTCCAGTAGAAAACAGGATTTTTAATTCATTTTCATTTAGAATTTTTTATTAAAAATATATGTAAAAGGCCTTGAGATCCTTGGCTGGAAGATGCTATGTAAGTGCAAAATATCATTATTTTTAAAATGGATATGTAGAAGTGTGTGTGCATGTGTATGTGTTTTTAAGGAAAAGGAGAGAGAACTGAAAATAGAGAAAATATAACCGATAAAGAGAAATACAAAAGGCTACTGTGCATAATCTAATACTAAGAAAGCAGATTCTGAAAGATTTTATTTTCTTTTCATATATATAAAATACCATTTTGATTACACCATCATGTACTTTTTATTGCAGCTTCAATGAGAATATTTTCTATATTAATCAAAACTACAATTTTTGAAAAGTTCTAAACATTCTAAAATGTATGAAACTTCTAGAATACTTGTGTGGAATTCTCCAGACTCGTATGTAATCTTGCTTGATGAATGGGATGCAAGATATTAGAACAAACTTTGTTTGGTCAATTGTAAGTCTAAGGTATTTGTATTAGTCTACAAGATATTTCAGCCTTTTTGATCTAACAGCACTTTTTGTATGGTAGGAGGCAGTTGACCTAGGTGAATAAAGAATTGCTGTATCATCTGCTTAAGGTAGTAAATTTGATTTTGAGCACACTTTCAGTATGTCATTAATATACCATTGGGGAAAAAATGTGGTCCAAGGACACACCAATTTCAACTGAATTAATCTCCTACTGAGTACCCCAAATGGAAATTTCCTTGGAGTCCATTTTTTAAAAATGGAACCATTAGATTTCATTATCAGGTAGTTTAAATTTGTCATTTAGTACAGAGAATGGAGCAGAGTTGTCAGAGTTAGTTTTATAGGTAGTACTGTACCTAGGACATACCAGCATAATCCATTTGTAATAATTTTTCACACTGAATTCTAAGTATAGTGACATTTTCTACATTCAGGTCACTCACCTCTAGGTAAGGGTATAGCTATAAAACTCATTTGTAATTCTATAATAAGGATTTGTGAATGCAATATTATCATGGGGTTTCATTCTAAAATCAGGTTATGTAAAAGTTTAGGCAAGCATGTAGAAGCACATTATAGACATCAGAATCCAACACTATTTACCATACCATTTACCGTATGGGCTGGATGAATGGACGGTAAGGTGGATAGAAAACTGGCTGGATGGTCGTGCTCAACGGGTAGTGATCAATGGCTCCATGTCTAGTTGGCAGCCGGTATCAAGTGGAGTGCCCCAAGGGTCGGTGCTGGGGCCGGTTTTGTTCAATATCTTCATCAACGACCTGGAGGATGGTGTGGACTGCACCCTTAGCAAGTTTGCAGATGACACTAAACTGGGAGGAGTGGTTGATATGCTGGAGGGTAGGAACAGGATACAGAGGGACCTAGACAAATTAGAGGATTGGGCCAAAAGAAATCTGATGAGGTTCAACAAGGACAAGTGCAGAGTCCTGCACTTAGGACGGAAGAATCCCATGCACTGCTACAGACTAGGGACCGAATGGCTGGGCAGCAGTTCTGCAGAAAAGGACCTAGGGGTTACAGTGGACGAAAAGCTGAATATGAGTCAACAGTGTGCCCTTGTTGCCAAGAAGGCTAACGGCATTTTGGGCTGTATAAGTAGGGGCATTTCCAGCAGATCGAGGGACGTGATTATTCCCCTCTATTCGGCACTGGTGAGGCCTCATTTGAGGTACTGTGTCCAGTTTTGGGCCCCACACTACAAGAAGGATGTGGATAAATTGGAAAGAGTCCAACGGAGGGCAACAAAAATGATTAGGGGGCTGGAGCACATGACGTATGAGGAGAGGCTGAGGGAACTGGGATTGTTTAGCCTGCAGAAGAGAAGAGTGAGGGGGGATTTGATAGCTGCTTTCAACTACCTAAAAGGGGGTTCCAAAGAGGATGGATCTAGACTGTTCTCAGTGGTAGAAGATGACAGAACAAGGAGTAATGGTCTCAAGTTGCAGAGGGGGAGGTTTAGGTTGGATATTAGGAAAAACTTTTTCACTAGTAGGGTGGTGAAGCACTGGAATGGGTTACCTAGGGAGGTGGTGGAATCTCCTTCCTTAGAGGTTTTTAAGGTCAGGCTTGACAAAGCCCTGGCTGGGATGATCTAGTTGGGGTTGGTCCTGCTTTGAGCAGGGGGTTGGACTAGATGACCTCCTGAGGTCCCTTCCAACCCTGAGATTCTATGATTCTACGATATAAGTTGTGCAAGATAAAATTGCTACTCTAGAACAATATAAGATTAAGTTTCAGGAGGGCAGCATGCTGGAATTGGTCAGGTAGTCTTTACTAAAAATGTGATAACTAGAGCTGTTCGGGTATTGTTTAGTTATACATTTTCATTTGGAACATTCTGATTTGTTGAAACAGAAACCTGTTCACAAGAAAGGATCAGTTTCAACAAATTTCCCATTTTAAACACATTTTGAAAAAAGTTTCAAAATTGTTGAAATGGGATATTTTGACATTTTCTAAATGAAACATTTGTTTTTCAGGTCATATTGACTTTTCATTATACAATTTATGTTAATCTGTAGTTTTAAAAAAAAGTTTAAAAAGTCAAAATCAAAATGAAACATTTTGATATTATTTAGACAACACATTTTTATTGAGCTGATCCAAAACTTTTTTGGATTTTTCAATTTGCAAAAATGTTCATGATTTCGACTGTCATGATTCACTTCCTGCCCAGTTCTTGTGATAATCAAAGACCTAAAAACCTTGAAACAAAGCAAAATTACCAGTTTTTATTCATTTTTTTTTCTGTGCCAGTATGGCATCTTTCTCTACTGGCATTTGAGGTAGTGCAAAAAAAAGTTGATATATTGTCAAGATGAAATGTGTGAGGCACCACGTGGAAGGAGCAGTACTTTTCACATGTTGATCAATGAAGCACAATGGAATGCTAATATAGTTTAATCCACAGAATGATTGCTGTGTTGGTTGTATGCAACATTAGCGTCATCTCTCAGAATCGCACATGATCGGTTATATTATTATAAGCTATCATTCCCATTCACAAGTTATGATAATTCATAGTGGGATTTGATAATGCACTGTTATTACGTACTAATAACTCGCTTGTCACCACTTTGTGATGCGCACCTCACACCAGGAAGTCATAAACCACCAAACTTCTCAGTCTGGAGGAAAAGTAGCAAAACAAGCAGGAGATTAAACAGTCAGAAAAGCTGTAAACCAAGATAAAAATGTGAAGCCAGAGGGCAGAACTTCTTGCTTCAGAAAAAATAGGAAAGGAAGATAAATCCATTTTTGTAGGAGACTGTAAGGATTAAGGGTCTGGTAGCAAATTTACTGAAGGGACCAAACAGTAGGGACCTGGATTAGGAATCTCACATTGGTCCTATGTGAGGGACCAATACAAAATGAGCTGACTTTGCCTCCATCCTGTATGAGATGTGGAAAATATCATCAGAGTGTAGTTTAAGAAGCATTTTTGGTTTCTATAGGTTACTTCAAGGTGTTACTGCTCCTCTGAGTTGCTCCTGTTTTGTTTAGTTCCCCATTTCCCATACAATCCCATAGATTGTAATTTAGTCAGCCTAAATTCAAATTCAGTTGATGGAAAGGATATGTGGTAAATGGGATCAGCTGATGGCATGTGAATAAGGACTCTATTTATAAATTGTTATTAGGGATGAATGAATCTCACAAAGTTTGTGTTTCAATTCTGATAAACATCCAAGACACTTATCTGAAGGTGTTTTTTTTTTTTCAAATTTATTTGAATGATTTTGGAAGTTTCGGCTGGAAAACTCATTAAATCAAGACTTTGTGGTTTTGAATTGGCTGGGAATTCCATGAGGAAAATTTCTTCTAGTACTTCTTTGCCATCAGATTCAGCTGAAACTCAGATGTTCAGGGGAAACTCAGCTGTGTATATATAAATAAACAAAAGAAGACTGTCTAATGTTATCTAGATGAAATCCAATATTTGGACACGAAAAAAAATTCACTTTTGGTTCTTAGTTTTGCATTACTCTTTCTTCCTTTTTTTTTTTTTTTTGCTATTAGTGACTCAAATGTGTTACTGCTCTTCTGAGTTTAATAATACAACCTTATTGATAATCAGTTTATGAATAAATCTCCTCCAAATTTACCTGAAAATATATTGAAACAAATTGACAAATTAAACAGCAATAAGCCACCAAGACCAGATGGTGTCTTTCACTCTAGAGTTGTGAAAGAACTCAAATATGAAATTGCAGAACTACTAATTGTGGTATGTAACCTATCACTTTAATCAGCTTCTGTACCAGATGACTGGAGGATAGCTAATGTGAAGCCAAAAAAGACTCCAGAGGTGATCCTGACAAGTAAAGGCCATTAAGTCTAATTTCAGTACCAGGCAAACTGGTTGAAACTATAGTCAAGAACAGAATTATCAGACACAGTAGCGTAGCCGGGGGGGAGCAGCCGCTCCCCCTGTGAGGAAAAGCAGTGCTAAGGCGCCGCCCGAGCCTCGCTGGGGCAGCGCTTTAAAAGGCCCGCGGCTCCTGCTGCTGCGGGGAGCCGCGGGCCTTTTAAAGCGCCGCCGGAGCCCTGCTGCCGGAGCTCCAGCGGCGGTGCTTTAAAGGGCCTGGGGCTCCGCAGCAGCTGGAGCCCCTGGCCCTTTAAAGCGTCGCAGGGTGAGTACAGGGGGAGCGGGGAGGCGCCTTTTTATAGCGCCGCTCCCCCTGTGCTCAAGACCTGCCTACGCTACTGATCAGACATACATGAACATGATTTTTTGGGAAGGGTCAACATGGCTTTTATAAAGGGAAATCATGCCTTACCAATCTATTAGAGGTCTTTGAGGGGGTCACCAAATATATGGACCAGGGTGATCCAGTCGCTATAGTGTACTTGGTTTCAGAAAGCCTTTGACAAGGTCCCTCACCAAAGGCTCTTAAGCAAAGTAAGCAGACATGGGATAAGAGGAATGTTCCTCTAATGGATCAGTAACTGGATAAAAGACAGGAAACAAAAGGTAGGAATAAATTGTCAATTTTCAAACTGGAGAGTGGTAAAGAGCAGGGTTCCCCAAGGATCTGTAAGGGATCAGTGCTGTTCAACATATTCACAAATGATCTGATAACAAGGGTAAACAGTGAGGTGGCAAAGTTTGCAGATGAAATTGCTCAAGATAGGCACACAGAGTTACAAAGGGATCTCACAAAACTGGGTGATTGGGCACAAAATTGCAGATGAAATTAATTGTTGACAAATGCAAAGTAATGCATACTGGAAAACATCATCCCAACTATATTTACAAAATGAAGGGGGTCTAAATTAGCTGCTACTGCTCAAGAAAGATCTTGGAGTCATTGTGGATAGTTCTCTGAAAATATTCACTTAATGCTCACTGGCAGTCAAAACAGAATGTTAGGAACAATTAGAAAAGGGATAAATAATAAGACAGTAAATATAATAATGCTGCCATATAAATCCATGGTATGCCCACACCTTGAATATTGCATACAGTTCTGGTCGCCCTATCTCAAAAAATGATATATTAGAAATAGAAAAGGTACAGAGAAGGGCAAAAAATTATTAAGGGTATGGAACAACTTTCATATTCATCTTGGAAAAGAGGTAACTAAGGTGGGATACAATCAAGGTTTATAAAATCATGGATGTAGGAAGTGAATAAAGAAGTGTTATTTACTTCTTCACATAACACAAGAACCGGGGGTCACCCAATGACATTAATAGGCAGCAGGTTTAAAACAAAAGGAAGTGCTTCTTCAAACAATGCACAGTCAATCTGTGGAATGCTGTGCCTGGGATTTTGTGAAGGCCAAAACTATAGCGGAATTCAAAAAAGAATTAGATGAGTTCAAGGAGGATATGTCCATCAGTGGCTATTAGCCAAAATGGTCAGGGATGCAACCCCATGCTCTGGATGTCCCTAAAGCCTCTGACTGCCAGCTGCTGGAACTGGATGACAGGGGATGGATCATGTGATAATTGTCCGGTTCTGTTTGTTCTCTCTGAAGCATCTGGCATTAGCCGCTGTCAGAAGACAGGATATTGGGCTAGATGGACCACTGGTCTGATCCAGTATGGCCATTCCTATGTCTTTTGAAAAAGTACATAACCTATTTTATGAGCACTGTTTAAACTCAGTGGGCCAAATTATGATCTCATTTGCACTGGTGCAAATCTAAAGTAGCTTAATTGACTTCAGTGGACTTATCGGTATAAATTAGATCAGAACTTAATCCACTGACTTTTTTTCCTAGCAAGCATGCAAAACTCTGTTCTGCATGGATAAGCCCCTGTGCCCACATGGAGCCCCACTGGTTCAATGAGTGCAGACATTTGCTTACTCAGATCAGCTAGCAGTTTTGGGATCTCAGTATCAGTAAAGAAATTCTCAAGGAGCACAAAAATAGGAAGGTAAGAGACATTGCTAGCTGATTCACACATGTGAATATGAAAAAATACTTGTAATGTAATACAAATAGCTGTAAAAGCAAGGATGTAGCCTAAATATTCAGTACTGAAGTCCTTATTAGAAACATTGTCAGTACATGGAAGAAAAAAGACCCACTTACCAGACTATTTATAAACATGCATTTTAAAATTATTAGGGAAAGATTAAAATACATCAGACATGTTTGTTTAGGGAGAGTTTTTAATGTTTTGCTTTGCCCCAAGCAAAGGAGACCAGAATAAAGGTAACAATGAAGCAATATAGACTTGAGCCTACTGACTAATAGCCAGCACACACGTTGCAGTATTTTGAAAAGTCAGCTACTGTGCTTGCAATTTTACACTAGCTGATTTCATAAGGTACCAGCTGCATATTAGAAGGATGAATTGAGCCATTTTTGAGAAACTTGTTTCCTAGCTATTCCTATCCTGCAAATGAAACCACACCCTATTACTTTGACCATTCCTCCTTTTACATGAATGTGACAGTAAAGCAAGCTCACACACATTGCTGTGCATATTCCTGTTCATACTAAGTCCAGCCATGAATATCCTCTCTCCCCAATATATACATAAATCACTCCTACACTTCATAAGAATTATATACAAGCAAATGAACATTTTTCAAAATACTCTTCCAGTCCTCCTTTGCCTTTTTGATTAGTGGGGGGTATCTGTGGGAAGCTATCCTGAAACTCGTATCTCTCTCCCCAAAACAATGAAAGTACTGTTAACTTGAACCCACAAACTCCCTTACATTTGGTGCCTTACCTGAACTAATTGAAGCAGAAAGCCACATGAAGCAAGGCAAAGTAAAAGAATGAGAGTAAAAGTGCTGCCAGATGGATCTGAGCCACTGGTTATCATTTGTCACTATTTGTAACATGAAGATCACTTTCTCATTCTTCACCACTTCCTCCATCTGTTCGTGAAATATTGTCAGATTTACTGTAGGAGGAAAGGAGGATGTTGAAGCTTAAACCTGGGGTGGTATGCGGGTTAGTTGACTTACCCATTGTTCTCAAATATAGTACTAATTCTGGCACTGCAGCAGTGCTATTGCTTCACCTTCTTTCTAATTAGGGCCTATCATTTTCAGGGATTCCAATTTAATATACTTCAGTTCAAAATATAAATTGCATATCCTGGGTGAACTAGGGTAATAAAATGTAAACGATGCCAAATATTCAGGGGAAATAATTTTAGTTAATGTTCTGTCACTTCTGAACAGATTCTTATCTTAGTTGCCCTGTTGAAGCCAATGGAGTTATTCTGGATTTACACCAGTATAAATGAGGTCAGAATCTAGCACACTGATTATGAAGTTGTTCCTTCTTGGGTTATCACTGGGTTTTTCTCTTTCTTCTATTGATGCATCTTCTGTCTCTTTCTGTAGAGATTCTTGCTCATTAGCTTTCCTGGAGGTTTATTCCCACTGTCATCAAGTTTGATATACCTCATTAGTGCTGTTTCCTCAAATGACTACCTTCTTTTCCCCCCCATTAACCCACGTTGAAGATGTCTCAGGTAAATTCAGCCAGCATAGATTATGAACCATACCTGTCATATGATCACAGAAAAAACAAGATGAGGTAAGTGGAGAGCCAAATTCTATATGAGATGTAGTCTGAGTGCTTTGCAATTGCAGCCCCAAATGGAGTCCATTGCATTAATCCGCATTTGAAGGAATAAATACACGGAGAAGTCCATACTTGAAAGGAAATAGAGCAATCTCCTTAACAGACATGGATGAAAAAAGGCACTTGGATACCATGGTGAGGGGAGCCATATAAGAATGTATACATATAGAAAGAAGGCACCTTAGGCTACAGCTGCTATCTGCAATCTGAATGCAAAAGTTATCTATCAGGATCTTACCAACCACATGATTTCTGTCTTTCCCTGTTAAAGATTTTGCAATGAGCTTGTTCTAAAATAAATATGCAGTGTGTCTAATCAGCATCATAAACAATTACTTTTTTAAAGACACAGATCTGAAGTGTTCAGCCGAATCACATGAGACTATTTTTTTTCTTGCATTTTCTGCTCTGTTGCTACATTGAAAATTGATTATTCTTCACATAATCATTTTGAATTTAGATTTCAGGGTCAATGTCATATGTGAACATGAGTACCTATGAAAGAACTAAGTTGACACTTATAGGCACTAAGTAATTTAGTGAAGCTGCTCCTCAAGCTGTAATACAAGATGCTAGAATGCTTTTTTTCAATATTGAATTTTTCATCTTAATCTAGTCAAATAATATTTTCTTGCTGCTAACCAATGACAGCAGGACAATCTAAAACTGTCAGTGCAAACGAATCAGGGTACTCGAACAGAAACCTTATTCAAAACATGCTTTTAAAGCAAAACCATGAAAAACACAATATGCCCTTTAAAAATATAAGTAATTAATCTTCACACTTTGACAATTGTAGATGATCTGACAAATATGCCAACAATTTCCCATTTTCCTTTTATCTCTATATGTCTTTAGAAGGGTGGATTAATTTGAGACTTAAGCATTAGGTCTTCGATTTCCAACTGCTCATATGGAAAACAAATTATACATACACACACTTTATATACATATGATATACACATACAGAGATACATTATTTTTTTCTCTCTGATGGTGTGGTGAGTTTTATCCATATTAGTTTGGACATACTATTAATTATGGGTGAATTCCAAAGAAGTACTGATAAAACCTTTCTACCTCACCACTTATCATATTTTAGATATATGCCACATATGTGTTAGAAAAAATATTTTGAAAATGTTTTAAAAATATTTTGAGAATTATTCTCTCTTTCTGTTTATGAAGCTATAGCTCCACCTCTATGGGACTGATTAATCAGAGGGTTCTTGGAGGGACTACTGCATGCTGCTTGTTAAAATAACCGTTCTTTCAGATCTGTAAAGGACAACCTCAGCTTTCAGTTGCTTTGTGAAGATGGAATTGAAACCATAAGCCAAAGTTAACCCATTATAAAGTTGGAAAGGGACATGCAACTGGGTTCCACTTTTGCACTAGGTGGCTTGTCGGGGAGGGGAAACCTAAATATTTTCCTCACAACAGACTTTCATATAAAATGAGCCAGTTATATGTGGCATGTTAAGTTTCAGGTGAAATTCCAAAGAATACTCACTGAACCTCCCCACAGTCATTAGGATAGTGCATAGTGGCCTGATAATCTAGACAAAAAATGGTTTCATTTGATGGTAGCTGCAGGACCTCTAATATGCATGGGGAGATGCACCACATAGTCTTGTTAATGAATCCCCCACTATTCCATTGCTTACCATGCCAGCAACACTGGAGAAGGATAAAAGGCAGAGCCAAGATGTTGCTGCGCTAAGTGCAGCCGCTGCAGCTCACCGCTCTCTTCCCACCAGAATCTGTCTGCTTACCCTCACCTCAGAGTCAGAAGAACCTGTATTAGGAGGGAGGCTGTAGTGTTATTTTCTCACCTACCAGTCAGGGCAAAGTCCCAGACACTAGCCAATGGAGATCCACTCCTCCATCATCCACAGCTGCTAAAGGATGGATGGAAAATATAGGAGGGAGATCCTCATTAAAGTATTGAAAGAACAAATTGCTATATGGGACTCAGAGGGAGCCATAATAAAACACTCTGACATATAAAATAACATAGGTGTGTGTGTGTACATGTGTTCATATGTGCACACACCTATAGATAGGAAAAAAGTCAGTAATATTTTAATGAAAATATTCATTGTTTGATTTTTAATGGTGTGCAGGGAATATATTCTGAGATTTGGCCATCAAACTCTTTTGTGGTCATAATGTCTTGGTATGCCAGATATTATGCAGCCAAACACGAACATCATAAGGTCTTGATTGCATTTATTTCTCAAATTAATCAGACCAAGGTTGAGTTTCAACTTTATTATCCTGGTTGTCAGATAAAATTTGACAGCAAAATCTATTGCCTTTAGAATCCTGATCAGGTGAAAGAGATTTAAAATGATCAAACTTGTGCTTTGGGTGGCATGCCCAATAACACACGATGTGTGCCACAATGTGTGCCATATTTCACTAGGAGAGTGGTGAGGCACTGGAATGGGTTACCTAGGGAGGTGGTGGAATCTCCATCCTTCAAAACCTCTAAGGCCTGGCTTGACAAAGCCCTGGCTGGGATGATTTAGTTGGGGATTGGTCTTGCTTTGAGCATGGGGCTGGACTAGATGACCTCCTGAGGTCTCTTCCAGCCCTAATCTTCTATGATTCTATGAAAATAGGAACTTGTTGGTGCTGCTTCCACTGATCCTTTAAATGATATGCAAGTACCTTAGGGATGGTTTAACATTTAATATTGATTTGTGGATATAATAAATGGATTCTAATTATGTTTTGGGTCACTGAAAATATGTCCCCTAATCCTCCGTTTCAGCCTAGCTGCAGCTGGTGCAGGTGTCTGTTCCATCTTCACCCTCCCCTGAATCCTGGGCTTGGTGGGGGTCATTGTTTTCCTTATGCTGGCTGGTAAGTGGGGGGGCTCTGAAAGACTCCTCCCTTCAGACACTCCTCTGACATTCTTCCTCTACTGCAGGGACTGAAAAGGGAGGGACCTAGAACTGGCTATGCTGGATTTATGCTAATTGAAGATTTTTTTTTCAGGCTCTTAGGACAGCTGTACAGCCCCTTTGTTTCATTCTGGCACTTCAAAGGGACTACAGCCAGGACCGGCTCCAGCTTTTCGGCCACCCCAAGCAAAAAAAAAAAAAAAATGGCCGCTGCCGAACTGCCGAAGCAAAAAAACAAACAAACCCCAGCTGAAGTGCCAAAGCAAAAAAAAAAAACAACCAGCCATCCCAGAATCCCCAGACTGCTGCCCTTTACAGGGCGCTGTCCCAGGCACGTGCTTTGCCGTCTGGTGCCTGGAGCTGGCCCTGACTTACAGCATAGGGTATTGGCTAGCACATTTAATTTAGTTGGTATTATCAGGGCCATGCTCGAGCCGGGAGGCAGCCGCCCTGCTGTGGCGAGGGCTGTTGCCCTGCTGCTGGGGCTCAGCAGGGCTTCACAGGTGGCTTGCCACAGCTGCCTCCTACTTCCCGGCTCCACGCTCAGCTCAGCGGCTGAACGTGGAGCTGGGAGGCAGGGGGTGGCTCGCAAAACTTTCGCTTGAGTGGAGAAAGTCACTCTCTGTTTCTGTTGCCTAATGGATGTTTCTCTTAGTATTTCTGATTGTGGGGGGAAGAGGGATGTGTGATGCATTTTGTTATTACTTTGTGTATTTAACTTGCTGTTGATGCACTGGTAAATCAAAAAATAATAAACAAAGTTATAATATTAAATACATTTTTTCTAGTACAGGCTTTCACATTCTACAGTTTCTGATCTCAGCAAGAGCCAGGATGTGCCAACGCACATGATAACGAAACAAAGTCGGGAAAAATGTGTTCAAATCATTCTGAGCTTGCAGAAGAAATTGGTTTGGCTTTATATTGAGTTTTATTCAGAGACTCAGATTGTAGGATTAGGCCCTTGTTTTATGTGTTCTGACTTTCCCATCTCTCTTAGTTATTTTTCAATGTTTACTGTAGGTGAATGCACAATAAATGAGAAAAATACTGGGTTTTACATATTAAATTAATACATCAGTTTGCAATACTGCATAGGATTGTGGGTGATGCAAAAGAGTCCCCGGTTTCTTCTGGTAATATGATGCTTCTTTAGCTCAGCTAAATAGAACAATCCTTCACCAACTGAATGATCTAATGAGCCTTTTTCCATCTCTAGCTTTTATGAACTGGCAGGGCACTGAATTGGGGAAGGGTGGCGACTCAGGTGCTCTACCCCACCTCTGGCTTCTCTGTGCAGTCTGAAATATGAATTGATATACACTAATCCATACTCTTTTAATAAGGTGTGTCAGCATCTGTTGGCACAGATGTGTACACAAAAATGTCATTTCTGGACTTCAGCCACATAGTTATGAATCAAAGCTCTCAAGTGATGTTAAACTGATGGCCTTCAAAAAATACAGCTTCATAATTTACTGGTTGAGAATACAATATTATATTACTGTAATAGTGTCAGATGAAAATAATGTACGTTTTCTTTTCTAGAAATTCAAATGTGAATACAAAAAATAACCCCAAACCCTAACCCTTTAATTTTATTTGGTGTGATTGGATGGAAGGAAACAGGGTTTAAAATACTCTAGGTACTAAAAGTATAGTTTAAGAAAAATGATTAGAGCTGGGAGGAAAAATAATTCAACAAAATATATCTATTCAGCTCCCTTTCAGGGGGTGCTAGATCAGTCCCAGTGTTTGAACTAAAAGAGTGGACAAAATTGTACATTCAAGATAGATTAAATGAACTGGAACATTTTATAAACATTTGCTACAGGATAAGGGGGTCACTGTAGAATATATATGTGCAATGCAGCAGCACAGAATTGGGTTTCTTATTTTATTTAAAGATAAACCCTCATGACCACAAGACAAGTGAGTGATCTGGTAAAATAAAATAAAGGAGGTGGTGATATATTTATCATTAAATGTAAAAACAGTGCAATAATAGAGTAAATTTAGCACTAGTATACCCTCTCGCAACCCCAATGACTTCAATGGAGTTGCAGAGTATTTGCTCTGTTTTTTATTTTATACAAACATCTTGGACAGAGGCAAAACAGTGGGAGTCTATTGAGGTTCATGTTTTTTGTTTTGTTTTTAAAGTTACTGTGGGCTTGATCTTGCTAAGCAGACTGGCCATGATCCAACAAAGAACTTAAGCATGTGATCAGCTTTATGCCTGAGTAATTCTGTTGCTTAAGTGCACAGCATCTTGAAGTTTCAAGTCCTAAATATGTACTGGGAAAAATTCTCAGCGAGTATAAATCCGCATAATATCATTGACTTCAGTGGAGCTAAATGGTTTATGCCAGCTGAGGATCTGTCCCAGCAGATATTTAGGAGACATTCCCCCAAACCTTCACAACAGCCAAGTGATAGTTATTCAAAATATTAATGAATAGCTGCAAGAAAATGCATTGTATTACTAGACACCATTAAAGAAAGCCGTTGAATTGAGACTGATTTACGAAAATATAAGAAATGAAATCAATGGAATGAATCACAACTGAGTTGAACATTCTCAAGAACTGTTTGTGGACTATGAGGTTCTAGACAATACACTATTTACAACATATAAAAGACCAGGACAATTAGCAACAGACCAGAACTTAAAATCACACTATACTGAACCCAATGAGCATGTCATCTTGTTATCTGTGTATTGATACCTACCCATATATAATAGTACCACACTGAACACACACTCACTCCTATGCCCTACAAAAATCATGCTTCTGAGCTGATCTATCACATTACAACAAGCAAGGTTTTCTATGCATCTACCTGTAAGTGTCTGTAAAAATTCAAATCATTATTTTTAAATATAAAGGTTACTAAATGAAATGTTAATAAAGAAATATGGATCCTTAAGTAGGCTTGAGTGGGGACTTACAGGCATTTCACTACGGTAAGACACAGGATTTATAAGGTTGTATACACATATAAGCTTATATAAAGAGCCTTTTGAAGTATTAACATGCCAAATAATGTGTTTGACCAGAGCTTTTACTCAGTGACTTCAAAACTGAAATGCCTCTTTCAGATGACAAGAACTTCACTGAAACAAGGTCACAGGCCAGAGCATTTTTTCTGTTTATAAATGCCTGAAATATAGGGGGTTCTGTGCTAAGCCGAGTGAGGCCCAGAGCCACAAAGAGTCAGAGCATTTCAAATTCCTTGTAATTGTTTATCTACAGAGTGAACTTCAAATCGTTCCAAGGTTCAGATCACATTAATGGATTTAAACCATGTGATATAAAAACTGGAAATAAAACAAAAACTGTTAAATGAGAAAAAATGAGGAGGTAATATCTTTTATTGGACCAACTTCTGTTGGTGAGAGAGACACGGTTTCACCAACTTCTGTTGGTGAGAGAGACACAGAACTCTTCAAGTCTTTTTCTCTATTAAAGTGAGAATGTGTGTGTTAGTTTATCAGTAGTACTGGCCATTAAAAAACATTAAGAAGCACATAAGAAGAAATTAAGCAGATTTTACTTTATTTGTTTTAAGTAAACAGATTTACTAGATTGTTACTTTAGGAACAGTGCTGAAAAAGCTGCACTAACCCAGTAATACAGCCCTTGGGAGCATTGTGCCTCAGACATCCAGCTGAGTTACAGTTCTTCCTCTTGTTGCTCATGGGAGTTAGTAATTTACTGCTAGCTTATTCTAACAGCAGATCACTGCCCCATCCATGCTGCCTCAGATGATATAGCCAGAAAGTAAAGGTGGAGCTAAGTCTCCATCCATTCCCACACATCCCACTTCTTGCCTTCATGCTCTAGAGAAGGAGCACACAGGCAAGCATCCCAACTTCCTCTTATATTGCCTAAATTGAGGTCCAGTTCATATGGATAGGGGCATAAAGAGGGGTTGTTAGTTCCTGGCATGAGCATCTGTTCCGAGTCACAATCTAGTTCTTTATTAGTCTGAAATAGTCATAGCATATCGTCGGGGCTCCTCTTACACTCTGTCCATGAGAGGTATCAACTTGTGAGTGGTATGGGTGAAAGAGTCAGCTCTGAACAGATCTATGCTATCAGGACCATGAACACAACAATAATGATTTCTGAAGTGCTTCAGAATGATTTACAATGCAATCATCCCCAGCAGCTTCCATTCCATTAATTACCATATCTCCAATATTGCTCTAATCTTCACAAAACAATTTTGACTAACTTTAAGAAGCTAGTCTATATGATTAATAGAATTCCTGGGTACTTTATTTTTGCTTTCCCCTCTTCAGCTGGTCCTTCTCTTAGTAATCTACTCTGAACAGCAGGTTCCTTGCTTCAGCTGCCTGAGTGGGACTAGTCCATTCAGAAGGAGAGGAGGAAAACCAAATACATAAAACCTAAAACCAGTATATTTCGGGCCAAATTTATCTCTGTGGCAAAGGAGTGCAGTGGAATATTATACGAGAACATAGACATATAGATCAGTTTACAAAGGTGGGAAAGTATCATTACATTACTTTCACTGATGAGAAACTGAATCAAGAGGTTCAAGTAATTCACCCCAAATCACAGACTACAAGTGGCAGAGCTAGGAATGTAACTCATGTCTCTGGACCTCTGTCCCATCCACTTGATTATGATGCAGCATGTCTTTTTCCTTCTGAAAGCCTCATGTAGGACAGACCCAAAGCTTTCCATCTAGCATAACACTTAGGGTGACCAGACAGCAAGTGTGAAAAATCGGGGTTGGAGGGGGGTAATAGGAGCCTATATAAGAAAAAGATCAGAAAATCTGGACTGTCCCTATAAAATCAGGACATCTGGTCACCCTAATAACACTGGCTCAAAGGATTGTTCACTTCAGGCCTGATCTAAAACCCGTTCAAGTCAATGGGAGTCTTCCATTCACTTCAATGGATTTTGATTCAGGCCATTTATCATTACGCATACAGTGTGCCTTAACTTTATTTCCAAGTTATCCAATGTAATCATAGATATGTTGCTGCTGTCACAATGTTTTAAATGAGTATGATTACTTTAAAGTATAGGTATTGGTAGGCATGTGGGTAGCAAGCCTGCCACCTACAATTTTTTTTTAAGATTGAGTCATTTAAGTTCAGCAATTGCATGTGAACACTAGCATCATAATTATCCAAAAAGTATCATTACTGGCTCTGTATTCTTGATGTAGCCAATTGTTCTTTTGAATCTATTGGACTTTCAAAACTAGAAGTGATTAGAGTGCTGAAGTTTGACTTCATTGATCACAGCTGGTATTAATCTTGCAAAAATAAGCACAATCTCAAAAGGCTTTATTTGAATTATGTATAAAGATCTAATTCACATTTCTTGGCAAAGCATGAACAATATTTAATCCTATGTAGTTAAGTATGTTCAAAAGCCGCAAAGGCCAAACATCACCTTTTTGTCGTGATTAGATTTCTGAATGCCAAGGGAAATTACTCCAATAGCCCATGTAGAGCAGCACCAAAAGCTTTTCAGTGTACCTGAGACACAGAGCAACTTCAAGGCTAAGTAGTATTGGCATCTGTTTCATTCAATGTAACCTATGAACTGGGAGTTTAAAGATTTAGGGCACGAATTCAACAAAAATCTAAGTCTATGATAAGCACAAAAAATGTCAAGAGAGGGAAAGATTTTGTTTTGTAACCTTGGGACCAGCACAGTTCTGATTCAGCCACATTATTACGCAATCTGTTCCTCATGTGGGGAAAATATTTACTCTGGCTAGGTCCCCACACAAGGGCTTATTGCAAAGGAAACAGTGCTTGGCAGGAAAGTATTTCTTACTACTTTGCTCCATTAAAACAGTTCTCATTTTTTGGCTTCTCTTTTTAACACCCAGTGCAGTCAATTAGTGTGTCAGTTAATTGCTTAAACATACTACAATAAAATTTTACTATGATTGATTCATAAAAATGATACAATCCCCTGTTTATATTAGTATTTTCAGGAAGTAATAAATTAAACTGCATAGATCAAATCAAAGAATGCTAACATTTTCACATTTAGAATGATCACATAGGGGTGATAAATGTCTTTGTTTTATTTTAGCCAATAATACCTCAGTAGTAGTCTTTATTTGGAGATTTTTGATTTTTATGTATGTAAGCAGTTTCTTTGGGATTTTATACCCTATGTGGAAAGAATTCTATTAACTTTTATTCCATGAAAAAGAACACCTATATGATTACAGCTGACCGTATGAAAGTCTGTTCTAGTTCATTGCAGGGCATTGAGCCTATACCTGATACTACTGACTGAGTTATAAAGGAAATTTGGCTAGTAAGTGACAAGTAACAGGTTCCTGGGAAGCAGAAACCTCTGTGCACATTAATGTAAAAAGCAGCTGCAGGCAGCTTAGCACTCTAATGACAAGTGGAACATGCAAGAAACTTTATCTATGACTGTACCTGTTGCTATACAATTCCCTTATTCACCAGAGAGATGGATGAAAATATGGTAAGAGCATTTTTAGCATTAACAAACAGTACAATAGATAAAGTAGCAATAAAACGTACATATTAAGTTACTAAGCATTTTTCATATCGTAAGTTCCTGGAGGATAGGTCTATCAATGGCTATTAGCCATGATGGTCAGGGATGCAACCCTGTCTTCTGGGTGTCCCTAACCTCTGACTGCCAGAAGCTAGAGGTGGATGACAGGGAATGGATTACTTGATAATTTCCCTGTTCTGTTTATTCCCTCTAAAGCACTTGGCATTGGCCACTGTTGGAAGACTGGATATTGAGCTAGATGGATCATGGTCTGACCTCGTATGACTGTTCTTATGTTATTTTCAGTATATGGGCTTTTCCACAATTTTACTGTATATTCTGTAGGATGACAGAACATTATGGCTCTGATCCAAACCCCATTCAAGTCAATGATGAGTGCTTCCATTGGTTTTGATGGTCTTTGGTTTCAGTAAATTGTTTTGGCAAAAAAATATATAATTAGGGCTCTAGCTGCCTTAATTGACCAAATGGATCAAATATCCAAACATCTAGGGGGAAATACAGGCAAATAGTAGAGCTGGTCAGAAATTTTTTGTTGCAATGGCTTCCTGGCAAAAAATGCTCATTTCACAAAAACAACATTCTCTGCAGGAAAGGATCGCTAATTTCTAGCTTGTTCTAGAAAAATAGTCATGGGGATATCAAAGATATTGCATCTCCATGAGAAGCAACATTAATGGAGCACTGTCACAGCTACCAATTTTCATTGCGATTTTTGTTTGAGTAAAAAATGCATCATTAATTAATACTATTCTGTACTGCACTACAGAGTATTAATAAATTACTATGGCAAGTTGTGATGCAATAGAAAATGAGTGGAATATGTTTTTCCTTCATTTGAAGAAATAGGTACATTGAATACCTTTTATTCTTTAGAACTAACTGAAACCCTAATGACAAAGTTAAATGATAATTCTCATGCTACTGCTCCAATTAAAGATGGTAATTTACTAAATAAGCCTTTCTCTCCAATTACAAAATCACAAATTTTTGACCTACAACTTTTTCATCTTCATTTGCACACATGCACATTTTAAAATGGAGACGAGGCTGAATACAATCAATTCATTGAGAGCATCAAAGAGTGCTACACCTCTTAAAAAAAAGAGAGGAAAACCAATAAAACTAGAAAAGTAAATTTATAATCCTGTTAACTATGCTATTATTAATTCAGATGGCAGTTTAGTGGTTTTGAAAAGTTAATGTTACAATCCATGCATGGATGTGTGTAGAGTGTTGGAAAACATTTAACAGAACACATTTCACCATTGTTGCTTATAAGAACAAATTTTACTTTTTTTCATCTGGAATTATTTTTAGAGGTTCCCCATAACAGAAAATATGTTGGATTTTTTTATTCAAAATCTTGGTGCTCATGTATTACAGTGGTTGCGAAGTTGAAATAAAACTTTCTGTGTATAGATAAATACAAAGAGTGTTTACATCATGGCATCAAACTCAGCTTGAACTATTATCAAATAATATCTGTATGCTTAATTCTGACCAAACCTAAATTAGAATTACTGAACTATCTATTTGCCAGAATAGATTCCTTAATTATGATTAAATGAAATTGGTAGATTATTTTGTTTTTAGTAAAATCTTTAGTGGTGTACATATAGAATCATTAGAAAGTTTGAGGCTTCTAAACTAACTATGGATTTTTTCTTTTACTTTTGCAAAGAGCATCACCTATTTTTTCATACTTCATTACTTCAGAAATGTATTATGGTACTGGTTCAGTAAGATGCTTAAACTTATGCCTAACATTATGGCTTTTATCCAAACCAGCTCACTATCTCTAAAACATATGAGTAGAGCTGAGTGAAAATCAGATTTGTGTCCCATCGGAAATTCCAATATTTCATCATTTGTTTTTCCCCCAGTCAAAACAAAAACCTCAAAATATCTACATTTTTCACAGATCAGAAAGTTCCAAAAATTTAGATTTGGCAATGTGGGAACATTCAATTTTTTAAATTAAAACAAAATGTTTTAACATTCATGATTTTGATTTAGTTAGTTGAATGGAATCAAAATGTTTAATTTTGAGTCAGTTTGACATAAAATTACATCTCCCTACGTATGCAGGGTACCTCGTGGGCATTGTAGTTCCGGTGCCTCAGGTCACTATTCTTCCTATGGGACAGACCATATCTCCTACGATGAACTCAGTGTCTTGAGACACGATACACCACATCTCAATTTTCTGGCTGGGAAATTGAAAAATATTGGCAAAACAAAAGTGTTCCTGTGGAAAAATTTGATTTTTTGTCAAAAATTGTTTTGATGGAAAATTCCCAACCTGTTCTAATATTGATACACAAACAACGACCAGTACTAGTGATACCAACAGGGTAGAAAGAAGCAACAGGTGTTTTTGTACCTGAACTTCAACAAAATCCACCATCAGAAAAGGGGAGTAAAAATGGAAATTGTCTCAGGGCTAATCTACACTACCGCGCTACATTGGCACAGCTGCACCGATGCTTCTCTGCCACTGTAGCATGTTTGGTGAAGACATGCTATGCCAATGTGAGCATAATTACTCCACCTCAATGAGAGGTGAAAGCTATGTCGGCAGGAGAGCATCTCCTGCCAACTCAGTGCTGGTGTGAACAGTGCTTAGGTCAATGTAACTTGTGTTGCTCAGGGGCATGGCTTGTTCACACCCCAGAGCGACATAAATTACATTGACTTAAGCAGTAGTATAGACAAACCCTCAGCTATGGGCTCAACAAGGGCCTTGAGAAAGAACGATGAGCATGATTTAATTCCGCTCCTGTTTGCTGTGAACCCTTCCGCCACTCTAGTGCATCCACACTATAGAAAACATCAGAGAGTGAATATGTCCATAATACACAGGAATATCATCAATGGGTAAAGGGCAATTTGGGCACACTGAAACTTCGTTTTATATGATGACATTTGGAACCATCATTGCTTTTAGCATATTCAAGCATGAATGTAAACACAAGGATAGAGAGCAGAGAATGACACTCATAGCCAGCCTGAATATTGAAAGGATTATTTTGAGTCAGTTTGGCATTAAACTTTATCTGCCTCAGGATGCCATAGTACCCCATAGGAGTTGTAGTTCTGGTGCCTCATGTCACTATTCTTCCCCCTAGGCCAGATCATGTCTCCCAGTGTCTTGAGACTCACATGATACACCACATTTTTCATTTTGATGGAAGATTCCCAACCTGTTCTAATATTGATATACAAACAACAGCCAGTACCAGTGATAGCAGCAGGGTAGAAACAAGTAACAGGTATTTTTGTCCCTTTCCTTGGTACAAGTTTTTCATGTTAGCCTCACCTGCTTTAGCAAATCACTACACTCACCACCCTCAGGTCACTGGCAAAATTAGGAGCAAAACAAAAACAGCTGGATTAACACTAGAGGCTGGTAACAAAAGTAGGGGAAAAGCAAGCAAAGAGGGTAGGAAAAGCTGAAGAAAGGTATAAAGAAGGGAGAGATATGGCAAAGATATGGGGAGGGGGAATACTGTGGAGTGGGGAAGACCATTTTTCATATGTAAAGGTTAATTTGTCTAACTACTAACCATTCATTGGCTACATTCTTAGACTACTCTCCTCCCTCAGCTGGTCCCTCACACATTCCAACGGAACACATTTTACATTTTCTCTCAAAACTATATTTGTTATAGGTCTGACTCAAAGTCCAAGTGAAATAAATGGGGTCTTTCCATTGACTTCAATAAATGTTGGATCTGATTGGGGTTTTTGGGGGAGAGGGGGGGTGGGGAGGAAAGACAAAGAAGAAATGGATGACAGTTTAGAAATTAAAAATGAAGCAAACATTAAAAGGTAGAGTATATTCATTAAAGTATGTATTTTTTGGAGAGTAAGTAGAAGGTCATGGTTATGTGAGCGAGTGCATAGGGAGTGCTCTGCTAAGGCTCTGTTTCAAAAACAAGAGAGAGTGTGCCAGTTATTTTTCTGTTAACACTCCAGGAAGAATGATCCAAGACTGTATGAAAGTGGCTATAGGGAATTGTTTTCTGTATTTGGAAATGTTTGGAAAATCTTAATGTTTTCACAGTACGACTGACTTTTCAGCTTGTCACTTTGAGAGGTTTTTCCGTCTGCCTCTTCCTGGATTATATATTAACAAATAGTATTCAAGAAATGTTGCTAAGTGAGGGATTTGTTATTTTCCTATTAGGCTGGGAGAGAAAGGGGATCAAAGCCAAGTCATAGGGGCTCCTCTGCCTCTATACACTCCCAAAGCACTGTTCAAAGTTAGGAGTCCAGAGGATCCATTTGGACTCAAAGAAAAATCCTCAGTCCCATTCACAGCTCTGGAAGGTATAAAAATAGCATTGTGCCAACAACTGAAAGGTATGAAAATTAGAGTGGCTACCATGAAGCAGTAGGCAATATACAGTGTAGATCCTGCACTGTCAGCTTTAACTAACAGCGATAGGAAGGGGAGTGTTGATCAAAGAGAGCAATGTTTTAGCTTGATGGAGTTTTCAAAGAACACAGCCTGACAGTGACAGAGTGGTTACCTACATAGGGGCGATTCCCTACTCAGGTGAATGAAAGAGATAAAAAGAAGAAGGAAAGGATACAATACAGGAATGAATCAGAGCTTTTGTGTGGAATGTTGGGAACTCATTGTGCTTCAGTGTTCAAAATGGAAATGGTGTTTTGTTTATCACCTTGGCCCCAGGCTCCCTTTTGCACACAGACTGCTGTCAGCTGAAAAGCATAGTGAACTCAAGCAAATTCATAATGGACCTGTTCCAGAGCCCATTAAAGACAATGACCTCACCACAGCTTAAGAGGTGGTGGGGGGGCTGTAGTCTGGCTTGCTGGAAAAAGTGTGTGCGAGAACCAGGGAGTGACTTTCTGCTGAAGCTGAAGACCAGGTGAGCATAGGGACGCTGACCTATCCTCCCCCCCCCCCACCCAGGTGACCCGAAGACGGGCAGGAGGGTGGCGGAAGGACTACATAGGTCCATGCTGGTGCAAGAAAAGCCTTCTTTTACCTGGATCAGACCGAGCAGACCCCACCCTCCCAACCATGGAAGTGGTGAAATACAAGAAATGCTGTGGGGCACTATGCTAGTTATTCCTTTCATGGGGGACTGGGAAGGCATTTTCCCTCACCGCCAGATTGGCCAAGGCAAAGTGGTTTGGGTTTTTTGGTTTTTTTTTTACTTCCCCACAGTGGATCCAGGGGGGGCTTAACTGAGGTGAATTTGAAATGGGAGTTAGGGTAGGATGTCGCAGCTCATTATGTAAATGTTGGGTGAATGTCCAGTGCAGGTACTCCATAGGGAAGGGATACAGTGATCAGATAAAATGGATTGGTAAAAGATTTTAAGGAGGTATTCTTTAAAGGAATGAAAATGGGGGGTTGGGGCTCTTATGATTGGTATGACAGTGAGCCAACTCCCCTTAATTTACACAGTCCCCTTCACCCTCATTTGAGGTGGGAGAGAGGTCCCAGCAATGGGTTGGCTGGGGACCAGGATGGTTAAGGTGGAGGGCTGATAGAAGCCCCCTGGGTATATATGGAAATGATTTTGAAATTACCTGCACAGTACACTTTTATCTGCCAAGTACTCCCAGACATTTAAGAATAAAGTTGTGACCTAATTGAACCACAGCCAGTTTCTCCTGTCCTTCCAGCGTAGTAGAAAACACAGTTCTTCCATTGATGTAATTAGGTTTCAGATCAGACCCAATCTTCACCCAGAAATAGCAAACTGTAAAGGTTCTGACTCCAATTCTTTATCTTAAACGTCCCCCAACATATAATAGCCCATAACAAATGTGCAGTATTGTATCTCATACCACTTTATAAATGCCTAATAATCACAAATAGTGATCCAAAATATTTAACTGTTAGTACTTTGTGACCCATTCCCCATCCATGCATCATGTCTTACTAAAGCTTCCTAACAGATCAGACCCCACCCATAATCAAGGGGAAACTTTAGCTGATTATTTCCTTTCTTCTGTACTGTATGATTGTGAAAGCAACTTGAAAGCAGTAGATAGAACCAAAGGAAAAAAATGTTTTTTCCAGACATGGCATAGGCAACTCAGCCAAGACGCTGTGGATTTAACACCCTTACATTGGAATTTATTAGAATCAAAACAGATGTGGCATTGTTATACCTCACTAAACTCTGCATAATTTACTAGAATTGCAAAGTGGTTTTTTTTATGAGTATGACAATGCCAAATGCTTTGCAGATGCTCAGATAGCTGCACTGGAGAAACAAAAAGCAATATTTATTTGGAGAATTTGATGAAAATATGGAGAATAATCTTGTATCTGTTTCTTTCTTAAAGTCAAGAAGAGTGGAAGAAAGGATTTTATATATGTATATATAGAGAGAGAGTGAGTTCAAACTGACTTAAGAAAAGACAAGGTGAGTAAGACCAAAGAAAAAGATAAAAATTTTGAAAAGTAATTTCTATAGGTGCAGCTCCAGCAGTCAGATTAATATATTTTCTCCTTTTCCTGCCCCCCATTTTTTTCCAGGTGTTCCTCCACATCCCCTTCAGGGCTCTGAAGGTTCTTTTTCTCTCCTCCTCTTTGCCCTCCACCCTTTAGACCACCCTTCATCCCATATTCAGTGGCCCACATCAGAGCCATCACCTTTCTGGCTGAGAAGGTACCTTTTGAAGTCTCTCAACTTCATTTTTCAATCCGTTGTAAGTATTGTTACTAAGCTGTTCCTTCACCACAATGAATGACTGTCCTTCTACAGCACTTACAAGTATGGCTGGGTGAAATGTTTCTGCTGAAACTTTTCTCTAACAAAAAATGCAGATTTGGTGACAATAAATTTGTCTTTTTTGTGAGATTGTTTCAGTCAAAAATAAACAAAATAAAAATCTCTAAACCAAATCAAAGCAACTCCCTACAAAGCAACACCTCCAAATCTGAACATGTTGACTTTTTTAAATGAAATGTTTCAATATTTCCATTCAAAATGATTTTTCTTTCCAAAATTTCCTTTAACTTTATTGAAAAATCCCCTAGCAAAACAGTTTAAAATGGTCAAAAGTAAAATGTTGCATTTAGAAAATATTGAAACAGAATGTTTTATTTGACTCAATTATTTTCCCCTAATTTTCCGAATTGCCATCGAACTGAAAAACCTGTTGTTCGCACAGCTCTGCTAATAAGCCATTAATATCCTATGGAATGAGCTGTTTAAGTTACTATTATATTTTAGACAGAAAACATGATGCTAGGGATGAGAAATATGAAACTTTGGAAAGAGGAATGGGAGAGTCTATAGGAGAAAAAGTGTATAACTGGAGGAGGAGTAAGATGTTCTGTTGTGATGGTAGTGATGGATTATGTTTTCATTTTGCAAATTCAATGGGTTTACAGTTATGAACAGCAGGAACAAATAAACACTTTTATAGGCTCACTGGGACCATGATCCTTTATGTCATAAAACTCATAGAAACAGATACTGTAATTTTACCAGTATCATTCTGAATAAAGGAGAAATTATTATTAAGTATCAACCTACTATAAAACTGTTCTTTAAACGCTGTTCTTCTTGGAAGTATTTTGGAGTCTCCCATTAAAGACTGTTATACATATTGCTGATTGTAAAAAATGGACTCGATTCTTTGCACTGATTGAGTTCCGTTTAAAGCCACTTTTGCACTCCCCTCAGTCCTGGGAGCAGCCGGAGACAGATTCAGCTCCCCAGTGTAAGTTAGTACAACGACCGGGCTGCTTTAACATATTCCAATTGCAATGGCCCCATAGAAGCCATTCTTCCAATGCAGGATCACTAGAATGCAAGGGATTCCACTGAAGCCCCTTTCAAAGCTGACATTCCCAACCCACTATCGTGCATACTGCAGAGGCTAGGTGAGGATTCTCTTAAACAAGAAGAATCCACAGCTGCCTTGTTAGGCAGCTCCCATGGTGCCAAGGACTTTGACCAGGGACTGAGAATCTGGCCCAGTATATTGAAATTTTCTCTCTCCTGAAAATTATCAAACATTTACAGAACATTCATTCAAATAGTTTTTTGTAAGGTTTATTTCTTCTCCCTTTAAGAATTAAAAGTGGGTTTTTGTTACTTTCTAAATTCTTCTCTTCATACAGACAATCTCATTCTACAAGAAAAGGAAATTAAAAACACTAAACCCTAAGGTTCTCTCTAATTGTATTTTGTATTGAAAGTAGTTTGACCTTGTGCCTTGGCACTGTGTGTATCAAGCAGCTGATAAATATTCTTACCCTTTTCAATCCGCCTTCCTGGAAGAGTAATCTAACATAGAGGGAGGCTTTGGGGGAGAAGGCCTGAATTTGATCGAAGGATCATAGCAGCTGACATTAAATTCAAAATCATTTCCCTTCTAAAGGGAATTGGAAAACTCATCGTGTAACTATTTGTTTTCAAAACAAAGTGTATATGTATGTATGTATTAACTGGGATCAAACCCACTGAATTCTACAGACTCATATCAGTGTTGAATTAGTATGTGATCAGACTTGGGGTCCCATTCTTACATTGACACAAGTCTGATTTATGTGAATGGAGTTTATGCAAACGTGTTGAAGGGAGGAGATATTCTGACCCCGTTTTCAGTGGCTTAAGTTAGGAGTAACTTCAATAAGGTGAATGAATTTAGAGAGCTGTAAGAGAGATCAGGCCGCTTGAGTTTAGAATAAAACAGGTTATAAAATATAGTTAGTCGGTGTCTGGTCTTTGGCTATGTAAGACAAAGATTGACCACCACAGCCAGATCCTCAGCTAGTGTAAATTCACAGCTCCATTGAATTCAATAGAGTTCATGAAAATTTACACTGGCTGAGGATGTGGTCCCAGATATTTCTTCTTTGAAAAAAAGAGTTTTAACTTCTATTTTGACTGGGAAATACAGTTTACTCATTATAGCTCTCCAAAGGCAATGATAATGGTTAGCTTCAAGGCTTGGGGAGAGGATACTGATAGCAACAGGAAAACAAAGCCAGATGTTCAACCTTACACTCCCTTTCAGTTTTGGATAAAAATTAAAAAGGGAGTGAACAGTAAGAACTTTTGAATTCACTGGTAGGAGAAAGATTCATCTTATTTGATGTCACAGGACAAGTGTGCCCCTTCCCCTCTTGGGGCAGGGTAATTACTTCCCCATGATCACATTCTTACAACCATCCCTTGTCTTGGGGTAGTGTGGTCTAGCAGTAAAAGTCAATATGGCTGCTCTCTCTCTCTCAAGGTTGTGTGGCCCAATGGCCAGAGTCAGGGTGATGGCCTCTTCTCACAGGGTTGTGGAACCCAATGGCCCGAGTCAATATGGCTTCCTGGTTTGGCCGGGATGTATCGCCTAGTGGTCAGACTCGGTGTGGCCACCTGGCTCAGCAAGGTGATATGGCCTAGCAGCAAGAGTCAGTAGGGCCGCCCTCTCTCAGGGCTGCTTGCAGGGCTGCATGGCCCAATGACCAGAGTCAGTTAGGTCGCCCTATCTTGGGGCTGCGTGGCCTAGTGGCCAGAGTCGGTATAACTGCCTCTTCCATGGGACTGCATGGCCTAGTGGCCTGTCAGGGAAGTGGGCTGCCACCCGGGGTGGGTGTTGGCTGGGTAGGGGGACCCAGGCCCTCCCTGCTCCACTGGGTTACAGCTCAGTCAGTGGCATGTATGCCCACCACTGGGTCAGCGGGGAATCCACCTGAAACATGCTTATCCCACTCAGCACCACAACTAGTCTCCTTGAGCTACTTCCTCCCCAGTTCCTGATGCCGTGGTCCTGGCATCTCTGGGGTCTCTGGGCTGCTCAGTCAGTGCGGCTCCCAACAGCTCTGCCACTCCTTGGGCATCCGCCGGAGTCTCAGCATCCCCAGCTTCTGCTGTTTGGGGCTTCTGCGGTTCCTGGGCTGGAGCTCACAATCTGTGTCCTCTCTCTTCAGTGGTCAGCCCTGAATGAG
Organism: Chelydra serpentina; assembly: GCA_037349315.1. Lineage (NCBI taxonomy): Eukaryota > Metazoa > Chordata > Testudines > Chelydridae > Chelydra > Chelydra serpentina. Next base: position 39,489,412 of record JBAIAC010000042.1, read on the forward strand.
CTGAGTTGCTCCCTTTTATACCTAGTCTCCAGCCAGAGCATGCCCAACAGGGCCACAGGAGTGTGGCCTACTTGGCCCAGAGAGTGGCGTTAATCCTCTCAGAACCAGTGCGGGGAAAGGGCGCTCCATTACAGTGGCCATATGTTTTTCTTGTGAAATGACTTCACTCACGATTATAGGAAAGCTTTCCACAAAGTAATTGTAGCAGCTTGAAAGGCAAAATTCAGTATTATTATTATTACGGCTCGATGTCTAGTTGGCAGCCTGTATCAAGCAGAGTGCCCCAGGGGTTGGTCCTGAGGCCGGTTTTGTTCAACATCTTTATTAATGATCTGGATGATGGGATGAATTGCACCCTCAGCAAGTTTGCAGATTAAACTAAGATGGGGACAGAGGTAAATACGCTGGAGGGTAGGGATAAGGTCCAGAGTGACCTAGAAAAATTGGAGGATTGGGCCAAAAGAAATCTGATGAGGTTCAACAAGGACAAATGCAGAGTCCTGGACTTAGGAAGGAAGAATCCCATGCACAACTACAGGCTGGGGACCGACTGGCTAAGCAGCAGTTCTGCAGAAAAGGACCTGGAGATTACAGTGGACGAGAAGCTGGATATGAGTCAGAAGTGTGCCCTTGTTGGCAAGAAGGCCAATGGCATATTGGACTGTATTAGTAGGAGCATTGACAGCAGATCGAGGGAAGTGATTATTCCCCTCTATTCAGCACTGACGAGGCCACACCTGGAGTATTGTGTCCAGTTTTGGTCCCCCCATTACAGAAGGGATGTGGACAAATTAGAGAGAGTCCAGCAGAGGGCAACAAATATTATTAGGGGGCTTGGGCACATGACTTAACGAGAAGCTGAGGGAACTGGGGTTTAGTCTGCCGAAGAGAAGAATGAGGGGGGATTTGATAGCAGCCTTCAACTATCTGAAGGGGGGTTCCAAAGAGGATGGAGCTCGGCTTTTCTCAGTGGTTGCAGATGACAGAACAGGAAGCAATGGTTTCAAGTTGCAGTGGGGGAGGTCCTAGGTTGGATATTAGAAAACACTATTTCACTAGGAGGGTGGTGAAGCACTGCAATGGGTTACCTAGGGCAGTGGTCTCTGAAGTGGAGTGCGTGCACCTCAGCGGGTGCGCAAGATGACCCCTGGGGGTGCGTGGCAGGAGGAGCGCCGCTGGCACGCTGGCGGCAGCTCTTCTACATAGCAGCTCTTCCCCTTTTTTTTCCTTCGGCGGCATGCCTGTGGCAAAAAAATTTTTCCTGGGAGTGTGTGATAAAAAAAAGTTTGAAGACCACTGACCTAGGGACGTGGTGGAATCTCCATCCTTAGAGGTTTTTAAGGTCCGGCTTGACAAAGCCCTGATTGGGATGATTTAGTTGGTGTTGGTCCTGCTTTGAGCAGGGAATTGGACTAGATGACCTCCTGAGGTCTCCTCCAACCCTAATATTCTATGATTCTATAACACGGAAGAGAAATCAACAAAGAAAAGAAAATATTGTTGGCTGCATTATGCATTATTACGAGAATAACAACTGTGAAAATAATACACTTTTAGATTTAAAAAATCTGCTGTGCGTGTCCTTTATGTTGAGGGGGGAAAGATAGAATGGTTTCATAGGAAAAAGAGACAGAAAGGTAGGAAATAAAAGTTGAAGTGAAACATGGGGGGAGGGATAGCTCAGTGGTTTGAGCATTGGCCTGCTAAACCCAGGGTTGTGAGTTCAATCCTTGAGGGGGCCATTTAGGGATCTGGGGCAAAAATCTGTCAGGGGACAGTACTTGGTCCTGCTAGTGAAGGCAGGGGACTGGACTCGATGACCTTTCAAGGTCCTTCCAGTTCTAGGAGATTGGCATATCTCCATTTATATATATATTTTTTTTATATGTGGATATATTTTGTAAAGAAAACTAGAACAAAGTACTGTCCTGTAATAAGGACTTAAATCTAGGAGAAATGACTTCCCTTTTCCCCACACCACTCTAAACTCCTCCAAATATAACCCCTTTTAGTTAATGTTTTGTCAGTAATACATAATTATGTGTCAATGTTCAGGAATCTTGCTTGAAAACTAAGAGATCCTATTTTGAGATACAGAACTATGCATCACCCCATATCTTGTAAGAGCTGTTGCTGAGCAGGACACATAGCATTCACATAGAAAATATTGACTAAAAGTTACATTTTATTCCCCACTTTTTTTTTATCTTATGCCCTTTCATTCCTTATGGATGTATTTGGCCAGGGTAAAAACTAGCCGTAACTACTTGTATTTGGCAAGGCAATCGTCATTTTTATGTGATTTCTCTTTGTAATTGAGTGAATGCACTAGCTCCATGCTATTCACCCAAAAAGGAACCTGAAACATATCTTGTTAGAGGGGCTTATTCCTTCACCCACTTACTTCCCTGATCCTTCTCGTATGAACAGAGAGCAACAATACCTGAAGTCCGAAGGTGCAAACAATTCAATCTTTATTGGGGTGAACTTCCAGCAAGCAATGATTCCAATTTCCTTCTTTAGTGTTCCCCAGCTCTGATGCCACGGAGCCTTGCCTGTGTCCCTGTTCCCATTCCCACCCCCCCGCTAGCAAAACATGATTCCAATTCCCCCACTCACATTCCCTGTTCCCAACCCCCCCCCCCCGCCCTTACTTCCTGACTGACTGCAGACTATATAGTAAAACTTGAGTTCTGCTTAGCTATACCTTAACCAAACATTTTACTGAAATTTAACTAACCAGTCCTAACATATTGTAACATGATTTAACCAATTCACTGGTCTACAATCTTTGAGAAGTCGTCTGCTTCAGAGGTAAAATGTGCTATTTAGTACGTATTTTGATGTGCTGAATTCAAATATGACAATTAAAATAACTGGCTACTGTTTCTAAGATATTTAAGGTTTTTTTACATTTTATGTCTATGTATATTGTGTAGATAGTAGAGTTTTAATAATAAATTGTAAACCTAGGTCTTTTCATGTGTTTATGGTTGCTTTACATGATACTATTTCACCTGTCCTGTTTATGTAACACTTTAAAAATCAGCAAAGGAGTTATATAAATAAAATTTACTATGAAACAAAAGGCAAAAAACTATTATGTACATAGTTTAGTCCTATTCAGTGTCTACTCGGTGCTTCTTTGCTTGTCTCTTGTATTCATTAAATGGAGCATCTCTTGTCACTGTCCAGCAATAGTCTGCAAGCATTGATGGGCTCCATTTGCCCTGATAGCGTTTCTCCATTGTTGCAATGTCCTGGTGAAATCGCTCGCCGTGCTCATCGCTCACTGCTCCGCAGTTCGGTGGAAAAAAATCTAGATGAGAGTGCAAAAAATGTATCTTTAGTGACATGTTGCAACCAAGGCTTTTGTATGCCTTGAGGAGGTTTTCCACCAACAACCTGTAGTTGTCTGCCTTGTTGTTTCCGAGAAAATGTATTGCCACTAACTGGAAGGCTTTCCATGCCTTTTTCCCCTTGCCACACAGTGCATGGTCAAAAGCATCATCTCGAAGAAGTTCACGAATCTGAGGACTAACAAAGACACCTTCCTTTATCTTAGCTTCACTTAACCTTGGAGATTTTCCACGGAGGTACTTGAAAGCTGCTTGTGTTTTGTCAATGGCCTTGACAAAGTTCTTCATCAGACCCAGCTTGATGTGTAAGGGTGGTAACAAAATCTTCCTTGAGTCAACAAGTGGTGGATGCTGAACACTTTTCCTCCCAGGCTCCAATGACTGTCGGAGTGGCCAATCTTTCTTGATGTAGTGGGAATCTCTTGCACGACTATCCCATTCACATAGAAAACAGCAGTACTTTGTGTAACCAGTCTGCAGAGCAAGCAAGAGAGCAACAACCTTCAAATCGCCACAAAGCTGCCACTGATGTTGGTCATAGTTTATGCACCTCAAAAGTTGTTTCATGTTGTCATAGGTTTCCTTCATATGGACTGCATGACCAACTGGAATTGATGGCAAAACATTGCCATTATGCAGTAAAACAGCTTTAAGACTCGTCTTTGATGAATCAATGAACAGTCTCCACTCATCTGGATCGTGAACGATGTTGAGGGCTGCCATCACACCATCGATGTTGTTGCAGGCTACAAGATCACCTTCCATGAAGAAGAATGGGACAAGATCCTTTTGACGGACATGGAAACCCTAACATCACCTGCCAGGAGATTCCACTGCTGTAGTCTGGAGCCCAAAAGCTCTGCCTTACTCTTGGGTAGTTCCAAATCCCTGACAAGGTCATTCAGTTCACCTTGTGTTCTGAGGTGTGGTTCAGAGGAGCAGGATGGGAGAAAATGTGGGTCCTGTGACATTGATGGTTCAGGACCAGAAGTTTCATCCTCTTCCTCTTCCTCTTCCTTGTCTGACTCAAGTGAGAATGATTCTGGTGCATCAGGAACCGGCAGTCCTTCTCCGTGGGGTACTGTGCGTATAGCTGATGGAATGTTTGGATAATGCACAGTCCACTTTTTCTTCTTTGACACACCTTTCCCAACCGGAGGCACCATGCAGAAGTAACACTTGCTGGTATGATCTGTTGGCTCTCTCCAAATCATTGGCACTGCAAAAGGCATAGATTTCCTTTTCCTGTTCAACCACTGGCGAAGATTTGTTGCACAAGTGTTGCAGCATATGTGTGGGGCCCACCTCTTGTCCTGATCTCCAATTTTGCAGCCAAAATAAAGGTGATAGGCTTTCTTAACCATAGTGAATCATAGAATATCAGGGTTGGAAGGGACCTTAGGAGGTCATCTAGTCCAACCCCCTGCTCAAAGCAGGACCAATCCCCAATTTTTGCCCCATATCCCTAAATGGCCCCCTCAAGGATTGAACTCACAACCCTGGGTTTAGCAGGCCAATGCTCAAACCACTGAGCTATCCCTCCCCCCCATTAGTAAATAGTGGTTATACTGCGCTTTTGTGATGCAAAAGTCACTTCACCACAAACATAGCAGAAGTTATCTGCATTGTTCATACAAGTACGAGGCATCTCTGCTCGCTTTGGCTAAACAGAAATGTGTCCCTTTGCAAAATCAAACACTGACAAATAAGAGAGCACGACAGTATATGATTTCTACAGCTGACATAGGGCAATTTGTTCAGCAGAGTGATGTAAGCTTCGTTATGATTGCATCATCCATGACTTCTAGGAATAACATGATGCAATTCATATAATGTATGACGCAATACCAGCTTCAGATTGCATCATTCATTGTTTTGCCTAAAAGCAAGTATTGTCCAAACCCAGTCATAGATTTATTCATAGATCCAGTCAAAGATGTATTTTAGTCATTTCTGGTTTAAATTGAGATCCCTTCCCTTTATAACTCACTTATCCTCCACCATTCCCAAGTCAAGGGTCGTGTATACTGACCCAAGAGCATGTCTTGAAAACTAGAGCCAATCAACAATTTTAAGCATCATTTTCGTTCTCAGTGACCCAGAATTAGTAAAGTTTGACTACATTTATTTCAGAAGCATTTTGGCTGTAGAGCAGTGTTATATCCCACCACCTTAATTAGTTTACACACAGCAAAATTAATTATACAGCAAACAGAAACAATCATAGAATCAGACAGATTATACAGACAAACAATAGTGAAATTTTCAGGGTGAAAGTAGATTTGGTGACTTACCGATACGGGAGACTTACCACTGCTGGGAGCCCCAGCCCTTTAAATTGCCGCCTGGGGTAGCCAGCCGCCCCGGAACGGCACACCGGCCCTTGCCAGTACACCGTGCCGAGGTGTACCGGCTTACTTTCACCTCTGGAAATGGGGACAACCGTGATAGAAGGACAAAGAAATGAGGATTTCACATCTCAGCTATTGATAAGTCAGTTCTTGCCAGACACGATGCTATCAAACTACATTTCCTTTAAATCTTCTAGGCTCTTCCCTTTCTCTGGAGGTGATGGGCATTATCAGGACAGGATTGTATTCCTAACAGCCCAATAGCACCTTATTTCAATGTGACTAGTTTGGAATGTAAGGATGTGACCATACACTTTCCAGCTTATGGCTGCCTCTGTTGTTTAGCCAAAGATCTTAGCCTAACAACAGGGCCTCAGACTGTCACAGTAAGAGAAGGCCCATAAACAGGAAGACTGATTTTGATTCTCTCTTTTATACCTCTATAACTAGCTAAGTGATAAGAATACACCTAAATTCTTAAAGTATAGGCCTTTACAGACAGGCCTGAATATTTATATCCTAACACATCTGTATACAGTGTGAGAGTGTGGATAGGAATGATTGGCTCTGTCATCAAATGAAAAGGATTCAAGTATGGGCAGAAAGGAATCCCTTTCTTTTCATGGAAAAATTGATTGTACACTAGAAATTGTCCCAGAGATGGTCCAAAGCCAACACTTTAAATCTCCACAAAATTTGGGGGTAAAGAGGAGTTTGGAATTCAGCCCATGGATTTTCATTCCACACTGTATCCAAAAGTAGAAGTGTACAGCTAACTGCAAGGTGGAACAGATTGTTTAGCATAAGTAGTTAGCACATATTGTAAGGGACCATTCAAGATAGTGTGGCCCATTAACATCTCTGTAGTCATAGGACAAAATTAGTGCTAGCTACTTATGCTAAACAATCTGTTCCACCTTGCATTTTGCTTTGATGCTGGGAGTTCCTTTCCCAGACCTGAAGAAGAGCTCTGTGTGGCTTGAAAGCTTGTCTCTCTCACCAACAGAAGTTGATCCAATGAAAGATATTACCTCACCCACCCTGTCTCTCTTGTTATGCCAGGGCATTCAAACAGAAGGATGACAGGTTTCAGAGGGGTACCATGTTAGTCTGTATCAGCAAAAACAATGAGGAATCCTTGTGGCACCTTAGAGACTAACAAATTTATTTGGGCATAAGCTTTTGTGGGCTAAAACCCACTTCATCGGATGCATGGAGTGAAAAATATATTAGGCAAGTATATATATTACAGCATATGAAAAGCTGGGAGTTGCCTTGCCAAGTGTGGGATCAGTGCTAACGAGGCCAATTCAATCAAGGTGGAAATGGCCTATTCCCAACAGTTGACAAGAAGGGGTGAATATCAACAGAGGGAAACTTATTACTTTTTGTAGTGACCCAGCCACTCCCAGTCTTTATTTGGGCCTAATTTGATGGTGTCAATTTTGCAAATTAATTTCAGTTTTGCAGTTTCTCATTGAAGTCTGTTTTTGAAGTTTTTTGTTGAAGAATGGCCAGTTTTAAGTCTTTTATCGAGTGTTCAGGGAGGTTGAAGTGCTCTCCTACTGGTTTTTGAATGTTACAATTCTTGATGTCTTATTTGTATCCATTTATTCTTTTGCATAGAGACTTTCTGGTTTGGCCAATGTAAATGGCAGAGGGGTATTGCTGGCACATGATAGCATATATCACATTTTGCTTTGATGCTGGGAGTTCCTTTCCCAGACCTGAAGAAGAGCTCTGTGAGGTGAACAAGCCCCTGATGGTGTCACTGATGTGGTTAGGTCCTATGATGGTGTCCCTTGAATAGATATGCAGACAGAGCTGGCAATGGGGTTTGTTGCAGGGATTAGTTCCTGGGTTAGTGTTTCTGTTGTGTGGTGTGTAGTTGCTGGTGAGTATTTGCTTCAGGTTGGGGGCTGTCTATAAGCGAGGACTGGCATGTCTCCCAAGGTCTGTGAGAATGAGGGATCGTCCTTCAGAATAGGTTGTAGATCCTTGATGATGCTCTGGAGAGGTGTTAGACGGGGGCTGAAGGTGACGGCTAGTGGCATTCTGTTACTTTCTTTGTTGGGCCTGTCCTGTAGTAGGTGACTTCTGGGTGCCCTTCTGGCTTTGTCAATCTGTTTCTTCACTTCCCCAGGTGGGTATTGTAGTTTTAAGAATGCTTGATAGAGATCCTGTAAGTGTTTGTCTCTGTCTGAGAGATTGGAGCAAATGCAGTTATATCTTAAGACTTGGCTGTAGACAATGGATTGTGTGATGTGGCCTGGATGAAAGCTGGAGGCATGAAGATAAGTATAGTGGTCAGTAGGTTTCCAGTATAGGGTGGTGTTTATGTGACCATCACATATTTGCACTGTAGTGTCCAGGGAGTGGATCTCTTGTGTGGACTGGTCCAGGCTGAGGTTGATGGTTGGGTGGAAATTGTTGAAATCCTGGTGGAATTCCTCAAGGTCCTCCTTCCCATGGGTCCAGATGATGATGATGTCAATGTAGCGCAAGCAAAGTAGGGTCGCTAGGGGACGAGAGCTGAGGAAGCGTTGTTCTAAATCAGCCATAAAAATGTTGGCATACTTTGGGGCCATGTGGGTACCCATAGCAGTGCCGCTGACTTGAAGGTATAAATTGTCTCCAAATCTGAAATAGTTGTGGGTGAGAACAAAGTCACAAAGCTTAACCAGTAGGTCTGCCATGACATTATCGGGCATACTGTTCCTGACAGCTTGTAGTCCATCTTTGTGTGGAATGTTGGTGTAGAGAGCGTCTACATCCATAGTGGCTAGGATGGTGTTTTCTGGAAGATCACCAATGGATTGTAGTTTCCGCAAGAAGTCAGTGGTGTCTCAAAGATAGCGGGGAGTACTGGTAGCATAGGGCCTGAGGAGAGTCCACATAGCCAGACAATCCTGCAGGTGCCAGTGCCTGAGATGATGAGGCATCCAGGATTCCCAGGTTTATGGATCTTGGGTAGCAGATAGAATACCCCTGGTCGGGGCTCTAGTGGTGTCTCTGTGTGGATTTGTTCTTTTGCTTCAAAGAATGACACACAGGGGGAAGATGGAAGGAAGGAAGGAAGGAAGAGCAAAGAGCTGAGGGGGCTTATATAAGCATCTATAGTTTTGGGCCCTTATCCAAAGAAAATGCTTTAGAGTGCTCTCATTGTTAGTGTATATGGTAGAAACATATAATGTTATTTTCCCACTTAACTTAAACAGACATGACTTTATAAGGGATACAAACATCAGAGCTTTATCTGAATCACTTTTATTCTTTTAATTCTAAAACCATCACCCACAAAAGCCATCGGGAGGTGGGGCTAAGTACGGGGCTGCTTCCTTTCCTTCCATCATCCCCTTACCAGACCTGCCAGTAGCTACCTTCAAGCACCAAATCACAATGGCTCCCACCTCCAACATCCATATGACCAGGCCAAGTAGGGATAGCTTCATGGCAGCCTATGAAAGGCCTTCATCTATAGACACCCTCCACAACCATCATCAACAGCAGCAACCTACGGGCCACAAGGTTAAGTGCAAAACCTGCTAGCCCTCTAAACTCACAAGCAGCTAATTGAAGAAAATAGGTCTTAGCTGCTCTAACTTTCTATTAATCTATGTGGCCAGGGCCAATGTGAGGAAGCATCCAGGATGGCCTACGCAAGGTCTCCTGTCAACACAGCGCTGTCTACACAGAGGGTTAGGTCGGTATAGCTATGTGGTTCACAGGTGGTGGTTTTTCACATCCCTGAGGGATGTAATTATACCTACAGGTCTGTAGTGTAGATCTGACCTTAGTAAGGCACAGAGGTGAGGGTCGGGGGGTCTGTTTACAGCTGTGCTACAGATTTGTTGTGTAACCTTTGTGTGCCTCACATCTCCATCTGTAAAAGGGAGCTAATACTTCCCTAGCTCACAAGGGTGAAGAGTGTAAAAGTTAATTCCTTAATGTTTGTAAAATGCTTTGAGATCTATTGTATTAATTTAGATGGAATAAAAGGGCCCAAAGAGTCAAAGGTGTTAACATGGTTCTGACTGTCCAACATTAAACAGTTGTAAACAAGATTTGAGTCCTCAGCCTGTTTACTGCCATGGCGCAAACACCATTACAAATCATTTAAAGTGTTTATTGAAGATATAGAAAAGAGGAAAAAACAGCTAAAGCATTTTAAATGTAAAGTATTAAGTAAGGTTTTTATTTTACCAACATTCCTTGTTCCCTTTAACTTTGGCTGTAGAGAGTATTTAGAAGGGGGGAAAAAAACCTTGTTTGACCTTCTCTTAGGTTATTTCAAAAACGGTAATAACTGTCCCATTGGGGAAAAGAAAAAAAGTTAGTTGAGATGGGCTGGAGCTGTTGTAATTGTTGTTGTTGAAGACTGATACCACTTCCTAGAAGACAAAACACGCACAAAAGAGGGAGAGAAAAGAACAACAAGGACAGAAAATGCAACTTCTGTCTCAGAAGCAGCCTGAATGCAAGAAAAACATGGGCTGAGAACACATTCTTATCAGCCACTCTGAGGCCTGGAAAGCATGTACCAGCATTGGATTGTTTAGGGCATTATATTTAGCTGCCTCTTTCCAATTACGTGTTGCAAAATATTGGCTGGCTAAGACAGACTGTTGTTAGACAGAAGGAAAAAAATGTAGAGGGATAGGAAAGAGAAGACACAGATAGGGAAGGAAAAGAAAAAACACAAGGAGGGCTGTGTGACAGTTTCACATCCCAGGTGGTGGCTGGGATTTAACCGGAGCTGGTAGAGGTGGCAATGTCATCTGGGTCCCTCTCTCTGGCCAGGTCTGGTCAGGACATCTCTCAGTGTCATGATGATGAAGGCCCGGGGCCCCAGGAAATCATAGGAGTGTGAGCCATGATGGTGAAACTTGCTCCAATAGCCTATTTTTCTCCCTAAATTTTTCTTCTTTAAGGATCCCCATAGGAGTGATGGGTGGAATAGCCTGTCCTCTCATTATTTTGTCCACCAATTAGACCTAGTTTCTGACAGACCAGTTTTGGTTCACTGATTTCCAGTTCCATACTTTTCTTATTTACCAACCAGGATCTTAACATAATCCTTGAGTTACATCAGTAGGCCTTTTTGTTTGGACTATTTCATTCTTTGTCTTGCTTTTGTATCTTTTTACCATCAATATTTGTTGTTAGAGTTATTGTGACCTTTGATGAACATACATTCACTTTTCACAGTTGAGGTCACAATTAGGGTACATTTGTAGGTCCAGTTATCAGATCCTTAGGATGAAGATATTATGGCAGTTCAAAGTATTTTCTGTTCTTAAATAAAGTGACTTTCACTAGGTGCTTTGTTCCCTTGGTTGCAGTTTATGTAGTACATACTGTCTTCTCATCCTAGGACATGTCTGCACCTACAGTACTGCAGCAGCCTAGCTGCACTGGGTGAGCTGTGCCGCGGTAGCGCTTAGTGAAGACGCTACCCACACCGATGAGAGAGCTTCTCCTGGTGGCATAGGTACTCCACCTCCCCAAGAGCTGGTAGCTATGTCAATGGGAGTGCTTCTCCCATTGGCCATGCACTGCCTACACTGGGGGTTAGGTCTGTATAACTACCTTGCTCTGGTGTGTGGATTTTCCACACCCCTGAGAAATGTAGTAATACTGACATTAAGTTTGTTGTATAGACTAAGCATTAGTCTTGTGTGTCTTCCTCAGCACAGCTTCAGATTGGCTCAGGGCTTTAGGCAATCTCCAGAATATCTCCCAGATCTCTTTCTGGGTCAGTATGCCGTAGCCCTTTTGTATTTAACATACATTATCTCTTTAGATTCTCTTCTATCAGACCCATCATTCACCACTGTCTGACTGACATTTCCCATCTATTTCTAGGCCAGACACTCAAGGGATGTAAATCCTTTTTCAACTGACTTTGGCTATGTGGTGTACATTTTTTTAAAAGCTCTGCTTCCTGATGGTTATGTCTTGTATTTGTCCACTTACATAATGTATGCTGTATGACTGCTTATATGAAAAAAGAGACCTCTATTGAAATTAAATGATATAGTTCATACACTGAGTGACCCATTAGGTCAGTTGGATGCAGGGACTTTCACTGCCAGGCAATAATGATCACTTGTGTGTATGTGTATGCGTGTGTGAGCATCAACTTGTGACAGCTGTGTCTGAAGGTTTAAAGCCTCAGAGCTTTCTCATAGAGATTGTGCCTTAAGCAGGGCTGAGCTGTCTGGCTGATAGACAAGAATTGTATTCATTTCAGGAGATAAAATAAATAAAAATAGCAAGCTCTCCCCGTCAGTTCCTCCTCCCCCTTCTTTCTAGCTCTCCCCTCTAATTTCCTCTTTTAAACTCTGGCGTTACTTAAGTCTGTTTTGGTAGAAATGAAAGACCATTGTAATTGTAATGTCTCAAAACATAGGCTGGAGAACCCTGGAAATCAATACCTGAACAGGAAAGCTACCTTCTAACTAATTCCTCTTCACACTCAATGCCTGGTCAAATCAGTGACTGACTGACAGTCGCTCACATCAGCAAGGAATATAATTCCCAAAATAATTACATAACTATATTATAATGCTGCTTTATATGCCTTTTAAATTATATGTATAGTTGTTTGTTCACCCATGTTCCAACAGCAGGTATTTATGGACTTTGTCAGATGGTTTGTACCCAAATGATATAAATAGTTTTTCTTTCCCAATGTCTGTTTGTTTACTATAGAAATAAAATTGAAAGGGAAGACTGTATAAACCACTGAGTTTTCAAGAGACAGACACTGTTCAACTGATTACAATCATCCTGACTGGAAGTGTGTGGACTTCAGAAAGATAATTTTCATACATACTCATTGGTGTCATTTCATAGGAGAAGATTTCCAGTGGTTTTAATCAATGTGGGTTCACAACCACTGGGTTTCACTTTGCATATTGAGTTGAACAAATCTAAAACCTTTAAAAAAAATCTTACACTTGGTCAAACTCCAAAATTCACCTGGTCTTATGTCACTCGTGGCTATAAAACCACTGTACTTTAAATATTGCAGTTCCTGTAGACATACCTCAACTATCTTTAATCGACAGGGCTGGCCTTACCATGAGGCGAACTGAGGCGGCCGCCTCAGGTGCCAGACTGTGGGGGGGGTGCAAAGAGATGGTGGAGTGCTGTGCTGGAGGAAGGCAGGCAGGAGAAAAGGTGAGAGGGAATAACAGAAAGCAGCAGGAGCTGCAGGGAGAGAGAGAGGAGGAGGAGCCTCTTATGTACCTCTCTAGCACCCCCAGGAGTCTGGACTGATTAACACCAGCTTCTCAGGGACCTTCCTGTTTCCTGCTGCTTCCCTGAACCCATTTCAGGAGAACAGGCAACCAACTGAATTAGTCGGAGCCAATTAAGCTCTTAAGACATTGATATCTTCCCTCACTCAGGCCCTGCTACCCGCCTGCTTATTTGTCCCCTTCAATTGAGTGTTGAGAGTCACTATAGTTGGCACAGAACAGCAGTCATGAGTGAAAGAAGAAAACGCCCCTCTGGGGCAACATTCAGAAAAAGAAAGAAAAGCTTTCTTTGCTTTCTATCTAAGCAGGAAGGAGCTCTCCTGAGATACATAGACACAAATGTTCACGGTGAGCCTTCTGGCCCCAGTAAGGATGTGAGTAGTGAAGAGATCTTCCAGTTAGTGAGAGTGGAGGTGACCTGGCAGCTACTGCAGCATCCATATCTCCATCTCAAATGGATATAACCATGCACATTCCTGAAGAAAAGTGTAAATCAGAGAAGAATGTGGTGGAGGCACAAGAAACAGCTGCTGCTGAGTTTAGTTCCTTAAGTCAAAATGATTTGGGACTGTGAACCCACTTGAGCAGTAGCCTGAGGGACTTCCTTGTACTGCATGGGCCACAGCAAGTGAAAAACTTCATGTTCTCCAAAGACAATGAAAATAGAAGTTTCCATCCAACACATTACTGGCATGAAATCCCCAATGGTGACAAAGTGGAGAGGTCATGGCTTATGTACTCAAAAACCCAGAATGCTGCATACTGTTTTTGTTGCAAACTCTTCCAGTTTAATGTTCCAGCCACCTTGGGTTCTACAGGAAAAAAGGACTGGAAAAATCTGGCTAGTAATCTGGCATGCCATGAGAAGGCACCAAATCACCAGAGAGCATTCCATAGGTGGAAAGAGCTTGAGATGAGACTAAGGTTAAAGGCCACCATAGATGATCAGTATCAGGAGAAGATTGCATCAGAGTCTCTTTACTGGCAAAATGTTCTGAAAAGTCTCATTGCCATTGTGAGAATGCTTGCTACCCAAAACCTAGCACTGTGTGGCACTTCAGATCAACTGTATGTGCCAAACAATGGAAATTATTTAAAATTGTGGCGCTGATGGCTTAGTTTGATGCTGTACTCCAGCAGCATCTAAGAAGAATCACCACCCAAGAAATGTACACACACCACTACCTTGGAAAAACAATTCAAAATGAGATCATACAGTTACAGGCAACAGAGGTCAAACAGCAGATAGTGGCAGATCTGAAGTCAACAAGATATTTCTCTGTGATTCTGGACTGCACACCTGACGTCAGCCATACGGAACAAATGGCTTTAATAGTACATTTTGTAACAACAACAGAACCTAGTGAAAATGTCCCTGAAATGGTGACTGTCAGAGAGCATTTTTTAGAATTTATTGATATTGATGATACTACAGGAGCTGGTATGAAAATGTGCTTCTTAAAAACCTGGAAGATACGGGAATTGTGATAGTTGACATGAGAGGTCAGGGCTACGACAATGGTGCAACATGAGAGGAAAGAAGAGAGGAGTGCAGACAAGGATCCAAGTGTTAAACCTCGAGCTTTTTTTGTCCCATGCATTTCTCATTCATTGAACTTGGTTGTCAGTGATGCAGCATCAGCTTCTAGTGAGGCTGCTGAATTTTTAAATGTAATTCAAAGCATCTATGTATTTTTCTCTGCATCAAATCATTGATGGCAAATTTTGAAGCAACATCTGGGAACATCCTCTCTGACACTGAAACGACTGAGTGCCACACGATGGGAAAGTCGAGTGGAGGTGATAAAGCCTATCAGACACCAAATTGGGAAGATAGATGATGCCATAGTTGCCATTATGGAGGGTAATGCTATGACAGGAACTGTTCGGGGAAGAACAGTGGCAGAGGGAAATGGAATCACCAGAAACATACATAACTTCAGATTTCTGTTGTGGCATGACATACTGTTTGAAATAAATGTTGTAAGCAAGAGACTCCAAGGTGTTGACCTTGATATATCTGGAGCAATGGAACAACTGGACAAAGCAAAGTCATACCTACAGTCTTACTGGTCAGATGAGGGATTTCAAAACGTTCTGAAGAGTTCACAGAAGTTGGCAGAGGAACTTCACACTGAAGCTAGTTTCCCAACCATTCAAGAATACAAGAGTCACCGAAGAAGATGACATTTTGATTACGAGGCATGGGATAATCCCATAAGAGACCCCAAACAACCATTCAAAGTTGAATTCTTTAACCAGGTGCTAGATTGTGCAATACAGTCAGTTGAAGAACATTTCATGCAGCTCAAGGAACACAGCAGTATATTTGGGATGTTGTAGGATATTCCAAAACTCCTCACTATACCTGAAGAAGACCTACACCAGCAATGCAGAAACAGTGTTGACACATGATAACATGCGTGATACTGATGCGAGTGATTTGGGTGATGAACTGAAAGCCCTTTCAAGATACATTTCAGCAGGATCAACTCCAAAGGCTGTTCTGGAATATATGTGCACAAATAAGATGACCACCCTCTTTCCAAATGCTTTTGTTGCTCTGCGCATACTTCTAACACTTCCTGTAACAGTTGCCAGTGGAGAACGCAGCTTCTCCAAGCTGAAGTTAATAAAAATAGATCTGCGCTCCACAATGACACAGGAGAGGCTTGTCGGCCTTGCACCATCTCAGTAACGCATGAGCTGGCCCAGACTGTGGACCTTCAGGAAGCAGTTTAAATCTTTGCACCCAAGAAGGCACAGAAAGCACCACTTTGAATAATAAAACAGATAAAAATGCCAGTGTTCACTATGCAGACAAGAGAAGTTAAATTTTCTGTTCAGGTGTTTGAAAGTTAAGTGTTACTTAAAATTTTTGAACCAGGCATTTTAAGTTATTTCTCCTTTATTGAGGTAGGTAGCAGAGCAGTACCATGAGAGGAGTAGACCAGGAAGAAGACAGAATTGAGACCTTTCAAAGTTTTGGCCCAAGCGAGGGGGCATGGGGGCATCCTTTGAGCTCCCCGCCTCAGGTGCCAAAATGTTGTGGGCCAGCCCTCTTAATTGAGCTACTAGCTTGTGTACCAAAGCAGTAAAGCTGCAGCAGCCTGGGTGGTACAAGTCCACCCAGAACCCTCGGCAATTACTCACATGACTAGCTTCTGGTGAAGCACATATTGTCATCGCTTCACTGCTACAGGACACAAACTAGGTGGATTCAAGCTTGGTCTGGTATGTCTACACAAGCTGCAATCACACCCCATGACTCCACAGTACACCTACTCTAAATCAGAGTTGCATTCCAAAGGAAAATTCCAAAGTAGTATAACAGATATTTTATTCACCAGAGCAAATTAAAAAGGGCAGTAAATCAGTACAAATTTCAATGTTTTAATTATAACAAAAATAATTAATAAAGGAGATGTGACCAATTTGCTAAACTGATTATGCAAATTAGGAATAAAATAATGAGAAGAAATAGGATAACATAATGGAATGGAACTGAGGCCAGACAGTTTCAAAGTGATGTAAAGGTATATTTTATCTTTTTCATAAATTTGTTCATAGCATAGTGGATGACAGAACTCCCATAGAAGTCAATCACCTGAAAGTCTTAGAGAGTTACCGGAGTCTTTGACTAACTGAGGAGACCTTTTCTTCTCTCGCATTTCTCCTCACTCTCTGTGATGCACTAACACTATTTTCCTTTTCTTCTCTTTCCACATCCACCTCGAGGCTTTTTTTGCATGCTGCCCCCACGCGTGGAAAGTCCTCCCAATTTCTGTTTGCCAAGTCACCACTCTCTCTCCTTATTGAAATTCCCCCTAAAACAATTTGTCACCAACAAATGTTGAATTATTCCATTACAAATGATAAATGTAATAGAATATTTGAATGTGCACATCCAAACCAATCTACTTACATGATTTTATAACTGATAAAGGAGACTTATTAAGAGCCATTTTAAAAATGTGTGTCCTTAGATAGCTGAATAAAAATTTACTATATATCTAATCACTGCAGTTTTCCTTTAAGAATGTTCCTTTTGTTCCTTTTCCCATTCTTCTGACAATCTTTGTTATGAAAGATATGTGAAATGCATTGCTCAGTGTAATCTGTAAAAGGCAACAGTTCATCATGCTGCAAAGTAAACATTCTAAATCTTGATTGTCTGACCCCCAGAATACAAGTGGTAAACATTTAAGAAGGAGGACTTTTGCCTTCCATTCTGTCTTCTTCTAACATTACACATTTAGAGCCAAACCTTCAGCTGAAATAGGTGTAGATCCAGGGAAGTCAATGGAACTACACTGACTTACACCAGATCTATCCCAATATATTAAACAGTCCATTTCAATAAGGGAAACTATTTTTCCCTCACACCCCGTAGTCTTCCTGTTTTCTTCAGTTCAAGTCCTACCTGATTCTTTCATCCTGGCCCACAGATTTAGAAGACAAAGTCAGAAAAAGGCCCTTAAATCAATATGTATAACTGAACATATAAGCATCACTGTGTGATTTTTTTTTCAAGCTTTCTGACACCTTGACAATGAAAGGTACTGTTACCTCAGCAGTTTTATTCTATTCTCATTTCAGTCTTTAAATAGCAAACTTGTGGTTCTTGATGGATGTTTTCTTATACATCCATTCTGCCAGTTCATATGCACAGTAATTACTAAAAACAATTTACTACATTGTGTCTTTAATTTATAAACCTTAAACATTCAGGGCCAGATGCTCAGCAGCTATAAAGCACAGTCTTTGGCCCAAAATATTATTTTCAGCACAAACATGGCCATTACTTAGGGGGAAAAAAATCCACTTTTCAACTCTAAGAAGGGAAATATATTTAATTTGCACCCTATGCTGGTCATTCTTTAAGTGATATGGCAGGAAAAGTTTCCATGTTCCTACTTTGTTTCATTTATGCCTTTGCAGGAGGCAACAAATAATGTTTGTGCTGCACTGTATCCATTCTACTATGAACAGGCTACTATCATAGATTAATAAAGATGCTGAATTTTGTTTTTTTTAGTATACTTAATCAGCTTCTAGGGCCTCAATTTATGACCGAGTTTAAATGTTGATGATAAATGCTGAACCGCAAAATAATATACCTAAAATATAAATTCATGGTTTAGGCCCTTTCGTTCTATGCCTCTGCAGGGGCAGTGAATTACCTTATTTTGAATCAATTAAAGTTAACATTGAGAAAGCAGCCCTGAAGATCTGAATTTAGCCAGATTAAGGTACCAGGAAAATGTAACCTCTGCTGCAATGTGAAGATACATAAAAAAAATGCAGACATTTTAAGACAACACTAATCCTGATGGCATTATCTTTATATCTTGCCCCAAAGGACTATTTTCCTTTCTACCCCTCTCTGGAAAGTACTTTCGTATTCTGAATTAAAAATAACTCATTTTATGAATAAATTGTAAAAGGTAATTTTAGGATTATTATTTAATTAATTAATTAATTATTGTGGTTTTGGCAATTAAATTTTTATTAGCCATGCAAGGATGTTTCCTTGATGTCTAAGTGAGGCTGGCATCACATTCCTTAATTCTAAGCAGTAACCACTCCCTTCTTTCTTCTTTTGGCAGTGGTTTGGGTCCCAATTCAGCAAGTGCTTAACTGTGCATGTAACTTTAAAGCACATACGTAGACCAAAATAGGCCAACTTCAACACATGCATAGTCCCAACTGAAATCTCATTGATTTTAACTGGGACTACTAATTTGCTTAAAGTTATGAACATCCTTCAGTAATTTGCTGAATCAGGACCTTTTTGTTCTCCCTCTTCCTGAGATGATAGTCAAGTAACCTTTTCTAAGGCTTCCATGCCAATCCGTGGATTGGCTAGCGTAAGGAATTAAAGTCATGGAGTAATGATGTGAACGACAAGAGGAATATCAGTAAACTAACCCTGCAGGGGAGAAGAACCTAAGGCTGGTGAGCTAGCAAGCCATCAGGTGCCACCAAAACCCTGTCACAACTGAGATCAAGTGGGGAAGGGAAAATAATAGTAGACTGCTGAGGCTGTGTTGGATCCTCTCCCATCTCCCACCTATGCATATCCTTAGCCAAGCACTTCTGATCTTTCAGAGCATAATTTTGCATTACATTCAAGATTTGGGTGAGGTTGAATTGTCCTCTTTTTTTTTTTTTTCTTGAGCCAGTTCAAAGATTCTTTCATGCAACCTGCACCCCTCCCCCCCCCCGCCCTCTTTTTTGATTTGATATCTTAGAGCTTACTGTTTGTTTGACACAGTTAACCAACCAAAGAATTCCAACTGGTTAACTTTTTTCACTCTGAGACGTTATTCTCCCTATTCAACATTTTGGTCTGTGATTTTAAGTCTCTTGTTTACTACATACAGGGGGCTAATTATTGTGGTGTCTTGCAACAAGAATGTGTAAAAATTGAGAAAAATCTCAGCTGACGTCTCCCTTAATAGCACAGTGCAATGCTTGTCACCATGAAGAGCTGTTCAGGATTTTGCTATACCAGCTAGCAGAAACTCAGCAGTCCTGGAATGGCAATTTGCAGCTATTCATCAGCATAGTACTGCACGCCCACAGTTGGCATGGAAAATGTGGTGTGAAACAACAGCAGATGATGGATTATGATGATGGTAAATAACAATGATAATGGCTATTGATTTTTTTTTTTTTGAGGGACCCTTCTCCACATATTTTATGTGTAAACGTGACACAACCAGCTGGCATTACTAGATATTGTGAATTAGTACAAAGAAAAAAGGCAAAAAGGCCCCGTGCTGACATTTATATCATTTAAATCTTTTTTTTCCAGGGTAATGGATGTCAAAAAATTGACCTTGTTTCTCAAATGAAGGCTGTCCAAATTGAGTTCTTTTCTTAGAAGGAAACAGAAATGCTATAAAATAAGCTTTAGTGAGAAATAGGCAGATGGACCGAAGCTTTCAATCAAGAAAATGTAACCATGTTTTAGGCATATATAGTGTGATGGTAGCTGAATCAGTCTGTCATATAATCACTGCCTAGTACACAAATGGGAAGAAGTCTGCCTAGATTATGGGAAAGCAGATGTTCAGAGAGAAGTAACTGAACTTTCCAATCAGTTTAGAGTTATCTATTTACATACATTTATGTATCACACACAATATTTGGATCCAAATTCTGATCTCGTGTATATATACACATGTTGTGATGATGTCTAAGGCTGTATTATTTTCACAGTCATCATGGATTGCAGAGGAAATTTTAAATTGACTATTTGCTGTAAAAGATGTGAAATTCAAAGTTTCTATCAGATTTAATGTGCAGGGGAAAGCCTGAGATGTGGATGCCATTGAGCGAGTGATCTCAGTGCAGGAAACAGGTATGGAGGATGCCTTGTCTGCTGCCTGCTGGCTGATTTTTATGCACTCTCATACTGAGCTTCCAGCCCACTGGTAGACAGAGAGAAAAGGAAATAGAAGCTGAGGAGAAAGGAGACCTGACTTTCCAAAAACAACAAATAACCCTGTACCATCGTCTTGGGGGGAAGCGAACCCCTGGGCCTCTTTCGCTTAAATTATTGTGTTTTCTTTTCCTGCATCTTTCTGAGCATCTCTGTAGTCTGATGTGTAGAGCTGCCTGCTTTTTTTAGCTGCATGATGGGGACTAAACCATTCAGAATTGGTGCAGCCAAAATAAATAAATAAAAATAAAGCGAGAGAAGGGGGACCCATCCCTTTCACATTCCACAGTCCCATTGACTCCATTAACACTATGAAGCCCCAACAAGCAAAAAACCAAAAAAACAAAACTGATGAAATTGTTTGCCTTTTTCTGTAGGGATGTACTGAAACATTTCTAGCATTCAACAAGCATTGTTTAATGATAATGGCCACATAGACACAGATTCGGCAAAGAAATTAAATATGTGCTTAACTTGAAACACGTTCAATCCTATTAAAGTCAATGGGACTTAGGTATGTGCTTAAATGATCTGCTGAATCAGGGTATAAAATGTATATGTGGGAAATGTAACGCTTGCCATTGCAATTTGCCTTTTTGCTCCATGAAAAAGGGCACAATTTTCGATTGAAAAAAGACAGTTTTAGCTCCCAATCCCATAAAAACTTCACTTTAATGTGACTACTGGATTTCAGAGGGATTACTGAAAGTTAAGTGTGTGCATAAACCTTTGTAGGATTGGGTCTTAGTGACATCCATATGATAAACAGCATTTTTCTTATACTTTTGACCACCTCACCTGCACTCTGTCCACTAATCCATTTGCCTGTTAATATTTCAAAATTTGAGCATCTCCAAACAGTTGCTACTTTATTTGTAATCTACGGAACTGAATTCTTCCTGAAATGTGGAATTTCTTTCCCTAATGTCACTAATCTGTAGTTTGATATGGTTGTATGTTCTTGGGCAAGATCTGAAGAAGTGTGGGAGGCTGTGATGGCTATAGAGGTGTCTGCTTGCACCTCCTTAGGCATGGCTATCAGAGAAGGACCTTGTTTCGTTTGCTGGGGCCATTGAGCAGTTTTTAAATCCCATTAAGAGCAGCCAACCTCTTGTTCTTGCTTTAAAGGAATGCCAGAACTGCACTGACAATGCCTTGAACACCCATATGGGCAAAAAGCAACCAACCGAACAACAACAACAAAAATGCTGTAGCCACCCAAGCTACTAAATTCAGTGACATAAGCTTTTGAAAATGTTAGCTTTTACAACTACAGCCTGATTTCCTTTGTTAAATAGACAAACAAATATATTGATACAAATGCCATCTTTTTTGCCACCTCCATGGGAGAACAAAGATTTTTGTTTGAAGCTCTACTCTTTTTTTCTTTATTTATATATATAAATGGATATGTCAAAGTGTCTGAACTCTTTGATGTACAATAATTTCCTTTGCGGTCTTTGGAAAATTGCAAGAGAAATGTATCACTAATTTCAAGCTATTACTTACACTGCATTGTTTAAATGAAGAAAATGCGCATACTTTGGGAAAGAGCGTAGACCTTTATTTAAATGATTGTTATGTGGGATACAATAGCAAGATGATTTTCTTACTAAACTACTGATTTATGTCTTGTGATAGGAAATAATTAAAAGTTAAAAAGTACCTGTGAATGTATATGTTCCTGAGCTTTGGCTGGAATCCTGACAATTCCTCCCCCTTTAAATCTTGGAGAAAAAAGTCAAAAAGCAGAGCCTAAGCATTGAGAGGAGCTGCCTGACATCAGAACTGGTTATTGCTTGGCAGCTGAGAAGGAAACATACATGGGAGGGGTGGTCATGGTTGTGAAGAGATGGAAAAGAAAAAACATACACTGCAGAAATATAAAACCGTAGGAGAAAACAATTGTCGAGCTTCCTGTTCAGGCCCTAGAGCATCTCACAGGCTTCAGATCTGGGAAATACATAGAGATGTACATTTGATTTTTTTCCCATGTAATTATTTTGTCCCATCATAAGACATAAAGCAGATGTTCAGTAAGAAAAATTCATTTTATTGTATCCCGTATAAAGTCATCATTATATAAAGTGTTCGTGAAACACACACGTGTGTGCAAGTTAAATGTGTGAGATATATAAAGATTTTCAAGAATAGGTGCCTAAACTAGGCTCTTAAATCAGACCCCAGTCCCGCAAGCTTTACGCTATGTACACAAGTAGTCCCTTTTAAAATCAATGGAACTACTTATGTAAATAGCTGTCTGCAGGATCAGGGCCTAAGTGACCAGATTTTCAGATGTGCTGAGAGCCCAGGGGTTCCCACTGAAGCTAAAACGATCTCCTAGTGTTCTAGGGTGACCAGATGAGACGACCCGAAAATCGGGACTTCCCACCAAAAAAAAAACCGGAAGGGGCTCAAAGTTGTTGAGCAAAAAAAAAAAAGGATCTGCCTCCAGAATCCCGAGTGCTTCTCTCCGGGGACGCTTCTCTCCGGGGACGCCGGAAACGGAAGAGCCTCCACCGGAAGCTGTGGAGCAAAAAAAAAAAACAACCTGAAAATCGGGACAAAAGGCGTCCCGACCGACCATCGGTCGGGACGCGGGACGCATGCTCAAAAATCGGGACGGTCCCGATTTTATTGGGACGTCTGGTCACCCTATAGTGTTCAGGCACATATTTAGGAATCTAATCGTAGGTTCCCATTTTTAAAATCTTGGCTATATATATTAGAGGTAGTACATGTAGCACGTCTATAGATAAGGTTGCCAGTACTTTCTATTGTAAAACCTTGTTTTCAGAGCCTTATGGCTTTGCCAGACTTTAACCATGTGCGCTAAATGTGTGTGTGTGTGTGTGTATGTGTGTGTGTAAGTAATATATATATTGCTGCATGTTGGTTACAGTGTGATACTTTTATTTATTTATTTTTGAAAGTTTAAGACAAAAGAGTTCAGGCATTTCTCAGAAGCAGATTAGAGAAAAATATGTTGCTTTGCCTATGTTGAAAAATGTATATGAAAATTTCATTGTAAAGCTGTAGTGCTTCCATACTGTGGATCAAGGACTTTAAATGTGCTAGGGGTAAGGTTCCTTGGTGATTGGGATCTCTTTTCCCACCCCCTTCCCTCTGGAAATCCACCCAAATTTAGCCAAATTATGAGCTTGTAAACCTCAGTTCACATATACTCAATAGAGACTTGTTAGAGTTTGGCAGATAATTTTTCCAGAGACACCATTTGCACTGAGGATGCTGCAGCCAGGGGCTGAAGAGGACTTTCCCTGAAAAGGTTCCTCCTGGAAGCCAAGGCCTGCTGTGGTGCTGGGCCGAGGAACTGAGAGAAGAAAGACTTCTCACTGATCCTTTTGCCGGTGCCAAGGCAATGGAGAAGAGAAGGTGAAAACAGTCTGTCTGAAATGCAGAGGGATTAGGAGCAGGGTAAAGGGTGAGGATTGGAAGAGGGTTTCGGTGTAGGAGTGAGACTAGGACAAGGAATTGAGAGTGGGAGTAAGAGATGAGGACTGGAATAAAGGCGTCTGGGGCAATGTGGGACTGGGACAAGGAGCCAAGGGGCCCAGTGACAGAATGATCTGTAACCATTAGAGAACACTGGAACCTGGAATGAAATCCCAAATTCCTGAGTCTTACCATCCCTTGATTATCAGCAAATAGCTGTGAAATCCACTGGTAAAGTATGTGCCTCATCTTCCTCTAGTGACTGGCCACACAGAGGATGGCAACCTACCATTGCTAACAATTGCTCTCTTAGCTCAAAAAGCAGAGCTCTGTGTTTGGCTCTAGATTCCAACCTTACTGATTAATCATGTAGGAGTCAATGTGTTTCTGTGTGATAGAATTTTTCTTTTTTGTTTGCTTTTAAAAAAATCTAGGATATTACACACAGAAACTGAATGAGGCAGGGTTGCTTTAGAGAAAAAATAGCATATGATCATGTAATTAAAGACTGTGTCATAATGCATATGCAAAACGAGGGCAAATTATGGTTGCGCAAGCAACCTTAATTCTGGCATTTCCTAACTTTCAGGAGCTTGACTTTACAGCTTTATCTTTACAGCTTTCTGCTCAATTTTTATGCCCAGTTATATACATATATTTGTAACCTTCAAACCCAACATATTACTATTAAATATATACTTTCCTTATCCCTTTTATTCCCACTGGGTCAAATGAACGGGAATGTTTACTTTTCTACATTGTGCCTTGGGGAAACAACACATAATGAATGAACAGATTCTGTTTTCAGAGTTCAATCATTCACAAAATTAAAAGCAGAGTATTGCCTTATGCTTTGATGTATTTGAGTTGTTTCACATTGCTTCAAGTTGGAACTTTTTTTTCTTTTTTGTTATTTTTACAAATCTGCCTGCTGCTAAAACTTTGAAGCAATCCCCAGCTTGTGGTAGAGGAACTGAGATCTGACCATAGGCTACAAAAGAGAAATTCTTTCACATTTTGATTTTCAGGAGGGTTTGTAGCTCCTTGAGCCCCATAACCTCACAAATGAATTCCTTTTGGCTGCAGTGACATCTGTTGGTGAGGGCAGAGCTGATTAACTGCAGGCTTGGCTTCAGTGATGGAAATTAGCCCACAAGCTGCTTCTACATACAGCAGATGTTTCCTTTCTCTCCCCACCATTATATTTCTGTACTAGTGGAAACATTTGGATGAGTTAATATAGTCCTTGTTCACACCAATAAATTAAATCCTTTAATCTGGAAATCTACCATTGCCACCCATTAAAGTGCCTACTTGACCACAGAGCCAGGTCCATTAATCATTAATATCCATAAGCATGGTGACAGTTCTTTCTGACATAACACAAACAATCATCTGTACAATAAAAACTTTTTTCCCCTCCAGAAACAAGTATCTTCCTCCCAAATGTATTTAGTGAGCACACTACACTACTTGTCATCTTTCCTGGCTGTAGATCTCTCTAATGTGTCACTGGAGCTTTATTACAATAAGGAAAATAATATCCTTAAAGCTATACACGTTGTCTCTGTTCCTATGATCTTCCATAGATCCCTCTTGTTTGGCTTCCAGCCACAGTGTTAAAGAAACAGAACACCTATCATCACTCCCTCCAGTCCACATGTATCTACTAGAGATGGTTAAAATATATATATTAAAAAAATTCCCCCAAGAAAATTTAAACTAATATAGCTTCATTTAAAATTTCAGTTTTCCATGGGAAGTTTTAATGTGAAAAAATGTAAATGTGTTTATTTAGATGTAAAATGACATTTTGTTTCAGCTTTTGAAACCAGAAATTATTGGTTTTCCACATTTGAATTTTGAATTTTTGAGTCTCTCCTTTTATTGGGGATGGCAGGGAGGGGAGAAAATGTACAAAAGGAGCAAAAGGGGGCTGGAACGCTGAAAATACACAAACTGAAAATAGAGAGGAATTTAAAAAAAAGTGGTATGCCATAGCCCCACCTTTAGAAATTTAGGCTCTGATTCTGCAAAGATTTAAGCATATGTTTGAGTAGGTAATAGTTCTCACACTAGGACATTGCAAGGAACGGCTAAGGTGCATAACAGATCACTAGATAAGTCAAGGTGTAAGCAGAAGTTCTCAGTGGAACTACTCATATGCTTAAAGTTAAGCATGTGTATGAATCTCTAGCATTAGGGATTTACTGATTTTTTTCATTTGAAGCAACACTGAGCTCCTTATAGTTATGCATACTAAACACCAACATTTATAAAATATTTTTCTCCTTATTGCTTTTTTTTTTTTTAGGCAGATTGCATTAGATATGTCAGTGCCCAGAAAAAATCCTCATAATTGTACTTTTGTTTCATGTAAAGTTCTCCATAATTCCAATTAATAGTCTTGCGTAAAACTCTGCAACCTATTGTTTGTTTAGAAACATCTTGTCAGTTCAAATCCCTTTTCCCTTTAAGAAAGAGAAATGCATTTTTCACCACTGATATATTTTCAGTAGGAATGAGGAAGGGGAATGTTGTATTTGTGAAAATATATTATGGAAAGATATTATAGGGGGTTATCTAGTTTTATGTAAACAAATCCCAGTAGCACATTGTCCTATATAATCAAACTAATAAAGTCCTGTCACCATCATCAACAAAATCAGGTGGTAGCAGGAAAAAATCAGGAATGTTACAAGTCTGTTTAAAATTTCACTTTTGTACCTCATTCTTTAACATATCTGGGTCAAAACTCAGTAAGTACCAAGGAATGTAGCTCTACTGATTTCTGTGGTGTTAAGTGTTCATTTGCACTGGGTTAGGATCTGCTCATATACTTTATATTCTTTTTCCTAAAATGTTATTTAACATGAGGGAGAATTTCTTGGTTCTGTACTGACACAATAAGATGGAGGAATTCATACAATATTTTAGGGAGATAGTTAATGCGTTTGTGTTCTTCTGCCCTCTTCTGAATAGAATCAAAGGTTTTTTTCCCCCTGCAATTTATAGTTCCTCTTAATTAGCCTCTTAAAGTTGGTATAGGCACTTCCACCTTATCATGTTTCTCTGACTGTATAAATATCTGTTCATTGTATGTTCCATTCCATGCATCCGATGAAGTGGGTTCTAACCCACGAAAGCTTATGCGGAAATAAATTTGTTAGTCTCTAAGGTGCCACAAGTATTTCTTTCTTATTTTCAATAGCTGTTCTATTTGCCATAGTCCACATAGTTATTAGTCCCTATTTTACTACTAGCTAACTTTAGATCAAGTAGTAAGGATCTAGTTGCTAGCTCCTGGTATCCCTAATGAGCTGCCCATAATATAAGTGAGGCACTGCATTCTCCACTAGCTTCAGTTTCTGGGTGGTCTCATGTGTAGACCCACACAGAGAAGATTACACTAGTAATCTTGCATCAACAAAGGCATAAATAACTGCAGCAAAGGCCATATCAGAGAGAAATGGTCATTTTTCTTTTGCCATGTGCATATGATCATTGCATAGCCACAGATGCTACCTACGGATCTAGGCTCAGCAGAGGCATTTATAAGATCCCTAAATTATGAAACTTCATTACAAATGGTAGCCATACTTCCTCAATCAGGAGTCTAGATAAAACCTTCACCAAGTCATCCAGATGATTCCCTCCCAACCTATCATCACTACTTCCTCCTTGTCTGGTTTGAGCTTCAGCCAGCTGGCCCTTATTCAAGTCAGTTTCATGTAAGCACCACTACCAGCAGCAGCAATGATGATGACATAGAACTAAGTATCATCAGCATACTGAAGACATCACTGCCTAGGTCCCCTTCCAGCACATCTCCTTAAAACCTTCACATACATGTTGAACAGAAGCGGTAGCAAGATGCAACAATGTAGGAACCCACATAAGAGAGATTCTGTGAAGAGTAAGAATTGCCCAAATATACCCCGTGGGATCCTCGCCATTAAAATGAGCCGTGTTATTCAGAAATGACTCCCTCCATTCATCTCAACTGAAATGTACAGCTGTCTCCACAACATCTTATGGTCAAAAGTATTAAATGTAGCCAACGCAAGCACATAAACTGAGCATACATAATTGTAAAAATGATCAAATGTTTTAAGTGCCTGTTTTAATTTGGATACTGGCATCATTCAATTTCATTCAGCAGCCATATTTTCAAGGTAAATTGCATAAACATGTGAACACAGTGAAATAAAAAAAGATAGAAAACTCACTAGCAATTCTACCATCAATATATATCATTATGCAATGCCTTTGGCCGCAACCTTTTTGAATATATATTTTCATCATGATACTCCAAATTATTCTTAATTTTTTAAATTTGATTAACTTACACGGGAAAGCAAAGCGCGGGTGCAACTTTTGATTTTAAGGAAAACACTTTTTAAAAAAACAAACAAAAAGCCTCAGTTTAAAAAGCATATTGACTGTGGCAAAAGGTTTTTTTTTCTTAAATTCAGCCAGGATTAGAACCCAAGATTTTTGTGGCTCCCAAAACCTTTTTTCTGAAAAATAAGCTAAAATGTTCTAAAGTGCATAAATGATTTAGGAACTGAAGGCCAATTTTTGAAATGACACGGACAAATTTTCAAAGATATTCAGGTGTGTAAAGATGTAGATAGTTCTGAGTGGGAGTTTCAAAAGGACCTAAGCAGGTTAGGTACCTAACTCTCATTGAACTCGTTGCCTCTCTTTCAATGACATCCTGCCACATCTGCTGTTAGCCAAGGCACTTAGCACAGGTCCCTTTAGTTATAAAAGAGTGGGAGCGGGCGCTGGGGTTTCTCTGTGAGGACTCTGAGACTCTGGAACTTGCATTCCCCTTTCACCACACAGTCAGGAATAGCCCAAATTTGGTGACATTCTGGGCATTCGACACCTTTTGACTGGATTTTGAAGACTGAGGGTATGCTGCCTAGACAATAAAGCAGAAAGGAGTGTTTGTAGGTGATTGGCTGAGCTCCAGCTGAATTGTTTTTATACTGCAATAACTGGAAGTGCATTGCCAATGTACACCAGGGTTTCTTGAGCTTTGGATAGGTGTTTTTTTAATAAAAATTAATACATACAATAAATATGTACACGATAATTTAATTAAGGTTAAAATGTTTAATTAATTAACTTTTTAAAATAACAGTGTGTTTACACAGTTATTTAAAAATAACAGCATAGTATTGTATATCCTATCAATACATTACGATATATCTTCTAAGAATAGATAAGGACACAGTGCCCATGCTGAGTCTTTAAGATCTGTCAGCCGCATTTGATACCATTGACTGTAGTGGTCCCTAGCAGGGATGGATGGAGGTTCTTTGAAACGACTCAATTATTTTTAATATGATAGGACCTAGAGGGTAATTATAGGTAGTTGCACATCTATCCCCAAGGCAGCTCTTGAGCTCAGTATAATGGAGTTTTATGCTCATGAGCAATGAGGCCATTTAGGGTGATGGTTAAAAAGATATTTGGGATGTGCTGTTTTTGGTATGCAGTTGATACCTAACGTTATGCTTTCATTTCATTTGACTTGGCCAATACAGTGGGGTAGGATTACCCAGTGCATGCTGGCAACCTAGATTTAGGTGAGGGCTAGCCGGAAACTGAAATAATGTTGATAGGTTAGGAATGAAGCCAGAGGAGGTGGCAAGAATTGTCAGCATCCTTGTTTGAGGGAGTGCCACTGCCAACTGTGACACAGGTTTGAAGGGGTCTTATTGCACCCAAAGCTGCTACTGGATGCTTAGATTACCAGTGGTAGTTAATAGTAGGGCTGTCAAGCGATTCAAAAAATTAATCGCAGTTTATCACGCTGTTAATCATTATTTAAATATTTTTGGATGTTTTCTATATTTTCAAATATAATTATTTCAATTAAAACACAGAATACAAAGCGTATAGTGCTCACTTTATATTTATTTTTATTACAAATATTTGCACTGTAAAAAAAAAGAAATAGTATATTTCAATTCACCTAATACAAGTACTGTAGTGCAATCTCTTTATAATGAAAGTTGAACTTACAAATATAGAATTATGTACAAAAATAACGGCATTCAAAAATAAAACAATGTAAAACTTTAGAACCTACAAATCTGTTCAGTCCTATTTCAGCCAATCGCTCAGAAAAACAAGTTTGGTTACAATTTGCAGGAGATCAAGCTGCCCATGTCTTGTTTACAATTTCACCTGAAAGTGAGAAGAGGTGTTCGCATGGCACTGTTTTAGCTGGCATCACAAGATATTTACATGCCAGATGTGCCAAAAATTCATATGTCCCTTCATGCTTCAACCACCATTCCAGAATACATGCATCCATGCTGATGATGGGTTCTGCTCGATAATGATCCAAAGCAGAGTGGACTGACACATGTTCATTTTCATCATCTGAGTCAGTTGCCACCAGCGGAAAGTTGATTTTCTTTTTTGGTGGTTCGGGTTCTGAGGTTTCCGCATCAGAGTGTTGATCTTTTAAGACATCTTAAAGCAAGCTCCACACCTCGTCCCTCTCAGATTTTGAAAGGCATTTCAGATTCTTAAACCTTGGGTTGAGTGCTGTAGCTATCCTTAGAAATCTCACATTGGTACCTTCTTTATGTCTTGTCAAATCTGCTGTGAAAGTGTTCTTAAAACGAGCACATGCTCGGTCATCATCCGAGACTTCTGTAACATTAAATATATGGCAGAATGCGGGTAAAACAGAACAGGAGACATACAATTCTCCCCCAAGGAGTTCAGTCACAAATTTAATGAATGCATTATTTTTTAACAAGCATTGTCAGCATGGAAGCATGTCCTCTGGAATGGTGGCCGAAGCATGAAGGGCCATCTGAATGTTAGCATAGCTGGCACATAAATACCTTGTAATGCTGTCTACAAAAGTGCCATGCGAACGCCTGTTCTCACTTTCAGGTGACAATGTAAATAAGCAGTCAGCAGTATCTCCCGTAAATGTAATCAAACTTGTTTGTCTTAGCAATTGGTTGAACAAGAAGTAGGACTGAGTAGACTTGTAGGCTCTAAAGTTGTAAGAGATTGCACTACAGTACTTGTATGAAGTGAATTGAAAAATACTATTTATTTTATCATGTTTAATGATATTTTATCATGCTTAATACTGACTTTGTAAGTATTGCAGTAACATAGTCAACTAAAATTACATTTAAAAACAGCAAATTTACTTCCTGTTTTAACTCACTAAGTAACTAATAATTCAGAAGCTCTGTTATAGAATTTTTAAAAAAATACCATTTGTGTGATTTTCCTCTCACTATTTTTTATGTTTTATCTATTAACCTAAAATAGATAATATAATTTTATACATATTTCTACATGTATTAATGCTAAGCAGTGTAGAGGGGATCTAAAAGTCATTGTTCCAGCTAAGGGAGGATCCCAAGCCACAAGCATAGCTGTAAGGGTGTCTTCTAAGGGCCCTCTTGCAAGCCCTGGCATAAGGTTCATGCCAACGGAGGGAGCGGGACTACACCATACAGCACTGTAGACATTCTGGGCAGCATTGTGGCCCATAGAGGCACAGTACAAAATCTCACCCACAGTATTTTAAGTTTTCCTGGTCAGGAAATGATATAGAAAAAGTCATACTAATTTCATTAAAATCTCACCAAAAAGCCTGACAGCGTTTCGTTTCTTTTCTTTTCTTTTTTCTCAGCAGATTACAGGGGAGAGGAGGGGAGGGGGGAATAATTTATGTTTTAACAAGGTATTATATAGTCTCAGAGATTCAGTAAATCTCCCAACTACACTATAAAATCTATGGAGTTTAACATTAGTTTTTAAACTTGTTTGTGAATGAACTGTGTCTAGGACCATAACATGATTTTGCTCAAGTAGACACCTAAGATAGTAGGGTGACCAGATGTTCTGATGTTATAGGAACAGTCCTGATTTTTGGTTCTTTTTCATATATAGGTGCCTATTACTCCCCACCCCCGTCCCGATTTTTCACATTTGCTGTCTGGTCACCCTATAAGATAGTGAATAGGGTTTTTTTTAACCTGGTTAATAACACATATATATCCATTCACATTGACCAGGCCAAACTGGTTCAATCACAACTACATTTAACTAGCCATTGTTAAACTCTGTATTGGTAGTGTAGAATAGGTATCACATTACCTTTTAATTTCCATACATGTTTGATACTTGGCTGGAAATTGAAATTCATGTAGATTCCTGAAGTAACAAATGAATTAAGCAATCTGCTCTGCAAATCTTTTTCTGCTCTTTTATAATCTTAGTTTTAAATTTTAGATCAAGACAGCTGAGGATAAGAACAATGTGTATCACCAGAGTGGAAAATAATCAGAAAAAGGAATAAGATCAAGTGAAACTTCCTCTGTCTTTTCATCTTGGGGCTGCTACATTCTCTCCACATACAAGAGAATACTGTGTTTCTTGTAATATCTCACCTGGACTCATTCTACCAAAATTCAGTTTGCTTATTTCCAGGACACACTAGAGTCAATAACATGCCAGGATGTTTTACACTGTACACTACATTTGTGGCGAAGAGAGATGGTGAACAGACAAAATTGCTCCTCAGAGTTTCCAGTTTTTTCTGGAGAATGCTTCGGAAAACAGAAGAGGCTCTTAAGCCTGACAAGACATTTAGTGTAAGCAATTTGCATCCTATATCCCTCTAAGAAAAGGCAGAAGACAGAAAAGCTCCAACAGATAATGTCACGGGCAAGGTTTGTTGATGATACTGAACTGGAAGACTCATTAACTAATAAAGGACAATGTAAAATGTAATCTGATTCAGAATGACTGGAATCGTTTAAGTACCTGACTAATAGAGTGCAAATGGAGTTCACTGCAGATTCAAATATTAGTAAATTCTGAAGTAAAGAGCCACCAGATATGAGATAAATAGTAAGGCAGGGTAATAAACTGACAAGAAAATAGATTTGAAAGAAATTGGAGGAAAATGTTGTATTAAAAGTCATCAGATTGTCAGCTGCAATGAAGAAAGCAGTCAGAAATATTGCTAGAGGAATATACAGACGGAGGAGATTTAAAGAAACACTATAAAGAGCAGTATACATCACTGTTCGCCATAGATATAATAGTCTGGCATGATAGCAAGTCAGCTTAAGTTACTTTATAAGAAAAGATTAAGAAAGTTGAACTTATTCTCACTGGAGGAAAGGAGACTTCATAATGACCTCATTTAGAGATTTTTAAATTGTAAAAGGGATTGATAAAATTGATCCACACAGTGCTAAACTGTTATAGCCTTACATTCAAGAAGTTTGCAATCAGCTCTCTGTGGAGAAACAAATCAATAGAATCTCTCCTACCTGCCAAACTCCTCGTTATGTCAAAGAGGTTCATTCTGAACAGCAGACTGTTTAAGTAACTTAATCAGTTCTTCGGGGCGGAGGGTGGGGTGGGGTGAGGGGATTCTTTGCACACATGGAACACGTACCTGTCATAGGTATGGGGAAGAAGGGGAGGGGGCATGGCTTCAGTTGACTAAAGCAATTATCTTTAAATCTCTAGTTTGAACATTTATCTTCAATGTAGTATATAACATAGTAAACTAGTATGTTCCTAGGAAAAGTAAATGTAAAGCAATAGAGTTACCCAGGTGTTACTCTAGTGACACCGATGGAGTTACTTCTAATTTACATCAGTGGAAGTGAGAAAAGAATTGGGTCCATAAGGACCTGGACCACTTTGTACAGTCATTTATTCCCATGCAAAATTAATGTAAAATGCTTCCTGATCTGAATGGTTACACCAACTTCATTCTCTCTTTGCACTGGTGGAAATGACTATAGAAAGTGCAGGGCAAGAGAGAACCAGGGCCCTTAATCACAAGCACTGGATTTAGCTTTCAGCTGCAGAACTGTATTAGCTTTATAATTCTCCCCTCTCCCCCCAGTTCCCCTCTGCTCCCCAAGGACATGGAAAAATACAAGTTTAAAATAGACTTTTAAATTTTGGGGGGAAATTCTTAAATTGTATGATGTATATAATGTGCACTAATGACATTATGTCCTTGTGTCTTGAGAAAGAAAGTTAAAAAATTCCTGCACATAATTCTTACATTTTCTTAACTGGTATAATTTCTCTCAAAGATTACAACTAAGGGACTTTTGATTAGAATGAAGTCATAAATTGTAAATGAACAAAGATTGCCCATACTCAACTGTTTTATACAAGGTGGAAACCTTTTCCTTTTTCCTTTTCCTAGGTTGCCCAAGTTGGTGGTGTTTGAAAATTGGTTGCAGTCTGTTAAGAAGTCCTGATAAAATAGCAAAGAAATAGAACAGAGTGAAGACAAGACTAGCAGTTCAATGGGCCAAGTGCATCCACAATATGGTCAATAGAATCACACTTAGTATGAGTTTATCCCAGTCTGTCAGGACAGGAATGCACTACCTATATGACTGGAATAAAAAAAGATTCATCTCCTTAGGGGTAGGTAGTTGTTTCCTACAGCCAAATGGATTAGGTCTTTTACATGAAGAATTATTCAGAATCAGTGTTTCTATTTGTGGTTTGGTTGGTTTTCCATTTGGTTGTAGTGTTTCTTTCTGGGCTGCATAATGGCCAATTACTCAAGAAGTGTTGAGGCTACTTTCTGATGGGTGATGGGAAGGAATATGGTGGTCACGGCATTCCCAATTTCAGTCCTGAATGGATTCCTATAATAGCAATCTCCATTTACTGATCAGAATAAGATATCCAGGTTAGATTGGGTAACACTTTTAATTCCAATCCATCTAATACAATTTCTAATTCAGGAAGCTTTCCAGTGCCAGTGCTAGCCATTGCTTTTCTCTGCAATGCAGTTGGTTGGGATGCACCAATTTTTATTGCTCTTCCTCTGGATGAATAGAAAATGGTGGGAAGCATTGAGATTTCATCCATAAATATGCAGATAAAGCCATTAAGTAGCATTGAATCACTGAATTATAAATCAACTCAGTTAAGAGTCAGAGAAATAATACAAACCCCATCTAGAGTTTGCCAGCTCCTGGGACTTTGGCCTGAGCCTGTAAGGGGTCCTGCCATATGGACTACAACAATAATGTCTGCCAGAGGCTTCTGACATAATTTCGCAGCAATCTTTGAGCCAGGAATGGGGACAGAATGGACTAGAAATCTTTGATGATGCCAATAGGGAGGCTTCTGAAAGTGGTGATATGGACAAGCAGTTTGCTGGGCCAGTGCTGCTCAGCACCTGAATGAGAGGGGACAGCCTGACTCAGAGACAGAGACTTGATATAGTTCAGGTTTGAGCTTTGGAGCTGTGAGAGAAGCAGAACAGCTCAGGGAATCTTTGGTTAAGTTCCCCTCCATCCCCACAGTGGGAGTCTTTGAACTAGTGTATGGTCAGGCAGTACCAGCCCTGCAGAGACCAGCATCCAGAATGACAGAGCTCCAACCTGACTCTGGCTACCGAGAACCAGCTGAGACCTCCATGGGACTCTGAACCAGGAGAGGACCATGCCCCATCTAGGTACAAAGACACAGTAAAGTAACCCCTCTTGTTAAGCAGGCTAATGTTTGCAGCAGTCATCTCTGGCCTCATCCACAGAGTACTTCGTGCCTGGGAACGTGACACAGAGGGAACTGGGGGTTGGGGAGTGTTGGGAGGTTGGGAATTGGTTGATTTGATTAATATTTATTAGTTAGCCCTAACCTTGCCCATCCCCAGATCCTATTTTCCAGATGCTTTTGTTATACTGTTGGTTTGGGATATGTTATTTCTTTGCTGGGGCTTGTGTTGATGTATTTCATTGTTTCTTGTATACTGGATTTTATTCTCTTTGCCATCAGTGGTAGTATTATTCATTTTTTCAAGGGACAGCATATCTTGCATCCTAGGCAGAGTGGGAGAAGTAGTGGAGGCACCAGATGTCAGAAAAAAGAACCCAGGACCCAGCCTAGGCAAGGCAAGGGGTGAAACCACAGTCTCTAAGTAGCAAGTACCAGGTAGAAAGCTTGAGCCACATCACAGAGGAGGGTTGCCTTCTCTTGGGGCTACAAAATATCATTTAAAAAAGTTGCCCTCAACCTTCAAAACTGAGGTTAAACAGATTTACAGGTAACTGAGACACAGGTTTTGTGTCAGCCCTCTGCACAGGGGTGAATTTCACCTTGGTGCACCAGGCTTGCATCAATAAAATATATTTCCTAATGCTTTGTATGTAATGAACTGGTAATTTTATGTCTGTTCATTATATTTCTACTTGTCTCAAACAGAGAGGTCAGTCAAGATGCATTATTTCATTACCTTTAGAAATACATTGTTCAACATTCTCACACTTGTGGTGGAATAACATATGGAGAGCCTAGGGCTAAACCAACCTGATTACAGAATGAGCCCCACCTGTGGGGGATTTGGCAATTCCTCATAAAGAACAGAAGATGGATGCAATAAAGAGGGAGAACCAGGTTTAAGTGATGATGAAGGCTAGCTGGGGAAAGAGTATCAGGAAGAAACCTCAGAGAGTAAAGAAAAGCTGTTCAAACAGTGGCCTGGGAGAGACCTTGCAACCTAAAATAGAAGGTTCTCCTACTGGTACTAAGGAAAGGAATGGGGTATACAAAGCCTAATGCAAGAGTTATTGAACCCAGCAGGGGGTTGCTGGCTAAGCCTGGAATACAGGCTGAGAAATAGCCCCAGGGAAGGCAGAAGGGAATTATTTGTGTTAATGATACTTTTTTGGAATTTTAAGTTTGGATAGTTGTGATCCCGGAAGGCGTAGGCTTAAGTTGGTGACCTGGCTGCAAGGCTGAGTCACTGGAAGAAAACCATCACAGTGCTTGAGAGACTGTTGGCTGGGTGCTACAGAAACAAGAGCTGCTACACTACATCTGACTATGAGGGGTTGACTATCGGTGAGTGGATTTATTTACACATGGTTTGACTGAGTATAACTAAACTTGGCCTAAATGCCTCTTCTCTCCTGTAGGGATAGCTGTAAAATTGTTCTATGTCTAAAAAGATTTGCTAGGATTTAGCTGTCTGAATACTCACTACAGCTGTATCAAGTCAAGAAAAACCAGAACAAAATAATCACACAGTCTGTTATAACTAACAATTGAGATATTGTGTTACGTTGTTGGACTGTGCTCAAGTTTAGCATGAAAAGTGAAATTGTCCAAACTTTAAAAGACAAAAACATCCAGTGACATAAGGAAATCTGAACAATATCATGGTTTTCTTGGATAGCCTTAACTCCTCAACTTTAGCTAAGTGGCTCATGAGTAGTACCAACAGAGACAGCTTTGTGGTCTATGAAACTAACATTGACTTTCATTCACTATTCTTTATTTTAAAAAGTGTAATAGTCTTTCTACTGTCCTGCTTATATTCTATTATTTCTGGAAAAAATTGCCAATTTAAAACTATGCCACATTTGAAGATCTGACACTTCTATAAATACACCATAATTATAACTGTTCTCTACTGAGTCTATTCCTATCGTAGGCACTTTAAATATCACTTGATAAAAAGACAAGGGCTAGCAGTAGAATATTCTCCATGAGGAGCCCTCTGCTTTAGAACCAGCTTCCACTCTGGTTCTGAAGTACCCATGCTGCATGGCCAACTTTTTTTTTTTTTAATGTAGGCTTTTGAAGAGGGAGGTTTCTGAAGAAAGTGAGGATTATGGTGGAGGGAACCTCTTTCTTCTAGGTTAGGTTTTACTTTAATTTGTTTAGGATTAGTTATTGGTTTGAACAACTGGGTGGTTGGTTGTTGTGTTCTGTCAAAGGTAAATACACACTCCTTTTTCTGTATGTTTGTATGACAGAAATAAATATACAAATCTAGAAATGTTAAACATGGTAATATACCATCACAAGTGAGAATCTTCTGTTTTCTTTTTGGCTGATCAATGGCAATTTCTAATTCTTTAAAGGTCAATAGGCTCTTTACACTGACTGTGGACTGCCAGCTGACTTTTTTTTGCAGCTAGATTTATAAGGACTAATTCTGGGCTTGCAGGTGTCTTGTTCAGAGGTGATAAGAAATATGTCTGCCTTTTGTCAAGACTAGTGGAGTTATTGCCCATAAACTGCCAGATGCATAGATTAAAGTTGCCAGATGGCTCAGTGGTCTGCTGCTGTCACTCCATGTAATTTCATGGAGCTCAGCACTATCCTTTTTTTCTTTAGCATTTTCTTTCTGTCTGGCTATTTTCTCACATCAAAATTACATGGGGTATTCATCTTCTATGCACTGGTTGTTAGATGTCTGTTAGCTATAGTAACACCAAGATGAAACTTTGAAAATGCTGGGGCTAAAAAAGTGCAGGAATCTCTGTACTCCCTGCAGTTAATAATTGCATACAATACTCCTTGCAGTATCAGGACACAAAAATGAGGTTAAGGTCAAAGCCTTAGCTCCACTGATTTCAATGACAATTCACACCAGCTCAGGATCTGCCCCATTAACTCTGAATTTTCTTGCCTGGCATGGGCTGTCAAACTTTCATTTTATGAAACAAAATTATTTTTAGTTGTTTTGTTGGGATTGCTGGTGAAGAATCATATTATTAGTGCCTGAGCTTGAGAGGGGCTGAGCACTTGCAGTTCCTATTGACTTCAGTAGGAGCAGTGGAAGCTTAGCACCTCTGAAAAGTAGGCCATGAGCTTGTTTGTCACCTTATGAATTCAATGTTGGTTTACGTTGCTCTGGAAAACAAAAATCCACTTGAGTATACCCTGAATTTTGCAGATGCTTCTGATTAAGCAATGATGTTTCTTTTTAGAACTTGATTTTAGTGTGGGTCTTGATATTTGGAAAAACAAGACAGAGGTATAAACTTCTAGAATGTTATACAGTGTGATAAGCTGGAAACTGCGTATCAGCCACACACTGCTTAAATCACCACACAGGTGTTCTATCTATCCATCATGGTCTTGGAATGTAGCAATTGGACATTGTAATTTCACAGGTTTTAGTAATTGCACAAGCTCACATGGTTACATACAAGATTTTCAAGAAACTATGTCTCAGAGAGGTAGCTGTGTTAGTCTGTATCCACAAAAACGAGTCTGGTGGCACCTTAAAGACTAACAGATTTATTTGGGCATAAGCTTTTTGGACAATTTTTTTTAATATATATTTTTATTTCCCATAAGTCAAGCAAACATGGCATTCAAAATTACAAGCTATATGGTAATTATCTGAGGAGATAATTCAAATCCTCTCTCAAATGTTAACTGACCAGAAACTGTTAACAAGGTCACAACACTTGTTTCGGAGTCAGACTTGGATTAAATGTACATGACCATGTTTAAGTGACAGTAATGCGAAGTGCAATATAATTACAGAGCCCAAAACCTATGTTAAAAGAACAGAACTTATGTTATAAGTCTAGAAATGCCAGTTTTAGTTTACCCAGGAAGCCTTAGTGTGCAGAATTTGAATCCTGAGTCCTCAGCATTGTGCTGCTGCTATTTGAGCTACAGGTCTTCCAACATTAGCTGGCAGTAGAAGGCAGCTATTTTCCCAGCACGAGGATGGATTCCTGAGTCAGAGAGCTGGATTGGTGGTTTGGGGAGCTCTGTCTGGCCGTGCTCTCTCTCCTTTGCCCAGAATTGAGTGAGCTCCTTCCCTGTGTATTGTTCCCGGAATGGGATTGGCCACTGGCATAATATGCTTGCTTTAGAAGGTGACTAAGAGGAGCTAGGCCAGTCTCTCTCTGCCTCTGCCCATGTAGTGACCCTGGGTGGTGGTAGGTAAATGGGCCAGGATGGGGGGAAGGCACAGCAGTGGGCATGTGTTGGGTCCAAGGGCTTGCATAGTGGGAGGAGGCCAGCTGGCTTTCTTCTTCCCCACTGTTGGTGCAGCTGCTCTGCCATCTTTGTGGTGGTTTCTAGTGCAGTACGTTGCTATTGCTTTGGTGGTGGTGTGGGCCTGGCCTCAGAATGTTAAATTTTTTTTGCATGCTGCCAATGTTGTTGTTGTGGAAAGGAGATGGGGAATTTTTAACATTGACATTTCAATGGAATATGATGGGAGGAGGGAAGAAAAGGCACTGTGTAGCCCAGGGACATTCTCCCTATTGAATATCAGAAGACTTGTTCCAAACAATGGAGAAGTGAGGTCGTCTCCAAAAAATGTCTCAAGAATCCTTTATAATGGTTATATTTTCCATCTCAACCAGCTGCCTCTACAAAGGTGACTTGAGAGCTTTAACTCTTCAGTGTCTCTGATTTAAAACAGTAAACTGTGTTCTGTTAGTCCAGAAAATGGACTCCAGTCCTTGACATTTTCAAAATAAAAATGATTGATTAGTTTGATATTGAGGCTGACATAGCTCATGAATGCTTGAAGTTTTATTCATGAGATGTTTAGTCTGCTTGCTATGAAGTTTGCAGTGTTGTCGCACTAAAATGCATAAAAATATCCTTTTACTAGTCTTCTCCTGCCTGGATTATGACAGCCTCCTCTCACTGTTCATCCTGAATCTGATATCCCTCTACTTCATCTGTATTAAATCCCCTCCATGCTGTGGACAAAAGAGGTTGGCCAAGGGAAGGGTCAAGTTCCCAGGGACAGCAATGGTTGGGGCACTCTAGCAGAGCTAAGTTATTAGGAATCAGAGTGGAGGCAGGAATCCCAGGTTTGGAGTGGAATCAATCTCCATAAATGGCCTTTTCCTTGGCAGACCCTCTGTAGGTCTATGGCTTTGGGTAGATTATTTTACAACAGCTGCCAAAAAGTAAAGGTGCAGATAACCTAGACACAATTGCTTTTAACAGAAAAAAACACTCAACACTACCTTTCCTATCTCAGTTCCAGTCCCAACTCTGACTGCCTATTACCCTGCTTCTCCTGCTCCCACACAGTCGCTGGCTCATCTGACCTCACACTGGCTCATCTGACCTCAGGATATTACTTTTTTTCCCCTTGTGGGGACCTCTACTGGCTAGATGTTGAACTGCAATACACAGTGCCATTCACTGACTAAATCCCTTTCCCTCCTGCTCACCACAGATTGGAGGAATAGTATCCAGTAATCAGACAGCAGACTAATTATAATATCAATAGTATTTTGAAAGCTAGGATGTGGGGGGAGGTTTAGGCACAACCAGGATGGATATGATTTAAATCACTAGTCAGGAAGACTCAATTTAATCATGGATTTCTAAATAAAAGTGCATTCTTGTTTGTTGTTATAACCTTAATACATATTCTTCACAACTCAGAGATGTAGGTTTTATTTTCAGAAGGTACATACTATACGTTTTTTAAGTGATTTATTTTGAAAACTTTTCAGATCAGTTTTACCGCTATATCAGAAAATGAATGATTGTTTGGTTATTTCATTTACCAAAGGTAATTGAAGCAGATATTTATGAAGTCATTGGGAGGTGAACTATCTCTAATTCAACAGGTTAATCATTAATATTTGGAGGATTTTCTTGCCATGCTGTATTACGAGAAGAACATCACCAGACAGACATTTATATTGGGGGAGGCATAGCTCAGTGGTTTGAGCATTGGCCTGCTAAGTGAATGGCATAGTTTTCCCCCAGAGTTTTGTACTCCCTGCCCCTTTTCTGTGGTGATTCTGGAGTTGGGTTAGTGGGTGATCTAGCCTTAAATTCTCCATCCTCTGGATCTTCCAGTCCATCTTGCCTTACCCATGTTTCTGTCTCGTAGATTGTAAATCACAAAGACAGTCCCAGACCTGGGTCTTGTAGCTTCCCTCTAAAACTGGGTTTTGAACAAGTATGCAAAGGCCTGTATCGCAGGAAATTTTGCATCTGAGAGAGACTAAGACAGATGAAATGTTTGTCTTTTGCAGCTTCCAAGAAGGTAGACTTAGTTCAGAGTTTGTTTGTTTGTTTGTTTTTAAAAAAAGGGATCTAAAGTACTTGTACCTTTTTAAAAGTT
Organism: Chelydra serpentina; assembly: GCA_037349315.1. Classification (NCBI taxonomy): domain Eukaryota; kingdom Metazoa; phylum Chordata; order Testudines; family Chelydridae; genus Chelydra; species Chelydra serpentina. Next base: position 39,531,198 of record JBAIAC010000042.1, read on the forward strand.
TGGTTTGCAACTCCTGTCTTGCTGATCAATCAGAGCAGATGGTATTGCTCCTTGGATTATTGCATTGTATGACAACTATCATTTCATCTTGTGCACGCTACAAAAAAGTATGCACATTTTCACTTAACGTAGTACCTCACATAGGCACTCGGGTCAAATTCACAGATGGGTGGTGTTAGACTTCTTTGCAATCATTATTCATTGAGTAGGCTCCTATAGTATGTACTTGTCCACCAGTTAATTTGCTCCCAGGCCCAAACTCATTCTCATTATCTATAGTCCTAAAACATGGGTTTCCTCTGTCGCATAGTTTTTTAAGAATTAACCACAGTTGGGAGGTTTTCTCTTCTAATTGTTCAACCATCCCTTCAGGCCATTGGTTCACTTTTTTTTCCAAACATATTATCACACCAAAATATTTCTATGTACGTTGACTCTAACCCCACTCACCTTTCCCTTCCCACATTATTGAATGCTTCTAGTCTGTGCTCTCTCAAACTTCAGGAATACTTAGTAGCATGTCTCTTTTCTGCTTTCATATTTCAGCAATGATTTAAATTTTACTTCTACCCAACTCGATGTATGAGACTTGCTGCTCCCAAGAGCGATGGTATCTAACTCACTAAAGTATTTTGATACTGTACCATGAAAGCTATGTTAAACTAAATTATATTGCCCAATGACTCAGTTCTTTAAAGTATTGCTCTCAAAAATAATTACAAAGAGGAGATTTTGTTGCTATGATTGGAACCTCAGAATCCATGGCAGAAGCACTGCCTTTTAATGAAGCAATGTTGTAGCAATAAGGCGGTTGTAGATATTTTTGTGAGTGCCTGACCTCTGAACACTTAGGGCTAGTCTACACTTACCGGCTGGATCGGAGGCGTCGGATCGATCTTCTGGGTTTGATTTATCGCGTCTTGTCTAGACGCAATAAATCGAACCAGGAAGTGCTCCCCCGTCAACGCTGGTAATCCAGCTTGCCGTGAGGAGTAAGCACTGTCGACGGGGGAGCCTGCGTGCCGCGTGTGGACCACAGGTACGTTCGAACTAAGACTTCGACTTCAGCTACGTTATTAACGTAGCTGAAGTTGCATATCTTAGTTCGACGGGGGGGTTAGTGTAGACAAGCCCTTAGGCTACATCCACACTACCCACCCGATTCGGTGGGTAGCAATCGATGTTCTGGGATCGATTTATCGCGTCTCATCTAGACGCGATAAATCAATCCCAGAAGCACTCCCCGTCGACACGAACTCCAGCTCCGCGCAAGGAGTAAGCGGAGTCGACGGAGGAGCTTGCCTGCTGCCGTGTGGACCGCGGTAAGTACTTTTAAAAAATCGATCTAAGATATTCGACTTCAGCTACGTTATTCACGTAGCTGAAGTTGCGTATCTTAGATCGACGCCCCCCCCCCAGTGTGGACCAGGCCTTAGTTTGGAATCCACTTTTGCAAAATAATAAAAATATGGCAATACTTTTTATCTATCATTTGTCTTGGGATTGCAATGACGGGAAATTCAACTGTTCACTTGGTCACAGCAAACAACTGGGAGCCAGGACTCTAGTTTTGAAGGATAGCTATATAGCTCTGGACAAGTCACTTAACTACTCCATGCCTCATTTTACCCTTCTCTGAAATGAATATGCTATTTCTTAGTGCTGCTGACAGAGATATGGTGCTGCTTAATTATCAGTAAAGATCTTTGACAGTCTTTACATAAAAAAATGACAAGGATGAGCTCAAAACATGAAATCGGGTCTCGATATTGAACACCTCAAAATTATGAGATTTTCAGAGCCAACATTTTGGTTTGGTCTGTTTTATAAAGGGCCTATTTGCAATACTCGGATTGGGGTCTGGATATTAAAACGCCTCCAAGCCCAGGGCTACACTAGGGAAGGGGGGTCGATCTACTATGAATATGAATGTGCTATTTCTTAGTGCTGCTGACAGAGATATGGTGCTGCTTAATTATCAGTAAAGATCTTTGACAGTCTTTACATAAAAAAATGACAAGGATGAGCTCAAAACATGAAATCGGGTCTCGATATTGAACACCTCAAAATTATGAGATTTTCAGAGCCAACATTTTGGTTTGGTCTGTTTTATAAAGGGCCTATTTGCAATACTCGGATTGGGGTCTGGATATTAAAACGCCTCCAAGCCCAGGGCTACACTAGGGAAGGGGGGTCGATCTACGATACGCAGATTCAGCTACGTGAATAACGTAGCTGAAGTCGGCGTATCGTAATCGGCTTACCTGACCATGAAGACGGCGGCGCGTCGATCGCTGCAGCTCCCCCGTCGACTCCGCTTGCGCCGCTCGATGACGTGGTTTTCCGGAGCCGATGGGGAGCGCTATCGGGGATCAATTAATCGCATCTTAATGAGACGCGAAAAATCGATCCCCGATAGATCGATTGCTACCCGCCGATCCGGCAGGTAGTGAAGACAAGCCCCAAGTTTATAACAGCAAAATAGTACTGGTAACTATTTTTGTCGTCCGCGCCGCCTCCCCACCCCATCAATTATTTTGGATATTCCTTTTTAGCATTTCAAATGAATTCAGTGTTTGTGATATGTTGGTGCACTGTGTAAAGCTTGCTATCTGTAACAGATGAAGTTATAATTCTGTGTAACAACAGATTCCCAGTCTACCATTATTTGTACTACATGTTAAAGTTTTAAAGATGATAACTTTGGGAGGCTTATTCCAAAAGAAACATTTAAACATTGATCTGTTAAAATACCTATTTTATAGTAGAAAGCCTGGTTATTCTACCGCTGTCTCACAAAGAGAACACATTGAAGAGGAATGTAATATCAGGCTGTAAGGGTCGATGCAGAGTTTGAGAGAGGATTTCTTGGCATAGAGTTAGACATACTTTTACAAAAACGTCTGTCTGGCTTATTGAAATCAGCCAGCAGTACTATTTCATTCTTTCCTTGATTCTCTGGCTAAGAAAAAAAACATTTCTAGCTCCAGTGCTCTACTACAGTTGTCATTGTAAATCCTCAAGAAACTAGAGGAAGACTCTGGAAGAACAGCTGTCATAATTTGGCAGCTGAGGTCTGTGACACTTAAAGATAAAGGGGAAGAATAATATAACCTTATAGTAAATGTTTCCTCAACACTAGAGAGATGCAACCTGCTCAGACTTAATGATCAATACAGGGATTTAAACTAGCCTTAGGCTTGGTCATAGTAGCTTGTTTACATAGGAGAATACCAGAAAACTAATGTTCAGAAACCAAAATTAATTTCTCTCACCCTGAGTATTTTTAAGTAGACTCATGTTGAGTATTGGTGCTAAAGTAAATATAGAGGCAGCTGAAAACCCTTTCCCTTCATGATTACCTAGCCCCAAATCTCCCCAGTGGAGAATTGTCCTCTTATAGGAACACTCTCCCAGCATGCCTTTTATGAACCCCTTTAAATTTGTTAGTGATCTACAGCTGCAACTTTATAGTGGCCATTTTGAAACTGTTTGCTGCTTGCTGTGTCTGTTTTCCTTTTCATATTCCACAATGTATTCTCACAGTATTATCTTTGACATTTGTATTAATCAATAGTTGCTTCTGTATTTTAAGCTACCACTACAATTGCAGCTCTTCATGCTAGAAAGACAAAAGTTTCACCACTGCCTTTTCTGTATATTGGTTATAAATGCCATCCCTCCAGCAAAGCTAAGATCCTACCTAGTATCTGATATGTTGTGAGAAATTACATTCAACCTCTAGGGTATTCACCTGTGACAAGGGAGTGACAGTACTGTGAGGGAAGTTATCCCTCACCCACAAGAGAAGGGTTGACTGTAGGAATAGAGGGAACAGAACAAATCAGATTTTTAGGGTGTTTGGGAGCAGTGTGCTCTACCACTGTGATCCTAGCCCTGAAGGTAAATACCAATTTAAAGTAAGATCTCTGAAAAATGTTTAAATAAGATGGTGTCAGATGAACTAGTATGAATATGTCTGGACATGGAAGATAGGTGCAGGTTCTCTTTCTGTTTTTCGGTCTATAAATATTTGCTCATCCCTGATAAGCCAGATATAGTATATTGGAGCAGACTTTTTGACGTTTTCAAAGGTTGAAAAGAAATTATTTCATCTGAGTGCCACTTGGCTGCAAATAAATAGAAGCTACAACCCATAGGAGTGCCCATTAGAGAGCCAATTATAACCTGATTGATCTTTCCTGGCATGGGTGGGGAAGCTAGTAGTAGGTCTTTTATCATGCTAGATGTGGACTTGTCCTTGATGGAATGCATGCCTGTGTATGATATGGGAAACTTGACAGGTATACACACTTGGGGCACCAAAAGAAATAGTAAAAACACTATTTTTAATACATGTCATGCCACATAGGTGGCCGATTCTATAACTGTATTTCGAGAGATTTTACTGTCATTTATTTGAAATATACCTACAACACATTTCATACAGCATGTAACTAACTGTAGAAATTTGCTTTTCCATATGTGAAGCATGTTGTCAATATCCCTGAGATGGACACCACAGTTGTGATTTGTTTCCAAGGTGCAATTGTTAATTTGTTTATAGATTTAGATACTCTTCAGTCAGAGCCTTTCCTGGGGATGCAGAGCCCAGGGTGGAAGTGATGAATCTGTCACTTCTGGGACTGATTGTGCAGGGCCTAGAGCAGGGCCCCGATTCTCCATATCCTAGGGACGGCTCTGTCTTCATTTGTAGCTTTAGAGATATTTAAGCAAATGGCCATCTCCATATCATATAAAGGAGAAGCTCACAATGGGCTGAGAGTCTGTGTGGTGACACTAAAGGAGTGGAATAGTGCACTCCGTTCAGAGGCTACTACATTGCCCTTTCATATTCCTTTCAGTCAATTTCTACGTGTAATAGACTTGGTCACTGGATACTAAACTGACTCCTGTATTTTGGAGAAAAGGGGATTGGATTTGGTAAGATGGGTGATCTGTCAGGATGGCCGGTCTGTTATTTCTGGTCCATCTTTAATCAAAAGGGTCTTGATTCATGTTGGTCTTGACAGTGAAATATAGGAGGAAAAATTGCTTTCAAAGTTTGGTTACTGGTTAGGCCTCATTATTAGTCATAATATTGCATTTATATATAGTCAATCATCTTAAAAGGTAGTTTTGAAAAGTTCTTTACAAAGGGATAGCTCAGATCCTGCAAGCTCTTAAAGCGCACATGCAAAAAGTTGCTCAAAGGTCTGTTTGCAGGAACAGGGTCTGTATACAGAAATTGCTTCAGAAAATTATCCACTTCTGGCTTAAAACATAGTAGCTGTTCAACAATAGGCATTAACACTGCATAACACCTTAGGACAGGAAATGAAGATTATCAGATCCACTTTATTTTTAAAAAATGTGAAAGTTAGACAGGTGTTCACTAAATTATTTTGTTAAATACAAGTACTACATTTTAGTGTGCTAAAGCAATTCTTTTTTAATACATGTTGAAAGCTGCTGCTTTGCAGTACCTTGCTGAACGTTAGTATAGTAAACCTAGCCATTTCTATCTCTCATTACCAAACCTCACAATGTTCTGATTAATTATGTGTACTGCGGATCTCCCAGATGTCAGCCAGATGTTCAGAGAAAACTAACATTATTTGGCTTAAGAAATGGAGTATAAATCATATCCACACTGACACACCTAGTGGAACAAATGGAAGGTATTCCTAAGTGAATGCGCTACTTCAAGTTTTTTTCCTTGAACAAGTTACGAGACACTCTCTACCTCATACATTGCAGGCTTCTAGGTAAAACAGGAGATGAGAAGAACATGCAGATAGTAGATCAGCTTTTGCTTTTTTTGTTACCAGGAGGCAGTTATGCTGCAAGGCACTCTGTCTTCCCCACCCTGGCTGCTTCACAGAGCAGGAGTGTCACCTCTCACTCACTAGGAAGGGAGTGTTAAGTGGCTGTGGGAACAGGAAAGGAAGTGCTGCTGACAGCCCAGTTCCCTGCCAGTAGAAGATCAAAGGGCTGACTGGAAGAGAACAGAGGCAGGTGGCCAGATCTCAGGTGGGATGTGGGTGGGGGGGTAAAGGGTAGTCAGGAGAACTTTCTCTCCTTAGCCAGCACTTCTGTGTTTGTATATTTCTGGGGTCAGAGGAGAGTTGTTTCTCTTTAACCCTCAACCAGACTAAGGTGTCTGTGGAAGTAGAATGTGTGGTGGAATTTTTTTCTCCTCCCTGAAACCATGTGGTCATCTATCTGTCTCCTAGTTTTGCCAGGGAAAGGACTCTTGCCATTTACCCTCAATCAGCTCTTTTAGAATGTGTGTGCAGAGGCTCTACCTCATCCCTCCCCCTGTACATCAGAGTGCTGCAGCTCTTTTGATGCAAAAATCAGCTTTCTTTCTTTCAAGCAACCTCTGCCCTCCATGCTGACAAAAAAAATCTCTCAAAGCAGGGGCAAGGCTTCCAGGTGGAAAATGCAGCAAGTGGCTTGGGGCCCACCTCAGTCTAATTTTTTTTAAGCCATGTCAAACACATATTCATTATGTCCCTGGGTTTGCTGGAAAGTGAGGGTGATCAAAGAGAAGAGTCCAACTATGCCTTATGATTTGAAACACATATATACTCCCCTTCCTCAAGGCCCACTACTTCTGTGATGTGTATATAAGAAACTGACCAACTAATAATGTCACACTAATAAATCTAGACGTTAGGGTGACCAGATGTCCCGATTTTATAGGGACAGTCCTGATTTTTGGGTCTTTTTCTTATATAGGCTCCTATTACCCCCCACCCTCTGTCCCGATTTTTCACATTTGCTGTCTGGTCACCCTACTAGACGTAGAAAGGAAATCAGAGGCAATGCTTCACAGTCTGGATTGGCCTGGCCATATTCAAACAGCCATGTGATCCTACTGCTCTCCAGAATCCTGCAGACTGTTTTGTAGCCAGGACTGAAGAGTAACAGCAAGGAAAGAGCCCAGCTCTATGCCCATTTAGGATTATGATGCTTTGAGGGGAGCATTAGGGCCAGGCTGGGAGAGGAACCACACTTATTCCCCATTCGATCTGCATCAATGAGACCATACCGGAGCCCCACAGACTGCCCTGTGTTTAGAGGGTGGATTTCACACTTCCTCTCCATCTTTGCCAGAACAGGACAGCTGCATAAATTTCAATTACTGCACTCAGGCTTTCTGCAGGATTCAAGATTTTTACTTACAGTGAAAATGGGTCAGAGCTGTCCTGTGCAGCAGGGAAACATTAATAATTGATTTTCCACCTTGCTGAACAATGCTGCTTTGCTCAATTTACATTCCCTCTTCAGTTCAGTGTCATCAAGCGGTTGGGGTGGCGGGTAGAGATGTGACACAACAATAGCGGGGATTTAAAATCCATCACTATTATTGCTGCCAGATCCTGGTCTTTGATTTGGGTGACACAGTTCTTTTGATCTGTAAGTGAGATAGGGAAGGGAGAGGACAAAAAACATTCCTTTCACAGATTATCTCCACTACTCTTTATTGATTCAGTCGAGAGACACAATCATTGATGCTTTTTGACACATGCAAAACCCCTAAAACTGATACAGTGCAGTACTCTAGGGTAGATGAGCCCTTAACTTTAATATGTATGGTCTTTCCTCTATAAGGCAACACTCCTAGATTCAGTCTGTAGATCCAGATGGCTTTGGAGTGGGGAAAAAAGAGAGCCCTTTTTTAATTGGGGTCGGGGGAGAGGGAAACATGATGGTGGCTCTGGATGGGTCCAGAGATTGATAGACTTGCAGAAGCTTTTCGTTTTCCATCACTGCTCTGAATCTCAGTCAATTGTGTCTCCAAATAGCAAACATCTAATGATGGCTGTTTGGTAGTCCATGTGAAATTACTGGTTGCGCTCAATGCAAGTATCCACATATTGAAAAGAATCCATTACAATTGGTCTAAATTGCCTCTGGAGTTGGGAGCCTTAAGGAGTGAGTTCAAGAAATGCAGTGGTATGATGACTTTATTGTCCTCATCTCTAGAAATAGTCACCCTAGGTTAGGATTAAAACATCGGTGGTGGTTTATGGGTTCCGAGCCTCACACTTGTTACAAATAGCTTTGCCTAGTAGTAATGTTGTCATGTTAAAGCTGAGTTACAGAAGCACAGTCATATTACTGCTACCTCAGCAGCTGCTTTTTTTTCTGGACACTTCAGAAAAACAATCTTGGTGTTAAAAATGTAAAATGGAAGAGAAAGTTGCTGACCCACAACACTACTGACCCTTCTAGTTCTCCTGCCCCCACATATTTATATGTGTAGGAAGTTAAGAGAATTTTTGATCCAGTCAATCATAGTCCGATACATTAATACAATGTCTGGAACATGAATAATGTAAGTAACAGGTCAGTTTATTTTGGAAAGGAAAGTGAAGGGCTATTGGGTGAGGAATATCTAAATGCTAGGTATTTGGGAGCCGAGACTTTGAAAGGGGTCTTGTAGGGAAGCAGGAGCCCGAGCAGATCTCTGCCAGTGTATGAGTGGTAACATACGTGGATTTAGGATTACTGAAGCACAAATGTTGCATGGCACATACAAATCACTGACATTGATCATTAACAGATCTGCAGCATAATGTTTTGAATCAATTGGCAAACTGCTGAATTGCAATATTGTAAAATCAAAGATAAATAAAGTTGTGCTGTCGCTTTTGTTTCTGTTATCCTAGAAGTACCTCCTCCTCCCAGCAGAGCATAAGACCCACTCCCTTTTCTAAAACTAGGTGGAAAATTGAGCCATAGGCAGAACTGTATTGGTTCCTGTACTGATTCCTAAAGAAGACTAACATTAATCTGCCTCTCAACTGCTTTCAGAAGTAGCCTCACTATTTTTTTCCAGGCTTCAAGAACACACAAGGGTGTCATGACTGCTTTTCAATGTATGCTTTTCCTTTACTATGCCACTGCAAACCACGTGAAGATATTTCTAACTCGGTATAGGCAATAAATGCACTAGTTTTGTTTCTTCGAAGTCTCATGGCTTTTAAGGAAAGAGATGCAATCAGAAAATCTACATTGGACATCAACTAACACTTGTAGTTAGCCCCATAGCTGTCTGGCAGTTTACACAGGGCTAGGTTGACTTAGGTTGAGTCATGCATTATTACTGCATTATAACGAGCGGTGTGTTATTGCTTCTCATGAGCAGCTCTTGGAAGGAATTGTGATCCATAATTATTCCCCTACTATGCTTTTGGTCCCTGTCTCTACAGAGCTAGTAGTGGTGGTGCAGGGGGAGAATAAGTTACTGCAGGTCTTGAAAAGCACTTCCCCCTCCCCATATCTGGCCAGCTACTGTGCCTGGACTCAGGAAGAATGGTGTATTGGTTATGATAGGATCATGTTTGGCTGGAACTGTGAAGCTAGTTAGGAATTTGGATGACCCATATGCAAGGAGTGTGGGCTAGACCCAATAATTCCCCCAATTGGTACAAAAGCTATGTTAAGAAGACAAAGTTGTTTAAGGGAAAGGTACCAATGAGGAAGGCAAGAAAACCTATTAACAGCCCAATTATTATTCACCATAATTCTTGCTCCAGGAGACTTAGGCTGCAGTTGTGACTGGCCACTGTATAGGTACAGAGGCATAAGAGGGAGATGGTTGCTTGTATGCCCACTCCTACATAGCCAGGCATAATCTAATTCTACAGAAGGAAGAAACACTCATAGACCGTTCTCTTACAAATTTTCAGGATAGATACGTGGTACAAATTTAAAAAAAATTTTTTTTTTAAACAAGTTGCTATTGCCATTTGAAAGCACTAAAGATCCACAGAGGCAGGAGGCTAAAGTACACAGTGATCTATGATACTGTACATTAATTCTTTTTTCCTCTCTCCTCTATTGTTTATCATTTGACACTATGATGAGTTTAATAGCTTTTCAAACTTTCCCAAAGTGGAATAGTTTCTTTCTTTCAGTAGCACTTTAAAAATATATTTCCTAACTAAAAGGACATGTAGAGTAACTTTTGTAATTCACTGTTCTAAATTTTTTACTTGGCTTCTTTCCTCATTCGAAATCCAAACTTTAATATACTTCCTATATAATCTGCATAACCTATTTTTCATCTGTTATAGCTACCTCAGCCAACAGATGGTGCTGTGTATAACACTTTTATGATATTGTAGAACATTTAAAAAAATGTATTGCAGTCAAATTGCACATTTAATTACTCTAGCTTCACATATATTTCCCAACAGAAGTCCCCAGTAATATATGTTTATCATAAAAAATTTGAACTGAGATGCAAGAAGCAGCTCAGTCACTGATGAATATTTATATCCCGTCAGAGGTGGGGAAACAGTTCAATTGCACATGTAAAATGAGTCCGAGAAGCCAATAACAGTCTTATGTGAAACTCCTGCAGTATCGGGTCAACAGTTTGGTAGGTTTTCGGTACTTTGCCTCCCCATTATTTCCATGTGACCTAGTGGCTAGAGTACTGGACTAGGACTTAGGAGACCTGGAGTCTATTCTTGGCTCTGACACTGGTCTGCTGGGTGACCTTGGGCAAGTCACTTCCCCTCTCTGCCTGTTTTCCCCATCTGAAAACAGGAATAATACTGATGTCCTTTGAGATCTAGTGAAGAATAGGACTATATAAGAGAAGCATGATTGCAATGAACATTTCGCCTGGTTCTTGTACTCAGGACTTAATAAATAGACTTGATCTAAATTAAAACACAAAGGTGCAGTATTACAATCTTTAGTCATGTGACTTAAATGGGACTGGTCATGTGAGTGAGTTTACAAGAGCCTTCACGTTTTCAAGGATATGTTTAGGACCCCAATGCTGCCAGTACCTATTCACATGCTCAAATTTCAGCATGTGAATAGTCTCATTGACTTCAGTGGGACTCTTTGTGTATTTAAAGTTAAGCAGAAGTTTTGGCAGGATGGAATCATAGTCTGTTCTCTACAAGGTTGACCTTTCTTTCCCTGAAGTGAAGGGGAGCTTCGTAATGGACTGCAATGAGACCTCATGAGTCTGAGCATGTTGAATCTTCATTGACTATATGGTAAAATGTTTTACATAATATGCATTATGTCTTTAATATAATCTGTACATTATATGTAGGTGTATTTCATGTATTCATGTATTAATTAAATAGTATTCGATCTGCCACCTAACTGGTCACCACCAAAAATTGTATATTGAATATATACTTAGAATCATAGAATATCAGGGTTGGAAGGGACCTTAGGAGGTCATCTAGTCCAACCCCCTGCTCAAAGCAGGACCAATGTTTTGCCCCAGATCCCTAAATGGCCCCCTCAAGGATTGAACTCACAACCCTGGGTTTAGCAGGCCAATGCTCAAACCACTGAGCGATCCCTCCCCCCAATGATACACTTAAATAGCAATGTATTATTTGACAAAGTCAATACCTGAGAAGCCCTAATCTGGGCTTTCTAATAAAGATATGTTTATTGCATTACCTCTAGTTTCATTTTTGCAACTGTAGTATTAAAGCGGGTGACACTTCATACCCTTCCCATAGTTGTACAGTCATTCTTTTTAATTTTTACTATCCATATCTTATCACCTTTAGATGCTTTGTAATATTCAGAAAACAGAACTTTTTAAAAATCTGATAAATTAAGGTCCTACATGAAAAATCATGGTCCCAGATCTGTTAGCACAGCCTCCTGCATCTATGTGGAATCCCGTTATTTTAACTGGACTCTGCATGGGTGCAGGGTACTGTTGTAGTAGGTTCTAAGGCTAAATCTACATTTCAGTTGGGAGCTATGATTCCCAGCTCTCCTAGATGTATTCATGCTAGCAGTGTAGCTAGCTCAGGCAGCAGAGCACATACCCAGCCTGAGCCACTGCTATGCTGTTACACTGCTAATTTTAGCACGCTAGCCTGAGAAGAGCTGGGGCGGAGTATGTCTGCATGAGCAAACTCCCATTTCAAATGTGGACATTATTCCCAATCCTGCAAACCCTGACACACATGGGGCGGGGGGGGGGGGGGCGAATTCAGAAAAGCTTGGGGTGGGGGTGGGGGGAAGGAGATGTAAATTGACCAGGGAGCTCAGCCTGCCGAAGAGAATGGGAGCTTGAGGCATCCAAACTACAGCTCCCATGAGGCACCATGGAAGCATTTTCAAAGGGAAATATTTTAGTCTTTAGATGAAATTGTTGGGTTTTTGAACGCAAGTTCAATTTTTTTTTAACGCAAGTTCAAAATCAAAAATTTCTATGGGGGAAGGGAGGGAACTGTTGACCAGTTTGAACCCCAGTTCAGAGAAGCATTTAAGTACATGCCTAACTTTGATGTGGCTGAGTAGTCCCAATGCTTATTCATGTTCACAAAGTCAGGTACAAGTGTAAGTGTGTTTGCAGGATCAGTCCCTCATGCTGACCATTCTGGAAGAAGAAGAGTATTTAGAATATTTACATACAATATGATAGCTCAAAAATGCTTGCATTCAAAGACCATTACCTTTTTAAAACAGAAACTGAACTATCTTGTTAGGTTGCCTTACATGTTTTATTTGATGTGATGTTTATCAGGGATGCTGAAATATTACAATTTGTCTATGATGTATGATTTGGGATTAACAAAAATACTAGCTTGCTGTTAATCTGGTTAAGAAAAATGGACAAACATAGAGGGAACTACAGGTTGTTGGGTGGTTTTTTTTGTTATTTTTGTTTTCCCTCTTGGGGACAAAAGCATGTAAACTAAGAATAACCCTAATAAATTCTCAAATCTTTTTTTTTTTTCCCCAGTGAAAATACTAGCGCTCTCGCTGTCATTAAAACCTTTTCTTCTTTGGTGAGTGGAAGACTGCTGTGTAAGTGGTGTAGTTTTTTGTTTTGTTTTTTATTTCCATAATGTGAAATGAGTCTAAGTGCTTTGCATGTCAATATATCTACAATGCTCCTATCCCAAAATTGCTTACAATCAAAGGGCAGACTCCTATGAAGTTTTCTCATGAAAGTAGTCCCCATTCCTATAATTCATTTGGGGTGGGGGGGAGCAGGGGAGGCCAAAAAAGAAAGTTGATCGTCTAGTCTGATTCCCCACTCATGTCAATGGGCAAGATTGTATGTTCTAGGCCTAGATGTAGATCTACCTTGGTTGCAAGCTGGGGTGATGTACTGTCTCTATTTCAGTAGTACCTTCTGCACTACTCCAGAGGGCCCATAATAGGATCAGCTGTCTATGGGGAGCAAGTGGGGCAGGGTATTATCTTCAAGCCCTATGGAGAATCTACTGAAAAGTGAATACTGCATCACTAGGCTAGAATTGAAGGCAGAGAGAATTGATGGTAGGTAGATCAGGAAAGCAAGGAGATGCCTATAATATCCTTGTCCTACCTTTTCAGAGTCCAATGTACTATAATTTAGTGTCTGAATTTTAAATTGTAGCATGCCTTAAACTAAATTTATGAAACTTAAAGCTTTTTTTCCTCCTTTACTACCTCTCTCCAGATGCATCACTCCTTTTGATGGGACAGTGACTACAGTGGGTGTTTTGGGATGATTCTGCTAAAGCACCTACGTCACTTGCACTATTTGGCTAAAGGTTGCAAACACACTATTACTAATGTTGTGATTTCCTGTTTATACTGGCTGTTAACCAAAGAGTGAGTTACCTAAGAGCACACCTCACTACTTCCTATTCAGCTTACTCCTGCTGCCAGTGACGTTAATGGCAAAACTTTGACTTGAATTAAAGCAGGAGCAGGTCCCAGATATGTAGCAGAGACCTGCAAATAGTGTTGTAGAAACTTAGGGCTAGTCTACACTTATCGGATAGATCGGAGGTGTCGGATCGATCTTCTGGGTTCGATTTATCGCGTCTTGTCTGGACGCGATAAATCGAACCAGGAAGTGTTCCCCCGTCGACGCTGGTAATCCAGCTTGACGCGAGGAGTAAGCGCCGTCGACGGGGGAGCCTGCGCGCCACGTGTGGACCACAGGTAAGTTCGAACGAAGAGACTTCGACTTCAGCTACGTTATTAACATAGCTGAAGTTGCGTATCTTAGTTCGACAGGGGGGGTTAGTGTAGACCAGCCCTTAGAATCTGACTCCATATATACTATTTATAGAAGTATGATTATACCACTGAGAACAAGGCCAATTTCCTTAACTGCAATACAAGTTCAGAACCTGTAAATCTGGCTTTATCATGTTATCTTTGCTTTCATAGTGGTAAAAGAATAATAAATGTTAGTAACTTTTTCACTTGCATCTGATTCCATTAGCGCAACCTTTACTGGTTGCTTCCTTCATCCTTTCTGCTTCTGTACATCCAGGGGCCCAGATCCCCAAAGGTATTTAGGCTCCTAGCTTCAGCTGAAATCCATGGAAGTTAGGAACCTAAATATTTTACAGGATCTTACAATAGCTGCCTCATGGCAGGAAGGGACTATACTGTTGGGGATTTGTATATAGTTTTGTAAGTTCTGTTAGACTAAATGTATGGACAATCAGATCTTGGAAGAAATAATTGAGTTGTGGTACTTCTTCTGGGGGAGTTGTCACCAGTAAAGCCTGCACCATTCTGACTAGAATAATCTCTTAGGTGCAGAGTTGCAATCCCCACCACAGGACAGGCTTGGCTTAAGAAAAGTAGGAAAAACAATTAAAGCATTTCCTGTTTTTGTGTCCAAATAAAAAGCACTTGGGAGATCTGGTTAAAGGTAGACCACTTGTTGTTCTTAAAGCTCTTATTAAATAGCACTGTGTCAACATATATAAAGATGAATCAAGTGATAAAGGATTGACTTACAAAGAAAATTCTTGTTGCTCCTTACTATACCTACAATAGGACAATCTGGAAACCTTTGTGTTAGAGCTGAAGTGTCAGGGGCATTAACTCAAACTCCATTGCTTTGTCAACCTTAGCTGTACATGCTATTGTGTACGAATATTTGACTGATATAGTTGCACCTATAATTGGGAGTCATTGTTACAAAATATATTAATAGACACAGCACAGTTGCTGGTTTATTCTGGGCCTCGGGAGTGCTCAACTCCTCTCTCTGCACCAGACCCCACCCAACCCCTTCTCCTAAGTCTCCACCCCATTCTGCCCTCTTCCCCCAAGCACACCTTGTCCCTGCTCCTCCCCCACATTCCCACATCCCCAGTGCCTCCTGCACACCACTAAAGAGCTGATCGCAGCAGGCAGGAGGTGCTGGGAGGAGTTGATCAACGGGGCTTCCGGTGGATGGGAGGTGCTGGGTGGGGGAGCTGGCTGCCGGTGGCTGTTAAGCACCCACTAACTTTTTTCATGGGTGCTCCAGCCCTGGAGCACCTACAGAGTCAGTGCCTATGTGTAATGGCTTTTCAGTCCTTTATAACTGCAGCTTCACCAAAGAGTCCTGAAGAAACTCAAATATGAAACTGCAAAACTTCTAAATGGCATATAACCTATGGCTTAAATCAGCCCCTGTACTAGACTAGTGCATAACTAATAAAATGCTGCTGGCTTTTTTTTTTTTTTTAATAAGGCTACTGAGGTGATCCAGGCAGTTACAGACCATTAAGCCTAACCTTTGTAGTAGACAAATGAGTTGAAACACTAGTAAAGAACAGAATTATCAGACACCTAAATGAACACTATATGTTTGGGAAGAGTCAACACTGCTTTTGCTATTGGAAATCATGCCTCACCTGTCTATTAGAATTCTTTGAGGGGGTCAACAAACATATGGACAAAGGTGATCCAGTGGATATAGTATACTTAGACTTTCAGAAAGCCTTTGTCAAAGTCCCTCACCAAAGGCAGCAGTCATGGGATAAGAGGGAAAAACCTCTACTGGATCAGTGAATGGTTAAAAGACAGGAAACCAAGTATGCCCAGTCGAGAGAAGTAAATAGGAGGTTACCCAAGGATCTATACTGGTACCAGTGTTGATCAACATCTTCAGAAATGATGTAGACAAGGGGGTGAACATAAGGTGGTAAAGTTTGCAGATGATACAAAATTACTCAGGCTAGTTAAATCTAAAACAGACTATGAGGAATTACAAAGGGACCTCATAAAACTGGGTGATTGTGCAACAAAATGTCAGATGAAATTCAATATTGAGAAATGCAAATTAATGTATATTGGAAAACATCCCATCTATACATACAAAATAATGGGGTCTATATTAGCAGTTACCACTCAAGAAAGATCTCTGAGACCTGGTCACAATGATGCTGCTGCATATTGAGCAGATGTTTTCAGTGTATATAGTTTTTTTAAAAACCAGCCAAGTTAGGAACCACTACGAAAGGGATAAATAATGCCACTATGTAAATTCATAATATGCCCAGTCTGGGGGGAAAAAAGTATTAGAATTGAAAAGGGTACAAAGAAGGGCAACAAAAATTGTTAGGGGTCAATACAAGAGGTATGGGACTGTTCAGTGTAGAAGAGATTTTAATAATCATGAATGGTGTGGAGAAGGTGAATAAGAAAGTGTTGTTTACTCCTTCACAAACCAGGGGGTCACCCGAGGAAATTAATAGGCAGCAGCTTTAAAAAAAAAAAGAGTACTTCATCACATCCCCTGGCAATGAGTTCCACAGGTTGACTGTGTGTTGTGCAAAGAAGACCAAAAGTAAAACTGGATTCAAAAAGAATTACATAAGTTCATGGAGGACAGGTTAATCAATGGCTATGAGCCAAGATGGTTAGGGATGTAATCCCATGCTCTGGGTGTCTCTACATCTCTGACTGCCAGAAGCTTGGAATGGAGAACAGGGGACTGATCACTCAATAAACTGCCATTTTATTCACTTCTTCTGATGCACTTGACACCCACCACTATCTGAAGACAGGACCCTGGGCTAGATGAACCATTGGTCTTACCCAGTATGGCTGTTCTTATGTTTAAACTCCCTCCAGGCTGAAGCTTGCCATAACAATTAGTGTGGGGACAATTGTTTGTGCTATGTCCATTACTTTGTACAGGATTACTAAGAACATGCATTTGATTCATATTGATTGCATATATTTAAAATGGCTTCAGATTAAAGCATGAATGGTGGGATTTTCAGTAGCACTCACTGTTGGCCTAACTGTATTCAGAGGCAGTAGTCTGAATTTTACCATTGATTTCCATGGGATCAAAGTTAGGGCAATACTGAGATTGTTGAAAATTCTTCCAGAAGTGTGGATTTTTTTAAGTTCATCATGTTCACCAGTAGCTTTGAATATGTTTCTAAGTGTGTTACTCGTAAAATATCCACACTAACTAAAGATTTTTGGTTATAAATGTATGAAGAGAGAGGCAATAGGCGGGTTACATGCCACTTGTAATTATACATGCATCTTTGGGGGTTGTGGAGATAAAGTAAATTTGTTCTGAATGAAATGCCTCAAACAGTCTTTTGAAGAGAACCATTGTGATCTCCAAGAAAAGCCTTAAAATGTGCAGTGATGCCCAGATGTGCTGTAAAATTTTTTTAAATGTGAACTGATGTGAAGATCCTCACTAAATATTAAACAACCCCTTGAAACTGCTGCCCAGAAATGGCATTTATTCTCTATTATTGGTTTTGGGGTGGAGTGTTGATGGCTAGGGTTGGGGAAGAGAACATTGTTTTTCTCCTGGCTAGTAAATTCAGACACATGGCAAAGCTATTGTGCTGGATTTGTGTTTCTGGATTCTACGTGGAATGCTTAAGCGTGCTTTGAGCACTGGACAGGAACTTTATTTGGATTTATACAGATTAAATGCAAAATAAGGAGCCATAACGTGTTGGCCTTCTGTGGCCAAACTGGCAGCATGAAAGAAGCTTCTCTGCTTGTCTGATGGTGTACAGGCTTCCTCCAACAGTAGCATTCACACTCCCTGCTCTCTTGGGGAGTAGAGGTACTGCTTACACTCCAGAACATGGATTGCAAAATAAAAAAGTGGCAGGTAAGGAAGAGGCAAGCAAAAATACCTTTAAACGCAGTTCTTGTATTACCAACCCAGTCAGAAAGTTTGAAGGGAGTCTGCTCACTTCTTACTTGATTGCAAACCCCATTTTGAGTTGCTGCTTTTTCAGAAGCTTGTCATTACTGGAAGGATGAAGGGGTTTGTGTGTGCAGGGGAGCAGTTGGCAGTTCATTTGCTGGTGCTGGTTTGTGTAGCATTGCATTGGTTTGCTGATAGCCCAAAACACACAGAACAGAATTAAAAAACCCAAAGGAAGAAAGATCATAACTCAACAATCAGTTAGGCTCCAATTCAGGAAATCATCTCAATTAGGACATCACTTAAGCATGTACTTAAATTTAAGCACATTCAGCTGGGCCTGTTTCTAAGTGTGCTGTTCTGATTAGGGATGCTTTTTGGAATCCGACTTTATTGGGGTAGCAGGCACAAGCACTGTAGTCTAAGGATCTACTTTAGAGAGTTCTAAACCAAACTTGGTATTTGGACCTTTTCAGCATCAAAACATGTCTGCTCAACCTTTAAAGGTCTCTCTAGTTCGGAATCAAAGAGGAAATAGATTCCTTATTCCACTCATTGCAGCTGCCCAAGAAAACTAGCTGTTGGGGTTGTATTTTTCTGGAAAACTTTACACGGTAAAAGTTAGACGTGGCTGTTCTCTGCATGTACACAAGGGGAGAGGATAGAATTGTAATCTGCACGTTTCCTGACTTCCAGTTGCTTAACTGAGCAATTTGTGTTAATAGATTTTTTTATTTTTTTTATTTGCACTTAATTCTCATAGTATTTTTTATTGTGGGCACCTAGGCTCTGACAAAATGTTTTAGTGTGGCTACCTAAACTTGGATTCCTATTTAGGCACCTAGGCAGATGGCCTTTTCAGCTCTGTACTGCTCCCATTGATTTCAGTGGCCTTGTTTCTTTATGATATCGTTGGAATATTACCAGTACTATTACAAATTCCCTTTCCACTATTCAAAACGGTTCAGCTTATACAAATAAACAAAAAACCTCCAAACCCTGTGTATGTGGATAGCAATGTCAGTGTTTATTTTAAAAGTGTGAAGCTTTCATGTCTACATGTGTTTGCGTATCTGTGCATGTAACACATTGAGGTCTTTTCTCAGCAGCCTAGCACAAGTCTTGTTTTCAGTAATAAATTAACAGAAACTAGGCAGGAGCCAGTGGCTGCCTGAGGAGTATGACAGCTCAGCTATTTGGCAGTCTTGAGAGACAGTTTTCTGTGTTCTGAAGCTAAGGTGATTGACCTTTTTGCTTCTGGCATGTTTTCAATGTATTCTAGATCACACAGAGCAAGTTAAAGTTTCTTTGTTTCAGCTCCACCAGAGACTGGTTTTTTCAATACTTCAGGAATTGGTGTGCAAGCCTCCCTGGGTTTCAACCGAATTTACTTTTACAGGAATTACCATTTTTAAATGAGTAAAATTTTGCTAGGAACCAATATCTCAAAACTCTCATGGATGAGAAGAGTCCTTAACTATGCGAGAATTTAGCTGATGTCAATTAGGACTACTATGGATAAGGAAGTATATGCAGATTAGTGCCATAAATGTGTTGCTCTATATTTTAAACAGAAATTGAGGCAGCAGAACACTAAAAATGTGGCTGAATAATCACTCTATAGCATATTATTGCAGGCTTCTAATACAAAATATGTTTACAAATTATTTCTCATTGTCATCTGAGTATTTTACAGGGTTATTGAATACTACCAATATAGAACTTACGAGGTGCTGTGCATGCTGACATGTATGTTCTTACCATATAGCACCTACAAACTGCTCTTTTGGATTAGAGAGTGGTTCATCTAGTTTGTAACTTGTCTCCAACAGTGGACAGTACCAGCGGTGTCAGGGACAGGTGAAAGAAACCCCGCAATTGGCAGTTATGGAATAAGTTGCCCACCAAGAGTCTTTTTCCTAATCCCCTATAGTTAAAGGTTGGCTTCCCCATGAGCATAAGAGTTCAGATCCCTTCCAAATAACATTGTTTGCTTGTTTTTAATCCTTCCTATTATAACTTTTTTTTTTTAATTTAAATTCTGCTAGACTACTGGCCTTAATGTCCCACCCATCATAGAAATCTTGTCTGCCATCATCACAAGGCAATAATTAGTGTTCAGTCTTGCACCATGATCTGAATCTCTCCAAACCCAGAAAAGTGAGTCACAGAAGAGTACATCCTTCACTGAGAATAGCTCATTGTCAACCATGGATAAATGAAAACTAGGAAATGAGCCTGTCAGTGGACTTCAACTGTCATCACAGACCATAAGATGGTCTCTTAGAAATTCTGCTTCTGTATCATGAGGACATTCAAACTGTACCCTGAATTTCATTGCCTAGGTAATGCACAGTAGGACCAAGGGAAGGACACTAGTGAGAAGTTTGCTCTGTCTTTGCAACAGTTTGAACTTCCAGAGATTAATCACGGACACAAAACTCATTACAATAATCTTGGGAGTGATAAAGGCCTGCATGACTTGGGCAAGGGTTGCATCTGTAAGGAAATACAGGTCACAATCTCAAAGGCAGCTATGAATGGAAAATAAGACTATAGGGCAAAGCGGCTGACTGCATATCCGGAAGAACAAGAATTCCAACAGTACCTGAGAGTCCATGCTCTAATGTGTTACTAGGAAAGGGTGACTGTATGCTTTCAACTGATTAGGTAGAAGAATGGGCCTTCTATATCTTCCAGCCTCACTGTCTTGCTTGGATTCATTCGTTATTCTATATTACACTTGCTGCTCAGCCCCCAGGAGCTGTTCCAGCAAGCAGGAATGTCAAGATATAGAAATGTCCTGGCAATGCTCTTTCTTTCATGCCACCTGTGTAGGTAGATTGGGGGGTAATGTACAAATCTTGTTATGAAGTCTTGTCTGTGCCTGCTGTGGCTCAGCACCCTGAAACCACCAGCCTCAGGCCACACAAGCACTGACTCCTAGGTCACCTCGCCCTAGTGGTAGGTGCACACCAACCCCTGAGGCCTTGAAGTGCTCCCTGAAGCATGGATACTGGACATTCAAAGTAATTACCTGGTAAGCTGCCCCTGAAGAGACAATGTACACACTGCTTGATGGGCACAACTCTGGGTCAGGTCCTTTATAACATTATAACACTGAACTATGTTTATAGTGAAACAATAAGTTTTTATTATGAAAGATGATGCTTTGAGATAATGGGTAAGAAGAATAAGTGAAAACAAAAATGGTTACACACAACACAATCCTAGGTCCATGCTTATCAGTGGTTACCGTTCCTATTTAATAAAATTGATATTTTACGCCCAAGGATTCCATCTTTGACAAAACTGCTGGTTTTCACTCAAAACCAGGGTTCAGTTTCCATGAAGCCACTGTGCCTTTCAAGGGGTTTTCTCCATGAATGGATTAAAAAGGTGTCTTTTTAGCCTTCCTCTTAGACCCCAAAGTCCAGGTCTTTTGGCCCAGAGCCTGGATGAAACCTTGGAGCTGTCACCACAGGAAAGGAACCAAGGTGTCTTCATATATTCCTGTTCACTCCACATGCAGATTTGGCTTCCATTGTATTGGTTTATCATGCTTAATCTACATAGCTGACACCAGCCAGTGAATCAACATCTTTTTGGCCCCTCAACCGGTTTGTCAGCTCTGCTTTCGACCAAAATTGCAATACTTATGTACAGCTATTTGTGAGACATATACATAATAATCATTTTTAAGATCCGCATGATACAAGCTTTTATTACACCTCACATGGCCCTCTTTTTGGATAAATACTAAGATGTTGGATATAATAAGCTAGTTAGGCCTGATGGGAGTTGCTGTTGTAGAACAGTGAACCCTTTGCCAGTTGGCATTGGAGTTTTTAAGGTCCCAGTTAATTCTTGGTGCTATCTTCTGGGACTGTTCCAAGAGGAAGGAGTGAAACAATGGTAGGGCTATTCTATCTATCCTGGCAAATGATGGCTATAAGCAAGTCAATGGAGCCTTGTAGTCAATTATATTGACTGTTGACCAAACTAATAAAACATTGACACATGCATTTTTGTCATCTTTATACCAACAGTAGATTGTTTGCACTCATACCATATCTTTGAGTATTTCCATGCTTTATCCAGGTAAAAAGCTCAACTGACCATATTCAGAGATGCTTATAGACATTGCTGTCTTGCAAAAATATGAATTTTCAATAATGCAAAACACAAAAAATTCTTGCATTCCTATGCCACCTTGAGTAAAACGGACCATCTAGAAGAATTAAAAGAAAAGAGAACTGAATTTCATAATGGTTCACAGCTGTGACTAAAGAAAATGTGGTGTTTAATATAGTGATCAAAAAGGGCTGCTTTCTTAAAATTCATTTTTATTATTTTGTAAAACTTATAGTACAGGCTCACAGTACAGTATTGGTTTTTCCTCTATTACAATTTGAAACATATGGCATTGCAAACATTTTGGCACTTACGGGGTTTTCAAGCAGTCTGTTAATGCAGAGGGCAAGATAGGAGAGCAGAAAATACAACACTCGGAAAGCATTTCAACAGAACATGTCCAATCTCCATTTATGCAATCTTCCAAGAACTAAAGTTAATAGTCTAGTATATTGTTGCAGAGGAATAAAGTCAGATATCTACGGTAGGTGCTTCACATTTAAATGAAGATATTAACTACTGAACAGTTCAACACAACTGTAAGGCATTTAACTTATAGATACCTTTTTGGACCAAGTTAGTGTCTAAAGTGATTAATATAAAAATATTAATTAGTACAGTATCACTGGTCAACTGAGTATACCGTTTATTGTTATGAATAAGCCTATTGACTTCAATGAGCCTATCTTCAAGGTATAGGGTTTTCTATAATACCCATCACAGCAGTAAGCATTTAACTTGGAATTGATGCTGCAAACAGTACTAAGAATTCTTGTTAATGTTGCATTAACTGAAAAGGTCCATGTCCATCTTCTATGAGTCATTTGTCTGGGTGGTTTGTATATTTTTGTCTCTGAAATGTAATTGGTAAGTGACCTGATAGTTTGTGACTGGGCAAAGGTGATGTATTCATCTGGGAAATCCTGCTTTATTGGTGTTAGATCCCTCTTCTCCAATCTGATTGTTAATAAACATGTGGGAATTGTATGTCCTTTATATTCTTTGCACTATTCCTGTTCCAATAATTCAGGACCAGATTTTGCTCTTACACTGATTTTTACACTAGTATAACTGTATTGTCTTCAGTGGGACTACGGCGGATTTAATATATTGGTGTAAACTCAGAATCGGGTCCAGTGGCGTAGCCAGGTTTAGAGCACAGGGGGAGCGGTGGCGCTATAAAAAGGCGCCTCCCTGCTCCCCCTGTACTCACCCGGGGTGCTTTAAAGGGCCCGGGGCTCCAGCCGCTGCGGAGCCCCCGGGCCTTTTAAATCCCTGCCCGAGCCCGGCTCCAGCAGCGGGGCTGGGGGGGCGCGCTTTAAGGAGCCAGCGGCTCCCCGCAGTGAAAGGAGCCACCGGCCTTTTAAAGCGCCCCCCACCCCCACCCCAGCTCAGCTCAGCTCAGCTCAGCTCCGGCAACGGGGCTGGGGGGGGGGGGCGCTTTAAAAGGCCAGTGGCTCCTGCCGCTGCAGGGAGCCGCTGGCCCTTTAAAGTGCCCGCCAAGCCCGGCTCCCGCAGCCGGGCTCGGGTGGTGCCTTAGCGCTGCTTCTCCTCACAGGGGGAGCGGCCGCTCCCCCTGCTCCCCCACTGGCTACGCTACTGATCAGGTCTCTTGTTTCTGTTCCTTTAATCTGCTCTTGTTAACATCTGCTATTTTGACATACTTTTCCAGCAGATCTATAAAGACACTTAATATGTTTAAAAAGTCCTCACAATCTCTAGATCAAGCCATTAAGAAAATATTTCAGCAAAGAGCATTGATTTGGAGGCTTCCCATCCAAAACTTACTATATGAACATGATGCTGACACTTTGGCTGTAGCTATATTTCCATCTGCTCTTCTGTTGCTACCTAGTCAATGGTGTAGCCTTTTTAAAAAAAAAATATATATATATATATATATATAAACTTTTGGTTTTTCCCCTTCTATTTCTTCCATATGTCTTTCACCATTGATCATGTACTTTAAGATTTGATTTTTCTCTTTCAGGGCTTGTCCACATGTGACGTTACTGCTCAGCAAACTAGAGTTTGAATCTACAAAGCACTAGCTTGTGGCACAATAACATCCCATGTGGACTAAAAGTTCCATGGAGTACTCTGCCACATAGTGCCAGTCTAGTAAGCTGTTGATTCATACCCAGGCTTGCTGTGCAATAATGTCCTGGGTAGATAAGCCCTCAGTCCCTCTCGAGTTTTTACTCTGCTTATATAAGTAGAAATCACTCAGCTTAAAGTTTTCCATTATCTCAAAAACTTAACTATTCATTCTTCATTGCACCAGTGTACTGACCCACTCTAGATGACAAAGAGGAGACCTGTGATCCTAAATGAGAAGACAAAAAACCAATTTTCCCATATATTTTGCCTCTAGTCTCCAATGTTAGTCCGTGGAGTTTGTTTTTGTTTTTTTGGTAAGATTTTCAAAATCTCTTCTGATATATACACACACCTACACACACACACACACACACCTGATTTCACGCATTTAAAGTCAATGGGGACACTCTGAATTTACAGTGGTGTAAAAGATATCTGAATCTGACCATTAGGGCTCAGCTATAGAAATTGGTGTAGTGGAGGGGTCAATATATTTAATTTCCTGGCACTTCTGTATAGTCTGGCAATTAAGCTTCCTCTGATGGAACTGTAAAATATTAATTTGCTTACAAGTATCAGAGGGGTAGCCATGTTAGTCTATATCCAAAAAAACAATGAGGAGTCTGGTGGCACCTTAAAGACTAACAGATTTATTTGGGCATAAGCTTTCATGGGTAAAAAACCTATGAAGTGGTGTGTGTGTGTTAACCCATGAAAGCTTATGCCCAAATAAATCTGTTAAACTGTTGGACTAAGAAAAAGTGCTGAATTTTTAAATGTGTGGGCTGGGGCTTTTTGTGTGTTTGTTTTGTTTTTAAACTTCCAGCACAATCAATTTATTTGAACAGCGATTTGGTATTGGCTGCAAAACCCCCCACAAAGCATAGTGTGAGCCTCATATTTCTGAGATGCTTATTTTATCATAACTTTTGTAAAACCTTTCAGCCCCCATTCCTCACACAAGCTATCTGTGTTGGAGGAAGAGGGTCTACAGAACAAACTACTCAGTTTCTATTCACCAGGTTCAAGGAACACTTGTCTTCATAGGTGCTGGAACTAGGGGTCTGGGGGTGCAGCTGCAACCCCTGGCTTGAAGTTATTTCCATCAAATACAGGGTTCACCATTTGGTTCAATGTCTCACACCACCCCCACTATAAAAACTGTTCCAGTACCCCCTGCTTGTTCTGAATTGTAACCAAAATGACCCACTTCCATCTCAATTAAGCCAAATGTTTTTATGTTCATTGGACTTACAAGTGGCAGTAGCATGACCTAAAACACACTACTGCCATGTATTTCATTGGAGTTTTAAAGGAATTTATTCTGATGTATGCTGTTAGGGTTACAAGGATATTGAAAAATCTCTTACAACTTAAAATGTATTTTATAGCCAAGGAGAAAACTGAGTCAAAGAGCAATATCGTATGTTGTAGAGTAAATCACAGGTCTTAAAAGCTCAATCTCATACACATGATTAGTTTTCTGCTTGTATGAATATATTGACACATGTTGTATGCCATATGATACCTGTGATTAATAAACTGCAGGTGTTTCGTTCCATTGGCTCAATTTAACAAATAGATGTTCTGATGGCAGAGACCTTTTCCTTACCTACTAAGCACATTTGTAGAGATGGTTACATTAGGCTGGCTATCTAACTACACTCCCTTCTTTGACTAAGATTAGTATCTGGACGCTTTAAGGTTTTAAGTTTGAGGGTTGTTAGTGATGCAAAGTAGGTCAAAAGCCTCATGCAAGATCAGCTCTGACTACTTACAACAGTAAAGTCAGCAGCACTTAGCCTGTTGTTTTTCCGCCATACCTGCTCAGCAAAAAGATTTGCAAAATGCAACATATCCCCTTTGAGGCTCTTCTAAATGAGTCTATTTGCTGCTGTTCATATGGTCCCATTTTCTTGTTAAATTGACTAAAGCCATGCATGCTTTACTGCGCTGACATAAATGGGTTGTGGTTTTTCACCACATTCTCATTTCCCTGACGATCCCCTTTTTCCTTCTCTGTGCTCTTAACATCAAGAGCTTATAACAACCCTGTTGACTCAAAGAAGCTGGATATTTCAGTATTTGGTGTTCAGCCAACTATCCGTTAAATGGAGGGCTTGCATTAAGCTATGGTGGCTGGACGTGCAGAGTTTGCCACAGTTTTGCCACAGTTCAAACTATTCAATTGAGAGCTAATCCCAGCAAGTAGGTAGACCTAGGGACTTGGGGGGGTGGGGGCCGGAGAGAGATGGAAAAAATGCTTGATCGATATACCTGTGGCCTCCCATATTTTTATGGCGTTTGCTATTTAAATTTCAGAAATGTGATATTTGGAAAGGTAGAGATGTCCCCCATTCCTGCTGTGTGAAGAATCTACGGAAGAATGTGTACAGGTTTTTCCCTCTGCCAATTCATCCATAGGAAATGTGGTAGTGCTGCATAAAGGAGTTGGGATGAATGCAGGGTCTCAAAGAGAGATCTGGAACGTGTGTAACACATTGTTTTATTGAAATTTTAATCCAATTCAGATGGATCTTTTTCAATGGCATAGTCATAAGCTATGAAAACCAAGCCAAACAGCTATCTAGATATTATTGATGGGGGAATAATTTTGATAGCCGTGGCAGTACACGTACTGTACATGGTCTCTCCACTCCTTACTCATCTGCCTAGACCTGGCATCCTTAGTAAGGAACATACACTATGCCAAGCAATGATGGTTTAGATGGACAGTCTACTTATACTGCCAGTGTTCTCTTTTGTAGGAAGACCCACCTTAGCATCAGTGCTGAAGCACTGGCACTATATGCCTCTTCACACCTGTTGATATTCATATGCCAAAAACTAAAAGCCAAGCCAAAACAAAAGAGGGGAAAATAAAGACAATGAATTTGTAGGCACTGCTGACTGCCAACAAGACAGGTTGTATTGAAAACTCATTAAGACCACTTGGAGTGTCAGTAAATACAGCATGTATCATGAGAGCACAGCCTGCAGCCACTCTGTGTGCAGACAATCAATCCGTTGTCAAGATATCACAATCCGAGACTCAGCTGAACCATGAGGGAGTGAGGCAACAGAATTTGAGACCCACGTTGTTCACTTGCCCTGTTTGGCATCAGTGGAAGATCCATAACCAAGAATGGTAGGAGATGCAAAAACAGTAGATGAGGATGATTCTCATTTTAACTTTGCAGTTCATTGAGATTTAGAAAAGTTTATTTTTCACACCTCAAAGTTCCAAAGTAAATCTCCAATCCAGTCAAGACTTAAACACGTGTAGAAAGTTAAGGATGTGTGTAACTCTTGGTAGGATTGGGGCCTAATTTAGAAGGCTTTGGTACATACATATAGCAAAAATATATGTCCATAAAGGTGAACTGCTCAGTATTAAAACAGATATAATATTTCCATATTCCCACAGCCAAACATTCTATGCCAAAGGCAAAAATTTAATCCTGGAATAAAATTTTAAAATTACCCTAAACTTGGTCCAGGCAAAAATATGCATTTCAGAATGTTTGTAGAAGACACTTATCTTTTTCTGTTGAAAATTGCCTTTCATTTTGTGGGAAAGCTTTGGAAAAATGTAAGGTCAGCAAAATATTGCTCTTTACATCTTAACAGCTAACCTCACACTCACACTCACACTCTCACACACTAGGGAATGTTAATTCACTTAAACAGTGAACTTTAAGCTGCTAATGCAGAATATTTTTTTTTAAAATCAGTTTTCAACTTGTAATTGCAAAAATTTGCACCGATTATGTAGTTATGTTATGTTAATCCTATTAGGAAGCAAAAAATGTGATGTCCTCACAATCAAATGAGGTCTAATTTAGAATATTGCATACTTATAATCAACTGCTTGCAAACGAGGGAGTGAACAATGAATCATTTTGAAAAACAGTTGAGAAACTTCAGTCTATTCCTGGATATGTTTGAAAATGGGATGGGGGGCTGTGGGGAAAGGGAGAGCAGGAATAATCACCTATCATACTTGCCCTCTTTTTTAACCTTCTGTATAAATTATTTTAATTTGAGTTGTGTGTATATACCAGTGTATCGTTAAAGATATTTCCCTATTTTGATGCTCTTTGCACAATAATGAATGACTACAAAAGTGTGTTAAAGTCATTAGCTATACAACTGTGTGGCTAATTAACATGTACTCATGGGAGAAATAAAGAATTACAGACAACACTGTTTATTCAAGTAGTCGTGTGTATAAAATAGAGGCATCATTTATCATGAGCTGATATCAGAAGTTATAAATACATAGATCGGTAAATACTTTCTTCCATTTACTAGTACTTATTCATATGAGTAATGGAAG
Source organism: Chelydra serpentina (assembly GCA_037349315.1). NCBI lineage: Eukaryota > Metazoa > Chordata > Testudines > Chelydridae > Chelydra > Chelydra serpentina. The sequence continues at coordinate 39,559,703 of JBAIAC010000042.1, forward strand.
GCAGAATAGGGCCCAATGAAAACAACCTAAATTTACACAAAATTGGTAACCAGGTGTAATGCAGATTTTTTTCATGTGAAGGGAAGGTCATAACCAGAGATGGGGCTACAGTACAAAAAAAACACTCTGTAGAGGTTCTTACTTCAAAAGTCTTTAAAGTTGCTCTTTTGTTTTTCAGCAAAGTTTCTACTGTGCTGTAAATCAAGATAGTTTGACCAGTGTTTAAGTTTAAATTTTAGTGCTGGCGTAGTTATGATTTCTGTAACATTTATGTAGGCCTATGTGTTTCACTAATTCTGTCATGAGTGTAATTCTATAAAATGGCACACAGGTTTACTCAACAACAGTTTATCTGCAGTGGAAATATGAGGCCCATCATTCCATATGTACAATCCCCTCTTGACTTCAGTGTTAACAGCTACTTGAGGGGAGGAGAGAGAGCCCAATTCTCCCCAGTATTAGAGTTTTGCATTGCTCCTCCAGTACAAAGCAGCTCTAAAGCCAGTTAGGCCCTCACACCTAAGTTAGGATGGGGACAGCTCACACTTAGAGCTTCAGTATCAGCCATGCTAAGGTATGTTCAATTGTCTTCCTGATACGGACTACAATTATTAGTTACACATCAGACACATTCATGATGATAGTCTCTTATCAATGGTATTGCATATTTTTGGGTCACATAATGTTCACCATATTGTCTCAATTCATGCAGCATTGGACAATCATTTATAGAAAGTCTCTAGAATACTTCTGGAGACCTGGAAAAGAGCTCTGTGCAGCTCAAAAGCTTGTCTTTCTAACCTCACCCACCAACCTCTGTTGGTAATTTTTTACTGTACCTTGTGTCTCTAATATCCTTGGACCAACACAAACAACTACAACAACACTGCAGACAATCGTATACACAGGGACATACTGTAATTCGGAATTAAATTTTGCATTCATTTTCTTCAAAATCTTGCCATAAGATAGAACAAAGAAATAATGGTGTGAATGACGCAAGTGGTCTTTAAAGGCAATTTCTGAGTTCTTTCCAGCAACCTTTTCACATCTGATTAATATTCCTTTCTGTTTTCTGGTTCAGAACACTGCTTCCTAGAGCTATGTACACACTGGATCTAAACTGAGCTCTCTGAGGTAAAAAAGCATTAACCCCAAGATGTGGAAATAAAGAAAAGTCAGATTTTTTAGGATTATGTGGGATGCTGAGATTCAATAAAGCTATATATTTTTACAAGCAAAGGTAAAGGCAAAAGAAAAATAACTCTCAACTAGTTTTAGCTTAACTTGCTTCCCTCCCCAAACATAGCAGGGCAAATGTTTTTGGATTAAATTAAACTCTTGATGGGGAGAGCACAAGAACACATTCAGAATTTTCTATACAACAAAGACAAATTCATTTTGAAAGTATTGCAGAGTTTCACTGGCTTAGTCATGTTTTAATAACACACTGAATATACTTCAGGAAAATATCTGACACCTTCCCTCTTCTTCCCTCTCTTACTCCCTCCATTGGAAATATCAGCAGAGATTCTAAGCATTTTTGGGTTATGCTGATGGTAATGTCTAGATAATACTTAGTCTGTCCATGGGTGCAGGGGGTTGGACTAGATGACCTCTGGAGATCCCTTTCAGTCCTATGATTCTATGTCTTGATTACCAGGAAATGTCCTGTGATGGGATCCCCCAGCGTGCAGCCTGGGCCTGTGGGACTGCTGTACCCCCTTAACTCTCTTCAGCCTGGGCTGTCTCTCACAATGCTTTACTAGTGACCAGCAGCAAACCCCTCCAGGCATTGTGATCACTCAGCACAACAGCATGGGGAGCCCCACACACCCACTTAGATTGCGTGAATGCTCCCAGAGCCATTCCTGAATCACACAGAGAGAGGCACCAGAGCCAAATCCTCCCCCCCCCCCCCCCCAGCTCCCAGCACTGTACTTCAGGAATATACTCTCTTGCACTGCTCAAGATGGGCAGTGCAGATTTATTAATTGGTTCACCACTTCAGCAATGGAAAGTGGTTATACACCAGCCTTTGCAAAACCTGAGATTTGCCACAAACTGTATCCAAACTCCCTGGTAAAGATCAACTGTTAAATTTATTGACTATAAAAGATTTACCAAAATAAAATATATAAGCACGCAGTCTAAACTCTCAACCTTGTTAGACTGGGGAACATCTAGATTAAGCAGTTTCTCACCACACTGGATATTGCAGTCCTTCATGTACAGGTTTGTCCCAGGTTTAAGGAACAATCTTCTCTGTTAAAGTCTTGTTGTCTTCTCAGTGTCTTAGTTGCTTGCAGTGTAGGTGGGGGCAGGAAAAGGGCCAAGCCTGGGTTTCCTGGGTTCAGTTTTATACCCTCAGTCCAGTTGCTTGTAGAACACAAGTCCAGGCATGTCTGGGGGCATTGCTGAGTCTCCAGGCAAAATTGAGCAATCCCCCGGTCTGGCCTCATGCAGGTGAGTCATGAAATTGTAGATCCCTTGCTGGGTAATGGCTGTGTTTTTTTTTGTTTTTTTTTTTTGGGGGGGCTTTTGTTTTCTGTATTTGATCAAGGTGATGTATCGGCATCAATCTGTCTCACGCCATCTGTACAAACGGGGGCGGGGGGGAGGGGAGCCGGGCCCAGCTCCAGTCCATGGCTTCTGCACATCAACAACCGAATCCCCTAATCACTCCAGGGCTTTTACAAGGGCCTCACTGGCTTCTACATTAATCTGGGCTCCTACTTTAGCCGTTTCGTCAGGTGCTGCGGCCAGCTGGGATAAGGCCTTATCCAGATTCGACTTAGCAGCAGCGAGATCCAGCATGTCCAAAGTGGCCACCTCTTCTGCCAGCAGCTGCACAGAGGAGACTGCATTGACTGTGATAGAGCCACTGCTCACAAAGTACTTGGTTGCTGTGCCGTCCTCGGCAAAGACTGTCACAACTCCGGGTGGGTTGTTTCACACACCACCTGGACGTTGGTTACTTTCCTTGCTGTTGCCTCTGGGGAGCTGCTATCTGGCTGATTCCCCAATTTACAGCATGCTTTAGTGACAACCATACAATACAATCTCTCAACTTCACAGGCATTGATATACATATATGGATAGAGAAATAACTTTCAGCAGATCATAGCCTTTCCCCTGATACCTTACAAGGCATGCTTTATATGTAATATCACAATTATATACAGATGAGGAATATGGGGCTTACAGGTTGCTCCCCCTAAGGTACAGAACGTCACAGTCCTCTGTATAGTAGAATGTCTACACTAGCTGTACAGCATTCTGTACCCAGATCACAATCTCAAATAAGCAGCCTTTCACTGGCCTCCAAGTTTTTAGAGAAACTCTCTAAATAATAAAATGGCAAATGTTAACACTGCAGAATTTCTTTGAGAACCAGCTTTAACTACTTACATTGTCACTAGTGTATGCAGAACATCTGAAGATGTAAGAGCACTATATAATAAACTCATTGAAACTGCTCTCTTGAGAGCAGAAAACTATCAGGAAGCTATTAAAATCCCCACAGATGACTTAAATATGTGGAATTTGTTCCCCTTCCCCAGTGTATTGCTTAATATTTTGGGGGGAAATAAATTGTGTACCCAGGCAGGGATATTATCACAGGAACAAAACCTACCAATACCTTTCTAGAACATGCCTGCCTTGAGATGTTGAAGATCAGATTCTCCATTCTCAGGAGGTGCACAGCAATTACAGCAGGAACATTGAAGGGGGGCAGGGGAAGCACGTTCAGCATGTTTGAGGGACCATAGACTAGGGTGAGCAGGCTGAGGTTGGGTATGAAGGAGCAAAGATCTGAGGAGCTGCAGAGCAATAGCTCTGTGAGGCATTTTGTAAGATAACATGTGGGTCTGGAGTTGGGGAGGCATTTCTGAGAAGGGCAAAGGAAACTCTCAGCTGCCTAACTCTTCAGTGTACTGTCTGAGAGAGCGAATTTCTCTGACAGCTGTCACAGACAGTTGTCTGTCAACTGAATTGACTGAGCCAGTGAGGGGTGTGCTGGTGCACAATGATTTGAATCTCAGACAACTGAGGCTTTACCCCAACATGATGTTAGGGAAGCCACCGTAGATTTATATTACCCCATCATGTAGCAGTAAGGTGTATTTCAAATCGAGAGATTACAATTGGTCACTCTTTTGTGTAGACCAAGCTAGATTTTCAGATCAAGGTTGAGTTTTCAGGGCAGTTAGGATACCCATCTGTGTTTTTTTTTCCATTTAAGCTAAGCACACTTAATATGTAAAATCACAGAAACAATAAACATGCAGCCTGCAATGCCATTTTATGCCATTTTAACCGCAAGAATAAGCAAATAGTATCTCTAACAAGTCAAATTAAAAAAAATAATTATTGACCTTCCAAAATATTTAACTTCCATCTATCAAACTAGTTTTTCTATGTTAAATAAAATCCTACAAATGAGAGTACCTTGCTCATCCATTCTAACCTCTCCATTTAGAGGTAGGCAAATGACTGCTGGCATTTTTTGAGGGAGGGGGAATTTGTTTTGGGAAAACTCAATTTTTGGAAACTTTTTTTAATTGAAAAGTAAACATTTTGGGTCAATTTTTGAGCATTTTAATTTAAAAGAATTTTTTTTTTTTTTAGAAAACTAGTCATTTTAATAGAAAATTTGAAACCCCTTGTTTCAGAAATATCAATACTAAACACTTAGATTTTTCCTGATTTCTATTTTATTTATATATATGTATGTGTATAATGTGTGTGTCTTAATAAAACTATCTGGCAAAATCAACACAAAATGGTGACACATTTCGCTGTAACAGAATCTGTATTTTTGCCCAAAAGGTGTGGTAGAAAATTTTTCCCAATCCTATTTTCATTATTGGGTGTATATTTGGTTTTGTAAATCCCATTGGACATTGCTGTGAAGAACTACAATTATTATACATGACATATTGGTGATGGAATGCTGTTATTTTGAAAATCTGTATGAAATCATTTGTAGTTTAATTGGTCTTGGGCTGCCTCTTGAGACTTATTGATTTATTTATTTTTTTGAGCACACTATTTAAAAAAAATAGTTCCTTTACAAAGGAAAATGCTTGACAGTGAATAAGGTAGAATTTATGCAAACTTTCAAAATTGTCTACAGTACTTTTATAAATATATATTATAATTATAGAATTTGTCCTCATTTTGCTAGGGAATGGGCTCACTGAAACTCATTTGAAAAACAGTAAATGCATTAGGCAATCTTAATACAGCTCTAAACTAAGAAAATGCTAACAGGCAGAAGGCCTCACTCTAAACATTTATTTATAAATGTAATCTGCCAAAGTATTAACTGAAATGTGAAAGCAGATGTGAACACCTCATATTTCACAATGCTCAGTTAATTTCTATTCTGCTTTATGATGAGACATAGATCCCACTGTGCTCCATACCTGTACCTGTTCTGATACACATTGGACCACCGCACCTTTGCATTAAAGCTTCCTTCATCTGCCAGAGTCCCTCACTAATCACTGGGATTTAAAAAGAAGAATGTCCTCCTTGTACTGAGAGATACTGACATTGGTTTGAGTGTATTGGCTTGTTTATCTAACAACAACTGAAATGAATAACATCCTAGTCATTCCTTGACAAAGGTTGCCATTGATTTTTGTATCCCTTGTTTCTGTATTTGGGAAGCTGATCCTTATCTGTACAGGTTTGAGCCAGTACTCATTGAAGAAGGCAAAGGGAATGTTGTTCCATTGACTTCAATGGACACTAAAACAGGCCCTTTGGCAGCTGAAAGGTATTGCTGTATTTTGGGCCTTATTCATTTTCCTCTGAAGTAAAGACTGACATCATAGAGCAATCAAGAAGTCTAAAATTTCTCCTGTTATTAAGTACACACACCCAGCTGCTGACTTCCTAGTTACTTGCTACACACCATATAGCCATGTTGTCATTGGTCATCTGCTACTATGATAACCTGCCACCATTCCTTCCATGATAACTTCCTCTGTTATTTCCATACGTGCACCTGATGGGACCAAAGTACTTGTTGATTTCTGACAGCAGAATCAGTTTATCTCCAATAATATTTCTAATGTAAGCATTTGTGTGTTTTCCACCCAGGATATATGAAAGCATCTTTGAGTGTCACATCTCAATTTTCCTCTTGTCAGCTCCATGAGTTTCACAGAATTCACATCCGTAAGTTCCTATGGAAAACAATTGTTTTCACCAGTCAGACCTTTGTACCTTTCAAGATGGCATGTTTTTTTCACATTTTCATAAGAAAGGCCATGGCTGAGTAAGCCATCACTTTGATTCCTTTGAAGCAGCCTCTTTGGGTATGTATGATCCCGGATAATTAAATTAGTCTACTGCATCTACAGCATAACCAGTAATTGCTGTTCTTGATCATGTCAACATACATGCATTTTGTTTTACCACTTTCAGAGAGAGTCCATATTCATCAAACTGTTTTTGCAGACTCCAATGTTTGTTGCATTGTTTTGATAGTTGCAGCAAAGAGTTTTGTATCATTAGCATATCTGGTTAAGAGGTGTCCACCAATGGAAATCCCAACTCATTCCTTTTATCAGCACCTTCAAGGACTTGCTACATATAAAATTCTGCATACATATTGAAAATATTTGGAAACAAAATGCACCTTTGTTTTTCACCCGTCTTTCACCCTGCCCAGTGGAATACCACTCAACATTCACCTCGGTTTTCCCCATAGCCTGTTGACAGTAGACACTTCTGATGAGTTCAATGAATGCTCTGGAATCCCTGTGGTTGCCAGTATTCCCTAGGGACCATGATGTCAGATGGTATCAAATGTTTTGGAACATTCTATGAAACACACAAACAAATGGCTCCATGCTTTTCTCCCCTCTTCCCACCCCCATCATTCTGTATTGTAAGTGGCTCTGAGGCATACCAAATAGCACAGTAATCTCTCTCCATCTGCCATCATGATCTTTTTACTATGCTCAGTCATGAGGAAAATTCTTTAGCAAGAAGTCTGACCATTGTGAATATACCTTCTGTATTATCTTTCTAATTCTGAAGTTCTCCACATTTTGCTCTGATGTGTTCACTCTTGTCTCAATTTGTCTGCCTTTGAGTCTGTCTCCTACATTCTTCAGATTCCAAGCCACTTTCACTCTTCTCCTCCTCCCTCCCCCCCCCACCAAAAAAAAAATCTGTTCAGCGTGTTGTTCTCATTCACCTGTGACAACACCTTAAACCCATTCTGGACAGAAGTCATGTAGCTTTCATTGATTCTGGACATGTTCAGGCTCAGTGAAACTGCTAAACATATCTGTTTTTTGTGCTTATAGATATAATATATATATATATATAAATGGAGATAAGCCAATCTCCTAGAACTGGGAGGACCTTTCAAGGTCATCAAGTCCAGTCCCCTGCCTTCACTAGCAGGACCAAGTACTGTCCCCTGACAGATTTTTGCCCCAGATCCCTAAATGGCCCCCTGAAGGATTGAACTCACAACCCTGGGTTTAGCAGGCCAATGCTCAAACCACTGAGCTATCCCTCCCCCGTTGAGGTATCATTTGATGGTCTGACCTCAGGAAAGTCTTTGTCTATTGGATGCTTGATCTCTAGCATCCCTGTAACATTACATTGGCAATTTTGCTTCTTTCACAGTAGGTGACCTCCATGTATATAAACATCTAGAAGGTTGGGGGGAGATGGCATTTGTAATGACTGGCTGATTGGAGAAGAAGAATTCAATCAAATGCGTCTCTCCCGCTAATAAAATCAGACAATGTTTTCCAATGCACATTTGATAGCTTACAACTCCAGTTTTTTGCATTCAGATCTCCATTTACAAGGTTCAGGTCTTTGCTAAGGCTAAGTATGTGCTGCAGCTTAGGTTGGTATAACTTGAGTTGCTCAGGGCTGTGAATAAAACAACCCCCTGAGTGAGGTAAGTTACACTGACCTTCGAGCTGCTACCACCATTTGCAGGGGATGGAGTAATTAAGTCAACGGGAGAGCTCTCTCCTGTTGACTTAGAGCATCTGCATTAGCAGTGCTGCATCAGTGCGGCTGCACCACTGTAAGCTCTGTAGTGTAGCCATAGCCTTAGTGTTTTAATGAGTTTCTCTTCAAACAGTGCATGGAACTCAATTGTCATTGTCAGCTGCAGTCATAGGAACACCAACCGATATGATTGACATTAACTGCAAATTGTAACGATTCTGTCACTGATTGGATTATATACAATCACCCGTTGTGTCCTGGGTTCAGATAAATGTAGCTCAGTTTTCTCTCACTTTCTCAGATCCTGAACAGTACACTAATCCATTGACATGAAATGACCCCAACCATTCTGTCACAGCTCTGAGATTCCGCATATCTATTGTACATCTTTCCAATTCTTTGGTCACAATGGTGAGCTTCTCTTCTCTCTTCCCCCCACCCCTGCATTCCATGTTCCTTGCTTGATTCAGGTCACTCTCTCTTCCTTTGTACAACCATTCCTTGGCACTTAACTTTTTGAAGGGTTTGATACACATCCATCATAGCTGTACTCTTAGGCTACATCCACACTTGGAATCACTCTTCAAGCTGGAGTAGATCTTCTCATTCTAGCTTAAGGAGAGCTAGCACACTAAAAATAGCATACCTCTGGCAGCACTGATTAGTAAGGAGCAGTACAGGCTAGCCACACAGTGCAGGGGAGCTAGCCTATGTCACTGCTCACCACTGCCCATGGTACTGCAGCTACACTACTCTTATTAATGCATTATTATCAAGCTAGCATGAGTATATCTACTCGAGATGGGAATCACACCCCCAGCTCCAAATGTAGATGTAGTTTTAGTGACTGGAAACTCCTGTCCTATATAACTGGATGTGCTTCTGGTCTGGGAGTCTCAAAATTTAGCACCACATGTGGATCATGTTTCCTTTATTCTGCCATGATTGCTCCCATGGGAGAAAATACACAGGGTGGTTCCCCAGGGCCTTCCCTCTGGTTTGTGGCTGCTGTTTGGTTAAATTAGGGCTTACCTCTTCCACCTTTTGATGGCATTCCTCTGTTTCTTGTCAAAAGTGGCTGGCATTTCATGAGGCTTTGGCTAGTCACAGGTGGTACCATGTACCCCTATTACTGGCTACAAAACAGCCTGACTGTACTTGACACTTACATGGCTATAAATCAGGATACGCTACACTGAAGTCAGTGGAGTAATATTTATTTAAATCTGGTGTAAATCAGAGGAGACTCATACTCAATAGCTATAAATTGTAGATAGGACAATAAAACCTAGAAGCATAGCATATATGCAAAGAAGTGTTATTTATTCATAAGAGTAAAATTCAACCCTATACACCAGGATAGAATAAGGCCTGTGGAACTCTTAAATTCCACTTAATCCCTATTGCAATTAAAAAAAAATCTTAGTCCTGTAATGAACTCCACACAAGTACACCCTTCACCTGTGCAGAGCCCTCTTGTGCTCTGCCTTCAATGGGGCTAAATTGTGTGTGGGTTTTTTTTAACTATCGTTTGAGAAATCAAACCTAATTAGTTGCTAGCTCTAAACTTAACAAGGAGTCCCTAAGACGACAAGGAGAGGGGGAGAAGATGACTCAGACCTGGATCAAAGTAAAAGAACAAAAATAGACTATTTCAGAACTTGAAACACCTGCAGAGAAGAGGAAGTCTAAAGGAGAAGAGACTTCTAAAGAAGGGATATTGGCATAGAGAAGGGGGGTTCAGATACTGCTAAAACACCATTCAAAACTTTCTACAATCTGTACAAATCCTTTACTAAAGAAGAGCCTTCAGGATGTGTATTTGGCATGGGATTTCAGTTCTATTCATACTTGTGTCCAGTGCCTGCCAAACAATCAGATTAGATTAGGTCTTCTCAGAGGAAGGGGTTAGGACTCAGTTCATTTGCCAACCAGTTCACTAGAACTGGGAGGAAGAAAATGCTTGCATATTGTAACAAATCCATAGTCCCTCAAGACTTCAGAATTCTTAACATTGCTCGCCATGCCCACATGAAATTTGATGGTTAGTGAGAATACAACTCCGCTACCTAAGCTCCGTTAGCTGTTGGAAGTGACCGTTGAATAGTTCTGATTCCATCCAGCAGAGCAATGGCATTACAGCAGACCACAGGCATGGACCTTCTACAAATGGTAAAGTACCTCCTTTTTCCTGAGCTCTTCTCCCTTTGGCAAGTTTCTTTTCCACAGGCATTCTACTAGAAAACACAGCTTCTTACCATACTTTTAATGGGAAAATTTTTAAACCAGGAAATGTGTATGTCTTTTATTAATGCCAGAACAAAGTCTCCTTTTCAACGGTTTCCTTCTCCCATGCATTCTTGCTGGGAGTCCAGATTCGTCACTGGATCTAGGAGTCAAAGTAAAAATTAGACAGCTTGTTAAAATTCTCATCTCTGTTGTGGCACTTGACACAAGATAAAGGAGCTGCAGCAGCATAACATAGTCCTTTAAAACCTTAGATCCAGCTGTAAGTGCAGTAGTGTAGATGTAGCCTAAATAGAACCTGGAGATGTTTCAGTTTAAGCATGACAACGACTTAAAGCTCCCTTAGCCGCCTCCTCCCCCTGGGCTGAGAGTTTGGAGTTGTGCCTCTTAGGGGCCAGTACAGAATCTTTCCATTTGAGTTTTTCCTTTTCTTTAGGAGATCCTGCCTATAGGTCAAAATCCCTCCAGTCTATCCTCTATTGTAAGGAAAAGAAATGAGAAGAGTGGCTGGATATAAACCATCATGCACCACTGGGGAAGTGAACAAGTCCTAGCATCCCTGGACTACAATTCCCAATTTCCTTCTGCTTGGCTGGCAGAGAAGAACATGGGCAGAAAATAAGGGGGCATGTTGGGGGTGTTGCCCCCCAACTGTATATCAGAGGTTTTCAAACTGAGGCACATCTCTTCTATGGGGGTCATGGAGAAATGTTCGGGGTGAGCAGCAATACTAAGCTGCCCTGTGCACCAGCTCACTCATTAAGTACACTGTAATTTAAGTACCACAAGAATTGGTAAATCCAGATGTTAGACCTATACCTATTAACAGTATTAAGCCCCCGTGACCCACCCCCGTCCCCAATACAGACGTCAAAGTACACTATGGAAAAGGGAGCCTTGATCCACCCATATTTCAAGGCTCCAGGTATAGGCTCTGGAAAGAGCAGCATGGGTTTTCAAATCACAAACTGTCCTCCTGGGATTACTTTTTGTGTCTCACTGGTTTGTTTCCTTTGTTTAATGGGTTTGTCTTCATGGGAAAACACCTGGAACAAAGTAATGGGCCCTAGATAATGTCTACCCAGCAAAGAAAAACCTATGGCTGGCCAGTGCCTGCCAACTAGGCTCAGAACCGTGAGGTAGTTTTTGTTGCTGTGTAGACTTCTAGGCACCAGCCTGTATTCTGTGCAGGTCCGGTGCAAGGAAGTTTTCGCCCTAGGCGAAACTTCCTTGCACCAGCCCTGTGCACCCCACCCAACGCCCCCGCCCACGGGCTGCTGCGATGCCTCCCCAGTCTCTAGCTCCATGCTCAGCTGCTGAGCGTGGAGCCGGAAGACAGGAGGCAGCCGTGGCGAGCCACCCACGAAGCCCTACTAAGCCCCAGCGGCACGGCAACAGCCCTCAGCACAGCAGGGCTCCGTGACGAACTGGGCGGCTGCCTCCTGCCTCCTGGCTCGAGCGTGGAGCAAGGAGGCAGCCGCCCGCTGCTGAGGGCGGTGAAATGCCACCCCCCCCAAATCCTGGCGCCCTAGGCAACTGCCTAGGGTCGCCTAGTCAAAGCGCTGACCCTGTTCTGTGACTTGGGAGGGCTCCAGCCTGAGTCTGAAAGTCTACACAGCGATGAAACCATGTGAGACCAAGTCAACTGTGGGTTTTAATTTGCTGTGTAGACATACCCAGAGCCTTCCTTTCTCAGTCTTAAAGGGCCAGCACCCCATATTACAGGTATACATATACCAGTTGATTAGAATATTTGTAGCTGCAAAGAAGCAATCTACATTTTAGGATCTCTATCTTTTCTTGGACTCTAGCGTCAAAATATTTCTAAAATGTTGGAAATGATTCAAACCTTTCATCGAAAATAAAATGTGCATGTTTTATTTTTCTCATAAAAATCACACTTTCCAGACTTGAATATTGTAATTAATCATCACAATTTTAATTTAGGAGGTCACATTATCTTACTACTATTGTGCAGGTACATACAAAAGTGCCCACAATTTCATTGTGGCTGATACTGCAGTCATCAAGAGACAGAAAAGAGAGGTGTGGAATTGGCTATTAAGGATGATGGAATGGCTAAAGCTATAGCCCAGACTGTGGTGCTAGAAATCAATATCTAACATGTTGATTTCAAGTCAATAGACAAAGATACAATAATTGAAGTTTCTCAGTGCAAGTGCACTCCAGAAACATGATTAGACGTGAGAGCCATCCGTGCATGCATACGAAGACAGAAGGAAACACAGACTGAAAGCAAGAAAAAACACATGAAAGAAATGGAATGTTGTGCAGGCATACCTATAGTCTGTTTTTGTACAAATCACTATTTTGCCACTTGTCTACCTAAGAGAGCCTGTAACATCAATTTAGTGAAAGTGTCATACTATGGCACTGTGATAATGCAATTAAGCAAGGTACAACAAAAATGTTCCCATCTGAGCTGCAAATACAATATTGTGGAGGGGGAGAAGTTTTCCATATTTTGAATATGCTTGTTTAAATAGGTTTAAAGATATGCTGTTGCAAGGAGGTGCAATTTATACTTCCTTGAAGCAATGAGAACTGTTATGTTAGAGGAATCCCTCACTCCAGAAGAGGATATGCTTGTACCACTGTTCTCTACTGGGGGTTCTGCCAAGGGAAAGCAGCTTTAAATTTTGGTCAGGCTACTGTAAGAACCTCACCGGCAGAAGCTGCCCACAGACTGCACTGAATCAACAATTCCCCATGCTGCCCATGCCAGCTTACTTCAACAATACATCTGTTAGTCTATAAGGTGCCACAGGACTCTTTAGTCGCTTCTTACTTCAACAGTCACTGTCACCTGCTTTAGAGTGTTTAATGATGAGGAAAAGGATGCAAATGCTGGACATTAGTGCTACCCCTCTCTGGGTTCGGTTTTCTCTGCCTGCGATTGACAGAAGCCAACATAACTCTGGGCTTAATCTAGCTCAATAAATATGCAAAAAATGTTTCTATAGCTCCCCATATAGTAGTCCATCAAGTTGCTTTGCAATAAGAGCTCAAGTTGCATCACAGATCTACATCAAGTTCAGACAGTATAACCACGGGGGGAAGAGTGTTTGGGAGTAAAAATGAATAAATAACGTTTTGCTTATTGACAGCTGGATGGCAATTAGCATATCTGTCTTCAAGACTTTCCACTTTGATTTCAATATGCAATATCCAGGAAAATAGTGCATAGATCTTATTGTCACCGTTTTCTTTTCCCAACAGAAATCACAATTTCCCCATGTGATACATTTACATTGTTTGCTAACAATAAAAGTTAGATTTTTCTTTTAGACAAAATCTATAGTTCCTGATATCTCAACTTTCCCTAATGCAAGTAATCAGCTGCACTAATCCCCAGTAGCTCTACTGGTAAAATTGGATCACAGATGAGCTAAAAAATACATCCAGGTTTTACTTTCTCCCCTTAAGCTACTTCTTTTTTGGGGAGGGGCGGACTTTACCTTTCTGATACCAAATGATAGGAAATCTCCTGCAGCCAATTCACACCTTGTATTCTTGCATTCTGTGAGGTGGACTGAAGAATGATGGACAATGTTTAAAAGAAAAATCCCACCCTGGAGAATTGTAGTTGGAGCTAATAAAAACAGTGATTAATTTACATGTACAGCTGCCTTCGAGGCTGACCATCATCCACTTGACAGGATGGAGCAGCCTGATCTACTGAAGATGAATATTTCATAGAAAAACTTGGCTCTTGCTGATAAACGAGGGAGATATGTTGGTGGCAGGACGGCCACTGGCCAACTGTTGTCAGAGCAATTCTTTTGCTCTGACGTGACAATGATCTTTGGAGCATATAAATTAAATATGCTACACTACTCAGTTATACCAGAATTTTTTGATTCCATGACTTTATGGTCTTTCACATTTTATTGCTGTTTTGGTTCCATAATGTTGGCATGCATTTGCTTAAAAGAAACTAATCCGATGTGATGTGTTTTATATGAGGAAAGATACCAAAAGTAGAGTAATATTTCTGCCTCACACAAAGATGTGATGGTTCAGACCTTTTCATTTGATGAGTTGGGGATCACCACATAATTCATGGGTGATTTAGAGCAAAGTGTTTTACAGTTCCCACAGACACCTATTTTGTATATCAGAAAAGGTGTCTGCAAACCAACTCTTGCTAGGTGCAAACTTTGTTTATACCTCTAATTGCTCATTACCATTGGTATAGTTTTGGAAATATGAATTATTGATTAATTTCATGTTATGGAAGAGAGGGCCAAATTTTTCAAAGTTGGGTCTCTAATTCTTTATTTGGAATTTAAAATACTCATTTTAGGGATAAGTAGTGATTTAGGTTTCTACAAATCAACATGGGTGTGTCTAAGATTGGTATTTAAGTGGTTTTGCTTAACTTGAGGCCTGCCAAGTTTTAAAAGTGGGCTTCTGTTGCATATTGTATGTGAGGTCTGCACTGCAGAACTGATAACAGGCTTTTGTCCTAGTGTTTGAAGAAGCAATTGTTTAACTGAATTCTTGAGTACTACCATCAGTGATATTAATACAGTTCTGGGAATAGTGTTTCCTAGTTTCCAGTATTGACTGGCTTACTGGTTCTGATCCAACATGGCAAAAACTATTTGACCTACATAAGAGAAATATCAATTATTTGGTTTATTTTCTTCATCACAAAAATCAAGATGGATTAAGAGGAGAGCATGTCTCCAGGACATGTCACACACTTATAGGCCTATGTCTAACACCCTTTTTAAAAAATTATGTCACACAACACTTTTAACTTGATTAATAGACTGTTTCAGACTAATAAACCTCGTACTCAGATTTATGTACATATTACATAAGACTGCAAGAATATCTCTTGCATCATCCTTAGCATTAAGCAGAAACACAACATGTTTAGCGCAAAGCTTATATACAACCTAATTCCTATTTAAGCCCAGAAAAGGGAATGTCGACCAGTGTGATTTGCAGAACAGGCAATATTTTATTTTTTAAATATCCTGCAATTGTTTAAAATAGGACCAGATCCTGCTACCCTTATTCATGCTGAATAGTATTTCCCTCTGAGAAATCCATTACTCCTGTCAGACTACTCAAGCAGTAAGGTATTACTAAGAGTGAATGTGCGTGGCAGAATCTGGCCCATAGCCATTAGGTTGTATCAATAAGAATAGGTTTGGGATTTGGTGGTTTTACAGCTGTCATCAAGAAATTTAAAGTGACTCTCTACAATGGAACTTTCTTTCTCACTCAATATTTTATTTGTGTATTAATAGATACCAATAAAAACTGGCATGCAGTGATACCTACAGAGGAAAGAAAAACAAAGATAGCATTAATAGAAGGTATTATATAGGGTTTTCAAATATGCTAAAACTGTTGGGGTGTATTAAGGTGCAAAATGGGGTAATAGAGCCTGTGGTGATGCATTTTCTTTTAGGTAAATAGTTTGCTTCTGGGCATGCATCTAAAGTACAACAAACTTCAGAGCGAGAGAGAGCTTACAATATAACTCTGCTTTGCTATAATTGTATATACTTGAGCTCTAGAAAGAGCAACAAAACACTCTAGAATCAGCAACATGTTTGTTTATACTGGTTGTACCTTAAAAATGCAGGAGGTGGGGTTGGGGTGGAAGCTTTTTGTGAATGCGAGGTCGAGGGATCGGAGGGGAAAAGAGGGGAGATCCTGAGACTCTGCTGGGGGAAGTGAGGTAACTAGTTTGTGACTCGGAAGGGGTGTCCCAGTCGTTCCTCACCAGAGTTCTTGGGGTGATACCCTCCATGGCCACGTTGCAGCTGGCACACTTGCTCCTGCCCCTCCCCTGGGTCAGGTGTCTCCACCAAGACCTGCAGTGTCTGGAATGCAAGACTGTATTGGGCCAAGGAGTCCTACCTGCTTCCCAGCAGGCGGCCTTATATCATGCACCATAGTGGCCGCTTCCCCTGCCTTCCTGGTGATGGTATGTTACATATCTGGTCCTGCTCTAGCCTCAGATATATTGTGGGGGTGTAAAACATTTTTTTGGGGGGACGGACAAAAAGATCCTCTCCCTGCAGTATTTTCCTTTGGGCGGGGGGGTGATAGCTTCATCTACCCCAATGTTTGCATTGAAAAGGCTGACATTGTAAAACATGATTTTCTCTGTGTACAGCAAAGTTTAATAGCAGTTCTGTGGAACTATTCATTTGAGCTTAATTATTTTCATTGGAAATCAAACTTCTCAAAGAGAGGGGAGGCATGGGCAGAGCCTGGGAAAATTGACTTTTTAAGGGAGTATGGGGAGCTGTGTCCCAATATACCAATTCAACAGGTATTCCCTTAAAGCAGGGAGGGAGTGAATCACACC
The DNA here is from genome assembly GCA_037349315.1 of Chelydra serpentina. NCBI lineage: Eukaryota > Metazoa > Chordata > Testudines > Chelydridae > Chelydra > Chelydra serpentina. The sequence continues at coordinate 39,576,306 of JBAIAC010000042.1, forward strand.
TAGGGTTGCCAATTTTGGTTGGATGTATTCCTGGAGACTTCATCACATGACAGTCTTTAATTAAAGATTAATCTTTAATTCCTGGAGCCTCAAGGCCAATCCTGGAGCATTGGCAACCCTAATCACCCCCGTCCCCATTTACCCACTTAGAATACTTTGAGGCCTCCAGGAATCCTGGCAGTACTAGCAATCCTGATTTCCATCCCTTAATACGAGAGGCAAGTTTATGCCTGGCTCCTGTATGGCTGATGTAGAGGAAGAATGATCTTGCTGATCCCTCTCTCCCCAGGCTAGTGCAGTTACACAGGGATGGGCATAATTTAGTAATATTTTGAAATAATTTTGGCTAATTGCTTAGATATGCTGTACTGTGAATAGATTACTTTTCCATTTGTTTCCAGCTATTTTTTTCCTTGGAAGTATCGCACACTTTTTTTAACCCTGTTTTCCCTCTAACCCTCCCCTGCCCCCAGTTCCAAGGTAAGCTGTGCCTTTTGATCCATCAGTCAGTCTCTCTGTAGCCACCCTTTCCAAGTGGTAGGCCTCTGCCTTCACTTCACTCCTTAGGGTGCAATTTCACAATCCACTCCAATTTTAGACAGGATTCCCAAGTCACAGCACCCCAATTCACCATGCGTGATTCCTCAGCAGGGCCAACTTGATGTTGGCACCTGCTATAGATTTTCCTTTCGGATTTGTGAGATCAGTTTGAAAATGCAGTGACTGTTTTGAGCAAGCTGTTCTCTAAGTATTATTTAGATATCATAGGAATATAACAAATAGAATGGAAAGGGTTAAAATTACATACTTTATAGGTCTTTTATCTTGACTAAATCTTACCCATTCCTTGCAAGAATTTTCACTTGTCACAGCAGTCTTCTCAGCACCAGGGCTGAGAAACACAGAATGCATCCCTGCAGTCTCTCACTCAGTCTGACACCCTTCTCTTCTCCTTCTCTATCGATTCAAGAGGACTTTGCTAAAGTTGATAGGTCTATTGTGGAATGAAGGATTACTTAAAGGTTGAGATCTTGGTCTCATTTTTGTCACAGAGTACATTTGACTCAGAGTAGGGAAGGCAGAATCTGGGTTTGAAATGGACTTGTTTTTGTAGATTTTTTTTTCCCAAGCTATTTCAAGAAATAGTCTCCCACCTTCAAAGCACTATTACCCAGAGTCTCATTAAGTCCCTTTGACAGCTAATTAGCAGAAATTCTAGCTGGCGCAATGTAAATGATTGACAAAAAGATTGGATTTATGAGAAAAAATTAAAATAACTAAATATTTATAGATGAAATATGCTAGTGATTTGAAACAGGTATGAATAGGGGTAATGAGAATAAATTTATAAAACGTAGATTGAACATCAGGAAATACATAGTGAAATCTATTAGAACTTAGAATAGTCTCTGAAGAGAACTGATGGAAGCCCCATCCAATCAGCGAGTCATTTGAAATTGGAGTGCCTAGAGCATATCAGAATAGATCGTAGGAAATAATAGAGTACTGACAGCGGGATGGACTATGCAAGCAGTCCTTATAAGTCTCCATCTGTTGTCTATGGCAAGATTGTATTCGTGAATTCAATAATTTGCACAAAAATTCCACCATGCCTGACTGTGATAGAGGGACCCCTTGTGAATTAGTGCTTGGGTATGTAACCAAAATGTGAATTATGTGCTGAATTTCTAATATAGTGTGGTATAAACCAAGAGATGAGTTGCTTATGGACAGATACCCAGACGTGAAAACTACTTCTGCAAACTCAAGAGATGGGACCATCACTAAACAAAAATACCACCATCAGAAGGGAGATTACACAGGTTGATTCAGAAAGCACTGCTTATATTAGTGTGAGATGACTTTTCAGGAGTGAGGGGTAAGATTCTCACATTATGGTAAATCTTCATGAGACTGAGATTGTGAATCCATTACCAAATAACCCAGAGGCGATAGTCAGGCTCCTTAGTGGAAACAAACCTACAAGGGGAGAGGAAGACATTCTCTCTCACCCAGCATAAGACTGTTGGCTGGACCTAGAGGAATGGGGGCATGACCTTTTGCTCTCTAACGTTGTTACTATTGTACATCTTCATTTATATAACTTATGAGGATACCTTCTCTAGAAAGCCCATAGTAAAATTGAAGTTTTGATATGGGAATGTTTGTTTGTAAATTATTTTTTGTCTATGCTCTGTTCACTATGAAATAAGTAACTTAGTTAAAAATAAGAATTGATGTTAGTTTGGGAAATTCACGATGGTCATTCATTTTAGGAGAGGGTTGAGGGGCGTGCAAAGCTACAAGGGCCTATGAACCAAGGCACTGTATTCTGGTGTCAGTCTAAGAGTGGAGAATCATGGGTTTCTACTCTAGTTTAATAGGACTGGCAAAAGACCCCCCACACACACACACCTGAGAGTTCTGAGAGTGACACCGAAAAAACAAAAATAGGGACAGAGATACAGGGTGGCCTATAATTCTGTTCCAACATCAAACATATACCACAATAAATGACAGTACAGAAAAGGCAAAAAACTATATTCTGCATCAGGTGTAAATGAAGTTCATAGTACACACACATACAAGGGATAAAATTCTGGCCTACACTATGGGCTTTTCTACTTTACTGCTTTTGTCGTAAATACCCCCCTGAGAGACATAAGTTACATTGACAGAAGCACCGGTGTGAACAGCACTGTCACTCCATCCTTAGAGGTTTTTAAGGCTTGGCTTGACAAAGCCCTGGCTGGGATGATTTAGTTGGTGTTGGTCCTGCTTTGAGCAGAGGGTTGGACTAGATGACCTCCTGAGGTCTCTTCCAACCCTAATCTTCTATGCTTGTTAGGTTGGGAGCTGAGGTGGAGAAAGTGGAAAATAAACCCTTTCAGACAGTCATGTGCCAGATGAAATAATACAAGCAAGAGAACAAGTCCTGTAGTTCTGTTGACCCAGGGAGAGGAAGTGATGCTAACTCTGGGACAAAAGCTCCTAATTTGGTTTTGTCTGCCTCTCCTTTGAGCCACTGACAGAGTGTATTCTAAACATAGGCGCCGACTTCGTGGGTGCTCCGGGGCTGGAGCACCCACGGGGAAAAATTGGTGGGTGCTCTGCACCCACCGGCAGCTCCCCGCCCGCCCCGGACCTGCGGCAAACTTACCGGAGCACCGGGAGATGTTGCGGGGCCCCGCCCCTGACGCTGGGCAACGTTGCGTTGGCGTCGGGGGCGGGCCCCCGCAACGTCACCCGGCGTCGGGGGCGGGGCCTGGCATCGGGGGGCGGGGCCCCGCAACGTCACCCGGCGTCGGAGGCGGGGCCTGGCGTCGGGGGCGGGGCCGCACAACGTCACCCGGTGTCAGCACCCACGGACATAACCGGAAGTTGGCGGCTGTGATTCTAAATATCCCTTGTTTATCTGAATGTGATGGTTATATGTAAAATTTTGTAAGGCAGGAAGTTTTCTTATAGAACAAACATTTAAGAAAACACTGTCTGCTAAGGAGTTGAAGCTAAATTAAATGAAATTTAGACACTTCTGATTTGTGACACACACTGTGTGAGGCATTATCCTTTATCAGAATGACTTCTGTTGGTGAAAGAGACAAGCTTTTGAGCTGCATAGAGCTCTTCAGGTAACCTGAAAGCTTGTCTCTCCAACAGAAGTTGGTCCTATAAAGGACAATACCTCACCCACCTTGTTTCTCTAATATCCTAGGACCAACATGGCTCCTACAACACTGCATACAACTGATTTAATGTGGCATTTGTGGAGTATCAGGAAATGTTAGGTTAAGCATAGAAATAAATTATATCTTTTACAAAGAGGACATGTTAAACTTCAAATTCTAAAATAAATGTTCTGGAAAAATATTTTTATTTGCCCATATCTTTATATCTAGTCAATAGTCTGAAGATGTTTTCTAACCTTTTTGGAAAAATATTAAACTAGTAAATAGGCTCAATTCACTGGTTAATTAAAATCACATAGACATTAAACTAGTGTATTGCCGTACATGAAATCAGGAAATGCTCCACTGAATATAAGCCTTTAAGAATAACTACAGAAATCATTAATTTTTCATCTGTAAGAACAGGGCATAAATTACATGACTTATATAGGTGAAAGACAGCTGCAGACTTTATAGGCACTGTGAATTCCATGACTTTGTGACCTATTTAAAACAAAATTTTTCATGGCAAAAACACCGTAAGGACAGAGCAGAGCTAATTGTGGAGCACTCCCTCAGATGCTGTGCCTCATGAAGTCATGTACTGGAATGACTATTTCCTGATATTGGAAACATGGTGCCTGATGTGTTACTTCATAATTCTGTATGTGGAAGACTGCTATTAAAACAGAGCATAAAAAAAAGTCCAGTTGGATTTGCTGCTTTTTGCTAGGGTGGGGGTCTAATTTTTTGGAGGGGAAGGGTGTCAACTTTTTGGAGCCCAACTTGAGATTCTTTCGGTCTTTCTTTCAGGTGTTACTTTCTTGTTTACTTTAATAGGATCTGTTGTAGTTAGTGCCTCTAAAAATCAGGACACCTGCTGTCTCCCTCTGGACTCCCACAAACCAAGATATCCAAAACCAGTGTCCAGTTTTGAAAATTTAGTCCATGGGTTGCATTTCAAATTTAGGAAAAACTGATTTTTAATTCATGAACAGTTGTTTTTTTCTTTTTACCAGCTCTAAGGCGGAGCCCTTTTCTCACCAGACCAGCCTAGTCTGTTTGCTAGTGGGAGTCTCATGGAACAAACAAAGAATCATCTCCTAAATAGGAGGGGGAAATTTAATCTTTTTGGCTCTGGAGTCTTTCTTCTGCATTATTGAATAATAGCGGAACCAGCAGTGAGTCAACTTTTTGAGCTAGGTAGGTGAAAGGAATTACATTGAGAAGTGGGCTGTTTTAGGTAAAGAAGCTACAATCTCTGTAAGGACACCACAATCACGTTTTGAAAAAAGGCTGAATGTTTCCCTTTGGGAAGAATATCAGATGAGTAGGGCTATGACTTTGACTGACCTGATACTTGTGAAAAGGCAGACTAGGTATTCAGTAACCAAATAAATTACATGCAAAATGCTTACTTGTAGTTGCACCCAGTTTTGCCTAGTTAGCAATCAACACTGCTACTACAGCTGTCTGCTGGCACATATACAACACATACTCAAACACAGAGAGGAACATGTGAGAAGATGAAAGAAAAGCCTTGTCAGTGCATTGAGGACTTTCGCTCCACCCAAGGCAATCCTGCCCAGCCTTCCTAAACCCAACAGAGAGATGACAACAGAAGTGCAAATCTGGAACACTGGTATTTCAGTGTGCAGTAAAAATCCTTGAATGATGTAGAGCCACTACCCATAGCTTTACTCTATTTGCTGTGTGCTATATATGGAATATATATGACATGGATATACAGATGTGGCTATTAGATCAGACACAGCCAAAAACAATCCAGCACTTCTGACAACCAAAACAAAGTATTAAAATAAATACTTAGTGTTTTTTTTAATTCCCCACTTCCAAAGTAGGAAGTTCTCCTCCCTTCCCTACAGCACCACCTAATACCAACAACTTTCTTCTCCTCTTAAAGAAGAGATCACTTCCTTTGACACAGCTGTACTCCCTCCCTGTCTCCTTTAATGTCTTTTAATGATTAGGAGTTTTACCTGAGTAGGTTTGAGTTTTTAACAGTTTTTTGCCTGAGCAGGGAGAAAGACTTGAGGATTTTGCCCCTAGAACATAGTGCCAACTGCCTTAAGCAACCATTCAAAGGATCAGCAAAAATTGGTTTTGAATCAAACTGGTTTCCTATTAGAAGGAGAACTCCTAATCCATGCTTTGGGCATGTTTAAAACAGACTGCCTATTAAGGATAGAATATTGTACAGGTTTTACTGTACTTAAAAAACCTTTTTTTAAAGCTATGTCTACATTTTCCACAAGTCTCTTAAATTGTCACAAAATGAGATGGGAAAGGTATACATCAGAAATGCATTACATAGCAGAAAGTGTGGCCTCACACCAGAAGGCTCTTTTTCCCCCATAGGTTCACACCCCACATGCTTGCAAAGTATCTGACCTTGTCAAATCTAGTTGGACCCGCAATAGTGATGAATTAGCCCCTATAAAGCATGTTTCATTTATAGATCTCAAAGCACTTTTACAAAGATTGCGAAGTATTATCGTCACATGATAGATATAGAGGCTGTGACACAGGGGTGAAATCACTTGCCCAAGTTCACAGAGCATGTTATTGATAGATCTGGGAATAACAGCCAAGAATTCTGACTCCCAATCCAGTGTGATAGCTACTGAAACTGATCATCGAGGACTGGATAGTAACTTTACAATGCAGCCCAAGGAAGATTAGCATCATGGTGGCTGCTGCTTTCCCTACAGCACTGTCTCCATCAGTGCTGATTAGACCACAGAGGAAACTAAGGGGGCTTTTGGGGGCCTCTTTACTCCTCTGAATGGGCATGCAATGGAACTCATGACTGAGCCCATAGCATGTTTGCCGGAATTGCAGATTTGGTTCTTAATGTAATTTTTTTGAAGTATGAGTAATTTCAAAACCTATTCCATAAAGTAAAACACTATAGAGATTTTTAGAAGCATCTCAGCAGTGGAAAATATATTTAAAAGCCACTTTATTGCTAATTGCAGCTAACAATGTGCCCCTGTTATCAATGACCTAAATTAAAGCAGCCTTAACTCGAGTACCTTTAAATGTACACATTAGAGTTGATTGGAGAACGGCAATTCTATTGCATGGGGCAATTCCTTGCAACTTTCAAGATTTCAGAATTTGTTTTTATTCTGCATTGGAATGGAAACAAAACCTTTTTGAAGTTTTGCAAAATGAGACAGTATTTTTTTTTCAGATTGAACAGGTAAGATTTTCAATATCCATCCCTGCCCCATCCCCCCTCTCTCAGGATGGACTTTCTGAACCAGAGAAACATCCATCACAATATATACTGATTTCAACAGAAGTTTTGAAGTGTTTTGGTGTCCATGAAATGGCATCTTTCAGTGGAGGATGGGGGCGGGGACATTCTGCTGAACAGATTCCAGCACTCTCTAGTACATACCCATTGTTCTATAGCCATGGAGCTTAAATGTGCTATGAATAGCTGTGGAGAACATCTTCCAATGCACTTGCAAATATTCCAAATATTTATCATTTTAAGATACTGAACTGATCTTGAAATACAAACTTTTTTTCATCTTTCCTCCTTGAGGACTATAAAACAGGCCACGCTCAAGATCCTAATTTCAGTTTTTCAGTTATAGTAGGGCAAAACTGCACTTGGAATTTAAAAGGGTGTGGTTGTTTTTCCTCCTCATTCTCATAACTCAGCTATGGCTGAACCACTTTTATCCCAACTTCCCACTCACAACCTTCTTAAATAGCAGTATTAATGAACGGCTTTAGGTTGATGGAGAAGAACATAAAACTAACTTTACCATTTGGGTTTAATTATGGCAGGTTTGTCCTATTATTGGCCCACACTATCCCCTTCCTTGGAACAACCCAGGGGAGGTTGCTTTGGGGAGGGAAATCTGAGTTTTAACTCAAGGATGAAATGGAGAACTTCTAGCAGGGAGCGAGAAAAGGTCATGGGACCCTATCCTCAAACTTTCTAGATTGTGGAAAAAACTGATGATCCCAGGGTTCCACAAAAGGCCAGGGCACCCAGGTGGAGGCCTTGTGCCTCTGTACTAGTTCTGGCTGGGACCTCCCAAGTTTCTAGAGGGGTAGGATGGTACCAGAGATGTGACTAAGCCAACTTTCAATGTGCAAGCGAGGCGGCAGCAGAATGTTGAGGGTACTCTCCATATGCAGGTCTTAATGGCCTCAGTATGAGCCGTTGTTAAAATAGCTGAGCACACATCATCAGAGCTATGTGCAGTGTATAAAAACACATTCAATCCCTGCAGCAAAGTGCACATTGCCACTGGTACACTGGGGCAAATCTTTGAAGTTAATGGTCTTACTCCAGCTGTTACTCTGGATTTACCCAGTGTACCCGAGAACGGGTTGTGGACAACTTAATACAATTTTTGTACATTTTATCACTGCTCTGTATTAATGACACTTACAAGGTGCAACTAACAAGGGAAGGAATCCTTGTAACTGACCCTGCAAGAGCTGGCTACTATGTGAAGCTACCTTATAGAGTGAGAGGAAGGGGCCTATTCTAGTCCCTTAGTTGTTCTATCAGGTTCTGGTGAAGGCAGCGGTGGCAGGCTTTTCTATATACTGGGAAACAGATGCTTGCTTTAGAGAGGAAAAATACATTTAAAAATAAATAACCTGTGGAACTGCTAAGTTCTAATAACTAAAATGAGGAATGGCAGCATTTGTAGTTTAAGATGCCTTGATCTTGACATTAGGGAAATATTTTCTACAGGAATGATTTTGTGTCCGGTTGTAATAGTTGAAAGAAAAATATTTAATTTTTGTGGTCTGAGTAACAAGCAGAACAAAAAAATCAATGTAATAAAGCTAATAATTTTGATTGTGACTCTTATTGAACAGTACTTTAGCAGGAAAGCAGATGTGCCCTGATTAGGTGCATAAATATAGAAATGTATTGATTACATGAATGAAACTCCTTGAAGTGTTCCCTGCAGGAGACCAATGGGTCTTTAAAAAGAACAAGACTTGCTAGTCTTACCATGTACACAAAGGTTTGTGCAGTTGACATCTCAATAAATAACAGATACTTATTGACTTCTTTATGAACGATCACCAAACCAGGATGATATCATGCTGAGTGGCATTTATGGAAATGTACAGATTCTAGTTCATAGATGTAAATCTAGTTAACTGCAAGAACTCAAAGTGGCAGAGCGAACTGTGAAACACCTGAATTTGCAATAAGTTTGACCCTGGGGAGTCTCTGCAAGGTCATAAGTTTGAGAGCTCTTACATTAGCCCTCTCTCGTCACCTCCCCTCCCCATGCTGAGGAGATGAAATTGAAATATATTTATCTCTCAGGATCTCTTACTACTCTCTCTTTGTTTCAGATGCATTAAATCTACAATCACACTTTCTAAATCTTAAAGCCCAGTCTCTTTTGACCTTGACCTCAATGGTGGTCCTCTGTAGAATTTCTGAATGGTGACCTTGTACTGTACGTCCCTTGGAAACTGTTAACTGGAAGGGAATCCCTTTCAGATAAGGTTTACGTCCTAATTCTTTGTTTTCCCATGACAAATTAAGTGATTTTTTTTCTTTCCTGTAATCGCCATGAGCAAATGCTCGCAATAAAATGTGTGTTAGCAAGATTCTACTCTATGATGCACTTATCTGGCTCCCATTATAGTCAGCTGTGGCCTCATATTCATCCAGTGTTAGAATTTGGCCCTAAATCTCTCAGGAAACATAACAAGAAAAGCAGAGGCCAATTCTACACAATTGTTTTAATGCATGGAATTTCCAGTAGAAGATACTTTAAAACCGTTGGGGGATTTTTTGGTAACAGAGGTATTGCATTGAGTTTAGTAACATTCTTAGTATTGAAAACTCACTCATAACTAATAAAAACCAGAGCATGGAATTTCTGGTCCACTTCACATTGCTTCAGTGGCACAAAACATATTCTGGCAGGAGACCGCCTGTAGAGAATGCGCCTTGTATGAGGGAACTCTGCACTGGTGTGAAACTGGCAGAGGTTGCGTAGTTGGCTCCCAGCTCCACATCCAGCATCGGGCGGGGGGTGGGGGGGTGGTGTCAAGGGAGGGAGAGGATGTAGTGGAGCAGAACTTGCTATGCATTTCCACTACTAGCATAAGGTCATTTGGGGGACCTTATACTAGTGGCATGAGTCACAGCAGCTCCACATGTGCTCTAATGTATGGCAGGGCAAGGTAGCATAACATAAGGGAGCTGGAACTGGCTCCCTAATGTCTCCTGCATCAAGTGCCACTTAGCTGCAGGCCAAAATCTAGCTCAATATTTCTCAAATCCAAATGTCTGATCAGCACTCAAAATGCGAAGTAAATGTGGAGGAGCTTCTATAATGCACCCAGTGCTGCCTGAGCTAGGGAGCAGAGTGGAGAGAGAGAGAGTTAAGAAAGAGCACTGCAAAATAACAGTAATTAGACCATAGATATAACTGATCTTTCCTAAATTACATTTCCTTTCCTTTCCTATTTCTCTTCAGCGTATTAGCATTTGTTGTTCTTTGTATTTCAATTAAAACTAGCTTTGCTTTGCATTTTCCTTCCAAAGAAGGCACAGGTTCTCAACTCATGGCTGAAAAAAAGAGCAGGATAGACTTCAGCTCTTTGGATAAGTGTAATCTTCCCTCCTCCCCAAAGTAACTTCCTCAATGTTTTTATTACTGCAAGGAGTTGAAGACGTACAAGCCTCTCATTACGACTCAGTGGGAGTTTGCATATCCGATGACTCTTCTGATGTAAACACAGCATTTGGGACACACTTCCTGTGAAACATTTAGGGTTATGGGGGGTTAATTTTGAATATTTGAGAAATGCCTGTAGATAGTTTGGTAGGACTATAATGCCTAGATTTGGGAATCAATCTAAGGTTACAATGCTAAAAATCTTGGGCTAAATCTTCAGTAACGACTAGCAATTTATAGTGACCCACTTGAACAGTTTAAAGGGGATTGATTTCCACAAGAAAAATACTAAATGCTTTCTGAAAATCGGGCCCTTTTTGGGTGCACTGAATTAGACAACCCACCAGACACACAATCACTAACTAGCCTTTTCTTCAAATCTAAGACCAGAATCTAGGGAAATCTTTACCTTATGGCTATAGAAATGAAAACTAGAGTTGGGCATGCTTATTGGGGCACTGAGAGCACAAAAAATCAAGCACAGCAAAAGTGCATGCTCACTCCTCAAAATATAGCACTCACTGTGTTGTTCATTTTTCCCCCCACTGGGAACTGGGTTGAAAGTTCCCACTGTGCAACACTGACCACCATTCTTTATTGGCTGTAATTGGGTTGCTAATCTTATTCCACAAAACCAGTACTATGAAGAACCTTTAGGGATATTGGGTCCTGATCCAGCAAAGCACCAAAACAACGTGTCTAACTTTAGTGATATGAATAGTCCCATTAAAGTCAATAAGATTACGCCTGTGCTTACATGTTTGGCTAAACCATGCCTGTTGCCTGTATTGAGTATGTGTAGAACATCCCTAGGCTTACATCTTCATCCTAGGATTATCTGTGGCTGAGATAATTTTCAGTTAATTAGTGTAATGTAATTCAAAGTACTTTTAGTAGGATTGTTTGTCGTCTCTTCATTTTGCCTTTATCTTTTTATTTTTATAATTAGCACATTGTTTGTTTGCTTTGAATTTAGATTGCATTTATTAGCTCTCTTCATGGAAGTGACTGCATTATTCGTGTAGGGGGGAAAAGGGTAAATAGAGAAATAAACAAATGTGTTATTCCTGGCTCTTTTTGTGGTACATTTTACTTAGAAAAGTGTTTACAATACTTGACTTCTTTAAATCAACCAAGAAATCCAACTTTCCAAAGTAAATTTCAGATGTAATATTTAGAAGGCATGTGATCTAAAGACTGTCTGCTAATATATTACACCTTCTCTTCTGAATCAATGTGTAGAATATTCTGGCAAGGGTATCTATGTGAGGAGACCATTAAATGACCACCGTTACCTGCTCCTTTCCTTTTTCTGAGAAAAATCATCATTCCTTTACCTTTTTAAGAGCCAACTGGTATTTTATTTTATTTATTATTACCACCTTCTTCAAAGGTTGATAGCTGAACCATGGATCTCTTGTAAAGAACTGTTCAGAACATTCACAATGAACTTTAATGCCATATGAATTCAAGGTTTATTGCATTTGTTAATATCTGCTCACTGCTCAGGTTCACAAACCCTTTGCAACTGAGACACACATTCTTGTTCATGTGTGTTGCCTCACCCAAATTTTGATTTCTGAGGTTCCCAAAGAGCGGCTCTTTCTTCCTACTTCATCCCTCCCAGTTCCCACCCATCCTGGGGTACAAGTAATCCTCACTTTGGCATTTCCTGACTTTGAATCATTCAAATGTTGGCCTCACTCCTGTGTACACTCACTTGTGTAATTAATTTTACCAGTATGAGGAGCTCCATTGAAGACAATGGGATCACTCACATGCACAACATTAAAAATGTTAGCTTAATTCCCTTTTAATATTGTTTTCCATGTGTAATTTTTTTAGTTTAAAACTACCATATTTATGTATAAACAGTCACACATGCAGAATATTTGAAAGTTTAATTTTAGAACAATCCATGATTATTACTTTTAAAGCAATAATACTTTTCACTTATAAGCCTACTTTCTTCTGAGGATCTCAAAATTCTGCAGAAGCTAGTGGCTTTACTATATAGGTGTGTTTCCCAAACTACTGTGATGCTGTGTGATTGAAATAGGACCATGTCTATCGTTGTTGCTACCACTGTTATACAATTGTAACAAATCTTGTACGTGGTATATCATATAAGGTGTCAATGGAAAAGCTATGATTTGCTGAATATGGTTATCCTTTTTATTTGAATGTGTATATTTTTGTATCAAAAGTTATGAATATTGACTATGTACTAGTATTTCAAATGTCTGTCCTGTAGTATTAGGTGATGGGTGTTTTACATCCAGTCTGGCCAGCACTTTGTGAATGAACTATTCAAGTTGATGGCCCCTCAAAGATTACTTAGCTCTCAAAATGGATCATAAAAAAAAATCCTCTCCACCCGATGAGCCTTCCTATGGACATTTTAGCCAGAATATGGGTAATAGCTGCTCCTATGAGTCATCAAACCATGTAAGGGGATGGTATTAGCTCATGTGACCCTGAACTCCATCTTGTGCCTGTAATTTTCCACAAACTAAAACTGAAAGCAGTCCCCCAACATGGGAAAATGTGTAAAGGACCCTGGAAGCATCTTAATTTTGCCTTTTTCCTGCTCTGATCTCTAGACTATGGGCTTTCACTAAAAGGAGCATTCCAACAAATGGACTGAGAACCTTCCAATCTTTTGGCAGTTACCAGAGATTTTATAAGCCAGCAGTCTGTAACATCGCTGCTACAAAGCAGATCCAAGAACTTTGCAATGATTGCAGGTGCAGGTATACAATTTCACCATTTTATCTCTCTCCTCCTCCTTTTCTCTAAGCCTTGGTCAACACTGGTGGGGGGGGTCGATCTAAGTTGCGCAACTTCAGCTATGTGAATAACGTAGCTGAAGTTGACGTACTTAGACCTACTCACCGCAGCGAAGACGCTGCAGTGAGTTGACTGCTGCCACTCCCTCGTCGACTCCGCCTGCACCTCTTGCGGCGGTGGAGTACAGGAGTCAACGGGAGAGCACTTGGGGGTCGATTTATCGTGTCTAGACTAGATGCGATAAATTGAACCCCACTGGATCAATTGCTGCCCGCCAATATATCATGTAGTATAGACATACCCTTATAAATAAACCTTTAGATATTAGATACTAAAGGATTGGCAACAGCATGATTATTGGGCAAGATCTGAGTTATAGATTGCTTTGGCTATGTGTGGCTGATCTCTTGGGATTAGAAGGACCCTTTCTTGGATTAAACTGATTATGATGAATGGTTATTTTAAAAAGTCTAGTGTCTGAGTGGTGAAATGAGTGCTTAAGGAGACTGCATTTTTGACTTCTCATTAACCAATGTGGTGGGACAGGAGTTTACTTTTTTTTTTTACTAGCTTGATATATCTTTTATGTAGAATAACCACCAGTTTGGGGTGAGTCTGCCCTATTTTTCAGTGGTTTGTCCTGAATCTGATGTTCTCAGCTGTCACCCACTGATGCACAGTGACAACTACTTAAAATACTTTGTTTCTCCTCATGTGACAGAATGGCTGAGGGATTCACCAGACAGTAGATTTGATTTTCAATCTTCCTGAATATCATGTTTCCTTTGGCAGCAATAGTGCAATGACACCCAGTTCCTTATGCAGTCTAAAACTTAAAATTGGTTAAAATTGGTTAAAACAAGGTAACATGTCCAAAGTGAGAATTCATTCCATTGAGCCTTATCTGTAATGTTTATATTGCAAATGCTATAACACTTCTGAAAATTTGACTGTATTTTACTATTTCCCTCTCTTTAAATTTTAGCAGCATTTAGGGATTGGACAAAATCTTGCGAACAATGGAAAAACTAATGTTTTGGTTTTTTAAAATTTCATGTTTTATCCCTTCACTCTGTAGGCAGTTTATTTATTCCATATACTCATCCTGAGGCTCACTGTAGTGCCAGGCAGCTTCTAAGAAAAGTTTCTGTCACAATAGCATCCATGAGATTTTAGCCCAAGGAAAAATGTACAAATGGCCTTTGAAACCATGCCAAATAGAGGTCTTGGCCCTTGTGTCTCAATGGGTTGTCCTCTTGTGTTAAATCACTTGAAAAGCCTGAGATTTCAGTATTCTACTTGTCAAACACGCTATAGGGGATGGAGCCCAGAACAAGAATCAATCAACTAAGGGCAAACTGAAATCAAATATAATAAATGCTTTGTTTTGTTTTTGTTTTACTTTCATCTTATTGATATTTCACAATTTGGTTCCTCCATGGCCAGGGGTTCTCAAATCTTTCCACAGTGCAGAACACCTCTTAATACTTAATAGATATATTCCCTTATGGACCACATCCCTTTCCCAATTACAAATCATAACCCTATTTGTGAGAATACAGCATCCTTCTGGCAGCTGCAAAAACTGCATATGTGGAAAAAATGATATTAGGGAAGTATCTAATGTATTTTTACAGTTTTTAATGTGTTTTCCTTTTTGAAAAATAAAATATCATGCCATTTCTTTTGCTCTTCATTTTTATCTCCTGTATTCATCTGCTACTTTCTCTCTTCATATGCTGAATTACCTGCCACTTGATTGCCTTCTCCACAATTCCCTGGGCAAGCTTCCCTTTCTCAGATTTTTAAAGGTGTTTAGGCATTGTGCAATGCCAAAGTCTCATATTCGAAAGTGATTTAGGCACGTATAACCCTAAATCCCAATGACTGTCTGAGATTTAGGGTCCTAAGTGCCAAAAAAACTTTTGAAAATGAAATTTAGGCTCCTAAATCAGGTAGCCATTGCAAAGTGGAGCACACAAATGCCTAAATACCTTTACAGATCTGGGTCCAGGTCATCTTCCCCTCACTATTTCCTTGCACATTCTACCCAGCTTCCTTCCCCCCTGGATGTACCGCTACGGATGTTGGCACTAATCCTATTGGTTGGTGGGATTTTTTTTCCCCTCCTCACTCCTCTCATGCTGGCAATTCCAGTTCTGAGTTAAATCTTCGAGAGTAGCTTCTTTGTGCCTACTCTTGTGCAGCCATGCCTTATAATGAAAGCAGTGTCTTGTTTCCTCCCAAATTCCCAGTGGTCGATCACTGCTTTATCTCTTACAATTATGTTCACTCTCCCACTTGCTCCTTTCATGATTTCCAGTCTATTGACTTCCCTGAATTCTCTTCCACCTTGAACTTCCTCCTTCTCATCCTGTCCACCCTCACTCCCACTGCCTCTTTTGATCAACTCTGCCACTTCCTCCACTCTTGACTTTCTTGTTCCTCTCACCCACTACTCTGAATACATGCCCAGAATAGTCACCAAAGCAGGCTGAAAGTGAGGAAACAGCCAAAGCAGTGGAAATGCCAACATGGACATCATCAATACAGAGAAGATATCCATGTTTTTATTCACAAAAGAAGTAGGGGAAAGGAATGAGTAGGGAAGGGGGGGTGGAGGGATGATAGAGCACAGAGTAGACCCTTTTAATCACATGAAAGAAGCAGTGGGATAGGTATGGAGGAAGCTAGGGGAATGAGGTCTTCAACGTTTCAATAAACTGTATAAAAGCAAATTTAAGAAGGATTCTGTGCATTGAAATAAGAAAATGCAGCACTCAGATCAAAAAGGCTAAAAAGAGAGGTAAGTTAATTTTTAAGGAGTAGCCAAGGAATTCAGGTTTACAATACGTTTCTGAAAAGCTAACTGAGGCTATTGCTGGTTGTGTACAGCTGCTACGTAACATCCTGTATACCAAGGAAAATTCTCCTTCCAGGCTTCCACATCCTGATGAAGTCTCATGGCAAAGTATAAGTGCCATGATATTTTAAATGATACCTTGAAGTGGAGTAGTGACTGAAGTAAGTGAGAGAGATGAAGATGAACTTTGAGTCTTCAATTAAATCTGCATAGCAACAGCAAAGTAGCTTCCAATTGACTTTGCCACAAGCTAAAACCAGTCTCATAATACCAGCCATAAATGTCAAGTTTTATGTTTTAATACTGCAGGTTTTACCAGCATACATCATGATTCCACCAAAACCATTTTTTTAAACAGTTCCTTTAAATGACTTTTTAACAGTCAAGTACCTTAATTACACTTTAAAGAAAAGTTTTGGTGCATAAGTCAGTATTCCTAATGAACACAAGTGACCTTTTAAAGTCTGAAATTACAAGCCTGAAAATTTGGAATTCCTACTAATTTGAAAGGTTCAGAAACTTTTGAATGATGAATCTGATGCTTCTATGGTTTTAGATGTTTAAAAACTGAATTAAATATGCTGCAAAGAAGCATCAGACCATAATGCTGAAGGTAAAGTTTACCTATGGGACTGTTCTGTAAATCACAAAAGCAAAGTAAATTGCAAAAAATGTAGTAGTCAGCAGCAATATATTAACCACAGAGCCATGAAATATCATAAGTTATCAGTGACTATTAAGTGGGAGACGTGTACACATTAAACCTGGTATTTGACTGCCAGTTTCCTTACTGTCACCAAGATCAATGCTTGTTCACTTTTTTGAAAATATTTCAAAACACCATTATACTCTGGCAGACAGAGGGGCTTAGTTTTGAAGTTGTGTGGGGATAGAAAAAATGAGCAAGCTCATACACTGTGGACTAGTATGACTAGTATCTTTTTGTTTATCCAGAAAGCCATAAAAGGACATTATTCCACCAAAGTTATATTTCGTCAGTTCTCTCATTTTGAAGGATCGCTGAGATGAACCGTATTTAAAACATGCTGAATCACATTTTTTGGAATGTTAAAACCCAGATTTGAAAGCAAGAATCTGTGAGTCTCTTCAGTTTTGCTTCTAGAAAAGCACAGTTCTGTAAAATTCCTGTTTACTGTCTCTGGGGCTGGCTTAGTATGGTTATATTTCACTGTTATCTATCTAATCAGAGCATGAAGACAGCAGGGATTAATATCTATTGGCAGTGCTGCTCCTGGGGACTGAATTTTTGTTCCCATTTTAGCATTATCCTGGTGGTTGTTTTTTCTGTATTGCTAGTATCTAACGGTATTTCATCATTTGTATAACACACAAGCCTGTTGGCTGCCTTTGGACCATCTGGCTATTACTTTAGACAAGAACAGATACTTGCAACTGATCAAAAATGACCAGCTCTAATAATGCCAGATATAACACCATTGAATTCAACAGGAGTCTCTGTTGACTTCAATGGGTTTTGGACAAGACCTGTATTTCATTTTTGCCTTTAATTCATTAGCATTGGTAAAATATTGGGAGGTCCTCAGATGAGTTTTGCTGTGTAGGTGCAAAGTATTACATTATTATTAAGAAGCCTTGATGTCTATGCACATGGTAAATGCCCAATAAAGTTTAGCAGTATTGTTTAAATTAGTTATTTTTTAAAGCACTTGGAATATCTAAAGTGCTAAGTTCCAAATATTTCTTTAGACTGGACACTAACTATTTTTTCCACAGTAATAAGGGAGGAAAGTGTAGATCCTGCCTTATTGGGGTTTGGTGGTTCATGAGGTCATGGAGTCCTGCAGGTGCTGCTGCTGTTACCAAAGGAGAAGAATTAGACCCCATTCTACCTTCACAGCAGCCAGAAGCTCTAGCTGGTACTAGGGTATGGGAAAGTGTCTGGCATCCTTTGTAGCTGCTAGCCTGCATGTCTGTTTACCTATTGCCTTCCACCTCATTCTCTTTTGTCGGATATCAGCGTAAGTGGGCAGATTCGGGCAAGGCAATACCAGTAGGGACCTGGGGAAAAGAGCAGAACCATGAACAATGTGGGAAGGGAAGGAGGTGAGGAGATGGGCAAGTGAAAACAAGTTTGAAGAGGAGTGGAAGCAGTAGTAGAGTCGACCAAGGAGTCAATGAGAGAGACAGACAGTTGATAGCAAAGGAAGAGACATTCATGGAAAGTAGAGAAATCAACGGATGGGAAATCATGGAAGGGCAAGGTGGAAGGCTGGGAAGCTCAGGAAAAATAATCTACCGAAAGAAATAATATAGTGACCACCCAGAAAGAACTTGGACAGGCCTCAAATTTCTGTTTGTCACTAGTGAGAACCTTTAGGAGGTTTTTTACCTGTTGGCACGTATCCAACACAGATATTTTTTTATTGTCCCTAAAATTAGCCGGAAGGAGAATGCTGAAAAGGGAGTAACATGGACACTGTCCCTGAGCACTCAGTTATCTACTAAAATTAATTAGAATTGAGTGACTGTACAACAAACAGATTTGGGCATAAAGCTGACAGATCTTCCTAGCTGCGAATTCATTAGGCATGGAGGCATCCTAAGATTGCCACGCCCTTTCCCAGCCCTAGGGAAAGAAGAGAGAGAGAGAGTGTGTGTGGTTTATTGGAAGAGACTTCACTAAATTATGCTGTGACTAATTGTAACTGTGCAACGACTCACCCCTGCGGCACCTCCTGGTGATTGATCCAGGGAATTAGCTCATCCAGCTTCGGAGCACCCTCTTCAGGCCATTGTCCCGCCTGTCTCGCTGGCCCCAGGTCCCTCCCAGACCCCAGTTTCCCCTGTTCTTGGATGCTGCCCCCCCTGGCAGTACCCTCCTATCTGGGTCTCCCCACCCATGGGAATCCCTACCCACTATCCCCACATCACCTCAGTCTTGGCTACTGCCAGTCACCATCTAGCCCCCATTCACTGGGGCAGACTGCAGTATATAAGCCACTCATCACAAGCAACGGGGTTTTTGGACCTGCTGCCTCTGCCTACGCATGGGCTGCCCCCTGCAAGCCCAGTACCCTGTTTGGCCTTACCCTGGGCCTGCAGCCTGGGGGTTTCCAGACCAGAGCTCCCCAGCTCCTCTGGCCTACCCCCAGCCCTGCTCCAGTCTAGATACCCTGCTCAGCTCTAGCAACCAGGTCCCTCCCTCTCAGGAAGCAGAGAGACTGAGTGAGCGCCCAGCTCATAGCCTTTTATAGGGCCCCGCTGTGCCCTGATTGGGGCATGGTCCAGTTGTGGCTACTTCCCCCTTTCAGCCCAGCTTTTCTCCCAGCCCCTAGACCTCTCCCAGTGCTGGCTTTAACCCTGTCAGGGCTGGAGCGGGTGACCACCCCGCTACACTAATATAGAAACAAACTATAATTGCCCCTTTGCCTCCTCCATCACACACTATTATATCAAATGGATATTGTGTGAAGCTGAGGTTCTAGTCCAATAACTTTCTATATAAGAAATGCATGCAGCACTGACTGCACTAATCACCCACCTAGAGCCTGGGAAATAAATTAGTGTTTAGCTTTTTTTTTTTTTTTTTTTAAAAAGCAATACTTAGGGACATAAGTCTGAATAATGCAGCAATAGCCAAAATCAAATATTATAATTTTTGCTTTAAGAAGGATAGGCCTATTATTTAATAGCCTTATCCTTGTTAATGTATCGAACCACTGCATGTGCAAATAATATAACTCGGTGGATACTAGATTATTTGTATGGCCACAAATACCATGTTTCCAATGCAGTTCACCCTTGATTTAGTACAATACACCAGTGGCAAATGTCAGGTGTAAGGTTCAGATGTAGATCTTAATTTAGAGCAGAGCCAACTAACTTACCAACAGTTTAACAAAGGCAGACTTGCCCTTGGTTTTGATCTCTGTTGCAGTTTTGAGAGGAGAAACCAGTTTGGTGTACTTTTTTTATATATTTTATTAAAATAATAAGCAAGTAAATATAAAACTAAGCAAGTATGTTACTTACTAAATTACTAGAAGTTTCCTAAATTAAATGAAATAGATAATACATAATTCTAATTGTACCTTAATTTAATTAAATTAATAAATGCATTTACAATTGTTTGAATTGAATCACCAGTTGATGCAGTCATCAAATGAACACAGCAGATACATTAACCTCAGTTTAGTTAATACGTGGTTAATCTTGCACATATGAACCTCAGATGCTTAAGGAGGCATCGCTTCTTTCTCAGCACTTGAAGTATTACCTAGGTACTTTGAAGGAGTCATTCAGTGAGTTTTTCAGGCAAATCAGGGGATCTCAAGTCCAAGCTTAAACCTTGGTCAATTTAACAATCTCCTGCCCCCCTTCAACTGGCAGTTTTTACACTTTCCAACCTAGACCATGAGCATGTGCTTACTCCCCAAATAATCCCCTCCTCCCCCCAAAAATCAATAGGAGATGTCTCTCCAGAAGCTGCTTCAACAGTCTCCTTTGGACTGAATGGTTACGAGGTGCAGCTAGCTCTAAGTCCGGCAAGGTCTTGCCGCCTTCATGGATGTGATGTCGGACCTACAGAAAACTGTCATTGCTTATTGCCCTCTCACACATCTCCTTGTCTCAGCATGTTTTAAAGGGCTCTTAGGGGGCCTCTTTGCCACAGTAAGAAATTTGGGAACGGACAGTTTGTGGCTTAACTGAATGAAAGGCTCCCTTGCTTTAACAAGGCTTAAAATAAGCCTGCTTTTAAGGCCCTATCAACATAAACCCCATTTAAGATAATTTCAGATAAAGCAAATTAAAGTTTATATATGCTAGACCGCACGCATGTAGGGCTATATCCCTCACACAAAGAAAACCTAACATTTTTGAAGTACAGAGCAAGAGTTTTGCAGGAGAGACCACAAACTGGGGTGAGATTTCCATATTCAGTACAAATGGACCTCAAATGATACAATAAAGAAATTTAAAACTATTCTGGCATTAGGGTTTTTACACATATCTATTGTCTCAAGTCACTTCAAATCAAGCATCACAACACTTTAGCTTAAGTCAAAAGTTTTGCCTTGCTTCAAAGAAAATATAAATTTGTAGAAGAAAAACAATTTAAAATACTACATTTTAAATAGTGCTGAGACATAGGGCAGGATGAATGGTACAAGAAGGAATAAAGAAACATAGTTGATTGAAAATTCATGACTATCATTCTCCAGATGTCATGTAAAAACTCATATTTCGCCATCTTTACAGCTATTTGTAATGGCCTGCATGTGTACAAATTGACAATGAATCAGACTCTCAGCTATACTTTGGGCTACCTTTCTGTCCTTCGGGAGAATCCAATGTTCAGAGACCACAGATTAATCACTGTGCGATTCACTATTAAGATCATTTAAATTCTGTCCCTCATTGCAGGGCTGGGAAATGGTTTTATTCAACACAGTAAACCCTTTTTTATTTATTCTTTTATTTTTGGGGAAGACTAATTTTAAAGGAGAAATATATAAGTAGGTTAACATCCTGATTTGCGCATAAATACTAAAAGGGGTTGCAGAGCGTAGAGACATTCATTTCAGTGGGTCTACTCGTACATATACGTTTTTGCAAGATTGGGGCCTTAGTTTGCAAAATATTATGTACATCTACTGTGCTAAATAAGTGATGATTTTTAATAATAACAGGTATATAAACATACACACATTATACACTATATATCAGTCATGCACCATAATTACAATTATTAAAATTAAATATTAGAACCCATATTAGGAAAATATATATTCCTAAGCATTCTGTGGGTAACAAAACAATAAGCGTCATGAGTTTATAAAGAACAAATCATGCCATGCTTGATTGCTTATTTTGATTGAATTACTAAGCTACGGGAAGAAGAAAATGCCATAACAATAATAAATCTAGAGTTCAGGAAAGCATTTGATACATTGCCTCAAGGAATCTCACTAGAAAATTTTAATTCAAATTGGCTTGAACATGAACTCTGTCACGTCACATGGCCAGAAAACTGCCTGCAGGACTATAAACAAAAGAGAGATTAATAGCAACAAAAATCCAGGAGCAAGTGTCAAGTGGGGTGTCATTGGAACAGTGCTGGGATAGAATTTAACCTCTGTATTAACCTGTAACCTACTAAAACACGTTGTGAGTTTTTACATGTGATAAGAGACTTCATGGGTGATCTGGAAGAAGAGATGAATTCAAATAATAGTAAGAATAGTTATTTAATATCAATTGATACTAAATAGGGAGGAGCCCTGAACACCAATGAAGCTATCATTTTAACCAGACCTTATCAGTTTTTGTCCACCTACTTAATCCATCTTGGCCTAAGCTAGTTTGTAACCAATTTTGGGTCCAGGACCATCACACCTAGCACAACTTAATTTTAAGGACCTGATCCAATTGGTGACTCTAGGTGCTACAGTTAATACAATTATGAAACACTGCTGCTATATGTTACAAAACAACCCCAAATAAAACCTTTTTCAGATCTGGAAATTTCTTCTGCATGATCTTTTTTTTTTTTAAAGTGTTTAAAACAGTAACAGAAAAGAAGACATAATAGAATTATAATACCCTTAATTTTCTTTCATACTTTAATGTAGATTAGATTAAAAAAAGGTGTGTTGACCTGATGTAACCTGCTGACTCACTCTATGGACCTAGATCAGCCTCACTCATGGGGCTTTAAAGATGCTTTGGGCAAGTGGTCAGTGAAAGGATATCCTGTTTGCGGGCAGGCAGGAATTTTTAAGACTCCTTTTCTTATACAAAACTTTCTTTTTTGATTGGTAGGAGGATGTCCTCCTCTTAACCAGCACCCCATTGCCATTTAGATTTTTAAAGAGGATAGGCAAATGTATTATTTAAAAGAAAGTTGGGTGGAGAAAGAGAAAATTATGAGAAATCAGTTCTCCCGTGGAACAATGTGTGTTTTTGTATAACAAAATTTACAGGAATTATTGGCCTCTCAAACTCCTTCTCTGCCATTAGTACAGAAATTAGCTTTTGCTACCATCTCTCATCTCTTCACATTTTATGTATGAAAGGGGATCTCTGTCCAAATTAAGGAGTTTCAGTAATTACCTTCTGGCTGAAATGAAATTGTCAGCTTGGCAGGAAGTTGGCCATGGTAGAGCCTGTGAGGTGGTGGTCAGTGATCACTTGGTGCTTAAGGTACTGGCAAGAGATCTGTTTTACTCTGTGTCCTGTTCCAGGTGGCTGTGTGTAACAAGAGCTTCACAGTGCTCAGCCCACACCCTGTCTGAGAAGCTCAGCCCTTAAAGTCTCAGTCCCCAATGCCACAGGAGAGAAAGTACCTCAGGTTTCTAGAAAATCATATAAGGTCTCTTTCCCCAAAAACAAAAAGTTGATCTTTCTCTAGTGAAACCAAACATTTTATACTGGTATACAGAGCCATAATGACACCTAAGGTTCTGTTACAGTGGTAGATAGGCTTCTTTTCACAACTACAGTTTTTTGGTAACTAACTGTGAAATATCATCTAAGATTCCCAGAATTTTCAAGAAAGGCCTATACTGCTATACATACCTGCTCTATTCATGATACTGCTATACAGAAGCTGAGTTAGCCTGACTAGTCTACAGGTATTTGCCCTGTGGGCTTGCTCAGTACTACATGTCGGAATGCAGCCATTAGGCTAAGGATGAAGAGCAAGCTTAAAAAAGATAATGCTGAGAATAGCTCCAGTAAGGCACAGGGAAATTCAAAGTGCGCCAAGAAAATGAGCTAATGGAGCTGCTAAAAGGAAAGGTCCAGTAATGTTCTGAATGATATCACTAAATCATGAGATCATTCTGCTGAACAAATGACTATTTTGACATGTGTGAGGTTAGCCAGTTAGCCTGAAGCTGAATTGATGTGTGTCAATGAGAGACACTTAGGACTCCATCATTCCCTCAGATGCACCTTACTTTCCTTGTATCTGGTCAAATTAGTCACTGAAGACAGAAAGGAGGAGTGAAGAAAAAGGATAGATTTGACTGAGAGGTGAAATATTTGAAAGCCAAATCCCACCTACAGGAATAGATGAATATATTGTATTGCAGCAGTGTTGTGTTTTCTGGATCCAAACCCTGAATTAAGTGTTCGAGATAAATTTAACTCAGTGAAAAAAATTAAGCTTTTCATAGGCCTAGAAGCTCTCATAATTGGGCATCATTTCTGAGGTTCTAGATTCATTTCTTGGTGGGGAGCCAAGCTGTAGTGTTAGGGTGTCCTTGAGCATGAGATTTGACAAGTCAAAATTTTGTTGAAATTGACTTTTTTTCCAATGGAAAATATTGATTTCAATGAAATTATAATTTCTGAAAAGAAAACTTTTCATCTGAATGCTTTCCACCAGCTGTAATTAAAAATATTGATTTTTCATATGTTTAATTTGAAGAAATCTTGAGTTGTACAAAGAGACTATAGCTTTAGTGGTTGTGATGTATTTTATTGTTGTTGTTTTTTGTATTTTGTTGTATTATCACATCAGTGTAGTTTAGTTTATTGGGGAAGTGTAGTTCTTTCCCAGCAATGAAAGTAGTGAGATATCATCATCAAGCAATAAATATTACAGGAGATAATTTAGTTCCTGAATCCTTAGTTGAGCTTTGTAGCATGTTTCCCATTAAAGGCATATGTCTGTTTCTTTGGGTATGTCTATACTTACCTCCGGGTTCGGCGGTAAGCAATCGATCTTCTGGGATCGATTTATCGCGTCTTGTCTAGACATGATAAATCGATCCCAGAGCCGCTCCCTGTCGACACCGGAACTCCTGCTCGCCGAGAGGAGTACGCAGAGTCAACGGGGGAGCCTGCCTGCACCGCGTGGACCCGAGGTAAGTGTGTTTCAGTTCGAACTAAGATACTTCGACTTCAGCCACGCTATTCACGTAGCTGAAGTCACGTATCTTAGTTCAAACTGCGGGGTTAGTGTGGACCAGCCCTTTGAATGTACTGGCCATAATGTTCTAACTCATTTGTAAACAAGAGGTTGTAAATTGCGTACTTCCACATGTCAGAACCTGATTTGTACATGAAAATATCATGAATAGGTAGATGTGTAAAAGTTGTGACAATAAGTTTAGTGATACACTTTGAAAGTATAGCATGTTACAGTTTGTGTACAACATGCATATATACTGAAAGTAAGATCTTTCCTGGTAGTGAGCTGTATTTGGGGAATGATGATCCAAGGAAGGTAGCAGATTTTGTTAGAAACTCTTAAAACTAGTTGGCAGGGGAGAGGGGTGTCTGTCTAGGACAGGCAGGGAGACAGAGTAGATAATTTAATCACATATTTCCATTTTTAATGTCTATGATTCCATGAAATTCCTCTTGAAATTGTATTCTCACTATTTTTGAATTTATTTTAATTTTTTTCTTTATAAAGTAATGCAAATAGGCACCCATATCGTGTTCTTGGCACCCGAACAGTATACTAAAATTAGAGCGTGTCAGAAAATGGAGTTCTTGTCCTTTGTCAGGCCAAAATTTTAAACATTGAAATTTTTCACAGAATAAAAAGTTCAGAAAAAACTCAATTTGGGAAAGTTGAAATGAATTTTTTGACACATTCAATTGGAATAAAATGCTTCAATAATTCAAAAGCAAGTGTAGATTTCAAATATTCATTTGAAATGATCATTTTTGTTTTAAATTGTAATTTGAATGTCATTTTAAATTAAAAAAGTCATCAAGTAGTAAATTGAATCAGCATGTTCAAATAAAACATTTCACTTCAAGTCTACATTTCAGAATGAGTAAATATTTCCACCTCTTATGGCTGTTATAGATCCCAAAGGACTCTTTGCAAATGTAAAATATTATGCATTGGACAAATTTTTGTTTGTTGATTAAATTCTGCTTACTAAAATCACACCTGCAAATTAATTGGATAAGGACACTTTCTCTTCCTGTCCAAAACTGATGGGTTGCATTGAGATGTGCTGTTTTTTAGAGTTGTCGTGCATTTCAATGGTGAATGAATGTGAATCCTACGTTGAGTTCATGTATCAGTGTGGCATACTTTGGGATGAAAGAAGCTATACAAATTGAAGATAATTCTCACTATTTGTAACATGACCATGGTTTTCAAGCACACATCGAAATGTACATAAACTTTCAGTTTAATGCTTTAGTTGTAAACAAAAAAAATCACTTTGATGTTAAATCAATGAAAAGGAAATGGAGTAAAATGAGCAAAACAGTATTTAAGGAAATCTACTGCATCAAAGGACAATTGCAGAAATATATTGGGGACTCCTGGAGGCATCTGTTTCCTTCTGCAAGAAAAATGACAGGCCAGAGATATTTCCAGGGGTAATACAAACTTATGGTGGACACACACAATGTTGAGCTGAATGCATGTAAAGTAATCCTTCTTTTTAAAAAAAACAAAACCTTTTCAGTTTATAAACTTATTTTATGTATAATGAATAACATAGTATAATAATGCATATAGGCAGCCAAATGTTTTTAAATTTAGGACAGCAACTGTATGTAACTAGATGTAGTACAATATGCATTAATTCTGCCATAGGTTAAATGTCTATCTCAGTACTCATAGCTAATAACTTTTTTTTTCAGTGTAGGACTTGGCCAAGTAATGTGTAAATTAAGAATCGGATAGTCTGCAAATATCATGTAATGAATCACAATGGTATTTTTAAAACTTGGTTTTTATTCTGATTCTTCTTCTTATTATTATTTAATCTCTTTCAGTTTTTTCATAACAAATAGTACAGTGTGTACCTTATTTTCTGAAATAACTACCAGTGCTTCTTTCATTGTAATCTGTCTAGTTATGTAATTAAATGCCAAAATTATGTTAATGTCAAAAAATTCTGAGTTGGTTCCCTGAGCAACCTGAATTTTGCACATTTTTGTGCACTAAAATATGTTTTGTCATGAAGTCTCAGGGCTTGTCTACATGATGGGGTAATTGGCCCTATGGAGGGAGGGGATGATTTCTAAGGTGCACTAATGTGTTGATCATTAATGGTCCATGTTACCCCTGCTGGGGAGCCCTAATGGTTCTCCAGTGTGTTTTAACGTAGTACTGTTTCAAACAGCACAGTGTTAAAGCACACCAGCAGGATCTACATGGACCAATTAATGTGTAATGTGTTAAGGGAACTTTAGAAATCACACCCCCAAAGAGTGCATTATCCCACCATGTAGATAAGTCCCACAGCACAATATGCAAAATAAACCAACTGTTTGGCTCCTGAGTGGAAACAGAAACACAGGAGTTATCACACTGCCTCAAACCTGTGATCCTTCTAGTATAGTATCCTGTGTCTGACTGGGGCCAGTACAAGGTGCTTCAGAGAAAAATGTAAGAAACTTTTAATGAAAAATTTTGGAATAATCTACCCAAAGGGGAATTTTCCTCTTTACCTATGTCAGTTAGTGGTTAGCTTATGCCATGAAACATTACTTTGTATTACTTGAATTACAGTACTTTGAAGGTTTGTATCCTCTGTATTTTTTTAAAACTATGGATAGTCTCATTAAGTGTAGATGTGTCTCTTCCTTTTTTTAATCCTACTAACCCCTTATTCTCAGTGATACGTTGCAGTAATGTGTTCCAAAGTTAATTAAAAGTTGTGTAAAAAGTATTTCCTTTTATATGTTTCAGTTTCATTGGCTATCCCTTCATGCTTATGTTATGAGACAGGATAAACAGGAGTATCCAATTTACCTTCTCTATACTAGGCTTTAAATTATATACCTCTACCACTTCCCTTCTTCTCCTCTCTACACTAGTCATGATCTTTCCCTCAGAGGGAACTCTCTTCATGCCCAAAATCATCGTCATTGCTACTGTGGAAACTGAGAGCTACCAGGAGGTTCCTGAGGTTGGTTCCCATATTAAAGTTCTCTCTATTGAGCATCCCATTCCCTGCCTTTGAAATTTGCCCCACTTAGTGTTCCCCCAGAACCTCATGGCTGGGGAAGAGGGGTAGGGGGCATGATGTACAGCTTATTTAGCTTTTATTGATTTAGTCTCTATGGCACTGGTAGTAGTGGTGTGGCTACCTGCTGTATGGTGATAGGAGATATGTACTTAATGTGTTTTCATGTGTATATGGCAGACACTTCTAAGATGGAGACAGGCTGCTATTTTAATACAGAAACACAAATCTAAGTCTCAGGGACAAAATCAGACCTAGTAAAACCAGAAACAACTCCTTATTGCAATAGAGGTGCATTTGCTTTATCATAATCTGAATTTGACCCATTTGAGTAGAAATGGATATTCTTAATCAAACTGATAGTTTATTATAGTTTTACGTTTTCTACATTAGCACTTGGTGCATAGAGTTACCCTCATGAGTTTCTTAATTAGCAAATTCATGTGAGCATATAGAGGAAAACATAGAGAAATTGCTTAACAAGACAAGAAGCTGAATGTCACAGATGTCTGACCTTAAAAAATTGGCTATTGGGTACCATATGGAACCATAAAATATTCTTTATAACACTAGCCACTTTCAGTAGGAGACTGTAAAAAGTTACTTTTTCAGCAACAAAAGAACCACTTACTTTACTTATAAAAATATTGTCTTGATTAATGACCTTATTTGAAGAAAAAAACCTATTATCAAAATATTTCTTTGCAGAGTAGGAGTCATTCAAGGCCTACTTTTAGTACTTTAAGTTCATTAATGTTCTCTAAACATGCTGTATGTGCTTAAGTACATACAAACTATATTTCAAAGTATATTTACTGTAGGTTTTATATGACTGACACAAAATATTGTACTTTTTTTCACAAACTGCCTATTGATACAAAATAGCACTTCTCTAATTAAATCTCTGATGTCATCATTTATAGTTCAACCCAGCCAACATCTTGGCCGTGTGGTATAGTGAACTGTGGTGCCATGCAAATGAAATAATGCACCTTAGTTCAACACACTGGAATATTTCAATTTGGGTCAAAATGACCCAAAACTCAATATTTTGTTTAAGATTTACAAATGGAAAATCGAGATATTTCAGCAAAATCAGTTTTGTTTTTTTTATTTTGTGGAAACTACATTTTCTGTCCGAACCCCCTACTTCCCCCCCTGAAAAAAATCATCCTGACCAGATCTATTCATCATCCTATGTAATTCTGGAGGAATGATGAAAGAGAGGCCAAGAAGATACACACATTTTTGCTACGGCTCCAAAACTTCTGCTTTTCTTAAAAAACTGAATCATATTTGCTTGTGTTATTTAGTTCTGCTCTATAAATGACAGAATAAGTGGCCATCTGTGATAAGCTTTTAGTTTCAGTGACTTGCCTAGCATGCTATAGAAACTTTGTCAGAGGCAGGGTTAGAATCCAGTTCTCCAGGGTTGGGATTCGACCATAAGATCATCCTTTCCTTTACCTCCGTCACTCCCTGCATACCAGCTCCTCAAACAAATGTGGCAGGGGTCTTTAAGATATCTTCACTCACCTCACAACTTTGATTCATACCCCAAGTACCATGTATTCTTTGCACTGTCCCGTGGGGGGGAGGAGGAACAAGCATTTGTTCATGTAATTAAAAGTTGTATCATAAGGTCTATGAACAATGGGGTTGAATTAAGGTTACGCAAACAACCTTCTTTCTCACATTTCCTAACATAGTGGGTTTTTTAAGTGTAATTATATAAATAGTCCAGAGAAAACTGCAGAACTTCGTCAGATTTACAGGCAAGTTATTTATGCTGTCACTGGCTGCAGATGCTATTAGAATATTATCTCTGTGCTCCTTCCTTTGCTATCCTATCACTTAGTTTAATTAGTTATATTGAGCTGTGGCCAAAGATCATGTGTAAGTGCTACTATTGTGGGTTACAGTAGGGAAAATTGTTTGGTGCAAAGGGAAAGGTAAGTTCTGTCGTTGCTGGATGATGCCTGTTGTTGGTGGATGATGTTCACCATGAGCAGTCATTGTGTTAGGGATCAAGGCTTGATGAGCATGCTGTAAAGGCACATACTGGCAATCTTTTCTAGGGAGAAGAGGAACTACTGTAGTTCATCTAAGAAAACATTCAGCAATTTAAATAGGATGTCTCAGAGACACATGTTGCCCTGTAAAATAACTTATACCAAATGCTGTTTTCATTTATGTGGGTCCGAAAATGTCATAACTGGAGAACCTGGTGGCAAACTCAGCTTCAGCATCAAATATCAGATGAGTGCTAAATCCTATTACGTGCCACAACATAATCTGATGGAGCACAAAGCTACTGGGTACATGACCAAAACCAAAGATGTAAAAGGACAAAAAGTTTCAAAATCATATGGGTTACAAATGCATGGTGAACAATATTTATGCTATTCATGAAGCTACTTTGCTGCTTATGTTTGAGGAATTCTGTCCTTCCAATCTATTATGCATTCTGTTGTATCTTTAAATTTAGTGGGTATTATATACATGACTATTCTTCTCCAATGTGCTGATGTCCACAGTGATGCAAAGAAATCTCTCACCACAAGGAACCAGGAAAATATAATTTCACTACAGTGAGTTATTCTTCTGCAGAGACATTTTCATTCACATCATAATTTGGTACAATAAAGATCTGTATTCTTGAGTGACAAAAACAGATATAAAGTGTTCTGGATCTAGTTGAGCTGATGTTCTAAGAACTCTGAAATTAAAAGGTTAAGAAGATGTTCTATTATAAAAATAGAATTATTCACCTAATTAAGGTTGGAATCTCATTTTGAGATTAAGAATTATTCTCGCCAGGGAAAAGCAAACAACACACGTACAATTCATCTTTAAAGAAATCTTGTTGGAGAAAATCTGAGATCTTCATAAGTCATATTATCTATATGTTTCATCCATTATTTAGAACAAATGCTTGATCATTTATTTTTAGCCCCTGGGCTGCCTCATTAAAATTAAATTGTTATAAATTATTTGATATTTCTTTGGGGGCATTTGCTCTCCTATCTTCACTGTTAAAGGTATCAAGTTTTATTATTTTTTATTTTACTTGCATTCTCTCCGGTCTTTTAACCTCTCCAAACCCTTATTTTTCTCCCCTCTCCCAACAATCAAATGTTATCCAATAGTATTACCTCCTATAGGAAAGTAATTCCCCGTGTAAACTCTATAGCTATCCTTCTGACACCAAATACTGAGACAAATGAGGACCTGGTGAGGTTATTCTCAGATTAAAGGGTTGCAGTCTTCAAAAAAACATTAAAGAATTTGTGATCTGTAATGCAGCTAATCCACAGGAATAATTTCTATTAATGGGAGTGGGAGTTCTATATACATATTGATGACAGAGAGGACCCTTTTGGTTTGGTCTTTGAATAAAAATGTACAAGCCAGAAAGGTGTCCTAATGTAAATTGCAAATTACGTAGCATAACCTCTGTGCACCAGTTTGGTGTAGCTTCATTGCCCATTACCTCCTTTCAATGGCCAGAAATTACAATAACATTATATAGTAGCAGTCACCACATTCAAGACACCATGAGAAATAAAGCTTTGCTTTATCACACAGTCTACCAGTTACAGAATAAAAGGATTGTTTAGTTCATTAACAAATAACCTAGCTCTTAATATACCCTGTTTGTGTCCCCACTGATGTTTACTGATGCTTTACCCAGCAGCTCCGGGGCAGCATAATACTAAATTTAACTCCTGGTCCATGACTGGGGCTCCTATGGCATGTCTACAGACCATTGTGAAGCCCACAAGAGTGAGCCTTCTAGGTCAGGTAAGTAGACTCAGGCTAGCAAGGCTCCTGCTAGTGCTCTAAAAATAGTTGTGTAGACAGCACTTTGAAGTTGCAGTTCAGGCTGGAGCTCGGGTTCTGAGGCCTAGGAACAGGATGGGCTTCAGAGCCCAAGCTCCAATCCAAGCCAAGGCTTCAAAGCACTGTCTACCCGGCTATTTTTAGAATGTTAGTGTGAGCTCTGCTAGTTCAAGTCTGTCAACCTGGGCTGGGAAGCTAACTCCCCTCGTCTCCAAAACACTGCATAGACAGTCTTTACAGTAATAAAATAAACAGTAATAATAATAAATTCAAGCTCACCTACAGATGCTCCAATTTCCAAAGGCCACCTAGTGAATTCTCTGACTTTGGTTAGATGGTAGCTACTTAGTTAAAGATGGGTTACACAACTTAAGTAGGCCTTCCTGGTTTTGATGGTAACAGAGGAAACACCACCATTTGCAGCTTATTGAAAGAAACGTTGTCAGGAGAGTAATACCAGAATCATAGAATCTCAGGGTTGGAAGGGACCTCAGGAGGTCATCTAGTCCAACCCCCTGATCAAAGCAGGACCAACCCCAACTAGATCATCCCAGCCAGGGCTTTGTCAAGCCTGACCTTAAAAACCTCTAAGGAAGGAGATTCCACCACCTCCCTAGGTAACCCATTCCAGTGCTTCACCACCCTACTAGTGAAAAAGTTTTTCCTAATATCCAACCTAAACCTCCCCCTCTGCAACTTGAGACCATTACTCCTTGTTCTGTCATCTTCTACCACTGAGAACAGTCTAGATCCATCCTCTTTGGAACCCCCTTTTAGGTAGTTGAAAGCAGCTATCAAATCCCCCCTCATTCTTCTCTTCTGCAGGCTAAACAATCCCAGTTCCCTCAGCCTCTCCTCATAAGTCATGTGCTCCAGCCCCCTAATCCTTTTTGTTGCCCTCCGTTGGATTCTTTCCAATTTATCCACATCCTTCTTGTAGTGTGGGACCCAAAACTGGACAGAGTACTCCAAATGAGGCCTCACCAGTGCCGAATAGAGGGGAATAATCACGTCCCTCGATCTGCTGGAAATGCCCCTACTTATACAGCCCAAAATGCCGTTAGCCTTCTTGGCAACAAGGGCACACTGTTGACTCATATTCAGCTTTTCGTCCACCGTAACCCCTAGGTCCTTTTCTGCAGAACTGCTGCCCAGCCATTCGGTCCCTAGTCTGTAGCAGTGCATGGGATTCTTCCGTCCTAAGTGCAGGACTCTGCACTTGTCCTTGTTGAACCTCATCAGATTTCTTTTGGCCCAATCCTCTAATTTGTCTAGGTCCCTCTGTATCCTGTCCCTACCCTCCAGCGTATCAACCACTCCTCCCAGTTTAGTGTCATCTGCAAACTTGCTAAGGGTGCAGTCCACACCATCCTCCAGATCATTGATGAAGATATTGAACAAAACCGGCCCCAGCACCGACCCTTGGGGCACTCCACTTGATACCGGCTGCCAACTAAACATGGAGCCATTGATCACTACCTGTTGAGCATGACCATCCAGCCAGTTTTCTATCCACCTTACCGTCCATTCATCCAGCCCATACTTCTTTAACTTGCTGGCAAGAACACTGTGGGAGACTGTATCAAAAGCTTTGCTAAAGTCAAGAAATAGCACATCCACTGCTTTCCCCTCATCCACAGAGCCAGTTATCTCATCATAGAAGGCAATTAGGTTAGTCAGGCATGACTTGCCCTTGGTGAATCCATGCTGACTGTTCCTGATCACTTTCCCCTCCTTTAAGTGGTTCAGAATTGATTCCTTGAGGACCTGTTCCATGATTTTTCCAGGGACTGAGGTGAGACTGACTGGCCTGTAGTTCCCCGGATCTTCCTTCTTCCCTTTTTTTAAGATGGGCACTACATTAGCTTTTTTCCAGTCATCCGGGACCTCCCCCGATTTCCATGATTTGTCAAAGATAATGGCAAATGGCTCTGCAATCACATCGGCCAACTCCTTTAGCACCCTCGGATGCAGTGCATCCGGCCCCATGGACTTGTGTTCGTCCAGCTTTTCTAAATAGTCCCGAACTACTTTCTCCACAGAGGGCTGGTCACCTCCTCCCCATACCGTGCTGCGGAGTGCAGCCGCCTGGGAGCTGACCTTGTCTGTGAAGACAGAGGCAAAAAAAGCATTAAGTACACTAGCTTTCTCCACATCCTCTGTCACGAGGTTCCCTCCCTCATTCAGCAAGGGGCCCACACTTTCCTTGACTTTCTTCTTGTTGCTCACATACCTGAAGAAACCCTTCTTGTTACTCCTAACATCTTCGGCTAGCTGCAACTCCAAGTGTGATTTGGCCTTCCTAATTTCACTCCTGCATGCCTGAACAATATTTTATACTCCTCCCTGGTCATTTGTCCAATCTTCCACTTCTTGTAAGCTGCTTTTTTGTGTTTAAGACGAGCAAGGATTTCACTGTTAAGCCAAGCTGGTCGCCTGCCATATTTACTTTTCTTTCTACGCATCGGGATGGTTTGTTCCTGCAACCTCAATAAGGATTCTTTAAAATACAGCTAGCTTTCCTCGACTCCTTTTCCCCTCATGTTATTCTCCCAGGGGACCTTGCCCATCAGTTCCCTGAGGGAGTCAAAGTCTGCTTTTCTGAAGTCCAGGCTCTGTATTCTACTGCTCTCCTTTCTTCCTTGTGTCAGGATCCTGAACTCGACCATCTCATGGTCACTGCCTCCCAGGTTCCCATCCACTAGAAAGCTCACTAGATCTCAGAACTCAGTCTTCTAGGCAATTTTCTATCTTTTCAGTGTGCAAAATGTATAGTACTGTCCCTCTCTTCTCTAAAGTAACTAATTAAAAACAACAATCCCATAGTTTTCTACCAAAGAACTTGTTTGCTATTGAGTGGTTCTTTGATTTGCCAACTCTTCTGCGTGCAGAATAGAGGCATAGGAGAAGAACAACTGAGCACAGTTTTCCATGGGCTCTTGTTAGTCCTAATTGGAGTATAGCAATAAGGAGGACTTTGTTCATCTGTAGGCTGTTTGATATGGCAGCATAGAGCTTTATGCCATGGGACCAACTGTGCATGATCACTGCAGAGATTCCTGAGGGGGTGAGTGATCTATTGTATCAATAGACAGTTTGTAAAAGCAGCAAACAGTATTTTGAGATGAGTCTCCTAAAACCTCAAGTTGGAAGCTGAGAGAGAGACAGCTAGAGAAGGGATTTTGTTTAGACATTTCCCTGAAGCACTTTCCTTTCAAGACAAAAAACCCCTGCAAGGGAATCTCCCAGAGGCTTTTTCTCCTCGTTGAGGGATTTATTTCTTGCATCATGTGTTTGCTGGGTTTGATATTTCAAAAATATGCTGTTTTCTCCCACTCTAGATGACAACCGCTTTCAGGGGGTTAGCAGCATGCAGTGGTAGGCTGGAATGCTGAATGGCTGCAAACTGTCAATTGAACTGTGGGTTCCACATCAGGGCAGCTTCTTTCCTTTATCCCATGAGCTCCCTCACTGGTAAAACACAGACAATTGCTACCTGAGTGGGCATCACTTTCATCAAGTTTTGTGCTCATCAGTCTGATCCTGAATGGAAGTTCTTTATTCTGGCAAGCAAGTCAGATCCTCTGTTCTTTCAGGGCTGCTGCACGACCAAAACCAGGAAGACAGGCAACTCCTTCCCTGTGTGTGTATGAGAGACACACACACACACACTTTCCTATGCTGAATCTTCCTGTCCATCCCTAACATCTTACCTGGACCTCATTTTTCCTCTTAAATATTTACCCCCTTCTTTCAAAAAAGAACATGTGAGGTGCTGGCAGTTCAGATACTCTTCTCTGGCCCTGTGTTCCCTGCTACTTAAATCAGGCCATCATCTTGGCAGTAGGATAAAGATGGAGATTGAATCAAGAGTGGGATAAGGTGACAACACTTCTTATGAGCCAGTCAAAAAGTGCCATGTCAGTGACTCGGCAAGCTACCTCTCTCCTTCCCCTCTTTTTGGCTAATTCCCTGTTTCTGTAGTTTTCCTGTTTATATTAACAGGAGTGGATATGAACAAATACTACCAAAATCACCTTCAGTGGTGTTGGCAGAGGTGGACATGGGGGCCCCCTAATATGCAATCCCCTAGGCTGCCATTAGTTTGATTAAGACTAAAGCCTCTATGGCACAATGGAAGACTTTTTTATTTCTGCAACACTGATTATTTTAACTGGCGGGGCTGGTTCTCCTTTCTTTCTGCTATTCCATATTCATAGGCTTAGAGTAGCTTTCTATTGAATAGATTTGGCCCATTTAAAAGTGAAAAGACCCCAAATGGTTTCTTTGAGATCAGAGAGTTTCTGGCCAGTCCTAATGGTTGGTTCGGCCTGTAGTAGCAGCTCTGAAGGGGGAGTTATAGTCTTCACTAGATAAAGGGAAAACAAATTCAACCCTTGTTTACTGTAGTAGTAATGGCTGTTCTCCTCCCTCCCACCTCACACCTCCCCACATACATACACAGGCATTTGACATTTATCACTACTAAGCACATCTAGGAAAATGTAATGCAGATGTGGCATAGTCAATAACGACTGTCTATCCCAGTCTTCTCTAATCTGGGCTTTATTTCAAAGCTAGACATTTGCAATCAATATGAACTGGAAACATTTTTATTCCAGGAAACTGAGGGAAAAGTATCAGGATGGTAAATTTCGAGTGAGCTGCTTATAGGATACAAAGTAAAGCATCACTTGTGCTGATAATCTTCACTTTGCTGCAAGCGCAATTAGCTGAAAACAGAACAGCCTGCATCTATTCTCATGGGGTGCATATGGCAGTGCTTCTGATGATACCCTGGCAGGCACAGGCACATAAATAGCACCCACTGCCATGAAAGCAGCACTGCCATATTTCTTCTGATTACAAAGAGGCGCCTGGAAAGTGGAGACGGTAAGATAAAGGAAGCAGGAGCTGCAGACAAATAGGAGGGGAGTTATACTTCTACAACCTACTGAAAAGAGGTGGAAATTCCCCCTTCGGAGTTGAACAGCCCTGCTAACAAAAAGACTTAAAACAGAAAAGTTGTTTCTGACTTGGGATCAAACTCCTCATCTGTCTATGTCAAGTGCCTCGGCACTATGCTGGTTTCATGGTACTGTTCTTATTCCTGCCTCTCCAGCTTATCCCAAAGGGTTGGGAGCAGTTCCATGACAAAAACATTGATTCCTTTACAAATCAAAAATAAATAATACACTGATGTGACTAGCATTCAATACTGGTGCTCTGGAAGCCCCAAAATATAGTCACTCTGACATATTTAATATTTCTTTACTCGGAACTGGTAAGCACCATATGTTTGCAGCTTCTAAAGGATGGGCCACAAACCAGTGCACACAGTACTGTGCTACACTTTATTTACTAATGATGATAACTTCCCCCTGAGTTGATCTTTTATCCCAGGTTTGGTCAAAAGATCAGGACAAATTTTTTCATCACTTCAAAATACAGACCTAAAGGCACTGGATAAAATATTATTCTGTACACAGACTATGATGAAACCTGCAATAAAGATGAAACATAGTTGTAATTGAAACTATAATGCTGAATATAGTGTAAAAAAGACTTCAGCGAACAATATATACGTCCAAGTACGTTTGGGCATGTATGCATGTATTAGTAGAGCCCTGCAAATCCAGGGATATCAATGGACTATTTTTGTGGATCAGATGCAGATACACATTTTTGTATCTGCGCAGGGCTCTATGTATTAGTACACTCTTAACTGTTTCCTACGTGTTAAGCATTGATTACTGCACAAGGCCCAACCAAGAAAAACATGCAATATCCTAAGGAGCTTACAGGTGAAGTCCCAGTCCACATACAAAAGTTTTACCAGTTTACTAAATTGATTTCTTAAATTAATTTAGTTGAACCAGTGTGGAATCCTGTGTAAACACACTTAAATCAGTTTACACCTGGCTTATATCAATGTAGTCAATTCAGTGAGGACTCTATTTGTGATAAATTCATATAAGTATGTGTAAACTAATCTGTGTGGGGGGGTGCAGCTTTTGTGTGTTGATAGGGTTTATCTGAATCTGCCTTCAAGAAAGGAGACCCAGAGGAAGCTGTATTAACTTAGGGTTTATTGGTTGGTTATTAATCCTTTTTCCTTTCTCTGCCTTCTTGGGAGCAGCAGGCATTTGCCTGGCAAGAGTTAGTGTTTGGGGATTTTGGAAGAAGTGAATCTTTAAGATGGATTTGAATGAGGATAGGATGGGGGTCTGGGACTCTGGGAATGGGATGTTATTCTGTGGATGAAGGATAGCATGGAAGAAAGCACAGAGGCAGGAGTTTTTGGAGAATGATTCAAAGTAGATTGGTTGCAGGTCAGTGTTAATGTCTGGCAGAATGAAGTGAATGAGGGGGGCAATTTATATGAAACTAGACCAGAGATGTTGGTGGGACTACCCTTGCTCAAAGTATCAAAAATGTAGAAGGACTTAGTGACTGCCTGGATATGCAGGAAGGAGGAGAGTGAGGATTTAAAGAGGACCTCATAAATGCAAGACTGCGTGCAGGATGATGGTGTTGTCCATCACCATAGAGACAGGAGATAGTGAAAAGGAAGAAGAAGAAAAATAAGATAGATTTTGTTGTTTTGTTTGTCAGACAGCTACCCTGTAAAATGTCAGGGAGACAGTCAGATGTGCTGGACTGGAAGACTAGTTACATCTGGAGAAGTAGATCTGTGGGTCATTAACAAAGAGATGCCAATTGAATCCATGCAGGTGGATACGATGCAGAGGTGGGTCAGGAATAAGGTGCAGGAATAAGATGGAATCAATGACTGAATCACAGAAAAATAGAAGGGCATGAGGAATTTGCTTAACTGGCAGCTGATGGGGAGAAAATTATACTCTTTTTGCAGCTTGTCCTGAAAAGTTGGACAAATCTCCAAATGATGGGGCAAGAAAGGACCAAAAACTAAGAAGAGTCTAAATTATTTTCTAATGATTTACCACTTATATTGTATAATATCTCAACTGTAGAATATTGGACAATGGACAGCATGAAAAACACATCATTTCAGGTGACTCATGATGGACAACCCATTTGTTGAGAAAAGAGGAGTGGGAAGTATACAACTCACACACCATAGCCAGGCCATACATTTCTTTGCAATGTTGACAAGAAACCTACTTGCCACAGACACATTAATTTGGTAAGACAAAACCATTTGTCATGTTTCAAGGTAAAGTTTTAGTGAAGGTCAACTCTCCCTGTGGAATAACATCCAAATATGCTATCAGATGTACAAAGGGAAAATAGATGTGACAAGATACCATGCACTCATAAAGTGTCTCTTTTGGCTTTACTGTAGATCAGCACCAAATGAAATAGTTAGGTTTTCATGTACCCATCATTGTAATATGTAGACATCATTATGCAGTTCTAGGAGAATATCGGTTCTTTTTAGTCAAGGTGCCAAACATTCCTCTTCTCAGTGGTATAACCTGAGTCAGTGCTGTATCAGGAAAAACACTTCAAGGAGCAGCATGGAGACAGTGTTGGAGCTTTAGGTATGGAATACAATGCCAAGACTTTATTATCCAAGAACCATCAGCCAAGACAAGTGACCACTTAATGTGTGAAAAGTGGAGAGTGAAGACAAAATAACGAGTCATATTTGTTAGATGAAAAGTGACTGGCATGTTGAAATGAAGAATCAGAGGGTCAGTCATAAAGCCAAAATGTATAATTGACTCCAATAATCTAACAGTGCAAATGCTAGAAATGATCAAATGGCTGGATACTACTGAATAAGTAGAAGAATCAGGAAGACTGAAGATAGTTTTTTCTTCACTTTCTTGACCCATATTTCTCCATCAGGTATGAGAGGTCTATTTCAGGACTGTCCGTTAATCACAGTTAACTCATGTGATTAACTAAAAAAAATTAATAGCAGTTTTAATCACACTATTAAATAATAGAATACCAATTGAAATTTATTAAATATTTTGGATGTTTTTCCACCTTTTCATATATATTGTATTCTGTGTTGTAATTGAAATCAAAGTGTATATTATTTTTTTACAAATATTTGCACTGTAAAAATGATAAACAAAAAATAGTATTTTTCAGTTAATCTCATACAAGTACTATAGAGCAATCTGTTGTGCAAGTGCAACTTACAAATGTAAATTTTTGTTACATGACTGCACTAAAAAACAAAACAATATAAAACAGCAGAGCCTACAAGTCCACTCAGTCCTACTTCTTGTTCAGCCAGTGGCTAAGACAAACACATTTGTTTACATTTAAGTGAGATAATGATGCCCTCTTCTTATTTACAATGTCACCAGAAAATGAGAACCGTTATTTGCATGGCACTTTCTGTAGCCGGCATTGCTACAAAAGGTATTTACGTGCCGGATATGCTAAACCTTTGTATGCCCCCTCATGCTGTGAGCATCATTCCAGAGGACATGCTTCCATGATGCAAATTAAAAAAATAATTGTTAATTAAATTTGTGACTGAACTTGGGACAGAATTGTATGTCCCCTGCTCTGTTTTATCCACATTCTGCCATATCTTTCATGTTATACCATTCTCGGATGATGACCCAGGACAAGTTGTTCATTTTAAGAACACTTTCACTGCAGATTTGACAAAACGCAAAGAAGGTACTAATGTAAGATTTCTAAAGATAGCTACAGCACTCGAACTAAGGTTTAAGAATCTGAAGTGCCTTCCAAAATCTGAGACACACAAGGTGTGGAGCATGTTTTCAGAAGTCTCAAAAGAGCAACACTCCGATGCGGAAACTACAGAACCCGAACCACCAAAAAATAAAATCAACCTTCTGCTGGTGGCATCTGACTCAGATAGTGAAAATGAACATGTGTCGGTCCACACTGCTTTGGATTGTTATGGAGCAGAACCCGTCATCAGCATGGATGCATGTCTTCTGGAATGGTGGTTGAAGCATGAAGGGACATGTGAATCTTTAGCACATCTAGCACGTAAATATCTTGTGACGCTGGCTACAACAGTGCCATGAGACTGTTTGTTCTCACTTTCAGGTGACATTGTAAACAATAAGCGGGCAGCATTATCTCCTGCAAATGTAAACAAACTTGTTAGTCTGAGCGATTGGCTGAACAAGAAGTAGGACTGAGTGGATTTGCAGGCTCTAAAATTTTACATTTTTTAAATTTTTGAGTGCAGGTTTTTTTACATAATCCTACATTTGTAAGTTCAACTTTCATGATAAAGAGATTGCACTACAGTACTTGTATTAGGTGACTTGAAAAATACTATTTCTTTTTTTTACAGTGCAAATACTTGTAATCAAAAATAAATATAAAGTGAGCACTGTACACTTTGTATTGTGTTGTAATTGAAATCAATATATTTGAAAATGTAGAAAACATCCAAAAATATTTAAATAAAAGGTATTCTATTATTGTTTAACAGTGCGATTAATTGCGATTAATTTTTTTAATCGCTTGACAGTCCTAGTTTTTACATTTTGTTTCCATTATGGAAAAATTATGAACATCATCTTTGTAGTTTAATACAATAATTGAACCACAGTGTCCATGGAACGTCCAGCTTCTTGGAAGCATGTTATGGATAATTTCCTCATGAATTTCTTTCTTTGATGTTGCAAAACCGGAAAGGCTTAATTTTCTCATACTGTTTTCTGTATTATCGTTTCTACCATTATAATGCAGTAGGTCACAGTTATTTTGAGGGTTTGCATTGCATAGTTACTTACAGATCACCCAAGTTCTCTATATAAAACTTCAAATAAAACCCTTAGCAGTTGTTTGTAGATGGAATGATAGTGCTCTGGATAATCTGGGGAATTAGGGCATATCCTGAAGCAGGAGTCTGCAATCCTCGTCTTTTATTGCAGCAAGTATTGACAAGGCACTGGAATGGATTTGCAGAGGTGCTGTAGTACTGCTATTAAGA
The DNA here is from genome assembly GCA_037349315.1 of Chelydra serpentina. Lineage (NCBI taxonomy): Eukaryota > Metazoa > Chordata > Testudines > Chelydridae > Chelydra > Chelydra serpentina. The sequence continues at coordinate 39,618,044 of JBAIAC010000042.1, forward strand.
ATGAGTTTCACTGCTTTAAATGTGGAAAAAGAAAGATGGAGACCGGAACAAAAGTACATTTTTTCAGAACATATTAACTACTTGAGATACGCTAGACTGTAACTGCCCTATTTATACCATCTATTTCCTTTTTCTTCTCTGCACTGCCAAAACTATTAGCAGTTTCCTAATATGCCTAGGCTAGTTATAACAGTTTTACAAGGGCTGTGTGGGATAAATGCATTATAGATAAGACCACTCATCACACCTCTCCAATTCCCATTTTCACAAGCTGATGTGGTATTCACCTGCCGCTTGTAAAGAATGTGTTTCTTTGCAGTGTGAGAGAAATTCAGGGTCAGTGTCAGCCTTGTAAATTTTGCTTTTCTTACCCCATTTTTTGTAACTAGTGCTTTATGAAGAAAGAAAAAAGAACCTGTAAGGTAAGGTAAGGTTTAGCAAGTCATTTTTAGCATGGAAGGGAAGAAAGGTAGCTCAGGAGGGAGGAATGAAAGAGAGTACAGAGGATTAAAATAGAGACATTGTTTGGGCGGTTGGGAGGGGTGAAGAGAGAATAACTTGCAGCAGTTCTTAAACCAGAAGGTAGTTTGACTTATTGTATGGTCTAGTAGACTAACACTGCGTCCCTGTGCCACATGGAAGTGCATGGGGATCTGGGCAGTTTAACATTGACACTTCCAAATGTAGTGTGTCACCATTACAGAAACTCAGCTTGTGGTATAAGTACTTTTCCACAGGTATGTTTTTCTGTAGCTTCAAAATGCCTACCCCGGAGGTACTCTGTTAGCTATACAATGTGCAGACGTGCTGTCAGTGTGTGCAGGCTCAGTGTTTAGAAACCAAAGCTGGTTGAATTTTTTTCAACTTTTTGAAATTTCAGTGAAAATATTTCTATTGCATTTTCACTATTTTTTTTTTAACAAATTCTTCATAGGTACTATTGGTGAAATCCTAGTTCTGTTGAAATCAGTGACAAAACTCCCATTGATTCAGTGGGACTACAAAACGAAAATAAGAGAGAAAAACTTGTAGCACCTTAGAGACTAACAAATTTATTTCAGAATAAGCTTTCGTGGGTTAGAACCCACTTCATCGGATGCATGGAATGAAACATACAGTAGACAGATATTTATACAGTCAGAGAAACATGATAAGGTGGAGGTGCATAGACCAACCTTAAGAGGCTAATTAATTGAGAGGAACCATAACAGCAGGGGAAGAAAAAACCTTTGAAGTGATAAACAAGATGCTCACACAGGTGTGAATGAGGATCGTTAATTTAAGGGAAATAGATTCAATTAACGTAATGGCTAAGCCATTCCAAGTCCCTATTTAATCCGGAGGTGATGCAATCTAGTTTGCATATCGATTCGAGTTCAACAGCTTCTCTTTGAAGCCTGTCTTTGGAGTGAATCTGTCGCAACACTGCGACCCTCAAGTCTGTCACTGAGTGGTTAGGGAGGTTGAAGTGTTCTCCTACTGGTTTTTGAATGTTATGATTCCTGATGTCAGATTTATGTCCATTTATTCTTTTGCATAGAGACTGTCCGGTTTGGCCAATGTACATGGCAGAGGGGCATTGCTGGCACATGATGGCATATATCACATTGGTAGATGTGCAGGTGAATGAGCCCGTGATGGCATGGCGGATGTGATTAGGCCCTGTGATGGTATCACTTGAATCGATATGTGGACAGAGTTGGCATCGGGCTTTGTTGCAAGGATAGGTTCCTGGGTTAGTGTTTTTGCTGTATGGTGTGTGGTTGCTGGTGAGTATTTGCTTCAGGTTGGGGGGCTGTCTGTAAGCGAGGATTGGTCTGTCCCCCAAGATCTGTGAGAGTGAGGGATCATCTTTTAGGATAGGTTGTAGATCTTTGATGATGCGCTGGAGAGGTTTTAGTTGGGGGCTAATGGTGACGGCTAGTGGTGTTCTGTTATTTTCTTTTTTGGGCCTGTCTTGTAGTAGGTGACTCCTGGGTACTATTTTGGCCCTGTCAATCTGTTTTTTTACTTCAGCAGGTGGGTATTGTAGTTGTAAGAATGCTTGATAGAGATCTTGTAGGTGTTTGTCTCTGTCTGAGGGATTGGAGCAAATGCGGTTGTATCTTAGAGCTTGGCTGTAAACAATGGATCGTGTGGTGTGTCCAGGATGGAAGCTGGAAGCATGTAGGTAAGTATAGCGGTCAGTAGGTTTACGGTATAGGGTGGTGTTTATGTGACCATCGCCTATTAGCACAGTAGTGTCTAGGAAATGTAGTGGGACTACAGTTTCTTCCCATATATTTAAGCGGTACACAATGGAGAGAGAGAGGGAAGCCTCTCCACTGTTAAAGATGTAATCAGCTCCCATAATATGGATACATTTTTGTTTCCCATAACTGTGGTTTGGGAAATTGGTTTGGACAAAAAATTCCTCTGAAGACAAAAGAGAATGTTTTTGCAAAGTAAAACAGTAGGCAAACTGGTCTAAGTGAGAGGAGAATTAGGTCTACCGTGATTAGCCTTAATAGCAGATGTTAAAAAGCATAATTCAGTGTTTTTCTTTATATTAAAGTAACACACTTCTGGGTACTGTAATTGTTAGTAAATAAAATAACAATTTTGCCCCATTGTCACCTGATTGATATGTCAAGCTCCATGCCAGAAAGGTGAACATATTACAGTATAAAATGTATTGTAATATAGGATACTTGTACTTTGACTACCTCTCTTTCTTTACAGATTTGAGGTTTATTGTTACATTTTAAATGTCTGTATATCAAAGAGATTTATTTTGTTGCCATCTAGATTTGATCTGTGTCAAAACTATGAAAGAAAGCATTTAAAAAAAACCAACCCAGTGAATCATTGAAGTAAACTGTTTCTTTTCTAAAAGTGCAGTTTAAATATCATATACTATTAGTGAGGGTTCATGCAGAAAAATTGTTCCATGTTTCAGAGAAGAACTGTTTTTTTCCATCATACTACTGTGTAGGTATGAATAGTCACACCTCTGTTGTACTGTGGTGAGAATTAACTGCAATTCAATTCTAATCAGTGGTGTAACTAATTAATGCAGTTATTCTAACACATTTATAGAGTCACTCGTTGACTACTGATGGCTAGAAAAATAGTTAAAATCAATGTGGCATTTATAACTAGATATTACTAATGTGCAACATGTGGAATAATTATTAACATGAGCTATGGCCCAGATCCTCAAAAGTACTGGGCATTGCTTCACTCAGTGTTGCGGTGCCTGACCTCTAGGCCACCTGCCGCCTTGTGGGTTCATCAGCCAGCCTCCACATACAAGACATAGGGAAAGTTAGGTGCGTAAGAAAAGGATCCTCAGAATTGAGGATGCTGAGTGGGGAGCCACTTAACCTAGCCAGAGTAAAATAACAAAGAGGAGATGGGAGAGGCAAGGGGCTTACGTGCCTAGGTAGCTAACTTGGTGTATCTGGCTGATGGGTCAGAGATAGGCACCTCCATTCTGTCAGGATCCTCAGCTGTGAACCTTCTCTTGGAGTTAGGCATCTAATCTAGGTCAGCCACTTACATAGCAAAAGCCATCTCTTGCTCATGCTCAATACCTCTTATGCTCACCCTACAATTCCCTGTGTGACTTTTTGAGGATGATGTGCAGTCACCTCACATATTAGTGGCCTATATCAAACCTTCCTTTTCTGGGGTGTGACAGATGTCAGGCTTTAGGTGTGCTCAGAGAACACCTAGAAAATCAGGCCCTACTTGTGAAATAGACTTTCCCTCACCTAGTCTGAGCATCCCATTTTAGGACCTCTGAGGCTTCAGCTAGAGTGAGGGCTTTGAACTCCTTGTTAGCTATGAGACAGCATTAGGGTTTAGGTAGCCAGCTAAATATGAATACGTTTCTTCCAGTCAGCAGGCACTTATGGGGGACTTACGTGCCTATGTGGTAGGACAGCAGCTGAATGGCAGTTTTGAAAATGTCAGTGGTGCCTAAATGATGGAGTTTGCCACCTAAAGAGGCAGATAGGCACCTAAGTACCTTGAGGATCTGGATCTTTGCCTCAGAAATCTACATTTCCAAATGTTTTGTGTCTTGAGCAAGAAATAAGGGTGTTGTTTTTTTTCATGCTGTTTCTACATGTCCATTATGCCAGTCTCGGAATTATGAGATTATTTGCTACCATAAATAACATAAGCAGAAGCACCAATCAAACCAGGCTGATTGTCTTTGTGCTGAGGCCTTTATATCCCACACTAAACTACACAAAGGATATTCTTATGGCCCTGGAAGAAGAGACAAATCCTGAAGGGAAAACCTTTAAAAATAAAGTCAGTTAGTGATAGCATCTACTCTTAAAAGTGTGAGATAATATACAAAAAATATTTTTGTGTATATATTTGTTTGAAAACTTTAACTATTACCATGCCTAGATCAGGCAGAAAAGATGCAAGGCTACCAAGAAATTAAACATAGATGAAATGGAGATGAACTGAGAAAATGGGAAGAGTAAACTTAAAGTTGGAGATTTCCCTGCTGCTTGTAATTGATGCATTCAATGACACATGACTGGGGATTTCATTGTTAGAGGGTTTTTTTGCTTGTTTTTTGACAATAAGGGGAAGCTCCTTCAAGGGGACGTTTTTGTATTTATATAAAAGCCTTGATATTATCATGGCCAGATCAGGCAGGAGAGATGGAGTTAGGCTACCAAAAATTAAACATAAATATAGTGGGTTTTCTAGCATCTTCATAGGTTTCTACATAGATGAAACCGATCCATCAGAGCTATTGGAGGATAAAGGCCTAATAACAGCTGGTGTCTCTGAGAATATCTTGCCTGGAAATTTGGCATCCTGTAGAAAAGAGAGTCAAACAAAGCCAGCAGCCATAGTTTGAAGTGGCCCTCCAAATGTTAAACATTTCTTGCCTCTCTAAGTTTATCACCCATTTGACTCATGTTGAGTAAGTATTTGGGTCAGCCAGGAGTTTCCATCTCCGACTCACTTTTAGTGAGTGACATATGGGGCAGTTCTAGAATTGTAAGCAAGAAAACGTTTGTTGTAGTTATACTGGTGCTTCTGTCATTTATGGGAATATGCTGAATGTTCCAGCATTGATACCTGAGTATCAGTGTTGCATGATGTGCAATGTTAATAAATGCAATATCAATATAAAAAGAAGGCTGAATTTTGCCTGTCCATATTTTGTATTACCTTGTTCATATATTGCTTGGGCCAGATATCCTTTAAAATTCAGAAGCAGTTATTCTTTATTAAAGTCAGCCGCTCCCAGTAAGACTCTATTGAGCTGTTGGTTAATGAGTCAGAAATCTGGTTTCTGTGAAGGATGGAGAACTGTATGGTATAGCAGTTACACTGTGACCTTTCTGCACCAGACAGTGTGGTTCACTTGTATGTCCTCCATTTGATCAAACTTGATCATTGTAGCATATGTCAACAAGCCTTCTGGAAACTGTGATCCTAATCAAATTCTATTTGTGGTGTCTCAATAAGGAACGACTGATCAATGTATAAAGTGAAGAATTTAGGCAAATTTTCCCCATGAATACCACAGCCCCTTTCCTAGATGATAGCTTTGTGAGGGGTTCACAGCAGACTGACCTGTTATCATCATTAGTTAGCCTACAAGAAGAAAAGGTGAGATGGCAAAACACACAACACAGAAAACAGAAAGGAGACATGAAAGATATAAACCATGTATTTATATCTTTAGGGACTCACTCAACTGTACCAGGTTGATGATGACTAATGTGGCTGGACAAGTAAGGTCATTACCAGATAGTGGAGCCTGTTTATAGTTTCTACTGCTATTAGGATGAAATATTTCCTTGGAAAGAGTAAAATGTTTCTGATTTTGCAGGCATAGCACTTCTGTGGTACGTCTTTTTTTTTTTTTCTTGCTAGGAGAAAAACAATTTTTATGTGAAAGTAGAAAAAATCTGAAGCAAGGAAGTGTTTCTAAAGGGAATACACTTTCTCTTAGGTGTCAGTAAGTTTCTGTAGCCATAAGCCATAAAGGACTTTATCGGTTTCTGACATACTGCCATAATGTGTGTGTGTGGGGGGGGGGGGTGTTGTTTTTTGTTGTTGGGGTTCTTTTGGGGGGGTAGTCTTTTTTTTTAAGTAGGGTTTTTATAAAATATGTATAATAGAGCAGATCATTAGCATTATAGTATAGATGTCACCTGGAGTGAACTTAACTGACAACATGACACTGCTGACTGTGTTGAAATTACGTGAGTTAATTGCTATGAATTAGTTATATTTACAGATGGAATTGAAACAAAATAGTTAAAGCCAGCTAGAGACTTTTCCATAGTTCATGACTGCTCAGAATCATGGTTTGGGGTCAGCCCATTACAGAGTTAGGGCCCAGCCACAGTATTTGGACATGGATCCAAATTTTCACCAAGCTTTTGGTTTGGTCCAATTTCTAATTACATCCCAGCCAAGGTTATACTACTGACACCTATAACTGCATATACAGCAATTGATGGTTGTTGTTTTTAAATATGGTATTTTTAAGTATTTTTGTGCATGTGTGAATAATTTTCTCTGGTGGTAAATTTGTTAGTCTGAGTAATTATTTTCCAAGAGGAGTCAATTCTTCAGTCATCCCAATATAGTTCAAGTATTAATTGTGGGGAGGAAGAAGTGAAGTCTTGAATATAGATATCCATAGCTAAGACATCAACATGGGGAGCAGACTTCATGACAAAAGGGGAAGTTGTGCTTGCCTTCAGAAGTTCATGTACTCAGTGAAAAATGCAGTCTCAGTCAGAAGTCTTTTTTAAAACTTAATTTGTATGCGATAAGAAAAAATATACCTCTTTCTGGGATGTACAGTATAACAAATATTCAAGAATTGAAAAAAATCAGAAATATGAAAGTACAGATCTGAACATGAAAGTGCTGTGTAACATAAAGTCTGTTCATGAAACTAAAATTGAAGTCTTCTTAGATAATAGTGTCTGAATTCTTCCACAAAGACATCCACGTTCAGTTTTGAAGTGAAATCACTTTCAAATGACAGGAGAATTAGGTTTCTCTTTTTGTCATTGGGCATGCTCATTCTTTGGTGTGATAAAATTCTTTTCACTAAAGAAAAGGAATTCCCAAGGTTCAGTTGATGCTTCAAACAAGACCACTATAGACATTCTAAAAATACATGGGAAAGCCTCCTTTAATTCCTTCACAACACCTAGTATTTCTTCAAATTCTTAGCAGTTTCTCTTATCTATCAGTGGTTTAAATAAAGCCATTTCAACTTTTCCTGTTCTATATCGAATTCAAGCAAGTCCATTAAAGTATTCAGTGATTACTATTTCAAAAATTTCCTTTGCAGTTCACCACTGGTTTAATCAATTCATGATAAATCTGGGACAAATGATGTTACACTTTGGAATCCTGGTAAGTGCTCTGTAACCATGGAATCTGGAAGCTTTGGAGGCAATACCTTGGCTCTTTAGGGGGCACATCCTATATTGATGCTTCCTCATATGCATCTTTCAAAACAGGTTGCAATGTAATTCAGTCACTGTGCTTCACTTAGCTAAAACACAGTCAATAGCATGCCCGCTGGCCCCTGCCGGCTAGCAGCATTGTAAATATTACTCTGTGGCCTTAGGCCTTAGGAAGCAAGGGAAGTAATAGTCAACAGAGGGAAAAGTGAGAGGAAAGGGCAAACATCCATCAGGGAGAAGGGAAGAAAACAAGTAGGGTACAAAGGAAGAGCAGATAATATCCTGGAAAAGAGAAAAGAGGTGGACCCCACACACTGTGGATCTCACTCGGGAACAAAACAGGAAAAACTGAGAGCAGCTACCGTGGTGGAGAAAGTGGGGGAGAAAGAGGTATGCGGAGGGGAAAATAGGAAGTACTTGTGAGTGGATGATATAGTAGCCTAAAATACAATTATCTGAAATATTGCTGAAATATTGACAGCTCCAACACTTTTGTTATGCTGCTCCCCACAGAAACCATCAGTTTGCCTGCAGCACTTCTTTTAGGGGAGTTTGTTTGCTCCCAGATCCAACTATAACAGTGCTGGGAGAGGAAATATGTAGAATGAAAAGTAGTATGGTATGGGTACAAATATCTGGTTTGCCCATGAAACTCTGCTCAAATGCCAGTTTTATTATTTTGTGTTGGTGCTGTTCTTTGGTTGATTTATATGTTTTGATATTAAACCTGCTTTCAGAGCTAATGCATTTCACTAAAGGAAAAGATAAGTTATTTGGAGTGATCAGATCTGTTTTGTAGGATGAGAATAACAATTCTTAAATTCCTAAAAGCTATGAAAATTGAATAACAGAGACATGCAAATTATTCCTTTTTGGTCTCAATAAATTCGTAGTCATTCAAAATTACTAAGGGTCTAGGGAACTAACTCACTCCCTTTTGGCACCTATCTGCCTCTATAAGCATCTAAATACCTTTAAAAATCCAGTCCAAAGATCCTGTTTTAATGTAAATGCCCTAAGTAGAAGTGTATGAGGAGGAGAATTATAAACCACATGATGTAGATGTTGAATGATTTTCAAAGTTTCCCAAAGGGTATCCTTGACAATGCTTATATTACTTAGTAAGCATACATTCGTGAACTGAGTTCAATATTTACTTTATACAAAAATGACTTGCTGTGTGTATGTTAGATACCATGAGATCTCACTGGATACTCAAGTCCATGTTATGAGTCTTCAGTCTTTCTAAAGATGGTCTCCAGAATCATGTGTAACCCGAACTGAGGTTTGGAATCTTCTTTAAAGAACACTGTCTTTGGAGTATGCTACAAAGCCAGCAGCACTTTAAGAAGTTCCCAGTAGAATATTGTGTGTTTTTCTTAATCCTTGAGAGGGTGCAAATTGGACATAAGGGAACTCAAAAACAAGAGATGGCATCTTCTCCACTGAGAGCTAAGTAAAATGGAGCCATTCATCTTCTATGCAATGGAGGATTTAGTAACAGGACAGCTTCAACACATGCCGCTAATGGATACGAATAAAGAATGAATAGCCTGAGACCAAGAGGTTGCAATTCACATTGGGCACAATTACAGTAAGCAATTATTGTCAGCACAATGCTTTTGATAGTAATCAGAAACACAGTTACATATGGACAAGAGAAAAACTGTTGCACTCAACTTATGATAACAGAAAAATAGAAATGGAATTAGGTACTCAGAAGTTTTTAAAAAAAAATAGTTCAGGTGAGATTCATGTTTTTCATTCTGCTTATCAAACTTAGCTGATCTTACTTTTGATTCTTGTCAGAGCAGTTTCCTTTGGTGAACTTGTGACGGGTTCGGTCACAGAGACCCCCTTGGGAGTGTCCCCTGATGTGCTGAGACTACCTCTGAGCCCATTTTCCCTGCCAGCTTGGGACTTCAGAACCTTTCCTTGTTAAGCCAGACACACTAGTCTTCTGCAAACACAGACCCAAGTCTGAACCATGTCCCCAAAGCTGCAGACTTAACTGAAAGCAGCTTAAGAAGTGCTCCTGTCTCTAACACCCAGGTCCCAATGGGATCCAAACCCCAAATCAATTTTATTCTGTATAAAGCTTATACAGGGTAAACTCATAAATTGTCCACCCTCTAGAACACTGATAGAGAGACATGCACAGCTATTTGCTCCCCCAGGTATTAATTGCTTACTCTGTGTTAATTAATAAACAAAAGTGATTTTATTAAGTATAACAAGTAGGATTTAAGTGGTTCCAAGTAATAACAGACAGAACAAAGTAAGTTACCAAGCAAAATAAAACAAAAACACGTAAGTCTAAGCCTAATGCATTAAGAAACTGATTACATTAACAAACTAATTACAAATAAATCTTTCACAGACTGCACTCCATCCTAGTCTGGGTCCAGCAATCACTCTCACCCCTGTGGTTACTGTCCTTTGTTCCAGTTTCTTTCAGGCATCTCTTGGGGGTGGAGAGGCCATATCTTAAGCCATCTGAAGACAAAATGGAGGGGTTTCCAGGGCCTTTTATATTCTTTCTCTTGTGGGTGGAAACCCCTTTGTTCTCCTGTGCAAAATCACAGCAACAAGATGGAGTTTGTAGTCACCTGGGCAAGTCACACTTCCATGAGTGATTCAGCTTTTTGCAGGCCGACACCATTGTTTATATGTTAGTTTGAATGCTCCCAGGAAAGCTCAGATGTGGATTGGTGTCTCCCAAAGTCAGTTAAGTGTTTCTTGATAGGACTATTCTCAGTAAGTGCCCATTTTCAAGAAGCTGGCCAAATGCTTCACTGAGGCTACTTAGAATCAAACACATTGAGATACAAGTACAGAGCCAATATTCATAACTTTAAATCCAAAAATGATACACACATACAGACAGCATAATCATAACTAGAAAACTACAACTGTTCCATAGACACCCTGCTTGACCTTCTCTGTACAGGACCTGGTGCAACCATAGGACCCTGGTTGCAACACTGATCTGTACGATCACAGTTTGTGTCAATAACTCCACAGAAGTGTCATTGTAAAAAGAGATGTTTCTACTGTGCTTGGCGGTCCAGAAGGAGGGCAGGGTTTGAAACCATATCCTCTTTTCTTTGATAACTTCTCATACCCATTGTAAAGAGAATCCAATCCCATATCAAGGCTGCTCTCATTAGCTCAAAAAACTAGTGTGTGCTGACTTCATTTCTATAAACCCTTTTGGATTCACTGTGCCAGGAAAAATTATCATTTCAAAGTAGACTATAAAATATGCTTGATCCTGCAAAGCCTTACTCACTCGAATAGTAGTATTGAAGTAAATGTCGCTACTTGAGTGAGTTAGGATTTTGGTGCATGGGTCAGGTGGAGTCTCTCGTCACAACTTCTTTATACAAGACTCCCTCTCAGTCCAGCCTGCCTCCTATAACAAGGAGGTGGTAAGAGAGAGGTCATTGAAAAAGAAGAGTGAAGTGAAGTGCTAATATAGAAGCATCTCTTTTTTTATAGTAATTGTCACTGGAGCTTTAGGGTCATTTACTTATATGCTTAAAATCAGGCATGTGCTCAAGTATCTTACTGTTGTAGTTATTTATTGTATTACTATACATAGCACCTAGGAGCATTAGTTAAGCAGCAGAACCTCATTGAGCTAGGTACTGTACAAAGACAACAAAATTTTGGTCACGGGTCTCAAGAGTTTGCCATCTCAGAATGAGACAAGAGACAACAGATGACTACAGACAGACTGATGGGTGGATACAAGGTAACAATAGAACAATATTGGTCGGCATAATAGGCTGTGGTTTCAGCACACAAATGGTCTACCCATTAATGAGATTTGTATGGGTATCATGGCAAAGGAGGGTTTTAAGGAATGATTTGAAGGAGGACTTTGGCAAGTGCAGTTTCAGTGGAGTGCAAGGGATGGAAGCCCAGATTGGGGAGGGTCTATGATAGAACTGGAAGAGAGGAACTCCAGACAAGGTATTCAGTGAGCTTCGACATGAAAGGGAGAAGGGAGTTGGGGCAGTAGTTAGAGGGAAAGTGGAGCCAAGGGTATGTTTTGAAGGTGGGAGAGACACTAAGGCATCCTTGTATTGTAAGAGAAAGAGTAATGGAGGGGATAAGCATGGGAGTGAGGGGCATGTTGGAATGAGATCACTAGAGGGTTAGAGGAGTAGCCAAGAAACGTCTATGTCTCTGACAGTGGAGAAGGACAGTTACAGGAAAGGAAGGGGAAAGCACGACTGTGGGAACAGGAAAGTCACATCAGGGCCCTAGTCATAAACAGACCAAAGAGGAGGATTATGACAAGAATTTTTTTAACTATATATTTTTCTTAGCACTTTGTTGCTGATTTCTAACAAATATTGATATTTTTGTGTCCCTCCCTTTCTCTTTCCTACTGTTTGAGGCCACTCATTACATGCTTATGCATTTTCAATTTATAAAAAATTTAAAAAGCATAATTTAAAAAGTTCAGTCAGTCTAAAATAAATTGAATGTTATGTCTAAATTAAATAAAAATGCAATATTGCCCTGACTGTACCATAGTAGTGGGGCAATATGGGACAGAGATGTCTGAGGGACAGTGTCTGAATAATTCTGGAGTTATTAACATATATGTTAAGTCTAATATGCCGCATGAGGTATGGATCTTCACTACTAAGTATTTCTGTTGGCTGTCTAGAGAGAGTAGCCAGATGATTGTGGAGACTGGACTCCCCTCTCTAATACAAAGGTAGCCCTTCAAGAACACAAGTGAAGCATATTGAGCCTGGTCCACTGACGTTGGGCTTTGGATCACCCCACTGAAAATAGCACACAGACGCTTACAGAATCACTCCCCATGAAAAGTGTGTGTTTATCTGTTCTGTAAATGAAGGATTTCAAATTTCAGTGCTGTCTATTCGGCACCTTTCATAAGAACTAAATAATAATTATTAGCATTTACATATCCATTTTCAAAGTGTCATAAAAAGCATTAACTATTGTTTTTTTTTTAAAATGTACATTAGACAGCTCTTCTCATTCATTTTTGATTACTTGTAACATTTAATCATGTGCAATGTCATGTCAGCCACATGTTTCATTTCAGTATCACTATAATGACCTAAATAAGTAAATGAAATAATCAGATGTGTTTGGCCTGCAAGTATATTTTCCTTTTCAATCACTGTAAGCTAATTAACAGGTGATGCAAGTACTTTACTTATTCTTTGGTCCACTTTTAATGAGTTTACTACATAGAATATATGGCATAAACTGGTATGATAACAGAACCTTGGCAGTTGATACATTCAAATGGTGAAATAGCTGCTCTGGTGAATTATCTGTGGATAAAGAAATTATCCACTTACTGCAAACAATGTATCTGATTATTATCTATAAGAATTGGTTTAGATATTCCCACTTTGCTATGAGCTGAAGATTACATTTGGAACCATTTTTCAACTCAAAATGGAGCATGATTTGACATCTTTAATGAAACTTGATACAGCAGCTTCCGTTTTTTTTATCACTAGACAAATTATACACCACTTGATTCAAGGCTGGAGTGATTATTTTATTCCTGTTACAAAATCTTTCATTAGGAATATCACTCACTTCTGGTGGTGACTGTGGTCGTGTGACATTATTTCTACCGGGGAAAAAACTCTCATGGCATCAAGATATCTCATGGGAAATCACACAAGTACTTCAGACAGGAAAGCAATAAAGTCATGTAACCCTGTATGTCAGTGCCCAAATTGTCCCTCATTATGAAGATCTCTCTCATTTTAGACTCAAATTTACCTACCCCCTGCCCCCAAAGGACTTATTTTCCTTTTATTAATGTAAAATAGTTACATTTTAAACACCCTTAATTATTTTTCATGGTGCCAGCTCACTCGAATGTGAATTCTAAATATAGTCCTAGATCCTTCACATTCTATGTGTTCTGCATGGGCTTCCCCATGATCTGAAGAATTTTTATTCTATTTAAAGCCTGAGCAAATAAATATTTTATACAATTAATTTAGCCTTTTGTTCTATTCATGAATTGTTTGGAAACAGATTTCAAAATTCTCAAATATATTAATTAGAATTATTCATGAATTTCTTCAGTGAAATAGTCTTACTCTACAGGTTATTTAAATTGTGATTATCACAAATGAATGTGTAATTTGTACTGGAATTTATGTAAACTAGGCAACTGTAACTTACGTAATTAACTTCCCAACACAATGTGAATTTCAAATGATATATTCAATGAATTGTAATACTCATAGTCACACCATGAAGATTTATGTAAATCATCTAATCAGGTATCAATAAAATTACAATATGGTGTATATAAGTAACCAACACAACATAAACTGTGAATAGAAAATGTTATAATTAAAAATACAATTCAAAATTAGTTTTTGGCAAATATTTGATCATTTGAGCTACACACTTGTTTTTAGTGACTAGTTATGTTAGCAAAGCTTGAAAGCTCAATGCTACATCGATTGCAATCAGCAGCAAAACTCCTATTACCTTGAATGCTGCAGTTTCAGACCTATAGAAAACAAATATGGGCAAAATGTGCAAATATAGTCAAATTTAAGTTCTTATCCTTCTGATTGCATTGGATAACACTGAGCTCCTATAAACAGACGTGAAATTCAAGGGCCCAGAATGTACATAGCAAAATAAGGTGTATAGTATTAATGGATATGGTAGGAAAGAACAACCCTGATCCATGATTAACTGAAAAACAGTGCTGAATGAAAGTGGTGACACATTTTTCTGTAAATGTCTTGCCCATTTCTTTCTAAGGTATTTCACACACCCCAAACGTCATTTTCCCATTAAATTTCACCAACATATTGTTCTCAAGAGAAACTTATGAAATCTGTTGATGTATAAGTTCATTCTAACTGAGTACTTCTTGCCTCTCAGGAGGTAAATATTTTCCCCCCAGATGTGTCTGTGCCGCTCGCCTTCATTTCATTTTTAAAGGCAAAATTATTACTTCTTGAAAAATCTTAACCACAAGAGAGGCTTCCACATACCACTGATTAAGATTTTAAGTGTCTGATCCCGATACTTGTAATGTCACCTGTAATGAATTACACTTGTAATGAATCAGGCTGTTAGAATGGATATATCAATATAAACATTAATTTCTTGTTTCAGTTAATATTAAGATTAATTGTGCCTGGAGATAAATCTTGACTTTAGCTTCACTCAGTCAATATTTACCTTTTGGGTCAGTAGATTATAATAATCATGTCAAAGGAAGTTAATATCTACTTATTATAGGTATGATGAATGTTATAGCATCTATATATCTCCATATTAAAATACATGAAAAATATGAAAGTGAGTTTATAAAAGCTGTAAATTGTATTCAAAAAGTAACTCAACACTTCCATCTTCCTCACAAGTAGAACTGGTTGAATAATAATCATGAATCTGCCCCCTTTTTCATTTAGCCGATCATTCACAAACTGATCCTGATTTTCTTTTAATGCATTTGTTATTTGTATCATCATCATCATCATGTTTAAGTGACTATTGCTGACCATTGAACAATGGCCTAAACATGCAGATCTGGAAAATAAAAAATAAAACTTGCCAAGGCTCCTCAGTCACTGGGTACTTAGTACAATGAAGTAACAAAGCCAAAAGAGTGTCCTGTATATTTAAGGAATTAAACCAAGCCCTCTAAATGTAAATTTAATCAAGAAAGGAAAATTTGCTGGGGTTGCCTCAGCCTACCTGACCAGTGGTAGGACTATTTCCATTACAAACCCAACTCACCCGGGAGTATCTTTCACTGCCCAAAAGGAGCCATATGTCTGCTCTCTGTTTAAGAACATTGATTTCCCACAACCGACCCAATCTTAATCCCTTGCAGTTCTTTTGTAGAGAAGCAGGTTAATCCTTTCTTCACTTCCCTTGGTAAGCAGTGTATACATGCCATCACAATCATGCCATGAGCTGTCTGTGAACTAAGAATGTTTGTCCTGTGCCGCTTTCCTAGTTCACATCCTGAGATAACTCAGCATGTGTCTAACTGAAAGCCTGTCATCTTCATTAAACATTTTCCAACCAATAGGAATTTAGTGATGAAGAATTTTATTTTAAATCCTTAAGCATTGTACTTACTGCACTTCGTGCTTTAAAAGCCATACCTACATCTTTAATGGAGTGCTTTTTCTTTCAATAGATCACAATTGGTACTAAAATTAACATCTGTTTGCCTAACAGGATTTATTTTGTCAGGAGTAAGACCAGATCAATAGAGGGTGATTGGGATTAATGAAGCTTTGAGAGCCAGGAAATCCCACCTAAAGAGTGTGCTTCTATCTATAAATAAATAAATAAAGTTTAAGCACCCCAAGCTTTCCAGGCTAAAGGGAGCTTAATTACATACATACGCCAACTCCTTCTCACCTCAGCGCACACACCAACGTTTAGAATAGCTATTCTTGGACTGCATTGCAGAAAACTTTTTATTTCAGAAGGTTGAGAAAGCTACTGGGGGGGAAGCTGTTCTAGATTTGATTTTAACAAATAGGGAGGAACTCGTTGAGAACTTGAAAGTAGAAGGCAGCTTGGGTGAAACTGATCATGAAATCATAGAGTTCACAATTCTAAGGAAGGGTAGAAGGGAGTACAGCAAAATAGAGACAATGAATTTCAGGAAAGCAGATTTTGGTAGGCTCAGAGAGCTGATAGGTAAGGTCCCATGGGAATCAAGACTGAGGGGAAAAACAACTGAGGAGAGCTGGCAGTATTTCAAAGGGACACTACTAAGGGCCCAAAAGCAAACTATTCCGCTGGGTAGGAAAGATAGAAAATGTGGCAAAAGACCACCTTGGCTTAACCACGAGATCTTGCAAGATCTAAAAAATAAAAAGGAGTCATATAAAAAATGGAAACTAGGACAAATTACAAAGGATGAATATAGGCAAACAACACGGGAATGCAGGGACAAGATAGAAAGGCAAAAGCACAAAATGAGCTAAAAATAGCTACAGGAATAAAGGGAAACAAGAAAACTTTTTATCAATACATTAGAAGCAAGAGGAAGACCAAGGACAGGGTAGGCCCACTACTCAGGGAGGAGGGAGACACAGTAACAGGAAACTTGGAAATAGCAGAGATGCTTAATGACTTCTTTGTTTCGGTCTTCACCGAGAAGTCTGAAGGAATGCCTAACATAGTGAATGCTAATGGAGAGGGGGAAGGTTTAGAAGATAAAATAAAAAAAGAACAAGTTAAAAATCACTTAGATAAGTTAGATGCCTGCAAGTCACCAGGACCTGATGAAATGCATCCTAGAATACTCAAGGAGCTAATAGAGGAGGTATCTGAGCCTCTAGCTATTATCTTTGGTAAATCATGGGAGACAGGAGAGATTCCAGAAGACTGGAAAAGGGCAAATATAGTGCCCATCTATAAAAAGGGAAATAAAAACAACTCAGGAAACTACAGACCAGTTCGTTTAACTTCTGTGCCAGGGAAAATAATGGAGCAAGTAATTAAGGAAATCATCTGCAAACACTTGGAAGGTGGTAAGGTGATAGGGAATAGCCAGCATGGATTTGTAAAGAACAAATCATGTCAAACCAATCTGATAGCTTTCTTTGATAGGATAACGAGTCTTGTGGATAAGGGAGAAACGGTGGATGTGGTATACCTAGACTTTAGTAAGGCATTTGATACGGTTTCGCATGATATTCTTATCAATAAACTAGGGAAATACAACTTAGATGGGGCTACTATAAAGTGGGTGCACAACTGCCTGGATAACCATACTCAGAGAGTAGTTATTAATGGTTCCCAATCCTGCTGGCAAGGTATAATGAGTGAGGTTCCGCAAGGGTCTGTTTTGGGACCGGCTCTGTTCAATATCTTCATCAACGACTTGGATATTGGCATAGAAAGTATGCTTATTAAGTTTGAAGATGATACCAAACTGGGAGGGATTGCAACTGCTTTGGAGGATAGGGTCATAATTCAAAATGATCTGGACAAATTGAAGAAATGGTCAGAGGTAAACAGGATGAAGTTTAATAAGGACAAATGCAAAGTGCTCCATTTAGGTAGGAACAATCAGTTTCACACATCCAGAATGGGAGGAGACTGTCTAGAAAGGAGTACGGCAGAAAGGGAACGAGGAGTTATAGTGGACCACAAGCTAAATATGAGTCAACAGTGTGATGCTGTTGCAAAAAAAGCAAACTTGATTCTGGGCTGCATTAACAGGTGTGTCGTGAGCAAGACACGAGAAGTCATTCTTCCGCTCTACTCTGCGCTGGTTAGGCCTCAACTAGAGTATTGTGTCCAGTTCTGGGCACCGCATTTCAGGAAAGATGTGGAGAAATTGGAGAGGGTCCAGAGAAGAGCAACAAGAATGATGAAGGGTCTAGAGAACATGACCTATGAAGGAAGGCTGAAGGAATTGGGTTTGTTTAGTTTGGAAAAGAGAAGAGTGAGAGGGGACATGATAGCGGTCTTCAGGTATCTAAAAGGGTGTCATAAGGAAGAGGGAGAAAACTTGTTCATCTTGGCCTCTGAGGATAGAACAAGCAGCAATGGGCTTAAACTGCAGCAAGGGAGGTTTAGGTTGGACATTAGGAAAAAGTTCCTAACTGTCAGGGTGGTTAAACACTGGAATAAACTGCCCAGGGAGGTTGTGGAATCTCCATCTCTGGAGCAGGGCTGGCTCCAGGCACCAGCCTACCAAGCACGTGCTTGGGGCGGCACCTGGAGGGGGGCAGCGGCGGCACTCAAGGTTTTTTTTTTTTTTTAATTAACAAAAAAACCTAATATTCCTGATGGCGCCCCTGCCGGGGGAGCGGGGCGGGCGGCGTGCTCTGCTCCCCGCCGGGGCAGCAGGGCGGCCGGTGTGCTCCGCTCCCCGGCCGGGGCAGCGGGCGTGCTCCGCTTCCCGCCGGGGCAGCGGGGCAGCAGGCGTGCTCCGCTCCCCGCCGGCGCCCCAGCCGGGGCAGTGGGGCGGCCGGCGTGCTCCGCTCCCCGCCGGGGCAGCGGGGCAGCAGGCGTGCTCCGCTCCCAGCCGGCGCCCCGGCTGGGGGAGCGGGGCGGCCGGCGTGCTCTGCTCCCCGCCGGCGCCCCGGCCGGGGGAGCGTGGCCGCCGGCGTGCTCCGCTCCCGGACGGGGGAGCGTGGCTGCAGGCGTGCTCCGCTCCCCGCCGGCGCCCCGGCCGGGGGAGCGGGGCCGCCGGCGTGCTCCGCTCCCGGCCGGGGGAGCGGGGCAGCAGGCGTCCTCCGCTCCCCACCGGTGCCCCGGCCGGGGGAGCGGGGCAGCAGGTGTGCTCCGCTCCCCGCCGGCGCTCCGGCCGGGGCAGCGGGGCGGCAGGCGTTCCGCGCTCCCCACTGGCAGGGGGAGCAGGGCGGCGGGCATGCTGACCTCCCCGCTCCTCCCCCCCCCCCCGCATTTTGGTGGGGCGGCGTTGTTGGGGGGGTGTGTTTTGGGCAGCGTTGGGGGGGGGGCGGCGCTTGTGGGTTGTTTTTTTTTTTTTTGCTTGGGGCAGCCAAAAAGCTAGGGCAGGCCCTGCTCTGGAGATATTTAAGATTAGGTTAGATAAATGTCTATCAGGGATGGTCTAGACAGTATTTGATCCTGCCATGAGGGCAGGGCGCTGGACTCGATGACCTCTCGAGGTCCCTTCCAACCCTAGAATCTATGAATCTATGAAAGCCCCATTGCTGTTCATTTTTTTTCTTCATAGCCGACAAATCCATCTTTTTATTTTACTTACAGATAAAACAAATGAATCTCCAAAATGAAAATTAGAAATATTGGCAGCTTTCAGGCTTGGGTTTCATTCTGACAAGCATGCATGACAGTCAAGTGTCAAGGAGTTTAGAACTTTCTCCATGTGAGCATTGAATGGGTTTTTGTGAGAGACTGATTCTGATGATTCACCAAGATTTTTTTACTTCAAGTTTTCACACTCACCAGCCTATTTGCACAACCAGACAGGACACATCTGTTCACTTAGTACTATTAAGGTCACTAAATTAGTACTGTTAAGGTCAGATCCAGCAGTGCAGGATAATAGGAAGTTAGTGTATTCAGAATTCATTTCCAGTCTAGCTGCTCCTTAGGCTGCACACGTTACAGCAACAGTGGAAGTGAGGAGGATGCGGACTACAGCCAACTCTGAATTAATGTGATCTAATTTTTTTTCTAAAAACCTCTTCAAGGAACAAAAACTTAAATGCTTTAGATAAATTTAAATAGAGACAAGCCTGCACCACAATGCTTCATCTGAACACATTCAATCTTGGAGAAATTTAAATCTAAATCCAGATCCAAATATGAACCTTGGACTTGGCCACTATTTCTGTAGTGGCCTGAATCAAACTTCCAGGTCTGAACCTCTACACATTTTCTTTGAGGGCATTCAGCGCTGAATCCAGATTCACATTTTGTCTCAGGCCATCTCTTGTCTTAAGCTTTAGGAAAATTAGCCATCATAGCAAAGCAAGGTTCCCACCCAGGAAACAGAAATGAGTGAAGGGCTTTGACAGTAGTCATTCCACATGAAGGCAATGTCCCCACTGACACAGGAGTAAGCACTGCACACCATAGTAACTGTTTGCAGAACCAGGTGCTAGTTTAACTGGACACACAGTGCAAGTTGGATATTTTTCATTCACAACACACGTTTATTATATTTCATGACCCCCTAGAAATCCATAGAAAATTAGTCAGCAACACTCTGTGGAACAGCGTGAATCAGGTCATCACACTAGATAACCTGTGGGTACCTGTAATTTATCAGCCATTCTCTGCTGTGTGGGCCATGAAGGTGGCGCAACCAAAAATCCAAATGTTGCCATGTTCTCTCTTCATTTATTTTTTCTCTTTTCCATGACTAGTTCCAATATTTTGTTTGTTTTTTATTCTTTAAAAAACATATATGTTGGCAGATGAGTATGTGCAGACTATTTGGGTATTACAAAAATATATTTAGGATGGGGTGGGAAAAGCAATTCCACCATTTATTTACCGGGCATCGAAGCAGGTATTGTGTGCGCTCACTGATGATGGCTGCACGTGAATACCATAATACTATGCAAAGTGTACGTTGAAGGCCAAATCAGTGCTGCTCATGGTTGTGAATGTTGCAGAGAGGGCACAGGGAGTATCTTTCTCCCTCCACACCCTCCCCTGTGCCTCCCGATCCAACTGAGAGGGAAAACTATAATATGATGGCTGGCCCTGCTTTTTAGTAAAGGGAAAGGAATGAAGTGGGATCTGCTCGATTGCAGCAAATACCATGCACTCAGAATGAGTCGTATTGGAGTAGGTCAGATAGTGGCTATAGCTATATACCCTATGTTCACCAGCTATCTTAGGGGAGGACACTGCCACATGAAGTGCACATTACAACTTTCATAAGTAGCAAGTGTCACTACTGAGCTCATTCACCAGCACCCTACAGACACCAGGCCAACTTTTCAGAGGTTCTAAAAGGGGTGGTGAGAGTTATATGCCTCTGTAAAATGAAGTAAATCTGCGTGTGTTGGTGTATGTTGCTGTAACTTACATGTTGACATGAAGGGAGGCTAGGGTAGCATCAAGAAAAGTAAGCATGAGGGTATAACATAAAATAAAGATGGCCCACTTTATCTTATAACTTCTACACCTTTCTGTTAGTTGCTTTTCCTGATGTAACCCCACCCTCTCAGCATATAATATGCACCCATTTATACTCAGTGAATCAGGTTCTGATCTCAGTTAATGAGATCAGAATAAGACCCACTTTCATTGACATACATTGATTTACCAACATACAATTTACGCTATCATTCACCTCACCTCAAAATATGGCCCACTGTGCCTTGTATAGACATAATGGCAAAAATTCAGAGCTGCTGTAAGTGAGTGCAATCCCATTGACTGGAGCAGTATGACATCTGTTTACACTAGGTCTAACCTTTGTCTAATCACTCCCTCCACCACAGTTTGGATACTACAATTGAGCCCTTCCCCACCAACACCTGCCTTGACTCATAATGAATCTGAAAACGATACTTACCTCTAAGCCTGCAGACATACCTTGTAGCCAGATATACTTATGTTTGAAGTCTGTTTTCCAGTACCTCATCAAGCAAACTCTGAACAGATACTAGTATATAGTAATATCTGTCAGTAGAGTATCATGAAGTTGATGCACCTGTCTGCAATAACGAATATTCACTAGAATAGGAGTAGAAGAGAGATGCAAATGTAAGCCAAAAAATGCTTAAGCATCCCAATTTTTATTCTCACTGTTTAAATTTTCAAAAGCTCCTAATAGAAAATCAATGGGATGTTTGCTCCTAAATCACTTGGATTCTTTTGAAAATCTGTCCCTATACATGCATGAATATTCAGTGTTTTCTTCCTTCATATTTTATATCGTAGACAATTTATACACAGTTAGCTCCATTCATGTTTAAAGGCTGAGTTTTTTCTTGCGTTATTTTTGCAGTTTATCAGTTAACTCCCTGCAGTGTGTAAGTGTTTGCTTTCAACCATTTGTAAATCTGTATCCATTGCTAAACTTCTTCAGGATTCATTGCTGCTTGTGGCAAGTTAGCTGGTGTGATTTGTAGTTGTAAGCATACAGTGGAAACTTCTTTCTGAATAGATGATTAAAGAAATGAAATGTTTGCCTACAAATGGTGAGTTTACTGCATATTAGAAATTCACCTTCTTTTGATAGAAATTTTGTGGGGGATGATGTCAAGAGCTTAAAGGTCTTGTCATAGACATAAAGAATAAAAATCTCAGCTGAATGCCCTTAGATACATTAGTTACTTAGAACTTTGCAATACCTACAGGAATCACACATTTTTATATTCAAATAGTTTTAACTTAGGCAGAAGAGAGAGGCTGTAAATTGGGAAATGGGAAATCTTTGGCCCGTGTTCTGAACTAATACATCCACAGGCATTGAAACTGGTGCACTGCACTACATGGAGGTCTGTAACTGAAAATTGCACTTTGAAACCATGTGACAGAGACAATAAACATCTTTGTTGGTTTTCCCATTAAATAAAAATTCAAAGGTTTTGAACACAATGTGTACCAGCTGATTTTTAAAAAAGGAATTATAACAATAATTACTTCAGGGGGAAGGCCTTAACTTATATCTGGTTAATTGCAAACACATTAGCCCTTTAAGATGAAATTTCTGTTCTGGGAATTGTACAGAGAGCTTGTATAGTGCTATAAAGATAGAAGCTACGCATTCTCTAACCATAGTGGTTTTCTCCTGCATAATTCTTTTAGACAAGCACTTCATACTTTGCTTAATGTGATGGGAGTTTGTTCTGTGTTTTATTTATCATAATCCTGAGGGAAATTATCTTGACAGCTGTATTTTGCAAAGATTGGAGAGGAGCAATACATGCATTATGAAGACCTAAGAGAAAGAGGTTGCAGTACTCAAGATGGGAGATGAAAAGTGCCTGGATTGTGGACTGGATTGATAGAAACGTGTTAGCTTTTCTATGGAATTCCTCTGCCTTGGGAAATATCCTTTTTTAAGGGGAGGCCCTGGCAGAACAGACCCATTAAAGCTATGTTGCTAGAGAGCTGTGTTCTAGGGCCAGGGTGTTTTGACCTCATTCACTATAGGGGAAAAAATGTTTGTCTTTATCCAGGCAAAACTCCCATTGAATTCAATGGCTTCAAGGACTCCAATGGAAGCTTTATTTGCAAGACTGGGCCAAATATAGTATTGTTGTCAGATGTTAGTGTAACAACTTTTTAGTTACCTTCCGTTCAGGTTTGATTCTACCATTAGTTTTTATTAAGCTATATGTATTATAGTGTTTGTTTTTGCGGCTCTATGGACTTACGGTTGTGTCAGACTTTCCATCATAAAACACCTCTTTCCAGGGTTTTATGTGTCAGTTGTAAAAATGTTCTCTGGACTTTAACTTCATATTTCAGACTTATTTTTTCCCTAGTCTGAGAGAGACGGGAAAGGAATTTGAAGAAAATCTGTTTTTACTATTTTTGAGTTATAAACATGCAAGAAATATGCATTTTTTAAAAAACCCTCTTATAATTTAAAAATGAAATTACATTATTTCTTGAAATGGTATTTATTTTTTACGTGAGCTAATAGCTTTATTTATTATTAAAATATTTAAAAATGGAAAAAAGCTACAGGCAGACTATTTAGACTGGAAAAGAAAAATGTCAATGGACAATTACAACTGGCCACCTTGTCATATAATTTAAAAAGAAGGGGACACCTGATGAAATTAGTATTTAGAATAAATACAAGGAAATACTATTTTATGCATGTATTTAATCAGTTAAATTCACTATCATAAGAGGTCAACTCCACTTTGCAGGTGTCATCCATGCACTAAAGATTTAGTTTATCTGTAGCCCTGCTTTGTTTTGTGAAGTAAACTTCTGTCTTCTTGACTATATTTTAAATCATTAATCAGATCTTGCTTCATTCAGAGAGAGAATCATCCATACACTAAATGTTTTGCCTTTGTATTAAAATATTTTGCGTATTCGTTTAAAAGTATAGTACAAATTTCCGCCATCCAGAAACTGCACTAATGAATGGCAAGACAGTGACACACAAAACAGTGAACAGCAGGAAATGTATGTACAGCTAAGGGTGAAAGATTACCTGGGTTCTTCAGAACTGAGACACAGTTGGATGCCCCCACAGCTATTCTCTTGACACATCCTGTTGTGCCCAATGCTGGAGAGCATATGGCATATGAATTTCTCATCTTCATCATTTCACGTCTCACTCTCGCTCTTCTTTTAATGTCTTGTGGAAGGAGGATATAGAACAAGGCAGTGCCATGGAGTTACTATATCGCACTTAACCTGCACTCTGGTTGTTTGGTAAAAGTAGAAATACCACCATAAATCTGGAATAAATATACAGTTATTTTCCATGACAGTATGGACACTATTAGAGTATTTTCATAGGCTGAATAAAGCCATTGCAGTGACAATGAGGTGATCAAGGGGTCATTAGAGGTGAAGACTGAAGTGTCATGCCCTGACACCAGACGGCACTACCGTAGTCAATGTAACTTCTTACAAGTATCTACAATAATCCAGTAATGGTTGAGAAGGCAGTGGAAAAGTAAATTGAGCAGGTTTTGTGTCACTTTTTTACTAGTAAGTAGGTGTCAAGGTAGATACAACACAATCCAAGTACTATACTAATTTTGTTTTATATCATAATGTTAAAATAGTTGGGAAATGGTCTGCAAATGAAAAATTTTTTATTTGGGATTCACATAAAAATGAAGGTATGTAATTCAAAATGTATATACATTTATATATTTTTTCATCTTTGGATAGCACTACCTGCAAAACACTTAGAAAAAGGGGCAGGAGAAATAAATCCAGGTAACTGTTAACTGGAATGGTAAGTCTAGATAAAGAAGTTCTGGAGTGCCAATATGGAGGGGAATTCGTATAATTTTGTTGTCGGTTGGAATCATATTATGCATTTATTGTCAACAAGTAAATTACCCAGGTCCTCTGCCATTATGCAGGTTTTGAAAAGCATAATGTTCTAATAATGGTAAATTTCTAAAAATAGTTTAAATTTCAAGCCCTTACCTGATCACGGGAGAGAAAATGGTAGAAAAGAAGAAAGCAGCATCTTGCTTTGGTGTAATAAAAATATAAATAAAGAAAATCGCAGGCCTATTACTTGGAAAGTTAATGCTTTCAAGAAGCATGTTATCCATAGTAGCAACAGCTCTGCTGCCCTTTCATGTCTGAAACACACTCTGAAATTCACATCCTGACATCACTGAAAGGGTGGAAGAAAAGAATCCCCAGGAAAATCTTTTGCACCAATACAGGGCTTGGGGACTCCAGTCCTACAATGACATATTAGTAATTAGAAATATTAATTGTATTACTACAGCACAGGATGGGATGGGCAGGATGATATAATTAACAGGCTACATTAACAGGCTATATTCTAATATATTCTACATTAACAGGCTATATTTTAATATCTCAAGGAGTGCAGGTATTACAGTTCTCAGCTGGTGCTCCTCACACATTCCTGCCTCTTCTCCTTCTTGCTCCCATCCCCAGTATATGACTTTGAGTGGGAAAGAGGACACTCAGTCCAGAGAGGCAGCATGGAGATTGGCAGCTAGAGAAGAACAGAGGACCAAGGAGAGAATGGGCAGGAGTGAGTTGGGCAACTGAGGTGATCATATTGTAACAGAGAGGAGCACCAGAGGCCTGATCTTCCAGAGCAATGACTGAGTCCTGAGCCAGGGTGGAACCTGGGCCAGCAGGGACCTGTCCAACAGTGAGCATCTGGTATGGGTCACTGTCAAAGACAGGGTATGAGCTTAATTGGACCATTCGTCTGATCTTATATGATAAATCTTATATTCTTCATATAAGCTCAGAATTACTTAAGACTTTTTGGTCTCTGTGTTTGAAATCAAACATCTTGAAGTCCCCCACAGCCCTAAACAATGGGAATCACACCTTCTTTTGCTGCAGACTGCAACTCTTCTCTTGAGGGGACAGGGCTCACCTTTGAGGGAAGCCTTGTACCCGTGTCAGATCATATAGTCCAGTCTTCTAGCCTGCTTTCTCTCTTACTCTCTCCCACACCTACACCAAAATTTTGAAGAAGAGGCAAAGACAACCCAGTATCTACGAGGTGAAAGTGCTACCCACCAAGAAGAAGCATTTCATTATTAGCTAACCTGAACAAAGCCATTGCTGTCTGTTAAGGACACGCTAATTGAAATGCGACAGCATTGACAACAAAGTGTGACCGCCAAAAAACATCATATGAAAACATCAGAAGTGCTAAGGACATACCCACCTCACCTTGATTATTGCCCCACAAGGAATGCACCAGAAGATGAATTCCCAGATGGTTCCCCTCACCCTACAGTGTTCAGGGGAAATGGTTTCTGGTTACACTTTGTATATGTAAGCAGAAATCACTGCTCCCAAACCTTACCCATGTCCATACCAACCCAACATTTACTGCCCTGAGAAAGACCTATATGGACTGGACTCGTGGGGAAAAAAGTTCTGCTGCTGGAAGAAAAAAAAAAGGGGGGGAGGGTGTACACTCCCTTCAAGACAGCAATTTTTAGACCACTAAACTAGTGGAACAACCGGTTGGAGAGGTTGGTGAGTTTTAAATTTCTCAATCCCCACCTAGCCTGCAGCTCAACTGAATCCCTACCCCAGCTAATATGGACAATATAACATTTCATCTTTATTTTTTTAAAGGAGAGTAAAGTAGCATGGCCATACTACTTTGTAGTGATGGAGTCTATAGTGATGTGAGTTCTGTGGAGAATCATAGGATATATAGTCAGATTCTTATTCTCAGTGTGCTTTATCAGGAATGACTTTTTAAACAGAGTTAATGTTGTATCTTCCCAAAAAATAAGGGGCTACTCTTGAGAGTTAATCTTAGATTTACAGGTAAGTTTGAAGCAATTACTTGTTTAATATTGTGCTAGAATTTCAAATCAATACTTGAAATGTCGGTAGAAAATGAAGTCATTTGGAAGGGATACAGAAGTTGTCAGGAAAAGGTAATTTATGATGCTGTAAACATTAGATCTGTGAAAAGTGCGCACTGATTGCATCAGGTGTGACAAGTGAAAAGGGATTGTTGAATATTCCCTTCTGAAAAGCATCTTTTATTAATATGTACATTTATCCCAGCACCACTGCTGCTTGAATTGAATCTTGCATATGCATTGTGCATGTATATATAAAATAAATGTATAATATATTGCCTTAGGTCACCTCTTTCACAAGAAAACATCCCTTACATTATTCTCCTTCAAAATTCTTCTTAACACTCTACTTTTCTGTGATGCATACAAAAAAATCAACAATGGTAAGGCAACTGCTGTGTTGCCATTACTACCTATCATGCTGACCAGTGTTTGTTGTTTCCTTGTACTCCCTTGTATATCTAGGGCTGAAAAGATCCTCAAGATATCATCTAGTCTATCCCTCTGCACTGAGGCAGGACTGAATAAACCTAGACCATTCCTGACAGGTGTTTATCCAACCTTTTTCTTAAAAACTTCCAAGGATGTGAATTCCACCACTTACCTACATTACCTGTTCCAGTGCTTAACTATCTCATAGTTACAAAAGTTTTCCTAATATCTAACTTGCTGCAAACTAAGCTGATTACTTCATGTTCTACCCCGAGTGGACATGGAGAACAGTTGATCACCATCCTCTTGATAAAAACTTTTTACATATTTGAAGACTATCATGTCCCTCCTTGCTATCTATCATTTGTCTCTTGTCTTACTCTTAGATTGTAAGCTCTTGGGGAAAGGACCATCTTTTTTTCTGTTTGTACAGCACCTGGCACAATGGGGTCCTAGTCCATGACTCGGGCTCTTAGGCGGTATAGTAGTATAAATAAATAACGATACGGGGTGAAAGTAAGAGGTTTGTGAGCTCTAGAGTTACAAAAGAACCCAAGAATCACAGAAGACAATTTATTATATTGTTATAAAAACAGAGAAGATTTATTGACAGTGAAACCATGAACACAGATATGAAACAAAGAGAGAACTTTTCCCCTTGTTTTTCATTCATAAATCCACAATACTCTTACCAAAACAATGTCAAATACCATCTGGCTAGCAGCATGGGAAAGGGCAGAGAAAATATAAGAAATTGCTTAAGAACCACATGTAGAACTGTAAAGCAATAACCACTAATAGTTCTGTAATTTATTATGGATTTTTCAATGCTACATACTGTGGCTCTTTTTTGCAGGTACCTGGCATCCAAACAAAATAAATAAAAGTGCTGTGTAGCCTGGAAACCGGTTCTGAGGGGGAAAGTATACAGTAGCTATCTTTCCTCCAAATAAATCTGAATGTAAGAACTTTTGTTATTATGCCCAGCTATTATTTACTATCAGCTGGATTCAGAAACAAAGTAAATATTTCTCCAGCTTGTTCCCATATATTTTATAGACATGAGTATTGACAACAGGATTTCATGTTTTAAAATGGTTGTGAATTTTAGTTCCCATGAAAAATGAGTGAATGCATAATTCAGGACAACTCCTCTGGTATGCCTCCATGGTGAAATGCAAAAGCCCCACTCTAATCCTTATTTCACAGAAGAGTCTGATAATCCAAATGAATAGTCTCAGTCCACTATGGGTCTGAGTCAGGGCAATGTGATGCCACTTAGTGTTGTATCATCGCAGCATCTCACACAATCATAATCCAGTACAGCAGACCTATTGAATGGTGAAATAAATGTTCACTATATTATGTAATCATTTAATAACAGAAATCCAGATTGGATTTTCATCCAGATTAGTCTCTACATTCATGGAAGGGTGATTCAAACACCTACAAAATCCCTCCCCATCTACTCTGAGCCCAGAGAGACCCGGGGTACACAGGAGGGGAAAGGAGATGCTCATGATTA
This sequence comes from Chelydra serpentina, assembly GCA_037349315.1. NCBI lineage: Eukaryota > Metazoa > Chordata > Testudines > Chelydridae > Chelydra > Chelydra serpentina. The sequence goes on from JBAIAC010000042.1 coordinate 39,646,966, forward strand.
CCCCACCAACCTCACAAAGAATGAAACCGAGGATGCATTAACATTCCTACCCAGTTCCCTCCATGCTGGGGAACCCTCCTTTAAGGGACCTCACAGGAATCTGCTGGAGCTGTGCTCGCCGGGAGCCAGAGGAGTGGGGCCAGAAGGCACTGGAGCCAAGGTGGAGGCACAGTGTGATGGTGGCTTTGTGCTTTAGAGATCACATTGAGATCACATTTTGTGAGAACAAATACTCTCCCCTGACAAAATGATCTGAGGAAACTCCACATGGCAATTGAGCAGAACATTCCTCCCCCTGACCAAGTATCACATTGTGCAGGAGGGAGCAGATTGACACAGAATGTATGTCCCCTTCTGGCTCCCTCAAACAAATGCAACCTGAAACCAGAACCCATGTGAGCAACCCTTACATGTGAGAAGTTCTGCTGAATTTAACTGGAATATTTGCATGATTTTGAATGATTCCTGTGGGTAAAGGCTATGGGATCAAGCCCATACAGTATAATTATTCCATGCAATTGGTGAGTATGGCCCTCGGGTGAATCATGAAAACAAAAATACTTTATAGCTGTTGGTTCAGTGATCAAAGAGATCTGCAAGTCTGGACCACTTAAGAAACGTGGTCCTTAATTACTTTTGGTAAATGACGGGCATCTTCCTGCCTCCCCTCCTTGCTTATCTGATGATGTAAAAAGGAAAGGTCAAATGTTCACTGGTTCCTTGGAAGGAAATGTGAATTGTTTATGCTTGACGGGGGAAGAACTGTGAGTAATCTACACTGTCTCCATTTGATTCAGCTTCAGCTAAGGGAAGTGTTTTTGACTGGAGCAGCAGTAACACCCTGCTGCAGCATGGAGAAAAAAAATCAATACTCTTGCTGGGAAATTCATGCAAAAGAAACATAAAAGGATGAACCATTGGTGTGAGAGGAATCAATATTCACATGCAAATGAAGTCCCTGAAGTTTATGAAGCAGTCTCGTGCTTAAGTGACTCACTCTGGAATAATCATGTGAAGGTTCAGCTGTAGTTTATTCTGCCAGAGGGAAATCTGAATGCACTATTTTCTGCATTTTTGATGATTAGGATGTGAGGGGAGAGGTAGCAGGGGAGAAAGGGAGCATTGGGATCATTATACATCTAAAAATTGTTGCCCCAGATCTGGGAATCTCGTGTAATAAAACTCAGACTTGCATTATACATTTTGCACCTGCAATTTCAAAACATTTTGTATAAATCCTGCTAATGCATACTTGTCCTGGGACTTTAGAAACACATAGTTCAAGTCTTGGGAGATTATAAAGCCTTCTCCGAGGACTAGCACAAGGTTTATCAGAAGCATTGCACTAATAAATAATTTCATTTCACTATAGCATTGTGAGTCAAACAGTAATAAAAGAAAAAGGAGTTTCATCTTTGTATTGAAAAAAGTACCCAAAATACAGTTTGCATCACACCAGAAAGAGCCAACATTTACAAAAATCCCATTTTAGATAGACCAATCTTTTGTGTTCAAATATATATGTAAAGAAGCGAGAACTTGTGCCCTCAAAGGCAAAAGGGACAGGTTTATAAATGGTGCCTTTCATCTCTAGAGGAGTTAGATGGAGGGCAGCACAAAATGTTTAGTCTAAAAATGAGTTTAAATGGCTATATCTAAAATATATGCATTGCAAAGTTAACTTCATTGCATTGGATATTTTGCTTCCCATTAAAAAAAGTCTTGCTTTCTTAAGCACCCTGGATCTGCCTAATCATAAAAGGAGCATGCTTCTGTTCCTTTATGAGAGGCATTAGTATTTTTGGCAGATAAGAAAGTAAGTGTTCACTTGAAAGCAGTTGATTTCACCATTAAATTTAAGTTTTAAGGTTCCAACCCAGCATCCATTGAACTTAATGTGAGTTTGGAAATTGAATTCAGAGGGGGAAGAATCAGACCCTAGAAATATAAATGTCCATGCTTTCAACATTGAAAGTTTGTATCTGCTTCTAATATCATGATACTAAAATAGGTGTTTTGTGCCAGGACATTTTGTATTCCCTCAGTTATTTTCTTTTACTGGAAGCACAAATATGAAAAGGAAAATGAACAGTTCTGAAAGGTGGAACTCAGATACTGTCCTGCTCTTATACTTGCAAATAAGCGCTGGATGCTGCAGGGAGCTGAGCTCCGTTAAATTCAGTGGTGGTGTTCACGCTCAGCACGATGTTGAATTATGTGGGTGCTGATGCTGCTCAGACTCTGGCCGTATGTTTGTGGAGTGGTCACCAAATACTAATTCAGTAAGCAGAGAGTCTGCAACTCCTGAAATTTACTTTCTTGTCAGAGATGCTGTGCCTCTCTCATCATATTTTCCACATTTAAAAAATGAGTCTCTGTAGGCAAACCAAAACCCTTCTGGCAATCCTGCAGTTCGTGCCCTTCCACATACGGCTTTGTAGGAATATCTATATAGTGCATATTCTTTATACAAGTTGCATTTTTAAAAAGTTTCCCACATGGAGCTGATACATAAAATATTAAAAGTGCCATACATTTGCAATACACTCAGAATTGTAATGAATAAAAAATAGACTCCAGATGATGTTGTAAAAGTATTCAAGTACTTCCAAAGATGGACACAGCTACCAAAGGTTGACTTCTTGATAAAGCAGATCTTTTTCAATGTATACCCCAGAAGCTATGGCAGCTGCAGAGGTCACTTGCTGAAGGATTCCCTGCATCTTGAAGTCTTTAAACCATGATTTGAGGACTTCAATAGCTGAGACATAGGTGAGAGGATTATTGCAGGAGTGGGTGGGTGAGATTCTGTGGCCTGCGTTGTGTTGGAGGTCAGACTAGATTATCATAATGGTCCCTTCTGACCTTAAAGTCTATGAGTCTATGAGATACCATGTTCTTTACTATTATTCCTGTGGTACCATCTTTGAAACTCTTTAGTTTTTAAGGGACAAACCTGCCCCTTTGTTGATTCATAGCAGCACTATTGTGATTTTGTTACTCAGGCAATAGCCATGATGGCTTGAGGAACAGATTGGGTGAGTTGACACTTGCTTTATTTTTAAACCCTGTAAATGTATATGTGGATATACAGAAATTTGTATATATGATTGCATCCCTCTCCATATGTCCTTTGTCTGTCTTGTGTCTTTTTAGGATCTGATCCTGCAAAGACTTACTCAAGTGCTTAACCTTACACTGTGTGAGTAGTTCCATTGATCTCAGAGGAACTACTCACAATGAACAAAGCTAAGTATGTGCATAAGTCTTTGCAACATGGGGGCCTAAATTGTAAGTTCTTCAGAGTGGACTTTGTCTCTTCATTTTGTACAGCACATAGCACAATAGGATCCCAATCCTGGCTGAGGCCTCTGGATGCCACCACAATATACGTAATAAATAATAAAATAGCAGTACTATAAATAAAGGTAGAGAGGATTTTTTTCTACACTGCCAGTGTGTTGATGGAGACATAGCAGTAGATCCATTCTTATGCATATCCACTAGTTATTACCCCAACATCAGCATAGTACAGCATAAACAAGAGAGATAGTAGGTCCGAGGCTGCATTAGAAACTCTGGAATGGTTTTCCACTGCTCCCCAAATAGGAGAATTCCTTCCCCTTCAGGTTTGGAATGGAGAACATAATTTTATTTTAAACCAGGTGCCGCAGAACTCTAAACACATCATCTCTGATGCTGTAATATCATTTTAGTCTTCCAGGATAGTACATCTATCAATAATACTACCGCATAGCAATTGATGGCTAATTGTATATAATAGCACTACAAATAAACAAATTCCTACATTCTACAGTTCTTGTTTAAGGATCTTGAGTAAAATTTTCAAAAGCACCTAAGTAACTTCAGAGCCTCAGTCTCCTTTTTGAAAGTGACTTAGGCACTTAGGAGACTCAGTCCCACTGAAATAACTTAAGTGCTTCTGAAAATTTTACCAATTAACTAAAACTCATCTAAATATTCAGGTACTTCTTAGTATGGGGGGACTCACTAGAAATGGATGAACCTGGTGAAGTCTGAAGTTTTGCAAACCTCTCATGCAGGGCCAGTGCAAGGAAGTTTCGCGCCCTAGGCGAAACTTCCTTGCACCAGCTGTGCGCCGCCCCCCTCCCCTACCAGCTCCCCCTGCCCGCGGGAACTCGCCTCCCCCCCACACAATGCCGGCCCCCACCCCCCAGCCAGGTCCCCCACCTACAAGTGCTCAGTCTTCCCCCACCACCCGTGACTCACCGGCCGGAAGCTGAGCAGGGAGCCCGGGGCAGCAGGGCGGCTCGCGGCAGCTGCCCCGTGGCTCCCCGCTCAGGCGCTGAGCGGGGGGGTGGCGGGGTGGCTCTGGTGGCTCCCCGCTCGGGCGCTGGGCGGGGGGGCGGCTCGCAGCGGCTGCCCCGGGCTCCCCGCTCAACGGCTGAGCGTGGAGCCGGAGGCAACCGCCCGCTGCCCCCCAAATCTTGGCGCCCTAGGCAACCGCCTAGGGTCGCCTAATGGGCGCGCCGGCCCTGCTCTCATGCTGTTTTGGGGGTGGGCATGTCAAAGTGGTTTGAACACACAGGTTTTTTTTTCCCCTTTTAATTTTAACACATACAGTTTTAAGAATGTCTCTTTTTCTAACTAAAGAATAACTTGTGCTATGTCTCATATTAGGAACAGAAATATCCTCTAAGTAAGAGGCCAGCATTATGTGGGTACCATATATACAGTATGAACACTATATATTTATTTTGCGTTAGCCCTTTTTTTTCTCCTCCTTTCTGCTCCTCCCTTTGCAGGGCTTTGTAAATGGAACATGAGCTCAACTGTAATTATTGGGACTACTCTGTTCCCCAAACTCCAGGAGTGCCAGTAGCATACCAGATGTACCAGGACTCAGGGGCAAGCACTGTGGGTGTTTCAGCAGCTAGGTCTTATAGGCGCTAGCCCTAGTGGGTCCCAATAAGCACTTGGACATGTGACTAATGGAAAAGTTATTTTATGAGGACTGGCAGGAAAGGGATAGGTTGCAAATCCCCTAGGGACAGAGGCTTAAACAGTTACAGTTCAATGTGAGTAATAGTGACTTTGTTTGGGCTGCTGGGCAATCCAGTCAAGAGTTGGAGCTTGACTGACCTACTGTCTGAGGAGCCCTCTCTATTCCACTCTCTGGGTATGTCTATACTTACCCGTCGCGTCGGAGGTGCGGGATCGATGTTCTGGGTTCGATTTATCGCGTCTTGTCAAGACGCGATAAATCGAACCAGGAAGTGCTCCGTCGTCGACGCTGGTAATCCAGCTCGACGAGTGGAGTAAGCAGAGTCGACGGGGGAGCCTGCGCGCCGCGTCTGGACCACAGGTAAGTTCGAACTAAGGTACTTCGACTTCAGCTACGTTATTATTAACATAACTGAAGTTGCGTATCTTAGTTCGATAGGGGGCGTTAGTGTAGACCTAGCCTCTATTCCAGAGAATGGGAGCTTGCAGGTTTCCAAGTCTGGCTCAGTTAATGTCTCTCATTGAGGCCCCTATTCATTGGCTCCCTGCCAAGCTATTGCTTTTCCCCCATAAGTGCCAGCAGACCTGTCTGTTTGGCACTGACAGCCTGTTCCACCCATGGCTTTATTCACAGTTCCTGAGGCTTCTCTTCACTCCCTGCTGCCATGCGGCTTCCATTTTCCAGACACATTTCCTGACCACTTACTGTTTCAGGACCTTTCCCTTATCAGGCATGGGGAAAGGCATGTGTAGTGCAGAGGTGCCTGATGGGCGTTGTTTCCCCTTGCCTAGCAGATCCATTTGAGCACTTTTCTGTGATGGAACTTCTGAACTCACAATATTTGAGTTGTTTTAAATTTAGGCAAAAAAGTTTCACCCCTTTTATTTGTACTATATCTTATAACAGTCTGGCTAGAATGTATGTGCACCACTATTACCCTCTACTGGATGGAAAGGCAGACTTTCAATAGTACTTGTACAGCTGAGGATATAAGCCCTAATGTTACTATAGCTACGTTATGGTTTGGTACCTCAGATTAGCTTTAATATTTGGAGTTGATTTTCTGAGTTCCATCCCTGGTTATGGCTATGAAATCAACACTGACCCATTATGCAGAACTGCTGACTACTGTGAGGTCCTATGTAGCCAAAGAATCGTTAAAATATCTCCAGTTAAAAGGAATGGAACCTCTCCCCCTTAGATTTCAATAGGATTTTTGAAGGTATTGAATTCAGCTACTGAACACCCACCCAAAATCCAATACCAGTAATTAGGGAGTTGAGTTGACTGTGAAAAGTCAATACATATAATAAAGTGAATGGTTCGCATATTTCTATATAAAAGCAGAAAGCGGGTCCTTCATTTAATTGTATATATGTCAAGTTAAGTCTAAATCGTCTAGCAATCTATAAGCATACTAAGGGCTACATTTTACCCTGACTCTTTCTTCCCTGCCGCCCTCTTAATTTCATTAGTGGTGTGTAGGGTATAAAAGAAAACCACATTTGGCCACTGATGTGTACAAATAACTGATTTAATCATTATATGTGTGTTTTGCTTAAGCATTAACTCAGAAGAGAAACAAGTGATCTATAGTCTACCACTGATGCAAAAACTCCAGTCCCTAATCTAGAGACTTTATGCACTGAAGATATACAGCATTGCAACATTTGCAGTACTTTGGTGCAGCCAAACTAGGGAAACATGATGAGAGTTCTAATGAAACTCATTGGTTTTTTGCTCATGAATGTTTCCAAGTTGTTGGGGTTTTGTTTGTTTGTTTTCTTTAATCATGAGCTTTAGGAGGTGATGGAAAAAACTCATCTGAATTTGGAGAATATTTTTCTGTGGAGCATGGTTCTTTTTTAAAAAAACAATGGAAAATAGATAGAGACAACCTACTATTAGAGAACCAGTAGGTACACATTAGAGATCATTTGTCCTCTAGATTTATTTTTCACTCATGAATAACTGCATCATGGAAAGGAATTAGCATAATTTATATCAATAATATTTTGCAGTGATGTGTGAATAAAATAATATTCCACTGTAAATTTTAAAAAAAGCCTTTGACTGCATTTTTATCAGCTTATTAACCTGTATTTATATTTGGTGCTTCAAAGCCATATTAATACAGTTATGTAAATGACCCAGGGAGTGAAGTACTGTTTATGCTTTATAGGATGGCTAGAACAGCATCATCTTATCTGTCTGAACTAAAATGGTTTCAGCTGGTTCACCTTATTCATTATGATTGCTTTTTGATTATCTATAGGTTGTTTTTGAAACTTGGCTTGCTGAAGCTTGAGGATGGAGCACAGGAATTGCCATTGTTGCCTGTGTGAACTTGGTCAATCTCTTTGCCAAACACATTCATTTGATTTGTCTTTTTAAGTGACCTTTTGACTCGCAATCATCTGCATTCTGGTCATGCTTTATTTCATTTTATTTTTACTGTAGAGCACTTTGGAATGTTTGTCATGAAAAGAGCTACATAAATATTAATGTATTGATAGTGTTATGGCTTTTCAAGCCTATTTTTCATTTCATGGGTTTTAAGAGCTACAAAATTTACTGACTGTACCGAAAATATAGGTATAATGGACTTTCTGAAATGCCCTGAATGAGATAAAATATATGAATTATTAATCCCGTGAAAGTCAGTGCTGTCCTGCTTAAATGCCTAAATATGTTACAGCGCTGGCACCTTTCAAAGTTGCAGATGAGCTAGTTCCATTCTGTTTACAACTGTACCTGGAAAGAAGGGAGAGTGGAATGCCAGCTGCAGGAGTAGAGGTTAGGTAGCCAGGGCCGGCCCACAACATTTTGGCACCTAAGGCAGGGAGCTCAAATAATGCCCCCATTCTCCCTCGCTTGGGCCAAAACTTTGAAAGGTCTCAGTTCTGCCTTCTTCCTGTTCTACTCCTCTCATAGTACTGCTCTGCTACTTACCCCAATAAAGGAGAAATAACTTAAAATGCCTGGTTCAAAAATTTTAAGTAACACTTACATTTGCTGTTCAGGCATTTGAAAGTTAACTTTTCTTGTCTGCATAGTAAACACTGGCATTTTTATCTGTTTGAATGATCAAAGTGGTGCTTTCTGTGCCTTCTTGGTTGCAAAGATTTGAACTGCTTCCTGAAGGTCCACAGTCTGGGCCCGCTTATGCTCTATTGAGATGGTTGCAAGGCTGAACAGCCTCTCCTGTGTCATTGTGGAGCGCAGATGTATTTTTATTAACTTCAGCTTGGAGAAGCTGCATTCTCCACTGGCAACTGTTACAGGACATATTAGAAGTATGCGCAAAGCAACAAAAGCATTTGGAAAGAGGGTGGTCATCTTATTTGTGCACATGTATTCCAGAACAGCCTTTGGAGTTGATCTTGCTGAAATGTATCTTGAAAGGGCTTTCAGTTCATCACCTAAATCACTCACATCAATATAGCAGGTCATCATATGTCAACACTGTCATGTGTTGATCGCCATATTTGGGGTCGGGAAGGAATTTTCCTCCAGGGTAGATCAGCAGAGGCCCTGGAGGTTTTTCGCCTTCCTCTGCAGCATGGGGAATGGGTCACTTACTGGAGGATTCTCTGCATCTTGAAGTCTTTAAACCATGATTTGAGGACTTCAATAGCTGAGACATAGGTGAGAGGATTATTCCAGGAGTGGGTGGGTGGGATTCTGTGGCCTGCATTGTGCAGGAGGTCAGACTAGATGATCATAATGGTCCCTTCTGACCTTAAAGGCTCAGTGAGCCTGCATTGATGGTGTAGTGCCCTCCATTGATGGTGTAGGTCTAGTGCCCTGCATTGATGGTGTAGGTCTTCTTCAGGTATAATGAGGAGTTTTGGAATATCATACAACATCCCAAATATACTGCTGTGTTCCTTGAGCTGCATGAAATGTTCTTCAACTCACTGTATTGCAAATCTAGCACCTGGTTAAAGAATTCAACTTTGAATTGTTCTTTCGGGTCTCTTATGGGATTATCCCATGCCTCGTAATCAAAATGTCGTCTTCTTCGTTGACTCTTGTATTTTTGAATGGGTGGAAAAATAGCTTCAGCGTGAAGTTCCTCTGCCAACTTCTGTGAACTCTTCAGAACGTTTTGAAATCCCTCATCTGACCAGTAAGACTGTAGGTATGACTTTGCTTTGTGCAGTTGTTCCATTGCTCCAGATATGTCCAGGTCAATACCTTGGAGTCTCTTGCTTACAACATTTATTTCAAACAGTATGTCATGCCACGACACTAAGCAACACAGAAATGTGAAGTTATGTATGTTTCTGGTGATTCCATTTCTCTCTGCCGCTGTTCTCCCATGAACAGTTCCTGTCATAGCATTATCCTCCATAATGGCACCAAAGATCATCTATCTTCCCAATTTGGTTTTTCATAGGCTTTATTGCCTCCACTCCACTTTCCCATTGTGTGGCACTCAGTGGTTTCAGTGTCAGAGAGGTTGTTCCCAGATGTTGCTTCAAAACTTGCCATCGATGAGTTGATGCAGAGTTAAATACACAGATGCTTTGAATCACATTAAATTCAGCAGCCTCACTAGAAGCTGATGCTGCATCACTGACCACCAAGTTCAATGAATGAGAACTGCATGGGACAAAAAAAGCTTGAGGGTTTAACTCTCGGATCCGTGTCTGCACTCCTCTGTTCTTTCCTCTCATGTTGGCACCATTATTGTAGCCCTGACCTCTCATGTCAGCTATCGCAATTCCCATATCTTCCAGCTTTTTAAGAAGCACATTTGTCATACCAGCTCCTGTAGTATCATCAATGTCAATAAATTCTAGAAAATGTTCTCTGACAGTCACCATTTCAGGGATATTTTCACTAGGTTCTGTTGTCGTTACAAAACGCACCATTAAAGTCATTTGTTCCTGTAGCGGGGTGGATACCTGCTCCTGCCCTGAGGGGCTTAGAACAGCCCAGGAGAGGGCTGTGGCTGGGGATAAGAAGGCAGCAGGGCTGATTGGGGGAAGTAGCTGCAGCTGGGCCACACCCTAAACAGAGCCCAGCTGGCCCCTATAAGAGGATATGAGCCAGAAGCCTAAAGACTCTCTCTCTGCTTTCAGAGAAGGGCTTGACTGCAGGGACCTGAGCAGGTACCTAGAGTGGAGCAGGGCTGGGGAAAGGCCAGAGGAGCTGTGGAGCTCCGGCCTAAGAAAACCCTAGGCTATAGCCTAGGCTTAGGCCAACTGGGTACTGGGTTGCAGAGGGCAGCCCATAGGAAGGCTGAGGCAGCAGGTCCAAACCCAACCTTGACTGTGATAAGTGGTTAATACACTACAGTCTGCCCCAGGGCACAGGGGCTAGCTGGTGACTGGCAGTAGCCTACGACTGAGGCGAGGTGGGGATAGTGGGTGGGGGTTCCCCAGGGAGGGGAGACCCTGAGACTGTGGGGTACTTCCAGGGGGCAGAACCCCAGTTAAAGGGGCACCGGGGGACGGGAGGGACATGGGGCCAACGGTCAGGTGGATCACCGGCCTGAAGAGGGCACTCCGGAGGCTGGTGAGCTAATTCCCGATGACTACCACCAGGAGGCGCTGCAGGGGTGAGTTCAACCCGCTTACAGTTCCATATGGTTGATGTCAGGTGTGCAGTCCAGAAAAACAGAGTAATATCTTGTTGACTTCAGATCAGCCACAATCTTCTGTTTGACTTTTGTTGCCAATAACTGTATGATCTCATTTGGAATGGTTTTTCCAATGTAGTGGTGTGTGTACATTTCTTGGGTGGTGACTCTTCTTAGATACTCCTGGAGTAAAACATCAAACTCAGCCATCAGCTCCACAATTTTAAATAAATTTCCATTGTTTGGCACATACAGTTGATCTGAAGTGCCACACAGTGCTAGGTTTTGGGAAGCAAGCATTCTCACAATGGCAATGAGACTTTTCAGAACATTTTGCCAGTAAAGAGACTCTGATGCAATCTTCTCTTGATGCTGATCATCTATGGTGGCCTTTAACCTTAGTCTCATCTCAAGCTCTTTCCACCTATGGAATGCTCTCTGGTGATTTGCTGCCTTCTCATGGCATGCCAGATTTCTAGACAGATTTTTCCAGTCCTTTTTTCCTATAGAACCCAATGTGGCTGGAACATTAGATTGGAAGAGTTTGCAACAAAAACAGTATGCAGCATTCTGGGTTTTTGAGTACATATGCCATGGCCTCTCTACTTTGTCACCATGGGGGAGTTCACACCAGTAATGTGTTGGATGGAAACTTCTATTTTCACTGTGTTTGGGGAATATGAAGTTTTTCACTTGCTGTGGCCCATGCAGTGCAAGGAAGTCCCTCAGGCTATTGCTCAAGTGGGTCCACAGTCCTGAATCATCTAGACTTAAGGAACTAAACTCAGCAGCAGCTGTTTCTTGCGCCTCCACCACACTCTTCCCTGATCTACACTTTTCTTCAGGAATGTGCATGGTTACATCCATTTGAGAGGGAGATATGAATGCTGCAGTAGTTGCCAGGTCACCTGCACTCTGACTAACTGGAATATCAGGCATCTCCTCACCACTCACATCCTCACTGGGGCTGGAAGGCTCACCGTGAACATTTGTGTCTATGTATCTCAGGAGAGCTCCTTCCTGCTTAGATAGAAAAGCTTCCTTTTGCTTTCTTTCCTTTTCTGAATGCTGCCCCAGAGGGGCGTTTTCTTCTTTCACTCATGACTTCTGTTCTGTGCCAGCTATAGTGGCTCTCAACACTCAATTGAAGGGGACAAATAAGCAGGCTGGTAGCACAGCCTGAGTGAGGGAAGATATCAGCGTCTTAAGGGCCTAACTGGCTCCTACTACTTCAATTAACTGCCTGTTCTCCTCAAGTGGGTTCAGGGAAGCAGCAGGAAACAGGAAGCTCCCTGAGAAGCTGGTGGTAATCAGTCCATGTTCCTGGGGGAGCTAGAGAGGTACATAAGAGGCTCCTCCTCAGTGGAGTAGCCAGGTTTAGAGCACAGGGGGAGTGGCGGCGCTATAAAAAGGCGCCACTCCCCCTGTACTCACCCTCGCGGCGCTTTAGAGGGCCTGGGGCTCCAGCCGCTGCGGAGCCCCCGGGGCCTTTTAAATCCCCGCCCGAGCCCGGCTCCGGCAGCGGGGGGAGGGCACTTTAAAGGGCCAGCAGCTCCCCACAGCGGCAGGAGCCGCCGGCCCTTTAAAGCGCCCCCCGAGCCTGACTCCCGCAGTGGGGCTCGGGTGGCGCCTTAGCGCTGCTTTTCCTCACAGGGGGAGTGGCCGCTCCCCCTGCTCCCCTCCTGGCTACGCTGCTGCTCCTCCTCCTCTTTCCCTGCAGCTCCTGCTGCTTTCTGTTATTCCCTTTCACCTTTTCTCCTGCCTGCCTGTTATGTCTCTTGTCCCGTCCTTCCTCCAGCACAGCACAGCAGACACAATTTTCTACACTCTCGGTCTGAGTGACACCTCTGCTCCCCCCCCTCCCCCCCCCCCCCCCCCCACACACAGTCTGGCACCTGAGGCAGCCACCTCAGTTCACCTCATGGTAAAGCCAGCCCTGTAGGTAGCTTCAATAGTATGAGACCTCTGGTTGGAATCCCAGGAGATTTTCAGATAGCCATCTAAAGTATATTTTGTAGAATGTTTAATCATAATGGAATGCATGTCAGGGAAGATAATGTCTCTCTCTAGAGTTTCTTTCAACTTGACTTTTAATCACGAGAGGGGGTCTGATCCTGAATCCTTATTTATGCAAAACTCACATCACTCTGAATGAAATCTTGTCTGAATAAGAACTGGCTGAAGGACCACATATACTGAAAATAAAATCATGAAGAGCTAGAACGGAATATGGAATATTTGCATCCAACAATTTGATAAAGTAGGTGGGGGTAATGCAGCAGGAAGAACCTTCTACCAGTAGCTTCTATTACAGTGTCAGAGTTCGAAGGGATTTTGCTTGTTTGTAAGCAGTTACATTATGATTCCTACAGCATGTAATTTTGCTATCCTCTGTTGATGTATATTCCCTGCACAATCTCAAATGGAAGCTGAAATACACATCATCATCCTAGTACCACGTAGTCTTCATAGCACAGGTAGAGAGTGTTGCTTGTATAAATACAAGGTATTGTTTAAGATTATTTATTACTTAGATAGCACCATACATATGCATAGCAGTTTACAAACACATTATTCTTGCTAATTTATAATGCAGTATTTCCCCAAATGTGCTGTGTGCATTACATGCAGTATGGGAGGACACATTCCCTGTCCCTGAATAGCTTGTGATCTAAAGAACAGATCAAGGGTAGGAGAAAGGGATACGGCATGGATATATAAACAAAGTGGTCAGGACGATGACTGACTCATATCTTGTTAATTCGGGGGGGGGGGGTGTAAAGTAAAATATAGAATCTAGTGTGAAAGCCTCACTTTCTGCTCTGCCCCTTAACATGCTGCTTAGAGGCACAGCACAGAACCGCACCACTAGGATTTACTGGGGCATCACTTAAGAGGAAAGGTGGAACAGGGACGTGATTCTGGGAATAAGATAGGAGAGTGGAGTGTGGGGAAAGCAAAGGGAGGGAGGATAAAAGGACAGAGTGGAGGAAGAGAAGGGGGTGACAAGTACAGTGAAGGGCTGCAGTGCTCTGAGAGGGGCAGAATAAAGGAGGAGCAACAACCAATGGCATAGAATAATTGTGAAAGAATATATACATCCAGAGCCCCAGTTTCAGAGGTGAGGGAGTACAATGATGTCAGAAAGCTGTGAAGGTCCCCTGCCCTGGGTGTAATGTAGAGAAAGGGAACTTGACCCTGCCGCTGGTGCTAGATGCTTTGGGAAAGGAGCACTGAGGGCTGGGGGCTTTCCAAGTCCACCTCTGTAAACTCTGCCTAACTGCTGCTGTTGGTCCCCAGGTGGAGGGGAATGAGGAGGCCACTGGGTCCAGTGCCCTGATACCTCACATGGTCCCAGTAGCTCCCCCTGCTCCCCCCCTGGCTACGCTACTGCGTGGTCCCTCTAGGGGTGATGTGGGAACAGACTGAAAGCTTAGTCCTGGGCTGTAGCTGCCTTTTGGCTCCAAAACTGCCCCTTCCAAGCTGTTTCTGGTGGCTGCTGCTCTCTCTCCATGTAGGGAGTGAGGAGGATTGACTCTCTGTGCCCCACAAAGCTTACAGTCTCCAGTAAAAAGTGATGCCAGCATGTAGTGCAGAGAAATCTGATCCTGCATTGATGAGACTGCCACTGAGCAGCCATTGAATTACTCCTGCCTACTAACAGGAGACAGACTAAGGAGATGGGTAGTTAGTCCTGCCTTGAGTGTAGGGGACTGGACTAGATTACCTCTTGAGGTCCCTTCCAGTCCTACAATTCTATGATTCTACAACTAAGCCCTTATTGGCAGGTTGATGCCTCATCAGACAGGCCCATTCTTTGCCTGCCACCATTTGTAATCTGTTTCTTGAGTGTAAGGGAGTGGACTCACCAGGAGCTTGAGACTCTCCACCTACCACAGGTGCATTAACCTTACTCATACCCACCCATAGGGACAGTTTCTGTTCCCTGATCTGGTCCCTATATGCCACTACATCAATATTCAAAGGCTGGAACTGTGCTTCATGGGAGCAGAGGAGAATTGCCTCTTCATATGCACATAATAGGGCCACTCTATATGCTCATAGACTGTCCCCACCATAAATACTAATACAGGGGCAGTGCTGGGAATTTAAAGGGGTAGGGTCAGAGTGAAGAACACTGCAGGGGATTCTGGGCTGTTCTGGAGCCCTCGAGCAGCCTGCAGGTGACCTTTGGGAGGCTGCTGTAAATTTGAGTAGGCCCTGTGTTCTCTACTTTATGCTGGGGACCACACCAGCCTCTGCAATAGCACACAATTCCAAGGGCAAAAGCTGGCTTTGCTCTCCCTTCCTTTGGGCGGTGCTTTCTGTGCTGCTCCTCATGGATATGCGGCACAGAATTTTAATCATAGGCTGATTACAGTTGGGCTGGACCACAACAACTTTGCAGTCCCTTATGTGGTGCAAGGACTTATAGGATTATAGCCAACATAATTACATGATGTCAGTTTGCCTTTCAGGAGCCACTTTAGGCTCTGGCAAAAATTTCAATAAAGTTTGTTTTCATTCAAATCAAACTTTATCTTATTGTAGCAGATGTAGAGTTCTGTGTTGTTAGACGTGACATAATAATCCGATTACACCTCTGAATTTTGTGATGCTCGTAAAACCTCTATATGCTACCAGAATCTGAGATCAAGAGATGGACTATGTTAATCCATGTTCCACAAGCTGATGCTGATAAGTCAAGGGGGGGGAGGGTATTCATCCAACAAAATAAACCTAATAAAAAATCATGTTCTTTTCATTCCTCTGACTTCTGCTATTCATGATGATCCTTTCGTCTGTAGTCCAAGAGGAACTCAGCCATAAATTGAAATATCTGAGTGTTTTGCTGCACTACTGAATGTGAGTGTGGATCACAACATGGAATTTCCCCATACTGCAATATGCTCAACTTTTATTCAGTTTCTTTTAAGATACTTTTGAGCTTCATGTGGATATGTCCAGTTAACTGCTTCCCATTAGATAAAACTGATCTATTTACTGTAACTAGCCTGCCCTAACCTTTATAGTCCTTGACTCTGCCTTTAGGAAGCCTCTATGAGGGGAAAGATGAAAGTAAGTGGAGGCAAATTAACCTGCACAAGACATTTTATTTTTAGAAATATAATTTAGAAAGATGACAAACATTTCACTGACAGAGGCATGAATGTCAGCACAGTAGGTTGTCTAAGGAGCAATTATGAATTTCAACTCCATCCTTTCCAAACCTATATTTGAGTGGTGGGCTATCAGAATGCACTACTGTTTTCCTATATTCTGTAGAAGATGTTTTTATAATTGATCTGAGAGGCCTTATATTAAACTGACCTTCATTTGCCCTAGAGCAATCAAATTACATTTTCTAACATGACATAAATTATCCCAGCTCCATTGACTTCAATGGAGCTACAACAGTTTATACAAGTTGAGGATCTGTAGTATATAGTGTTTAGCTAGTTTTATCAGCCATTTTTGGAAACAGTGTGCAATGAAAAGACAAACTAGAGTCCAAGTGATGACGGTATATTTTGTCAAATCAATCATTTGACTGATGAGAAAGAAAGTGAATGGGGAAAATAATTTGGATGAACTGTGGACACATTAAAAAATGTGTGCGGGGAAACAGAAGTTATGGATTTTATGTTCTAGCAGCTCCGAGTATACAGTATTATGACCCTTTTGTTTTTGTTTTTTAAAGGAAGATAATTGCTAAGCAACTGCAGTATTTTTAAGGCACCTTCCAATGAATCTACATAACAAGACAGTAGGGAGTAGATTATTCTGGAGGAGTTTAGTGAGTTTTATAAATGGTTGTATTCTGATGCACTATATTGCACGATATTTTATTTCACTGGTTGAACTGGGGGCAAGAGGGAATGCCACTTTCTTCAATTTAAATGTATTTTATACTGTTTTTCTCTTTAAATTAGTGTTATCTAATAAATACACAGAGTGCTCCCAGGGCACCTGGCCCCTCAGTGCAATCTGGGCCTGCTCTTCTTTGCAGCTCAGGTTTATTGAAGCAAAACTTGTTCAGCTTTATTTTACGCCTGCCCAGCCAAAACCCAAACTGTTCATTGTCTGAAGCCAGTGATACAAAAGGAAGTACCTTCTGGGCAGTGTATACGCTTAGGGATTTTCAGACAACCACGTAACTAGATTGGCTGAACCCTTCTAACCCTAATATTGTGTATACAGGGTGCCTGAAGCACGAATGAGAATGAAAAGAATAAGGACTAATTCTTGCATATTGAAGTGTTTTGCTGTTTGAGTGAATAGCAGTTGTTGCTACTCAGAAATCTTGAATTACTAAAGACTCTAGTTCTCCTGAGGCCCTGATCCTACAATGAGATGAATGTTAGCAGACCCCTGCACCTCTGTGGAGCTCTATGACCTTCAGCAGCCTTCCTGTTTAAATCAGGGCAGACACACACACACACCACCTTCTTACCTACCAACCTAAACTACCATAACAGGATGGGGCTCCATCATTTTCATCAATCGGGGGAGTACTATACCTGCAGGATCACTCATGTTCTGCCTTTCCCTGGCAGCCCCCATATTTCTCTGCAGCACTTACCATCGCTATGGGGATATTGCAGCTCTGTTTGGGGAAACATGAGAGGTTGGAACTCAAGTGAGCCTACAGCCTGAGAAAGCATTGTTCTGAGGCTTGAAGGCAGTAACAGAGGTGGGAAGGATATATGATAATGTAGAGGTATGGAGAAGGAGGGTGGGGGAAAGACATAACAGGGAGGTCTTAAGGATAGATTTGAACTGTGTTGATGGTATTTTGTTTGCTTGCTTAAATTAGTTTCCATTGTACCATCCAAAGAAAAGAAAGAGAGCACAAATTCATCAGCCCTTAGGCAGACCTTGCAGCATGCTCCAAAGTTTGACAAACTGCTGGGCTAAGGAATGGGGGAGTGAATGCGTGTCAGGGATCATTTCTTAAAAAGAGCTGTCACCAGCTTCCCCTCCCCTCCCCCCCCCCCCCCCCCCGTCCCTTTAGACACAGGGAGGAGTTATTAGCTCAGGTAATTTGGAGTTCTTGGGTATCAGACAGACAAAAAGGTATGATTCTAAATTAGCCAGTTTCCAGGACAGTTGGGGGTTCGTAGACTAAAATCAAAACTTTAAATTGCACTTGGAACTGCAGACTTGATCACAGACATAATGTTCTTGTGGGAAACCCTACTACTAAGTGAGGGGGCATTTTGCCCCCAGATGAAATTTCAGAGGGCTTTTTTAGGTGTAGCCCCAGTACAATGCACTGCAGTAATCTAATCTGGAGAGGACAAAAGCATGTAAAACTGATACCCATCCAGCAGAAAAGATCTCAAACTTCTGGCCACCACTGCTTCTAGAGGTCCAGAAAAGATCAAACAAAACCCATAAGTTGTTAACTTGTGTAACTAGAGGTGAGCAATGTGTCTCAGTGAAGGAAAACAATGAAAGTTTCTCATGCAAAGTTCGAACACTGGGGTGGAATTACTCAGCTTTGTTAAATAGTCATGAAGACCTACCATGAAAGGCCATTAAGGGGCCTTTTTTTATCTCCGTCTAATCTAACCAGATAGATTGGTCCCTTCAACAGAGGCTCCCCATATTCAAAATTCAGATTTGGATCCAAAATTATTGGGTGTATGATGCTAGAGTTTTAGTCTAGGCCTATTTCTTCTTTAAAGTACCGTGGAGAGCATATATTGGCCTAATTAGAGAAGTAAGAGTGCAAACCATTTGCAACTTTGGAGGCCATCTGAAACTTACTGATATATGCTCACTTTGAGCCCTTTCATGAATATTTTATTCCATTGCAGGATGCACTGCCTGCAGTGTCTAGGATTGAAACAAAAGAGTTATTACTCACTGCTAAAACTTTAAAGAGTTTTTCACTCTCATTTATAGCATGAAATCATTATGGAGGTGCTTAAGAAGAAGCTGGGGATGATTTTCTTATTACAGGCAGAAAACTTCAAACAGAATATCCTCCATTTATTATCTCCCTAAAATTGTTGTCATAATGCAATTATGCAAATGAAGAGCTGCAATCACACTGAGTATTTTTTTTCCATTTTTGAAGCATATACTTTAGATCAGAGCAGTTAAAAACAAAAACCCCACAAATACACAAACAAAAACCACAATGCCACAACTGAATTCAGGGAGTGTGAAGGAGCAAGAGAAATTCCCATTGGAATTGTTCCCAACATATTGCATAAATGTAAAATCTTTTTTGAAGGGGTGGGATCTTTTTTCTGAGAATGTTAAGCTTGGGGAATAAAGCATTGCTGGGGCAGTCAGCAGCACATCTTCTATCTTGATTTCTGTCTCGTTTTCCCCTTTCAGACCCACCAGCTTTCCCTAGCTTTCTCTCTCTCTCCTCTCACTCTTCCACAAAAGATTTCCAGCAGAGAGCAGCTGGTGCCTCGTTTTGGCTGCTTTCCCCAGACTCTGGGGGCTTTCACTAGAAATCAATGCCTGCTTATATTCCCCTGTTCTGGGTTTTTTATGTGTGGACTGACATGGCCTCAACCATACTGACCCATTCTGCTGAGCTATTTCCATTCAGATGTGCCTCTTTACAAATAGCGGAAATTAGTAGAGGGCCAGTGTCAAACTGCTTGTCACATCTTGTTTTCAGTCTGTTGAAATCAGGTTTATAGTGTCCTATTCAGAATCCTAGACTGCTTTTGAAGCCACACAATGCATTTCAGGAGTTCCATCAGGCGATAAATGTAGAACTCCACATTGCTATTAAAAAATAATCAAATGATTAGTCTTTTGAATTTTCTGAAGTAACTTATTTGCTTGGAATTTGTTGTTTTAATTACACTACGTCACTCATTCCTACGTCTTCATCTTCCTAACATATAAAATCATTCATAGCTGATCTGTCAGTGTTGCAGCTATACCATGTGAATAAGTTCTCCTACTGATTTAGCAGCAATGAATGAATGAGTAAGTGAATGAATGAATAATCAGAGGATTGATAGAATGAAGTGTCACCCTGAGATGCCAGTATTCCCCTTGGCCTCTAGGGGCTGCTTCTGTAAAATATTGTTTTGTTTTATATCTAAACCTAAAGAGCAACAGTGGCAGACTCTCAAGTAGATAGACTGTAACTGGATTTACGCTCTTTCGTGCATTATTGTTAAAATTGAGGAGGAAATTCCTTTATGATCCTCTGTTTTCAGACATTTCTAATGTTTAAAAAATGCACTTTTGTAATGACATTTCTCATGATGATTGTTCTGAAGTTTGGTAAAATGTCAGTAGCTTGTTTTTGTCATTTAAGCGTTAAACTTTTTCACTAGTTAAGAAACATGCTCAGATAATTCCATTGTACACCTTGTTTGTAAAAGTTTACATTTGCCATGGACTTTAGACTCGAGGAGAACAAGGACCTTTGACATGTTTGAAGGCATTTGGTTGACCAATAATGAAGTTATTGAAATAACATGCAAATGCACTATATGTGCTTTTTCACTAATTTTTAACAATGTGCTGAGGTGTGCCTATATCTAGAGCTCCACCACTCACCACACTGACATAAAGTCAGCTGCTCCCCTATGCTTGTGAGAATGTTCAAGAGTTACACTCTGAGTGCTTATTTGAATCTCAGAGTGTGTGTTTATTCGAATCCACAATCAATCACACCCTTTTCTTTTTGAACAGCAAAGAAATTAAATGCAAAGAAAACCATGTTAATGCAATGTTGTGGTTGAGGAAGTCAGACGAATCAAACCTTTGGCTCCTAAAATTCTTCTGCAGTTTCCATGGGTTAAAACATTGTTCATTTGGCTTGTTTAGTGTTGCTTTGCACTCTTTAACTGTTGCTGTGTCCCACCTCAGCAATGGATACATGCCTTTCAGTAATGGGTGAAGCGATCCCTATATAAAAGAGCACTAAGGCATCCCTTATCGCATCAGGTAACCAATCCCAAGAACAATGGAGTGGAGTGGTATCTGCACTGACTGCACAGGAGCAAGTTATAGAGACACCAGGAAGGACGCATAATTTATATAAACCAAGTCCTTGCACCCTTCACCAACCCTCTGTCAGTTCTTGTTCTGACTCTGCAGAAATTACTGAAGCTTTAGTAGCTTCAGTAACCTTCCGCCCCCACCCACCAACTCAGGAGACCAAGAAATGAAGCTAGAAAAAGGATTGTTCTTAGGGGTCAGAGAGCAGGGAGACCAGGGAAAGTATTGCTCTGGGGATTGTCCCTATAATGGACCTTTGTCTTTTCTCCAGGATGACAGACCCACTTACTAACCTATAGTGCATAAAGTGTGTACAGTGTAATTGTTTAGGTCCCTTAAAAAGAGGGGATTGACTGCCTCTGAAGTATCACAGAATGGCTAACATTAGGGGCAAATTAACAGACTCAATGGAAAAATGATTTGATTCAGTATGGCATCGCCTTTGTCCTACTTCTTATACCCAGCACTTGAACTTGGGGGTTTCTATGGGCGGACTCAATTAGAGGTCTATCTAGTATATCATTTAAATTAGAGATGGACCTATGCAGTAAAATTTGGTCCATATCAGGATTATGAACCTCCTGAAGTTTGGTGATGTTTAGATCCAATGTTTTGATTCAGGTCTTTCTCCACTTTTAAAGGTGACCTGATCAGGGCCAGCTCTAGCTTTTTTGCTGCTTGGGGCGGCAAAAAAAAAAAGCCGCGGCCGGAGCTGCCGAAGCACACACAAAAAATGGCCCTTGAAATGTGCCGCCCCAGGAATGGCCGGAATGCCGCCCCTTCAGATGTGCCGCCCCAAGCACCTGCTTCCTTTGCTGGTGCCTGGAGCCGACCCTGGACCTGATCAGCAAAGGTTTTTCCTTTAAACTGGGGTTGTGTGCCCCAATTTTATTTTTGGCTCTTTGTGATATAGAAAGGAGGCCTGGAAGCTTTGTTTCTTTTTGTTTTAAACAGAGGACATTTTTTCTTTTTCTTTTCCTTTTAGAAATATCAGGAATGTGAATTCTGGACATCTCAGGATATGCAGGGACTTTTTGGTGGTCTCAGAGAGGTATTCTTTGCGATCTCACTCATTAATTAAAGGGGTCTGGATATTGAATCTTTAACAGAGACCTCTTTTCTCCTACATCTTAATTAGCAATTGGAGTTTAATACAGACAGTTTTAAAATTGTTTTAAAGAGTTTAATTAAAAATTATTTCCCCTTTAGAAATAATATGCTCAGCTTGTTTCTTATTTCTTGTGATGTTATAATTTTACTAGTTCTCTAATCACCATAAGGTCTTCCCAGCTAGACAGGTCCTAATTTTTTAATGTAAAACAAGTAGAATTATAATTTTATTTTATTTATCTTTTGACAAAAAAACCTTTCAGACCTTCTTTATTCATCATAAATGACCCCTCTCCCCCCAAAAATGGTCACAAGCCAATTTTCACTTTGCCTCCCAGGCCACCTTTAAGGTCAGGAAAGACTTCTCTGTATCAGTGATGAAAGAGGTGTGAGAAATAAGTCCCTGAAAACATGTGGAGACAAATGACACTTGAAACAACAGCCAACAAATGAAATAGAAATAAAAAAACCAAACAAGTATGTTTCTGGTACTGGAAACAGCCCAAACCCCAAGCCAAACAAATGAGCTCACAAGAAAGACAAACTGAATAGATTTAAGAGATTCAGGAGTTAGACTTTAGAACTATGCTAAGTGTTTTTCCTCAAATAAGGCAAATTACTCAGTTTTTCGCATGTAACAGCAGGTGAGACATTTATGTTACAAGACTAACAGAAGAGAAGGAAGGTACCATTGTATTGTACATAACCAAAGCCTTGTAAATATAAATCTAGCTGTCTCTAATTGTCATGTTGAGTGATATGGGACCAGGCTGGATTTTTACCACTCATTGCATTATAGGTGAGACATCAAGAATCCTAGAATCTCAGGGTTGGAAGGGACCTCAGGAGGTCATCTAGTCCAACCCCCGAGTCAAGGTGTTTTACCTTCCCAATCAATATTGACATAGCCAAACTAAATATTAGCCCCATTGTCTTCAAGTCTGTACTTGAGACCGAAAAAAAGAGAGTCCAAAGGAGGTAGAGGCAGACTAGACTATAGTAGTAGTCTCCATGTATTTGCTCTGAATGAGAGAACAGACATTTTACATAAGGGGAAGAGATACTCAATGATTAGAGCTATAGAAAACCCATACATAGATAATTTGGATTTGCATTTAATAAGCTTCAAAAACATTTTATATATACCCAGCCTCCCACTGCTATTAGTAATAAACTATTTATTAATTTACTCAATAGTAATATCAGCAATGATTTTTACAGGAATTATAATTGAAACTCCACAGTATTTTGCCTGTAAGATGGTTCTCTCTCCCAATACAAGGTCTCCTAATTTGTGATAGATAAATAGGCATCTACAGCTACTGTCAATCAGTGGCGAATGGAGTTCTAATACTATGGAGATGGAGTCCATCCAGGAATAAAAGATATCTGGTCCCTCATCACCAATGCATCCAAGGTAACACAGGATACAATCCTCCCCCAGCTCTCTAGCCACAAACACAGCTGCAAGGAGTTATCTGTGGCTGTTCTTGCAGATTTTCAGACAACCAGCTGGCTCCAACAGCTCTTTTTCAGGGGGCATACCCTGTCAAATATCCATTAAGGATAATTTATATGATTTTTTTCAAATAATTTGTTTGCAAATGTTTTTAGTATTTGATAAACCAGCTAGTCCATAGATGGTCAGATAGTAATAGGAGAATAATTTATTTGACAGGTGTTTTTTCCTATCAGTATTTTTTTCAATATTCAGTCAGGTTTTTTAGATAAGAAATCAGTTTGGGGAGTCCCTTGACAAAGTGATGGTAGAGAATTCAGGAAAGGACTAGCATTTCATATACTCCTCCTCCAAATCTGAGAAGGCATCAGTACTTCAACAAAAATGGTGGTCCTTTTGCCCCTACAACAGTACCAGATACCATAAAATGATACTAATAGTATATAGAGAGACCCTGATACAAAGGAAACAGGAGTGAGATATTCGCAAGATCCCACCATTTCTTCATATCAGAAAAGAATTCACCACAAATATCCCTGAAGTGGATAAGCACCCCATTCTGCCTGGAGATGATCCTCCTTGTTGTATGAATGAGAAAAAACTGGTCACAAACAGGTTCTAGAAATTATGAGAAGACACTGTCACAGAGTTTACTCAGCTGCTCTTAGCTCACTTCAGCTGATCAAGAACACCTTGGAACCCAGGACTACATGTGTTGATTCAATCATCTGATCCAGACAGCTTAAATTGAACCAGGTCCTCATTAAGAGATTCTGGAGGATCTACTTTCCAGTACTTTAATAAGGTAAGAGTCTGCTCTTAAGAAATCAGGTAGAATAAAAACAATTCTGGATATTAAGTATTTTGAGCAAATCCATCATATATGGGAAATTCTGGGTGGAAACTCTGATCTCTAACCTCTCCAACATCCAGCCAGATAACTTTATGATATCCATCTTCCACAAAAATGGATTCTGTACCTGCATCTACTAATCATCGTAGTACTTCCCACCAGAAGCTCATTCTTCCTGCCTAGACATCTGCATTGTTTACCATATCTTTCTGCTAAGTTGGCTACCACCCACAAGTTTCTTCCCAAGGTGCAGGTAGTAATTATTGCTTACTTGCAGATACAGGGAAAGCATCCTTTTCTGGGTGACATCCTTGACATGTCCCACATAAAGATAAACTTCCATTTAGCCATGGATTTGACCCTAATCATAACTGCGAAGCCAGGGTTCTGCACTAACTTCAAGAAGAGCAGTCTGGTGCCATCTCAGACAGTCGCTCATCTGGGAGTGGAAGTTGTAGTGAAGAAAACAGTGAAAGATGTGGCATGACACCCATATTCAAGGAGAGGTTTCTCAAAGATCAGGTAGTGATAGCCCTAATATCTTCCAGTGTAAGCTGCAGGATGAAATCTATCTTTACTTGCTGGGACATGGAGTCAAGCACCAACTATTCCTTTCTGTAAATGCTTTCAAAACCTCTGAGAATCATGCTAACAAAATGATTGAAATCATGTATTCCCATGCACATATAAGCATCAGTCCCAGAACAGTGATAGATTCACTAGCATGGGGGACCCCGGTATGTAGATCAGATTTTCAGATGACTGTTTACCAGGGTGAAGAGGCAATGCAGAGGCTTGGTCTGGAGATGTGAAAAAGAGCAGTTCATTGCCTGCAATTCAGGCCAGTAAATTACATCCATTCCATGATAATCAACATGTCCTACTCACTACAGATGATACAACCATGGTGTCATATTTGATCCAAAAATGGGTCCCAAAGTATTTTGCCACTTCAAGAAACAATTCCACAAGTCCAGAGGGCACTGGAGCACATATTCAAACTGCAAACAATGCAGGTGGAAGGTACTTGAAATACAAATTAAGTGAGAAGTCTCTCCTAACAGAATAATTGGCCCTGAAGATTTCAGTGTAACAGAGGTTGACAAACTGCCTTGAGTAGAGCAAAATCAACTTATTCACCTCTGCAGAGAGCCCCAAGAACAAATATATATCTCCGGGAACCAGCATACAAAGTAGTTGACACATTGTCACAAAAATAATAGCAGTTTGAGCTGTAGTATAGCACTCATTTCCTACTACTACTGTCCTCAGACAAGGTATGCAAAAGGGAAAAAAATGGGCTAAAGTTATTTTGATCATCCCTCACTAGCTGGGGAGATAATAATTTTTGTAGGTGGTTGAAATGAGCAAGTATCCTCCCGTCCAGATTTCCTATCACAAAACAACATCAGGGATCCACACTCCTTGAACGTAGCAGTATAGCTGCTGATTGGAAGTCTATGGCCTCTCACACTTAGTTATATGATAGCAATGATAACAGTATGTAACTCTTATATAGCACTTTTCATCAGTAGACCTCAAAGCCCTCTACAAAGGAGGTCAGGATCATTATCCCCATTGTACAGATGGGGAACCTGAAGCATGTAGAAGTGAAGTAACTTGCTCAAGTCCACCCAGCAGACCAGTGACAGAGCCAGAAATAGAATCCAAGTCTCCTAACTTCCAGGCCAGCGCCTGCCCGACTAGGTCACACTGCTTCCTCTACAATTCCTATAGTCTCTTACTGAAAAAGTAGAAAATATAATAATTTATTTTAACACAGTGCATTAAGTGGAGATGGTGACTGTGATATGTAGTGAGTATATTTTCACTGATTTGAAAGATATCAGTTCTACTGATATTCAGGAAAGAATCACTATTCACTACAGCAATTAAGCACATGCTTAAGTGTTGTCCTGCATGCGCATGAAATTAAGCATGTGCATAGCTGCTTTCCTAATCCAGGAACTATATATATAGAAATAACTCTTAAATAGGTAAAATCTTACACCCCAGTTGAAATATTTTAATTATGCTCACTGTATATGTACAAGAAACCATGAGACTTTTTATTATGGGCTGATATTATAAATAGGTTAAGAATGTATTTCCTTCTCAGGCTAAATGTTCTGCAGTCTTGAAAAATCATCTGTTTGGATTCATGCAGCTTGCTTTGTTTTATTACTGGTACACCTAATCCATTATGGTTGTTGTTAACATGACAAGAGCCAAATACTCAATATTTGTGGGAAATGTTGGGAAAATCTGCAGAAGTCAGCAATGGGGTCTGATTCTTATTTAGTATATCCTCATAGAGCATAAATAATCCTCCTTTTTCCTGTCATGCCCACATACATACAGAATTGAAGAAGCAGCAGCACAGGGGGATTTGAAAACATCAGATATGCTGCTTTTTAAATATCTGTCAAGAGAGATCAGATTTCAAACAGAGAATGGCTTTCCCTAAAGAAATCTGCTTATGAATGTTGTAAAAGCAGCCTTGGAATTTCTAAACCTTCACTGATTTAACATATTTTTCCCCATGAAAGAGAAACCTCCATTTAAGCTTACTATTTCGAGTGCCAGACATGTAGAAGTTAATGGTGAAGGATTTGAAAATATGTTAAATTAGGTGTCTATTTTAAAAGTTGTAATTAACTTGAACCATTAAATCGATGACATCAATAAGTTTTTCAAAAAAACCTATTCCAATTCTCTCTATAGTGCACTGATGTATGGCAAAAAGTGTAGGACGCTTAGAGAGAGTAACTTCAATCAAATTGTTAAAGTTTATATAAAGTTTGAGAAGTTGTTAGGTAGTCCATGCTAAGCATGAGTTTAATACCCAGTTACTTGATCCCGTCTGCCCCATGAAGTTAATGGTAACATTCCACTTGACATCAATAGAAGCGGGATTGTACCTTTCAACCAGAATGTATGTCCAGTCATCTAACCAAAGTAATAAACACCCCAGTAAATTAGAGTTCAACTAATTAATTTTGGTATTGGTGTTTCTGGCGATATTACATACAAGAATGCCTATTAAGATTCTTAGGGTACGTCTATACTTACGTGTCCGGTCGGAGGCGCGGGATCGATGTTCTGGGTTCGATTTATCGCGTCTAGATAAGACGCGATAAATCGAACCAGGAAGTGTTCCGACGTTGACGCTGGTAATCCAGCTCGACGAACGGAGTAGGCGGAGTCGACGGGGGAGCCTGCGCGCCACGTGTGGACCCCGGGTAAGTGCTTTTTCATTCGAACTAAGATAGTTCGACTTCAGCTACGTTATTCACGTAGCTGAAGTCGCGTATCTTAGTTCGAATTATGGGGTTAGTGTAGACCAGCCCTTAGAGTCTAAGTGTCAGCTATGGAGAGTAAACAAACACCGTATCAAACCATATGGAAATGTTGGGAAATCTCTCACTGATGAAAATGACTTATAATCTTGTTCTTTCTTATGGCTCTGGAATTTTAAGCATAGCCCTGGGAAAGGTGCAGTATGAATATGATTCATAGGGTAATCTGTGTGATTTGATATATTTAGAATGTGTAAATTGGTTAGCTGAATTCCTGATTCTTCTTAACATAAGATAATGAACTGAAATTATTTTGGCACATCTTTAGGGTCAATGGTAATTTGCAATGTCAAGAAAATGACTTCAAGGCCAAAAGAATTGACTGGGCATACACCTGTTGCCCTGCAACAACACTCTGTGGGGTACATCAATATTTTCAATATACAAAGTGGTCTAATATGAGCACTAACCGCAACTCAACTGCTGGTTACAGTTCTCTGAGTATGAGGGCTGACTCCCATTTTGACACCACCTAGAGCTGCTGTTAAATTGGACAGTATTAAGTTGCACCACAGATGTGGCATTCTTAATGGACCTTAAACCAGTGAAGGACTGAGGTAGTGGAGCTCTTCTCCACTGTGCTCCCTCCACAGTGCAGCATTCTTCCTATACCTCTGAGGTACAGCCAGACTGGATCTGGCACAGTTACAAAGTAGCAGACAGTTCGCCTCACCAGGGGAATCCTAGGAACTAACAATCAGATTACAGCCCATTTGCACCCAACGGGCTGACCTCATTAGAGAACCTTGCTGATAGGGTTCTGCATATTAACCAATCACAAAAGCACATACTTGTTTTTCTTTTAACACAGGCGTATTAAATGAAGTCAAGGTTTATACAGCATGGTAGAGATCAAACCAACAGCCTAACCAGTTTAAAAACGATTACAGTTGTCACTACTGCTCTTTTCAAGCTCTGCTTCTACACAACAGATTTTGTCTCTGGACAAAATCATTGCAAAAGGTGCAGACAAGAACATTAGTTGCAAGAAAAATACCCTATTACAGTTCCCTGGCTCCTCTACTGAATAACAATCCAGCTGAGTGGACTCTATCTTAGGAAATGTGCATAACATGTGCGATAATTAACCCTTTAGTTACTAAGTAAATATATTATGCAATTCACAAAATACCTGGTAATGAATTTCCGAAATAATTTACATTATTAAACACATCGGCATTCTAAAAAGAACATACAATCTTTGTAAGACTCTCATACACTTAAGAAATGCTGCATAGTCATGTAAGCAGCATAACATGCCATAATTTACTCATCTCATCTGGGAATACTGTTTTGTTGCTTATGCTGATGGTGGCAGTATCTGAGATGAACAAAACATGTTATTTCACATACAGCAATGTTCCACTCTTGGTATCCTGTTTACTGAGTGCTCTAGTCAGCTGCAAAACCAAATTAATTGAGTTATGAGTTTGACAACAGAATGTATTGACCCATCTTTTCAGCCACTGGTTACATTTTGAAAAAGGCTGGATGGTACAGTTCCTTTGCCATCTGTGGCAGCAGTAAGAAAATGTGCAGAGCCATGGTCATAATTCTTACTGACATCCTATATCCTGGCATCTAGTAACAGCTAACAAAGAGGCACCTGCAGATGCTGCTTGAATTTTTTAAGGGCTATGGACTTGAAACTAGCAAGGTGAAAATATAAAAGGCTGCCATCCAAAGTGACTCCATTGTGCAAATTACATTTATTGAAGATAGAAGAAACCATAACATGCCAAACATGTACAAATTTTATCAGCAGCAACATCATCAGGTTTAGTATCCCTAGTGGGCCTTGTTATATCAAGGCTCTGGCAAAGATGAGAAACGAATGAACATCAAATATTTTTCTCTAGTTGAATTCCTTTGAGTAATATTCCTAAGTATTTATCAAATCAAAACAGCATTTTTCAACAACTCCTCTGTGCATAAGAGCATTCCAGCTCAAAAAGTTAGTGTTGATGATGTCAGACCAGATCAACAAAAATAAACAAATCCAACCAAACAAAAATGAATTGTGATTCATAGTTTACAGTATGTTAGTATTTTCCCTGAAATCAGATCTCTATTTTAGTCAGACTTTCAAGGAATTCTACAGTGACAGGAAATACCTATTTTTATATAGTATCAAAGAAGACTATCATATATGCAAATCTATTTCTTTTAATAGTAACATGAACCATGGACACAAGCCTGAGATAGATAGATGCTGTCCATGTTAAATCTTCTTTATCTGGCCTGTTTGTGCATTTCTCAAGCCCGAATACATTTATCATTACAAGCACCCTGTGAGATAGGAAAGGAGGTGGAATGCTTATGAATAGACTTAATTCTACCACTTTTTCCCAGCATACCCATTAAAAATGAAATTCTGGATTGCAATTTAGCATACAGTGTACTGCTTTGGGATTTCATCTAAAAGTTTCCTCTGAAAATGTAAGATACTTCTAGAGGCTGCACAGTAATTTGTACTGGCCCTTGGCTTCACCATTTAAAAACTTGAACTAGGGGAAAAAAGGTTGTTCTCTTTTATGTAAGTCGTATGACTTTCCAATGAAAAACTGCTTGCTTCATATTAATTAGAGATGGAAAAAGAAGGTTTAAGGTATAGCACCATTATTGAGAGTCATCCTATTTCACTGCTGCATATGATCTTGCAAGTTCTGTTTATCTGAATACATACCACTAAGATTTTGGAGAAATTTTACCTGTAATACAGTTCCTTTTAGAACCTGAACACCTCACCACCAGTGAAATCATTTCTGCTTAACTCTCTCTCTAAGAATCATTCATACAGGTAGCTGCTACCCACATGTAATACCCATGCAAGCAAACCATGGATACATATTAGATTTAGACTAGGCTTTGGAGTTCAGGTTCAATCAGGGCCAGGATAGACACTAAAATAGGGTCATATTGAATGGTGCTGAAAACTGAAGAAATATTTCTGAGATCAGGGCTACAAATAGCAGATAATCTCATGACATGAACTCAGTTATCTTGTAATATTTCTGACATGTTGGATTGAAACATTAGGAGAACCATTATTTGTATGGTGTTTTTGGCCGTATCTGAAGTGGAATCAGAAAATGGGGTCTTTTTAGGATCTGACCTATATCCTATTCAAAACTAGGGTGACCAGATGTCCTGATTTTATAGGGACAGTCCCGATATTTGGGGCTTTTTCTTATATAGGCTCCTATTACCCCCCCCAACCCCGTCCCGATTTTTCACATTTGCTGTCTGGTCACCCTATTCAAAACCCAAGGGGTGGGATCAGATGTATAGATTTGGAGGGTCTTCACTCGGCCTATCATTAATATGAACTGATTTGAGTTTAATAAACAAAATATTCTATGTGCCAAAGTGATTGTCTGGGAATGAAGAGGAAGAAGTTCAGTATATCTCCTATTACAACCATAATATTGTATGCACTGTTTTGGAATGAGTCAAAAGGCTCTTTGTAGAAAAAATGCTGCATGTTTGGAAAAAGTGATATCTCAACAAGCTGCATATGGAAAATAACTTAGGGTCATAAAAATAAAATACCAAATGTAGACAAAACAGTCAATTAGTCATTGAGGAAAAAATTCTCCATGAGAAATGATTTAAACTAGTAATTCTTGAAAAATTACAAGACTTGCCTTGATATACAATGTGATATCATACAGTCCAGTTATTTCATGTAACTGTAGATTATTTCAGTGAATCAGATACATTAACCTTGTATTCTAGAAGCTGAAAATGAAACACAGCTACACACACTCAAGCAGTTTGCTGAATGCTGTTTTTTCAGCAAATAGGTTGAGCATATGTATTCTAGGGTAAATATTCCATGTAAAATAAGCATTTTAAGTATAGTCTCTAGTTTGCAGTGTAATTGACAGGAACTGTTTGTTTTCCCAGGCATAAAAAGCCAAACACTTTTAAATCTAAGAGAGATTTCTTCTAGATTATGGAAAAAGACCAATTTAAGGATAGGATTCTTCCTTTGGCACCTCAGCACTGGTGAGTGAGGAGGAGAGGTCTTGTGAAGGGAGGCAAGAAATTTGGCTCAGCCAGCCAAAATTCCTGGGGATGCATGCTAGAATGACACTTCTAGCAGTATCAGAGGGGTAGCCGTGTTAGTCTGGATCTGTAGAAGCGACAAAGGGTCCTGTGGCACCTTATAGACTAAGAGGTATTGAAGCATAAGCTTTCGTGGGTGAATACCCACTTCTTCGGATGCAAGCAGTGGAAATGTCCAGGGGCAGATATAAATGTGCAGGGAAGAGTCAGGCTAGAGATAACGAGGTTAGCTTAATCAGGGAGGGTGAGGCCCTCTTCTAGCAGATGAGGTGTGAACACCAAGGGAGGAGAAACTGCTTTTGTAGTTGGCTAGCCATTCATAGTCTTTGTTTAGTCCTGAGCTGATGGTGTCAAATTTGCACATGAACTGAAGCTCTACAGTTCCTCTTTGGAGTCTGGTCCTGAAGTTTTTTTGCTGCAGGATGGCTACCTTTAAGTCTGCTATTGTGTGTCCAGGGAGGTTGAAGTGTTCTCCTACAGGCTTTTGTATATTGCCATTCCTTATATCTGATTTGTGTTCATTTATCCTTTTGCGTAAGGACTGTCCAGTTTGAGTGATGTACATAGCAGAGGGGCATTGCTGGCACATTATGGCATATATTACATTGGTGGATGTGCAGGTGAATGAACCGGTGATGGTGTGGCTGATCTGGTTAGGTCCTGTGATGGTGTCCCTGGTGTAGATATGTGGGCAAAGTTGGCATCGAGGTTTGTCGCATGGATTGGTTCCTGAGTTAAAGTTATTATGGTGCGGTGTGTAGTTGCTGGTGAGAATATGCTTCAGGTTGGTGGGTTGTCTGTGGGCGAGGACTGGCCTACCTCCCAAGGCCTGTGAAAGTGAGGGATCGTTGTTCAGGATGGGTTGTAGATCACTGATGATCCATTGGAGCGGTTTTAGCTGAGGACTGTAAGTGATGGCCAGAGGAGTTCTGTTGGTTTCTTTCTTCGGTTTGTCTTGCAGCAGGAGGCTTCTGGGTACATGTCTGGCCCTGTTGATCTGTTTTCTTATTTCCTCATGTGGGTAGCGTAGTTTTGAGTATGCTTGGTGAAGATCTTGTAGGTCTCTGTCAGAGGGGTTGGAGCAAATACGGTTGTACCTCAGTGCTTGGCTGTAGACCATGGATCGCGTGTGTGTCCGGGATGGAAGCTGGAGGCATGTAGGTAGGCATGGCGGTCGGTGGGTTTTCGGTATAGGGTGGTGTTAATGTGACCATCGCTTATTTGAAACATGGTGTCTAGGAAGTGTGTCAGAGGTGGCAACATGCTCCTCATTCCTCACCTCACACAGGAGGATGGTTCACAGTTTTAGAGATACAGGCATATAATTCCATTCTCAATCCTTCCCTTTAAGAGCTTGTCTTCATTAGAGGGCTGTGGGTTTTTATTGTTTTGTTTTTTACCTTCACTGATTGATTGCCAATTAACTTGAGGGAGTTAACAGTTTTGTGAAAGTTAGCATGGACACACCCCAGGGTACAAAGATTAGCTCCTTCAGGAATGCAAATAGGGATAACCATTGCATCCTCAATGGCAATCTGTCCCTTTGTAGGAGTGCAATGGATGGGGGTTGCTCCTGGTGCACATTCTGGGCCAGAACCTGGCACCCACAAAAAACAAACACCTATTAGTCTAGGTGCGAGGGAGTACTGTGATTTGCTCTAAACATTCTGCATCTAAACTGAAATACGAAATGACCAGCTACCCGTGCAGTAGGGAGAGCGACCTCCCTACCACCCAATTTCATTGGGTGGTCCCTAGTTCTTCTATTTACTTGTTCTCATAATAGAAGAACTAGGGGCCACCCAATGAAATTAGTGGGCAGCAGGTTTAAAACAAATAAAAGGAAGTTCTTCTTCACACAGCGCACAGTCAACCTGTGGAACTCCTTGCCTGAGGAGGCTGTGAAGGCTAGGACTATAACAGGGTTTAAAAGAGAACTGGATAAATTCATGGAGATGAAGTCCATTAATGGCTATTAACCAGGATGGGTAAGGAATGGTGTCCGTAGCCTCTGTTTGTCAGAGGAGGGTGATGGATGGCAGGAGAGAGATCACTTGATCATTACCTGTTAGGTCCACTCACTCTGGGTCACCTGGCATTGGCCACTGTCAGTGGACAGGATACTGGGCTGGATGGACCTTTGGTCTGACCCAGTACGGCCTTTCTTATGTTCATTATGACCATTGTATACTTATGGGTGCAGTACACAGAAAATCAAATAATATTCCCTTGCTGTTACATAACTACATGCAGCACATCTACAATGCCAAATTCAATGCAAACTTTCCATATAATAGCTAGGTATGGATTTAAAAACAGTTTTGGTGAACATAATTTCCAGTGCCTAATTTTTAATAAAAGAAGCCCGCTGTAAGATCAGTTACCACTATCGCATATGCATATGGGACAAATACATTAATAAAAATATTATTTAGACGCCTAACTGGCCTCCTGCCTGTATGTATATCTGATGTGTCTATACAACAGTGGTAACTGAACATGGAGCTATAGCTGAGCTATTGATTTAGGAGTATGAACTCCTAAAGCACTGTGAACTGCTTGGGCACTCCAGTCTATCTTGCCATCCAAGCAAGCTGGATTCTGTGATAGATGGTCACTTTATACCAACAATCACAATATTCAGGTTACTCCCAGTCCCAAAGGACCAGTCACTTACCCCAGGTCTGCTGTACTCGGATCTCATACCGCAGCCACTGGGAGCTGTGGGGGGCCGTTCCTATGGATGGTCAACATAAACAAAATGTCTCGCTGCCCGCCAGAGGATTACCCCGATGAGCCACGTGTCGAAGGTTCACGACCCCTGCCATAGGGGAAATTTCTTCATAACCCTAGGCAGTTAGTAGTTGGCTTATGTCCTGAATTTATTTTTATATTTTTTCTGTGGCCCTCATCAATGTAGCATTGCACCTTGTCACATAACTTATCCTCATAACACTCCTTTGAGATAATAAATATCATTTTACAGATGTGGAACTGAGGCACAGAAAGATTAAGTGATTTATCAATGACCACAAGGTAAGTTCATGGCAGAACCATCAGGAATGGAATCAGGGGCATCAGGCTAGAGGAATCAGGGGCATCAAGCTAGAGGAATGGAATCAGGGGCATCAGGCTAGAGCCTTAACAACAAAACCATCTTCAGTGAAGCATAAGGCTTTATGTTCTCTATGAAAATGTTCAGCTACCCATTTAATTGTGGACGTTCCTCATTATCTGTGAAAAGATCTGATCATTTATTTAATCTTACTAAACTCTCAGCCAAAAATACATTGTAGCAATGATTTCCTCAGGCTAAAATTAAAACATATCAATATTTAACATATACCAATATTTTAAAATATGGTTCCTAAACTAAGTAGCTGGTTTTTAAAAAGGTACGTGTTTACATTTAAGACATTTGCAGTTTGCTGTTATCATTTCTCACCACCAGTCGTGACATTTTACTGATGCACTGACAAGTACTTAGCAGTCATAGCAGAGTCAACAGAGAGAATCAAATCATAATAAATAGTACATCAATGAAATTCATATATAGAGGTTGAAAACAATTTCAACATAGTGATGGCTTTTGATGAATTGCACTGTTCACATAGGTCAGGGGCTGGTTTTAGACCGAAACTGAAGCCCCCTAGGTTTTGGTTAAATAATGACCTGGCACACAAAGCATACCATGACTGACCCAATAACATTACTGGCCAACTAATTGCAAAAGGCTGCAGCAGATTTAATTCCCGGCCACAAACTGGGATAGGACTCTGAGAAGACAATGAGCTTTGCTTGATATTTTCCTGAACTAAAACCTTTTTCTCTACCAGTGTTGTAAAGTATCTGAATATGACCGAGCTAAGATTTGCATTCAAACCACAACTCTGATTCTTGCATGTTTGCTGTTGCCAGATATGGATGTCATATTAATTCTAAAGACGTTCCATATTTATAAAACATTTGAACAATGCCAAAAAAGGCTGTCCCTATTTTAAATACATCCTTTCTAAAACAAGTCCTCTATTCACTTCCAGCTTGCTACAGTATTACAATAAAATCCCTATTTTCTAACTTTCTAACCATGTATTTTCTAACTTTCATTCTCTCCCATTTTAAATTATTTCAGAAGTCAATTAACAGATGCCATCATAGATTTTTATAGGAGCCTCATGCACATTAAAACATTATCACAGGGTTCTATTTCAGATTGTTTGGACATTACAAATTTGTTACATTAGAGGCTATTTAATTTTTAGTAGTACAGTAGCTTGTGCATCAAGACCACCCTTGCAGAGGCCCCAAATGGCTTTACGCTCTAGTGGACTCATTCTAAAAGTAGCATAATAGGATGAAGCACAGTGGGGAAAATGGTACATAACATAATCCAGCAGTAACTTTGGCAGTACAGAACACTTAAGTCAGTAAGACACAAAATCAAATTGCTACCCAAAAAAACAAAACAAAGGAAAATGTTTTGACTGGAACCGAATTATCGTGCTCGTCTCCTACAGATCACATGATTAGTGTTTCTATAGCAGGATCTTCTCCGTAGGTTTTAATCCACAGTGGGTGGTAAGGTTTATAAGAGGCTACACAAAAGAATACAATTAACGTACCAACCCAGCTGTGGCCATAGTAGTTTCACAGGTTTGAACCCCTCTTCCCCAGCACTAAATGCAAACACAAATTCATGTCTTCCATTCTTACTTTTTAATAAACCCTCAAATATTGCAGACGCAGTACAGTTCACAGCCTGAGAGCACATTAGTCTGTGTATGCCCTTGACCCACTGCCTACCCACCTCCACTACTTGCACATCCTATTCTTTTTTCGCCTCTGAAATCTCAGCATAGGCTCCAAAACTCTGATTCTTGAGAGTGAGCAAGTTGCACTAACGCAAAGTAGGGTAGAGGGAAAAGTTTTTTAAAAAACAGTTGGAAAGTCTTTCTCTGAATCTGTTTTCTTTAGATAAGACAGCTGTAAATATCCCTGCTTTTTATATCTTCTATGGCACTAAAATTGAGTGAAATGTGAGCTTTAAACAATGCAGTCATTATAAACTTCTCTGTCAGCTGCAGTACTTTCCATTCTTGTCAGCTTAGCAATCTTTAGATTTTTGCATTGATTTATTGACCTCACCATTTACCTAGCTATATTTTTTTCTATCTCATATCACAAGTTTTGTGTTCTAGCAGGATAGTGTCAGGTCTTTCTGATTTACTTCATGAATAATTTTTTGACTCTGCGTTTGGCTGGTGAAATAGGTGTTCACATTCACTTCTTTTTCTTCCCTTGTCATAAGTACAATATTATTCATCAAAGGTTCCTGATTGCTAAATACTCTATTTCTGAATCAGTCCTATTTTTTGCATAGTCATTTATTATGAGATATTTATTTCAGAACTCTGTTTATTTTGTTACCCGTTGATGGATGTATCATTGAATACCTAGCTGGAATAATGGTATGTAAGGGCCCAATTTTCAGTCTGGCCTTAAATTGGACCTCCCTTTTTGCACTTGAGTAATTACAGGTGCAATTCAGACTATTCATGCTTCTTACTATATGAATTGTGGGCATAATTAGCTACTTAGCCACATAAATGACAAAATTCTGGGAACAGTGTGGGCAAATACAGAGGTCAGAATTTGAAATCTGCCCAAAGAGTGAAGAAATTAGATAGAAAGGCAAAACAAAAAACCTACAACAACATTATCAACAACAAGAGACTAATTCAACTGAACTTAATTGAAACTACATAACTCAGCTGGAGAGGAAGAATTCCAATTTTGTTTGTTCCATCCACTAAAACTCCTCAGAAAAATATTTAACAGCTTTATCCACACCTGCACTGTTCTAGTTGGCAGTATAATGCACACCATGGCATTTAGGACTTCATAGTGACAGCAGGGGTAGAAATCAGATCCTTCTGCTGCAATAGCATAGGATTCCACTCTGTAGTAGGATTTGTTATGTCATACTTTGAGAAATTCTGATGCCATCCAGTAGAGGGCATTCTTCAATACATTACAATGTCAAGATACAAGCATTACACCGTGTGATGGGGTGTACAAACTCCACTCTGGAAAGAAAAGGGCTAAAGAGCTACTCTGGGCCGAGGTGGCCCTGCCTTACTCGCCTGCAAAGCATGCACTGGCTAGAGGAGTAGTTAACAAGGGGAGCAGAGTAGTTCAGTAGCTGGCAGACAGGGGAGGTGAGCTGACCTACATCCTGAGCTCCTGGAAAGGAGCATTAGAGGAGCTCTTGCTAGCTGAGGCCTGGTGATAGTGATCTTACAAAGCTACCAAAGGAAGGACCTTGGTTCTCTGAAGATTAAAAACTTCATTTTGGAGTTTAATTCTTTACTTTAGCAGGTGGGAAGAGAGGATTGGTAGTAAGTATTCCAAGGAGGTGGCTGCATAGTACTCCACAGTGCTGGTCTTAGCTGTCTACCAGTGGGTCCTGGATCAGAGCCTAATAGAGAGGGTGGGTCTGAGTTCTTCTACCAAACCCTAAAGAGGAAGAAGTATGGAAGTCTCTCCCTGATGCAGGGAATCTAGCTGGGGGAAGACACTCAAGATACGAGGATCTGGACCACATGACCCCCAACCAAAGGGGAAGCCCCGAGTCCCTTGCTTAATCCCCAAGACTGTCCTGTTTTGGACTTTGTATATATTCCCTGAGAGGGTGGACTTGAACATGTGACCTGGTTGGAGGGCTGAGTCCCTGAAAGGACAGTCCACCGCAGAGTGGAGCAGTAGTAAGAAAGGGAAGCATCTGTCAAGAAGAAAACATCCCTTCCTGATCATTACGTGGCACTAGCAGTGATGTTCCATTTAACATATCACTACAACAAATGGTACTCCTGAGGGAATGTATTTCTGCTGAGGGAAAAAAAAAATCTGTGGTGTGCAGAATTTCCCTCTGAGTAAAATGCTCATTGGCTAATCTTCCTCTGATGGTATGATACTGTAACTGAATTTTGGAGGGACCCTTTCACGGAAGTCATATACCACAGTGATATTATTTGGGGTTTTTATGTTCTGCCAGCATCTTACTACTTATACTTTTGAATAACATTGCTTAACTCAGAACTTCAATACAAATAAATTCTAAAACAAAAAGAATAAACCATAAAGGAATAAAAATATATATGGGTTTTGGATGGAAAATAAGAGCTAAACCAAGTATGATTTATTTTGGAACCAGTCATTGTGTAAAGAGTAAAATGTTTTACAAATTCCTTAGATGAATATAACCTAGAATTTGAAAAGCCATCATTCCCAAAACAGCTGTAGAAGATGTAAATTGCAATAGCACATAATCCTTCATTTTTGTCAAACAATTTAAGTTCTTGTCTAAAAACTCAGTCATTTCCATATAACAGCTCTAGATGGCATTGGGTAAACCTCCAAAAGTGTCACATTTTTCCAAAGACAGAGGACAGGCAGAGAGTTAGAATACACAAATATCTGAGCGTTCACAAACCTTAGAAACATGTATCATTGCAAGCAAAACACAACACCATATGGAGTGCTATTAATGCAGCATCCTAGAATCAGAATCTCACAGGGTGGCTTATTATGGGGGTTATTTTGGGGAGGAATATATTTGGAAAATACTTTTTGTTTAGCTAAAAATATTTTTGATAACAGGAAAAAAAAATCTTCTGCACAAAGAAGAGCCTGAATAAATCTACCAATAGAAACAAAGGCCAAGAGACCCACACAGACTACTTTTTGTCTCACCTATGGCAATGCTGCTATCACTCACCAACTGACCCACAACCCCTTAGACACCATGGAGCTTTCTCTTCATTCTATGTGGAACTTCTTAGCCGCCTTCTGCAGTGGAAATGCAGTGATTCTGCTGCACTGAGGACCTTCTTGGGGGTTCTGAGATTTTATCCTCAAGGAATTGATAATATCTTACAGTCAGAACTTATCATCGCCCCAGTGGTAACACTTATTTCAGGGAAACTGCAAAAAAAATGCCATGAACATTCACTCACCTTAAAAATGAAATTGTTTTTTACATGCCCACATCCCTTTTGTGTTCACTTTCCACAAACATTTATGTAAATGATCTGCTTGACCAAGTGATCATGGAAAATAGAGTTTAGCTTCCCAGTTGGCAAATTGGCAGCACCAGTGTTTTCTATATGAAAATTATCTTTTGCAACAGTTAATTGCATTCCTATGCCTTCTCTTAAAAACTATGTGCAACACCTACATCCCTTTATTAGGAATCATAGTCTGTCTTCTGTCCTTTTCTATCCACAAACTAATATAATAGACTATCTGTATAAATAAACTTTTAAAAATATATAATATTAAGCACAACTCATGATCTGTCACTACTGTAATGCTTATCCTCTAATATCTAGTATTTATTGTAATCTCTTTGCTGTGTCATTTCTAATTTAGGACCAGGTTCTGATACACTTATTCTTCATGAAGTCCCACTGAAGTCTATGAATGTACATTGGGAGTAACATTTACACCCTTTAAACTGTATGGCTCTTGGGGCAAAGACCTGCACAAATAAGCTTCTTTATGGAGTTGTTCCATGGAGAGTCAGTACCGTAGTACCTCCTTAGTTAGGTTGCAGCCATCTTCCAAGTTAAATGTCTATTTTAGCCCATTACATCTGAGACTTGGAAAATTGATTTGGCTTGAAAATTGCCAGATTTATCTGGAATGCAAAGAAGTACTGTATGACAATTAGCTTGGAGATAGGGGTTATCTACATTTGCATGGTAATGAACAGTTTTCTCTTCCAAGACTTGTCAAAACAATCAAAGAGGCTAATGAGATTTTGTGAGCCAACTGCTGGACATTCTCCCTTACACAAAACCCTGGGTGACAGTGGATTTTTTTATTAAATGCAAATCAGTATTATTGTAAATATTGGAACAGAAACATAATATAAAACCCATGAGAAATACTGGTGAGGTAACATGAACTGTAGCTACTCAATGGGAAGAAGCACATTGTATTACTGTGCAGGATTTCGAAGGACAATGGTGCCTCTCCACAATAATAGGGTATGTGTTTGGCACAACTTATCTTGAACTATTTACCAATTAAGAGTTGTTCTGCCCCAAAGGGAGACTGGAGAGGCTTTGTGCCATCTCTACACCCCCTTTGGGTACAGATACTGCTGTGCGAGATGATGGATGACTCTTTGCACTCCCCAACACTCTTCATCCACACACAAAGTAATTGCAGTTTGGCCTTTCGTATCCAGTGAAATGGAATGGGATGAAATCTCAAGAGAGGGGTGAGACACACCTTTCCTTGGTAGCATAGATCACGTACCTTGCTCAGGTATAAAGCACGGGGGCACTCTAAGGTGACAATGTGAGAAGTGTCCTGGCAGCCTTCAGAGTAAGATTTTTTTTTTGTTTTCTTCATCTATGCTCACAGTAATGACTTTTGTAACACAGGCTTTGTTCCCATCCAGCAGTGCGTTTCTTCTAGTATCTGACTAGAACTATTACTTTGGGTTTTTTCACCTTTGTTTTCTTTCCTATGCTCATTAAACCCTTCTGGCATTTGAGATACCTGGATTTGGCTATATTAACTAAGCAAGGGCAAGCACTATTGGATCCTTCAGAAAGGGAGAAAATGACTTCCAACCTTAAGGAGGGTGGAAGCAGGAGTGAAGGAATAGTCAAAGGAGAAAGGGTTTGTGACCCTCTTTCCAAATGGTGCTACAAGACAAACTAGTGTGGGCATGGAGACAGCCGACTGGCCTGAAGGATGACAGGGTGTTACATAACAACATGGCCGAATTAGTAAAATATATCTCATCTGCAGCTCTACAATACCACCATTATGATTCATATAGATTCTTTTGTTAGAAAGCAGTGAATTCCATTGCCTCGTTTAGAACACTTGCAATCAAGTGATAAGTTTTTGCTGGCTGTCATACTTCTGCTCTGTTCTTCTTATCTAATTAGCTAAATCAGGTAAATCCATTTGAGTTTGGAGTGAGGCATGTGTATAGTTTAGGACTCAATCACTTTTTTTCCCCCTGTGAACTTTTGTTGATGCTTTAGGCTGTATATGGCTTGTTGGTGCCATTCAATTGCTTTAGGGATAACTTTTTTTTGTATCTTACTTTAAATGTTTATATCTCTCTGACTTGGCCTATCCTTTTTATGGATTAAATGGCATTATAGCATTACATTATCCATTTTAACATGTAATCCAATCTGAAGCAAGATACCTCAGTATCCTGCAGGGTCAGAATCAATATATAACAGAATGATACCACCCAAGGAGGAAGTCTAAGTACACAGTGGGAGCCACAAAAAAATGAATCCTCCAAAATGAAATCTCTGTAGTGATTATAAGGTAGCAAAAAAAGCAAGCAATCTATATGCATCATAAAACTTCCTAATAAAAAGAAAACAAACAGCTAATGTCAGGGAATCTCTAGAGGAGGCATGTTCTGTAGCTCATACTCTAAGCCTTCTTTGGTATTAGCTGCCTTTGTGAATCCATTGTCCTGAACCTTCTACAGTCTTATTTACAGTTATTTATAGAATGCTTTTTTCTTCTGATTTTATTAAAAATCTCTGACTAAGTTTTAATATTCCTGCCCAAGACAGTGCTTCTAGGGTAGCTGCAGTACCTTTGATAATAGAGGTGAATACTTCTTGAACAGTTTTACTGCCGGAGATCGATTAGAACCTGTGAAATGTAGAATACAGACATGAAATGCAGAACATATCAGCTGGCCATGAAGCTACAGAAGAGAGTTTCAGGCGGTGAAGCACTTTTATGTGACACTTATACTTTTAAGATATGCACAAGCTTGATAGTATTTATTTTACTTAAAATCCCAAATTGCACATCACAACAAACTCAAAATTCGGTATGGGCCTGGGCCGCGATAGTTACATGTGGACTCTTCCACATAATTTCAGACAGTTTGACTATCAGATTTTAAGTCAGCTGATCATGAAATTCAGATCCTGGGTTCAGATTTTAAAAAAGCTCCTTCAGTAGTTTGGAATCTTCATAGTCATGGGGTTTTTTTTACACCCATTAAAGTACAAGCACAAATCTCTGCTCCTTTAACTGATGGCTTCAGATAATGACCTGTAAGGATGCAAAAAGCCAAAAGGAAATCATGTACATTTAACATTTGTATTGTTTGGCACAAGACCAAAGTGTTCAGTAACAAAAGAAAGATTATGGAAACATATGGCAAGAGTCAATGGGTATGAACTGGTTTTTAAAAAACATTTTATCAAAATACCTTGGGTAAAAGTTTGCCCAAGATTTATTACTGCTTTGCCTACAATACCTTGAAATGGAAACTGCAAGTACATTGATAAATAGGTTGGAAAAGCTGGTTCATTATTGCTTTTCTGAATGCCTCTGCATTAAAGACAAGCTTAGCTTAAAGAAATTGTGTGTAACTCTCAACATGAAGCTAACTACTAGGACTTGATGAAAAGTTTTCATCAAAACTGTTTTTAACAGATAACTGAGTTTTTAAAACAAACTACATTAATTTTGTACATGAAGTGTCTGCTTTCTGGAGGAAAAAAAACAAAACCCCAAACACCTGAAAAACAAAGTTTGGGAGTTTTATCTAAAACTGACTTTTTATTCTTATTCAGAAATGGTGCTATAGTGCTTCCTGGGAGATGTAATTTGAGTGCCTTATGCTCCTACTCTCCTCGATGGGCTAGGTTTCCCAACCAGACTATATTTCCCAAGATGCCCTGTGGCCAGGAATTCTACATGGGGAGGGCTCTAAATTACTACAGAGAATTCTTTCCCAGGTGTCTGGCTGGTGGGTCTAACTGGTCACCATATTTGGGGGTTGGGAAGGAATTTTCCCCCATGATTTGAGGACTTCAGAAACTCAGCCAGAAACTAGGGGTCAATTACAGAAGTGGGTGGACGAGGTTCTGTGGTTTGCAATGTGCAGGTGGTTAGACTAGATGATCACAATGGTTGCTTCTGACCTTAAATTCTATTAGTCTTTCCTTCCATTGGAGTTGGGCACGTCTCTCCTTTTGTGGGTAGGGGCCTAATTTGATGATCCATTCATGGAGATTAATAAAACTAGAGTGTTTCTGGAATGTTCTGAGGGAGACCTTTTTTTTTTTTTTATTGTGCACTCTATTAATGGGTTGTTAAACTCATTATAGGGTCCTATCAGTACATTGGCACCTAAATATCTTCTTTGTCACTTTGGTTTACAGATAATCTGTGACAACTGAGGTGGGGGGGACATGGCTAGAGCACTCGTAGCAGAATGCTTGTATCTCCTCTAACAGACCATGCCATAAAGAGTTTTGAAATCTTGTTTGAAATCAAGGATATGTGAGAGGAAAAGGATTTCTTCTACAGAATTATCCCTGCTTTAATAGCAAAAATTTCCATACCCAAGCAGAAATCATGATAAGCTAGAACTTCTTCAGGTATTCTCTTTGCATGACTAAACCTTTACATGCACAGCTCTGCTTCTCAGTGAATACAAGAGATCCCATTGCTCTAAAAACAACTTTACATAATTTCTTATCTTTCTAAAGCAATGGAAGAACACAAATGTTGCCAGTATTACACACACAATTTGTTCAAAGAATTTTACTTGTGGTATTCAACCAGCTTTATAGTGGCACAAGTGCTCTTTGTTGAATAAATTAGTCAATGAATGACAGAATATTTATTAAATATTGTATAGAAATAAATTTTTTTGTCCTGGTATTTGACCTGCTGTAAATGTCCTCTGCTCTGTCACAAGCCTCTGGTTATTAAAAACGCATGGCCCTTTCAACACTGATCCTAATAGGTCCTACACCTAAACCTGACCCTGTCCCACTGAAGTCAATTGAAACTTTGCAGTTGACTTCCACGGGAGAATGGACTGGAGGGAGGTTATGGAGGCTTGTGCAACACGATTGCTGTCAAAGCCAGTTCCTGTTGAAAATATTAC
Organism: Chelydra serpentina; assembly: GCA_037349315.1. NCBI lineage: Eukaryota > Metazoa > Chordata > Testudines > Chelydridae > Chelydra > Chelydra serpentina. The sequence goes on from JBAIAC010000042.1 coordinate 39,691,352, forward strand.
CTGGAAAATAAATGAAGGCAGAAGGAAATCAAGATATGCGGCTAATCACTATGTATGTGTTTGTTAGGATTCAACAAATAGGCATGGAAACTTCTGAGGGTATTTTTAAAAAAATTATATAGCAACATTTTATTTGGCTACATTTTCAACCTCTTTGTGTTTACCTTCTGCGAACATTCAAGTACTTGGCTTTACTAGTGGGAACACACACAAAAGTGAATTATATGATCACAATAAGACCTAGTTCAATTCATGAACAGGGAAAAAAGTCACTGAATGTATTATCAATTGCATATTATTTGCTGCACTCTCTGTGAACACACTATCCATTCCTTTCATGTTCTCTGAATGCATTTTACAGTAACTTTATTAACAATTATTCTCATGACGGTCACTGGAAAGAGCATAGGAGTGAATTGTATACAGTGATACTAATGGTGCTTGCTTAAACTTTTGTGAATTAGGCCTGGTCTACACTAGGACTTTATGTCGAATTTAGCAGCGTTAACTCGATTTAACCCTGCACCCATCCACATTACGAAGCTATTTATTTCGACATAAATGGCTCTTTAATTCGATTTCTGTACTCCTCCCCGACGAGGGGAGTAGCGCTAAATTCGACATGGCCATGTCGAATTCGTGTTACTGTGGACGGAATTCGACGCTAATAGCTCTGGGAGCTATCCCACAGTGCACCACTCAGTGGACGCTCTGGACAGCAATCCGAGCTCGGATGCTCTGACCAGCCACTCCAGGAAAAGCCCTGGGAAAATTTGAATTCCTTTTCCTGTCTGGCCAGTTTGAATCTCATTTTCTGTTTGGACATCGTGGCGAGCACAGCAGCACTCGCAATGATGCAGAGCTCTGCAGCCGTGGTGACCATGACATCGCAGAATAGGAAGAGAGCACCAGCTTGGACTGATCGGGAAGTCTTGGACCTGATCGCTGTGTGGGGCGATGAGTCCGTGCTTTCGGAGCTGCGATCCAAAAGACGGAATGCAAAAATTTATGAGAAGATTTCCAAGGCAATGGCGGAGAGAGGATACGTCCGGGATGCAATGCAGTGCCGCATGAAAATCAAGGAGCTGCGACAGGCATACCAAAAAACCAAAGAGTCCAACGGACGCTCCGGATCACAGCCACACACATGCCGTTTTTACGAGGCACTGCATGCTATGCTCGGTGGTGCTGCCACCACTACACCACCAGTGTCCGTGGACTCTGATGACGGGGTCTTATCTACGGCCACATCGTCTGACATTTTCGCAGACGGTGAAGAGGAGGAAGGAGAGGAGGAGGACGAGGCAGTTGACAGCGCTTTAAACGCTGATTTCCCCAACAGCCAGGATCTGTTCATCACCCTCACCGAGCTCCCCTACGAACCCTCCCAAAGCAGCAGCCCAGACCAGGACCCAGGCGAAGGATCGTCAGGTCGGTGTTTTGAATATTTATTTTGAATAGAATAGGCATTGGTTTCTTATCAATGTGTTTTTATTGCTTGCTTTGCAATAGGCGCTTCAGTTTTCAATCTTTTCAAAGGCAACTACTCGAATAGTTTGTCAATATGTATGGGGATAGAGGAGAAATCCCCATCGGAGATCTCCACGAAACTCTCCTGTAGGTACAGTGAAAGCTTTTGCATCAGGTTCCCAGGGAGAGTGGCCTTACTATCTCCTCCATGGTAGGATACTTTTCCGTGCCATGCAAGCTGCAGGTACTCTGGTATCATTGCCTTGCATAGCATGGCGGCATACGGCCCCGGGGTTTGCTTGCATTCACGCAGCATGCGGTCTTTCTCTGTCTCCAAAATCCTCATCAGAGTGATATCAGTCATGGTGCCCTGGTTTGAATGGGTGTTTTTGTTAGTATAGTGATTCCTTGATTTTTCCTTTAAAGAACGACAACCGGCGGTTGGCAGACATGCAGGGGGGTGGTAGCAGTGAGGCTAACCGCAGAAACTTTGCGGATGCGCCGGCAGGGAGAGTTCCCTGAACCGGCCACGCGGAGGGGGTGGGGAGGCTAGGCGAGCCGTTAACACACAGGTGTGCGCAGGCAGGGAGAGCTCCCTGGACCGGCCACGCGGATTGGGTGGGGAAGGTAGGCGAGCAGTTAAACCACGGCGGGTCGCGGGCTGGGAGAGTTCCCGGTACCGGCACCGCGGACGGGGTGTGTGGGGGGGGAAAACGTGTGTGCGAGCCCTTGTAGCCGAGCGGTTTTGCCGGCATCAGGAAATGGCCACCGCTAGGAGCTGTGCTTGAAACATGGGAGTACCGCACTGCTGTGAAGTTAGGTCACAGCAGTCCAAAGGCACTGGCTTACCATGGTCTCCAGGGAGCAGTTTTGCAGTGTCCAGGTCCGCTTGGGTGATCTGAACAGCAGGACCCCTGGCAGTTAATACAAGTACATAATATTCGACCTTGTACTGAGTGCACATGTGATAGATAGTATGCATGGTCTTGTTCACAGGGAAAGAGTATAGGCATTGTTCGGGAAAATGTATCTTTCTGAGGAATTCACTCCCTTTCTCCCATCCCACAGCTGCGAGTGTCTCCCGTCCTACCCGTGGATCACCCTCCCAGAGGCTTGCGCAGATCAGGTGGCGCAAAAAAAAAACCCGGGACGACATGTTTTCGGAACTGATGGTCTGTTCCCGAAATGATGCTGCACAGCGGAGAGAGGACGTCTCAAGGTCCGAGCGAGCAGTCAGCGAACGGGAGCAGAGGGTTGAAGCTCGCGAGGACAGGTGGCGGTTGGAAGATCAGCAGACGACTCAAACGCTGCTTGGACTAATGCGGGAGCAAACTGATATGCTCCGCCGCCTTGTTGACGTTCTGCAGGAACGGAGGATGGAGGAAAGGGCACCTCTGTATGTTCTTTCCAACCGCCCTCCCCTGCCACGAAGTCCACTTTCCCCCTCACCCAAAGTCAGTAGAACGAGGGGAGGCAGGGGCCGAGGAAAAAATCACTCCACCCCTGCAGACTGCTCCAGTAGCAGAAGGCTCTCCTTTCCAAAAATATAGATGGGACCTTGACTTCCCTCCAAACGCACCCCACCCCAGCCCCCGTCCAAGTGTCATCCTAAAATTTTGCTCTCCTTAATAAAAAATTGTGTTCTGAACAGTCCTGATTCCGTGACTGTCTTTCAAAGGGCTGTTGTATTGTGGGGGAGGGGAGGGGTGGTTTGTGATTTGAGACGATAGTCACAGATAACAGGGTGGGAACAGGGGAAAAGGTTCATCAGAAAGTCACACTCACATTGCATTCACTAGGCACAGTTGCCATTCTAGGAGGGGGTTTTCCTATTCTCTATGGGGGGGGCTGTCACTTTCAGGTGGTGGAGGGTGGCTGCAGATCATTGGCGGCAGGCAATAGCCTGCATGACAGATCCATGCAGCAGGGGATCAGTGGCCGCAATCCCCTGCAAAGAAGTTACACAGGCCCCCCCTCACAGACTTCTGAACAGGAGTGGTTGCAGGCTCCGTTGAAACAAGCAGTACACCATTGCGGACTGCTCAGGGAGCAGGAGCCTGTCATTCCCCGAGATGGGAAGTGCCCTTTCCCTCACTCTACCCGCTCCCCAACCGCGGTATTTGTCCCAGTCTCAGCACTTTACTGAGAAATCATTAATAAAGAAGACGGTTTTAATAAACAATGTTTCCTTTATTATACTTTTAAACCGGGGACTGAAGGGGGGGGGAAAGGGTGCTGGTAATTGTAGAGGATAGACAACGGTCACCGGGTAAAGAAACGGGGGCTGGTTCACCTTCAGTTTTAACAAGCGAAACAGTCACCGGTTACCCTGCTCGCTCTGGAATCTAGCTTTCAGAGCTTCCCAGATGTGCAGCGCATCCCGCTGTGATCTTCTAATTGCCCTGGTGTCCAGCTGTGCGTAATCAGCAGCCAGGCGACTGGCCTCAGCCTCCCACCCTACCATAAACGTCTCCCCCTTGCTCTCGCAGAGATTGTGGCGCACACAGCAAGCTGCGATCACAATGGGGATATTTGTTTGGCTGAGATCGGAGCGAGTAAGTAAGCTTCGCCATCTCCCTTTCAGACGGCCAAAGGCACACTCCACCACCATCCTGCACTTGCTCAGCCGGTAGTTGAAGAGCTCCTTTTCAGTGTCCAGGGTGCCCGTGTATGACTTCATGAGCCAGGGCATTAGCGGGTAGGCTGGGTCCCCTAGGATCACTATAGGCATCTTCACATCCCCAACGGTTATTTTGCAGTCCGGGAATAAAATACCTTCCTGCAGCCGTCTGAACAGACCAGAGTTCCTGAACACACGAGCGTCATGAACCTTGCCCGGACATCCAACGTTGATGTTTGTAAAACGTCCTTTATGGTCCACTAGTGCTTGCAGCACCATAGAAAAATAGCCCTTCCGGTTAATGTACTGGCTGCCCTGGTGGGCTGGTCCAAGGATGGGTATGTGTGTCCCATCAATAGCCCCGCCGCAGTTTGGAAATCCCATAGCAGAAAAGCCATCTATGATCACCTGCACGTCTCCAAGGGTCACTACCTTTGAGAGCAGCAGGTCAACGATTGCATGGGCTACCTGCATCACAGCAACCCCCACGGTAGACTTGCCCACTCCAAATTGATTCGTGACTGACCGGTAGCTGTCTGGCGTTGCAAGCTTCCAGAGGGCTATAGCCACTCGCTTCTGGATAGTCAGGGCAGCTCGCATCCGGGTGTCCTGGCGCTTCAGGGCAGAGGATAGCAACTCACAAAGTTCCAGGAAAGTGCCCTTACGCATACGAAAGTTTCTCAGCCACTGGGATTCATCCCAGACCTGCAGCACTATGCGGTCCCACCAGTCAGTGCTTGTTTCCCTGGCCCAGAATCGCCGTTCCACAGGATCAACGTGACCCATTGCCACCATGATGTCTAGGGGCCGGGGTCCCGTGCTTTGCGAGAGGTCTGTGCCCCTCTCAGAGTTCATGTCCTCATGGAGCTTCCGTTGCCTCCTCGCCAGATTTATCTGCATCTGCCTCTGGAAAAGGTGGACGATAAGGCGCGAGGTGTTGACAACGGACAGAACAGCAGCGATAATCGCGGAGGGCTCCATGCTCGCTGTCCTGTGGCGTCCGCGCTGTCAATCACCAGAAAAGGGCGCGATGTAATTTCCCGCCAGCGCTTTCACGTAGGGAGGGCGGGAGTGTGGGTCGAATGACGACAGGTTCCCAAAACCACCCACGACACATTTTTGGCCCCAGAAGGCACTGGGGGCTAGACCCAGAATTCCAATGGGCAGCTGGGACTGCGGGAACTGTGGGATAGCTACCCACAGTGCACCGCTTGCATTGTCGACGCTTGCCCCGTTAGTGTGGACTCACAAACTCGAATTAATGTCCTTGGTGTGGATTCGCACGATCGACTTTGTAAAATCGATTTCACAAGTTCGGTTTAAGATCAATCGAACTATTCCCGTAGTGTAGACATACCCTTAGATTTTTTATTCCATATTATAAGTCAATAGTATCAGTAAAATATTAATACTGAGAAACTAATTTCTTTTCTTGAGGGAGAGGGGGGAACCAGACATGGTGCAAATAGTTCAAGATCTATTCTCCATGCTATGATAGGCATTTTCAGAAAACCATGGTAAGGGAATGCTGTCAGTTCAAAAATCATGGGCCAGATCTTCAGGTAGTAAATTGGCCCAACTCCATTGAAGTCAATGTTAGGCAGGTGAATACTTTTTTGTAGGAGCAGAGCAAACAAGAGTATTGCAAGCAATGTTCCCTCTAATTTTTGACAGGCTGTGCGCGCAAAAAAAAATTTCTATGCAAATTGTTGTGCTTCTGTGCAAATTTTTGTGCACTCGGTGTTCTGCCGTGTGCGTGGGGTTTAGGATTTGTGTGCGCGCGCACAAGTGCACAGCTTAGAGGGAACAGTGATTGCAACATATTCTATATTAGGTGCTAGTCCTGCACCGGCTTATACATTATGCTTAAAGTTAAGCAAGAGCAGCACAATTGGACCTTAAGACTCTTTTAGTTGTTTTAACAAAATCCTATTGATCTACAATTAAAAATTAATAATCTATACCATTCATTTTAGACATTTATAATCTGAATTGCAGAAGTACTGAGAAGCTTTATCTTCCATTGACATTAAGTCCAAAGTAGACCGCAAATATGTCACAAAACTGGGTGATGGAGAAACAAAATGGTTGATGAAATTCAAGATTGCTAAATGCAAAGTAGTACACCTTGGGGGGAAAATAATCCAAAATACACACACACACAAAATGATGGGTTCTAAAGTAGCTATTACCACTCAAGTAAGAGATCTTAGAGTCATCGTGGATAGTTCTCTGAAAACTTCTGCTTGATGCTCAGCAGTGGTCAAAAAGCATAACAGGATGTTAGAAACTACTAGCAAAGAAATAGAAAATAAAACAGAATATAGGATACTATATACATTCTTATGTATACTGTGTCTTGTTCTGGTCACTCCATCTCAAAAAGAATATAGTAGAACTGGAAAAGGATCAGAGAAGGGCATCAAAGATTATAAGGGTTATGGAATGGCTTCCATACAATAACAGACTAAAAAGATTAGGGTTGTTCAGTTTAAAAAAGAGATGGTCGAAGGGAAGCATGATAGAAATATAAAATCATGAATAGTGTGGAAAAAGTGAAATAGAGAAGGGTAATTTACCTTTTCCTACAATACAAAGATCGGGTGTTGCCTAATGAAATTAATAGGCAGCAGGCTTTATAAAAACAAGAGGAAATACTTGTTCACACAATGCACAGTTAACCTGTGGAACTCATTGCCATGGGATACTGTGATGACTGAAAGTGTAACTGGGCTCACAAAAAAATTAGATACGTTCATGGAGGGTAAGTCCATCACTGGCTATTAGCCAAGTTGGCCAGGGGTGTAACCCCATGCTCGGAGTGACCCTAAACCTCTGACTGCCAGAAGCCAGGAGGGGAAGGCAGGGGTGGGTCGCTCTAAAATTGTCCTGTTCTGTACAATGTCTCTGAACCTCTGGTACTGTTCACGGTCAGAGACAGGATACTCGACTAGATGACTCATTGGTCTGACCCATTATGACAGTTCTTATCATAGAATCATAGAAGATTAGGGTTGGAAGAGACATCAGGAGGTCATCTAGTCCAACTTCCTGATCAAATCAGGACCAACACCAACTAAATCATCCCAGCCAGGGCTTTGTCAAGACAGGCCTTAAAAACTTCTAAGGATGAGATTCCATCACCTCCCTAGGTAACCCATTTCAGTGCTTCACCACCCTCCTAGTGAAATAGTGTTTCCTACTATCCAACCTAGATCTCTCCCACTGCAGCCTGAAACCATTGCTTCTTGTTCTGTCATCTGTCACCACTGAGAACAGCCTAGCTCCATCCTCTTTGGAACCCCCCTTCAGGTAGTTGAAGGCTGCTATCAAATCCCCCCTCACTCTTCTCTTCTGCAGACTAAACAAGCCCAGTTCCCTCAGCCTCTCCTCATAAGTCCTCATAAGTCATGTGCCCGAGCCCCCTGAGTCACATCATTTCTGTAGTGGGGGGCCCAAAACTGGACGCAATACTCCAGATGTTGCTTCACCAGTGCCGAACAGAGGGGAATAATCACTTCCCTCAATCTGCTGGCAATGCTTCTACTAATACAGTCCAATATGCCATTGGCCTTCTTGGCAACAAGGGCACACTTCTGACTCATATCCAGCCACTGTAATCCCCAAGTTCTTTTCTGCAGGACTGCTTCTTATCCAGTCGGTATCCAGCCTGTAGTGGTGCATGGGATTCTTCCGTCCTAAGTGCAAGACTCTGCACTTGTCTTTGTTGAACTTCATCAGATTTCTTTTGGCCCAATCCTCCAATTTGTCTAGGTCACTCTGCACCCTACCCTCCAGTTTAGTGTTATCTGCGAACTTGCTGAGGGAGCAATTCATCCCATCTTCCAGATCATTAATAAAGATGTTGAACAAAAACGGCCCCAGGACCGACCCCTGGGGCACTCTGCTTGATACTGGCTGCCAACTAGACATCAAGCCATTGATCACTATCCATTGTGCCCGACAATCTAGCCAGCTTTCTATCCACCTTATAGTCCATTCATCCAATCCATTTTTTAACTTGCTGGCAAGAATACTGAGGGAGACCGTATCAAATGCTTTGCTAAAGTCAAGTTACATCACGTCCACTGCTTTCCCCATATCCACAGAGCCAGTTATCTCATCACAGAAGGCAATGTATGTTCTAATGACATCAATAGGAACTACAGGTTTTAAGAAGAACTTTACAAAACTTTAAACATCTTTAAAATCATGTGCTACTCTCAAGATTAATTATGATTTTTATAGAAAAGTTTCATAATTTTAATAGTGTAAATCTCCACAAATATGTCCATTTTCAAAAGCAACAGTGTATATGGAAAGCGGTCAGATTTGTAGTCAGCACACATCCATGGATATAAAACTATTATTAAATAATAAATCACTAGGAAAAAGTAATTTATATTTGTAATCACTTTACAAAGGCCAAAATATTTATTGTATCACTTTTCTTGTGGTGTTTTCCTCAGATCATCTTATTACCCCTTAAAAGCATCAGTAGCATCTGTTTTATGTAGTGTAATAAGGGTATCTTTATAGCTTTGAGCAGCTTGTTTATTACACTTGCCATGTTTTAATGTAATGCTGTGATCATCCTTTCTTCATACTGTATGTGATGTCACACTGCATACCATAGGTATTCTTGTTATTTATATAACACAATTAAGAAATAGAAGAGAAGTGCCTGTGAGTTTCAAAGTACAATGTCTCTAGCCTCATGGATCCTGGGTTTTGTTATCTTCAGATGTATTTTACTATAATGTCAAGCCTGAAATGGATTTTTCAGAGGGATAACAAATAGTGTGTTTAATTCAAATCTAGAATTCATAGCGTCTATCTTCAATTAATTCTGGAGATGTTAAGATACAAGCTATAATTTTAGGAAAAAAATGCATAGCAAAGGCTGAACAGTGCTATTCACTATATCTATTAAGTATTGTTTTTTTAGTACATGAAGAATCTTGGTATCTATCGCTAGATCTACTCATTCTCATTGTCAAAGAGATAAATACATGATATTTCTATGTATCCAATATGTAAAAGCCCACCCCCTTTCTTTAGATGATGACTTTGGCAGATTCTGGCAAGCATGTTTCTACTTAGAAAGAAATCTGAAGTGAATTGCAGTGAGTTATCATACACTATTTACATTATGCTGTATTGAAATACAAAGTGACCACATATTTTCACACAGGTTCAATTACACTTGAGTACTCTGCCAATTAATGCAATCATATAAGTGGAGAGATGGGTTTTCACAGGCTTTTATCTTTTCTTGCAACTTCATATGGTTATGTGTATCTTATACAGTACATGGCAGATTTTCAAAATCTGGGCCTTTTTGTTATGTTGTTGCTGCTTTTTCACCTGAATAGATTAGCAGTGATCTTTATCTACTGGTTATTTTTATTTTAGCAAAAAGTCTCCATTCCCATTTAACCTATTTGAAATAACTTCCCATCAGATCTGAGCCTGTGCTTTTAATGACAGCTTCCTTGCTTTCAATATATCCTTACTATGTGACATGCAATGAACAAAGACATCCAGCAAGCAAGCAGACATAGCTTTTGAGTTATCTTGTCTTATTTTCTCATCACAAGAAAAAGCTGCTTTTTTTCCCCTTCTCAGTTATGTTACTTGTAAGGAAGATAAGATAGTTCCTAATAGATGTAGTGATAGCTAACAGTGCAGCCATGTAAATATCTGAAGGAAAATGAGACTGAGTCGTAGCAAGAGTCTTGTTTGAAATGACTGCATGGCAAAATTAAGCGTTCCTTAAACTTAAACAGTTAATAGTGTAGGCTTCAGTAAACCTGGAGGTAATGTTGATGCTTCTGTGTCCCTTCCTCTTTATTACTAAGGGCTTGTCTACACTTACCAGGGGATCGATGCATGGTGATCAATGCATCAGAGGTCGATTTAGCGGGTCTAGTGAAGACCCGCTAAATCGACCTCAGATCACTCTCCCGTCGACTCCTGTGCTCCACCTGCACAAGAAGCGCAAGGGACTCGACAGGAGAGCATCTCCCATCGACATTGGGTAGTGTGGACTACGTAGATCTAAGCAGATCTAAGTACGTCGACTTCAGCTACATTATTCACTGATTCAGCAACTACATAGCTGAAGTTGCGTAACTTAGATCAATCGCCCCCTGTAGTGTAGACAAGGCCTACTAAAGAACTTTAGCTTTATAGCTAGAGATATATGGCTGCAGCTGAGTGAAACCACATATCTGTGTTCTCCTTCCAGTTATATGACACACAGCACTAATATCATCATGGTAATTTAAAATGTTTATTCCCATTTAACATTAGCTACAGACATAATTGTCACCCTTTCTAAAGGCTGTCAAGACTCAAAGGAGACACCCAAACATACACACTGAATCTATAGTATGGTGCAGTTTCATTTTATTTAACTGCTCTATGACAGGAAGCTGTGGTTGCCTTTGAAGACTCTTGTGCTTTGCGAAACAGACAAGAGAGATAGATAAAATGAATGGGTTGGGCTGGGAAGTGATTGTAAGCATAAAGCTATTTGAGAGTGCAATGTGGCATCGGAGATTTTGCACACTCCAATATGTGCTATATAAATATCTATCCTGTATCTTCCATGGGTGGATCAGTGGAAAATAAACTAATCTGTCTAGTCTGCCATCAGTCAGAGGTTGGTGGCATGGTTTTCCAGTTCACATTGAAGATTGTTACATGATTCATGGTTTATGAATATGTTTCAAGTGGGATTCTCCAACAGCACTCTCAAGTGACGTATGCATCCCTTTTTATGTCCTTTGAAGTCAGAACATTAAACAAGGGTGACAGCAGATAACTTCCACTTATCTCTTGCAAGATAGGGAGCAAATCTATATTTAGAGCCACTGAACCAAATTAAACTACTGAGGATGGTATCACTTAAACATGATTAATTCAAGAACATAACATTTAGTAAAATACATGTGGGCCAGATTCTTGACTGTGAGTGAGCAGAGCTCAGACACAATGAGGTGGTGGGGAGGACCAGCTGCAGCTTCAACTGCTGCTACTGGTGCTGTCTTTTTTTAAAAAAAATAAAAAAATAAGGTGACCTTTTTTTAAAAAATGAAATATTTTAAAAATTATGTTGACCTTCTTATTACATTTATAAGGGTGTGAAAATTGAATTGGCTTTACCCCATTTTATTTTCAGTAGAGTGGGTAGAAAAATGCTGGGTTTTGTTGATCCATGGAAAATGTGAATAGCAACAACAAAAATCATTTTGGCCTACATTTTTTATGGAAAATTTTGATTTGGGGGGAGAGAAGAGGCAGAAATACAAACACCAACAAAAAATTCAGTCAAATATACAGTATTTTGGGGTGTTTTTTGCGTGATCAGTTTTTGATAAAAAATTAGTTTTTCCACTCAGGTGGGTTTTTTTTGAAAAAGCTTAAATGGAAATTTTTGACCCATGGTAGTTTTCAGTCTGCTAGCTTAATAGCTGTAAGACCATGAATGCATCTGGATAGTTGAATATTCAGTTCTCTCATTTATTTTATACTTATTTTGTTCCAGTTATAATTCCACAACTTTTTCTGAATGACCTGCCTGATATAATACTGAAGAGAGTAACAGAACAGAAAATAACTTCAGTCCCCAACTCTCCAAGTAGTGGGTGCCCTCAGTTCCCTGGAAAGCCATCAGAAAATGAGAGTGCTCAGCAGTTAGAAAGGATTATACCCTTAAAGAAAACTTACTCAGTGCTTACCACAGAGAAAAGATTGTACCTCAAGTAGTTATGAAGATTACAGCATGGAGGCTCTTCAGAAACTTAAGTTCTAAGACTCTCTCGATATTATTGATATGAATATAGACAATTTTGCCAGTGTAAAACTGAGAGCAGCTGAGGTTGAGACTTTAGGCTCCTGTTGGCAGGCAGAGGATAGAGCATTAGACTGGAACTCAGAATATGTGGGTTCTGTTCTGACCTTTTCCAGTGGCCTGAGTGACCTTAGGCAAATCACTTTTCCTCTTTGTGCCTCATTTTCCCCATCTATAATATGGCGATAATGATATGGAACTCCTTTTTAAAGTGTTTAGAGATCTACTGATGGAAAGCACTGGATCACTTATCCTCATAGTACCTAGAAGCCCCAGGAGCAGACCCCAACTTGGTAGTTACTGAACAAACACCAAAAAAGTTTTTATAAAGAGTAAGTATCAGATAAGAGATAACAGATGGATACAGACAGACAGGGGAGTACAAGGAAACAGTGAGACAATACTGGTCAACTTGACAGGCAGTGATCTCAATGCACCAGCAGCCTAACCATTGTCAAGTTTTTCATAGGCATCATGGCAAAGGAAAGTTTTAAGGAGAGATCTGAAAGTGGATAATGAGTGAGTTTTGTGGATGTTTACGTGGAGCTCCTTTCAAGCATGAGGGGCAGCAGGGGAGAAAGCACAAAGGTGCTTATTTGAAAACTTAAGTCGGCAATGGAGACTGGTATCATTGGCTGATCAGAGGCCAGAGTTGACCTTTCAATAGTGAATGAGAGATGATAGGTAGGGTGAGGCTAAGTCATGAAGAACCCTCATAGTGAAGCTAAGTAGCTTATGTTTAGTAAGAGAAGAGGGAGCCATTGAGGGGGAGACAAAGAAAGGGGTAACATGGTTGAAGCTACAGGCTAGGAAAATAATCTTTGCAGCAGCATTCTGAATGGTATAAGAGCATTATTATTCTTATTTATTACTATTTTATTGATGACAATGAGTCTTAATGAGTCTTATCCTTTGACTTTTATCTGCTTTGGATCAGGACCTTCATCCAGTGATCACAGGGCCAGTCTATTGCATCTTATGAAAGACTGCTAAAATATTTTCAGCATCTATAATGGGGGATTATAGAAAACAAGGTCATGCTATGTAAATCTTGTCCTGAAGGACTGCTTTTTTTCCTTTGAAGAATGAATCAGAGACCTTCTTGGGACTTATTTGTTTCTTAAACCTGTCAGTTTTATTTCTGCTCAGTGACTGCTACTTAAAAGATAATTAGGAAAGGTAAGCCCCAGAAATGTGCCTTTAATGTCTGAAACCTTGAAAACCAGCAACCTGATCCTTACAATTGTGAACAATAAACAATGTTATATTTTCTGGCCCAGCTTCAACTTCAACTCCATCCTCCTAAAAAGCAAAAGATCCTCAAGGACATAGTATTTATGTAAAATTGGTTTAATGTTTACCACTTTCATGTTTGCTCTTCTGTTTTAATGGAGACATTTTTCTGCCATACTGGGAAAGAGTTGAGGTTATTGATGGGACTTCACTCCCAGAGGGCATTTTTAAAGCTCTTTTAAAATTTTATTTATTTTAAACCAAGTATTGATGTCTTTGATTATTGGTCAAATTTTGTATGGAACTCATCATTTATATATTTACTGACTCACTTATAATGTACCCATCACTTTGGCATCTGGAGGCATCACAAAGAAACAAGCATTCATTTTCAGTTGTCTATATTGGGAAGCAATATTAACCCTGTCCCTATTAACCATCCACCCACCAAGAAAAGAAAAGCAGGCTTGACAGAAAAGATAAGCGTAACATGTTCCTAATTCTAGCAATCTCAGGATCTGGACGACCCTTTGCTAAAATGAGATTGTTCAGTCTGTGGTGTTTTTACTTTCACTCTCAATTAAATGTTGTGCATTTTGATAGATGGGGGAAACCCTTAGAAATGTATGGCTTTTGGCACCTTTACTAGTGTTGTGTAGATCCTGTCACACTTACTTTTTCGGAGTCAGGTAATACTCAGCATATAGCCTTGTGGACGAGATTAAAAACTCACCATTGAGTAAGCATTAGTGAGATTAGCTGAATATGACCCTTATTTTATGCCATGTCCAATTATTTGTTTTCAACAAATGTTTCATGAGTATTTGTAGCATGTGCACAGTATTTCACTAATGCAATGAACCAGCCCAGCTGTTCTGTGTTCATAATCAGTTGATAGTACAAAAGCTAAGGAATGAAATGTAGTCTTATTAAAGAGTCCCTAAGTAAGCAGCAGGGATACGAGACTATACAGCCATTACTGTCCATTGTGTTAACAATCCATATTTTAAAAAGCCTCTGTGTACTGTCAATGTGTAATTAGGTAAACAATCATCTAAGGAAGTTCATGAAATTACATGAAAGCCTATAACAAACTGTTGTCATCTACTATAGTGAGACCTTTCCTTCAATGCCAATTTTGTTGATGTTTTCTTAAACTGTTTATTTCTTACTTTAAAAAGGGACACAGGGGAATAAGTTAAGCATAGAGTCTCATTTATAACTAACTCTCCCTGATTGTATAGGTTTAAATTAGATCCTTCATGTTAGCATAAAATGCTTGGTTGGTTTTGAAATTCACTTATCAATACCCTTGATATGGAAAATACTTAAGCCTTTCCAGTCACCTGCTACAATTAAGGTTAGTATATACCTTATGTAAAATCTGAATCCAACGTAGGGAAATCCTGATTTCAATCATAAATGAGGACATTCTTAAGAGTATAAGTAGTTGTGCCCAATCCTGAAATATTGTTTTCTGGATCTGAGAGGAAATATTAGTCAAAAGCCAGGAATGAAGGGAGGAAACATATTTTTACCTGTTAAGCCAGGAGAGAAGCACTGCCATATCATTTAATTCAGACTTAACCTGCCACTGACCCAACTTGGAGCTTTCCAACTAAATTGAGTAATAAAAATAATATCCTCTTCAGGCCAATACCACTCTGGAAAAACGTTCCAGTAAAGATTTCTATAGCTACCATTGGCCTAAGATTTGAAGGGCACACAACAAAATGCAGCTTTTCATTCTTGACCTGACTACTGTATGTTCCATTTTTACTTTACTCTTTCATACTCTTTACTCTCAAAGGCCATGACTACTGTCAAAATAATTCAGTCTGAGAGGTAGCCTCCCTGATGTTGCTTATAATGAGTTGTCCCTGTGTATGTTATCAGATGAGATCAGTGTGTTTGGGAGGTTTTGTTTTCTCCTTTCTATATATTAAATGCCAATTGAACTGCACTTTTTTTGGTATTGCAAATAAAGAACTCTTGAATACTACTGAAACACAACTTCCCTCTTTTGTAGAGATGAGAAGCTATATTCTATGTATCTTTGTATTTGTAGAAGGAAGGGTGGGGAGAATTTCTCTTATTCTTAAGAAAGGTGTGATGTTGAGTTTTCACTCTGACCAATGCTATTGTCCAAGAAAGAAAGAAGAGATTAATGTGAGCCACAAAATTCAGATTAAAAATTAGCTAGAGTTTGGGAGACGCTGAGATCTGGGATTGTGATTTGGGTTTATCTCTAAAAAGAAGTTAAATGAGGAGACTTCAAACTTGTGTTTTATGTCAGGTGATAGGAAGGAATAGCACACATCATGACAGGAAGAGAGAGAAGATAGATGAATATGGAGCAGGAAGCAGAAAGTCTACCTTCCCAAAACTGAAATAGGAAGGAAGTGAAATTGAGGGGCAGGAATCTGGTGAAAGGTGAGAGTGACTGCACCACAACTAAGGTGGCGCAGAGTTTGTCTGAGGCTTATCCAGGAAGGACAGCTCTGCTTTATGGTGAGAGTGGGGGGAGAAAGGATGTCAGAAACTGCTGTAAAAAAGGTGCTTGGTGGTCAGCTTTGCAGCAATGACTCAGCCCCCCCACCCCAGGAATGTGAGGTCTGAAGGACATAAAGGTACGAAACCTGGGTGGGGCAAGTCTGGTATGGCAGGGAGCCAACCCTTCCTCAACCTTCCCCCCATTCTCATAGCCCACCTTAACCCTCTTATGAGAGTGGTGGATGGTAAAGTCCAAGCCATGAGTCGGCTGTGAGACCTGGATGGAAACAAAGGGGGGGCTGGTGAAAGCCCCAGAGAACTGATTTGAATAAACATGGATTTTCCTGCACTGTACACTTTATCTGCCGGGTGGTCCCAGATATCTATATAATAAAGTTGCGGCCTGATTAAAATCCATAACAAGTATCTCCTGTTCTTCTTACGGTGTACCCAGACAATAAGCACTGAGGCTCAGTTCTGAAGGCAGAGGAAGACAGTAGTGGGAAGCAAAACTGAAACAGGGAGGGGGTTACATTCTGAACTTACAGTTCCCAAAGTACATATAACACAGTATTGCTAACATTAAAAAATCATGAGTTTGGTTTAAAAATCATGGAAGATTTTTTAAAAACACACTTTGGGTTTTTTATTTGCCTTATGGTTTCTGGGTCTTGAAGGTGCAATAGGGTCACACTTTCAAGAAAGTATCAGAGGGGTAACCGTATTAGTCTGGATCCGACAAAGTGGGTATTCACCCACAAAAGCTTATGTGCCAATACGTCTGTTAGTCTATAAGGTGCCACAGGACTCTTTGTCACTTTCAAGAAAGTTACTTTTTAAAAAAAATGAATATTGACATTCTCTTGTAATCTCCATAAGATGGGGCTTGAAATAAAACATCCAGTCTTATGAGAGCTGGCAACAGTGTGATACAATTCCCACTTTGCAAGGAAAGGATTGACTTATTTAGGTGTGGGGAGGGAGGAAACTTGGTAGAGGACTTAAGGTCTGAGTCGTTAAAGGAAGAGGATTAAAAGACATTTACATGGATAACCTAAGAAAGCTCCTAACTATTCTGTAGCTGAATAACTGCACATAAAATACAGATCTACTTAGACACTGAAATCTATATTCTGACCCATGAGGGTGAGAATCATAGTTCAATTTATGTTTAAAAATTAGACTTTAATTCTAGTTTATGCTTGCCACTTGCTTTTTCTCCAACCAGTAATGTCCAAAATAATAGATGTCAGCCTAATAACAAACTAAACATTCCCTTGATATGTCAGCCATGAAAAACTGGGATCAATATCCTAGTCTTCTTATGTTGAGTACTGTCAGAGGAAAATAAAAACGTAAGAAGGCTAATTTAATTTCTCCTAAAGATATTCTAGAATTTTTATTAATTCCTGTTGCTACAAAAGAGTTAAAAAGAGAGAATGATCCTTGCAGACAACTCATGCAACCTTTGTACATAAAAACTCATCTGGTTCATCTGTCAGGAACCAGAGTGTAAAGTTAAAAGCTCAAAAGGTTTTGTCTTTACTATAAATGCAAAGCAATTTCTGATGCTTTGTAGACATCCAGTTAATCTGTAATTTAGTCAACATTCACTTCTTAACTTTACAGGTTGGGCTGCCTTTAAAGTGATCCATGAATCCATGTTTAAACAAACTTTAAATGCTGTACATCTGCATTCTAATCTAAAGCAGCCTTAAATACAGCAGTTGGCAACAAGCTATAGTTCCCCACATTGCTTGCCAAATAATTCAGTCATTGGTATGTTCAAAGCAGTGGAAGTATTGCTGCTGTGACAATAGAGCGCATGTTGGTTCTTGTCTTCAAGCTGCTTGGTTTACTTGGCAGAGCTGAAGTTTATTTCTTTCATATCTTTTGTTATATTTATTTGACAGTGTCTCATATAGCATGTCCTGTGAGGAACAGTTAAGCAAATGTATTTAGCTTCATAGGCTTGATCAGACAGTCTGTACACTACTAATTTATAGGAAAACTGCATTTGATTTACATTAAGGCTGTGATATGTCAAGAAAAAAATAGTTAGGGTTAACACTCTAACTTCCCCTTTGTGCCTAATTATTGAAAGGTGCATGGTTTCATATGTCTTCCTGTCCTCTTTCTCTCTTCCTTCTTTCCTTGTTTCTTATTTCACCATTTCTTCCCATCCTGGGTGAGAGATTTTGAAAATGCCTAAGGGAGTTAGGAGCAAAAGTACTTTTGAAACCAGTGGACTTTTGCTCCCCTATTCTTTTAGGCATTTTGAAAATCTCCCTGCAGATGAGAGGTGGGACATCTTAACCAATGGGACTAGTGCTTCTAAATGACTTCAATAGAACTTGGGCTTTAAATCCCTAAGGTGCTTTTTGAAATCTCCCTCCAATCTATTTTCAGTTCCATTCTTCTCTTCTCCCATATATTTTCTCCTCTTACTCCTCCTCCATCTGCCCTTCTGTCTTTTCCTTCTCCCATCATCAAAGTGATTTTTAAAATGCTTTGCTTGGAGTTATCCTTGATCCACTGCCCCCCCTGCTATGCTGAAATCTGTTCTAGTGAAAGCAGCAGCTCCTCTCAATAGCTAACAGAATGCAAGTCATCTAAAAGCTTGTACCATGTATTTAAAATGGAAATAAGGTAGGAAGCCTTTTCAAACTGATTTGCATTTGTTAAAAGCCATAATGTGCAAATAGGGAGATTTTAGGTTTTATATTTTACCTAAACACTAAAGTGAGTTAAGGTTCACTACAAACTGGGTTTATGTGCATTTGCCACAGAGCAATTTAATCTGATCCATTCCAGTCAGCCTTATTAAATTCTCTTAAACTCTCCAGAGGTAACAAAGTAGTGTCATACTTATCTATTCAATAAGGTTTAGTTGTAAGCCATGCTGGTGTGGTTTTGTTGTATGTTCAGCAATGTCTATTTTAAACATATTGAGCAATCAGTTTAAACTTGTTGTTGTCATAGGGGTTTGAAAATGTAATAAGCAATTACCAGAGTTCATTCCTTTATGTCTTTAATTTTTACTAAGATGTTGTTCAATTTCAGGCCTAAAGCAATCAAACCCTCCAGAATATTTAATTGAATGAGTCCATAACTCAGTCCTGTTCCTCACTGTATTTTTCTCCAGTGATTTATTGGGCTGAATGATACAGTATCTCCACATTAAATGAGTAAAGGGAAAATGCAAATCAGAAGTGTGGCCATAAATATACAGTACTGCAATGCTCATCAAGTCAATGAAGGGGAGACCTCTTCCCCACTTTTGATTATTGTATTGCTCTGCCCTTTGTGTGTGCATGTAGAAGGCAGAGTGGTCCTCCCTACAATTTGTAGTTTCATAAAATGATATTCTCCACATAGCACATAGGATAAATGAGGGGCATGTGGAGCTATGAGTGAGTATCCAGAGAATCCAGGCCTGAGTAACTGAATTATTTTTACTTCCTTTTCCATTTCCTCTTCCCAGGTTTCCTTCTTCCCCGTCTCCATCAGTTTGTCTCCAGCATTTTTCTAATTTAGTTTGGGGGTAAAAACAATATGTTATTACATTTTGTTTTCAATTTTCATTATTCATCCAAAAGACCAGCAAAATGACTCAAAATAAGGCTGACTTCTATATTAAATAACTTCATGCACACAGTTACACAACAAGATCAAGGCCATTACCTAATAGAAAGGGGCAGATTCTGATCCCACTTACATATTTTAATGCTGATGTAATTCCATTGATTCTCACCTGTGTAAGTGAGAGAAAAATCAGGTCCATGAATGTTGTAAGAATAGACATGATCAAGATTTTAGGTGTCTGTTTAAAATCAATAACAAGCAACATTGTTTTGCATATGGCATTTTGATTTTTCACAGTCCTATGGACCCCTAATCTTTCCAATGCAGGCTCTTTACTACTGTTACTTTTATTTAATATTTATATAATTATCCCACAAGCGCTTTTGCACTTTCTCTCATCCTGCCCCTTATATGTGAGAGAAGCTCCCACTCAAAATCCGTAAAGCCATCACCTTATCCCCTGGAAAAATTCACCTCTGCATTGGTGCATCCAGAAACTATGTGCCAACAGCTAGTGTCAAACTGGAATACATCAAAACACATTAGGGAACATTTAGTGCCCACCATGGATTGCTGTGTACTAACTTGCTATGTAGACAAGGCCTTAGCCAGTCAGCAGCAGTGATCACAACTAGCTGTTAGCATATAACAGTTTTCTGGATGCAAGTTAGTGTGTGACAACCTTGTGTACTGTAGTTTCACACTCTAGCTTGCCATGTGCTAATTTGGTGTGGAGACAAGCCCTGAGATCACTCTCACTGCTACTCTGTGCCTTCCTTTCCACTTGTCTCATCCACCTGTTATGGCTTGTCTTTTAGACTGTAGGCTCCTTTAGGCAGGGACTGTCACTTATTATATGTTTGTACATGATGGATCCCTGACCTGGTGTAGGCCTCGAGGCACTGCTGCATAAATATTAAATATGATGATTAACAGGACATTACAGGAGAGCCCAGAGTTCTCAAAAAGGATCAGTCATTCTGTACAAGCACATATGGACACAGTCCATGCACTGAAAAGCTGTAAACCACACCAGCAATATAAAGGGGACACATCCCTCACCCATAATAAAATGATTTCCTTGTATCACAAATCTAGTGGAATGGTGTATGTTGTGTGCTGGAGTGGCAGGGGGCATGACCAGGTTACTCTGCACTATGGATAAACTCAGCAGTGTTGATCCACAGGAGGTCATTACAAATCAGCACAATTTAGAGCAGACTTGGTGCTGCTTTAAGAAGTTCTGGGGGTAGGGCCAGAATTCAGGAAATAAAGAAAATAAGAAAGAAAAACTTGTAGCACCTGAGAGACTAACAAATTTATTTCAGCATAAGCTTTCGTGGGTTAATACCCACTTCATCGGATGTATTAACCCACGAAAGCTTATGCTGAAATAAATGTGTTAGTCTCTAAGGTGCTACAAGTTTTTCTTTCTTATTTTCGTTTTGCTGACACAGACTAACACGGCTACTACACTGAAACCAGGAAATAAAGAGGTAGCTTAAAGCCACGTTGGCCCTATGCCTTCCTTTCCTGCACCCAGACTATTATAGAGACCACTTTCCCAGCTCTGCTGATGCAACCTTGTAGCCCAGTTGTAACTCTCTGCTACCTGAAATGTCAAGCAATATTCAGAAAAATTATGATTCAAAGGGATGTTAGCAGAAATGTCAAGGAACATGCTGTGGCTAGAATACTAAATACCCAAAGGAGGCACTCAAGTTTGGCCACACATCTGTATGCAATACATTTTCCTTGTCCCTTGCTCACTGCCCCCAAAATGAGAACAATGACATTCTGATATAAAGGAGAGGAAAACCCCATCTAACCCATCTAAGTATTGCTAATACAAACTGGTAAACATTTGTGTAAGAAAGCAAGCATGTTTGCGCTCCGTTTTCTATCCTTATTTGCAGGCTATTTTGTATTGTTTAAGGAAATGCTCTGCTCTAAACTCCAGATACAGATTACTGTGGGCCATATGAAATTTTGTTGTCCTCATTGACATGGGAATTTAATGTGCAGGCCAGTTTCCACTTGCAAAATCAGTGACAAACAGATTAGGACTCAGTTGTTAAAAGAATGGCCTCCATTTTTGCAGACACCATTTTCATCCATCAAATTTGCAGCCACTGTTGAATTGTGGACATAAATCTGAATACTTGTACATCTAAATAACTGATCGTGGTTGTAATTTGGGTAGTTAGAGACACAAGTGCTCATATTTGCTCCTGCAGTTTATTTTGCAAGTGCAAAAACATGGGTGCAAATTAAAACAATAATAGGGGTTGAGCCTTAAGGCTTCTTGAAAATTTGGTCCATAATGTAAATGTTTTTTTCCCATTTGTTGAACCCTGGCACTTTAAAAGATTAGATTTAATCACTTAAAGCAGTAGTAGAAGAAAAAATGTATTTCAATACAGTTCTTACATCAGTGAAGTACTCAGCGAAAGTACATTTTTAATGTTCAGTTCCGGTGTCTCTTATCAAGGCCCATCAAAGTGCACAAGCTACCAATCTGTTACAGAGTTATATTTTTGCCTTGTATTCTCTGTAGGTCATGTCTGAAAACAAGCTTTCCAAATGGCAGCCAGTGTACTTCCTTGCTTCACTTTCATACCTTCTTTAAAACTTACTGCTCATTTGTTTAGTGTCTGTAAGGAAAAATCTAGAAGGTAGGAGGAAATGGAGCTAAATATGCCAGACACCTGTACCTAGTTAGCATTGTGTGGTGTTTAGATGTTGCTTACAATTATTAGAACTGGGAGCACTGGCTGCTGGGAGTTTGTAAGGACAGGAAACAGGGAGGAGGGAGTTGAGAGGCTGAGAGAGCTACAGAGGGTGCAGCAGCAACTTAGTAAAGAGGTTTCCCTTTTGGAATAAAGACCTGTTGAAGTTGTGAGTACCTTGCATGACTGATACAACACATTGTCTGACTTTTCTATTTCTTGTTTGTCTCTTTTTTTCCCCCTTGGGTTTGGACAGATTTAGGTGAGAGTGTATGGCAACCTTTACATACCCTTGTAAGAAAATCTGAGAGAGAAAAAGACCTCTTACATTCAAGTACCCCTTAAGCATCTTTACTCTTCCATTCGACTTTTATCTTAAATGACATGTTTTTGCTTCTTGGTTTTGTTTTTCTTTTAACTCTGATTTTCAATTTCTAAAAATTAAAATAATGCAGTGGCTGCTTTGCAAACCTTTCTCATATTCATGGTACTTCCATTCACTTCCTACTTTAGTTATTGGCTATAATAGTATACAGGTGAGGGCATGATCTATTAAATGAATAGGTCCTATTACCTTGTGATAATTTTTTGGTGTGTGGCTTAAAATATTAAGTCATATTTGAAAAGGATTTATGTGACGGGGAGCAGAAGGACATTTTTTATTCAACAGATCACATGCTTTTTTTTGTTTAAAAAAAAAAGCCTTGATGGTCTTCGCAGGATTGGTTCGAATTCATTTTCTTTTCCTTTTTTGAAGGCAACCTGTCTAGATTGCTGATGTCTTGGTATTTATTTCCCCACTTATATACTTCTACCTTTGGTATATCTATATTACCCTTGTTGAAATGTGATTCTAGAAGTGTCTCTTTCAACATAACACTTCTGTGAATTATGTCACATGTGTCACAGGATGAGTATTTGCCCTTTATTATTGGCCAGCTTTGTTGATTAGTAATTACATACATTTGGCAAATTACAAAGTATTTTTCAAATAAAATGATTACTTTTAAAAATTTGCCTACCTCTATTAGTCACATGATTTATCCCACATTCTTTTATTAGTGGAGGCTAATCTATAATAAAATAAATATGCCTAGAATTATGTTAGTAAAAAAATCATTTGTGGGAATAGTGCGATAAGTTTGCCCCAGCATCCTCACAGTGCAACGATCAAATGATCAAAAATAATTATTGTTACTGATGTTCACTTTTGTTTTCTAATACCTTCCCAAGTGAAGTAGCATTATTTCACCCAAGAAGGCTTTTTCACATATAATTGAGGACAATAAAACCAGATATCTTCAAAGAGGTTTGTTCTATATCCCGATTGTTTCTTAAAAGTCTGTAAGAGGATATCTATTGTTTCACTGTCCATTGACCTGAGAACCCTATTATTAACTATGCTATGCAATTAACAGATAACCATAGATAGAACTTACTGGGATAAAAATGTGATCAAACTGTATCACAGCAGTGAAATCACAAAATGCAAAATAGATTTGAACAAGAAGCCAATGCTATTCCAAAGTAATGTTAGAGGCAACATCACGTCAAATGAATCCATAATTTACAATATGAAAAGACCACTGGTTCATTCATTTAATCAACTTAAAGAAATACAGTAACAGACATTAACAGCATTGTTGATCATGTGGATTGTAGCTCAGAGACTCCTGCTATTTCCCATTAAAATACATTGGAAAGTTGTAAGTTAATTTATTACTACCCAGTGACCATGATTGTTAACAGTATGTTGGTGACAACCCTTTGCTTCTTCTGCGTTAAAGAAGGGGTGCTTTTCCTTTTAGTTTAAGTTTCAGCATGCAGAATATAGAACTTGCCGTCCTATATTCTGAAAGTGAGACTCTACTTTAGCAGCACTCAAGAAAAAAAAATACTGGTAGATGTCTCTTAATGGCATCTCGGAATATAAATTGAATTAGATATTTAATCAGTGATTCTTACTTGCATATATACAATTGGACTGTGCATCAATCATGGGTGATAGATTCAAGGAGCTCAATATATTTATCATAACAAAGAGAAGGTTAAGGGGTGACTTGATTACTGTCTATAAGTATCTGCATGGGGAACAAATATTTAATAATGGGCTCTTTAGTCTAACAGAGAAAGGTAGAACATAATCCAATTGCTGGACATTAAAGCTAGATACATTCAGACTGGAAATAAGGGGGACATTTTTAACAATGTGAGCAATTAACCATTAGAACAACTTACCCCAGGTCATGGTGGATTCTCTGTTACTGACAATTTTAAAATTAAGATTAGATATTTTCTAAAAGATCTGCTCTAGGAATTATTTTGGGGAAGTTCTATGGCCTGTGTTATACAGGGGGTCAGATTAGATGATCACAGTAGTCCCTTCTGGCCTTGGAATCTATGAATGGTGTCAGATAGTAAATTTATTTCCTGATTCTATGCTATACAAGCTCTTTGGGGAAGGAATTGTCATTTATTATGTGTTTGTACAGTGCACAATGGGGTGTGGGCTGATGACTGGGATGCCTAGGATGTACTGCAGTATGATTATGATAATAAGTAATAATAATACATCTGTCTCCATATGTTGATGGGAATCTTGAAAACTTTTCACATCCCTTTGTTGCATTGAATGAGTATCATCTATTAAGGTGGGCACATTCCACACGATCAAGTTCCGACAATCATGACAAGGAATGGGAACATGGGTATTTGTGAAGTATAGTCTCTCTTATCTTCTGTCCTGCAATGATCTTTTTTTATTATTACTTCATGAGATTCTTTCCATTGTTTGTGTCTCTTGCATAAAAAATTAAAAGATGTGTATACTAGAGCATGCACTCATTGGAATAGATGCTGCTTGATACATGCAGGTGTATGTAACTTCTTATGGGGATGTTATCTCCAGTGCAGAATTGTCTGTATTGTGCTTGTTGCTCAGTCAAAAGGTGACTGTTATTACCCATGTGAGGTACAGCTCACCAATGTGCGTAGGTGTTCAGTCTGGCACTTACTGTTTTTAAACCCTAATTTGAATGGATGAGTTTAAATAGCTAATTTGTGTGAGTAATTGCTCATCGTTGTGAGGGGGGTCACAATCTACTCCTGAGAGACTTGAAATGTGGAGGATGATGGAGGTTGCTCTTTTGTCCTAGCCATTTTGAAAGTCACATTAGAATGCTGTTGCTGTATTTTAATAAGGTTGCCTCTGCCTTTGGTTGGGTCAGACACACCATGATAATGGCCTTTCACACTAGTTTGGAAGGGTCAGTTTCAGCCACAGACGGAACAGGAAAGCATATTGGCAAAGGAAAATGGAATAAATGTTACATTAAAAGTAAACAATTTCAGACATGAAAAAGCAAAGGTTGAGTTCAGGATTTGGACAACGGTTCAGGGTTAATTCTCATAGCGATAGGGAGAGCGGTTCCTCTGCCCAGGATACTTGTATTGTGTCCATACTTACAGTTAATATATTCTGTGATACAAGAAGCTAAAATAAATTCTGATTTAATTTTTAGAAATGGAGAAAGAGCTAAAATACTCCACTGAAGTAAACAGATGAGGATTCTATACACATCTCTGTAACAGATTCTGTCAATATCATAAACATTTGCATGGCTGACTCATTAAGTGTGCCACTTTTCAAATGGCCAGCTTGGGCTATACCTCTCTTTCATGAGTTCAGCGGACCTTTGGCTAATGTCTGTTCTTATCATCAAAACATTGGTCTGACTTCAGTTCAACATATTAAGCGAAACCAACTGTGGCTTAAGTCTTATCTAAAGGAGGCAGAAACTTGACTTTTATTAAGTGTGGTTAAGGATTTAGACTCTTGTGGTAATTTCAAGAACATTACAAGGCTAACAAAATATCAGTGATTTCAGTGAGTTTTTAACCTGCAAATTGCCTCTGCTGTCCTATGAAGTCAGCTCACATCAAGCTGTGCTCATCAGTCCAGAACTCCACTGGTTCAGCCAGGAAATGAAATAGAAGTAGGCCAAATTGTACACATTTTAAATTAAAATGAAATTTTCAATATTCCTGAATCAAAACCTATAGGTGCTGCCCATTTGCCCTCTTCTAAATTCTAGTTTTGGTAAAGAGGCATCTTCTTTGCCCTTCTCAACAAAACTTTCTAATGACACACACACACACACACACACACACACACACACTGTTCTTAAAGCTTTTTAGAGTAAAATAATAACAAAAACAAGAATTATACTTTTCTAAAAACGTTGAAATGAAGATAAGATTTTGGTTTGGTTTGTTTTCCAATGATGCTGAATTACTCTACAGTTCTGCATGGATTAACCTAGCAAAGGATAAGGCTTGACAATAAAAATTCACCACAAGAGGTATATTATTCTAAGCCATCCTCAATATTTTAACCAAGTGGCTTTTAAAATACAATTGCAAGCTTTTGTATGTTTTGCTGATCTTAATTTTTATAGACACATTGATTACTCCCAAACAGGAGTGGTTGGGAGTGGGGAGGGGGGAATTTTAACTCCCTGACAAGGCGCATGCCTAAAAAGCTGAACAAGAAACAAGTAATTCCACAGCTAGAAAGTTATTTGTGTACAGCTAGACAGTGTCATGAGTAGCAGCTGGGGAATTACAATCTGACAATCAGTCTGTAAGAAAATTATTTTGTCTTCATTGCTTTTAGTTATTTTTTTTTCAAAGCTGAAAATAAAGAAATCAAAGATATTCAATGCATCTTTCCTTCAAGACTGAAACAATATTCAGATTTATTTTACTACCTTTGACTACTTTGTGGCTTGGACATATGCTATCTAAAGTAGATTAGGAAGGTAGCTTTGTGTTCTCTGAAGATTGGGGTCTGTAATTCTCACTCTTCTGCTATTGCATAGAAATGTGAGTTGTAACTGGTTTGAAATGCCACATGCATTTCTTCCTGATATTAAAGCAAACTGGCATATTATTCTCTTAAATTTCTTCACTACCTGCTTCTTCATATTGATTTTTAAAGTGCAGTTTTGCTCTGAAAAGGTACTGTTTTTTTTAAAGTCATTATGCAACACCTTCTCTTCTGAATTGAAATTCATACCTGCTTACTTAATTGACATTGTGATGGGGACCAATTTTGGTGGGGGGGCTTTCCAGTCCTGCATACAGCCTCAGAGAAAGAGGGAGGGGATGTTGCCATGGACGGTGGGGTTTTAATTTAGCATCCTCAGGTTCCAGGTCCTGTTGAGCTCAGGGTCCCCAATGGCTAGCTCGGAGGGGCTTGCTGAGCCAGCTTTTTCTGGGTAGAGATGAAGGATAACATGCTCCTCTTCCTCCTGGTCTTCCAGGGTTGCCTCCTCCCTGGTGTCTGCTGCTTCCATGCCCTGGCCCTTATTGCCATCCCATCAGATCATAAGGTTAGCAGGGCTGAATAGGAGGTCAGGCGTCAACTCAATATTAGGAACCCTGGAGAACACCCTGCCTCCACTCTCAAAGAACGGTCATGTTGGAGGACCCCTCCTGGAGTGACTACTGGAGTCTTTTTTACCTTCCAGTAATAGAGTCGCAGGTACTTTTCCCATACTCTGGCCCAGTGCCGGGAATGGATAATGTCCACCTGAGCCAGCTTATCCAAAATTTCCCACTACAAATGTAAGTTTCTGGTGCTGTGGGAGAAGTCATGGATAACAGTGAACTCATTGAGCACCTGGGTGACCAGGCAGCAGCTCTCAGAGTAGGATCCATGTTCATGTGTACTGGTGAAAAGAGTGCAGTGAATAACTGTTCAGAAGGGGTCAGCATAGCTTGCTAGTACTAATGAGAACAGGGAGGACTGGAACCTTTTATAGATTTGAGTAAGTGTCAAGCAGGAAAGGGTCAGTGCATTGTGGGAACAGGGCTGGAGGACTACTGAACTTAGGAAACAGTATGCACCCCTTACTCCATCCATGCTACAAAATGGTACACATGTGGATGGGTGCGGGGGTTCTGGCACAACCACATGCATGGACCCATGCCAAGTCACCACTGTAGACCAAGCCTGAATTGCACCAGCTGTCCATAGGCCCAAGAAGCCAATGCAGTAGCTGGTTATAGAGTGATGTAAGGAAGCCCAAGTCATGTCACCTTTGCAGGAAGCAGGAGGTGTTGGTGTAGAAGATTCTATGTGGCCCATCAGAAAATCTCTCTTATACTGAGTGATCCTTTTGTTACTCATCATCATCATTTCAAATAAAATTTGATGGCTTGAGAGTTTCAATTTTTAAATCTAATTCTCACTAAATACACTACCATTTTAGTGTGTTCTTATAATCTAAGGAATAAGGTGTATATATAACTATAAAGCATATACAGTAAACACCCAGTACCAACAAGGGGTCCTTCAAACATCACAAAACAAAAGTTGGAGATGCTAGAGAGTGTTCATCCACAAAAAAAAGGAATTACAGCCTTCATTTATGCATACTTTAGAGTAATTAGTTAATACATGGAAACCCACTATTGGCCTTGAAATAACACAGAGCTACGGGTACTGCTTACAGCTCCAGTAGAACCTCAGAGTTACGAACACCTCGAGAATGGAGGTTGTTCGTAACTCTGAACAAAACACTGATTCCTCTTTCAAATGTTTACAACTGAACATTGACTTAATACAACTTTGAAACTTTAGTATGCAGAACAAAAACGCTGATTTCCCTTTTATTTTTGTAATAGGTTACATTTAACAGTACTGTGGGGGTTTTTTGTCTCTGCTGCTGCTGCTCTGATTGTGAACTTCCATTTCCAAATGAGGGGTGTGGTTGACTGGTCAATTTGTAACTCTGTTTTGAAACCACTGGTGGGCTGTGCCACCACTGGAAATGCCTAGTGGCTTTGCAACTCCTTAATTTTAAATAGAGATCAATGTCCAGTTCTTAGACTTTAAGGTCAGAAGGGACAATTATGATCGTCTAGTCTGACCTCCTGCACAATGCAGGCCACAGAATCTCACACACCCACTTCTGGAATAAATCCCTAACCTATGTCTGAGCTATTGAAATCCTCAAATCATGGTTTAAAGACTTCAAGGTGCAGAGAATCCTCCAGCAAGTGACCCGTGCCCCATGCTGCAGAGGAAGGAGAAAAAAACCCCAGGGCCTCTGCCAATCTGCCCTGGAGGAAAATTCCTTCCCGACCCCAAATATGGCTAAATCCTTAGCAAGTGGGCAAGACTCACCAGCCAGACACCCAGGAAAGAATTCTCTGTAGTAACTCAAATCCCACCCCATCTAGCATCCCATCACAAGCCATTGGGCATATTTACCGCTAATAGTTAAAGATCAATTAATTGCCAAAATTAGGCTATCTCATCAAACCATCCCCTCCATAAACTTATCAAGCTTAATCTTAAAGCCAGATACGTCTTTTGCCCCCACTGCTTCCCTTAGAAGGCTGTTCCAGAGCTTCACTCCTCTGATGGTTAGACATTTTCATCTAATTTCAAGTCTAAACTTCCTGATGGCCAGTTTATATCCATTTGTTCTTGTGTGGAATTCTGGCCCTGTTGAGTTTTGCTACTGAATTCCATAGGGCCAGGATTTCATCTTTTATATATATATATTTGTGGTGATTCAGTTGTAAGCATGTTGATGCCATAATCAAATAAGCATTGCTTCCATTCAAATTATCTTATAAATGGGAGCATGCAGCATTACTTACAGCCAAATTTTCTATGGTATTTAGGTGCTTAGTGGAAGTGCCTAATTCCCAAGTCTTTTAAGCACCTTAACACCCCTGGAAAATCTTGCCCTTAGATTATAATCAGAAGCCCCAATTCCTATGGAGTAAAACAAAATAAACCAGAACCATTTTTGTTCTAATCTGTTTGCCAATAAAAACCCTGGGAAAAATTGTTCCGATGATATATTTTCTTTTGAGACCTTGTACCTTAATTCTATTTTTGAGAACAAAACTTCTTTCTTAAACCAGAATGGACATTCTCACATTGTCCAAACTGCCTGAAAGCTGGCATTCTCAATGGGAATCCAAAACCACAAAGATGCTTCCTTTATCTCTTTTAAAGAGGCTTTCAATGTCCTGTGGCTTGTTCTTTTCCTTTGAGCGTCTATTCCCTCACCTATATTTTTTAAAGTAGGGATGGGTCATGGTCTGAACCACAGATCCCAGCATATGCAAACTTTGGAAGTATTAAAAGCAAAATTTGGATTCAGTTACAAGTTTTACAAATGAGCCTTATTATAATCTAAAACTCCAGATCTGAACATCCTCAAATAATAGGTAAAGTAACTCCTCATTTAACATTGAAAAATGCAACTTTAAGTGAAACAATGTTAAACAAATCCAATTTTCCCATAAGATTTAATGTAAATGCGGGGGGTTAGGTTCCAAGGCAATTTTTGGGGGGCAGACAAAAGGCATTATATACTGTACTGTGGTTGGGAGGTGCCCCTGGCTTACCCCACACAGGCACAGCCCGCTGCAGGCAAGGACGCTAGGAAGCACCTTTGCAGCAGCAGTGGCAGCTTACCCGGAGAAGAACAGGTGCCGACTTTGCCAGGGGATGCTCCAGGCCCACCTCTTCCCATCCACGCTCCACTCCAGGCCCACCTCTTCCCACCCCCACTTCACCTCCTCTCCGGAGCACGCCGCATCCCCGCACCCTCTCCCCCCACCCAAAAGTCCTAAGTGCCGCCAAACAGCTGTTTGGTGGTGGGGGAAGCGTTGGGAGGGAGGGGGAGGAGGCGGAGAAGAGGAACTTGTGCAATGCTCCCTTGTAAAGTCACTGCTCTTCCACAAAATCTTACAAGCAGTGGACAGAGCAGGCAGCCAAATGACATTATAAGGGAGCATTGCACAACTTTAAACGAGCATGTTCCCTAATTGCGCAGCTACATAACTTTTAAACAATGTTAAGTGGGAGGATGTTAAATGAGAAGATACTGTATTCAAAATAAGGGTCTGGGTCTGAAATTGTGGCTTGGCCTTCTTTCTCAAATTTAATCATCAGCTATAATTGTGTGAAGGAATTTTCTGTTTGGGTGTGTATGTATGCACTTTATAGTGCATCATCAATCATCATGTCACCAGATTCCAGCAAGGTATTTTCAAGAGCACTGGAAGACTTTTGTAACAAAACATAAAACTTCTCTGGTTTGGAATTTCATTAATAAATCATAACTTGTACTCATTTGGCTTAAAGGTTTGTGCAGGTTCAAACATTTCACAATCTAGACCAATGTGCAGGCAAATCTGGCCCTAATTTGGGTATTAGGTAAAGATTTGCACAAGCCCAATTTAAAGAATTCTGGGTCTCTATGCACTATGGAGACTGCCCCATACCCAGCCCCACATGCATCCCAGAAGCCCTGACATACATCTCTCCCCTCTCACTCCATAACCCACCAACAACTTGTTCCCAGTTCCTTACCCACTGCCACTTTCCTGGCTACTCACCTTGCTCAGCGATCCACACCCATCCCAGGTTAGGGTGGCTCCTCCCAGTCCCAGACGTCCCACAGTCACACTGCCCCACACCATTCAGGTTTGACCCTGTTGCTCCTCTGTCATGACAAAGAGTGGGCCAGGCCAAATTTGAGTGCATGTCATTGTGATCTAAGGACACTTAGTTTGGTTTGTCTTTTTTTTTTTTCCTAGTGGCTGGAAGGGTGGGGGCTAAGATGGGATGAGATGGGAGCCCTGTGCAATTGCCACAAATGCACAGTGGTTAGTCTGGGCTTCGGTTTGTACACACAACTTGTATTTATGCATGTAAATCAAGTAGCTAGATCTACATTTGCAGAGCCTGGGTTTTCAATGCACATACAGCTGAGCTTGCACAAAGTGGGCAATTGTCCCTACAAAATGTGCCCTTCAATTTCAACATCTATTGGAATCTTCCTCAGTCAACAGCCTGTTCTGAGAACAACAAAGAAAATGGGTTATGGTCTAACACATCCTATATGATTTTTAAAAAACCCAAAACCAATCACCTATTTTAAATAAAACATTTCTAGGAGCTATTCTTCTATTCTACTATTTCACTGTATGGTGATTCAAATGATTTAAGCCTGAGATTTAGTGTTTGAACTCCTTTTCTTATAAGAAAAAAAATAGATAAAATACATAAAGTCATGCAATTTTAAAAATAATAATGAAGTAAAACATTTACCATCCTTCTAGCTGGTTATCCATCCATACAGCACTTTAAGGTCCTCACTGGAGTCTAGGCTTATGTAGATGCTTTAATCTTGACTAAAATATTTAAAATGTTTGTCACTCTTACGTACTTTACCAATAAAAGTTAACAAATGTTTTAAGACTCATCTGAGATTTTCATTTAAAACAAACTCACTCTTTAAGCACATCTTAGTTGACCTTTCATCTCTATTTTGGGTCACAGGATGCCAATAAGGTACAAACTGTAGTAGTGGGCGATGTGGAGCTGCATTGACACACTGGGAGCTTTTGGAAGCATTGTTCCTCAGGAAGGCATGATGCTTCTTGGAATGCCTAGAAAGTGCAACTGAAGCCCTACCTTCTTAGGAGACCAACTTGTTCTGTTGCCAGGTGTGGAGTGGGGTGAAGACAGGGTCTTCCCTTTGCTAGACTTTAACAAACCTTGTGCTCAGGGGACCACCTGCTTGTGGTGATCCCCTGCATAGGGGGGCTCATTGGTGGAAGGCTGCTTAAGCAACAGCTGGACACCATGGGTATGTTTACACTAAAATTAAAAACCTGTGGCTAGCCTGGATCAGCTGACTCTGCGTTGCAGGGCATGGGTGAAGAAGCTGTTTAATTGCAGTGTAGACATTTGGGCTTGGGCTAGAGTCCAAGCTCTGGGACCCTGTGAAGGGGAAAGGTCCTAGACTCCAGCCTGAGCCTAAATGTCTACAAAACAATTAAACAGCCCCTTGGCATGAGCCATCCTCAGCTGTCACAGACCAGCTGTGGGTGTCTGATTGCAGTTTAGACACATCCCATGTGACCACATAAATTTAATTAAACTTGTTTTAATGAAACCTTTTAGTGTGTGTGAATTTTCTTTTCTCCCAACTGTTCTGATATAATTATTTGTATCTCCCCACTTTGGAACATTACCTCATACAGTCATAATACAGTCATTTATTGCTACTTCAGGTGAGTGACATTTAATCAGATTTTGCCTAACTTACATTGCAGTTGAATATATACCATAGTAGATAGAATTTAAACTAGTTTTTATATCAAGAATGGGATGCTGAAGTAAAAGAGCTTGCTTTCTGACTTATCCAAGTTTTCTCATTGCCCTTCATTGAGTGATTAAAAAGAAAGTAAATCCTTATGTTGCATATATAATATTGCTCACTCTGTCATCCCTATCAGGAACATCACAGATTACTAGAGCTAATTGAAAAATGAAATCCCAGTCCTACAGGAAATTCAATATTTTTGAGATTTGTTTTCTTTTCCCAATGTGGTATAGAAAGTCTAAAAAAAAAAAAATTGAGAACAAAAAGATCCAAAAAAATTGGAAATGAAGAAACATTTTATTTCGGACTGGTTTGAGATTACTCGGCATCCACTTAAGTCATTACAATGCCTTATGGAAGTTGCAGTTCAGATATCTCATGCACCCACTATAAATCAAACTGCTTGGCCAGGGTAAACCACAGTTTCTCCCTTTGGCTGAATTTCTTTGGTGCATCCTGGGAGTTGTAGTCCAACTGGGCAGAGTAAGTGTATGAGACACACAAACCACCATTCCTATAAGGGGCTGCAGCTGCTCAATCAGATTCCCAGATTAATTTGAACTGATCTCAACTGAAATATTTTGATTTGGGTCAACTTGGCTTGAAACAAAATGTTTAGTTTAAATTTTCCCTACAGCAAATTGAAAGAATTACACAAAACCAACATTTTCCTCCAGAAAATTTCAATAAGCCACATTTTCTGTAGAGAAAAATATTAATGTAAAATTCCCAACCAGTTCTACTGATGGACAAATAAAGGTCATGTATAAAGTAATGGACAGTGGTTAGAGTCATCCACAGCCCAATTTTGTAACCCTTACTCTTGTTCATTGTCTCTCACACAAATAGTGCTATTTATCTTACTGGCTTACTGATGTGAATAAAAAGTAGTACTCAACACAATGTTGCAGAATCAGGTCCTCACTGAGTGTGTTACATTGTTATTATAGTCCACAGTACAATGGTTTGTCTGATGACCCAAGCAGTAACCAGACTTTCAGCTGGTTTTCAATGCTATCAGCTATATGCATTTGCAGAAAATGTTTTACCTGGAGCACAGCCATTTTTTCCGGAGTGTGTGTGGCAAGTGTCTTTCTTTACTTGTGGTAGTGGTAATTGTAGTGGAGGTGACCGAAATGCTGATGCCAGGCTAACAATCAGTGTTAGAAATAACACCCTTTTCCCATTTCTAGGCTCAAAGCTAAATCAGCATGTTGCAGAAAGGTATACATTGTTTGGCTGCTATATTTGTCCATATGTTACCATAAAATTAGCTACTCTTTCAGCTTCACTAATTTGATGATTGTGCAAAGATAAGTGCAAAGAAATGCATATTGGAAAACACAATCCCAACTATACATACGAAATGATGGGATCTAAATTAGCTGTTACCATTTGAGAAAGGTCTTCGAGTCATTGTGGATAATTCTCTGAAAACATCCACTCAGTGTGCCCAGCAATAAAAAAAAGCTAGCAATGTTAGTAACCATTAGAAAAGGGAGAGATAAGAGAAAATATCATAATGCCACTATGTAGATCCATAGTATGCCTACATCTTGAATACTATCTACTGTTCTGGTTGCCCCATCTCAAAAAAGATATACTAGAATTGGAAAACGTACAGAGAAAGGCAACAAAAGTGATTAAGAATATGGAACAGCTTCCATATGAGAGAGATTTTAAAAGGCTGAGACTATTCAACTTGGAAAGGAGATGACTAAAGCAGGGTATGGTAGAGATCTATAAAATCATGAATGGTGTGGGGAAAGTGAATAAGGAAGTGTTATTTATACCTTTCATGTAAAACAAGAACCAGAGGTCACATGATGAAATTAATAGGCAACAACCTATTAATTAAAACAACTAAAAGGAAGTATTTCTTCACACAACACACAGTCAACCTGTGGAACTTGTTTCCAGGGGATGTTGTGAAGGCCAAAACTATAACTGGATTCAAAACGGAATTAGATAAGTTCATGGAGGAAAGGTCCATCAATAGCTATTAGCCAAGATGGTCAGGGATGCAACCCCATGCATTGAGTGTCCCTAAGCCTCTGACTGCCAGATGCTGGGACTGGATGACAAAGGATGGATCACTTGATAATTGCCCTATTCTGTTCATGCCCTTTGAAGCATCTGGCATGGGCCACTGTTGGGAGACAGGCTACTGGGCTAGATGGACCATTGGTCTGATGTACTATGGCCGGTCTTATGGTCTTATTCAGATGTTTTTGAAAACTTATGGACATCACTTGAATAAAAGAAAACAAGCAGAATTTAGCTTACAGTGCATACAGTGTAAGATTTGGCTTTCAATCCAGTGAAGTACTCCCTCCTGCTGTCTGTGACTGTAATGAGCAAGAATGGCTGGAAGATTATAATTAACAAGAGGGATGGAGCTGCTGCTGTATATAGTGGAAATAGGATTTTAATCAAATAATTAAAAAAAAAAAAGGCCCAGGAGCTATTCAATATATTTACCTTTACCTCTAATTAGGTTGTTTTCCCACAGTGAATTTTTGAGAAACCAGTATAGTTTTTATTAAAAATCAGTGCTTTTTATTAAAAGATTAAGCAAACAAAATATAAAGCAAAGCAAATATGACACTAATTTACTTCTAATTTCTCTAAACTAATCAAATATAACACAATTCAATGATCAGATTAACAGCACATTTGAAATTGAATCAGTAGATCAAAAGTTCAATGCATCTGGCTCACCAGTTACTACGAGTAGTTAAATCAATGCATAAGGTTAAGACAATAATTACCTTAATACTGTACAGGAAAGTTAAGGAAGAACATATTTCTTTTAATCTAATGTAGGTTAAGAGTCTGCAGTTGACTCTTGCTTTTTTTTAAGGAAGTACAACACTTAGAATGACTTCTTAATAGTTTAGAGCTTCGCAATTTGTTCCACCTTACAATTTCTGTTAGACTCTGTTTACTTAGTTTATTCTCCTTCCCACATTAATACAATGTCTGCATCATTCTGAAACTCTTACAAAGATGCAGAAGTCATGGAATAGCACACTATTAACCAAACTAATTTCTTATTAATTAGATAACTGATTTTGGAGGGGAGGCGGGCTTAGTGTTTAGCCGGAGAAATGGTTAGTGACACACAAAAATACATCTCTAATGGAACGGTGAATTCAGACTGCTCTGAATAAAATGAAATAGCACACTCATGTTTTCTTAGAGTTTCTAACTATTGTGATTAGTCTCAGTTGCAAATTAGTCCTGATGTTGCAAATAATATCATGTTGTTTCACATGCGGAAGGTGGTTGGTTTCTTCTCCCTCTTAGTTATGGGCTTCAGAGTTAAGGTCTTTCATTTCTCCTCTGGATGGCCAGTCCCAAGATTGGCCTTACCATGTAGGGTGACCAGGCAGCAAGTGTGAAAAATTGGGATGGGGGTAGGGGTTAATAGGAGTCTATATAAGAAAAAGACCCAAAAATCAGGACTGTCCCTATAAAATCGGGACATCTGGTCACCCTATTACCATGAGGTGAACTAAGGCGACCACCTCACGTGCCAGACTGTGGGGGTGGGGTGCCACTAGGACCCAGAGTGTAGAAAATTGTGTCTGCTGCTGGTGCATATGTATTCTCTCTGCTCTAGATGCACAGAGATGGTGGAGTGCTGTGCTGGAGGAAGGACGGCACAAGAGACATAACAGGCAGGCAGGAGAAAAGGTGAGAGGGAATAACAGAAAGCAGCAGGAGCAGCAGGAAGAGAGAGGAGGAGGAGCCTCTTATGTACCTCTCTAGCACCCCCAGGAGCCTGGACTGATTAACACCAGCTTCTCAGGGAGCTTCCTGTTTCCTGCTGCTTCCTGAACCCACTTGAGGAGAACAGGCAGTCAACTGAAGTAGTAGGAGCCAGTTAGGCCCTTAAGACGCTGATATCTTTCCTCACTCAGGCTCTGCTACCAGCCTGCTTATTTGTCCCCTTCAGTTGAATGTTGAGAGCCACTATAGCTGGCAAAGAAGAGCAGTCATGAGTGAAAGAAGAAAACGCTCCTCTGGGGCAGCCTTCAGAAAAAGAAAGAAAGCAAAGGAAGCTTTTCTATCTAAGCAGGAAGGAGCTCTCCTGAGATACATAGACACAAATGTTCACGGTGAGCCTTCCGGCCCCAGTGAGGATGTGAGTGGTGAGGAGATGCCTGATATTCCAGTTAGTCAGAGTGCAGGTGACCTGGCAACTACTGCAGCATCCATATCTCATCTCAAATGGCTGTAACCATGCACATTCCTGAAGAAAAGTGTAGATCAGAGAAGAGTGTGGTGGAGGCACAAGAAACAGCTGCTGCTGAGTTTAGCTCCTTAAGTCTAGATGATCCAGAACTGTGAACCCACTTGAGCAGTAGCCCGAGGGACTTCCTTGTACTGCATAGGCCACAGCAAGTGAAAAACTTCATGTTCCCCAAAGACAATGAAAATAGAAGTTTCCATCCAATATATTACTGGTGTAAAATCCCCAATGGTGACAAAGTGGAGAGGCTATGGCTTATGTACTCAAAAACCCAGAATGCTGCATACTGTTTTTGTTGCAAACTCTTCCAGTCTAATCTACCAGCCACATTGGGTTCTACAGGAACAAAGGACTGGAAAAATCTGTCTAGAAATCTGGCATGCCATGAGAAGGCAGCAAATCACCAGAGAGCATTCCATAGGTGGAAAGAGCTTGAGATGAGACTAAGGTTAAAGGCCACCATAGATGATTAGCATCAAGAGAAGATTGCATCAGAGTCTCTTTACTGGCAAAATGTTCTGAAAAGGCTCATTTCCATTGTGAGAATGCTTGCTACCCAAAACCTAGCACTGCATGGCACTTCAGATCAACTGTATGTGCCAAAAAATGGAAACTTCCTTAAAATTGTGGAGCTGATGGCTGAGTTTGATGCTGTACTCCAGGAGCATCTAAGAAGAGTCACCACCCAAGAAATGTACACACACCACTACATTGGAAAAACCATTCCAAATGAGATCATACAGTTATTGGCAACAAAAGTCAAACAGAAGATTGTGGCTGATCTGTAGTCAACAAGATATTTCTCTGTTATTCTCGACTGCACACCTGACATCAGCCATATGGAACAAATGACTTTAATGGTACATTTTGTAACAACAACAGAATCTAGTTAAAATGTCCCTGAAATGGTGACTGTCAGAGAGCATTTTCTAGAGTTTATTGACATTGATGGTACTACAGGAGTTGGTATGACAAATATGCTTCTTAAAAAGCTGGAAGATTTGGGAATTGTGATAGCTGATATCAGAGGTCAGTCAGGGCTACGATAATGGTGCCAACATGAGAGGAAAGAAGAGAGTGCAGAAAGAGATCCAAGAGTTAAACCCTCGAGCTTTTTTTGTCCCATGCAGTTCTCATTCATTGAACTTGGTGGTCAGTGATGCAGCATCAGCTTCTAGTGAGGCTGCTGAATGTTTTAATGTAATTCAAAGCATCTATGTATTTTTCTCCATCAACTCATCGATGGCAAATTTTGAAGCAACATCTGGGAACATCCTCTCTGACACTGAAACCACTGAGTGCCACACGATGGGAAAGTGGAGTGGAGGTGATAAAGCCTATCAAACACCAAATTGGGAAGACAGATGATGCCATAGTTGCTATTATGGAGGATAATGCTATGACAGGAACTGTTCATGGGAGAACAGTGGCAGAGAGAAATGGAATCACCAGAAACAAACATAACTTCAAATTTCTGTGTGGCTTAGTGTTGTGGCATGACATACTGTTTGAAATAAATGTTGTAAGCAAGAGACTCCAAGGTGTTGACCTGGATATATCTGGAGCAATGGAAAACTGGACAAAGCAAAGTCATACCTACAGTCTTACCGGTCAGATGAGGGATTTCAAAACGTTCTGAAGAGTTCACAGAAGTTGGCAGAGGAACTTCACACTGAAGCTATTTTCCCACCCATTCAAGAATACAAGAGTCACCGAAGAAGAAGACATTTTGATTACGAGGCACAGGATAATCCCATAAGAGGCCCGAAACACCAATTCAAAGTTGAATTCTTTAACCAGGTGCTAGATTGTGCAATACAGTCAGTTGAAGAATATTTCATGCAGCTCAAGGAACACAGCAGTATATTTGGGATCTTGTATGATATTCCAAAATTCCTCACTGTACCTGAAGAAGACCTACACTAGCAATGCAGG
Source organism: Chelydra serpentina (assembly GCA_037349315.1). NCBI lineage: Eukaryota > Metazoa > Chordata > Testudines > Chelydridae > Chelydra > Chelydra serpentina. Next base: position 39,730,737 of record JBAIAC010000042.1, read on the forward strand.
GCACTAGAGACAGTGTTGACACATGATGACATGCGCGATATTGATGCGAGTGATTTAGGTGATGAACTGAAAGCCCTTTCAAGATACATTTCAGCAGGATGAACTCCAAAGGCTGTTCTGGAAAATATATGCACAAATAAGACGACCACCCTCTTTCCAAATGCTTTTGTTGCTCTGCACATACTTCTAACACTTCCTGTGACAGTTGCCAGTGGAGAACGCAGCTTCTCCAAGCTGAAGTTAATAAAAACACATCTATGCTCCACAAATGACACAGGAGAGGCTGGTCAGCCTTGCAACCATCTCAATAGAGCATGAACTGGCCCAGACTGTGGACCTTCAGGAAGCAGTTCAAACCTTTGCAACGAAGAAGGCACGGAAAGCACTACTTTGATTATTCAAACAGATAAAAATGCCAGTGTTTACTATGCAGACAAGAAAAGTTACATTTGCTGTTCAGGCATTTGAAAGTTAAGTGTTACTTAAAATTTTGGAACAAGGGATTTTAAGTTGTTAGTTCTCCTTTATTGGGGTAGGTAGCAGAGCAATACCATGAGACGAGCAGAACAGGAAGAAGGCAGAATTGAGACCTTTCAAAGTTTTGGCCCAATCGAGGGGGAATGGGTGCGTCATTTGAGCTCCCTGCCTCAGGTACCAAAATGTTGTGGGCCGGCCCTGGCTAGTCCAGAGAAGAGAGCAAGACACAACTTCAGGTGGTGGTGGTGGGGTGGGGTTGGGGGGGAGGCGGGGGACACTATCACACCAACTTTCCTTCTATGTGGTTAGACTCTTTTGTAGGGCTCAGTGTCCCCTGGATCTGCCTACGAGACCACCTTGTCCAATTAGAAATTCCAGCATGTTGGCTCATCATGGACTAATAATTTGGTATCTCAATCTGAGATGGACATTTTCGTGCAAGATATCCTGCTTACAAAGAGCAGGTTAGAAAGCGATTGGCAACAGACATCAGGCTAATGGAATAACGCTCATTCTCATTGTACTAAATATAATTAATGGCTCATCAATTACCCTTTCACGCACTTCCACTCCTTCCTTATAACAAGTGAAAAGAGAGTCAGGGAAGGACCATGTCCACGGTGAGTGCATGGCTACTTCGGTGCCTTTTCACCTAAAATCAAGATAAAGACATGGAATGTGTCATTATTGCTGTTGTCTTTCCTACTTTTTGATCCTTGAGGTATGTGTCTATTGTAATCAAAACAGCCTGGCATGTTTCAACAAAATTGTAAGAAAATGAACCCAAACATCTCATGTTGAATGCCTCATAAGAAGAGTAATAATGTTTCATAGAAGATTGAAAGTGCTGATGTGATCAGTGACAAGTCAACAGCAGTGTATTGTATTGGAATTTGGAAGAGAATTTTAGTGTCATTAGCAGGGGTACTGTCAGCAAGTGCTCCTCCAAGCAAGTGACAAACCAGAAAATGACTGAATGACAACTATGGGGTTAAAATTGCCATACAATTAGAACCTTTTATCTCGGCACACAATGATGGTTATGTCAGACATTGGCACCTGGGGATTATTCTAGCATTGTGATGAGGAGGAAGGAACAACATGATATGGGGATGTGGGCAGAGACAAAATAGGGGAGGAGAGTGGGTTGTTTGTGAATGAGAACACTGGCTCAGCCACTCAGGGTAGGAAAATCTTTTTTCTCTCTATCTTTTCTTCTTCCCTCATTTTGTGTGTGTGTGTCTCTCTCTCTCTCTCCCTCCTCCTCTTGTCCTTCTCTTTTGCTATATGATTCCCCCTTCACAAAGTTGTTGTCTGTCTCCATGTATGCTCTGCACTATTCCTTAGTACTGCTTTGTTCATGCTAAGAGCAGCAGAATGAAAGTAAAAATATCCCAATCTCTGAAGTGCTCTGTGTAATTGTTTCAGTAGAAGACAGAAAGGGGAAGGAATTGTCTCATTCTGTATCAGTCACATATAATAAAACTTCTTGAAACAGCCCAAGTTAATCTAAAACACAGCAGCTTGTACATTTAAAAACTAAAACTCTACCAAAACTATACACTCCACTGCACATGCAGTTTTCCTTCTGGGGAGAGAGAGAACGAACCACTCATGACAGATGTTAGTCATGTCACTTTGCACTACTGCAAGGCCCTCAGATTCCAGGATTAGGGCAGTATAAGAACCTAAACAAAATAGTGTCTCTGAGGCCATCAGACTGACAGGGCTGTTTTGGGGGCTTCCTACTTTTCCCTCTTTTTCTTTTTCTATCTTAGATAAATATGAAACAAGAATGTACTTCAAAAATTTGCATGGAAGTTAAACATGCTTCCCCTCTGTTCCATCTTCCTCTGCTAGTCTGTTTTTCTGGCCTCACTTAATTCACAGTCACCAAAATAAATCACATTCAAAATCAGAAGCAGGAATCATGATACAGCAATGCTGCTCTAATTGTTGTTACCCTCTGTGTATTTCATCAGCACTTCCATTGCCTCCTGTTCTTAGGAATATTTAAATCCCTCATAGGGTATAACTTCCTCAATTTATTTAGCCCCTCCTCCCCCGCCCCGCACTGGGGCCCTTAACTGGATTAGAGAGCCATATTTAAACAACATTTCAGTTACATTTTGCATGGTTTAGATAAGCAGGTGTGGATGAGCTAGGGTCCATGGGGAAAGCACATTTTAACATGGTTCCGCCTCATCCACAGAAGTTGGTCAGAATCAGTTTAGCTGTAATCATATTTACAGCAGGTTTCTAGGCATATGCCCTGAAAATCCATCATTAACTGATTTTTATCATCTCAAGACACCAGTGAGGTAGGGAAGCATTATCCCTATTTTACAAATGGGGAACTGGGGTGAGATGGAATTGAACCTACACTGCCTGAGTTACATTGTGGCTCTGCAGCCACTAGACCATCCTTCCTCTGTATGGGACCCTTACTCAGCCAACAGTTCAATGCATAAGGAGTCTATGGCACTTCTTAAAGTTAATAACAAATAGAGAACCTACCAGACAACCTAACTGGAACTGGGATGCTTTGTTCACTTAAATTTACCATGCTGGGAAATAGTTTACTGCTGTTCTATGATAAGCCTTATTTAAACAGCTGGGTTTAGAGACTGGACATCATATTACATAATATTTCTATTCAGTACTCATGAGATGTATGAAATTCCTTATTTCCACTCTCCAGTTCCCAGTGAAATCCACAGAAACTTTCCCATCCTTTTTGTAAGGCATGTCCTCCCTTTCATTCCCTGTGGTAAAGGATTTCCCTGCATTCCAGTTGAAGGGGGAAATATTCATCCCAGTTAACATGCTTGAATTTATTCTGCCACTGGCTACTGCCAACATAATATCCCAAACTCTGGATAAATCTTACTAGCACTTATATTTTAAATTGATTATATTTTCTCTTTTTAAGTTCTTCATATTTTCACTATCTCTTACCAAGCTATAAACAGAGTAGTGTGTGAGGGGGGAGATATCATTTGTGGTGTCTATAGCATATTTTTGTTTCAGACATTGCTTCCCTTAGCCTCAGACTTTCAATATATTTTCCCTTTATTTCTTATTCTTTCTCCAACAGCCACATAACAAACTCCTTTAATGCTGAAGCTACAGCCGTCTCACACTGTGACAGACACTTCATTCAGTCGTTGGCGGGTCATTTTGGCCAGACGGGTGCAGCTGTGGAATTAGAACTTTCCAGTTAGTGAGTAATTACATTGGTGAGGGATATGTGACCTCTGGATTCAGACTAAAAGACTAATATATTCCATATATTTCTACAATACCATAACAATCTATAAATGTATTCATTGGTGAAGAGTCCCCTATAGATGATGTCATTTATTTTTCTCCGAATGGCAGGGACAAAAATTCAACAAGAAGCATTCAGCAAGATATTTGGAAGCAGATTTATTTTCTCTTTCTGCACCAATCCCACTGCCATGTTAATAATTTATAAATTTTGTGCTGGTTGTCCTGAATATGTACATAACTATTTCCAGTTAGTGGTAAATGCCTAATCAGCCTTTTCTGTGTGGCTTGCATTGAACTGAAAGTCATAACAGGTTGCAGCTATTTTCCATATACCCTCAAATCACAGAAACAAATTCCCTATGGCAACCCATCAATTATTCTAAAAAGAATTATTACATTCTTCCGGGTTGCTTTCAACTGCTTGGATATGCAAGCATTGAGTACCCAGATTAAAACTGGCATATCTAAACTGTAATATAACTTACTTTAATTTCATGTGTGGGGGAAAAAGCAATGATTACAAAATGTATGTTGTGTGGAAGGTGTATGCTTCTGGACAAAGGGCATGAATATATTTGAGATGTTCTGAACTGTTCTAAAACTCAAGCAGCATTAGAAGAATCATTTTGGTTATGATATTTTGTCACTATGATTTAGAGAAAAAGGGGGAAATATTCACATGGTGTTCACTGATCTGGAAAAGACCTTTGACCAAGTTCCAAGAAAAGTCATCTGGTGGTATATAAAGGAGAAAACGGTACCAGTATTTTTCATATGGCTTGTTGACACCATGTATTTAGGTGCAAAGTCAATAGTCAGAACTTCTAGTGGTGAAACAGACAAATTATCGGTAAAGGTGGGAGTGCATCAGAGATCAGCACTAAACCCTTTCTTGTCTCATTCTGGATACCCTTAGAGGGAACATACAGAAGGAGGCACCTTGCTGCGTGTTGTTTACAGATTACATCATTCTGTGCAGTGAGAAGAAAGATAGTTTAAGAGGATCTTGAGAAATTGAGAAATATGTTAGAGAGTCATGGGCTCAGAATAAGCAGAGGAAAAACAGAGTTATAGTATGTAATTTCAATAATGTGAACACTGAAGAATTATCCCTGAAACTAGATGGGGAGTCATAAGACAATGGAGGGTTAGTAGGCAGCAGAGCATGTTACAAGTTGTAGTAATGGGCCATAAAACCTGTGTCTCTGTTAAGTCCTTTTTTGTGTCCAGCAGAGTTCTGAATTTAAATTCCCAGACTCATCTTTTGAAGGTGTTGTGCAGGTTTCCTTCGAGGACATGGAATGATAGGTCAGATATGGAGTGATCATTTGGTGAAAAGTGTTTGCCCACAGTTAAAATAGGGTTTTTGTCGTTTTAATCATTTTTCTGTGTGAGTTCATTCAAGAGTGTAGTGATTGGATTCACCCACATAGTTGTTGAGGCATTTGATGCATTGTACAAGGGACAACACCTATTATGATAGGCATGTGTAGGGCCCATGGATCTTGAAAGGTGTGTTGGGAAGGGTATTGCTCATTGCAGTAGTGGAGATATGTCTGTAGATTTTTCATTTGTTGTTCTGACTGGGTCTGGTGCCTCTTTGAATTGATTTGCCCTGGTCTGTGGGGAACTTGCGTTTGATGATGAGCTTGGCAAGGTTCGGGATTGTTTTAAGGCCAGAAGAAGGTGTTCAGAAAAGATTTCTTTTGGGGTACGGCCCCCAGCAGGTATTGGTTGTAATTGTTTGATACTCCATATGGGTTCTAGGTAGGGGAGGGGCTAGGAGTGTGGGGTCAGTGGGATTTTTTTTTCTGTATGGAAGCAGGTTCTCCTGGGCTATTTGAATATATATTTGTGAGGCATTTGCTGCATGACATTTTCAATTAAGAAACTGGAACAATACAAAATCTATATGGCACATATTAAATGGATTTAAAATGGGCTATCTAATAGGCCTCAACATATGATTGTAAGTGGGGTCCTGCAGGGATTGGTTCTTGGCTCTTTGCTATTGAACACTTTTATGAAATCCATCACTGATCAGGTTTAAAGACGACACAAATATTGAGGAAGTGGTAAATAATGAAGTGGACATGTCCATAATACAGAACAATCTAGATTGTTTGTTTGTGCCCAGTTAGCAAGCAATGTGTTTTAATTCAGCCATATGTTATATCATACATCTAAGAACAAATAAGGCGGGATGTACTTTAAAGATAGACACTATCCTGGGAAGCAGTGATTCTGAAAAAAGACTTAGAAGTCCTGGTGTGTAATCAGCTGATCATGAGTTCCCAGTGCAATGCTGTGCCAAAAGGACTGGAATGAGCCTTAGATGAATAAACAGGTGACTATCAAGAAGGGAGTAGAAAGGCTCTACTATGTCTTTATGTAGCACTGACGCAAGCACTAGTGGAATACTGTGTCCCATGCTGATGTCCACTATTCAGGAAGGATGTTGAAAAATTTGAAATGGTTCAGAGAAGAGCCATGAGAATGATAAAGGGTTTGAAAATATGCTTTATACTGAAAGACTCAAGGAGCTCAATCTATTTAATTATCAAAGACCAGATTAAGGGGTGACTTGATCATAGTCTGTAAGAACCTATATGAGGAACATAAATTTGATACTAGAGGGCTGTTCAATTTATCAGACAATGTTGTAACAAGTTCCAATGTTTGGAAATTGAATTATAAAAATCTAGAGTAGAAATGAGGTGCAAATTTTTAACATCCAATGGAATTAACAATTAGAACAATTTACCAGGGCTGTGATGGATTTTCCATCTCTGGACACTTCAGAATCAAGATTGAATGTTTTGCTAATAGCTACACTCTAGTTCAATCTGGAATTAATTCAGGGAAGTCCTACGGCCTGTGTTAAACATGAAGTCAGACTAGATGATCAGTGATCCCTTCTGATTCCTATCTGTTTATAACCTATGAATCTATTCAAATCATGGCATCTAAGCACCATTACACAATATAGAGCTACCCTTCTTATACAACTCTTGTCATGTACGTTTTACTTTGCAGTGTGACGAGGTGTTTAACCCACACAGGCATTAAAAGGGTTAATGTAGGCCTGAGAGGCCTTACCTGGTTGCACCTGGATCATGGGCCAGGACTAATTGAAAGTTGAGTCTGAATTGAGGAAGGAGCTGAGTGGATAGTTTAAAGTGAGGAAGTCTAGAGAGGAAAGGGAAGAACTTGGCAATCACTCTCTAGGACTAGAGATCAGGGAAACCAGGAGAATCAATGGGAAAGAGTAAGACTTGGGATCCTTTCTGGAATAGAGAATGCCAGTAAGCCGTCAGGAGAAAGACCAAAGCAGCCTCTGGTGGGAAGCCCTGATAAAAGGGGTAGGATCAGGACTTCCTGAGAGAGATCCCTGGGAGGTTTTTAACTGAGAAACTGTTCAGGGAAATTTAAGAGGGATGACAGGTGAAACCCGAGGAGCACAGAAGGAAGTTTGTTTGTATTTTTGGGTGGAGATTTATTGGGGGATTCCAGTTATGAGTCCTGGCCCTGAGACAAGGATAAACCTAGCGAAGTTGTGGGGAATAGGCCTGGTAAAAAACTATGATGGGAAGAAGCCCAGAGAAGTAGCAGGGTGCATCTGAACAGAAGATTTTGCCTGCTCACTACAGGGTCCCTGGGCTTATGTCAGGAGGAGACTCAAAACACCTTCATGGGTATGAGTATCAGGGAAGGTGTTAAGTCCCTCCTTTCCCCTGATAGAAACCATTAAGAACATGGGAAAACCCTGAGCCAAGACGGGATGAGGACCACGCGGCACAGAGCTGAGGACCAATACTCTTTTTGAAAGGATGTTTGGACTTTTATTTGTTAGATGTTAATCTGAATGGTGAGGGACTAAATCATGACCTGGCTGGAGGGCTAAGTTATGGGAAGAGAGATCACTCCAGAGTGGCCATCAGCTGGAGGTGCTAAAGAGGAGAGAGGCTGTTATGCCATATCCACCCATGAGGAGATGCTCTAGTGATGAGTCCACTTTTCTACATGCTGACTGAAGGAAAAAACTGCTTCAGCCAGTATTGCTGTTCTACTCTATATCCAGATGGTGAAAAGTTGCAAGATGTGCACTTAAAACCTCCCGCTCTCTCTTCTACTGGCACTGCGACATCACCCTCTCTACACTCTTTGCCTTTATTGTTAAAAGTTTTGGATTTGGTCTAACCTAGTCAGATAGTTTATTAAATACATTGCAAATTAGAAATATTTGAAAATCAGGTCAGTTATAGGAATAGAGTTTAGTATGTGTCATCTCTCCAAACCTACCACTCTTTCAGCCTTACAGCTTTTCCCATGTAGATACTGGCTTATGCCATCTTCCTTGTGGCTCCTGTTGGGGATGTGCTCACAGATAGTTTCTTCACCCTAGAATTGGACGTAAAATTAAGACCATTTTTGGTAGCAGCTTATATGCACTTTTTGCCCAGAAGGGAGAAACTAACCGAGGGGCAAGGCAGTGGAGAATCACAGATGCTGAGCCACATCCTCAGCCCCTACTCATGTTACTTTATTCCACCAGTGTGATGCAAAATGACTTTAAATTTGTCCTAACAGGACAGCTGAAGATTTCCCCAGTAAGGAGAAATCCTTAGCTTTGCACTTCCACAAGGACTGATCCGTTGCAGCCAGAATGGTCCCTAAGGGGCCATTCTTGTCAGGAACTAGAGCACCCTGACTGCTCCACCTTGCACCACCATCCCAAGCACTCAGGGAGACATGAAGCTTAGCAGCACCTTTGCCTTCCCCTTGCACAAAGTGTGAGTGTAGCTCATCTGAGGACTGTACCCTGGGCCTCCAGGAGTGCCTAGCACTGAATATCATCTAGCTTAACAATCACCAGTTCAAATTCAGATTGTTTTAAATCAAAGCAGAATTAAAATAAAAATTAGTTAATATAAACACAGCTCAGACTAACATCATGGAGCAGACAAAAGCCTTAATTTACCAAATATGGATATCACAGTCCTATTACTTAGATGCAATATCATTTATATCTTCTTGACAGGTAAGGCTGTCTCTCCTCAGTATCTCTGTGTCCTGTTAGTTCCATATCACATGTCCCAAGTGCAGTGTCTCTGTGCACTCTTCTTTCCCAATTTGTCCTGGAAGTGACTCTAGGCTTTATAGAGAGGTTGCTCTGTTTCCTCCTGGTCTGATTTTAGGGAATGTAACACTTTTGAAATGCAGCTTTTCATAGAATATCAGGGTTGGAAGGGACTTTAGGAAGTCATCTAGTCCAACCCCCTGCTCAACGCAGGACCAATCCCCAATTTTTGCCCCATATCCCCAAATGGCCCCCTCAAGGATTGAACTCACAACCCTGGGTTTAGCAGGCCAATGCTCAAACCACTGAGCTATCCCTCCCCCTTTTGTCATCCACTGTTGGCTATCCTTTTCCAAACTGGGAGAAAAGAAAGTCGCTTGTATACTCTGTCCTCAATTTTTATGCATATAAACATCAGAGCTTGCCCATAAGTTCAGCACAACATCATACATCATATTTGAAAATATAGTTATAATCACACACAAATTATGTGGCCACTAAAGACATTCTTAACTTAACTCTATAAATCACTTAGCTGGTACAGTTCTTTTAAGGCCCCTACACAATTAAACATCAGACACCTTTATGCCTTACAGGACAGTCATTTTTCATGACTGACATGTTGAGATTATGTCCTCCAGCCTAGAAGGCAGAATGTATGACTTACTCCCAAGAATTAGCAAGCCACAGGAGCTGCTGTAAGAAATATAAGATCATTACCTCCACAATGGCCATCGTATTTACTTCCACTTGCTAGGAGAACTTGAGTCCTAAGATCATGCCTGGGCTCAGACAAACTTTCCAAGTGAAATGATAAAGTGATTCAAGGCAAACTTAAAGTAAAAATAATTTGGATAACTCTTACCTAAATCTTCAGCAGTTTTGCTGCTGCTCTATCTAATTTAGTGAGTGGGGTGTTTGTTTTTGTTTTTTGTTTTAAAGAGAGAGCTTTCCTTAGACCTTGCACAAGTACTTCCACAAAGTTTTTTATTTAGGGTCAGAGTTCTGTACTTTGACTCACACTAAGTACTACTTTGTTCAACAAGTAGCCCTACTGACTTCAGAGAAACTACTTGTGGAGTAAGGTACCACTCAACATAATGAGTAAGTGTACTATGATCAGGCCCTAAGGCTTCATCTGAAACTCTGTATGCACTTTTACATTTTTTAAATTCACAATGGGTCTGATCCAAAGCCTACAGAAGTTAATAGAAAGGCTTTAATTGACTTTAATCACTTTGGATGAGGCCTAATAGCTGAACAAAAATTCAAGATATGATATAATAATCTACTTATCTCACTGTGATAATTACCCACCGCCTACAATAACAAAGCTCCATGTCGCCCAGCACATCTTCCTCCAGTCTACCAATATAATCTTGGTTTTATGTGGATTCAGCCTCAGCTTGCAAAGTTTCCTCTAATTTCTTTTATGCTTTCATAGGTAACCTGTCCCTTACCATTCCCCCTTTCTAGCCAAAAGAGTAATGTAAGCTCTTAATACAATAACATATTAGAACAGCCATACTAGGTTAGACCAAAGGTCCATCTAACCCAGTATCCTGTCTTCTGACAGTGGCGAATGCCAGGTGCTTCAGAGGCAATGAACAGAACAGGTAATCATCAAGTGCACCATCCTATGTCGCCCATTCCCAGCTTCTGGCAAACAGAAGCTAGGAACACCATCCCTGCCCATCCTGACTAATATCCAATTGATGGACCTATCCTCTTCACTACCATGCTTGCTGTCAAGGTCCTTCAGGAATTAAACTGTAGAGTGGTACTTCTATTCCTATAAACGTATTTAAAGAGAACAAAGAGATGGGTTGTTACTGCATTTATGTTGGGACCCATGAATACATTTTTATAACAATTGTACATTTAATTGATAAAATGCTTTTATCTTACAATATTGATATTTATTTTGTTGGTCTTATGTATAGTGTCTTCTCTGTTAATTGATTGCATTTCAGAATTCCATTAGCATTTTTTTAAAGTCTAACTCCTTCAAGATACCAACGTCAAATCTTTATGTGAAGATGAATTGCTCTGACTGAACTTGAACTCTTTATATACAAGGCAAGATTGACAACATGATTTCTTTTACAAGTATTTTAGTGTTTGGAATTAATATCCAAGATTCGTGTAAAATTCATTCTAAAGAAAATGAGCTCTTTACAAATAATATATCAAATGGAGACCTTTACAGGATGGTTTTAGATTGTAAGGGATAATAACACTTCAGAAGACTGATATAACTTAATCTTTGAGTGTCAACCAAAGAAATGGTGAAAATGAGAAAAAAAGTTCACTTTCTGCCTTGCTCTACTTAAGGGACTTGTGCACTGCTCATGTAGCACAACTAGGTATGCCCAAAATTAATTACTAAACATTCACCAGAATTCATGAACTAAAATTAACATGACTTTCAAGTGTTAGCTGATCAGGCCAGAGGATTCTTATTTAATGATGCTTAACGTGTCTAATTAGAGTTAAAATAGGCAGTGCAGCTCTACAGCTCATTGCTCCAGTAGCACTAGTATTGATTTTTCTCAGTAGCATAGGCAGGTCTGGAGCACAGGGGGAGCGGCGCTATAAAAAGGCGCCTCCCCGCTCCCCCTGTACTCACCAGGCGGCACTTTAAAGGGCCCGGGGCTCCAGCCGCTGCGGAGCCCCAGGCCCTTTAAAGCGCCGCTGGAGCTCCGGCAGCGGGGCTCCGGCAGCGGGGCTCCGGCAGCGCTTTAAAAGGCCCCCGGCTCCCCGCAGCGGCAGGAGCCGCGGGCCTTTTAAAATGCCCCCCCCCCCAGCCCGGCTCTGGCAGCGGGGCTGAGGGGGGCACTTTAAAAGGCCTGCGGCTCCCCGCAGCAGCAGGAGCCGCAGGCCTTTTAAATCCCCGCCCGAGCCTGGCTCCGGCAGCGGGGCTCGGGCGATGCTTTAAAAGGCCCGCGGCTCTTGCAGCCGCAGGGAGCTGCCCACGGGCCTTTTAAAGTGCCGCCCGAGCCCGGTTCAGGCAGCGGGGCTCAGGCGACGCTTTTTAAGATGCTGCTTCTCCTCACAGGGGGAGCAGCCACTCCCCCTGCTCCCTCCCTGGCTACGCTACTGATCTTTCTGCACACAAAGCCTTGAATCTGAATCCTGAGCCTTAAAAAAGGTCAAGAGAAAAATTCATCAAAAAGCATTTAGCTATCTAGCAACAGATGGGTTTGAACATACAGCCAGCCTCAACTGCTGGAGTCAGCCATCTTAACGGGATAGCATTGTGATTTGGTCCCTCCCATTACAGCACCCAAATTCATAGAAAAAGTAAATGCAACACTGGTTGTAAGAAGCAGAAAGGAAATGTGATTGCAATATTTCAAAATTCAACAAATATTAAAATGTTGCATTTTAAGAATCTGCAAGTTGTTCCCTAGAGATAGATTATTGCACACATGCTTCTAAAATTTTGGTGCCCTAAATTTTACCTATTGATTTTACCCTTAGATAGAGCAGTTCTATGGACATTCACAGTCTCTAAATACCTTGGTATCCAGCGCCATGTTTCTATATAATTCCTTTAAATGTTATAGCTGAAGATACCATTTCTGAAAGGAAAATTACTATGTAGGCCAAAATGAATAGGCTGTTTCTGTAAATTATGTCACTATTTGAAAAAAGGTGAATGCAGGGCTATTTTTGTGATAACCACAGATAAACTAAAACAGAAGATATTTTAGTCCCTCTCCACTATTTCTTTAATATCAAAATAAAATGAAGAATTTGTTAATGAGAACAAATATATATTTTCTAAAGTCTTTGAAATATCAATAGATGTATAAAGGAGGAACTGTGATAATGGATTTAATATATTTCAGTCAAATTCTCATGAAATCTGGAAATTCTCACAGCTCTAAGTTTTAGGACAGATCAGATCTCTAATTAGGCAAAACCCAAACTTAATTTACTACTGAGATCTAACATTTAATTTTAAGGAAAGCAGTAAATATTTCATCTGGTTCAAGTTTGCAATGTAATACTTCACTGGTAATTCACTGCACAGAATAACATCTTTAATAGAAATGGCAGATTAAATGTATGTTCTATTTATAGTAGCTAACATTTTTGAATGCCAGATACTCACTGGTTAGCCAAAATGAGATAAAATTAAAGACTGTACATTAAACGAAAGTGATGGAAAACCTGTGGTTGAGGTGAGCTGTTCCAAGGGGGTTGACTCCCAAAAGGAACAAAATAAATGTAACTGCATTGTACAAAATATCTTTTTAGTCATTGAATGCATCCAAAATATCATTGCAAAATGCACCGATGTACTTACATATCAAATTCAATTTATTGCAAAAATGCTTATTTAATATTTTAAAAATGTGAAAAATCTGCCAAAGCTTGATACCAACCAGATGGACCACACAATGATATAGGGCTGCAGAGAGGGGAAGAGGGATTAGTTTGGGAATTGCTTCTATTCTCGCAGGATTCATACTTCCATCTGCTGAGAATGAAACCAAACCCACTTGGCCCTGTGCATATCTAGTCAATGCTAGTTCATGTTGGAAGCTGGATTTAGAGGAAGTACTTTGTGACTTATCACTTGCAGGGTGGAAGAATTAAGGCTGCAATAGAAATAGAAAGTTGGTACTGCCTCATGCTCCCCCTCTTATGTACACATAAGCAACAGTTTAGTTACAGCACAAACATGATTATGTGACTCACACATATATAACACTCGTTCTCGGAAACAGAGTCATGTACTCTTGGGTTAGCTGAGGATGTGACACTGTTTTTGGAGATCGGCGTCTTTGGATAAGTTAAATCCAAATAACCAGGAAATCCTACTGGCCAATTCCCCAATTATCTGCCAGGAGCGAGTCCCAAGGAAAAAGGGCTGGGAAGCAGAGAATGATTCTGAGCACCAAGTGTGATTTGGTAAGGTCGTGTTTCCCAAACTCACCTTTCTGGGCACCTTCCATGATAAATAATTGAGGGACCAGGCCACTAGCACATTGGCTATTCTGATTATTCAAACCTCTGTTTATCTGAAGGTTTTGGGTTCCCCTGAGATCTTTGGGTAATTGGGATTTTGCTCCATTATAGTTTGCTTCAAATGGAAAAGTTCAGTATTAACCTATATCAGACTGAGAGGCCTCCACATTTTCAAAAGTAACTAGTGATTAGGGGAGTCTCCGCTTGGGGGGCCCAGTTTGAGACATCTTAAAGATGCCTGCTTTTCAAAGGATGATTGCTAGAATGCATGTACTCACTTTCCATTTTGTGTACGAAGGTACTGAAGATGACAAAACTTCAATCCCTTAGATTCTTTCTCCCCACCTGATAAAATAAGGTCTCCCTTTCTTCTGAGGGACTTTTAAAGGTTATAGAAACTAGAGTCCCCAATAACAGGGATTATTGTTTAAACATTGAAAACAATTTGATGTAGGTCAGTTACTTGCCCAGTCCCCATCTCTTGTTCTCTGGGCTGGACGGGACTGCAAAATTCACAGAGAGGGAAATAGCATTCAGTTACTGGGACCTCTTTCCCATTACAGATTGCAGCACAGAATCATAGAAATGTAAAGTTACAATGGACCTCAAGAGATAACCTAGTCCATGCTCCTGCACTGACCAGGACCTGCACTGAGGCAGGACCACTAAACCTCGACCATCCCTGAGGGGTGTTTATCCAACCTGTTCTTAAAACCCTCCAATGACAGGGATTCCACAACCTCCCTCCGTAACCTATTCCAGGGCCAACTATCCTTATAGTTAGAAAGTTTTTCCTAACATTTAATCTAAATCTCCCTTGCTGCAGATTAAGCCAAAGACAAGAAGTAATATCTTCAGTGGACACAGAGAACAAATGATCACCTTTCTCTTTAGAACAGCCCTTACCATATTTAAAGATTGTCATCAGGTCCCCACTCAGTCTTCTTTTCTCAAGACCACACATGTCAAAAATGTTTAAACTTTCCTAATATGTCAGGTTTTCTAAACCTTTTATCATATGGTTGCTGTCTTTGGCCTCTCTGCAATTTGTCCCCTTAGTCACAGCATAACTGGCCCTTGAAACAAAATTGGGTTTGGCGCTCTTGGTGCAGTCCAGGTGTGCCTTAGTTTGGTATAATGAGGAGGACAGGGCTGTCCCTGGGAGTTATCAATGAGAGACCACCCAAAAGTAAGAGAGGGTTCAGAAGCAAGAGTCCAGAGAGGGCGAGAGAAGAGATGAGGATATCTAGAGAAGTAAAGAGCAAGAGAGAGCTCAGGAGTAGAGCTGAGCCAAGAGCTTCAGGAAAGGGATGTCCCTGAAGGAGAGACAAGGAGAGGTGAGAGTTCCCTAGCTGAGCAGTGGATCCAAGTCAGGCTGGTGAAAGCAGAAGGCAGTCAGGGCATCACCTACAAACATTCCCTGGCCAGACTGCCATGGCCAGAGAGGATTGAAGGCTGAAAGCAGTAGAGGCGGATGCATGCTGTTTCTCTGAGCCAAAGAGCTGAAGTCAGAGGGTCAGAGAGGATTGAATGATGGAGGGGTGAACCCACTGATGTCTCCAGGTGAGGGCTAGAGCCAGACCTGTGAATGAAAGAGGGCAAAGATCCACCCCAGCTAGGGGGCTTGAGGTGATGCGTAGTGACAGAGACTAGAGCTGTATGCGAGAAGTGAGGCATGAGATGCCAGAGCTGTACTTGATGTTGATAGACTTTTGAGACTGGAAAGATTGAATGTACTGTTTGGACTGTGCTGAGAATTATGAATTGTGGTTCTAGGATTTTTGTAATAAATTAACCTCACAACGGGCTACTTATATTTAGAAAGCTTGCACAGATTTACTGGGAACTCCACATGTGGGGAAACTGAGGCAGAACTGTTCTGCCACAGCCAGATGCTAGAGGCTGTTCCAGGCAGGGTTGCCTTTTCACATATGGTGGAAGATTCAGGTAGGTTATCCCCAATTAAGAAGAGGGGAACTGTGAGTGCCTAGAAGAGGGAAATCAAGGCAGGGGCCACTTGATGGGCCACTCTGAGATCATGAGGGGTCACTTTGGAGGCAGCCTCCCTATGGTGATGTCTTTCCTGAAGCACAACACTCAAACTGTAGTACTCTAGTTGAGGCCTCAGAAGTGCTGAGTAGACTAGAAGAATTACCTCCCATGTCCTACAGACAGCACTCCCGTTATACCATTCTAGAGTGTATTTTGCCTTTTTTGCAACAGCATAACATTTTTGACTCAAACTCAATTTGTGATCCACTGTAACCCTCAGATCATTTTCAGAAGAACTACTACCTCGCCAGTTATTCCCCTTTTTGTATTTGTGCATTTTATTTTTTTTCCTTTCTAAGTGTAGTGCTTTGCAATTGTTTTCATTGAATTCTTCTTGGATAACTGGTCAAGGTTATTTTAAATTCTAATCTTGTCCCCCAAAGTGCTCATAACTCCTCCCATCTTGGTGTCATCCACAGATTTTGCAAGCATACTCTCCACTCCAGTATCCATTAATGCAGGCCTTCACAACTCGTAAAGCGGTGAGGGCCATATTACTCCAAAGAAAAAAGCCGAGGGCCGGATGCGAGGAAAGTTGTTGAGCAAAAAAAACCAAAAAACTCTCCAGCCACCAAAGTTGTTGAGCAAAGTTGTTGAGTTTTTAGTCAGCCCCCCGCGGGCCACACAGAGAGCCTCCGCGGGCCGTATGTTCTGCAGGCCTGCATTAATGAAAATCTTGCATGGTACCAGACCCGCATGGATCTCTGCTAGAAATGTCCTCCCATTTTGACAGCAAACTATTGATAATTATTCCAAGTTTGTTTTCTGTCAACCAGTAATGCACCCCCAATTCATCTAGACCACATTTCCCTAGTTTGGTTGAGAATATCATGTGTCAAAAGCCTTACTAAAATTAAGATACATCATGTCTCCTGCTTCTCTCCGTCCCCCGCCCCCCATAGGCCAGTCACCCTGTCAAAGAAACAAATTAGTTTGATATGGCACGATTTACTCTTGACAAATTCATGTTGGCTATTACTGATCACCCTACTATCCTTTAGGTATTGCAAATGATAGTTTAATTTTGCTCCAGTATCTTTCTGAGTATTGGTGTTAGGCTGACTGGTCTACAATTCTCTGGGTCCTGTATATTGCCTTTTTTTAAATATAGGAACTATGTTTACCCTTCTCCAGCCCTCTGGGACCTCCATGTTAGAACACAACTGTGAAGAGATGAGTTAATTAACATGAATTTGTGTTTAGTGCCAACAAGGACTAGTCATGTACAACATTGTGTCAGCTAGTCATGGTAAAACTCAGGTTTAATCTAGTTGACATGATGCTTGTTGAACCCAGTTTATCCTTCACTGAAATGAGCGCAAAGTCCTGGTCAGCATCATGTAAGTTATCTTGACTCTTTATAGCTAAATTCTGATGTGATACAGTTTTGTTGTGAAGACAAGCTGTGTGTGGAAGGAAAGCCTCATGTTGCTTAAGAGCAACCCTATTGTTTAGGTATGGTGTCTAGTTTATAGGTTTCAAAGCGGATCTGGTGACTTTTCTTGGACTAGAAAAACAATGGCTATGATGCAAGATGTTAGCGGATGGGTGGCAGTAAAGCAGAGCAAAACATTGGGGTATCTTTTCAGCTTCTAAAAAGGGAACTTTGGAAAAAACATTCCCCTGTGAAAGAAATGCTGAGATCCTGCATAAGTATACATTTGATTTATCCAACTTAGCAATGGTTTGAAAGATCTCAAATATAAAAAGATGAAATTATAATATCAATATGCACATTACAGCTAAAACTATGAAATGCAAGAATGTTAATTTATTGTGTTCAGCTGACTATCCCAATTATTTATACAAATGTAAACCCACACTGGGGGTTGATTAAATACTCTTTATTACTGTATATAATGTAATGTAAATCTTATATTATTTGCTGACCAACCACTTTGGGGGTGAATGTTTTTATGTGGATATATTGATGTAACAAGTAAAAATAGGTTAGGTCATGAACTAAACTTTAAGTGAAATTGGTACCCGTTTCTGTACTTGTGGCAACTGGAATCAGATAACTTCAATTCAATTGTGCTGTGAACCAACTTCTATCCACATAGTCTCATTCCCCAGGAGTGCCATAGCAAGCATAGTATAGATTTGTCTTGTAGACTGAGGAAAGTTATTACTACCGCTATGGTAACTTGGGAAAACCTGCTTGGTGAGTTTTATTAAAATCAGACTAAAAATTAAAAGTGAGAAAACATTAGGACAGCAAGAAATATATGCATGTAAAAAAAAATCAGTCTGTTTGTAATAAGTCCAGAAGGGCCAGGTGCCAGCTGGTATTTCTGACAATTAATTTCTATCAATTATATTGCCTTTTAGGAAGCTAAGCACCATCACGTCACGTTGGGCCAGACTCTGAGGTTCTCTCTCAGGTTTTCCTCAATCCTTACTCAGGCAAGTTCCCAGTGACTTCAATGGGAGTCTGCCAGAGGAAATATTTGGCCCTTAGTGGGGGAAATGTAGCCACAGTAGCACTGTGAACAGCATTTATGTTAAGCAAGGTACATGTGGAGTCAGGGCAGTGATTGTGCATAGAGAGCTTCATCCTTCAATCTTGTGATAAAAGTAAGAATCCTGGAAAAGACTTGAAATCTATAGGCCAGACTAGAGAAGAATCTCCATGTACATGTATTATGAAACCCTAACCAAACACCCACTGAGGAACAGGGAATTCCAACAGTGAGTCTTGGTGTCTATGCAAATCCTGGCTGTGCTCTAAAGTCGAAGTGGTTCTGACCATCACCTTGCTCATGGATATGGGGAATGGGCTAGCACAAGGATAAAGAAAATCAGGTAGGGAAATAAATATAAATATTATTAGGCTTTCATAAGTCTTTCCTCTCCTTCATTAATGATGGATATAACAAAACTAACCCCCTGACCTGGGGAGGGAGGGAGGGAAGTAGTTGCATGTGGTGCTTTTACAAACTGTTAAATAATTCAATCCTTTTCTCTCCCTGCCTGGTATCTTCTTTGCAAAGAAATTATCATGTCAAAAAAGCATTTCAAATGCTGAGCTGAGGTTCAGTCCTCATCTGTCAATTTCTCACCCTCCCAGAACCCTTTTGGAAAGACTTGAAAAGATTCCACTTGGTGCCCAGTGCATGCTCTTC
The DNA here is from genome assembly GCA_037349315.1 of Chelydra serpentina. NCBI lineage: Eukaryota > Metazoa > Chordata > Testudines > Chelydridae > Chelydra > Chelydra serpentina. Next base: position 39,749,724 of record JBAIAC010000042.1, read on the forward strand.
CCTACTAATTTGTCAGAGGTGGACCCAACGGGTGTCACTGTACCTAGAATACAGCAGTCCAGGGCACCAGCAAGATATGTGCAACCTTTGGGGAGTTCAGGCAAAAGAAATAATAGTTACTGTGTGTGCGGGGGGAACTCTGGAGGAAAGTAAGAAAGAGCAAGATAATTACAGCTTTTAAGTGTGTACAAGTAATTTGAAGGGTGAAAATGCCAAGGTAGTAAAGAAGTTGCTTAGGAATAATTGAAAGAATCTGATCAAAAGTTTGGCTATGAGGAAATGTTTCAAAATAGTGAGCTCATTGAAACTGCAGTAGTTTTCCAAGATATTTGGTGGAAGTGACATTACTTGAATCACTTTAAAACTGGAACAGACAAGCACTCAAACATATGTTAGAGGGAACAATCCTATGTAGGCAGGGAATGGACAAGATGACTTTGTTTGTTTCTCTCTCCAATTTCAGTGATTCTATGAGCCTGACTCCCTCTATGCTAGATTCGTGTGATTCAGTCTTGTGTATTTCTGTGCCTTTGCTCCAGTCCCAATGGATTTGGCTGGATTTTCAAATTCCAGGGGCTGCATTTTGGTCAGACCCCACTCCTTGAAATCCATGGGAATAATTTCCATTGACTCTAGGTGAAGCTAGTTTGGACCCTAAATGACCAGCACTCTTTCTAATGAGATCCAGCAAGGCCAGATACCCTTTAAAAAGAAAAATTATGAGATAAACCAGAGTGGTGTCAGTCTGAATTTCCTGACAATCCAAATTTAATGGTAAGCCATATTGGTACTTTTAGACTTCAGATGTAGAAGGGAATTTCCTGTATCTATTTAAAAATAAAAATAACAAGAAATCACATAGGAGAGATTTTCAAAATCAATTAAGGAAGTTAGTCACCCAGCTCCCATTGTCTTGCAGTAGTAGTTGGACACACAATTCTTTCAGGTGTTTTTGAAAATCCCACTCATAATTGAGATCATGTGTTCCTACCAGTTTCTGCACCCTGATCACCTTACTTAGATGATGTATCCCTTTCTCCCACCCTTCTGTGTCTTGTCATTTTGGACAGAATGCTCATCAGGGCAGGGACTCTGTCAACATCTGTATTTGGAAAGTGCCAGCATATTTTTGGCTGCTTCCACAATCTAACTAATAAAGCCCAGGGCTACACTAGGGGAGGGGGTCGATCTACGATACACAGCTTCAGCTACGTGAATAACGTAGCTGAAGTCGGCGTATCGTAATCGGCTTACCTGACCATGAGGATGGCGGCGAGTCGATCGCTGCAGCTCCCCCGTCGACTCCGCTTGCGCCGCTCGATGACGTGGATTTCCGGAGCCAACGGGGAGCGCGATCGGGGATCGATTAATCGCGTCTTAACGAGACGCGAAAAATCGATCCCCGATAGATCGATTGCTACCCGCCGATCCGGCGGGTAGTGAAGACAAGCCCAAAGAAAAGAGCAAGCCAAATCAGCTAACAGTAGTGAGCTCACAAACTAGTTGTGAAGGAAACACTTCAGTAGCAACAGGGATACAGCAACAGTACATTTCTTAAGGGCCAGAATCTACCACCTTTACTCATGTGTTGAGTCGATCTTACTCCACCACTAGGCTTATTGGTTTCAGTGTGGGTATGCATCGGAGAATATACCCTAGATCATCAAGAAGACAAACTGATGGAAGTAATCTCTTCTGCCAAATTATTGAGAGGCTTTTGGAGTCACAGGGCTTGTTTCTACAAGGTGCTGAGTTGTGCTTAAAGTTATGCATGAACTTAAGTGTTTTGCTGGACTGGGGACAGAATAGGCCAGGGTCTTGACGGACTGAGCCAATTAAACACATGACAAAAATATAACGTTTTGTCATAATTTAGTAACTATTTTAGAAATCTTAATTTTAAAGATGTGCCAAACTGCCAAGTTTGGATGCAGATGCAAACTTTCCCAAAGTCTGGGGGGAACAGGGATATATTTTGGATCTCAAGCAACCTGAACCCATCTCTAGTCTGGTTGTTTTTTTAAATCTGTCTCAAAGCAAAAAACATTGAAGACAAAAAACTGGAAGTGTTTTTTGAATAATGTGCTTTATAAAGAATTCTTGGTTAACTTGATGTATTGCCTAAAGCATTATCAAGTTGTACGCTTGAGTAAACCCTTTCACAGCAAGATGTACCTGTTCTTCTGAATGGGGAGGGAGAAAAGATTAGCATTTGCTTTTTATGCTTTCCTTTCATTCCTTGTAACATGATCACCATCTGGATTTTGCATACTACTTGCTTTATGGATCTGTCCCCCCACAACTGTATCTGAAAATCATGTATGTCCCAGGTTTTTTTTTTAAGCATCTATTATATAAAAGTTGAATAATCTCTATTGTATGGAATCCAGATACATGGATATGGGAAAGGAAAAGATCAAAAGTATTTTTAAGAGACAAAAACTCTATTCAAGTTTTTACTAAGAATTCTTGGGTTACATTTTGCAGGGTTAAGGAGGGTATGATATTGAACAAAACTGGGCACCTAAACAATATGCAGCCTCTAAATGATCTGTTGTTCCTTATAAGGAACAGCGCATGTGAGTTTTCACATCCTCTGGTCACTGTATCTGAATGATGAAAGTAACTTATCTGAGGTCAGAATAAAAGCAACAACAGTAATCTATAGAGAATGGAATATTCTCAATTTTACTTACACACATGTACAATACAATGCGGCAGTCAGACATTAGTGAATTGCTACAGCAGCTGTATGCCACCTGGGTATTCATCAGAACAGGGACAAGAGCAGTTAAAGCAGGACTTGCCTATTATTTTCAGCTGCAGTAGTCATTTTAGTTGTGTTTATGGAAATAAGATTTTTTTGGAAGGAATGTACATAGTAGGCATTGGGAGTGGTCTCGGAATGTGTGCACATGCAGAATTCCAACTGAAGTAAATAGGAGTTCCCTGCACAGAGGGCGTAAAGGATAAAGCCAATTCATTGAAAACTGAGTCCTCCTCTGGAAATAATTTTTTGCTTTATTTTACTTCTAATTATCCTGCACTGCCTCAGTGGTCTCTGACAAGGGGAGCATGCAACCCACAGATGAGTCAGCCATTCCACCAGTTTAGTCCTGTTATTTGGCAGGAGAGCATGGAAAAACGGTAAATAAAATTCCAGCCAAGAGTGGGGGAATGTTTTTATCTGTGCTTTGAGTTGATTTCTACACACACAAATATGCAGCCAATCCCACCTATGTCCTGCAGTTAGAGTGGATATAATCAATGTGTTTATTGCATTTATTGCTACCAACTCCCATATTAGTTTTTCATTGTAAAACCATAGGATGTTCACAGAAACGGTTTGTGCAATGGGTCAACTGGGTCTCCATTGTAGTGAAAGCAATTTGAAATAATTAAAACAATGAAATTCATTTACATTTTATTTTTGTTTGGTTATTCTGTGATAGGTATGGTTCCAGTATCTCTTATATTAGTGCTTTTCATCTGTATAAAATTCATATTGTATTGTGCTGTATTAGACTTCAATCTAGTCTATCCTTCCACTATATTTATGTGCAGACTCTTCAACTTTTCCTGGAAGTCACTTCCTTTGGGATCTCATGCTCTTCCTTGAGATTTTTGTGAGGCTTCACCTTGATTCTCTTTTCTAGAACCTAGTGAAACAGCAAGGATGCTTTCCATTCTGGGTTGGAGGTTATTTCTCCTGGCAAATGTTATCATTTCCCTATCCTCCACCAACAAAAAGAATTGGTAAAGGGAAGGAGGCAATGGCCAAGCATGTCTATGTTATCTCTAACTTCTAGCATTCATTTTTACTTACTAATAATAGGAGGTTTTATAATCATTTCTAGCCATTGGGGGGGGGGGGGGAAATCTGTGATATGCGCACAATTTTACACCTAATAATTGCATAGCCAATTATCATGGATTAGACAAAGTACTCACACATGGGACATTTTGTATCTGATCCTGCTCCCATACAATTCAAAGGCAAAGCTCCCTTTATTTTACTGGTGCTGGATTGAGCTCTCAGTTGTTTATATATAACCATGTGCATCAGATACTGTTAGGAAGAGTTGCTCAGCTTGAATGCAGACAGGAAAACTGGGCTTTGCTATTACTTGATTTATTTATATAGAAAATTGGTCTCCAACTCTTGGTGCCTCATAAAATGACTATAACATAATCCATAAAATAACAATGTCCTTTTAGATGAAGGAAATAGCTCAAAGCTTCCCATACCTATCAGATATCTAAGTTGTATTTGTATGCACATTTGTGGTATTTGCCTAAAAATTGTGCACATGGTCTTTCATCTAGATCTCAGGCTTCATTTTCCCCCCCAACATATGTCCATTGTTGCCACTTGGGGCTACTAACATATACTATTAAAAGCTGCAGTGAGTAAGAAAATAACCCAGATGTTCTGTTAGGGCCAGATCATGGCCTGTGCTGGGTGCCCATGCTTGACAGTATGGGGGCCTATGGTGCTTCCTTACTGTGTTATGCCAGCTACTCACATCACAGAGAGACGCATGGGGGAAACAGCTTCCAGAGAGTTCTACTATCCCATCTCACCCAAATGCTTGGGGAGTGAGAAGCAGGAGTGAAGAATAGGCAAATCCTTGACTTCACCCCATAGTGAGTGTGGGGACATACACTGAAATCGTTATAGGGCTGGCCCAGCATATGTCAACTCTCCAGAACAGGGAAGGAGCAGGGATGCAAGGCTGCTCCTGGCGCAACACAACAACAGGCTGCCCCATATACAGAACATGTGAAAATTTAGCTCTTAATATTAAACCACGATTCCATTCCCTAGCACAAAGGAGGATCCTGGTTACATGAGGTTCTCCTAACCAGCACTAAAGCAATAATACACTATTTGTATGTGCTATTCCCCTTTACTTAATAGAGGTCTCCTTTTTCATTCCTTTCTTTTACTTAGCAGGGAGACTATAAGAAATAGCTTAAACTAAAGTGTAAAAAACCCTCTTGGGCAACAGCCTTTTAGGCTGCTCTAATTTGCACCAGGACATTAGTGGAGTGCAGACAGGCTCCAGGAAGATTGTGGGAGGGTGCGAAAATAAATTACAGCCACTTTGGCACCCCTCCATACTTGGCTACACAAGCAATCCTCAGCTATAGTAGGAGATCTGGCCTGTAATGTTTTATAGTCCGCTCCATGGCATCTGACTGTGTTGCTTTTGCTGACAATTTCCCTCTCAAAGAGAGGCCCTGTTTCTGTATGAGACAGTGAAACAGTATTTAATGTGACCACTGCTTGGTAGACTTGCTCTTAGCCTGAGGGCCCAGCTTTGGACTAAAATAAATAGTCTGTGTTGCCGGTTTCCATGGTCTGCTGGATCGCCATGTAGAAAAAAAATGGAATTGTTTTGACGAGAGCTGGTGAATAGGCTATGTTTAGACAGACTTGGCCTGTTTTTAGCAATTTAAAAATACTACTAAAACTGTCGAGCTGTCATTAGAAGGCACTTACAGGGGGTTCAGGACAAAGCCACTACAAGTAAATTGGCTTTTTGCATCTGGAAGCTGACAGTCTGAGGCTGTACAGGCTAGTTAGGCAAGATCTAGTTAACCATTCAGAACTTAGCCCCAACACCTACATACACCAGGGACTGAGTAGTGGGGGGATCATTTTGTTTCAGAGTCTGTTTTCAATGTATTTTGCTGCTGGATGAAGGAAATAATTCAAAGCCTCGTACATCAGTCAGCAAACTGGGCAATGTAATAAAAAGCCCTATCAGAAAAGGAGAGAGGAGAGGTGGGCCTTGTCAACAAAAGGTTTTGTCCACTGAGCAGTGCAGGTGTACATGCTGAAATGCTCCTCCTGCCGATATAACTCCCGGTTATGCTGACATAATACAACCACCTCAACCAGAGGCGTAGGGCTTATGTCAGTGTAGTTAGGATGATGCAGTATCTATGTAGACCCTGTGTTACTTACATGGGCTGTTGGCTGTCATTCTTTTCAATTTAACAGTTCCATTGGAGCCATGAAATTGACAAGAAAGCCAGACAAGGCTGCCACCCACTCTCCACCTCAAGCCAGGCTGCCATCCAATCTCCAGGTTTGAGCTGCCACCTGGGATCCCCACTGGGAGCCCTGCTGCCCCTGAGATCCCACCTCCCTGCTCCCTTCCGTGAGCATGGCAGCTGACCTGACTCCCAGTAAGGATCTCCCCACCGGAGGTGAAAAACCCTGGGGGGCAGCTGGGCTCCCAGTGGGGAGCTGTGTGGACCTGAAACCCCTGGCTCTCAGCCCCCAGACTGCCCCTCTTCAGCTGGTGGAAGCATTCCTGGTGAGGATATGCACCACCGACAGAAGGAGGGTACTGTGGACATCAGCCACCCCAGTAATGAATGTGTAGTATTTCTGTAGTATAGACATAGCTTTAGAATCTGGGCTTCTGCTGCCAGTTTACAATACTATATATAGTTATCATGGAGAGAATGCATTGACTTTGAGGACTCAGATTAACATAATCTTGCAATGCAAAAATCATTGCAAAAAAAGGCCAGTGTTGCTCTCAGAAATATCAATAGGGGATCGCCACGAATAAAAACGAGGAGATAATTATAGTTTACATTTATACATTGCCATTCATCTTAAGGATCCCACAGCACTTCATAGACAATGGGCCAAATTCTCTACAAATTTACATTCCACACAACCATATTAATTTCTGTAACACCTGTGCATTCCTTGGACAATTAGCATCCAAGAACTAGCCAGACCAGACACTGCTGTCCATATCCGCATTAGCCTGTATGGAGGGATCAAAGCAACGAGAAAAATATAAGGAAAGGCGACAAAGATGTTATAGTGCTTGAAGAATGTTATAAGATGAAACACAGGGGACACGAAATTTTTATAGTCTAGAAAAAAGAAATCCCACGGGCCATGTGATCATAGCCTAAATTCCTTCAAGGTTAAATTCAGCCTAAATTCCTTGGCAAAACGGGGCATTTGTCCCATTTGCTCTTGCCAGTTGATCATCAGTTGGCAAAAGCAAACTGGAGAAATGCAGTTTTGTCAAAAAAAAGGGGTGCAACCCTTAGCAGGGTGCGGAGGAACATGCGCGGGGGGGTGGGGGGGAGTGGCAATGCCGGCCCAGTGTGGGTGGGGCAGCAGGGGAGTCTCGGGCCAGGCCCGAGCATGGGCGGGAGAGAGGGCCTCCGACCAGCCCTTTGTAGTGTTGTGTTCCCTTTAGGAAAATATGATCACCCTAGATATTGAGGGTATTTTCAGCACAACTGGGCAACAGAACAGACTGACTAAGGAAAGGGGGAGACACCTTTAATGGAAATTTTCAAGAAAAACTTAAATGTAGCCCTAGTGGGAATGATGGAGTGAGCAAGCCTGTAAAATCCAGGTTGATCAAAGTGGTATTTTCTAGCCCTACTTCCTTTGAGACCGAGCCTGCCACTTTCTCCACAGCCCCAGGAAGGCCTGCCTGCCATGGGACTGGTACACCAGTAGGTGTGTGGGAAGCATATTGGATTCAAGGAGCTATTTTCATCTCCACACTCAAGGATTGTATGTAAATTCTTCTCGTGCATCAAAGTGTGAGCCAAGCTGTTTGACTACATGATTGTATGCACAAAAGGAAACCTCCAATTTAACAACACAGTAGGAAAGGAAGATCGAAGTCTCTGCTGTTTTAAAAAATAACTTGCTAAAGGAACAATGGGATTAAATTATTTATCAGCAAAACATGAAAGTTGCTACAGTAACAGAAAAAGAACATCTGTACTTTAACTATCCAAGTGGCTCCTGTAATACTACTTGTACATACATATTTTTGTAAAATACAAGAGTCATTTTCCAAGCTGTATTTATTACTAACGAGATTCAATAGTATAATAGAATACAATGAAATGCTTGCAGATATGATAGAGCACTATGTACAGAATCTCCTTAATATTATTAAAGTATATTTTGGTGTTATTGAAAATCAGAGGCAGAGAGCAGGTTATGGCATTGTGCAACTATATCTGTCTAGTGCAGCAGTATGGTGAAAGTGACAAAGAAAAGATCTATATCATACTGGCATCGTGCTAAGCTAATAAAAGAGGCCAGAAAAGTTTGTAAGACACTGGTAAGGTATTAAAATATGAATATTTCATATCGATACACAGCATATATGGATGCTAATCTTGCTCACTGTAATTCCTACATACTGTAGCCTAGGGACATTAGGGAATAGTATATTTCTGATTAATCCAGGGCCCATTCCATACAAGCACATGTGCATAGTCCTGATAAATAAAAAATGTTTTTCCACTAAACATAGTAGTAGTCTAAACAATGTAGAGATACAAGTAGCACATAGGCTTTGATACTAGATCATTGAATTTCCTAACTGAGTGTTGGGTTGACTCCATTGGAATTCATTAACAATTTCTAGAACAGTTCAAAAGTCTGTAAATCTGAATGTTCATCTGGGTCTGTGCGCTCACTGTTTACAGCAATTCACTCGAGTTTCAGTCATAGGATTCAGATATAAACTTCCCAAAAATTTAGGGCTGTTCTGATCTGAAGTTTTCGTTTGGACCCGGTTCAGATCTTATCACCTGGAGAGATTTCTTCCGTGTCCTCTGAATAAGACCACAACTAGAACGACTCATAAAAGTCCTGGGAGTACCCTTAGAAATCCAATATAGAGTCAAGGACTAGCAGAGAAAACTCAAAGGCAGAAGAAAATATGACTTTACAGTGGACCTGAGATAACAGCAACTAGATATGCACCCTGTTTTAAATTAAATCTGAATAATAGGCTGAATCCTCAGCTGCAGCTGAAGAGTGAGGGCAAAATGTGGTTTAAGGATACCTTTATATCCCACTGATTTCCCCCATCTCCAAATCTTGGCAGAAGCCAGTTCACCTCCCAGTGTCATTTAAGGCAGTCCAAGATAGCATTCCAGCAGCTGGAGATTATCAGAGTGTGGCAGTGCTCTAGTCATGCCTCCTTCACCTGCAATTCATTGGCTACATTCGATTCCTTACATTGAGGAAATCTTCAATGAGTTGGTTATGCTAGCTTTCTGCCGACCTTAGAGCAGCATAAAGCAGGCTGAGTGGGGAACAAGATCTAGCCCCATGTGCTTTATGGCAAAATAGTGTATGTCCCTATGAGCTCCGGTGTAGGGGGAAAATCCATATTCAGTGTTTTGTCCTTCAGTGGACACAATGGCTGAAATATACCGTTTCTTCAGATTGTATTCTGAGTTCCTCTGGAATGCTTCAGAGACGAGAGAGTATTTGATACTTTTCCAAATCGCCGGAAAATTGAACATGTGCTAGAAGGTGTTAAAGTTTCTGTAAAACTGTTTTCAGGAATTTTGCGGTAAGATTAGAGTTGAGACACATTACAGCTGTATATTAGCCACAGTATTAAAATGCAAGTGAAACACTTCTACATGTTGCTGAGGCTGTGTTTCATTCAAAAATTCAACATGAAGCATCTTTCTCTGCAAACAAGCCAGCTGCTCTGAATTTCTAGTTATTTTGGTAGAGTATGATATTTCTGCCGAGAAAAGTCTGAGATGCTTTTGGGGAATTCATAGATAGCATATGGAAATTATAGTCACATTATAATAAAATACTTACTTTAATAATGAAATACAGACATTATGCCATGAAACATGTACCATGGGTGAAACCCTGCCCTCATTAAGCATTCCACTTGAATACAAAAGGGCTTATGTGTACATACATAAATGCAGAAATTGACCCTATAGATATTGGCTACAGAAGGAATTACAGACCGGGGGTGCTCACTATTTCTACTGTGCCTAACACATATGGTCCCCAACCTCATTGGACTTCTGGGTGCTACTCTAATACAAATACATTATAATAATATATGGAAGCCTGGAGAAAGTATGTGTTGTGGTGCACTAGGTAGTGAAAAAAGGAACAAAATGAAATTAATAAAGAGAAGGTCAGCAGCAAGAGTCTTGTTTGTCAGCCCATCTCTTCAGAGAGAGGATGCTAAAATGGACTCAGGTAAGTTTAGCAGCAAGTGAAGAAAAGAGAGATGCTCAAATCATCGTCATCAGTAACATCTTTCTCAATAACAGCTTATGTAGGTACGTGGTAGTGCGATGACTTGGGCTGGATATAAAGACTAAAGACAATACCACCATCCTGCCAGTCACTAAGGTCTGTAACCTAGACATCATCTTCAATGCAAACCTCTCTCTAACTCCTCACATCCAGGCTATGACTAAATATTGCAGATTCCATCTGCATAACACCTCAAAGATGCGGCCTGTCCTATCCATCTACACAGCTAAAACTCTCGTCAGGCTGTCATCACCTTGATTAATGCAACATCCTTTTCTCTAGCCTTGACAAATGCATTTCCCTCCCCCCCCATATCCTTTCAGAATGCTGCTGCCAAGATTATTTTCCTAGACCATTCCTTTGATCATGTCACCCTCTCTGCATCCCTCCACTGCCCCCTTGTCTTCAAGTTCAAAGGCCTTCATGTCCTATCCCCAGTCCCCCCCCACCTAATCATCCCAGCCAAATTGATGAAATTTGGAGGAGAAATATTAATAGATGTACTCATCGAGATCTGCAACAAGATCTGGCAAACTGGTGAGTGGCCCTCCACATGGACACAGTCACTAATCATCACTCTGCCAAAGAAAGGCAACCTGCAATTGTGTCAAAATAATTTACCGTTTAGCCGCAAAATATGGCATGGAAATCAGTTCAGAGAAAACCAAGCTGATGGCAAACAAACGTGATGGGATCAGCTCAAATATCACTGTCAATGGACAAGAGCTGGAGACAGTGAAACAGTTCAAGCATTTGGGGGCAATCATCACTGACGAAGGATCCAAGGCAGAAATTCAGGCAAGAACTGTGCAAACAACAGCAGCAGTGGCAAAGCTAAAGCCAATTTGGAGGAATAAGAACATCTCCCTGGAATCCAAACTGAAACTGCTGCACGCATTGATTGATCATCTCCATTTTTCTGTATGCTTGCGAGACATGGACTCTTACAGCAGAACTTGAACGGAAAATACAGGTAGTAGAGATGAGATACCCAGGATTTTATGGAAGTATCTCCTACTTTGACCACGTCATGAATGAAGAGGTCTGCAACATCATCATCCAATCTGCTGGGTCATGTGAAGACCTCCTGATGACCATGAAGAAGTGCAAGATGAAGTAGTAAGGCCATGTAACAAGATTATCTGGCCTATCCGAGATCATCCTCCAAGGGACAGTACAGGGGAAGAGAAGAAGATGTAGACAGAAGAAGAGATGGATTGACAACATAAGAGTGGACAGGAATGAACTTCGCAGAGACTCAAGCACTGACACACAATCATTAATTGCTTAATTGCTCATCAATGATGGTGCCCCAACGACCAATACGGTTATGGGAATGGTGACGATGATGAATTTGCAGATCAGAATAAAAGCTCAGATTCCCAGCTGCACTGGGGCCATTTTGTGCCTGTTTACCAGAGCAAGGCAACTGTAAACCTGGCAAACCCAGCCAGTGAAACATCTACCCTGTATATGGAAATCTTCCTGTAGCATAGGACTACCATAGTGACTCTTGGTCCCCTCAATCACCTTCCTCCTCCCTTGTGAAGAGAGAGCACCTATGGGGAAATAGGTGTGGCTGGGGTGTCCCTGCCCCCAGTGATCATCAGCTGCTGGAATGGCCCTTCAGGGATCTCTAGCAACTGGCATAAAACAGCTCAACCTTGACGCTGCTCTACTTTACACAGGACAGGGGAGCAACCCAGCATCTGGCTCATCCAAGGACTGAGGTAGGAGAAAATGTTTCCTTCCTCTTGCTCCCCTTAAGCTGAGCCAAGCACAGTTCAGATGCAGCCCAGAATCTGATCCAATGTCAAAAGGCGTTACCTGTCCATGTTAGGTGGTTAGTTATAATTCAGACTTCTTTAGTCTCCTCATAACTAGCCTCTAAAAACTTTAGTAAGGTTGGTAATTATCCCATAAAATTATCTGCACTCAGACTTGGCAGTCAGTTTTACCATCTGTAGGAAAATTTTAAAATAAGTCTCTGCAAAAATCAAAAACAGGTGTTTACTCTTTCCTAAATGCCTGTTCACAAATCTTATAGGATGGGGCCTAGGAGAAGGCAGACTCCAAAGTTTATAGTCACAAAGATTTAAACAGAACAAACTATGTGAAAATACATTCCTATAGGCCTCAGTCCTCAGCTCAGTCATGCTTACACTGGGCAGCAGCTGAGGAAGGGTTGGAGGAAGGTTGCTTAGATCCACCCATCTCCTCACCCAATCCTGGGGTAGGTCTGGATCTTTAGGTTGTTCTGAGTTATGTCAGTGACAATGGCTTCCTCTCACCTTCTCCATGTACTTTCTGTAACTCCTACACTGGGGGTCAGAACAGGTGTCAGAGAACTGGCTATACATCAATAGCATGGAGCATCTGGATCAAGGGCCAAGGATCTTGCCAATATAAGTAAATATTTGAATAACATCAAAAAATATCAAAAGAGTAGTGCCCCTTTAACTCAGCTGATGTTGCCATCCTCAGCAGTCTTTGTCTATGTCCCCTACAACCATCTTTGCACTTCTTTTGTGCCATTTATCATGCATGGAATGTCCTGTGATCTATATTTAAATATGTATTTTAATATACATAGAACAAAATTTGTCTTATCATTTTGACAGATAAGCATTGTACCCATGTGTGAGGGACAAAATGCCATGAGGTTCTGCCTCATATGGTAGGTATAGTATTTTGATATGACTCGAGGAACCACCATCACCTTTTGCTGCACCAGAAGTTAAGCACCCTCATGAAATGATTTGAGAAGTCCTCTAGTAATGGCCATGTACTATGAGTACCTCTTTTCCTGTTTTGCAGTTTCCTGAGAGAGCCATGGCTCTATGAACCTTTTAAAGCAACTGCGCCAATGCATACATGAGCCTCTGAAATGTTCTAAGTCTTGGGCACTGCTGCTGGCAGGGGTTTTGTAGAATTCTGACATCTCTTTAATGGAAAAGTAAGTTTGGTGTATTGCAAATGCAGGAGCTCGAGAAGGCCTATGTGGCTTGCTCCCTTCTGAAATACTTCGTCTCATTTTCATCCTCCTTTCCCTCCTTATGTTCCAATCCCATGATTTCTGCTTCTGATTATGTACTCTACAGCTGTTTGTCTCTCTCCCACACACAACAGCAGGGGGTTTTCTTTTTTGAATGACTTCTTGGAGCAGACAGTGTTCCCGAGTGTGGCAGGCCCTCTTTCACTTTTCTGGCACTTTTTCTACAGAAATAAAGCGATTGTTTCTGTTGTAGTAATGATTTAAAGAGAAAAAAACATTCTACCCCAATGCTGCTAATTTTCTTTTTGGGTTGCTTGGCAATGTTGCATATATCCTCTGCCCCATTCCTTTCAGTCCTTTAAACTGGCACAGCTTGTTGCAGATGTTTTCTCTAGGTCTATTTCTTGTACGATCCTTCCCCCACCAAATTTTTCCTCTTACACACATCACCATCTACCTGTCTTCAACCCCGGTTTTTATTCACATTTATTTGTTGTTGTTGTTTTTAACATTGTGAAGCAGATCCTCAACTGGTATAAATTGGTGAGGATCTGGCCCTGTGTTTCTTTGGCTCCGTGACATTTCCCTTTAAGGATTCCTTAATAAACACCAAATTTTCATCAACGTTCTCTCCCCTCTTCTTGCTAACTGCTACTGCTGTGTTCCATGCAGACAGAGAACATTTTGGTGGTGTCCTGTTCTCAAGGACTGCAAACATGTTTTGGCTTTTCACTTTGCAGGGAACAAATCTTCACAGGTAGAAAGAAACTCAAAGGCTTTTCAGATGTCTCATTTTGGCAACTATGTTGCCATATCATTTTAATTTGTATCCTGACTTTCCTTGGGTCTGAATCTCCACTACATTAAGCTCACGGTGAGCTCATATATGACAATCGAGAGACTTAAGAAACTGAAGCCAGTAGAGAAACACTGGCTTAACAAAGGCAGAATCAACCATGTGGTTTTCTACCTTACCACGTCTATCATGCTTACATCTTGAAAGCTACTGAAAGTCATGTTAACAGTTGTTCCTGTTTTCTTCTCTCTCTCACACATTCTGAAATCATGCAAATAATAGCTAGCCTGATACATGTTTGTTGGTTTAGGGATCCCATTCCATTCTGTAGTTTGCAGATAAGGCCTTTGCATTTAAACTTTTAGATAATTCAAACTTCTAATTAATTTTTATATTCCTTAACATATTAATATCAGGACACCAGTAATTAAACTGTTATTTCTGAAGACAAATCCCTTATTAAGTCTGTTTCTACTGATAAAATAAATATCACAAAGTGTCACCACGTGTCTGTATGTACAGTATTTCTGGTATGCATCAAACTTTATGGTGAGTTTAACAAATATTTTTAGTACCCCATGATCTGGTATGAACAGGATATAATCAGACAAAAACAACACAGAAGTCTGCTCTCCACTAGTCATGCAGATGTCTTTCTCATTACTATTAACAAGACATAAACACTATATTAAGAAGAGAGCATTTACAGTTGACTCTGTCCAAAATGGACATTTACCAGCTCTATGAATTACATTTAACATAGTAGTATTTCCCATTCTAAGTAGAATAATATAAAAACCAGTCAGTTACATTCCAAAAAATGTAAGCTTTAAGGGGTTATTATTGATAGAGATTGAAGCACTTATAATACACATAGCTTGTTAGTGAAGTGATCTGATTTTTCTTGTTTTAAAGTGATGTACAAATTTCAATTTCTTGTATGAACTTACTGTGCCTTTTCTTGTTGTAACATTTTCTTGTTAGATTGCTATAGATCTGATTGTTATTTCTTTGAGTTGTTTTGGGATGATTGGAGTTTAGATCTCTCTTGCATACAGTATAGAGAATTGCCAGCAATCCCTTGATGTAGTAAACATACATTCCTTAATGATGTCCCCTGTGTTAAGGGATGCTTATTTCTCAGAGCATCTAGGTTACCACTTTTATCTTCAGATAGCTAGAAATGATAGAAATTAGAGCGAAAAGAACAATTAGGTCATTTAATCCTTCCCCCTGCCAGTGCAGGACTGTTTTCTACAGTACATGAAAGAGTGCTTTATCCAGTCTACTTTTGAGTAGTGATAGAATTGTCACTACTTCCCCATGGCCTCATTCTGAGAAAGCATGCCTGTGTTAAAAGGGTGGTGATTTTATGGACCTGCAAACCACAGCCACAATATTGTAATAAAGCTCAGGCCACCTACACAGCTGATCAACTGGCAGATACTGCTGGATAGGATATAAGCTGTAGAGAAGCATACGCCAATTTGGGGCCACACAAGATTTCCACTGGCAATGCCTCTGCCTGTGGGGGTCACACCCACCTTTCTCATTCTATATTCCCTTGAAACAGCCTGCTGCAAAGGTCACATCCACAGCACATTGGTGGGTGTAGAGATGCATTGTGCAGGTTGTCTGCTGCTTTACCCAACCGCACAATTGAAAGACAGAGTTGTTTGCTGCTTGTCATGCTAATGAAACCACATAAGATGATGCTGGATTGAGAGTTTAAATGAAACAATATTTCTTAATGTCCAGCCAAATCAGCATGTTCATCTTGCGATGCCTATTTATTCCCCCTCTCAGTCCAAATCATTCTCTGAAATGGGTCTCCTTACATAAAGTCCTTCAAATATTTGTAGACAGTTACATTCCCTTTTAGTGGTAATTAACTATATTTAGTTCTTTTAACCTTTCCTCCTACCTCAGTTCTTCCATATTCCTAATCATCTTTACCATTCTCTAAATTCTCGTCAGTTAGTGAATGTCTTTCTTATACTGAGGCACCTAAACTGCATATAAATTCAGCTGGATCCAGTGAGTATAAAGAGTGACTGTCAACTCTATGGGGATCTCTGAATGATGTCATTCAGGTTTTGGGGCAGAGATTAACTAGTTAATTTGTGTTTGGGGCACAGGTCACTGGGGATTTTTGTTTTTCTTCATTTGTGTGTGTTTGCTCTGAGCTGTAGACAATGGTATAAGAGTAAGTCTTTATCTCTAAGAAAAGGGAAATCTGGAATCAACAGAAAATGCTTATGATGACAAATATTCTTAAAGTCTCCTAACTGCTTTAGGACTGGCAGTAACTAAGTTAGAGTTATCCCCAATTTAAAAGATAGAGGAATCATAAACAAATGTCCTCTCTGACCAAGTGAAGGAATGCTGTGGGGTTTTTCCATACCTTTAATTTGTACCTTAAAACATCAGCACCGTGATATTTGAAGCTCCATGGTATTACTAAGCTTAACATTAATTGAGAACAGGCCCTCCTTTATCCTTGATGTCAGCCAATGACCTATGCCCAGGGGTGAGATGCTGTTATTCCTGTAGAGAAACCTTTTGTTCAAGCAGGTGCAGAGGCCTGTGTGTGCAGAGGCCTGACATGGTAGGTCTTACATTACACACAAAAAATCATATCTGTTTGGGAAACAGACTGCTGGACCAATTGCAAAAGAAAAATAAACCCAGAGAGACTGGCAGTATTGAGACTTCTGACGAATAAAGCAGTGATTGATTAGATCAGGGCCATTAATATCCCCTATCTCCATTGACTAAGCACTACTTATTGCTTTGGCACACTTGGTGGTTACAAGAACTTGGCTAACTTTGATCATACCATATGCCAGACTCCTGGCTACAAGCTATTTCATTTGCAACTGTTGTCTCTGCTTGCCAGTCATCTAATATAAGGAAAATGTAGATGATGAATTGTTGACTATTATTTTGAAGCTCTGTCCAAATCTGATTAATTTAACTTTGTAGAGTGGTGTATATTGGCACCTGAGAAAAAAACATAGTTTATATGTCAAGACTTGCAGTCCTTCTGAGTCTATTGTTCAATTTCTAGCAGTGGGGAATGTTCCCTAAAGCCATCTAGCAGCCAACCTTGTTCTAAGGTACAAATACATATGTCAGCATGGCACATGTGGAAGTTTTTTTTAGTGAAGGACAGGAGACAATAACTATTGTGTTTATCTTAACAGCCTCCCATCCCACTTTTTAATAAGGGAATTCAGGAAAAAACATCTTGAAGCATTGGTTATTGAGTGTTTATAATCTTATTACATTGTCTTATATCTGAATGAAAAATTTTGTTTGTTTTTGCACTCAAGGCTTTCTCAAGCTTTCCCTTAAGATAAACTATATCCCAATTCAAAATAATAAAAAAGTCTGAAAAATACTACTGTGTGCTTTGCATTAAGTTGAATCAGAACATCTATTCCCAATGTTAGAGAAAAAATAAGGGAATTCCCCTAATTAATACTCATTACAATAGCTTCCCAATCACCAGGGCAAGGCAGAAGAAATCCTAACAGACTCTGTGACAGGAAGGCGTGGCCCTTCATGGTTTAGAGAGAGAACACATCTAGACAGAAATCATCCTGCCTTGAGAGTTCTCCTGTGAAGAGGGAATTTTCCACTGGCTCTTTGGCTGGTTTAAGGCTGCTGTATGCTGCTTATATCATGAGTGGTGACTTTAGTGTACCAGAGAGTCCAACTCAAGCTATTTTAAACCATGAATGTGAGCAATGTACTAACAAGTCAAAGAATTTAATGCCTCAGAGAGGTAGAGGACTAATGGGAAGAAGAGAACTTTCTCTTATAAGACAGTGATGCATTCTGTGTAATTGCTGTGTATCTAATGAGGATGGAATATGGTTATGTTGTTAATACTTCACCTCCATCACCAGAAATCTTCACTCAGCAACTGAAATATTGTAGCATAGCTGATATGTAACATTGGCTTCCCTTAGAGCCTCCAGACGATGAGAAGAATAGAAAAAGGTGACCTGGTTTGTTTTTCTTTATTAAAATAAACTAGAATGCAAGAGTTTTTTGTTTCTGTCCATTACTTATCAGTTATGATGTATAAAGAGGGATTGCAACATCATTAATCATTTGTTTTCTTCTATTACATACGCAATAAGAAAGCAAATTTCTGTTATTGTATGAGGAAATTGGCATGATGTTTGAAGAATCTGAACAGTGATGTTACAAGCTGCTGTGACATAAACAGCAGCCCTCTCTCTACACAATTGAGGAACCCCATGCTTTCAAGTACACTCTGACTACCTGTGATTGCATCGATAGGCTTAGCAAAACAATGCTTTAAGTACTTAGTACCTCAATTTCAATAATTCAAGCTGGATTCCTGTAGAGCGCTACAAATGCTAGTAATAATATTTATGATTATCATTGAGCTGAATAAAGTTAATCATACCTTGTGTTTGATCAACAGTGGCTCAGGAACTACTTTGTACTTTTGCTGTGTTATTTTGGGAGGGGGGGACGAAGTTATATTGCTACTTGGTTATATTAAATACTTTGTAAATTTAGTACAGTGAAAATCAGAAAATAACAATGGGTAGTAAATGGCATTCTTCACATATTTTCCTGTTCTTCTCTTTGTACATAAACATACAAGAAATGTAGAAGCATGAACAAATTGCTAATTTGACTGTCAGTGTTCACAATTGCAATAGCTATGCAAAACATAAATTTGACTTCTGTGTACTGGGATCTCATTCAGATATTGTATAGTTCTTTATTCTCATATGTGCAACAGAGAATATATTCTCTACTATGAATGGTGTTTCAAGGATAAATGGTTTCCAGAGGCAGCATGTTACAATACCAGAGAAAGTTCTATACTTACTAACCTCAGAAACATCTTAAGTAATCAATCAGCCATAGATCTAATTGTTACAGCTGAAAATAACCATAATTTTAAAACTTAACATAAACAAATCCAGAGCACAGACAAGAGCTTGTTTGTGCAACCTTTTGGCAATTTAGCAATCCCATGCTGAAGCCACCACTGGAATTAATGGAATAAACAGTTTCCATTGGAATACTGGAATAAACGTCCCCAGGTCTCTTGAATTTCATTGGTTCAGCCAAGAAAAAACAGAGGTATAGAAGTACTCCCAAATTAAAGAGCAAACAAATACCCACATTAAGTTCCTGGATGTTTCTCATCAGATAAATTCTCCCTCCCCATCCAGCTCATGACAACTTGTTACAAATACAGGTTTCCCTAAATGGGATTTTTATTTTTGAGTACACCTTTTGATCTTCCTGAGAGAAGAGTTTACCATGAGTCTAGCCAGAAAAATGAGTAAGAGATGGTTTAGCCCAATGAGCATTTCCAATATGTTTTCCCGCAACATTCAGGTAAAAATAACACCACTCATCTAAATGTAGTGTTAAAGATCGCTTAAACTTCATTAGTCCCACTTTAATTTATGTTTTTCATTTGACATTATAACTGAATCTGAGATGTTAGGTAGAACCATTGTTCCACTGCATCCTCCATGCTAACCAGTGATTAAGGCCACAGACTACACATATATTGTTGTTGTAATTAAATATGA
Organism: Chelydra serpentina; assembly: GCA_037349315.1. Taxonomy (NCBI): domain Eukaryota; kingdom Metazoa; phylum Chordata; order Testudines; family Chelydridae; genus Chelydra; species Chelydra serpentina. The sequence goes on from JBAIAC010000042.1 coordinate 39,769,211, forward strand.
TTCAAGCATTGTATGTAGTACCATATGAGAAGATAAATCAAGGAATAAGAGATTATGAAAGAGAGTACTTACTTTGTTCTCACCACCAAACAAATTTTCTTTAGCTCTTTTTTTTATGTAAGGGAGAATATACTGAACTGCCTACATGGAAAATCTTGTTTTGTCCAATTCTATGTAATTTTTGGAAGTGACTGTCTTGGAGATCCTGGAGAGCATTTTCATAGTATTTTTCAGAGGTTATGAATAGGTTACATTAAAAATGATCTAGGGAACAGACTAAAATAACAAAACCTAGGCCCCCAGTTGTGCAAGCAGAAATAGGGTGACCAGATAGCAAATGTGAAAAATTGGGACGGGGGTGAGGAGTAGTAGGAGCCTATATAAGAAAAAGGCCCGAATATCAAGACGATCCCTATAATCAGGACATCTGGTCACCTCCATCTTTGACAAGTAAACTGATAGTAATACATGACTGCATTAAACTGGTAGCTCCCTTTAAAATATTGGAATTGTTGTAGCTAGTGACTAGATACAGCCTCTTTAACTATGGTATAAGACCGCCTGCTTATATACAGTATCTGCAGTAGAAAGTAACTCTTGCAAATGAGAAAGGTAAGTGTTTTATTCAGCTGTCATACTTTCAAATAAACTAGAGGCGACATGGTAGCTGTTCAGCAAGATATATTGTTTTTATCTATGCAATTGTGGTGTTTTGGATTATAAACTGGTAATGTTGTCTTGTTGGGATTTACTGGTTACATGACAGATTTATACCAGGAAACAGATGTTCCTTAATAGCTATGAAAGAGCTATGGGTACTGTAGAATTGAAAAATTATCTCCACATAGTGGGAATTGTATCTCTTATTATTAGAAATAGACACAAGCCAAGTGAGCTCTGTGCATTTTAAAATGTGGGAGCTGTTGAAAATCACTATCAATTTGGAAAGTTTCACCTGAAAAAAATGTTTTCAGCAAAACAATGCTCAAGTTAATCATTTCTCTTTGACTTTTTTCCTACCTCTCCTTTTGTGAGCTTGTCTCAGTGTTCAGTGGGACACTCCAGACCAGTGAGGGGTTGAGTCACGTCCTATCCCATAGCCCTGGGTGCTTCACAATACTTCACTGCTGTAGCTCCCAAGCTGAGACGCTCACAGCCAGCCTACAAGCATGCAGGCCTGAGTGTCTGTGTGGCTAGACAGCCCTGGTTCACCATCACTGACCCCAGCAGCCTGTCTACAACCCCACAGCCCCACTCTGACTTCCACCACACTTGGTGACTACGTGTAGGGCGACCCCAGCACACTCCTGGTCCAGAATTTTCTCTAAGCTGTGAACTCTGTAGTTTCCAGCCCTCTCCTGGGCAGTTCAGAGAAATAATAAGATTTGTTTGTTCCTCTAAAGACACACAACCCACCAACTTGCCACATTAACTGGAGTTAACATTTACTTCGTTTTAAATGCAGTGCTGGTGGTTTAGATTAATAGTAAAACAAATTTATTAACAAAAGAATATAGGGTTTTAAGTGAATTTAAGTAGAAGAAATAAAGTTAGAAAGGGTTACAAGCAAATAAAAGTGAAAACACACATCTAAATGTCTAAAACCTAATTTATCAAGGTACAGGCTTTGTTTGAAGATTATTTCCTCACCTATATTCAGTGGTAAAAGAAAAGAGAGCTTAATTTTGTGTGATCAAAAGAACCACCTGCTCTTGACCCTGGAGGGAAAAAAATGAACAAAAAGAGTTCAGTCTCTTCTGTATTGAGTTTAGTATTTTCAAAGACTCCTTCCCACTTTTGTTTTTAACATTTGCTCTAAGGCTCTCCCTAGACTTTTGAAAATATATTTTGATACGTTTTCCCTGTAGAACTGAACAAACTAGTCACTCATGAATGTTACAGAGCCTTGTTGTGCTTCTTTGCACCGTCTCTTGGTTATAAATTTTAGATCCAAAAATCAAAGCGATTACATAAGAAAAAAGAGAGAACACCAACTTATGACCTCTATATCCTTAGGACGCTGGTTCAATTGTGGCATAAATGCAGTGGCACATATACTGCAGTATTTGTGCTAGTTGGTAAATTTAATGTACGGCTCAGGGAATTGCTAACAAGATGGGGGGAGGGGACAACAAAAATGAACAAACAAAAACCTTTCCCCTACAAGTCAATTAGCCAAAATGAGAACACGGTCAATAATGACAAACTTGTTACCATTTTTTGATGATACATATGATGGCTGATTAGTGACCTGAGTAGAATAATATTTTAGTCTCAGTCCAGTTTTTAGGAGACAGGAATCCACATCACAAAACTGCCATCACAAATGGCAATTTTATTGGCATTCTCTGTGAAGAAGTGAAGGACCAAATGGGCATTGGAAACTCAAATATTCTGTTGCCTGTCAGTTAGGACTGTGGTACATTGATAAGGTGATGTGAGAAAGCTTGCCCCAATACTAGGAATGTTGTACCTGTTTTTTGCATATGTAAAGAACTTTACTTGTCAACACTATCAGTTAGGCACCTTTCATAAACATTATATTAAATTAATATTTAGAGTTAAAAGTTTAACTGTACTGCCAAAGCATGGGCTGAAAATGTGTTACCTTTAATGAGCTCACTTGGGAAAAGGCTACACAGATAAAATGGTTAATGGGTATTTTTGGCTTATTTACCCGTCAGGTGTACTTCCTAATTGAACTTTTCTTTTTACATTTTTGGCATGGGTTCTCTGTTCCTTTAGGAAGGTCTCTCACTGCTCAGTCATATAATTAAGTCTTGCTTTAATGATTAATAATTACTATGCTATTTTTAATATATATACATGCACACAAAATACAGCTGTGCACCTTCTCTTCTTCCCGTACCCCCAACACACATACACACCTTGTGGTAGAGAAGAAAAATAGGACTCCATTATAGTGAATATGATTGTGATTCTTTAGGCTAATGGACACAGTCTGAAACTCTGCAATTTTCTTTGGCTCTCAGGTTGAGTAAAAATGTGTGGTTCCTAGGATCACCATACAAGTTCCCCTTAAGTCTAGGCCTGTACTAAACTATCATGGAATTGACTAATGCCTGCTCTACACCTTCTATTACTACACACACACACCTCTAAAGATGTAAATTATGCTTGAGCTAAATAGCCCTCTTTCTCACCACACTTCCATATCTCACTATCTCATGTATCTTTTATACAACATTTCTTCATTATACTGTATACTGACTCTAAGAAATTCCATCGGAATTGCAGAGTTAATAAATGCCTCATGACTATTTTTGATTGTTTACCAGAGTATCCTTGCAGATCTATTCATGAATAAATTATCCATGGTCTGTTAGGTTAAATAAATTCTTGGGTGCTGGGTTTGTGGTTCTATGCAATTCTCTCTGTGACATTTTGATGTTTTCTTTGTCATATAGATATAATTTCCGTAGTATATTCCATTTTACTTTAGAAAACCTCTAAAGGAATCAATTCTATAGTTTTATCTAAGGGCTGGATTCTGATGCCCATACTCAGATTGAGTAATACTTCACTTTTCAAGCAGCAAGTTCAATGTGACTATCCTTGGCGTAAAGTGCTATGCAACGTGAGAATTTGGACTACAAGATCAAGCCCTTAAAGTGAAATGGGAAAGCACAAGTAATATGAACAGCAGATTGAGTAGTTACTGTCTGTTATGTTTAAAGACCACTGATAATGAGGTCAGCAATATCTCTTCTTTAAAAAGAAGGAAAAGAAAGAAAATAATAAATCATCTAGCTCTTTTAAATGGAATAAAGAAGAAATTTGCCATTCCTCCCATATCAAGCAGTAGTTTCCATTGCAGACTGTCCTCTCATATATGGTTTTCTTTTTAAACTGGTGCCTTTTAACCTACCATCAGGGATCTATCCATGCATGCTTTACCACTGAAATGACCATAAGTTATTGCAAACATAGCTGCAGGGTCTGTAATATTTCCTCACTGGCTAACTTCCCAGCTGTTAATGCCATCTGTCTGAAATTCAACCCAATGGGAACAGGAGTCTAGCTAATAGAGCAAATAGTGTCTTGTATTTTAAATTGTTTATCATATTATTAACCAACAACTCTGTCAATAGCATAGGTAGTTCTGAGGTGCAAAATTTGAACCAGATCTAAACTTTTCCAAATTTCAGAGGTGTTCAAGTCTGTGGTTTTGATTTGGACCCATCTCAAGTAAACAAACATTTAATAATACTCCTAAATGCTTTTTAACTAAATATCTCATTTGAATAGTAACAACCAGCCTTTTGTGATTGGTGGGATCACATTATTCATTAATTGGGAGTACTCTGGCAGCAATCAGCTAGTTGTAAAAATGTTGGCAAATCCTGAAAGTTTTTCAAAGTTTAGCACTAATGACTATTCTTTCCAAAATTCATACTAGTAGTGTTTTATTTTCTGTTCTTCTTTCAAAAATGTGTCATCCGCCTACAGAGAAGAAACAGTGTCATGTGACTTGGGCAACTAATCATACACAACAAATAAATAGTGACCAGCCAACATGACCAGTCCACAGAATATCCTAATGGAAAATTAGTAACCCTAATTTTGCTGAATACTCACAAATAAAAAATATATTCAAAGAACATCAAGATCACCTGTGAAATGATTTAACCATATTAAGGGGCAACATCCATAGTGAATATCATTCATAATGAATAGTTTGATAGCTCTGCCTTATACTATGTACTTCAAGTAACCAAGCAAATTCAAATTTGTATTTTTCAATTTTTCTTCTTCTAACAAAATATCAAAATGACCCACATGAGAAAATGACACATTAAAATATTTATAAAACTATATCAGAAATAAAGTAAATGAGGCAGCTTGTCTATCTTCATATCAGATCGAGATGTGACAAGTATAATCAAATCAACCTATCAGGAGAGGAGAAGAGGGCTTTCAAGTAAAATATGCATAGGCATCACTTATGATTAATTTCTCTTTCTGGAAAGATGGCAAAACACCAAACTCCTAGCACATGGCTTGCGTTTTGTGTTCCCTCCGAGGTTATACAATCCATGTTGCTTTTTGAAAGAACTGATGGATACATAAGTCATCTTTCCCACCAAAACAAACCATGTTCCCATTTAGGCACCAGTTTCATAGGTTCCAAGGCCAGAAGGGACAGTGTGATCATCTAGTCTGACCTCCTGTATAGCACAGGCCATCGAACTACCCTGATATAATTCCTAGAGCAGATCTTTTAGAAAAAAGTCCAGTCTTGACACACAATCCATGGTATGTTCCAATGGGTCATTACTCTCACTATTATAACAAAATGTATGCCTCATTTCCAGTCTGAATCTAACTCCAACTTCTAGCCATTGGATTGTGTTATACCTTACTCTGCTAGACTGAAGAGCCCACTGTCAAATATTTATTGCCCATGTCAGTACTTAAAGATTGTAATTGCCACCGTAAACGAGGTTAAGAAGGCTAGACCTTTTCTTTAGTAAACTAAACAATTTGAGCTTCTTGAGTCTATCATTATATAAGGCATGTGTCCTAATCTTTTAATCATTCTCATGGCTCTTCTCTGAACGCTCTATGGATTGTTGGTAGGTAGACACCGAACTGCCTCTTATTTACCCTGGCAACTCTGCAGGTCTGGAACCCTTACACCAGGGGAAGAAACAGCCACACCTCGGGTTTCAATTTTATATATAATTATTACTAAACTAAATAACTAACCAAAAAGGATAAAATATTATACATATAAACAAAGCAAATTAAAAGAGTGGGGTTTTGTCCAATCAAATTAATCTGCAAGGTTGATTAAAACACATGAAATAAACCAGCAATTCCATATACTATCTATAAAATAAGTTGGGAAGGCAGCAGACTTGTTTAGCTATAGGCCCCCAAAATACTAAAATTAGACATGAATGCATATGTGTTCTTTTGGGCAGCAAGGCTGTTTAACTTGGGGCTGCTTTAAGTATTTGAGGAACTTTTCCACAGACACCATTCTCAAATAAATTCTGTGGGTTCTAGCCACTCCTGAACATATGCATATATACTCACACATGCTACCAGTCATCAGCTTGTGTTAAAAAAACTGACTGCAGGAATGCTGAGGTGGAGACATCCAGCGACACTGACTTCCGTCAGCTTCGGTGGGTGCTGACGCCGGGCCCCGCCCCCGACGCCGGGCGACGTTGCAGGGGCCCGCCCCTGATGCCGGGCCCCGCCCCCCGACGCCGGTGACGTTGCGGGGCCCCGCCCCTGACGCCACCGCAACGTCGCCGGCGGCGGGGGCGGGGCCCCGGAACATCGCCCGGTGCTCCGGTAAGTTGGGCGCGAGCTCCAGGGATGGCGGGGAGTTGCCGTGGGTGCGGAGCACCCACCAATTTTTCTCTGTGGGTGCTCCAGCCCCGGAGCACCCACGGAGTCGGCGCCTATGGAGACATCCCTATACTAATAAAAGATGGAAAAAGAAACAAAACCCAACATGGCTAATACTTATACAGGATGGCTGTATAAGTTGTTGTTTCATTCAGCTTCAAGAAGCTGGTACATAGTTGAAAAGATTAGTGGGTGGTCTTGTGAGATCTCAGATGTTTTAGTATCAGCAGTTTTACTGGCTAGCTAGAGATTATTTGTTTGTAAATTTCAAATATTAGATGTGGCTCCAACCATCGGTGGCCATCCAGGAGGATGGAAGAAGCACCTGCCTCTTTGTCAGGCATTCAGACACTGGCAGCAGCCATGGGAGGCAAGCAAGCCACACAAGTCAGGAACTAAAAGTAAAGCTTCTTCCTTTAATTCAGTTTTTGAAGATAGTGAGCTGGTTAGAATTTCCTGTTGGGAGCTTCCCCCTTCTTAGTGAATCTGAATGGGACACTCTCCTACGATCACTGGCATCACCCTATGGGGTGGGGTTCAGTCACCTTTATGTAAACAAAGAACCTCTCACTGCAATAATTTCAGGCTCAGAAAGTCCAGGGATCCAAAAAATAGATTCAGTCAGTCAGTCATTAGGTCTGCAGGAATTCTGAGAGATTTGAGATCATGGGTCAGTCTCGACCATCCTAAAAACTCCAAATAAAAAATAATATAAAAAATGCAAGGGTGGTATAAGGTTGGAACTGAAATCATAAGAAAAAACTAATGATATATTCACTCAGTCATGCATGTGAAGGGACAGCTATTCTACAGACAGATACATAAAACTTTCTTTTATATTTTGATACCCAAATACCAACTTCACTCAATTTTGAACAGCATTTTTAAACCGGAACTCATTGGAGTAAAAAGTCTTTTCCTCCTAACCACTCTATAGCAGGATTCAATTTTTATATGCAGGCCTATTTGCCTCACACAAAGTTTGTGCAGTTTTACAGTATTGGTTGTCATCCATATAAAGCCAGCAGTACAGGTTTAGGAAAAGATAAGGAGAGTTGCAGCAATTTTATCTCAATTGATTCCTTATATTTAAATATCAGACCATAGTTTTAAATATCAGATTATCAGAGCATGCTCATTTTCTATCAGTATTTTTATGTAATTTAATTGCTCCCTCCCCCCGTTGCCCAAGACTAGATAGTCATCATTTTACTCTACCATAGGGTCACTTCGGATTTTTCAGTCACAAGCAGAGATACAACTCAACGATTACTTCCCCAAATGAACAGAAATAAAGTAAAAATAGGAGAATCTCTTCCTTCATTTGAAGTAGCATGAGAGTTTGCAGAGACACATTTGAGCAGGTCTGCACGTTATACTTTTTTGAAGCACACAGATACTGTGATGACCATGGTTTATGAGTGTAGATTACATTCAATAGACCGCAGTGCCCAGACCTTTCCTGAAAGTAGCCTTCTAATTGTGAATATGGGTAAAAAAATAAGATGATGTTTGGAAGATATTCTCTAGTCTCATGTGGCAATGCAGACTGAAGCCTGGATTTAATTTTCTGGAGAGAGCTATTGGGTTTGTAGGTAAAGCCATAGATTACCAGGGCTAGAGGTTCTAAATTCTGGTTCTTCCTGATCAGAGATTTCAATCTTGATCTGTAGCTTTCCAAGGAGATCGGCTTGAGATTAGATTTGGGTCAGGATGGTCTGGCCATGTTTAACACAACAACATAAGCATAATGTGATTACTTGTCTCACAATCACAGACAAACTTAGCAAGAGTTGCCAGGATATTATAGAAAAACCCTGCAGACACAGAAATAAGGGGGGGATGTGTAAAGTTCATCTTTACTGTAATCATTCCATGGCAAGTTTGGCCTATTTACTTGGTAGCTAAGTACCTTCTCACAGACTCCTATATTTCCCCAGTTACAGAATTATTCAAAGTTCATTGAATTGTGTGCATCTATTTCTACTTCATTCATAATAGTCTCTCCCAGTTTAATCTGTTTCTGTTTCATTGAGGCTGTATCCTCTCTTTGTCAGAATCCAGTTTGATACAGGCATCAATGTCCCAAGAAGAGATTGAAATTATATATCACTTTACTTGTTACCAAATGTTATCTGGAAAAAAGTCACAATTAGGTAAGAAAATACATATATTTTCATTTTATATAATATGGTGATCCTTGCCAAGCAATGGCATCCCTGCTTGCTCTCTGTCTCAGTATCTAAGTGAAGAAGGGATCTGGACAGTTGGTTCAGATTCAGTCTAGGTATGACTGAGGGATGCTGGACAGCATGGGGAAGCATTTTGAAGAACTGACAGGAATTCTGGCTTCACACTCAGCTTTAGGGTATTTGTTTTTCCCTTGTCAAGATGGTGAGTAAGGTGCTATTAGACTCCTGGAATTCACTGGTAGCAACATGGGCTAGAAATGCCTCCCCCAACCACTGCTCTTCCCAAATTCAGCTACCAAAAAGACTGGCTCTCTCCTCGAGATCTAGCAATAAAAATCCATACCCTTTTCACTTCCAGACTACACCACAGTACAACAGACTAGCCAGTGCTACCTGTAAGTCTGCCCAGAAACTGTTGCAGTTTCAGAATACAGCAGCTTTCCTTCTAGTCAGGGCAGATCAAGGAGACCACATCTTTCCAGTGCTCTGTACTCTCCACTGACTGCCAGTTCAATTCGGTGTTTAATTCTAAGTTCTGGTGTTAGGCCTTTAGGGCTATACAGATGACTGTCTCACAATGCCTGTCTCGAGGGCTGGCCCTAGACCAAATGGCACCCCAGGCGAGGAGCATCTTTGGTGCCCCCCCGCTTCCATTTGTTAAACTTTTGAATATCTTACAGCACCCCAGGCAGTCACCTGGGTCGCCTGCTGCTAAATCTGGCCCTGCCTGTCTCCTTCCACTCGCCTGAGGAGGATTTGGCTTTGATTGTGAAGGTAGAATTTGCAGGGGCAGGATGCACATGCACCCCACTGACTAGAATTCACTCCAGCTGGAGATCTATCTGAGCAGAAGTGTAGGATAGAATAAAAGACTCATCTCTTTGCTCTACCTTTCCCCTTCCTGCATTTTAGAGTGGTCCTGCCAACACTATCTGGATGCTATCAGGTTTTCTTCTGTTTTCTACATAAGCAGTTTTAAGCAAAGATTAGGAGGAGGAGCTCACTTTCCACCATGGTGGAGAATTTCTGTGTTTCAGTATCATAGACCGGAAGCCCACATGCTATGCTGATTGCCCTCACAGAAAGGAGTAGGAGGAAAAGAAATACATAATAGAGTAAAATAACTAGTTACAAATAAGTTTCGAAATGCATTCTAACATTGCTAACATTACATTTGTTCTTTGTGTGACAACACTAGTAGTAACTAGTGGTAACTAGCTACAAATAAGTTTCAAAATGCAGTTTAACATTGCTAGCATTACATTTGCTCTTTGTGTGACAACACTGATCTTTAAGCAGTTGTGTCACATGACACTTTCCTGAACAGTGTGTGCTTGAAGAAAAGGCTCACTGCTGCAGGTAGAAATAAAATCAATGTGCTCCTGGTGACATATGTCTGATTGATTGCCGTTGTTAAACATGTGCTTTTTTTTACCTCCATCTTCATCAACTATGGTGATCGCATTAAGATTCAGATGATCTTTCCTACATATTGTGCTAATGCATTCCAGGGTCTATCAGCATTTCCAGCAGGGCCAGAGAAATGTCAGGGAGCATAGTGGAACAAGTGAGGAACAGATAATGATGTGGAGTAAGCAAGAGAAGAGGAATGGGAGAGGGAAGCAATAGAAAGAAGGGCATGGGAGTGTTACAGGAAGGATAGGGATGAAAAGTAAGGGGAAGGGGAAGATATTGAAGGAGAAAGGAGGAGGACATAGATTATGTACAGAGGTCCTGGCTGTTTCTTCTTTTTCTTCCTGGGCCCAGCAATTCTCCTGCCAGCTTAGATTGTCATCAATAAAACTGCTTCCTCACAATTACCATATGTATCTGGAAACTAGCCACCCTGCTTGTTTAATCACAGTACATGCTTTGGAAATTTCATTTAAATGTCAGAACTGTCTGTTTGAATTGAATTGAATTCTATTTAACTGTTTTCTTTTACCGAAGTCAACCTGCAGTGCCAAAACTGCTGATGATTCTTCTAACGTTTAACTTCTTTCGACCCAAATCTCGCTTTCTGTAATATGTCAAAAGCCACTCTCTCGTCATAACTAAATGCCATCTATTTTTTTTAAAAGCCATGGGGTGGGATTTTCAAAAGCACTGACAACTAGCTTAAATACTACATTTAGAATTGACCATTGTTGCATCACAGAACTGCTCACATCCAGTAGCTCAGTGACTCATGACATAAGCCAATACAATACTCCATTTGTCTCACCAGACTTCAATGCCATTTCCCCTCAGTTTACTTCATCTTATTGGTTCATGAGGAACAAAGCATCATGTTCCATAGCACTACTAGTGGCTCAGCCCTGCCTTCTCACAGCCCTCAATATTTCACAATGATTGGGGTTTGCAACAGTCTCTGCGGAAGATGAAGCTGGGTGGTTTTCTTGTGAACTACCAATGAATCAAGGATATTTAACAGTTTTGTAGAAAAGGAGTTGGACTTTTAAAATAATTATTTTCATACTTACATAAGTGTTTTTAAACTACCTCCAAATTTTTGAAGTGCTTGTCATTCATTTTGTTCAGCAACCATTAAAATGACCAATGTAGCATCTCACTGGAAGACCTTTCAGAATCTTATCTATTAATAAGTGGAAAACAGTTGGTACCAAAGCCACACCATATGGTAGTCTGATATAAACAGTGATATAGACCTATATGAGTGTTTATGTCACCATTATCTCTGGATTTTTTTCAATCATCATTGATTTTATATATATAAAAACATGAGAGTTCAATTCAGGGGACTTCTGTCCCCCATAAACACTTCTTCTGGTCTGGTATATATTTTTGATGCACTTCCAGGTCCAGGCTGATTCACTTTATAGTACCAATGTTGTATGGACTAGTACTGTTTGTATAGCTCACTCTGATTAACCTGCTTTCCCTGTGACATCTGAACTTTTTCAGCCTTCTCGGCTGTTTTGCTTTCTTATTTTTTAGACCATATGGCACAGAGTATGGTTTTGAACAACTTTGGAATACTTCATTGCTGTACTTCTGCAGCATTTTACATACTGAAATGTCCTAATAGTATTCAATTTATTGTGCAAAACCTGGGATGAAATCCTGGACCCAATGACAAAGCTTACATTAATTTCTGTAGGGCCAAGATTTCTTCAACAGTATCTGAAGAGCAATATTTCTATATACAGATTTAACCTTCTGTTTATATAACTAGAAGATAGGCAGAAATTGGCTCTAACAGGGCCAATGCATTATTTGTCATGGCAACCTTGTCATATGAATGTCGAAGGTCACTGCCACCTCTAGTTTTCCAATCTCAGACACTGCTGGAACTATAAACATGTTTAGCTTGTCATTCAAGTCTTGAAGTGGCATTTTCCTAAACTTTTCTTATATAGTTTTTCAGGTAGGAATGATACAAATGTGCCTGTGTCCAACTCCATAATAGTGGGCTGGCTCTCTGTTCTATCTTCAGTAATAACTTGTGTGGCCTTTTGATCTTACAGTCTTCAGAATAGGACTAGACAATTCACTGAATCCCTTGGTGTTTTTGTTTTTGGGTTTCTTGTTTGTTTGTTTGTTTGTTTGTTTTTTGTTTTGTTTTCTTATAAACTTGCTTTTGTTTCTTTCTTCCTAACTGGCATTTATTTATTTTCTGTGCTGATTTGCTTTTTTGTGTGTGTCCACCTAAAGTGTCAAATCCCATGACATTTTGCATTTGTGTAATAACATACCTCACATGGATATTTTTGTTTGCTTCAGTGACAACATTTTACTTGTGTTAGTTTACCTCATGAATTAGGCACTGTACATTTTAAATCATTAGCCTGATTCTCTACAGTCTCACAGCTCATAAACATCTACACCCTTTTGTTAATTTTTCTTGGGCTAGTAGCTTCCTTTGTTTTTAATGTGGAGTTAGCCTACAGAGTTCTCTATAGCTCCTCTAATAATTGTTCAAAGTGTCAAGTATCAGAGGGGTAGCCGTGTTAGTCTGGATCTGTAGAAGCGACAAAGAGTTCTGTGGCACCTTATAGACTAACAGACGTATTGGAGCATAAGCTTTCGTGAGTGAATACATGCATCCGAAGAAGTGGGTATTCACCCACGAAAGCTTATGCTCCAATACGTCTGTTAGTCTATAAGGTGCCACAGAACTCTTTGTCGCTTGTTCAAAGTGGTAATACTCAGTCATTTGTCTTAGCTCTGCTAACAATGGGAATAACAATCACCTTGTTTGGTTTCCTTTGCTGTAATGCACATCTTTCAGAAATCATTGGCTTTGTAGCTAGGTGTATTTTAACCAAAGCACACATTTCTTCTTTTTTTTATATTGAAACTCTTAGGACACTAGTGGCATGAGCATTCAGAGTGCAGATGTGGGTTATAAGGGTTTGAATCTGCAGGTTCTCTCAACTCCATGATACTGAAGGTGCTCAGCATCTTGCACCAAATACGCACAGGTATATGCCTCCATTCATCTCCAATCTAGAAATGTGGGGCTCACTCCTTAGTTGCTCCGAATTGACACTCATATTCTTTATAACACATGGCACAGGGTGTCATCACACTCAGTGCAGCTGAGAAGGTAGAAGTGGAAACGTAGCTCTAAAACACCTTTCCACTCTCCCAATCCTAGTCTGACTGGGACCTTAAGTGGCTCAGAGGCTGCTCTAAATTACCCCAGCTACAGCCAGCAGCTGCCCAATCTGAGGGCTTATCTTCACTACCCGCCGGATTGGTGGGGAGCAATTGATCTATCGGGGATCAATTTTTCGCGTCTCGTTTAGACGCGATTAATCGATCCCCGAATGTGCTCCCTGTCAGCTCCGGAAATCCACCTCATCGAAAGGCGGAAGCGGAGTCGACGTGGGAGCGGCAGCGATCGACTCACCGCCGTCCTCACGGCCAGGTAAGTCGATTACGATACGCCAACTTCAGCTACGTTATTCACGTAGCTGAAGCTGCGTATCGTAGATCGACCCCTCCCCCCCCCAGTGTAGCCCTGGGCTAAGTATCTATGGAACAGTGTGTGCTTCAACCCCACCACCACCACCACCACCACCATGTTCCTCACACTCCCTTCCATGCCATCTTTGCTGCCCCTGAGGATTCCCCTAGGTCATGATGAATCCTTAGCTGCTCCTTTACAGTAGTTTTCTAGTGACTTTGTGCTGCCGTCAGAAAAAGGTCTAAGATTTAGCCAATGGCCTCCCCTCATATTTTCATCAAAAAAGTGATTGTCTAGCTCTTCTACATACTCTCCCCAACCTTTATATAAGTTTCTGTTTTCCTATATATTTTCATAGGGGAAAGTACCCAGCAATTTATTTCCTTCCTTTTTCTTTTTCAAGTTTATACAGTGGAAATGTTACCATACTGTATTCTTGGCTTATTTAAATAAGTCACTTACAAATTATATACATTGATTTTACACAGCCTACTGAATTTCAAACATCAATAAGACCACTTAAAACATCACAATTCCTGTTTCTGGGGCTTTATAGCCTTTTTCCCCCTAAACTTTATTTTCTCATAGAAACAACAGGATCATCACATTTTTTTTAACTCAACGTGATTTTATTATTGAATAGGGAGTGGGATGAAGTTACACCAGAGCTGAATTTGGACCATCAGTTTGTGTTAAGCAGTACTGAAAAAGCTATATGGAAATATTCTACTTTTGAGTTTCTTAGGATTTACACTGGTGTAAATAGAAACAGCATTTGGCATATATATGGTATGCTAAATATCCACCTTATAAAATATTCAAACACAATACTGTACAATTTAGCAACAATGGTCTTTTAATGGCAGAAACTAAGGGATGAGATTGACTGGAAGGACTATTTCCTGACGATCACACTGAAGTCACATGCAATGCTCTGGGAAGGGAGTTTGTAGGTCTATTGCCTTATCTGTCAAATGTCAAACACACATTCACTTAAAAAAAGTCTGAACAATCTTCTTCAAGGCACTTTACCACAGCTTGCTCCCTCAGGTTGAAATAAATTTTCCATAGTTTATATTTTACTGTCATGAATCTTTAGAGTCCATTTAAACTTTATCATAAATTTTAAAGTTGACATTGCAGCCAGTGTAAATTATGCATTCATTTATTATTTAATGTAGTGAGACAAATTCACTATAATATATCCATGTATATCTATACATAGATATACAGTGCAGTGTTCCCATAGAGTGTATGTGTGAGTATATATAATACACATAATGGGTGTTACTACAGGCTCACAGATCACTAAAAAGGATTGATCAGAAAGCTAGTTAGAGCACATTGATGGGGTGCTTGATTTATATCTGCTGAAATCCTGGTGGTGCATCTTATATTTCTTTGGCTGCTCCTTTTATTATTGAAAAAGTCTACTGTTTATGGAAAGCTTCCAAAATATAGTCTACCATTTCTTGAAAAGGTTTACAAGATGACAAAGTATGTTCCAATTGAGAGCTAGGAACTCTGCCATATGTAGACAACTATATTTTCCATTTGTTGTTTCAGGACTTCTTATCATGTGTCTGCATGAGTGATTATCAGTTTAACTTTATTTTCATATGTCCTTCCATTTTGAAGGAAGCTTTGTTATTTGCACATAATTAATAATGACAAAGAAAGTTAAAATTTATTTTTCATTACATTTTTTTCATTATCTCATTATTATTGTTATTCCCTGACAATTTACTATGTACAGAAGTCTTAATAGTTCCATTTGCCAGGATTTATATGTAAGAAGCTCTGTATCTTATTACAATGCACTGTCAATGTACAGCTTCATGGGTTTTGGTGCAGCATACAGGTGTTAATGGAAGATTAGGCTGCTCATGCTAAAAGTAAGCAAACAGAATTAATGCAGAGTCTAAACAAGATCAAATAAATCTTCAGACAAGATTAGATTACTTGAAAGTGCTATTGCAGTAATTATATGCTGGATCTCTCCACCCTTATACATCAAGCCCCCAATTACAAATGATATAATGGTTTTCTTTCTGATAAGGAACCAGTAGCATTCCTGGAATAAGATAAAATATGATTGTTTTTATAACTCCTTTTTTACAAATGCCCCTTTAAGTTCTGATGAGCCCTCTGAATCAACCTCAGATATATAAATCAAATAATTTTACATAAGGCACTACACACTACCATTTTGCCCTAAAGTTTGCTCCTATTTTCTTTGGGTTACATAGGTTTGAGTAACACATAATTAGGATAACAGAACCTCAAGCAAACCTTAGGATGTCGTGACAAGCCATGAACAAATTAACAAATAGCAAAGCTGCACAGTAGCCTCACACACTGTCTGTGACTTTTCAGGGGTAGATCTGTCCATCTTAGTACTGATGCTTTCTATGTACAAAACCTTCTTATATGGGTTTTGTTCAGATAAGGGGTGAATTTCAGCTTTTGAGAATTAGTAATAGGAAAACAACTATTTTAATGCATATTCCCTATGCTGCAAAAATCTTGGATGCTTGAAGAGTACCTAGAATCCCCAAGCTTAGTTAGTTCAAGACTGGCTATATGTGGAGCCAGGCACAGTGAAATCCTGTCCTTCCAGAACATTGATTGTGAAGATGAGTGCACTCATTATTATATGAAAATTACAGGAAAATAGATTAATTCCAGGAATAGCCACACAGCCCTTCCCCCACTACCCAAACACCTCTGTACTGCTACCACTCTGTATGTGAAGGTGCACACCCACACATACTGAGTAGTGGATCTTAAATGCTAAAGTTAAACCCATTGAAATATAAAATGATTGTTTAAAAAGTTCGAAAAATCAATTGCAGTACAACTTAAAAGGCAGATCTACATTTCACAGGCTTCAGAATAATGTTTCACTGATGCACACTTACAAAATCATGTGACGCCAAATGACAGACTGTCACATAGAATTCAATCAGGCTGAATACTACTTGTCAAGAAATATATTGAATAAATAAGTTTGGGGGTTTTTTTTGACCAGCTGAAGAGCTGGATGAAAAATGTCAATTGAAAAACATATTACATATATTTTTCAGTAAATAATTGTATCTACTATTTAACCATGTTGTATATGGTTTTATATATATATATATATATATAGTTTATATATATAAACAATCAGTGGTACATTTGAAGGTGAAAAATACATTTCTTATAAAATGCCGTTAGCTAAACAGGGTTTATTTTGGAGTGGAGTGAAGGACTAGCTGTAAGTAAAATGTTAGGGCTGAAGATTATTTAACAAATTGTGTCATAATAATTGAAATGACAAAGAAAATGCCATGGTTTGTTCCACATATGAAATACCTAGAATTATCTGTTATAAAATGGGTGCTTCCTGGTTTGTTAAAAAGTTTTGCACTAAAGAAGGCTACATGAAAATGATTTATGTGGGCAATAAAGTTTGTCAGTGGTCCAGATGAAACAATTCCAAACTTTAGAGCATAAACCAATGAAATCAAGGGTCAGCATATACAGCAGCTTCTAAGCAATGCAGACTCTCCTCTCCCCAACCTACCAAGGCCCAAATGTGCGACTCAATGTGTGGCAAAAACCTCAAATGAGGGGCACAGAAAGTGTATCTGTGCAGAAGACTTAAAATGCTGTGGGTTTCCTTCCTTTGGTGTAAATGGCTTTTTCTATACCCTCAGTCTCATGATTCTCTATTTCCCATGTAATTATGAACCATAAAAGAGAGGGAACCCCTAATTTGTATGGCATATAAGTAACTTCGGGACTAAAATGAGCGATGACCCTCATTTGAGAGGCCTGGAGATTCAGGACTATGTGGCACTCAGTGACTTCACATGGTAAAAGAATCACTATTGTATATCATCCTGAGAAATGAAAGTATAACTTATGCCTTCACTGCCAAAAAAGGTGTGGTTTTTACATAGGGATAACTACCATGAATTAGTTTTCTCACTTTAAAGTCTACTGGTAGTTTTTACATTTAAGTAGCTAGACAAGCTCAACAGTATATCCTGAGGTCACCTACATACATTTTGGTAAAAACTACCTCTGCCTTTTCTCTACTAGGATTTTACTGTGAGATAGCTATCGTGCATAGTTATCTCACTGTAAAACTCGTGCTTTTTTTTAGCAGTGAAGACATGGCCTCAGTCTGTATTGGAAGCCAAATGGGACTATTCGTGTGAGTGAAGTGAGCAGGAGTTAGTGCTGCATAGTTCACACTTAGAGAAATCATCAACAGTAAAATGGAGGAAAATACGAAGAGGACGTTTGAAATATGAAGAGGACATCCTCTTTTGAAAAAAAATACATGACTTTTGAAAAATATTAGCAGAAGAGCAGGTCTTACATGTTTAATAGTTTGGAAAATCTCCTGCCAGCAGATGTGTATTGCTGAAAGACCATTTTCTTTATTGCAATAACAGATGTATATAATTGTATCAAAAGGAAAGTGACATTGGCTAACATCAAGCCCATATGCTTTTTGTTTTAAGGTAAAAAGGTAGTTATGTTAAAACTGTTCTGCCAACATTGGTTCATTTAAAATATGAGGCTGTTTCTTTCTAATCTAAAAGTTATAGCCTGAAACGCTATCTGATTTAAAATTCAAATTCACAGGTCACTATAAACTTCTACAGTAGTGAACAGATGTTCATGTGAACTTTACTTAGCTATGGAGTACTTTAAAAAAATCCATGTCAGTGGAATGTCAAAATTAAACTTCCAAAGGAAACGCCAAAGGGGCTCAGTCGAAACTCCAGCATCTGACAAAAATTTTAAATTTTTTATTAGTTTTTGCTGTGACCCTTTGTTCCTTGTCCCCTTTGTTTCAAATGGTATTAAAATCACAGACTACTTATTTCTGTAAGAACTTCTATTGACTTAGGCCTGGTCTACACTAGGACTTTATGTCGAATTTAGCAGCGTTAACTCGATTTTACCCTACACCTGTCCACATGAGGAAGCTATTTATTTCGACATAAATGGCTCTTTAATTCGATTTCTGTACTCCTCCCCGACAAGGGGAGTAGTGCTAAATTCGACATGGCCATGTCGAATTCGTGGTACTGTGGACGGAATTCGACGCTAATAGCTCCGGGAGCTATCCCACAGTGAACCACTCAGTGGACGCTCAGGACAGCAATCTGTACTCGGATGCTCTGACCTGCCACTCAGGAAAAGCCCCGGGAAAATTTGAATTCCTTTTCCTGTCTGGCCAGTTTGAATCTCATTTCCTGTTTGGACATCGTGGCGAGCTCAGCAGCACTGGCAACAATGCAGAGCTCTCCAGCAGAGGTTACCATGCAATCCCAGAATAGAAAGAGGGCTCCAGCATGGACTGATCGGGAAGTCTTGGATCTGATCGCTGTGTGGGGAGATGAATCCGTCCTATCCGAGCTCCGATCCAAAAGACGGAATGCAAAAATTTATGAAAAAATATCCAAAGCTATGACGGAGAGAGGATACAGCCGGGATGCAACGCAGTGCCGTGTGAAAATCAAGGAGCTGCGACAGACGTACCAGAAGACCAAAGAGTCCAACGGACGCTGCGGATTGCAGCCACACACATGCCGTTTTTACGAGGCACTGCATGCTATGCTCGGTGGTGCTGCCGCCACTACCCCACCAGTGTCCGTGGACTCCGACGATGGGGTCTTATCTACGGCCACGTCGTCGGAGGTTTTCGCGGACGGTGAAGATGAGGAAGGAGAGGAGGAGGACGAGGCAGTCGACAGCGCTTTCAATGCTGATTTCCCCGACAGCCAGGATCTATTCATCACCCTGACAGAGATCCCCTATGAACCCTCCCAAGGCAGCATCCCGGACCAGGAACCAGGCGAAGGATCATCAGGTCAGTGTTTTAAACATTTATTTGGAATAGAATAGGCATGGTGTGTAAGCACTGTGTTTGTATTGCTTAATTGGCCTTAGGCGCTTCAGTTTTGAGTCGTTTTACAGTGCAACTACTCGAAAAGTCTGTCAATATGTATGGGGATAAAGGAGAAATCCCCATCGGAGATCTCCGCGAAGCTCTCCTGGAGGTACAGTGAAAGCTTTTGCATCAGGTTCCCATGGAGAGCGGCCTTATTGTCTCCTCCATGGTAGGATACTTTTCCGCGCCATGCAAGCTGCAGGTACTCTGGTATCATTGCCTTGCATAGCATGGCTGCATACGGCCCCGGGGTTTGCTGGCATTGACGCAGCATGCGGTCTTTCTCTGTCTCCGTAATTCTCATCAGAGTGATATCAGTCATGGTGCCCTGGTTTGAATGAGTGTTTTTTTTAGTATAGTGACTTCTTCATTTTCCCTTTAAAGAAAGACACCCGGCGGTTTCCATCCACGCGGGGGGGCGGGAGCTGGGAGGCTAACCATTGAAACTTAGCGGTGCGCAGCCAGGGAGAGTTCCCGGGACCGGCCACGCGGAGGGGGGGAAAGGGTAGGCGAGCTGTTAAAACACAGCCGTGCGCAGGCAGGGAGAGTTCCCTGGACCGGCCACGCGGAGCGGGGGAAAGGGTAGGCGAGCTGTTCAAACAGAGCAGTTTGCGGGCACGTACAGTTCCCGGGACCGGCCACACGGAGGGGGGAAAGGGTTGGCAAGCCGCTGTAGATGAGCGGTTTTGGCAGCAGCAGGAACTGGCCACCGCCAGGAACTGTGATTGAAACATGGGAGTAGAGCACTGCTGTGAAGTAAGCTCTCAGCAGTCCAAAGGCAACGGCTTACCATGGTCTCCAGAGAGCCGATTTCCAGTGTCCAGCAACGCTTGTGGGATCTGTACACCGGGACCCCAGGCACTCAGGATAAAGACATAATATTCGACCTTGTAGTAAGTGGACATGTGATAGGTACTGTGCTTGGTCTTATTCACAGGGAAAGAGTATAGGCATTGTTCGGTAAAAAGTATCTTTCTGAGGAATTCACTCCCTTTCTCCCATCCCACAGCTGCGAGTGTCTCCCGCCCTACCCGTGGATCACCCTCCCAGAGGCTTGCGCTGATAAGGCGGCGCAAAAAGAGAACCCGGGACGACATGTTCTCAGAATTGATGGTCTGTTCCCGAAAGGAGGCGGCACAGCAGAGAGAGGACGTCTCAAGGTCCGAGCGAGCAGTCAGCGAATGGGAGCAGAGGGCTGAAGCTCGCGAGGACAGGTGGCGGCAGGAAGACCAGCAGGCGACTCAAACGCTGCTGGGACTAATGAGGGAGCAAACGGACACGCTCCGGCGCCTGGTAGACGTTCTCCAGGACAGGAGACAGGAGGAAAGAGCACCTCTATATGTTATTTCCAACCGCCCTCCCCCGCCACAAAGTCCAATCCCCCCCTCACCCAAAGTCACTAGAACGAGGGGAGGCAGGGGCCATGTAAATAATCACTCCTCCCCTGCAGACTGCTCCAGTAGCAGAAGGCTCTCATTCCCAAAACTTTAGATGGGTCCTTTCCTTCCCTCCAACCGCACCCCACAACAGTTCCCTGCCCAGGTTTCATCTAAAAAATATGCTCCCCTTAATAAAACTGTTTGTTTTGTACAGTGCTGTTTCCCTGACTTTCTTTCACAGGACGGTTTGGTTTTGGGGGAGGGGGTTTGTAATTAGAGACGACAGGCGCCTGAACCAGGGTACAGACAGGGGGAAAAGTTCAACAGAAAATCACACTCACATTACATGCACTGGGCACACTTGTCATTCTGGGAGGGGGTTTTCATGTTCTCTATGCGGGGGGGCTCTGTGACTTTCTGGTGGGGGATGGTGGCTGCAGATCTTTTGCGGCCGGCGATAGTCTGCATGACAGATCCATGCAGCAGGGGATCTGTGGCCGCAATCCATGGCCAAAAAGTCACACAGGCCCCACCACATATAGTTGCGAATAGGAGGGGTTGCTGGCTCCCTTGAAACAAGCAGTCCAGCACTGCGGACTGCTCTGGGAGCAGGAGCCTGTCATTCCCCGAGTTTGGAAGCGTCCTTTCCATCACTGCACCCGCTCCCCAACCGCAGTATGCGTCCCAGGTTAAACCCTTAACCGAGAAATCATTAATAAAGACGGTTTTAATAAACAATGTTACCTTTATTATACTTTTAAAGCATCGAATGAAGGGGGGGAAGGGGGTTGGTAATTGGAGAGGATAGGCAACAGAAACTGGGTAAAGAAACGGGGGCAGGTTCAGCTTCTGTTTAAACAAGCGTAACAGTCACTGGTTACCCCGCTCGCTCTGGAAGCTAGCTTTCAAAGCTTCCCGGATGCGCAGCGTGTCCCGCTGTGATCTTCTAATCGCCCTGGTGTCCGGCTGTGCGTAATCAGCAGCCAGGCGATTTGCCTCAACCTCCCACCCCTCCATGAACGTCTCCCCCTTGCTCTCACAGAGATTGTGGAGCACACAGCACGCTGCAATCACAATGAGGATATTTGTTTGGCTGAGATTGGAGCGAGTAAGTAAGCTTCTCCAACGCCCTTTCAGATGGCCAAAAGCACACTCCACCACCATTCTGCACTTGTTCAGCCCGTAGTTGAAGAGCTCCTTTTCAGTGTCCAGGGCTCCTGTGTATGGCTTCATGAGCCAGGGCATTAGCGGGTAGGCTGGGTCCCCGAGGATCACTGTTGGCATCTCCACATCCCCAACAGTAATTCTGCAGTCTGGGAAATAAACACCCTGTTGCAGCCGTCTAAAGAGACCAGAGTTTTTGAAAACACAAGCATCATGAACCTTGCCCGGCCATCCGACACTGATGTTGGTAAAACGTCCTTTGTGGTCCACTAGTGCTTGCAGCACCATAGAAAAATAGCCCTTTCGGTTAATGTACTGGCTGCCCTGGTGGTCCGGTCCCAGGATAGGGATGTGTGTCCCATCAATAGCCCCGCCGCAGTTTGGGAATCCCATAGCAGAAAAGCCATCTATGATCACCTGCACGTCTCCAAGGGTCACTACCTTTGAGAGCAGCAGGTCAACGATTGCAGGGGCTACCTGCATCACAGCAACCCCCACGGTAGACTTGCCCACTCCAAATTGATTCGCGACTGACCGGTAGCTGTCAGGAGTTGCAAGCTTCCACAGGGCTATGGCCACTCGCTTCTGGATAGTCAGGGCAGCTCGCATCCGGGTGTCTTTGCGCTTCAGGGCAGGGGACAGCAACTCACAAAGTTCCAGGAAAGTGCCCTTACGCATCCGAAAGTTTCGCAACCACTGGGATTCATCCCAGACCTGCAGCACTATGCGGTCCCACCAGTCAGTGCTTGTTTCCCTGGCGCAGAATCGCCGTTCCACAGGATCAACGTGCCCCATTGCCACCATGATGTCTACGGGCCGGGGTCCCTTGCTTTGCGAGAGGTCTGTGCCCCTCTCAGAGTTCATGTCCTCCCGGAGCTTCCGTTGCCTCCTCGCCCGATTTCTCTGCATCTGCCTCTGGAAAAGGTGGACGATAAGGCGCGAGGTGTTGACAACGGACAGAACAGCAGCGATAATCGCGGAGGGTTCCATGCTCACTGTCCTGTGGCGTCCGAGCTGTCAATCACAGGAAAAGGGCGCGAATTAATTGCCCGCCGGCGCTTTCACGTAGGGAGGGCGGGAGTGTGGGTCGCGTGACGACATTTACCTATAACCACCCTTGACACATTTTTGGCCCCAGAAGGCACGGGGGGCTACACCCAGAATTCCAGTGGGCAGCGGGGACTGCGGGAACTGTTGGATAGCTACCCACAGTGCACCGCTTGCAATGTCGACGCTTGCCCCGTTACTGTGGGCTCACAAATTCGATTTAATGTCCTTGCTGTGGATTCGCACGATCGACTTTGCAATATCGGTTTCACAAGTTCGGTTTAAGAAAAATCGAACTAGTCTCGTAGTGTAGACATACCTTTAGAAGCAAAGTTCCTAGTGTCACAGTTAAAAGTGTGGTTTTGTGTGTGTGTTTTCCAATTTAAAATATTTTTATCTGCTGGAGTGTCCCGGGCTACGTGTTTGCACTTGATTAAATACATCCTGACATTTCAGCAATGATGATCATAACAATCTTCATTTAAAAAAAAAAACAGAAAAAGAAAAACACACTGTCAGCAGTTCTGTTTTCAAGGACACATGAGGCTGTTTCTTAGCTCATCAAATGGCAAGGAACAATAGAAGCTACAGAAATGGTTATCAAAAAAGTTAAAGTGTGACTTTCTTAATTTAAAAATAATTAACAATGAACATGTAAGGCCAAATTCTGATCTCAGCTGCACCAGCTCAGTTCCAGAGTAACTCCACGAACGTCAATGGCTATAGTTAGGATCCACCCTATTATAAATGAGATCAGAATCAGGACCTCTGTATTTACTTCATTCCCATGTTTCTAGATACTACAAGAGTCTTAAAACCATAATAATCTTACTATTACTTTGTGCTGCACTGTCATATATTTTTTCACCTTCCTCTGTCTCGCTGAAGCATACAGGATCAAATGATACTTTGTTTCAAAATCCCTGTATACATTTTGTATTATAAAAAACATACTAATATTTTAAAATACCAATGATGATTCAGAAGATCGATTGCTTACCGCTGAACCCGGAGGTAAGTATAGACGTACCCTTTGACAGAAGACTTATGTATGCGGCAGTGCATAATTTCACAGTCCTACCTCTCTGCAACAGAGTAGAGACATTCTCTGCTCCAGCCTTTTATCTGATGCAACAGATGTTTCCTGATATGCTAGCCAGTGCCTATTACCCACCCCTTCCCATCGAGACCCCTACCACATATAGACCTTAAGTAGCACCAAACATATAGATGGTGCTATAAAATAGTGAGTCTCTGCCCCAGACAGATTAGTCTAAAGCAGCGTTTCTCAAATGCGGCCACCATGTCTGCATGTGGCCACGAGGGGCTTTTCTTGTGGCCTCAGCCTCGTGGGCTGTGATGGGGTGGGGATAAGTGGCAAAATAGTGGCCCCTCTCCCTCCCTGTTGCTCCTGGATGCATCTCCTTAGTGCTGATTGCCGGGGCCGCCCCGCTCTGGAGACACCTGGAGCACAACTCTGGAGGAGCAGGCAGCCAGTGAATTCCCCACCTTCCTGGGGAAGTGGGGCTCAGTCTTTGGGTTTCTGCCCGGGGGTGGCGGGGCAGCAGGTTCTGGCCAAGGGGCTTACGGCTCCAGCAGACCCAGGGCTCCAGTCACAGGGCTTCGGACTCTGGCTGGGGGGCTTTGGGCTCCAGCCCCCCACTGCCTCCCCCAACTCCCCAACGACCAATCCCCATTGCCCCTGCCCCCGGCTGCCTTCTCCGATCCCCAGTCCAGGGCTTAATTTGTCCCCAAGCTTGGCAGGGCTGAGTAAGTCTGCTGTGAAAAGTGATACTAATGCTAATTAAGTATTTTAGGGGAAAGTGGGGGAGAGGCCACCAGCAAAAGTTGGTGGCCACACTCTGAAGCAACCAAACAATTTATCCTGAGAACCTCTGATCTAAAGACATGTGTGGAAACAATACTGAATTGAATAAACACATCATGGTCATTCTAACTGGAAGACTTCATAGCACAGGTTTGTTTTTAAGGACAATATTAGATTATATGAAGCATCATCATAACAAACATTATCCATGTGATCAAGTAATTCTATACAGCCTTCATTATATGCTAACACCTTTATGCTTTTTATACAAGATGCAAATAAAAATTCCCCAGTATTACAAGAAATAATTGAAGTGTTTGGTCAGGAATCAGGGTAAAGACTAAACTACTCTAAGGCTATGTCTTCACTATGAGCTAGGGGTGTGGTTCCCCTGCTTGTGTGCACAAACTTACACTAGGTCTCACCAAGCTAGTACGAGTACAAATAGTGTAGCCACACTAGCACAGATAGCAGCAGTGGAGGCACGGCTGAGCTATGTCAAGTACAAACCTTCCTGAAATCAGTGAGGTGGGATGGGAGTTAGGTTATAATGTTGCAACTTAGTACGTAAAACTTGTGGCAGGTGTCCAGTACAGGTACTCATGGCTGGGACAAGGTTATTGGATAAAATGGGTCAGAGGAGGATTTGAAGGAAAACATCCATTAAGGGAGCTAAGAAAGTGGGGTCCAGGTCTCCTGCATCTGGCACAGTGCTGAGCCAATCCTACCTCCTTATCCAGCTACCTTTAATCCTCATACAAGAAAAGGTTGGTGGCATCCCAGTAATGGGTTGGCTGGGACCAGGTTGGGTATTATGTGGAAATTATTAGGGCAAAGATGATGACCTGTACTGTTCAATTTATTGCCGGGGACTTCCAAAAATGTTAAGTACATAAAGTTCCAGCCTTATTAAACCACATCCATTGCCTCTTGTCTTTCATCAGGTATGGCTGGAGAATGATTGTCCTGCCCGGAGTCTTGTATCTTTTTTCCATTATTTAATTTACACTCCTCAAAAAATTTCTTGAATACATTTTTTAAAACTATTCAAAGATTCCTATAATTAAATCAGAATCCGAGAATCAAAATGGAATGGATGGAACATCCAGTTGAGATGGGAGGCCTACCAGACTTCAGGAGATACTATAGGGTGGCACAAATTAGACTGGTACTGCAATGCATTTCTAATAGAGAGAATCCATCATGATAAAACAGAATCTGGCAAATATGATCTCACTATATAATTGAGTGCTAGACTCGTATTCCAACATTCTGGCACCCAAATAAAAACATAGGTTAGTGATATCAAAAATCAGAAGTAATAGTGCTTTGAGATGGAGTAAGGAAGGTTTTAGATGTTGGGGCATGTGCCAGAGTGTGAGTAGCGTAAGGCTGACTGGATTTGGTAAGTGTATCCAAATGAGCCAAAATGATGATGATTATTGTTTAAGTAACAAGTGATTACCCCACTCAACAATGGGATTCAGCTCCCTCAGCTGCTGATGGGTATGGGACAAGAAAAAACAAAAGTGGGAGGAGGGAAGGATCTCAGACTGGTGAGATTTTGTTTCTCCCTCCTGCCCTGTGCTGTGGTAGTAGATATAAGCCTACTACTTGGAGAAAAGCCGTATGCTATGGGAAACAAACACTTGTAAAGCACATTGAAAATCAAGCACATGGTGTTGATGAACTTGCCACTGGTGTGCATGACTGTTTGGAGCAAGTTGAGGGAACCCTGCCCTATGACAAGGTAAATATCAATAAAATAAGTGGAAGGATTTCTTTAGGGATGGACAACCCTTTAAAACAAACAGATGTAGCTGATGGATTTAAAAAGGGAACACATGCACAATACATGTTTATACAGATTGCTTACTTTATTTTAAAAAAAACACTTTCAGAAAAGAATGCTTAGTTGGTTCCTGTCTGTATTCGAAAACTGCTTTAAATTTCAGCAATCAAGATTATGTCTAGAATGTGTGATCTCATGACTGTGTTTTAAAGGACAAATGATAAAGCTATTAAGTGATGGAAAGTAGACTGTAAATATGAAATAACAGCCAATGAATGGAATCAGATAATGCAGTTGATTTATATTGGCTCTAATACTAAACAAGAAGTACAATGTCAGTACTTTTTAGTCTGCAGAATGTACATTTCTCCATCTCTATCTAACAAAATACATAGCATTATCCCACAAATGCAAAACAGTCAGGCCCTCTTTTAGACACACAATATGAGATTGTTGGATAGTAATTTTTTTAAACCAGCTTGAATGAAAGAAATAAAGAAAAAGAATTTGAACAGGATTGAAAGATCTGTATTGGGAGTTGGCCTCTTAAAATGATTCAAGCCAAGAATAAGGATTGTGCTCTTTGCTTTTATGCTACAGTCTTAAATGTGTGGACACAGACAACAATTCCTACTGGACAAAACTATTAATAGAATATCTTTGTAATGGAAGACTTATCAAATTTTGTAAGAACAATGCTAAAGAAGGTCACACGTGCGCGTGCGCGCGCACACACACACACACACATACAAAAGGATAAAAGTAATAGCATACGTTGCATGGGAAAACAATACAATACTAAAATCATTGAGAAGCTTTGATTTAGACACAGTTATCCTATATTACAGTATAGTCAAGAAGGATACACACAGAGGATAGGTTTCAGAGTGGTAGCCGTGTTAGTCTGTATCAGCAAAAACAATGAGGAGTCCTTGTGTCAAAAGGTTTTAGCCATGAAAGCTTATGCCCAGATACATTTGTTAGTCTCTAAGGCCAGGTCTACACTAGGACTTTATGTCGAATTTATCAGCGTTAACTCGATTTAATCCCTCACCCGTCCACATTAGGAAGCAGTTTATTTTGACATTAAGGGCTCCTTGAATCGATTTCGGTACTCCACCCTGACGAGAGGAGTAGCGCCAAATTCGAAATGGGCATGTCGAATGCGAGGTACTGTGGACGGAATTCGACGCTAATAGCTCCGGGAGCTATCCCACAGTGCACCACTCGGTGGACACTCAGGGCAGTGTTGTGTACTCGGATGCTCTGACCTGCCACTCAGAGAAATCCCCGCGAAAATTTGAATGCTTTTTCCTCTGTGGCCATTTTGAATCCCATTGCCTCTTTGGACATAGTGGCGAGCTCAGCAGCACTGGCAATGATGCAGAGCTCTACAGCGGTGGTTTCGATGCCATCACTGAATAGAAAGAGAGCTCCAACATGGAGTGATCGTGAGGTTTTGGATCTGATCGCTGTGTGGGGCGATGAATCGATCCTAGCCGAGCTCCGTTCAAAAAGACGGAATGCCAAAATTTACAAGAAGATTTCACAGGCTATGACGGAGAGAGGGTACAGCCGGGATGCTACGCAGTGCCGTGTCAAAATCAAGGAGCTACATCAGGCGTACCAAAAGACCAAAGAGTCCAACGGACGCTCCGGCTCAGCGCCTCAGACTTGCCGATTTTACGAGACACTGCACGCCATGCTCGGTGGTGCGGCAACAACTACCCCACCCGTGTCCGTGGACACCGATGACGGGGTCCATTCTACGGACACATCGGAGGAGGTTTTCGCTGACGGCGAAGAAGAGGAAGGAGGGCAGGGGGACGAGGCAATCGAAAGCGGACACCCTGGAGATTTCCCCGACAGCCAGGAACTATTCCTGACCCTGACTGCGCTGCCCTTCGAACACTCCCAAGGCAGCATTCTTGACCAGGAATCAGGAGAGGGATCATCAGGTCAGTGTTTTAGACATTTATTTTCAATACAATAGTTATGGTGTGTTAGCGCTCTGTAACTGTGGCTTCATTGGCCTTATGCGCTTCACCTTGGAGTAGCTTTCCCGTGCAACTATTCGAAAAGTCTGTCAATATGTATGGGGATAGAGGTGTAATCACCAGCAGAGATCTCAGAGAAGCTGTCTTGAAGGTACAGCGATAGCTTGTTTAGCACGTTCACTGGGAGAGCGGCCTTATTGTCTCCTCCATGGTAGGATACTTTCCCGCGCCATGCGAGCAGCAGGTACTCTGGTATCATTGCCTTGCATAGCATGGCAGCATACGGCCCCGGGGTTTGCTTGCATTGACTCAGCATGCAGATTTTCTCTGTCTCCGTAATCCTCATCAGAGTGATATCAGTCATGGGGTCCTGGTTCGAATGAGTGGTGTAATTAGTATACTGAATGCTTCCTTTTCCCCTTACAGACAGACACCCGGCTGTTTACGTTAACGCGTGGTGGTAGGGGGTCGGGAGCAAAACCAGTAGTACATATCGGTGCGCGGGTAGGGACAGTCCCGGGGACCGGCAACGCTAAACCGGGGATAGGATAGGCGAGCCGTTCACGCTGAGCGGTTCGCGGGCATTTTTGGTTCCCTGGAGCGGCCACGCTGAGGGGGGGAGGGTAGGCGAGCCGTTCACGCTGAGCGGTTCGCGGGCATTTTTGATTCCCTAGAGCAGCCACGCGGAGGGGGGGGAGGGTAGGCGAGCCGTTCACGCTGAGCGGTTCGCGGCCATTTTTGATTCCCTAGAGCAGCCACGCGGAGGGGGGGGGTAGGCGAGCCATTCACGCTGAGCGGTTCGCGGGCATTTTTGGTTCCCTGGAGCGGCCACGCTGAGGGGGGGGGGGTTTAGGACAGCCGCCGTAGATTATCGGTTTGGCCAGCAGCATTTCCTGCCCGCCGCCAGGAACACTGAGGGAGACATGGGAGTAGAGCAGTGCTGTGAAGCAATCTCGTAGCAGTCCAAAGTAAGCACCTTACCATGGTTGTCAGAGAGGTGATTTTCTGTGTACGGCAAGGCTTCTGGGATCCGTATACCGGGACCCCAGACACTCACTCAGCCTTAAGGCATACTATTTGACCTTGTAGTACGTGTACATGTGATAAGCACTGTCTTTGGTCCTATTCACGGTGAAAGAGTATGGTCATTGTTCTTGAAAAAGTATCATTCTGAGGAATTCACTCCCTTTCATTTATCCCACAGCTGTGACTGTCTCCCGCCCTACCAGTGCTTCTCCCACCCATGGCCTAGTCCAGATAAGGCGGCGCAAAAAGAGAACCAGGGACGACATGTTCTCGGAATTAGTGATGCTGTCACAGAGGGAGGCGGCACAGCGCAGAGAGGACTTCGCACGGTACGAGCAAGCAGCCAGGGAACGGGAGCAGAGGGCTGAAGCGCGCGAGGACAGGTGGCGGCAGGAGGATCAGCAGGCGACCCAAACAATGCTGGGAATAATGAGGGAGCAAACAGACACGCTCCGGCGCCTAGTGGATATTCTCCAGGACAGGAGACATGAAGAAAGAGCGCCTCTGTATGTTCTTTCAAGCCGCCCTCCCCCGCCACCAAGTCCAATGGCTTCCTCCCCAAAAGTCACTAGGACAAGGGGAGCCAGGGTGCGTGGAAATACTCAATCCACCCCTGCAGACCGCTGCAGTAGCAGAAGGCTGTCATTCCCAAAACCATAGACTTTTCCCTCCTCTCCATGTAGCAGCACCCCTGAGCACCTCCCTTCCCAGGTTCCATGTTAAGTTTCTGTTTTGTTGAATAAATCTTGTTTTTTGGTTCACCAATGTTTCCCTGAGTGTTTTAAATAGGACCGTTTGTATCTCTGGGTAGTGGTTAAAATGGTTTTTAAGTGCAGAGAATGGGAGCACAAACGAGGGTGCAGACAGGTTAACTGCTGAAGTGACAAGCACAGTACACATTGCATGCATTAAGCACACCTTTCCTTCGTTGTGCTGGTTTCTACGTTCTAAACGTAGGGTTGGGGGTTGGGTGGTGCACTGTATGTTTGGGGAGGGTGGCACATAGACACCACCACACACACATGGGATTAGGAGAGGTTGATGGTCCCTTTAAGCAAGCGGAACACCTCTTGGCACTGCGCTTTGGGCAGGATCTACAGCTTCCCCTTTGAAGGGAAGTGTCCCCCAACCAAACCGCCCCCCAACCGCCGTATGCCTACACAGTGATAATCATTACCCAAGAAGAAGTACAGGAACAGGTTCAAACAAAAGATTCTTTCCTTTATTGTGACTTTGCAGCGTTGATCCAAGTAGGGGGAAGGCGGTTGGTAATGGGAGGATGGGCAACGGGACATGTGTAAAGGGACAGGGGAAGGTCCAGTATCTGTTTACGGAAGTGTAGCAGTCACTGGTTAACCCGCTCTGTCTGGATGCGAGCTTTCAAAGCTTCCCGGATGCGGACCGCCTCCCGCTGTGATCTTCGAATGGCTCTGGTGTCTGGCTGAGCGTAATCTGCTGATAGTCGATTTGCCTCAACCTCCCAGCCCTGCATAAATGTCTCCCCCTTGATCTCACAGAGATTGTGGAGCACACAGCACGCCGCAATCACAATGGGGATATTTTTGGGGCTGAGGTCGGAGCGAGTAAGTAAGCTTCGCCATCTTGCCTTGAGACGGCCAAAGGCACACTCCACCACCATTCTGCACTTGCTGAGGCGGTAATTAAAGAGCTCCTTTTCAGTGTCCAGGGCTCCCGTGTATGGCTTCATGAGCCACGGCATTAGCGGGTAGGCAGGGTCCCCCAGGATCACTGTTGGCATCTCCACCTCCCCAACAGTGATTTTGTGGTCGGGGAAATAAACCCCCTGTTGCAGGCGTCTAAACAGACCAGAGTTCTTGAAAACACGAGCATCATGAACCTTTCCTGGCCACCCAACATTGATGTTTGTAAAACGTCCTTTGTGGTCCACTAGTGCTTGCAGAACCATAGAAAAATAGCCCTTTCGGTTAATATACTGGCCGCCCTGGTGCTCCGGTCCCAGGATAGGGATGTGTGTCCCATCTATGGCCCCACCGCAGTTAGGGAATCCCATTGCAGCGAAGCCATCTATGATCGCCTGCACGTCTCCCAGGGTCACTACTTTGTGGAGCAGAAGGTCAACGATTGCACGGGCTACCTGCATCACAGCAACCCCCACGGTAGACTTGCCCACTCCAAATTGGTTCGCTACTGACCGGTAGCTGTCAGGGGTAGCAAGCTTCCAGAGGGCTATGGCCACTCGCTTCTGGATAGTGAGGGCAGCTCGCATCCGGGTGTCCTGGCGCTTCAGGGCAGGGGACAGCAACTCACAAAGTTCCATAAAAGTGCACTTACACATCCGAAAGTTTCGCAGCCACTGGGACTCATCCCATACCTGCAGCACTATGCGGTCCCACCAGTCAGTGCTTGTTTCTCTTGCCCAGCATCGCCGTTCCACGGGATCAACATGACCCATTGCCACCATGATGTCTAGGGTCCGGGGTCCAGCGCTTTGCAAGAGATCAATGCTCCTTTCACAGTTTAAGTACTCCCGGAGATTACGTTGTCTCCTCTCCCGATTTCTCTGCATCAGAGTCTGGAAAAGGTGCGCTATAAGGCGCGAGTTGTTGGCTACGGACAGAACATCTGCGATAATCGCGGGGGGCTCCATGCTCACTGTCCAGTGGCGTCCGAGCTATCAGCCACAGGAAAAGGGCGCGAATTCATTCCCCGCCGGCGCTTTCACGTAGGGAAGGCGGAAGTGTGGGTCGAGTGACGAAATGTACGTATACCGACCCTTGACACAATTTCGTTCCCACAAGGCACTGGGGGCTACACCCAGAATTCCAGTGGGCAGGCGGGACTGCGGGAACTGTGGGATAGCTACCCACAGTGCACCGCTTGCAATGTCGACGCTTGCCCCCCTACTGTGGACTCGGACATTCGAATAAACATCCCTGGTGTGGATTCGAACAATCGACCTGGAAAAATCGGGTTCACAAGTTCGGTTTCACAGAAATCGAACTAGTACCGTAGTGTAGACATACCCTAAGATGTCACAAGGACTTCTTGTTGTTTTTATACAGAGGATAATAATTTAATTACATCCCTCCTCCCTCCCTTAGCTTTCCTCCCATTTTATTCTCTAGACTTCCTCTCCCCTATCAGCCCCAGACAACATTCAGTTTTGCATTTGACTTCAATGGAAGCAGAGTTTGGAGTCTGTGAGGATATGTCTACATTGCAATAAATTACCCACAGCTGGCCTTGGTCAGGTGACTCAGGCTCGCAGGGCTTGAGCTATGGAGCTATAAAATTGCAGGGTAGATGTTTGGGTTTCGCCTGGTGCTTGGGCTCTGAAACCCCATGAGTGGGGAGGGTCACAGAGTTTGGGCTCCAGTTTGAGCCCGAACAGCTATGCTTCAATTTTATAGCTCAATGAGCCCAAGTCAGCTGACCTGGGCCAGCCACAGCTGTTTTATTGCACTGTAGACATGCCTTAAGGGTCCGACCCAAAGCCCAATGAAAGACTACGATTGGTTTCCGGATCAGGCTCAAAATCCTTTCCCAACTGTTGTTAATTTAGTGATCTTTCTTATTCTAGACAGGGCTTTCTGGGCAATAAGGTCATGAACCTTCATGTTGGTTTTATTTTGCTTTTAGTGCTTAATTTTAATTTCCAGTGTTAAAATAAATAAGGACAAAAATCTCACATTCTTATTTATCAGATTAATGAGGTATAGTCAGCTGTCATTTTAATCTTTTGCCACATTGTAAGGCCAAAATGTTCACTGATTTACAGCCTGTGCAACCACATTGACGTCAGTTTGTGCAGGGATGTAAGTCCATGTAGATTCTAGTTCTTGATATTTTAAGTATGGTTTTACTGATTTATTATGTAATGGTTTTGCATACTCAAATTAATATGTATTAACAGTGAAACATGATTTCAGTGGAAATGTTAGAAATATCCTCTGTGGACCATAATGATCATAGCTGGTATGTTTCCAATTATTTCAATGACATTTCACTATGACGTATGCCATATTTTCTATACTGTGATGATTGCTAATTAGAATCACATCTCTCTGTAGAAGCACAGAAGTAAGAGATGGCAAAGATGCATTAGACTACCCTGCACTGCATGCGGGTACTAGAGTTTTACCTATAGTTCATTTTCTATCATTTTGTCTAGGGTAGTCCTAAAAACCCCAAGCACCGGGATGTCCACCACAGCCCTTTGTGGGATTTTTCTAAAGCCTTAGGCCCCAATCCAATCTATAAATGTCCTTCTTTACATGTAGATCTGAGGGAAGAAAAAATCAGGCCCTTCCTTGGTGGATATTCAGCCTCCCAGTGCTCTTAATAAAACTAGATATGTAGATCTTTAATTTCTTCCCATAAGGCATTCTCTCCAGCCACTTGATCCATTTTTTTTCTCTTTTATGAATTCCCTCCAGTTTGTCAATGTTTTTCTGACAATGTAGTGCCCAGAACTGAATCCAATATTCCAGGATTGTCAGGACATGCACCATAGGGCACAATATCTAGGAATTAATGTTTTTGTAACATGCAACTATTTCACTATTGAGAAAATGCATTGTGACACTTCTGCTGTGACAAGAAACACATGAATAACCTGCCATCGTAACACAGGTAAAAAAGTCCCATTGTTTTGTAGGTTTGCTTGTACAAACACTGCAAAGTCAGGTCAATTAAAATGTAGTAGGCAAGTTTCAAGAGCTAATAACCCAGGGCTCTATCATTCTTTCCTTTGTTTCTGTATCTATTCAGGTACAGTAGGTGGGAACTCACATACCTAATGAATTGCTCAATATGGATCTCACATTGGGGTGGTGTGCTGGCACTTCCTCATGGGTGGGCACAACATGGCAGCTCTCTCTTCACTGAGGTTTGCTGCTGCTGGCTGTTCTGCCTCTGCAGTGGCCTGCCTCTTCCTATGACTTGGCCCTCTGGCCAGGTCACTTCAAAGTCTCTCCCCTTCCAGGGCCATCCATAAATAAAAGGGAAGGTGGATTAACACAAACAGAATTAGTGAGGGGGTGGAGTAGCAAGCAAAGGCAACACTCTCAGAATCAGGTCCTCCCTTACCTCAGACAGTAGTTGTCTGGGAAGTTCCTGCCTTTAGTCAGCCCTTTCCTTGGAATCTGAGAGTTGTCCCATAAGTAAACTGTTGTGCTCCCCATTTAAACGCCTTATCCAAATGCCTTGTAGGTGTGGTGGGGTAGAGCCTAGAGCAGCCAGTGTGGGGTTGTGTGGACAGGCAGAAAATAGCGCTTACTGGGGACAAATGTCTTTAAGTGCTTAAATGAACATTAGTTTGGATATCAGTGAGCTATAAGCCATTGAAAATTGCACTTGGCACTTGTGCAGAGGTTCTGCATGCAGTTTCTTGCTAAGCCTGTAAATTCACCTGCTGAGGAAGATTGCAGGGCAAATCCATACCTGGGTTATTTAGTGGCATCTCAAAGAGAGATTTGAAGGTATGCTTGGCTCTTTAGGAGCTCTTGCTTCAGCCCATATGCACTGTGTAAGGGGATAAGAGAGGGCTCCTGCAGAGCATCTAAGCTCCACAGAATAAGCAGAGGTTGCACCTTTCCCGCAGACCTCCTGAGGCAAGAAACCTGAGCTTAACTTTTCCATTTCTTAAATGCTTAACTGTGCACTTGTAACATTTTCTGAATATATAAGGCCATAGTTTTTCTATTTAAATGAAATAGTTATTAATTTTTACTACTGTTGTTTTTCAGTTAGGTGACCCTGAATTAAATAGTTTTCAGGCTGCATTTCTCAAGCGTGAGAGTCTGTGCTGCCCCTCCTAGATGTGCAGCACAGAACTCTCAGACCAGGGAGAGAGAAGGCACTCAATTGGTTTTAACCCACTTTTGCAGCCTCCCAATCCTGGGCTGCTCTGGAGCCTCTGGCACAACTTAAACACGCCCAATTAGACTATCTAATTTATGGATGCCCTGTGGGCTGTAGTGCTGTCATACTACTCTTCCCTCCAGACCACGGAGCATGCCCACTATGTTGTGGATTACAGAAGTGTCCTCAGGAATCAGCCTTACAGCTGTCTTCCACAGTGCCTGCACTAGGGGAATCTTCCTTCACCTGGACAGGGAGTTTTTAGTGCCATTTATGCCACTCTGGCCCCTTTTACCCAGCTTAAAGGACCTGAGTAGGGGGTGAAGATCTCACCCCTACAGTCTTCTACTTGTAGAATTACAGGCCACTAAATTATGTTTAATGTGTTAGTAGGAGGATGAAAAATCTCCCTTTATGAAAATCCTTATTCAATATGTCAGTAGTTGGACAGGCTATGCGTCTCATTGTGCAATCATTATTCATGTGAGGAGTAGTCCTTATTCATGCAAATACTCCCATTGAAGCCCATTGCTTTACTTGTATGAGTAGCGCATTGCCTGATGGGGCCGTCTCTTCTGAAATTATGGTCTTTATGTCAAGATACATTGTCATCATTGTAATGAACAAAAAGCTCAGTTTTCAAAATATTCACTGTCAGTTCTGGAGACAAATTAGCCACAACAGGTGATGTAATTGCACACAGTCATTGACAGCTATTTGACTCATACTCTTTTTATCTTCCCTAAAAGACACAACCAAAGTATTTAAAAGTGAAAAACTGTTTCTGTGTGATTGTACAGATTTTTTTTCAAATTGGTTAGAGCTAGAAAAATAACTTAATTTTATTTAAGCACATGGAAATGATTATAAATCAGACATAAAAGCTGAAAAATAACTTGTGCATGTATGGAAAGGTAAACGGTGGCCATTTAGTATGCAATAAAATGGACTTTTTAGCCAGATAATGGAAACATAAAACACTAGCAGTATTTTTTCAGACTTTTCCAGTAAAGAAAATGTATAGATCATTTTTAACCAGATTTCCAATTTTTTATATTTTTGACAGTTTCTCTTTCACTTGCTTGGCAATAGAGCTTTAGAAACAAAGACCCAAACCCTACTTCTCTTACTCACGTGAGTTGTAGCACTGATTTCAATTGGGACTGCCCATGTGACTGAACTGAGCGATACAATATTTGACACAAACTGTCTGGGATCAAGCTCTTACAGTTCATTGCCTTCAATAGAAATAGGATTGAGGGATTATTTTTTCAAAGTTTGAAATTCTGGCCTAACTGAAGTCAATAGGGGTTTTGCCATTGACTTCAATGGTGCCAAGATTTTAACCCAACAACTTCAAAAAATTGTTTTTTGACATGTATTTAGTTACACTCTCTCCCATCATGTAATAATTCACAGAGTCATAGATTCTAAGGCCAAAAGGGAACAAGCTGTCTGACCTCCTGTATAACACAGGCCATACAACTTAACACAGGCCATACAACCTCCTGTATAACACAGGCCATACAACATAACACAGGCCATACAACTTCCCCAAAATAACTCCTGTTTGGAGTAGAGCATAACTTTTACAAAAACATCCAGTCTTGATTTTTTAAAATGTATACCTTATTTCCAGTATATATCCAGTATATTTCCAGTATATATCCAATGAGCCACTGTAAAAATAGTAGGCCTCAATCCTGCAATGATTTATGCATGTGCTTACATTTATGCATGTGAGTAGCTCATTGAAACCAATGAGACTAACCATAAGTGTAAAATGTATATTATCTGGAATACTTGTATGAGTAGTGTTTAGGTCTTTGACCAATGAGGACCATAAATTCCACTTCTGATCCTTTAGAAGTTCTGCAATGAATTTGCTCATGTCATTGGCTTTAAAATTAATTTAATTAATTAAGTCAAAAGCCCTGCCTGGCTTCGGGACAGAATCTTTTTGAGGCTTTTCCCATTAGTTATACAGACAGATGTCAAATATCTGAGGTATTATATTGCTGTCAAGTTACAAAACATATTTACAAAGAACCAGAAAACATTAAAGTCTTGATGTTACAAGAATTCAGTGGTACTACTCGCGTACATAAAGTTAATGGGTGAAATCCTGGTACCACTGAAGGCAATTGGAGCTTTGCCCTTGACTTTGGCTGGGCCAGGATTTAACCCAATGTGTGTGTTGAAAGGTTGTGGGCCTCACTCCTTTCCAGATAATATACATGAATCAAACCTACATGTTAACAGCAAAATGGCATGGCCCCCTCCCCCTCACTGTTTTATTCTAGACCATTTTGCAGCTCAAAGATTTCACTTTTGGTATTTTATTTTTTTTCAAAATAGTAGTTTCATGTCAAAGCATGGAAGATTTAGAAAGGCTTTGCATTTCAATATAAAAATTAGCCTTTCTCAAAACAAAATTTTGAAATTAGGATTTTGGTCAAGTACAGGGCCATTTTTGAGAACCAATAATCCATTAGCATTCAAAAATGGTTACTTCTATTTTTGAGTAAAACTTAGGAAGCATGTCTGATAGACATTAAAAATGGATTATTTTTGTGAACACAAAATAAAATGTGAAACTCTCAAATGCTGAGCCCTTCATGTTCCAGTGCAAATATTTCACAAAGCCCCACTATTTATATTCTTAAAAGAAATGAGCACCGCAGATTTGGGTAGGCTAGAAGAGAGGTGAGGCTTTTCTACTGGAATTTCCAGTGGGTGGTAATGCTTCACCTTTCACAGAGAAAGGGTAGCATGTAGCTGCAGATTGTGGAGCCAACTGCAGCTTGCCACAGAGCCAGTCATGCTGACAATCTAGACAGCAGGACACTGCATGAAGACACTGGTTTTCTATGCTAATAGTCAGAGATGCACAAGAATGATGCATAGCTTTAAGCTCAGTGCATCACTGTGCCTCTTCTGCAAAGCTACAAACCTTTTCATCCTGAAGAGAGAGCTCTGGTTATCCCGCTCTTCATACATTCTTGGGTTTAGTTCTCCTTTCCTCCCACCTAACATCTCTAAGTGGAGTAGGGCGCTTAATGTTTTTAAAGCAGTTTGAAAATGGAAAATAGAGCACTCTGTTAGGAAATATTACTTATTTATTATGTATTTGGAAAATCGTTCCCGGAGAGTAGTTATCAGTCGTTCACAATCATGCTGGCATAACGAAGGGCATAACGAGTGGGGACCCGCAGGGATCAGTTCTGGGTCCAGTTCTGTTCAATATCTTCATCAATGATTTAGATAATGGCATAGAGAGTACACATATAAAGTTTGCGGACGATACCAAGCTGGGAGGGGTTGCAAGTGCTTTGGAGGATAGGATTAAAATTCAAAATGATCTGAAAAAAATGGAGAAATGGTCTGAAGTAAATAGGATGAAATTCAATAAGGACAAATGCAAAGTACTCCACTTAGGAAGGAACAATCAGTTGCACACATACAAAATGGGAAATGACTGCCTAGGAAGGAGTACTGCAGAAAGGGATCTGGGGGTCATAGTGGATCACAAGCTACATATGAGTCAACAGTGTAACACTTGCAAAAAAAGCAAACATCTTTCTGGAATGTATTAGCAGGAGTATTGTAAGCAAGACACGAGAAGTAATTCTTCCGCTCTACTGCATGCTGATTAAGCATCAACTGGAGTGTTGTGTCTAGTTCTGGGCACCACATTTCAGGAAAGATGTGGACAAATTGGAGAAAGTCCAGAGAAGAGCAACAAAAATGATTAAAGGTCTAGAAAACATGACCTCTGAGGGAAGATTTTTAAAATTGGGTTTGTTTAGTCTGGGGAAGAGAAGACTGAGAGGGGACATGATAACAGTTTTCAAATACATAAAAGGTTATTACAAGGAGGAGGGAATTGTTCTTCTTAACCTCTGAGGATAGGACAAGAAGCAATGGGCTTAAATTGCAGCAAGGGCTGTTTAGGTTGGACATTAGGAAAACTTCCTAACTGTCAGAGTGGTTAAACACTGGAATAAATTGCCTAGGGAGGTTGTGGAATCTCCATCATTGGGGATTTTTAAGAGCAGGTTGGACAAACACCTGTCAGGGATGGTCTAGATAATACTTAGTCTTGCCTTAAATGCAGGGGACTGGAGTAGATAACCTCTCGAGGTCCCTTTCAGTTCTACAATTCTATGATTTTATGATTCTGTTTATTATTAATTATGTAGTCAACCACTGAGAACATGTAACAGTTGTAACCTGTTATAATTCTATGGGTTTCTTTAGTAATTTTGTTAATATAAGATTAAATAATTTTTAATTTTTTTTTACAATTTATACATCATTGTGGGAACTTATTTTCGATTGTTATGAAAATCCATGTCCTGGATGGAGCACAGGGACAGGAAATTACTGTGTGCCTTGTGAAATAGAGCACAGGGATCACCTCTAAATGCTTCAGATGCTGGGAAGTCAGGTCCTCCAGGTAGAATTTCTATCTCTACACCAGATCTTTACTTCCAATGCTACCCCTCCACCCACCATCCCTGCACTGAGCACTGTCATGGGCTGTCAATCTAATTAGCTTTTTATATAGTCCTTGTAATAGAAAGCTAAGGCTACTATGGGGACCACCCACTGCAGATGGAAGGTATGGGAAATATAGCCCGGGACATTCCATCACCACTTCATATAGGGCCATGCACCCCCAGTTTGCCGAATCCCCCTCATCCTTTATTGTCCAACCACAATTGAGCCCACAAGATCCTGGGAGAGGGTGGACAGACATTTGAACTTTTGTTTGGGAGGGGAAAGATCCATCCATGGAGGGTCCCCTTTTCATGTGAACTGCGGGTAGACTGGGCTCAGTACATTTAATCATAGTTATCATTTTTGTTACACAGATGGAAAATTGTATTTCCAGAAGAGACCAGATTATCTGGATAGCGTAAATGCTGATTTGTATAAAAATTCAGTTATGGACAATCAACAAATCATCTGTGTAATTTTCATGACCTTTTTATTAAGCCAGTACACCAAAGAACTCTAATTCATGTGCATATTGGATAATTACTAGAAAGAATACAGAATGAAAATAATGGAAACCGCAAATGAATAGAAGAGAGTCAGCAAAAAGATGCAACTGAAGAGTTAAGACCCAACTGTAAACCATGACAAAATATGTTAGAATTGAATTAAACTTCTAGCAAAATGATGAAAAATAACTCTACTGGCCATTGGAGTACTGACACTTGAAGAAACTGCCTTCCAAATCATGTAAGTCAATTCATCATTCTGTTAGCAGAGGTGTAACAGTGACAACTTTGCAAGGAGCTTGCATGCATGGCACATTGAAACAAGAGTGGCCTTAAGCTTGTGTGTTTTCATTGTGAGGTACTGGACTGATCTCAATCATTCAAGAATTAAAGACTGGAAAGTATAATATATGGTTCTGCCTTGCAGTATTATAGTGCTTTTCATATACTGCATCTCAAAGCACTTTGTGGGTATTTTTAGTCTGATATGAATTGATTGCATGGAAACACATGCAGCAACCAATGCATATTCAGCAAGTGCCCACTTATAGTGAGGATCATTTGTTTTAGTGCAATCTACATTAATCTATAGTGGTATTAACTCAGAGGGAATATAAACAAGGGCACTCTGGTAGTTATCCCTTACTCCTTTCAAACAATCATAGAGGATTTCATGTGTCTGTTTCAAACCCACCAGAAGATGGAATATATAATTTTAATATTTTACCCAAGGGATATAACTCACATCTCTCACCATTTTCTGATGAGATGCAAGAAGGGCACAAAAATCATGTCTAATGATGGAAATTTAATCTGAAGTATATTCACTGTACGTTAGCCAGCTTTTAACTTTTCTGCTACTACCACACGCACACAAAAAATTCTCAGTGATCAATTATTTCTCTAGGTTTCTTTTTCTTGTCAGCTAATTTTTTCAGTCCTTGTTAAGTGTTTAATATTTTCTTCTGTATAATACAGTAAAAATTACCACCTATATAGAATGTTTGGAATAAATTGAGGGGTGAATTGGGCCAGTTAGTGGTGTCTCAGTTTCCTCTGCGGGATTCATTTTATGATCCAGACTCTAATCTATCATTTTTTAAAAATGATCTTTCAGCTTTATGCTGGGAGAAAAATCTGAACTGGATGTAAACTGGTGCAGTGATGTTTGGCTGAGTGTGCAGTCAACCTGTAAAAATAGCTCTGAGAAGTGTGATCTTCCTATGTGTAAGTCAACTAAATGTTAACTCTGAAACCTAACGGATAAATTCAGATGTCATCACTGTTAACTCGTTTCACTGCTGATCAAAGCATAGAAGACAGAAGAGGGGCAATTTTCTTATTCTTCTAATACCAGAATCATCCTGTTAGTGGCATCTCACGTTGGCATCATGAGTGGGTAGAGCTCGGGTTTATGGCAGTATTTAGGGAAGTGCCACTCACTTATTTTCTAATGTGACATGTGAGTGGGGTTTATAGTAGAAAACTCTTGTTTTTTTTTGAAAAAAACAAGATCAACAGTAAGATATTATTCCAGAAGTAGTAAGCTAAGAGAATTATTGTGCCTTGCACATCATTTTCTCAATGCAGGGGCACTAACTTTCCACAAACTAAAAACTGCATTTTCTGTGTTTTATAATAGCCTTTAAAATGTATCTGCAGCCTGAAGTTTCATTTACGTTCTGCTGAGGATTCTCTATCTAAGGTTATACGGTCTTAGCTATCTGAGGCAGCCTACCCCATTCAGACTTAATTTAAAACCCAATGAAAGTAATGGAAAGACTCCCATTGACTTCAATAGACTGAACTGATTATGTCTATACTGCAAGTGAAAGGTGTGACTGTAGCACGCATAGACATAGCCATGCCAGCTTTACCCTAGCTAACATGGATATCAACAGTAGTGTAGACATAGTGGTGAGGGATTCAGCTTGGGCTAGCAACTCAAGTACAAGCCCTGAGACCCTGAGTGTGTACTCAGGTTGCAAGCCAATGCTGAAGCCCTTGCCCCATATCTGAGCTGCTATTGTTACCTCCGCTAGCTACTCTAAAGCTAACGTGGGTATGTCTGTGTGCTACAACCACACTTCTCACTTGCAGTGTCGATATTCAAATAGAAGATCAGGGTTCTACCTCCAGCTTTGCCACAGCCTTCCTGGGCCAGGTCACTGCCTAACGTCCCTGTGTTTCAGTTTCCCCATCAGCATAGCAGGGATAAGAATATTTACAGTGAAGAACTTCCTGGCCTTCAGATTAAAAGACCATATAAGTGCAATGTAATAGTAATAGAAGAACTACAGCAGTACTAATAATAGACACAACCACCATGGATACATGTTAGAGAACGTTTCGGTTTCTGTCACCTGCCATACAGTAGGTCCTCATAATCAATTTTAAATTGTGGCTCAAAACATTCCTGGGCAACACCTGACAAGTTTAAAATTATTTCTTTTAATTTTAGCACCCTGGGTTGTTTCCACTTTTGAAAGTCACTGGTATTTATG
The DNA here is from genome assembly GCA_037349315.1 of Chelydra serpentina. NCBI lineage: Eukaryota > Metazoa > Chordata > Testudines > Chelydridae > Chelydra > Chelydra serpentina. The sequence continues at coordinate 39,812,266 of JBAIAC010000042.1, forward strand.
CTCCTAAATCCCCTAGGTAAAGAAACCCCAAACATGCTGGTTGAGATTCTGGCTTGAAATCCTCTTTCCTTATGTCACATCCCACTTTGGGCAAAAAGTATTTGATATGTTTTATTTCACTTTCACATTTAGTGAATTGTTTGGGGCAAATTTCTCTGCCAATGTTCAAGTTTTTCTGCCATTGTGGTTCATGTAGCCAAAATAGTATTTACAGACCCATCTCTCTCCCTTCCTCCACTGGGCTGTCTATGGGCTGCTCGACAGTCTGGAGCCTTGCAAAATCTTTTTAACACTCAACACACCTCTGGCATGCTCCCTCCTATCTCCAGCTCCCCCTGGCCTGCTCCCTCCCACTCCTGAGTAGAACTGCCCCCTGTCTGGCTGCAGGACTTGTACAGCCCCTGTACACCAGAGCAACGTTCAAGGAGAACAGTGGAGGGGAGAATCTCTTCTGTAGTTCTTATACGAACATAGTTTCCATTTTGCCTGTGTAAGAAAAAATTGTATTTTCACTAGTTTTTATTGCAAAAAGCACACCGGAAAACTGCTAAGCAGAAAGTGTCTCCTATTCAGAGTGTAGAAAAACTACCAGAGCACAAGGAAGGCAGTAGTTTTGGTGTGGTGTCCCTGCAATGGTCGTTCAAATTGTTCATCTTGGGCCCAATCCTGCACCATTAAGGTCAAAGGACATTTTGTTATTGACATTAATGGGAACAGATCTGGGACTCAATCCCACTCACCTCTCTTACAGAAAAATTCTGTAGGAATAAAAATAATACATTTCTATAGAAATGTGATAGGTTGTATTGCAATTACTCAAAATGAATACAGAAAATAACAGAGAACTACCTTCTTTTGATAGGTTTTATAATCATCCCTTAGAATTCTATTAATTTCTAAGGATGGTTCAAAAACCTGTAGGGAGGTTATTTTTTTTAATTCAATTGTATATGGTCTTTCAGTGAGGTATCCCCTCACATGAGTAGTCTCAATGATTTCAGTGGGACAAATTACATGAATAAATACAACCAGGATCTGGCCCTGTGTTTAGTCATCAGAGTTTCAAATTAACATTTTGAAGACAAGCATCAGAACGAGAGACAAGAAAAATGTCACTTTACTTCTAAATAGTGAAACTACTACATACAGATGCAATTTGTCAGGCTGGATCTTGCAAGGTGCCCCCAACTCCCACTGATGTCAAAGGGATATGAGCACGTGCTTAGAGTTAAGTATGTGCTTTGCTGAATAGAAATGCTTTCCTGAATTAGGTCATAATGAAAAATTGGTTATTTTGATCCATTTCCCAGTACTACTCTTGCATCATAGCTCTCTGTTTTCTTCCCAACAACAGCATGAAGGAAATTTTCTATTTCTAGACTTGGAGTTATACCTCTTGGTAGCGATAGAAGCCTAATTCTGCCTAGTAGTTGATGAACATTGCCAACTCCCACTCTGCAGTATCGATCCCAAAGAATGTAGCCAGATGAGCAATAACTACACTGAAACTTAGAACTGATGCTTTCAAGAGACCATGCAAATCAGTAAATCACTCAGATGGGAACTGTTTAACTTCTCAAGGCAAATTTTTAATCTGTGAAAGTAGCTATAAGGAAGAAAGATTAATTCATTAACAAAATGACAGCACTCTTAGAGCTAGTGATATAGGAACAGTACTGCCACCTTGCTGGAAGAACAAAATAATGATTTGTGTTTCCAAATATTGTTTTGATAGCCTAGAATTATCAGAAGTAAATATGCTAATAATCTGGTAATTAACTGCAATTTCTTTAATCACTGTGGAAATGGGACGACATAAACAGCATTGACCTATAATTTCTCTTACACACGTTTTGCATATATCATCACTTTATCTGTAATTACCATTGCAGTCACCCAAACAATGTTTCAGTTACTCATAGGATTCAAAGGCATGCTAAAGTAGCCGGAGTCACCTCATTTTCTTGATCCGTTGAATTAAGGGCAAAACCACCAAGAAAACTAAATCCAATGTGACAAATACATTGAAAAAGTAATTAGAGCAATCATCTTCTATTTGATAATTTAGGTAATAGAAATAGAATGTAATAGAATGTGCAAAATAAAGTTAATTTAATTTATTTTGTCTTTGTACTGTTTTCCAATAATTAAAACTATAATTAAAAATAGCAGAGGACAATAGTGTTGAGCAAAATAAACTGCCGATGAAGGACTCAGTCTTCCCCTCAACTGTGCAGTTAGTCCCTTAAACGGCAGTGGATTTTATGTATACACATGTTGATATATTGTATAGTCAATTGCTTTACCACATTTTGATTCATTATTAAATATATTCAAGAGATCAAGTAACCACTGTCAGTCAGGCAGATTGCTGTAAGCCAACAATAGACTACAGGAAGAAAGGTTCTATATGACACCAGTCTCCAGGAAGCCGTCTCATGCAGCATTATTACATTCACCTTACGTAGTAGGTTTGCTCCCAAAGTTACACCCCTAAAGCTATCTTTGTATACTCTACTCTTTACAAGTAAAAGGTACTGAGTACGTCATCTGAAACTAGATTTAACCAATCAGCTTTCTACCTTGTTTTTCTGGTACCATGGTGTACTCCTTACCTCTTTCTTGTGAACACATGCATTGCAAATACCAAAGGGGCATGAAGGTATCTCCTAGGTTTGTACTAGGGTAGAACAATCACATGTCTTGTCCTCTTCCTTTGGGACATTCCAATATTGGACCCCAGTGAGACCAAGCTGTCTCCAGCCCTGTCACCTGCACTGGGATCCCATTTAAACTCTTTCAATATGTAGCTTTTGAGATTCTGTGCTTCCAAACTGACCCGTGTAGCACTGGTGCCAATAGTATATCCAGCAGCACCTCCATGGAAAGGTATTGTATTTACAGGAAATCATAGCAATGACAAATGAAGCTGGCCTGCTGGATTGTGGGCTTACATTATCTCACAGTAATGCAGGAGGTAATGTACGCTGCTATATAATATAGTATGGACACCACAAAAAATTAAAGATAAGAAGTATGACACATGGTCAACATTATTGCTGTTGCTTCACAAAGTAAACACGTAGGGCCGGTGCTTCCACTAGGCGACCCTAGGTGGTCGCCTAGGGCGACAGGATTTGGGGGGCAGCGTTTTGCCACCTTTGGCGGCATTTGGACGGTAACTCATTTCCCAGTGGCGATTCGGCGGCAAGAAAAGCAGCCGCCGAAACACTGCTGAGAACGCAGCTTCGAGGAGCTGCCGCCAAAGCGCCACTGATTACGGTGGAGGAGCGCTGCCACCTAGGGCGGCAAAAACCCTAGCGCTGCTACTGTAAACATGTCATATGATCTCCAGTCATCAGGGCCGGTGCAAGGAAGTTTTGCGCCCTAGGCTAAACTTCCTTACACCAGCACTGCGCCCCCCAGATAATGCCGCTCCCCCCTCCACGCGGCAGCCACTTCCCCGCCCACGGCAGCTCAGCCCCCCACCCTCGGGCCGCGGCGGCTCAGCCCCCAGCCCCTGGGCCACGGCAACCTCCCCGCCGCCCACGGCGCCTCCCCAGCTCCCAGCTCCACACTCAGCCGCTGAGCCGAGCGTAGAGCCAGGAGGCAGGAGGCAGCCACCCGCCGCCAAGGGCAGTGAAATGCTGCCCCACAAATCCTGGTGCCTTAGGCGACCGCCTAGGGTCGCCTAGTGAACGCACCAGTCCTGCCAGTCATCACTGGCTACTGTCATCCAGCATAAATTAGAACAGCTGTTAGCTTGTTCCGATTCATGGCAGGGACCAATTCAGTTTCCAGAAAACTCCAGAATCAGAGAACCCCAGCACACATGGGATTATGAGCTCTTCATTCTTCTCTGTAAATCCCTTTCCATTTGTATAAATGATTACACTGGGCCTGATACTTTTCTCACTTCCATCCATGTAAATCCAGTGAAGTCAATGGAATTATGCCAGAGTAGAATCAGCATATTTGCATATCCATTATTAACCCATTTTATCTGCTATATGATAAGTAGTTGAAATCACAGCACAAACATGCCTGAAGATAATTCTTTGAATTTCTTTTCCCCCCAGCAGTTCAGACATCAGAAATTATTATAGTAACAACTATGAAAACAATGTGACCAAAAGATCTGAAATCGCTACATGTATATATGTTTGACCCATAACGTGTTGAGACATTTCCTTGGCATATGCTAAACTTGTTGCTGTTTGATCACTCAGCGATAATGAGAGGACATAAGGGTCACTCAGGGAGGAGATAAACTTGCATCTCCTCCTCCGCTTGACAAATGAGTTTACAGCACTAAAGCAGCTTTCTTGTTGAACTGCATACACAGAGTTTACCTGAACTCTTTTATCTTTGCATATCTTATGCAGTTTCCACAGAGATGTTTCTCCCTCGAGAGATGTATTTTGCCCCCCATTTTCCTACAGAAATAACAACACGTATCTTAGAAAAAGCCTCTGCTTGTTGGAAAGAGTGATAATGAATCCTGGCACTGCAATACCCCATTGAGTGCACTGATGACTACCTTACTGCAGTAAGGGATTTCATATCTATTACATCTAATTTATATTACATTTGGAACATGGATGCCAGTGTTTTTTTTACTCAAAGATTTAAACTCTATTTCTTGACCAAAAGGCTCATTGTCTATGTTATATTAGGGGCATGGGAGAATACTAAGAGGCAGATTGTGCAAATCCTTATTCATGTAAGAAATCCTTGCATACAGGAGTAAAGATTTGCATGGAACTCTTAGCTGACACAGGGCTTGCATGAACCTTTGTTTGCTTTTTGTCTTCATAGGTATATACAATGAGTTTCACTTTGAATTTTTGGAGGAAGGTCAAATGGAAAAGAAGGGAACATAGTCAAAGGATTAGAATATGGGACAATAAGTTAGGAGTTCTGGGCTTTATTTAAGGCACCATCCTCAGGCATGGATCATTGTCCCCATCAGCACCTGGCCCAAGCTGGGGAAGCTAACAATCCAACCAGCAGACCAAATTCAGTGATGAATCCTGGTCATGTGCCACCCAAGGCACATTGCGCATATGCTAATAAGACTGTCTTGCCTTATGGCCTGTGGTTAAGTCACAACCTCTATGTATCCTCAGTTTCCTGATCTGCAAGATAGGAATAATAATTGATAAGAATAATATTTCTCTGCCTCACAAGGGTTTTGCAATGCTTAATGGACCTTTTTTTCTTAAATGCTAGAAATTCAAAGTAATTCATTAAAATACAGTTCCAAACAGCCAAAAACACTGTGTCCTGTCTGGTTTGGAGTCTGGCCTGTGCAAAATGCCTTCGTTTTATTTCTACCGTAAACCATATGTAGTGCCAAGTTGACAAGAAACTCGGCCCAGATGTGCTTTGACCCAGTGTTACTTAAATCTCTGATTGATTTGGGGAGTTTGCAACAAAAATGGAAACCAGCATCATTTAACCAGGCTTAAGATTCCACTATGAAAACTCAGAAAGCTGACCAAATGAAATGGAAAGCTGCCATTCATATGAATGGCTCTGTTGTTTCACCCTTGGGAAAGATTTCCTCTGTTGTAAGCATCCATCTTGAACGAAGGAAGCTGAATACTTCTAAAGATGGCTTTAGAATCCCAGAGGGGAAAGCAAAACTTGTTGACTAAGCTGTGGTTACAGCACTGATTTTATTTATTTTGAAGGTGTAAAATGCATTATTCCACAATTCTGCACATGTATATATGTTTCACTAATAAAAACTGATTACAGACTGTAACAACCATGATGCTTAAAAGTAACTCTGTTATAATACACTAATGAAACCAACTGGGTTGAAATCCTGGTTCTGTGGCAGTCAGTGGCCAAAATCCCATTGACTTATATTGGACCATGGATTTCACCCTTGGCTCTTTTATACCACTTTTATTCCTAGGACCTCAAAGTGTTTTGCAAAGGATGGTAAGCACCACTAGCACCATTTTATAGATGAAGAAACTGAAGTACAGAAAGATTAGGTAACTTATCCTAGGTCACACAGCAAGTCAGTGGCAACACTGGAAATAAAACCAAGTTTCTGACTCTCATTTTTTTAAACTTGATTCAATGGGGTGGAGTACTCTGGCATGATATCTGGAAAGGAAGGGGTTAATGACAGCCATTCACGGCCAGAAGCCCTGTAGCTGCGGGTGCAGCTGTAGATGCAATGGATCAACTAATCTTAATAGGATATCAGGGCAGCCTTTGGAAATGTGGGCACATCTAATTGGCCCTAGGTACCTGATGTCCCAGGGTAATATAAAACCACCACCACAGCTGCAGGAGGAGGAAGAAAGACAGCATGGGTTGTTTCTGTGTAGACTCTAAGCTTTGCAAAGGGCTTTCCCATTTGTTAGGCATTGAGCTGCCAAAAATTATGTGCTGGCTTCATTCCTAATGTGACTAATTGCTGCACTGTCTGGCCTCTTACACTGACTATGACCATGAAAGTTTGGGGATCAGAGAAGGCACAGTGAAATCCCAGCCCCATTGAAGTCAGTGGGAGTTTTGCAATTGAATTAATTGGAACCAAGATTTAATCTGTAATTATTACAGCCATAAACTAGTAGTCACAATTGCCATACTTAAGGCTCTAGTAGTGTTGCAAATATACAAAAGTTAAGAAAACATATTATTAAGAAAGTAGGTATCTTTTGTGTTTCCCATAAATAGAAAACAAACCATGGATTTTCAGTTAAGATTACTGTGATGGGGTGCGTACCTGTACAGGCCCTGAATCAATTAATGCGGGCCTCAGAGGCCAATTAACATACCAGGCTGCACTTAAAGGATGGGCCAGCCTTAACAGATAATGAAGCTCAGATGAGAAGAGGCTGGGAGAGCTCTATAAGATGAGGAAATTGAGACCAGAAGGAGGCTGTAGAGAGGAGAGAAATTCTGTAGTTGTTTTCTGGGATTAGAGCGGACATAATGAGGAAGCCCTAGGGTGTGGGGGGAAGAGAGTTAGCCCTGAGATCCTACCCTCAGTAGGGAAGTCTATTAAGAGGCTGGGAGAGACTTAGAGCAGCTCTGTGGGGAGGCCTGATGAAAGGGTAGGATTTGGACTTCCAAGGAGTCATAGGAATTCGGTTGGGAAACAAAGCTGTGTAAAACAAAGCAGTACAGATGACTAAAAGAGCAAGCCTGAGGAGAGCAACAGTTGGTTTAGGTTTGTACTTTTAGTTGGGGACTGTGTTGGGGAGGATTCTAGGAGAGGGCCTTGAGGGAAGGATGAAACTAAGAAGATTGTGTGGGAGAAGGCCTCAGATAAACCACTGTAGAAAGAAGCCTAGGGAGGTAGCAGCAAGGAGTTGAAAGGAACTAACCTTGGTTGCTGGTTAGAGGGTCCCTGGGCTGGAACCCTCTGTAGTGGGAGGGTCCAGGTTCCTCTAGTAGCCACCGGAGAAGGTGGCATGCAGCTATCCTGACAGGAGATAAGGATGTTAAAAAGCTGAGATCCATGGGGCCCAGAGCTGGAGCTACAGATATTGTGTGAGGATGGTTGCACTATTTTCTGTTGGACTCTGTGTTATCCCGGAAGGGTACACTTAAATTGTGACCTGGCCAGAGGGCTAAGTCAGGAAAAGAGGTGGACCATTGGAGGACCAGGGCAGCCATTGGCAGGTGGCACTAGACAGGAAGACAGTTGTTATACTACCCGTGGCTACAAGGAGGTGTTCCAGCAGTAAGTCTAATCTTTCATAATTGTTGCTTTTTAAAAAAAGAAAATAGGGAGGAATAAACAAATGTAAAATCTCTACCAGAAAGTAGAATGTGCTCAAATATCTTGCTTCCTGAATTCTCTCACAGTCCTGGATCTTAGCAGATGAGCATTTCTGAGATTTTTTTTTTTTTTTTTACAGGATTCTTTGCCCAACCTCTCTCAATCTCAAAACAAAATATTAAACAGATTCTATCAGATGCCACCTAGTCAGCCTTCAGAATTTCCTGCCTGCTAGAAGGGCAGCCTCTCATGTAACCTCACTATCATACATGGTTTGTTTGGTCCTGCCCCAATTCTACTCAAAGCATGAAGGCCTTCCAGAAATCTTTGCCTAGTTTAGGGATTTGTAGCAAAAACAGAAACCAATAGAATTTCACCAGGTAAAGGGATCCCCAAATGTATGGCTGGGGAAGGGGAGCCATGCTACCAAAATTAGCTCTCAGTGCATTGCAGTCAGACAAAATTAGAACTAGCCCTTAGTTACTTCTAGGAGTGGGGGAGCATACAGGCCCTTGATGCATAAAAGCATGATGGCATTTTTGTCTATACCATGGGGCTCTGTGCCAGCTGTTAAAGGTTTTTTTTGGGGGGGGGGTTCCAACCTTTTTGTTTGCTCATGTAAAATGAGGCTTCATCATAAAGGTTTTTCCCAACTTGCTCAGTCAGTAAAATTATGTACCACTGTATGTTTAAGTATAAAACCTTTATGGAAAAAAATGGAAATAAATAAAAAAAGCCTTGAACTCCTGGGCTAAATCTTCATTTGGGCTGCCTTTGTGTATACCTCATCCTGGGGCTGGCCAGGGTCTAGTTTGGTCCTTGGTACTACTTAGAGCTGTTCTGTTCTGTCCTGTCCAGCTGCAGTGTCCTGCAAAGAGCCATTTCAACAGTGAACTGGGGACCCCTTTTTCCCACCCTCCACCAAGGGTTGTGTGGGGAATGATGACAAAGAGCCATTATGCTGATTCTGTGTGTCATCTTGGAATTGAATTCCTTTTATGTTAAGAGAATGCTTTGGTAGCCTTTTATACCAGCTAATTTGCACTAGCAGAATATGACCCACTTAGAGTGTTTCCCGATCATGGTAGATCAAAACATCTGTATACAATTGTATGTTTTCATTTTTTATCAAATTCTTCTTTGCAGTGGGTGCTTCATGCTCGATAGGCAGGCATCAGTGATAGATTATTTTAGTGCACAGTCAAAGGCATTATCAAAAATTCACATTTGTCTCAAGGTGTCTGGCTGAACATGTACAGTACTTGAACATCAGTTTCAAATATGAACAAAGGCTTCTCCAGCTGCTGCTACATCTGTTGCTGCCATTGCCATTGAACATATTTAGGCACGAGTTCCAGGGTGCGACCTTAGGGTCATCACATGTCAAGGAGATAAAGACTAGTTTCATTGCATGAGAGAGTAACCTTCTGATGTCAACATCTACAAAACTGGACTTAAACCTTGAAGGGAATAGAATGCTGTGAAATCAAAACCAGATTTGGAACAAAGTACTAACACTCTGCTTCAGAATTGAAGTGAAGTTGTCAGGAAGCTTAGATATAGATATAAGATAAGATTTTTGCAAAATAACAGTGGAAATAGAATGGCAGCTCATTAGCTGGTGAAAAGCAGCATAGCTCTATTGACCTCAATTTATGCCTAACTACACTAGCTGAGAATCTGGTCCAATAATCTTTTTAATTAGTTGCATGATACATGTCAGATATGTACTAGCCATTATCACTTATACTTGTGCATAATTGAATAACTCTGTACACTAGGAGAGATGGGAAGCAAGATATTTCTTGAACAGCTTATTTGGTGTTTTAAGTCTTGAGCAGCCCCTTGTTCTGGGATAAACATCACCCTTTAATAAAACTACATAATTTGAATATTGCCATAATATCCAAGTTCACTGATTAAAAATAGCTTGAGTGATCCCCCAATACTTTATCTTTTATACGGAATTCATATAGAGATCCAGCAGAGATAACTTGCATATCTATAACCTTTGTTATATATACTGCAGTTGAAAAGCATTTACAGCCTGTGGTATTATCAAGACCTTAAAATTATTCAAACAGTAGAGATTACTAATACAAACATTCCTCTTCAATGTTTTTTTCTTCGCAGGGCGGTTCTTTTGTCACACATCTGGCTTTTGACATAATTCATACTGTGTGTTTGGTGCTCTAGCCAAACAAATGTAATGTCTCGACAACCATCAAAGTTGTCAGGTGTTTCGAGTTGAACAAATAAGTCCTCACCTGCCAGATTGCCCAATACTTGACTGACGATCACTAGTGTGATATATTGTGTATTAAAGCAATATCCATCAACAGTAAAAATAGGTATTAAAAAGCCTTATTTCATGGGTAGACCCAAAAGATCCACTCTGCTGGTGGTAAGCATACTTCACATGATTTACTTTTAATGGGAAGACTGGTTACTCCTTTCAGCAATAGGTTTTAAATAAATTTATTTTTAAACTACAAAGGCTAGATAAAAGCAATTATGTTTATTATTGTATTACTACAGTAGCTCTTCAATGGTCCAATCAGAGATTGGGACCCCACTGTGCTAGGTGCTATTCATACATATAAGATTAATCGTTTTTGGGACTAGGACCATCTAAAAATCTGATAAAAGATGTGTGGATACAACAAATTGAGAGTACAAGGTAATGGTTAGATCACATCAAGGGATGGACATGATACAGCTCTTTCCTCTACCTGTTTCCTAAACAATCTCCTCTTCCCTAAATCCTCCACTTTATCTTGCAGTCTCAAGGATCACACCCAAGTTTGCTTTGATTCCCCCTCTTGTGACCCGAGATTATAGTGACCATTTTTACTATTGAAGAGGAGTGTTGAATGCAATTCCCCCTGGAGCCTGTGAATCAGCTAATGGGGTTATTGCAGAATGATATGAGGCAATGTCTCTACATGACTTGGCCTGGCTACTCTAGTCCACTACTTCAAACATAAGTCTTATTCTGGGACACCGTTGTTAGATTGTAAACTCTTTGGAGCAGGTACCATGTCTTGCTATGTGTACAGTGCCTAGTACCATGGGGCTCCAATCTTGAATGGGGGTTTGGAATGCTGTCACAGGACAAATAGTAAGTCATGATGAGACTTCAGAGGATCCGGATTCTCCTGAAAACAAAGGCTTCATGATTGGCTGTGCATTAGTGTTCACACTATCAGCAGAGGCAAAAATATAAAATAAAAATATTCTGTTTAGAAACCTGATGGGTTCACTGTTATGAACTGGTGCAGTAGAATTGCAAAGTACATACTGCAGGCCTACAATAATCTTTAGTTCTATTTCAAAAGCATCAAAGATAGCATGTGCTGTATTTATATACATTTGACTTGGAGATTGAAAAAATATGTGGTTTTCCTCACCCCTTCTATTTGATTGGGCTCAGTCATTGTTGGGGCTTAATTTTGATGAATGGGTTATACATACTTTGATAATTAATCTTTCTCTTCTTTGTTGAGAGCTTACTTTACTCGATTTTAAAGATAGTGATTCTAATTGTCTTCCATGCTGAACAAATGATCTTGGATCACTTCGAATAGTCAGTGTAAACATTAAAAAATTGCTATTTCACTTTGCTCATTTGCTTCTCTCTCGTGCATCTTGGCAAATGTGCCAGTCTGGTTTTCTGTAACAGCAGCTTCAGAAGTGCTCCTACATATGGTGCCAAAAATTTTATCGTTGATATCTTTATAAGACAGGAACACATCATCATAATTCTATTTTTAAGTAGAACAGATTTTTGCAATGTTACAAACAAAGCAATGGCACAAACACTTTACTTGATTGTATTAATTATATGAACATGTCTAAAACAAATTTCTACATAAAATATTCATGCGCCTATGTCCTCTTTTACCCATATTTATTACCTGTGTCTTGCCTTGATGTTGCCTGCTTTTACAGGCCTTTCAAAGGACTCAAATCCAAGCATTTCAGTGAAGGATCTCTACAGAGATAAATGAAAATAAGAAAGAAAAACCTGTAGCACCTTAGGCCAGGTCTACACTAGGACTTCATGTCGAATTTAGCAGCGTTAACTCGATTTAATCCCTCACCCGTCCACATTAGGAAGCAGTTTATTTCGACATTAAGGGCTCTTTGAATCGATTTCTGTACTCCACCCCGACGAGGGGAGTAGCGCCAAATTCGAAATGGCCATGTCGAAAGCTAGGTACTGTGGACGGAATTCGACGCTAATAGCTCCGGGAGCTATCCCACAGTGCACCACTCGGTGGACGCTCAGGGCAGTAATCTGTACTCGGATGCTCTGACCTGCCACTCAGAGAAATCCCCGGGAAAATTTGAATCCCTTTTCCTGTGTGGCCATTTTGAATCCCATTTCCTCTTTGGACATCGTGGCGAGCTCAGCAGCACTGGCAACGATGCAGAGCTCTACAGCAGTGGTTTCGATGCCATCGCTGAATAGAAAGAGAGCTCCAACATGGAGTGATCGTGAGGTTTTGGATCTGATCGCTGTGTGGGGCGACGAATCAATCCTAGCCGAGCTCCGTTCAAAAAGACGGAATGCAAAAATTTACGAAAAGATTTCCCAGGCTATGACGGAGAGAGGATACAGCCGGGATGCCACGCAGTGCCGCGTGAAAATCAAGGAGCTGTGGCAGGCGTACCAAAAGACCAAGGAGTTCAACGGACGCTCCGGCTCAGCGCCCCAGACTTGCCGATTTTACGAGGCACTGCATGCCATGCTCGGTGGTGCGGCAACAACTACCCCACCAGTGTCCGTGGACACCGACGATGGGGTCCATTCTACGGACACGTCGGAGGATGTTTTCGCTGACGGCGAAGAAGAGGAAGGAAGGCAGGAGGACGAGGCACTAGAAAGCGGTCTCACTGGTGATTTCCCCGACAGCCAGGAACTATTCCTCACCCTGACTGCGCTGCCCTACGAACACTCCCAAGGCAGCATTCCTGACCAGGAATCAGGAGAAGGATCATCAGGTCAGTGTGTTAGACATTTATTTGCAATACAATAGGTATGGTGTGTTAGCGCTCTGTAACTGTGGCTTCATTGGCCTTATGCGCTTCACCTTGGAGTCGCTTTCCCGTGCAACTATTCGAAAAGTCTGTCAATATGTATGGGGATAGAGGTGTAATCACCAGCAGAGATCTCCGCGAACCTCTCCTGCAGGTACAGTGACAGCTTGTTTAGCACGTTCACTGGGAGAGCGGCCTTATTGTCTCCTCCATGGTAGGATACTTTCCCGCGCTATGCAAGCTGCAGGTACTCTGGTATCATTGCCTTGCATAGCATGGCAGCATACGGCCCCGGGGTTTGCTTGCATTGACGCAGCATGCAGTATTTCTCTGTCTCGGTAATCCTCATCAGAGTGATATCAGTCATGGGGTCCTGGTTTGAATGAGTGGTATAATTAGTATAGTGAATGCTTCCTTTTCCCCTTAAAGAAAGACACCCGGCTGTTTACGTTAACGAGTGGTGGTACGGAGTCGGGAGCAAAACCATTACTACTTATCGGTGCGAGGGTAGGGACAGTCCCGGGGACCGGCCACGCTAAGCTGGGGAAAGGGTAGGCGAGCCATTCCTGACGAGCGGTTCGCGGGCATTTTTGGTTCCCTGGAGCGGCCACGCGGAGGGGGGGGAAGGGTAGGCGAGCCGTTCCTGACGAGCGGTTCGCGGGCATTTTTGGTTCTCGGGAGCGGCCACGCGGAGGGGGGGGAAGGGTAGGCGAGCCGTTCCTGATGAGCGGTTCGCGGGCATTTTTGGTTCTCGGGAGCGGCCACGCGGGGGGGGGAAGGGTAGGCGAGCCGTTCCTGGCGAGCGGTTCGCGGGCATTTTTGGTTCCCTGGAGCGGCCACGCGGACTGGGGGGAGGTTAGGAAAGCCGCTGTAGATTATCGGTTTGGCCAGCAGCAGTTACTGCCCGCCGCCAGGAACACTGAGGGAGACATGGGAGTAGAGCACTGCTGTGAAGCAATCTCTCAGCAGTCCTAACTCATCACCTTACCATGGTCTTCAGAGAGGTGATTTTCTCTGTACGGCCAGGCTTCTGGGATCCGTGTACCGGGACCCCAGACACTCACTCAGCCTTAAGGCATACTATTTGACCTTGTAGTACGTTTACATGTGATAGGAACTGTGTTTGGTCCTATTCACGGTGAAAGAGTATGGGCATTGTTCTGCAAAAAGTATCTTTCTGAGGAATTCACTCCCTTTCCTTTATCCCGCAGCTGTGAGTGTCTCCCGCCCTACCCGTGCTTCTCCCTCCCATGGCCTAGTCCAGATAAGGCGGCGCAAAAAGAGAACCCGGGACGACATGTTCTCTGAATTAATGATGTTGTCACAGAGGGAGGCAGCACAGCGCAGAGAGGACGTCGCACGGTACGTGCGAGCAGCCAGGGAACGGGAGCAGAGGGCTGAAGCGCGCGAGGACAGGTGGCGGCAGGAGGATCAGCAGGCGACCCAAACAATGCTGGGAATAATGAGGGAGCAAACAGACACGCTCCGGCGCCTAGTGGATGTTCTCCAGGACAGGAGACTGGAGGAAAGAGCACCTCTATATGTTCTTTCCAACCGCCCTCCCCCGCCACCAAGTCCAGTGGTTTCCTCTCCAAAAGTCACTAGGACAAGGGGAGGCAGGGTGCGTGGAAATACTCACTCCACCCCTGCAGACCGCTCCAGCAGCAGAAGGCTGTCATTCCCAAAACCGTAGATTTTTCCCTCCCCTCCCTCCACCCGCACCCCTGAACACCTCCCTTCCCAGTTTCCATGTTAAGTTAATGTTCTGTTAAATAAAACTGGTTTTTTGGTTCACTGAGTGTTTTAAATGTGGCCGTTTGTATCTCTGGGTATTGGTTAACAGGGTTTGTAAGTGCAGAGCACGGGAGCACAAACGAGGGTGCAGACAGGGTAATAGATGAAGTGACAAGCACAGTAAAAATTGCATGCAGTAAGCACACCTTCCCTTCTGTGTGTAGGTTTCTAGGTTCTATACGTGGGGTTGGGGGTTGGGTGGTTCACTGTCTGTTTGGGGAGGGTGGCCGCTGATCTTTAGCGGCTGGCAGTAGCCTGCTGGATAGATCAATGCACTGGGGGATCCGTAGCCGATATTCACAACGGAAAAGTCACAGAGACCCCACCACACACACATGGGATTAGGAGAGGTTAATGGTCCCTTTAACCAAGCAGTCCAGCACTTAGGACTGCTCTGTGGGCAGGATCATGACATTCCCCTTTGAAGGGTACTTTCCCCCACCCAACCCGCTCCCCAACCGCCATATGCCTCCACGGTGAAAACCATAACTCAATAACCAGTACAGGAAATGGTTCCAATAAAAAAATCTTTCCTTTATTGTGACTTTACAGCGTTGATCCAAGGAGGGGGAAGGGGGTTGGTAATGGGAGAGGATGGGCAACGGGACCTGTGTAAAGGAACAGGGGAAGGTTCAGTATCTGTTTACGGAAGTGTAACAGTCACTGGTTACCCTGCTCTGTCTGGAAGCGAGCTTTCAAAGCTTCCCGGATGCGCAGCGCCTCCCGCTGTGATCTTCGAATCGCCCTGGTGTCTGGCTGAGCGTAATCTGCTGCCAGGCGATTTGCCTCAACCTCCCAGCCCAGCATAAACGTCTCCCCCTTGATCTCACAGAGATTGTGGAGCACACAGCACGCTGCAATCACAATGGGGATATTTTTAGGGCTGAGGTCGGAGCGAGTCAGTAAGCTTCGCCATCTGGCTTTGAGACGGCCAAAAGCACACTCCACCACCATTCTGCACTTGCTCAGGCGGTAATTGAAGAGCTCCTTTTCAGTGTCCAGGGCTCCCGTGTATGGCTTCATGAGCCATGGCATTAGCGGGTAGGCAGGGTCCCCCAGGATCACTGTTGGCATCTCCACATCCCCAACAGTGATTTTGTGGTCCGGGAAATAAACCCCCTGTTGCAGCCGTCTAAAAAGACCAGAGTTTTTGAAAACTCGAGCATCATGAACCTTTCCTGGCCACCCAACATTGATGTTCGTAAAACGTCCTTTGTGGTCCACTAATGCTTGCAGAACCATGGAAAAATAGCCCTTTCGGTTAATGTACTGGCTGCCCTGGTGCTCCGGTCCCAGGATAGGGATGTGTGCCCCATCTATGGCCCCACCGCAGCTTGGGAATCCCATTGCAGCGAAGCCATCTATGATCGCCTGCACGTCTTCAAGGGTCACTCACTACTTTGTGGAGCAGCAGGTCAACGATTGCACGGGCTACCTGCATCACAGCAACCCCCACGGTAGACTTGCCCACTCCAAATTGGTTCGCTACTGACCGGTAGCTGTCAGGGGTTGCAAGCTTCCACAGGGCTATGGCCACTCGCTTCTGGATAGTGAGGGCTGCTCGCATCCGGGTGTCCTGGCGCTTCAGGGCAGGGGACAGCAACTCACAAAGTTCCATAAAAGTGCACTTACGCATCCGAAAGTTTCGCAGCCACTGGGACTCATCCCAGACCTGCAGCACTATGCGGTCCCACCAGTCAGTGCTTGTTTCCCTTGCCCAGAATCGCCGTTCCATGGGATCAACATGACCCATTGCCACCATGATGTCTAGGGGCCGGGGTCCAGCGCTTTGTGAGAGATCCATGCCCCTCTCAGAGTTCAAGTACTCCCGGAGCTTCCGTTGTCTCCTCTCCCGATTTCTCTGCATCTGAGTCTGGAAAAGGTGCGCTATAAGGCGCGAGGTGTTGGCTACGGACAGAACATCAGCGATAATCGCGGAGGGCTCCATGCTCACTGTCCTGTGGCGTCCGAGCTATCAACCACAGGAAAAGGGCGCGAATTCTTTACCCGCCGGCGCTTTCACGTAGGGAAGGCGGAAGTGTGGGTCGAGTGACGAAATTTACGTATACCGACCCTTGACACAATTTCGTTCCCACAAGGCACTGGGGGCTACACCCAGAATTCCAGTGGGCAGGGGGGACTGCGGGAACTGTGGGATAGCTACCCACAGTGCACCGCTTGCAATGTCGACGCTTGCCCCCGTACTGTGGACTCGGAAATTCGAATGAAGATCCCTGGTGTGGATTCGGACAATCGACCTGGAAATATCGGGTTCACAAGTTCGGTTTTACAAAAATCGAACTAGTCTCATAGTGTAGACATACCCTTAGAGACTAACACATTTATTTCAGCATAAGCTTTCGTGGGTTAATACTCACTTCATCGGATGCATGGAATGAAATACACTTCAGACAGACATTTATACAGTCAGAGAAACATGATGGTCCAGGTGTATAGACCAATCTTAAGAGGCTAATTAGTTGAGAGGAAACATGACAGCAGGGGAAGAAAAAGCTTTTGAAGTGATAAACAAGATGGTCACACAGGTGTGAATGAGGATCGTTAACTTAAGAGAAATAGATTCAATTAACATAATGGCCGAGCCATTCCAAATCTCGATTTAATCCGGAGGCAACGCAATCTAGTTTGCATATCAATTCGAGTTCAATAGTTTCTCTTTGACGTCTGCTTTTGGAGTTAATCTGTTGCAACACTGGAATGGCTTCCCACCCCACCTTCATTTGTGGTATGAAGGGAAGTCCGACAACATCATCTATAGGCCTGGAGATGCACATTGGAAAAGGAGACAAGGGATGGGGCAATATGTAAATTATTCCCACTATCCTCTTCAGAAACCACTTTGAGAGGACACTAACTTTGGTGGGGGAGGGGCTTCTGATACCATTGAGGGTGTTTCTTGGGATAGTCACTGGCTGATCCAATAGAGTTGTATAGCTAGGGAGCAAGAAGAGGTCCTGGGAAGCTCTGAGCTGATGTGGAGGAACAGGGCTTCCTTGTGCACAGTCTTGTGCCTCAAGCAGATCCCTCCCTCCCCTTGCCCCCCCCCGCACCCTATGTTAGTGCAGATTTCATAACTCTTTAGGGGGTAAAGCCACTGCGAGTGGGGAGGAGGCAAATCGTACCTCACTCATGGCACAACCAAAGGTCAATCTCCTTCCAATTCTTTTTTAACAATACATTAACTTTATTTTTTAAAGAATGGAATCTTTCAATGTATGTTGTGATGTGACCACCACACTATGGAGCAAAGAATTTTGATCTTAAAACAGTTGTTGCTGTCTGATCAGATAGCAGTCGCAAATATATTTGCAGGAGGGTCCCACCACTCCTTCCTCTAAAACTCTGCCAAACCCCATTTACTTGGATGCATGACTGGAGAATCTATTCATATACAAAACATTCACTGGCTTACAACCAAGGAAGCAGACTGCATAACTGGGCATACCCATACCTTAGGTGCCACTTATTGGAAACCTTCAGACTTTGTTCCCAAAAAAGTACACTAGATATAGGATGACCAGACAGCAAGTGTGAAAAATTGGGACAGGGGGTGGGGGATAATAGGAGCCTATATAAGAAAAAGACCCAAAAATTGGGACTGTCCCTATAAAATTGGGACATCTGGTCACCCTAACGAGATGTTGACCGTCTAGCTTATTCTGTAGACTTGCAAACACTGGAGGAGGATGGGGTGAGGTGAAAAGGTACAATTCCTGCCTGAATAAAACCATCTGCTCTATCTTCAGGACAAAAATCTGTCTGTATTTATACTTGTCAATTGCCTATAGCATATTTGGGTGCTTGATCAATAATTTGGTGAAATCTGATTCCAAACTAGAGAATATACTCTTCAGAAGTATTATAATAAACTCTAAAGATAATTCACCTCTTGCAGGAATTATCCAGTAGCCAGAGTGGAGTCAACTCAGTCAGATCCAGTGAAATCACCCCAACCTTCTTCCTGTTTGGGGGAGGAATTTTAGCAAAGGGAAATCCGATTGTCATATTGCTGTGTATGGGACTAAATCCCCCAGAGATACATCAGCTGAGCAGATAGCCCATGTTTTCCTCCCCCATGATCTTTGATTTTAAAAACTGATTGTGTAGTCATAAAATCAAACTCTCCTCAACTGACTTGATCCCATTGTTTTCAACATGAGTAAAGTGAGCAGAACTTGGTCTAATGCAAGAAAATATTTATAACCACTAGAAAATAAAGCTTGCTGTTTGCTTTTGTTTTTAAATCTAGACACTGCCCTAGGATATGTGCACATTCTCATTCAGAGACCAAATTCTGTTCCTCTGGTATCTGGTTACACTGTAGTTTGGATATGAAGTAAATCATATAATTTGCAGCCACATGGAGATTAAAAAAAATCTGCTGTGGATAAAAGAACTCGGATGCAAATTTACTACTTAGGGTACAATCCTGCCAGGTGCTGAGTGCCTCCTCAATGCTGCTATGCTCCATCAACTCCCAGGAAAGCCAATGGGAATGGAGAGTGCTTAGGACTTCATGGGAGGTGCTCAGCATCTGCCAGGATCAGAGGCTAAATGAATAACTGGGAAAAGCAAACGACCAATGGTTTCCAAGCTGTCCCTAGGCATTTTACTGCAAGATTAATTTCAAGTTTTAATGAAAATAAATGGTAATGATCTAATGGGGTTTTTAATTAGAAAATATACACAGTTTTTCAATTCATTCCACAAGAGTGCTGGGTGGTTAGAAAGCAAATAGAGTCTCAGGCCAATCATTTCTGAATACAAAGATGCATATAATTGATTGGAAAATGTACAGCTACTATATATTTTAAACACTCTGCCATGATTAGCTGGCTATGTCATAGAATGTATACACACATTTTATCTGATCAAACCTAGAATATCGAGGGGGGGGGGGACTATATAAATGTTATGTAGAGTGGTGATTTATGCAGTTGGTAATCCTGATTGATCAAACATATCCACAGTAAAGACATGATCATGATTCCCTGAGCTCCATGACAAAACTCTCCTTTTACTTCAATGATGCAGAACTGGCCTCTAAATCACACTTCTCTGAGCATAGGGGTTTATACCCACCTACTTTATGTAGCAGTTATCTCAACTATGCAATATTTTCTCTCATATGCCACTCTCTTGCTTTCTCAGCTTGAATACTTCATGTTGCAAACATTGCCCATATGGTTTCTTAAAGATAAAAATATTACCCTTGATTTCTTTTGTCATCCTATTTTCAATGTATTCTGAGGATGCAAATAGACTAAGGAAGCTTGCACTACGCAGACTAGACTATAGTATATTGCTGGCTGATGATGATAAATCTCAGACAAATCTCTAAAATGTAAGATTATTTCTTGGATTTATTGTTTAAAAACTTAATCCATTTCCTGTTGGTATTTCTTTGTTTATTGCATATTCCACAATGAACAGTTCAAGTTTTTTGAATTTCACAAAATGGTGATAGACTATCTTCCCCACCCAGCAGGGTAAAACAGAAAGCTTGCTCTCATAAAACAGAAAAACTGAGTATATTTAACTCTATCAGTAGAGTTGCCAGTTTAGATTGGACATATTCCTGGAGGTTTCATCACATGACAAACTTTAATTAAAGATAAAAGGAATACTTGTGGCACCTTAGAGACTAACAAATGTATTTCAGCATAAGCTTTTGTGGGCTACAGCTCACTTCATCGGATGCGTGGAATGGATCATATAGTAAGCAAATATTTATACATACAGAGAAACATGAAAAGGTGGAAGTAACCTCTGTATGTATAAATATTTACTTCCACCTTTTCATGTTTCTCTGTATGTATAAATATTTGCTTACTATGTGATCCATTCTATGCATCCGATGAAGTGAGCTATTGCCCACGAAAGCTTATGCTGAAATAAATTTGTTAGTCTCTAAGATGCCACAAGTATTCCTTTTATTTTTGCTGACACAGACCAACATGGCTACTTCTCTGAAACCTTTAATTAAAGACTAATCTTTAATTCCTGTAGACTCCAGGACAATCCTGGAGGGTTGGCAACCCTATATATCAGGAATCTTGCAGGCGTTTTGGAAGTGTAGCAATTAAGTACCTATGGTGAACCTAAACAAAGACAAAAGCAACAAGAAAAACAAATCTCAGGTTTATAGAAGATCTTAAGTAATACTTAAAAAAAACAGACAATGATTTTGGTCTCTAATTTCTAAATGAATGATTCATTTCCTTTTAAAAAGTCAGTCCCTTCGGATCACATAGGATGTGATCAAAATAAAATTTTGATTTTCATTTTTGCAACATCCCAGATTATCAGAACTGTGATACAGCAGTGATAACGGAATGTATTTCTGCACAATTCTGAATCTGGGATAATACAGAGACAATATTAATGCAATATGAGGGATACAACTTTAAACATATATGCCAAGAAATGGGGGAAAAAATTAAGACTAAAACCACAGCTTGCCTTCTAATTGTATATGGAATCACTAATCTTAAACAGGAAGTGTATTAAAGAAAACAGCTACAGATTTCACACAGCTTTGTCATCTCTGTTTACCAGAGACCAGGGCATACCTGGAACTCTATACAGCACATAGCATCTAGCGGTTAAATAATGTACGACCATTAAACACTATTATACCATGAAACCTCTGGTGGTGGAAGCCTCTAATTTTGGGGGTACTGGGGACACTGATGCTGCAAAGGGTCTACCTGCACAGTTTCCTTTGTAGAACAGAGGCCTAGAAACATAAAGAGGAGTCTCCACTTTCATGAAAAAAGTACAGTCCTAGCCCTTTTCCTTGCTGAGATACTCAGAAATGTAAACCAGTTAAATACCATCCTTATAAGTAGAATTGAAAGAAACAAGCTGTTTGGAATCCATTTTTATAGTAGGTGCCTGGATAGAGTCCTACAGAATATATACACTTTTTAAAGAGGAGTTAGTTAAATCTGGAGTGCATCCCAAAGCATCTTCCCAAGAACCTTTCCAAGTCCTTAGGCTGGCCATATGCTGTATGAACTGGAATACATCACATTTTTGTGGGGGAGTATGAGAATAGTGGACAGGAATAGGTTACATTTTTTGGTGGGGAATGGTGGAAATATTTTGCAGGCCCAGGCAGGCTCTGACTATTAACTCACCAACACAGCATATACAGTAACTCCTGTTACTGCTTAGACTGTTTACATTGATATCCAAATATTTACTGTGGACCAGCTTCTGCTCCCTACTAATTAGGGGTGACATTCTCTACTGCCCTCCAGAAGACCCTAATTCAATTTTTGGTTTCTTACTGAAACAGCCTAGTGCTATAGAGGGATACTAAATTTCTAGAAGGACATTCATGTCATTAATATTCTGGTTCAAACTAGAATCTAAAACTAAATCTACCACAAGCAAGTTATTTGTCTTTAATGCCACTTATTTTCACTTTGTACTCCCAAAATATTTCTTGGGTTGATTATTGAAAATACCCACCATTAAGGACTCTGAGGTACCAGGGTAAATTGATCTTAGTTTCATGTGTGCTTCTTTGTGGATTTTGTAAGTTCTTTGGGACAAGGACCATATTTTCATGTGTCTGTGATAAATGAGACTAATTTCACTTAACTGCTATAAACAAGGAGTAATCCCATTGAAAATCAATAGTTACTCCAGTAGAAAACCAGAGGACGTGAGATCAGGATCAGGCCCAAATTAATAAATATTCATTTCAATTGTCATCTCCATGGATCAGTCAGTAGCGTAGCCGGGGGGGGAGCTTGTGAGGAGAAGCAGTGCCTTTTTTTAGCAGCAGTAAAAAAAAGGTGCCGCTTCTTTTTAAGCGCAGTTTCTTGCACTCACCTGGCGGCACTCCGGGTCTTCGGCGGCATTTCGGCGGCGGGTTCCACGAAAGACCCGGAGTGAGTGAGGACCCGCCGCTGAAGTGCCGCTGAAGACCCAGAGTGCTGCCGGGTGAGTACAGGGGGAGGCGCCTTTTTATAGCACCGCTCCCCCTGCGCTCCGGACCTGGCTGCACTACTGGGATCAGTATGAGCCCTACTTCCAGAGACCCTTCCCATTGGATTTAGAGTCCCCCGCTTTCTAACATTCCTTCCCATCTGTGACATTCCTTTATCTCCTTCTTTCCTCTCTCTCGCATCTCAAGGCCATTTTCTTTGTCCTCCACAAAACCAGTTCTGTCCTCACCATTCTCCTTCCCTACAGCAGAGCTACTCACTCCACCTTATTATGTCCCATAAAATCTCCCATGCTGATCCTGGAAACCCCACATCATGTATGTGTTCCAGGGGGGCAGAGGAGGGGCAGAAGGATTATTTTTTGTTCTCAAGGAACTAGGGTGACCAGATGTCCCGATTTTATAGGGACAGTCCCGATTTTTGGGTCTTTTTCTTATATAGTCTCCTATTACCTCCCACTCCATCCCGATTTTTCACATTTGCTGTCTGGTCACCTTACAAGGAACTACCAATGCTTTCATTGGAGTTGTTAATACAAGTTAGCCCTCATGTTAAAGCTCTTCTGACGTAAATGAGCTGTGGTCATAAAACAATTCTTTTTTCAAAAGTTTCAGTCCCACAAGTAAATTTCCAACTAACATTCAGATGTTTGAAATGTAATTAATGTGAATGCTCTGTGAATCTGCACAAGGATTTCTAACCTTCTTTGAACTGTGAGCCAAACTTCTAGCTTCTGCCATATGCCTTCCATGATCCACACGGAGTCTCACACATGTCACAGTTAATGTCATTTATCTCAGCTCTTTAAGTTAAATTGACTATTTTTACAGCATAGTGGAATGAATAAACAATTATATTTTGATTGCTTGATGTACAAATACCCTTCAGATTCACCAGATATGACAGTACGCATTGTAAATACTGCATTCCCTTCCTAGTTGGCAAGGCCGATCCTCAGATCTCTGTACTAAACAACAGAGAGCATAGTAGAGATTAGAGCATGTTAGTGGTTAAAGCCCAGGACTGGGAGGCAGGAGCTGTGCATTCAATTCCTGCTTTCATGTAGTGAACTCTGGCTACTTTGTAGAGCCACGCAAAGGCTGTTCATGGGATTCAAGTGGAGTGTTGTAGGATTGGTGTAGGCTCTTTCAAGAGGGTGAGTTTTACTCTGTTTGCCCCACTTCATCTGCCAAAAGATGGAAAAACAACCCCATCTCTCAGTGGCAATGTGACAAATGTACTAATGCAAATTATTTATTATATATAGTTCCCCACTGTAAGACTTACGTAAGTGGCTTTGTCTGGTTTAGGAAAAAAGGTGTGTTGTTAGCTAACATACTTGAAAAGTCATGGGTAGACAACGCACACTGCCTTTAACTCGTGCTAATTTCCCCTCTAGGTTTTACAGTAAATGAAGATTCAAAAGACAGAGGTATTCCATCTTTATACTTTAGAGTTTTAGAGGTAGAAAACATATTACTTTGGGTTTGTAAAGTGCTGTCATTGTACAGCTCTATAAATATGTATTACATTACCATAAACTGATAAATTAGTAGAACTGTTTAGAAAATTTCCCATGAAAAATGTTGGCAAAGAATTAGTATTGATTTTTGATGGGGGGAGGAGGGAAGAATTCATTGAAAACCCCAAATTTTCAATAACTACCTTTCACTGCAAAAATGTCAGTTGTTAGCTTTTTTGCTTTTTTTTTTTTAAAATTGTGTTTGAAACAAATTGACAAGACATTTGACCAGCTCTAGAAGTTATCTTCGTAGGTCTGGGCTATACCTATAACTTATGTCAATGTAACTCATTACTCAGGACTATGAAAAATTGTGTCCTAAGCACAGTAGGTGTAGATGTGACTCGGCCAATGGAAGGACTCTTCTAGCAGCCTAGTACTGCCTCTTGGAGCAGGAGATTACCTACATTGATGGAAAAACCTCTTCTATCGATTGTAGGAAATGTCTATGCTACAACATCATGTAGCATTGAGGAGTAGACCTACCCTTAATAACTGGAGCTGGTCAGAAGCAAGGTATACTGTGCCACTGAGCTAAGTCACTAGAACACTCATGGTTAGATGTTTCTATTCTGTTGAGCAGTGTT
Organism: Chelydra serpentina; assembly: GCA_037349315.1. Lineage (NCBI taxonomy): Eukaryota > Metazoa > Chordata > Testudines > Chelydridae > Chelydra > Chelydra serpentina. The sequence continues at coordinate 39,836,947 of JBAIAC010000042.1, forward strand.
GGTAGTTTAGCAATAAAATACTGATACCTACTTGCCATCCCAGAAACTGCCCATTGAGTTAATAGGTTTAATTTGTGAATTTAAATAAGCCTCTCCCCCAAGGCATGGGCATTTCTTTGTGAGCTGTTGGGTGAATACTAACAAGCATACCTCTTAACTTTCAAACCTGCCACTGTGTAACACAAGACATTGCAACATGTGACAAATTACCCAAATGTGGAACACGTCTATTAAAAAGCATTTTAATCTGCCAATTATGGTGCAATGCAAGTACAAAACCTGTTTCTAAATGTTTTTTCCATGTATGAATGAAAGAAAGCACTTTTGTAATCTGGGCCAGGCTATTTGTGTGGGGTGGGGTTCCTGTTACTGATTGCTACATTGATTTGTTTCATACACCTAGTGAAGCCATTCTTATAAATGAGGTTTTATCATTTAATATCAATTATACAGTCATTCATAGCCGAATGTGCAACAAAATATTCCTCTCCCCCAGTTTGGCCACTAGGGAACATGGGTGAGGGAGGGTCCATGCCCATGGTTCTGCTGGTACATTGGGGAGAGGAGTGCAAGGGTGAGAAGGATGGGCCCTGATAAGGTTTCCCTCAACCTCACTCCATTCAGGCCTACCTCATGAAATTTCTCTGACACACAGTACAAGTAATGCTACCTACCCCATCCCCTAATGAATAATAGCTGCTGGCCCTAGTCCTGGCCCAGCAGCCTTTAATGAAAAAGGGCTGCCTCTATTCGCAATCCCCCTACCCTCCCCCACATTGCATGGACACAATAAATGCTGGTTGCCTCTATCCCTTATCTTAGGCTTGCTGCAGGGCAGACTGGGGCCCCATATTTGCAGCTGCTACCTGCAGCTCAGGGTTCCTGTCCCTCTCCAGGAACAAGGAGATGCTGCTGAAGTAACTCTTGGCTACCTGCCCATCTCCCTCCTGCAAGCAGAGAGAGAGACCTGGCAGGAAAAGAGGGCAGGTGCTCAGGAGCCAACAGTAAATTTAAGGTAAGGAAGAGAGCATGTCTGCTGGGCTGACATTTGCAAAGGAGGATTAATAAGAGCTCAGAGCCATCTCACTGCCTTCTCCACATTCCCCCTGATGAATGGTGGCTGGCAACTCCTTTGCCTTACCTGAAATATTGTCAGCCCCCAGGCCTCTTCCCACTCCTCATAAGGGGGAGAGAGTAGCAGGGAGCTCAGAAAAGCTGCAGCAACAGAGTCATCTACTCCCAGACAGCAGGTTCCCATCTGTTCAGAACAGTGCAGGGAAGCTGGGCTGGCTCCAGTGCAGCATGTACTCCTAATGCAGTTCAGGTGAGAGCTCTGCTGATAGGTCATAAGCACAATACCCATCTTTAGAACAACCCCTTCTTCTTCAAGTGCTTGCTCATATGTATTCCAGTTAGGTGTGCGCGCGCGGCGTGCACGATCATCGGAAGATTTTTACCCTAGCAACACTCGGTGGGCCGGCTGGCGCCCCCTGGAGTGGCGCCGTTAGGTGCCCCGATATATACTGCAGCCGGCCCATCGCCCCCTCAGTTCCTTCTTACCGCCCGTGTCGGTCGTTGGAACAGTGGAGAGCAGCTCGCTGACCTCCACAGCCCTAGCTTTACAGCACTCTTTTATCTTTTAGATAGTTTAAGTACCGTTAAAGTACCGTTAATTAGTTGTTAATAGTTGTTGTTAGACTCAGTGACAATTGTAGCTGGAGATTAGGGGCTTCTCCCCTTCTCTCCAACCCGGTACCGGGCCAATGCCTGGCTCACCGGGATTCAAGCCTTGCTCGGCATGCCAGAAGCCGATGCCTACAGGAGATCCGCATGTCTCCTGTCTCAAGTGCCTCGGGGAGTCCCATCTTCCGGACAAGTGCCGTATTTGTAAGTCCTTCAAGCCGCGGACCAAAAAGGAGCGGGACTTTCGTTTGAAGCAGCTCCTGTTAGAGGCGTCTCTTAGCCCGATGTCGGCGCCGCATCGTACCCCGGCACCGACCCTGGCGGCCTAAACGTCTGCGGCACCGGAACGTCCAACCTCCGGTAAAGAACCCAGGCACCGTCCCTCTCTACCCGGGACTTCACAGAGCCGCCCTCTGTCCCCGAGAGCCAAGAAGTCGGGTGGACCGACTAAGGCGCCGCTGCATGCGCAGCCAACTCCAGACCAGCCTAGGTCTGTCGAGGCGCCCGCACCGCCAACTCCGGTACCGGAAGGACCGCTGAGTTCGGTGCCAGTGGTCTCCGTGCCACTTACTCCGGCCCTCCTTAGGCCGTCGAGTCCGGCGCCGCCGTCAACACCGGCGCCGGCCCTGCCAACTCCGGCACCCGAGAGGCCGTTGAGTGCAGGTCAGCCTCCGCAGGCTCCGGTACCGACGACTCCGGTCCCGAGAGGGCCGTTGAGCTCGGTAACCGCCAGCTCCCCGGCACGCTCCGTGGTTGAGCTCCCGCTGCCGTCCACGCCGGACACCTTCGCAGCGGCGCGGGACCTGATCCAGATGACCGCTCCGGTACCGACCCCGTCTACGGTACCGCCGGTGCGGATCATCACATCACGCGGCAAACCGGCCATTTTCCACCCGGTGCCGCAGGTGGAGACCAGCCAGCAGCAGCCACGTGAGTCTCCAAGGTACCGCTCGCAGTCCCGGCACCGATCACGATCCCGGCGCCGTTCCTACTCGCGGTACCGCTCCAGGTCTCCATCCGCACGGAGGTACCCTGACTCGCGACGCCGCTCCCGGTCCCGCGGCCGGTCGACGCGCAGGTCGCCGAGACGTTCCAGGTCCCGATCCGTGTCACGGTACCGAGATCATCGCAGGTACCGATCCAGGTCCCGCCCTCGATCCGGCTCTCGACGCCGCTCCCCATCCCGGCGCCGATCCGACTCTCGACGCCGATCCGGCTCCCGGCACTGGACACCATCCCGGCGCCGATCCGGCTCACGGCACCGGACGCCATCCCGGCACCGATCAGGCTCCCGGTACCGGATACCATCCCGGCACCGGACCCCACCAAGGAGGCAGACCCTGGCCACGCAGACGTCACTGCATGGCTATTCTGCCCCACCCTGGCCTTCGCGCTCTGGATCCCGCTCTTCCAGAGCTGGTAGCGACCTCTACGCGGAGGACCGCACCATCAGCGACCAGGGTCACCTGCCAGAGACCGGGCAGGTTCAGGAGCGGTGGCCATTTTGGACCCCCATGGCATACTATGAAGCCCAGAGGGTACCAGCAAGAGCTCCTACCTCAACCACGTTGGAGCGTCGAGCGCCAGAGGCTACAGTCTCCCGTCCTCCAGAGGCTACAGTCTCCAGGCCTCCGCCAGAGGTAGAGCAGCCAGAACCGGAGCCCCCAGCCCTGGGCTCCGAAGAGGTACCCGTCGAGGACCCGCTCGCCCAAGGCCTGTCCTCCTCCTCCTCCCCTGATGAGGCAGTGGCTGGAGCATCATCAGCCGGTCCACCTCCCATCGATCTAAGGGACCACCAAGCCCTGCTCCGCAGGTTGGCCCTGAATATGGACCTCCAAATAGAAGAGGTCCCTGAACTGGAGGACCCCGTGGTGGACATCCTGACGACCGATGCCCCCACTAGGGTTGCCTTACCTTTTGTGCGGACTATCCTTGCCAACGCCACATCCATCTGGCAGACACCAGCCTCCATACCCCCCACTGCCAGGGGGGTAGAGAGAAAGTACATGGCCCCCCCCAGGGATTTTCAATACCTGTATACGCACCCCCCTCCGTGTTCGTTGGTGGTCCAATCTGTCAACGAGAGGGAGAGGAACGGCCAACAGGCCCCGGCGCCGAAGTCAAAGGACGCCAAGTGCCTAGACTTGTTTGGCCGGAAGATCTACTCAGGAGGGGGCCTACAGCTTCGTGCGGCGAACCAACAGGCACTCCTGAGCCGCTATGCTTTCAACACCTGGGTCACGATGGACAAGTTTAAAGAGCTTATACCTCCTGAGTCCAGACAGGAGTATAAAGCCTTCGTGGAGGAGGGCAAAAAGCTGGCCAGGACGTCGCTGCGGGCCTCCTTGGACATCGCCGACTCCGCTGCCAGAACCATCGCCTCCGGAGTCGCCATGCGGCGCATCTCCTGGCTGCAATCCTCCACCCTCCCAGCAGAGGTCCAGCACACTATCCAGGACCTACCCTTTGACGGGCAGGGCCTGTTTTCGGAGAAGACAGACCCTAAGCTGCAGACCTTAAAAGACGGTCGTACCATAATCCGCACGCTGGGGATGCATACCCCCGCGACGCAGCGCAGGCCCTTCAGGCCATTCGTGAGACGCACCTACTTCCCTCCCCCACCACGTCAAGACTATTACAGAAGGCCGCGTGGTCGAGGGGGTAGGAGACAGCAACCTGGCCAGCAGACCGGCCAGAGGCAGGGCCCCCACAAGCCATCGTCGGGGCCCAAACAAAATTTTTGAAGGGGCGCTCGAGGCCGGAGTACCAGTCCATTCCGATCCCGCCCTCCTGTTTCTGAACCGCCTCTCCCCCTTCTCCCCGGTGTGGTCGAATATCACCACAGACCGCTGGGTTTTACATACCATCCAGGGGGGATACCGATTGCAATTCGTCTCCCCGCCCTCCTCCCACCCTCCCACCCCGTCCCTCTTCAGGGACCCTTCTCACGAGCAACTCCTTATCCAGGAGGTGCACGAGCTCTTTACTCTGGGAGCGGTGGAGGAGGTCCCAAGGGATCTCAGAGGCAAGGGATTTTACTCCCGTTATTTCCTAATCCCAAAGCCAAAGGGGGGGCTCCGTCCTATCCTGGACTTACGGGGTCTCAACAAGTTTATGGTAAAGTTGAAATTCCGTATGCTCTCCCTGGGCACTCTTATCCCCTCTATGGATCAGGGAGACTGGTACGCCGCCCTCGACATGAAGGACGCGTATTTCCACATTGCCATCTACCCACCTCACAGGCGCTTCCTGCGCTTCGTAGTGGGCCAGAGACACTTCCAGTTCGCGGTCCTGCCATTCGGCCTCTCAACAGCACCGAGAGTCTTCACAAAGTGCATGGCAGTGGTAGCAGCCGCCCTTCGGCGTCAAGGAGTTCAGGTATTCCCCTACCTCGACGACTGGCTCCTCCGTGGCAACTCCGCCAACCAGGTCCAGTCCCACATTCACAAGGCCATGGACATGTTCAACCGTCTCGGCCTACTACTAAACATCGAAAAGTCCACTTTGGTCCCAACACAGAGAATAGACTTCATAGGGGCTATACTGGACTCTACCCTCGCCAGGGCTTTCCTCCCAGAGGCTCGCTTTCAAACGCTTGCAGCCGCCATACGCAGCCTCCAAGCTTTCCCAACTTCGACAGCCCGCTGCTGCCTCAGCCTCATGGGTCATATGGCGTCATGCACCTTCGTGACAGCCCACGCCAGGTTACGCCTGCGGCCCCTCCAAGCATGGCTGGCCTCCGCATACCGACCACACAGGGACAACCTCGATATGATTCTGACGGTCCCACCGCAGGTCCTAGCCTCCCTCAACTGGTGGCTGGACCCCGCACAGGTGATGTCAGGTATTCCCTTTCATCCACCTCAGCCTTCCCGCACCTTGACTACGGATGCCTCATCCCTCGGCTGGGGGGCTCACCTGCAGAACTTCCAAACGCAGGGCCTGTGGTCGGAGCAAGAGCTGACATTACACATCAATGTCAGAGAACTCCGAGCGGTACGACTCGCCTGCCAAGCCTTCGCTCAACACTTACAGGGCCGCTGTGTCTCCATCCTTACAGACAACACGGCGGCCATGCATTACATCAACAGACAGGGAGGAGCACACTCCCTTCCCCTCTGCCGAGAGGCAACTCAGCTCTGGGACTTTTGCATAGCCCGTTCCATTCACCCCGTGGCCTCGTTTCTCCCAGGAGTCCAGAACACCTTGGCGGACCGCCTGAGCAGGTCCTTTCAAACGCACGAGTGGTCCATTCGGCCAGACGTCATCCACTCTGTCTTCCAGAAGTGGGGGTTTCCCCAGATAGATCTCTTCGCGACTCGCGAGAACAGGAAATGCCAAGTGTTCTGCTCCTTTCAGGGTCGCTCCCCAGGCTCCCTGACAGACGCTTTTCTCCATCCTTGGACAGACAACCTGGCCTATGCCTTCCCACCAGTTCCACTGGTCCACAGGGTCCTGCTCAAGCTACGCAGGGACAAGGCCAGGGTGATCCTGATTGCTCCAGCGTGGCCCAGGCAACACTGGTATACCACGCTCCTGGAGATGTCCGTGACAGACCCGATCCCTCTTCCGCGATGGCCGGACCTGATCACGCAGCAGCACGGCAGGATCCAGCATCCCGACCTGCGGTCCCTTCACCTCACGGCGTGGATGCTGCATGGCTGAACCCGTCGGAGCTGCGATGTTCCAGCCCGGTCCAGCACGTTCTGCTGAGCAGTAGGAAACCCTCCACCAGGTCCACCTACTCAGCTAAGTGGAAACGTTTTTCCTTGTGGTGTGGCACTCGGGGCCTTGACCCCTTGCAGGTGCCGGTTCACACCATACTGGACTACCTCCTCTTACTAAAGGAGCAGGGTCTGGCTCTCTCGTCGCTAAAAGTCCACCTAGCGGCAATTTCAGCTTTTCACCCCCGGGACGGGGCGGGTTCTGTTTTCTCCAACCCCATGGTCACTAGGTTCCTTAAGGGGTTAGAACGGCTACACCCACCGGTGCGCCGCCCGGTCCCTACATGGGACCTCAACCTAGTCATTACCAGGCTCATGGGTGCCCCATTCGAGCCCATGGCCACTTGTTCCATGCTGTATCTCTCATGGAAAACGGCCTTTCTAGTAGCCATCACCTCGGCTAGACGCGTCTCTGAGCTCAGAGCGCTTACTTCGGAACCACCTTATACGGTGTTCCATAAGGATAAAGTACAGCTCAGGCCACACCCAGCCTTCCTGCCCAAGGTTGTGTCGGCTTTCCATATTAACCAAGACATTTTTCTACCTGTCTTTTATCCTAAGCCCCATGCCTCCAGGAAGGAGCAGCAACTCCATTCCCTGGATGTCCGGAGAGCCCTCGCCTTCTACATCGAGAGGACAAAGCCCTTCCGGAAGTCGACCCAGCTGTTCATCGCCGTGGCGGACCGGATGAAAGGCCTTCCCGTCTCTTCCCAGCGCATCTCGTCATGGATCACGTCGTGCATCCGCACATGCTATGACTTGGCAGGTGTCCCCACCATGCACACTACGGCCCACTCTACCCGAGCTCAGGCCTCGTCGTCTGCCTTCCTGGCACACATACCTATACAAGACATTTGTAGGGCCGCGACATGGTCGTCAGTACACACTTTTGCCTCGCACTATGCCACAGTGCAACATTCTAGAGACGACGACGCTTTTGGTTCGGCAGTCCTAAACTCTGCTGTATCACAATCCGACCCCGCCTCCTAGGAATGGCTTGGGAGTCACCTAACTGGAATACATATGAGCAAGCACTCGAAGAAGAAAACACGGTTACTCACCGTAGTAAATAGTGTTCTTCGAGATGTGTTGCTCATATGTATTCCAAACCCGCCCTCCTTCCCCACTGTCAGAATAGCCGGCAAGAAGGAACTGAGGGGGCGATGGGCCGGCTGCAGTATATATCGGGGCACCTAACGGCGCCACTCCAGGGGGCGCCAGCCGGCCCACCGAGTGTTGCTAGGGTAAAAATCTTCCGACGATCGTGCACGCCGCGCGCGCACACCTAACTGGAATACATATGAGCAACACATCTCGAAGAACACTATTTACTACGGTGAGTAACCGTGTTTTTCCTTGCAGGCACATTGTGCATTGCATTGGTTTAAACATATGGGAATCATTCACTCCATTCCCACCTGCAGGATGGAGTACCTATGTGGACCCCCCCACCCTCAGAGCCATGAACAGCTGTTGAGGATGTCCTGTCAAGAAATGAAGGGGAAGAAGGAAAGAGATGCCACACACAGACAGACAGCAAGGAGAAAGAAGATGGAGAAAGAAACTGCTTCCTCATCTCCCAGCCAGGGCCGGTGCAAGGACGTTTTGTGCCCTAGGCGAAACTTCCTTGCACCAGCCCTGCACCACCACCACCCCAGCCAATGCCCCCCCCCCCCCCCCCCCCGCCACTTGCGGGCCGCGGCAGCTTATCTCCCCCCACCCACTCGCGGCAGCTGAGCGTGGAGTCAGGAGGCAGGGGGTGGCTCGCCACGGCTGCCTCCTGCCTCCCGGCTCCAAGCTCAGTGGCTGAGCAGGAAGGCAGGAGGGCGGCTCACCGGGGCTGCCTCCCGGCTCCAAGCTCAGTGGTTGAGCATGGAGCTGGGAGGCAGGAGGCGGCCGCCCGCCACCAAGGGCGGCGAAATGCTGCCCCCCAAATCCTGATAGTGATCAAAACTGCAGGAGAAATGAGGAAAATCTCACATGTCCTCCTCCAGCTACAAACAGCAGCCAAGAAAGTACAGAGCTCCCTTGTTTCATGTCAGCTGTGGGTAGATGAGAAGAGCGGGTGTCAAACCAAGGCAATTCTGGGAATGTTGGAATGGCAAGTGACATCTGTTGAATGAGTACCATTGCATCTGTCCCTTCTTTCTGTCAACTGAAAACCCCATCGATAAGCCCCAGACTGAGAGAACTTTCATGGCAGTTGAAGGGAAGAACATAGGTAGCAGGATGGAAGAGTTTGAAGGAAGGTACCAAGAACTCTATTAGGACATGACTTGAATACTAGCTATAGTTGTACTATTTTTGTCAATAGTTCCCTTAATAAACGGCCAGTTTAGTTTTGGAAGCAGAGAGACTTGTCATGTTGTTACCCAGCATGCAGCACCTGAAATATGGTGGCAGCAGTGTCTAGTGAGACTCTCAGCAAGGAAGAGAATGTGGTTAATAGGCAAACAAAGCAGCACCTAGAAACAGAGCAAACAGGTAGCACGGAGGGACTGAGATCACCAGGAATGCTGGATTTCCAGACAAGACATTACACAAGCATGGAAGCAAGAATGGAATCTAAACAGAGATAATGAAAGGGGATAAATATGAGACAATGAAGATAAAGCTGTTTTATTATCTTATTGGGTAAAAAAAATGAAAAGTGAGTGAGACTCTAGTGCCAAGAATAATGCCCTAGACATTGCAACAGCTGATAAATATGTTTTTGAAGACTGTTACCCACAAGACAGAATGGCAATGTAGAGAGATACTGTTTTTTGTGTGTGTTGTTTTTTTACCAAAACAAAGAATAGGAAGAGGAAATAAATACTTACATTACAGAGCTTAGAACTCTGGAATCCATATGCAACTTTAGAAGTATGAAAAATTTCCAAATTAAAGATAGGCTGATTCTTGCTTACAGGAGAAACTGAGAAACCCCTCCAAATAGCAAGGGCAGGTGAACTGTCCAGGGAAAGGGTAAAAATAAAAGCAGCCACTAGTGCAGAACAAATACATACGGTCAACCTAAAGGAACCCAGGCAGCAGGACAGTGAGAGACTTACTGAGAAAGCAGGCATCCTGTTCCAGTGTGTATTCTGTGAAAAGCAGCATGAAAGGCAGAAAGTACAATGTTCAGCCTATGGGCATAGGTACAAGGATTGTGGGAATCAGAACCAATTTTTCCCAGTGTTTAACTATCCCAGGAAATAAAAAGCAGCACTACCTGTAGTGACTGAGGATATAGAGACTTCCAGTGAAGAGGATCCCTGCAGTGTGACTTCAGCAGATCCAAAGATGCTTAATGTGCACACACTGCAAAAGAAGGCTGCCACCCATTAAACTGCCATATTCACAGCTATGATATTAGAAACTAATTAAATTCCAGCTGGACTACAGCAACACTGATAAACAGCAATATTAGACTGGAGAAATGTGACTAGGGGACCAGTGATGTACAAAAAAAACCCACTCTGAGGCCAGTAGTCAAATGCCGGCTGTTAATAAGAAAACCATAAAACGAGACATTATTGCTTGGCGTTTATAGTTGTTGACACACGAGTACCATGCACTGCTGGGCAGCAGGCCATGTCCCCATGAACTTAAGTACATTTGTACTTATGTACCTTAAGTACATAAGTTTATCTGCAAAAGCTTTTTCACATCCCTCCTAACTGTCCTGGATTCTGGTAGGCCCCCAGAACCCTCTGTACCAGCTTAGAGGCTTCATGGAAAAAGGAAGACCTGGGGAATTATAGACCAGTTAGCCTAAGTTCAATACCTGGAAATATACTGGAGCAAATTATTAAACAATCAATTTGTAAACACCTAGAGGATAATAGGGTGACCTATTGCATAGGGGGGAAACCTTAATTTTAGTAAGGCTTTTGCCACAGTTCCATGTGACTTTCTCATAAGTAAACTAGGGAAATGTGGTCTCTAAGGTGGTTGAAAGACAGTACTCAAAAAGTAATCGTCAATGGTTCGTTGTCAAATTGGGAGGGCGAATCTAGTGGGGTCCCACAGGAATCAGTCCTGGATCTGGTACTATTCAATATTTTCATTAATGACTTGGATAATAGAATAGTGAGTCACCTTATAAAAGTTGCAGATGACACCAAACTGGGAGGGCTTACAAGCACTTTGAATGACAGGTTTAAAATTTAGAATGATCCTGACAAATTGAAGAATTGGTCTAAATTCAACAAGTTGAAATTCAGTAAAGACAAGTGCAAAGTACTTCACTTAGGAAGGAAAAATAAAATGTACACCTATAAAATGGAGAATAACTGTCTAGGTGGTAGCACTGCTGAAAAGGATCTGGGGGTTATAATGGAACACAAACTGAATATGAGTCATCAATGTGACTCAGCTGCAAAAAGGCTAATATGATTCTGGGGTGTATAAACAGGAGTGTTGTATGTAAGACACAGGAGGTAATTGTCCCAGTCTACTCAGGACTGGTGAGGCCCCAGCTAGAGTTCTGTGTCCACTTCTGAGCACCACAAAGATACCAAAGATGTGGACAAATTGAAGAGTCCAGAGGAGAACAACAAAAATTATGCAAGTTTAGAAAACCTGACCTCAGAGGAAAGGTTGAAAACACTGGATCTGTTCAGTCTCAAGAAAAGAAGACTGAGTGGGGACCTGATATGTCTTCCAATATGTCAAGGGCTGTTATAAACAAGATGGCGATCAATTGTTCTCCATATCCACTGAATGTAGGACAAGAAGTAATGGGCTTAATCTGCTGCTAGGAAGATTTAGGTTAGATATTAGGAAACATTTTCTAGCTATAAAGTAGTGAAACTCTGGAATAGGCTACCAAGGGAGGTTATGGAGTCCTCCTCATTGGAAGCATTTAAAAGCAAGCTGGACAAGCACCTCTCATGGATGGTTTACATTTACTTGGTCTTGCCACAGCATGAGAAGGTGGACTTGATGACTTCTCTAGGTCCCTTCCAGTCCTACATTTCTATGATTCTGGCTGCCAGAGTTATTTTCTGTTGGCCATGCTGTTGCACCAGCAAGGAAGGATAGTGGCCCCACCCCCTTCAGTTCTGATTGGTCACTTCAACTGGCAGCAGGGAGGCTTGTTGCCCAGCCCAGCCCATAACTCTGTGTCTAGCATTGAGGCAATAAGTTCAGCAGCTGCACCCTCTGCAGGGTGGGGTAAGAAATATCTATCAGTCACTGGACACACTCCAGTGCTAAAGGGGCTGTTGGGAAATCAGGGCCTAAGCAATTGCTTAGTCTGCTGCTGCCTTTCATTGCTGCTCTTTTTCTTTCTCTTCCACTATGTGCTTATATTATTTAGATGGCTGTCCGTATATTCACCAGACAACTGCAGGGAATACAGGAGTGGGAAGTACTTGTGCTTGCGCTTTTACTTATAAATACATAAGTGCTATTTCCACAGCATACTTGTACTTTTAAGTATGTCTGCAATGGTGTGCTTGGAACTTAAATCTTTTTTATCAGTACTTATGGCAACCCGGGCAGCGGGACAGTACAAGCCATGAATTACATGACAGTACAACTGCAGAATATCCCCAAAGTGAGAGAGCAGGGAGGATAGTCAATGTGGTCCTGACTAGCATTATAACAGAATATATTCCAAGGAGAGGACACCTACAGGGCAAACTGAACTTAGAAACAGATCTCCACATACAGCCTGTGTGATTAGTGAAAAGCAGAGTTCCATTAGCTCTGGTGGAGCTGTTAAAGAAGGAACTTGCAAGTCTGCAATGAAGAGGCATCATTACACCTGTGGAAACTAGCATGGAGTGGATCAGCAGCCTAGGAATGGCAAGAAAACCTTCGGGTAAACTCGGGATCTGCATTGATCCAAAATCACTGAAGAGAGCATTGACAAGAAGTCACTACCTATCACTATTGATTGAGGACATACTAAATGATTTTTCAGGGCAAAGGTGTTCACTGTTTGATGGCAAGCATAGGTTCTAGTATATTGAGCTAGATGAGCCATCTAGCCACATGACAATCTTTGCCACACCTTTAGGCTCGTACCCCTGGATACAAATGTCTATGGGCATTACTGGCACCAGAGGTGTTCCAGTGTAAACTGACAATGGGGACAATGGGGACTCCCTGACTGACATCAACATTGTAGCTGATCGAAGTGGGTATTCACCCACGAAAGCTTATGCTCCAATACATCTGTTAGTCTATAAGGTGCCACAGGACTCTTTGTCGATTGTATCTGATGATATTCTTACTGTAGGAGAAGGTGATTTCACAGAAGAGCAATGCAAGGGCAGGATATCAAGCTGTGGCAACTCCTAAACAGGTTCTGCAAGTGGAATATTAGGCTGAATGCAACAAGCTGAAGCTGAGGAGAACTGAGGTTCCCTACATCAGACATCTGACTTCTGTGGGAATTTGTGTGGACCCTGAGAACCTGAAAGCCATTAAGGAAGTGCCCAGATCAAAGGATATGAATGGAGTCCAACAATTTATAGGGATAGCCAACTATCTTTCCAGATTCTGCAAACACCCTATCAGAAGCCTGTGAATCCTTGATACAGTTAACACACAATCATACAGTATGGGAATGGTCAGAGAGCCAAAAACAGGTATTGAAAGAGTTTAGAAAATCGTAAGTGAGGAACCAGATATAAAATACTGCAGCCCTGCAGAGCAGCTAGAGCTACAGCATGATGCCTCAGAGCAACACACATGCAGAAGTTGGCAGCCTGTAGCATTTCTTACTAGCTCCCTGACAGACAAAGAAAGAGGATATGCGCAGATAGGAAAACAAGCTACAGACTGTGCTCTTCAGAATGGAACAATTCCATCAGTTCACCTTTGGGTAGGAGGAGGACGTGTAGTCATATCACAAGCCATTAGAAAGCATCATGAAGGAGCCCCTGCTGAGAGCACACAAGTGACCACAACACGTTATTGAGATGCCATCACTCTGAGGTGAGGCTATGGTACTGCCAAGGAAAGTCAATACTGGTAACAGTTACACTGAACTGTGCATACCTTCCAGAGTCCTACACAGATAGCTCTGTGGGACAAAAGCTAGTCTATCAGTATGCTACAATACTTTCATATCTCTGATGGGAGGCTTAAGGAAATCCAACAAATTACCAGACAGGATGAAGTGATACAAGACAGTAAAATAGTTCATACCCCAGGCTGGCCAGATCTCAAGAAGCAAATGCCATATGCACTTACCCCTATTACCAGGTAAGGGATGAACTGTGTGTGCAAGACATGATCTTGTTTAAAGGGAACTAAGCATTAATCCAAACAGATTTAAGAGGTGACATTGAGATGGATACACACATCACACCTGGCTACAGTGGAATCCCTGAGATAAGCCAGAAAGTGTATCTGCTGGCCAGACCCAGTTGAGAGCATACATGGAGCAGTGTGAGATGTGCAAAGAGTATAGTGACAGGATACTCTACAACCTCATTAAATACCTACCCAACCCTTGGAAAAGATCAGAACTGAACCGTTCTCTTTTAATTAACAGGAACTACACGGTCTCAGTAGATTATTGCTCCAGTTTCTGAGAGATGGACTATCTGCCGGAAACTCAGGTAAGAACTATGATCAGAAAACTGAATACATATTTTGCAAGGTATGGCAAACCTGACATGCTGTGCAAAGTGCACTGCTGCAGAATTCAAACGATTCAGCACCACATGGAAATTTGAGCACAAGATAGGTACCCACAAAGCAATGGGAGGGCAGAGCTGGCAGTAATGACAGCCAAGAGACTGATGACAAAGATGTAACAGACTGGAAGGTATACCCTCCTGGAGATATAGGACCATTGCAATACGTCCTCCCAGGGACTAAATAGTAGCTCAGCACAGACACTGATTGGTTTGAGAACCAAGACTCTATTTCCCATGAGGGATAGTCTGCTGCAGCCCATTGTTGGAATGAAAGATAGTACACAGAAGCAAAGGCGCCAAGCTAAGCAGGCAGCCTGCTACAACAAAGGGAACCAAGGACCTGAGACTGCTAAACCCAGGTGAGCAGGTCTAGGTCCAATCATCAAATAGCCACACAAAGTAATAGCAAAAGGCAACAGTCCAGGCTGCCGTGGGACATGGGTCATATAAGGTAGCTACAGAGTCAGGACAGCAGTAGAGATTAAACTGAGAACAGCTGTGGAGTAGTGTCAGATAGTTGGCACATCCGGACAGATGGGGTCAGGGCCAAGGCCAGGACCAAGAGGACATAGAAAGAGCCTCAGCCATCAGCTGGCCTGATGTAGTAGAGTAATTAAAATAAGGTACAAATAACACGGAGGACCAACAGGACATCATCCAACAGAAAAAAGGCAGCAACTGGGTGGAAGCAAGTCCCCCATGAATGGCAGTAATATAAACAGGAAGTGTGAGACTAGTTCGAAAAGCAATATTGTGTTGAAGGAATACAAGGTCTAACAGGTCACAGTGAGGTGGCAGTAGAGGTGGGCTATGTAACAGTAACTGCTGGCCCCAGAAAATCAGCAATCCATTGCACAAAAGACATAACAATAAATATTGTTAAAGGGAAAGATGTAGCAACCTGCATGGAACTTGGAGGGAGAAGCACAGATTGCAAAAGGGAAGAGTTTGGAGGAGACACCAGAAAGTCAGTCTGTGTGCACCTGGTTGGAATGCTAGCTGTATTTCCAGCACTTCTGTAAATAGTTCTCTTAATAAAGAGCCAGTTTAGTTTTACCAGTGTGGAGTTATTTCATACCATAACCATCATGCAGTACATGAAACAAAAATTGAGTTCACACTAATTCAGATAAATAAGACTTCAGGTAAGCATAGGACTTTGTAAGTCTTTAGGACCTGACCCAACATCTATTGAAATTGATGTGACTCTTTCCATCAATTTCAGTGGCCTTTGAGTTAAGGGCCTTCATATACATCATATTACAGAAGTATATAACCCTATACATTACATTTTCAGATAAATGAAGTTTGTTTTAATATAGTATAAATATTCCTTGAGTGAACTGAAAAGCACAGGATAAAAACCCAGTGCCTCATATCTTGAATAATGCTGTTTCTTTGCTATGTTTTGTTTGTAATATAGAGTAAGCTTACGTTTTCAGAGGCCATCTGCTTTAAAAAAATTTCTGAGCATTTGTATATTTTATAAAATGATCTGGTATAATGAGAACACATATGTTCATATATTTGAATTTTTAATGGTATTTAAATATTTTAAAGTTAATTTAAATGCACTGGAGGCCACAGGACCCTGAGGATCCTAAAGCTTCCAGTAAACTTGGCTACATATCAGTACCATTGCTATTTTCTTATTTAAAAGTAAGTAACTGTTGAAGTTAAACTGAGCAATAAGTAAAAGGAGGAAGCTTTTATAGGACTACAAAATTAATAATAATGCTGTTTTTTTTCTTTCAAGAGAATCTTCATTCGTAGCGGAGTCATTTTCAAAGAGATATTAAGGAAACAGTAGCTTAGCTTGTAGCATGTACCAGAAGCAAGTTCAGCAAGCTACTGATAGCTATAAGAACCTCAGGGTCCTTCTGAGTCCAGCATTGTAAACTTGCCAGTGTTTTCTTCCTTTCTTAGCCTTGTGAATTTGCAGCACCCATCTCTTTCACCTTCACATTTTGCTTTAAGTTCTGGGTTTCAATGATTCCTGTGGTATTCCATCCATTATAACGGTCACGGGTGAGAGAGAGAGGAGTGCTGGTAAGAGATTGGTCTTTATTTCTCTAACCCCAATCACATGACAAGTTTATACCACTGCTATATGGCAGAGGTCAGCATCGACTGACTCTAGTGGATAGTGTTACTGTTACACAGACCTCCCAAGTCTATGGCTTTTCCCCCAATAGGCTACTTACTGCTTTTTATCCCTTTCTTCTGGGAAAATCCATCCAATCTACTGCTTTTTCTGGTTCCAGGATCACTGCGTGTGGGATTTTGTATTAAAGAGGGATTTGAGAGTGTTAAGAAAAAGCTCTGGCACTAAGATGGCTAAAATCTTTAGTGTCCCTGACTTTTCTCATCATTTAGATAATCCAAATTCCCCAGACACTCTTTTGAGACACAGTTCTAAGCAAATATTTTTTTTCTCTTTGGGAGGGGTGATTTTGTTTTTAGTATCCATATTTCTCAGATTTTCCATTTATTTTTTAAATTTGTTTTGAGAACTTCTGGGGGTATCTTAGAATCATTTAATTTATCTCTGCGGTCACAGTGAACACTACTTCAGGGAGGAAAATCCAAATATATTATTTTGGATCCTACACTTTCCAGTGTGCAACCTTAAGATGTCCTTACCACTTCTTCTTAGTGCACCAGTAGTGCAGAGATGTAGTGCAGGTATTTTAACAAGGGTTATCATCAATTTTCCCTGTGACTAGTAGTGCATAACATGGGTATATGTTAATTTAAACAAAACTCCTATCTCATTACAAAAGAAGTCAAAAATGCCACTTGGCGAACATTAAGTGCCACATGCTGAAAGTGTTTATATCTTGTTCTTGAAAAATCGACTGACTGTATTGACATTCTAGCACAGCATTTAATTTGTGAACTTTAACAATGGATCTGTGGGTCTAAATGTATTCTCCCACTTTATTTTTTTTTAAATACCTGCCAATACTTGTGTGTTCTGAAGAATTATTTTAATGAGCCTCAGGGATAAGGCTTCTCTTACAGGAATGATTGAACAATATTCGGTGCGGGGGGGGACAGACAGGAATTTAATCAGAGGCAGTTTCGAGGAAGAATTTTAACAATCGTTTCTTGTGAGCCTCCTCTAGCATAGCCCTGCAATACAAAGTTGTTGAAAATGGCTTGATATTACTGCATTTTCTTTTGATATTTCTGTGGTAATATAAGAGGGAGATTTTCAAAAGCATAAATAGACGTTAGGCACTGAGCTCCCATTGTCTTTCCCTACTTGACTTAAATTATGGGTAATGCTAACAGGTACTTGCCCTAAGAGGGGATGGATGTGGGCTGTTTCACTAGGTGAGAGAGAACAGGAACAGTACAGGGAAAATGGCATGGAAATCTATTTAAATACACCCTATTTCAATTTTTTTATATTATTAAAACTATTTTAAATGTCAACATTGGAACAAACCATGCTCTGCTTTTATTGAAACAAAATGTTTTGATCAACCCCAAATGAATATTTTTCCAGAATTTCTTTTCACACAAAATTGGGGAGGAGGGGATTCAAACTCTGGAATTTCTTGCAAAATGGAAAAGCTGGTTTCTGTCCCATTCAAGTGAAATGCTGTTCTAGAGAACTGGAATCCATCCCTGCCTCTGACACAGGAAGTCCCTGTGTGATGCTGGGCAAGTCACATAAATCAAAACTTCTCACAGGTAGCCACTAATTGAATGTTCCTTATTTTAATGGGTGTCTAACTTGAGATATGTAGGGTCAGATTTTAAGAAGTGCTGAGCACTCTCAGCTGCCAGCAAAGTCAATGGGAGCTGGGCTCTGAAATGTAAAGTGCTAACGATGCTAAGTACGCTGAAAAATCAGGCCCCTGGCATCTCGAAATGGGCACCCAAAATTAGTGAACATTTTTGACAACTTTGGCCTTAATATCATTGTGCCTTAGTTTCCTGGGTGTAAAATGAGGGAAATAATACCACATCCTCTACCAGGTGTTACAACGATGAAGTTATTAATGTTTGTGAATCACTCAGATGCTCTAGAGCAGGGGTCGGCAACCTTTCAAAAGTGGTGTGCCGAGTCTTCATTTAGTCACTCTAATTTAAGGTGCCAGTAATACATTTTAATGTTTTTAGAAGGTCTCTTTCTATAAGTCTATAATATATAACTAAACTATTGTTGTATGTAAAGTAAATAAGGTTTTAAAAATGTTTAAGAAGCCTAATTTAAAATTAAATTAAAATGCAGAGCCCCCCTCCCCCCCCCCCCCCCCCCCGGACTGGTGGCCAGGACCCGGGCAGTGTGAGTGCCACTGAAAATCAGCTTGCGTGCCGCCTTTGGCACGCATGCCATAGGTTGCCTACCCCTGTTCTAGAGCGATAAGCACCATAGGAAAGCCCATGAGGAAAATAACAATTCTGTATTCAGTGCAGGGTTTGGATGATACGCAGTAAGTACTCTAGAGATGGAGCCCACATTGATGTGTACAAAAATAAATATTGAATAGTTACACATTGTGATCACAATCCATCCTGTGCTCTGAATGAGGCAGTGATCCTGTGGGGAAACAATAGGGATAATTGGCCACTAATTGTGTGTCTTCATAGCCCGTTAAACTGCTCCTGGATCAGTCAGAAAGGGTTACTTGAGAGTATCCAGACAGAGCGCCTGCCTCATCCCCAGAGCTAATCACTTTGCTTCCACAGAGCTCCTTTATACCTCAGGAATAAGGGACCATGCTCAGAATCCAAATTCACATCATATGAAAGCACAATCTGCTGTCACTAAATGGATAGGCCTGAGTGCCAGTGTTTTATACACATTGAAAATAGGGAAAACAAACTAGAGAGAGAAACTTTAACTTGTTTCCTTGCCTTTTGAGGGACATTCTATCAATGCTGTCTGAGTGGGAGTGATATGACTACTAATGTAAGTAGCTCAAAACACTCAAATTACAAGATATTTGGGGTGGTTTGGAGGTGTTTTAGCTGATATTGTTCCCTTTTGCATTGCCAAACGCAGACAGTCAGAGATTAAGTCCAAAGATTATAGAGAAAAAAGCAGTCATCCCTCTTAGAATCAGAACTAAACAACTGGGGAAAATTCTCTCTCTAGCAATACTAAGTCATAGATACATGCACATATGAGACTTATGTGCCTAATATACATTTAAATAAGCAACTACTGGAAGAGCAATGGGTTGAGGTAGACAGGGCAGGGTCCCGAGTCTATGTACATACTTTCTCCTGACCTCTAGCTCAATGGAGATGTCTTTCTGATAACAGAAAATGTCAAGCTGCAATTCTGTTGGGGGTAGTTGGAAAAAACAATTTACATCCTCTTGTGACGCATGTTTTTGCATATGCTGGAGAGATGGTGCAGTAGCCCATCATGCTGTGATGAGTAAAAAGACTCATTTAATGAGTGTCAAAAAATGCAGCTAATTAAAGCTCTAGTACTAACACCAAACTGCAAACTTTGAAAGCACTAAAGATTTAAAAAACAAACAAACAAACAAAAAACTATATGTTTTGAGTAAAAGTGAAATGTTCCAGAAATACATTTGATAGTAGCCAAGGATTAACTGCATTTCATGCACGCTGGGACTATTTGAGCATAGAATCTGAAAAGCAGAGGTGGGCTGTAAGACAAACTGAATCAAGAGGGAGAAAGTCTGCATTTTGTATTTAGTGAGACTGTACTAACCCATATTATCATTATTTTTCAATCATCATCTTGGATTTTCAGGCTATCCAGTTTATCGTTTAGCCACCTGGTCTTTAACAGGGAATAAATACAGGAAACAGACCCAGATGATTTTACTATTGTATTCAAAACTCCTGTAATCCCTGTATTAGAGGAGATGTTAATACACCATTCTCACCCCTAGAGGAAATAAAGGTGTGTCCCAGTTAAAAGTATCAGAAGTGATTATGAGAGAAATGGTGTAATTATTTCCCAAGCACTGTGCTAAAAATATTGCCATAAACCCCACCCTTTCATGATGCTACAAGTAAGGGTCTGTCAGCATTTCTATCAGAATTGCTTATTTTCAGGGGTTATAATCATAAAAATGTGCTTGAGGCTCAGCTTTGGCATGCAAAAGTGCATATTAAAATATGATCCCTTTGATATGTACACATGACTCTCACTGGAGATACAGAAGAAGAAAAACAGGAAGGGCCAAGGGCCAGGAGTGTTCACATCCCCCTGTAAATGCAGGAAATTGACTCTGAGGGATATGCTGACCTAATCTCTACCTTTTGCTCCAAAGGAGAGTGGGGAAAAAATAAAGCCCCTGCGAATGTGCCTACGAGAGAAATTTCTTTCCAATCCCAAATTTGAAAATCAGGTTAACTCTGTGCATTTCTGAAAGGAACGTTATAGTTAAGCATCTCCTCCGATTCATATTTGTGATCAAGTCATACTAAACTACACTGAGAAGACAATCGAACTCAAGGTTTCTGTAGATGAATGAAATATTATTTTATGAACTGAGTTTAAATCTCTTTTGCCTATTTTTGAACTATGTGAAAGTTTTATGGTTTCAGGTGCTTTTTGTGCTGAGAGAACTTGAAAACAGTTGGGAGGGGGAAAGAGTTTGTCTGGGTTTTTTTAATGGAATTTTGCAGGTGATTGTTTCCAAGGGAAACTAATTGGTTTTCCTACTTTGGAAAATAAAATTGATCAGGTTACTTCATTTGGAAAAACAGCTACACTTCATGCCCAGTAACTGTACTTATTTATTTATTTAATTAATTTCAATTGGGAACAGAAAATGGCTCCTCAGTACACAGAGTTAAGGCTAATACATGGCAGTCTGACACAATAGATCCTAATGGCTCCATAAGAACAACCGATTGTGTCATTAATGCTGGAATTAGAATGTCCCCAACAAGGACTTGATATGTTAGGTTCTAACTGTTCCAATGAGGCCATTATATTGCACTGGGCCAGAATGATCAGCAGATTGTTTGGGCCCTTAGGACCCTGAGGCCAAAGGAAAGCTTAGTGAAGAAATTGTGTGTGAGGGGGTTATAATACTGTGGCCTGAATAAATTTAAAGGACTGATATTAGTGAAAGCAGGGTCTTTCAATCAGACTATTCTTTGGCATATGGTGTTTTGCTAGACGCTACCCTAATGATATCAAAATAGGTTTAATGTACATTTGCTGCCTTGTCTACAAACTAAACATTTAAACCTGTGTTATTCTCAGTCCATTTTAGCAATGAGTTCAGGGAACACTGATCTAGATCATTCCCTAGGCAAGAATGACATATTTGACAGAGAACTCCATGAGCTTCCACTTGCAGAGTTTCCTCTGGATTATTTCCTTAATGAACAGGGTCTCCATTAGCATGGCATGAACAAGTAGTTTGCCCCCTCAGGATCTGGAGGGAAGCCCTGTGTTTCTCCACTACCGCAGGACACTTTTATCTGCCTCCTCTTCTCTATGCAGCATAGATCCCATGGCTCTATCCTAAAAGAGAATTGGGTTTTTTGTAGAATTCTTAGCACCAGAAAATATACCATAATATTCTCCTGTATTCCATTACGTATAGGGGGGGATTTGAAGGGGTTGCAGTGGGGAACAGAATTTAACCCATTGTATCTGGAGCATTTTATTTTTCCAGTTAAACAGTGATTTTTTTAAGTGTAGTAGCCGTGTTAGTCTGTGTCAGCAAAATGAAAATAAGAAAGAAAAACTTGTAGCACCTTAGAGACTAACAAATGTATTTCAGCATAAGCTTTCGTGGGTTAGTACCCACCTTAAGAATCATCTGGATGAATAAAAAAAATGAAAAGGCCAGATCCTGCCATCCTTATTCATACTCCAGCACACTTGCCAAAAGTTTGGACCAAACCATGCTGTCCCTTTTCATTTTAATGTCCTAAATACTGTTTTATTTGGGTCTGAGTCCACTGTGCATTGTTTATGGAATAGGAGGAGGACATCTCTGCATAGAGTCTGTTATTGTCCTCAGGTGGCTTGGCTGCTTTTTATCCCCATTTAAATTAACATAGATTAAGTAGCTAAAATGGGCAATTGACATTTTGTTAATATATAAAATGGCAAGTGGAAATGTTAAATTTTCAACTTTATAAACATTTTAGGGAGCCACAAATCAAATGCAAGCTGGTGAAACGGTTGGCTCAGCACACCAGGGCAATAAGTTTATCTCAGCATCACTGATTGAATTGCTGGTTTGGGACTGATTAGTCTGGGCAATATGTTTTCAGATCTGAATGAAACGAATGATTTGTGACTTAGGGAAAGGGAGGGCCATCAATAATGCAATTCCCTAAAGAAAAAAAAGTTAAAATATAGGCAGAGGACTTATTCCAGCCTTATTTCTCTCCAGCATGTACAGTGTCATGGAACCACTGCTTAAGTCTAGCCTAACACTGTATGTCAAGATAAACAGCCAACTAACAGGAAGAAAGACTGCAGAGTGTGTAACGGCATATGCCATCAAGTTAAAACGATGACTCTCCCTCAAACTGAGATAATTTACTAGTCACTTTTATTTTTATACCAGACAATAAATGTTGCTGTTTTGGAATGAGGTAAAACACACTGTTATTGAATTAGAACAGCCTTGACAATGGGATTAAAATGTGAAAAAGACAGTGATAAGCACAAAGATACATTAATTAATGGTATGTCATCTTCAGGATATATTGCTTTTCTGCATCAGCATCATAAATAATTGAGTAACCTCTTGAGGCAATCATCCAGAGACTGTTTTTAACAATAACAATTTTTTTTAAAATCTGAATAATCTGTCATAGTAAGTGGAATAGCATGGATATGGAATTCTTAGCCACAGACCCATGGAGATTAAGACAATATAAGGATCAGCCTTTTTGTTCCACTGTTTCAGAGGTGATATCAGTATTATGTAGTCTTGGATGTTGCTCGGAGATTCAAGCATGACTTCCTCTCCCTGCCCCTCTAATGTTAGGTTTTAATGTCAAATTCTAGTTTGCTATTAAATAAAATCACACTGGAAGTGGCAACAGTTGAGTCAAACTGAAGTTCATTTCCACTGCTAGTGCACTAGTCATTCCCTTTACATTAGCATATTGCATGGGAAGTTTTTTTCTCCAGATGTCAAAGGCTTTAAACTGTGTTTATGCTTCAAATGTCAAAACTCAAATTCAGATATTACTCCAAAAAACAGGAAGGGTAATGTTTCAGAACTGATAATGCTGTAGAAGACACCAAGCAGTCTGAGTTGTCTAAGCAAAAATATGAAGGTGGAACAAGTTTAGAAAAGGTTCGGTAGGGTGATGTTTAATTGAGGTATTTGGGTCCATGTTGCTATTTACTGATCAGCCATTAGTAGAAGAGGTAGTTTGGAAAATCTGGAAACAGAACTTGGATGAGACAAGTAAGACAGTTTCCACATAAAGACATTCTCTTCGTGGGAAAGAAAATGTGGTCGTCAAGGGCATTGGCTGTTCACATGATGTCACTTTTCAGCAAGATGGCAAATGTGGCAACATCAGTGCCACTGACCTGGGAAATCAGATGTCCAAGTAGTAAGCCAGACAAGGCCTTGTCCAGAAATTTTTCACATGGTACGCACAACACATGGAATTTCCGGGGGTTACAGCCCAAAGTTCCTTCTCCCACAAAACTCCCACCCAGAGCAAGGAACCAAAATCAGGGGCGGCTCCAGGCACCAGCAGAACAAGCTGGTGCTTGGGGCGGCAAACTATTAGGGGCGGCACAGGCAGTGGCCCCCCCCGGGGAGCCGGTAACGCTGCACTGCCCCGGCTAAGCGAGGAGCGGGGTCGCGCCGCGCTGCTCTCCCGCGGCAGCGGCCACCCGCCTCAGAGGGTAGCCGCCCTTGGCTGCCCTGCCCCGCCCCGCCGCAGCCAGGGCAGGGAGCCGGCTGAGCAGGGAGCGGCATCCAGCAGCGCCGCTCTCCCGCGGCAGCGGCCACCCGCCCCTGGCTGCCTTGCCCCGGCCCCATCTCCTCTCGCGCAGGTAAGAGCTGAGCTGCGCAGGCCCCGCTGCGGCCACCGTGGGGCTGTGGTGGGTGGGGGGGGCTGCTCCGCGCCGCGCCGCACCGCCTCCTAACTTCGACCAAGTGCGCGGGGCAGCGGAAGCGGGGCTGGCAGCAGCCTTGGAGCAGGAGCCCCGCTGCCCCCACAGCGTCCGGAGGCGGGGTGAAGGGGGGCGGCGTTAATCCCCCCAACCCCCAAGGGCTCGGGAGCTGGCAGAGCAGGGTCGCGCCATGCCGCTCTCCCACAGCAGCGGCCACCCGCCCCAGGGGGGAGCCGCCCCTGGCTGCCCTGCCCCGCCCCGCCGGAGCGGGGAGCGGCATCCCGCGGTGTAGCTCTCCAGTGGCAGCGGCCACCCACCCGCCCGGGGGAGCTGCCACTGGCTGCCCTGCCCCGCCGCAGCTGGGGCATGGAGCTGGCTGAGCGGGGAGCGGGGCCCCACCACTCCCCTGCGGTCAGTGGTCACCCCACCCCGGGGAGCCGGTAACGCTGACCTGCCCCAGTTGAGCGGGGTCATGCAGCGCCGCTCTCCCTCGGCAGAGTCCAGCCCCCCCAGGGGGGAGCGGCCCCTGGCTGCCCTGTCCCGCTACAGCCGGGGCAGGGAGCTGGCTGAGTAGGGAGCAGGGTCCCGCAGCAGTGGCCACCACTCCCCCCACGGGGGAGCTGTCCCTGGCTGCCCTGCCCCATCGCAGCTGGGATAGGGAGCCGGCTGAGCAGGGAGCAGGGTCCCGCGGCAGTGGCCACCTTCCCCCCCAGGGGGAGCTGCCCCTGGCTGCCCTCCTCCTCCGCATATGTAAAGGCCAACAAAAAAGCGGGGGGGAGGGGCAGCCAAAATTTTTTTTGCTTGGGGCAGCAAAAAACCTAGAACCAGCCCTGACCAAAATGGAGTCACCCACCCACTGAGCAGTTCCCAAGCCTTGCATGGAGGAGCTGGGGAGATCCCAGGAATGAGAGCCAATCTCCATAGAGCCATCCCTGCTGTAATCGCTAGCCCCAGCACTTCACCACCTGAGTCCATGCCACAGTCAGCCCCTCCTTCCAGCCCTGCCTGCCCAAGTGCTCTGACCCTGAGCAACTCTGCAGCCACTAAGCATGCTCGAGAGAATCTGATGCCCTCCCCAGCTCTGCCCCTGCCTATGATACACACGGTGTGTAACTTGCATACAGCTGTGGCTGCCATTGGAGCCAGGTCATTGAGAGGCACCCATTTTTAGCACCACTTGGGGAAAAAAACCCTCTGGGTGGGGGAACACAGCATAACAATCCAAGAGATCAAACAATGCCAGCACCAGAATAAGAGAAATGAGTCATGCTAGAGTGAAGCAGGTGGTACGGAAAACATGGCAATGTCTGTGCCACACTGAAAGAAAAACCGGGACACTGATGAAGAGAAGCTGAAATTGAGACTTTCCTCTCCTGAGTAGGTCACAGCTCTCTTCTACTGGAACACAATGGAAAAATCAGCCCCCAAAAACTGTCATGGAAAATCTGGTAATCCTATTGCTCCTAAACCTCTCCTGCTGTTACTTCTATTTCCACTCTCACTTGGGCAATGTCCAGCAAAATGACACATGCTGAAGAGAAGCTTAGCAGTAGCATTGATTGCCAGTCTAAAAAAACCAAAGAGGCTGCTGAGTAATACAAACACTCTCTCTTTCTTTTTCCTCTCCTGCAGAATCAAATGAACTGGTTTTAAAAAATGGACCAAAACCACTCTGAGGACATTCAAGAGCTAAAGAACTCTCAGGTATTACAAAGTGGCAGCATTAAGCACTATGGTTACATCTTTCATAAACACAAAATCAGTGTGCAAAAAAAATGTGGGTGAATCTGGTTAGGTACTTAATCCAGCAAAGTACTTAAGCATGTACATAACTTTAGGTATGTGAGTAGTACCATTGACTTGAATATCGCTTGACTTCAGGATTTCTCACATGCTTAAAAATAAGCATGTGCTTAAATGCTTCACTGGGTGAGATGTGCTGAACTTACATGCTCATTTGCCCCATTTGCACTTATACTGACAGAAGCCAAGAATGCAATTACAGGTGCAGTTTTGATGTACATGGACTTTGCGACTTCACTTTTGAATATCTGATCATATGATTCAACTTGAAGGCAGTTGTAGGAAAGGGTAGCGAATGAAAAGGGGATAAAGTGAGAGAAGGGGGCTCATGCACTGAATGTGGCTAATAGTCAGTCAATTAAATGTCAGGTTTTTTTCTCTCTCCCCACCATACCCCAAACCATACCTTCGGGATCTCCAACATAACTCAGGTTGTTGCTGGATATCCGGCACCTAAAATGTTTTTATCTGTTAAATATTTGTCATAACATGTCATATGCCCATTACAATGTTTTATTTCAGAGATCTGTTAGAGAACGCTTCAATGGCCTCTAAGAAACTGTTGTCTTCTCTTATAGGTCTCTTGTGTTGCTAGGGAGTTTGTCTGTTACTGTATGCTGTGGCATTAGTTCTGAATGTTTTAAGACAATTGGTTCAACTCCAGGAAGTCATGCTGGGTGAATTATTATAAAATGTGAAATTGGTGTGACAAGTATATTTTGCACTCCCTTTGTTTCAGGCTGGTGAGTGCAAATTAATTTTTTGCACTATCCTGCCCAAGGCAGTTAGCACACAATTTGTATCTCAGAATTTAGGGTGATGGCAGTAAAAATATATTCCCTCAATTTGTGCAATGTGCAAATATAACAAAACCCTTTTACCATTATCAGAAGACACTGCCTTTGTACTAATACCTAATAGATAACAAAAAAGTGTAATCTAATATCTCACACCATATAGCTTTTTAAATCCAGTAAGAACCTATTGCCACAGAAGAGAACACAGAAAATTTCATGAGATTTGTTAGATAGCTAGATATGAGGCAGCCTGGACTAGTATTTGTGCACAGGACGGAGAATAGGAAACATCTAAATTTTCCTTCTGCTTCTGCCAGTGACTAGCTGAGTGGTTTTTGAATAAGGTTGGTCACTTTACATCTGTCTTACTTTTCCCTATTTGTAAAGTGATGATGAGTGATTTACAAAGTTAAGTATTATCCCCAGACCACCTCGCTATCAGTGAATGGCCAAAAACTAGAGCAAAATTATGTTTATCTGCGTACCACTGGAAGACTTGCACTGCTTTTTAAAAAATATATGTGATTTTGTCTCTTGAAGGGGGAAAAATAGCCTGTGGACCATTACATTTCTGATACTTAAAAAGAGTATTTTGTTATATGCTTCATTTTTGTCAATTGGATGTCCTTATCATACTGAACTATCACTTCTGAAGGTAACAACCCTACTAATATTGTTATAGGCTACACAGTACCATTGAGCCAGATTATGGCACTCCTAGTAGCATAGATGGGAGATCTACAACAGATGAAGCAGCTGCCGAGTGGGGATATTCATGCTTGGGGAGGCCAGATGTCAGTACTACCAAACCTTTCCTTCATATTCTTCCAAGGGAGCTTAATTTATGTTCAGTGTTTCCCCAATAGATGTGCAGAATCAGTTCATCATCTGGCCAGTCTGGCCTCATAGTTTATTTTGCATTGGGTCTGCCAGTTCCTGATGCCCCAGTACAGTGGGGGTTGCAGACAGCTTATGCCACTTCAAATACTGTGTTTTGGACACCACAAAATAATGCATCACCATTTTGGGACTCTTGGATTGAAACTCTGCACCGAAGGTTAGAGTAATCTGCTTTATCAGACAACTTTTCTTCAGGAAAAACCCGTTTTAGCAGTGTTCCCCATTTATCAAAATGCAAGCAGGGGACTGTATCGTAGTCCCAAGATATGCCCTGTGGGAGAGTCCCATAATTGGCACTGTATGATCACACTGAAAATAGAATAGGTTTGTAAGATATTTAGTAACATTTACTTTCTGAAAACCAAGAAAAGCCAGTATGCTTTGTATAGCAGTCCTGAATAAGCAACTTGTAAATTTCACACACCCGTACTAAACACTAAAAATTGCTGTAAGCAACTTGTAGGTTTCATTCTTCATTACAAAACAATGACAAAAGATAAACAACAATGACAAGTGCTTGGTCGAAGCAACAACTTGTAAATTTACCTTTGTATTTTAAAGAACCACCTATAGTTACAGTGCATAGTTCATACACCTCAACGCTCCTATTTCAAATGTCATGTTTAAATGCCTTAGGCCTAATTATTGTCCCACATGGACAAACAAGGGAAGAGGTATGATACTTTGACTTGCCTAGGGTGTATGGGACAAAGTCTTCCTTATTTCAATCAGAGTAATCTCATTAATTTGATATTGTTTCAAGAGGTTGGTTGCGGCCAGGGATGAAAAATAGGGCTTATCTTCGCTACGGGAAGATAGACACTGCTGCAATTAATGCAGCAGAGGTCAATTTAGTGGGTCTAGTGAAGACCTGCTAAATCGATGGGAGAGTGCTCTCCTATCGACTCTGGTACTCCAGTTCTCCAAGAAGAGTAAGGTAAGTCAGCCGGAAAGTGTCTGCCATCGATGCAGGGAAGTGAGGACACCAAGGTAAGTCAACCTAGGCTACGTCGAGTCCAGCTACGTTATTCATGTAACTGGAGTAGCGTAACTTAGATTGACTTACCCTGGTACTTCACTAGTGAAGACAAGCCCATAGTTGAAAATAGTGAAAGCACAAAAAAGCAAGTAATTTACAGGGTGGGGGGGGGAGGTGGAATTACATAAAGTGTAATTACAACCAAGAAACAAAATACCCTTCTTTGACTATTGTTCCAAATCCATCTATATATGATTGTTGTCTTCACTGCTTTGTAAAAAGAGAGCATTTTAGCACTGCTAGATAGGTTTTTTTACCTAAGCTTTTGTGAAAAGAAAAAGAAGCACAAAAGTCTTAAGAGTAGCATAACATGATCACTTGCATAGTTCTTTTTTTTTAATAAGGCATAAAAGGCTCAAACCTAATCAGTAACCTGCAATGTAAAGTGGAAACTGTCTCCTATTGTTCATTCACAACTCTTTCTGCTGTAATTAAGTATCTAATGCTCCAGATGGCTAAGTATTTAACATTTGTAAATTTCAGCTCTGCTGAACACTTTATTTCAAAATGTGCAAAATACTACCCAGCAGCTTTTAGCAACTTTGGTAGTGAATGTCTCAAAATACTGGAAAGCTTTATGGCATCTGCCACATTGGGCAGGGCTGCGATATTCATGCTGAAACTTCATGCACTATATGATACACATGATCTTTCTTCACTGATGATTCTAAAGAGGCTGGTCCATGCACAGTAACAATTCTACGAGTGGCTCAAAGGTCATCTCTGCTAACCAACATCTGTCCTCCTACAGGTCAAGTTCTAAGAGCTAAAGTGTGACTTTAGGCACAACCCTGAGCATATTATGACCATTACTGTGCCAACTCAGTTGCATTGGCCAGCAAGTGGAGAAGGGTGGAGTCCTGGCTTTGCTCATTGCCTGGCCATCAACCTCCTGCTCTGCTTGCCCAATGGAGGGAGTAAGTAGATATCTGGCACTCTTTTTTACCTCATTCCACCAGAGCCAAAGTCCAGTTAGTCTACATTGGGGCCTAAGAGGTATGGGTGTGGTTAGGGGTATTCCCCTGAGTAGCTGTGTAGTACAAGACACAATCCAGCCATTAATGTGCACACCTCTGTATGAACATCTGTTGGCTAGTGTTTGGCCAATTCTTTCCACTAGTAGATTCTAGCTTAGAAATAAAGTGTACTCTATAAAAAATGTATCTAATCCTGTGTACACCCTTTTCTTACAGTTGGCATGTGTGGACATACTGCTTAACTGACTAAGAACGATTCATTTTAGACTAAAATTTCTCTCTCCCCCACAAAACTAGTCTTGTCTAACTATCTATCTCTGTAAATAGAGAACAAATGCCAAATTATAAAAATATTCTTGCACTTTGAAAAAAGAATCCCATCTAATTGCAAGCTTCCTTCTCTGCTCGCTTGTACTGAGTCACTCATTCGTGTTCTTTGTTATACATGAAATGTCAAAAATTTAATCTCAAAACAGCGAGTTACTTATTCTTTATTACTTATTAGGACAACATTATACGTTACATGAAAATACTGTCCTTTCCCAAAGCACTTACAATCTAAAAGGAAGGGACTCAGAGAAATCCAGAGGTCAGGGAAATATAGATGTGTTTTTTAATTATAAAATTACTTATTGAAGGCCTCATTCAATAAGTTGGTTTTTAAGGTCTTAAATTCAGTGAAGGAAATGAAAGACATCAATGAAGCACCTACATGTGTGTCCTGTAGGAACATATTAAGTCATGACCAAAAAAAAAAAAATCAGTAAATTGATTGAATCTGGGGGATGGTTGGTCTGATTATTCTCATTTTGTTGTGGGAGGACAATGAACACAATAATTAGCACAGATCTCTTTGAGGGTTTTGACTGATAACACTTAGCTGGGATGTAATCAGTTATTTTAATTCCTGTGACTCTGATTTATGATGTGGAATGATTGCCAATAGCTTATATTAAGGAGAAAAATGTATTTACTCTATAGAATAAAAAATCTGGTCCAGATTCTGGGCTGAGTCCAATCTGTGCTCAACACTGAATGACTGACTGCTGGTCCAGTACTGAGAGCAGGGAAAAGCAGCTTCACAGCTCTTTACTTTATGCCAGCTTCCAATGGCTTCCATAACCCATTCAGGCAACCCAGACATGCCTCTTTCGCCTCACTATACACTTTTATGCCAGAGAGTGGGAAAAGGGGCACAATAGGAGTTGTTATGGCAGCCCCATATCACCTGAGGATTGCCCTTTCAGGAAGGAACTCTCCACTGGTGGGATCTGCTGGGCTTATGGCTCCCATGTGTTGGTCTGTCAGCATGAAGCAGCTACAGCCAAGAATCGGGATCTCCATCTGTGGCTTTTGGTACATTTTTAAATTAAGCTCATGTTTACAGTATGACTGATCCAATTATGAACTAATGTGACCTGTGGCTTCTATTTTACTAAATGTTTTCACATGCAGTTGTATATATTAAGCATAATTTAGCACATTACTTTTTTTTCCAAAAAGTATCTGTCTCTGCAATCTGCAAGTAGGTTTGCTCTAAATGGTGCAAACTATAAATAACAGTACAGTCAAAGAGGTCATTTGACGCAGTGAAATTTCCTTCAAACTCTGAACAGGCCTCTCTTAAAAAAATATCCAGGGCCCGGACATCCATGTACCCATTGGACTCTTGTCCAGCTTGTGAAAGTCTGCACTTAAAAGAAAAGAATGCTTTCTGAAGTTGTGGTCCTTCGTAGTGGGTCCAGTAAGCCAATCAAGCAAGGAATGGTCCGCGTAGTCGGTCATTGAAGAGCCTCAGATGGTGGGTGGTTGTAGAAACAGTGAGAGTGAGGATAGTGTGGGATCAGGGTAGGAAGACCTTATGAAAGTGAAGAAAAAATAAAAGTAGTAGATATTGGCAGTAGTGTGAGAACAGAGTGGAAAAAGCAAATCTCTAAAGGATCCCCCTCAAATCTGCCATCAATGCTGTTGCCAGAGGGGAAGGGGACAGGCAAGGAGACAAATACTCCATTAATAATAGTGATGACTAATAATACTAGGCAATGATATAGGGCTTGGCACTTTCCAGCAGAGAAATCCTTACAGCAGCCCTGTGAGGTATACTTATTTCTCCCAATTTTACAAAGAGGGAGACAAGAGTCATGGACAGGTGAGTTTACCCAAGACCACACAGCAAGTCAATACCAGTGCAGTGATTACAACCCAGGGGTTCCTGACTCCCAGTCCCATGCTCTGTTCGCTGTTCTTTGCTGACTCTCAACATATTTATCACTAACTTTACAGGAGCACACAGAGGGTTTCTGTCTTTACAAAAATTAGTACAGCTGGTAAGAGGGTAAAACTTTTAAGTTCACATACAATGCAGTCTTTATATCACACAACTGCACAGACTGACTATACTGCACACATGTGCGCATGATATTTATGTGCTAAATTCCATTTGCTTTGCACCTTTTACCTCCTCACCTTAATTCTGTCTATTGATCAATTGAAATTTCTTCGTGATTTATCCTGATTTTAGGAAAGATTTTGATGCAGTGCCCCATAACGTTCTCATAAGCAAACTAGGGAAATGTGGTCAAGTTAAAATTATGGGTTGAAAAACATATTTAGAGCATATGTATCAATATTTGACTGTCAAAATGGGAGGAGATTTCTAACAGAGTCCCACATGGGTCTGGTACCATTATATATTTTCATTAGCGGTTTGGATAATGGAATGAAAAGTATACTTATAAAATTTGTGGATGACACCATGCTTGGGAGTCAGGGGGTTCAAACACTTTGAAAGACAGGATTGGAATTCTAAAGGACCTTGATAAATTGGAGAATTATTCTGAAATCAACAAGATGAAATTCAATAAAGACAACTACTATACTCAGGAAGGAAAAAATCAAATGCACAAGTACAAAATGGGGAAATAACTAGCTAGGCAGTAGTACTGCAGAAAATAATTTTGGGGTTATAGTGGATCACAAATTGAGCCAACAATGTGGTTAAGTTGCAAAAAAGGCAAATACCTTTTTGGGTTTTATTAACAGGAAAGTCAGATCTCTGGTCTACATACAGAGTTAGGTCAACACAAGGCAGTTTACATCGACCTAACTTTGTAAGCGTCAGCTCTAAAATGTTGCTCCCACTGATGTAACTTGCCCGCTACACCGATTTAATAACTCCACCTACGCAAGAGGCATAGCACTTAGGCTGACGTAATGTCAGTGTAGACACTGTGTTACTTGCATCGACTTTTGTGACCTCCAAGAGGTGTCCCACAATGCCCCACTGTAACTGCTCTGGTCACCATTTTGAACTCCACTGCCCAGTGGCCAGGTACACAGGTACATGCCCCTCCCCTTTAAAAGCGCTGCAATTTTTTGAAATTCCATTTCCTGTTTGCTTGACGTGGAGCACTCACCTAGCAGCTGCCCAACTGACTGCTGGCTCCACGCTGAAGACGTGCTCTGCCTGGAGTACACAGGAGGTGGTAGATCTCCTGGGGCTGTGGGGAGAAGAGGCTGTGCAGACACCTCCGATCCAGCCATAGAAACATAGATATCTACAAAGAGCTAGCTTGTGGCATGGTGGAGAAGGGCTACAACAGGGACATGCAGTAGTGCCACATCAAAATCAAGGAACTGCAGCATGCATACCAGAAGGTAAGGAAAGCTAATAGTTGCTCTGGTGCAGCGCCACAGACATGTCACTTTTATAAAGAGCTGCATGCCATCATTAGCGGCAACCCCATCACCACCCCAAAGAGCCCCATGGATACTTCACGTGAGCTGGAATCATGCCCCTGAAGTGATCAGTGAGGAGGTGTTGGACAAGGAAGAGGAAGAGGAGTATGGGGGACAGGTGAGGTAATTCCTCCACTCTACTCAGCACTGGCGAGGTCTCAGATGGAGTATTGTGTTCAGTTTTAGGTGCCACACTTTAAGAAAGATGTGAACAAATTGGAGAATGTCCAGAGTACAGCAACGAAAATGATAAAAGGTTTAGAAAACCTGACCTATCAAGAAAGATTAAGAAAAACTGGGCATGTTTAATCCGGGAAAAAGAAGACATGGGGGGACCTGGTAACAGTCTTCAAATATGTTAGGGGCTGTTATAAAGAGGATGATGATCAATTGTTCTCCATGTCCACTGAAAGTAGGACAAGAAGTAATGGGCTTAACCTACAGCAAGGGAGATTTAGGTTAGATATTAGGAAAACTCTCTAACTATAAGGATAGTTAAGTACTGGAATAAGTTACCAAGGGAGGCTGTGGAATCCCCATCACTGAAGGTGTTTTAGAACAGGTTAGACACACACCTTTCTGAGATGATCTAGGTATATTTGGTCCTGCCTCAGTGCAGGGGGATGGACTAGATGACCTTATGAGATATTTTCCAGACCTACATTTCTATGATACTAAAATTCAAACCTCTGGACAACTTAAAACAGCTGCTACTGTGTTTGATAGGGAGATTTTGCTTGGTTCTTTTTTTCTCCCAAGAAATGGAATATCCCTTCTCTCCTTCTTCCCCAGGTTGATTTTGAAAAAACTCAACCATAGACCTACTGAAATTTGAAACTGGTCTGACATCTTGTAAACCATTCCAGCTAGAAACATCTACCTAATTATCCTATTGGGGAGCTGAAATTCCATGCTGAGCAGTGATTGGTTTCTAGCCCTCATCAGTCATGAGATAATTCAGCTATTTTATATCATTTTTACAATTTAAATATTATTATTCACTTTTCCTCCCTCTGTTTCTATAATTCTTTTATACTGAGTGCTACGGTACTTTGCTTTACAAGTGGAGGGATTAAAAAAAAAATAAAACCAATATGTTTTAATTCCCTAAACATTTCAAAAATAACTTCTTTTTTAAAGTGTGACAAAAAATAATGTCATGAGACAAATAATTTATCAATACCAATTTGAATGACCTTCATAACTCAGTCACAGCTTCAGTTTTTGTGAGTATCACAGTCATCCTAAATTCAGGCTAATAAATACTATCTACGATCCATAGAAAGTAGCTACACTTTTCAGGGTTCCTCCAGTTCATACCAAACCTCTAAATCTGTTGTAGCTTAATTCATCGCTACTTAAAAGTTCACCAAACGAACCCTGAAGTAGATGGATGATCCTTGCTCTTTTAAAAACAAATATTAGTAAAAGTGACTCTCAACATTTCAGGTTCTAAAAAATTCTAAAAAGCCACTGCCTGGAATGCAGAATGTAGTGCAAGTTCTAGGGAGACTCTTTGAGAAATTCAGGACTTTGTTTAACAGCCCATAGTTTGGATGGTTCATGAAAAAAAGCAATGGACATTTTTCAAAAAAATATATCATGGCAAATCTTTGTGTGTCTGCACATTTCATAGAATCATAGAATATCAGGGTTGGAAGGGACCTTAGGAGGTCATCTAGTCCAACCCCCTGTTCAAAGCAGGACCAATCCCCAATTTTTGCCCCAGATCCCTAAATGGCCCCCTCAAGGATTGAACTCACAACCCTGGGTTTAGCAGGCCAATGCTCAAACCACTGAGCTATCCCTCCCCCAGAAATTAGAAATTTCTTTCATTTCTAATCCTTAGAGCGGTTTCTGGGTTATAAAAATAGTCCTATTACTAAGAGCTGTGGAAGTTAAACCCTCCGGTATTATGGTGTATAATTTTTTTTAAATCATATTTTTAGGAGACTTCACTGCTTAATTCTTTGGTTTGTCCTCAATATGTTGAAACCCTATAAATAATTAGTACCATTTTAGATTATGGGGAGAAACAATTAATTATGATTAATAATAATAATTAAGGGCCAATTTGTACCTTTGGGGCAAGATTTTCAAAAGCACTCAGGACCAAATTTCCCAGTGCTCAGCACTTGGGGTTGGTGGTAGAGAGATGTGCCATCCCAGGGGGAGCTCTTGCAGGAATTATTTCTCAAGGAGGTTGATTCCTGAGCTTCTGGTGCACAGAGGGAGGAGGCACTCTCTTAAACCCAGTCAGAAGGTGCAAAACACTCCTGCTTGTGTGACTACCTAGCTTTTCTGGCTGATGTGTAGAGGTTGGGGCAATGGCTCCACCCCTCCTGAGATGTCTTGAACCCCAAGTAGTACACAGAGGGAGTACTCCCTGCATTCCAGGAAGCACAGGGACTGTTAATGCGCTCTGCTGCCAATCAATGCAACCTGACAGAATCGCTTTGTGCCCTTCCCCTGTCCTGAGCACCTGCAGAACAGCATGACACAGTTCGGCTGTACATGACTACATAAGGATAAATAGGACTGAGAAGACAGGGAAAGCACAGTGCATTTACACTCAGCCTATAAGTGCTCAGGAGCATTTTAAGTAGAGCTGGTTGGAAAAATGGTTTTTCCTCCCGCAAAGCATCTCAAGATTATATACAATTTTTGAAACAGAAAATCAAAACATTTCCTTCTGAAATGCTGAAATGAGGCTTTTTTGACATGTTCAAAATGTTTTTTCCATTTTTCTTTTCAGAACCAAATGTCAAAATCTGTACACGTTCACGGGAAAAATTCATTTTAATCAAAGTGGCATTTCCAACTATTTTGATGAAGCTCTTTTCAGTATTTTCATGCTTCTAGCCTCTTTCACTCTTCTGTCACAATCTGTGCTGTGCCTATTAGACTCTTCCCTTTCTTAAAGTTCTGTGTGATAAGTGAAAGTAAATAGATGGGAAGAGTATCAGAGGGGTAGCCGTGTCAGTCTGGATCTGAAAGAGCAATGAAGAGTCCTGTAGCACCTTATAGACTAACAGATATATTGGCGCATAAGCTTTCATGGGCAAAGACCCACTTCGTCAGACGCATGTGGGTCTTCGCCCATGAAAGCTTATGCTCCAATATATCTGTTAGTCTATAAGGTGCTACAGGATTCTTTGTCGCTCTTGTAGATGGGAAGAGATAGCCTTTATGGTTTTACTTACCAGCCTTGTGGCATTGTATCCTTGGCTTGTGAAGAGTTCTGTATTAACTCTTCAGTGTTCACTGTGGTATCCATTGTACTCATCACACAACAAAATTAATTCCTTCATACTTTCCTGGAGCTAACTGAAATGTTCTTCATCTTTGTCTCCAGATCCAACAACCAGTTTGTACTTCTAAGCCCAATGTGGGTAAATTTCCTATCCAGGGTACAAACAGTTTTTAATATAATATTAATTCAGGCAAGAAGCAAATAACAAAATATATGGCTACACTGAAACAAAGCTAATCGGTTGTCTCCTAATTGAGTCAGAGAAAGCAAGGATAGCTGTATTCCAGCCAAATATTTGCCTCCCTTACTGTGAAAACTTCCTATTTTCGGTACAGTCACATGTACCCAAAGTGTTTTCAAGACATGTTACATGAAATTGTGTCAGCTACTACACTTGAACAAGTTAAAAAGAGAGAGGGAATATCTGAGGGTTGTGAATCACTCCTGAACATTTAGTCTTGAAACATTTAAAAGAAGATGCCAATATTTTTCAGCTACTCCAGAATCATTTACTTTGTTTTAAATGCAATTATAAGATGGCACTTTAAAAATAATTATATTTTATTTAACATAAGAGAACATAAATAAAGCCTATTAAAGAAACTGGAGGCTGATATTTTTGACAGGAATTGGCTCAAAATAGGACGAAAGGAAATTCATTGTGCACTTCAGTGAGTGCTGCAGAAAAAGTAGGAGACTTTGTAGTTTGTTTTCAGCTAACTTTCATCCTTTTGTCCCTGCAGATTGTGTCCAGGTTTTTTTATAGAAAGATACATGTGAAGATTTATGGGCTTGGTGCAGCATCTGACATTCAAGCCACTGCAAGTGTGCAGCTCAACAAGGTGTGAACCTAACAGCAGCAACCCATAATAGGGAGAAAGAACGGTGTCCCTTCAGAAGCAACTGATGTTCTTAGTATTAAAAATTAAACAACTTGGACGGGCTAAGCAAAGATAGGGCCCCATCCTGACAATCTTATTTCACATTATCCTCATCATTCCTTGAAGTCAGTGAAATCACTTGTTTAATTAGGTGCATAAGGGATTACA
This sequence comes from Chelydra serpentina, assembly GCA_037349315.1. Lineage (NCBI taxonomy): Eukaryota > Metazoa > Chordata > Testudines > Chelydridae > Chelydra > Chelydra serpentina. Next base: position 39,874,610 of record JBAIAC010000042.1, read on the forward strand.
CTGCAGGATTGGCCCCTATCTTTGTTTACCATGTCTGAGCTGTTCAGTGGACTGGGACAGGCGCATGTTTTGAATATGACAAAGTCAGATGATAGATAACACAATTCTCAAAAGTACTGAGCATCCTCAACTCCTATTGAAGTCCATCATTTTGCAGGATCAGGCTCTTAAGAAGCAACAAATACATGGAGTGATGATAAAAATAAAACACCACAAAAACCCAGTAGTTAGGACAAGAGCTGCCACTTGGTTGTGACTCAGCCTGTTCCCCACTAACTGAGACTCCATTGGAAAGGAAGATCCCTTTAGGAGGGAGTTGCCTGCTTCCGCTGAGACCCAGGACTGTTCAAAACAATAAAAGACTATGGCTACATTTCTGGATAGACAGGAAGATAAATTACACAAAGACAATGTATGGTTCTAAGTGGCAGGAATCCAGAGGATATTTATATTATGAGCCAATTAAGAGTCTAAAGGAATTCAGATTGAGCAAAATTACAGTAAATTATCCCTAAAAATAAACAATTATTCAAATAGACAGGATGTTCTTTTCTTAATTTTACTAGGTAGCAGACAAGCATTCAAAATAAAAGTTATTTTAAGAGTAATCTATACAGAGTACTACAAAGACCCCAGAAATAGATAGAATTAACTGATAAGCACATCCCAAGAGTCATATGAAACAGGTATTATCTATTATTTGTATTGCAGTAATGCTTAGGAGTCCCAGTCATACACTAAGATACCACTGTGTATGTCACTATGGTTCTTGAAGAAAAATGGACAACAAACCCTGACTAAGCTGTGGTTATACTTTTGTGCAATTTTCACAGGGTAGCTAGCCCCTGTGAGTAGACTGGACTCACTGCCCCTGTGTCAGAGCAGGTGAGACCAATCCAGCCAATTAAAAAGGGGCTTGGCTACACCTAAAAAGGACTATTAGAGGCAGCAAGTGATAGGGCTAGTCTATGTCTGAGAAAGGGAAGCCCCAGTGGAGCAGGGCTAACGGCTGTGGTGAGCCCAAGAGCAAAGGCTAGGTGTTTAGGGAGGCAGCCCCAGTGCAACTGCTCCAGGAAGGAACCAGAGCTGATAAGGACTGGCAAGGTTCCAGGAGCAGGATTCTGGAGTTCCCTGGGATGAGTGATCCTGAAAGCAAAGAGTGAGTTTCTCTTTTTGTTTGTTTCGTGTGCTTGTGAAAGAGAATAAATCTGTTTGAAAGAGACTGTGGTAGCACATACCTGGCCAATAGCTGGTGGAGGAGAACTCCCTCATGGTTACAGCAACCAAGTTAAATATAGGTGGGATTGGATCAAAGATTGAGTTCAAATTCTTACAGTCTATAAAAGTGACACTCAATCAATACCACTAAGAGAACTGCCTCTTATTAGTCAGCCAAAATGAGGGGGTGGGGTGTCACAAAAAAAACCCTGTAGGTTTCCAGTGTGCTGAAGATATAGGAAGGCATAAGAAAATGACCAGTCCTTTCATGAGATCTCTCAAAGCTGATTACAAGTTATACTATCTTAAGTATTATCTAATTTCTGAATGTGTGTAAGGGACAATTATATATTCAATAAAACATTTAAAATCTTTCATACACAAGATAAATGTAAATTAGCAATATAGGGCACTTCTATTGTCTTATACTTAAATCATAAGAACTAGAGGCATTTTAAACTAATTGATCTTTAATAGATCACTATGTATAGAAATTAGAAGGTAAACATCTAACTGGTTAAAAACTAATAGGTACACTGTACAAGCTCAGTAATCAAAACACGGTTAGTGCTAATGTGTTTCTCTCTAACATGTGGGCTTTTGAACTCTACGGATCCAATCCAACTCCCCTAAAAGTTAATGACTAGGTTCCCATTGATTTCAGTAATATTTGGATCAGGGCCTCAAGACCCAGCCCAACTGTCCTAGACATCAGTAGCAAAACTCCCATTGACTTCCAGGGGCTTTGGCACCATCCTTAATTTATTGAATTCTCTTATCTCTAACTTTATTACATTAACTTGACCATTTACTCTTGCAAGGGACTGTCACAATGATCACATATTGATATGACTGAACTGATCTACTTCTAATTTGAATCTGTTTTGCATATTAAATATTCTGGGTCTGCTTTTATTTAGGAAAAATGGTAAATGTACTAGACATATTAACACTAAACCTTAACCTTGGTTTATATTGCACATCAGTCCAGGTCATCTGAACTCAAAGTAGGCTGTACAACATGAAAATAGTCTTCATCAAAAACACATGGATTCCATATAGAGTAGCAAAGTGTATTGTGCCTATCATTTTTGACAGGCAATTTTCTCCACTGAGACCAAGTCTTGGACCCTTAGAAAACATCTGTCTCTTGGAAAATACTGGATAACAAAACATGCCTGTGCTCTATAACTTCTGATCATTGATACAGCATGTTCTGCTCCGCAAAGGAACTTACTTTTTATTTTTAGTGGAATTATTTAGTGTATTCTCCAGCCGTTTATATCTATATTTGCATCTTAATACCTTCGTTAAGTAGAATAGCGCTCCCCTAAAACAACTGCCAGAGAATATGAGGTGGGGATATTTTTAAAATGAGTGCCTCATCATGTCTTGTCTTCTGCACCATTCCTTCAGATATGAGTTGATGATGGCCTCAGGCTAGAGGTAGGGAGGCTTAGGTGGGGAATCTGCTGTAAAATCAGGCCCAAACAGCAAATGCTTGATGACCCCTGAAGCTGTGTCTGACAACCCTTGGCCCCAGGGGTTCAGCTCCCAAGCTATGCTGCCATATGCTCCACTGTTGCAGTTGTAGAATGCAGTCCCCACTGTGGTAAATTAATGACGCAGCAAAAGAGTTAATTCCAGCCCAATCAGCATTGTCTGCTACAATCTTCCACAGATATGGTATTTTTTCCAGGAGGGCAAGCTGCTTACAGCATCCACTATCTAGCTCTGACCCATTCTACTGACTATGCTCCAGGCTCAAACACTACCAATCATTAGGGACTGATTTTCAGAGATGTTGTGTAGCTACAGCTCCAATACAAGTGGAGATAAGGGTGCTCGGCATCCCTGAAAATCAGGTCTTTAATGTCATGGGGCTGCTACAGATAAGGGGAGGGAGCATGATGGAGAGTCACAGCTTCCCTTCCCTGCAGATCTGCTGCTACCGCCCCTACACTACATTACACATTAGTTCCCTATATGAGCATAAAGGGAAGGGGAGCAGCAAGACCATGAATGCTCAGCTATGATGAATTTCTACTTTTCAGGCTGTCATACTAAAATCTACAACACCTAGAAATCAGTTCGTTGCTTTGTTCTTTCTGTTAAATAATTGCAGTGTTTTATGCTTGGCTCCAAATGTAGATATACTACCTGCTTCTAATTTTTTTTCTTATTTATGTACAAAAACTTACCCAACTGTAAATGCAAATGAACAATTTTTCCGTAGTGGCAGGGATTAATCTACAATGGCCTAGATGGAAACAAAATTCATACAAGATGTAATAAAAATACAACTTCTGCAATTCTGAACTTGCACCCTTAGAAATAGGAAACAGGCATGTTAGCGACATGGCTACGTAGTCTTTTATCCCATCTCCAAGAGCTTTTGGGTGGTATGCTATCTGTACCTACATTCCCTCATTATAACCAATCTTTAGAGTATAACAAGTTAAAAATCATTAAGAAATCAAATATAAGAACTACACAGTTCAAACAAAGCCTATTCCCTAATTCATGTAAAGATCTAAGTGCATAGAAAATGTCATGAAAGTTAAACTTGCAATAATAGTTGGTTTTGCTTGAAGAAAAATGTTTGAAGATTTTTATTGGACAAATCTTAGTCCAATTTAAGCCAATGGGAATTTAGCTACTGACTTCAATGGGAGCAAGATGTGGCCCTTAACAGCCTATTTTTGGCATAATGAAGTATAGTTTGACACAAGGACACCTAGCTATGAAAAGTCTAATAAAAATGCAGCTGCCCCAGTTGTAATAGCATTGTAATATATAGGGTCGCTTTATCCACTAGGCTGCTCAGTATTGCACAGTTTACAGCTATAGGGATATATAGAGAGGTATCATCCTACAAGAGAATATTGAGAATTTTAATAAGTCAAATAAGTGCTGCATTCAAATAAAGAATATTCCTTAGTTTGTTCTTCTGTGTGTACAAAATTCAATACACTGAATTAATCTGTTTTATTTAACTAGATGGAAATTGAAATTGAGATGGAAATGAAGAATAATGATTTCCCAACATTTCTGGAGATATTTATAGCTAAAAGATGGCACCAATTAAAATGACTGTGGAATGGAGAGTAATTGGGTCTGTGCAAAATCATTGAAAGGATAAAGTTTAAGCACTTGTTTAAGGTTTATATGGTGAGTGATCTACCTGTGGGGATAAAATGGGCTCTCACTTGCCTGAGGTTTTCAGCAAGATCCCTGAAGTTGCCCAACGATACCAAGATAAACTTATTCTTATGAAAAGTGTCATGGGCAATCTTAATGTCCAGAAACAGAGAACTGAGCCTGGCCCTTAAAGTCTTATCTGAAAGACTTCTCCCTCCACCCCAAAGAAAATTGTAAGGACCAACACAGTCTACCTTGGACGAGCACAAGTCCCTGGGGCCGGAGTTGGCAGATGTGATTGCAGAGCCAGTGGCCATTATCTTTGAAAACTCATGGTGATCGGGGGAGTCCCAGATGACTGGAAAAAGGCTAATGTAGTGCCCATCTTTAAAAGAGGGAAGAAGAAGGATCTGGGGAACTACAGGCCAGTCAGCGTCACCTCAGTCCTTGGAAAAATCATGGAGCAGGTCCTCAATGAATCCATTCTGAAGCACTTCAAGGAGAGGAAAGTGATCAGGAACAGTCAGTATGGATTTACCAAGGGCAAGTCATGCCTCACTAACCTAATTGCCTTCTATGATGAGAGAACTGGCTCTGTGGATGAGGGGAAAGCAGTGGACAAGTTATTCCTTAACTTTAGCAAAGCTTTTCATACGGTCTCCCACAGTATTCTTGCCAGTAAGTTAAAGTATGGGCTGGATGAATGGACTATAAGGTGGATAGAAAGTTGGCTAGATAATCGGGCTCAATGAGTAGTGATCAATGGCTCCATGTCTAGTTGGCAGCCGGTATCCAGTGGAGTGCCCCAAAGGTCAGTCCTGGTGCTGGTTTTGTTAAATATCTTCATTAATGATCTGGAGGATGGCGTGGATTGCACCCTCAGCAAGTTTGCAGATGATACTAAACTGGGAGGAGTGGTAGATATGTTGGAGACTAGGGATAGGATACAGAGGGAGCTAGACCAATTAGAGGATTGGGCCAAAAGAAATCTGATGAGGTTCAACAAGGACAAGTGCAGAGTCCTGCGCTTAGGCTGGAAGAATCCCATGCACTGCTACAGACTAGGGACCGAGTGGCTAGGCAGAAGTTCTGCAGAAAAGGACCTAAGGGTTACAGTGGATGAGAAGCTTGATATGAGTCAACAGTGTGTCCTTGTTGCCAAGAAGGCTAATGGCATTTTGGGCTGTATAAGTAGGAGCATTGCCAGCAGATCGAGGGACATGATCATTCCCTTCTATTCGGCATTGGTGAGGCCTCATATGGAGTACTGTGTCCAGTTTTGGGTCCCAAACTACAAGAATGATGTGAAAACATTGGAAAGAGTCCAGCGGAGGGCAACAAAAATGATTAGGGGCTGGAGCGTATGACTTATGAGGAGAGGCTGAGGGAACTGGAATTATTTAGTCTGCAGAAGAAAAGAATGACGGGGGATTTGATAGCTGCTTTCAGCTACCTGAAAGGGGGTTCCAAAGGGGATGGATCTAGGCTGTTCTCAGTGGTGGCAGATGACAGACAAGGAGTAATGGTATCAAGTTGCAGAGGGGGAGATTTAGGTTGGATATTACAAAAAAACTTTTTCACTAGTAGGGTGGTGAAGCACTGGAATGGGTTACCTAGGGAGGTGGTGGAATCTCCTTCCTTAGAGGTTTTTAAGGTCAGGCTTGACAAAGCCCTGGCTGGGATGATTTAGTTGAGGATTGGCCCTGCCTTGAGCAGGGGGTTGGACCTCCTGATATTCCCTTCCAACCCTGATATTCTGACATTTAAACTCCTGAAGCACTGTAACAGTCTTACCATGGTGTGTCACAGTCCCATTGGGCACTCCAATCTATCTTGCTACGCAAGCAAGCTGGACTTAGTAATAATTGGTTGCCATACACCAAAGATCCACAGCTGCAAACTTTAATGTAGTAAATAAACCCCCTGACTTTCACACTAAGCCCAAAATCAAGCTAATCCCATTTCAAAACAAGGGCAATCCCTAAGAACTTCAACACTCTGATTAGATCCCACCGCAACCCCCCCACTCCCGGCATACTGTGGTGGGCCCGCTGTGCACCCCTGACTCATCCTTTCCCCCACTCCCTTGCCTCTGCTTGCTGGGAGCCGATCAAAAAAAGAAGCAACAAACTACAAACCAAACACACCGCAAGCCAAAAACTAGCCAACAAGCAACTCATAAGCCAATTAAGCCAAAAACAAGCCCAATTTCTGCATTTTTTTCCCGTGGGTTTGGCATGTCTGCAAAGATCACAAAAGATTCAGGTTGCTTCCAGTCCCAAGAGACTAGTCACTTCCCTCAGGTCAATTTGTACCTCAAATCTCTCACAAAAGATAACACTTGTAGCCAATCCTGTAGTAAATTAAGGATTTATTAACTAGGAAAAAGAAATGAGTTATTTACAGGTTAAAGAAGGCAACATCTATATGCAAATAAGTTAATCTATTGTTTTAAAAAGTGACAGTTGTAATCTGTCAATTCAAAAATTTCTTTCAGGGCAGACCCAAGGAAACCCTGGGAATATATGCTTCAGTTTAGTGTCCAAGTTTTATCCCCTTCCTCCAGCATTCAAGTTGATGGGATGGGCTTTCTTGCAAGTAGTACCTTGATGCGTGTGAAGGGCCATTAACCAAGACTTTGTTTCATGATGTTCCACAATGGCCCATTTAGTTTTGATAGCGCTTCTTGAGGGGTGGGGCAACCCTTCCTTCTGAGTGGGTTCACAAGGTCAGAGCAGTCATTTTTATAGTGTTAAAGCAAAATGTACATATTTTATCATGGGATACAGACATTACAAGGAAGATTAATCATGCAGCAACTTGCAGGTTTTTTATAGAGTCTAAACACATCCTTATAAATCTAACACACCTATCTTGAACAATTCTAGCATATAGGTGAACTGGGCTGTCAGTGCTCAGCTGCAACCTACAGATTTGGCAAGAGCTGGCACATGGTCTACCTGCCTCACAGCTGCCATCAAAGTATCCCCTTTGTTTTGCCCATTGATCTTACTGGCATAGAGATATGCTCTTAGTTAAACTAATAACTGTAGAGAAGCTTGGTGACAGTAGGTGAATGTATTAAAACTTCCAGTCTTGCTCTGTTAAAACTGGGGAGGAAGAGGCTGCTGCTGGACAAAGTTTGTTCCAACTGTATTAGAGAATCTGTCTTAAGCAACTAGTTTCTTTAAATTGCCTAAGGATAGGGTTAATGTAACTGTCTATAAATATGCACTAGTCTCTGTACACAAACATTGGAAAGAGGGGAAGGCAGGAGACTAGAGTCCATTATTTTATTATATTAAGTGTAAAATCAAGAGGTGAAATAGCTCTGATGTAGAAGGTCGGAGCAAAGTTCCACACATCACTTAATGCCAAATAGGGGCTATTTAGTGGCATATATGAGGAGTAGCTAGGCAGCAGTAAGTGGTGCTCCTCCTGCACGTGCAACAGAAAGGGGCAGGAAGTACAAGGCCATGATGGAGGTGAGTTACCTTTTGATAGGGAAGGGGCCACAGGATCCATGTAAACATGGATTCTAAGACCCCAATACCCCATGCGGCTGGCACAGAGGTGTTATAACTGCTATTCCAGGCCAGGGCTTCTCAATGAAACTGTCCTGAAGTGTGCATTTCACCACCCTAAATCTTCTAATTTCATTCTCATACAGCCTGATTATTCTGACCTTATGCAGGTGGGATGCATTTCACCCAAGGTAATTACTATGATGCCACTACTCAGGACTGAAGTTATGATGGTTACTCACATACAAACGTCTAAACTAGGGTACTAGTGCAGTGTGAGAGTAGCATGGTGGCTGATCACCTCCCAAACATTAAATCACTAGGACATCAACAGTTAGTGGCAGAGTTCCTGTTACCTTCCTGTCTCTTCTGTAGGATGCTCTCCTACGGCAGTGATAAATACATAGGTAGGTAGACAAGCACTACCTAGACATCAGTCATTCATGCAGCAGTAGTTAAAATAAGGAGTAGGGGATTTAAGACATCTGGTCCATAGAGGATTAGACTTTATTCATTCACACATTAAATTAAGTTTAAAGTTTCAGGGCCTGATTCTGTAGCCCTTGCTGCCTTTGAGTAGTACTTACTCACATAAGTAGTTCCATTGAGCTCAATGGGGCTACTCATGAGTCTAATGACTTCTCAGTCTCGGGGTTGAAGGAACTGGCCCTTAGGAAATGGAGCACAGATGTCTTACTTCTTATTAGTAAACTACTGATCGGCTTCCTCTCAAAGACCGGAAGCCTATCAATCAGTGGAATATTCTTGGTGAATTTAAGGGTGAGTGGGTGGAGAAAATAGCCTACAGATAAGGGACAAACACAATGAGAACAAAACAGTATGTCCACAAAAGTGTACTTTCAACAACATGTCTGAACTTGCAACCCAACTGTGAACATAGAGCATTAAGAAAGAAAACAAGGATGTAGTTATAGCAGGCGATCTATTGCAAAGGCTTAGGAAGAAGAGGCATTATTCAAAATACTCATGATGGGCCTGATCCTCTGAGGTGCTGAGAACTTTCTGAGAAATGCTAAATGCTCTCTGCTCCTAGTGAAGTCAATGAGAATGGAGGGTGCTTGTCTTCACATGATGGGGCATCAGCATATTTAGGTGCGGTTCAGAAGCAGGATGTGGATTCTCTGATCTAGTGATTAGAGCTGGAGCCCTGCCTAGAGGTTAGAGCCAGGGCCAGGAACCAGAAGTTGGAGCCACAGGTCAGAGCCAGAATCAGAAGCCTGTACCTGGAGCCAAGACTCATAGCTGGAATCAGGAGAAGGCCTGGAGCAAGACTGGAAACAAGGCAAGCATAGGAGTGATTTCAACTGCAGGTGTAATCATCAAGGAACTAGTGATCATCTGCTGCTAGAGACTAAGCTAGCTAGTCCCAGGCTAATCTGCAAGTCCTCATTCCTGACAGTTGTCAAGATCTAGCTTACAATTACCCTTGATGCTTTCATTCTTTTGCCACTCTAGACACAGTCCTCAGTTGGGTTGACTTGATTCTTGGTGCAGCTGAAGAGAATTGGGGGGGGAAAGGGGGCTTTAAGCCACCTGTGCCCTGGCCAGGGGACAGATCAGTCCTTCACAGGTTGCTATAAGTAACACCAGCTCTACTTTGCCTGAGAATTCTTCTTTGTCAAGATTCAAGGAATTATCTGCTACCCTTTAAGGGAAGCTTTCCAGCTGCTATGCACTACGTCCAGGACTGGGGAGTGAGCCCTAGATGATTGGACTGGTATACAAATCTGTTAAGTAAGACAGACACACAGTACAAGTTCCGTAAAAAGAACCGGAGTTCTTGTGGCACCTTAGACTAACAAATTTATTTCAGCATAAGAAACTCACATGGTGGGGCAGGACTATCAGAGATAGAGAAGTGTTAACATCACTGTGATACACATGAGAAGACTGGAGTTGATGGCAAGGAGCACCACTTGACTACCTCAGTAATGGCATTAAGCAATCCAGTTCTAGCATCTATGCATGCTAGGTTGTCAAAATGACAGTAATCTCAGTGATTTTAAATATAGCCAAAATTCTTAAATGATTGAGGTCTTTTTAAAAAAAAAAATCCAACCTGCTCATTTGTTGATAGCCTTAGGTTAATTGTATGTTTGTATGGGATGTCACTCACTTCCATAACAGAAAGCCAGAAATTTAGCTTCTATCTGAGCAGAACAATTGCACTCTAAACACTTGGAAATAGATGGAATTCACCATTTGATGAAACTGTTTACTCTAACATTCTAGCTAGGAATAGCCAATAGTTAAGTGAGGCTATGTCTCACAAGAGTATAATCTATGGAAATGAGCATAGTATCCCATGAATACTAAACAAATTCATTACGATCAGCAGTATATCCAATGAATCTATAACGATGAAGCTCTTAAATTAAATTGTCTCTCAATTTTTCAGTGTAATCAAGTTCACAAACACATTTCTTCTTTTCCCTTTATTTAAGGCATCAATTCCTTAAGTTCCTCAAGATAAATAGCTTTCCTTTGGCTCTGCAGCCCAAGAGCAAGAAGGATGGAAGTAGAGGAAGGAATCATTCTTTGCATCATGGAGCACTTTAGTCTTTATTTTAAAACACACATACATATTCACACGAAGACTTAAAAAATACAGCATAAAGCATCCCTGCTAGGGAAATGCAGGGGACAAATTTTCTGTACTATATTTTACAACTATACCATGATAATATGTAGTGATGAGCAACTCTGACATTTGAATTAGAAGTGTTGGGGAAGAGAGGACAATGATGGTTCCTAACATATTTTTATATAAAGCACAACCCTTGAAGATGGCAAGCCCCAAAAACCTAACCCACAAAAACACACCCCAAAGTCAGTCCTAAAAGTTTTCTCCTAGTAGCCCTTGAACTCTTACCATCTTGGTAGTGACTTCAAAGGATTGTTTCCTCCTGGGCTGATCAGAGAATAAACTGATACTTCCTGAGGTATCTGCGGAGCACACTTCTTTTTTTTTTTTTTTTTTTTTTCCCTTTCTTTGGGTAATCTAGCTGTCAGGACTCTAGGCTTTCCAGATGGACCCAAATTCTTTTCTTTTTACCATCACCAGTGGGTCATCAAGAAAACCCTCACTTCCTTGAGCCAGTAGTATTCTACTGGCATAATTTCTTCCAAGCGGCGCTGGTCTCTGGTTGCATTATTTGCTCCAATACTGCTTGGTAAACTTCATGTTGTGCAATCATCAGGCTGGAGCTATTCAGTCTTCATGTGATAGAAGTTCTGATCCCTTTTCTTCATCCTTCCATGTCTGTTTCTGTTTTCTGTTGGTGTAGATCACTGTCAGGACTCTTGCTTTTATCTGCTGCAGGAAATTCATTCATAAACACCTTAAGCTTTAGTGTTTTGTCTGTTTTTAAACAAGCCAACCAGCAAGCATATGTTTCAAAGCTGAAAGCTCTTCTATCTATAATACAGATGCTGAAAAAGAACTTTCATGGTCAGTAAAAGGCAACATTTATCAAGTTTATTGCTTGAGCAAGTCCATATGATTTGAGTACTTACCTGAATGAACAAATTCGTAGGGTTTTTTTTATTCCTTAGTCATAAATTTTCATTCTTTTTACCCATGTGTGTATGCATAGATAAAAATAGTTTGTGCCTACTGCATATCTGAATTTCGGCTAAATGAATAGTTCACAATAATTTAATCAACAAAACTTGCATTTTTTTTTCAAGTTGCAATTGTAAATTGACCATGAGCAGATGGGGTGGGAGGGAATTACTCACACTTATTCACTAATTGAAATTGTTCAACAAATTTCTGAATCATTTTTGATCTATAATTCATTTGCAAGCACTTTGTTGAAAGAATTTGATATTCAAAATGTGAGCTGTGTGATTGGTCACCTGCATCATTTTTCTGCTCCTTGATTGGATGAGCTTGACTCTTAGAGTCTGATTTCCTGTCTGAATTCACATTTCAAATGTGCTCCTCACCAATAGTCACAAAAAGGCATGAACATAGTCCAAGTGAATTCATTTCAAAAGGGAAAGGAATATTCTCGGGATATCTTTCCAATATTTGCCTAGTGCAAATATAAATATAAATATCTTATTCTTAGGTCTATTTTTCCATATTATTTAGAAACATAGGAACATCAGACATGCAATCCTGAATGAAATCAGAAGTCCATCTACTCAGTATCCTGTCTCTGACCCTGGCAAGTATCCTATACTTCAGAGGAAGATGTAAGTACCCAGTGGTAGGCAAGTGTGAGGTAATCTGCCTCCCACATTCAGTCTTATCCTGATCTCTAATAGTTAGAGATTGGCTTAGGCCCTGAAGCATGAGATGCAATATCCCTTGTAATCATTAGAATTGAGTGATTGCACTACAGTTCAGATCATTCTGCCTCCCTACAAAGGAACCATTACAAAATACTGGAAACCTGTCCATATTTCATGCTACTAGAGGATGTCAAGTTAATTGCTTAACAAAAGGTTTTTAAATGTGCCTGCGACATCACTGTAACCAACACCTGCTCACTCCTAAATTCACTGAATACCCTTCAAATGCTTGGGCTGTACATCTTTGATTTGTTTTAGTCTATTGCATCTCCATGACAGAATTAATAGGATAAAAAGTGCAGCATGCATTGTGTGACCTTTTTCCTTCAGTGTGAAATGACAGCTTTAAACACACATTTACAAGAAGTGAGCAATGCGACAAGAGAGCACACATTTTTATTGCAAATACAAGCCGCTTTGTATAAATAATTCCCTCTTTCAGTTGCCCTGTGAAATTCTGTTTCAACAACGCTTAGGACCCTGCTCATCAACATATCACTTATGTGGGTGGATCTTCATTTTTACATGATTCTTCAGTTTGGACAGATGGATGTGTTGGCAACACTATAGTCATCCCCTGAAGTCCCAAAATATGTGGCACCATAGCAGCAACAGGGCTGGCTTTGCCTGACCCTATACTTAGGCATGGGTTTATAATGCTGGCAGAAGGAATCTCCTTTTGATCATATAAGGCAGCAAAGCAAGTCTTAAGGGATGTTTATGGTTTCTATTATTAATTATGAAGGGGCTGATCCAAAGTCCATTTAACTCAGTGGGAGTTTGTCCATTAATTTCAATGGGCATTGGCTCAGGACTATTGGCACTATCTCTCCAATAGTGCTAGATAAAACATATATGCGTCATCACTGTCAAACCACTTTGTGCTGATGTTTATAGTTGGGGGAATAATAATAATTTACAATACAGTAGTGCCATAATCTGCTCGCTCTAGACAAACATGAAGGAAGATTAAGTCCATGTTCCCACATACCTATATTATGCAAGCAGTTTCACACAAATCTTCATTCAAATTTTTTAAATAAATCACATCGATAATGCTCTGGCTCCATTAGAGTATGTTTACACTGCAATTAAAAACCTGTGGCTGGCTGTGAGAGCTGATTTGAGCTTGAGCTCAGGGGCTGCTTAATTGGAAGTTAGATGTTTGGGTTCTGACTGGTGCCCAGGCTCTGGGACCCTGTGAGGAGGGGGGGGGCACAGAGCTTGGGCTCCAGCCCAAGCCTGAATGTCTACACTGCAGTAAATAGCTCCTTAACCTCACGAACCCAATTCAGCTGACAAGGGCTAGCCACAGATGTTTAATTGCAGTGAAGACAACATATCCTTCGTGTTGGTTCTCTGCAAACATTCAAACAATGAAGTTTTACTGACCTGGATATTTGTGAAAAGGAAATTTCAAAGTCACGTGTTAGTGTTTATAGAAACTGAATTTTAAAAATCACGCACACAGATATTCACATTTTGAAGTCATTTTATGCTCAAAACAGAAGCAAATACCATGTGTTTTGTCTGGCCAGCACATCTCAAACAGCCAGTGTCAAATATCAAATCAGATTGTGATATAGCAACTCTCTAAGCATGAACAAAAAAATAAATATTCAATTGAGACTAGTTCTGTTTTGAAGAACTCCCTGGTTATGAGGGCAGTACAATAGCTTAATTTGCCTCCTTTGCTTCTGGGAAAGATCTGCCATCAGAACTGAAGAAACTTTCATATACTGGCCCAAATGTGGGGGGTCTCAGCCTGCAAATTCCTTCTTTCTCAAGACCCACACAACCTTCTAAAGGAGAAAATCTTCAGAGGCTGAGGCTGTCTACACTACCGCCTATGTTGGCAAAACGTACGTCGCTCAGGGGCATGAATATTCCACCCCCTGAGCAACATAAGTTACACCAACATAGCATTGTGTGCACTAGCGCTTATGTCAGCAGGAGAGCTTCTCTCACCGACATGGCTTATGCTGCTCATGGGAGTGTGTTTTTTCTTATGCTGACAGGAGAGCTCTCCCATCAGCATAGTGTTGGTACAGCTATGCCACTGCTGCGCTGTAAGTGTAGACATGGTCAGGTGAAACCCAAAAGCGATACTCAGGACTTGTCTACACCACGCAGCTTTTAGCGACAAATATTTGTCGACACAGCCTTGTCACTAAAAGTCAGCGTGCCGTAAACACTTTGTCGGTACTTTGTCAGCACTTTTGCCGACAAAATACTTCCAGCCCCGCAAGTGGCGTTAGCTTTGTCAGCAGGAGAGAAGCTGCGTTCACACTGTCATTTGCATTGGCAAAACTTTTGTCTTTCCTGGGGGTGCTTTTTTAAGTACCTGTGAAAGACAAAAGTTTTGTCGACAATTTCGCAGTGTGGACAAGCCCTCAGAAGTTGATAAACACCAGCTTAATAGTCTGCAAGTCCCTTGAGGGCTTTCACCTCTTTTAAACATAAAACCTCCAAACTAATTCAAACTTCCCAGCTGTTTTGCATGGGGAATTCCAAAGACCTAAAAGTCACTGGATCTGGGTCTCACTTACAGTAAGCTACTTTATACTGCTAGCAACATATCATAGAATCATAGAATCTCAGGGTTGGAAGGGACCTCAGGAGGTCATCTAGTCCAACCCCCTGCTCAAAGCAGGACCAACCCCAACTAGATCATCCCAGCCAGGGCTTTGTCAAGCCTGACCTTAAAAACCTCTAAGGAAGGAGATTCCACCACCTCCCTAGGTAACCCATTCCAGTGCTTCACCACCCTACTAGTGAAAAAGGTTTTCCTAATATCCAACCTAAACCTCCCCCTCTGCAACTTGAGACCATTACTCCTTGTTCTGTCATCTTCTACCACTGAGAACAGTCTAGATCCATCCTCTTTGGAACCCCCTTTTAGGTAGTTGAAAGCAGCTATCAAATCCCCCCTCACTCTTAAAGAGGCCTTAGTGTAAATGAGAGCCAGGCCTTGCAGTACTATTTGCAAAAGGACTTTCCTAGCAAATATGGACTGAAGTAAAGCCTTCCTCAGCATCCCCATGCATTCCAATTACAAGTGATTCCTAACGTTCTCTCCGAAATGACTCCTGTAACAATGGAGTGTAATGATATTGCTAATGGTTGCTCCAAGCATTTTAATAATGGTTATGAGACCAGTCATATAGCTCCTTAAGTCTCTAAGAGTCAAAAGGTGTAGTAGTAGTATTACATAGACAATATTAAAATGGCAGCAATAAGCAGATGCTAGAACTGCATATCTGGACCAATTGAAGAGATTGAGGACTGGTAATCTTTAAAAAGTCTATTTTGACTGCAAGTATAGAATGTCATTTACAGGAGAAGACACAGAGCATGCAAAGGAAGAAAGCCGTTAAGTGGGAATCCACCCATTACTTGTCAGAGCCAGCTTTGTCCACACATAATGAAACCTCATACGAGCTAGTTATTAACAGGCCCTTAGATCTGATCCTGCACACATTCTTATATGTGCTTAATTATAAGCATGTGAATATCCCATTAACTTTAACTTTACACAGCTGAGTACTCCTGTTGACCGTGATTAAATGTTTGCAGGATTGGTGTCTTAGGGGAGTCTGTATTTGAAAAAATTAATTTCCCTGTTTCAAAATAAAAACTATATAAATGCAAAGAACACAATGTCTAAAATAGAGATTTCCTTCCTTTTTGAGCCAAGACGGGGAGGTGGAAGATAAGATTTATTTCTAACTGTGTGGTTCAGGATAGAATATTGTGGTAAAGAATTCATCTTCACTCTGTCTTCTTCCTCAATTTAATGCCCCTTCTCCCTTACTTCATATGCATGTGTATGTAATGCTAGTCAGAGCAGTAACAGTGTAATTAAAGTCTCTACAATACAAAGTGATACTAAAAATTCATGAATAATTGGCTCAATGTTTGAAGAGCCTGCATAGCTACCCGTTGTTATCCAAACATCTGTTTCTCTCCCACTAGCTCTGATATGTAAAATCTAAAGGAAGCTATTTAATTATCCTGAAGGGGTGAGCTACATAACGTGATAAATCTTAACACATTCTCAAAGATATTAGCTTCATAATTTTTGTTTTGACTAATAAAATATAAAGAAACTCAACTGTTCCCCGCCCCCAAAATGCTTTGAATGTCATATTATAGTTTTTTATCTTCATAAATGTAAACATCTGTTGAATTAGAGTTTCCAGCTAATTTCTCATGAAATTAAAGCAATCTTAGTCCATTTTTAATCCACCCATGAAATGCAACAATATTTCTAAGCAGCTTTTATTTGTTGTAGGGGCTTTCACTAATACCTCCTGAGGAAACTTCACTCCCTTCCACGTGATCCTTATGCCATGGGAGCCCCCCTGGCTGCCTTAATTGAAGTGGCAAAAATGGAGCAGGTGCACACGGGAGTTTCTGCACCCCTTGTGTTCTGAAGGCTTGAAATTGGCCAACATGGATGGAGATTGCAAACAGGCCACTGGATTTATGCTTACAGAGAAATCTTGCCCAAAGTCTGAAACTATGTCAGTGGGTTGTGCTGCAGCCCTGAACCATGCAGCAGACTGGGAGGTGGGCTGGGAGTGGGGGGGATTCCATTTACTCCTCTCCCATCACCTGCTTAATTCCCAGCACAAAACTCATTTGGTTGGGTTCTGTGTGAGGAAGAGAGAATTTCACCCCTGTGAATAAATAAATGACAGCCGTCATCAACTAACCAAAGCTACTTGAAATCAATATCATGGGGATGACTTTATTTAGACCTGGGAAATTGAAGTCAACACCTGGCTGATCATTATGCCACCTTGATATGCATACACAAAGCACAGCTATCCAAACACTGGTTGATGCTGCTTTTCCATGGCAATAACTGGTATAACCTTTGTCATTGCCTTGGAATGTCATGTTATCTAGCATTTCATATTGCACGAAACTGCGGACAGATTTCTAAGGCCTTTTCTGCCTAACAAAGTGGCATTGTTTTTTAACTGATTTAAACTGGCCCACTCTTATTTCAGTTTAAAACAGGTTTATTTCAGGTTAGCTTAATCAAGTAGGAATCCGTTTAAGCTAAAGCACTAGGTAAGCCACTCTTAAATCCCTCTGTGGATACTTTTATTTCAGTTTAACTAAACCAGTTTAAAAACCAATTGAAGTTAAAGCTGTATAACTGTCTCATGTAAACACAGTCTAATGCATACCATGTAATAGTTTCCCAAGGAATGTACATAATGGTACTATATATTCTCTCCAAATTCTCTCACCAAATAATCGCTTCACTGCACTGCACCATTTTCATTACAAATACTTTATACCTATGATTTTACTATCACTACTGCATGATTTTATGAATTTTTTTTCTTGATCTATTGAGTCAAAACTACCTGAAATTCCACTCTCTTACATTTCGACTCAAAAATATACATTGGTGCACATAAAAAGGATTTGTATGGGCACAGTAACACATAGGGGCACAACTAACTCCTTTTATACTCCTAAATACCCCTTTAGGGACACAAAGTCAGGCTGGGCACAAATCAATTTAGTTTGAAAGTTTGGCGTACTGCGTCACAGATTTAAAGTAATGCCTGTGCCTCACAACTTCTGATCTCTCTTCCTTTTCGTTGTGTGGGATTCTTGGAACTATGAAAGAGATTTAAAACAAAGTATGGTGCCATTAGCACAAAAATACAGAACTTGAGGGTGATGAAGTGCTACTGCACTGAAAAAAACTGAGACAATTCTAGCTTTGGGCTTGATCCTGTGAGGTACTGACCTCCTTCTGAGAGCCCTCAGCTCCCATTGTCTTCAGGAAGTGCTCAGCCTCTTGCTGAATTGAACCCATAATTTTGTAAACTGGCTACCTATCAGTAACATTTCAGTTAGCTATGTTAGATTATTCCACATAGTGTAAACAGATTTCTTCCAGCAAGAAAACAGTGTATTGTTTATGATGATGCTAATAAAATATAAAGGGGGATTTTAAAATCTTACACTTATCTAGGCAACAGTACTGTCTGTTTTCTTTGCTCCTAGATAAGTCTCTCTTATCCTCAGATGGGGAAAGGCTCCTTCTTTTCGTGGCTCTCTTTACCCACAAATACTGAACACCTTTGTAAAGCACTTTGAGGTCTAAAAGATCTAAATAAATGCTGGGTATTTATTTTATTATCTATCTAAAATGTTTTATTGTAAAGGAATTGTTTGTCTTTTTTTTTCTTTACCAGTATTTATTCCTCTCTTAGGACCTATTTTATTCTCTCTGAGTTTTGCCTTGCCCTTCAGCTGCTTCTTTTCCTCTCTGCTCAGTTTCCTTTCATTATTTTTTCCTCCCTTATTATATGCAGGCTTTTGGTTGCATTCAGGGGTTGGATCCATGGGCCAAATCCCCTACCTAGTGGGGGGCTACAGTGACTGCAGAAACTACAATAGTCCCTTCGCTGCAGTCCCAGCTACTCCACTAGCACTTCACAGTCTGGGGAAGAGGACTACTCCCACATCTGTCTCCCCAAAGAATCTCTACTCAGACAGCTTTTAAAACAAGCTTTGCACAGAGTGGGATAATTTGGCCCTTTCTCCCCTGGAACGTCAACCACTGGAATCAAGAATAATTTGAATAATATGCAGCACCATTTTTTGCATCCTCTTTTCATAACGTATAAATCTACTGCAATACAAAAGTCTGAAGAAGTGGAATAAGAACTGAACTTCAGCCTAAATGCTGAATTTCTCGACTTTTATAGGCTTAAATCAGCCCCTTATCCCTAGTTGTTTAAAGCATCATGCAAGGTTTTTAGCTATCTGACACCCGTTAAAGTCATTAGGAGTTGAATGGTTAAACTCTGTAGGTAGGTGCTACCGTTGCTTTAACTAATTTTTTTTGTGATTGAATAATAAATGTATGCTGAACACTGGGCTTCAGAGATACACATCTCCCATCATTTTTACACATTTCATTCAGCCCTTTTTGCAGCATAGTGTTGGAGAAAGAAAAGACATTAGAAGGTCGTGCTTCCAAAGAGCAAACTTCCCATTGTTCTTTGAATAAGAGATTGTATTTGACTACAGAGTTTTGCATAAGAATTAGTCCTTTTTCTTGTATAAAGTCAGCTATTTTCAGCTCAGTGCAGCAATCTTCGATTTCTTGGTTGTAACTATGGCAATACGATTAGATGGCATTCAGTAAAATTCGTTTTACAAATTAGCATGGCAGAGGGGAGGGGTGCGCCCATGACATGGATAGAAGAGCAATGCAAAACCACTGTGGAATGAGATTGAAATGGAATCAGGATTCCGAATATTTCTCTCAGTAATGATCCTTGGATTCATCCGGCACCCCTCTGGTAGTTTGTGAGTGATATACAGTTAGCCACAATAAATATGATAGGATCAATGTGCCTGATGGGATATATTTCCTACTTTTTTTTAATAGCACCATACCTTCCCATTTTGAAAGTACATTTTAACCCCGTTTTGGGGTCTTGGCTGATTTCTTTGATCTGGTACTTTTATAACATTCGCAGTCAAATCAATTTTAAACACTTTCATTCTGGTACAAAGCTCATTTTGTCCTGGGCCAAAAAAAGTTTTGTGCTGGGCCTTGGGTCATGTTATAATGAGGATAAAAATGATCGTTGGTGTGCTAGACAGAGTTCTGCCTCCCTACCTTTCTGCTGAATGGAACACTGCTCACCAGTTCAATAGAATGGCAGGCTTCAATTTGCACACACTAATGATGGCTTCCTGAACTTTTGCATTGTTTGTAATCTAGTTTTGATCATATTTCATTATGAATGAGTCTCCTATTCATTTATAGCCCTTCCTTTTCTTAATGATACATGCAAAACAAAGTCAGAAGGAAGGGAATTTTAGGTGCATATTTTTCAAATGTTTAATGTATTTCCCTCGCCCGATTTGTTTGTTCAAAGAAAACTTTTCTTTCAAAATAAAGCAGTCATAAAATTAATTTACTTAAAATCTAATGAAAGAACTTTTTTTCATCTTTACAACTACAGTGTAGTTCCCCTCCAAAAAAAGGAAGAAAACAATGTACATTATTTAATCAGAAGGAACCAATCCTGCAGTCCATGGGCATACTGGGTGCAATTCATCTCTGAACACAAAGCCTATGCACTGTTCAAATCCCAATTGAGTTCTTAAGTAGCGCACAAGGCTTGTGCTGAGCCTCTGCACAGAGGTGAATGGCACTCAAGGAACTCCCATGGGATGTTTTGCCTGAATAAATGCATGCATGGGAGTTTTGCTTCCATAAACAATTTTCCACAGCCCTCATTCACATGGTGAATAGCTAAATGGGATTACTCACGTGATTGGGGATTGGTCCTGCTTTGAGCAGGGCGTTGGACTAGATGACCTCCTAAGGTCCCTTCCAACCCTGATATTTTATGATTAAGGGCTGTAGGATCAGGCCACTCATGGGGGAAAATAGCAGATCGTGTAACCACACACAGCGCTGCTACTACTACTACTATCTGGTAATGTCACCTTCAGAAACCAAAGTCTGATTGCTGGCCAATCCTGAAATCAAGGAGACTTGTAGGTGTCTAATAGTTTGATGTCATGACTAGCACGTGAATTGGATTTAAGTGACATAGTTGTGCAGTCTCACCCTCACTCTCTCATCCAGGCCTGTCTGAATCCAGTGGCACAACAATGTCAAGACATCTGGATACAGGTCTGGATGAGGTAGGAGGCCATCAAGTCCTACTGCATCTGAACTGATGCCCTAAGCTGGCTACACAGTTCTTCCCACCCACTTTCACAGCTGGGGAGATAAGCATATCTGCTTGATTGCTTGGTCCACCAGAGAAATCTTTCTAGATGCAGTCAGGTGTAGCTGTCCACTCTGGTCAACTGTCACAGGTGGTACTGTCTACTGTTACTTATAGTAGCAGGCGTAGTCTGACCTGTCTTGGGAAGTTTGGACTGTGCTTCATCTGGAACCACACCTCAGACCTGTTCATCAAGGGTGGGCCTACCAGGAGTACAAGACTCTGGATGACTAACTTCTGGGGGTCATTGGGATACACAAGCCTCTCCACCATAACAAGGTAAAGGTCCGAGGAGTAGAGTCTGACATGCAGCAGAGTAGGGACTATTTCTCTTCAGCTTGTGAGACTTTTTTGGTCTCACAATCAACATCAAGAAGACAGAAGTGATGTACCAACTTGAACCAGAAAAGCCTTATGTAGAGCCTATCACAGTGAATGGTCAAACCCTCCAGGCAGTGGACAAGTTCACTTACCGTGGCAGTACACTGTCACGTGCAGTTTGCATCGACAATTAAATCAATGCCAGAATTGCCAAAGCAAATGTGGCCTATGGCAGACTACGTGCAAATGTGTGAGTGCAGAGGTATTATTTGTCAAACAAAACCAAAGGTCTACAAAGCCATCGTGTTACCAACTCTGATGTATGCATGCTGTCAGGGTTCCCTCCCCACTCTGAACGCTAGGCTACAGACGTGGGGACCCGCATGAAAGACCTCCTAAGCCTATTTCTACCAGCTTAGGTTAAAAACTCCCCAAGGCACAAATTCTCCCTTGTACCTTGGATTAAGTAACGCTGCCACCACCAAGTGATTTAACAAAGAACCAGGGAAAAGGACCACTTGGAGTTCCTCTTTCCCTCCAAGCTCTTATACCCCCTTTCCTGGGGAGGCTTGAGAATAATATCCTAACCAATTGGTTACAAAGTGATCAAAGACCCAAACCCCTGGGTCTTGGAACAATGGAAAAATCAGTAAGGTTCTTAAAAGAAAGGTAAAATTCATCTCTGTAAAATCAGGATGGAAAATACTTTACAGGGTATTCAGATTCAAAACACGAGGATTCCCCTCTGGGCAAAACCTTAAAGTTACAGAAAACAGGAATAAACCTCCCTCTTAGCACAGGGGAAATTTACAAGCAAAACAAAAGATAAACTAATCTGCCTTGCCTGGCTTACCTATACTGGTTGCAATATTGGAGACTGGGATTAGGATGGGTTGGAGAAGATGGATTTCTGTCTGGTCCCTCTCAGTCCCAAGAGAGACCACACACACAAACAAACAGCACAAACAAAACCTTCCCCCCTCCCAAGATTTGAAAGTATCTTCTTTTCCCATTGGTCCTGTTGGTCAGGTGCCAACCAGGCTATTTGAGCTTCTTAACCCCTTACAGGTAAAGAGGAATTTTAGGCTACACTTAGCTGTATGTTTATGACACATGCAAAACCTGGATGGTGTACAGATGCCATGTTATAAAGCTGAATCACTTTCACATAGGCTGTCTGATGAAACTTATGAGGATAAGATAGCAAGACAAGATTTTAGATACTGAGGTTCTCTGAGGTATGGGCAGGCATTTCAAGCATCTATACTCTGATGAAATCACAGATGAGATGGGCAGGCCATGTCACCAGAATGTCAGATGAGCGACTGGCAAAGAAGATATTTTATGGTGTGCTAAAGGAGGGAAAGCATACTCAGGAAGACCAGAAGACACATTTCCAAGACTCCCTCAAGTTATCCTTGAGGCGTTTCAACATTGACCCAGAGTTTTGAGAAGATCTCGCTCATGATCATTCTCTCTTGCAAAGTCTCATCCATACTGGGGTTACAGTCTGTGAGCAGAGGAGAACTGATTAGGCAGAGCAGAAGTGCCACCAGCATAAATCTCGCAACAGCAGCATGTCCACTGTTAACCAAGTAACCCATATTAGCATCTCTTGTTCAGTGTGCCACAGACAGTTCAAAGCTCAAATTGGCCTGATCAGCCACTCATATGTTCACAGAAACCAAACTAATCAGTGACGTTATGCTCATCTTGGAACTCGAAGGATGAACAATAAGGTGCCCAGCACTTTTCAGGATTAGGCTATTGCTGCCTGAGTGACCATCCACACTGGCATTCATACAGCAAATAAATGTTCTACTGTCTGCTGTTTTCTCTTCAATACTTTCCTCCACAGTTATTTAATTACAAATCCTCTTTGGAAGCCTGGAACAGAGAAATTACTTCAGTAGACACATAATGCATTATCAAAATTGCTTGAGTTTCTTCTCAGGTGGAAGCAAACTATTGAGGTGGAGATTTACTTGCTTTCACTACTGGTTATCTAAATAATTGTTTGCAGTTCTGAATGAAAACAAATGAATGTTTGCATATAAATAACCATAACCTGTTTTCTTGCCAGCAAAGCGTACTCTAGTTGGCGGCATAGAGAGCACTAGTAACACAGTAGCTTCAAAACTGCTCTGCCTCTTTTTTAAAAAAACTTTTTTTTATGCAGCATAAGCAAGAGATACAAGTTACCATGTTAAACTTGCAGTTCTCTTGCAGAACAAGATTCAGCAGTTTGTTTAGTTAGCTGTGAATCTCTGAAAATGAACACACTAAGGAACCAATTCATCTAAAACAGGATATGTATTATAACCTGGGGGTATAAAGCAATGTGACAGCAAAGTGAGAATGACACACATACCAGATTACAAAAATCTGGATATCTAGTTCCTATGTTATTCCAGTGCAGAGAGTGGAAATGAAGTTGAGCAGTGGGAAACCTGAAATCTAATCCTGTAATTTAGCAAGTGATGTGACATCAGTTCTGGTTTCAAATGTAAGAAATTAAAGGATTGGGTAGAGCTATGAACCTCTTTTCCAGTTAGGAAGAGCCTTATGTTTGAGCATGCTTCAAAATACAAGGAGTTTGTGCAGAGGAGGGTGAACCAGTGCTACTATATATACAGTAGCTATTAAAAACTCGGAGTTTGCCAATAACTCCCACACAGTTACCATAGATTTAAATCACCCCTTCCTGAGGAAATATCCCTGGGATAGAACTGGGGGGGAGGGGCTCTTCAGGCATTCCCTCATGGAATTGTCACTGAATCATTCCATCATGGAAGAGAAATGGGGAGCAGTTTAGCCCTCCAAGGCTCACAGGTCCAATGGCTTCTTCAGGAGGCCAGAGCCATATACCTAGAGGTGCTGCTTCTTGCAATACTCTAGGGCCCTCCTGCTCCTGGGCACCACAAATCTATTCAAACACCATTGCTAGGGGCTCCTAAACAAGTGGCTGCCCCAAAAGCCCCTTCTAGGGAGTCTCCCAGGCACAGAGTGGCATTCTGGTTACCCATTTAATTCCTCAGTCTCCCTCTCCCTAGCCACAGATCAGCAGCTTATTGGACTGCTCCTACTTCATCTCTCTGGGACAGGGGGGAGCCATGAAGAGAATCTTGTGTATAGCCCTTTTGAGGAGATGATGAGATTTCCCATTCTAAGTGCAAAGGGGAATTGTGGTATCTCAGGTGGAAGTGTGTGGTAACCGATGGCAAATGCTGACTCTTTAATAGTGACCACTGTGGCCATGGGTACTGTGTAATCATGGTGACTGAGCCACAATTTGTGTTCCCATTTCTCTGGCTGGTGGGGATTCTGAGTAGCATAAAAGTGATGTATGCAGTCTGAGTGGTCTATGGTACACAATAAGGTTCACCTGCTATAGACCTCTCTGATCTTTCAGCAGGATATGAATGGCATTAGCAACATGAGATTGCAAAAATTTATATCCTGCCCACCCTAAGAAAAGGTGCAGGTTATATTTACAAAAAAAGGGGATGGGATCAGGCTTAAAATGAAAAATAGTTTCCAGTCACTAACACGGCTACCACTCTGAAATCTCTCTCCTAGGTTTGCCTTTTTTTTTAAGACAACCAAATGTTCCAATAAAGCCTTGAAGTTTAATGGGACAATCAGATGGGTATATCAAGAGCCTATGTAAATGTTGACTGTTTCTCTCCTTTTAATTTGTGAATGCAGTAACTGTGGTTTCATAATGCCTGCCTCTGATTGAGAGGAATGTCTAAGTGTAACAAGAGCCTGTGGATAAGGTTTACTCTTCTGTTGTCTTCAGTATTGGGAGAACAATGCACAAAATGAGTCATTACTTAGCTGACAATATAGCAGATCAGAAGTAGCTGATACTTATCTATGATTAGGAAGGCATCACTATAGTTCTTTTTACCTGAGCAATTTAAAACCTTTCCTTTAATCAGAGAGAAAGGAAGCTCTGCTCTTTTATTGAGTGAAGGATATTCTTAGAGTTACTGAATACTATAAGATCAGAATTTCCACCTGTCCTTGAAACAGCTTCAAGTTTTCCTGTTCTTGTGTGCTAGACTTTCTTGCACCAAATGAATCTTTCTCAATGAAGGCTGTCCATCATATACTTTATATTCATATAGGTCACCTGGGAAATGAGAAGTGTCTGGATAATGGAGGTGCAACTGTGTGGGGCAGAAGGAGAGGGGTGAATGACTTCTACCCCTTATATGAATAAATACATCCTGCCAAATAAATTCTTCTGTCACATTAACTGGAGAAGATATTTCTTCACTTCCTGTCCATAATTTATGTAGTATTGCTGGAGCTGTTATAATGGCTGCCCCCTCTAGGGTTGCCAATTTGTAATATTTCAAAACTGGCCACTCCAGCAGGAGTGCCAGTACCTCCCCCACCCTACCTCTCCCCCACCCCCACAAGTCCCTGCCTCCCATTCACTCATCTTTCTCCCTTCTCTCTCCCTTCTTTGCCTTCCCTGTCACTCACTGCTTTTCTCCTCTCCCCCTCCCTCCCCTCTGCCTGGGTCAGGAGGGATTTGCTTGCAGAGCCAGGGCTGCGAGCTGCAGCCACCTGACACAGGTAAGAGGTTGCCCCAGCTTAGTAGGGGCTGGCACAGGTGATGCCTGGGCGTCTGTCAGTAGATCTGACTAGACTCAGTCATTTCCCCTTTTTGACCATCTCTTCCGGTCAAAAACCGGATACCTAGCCACCCTGCCTCCCGCCACGCTAGTAGCATTAGCAGTGGATGAAATGAGTACCACAATCCCTGTTTAAGAGATCATTTATAGCATCTTTTGGATTTATAAGATGTTCAGATACCAAGGTGATGAGCATAGTAAAAACTGCATAGACAGATATATTTTGTCATTCTGTAAAGTGCCTTGATGCTTGTGAAAGGCACTATATCAATATTTATAAACAAGCTTGAGTTTTAAGTAAGTTACAAGGAAAATTACTGATTTTGTGTAAAGGATTCAAGAGTGGAAATATTAAGTATTCATCATACATGAGGGTTTCCTGGTGCACAATGGGACTTCCAGCTGAAACAGTCTAGTCTAATATCTTCTCTGATACAATTGCTATAAACAGCCTTATTTTCCTCTACCCCAAACGTGCAAGTGAGTTCCTCTTATTTTTTCTTAAAGGCCCATACCATTTTGTCAGTCTGGTGGTCTAGTTATGGTTTGGGAGATCTGAGTTTGGTTGCTCTCTGACTGGCTGATAGTGGGTTGGAGTACTATGGCAATGCACTCTGCTCCTGAGGAATAGAGAATACCCATGTGGCCAACTCTAGAGCAGTACCGATAGGGTCTGCATGGAATCTTTTCCAGTCTCCTTCCTTGGGAAGCTGGATAGTATCTCCTTTGAAGGTTCAGGACTAATATGAAAAATGGGGGCGGAGGGGCTGTTCAGATGGAAGCGGAGGAGGGAGACAGATTCGCCTCTACACAACCTTTTATTGTCTATCTTACCCATGTGTTGTACGCCATGGCAGACACGTCCATTACTGAGAAAGCAGAGCAGAAACTGCATCGGCGGCATCCCATCCTTCAAACACGTGTTGATGACATTACTGCTGCCATTCCTCTTTCTCTGCTTTTCATTCTCATCCTCATTGCTGAGGTAGTGGCAGCTGTTCGTTCCACTCACTGAGTGCTGTGCACAGGACATTGATGCTTCCATTAAGAGTGGGATCTTTCAGGAGGACAATGCTGGAAGGGTCCAACCCTGCTGGTACTTATTATAGTTATTGCAATAATGCCCAAAGGCCCCATTCAGGAACCGCACCCTGTAACAGAGTGGTATGCCCCTTAAGGGCTGGGGGCTGACCAGCCCTATCCAGTTGTCAGACCCAGTTGGGAAGGGCTCATGACATCCCTATAAAGGACTGAAGGAAGACAGTGGGAAGAGAGCTGCAAGAAGGAGGCTGGCCTATGAGTAGGCACAGAGTGAAAGGCCTCTGGGCCCCTAGAGCCTGTTTTGCTTTGTGGCAGAATAGTTTTGCTTTGTGTTACTTTGTGAGGTTTTTTTGTTTGAATTGTACCCTCCAGGAAAGGCCTGAAAGAGATCTAGGAGGAGCTTTTAATCCTTCCTGCGCTGGAGATACAAGCCAGCAGCCTACAGCTCCACTGTACAAACATATACGAAGACACAGCCACTGCCCTGAAGAGCTGCTCTGGTTCAGTGTGAAACTGTACGTATGTCTTCTCATGTAAGCTTTGCATTCTCTTTTCATCCTCCTGGAGCTGCTGTCTGCAGCAGAGTTATCCTACTGATCACTACGTCTTGCCGGATTTAAATTCCATTGTAACCTCTCAGAACCCTGTGTTTACTGGCAGACCAACAGGAATGCTGGAGGTGCTCAATTTACTGACATCTTTATTTGTTGATGTAGGAAGGTTTTTTTTGGGGGGGGGGGGGGGGGGAAGGGAATTCACTTCACAACCCTAGCATATGGGCTGGTTGTTGGATGGTTTCTAATCTTGTATGTGTGTCAGCAGCCACAAGGCCAGATTTCAGGGGTGAAATTTGAACAGGGAGAAGGGGTACTACTGCCATAGTGCAACAGCAGCAATTTTCAGCAGGAGGCCTCACTGTACATTTTCTATGTGATTATGCTTCGCCACTGGTTGTAGGGCAATGGAGGGAGAAGAGTATGGCACAAGGAACCCATTCCACTTCATGCACCCTGCCAGGAAAGGTCCAGGTGTATAATCACAGTTACTGCACT
This sequence comes from Chelydra serpentina, assembly GCA_037349315.1. Taxonomy (NCBI): domain Eukaryota; kingdom Metazoa; phylum Chordata; order Testudines; family Chelydridae; genus Chelydra; species Chelydra serpentina. The sequence continues at coordinate 39,902,671 of JBAIAC010000042.1, forward strand.
CATGGGATTTCACTTGTCCCACAGAGGACACATTCCAACTCAAGGAAAACAGGGGGAGATGAGAGGGATTGGAGCCACCAGACATGTGGCTGGTGAGACAAAGGCAGCTGGGAGACTAAGGGTACGTCCATACTTACCGGCTGGTTCGGTGGCACGCAATCGATCTTCTGGGATCGATTTATCACGTCTTGTCTAGACGCGATAAATCGATCCCGGAAGTGCTCGCCGTCGACGCCGGTAATCCTGCTCCGCGAGAGGAGTAGGCGGAGTTGACGGGGGAGCCTGCCTGCTGCGTGTGGACCCGCGGTGAATACCTTGAAGTTAGAACTAAGATACTTCGACTTCAGCTACGTTATTAACATAGCTGAAGTTGCGTATCTTAGTTCGAACTGGGGGCTTAGTGTGGACCAAGCCTAAGAGTCAGCCATCTGAGTATAACAGCAGAGGGGGACCTGATAAGTCTCCAAATATGTTAAAGGCTGTTATAAAGAGAATGGTAATCAATTGTTCTCCATGTTCACTGAAGGTAGGACAAGTAATGGGTATAATCTGCAGCACGGGTGATTTAGGTTAGATATTAGAAAAACCTTCTAACCACAAGGGTGGTTGAGTTCTGGGAAAGGATTCCAAAGTAATCTGTGGAATCCCCAACACTACAGGTTTTCAATAACCAGCTAAACAAACACCTGTCAGGGATGGTCTAGGTTTACTTGGTCCTGCCACAGCAGGGGCCTGGACTTGATGACTTCTCAAGATCACTTTCAGCTCTACATCTCTAATTATCCTCAGGATCAGTCAGTGGATCTGGCTGGCTTCAAAGTGAGGGGTACAATTCACACCATTCTCTGAGATGGTGCTCTCTGCGTCATCCATGTCGGGGAGGGATTATTGTCTCCTAAAACATAATCCCACCCAGTTCCTCCTGAGACTGTACCGATCCACACAATCCCTAATGCAGGCCTCTGTTGGTTAGGGACAATCTAGCCCATTTCATGTAATGTGTTGTACAAGCTGAGTGAGACAACAGATGCATGGTTGACCACTGAGTTTGTGACCTTAGGCTACAAAGTAAGGCCTGGTCTACACTACAGAGTTAGGTTGACATAAGGCAGATTACATTAACCAAATTATGTCAGTGTACGTACACACTATAGCCATGCTCCTGCCGATGTAAGTGCCCTACTACACTGACATAACTCCACCTCCATGAGAGGTGTAGGGCTTCTGTCGATGTAGTTATGGCGACACAGTGTCCGTGTAGACACTGTGGGTAACTTACAGCAGCTGGTAGCTATCAGTTTCATGGCTTCATGCTGGAGCCATGAAATTAATGAGAGAGCCACTTACAGCTAGGGCTGTCACCCTGGGGTAGGCTCCAGCTAGAGCCCAGCTGCCCCTCGGCCTCCCGATTCCCTGTGCCCAGGCTCGGAGCTTCCCATTGGGAACCCAGGCAGCTGCTGGGCTCCTGGCAGGGAGCAGGGAGCCTGGGGGGAGGAAGGGGAACCAGGCTCCCAGCAGGAAGCTGCACAGAGCTGAGGGCCTGGGCCCTCAGTTCCCCACATTGCCCTTCTTAATTTGGTGAAAGCGCTCCTCGTGAGGACACACACCACCGACAGAAGGAAGGCAGCATGGACATGGACAACTGCGGTGGCTGTAAGTAGACCTAACACAGGTCAACTTAAGTTTGTAGTGTAGACATGCCCTAAGAAACAATGTGGTGTGTGATGGGGGCTTTGTCTACCTACTGTCCTGTGTGCTCATTGTAAACTTGTTTTCATGAATCCCTATAAAAAGAGAACTAAAAAATTAGCCACTTTCACACAAAATTACACAAGCACAAAATAAAGTGGAAAGTAGGTTTTTGCATGTTACCAAGCAAAAGAGTAACCTCCTCGAAATTCACAGAAAAGCAAAATTTTAGGGGAATAAAATTGTCTGGAACACAAGAAAAATATTTCATGCTGGTTTCCCCACAAAAATTGTTGTCCCTTTCATGGTGCAGTAAGAATGTAATCTACTCCTGTTCATAAGGCCTATGCCCCACTTATTTCCCACATAAGCCCCTTTTTGAGGATGTAAACGGCACAGAGGGCTTCTCCACATGGAGACTTCGTTCAAATGAAGCTACAATCTGACTGCATAGTGGACTAGCTTGCCATGCAGTAAGTCTGTGTCCCTGTTATGGTGCACTAAAAATTCTGTAGTGCACTTTGACTTCCTGGAAGTTCCTGCTCTTTGAAACGGCAGTAAGTCCAAGCATGCAATGGAACTTTTAGTACTCATTAGCAGGTTTCATGTGACTAGTTAGGCCGTGGCAGGCTCGAGCACTGTAGATATGCACCCTGGCTTGTTGTGCTCTAACTGTGTAGACAAGCCTTAAATAGTGCGTGGCCATTGTGTGGGCCCTCTACATAGGAGAGAATTTCACTGTAAAAAAGCAACCAAAAATGCTAATGGGTTCCACTGAAATCTACCAGTGCCTCCCTTGATTGTCACTAGAAATAGTCCCAAGATGTAGGTCCAAGTATGAATTTTCACAGATTTTGATATTCTGATGCAGGATTTTGTTTGGGTCAGCTCCTAACTGCAACAAAAAGGCAAGGGTTGGGTGGGCAATGAATCTTACTGGAGTGTGTTTTGTCAGTCTGGAAATTGTCATTAGTCTGCTAGAGAATGAGATCATTTTCTCTAAGAGGCAGTCAGCTCAGAAATGTCAACCAACTCAGAAAATTAATTCTTGCAGCTGCTTTATGTTGGCTTCTGCATATTGCTAAAGGAGATGGATAATATATTTTATTATGGGGGATCTGTTATAGATTGTGCTGATTTAAATATTACATTTTAGTCATCATCCTAACTGAATGCATTTTGTTTTTAGAATCCTGGTGAATAAAATGTAATGTTAGCTGAAGTGAAAGGCTAAAATGTAATCTCATCCAAAGCAATAACATTTTTTTGAGCCAAAATGTTCTCATTTGAATCGTTTTGTTGTTCTGATTTATTGAATGGCTTCTCTCATCTGAAATCTTTAATGACATTAAAAATTCACTGATGCATTCATAAATCAGTTGAAATTTGAGAAAAATGCTTTGCATTCATTTGTTTGGGACACATTGTGGCTGCATTTCTCTTGACAGCTGCCAAGAGAAATAAGACTGAAATTCTCTGTAGAAATGCATTTCATATTCACCAGTGAAAATCTTGACCACGGCTTGTGACCCACTTTCTCATATAGAACTGAACTACTTCAGGGGCATACACCAGATCGCAGGGAAGATAGCAAGAATTTTCATTGCTGGAAAATGGAGGCTAAGCACTAATCAAATATAAAACAAGAAGGATAAGAGAAGATGTAGGCTTGATTATCTACCACCTTGCATCCTGTATAGTCATTTACACCTACTCATAGTAGGTACAAAATGCTACTGATGGGAGTGAGTGGAGAATTTGCACTTGATAGCATTTTATGCAAACTTTGCATAGGTGTAAATGACAATGCATGGCACCAGGCAGTGAAGAATCAAATCTACTCAACAGATGTATGTTACCTTCATTACATTCATTCATACATACATAATATGATATAAGCAGAAAATTATTTCCTACCAATTTCTCTTGTAAAAAGTAATTTGATGCATGAAACTGTAAGAAGAAATAGTCTCCTATCTAAGCCTTTTGCACCTCTTCGCATTCATCTTGCTATAGCATTTCTATTCCAGTCCATCTCAGATTCAGAATTTTTACTCTTATGATATGAATAATTTTTTCTTCTCCTACAACTGCTTCTTGTGGAAAGTCCAATTTTTTCATTTGATATTGCAGAGTACCTTGAATCCAATATGTGATTTTTCCTACATAGAACACATTTATTTTCCAAAGGTAATGAAATGAAATGCAGTAATTTTTCCAATAGATATTTGTATAGTTTGTGGCAACTGAATTAATTTCCCTTTCTGATTTCACTCAGTATTGACCTTAAAGGTAGAGTACATGTCGGTGATGATGATGCTTCCTTTTTCTATTTATCTTTTGAGAAAACCTTGTATGAATGTATGTCTTATCAGATTCAACTTACTGAGTGCAAATGAAAAGCAACTAATTAGCTTCCTGTGCCATTAGTTATAAATAGCATCCAATAACAATCATTAATGTCCACTCTGAAATTTGCCAATCTTGCTTCCTCTTCTATGACATGAAAGATTTCACTGGAAGTACCTTTGCTTTATCTCACACTCCAAGCCATTTATCATCAAGAACCATGGCTTTAATCAGCCAACCTTAATAGTCATTGGCTTTGTTACAAGCAGTAGGTATATACCTTCCATCTTCAAGTGCTTGACTTAACATTCTCTAATTAGGCAGAAAGAGTAGACAATTTCTGTAATGAAGGAAAGACTATATGAAAGATTTTGAACTCTTGTCGCAGAAAGGTTTACACAAAAAAAGACTTACTGTCCTTGAATAACTTTGGGTTGTGCTTTCATGATATTTATGTTAATATACACCATGCAATATCTATTGAAATAGATTATTTATATTAAGGGAGCAGCTAGTGGCCCCAGCAAAAGACAGGGCCCCTTTGTACTAGGTTCTGTAATAAACATAGTAAGAGACAGTCTCTACCCCCAAAGAGATTACAACCTAAATAGACAAGGCAGACAAAGAATGGGAGAAAGGAAGCATCATTCTTATTATTCATGTTTTAGAGATGAGAAACTGACATACAGAGAGACTAAGTGGCAAATTCTGTCCTGTGTCAGAGCTCTGTTCAGAACCTAGCTGTAGGGGTCAAGATGTCAAGGAGCTCTGGTTCACTGATCCTGAGGGCCAAACCCAGCCCCAGCTCCACTGAGAGTTGATGCTAAGCAGCTCTACGATATGTCACCGGCATAGGGTCCTTGGTGTTATGCAGAAATACTTCTTCCTTCAGCACTACCTATTTCCACACATAGTGGGCAGGGTCTTATATCCATCCATCCATGTCTCTCTTTGTTTTACTTAGGCTTAATGAGAATACAAAACCTGGGAAGACATCTTTTAAAATGATGAGATGGATTACTCCCCCCCTAAGTTTCTTCTCAGAAGCTCCATTGAGTTTCATATCATGTGGTCCTTTGTTTCTATATTTTTATTTTCAGTGCATGTCCAGAACAATTCTCCCAAGATTATTCTCCATGATTATTCTCTCAACAACCTCCACAGCCTGGACAGCGGGGTTTCTGACTGTTATCTACCACAGAGGAGGCTGGTGTCTCTACCTACGACAAGACTGAGAGTCATCAAAATATCCTGTAAAATTCAATCATAAACACACATGTGCATATTATAGTGTGTTAATTTAGAGAGAGAGAGAGAGAGAGAGAATGCACTCAAATCCCAGTTCCATCAACACAAGCCATTTTCACATTTAATCACATATTGTTCTTACTGTGTATTATATCTAAAAGAGCATAAGCAGGTATGACCTTTCTTATTCAGTTGTCTATCCAATTTTAACATAGCTCTGCCTTTGGTTCACATAGAATAGTTGTTACTAAAATTAAACTTTTTAATAACAATAATGAATGTGAGCTTTATGCTGCTCAATAGTCTTACCCTGATAACATACTAAATTGGGAACTTTTCAGGCGTTGTAATTTTGGAAGTCGTTCCTGGGCAATCATACACAGAGGGAACATAATCTTTCTTCCTCAGGATGGGAGATTCCTTCCTGCTGCTGAAGTAGGGACTATGGTTTCCTTTTCCAGGATACTGATTTTTACTGATAGCAACTAACTTACTCCTTAAAACATGCAATACACTTCATTCTGCCAGGCCCTTGGGTGTGTGACCTGCCCTCTTGATGCAGAGCATCCTGTACGTAAAACTATTGTGTTCCACAGCATGTGTGCGCGTGGAGAGTGGTGTGAGTGTAGGTAATGTGCGTATGAAGAGAGAGAGACTCTTTCATTGAGGTAACTGCAGCCTACCAGCTGGAACAGCAGACAGAAGCAAAACATTGAACTAAAGTCAAGGCAGGAGACAGGAAAAGAAGTTTGGCAGAAACTAGGGTAAAAACAAACAGCTTTTTACTGACTCTAGCAAGAAAAACACTGACATGAATCATTTGAAGGGGAAGTAGCATGCTCTCCTAACCAAATGCTCTTTCTGGCCTCAATTCTTCACTGCCCTACACACTGTGTAGTCATTTGCACCTGGGTGTAAAAGCTACCAAACCAAAATGTTCACCTCACACCAGTGTTAGTGTTTTCCATTTACCCTGTGTTCACTTGGAACAAGATGCAAGCGTCGGAGAAAAAACGACTTCCACACAAGGGACAATCAGTTCTATGAGATGTTTGTATAATACAATTTTAATCTAATTTACTCCATTCTCACTGTGGAATAACATACTATAAATTTAAGAGAGTATTGTTTTATATCAGTGTAAATGAGAGCAGAAACACTCCCAGTGTATATCTCAATTATACCCAGAAAACTGTTAAAATATTAAGGTTGCAAAGTCAATGTTTCAAAGATAGGAAATGCCAGAACTAGTTGCCTGTGCAATTATCCAGGTGCCATCATTTGCCTTAACCAGGTAACCATCCTTTCGCTTCCTGCATTCTCCTGGCTCATTCACTAGACACCTTCCAATTTATGCAACAAAGGAGGCAGAAGTAGGACCGGCTCCAGGACCAGCAAAGAAAGCAGGTGCTTGGGGAGGCACATCTGAAGGGGTGGCATTCCGGCCATTCCTGGGGTGGCACATTTCAAGGGCCGGTTTTTTGTTGTTGTTGTTGTTGTTTTTGCTTCAGCAGCTCCAGCCGTGGGGCTTTTTTTTTTTTTTTTTTTTTTTTTTTTTTTTTTTTTGCCGGCCCTGGGCAATAGTCCTACAGACAACAGCCTCCTTCACTACATAACTCTGATTCGTCCCCACAGTGAGTCCATCCTGAGCCAGGCAGGGTCCTATGAAAATAAATTATGATCATGTAATTAAAGACTGTATATTAATGTATATGCATAGACAACCTTAATGCTGGTATTTCCTATCTTTTGAATGCTCGACTTATAAACTTTACAATTCTTTCAATGTAATTTTTTGGACATAATTTTCTAGGTTTTTAGAAAAGCAAACAGAAATGCCATTATGTGGCATCATGATGATACCCACACTGGTCATCAGCAGGATTGGAACCTTTAGATTCACCGCTCAGACCTTTGCTACCTAGCTAATGGCAGAATTGTCAACCTCAGGTGTTCAAAATGAGTCAGGGCCCCCAAAAAATCAAGAGATTGTCTTAAAATCATGAGGTGTTTATTTTTAAAGAATACATTTTGGGTTCTTTTTATTTGACTTCTGTTTTCTGAGCTTTTACAGTGCACTCAGGTCATGTTTCCAAGCTTTTCTGTATAACCGGAAGGGAAAACCACATACTTTTTTTAAAAAGTGAAAGTTGAGATTCTTAGGTAATGCCATGACTACTATGTCTGAGGCTTTAACAAAAACAACAAGTATCACAACTCAAGATAAAATCACCAGCTGGAAGCACTTTAACAAAGTAATTGATAGCTATAGTAGATTGTCATCCTCTGTGTGGACCAGCCACTAGATGGGCATGAGACCCACAGTTTGCCAGTCTATTTCATCAACATTTGCTCACAGCAGAGCAATGGTAAGAGTCAGGAATCTTAGTTTCCATTCCACTGTCCTTTCATGATCACAGACTCTTCTGTCCCTGTTCCCTCCACCATGTTCCTGTCCTATTCCCAGACTCACCCCCAGCGCACCAGCTCTCAGTCCTAGTTTCTCCCCTACATCAGGTCAAGAGCTGAATCAGGGTGTTTTCTCCTCCTCACGGCCTGGATGCCAGCAGTGGGAGCAGGGAGAGACAGCCTCGCTGCTCTGAGTCCTGGTGCCCAATGCCACAATGGCTGGCTGCTAGGAACAGCAATGGCACAGAGAGCGTTGCTTAGCCCCTGCAGCCCTGGACTGAAGCATGTTCAGTATAGATGCAATTTTCCAAGAATTTAACTGCCAAACCCTAAACAGTCTCTGCTGAGCATATGTGAACTATGATTTTTCAAAGGCTTTTAGGCAGTTTTTCACAGAAACAGCAAAAGGCACCAGGGGGACCATCCTGCCAAATTTCAAGTCCTTGCTTCAAAGCATAGAGTTGCTAGAGTTTATCAATCAAAGTATTATAAAAACAAAATGTTAACATAGGCCAAACAACATTTTTTTCACCATTCTCATTCTCAGAAATGTCTGGATTTCTTTTACTGAAACTTTCCAAAAAAACCAACCCAGTCTAAGGCAGACACCCAGCATGGACAATTTCAGCCTGCCACTAGGTGGCTGACCCCTTTAAGAGAAGTCAGGGCCCCGTCTACTTGTGATGGGCTAAATTAAGAGGAACAAGTGCATCTTGGCCCACTTGTAAACAACTTATTGACTAAGTGGCTGATTGGCAGTTAATTGATTAACAAGTACCTGGACCTATTCAAGAGCACCAGTGCTTGGTTAAGAGAGAAGTGCTCTTAAGGACAGGAACTTGCAGAGAATCTAGAGGCTTATGCCCTCCCCCTTGCCATGCTGGCAGGCAAAAAGAGTGAGTAAAAAGAGTCTGGTTGGGAAGCAACTGACTGGGTGCTATAGTTGGTCTGAAGCATCATTCAGTTCTGGGCACTCATGATTATTATGGAAAGTGAGACTTTAGATGATAACCCAGTTCCAGGCAGAAATCTAGGGATTCCTGAACTTGCCAAGGGACAGAAAAAGGGATTGGGGTGGGGGGGCTAACAAGGAGGTCTTTTGTATTCTGTAAAAGGAGCTAATAAATTAGAACTCACAAAGGGGGCCTCTTGTTCTTGGGTCTGAGTAAAGGATTGCAGGTGCCAAGAGGGAACTGAGAGCAGCAAGCCTTCAGGGCCACAAGAGGGCACGCTTGAGGATGGTGCCCCTCATGCAGCCCAAACGGTTACATTTTGGCAAAAGTTGTAAGCAACTGAAAAGTGTCTTATAATGGAAGTGTAGGGCAGCCTTAATTATAGGTGTGTCTACTCGTTCTGCCTATAATAAAAGGAGAACTATTCCTAATAGACTCTATACCTGTCTGTGTGTCACTCTGAAGCCAGCGTGGTTGAGAGCTCTTTGTTCAGAATATCACCGGGTTTGATCATTACTGGGATTTATCATCTATTGCCATCCAATTTGAACTCTCTCATTTTGGCTTTCAAATTACACCAACATGGTGTACTTCTACTGTAACGCATTAATCTATTCCATGCCAAGAGTTCTAAACCCTTCTGATATCAGAGGTAACTCAATCAATCACCACCCTTACTCTATAGCTAACTTGCATGCAATAATTTCATTGGTTGTATGAGGGAAATGGTGGATTACTTGGCCCAGCTACCACAACCAAGCAACAGCACAGGCTTTCAGCTACTAGTACCATAGCAAGAGACCATAGTTAGCATAAAGTTAGAGCTAAGCATATATTTTAAAAAATTCTATTCATATTTTTCAAGAGATTCACTGTGGGTGTGTACACATCCCTTTTATATGCATTTTCTGAAAATATTCTAGTGAATAAGTCTGCTGGCAGGAATATTCTTGGAAATAGACAACTGTAAACATTTATTGGAAAATGATCACAAAAGGCAAATCTTACATTCTGATCAGGTGCCTACCATGCGATGTAGGGGACCAGCCACTCAGCTCTGCTCCTAAATATTAAATGCTCACTGTACAGCATACCAGTACCAGTTCAAGAATAAACTTAGCTCTAATTTGACTGACTAGCGAATAAATCTGAGACAATCATAAGCTGCTTCCTGACTCTTCACAAACAAAAAGGGGAAATGAAACAAAGAAATTATTTGCTCAGCTCTACCAAAGGCAAAGGGGCAAATCATCAGCTGGTGTAAATCATCATAGTCAATGATGAGATTAAGAGATGCCTATACCTGAGGCCAGAAGGGACTATTAGATCATCTACTCTGATATAGGCCATAGAATAGCACTCACCTACCTTATATTGAGCCTAATAACTAGATGTTTTTGATAAATGTTTCATGAGTTATTTTAACTGAAATATGTTTTCACTAATTTGAGTCTACTGTGACCACTGTGGTGTAAGAAACCTGGTGAGGGGCTTTTCAATGTCATTTGGTCTGCAAAAAGTATTCTGATATTTTTACCAACATGGTTGCATCACCACAATACACCTTAAAGGGTGAAATTCACCCCTTTCGGTGGTGGTGGTTTGTAACAAAGAGCTACACCTCACTTGTTAAATCCAGTCCCTTTTATTTCTTTAAACAAAACCCCTTGGTGACAATTTGCTCCTTTCTCCTCACCAGCAGTACAACAAAGGGTGGAAAGAGGAATGACAGATTCTGGCCCCTTCAATATGTCCCATAGAATGCAGTCAGAGAAGGAGGGGCTGACTTCTTCTCGTAGCATATCCAATATAGTAGTGTTAGGTAAAAATCAGCTTGTCCTTACTCACCATCCCAACACCGGGTGATGCGGAGTTGGACTGTAGCTCACAAGCTGTCAGAAGCCATGTAAGAAACACACTGAGTCCTAGAAGCTTTGATCAAAGGGCACACAACCCCCTCAGCAGCTAACCGCTGTGGAGGAGTGTGACAACTTTATTCACGACGAGCACCAACATATATAGGAAGACAGACAAAGAGGGCACTACAATCTCATTCCAGGCTATCCTGCTCAAACTGGTTTCTTATAGTTACTCAATTTAAGCAGGGGGACAGAAAAAGCCGACGCAAGGATATTTGTGTAAGATAAACGGATTTTGTGCAAGGCCACAGCAAGGCCAGAAGATTTTATTGCTAAGAGATTAGGGAGCATTTTTATGACAGAGGCCTTGCTAATTTTATGACAGGGGCCTTGCTTAGCTAACAGTAGTACCATAGAATGCAGTCCATGAATGGAGGAGCAAGTAGGACTAGTACACTCCAGTCCCTAAGAGAGCTCCTCCCTCCATTGGACGTATACAGCAGTAAGCGGTGCACGTGCACATTGGCTACCTTCTCATTCCTCTTTGGGGCAGAATCAGGGGTATCCCCAAGGAGTGATGGTGCAAGCACAGCTCCAGTATAGTTCTCTGCCCACACCTCTGGAGCAGCAGTGGGGTTCAACTGGGAGAAAGTAGAGGCAAAGGGAGTGGGGAGCTGACCAACTTGTGATTGAAAGGAGAAAGAGCGGGCCTGAGACCCAGGAGGAAAGGGGGAGAAAGTGAGCTCCATTGAAGTCAAGGAATCACACTATTATAACTCAGGGCAGAATCTGGGACTTGTTTGTGTACACACAAACAAGCTGTAAATCACTTGGTTTCTGTGCTTTTCTACATGTAGTTGTGTGTGTTCTCCTGCCAATTAGTTTGTGTAGTGTAACACAAAATATTTAAGGTATTTGTATTAAGTCTCTCTATTTATAATTGTTGCATCTGATAATCTGTTTTCTCAGTTTCAATTAATGATGACGTCCAAATGAGCTGCAACTGAGCTACAGTTGTCTGTCCATGCATAGTTATGGGAGTAGTTTAGAGTCACAGCCTGTCCTCCTGCCCTTGATGCCTTGCATAACCTAGGACAATAAAATCAATCGTCTGCAATTAGGCAATATACTAATAATGAGGAAATATACTGTAAACCAAAAGATGTCCCCTGTGCTTCTGATAAACACACACTTATTAAAAATCAATGTGGCAGATCACTTTAGCCAAGTAGATAGTCTCTTAGTGTGAAGATATTGCTAAATATATTGGGCATTTTTCATTTGAAAAAGGTAAGTGTTTGGATTAAAATGGATACTTCTGCAGTCAGTTTCAATCATGGATAGTTTAAGATGAAGCAATAAAAGTATTTTATTCAATTATAATCTGTAAGGAAAAGGGTATTTCCCAGAAAGTATGTAGTGACTCTTTATTCTGCACTGTAGTCAAATACAAGTAGCACATGTTATCTGTTAACTAGCCTCCCTGCCCTCTTCCTACTATGCACTCCTCATTCAAGTATGCCTGCTACACTCACATTTGTTTGCCACGATACCCACAAGAAACGAGTCAACAAAAGCATTCATTTTAAATAATCTTTTTTAAAAAAATTGTGTCCCACCATGCTAGCTTGTTAACCTCATTGCTTTAGCTCCTATACTTTCTCCCATAACTCCTTCACACAGTTTTGTACCCCTCCACTGCCTCTTGTCAGACACACTTCCCAATTCTGCAATCTAATCCAAAAAGCCTGAGCCCTGCAGCCCCATTGACCTCAGTGGGATTCCATGTAGACACAGGGATCAAGCCACATGGATCAAATTGCAAGTTTGAGCATCTTAGATTGTAAATTTCTTGGGTATGACTACACTAGAAATGCTACAGCAGCTGTAAACACTACAGCAACGGAAGCGGTCCTTGTGTAAATCCACCTCTTTTACAGTCAATCTGAATCTTCTGTATGGAAAAAAAAATCTAGCTTTTTCTGACCTTTCCAACCCTGCATGGGCTCCATGAATCTGAAACATTTCTGTTATTCTCTGTCTTGGATTTATGATGAAACGTTAATGCACGGTTTGTATGCACACAATTAAAAAAATAAGAATTGCTGTTAGTAATCTGCATAATTGCACGTGGGTGCGTTTGGGTGAGCATCAAAGCTTCAGTGAACTGTTCACCTCTACAGCAAACTGTAGAAAACAATCCCATCAAAGTTCACAAATTAAATGCTATTTTCCCATGAAGAAAATATCTTTATTACAAAGCTTGAATGTGCCTGTTAGGATGGTAAAGAGGATGGGTTTAAAAAGAAACTTCCTTGCCAACATCTGTGAGCGAGTGACTCTGCAGTCATATGAAGACCAATCCAGACTGGTTCTGAGCTCTCTCGAATTTTACAGTTCCTCAGCACATTGCAGGATCAGGCCACATCTATCAAACACAAGGCCAGACTCTGATTACAGTTATATTCATGCAAATCAGAACCTTCTCCCAGCCTACCCTAAGAACCATTACCTTTTCTCTCTGCTTGGAGGTAGCATCTGGACTGTTGATAGCATTCTGAGAGACAGAAGCTGTGAAACCCATCATGGAAGCTGCTGAGAGTGCTTTAGTGAAACACACTAACATAGACATTAAGTACCAGATTTTCAAATGGGCCTCTAATCTCATATACCCACCTGTTTGCCTGAATAAACACACAACATTTGGTGAAGCAAGGCCAGATGGGACCATTGTGATCATCTAGTCTGACCTCCTGTATAACCAAGGCCATAGAATTTCCCCCAAATAATTCCTTGAGCAGATCTTTTAGAAACACATCCAATCTTGGTTTTAAAATTGTCAGTGATGGAAATTGTTCCAAGAGTAAATTACCCTCACTGTTAAAAATTTAGGCCTTATCTCCAGTCTGAATTTGTGTAGCTTCAGTTTCCAGCCATTGGATTATGTTACACCTTTCTTTACTAGACTGAAAGGCCCATTATCAAATATTTGTTCCCCATGTAGATAATGATGGACTTTAATCAAGTCACTCCTTAACCATCTCTTTGTTAAGCTAAATAGATTGAGCTCCTTGAGTCTATCACTGGAAGGTATGTTTTCTATACCTTTTATCATTCTCACGGCTCTTCTCTGAACCCTCTCGAACCCATCAACATCCTTCTTGAACTCTGGACAGCACAATTGGACATAGTATTTCAGCAGCAATCACATCAGTGCCAAATGCAGAGGTAAAAGAACATCTTCAGTTCTAACTGAGACTCCCCTCTTTATGCATCCAGGATCACATTAGTTCTTTTGGCCAGTGTCACACGGGGAGCTTCTGTTCAGCTGATTATCCACCATGACCCCCAAATCTTTTTTACAGGTAGTGGTGGCCCTTTCCCGGAGGAGTACTGCTCTGTAGCAACAGGAGAGTAAGCTTCTATCATGGGGACCTGACTGTGAGTCTCCCCCATCCTCCTAGACATTCCCCAAGAGGGAGGAAGTATCATGGGCAGGAGTTTGAGAAGGCTGCAGGCATCAGCCATAGTTTGGGAGGGTTGGAAGTCCACTGTGACCACCCCCCAAACTGAGATGCAGGAGTGGTTGGAAGTGGCCCAGCTGAATTTAGGCTGGTGCATGCAGATTGACTTTCAGGGCCCTGGGCCAGGACCTGGTGGAGAGGAAGGGTCCAGGTCCCCCTACCCAGCCTAGAGCTACAGCCCTGATCCCAAGGAGGAAAGGGCTAGGGGTTCCTATCAAAGAGGCCAGTCCACCTAAGGCTTCATGCAGTGGATGGGGATACCATGAACTAAAGGCTGGAGTTGAAGGCCCAGACCAATAGGCCTGCTGACCACCCAAGCCACCCTGGTACAGACTAATAGAAGGGCTGGAATCAGAGGCCAAGGCCAGCAGGTCTGCCACCTGACTAAACCACCCTGCGACAATCTGACAGAGAGACTGGACAATAGGCCCACTGATTAACCAAACCACCCTGTTATAAGGACGCACATTGGAAAAGAGCAACTGCCAGCAGAAAATGGCTATGCTGGTGAGCCAGCAGGAAATTCAGGTTTTCACAGTTAGGGATGATAAAGGTCTTCCTTATGATTATTCTGGGCATTTTAATCATTGTGCTGCACATGCCAAATTTATATGAGCTTTTGGGCATATGAAACATCTCCAGTCTCAGTAAACTATTTGTTTCTGGTAGAAAGAGAAATTTCACTAAGATTAGATCAGTCCCACCAGGTCAAAGTCTTAGGCCTTTTTTTCACTGATTAAAAAGGTGTGATTTTTCTATTCTTCTCCCCCACCCCACAGCTTGGGACAACTAACCTGTATGAGCTATTCAGATATAAAAAACACAATGAAGACCAGGCACTTTAGTTTTATTGTGAGGTAAAAAGCCCTCTACTCCTCCAGGGGTTGACCTCAATGAATTTACCTCATCGTAAAACTAAACTGCCTGGTTTTCATTCTGTGTGTCTCGTGGATTTTTTTACCTCAGGGTAACTAATACGAACCTTTTTTTAGAAGTGAAGACAAGGCCTTTGTAGGACCTATTGTGTGTGGGAGAGAGTGATTGATGCTCAGGCACTACAGACAGGTGGTCCATTGACAGTTCATGAGGATGAAAAGAAACCCACTTGTAAGCAGTCGTGATGGGCAAAAACACTGAGCAAGATTCTCTACTCAGCTAAAGCTGCTCTCAAGGGGCAGCTGAGGACACTCCCAAACAATGTGGGACAGGTCCATTTCCCTCTGAGTGCCATCCCTCACTATGCTTGCCTCCTCCTAAGGAAGCTGTCAAAAGCTGGCACAGCTGACTCTATGTAATCCCTACTGCCTCCACCGCTGTTGAGATGTCAGGGCCACTCAGGACCAAGTGGGTGTTTTCTGGACGTGAAAAGAGGCAGAGTTGAATCACAATGTGTTCCATCCAAGCATGGCCACTAAAACAGCCTCTAGGAGGCTTTTCTATCTATTCTATCTCAGAATGGCCCTGTGGCTTGCATCACCACCACCTTCAAAACCACCAGCACCAGAATTGGGGTAGGTGTAGAGGTAGTTTAGAGCCACTTTTGCCCTTTCCAGACCCTCTCCTTTGAGGATTGTGCACTGCAGTTAGGATCTAAACAAGGAATGACAGAATATCATGAAAGAGCCTCACATTTTTTCTTAAAGGATTTTTTTCTTTTCATTTTAACACTTCAAAACTTACCACACCGGTATCTACTTAGAATCAATACTGCTGAGAAACACACAACGTGTACCCTAGTTTTACCTTTACGTTGTAGTCACTACTGACCTACACCAACATACAGAAGGTCAGAATCAGGCCCTTAGCATACAGTGAGGGGTAAGATTTGCAGAAAAGGAAAGCAGATCATGCTTGAGTGCATTTGAGAAAACTGTTTTGTTTCTTGCCATGCCCATTTTTTCAGAATTCCTTTACATTTCCATCACTGAGGGAAACATGTAAAGCTGAATGCAGTTAACTAGTGATTGTGAAAAATAATCAATAAAATATAGGAAGGCAAAGCATCAATAACATAAACTTGTAATACTGGGCACAAATCTTTCTATGAAATATCTTTCTCTTCATTTAATTACCCTTTTAGAGCACTAGAACAGGCACGGCTCAAAGCATTCTCACATAAGAATTCAGTTCTGCAGCCTGTTCTAGCTGTTGCTTTCCACTGTTTCTAAGCTTCCTGCTGTTTTTGCTCTCCCTCAGAGCAGGCCTGAAAAACATTTTTCTCCATTTGGGTCCTTGCAGCAGCCCAACTTTAGAGCTCAGAGGAATGAAGAACTGATTATAAAGGTCACTGAACACTGCTATCCTGCAGACTAATGCTTAATGTTGGATAACTAAACAATTCAAATATTGGGCCTCACTCTGCTGCCCTGATGCATGAATAGTACCTAACTCAATGTGACCTTTCGCAGAATAGGGGACTTCTCCATATGAGCAAGTATGGTAAAATCAAGCCCTTAGTCCTCTCTCAAGTACATTGCAGAGATCTGTGGCATATACTGTATGGTTTGGGGCAATATTGTAGCTTTTAGCCACTGCTCTGCCTTGCAGAAAGTGCATGGGAGGAGCGCCGAGAGGCATTCTGTCTCTGAGAACTTTCCCAGTGTGTGAGTGGAGTACACGGACTACTACGCTTCTTTAAGGGTTACATTATGATACTGCTTCCATGGGAGGAACAGAGCCATTGCTCTGCCTACTTCTCACCCTTCTCCATTCCTTCCTGCTACCATCCAGCTGAGTTGCCCTTTGGTGGGAATATCTAGATAGCAACCCCAGGCCTCCCTTGAGCTCCCTTCTAACTGACCTTCACATAGACCATGCTAGTGGGGTGGGAAGCTCCTTACTCAGTCCTGTCCCCACTACATGGCCATGTAAGGGCCAGTCATGATCTCACCTTTTGTACACATACGTTGGCCTTTGCATTCCAAACATGCAACACGTGCAGAATATGGAATATATAGTCACACTGCTGCTACCAAGTGAACAGGTCAGTAGCCTCAGTTCAAGTCTTTGTCTTCCCAGCATTTTTGTTGCTTCCAGTGTAGGTGCGGGAGGAGAAAGCCCAACGCATGATGCCACTGTCCCCTATTCTATATCTTCAGTCTGGAAGACAGTAGCCCAGACATGTCTGGTGGGCTTTACTGAGTCACAGAGTTGAGCAATCCCCAATTGTGTGATGCTTGTGAAGCCCTCTTAAAGTTTTGTAAATCCCTTTTTACCGCTCCCCTGCTGATTAATGGTTACTTAATACCCTCCTAGGAGTGAATCACCACCTAGTAATAGAGTCTCTCAAACTTACAACATATTTCAGTAAACAAACATACAGCAAAATCTCATAACTTCACATACTCATGGAATATGTGCATAAAGTGTGTAGTTATATTTTTAAAAATGGATGATTCAGACAGGAGCTGATAGTAGCTTTGACAAGCTGTTAGATTTGGTGACATAGCAATTATTATGGGTTGTTACTGATGAAGTAAAAGTGGCCATCTCTGGCCTTGTCTACACTGGTAAGTTTCTGTGCAGTAAAGCAGCTTTCTGCGGTGTAACTCCCGAGGTGTACACACTGCCAAGCCACTTAGTGCGCAGAAACTGCACAGTTGCAGTGCTGTAAAAAAACACACCCTGACGAGAGGTGTACAGCTTTCTGCTCCAGGGCTACAGCGCCGTGGCGCCAGTGTAGACATCCTGGTCGATTACAGTGCTGCAATTGGCCTCCAGCAGTTGTTCCACAATGCCTGTTCTCGCCTCTCTGGTCATCAGTTTGAACTCTACTGCCCTGCCTTCAGGTGACCAACCGTGAGCCCCACCCCTTAAATTTCTTCGGAATTTTGAAAGTCCCCTTCCTGTTTGCTCGGTGACGTGTGCAGTGGTCTCAGCTCATCTTTCCAAGTGACCAGGTCTGCTCCACGCACCAGGTGATCCCCCACTTGGAGCAATGCCGAGCTGCTGTACCTCTTCAGCATTTGGGGAGAGGAGACTGTCCAGTCCCAGCTGCACTCCAGCTGTAGAAATTATGATACCTAAGGACAGATTTCACGATGCATGACAGAAAGGGGTTATGCCCGGGACACATTGCAATGCAGGGTCAAAGTAAAGGAGCTGCAGAACGCCTACCACAAAGTGCAGGAGGCAAACCGCCACTCCAGTGCTGCGCCCATGAGCTGCTGGTTCTACAAAGAGCTGGAAGTGATACTCGGTGGCAACCTCACCTCCACTGCAAAGACCATTGTGGATACTTCGGTGGCTCGTGTGCCAGCCGAGAGTGGACCGAGCCAGGAGGAGGAAATCTTAGACGAGGATGTGAAGGGGGACCCAGAGGCAGAGGACAACTCAGAGGTCAAAGATGCATGCAGTCAGGAGCTCTTCTCTACCCCGGAGGAGGCTAGCCAGTCACAGCTGTCAGAGCTTGGCAAAGTGTAAACAGGAGAGGAGGCCCCTGGTAAGTGGCTTTGAACCAGTTGTTGGGGGCAAGAGGGTTGCAGAAAGCAGGCTTGTGTCTGTATGATGTGTGTACAACCACATGCCTAGTCTGAGCGGCAGGACAGAGTGTTGATTGACTCCCTCACTTCATGGGAATCTGCCTCCGAGATCTCCACTAAACTCTCATGGAGATACTGAGCAATTCGCTGCCACAGGGTCTTTGGCAGAGATGTTTTGTTTCTTGCCCTATTAAGGATAACTTTAAGTTATTATAGTCCATTCATCCAATCCATACTTTTTTAACTTGCTGGCAAGAATACTGTGGGAGACCATATCAAAAGCTTTGCTAAAATCAAGATATATCATGTCCACTGTTTTCCCCATATCCACAGAGCCATTTATCTCATCATAGAAGGCAATCAGGTTGGTCAGGCATGACTTGCCCTTGGCAAATCCATGTTGACTGTTCCTGATCACCTTCCTCTCCTCCAAGTGCTTCAAAATGGTTTCCTTGAGGACCTGCTCCATGATTTTTCCAGGAACTGAGGTGAGGCTGACCGGTCTGTAGTTCCCTGGATTCTCCTTCTTTCCTTTTTTAAAGATGGGCACTATATTTGCCTTTTTTCAATCATCCAGGACCTCCCCTGATCGCCATGAGTTTTCAAAGATAATGGCCAATGGCTCTGCAAACACATCAGCCAATTCCCTCAGCACCCTTGAGGGTGCTGAGGGAATTGGATGCATTAGATCTGGACCCATGGACTTGTGCATGTCCAGCCTTTCTAAATAGTCCTTAACCTGTTCTTTCACCACTGAGGGCTGCTCACCTCCTCCCCATACTCTGTTTCCCTCCACAGCAGTGTGGGAGCTGACCTTGTCTGTGAAGACAGAGGCAAAAAAAGCGTTGAGTACTTCAGGTTTTTACACATCATCTGTGGTTGTCTCTCCCATTC
Source organism: Chelydra serpentina (assembly GCA_037349315.1). Classification (NCBI taxonomy): domain Eukaryota; kingdom Metazoa; phylum Chordata; order Testudines; family Chelydridae; genus Chelydra; species Chelydra serpentina. The sequence continues at coordinate 39,922,077 of JBAIAC010000042.1, forward strand.
ATTAAGGGTCCCACACTTTCCCTGACCTTTTTCTTGTTGCTAACATACCTGTAGAAACCTTCCTGTTACCCTTCACATCCTTGCTATCCGTAACTCCAGCTGTATTTTGGCCTTCCTGATTACACCCCTGCATGCTTGAGCAATATTTTTATTCTCCTCCCTAGTCATCTGACCATGTTTTCCACTTCTTGTAAGCTTCCTTTTTGTGTTTAAGCTCACCGAAGATTTCACCGTTAAGCCAAGCTGGTCGTCCACTTGCTATTCTTTCTGCACATCAGGATGGTGTGTTCCTGCGCCCTCAATAAGGCTTCTTTAAAATACATCCAGGTTTCCTGGACTCCTCTCTCCCTCATATTAGCTTCCCAGGGGATCCTTCCCATCAGTGCCCTAAGGGAGTCAAAGTCTGCTTTTCTGAAGTCCAGGGTCCGTATTTTGCTACTCTCCTTTCTTCCTTTTGTGAGGATCTGAACTCAACCATCATCATGGTCACTGCTGCCCAGGTTGCCACCCACTTCTACTTCCCCTACCAATTCTCCCCTGTTTGTAAGCAGCAGGTCAAGAGGAGAACAGCCCCTGGTTGGTTCCTCCAGTAGTTGCAATGGCTGGTTCCTCCAACGGCAAGGCAGCTCTCATTTTCATGTCCTTGCACCACAGGGCTGGGGCGAGCTCATCACACAGTCCCATGAATGTGGCTTTCCTCATCTGAAAGTTCTGCAGCCACTGCTCATCATCCCAGATGTTCATGACAATGTGATCCCACCACTCAGTGCTTGTTTCCCAAGCCCAAAAGTGGCATTCTACTGTGGTCAGCACCACCGTGAATGCCACAAGCAATCTCATGTCATAGCTACTACATGTCGCACTCCTCTTGCCTTTGTAGTTTAAGGAATAACTCCACTGCCACTCAGGGTTTTGGTGGCAGCAGAAGTTGCTGATGAATATGTTGAGTCAAGGACTCGGGAGGGCTGCAGACCTCAGGGGAAGGGTAATCCCTTTGTTCCCCAGGTTAAAAGGGATGAAAGGTTTATTCTTAAACCCCAACTTTGTTAAAAAACCTCAAGGAAATCTAGATTTTTAGAACCTCTTATCCTACGGGAAAACAGAAAATCTGCCATCACTGTGGAGCTCCTGGCTGTATAAAACCAAATTGCCCCAAACTTAATGACCCCACATTCTGCATCCCCAACCCTCACCATAAGTGAAAATGCTACCACCATGACTGCTGATGCTACCACCTTGATCCCAGAGGAAATTGCGGAGTAGGAAAGTGACCTCATAAACTATATTAGAACTGAATCTTGGGATGGTAGTGAAGAATTTATTAAGAGTGTGAGAGTAAATGGCATTGAATGTACTGGGTGGAGGGACACTGCCTCTCAAGTCACTTTGATTAAGAAAAGTTTTGTGAGGGAAGAAGACAAACTACCTGGCAAAAGTCTGAATATTTTTGCTCTGGATGAATTTTCTGTGACTGTTCCTCCAGCTAAAGTACACGTTGAGTGGGAAGATTTTGTGATATTGTGGTTGGCATTAGGAATTTGCTACCTTAGGTAATAACATTTTAGCAATGTCTAAGCATACTAATGTTATAACCAGGTCACGGGGAAACACCTGCTTTGTCTGTGGTCAGCAAAGAAGGCTGTGAAGGGAAGCAAAATCCCCTCAAGCCTTTGTCTGTTGAGAATAGCAGTTTCCTGCTGAGAAGGAATTGTAAAGTTCTTCTGTTGTGCCAGAATCAGCTCTGGGCTTAAGTGAAGCACAAAATGAATTTGTGTCTGCTCAGCAAACTCATCCTACTTTGGAACATGAGAGATGTGCAGCACAGAATGTTACACCAGCTGGGGAAGGAAAGGGTAGATTTTTTTTTCTTTTTATGCAAGAAGGTTTGTTGTATTGAGAAGCCCCTGTGGGAAAGAAGAGGCATCTGGGGGAGATTTACAAGCAAGTAGTTGTGCCTGAGGCATATAGGAGAGAATTGGCCCAAATAGCCCATTCACAGGATAGCTGGGAGTGGAAAAAACCTGAGACAGGTTGAAGCAGAATTCTATTGGCCTCCTATGTTTGAAACAGTAAAAAATTATTGCAAAAGTGGTGATTTACATCAGAAGCATTTGCCAGAGTACCTGTGCAAATGGTGCATATCAATAGATGAAAAGCCTACCATTAAAGGGAGATAGCAGTAAACATGATATGTTGTGCTGATGAGGAAATTTCTCCACTAATTCAGTCAAAGAGAGCAGGGGAGAAACTCCTCTGGAAAGCATTGAGTTTGGGGAGGGATCAGTTCTAACACAAAGGCGGGAAATGCTGGCCCTTTTAAAGCACAACATGGAGGTATTTTCCAATTTGCCAGGTTTGACTAATAAGATTGTACACTCCATTCAAACCACCGGGCTCTGTCCCTGCTCCTAGCAGAGCATACTGGGCCAAAGGGGAAATGCAGAAGCAGATCCAGGAGGAGGCTGAAAGCATGCTGAAAATGGGGCTAATCACTAAGTCAAAAAGCCTTTGGGTGTCTCCTATTGTGATGGTACCTAAAAAGGACAAAACCATGAGATTTTGTGTAGATTACAGGAAGCTAAATGCTATCACCCAGCCTGATCCTTACTCCATATCCCAAGTAGAGGACTTACTGGACCTATTGGGGGTGTGTTCAAAATTCAAAAGCACACTGGATTTGGCTCGTGAGTACTGGCAAATTCCCTTAGATGCTGATGTCCAGAAAAAATCTTCTCTTATAGTGACATCTGAATTACATGAAGTTAAGGTTATGGCTTTTGGATTAATATAAACTCGGGGCAACCTTTCAGTGACTTGTTAATGAGGTGCTGCAGAGGTTACAAACATTTGCCAGAGCCTATGTAGATGACTTGGCTATTTTCAGTAACTCCTGGCAAGACCACTTTAACCATGTGGGAATTGTGTTACTAAGGCAGAGGGAAGCCAAGTTCACTGTCAAGGTTTCCAAATGCAAGACGGGGGCTGCAGGTCTGTCCTACCTAGGTCACAGGGTGGGCAGTGGGTTGGTTTGCCCCAACCCTTTAAAGGTAGAGGCCATTAGGTAGGATATGGCCTTCCCCTAGAACAAAGAAGCAGGTCCAATATTTATAAGTCTGACCAACTATTGCCGTCATTTTGAAAAGGGGTTTAGTGGCCCCCAAAACAGACCTTACAAAAAAGGGAAAACCAGAACAAGTGGTATGAACAAAGAAAGGTTTCCAGAGCATAAAATACTATTTGAACCTGTTTTTAGTCAGCTCTAATTTCAGCAAACCATTTGTGCTGTGTACTGACGCTTCAAATTTTTGATTGGACGCAGTACTGATGCAAGATGGAGTTGGAGGTACGAGGCACCCCATTGCCTACTTAAGCAAAAAACTGACCCCCACTGAACAAAATTATGCTGTGATTGAGAAAGTGTTTTATGCCATTGTCTGGGCTGTTAAGCAACTTAAACCTTATTTGTATAACAAATTTACTGTTTAAAATTATTATGCCTCCTTGACATAGCTGCACCGAGCTAAAGGAACCAATTCTAGATTACTTTGTTGAAGTCTAGCCCTTCAGGAATTTGACATGGATGTAATTCATACCAAGGTAAAGGAAAATGTGGTGGCTGATGCCTTGTCAAGAATGGGGGAACCCTGATGTCAGGTGTACGCTGTATCTAGACCAAAATTAAAGATTTGAGAGTCTACTTTTAAGGTAATCCAATAATGTTTGTCTATTATCTTTCAGAAAGTGGGAGGTCAGAACTCTCAGCCACAAAGCTGGTTTTATGTAGCTTCTTCATGGCAAACCCCAAGAGGCATGGATGGTGATTTCTTCTTCGTTTGTTATTGCATCATGCTATTTAACTAGCAAGAAGAGGCAATATCAGAGACGTCCAGGTTTATTTTCCTTCTAAATGATGTCCTTCTTCCTGAAGATTCTCTTGTGATCTAGTGTCACACTTTATTCTGCTTGATATAAATAATTGCACTAGGTTAATATGCTTAATGCTAGTGAGCCATTGGACCTCATCCAAAAAATCTGTCATCAAAGCACACTTCCACTGATGAATTAATTAGTAAAACACAAATCTCCTTTTATGTGGGATATATGGCACCATTATTCCAAAACAGTGTCAGTGGCTAAGCAGTTTCTCTATGATTATTCAGCTTATGAATTTCAGAATATGACATGGGAACAAGGATAATGCTAATGAGCAATCTGGCACCAATCCTCAAGTCCTACAGAGCAGAGATCAGCATGGGACTCAAAGGAAAAAGAGGGCAAGGGTGGTTGTTCGCCAAGCATCCCATGTTCATGAGAGCAGGTAGAGTCACATTTGAAACCTATTTCTCCTTTTAAAGTGTGTACTCTCATTCATCAGGAGCAAAGTTAGACAGAGCACATAGGGATGGTGACTAGGAATAGCAGATCTGGATGTATTTGTGGATATTACATGTATTATGGTCACATAATACTAGCGACCCATTGTGTAAAGTTCTTGAGTTGTTCATAGACAGAACCTTAATGGATAGAATTACAGCTGGGAAAAACGATGTTGTTTCCTTTCCATTGGGTTCAATTCATTTTTTTTTCCTGTTCAAAAGTACCCAACATTTTAAAACTGAAATTCATGGCATTTAAAGTAAGAAGGGACCGTTTTGACATCTAGTCTGACCTTCTTCATAAAACAAGCCAAAGAACCTCACCTAGTAATTTCTGCATCTAGCCAATAACTTCTGTTTGAGCTAGAGCATATTTTTTTAGAAAGAAATCAGGTCTTGATTTAAAGAATTCAAGCAATGGAGAATCTACCATATCCCTCGGTGAATTGTTGCAATATTTGATTATCCCTATTGTTAATACTATCTTCATTCCCATTATTTTCATTGTATTGTATTAATTTAGTCAAAACCACCACGTTTTTCTTGGTTTTTATCATCCACAACAGCTCTGACCAGCCTTCAACAGGAAGCGAGGAGAAGAGCCACAAAGGGGTTGGGGAGTGAGGGATCACGGGTCCCTAGGCAGTCCTCAAATTGCAGCCACTACCTGGCAGCTTGCTGGTACCAGCAGGGAGCATCAGCTGGTAGATGCTAGCTAGCTCACAAGAGACACCACCCATGAAGCTCATAATTTGAGGAGACGTCCAGCCTCTCTGGCTCAGATTCACTATTTGTGCCAGAAGAAGGCACAGGAAGTTGTCTAAGCAACTAGGTAAATTCCTGGCTGGCTGCTACATTGGACCCTGTTTTCTTGCCTGGATTTCTACCTTCCAGTTCTGTTCTCTTCCTGGTTCCTGCATCCTGCCCTCCTCATTTGTTCCAGATCTGTGCCCCATCCTTGGTCTTGACCCCTGACTCCAGTGGGAGACTCCTGGCTCCCAACTCCTACTTTGACCACTGCTGTTGACCACTGGGTCTGACCACCTACATCGCAGTCCACAACATGGGGTAAGAAGACTTGAGTCACAAGTCTTATTCCTTACACGTAACAGGCCTTGACCTTTCCTCTTACCTTTTGCCATTTTCTGAGTAGGCAGGATTAGTTGCCTGCTAACTGTTAGAGCTGAGAAACAAACATATGCTGGGATCCCAGGCTGGCTAGGTCTAAATCTAACCAGATAAAACTCACCTATTTTCCTGTATGGGCCTGGTGTGAAGCTCCACAAAGTTTGCTTAATAGTTAGTACAAGTTCAATAGGCCTTTTGTTGAACCTCAGCAAAATCCACTTTCACAATGAAAAGCAGAAGTTTCTTTACCAAAGTTTTGCACAGCCCTGTGCAGTATATAATCTGATGGGGTTGCTTGTGGATTTATTCATGTAAATCTCCATCAATCAAATTTAAAAATTACCTTTAAATATTTATCAGGTTCTACTGAATTATTTAGTTAGTTATTTTGATTTGTAAACAATGCATTCAATCAATAAAACTCATTTCAATGGGCACCTTTATTGACCATTAAAATTTTCATTCTCGTCTAAAATACTAATAGATATCACGCAGTGACATTGTAGACGAGAAGAAAATAGACAGGTTTTATATACTGCTTTCCAAAGTGATGAGTTAAGGATTAGAGGCCCTTTTCCTTGTTTACTGGTATGTAAATCAGGTGTACCACAGATTACTTCTATGGAATTAAGTCACTGTGTACTGCTGAAAGTGAGATCAGAATTAGGCCTTAAAAGTGTGGTGACTATGTAAGCAAAACTCAGCAGTCATTATGTACTCAACAATAGCTCACACATTAGCTGGTGACATTAGAAACTGCTTTTATTGAGAGAAAGAACGTTGGCCAGAGTTGTGGTGCTGTCACCAGTCCATTTAGAAAATAGCAATTGGATCTTTGTCTTTCAACTGACAAGCACCACAGATGAGCGGACAGGGCCTTAAAGTATGCATGCAATTAATTGTGTGGCAGAGCCAAGGAAACTGCAGGGCATATCATCGTCAGTAATAAAGCACTTATGCAAAACTGAATAGCTTTAAAACACTTTACAAACAATGCATTAATCCTCACAAAGGGCCAGACTGTGAAACCCCTACTCCCCAAAGTGAACAATTATTCCCACAATGAGTCATTTTACCTCCAATAGGACTACTTTGGGGCATGAAAGTAAAAGGTTCCCAGTCGGGCCTCAAACCTTTGTGATAAAGTATGTCTTATCTCTGTTTTACCAATGGGGAAACTGGGACAGAGAAGTTAAGGGCTGGTATTTTTAATGTACTATAGAGGTCAAAGGTGCATTTGCACTTATATTTTCACATATAGTTAACATAACTGAATATGCTCATTGGGTATTTACATGTTCAAAGGGTTTGTAAACACTTAAATCCCAATGTGCAAATATAAGTATATGTTTTGTGCATACTATTGTGGTAATTAGATATGCTAATATACAGAGCTCCCCTTAGCATTTTTGAGCAGTCTGTGAAATCATATTTTTGTTGTTCATCTCCAAATGTAACCCCTGCCTGTCCACCATCATCATATTGCTATGTATGAAACTAGACTAAGAATTATGCGGGGAATCAGTGAGATGATTATTTGGGGATAGATACCAAAGTTAACTGATCCATCCTAAAGACAGTGTGCATGTGCATGGAATCCTTAGGTCCCCCTCTTCCTCCTGATGAAAAAGTGGAGACAAGCTACTGTTCTTTCAGACCTTGTAATTGGCATATATCAATTTAATCTGGTTTGCATTTTCCAGATTATCTTTGCAAAGAAATGGTGAGACCCAGAATTTCTGAACTTGGATGCCTAAAGTTAGGCTCCTAAACCAATGTTTAGGCACCTGAATAAATTGTCGACTACCATTGCTATTGACTTCAGTGCATTTCTAGCTTCCCCAGATCACGCTGACTGTCATAAATGAATGGGTGGTTTCTTCAGTAAACTTTGTCTTGTCTCAACAAAGAGCTTGGCACCCCTCTAGTACTATATGGCAATGTAAACACTGGATATGAACCCAAATCCTGTTATGCAACAGGAACCTATGACACCCAGGGGCAGAAGGCATACATAGTCTGCTAACACCTATTCTGTACTGCCAACAAAAAACAAACAATCTAATCATGCTTTTAAGAGATACTTGTAAGTTAAATATATGGTAGTGCATCCACATTTTAGCAAAATGCATTGATTGCTGATTTGTATTAAGCTGTCTGTATATATCAGCTAAAGTAAGGTGAAAGAAATCAACTAATGGAAACTGTTTTAAAGTTTATTCGTCGTGCACTTTTAAGGAAGAACAACTGCATATTAAATGTTTTTTTCACAGTGAGCAGTTTTTTTTGCTTTGGAGGAGACATTAAACTGGCCATAGTAGACCATCCCAGAGGGATTTCCTTTTTCCAGGTGCTGTGGGGCCTGCTTTGTTGGTCCACTGGCTTATTCACACTAAAGTACTATGAAGCTCAAACGGTCTTTTAATTATTCATTTTCCAGCCCATATGTTGACTTATGGTAACCTTTTCATTGTTCCAGTCCCCTGTCTGCTCAGAGAAGCTGGGACGGATTGACTCTCTGTAGGGATACCTTTCGGCCCTCCTTTTGTTCAAGAAGTATTTGTATAAGTGGGGTGATATGAGTGAAACTGGAGAAGTTAAGAAATTTAACTGTTTGCCTTCCATTCCTTTTAAAAATGTGTTCTGAGAGTTAGTTGTAAACATTCCCTGAGATAATTATACCTAGTGTGAAAAGGGGATGGAATATTCATCTTACAAAGGGGAATGCTTTGAAAAGAATATTTTGCTGAGTGTATAAATTGAGGGGATAGTACCCATTAACAATAGGTCTGTTTGTAATGAAGAAGAATATGTATATGGATTCAAAGGGTTTGTTTTGACAGACCACGATGTCTTTAAGTGCTTTTCTAATATTCCCATGTATTGAATGAACCTGATGTTCATTAATTGACTTCTAGCTTTTGGGTTTTCAGTTTGCTTTCAAGTTAATTAATGTATTTAGGAGCTGGGGTTTACATTTAAATGTAAATGTGTTGAAAGTGTAGCAAGTAGAACATCACCCAGTTATTCCTAGTGTGTAAACAGAGGCATATTAGAGAATGGATACAGTACATGGTAGAAAATCCAAGTAAAAGGTGTCTCAGACGAATTCATTTGGGGATGCATTAATCAATGTGAAGCAGTACAGTGAACAAGTCAGTTGAAAGAGTTATATTGATGAAAATTAACCTAAGTGAGAGTTTCTCTGAAGTTTCATCTTGATTAGCCAATTCATTACTCTGAGGCTTTTCAGCTGGTAGCTAATTGGGTATGGCTGGTCACGGCATATCCTGAGAAATGCTTTGTACAATATTGACATGTCTTCAGAGCTAGCATAGGACCAAAAGTTGCCAAAAGGCTTCTCAAATAAGTCTGCCAATGTTGATAAGCTTCCATAGAAAGGGATTACATATTAAATATAGTACTGAGTGACAAAATTAAATTGCCATACAGGATACACAGTGCAGAAAAATGGGAAAGGAGTCAGAGCTTGTGCGTGATGCTGATACACAAGTTTATGTGGATGTTATTGCTGAGTACACTCTCATAGCCTCTTTCCAACAAGGGGAAGAAATAGGAACACCAAAGACAGACTGTGCACACTCTGACCAACAGAGACGTCATCATGGGTTTTTTAGCCTTTTTTTCTTGGCTTTCTCATTTTGAGATTTAACTCGGGATGGGAAACAGGTTAATGAAGAACTCATCTTAGTAAAGAGAGTGTCAACATCTAAACATAAAGAATCTGGGGGCATGGGGTTAAGGGACAGTGACCTTTAGTGTGAAATACACTTTCAACAACAAAAAGGGTTAAAGTGCTTGCTAGCCATGATGTCCTGGGTTTGTGTGAAGGGAGGTTTTGAAAAGTATTCCTAAAATTAATGAATGGATCCTAACTCTGGGATCTAGCATGTCAAACCATTTATCTTTTGTTCTGACAATGCCTGTACGTATTTTGATTAATTGTATAGATGGTAAGAGCATAAGACATGCGCACTTATCTGTTGCCTAAACTCTTGCCGTCTATACACTACATTTCCTCATTATAGAAAAGGAAAATAATTGCTTATTTGATTTGTGTGCACTACTGCACTAACTTATTTTTTCATATATCTAATATATATAAAAAAATAAAACTAGAGCAGTGGCACAAACATTTTACGAATCAAATAAGCAATTATTTTCTTTTGTTATAATGAAGACAATAAGCCTGAAAATCAGATTTTTGAATATTTAAAATAAGGGATAAGGGATTTGGTTCAAACTGTCATGTTAAGTTGGGTAGAGGAAGAAGGGTTTGTTTATTCATTCACATTTTCCGGGGGGTTAAATGATACTGAGTAGTGAAAGCATAAGGTTTGGTGATGACATTTTTGCTGCATCAGTTGATTCCATTAATCTTTGAATGGTAGCACAGGTGGCCGTGAGAGGATACCCCCCAGCCAGCATGCTCATTAGGCTTTTGATGCAAGTGCAGGAGCATCAGCTTCAGAACACAATAAACTGTTCCTGGTTATCCTCTTGAAATTGTTTCCCTTGTGAGGAGATTTCATTGTCATGATTCAGCTATAGTGACAGATGAAGTCCCTAGGAATGCAAGCATATTAAAGGTCTACAGTTTCAAAAGTGAACAGTAATTTTGGGTGTTCCTGTTTTTCGGTGCTTGATTTCAGACATCATAAAAGAGGCCAGACTTTTTTCAGTGTATAGGTGTTCAGATCTCTTTAATGTGTCTCAATCTGAGCCTCCAAAATTACTAGTCACTTTTGAAAATGTAGGCTTCTGTGTCCTGTGCACAAATCCCAAATGACAGTGTTCACTTAACCGCACCATATTAAATGTTCCCTATGTAGTATGTCAACTCTTCATTTATTTTTTTCAATTGTGTAAACTTAGCACTGGTGAAAAGTGCCACACAACCCTGGCTTGAAGTGGTTTCCTTCATATAAAGGGTTTACAGTTTGAGTCAATAGCTCTCAGCACCCCCACTATACAAATTGTTCCAGCACCCCTCTCCACCCTTCCTTTGGCCTTGGCCTTGGCCTTCAGACTGTCAGCAGCTAAGAACATAAGAGTTTCCATGCCAGATGAGGCCAATGATTTATCTTATCTGGTAGCCTGTGTCCAAGAGAGGTTGGTACCAGATGCTTTAGGGAAAGGTGTAAGAAAGAGTTGGACAATAACGTGCCAGCGGGGAAATCTATTCTTTCTAAGCCCAATCTCTTATGTTTGATCTCCTAAAGCAAGAGGACTGATAATACTTGATAATTTTTTGCCCCAACTAGAGTGAGCGTGGATATTACTTTTATACATATACATGTCTACTTTTTTGAAACCTGCTATGTTCTTTGTCTGCATTGGATAAAGTTGAACAAACACTGCAAAAAAGATATATATTTTTAAATAAACCCTGTAAATACATTTTAATGTCATATACATCCCCATGCTTTTTGCAGATAGGACCACACTCATACATGTGACTACTACACTATATAAAAATGATGGCAGTGAGTGGTGACAGGAAATGGAGATCAGTCATTCTGTCACTGAACTTAGCAGTATTACTCCATTGTAGGATGGGGATAGAACACAATATACCAGTTCTGCCCCCAGAAGCAGTTCCTGGGACAATGTTTCAACTCAGGGAGAGATATAGTGAGCTGCAGAGCACTTTTGCAAATAAGATTAGGCACAAATAAACACAATGCAACTACTTGATGTCTGACAAGAGAAAATTTGAATATTAAAAATCTATCTGCTTACCAGTCAGTATAAAGAGGTTTATATCTCCCATGGTAAGGGAGGAATCCAAGTATATTAAAATGAAGGGTTCAAATAAGCAACAAAATGATAGGACTTCAAGGTGGAAAAAATGGATGGTTTTAAAATTTCCTAAAATCCCAAAGTCTTATCTCCTCCTTCTTTCTCTATCTTCCTGAAGTCCTCCCAACTTCCCCACTCAAACTCCTGGTGAGCTGAGCAGGCTGCCACCTTTCTGATAATGTTAGTTCATCTAACTAGGGAACAGAACACAATATTATTTGTTAGTCAAGTCCAGAGAAGTTGGTGAGGATCTTTTAGGTATTTTGGGCCAGGCCATTGACCGCTGAAAATTGGCTTGAGACCACAGAACTCATTTCATAAAGGTTAGCAAACAACCAAGCTCAGGCACTTCTAATTTAGCCTGAATTTGAATCCCAATCTTAAAGGTGAAAGGCTGTACAGTCCATTAGCAGTCTCCTGAGCCATCCAGTCCTCCTAAATGTCCACTCTATTGCCACTGTCATGAAGGTTGTTTCTTATTACAGCATCTCACAAAGACTCTGATTGTTGTTCCATTTTCTGGAGAAATACATTGGTTTGCAAAGTGTTTGCTTAAATGTTGGAACATTGTTTCTTAATGGAGAGTTTAATTATGAAATATTGTGAAAAGGATATATATGGTGAGTAAATTAGTAAGAAGATATTTTTCACCTTCCTAATTTTTACAAAGAAAAGGCATTTATATTTCCTGTTAACAGGGCCTGAGAAACTTTCCTGGTGCAAGTCCTGCAACCCTTACTCACATGAGTAGCCCCAATGGGACTCTGTCTCAATGTAACTACTCATGTAAATAAGGAATAACCCTGGAACTCAGGCTTACAGAACTGGACTCCAAGGCTAGTAGCCAGAGACCGATATGAAAGATGGGAGCTCCACCAGTTAAGTTCAGGGGCAGTGCTCTGGTGAAAAATTCTAATTTCTGGAACAAACACACACAATTTGAATTTCTGGAACAAACACACACACACAATCACTCCTTACAGACCACTTTAAGCACTGGCTGTACACACCACCTTCCCCCTGCCCACAACTCTCTTTCTCACTTCTCAAGGATGTAAAAGGGGGCAGAACCTGGCCATGTCTCCTGGCTTCTTGGGAAAAGGAGATCTCTCCCCAGCATCTTTGCATCTCTCTACACCCGGTGTTTGTCTCTTGGCTGTGAGATGCCACTCTCCTCAGCTCAGAGAGTGCAATTCTGCTTGCTTCTTGCACAGTGTGTAAGGGGGCAGATGTCTCTTTGCAATAACCCCACTCCATGCCACTCCAGGGTGCACCCACAATATGGAAAAATCCATCTGTTTTCCTTCTGATCAGACCTGCCAAGTAGGTGAAGCTGTGCAATTAGATGTGCTCTTTAAATGCTGATTATACAAATATACAGTAAATGCCACTGTATGGCATCTTGCTTATTATCACCTCCTCTGAAATGTCTAAAGTTCATTTGCAAATTCCTTCTCAGAAGAGCCATAGGTTAGTTAACTGATATTAAGAGATACAACATTCTCGCCTACAGGAAACTCTAGTAATCAAACTATTAAACATAGTCTCTGATCATTATTATCGGGTAGCAGTTAGTTAGCATTATGCTAGACATTGTACAAACACAGGGGCAGAATGTGACCCTGGCTGCATTTCTGTGTAGAGGAATCAGTGAATATAAGGAGCCACTTCACTCCCCTTCATAGGTTACTTGTATCATGAGTGGTAATGCAGTGGGGAAAGGAGATGCTACTGGACTGCTAAGCCCTGTCCTGAACAGGTGTGTAATGAGTGGGAGAGCGGGTGTAGTAGTGGGCTGAGATTTAGCTCCACCCCTACCACACTACCTTATACAGCTGAGACAAGCAACAGGAGGAGGTGAGCTGTGCCAGGAAAAGAGTTCATGTAGTTTACTTCTTTTCTGGAGTATGAGAGAAGCTGGGGTTAAAGTGTGACTAAACCTGTTTTGTTTGGGGGGCATTGCAACTGTGCACTCAGGACTGATTATCAGGTAGGGGCCAGATTTCTAAAGGTATGACTCAGTGAACTGTCACATGAGGGTGGGGGAGAGAAAACCAATCCCCAAGCAGCTGATTTCAATTAGCCAGTCCTCACAGAGCCTGCTGGGAATGAGAGGTGTCTGAACCTAAATAAGCCAGATCCACCTCCTTTCAAAGGGAGAGAACAAGATGAGTAGCACTCAAGAAAACTGGGAGCCCTAAGAAGTGTGGAGGGGGATAGCTCCAGAAAGAGGATGGAGAAGAGCTCATTGTCTTGGGATGAAGGTACTGAGTTTAAGGAGGGTGGGACATCAACTGGGGCCTGCTTCTCTTGAAAACTGTGGACTTACCTGAGAGGCATGATAATTTGTGGAGAAACGAGACTAAAGACTTTGGGTGTAGATGACCATAAACTAAAAATTGATACCCTTTTATAAGTATACTACCTTTCTTATTTCTACTTTTAGAATCCTAGAATATGAGGGTTGGAAGGGACCTTAGGAGGTCATCTAGTCCAACCCCCTGCTCAATGCAGGACCAATTACCAATGTTTGCCCCAGATCCCTAAATGGCCCCCTTGAGGATTGAACTCACAACCCTGGGTTTAGCAGGCCAATGCTCAAACCACTGAGCTATCCCTCCCCCTTCCTCCTATCTTCTTTTTTTTTTCCTACAGTGGTCAGGTCGTCCTGTCCCACCAGACAATAGCTTGATGACTGTGCCTAAAGGTACAGAGAGACACCTAGTGCTATTTTCAAAAGTGCCTAGGCACCTAATGATACTCTTGAAAATTCCACTAAATGCCTATCTGCATTTTTAGGCATCTAAAAATCTATCCCCTGGGCTTTTTCCCAAAGATTCTCAATCTAGATAGATGAGAGACAAATAACTTGAATGCAAAATGGTAAAAGTACAAAGCTTGCCACATGTTTGTGGGGAGGAAGTGATTTATTTTCTATTTCTACCTTGATTATTGTTTTGCAATCAAATACAGCATCTCTGTTGCTTTCCTATTGGTTTGGCTTTGTTTGTTTGGTACACTAAAGAAAACACTGCTATGATTAATGTTACGATGGGCACTCTGACTCTGAAACCCAAGTGGACCTATCAAGGAATGATTTCAAGCGGGTTTTCATTGCTGCACCATTATCAGCTTTTCTGAGAGCATCCTGATGTCACTAGATGCATCTTCACCAAGTCTCTCCAGTGGAAAAACAAGGGGGGAGAATAGGGTCTAAAAACATCCTGACTATTCACGTCAGGCTTCATAAAGGGTGCCTGTGCTGTTTGTACTTCAGCAATTAAAATAATTAGTTGAAAACCTTTTTTTTTTTTCCCCTTTGTCAGCTGTATACACTCAGGATTGTTTACAAGCAGGTGCTCAGTGTTTCCCGACAGCAAATGGTGGGAGAGAGATACAGACATCTTTATTTCATTCTAGGATTTTTACTTACTACATTAAAATCAGAAGGTTGACTCATTTATCATGCACAATGATTCCCATGGCCATCTTCTCAGAAACCACTTGGATGAGAATGGGGCAACATTCTCTCTTGTCTTGCTGCTAAGTCTCCAGTTTTGGAGACTTCGCTTTTAGGATTTCTCATAAAAAGCTGAAGGAGCCACAAAAATACACTTTACCACAACCATTACTGCATAAAATAAACCCTTCTACACTGGAATGTCCTGATTTTACTATTCAACTTTGGCCTTTAGTAAAACAGCATTAGTGTTACTGCCTAGCTCCAATTAGCATGATCATTTATTTGTATTGTAATGCTTAGAGGCCTCAGTGAAGGAGTGGGGCCACATGGTGCTAAGCACTTCACACACATGAAATATAAACAGTCCCTGACCCCCAAATTGCCCCACACATTTGATAACACACACTCTCGTTCCCTTGTGTTGAATTATGCTGCTTGATGTTGCCATGCCTATTCTGTATCTATAATTAAGCATGGGAAAAGCTGCTGAATGTTGTCTGGTTTAGCTCTGCACACAGCCAATTAATTCACAGTTATGGCTCTCATGCCTTCCTGTGCTCACACCATTGCAGCCATGCCACTGCAGAAGGTGTTGTGCTGTAACATATGGTATGGAAGAACAGTGTTTTCTTTTATTCCTGCAGTACCTCTGCATGAAAGGCTAGGAAATAGAGAGAACCTGTAAACATAAGCTTCCTGCCTTTCACAGAATGCCTGTAAGGCTATTTCGCCACTTTGGTTTGGGGCAGATTCTGATCCCAGTAGCATACTTGGTAGCATTCCACCCTGCAAGTAGTCCCATTATAAGGATCGCATTATCTGGTCTTTTGTGTCTAATCTCATTTGGGAGAGGAGCAAGGGCTGTACAAAAGAAATACCGAGGAAAATTGTCTGAGATAATGTATGGCACCTTATTATGAACAACATTATTCTCCCATTGAGAATGCAATGGCTTCAATTTCAAAGAAGTGTGTGACATCTGGACAGATTCTATATGTTTTATTGGTGTAAATACAAAATAACGCCACTGTTAGTACACTTATTCCAGATTTACATCAGTATAATGAGTTCAGAATCAGACCCCTCATGTGATGGGGTGCAACCTGGGACTGCCTTCCAAACCCACCAACCTGGGCTGCCTCTCACACTGTGATGCTGATGTCAAGATACAAACCTCTGATGGGCACTGCACTTACACAGACATCCAAAGGCAGGGACACACCAAACTGAGTTATATGAATGATCTCGAAGCCACTCATGAATAATCAATAGGGAAGCTCCAGCCAACTCCTCTGAGTGCCCCAGCCTTGCACCCCAGAACTGTACTGTCTTGCACTGGTCAGAAGCCTGGCCAGTGTAAGCTCATTACCTAGTTTGCCACTTTTTCAAAGGAAAGTGGACATGCACCAGCCTTTGTAATGTGAACTGAGATTTCCCAAGCACTTCAATCAAAACACAGTTTTTAGATAAAATATAAAGCATATTTATTAACTACAGAAAGATAGATTTTAAGTGATTATAAGTAGCAAGCACAGAGATCAAAGTTGGTTACTTTAGAACTTAGACTGTGAATTTATTTTTATTTCTTCAAACTAAAGAGAATTTGAATCAAGCAGTGTCTCACCCTGACAGATGGCACAAGCAGGTTACAGTTCCTCAATACACAGACTGGGACTCTTTTTCCAGCCTGGTACCAGTTCAAAGTCTCTTTCTTCCAGAGGAGAGTGAAACCGAGTGATGATGTCTCTTCCCCTCTTTCATATTTTCTTCCAGCTTGCTTGAAAGGTCTTTGTTGTGACATGGGGATCAGGCAGTTTCCATTGGTGAAGCCATCTCTATTGCATACATGGCTTCTCTGAGAAGTCTCTGGGATGGCCATTGGGAGAGTGGATTTCCTTTAATGGGCCATCAGCACATGCCTGGCTGCTCCTTTGTTGCAATTGAAAGGTTGGCCGTGGGCATCTCACAACATATTTAGGTAGCACATATATAGTAACACTTCATAAGTTCACATATATTGATAGCACATAAAATCCACCAGGATATTAATGTTTAACAGATAAAGACTTTAAAAATGATACCTCATAAGGCATATTTTGTACAAAACATCATAATTATATGACAGTGGTGAATATGGGGGTTCCAGGGTGCTACTTTGAAGTACAGTGTGTCACACCTAGTGTTTAATCTACATATTAATATTTTAGCCATATTTTGAAATGTAATTAAACAAGCAAATGTGCAAATGGAGACAAAACACAAGAACATAAAAGTAGAATGTTCCAAATCTTTCCTCAAAATCTGCTTATTGAAGCAGCATATACAATAATAATGGCTTCAGAGGCGTTGGACAATGTTGATTATATGCTGTTTGCAACAGAATGTGACATGCCCTCACATGGGTTTATGAAGGAAAGAGCCTCTTCAACACCTCCATGAATCCACATGAGCTGGCCATAGTTGCAATCCCTAGGGGACTGCTCCTTCAGTGTGTCCCAGGGACTGCCTGGCACCCCACAGGGGGCAATAAAGGGAGGAGAAAGAGGTGTACCAGACCACTTGGGACAATGCGGCAACACATTGTTCTCTCTTTGTGCCGCAAGCAAAATGCTACAATTTCACCATTTCCATGTTAAAGTGTAGACCATTTTATGTATATATTATATACACAAATTACAAGAGCACTATTAATTATTGCAATATCAAGCACTCAAAATTTAGGGAATGCTAAATATTATAATATTTAAATCCACTGTCTACAACCCACTTCCATTATCTCCTCAACTCTTTACTTCCATGGGGCCTAATTCTGCCACCCTTACTCAAGGATGAGTAATGTCTTGCTCCCTAATTGGTACCATTCAGTAAGGGTGGCAGAATTAGGCCACCTGTAAATAGGTGAATTATAAGTCCTCCTGGAAGGAATTATGGATACATATAGCAGATTTTTGTACTACAATTAGTGTATATTTTGGACTAATAGCTTGTACTCTACACTCAGGCCCTGATCCTGTGATTCATTGAATGTGGCTGAACAGCTTTGCCCATGGGCAGTGAATTGCAGTATCAAGGCCTCAGATAGCTCCTCTCAAGAAAGTTGCTCAAGGTGTTTTCCAGCCCCTTTAGAAGCATAAGCTTTTATTT
Source organism: Chelydra serpentina (assembly GCA_037349315.1). Classification (NCBI taxonomy): domain Eukaryota; kingdom Metazoa; phylum Chordata; order Testudines; family Chelydridae; genus Chelydra; species Chelydra serpentina. The sequence goes on from JBAIAC010000042.1 coordinate 39,940,011, forward strand.
CTATATTTCACACAATGTGCAGTTGACCAGTTGCCAAAACTATAAGTGGGTTCAGAAAAGAATTAGATAAGTTCTTGGAGGATAAGGTCCTTCAATGGCTATTAGCCAAGTTGGTCAGGGACACAACACCATGATCTGTATGTCCCTAAACCTCTCACTCAATAATTACCCTATTCTGTTCATTTCCTCTGAAGTATCTGACACTGGCCATTGTTAGAAGACAGGACACTGGGCTAGATGGACCATTGGTCTGACCCAGGGGTAGGCAACCTGTGGCATGCATGCCAAAGGCGGCACGCGAGCAGATTTTCAGTGGCACTCTCACTGTCCAGGTCCTGGCCACCAGCCCAGGGGGCTCTGCATTTTAATTTAACTTTAAATGAAGTTTCTTAAACATTTTAGAAACCTTATTTACTTTACATATAACAATAGTTTAGTTATATATATTATAGACTTATAGAAAGAGACCTTCTAAAAACGTTAAAATGTATTACTGGCACGCGAAAACTTAAATTAGAGTGAATAAATGAAGACTCGGCACACCGCTTCTGAAAGATTGCCGACCCCTGGCCTGACCCAATATGGCTGTTCTTATTTCAGACTCTAAATCACATAATGTTTAATCGGCACACACACACACAGCCAATCTAAACTACATTTAACAAAAAAATTTAAAACTTACTGCAGAGAAGTTTCAACCAGATTCCAGCTTTACAGATGAGTCCATAACATTGAAAAAATACAGTTTAGGGGAATGAAAAGACAAAGCTTATTCTCTTTCCCCTGCCAGCCCATCATCCTGTGCAAGGATGAATTTGTCCATGCTACATTTCCTAAACATGCCATCAGATGGCATTGCAAAGTGTGTGTGTGTGTGTTTGGGGGGGAGGGATCATGGGTTTTAGATGAAAATCCAACAGATGCAACAACAAAAGAGGGAGCAAGCAAGACCTACTGCTACAAGGTTAAACTTTCATTTAAAAAACTCATTATCAGTTGTCCTTTACTGTCCTGCTCCCCTTCATTGTGTGAGTTGTTTTGGAGCATGGCAGGCTTCCAGAGCCATTTTTCAGAAGCTTTGCAGCAGATGTGATAATTACAAGATACACCATCAAAGGATTTTGGCATTTATCTGTTTTCCGTAATTTCATTTTTTACTACCTTTCCTTTAAAGACAGCAAGATATAGACTGAGGCCATAAACTGTCAGATTCTGTATCTTATGAGGCTACCAATATCCTGAAATGCAAGATGATTTAAATTTCCAATCAAATGGACAGAAATGAGAAATTCAGCACAATTCCAGTGGCAGTAGTAATGGCTCCCAAGTGGATTTTTCTCCCCCTAATCTTTATAAATCCAGTATTAATACAAAATTATAGTTTGTAGAAGATTTTCACAGTCCAAAATTAGATCAGGTTAATAAGAATTGGACTCTAAATCATGGATTGTAAATTGTTTTAATTTGCCTTTTTGTTTGGTGAATATAGGTACCAAAGGAGTCAGGCTATATGGAATGATAATACAATAATTCTTGTTGTCATGAAACAAGATGATTATGACACATAACAAGAATTAAAATAAAAATAAGGTGGAAAATAGCTGTTTTGCTTTGAGATTATTATTATTATTTGAGGATTATTCCAGGAGTGGGTGGGTGAGATTTTGTGGCCTGCATTGTGCAGGAGGACAGACTAGATGATCATAATGGTCCCTTCTGACCTTAAAGTCTATGAGTCTATGAGATCACATTTTTTTTGTATCTAAAGATATAAATATTAATAAATTAGAAAGGAATGAGATTGAAAACTAGAGTAGGCACTCAGTGGACAAAATAGCAGATGTTGCTATTGTCTTCTGATAAAAAGGAGGATCTTGAATTAAGGCTGTGAGCAGCCCCACCCCCACTCGCTATTTCATGTGTACACAAACACACACACAGAGTTCACCAAGGAAGCTGCTGGGCATAAGCCAAATCAAGCAAATCGATCATTGGTCATAGTTAAGAGTGCTGAATATAACCTGCAAAGGGGGAAGTAGAGTTAAGGACATATGGTGATGTTTCACTGTGCTTGCTATTGTCTTGACATGAAAGGGAACTCTGCAGGAGGATTTGCAATGCCCATCAAACATGCAAAAGGGAGCTTTCAGCTAAGCAGTTCTGATAGCATTCAGTGGCTAACAGGCATGGAAAAGTGAAGGCCACCTGGGATCACAGGATAATTAAATGCAATCCTGGTTGGGTTGGCGGCGAGGGGGTGGGGGAGTTGTCTTGTTTTTCTTTTATCCCCCCACTGTGGGAAAACATGAGCCCTAACCCCTGGAAAACACACAAATTGCAGCTATTCTCCTCTCCTTAATTACTGTGTCTGGTTAACTTTTTATTTGCAAGTATAGGGGCTTTTATAGCATTTTCACATCTCTGTGCAAGGTGTGGTAGCATAATTAAAACCCAGGGGTGAAAGTGAGAGAGATGGTCGGGGGAGGAGAGAGGAAGACACTCCCCAACATGAGCTGCTGTAACCACTCACTCTGGTGGTCCTTGTCCAATTAATTATATTACATTAAAGCTGTATTAGCAATGTAAAACATTCAGGTGTCAAGAAGGCACAGAATCATCTGGCCATAGAAGATGATTGTACCATTCCACATTCTGGGACAGAACACAACTGAACTGTCTGGACAAAAGGGACAGGGGATTCAAGCTGCCCTGCAATTAATTACTTTCCCAACGTTCAGCTTGGTGCATGAAGGTTTTTTGGACTCTGTAAACTTTACAAGCTCCTCCTTATTGAGTTGAGAACTATTTTTTTAATGAGCTGCTCACAAATAGTAGTCAACATACTTTTTTATGGGCTAGAGTTGACATGGAAAATGAGCTTCTCAACACACAAATTCAGAGTACTTGCCTTGGCAACTGCCTCCTTTTAAACAAGCCATACAGCTGATGCCCTTATGCTTACATAAAACTTTTACTGTTTGTTACAAGGCATTTTTATGGGGGTAGAAATTTTGATTATTTAACTATTGTACTTTCAAACTGATTCCATTTGGTTCACTCTTAATGTAGAGATTTCAGGCTTTTGGAAGTTCTGGCTTACAAAAAGACTCACTTATTTTTAAAAATAATACTTAATAAATCTATAATAATAATCCTTACCACTGATAGCATCATCTTTTCCTTTTAAGAGCACTTTTCAAACATTCATCAATCCCTGTTATTGGACCCTGTTCTGTTGGTGAGAGACAAATTTTTGAGATTACACCGAGCTGCTCTTCACAAACCTGAAGAAGAGCTCTATGTAAGATCAAAAGCTTGTTTCTCCCTCTCTCTCTCTCCAAAAGTAGTTGGTCCAATAAAAGCTATTACCTCACCCACCTTATTTCTCTAATAGTCTGGAAGCAACCTGGCTACAACAACACTGAATACATTAATTAATCCCTGTCTGACAGGGATTAATTAATTATTATCCCGATTTTACAGATTAAGGAACTGAGGTAGAACACTTAGTAAGACTATATTATTTTACCTTAGCTATTAAAAATCTCTCTCTTCTCTCATATTTCCACTGACCAGCATGTGGTGAATTGCTTCTAGTGGCGTTTTCACACATGCAAGCAAGCGTGACCATATGACTCCCATCCCCCGACACTTTTACTGGCTTCTCATTGATTGCAGGATCCAATTTCATATATCCCTTCTTAATTTAAAGGGTGGGGAGAATTCCCAGTCCTTCTCTACTTCCCTTCCACATCCCACTATAGGTTTACCGTTGGCTTCCTCTCTGTCACTATGTAATCTGGCCACTGGCAGGGCATGAGCCTTTGCTTCTGCATTCCTCATCTGAGAATCCCTTTATTATTTTTATTATTAAGAAGAATTTATTTGTATTCCAGAAGCACGTAGGGACCCCAACCATTGATTGTAACCCGATTTAGCTAGGCACTAAACAAATGTCCGTGCCACAAGGAGCTCACAATCTAAGTACATCTCAACCTCATTAACCCCAAGGAATGTTGACATACAGACTAAAGGTATATTTTTAAACTGATTTAGTTAAGCCAGTGCAAGTTTGTATGTAGACACTATTATTTGAGTTTGTGTGGTTTAAATTAACATAAATTAAGGTCTGAGTTTTTTTGATCAAGGGGGTCACTTTTAAATTGACTCCTGTACTAATTAAGATCATCCAAAATAAACTATTCTTAAACTGAAATAGGTGTTTACACACAAACTAGTGCCAGATTAATTAAATCAGTTTAATTTAGGAATTGTCATACTGGTCCACACTCAAATGCCATCGAGTCTGGTATCTTGTTTCTGACAGTAGCCAGCACTAGATCTATCAGGAGGGTGTAGAACCTCAAAGCAGGCAGCTGTGTGATAACTATAACTAAGACTATGGGTTTGTCTACACTGGCACTTTACAGCATTGCAACTTTCTCACTCGGGTGTGAAAAAACACCCTCTCTGAGCGCAGCAAGTTTCAGCGCTGTAAAGTGCCAGTGTAGACTGTGCACCAGCAATGGGAGCAGCGTGTCCAGCGCTGGTAGCTACGCCCCTCGTGGAGGTGGGTTTTTTAGAGCGCTGGGAGAGCTCTCTCCCAGTGCTCTGCCACGACTACACAAGCCATGTTAAAGCACTGCCATGGCAGTTTCCAGTGTAGACGAGCCCTAAAACAGGGTTCAAAAAAGAACTAGATACGTTTATGGAGGATAGGTTTATCAATGGCTGATGGGCAGGGATGGTGTCTCTAGCCTTTGTTTGCCATCAGCTGGGAATGGGTGACAGGGAATGGATCACTTCACTGCTCTACAGCCAAAATGCTTCTGAAATAAATGTAGTCAAACTTTACTAATTTTGAGTCACTGAGAACGAAAATGATGCTTAAAATTGTTGATTGGCTCTAGTTTTCAAGACATGCTATTGGGTCAGTATATACGACCCTTGACTTGGGAATGGCGGCGGATAAGTGAGTTATAAAGGGAAGGGATCTCAATTTAAACCAGAAATGACTAAAATACATCTTTGACTGGATCTATGAATAAATCTATGACTGGGTTTGGACAGTACTTGCTTTTTAGGCAAAACAATGAATGATGCAATCTGAAGCTGGTATTGCATCATACAGGATATGAATTGCATCATGTTATTCCTAGAAGTCATGGATGATGCAATCCTAACGAAGCTTACATCACTCTGCTGAACAAATTGCCCTATATCAGCTCTAGAAATCATACAGTGTCGTGCTCTCTTATTTGTCAGTGTTTGATTTTGCAAAGGGACACATTTCTGTTTAGCCAAAGTGAGCAGAGATGCCTCGTACTTGTGTGAACAGTGCAGATAACTTCTGCTATGTTTGTGGTGAAGTGACTTTTGCATCACAAAAGCGCAGTATAACCACTATGGTTAAGAGAGCCTATCACCTTTCTTTTGGCTGCAAAATTGGAGATCAGGACAAGAGGTGGGCCCCACACATATGCTGCAACACTTGTGCAACAAATCTTCGCCAGTGGTTGACCAGGAAAAGGAAATCTATGCCTTTTGCAGTGCCAATGATTTGGAGAGAGCCAACAGATCATACCAGCAATTGTTACTTCTGCATGGTGCCTCCAGTTGGGAAAGGTGTGTCAAAGAAGAAAAAGTGGACTGTGCATTATCCAAAAATTCCATCAGCTATACGCCCAGTACCCCACGGAGAAGGACTGCCGGTTCCTGATGCACCAGAATCATTCTCACTTGAGTCAGATGAGGAAGAGGATGAAACTTCTGGTCCTGAACCACCAATGTCACAGGACCCACATTTTCTCCCATCCTCCTCCTCTGAACCACACCTCATAACACAAGGTGAACTGAATAACTTGTCAGGGATTTGGAACTACCCAAGAGTAAGGCAGAGCTTTTGGGCTCCAGACTACAGCAGTGGAATCTCCTGGCAGTTGATGGTAGGGTTTCCATGTTCCGTGACTGTCAAAAGGATCTTGTCCCATTCTTTTTCATGGAAGGTGATCTTGTAGCCTGCAACAACATCGATGGTGTGATGGCAGCCCTCAACATCGTTCACGATCCAGATGAGTGGAGACTGTTCATTGATTCATCGAAGACGAGTCTTAAAGCTGTTTTACTGCATAATGGCAATGTTTTGCCATCAATTCCAGTTGGTCATGCAGTCCATATGAAGGAAACCTATGACAACATGAAACAACTTTTGATGTGCATAAACTATGAGCAACATCAGTGGCAGCTTTGTGGCGATTTGAAGGTTGTTGCTCTCTTGCTTGGTCTGCAGACTGGATACACAAAGTACTGCTGTTTTCTCTGCGAATGGGATAGTCGTGCAAGAGATTCCCACTACATCAAGAAAGATTGGCCACTCCGACAGTCATTGGAGCCTGGGAGGAAAAGTGTTCAGCATCCACCACTTGTTGAATCAAGGAAGATTTTGTTACCACCCTTACACATCAAGCTGGGTCTGATGAAGAACTTTGTCAAGGCCATTGACAAAACACAAGCAGCTTTCAAGTACCTCAGTGGAAAATTTCCAAGGTTAAGTGACGCTAAGATAAAGGAAGGTGTCTGTTGGTCCTCAGATTCGTGAACTTCTTTGAGATGATGCATTTGACCATGCACTGTGTGGCAAGGAAAAAAAGGCATGGAAAGCCTTCCAGTTAGTGGCAATAAATTTTCTCGGAAACAACAAGGCAGACAACTACAGGTGGTTGGTGGAAAACCTCCTCAAGACATACAAAAGCCTTGGTTGCAACATGTCACTAAAGATACATTTTTTGCACTCTCATCTAGATTTTTTTCCCACCGAACTGCGGAGCAGTGAGCGACGAGCATGGCGAGCGATTTCACCAGGACATAGCATTTCTCCATTGTTGCAATCTGGGCAAATGGAGCCCATCAATGCTTGCAGACTATTGCTGGACAGTGACAAGAGATGCTCCATTTAATGAATAGAAGAGACAAGCCAAGAAGCGCCGAGTAGATGCTGAATAGGACTAAACTATGTACATAATAGTGTTTTGCCTTTTGTTTCATAATAAATTTTATTTATATAACCCCTTTGCTGATTTTTAAAGTGTTACTATTTCACCTGTCCTGTTTATGTATCATGTAAAGCAACCATAAACACATGAAAAGACCTAGGTTTACAATTTATGATTAAAACTCTACTATCTACACAATATACATAGACATAAAATGTAAAAACTTAAATATCTTAGAAACAGTAGCCAATCAGTTGTTTTAATTGTCATATTTGAATTCAGCACATCAAAATACATACTAAATAGCACATTTTATCTCTGAAGCAGACGACTTCTCAAAAATTGTAGACCAGTGTTACCTGTTCTGTTCATTCCCTCTGGGGCACCTGGCATTGGCCACTGTCAGATGACAGAATTCTAGGCTAAATGGTCTGACCCAGTATGGCCGTTCTTTTGTTCTTAACCTGCCACTCACAAATTTGCATGTAGACAAGGTCTTAGCTAAAACTAAGATTTGAAAGTCTCTTTCCACCTTTGCCTATAACTCTTCATTTCTCTCCCCCTTTGGTTATATTTATCTCTCTAATTGATTTATTGAATTTATAATCATTTGAGGGATATAATTCATAGGAACAACACTTGACAAAGTAAAGCTGTATTTCACTGTAATGTTTTGTGCAAATAGGGCCTGACCCAAAGCCCATGAAGTCAATTGGAAGATTCCTATTGATTTCAATAAGCTCTGACTAAGGCACTTCATGGAGAATAATGGGGTGGGTGTTTTTTTCTTAAGGGGGGTTTACTTGGGGGGGGTAACATGTTACCATGTTATTTCAGGTATCAGTAATGCCCTATTGCTCATCAACATCTTTTATTTAGTGTAACAAATGTCATGTAGGAACAGATGACTTGTGGCAGCAGTACTCTGATGCCTTTTAGAATACAAACAATGCAGACATTTCCTCATTGAGCCACCCCAAAGGCATGCCATTACACCCTGTACTACACAGTACCTCATGAAGTGACAGGAATATGAGGTCAAAAAGTCTGTCTGTCCCATGCAGTTCACTAGGCTGATTAGGTTAAGGTGGGCTGGCTTCTAAAGCCACCAGTACACAAAGGAGACTGCCTTTCTGCATGAGATCAGCAAGACTTGAACCCACAACATCCAGGATTGTACCCAAGTACCTGAACCACTCAGCTGCCACACCTCCTATGAATGTGAGGTAAGGGACCATAAATTATTGGCAGGCTGCAATGTTACAACACAGTGTACAGTAAAGATAATGCATTTTATAATCATGTATTTATTTTATTGTTGAAGCAAGTATTTGATCCTCGCTCAGCTAGTGAACCTTCAATAAGTAGTATCCCCTTTGGCAGTCTCAGACAAAGGCACAGCATTCTTGGCAAGCAAGACATTTTCAGCCGCTCATGAATTATAAACTGCTATGCTCGCCACACACACGGCACATTCTAGTCTTAAATCCTTCCTGCAATCCAAAGCACATGGCATAGGCTGTGTGGGCCATACAGTTGCATGAAGTGACAAGGCCATTGTTTGGACCACAGTGAATGAATGAAAAACTGAGAAATCAGCCAAGAAACCTGTTTCTGCATCTTTCCCCTAATGTATTGTTAAATGCTGTGCCAGCTAGGGTGAGGGTAACACATTTTATTAGGAGTCAGAACTATGGTGTGGAGTGTTTCCAGGATGTCTTTCACATGCCCTTAGCACCAATCCATACCTTTCAAAATTAGGGTGATGTTGGATTAGTGTGTATACATAGGACTGTATTCGTTCTCCAGTGGACAGAAGTGGTTAATATTCAACAAGGAAGCTCTTTTTATTGTATATTGGCCTTTTCTAAAACAAACAGCTATTGACTGTGAAATTTATGGGGCTGACAACACTATATAGTTCTGAAATCCATATAAGTAGTGATAGCTGGTTGTTGCTGGGTGTGTTTCTTTTTGCTATTTACATCCTGACTTAGATTATAGCATACATTTAGTTGTGAAGACAGAATGAAACTCTATGGGCCCATTTTCAGTTTCCCTTTTTTCCCCAAGGTTTGATTTATAACCATTCAAATAGGAGATATATTCTAAAAAATGTATTAATGACTTAAACCCTGCTGTGGGCTTGATTTTTTTCAACAGGCTGAAATGAAGCTGGGGGGAGGGGGAGAGAGATCCTACTCGCCATATATGTCACTCCCTCACCCCATATGTTATAAATTAGATGACAATAAAGATGCACTGAAAATGTTTTCCACCATATCTTCTCTCTTTAAGACTCTTATGGGAAACAAGTCTGAGAGCATACCATTGAACATCAATGAATATGTGATATGGCATTATACAGGGGCGGCGCCAGCTTTTTTTGCCACCATAGGCGGTGGCGGCAGGAGAGGCCACCGCCAAAATGCTGCCAAAATCTCCGGCAGCCGAAGAGATCCCCAGCTGCCGAAGAAAAAGAAGACTTCTTCGGCCGCTGGGGAACTCAACAGCATTTCGGTGGCAGCCTCTCCAAGGGACCTGAAACGCTGCCCCCCAAATCCTGGTGCCCTAGGCGACCGCCTAGGGTCACCTAATGGTAGCGCCAGCCCTGGCATTATAGTACTATACACAGATGCCCCTACTCTTTAATTAGCCAGTAACTTTCATATCTGTAATTCCTATAAAATTGTCAATTTATTTGGGATTACTGTAGAATTCTATGTAAATTCTATGCAATCCTAATTTTGCAGAAGGTGGATAATACATGATTACAGACTACAATTAACCATATAATCTCTCTGGAGATACCCTCATGCCATTACAGAAGCCTACATTGTCACTAGCTCAGAGCAAAATAACTTCATGATGCCTCCTAGTGAACTTGAGGAGTGCACATTGGTATCAAACTTCTGAAGCTTTGATACTGCTGATGGGCACCAGATTTTCAAAGAAGCACAGAATTAGATTTTTTCAAGAGCTCAGCTTCTACGATCAAGCCCAGATTTTCAAAAGAGCTCAGCTATCAATGAGGCACCAAAAAAATTATCAGTTTTTCAAAAGCGCCCAGTAGCCATCAGTCCATTTGTGACATTTATAGTCACATTTTGGGGGAAAAAAACAGCCTCTGAGATGAACTCTTATGAAAATCTTGTCTCAATTTGGGTGTTCTGAGCTTTTTTGAAAATTCTGGACATGGAAAAATGCTTTCTCATAACTGAGAAAGCAGACAACACCACTTGGCAAATAAACACATTCAGGTGCCAATTTTCAAAAGGCCCAGCCTCCCTTTATGGGAGCAACTTGACCTTGCCTAATTTGAGCCCACTGTTTTCTCCCACAATTGAATTGTGAGAGGAATTTAGACCTGCACTTCAAATGCAAGAGCAAATTAGAGGAACTGCCCTTTGTCTACCTAATTAAAGGCATGGCTCAGGTACTGAGAGGTTGGAGTGTTCTGATAGCTGCTCAGTTTTGCAATGAACAATTGTCACACATTGTCACAGAGTGACTGGCCCCTTTAAAAGGTAGTGGGTCCAGCTCACTGTACCTCACTCAACTTTCATCACTCCAGGGAGGAGAGCTATCACAGCCACATGAAAGGTAGGCCAGGCCTGGTAATAAAGGAGCCCCTAGAAAGCTAACCAGGAGAGAGTGAGCAGATAGCTTGAAAGAGGGCTGTCTAGGGAGAAGGATAGAATTAAAAGGGACCAGCTCAGAGAAACTGATCCAGGGCTGCAGTCAGCCTGAGTTACCAGCACAGGCCAATGAAGCAGGTGGGGCTCTTGGTTAAGGGGAAGGGCATCTTCTTGGAGTATCACACAGACCCAGAAGGAGGGCTATGGGAGCCCTGAATCCAGGGAGGAACAAGGGCTGAATTTGAAGGGCAAAAGATTAATTGATATGGTGTAAGAGACTTTATAAACGAGAGACCTCACAGGAGGAATTCTGCTCTGGAAATGATTTTACAAAATCCAAATGGGGGAGTAGAGGACAATGCATCGGAAGGGCCACAACATCTCACAAGGAAGTGTCCTGAGGGACGGTTGCCTGTCACACCAAAAAAAAAAAAACTCTTTTGAAAATCTAACCTTGAGCATCACATTCTGGAAAAGGTTATGCTTTATTCCTGAATGATAGACTGAGGATATTGCACAGTGTTCAATTTATGAAATTAAGAGAGTAGGTTGAATGAAGAGCTTATAAAAGGGACTGAGTGTATCATACTGTTTGAAATACTTGGAAATCTGCCATTTGGCAAAAGCTGATCCATCCCAACTGCAAGAAACTTGTTATCCAGACATACTTTAACTCCAGAGACGTTTGTGATGGGTTCTCCCCAGGATGCCACCAGGAAGAACTGGGGTACTGCTGAGCCCTCTGACCTACCAGCCTGGGCTCCCTCTCTCACTCTGCTGCTGTGATGAGCTGCAGACCCGGTCTCAGTCTTACACTTCCACCAGCATTCACACAGGTAGAGAGACACCCAGCTGGACATCTCTACCTGTAGACAGTTGTCAGTCAGGCTCTCTGAGCAGCCTCTGCATGAACCAACAATAGAGAAGCTACAGCCAAAATCACCACCAGATTTCCAGCTTAGGACTAACAGCAGAAAGGTTAAAGCCAAGGAACTCTCAGCTCCCCAAGCATGCACCCTCTCTGGAGCATAAACCCAATATTATACTTTGTGATGTTCCCCTGGTGTTATCTGGACCAGTGATCTGCTAGGTCACTCCAGTCCTTGACTCTGGGAGTCAGCCTTACCCTGCTCTGCTGTGAGAACCCCCACTCCTAGGCTGTTCATGCACAGCCTCTAGCATGTAAGCTGCTCCTTGGATTGTGCAACCGAATGACACTAGCCAATATCTCCGGTCCCAGACACAACCCTAGGAACCTCTGTCTTGCAGTGTCCAGTTATGCCCGCTGGACACTGCAAGCTTATAGGACTCAGGGCCAGCTCCAGGCACCAGCTTTCCAAGCTGGTGTTTGGGGCGGCATGCAGCATGGGGTGGCAGTCTGTGTCCCATGGCAGCAATTCGGTGGCAGCTCCGCCGCTGTTCCCACTGCGGCGGCAATTCGGTGGTGACTGCTTGGGGTGGCAGAATTGGTAGAGCTGCTCCTGATAGGAGTTTGTAAATTTAACAAAGAAATTGATATGCACCAGGCTTTTTATCCCAAGGTGAGTCTCTGACATGCTTTAAACCAAATGCACTGCTTCAGATAGAATAAATAAATTTTAAAATCTATCTTTGTAGTTAAGTGATTTATAAGTCAACAAAACAAGTTGGATTTGGTCAAATGAAATAAAAGCAAAATGCATTCTAAGCTGATCGTAACACTTTCAATGCCCTTACAAACGTAGATGCTTCTCACCATAAGCTGTCTGGTTGCCCCTTCAGCCAGGATCTCCCCTTTGTTCAGCGCTTCAGTCACTTGGTGTTGTGTCTGGAGATGTAGGTGGAAGAGAGAGAGAGCATGGCAACATCTCGCCCTTTTATCATGTCCTTTTATTGTTGCCTAGGCCAGTATCCTTTGTTCCTGTGAGGCTGGGCTGGGTTTGTTCCATACATGCCCTGATGAGGTGTGAATTGCCCCTTATGTATATCGCCTCATAACTATATACATAAAATTACAACCTATAACATTACTATAACAACAATGCTCAGTGCATCATGAGCCTTCCGAAGACACCCGACATGACAAACTTTGCATTAGATACCACACAATCACATTATAAGGATGAACATAGGGGTGCTAGGTGTTCCCTTGAGGTACAGAATGTCACAATACTGTCTTGCACTGCACAGGAAACTGTACAACACAAGCTCCTAGAGTTCACCCCCCTCAATGTGGAGAGGAAGTGCAACCTCCCCTCTGAGCTAAGACTCCCACACACTTCACTCCAAACTCACTGGTTTAGATTAAAACATAAAATACATTTATTAACTACAAAAGATAGATTTTAAGTGATAGACAGATCAAAGCAGATTACCTAGCAAATAAACAAAAATGCAAACCAAGCTTAATATACTAGATAGAGTGAAAATCTGCTATTTCATATCCAATCTAACTGATGGTAAGGGCAGACTTGTAGATTGTTAAGGCACAAGCTGCATTAGCTTTACAGCTTGAGTTTCTCAGGTCTTCATACACAGGCTAGAAATCCCTTTAACCTGGGTCCAGAACTTCCCCCCAGTTCAGTCTTTATTCGTCAGGTGTTTCCAGGAGTCCTCTTGTCTGGGAGGTGAAGAACAACAGATGATGTCACTCCCTGCCTTATATAGCTTTACTATATGGCGGGAACCCTTTGTTTCAAAATTTGTTCCCAGACCACTTTGTGGGAAAATACTGACATTCCAAGATGGAGTGCAGAATCATGTGGCCTGGTCATGTGTCCTTGTAGAGTTATAGCAGCCATTGCTTACAGGCTGGTCAAAATGCTCACAGGAAGGTTAAGCTATTCCACAGTCCATTGTCTTTGCTGATGGGCCATCAGCTCCATCTGGCTTCTTCATTGTTGTACCTGAAAGGCTGGCTGTGGGTGTTTTCCAGAGTAAGACCATTTGAATTACAGATCCTAGTCAATATTCATAACTTCAGATACAAAAATGATACATGCATACAAATAGGAAAATCATGTTCAGCAAATCATAACTTTTCCAATGACACCTCACACAACCCATCTTGCATAAAATACATCATAATTATGCTATAATAATATCACTATGAAGAATATGGGGTGCAATGTCACAATGTTATCTTAACAAGGATAATTTAGTAGTAACTGAAGATAAACTCTATTAGAATCAGGGAAATTGCCCAGGGAAATTTCACCTTTTATTTGGTGGTAACATTTTAGCAAGGGGATGAGGACACGGATATGCACACACGCCGCTTCAGCATATCATTGCTTTAGGACTAGAGGATTAGTTAGGGTATGGAAAGGTTGAAAAAGAAATGCTGAAATAATCATCAGTGGAAGTCTTCATATCAAGACCCTTCTGATCAGCTAGTCTAGATGATTTAAGGGATATTAAGATCCTGCAACAAGGTAGGGAATGAACTAGTCTTTTAGAGGTCTCTTTGTATCCTAAATTATTCTATGGGCCTTATTCACTACTCTCTTAGTCTACTTTTGTGCCGGTGTAACCCTCTTGACTTCAGTCAGTGGAGTTACAGTAGCATGAAACGAGTTACTCAGTGGTGAATTAGGCCTTATGATTCTATGCTGCTTTTCAGTTCAGTTGTGGCTGCTAAATCATGCTATGGCTGACTTGTTGCTGATTTTACATAAACATTTATTTTTAATTGATTTCAACTATGTGTATCTTTAAAACAATGAAATAAGAGTGAGCATCTAGCAGCATAATGCAGTCTGTGAACCTCTGCTAATCAGGGTGACTGCTTATTTGGTATGTTTCTATTTTTACTGGTGTATGTAAATTAACAACTTTTTCAGATCCACTCTTTCTGTGAGGGGTACACAAAAGTGTAATGCTGTAATAATTACCTTGGTGGGAGGCTGTAAGATATAGCTCATGCAAATTGATTTAGCCAAAAAACTTTATGTAGAGCCTGAATGTCAGAGGTGCTGAGTACCCTCAAATCCAAGTGAAGTCAATGGGAACTGTGGTGTTCAGCACCTCTGAAAATCAGGCCAACAGTGTATATAAAAAGTATTTAATGCATATAAATGTGTGTATGTGTGTGTATATATATATATATATATATATATATATATATATATATATATATATATATATATATATATATTATCTTTCCCACCAATCTCCATATGTTCTCTCTCTTCTTAGACCCCAGTTCCACAATCTGATCCATACAGGCAGACCATTGTGCACAGACAGAGTTCCACGGAAGTCAAGGACCCACAGATGCAAAAGTCCATTCATGCAGCTCAGATTGCAGACTGGGGCCTTAGATTGTAAACTATTTGGGCCATGGATTGTGTCTTCTGGTGCGGGTGTACAGTACCATGTCCATTTTGAGCATTATCAACAAATAATGGGCCAGATCCTCAGCTAGTGCAAATTGGCATAGTTCATTGGCTTCAATGACACTACATTAGTTTATGCCAACATAGAATCTGGCTCACTCATAATAAATCTACTGTCACTATAAAAGGCATCATATAAACTTTAAGGTTCTCTGCAGCTTTAAAGTTTTAAGAGTGAAATGCAATGCAAAATAAGGTTTTTCCTTTTTCCTTTGTTATTTCTTAGCATATATAGAGGCCGGGCAAAGTATGGGTTTTTTAAAAAAAGCAAACATTTCTGTTTGCATTTTCCATGAGAAATATTTGATCTGTATTTCTCTCTCTGCTGGAGGTATTCTGGGAATCTCTTGGAACTGTCCATAGTGATGTCACATAACTGGCATGGTGGTGCTGTTTTTTGGATGAAAGGTAAAACAGAGGTCTTGAACACTTGTGGTTACTTAAAATCCCATGGCATTTTTGACAAAAGTAGAGGCTTTCATCCTAGTGCCATAGCCAAATTCCAGTTTGGATAATTATGTTCTCCAGTAAATTTCCCCCTGAAATCTTAATAGGCTATGGTGTTCTTCATTTCCTGTCCACAACTGAGGAACAGCATTGCTTTGGACCTGGTCCAAAACCCAGTCAATGGGAGTCAGAGCCGACCTTCCATGGGCTGGTGCATTTTGCCCCAGAGATGTCTACATTTAAGTGCTTCCTTCAGAAAGAAGAAATTTGTAAGGATCTTTGGGCTCTTCAATCATTGGATTTTAATTAGCACAAGTAGTTAGGGTCACAGTTTTATGACTCATACAAAAACAAACACTATTGTGTCAGCTGTAGGGGTTCTATGTTCTAGGCAAACTGGCAAATGCTAGATCAGATCCTTGGGGTCCTGCTCCCACCCATTTCACTGCTCCAGTAACACAACAGGGTCAGAAAGTCATCCTGCACAATCAAGCATTTTGCAGTAATCCCCATACAGCATATGCTGGTCATATAACCAGGAAGAACGGGATTGTAGCAGGAGCACCATTGCTCTCTGGCAAACCCCACCTGATGAGATCAGCCTTGAGGCTGGTAAAAATATGCTGGGTATGTGGACAGAGTAGAACCAGCTGCAAGTTCAGGGAACAGCACAATCACCTTTACAGCTTCCCTTCCTCAGCTGTGTCGAATCTGATTAGAAGCAGCTGAGAACTGAGCCCACAGTATGTAACACCTACAAACAGGAACTAAAGAATTAATAAATTAAAATAGCTATTGAACCTTTGGTTGACCCATCTGCTGTAGCCAGCCCTGATGCCTCCAACCACCATGAAAGCTTTTAACTAATGCCCCACACTGTACGGAAGAGAACTTCCCACTGAGTCATTACCACCACCACTTCCTGTGGCCAGTGTTTCTCCTAGAAGTTGGCCCTATCCAAACATTTACCTGGCCTGAGTCTGCCTGGGTTGAAACCTGACAACACTCAAGCTTGAGAGGTATGTCTAGCTGCAAGTATACAGAAGTATATTGTAAAATTAATTGCAAATCACTCAATGATGCATTGCTACTGGTTCTGTAATTTTTTTAAAAAATGAATGAGTGTGATGTAGATAGCTTTGTAATTGTTATGATTTTCTGCCATTTTGTGTTCAGCTCATACGCACCCAGTTGCAGAGAGGACACATACAAAGAGATTTTAGCCCAGATCCTCATCTGATATACAGTGGTGTAACTCCACTTGGTCCATCTTGTTTTGTTGTTCCTCTTTAAGAGAAGTGGCATTCGGACTGAAATTACATAGTAGCTCTTTGTGTCTGGAAAACCTAACAGCTAGAAGCAGATCTGCACAGATGACTTGAGTGAGAAGGGAGGGTAGAAGAGGCAAGACCTCTGTGCTCACCCTAAAGCAGGGATCTCAAACTCAAATCACTACGAGAGCCACATGAGAACTAGTAAATTGGCCCGAGGGCCGCATCACTGAAACCTTTTCATACAATGATACAAAAGTATGCTATATTATTCATTTTTTACTATTCTATTAAAAGTCAATATATTAACTTTTTAAAAACTATAATGCAAAGAGGGGTTTTAATAAAATATAAACACTCAGTAATGTTTGGAGCTTGGCTGCCAGTGGAGTCAGCGCCTATGGCGGGCCGCAGGAAATAACTCTGCGGGCTGCATGTGGCCCACGGGCCGTGTGTTTGAGACCCCTGCCCTAAAGAAAGCCCATTATTTCCTGAAATGGTATCATACTGTACAGGTATCAGTCCAAGCAACTGTGGAAAAATGTCCTAGTTAATAAAGCCCTAGGATATTAACCTACAATTTATTCCATATTATCCCAGATTAATTACATGATAACTCTTGCACTTTAAAATGAAATGGTACCATTTCAATGATATATAATTGTATATTATAATATACCTGAATTATGAAGGAGCCCTTTGTAATTCTCCTGACAGTAATGACACATCCCAGTCCTCTGACACATGGGTGCCCTAATTGAGGAAGAGGGTGAAGGGAGCCACTTTCCACCCCCACCAACCCTATCCAGGAACGTATCAGATTTACAGTCACACACTAGGGGGAGAGAATGGTTACTGCCTGGCTGGTGAACCCAGGTGCTTGAGAGGGTGTAGGATCAGCTCCCCTGCAGGCATGCTATAGTGTGCAGCAAACACCAGGCAGTTGCACACACTGATTATTTTTAAAGGTAAGCTGTACCTCAGCATGTTGACTGCCTTGTTTCCCCCTTGCCCTCCTAATTCCCATCCCCATGCTCAGTGACATATAGTGAGTGCTCTGCACAGGAAAGCTGGTTCTGAGGTCTAACAACTAGCCAGCACTGGTCCATTCCTCCCATCTCTGACTCCACATGGTAAAAGCTAAATTTTGCTCTTTTGTGAATGGGTGGGCTCCATAATTGGAAGTTGATTTTACTGCATGCAGGGCCTGAATCCAATCTCATTTTCCTCAGTTTTACCCAGTGTAACTCTTTTGACTCAGCTAAGTTCCTGCTGACTGAAGCATAAGTGTGCTAGAATAAGGTCCTCAGACTCAACACACCATATTCTCTATTGAGCATAATTCTGTTTATTATTTATAGCAGCAGACAACTTAACCCAGTAATTCTCCCAATCTACAGTCCACACCATCTCTTAATTATATACCGTAATAATACATAAAACTGCCACCTGCCAAAATATACCAAATCTAAATTAACACACAAAGATAGCCTAGCTAGCCTATTTGCATTTGGAAAACACATCCTACAGGAAGATTTAATCACCAAATACACTGAAACCACAGCTAAACAAAATAGCAATCAAATAGATATGAACCAGAAAAAAAAATAGCAGTCCATTTCACCAACAGAAACTCAGACAATAAATACTGTGTGTAACTGGAGAGCTTTCATTGTGTGATTATAAAATGCATCTTATTATTTCTGCTTGTACTCAGTGCTTGGTGAGACCACTTAGCTCTCCCTCCCCCATTCTTCTCATATTTATACAAAATGAGTCTTTTTGTTTGTTTGTTTTTGTTTTGTTTTGCATGTTACATTTACTAATTCATTTTATTTATGGAAAAAGAGAGAGCTCTTTCATTTCTACTAATTCTATAAACAAGTATGAAATGCTGCAAAGCCAGAAAGAAATCAAACCCTACCACTGAAAACAGCAGAAGAAAACATGCGTTTAGTAATCTTGATTTTTAATTTTCAGCTGATGTAATTATCAGTGCATAAAGGGTGACAATCTTATGTGAAGAACTTGGTACAGTTTTTCTCTTGCACTTTTCAGTAGAAGAATATAAAGAATATTCTTCCTTGTGTGAACACTGCAGTTTGGCCTGTAAGTGTGACTTCTAGGTAAACTTATGAGTGAAGTTCTGTTGGTTCAGTTTGCAGAGTGTCAGCGGAATTGTTTCTTCCCTTTCAATTCAGGCGGGTTTCAAACTAACCCAAAGTTTCAAGGCTAAATACTGTCACAGTGGCAACTTTCCATGAAACTATCACTCAGCCCAGATTCACTCAAACTTTCCAGAGGTTCATGAGATACTAGGCCCTGCGGCGTCCCTTTTGTCAGACAGAGGAATCAAAACTGCTCTTAGTGAGACTGAAGATTTCCCCCAGTCTCCCCCAACATAGTGGCAGTGTTGGATAGGGGTCAAAGCACAAATGGAATGTGTTTGTGCTCAAGGAGTCTCCACCAGCTTGATGGTCCTTGAGCGAATGATACAAGATGGCACAATTCAGAGCAACCCTGACATGACTGACATGACTCGCAGCTGCTTCCAATATTGGAGGGGACAGAAAGGTGTGGTAAGCCCTGTCTTACTGTCCCCATACTTCCCAATGTACTCTATAGATTCAACCCTAAAAGTTTGTAAACCTTAACAAACCTTTCAACAGGCCTGATCTGTGTTTCCAGTTTAGTAAACCTGAGCATTTATATAATGTTTCACATGTTCAAAGCACTCCACGAACAATGGGGCAGATTATGATGTGAGGCATATAGTGTAAATACGGAGTAAAGTTTTCTGAAACCAACAGAATTAGTGCAGTTTTACATTGGTCTAAATCTGGCCCATTAAAAGCTCTCTCCTTATTGTCTAAATCTGTATAAGATGGTGGCAAAATACGTAAGGGAATCTTGATGTTAGTTTCTCAATTCTCCTTACAAGTTTTTGTAATTTCCCTTTTGGCGCTTGCTCTCCTTTTAATTACATAAGTCTCAAAAATGCACTTTCAATGGCTAACCAAGATTTTGAGTAATTGAAATGAGTAGAGGATTTCTTGTTCTGACACACACACTAGCTAATTTTCCTTGGGTTTCCAAACTAAATATCAAATTCCAACTTCCTCCTGCCATCCACCCTGGGGCTTTTCTGGGGGCTTGGTGGGTTGTTGGTCCGTCTTTCCTCTCCCTCCTGCCCCCGCCAACTACAAAGCAGACATCTGGCAGCTCTCTGATGGCAAGGGCTGACATACACAGCTTATCATCGTGCTTTACCCATTTTTCTGGTGTAGATGGGCAGAGGCAGAGACATATTTCCAGATTCACAATCTTATTCAGATTCTCTGGATTTATATATGACGCTATTCCCTCACCCCAGCCTTTCTCACTAGGAAAGGCTACAGTAATATTTCTAATAGATATCTCTAGTAATTTAAGGCAACCTTCCCTGGGTTTCAAATCATGGGGATTCCTTCATTTGGGAGAAGTGCTTTTACCGTCTCTCTCATCTAGCAGAAGTATTGGAGGAGCTTCTCTCCCTGCCTGCAGAACCCCAAGAGGCAAAGGGTTTCTGAACTGAGACCCCTTATCTCTGCACTGCTACCTGGTCTCTGCTGCCACAGAGAGTACCGTTCTCCCAGAAGACATGTTGTCAGGAGCTCCCCAACCTGACTTGCCTCTGGGAAGAATCCTCAAGGAGGAAAACATGACACATAGGAGGAAGATTTTATCTGTAATAATCCATACCTCTTGTCCTTTAAGTACAGTAACTCCTCACTTAATGTTGTAGTTATGTTCCTGAAAAATATGACTTTAAGTGAAACAATGTTAAGCGAATCCAATTTCCTCATAAGAATTAATGTAAATGAGGGGGATAGGTTCCAGGGAAATTTTTTTCACCAGACAAAAGACACACACACACACACTCTCTAGAAGTTTTAAACAAACAATTTAATACAGGTACACAGCGATGATGATTGTGAAGCTGGGTTAAAGTGGTGAAGTCAGAGAGTGGGATATGCCTTACTGCTAAATGATGAACTAGCATTTGTCTGAGCCCTCCAGTGTTAACTCGTTGTTAATGTAGGCTCACTCTACAAGACAGCAGGCATGGAGGGAGGGGAGACAGCACAGCAGACAGAGACACACACCGTGTGTGTGTGAGAGAGAGATGTGCATTTCCCCTTTAAGTAGCTGACCCCAGTCTTAAGTACACTGCCTTGTTAATTAGATCAGCTTGCTGAGAGGCAGCTGCTGCCTGGAAGCTCCCTCCATCCTGAGCCTTGTCATGTGTCCCCCCTGCTCTATGGAAATGGGGTAAGCGGGGTGCAGGAGCAGGGGGAATAGAGACACCCTGACATTAGCCCCCCACTTTCCCCTTCCCCCTGTACAGCAAGCAGGAGTCTCTGGGAGCAGCTCCAAGGCAGAGGGCAGGAGCAAAAAGCACATGGCAGTGGGGGAGGGACAGCTGAACTGCCAGCAATTGATAGCCTGCTGGGCAGCTGCAGCACAGGGAATTTAGGGGAACAGGGAGCTGATAGGGGGGCTGCCAGTCCACCCTGATTCCAAGCCCCCACCAGTTGCACCAATGGACTGCTCTTCCTGCAAGAAGTGGACAAAGCAGGCAGCTGCCAAACGACGTTAGAAGGGAGCATTGCACAACTTTAAACGAGCATGTTCCTTAATTGATCAGCAACGTAAGAACGAAACAACATTAACGGGATGACTTTAAGTGAGGAGTTACTGTACTTGAGAGTTCACCATAGAGTCCTGCCTGGCCATGAAGTTTCATCCTCCTGTTTAATCACCATTAAGACGACTAGTATGATATTGCCTAGCACTAGATCAAAAAAAAAATTACTGATAAATGATTACACTCAAACAACTAGACTGTCATTTAATTATCTCCCTTTTATCCACATGTTCTACTTGCCTGTATTTTTTGCATAGATTGTGATTGTTTTTATTGTAAAATTATTACATGCTCTTTGAATATTTAATAACTTCACATTGCCTTACCTTTAACCTTCCATGACACACCCACTAAAGTCCTTTAGGAGTCATAGAAAAATAATCAGATTTTATTCCCATGAATGCTATGAAGTCTTCTACTCTTTCAGTACTAAAATATTTCAGCTTTCATGTTGACACATAACACAACTTTGTTGTCAAAATACTTCACTTTATTTATGAAATGGCTTGATTTCACATGATGTTCCCCATTCGCCTTACATGCTACATAGTCTTGAAATGATTTTGATATTTGGTTCTGCTTCTATTAATTTGTTTGTGTTGCTTATAGATTTGCTGATCACTTTCTTATCATGTTTACTTTGCTCTTATTGTTTTATACTCCAATTTAGTTAGTTTCCTGCTATTCACCTTCTTAATGCTTAAAAATAATTGGCAGTTCTGACTATGGATCTCAACCATCCCTACCTCTTTACCATAATGCCAGCCTAGAATAATGCCTTCAAACATTCTCTGAATAACACTGATAATTAACTCTCAAAACTGCATTTTTTCATATTCTGAACAAGCCATCATATTGTTTGGAGAATTCATATGAATGTGTCTCATAAAGCTTTAGTATTGCAGAGTATCTGAATTTATAAAGATGGGAATGAGGGTGGAAGAAAAATTAATGCTCTTTTAAAAATGAGATTCATCTGATTAAATCCAGGCTGGAAAGTTCTGAACTGAATTCTCAGAAGTGTGCAGTAGCAATGAGCGCAAAATGCTGAAGAGGTGCCGTTATCTCTGACTCAGTATTGGTTTGAGTGTGTCAGAGGCATTTAACACAGTTGATTATAGAATTCTCCTGGGAAGTCTAGAACATGTATGTGAGTAGAGAAATAATTTGCAGCTTCAATTTTTTTTTAGCTTCTGGATTGTTGGCGAGAATATTACTATTTCCTCAACAGTATTTATAGCTCACAATATTTTTTACCAGGGATTTGGAGCAATCAAATTTTTGAATTGCTCCACTCCGGCTGCACTCCAGCTCCAGGCACAAACCTACTGCTCCACACTCCACCTCCGGGCTCCGCTCCAAAGCCCTGTTTTTTATGATTTTTTTAAAATACTTTATTGCCCTGTCTTAACAGGTATAGTTGTGATAGATTTATGTTACCAATCTGCCTGGGACCTTAGTTGATCAGGCTAAGGCCACAGAATCAGGCTAAGGCCACAGGATCTGGTGTGCAGAGATGAAGGAGCACACCAAGTGACTAAGTTTTAAAGCTTTATTAATAAAATAATAAAATAAAGTAAAATAATAGCGGAGAGTGCTGGGGGCTCCCCACATCACTCAGGGGAAGAAAGACAGTGTTAGTGCCCATGCTCTAACCCACTTTCATACTCACACATGCACAACCTGAGGCTGGCCAAGCCTGGGTGTAATGTCAGAAGAAGAGGGGGAAGGGTGGACAAGAGTTCTGTCCTGTGCACAGGCCATTCAGGGTCCGCTGTTGGTCTCCAACCTGCTCTTGGGAGGTTTTTTAAGCCCTTGGTTCATCTGGGGGCGTTCCATTCAAGGACCTCTGTCCCCCGTGCTCTTTGTACCAGTCCGAAACAGCTTTCTGCGGCTTCCTCAGCTTTCCCAAAACACACTGGCTTCGGAGACAGTTGTTTTCCCATTTGCTGACCTTCACCGTCTCACTCGTATTCGCAGCCCCTGCAGTTCTGTTCCGCGACTCTTCTTTCTCACGGCTGGTCAGGGTTGGAAGCTCGGCCCCCGTCTTTCTTGGCAGGTAGCAGAGAATCTGTTGTGTGCAGTGGCCTTGGGCTGGAGTCAACCTCTTATCTTCGGGCCTAGCTGCCGTGTCAAAATAACCTTTTCCCTTCTCTTCTCTCCCACCCCCCCACCCCCCGCCTTCAGCCTCTCATACCCTGAAAAGAAATCTTTTACTCCACTCTCATATCTTTAACCCTTCCCAAGATCCTTTCCACTACATATAAAAGCCTTAGCAATATATAATGCTGGTGCTCTCCCCAGGGACCACCTGGGGGGGCAGTTATATTGTGACATAGTGCCAACAAAAAAATTTGCATGAATGTTCATGAAAAGCAAATTCAGAATAGGCTACAAACATGGCAAAAACTGAGTTCATTGAAAAAAGTCAAGCAGATATTCACAAAAACGTATCTGCAGTTATTTGCCTAGGTTTAATGGAGAGGAATTTTTTTATTGGCCTTCCCTTGTTTATTTCATATGCAGCTGGTCAGCACAAGTATGTGACCCTTGTATTTCTAAACACTCATTCTCTGAGCCTTCTCCCTGGTGAGAGGTATAATGATTCTGACATAGCTTTTACTGCAGAAAACTCTGAGCCTGTGAGATCTGAAAATAGCAGTGAGGATGTGTACTGTTCATTTAAAGCTGTAATGCAAAGCTAGTGAGGAAGAAGCTGGGGAAGAGTCTAAGCAGATACTGTGTGTACAGTAAAGCAGACAGAGCCTGAGTAAGAGCAATTACACTGCTTTTTGTTTCCTTATTCTAATAAAATTCCTTCTTCAGTGTTAGAAGGGAGTAGCTTTTGGTGATTCTGTAATACTATCACATGATGTAATCTCTACTGGACTAGCTGCTATCAGATTTGCTCAGATCCTGCAATGGAAGCTGCAGGATATCAGCATAAGTACAGAGTTATTATGGAAAGAATAGTGCTTTGCTAGTATAGAGTTATACTTATCCAAACCACCAATCTAATAAGAATATTGAAAAGGATTTGGGCTTGAATTGTTGATCAAAATTATTCTTATTTTTCCTGCTCCCTACATATAGGGTGACTAAATGGAGGTCCCCGATATAAACAATTTGTTGAAACTGATCAGATTCTTCCTTCTGCTGTTTAAAAAGAGGACAAAGTTGTGCTACAGACTGTTCTATCTGTCTGATTTGTCACTCTCAGAACACAGCTGGAATTTAGCCAATTCTATCATCACAGACTGATGTAGTGCACGTGTCTATGATCTCATAAAAAATAGACTATTGTACTGCTTTACTTTATGGCTTTCCTGAGAAAATGCTGCATAGCTTTCAACACTGGCAAATGCTCCTGTCACTTATCTTGAAGGAGCTGCATTGGCTCTTTGTCAAACATCAAATTGATTTTAAAATTGCTTTGATGACTTCTATAGTTGGGGAACAGTTTGGGGCCTATGTGTTCTCTGTATGCGTTTTGTCACAGTATGAGGTCATTGGGATCTGGTCTATTGCCAATGCCAAAAATAAAGGTTAAAGTCTTATAGCCCATATCCTTTTAGCTGCTGTGCACCTCAGATCTGGAGTACAAAGCTGGCTAAAGTATTTTTTTAAAGTCAATAAACTACATAAGACTAGCCATATTTGGTCAGACCAAAGGTCCAACCAGCCCAGTATCCTGTCTTCCGACAGTGGCCAATGCCAGGTGCCCCAGAGGGAATGAACAGAACGGGTAATCATCAAGTGATCCATTCCCTGACACCCATTCCCAGCTGGTGGCAAATAGAGGCTAGGGACACTATCCCTGCCAATCCTGGCTAATAGCCATTGATGGACCTATCCTCCATGAAATTATCTATTCTTTTTTGAACCCTGTTGTAGTCTTGGCCTTCACAACATCCTCTGGCAAGGGGTTCCACAGGTTGACTGTGCCTTGTATGAAAAAATATTTCCTTTTGTTTGTTTTAAATCTGCTGCCTATTAATTTCATTTGGTGCCTCCTAGTTCTTGTGATATAAGAAGGAGTAAATAACACTTCCTTATTTACTTCTCGACACCAGTCATGATTTTATAGACCTCTATCATATCGACCCATAGTCGTCTCTTTTCCAAGCTGAAAAGTCCCAGTCTTATTAATCTCTCTTCATATGGCAACCGTTCCATACCCCTAATCATTTTTGTTGCCCTTTTCTGAACATTTTCCAAGTCCAATATATCTTTTCTGAGAGGGGCGACCACATCTGCACACAGTATTCAATATGTGGGCGTGTCATAGATTTATATAGAGGCAATATATTTTCTGTCTTATTATCTATTCCTTTCTTAATGATTCCCAACATTCTGTTTGCTTTTTTGACTGATGCTGCATATTGAGTGGATGTTTTCAGAGAACTATGCACGACTCCAAGATCTTTCTTGAGTGGTAACAGCTAATTTAGACCCCATCATTTTATATGTATAGTTAGGATTATGTTTTCCAATGTGCATTACTTTGCATTTATCAACATTGAATTTCATCTGCCATTTTGTTGCCCAGTCACTTAGTTTTGAGAGATCCTTTGGTAGCTCTTCACAATCTGCCTAGGACTTAACTAGCTTGAGTAATTTTGTATCATCTGCAAATTTTGCCACCTCAGTGTTTACCCCTTTTTCCAGATCATTTATTAATGTTAAATAGGATTGGGCCCAGTATAGACCCCTGGGGGATACCACTATTTACCTCTCTCCATTCTGAAAACTGACCATTTATTCCTACCCTTTGTTTCCTATCTTTTAACCAGTCACCAATCCATGAGAGAACCTTCCCTCTTATCTCATGACTGCTTACTTTGCTTAAGACCCTTTGGTGAGGAACCTTGTCAAAGGCTTTCTGAAAATCTAAGTACACTATATCCACTGGATCCCCCTTGTCTACATGCTTGTTGACCCCTTCAAAGAATTCTAGTAGATTGGTGAGGCATGATTTCCCTTTACAAAAACCATGTTGACTCTTCCCCAACAAATTATGTTCATCTATGTATCTGACAGTTGTGTTCTTTACTATAGTTTCAACCAGTTTGCCCAGTATTGAAATCAGGCTTACTGGCCTGTAATTGCCAGGATCACCTCTGGAACCTTTTTAAAAATTGGCATCACATTAGCTATCCTCCAGTCATCTGGTACAGAAGCTAATTTAAATGATAGGTTACAGACGACAGTTAGTAGTCCTGCAGTTTCACATTTGAGTTCCTTCAGAACTCTTGGGTGAAAACCATCTGGTCCTGGTGACTTATTACTATTTAGTTTATCAATTTGTTCCAAAACCTCCTCTGAGATTTCCTCAGATTTGTCACCTAAAAAGAATGGCTCAGGTTTAGGAATCTCTCTCACATCCTCAGCCGTGAAGACCGATGCAAATAATTTATTTAGTTTCGCCCCAATGGCTTTATCATGCTTGAGTGCTCCTTTAGCATCTCAATCGTCCAATGGCCCCACTGGTTGTTTAGCAGGCTTTCTGCTTCTGATGTACTTACAGTTTTTGTTATTACTTTTTGAGTCTTTGGCTAGTGGTTCTTCAAATTCTTTTTTGGCCTTCCTAATTATATTTTTACACTTCACTTACCAGAATTTATGCTCCTTTCTATTTTCCTCATTAGGATTTAACTTTCACTTTTTAAAGGATGCCTTTTTGCCTCTCACTGCTTCTTTTACTTTGTTGTTTAGCCACCGTGGCTCTTTTTTGGTTCTCTTACTATGTTTTTTTAATTTGAGGTATACGTTTAAGTTAAGCCTGTATTATGGTGTCTTTAAAAAGTTTCCATGCAGCTTGCAGGAATTTTATTTTTGGTGCTGTACCTTTTAATTTCTGTTTAATTAACCTCTTCATTTTTGTGTAGTCTCCCTTTCTGAAATTAAATGATACAGTGTTGGGCTGCTGTGGTGGTTTCCCCACCACAGGGATGTTAAATTTAATTATATTATGGTCACTATAACCAAGAGGTCCAGCTATATCCACCTCTTGGACCTGATCCCGTGCTTCACTTAGGACTAAATCAAAAATTGCCTCTCCTCTTGTGGGTTCCAGGACTAGCTGCTCCAAGAAGCAGTCATTTAAGGTGTCAAGAAACTTTATCTCTGCATGCCTTCCTGAGGTGACATATATCTAGTCAATATGAGGATAGTTGAAATCACCCATTATTATTACGTTTTTTTTTAATTTCAGTAGCCTCTCTAATCTCCCTGAGCATTTCACAGTCACTATCACCATCCTGGTCAGGTGGTCTGTAATATATCCCTACTGCCATATTCTTATTATTCAAGCATGGAATTACTATCTATAGAGATTCCATGGTACAGTTTGATTCATTTAAGATTTTTACTTCGTTTGATTCTATGCTTTCTTGTACATATAGTGCCACTCCCCCACCAGCACGACCTGTTCTGTCCTTCCGATATATTTTGTACCCTGATATTACTGAGTCCCATTGATTATCCTCATTCCACCAAGTTTCTGTGATGCCTATTATATCAATATATTCATTTAATACAAGGCACTCTAGTTCACCCATCTTATTATTTAGACTTCTAGCATTGGTACATAAGCATTTTAAAAATTTGTCACTTTTTAGCTGCCTGCCATTACATGATGTAATTGAATGGGACTTTTTTTCATTTGACTGTTTCTCATCAGCTCCTACCTGTATTTTATTATCTTCCATCCTCTCCACCTTATTAGGACATAGGGAATCTCCATTTATAGATCCTCCCCTAAGAGATTTCCGAACCACATGCTCCTCTGCACCTATCAGCTTTCCCCCAAACTGCTCTACGACCTTTTTAATTTTAAGAGCCAGCAATCTGGTTCCATTTTGGTTTAGGTGGAGCCCATCCTTCCTGTATAGGCTCCCCCTTTCCCCAAAGTTTCCCCAGTTCCTAATAAATCTAAACCCCTCCTCTCTACACCATCGTTCTCATCCATGCATTGAGACTCTGCAGTTCTGCCTGTCTAACTGGCCCTGCGCATTGAACTGGAAGTATTTCAGAGAATGCTACCATAGAGGTCCTGGACTTCAAACTCTTACCTAGCAGCCTAAATTTGGCCTCCAGGACCTCTCTCCTATTCTTCCCTATGTCATTGGTACCTACATGTACCACAACCATCTGATCCTCCCCAGCACTCCACATAAGCCTACCTAGATGTCTCGTGAGATCCACAACCTTCGCAGGCAGGCAAGTCACCATGCAGTTCTCCCAGTCATCGCAAACCCAGCTATCTATGTTTCTAATGATCGAATTACCTGTCTCTTCCTAATAACTGGAGTTCCCTCCCCTGGAGAGAGATCCTCAGTGCGAGAGGATACCACAACATCATCTGGCAGGAGGGTCCCGACTATGAGATCATTTCCCTCATCTCCAGCTGAATGTTCTCCTTCCCTAAGACTTTCATCCTCCTCAACAGCACAGAGGCTCTCAGACTTGGGGTGGGACCATTCTACTCTGTCGCAGAAAGTCTCATCTATGTACCTCTCTATCCTCCTTAGCTCCTCCAGCTCAGCCATCCTGGCCTCCAAAACCCATACACGGTCTCTGAGGGCCAGGAGCTCCTTGCACCGAATGCACACATACACCACCTGCCCATAGGGCAGGTAATCATACATGCTGCATTGGGTGCAATAAACTGGGTAGCCCCCACTCTGTTGCTGGACTTCTGCCTGCATTGTCTTTTTACTCCTGCAGCTGGTTCCTTTGTTGTTGTTTTTGTTTTTATCAGAGGGTGTTTTTTACCTTAAGTTTACAGAAGTTTAAGGAATGTTAAGTGTATGTAGCCTCTTCCCCTCACAAAACTCCCCTGTTCACTAGCTCCTCTGGTTGCTTAGGAGCAGGCTTTTTAAATCCCTGGTCTTCCTAGTAGCCCCGCCCCCTGGTTAAGGGTTGATGGGTGCTAAAGGGCTTAGGGATCAAAGCCTCATTAAGAAGGTCTCAGCTCTCAGCCTTGCCTAGCAGGCCACTAGGCTCAGCACCCACACAGTCAGGACATGGTCCTCCAAACAAACAGACCACATGGTCTATTTCAGTCCAGCAGCAAGCACACCACAACAAACACAAACACACGCACAACAGACAACAAACTTACCCCAAGGATCACATAATCGCTCCTCTTTCACCTGGAGAAGTCCCTCACAAATCTCCCCTGTTAGCTGCTCCTGTTCGTTAGTTGATTTAAAATTAAACTTCCATTTTATCTTTTTTTTCTTTTAAAAATTCCTTTTAATAGGATACCGCAGCATTTTAATTAAGCTTATATGTATGCCATATATAATTTAAGTTAGTATTGTGTATGTGAGAGAAAAAGAGACCAAGAGAAAACTAGGCTTTGTCTACACACAAAAATCATGCTGCTTTAACTATACTGGCTGTTATACTACTATGACAGTACTTATACCTGTATGGGTTATTCTCATAATGGAAGGAGAATAAGCTATACTAGCACAAAGCACCTTTATACTCGTGTAACTGTCCCTGTACTAGGGGATGTACTGATTCAGCTAGTTTGGTAGAAAATCGCACCCCTAACTTAACTATTTACATTACTATGAAAACTTTGCATAGACAAGGCCTGAAATAAAACAGTACTCAAACTGCTAGTTAAATTTATCACAATACATGTTTTAACCCTCCTAGTTCAAGATTATGTGGGAATGATTCTTTTCTCAAATTATGTACCTGAAAAGAAAAAAAATACGTCATTTTAGTATTGGACTGGAAAGATTAAAGCTTCCTGTTCAAGCAAGAACTGAGTATTAAAAATTCAGAAACTGAAGACCAAGAAGAAATCTGACCCTTCATGTTGCTAAGCTTTCTACATTATTTGTAAATTTGGTAGTGATGTTAATTAGGTGAAATTAGGAAGGAAGAAAGTAGGACAGAAACATGATAGTCTGAAAACAAAACTTGCTAGAGTTCTTGAAAAAGCTTGATTTCAACCTAGGGATCTGTCTCTAATATAGTCACGATTTTACAGAGAGGCAAAAAGCACCAGACCTTCAGACATATTTGATGGATTAAACTAAAATCTAATGTGGAATATACAATATATAGCGGCATGTATGTGCAAACATGAGTTTAGAGAAAACTGCATGATGGAGAGACTGGATGGCTCCAGGAATGGGTAATGGGATACAGAGCCTTTTACTTGATAGTACTAACTTTCAGATAGTATCAGTGGCTGTCTGGTGGCTTACAGTATGGGAAACGAGGTGGTAGCTTTGGTGCACTCTTCTTTACACTCTTGGCAGAAAGTAGGGACAGAAATGAGATTGAGGCTGAACCCTCAGCATCAAAGGTGGTCCCTCCAGAGTAGATTTCAGCACACTGGTGTGGGGAAGTATGAAGAAGTTTGCGCTGACAATGTCCATGCTGGATAAATAGAATTTCAGGGGACCAGAGCCTCATCTGGGGTAAATCACCCTAGCTCTGTTGGAGTCAATGGACTTAGGCCAATATACACAAGTAGAGGATCTAATCCACAGTGTCTAAGGCTGTCAGGCTGGTTGCTTTCACAAGCCACTACATTTAAAAGGAAAGAAAGAAACCAACGTCCAGATTTACTAGGCCTGATTCAGCCCAATGTTACCCAAGTTTTATGCTGGTGTAATTCCATTGACTTCAGTGGAGTTATTCTAGCATAAAACTCAAGTAACCCAAGGGTGAACCAGGCCCAATATGTTTATATACCACAAAGAAGCATTAAGGGACAGATTCTGACATCCTTACTCAGACTAAGTTTCCCTTCTCCTCAAGCACTCTGGTTGCAATCAGTGGTGTGTGTCACAGAATAAGGTACAATTTAATGTGAGTAAAACTATCAAAATCTGTCCCTATGTGATTAACTTAAGTGGAGGACATTCATTTGCCCATAGCTAGCTGACTTAGCTCCAGCCTTTCACAGAAATTAAAGAGCTGGTTTAGTTGTTGGTATTTTTTAATTACAAAATCTTTGATTCTTTCATGACACACCTAGTAATCATTCCCTGAAGAATGCTAATTAACAAAAGGAGCAGTTAAGGTAATGCACTGCCACATCCTCAGGCGTCTGAAGCCTAGTTAGTATATACTGATCTCACAACTGCTCAAGTCCATCAGATGAACAGGTAAAGTATCTCAGAGAAACAATTATACTCTGGACACACAGCAAGGCCAAGAACAGTCAAGACAGAACAAAAATCTGATCATTTTAACAGGGTAAAGCTACAAGGTCCCAATTTAGGCCCTCTGTTATTAAAAGTGACAACACTTGAGCGGTGCACTAATGAGCTATTTAACCTTGTATATTGCAGTGATATGTTCACACTACACACTGCTATAGTTAAAATGGGGCCAATATTTCAGTTATAAAGCCATATTTTCAGAGTATGGGTTAGATTCTCTCTGGCCTCCAGCTTATATGGAGTGCAACAGCAAAGAGAGACCAGGAGGGAATTGGCTATTACCCCTTGATTCTCTCCTTAGCCCCAGACACAGGCTTGAGTAGCTTGGGGTTTACTGTAGCCTGTGGCAGCTGTCTGTGATCCCCATGGGTGGGACTGATGGAACACATCACACTAACCATTCTTCCTTCCTGCCCCCAGCATGCCCCTTCACACACCCCTAATTACCCTGGTAATGGGGAAGTAGGAAGGGAGACATAGGAGCCAGTTGTGCTGGATCACTATGTACAGGAGTCATCCTCGTGCCAAGGGTATCCCCAGCTGGAGGGTTGCAGTCAGTCTGCACTCCTGCACCACCTGAGCAATACAAATGGAGCAGAGCAATGGCAAAGAATCTGTTCTTGTGAGTTTAACAAAACAGGCCTGATTCTCCCCTAATTTTACCCCAGTGTAAATGAGGAGAAATTCCACTGAAGCCAATGGACTTGCTCTAGCATAAAAGCAGAGTAAGTGAAAGGAGAATCAGGCCTAATAGATTGTAGGTATGCAGATGTAGATGAGCCTTGTTTTCCTCTAATTTAAAATGGGTTTTACATCTGTGTACCTTGATTGACGTCAGTGGAGTAACTGCTGATTTATATCAGCATTGTGAAAGGAGACTCAAGTCCATAGATATGAATAATCCGTGCACTCTTAAAAGTGCAGTTAGACCATACACTCTTGGTATATATAATCCCTTTGGTAGATCAAAGGCACTATCAAAGCATTCTGAGTACATGAGAATGCCAATGGCTATTAGTGGTTCAATTTTATTTTTTTTAGTTCATGTTCATTAAAACTGCTGTACCACAGAGTTAAAAAAAAATTAATCCCCCAGATTTGTAGGCATGTAAAAAAATAACAGATTGTCCATATAACAGGGCCGGGCTCTCTCGATATGCAGTTGCTTTCAGTTTGAGAACTATCCTGAGAAACCAATTAAGGCTTTTCAGAACCTGTAAATGTATGCAAAATGTATAGTAATTAGAGCACTGTTCAATATACCCAGGAAAGACACATGATCCCTTCTTGGCACAAATAGAGCAGTGCTTCATTCTTACCACTGATGTTCCAGGTGCTGCCTGACCAGACAAGAGGTCGTCAGAGTGATTGCTTAGGGCCCTGAGCCGCTCAGGGCCACCTCTCCACCCCACCCCACCCCGCCCACCACCCCCACACACACCTCCATTTGCTTTTTTTATGATGTGTTGTGGGCCAAAAAATATTCCTCTTTAGGGCCCCAATGGGCTAGCACCACCTCTGGAGGTCACAATTTAAAATCTGAGACTGAGGCGGCGGGGGGGGGGAGGGAAGAAGGGTGTGAGTGTGAAATATCAATGAAAATCTACTTTGCATATACAGTATAATTCCAGTTATCCAAATTCCCTTGATCCCAAAATCCTAGTTATCCAGATCCAGTGTGTCCCACGTGTAACCCTATGAGAGTTAATAGCACTTCCATTTATCCAAACATCCAGTTATCCAAAACTTTCAATGTTCTCTAGGCCGTTCGGGAGTGTGCTGTATAACCAGACTCGCACACAACCTCTGCTCCAGAGATCCCTATAGGTATGTTTGATGCTCATACCGAGGCCTGTACCCTTCCAGAATAATGAGAACCCCTGTATACACCAGGGCATAGGGTTATTCATATAGGAAAGGATAAATGGGAGAAGGGGAGGCATGGCAGCATTATAACACCTGTGCAATACAATGAATTACTTACGTTAGAAAGGAAAGATTGTATAGTGGTTCAGGACCTGGACTGGAACTCCGGAACAGAACCCAGCTCTTTTGGCTCCTCGACAGACTTCCTGTGTGACCTTGGGTAAGTCACTTAGGTAACATTTTCAAAAGCACACACACGACTTCGGAGCCTACGTCCTATTTTCAAAGGTGACTTGGGCACTTGGCCTGACTTTCAGTAGGATATAGAATCTTAGGTGCTTAAAACTCTTTTCAAAAATGGGGCCCTAGGCTCCTAAATCACATAGGTCTTTTTGAAAAATTTGCCTTTAATGTGTCTGTTCCTCAGTTTGCTGCCTCAAAGACATCTTGTGAAGATACATTAATGAATGGCTGTGAGGCACTCAGATGCTGTGGTGTTGAGGGGCCATACACAGACCTAGGTAGGTAGGTATATGCAACTTGGAGGATTTCGGTCCAAAGCAACACAAAGTTGTCTTCTTCCCTTTGTAATGTGACATGTTTCTGACCACTCTTTTTAACTACAGAAGGTTTTCTGAATAGAAATTTATTTTCCTCCATTAAAACAATGAAATCAAGAAAAGTGCTGTAAACAAAGGTACAGTTACGTGTACTAAAGATGTTATTCCTTGTAGAAAGTGAAAAGTAGTAGAGAAGAGCTCCTCTTCAACAGAGAATTCTTGAAATTGTCTCCCTGAAATTGTATGCAAACCATTTATTCTTTCCAAGGCTTTTGTATTTTAAATTTTGCAGTTCTGGAAGATGTACTTTATTTACCAAGCAAAATAGAAGCTACAGAAATAAAAACTAATAAAGGAAAAATAACTGTCCCATAAAAATGTTAGCATTTCCTGGCTAGGCATACGTCAAAGTATCACTTGGCAACAAATTGGCAACCAACCAGAACAGACTAAAGCACATGACAGTGCAATTAATGCAGCCTAAAATTAATTGTAACTGCTGCTTGGTAAAAAACATCTAGTCCTCATTACCAGGTGGTTCTTTTTTTGTTTTTTGGTCCGTCCTGCTCCCCACCCCACCCCCCTACACACACAGAAAATCAGGTATATGACAACTTTTCAATTTCTGATTCCTCTGGAATGCTCTACTTAACACTTTCAAGTATACACACTCAGAGTTCACAGAAGAGCTGCATTTCTGAATTCGGTTGTATTTTAAACTTGTACAAACACTACCCACTCAAAGAACCTTCTGCTTTACAAAATCAACTATAGTTATAGGTTTCCGATCAACAAAAAGTTCTAAATGTTCTTTAAAATTCAGCCTATTTGGGGTTCTGTATTGCTATAGGCTTTTTTTAAAATTTGTATCAGAAGCCATAGTCCACTGAAGTCATCAGGAGTTTTTCCACTGACTTCATTGGGCTCTGGATCAGGCCCTCAAAGGGTTATTGATGATGTTCTATTAACCAAAACTTTCCTAGGACTATACTAATCAACTGCAATTTGCATTGGCACACCTGTGCAATATGCAGTGAATTCTGCGCCACACAGAAAAACAATGAAATAGCCGAAAGGATTTCTGTAATTTACTCATGCCCTCATACGAGTTTAGGAAACTGATGAGGAAAAAATGGGACAAAATCAATCTTTTGGAAAATGCAGGCTCTAAAGCAGAGTACAGTTCATAAAGTAAAATTCCTGCAAGGCAT
Organism: Chelydra serpentina; assembly: GCA_037349315.1. Lineage (NCBI taxonomy): Eukaryota > Metazoa > Chordata > Testudines > Chelydridae > Chelydra > Chelydra serpentina. The sequence continues at coordinate 39,975,258 of JBAIAC010000042.1, forward strand.
ATCAGTTGATTGGTTTTTAATGGAGTGCAGACTTTAATCCAGTTAAAAACCAAGTTACACCTAAATCAATTTAGGATCCCTCTAGCTGACTTCGGGAAAAGAATGTATCACAAAGCAGCTTGTTTGTTATTATTTTTATAACAAGAGATTATGGACGTGGTGATGGGGAATACTTGTACAGGGTGCATAAGAAATATGGTATCTGCACATACCTCAGCGTTGGTGTAATTAGTGAGTGAACCTACAATGCTTTTCCCAGCATCCATTGCCATCTGGCATTCAGAAGGCAAAAGTTTCTGTGTTCTCTGAATTCTCCATCATTTATTTATTTACACCGCAATTTATGATCATACATCCATTGTATAAACGTTTCAGAGTATCTAATTGATACATAATCCAGCCTACCCTCAAACAAATACTTGAGCAAACATGACTCTTGAACCATGGGTTAATAAACTCCAACTTTGATGAACCAGTGGAAAGCAAGAGGATTCTCTATTGAGTATGTCTTGCCTCCAGATTCCCAGGGTCTGATTCAAGGATGATCAACAGAACCACCTATACATATCTCAGTGGTAGGAATGGCACACAGGAAAAGGTGTGATCTTCTTATTAGCCTGAACCCAAATTCTGGAGGCCTTGTGTAAACCTAAAATTTAAGTTCACCTAGCTATATTGCTCAGGGCTGTGAAAAATATGCAATCTAGTTTGGTCAACCTAACCCCTGATGGAGATGAAGCTAGATCAATGGAAGAACTCTTTTGTTGACCTAGCTATGGCCTCTGAGAGGTGGATTTACTATAGTGACAGAAAAACCCTTTGCCACCATAGCACTTGTAGTATACACATACCCATAGGCTTTTATAGATTAAAGCCAGCACTTGGAAATGCACTCAGAAGCAAATAGAAAATAAGTGGAGCAATATGTTCAATACAACTTATGCTGCTGAGCAGGTGGGCTACATTAGTTGAAAATTCCCAGTTTTTCCCAGGGTTGCTCCAAGTGAATTGTATTGCAGTAGTGTAACCTGGAGGTAACAAGGGCGTGGCTACTTCCACGGAGAAGTAATCAGCTCTGCTCTGAGCGGGCTCAATTGTAGCCCAGATTGATCAGGCTGTTACCAGTCAACTGGTGTGAAAACTTTTTTTTTTCTTGTTTCTCAAGGAGAAGTTACAGAAGGTCACCCTGAGGTTGGTGTGACACTGCAGGCGATTATCTGAACTGTAATCATGATGATTTCTGCATACCCACAGAGACTTTCCCTATAAAACAACTGTAAATGTATCATCTCTCCCCTTTCTCTGTCCCCCACCCTCTCTTTTTGTCCAGAAGTAATACCATAGCTGAAATTCTAATGGATAATAATTAATAATTCTTGGTAATTATATAGCACTTTACATTTTCAAAGACCTTCAGAGACACTAACTAAGAAACCCTAAAAACACCTAATGACTTTCTATTAATGTGCATCATGTATAACCATAATTTATACCTGGTGAAAGACAAGAGCCTGCTTTCTCAGGGCCACCTTGTTCTGGGGCTGGCTATTTGCTTTCAGGTCAACAACCCAGTTGTGCATGCTGTGCTACCAAATGCAATTTCTCATCCAAGCTATGTTGGGAGACAAAGTGGTTTCAGTAGAGTATGTACATGGGCTTACAATCGTAACCTGCTGCTAAATTGCCCAATCTTTTGTTGGACCAATTACAACATGCTGTGCATTGTCTGATAGAAAGTTGCTGTTTTTTAGGGGGAGAAGGGTGTTTCCTTGGATACAAAATGAGGACATTTATTTAAACATATAAGACTGGGGGAGGGTAGAGTTGATAGGTGAATATTAAATGCCCCAAAGGCATGCTATACTGCCCTCTCTCTCCTCTTATAGTGCATTCATTGTTGAGAGAGGCTGTCTTCCCTTCATTTGTTTTCATTGTGGAGCGAAATGCACTAGTTATTTACTGGTGAAAATGAGATGGCAGTAACAAGCGATGGGAGACAGTGTTGTTTTTCATTTTGCATTGATGCCCCTCTACAGAGGCATGCATTTCTCACATTAATCTTCTCAAAGCCTTGATTGTCCTAGCTTCCTGTTACAAATGAAGCTAGTGATGGCAGGCCCATGAAATCCCATTAGAATACTGAGAGCAGTGTATTACAGTACCAGGCAATAGAGTAAATGTAGAACAATAAGTATAATAGGGAATGTATTAACCCAAAATGAAATGGAGGCACTGTACCACTACTAAGGTGCCTTTTCTGCTGTTTGAAAGCAAACAGAGTATTTGGGGTTCAGCTTCACAGCCAAGTAAAGGCTGAGAAGTTCAAATGACAGAAAAGAGATAAGCAATAAGAAATGAATGCGTAGATGCTTCTGCCTGGTCTCCCTAACTTCATGGACTCTAATTTGAATCTCCCTGAAAAGAAATTGACTTGCAGGCATAAAAAACTGTGTACATTTGATCTCAGGATCTGCAGAGGTGATTGGAGCCTGCAAACAGATGAACTCGTTTTGGAGACTTTTTCTTTCATTTCTCCAGTATCGGATGCAGCTCATGGTGATCATTTGCCTTCAGGAGAGATGCTATCTTTAAAAGCAGCAGGGTTGATTTTCAGTGTCAGTTCCTGAAGGATAGACTGCAAGGGAAGCTACAAGTTAGTAGCCAGGGGGTCCAGGAGCCTGAGAGGAATATATTGATATGGGTGAATGGAAAGACAGCTGAGTGTTCAGCATATGCCAACACAGCAATTATGCTGACAGCTTCCCAGGGGAAGGCCTGTATATATCTTCTCTATTGGTGGTCTTAATGGTTTTGCAATAAAGGCATATACACAGGCAACTGCAAGCCACCTGTGAGAGACGGTGTATTTTTGCACTAACCACAAATTGAAATCCAGTTTAGAGACCACCCTAAAAAGGAAGTAGCATTTACCTCTCCCTGGAAAGAGCAAACCTTTGTAAAGACTCTCTGAAAGCCAGGCCAAAACTGTACATTCCCACTGTCTCTCCTGCCCCCAAATATCTGTATATTGGAAGGGTGAAAAATCAGCTTATATGACTTCAGAATGACAGGAATCATCAACCAAAAAAGATTTTTAAGAAGGGATGTCAGTGTCTTTTTTCACGTTTATTGTTTCTAATGACAAATCATGTTCTGAAATGAAATAAGTGCATTGTACTTCTAAAAATGAATATTGGCATTTAAAAAACCCACATGCCCAGCAATCATGATGTGCATCAGCAAATCAGTGCAGTGTCTGAATGCGGTCATACTTTTTTTTCCTGAAATTATTTTGTTTCCAACTGGGGCCCTGACTTTACAAGCTGACCCAATAAGGCCAGTGGGATTCTGTGTGGGCTCTCTATACTCAGATCAGTTTGCAAAATCAGCACAATTCTATTCACTCTAATAAAAGCAAGTGGTGGGTGACCTCAGGAAGTTGGACTGATTGCGATAAGCACCCAAATAGTCACTTATTTAACTGAAAATAACTGAACCCTATTGTTTTGGAAATGGTTATTATGTTAATATTGTTATATTCTACTACAATTTCCTTTGGAAAAATGCAAATTGTGAAATTGAATTTGTGCTGGAAATCTCATAAAAACAGACATCTATATTTTCTGGTTCCAAACAGGTTAAATTACCTAGGCTCAGACAAAGGTAGGAAGTGCAGTAGCAGTAGCATTTAAAAGCAAAAGCGAACGCGGGGGGGGAGGGGGGGGAGGAGAGAGAGAAATCCTAACCAAATACCTTTTTGAATCTTGCAAAAATTTTCATTCAGGCTGGATATGGGTTCTGGGCAAAGATTTAGGTTGGAAGATAGTTCTCCCTGCCCCCCCCCCTTTTTAGTGGACCATTCCTACACTTAGACTCCTTTGCCATGGAGGCAACTTTGCCATACCAACTTCATCTAGGTTCTGAGGCCAATATGTCCTATACAAGCAAAATAATAGTTGTTTAATGATATTTTCAACAGTATTTATGGAGTTTGTTATTTATGCATCCAGGGACAGGCTAGGTTTCTCCTCTTAAAATATTCTAGAAACTTCCAAGAAAGGTTTTAGAATTCCACTTCCAATGATGCTTCAGTTGTTCAACAGCACATATAGAATCATAGAACTGGAAGCAGGGCCGGCTCCAGGCACCAGCTTGCCAAGCTGGTGCTTGGGGCGGCAGGTGAGAAGGGGGCGGCAGTCCGAGCCACGCGGCGGCAATTCGGCAGCAGGTCCGCTCTTCCCGCCGCCGAATTGCCGCCGCGGGACTCGGACTGCCGCCCCAGTCTCGCCTGCCGCGGCGGCAAAGAGGCGGCAGGTCCGCCGCTGTCCCCTTGCCGCTCCGGAATGGGACTGCCTGCGTCAGGGGCGGCGCCCCACCCCCGACGCAGGCAGACGTGGCGGTGCCCCGCCCCCGACGCAGGCAGACGTGGCGGCGCCCCGCCCCCGACGCAGGCAGACGTGGCGGCGCCCCGCCCCCGACGTCTGCCTGTGTCGGGGGTGGGGCGCCGCCACCCCTGCTTGGGGCGGCAGAATTGTAAGAGCCGCCCCTGACTGGAAGGGACCTCATGAGTTCATGTAGTCCAGTCCCTTGTACTTGTGGCAGGACTAAGCATTATCTAGACCATCCCTGACAGGTGTTTGTCTAACCTGCTCTTAAAAAGCTCCAGAGATGGAGATTCCACAACCTCCCTAGGCAATTTATTCCAGTGCTTAAACACCCTCACAGTTAGGAAGATTTTCCTAATGGCCAACCTAAACCTCCCTTGCTGCAATGTAAGCTCATTGCTTCTTGTCCTATCCTCAGAGGTTAAGAACAACAATATTTCCTCCTCCTCCTTGTGACAACCTTTTATATATCCCTTCATCCAGCTCCAGCTTCTGGCAGTCAGAGGTTTAGGGACCCCCAGAGCATGGGGTTCCATCCCTGACCATCTTGGCTAATAGCCAGTGAGGGACCTAACCTCTAAGAACTTGTGTGATTCTTTTTTTTGTTAACCAAGTTGTTATTTTGGTCTTCACAACATCCCCAGGCAACAAGTTCCATGGGTTGACTGTGTATTGTGTGAAGTAGCACTTCCTTATGTTAATTATGTTGATCACAAGCTAAATATGATTGAACAGTGTAATACTATTGCAAAAAAACCCACCATCATTCTGGGATGTATTAGCAGGAGTGTTGTAAGCAAGACACAGGAAGTAATTCTTCTGCTCTACTCTGCACTGATTAGGCCTCAACTGGAGTATTGTGTCCAATTCTGGGAGCCACATTTCAGGAAAGATGTGGACAAATTGGAGAAAGTCCAGAGAAGAGCAACAAAAATGATTAAAGGTCTAGAAAACATGATCTATGAGGGAAGATTGAAAAAACTTGGTTTGTTTAGTCTAGAGAAGAGAAATTATAGGGGACCTGATAACCATTTTCAAGTACATAAAAGTTGTTAAAAGGAGGGAGAAAAATTGTTCTCCTTAGCCTCTGAGGATAGGACAAGAAGCAATGGGCTTAAATTGCAGCAAGGGCAGTTTAGGATGGACATTAGAAAAACTTCCTAACTGTCAGGGTGGCTAAGCACTAGAATAAATTGCCTAGAGAGGTTGTGGAATCTCCATCATTGGAGATTTTTAGGACAAACACCTCTTAGGGATGGTCTAGATAATACTTAGTCCTGGCAAGAGAGCAGGGGCCTGGACAAGATGGTCTATTAAGGTCCCTGCCAGTCTATGATTCTGTTTGTTTTAAACCTGCTGCATATTAATTTAATTGGGTGACCTCTGGTTCTTGTGTTATGTTAAGGGGTAAATAACACTTTCTCAATACCATTCATGATTTTATATATCTCTATCATATCATAGAATCAAAGAAGATTAGAGCTGGAAGAGACCTCAGGAGGTCATCCAGTCCAACCCCCTGTTCAAAGCAAGACCAACTCCAACTAAATCATCCAAGCCAGGGCTTTGTCAAGTCGGGCCTTAAAAACCTCTAAAGATGGAGATTGCACCACCTCCCTAGGGTAACCCATTCCAGTACTTCACCACCCTCCTAGTGAAATAGTTTTTCCTAATATGCAACATAGACCTCCCCCACTGCAACTTAAGACCATTGCTCCTTGTTCTGTCATCTGCCACCACTGAGAACCTAGCTTCATCCTCTTTGGAACCCCACTTAATGTAGTTGAAGGCTGCTATCAAATCCCCCCTCATGCTTCTTAACTGCAGACTAAATAAGCCCAGTTCCCTCAGCCTCTCCTAAATCATGTGCCCCAGCCCCCTAATCATTTTTGTTGCCCTCCACTGGACTCCCTCCAATTTGTCCATATTCTTTCTGTAGTGGGAGGGCCCAAACCTGGACGCAATACTCCAGATGGGGCCTCACCAGTGCCGAATAGAGGGGAATAATCACTTCCCTCGATCTGCTGGCAATGCTCCTACTTATGCCGCCAAGTATGCGGTTAGCCTTCTTGGCAACAAGGACACAGTGTTAACTCATATCCAGCTTCTCTTCCACTGTAATCCCAAGGTCCTTTTCAGCAGAACTGCTGCTTAGCCAGTCTGTCCCCAGCCTGTAGCAGTGCATATCCGTTCTTAGTCATCTCTTTTCTATGCTGAACAGTCTGTCTTTTTAATCTCTCATGGAAAACTTGTTCCAGTCCCCTAATCATTTTGTCGCTCTTCTCTGTACCTTCAATATATCTTTTTTAAGATGAGGTGACCAGAACTGCACACAGTATTCATGGATTTATATAGTGGCATTTTGATATTAACTATTGTGAGTAATTTTGTATCATTTGCACTTTGAAAACCTCACTGTTTATCCCTTTTTCTAGATCATTTATGAGCAGCAATGGTCCCAGTAAAGACCCTTGAGGGATCCTGCCATTTACCTTTCTCCACTGTGAAAAATGGCCATTTATTCGCACCCTTTGTAATTTTCTTCTTGCTCAATTGAAGGGGAAATACAAGAAAAAATTGGGGATTTCTGTTGTGACCGAGTCCCATTCAACTTTCTCCTGGCTGACCTAGAAAGACAGTCAGAACACCACATTCTCCATCAGTGTACTCAACACAATGAAAACCAGAGATGAAACTAGAAAGGATTGTTAGTTGTTCTGTTAAAAACTGAAAATCTCAGATGTCTGTCAATTCCCAGTCTTCTTAGCTAAGGCAGCACTTAAAGTCTGAAATGTATTATTTTAGTTTTGTTGTCAGCAGCCTTTGTTGGGTCTTCAAGTTGTCCACAAATTTGTATTTCAGACTTCAGGAATATCTAGGAAATCATGACAAAAGAAAATCTATGAACAGTTTTTCAATATTTAGATAATTTAGGAAACTAGATACTTTAATTCCTTTTATTCTTAGAACTATTAGCAATATTGCTACAGTTGACTAAGGCCTTAAAAATAAACCCTAGGAACAATATAATTATGTTTGGGTTTTTTGTTTTGTTTCATTTATTTATTTATTTATTTTAATCACATTTTCTCTGAAAGTGAAATCGAGTGATCTGCCCTTCTTTTAACCTAGCAGATTAGAATAATCTCTTAAAACCTTATTCTCAGAAATTCTGCAAAGAGGTGTTTTACCAAGGCTCAGTCAGGGCATTTTATCCAACCATGGTATCCTAGAAAATAGTGAATGTTTCAATCAGAACTCCCACTGTTCCTTAAGAATTCTACCAGGACTTTGCTGCTAATTGAAGAAATAGATAATGTGTCTTCACTTCAGCGGCCTTTATTTATTTTAAGGATATTTTTCATCAACTTTAAGAGATTTTCTCTTTGAAATGCAACATAATTTAATGTTCCCCATCTGGAAAGTTAATAATGTGCATTAAGAAAGAGAAGGGCGAAAACAGAACTTTAAAAAAAAAAGGCATTTGACTCCTGTGCCAGTGGAACCAATTAGCTGCATCAATTTCCAGCTTTTGAGCTGAAGAAGAGGTCAACAGCTGCATCCTTCAGGAAGGCAGCTGACAAAGCCGCGTAAACCTTTTTAGCACCTGGTCATCCCCCCTCTTCACTAATAATATAGGTATCAACTCAATCAGGCTTTGTGTGCTAGCTTTGAAAACTCAAATCTAAAATGGAAAAAAAAAAAAAACCTTCTTTTTTCTTTTGCAGTGAAATCCCTTTGCAGGTTCATTTATATAAGTGGTTTTGGTTTCTATTTTATTTTCTGAGAGTTGGATTGAACAGCATAATCCCATATGTGTGGAAATTTATGGGTTTTCTAGTCTGTCCATCAGTAAATACACCAGAGTAATATTGCAAATTACAGAGCAATCAATGAGTTCCTTTGGCACAGTCTAACTATGCAGTTAATTGGTAATATATATTGTGCTGGGTGGCTTGTACTTAACCTATTTATTTACTTAAACAAATACCTACCACTTAGCTACAGTATCAGTTTATACCATGAAAACCAATGTATTTCTCACATTTAAAGGGTGCTGTACTTTTCTTCTGAAAAACAGGAGCATGTTTACTGTAGGGACTGGTAAACCTCAATGAGTCCATAGTCCAGGCATAGCTGGGTTGAGCAACTAAAAGTTCTGATTGTTTATTCAAAGCAGCTCTTGAGTCTGCAAAACAAGGCTGGAAATTTCAAGACAACAGGCTTTCTTGCAAGTTTTCTGGCGCTTCTGGCCCTGGTTGGCAGTATTGAGAGAACATAATTTTTCATGCTATGTTGATGCTTCTGTTTCCATGCCCCACCATAATCTACAAGTGAAAAACATCACTTTTCTGCACATTTCAGAAACTTTGATTCAGTTTGGGGTTGGTTCTAAAACTGAGTGAAGTGTTTGGAGAAGAGCCGGAAAATTTGTTTGAAAAATGGTTTAAAAATAGCTCCTTCGGTTGGTCCAAAACTATTTGCAAATTTGGCAAAAATAATTACAACCATTCACAAAATGGCCAGAGGGGAAGATGATGATGGTGATGATGATGACGATGCTGCCCCCTCCCCGCAACATTTAGCCCAGCCATTAGGATGCTCAATGAGAATGTGGGAGACTCAGGTTTGAATCCTCACTGTGGAACAGTCCCCAAACAGGCTTTTTCAATTCACCAAAAATTCTGAAAAACTTCTGATTTGGTTCAACCCCAAACCAGTTTTTTTTCCCAGTTTTTTGGAACTGCCACTGAAGAGAAAAATCAGTTATTTGCCCAACTCTGGTTTGACGTCAATCCTATTTCATCCAAATCTGTCTGTCCATCATTAATTTCACAGCAAAGAAAAAGAACAAGAGACAAAACAAAGCAAACTATTCATAATGAATAAATTATACATTTCCACTGCATGCATCTGAAGAAGTGGGTATTCACCCACAAAAGCTTATGCTCCAATACGTCTGTTAGTCTATAAGGTGCCACAGGACTCTTTGTCGCTTCTACAAATCCAGACTAACATGGCTACCTGTCTGATACTTGACACAATGAATCTGGGCCTTTTTCTGCTTTTACATTATTCATGTATTTTGCATTTATTATATTATCTGCTACTCATTCATTTCCACTGTGTGGTTAGTCAGTTTAATCATGTGGTATTGTTTCTGGTCACTGATTGGCTGGGTGACCAGAGCAAGAGGACATGGCCAATTCACTGGGTCATTCATTATCTCAGAAAAAGCTGACGTTTCTGAAATTGGGAAGCCTTAGGCCAGCCAGATTAGGAATTTTCTTTCTAGGTTACCTGAATAGGCCTTGCCTGAGAAATCACTGCTAGAAAAATTAGGCTATTGTAATATTATTGGTTTGTGTCAGTCAGAATTAAAATTTAATTTTGTCTCAGCATATTTTTAAAAAGTAACTGAGCATAACTATTCATGCACAGTCCTGGCTATGAAGTTTTTGAGCAGATTCTAGCTAGACTTATTTAATTATCTCTCTGTCAGGTCTCTGGTTGGGGGAGTTGTGTGGTCCTGTTGTAAAGAGTGCCTCATATACATTGCCTCTCATTTAAATTAGCTAGATCCAGGTCTGGGGAATTGGCAACATATTCTCTCCCTATCCTGTTTAGTTTTTTAAACATTTCACACATATTACCTAGTGTATTTACCGGTCTTCAATTACTTCTCATACCACTATTTCTCTCAGTAATTCTCACAAAAAATTGGTAATTTCAGCATGAATGTATGTACACTGTCATAGTCAAGGAGGGTGCAATCAAATTTTCATAATATCTCCATCTCCTAGTCTGGCCAGAACATTTGAATAAGTTTTTGTCCTTCTTTTGTGTTAATTAAGCTTTTTTCTATTTGTAGGTGTCTTTGCTGTCATCAGCATGCATAGTAAACAAGAGAGGTAGGAAAAGGGGAGTAAGAAATATTTATCTGAGCTCTGTGCATATGCCAGGGAACAATCCTAACAAGAATTATATCAACACAGCTTCATCCTCACAACCTGACCTTTCTACTTTGCACTCTTTGGAAATCTGTGTGTGTGTCCGTCTGTCTCTTTCATTCTTTCTTTGTATGTGTATAGAAGCTGTTAATGGGCACCTAGGAGTTTATTTACATTTATTTAGCAGACTTAGTTTATTTTCCATGTATTTTATAGCACAGATGAGCTGTAGGTAATCAGATTGTATGACCATTCCTTTGAATGTCTGTGCTATGCTGGGATTAGGGCAATTTATTAGTCTAATTTAACAGGCTGTCCACATTGGATAGCAGCTAAGGAGGATGTAGCATGTGAAAAACAGGAGATTGTGATGTCCTGTATATGGTATAAAGGGAATGACATTGCTTCTCCTTCCTCGTCTGCTTTATATATATACGTAATTTAATTTATGAGCCCTCATCTAGATGGCTTCTATGTTACTTCTCCTTCTGTCTGAAACAAAAGTTGTTTTATTATGGGCAGTGGCCTAAAATGTGTTTTCCATGAGAATTCATGTGAAGAAACCTTGCTCAAATGCATGGTTCACCCCCAAAAAAAAAAATACAGAAAGTCATGCCAGTCATGTTGAATTGATATTCAGTATCTAACGCACCAAATTCCTCACAAATAAAGTCTTTCACTATGTTCCCTCACCTCTAAAAGATACATTTTCTTCTAATGTCAGCATATGGAATTAACTAAGGCCAAGATCCTGAAAAGATTTATGCACATGCTTAAATCTTTGTAGGATGAAAGCCTAAAAGTATTGTCTTTTTAGAATCTGTCATGATATCCAAAGCTCCATATAAACATAACGGTTTATGACAATTACTTATTTCTGAAGTATTTCAAGCCTCAATTACCAGTATTTTCTCATTGTATATTTTCTATTATTATTATATCCAAAAAATATGTTAAAAGAACATTGTCAAGCACTTGAAAGTTAGGAAATGCCAAAATTAAGGTGCAACCCTTAATTCAGCTATCTTGTGCCGCTGGAGTCTAGGAGCAGCAATTTCAGGGAAAGTCCTGCTCAGGCCCTGCAGTCCTAGGACCGAGCATGCTGAGTCACTATGGGGAGATGGCATATGTGCAGTCTGGTCAGCACAGCTGTGAGGGGAAGGAGCATGTTCATCACAGCTGGAAGTTTCAGACAATTTAGGTGCCAAATTCTAACGAGTCTTTACTAAGCATGTACAAACTGTGATTAATTTTATTTTTAAAAGCTTTTTTAATTTGGGCAAATTTTCATAAGGACAGCAAAAGATGCTTTCCCAACACTAAGGTGAGCACTCTGCCAAATTTCAAAATCTTTGTTCCAAAGTATGGAGTCACAAGAACTTCTCAGCAAAACAGTTGTAAGATTTTTTTAATTTTTTTTAAGATGAGCAAAATGACACATTTTCCCCAAGCTTGTTCTTGGATATGGCTGAACTATTTTTACTGAAACATTTAAAAAAAAAAAAATCAGCCTGAGGCACATCACTGAAAATGTCAGCCCAAACGGTTTAAGTTTGGCAAAGTTATGAACAACTGGAAAAGGGTCTTATAATGGGAAGTGTCAGGCAGCCTTAACCATAGGCATTGCTACCTTCACAACTTATAATTTTTATTTATTTATGCATTACTGATTACATTTTTAAAAAACACAGAAGAAGCAATAACTAAAATTGTAATGATGATTTTTTAAATCTAATACAAAATGAAGGGCTTTTTTACTGGCAATGAATTTCTAAAATAAAGCAATGCATGCAAAAACACAGAGTAGTACAAGAAAGCTTTTAAGTTCATTCAATATTTTTAGTCCTCAAAGGTCCATATATCTTAGGAGGATAATGACTTTTTTGACATAAAAATCACTACCTTACAATGACAATATCTGATGTTAAAACTGTCTCTGTTAACATATGTTTCAAGCCTCAAGATACTGCTTATCTCATGAATAAGAGGGTTTAAAATGACTGGATCTTGAATCACCAGGCTATTGTGTTACAAACACTTATTCTGAAGTATAATGTTTCTCATAAGTATAAGGTTTACCAATACCTTCTCTCTTCATCTCTATCCTTCTGTTCTACTTTCCTCTTTTTGGCAATTACCCCCGACAATAAGTATTTCTTGACAATATTACTCTTTGTATCCAAGAACACTGCAGATCATAATAAGAGATTCTGCCATTAGCTTTTGGAGATGAGATAAAATATTCATAAATCAGAGATTAAGCTACATTGGCTAATTATATTTTTCTTTATTATTGGGGCTATTTGTAGAAGGTTTATTCTCAACTCATATTCAATCTCTTCTAAACTTACTTTTAGTGTAGCCAGCTCATGCTCCACAGATTTATAAAAGGTGTCTCTCCATCCATAAAATCGGCTCCAGATTTTAGACTTTTCAAAGACTGCGCCTATTCAGGAAGTTCTCTGCTCCAGCCTACCCACGATAAACACCTAAGAGCTAAACATTATTAGTATCCACTCACAGTGCATCTCTCTCTATCAGAGATTTTGACATCATAAAAGAGTCTTATAAAGTTTAATGTACTAGGTAGTCTCACCATTATTACTCTTGTTATCACAGTACCTCTTGAGAACACACAAACAGCTTGGCTCCTGAGAATTGTTTTATATTGTAAAAAGGGTTCATGATCCGTATATGGTATATCCTATATCTATAGATCAAGGAACAGAGAAAGAAAGAGAGGGATAATGGTCCAGAGCCACTGCTTTACAATGGCTGAGGATCTGGCCCAGTGAATCCTAGGTGTTTTCCTGATAGAGCAAAGTAACTGAAAAATATGTAATTATACCTGGTAAAAATGGTGAACATTTTTTAGATTAGAAGACTGAAATGGGGACAGGAGCAACCAACTCTGCCATGGCCTAGATGCAGAAAGCACAAGGATTCTGAGTCCATTAAAGTGTATTAATTTTTATTTCTTTTACAAAACCACAAAATTTCCAATCTTAAGTACTGGGAATTTCACCTAATTTTAAAATTTCCCAATAGGAAACATAAATCAATACACAATTGTAGATATAACAGACAATAATTCTAAATTCAATAATACCCAGATTATTATTGTTTTTTCTGATGGTCCTAATCAATAGAGATTAGGGCCTCTTTGTGCTAGATGCTGTACAAATATAGAACTAAAATACAATCCCTGCCACTAATAATTCACAATTAACTTTAAGACCACAGATAACAACAGGAAGGCAGTGTACAGGTAAATGAGAGAAGCCCTAGTACAATAATGTATTTACACACTTTATAAGTATGTACAACATGGGGAACAAAAGTTTGATAAGAGACTCTTTAGTCTAGCAAACCAAGGTCTAAAAAAATCCAAAGGCTGGAAGCTGAAGCCAGACAAATTCAGACTAGAAAAAAATACATATTTTTAACAGTGATGGGTAATTAACCATTGGAACAGTAAGTTTTATGGTGGATTTCCCATTATTCACAATTTTTAAATCAAGTTTGGATGTTTTTCTAAAAGATATGCTCTAGTTCAGGGATCGGCAATCTTTGGCACGTGGCCTATCAGGGAAAGCCACTGGCAGGCCGGGACGGTTTGTTTACCTGCAGCATCCACAGGTTCGACCGATTGCAGCTCCCACTGGCCACGGTTCACCGCTCCAGGCCAATGGGGGCCGTGGGAAGCAGCGGCCAGCATATCCCTCTGCCTGCGCTGCTTCCCACAGCCCCCATTGGCCTTGGATGGCAAACCACGGCCAGTGGGAGCTGCAATCGGCCGAACTGAGCTGCAGGTAAACAAACCGTCCTGGACCTAGGGTGACCAGATGTCCCGATTTTATAGGGACAGTCCCAATTTTTGGGTCTTTTTCTTATATAGGCTCCTATTACCCCCCGACCCCCTGTCCCAATTTTTCACATTTGCTGTCTGGTCACCCTACCCGGACCACTAGCGGCTTTCGTTGATGGGCCATGTGCCAAAGGTTGCCAATCCCTGCTCTAGTTGAAACAGGAATTAATTCAGGGAATTTCATGGCCTATGTTGTACAACTTGTCAGACCAAATGATCACAGAGGTCCCTTTGGGCCTCATAATCTGTGAATAGTCTGTTAAAAATGAGTGGGGAAAATATTATACATATCTCTCCATTTCCTATTTTTTCTGACTTTGGTAAATAAACTCTGCCTATTGGTATTTTTGTGTGATTTTTTTATCAGCTTTGGATGGGACACAATGGAGCAGTGGAGAGGTGCAAAGGTGAGCAATGGAAAAGTGAGGTGTTAGGATGGATTTATGCAAAGGGAAGAGGAGGAAGTAGGGAAATTGTTGAGGGTGGGACAGGGCATTTGGTGAGTGCAGGAGGAACAGTGGGGGGGAGGGGGAGAAACAATATATTAACCGTAAATGACCATTGTGATAAATGAAGGGGGGGTAGCCCCCATTTATGAACACCCAGCCAGCCAGTTAGCTGTAAAATCCCTCTTGGTGTCTGTTCTCTGTTTGTTTGTTTTTCCTGTAAAGGGTTAACAAGCCCACAGGTAAAAGAAAAGGAGTGGGCACCTGACCAAAAGAGCCAATGGGAAGGCTAGAACTTTTAATTTGGGAAAGAAACTTTCCCTTTATCTATTGTTCTCCAGAGAAGCAGGGGACAGAGCAGCAATGCTATAAGCAGGAATGCTGTGTAAGGTTTGAACCAGGTATGAAAATTCATCTTTCATACCTAGAAGAAATTATTTGGATAGGGAATGTTTAGTTAGACACAGTCAGGTTTATTTTTTATTTTGGCTTGTGGCTCTCCTCCTTTTTTGTTTTTAATAAAATTTACCTATTTTAAGAACAGGATTCGATTTTTGATGTCCTAAGAGGTTTGTGCATGTTGTTTGATTAGCTGGTAGCCACAGCTAATTTCCTTTGTTTTCTTTCTCAGCTCTTCCCCGGAGGGGGAGTGAAAGGGCTTGAGGGTACCCCACAGGGAGGAATTCCCAAGTGCTCCTTCCTCAGTTCAAAGGGGGTTTTTTGCATTTGGGTGGTGGCCACGTTTACCAAGCTAAGGTCAGAGAAAAGCTATAACCTCGGGAGTGTAATACAAGCCTGGAGTGGCAAGTATTAATTTTTAATAGGGCTTTGGAGCTGTGCTCCAGCTCTGCTCCAGCTCCAGGCAAAAACCTGCAGCTCCACTGCTCTAGAATTGCTCCGTGGGCTCCACTCCAAAGCCCTGATTTTTAAAATCCTTGCAGGCCCCTACCTTCTGCACTCGGAGTGATAGAGTGGGGATTCAGCCTTAACAACCACAAAGAGTCTAACCCTGAAGCTAGGTTTGAAAAATGTTGGCTCTAATGTCAGGAGTCTCTGATGTACTTCTGTCCATCACTGCTGTGGCTCACAATCCATCCACCCCCACCCACAGATGCCTGAGGAAAAAAAGATGAGATTTGCCATATTTATGGAAGGCTAACACATTAAGACGCTGGTGGACCAACAGGTGGGGAAGCAGATTCTAAAGTCTATGCATCCTGACAGAGTATGCTCCCTTTGGAAATCTCATTCATTTACATCACTGGAGCACCCAGTTAAGCACCTCCAATCATCCCAGTGATATTGTCCAGTATTCTACTGTGATATATGTTGTCTCTTGGGTATCTAGTTGTGAAAAAGACAGTCATCAACAAAGGGCCATAACTTTGAACTAAGAAGACTTGTGGCAGTTCTATAGGAAAGGCTTTACATCTGAGCTTTCACAGTTTTATTATCATATTTTCATACTCTACATTTTCATAAGAAGAAACCTAAGTGGATTGCACTCAGATGCTGTAGAATAAAACAAAGGAAAGGGAAAATAATTCTCAATGGAAATAAAGCACATTTCATGTCAGTTAACCAACAATATCTTCTTGTTTTTCCCACATAAATTATTCTGCTAGTTGTTCAAGACTTCATAGGTTTCATTTTTTCTTTTCTGGTGAAATCACTGCTATAAATGAACGTCTTCTGCTGCTTATGTCAAAGCAGCAGTAGCCCAAGTGTGCCTTACTAGTTACGTGTAAATGACAAACAACAGGCAGGAGTCAAGTTAATTAAAAAGTGATGACAACTCAAATCAATTGTTTTTCCCATTTGTATTGTGTCCTTATAACCCCATGCTCTTTCTTGATGTTATGTTGCCATGTGAATAATAATATAGCTACTTGAATCATTTTCCCAATTCTCTTCAAGTCTACTGTAGACTCCCACCTATAACAACATTCACTTAGGCAAAATGCATTGTTCCATTGGATTTACCACAGACTCTTCTGGTAAACAAACTCTCCTTTAAAAAAAGAAGATTGTCGAGCTTTCAAGCTTAAGAAGAGCTTCTTTAAAATCACTAGTGAAATCAAAAGTCTGAAAAATGAATGCAGCAAAATACAGAGAACAGGATAGCCGAGAGAATTAAAAAAAAACATGATGGGTCAAATTCAGAGATGGCACTAAGCAAATCTCAGTTCATGTATAGAAAGCCCACTTGATGCCACTTATGCCTACTTCCAGTACCTTAAGTGTATATATTCTATAAATTTTGGCCCCAATCCTACAAAGACACATTTGCTTAACTTTACACTGTGAATTGTACTGAGATTTCTCACAGTATATGTAGATTAACCTGGATAGATAAATGATATATGGGTATATGGATGTCCTGAACATCTCCCAACTCTGTTTCTACCAGAATCTCTTCCCCAATCCTTTTCCCCAAATACCTAGCAGATGGCTTTCATTGGGTCTAGCTATCATGGGTTCACCACTACACTTAGTGCTTCCATGTATAACACTTGCTGCATGTTCTTTATTCCTTGACATGTCTACAAAAAAAAAATCCTGAATCTTTTAGCTGTTTAATCAAGGACAGAGGTTCTCTTAGAATAACATAACTAATATTTTGTTGTGCTTCAGGAAATTAACTGTGGCTAAACAGCTCCCCAGTCATACTGGACACAATAACAGCATAGTAAGTATCAAAATAGGGTCAGCAATATTTTACCTTTCTAAGGGTGTGCCTACACTTTGAGCTGGAGGTATAAATTCAAGCTCAAAGACATACATCGGCACTAGTTTTGATTGAGTTAGTGTGCTAAAAATAGAACATAGCCATGGCTGCTCTGAGCAAGTGCCTCATGTCTCAGATGAGTATGTACTTGGGGCAGCTAGCTCCTCCCATGGCTTGTGCTGCTACAGCTACAATTCTATTTTTAGCACACTAGCTCAATCAGAGCTAAAACAAGTATGTATCCTCCAACGGGAATTTACACCCCCAGTTCAAAGTGTAGACAGGAGCAGTGGCCGATATTCTACCACTTGGAGATCCTGTGCTAGTCTCTTGGCAGTCACCACACCTAATAGCTGAGCTTGCCAATGGGAAATCTTTCTCATTTCCCCTGGATAGGGGACTGAGTCATCTATCTGCCGCCCTGACCGGGAAAACCGAGAGGTGTGCTGCTTGCCAGGGGCTAGGATTCGTGATGTGACGGAGAGACTGCCGAGACTCATCAAGCCCTCAGAGCGCTACCCCTTCCTGCTTCTCCACGTGGGCACCAATGATACTGCCAAGAATGACCTTGAGCGTATTACTGCAGACTACGTGGCTCTGGGAAGAAGGATAAAGGCGTTTGAGGCGCAAGTGGTGTTCTCGTCCATTCTCCCTGTGGCAGGAAAAGGCTGGGGTAGAGACCGTCGAATCGTGGAAGTCAACGAATGGCTACGCAGATGGTGTCGGAGAGAAGGGTTTGGATTCTTTGACCATGGGATGGTGTTCCAAGAAGAAGGAGTGCTAGGCAGAGACGGGCTCCAACTGACGAAGAGAGGGAAGAGCATCTTTGGAAGCAGGCTGGCCAACCTAGTGAGGAGGGCTTTAAACTAGGTTCACCGGGGGAAGGAGACCAAAGCCCCGAGGTAAGTGGGGAAGTGGGATACCGGGAGGAAGCACAAGTAAGTGAGTGCAAGAGGGGAGGGCTCCTGCCCCATACTGGGACAGCAGGACGATCGGTGAGTTATCTTAAATGCCTATACACAAATGCAAGAAGCCTGGGGAACAAGCAGGGAGAACTGGAAGTCCTGGCACAGTCAAGGAATTATGATGTAATTGGAATAACAGAGACTTGGTGGGATAACTCACACGATTGGAGTACTGTCATGGATGGATATAAACTGTTCAGGAAGGATAGGCAGGGCAGAAAAGGTGGGGGAGTTGCGTTGTATGTAAGAGAGCAGTATGACTGCTCAGAGCTCCAGTATGAAACTGCAGAAAAACCTGAGAGTCTCTGGATTAAATTGAGAAGTGTGAGCAACCAGGGTAATGTCGTGGTGGGAGTCTGCTACAGACCACCAGACCAGGGGGATGAGGTGGACGAGGCTTTCTTCCAGCAACTAACAGAAGTTACTAGATCACAGGCCCTGGTTCTCATGGGTGACTTTAATCACCCCGACATCTGCTGGGAGAGCAATACAGCAGTCCACAGACAATCCAGGAAGTTTTTGGAACGTGTAGGGGACAATTTCCTGGTGCAAGTGCTGGAGGAACCAACTAGGGGAAAAGCTCTTCTTGACCTGCTGCTCACAAACAGGGAAGAAATAGTAGAGGAAGCAATAGTGGATGGGAACCTGGGAGGCAGTGACCATGAGATGGTCGAGTTCAGGATCCTGACACAAGGAAGAAAGGAGAGCAGTAGAATACAGAGCCTGGACTTCAGAAAAGCAGACTTTGACTCCCTCAGGGAACTGATGGGCAAGGTCCCCTGGGAGAATAACATGAGGGGGAAAGGAGTCGAGGAAAGCTGGCTGTATTTTAAAGAAACCTTATTGAGGTTGCAGGAACAAACCATCCCGATGTGCAGAAAGAAAAGTAAATATGCCAGGCGACCAGCTTGGCTTAACAGTGAAATCCTTGCTCGTCTTAAACACAAAAAAGCAGCTTACAAGAAGTGGAAGATTGGACAAATGACCAGGGAGGAGTATAAAAATATTGCTCAGGCATGCAGGAGTGAAATTAGGAAGGCCAAATCACACTTGGAGTTGCAGCTACCTGGAGATGTTAGGAGTAACAAGAAGGGTTTCTTCAGGTATGTTAGCAACAAGAAGAAAGTCATGGAACGTGTGGGCCCCTTGCTGAATGAGGGAGGGAACCTTGTGACAGAGGATGTGGAGAAAGCTAGTGTACTCAATGCTTTTTTTGCCTCTGTCTTCACAGACAAGGGCAGCTCCCAGACAGTTGCACTCCGCAGCACGGTATGGGGAGGAGGTGACCAGCCCTCTGTGGAGAAAGAAGTAGTTCGGGACTATTTAGAAAAGCTGGACGAACACAAGTCCATGGGGCCGGACGCACTGCATCCGAGGGTGCTAAAGGAGTTGGCCGATGTGATTGCAGAGCCATTGGCCATTATCTTTGACAAATCATGGCAATCGGGGGAGGTCCCGGATGACTGGAAAAAAGCTAATGTAGTGCCCATCTTTAAAAAAGGGAAGAAGGAAGATCCGGGGAACTACAGGCCAGTCAGTCTTACCTCAATCCCTGGAAAAATCATGGAACAGGTCCTCAAGGAATCAATTCTGAACCACTTAAAGGAGGGGAAAGTGATCAGGAACAGTCAGCATGGATTCACCAAGGGCAAGTCATGCCTGACTAACCTAATTGCCTTCTATGATGAGATAACTGGTTCTGTGGATGAGGGGAAAGCAGTGGATGTGCTATTTCTTGACTTTAGCAAAGCTTTTGATACAGTCTCCCACAGTGTTTTTGCCAGCAAGTTAAAGAAGTATGGGCTGGATGAATGGACGGTAAGGTGGATAGAAAACTGGCTGGATGGTCGTGCTCAACAGGTAGTGATCAATGGCTCCATGTCTAGTTGGCAGCCGGTATCAAGTGGAGTGCCCCAAGGGTCGGTGCTGGGGCCGGTTTTGTTCAATATCTTCATCAACGACCTGGAGGATGGTGTGGACTGCACCCTTAGCAAGTTTGCAGATGACACTAAACTGGGAGGAGTGGTTGATACGCTGGAAGGTAGGGATAGGATACAGAGGGACCTAGACAAATTAGAGGATTGGGCCAAAATAAATGTGATGAGGTTCAACAAGGACAAGTGCAGAGTCCTGCACTTAGGACGGAAGAATCCCATGCACTGCTACAGACTAGGGACCGAATGGCTGGGCAGCAGTTCTGCAGAAAAGGACCTAGGGGTTACAGTGGACGAAAAGCTGAATATGAGTCAACAGTGTGCCCTTGTTGCCAAGAAGGCTAACGGCATTTTGGGCTGTATAAGTAGGGGCATTTCCAGCAGATCGAGGGACGTGATTATTCCCCTCTATTCGGCACTGGTGAGGCCTCATTTGGAGTACTGTGTCCAGTTTTGGGCCCCACACTACAAAAAGGATGTGGATAAATTGGAAAGAGTCCAACGGAGGGCAACAAAAATGATTAGGGGGCTGGAGCACATGACTTATGAGGAGAGGCTGAGGGAACTGGGATTGTTTAGCCTGCAGAAGAGAAGAGTGAGGGGGGCTTTGATAGCTGCTTTCAACTACCTAAAAGGGGGTTCCAAAGAGGATGGATCTAGACTGTTCTCAGTGGTAGAAGATGACAGAACAAGGAGTAATGGTCTCAAGTTGCAGAGGGGGAGGTTTAGGTTGGATATTAGGAAAAACTTTTTCACTAGTAGGGTGGTGAAGCACTGGAATGGGTTACCTAGGGAGGTGGTGGAATCTCCTTCCTTAGAGGTTTTTAAGGTCAGGCTTGACAAAGCCCTGGCTGGGATGATCTAGTTGGGGTTGGTCCTGCTTTGAGCAGGGGGTTGGACTAGATGACCTCCTGAGGTCCCTTCCAACCCTGAGATTCTATGATTCTATGACTCATGGCTCAGCTATGACACTAGAGACCTGAGTTGGGTGAGATTTATTTTAGACTTTTACACAAACTGAGATAAGGAGCTATATTGCATTGTTGGAAACTCTAGTGATTCTTCTATAGTGCTCTTTGGGTCTTCAGTGATCACTCAGGCCTGGTCTACACTGGGGGGGTGATCAATCTAAGTTACACAACTTCAGCTACGTGAATAACGTAGCTGAAGTCGACGTACTTAGATCTACTCACCGCGGTGTCTTCACTGTGGTGAGTCAACTGCTGCCACTCTCCCATCAACTCTGCCTGTGCCTCTTGTGGCAGTGGAGTACAGGAGTCGATCGGAGCTCGCTCGGGGGTCGATTTATCGCATCTAGACTAGACGCGATAAATCAACCCCCGCTGGATCAATCGCTGCCCGCCGATCCGGTGGGTAGTATAGACATACCCTCGGTGTTTAAGCTGCTTCCTTAAGCTCTGCTTTATTCTGTGTGGGTTCCAACTTGCTATGCATAATAATAAACTAGACCTTTGCAGCACCTCACTCAGAGTCACTGTCTGGGAAGCAAAGCCCTTAGGGGCACAAATAGCATTATGTACATTGTTATGTAGTAAATATTTATATTACCTATAAAAAGTTAATTTTCAATTTTCAAGAAATACCTGCCTCTGTTTCAGTATCTTCCTTCAATGAAAGGAATATTTATTTTACTCTGGGGAAGCTACTATATGCTAAAGCATGTTTCCAGTTAAGATGATTTCTAACATGGTTAGATTAGATGGGGTTAAACAATACTTGAATATGTTTTAAACATGATTCTATCACTTTTGATCCCATATCCACGTTGGTTGGCCAAATCACATCAGAAACCTGCATAGGTGGAACTGCATCTAAAACAAGTGGGGGCGGGGGTGCTTTTCACACCCATCTTCCTTGACAACCTTTCAAAAATAGGAAAAAAACATTGTACTAGTCAGTGTGAATGTAGATGATTTTGCAACTTTGTGAAATGGCTACAAATAGTGCATGATGGAAAATAAAACGGAAAATCCCCTGCCTAGTGAACAGAGAATAATAGCGAGCTTTGAGTAATGTCAAATCTGATGTTCTATTTGATATAGCAAGAGATGTACAATATTCCTCTTCCAGAGACCCAGTCACAAAATCTGCCCCCACACAAAAGTTTTCCAGAGATGAGCAACAAAACCATCCAAACATATTTTTGAACCTTTTTTCCCTTTCCATTTCCATGTGTCATATGTGGACTCCCAGGTAAAAAATGATCTGAAGCCTTTGGAAAAAAACATTCTCCATGGAGCAATCTCCTTTTTTGATAACCTTACCCTCAAAATCAGAAACTTTTAATATGATTTTCAAATAACAGTATTACAGGGAAATATGTTTTAGAAATGCTGAAGAAACAAATTGTGGCCCTGATTTATGCATGTAAAAAGATTTACATGCATAACACATCTATACTCCCATGAGTTGTCCCATCAAACACAAAGGGTAAAATCTTACTCCATTGAAGGCAATGGGAGTTTTGCCTTGATTTCAGTGGGGCCAGGATTTCACCCAAAGAGCTTAATCATGTGAATAAAGTTAGTCACATGAGGTAAGTCTTCATAGGACGGGACTTTAAACTGGCTGCTGGGATAGCACAGAGAAATCCGGTAACATATGTTTTTCTTCTGCTTTTAATGGATGAAAAGTGGTTGAGGAGAGGACTTGTTCAAATCTCTGGCAAACAGCTTGTTGCTGCAGTTCTATTTATTAATTCTGCAGTGGGTGTTTTGTGGACACCACACAATGCCATTGAAGGTTAGCACAGTAACACAGCACAGTAGATGAGTACTACAAAGTCATTGGCAGTTTATTTTAATACAGCTGGAAAGACTGACTTGTGTTTTTATCAGCCTTTGTATTTGGCAAAGGTTAAGATTTATCTCCATTTCACAAGGTGCCAAACTGTTGAGCAGATCCTGCCATTGTCTCGGTGAAATCTGAGTTGAATATTAAATCCAAGATCTAAGTTTCTGCATCAAAAGGCAAAAGGGTAACCAAACATTGCCCAGCTGGAACATTGGAATCTCTGGAGCTTGATGGGATTGTTTCATTTGACAACCACATGAATCTGATCCTTTTAATGTTTCCTACAGAAATGTTACTGACTCTGTTGAAAGTTTGACTATAATTTGCTACTACTCGTGGCTTAAAATGAATTACTGTAGGCCAGCCCACTAGCGCAGCAGAATTACCTTGTAATGCCATCGAAATGACCCAGGTTTGGAAACAACCTCAGAGTTCCTGCTCTCAGGATATAGGGAGTTCCTGCTCCCTGTAAGCCAGGTACTCTACATCATGGAGATGAAACACATGATCTCCTAGGTGATGTATTGATGAAACATACTGCTGCGTGCATACCCTGTACCTGCTAACAAAGACACGGTCAAGAATAAGGGCTTCAAAGGGGCTGCATAGTTCACCTTTCCAGGGGGTTGATGATTGTTGTGAGGGCAAACACAGCAGCTGAGGGAGGAGTGCTTCAAAGTGAAATAGCCTCTGTTTGCCACAAGCTGGGAATGGGAGACAGGGGATAGATCACTTGATGATTACCTGTTCTGTTCAAGTGTAGTAGCCGTGTTAGTCTGTGTCAGCAAAACGAAAATAAGAAAGAAAAACTTGTAGCACCTTAGGGTATGTCTACACTACGGTACTAGTTCGATTTCTGTGAAACCGAACTTGTGAACCCGATATTTCAATGTCGATTGTTCGAATCCACACCAGGGATGTTTATTCGAATGTCCGAGTCCACAGTAGGGGGGCAAGCGTCGACATTGCAAGCGGTGCACTGTGGGTAGCTATCCCACAGTTCCCGCAGTCCCGCCTGCCCACTGGAATTCTGGGTGCAGCCCCCAGTGCCTTGTGGGAACGAAATTGTGTCAAGGGTCGGTATACGTACATTTCGTCACTCGACCCACACTTCCGCCTTCCCTACGTGAAAGCGCCGGCGGGGAATGAATTCGCGCCCTTTTCCTGTGGCTGATAGCTCGGACGCCACTGGACAGTGAGCATGGAGCCCTCCGCGATTATCGCAGATGTTCTGTCCGTAGCCAACAACTCGCGCCTTATAGCGCACCTTTTCCAGACTCTGTTGCAGAGAAATCGGGAGAGGAGACAACGTAATCTCCGGGAGTACTTAAACTTTGAAAGGGGCATTGATCTCTTGCAAAGCGCTGGACCCCGGACCCTAGAGATCATGGTGGCAATGGGTCATGTTGATCCCGTGGAACGGCGATGCTGGGCAAGGGAAACAAGCACTGACTGGTGGGACCGCATAGTGATGCAGGTATGGGATGAGTCCCAGTGGCTGCGAAACTTTCGGATGCGTAAGTGCACTTTTATGGAACTTTGTGAGTTGCTGTCCCCTGCCCTGAAGCGCCAGGACACCCGGATGCGAGCTGCCCTCACTATCCAGAAGCGAGTGGCCATAGCCCTCTGGAAGCTTGCAACCCCTGACAGCTACCGGTCAGTAGCGAACCAATTTGGAGTGGGCAAGTCTACCGTGGGGGTTGCTGTGATGCAGGTAGCTCGTGCAATCGTTGACCTGCTGCTCCACAAAGTAGTGACCCTGGGAGACGTGCAGGCGATCATAGATGGCTTCGCTGCAATGGGATTCCCAAACTGCGGTGGGGCCATAGATGGGACACACATCCCTATCCTGGGACCGGAGCACCAGGGCGGCCAGTATATTAACCGGAAGGGCTATTTTTCTATGGTTCTGCAAGCACTAGTGGACCACAAAGGACGTTTTACAAACATCAATGTTGGGTGGCCAGGAAAGGTTCATGATGCTCGTGTTTTCAAAAACTCTGGTCTGTTTAAACGCCTGCAACAGGGGGTTTATTTCCCCGATCACAAAATCACTGTTGGGGAGGTGGAGATGCCAACAGTGATCCTGGGGGACCCTGCCTACCCGCTAATGCCATGGCTCATGAAGCCATACACGGGAGCCCTGGACACTGAAAAGGAACTCTTTAATTACCGCCTGAGCAAGTGCAGAATGGTGGTGGAGTGTACCTTTGGCCGTCTCAAGGCAAGATGGCGAAGCTTACTTACTCGCTCCGACCTCAGCCCTAAAAATATCCCCATTGTGATTGCGGCGTGCTGTGTGCTCCACAATCTGTGTGAGATCAAGGGGGAGACATTTATGCAGGGCTGGGAGGTTGAGGCAAATCGACTAGCAGCAGATTACGCTCAGCCAGACACCAGAGCCATTCGAAGATCACAGCGGGAGGCGGTCCGCATCCGTGAAGCTTTGAAAGCTCGCTTCCAGACAGAGCGGGTTAACCATTGACTGCTACACTTCCGTAAACAGATACTGGACCTACCCCTGTCCCTTTACACATGTCCCGTTGCCCATCCTCCCATTACCAACCGCCTTCCCCCTCCTTGGATAAACGCTGTAAAGTCACAGTAAAGGAAAAAATTTTTTGTTTGAACGTGTTCCTGTACTTCTTCTTGGGTAATGATTATCACCGTGTAGGCATACGGCGGTTGGGGGGAGGTTTGGTTGGGGGACACTTCCCATCAAAGGGGAAGCTGTTGATCCTGCCCAAAGCGCAGTGCCAAGAGGTGTTCCGCTTGCTTAAAGGGACCATCAACCTCTCCTAATCCCATGTGTGTGTGGTGGTGTCTATGTGCCTTGTACGTATTGAGTATCGCCAACGGATCACACAGTGCATTGATCTATCCAGCAGGCTACTGTCAGCCGCAAAAGATCAGCGACCACCCTCCCCAAACATACAGTGCACCACCCAACCCCCAACCCCACGTTTAGAACGTACAAACCAGCACAACGAAGGAAAGGTGTGCTTAATGCATGCAATGTGTACTGTGCTTGTCACTTCAGCAGTTAACCTGTCTGCACCCTCGTTTGTGCTCCCATTCTCTGCACTTAAAAACCATGTTAACCACTACCCAGAGATACAAACTGTCCCGTTTAAAACACTCAGGGAAACATTGGTG
Organism: Chelydra serpentina; assembly: GCA_037349315.1. Taxonomy (NCBI): domain Eukaryota; kingdom Metazoa; phylum Chordata; order Testudines; family Chelydridae; genus Chelydra; species Chelydra serpentina. The sequence goes on from JBAIAC010000042.1 coordinate 40,001,505, forward strand.
AACCAAAAAACAAGATTTATTCAACAAAACAGTAACTTCACATGGAACCTGGGAAGGGAGGTGCTCAGTGGTGCTGCTGGATGGAGAGGAGGGAAAAGTCTATGGTTTTGGGAATGACAGCCTTCTGCTGTTGCAGCGGTCTGCAGGGGTGGATTGAGTATTTCCACGCACCCTGGCTCCCCTTGTCCTAGTGACTTTTGGGGAGGAAGCCACTGGACTTGGTGGCGGGGGAGGGCGGCTTGAAAGAACATACAGAGGCGCTCTTTCCTCATGTCTCCTGTCCTGGAGAATATCCACTAGGCGCCGGAGCGTGTCTGTTTGCTCCCTCATTATTCCCAGCATTGTTTGGGTCGCCTGCTGATCCTCCTGCCGCCACCTGTCCTCGCGCGCTTCAGCCCTCTGCTCCCGTTCCCTGGCTGCTCGCTCGTACCGTGCGAAGTCCTCTCTGCGCTGTGCCGCCTCCCTCTGTGACAGCATCACTAATTCCGAGAACATGTCGTCCCTGGTTCTCTTTTTGCGCCGCCTTATCTGGACTAGGCCATGGGTGGGAGAAGCACGGGTTGGGTGGGAGAACTCACAGCTGTGGGATAAATGAAAGGGAGTGAATTCCTCAGACAGATACTTTTTCAAGAACAATGACCATACTCTTTCACCGTGAATAGGACCAAAGACAGTGCCTATCACATGTACACGTACTACAAGGTCAAATAATATGCCTTAAGGCTGAGTGAGTGCCTAGGGTCCCGGTATACGGATCCCAGAGGCCTTTCCGTACACAGAAAATCACCTCTCTGAAAACCATGGTAAGCTGCTTACTTACGACTGCTGTGAGATTGCTTCACAGCACTGCTCTAATCCCATGTCTCCCTCAGTGTTCCTGGCGGCAGTCAGTAGCTGCTGCTGGCCAAACCGGTAATCTACGGCGGCTGTCCTAAACCCCCCCCACCCCGTCCGCGTTGCCGCTGCAGGGAACCAAAAATGCGCGCGAACCGCTCAGCGTGAGCGGCTCGCCTACCCTTCCCCCCCCTCAGCGTGGCCGCTCCAGGGACCCAAAAATGGCCGCGAACCGCTCTGCGTGAACAGCTCGCCTACCCTTCCCCCCCCTCAGCGTGGCCGCTCCAGGGAACCAAAAATGCCCGCGAACCGCTCAGCGTGAGCGGCTCGCCTACCCTTCCCCCCCCTCAGCGTGGCCGCTCCAGGGACCCAAAAATGGCCGCGAACCGCTCTGCGTGAACAGCTCGCCTACCCTCCCCCCCCTCCGCGTGGCCGCTCTAGGCAATGTAAAATGCCCGCGAACCGCTCAGCATGAACGGCTCGCCTATCCTATCCCCGGTTTAGCGTTGCCGGTCCCCGGGACTGTCACTTCCCGCGCACCGATATGCACTACTGGTTTTGCTCCCGAGCCCCTACCACCACACGGTAACGTAAACTGCCGGGTGTCTGTCTGTAAGGGGAAAAGGAAGCATGCAGTATACTAATTATACTACTCATTCGAACCAGGACCCCATGACTGATATCACTCTGATGAGGATTACGGAGACAGAGAAAATGTGCATGCTGAGTCAATGCAAGCAAACCCCGGGGCCGTATGCTGCCATGCTATGCAAGGCAATGATACCAGAGTACCTGCTGCTCGCATGGCGCGGGAAAGTATCCTACCATGGAGGAGACAATAAGGCAGCTCTCCCAGTGAACGTGCTAGACAAGCTATCGCTGTACCTTCAAGACAGCTTCTCTGAGATCTCTGCTGGTGATTACACCTCTATCCCCATACATATTGACAGACTTTTCGAATAGTTGCACGGGAAAGCGACTCCAAGGTGAAGCGCATAAGGCCAATGAAGCCACAGTTACAGAGCGTTAACACACCATAAGTATTGTATTGAAAATAAATGTGTAAAACACTGACCTGATGATCCCTCTCCTGATTCCTGATCAGGAATGCTGCCTTGGGAGTGTTCGAAGGGCAGCGCAGTCAGGGTCAGGAATAGTTCCTGGCTGTCGGGGAAATCTCCAGGGTGACCGCTTTCGATTGCCTCGTCCCCCTGCCCTCCTTCCTCTTCTTCGCCGTCAGCGAAAACCTCCTCCGATGTGTCCGTAGAATGGACCCCATCATCGGTGTCCACGGACACTGGTGGGGTAGTTGTTGCCGCACCACCGAGCATGGCGTGCAGTGCCTCGTAAAAACGGCAAGTCTGAGGCGCTGAGCCGGAGCGTCCGTTGGACTCTTTGGTCTTTTGGTACGCCTGACGTAGCTCCTTGATTTTGACGCGGCACTGCGTAGCATCCCGGCTGTACCCTCTCTCCGTCATAGCCTGTGAAATCTTCTCGTAAATTTTTGCATTCCGTCTTTTTGAACGGAGCTCGGCTAGGATGGATTCATCGCCCCACACAGCGATGAGATCCAAAACCTCACGATCACTCCATGTTGGAGCTCTCTTTCTATTCAGTGATGGCATCGAAACCACCGCTGTAGAGCTCTGCATCATTGCCAGTGCTGCTGAGCTCGCCACTATGTCCAAAGAGGCAATGTGATTCAAAATGGCCACAGAGGAAAAAGTATTCAAATTTTCGCGGGGATTTCTCTGAGTGGCAGGTCAGAGCATCCGAGTACACAATACTGCCCTGAGCGTCCACCGAGTGGTGCACTGTGGGATAGCTCCCGGAGCTATTAGCGTCGAATTCCGTCCACAGTACCTCGCATTCGACATGCCCATTTCGATTTTGGCGCTACTCCCCTCGTCAGGGTGGAGTACCGAAATCGATTCAAGGAGCCCTTAATGTCGAAATAAACTGCTTCCTAGTGTGGACGGGTGAGGGATTAAATCGAGTTAACGCTGATAAATTCGACATAAAGTCCTAGTGTAGACCTGGCCTTAGAGACTAACAAATTTATTTCAGCATAAGCTTTCGTGGGTTAATACCCACTTCATCGGATTCATTCCATGCATCCGATGAAGTGGGTATTAACCCACGAAAGCTTATGCTGAAATAAATGTGTTAGTCTCTAAGGTGCTACAAGTTTTTCTTTCTTATTTTTGTTTTGCTGTTCTGTTCAGTCCCTCTGAAGCATGTGGCATTGGCCACTGTTGTCAGAAGACAGGATACTGGGCTAGATGGACCTTTGGTCTGACCCAGTATGGTTGTTCTTATGTTCTTAACAGGCAACAGTCTTGACTCACTTGATAGCTAACGATTTAAGTAGCCACATTTTGGCATTTGACAGACTGTGTCATAAATCTATCACCCACAGCTAATTTGTACAAATCTAAATCCAAATCTGACATTAAAGAAATGGGAAAATGTGTTTAAGAAAAAAATCTTCAGAGGAAAAAGCCATAATTTAAAATTGAGTCCTTGAGGTAAAAATATTATTTGCAATTTACTCAAATGCTTAGAGGTGACTTACAATCCCCACCCTGCTCCCAGGTCTAACAAAAAAAATGTTTTAAAAGTAGTTTTTTCTAGATAAATTATGACTTCAAAGAAAAAGCATCCCCATTGACAAAATGGGTCACTCAAAAGAGTTTTAGGGTGGAAGGAAACTGTAAGGAGCAAGGAAATATGAAGAAGTGGAAAGTTAATTTACTGAAGTTTCCTTCACATTATATAAAGGAGATCTTTGGCCTATTCTTGTTCTCTGCTGAGAACAGTTTTTATCAGCCTTGCTTTTTCTAACATAGAATATTCAAACTTCTGTAACCACGAACAAAACCTTAAGAAAATGACAAGTTTGGTTTTCTCTTTAGTTTTAATTTTCCAAGAAGTTTTGGCTGAAATCTTCAAAAAGACGTAACAGAGTTAGGCACCCTACTCTATTGAACATCAATCAGTGCAGCACCTAACTCCCATAGAAATCCTACCCTTTATGTTTGCATTACAGAACAGAAGGCTAAGAAATGGGAAGCAATTCACCTCCAACTTCTATTCTTTTATTTCCCCATTCACCCTGTGTGACTCAGCTCCTCCACATGATTCATTTTCAGCCTACTATTCTGATGTAGGGGTCAAATTCACAAGTGCCATGCACATGCCCCCACAAAATTATTATTGTTATTATTGTATTTATTTTATTTGTATTACCATAGCTCCTAAAAGACCTAGAGTCATGGAGCATGGCCCTATTATGCTAGGTGCTGTACAAACACAGACCAAAAAGAAGATCCCTAACTCAATGAGTATGCAATCTAAATATAAAACAGTTGTTTAGCAAGTAAGGAGGTACTAGCCATACATATATTAACAGTGTTTGCTTTAAAACCTGCACCCAGAATGGGGTACCTATGCTTCCTAAAGGATGTAGTACCTTGGCTATCAACATTCTTGGAGCTGACTTGCACAAAAAAGTTGATTGCTCCTGCCTCTCCAAGTAGAGTCAAATACTGCAGCTGGAGTTTTGAAAGAGATGGATAATTGTATCACCATGTGCAGGTATGCAAGCTGAGATACTAAAGCTAATCAAATCTCCTGTGTCACAATGTAAATTGGTCTGCTGCAGGAGTCAGGAAGGAATATTTCTCCCAGGTATGTTTTTAGTGCATTATTGGGATTTTGGCTGCCTTCTAAGAACTGCTGGAGGCAGAATAAATTGGTCACTGTTTAAAAAGTCATTATTACCATCAGTTGCTAAAAAGTGCCATGCATGAAGACAACAAAACCTCCCCTACTTCTCCTCCTGCCCCTCCACCCAGTCTATATTGATGGTTGCATGGGTAATTGTTGGCATATTTTAACATTTTAATGGCAGTCACTCATCTGTGTCAGTATAATGAATACTACTATCTGTTTCCAAATCTCAAAAATAAGTAAATTTCCTTTCTCGGTTCAAGCTTAAATGAGTGTCTATAGGACTCAACCAGGTTTTTTTCCCCCCACTTTGATCATGTGTGCAGCAATGTATGCAGCAGAAAACTCTCTAACCTTCTGTTTCTATTGTATTTGCTTCCAAAGATGAGCTCTAAAGGGACCTTTTTTTTTGGCTGAATATCCTATATCTTCTGTTTTCACTAATCATGCATACTGTGTAACAAAGTTTGAGCTTTATATATAGCATAGTTTTCTTTCTTATGTGAAAAAAAGGCAGTACTGTTGCACTTCACATCAAAATCAGCCAGTTTGTAGCTGCTGGGACTTTTAATGATTGATGAGAACTTTGGCATAGTTTCTATTTGGAAAAGATAGCTTTGAACTGATGGATGAAATGCAAAAGGAAGAGACTTAGATAATGGGCCCATCTCCCCCCTAATCTCCTCACCAAAGAATACTCAAGGAAGAAAAACAAGGAGTCCCTTGTAACCCTTGGAATGACAAGTGCCTTGTTTAATGTATTCAGTTACTTATGAGTAGACCAATATAAATCTTGCAGAACTGTGTGCAAAGTCAGCAGGGGGTCTGAATCCTGATGTTATTTTTCCCACCACTGAATAAATGATTCCTATCACTACCTTTAGAAGCTCATCCTCATTAGTATGTATGAAATGAGTGGAATAAGCACTGGGAGATTTATATTGTTCTATATGCAATTTAATTAATAAGAGGCAGCGCTGATTTCTGGGGGAAAGAGGCAATGTCCATAAGATTCCTGTGCACCTTTCATTGTAATTAGTGATATAAATCTATCACAGCATGGAGACCTTAAAAAGTGCCCTCATCATTTTCTTATCCTACCGATATTCATTAACCAGACCTTTCAGCAACCTGCATATTGTAATGTGCTACCATCATTAAGGTGGCAGCAGAGTTTTTATTACAAGCCCCCTACTTGCAGGGGTTTATAGCTCCGCTGGAAAATTAAGGAAGGAGGTGGATGGCAAGGAACATTTTTTTTAAATACAGTCTTTGCAGAAATAGTACTATAACTATTATAAAATTCTAGACAGGCAAAAAACAAAAAAGGGGAGGGGAGGCACCACCCACCATAGCTATTGGTTTCAGATGTAGCTTTGAGCCCATATGATGAATTTTTAAACCTGATCTTGTAGGCCACTCCTACCTAATCTGGCCATGTGTCTTGCAAAGCTTTGAGGGGGACACTGAAAATGCCTACTTATCTCTATTTGAATAGTGACTAATGAACATGAACAGCCACTTCTACAAAAATGCCAAAAGTTCACTAAGCAAACCCCTGTCTCCTCACATGTGGAGGTTCCCCAGGCACTGAAACCTATGCAGTTCTGCTCCACCTGGGCGACTGGTTGGGGAGGGGCTTATAAGTGTATGTACACCCTTTTTGGCATGGATTACCTTCTGCAGAATGAGGTTCCAATGGGCTGGAGTAGCTATGCATTCCATTAGATTAAGTAGGCTGTGGGAGAAAAGGAGGAAAAATTCCTCCCTGTCTGTCCCTCTGTAAGTATACCCTGTGCCTGGCCTGAGTGCTTGGTGCTGGGGTCTGGATTTGCACCTAAGGGCCAATTCCTTGTTGCACTTAAGTCAATGACAGTTTTGCCATTGGCTTCAATGGGACCATGATTTGAGCTAGACTTTCTAGTTACGTGCATATTGTACCACATATCACAAAGTTTAATAAATACTCTATCTGATGCTCTGCAATCCCAGAGTTTAGAAGATAGTATCACAAACTGATTTATGTAAAGAATTTTAAGCATCAGGATTGAAATCCTAGCTCCACTGAAGTCAATGGCAAAGCCCACAGGCCCAGATTCAGAAGGGGGCAGAGGGTATGTATACATTGCAATAAAAGACCCATGGCACAACTGTGCCTGGCCCAGGTCAGCTGACATGGGACTCAGGCTGTGGGGCTACAAAACTGCAGTGTAGATGGTCAGGCTCAGGCTGGAGTCTGGGCTCTGAGACCCCAGCGGGGGCTCAGATCCCAGGCTTCAGCCTAAGCCCAAATGTCTCCACTGCTATTTTTAACCTCACAGCCCTCATGAGCCCAAGTCAGCTGACCTCGGCTCTGAGACTCGCTGCCATGGTTTTTTTTAATCACAGTGTAGACATACCCTTAAGTGTTGCTTTCGTCCTCTAGAAAATCACTGGAACAGCAGTGGGATACACAAAGCCTGAGTTAGGTGCCAAGGGTCCCTATACAATACACGGGGAGAGAGGGGTGCCTTAGAATGCAAGCCACAAAAGCCAGCATGTTAGCTAACCAATGAGAGATACTGACTAGAGGGTTGTGTGTCCTAAGTCCGGGCTGCAGAGAGGTGCCTGTCTTTTGTAGGGAGCCACAACCACCAACAAGGTACCTAACAAAACAGCCAGAAGGGAGGAGGAGCCTGCCCAGGTTAGAATTTTTAGACTAGTGGTTAAAGCACTCGCCCAAGATATGAGAGACCCAGGTTCAATTTCCCCCTCTGCCTGGGTGGGTGCCCTAACTACTGGTCTATACAGTTGCTCTCTGTCCCAATGACCATTTAAATATTTATACAAAATGGAATAGCTCCGACAGACAGAGACTCACACCAGAATATCCCATAGATCAATGGCTAGAGCATTTTCCTGAGGGGTATAGGAGCCCAATGGCAAAAGAGGGGATTGACTTTGGGTCTCCCACATCCCAAGTGAGTACTCTAGCCACTGGGCTAAAAGTTATAAGATGGGCATCAGCATCTCCTCTGGATGGATTTTGAATGCGACCTAATCTGTAGACGGCCTCTGGGCACACCTGCTGGATTGAATTCCATATGCAAAATAGGTGAGCAAACTTTGTGCTTTGTGGTGCTTAGGCAGGATAGGCATCTAGGCACCTACAGTGAGGCTACAGTGTGCATGCCCAGAGGTGGAAACGTAGGTGCTTAACGATCTTTTACTGCAAACCCTTACGCGCTGAGTGAGTTTAGCTGCTTACAGGGTTAGGCAGCAGCCACGCTGGGCTTTCGCAGATCACAGTGGTACCTAAAAATGGGACTTAGGTGCCTACATACCTGTGTATATCCAGGCCCCAATTACTTTATTGGGGGCCATGATTTTACCCCAGGTGTTCTAGCCCATAGAAAATATAGGTAATTTATAACACCAGATTTGGCCTTTATGCAGTTAAAAAGAAAAAAACTTAACTCTGACAGTGAAAATTCACTACTGGGCAGAGGGCCCATACAATGCCTATGCACTGCTTAAATCCACTTATACCTTCAAAATAGGGCTAAAGTGGTGTGTAGGCCCTTGTGATGGCTATGTGTGAGCTCTAATGCATATTCTATGTGAAATCCAAACAGCCACCACAGGAAGTCACAGCAGTAAGAGAAGGATGCTGATTTTAGATATATCACAAGTAAAAGAGCCAGTCACCAAGAATGTTATAAATGATGCTGTTGAGAATAATATGAGTTTATTTTCAGAGACTGGAGTTTCATAAAAGATAAACATCACACTAGATTTGTGTGTTATTTCATGCAATTTAATGTTTTTCCACATTTTCCCTGTGTTATATATAATCTGTTCAATTCTATTGTCATTTGTGTGTGTGTGTGTGTATATATATATATATATATATATATATATATATATGCTTTAACCTAAGCAATAATGTCAATATTTATCAATAGAGGATGCATTCTTATGTTTATGTTTGGTGAGATGGATTAGGAAAAGGGCAAAGTTTTAACTCAGAAATCAAAGTTTGTGTCCGTTAGTAGCTGGAAAATTCCCATTTGTATAAAGACTCAAACAGGCTTCTGTTCCTACATGGTTTCCTGACCACTTTGTTGGTTTAATGAAAAATGTTCAAACTGGCTGGACTCTCCACTGTATTTCACTTCCTTCCCATTTTGTTATATCAGTGTTGGCCTCAGGGGAGTAACTAGAAACTGTGACAGATACGACAATTTCCTGCAATATCTTTGGGGGATCTTACTGAATTAATGTTATGTATCATTGTAGGCCAGTGATTGTATGTAATTGTATGGGGGAGGGTAACCACAGCCCCTCGAGGAACTAGGAAGAGTGGAAGGTGATTAGGTAAAGTCATTCAGGTTGTAACACCTCCAGAGATGTACCACCTCCTGGGGAGGCTCACGTATACTAGTTCAAACTGGATTCTCCAGAGGCCAGCAGGCAAAGAAAGGACGTCTGGATAAATAGCCTGAGTTTAAAATGATTCAGGGCCTTCTTTCTGATCTAGCAAATGGACAGGACTTTCTATTCCAGGGGAGGGGTGGGGATGAGGCAGTGCTAAATTTGTGCCAAGGCTTGCCATGGCTGAGCCCTGGCACCTCTAGGCTTGGCAGTTCGTAGCCCCAGCACCTCTGGACTTGCTGCATCAGTTATGAAAGTAAAACAATTGCTTGAGCCCTGGCACCTCTTTCATTACAAATTATGCACTGGGTGAGGGCACAATCCTTAAAGAAGGATTGAAAGATCTGACATCTGCCAGAGCCCAAGGTTGGAGTTGGGGGTGAACTCCTCCAGGCTTTTTAGCATGTGTGTATTGTTCTGTTATGTTTTCTCTGTAGTGGTTTCACCTGAAGAATAAATGTGCTTGCCTAGAAAGAACTGTGCGGTAATTAACTGTTGGAAATTATACAGTTCATAATGTCTGAGGAGAAGGTAAAGCAGGCCTGCCCAGGCAGACTGACTTGCTGAGGAATTTACAGTGTAGGCAGAGAACAGTGCAGCCTGAAAATACCCACCTCAGGAGAAGAGAAGAGAGATGTCTCCACCCAAGAGAGGTGAAGGCTGGGGAGCCAGCAGCCTGAGAGAGGGTTCCCTTGGTGAATCATAGAGGGGGAATACAAGTGCAGTTGCTCTGAACTGTGACAGAACCTGCTTAAACAACCCTAGAATTTTCCAGCTGGGATTTACCTGGGCCTGTCACAAGTGAGAGAGATTAGCTAACAGATGGTTCCAAGGAAATGAGCAGACACACACCGTCTTCTCTCTCTGGTAACAGGGCAAGCTTCATTAGCAAATGCTTTTCAGCTCTAATAATCACCAGCAAGTCCCAGACTAGAATTTCCTCTCTTGTGTAAATGTAATCTAGTTACTTCCCTAGTTAGCCCAAAATACTAAAATTTAGTTTGTAGATTGCAATACTAATTTCTCATAATTAGCCTGAAGGGAATTTAATGTCCATCACTGGCATTTAACTTCCACCAAGATAATATCATTTTTCAGTTAGAATAAGGCGGAGAGTTGTCTACTCAGTGTAGCAGGTCACCAGTAGTGAAATCCTTACTCCAGTTAAGTGAATGGCAAAATTCCCATTGATTTCAATGAGGCCAGGATTTCACTCCAGGAGTCACGACTTCTGACACTTTTCCAGACTCTGACACTGATTCATGCAGGACAAGTTACATCGTATGTCAACTTGCCCATTAGTTCCATGCGCATCACTCCTCATAGGAGTCCTGTGAGTAGGGTGACCAGACAGCAAATGTGAAAAATCGGGACAGGGTGTGGGGGGTAATAGGAGCCTATATAAGAAAAAGACCCAAAATCGGAACTGTCCCTATAAAATCGGGACATCTGGTCACCCTATCTGTGAGGGTCCCTTAATTAGGGCCAAATTTTGCAGTCCTTATTTGAGCAAAATGTTCACTTTGAAGAAAATGTGAAGGATTATTCAATAAAACAACAATTATGTTCTCCAGCAGCTTTATTTTACCATAACTTATTCAGCATTATATTTTCTGAACTCATCACATAAACAATTTTCCCTCTAATCATATCAGGCATTGGTATCCATTCTGTAGTGCCAGAAGAGTAAATCCCCTAGATATAATACAGAAATAGATGTGTGTTTATTCTATTTATCACATATGTTACCCCAGTTCATTAACCTCTTCTGAACCCCAGAATTCTCTACCCTGGTTGGGCTATGGTTGGGAAATGATCTCCAAAGTTGGGGCAGCATATTTTCTTCTCACAGTGTATCAAAGGACATTAAGACAGAGAACGTGATTCTGATCTCACACCAGTGTAAAACAGGAGTAACTCCTGACATCAATGGAAATAACCTGGTCTAACACAGATCAGAATCAACACAGAAGCAGAGTGTTTAAGTGGCAGGGTTGTCATCATTATAACACAGGGCCAGATTCTACCAGCTTTAATCACTCTGAGTAGTACTTTAGTCCATGACTAGCCCCATTGACTTCAATGGAACTATGTGTGGAATAAAGTACTACTAAACATAGGTAAAGTTGGCAGACTCTGGACTCAGGGTTGGTTGTTGTTTTTTGTTTTTTTGTCTTTTAAAGTCTCAGCACTTACTTCCTGACCACATGACAGATCAGAAAAATGGGAAGGAAAAACCTCCATATTCAGATATGTTGAACTGGTGTGGAATGCCATACCTGTAGATTTTAGCCTTTAAAAAAGAACGGTTTAAAAAAAATGAGCAAGCAGAACCATTAAAATATCTTTTTTTGTTCTTGTGGTTCCTCTGTACCATCTCTGTAAAACAGAACATACTCATAAATCGCTGGGAAAGAACTGCATCAATTACACTTTTTTATTGATTTCTCTGTAGTTTGCTTGTACTCCCTAAAAACTAGATTGGGCTGCAGTCACAATTCCTCTCATGATCTGAGGAGCAGGAGTAAATTTGGAGCATCCCCTTACAAGATGTAGAATACTAACCCTCTTATGTCAGCTTGGCTGCACTCAGGGCCGGCTCTGGCTTTTTTGCCACACCAGGGCGGCACACCCGCGGCCCCGCTACCCTGGCCGGGGCACCAGCGGGGAGCGTGGCATGCCCGCAGCCCCGGCTGGGGCGCCAGCAGGGAGCGCGACATGCCCGCCCCCCGCTCCTCCGGTGGGGAGGGCGGCATGCCTGCAGCCCCGCTGCCCCGGCCAGGGCACCGGTGGGGAGCGCGGCATTCCCGCTGCCCTGCTGCCCCAGCCGGGGCGCCGGTGGGGAGCATGGCATGCCCGCCCCCCGCTCCCTCCGCCGGGAAGAGGTGGTGGTGTTTTTTTATTTAAAAAAAAAACCCTGAGCGCCACCCCCTCCAGGTGCCGCCCCAAGCACGTGCTTGGTCGGCTGGTGCCTGGAGCCGGCCCTGGCTGCACTACCTGGTGCAATAGGAGAGGATGGAGCTCAAGCTCACTCACTCTCAATTTCCTCCCTGCCCAGGAGTAACAGTCAGGTAAAACCTGTTTTCCTCTTGCACCTGGAGTTGCAATCTGGGTAGGCCATGCAGAAGGTGCAACCTCACACCTCTTTTTAGCTGCATTAGTCTTGGCCATACTCTGGACTTAAATTCACAGTATCTGTTGTTCACTTCCTGCATATCATATGTAACTTTTCCTGCACCCAAAATAAGGTCAAAATAACTCATCAGACCTCTTTGTGAGTTGATTGACAGATGAATGCTTATCAACCAAAATGGAGACATACTCTTTTCTTTCCAATTATTTTGTCATTTCTTTTAACATGCTTTCAGTCACTCCTTTCTTTCTTAGCAGGACATAATGTGTTTGACTTTAATTTCTCCTTTAATATGCAAAAGTATTATGCGGCTTCAGAACCCGTGCAAACACAGAGCAACTCAGGCTCCCATATCCCAAGTTCCCTTTATATTTTTAATTCTATGCTCCCACAAGATGAGAGGAGGAAATCTGTTTCATATGATCAGTTTTCATCAGTCGCTATCATTTTTCAGGGACCATCAGTGATTGGCCAGTCACATTTTTCCTACATTCTCATCCTATAACCTGCTAATACTTTGCTAGGCATAATCCTTTTTCTGAGCTTTTTCTGTTAGCTTCCTCACTCTCTCTCTAGTACCTTTCTTTCTCCTTAGTTTTCTGTTTTCCACACATACACACACACACCTCTGCTGTTTTCTCAGTCTGTTCTAATCACAGCAAAGTCTTCTCAGCTGGAGCCTCTCAGCTCTTCCATTTTCTCCTATCTATTCTCTCCTCTTCTCTCATCCCCTTCAAATCCTTCTCTTTCTTCCACAGTCATCAGCTAGAAGGATTTTTTAAAAGTCAGCTGTATGAGATTTAATGTTGTGAATTAAAGTGGGGTGGGGGGTGGGGAATAAAGCCTCTTTCTTTCAGCTACTGAAACCATTAAAGATTTCTCTTTTGGTAATATTGTATTGCCTAGCAATTCCACACATTAAGTGTTCCTAAGGGCTCAGGTCAGCTGAAAGGACATTGAAAGCAATGATTTTTACTTATTTAACTAACTACTTTTTATTATTTAAAATTGGATTTGCTCTCAGTTTGATGCTATAATTGTATTTAAAACATTTTATTATAATATCGACCTCTTTCAACACAGTCTTTTCAATTATGATAATTTTACACTTTTCTTGCCCTCCTCTACCCCCCGATCTGAACTGTTCATTGCTATTTTGAGAACCGCAATAATGGTCTGCTTTGGGACACATTCATCTGCAGTAAGAACACAGACAAAGCCAAAATAAATCTACTCTTCCCTCAGCACCTTCCCTAAGCTCTTGATTGATGCCTTGATTTTATCAAGTCCTGCAGAGAACACCATGAAAAATGCTTAAACTGGCTTGACTCTTCCATCCAGATATCTTTTGCACATTCTCAGAGTGCTTTTTTTTCACCCCTAAACAACACCATTGGGTTAGCTTCAAACCTTGATCATATAAACAGGGCCAGCAACTGAGAATCTATGAATTTTATTATCTTTGGTTCTTAGCTGTACTCAGAAAGGATGTAATGGCAATGAACAAAGCAGAAAGAAATAAAGAAAAAAAGAACTTCAGAAATGGTGAATAAAAAACCATACCGTATAATACTACTAACTAAGCTACTGTGTAATTACTAACTAAGGCCTGGTCTACACTGGGGAGGGGGGTCAACCTATGATATGCAACTTAAGCTACTCAAATAGCGTAGCTGAAGTCGGCATATCGTATGTCGACTTATCTGGCCATGAGGACGGCGGCGAGTCGACCGCTGCCGCTCCCCTGTCGACTCTGCTTCTGCGTCTCACGGCGGTGGAGTTCTGAAGTAGACAGGGAGCGTGTTCGGGGATCGATTTATCATGTCTCGTCTAGACGTGATAAATCGATCCCCAATAGATCGATCACTACCCACCGATCTGGCAGGTAGCGATGTACCCAAAGAAGCATATCATACCTTCCCATAGTAAAACCCTTGGGAAAGACAGTCTAAAAACCCCACACAATTCACCTCATACAGTTTCTGCTAAATTCTCACCTCAAGGGTGATGGGGTTTTGGCCTTGTGGGATACCAATGTGCAACCTTCAAAATCCAGAAAGCCTGGGAATGTGTGAAGAAAAGCTTTCCCTTATGGAAAATCCTGTAGAATTTAATAGCAAATGATGACTTTTCTATAGATTTTTGGGACTGTTTTATAGAATTCAATAGAGAATTATATCCTTGCTTTAGAATTCTATAGGATGGTTAAAAAACTCTGTACAAAGCAAACCACTCTCAATTAAATTCTATCATCCAGATTCTCGGGTGGTGTAAATCAACTGCAAGAGAGGTTAGCAACATTCAACCAAGTCCAGATTAGTGAACCAGTGAATACCTTTGGAAGTGCCTTGGTCTGTTATCTGAAATGCCATCAGTAAAGGACTGAAGCAAATTTGCAACTAGAGTCCACACTCATATTGTGCTTTGTCTCTTATATTCCAAAGATGACAGCATCTGATATATGATGTTCTGAGATGGTTCAGTGCAGACCATTGTTTCTGGGATAGGCTGAAGTGTGAAAGTTCTGTTGTGAGGTCAGTAATCAGGTGTTGTATGGGACATTAGTATTATCCCAGAATTATTTAAAATGTGCGCCAGCCAGGATTAAATCAGGATGCATTGAGAGCTTTAGTCTGATCCCCAAAGGGCTTGCAAGATTTCAGACATGTCTTTGGAAGGTTCTAGAAGTCCTCATAAATTGATAAGACCAAGTTGGCCATGATTTGGTAAGATCAAGTTGTTCTTGTGAGCTCTGTGTGTGTGTGTGTTTTCAGATTTTGGGTGGAGTTATATGTGCCAGAATGGGCAACCATTGAACAGGGGTTGACATTAATGTTCAATTTAGAATTATCATTGCAGCATTAAATTGAGTGTCCATAGATTTTGTATGTGAGCTGCTCGCCCAGATTGGTGCACAATGTTCAGTGGTCGAGTATACCAGGGGTAGAGTCGCTGTTTGAAATGTGTGTGCATTGGCACCTTATGTTGTGCCCACAAGTTTTCAGGTGAGGCTAGTCCTTGCTTTTACTTTTCTTCTTATCTTTTTTTTCCAGATGAGCCTTAAAAATCAAGCTTCTGTCCAAAGTTGCCCCCAGGCACTTCAGATAGGTTTCATTTCAGACCACAGAAGGTGGCACCTTGTTTAGGTGATAGGCTATTATTAATTATTTGAAGACACTGGGGAGGAACTTCCAATATTGAAAGTATTCTGCCATTATCTTGAGGTTGGTGAAGAGGGTGTTGCTGATGGTGGCAAGATCTTTGCTTTGTGTTGCAAGAGCAATGTCATTAGCATAAATGAACGTATGCAAAATTTTGTCAACTAATATAGATGTTGAATAGTGAAGGAGCCAGCATGAACCTCTGAGGCAGACCATCATTGAGGGTGCATGCTTTCCTGAGCTGTCGATTCAAAAGGACATGGTATCTAATTACTCAATACTGTGGCCAAGAGTTACATAGTGCTACTGTATTTGATGCCCTTCATGCCTTGAGCAATAGTTCATATCCCCATACTGTGTTGTAGTTGGCAAATAAATGTATAAGTACTGCTCTGGATTTTAGATTCTGCTGGAAGCCAGCCTCAATGAGACTAGTAATAGTGAGTATCTGGTTGCAACAGCTTCATACTAGTCTAAAACTGGCCTGTTCTTTGAGGATGGCCTCAAGGATAGGGTGTAACAGGCCATCTTCGTTGACTTGAGAGTTGTGGAGAGGAGTGATATTGGGCTTTAGCTGGTGGCATCGTAGGTGGTTTCCCACGTTTGAGAAGGACAATGACTACCTCCTCACACCAACTTTGTGGGATATTCCACGCAAATAAATAGGTCTGCCAACCATGCTTGTCCCTTTGGCTAAACTCTTAAGGAATTTGGAATACATGCTGTAGCCTTTATTTTTATTTAAAGTTAATTTGAATGATGTTATATATTACACCATGGAGGGTTCGGCTCTGGCAGCTTCAGTCTTGAGTTCAACAGAGTTATCTCTGCCTGGTTTAGATCTAGGGCTCATAGGAACACATGAAACCATAGGCAAGTAACACATACAATCACAAGAACAAGGTACACTATCTCGTACCAATTTTATTAAAGTTACCAACAAAGTTATGAATGTCACAGCATATACAACTCCTAGATCTATCCATGCGCCAGTTATAATTACAGACATACCCACATCCTCCTAGATAGTGTTAGTTAAGGTCTGATGGGTCACTCATGGATTGATCCTCAGCAGATGGGTGGTTTCTGCTGGAGTTTTCCCATAGGAAGCTCAATTTTCCCACTCTGGGCACCCCTTTTTTTATAAGGGGATTCTGCCTATACCTACATTCTGTGCACGTAGAAAAGAGGGTAAAGAAGTTTGTCAGTGGGCATACGCAATTCCTGAATTGCATCCATCTTTTGTTGGGCTGCTGTTCGACCTCCTTGAGACAATGTGATACCTAAAAACAAACAAACAAAAACCAAACCACTTTTGAGACTATTAGTCGTACCTTTGTTGGGTTATACTTCAGTCCTGCTTCCTTGATGATTTGTAAAAGCTCATCCAGGCACTCCAGATGTTCCTCTTGAGTGTCTATTGTTAAACAAATGTCATCTACATACTGAAATAAAACAGATGGCTTGGAAAATCTAGACAGAATTTGCTTCATTTGTCCATGAAAGATAGATGGACTGTTACGGAATCCTTGGAGTAAGACTTGGAAAGGGTACTGAACCCCTTCCACCACGAAAGCCAGATGGTGTTGTCACTGTCACTGTCATCGATCAGTCTATCAGCCTTCACAGAGAAAGCGCCGATCACAACACGTCAGACGTGTTGTTCTAGCCAGTCCTCCAACTACCCACTGGCCAGGCTGTCAGTAGCACCGGACACCCGATTGACATAGCGCACAGCAGCCTAGAACTTCTGAGCGATCCGCCAACCGCAGCCTCCCAAGCAGCTGGGATTACAGGCACGCGCCACCACACCGGGCCTAGATGGTGTTGACTGTCCTTAAAACAGGTGCTGACCAGTAGCCATTGCCATTGGCAATATCAATGGTAGAAAACCATTTTGCTTTGGGATTTAGATTTATTTAGGTCAGGCATTTTGGCTACAATAGCCGCACAAGCTGGAGTCACTTGATTTATTTTTCGATAATCAATAGTAAGACGCCATGACCCATCTGGTTTTTTGTACTGACCAAACTGGAGAATTGCATACTGAAGTACACTTATGAATGATTCCTTGTTGCAGCAAAGATTCAATGGTCTTAGCAATTTGAGGTCTGACCTGATCTGGAAAAGGATACTGCTCGGGGGGTGGAGGAGGGAGAAATCTCCTCCTGCAATTTCAACAGTTACTTCCATCCTTTCACACTCATGCTTGTGTTTAGCAAAAGCATCAACATGTTTAGCCACTAATGCCTGTATCTCAGCTCTCCCTTCTGCAATGTTTTCTAGGGTACACATGCCTGGTTTTGTTATTGTTGAAATAATGTCACATATGGGAATGACAGCAGGCTGATTGTCTAATGTCTGTGCTGTAGTTACACATAGTGAGCAATTGGTCAAATCTGTAATGTGCCCATGTTTTCTCAAAAAATCTACTCCCAGTAAATTGTAGGGTTCCTTCAGATTGGCAAGTGCAAATACATATCCTCTTCATGTCTCCTATTTGTATCACCACTCATTTAGATAACACAGCTGTGACCTGGTTACTTGCAAATGTTGCAAGCACATTTTGTCCTGATGGTTGTCCTGATGATAAAGAGGATAATTCTGGATTTTTATCATTGATTATGCTAATTGATGCCCCAGAATCAATAATAAATGAAAAATGGTGGCCCCTCACCATTGCTGATACATACTGTGGGTCTCCCATTTACATCTCTTTCCAAAGGGGCTACAACTCTGCATGGGGCCTCTTGGCATCATGCGCTCTGTCCTTGTGAGTCTATACTGTCCCCTCCCTTCCAGGCGGTTATACTCCATGTATGGAGTTGAAGTCCAGGACAATGGTTCTGTAACTACGGCAATGGATTGAGGTCGGGTGTGTTGGCCATCCAATATCATGGAGTTCATTTGTTGCAGCATTTTTTGTATTTCAGCTTTCCTTATTTAGATAGCTAATACATAATTATTCCTTCTAAATACTTATCAGTCTTATATTTCTATAATCCTACAATTTAATTCTATTTAGCATATATGTTATATATAACATGTCATGTTAATTAATCATAGCATCACACAATAAATGAATAATAAACTAAAATCATTGGTTACAATGCCATCCTTGCCAGCAGCTTTTCCACTTTTAGTGGCCATGAGGGCTTTGTTCCTATCTTCTATAGTATATGAAGATGAGAGCAGTGAAGTGGTGGGGCTTTGTCAGATAGAAAGAACTCTTTCTGAACCTTGTGTCCAGTCATTTTGTTAATTTAGGTCTTTGAGTTACAGAGAAGATGTGAGGCAGTGGCATTGGCCATCACTTTTGGTTGATGTGGTTTTTCCGGGTAAGTGACTTAAGGCTTATGGAGGAGTGCCTAGGCTTTGCAGTTGAAAAGAGTGAAGTCAAGACCCTCCACAGTCTCATTCGATCTCTTTGGGAGGGCAGAGATCAATGACTTTATTAGTGCTTTTGCTGTGTCCGGATCACTGCTCTTCTCATATTGTTTGAAGAGTGCTTATCTCTGGTTGCCAGCAATGCTTGCAATAGCTGCAGAGAATGTGTTTCATGGCAACTTTGATAAGAAGGTGAACAAAGTGGTCATCGTTTTCTGGGATCAACTTGGTACAGTATCCCGTTTTCAATACCAGCAGTATATGCAACCAAGTTCACTTTGTGGAAATTCCAGTGCGGTTTTGGTGTTGATTCAATCAGCAAAATTCCAAAGCCAAAATGCAGAATGTGGAGTGCTCCATAAAGAAAGTTTCCCAGTACTGTTTATGAAGCTTACAGAGGAACACCACTACTGTCTTTCATCAGAAAGCACAGGTCTGAGTTTTGTGTTCAGTGTTCCATCTGGCCGAGTGAAAACTCTGATTGTTTGGGGTCAAAAATGAGGCCCAGTCTGTGAGTTTCTCACTAGCTGCATCGTTTCTGCTATAACCCTGTTGTGAGTGGTGGCTGTTAAGGTCACCAAAGTACATGGCAGGATGGAGAAAAGATGGTAATGCGGGCTTTGGCCATTCAATATTTGGAGGTTTGTAGACATTCATTATGGTCAATTGTCTGATTCTTATTGCAGCAATAGAGATTCCTGTAGTCTTAGATTCCTCCAGGACTGAGAGATCTATAAGACCATGCCTGGTGTACCTGGCGAGGCCATACTTCCCATAATTCACAGTGGCAATTAGATCATAGCCCTGAATTTAGTATCTTGCAGCTTGCTCATTCTCTGCAGCATGAGCTTTTCTTATAGAGTCACAACATCCGTTTTATGCACTTTGAGAACTCTTTAAAGACGATCACACTTGACGTGTGACAGACCTTCTACATTAAGTTGCCAGACACATAGAACTGTTCCTACAGTTCTTCTGCACTGCCCCATAAAAGGACTTTAACACATTTCACATAACTAGAATTTGATTACATTCATTGTGTAGAAAACACACACACACACACAAGCATGCATATGCATATGTGTACAATCAATGCTCAAGTCCTAAAAAAAGAAGAGCCGGAACGTCCCCTTTCCTAGAAGGAGAGATGCATGGGCAGCAGCCCAGCATTAACATGTTTTTACTTTCAATATTTTTTCTTTTCTCTATTTGTTATTTTTCTTTTGTCCTCCCATCCCCCAATATTTATCCAGGAAAATGTGAAATTAATGTTTTCATTGATTTTTTTTTTCAATTATTTTTCATAAACACTAATAAATTCCTGAGAAAATTGAAACAAAATAAAAACTGGAAAGGACAGGCCAGGATAACATGTTATAGGAGTACCATGTGAAGGCTGTCATTTTTGGAAGCTGCACTGATGTCAATATAATGCCACTTTATTTCAAATGAGAATCTGACCCACATATTTTAAGAGTTATTTCATAGCAAAACCCTATTAAATAGCTATAGAACTCTACTGGTTTAACATCTATTACATTCTACAGTTCTTGTCCATATTGTGCTCCTCAGACCTGGAGTCTTTGTGTAGAGGACAAATCACTCTGGTCTCCTGACCCCATCCATGACTTTCTCAGGACCTTTGGTGCCACTGCCTACTTTGGCCAGACCTGTGCACCACTCCCCCTCCATGGGAAGCAGATGACACAGAAGAGAAGTTATTATTGTTCCTACAATAGCATGAGTTTCTGCTGGGTTTTTTTTCTGGCAGAAATACAACTGGCTGACCAGGGCAGCATCTTGCATAAAACAGCTGCTCCCTGGCCCTATTTCCCTTCCGTCATTCCCCACAGCTGTGCAGACCCAGTTGCATGGAGTTGGCACAGAGAGGTTCTCTGTGGGCTCCCAGGGAGGGACATATCAATCTGCGGAGCCACTGCTCTCCCTGATGTGGATTATGTGGCCTTTCTAACCACATTTCTCCCTTGAGCACATCACACAGGGCCATCCTGCTCTTACCCTGATTTCAGTTCACTTACGATATATCTGAAATATGTCAAAAGCTTACAACTCCTAAATCATGGGCTTCATTCTATAGCCTTTATTCCGGCAAAATGTCCATTGATTTCTTTCCCAAGATCAGTCCTCCATAAGTTAACTATGTACCCTGCTGCTTCTTCCTGCCAGCAATGGTGTGATCAGGAATGGTTATCTACTGTCAATCTAATGTCAAACTGCTTTTAAACATACTTGAAATACAGCTGAATTTTGAGAATTCCTTGGCTGCGATTAACAGAAGGATCTTATCTTCTCTGTGTAGGAGTAATTACTTTGCTAGGCATTCAACAATGTTGTCTTGACAGAAATCATATTTACAGTTTGGGCTTTCCTTGTTGCAGTAAGATTAAGAAAAGGAACAAAAACATATCTATATTAAGATGTCTTTTTGCTCAGTGCTCTATTCTTGCATTTTAACACAGATGTATCTCCCAACTTGAACGTCATCTTGGCTTTGATGCACAAAAGAATGGCACCTGGAAAAATAACTGCAATTCATACATCCTGAATTAGGCACCTAAGCTTCGGTACAATGAATGGGGAGAGGCAGGTGCCTTAGACTACAGTTCACAATAGCTAGCATGCTAGGCAGGGAACCTCCTAAACTAGCCACTTGGAGATGCCAACCACAGAGGTGTGTGTTAAGCCCCGCACTTATCAGGGAGATAGGCACCTATCTCTGCTAGCAATTCACAGCCAGGAATCCTCTTTGGAGCTAGGCGCCTATGCCATTTTTGGAAGAAGGAGCAATATAAAATTAACATGCACATATTAAATGGATGAACAACCGGCTAACAAATAGGTCTCAAACTGTAATTGTAAATAGAGAAACATCATCAGGCAGGTTTGTTTCTAGTGGGGTTCCACAGGGATCGGGTCTTGGCCCTACACTATTTAAAAAATTTTATCAATGACCTGGAAGAAAAGAAAATCATCACTGATAAAGTTTGAAGACAACTCTAGCCTGGGAGAGTGGTAATTGAGAGTGATCTGGCTCACTTGGTAAAGAGGGCACAAGCAAACAATATGCATTTTAATGTGGCTCAGTGTAAATGTATACACCTAGGAACAAAGAATGTAGGCCATACTTATGATATGGGGAACTCTGTCCTGGGAAACAGTGACCGTGAAAAAGATTTGGGGTTCATGGTAGATAACCAGCTGAACGTGAGCTCCCAATGTAAGGCTGTGGCCAAAAGAATTAACGTGACCCTGGAATGCATAGACAGGGGAATCGTGAATAGAGAGGTTATTTTATCTCTGTATTTGGCTCTGGTGCAACTGCTGCTGGAATATTAGGTCCAGTTCTGGTCCCCACAATTCAATAAGGATGTCAATAACTTGGAGCGGATTCAGAGAAGAGCCACAAGAATGCTTAAAGTATTAGAAAACATGCCTTATAGTGATAGACTCATAAAGTATGTCTACACTACAATTAGGCACCTGCGGCTGGCCTATACCAGCTGACTGGGGCGCGGACTAAGGATCTGTTTAATTGCAGTTAGATGTTCAGGCTTGGCTAGAGCCTTGGCTCTGGAACCCTCCCACCTTGCAGGGTCCTAGAGCCTGGGTTCTAGCCAAACCTGAATGTCTACATCACAATTAAACATTTTCTGAGCCCTGTAGGCTGGAGTCAGCCAGCACTAATTGCTGTGTAGACATACCAAAAGAGCTCAATCTATTTAGCTCAGGGGTAGGCAAACTTTTTGGCCCGAGGGCCACATTTGGGTATGGAAATTGTATGGCAGGCCATGAATGCTCACAAAATTGCGGGTTGGGGTGCGGGAGGGGGTGGGGGATGCGGGCTCTGGGGTGGGGCCAGAAATGAGGAGTTCAGGGTGTGGGAGGGGGCTCTGGGCTGAGGCAGGAGGTTGGGGTGTGGGTGAGGGAGTAAGGGCTGCAGCTGGCAGGGCGGGCTCTGGGGTGCAGGAGGGTGGGACTGAGGGGTTTGAAGGGCAGGAGGGGGATCAGGGAAGGGGGTTGGGGCACTGGAGGGAGTCAGGGACGCAGGCTCTGGACGGCACTTACCTCAAGCAGCTCTTGGAAGCAGCGGCATGTCCCCCCTCTGGCTCCTACGGGGAGGCGCAGCCAGGCGGCTCTGCATGCTGCCCCGTCCACAGGCGCCGCCCCTGCAGCTCCCATCGGCCTTGGTTCCTGGCCAATAGGAGCTGTGGGGGTGGCACTTGGGGTGAGGGCAGCGTACGGAGCCCTCCAGCTGCCTCTACACGTAGGAGCCGGAAGCGGAACATGCTGCTGCTTCTGGGAGCTGTGTGGAGCCACGGCATGCATGGAGCAGGGCAAGCCCTAGACCCTGCTCCTCAGCAGGAGCTCAAGGGTTGGATTAAAATGCCTGAAGGGCTGGATGTGGCCCCCGGGCCATAATTTGCCCACCCCTGATTTAGTTTAACAAAGAGAAGGTTAAGGGGTGACTTGATTAGTCTATAAATGTCTACATGGAGAACAAATATTTCATAATGGGCTAAACAAATTCAGACTCGAAATAAGGTGTATATTTTTTACACTGAGGGTAATTAACCATTGGACCAATTTACCAAGGATCATGGTGAAATCTCCATCATTTACAATTTTAAAATCAAGATTGAATATTTTTCTAAAAGATGTGTTCTAGGAATTATTTTGGGGAAGTTCTATGGCCTGTGTTACACAGACGATCAGACTAGATGATCACAATGGTCCCTTTTGGCCTTGGTATTTAGGAGCTCCCTCATGACTTTTGTCCTAGTGGTTAGGGCACTTACCTGGGATGTGGGAGAGCCCCATGTTCAAGTTCCCCCTCCATCTAAGAGGGAGAAGGGATTTGAACAGGGATCTGCCATGTTGCAGTTGAATGCCCTAACAGTTGGGCTACGGGATTGAAGTAGGGCTCCCCCACACTCTCCTGTTGAAGCTGTTGTACTGTGAATAAAAAATACAAAAAGTTATTGGAGCAGGGGGACTGGATCCTGAGTCTCCCAACTAGCCACCCCAAGTTATCGGATGAGAGAGAGAGCGAGTGAGTATGAGAATGACGCTGACTCTTTATCCTGAACTGGGAGATGGGAGACCCAGAATCCAGTCCCTCTGCTCCAGTGACTCTTTTTATTTGTTAGCCACAGTGCAACAACTTCAACAGGAGAGATTTAGAGTGCCCCACATCAGAATATCCCATAGCCCAGTGGTTTGGGTACACACCTAAGAAATGGTAGATCCTAGTTCACAATCCTATCTCCTCAGATGGAGGCGGTACTTGACCTGGGCATCTCCCACATCCCAGGTGAGTAGCCTAACCACTGGGCTAAAAGTTAGGAAGGAGCTCCTCCTCTCCCTCATTTTGTGCAAAGCTCACCTATAGAGGTTTGAAGTAGGCAAGGGCTGAGTACGCTTACAAGATTAGGTCCTGCAGGCAATTTACATGGCAGAATACCTATCTTCCCCCCAGTTTATGCATCACTCTGGGTCTTAAGTGTCTGGATGCCTCATGTACGGCTTATGCTCAGAGGCCGTAACATAAGCACCTAGGGAACTTTTACTGCAAAAATGTAGGTGCTGACCAAGTTTAGGCACCTACAGGGTTCTGGGGCAACAGAGCAGGGGTTTGGTGAATCTTAGTGGCCTGATTCTGGGATTTCGGCATGTGAAGTGGCAGTTAGGCATTTAAGAATTTAGCCAGTACCTTTACCCTACAATAGAAAGTAGGTTAATGGGGTCAAATCCTCCTCATCATATTCACGTGCATAGGCCCAGCAAGTTAACTTATTAAGGTGAGCAGGATTTGTTGCTCAGTTTTCAGAAGATCAGACCCCACCACAAAATAAAGATAGTGGGAAGGCTGATGTTACAACACTATTAAAAATAGCACAAAATGTTTTGCAGAGGGAGGTAGAAGAGAAAAAGAGAGAGAACGCTTCACTGAGTTGGGTACCGAGAGAAAGTGAAAATGAAGTAGAGATGGAGTTAAGTAAAAGGAAAGAGCTAAAATGTTTGAAGCAGTGAAGATGCAAATAGGTAATTTTGCAGACTGGTTCTAGTCAGCTGAGAATGGAAGGGTACAGTAAGGGAAGAAAGGAAAGGTGAGTTTCAGAGGCTGAAGCAGAAAGGGACTTTTGAATGTGAGATTTGAAGAGGAGAAATGAATCAGTGCAGACTGGAAGGAGAGAAATGAAAGGAACAGATAGAAAGTAGTTGGATAGGAAACAGGTTTTTTGCAAAAGAGCTCAAACAATGTAACTTCTCACTACTAATAATGCTGTTGGGTAAATAAGGAAATAGGTTTCTCAGCTGCCTCTTCTTGCAAAGCCTTTTGAAATATAAAAATCTGGTCTATATTCATGAGAACCTAAAAACCCATCCATTTGAGAGTCTTTTTTACCCTGAAGAGAGGAGAGCAAGTGTGAGAGTATTTCTGAAATTTTGGTAGAGTATGAAGTGTACAGTCTGGACTGGATCTTGTTTTGCTTCCCCTTCAAATTTCCAGGAAAGTCAATAGAATTTTGGGTTCCCAAGCAATACACAATCTAATGTAAATGTTGAATAGATGGCCTCAGTCTGTGGGGAATATATTCTTTCAGTGTTCCTATTTCTGGTGAGTTATAGATGTAGCATAGAATCAGTCTGATGCCACTTTAGGGATGTGTGTCAAATCAAGTCCCATTCATCTGGCTTCATCCCTGACACTGGATTTGGTATCCAAATAATGGGTACTGTACTAGTTCAGTTCAGTTGCTCTAATATCAGATTTAGGGTAACATTGTTTAGTTAAAATGTATCCATCCTCAGCAATTATTCTGCTTGGTGCAGAGCTGTCTTGTTTTAAATTTCCAGTGAAAAGAGAGAAAATATATAACATCTCTGTTCCTTTGGTTAGAAAATTACTCTAAGTACATATTCGGTTTAAACGGTCGAGGGCTGGGGATGGGGGAATTTGCTTGATACCAGAAAAGTCTTTTTCCTTGTAATCTAACAGCTAGAATTTGAATGTATTTGTGTGTAACTTTAGATCCTAAAACAAATACCGCAGCAAAGCCCATTTCTAGCAGTCCTTTCATTATCTAAAAGTAAAAGGCAGAAAAACAGTTGTCATAAACAAGTAATTATTTTAATGCCATGCTTCTTCTGGCCAGCTAGTAAATTCCCTAGCTGTAAACTGCACTCCATCATTTCACTTATCTGGTTCTGAAATGTATTACTTGATGCTGTTGTTGTAACATGGGTCAGTTGAGACCTGGAAGATGGAAATTACTATTGAAGACATTAAGGTCCGTACCACACAATTTAAGACATCAAGAAAATATGCAATTTTTATTGGTTTTTTTAAAGTTACAGATTTAGGTTATTTAATCTTATCTTATTCTGCTCCAGTATTTTTTTTTAATTTCCCAAACAATAATTTGATATAAAAAGTGAATGGAGCTAAAGATTCAATGCAGTACAGTAGAATTATTGTTGAAAGGGAAAGGACAGCAGCCCTGTGGATCTATTCATGGGGCACAGATACAGTAAAAGTACTGTTAGGAAACATTTGCACACTACTTAGATCAAGACAAGAGGAGATGGTCTTGTATCCCCCCAAATGAATTCAGGTTATAGTTTAGCTCCTTCCCAGGACTTTAAAGGTTATGTTTTATATTCAGATTTAAGATCCTTGAGAAGTCTCCATGTGCTGCACTGAATTGCACTTCATTCACTGTGAAGAGAATCTACTGTGGTTTGCATCCCTCCCCCGTCCCAAGCAGTGCTTTGTTTCAAACTGGAGACCAATTGATTGAAGTGGGATTGAACGTCAATCCTGTGAGCGTCAGGTTTTGACCATATAGCCCCTAGGTTTTGACCATATAGCCCCTAGGTTTTAGCTGCAGCAGTCAGAGAAGGAACAGGCTGAAATCAGCAAAAGGGGGATGGGGGATCTTTTGCTTTTATCCCCCCTGCGCCTTCGCTCGCTGTCACAAAGGCACTGGTAAAAGAGCTCCAAGCGGGCGGATTTACACGTGGCTTCCACTACAGTTTCATCTCATAATCGAAATCTAAACGGTTTAAAATGATAGCTGTCTGTCTGGATAGTAGAACAGTGGAATTTGGAAAATCAGAGAGGAGGGACACAGATTTCTTTAGTGATATGCTATGAAAAGGTAAGCAATTATAAATCACTGTACTACTGGTTGGATTGATTAAAAATGTCAATAGAAATATCCTCTCCATTAAGCGACTCTGTGAAATAAAATAAATAAACATTAATGTTCAAAATAACAATACATGCGAAAGAAAACCCCACCCCGCCCTCTCTAGAAAAGCAACGTGTCTCCCATTTCAACGATATCCATAAAGCAAACAAGACAGCTTAATTGTTTGTTTCTCTAAGGGAAGGAGCTAAACCTGGAATTAATTTGGTTCAGCCTGTGAAACAATCCGTTTGCTCTGCCTAATTCCGGCAATTAAAGAAGTTTTCCCAGACACAATTAACATGTAAATCAGCCGCGGAGTGTGGGGCTGGGGCTGCTGCTGGTGGAGACAAGAGTGAAAGACAGGCTGCACTGTTCCTCCGCCGCACCTGAGCCTGGGGGGCGCTAGTGCTGCCACTCGCCGGAACAGCAGCATTGACTGGCAGCGGCGGTAGCAGGGTTCCTCGGCGGGGGGAACCGGAGGATTAATTTATTAGCTCCGTTCTTGCGTCTCACTGGCTCTGAGACACGGACGGATTAACCCAGCCAGCAGCTAGCAAACTGGGATTGGTGGGTGGGGGAGAGGAGACAACTGGGTGATCTACCAAACGGGACCAGCCCTAATTCTCTAGAGGGCCATCGGACGGGGTGGCATCATGGTACATCAGATTAGGGCCCTCCGTGAATGTGTAATGTCAGTGAAATGCGATTAGGAGGTGACGCAAGAGCATGTGATACTTCTCCATATAACATGCGTTCTGGAAACTGTATAGAGGTAGCGGGAGTGCTAGGTAGCATGGGTCTCTATCTGTAGCTGTGTCTGTGTATCTATGCGCACACTAACTCAACACGCCGCTGAGAAGTGCGCCACAGCACCATGCTAGCGTGACAGGAGGCAGGGGAGCTCCCGCCGTGCTAATACGTGCGCAACTCAGACGTCCGATCCTGCTGCCATTGAAGTTAGTGGGGTTTTTGCCGTCGCCTTCAGAGGCAGCAACTTTGCAAATTTAATCAATCCTCGCATTGTTTGCCCTGGCGAATTAGTGCAGCGGCCCCTTCTGGCACCCAGGGAAAACAGCAAGAGACAGCTCTGAGACGTCTTTTCCCCAAGGCTAAAGCCCTCTAAGCTAGGTAGAGCTATTGTGTGCGTGCATGTTCTTAATCGTATCGTCTGAGACACACACACACAGACTGCATTTATAATATAGGCATATGTTGTGTACCTTGTGTACACGCGCAGTGACACTTAGGTTTCAGAGGTACAAGTTAGACCACCTGAGGCTTCTGATTTGTTTTTGTCTCCGGGCACTTTTTCATTGTTATCTTTTCAGCTCTTTCCTTCTGCAGATCTTGATACACAAGTATAGCTCCCTGCTACTTTCCTGCTTCTTTCTCTTAAAACGAAACATTGCTACTGGTATGGAAACAGTTTTAGTGGACCCGGAACAATCGCGATGGTGGAAAATTTCGATTGCCAGCATTTTCAACATTTATGGTTGCCTCACTCAGTACAAATCTGAGGTAGACATAAGCATATACATATGGAATAGAAATAAGGATATGCCTTGGGAATGGAGAAGAGTGAGGATGTATTGACCTTTGGCAAGTTTCCTTTAAAAAAGTTTTTTTTTTAACGTGGGCGATGGATGGAGGCTGGGTCTTGGCAATTGAATGTTTTTAGAAGAAAGGTTATCCCTTTTTCTCTCTTCATGCACCTGTATAAAATAAATCAAATATTTAAAATGTTCTTGTGTAGGTATTTTTATTGGGGATTTTTTATTGGCACTAAATTCACTTTATTAAGGATTTAAATAAAAAAATTTCATTGCATGTAAATACAAAATTTCAAGCATAATATTCAGACTATCATAGCAGTTCTGTTAGTTTAATCTTGGCATATATTTTTCTTTCAAGAGCTGTTATATCTACATATTTGTACAAGAATACTATGTACTTAACAGTTATTTTACATATATTTACATATCTTATAGTCAACTCGCTTTGTGTGTAGGATGTTCATTGCTCTAGGATTTGAGCACCGGAACAGTTCTCAGAATTAAAAAGTCTTAACAATTCACTTACCCTCATCCTTTAAAACTTTTCCATTTAAGAAAATCGATGAGCAAATCCTTTCTTGTATCTCGTCTCCTGGAGCACTTCTTCCTTGCCTTTTTTTGCGTCAAGAATCAGTAATACTTCTCTCATCACTGCTTCATCCCCAGTCCTGATTACAAACACAGTACTGTACATAAATACTGTATATAGGGTAAGGGCTTTTTCAGCTCTTCACTTTCGTTATCTCCTTGTTTGTACATGCCGGGGGGGGGGAGGGGGAATATCCGCTTGGAAACTTGCCATGCTCTCACCCTCTCTCCTACCCATTGCACATGCTCATCCTTGTTCGTTCTAGCAAGGGACTGGAGAGGAAGGGTGGGTGGAATCAAGTGAGTCCAGTTGAAGCGATCCAGTCCGGGATTTGACTCCACCCGCAGCGAAGCTGCCTTCCTTTGACAGAGGAGTTGGGACTCGGAGACTAGCAGTGGGAAGAGAGGCAGGGCATGGGGAGAGAGGTTGCTCTGAACTCCTCTACAAGCACAGTTCAATGACCAGGAGCTTTGGGATAAAGCAACCGCGCTTTCCTGCCGTGGCGCACAGAGTGCCGCCTGCCTAGGAGTTTTCCTGAAGCAGCCTCAACACCTGGCGCACTTTTGGTAGAAAGGGAGCAGGACAAGACCCTGAAATGACTTATCTCCTAAGATTCGACTGAAGGGGACTTCCTGGAGTGGGATCCTAGTGGAATTTGGGTTTGGAGAGGAATTGCTAAACCTTTTTTTCTCGTCCCCCTTTTCTCTCCCGTCCTTGGAAATGAGCAAATTGCATTTGCATTCCAGAAAGTAGCAATATTAAACATCCCATTCCCCAAAGAAGCACACATGTAGTAATGACAAAGGATTGCAAAGGAGAGAGTGGATCCAGTTTCCCAGAGAGATCCCCTTAAATGGATTACTAAATGGGACACTACATCAGCTAGTTCTGTCCTCTAGCTGCCTAGATACATGCACCGAAAAGGTACAGTACTCCCCTCTCCATATCTATATCTAATCCTTTGGGTTGCTTGCAAAGGAAGGCTCCTCCTGGCTTGCACTGGCGGGTCCGGGAAGAGCGTGTTCGGTGTGAGGTGAAGGTTGGCTGCTGGTTTCTAGCTCGGCAGCGTTTGCAGCGCTTCGGGAAGGCGGGGGAGAGCCGCCTGTCCTCGCCCACGTTGTGCGGCTGCCCCTGGCCGGTCAGTTTACGGCTTGGGCTGCCTTTTTTATCAGTCTGGCTGCTCAGCCCGCCTGCAAACAGGGGCGTCCCTCCCGGGCTCGGGCGCTAGCGGGGCTGAACGCGTTTCTCTTTGCGCCTCACTCAGCCCGCTTGTTCGCAGCGGACGCGGAGCCGGGCTGCTTTGCCCCGCCGCTGGGCGTGCGCGCTGCTTGCGATCCGGAGCGGGCTCTCGGGCTCCCACCCCGCGCCTGTAGCTGCTCATCCCGGGGCTGCAGAGCGTCACGGAGGGAGCGGGGGAGTCTTTGTTGTGGGGACAATGTGGGCGCCTTGCACGTGCGCAATCCCTGGGCGCTGCTCTGTAACCCGGGTATTGACGCTGTTGTTATTGACGGGGGCGCTGGGTGTGGAACAAAGGAGCCTCCTGCCGGCTGGGAGCCCCACGCGCTCTGCCCCGCGCCCCCCGTGCCCATGCCGGTCCCTGGGTGTGGATGTGCGCTGCTGCCTGGCTGGCTTTGTTCGCTAGCATGGGGCTGGAGCTCCGGGCTGATCTCCCCCACCCAGACGCGGGCTCCAGTCATTGCTTTGCCAGCAGGGAGAGCGGGGGCTCTGGCGCTGCCCCCCCCCAGCTGGGTGTGTGTATGTGTCGGGGGCCACCACGGGATGACTCCCCGCAGCGCCAGTCGGCTGCGAGCGAAGGGTGGCTCTGGGGCAGGACTGTTCCCCGCCCCCTCTCGCTGCTGCTGTCAGCGCCTCTGGACTGGCGTGGGGGCGGCTCAGGCGATCCCTCCCCCCATGGCACTGGAGGGGCCACTGGGCTGACCCCCTCTTGCCAACTGTCGGCACTGGCCCGAGCATGAAGGAGCGACAAAGGTCCTTTAAGAAGCCAAACGCCTCGCCCTTTCCCTCCCCTGAGTGCCCTTGCCCTGCTGCTCCCCCAGTGTGTCGTCCGTCCCCCCCCCCCGACCCTTCAGACCCCGGGGAACCAGGCAACCCCATGGCAAAGTTTGTCTAAAAGGAAATAACAGGGCTAGATCGCACAATGGAGTGTTTGTTCCGAGCTCCCTCCTAAAAGTGCTGCCTGGGTGAAAAATACAAGGCGGGGGAAAGGGAGGGGAGGCGAGTGGGGTAGGGAGTAAGAAGGGAAGGAACCGTCCTGACATGGTGATAAGCCCCCTCGCCCTCCGGAGTAGTTCAGAGAGAGGGTGTTAGATCTGAAGGGGCCAGAGGGCTTTCCGCCACTCTCACCACCGAAATCCCAGCCAGCAGCAGGGGGTGGAGGGGGATGATGGTGGCAGGGAGGATGCTGCTGGTGGGAGGGATTTTTTTGTGTGTGTGCAGGAGCATGAAAAGCTCTCAGTTGAGAGTAATGTGCATTAAGTGCTCTGGCTGTGAATTTGCATGAGCGAAAGTGGGAGCCTGAGCCTGCAAATCCCCATGAGTTGTTTTGCTGCTTGCTGGTGTATTGGAAAAGTGGAGCAGAACTGAGAGCCTGGGGGAAGGGGGAAGGTTGAGAGCTGGTGCTGCTGGCCTCCTATAAGCAATTAGAGAAGTAACAATTATTAGATAAATCAGTCTGGGTCAGGGGATTGTTGGCTCTGGGGCCAGTGAAGCCATTTGGGACATTCTTGTGGCCCGAGAAATGTTAGTGAAAGTTTGAAAGTGTGAAGAGGCATCTGGTTTAGGCTGCACGGAGCGCTCTGTGCCAAAGATTTTTGCTTTGCTTCCAACTAGCTTTGCTTGAGATGAGAGGAGGGGAAACTGGTGCTGATGACTGACATCCAGAGGAAGGGTTAAATGTAAAAACCACAGCTTTCCCTAGTCCTTTGAAGCTAGGCTCCCAGCAGCTTTGACAAAGTTGAGGCAGTAGGGCTTTTTTAACCATAGTCAAAGAATTTATCAGGAGTGACTATTTAATGGCTAGTTGTAATATAGTAATTATTGGGTTCTTCCTACATGTCTGCTTGACCACTTGTTTAGAAGGAAATTTGTTCTTTTTTTTCTTTCCTAAGATAATTGCTGGTCTTTTAAGTATGTTTGTAAACCTACATACTTATGCCAATGTTTATGCATTTCAGACCTCTTTAAACCTGATTCAGAATGAAGATCATGAAGTTCATTGCAGATACAGAAATAGCGGTTTTAATTAACTTGGCTATAAATAAAAAATGCAAATTCCTAATGGGGGCATGTTTGGGTCTGTAAATACATAACAGGAGAGTTAAATCATCCCAAGCACTTTCTATCTCTGGTCTACATATAGTATGGTATTATTTGAAATACACTCTGATAACTCCTGTTTAATATAATCCAGAACTAACGTTAATTATTAACCCAACCTTAAATATAGTGGCAAAATCGTGTCTTCAGCTATTATCCTGTCTTTGTAGAAACGATTTCAATGACTGTGTGAGTTTGGTTTACACGTTCTTATTTACTTTGGGCCCCATCCTGCAATCATTCCTCATGGGAGTAATCCTTACTCACAGGAGTAAAATCATTGACTTCAATAGGACTCTTCCAGTGAGTAAAAATTACTCATAGAAGGAAGCCTTGCAGGATCAGGCCCTTTATGCAGCTCTTGCCCAGATTTTTCGACTGGTTTAAGATGTGCATAAATATTACTGTTTTTAGAGATTGGTTTGTGGATTTCAGAACAAATAATAAAAAAGACAAATGACCTTGCTTTGGTTAACTTCTCTTGTTTAATGGGGCTGGCCAGCATATTTTGAAGAAAAGTGGACCATTGCCAGGAAGCCCTTCCTTACAGTAGTAGTCCCACATGACTTTGAATGGAACTACTGGCATGAGTAATAAAATAAAACCCCAAAACCACCTACAGTGCCAATGTGTTTCTCTGTTTGTACAGTTTTCTTTAGAATATGAAACATACCATTTTTATATTGGTAACCAGTTATAAAAGACCCAAAGACAATAAGACAAAGGGAGTATTCTTCTTGTATAAAACCAAACACATCCTAAATATAAAAAATATGGGTGCAATTCTATACTCCTTGTTCCGGAAAATCTTCCACTGACTTCAATGAAAGTTTAGTGAAGGGACTGCAGGATCCAGCCTTACCTCTGTAAATGATAAACTGATGTTTTTTTAAGAATAATTAATTTCATGCAATACAAGATATTTGCTACATTTGCTTTTCATATAATAAGAGTCAAAGAAGATATGAAACATGACTGAATAGTTTGAGTGAAAAAGAATCATATGGTCACAGATGTTCTGCATATTCTCAATTAGTTTACATTATAACTGTATATTTTTCTTATGATGGCAAAACCTACTTTATCAGCTAAACCAATACTCCTGAAGGGGGGAATAATTGGGCACTAACATTTACAAGGAACATGTGTATTTAACATTTCTTAACTACTTGAAGATAAAAGTAGATGGTAGCTATGGCCTCTTTTTTAACGTTTGTAATTCGAGGAGGGCAGCTATTGCAATTGGCGTCAGAAGAAATAGGTAGCAGGGGGTATAGACAAGGAGCTGCTTTCATTGATTCATTGATTTTTTTAAAAAGGAGCAAATTAATGACCTGTGATAAATCCAAAATAGAACTGTTTGCATTAAAAAGGAAATAGGTGATTGTGACCCTGTTTGTGTGTGTGTTTTTGTAAGGAAAGGGGAAATTTGTCATCTTGTTTTGAAGAGCGAGAAGAGCCATACATAAATACATCTGAAAGGAGTTCACACGGTTTACAGAGGGAAGACATAAAATGTTTTAGGATTAAATTGGCCTGAGATAACAAGTGGGTTGCAACCTACTTGTTTGCAGGAACACATTGTTATGCTATCCAAACAAATGTTTTGTGTATAGTACATGGCTACCACATTATAATAAAATGCTCAAAACAAACTACAGAGTAAAATCTGGAAAGTAATATTCGTTCTGATATGTTTTTATATATTTTGGCAAACCATATGTAGGGAGAAAGGCTAATGGTACTAAAATAGAAATCTTATATTCATAAATAGGTACAGATGCTGCTCTCTTTTATCTTTGTTTTTATCCCATGTGACCTCACTAGTAATGTCAATTCCAGAGCCGGATCTTCAAAAGCTGACTCACATGAATACTCCTTACTCCTCTGAGTAGTTTCATTAAAGTAAAATGGGATCATGTAAGCAGGGATTACTCTGGTGAGCAAGAGTTTGCAGGAAATTCTATCCTATGGTAAAAAATGGTCCATAGTCAGGGCTTGATATAGTGAAGTGCTGAGCACATCCTTGCAGTATGAAACCCTTAATGCTAATTTGGCCCTAGAGCTCTGTATCTGTGGTCTGATATGAGTGATGTCAGAGTCAGGGCCGTAATAAATTGTGCTGAACTCCATGTCTTTCAATTCCCTCTTATACCTACCAGCACACCTGGTGATTCTTAAAGCATTTTACAGCCATTACAATGAGGTGGGTAAGGGATATATGGAGATCACTTTGACAGTGAAATGTGGCCACCTCTGGTACAGAGTGGAATTGTTGTTCAATTGCACAAAGCAGCAGTACACAACTGTTAGGATAGGAAGCAGAGAAAATTGGGTCCTGATCTGTGAACTCTTAGGCTGGTGAGTAACTTTACTTGATTTCAGTGGGGCCACTCATATGAGTAAACAAAAAGAAAATAAAAAGAAATACTTGTGGCACCTTAGAGACTAACAAATTTATTTCAGCATAAGCTTTCGTGGACTACCGTCCGCTTCATCAGATGCATAGAATGGAACACACAGTGAGATGATATTTATACATTCAGAGAAACATGAAAAGGTGGAAATAACCATATCAACTGTAAAAGGCTAATTAATTGAAAGGAACTGTTATCAGTAGGAAAGAAACTTTTGAAGTGATAATCAACGTGGCCCATTACAGACAGTTGACACAAAGGTGTTAAGGGTATTTAACGGGGGGGGGGGGGGGGGGGAATAAATTCAATTAACGCAATGACCGAGCCATTCACAGTCAATATTCAAACCTAAGGTAATGGTATCTAGTTTGCATATTAATTCCAGTTCAGCAACTTCTCGTTGGAGTCTGTTTTTGAAGTTTGTGAAGTTTAGTTGCTGAACTTGGTGATTTTGTCCTCACCCACAACTATTTCACATTTGGGAACAATATATACCTTCACATCAGCGGCACTGCTATGGGTACCCACCTGGCCCCACAGTATGCCAACATTTTTATGGCTGACTTAGAATGCTTCCTTAGCTCGCGTTCCCTAATGCCCCTACTCTACTTGCGCTACATTGATGACATCTTCATCATCTGGACCCACGGAAAAGAAACCCTTGAGGAATTCCACCATGATTTCAACAGTTTCCATCCCACCATCAACCTTAGCCTAGACCAGTTCACACAAGCGGTCCATTTCCTAGACACTACTGTGCTAATACGCGATGGTCACATAAACACCACCCTATACCGGAAACCTACTGACCGCTATACTTACCTACATGCCTCCAGCTTCCATCCAGAACACACCACACGATCCATTGTCTACAGCCAAGCTCTAAGATACAACCGCATTTGCTCCAATCCCTCAGACAGAGACAAACACCTACAAGATCTCTATCAAGCATTCTTAAAACTACAATACCCACCTACTGAAGTGAAAAAATAGATTGACAGAGCCAGAAGAGTACCCAGAAGTCACCTACTACAGGATAGGCCCAACAAAGAAAATAACAGAACGCCACTAGCCGTCGCCTTCAGCCCCCAACTAAAACCCCTCCAGCGCATCATCAAAGATGTACAACCTATCCTGAAAGATGATCCCTCACTCTCACAGATCTTGGGAGACAGACCAGTTCTCACTTACAGACAGCCCCCCAACCTGAAGCAAATACTCACCAGCAACCACACACCATACAACAAAAACACTATCCCAGGAACCTATCCTTGCAACAAAGCCCGATGCCAACTCTGTCCACATATCTATTCAAGTGACACCATCATAGGACCTAATCACATCAGCCACACCATCAGGGGATCGTTCACCTGCACATCTACCAATGTGATATATGCCATCATGTGCCAGCAATGCCCCTCTGCCATGTACATTGGCCAAACTGGACAGTCTCTACGCAAAAGAATAAATGGACACAAATCTGGCATCAGGAATCATCACATTCAAAAACCAGTAGGTGAACACTTCAACCGCCCTAATCACTCAATGACAGATTTAAAGGTAGCAATTTTGCAACAGAAAAACTTCAAAAACAGACTCCAACGAGAAGTTGCTGAACTGGAATTAATATGCAAACTAGATACCATTACCTTAGGTTTGAATATTGACTGTGAATGGCTCGGTCATTACGTTAATTGAATTTATTCCCCCCGGCCCCCGTTAAATACTCTTAACACCTTTGTGTCAACTGTCTGTAATGGGCCATGTTGATTATCACTTCAAAAGTTTCTTTCCTACTGATAACAGTTCCTTTCAATTAATTAGCCTTTTACAGTTGATATGGTTATTTCCACTTTTTCATGTTTCTCTGAATGTATAAATATCATCTCACTGTGTGTTCCATTCTATGCATCTGATGAAGCGGACGGTAGTCCATGAAAGCTTATGCTGAAATAAATGTGTTAGAAATACTTGTGGCACCTTAGAGACGTTCTTATTTTCTTTTTGCTGACACAGACTAACATGGCTACTACACTGAAACCTGTCATATGAGTAAAGTCACTCGGTAGTCAATAGGAGGACCTGGGGTCAAATCCAGACCACCAGACACTTTTGAATAGACCACAAAATCTTTTGATTTACTTACTATTATCACCATTGTTATTATCTTTGCATTACTTTATCTGGAGTCTGGACCTTGACTATACCTTGATCAAGACATTTGGACCTTGATAACAAATAATTGATTACCCCAAGGTGTGTGCAGCATTGGGCAAGCAGAACTTAATTTCTAGTTTGAATTTGGGTCTGGCACCAGAATTAACATCTCTCCTTTTCTTATGATGCACAATCAATATTCCAGATGGTGGAAATAATTGAGCACTAAAATTGACAGTTTTTTGGGATTTTAATTATCACAAGTGGTCAAGAACTTGGCTGAGGGCTCATCCAAAGAATGACACTGGTAGATGTATAGTGCCTCCGAGCACAAAGCTGGGGTATTGATATAGCACTTAGAGGGAAGAGTGCCCCTTACTGAATTGCCATTTATTGCAGATCCTAAATTTCTTCTGAAGATCTCCAAACCACAAACTCATCTTGCCTGTCGCTTTTTAGCAATAGTGAGCTCTGAAAGGGTCAAAGCAACAGGGGAAATGAAAATAACTTTAAAATTAAGTAAAGACGTACAGCTAAGAAATCAATTTTTCAGAAAGTCATAGTTTATTTTAAAAATATATCCGTAGAAGGACTCATTATTTTTGACATTTCAGAAGCAGAAAAGCTGCTAATGGTTAATGAAGGGGCCATAGGAAATAGACATGGAAGAGACACATAGGAAATATCCCACATCCTCCCGCCACACAAAATCAGCAAATTTTTGGCCTTTGTGCACCAAATGAACAGAAATAAGGCTGCTTACCTAATGTCTTTTTAAATTTAGAATTTGACTCAAGGTATAATTTTACAATTTGAAATAGATATCACTTTATGAAAACAACTTTTTAAAAGCAAGAACAATGAGAAAAGAACCACAGCCACATTATCCCATAATTCAACTGTGAAACTCCATGAAAGTTCAGTCTTTCAAGAGCCTTCTACAGTTTGGAATTATAGTTATTTATCAGCTAAAAAGAAGGGTAGGTAATGCTGTGTGTGAAATACAGAGATTTTCTTGTATGAAAGGATTTTTTTTTCAGTTCCCAAAGTATATTTGTAGTGGTTGAAACAGAGATGTAAAATGAAGTAGATAAACTAGCTATTAACAGAACTGCCAGTTGCTGTATCTCAAGAGTGAAGACATATGGTAATTCACTGTATTCATGATGACCTTTTTTAAAAAAAAGTATTGTTAGTAATAGCTATTCTATATACAGTTTTTAGAGCAGATACTTGGAATTTATGTTTAATATGCTGCCTTCTCCTATTTCTTTTCTGTGGTTATCAAACAAATCTGCTTCTGAGGGGATTTCTGCAAAAATATTTGTTAAATGTTCATGCCATATTGAAATTAATAGGGAGTTTTGCCTGCATGAAGGATTGCAAAATTGGGCCCTTAGTGGTAGATTAAAAAGAAAGTATGTTCCAATACATCTGTGGTTTCTATATCTAATTGCTTTCAGTGGAAACCAAATGTTTATAGAAGCAGAAGGAAGTGAGAGTGTTTTTTGTTATGGGGTTTTTAGGGCAGCCTGAGACCAATGAGGGTACATACATAGCGGGTATGTATCAGAAGTTTTCCTGGAGGGGATAGTGGAATTCTGGCTTACTTGTTGATTATCGATTTTTATAAGTGTTCCAGGCCTTTCATCAATGTTGTAGTGACCACTGGCCTCCAGCAGTGAAAATGAGTGTCCTGATGCTGCTGATGAAAAGGAATGTACCTCTTATGAATCCCAAACACAACGGGGAAAACTGTATCCCAGCATATTCCTGACCCCAGCAAACATTGCTCCCCCCCTTCTTTATACCCAACCATGCAGCCTCAATTGGATGATTCCAATATTAGATATGCTTGCATTTGGGTTTGAAATGTCCATGTAGGAAATTGGCTGTATTGTTCCCTTCATCACTCTGGTGGATTTTTATCTGTCACTTGTATGGGAGACACCCATCTTTTCAGTGTGAAATAAATAAGTATCTAAATAATGTTCAGCACTTTGGACCTAGGAGAACAAAAGCCCAGTTTTGTTGATGCCTATTAAAATCTACCTTTTATTGGTAGTTTGAGATGAATTCTATGCTAATTTCTCCTTCATTCTTGAATTATGGCCTACCTAGACACTGTCGCTGGGATCTTCATCTATTAATCATGGAAGCTGCTTTCTTATTCGGTTGCCATAGTTTCAGTGTCTCAGATAGTGTTGGGGTGCCTTGGGAAAGACTTGAGATATACTAGGACTTGCAAACCTTGCAGTTATTTTGGCAGTAGTAGAGCTCTAAAAGAAT
Source organism: Chelydra serpentina (assembly GCA_037349315.1). Taxonomy (NCBI): domain Eukaryota; kingdom Metazoa; phylum Chordata; order Testudines; family Chelydridae; genus Chelydra; species Chelydra serpentina. The sequence goes on from JBAIAC010000042.1 coordinate 40,040,722, forward strand.
AGAAAACAGCTTCCAACATAATTCAGTGTTGGATTAAAAGAGGCAACTCCTAGATATGTCTCTCTGGACCTTGTTATGTGAACATCCAGCTGATTTTTTACTCCCAAGATTTGCTTCTTGCTAAGCCTTGCTGCTAAAAATGTACAGTTAAGAGACTAATGGCTACTTTTATCTATTGCAAGAGCAGGAAAGGCTTTTCATTAGGACTGTTGATAAATGGTTGGGTAAATTAGGGCATTTAGGGCTTACTAAGCAGTCCATGTAATTTGTTTTAGAATCTCTTGGGCCTAGGTACATGACATCATGTTTTTGACAGAGTAAACATTTGTTTAGTTTCCATTATTAGCTTAATTTAACCTTTCCTTTTTGGGGAGGGAGGTCTCTGTTCACAGTGAGGAACATTTTACTGGCTATTGTGGCCATTTGAGTTATTCAGCAGGAAAAGAAGTAAACTTTTGGCGTTCAGAACTAGTGCTCTTTCAGCACTGTACGAGAACAAACATTTACTTTTCTTTAAGGTTGTAGTATGTTTTTTATTTATAATATTAAAACATTTGTAGCTTTGTATAGGCAGAACTAGAAACAGATACTAGTAGCTCACCTGTGAAATGGTGTCTTGTTTGACAGTGGGGGGAAAAGTGGTAGACTGGTAAACTCGTATAGTAAGAAACACTAACTATAGCTCAATATGCGTTTCTCAATCTATTTAATTATTTATGTCTGTCATATATGATGTAAAATATTGCACAGCTTTCTTTTCGTAAGCAAATTATGGATCTGCCTCTCTTCCCATTGAAGCAAACTTTCCATTGACTTCAGTGTGAAAAGGAATGAACCATTTGTTTTTAGCAGATTCTTAAATCCCACTTCTGTTAGATTTTATTTCCAGTTTCTCAAACAGGAATCAAGTGTTCCCTCCAGTTTTAATAATGCAATTTGATTCCCATATAGATAAACTTGACCAGTATTTTCCCTTCAAGAAAGAAACCTGTAAAATGCATATCAAGCAAAGCATACTAAAAACTGTGCAGTGAGATTAAAGAAAGCTTGACTTCATTATAAATGGAACTAATCTGAAAAATTAGCCCCTTTTTACTGTAAAGTGGCTAGTTTTCATTCAAGGATGAGCTTTTAGAGCTTCAGTTTGGGATTTCACTACACCAGCTTATCAGTTTTCCAAAAAGATCAACAAATAGTTTTAGTATATGTGCCTACTATACATAACCCTCCTTCATGAATTATACCAATGACTGATTTCAAAGTCCAACAATTTAAAGTAAATTAGAGCGGATAACAAGGCTTTAATTGCTGTTAGCTTCCGCAGATTTCTGGGCCCAGAAATCCATATAGTGAAATTTTGTATTTTCAAGTGACAGAAGTTTTTGATCCTGTGGTGTGACTTTCCCCTATGCTGAAATTAGCCCCCCAAATCTTTTCCATTAACCAGAGAAAATGTGTTAGTGTATCCAGCATTGTGGTAGCTTGATGAACTAACACTGTAAACGGATATGCCCTGGTCACTTTACATTTCCCTTATGGATGGGAGTAGCTGGTTTCAAAAGCAAACTGATATTAATGAAAAAATACTTCAGATCAAAGGCAGTAAAGACAGTTTGCTCTAGTTGTGCTTTCTGCCACCAGAACTTGTAGTACTCCAATTAGTCTCAGGTTAGACAAGGTGTTGCTCATGTAGCTTTAAGGAAAGAAAGCAGCTCTTTTGTGGGGATGATAGTCATACGGAGTTTAATTAACCTTAATTAACAATTTTTGATTACATATTTTTGTGCTTCCTAGGCATAGTCATATCTGTAGTTATGTTACTTCAAAGCATTGTTTTAAGCAGCAAGTTAACTACAATTGTATTGTCTTTGTATGTACATGGTACCCAATCCTGTTCCTATTGAAGTCAGAGGCAAAACTTCTCAGGATTGTCCCTGAGTATATTTTCAATTTAATAAAAGATACGATTTATTTGAGGTTGGGCAACTAAAGAATGCATACACATCTCTTTGTAGCGAAACTGTAATACTGTAACACTGAATCTGTGGATCTCATTAAGGAAAGAAAACACACTGCATGAAGAGAATTAAAGTATAATATGTCCTAATATGTATTTCGTTTCAACAACATTATGCAGCATGTTCTGTCATTCTTATTAATTTTGAGTACTCTCTTACTCCGTGAGTAGTCCTAATGGGCTAAATTCTGATTTGGACTGTGGCCCCGTGTAGAGGCTTAAGAAGGAGTAACTTCTCCCCACTTCTTCTCCACAACTACATAAGAATGGCCAAACTGGGTCAGACCATTGGTCCATCTAGTCCAGTATCTTGTCTTCTGACTGTGGCCAATGCCAGGTGCTTCAGAGGGAATGAACAGAACAGGCAATCAAGTGATCCATCCCGTCATCCACTTCTGGCTAACAGGCTAGGGACACTCAGAGCATGGTGTTGCATCTCGGCCCATCCTGGCTAATAGCCATTGATGGACCTATCCTCCATCATGAATTTATGTAGTTCTTTTTTGAACCCCATTATAGTTTTGACCATCACTACGTCACTTGGCAAAGAGTTCTACAGGTTGACTGTTTGTTGTGTGAAGAAATATACCTCCTTTTGTTCGTTTTAAAACTGCTGCCTATTAATTTCATTGGATGACCCCTAATTCTTGTGTTATGTGAAGGAGTAGATAACATTTACTTACTCACTTTCTTCACAACCGTCCTCTATCATATCCTTTCTAAGCTGAAAAGTCCCAGTCTTTTTAATCTCTCATATGAAAGCTGATCCATTCCCCTAATCATTTTTGTTGCCCTTCTCTGTACCTTTCCAATTCCAATATATCTTTTTTGAGATGGGTCGACCAGATCTGCACACAGTATTCAAGATGTGCATGCACTATGGATTTATCTAGAGGCATTATGATATTTTCTGTCTTATTATATATCCCTTTCCTAATGGTTCCTAACATTCTCTTAAGCTTTTTTGACTGCCACTGCACATTGAGCGGATGTTTTCAGAGAACTATCCACAGTGACGCTAAGATCTCTTTCTTGAGTGGTAACAACGAATTTAGACCCCATCATTTTTTATATATAATCAGGATTTTGTTTTGCATTTATCAACATTGAATTTCATCTGCCATTTTGTTGCCCAGGTGCCCTGTTTTGTTAGATCCCTTTGTAACTCTTCGCAGTCTGCTTTGGACTTATCTATCTTGGCAAAATTTGCAGATGATGCAAAATTACTCATCTCACTGTTTACCCCTTTTCCCAGATCATTTATGAATATGCTGAACAGCACTGGTCCCAGTATAGACCCCTGGGGGACACCACTCTCCATTCTGACTACTGACCATTACCTCTCTCCATTCTGACAACTGACCATTTATTCCTACCCTTTGTTTCCCATTGCTTAACCAGTTACTGATCCATGAAAGGTCCTTCCCTCTTATCTCATGACTGCTTACCTGGACCCAGGGCTGGTGCTTCCACTAGGCAACCCTAGGCAGTCGCCTAGGGCGGCAGGATTTGGGGGGCGGCATTTTGCCGCCCTCAGCACCATTTTGGCAGCGACTCATTTGCCAGCAGTGATTCGGCGGCAAGAAAAGTGGCCGCCGAGAACACAGCTTCCGATGAGCTGCCGCCGAACCGTCGCCGATTAGGGTGGAGGAGCGCTACCGCCTAGGGCGGCAAAAACCCTGGCGCCGCTACTGCCTGGACCTTAAGTCTAGGCAGCATCAGTAAATGTGTGCTATGCACCAACTACTTCCCTCCTATAGAAGGGGGATGGGGAGAAGTGATGGGGAGAGTAGTTGGAGCCTTGACTCTGCTTCCCCAGTGCTCGGGTACAACTGAGCCATTGTGGGCAATGTTGCAAGGTGGTGCTGGAACAGGCCAGCAGCAAAGTACTACCTCCCATAGACACATGTCAGAGGAGTGGGGATAGGGTGACCAGATGTCCCGATTTTATAGGGACAGTCTCGATTTTTGGGTCTTTTTCTTCTATAGGCTCCTATTACACCCCATCCTTGTCCTGATTTTTCACATTTGCTGTCTGGTCTCCGTACATGGGGAAGCAAGGTGGGATTTGTACCGCCAAGAGGCACAATTCATTTTCTGTAATACTCCTGGGATACAGCTATATGTCGCTCCATACACAAGTCTTGTTCCAAAGTAATGATCTAGTCCAGGGATCAGCAACCTTTGGCATGCGGCCCACCAGGGTAACCCCCCTGGCGGGCCGGGCCTTTTTGTTTACCTGCCTGTGTCCGCAGGTTGGCCTGGAGCGGCGAACCGCGGCCAGTGGGAACTGTAGTCGGCTGAACCTGCAGACGTGGCAGGTAAACAAACCGGCTCGGCCTGCCAGGGGGCTTACCCTGGCGGGCCGTGTGCCAAAGGTAGCCAATCCCTGATCTAGTCCCAGGGGCCTCTCCATGGAATGAGGTACTACCCAAAGTCAGCATGGCAAAATCTGGCCCAGTATTTGTTTTGAAACACCTTTTTCATTATCGGGTACCTCAGAGCAGACCTCAACCTATTAATTACAATCTTCAAGCCCGGTTGATGAATCATCTCATCAAAGCCCGGTTATCTTTCATAGTACTTAGCTTCTAAGAATAGCTTTCTACTGAACATAGGGTATAATACATTAGAGTTTTAAATTAAATTTCTGCGCGTGAACAATAAATTTGTAGCTTACATAAACTTCTAGTAGCATTCGACCCATCAATTTTAGAATAATTTGTACTCATTAATTATAAATGCTCAGTTTTTGCATTTATGACTTACTGATCTTTAGCCATCTTACTGAGAAAGGACCTAAATTAAATTGTTTTTTAATATTTGCTGTAATGTGTTCTAGGAAAGTGATTACATAACATAACTTTTCAGAACTGTACCCATCTAACAAGATTTCCTCTAATAGAAATAAATTCACGGAATAGATTTATATGGATTTTTTCTTGGGGCAGTAACTAGAGTGGAGAGAGGAAAGTCATTTAATTTTTTGCAAACAAATAATAAGACAAACTTCTTTTTAGTGGCTCTTTTGAGTCCCAATACTTTAGTTCAGGCACAAAAAAGAAAAAAAATCTCTGAATTACATAGGAGTTTTTCCTGAGTAAGACCTGCAGAATCTGGCCCTTAAAGAGATATTCTGGGAATGGGAAAGACTTTTGCATAAGCTATTACACTTTTTAAATTATCTTCAAGGTGTTTCCTTTTAGTTCTGAGGAAGGGAAGTTCACTGTGTTCAAACACTGATTAACTTCCTTACCAGAAGCATATATCGTAGGGTGGTGTCGTCTTTTTTTGCCTTTTATCCTGTTCTGAACATAAGACCCAGAGATATTGCCAGAGCATTTCCTTTCCCAAGGAAGAAAAAAAAAGGTCCTGTTCTTGTTTAACAGTCCAAGGGGCTAGTTAGCCAACCTGGAGCTAATAGTCTGAAAATGTGGGCTAGAAGGTGGATGGATGACTGACTACTGGAATAACACAGTTCTTTCACTGACAAGATATGTTTCCCAGTACAGTATATAATTCAAATATGTTTATAATAAAAGTTTGACTATAATTGGAAAAACTGTTTAAAAATAAAAATATAGTCTGTGTAATAATTAGACCATGTTCTCAGACACAGGTATTCTATTTCCTTTTTAGCAAGTGCTTTACATTTTTAACAGATATATGTTTATGCAATAGTTATATTTATCTGTGTTTATGTCTTAAGATATCTTGTGTAACTGAAATGCTGGAGATGACATCACTTGCAAAATCATAAATAGCACCTAGCAAGTGTTTTTTGTAACATTGTGCTGCAAGTAAATGCTGCTGATGTACTGAAGAGGGAAGGAAAATGTAGAATGTGTAATGATCGTGAATGTCAAAGAAGGGATCTGTAAGAATACATGCATTGATTCACCTTGAATAGCAAATCAGTTCTTTTAGACATTTTTCAAAAATGGTCAGTAATCAGTGTTAGTTTAAAGCAGATGGAAACACTGATTGTCATTGCAATCCAAGAATCCTAAAAACTTTTCAGAATCTAAATATTCCCTGTAGTATTTTCTGAAAACAGAGCCTAATTCTCCAGTCCTGACTCATGCTGAACTCCAGGATGCCTCTCTTGGGGCCCAGTCCTGCAAATCGTTTTCAGGCAAGTAGTCTTTACCTATGTGAATCATCTAATCAAAGCCAATTAGACTGCTCATGTGAGTAAGAACTAGTTGAATGACTACTCATAAAGTTTTTGAGACTACTCACAAGAGTAAGGCCTTGGCTACACTTGCAGCTGTACAGCGCTGTTAGCTAAACCCGTGTTCGTACAGCTGAGTAGGGAAAGCGCTGCAGCCTGTCCACACTGGCAGCCACCAGCGCAGTAACTACCACTGACGTGGCTACATTTGCGGCACTTGCAGCTGTATTGGGAGCGGTGCATTATGGGCATTCAGGTAGCTGCAACGTGCTTTTCAAATGGGGGGGGGGGTGAGGGGGACTTTGACAGGGAGCGTTTTTGGAGACAGAGTGGGTTTTTGGAATCTCCACAGAGTGTCAGCTCATTATTTCCACACCTCCACATCCCCTGCCTCTCTCTCAATCACTGAAAGCAAACAGCAGGGGCTTTGTTTGTTTTTAAAGAGCAGATAAAAGAGAGGAAACGGAGCCTTCCCCCCCCCCCCGCCCTGTCCAAGGCATTCCTAACGGAGCTGCCGGCATTTGCTGCCGGCATTCCTAACGGAGCCCCTCCCCTCTTTCCCACCCTCTGCCTGCAAAAAGTAGCTGTGTTTGTAGCAACTCCAGACGGAGCTCTGAACTCCAACCCGGAAGTGCCGTTTCAAAACAAAGCAGCTTCCGGAGATCAGTAACTGCGTTGTTCCTCGGCTACACTGAAAGACCAGCGTTCCACCCACTTCGCAACAGTTGCTATTTCTCTCGGGGAGGTGGAGTACATGCAGCGCTGTATCTGAGGAGATACAGCGTTGCACGTGCCTTGCAAGTGTAGCCAGTTAATGAGTTACAGCGCTGCCGGCAGTTTTATTGCGCTGTAACTTGTAAGTGTAGCCAAGGCCACAGGGTTAGGAGGATCTAGCGCTCAATCTACTTATACCTAATTGACAAAATTAAGGGCCAATCCTACTCCAAATGGCAAAATCCCTATTTATTTCATTGGGAACCAGATCAGTCTATAAGGGCCCAATCTGATTCCTACTCAAATCAATGGAAGGACTCCCACACATTTCAATGGGAGGTGGACTGAGCCCTCAATCTGGGAGATTTTCAACTCTCTAAAGAAACGAATGAGAAAATTCCATGACATTCCATTCATGAAGAAGTGCTTTATTTATCTATGTATATAAAGGTGTGAATCTGAGTTAGTAGTTGTACTGAAGAAATAATCATTTAGAGTCCATGTGGTTGAAGGAGTTTAGAAGTGAACTTTTTCCAAAAGTTAAACCTGGAAAATCTTGTTATTTAGTGTAGCAAGACTGAACTTCACTTCCAAGTCACAATTTTGTTTACTTCTTCTGGAGTAAATAGCCAAAAATTAGCTACTGTATGAATTCCTTAGTAGATAAACAAAGAATTCTGCAAAGATGAGTGAAATACGCTTGCTTCCTAAGACTGTCTTTCTAGAGAGTTCTGCAGGTAGAATTTACTTGGAGGGTATATGTTGCATTTTCATTAGTTGGGACAGCAAAAATTGGCACAAAAAAGCAGCTTTCCTTAGTGGTATATAGTAGCTTCAGAAAATGCTTGAAATTTCAAGAGAAAAAACATCACTTTATCACAAAGCTAGTTTTAAAATCAAGTCTTCTGTAAAACTACCACTAACAATAAAGTGCCTAAGGGAACAAAGAAGAGCTTAGCTAGATATTTTTGTGTTGAAAATAAAAGATATTTGTCTTAAGTGTTGCTTTTTTTCACCTTGGCTATTTAAATTGTGAAAACTAATAGGAAAATATGCATTTCTTCCTTTTTTGTGTTCCTTTTCATGTTACATATAGTCTGCCCTCTTGTGTTGATAAATCTCTGTGCAGACACTCTTGTCAGCCAGATTTTAGTAACAATAGTAAAAACATTGAAGAGAAATAGGAAAAGACAGACCCAAGCAGCGCTTTTGAAATGCCCTGTAGCTTCAATGTTCATGTGTTGTCTTGCTGTTTATAAGTAATATAAGAAGCAGTGCCCTTGATAGCTTTTTGCAGTAGAGACTGGTGATATCTCAAAGTGGGTTAGTGAAACTGACTCTCAGACATGCACTCAGAGCCAATTTCCAGCAGTGGGTAAAGGCCATAATGTGTCTGATTCAAATGAGATTCACTGCCTGCCCTGAGGAACTGCCGCTAGGATTAACATACACTTTTAGGACCCAATCCTGCTTCTAATGAAAGTACTGGTAAAATTCCTGTTTAATTTCAGGGGTAGCAGGGTCTTGCCCTAACACTCTGGGATAAATAGGAATGTCAGGATAATATACAAGTGTTAACAACTTTAGATATGAAATAATACAATTTTTCCTGCATCGAGGCCATGGTTGTTCATTCTGGCAATACTTCATCTCAGGTGAATATTAAAATAGTGTGGTCTAGCTTTAGCTCTAAATTATTTGGTTTTCTGATTATCATGCAAAGGGGATTCCTAAAATGGCAGATTAAATTCAAACAAATTAGCTGGATTTTCCTACAAAGAAAGGAAGGAAGCAAGCAAGAAAGATTTCATGGCCTTTAAATAGTCCCCCCCCCCCCTCCCCCGGTGAAACAAGAGAGTAAAAATTGCTCCAAATTATTAAATAGTTTCTGGCAATAGTCCCAGCTCTCCCCCTTACTCAGATGAAGTATATTTTTCCTGGCTCAAAGGAGATTTATCCCCTATTTTATGTCTTAAAGAAATATAAGCGTTTTGAAATGTAAAAAAGTTTTTGGAGGATGCAGAAAAATAGGCTGCCACAGTTCTGTATTAAGCGAGTGCTCAGCAGCACAAAGAAAATTAAGGTCAGTTGCTGTTTTTATTGTAAACTGTGTTCATAATTCAACTAGTGGTGGGCCTCCCCTACATATCCAGATCCTAGTGGATCCTGAGCCTTAGCATCCAGATTTGACTTCCTCAAAGCTTGGTGTGTATTTGGATCTAGGATTTTGGTTCAGATCCATTTCAAAATTCAGTGGGTTTAAAACATTTCATTTGCATTGTGTTGAAACAGGGCACAAAAGCTACCAGTCTTTACACAATTTATTGCTTTAAAACGTATCAACTTTTCGATCTGGAACAGGCAAAAGTTAATTTTTGTAGTTTTTTTTTAACCACTGCCTGATTATCAGCATTTAGGGCCTAATTCCGCGTGTGCTCAAATCCTATTGACATCAGAGATTTCTCCAGATCATTCTGCTTGGGGATGAGGTTTATGTGTATGAAATGAATGACGGGCCATGCAGACCCTTTGAGATCCAAGAAGATCCCAAGAAATGTGGAGAAGAGCAAGGCCATCGCCTCAGAGGCCCTGTGACGGGCTTCCTAACCCTCTTTTGCCTCAGGGCAGTGTGTCACCATAGAGTCGCTCCTGCCAGAGCATATTCATCTAGTATTTGCCCCTGGACCACTCCATGGATTCTCAGAAAGCATTCTGAGCTCTCTTGCTTTTCCCCCGGCCCATACCCTTCACCTCTTCTCTGCCCACTCCTCGGTCACAGATCTATAACCTTACACAAGTCCTCTGGGGAGGCAGTCAACCTCTCTTTCTATGGGAAAAGGAGAGGATCGATGCACAAAGGGTTCCCTCAGCACACCGATCTGAGCTGGGATAATTAGGTCTTGTTTGTTTGTTTACATTATTGTGAATGTTTATAATATGTTTCAGCCCGAAATGGTGAGGGACTAACCATGTCAATAGCATAAAATCCACATGTGAATAAAATGAGGGAATTAGGCAAATCTAAAGTCTCTCTCCTTGGGTGTGTCATGGAAGTGAGCTACCTACGCTCAGATGTGTGAATGAGAAGATGGATGATGCCTGATTGCTTCACTGGTGCCTCCTACCTGCCAGTAAACCAACCTTTCCAGTCAAGCCATTTATTTATTTGGATTCATAAGGTGTGCTAGTTAATAATCTTTTAGCATATGTAAACATTTAAAAACAATAATTAAACTGTCTATAACTTATCTCAGTGTCAACCAAAGACTCTCCAGCCATCTACTCAGGGGTGAAAGTAACTTAAAGGACTTACTGGTACACTGGAGTCCTGAGCAGGGGGCGGTGCCTCAACTGGAAGAGGCATAGCCTCAACCGGAAGGGGCAGAGTCTTTAAATCCCCGGGCCCTTTAAATCGCCGACGGAGCCCTGAGGGCTCCCAGCTGCCGCCACTACCCCGGGGCTCAGGACTCTGGTGGAGCTTTAAAGGGCCCGGGGCTCTGCTGCGGTAGCGGTGCCCGGGAGCCCCATGCCCTTTAAATCACCGCCGGAGTCCCGCTGCCGCCACCCAGGGGCTCTGGTGGCAATTTAAAGGGCCCAGGGCTTCGGCCGCTGCTGGGAGCCTCAGGCCCTTTAAATCGCCGGCCTGGGGAAGCCGGTCCGGACTGGCATGGCGTACTGACTCTTGCCGGTATGCCGTACTGGACCGTACTGGCTTACTTTCACCTCTGCATCTACTCCAAAACCCTAATCAACAGCCCTCTGCCCATTAAAGAGCTTGGGAAAATAAGTGGGCCTTGCAGTACATCCTGAAGGTCACTAAAGATGGAGTCTGGCTGATAGAGATGGGGGGTGGGGGGAAAGGAGTTCCAAAGGCAAAGACCTCTCATTGAGAACACCCGCTCACCAGTCCCATCTCTTAAACCAAGATGTTAACTCTAGCTCCTTTGTGCAACTGACACAGAGTCAAACAATAAGAGAGGTGGTCTCAGTAATGATGCCTAGATTATGATGGTTGTGGCTAGGAAGAAGAACCTCTGTTTAATAAACGGGAGGACCACACTGAGGATAATGTCTGAACTGGCTTTCAGTTGGAGGTAGGAACCACAAAATAGTGGACAAGCTCAAATGCCTGGGTAGCCTACTGCCTTTAACACAGAAAAAAATGTGTTAAAACACAATCTTAGAACATATGATTTCCTAGAACTGTGCACAGTACTTCCATTAATGTCAGTGGGGTTCTGCATGCAAAACAAAAGCAGTATTTTTGGTTACAGCTTTAATTTAATCTAACAAAAGCAAGAAAATTCAAAGTTAAACCTGTCACTCTGTAGTTTAAACTCATTCTATTCTGCCTCTACATTACAGTACACCAGGCCTGCACAACTTGTAAAGCGGTGAGGGCCACATTACTCCAAAGAAAAAAGCCGAGGGCCGGATGCGAGGAAAGTTGTTGAGCAAAAAAAAAATTTTTTTTTTTTTTTTTTTTGCTCAAGCCAGGCTCCCGCGGGCGGGCCGTATGTTGTGCAGGCCTGCAGTACACAATATAAAAGATCAAACATGATTCTGGAAGCCTGCAGTACTACATCGAAAGTTAAGGATGGAATAGCTCCATTAACTACATTTCTTTGCTTTCCTTGACTGAAATGAAATCCTTAACATTCTTTAACCAAATATTTTGTCTCTAATACACATTTTTAGTTCTGTTAACCCTCCGCTGGCTAAAGTAGCTATAGGGAGATGTGTCCTCCTGGTTCAGCATACATCTTAGAGCAATAAATAATACATTAGTTACCTATGGGTAACACCTGTCAGTTTCTCAAGAGAGGTTGTAGAGACATCTTTGGAAAGTAAATAATGTTTGAAAAATATTGTATATGACAAGCTGATACCTACTGTGTATGTTCAGTACAAAAGTTTCCAAGCTGAAAAAAAGTCCTCCAGAGAGTCTTTTGCACAGCAAAACTTATAAGGCTGTCCAGTACAAGGTATCAGATTATTTACCTCATCTACATTTTCTTTGGATGGAGCTTCACCCCATTTGAATTAAATGGGCTGTGTTGTATTGATTTTAATTCCCCCCTCACAAAAAAACCCCTTCATTAAGCTGAATTGAAGACGCAGAAACACATCAGTGGTTTGCATGTATATTACCTTTCAAGAGTAAAAATAAATAAATAAAGTTGTAACCCAGTAAATTCAGAGTCAAGGTCAAGCTCACAAGAAGTTCTCTAAAAGGATAGGCAGTTGCAGTGATGGTAGCCTTTGGTTCTCGGCAGGTGCCCGGCCATCCTAACTCTTGGGACATTGGTGGAGTGAGAATACAGGCATCCAGGGGAGTGAGTGTGTGACATTACCCAGGGTACAATCTGGACTCTTAAACAGCTGTGTCTCCCCAGTTCTCCAACCTAGGGTACCTCTTACACTGCTTTACTCTGAGAACAGTCACTCCTGGCCAGTTAACACAAAGTGGCTAGGTCTTCATTACCCGCCGGATCGGAGGGTAGAGCTCAATCTTTCAGGGATCGATTTATCGCGTCTCGTCTAGATGCGATAAATTGATCCCCGAAAGCTCTCCCCTTCAACTCTGGTACTCCAGCTTTTGAGAGGCACAAGCGGAGTTGATGGGGGAGCAGCAGCAGTGAAGAACTTCAAAAAGATCTCCCAAAACTAAGTGATTGGGCAACAAAATGGCAAATGAAATTTAATGTGGATAAGTGTAAAGTAATGCACATTAGAAAAAATAACCCCAACTATACATACAATATGATGCGGGTTAATTTAGCTACAACCCAATCAGGAAAGAGATCTTGGAGTCATCATGGATAGTTCTCTGAAGACGTCCACGCAATGTGCAGCGGCAGTCAAAAAAGCAAACAGGATGTTAGGAATCATTAAAAAAAAAAAGGGATAGAGAATAAGATGGCGAATATCTTATTGCCCTTATATAAATCCATGGTATGCCCACATCTTGAATACTGCGTACAGATGTGGTCTCCTTAACTCAAAAAAAGAAATACTGGCATTAGAAAAGGTTCAGAGAAGGACAACTAAAATGAGTAGGGGTTTGGAACGGGTCCCATATGAGGAGAGATTAAAGAGGCTAGGACTTTTCAGTTTGGAAAAGAGGAGACTAAGGGGGGATATGATAGAGGTATGTAAAATCATGAGTGGTGTGGAGAAAGTGAATAAGGAAAAGTTATTTACATGTTCCCATAATATAAGAACTAGGGGCCACCAAATGAAATTAATGGGCAGCAGGTTTAAAACAAAAGGAAGTTCTTCTTCACACAGCGCACAGTCAAACTGTGGAACTCCTTGCCAGAGGAGGTTGTGAAGGCTAGGACTATAACAGGGTTTAAAACAGAACTAGATAAATTCATGGAGGTTAAATCCATTACTGGCTATTAGCCAGGATGTGTAAGGAATGGTGTCCCTAACCTCTGTTTGTCAGAGGATGGAGATGGATGGCAGGAGAGAGATCACTTGATCATTACCTGTTAGGTTCACTCCCTCTGGGGCACCTGACATTGGCCACTGTCAGCAGACAGGATATTCGGCTGGATGGACCTTTGGTCTGACCCAGTATGGCCATTTTTATATTCTTATGTTCTTAAGCATTGTCCTCCCCTCTTTGTACTTCAATCTCTTGTACTAGAAACATCCTTGCTGAGTCATGGTGACAAAACAGACTCTTTTGGGTGTGAGGTTTGAACCATCCCTGTGATGGAATCCAAATTTCTTGTTTACCCCTTCCCCTCTGCTGGAGAATGGCTCTTAAGCAGGTGATAGCCTTTTAGCATCTGGCCAGGGCCGGCTCCAGGCACCAGCTTTCCAAGCTGGTGCTTGGCACGGCATCGAGAATGGGGCGGCAGTCCGAGTCCCACAGCCGCATTTCGGCAGCAGATCCGCTCTTCCCGCCACCGAATTGCCACTGCGGGACTCAGACTGCCACCCCATTCTCACCCGCCGCCGCAGCAATTCGGCGGCAGGTCCACCGCTCTTCCCTTGCCGCCGTGGACTCGGACTGCCTGCGTCGGGGGCAAGGCCTCGCCCCCAATGCAAGCAGACGTAGCGGGGCCCCGCCCCCGACGCAGGCAGGTGTCGGGGGCGGGGCCCCGTCACGTCTGCCTGCATTGGGGGAGGGGCTGCAGCCACTGCTTGGGGCGGCAAAATTGTGAGAGTCGCTCCTGCATCTGGCTGGGGTGTCAGTGTGTCTTTGTCTCTGAGAAACTGGTTTGGGCCTGCTTTTATTAACCTTGGAGCATATTATAACAATATTATACAGTGGAGTCTTGTAACTTTATATACAATACTGCCACACACGTTTTATCAGGCCAGTAATGTTCAGCAGATTATGACCTTTCAAATGATATCTCACAAGGCATATTTTGTACAACATATATTATAACCTTATAAAAGGGTACAGGTTGACATTCAGGGAACATTTGAGGGAGAGGGGTTATAGGGAGCCGGGAGGAACAGGTCTCTGGGTGGGCCACAGGGGGACTTCCAGGACTTGAGGTGGGGAGGTGTGTACTGGCGGGAAGCTCAGAGGTTCAGGAGCAGAAGTGGGGAGGAAGCAAAAGCACTGTTCCTGTCTTCTTCACCGTACAAATCTGTGGTTTACACCAATTAGATTTCTTTCTGATGAGCCCTTCCATCAAAGGACCTCAGGAGATCCAGAGTGTGTGTTGGAGATGGGGTGGGGAGGGGGGAAGTCAGAGAAAACAGAAGGTTTAGGGAACAGGAGCTCATCGTCCCATAGAACTCCTGAGATTTGTAGGTGGGGAAAAAATAGAAGTCCCCCACCTGACTTCTCTTTCCTACAAAGTCTTAGGAGACTTAGGAGACCCCTCTTGGAAGCCTTTGGTGGAAAAATTATCTTTTCACCATTAAGAAGTGATTGGTTAGAACTGGACGCCTAGCTCTCAAGAACAAGAGCTTGATACTTACTTGTAGAGAAAGGAGAAGATTTGCCCTCCAGCAGTCATTTGACATTCCATATGAGGTTCACCAAAGCCAGTGTTGACACTCTTGATTCAAAGCAAACAGGTTTTTAAATTAGAATTCAAATTCTGGTTCTGAACAGCTAAAGGGCAGTAGGGTAAGTTTTACTGCTCTCCTGTTTGCTTTGTAACAAAGTGGCAAAAAAATTAGAAGACATTTTGAACTCTGGTGAACACCTCTATTTTTAGGGTGTCCAAAATTAGGAAGCCAATTGACTTCAAACTTTGGATCTTGGTAGAAAATTTCTACTTTGACCTCATCCCTAACCTATCAAGCACCACCTATCCGACCTTTTTAATTGATTTTATGGAAAGGGATCAATTTGGGGCCTCTAATGAAAACTCTGTTTTAACCTTAAATCTACAATAGGCGAAAAGAGGCATTTCCAAGCATTGGTCCTGAAGCAGTTATAACAGAGAAAACATGTTGATCTTTGCTGAACTACCCATTCATCCGTGGAGGGTCAGACCAAGGTTGCGGCATTTGGCAGGGCTTGCATTGCTGCTGTCCATGCTCGGCCTCTTCTGTGATGGGCTGCGGACTAGCATCTGGCATTTTTCATACGGCTTAAAAAACCTGCTTATTGCAAAGAATATATTGCAGTGAATTTCCAAAACCCAAACTGCAATGGAAATATTCCCTTACATATTAAAAATACGGAAGTACTGGACTTTTCAAATGAGTGCTTTATAAAAATGATTAATCCCTACCTTGATTATGAACCTTGCTAGAGGAGCTTGTTCGTGTTATTCTTTTGAATGTAATTCATTAGTAACAGCTGTGATTTTTTTTTCAAATATTTTGGGGTTTTTTAAAAGGACAGATTTGAAAAAGTCCTAAATTATTTTAAACTGGGCTTTTCAAAGCTAAACGTGCTTGACAGTGTCCCATTAATAATTAGATGGACTTGCTCCTACTTGGATAGGCTGCAATTAACTGTCTTTGGTTCGTACAGACAAACTGTCTTTTCAGTTCCTGGAGCGCTTTGTGAATGTTTTTAGTAGTGGTTGCCTGTGTGTTTTGAGAACAAGTGCTAAAACCTGGCTTTATTATAAATGATGCTATTTTGTGCCAAACTGTTTGAACTCAGCAGAAAGCTGTCATAGCTACATTATAAATTAAGTTACACATATATGTATACCATACATATTTGCTAATGGTGGTATTTGTTTATGACCCATGTCTGAATTGGTTTATTCATGGTGCAGTGCTCCATGGAACGTGACAGCATTCAGAATGTAAGGACCTTGATTGTCTTCCCTCCCTCCTACCCATCCCCCCTCTGCATGGAAAGTAGCCCTGATTAAAGGAGCCAGAATATACTCAATCGGTAGTGCTGTCTGCTATTGAATCCATTGTTTTATTCTTCCAGTAAGAAGCCAAATCTCATTTTATAGCACAATGTGTTGTAGAATTTTCACTTCATTAGGACAACAGGCTTCCCTATGTCTCCGTTTTTCCCTTTTATTGCTACTGCTGACAGTACTGTACTGTTTTCTGCAAGTGTGATTATAATCTACTTCTCTGAAAATTTTGTCCCTAATATTATCAGGGAATACAGGCACCATATACTATATCATTTGTATACTAATGATCTTGTATACTAATGAGATGAAGAGACAAAGATGGCAGTGTCTCTGATATTTATTCTTAGTGTAGCTTTTTGGACTTGTTTGGAGTTTCAGGGTGGTCTTGGGGGAAGAGTTTTGATAAGCATTTGTTGTGTATGTCTTAACCTTTGTTAACATTGAAATAA
Source organism: Chelydra serpentina (assembly GCA_037349315.1). Lineage (NCBI taxonomy): Eukaryota > Metazoa > Chordata > Testudines > Chelydridae > Chelydra > Chelydra serpentina. The sequence goes on from JBAIAC010000042.1 coordinate 40,057,390, forward strand.
AACGTTATTAAATGTTTCATTCATTGTGACACCACAAAGTTAGAAATGTTAAAATACAGTTAAATCAACATTATGATATAGATAAAAATACCATAGGGAAACAAACATATTTGTTTGAAATTTGTCAAAATTTCTATATATGCCACCTATATGTGGTGTCCATGTGATGAATGGCAGAGCCACACATTAAATAGCATTTGTTATGTACCTTTGGCCACCTCACCTGCATTTTGCCCACTAATATATCCCTCCTGGGATTACTTACAACATTCCAAATTTAGAAGCATCTTCAAACAGCTGCAATTTTCTTCAATAAACAACCCACCAGAAATATGTGGCCCTCTTTTACCCAGTAAATGAAGAATTATGTGACCGAAACTACACTTTTCCCAAGATCAAGGACATTATTCCAGTAGCGTAGCCGGGGGGGAGCAGGGGGAGCGGCCGCTCTCCCACTGAGCAGAAGTGGCGCCTTTTTTGTGCTCCGACGCCTTTTGCTCCTGCGCTGCAGCTGGAGCGGAGCATTTTTTTTTTGCTCCCAGCGCCTTTTTTTAGCTCCGCTCCCCCTGTGCTCTAAACCTGGCTACGCCACTGCATTATTCAGTCCTGCCCACAGTGAGAGGTTTAGGGGTTGATATCTTCTGACCTATCTTCAGGGTTAGAGAAGCATACAGCTGAGTATCAAACCCCATAACTATAAACTATTGGAAAAAGGAGATCTGTATACTGTGTACCAGACACAAGGCACTTTCTTTTTAGGTAGCAGAATTTAAAATGTTGATATGATTATGTATAGAAAGGCTAATTTGGGTCATTCTGAGGTTTCCAGCATTGTCTTGTTCATAATTTTCCCCCTTCGGCTTTCTGTAAACTTGGGTGCTAAGTAGCTAAAATAGTAGGCTCAGATGTTAACAAAGGGATACAAAAGTAGTACCAAGTAGGGTGACCAGATTTTATAGGGACAGTCCCGATTTTTGGGTCTTTTTCTTCTATAGGCTCCTATTACCCCCCCCAAACCCCGTCCCGATTTTTCACACTTGTCTGGTCACCCTAGTACCAAGTGCTAAGTGTGCTTTAACATTGTTATTGCTAGCAGTTTTCACAATAGTGTGGACAGAGCTTTCATTTTACACCATAGTTCCACACCCTTTGGTTGCTACTGTCTTATTTTGAAATATTATGTAAACCAGATTTTTAATGGGAAATAGAGGAGGTTTTGAATGCTGATTCAAATGATAGAAATGATATTCCGGTTTTCTACAGCACTTCTCAGACTCACACAACCAATGGAGGTAAAGGATGAGAGAACTATGGAGCCACTCTGGTAACAGAATACCACTATTAGAGAGCGTCTATATAGCAAAATATTGTTAGCATTAGCAAATTTGCTAGGTTATTTCACAGTGCTGATTTCAAACCCCAGAAATGGAGCACTGAAGCTCTGCCAGTATCAAGTAACATTTGAGATAATTCTTTCTGTAACCTTTTTGCAATCCATATAAACATTGCTGACATTGTAAAATTTGTAGCAGACCTTCAGTCTAAAAGTGCAGTTCAGTTTCACTCACTATGGAAAACAAGTGTTACTTATGGTTTTGTCTGTTGTATGAGAGAATCACAGGTTTAGGGAATTGGCATTGGGAGTAGATTGCATTAAGCGGATGACAAAAATCTGCAGGCCTCTGAAAATATATGCAAGAAAGGTGTTAATAAAGGATGGATGCGTGTAATACAATATCATCTTTCGGAGTACTGCTCAGTAGCTCATTAACATTCAGTATGTACCAGAACTGATACAGGCCTTGTAAAGTAAAGTGAAAATACAGATAGATAATCTCTCTTTGTATGGATTATATAGAAGAGGTATTTGACTTAATTATCAGAGACCTATTTACATGCTGCGTGTGTGAGAAAGGAGGGATGGCCTCATAGTCGAAACACAGGCTGTGGAGTTAAACTATTTTCATTCTAATCCCCACTCAGATTCAGACTTTTCTATGACCTTGGGGAAGTCACTAAACTTTTTCTCCCTTAGTTCCCCCCATCTGTAAAATGGGGATAGGTTAAATTTATCTGGCAGGTGTATTACAATGTTAAATTAATTAATTGTGGAAGATGCTGCAGAAGTGCAGTTTATTCATTTATTTAATAATAATGAGTAATATTATTAAAATGAATGTCTTATTACAAATTCATATGACACTTTTCCATTTATTACAAATGAAGGGATTTTTTTCTCCAGAGTTTTGCCTTCATGTTTTATCTTCCTCATTCATTTTTTGAAGCTGTTAAGAAAGACGTTTGGTCTGACTTCCAGACTTGCTGGATACCCAGCAATGACAGTTGCAGGGGCTCCCTCCCTCTGCAGATCAGGTCACTAGGTCTTTATTTTCATCTCACAGGGTAAGTAACATTGGTATTACCTTGAGCCAGATCCCACAGTTCTTTTTACGTAAATTTTCCATTGACCTCTGTATGTGTCGCACATGCATAAGGGCTTCAGGATTGGGCCCTTAATGGATTAGCTGACATAGAAGGTACATAACAAAAGCAACCAGATCCCCTTGCCATTTTCCCAGAAAGATTATGAAGAATACCATTGCAACACACCAAGTTTTCATTAGCAGAGTCCATTCCCAAATGCAGGTTTCACAAGTGGCACTAAAATGTGGCACTGGGTAAGCTATGTCTGGTTAAAATTAAAACCAAGACAGTAGTTTTCAGGAAAGTTTTTAACTTTTTGAGTTCCTCAGAATTCCAAATAAATACAGTATTGCCTATTCAAAAATCATGTTTTTTGGAGTCTTGACTCATAAGGAGGTTGACTTTTAAATCATGAGATTTCTAAAAATCCTTAATGTTGAGATCTTTTTATTGTCTTCTGGTTTTTGTGTCTTTGAAATTCACATTTTCAGTCTTTTCTCCTTAACTATACAGGCTAGAACATAGGAGGTTTTTTAAAATAGAGATTTAGATTCTCATATAATCACATGATTCTGGAAGACGAAGCTTTAAGAGAAACACCAAATATCATGTGACTCCCAATAAAATGGCAAGAGTTAGGAACAATGGAACTATAAAAACATTGCTTTAAAAATGTAAAACGAGCACATTGCATTTCCTGACAATTGTTCCTCTGGGTCATTCTGTTTGCAGACAATATTTATTTTTGTCACCTGTCACTCAGCACAAAAGATACCTTGAGTAATAAAGAAATGAAGGTTTGCTAAGTGGTTACAACATTCACTCATTGTCAGTCACCATAGTGTAAACAAGATAACATACCACAGTAAACAAACGGTTTGTGCAACTAATGCTATTCCTGTGGATTTCAGGATTGCATTGGTTTGGGGATAGATTGTATGTGAATCAATTGTTGGATATACAACATGGTTTAAACAGGATTTCTCACACAATAAGGGACTAGTCAGCATGAGTAAGTATGGCAGAATCTGGCACATGGTGATTAATGCAGAAGAAACATTAGTATGGGAGAAACAGCCAGGCAGACAGACAGTTCTTTATATGTACAGTTTTTAAAAAATAGCATTTAAGTCTTAAATTTTCACAGGCTGAAAAAGTATATATTTTTGTATGAGAGAAAGATGAGAATAATTTTAGAACTGTATCAATAATAGTCTAGTGTGTGATACAAATCCAGATAAAGGTGACTCTCAGGGGGTAGGTGTTCAGCATAGTATGTGAAAAATATGATGCACAAGTATGTTGAACTTTATTCCTTGAGCTTTACACAGAAAATTTACCCTTTTGTGACCAGTGAGATTTTATTGAAAAATATGCCATGTGCAGTGAAAGCTATTTTATTAACCCCCAAAGCCTTCAGCACCTGCATCTAATGGTTGGTATTGGATCGGCACACCAATTTTATTTAAAAAAAGGAATTAAATCACTTTAATCAAGGCTTGAAACAGAAAAAAAACCCAATGTTCAAGTGGGCAAGGTCACCCTAAATTGGCTAGGCGTAGTTCCATAGTCACCAGCTACAGCCACAATGGAAGAATGTGCCAAAAAGCAGTGAAGAGGTCCAATATCTCTGTTACGAATATATTCCATGGCTGGATATCTGGGTTCTGTAGTTGGCAAAAATAACCTGTAGCTGCAGGAGGTAGCATTACAGCAGATACAGAAGGATAAAATAAACAAAAGAAGAACATTCTCAACCCCTACTTGGTCATTCCAAAGCCAGAGTAGAAAATACATGATGATTTACTTTAGCAAGCATCCCTTTCAGCATTATTCATGAAGCTTGCATAATTTCCCATGGCAGGAATATTTCTCCAATAGCATTTAATATTCACTGTGTCTGCTGAAAGTTGCAGCCAATAAACTAATTTATTGGAGTATCTACAAGAGCAAGCAAAACAGGGACATGAAAACAGTCAGAGGATTTATTTAAAAATTCATAGGTATATTTTTCAGGATATGCTCAGCTCTAGTGATAAATGAATCAAATAGACTCCTGAAAGTTAAGGATGAAGAAGACATACAAGATTATTGAGCACATCCCCTAGCAAAAACAGGATATAGTCTGCAGGCAGAGCAAACACCAGATGTTAAACTGACATGACATTTGTTCTTAGCCAAAAGGCCAAGAGAATATTTATCGAGTACTTATAGATAGAAAAACCCATTTACAATTCAGATGGGAACCAATAAGCAGCATAAAAAAGTTTGTGAAAGAAATAAAACTAATTCAGAAAGAGAAATGATATGTTAAGGTGAACGTTGTGTACTTGAATATTATTCATTAGTAGGTTCTAAGGAGTTTTAGACTACTCTGCCTGTTGTTATAGTATCTTAGCACCTTCCACATAAAATCAATTAGTAGCAGTGAAGTTCCTGTTGGACTTCCTGGAGGTTACAAAGTATTATTCACTTACTTCTCCCACATTTTTAATGTTCTGCTCATGGGAATTCTGTGCTTTAGAGGAACTACAATACTGTAATGTTCATGTTTTGAAAGAAAAATTCAAAAACCCTGACCATATATTCTGTATTCAAAAAAAGCTCCCCTTGACTTTAATGGTCTATAAAATAAGTGGTAATTTCAGGACATATACACATTATGTACTGAGCCTGTAGATTAGTCATCACTTTTACCTAGACGGTCTTATCTGGGCTGTGACGAAGAGTACATAGTAGAGCACAGCTCATGGGGAAGTTCTGTGAAAGTTGTACCAGGTGTCCAGGGGCCCAAGGGGCCATCTCAGCAGGTGGAAATCAACAGAGCAGAAAGGCACTTTGGTTATATCCTCTTTCTTTCTGGCCACTTCCTTATGTTGATGACTTGGAGGGCACTAGTGCAGGCATGACTATCAGATCTATGCCAGCAGAAAATCCCCTTACCAAAGGGCGTCCTCGAGTGGTTGGATCGGATAGGCTTATGGCAGTTTTACATTGGGGGAATGGAGCAAATAAGATGCTGGAGAATGAGAGCCAGAAAACCATTTTGTGTTACTTGTTTGAAAAAGTCCAAAAAACACCCACAAAGAATGAAAACTCAAAGAATATGACACAACAGCTCTTTGTCATAAAACAAGGAGGGGCTTAGAAATGTTTTTGTTTAGCTTTGCAACTCCTTTTAATTGTAGAACATGATTATAGTTTTGTTAGTCATTATATTTTAAACAAATAAAACTTCCAAACTTTGTCAGAAAACGAATTAAACTAGACCTCAACATTTTGCGTGCCTTAACGCAACATCTGCACTATAGAGGATAGAATTCTTAGCTGATATGACTGGAGCCATATTCTATCAGGGTAAATAGAGACTGTAGACTTTACTGACTGGATTTGCTAGGAAGAATTACCCTAGATTAGACTGTTGTTTGGATTAGTTTTATCCTTATCACAGTGTTCAACAACACTTACTTGGGAAAGGGCCTTTATTTTATTTATTCAGTGAGTGACTGTAGTTTATAGTTGAAGACAAATACAGAATGCCTTGTATGAAATGAACAAGGGGAGCAAACAGCTTGTAGACGTGTCATATTATATGGCTGACTGTAAAACAATAGTTTGTAAATCACTAGTGATCAAGGGGCAAGGTGAATAGGGAACCGTGTTCGCATGAGAAGGATTAGGCCAGTTTATGGCAAAGTTCTGCTATCTTAGCTGCAGCCTTGATAATTATTAAATAACAGGAGCAGCAAGGGCAGAACATGCTGTACTTTTGTTTGAAATACATTTCTACTTATAGTATTTCCAATAGTAATCCATGGGGTGTTCAGCTGATTAAATACATCAAACTGCATGTAGTGCTTTACATGGAAAATGTCTATGATGGACAAGAGACTGAGTTGGGTAATACCTTGCTATGCACTCAGGAGAATCATTTAAGACCCCACAAGTAAAAAAGGAAAGACCCCACTGTGGAAAAACTGCCTATAAATAGTGAATGTCAAATCTCAAAGATTAGGCTTTTAGAAACCATAAATCCTCAAAGATCTGAATGTCATCTGAACCTTCCATCTTTCTCCACATCTTATCGTAGGACATGTCTACCAGGGAACGCTCAGGAAAGTTAAGCAGAGTTAACTAAAGGTGTGAATTTCAAGTGCAGTATTTAAAACTCATTAAAACCCTGTGTGAACACTCTTATTCAGAAGCAAAGTGGCCTTAGTTTGCTTTAGCTTAATTCACTTTGGAAGTTTAATGTACTTTAACTAATATACTTTAAATTCATATATTTAGTTAATGTGACAACTTTCCCGAGTGTCTTCATGTAGACAAGTCCCTAGCATTCTTCTCAACTCAACCTGATCCTTCCTTTCTCCCAAACTACACTATCCAGATTCTTTCTCTTTCCCTCCTTTTGTATGCAATCAACTCTCTTAATGATTCTCCCAGCCCTACAACTTGATTCTGATTATGCCTTTTCCTCCATATTTTTCTTTCTTTCTTCCATTTTTTGTCTCCCTAGTCCCCAGTCTTATTCTGTTATCTTTTTATTGTCCCAAATCCCCAGGAACTTCTCAGGAGGTCTACTCTTCAAGTCACTTGCATTTCAGGGTTTTCCCAATTCAGCGGCATCCAGCAACACCGCATACTGCATTCCTGAGGAAACCCTGGATTACCTGAGATCTGGAGATAGCAGTCAATCCAGCAGAGACTTCTACACCTGCTGAGCCCCATATGATAGAGACTGAAATTATCCTAGTAACCAGGGGGTCCTGACAATGACATCAGAATGTCTAGGCTGAGATTCCAGCTGGTAGTCATTTGTCCCCAAACAAATGCAGCCATCCCTAAGTACATTCAGTGATTTAATGTTGTATTAAAGGAGACTCGAGTCTGCTTTTATGTATTGTTGATAATACCTTGATCAACATGAATCCCCTGCTAATACAAATCAAGTCATTGCTATCAAAGCTCTTTGTGAAAATTAAATCATTTTTATTCATTACTGTAACTGGGGCTGTGGAAAGTGGTAGTTTTAGTGTGCTTTGGAATGGATATCATAGAGAATCAGAGGACCGCAGATGTGTGTCCTGTACATGAATAACTACATTGATCATCATTTTTTAAAACCTTTTTGTTTAGTTGCAACTATCAGATAATGAACCTGTGTCCAAAATAGGTGGAAAAATTATCTGTCAAATTCATCTAAATACAGTGTTCATCTTTAAAAAAAGGTAGTTTTCCTGCTGACTTAAGTAGAAGCAGAATAGGGCCCTACGAGTCCAGGGATGAAGTCCTAGCCCTGGAAAGATAATATTGTAGACTAGATGTGTTTATCTGCAAGGACATTATGTAGTGGTCATCAGGTTGGAAAGTCTTAATATTTTTGTTATGGGCAATATTATCTTTCCAGTATTCCAGCTTTCCGAAAAGAGAATCTGGAGTGGCCCATGGAAGTCAATGGGAGTTTTGCCATTGACTTCAATGGGGCTAGGACTTCATCCCTGGACTCCTGGGGCCCTATTCTGCTCCTATTTAAGTGACTTTAATGGGCAAATAGCCGCAAAGCTATCCTGTTGAGTTTAGTTAAGAACCAGGGGGAAGTGTAATCCTTTGATTGAAAGTAATCTTTCAAAAAGGAGAGGGGAAAAAAAGGGAGATAAGAGGTGAAAAAATGGGAAAAGAGAGATCACCTTTCTTGTATCATGTTCAGTTTTTCTACAGATTATATGGGTGTTTCATTCCATATCCCCAAAGACTAGAAGTTTCTCTATACATTAAGAAGGAATGAATCTGAGAAACAGTCGATGGGCTCTGGCCAAGTAAAACATAAACCAACACAGGTCCTTTAAACTTTAAAGGTGTTCTAGTTGTAGCTGGCACTTAGTCAAAACTGTCATCACCTCCATTGCCTTTGAATGAGGACAATTTAGAAGGCGTTTCAGTAAAAAATAGAGAAGTATGTCTCCCCACTTGTTTTGTCTACAAAACTTTTTTTGATCTTCAGCCACAAGAAATGCTCCCTACGTACAAACTGATCTCCATTCACAACGTCTTAATTTATGGAAGCTTATGTTTATTAGCTTGTTTTAACATGCCGATCGTTAATTACAAGCAGAGACAACAAATGTAAAAGAGAAAAGGGTGGAGGGTCTTGTGTCTGTGGTTACTATAAACCTTTTAAGTAGCATAGTATAAAGATCAAAAACAAAGGAATGAAAGTGAAAACCCATCTACTCTGGAAATTCCATAAAATGGGGAAATGCCCCTATTTTAATGTTGTGATTCTTAGAAAGTATCTACATTTTAAACTGTGCATCCTTCCTGGGCATTTATAAACTGGGCTTTTCAGTGTATGCCTATATCTAAAGAGAGAAAATGGAAAAGAAGCAGGCATGTGATGGGCAGGAAGACCAATGCTGATTACTCTTTGGAAGTTAATTCAGTGAGAACGGCCCACACTTCTGAACTAGACAAACATATTATTAAAGACTTCAAAGGCTAAAAGTGTGTAATTTCTAATGATAGCCTTAGAGTATTACATGATCTGTGGAGCAACCAACTCCATTTTTGTAAAAAGAATATTGTGCCTCATTCTGCTCTGACACTGTTGCAAATCAAGAGTAACTCCATTGAAGCCAATCAATAATTCTGTCATTGACTACGAGTGTTAACCTGGTGTAACTAAAGATCAGAATCTTTTCTTTAAATTGAACTTTGTCTGGAATTTTTCTGCAAAGCTTACCTCAATCTGCTAAACTTCATGTAAGACCCTCAACATTACATGTATGGTATTCTTTTCCAGGACTAGTATGATAAACTTCAAGTTGGTGTAAATAAGGCAAGTAGTTTGGTTTGTTGGCTATGAAGGGTATACCACCACAAAGTAAATGTTTGTGAAGCTGGAGATTGTCGTCAGTATTTCTGAATTTCTGATTAGCATTCTTTCTGAATGTTCTGTAGTGCTCTTAGTCTAAAGAAGAGCCAGTTGTGCATCTTTAATTGTTACTGCCATTTTTAAATAGAAGTGTGTTTTATAAGACCTGGCTGCAGTGACATAACTCACTGAAAGAAGATGGGACTAATTTAGAGGTGAAGATTAATGCAGGAAAGCAAAGATGCAAACTAAGATGTAATATATTAGAACATGAGACTTCACATCATCATGGATCAAATTTCTTTAAGGCTTTCAGAATTTAGGGTTTTCTCCTGCCCTGAATATCCATTCATGTGTAAGATATGACTAAGCACTCTGGAATTATTAATGTGTGCTCTGGAATCAGCATTTGAACAGTAATGACAATAATGTGAGCTCAGTATCGACAGACAAAAGTTGTGTGGGTGGACTATTATCAGCAGCATATAGTAATTATTAATCCTTTGCTCTGTCCATGGTATTCCTGAGTTTCTGGCAGAGTTGTGTGCAATTTTATTATTATTATATAATTTTCCATTCAGAGTCTTGTGAACCATCATCACCTTTAGAGGTGAGAAATCATTGTACAGTTTTAAAGTATCTTTTCTTTTCTTCCTTGAATTAATCATTTTAGTTTCCAAAAACTGATGGAAAGAACAATTGTGGCGTTAATTTCATTTCTACAAAACCAGAATTTTTAGACTACGGATTCATTATTGCCAATTAACAGTTTGCCTCAGCAAAACCAGCATGTAATTCAAGCATTCGACAAAGACTGGGCTTTTTCTCTCCCAGAATAATGTGCATAAATGTTCATAAGGATATTCAGCCTCGAGTATGTAGGGATCAAATCCAGTTGTTGACCTTCAGCTACTTTGCCTTCTTTTAGAGATCTCTTTAAAGAACCATTGCAGCAGAGATAAGAGAACTAAATTATATGTCACTGTCTGTATGACTTGTTTTAATTCCTATAGTTTACACAGAAAACTCTGACATTGACTTAACTTTGCTAGTGGAAATTATATTTGCCAAGGGTTTCTGGCCTGAATTTAGAGACAAAGTAATAAGAGGTAGCCCCAGGACAGAGAGATTAAAAATGAAGCAGGGAAAAGAGGGAACTGTGCCAACTGGAAAAGGGGGAACTGCCAAGGAATATTATCATGTACTGTATTGCGTCTTTTATTTGAGGGTTTTAAAGTGCATTACAAACATTAATTAAGCCCCTAATGCCACTGTGAGGTAGCTATCACTATACAAATTTTGCAGATGAATAAACTGAGGCAGAAGGTCATAAAGAAAGTCAGTGAAAGAGCTGGGAAGGGGAGCAAGTAGTGGCTAGTCTACACTTTTCCTGGAAGACAATGGAGTGAAAATTATAAATAAACTACCCATACTGTATCTGGTCTTTGGATGAATAGAAGGCTCAATCTGTAGGACTACTGGACATTTTTCACCAGGAATACATAGACTTGAAACACTTAAGAGAAAACAAAAAAAAATTGCATTAAGAACAGATGGGGAAATGAAGGCAGAGATACTTGAGAAAAGGTAAAATCGGGGACTCATGTATTTCAGTTCCTCAGAATTTGTTCCATTTAGATTGCCACTATCAAAAACTCTGCCTTGCCTTTTGGCACATTGTCCTCTTGATGTCTTCTTATGCTGTTTCTCTTATTATTTCAGTGAAAATCAGATAATCAGGAGCCAGTAATAAATATTTACAGTTTGGTGAATTTATGTCAGTAGTTGATACCCTCTAGTCAGCATCAGACTCAATGATCTAAAAGGAATTTTCCATCCCTAATTTCTATGACTATGATTTATTTGGGGGCGGGGGGGGGGGGAAGGAACTAGGTTTTTTGGGGGGAGGAGGAATCCAACCTTTTTTTCATCTGCCACAGGGCTAACATATAATGACAGCGTTGTGTCCTTTATTCTTACCTCTTCTGGAAAACATAACCATTCAGAGGAAAATGCTCCATTTTTACCTCACTGTGTACAATGGGCATGAGTGGCACTGTGACAGAGTTTTTGATCACTGTATACCAAAATAACTGCCTTATAATTGACATAAAAGCTTCTCCTAGCTTGGTATTTAGGATGTAACACTGCTCTTAGCACAGGTCTGGCTTCCAGAATAAAGCATATTCCTTTTTCTCACGCATGTTAATGTATTGTCCTTCTTCCTTCTTCTAATAGCCCGTGAGATTTGAACTTGGAGTCAGCAAAGTACAGGCTTTGTGATGCACAAAAGAACACCAGGTTTTTATCACACTATGCCTGTATAAAAAAAGCTGTTCAACCATTCAGTTGCTGCTTGTATTGTGCAGCTGTTATTTTACTGCTGAGAACATCTTGCTGTCGACAATGTAGTACCTGAAGGAAACACTAGCATACTGAGCTTTTCAGGAGGAGCTGGGATTGCGATTTTGCCAGTTCACTCTCTGGAAGGTTCAGGCTTTTTCTTTTCTTTTTTTCGCCACCCTAAAGTCTTTGTAAATAAGTTACACTTTTTTGCTTGTTTGCCAGTATTTGCTCCAAGATTTTTTCACAGTGACGTCGTCTCAACACGTTGGCAGTCATGGTTTGTGTTTTAAGCCCACCTCACTAAAATTTACAGAGAGATTTTGATTGGTCATAGTCCACTCAGAGTTTGCAATACATCATTGTGTTGACTGAGTTCCCATGAGTGTGAATTCCTGGGACAATGTCCCTTTCTTCACTAAACCGACAGTCAATATCTGGTCAGTCTCATCTATTTAAAGTCAGCCAAGCAAGAATCCCAGTGCTTGTGGAGAGGTTTCTTTGTTTGCTTACAAGTTAACAGGAGATTCAACTGTTCCTAATTAAAATTAAATACAAACAACGGTGTTAAAATAACACTAAGGGGCTGATTTAAACCTACAAACCCAGGAAATTCAGAGATAACTTCAGCCTCATATAGCTGATAGACTACATCCTGCTTTTGAGGGAAGGGGGGGGTGGATTCTCATTGCAGTCCACGGCCCAAATACTTCTTGTCTCACTAATGCAAATAGCCACATTTTTTTTAGCAGCAACTTTTTCCCATACATAAATGGAGCATTCCTGTCACAGGATCGTGCGAGGATGTATTTGTGTATTATGATTCAGAGTGCACAATACAGTCTATAACAAGTCACAAACTAGATAGTACAGAATACTAATTTCATAGGGATCCATGTTGCCATCCTCTAGCTGGCTACCCTCCCATTCACTTAATTAAATTCAATGGCAGGTTTGCAGGATCAGGCCAGTAGTTTGAATGTGTGGCAATGTACAACTAATGCTATGGTAGCATCTAAAGCTCTGCCCTTTTCACTACATAGAATGCTAAAATGGCATTTTAGTAAAAACCCATGGAAAAATCAGTGTCTGCACTCTAACAATCATGATGCTTTGCATAACTTGAGAACTAATGCATTCTAGTGTGTGCTGTAAACCAAGTTCAAAGAACTATTTTACAGGCTCAGGAGGTATTTTTCAAACTTAAATAGTTGTGTGTTGTCTGATGCTTTTTTCCCAGAAAATGCCCAAACTGTGTGTGTGTTACTGATCCAGCTCCTAAATTCAATGAGAATCTTTCCATTGACTCTAAGGCCTTGGCTACACTCACGAGTTACAGCGCAATAAAACTGCCTGCAGCGCTGCAACTCACTAACTGGCTACACTCGCAAGGCACGTGCAGCGCTGCATCTCCTCAGGTACAGCGCTGCATGTACTCCACCTCTCCGAGAGGAATAACGTTTGTTGCGCTGCTGCTGGTGTGCTGCAGCTACAGTGTGGTCACCCAATGCGCTGTTATTGGCCTCCAGAAGTATTCGGAAGTATCCCACAACGCCTGTTCTAGCCACTCTGGTCATCAATTAGCACTCTACTGCCCTGGCCCCAGGTGACCAACCGCCACTCCGACCCTTTAAATTCCTTTGGAATTTTAAATATCCCCTTCCTGTTTGCTCAGCCAGGCGTGGAGTGCTCTCAGCGCATCTTTCCAGGTAACCATGCCTCCACGTGCGAGACGAGCCCCAGTATGGAGCAATGGCGAGCTGCTGGACCTCATCGCTGTTTGGGGGGAGGAAACTGTCCAGTCCCAGCTGCGATCCAGCCGGAGGAATTTCGATACTTTCGGCCAGATATCAAGGGCCATGATTGAAAGGGGCCATGACCGGGACACAATGCAGTGCAGGATAAAAGTAAAGGAGCTGCGGAGTGCGTACCGCAAAGCCCGCGAGGCAAACAAGTGCTCGGGTGCTCCTCCCACAACCTGCCGATTCTACCAAGAGCTGGATGCAATACTTGGGGTTGACCCCACTACTCTTCCGAGCACCACCGTGGACACGGGAGAGCGGGAGGAGGAGGAGGAGGAGGAGGAGGAGGAGGGAGAGAAGGAGGAGGAGGAAGGGGGTTGAAGAAAACAGAAGCGAGGGTGCTGTGGCTGGGGGAGACACCCCTGACTCCCTGGGTGCATGCAGCCAGGAGCTCTTCTCGAGCCAGGAGGAAGGGAGCCAGTCGCAGCAGCCGGTACGCGCTGGGAGAGAAAGAGAAGAACAGGTTCACGGTAAGCAGCTTTTATTTTCGGGAAGGAGTTTTTTCGGTGTGGGGTCCTTGGGCGAGGAGGGTTTGGGCTGCATGCATGCCTAGATGCGGAACAGCGCATTGATGTGGTCTATCACATCGGAGAAATCGGCCACTGTAATCTCTTCGAAAGTCTCAGCCAGGACGTGGGCAATGTGCTTGCGCAGGTTCATTGGGAGAGCCGCCGTGGTCCTTGTCCCAGTCAGGGTAACGTGTCCGCGCCACTGTGCCGCGAGGGGCAGGGGGACCATTGCTGCACACAGGCAAGCTGCATATGGGCCAGGGCGGAAGCCGCATTGCAGTAGAAGACCCTCCCTTGCTTCCCCGGACACCCTCAGCAGCGAGATATCTTCCAGGACGAACTCCTGTGGAAAATGTGGGGATAGTGTTCAGTGTAGGTTCCCCTTGCAGCTGTTGGCTCTCCCCAAGGCACAGAAACCCGTCGGACAGTACATCCGCGAAACAATCAGTCCCCCTTTACCCTGTGTTTACTCATCATTTTGGGGCTCCCGTGGGTTCTGTGCGCTCTGTTTGGGACGGGAAAATTGTGCTGTTTTGGAGACTGTGTGCCCCCTCCTTAAGTGTGGGGGAATCATTGCTCTGTCTGGCATAAAACAATGATGCCTCTGTTAAATGTTGCATTTTGCCTTCCAGATGCAACCTTGAGATCTCCGCCATCCTTCTTATCACCGGCTGAGAGACTACAAAGGCTCAGGAAGAGGCCCAGAAGAACGAAAGAAGACATGCTGCAGGAAGTTATGAAACAGTCTCTTAAAGAGAATCAAAAGGCTCGGGAGTGGAGGGAGAGTGAAAACAGGCTCCGCCAGGAAAACGCAGCGCAGCGGCAGCAAAGCATGCAGCTCCAGCACGAAAGCACAAAGGAGCTGATTAGCATCATGGCGCGCCAAGCGGACTCTATCCAGGCGCTCGTCGCCATGCAGGCGGAGCAGTACCGCACCCGCCCCCCTCTGCAGCCCGTGTCCCAAAACACTTGTGTCCCCATGTCACCACCTGCCCACTTCACCCAACATCCAGGTTCTTATCGCCCACAGCAGATGCCCCCAACACCTGTAGCTTCACCAGACAGCCCTGGAAACTATGACCCTTACCCACTGCACTCAACTCCCATCCCGAATTATAGACATCCTGAGGTCCAGCACTCACTGCACAGCACTCCAGACAGGAAGCCCGAGTATGAAAGCAGGACATACCATACCCTGTGATTGAACCCTTCCCCACACCACCCACCTTGCCCTTTCTGTCTCACAAGCAGTTGTGTTTCTTTTTAATACATGTATTTTCTCTGTAATAAACGGATTCTTTAGATGTGCAAACAGTCTTTATTATTGCATAAGGAAAAAAGATACCTTAGCCCAGGAAAGAAACAGGCAACGCAAGTGAGCTGAGCAAACACAAATCAGCTTAGCAAAGACAGATAACTGATAACATTGGAACCACTTCACTTCAGGGTCGTGCAAGGCAGCACACATTACTGGTGGTTGTCAGCCTCAAATTTCTCCCTCAAGGCATCCCTAATCCTTGCAGCCCCACGCTGGGCCCCTCTAATAGCCCTGCTCTCTGGCTGTGCAAATTCAGCCTCCAGGTGTTGAACCTCTGAGGTCCACGCCTGAGTGAACATTTCACCCTTCCCTTCACAAATATTATGGAGGGTACAGCACGTGGATATAACCGCGGGGATGCTGTGTTCGGCCAAGTCCAGCTTCCCATATAGAGATCGCCAGCGGCCCTTCAAACGGCCAAAAGCACACTCCACAGTCATTCTGCACCGGCTCAGCCTGTAGTTGAACCGTTCCTTGCTGGTGTCAAGGCTCCCTGTGTAGGGTTTCATGAGCCATGGCATTAAAGGGTACGCGGGGTCTCCAAGGATCACAGTGGGCATTTCAATTTCCCCTACCGTGATCTTCCGGTCTGGGAAAAAAGTCCCGGACTGCATCTTCCGGAACAGGGCAGTGTTCCGAAAGATGCGTGCATCATCGCACCTTTCCGGGCCAGCCTGCGTTGATGTCAATGAAACGCCCACGGTGATCCACAAGCGCCTGGAGAACCATGGAGAAATACCCCTTCCGATTAATGTACTCAGATGCTAGGTGGGGTGGTGCCAGAATAGGAGTATGCGTCCCATCTATAGCCCCTCCGCAGTTAGGGAAACCCATTTGTTCAAAGCCAGCCAGAATGTCCTGCATGTTACCCGGAGTCACGGTTCTTCTGAGCAGGATGCGATTAATGGCCTTGCAAACTTGCATCAGCACGATCCCAATGGTCGACTTTCCCACTCCAAACTGGTTCGCTACTGATCGATAGCAGTCCGGAGTTGCGAGCTTCCAGATTGCAATAGCCACCCGCTTCTCCACCGTCAGGGCAGCTCTCAATCTCGTGTCCTTGCGCCGCAGGGCGGGGGCGAGCTCCTCACACAGTCCCATGAAAGTAGCTTTTCTCATTCGAAAGTTCTGCACCCACTGCTCATCATCCCAGACTTGCATGACAATGTGATCCCAGCACTCTGTGCTGGTTTCCCGAGCCCAAAAGCGGCGTTCCACGGTGCATAGCATGTCCGTGAATGCCACAAGCAAGTTCGTGTCATACGCATTTTGCGTGACAATTTCATCGTCATCGTCATCGCCAGACTCCTCGCTGTCACTGTGGATCTTAAGGAACAGCTCGACTGCCAAACGTGACGTGCTGGCGAGACTCGTCAGTATTTTGCTCACCAGGTCGGGATCCATTTTCCCGCTGACCGAAACGGAGCACAGATCGCGCTACAAAGAAACCGTTGAAAGATGGCGCAAATTGTGGCCGGAAACACAGGGATTGCTGGGATGCGAAGCGATGCATCACGGGGCGTTGGGACAGGACCCAGAATGCACCATACCCCACGCCCCCTTCCCACAACCCACGGCGCCAGAATTGGAAGAGGTGTTCTGTGGGATACCCGCCCATAATGCACCTCTCCCAAAACCGCTGCAAGTGCCGCAAATGTAGCCACGTCAGTGCTAGTTACTGCGCTGGCGGCTGCCAGTGTGGACAGGCTGCAGCGCTTTCCCTACTCAGCTGTACGAACACGGGTTTAACTAACAGCGCTGTACATCTGCCAGTGTAGCCAAGGCCTAAGGTGAAGTTGAACTGGGTCCTATAAGTTTATAAGCATTTCTGTTTTTTAAAATTAAACTGTCCTTTCCTTTTCTTAGGAACTGTGTACAAAGGGTCTAAACCCCTTTAAAAATACAATATCAGGGTCCAAAAAGGAGTTTAAGAGATTCTGGGTTCCTTGTTTATTGTGGTGTTTTTTCTTAACGGAATTGATATCTGGGGCTGCTGTCCATTGCATTTGGAGGAGCTGATTTACAATTTTAAAACCTCTTGGAAATAATGGATTTATGGTGGAAACCTGGAGATGCATGTTTATCTTTGCAGCTGTATAAAATGGAAGTCTGTTTTATTTAAATTTAACAACAAGGATTCCCACAATCTATTAAAATTAAGCTAATGTGTGTCAGGGTTTGTGTGCAACTTCTTGCTTTCTCTAATTTCTTCCTGATTCCCCTCCTGCTGCATAGGCTTCTCCCCAAACTCATATTTATATCCTTATCCCACTCTCATCTTGCTCCTTCTTCCATGTTGTCCCTGATACTTGGAAGCCTTTCTCTCTCCTTATGGGCCATTGCTTAATCATCTTCTTTCCAGGCACTGTGTTAGGTGTACTTGCGTTCATAAGGAAGAATTTTTTTTTTTTGGTGCTTCTGTAACAAATCCATGTGCACACATGAACCCATCTAGGGTGCTGGGACTAGAATCCAAGTCCTTCGCCTCTAAAACCATACAGCCGTAAGCATGGCAGTTCTCAAACTTTTTCAGTTTGAACCGCATATGAATACAGTGATTGTTTCAAGAACCACCCACTTTTATCATTCATGAACTGAAGGCTACCTCCCCTCTCATATGTAATCAAAATACATCCCTGAGAAACTTCGGTAATTGCTGATGTGGAAATGTGAGATTAAAGAAGTATGTAATGTATTTTGGTTGACTGTTAGTGTGATTTAGCAGCAGGAAAAGAGGGGAAGAGCCAGCAGCAAGTGACCAGCCAAATATCCTCAGAATGATAACGAAGTGCCCTCAGCTTACGTGCTACAGTCTACATGCTACATTTTGAGAACCTCTACTTCTGCTAGCAAGAGAGAGGGGGTCAGTGTCCTCTCTGTGGACCAGCCACTAGAAGTCAACTTCATTTACTCAGTATTATATACACAAAATACTTTGCTCTTATCCTTACACCTATGTAAGATTAAAAGGGTTGGTGAGATTTGAAAAGCAAAATAATATATCACATCTATGAGAGCCAACCTCCAAATACAGGCTTGGAATGAAAATGAATAAAATATACAGTAGTAACTTTAAAAGTTGGGGGGGAAGGCGTTTTTTCCTCAGTTTACTTATTTTCCTTCTTTATTTCCCTCTTTTCCTGATGGGTCACTTTTCTCTTGTTCTTTTTCGCAGTGAACCCTCATTTGTCTTTTCCCTTTCTTCTGCCTCTGCCCATGATCTCATTTCCTTCCTTCTAAAATCATCTCCACTTTTTTTAGCCCTCTTTGCAATTCCCCTTCTGCCCCACGGACTCATCCTTCTTCCACCGATTTGCTTTTTGGGATTTCTCTCCAGCTTTCATTCCCTCATCCATTCTACTTCCCTTCCGCCATTCTTTTTCTCTTTAGATCATGTCCCCCAAACACTTCCCTTCCTCATTCCCTGGAATGCTATCAATGCTCCCCTTCCCTTCCTGGTTTCCCATTCTCAGACCTGTCTCCTTCTCCCCCTCACAACCTCTTTTCCAGCTATCCTCCCCGTCTCTACCACGCTCTCTCTTTTCTCTGTTCTTTTTCCAGATTCTCTTTGCCCTCTCCTCAGAATAAATTCTACCTTCAGATACTTCCATGTAACGTCTGTTGACTGACAATGTTTGTACAAATCTGAGGGCAGAATTTCACTCCTGGGCCTAAGATTGCCAGAGCAGGGCAAGAATTGTCTTGAGCTTTCCATTTCTTGAGCTTTCCATTAGCGCACCCCACTCCTTTGTTTTCTGTTGTTAGGAAGCAGGGAGTCTGACTACTGTCCAGTCAGCAGGGGGCAGAATGAGCAACTGTTGCCTTGGATCCCAAGAGTTACTGTCTTCAATGTGAAGTAGTACTGTACTGCTATGGAGCAGAACAGCCTGGCAACAGTGGCATGGAAGAGAGGAGCAGCCAGAGTCTGCAGAGAGGATTTTTTGGAACTCTTGCATTGTGACACCTGCTTGGGTCTACACATACGTTCACCAATACAACTTTTTCATACTCTTCGTTACAGGTGTTTCCATGAGGCCTAGCAATATTAACCCTCCTAATAGTATTACGTATACATAAAACAAATTAACTCCACCATGTCACTGAGTCTGTACTGTATTGTTAGTATCACTTAGTGCTTGCTTTTGCAACGGCTTCCCACAGAGAATTCTCAGTGTAGTCAGTGGGAGTTCCACATGGGTAATGGCTGCCAAACTGGGCTATTCTAGATTAAATAAACTCATTGGGAGCAGGGAATACATCCCCTCGTACAGTGCTGAGCACACAGCTGGGGTCCAGTAAATAACAGATACATAGGAATAATAATAAATAAGGCTAAATTTTTGTCATGGATAGTTTTAGTAAAAGTCACGGCCAATAATGAAAAATTCACGGAAGCCCGTGACACGTCCGTGACTTTTACTAAAAATATCTGTGACAAAATGGGGCGCCTTGGCAGCTGCCAGTGGGATGGCAGTTCCAGGGGTCCCCACCACCCGTGGAGGCTCGGAACTCTAGGGTCCCCCTCTGCTGGCAGCTCCCAGCTGCACCACCCCCACCCCCCCGCTGTCTGGGGCTGCCGGGAGCAGTGAGGGGCTCCCGCCATCTGGGGCCACAGGGGTACCCCGTAGTTCCCTGCCTCTGCAGGCGGCAGGGGACCCTGCAGCTCTCAGCCAGCACTGACTGAAGTCATGGAGGTCTTTGGAAGTCACATATTCCGTGACCTCTGTGACTAAATTGCAGCCTTAATAACAATGCTCTTGTAGATTAAACATCCTTGTATAATCAGGAACGATGCATTATATTGGCAAATTTTATAATTTCCTTCAAGCTTTGAAGGTCATCCAGCCTATACAGGGAAAACTCATTGAGACTTTCCCTTCGCACAATATGTCCCATGTTTCAAGTGACAAGGAAGGTAGGTTTTTCTCTTCAGTAGGATGCAATGTGATTAACCTGTCTGGGCACCAGCAGTAGGCAGCCATTGAACAGATCGTTATTAGGGTGGGTATAATTACATTCACAGTGCTGGCAGGTTATCTGCTTTGAAAGCTGAGGACACAAAGGCTTATCTCCTTTAGATGTTGAGTTCTGGGCTGTCAGTAAAGTACCCACAGATTTTTTATGTAATGTCAATCATGTCTTAGGCTGTTAACTGCTGCTGTTTGCTTTTGGAAGCCTGCCTGTTTTTACGATTATGACTAAGGGTATATAAGATATGAGCCAGTGATGAGTAAAGGGTTGTAAATGGTATAGCTGTGACACTTCCACAAGTGCTATGGTACTATTGCTTTAGTCATTAGCTGAGTGGATACTTGAGCCTAATCAGTATCAAAGGGACATCCACAAAGTCATCTATTTCATTAAGCTAATTTACATGACTCAGCTTACCCAAGAATCAAATTTTCATGTAGTGTCAATCTTCCTATCAAGAAAAATAAGGGAATGGGGAGGAGGAGACCACAAGGCAAGGCCTATGGATGTGCGTATTTCTTTAATCAGATACCCTCAAGTCTTTCATAAATCCACATTGCTTTTAGAAACCAGAGATAACTACTAGTAAGCTTTGAAAAGCTTAATTTTAGTCACTTCTCATTACAGGGAACTGACTTAGAAGGAAGAAATTGCATTGCCAAAGTTGAAATTGTAGAACTGGCCTATGTTCTTCAGTGCAAGATATGCTTGAAGGCTTTAGCCACTCCTCAGATTAGAAATGAAGGTAAGTGTTGTTTTCAGAGAAGGGGATCTGAGGGTTAGAATAGTTTGCTCAAACAGACCTTCAAAGCTCCAGTAGTCCCTGAGAGACTCAGTGACGTTTGTATATAGACTCACACAACAATGTGATCCCAGGGGAGTTGTGGCTGCTATTTATATCATACAAGAACCAGCTGTTACTTTAACAGAAAGCTGTAATGTGCTGCAATGTTTTCTTCCTTTCCCCTGGTCGTCAGCCTACCATCTTTTTGTAATCTGACTTTTAAAAAAAATCATTACAATATTTAGTATCGTCCTTTTCATCATTGCTAGAACTGAGGCTTAAAAAATTAATGACTCCTGAGTGAAACCTTATTCCATTAGTTGGATCTGCTAGTAATTGTTCATATGTTAAATCTTAATCTTATCTAAAGGAGTTGTTTCTGAGTTTTGATTCTAACTGTGAATTTGTAGTGATCACTGACATATCCTTGTTAAATACAGGTGCCAGAAACCATTAATTAAAATTAATTAAACCTTATTCATTTTACATGACAAACAAAAACTGTTGTGTTGAATTTAAAAATATGTCGGAAAGCACTTCCATAGTTATTGGATCAAGAATGGGGTTCAGCTATCTGACCCATCTTCAAAGGTTTCTAAACCTGTTCCAGCTTCTCTAATAATGATTTCATTGTTTATCCAATTGTTGCTCTATTTTTGATGGCAACTTTTCAGGATAAAGATCTCACAGCAGTCCTCTTGGTATTTATGTAGCTCTTGTCAATGCACCTAAAAAGTGCAGCTCTGAGTGACCATTCAGTAATGAGGAAAACAGAAAACAAAAACATGATTATGAGTCGACTGTTACCAGAGAGATGAATCATCATGTTTGTGCTTCTTGAACTGGAAACTGTACTTTCAAGCCATGTCCCTGCTGGAACACACACTGTGTTAGAAGTAACTCATCCTTTTTAGTGAACATTTCCATGCGCATGCTAAGGATTTTGAAGGCCTTGTTACAGGACTGAGAAGCAGTGGTTTTATATATTTGTCAGAGTGTTGGCCTTGGCTGGCGAGGCATGACTCAGGATTAAAACTGGTGATTTAAAAATCAAAATGACTAAATAAAACTACCCGGTTTAAACCGGCAGAACTGCAAGTGAGGACCACTTTCAACATGCTTTAGTGAAAAAAAACACCTGTATTTCACCTCTTATCTCTCTTTTCCTCTTTGTCTATTTATATGGATTGTAAGCTTTACAGGGCAGGAACCTGTTTTCTTATGTTTTGTAGACCTCTACCACGCTTTCGGGAGATATATAAATTACAATTAAGGGTTACATCCTGGATGGTTTGGTCCGGTGTGGCCAAGGCTATTTTTTTTCCTCCAATTAAGTAGTCTGGTTGATCCCAGGGCACAGATTAATCCCCAGAAGTGTTCTGGCACTGGGATGTTGCACAAGATTTGTAATTTGTATGTATAGTAGTCACAGATTGGGTTACAACCATCACTTTATGTGTGAAAATGGTTCCAAACCCAGTTCCAAGCACTGGTGTGAACAGGGCCTCATACTGCAATCTTTCCTTCAGCTGGCACAGTGTCACTAAAGCCTTTTAGGACATTGGTAACCCCTGGATAATGGTGTGTGGTTGGTTAGAAGCAAATCGGTAATCAAATTTGTAATGTATAGGTCACCGGAGTCAAAGAGAGAGGATGAGCCAGGGATGGGGGAGGCTGTTGTTGGATAAGCTGGGGGGATAGGTTTCCTATCCCAGCAGTCACACTGCCTTAACTCCTAAGTAGCATCTGGTTTTGCTAATTGGGGCTGCATTATTTCAGGCCTGTCATAAAGGAGAACATACCTTTTGTCTGTGTTTACATTAGAAATACCTTGAAAGCAGCATATTAGAAATGAAAGGTTTTATATGGCTCTATGTATTTTTTTTCAAAGTTATAATAAATTGTGTTTAAAAAAAATCCAGAGAGAAGGAGAATGCTGGCAAATGTTTGCATTTTTTAAGCCGCACTATGCAGCTTATATTAGGCCAGCATTTTTTCTGATATGATTAATTCTGTTCATTTCTAAACATGTATAACAATCAAACAAAGACTGAGAGTTGAAGAAACTGAAGTGGAAAATGTTACAAATTAGATTTTTGTCACCATTTGCATATCCAGTCAGGCAGAATGCTGCTGGGGTACTGCCCCTCTCTCCTGGAGCAGGGGGGCCTCATATTACTCGGCTGTTCCCCAGGGGAGAGAAGCAGCACATTACGCTCCAAGTGGAAGGGGAGGCAGGTCACTCAGTTCCATGGTGAAGCAGGTAGTGAACTTCATTCTGTGGGGAAGAAAGAGGTGAGGGGAGGAAGAGCACTCAGCTCCCAGAAAGGGGAAGGCAGCTTTCTATACAGAACTCCCTCCCACCCCAGTGCAAAAGCTAACCACATCTTTCCATTGTAGTCTCTCCTTAAAACACACCTCTTCTGCAAAACCGACCAGTGTTTTCCACTAAGTGAATGTTACAGTCCTGATTTACACTAACACAAATCAAAAAGTACCTTCCAGCATTGTGAAATAAAATAAGACCATTTTCTGGCCATCCAGAGCATCCTGGTTATTTGAAGCACTGACAGCATACTTGGCAGTGTCCGAAAGGCAGGAGAAGAAACTGTCTCTGTCCCTCAGGACTTGCTGTCTAAATAGGCAGACAAGACAATTTGGATATATCAGCTCTTGGGAGAGGTTGGAAGAGCTCGGAACTTCAAGAGGTGTATGGGTGTGAGGTGGCGGGGTATTCAATTCCTGGTGTAAGGGAGGCAGCATCCTTAGCTTTTGTAGATGAGGGAGTCATCATTATATCTAGCTCTTGTGAAGGAGACACACAAGACAGAAGGGTTAGGACAGAAGGCATGCTCAGGGTTTTCCTGTAGCATGTACTCAGTAATAACTTTAGAGGACTCCATTCTTATTAAATTGAACTGGCTGTTTATTAAAGCAATTTACGGCTGCTCCACTTGCAGCTTAGTTTTCCTAACCATGTGCAAACTCTGACTTCCTGGAGCTTTTTCCAAATACTTTTCTCCTGCAACCAGGGCCGGCGCTATAACTAGGCAACCCTAGGCGGTCGCCTAGGGCGCCAGGATTTGGGGGGCGGTAAGTGGCTGCCTCCCGCCTCCACGCTCAGCCGCTGAGCGGGGAGCCGGGAGGCAGCCGCGGCAAGCCGCTCACCTACCCCAAGCTCAGCTGCTGAGTGTGGAGCCGGGAGGCAGCCGCAGCGAGCCGCCCCTCTGCCTCCCGGCTCCATGCTCAGCGCCCGGGGGTGGGGGGGCTGAGGTCCTGCGGCCGGCGGGGGGGGGAGCTGAGCTTCCAGGGGCGGGGGAGCTGGCTGGGGGTGGGCAGCGTTGGGGGGGCGGGCGGCGCAGGGCTGGTGCAAGGAAGTTTCGCCTAGGGCGCGAAACTTCCTTGCACCGGCCCTGCCTGCAACCAACCCTTGCTCATCCCTCCAGATTCCATTCAAGTTGCTGTACTCAGCTTCTATGGGAGGAGGTAACTTGCCCAGAACCTTAGCGAAAGGTGCACCCTTGCTTGCTGGGGAAGCATGCTCAATTCTAGGGCTGGAATGAGGAGCAGAGTGCTTGGATCCTGAGGTTAGAGGTGAACTCGGGTCCTCAGCAGAGGTGATAATGAAGTACTGGGTGAATTTCAACCCTTTTTCTATTTGTAGATTCATGTTTTTAAAAATGTATTTGTTATTCAAAATAATTCATCAAAATATTGTGCAATTTCATTTATTCTGTGGATGATTCTTTTAGCTGTGTTGCTTAGCTGTGATTGGCCAAGTGGCGGTCTTTCTGGGATGAGCCTAACTCTTACAATCAAGTTCCTGGTGGGAATGTTTTCAAAATTGAATTCAAAATTTGCTTTCCACAACTATTTACGAGTATTATGTCATTCTGCAGCTGCTTCATTGACTGATTCAGCTTTGTGATGGCTATCCACGAAAAGTCAGTCCTGAGGGTCAGGAGATAGGAGCAAACTGTAGAGATCAGGAGTAGAGATGCTCAACACTTCCAGAACAAGGGATTTTTAATTTAAAAGAATGTTTTCTAACAGAACTGGTGAACACACACAAAAACTGCAGGAAAGAGAAAATAATGCCGGCCCTTCACACAAATTTAATCCCATATCTGAGAGAAAGGATCTCTGAAAATCTGTTCTAGAGGGCATACTGTGTCCGAGAATTTTTTACATTTGCACACACCTCCCTCTTTTAGTGTGAATCTTAAACTCTTGTGAATAATGTGTTGGCTGTGCTGCATTTAGAGTTGAAAGCCTCTGAACTCAGCAACCATATACCATCATGTATGTGATATTGATCCTGTTGTTCAGGACATCAGAAACTCTCTGAAGGCTGGTTAGAAGGGAGAATTCTGTTATAGCTCATGGGCAGCTGAACTGCAATATGTGCCTTTCCTCATTTCAGCAGAGAGAATGGGAGTCAAGACATTGGTCAATAAAGCTGTACAAGGCCAGGAGAAGGTAGTTAATTCCTATGGGATTTATGAAAGAGGTATTGCAAAATCATCCATTCCATGAGCCAAATGCTCAGAGCTGCTGAGCACCTACGACTTCTGCTGAAGCCAGTGGGAGTTATGGATGCTTAATCCCATGGACATAAATGTCAAAATTTCCACTGATTTCATAGAATCATAGAATATCAGGGTTGGAAGGGACCTTAGGAGGTCATCTAGTCCAACCCCCTGCTCAAAGCAGGACCAATCCCCAATTTTTGCCCCATATCCCTAAATGGCCCCCTCAAGGATTGAACTCAAAACCCTGGGTTTAGCAGGCCAATGCTCAAACCACTGAGCTATCCCTCCCCCAGACTTAATCAACGCGAGCTTATGACCCGCACTTACTGGGAATTCCTCGTTCATGGGGAATAATTGCAATCCCCGATCCCCATCACGAATGGGGTTCAACGGGTTACCCGCACCTGTCGGCGTAGGGTAAACACACGCTGAGCCAGTCAGTGTAGCGCGCGTGCAGCCCCGGACATCTAAGGGCATCACAGACCTGTTATTGCTCAATCTTGGGTGGCTGAACGCCACTTGTCCCTCTAAGAAGTTGGACGCCGACCGCTCGGGGGTCGCATAACTAGTTAGCATGCCAGAGTCTCGTTCGTTATCGGAATTAACCAGACAAATCGCTCCACCAACTAAGAACAGCCATGCACCACCACCCACAGAATCAAGAAAGAGCTATCAATCTGTCAATCCAATCCTTTCAACAGAAGCAGGTCCAGGCCCTTTATTTGTAACTGGTATTTTGCATTTCTCTATCAAGCCAAAGAATCATTGCTCTAAAGTAATGAAAAAACATAAGACTCAGGCCTTCAGCTTGTACTCATGTGTGTATTCCTATAGATGCCAATGGTATTATTCACATGAAAAAGGGCTGGAGGACTGAGTCTATGGCAAAAACATGAAACCATCATGCCAGCAAAGATCTCTCCAGGCTTTTCAAGTTACCACAGTACACACATACAGCCTGCAGTCTCATTAAAAAGCTATTTGAGTATCTGATCTAATTCCTTTTGTGCTTTTTTAAAAAATCTGTTCTTTCTCTGCTGGCAGAGATCCTTGTCTTGGCTGTAGATCAGCAAACACTGGCAACTGACCAATTGAACATCCAGGTTATTGAGGCCCATCAAAAGTCATAGGAAATTGCTCTCTGCCCTTCTTGATATAGATTACATAACCAGCAGAGGTGCAAAGGCAGAAACAACAGAGCAGCAGCTACAATGTTCCTGTTCCTACACAGGAATTATACTTTTGTCAGGCAATTCATGAAGTATTCATGCAAGCCTAGAAAATACACAGCCATGCCAGAGAGATCACAAATGTTCATGAATTTTTCTTTTCATGCACCCCTCCCCGCCTTCGAAGGGTGAAGTTTGTGATTGGGGAGAAGAAAAACTCTTCTGTCATCTGAAAAAGCACTAAGGGTATGTCTATACTTACCCGTCGCGTCGGAGGCGCGGGATCGATGTTCTGGGTTCGATTTATCGCGTCTTGTCAAGACGCGATAAATCGAACCAGGAAGTGCTCCGCCGTCGACGCTGGTAATCCAGCTCGACGAGCGGAGTAGGCAGAGTCGACGGGGGAGCCTGCGCGCCACGTCTGGACCACAGGTAAGTTCGAACTAAGGTACTTCGACTTCAGCTACGTTATTAACGTAGCTGAAGTTGCGTATCTTAGTTCGACAGGGGGTTAGTGTAGACCTAGCCTAAGTTTCAATTACAGACAAGCCAAACAATTGTATATGATCCAAACGTACATCAATCCCTAAGGTTAGTGAGTACCGTATCCTGGCAGTGAGTTGGTGGGTATAATTTCATAGTTTGGCAGAGTGCTGATGTCTGGTGCTGTATGCATTTTTTTAACTCTACAAAATTAGCTAGAATATTTGTAATAATGTTTTCAGCATCAGACTTAATTGTGTGTCTGAGCCGTTGAAGTTTTTTCCTCTTCAGTATATCTCATTATTGTTTGTTGGAACACGAGTACAGTCAATCATTCCTAAAATAATTGTAGAAACCATCAATGATATAGAAGTCTTTTTGTCTTGTTATTACAGTGGTGGGCTGAATAGTTTAGCCAGTCCTAGCATGCTACCTGGAAACAGACTGCTGACTCATCCATGTGACATTCTTTGTTTCCTTTGCAAAGACTCCCTATAGGTTATTGAAAGGGCAGAGAATATTTCCTGCAGGAGAGGAGAATGACTTTGCTTTGTTCCACCAATTATCCAGAGACTGGGTTAGAGGTTTCTCCTGTCGACAAGAAAGCTAACCCATCATTTCAGTTCATGCATTCATACTCTGTAGCCCCCTTTTCTCTCACTGCACTGGACTGGATCTTTTCCTCAACCTTTCCAAAGATGTAAAATACATAATAACAGAGTTATAACTTGCACTCTAGGCAGCTATCAGAGTCGCTCTGACTCCCTTTCTATACTATTCTCAACCTCCCAAGAAACAGGTGTGAATGAATGCATATACTGTATGCATGTACTCTAGAGTAAATGGGTGAGGGCATGTCTACATTAACAGAGCTGCACCAGTGCAGCTGTGCCACTGTAGCGCTTAGTGAAGACGCTACCTATGCCTACAGAAGAGCTTTTCTCATCAACACAGATACTCTGCCTTCCCGAGAGGCGGTAGTTATGTCAACGAGAGAAGTCCTCCCGGCAACATAGTGCTGTCTACACCGGGGATTAGGTCCACACCAGTGAGCGAGGTAGTTATCCTGACATATGTTTGTAGTGTAGACAAGTGCTGAATGTATGCCTGCATAGAAATGTAGTGTGCCTGTTTGATGCAATGTCTGAGCTCTTCCTGAATTACCACCTTTCTTTGTCTGACCATCAGTATCTCAGTTTTGTGCCTGTTTTTCAAATCCCTTCACATCAGATAATTTCACATTTCCTCTTGATACTGGTCTCTTGGTAATGAGAGTGATTGTGCAGTTTTCTATTAATTAAAGAAATTGTGATTTTATATTTAGGGGCTAATTGGTGATATCTGCATATAACATTTTCCTAAAATAAATTAGATTACAGTAATTAACCTTGTGTCCAGCATAGCAGACAATAAGCGTTTGTTTTAAGAGTATCCTGGAAGTAGGATCATTTAATATAGCTATTGGCTCCTTTCGTTGACTTTTTTCATATTACCGAAGTAGGTGAAATGAAGCTATGGATGAAAAATATGCCATGTGGTCACATGAGTGATCCTTTTTCCACACAAAAATTCTCGAGGATAGGATTCTTTCTTGTATCAACCTCTCCATAAAGCTGTTAAGATTATAGATGATGTATAATTTGGTAATTTTCTGGGCATAAATCCAGGCAGAGCAGAGCTCAGAGACTGCCACTTGCAACTAGCAATTACCAGCAGACTGCAGGAACTGGATGACTGGTAACTGCAAGCCTGGGGATCATCCTATTTTGGAAAAGCAAAACTAGATAGATGTCCAGAGTCCTTTAGGGTTTTTGTTTGTTTCTTTAAGGCCATACACACTAACGAAAAGATCTGAAAAGTATATTATTCCACAAATGACCAGTAAAAAGAAATAATTAAAGACAAATAGAGATCTAGACAATCTATCTAAATTTTACATGCCCATTACCTTGATATGTGAGCACCTGAGATAAAGTGTGTGGGGAATGGTGGAGGCAACACTCCAGTCTCATTCTTGTTGCAGTGCTCTCAGTTTTGTTATCACCATTGACTTATGCTTACCTACAAGGTGCTTTTAAAATTTGCCTTAGGGATTACATCTGTTTTTCGGCCATTACTCATTTTTGCAGCAGTTTCCCTCTTGCCATTCCGAAAGGTGGAAAGAAACCAGAGAAAATTGATTTCATAAACAAATAAGGGAATAAATATATAAATACAAGTCTTCAAGAACTCTTTGCTTACCTGCAGTTTTTATCTGTCAGGGACATATATAAATTATCATGATGAATTGGTTGCTTTCCTGGGGGAAAGTCTTACCTTTACCTTCTCATTCTCCTTTAGGAGTTGTGATGTACATTTATAAAAGTCTTCTTGCCTCAGTGGAATGTTGCTGTATTTCACTGAGCAACCTTTCATAGACTATGATCTTGAAATTTGGCCTAAATCCTGTTATTGACAGGACTAGACTATTCTGGTATATAATGGGCAGTGGATTCTCTTAAAGTTGCCATTGTTGCTGTGAAAGTAATGCACTTTCATGGGGGAATGGCACAAGTGATTGTTTTAATCAAGCCATGATTTCAATTTTTAAAATTGATTAGCATTGTGGGATGGTTAAAATAAATTTCATCCATATTTTTTGGACTATGGAGTTTGTCATTTTTGAGCTAAAGTTGATTAGTACCCTTTGAAACATATACTGTAGAAAGTTGTTATTCTACTGAATGTAAATCAAGCCAGGTTAGCGACTCTTCTTTTTCCTGAGTAAATTGCAGTAATGTGGCCAACATTACATATCAGTAATTGCACAAAAGCTAGATGATGTACTCTGATTACTCAACAGTTGACTTAAATGTTTCAGGAAATTAAAAGGTGGACATTTTCATTTCAAACAAATAAAATGCATTTCTTAAAGCAGTCAAATGCCACAAATCAAAAGATAATATTTCTTGAGTTTAGTTTTGAACTTTAAACAAATATGCAAAATAAAAAATATTTATTTTTGATTATGTTAAGTAGCAATCAGCCGCTCTAAAACACAATGATGTGTTATGTGGGATCCTAATTTTGGTCTAGAATAATGCTATGCTCTTCATATGATATGTTCTGTTGTGCGGACATAAATCAACTGTAAATTACATTTTTGTTTTCCTGGGTGGGGGAGGAGATTGAAGAAAGGACTGGAATCTATTTAAATATGCACCCACAGTAATGAAAGGAGGCATATGCTGAGCAACTGAGGGAATCTGACCTGAAGAGTTTAATGCACTAGAGGGATTATTTTAGGATTACTGCCTGATCCTGATGTTATGTTTACCGCAGACGTGTAGCAGCTCAGACGATGTCTGCGGGGCTTTGTCAAACTTTTAATCAGTGGCAATTGACAATACTGTTGTGAAACATACACGGTTTCATGTTTCACCTTTGCTGTTATTGATAATAAAAAAAAGGAAGAACACATTTCATTCTCTCTATACCTGTGGATCACAGGCTGCAGTGTAATTTTTATTCCATATGCCGAAAGACAGAATAGAAAGTCTATTGACTAGCACTGATATTTCCCAGGCAAAGTTAGGGTCGGGAAGACTAATGGTATTGCTGGTAGTGTATCTGTTTTCTATTAAGGTTGCTGAGATTAAACAGCAAAGTGTGTTCTTTCTTGTCAAAAGGCAGTGTTAACATTTAGCTCTTACATCAATACAAAATCTTCACTGTGGTTTATTGAAGCCCACAAACAATCAATAGAGCTATTTTTCTCTCTTAAACAAGTGAGGTGTATTTAAAATAATAAAGACATCATTGTGATGACTGAACAAGCTGTTCTAAAGTTAGAGCTGTTGCTGTATGTGTTTCTGGTGGTAAGGAAGAGGAATAATTTGGCCACTGCCTTTGTTCTTTAGTGCAGGCTTATTGCCCCAAAAATAAAATTGAAAATGTTTCTGACAATAATTCTCCAAGCACAAATGGCTTTCTTGCCAGTTTTGGCAAGCCTGTTTTCATTATAAAACTGAGCAATTATTAGAAAGTGATATATTGTATGATATAATACCACCATCAGCATCAAGACAAACAACATGTTCATTGTGTCTTTTGCCATGTGAGCATGTTATTGCCATTGCATTATCCATTCCTCTAAAATGCGTACCTCTGATACCCTGACAAACAGATAACCAGAGGAGTAGAGAGGAGCAGATGCTTTAGCAAGGAACTGTGGCCATTTTCTCATTTGCGTTGGCTCCGTATTTCAATGCAAATATCACGGAACAGGTGGCTGATGAGGTCCCTGTAGATTGTTTACAGTAAAGGTTACAACCAGAATCGATAGGCCTGAGATACTTCTAATTCCATCTGGGAGATGTTCATCTTCCATCTGACTGTTCCCGGTCTCTGAACAACAGCATCCTATTAAAGCTGTTGTCACTGGAACTGTGTCACTCAGGTCAATGGAAGGTTCTTCCTCTTAAAGCCTTCATTTGTTTTTTACATTTTCCTTTTGTACTATACTGGGGTGATCAGTAATGATGATCTATACAAGATAGGTTGCCAGCATTACCTACTGACATGACACCTTCAGGAAGAGGTTCATCAGTTCTCACTGGGGGTTTTGCAAATCTGTTTTATCAGTCACTGAATCGGGGTAGTGATATAACACACAGAGCTGACATTGCAGTTATGATTTATTGCCTGTGTAACACTGCAAATGAGTACTCACATTTACACGAAGATCAGCATGCTGCAATAGAACCAAATCCTCTTGAATCGTTTTTGAGAAATATTTGCATTTTGATTTGAAACTCGATTTTAGCCTTAGGTTTGCTATAGCTTTACTGATAAGTTGCATACATCTTTGAATAGATGATTACGTAGTATATGTTTGGTAGATTTTTATTACTCTCTTCAAAAAAGGTGTATGCTCTCACTTGCTATATATGGAAAAATATATCCTATGTTCCACCATTGTATATCCCCTGGGCCCAATCGTTATATCTGGGATGCAGCCTGCAGCAAGGAAATGAGTAAGCAATGCTAAATCCAATTAAAATGGTAGTAAAGTGCATATATCAAAGGATGCCCATATATTCCCCCTATGTGTAAGGAGCGCTTTGGGGTGTGCATAATTATGTGCACACTTTATTTATTTATTTATGCATTTATTTATTATTGTGGTAGCCCCTATGGAGTCAGGTCATAGACAAGGAGGCCACTGTACCAGGCACTATATAAACACCTACAAAATGGTCAGACCTTGCCCCAAGGAACTTACAATTAATAGAGGGCATGCTCAATGGAAAGTGGGAGGGATATGGGCTTCTCTGCACAAATGTGGACCATGTGGCATTCTCTGCCCCCTAGTAATGTGCATGTGGGAGAGGCCCTAATCAGTGTGCAAATGAAAGCATCCCAGGTGGCTGCTATACTTTATGCACATCAGTGGTCCTCTTTTACTGGCCAGATACCTGGAGTGTTTGAGACATGTTTGGCCACAGGAATTGGATGGGCAGCTGTAGAGACAACAGGAGCAGGACAAGATAGGGAAAGATGAATGATGGATGCACAGTGGATCACAGAGAGATGTTGATGGTTAGTAGCTATGGAGGAAGAGGAACTTGACATGAGTAGTTACAGCCACCTGCACTCAGGTGACTGATTATCATCACAGGAAAAAAGAATTGGCCATCCCAGACATCATCTTGCTGTGTGCCAGTTCAGTGCTAATGTCTGGCACTTAAAGCGGTTTCCTGATGATTACCACTGTGTCATCTGCATTGTAGTGCTTGTTGATCTCTGCAAGCACCCTTGAGCTTTCATTGCTTCTGTTCATTCCTTTTTGTCTGCTGCCTGTGGCACCATTCCATTCCCTAGTGACCATCAGGACACTTTGTGTGATCTTTTTAACTGCCACACCTGAGAGTGGTACCTGGGTGATAGATCTAATTGTTACAAAACAGAACTGCTACCCAAAAATCACATATAGCAATAGCATGTTCTCCTGGACACCTCCCTTAGCTGCTTGCACCTGCCTAGCTTTCCTCTTTTCACAGGGACTGTGGTTTGCAAGCTACCTTCCTGTTATTGCTGTTTTATTTCTAGCCTCCTTTTCTGGCTTATATAGAGCCATGTCTTTCTCTGACTAGGAACTGTGAATTTAGAAGGTAGTAAACAATAATAATAATGATAAGCTGAATTTATAATAGTGCCTTTTCAAAGGATTTCCAAAAGTTTCCCCAGCTGGAGGCGGGGGGGGGGTGGGGGGTGTAAGTGAGTTGCCCATTGACACGTAGCAAGCCTGCGGTAGAGTGGGGCATAGAATGCAGGCTATGTGACTGAGTCACATACCCTGCTTTTACCACTAGGAAGCACTCTCCTTATATAAAGCAAGAGGGACACACACATGCACACACACACTTTCAATGCAGTAGCGTAGCCGGGGGTGGGGGGAGCAGCCGCTCCCCCACTGAGCAGAAGCGGCACCTTTTTTTGCTTCTGGCACCTTTTTTTTGCTCCAACGCTGCAGCCAGAGTGGAGCATTCTTTTTTGCTCCCAACGCTTTTTGCTCCTGGCACCTTTTTTTAGCTCCACTCCCTCTGTGCTCTAAACCTGGCTACGCCACTGTTTCAATGAGAGTTAGGCTCCCAAGTGTCTAAATCACTTTTGAAAATGGGACTTAGGTTTCTAAGTCATTTTTTTGAAATTTTATACCTAGAGATGAACAAACAAATTTAGATGAACCTGCCTTTTAGAACTTTTTAGATGGTTTTAAGTTGTCGAATTCCTCCTCCCATCCCTTCATTATTTTTCATGCTTGCTGGGCTCCTGAGTGTGATGAGAGAGCCTGTTCTCCAGATATTTATGGGGATCCCCCTAGATTGTGGATCCATGGATACTGCTGGTTTTACTGGCCATGTCTCCTTTCCTGATACAGTGGTTCAAATTCTTTTCCCTGGAGGGAAGGTATGACTTGAACTCTTAGATTTTTTACTCACAGATTCTTCAGCACATTTTATTCCACACACACTCCAAGTCTTGTTTGCAGGAAGGTAGCTTGTCACCTTTAATTTGTTCTCATTATTCTTCTTCTCATTAATAGAGTCATAGATTTTTATGTATCGGGGGTAGCCGTGTTCGTCTGTATCCACAAAAACAACAAGGTTTATGGTCATTAAGGTCATTTAGTCTCACTTCTTGCCTAACACAGGCCACTGGATTTCACAAAGTAATCCCTGCATCGAGACCAATAGTTTGTGGGCTGAATTACAGCATATCTTTTGGAAAGACATGCAGTCTTGATTTAAAATAGCTTTATGATATGTGTGAATCCAGCAAAAGCTGTGCAAGACTGATCGTGATTGGAGCCCCACAGAAAAACCCTAGTGGCATTGTTCTGCATTCTGACTTTACTTGGAATTACACCTGATTAACTGAGGGTACAGCTGAGCGGCAAAGATAAATTAGAGTTTTTCTGGCATGGAAGATTGTGGTTCTTAAGAGCTAAGCACCATACTCTTCTGCAAATATATTTGCTGCTGCTACTGATTTAACAGCAACTATTCCTCTGTTCTCAGGATCCAAACTGACCTTTTCAGAGAATTTATCAAGAAATTGGTGCTTCATTTTTACATTTTACTTGTAATATGTGCAGAGTAAGGCAAACCCTTCTTATACAGTCGAGACACACTCACAAGGTAATAGGATATTATGGCAGTAGCAATATATTAATTTCCTTAGCCAAAGGGTTATTCTGCATGCATTTCTGCCTTGAACCATCACTCACTAAACACTAAAAAAGATCAGACAGCAGAAGACTGATGTCATGCTGGTGTCTTTCTCTTTGGCTCTGAGAGTCATGGTTTCCAGAAGTTATATATTGCATTTGGCTCAAAAAATCAAACCATTCTCCTTATATCCCAAACCATATTGAGCCAGGGACACTATTACCTCCTTATCTTCAAATACTCCTTGAGGCCAGTAATTTGTTTTTTCCCAATGTATAAATTAGAGACTAATAGCTATAGAAACTTTATTTATTCATTTGTATTGAAGTAGCACCTCAGTGCCCTTACCAGGATCAGTGCCACGCTGTGCTGAACTCTTGCCCCCAACATTTCCCTATTTTCTCCCATAGGGGACTCAGATTTGCATATAAGACAAAAGATTATATGATTTCTTTATACCTAATCACTACAACAACAAAGGGGGGAAATATATACTTACTAAGGAAAAGTCTCCTCTCACTAACATCTGTGCAACTCCATTAACTTCAAGAAGACAGTTCAAGGCAAGATACTCTTGCATCAATGTATGCTTGCATTAGTCCTAGGAATTCAAGAAAACAGACTGCTTGTTTGTGTTCTTCAGAACTCAAAAGCAAGTCATACTCTTTCGCAAAACCTCACTAGCTCAATGACTAATAATACTGTGAATTGATATAGAATCTTTCATTCAAGTACTTTAAAGCATTTATCATGCTGTGTCTCCGGAGTTTACAGGTAAAAAAACCCAAGTAAACAAAAACCCTCTTGCCAAAATTAATACTTTTTCTGTTGTAGCAATGTGCTCTTTTTGAATAGGAAAAATGGAAGTTCTTGGAGCCAGAGCCTCAGCTGATATAAACGGGCATAGCTTTAGTGACGTCAATGAAGCTACACCGATTTACACCAGCTCAGGATTTAAACCTTGATGTTTACAAAGTCATTATTTGGAGATGGTACCTGTACTCTCTGGGCATCACCATCTGGCTACTTGTGCTTCATGACATGCTGCATATGGAAGGACATTTGGTTAGGAAATAGTTCCATCACACTTGTAAGTCAAAATACTTATATCATTCACAGGAGCCCAACTAGAACAGAGGTCTTGCTGAAAAGGGAATTTATCCAAGAAAGGAATGTAACTATTTCTAACAAGCATCTTTCTAAAATTACACTGAAACTAGACAAAAATCTTGCGCCACAGAAAGGATGCCAAAATTCATATTAAATTAGTATAATTACCTTCCAGAAAAAGCAGACATTGGTTGATAGAGTCACCTTGGACCCAGTTCTCCATTGCTCTGTAGGTATCTATCCCAGGAAAGAGTGGGTGTAATCTACTAACAGATCAGAATGGGAGCAACTTACTCTGTACTGGTGCTAATGACTACACAAAGTGTAGGGTGGTACATAATCAGCCTCCATGTTTATTAGAAACAAATAAAAATATCCTTAAGAATGACAGAGGATTTTGGCCTGAATTCATGAAATGAGTTAGGTGCCGAAGTCCCAGTTTTGGAACCACTGCGATGCACAAAACTCCCGCTGAACCCTGTAGGCATCTAAACTCACGTGACACGTACATTTTTGTGGTAAAGATCTGTGGGCACCTATGTTTCAACCTCCAAACATGTGCACTTTTGCTTCCCAATAGGCACCCCAGCAGCTATCTCCTGCCGAAACCCTAGAGCAATTCCCAAACCAGGGAACACCAGCATTCCGCTGCCTAAGTTGTGTGCAGGGCGGCCTTGTGAGCATGTTTATTAGATTGGGCCATTCAGATGAGTTCTCACAAATTACCTGGGAAAGAGGTGGCATTCCCTCATAGCATTTAGTTCAGTGGCTAGGGAATTCACCTGGAATAGGGGAGGCCCCCAGTTCAAGTCCCTTCCGTCACCTGAGGGGAGAAGGGATTTGAATAGGGATTTACCCCCTCTTAGGTGAGTGATCTAACCACTTGATGTGGGGCTCCCTTAGTTTCTCTTGTTGAAAATTTTTCACTGTGCATAAATAATTAAAGAGTCATTGGAGCAGGGAGGCTGGATCCTGGGTTTCCCACCTCTCACTTGAGTGCTCAAACTCTATAGTCATTCATATGCTTGTGCTCTCACTCTCAGTTAAGGAGACATTTCGGGGCAGAGAATGCAAGCAAGCGAGCATGAATATGACTCTATAGACAAGTGAAAAGTTCTCTCTAAATTTTTACATTCATGTGAAGAATGAATTTTGTTATGTGCACCAATATGGAGGTGGTGGGGGTGGGGCCGAGGAGTTCGGAGTGTGGGAGGGGGCTGAGGGCTGGGGTAGAGGGTTGGGATATGGGGGAGGGCGGGGTGAGGTCTCTGGCTGGGGGTGCAGGCTCTGAGGTGGGGCCAGGGATGAGGGGCTTGGGGTGCAGGCTGCCCCAGGGCTGCAGCAGGGAGAGAGGACTCCCGCCAACCCTCTCTCGCCGCAACAGCCCGGCGCCAGGGCAGCTCTGGGGCCAGGGATGAGGCTCCTCTTCCACCTGCACAGCCCTTGACAGCCTGCTGTACGGCCATGTGGCTGCGCAGCTTAGAGGGAACTTAGGCTAGGTGGTTAGAGCATGCCGCTGGGAGGTGGGAGACGGAAAATCAGTTCCCCCTGCTCCAATGACTCTTTAATTAGTTATCTAGAGTGCAGCTGCTTCAACAGGAGAGACTGAGGGACACCCTGCTCCCACCTACAAATATCCTATAGCCCAATGGTTAGAGCACTCATCTGAGAGGTGGTAAATCCCTTCTCCCCTCAGAGGGAGGGGGAATTGAACTGGGGGGGTCTCCTACATCCCTAACCACTGGGCTAAAAATTATGGGGGAAGCACCTCCTCCTCTCCAGCTTCTTCCTAAAATGGTGTAGGCACCTAATGTCAAGAGAGGGTTTGCATTTGGGCATTGCAAAGAGCGGCCTGCACTTAGGCACTTATCTCTGAGACATGAGTGGGACTTAGCACACATTCCTATCGTTGGCATCTCCCATTGGCTAGCTTAGGTGGCTCCCTGCCTAGCGTGCTTGCTCTTGTGAATCACAGTATAAGATGCCTATTCATTGTATAGGAGCTTAGGTGCCTAACTGAGGCTTTGTGAATCACAGTGATTCTCTAGACACCTAAAAAAGTTAGGCGTTGTGACAATGCCTCACGTCTTTTTGTGGACTCAGGCCTTTGTGTGTAGAAACAGCTTTGCACTATTAAGCTGTTAGATGGCAGAACTGAAAACTCCTTAGTCTTCTCTTTGTGTTCATGTGAAGAAAAAATCCTGTCAGTTAAACTATACTTAAAATGACTGGGTAGTATAACAGAGGTAATTAATCTGACTGGAGACCCTCTTGTCTACATGTTTACATGGGACGGTTCAGAAGGTTGAGTGAGAAGAACGGAGTGATATATCACAACCTCTCCTGAAAAAAAGTTTTTAAAGCTCTTAAGTGGAATGGGCAAGATTTATCAATGCTGCCTTAATGCTTTTCCGCATATAATACATACATTGTTAGCTATTTGATGATGTGCTGATAGGGAGTAACATAAAGCAGCTATTCTTCTGTTGCAGTCCCACTGTAAGCCATGTTAAGTTTGAATTATCAGCCTGCAGACTGATATTGTGGGTGAAAAGGGTTTAAATTGAGAAACTGAATTGCTTGTTAAATTTCTTCTAGATAAATGACTATTCCTCTCCTGTACTTCAGAAAAGAGCTTTGCATTTGACCAAAGCATTTGCAAGAAGGAAGGAATTGAAATTTGTTGATATAGTAAAGCAGTATACTTTGGTTTATCACCTTCTAATGCACTTGTAGAGACAAAATAGGCACTTCATACCGAATATGAAAAATGAGTCTTTAAAGGTAAAGGCAAAACTGTATTTCAAAAGGGACGAAAATAACACCCTTAATTCTCTTTTCTTTTTAAATCCTGCCTTGAATGCAAGCCCTGAGGAATCTGTGGTTTTGAGTATTCGCTTATTTGTTATTTCTGTAGTGGTAGCACCTAAGGACATCAAACAAGGATTATTATATTTGGCACTATACAAAAAAATAACATGGAGATAGTCCCTGCCCCAGAGAGCTCACAATCTAGACACTAGAAAACAGGTGATTAATGAGACAAATGTGGGAAGGGAGAAAACAAGGTAGCTATAGGGAGGCACAGTTGTCTCAGTAGTCACAGGTGGCCACTAGCCTAACTAATGCCAGACAGAACTGTTTCTCTTGAGACTCCTGTGCATTATGCTCTCCCCATATGTTTCCTCATGTAAAATATAATAGCCAGCCAGTTTCTGTTTTGTGTTTTACTTACTCTTGCTGTTGTACCTTTGCCATTCTTTTAATGCTGTGTGGCAGTCGAGGAGTCAGTTAATCACAGAGTGGCTCACATCAAAGTTTATTTTCTGTGGGTTCAAACTTTGGTTAATAAAAATACAGAAGCAGCCAAGTTTTCAAGTGTGTGTGTGAACAATAATAGGCAAACATGGAGTATAATAAATCATCTAGTTATAGCCCTGAGGGATCACAATGCCCTTCAACAGAGTTTCCATCTGAAGTTTAGTTATAGGAGCTGGGATTTTATTTCAAAGCACATATCAGAAAAGGCAAATTAATTAGTGTGACGTTTCCAATTGAATAAATGATTGGGAACCAGCTGTGTCTGTGAAATTGCAAGTAAAAATGCAACACTCAGAACTTGTTAATGCTTTTTTTGGCATGGAAAAAGGAGACATAGGTATCTAATATTAAATGGTGTTGCAAAAGGGCAAGTTAGCACTTTATTTGCCAAAGTAACTTTCAAAGACTATCTAGGTTACAAAGTTTGACTTTCTGCACATAAATCTTGAATGATTGACAGACTACTGTAAAATAGCTTTGTTCAGAAAGATAATCTTTGGCATGCAGCATCAAAGGTTTGAAACCCTGGAATGGATGAAAAGAAAACCCCACTTTTAGAATGATTTCCCCTGCAGATCAGCACCTCTGTGAAATTTGCCTGGGAGTGATGAGCTATTTACTGTATTATGATGTTTTCTTTCACTGTATGCACAGGCACCTTTTGATCTTTTTATCTGCAAGATTTGGGGATTCATTTATTTATGTATTTAGCACATGAAATGTTAATGAGCGAATGCATTGGTGAAACATCAGGGAAAAAACCCTAATGTTAGACAGGTCTGTTCACCTTTATTTTATTGCAAGTTGGAGTGTTGGTTTTATGGTACTTAAATTTATGGGTACATATTTTTATGGTAAAGCCCAATGACATGTTCAGCGTGCTCCATCAAACTGTCTGTGTTTCTGTGTTTGATTCACAACTCTGCAGGGCATGAATCAGTCTTCCAGTATAACCCTTAATCACTTTTTTTAACCTAAATAATGTAGTGTGGTTTTTATTTATGGCCTGTGTCATCATCTAATTATGTAAACCTACCCAAAGAAACAGCAGATAGAGTATTTCCCTAAAAACTCTTGTCAGCTATCGATTGACTCAGAAGACAAAGTTTCTTTATTGGGTCCAATCAGCTGAGACAGAAAATTCACAGGTAGCTCACAGCAAATCTGTTCAAAGCCAAGTTGCAGGCGTGACTGATACAGGCAAATGAGGCTTGAGGAATGAAAGAAAAGTGGCCCAGCAGGGCAGGCCCTTTTAAAAATTACACTGATTTGTTACTTTATAGTGAGAATCCCCTTTGTTATCTGTTGACCATTCAAGCCCTACTTTCTGTGTGCAGTAATTAAAACAGAATGGACAGGAAACTCTTATGCCCTTGTTTGTTTTCCACAGGGTGAAGTGAAGAAGTAAAGTCTCCCCGCTGAACTACTATGAGGTCAGAAGCCTTGCTGCTATATTTCACACTGCTACACTTTGCTGGGGCTGGTTTCCCAGAAGATTCTGAGCCAATCAGTATTTCGCATGGCAACTGTAAGTATGAAAGGCCTGGTGCTTTTTTTCTTCCCCACGCTCCAAGAAGGAATGCATTGATCACTGAGCTTCAAAATTACAGTTTTAGCTGATCTGAAATGAACAATGTTTTTTATTTCTTGATGGCTCTTCAGATCAGCCAGATTACATTCCCACATGATAAAACTAGAGCAGAACAGTTCTGCCCTGACTTGTGTTTTCAGAACTGATGAGCTGCTTGCTCCTCCAAAACCATAACCTAGAATACTCTTCAAACGGGGGTTTCTGCAGTGCAGTCAGTCCACAGTTTCCCATCCTACCCAACAGCAAATGAAGAGAGCTTGTTTTTCATGAGCAGAGAGTTTCTTACCTGACTCCCCAGAAGCAAAGTTCTGGAGAACCAACCAAGTCCATATATCAGGTGTAGCTCACTAATGTAGCTGTGTTGAGGACATACCATTGAAATGATTTTCTAGAACTACACAAATAACCAGATTTGTTTGCTCAGCCTTTGATGAATCTTTGTCCCACTTTACCATTTGGCATTTTATGCAGTAAAACAATTTGTAAAATTGTAACCAAAAACATTTTTATGAAAAGCCAACATTTTTGCAACAAATATTGTCCATTTTCTGACCTGCTTAAATGGGGAGTCTCTCTGAAACTAGGCTGTCACAGGGTGCTGCAAGTCAGGATCAATATGGACTGGCTGGACTAGGTGGAAAAGCATGCACTGCATTTGACCACCTAGCTCAGACCCTCAGTATTACTAAGTTCCTCTTTACCATGGTTAAAACAGTTCAATCACAATTATTCCAAAAAGGCCTTCTGAGGGCTAAATTTACAAGGGAGACTTAGGCATCTCACAGCCCCGTTAGTAGCCTAAGTACGACAAGCCGGTGCCATTGGCATTCACACAATCCCCACTCAGCTGCCTCCTAACTCTAGAGGTACCTAGGCATCAAAGTTTCCACTTGTGACATTTATGAGGTGCATACATTTATGCCATAAAATCTTACACTGCCCAGCAGCTTGGCATCCAATTCACACCTGTGCCCCAGTGAGTTTACAAAGTAGGCATCCTCCCCACCTGTGTGTCCCGATCCATTAGGCATACACATAGGCCGGACAGGAGTTTGAACACAGAGCTCCTCCTCGCAAGTGAGTGCTGTAATTTCTGCTCGCTCTCTCCTGTTGGAGCTATTCCACTTTGTATAAATAATTCAAGTCTCTACACTAATGAATATTGAACTTGAGTCTCCTCCCTCCCAGGTGAGTGCCTTCCAGGCTGTAGAGTCATTGCTACTCTCTCTGGCCCAGGAGTATTTAATTATTTTATACAAAATGTAACAGCATCAACAGGAGAGACTGAGAGAAACCCACCCCAGAATACTCAGTGGTTAGGGCACTCTCCTGGAAGGTGCGAGACCTGTATTCAAATTCCCCTCTGTCTGATTTGAACCAATGTCTCCCATCTCTAAGGTGAATGCTCTAACCCCTGGACTATTGGATAAAAGGGTGAGATACCATCTGCAACTCAGTTTTTCTTGGAAAAGTGCTGACCTGACTTAGGTGCCTAAGTCCATGAGAGGGTTTATAGTCATGAATCCTGAGGGGAGATAGGCATTTCCCTCTGGCCCAGACTTAGGCACATAACTCCTTTTGAGGAGCAGGGCTTAGGCCTCTTTCCTCAGCATTTCCTACTGGCCAGGGATGAAAGTAACATTAAGCACTTACCAGTATGGGGGCCCGGCTCCGGGCTCCTGGAAGGCGCAGGGCCTCAGGCAGAAGGGGCGGGGCTGAAGGGGTCAGCCTCCCCCAGCCAGCCCATCCGCGCTGCCTGGCCCATGCTGGCCAGGGCTCCGGCGGTGATTTAAAGAGCCCGAGGCTCTGGCTGCTGCTGCAATAGCAGCGGCAGTGGCCGGGAGCCCCGGTCTCTTTTAAATCGCCAGCCCCAGGGCAGCTGTCCCTTTTGCCCTGCCGACCGCCGACGGGGGCGCAAAAGGGGCAGTGACGTTAAAGCGCTGCCACGATAGCGCTTTAACGTCGGCTGCATACAGGCCGGTACCGACGGCCACTTCTTACCGGTACACCGTACCGGTCTCCTTTCACCCCTGCTACTGGCTACCTTAGCTGGCAGCCTGCTCAGCTTGCTGGCTTCTGTGAATCCCATTTTTAGGTGCTTAGGCATCACAGGTTTTTGAATCCCAAAAGGCTTCTGTGAATCCCATTTTTAGGTGTCTAGGCACCTAACTTTCCCCACACATTGTGTAGGAAGCCTGAGCGCCTCACTTGGGGCTGTGAATTTTACTAGGTGGCAGGGCACCTCGAAGTTAGACCCTGCAACAACTAAATCCCCCTTGTGAATCTAGCCCTGGTGTTCAACACTTGTCAGGATTGGCACCTGCATTTGCAAAAGTGTGGTAAGGAATGACAAGTCAGTAATCTTACCCCCTCTGCAGAGCAAAACATGGGAAACTTCTATTTCGATGTTATGAATGTCAAATGGCTGCAAACATACAGGCCCCAATTCACACAAGGACAGTCAGTTACAAAGGAACCAGTGTTGGACAGAGGAAAGCTGGAATGTTAAAAATTAGTACTTCTCAAGTAAATCTTGGTCAGGAAGATTAACCTTCTGAACCTCAATCCTCTGTGAGTTTGGTTAATTTATTTACCCAGGAATGCTCCACTCTGATGCAGCATCTGGTTTGCAGGGAAGTTCCTGTTTGTACCCAATTTTACAACTGGGCTGACTAAGACACAAAGTGACTTGCCCACGCCTGCGCAGTGAGTCAGTAACTCAACCAAGATTAGTATCCAAGACCTGCCCAGAGAGAGTTCACAGAGAAAATTAAAGCAGAATATCTTCAATAATAGCCCCCCAAGGTAGCGCTGTTTGTTTGGAGCAAAGAGATTTGGGGAGAAAGGGCTTAATGCTTGATTAGATGCCAGTTAACTGCATTATGTGAATGTGCAGGAATTCTGCCTTCTGATGCTGCTCCTACTCAGTCTTTTCTTTCTGTCTTCTGGGCGTCTTTCTGATTGCCCTCCTGGGAGCTGGCTAGTTGACTGGCTCTTGCATCTAGAGACATGCATTGCAAATGCATCAGACAGATAGAAACTTTGTCAGAAATGTTTTCTGGGTGTCTATTATAGGATCTACATACAGATTGTATATAGATCCCATCAGTACATGTTGTCTTCCCAGCAACGAGAGCTCTGGAATATAATGAATAAGTGCTCTCACTGACTGTCAGATTTGGGGAAAAGGCTGAGTAGCTACTGGTACAGACTTCCAGTCAGCATTATCATCTGGCTGCCAGGAAAACTGATGTATCAGACAGGTTGCCAAAAATAAATAAATACAACGAAAAACAGTCACGTTAAATACATACATAAATAAATGAAGGTCAATTAATGGCTACCCACAGCTTCTACAAAAAATACAGCTGCCCTGTACTGGCAGCCCAATCTTGTAGGAAACCTGTGAAGCTGGCAATTTTGTACCTAGTAGTGCCAAGTCCTTTGCTCTAACCACTAACCAGCATAGCCATTGCAGTGACTGATGGGTCACTATAAAATAGTGGGGTTTGACCCTCTTTTATTTGCGGACCCCTAAAAAATTTCAAATGGAGATGCAGCCCCCTTTGGAAATCTTAGACAGTCT
Organism: Chelydra serpentina; assembly: GCA_037349315.1. Classification (NCBI taxonomy): domain Eukaryota; kingdom Metazoa; phylum Chordata; order Testudines; family Chelydridae; genus Chelydra; species Chelydra serpentina. The sequence goes on from JBAIAC010000042.1 coordinate 40,101,919, forward strand.
GCGGACCCCTTGGGGTCCATGGATCACAGGTTGAAAACCACTATACTACAGGAATTACAACCTTTCACAAACCCCTTAGACATAGTCTGCGGGCCTCCAGATGTCCATGGACCACAGATTGAAAACCACTGCATACTATACCATAAAATAGCTTTATCCTGAAAGATAAACTTTGGCAGGCAGCATCCAGCATTTAAAATGCTGAAGGGGATGAAAGGAAAACTGTGTGGAAGTGCTAAGTACCTTTATGCCAAGAGCTCTCAGAGCAGTTTTATACTCTCAGAAATCACAGTTTTTCATTTCTAAAAACATAATGGCTTCCTCCTTGACAATTGCAAACAAAGATTATAACCTTGATGAGCTATGCAATCCACTGTGCTATTACATCAGTACCCCAGGCTGTGTTGTGGGGAGAGACAGCAAGAGCAGGAACTATAATTGGGTGGGTTGGGTGATGGGATATTCCATGTTAATATGACTTCATAATGTGAGTGTCTCTCTGTCTTTTTGCTTTCTTTCTCCCAATCCCTTTCCCTTCTCACAGATACAAAACAGTATCCGGTGTTTGTGGGGCACAAGCCAGGACGGAACGCCACACAAAGGCACAGGCTGGACATCCAGCTGATCATGATAATGAACAGAACCCTCTACATTGCTGCTAGGTCTGTAGTGTTTTCCTAATCCCCTTCTTGCTATTCCTAGAAAAAAAAATTTATATTCTGAGTTTATCTCTGCCAGACATTTATTTTAGGATTTTATCACACACATTGGTCTTTATAGTCTGTCTGTGATGCATCTTAAAAGCCACATTAGTTTGTCATCTTGAGCTCAATCCTGCAAGGCGCTGAGCAGCTTTTGGGGGTGCTGGGCATCTGCAGCCTCCCCCCCCCCCCATTAAAGCCAATGGAAGTTGAAGGGACTCACAAGAGCTTGGAGGATAGAGCCAGAATCATTATTTCCTTAAAGGAGTTTGTGATTTTGTTTGAGCACACAATTAATCACATATTTTGGAGAACAAACACAAATGATCCACTGTGTGCATGAGTCCATATTTGAATAAGAGTAATTAAACTTTAATGTTGCTGTTCTAGGCATATTTTATAGTAAAACAAAAAAAAAGCAGAAGAAATGTTTACTGCTTTTCTTTTGATGTACTCCATGAGGTTAATTGAATGTCTTTTCTGCATCTTTTTGCTAGACAGATATATTTTTATATACACAAACACATGCATTTATATGAGAAGACTTATAAGGCCAGCTCCTTAGTCGGTGTAAATTGGCATAGCTGTGGCAATTTCAGTGGAACTACACCGACTTTTAACAGCTGCAGACCTGGTGCATATTATATGTAAATACTCATTCTCCCATAAGTTTTTGGCTTTCCAATGCTAACAGGAGGTCAAAACTTATTGTTATTACATAAGTGTCATAGAATGGTACCTAGATGCCATGATGATTGGCACATAAGAGAGAATATATTCAGGGAGCAGATGGGTTAGAGTCATTGATTGATGGACTGATTAATATGCCAAGGAACAGAATTTTGCGTAAGAAGGTGCCATTTTTACACCATAACTGCATTTTCGAGTGGCTTCTCATTATGCCTAGACATTGGAGGAATCTGAAGATTTCACTGCAAAGCTCGGTTTCTGACAAACTCTTCATATATAGGCTTGCATTTCTCATATGTCCTGGAGATTTTGGGTCCCCAGTTCTCTGCTGGTTTCCTATGATCTTTCCTTTCCTTTCCACAGCAAATACTCTCCAAGGCCAGCAGTCCCTAGAAAAGGATGCACAATCTTAGAGCTATGACAGAGTGGGGAGTAGTATTTTAAATTAAGAGCATATATTTTCAAAACAAGGCCATTTTGTCTTTTTTTTGCCCCTTACCCTTTCCTCAGACCCTTCCCATACATCATTGTGCTGATCTTTGTGCGTGCTTTTCATTAGAGGCCAAATCCTGGGAAAGCGTGCCCAGCCCAAATAAATAGATGATTGTACAACACAGGCAGAGGACCAGAATCCTCAGCTTTCAGCCTCTATAGCACTGCCCAAACAGGTGACAGTTTCTACTATAGGTTTCACGATGGGCGCAATGGATGTGATTTATGCTGCCCCATGTAGTATTTTGGCCAACAGGAGCCGTGTTATGCATGCACCCACTGGCCATGCCTCCCACCGTACAACTTCGCCTTCAATTATTCTTCAGAAAACAAGTGTGGAACTTGGCTCGATGACACAGAGACTGTGCAGAGTCTCTCAGGGAGAGTGCTCCACTCTTTGCCTTCCCATGAAAACATAGTACCTGTGTGGTTATGTGCATGTGGGGGAGCCAGAGAGATGGCAGGATTTACTCCTTCATGTAATTTTTCATGGGGGAATTCCCTTATTTTTTTTCTTTTTTTGTGTTTGTTTTCTTTTTTAAATTGGCACGCTATTTGCAGTGTAACAATTAGAATTGACATGCACTAAGGCAAATCTGCTTGGTGGATTAAAATATCCAAACATTGTTCCCAGACTAAAATGTTGATGAAATATTAACTTGTAATCAGCAAGCTACATGCCTCCGCTGCACACTGATGCTACAGTTTGAAAAAGAATCTGAACTTTTTGTGATGGCAAATGACCATTCACAAATCACAGCTCATTTAAAAAAATGAATTAGCTCCTTAGTCTGTGTATGTGTAACATATACCATATTTGTGTATGAGTGTGTGTGAATGTGTATATATAAAATATTATATTATATTCAGCTAGAGAAGTGCTTCGACATTATTGGGGACAACTAACCTGCAAAAAGAACAGAAAGACGTAATCCATTTTTACTTACACAAGCACAAAAAATCTTAAACTTTTCTTTGCTCCAGTAACTAAAAACTGTTAAGTAGGTTATTTTCCTCCTCAGAATGCTACTGGAAAAAAATCCCTGCTAGGTTGAGAAGCCTATGTGATAAAAGTTAAATTCAAAAGGGCATTTTTATCTTCAAGTGATAAACTTTCAAGAATGAGTAATCTTTCCATAATTAGTGTGAGTGAAAGTTTATATCTGTAACACTAATGGTGGCAATAAACTGAGAGACTGAAGCAAATGTGAACACAATCAAAAGTGTTTATCAAAGAGCTTCATAACAGGGTTAATTGAAACAGTATTTAGCATAAATCCCTTAGCTACCATATCAGATGCTTCTTTTACGTTGTTTTGTAGGTGTCTAAATATAGTGATACTAAGTTTACATTTGTACCCAATTATCTGTAAAGCAATCAAAACAAATGATTAAACATTGAGGTTTTTGAGAAAATCCAGTGCTCACTGTTCACTTTGCAGTTAATTTCCCTGGAAAAAAGGACAAACTGATTTCAGAAACAGCTAACAATTTATTACAGCATGTCTGGCATACAACAAAATCTGTTTGTCAATTGCCTGTTTTGTCAAATAGGATATGGGGAGGTATATAACAATTTTGTACTATTATTAAACACTTTTTGTGGGTTTAGAAAGATTTCAGTGCAAATTATGGGCTGGATATTCAGCTGATGTAAATTAGCATAGCTTCACTGAAGTCAATGAGGCTAGAGCAGTACACCAATTTACATCAGCTGAGCATCTGTCCCAGGGGCATCATTTGCTATGGGACAAGTGGGGCAGTTGCCCCTCCAGACCTTAGTTTGCTCCCCTCAGACTTTTTCTAGGCCTATATGCTCCAGAATATTTTCCTCCTTTTGCCTCTCCCCCAACTATGCAGGGTACAATACAATCATAAATTATGTTCTATGCTATCACAATGTTTCCCATCTCGTACCACCAGCTGAGTTTTTCTGAAATGTTGCCCCGGAGCTGTTCCTCTGGATATGTAACAGAATAGCAGCATTTTCTTCTTCCCTCTGAGGGTGCAGGTTTGCACACACCTTTCCTGCAGTTCACTGTGTCATATCTTCCTGCTGACTTGTTTGGTGGTTGCTTTTGTTCCCATGATCTGTCACCTCCCATATGTATGCACAGAATGGTTCATTGAGCCCCTGCAGTACCAGAGTGCAGTTACACATTTCCAGACATTGCACCGAGTGGCCAAGGGTCATGCACAGCCAGCAGCATTATTTAAATTCCCTTCCTCCACAAGATTATACCATGGCAACAAAATTCAGTTCTGCTGACTGGAGGTGGGAAAACGGAAGCACTAGGATTAAGTCAGTTTGTGTTAGAATAACTTAATTAGCAGAGATCTGTACACATACCACAGCCAGTAGGCAGTATTGGGGAAGAGAGGGCAAAACAGTCCATTAGTATCTATAGTGCCTTTCACTAGACAGTTCTTTTAATTTTTGCCAACGCTGTGGGCAACTGTGCATTAGATACAGCATGTGGAAATGGTTTTAGTTATCCTGAAATCAGATTTCACTGACATAATTCCACAACTTGGTGTCTGAATTCTCCTAGGACACTTAAGTCACTCAGAAGAGCCATGGTGTGAGTGATGCTAAGTGACACAAGCCTCTCTCTGAATTTCACCCATTTATTTTTACTGGGTCTTTGTTGTTGCTAGTTTGTCTTTTTAAAAAGAAATCCTCAACACTAAAATGATAATTAATGTAAAGAGCTGTGCCAGAAGGGGGCCAATCAGAACACTTTTTCAGGTATTGCCAATGCATAATAATCAGTCAATTTACAATTCAGATTCTTGGTTTCTACTTTTATGTAGTAGCACCAACTGCAACTATGAATATGTGTCTATAAAAAGGGAAGTAACATCGCCGTCTATAAAGCTGATATGCTAATATGTAATTTTATTCTGACACTGACCCTGACCATAGCGCCACCGGTAAAGTCAAGCAAATAATAAGGCATTAAACCCATCTTGAAAGTAAATGACAGTTCTGGTTTGTATTGAAGACTGAGGGAGAAAAAAAACCTCCTCAGTTTGGCATCTTACAAAGCAAACTGCCTCAACTGCAATGGGAGACAGATTTTTTTTTTAAAGCCAGTTTCTATTAACAATGCTGCCCCTTCTCTCCATGTGAGAGAAGTGTTGCTTATTTTCATCTTACAGCAAAGAGTGTTTTCTGTCTGCTTTAGTTAGAAGCTAATATTGTTTCCCTCAAACTCGATAAAATAAAGCTAATCTTGACAGCAGAGGCTTCTAAAATGGAAACGGTTTGTATCCTACTTTCAGCAGACTCCTATATAGCCCCCTTTTAAAGCTATGAATCGTTTTCTAGCCACAAGACTTCCTGCATTTTTGAAAAAGTCATTGTTATTTCAAGGAAAAATGAGATGTGGGGTGTTTTTCACCCCTCCTGCCCAATTTGGTGTGGCTCTTTCAGGTGTTCTGTTTTCTTTTTTAATTCTGTGCCCAGGTCAAAAATGTCTCTGTGCTCCACTCACACAGAAGGCGACTGCTTAAAAATATCCCCTCACTTGACTTTCTGAGTCTGTTTCCCCTTGCGCAGGGAAGATTGGTAGTTAATTGTAGCGAAAACCAGGTTCTCGGCAAAACAGGAAGGGGAGCACAGGCGAGACGTAAACTTTTTTTGAGGGTGAATTTTAGAGTTTAATTTGGCCATCAGCGTGTGAAGAGAAGAATAATTTCTGGAAACAATTTTGTTGCTGTCAATTTTTTCCCTTCCATATTGTCAATCAAATCATTACGGCTGAGGTTGGAGGTATAACTTAAAAAAAAACCGCATTAACCTCTTTTTAACCCTGGATGTCTAAGAATGGCATACTGAATACCATCCCAGGAAGCTGGTAAAGGTTGCCTAAATAGGATTGCAGCTGATATAAAGATGCACAAAAACATCTGCCCACCAGCTCCTAGAGGATGTGGAACTAGCCCCCTTTCTTAAATTTCATTCATACAAATAAGCTCTTACTGGGAAGAATCTTGAGTTAGTTTTTTAGAATTTCTCTTCTTTCTTATTGAAAAGCAAAGCAGTTTATGTGCAGTGGTGCATTTTCAGTGGAAGCAGACCAAGTAATCAGGAGTTGTCTCTTATATAGTGTCTGTTCTTTTTTCGTATTGTATACAATAAACTGACTAGTGCTTTTGACTTTGCATTGATTTACCTTTGTTTACAGGGACCATATTTATACTGTTGATATGGACACATCACATACAGAAGAAATTTATTTTAGCAAAGTAAGTAGCTTTTTATCATCCTGAAACTCAAGACACTAGAAAGAACAGAGAATAAATAGGAAGTGGGCATTGTTTCAAACAGCTTTCCAGCATTGCTGTAAAAATTGTACTAATCAAGTAAGGTGGAATTGCTAGTCATATATGGGGAAAGCTGGAATAGCAGTCATGACCTCTGTGAATTTCTTATAAGTGATTTCGCTAGCTTGATAAGCAGCCAGTACCAAAATACACTGACCTCTCTGGAATCCATCAAACCTCTATTCATTGATATTATGTAGCTTTCTATAATTGCTATACTATACCAATTAAGAATACTAAAACTCTCATCATAAAAGGCAAAGTCTACGTATATATTTTCATAAACACAATTTTTAGTCAGTCATGCAAGTATGCAGTAAATAAAATCTTATTATAACATCATGCTATAAAGTGGTGTAAGAAAAACCACATTACATTCATGGGAAATTATATACAAAATGGGGATAGTTTTTCTTGCATTGCTCTCCTGTATATTGTGTGAATGTTTCTAGAAATGACCTCCCACCAGTTTCGTCATACTGATTGGCACATAGCATACCCTATATGCAATATATGGTATTCATAGAACACTGGGGTGAATTTCACCCCAGGAAAGGAAAAAAGGCATGTTAAATCCATGAATGAAGCCATAGATGAGCTTATGATATGATACTGATACTAAAACGAGGTCACAGAGCAGCAGAGGAAAAAAAACTAGTGTTACTTCCATGGGCGGTGGGTGAACCAGGGACTCGGGGAGGCTAGCCCCCGGCCTGGCCCACCCATTCTGCCTGAGGCCCCGCCTCTCCTGCTCCCTTCCCCCACTGAAGCCCAGAGCTCCCGCCAGCAGCCACCAGCCTCCCCCGCCCAGTCCGAGCTGCCCGAGTGCCTCCAGCCTTGTGCTGGGCTGGGGCTAAGGGGGAAGGGCAAGAAGGAGGGGACCTCGGGGTGGAGCATGGGCAAGGCCACGTGGGGCTGTTTTGGGAGGCACAGCCTTCCCCAGTCTATTATACCCGCCGCCCATGCTTACATCCATGAAAAATGTTTTAGCAAAGGACTGTTAATGAATGAGCACTAACTCAATTCATTAAATGGAGATGTCAGGTTGAAGCCATGATTATTGTTATAAGGGTATTCGTATCTTAAGCTAGGGACTTTTTAATGAAGTTTTACTATAATTATTCAAATCTAATACACTCAGTCCAGGACCTAACTGATGGCCGTATGTGAGGTCAGGAAGGAATTTTCCCCTAGACCAGGTTGTCCAGATCTTTGGGGGTTTTTTTGCCTTCCTCTGCAGTGGAAGGTTTGGGCCACCTGCAGAGATCACCCAGGTGTATCTTACTTAATTCCCTGTCCTGGCATGGGGCCTCAGGCATTGGTGCACCTCCCATGCCCCCCATTCTCTGCCTCTGGCACATAATAGTCTAGTCTCCTGTGGGCTGTAATACTTTGCCTTAATTTCAGTTGTTGGGTTAGTGTGCAGGTGTTGGGTGGTATTGGTGGCCTGTGATATACAGGTAGTCAGATTAAATAATTTGGTGGTCCCTTCTGGCCTTAAACTCTCTATGACTCTATAACTCAGCTACTTGGAAAGTTTAACATTTGCTAACTTCATAACGTGGTGTATCTAGATTCTGGTTCATAGAGGAACGAAAATCCAATCTGGGATTTACCTATAACTGTTCTAGGGAAACAATGTTAGAAAATAAAACCTGTAGTACTTTGATAGATAGAGGAACTCTGAGCCTATTAGCTAATATGAAGTAAGGAGAATAACCTGAATTGGATTTCTTTGCTCATCTGAACCGGACTGTGCCAATGCGTATTATTTGGCTTGATAACTAATGAGTTTATAGTCCATTTGCAACAATTTGCTTTGCAAAACAACATCAAATTAAAAGAAATGATGAGAAAAGAAGTCTTTTTTTAAAGAGCGTATATTTAAAAAAAATTGGCGGATTGCTAAATTCACATATTTGCAGGCTTTAGAAGGTGAGATGGATTTCTAGTTTAATGAATAGATAGCAACAGAAAATTAAGTGAATGTTCTACATCACTGATCTTTCATTGTTATGGTGAATTAATCATGGAGAAAGGGTGCAGAAAGCTTTCAATAAATATATGTTCAGCAGCTAGTCTCCCCTAGGGAACTCTTACTTCTGAAATCAAATGCAACAACCTCTGGGCTCTAATTGATTTCTTTCTTGATCCTTGCAGAAACTGACATGGAAATCTAGACAGGCTGATGTAGACACATGCAGAATGAAGGGAAAACATAAGGTAGGCAATTTTCATTTCTCCTGCAGCTGCCACTTTAGTTTAGTTTCTTAACTATTATCTCAGACTGCTCTCTGTGATGTGGAATGGATCATGCCATTCACTTCTTTGCTAGTAATTGCTTTTTCCATCAACTTACTGAAGTCTTTAATTTGCAAAAATAGTTTGCTTTTAATGTGATGAAACATTACGACAGCAGCTGCAGTAACATCATGAAATACTTAGAAGCAGTGGGAATTATGGACACAGTGCTAGGTGTACTGACATTGCTTAATGCTGCCTCCTATAGCTAAACACTGTTGTCCATTCTCCATTGGGAGTTTACTGAAGAGCTCATAAAAAGCCATAATACAAAGTGTGTGTTTGTAGATGCAGAGGAACTGATTCTGATCTCACCCCAATTTTACACTAGTGCAAACACTGACTAACATTAGTCAGCTCACAATCAGGCCCAGAGTTTCTGGACCTGATTTCCATCAGTTTGACTTCAGTGCACTGCACTGAATTAATTAGTGTGACTATTGTCTTACAGCAATATATCGGAAAGGTCCTCAGTCTTGATTAAAGCAACAAAATTCATGATCAATAATGAAGTCTGAACTGTAATGTAAATAAAATGTCCTCAGTTCCTAGCAACTGTGTTGAAACAAATAGAATGAAAATTCATTGTCTTGTTCACTGTCAGTTAAAAAATTGTGAAACTAAAGCCCAGAATGTCACAGTGGCTACTAGCCAGCTTCATTTTAGCCCTGACAATGAAAGATCATGGCACAAGAATAAAGCCAAACGTGTAATATATTGAGTAAAATACTTTTTATTATTTTTCTTCAGGACGAGTGTCATAATTTTATTAAAGTCCTCCTGAAACGAAATGATGATACCTTGTTTATCTGTGGAACAAATGCCTTCAACCCTTCTTGCAGGAACTATAAGGTAGGTGGTGTGTTTAGGAGATTGCAGCTGTGCTCTGAGAAATTTAACAATTTATTTTGACTGTATGGTTGGCAGCACAAAATGTATCATTCAACATTACATAATTTATCCTCACTTGTTTGACTTCTTCAGCATTCTGCATGTGGAATCTTGATTGGGTTTCTACGACTTGCCTGGATTGATATAGACATCTCTTTGCAACCCTTACACATAAAAGTATATTGCTACTTGAACTTATCCTTCACAGTTGTCATGAACAGTAACTTACAGCTCACTGCAAAAAAAAAGGCTAGTCCCCTGAACTTTCTTAAGTAAAAAGTTTACTACTGATGCATCTCAAAATACAGGCCTGATGCTGAGGATTTCTCATCCATAAAACATTTTGAATCTGGTTGTGTTGTGCCCAATCCCAAAGATACTTGCCTAGACATTTACGGGCTTAGTATAGTGGAAACTATGCATTTTTTTTGCTGTACTGGTATTTGGGGACCCAATTAGTAGGGAACCTGTGCAGGACTCTACACACTTCTTCATTCGGTGAAAGTGATTTCAGCAGCAGACTGCTACAGGGAAATGCAGAGGGGGAAAAGAAATGGGGCATCTATAAGGTCAAAACATATGGAGATTAGGAGCAGGCTGCACTAAAAAGTTACCCATTGCCCTGCTAATAAAGCACATGTTGAAGCTGAAGATTTCTTCCCTCAGCCCAAATGTGTGCCAGTGTTTCTGCATGTATGCAAAGCCATTTATTCAACCTTTGTCCATTGCCTGAGGAATAGGGTTTTAAGCCCTGATCCAGACCCTACTGAAATCAATAGGAGTTTTTCCAATTGGTTTAATGGGAGTTAGATCAAGGCCTTAGTATTCAGCCTAAGAGCAGTGCACTCTTTTAGAATCTGCCTTTGTCGCTAGGAGAGGAAGAGGATTCAGTTACTACTGATAAAAAGCCTACTCCTGCTCATATAATAGTCAATGGCAAACCTCCCATTACTTCAAGGTACAGGATCAGGCCCAGGATTATTGTAAGAAGTGTCCTGAAAACAAAGTGAAGATATCAACTATCAGGAAAGCAACTACACAGTATTACCCTACTTCTCACCATCCTTTCTCTGCCATGCTGGTTTAGCACCTGCAATGGCTTTAGCCTGGAAGGTACATCAACATATGTGCAGAGCAACAGCACAGTCTTCTCTATAGCTCTGTGAAAGAAACTTCTCCTTCAGAGACAAGCTCATTTCCAGTTAATTATATAGTGCAGATACCTGATATAAGGAGTACTAAAATTAGAACAACTGGTCAAGTAAAAAAGAAGTCTTTTTTTTTTTTCTTCCCTTATCCCCAACCTCCCATCCACATCATGTAGCCAGGTTTCCTGTTTCCAGTCCTGAGTTTAGTTTTCTGTTTGCCATTGCTTAGTGCTCAGTACAATTAATGTTGCTAACAAATTCTTAGGAGTCCCCTTGCCGGAAAGCTATTTTTTAGTACAAATACAGATTTTCTTGGCATCCTAATGTGAGGATCCTTTCTGCAGATGTTTCATTCCCCATGATATATGGCCCATGCTGATTCCCTCAGCTGTTGCTATGCTCTGAGAGCCTGCACGGTGATGTCTCTTGGGGCCTACAGAAGGTCACTCTGACACCTGCACTGACTTTCCCTGACTGTATTTCAGGGATTACAGATGGCACCAGGGCACTTGAGACATGCCAAACTGAAGATAAGACCATCCCTCAGCACTGTAAAGTGAAAGTACAGATGACCCTGGAATGTTGTGCTCCTTGCAGAGGGAAGGAGCTCGAACATAGCTCATTTCCTTTCACCATCACTTTAAAATGCTTTCCCATCCTAGAGTAAACACACCTGATTCCCTTCAGAAGGTCTTGACAGAAAAGATACATGACAGAAAACAAATGATGACAAATCATCCACTGAATGAGCTAGGTTTCATAACATATGAGCTTAAAGTTGATTGGGGTAGCCTGATGGTGCTAGATGGATTATTTTCATGGTCTATGATTCTGAACTCTGCATTTGATTTATGTAGTATTGAAGTGAGTTAAATATGTTAGAAGGATTTTACCCCAACATATAAGTTATTGATGTGGCCTGATCCTGTTTAATGGTTAATAATAATTGTATTGATTGCCAATTAATACTAATGAATGAGCTGGGGGGGTAATAGTGTTCTCATTCCAGAATCAGGCTCCACAGAATTAAAACTGACAAGTTCAATATCTTGTAGGGAACCTCAGGGTGAATGGCAAAGACACTCACGCTGAGGATAAAACAAAGCCTTAGCTATCTTTATTAAAACAATCAGTAAAGACAAAAAAGCTCCAAACCACATAAACAAATAGCTGTAATACAGTATTAGGGATATCTTTGGTGTCATTCCCTGCATATGCTCACATTCATATACTCAACCCTTCCTTGGGGCTCTGGGGGTGAGAGACAAAGGACTAACCCTGTCCCTGTCATGCCAACTGAGTCCGATGGTCCAGAACCTCAACACCCAAAGGTCAGTGGTAGATAACAATGAAGAGCTAAAGGATGGAAAGCTAGCCCCCATTACATGGTGGCTCAACCTATTATAGGACCTGGGCATTATCACAGATATTCACTCTGATGCTCAGCCTTCCATGTCCAAATCTAACTTCCTCATCCTCCTAGTATTGGGGTGCACTTATCATATAGGTTAACTTATTAATGCCATTTACCTCTTTATCATAAACATCACCTATTGCTCAAGCAAGTTGTTGGTTAGACATGTGCCAACAATTGTATCCTAAAATATCCAGGTCCAGTATCAGTTCAGTGTTCCTGCAGTTACCTGGGATTATGTACCAACTCCCTCTCTTGAACAAGCTATTCCCCAAAATCTAGGGTAACTGTCAGGCCATTTTATCTATGCTAAGGGTCATAGGCCTATTTTACTTATTCTAACTTACTTATGCCAATGTCTTACAGGATACAGGCCTGTAGGTTCCTTGCATTACTGAAAAGTAAAATAAAAGGCTAAGTTAGCTCTGTGGACTACTCTGCTGAGTAATCTTACCAACTGTAATATATGAGTCTTAAACATGTGGGATCTGCACCTTTCCCTGTAGTTTACTAAAACCCCTTGAACTTCCACATAAGGTTGAGTTGGTTATTTGTATAATTACCTGTACCTGGTGGTGAATTAATTTCCCAGGGGTTACACTTAAGCCTAAAATTTTAGAACTACCGCACAGATTAATTCTTGCTTGATGGTAAGAGGGTTGCTATATGACACCGGCGCAATGTACGTAGTAACACCTGGAGAGTGGTCCTTTCCAACATGCAAATCAGAAAAGAGAATAGCACATTTTTGACTACCCCAGATTGTGCCCCAGTTTAAGAGGGGGGAAAATGCACACATACAAAATTACCTTGAGCTTTTCTTCTCACTTGTATGGGTTGCAGGCGATTGCTCTGGATAATAGCACTTTTGTTGCATCATTTTGAGGATAACATTTGAATAATTTCCAGAACCACAGACCACATAGCCCATTACAGTTCATCAGGAAACCCATGTACAGTGAAAATATCAGCTGAAGACTTTTGTAAAATGTAGTGGGGATAATAATGAGAAGCTTTAAAGGATGTCTGACGTACTGGATACTCTTTCATAGATTGATTTTATGTAATGCTATAATTTTGCACTGTTCTTACCTCACAGCCAGAACCACTGCTACAAAAAGGAACTTCTTTCCTGCCCTGAAATGAATAGTATCATAGGTTTTGTCCTGGGTAGTAAGTTTCATTTTTTATTCTGAAGAGATTCCATTGGGGTGTTTTTCAGATGGAGACACTGGAGTTCCTAGGAGATGAGTTCAGTGGAATGGCCAGGTGCCCCTATGATGCAAAACATGCCAATGTTGCACTGTTCGCAGGTAAATAAGGAAAAGTGAGAATAACCTATTCCTTCCCTTCTTCCAGGTCCTGCTTGCCATGGTACAGTATCCCTCTCATACAAAATGACACTTTTAAAATGTGAGACACAAAATGGGTGAGGTAATGTCTTTTATTGGACAAATGTCTATTAGTGAGAGAGACAAGCTTTCGAGCTTACACAGGGTTCTTCTTCGGGTTTCATTTAAAATGTGGCACAGTAAGTGAATAATGACTCAAAATAGGGGCCACAAGGAATCTTAGTGCAGGAAACTTCACAAGCTGCTGTATTATCTTCAGTACCATGATTAACATTGTGTAAAACCTCTGTTACCTGATTCATGTTTACTGGCTTCATGGTAAAAGAAGTGAGATAATATAATGCCAGATCAGTGTGAGACAGAAATACTGACCTTATTCTGCTTCTATGAAAGCCAAGGACAAAACTCATAATGACTTTAGCGGGAGTAGGCTGTGGTCCTATATTTGGTTAAAACTAAGGTATCCTTCATAATGAAGGTCAGTTCAGAGATGTTTAAAAATATCTATGAGTGCACTCCTCTCTGCATCAACAAGGAAAGCAGAAATGCTGGGTTGTTTTTTTTGTTTGTTTGTTTGTTTTTTAAGTAGAAACATCTTGACAGATCTTTCCCAGCTGTGGCAGGGGAAGGAAAGAAATCGCTTGTTTTAATGATGATTTATGCTGCATATAACAGAAACTATTGTTTGTCACAGTAATTTAAAAAGTGAATGCATATTAATGGTTTTAATTTGGCCCATTGGTTATAAAATGATATTTTGGTACTTCTTCTCTTTTATAGATTTCTAATGATATTGTTTCATTTTTGCACTTCTGTTACTTTGAACCCTGGTAATCACATCTCAGGTTTGGCTGTAACGTAGATGGTAAAGTGTGTTGGCAACCTAGGATGACATTACTGTTGTTTTTTGAGCAGGTATCTTGCTATTACATAGAAAATAATGACTAGCTATTTCTGAGAAAATATGTTAGAAATTCACTTGAGAGTGTAGCAGTTCATAAACAGATCAGCTACTATTAAGTGGAGATCATTGCTGTAACCAAAAAGACATAGTACCACCTACAGTGTCTGAACGGACATGCTGTCTTTTACAAAGGAGATGTTCTCTAGCAGGATGCAGCGTGTCCTCACTCAGCATAGTATAAATTAATGGTGCCATCTAATTTAAAAATACTAATGAATACTTCATTACTTATAGTAAGGACAAAACTAGAGAGATTTTTCTGGATGTTGGGGAGTGACTTTCTTTTTACTGACTTCTCTTTTTTAATCCAAAAGAAGTTAAACGCTTCCAGAGGAAGAGGGTTTTAAAGAAACAGTGTCCACTAATATAAGTGTATTATATAAGAAGCTGCTGTATATTAGGCACCATTCCCATATCATAGGCACATATCACACATTCTTACAGTACACTCATTTTAGATATGTTCGTAGGCGCAAGATACAGTGCAAGTTATCACAAATTAGTCAATTGAATAATGAGGTTCTGTATATCTGGACTATTGCCTTTCAGTATAAGAGGTAAAGTTTGTCAAATAAATTGTTACAGAATGGATTAAGTAAATTCTCCCAGCTTTAGTAAAAGCATTTTGTGTTTGATATCTGTAGGATGCCTTTATGTGTATATGACCCTTCTTGCAGATATTGTAGCTAGTGTGTGTGAAGTGTGATTGGTCACAAGACCTACTGGGAAGTGGCAGGAAGGAGAGTGATTATATTAATGTTGAGCTCTAACATCCACAGCTGAAAAGTTCAGCCTTTTTATTGGTTTTAGTGTCTGCTTTTAAAACACTTATTTATTTTCGCCTAAGAAAGTAGACCTATTTTTAAACAGCCAAAATCTGATAGGAGTTGCGTGGTGCAGAAGTAAGATTACTGCCCTGGTAATGAAAAGATTTGATCTGGTTTTTAAACCTTGAAGGGAAATGAAATGCTGTCTGCTGTTGTTAGCTGGAAATAAGCAGAGGTGTAGACCAAAAGGGTTCAGAAACCTCTGAACAAGGGGGCACCCACTTAATCATATATCCAGCATGGATAAGTTCCAGCCTAATACCCATTATAGCTCCCAATGAGGTGGGTGCAGCCCATACCCACTTCATTTAGACACAACTGAGATTTGAGTTACTGGATTTGCATAATGTTCTATTATTTGTATTACTATGAATTATCAGAGGGTGAAAGACATTTCTTATAACCTAAAATAGCCCTATGGTACAATGACCAGATTTTGCAATTGCTATCAAATTAAACAGTGCTTTCCTTTAACTTGTGATGCTTTGCCTCACTCTCTTGTCCTTGCTGTGCCTTGTTTATAGCACATTCTTAGCTTTCCTCCTCTTATGCTCTTTAAGAGGTAAAGATGCCTAAGCATAGATCAGATATCCGAAAGGATAGGGAACTTTCATCAGTCTCTTCACAGTTATATATTTGCTTTGCCATCCCATACACTGATGATTTTGGTGCTAGAACTCTTAAAGGAGGGGAGCTTTTTTCACATTAAAGACCAAAAAGGAAGAAATACTAAGTGTCAATTAGCTAACACAGCAAAATCAAGGAACAATGCTCTCCAGAAGTACCTAGTTTGACAAACTTGTTTAAAAACCAGCAGTTCCATTGGTCTCCCTTGTATCCATTTATTTTGCTGAGATCTGTGGATAACAACCCCATCTTTTCCAGTCGTTGCTCCAGTCACATTAGATTACCTATGGTATTGTGGTAGTGGTGTCCACAATGAAGCCGGGCATTCCAGTCCCAATTTATCTAATCTAATAAAACAGAGGACATTTTCTAGGAATGCCCTTTTTCCAGTGCATCCTTCTGAAATTGCCATTTCATTTTAAAAATGAGGAACATTTCAGTTTGCCTGTGATTCCAGTTACCCACTCAGAATTTTCATTCCAAAGAGATTGAGGTGATTTAATTTGTCCCATCTCATTTGATTGATGAAGGAAAATAATTACATTATTTCTCCTCCCTCCCATTTCTTTTTCTTTTTCTTTCCCACCCCCCCAAGAGGGAAAGCTGTATTCTGCCACAGTGACTGACTTCCTTGCAATAGATGCAGTCATTTACCGGAGCCTTGGAGACAGCCCAACCCTGCGGACAGTCAAACATGACTCAAAATGGTTAAAAGGTGAGTACACAAACGACAAAAAAGGGAGCTGCATCTCTGATGAGAGTCTTGGATTGCTGACAGACCTCACTGTAGTTTCATTTCAGCAATGCTTTCTGTCAGATAGAAGAAACTAAATTACATCTTTTACCTACACTAATTTACTTACCTTCCTTCCCTCTCCTCCCCTCCCACCCCCACCCCCAGCCCCCCCAGTTACTGGATGCTGAAAGAAACTACCAAGTACCACCGCAGTAAAATACATTGCATCCAACTTTCCAAGCCTGAATCTTTCATTTCATAGCTATTGTGTAGAAAAGATGGAATTTTCAGGGCTGGGAGAGGAGACAAATGTTCTTGGGCTGTGCCTGAACCAACTCCTTTCCTAGAAGTGTGGTAGGTAACAATCAGGGTTTTATGAGATACAGAGAATTTGTTCTGCAACATTATGATTCATCAATATAAATAAAATTCTGGGGATATCGCACAAAGCCTTCAATTTGTGATTTGTAGGTAGTGTATGGCTTTGCTGCTGAATTAGGCAATTTCTAAATACCTTCGTTGTTAAGAAAGTTACTGCTTACCCTCACAAACGCATCATGAAAGGCAGTGAGAGAGTGAGCCAAGCTCAGGTATAAGGGCTTGGCTTGCATGCAAAAATGCTGACACAGAATGGGGTTGAGGGAAGAAACCATTTGCCCAGTGTGTGTGTGTGTGTGTATGTGTGTGTTAATACCAGGTACCCATGGAGCTTGTCCATATGTGCTACTGCTATCACTAAGTCTAGCGAACAGCAAATTTGCACGGTTTGCTATTCTCTCCACGCGTGAGGTTTTAGCCATAAGGATCTACCCTTGTACCAGCTACCCATGCCCATATTTGAAAGTGTCACTATCTTCACCTTTCCTAATTCTCCTGCAGAAATCCACAGGGGGGTCATTTCAGTGACACGCATGCAAGTGCGTAATTGCCTTGCATTGGTTCTCCACTGAGTTGCCTTCAGCCACTGCATCCATCCAAAATGCATTGTTTCCCATCTGATAAACCATGGTCTGAGTGAAAGGGCTGAAAATTGAGCTCCACCCCCTCCAAAAAAGTTTGTCTCTTTGGGTGTGCAATGATATGTTTTGCTCTTATCTGTGCCTTTGATTCATTTTTATTTTATATATGGTGTACACATAGACAGAATGTGTTGTCTGTTTACAGAGCCATACTTTGTCCAGGCGGTAGATTATGGCGACTACATCTACTTCTTCTTTCGGGAAATAGCAGTGGAGTACAACAGTATGGGAAAGGTAAGAGAATTGCCTTAGTTTCTTTAGTAATATTCAGAAAAAACTGCTCTTGAACCAGTGCTGTTAGGAATGACCTTGAAATGAGAACCATAAATCACAATGACAAGGTCATCATTTTGAGAGGATCCTGCTGCTCGAGCCAAAAGGTTGGTTGGAGTGAAACATTGCACTGTCTGGATACACAACGTGATGGTGGCAATATGTGCTGGAAGCTCTTTTATTTTCCTAACTCTGCAAAGTAAATGGCAAATTCATTTAATTCGTCGTATCAGATAATAGTTAAAATTTTTACTTTAAAGAGGCAGCTGTACTTAGGAGATGAGAGTCAGGAGCACTAAGTAAACAAGGCAGGAATTTTGTTCTTTGCCTTATTGTAAAGAACAATTGAACACTTTCTGATTAACATTTTTTGATATTTCCACAATAGACTTCCGACTAAACAGACAGAAAAGCTGACCATGGTCACAAAGGTGAAGGGTATGAATACAAGCCCAGTGAGGTTTGCATAGTTTTGCATGCCGAAGAAACAAGACCCAGAGGCTGGCAGCGTGGGTTGCAGGGATTGTGAATATAAAGTGCTTTTGTTTGGGGAAATAGAAAGCTAAGCAGTCTGTATGGAAATGAGGTTATATGGGCTGAGAACTGATCTCCTGAAGGATTTATGGCTGGGTATTAAATGCCACAGCCTTATCTTTTATAGCACACTCTTCCAAAGCTGAATTTTCCTCTGTTTGTTATTTATCACAGATTATGGAAACATGGGATTAAATTAAGCACCTCGCTTTGTCATTTCTTTTTTTTTTTTTAAGGCAGACTTCCAATAAAGTTTCTCTGATCAAAGAAATATTTCATTTTCTCTATTTTTTTTCCTTCGCTGCAGGTAGTTTTCCCAAGAGTGGCTCAGGTTTGCAAGAATGACATGGGAGGATCTCAGAGAGTTCTGGAAAAACAGTGGACTTCCTTTCTCAAGGCTCGCCTGAACTGCTCAGTTCCTGGCGATTCACACTTCTACTTTAACATACTGCAGGCAGTTACAGATGTTATCCATATCAATGGCCATGATATTGTCTTGGCAACCTTCTCCACCCCTTATAACAGGTAACCAATGCAGTAGTCTTTTGGCTTGTGCTTAATATGTATCATGTGTTTTGCCTTTTCATTGCAGTTTCTACTTACACTTTAAAACTACAAGAAGCAGTAGCTATTAAAATATAATTTTTATTTAGCTTGCACATATGGGCACTCATTTTTCCAATTTTAAATACTCTAGTATTGTTTATTACATTATATGATGTTTGAGATGAGTTTTAAATCATGTGCTACATGGGCACATACATTAGGCTCATTGTCCTTTATGCTGGAATAATTTTACATAGGGGACAGGAAACTCTGCAATGTCCAACTTGCAGAGTTTCCTACTCATTCTTCTGTTGGCAGAGTGTTGTTTGCCCCTCCCAGATCCCCAGAAGAAGCCCTGGGTTCTTCAACATCCATATAGATGTCCCTTGCCTCCACCCTGCCACTTTATCCCACAAACTCCTGCTAGCCCCTGCCAGTCTGTCTTCCTGTCAGCTGTGCTCTTAAAGTCTCAACCTGGCTCCCCACACATTCGAGGAAAAGGGCTGCAAAGTGTGGATAGGATAGTAGTGGAAATTAACGGATCCTTATCTTGTGTTAATTGCTGCAGCTCTCACCATGAGTTTGTAGGGGAGAAACTGGAAAACTCCAGATCTAGCTTGCCACCTTCCTGTCCCTTCTAAGCCAATGGAGCTGTAACCCCATGATGCTCCATTAAAGGGGATTCTGAGAGGAAAGCAACGAGCATGCCAAGTGAGAGGAGCTCTCCCATTTCATGGGTGCAGGATCCCCTCTGTGCATAGACATGTCTTCCTGTGTGTTTGTACAGAACCTAGCACAGTAGAGGCCTGTTCTTGGTAACAGCACTGCCACAACGCAAACAATAAATAATAATGGAACCCGTTGTTCTAACACCTGCATTTTATAGTTCAGCATATAAAGGCTTTCCTTTATATGGCATCCTTTAGATGCCTTATATGGCATCTGTTTAGAATTTGTTACCAGTATATATTATAACATGCTGCTCGGTAAGTTATTAAAACATGTAACTGCATCTAATTACTGAGGTCTCAGGAAAAGTTAAAAAATGTTCTAATTAAAGAAAAATTCCTGCAGGGCCCCAGAGGGTCTGTTTCTTTTCCCCTGTTCTATATTACAAGGGACACTGGGGCTGCAACATGAACTTTATTGCTGGAGTTCATCTGCTCTTGCCGTACATTTCCCACCTAGAGTCAAAGGGTGACCCCTCTTGAGGTCAATGACAAAACTCCCACTGATTTCAAATGGGAGCAAGCGCAGGCCTCCAATGTATAATTACTGCTTCTGACATCAAAATTAGAGTCGCTGCTGTGGAATGATTATGCCACAAATGCAGGACCTGACTTCAAATAAAAACTAAGCAACAGAAGCAGATGATTCTGTTTTCATGCAAATCACCTACATAAAATAATAATTAATAAAAAATCAAAAGAATGCACCAGAAAGTGGGCTATATCATCAGAATTGTCTCTAAATTGAAAATAAGAAAGAAAAACTTGTAGCACCTTAGAGACTAACAAATTTATTTCAGCATAAGCTTTCGTGGGTTAGTACCCACTTCTAAATTGAAAGTTTTCCAGTGTTGTCCATGCTGTGCTGTTAGTAATCATTAAGGTGTCTACTACTGCAACCGTCAGCCCCAAAACCCACCTCCTCGCAGCTGAAGCCCAGAGCTCTGCCACCCTGCAGGACAGAAGCCCCTAGCCCCACTACCCTGCAGCAGGGCAGAAGCCCTGAGTCCCCCTGTCCCCCTCAGCCCAGCAGCTGAAGCCCAGAGTCCCAAGTCCCTCCCCTGCACTGGGCCCTGGAGATTTTATAGCATACTGGGGAGGTTTGGGGGGCTTTGGGAAATAATCTATGAGAATTTAAGACTTGGAAACCATCATATAATATGTGAAGTATTATTCCTGTGAGCAAAGTCTTTTTTGCAGGGGATGGGAGGATGTACTTTGCGGCTGGAGACGGCAACAACCGGTCTATGCATGGAGTGGCTAAAGCTAATTTCTTATCCATTGAGAAGGGCCTTGTAAAATGTCTTTGTTCACAGGAACTAGAAGGGGCTAGTAGGAAGGGAGTCCTTACTCCCTGCCTTGAAGTAGGCCATGGGTCTGGGTCCAGCTGCTACTGGGTTATGGGGAATATTGGATATGGCTTGCTGTTCCCCCACTGTGCTAGTAGTGACTAAGTGGATCCACCTGCTGTGATCCTCAATAGCCAGACCTTTGGCCTGCCCATATCCACCTCCACAGGGATCTCTTCAGTATGCAGGGAGTGTGGAGTTGAACTCTGCAGGTGCTTTTGTTCTCCATACCAGACCTCCCACTGTTAAATTGCTTTTGGCCCTTCATTAGGGGCTTAATCTTATAAAGTGCTGAACTCCTCCATCGCCAATGGGACTTTACTGGGAATTGAAGGTGCTCAGTACATGCAGGAATTGCTTTTCATCTTTCAGGATTGAGCCCTTGATACTCAGGACACCCTCAGTTAGACTCTCAGGACCACATTCACCCTGGTGTAACTCCATCAAAGTTACACCAAGATGAACTTGGCTCTCTCTCTCTCTTTAAAATGTTTCAGAATGTGGACTCACATTAGCAACCTTTGCACTAGGTCTCCTTCCATGAGACAGCCCAGCCTTTGGAGAGCTAACCACCTCCCTTTGTTTCAAACAGGGCTAGTGAGGTTCCCCTATTTCTGTTTCATTTACTAGCCCTCTGGATGTTGCATTTTGAAATTAAATTGACAAACTCTCATTAATATTTATAAAACTATTTTCATAACAATTTACGTTCCCTTCTAAGTCTTGTTGTATCCCTCCCATAGTTTTGTTCCCACTTTCAAAGGCCAAGGCACAAGGTGTCTTCTGTGGTGTATTATAGTCCACTAGCCAAAAGCCTGATTACAAATCTTGGCCAGCTGGTGCTCAGTATTTATCTGATCAAAATCAAGCAGCGGAAGTCAGACACAAATGCACGAGTTCATGTGTAAACAATAAAGGTAGATAAATGAATAATTCATAACTTAAAGTCAATGACCAAGGGAAACCTCTAAGCCCTTCCAATAGTGTTTATATAAGAATGTAATTATATTTGGACATGGTTACTATCCGGTTACATGCAAATAATCAAAGTCCTAATTGAAATTCTTAGTGGCTATAAGCAACACTGTGTTTGTTTCTGCAAACTCTTTACAGTTGATTGAGTTAACTGTGTATAGGAAGTCAGCTAGAAATGTACAGGAAAACCTCATGGAGATCTGAACCTGAAAGGCTGGTGTGATACTGTTCAACTCTGAGTCTTAATGGGATCCTTCAGCACAGAGAGACGCACCAGCTCCAATTTCTGAATTATCTTTAGATTATATTTTTGGGGCACAGCAAGGACTGTGAGAATCAGTACTGAGAGTGTATTATGAATTTGAATTTCCAAGTACTGGGCGCTAAATGAATAGCCTGTTACTCTTCATACATCACCAATGGCAAGCAGAGTTTCCCAGATTCTTTTCCCTCTTCAAGATTACTGAAATTCGTTCTTTCTTTAGAGGCTTTTGAAAGAAAGTTGTTCTGAGAGGAACTGACTACCCATTGGTACATTTCAAACTTTTGCATGGGGCAGCCTTTTACTGTCAATACCCAGAGGTTAGAAAGTTCAGGACTAAGTAGCCTGTGACAGGAAGACTTCTATGCAGCATGTTTTTCAGTCAAAATTTTATGCATAACTGCATAATGAGTAACAATTTCTGGGAAATGTCATGTTGCAGCATCCCTGGCTCTGCAGTCTGTGCCTATGACATGCTTGACATTGCCAATGTATTCACTGGGAGATTCAAAGAACAAAAGTCTCCAGATTCTACGTGGACACCAGTTCCCGATGAGCGAGTGCCCAAACCCAGGTATGCGTTCATATGCTGTGTAGTAACGGATTGTGTCTTGGTGCACACAATACAACATGTTTGACAGTTTGAGCAGCAATGTGAGATACAGATGTAATGGGAAATGCATATTTTAACTGAAATAAGAATTCAGCCTGATTCTGATCTAAATTGTGCTGGTGTAAATCAGGAGTAGTCTATTGAAATCAGCTTTAATACAGGATAAGTCAGATCAGGATCATACCCATTAGATCAAAATCAAGGGTTGCTTAAGTTACACATAAGTTACACATTGTCAGGAAACGAATGGCACCAATTTGCCATTCAGGGTGGGTAACATAACAAATATAACTAATGTGCCAAGTAGGAGGAAATAAGGGGGAAGAAGGAAAAGCAACTAACTAGAGGGTGTAAGATAAAAAAGGGGATCTGCTTTATCTAATACCACCTATTAATTGTTTCCCCTATGTCCACTCCCTTCGGCATGTTCATTGCACTCATTTTGTAGACCCATTGAATACTAGTTCAGTGCAAGTTACACTCCCTTGCCACCTACACCCATTTGTTGACTCACTCACACTCAGGGCCAGATTCTACTTAATGGTATACTGGTGTAAATCTGGAATAATTCCATTTATGTCAACAGAGTTATACCACCGTAACCGTTAGTAGAATCTGGTCCCAAATCCATCATTTAATTTGGTCCAAAAGACTTCCATGGGAGTTGCACCCAGGTACACCAAGTCTGAATTTGGCCCATTATGTTTTAGAAACTTACTGAACCTAGCAGTTCAATTTCTTCATTAGGCCTGAGGTTATCTATCTTCAACTTTATTTGTAAATTGTTCCCTGTACGGGAACTTTGAAATACCCATGGAACATCATGTATATGTTATGTCTACTGTCCCAGGGACAGCCCCAGGGAGCACCTGAGCAGCAGTCCCTGGGACCTCGGAGCAGGGGTGGCTGCGGGCAGTCAGCTCCCGCGGCCAATGCAGGGACTACCCATCGGCGGGCCCCCACAGCAGCGGTGTCCTGGGGGCCCCCCAAAGCAGCAGCACCCAGAGCCCCTGAGCTGCTAAGTTTTAGTCAGATATTTATATAGTAAAAGTCATGGACTTTTTTGGTGTGGATTTTTTGTTTAATTACCGTGACTTGTCCATGACTTTTACTAAAAATGCCCATGACTAAATCTTAGCCTTATTCATGCCTACAGTACTGGGTGTCACAGTTCAGGGCAACTACACCTGTATTCCTCTTTATGGCACAGCAAGGGCACCCACTCTCAGGCTTCCAGCTCCCTAGAAGTTACCTCTCTTGGGTGGAGCCATGTGTCTCCCTCCCTCCTGACCACGGTATTTCCAGGTTGCTTAGTTCAAGGATTATACTGACGGGATAGATCACTTGATGATTACCTGTTCTGTTAATTGTTTCTAGGGCACTTGGCATCAGCCACTGTCAGAAGACAGGATACTGGGCTAGATGGACCTTTTGTCTGACCCAGAATGGCCATTCTTATATTTAAGTTGATCACAGCTTCAGCTCAAAACAAGCATCGTCATGAAAAGTTTAGTCCATCCTTTATACAGGGGTCTTTGATCTGGGGCTTCCAGTAGTAGGTAATTAGAAGACAATGGGTCTTTCTCCAGGGCATAGCTGCCAACGGCCTCCCAACTACCTATTAGGAAACCCACTTCACACATATTCTCCCAAACAGTTATATGAAGTTCCTGACATTTACAGTAGTCAGGTCCCTAGAAAAGTTACATACAATCCTACAGTAACATGTAAACAGTTACAACTGTAATACAATGGACCTCAAATATATTAAATCTTCTTTGAAAAGGTTTAACTTAATTCACTAAAGTTTATCCTTATTCAATGAGGTTTGTTCAGGATATTGCAGAATACTGTCATTCTGCCACATTGGGGTTCTCACGCTTATCAGAAACAAAGTGAAACCACAGTAATAAGGTGTTCACATTGATGCTGGGTTCTCCCACCCCCAATGGGCTGTATTTTGAACATTTTATTTCACACTGTAAAAAAACAACTTTCCCCTTATAAATAAAATAGAGTACACTTATTCCATGAAAAAGCGCCACAGTAATGGGGCAGGTTAAAACCGGGAGAGTGCCTTATCCATGTATAGTATCTTGCCAAATAAGTCTGTACATTTATTAGACTCCATGTGGGTGGATGGACTGCAGACTCATGTATTTAAAACTTCATGATCTGCTTGTTTGGGTGGCAATAAATCAAAGTATTCCTGAGATAGGCAGAACAGAGTCCTGGGCTCCCACTAAGGTCTCAGCAGGCCCAAAGGAAATCTAACAGTACTTCATTTGGTGGCCTTCTGAATTGTTCAGCACAGAACCTTTGGCACATTCTTGCCTAGTGCCAGATGCTTAGAAAAGCAATTCACTTAGAAGATTTGCCCTCAGGCACTAAATAAGTACTTTTCCCCCTTGTTTTATTTAGGCCAGGTTGCTGTGCTGGCTCTGTGTCATTAGAAAAGTACATAACCTCCAATGAGTTCCCAGACGATACTCTAAATTTCATCAAAACACATCCTCTCATGGATGAGGCTGTTCCTTCAATTGTCAGCAGGCCCTGGTTCCTGAGGACGATGGTCAGGTAAATAACTAATTTCCAAATGGACTTTCCTAACCCTCTTAACATGCTGTCAGGATGTGTTAATGAACTATGCTTAGGATACTTTGAAATTCTAATAACCATTTCTGCTGTGCTGGGCATGAATCCAGCTATGAATGATGACAGTACTGAGTAGATGCCACAGAACTCCCAGAGCAGCTTTCAAGACTGGAAATGATTTCAGTCTTTTCCAACCATACTGGCACTGAAACCAGATTGCAGAAGAAATGTAGAGCAGGGAACTTGCCCTGCATGTTAGCGTATGGGTCAGTATTTGAAACGGCCCTGTAGAAAACTTTTGGTAAAGTTTAACAGATAGCCAGGGGATACGTCCACAGGAAATAAAGATGCCTGTCAGGATATGTTCACAGGATACAAAGATGTCTGTCAGGATATGTGCTGGCTTATTTCAGTGTTTGCACAAGTGTACAAACAGAAATAATCACATAACCCCCATCTGTTCTATGACAATGAGAAAAGAAATAATAATACAGAGATTTGTACAAAGGCACATAAATCAACAATCCTCAGAATGTCACCACCACACATTGGGAAACACATTTCTATTCTATTCTGTAAAGGTTCTTACGCTGTTCTCATCATGATAATATCTAAGCACACTCCAGTAGCGCATTAAGCGAACTGACTAACATCTGCCTCATGTAGTTTATTCTCTTGCTTTCATTCTCTCCTCAGGGGGAGAATTGTGTGTGCAGTGTAGTGTTTAGATTGGGTTGGGTTTTGTTTTGGAGGAGGTGTTTTTAATGTACATGTTGCTATGTGTTTGTTAGAGAAGAGAAGGTCAAACAAATGCACCTAGCACCAATGTTCTCTCTAATTTTTGACAGGCCGTGTGCACAAAAAAATTTATTCTGTGCAAATTTTTGACAGGCCGTGTGTGCAAAACATTTCTTCTATGCAAATTGTTGTGCTTCTGTGCAAATTTTTGTGCGTGCGGTGTTTTGCCGTGTGCGTGGGATTTAGGCACGCACAGCTTAGAGGGAACAGTGCCTAGCCCCTGGAGAAGAAGGTGAAGAAAGTTTTGTCTCCCACATAGATGAGCTTTATCCTTATTGTAGAAAATTCCATTGTGCCAGAGGAGCAGAAGTGTCAACCATGGGAGCTTTAGGTGGTCTTTTAGATACCGTGGGCCCAGGCCATTGACAGCTTTGAAGATAAAGACCAAGCCCTGGAACTTGAGTCAGTATTCTATTGGAAGCCAGTGTAGAAAGGGGAGGACAGATTTAATGTATTTGTGGTAGCCCATGTTGTTGAGAAGATATGCTGCAACATGCTTGTTTTAGGTGGAGTTTCCTAAGGGATGGAGGCTTCATGCCCAGGTATATTGCAGTCCTATTGTCCAGATGAAGGTGATGAAAGTATGTGTAAGGAATAACGAAGGACTGGAGTTATTGGCATTTCCCAGCCCACCAGAGAAGACAGAAAGCTGCTATGTGAGAACAGCATCAGCGAGGAATCAAGGCGCACTCCTAAACTATGAATCAAATTGAACTATTGTGAGTGTATGCCTTCAATGACAGAAGAGCACACCATGGCTGCAAACTTGTCTAAGATTTTCTTCTGCCCACTAGCATCACCTTTGTCTTGCTCAGGTTCAGCTTCAACAAAGCTGTTCTTCATCATGAGCTGATGTTGTCCAATCCCTGAGCTATCTTGGTAGTAGGTATGGTCATATGTGGTGAAGTATAAGTTCAGCTGATTTAGCTTTTAGCTTTCCAGTATTGTGCTGACACAGCTTATACTACCAAAAGGATGAATATGGATATGCTATCACTATTGCTTTCTATGACAGAATATGACATTTTAAACATTTCCACGCACTAATTTTCTTTCCCTGCTCATAGAAGTCATCAGACTAGCACTTTGCTTCTGATTAGAAGGGTAATTGCTAAGAGGTTTCAGACACTTATGCACCTCTTCAGCCGGCTGCTTGAGCTTTGCTGCTGCAAACACTTTTGCTAGCTGTATAATACATATTCACACACAAAACAGCGTCAGTTTGGTGCCCAACTACTACTCTCTGTGTGAACTTTATAGGGTCAGCTCAACTGAAAAAAAGTTTATATTTCTTACATGATTACTAGAAAGCTATCAACTATTATTTGAACTGGGAAAAGTGATAAAATAAATGATAGACTAACTCAAATAATGATAAATGCTATGTTGTCGTGCTAGATACCGTCTGACCAAAATTGCAGTAGACACTGCTGCTGGGCCACATCAGAATCACACGGTGGTTTTCCTGGGATCAGAGAAGGGAATCATATTGAAGTTCTTGGCCCGGACAGGAAACAGCGGTTTCCTAAATGATAGCCTTTTCCTGGAGGAGATGAATGTTTACAATCCCGAAAAGTGCGTATCTGGTTCTTTGTACTCATTTACGGGACAGCATTGACACGTCTGAATTTCCATGGTGCAGGTAGTCCCATGAAAAGGGAATGGCCACAGAATTCAGAGTTTGAGTCATTTTGAATGTTTCTTTTGTGTTTGCTTCCCTCTGTTTCTACATTTTATTTTATGTATTTTAATTTCAACACATATAGACAATTGCCCATCACAGGCAGCTCTTAAGCACCCTTGACAATGCAATCCAACAAAGACAAAAACAGCAGTAGCCAGCCAACAACTTGCCCACAAAAATAAACCCACCCCCAAAATAAGACCTCCAGACCTTCAGCCCTCCTCGAATGTAAATAGATTAGTTTTGCAGCATACCATAAAGGTTAAGGAGGGGAGTGAATTTGAAAGTCAAGGGGCCACATGGAGTCTTCCCTCCTGGCAACTCCCCCTTGTATATATCCTTTTTAACAGTTGTTTATATACCTTAGTAGCAATGATTTTAATGGCGCTCATGTATTCTTTTCCCCTGGCTTGATAATTTCTCCTCTCTGGAATTCACTCAGATTAAGAAATCATTATGTTATAATTAAATTTGCCAAGAGAACCCATTTATAACATTATCCTACTCTGTCGAATCAGGTGCAGCTATGATGGGGTAGAAGACAAGAGGATTATGGGAATGCAGCTTGACAAACACAGCAGTTCTCTATATGTAGCATTCTCTACCTGTGTGATAAAGATTCCCCTGGGACGATGTGAGCGTCATGGCAAGTGCAAAAAGTAGGTGTTTTGTGTCAGGGTTTCTCCCACCATTTACAGACCCTTTTGCAAGCCATATCGAGCATTAGAGAACTGAAGAAGAAAAAATTCCAGAAAGCTTTATGATCTTCTTCTTTCTTAAGGGCCTGCATAGCCTCCAGAGACCCATACTGTGGCTGGGTGAAGGAAGGTGGGATATGCACACAGCTGTTACCTGGTGCAAAGTAAGTAACCATTGGCAGTGGATAGACAGAGTTAAAATTAGGGGCTTTAGCAATGATGCCAATCAGATATACTTTTGGACAGAACTGTTTGAAAAAACCCAGCAGGAGCTCTTGGAAAAAGAATGTGCAAAATGTTTGCTTTCATCCCATTTGCATTCTCTGGCATTCCAGAGTATGATTTGATGCAAACTCTCCACTGATTATTTACCCTTAGGAAAAAGAAAAGACGATAGATACACAGTAAGTCCCATGCATTGCTCAAAGAGGGAGAAATGTATGAGCAAGTCTGGCACTGGTGCCATCAAAGCTGATTAAAAGAGGCAATAGAATCCAAATTAGATTACTGAAGCAGTTTGACCACTGAAAACAAACAAAACCAGCCCTCCTAATTTACTGTGTATTACTAAGATGAATCACAGATCACTAAAGTACATCAAAAGAATTGTTGGGTCTCTCATTGCTTAACAGTGGAATTTCAGTACTTCAAAACAACATTTTAGGACTCTGAAAGCTTGTTTTAAATGCATTTATAAATGCCTCCTTGAAGGCAGGGCAACAGATCCACCTGAAAGGTCTCATATTTTGGCCAGGTCTGACACAGCATAAGCTCGCTCACTTTAAGCTTTGGCTGTACTTCAGAATCTTGGTACAGGTGTATTGTTAACATCAGATAACCTCTGTATTCCTGCCGACAGGAAGTCCCCTGCTTCCTCACAGGTCCTCAATAAATATATAACTGCTACATTACCATTCTTATACCTAGATCAGCCATTTTATTCTCTCTATTACTTTAGAATGATTTTTAAAGATTCACTGTAGATTTTTGTTAACTATAAGTGCCATGTTGTATTCTCTTCATTACAACAATGTGGACTGTGCCACAGATGGGCCATTTGGTAGAATAGTATTAAAGCATAGAGCATTGACATCTATTTCTGCATCTATGAGCATTTCTGTAGTGTTTATTGTCATAGTTCCTAGGCTCAGTACCTACATATTGGTTTAATGTATTTTTCTTGTCAAAATACCAATGCATCTTCTGCAGAGTACAAGCAAGTTCAGATAGAATCATAATTGCTTTCTGATAACTTCATTGTTTGTTTTAGGCTTATCACTTTATTCACAGATGTTCTCCTATTTTTCATAAAGATATGTATCTATTTGCCTGATTTAACAATACAAGATGTAGTAGATTTTGCAGAAAAATATGTCAAAGCATCTTCTGCACCCAAAAGAACCATTAAGAGGTGAAAATAACTCAATTTGTCTATGTTTGCATTTTGCAAGTTTCCCAGTGGTATATTAAAGAAACAACCAGTTTCTCTCTGTATCTTGATTTCATTTTTAGATGGTATGATCTCTTTCCGTTGATGCCTGTGAGTGTTGTTATTCACACCATTATGTTTCTTTCTGTTATTTAGGCTAGCATTTGAGCAGGACATAGAGCATGGCAATACAGATGGCCTGGGTGACTGCCAAAGTAAGCAAAGCTTTTACTCCCTGTTTATCTTGTGTCAGAGAATCTTTCTGACTGCCCAGAATCACCATTACCTGCCCAGAGCTCTATTGATAGCAATGAAAAACATAACAGCAACCACACTTAAAGTAACCAGTCCAAGAAAAGCATTTGTGTGCCTGTTTAAAGAAAACATATCATTTCGGTTTATACAAACAATGGCACTTGTTTTAATGGTAATTGTGTTGTGGGACAAATCCAGCTCTAAAGGATATTAATTATAGCAGCTGTATAGGCTGTATCTTCATTGCCATTGTAAACGCAAGGGTGGGTACGGTGACCAGATGTCCCGATTTTATAGGGACAATCCCGATTTTTGGGTCTTTTTCTTATATAGGCTTCTATTACTCCCCACCCCCGTCCTGATTTTTCACATTTGCTGTCTGGTCACCCTAAGGGTGGGTGAGTAGGTTGGTTTGTTGGTTTATGTGTATGATCTTGCATGCAGGGTCTCAACTGCACAGTGCAAAATGAACATTTGTTGCTTTACAAATGTTGGGTGAGATTGTGACTTGATCTGTGTACGTGTACATGAGAGCCCTTCTGACCAGACCTTGAGTCGCAGCCCGCAAGGGTAAGCAAGGCTACCCTAAGTCCCACTCTGGAACAGATGGGCAACAGTGACTTGTGGCGGGATGAGGAGTGTGCATAGCCTTGTCTCCACTCCCTACTCACTGGCCAGCACAGCTGAGCCAGCATGTTGTGGGAGATAGTAATTTGCAACTGGTATGGCCAGCAGTAAACCCTCAGGAGTAAGGGTCAGCATGGAGCGAAGTGTGACTCCCTGAGAGGCAATTGCTGACTTGGGATGCTCCTGAGGCAGTGCAGCTACCCATTACCCCTTATTATGAACCGTGTCGTGTTAAGCATATTTAAATGTAGATTAAGCATATTTAAATTTAGACTTTAGGAAAAATACAAGTGTGTGCATATTAAGCCTAATCTTTTATTCTTTGTGCATCCGAAACTCAAGGGGGTGAAATCCAGGCCCCACATAAGTCAGTGGGAGTTTTGCCCTTGTCCGTAATAGTGTCAGGATTTCATCCTTGTTGCCTACAGAATTGGGCTTGATTATGTTATGGACTTTTTTCTGATTTCCTTGAATTATGTACATTTACTAACAGGGACAATGTAGACAAGGAGTTTGGAATGCAGACTAATCACTTGGGACCAAATTCTGATGATCTGAGTTACCATGAGCAGGGCCTAGAGTATTCACATTGAAGTCCAGGGCACTCTAGTCAAATAAGGTGCTAGTCAACATGATGAACAAGGCTAGGAGAATGTGGCCTTTGGAGTGAAAGAAATGCACTTGTTATATGGCCAAATATTTAACCTTCAAACTCGTGGACTGTACATGTGAAGTGATTTTTTTTAAAATGACCCTTTAAATCTGCCTATCTGTGCTATCTCCATGAGAGGCATTTAGAAAACCCAGCCAAAAATCCTTTTAATAACCATTCCCATGGCATGGCTTTACACAAAAGATCTATGTCAAAATTAATTCAGAGGTGCTTAAGGTTACATTGAGCTGTGTTTGACGTACTTTAACGTACCTTAATATCCTTAAAGTGCCTCAGCATTTTTAACTGGAGAGAGATTTAATACAAAAATACCACATATAACTTTACAAGGTAAATTTCTCGTGTGGCAGAGTGCAGGATTTCACCACATCATTCCCAGCAGTGGAATCCTGCAGCGCAATCTCTATAAAACTTTGGATAATATGCCTCTTTATACCTCAGAAATTCAGAGCAAAAGCTGTCACTCAGTCTTTAAAGTGCCTGGTGCCCAGGGACTGCAGCACACGTTGCATGCAATGAAACCTTATGTGCTGATTGGAGACTCCAGAAATACCTAGGGCTGCGTTCAAGACAGCCATCATTCGTAATGTTCTTGCCTATGTTGGTTTAATTCAGAACCTGGACATTACTTTAAACCCATGCAACCAAGAACCAAATTCTTCATAAAACAATTTCTGCTGCTGCCTGTGGCCACAATAAAACCGCTGAAGCTGAGGAGTTAATGTACAGGGAGCCAACACTTATGGAATATAGAGTAATGGAGCATGTAGACTGAAGGCCAGAGTGTGCCTGACTCCTGCACAGACACACTGCTGAGGAGAATGCCAGGAGCCTCCCACTCCTTACACAGCCATTTGTTATTGCAGTCCCTCTGCTTGGGAGAGCTCAAGGATTTAATCTTTTGTATCAGATGTACTTAGATTTTCAGAAAGCCTTTGACAAGATTCTTCACCAAAAGCTCTTAAGCAAAGTAAGCTGTCATGGGATAAGAGGGAAGGTCCTCTTATGGATTGGTAACTGGTTAAAAGATCGGAAACAAGGGTAGGAATAAATGATCAGTTTTCAGAATGGAGAGCGGTAAATAGTAATGTCCCCCCAGGAGTCTGTACTGGAATGAGTACAATTCAATGATCTGGAAAAAGGGGTAAACAGTGAGGTGGCAAAATTTGTAGATGATACAAAACTACTCAAGATAGAGCTGCAAACTAATCTCACAAAACTGGGTGACTGGGCAACAAAATGGCAGATGAAATTTAATATTGATAAATGCAAAGTAATGCACATTAGAAAATATAATCCCAACAATACATATAAAATGATGGGATCTAAATTGGCTGTTACAACTCAACAAAGAGATCTTGGAGTCATTGTGGATAGTTCTCTGAAAACATCCACTCAATGTGCAGCAGCAGTCAAAAAAGCAAACAGAATGTTGGGAATCGTTAAAAAAGGGATAGATAATATGACCAAAAATATCATATTGCCCCTATATAAATCCATGGTACGCCAACATCTTGAATACTGCGTACAGATGTGGTCACCCCATCTCAAAAAAGATATATTGGAATTGGAAAAGGTTCAGAAAAGGGCAACAAAAATTACTAGGGGTATGGAGCAGTTTCCATTTGAGGAGAGATTAAAAAGAGTGGAACTTTTCAGCTTGGAAAAGAGATGACTAAGCGGGGATATGATAGAGGTCTATAAAATCATGACTAGTGTGGAAAAAGTAAACAAGGAAGTATTTACTCCTTCTCATAACACAAGATCAAGGGGTCACCAAATGTAATAAATAGGCAGCAGGTTTAAAACAAACAAAAGGAAGTATTTCTTCACACAATACAGTCAGTCTGTGGAACTCTTTGCCAGAGGATCTTGTGAAGGCCAAGACTATAACAGGGTTCAAAAAAGAACTAGATAAGTTCATGGAGGATAGGTCCATCAATGGCGGTTAGCCAGGATGGGCAGGGATGGTGTCCCTAGCCTCTGTTTGCCAGAAGCTGGGAATGGATGACAGGAGATGGATCACTTGATGATTACCTGTTCTGTTAATTGATTCTGGGGCACCTGGCATCGGCCACTGTCAGAAGACAGGATACTGAGCTAGATGGACCTTTCATCTGACCCACTATGGATGTTCTTATGTATGTGTAACACCAACAGACCCCAGTCTTCAGTGGGTAGGGTCAAACCTGGGAATTCTGGATCTTAGCCTATGAGCCTCTACTGCATGAGCTAAAAGCCACATGGTCCTTAGCTAAGGCTGTAGCAGATTAATTAATTTCTAAGTGGTCTCGGTGCCACTAGAGAGAACAGAACACCACACCCTGGAGGTGTGTGGTTACATATGCATCCCTCCTACTTCCACATCAGTTTTCTTCATGGGCTAGGAGGATTGGGTAGCCTGTACTCTGGGTTGTTTGAGAAATGTATGTACAGTCGCTGCAGTGTTCACCATAGGGTGACATGGCACCTATCTCAGGACAATAGCTAAATTGCCCTTATTGTGTATGGATTCAGTCCCACTTTTCTTAGTCCATGTGATTTTTGTCATTAACTACAATGGCAGCAGGATAAAGCCTGTTTTTATATTTACTCTGTAAAGAGTTTCATATTTGAATAAGAGAATTCCATGGTACCCTTCACTGCATACCAGTGCCATGTACATAGAGACACCAAGAGTGATTTCACTGTAGATTTGGTCCTCCCCACAATACCAAAAACCGCCAAAACTCAGCTTGAGACATGGAAAAACTAGAGTGGGGATTTCTCCAAATTTCTCCTTAAGCAAACACTTAATGACTTGACCACAATCAGACAATCAGCACTTGCAGATTTGGAATGTAAGAATAAGTTGAGGCTTTAACTAAACTATTTAAATGTCTGATAACTAATGGTCTATGAAGCAACTGCCCTCTTCCTGTCCCTCCTCAAGACCCATTTCTGCTGTGATGGTTACAAGAAATTGGCCAAATAACGGTTGGCCAGGTTGAATGGCAGTGGGGGATATCTGACATCAGTTAATGATCAAAGAAGGGTGAGAAATGATTCAGAATCAAGCTGTGCACATTGGGTGAAATTCACTCCTTGGGACTTGATCCTGCAAAGAGAGCCATGTGGTGGCTGGAGTCTGCTTGTTTCGAAGGAGTGAGGCTTTAGCTTGTTAGCTCTTTGGGGCAGACACGGTGGTCGTCTTCTATGTTTGTGCAGCATCTAGCACACTGGCATGCTGATTTTGATTGGGGCACTTGGACACTGACAGTACAATTAAATAACAACAGAAGCATAAGAGGTTTTATAGGTAGCAAGTACTTAGCACTGTGAGAAACAATGATTTTTACCTCTCGTTTTTGTTTTTCTTTCAGATTCCTTTGTAGCACTGAATGGTAAGGAAGTTCTTAGTCACATCATTTCCTATTTGTGATGCTCAAGTTTGGAGGGATCATCTTACTAACCTTTTTAAATATTGTCATGCCTTGATTTTTCTATAATGTTTTTTCCTAATTTATTTTTTTCATAGCCATTTCAACCGCTTCACCAGCTCATGAAATATCTTACAACACAGTGTATGGTCAGTTTATTGATATTTTTTAAAATTCTCCCCCAGGTCCTTGTGTTAGCTAGTAGACCCCATTCCCCAATAGAAATTGTCTTTTTTGTTTTGTTTTATTGGGGCCTGATTCACTAATTTTAGGATTATTTGTCCTTTTTGACATACAGTTTTCCATCTTGCACCAAAACTAACTTAATTGAGCTAAAACAATGTACGGCCAGTCTTAATGGCACTCCAAATTCAGAACTTTTAACCAAGCTGACCCAAGCATGCTTCACCAAAGCATCTATACAGTGTACATGCTACAGTGAATACATTTTGTCTATTCACTGAGGAAAAGAAGGTAGGAAAATTGGTCCATCTTGCCAAGTATCTTGTCTCTGACATCAGCCAGTACCAGATGCTGTAGGAAAAGGAGCAAGAAACCCTGCATCAGGCATTTATGGAATAACCTACCCATAAGGAAAATTTCTTTGCAAGCCTCGTTAGTTAGAGGTTGGCTCATGCCCTGAAACACTAAGGTTTCAATTGCTTCCAAACTTTTGGGCTGCCTTATTCCTGCTGGTGCTTCCATGCTCTACGTAACTCCCTAACTTCCTGGTGTTGCCAGACCCCAGCAAGCCATCTGAAAACAAAGGGCTTCACACCAGAAAGTTCTGACTTCCAGAACCAAAGAGTTAGTCAGTGCTTCCACAACAGATCTTCCTCCAGTGGCAGATATCCATAGGCTATGAGTCACATATTACTCCCAGTTAAGGCAATGGCATATTCCCATTGACTTCAGTGGGGCAGGGTTGGGGCTTAGTGATCAGACTCCTATCAGGCATTACGGGACTAGCAAGCCCTGGACTAACAAAGTAGATCAGAATTGGGACAAAATTAGCACATGCTCTGCATCTGCAAGTGTAGAGTGTGTTCAGTGTTATTCTTCCAAAGCATATAGCAGTAATTGACGAATAGTAATGTTTCTGAGTCTCAAAAAAAGAAAATTGCCCTGTGTATAGCACTGATGTTCAAAAAGATTTTGATTGGCAAGTGCATTGGTACTCCCACTCATATGAAACACAGCTTTACAGTTATGGACTTTGGTGGAAGTTGCTTTTTTCACCTGACCAAAGAGTCATGAAAGTGGCCCTCAGTGAGAAACATCACAGCCCCAAAAGGTGTGTGTATGGGGAAAAAAAAAAAGACCACTCTGATGTTTGTATCTCCCTCTCCCAAACTGATTTATTGCATTAACATTTCAAAAAAGGATCTTATTTATCTGGTACTATGGAGAAATGCTACCCAGTGCTAACTTTAAGTCCCAATCACACCCTGTCTGTCACCTAATACTAATGACATGCCTGAGGCAAATCCTTATACAGTCATTAGATCAGTGAATTTCTCTTATTGGTGATGTAGTTAAAATACAAGTGGTGACATTATGATGCAGTTGACAGTCCTTCTTCCCTCCTGCTTTGTGGTCAGACAACCTACCAAAGAAAAGGGGGTTACAAAAATCTCGTACATGAAGAGAGAAAACTCAGAAACGCTCCACAACATACAGTAAAAAACAGCCTCATGTTAACAATTCACTGTATAGACACTTACATTTGGTATTTTAACTGAGCCAAAGAAGTCATTTTAGCATGAAAAAAAAGTATACTTACTTTAACTGAAATTATATAAACGGTGCATTTTACTGTTATTGAACATAATTAAATGCAAAATTAAATGGCATTTCATTATGGCAAGAACCTTAGAATGCTGGTATATACTAGCATACCAATCAATGAATGCTCAGGATGTGTTTGGAGCTTGTGGAATATATATCTATCTCCAAAGGCATCTGAAACTCCAGATTCACAAGAAGGCTTAGGGCTGCTTCCGCTCATACTTGTTTTACACCATTGTTACTCCATTGACTTTACTGGAGTTACTCCTAGTTTATGCCACTGTAAGTGAGAAGAGAGTCAAGCCCTTAATCTTTGTATTCTTGGCATCAGCATCCTGCTGTATTGGCAGATGGGGCAGCTTCGCATGATCATCTATAAACAAGTGATAAAGTGCAAAGCCCACATCGATGACTGTTCATGCACATTCATTTTTCCACACCCATGCAGAAGGCCACTCTGTGAAGGTCAGATAAATATGGAACAAAACCCACATATTTAGACAAAAGGCTAAGACTCTTAGCTTAAAGCAAGCTTTCCCCTGTGCAAAATTGTATGCAACTTAATTATTTTTGGAAACATCAATTTTTAGTGAATTGGGCCCTTATTTTACCCCCTAGCCACATTCCTTTCTCCCTCTGTAGAATTGATTTAGCCTTTCCCTCTAATTGTCTAATTAGGTTCCTATAGTTGTTAATAGTATAGTGTGTGGAGCATCTTAATCTCTGGAGTCTTAACACCTTGTGCATATTAGAGCAACTATCAAATCCATATTGCATCCCTGACTTTAGCTTTAACACACAAAAAATCATCTCTTTGTTTCATAAAAACATGGTTAGAATGAGTTGTAGTTACAGAAATACAGTTCTTCTGACTCATCATCAGTTCTCACAGACACTAACCATATTACAGCTTCCAAATTCCTCAACACGCACTACTCTGGTTACATCTGATTTCTTGTTCTTGCTGTATTATTGTGATTGCAGACTTGCAAACGAAAAGCTTTACAAATTAATCACTAAATCACTTTTTTTTTCAAAGAGCATGTGTCTTTAAACTTCTGCTTTCGAAATCAGTGCTTGAGGAGCACCATAAATCCGCAGTTGTTCATATGGGAGTAGTTTAAAACAACAGCAGAATCTTAATGAGGAAGTAACTGTAGATATTTTTTAAACATAAGCCATGTTAAAATAGAGCTATTGGGCCTGGTTCCCATTTATGCTAAAGCCACTTTGCATTGCTGTAGTTGTGTAAAAGGGTTTTAAAGTGGGTGTAAATATAACTTAAGGCCACTTTATGCAGGCAGTGTGGTATAAAGTAGTCTTAGTGTACTTGAGAAAAAGGCATATGACATTACATATGACAGTCATTGCTGAGGAAAAATCATCACTATGGGTGAGTCACCCCTTCACAGAGGGGCAGCACTAAGCCTATGCAGCACTTTTAACCCTTATTTTCAGTGCTTAAGTAACATACGTCTATGCAGTGCATCATCATAAATCTGAATTTCACAAGGAACTGATTGTGTCAACACTCACAGGGCACGATGAGACTACTCAGGGGAACAAACTCTGTGCCCAGCAGTAAGTGTTTGCAGGATCCAGTCTGAACCCAAGTGGGAAAGGTTATGATGTTCTAATCTGCTGCTGCCCCTCGAAGCAAATGTATCTTAGCTACATGTAGAAAATCATGTCTCAATGCATACTATACTACCACATTAGTAACAGAGTGAATAGACTGATTTCTTGCATTTTTGTGAAACATTTATCTATCTAACTACCATCTGGTACACATTAATATCATCATATAGCTATAGCTTTCGATTACCAAGGAGTTCTCCATGTATTTGTAGCATATGGTTCAGGAACGCTTTTTGTAAAGAATGTGTCCCTTAGGCATATCTTTCCCCTAGATTACCGTATTAAGAAATGTTTTTCCTTAACTATACTTATTGCATTACCATAAAATTGCCCCTTGAACGCAGCTAAATTGAAAGTGTCTGCATAGAGATGGGGGCACAAAATGCATATCAAATACAGGTATAAATTATGACTGCTATTTGGCAGTGCTTTCTCCTAATTCCTTATCAAGCTAGGACTAACTGCTTTCTTATGTTGAGTGCAGCATTATTTGTAGGGCTGATCAAATATTGTACAGTATTGCAGTGGTTGAATGGGGTGTTAACTTGCAGTCTGGAATCCCATGAATACTGGCACTATGGTTTTGTATTTAGAGAAAAGAAGGCATGGAAGTGCATAACTTCCACTTTCTAGGTTGTTTCTGTCCCGTTGCTTCTGTTATTTCTTTGGGATGAGCACAGGAGCTTATAGGCATAAAATGGTATGGTAGAAAAGCATATTCCAGCATATTCCTAGTTTAAGAAGGCACATTTTCAGTAGGTGGTTCTGTACTAATCCCCTTGGATAGAGGCAGCAAATTTGGTTCAGAATCCATCCATATAACTGTTACCAATATTTCCAGCAGTGCTTTTGGCTTTACAAAAATCTTTAGAACTGGATAACCACTTGGCTTCTCTTTTTTTATTTAAGCAAAATTAAAAAATGCTCTACTTAAACAAAATGAAGCCTCTAATTTGCAGTATTTTAGAAAGACTGATAGTGGAACCACACTCCCTGTCATGATAGATTAAAGAATAATACAGTGCCCTTGTCAGTATCATCCTTCAGCCTAGGGTACACTGCTAAATTAATCTTGTTAATGATTAGCTGTAGCATCTCAAGACTGAATCCAGGGTAAAAACACTGGAGCTGACCTCCTTTCCTGCAAATTGTATCAGTTAAATACAGGCGTTAGTTACATGCATGTCTTGTGTTAAATATTGTTCAAAATGCTGCTGTGTGTAACTCTATGTGATGACTCAAAGGACCTCCTCAAAAATATAGGGAGGCACAGAGACATTTTCTGTCTCTCCGCAATACTTAATATTCAGTAGAGTTCCTTTAAATCATAGCAGCAACTTCATAGAAGCTGCTAGCTTTTCACTGAATTCATTTGCAAGTCAACCTTGTGAGGTGGTTAAAGGACTATTTAACCCACACAGATCAGTTCTCCACCATATCCCAACTAAATCCCACTTCATGTGAAAATTGCTTTGTGCCTGGCTGGCCATGTCTCATGAAAATGTTTTTTAATCTGAACCATGTCAAAGGTGATTGCCACAACCTGCATAGTTAAAAATATCAATAACGATCGCAGAATCATTATAAAGTTCCATGGAACAGAATAAAACTTTAAGATTATGTCTCCTGTAGTGCATGGTAAACTGCAATAGTCTGCATAGAAAACACAAAGTGGTTTGGAGCCAAATAAACAGCCTGAAAAAAGCTTTTCTTAAACAGGAACAAATTAAGGTTTGAAGGAGCCTGGACTGATTTTTTTTTAAATAGTGTTTTATCCTAAGGGGATTGGTGGGCAAATCTCACCTGGAGACTGCTGTAGGGGCCCCTAGAGTCAGTAGATCATGGTCCTGAGATGGGGGTATTGACACTTGTGTTCCTGATCCAAATCAGGTGAGTGGAGCCAGGACCTAATAATCTGTTTTTTTGCCAGCACTCCTACTCCCATTACAAGGATCCCTTTTGATCACATTAATGTGTCCATTCGGGCAGAGACCACTCCAGAGCATTAAAGTAGTGTTAGCGAATCACAGAGCTTATGGCTTTTCAGAAAATTGATGCCATCATGAGAACATGGTCAGGCCCTGGACACGCTGTACTGCCCCTGAGAGCATGAGACAGGGATCAGGTGACTTATCCCTGCCACAATTAATCTGTCATTCTCCTTAAGAACTGCAGCCTTGTCTATAGTAAAGATTTACCAGTTTCACTTTAAGTTGGTTTCAAAAATCAATTAACTTAAACCAGTGCAAAACAGAGTGGACACGCTTAATTCGGTGTAAACCAGGCTCATATTGTTTTAGCTCAACACCTTACTGAATTAAGCTAACTGGACTGAAATTGCAGAAAGAGTGCCCACACCGTGTTTGGCACCAGTTCAACTCAATCAGTTTAAATCAAAACCTTTAGGTAAACCAGTGAAGCTTTGACTATAGCCAAGGCCCATGGCTCCCACTGACACAGGCACACACATGCCTGCTCTGACTACTCAGAAGGTAGTTTTTCTCACAGCTCCAAAAGATTCAGATGCTACATTTCCTTTGGGCAATGTTACGAAAGGCTTTTGAAACATTGCTTGGGCTCAAGAAATCCTTCCAGCATTCACAAAAAACAATGCTTATTTTATGCTCCTGAGTGTGAGCTAGCATGGTGAGTGACTAATGTGTGGTGTCTTCCCTAACTGTATTTGTAATGTAAACACAGGCCACTCCAGTTCACTAGTTCCAAGCACCACCACTTCTGACTCTCCAGCTCAAGAGGGTTATGATACTAGGGGACGTGTGCTGGATTGGAAGGATCCGGTTGGCTCATCTGAAAACACAGATCCATATGCGGCAGTCTCATCCCATAATCACCAAGACAAGAAGGGTAAGGCCTTGGAAATGAATCCATGTGGTGGTGGGGGAGGAGGGAGTGACTACAGTGTAACTGCTTCCAGCTGGATCATGGTAGCCTGTAACAAAACTCCTGCACTGTAATTAAAAGCTTATTGGAAAGGCAGAAACAAAATAACCAATCTTAGACTTAGTTCTCAATATTCACTGACTTAGGAAACCACACAAAACAAATATGAGTGAGACTGTGTGTGACTGGAGAAGTGTGGATTTAACCCCGTTTAAGCTTGATCTTCATGAGTTAATGATGAGCCACTTCCACTGCTTTATATTATCATTAACACGCGGAGTTTCTATGGTGCCGTCCATCCAAGGGTTGAAAACCACTCAGCATACTATAATTAATTTTGCCTCATCTCCCTGTAAGTTAGGGAAACTGAGGCATGTGGTGATTTAGTGTATGTACACACCAAAAGATGCAGAGAGGTGCCAGGTCAGATTTTCAAAATCACCTAGAGCTAGATCCATAAAGAGACTTAGGCATTAGGTGTTTTGCCACGTAGTGGAATCCTCAGCCGTGGATTAGGTGCCCAGGCTTCTTATACAATGCATAGGGAGCGTTAGGCATCTAAAAAGAGATTCTCAGAAACCAGCAAGCTGAGTGGAGAGCTGCCTATGCTAGCCAATAGGAAATGGTGAGAAGGGGGCTGCAATTTAGGCCCTGCCACTCAAAGTTAGTTAGGCATCTAACGCTGGGCCAGAGGGAAGCACCTATCTCCATTTGGGATTCCAGATAAACCCTCTCTTGAAGTTAGGAACTTACACCAGGCTCGCCATTTTCTCATGAAAAACCAGAGACACAGATCCCCACACCTTTATACCAATAGCCCAGTTTATTAGAGCACTCACCGAGACCTGAGTCCAAGTCCCTGTTTCAAATCAGGCAGAGTGGGAATTTGAAAATAAGTCTCCTAAGTCACAGGTGAGTGCCTGAATATTCTAGAACACTCGCACCAGCCAGCTTGCCCCAAACAAACAGTCTTGATCAGGTAGCTCCCAACTGTCTGCTATATGAGACCTTATTGGATAAACATGCTCTGAGAATGCCCGGCAGATGAGATAGATGGGGAATGCCTCACTTGCACATCCCAGCATGGCTCAGGCATGAGCAAGGGCACCAGGTATCTAGGTGGCATCAGGACTTGGGCAATTTTGCACATGAACTAATGGGAACGTAGGTGTTGAGGAAGCATTACTAGCAGAAATGTAGGCACCTGCAGGATTAGGCAGCAGCTGAAAGGAGGTTTTGATAATCTCTGGCTGCTAAATGTTTGACTTTAGCGCCTAAAGTGACAGTAAGGCATATAAGTCCCTTTGTGAATCTAGCTGTCGGTGCTTAACACCCCAGCACTTTTTAAAATTCCAGTAGGTGCCTATCTGCATCTTTAGACCCCTGAATACCTTTACAAATCTGGACCTAAGGAACGTGCCCATCATGCAGGAAGCCTACAGCATAAAATATAACTCTGGGACTTCTGATTCCTCGTCCTGTGCCTTAAATATAAGAGCATGCTTCCTCCAATAAGTAATTGCTGGTTCCCGCAGACCCCATCGTCACATTCATTTCTTTGTCTTAGTTCTGTGATTGGCCCATCTCTTCTCACTCCAATATTATGGTAGCAAACATCAGTCAGAACGTCAGAGTGTGGACTTACTCTAAAGTGAAACCCTTGACAATTGGCAGTAGTAATCCTTCTTGAGCCTTCAAGCTTCTCCTACTTTGCTGCTGGGCCACCGTGCCTTTATGGGCCTTTATTGTAAAAGCAGTTA
Source organism: Chelydra serpentina (assembly GCA_037349315.1). NCBI lineage: Eukaryota > Metazoa > Chordata > Testudines > Chelydridae > Chelydra > Chelydra serpentina. The sequence goes on from JBAIAC010000042.1 coordinate 40,144,955, forward strand.
GCTCTTGCTATGGTAGCAGCTGCAGAAATGTTTGCTTTTCTGTCTGTCATGTACTTAAAGAAAGCAAAACAAAATGACTCAAAATGATAATGCATGATTTACCTGGAATCCTTAATTCCTCTGGTCAATAAATCTGGCACACTGCAAATGGCAGATAAGTAATGGGCTTGTTTTTGTTCCTCTCTCTTGCTAATACACACCATTTTGAGCAAATGCTTCTGTTCCTTCTCCACTACACTGCCCCCAAGAGAAAGTGTTGGCCTCCTCCCATCCACTTAGACAGATGTGGTTACCCTTAACTAGGCCTGTATCTATAATGGGAAAAGGATAACGCCTGGGGGCTAGCCAGCGCCTCAGCTGGTGAACATTGCTGTCGCTCCATTGATATCTATGGAGATATGATGAATTACACCAGGGAGGAATGCAGAGGTGTATGTTAATGTTAATGGCATTTGTTATGTGTGGTTCCATGCGTCACAACTGTTTTGCACAGCAGTGCTCTTAATGGACAGAAGGCTACTTAAAAGCATCTTGTATGCCAGGAGCAGCTTTCAGAAGAGCACACAGTGAAAATATTAATAAATGTATAGCTGCTGGGTTATAAGCCTTTTTGCTTCTAGTCACTGACTGATGAGGTAGCTTGCACTGTATAGTTACCTCCCCAGGGAGTGACGGTTATCAAAGAGTCGTCTTAGCACTTGACAGGGTCATTTCAATATCATGCATTTGTTGGGGCTTAATTATGAATATTGACAAAGCTGGAAGTAGTCTACACACAAACAATGGTGGCAGAGGTGACTGCATGGTTGTTTACCATTACTATGTATTTGTGTGCCGTTACTCCTTGCCTTGCCCACTCAGACCCCAGTTGGTTCCAAAATTACTATTGATCCAATATTTTAAAGGGCAAAGAAATGAGTTGTTATGCAAAATTAAGCCAAACACGGTTACGCTTAATATTTGTTTATAAAGTTTTTTGTTTTCACTTTCACTGTGTATTTTTTTCCCTTCACACGTTTACAAAAAAACCAAAATCTCTTTTATGTTTTTAACATTTTCCTTTTGTTTTGCAAAGTGCTGTGTGGTGTTCTTTAGTGGTTGTGTTTATTCCTTTGGGAGGTGTTTTTTCTTTTCCTGCACTCACAAACGACTTCACTCTAATTCTACTGAAACCACTTGCTACTTTATTTTCTGTGACACTGGTGCCTTGATGATGTCACATCCATATGTTCAGCTTTTAATTCAGCACTGGCATCTTGGGGAATATCTGCGGGGGTGCAAAGAGGGGGTTCTTTAAATGGGTTGACTCATGGGAATGTGACATTTGTGTGCCACAGCTTTAGTAGCTAAATATACTCTGGAATTGTTGTTTCTGAGATACCTCACATTTCTTGCCAAAATGAAAATGTGTAGCGCACTTCTTAGCGTAGGAACTATTTGTGGCCATCCCATTGGCCTTTTCATTTTGGCCACTGAATAATCTATCATTGATATTGCAGAATGAAAAATTAATTGCGATTGGCAAACTCCACCATTTTGTCTTCTCCCAGCCCTCTCCAAAAAGAACACATTTCCAGAGTGTGCTTTTGTTTGTTTTTTCTTGCTGTTTTAGTTTAATTCTTTGTGTTTCTCACCTTTGTCAAAACAGTAACTCCTCACCTTGCAGTCTAACCTTCCCTTCTGCTGCCATTGTACTTAGTCTCCCTCCCTCAAGTAATAAAGCCAAGCTCCTTGTGTGGAATATTCCAAGGCTTTACCCTGTACACTTTGAATAGTACGACAGTGCTGTATCTATGTATGGTCCTACTAACAAAATGGGGAGTAGATACATAAATCTACTAGAGGGTATAAGTGAAGAAAATGAAGTAATTTTCTTCAGCTGTAACTGACCTTGCCCTTCATTACCCTACTGGCCCTTGTCTACTGTCTTCTGTCCTTGCTGCCTTTCTTTAGAAATGCCTGATATCTTTCAAGTCCTAGATTCATTAACACAAACACAGCAACCACTCTGTTTTCTCTCTCACTCGCTAGATGGCTGGAGCCTGCCCTTTAATCACATTGATAAATTAGATGCAGCCGTGGCTTCCACTTTCTTGGTTTTGCCAGTTTTTAGTATGTCTAATTGAAGCAATAGAGGGGTTAGCAGCTTATTCCACTGAAAGATTAAAGTCCATGGGGTTATTTTTAGCAGTTTTAATATTTGTCTCTTGCATGGTTAGGTGACCCTGACACCCTTCCTCTCTTAACAAACTTTTTGTTCAGTGTCTACAACACAATAATGGTACAAAGCTGATTCAAAATAAGAGGTGAGGTGTACAAATGACAAGAGTAGCCAGTATATTAATTAGGATGTCATGGATGCAAATGTAAATATTTTAGATGTTGGAACCTCCTTTTTCAGCTTCTCTTAACAATATTTGCAAACCTGTCTCTGTCACACAATTTCTGTGCACCGTTATGAAGTAGTCAACTAATAGACACAGGGAGGGCAAAGATTTTACATTTCAGGAGTCTGTCTAAAAGAAAACATTTCCTTTTTCAGGAATAAGGTAGTGTTGTTGTTATTACTACTACTATTTGAACGATTTGCTGAATGTTGACACTATGCTTAGCCTGGGGAGTTCACAAAAATAAAGCCAGACTCTGCTCCAAAGAGCCAAAATTATGTGAGATTTCAGGTACTATCATGATAGAGGGGATTGAGAAGGTAGAAATTCAACTGGGGTTTCAACAGTTATTTACTGAAATCCTGTTCACATTGAACTGAAATGAAAACAATAACAACCTACAGTAAAGATGGAGGCTCAGCTTCATTTTGTATAAATTGAAGCTAATGGTACGGTACCCCTTAGCAGCATGGGTGAATTTAGCCCAGAGAGTATATTTAAATTTGCTCTATTTTTACATGAATTTATTTTGATTTATTCAAGGTATGGAAGGATTCCAAGCATGTCTACAGCAGAGCAGTAGGAGAATTCCTTATTATCCTGCTGCCATTTTTTAATAACTCAGAAGTGGATTCTGACCCTTGCTAAAAAGTGTCAGTTTAATCAATGAAGTAGCTGCATGCACAATCAATTCCATTGTTAGGGGGGCAGGAAGGAGACTTGTCCCCAAGATGTACATGACTGGAGTAAGCACTACACTTACACCTGTTGCTCTAGATACCTGTTTTCAGTATCCCTGATCAAAACCAAACCCTTGTCCATACAATATGAAGTGCATGGTCAGCTACTTCAGTTTCACAACATTTCTAACTACTAAGAACAGAACCTAGATGCTGGAGAAGCAGTGAAAATAGAGACAGTCAGGGCTGACCCTTTGATTTGTTACTTGGCTGGTGGAACTCTATTCCTGGACTGCAATCCAATTAAAACAGAGCTATATAAACAGTGTAACAGAGTGGAGAATCAGCCCTGACTATCTGTATCTCCATTGCTTCTCTAGCATCTATCGGCAGTTCGTGGAGAGAGGTTTGAAAGGAAGTTGGATTATAATCCAAGTAATAGTCTGTGTCATACTGGGATTTCAGTAAAGTGACTTTAGATGGTGCAGGATTTAGTCTGTTTAAATCTTTTATGTATCACCATGTAGATTAAGACATAATTATTTTTCACATTTGAATTTAAGTAGAGGTTGTTTAGATGAACCTATTCCTAACAAAACCCGATAGATTTTTTCTTTAAAATGTTCTTAGGTGAATTAGCATCAAATTGTTGTAAATATCTATGTTATAAAAGGAATAGTATTCATGTTTGTCACATAATGGGTCTTCACTGGAGCTGTAAGAAATTTTCTTTAAAAATAATCAAATGCTTGTCTGGAATGGTCCTAATAAGGGACTTGTCTTGGGCAATTGGATGGCTTGGGGATTTGGCAATGGGATTCAGAGCTTTTCAACTCTAGGACTCCGGTTTGACTGCAGACCAGGTCAGTACTAACAATATCATCACCATAGAAATGAAGTTAATGGGCTCAGTGCAGTTCCTAATGGACAGTGTCCTCATTGCAAAAGCCACCATCATAACTGGCAGCCTCAGCAAAAAGGTTGACAGCTAAATGGAGCTGGAAGCTGAATTATCCTGACACCTCGAGAAGTGGTCCCTGCAGTTCAGATTTAGGCACATTAGCAGAGCGGTGTAGAAAGGCTTTTACTGATGACACTTCTGCTGTGTTTCCAGAACTATACAATACAACTTTTTCGCCTATTGCATCTTTCATTGCAACTCTAGACCAGAACATGCTCGAATAACAGTAGTCACAGAAAGGTAATAATTAATAGCAAGAGACAGAAATTAAGGGGTATAGGTGAGAGAAGAAAAGAAATATTTTCAGCTGAAAGTGGAAATGAGATGGGAAACTGATGCAAGAGAGAGATGAAGGACGGCTTTCCAGACAATAGACTGTCTTAAGACTTTATTTCAATGAAACGTTCTCAAGACTGTAGCTGACAGACCAGGAAGGGAAAGAGAGAAGGCTACTGCAAGGTAAACAGAGGAGATAAGAGATACAAGGTCCATGAATACCTTTTAAAACAAAGAGGGAGGAGGTCATGTAATGCAGAATAACAATTTAGTAGCATCTCCATTAGCTCCTGGCTGATTCTCTTTTAGATCTTCATTTGAATCACAAAATAATTGACTCCCCAACTGATACAATCACAAAGTTTTCTAAACAATATGTGGACTCCTTTTGGAGTTGTAAGAAAGAAAGCAAAACTGGGAGAAGATCAGGAAGACAAGTCGAGAGGAGAGAGCCATGCTTTCTGCAAAATGCTGTGCCTGGTGACCAAGATCACATACAGGATTGCTTTACACTTGACTACAGTAATTAATTTTAAATCAAATCAAAACAGCTCTACAATCTTTCTTAAACCAATTAGCTGGAAGGTAGATGGATTTCATACAGGAACTCCTCGCTTAACGTTGTAGTTATGTTCCTGAAAAATGCAACTTTAAGTGAAACGATGTTAAGCGAATCCAATTTCTCCATAAGAATTCATGTAAATAGCGGGGGTTAGGTTCCAGGGAAATTATTTTCACCGGACAAAAAATGATATATACACACACAGTGTATACGTTTTAATCAAACAGTTTAATACTGTATACAGCGATGATGACTGTGACGCTTGGTTGAGGTGGTGAAGTTAGAGAGTGTGATAGTTCCCAGGGAATACCTTACTGATAAATGATGAACTAGCTTTTGGCTGAGCCATCATGGATTAACACATTGTTGTTAATGTAGCCTCACATTCTAAAAGGCAGCATGGCAAACAGAGACACACACCGTGTGTGAGAGAGAGAGATGCATTGCCCCTTTAAGTATGCTGACCCCACTCTTAAGTACATTGTCTTTTTAAGTGGATCAGGAAGTTGAGACAGCAGCTGCTGCCCCCAGCTTTCTCTGTCTCTCTCAGTCCGTGTCCCCACCCTGCTCTATATGGAGAAGCGGTAAGCAGGGAGCAGGGGAAACACCCTGACATTAGTCCCTCCCTTTTTCCCCTCCCTACTCCCCACAGCAAGCAGGGGAGGATCCCAGCAACAGCTCCAAGGCAGAGGGTAGGAGCAGCACGTGCAGTCGGGGGAGGGCCAGCTGAACTGCCTGGCAGTTGATAGCCTGCTGGGTGGCTGCCACACAGAGAACTTAGGGGAGCTAATTGGGGGCTGCCGGTCCACCCTGGTTCCAAGCCCCCACCAGCCAGCTCCAACAGGCTGCTCTTTTTGCAAGCAGCGGACAAAGCAGGCTGCTGCCAAACGACTTTATAAGGGAGCATTGCACAACTTTAAACGAGTATGTTCCCTAATTGATCAGCAACTTAACATCGAAACAATGTTAAGCAGGGCAACTTTAAGTGAGGCATCCCTGTAATTAGCTAACTGCTAAGGAACCATCGGTAACAATGTATTAATCAGCTCAAATAGCAACAGACACTGTCAGCCTACTCCAAGGATAAAGATGAAGATACTGAAAACAGAAGCTGCCAACTTAACATACAGCTCCTGGGTCTCTCTGGAAAAGTGGAAAACCCTGATTCAAAGAGCTTTTTATCTGAAAGAACATCCAAACTGCTGGATCTACAAGTGAAAAGAGAATACATTAAAAACGGAGCTCATCGGGTGTCAAAAGTGGCTTCAGGAGACAAGTTCACCCCCAACCTGTAATTATCCACTTACATAGCTTTAAAAGCCTGCAATCCATCGTAGCCACATTTGACAACTGACAAGCTCTATTTTTAATGTTTTACCTTTTTACTTGTAGATCTAGTAGCTTGGGGAGTCCATTCAGAAAAAAGCTTCTTTGAATTAGAGTTTTCCCCTCTTTCAGGGAGCAAGAAATAAAGATCTCCCTCCAATGGGGGAAAGACTGGAATTGCCACAGGACTTTTCTCCATCTTTGCAGCAAAAGATGCTGCATCCATTTCAGCAAGAATCAGGGTATCAGATATATTTCCTCAAGGACTACATTCACAGCTCTACTCTCCTACCGGCGCAGCTGCATGATGGAGCACAAAGGGTTTGACTTTCTGATTCTGGGGCCGGTTCTACAGTAATCCTGAAATATTTTCAGATGGGGAACAGCTGTAAAGTGCATTAGCTGGGCTATGGCCCCACACGGTCATCACAATATCAGAAAATAGTGAGAGAACAGTTGGAGGCAATGATGTAAGTGCTGGCTACGCCAGCTCTATGATAATTATAGTGGCTTTATGCTAATTGGGAGGTTATCAGGCAGCACAAAGGGGTCAGGTCTCCAGGAGAGAATCTGGCCTTTCCAACTTAAAAACCATGAAAAGGCTCTGAAATTCAAAGCCACTTTAGAGCAAATAACATAACTCTAAAAAGAGTCTTAAAGCACCTTTTTGTGTTAAATTAATGCCAGTATATAATTAAAATGGCAATACTCTGTTAAATTAAAGCTATTTGAATAATTCATTTTTCTTATTAGTTATATAGTATGTGCTTAGATTCAGTGATTATATTAATTAATAGGGAACATCTTCTGTAATAATTTTATGACAGCCCAAGTGTTGATTGAGAGCAGCCTACACTTTCCATATAGCCTACAGATTATTTACTAATTGCATGATCCTATATGAAATACCACTTACATTTTTTTCATGTCAATAAACTTGCCCTGACCATTTTCAATATCCTTTCTCTGCTGATATTCCGAGCTATTGATCCTCACAGTTGATTAGGATTATGAAAAAAGAGATACATGTAGATGTCTTTCTTTCTCTCAAGAATGTATCTTAGTTTACTGATTAATGAGTCACACACTTAATTATGAAAGTTTAAGTAGCATAATTCAGATTTTGCCATGGTTTATTTTATTTAATATTAAACACAGTAAGCCAATTGCATTGCACCTGATAAGCAATCTCTCCTACAAATGTCCTTGAGTCAGCAAAGTGCTGCAGGGCCTGAGCAGGATTTTCCCTGCAGTTGCTCCTGGTGGGTATGCACATCTAAGAGCTAAGAGACTGTCTCTCCTGTGCTCTCAATGCCCCTTCCTCTCCCCACACCATCCCTCCCATGGAGGAGAAAGAAGCAGCAGCAGCCTGACTGAAATGCAGAGGAATGAGGAGCCTGTGAAGTTTCATTCAGCCATCTTGTGCATATGCACTATGATAATAATTATGTTTAAGAATACTGTTACATTTAGAAATGTAATTTAATACATTTACAATAGATTAGGTCACCTCTGGAAGCAACATTGTACATAGCAGCGATTACTTACCCAAGAATTCCTTTGCTACAGCCATGAAACAAAATACAACCTCCCATCACAACTCTTCTGCAGTTGCTACAATTCTGTATTTGAACTATTAAAGGCATTAATCACCTAATAAAATGTAAGTAAGTTCTCTGCACTCTAAATTGAGGCTATACATCAAAATGTCTCTAAACATAATGGGGCAGATCCTCAGCTGACGTACATTGCAGTTTACACCAGCTGAGGAACTGCCCTAATAAAGTGAAAAAAGATGGATGGAACAAGTATTTGCTGCATCCAAGCAACTCCTTGTAAGAGAGTTCCAATATCAGTACATAAACCATTTACCCTGAATTCTTCAGTCATTGCCAGTGAAAAAGGATGTGATCACTAGCCTTCTGGCATTCATTTTACTGTCTAGTCCCCACAGTCCTCAACTCTGGCCCAGGAGCACACAGCCACAACTCAGGAGACGGGGATAGTGTAAAGCCACCATAGTACTCCCTGGATCTTGGACATAGCTGTGTGTTGGGCCACACCTTCACATTATATCAGAGCTGCTTGAAGGTTGCTCTTACTTACGCAAGGTGGCCAATGACCCCAAAGGACTCTTACAACTAGCCAGGGAAGCCCCAGCCACATCCCCTGGGCTGTCTGTGGAGGAGGTGGCATCAGAGCCACCACACCAACCTTATCCTACAATAGCATTTATCTGCACTGGAGTGATTTTTCATAGACCGTTAAGGCAGCTTTGTCTCTCCTGATGAATTTCTCAATTTTCTTTCAGATTTATTTACTAATTTTTTCCCTTAAATAAGTACTAAATTATTTTTTGTAAGAGATTTTAATGCTGAATTAAAGTTAAATCTCTCCCCAGCTTCCAGGTAAACAAAAAAAAATCTAAAAACTTCAATATTATCCTTATGAAAGACCTTAAAGAAGACCTTAGCAATGTCTACAGGCCGCTAAGCACAAATTGTAAAGACTTTTCTTCTCATTCCAAAGATTAAAATTCCTCATCTAAAATAACTATGAAGTATTTAGCTTCTAAGATAAGTGTAATACTCATCTCAGCTAACATACCAATATATACCTTGCAAGAAGCCTAGGATCTCAACGACCAGAAATACAAATGGAGAATCCTCTTTTATACATATTTAAAAAATAGAGCATTTTTTCACTAAACATATCAGAGCAGATCCTCGTTTGGTGTAAATAGTCATATGGAGATATATTTTAAAATAAATGGCAGTTGACAGCAGTCTCCTCATGAGTTTTTGAGAAGTATTTAAAACATATCTTAGTGGAATTACTGTTTCATATATGGCACAGCTATTTTAGCAGAACAGTCAAGCCTGGATAAGAAACTGTATTCCTTTTAAGGACAACTGAGGATTGGTATTTTCCACGAAACAAAAGCTCAAATGAAAACGCAGCTTGACAACATTATCACATCTAGGGCCCAGGCAGTTCTTTTGTATGCCCAACAATGATTTTTTGAATTTGAAAATAAAGACCCTTGAATGCTTCCAAAAATATGCCATCCCACTAATGATTTGTCTATGATACTTACAATTGTGACAGAGGAAAACAAATGGCGTATTTTTAAAATTCTATTAACCCCCCACTCCCCAAGCCCTATGTTATGCTCTCCCATATACTCCTACAAAAAGACAAAGACGTAGTAAAATCCTGCAATTACTGAAGAGCAAGCAGTATCATTTGAAGCAGTGCTATCTAGGTGCATGAGAAGTGTAAGGGACCTCATACATGGCAACTGTCCCAAGTCCAACGGCTTCAGTGACAAGTTCCATAAATCTGTTCTGGAGCATCAACTGTCAAATACTTCAGTTGTTCTATCCCTCTCCAGACCAGGGAATCTTCCCCAGTTCCAGTTTGGAAGCCAGTATAACTGCGCTCCTGGGGTGGGTGGATAAAAATTCAGAATATTATCATTCACATCAATTAATTGAATAATAAAGGACTGGTCAAACTGACCAATCTGGCTATATTCCAGGGATGGCCACAAGTCATAATATTTGGTAAACATCATTCATCACATTAACAAAAGTGGCCTTGTAGCATTAGATGTTCTAGTATTACATAGTCCCACAGAACCCATCTGTTTGTAGTACTGGCGAAATCTAACTTCTAACATCATTTTACAGCCTCCATCATGTTCTACAGTTCTTCCTGTGTATTCTTTATTTGACTGGTACCCAATCAGACTCTCTCAAAGAGGGGCACAAAGCAAGTGTGGCCTCTCTAACTTATTCGGTATGCTCCCACCATTGAGCCACTTGCAAGCACTACAGAGACTGCAGAGATTTAGGGAATCAGAATCCATAATAAAGAACATAGTTGTTTTTGCAGATGACATCCTGCTTTATCATCACAAAACACTAGTCTCCATTCAGTGCCTTAAAGAGGTCTTGAAAGCCTGCAGCAGTCTGTATATTTTTTGCTAAATATGGCCAAGTCAAAGGTGATGCGCTTAGGCACCCATTCAGCAAGTCGCTAATTAATTTTCCATGTCCTCTGAGGGATTCATATGCCACAGGGTACAGATCTACAGTTTAACTAAGATAATATTGCTAAATCTGCAACCACTTGTAAATATCTGCCATCAAGACCTTTAAAGATGAAATAACTTCGCATTATCTGTGTTTGGCTGAGAGAACTTGATAAAAATGAACGTCTGTCCCCAAGTGATGCATTGCCTACATGTCCACCACGTACTTTCACCTACATGGCATTAAAAAGACCTAAACAGAGTATGCAGCAATTTTATATGGCATGGAAGCAGACCAATAAGCAGCTTGTTGAAGCTCCAAAGACAACAACAAAAAAATCCTCTCCATGGAAAATTCTATAGTAAATCAGACAACATCCTGTCCTAAGGAACATTCTACAAATATGCAAGAAGCCTATCAGGTACCTTGGTATAATACCATCATTCTCATTGACTTCCATGGCATGCAGGCTGCCAGGTTTTCCTCCAGGACAGGAAGACGTTGATTTTAAAAAAATGAACAGAACCAGAAACTTTACAAAAACAACAAAAAATCCAAAGAGGAAAATTTGGACTGGATCCTGAAATTAATGGGAAGCCAGGGAAGTTGTTTGAGGATGAAGATTGGGAGCATACTACACATAATAGAGTCTGGAAACCTGGGACTGGGTAGGAAGCCATAGCGCAGGGAAGTGCAAGAGTCAAGGTGAGAGGAGTGAAAGGTATAGATGAGAATTTCAGACAAAAGAAGTTAAGCCGTGACATACGGTGTTGAAAACAGATTTGCAGACGTGGGAGATCTAGAAAAATAGAGTCAAGAGTCAACATGATAAGCAATAGAGGGAAAAAAACATGTCTGAATCATGGCATAAGATTAATGCCATCAAGTTGTGCTTGTGTTTGGGCCTCTTACCCAACAGAAATATTGCGGTATTGCTGTATTTGAGATCAAAGGCAAAAGTTTACCTGATCAAGACAGGGTAGAGAGTGTAGAGTCTCTGAAAGTGTTAAAAGAGAGGCATAAGCAAGTATCATCAGGATAAATATGGTGGACAAGTTTAAAGGTAGCAATAATATGAATGAGAGGGTGAAGGTAGAAAAATGCAGAGGACCAAGAATTTGACTTTATGGAGTTCCATCGGTGGAAGGGTTTCAGTGTGCAGATGAAACCACCAGCCCAGTTGAAGAACAAAGTGTGAGATAGATGGGAGTAGTGCCATGACAGAATGTCTAACAGAGAAAATGTTCAGTAGCGTACCTGTGTCACACGTGTGCAAGAGAGAAAGAGAGAGAGCACATACCTGCAATGATTTCTGTTACTCCATTGTCTGAAGTTACTCCAGATTTGAACTGGTGTAACTGAGCGTAGAATTCAGCTCCTGGTCTTCTATTTTGAGGTGGGAACAGAAGTGTAGATATAAAGAGGTGTTTCTGTAGTGTGGGCATTGCCTCAAATTCAAAATGATTTAACACTCACTGAATTTATTCAAGGTCATAGGGAGTGCGATAAGGAGAGAAAAATAACAAGTGTGATATCACCTACGTACCAACTATTTTCTGCTCTCCACCTGCTTGCATCTGTCCTCTGATTATTTCTAAGACACAGTCATCCAATCTTTCCTTTTACTGAACAATAAATAAGAAAATATGTTTTGATTCACACATACAAGGCTTTAGAGTAAAGCTTTGAGGTCAGGTCCTTTACCATTAGTGTAGAAGCAACTAAAATTTCAACAACCGTATTTGCTTTTTATCACAAAATACATATTGTAATGATATGAAGGATTCACAGAAGTCTCACAGATTTTCAAACAGTTTTCCCTTTCGCCCTTTCTTTGTGCAAGAGCAGAGCTAACGTAGGGCCTGATTCTGCAACCCTTACACACAGACATAGTCCAGTTGAGGGCACAAGGACCATCCCCATGAACTAAGGGAGAAAAGGTTGCAGGATCAGTCCTTTAGTTTTTGGACAGCTTATTAGCACTCTTGATGGACCTCAGAGGATATGATGTACAGGGCACAATCTTATTAATTAAACATCTGGGTATTCAATAGATACTTCATTAATTAGTTCAGCTGTGCCCTCTTCATTCAGACTAGTAGCTTGCTTTAAAAATATTGCTTTCATGTTTTGTCTTGAAAAGAGGATTGGAGTGGATGAGGAATCCAATTTATGATTTTGGGTCAAACACATGATGATGAAAAATTAATCCCGATTCTTCCTCAAGTCTGCTAGTCAGAGAAGCTTCCAGTTTCAGAGCTATGCAGAGTCGCTTATGCTGACATTCAGCAAACTTGAGTTTTCCCCACTGGGCAGAGAGTTCATAGATCAGAATAGGATCTGTGGAAAGAGAAGAAGCGCCAGAGAATTTCTCAATGACGGCTTCTCTTTTCTTGACACTGCACATAAGAACTGCCTCGGGAGCGGCACAAGGCCGCCCAGAATACATAATGCCTACTGCTGCCTCCATATCGGAAAAAAGCTCAATTTATTGTGTGCCATGAGAGGAGTTAACATGCAGTGAAATGGGAACAGCTAAGATGAGCGATGCACATTGTATGCTACAACAATTACTCTGGAGCCCTGAAATCATACATATTCACAGGAGCATATGTAAATCTAGTTCAACCCAGTTGTGAGACGATCCCCTGAAGTAAACTAATAAAGAGCAGCTAAATATTTTAAGCTCATCCTAAGCACTGTAGAAAGATCCTAAAATGCGCTCAGAGATTCTTTTACATCAGAAGAAATGTAGAAATTTTTCTAAGAGGCTTGCATTTTAAGATGCAAGGCAGCATAAAGTTTCTCTCTTCAAAGAAAAAGCTACAAAGGAATTAATTTTCCTGGGGATTTGGATTTTATTGTACATTTTGTTTTATCTTTTGCAAGCGCCCATATTTTATTTTTTTCATAGGAAACACAATTGTTATGCCTTTTCTTATCACACACACATCTAAAATTACCTTTGCTCATTGTGAAGGGTGAAAGGGGAGAAGTAAGTACAGTATTAAAATCAGTAAAGTTCACAATGAACAGCGACTGAATACCATTAGTCATTTTGGGAAATGGTGTCAGGCAATTTCTACTGTAGGGACTTGCCTTATGTCTAACCTACTGGTTAGGTTATATTACCTAACATATTAAAGTGTGCAGATTTTATATGTTATATATTAAACATATTAAAGTGTGCAGATTTCAGAGCTGTAGTTTCTCATAAATAATAGATCCAATGGAATATGTACTTTGAACCTAATGTCATGTTTAAAAAAATTCAGTAAATTAGTTCATTTATGGAGGTACCACTCACAAAACAGATTATAAAAACATCCAGCCGGGCCAGGCCTCCAGTCTTTACTCAGACACACCTCCCTTTGATTTCAGTGGGAGGTTCGCCTGAATAAGAGCTTCAGGATTGGGCCTTTAATTCATAACTACATTACTAGCTTTTTAAGAGAGAAATTATTTATAAAAATATTTCTCCCTAATGCTAGATCTTCAGTATTGTACAGTCGATAGAGCCAACCCATGCTTTAGGATTTATGTGGCTGCTATAATGCATACTAAACATGGATTGCCTGCCTCCCATTGAAATGAAGACTGTACAATGACATCTCTCCTAAGGAAGTTTTTTTAGGTAAGCATGCCAGCTGTCTGACCTGGGACCTTTAGAACACTCATGGTGGAGAGGTTTTTTTACATTTGACCCTTATATTTAAGATGATCATTCATTAGATTATTTTCCTTCTCATAAACAAAGCCATGCATGTGTGTATCTTCTCCTCTTATAGGACACAATCACCTTTTTTTATAGTGCATTAGGCCGAAAGTCATTCATCAGGAGGGGAGGGCTAATTTAATTTGGATCAATTGGAAGAGGGAAAAAAACACCTTCAAAAACCAGTAGACAAGCTCTGCTTGGAGGGACCACCATTGAGATTAGGGACCAGTAATCACTGTCTCTCCTTTATGCTTGATCAGAAACTCCAATGCTTTTCAGGTTGCACTGCATGTTATTAAAGACACAGTCACTGGATTTTTTTCATAGTTTTGTGGTCCCTTCTGGCCTTGAAATCTACAAAGCTATGAAATATATATGAAACTAACCTCATTCTTCCCTCCAGCATATGTGCACACTGTTTTGATATTGCAGAATTTCCTCAGAAATGCTGGGCTGCTGGTATAGATTGTTCAGAGCGAGAGAAATGCAATCAATCACATGAAACTTGCATTTGCAAAGCTGTATGAAAACAACAGGGCAATGGTCCCCATTAAAAATTTATCCTTTACCAGCGGTTTTAACAGGAGTGTTTTAACTGTTGGCAAATAGTGACTTTTTGTATTTTTAAATGGTGAGATTGGCAGGCCCAGGAGAATGGATACTGAGTAAAACTGCACTGGGCCAGTAGAACACAAGGAGGGGGGAAGCAGGTTGCTTACTTGTCTCCATGATGAGGGGCTCCCACCAGAGTGGCAGATATCAAATGATTGGCGTTCTGGGTGAGATTGTGGGCTTCCTGACGTGGAAAGTGTTCCTTCAAGTAAAGTAATTCTGTCAAACAGCAAAAAAAAAAAAAAAAAATCGGAGACCATGGATCTTCCCATACCTGCTATCAGCTCAGATTTGGATGTGTGGTTTAACTTCAGCGGATTATTTTGTGACATTTTGTATATTTAAGGAAGCAAAAAAAAAAGCTTAAAAATACCTTGAGGGGCTTTCCAGACTTGAAATAGAATTTATCAGCATGTGAATGTATGTAAATACAGCACTAACACTTGAATACACATATTGAAAACCCATTCTTTTGCATCCAGAAATTATATTTTAAAGCCCATAAACAACATTCATATTGAGCCAATACCACCACCCTTTGCGGTGCTAATTAAGTCTAATGCAGAGAGAGGTACACGAATAACAAAAAGCTGGTACTAAACAAAAAATGTGAAAAGCAGGGTTTCCTCTTTATTCAGGCTCACCTTGCCCAACGTGCAGCTATGCCTAGGTCCCAATATAACCTTAAGTGATTTGAAAGGTGGGGGGGAATGGAAGTGGGCTGAATCCCATTCAACCACTGAGTGTATCATGTCAAGATGTGAAGTTCAAAATAGCTACAACGTGTAAAACTCATTGGCTGCCTCCTTGCCATGATGTATTTAGTCATTGAAACTTTATACCCAATTAGTAGTTTCCCTTTAGTCCTGCCAAAATATCATATATCATTTACCATCTCTAAGTTCCATTTCCGTGTATGCCATTGCCAGCGGTTAGGTTTAGTCTTTACCATCTGGTCCACATTATACTGGAAAACAAGAAGACAACAGCTTCCTGCTGAGATAACCACATAGCGCTCTCATTTCACTTTTGGTGTGGTCATCCTGTTTGTCCTGGGTGCAGCTCACAGTATAAAGATGTCTTTTAATACAGACTACAGCTAACAACGGTATTGAAATGAAAATGCATTGTTTGTGGTGACAGGTAGCTAGCTTATTCATGTGTTCTAGTAACAGGAGCAGATTCTGCCTTCAGTTACATATGTGACCTCCATTGACTTAAGTGGGGTTGTATGTGAGGAGATGAGGTCAGAATTCAGCCCCTTGTCTTTCTGGGATGTCTTTTCAAGAAGCTATTCAAACCAGAAAAATGAGCTAGTTCGTTTTCGTTCACCAAAGCAGTTGTAATGAGTTTCACTGAAATATCAGACTTGCCTTCACCATAAAGCAAACTCCAGAATCTATTTTTAGAGGACTCTGACTCTAGGGCTTTTCTTGATGTTTTGCCATCTCTATCTGTGATCACGGACAAGACAAACAAACTCAGGCTTGTACATGGGAGACTTTTTTTTGTCTTTTTTTACTGCATGTAATAAAAAGAATACAGAGAGTTTTTGTTGGATCTGTGGTCACTGGGTCTGCTCTCCACAGATGCCTATTAATCACTTCACTATGGAGACAGACACATCCATCATATCATAACAGCCTAGAAACAAGAAAGCTGGTGAACTGATAGCAAGACAAAAAATGGAAGAACCATCACAATTTATATTATGACTTGGGCTTTCCTTGTTCAAAGTTATGATTTTGCTTTGGTTCTTAGTACATCGTACTTGAACAGTCTGATTTATTATATTGATTGTTTCTTAAGAAGTGTTTCTATTGACTTCGGTGGGATCAAGCCTTTTAAACACATCTTAGCTAAGGTACCTTATATGTTCTTTTGTATAAAGTAGGAATGGTTAGTTGGGCTTCAGAAGACACAGTTTTCAGAGACCGAGGTCACATAGTACAACTGCATTTTAGTGTTGAAGACATTAAACCTATGGATAATTATTACCAGGCCAATAATGAACCAGTGCAGATAAATAAGAATTCATATGAGCTTTGTCCATCCCTCATGTCAGAGCTGAAACATTTTGAAGTTTATGAAACATTTTTCTTAGGTCCCCATCAAAAACCAACCAACCTCTCACTACCTTAATAGCATGTTCTCTTGGGGGGTGAAGGTGGGCCATGATGCCTGTTTCTGTCCTCCAACACTGGGTCTCCTCTCCTGAATGCAACTTGCTCTCATGATGTAGAATGACAGAACCAGACCTCAATCTTCTAGACCTCTAAATCTCACCCCTTTACATTTAAATGGCACTCTGGGGTTTCCTCACAATTGATGCATGACTGTATATACAGTAGAATGATAAATCCCAGAGGATGTGAGATCACTCCCCTTTCATTGGATGAGCAGCTTTGATGGAAAAGTAGGAAGAGATGATCTTGCATGCTCCAGGATTTTACAATCTCAGAAAGTACTGGGCATACATTCTGAGGACACACAGAATTATTTTAATATTTTAAATTGGTAAGATCAACAGGCCCAGGAAAATGAATACCAGACACAATTGCACTGGTTCAGTGGAAGAGGTTCCCTTGAACAGGAGGAGGAGAAGGAAGAAATCAGGTTGATTACTGTCTCCATGAAGAGGAGCACTCACCAAAAAAGTGAGGACATCAGATGACTAAACTGCCCCTCAGTCTCTCAGGAGGATAGCATAGCTGATATGGGAAAAGGGATGTATTCAGGAGGGAGAATGCTAGGCTGGTTCGAGGACCCCAAGGGGTTTTGTTAAGTATCAATCTGATTAGATTCTTAACTACATGTAGGGCCTGATCCCTAGAGGTGCTGAGCACGCATATCTTCAAGCTTATGACCTCTGATGCTTTTGAGGTTTACTACCGCAGTTATCCAACATGCTTTCTCCTAAGATCTATTTGAATGTACTCTGTAAATAACATATACCTGTCCAGGGAATGGTTTGTTGTCATTTATGGAGATCAACCTGCATGTGCTATAAGGACATAATATGAACATGTTTGTAGGAAGATCTTTCAAGTTTATCAAAAGATAAGGTTGAGTTTGAAACAAAAGAAAAACCCTTCTAATACACTTATAACCACATCAAATAAAATAAGCAATTAATGTTCATATTTAGAAAGGTATAATCAATGAAGAGCTACTCAGGTCATTTTAAAAGTATGAAATAATATTTTGTATAAGAAGTTTGTTATGGTATCATGTATTATAAAATTATCAAAATTCATGTCCAGAACATCTTATGATCTTGTTTAAAAAAAACCTTAGTAATTAAGTGTACCAGCACATGATGTATTACTAGGATTTTAGATAATACATAGATTCAAACCTTTTCAATACAATGAACTCTTTGCAGTTTATCGGCTGTGCCTTTAAAGGTGTAGATTGGATGATGACTTGAACGTCTTATATGCTCCAGTTTTTCAAGAGTCTAGGTTCTACATTTTTGTCCATTATTTTTCTGCTTATGTTAATATTTTGACTAATTACTGTTCAGAAATGCCGCTGGAAACCGCTGTTCTCTCAATAGCCACTGAACAAGGAATGCATGGGCATGGGCAGCAGCACAGTAAGCTTCCTCACACTGTGCCCCCTGTGTCCTCCTAGAGTGACTGTGGCTTAGTGTGAGGAGATAATTTAGACCCATCCACTCTGCCTCTGTCTCTTGGGATTGCTACTAATAGTGCTAAATACTTGAGATGTGCATTGGTAATGGATTGAGATCATCCCCTCATTTCACATAAGGTTTTGGTGGGGTTCCCCCTAATACTAGAATGCAAAACACTCATATCCACTACTTTTTAGTTTATTTTACTTTATCTGTGCCCTGAACTTCATTTAATTTGTGGTCAAATCCTGCCCACCTTAAATCATATGATTAAAGAATTGTTGGGATTACTCAAGTAAGTAAGGCTAATTGGATTTGATCAAAATAACCCATCTTCACACAACATTGTATCCAAAGGATCCACACACCTAGAGCAAAGCCACAGAAACTGACCTTTGGCTCTGTTATGACAAAGCTCTCTTTTAGAATTTATGAAGGTTTGGGCAGAATTGAGAACTCATGAAAGCGAGGCTCAAGTGGCACTGACTCAAGTCAAGCTTCCTCATGAAATTCTACGAGTGAAGAAAAACTCTGACCTCCAGCACCATTATTATCCCACACAGCCACTCATTCCAAATTGTGGGGTGTTTTTGTAATGCAAATGGTAATGATTCAGAATCCATTTGTAGTATGATCGTGATAGCAGGGTCCCATACAGTTTTTGGATACAATAGTAAGGGCTCACTATATCACACAGTATCCAGAGGTGCTACCAATCCAAACAGCAGCAAAATTGTTAGATCAATGGAAGAATTTGAAACATTGTCTCATGTTTATTTACTCCATTTTCTTATCCTATTTTTAAAATATTTTTGAGCAAACTCAAGTGAAATAAGAAGCCCAGTAAATCAATATCAAAGTTTTAACTTTAGCTGACAAAAGCAAGGAAATGTAAATTATGGGCCCAGTTCTGTAGCTGCTTTGTGCACTAAGTTCCAGTGGTCTGATCTACATGAGGCACCAGTGAAATTGAATCCTGAGGGCTGAAGCTGACCTTAGCTCACCCCATTCTGCCTAACAGTATATATGTGGATATGACCTAACCCATTTCTGACCATCTTTGCAACACCAAAGTAATATTTTGCATTTAAAATACTTTCCATTTCTGAGCCTCCCTCTGAGGATGTCAATGCACTTTACAAATATAAATGAATTTGGTCTGAAACACCCTTCTGGGGTAAGTAAATATCCCCGTTTTACAGTTGAGGAAACTGAGGCCCGGAGAGTTTAAGTGACTTCTCCAGGGTCAGAACAGGAAGAGTGTAGCAGAGCAAGGAATGGAATCCAGGTGTCCTCATTTCACATCCCATGCCTTAATCACTAGACCAGGGGTCTCAAACACGCAGCCCGTGGGCCACTTGCGGTCCGCGGAGTTATTTCCTGCGGCCCGCCATAGGCACCGACTCCACTGGCAGCCAAGCTCCAAACATTACTGAGTGTTTATATTTTATTAAAACCCCTCTTTGCATTACAGTTTTTAAAAAGTTAATACATTGACTTTTAATAGAATACTATATTACTCTTCATTTTTTTCATTTTTGACTATACTTTTGTATCACTGTATGAAAAGGTTTCAGTGATGCGGCCCTCGGGCCAATTTACTAATTCTCATGTGGCCCTCGTGGTGATTTGAGTTTGAGATCCCTGCACTAGACCATTCTTCCTGTGTGTAAGGCACAAAAGGATTTGCATTTTGGCTGAATCTTTAACTAAGCTCAACTATAAGGTCAGATTCAACCGTATATATTCACATTAAGTATTCCTGGTGGTAAAAGGGTGGCAAAATCTGGCCCTTAAAAAGCTTCTGGGGCTTCTTGGAAGAATCTGAAAAGCATTTAATTTGAAGATTGTTTCTACTTACACATTGTTTTCCCTTTGGGAGTTATTTTACTTCCCTTGTTCTTTGATTACTAAGGACATTTACATGAATTCAGGATCTTTGTTTCTTAAGGGATCAGCTGCTCCTGCTATTTTGTTCCCCACTTGAAATCACAATCCCCTGTCACAACACAAATAATTTCCATGGCAACCAACTGTGATGTCACAAGCAGGAGATTATGATTTCAAGAGCGGTTCAGCTTTTAAAATTCCTGGTTTGTATGCAAATATCATTTGTTCACTTACACACACTAATTAAAATGGGGACAAGTATGCTATAGAAGTAGAATTGAATCTAGACAGAATGCTTATCGATGCTTTCTGTGAGGCAACAGCTGCATTTCAGTGTTATTTTGAAAAAGTTTGCTGGGTTTTTTTGCCCTTGGTTCTAATCCTGGACCACAGCTATCTGCCTACCAAAATACATAAAAGACAGGATTCCTGAAACCGTTAATTTATGACATGAAAGATCAGTATCTTCACAAAGTCTTGTGAGGCCCTTTGAGGTACATTTTCTCTCTCTCTCATAATAAGAACATTGTTTATGTTTCCTCAGAGTATGCTTTTAATGCACTTGCATTTGCACGCTCTCCAGAGAAGGGAATGGGGTATTTGAGTAGTGTTTTTTTAACTACTTTATCAGGCACTTATGAACTGACAGTTGCAACTCCTTCTCACTTAGCATTAAAAGAACCGAACAGGCTCCGCACTTGCATTTGATTAGCATGTGCTGGCTTGGTGCACAACTAAGTAGGGAAAGGAAAAGCAATGTTCTTTATATATGCAATATCTTGGTTAATGTTCTGTAGGATTATTGACTGATGCATTCACATCATTTTTATTAAGTTGAGAATATTAACTCTACTGAAGAAGCCTACTATGACAGCAAGCCTTAGGAGCAATAAGAAGACCTGAAAACATATCTAAGCACAGGGCAATGCCACAAAATAGGCTTCTCACTGTGTGTTTTTTTATCCAAAGCAGCAAAGAGAATCCAGCATATTTACCTATCTAAAACAGGAGAGATTTCTTTTTTAAATTAGCAGAGACACTTGAAATCTGGAGGATATTTTCAAACCTGTTCTGTCTCAATGTATTTCAGTATTGGGCTTCTCTCTCTCTCATAGTTACTCAGGATATAAATACTCTATAACATCCCTGCTGCAACCCAAACATATGACACCGGTTTCCAAACCTTGTGACAGAGACAACAAATAAATAGCAGGGGACAAAGCTTGAAAGGATGTGAAATTCATTTATGTAACATACATAAAGCTTCTGACGCCTCAGCTTTTTCAGTGTCAGTGGTTTACAGAAATAAAATGTGAGTTAACATTAGGTGGGAGGAGAGATGGTGTTGAGGAATGAGTGAAGAAATACATACTATTTCTCAGCCTGAGAGACAGTCCTAACTAAAAACCCTGGGTGTAATCCCAGCCCTGCTGAAGTCAATAGGAATTTTGCAGTTGACTTCATTAGGGCCAGAATTTCACTTCCTGATCTAAATACCCTGGTATTTCGGGGGTATTTTGAAAGCTGATCTCTGATACAGATCCAAATTCTGCAAATAGGCCCTGTCTTTATAAAGAATGAACTGACACCCTGAACACGCCCCCCCCTGGACTCCATGTTGTTCAAGCTTGGATCTTAATTCAACAGCTTGAGCTCAACTTTGCTCAAAGTGAGTTCCAGCCAGCAGGTACAGTATGGATGTGAACTTGGGATAGTTAATGAAAAGTTGAGAACAAATAAGATACCCAGTTAATGCCTTTGAATGGACTAGATACGTTAAGAAGCTTTTCCTGTTAGATTTTTGCTTACCACTGTATGATGTTTGTTGCAGGAGTGATTCGTGAGAGCTATCTCAAAGGCCACGATCAGCTGGTGCCGGTCACCCTCCTGGCCATTGCAGTCATTCTTGCTTTTGTCATGGGGGCCGTCTTCTCGGGAATCATAGTTTACTGCATCTGTGACCATCGTCGCAGAGATGTGGCCGTTGTCCAGAGAAAGGAGAAGGAGCTGGCCCACTCCCGCCGCGGCTCCATGAGTAGTGTTACCAAGCTCAGTGGTCTCTTTGGAGACACACAGTCCAAGGAGCCAAAACCAGAAGCTATCCTCACACCTTTGATGCACAATGGCAAACTTGCTACCCCGGGCAGCACTGCCAAAATGTTAATCAAAGCTGACCAGCACCATCTGGACTTGGCTGCTCTGCCAACCCCTGAGTCCACCCCAACCCTGCAACAGAAGAGGAAGCCCAGCCGTGGCAGCAGGGAATGGGAAAGAAACCAGAACCTTATCAACGCCTGCACAAAAGATATCCCCCCAATGGCATCGCCTGTGATTCCAACTGACCTGCCTCTCAGGGCTTCTCCCAGCCACATCCCAAGCGTTGTAGTCTTGCCAATCTCTCAGCAAGGCTATCAGCATGAGTATGTTGATCAGCCAAAAATGAGCGACATGGCACAGATGGCTATGGAGGACCACAATGCCACGCTCGAGTACAAAACCATAAAGGAGCATCTCAGCAGCAAAAGTCCCAACCATGGGGTTAATCTGGTGGAAAATCTGGATAGCATGCCACCAAAAGTACCCCAGAGGGAAGCCTCGTTGGGTCCTCCTGGCTCCTCTCTGGCTCAGAGTGGTCTGGGCAAGCGATTAGAAATGCATTCCTCTGCTTATAATGTGGACTACAAGAGAAACTACCCTACGAACTCACTCACGAGAAATCATCAGACATCAACTCTGAAAAGAAACAATACTAACTCCTCTAATTCCTCCCACCTCTCTCGAAATCAGAGCTTCGGCAGGGGAGACAACCCTCCGCCTGCCCCACAGAGAGTGGACTCTATACAAGTCCATGCTGCTCAGGCACAGGCTGTGACTGTATCTAGGCAGCCTAGTCTCACTGCGTACAACTCGCTGACAAGATCCGGGTTGAAACGTACACCTTCGCTAAAACCGGATGTACCCCCCAAACCTTCCTTTGCCCCACTTTCAACATCCATGAAGCCCAATGATGCGTGTACATAATCACAGTGGGGTGGGGGGAACAGCAATTAAACAGAGTTTGCCCTTTAAAGCCAGTGTTCTGCAACTGCATCACTAGTTCCAATTGACAAGAAGGCTGTTGTTAAGCTGAGGATGTGTTGATCCTGCTCTCTGGGAAAAGTGGAATATTTTTTAAACCGAGCCATCTGATCCGTGGTGAAGGTTTCAAACTGCAGGACTCGCCCCCACTACCCGACAGTTCTTTACTCAAAACACTAACTTAACATCACAAACATTGAGCCAAAAGCACACAGGTGAATGATGACTGTGACATTTCACCCCCAATTGCACAGTGCATTCCTGAACTGGGACAGAGTGCTCTGAAAAGCAAAGCAAATAAAAGAACTTAAAAAAATAAAAATAAATAAAAAATAAAAAATTCATTGATAAAGCTAACTCTGAGTTAACAATGGCAGAAGTTTACTATGTGCAGGTACTGTGAAATGCCCATCAGTGTTACAGCCATTTGGTTATAGCAGATAAATGCCACGTTGGGCAAAACTATGTCATAGATTTCTGCTACTCTTCTCTTTTAATGAATAACATGTGACTGTTAACGCAAATAACTCCTATTATTTATTGTTCATCTTTTGTTTTTCCTAAAGAAATGACTTCTGCATATCATCCTGTGAGCAGCTCTTCAGAAAAAATACATTGAAAATTATACCTATTTAACGTGAAACCCATTAACTGGAGTAATTAAAACTCTTTTATTTTTCCAATAAATTCACTGAGTTAAATAAGTTGGAGCTGGAATTCTGAACTTTGTGTTTGGACTGTTTGATCTCTAACTGAAAAAAGGGGATATTTATTTAAATCTGTTAGTTAATTTACTTGCTGGGCCTCTGATCTATGACAGGCAACAAACAAACAAACAAACAAAATCCCCCGAATTTATAACT
The DNA here is from genome assembly GCA_037349315.1 of Chelydra serpentina. Taxonomy (NCBI): domain Eukaryota; kingdom Metazoa; phylum Chordata; order Testudines; family Chelydridae; genus Chelydra; species Chelydra serpentina. The sequence goes on from JBAIAC010000042.1 coordinate 40,168,982, forward strand.
CCTAAAGCAACTGCAAAAGAAACTCTTTAAAAACTGCACATTTGTGCACCATTGCTGTCAACATGGCTTTGTCAGTCGTTAATACTTTCTGTGAAGGCACCAGCTTGTGATGTGCCATCTCATTTCACCTTGCATGTGAGACGGCAAACAAAATCCACAAACAGTGTGAACTAATTAATATGCCGGCTGTTACCATGCATAAATTATGGTCTTATCACACGGGTTTTTCTTGGGAATACATCTGTGAATAGCCTATTTTCTTCCACATGTAAATTTGTGCCTTACACCCTCAGTTGTGTATATTTGTGAGCTGTAGTATGTAAAACCTTCCCCCCTCCCTGCCCTTTGAATAAATGCAAATATTTATTTACCTTCCCTCTCCTAAGCCCCCTGGAAAATTGGAGTAAAGAAGTTCAAAGAAGAATGTAGTGGTTATTGTAATAACACCATATCCATCAAGAAACTAGAGTAGTACTATACCCTCCAATTCAGTTTGACTTTCTAGTTGTGCCAATTCTGCCCTCAAACCACCCCTAGGCTATGCTGGCAGCATAGACACCGTATTGTGGTTGGCAATTTCCTCCCCCTTATACTTTCATATCATTTCAGTATGGTGATATTCACATTAGCCAGCGGAGAAGTGAGTAATGTACTGTCTCCAAGTCTGGTTTGTCCACTAGATAGAGACAAGCACTGTGTGTGACTGGCCAGCCACTGGAAGCAAGCCTCAATGACACATGCTGCCGTGTGCATGCACAGTATACGAAATGAAATGGAAGTAGGATGAGGCAGGCTGGTTCCTGCTGTAATTGAATAAGGCCATCCAGAACAATGCTGCAAAAAACCTTTTGGGGGAATTAATTTTGATTTTCATTTTTTCCTTTCATGTGACTTTGCATGCGGCCTGAGTGTGCCCGTGCCCGTGTATAAGATCTTTTACAATTTTTCAGTTATTCATGCACAAAGATAGATTTGTTTTTAATCTGTTATAATAATGGTGTCAACATACTGTAGAAAATGAGAGGGCCATTTTTGTTTTTTTATCTACTGGGCAGTATATTTGGGGAAGGGGAGGTTGTTTTGATTGTTTTTTAAATTTTATACCTAATTTGTTTTGCAGGGTTTTGGTTTTGTTTCCGAACAATCAAAAAGAAAGAGTTCAAGTCAGCTAGTGTGTAGATGGTATTTAGAAAGTCTGGATGGTCTAGACCAAAGTGTGTAACAAGGGTGCTTGCATGTTCTTTCATTCCATCGTTGCTTCTTTTATGAAACTGACTTGTTCACTGTTAGTGAACTATGCAGACTGCTGTAGATAGATTGTATCCAAAGCAATGCTTTTTTTTAATTAAACCCTTTCAGAACAGTATGTAGCAGGAAAGTCTTTTTTTTCTTTCAAAAAACAAAAAAGTAGCAGCAGCAACTTGCAACCTTCCCCCCCCCCTCCAACTCCAATCCCTTGAGTACCAAATGTGCAGTGCCCATTGCTATTATTAAGCAAAGCATTCTGACATCATGTAGAAATGAATAATCACTGCAACAGCCTTGTACAGAGATATGCCTTTGTAATATACATCACATCAGTTACTGGGTTGACCTTGAAATGCTCATTTTGTACTCAGTGGGCCTTTTGTTTGAATCCTCCCTCACCCCAATCTCCCTGCACCCCTCACTTGGAGGGGTACATAAACCTAAGTGTGCCTTTGCTTTCCACCCTTGATATACACTGGTAGATGCAACAAATTCAGACTCTCATTTGTTGTAAAGTTGTAAAATATTGTGATGTCACTGACTTTCCTTCATCTCCACATCCCCCTAACATCTGATTCACAACTTAATGTATGTTGTAAAAAAAAGCAAAAAACAAAAACTAAAAACCGAGAAAGAACGGGGGAAAAAAAGTAAAAAAAAGAAAAGGAAAGGAAAAAAGCTCTTGATTGCATAAGGTAATAAAACGAGACTGTTCTACCTTAGTCTGTGTGTCCTGTTCTTTTGTTTCGGTGATGATTTCTCTCCCCTCCTAAAGCTCTAACCTGAGATGTGATGCTGATTGTTTAAAGAAGCTTACAGTAAGAGAGGAAATTGTAGGTTATTTTCTGCCTCTTATGGAAAATGAACTTGACTTTAGCATGAGACACTGGTAATTAAAAATTGAATTACATCTTTGCTCTCTATTCATATTCTGCATTTTCTTTTTATGGGCTTGTTCATCATCAAATATTTATGGCAGACTTGATAGTTTAAGAGATCAAGGCTGGGATTTTATCATGCATGGTCCACCAAAAATAGATCATTATACAGATGGGACTTCAGTTCCTTGTTTTATGTATTAGTAAAGGGGGTGGAGGGGTGTCACATTTTTCACATGGCAGGCATAAAACTATTAAATTTGATGGGCATGATTTACAGGATTTTATAACATCATATTAAACTAAACAGAATAAAGGAGTTTATTTATCCATTCCTGGATGATATTAAATATTACCTGCATACTCTATATTGTGTAACAGAATTCCATAAATGTGGACAATATTAAAAAAAAGTGATTAAACCGTCAAATACACGTTATTTTAACAGTTTTATAATATGAGTTTAAAGCGAATGGAAGTGAGGGCTACACTGTAATAATCGATGTTGGTCATCATGCGGCCCATGCATGCGCTTTCCTAAATAGCTCTTGGAATGTAACTCATTCTTGACCCGCAACACTGTTTAGATAGATCCCCATACACCTATCTGTCCCCATTACTAGCTCTCACATCTAACAAACATCAATTAATCCTCACAACATTCCAGTAAGGTAGGAAACTACCATTAACCCCCTCGCCCCCCCCACACACACACACACATTTTACATATGGGGCATTGGCCCATAGAAAGCTTAAAGATCTGATTCACTGTACATTGAAATCAATGGGAACATTCTCGTTGGCGTCAGTGGGTTTTGGATCATCCTTTAAGTGACTTGCCCAAGTTCACACAGGACGTCTGTGGCAGGGCCATGAACTCAAGTCTCTTGACCTTCTGTCCAGTGCCTCACCCACATAACTATCCTTGCCTTTTTCCTGTCAGACATAGGGTTTTCTTGAACAGAATTTGCCAATCATACTGAATTTTAGACAGGGCATGGATGCACATTTACTGATGACAAAGGTGAGTCCACCACATTCATTTGCTTCAACCCTGAGTATGATTACACCAGAGGTTGCTTTCCCTCATGGGGAGCTGAGGGCGCTCAGCACCTCTCAAGAAGTGTTCAACATCTTGCATGATCAACTCCTAGAAGTTTCATAAAAATCACAGAGCGTAGAAATGGAAAAGGTCTATAGGGTATAAAGTATCCATCTCCTGCTAATGCATGAATATTCTCTCTGCTATGTTTTCTCCAGCCTAGTCTTAAATGTGCCAAATAATGGAGCATCTGCCACTTCCCTGGAGAAATTATTCAACAAGCTAGAAGATCTCACTACCAAGAACTTTTTCCTGATACTCAGTCTAAGGCTTCCTATTCATCCTATTATTCCAGGTTATTGTTCGTATTAAATCATTCTTCCCCTTAGTGTTTTCCCCTTCAGCTACAGCAGCTGTGAACTGTAGTCACATTCTGTCCTACCCTCACTAGTTGCTGTTTGGCTAGGTTAGACATATTTAACTCTTTTCTCGTCCTCAGTTGCTCCAGCCCTCTAACCAGCTCTGTTGTTTTCTCAACTGCCTCCAGTTGTGAATAGCTTTCCAGCAATGAGACAACACCCAAAACTGAACACAAAATTCTAGGTAGGGTTGCATTAGTGCACATAGGGAGGGACTATTGTCTAGCTAGGTACTTATACTGTGCTCTTCACTAAACTATCTGTGTGCCCTTACTTCCTAGTTTCGTGACATTGCACATTGGTGTACACAACCCAAAACTGCATTTACTTTTCTTGCTGCTGTAACACATTCAAACTCATGTCTAATTTGCTGTCCACTGTCACTCCTAAGTCTCTTTCAACATTACTATTTTCCAGTTTCAACTTCCCATTGACTAATCACATTTGGATTGTTTTCTCCAGACATTAGCATTAGCATGTATTCCACTTAAATTATTCTATGCTAGCCTTAGCCCCATTAGCCTTTGGAACAGAATAAGAGGAAGACTGAGCATTTGCTGTCCTTGTTTGCTTCAGAATACTGTTTCATCCAGAACCTTTCTGCAAGTGAAAATTAAATCTAAGGGGATTAAAAAGGAGGCCAGCTGGAAAGCCTTGTGCTGTCATGTAAGAGTTCTTAGACTGAGAGTGTTGCTGAGTTCTTCGACTGCTCAGTACCTGAGGACAGAGAACACTTCAGACCTGGTAGATCTAAGAGTAGGAATGAAGGACTTTTTTGGGAATCCCACCCAGCTGTTTTCAGCAGAAGGACGGTCATTGCAAACCAAGGTCATGATGGAGAGGGTGCAAAGCAGAGATCCTCTGTGGAGAACCCTTGGGGGATCTGTACATAATCTGCCTGTGTGACAAAGCATCTCTTTCTGGGATAAGGTGCAAGCCTCAAAGCCACTCTTCCTCCCAATCACCTTCAAGGCAGTCTCTACAGAAGCATTAACAGTCTGTAGAGGCAGTCATCCATCCTGCTAATGTGCTGCAGTAATGGCTAGTAGAGGAGGAATAAATGAGGAAGAAAAATGTGCATCATGAAATGAGAGGCATTTTTCATTTGCTGTTTTAAAAATAATTGAAGGTGTCATTGAAAAAAATTAATTATTGGATACTATATAGCAGAAATTCCTGTGGTCTGGATGGGTCAAGCAGGAAAGTGTTAGGAAAAAACAATGGAGCTTTAAGCAGTTCAATCAATTTAATGACACCGTATTCATTGTTAATACTGTTACTCATGATGACCTCAGTTAGTATGTTATGATGTGTGAAAGCTCATTGCAAATCAGCATTAATTTGCATAAATATTTTGCACAAAATGAAAGATACTGTGCTAAATTAATCAAAAAAGTGGATTTTGTAGATATATCCTTGTTCGCTGGCTCCATTTAGGCCATTTTTACAGTGGTTAGCACTTACTGGGATGGGTTTCCCAGGGTGCAACCTGGACCTGGGGTACTGCTGAGCCCTCTGTCTTACCAACCTGGGCTCCCTCTCACACTGCGATGCTGTGGCAAGCTGCAAACCCTTCCAGGTACTGCACTTGTACAGACATCCACAGGCAGGGACACACCCAACTGAGTTACAGGAATGCTTTTGCCAGCCACTCATGAGCCAACAATAGAGAAGCTCCAGCCAATTCCCCCAGCTCCCCAGCCTCGGACCCCGGAGCTGTATTGCCTTGCTCTGGTCATAAGCCTGACCAGTGTATGTTTATTACCCAGTCCACCCTCCCCCCTCAATGTGGAGAGGTCAGAGGACATGCACCAGCTCTTGTTCCTGAGCAGGTTTCTCAAGTACTTCAAGCAAAACCCACTGTTTTAGGTAAAATATAAAACAGATCTAGTAACTACAGAAAGATACATTTGAAATGATTATAAGCAGTAAGTGTACAGTTCAAAGTTGGTCACCTAAGAAATAAAAGTAGAATCGCAATCTGAGTTCTATAAACTAGACAGGATTTGAATCAAGCAGTATCCCACCCTGATAGTATAGTTCATGCACAGGCTGGGATTCCTCTTTTCAGCCTGGGAGCACCTCCCCAGTTCAAAGTCTTTGTTATCCAGATGTGTTTTCAGGTGTTGAGTTGTGAGGGGAGTGCGGACAAATGATGATGTCACTTCCCCTCCTTTATAGGTTCTTCCAGCTTCCTGGAAAGATCTTTTGCTATGATGTGAGTCAAGCAGTGTCCATTGTCTATGTGCTCCCTCTGAGAAGTCTTCATTGTATACAGATTCTGTGATAGTCCTTGTTAGTGTGGATTTCCCTTAATGGACCATCAATGCTCTCTGGCTTCTCCATTGTTGTACCTGAAAGGCTGGTTGTGGATGTTTCCAACTTCACAACACATTTCAGTAACACACACAGAAATATTTCATAACTGTACATACAATGATAGCCCATACAAATGAACAGGATATCAAAGGTAAACAGGGCAAGACTTTTAAAATGATACCTCACAAGGCATACTTTGTACAAATCATATTATAATCATATCACCATGGCAAATATGGGTGTGCCAGGGTGTTGCTCTGGTGTACAGAGAGTGTCACTCTCACCAAAGCTGCTCCACTAAAGTCAATGGAACTACTTTCATGAGTAAGTGCTCACCATCGTGAGGGGTTGCACTGCCAGACTTATTATGTTCAATTCATACAAAGGAGCCTAACCTCACAACGCAGACTGAGACATCAAAACATTTCTATCTGAGAAAATCCAGGCTTTGTACCACCTCCAACTCTAAAATCCATGAAACATTAAAGGCCACATTCACTCCTGCTGTGGGCCTAGGTCCTGACACAAGGACCTCTAACACAAGCAAGTCCACCAGGGCTGCCATCTCTTCTCTGTTGCCAAAAGGGAGCCAACACAGCTTGAAGTTGGGTGGTTCTGGTCAGGCAAAGGGCTTAGCTAAACTGGCCTGGAAATGCAACCATTCAGTTTTTGTCTATACTCATATTTTTGTTCAACAAGGGTGAAATTCCCCCCCAGTACATGGCCTGAATAGACCCTGCACTACAAAAGCCTTGCAGCACTGATGGGGCAAGCAGAGCAGCCACACCAAGGAGCTTCTGCACCTCTGACAGCTTTACCGTTGACTTCAGTGGACACAGGGTTAAGCACCTCCTGAACTCAGAGTGTCAGAGAGGAACGCTGTGCCAGCTCCAGATAGCTTAACTTAAGGGGCAGGTCAGAAGGAACAATGGCCACAATAGCTGGGTTCCACCACATGCAAAGGAACAGCAGCTGCTATTTCAACCTACAGTAGCTGCTATTTCATCTCTGTAGCCTATCCGTGGGTTGGGGTGGATTCTATCCCCACAAATCCTGCTTTATTCACCCCACAAAACCCATTTAATCTGGCTTTTAGTAGGGAGGAGCAAATTTCATGCAGTGGGAGCCGGATCAGTCTTCCTATAGTGTGCCATAAGGCAAAATACAATAGGAAACTGACTTGAAAAGCAATAGATACGCAATAGCTAACTACTACCATGTATTTCCCAGAACTATGGTACTCCTCCAATCAACAAGTGTCAAAAGAACAAATTGTGTTGTGTAACAGCCATATGCTTCATGCTGATGAGTAGGTCTGCTAATGAGTCTCTTAGTAGTTTTTCTTTTTTTAAAGAATGAAGTGAATTCTATTTCCCAAATAACACAAAGACCATCATCACATGCCTTGAACAGAAAAAGGACAATGTGTTAGACTTATCTGTATGAATAGAAACAGGTAAATAGTCATCCAACCTTCTGACTTTGTAATTTAAACAGTGTAAGTCAGTAGGGAAGGGCTATAATTGGAGTTGAAGTAAGTGAGGTGAAAATTGCTAGGTGGCAGTGCCATCTGCATCTCCTTTTAATTAGGCAAGTTTATTATCTGTATTTAAAACTTTCTGTTACTCAAGTCTTTGGCTTTTTCTAGCCATCAGTTTAAAGGGATTGTCACATGTCTAGGTAGGTGTGATTACTGATCAGCAAAGGAGAGCTGTCCTTCAAAATGGTCTGGCTAACAGTTAACATGTCTGGGAGTAAGGACAAAAATATGACTAACCAAGATCATTGTCACATCTGCTTAGTGTTTCATGACAAACTCTATTAAGCATAACAGCACCATTGTTAATTCAGTTAGATCAGTGTTTTCCTTTGCTGGCCATGATGCATTTGGAAGTTCAGCAACTGTGTGCATAATGTAGCTAACAGTCCATTGCACAGAATAATAGCATCGTAAATAATAGAATAATAAAATATTGTCAGAGATCGTCAGAAATGTAGCTGAACTCTGGACTACAAGAAGAAAAAAAATCACAATGAGCATGATGGGCAATTATAACATTTATATATGACAGAATATGGGACTAGAACAGACCCATTAGGTCACATCTTTGCAGTGGAAGCAAAGGCCAATCTACCTGCAGCAGTAAGTCTTCAAATTGCTCAGAACTGACAGTCTATAAAATGGAAATTCTAAAGCTGACTTTAAACTAACTTTCAAATTAAAACAACAAAAAAATTAAAATTATGAAGCTCAGAAATGTGGAATCCCAGGACCCTACATCCTTCGGGGTCAGAGAACCTGCAAGCTCTTCACTATTCAGCATTACTGGTGAAATTCATGCCAATGCAGCGAGCCTACAGATCCCTGTGGACAGTACCACTTTAAACCATATGGGACAGATTCTTGACTGGTGTAAATTGTCATAATTCCTTTGACTGCAAAGAAGCTGGGACAATTTACACCAGCTGAAGATCTGCCCCTTAATGCAAGCTTCCTGGACTGGAGGGAAGCTTATCCTGCTGTAATAGACATCACAAACAACTCAAGTCAGAAGAATATTCTTTCCTTCCTACCTTCTGAACCTTTTATCACAGATGGGAACCGATAAATCAGCACATGCATCGCTCCTTGAAATAAAAACAGTGAGTAAAACCCAATGTCTATGGAAATCTTGTTCAAGCCTCTTGAATGCTCAGCAAGAAATAAATGTGTATTTCTCTCTCAAACAATAGTCTAGCATGGACGTGCTGATAAGAGCCCCTAGAAATAATTTCATGGGTTTTTTAATGCTGCCTTGGTGCACAGACTTATCTACAAAAAAAAAAAACACACACACACACACAACAAAGATTTTATTTCAGAGACTTCAGAAATAATGGCATAATCTTATCAATTTTCAACAAATAAAATCTAAAGCATGTAAGCCTCTGATAAAAGTATCACCTTCATTGGTGCCACAAACTGCAGATTAAGCTTTTTTTAATGCTGCGTAAATTGCTTGTGAAGCAACCTTTTATGAGATGTGATGGTTCTAACAATTTTGCAAAGGGGACAAAGAATTTGTTTTACACTGAACTGGTTTCCAAGGAAACACTGAAAAATGTAATACAATATCTCATTGCAGTACTTCAAGGACCTGCATGTGTCTGTCTCTCTCACACTTGTTTCTGTTTGTTTGTTTGTTTTGGGTTTTTTGTAGCATATAATATCTGTCTCTAACTTTCTCTTCAGAGGAAATCCACAAGGACAGAACAAGTTTTGTAATACTGCAGCACTGAATCTGAAGGACATCCTTCTCTCTGATAATCATGTGCCTGGTCTGGATAGAAAAGAAAAACTTTGAGCCACTCCAAGACTTCATTTTTAGCAGTTTGGATCCACAATCAGGAAAGCCAGGGACTGAAAGCTGTTAGAGCAAAATTTCAGCCTTAGAATGATCCTCATGGCTGATCTTTGCCATCTGTATGGGCTCAATGCTGCACCACAAGTCAATAGAAGGTAAGGGCTCGATAAGTACTGAATGCCCAATGTCAATTAGAGACCTAGTCATGTACTGTAAGGAGATCAGAATAGCAGTCTATATTCTGACCTGAGGGAAGAATTTTGCCCTTCTCCTATGTAAAATTAATGAGCCCCAGGAAAATATAAGTTATAATTCAGAAAAAGTCTGCTAATCCTCTAACCAAATAAGTACCTGACAAGTCTGAGTGCATGTTTCTTTTAATAACATTATTAATGCATTTGGATAATTATATATTTGCAATAGTTAACAGCAATACAGGGGTATTAGGTGCATTATCCAAATTAATGCTAAAAGACTTTAAATACATCAACATATCTCTCACCATGCCAGGGCCCATATATGGGTTAAAGGCCTAGAACTAGATTCATAGATATGCTCTACTGATGCTAAACCCCTGTAAATACAGGGTAAGTGGCCAGTTAAACTGATTTTATGGTTGCTTTACACTGCTGTGTTGGCACAAAGCAGCTGGACTATACTGGTTACGCTATCCCCTATACTGAAGGATATGAAAAATAACAATGTGGGATCCATTTTGTTAGTAAAAATTATGGCTGTCAATTAATTGCAGTTGACTCAAGCAATTAAAGCAAAACAAATTAACTAGATTTAATAAATAGTCATGATTAATCACAGTTTTAATCACACTGTTAAACAATAATAAAATATCAATTTAAATTTATTATAAGTATTTTTGGATTTTTTTCTACATTTTCAAATATATTGATTTCAATTAATTACAAATGTAGAATTTTTTTCACATAAGTGCACTCAAAAAGAAAACAATGTAACACTTTAGAACCTATAAGTCCACTCAGTCCTACTTCTTGTTCAGCCAATTACTAAGACAACGAAGTTTGTTTACATTTACAGGAGATCATGCTTCCTGCTTCTTATTTACAGGTCACCTGAAACTGAGAACAGGGGTTTGCATGGCACTGTTGCAGTCGATGTTGCAAAGTATTTTCAAGCCAGATATGCTAAATGTTCATATGCCCCTTCATGCTTTGACTTGTAGATTGCACTCATCTTTTTTTACAGTACAAATATTTGTAATAAAAAATAATAATATAGAGTGAGCACTGTACACTTTGTATTCTGTTATGATTTAAATCAATATATTTGAAAATGTAGAAAAATATCCACAAATATTTATAATAAATTTAAATTGGTATTTTTATTGTTTAAAAGTGCGATTAAAACTGTGATGAATCTTGATGATTTTTTAACCTCACAATTAATTATTATTATTTTAATCATTTGACAGCCCTAGTAAAAATAATATTTCACATAACCTCAAATTTGATTAATAGATTATAAGGCTAGTAGGGACCATTTGTTGTCTTCGAGTTTGACATCCTGTATAACACAGGCCACAGGACTTCCCTGAATTCCTGTTTGAACTAGAGTGTGTCTTTCAGAAAACCATCCAATCTTGATTTTAGAAGTTCCAGTGAAGGAGTATCCACCACAACTATGGATAAATTATTCCAGCTTGGCAAATCTGACAATCCACTATTTTTGATTTAGGGAGTCCTATGATGGTAGCAAGCTGTAAAGTGCATTCTAATTAATATGAATGTGATGCATTCAGTAGCGTGATACAAACCAAACATACAACTGTAAATGGAATTAAAATAATCTGCTGGTATCAGGAAAAAACACAAAATGAAGTCCTCAAATCTTAGCCGTTATTTATATCTGTGCAAAACTCATTGAAAAAACAAAAGACATGGACCAAGTTTTGCTTTCAAGTGTAAATGCTCTGGAGTAACTACTGAATTCAAGGGAGTGACACTGGAGTAAGTGCACAGTAAATGAGAGCAGAATTTGGCCCACAGTGTCCAGTTAACCTGAAGGAAATGGAAAGAATTGCTGCTGGCAGCATAATTAGGCTGCAATCCTGCAAAATATTTAAGAACATTTAATTTTAAGTACGACTTCAATTGACTTCAATAAGACTGATCCATTCTTAAAGTCAGGCAAAAACTTTAATGCTTTTCTGAACTGGGACCATAATGAACAGAACATACTAGCAAAACTAAGAACGGTGCTGTCCTCCTTATAAACCATTTTACAGCAGATTGCCATGAATCCTCAGTAATAGTCATTGCTAAAGCAAACAAACATCAAGGAATTATCTGACAGCATTAAACATGCAGAAAACAACTCTGTGCCAAAGAAAGCAAACTACTTATCTCTAAAAAAGATTCAGGCACTCAATCCTGCAGCCTTTGCTCACATAAGTAGTCCCATTAATTTTATATGGGAATATTAATTACTGTACATTACAACTACCGGATAGAGAAATAGGGTTGGGCCCAAATGGCAAAATTCTACTCATTTTACAGGCAAAATTATGGATTTTTTAAATGGTCAGTGCTTCAAATTAACCTGTAATCAGAAAAACAAGTCCTTTATGGCTTAATGAATCAAAAATAATGATTGTGCAACTGGAACTTGGTTAACAATGCTGATGATATGTGAATCTTTCCTTTTCGGTATTGGTTCTGCTGTGCTAATAGGAACAAGATGTATTAGACATATTTTAATCATTAATGTCAGCAAATAAATACGCACAGCAAGCAAGTGCTACTATTACACAGTCATCTTTTCAGAGTAGAAACTTTGAGTTCCATAGTACTTAGCATATTTCATTGGATTCCAGGAAAATTAAACAGATCTGGTATTAATCATTCACATTTATATCCCCACAAACTCAGTCCTTATTGGAATTTTTATATCTAAATGTCTTGGAACTATGCTGAATTTGTATTTGATTTGTTTAAAAGAACATTAAAAATACATTGCTGATGGAAATAATAAAAATATGTCAACACAGTTAATTCTGATTTTAAGATGAGGAATTATCTTTAGATCTAGGTAATGAGGAGGAGTTGGTAGAAATGCAGATCAGGAGAGTGACACCTGAGTTGCAGCTTGCACTGCTTTCTAAATTCAAATAGGATCCATTTACATGTTTTATATTAGCATTTCCAGAAGCAAATCTTGACCATAAACACACTTTTTGGAGGATCTTCTCTACTATTCAAAACCAGAGTGCAAAATGCATTAGGTTGAATAACAGAGCACTAAGTAGTCTCTTGGGTATTTCCTTTTAAACAAACATGATGTTTAACATAACTAATGCAACTCAATAGATTCTTCGTTCATCTTTATTTTTTTACCTTTCAATACAAATCAACAATATATAGTAGTCTATCCAAGGGTTAAACCACCGGATTTTAAAACGACGTGAGGGATGTCACACATTTTAATCCCTAGATGGTTTAAAAATACATATTTAGAGTCTATGATTAATTTATATTTAGGTAAATACAGGGCAAATAAGAGAAAGAATAAACAGTGACAGTTTATCAAATTAATGAGCAGGAGGTCCCCCAAACCACAACTATTTTACTACTACGTCATAAATAATTCAAATCTGCGGGGTAGGGTGTTGTAAGTTCTCTACTATAGTTGGCATTCTACCATACCCATAAGAACCATACCTCTATCTGTAAGAACCCTACCCATAGGAACCCTAACCCTAGCTCTAAGTACCTAACCCCCAGGAACCCTAATCCAAGGATGGGGACGATTGTGCAAAGGAGCCCTAACAGTAGCTCCAAATACCACACCCATAGGAACCCTCAACCTAGCTCCTAGTACCCAACCTGTAGGAACCCGAACCCTAGGCTGGAAGCCCTACCTACAGGAACACCAACCCTAGCTCCAAGTACTCTACCCTAACCCAAGCTCTAAATACAGACCCAGGAGAACCCTAACCCTAGCTCCAGGTACACTACCCATGAGAACCTGAACTCTAGTTCCACGTGCCCTAATCATACGAACCCTAACCCTAGCTCAGGGAGCCCTACCCATAGGAACACTAAACCTGGCCCCGAGGGCCTACCCATAGGAACCCTGGTATCATCTGACTCAAACACTAGCAAGCTATGGGGTGGTGTGAAGCAGACTCTGCTACAGCTGAAGTGTCAAAGGAAGGCTGTGATTAGCAGAGATAACAGGTTTAGATGACCTGCTGTCTCCTGCCAGAGACAATGTGATTGTGATGAGGTGGGTCCTGATGGTTTGGTCTGAAACTGCTTCTCCCAGAAGCGCTTCTCCCTAGCTCTAAGCACACTACCCATACAAACCCTAACCAGAGCTCAGGGCACCCAACGCATAGGAACCCTAACCCTAGGTCCAGGCGCCCTACCCATAGGAACCCTAACTGTAGATTGGAGTCCCATACCTATAGGAACCCTAACCCTATCTCTGAGGGCCCTGCCCACAGGAAACCTCACCCTATCTTTGAAAGCTCTACCCATATGAACACTAGTCCTACATCTGGGAGCACTAACTATAGGAACTCTAACCCTATATCGCAGAGCCATATGCACAGGAACCCTAATCCTATCTCAGAGTGCTCCACCCATTGCAACACTCACCCTATTTTGGAGCACTCTACCCATAGGAACCCTAACCCTAGCTCCAACAGCTCTACCCATTGGAACCATAACCCTAGCTCCAACAGCTCTACCCACTGGAACCATAACCCTAGCTCCAACAGCTCTACCCATTGGAACCATAACCCTAGCTCCAGGAGTCCTACCCATAGGAACTATAACCCTAGGTCTTGGAGCCCTACCCATAGAAATCCTAACCCTAGCTCCAAGTGCCCTAGCCATAGGAACCCTAACACGGGGAGTCCTACCCGTAGGAACCCTAACCCTATCTCCAAGTGCTCTACCCACAGGAAACCTAACCCTAGCTCCAGAAGCCCTACCCATAGGAACCATAACCCCAGCTCCAAGTTCCCTACCTATAGGAACCATAACCCTAGCTCCATGCGCTCTCCCCATAGAAAGCCTAACCCTAGCTCCATGCCCCATGCCCATGGAAACCCCAAGCCTAACTCCGAGTGCCCTGCTCATAGGAGCCCCAACCCTTGCTTTGGGCACCCAACCTATAGAAACCCTAACCCTAGGTCCGAGTGCACTACCCATATGTACCCTAACCACAGCTCTGGGCACCCTACCTATAGGAACCATACCTGCAGTTTCGAGCACCCTACCCATTTGAACCCTGACCCTAACTCCGGGCACTCTCTCCATAAGAGCTCTAACCATAACTCCAGGAGCCTTACCAATAGGAACCCTAAACTTATCTCTGGAAATCCTATTCATAGGAACCATAGGGCTATCTCTGGAAATCCTACCCACAGGAATCCTAACCCTAGTTCCAAGTGCCCTGCTCATAGGAACCCTAACCCATGGGTGGGGAGCCCTAGCCATAGGAACCCTAACCATAGGGCAGGGAGCCCTACCCATAGGAACCCTAACCCTAGCTCCAAGTGCCCTACCCATAGGAACCCTAACCATAGGGCAGGGAGCCCTACCCATAGGAACCCTAACCCTAGCTCCAAACACCTTACATATAGGATCCCTAACCCTAGCTCCAAGTACCTTACCCATAGAAACCCTAACCCAAGGGTGGGGAGCCAAATCCATAGGAACCATAATCCTAGGTCTGGAATCCCTATTCACAGGCACCCTAACTGTAGCTCCGAGTGTCCTACCATAGGAGCCGTAACCCTAGTTCCAAGTGCCCTACCCATAGGAACTGTAACCCTAGGGCAGGGAGCTCTATCCATAGGAACTCTAACCCTATCTCCAAGTGCCCTATCCATAGGAACCCTAACCCTGGCTCCAAAAGCCCTACCTATAGGATCCCAAAGCCTATCTTCAAGATCCTTGCCCATAGGAAGCCTAATCTTAGCTGAGGGGAGCCTACCTTAGGATCCCAAACCCCAGGTATGGGCACACTACTCACAGGAAGCCCAACCCCAGTTCCAGGTGCCCTACCCGGAGGAACCCTAACCCTAGCTCTGGGTGCCCTGCCCATAGGAACCCAAACCCTAGCTGCGGGAGCACTAGAAGCTTGGGTTTGGGTTTCAATGGTAGGGCTTTCAGCCCTAGCATTAGGGATCCTATGGGTAGGATGCCCACAGCGAGGGCTAGGGTTCGTACGGGTAGGGATCCTGGAGCTAGGATTAGGGTTCCTCTGGGTGGTGCTTGCGGAGCTAGGGTTAGGGTTTCTAAGGGTAGGGCTCCAGGAGCTAGGGTTAGGGCTCCTATGGATAGGGCACCTGGAAGTACGATTAGGGTTCCTATGGGTAGGATGCCCAGAGCAGGGGTTGGGGCTGCTATGGGCAGGGCTCCTGAAGATATGGTTGGGGTTCCTATAAGCAGGACTCCCAGAGCTGGGTTTGAGGTTCCTATGAGCAGAGTGCACGTAGCTAGGGTTAGGGTTCCTATGTGTAGTGCACTATGAGCTAGGGTCAGGGTTCCTATGGGTAGGGCACTCGGAATTAGGGTTATGGTACCTATGGGTAGGACTCCTGGAGCTAGGGTTACGGTTCAAATGGGTAGAGCTGTTGGAGCTAGGGTTAGGGTTCCTATGGGTAGAGTGCTCTGAAATAGGGTGAGTGTTGCAATGGGTAGGGCACTCCAAGATTGGATTAGAGTTCCTATGGGTAGAGAGCTCGGAACTATAAGTAGGACACTGGGGGCTAGGGTTAGGATGCCTATGGGTAGGGCTCCTGGAGCTGAGGTAAGAGTTTCTCTGGAAGGGGAGCCTAGAGCTTGGGGTTCCTATAGGTAGGGTGCTCCAAGCTAGAGTTATGATTCCTATGGGTAGGGCTCTCAGAGCTGGGGTTAGGGTTCCTATGGGTAGGCGATCCAAGTAAAGGTTAGGGTTCCCATGGGTACGGGTCCTAGAGAGAGCGTTAGGGTTCATATGGGTAGGGTTGGAGCTAGGGATAGGGTTGCTATGTATAGGGCTTCCTGCCCTAGGGTTATGGTTCCTAAGGGTAGAGTACTGAGATATACAGTTAGGGATACAATGGGTACAGGGTCCCAGATCCAGGATTAGATTTCCAATAAATAGCGTACTTGGAGCTAGGGTTTGGGTTCCTATGCATAGGGTAACTGAATGTAAGCTCAGGGTTACAATGGGAACTTATGCAGCTAATTAAAGTTCTCTCCTATAGTGCCACAACATTCACAGCAATAAAAATAAAAATAATTATAGACTCCACTCCACTTGGGCGAAACAGAGAAATCTGCAGATCCAGCTCAGACTATTTCCCCATCAGCTTGTGGTCTTGACATACTGCAGTCAGCAAAATGCTGCATTAGCATTCCAAAAAGTGCAGCTTTCTCCCAATTCCACTCGCATCCACTGAGACCAGGATTGGGCATGAGTCAGGTATAATTGGGCTTCAGTGTATTAAGTCTTTTATCACAATCATCACATCTAGTGATGATACTTTATTGTCTTGATTTAGCTTCTATTTACACATTAATCGAGGGGTTTACTTTAATTTATTTTTAAGTATTGTGTGTTGCCATTAGTGTTCATCTGAGAGGTGGAGAAAGGCTGCCTATTAAATACAATTATTATTACTAGTGCCACGTACAGTTCTTTCATTTCTGCCATTGCTACCAGCCTCTCTCCTCTTTCATTCCTTTCGCCGCTGCCATATCTCCCTATGAACTTTTCGCCAGCTTTCTCTTGCCCGACCTTGGCGTTGAAATCTCCCATTGTGACAGTGTAAGTGGACTTTTGCACGAGAGCTCTTTCAAGCTCTTGGTAGAATTCTTCCACTTCTTCGTCCTCACTTGCACTT
Source organism: Chelydra serpentina (assembly GCA_037349315.1). NCBI lineage: Eukaryota > Metazoa > Chordata > Testudines > Chelydridae > Chelydra > Chelydra serpentina. The sequence continues at coordinate 40,186,108 of JBAIAC010000042.1, forward strand.
GTGGGAGCGTAGGCCTGGATGACCTTGAAGGTAGCTTTTGACTCCATCTGAAGATGCAGCACACCGATACGTGATGATGTTAGCTGGCACGATATGACTTTCGAAGACCAATCCTTATTGACGATAAATCCGACTCTTCCAACATTTCTAGCGCCATCTCCCTTTCCGAGCCTCTCAGCACTTCCATCCTTCCAGTTGACTTCCAACTCCTTCTTTCGTCGGGTTTCGCAGACACCGAGAATATCGCATTTTATCCTTTTCTTCTCTTCCATCAGATGGTTTAAAGTTTCCTCCTTTGCCAGTGACCTACAATTGTAAGTACACACAGTGAGGGTTGTCCTTTTCCATGTTGGCCTCGCACCTGACATTTTTAGCAACCTCTTGTCGCTCAATTTCCGCTCCACCACCGTAGAACATGCATTTACTCGTGCGTTTAATTCCATCAAGGACGTCCTCAAAGGAAAAATTGGCAAGACCACACGTAAAAATATTTTCAATTCAGCAGTGCTGCCAGCCATGCGGTATGGCAGTGAAACGTGGGCACTAACAAAGAGAAAAGAGCAACGGCTGTTGGTAGCTGAAAGGGCAATGGAACGAGCTATGTTGGGAATCTCCCTTCTGGATCACATCCCAAATGAAATCACCAGAGAACGCAGCGGTGTGAAAGATATTGTTGTGGAAAGCAGACATAACAAGATGCGATGGGCAGGCCACACAGCACGGCTCACGGATAACAGGTGGACCGCAATCATTGCTGAGTGGTACCCGCGAGAACAGAAAAGACCCCCCGGTCAGCCTCCAAGAAGATGGGAAGATTACATCATTAAATGTTTCAGACGAACGTGGAGAAGAAAGGCAAGAGTGCGAGAAGAATGGCAGATGTGTTGTCATCGGTGCAGTCTTAACGACAGCTGAAGACCAATCGGTCCAGGTGATCCAGGTGATTACTAGTGCCACCTCATTTCTAATTCTCTTCTGTACTTGCTTGCTTGCTCCCAGCTAGAGAGTTCAGGAGGAGGGTCCTCCACATTGGAACTTGTCAGATAAAGTGCCAGATAGCTGGTGGCAATATATTCATTTTACACATTGCTTCTTTTCTTGTTACTTTAGATTTAAGCAGCAGGCAGTACCTGGCTTAACTGTGTCCTGTTGACCCTGAAAGAGACAGCTCCTGAATACCAGAACATCATGGATAGTCTTAAGTAGGTTCAAAATATTTTCTTCGCTCCCTTCATTCTAGGTTCTCTTTATCCCCCTGTTGTAATCCCCTGATCTTTCCCTTCCCATTCAGCAGACCTGCTACGCTAAAAAGGAGAAGAAGAAAAGCTGTAGAATGCTCGATTACAGCATATCCAAGCCCTCACCCAAGTCCACCCTACTTCCCTTGCTCATCCATGGTCAAGAACTTGAGCCTTGCACTGCCTTCACCGGTCAGAAGGACAAGTGTACTGAGGGTAATTCCAAATCATTGTCTTCTGCGCCACATAATTTTCTTATTAATTCTTATTATTATTTCTACAGAGTCCAAATGTGCTCCATGCATTACAGGGAAAGAAAAGATGAGATTCCTCCCAAAGATGTTACTTGCCTAAATAACACAAGGCAGCAAGACAATAGGAGAAGGGGTATGAGAAAGGAGAACATGAGGTTATACAGTAAGAATATGTGGTTACTTTGCTTCCCTCTGTATGTGTAACCCAAGCTTGCATGGTATGGCTCTCTGATAACCCTGTAGTTTTACTCTACATGTACAGATTTAAGAGTCTGCTACAACAGTATTGTGAAATTTAGCTCAGGCAGTAGACATTCATGCTTGTAGATTTAGAGGTGCTGGATTCAATCCCTGCTGGCGGCAACCCATCAAAAGGCATCATATTATATATCCTTTGGCATTACACACACACACACACACACACACACACACACACACTATCTATTTCTTACAAAAGCTATGTTAAAAGAACATTAAGGTTGCAAAGTCTATCACTCAAAAGTTAAGAGAGGTCAGAATTAAAGTTGCCCATGCAACTTTAATTCAGCCCCCTTGTGCTTTATGATACAGTCTTTAATTACAGAATCACATACTATTTTTCCCACAAGACCCCTGCAACATTCAGTGCATAGGGTGGATGACGCTCACTGGATGGGTAGCTATTTAATACTTTTTTACCCTCATCATTCAGTTTGTGGCTCCATTACTTATACAACACATATCATCCAAACCTGCCACTAAATGAGACATTTTGCGAGTGGGTTTCATGGTTATTAGTTGACAGCAGAGGAATGTTGTGACTCAGGAATCCTGGGTTCAATTCAAGATTCTGGAGAGGAGTGTGCTCTAGTTCTTACAGACTCCTGCCCCTAGCCTGATTCTATGTGCCCTGTCCTCTGCTCTCCCTGTCCTCCCTGCTTCTATCCACCTCTGCTACTGTCCTGTAACACACACCTGCCCTTGTCACTCCTGTCCCAGCCTGAACACCATGCCTGACTCTGTTCCTGCCTTTTGCTCCTTACGTTTCAACATTCTAGTCCAGCCGATTCCTCCTCCTTATCAACACTACCTGGGTGCCAGCCGGGAAAGCACTGGAAGCATAGGAAAAAAGTCTCCGTATTCCCAGATCAACTGCCTCCAGCTGTCAGAAAAATCAATTTCAGAAAGAGGCCAGATGAGTTTCAGGCTGGAACATGCTCAGTGAGCTCTGTGGGTGGTGGAGCATGCTCAGTGTGTATGGCATAGGCCAGGGCTTTGTGGGCATGATGCCCAAGGACTCCTTGGAGAATTTACCTCTACTGAGCATGCACAAACAGTGATTTTCAGAAGATTATATTGCAGCAAAATTTGGGTGGATTTTCACAGGGATAGCCAAAGGCACCTTCCTGACCGCAGGGTGATCCTCCTGCCAAGTATCAAAACAAGGAAGCACCAGAGATTCTCAATGACAGAGTTGTAAGAATTTTTTAACTGGGAAATGAACCTATTTCCTGGCTTTGTTCACAGAAAAGCCCAATCCTTTTTTGCTGAAACTTTCAAAAAAATTGAGCCAGAGGCAAATACCTGGCACAGGTAATTTCAATCCCAACACAATAGAGTTTGTCTAAATTATAAGTACTTGTAAACAGGTTCTTACAATGGAAATGTTAAGCAACCTTACCTATAGGTGTAGCTGTATAGACACATTACCATCAATCCAAGTGATATAATCACAATCAGAAAGCTACCATTTACCAATAGTTATTACAGAGTGGCATCTGACATACCACAGTTTCCCCCTATATTTAGAACAGGATATAACTGAAGTGTCTCAGTTGCCACTCTGTGGTAAACATTAGCAAACAGTGCTTTTTTTAATGATGAGTACTACAAGCATTCTGATTTGCAGTTCTGTGTGTGTGGAATGATTTCCCCTCTTTCATTTCATGTCTGTTTTCAACCTTGCTAGTTAATACATGCTAAAAGATGTACAGAGATTGCTTTTATCCTCCTAAGAAGTAAAGAATGGTGTAAAGCAGCCTCAGGATTGTACAGATGGGCATTAGGATTTGCTTTTTAAATCATGAGTCCACACACATGGCAGGGTGGATTTTGCAGGGCAACATGATGAACTGCTATTGTAGCTGCCATCAGTTAAAGCACATTTCTATAGGGTACAAAGGCAATGAGTGAACGATTTTGACAGCTATGTGCTGCATACACTGCTTTCCAGTGATCTTTGTAAGCATCAGCCTTCAACCTCATCCCTCTGTATTGGTTTATGCTATATTGAAACATAAATCCCTACACTATAGTGTTGGAACAAATGTTGGCTTCAATTAAAGGAGCCACTTTTTAATATATATTTTAGACAATGGGCTCTTTAAAACAAATTGAAATTTCAAAGAGAACTGAGAATATAGTGGCTGTGATATTTGCAACTATCACTTGCGTTATATTTGAGGAATAAAGACGTCACTGAAAATGCTACTTACTGGTAACATATAAAATATTTGCAGATGAGGTTTAGGGCCCTTGGCAACTTTCATGAATAGTGTAAATCTGTCAGGTATTTTGGTAAAGTACACAGTGTTTTTCTGTCCAAATCTGCAGGATGGTTTCTGGGAAGAGGCGTTGCCTTCCATAGAATGGGAGACTGAAAATCAGGATTCCTGGGTTCTATTCCAGTCACTCTTTGGTGTTAGGCAAATTACTTTAGCTCTGTATACCTCTGTTTCCTCATCTTAAAATGGGGAAATCTTAAAATCTCTATCTCAGAGAGTTGTTCTGAGGCTTAATTCATTAATGCTTGTGAAATACTTCGAGATCCTTAAGTGGAAGGCATTGTAGAAATACAAAGCAGCTTTATTATTAATAATAATGTATTCACATCGCTAAAGTGCTTTAAGAACTATGGAGAAATGTGCTATGGGAGTGCAAAGTATTAATTATTAACAATAATTCTTTCAATTTTGTGTGCTTACTCGACCTTCATTTTATCCATTGATACCAGATCTTAATACAAGATCCGTGGAAGGCCATGAACAAATTTGTATTGGCTTATTATTTTGTCTGTCTTGCTCATGGAGGTGGTGGTATGGAAAACCTCTCTAGGAAAACATACCTAATTCTGCAAACCACAAGGTAGGAGCTTTTCAGCTCATATGAAAACTCCAGCTCTTTAAGGAAAGTTGCAAACATTAAAGTTATCTGAAAGATCAAAAATGGGGGAAATTTTTTTATTTGAATAGTTAAAACACTCCTTTGGAATCCCCTCGCACATAAATGGAAAGTGAAGAAATTAAAGATTAAAGTGGGCATTAGGTCACATAAAAAAATAGGCAAGACCAAACAATAAAGAGGTCTGTGGTGGGGTTCAGGCAAGTCTGTTGCTGCTGATGGGCATTTTAAATGTACATCAACAAGCTGTCGGTCTAAGATCTAAAAATTTGGTACAAACTAATTAATTCCATCATCTAGCTATGACAGGCCTGGCGATGACAAATCAGGAAAACACTTTAATGGGTGTGATACATAAGCACAGATACACCAGACAATCAAATTTGTGGCATGTTTCTGGTACAATGATCAACTGGGAAGTTGTTAACAACGTTGGCAACTATGCTTTAAATTTAAGATAAACGGGAAAGGTTCATACTTTTTAGTTCTATTCTTCCATGTTGTCTATAGGCTTCCATGGGGGTTATTTCCATGTATTCTTCAGATTCATTTAAATATAGCTTCTATCTATTCTGCCTGAAAAGATACACTATTAATTATAAAATGGTGCTGTGTTGTCTTGCTAGCCCAGTCCACAAATGAGCATAATATATTTTGTGTTCACACCTCATTACAATGTGCTAAGAGCAATGTAACAGAACAATATTCAATAGTGATTGTTATTGTTTGTATTACAGTAGCATCCACCAGGATCAGGACCCCAAAAGGGCAAGGTCTCACCTCAAGTCAATGGTCAAACCAAGACTTGAACCCACATCTCCCGGTCTAGTGCCCTATCCACTACACCAATGGTTCCCAACAACCTGTGAACCCCTTTCACTAAAATGTCAAGTCTCGCGAACCCCCTCCTAAAAATGAATATTTCCAGGGATTTTCTCCTTTACCTGAGTATATATTATAAAAGCAGTGCTCTTGGAAATATAAAATTTGTTTTTATGACATGCTTATTACACACTATTTATTATTAATTATTATTTATCACTACAGTATTTTTATTACATTATCACTTTGAATAAGCCTGTTATAAGACAAGGCTTCTAGGTTTCATCAAGGAATATCAGATGTGAAACAGCATGAAGGTATTTAAGAAGCCAACTCAAAGAGTTCTTCCTACACAAGCCTTCAGGTCTTGAGCAGTCCAGGCAAACAACGCACGCTACAACAAAGCTTAAACTTGTTCTTCATAATAATTTTAAAAACAATACTAGCTGCCTATTTAATTTTAAGAATAGCAAAAAATATCCACCTCCCTTTCCATTTCTTATAAGGAGTCTTGAAGTTTAAATCTCCTCAGTGTGATAGGTATGCTTGCTTTGATCTACTTAGCTCTTGGAAGACCAGGGACTCCAGGCTGCTGGCCCCGTGCTGCCCGGGGTGCCTAGGGACAGTTCTGTCCGCCATTAGGGAATTTTTTCCCCGAGAACCCCCTGTAACATTTCACAAACCCCAGTTTGGGAACCACTGAACTAGACCATGTTGCTGCTCCACTTGTAACAGTTTAGGGCATTTGACCTTGTTGCAGACCAAGCACTGTCAAAATGCTAAGCCAACTTTGAATAAGATTTCATTTAACATAGTTCAATGGTACACAAAACCCACTGGTAGCTTTTAGCTACTAGTAAGACAACAATCCAAGCTTATCTTGCAAAAAGGAGGGTTAGAAATTTTATTTTAAATGAAAGCTTTGAAACTGCAGAACCCAAGAAAAAGACAATGAAAATCTGTGGGAAGACTTTGGGAATTCATGACTTTTCTGTCTCCCCATGTGCCTACTGTGCCAGGCCATGGCCTTTTAAAGAATATCTGATTTACAGAAGGGATAGCTATTAACAAGAAAGTCTCATTTAAAAGAGAAAATAGGGCCCTACGCTTCTCACAGCATTCAAAAACAAACAAACAAAAACCAAAAGCACCATTGAACACGAACTAGGCTATGGCAAGGCTATGGCAAGTCTACAGGTAGGAAATAGAGCGCGGCAGTAAAGATTCAGCTCCAAATTGGATGTGTGGGGGAGCAGGAGAGAAGAGGAGCACTAAACCCAGTGCTCTCTCTCAGCCTCTACCCAGCAGGATTGCCTCAGCAACAGTTACCGCTCTGCTGCATGGTGGATATAGAAACGAGGCAGCTGGAAATGCCAACACTAGGCAGACACAGCTCAGTAACTTAAGTAAGCAGTTGAACTTGGCTTCCAGGCAGACAGACAGTGTTCTGATAATTCTCTAAAGATCTGCAGATACTGCTAATAATTTAATATACATTTTAAAATTTTCATTGCACATCCACATTGTGTTGTGTTGTTTGGTGCCCTAGCTCTGCTCTCACTAAACCCCTTACACGGGTAATGCACTTCTTTAGCCCTCGTGTTTAAGTTGCACATAATAAATGTTCTATACTTATTACCATCCATCTCCTGTAAAGCCCCCAGCAAGGTATGTTGAACCTACAAAACGGAACAATGAGCATCCAGCTAAAAGGGCTAAGAGAACATAAAAAGTTACTGTCTCAAGGGAGCAAAATTATTCATGTTATCCTCTTTCCAAAACAAACTGCCCCCCCTCAAAAAAAACCCAACAAGCCCAAACCCCACAACAACAATAACAACAAACTAGAGGCATCAGTTAGAAGTGATTCTAGACAGCTTTAATGTACAGGTTAACCCTGGCCTTAGATTTTTCACATAAACATAAGATAATAAACTACACGGCTACATATACACCCTCCTTTCTACATCAGTCACTTATGCCTTCTTCCGCAGAATATTAACATTACATGGCTCTGAAATGAGACAAGTGTGACATCCTTTAAGGAAGCACTAAGATATACTGCCAAACATCAGGCACACAATAAAACTTGGATCATTAAAAGAATCCATTAGGGGAACAGCATTCAAATAGGGTAGGGGAAGTGCTGTGTGAACACGGACAGTAAAGGAATCCGAAAGAACGGGTAGTACGGATCCCTATACCAGTTACTGTTAAAGACAAACTTCTTCTTTGAAATCCTATTGCATTCATTCTGCATACCAAAGCAAACTGTCATTCTCAGCCCTTTCTCAAAACAGAAAAAAATTGTTCTCACTTGTTTTCAAACTGACAGTATTTTTATTTATCATTAACTTCTTGTAATTGTGTAAAACTAATAAACTGGCAATAAACATGATTGTAGGGATCCATATGTTGGATTGCTCATTATACCCAACTAAATAATACCTAAAATATTTTAAAACTATGATGGATCACTTTTCCAGGATTACTCACAAGATCACAGTCCACTTTGTAATGTAGATTCAATCATACGGCTTTCTCAAGTGCATTTCACACATAAAAAGGCTTTTATTTGCTTATTCTCTTTTCAAATGATTGTGTTGTTTATAACAGGAGGAACAAGGGGAATATTATTAATGAATTATATTTTTTAAAATTGGGATTGCAGTAACCCTTAAAGGTCACATCCAGGATAGAGTCAATAGTACTAAGTATGATATAAATATGACAGCATTTAAAAGAAAAAGGTCAGATGATACACATATGATCAGCATACTGGGCCAATTACATTGAGATCAGTTGGTGTTTGCCTGGGTAAAGATTAAATAAGAATCAAGTAAGGCTCACAGGAGTTATTCCATTTTCTTCACAGATTCACAAATCCTTTCAAATCCTCTGGAAAAAAGGATCTGGAAGTAAACATAGAGGATTGAAAATTTCTTGAGATTGGATAGCAGAGGAAGATTTCTTTATACCTCTTATACTCTATGCAGAATTGCAGAGAGTGGCTGTCCTACACTGCCTAACTTTTTTGTTCATTGGTTTGAGCCAACCTACCAAATTACTGCCATCAGGGACCACCTGAAAACCATGAATTAGTTTACTTTGGTATCCTGGTATATTATGGGACCAGTTGTCCCTTATATTGGAAATTAGATGAATCCAGGGTTTGAGTGTTTGGAATTTTAGGGATGAGGGGAAAATAATTGGCAGCTCTCAAGCACTAGCTGCTCTTCCCCCATTAAATAGCGGGTATGGATCAGGATAACCAGTGACATCATAGTCTCTCATAAAATAGCAATAATTCATGCTAAAATGATGTCTTTCACAGAATACAAGATCAGGCGACAGCAGTAAATTGGGATGCCAGTGCACAGCAGGCAATTCAATTGATAAGCGAAGGACCCACAAGGTCGTGTAAAAGGGTCCAAAGTCCCTTTAACCATGCAAAGCCTTTCTGGAAAAATTCCTATTACAGAAGCAACTATTCTCTGTTTAGCATAGCTATATCTGTACTTAATTATTCTGAAAGCAAGTTCTCTGCACTAGGGCAATGCTGTTAATGGATGTTGTACTCACTGTGCTTTTCCCTTTCCCCCTTACATTCCCAGGGATTGGAAGGAGAAAGAGACAGAGGACATAAGAATCTACATCTATACTCCCCAAAATGAAAACCTGTGGAGTATTCAATGCAAAAGAATTAATTGTTGGCCTGCTTTCTTGTAAACTGATCTCTGATTTAGAGACATGCTTCTTCCCTGCCACACCCAACCTGGACTAGAACAAAGGAATAAAGCTGTCACTGGAAGCAAGTACCTTTGTGTTTGGGGGGAGTGGGGAAATATGTCCAATCATTCCTTAGCTATAAACATTACAAAACCCCACCGTTCAGAATAGCTCATCTTCTAAGATGATCCTCCTGTAGCTCTGCAAATCCACTGTTAGATTGCAAATCAGGTGAGGTAAATGAAGGGGACACAACAATAACAGCTATAGCTATGAAGTAGGCAAGTACTTTATCTTGTTTTGAAGCAGCCTCCATCCTACTGAAAAGGACTAAACTGAGGACAGGCCGCTGAGGAAATATCCAGAACATAAGCAGCTGCGGTGCTCAAAGCCAAATGCAACTAATTATCCCTGGCACAACTCAGCATATCCGCAACACTCCCATCCCATCGGAGACTGAAAGGACAATGGAGCAAAGAGAATCCAATAACTTGGGTTTGCTGTAGTCAAACCAGTTATTGGGCTCAATGCAGGGGTGACTGGATTAAATTCTCAGGCCTGTGTTATATAGGACATCAGACCAGACGATCTAATGGTCTCTTCTGGCCTTAAAATCAATGTATCTATGAGGCCTTCCACACACACTCTAAAAGATTATTTAGAAGATGGAGGACTAGGTGGCTCCAGGCTAGAGCTGAAGAAAACATTTGGTCTAAAAATCTTTTTTCAATAAAAAATACCTTTTCAGTAGGATTAGACATGTTCACAGACATTTTTCAAAAAAAATTTCAAAACATTTAAAAGAAAATTCTTTCATTTCAATGGGGAAATAACACTTTTTCCAATGAAAAAAAGATGGAAACATTAGTTTTCTCTCTCCAAATGAAACTTTTCACAATACTTCAAAAATCATCAAAAAAACAAAATTTTCACAAAAGTTTTTGAATAAAATGAAAAACTTTATTTCTTTCAAAATTTCAGTGAAACACCTTTTTTTGACCAGCTCCCTACTCCAGGCAAGTACCTTGAATAATTACGTAACCCACATTTGTTAGACCAAAAGCTATGCAGTAGAGATGCTCATCTTTTTTGTAAATCAACTACCCTTTATTCAATATTAAAGACACCAGAAAAAATGCAAGTGTCTTGTCAAAAACAGCATGTGGCTGCCTTAATTTTTTAAAACACATTTGACATGGCCTCAAGTAGCCTGAATTCATATGCATATGCAAATGTGGTAATATAGATATTCTGACTCTTGCCTTTCTCCATTCAGAATATGTAGGATATACATACAGACCTGCAAAACTTTGCTTAAGTGGAAGTGACAAAAAACTGCTTTCTACTAACTATTCTGAATTATTGCTCTTCCCTCTGCAATTAACACAGATTTGAAAATCAAGAAAGCCTACATTTGTCTCAGAGGCATGAAATGGTTACGTTGAAGGTGTCTCCTCACTGCTTCAGCAGTAAGCTTGCAACTTCTCCCTCCCTGTAGCATTTGAGTATTTCTACTCAATTGTCCCATGGTTGGGATGTAGTATTCATCTTTCAAGGAGATCTGTCCTCCTAAGAGCTTGGGGGAAAGGATATTAAACAGCAGACCTCTCTGAATGAGATGGTGATGTGCTGGTTAAAAAAGGAAGTCTTTGGGGAAAAAAAGTTTCTAGTCTAAGGTATATCGGGTTTTTTCTGCCTCTTCAAGGATGTCCTTCTCTCTCACACTCGGCTCGAGATATCTTCACCGATTTCTAATATTATCCAACCACACGATGTAGAATGATGTGCTTTGACTGCTGGTGAGTCATGCAGCTTGGCAAAGGCCCAGTGACACCATGTGGTTCTGATTCTCTGTGGCCTAAAGGAAAAAGCTGCTAACTGGAAAAGATTTTTCTGGAGCATAAGATGCTTTATAAAGATTAAAGAATACATTTACATGCCTCATTGACTCTCAGTATCTTTTCAAATCTCATCTGAAAGCGTATCTTTTTTCGTCTTCAGCTATGCCTCTTAATTTCCCACTCCCTCGGATATTATTTATTATTTCACCCTGCAGCTGTATTATTCAACTGTAAAGAAATATGAGATGCAGTTTGAATGAAAGAAGCTATACACAAAGTCATATTGTATATATTACTCTAAGACATTATGTTAAAAATGATCATGTAATCTGTGCATCAAATTGTACTGTATAGTTTCTTACTTGAAATTGCTTTTAGTTCTTGTGGTCTTGGTCTCTGAAGCTACTGTAGAAGACGTCGGGTTGAAGAGAATTTCTGGAGGAGGTACAAAAGGATGCAGTTAGGCCCAAGTACAAAGAGCACTGAACTCAGACTTCAGGTAAGAGTGGTAGTGGGTAGTTTCTGGATTTTACAGTGTGAATACAACCACAGGGCAACATTTTGCCACACTTGCTCCTATTGAGCAGTAATTAACTCCCAACTATTCAAGCAGTAAGGTACCACTCAGTGTGACAAGGAGTGGCAGAATTAGGCCCACTGTAGCTATGTCAAACAAATATTAAGGCGAACAAGCACATTTTTATCAGAGAAGAGCTGTGCAGTTTTTAGGGTGACCAGATGTCCCAGTTTTATAAGGACAGTCGTGATTTTGGGGTCTTTTTCTTACATAGGTTCCTATTACCCACCCCGCCCCACCCCTGTCCCAATTTTTCACACTTGCTGTCTGGTCACCCTATCAGTTTTGCACATGTGATACATTTTTCCTTGTATCACAATATGTATGCACTGAGTTCATGTTACACATGAACAGTAATTCTAAAATTTATAAGAAAGATATGAAAATACTCATATAAACATAACTGAACACTATGGGCCAGATTCTGGCACCCTTACAGTACTTTACTCCATGAGTAGCCCTTTGATTTCAAGTCTGTCCATCTGAGGTAATTATATAACCTCCGTCACTAATATCTGGGTAGCTCACAATCTTCACAACAGCCTTGTGGGTCTATTATCCCCATTTTACCCAGATGGGGAACAGAGGCCTGGAGAGACTAAACATGGTGCCACACAGAAGACTGGGGCAGAGCAAGAAATCCCAAATCCCAAGCTAGCACCATAACCATGAGATGATCTGCCCTGTCCACTCAAGAACCCTCCAAAGTCTATGGGGCTATACATGAAGTAGGGGACTATTCACCATGAGTAAAAGTGGCAGAATCTGGCCCTACATGATTATTACTACACAGGGGCCAGATCTTCAGTTGTTATAAATCCACTGACTTCAGTGGAGCTATGTCATTTTAAACAAACTGAGGATCTGGATAAAGTATCTATTTCATATGCTTCCCATAGCCCTTGTAACAAAACACTTGGAAATGTATTGTAGGAAACAAATCCGCATTGGGAGCAAGTTCAATTAGATTACCCAAGAGTTCTTTCTGTCTTTGTGATGGCTACAGTCTCTCATAAATGCAGTAATATATACCAGTAAGTCCTTTTTGCATACCTGTGCATTTCTCTGAAGAACAGAAATATTTTGCAATTAACTTTTATTGCCACTATTTCCCATGTTATTCAGTTACATTAGGCATCTTAATTACTTATTTACAATGTGTTAGTGATGCCATGCCGTGTACCCGGCTTACTCAAGGACTGATGGCAGTTGGGCTTTCTTATACATTTGTTTTCTTTTCAGCATCTGTCTTCAGTAGGCCTGTCCTACAAGCCTCTTGTTCAGCAAAGTTTTTAAGCATCTGGGTAACTTTAAGCACCTTTCTTAATTGGGGCCTAAATGAGGCTGTAATATTTGGTCACTTTCTGTGCTAATCACCCTTTCTGTATTTTCCTGCCAAAGGTTTTCTCCTCTTGGAAGCAGAGGAAACAGTATGTGGTCTCTCATTCACCCCACTGGTGTGGCTATACTAACAGCAGATGTGGAAACAACAGCAAGTCACCCAGCAGAAATATCAGCATCAGCAGAGAAAGTTGCTGATATGGCTGTAGTAGCGGCGAGAGGTTGAGGGAATCTCCACAAGGAATCCTTATTTATGGGACAATGTTTATAAAGCAAACAGATTCTGGTGCCATCATGCCTTAGGACCATAATTTAACAGAACTGAACACCTGTTCATCTTACCCATCTGGAGTTACACCTGTACTTAGGACTTTCCCGGCGTTACTTAATACACTGTACCCTTCGTATTTCTTTTGGAACCAGTATTGTCAGTTTACACAATCAGATGAATTGTGTAAACTGATTTAGCAAACATTGTGTTAGGTGATGCAAACCAAATATTTTATTAGGATATATTAATTTAAGGTTAAATGATCTGACTATATCTCTTCCAAAATACAGGCCTGACCCGACTCCCACTTACTACAATGGGAGTTTTGCCATTGACTTCAATGAGGACAGAATTGATCCCTAAGATCCCCGTCTTTCAAGTGGATCCACAGAGCAGGCCCTCTTTCTCATTGAGCTGCTCAGGGGTGTAGTGAACTGCATGGAAATTGGAGGGAGGAGCACAGATTGCCGAGGGAATAGTTTAGAGAAGGCACCAGCAGCTCAGTCTCTATGTACATGGCTAGAATGACAGCTGCAGTTCCAGCATCTCTGTAAACCTCAGAATACAACCAGTTTAGTTTCACAAGCATGGAGACCGCTCATGTCATTACCCAGCACGGTAAGAGAGTGTGATTAAGAGGCAAACACAGCAGCACCTAGAAGCAGAGCAAACAGGTTGTATGGAGGGACTCAAACCAAGAGGAATGCTGGATTTCCAGACAAAAAAAACATTGCACAAGCATGGAAGTAGAAGCAAGGACTATATCTATAAACAGAACTGAACACGGGGGGGGGGGGGATAAAGATGTGAAAATGAAGGTAAGGTTTTTCCACTATTGCATTGGGTGTGTGGGAGAGGACAAGTAATGAGTGAGACACTATTGCCAAGAATAACACCCGATAAAGATGTCTGATGACTACTGTGATCACAGACACAGTGAGACACTTGCGAGATACTGGTTTTTACCTGGGACTGAGAAGCAGAAAAGGAAATAGATATGTTACAGAATTGTGAACTCTGGCATCCATATGTAATTTTGAAGACATTACAGATTCCCTAACTAGAGACAGGATCATTTGTTGCTACGTGACTCCAGTTTACAGAGAGACTGTTGAGAGAAGCAGATCTAACCTGATAGAAATGGCTCCAAATATCAAGGGCATCTGGACTGTCCAGGGAAAGGAGCAAAACAATAACAGCCTCTAGTGCAAAACAAATACACGGGCTCAACCTAAAGCAACCCAGGAAGTAGGACAGAGCCAGGCCAACACAGAATGCAGACTGGAAAGCAACAGAAAAGACAGAAAGAAAATGCCCCCTGGGCAACTGGGCAAGGAGTCTGGGAGACAAAACCTCTTCATGTCCCAATGCTGCACCTACGACAGGAAGAAAAAAGCAGCCGTACCTGCAGAGACTGGGAATGTAGAGACTTACAAGGAAGAGGAGGATAGCGGCAGTGTGACTTCAGCAGATCCAAAGACTCTCAATATATGAACATTATAGAAGAAGGCTGCTAGCCATTCAAATGCCGTATTTGAAACTATGATATTAGTTCCGTGACCAATTTGACTTCAGCTGGATTATAGACAGCTGTCATGAATCACAGCAACACTGATAAACAGCAATATTCAATTTCAGAAATGTGACCAGTTGCTGGTGACATACAGTAAAACTTCTGCGGCCAGTGGGCAAATGCAGGCTGCTGATCAGAAACCCACAAAACTCTAGGAGTTGATATTAGCTGACACACTGGAGTCCCACTCCCTGCTAGGCAGCAGGACAGAGTAAACCTTGGTTTTGATCATAGCACAGAACCAGCATATTCTCAATGCGGGAGAGGAGGGAGAACAGACACCTTGGCCCTGACCAGCATTCTAACAGAATATAAGGACATATTTTAAGGCGATGGACATCTATAGGGCGAACCAAATTTAGAAACGGACCCCCAACATGCCGTCTGTGAAAATATTGAGACACAGAGTACCCTTAGCCCTGGGGGAGCTGTTGAAGAAGGAACTGGCAAGCCTGCAAAGAGAAGGCATCATTACACCTGTGGAAACTAGCACAGAGTGGATCAGCAGACTAGTAATTGTGAGAAAACCTTTGGGTAAACTGAGGATATGCATTGATCCAAAACCACTGCACTGAGCATTGACAAGAAGTCGGTACCCTTTACCAACGGTTGAGGACATACTACATGATTTATCAAGAGAAAAAATGTTCACTGTTTGGGATGTCAAGAATGGATTTTGGCATGTTGAGCTAGATGAGCAATCCAGCCTCCTGACAATCTTTGTGATAGGTGCTGATTCCGTGGGTGCTGCAGGGCTGGAGCATCCATGGAAAAAAATTAATGGGTGCTTTGCACCCACCGGCAGCCAACTCCTCCCATTACCCCCCAGTGCCTCCTGCCCACCAGCAGCCCCACTGATCAACTCCTCCCTCTTCCTCCCAGCACCTTCTGCCCACCACAATCAGCTGTTCTGTGGCAGGAGGCGCTGGGGGAGGGGTAGGAGTGGGGACGGGGTGCTCTCGGGGGAGGGGATGGAAAGAGGCGGGGTGGGTGTTTGGGGAAGGGAAGGGGTGGAGTGGGGGCAGTAAGAGGAGGGGTGGGGATGGGGTGGGAGTGGGTCCTGAGGTGGAGGGGGGATTGAGCACCCCCAGAGCAAGGAGGAAGCCGGTGCCTGTGATCTCTGCCACACTTTTTGGCAGGTACTACTGGATCCAAATGCCTATTGGCATCAGCCTGGCTCCAAAGGTGTTCCAGTGTAACCTGAACCAGGCACTCCCAAACAGACATCGACATTGTAGCTGATGACATTCTTAATGTAGGGGTAGGAGAGATCAAGGAAGAGGCAATTCAGGGCCAGGATACCAAGCTGTGACAACTCCTGAACAGGAGCCAGATATGGATTATTATTAGGCTGAATGCAACAAGCTGAAGCTGAGGAGAACTGAGGTTCCTATCTCAGACATCTAACCTCTGAGGGATGTCACGTGGACCCTGAGAAACTGAGAGCCATTAAGGAAATGCCCAGACCAAAGGATGTGAAGGGAATCCACAGCTGTATAAGGAAGAATGGCCAAGACTCTTTCCAGAGTCTGAAAACACCTATCAGAAGCCTGTGAACCCTGGAGACAGTTAGCTCTCCACGATACAGTATGGGAATGGTCAGAGACCCAAAAACAGACATTTGGAAAAGAGTAAAGAAAATCATAAGTGAAGCACCAGACTTAAAATACTACAGCCTGCAGGGCAGCTAGAGCTACAGTGTGATGCCTCCGGAGGAGGTCTCGGAGGAGCATTCATGCAAAGCCAGCATCCCATAGCAATTGTTACTAGTGCTCTGACAGACACAGACGGGGGATATGCGCAGCCAGAAAAATTGCTCCTGGCTGTGCTCTTTGGAATGGAGCGATTCCATCAGTTCACCTTTGGGCAGGAGATGGACGTACAGCCAGATCACAAGCCATTAGAAAGCATCATGAAGGAGTTGCTGCTGAGTGTACACACGTGACTGCAATGCCAGTTATTGGGATTCCAGTGCTATGATCGGAGGATAAATTACTGCTAAGAAAAGTCACTATTGATGGCAGATACACTGAATAGTGCATATATTCCAGAGTACAACACAGATGGTTCTGTGGGACAGGGGACAGGCTCTGGGAGGGAGTTTGAGTGGTGGATGCAGAGTGCAGGTTTGGAGCTGGGGGAGGGGGTGGAAGTGGAGGAGAGGGTGGGGGTGCAGGCTCTGCACTGGGGCAGGAGGTGGGGGTAGAGGAGGGGGTGAGGGGTGCAAGCTCTGGGAGGGAATGCAGGGGTTGGGGTGCAGGAGGAAATGTGGGGGCCGGAGACTGTGTGTGGGGAGGGGTGTGGGTGCAGGTTCTTGAAGTGGATGGGGGGTTCGGTGCTTACCTGGGGCACTCCTTCTTGCAGCGGCTCCTAGGCGGGCAGGTCGGGGGGTCTCCATGCACTGCTGTCCCCAGGCACCACCCCCACAGCTTCCCATAGGCTGCAGGGGCGTTCAGGGCAGAGGCAGCGTGCAGCGGCACAGCCCCCCACCCCCCCACACAGGCTGCAAGGACGTGCCAGCAGCCACGTGGAACAAGCGCGCAGGAAGCTGCTCAGCCTCGCTGCGCTGCCGGGTGCTGGCGGGAGCTCCCGGGCTGTTTTAAATCTGCTGGGGGCTGCAGGCAGGGCTGGGGGATGCGGGAGGGGGGGTAGGCTGGAAACTTTTCTGGAGCCGGGCCCCTGGGCCAGGAATATTCCTGGTGCCCAGACACCACGGGCCCATAGAACTTGTCGCCCATGCAGGGCAACACCAGCAAACTCCCAGTCCCAGACTTTCCCCCCAGAAATGTGTGTCTTGTACTGCCCAGCACCCTCCTCGACAATATAAGCTCATATAAAGTCCATCACTTATTGATAGAAAATAGGCACAAATCTAGTTCTCCCAAATGGATTTCCCCAAACAAACACACTGGTTTAGATAAAACAACTAAACAAGTTTCTTAACTACAAAAAGATAGATTTTAAGCGACTACAAGTAATGAGGCATATACAAGTCAGAATTAGTTACAAGGAAATAAAAGGTAACACAACTAACACAAAGGAAAGGTCTCTCTCTCTCCACATGTTCCAGCAGTCTTATTGGCTAAACCTCTTTCAGTCAGGATCTCTCCCTTTGTCCAATGTTGCTTCTTTTGTTCTTCAGGGGGCTGATGATGTCGTGGGTAGAGAGCAAGGGAGAGATGATTTGGGGGCATCTGCCCTCTCCTCTTATAGCCCTTTAATTGTGCACAAGAACCATCTCCAGCTGATGTTCAGGAGACAAAGTCTGTGTGGTCAGGAATCTTAAGCTACTGCTTTGTCAAAATGAAGATTTTTTTGCTCACATCCTCTCTCCTGCAACT
This sequence comes from Chelydra serpentina, assembly GCA_037349315.1. Classification (NCBI taxonomy): domain Eukaryota; kingdom Metazoa; phylum Chordata; order Testudines; family Chelydridae; genus Chelydra; species Chelydra serpentina. The sequence goes on from JBAIAC010000042.1 coordinate 40,204,254, forward strand.
TAATCAGCTAATGGTCCATTTGATCTCATTTACACCAGGCGGGGGCATTGGCTAGCCTTTTGTCTCTGGGGAACTTGTTTGTGACTGCCCTTGGGAACATGTTGGAACATGTTTTGGCAATATTATACTGTGGAATCTTATATCTTTACACACAATGTTGCTAAACATATTTTACCAGGACAATAATGATCAGCAGATTATGAGTTTTCAAATGATACCTTACATAGTATGCTTGATACAAAATGTAACATAGTCTTGTAGAAGGGGTAAACACAGGGGTACAGACTGTCAGACATTCACAGGCACTAGCCCAGCATGGGACTGATGGCCTGGAAAACCATGAGGGTATAGCTTGCTGCAGCCCAGCAGAAGAACGATAGACATAACACAGAAGTAGTTGAGAGAACACCAAGATAAGCAGGCAGCCTATTAGAAAAGGAAGCCAAGAACCCAAGGCAACTACACAGGTGAGCCAGTCTAAACACCGAATAACCACACAAAGCGATGGCAAAAGGTAACAGTCCAAACTGCAGTGGAACATAGGTCATATGAGGTAGCTACAGACTCAGGTCAGAGGTAGAAATGACACCAAAGAACAGTGGAGAAGCAGCAGACAGCCAGCACACCCAGACATACAGGGCCAAGGAGCAGGAGGACATAGAAAGAGCTTCACCTATCAGCTGGCCAGATACAGGAAAGTCAGAAGAAATGAGGTACATGAGCAAGGCAGAGGCCCACTCAATGGAATGAAGGCAGCAACAAGGTGGCAGCAAGTCCCCCACCAACAGCAATAACACAAACAAAAACTGGCAGGCTATGAGGCCTAACAAGCTGCAATGGTATGGTGGTAAACACTCTGGTCCTAATGCCAGCTATGTACTAGTAACATCTGGCCCCAGCAACTCAGCAAATGCTAGCACAAAAGGTAATAACAACAAAACTGTTAAAAGGAAAGATATAGCAACCTGCATGAAACTTGAAGGGAGGAGCATAGGTTGTGGGAGAGAAGAGTTTGGAGGTCTGTATGCATATAGCTAGAATGCTAGCTGCAGTTGCATCATCTCTTTACATATTTCTCTTAATAAAAAGCCAGTTTAGTTTTACAAATATGAAATCCTTTAACATGATTTGCCTAGCACACAATACATGAAACAAGGGACACTGAGCTTTTTGTGATGTGTGTGTTAAGTTCTCTAAAATAACTATATGTGCTAAATGGAAAAATGTAAAGCAAGGACTCTGAGGTTAACACCTACGCAGAGCTGGAGATGTGAAGACATTCTGGAAACATTAGTACTAAATTTAACATAAATCTACAGAAACTACTATTATTTCATTATACATTTTTACACAGTGATGAGGTTTTGATTGGTGAAAGAACTAATTTGAGATTTATTCAAATCTTGTGTACACAGTAAAACCCTATCAAATTAAGACCTGCCAAAAGAATAACACATTAAAATGAGGAAACACCCTCCCCGCTTTGCAGCTATGTGTGCCAACCTGCACGTAAGCATAAAGCAAAACCTTTTAAAATCCCATATATTGTAGATGCTGAAAATAAATCCATGCAAGTGAACATAATTGCATGCCCCAACAGTAAAATATAACTATCAGCTTAGTTATAAAAATAAATATCAACTGAGCTTTAATTTATACTGATGCCAAAGAAAATTCTAATTTGACAAATGCCTGCTACAATGTACTTAAAAGGTCTCCAATTTAACATGCACTGGAGAGGTGTGGAAAATTCAGAGCAAACTGACATGTTCGATTTATTCTTCAAAGAGCTCTGGAGCTCTGTCAACTTATCACAATTAATTCCAAAAGCAAAAAGAGCTTAATAGTGTTTCTGTGGTGGAAGAACTGGTTAATATCTCTGACTAGAGAATGTTTAAGATAAATGTTTGGAGGTATTTTAGTTTCATTTCTTTATTGTGACAGAGCAGCAGAGCTCACCACCACAAGATGACTATTCTATGGGGTTTTTTAAACCATCAGCAAATTGAAGAAGATATTACAAAGGTTTTTCTCCTCCTCACTGTAAATTGTGGCAGCTTAAGGAAACTAGGAGTTGTTCCTCCAGGAGCTTTGGGCATACTCCACCACACCAGCAGGCTCAAACACTCAAACCTGAACCTGCTCATGCTGCACAAAACACTCTTGGATTTTTGAACAATTTAGACAAAAGATGTAGGTAGTAAGTAGCTTTCTCATTTAATTATTCAATGTCAGCCTTATCGCTACCAGAAATTGGGGCAGATCTCAGAAATCTTGGCCAGGTGGGAATCAGGGTTGGTAGCGATAGGAATATCCAAATAGAGGAACTGGCCCAAAGAAGTTGCACATATTTGCATTTTACAAATTGCCTGCATCCTTTGGGGTAGAAAACATACTGGATGTGTAACATAAAGCAGTCAGTAGCTTTAATTTGCCTGACTGGCACTCAGACAGGAAATCACTGCAGACCTCACTGACCTTGGCAATATTACAGGGATTTTTTTTCAAATAGGAATGAGCCCCTCCTGAACAATTTCTCCAATATATTCAATCTCAACAGGCCTTTCTTTCAAATTAGCCAAGCAGGTCTTCTCTGCCCACTCCTTTTGCTTCAAGAGAAACTTTCCTTGCAATCTCTACATTGTGGTCATAGCAGAGAAAGTTTCTCAGTTCATTAATATTTGTTTGGGTTCATCTTAGAATAGCTTGGGGGCAGAGATGAAGTACAGGAGCTAGATTTTGCCTTTGTTAACACTCCAGTCTAACAAAGGCACCTGTGCAGAGGTTTGATATCGATTTACCTTCATCCTCTCACACAAAAATCCATATTATTATTTTGTCACGGAGATGATAAGGAGACTGTGCTTTTTGAGAAATCAAAGGTGGCAGGCTCTACCCAACTTAACTGCACTGAGAAATTTCTAGTCCTCCACCTCTCCCATAAGTGCAAATTATTCCAATACATTATGCACTGTTGGGGCTGCTTCTTGATGACAGAACAACAATTAACATGATTCCAGATGGCTAGATGGTGCGATGGGCTACCTCTCTGCGTGCCTGTGTACACAGAGGGGCAAGACTGTTTTTTAAGCCACTATCCGCATTATAAGGCCTTGAAGAGGGGCCACTCCCCCAGGCACAATTCTTGAAGCAAGCATAATGAGTCTAGTTCTGCTTTAAAATGTTAACGTTGTTGTAACTACAAGCAGAAATAGCCCCAATGACTCTAGCAATGCCCCACAGACTGCAGTGGTTCCTGTCACACACTTCTACAAATGCACTCCTCACATCTCAGCCCACCTGTGAAAATTTGCACACGTTCCATTTACAGTTGGTATTACCACTATTCCAGATTTATCAACACAAAGCAGGAGGTTAATCTTTCCATTAGTTAAATGGATACTAGTAAATAAAATAAAGATAAATATGAATAAGTACTTAGGATGATCATTTTTGTTACTAGCTGTATTTGTTGCTAAGTAAGCTGATTTTAGTGTTCCAGAAAGAGCACTAGAACTGAATTCTCTCTGCTCAGAACAAGTACCACTGAGTTTGGCAGAACAATTTCCTCATCTTGTTTTGCCAATATTTCCAAAATCATGCTTTGCAGGGACACCATGCAGAGCAGAAGAATCCAGCAGTTCCCACCTCAGCGCTCAGTCAGTCTTTGGCCTCTCCTGAAATTGCCAAACAACTGAAGATATTGTTTGGGATGTGGTCACCTGTCAACTTGGGCATGGACTAAGACCACCAACTCATTTCATTTAAATGGTAATGATTGCTAGTCACTACTAACCTAGGCTGAAATGAAACCAATGGCACATATTGTTCGCTTGAGACCATCCATTCACATTGTCAGCCATAAAGATACTTTCAGTATCTGCAGTTGTGAAATGTTTGGAACACATTGGAAAGCTGCCTTTTGTAATGTTATTGTTCACTGATTTCTAAGACCCCTCAGTCTGTCCCCCAAAATCTGTTATGAAAACATCCTGACTACATCTCAGGCTAAATACAAACCTACATTTTTCTTGACTACATGCATTTATCTATCCGACATCTCCACAACATGAAATTAACTATGCTGCCAACAGGTCATGAATTTGTATGGTGTCAATGTGATTTTACTAACCTTCTTAATGTACAACTTTGTAATTAAGAAGACACTTCACACAAACGAAAACATTTACTATGGAAGGGAATTCTGAAATCAACGAATGCAGGTTAAATTAGTGAGAGTCACAGAAAACTTATTAGGCCAAACTTATCCCTTGTATAACTCAGAAGTACACCAGGGATGCCTACAGCCCATTAGATAGAAATGGACCAAGAGACAGGGTAGCTGAGAAAGGAGACAGAGACAAAACTAGAAACTAGAAACACACACAAATGTGGACTAATTGAGAAAGAAGTTGAGCTATAGTCCAGATGTGCTTTTCAGAGTACCGAGAGCACTCCAGTGAAGTTCTAGTCCTCTCACAATGAAGAGTACTATCTAAAAAGAAAAAATAAATAAATATGCAGGTTGTATTTGATGCCAAAAATGTATCAGCAATGAAGTCTAATGTTCCAATGAGTACCTGTAAATTTAAGATCAGCTTAACCTGATATGAAGATCACTTCACTGTAGGGTTATCTCACTAAAGATTATCAGTGATTTGGGGGATTTATATTATTGCCTAAACCTATGTAAACACCATCTAGAACAAGGACTAATAATCTTAACCCTTTTTCTACCAGAAAGATTGTGTTGCATTTTTATATTGGATCAGAAAAATGCAAGTTCTAGGGGGAAAATAGCATTCTGTTTTCTTTTAATTCATAGACAATGAGTTACTTATTACACATTTCTAAAGGGCTTAGTCCTGATAGGTGCAATGGGAGTGGCAAGTGCTTAGTACTTCTCGAGACTCAGACATTTTGTGTATAATATACACATAAGCAGTGACTATTTTGCAGTAAATAATTATGTGAACTAACATTATAACTATTTTTATTCAACTTTGAGGCAAGTCAGGTAAATCATACTTGAAGATAAAGCCAAATTCCTTCCTGGTATGATTCCACTGAAAAGAGGCAACCATGGAAGCCAAGAGATAAAAACAGACATTTTTTAAAATCTATTCTGGTGATGTCAAATCAAAATGAGGATACAGGACTCACGTATTTTCATTCCTGGTCTCCTGCACACATCCAACCATAATAAATTTGTGACACATCAGAATGCAGGTAAGAAACTGCACGGGATTTCCTGGCCCCAGTCATGTGACCTGGGTTAGGGTTACAAAGAACTATGTCCATGTCACATGACAGGGAATTCCACATATTCCAGTGGCTACTTACTTTTTAATGTGGCCACACCTCTGCTGCATTCAATGGGATGAAATTGAGCTGTAACATTTTCAGACTATCAGGTTTCCTAAATGTAAAAGGACCTGAAGGCTTAAAAAACAACACAATTCCGAAATTTATCTGCAAGGTTCCAGAAGAAGAAAAACTTCCACAGCTGTTACTTAAACATGTAATTAGTGCTTTTAACTAAACGTGATACAATCAGTAACAGAGCCATGAAGTTGTGATAATTTGAATGAGATAGATTTTTTAAAAATGTTTTTTTAAACATCTCTTGGAAACAGTAGAATATATACTGAAACCCTTCATCACTGAGATCAGGGTTACAATATAATGAAGCACATAGAAAAGGAGAAGACGTGGGATGGTGCACAGTGTTTCATAAAAAAATGTAGAGGAGACCAGAGGGACATCTGTCCTTTGGGGAAAGGGGAGCAGATCTCTAAGCTCCTGGATCCTCTCTACCTACAAGGTATCAAACATAAATATAAAACTAAATTATATTTACAAAAATTAAGGAAATACTACCTAAAAACGTCAGACCAGATCCTTAGCATTGTTCTCTCTTTTATGTCATGTGGCATAAATGGGCAGTTGGCTGACCTCAATCCACAGAACCTCCTTGTGGAGGGAAATCTCTGGGTGGTGTGAAGGTGGCATAGCCAGCTGAACACCACCAATTCCCCAGCACAGGCAGAATTATGGGGGACCCTGTGAAGGGCACATCAGGAACATAAGAACGGCCATACTGAGTCAGACCAAAGGTCCATCAAGCCCAGTATCCTGTCCTCTGACAGTGGCCCAATGGCAGGTGCCCAAAAGGGAATGAACAGACAGGTTATCATCAAGTGATCCATGTTCCAGTATATTGGGCCGGCAGGCTGCTCTAAATTGTGCAAGGACCAGACTGGATCCTGGTTACCCCCTCATCTCTTTGACTTTGTTTTTCTTCTTCAATATCATTCTCTCTCTCTCTCTCATGTGTGTGTGTTAAAAACACCCTCCAGTCCAACTATTCCACCAACATACTGGTAAGGAAGCAAGAATGATATACTGATATTGTATTTGTTTTGAAATACTTGGGAAATGCTAAGATAATATTGTGATGGAGTTCATATAAGATATAACTAGATGGAGAGACAGAAAGAGAGATTACTTTGAAATAGGCTTTTCCATGAAGTAAGATCAAGGATGTCCACAACTACAGAAATATTAAAACTTCCACAAATATTGTTTTTCTTTCATAAATATTTGTATTAATTTTGATCTATAAATACATAAGGTTCTCAAACATGCCCAGACAAGATGTACATATTTAAATACAGATAAATCTCAAACACAGATGTAGATACCCAGGGACAGTCTAATCTCCCTGACATGGGTGTAAATCAGGAGTAACTCCACTGAAACCAATGGAACTACATTGGTGTAAAACTGACATTAGATCAGAATATGGCCCAGAAGTTCTCTGTATTTTTTTTATATTTTCATCTATTTCTTTCTAGAAATAATTCTCTATCACCACAGCATTTCCTAGAAAAAGCACTGGCATTTTAAATGGAAAGCTTGAAGAATTTTACCATTAGGTATCAGGCTTTCCCCTTCATTCTCTGGACTTGTGGATGATTTTAGCATTCTCCTGGTATTACCTGCAGAAATACTTTAATAATACATTTTTGTGCTAGAAGAATGACAGCTCGCTGGATATGCCTTCCCCAGAAACATTTAGAGAGACACAAAATAAATATACAACAAAAAGGGAGGAAACATGATGCTCTAATTGATCTGAAGTTAGTGATCTCCCACCAGAGACTGCAAGTTTTGCAGGTGCCTAAAGTCAGATATGGCACATCATATTGTAGACCTATCTTTGAAAGGAGTTGGGTGCTTTAATAGATTGAAAAAAATGTTAAGTAGCCCCAGGAAAAAAATGTAAAGTCTCCATTGAGTATTCCACGTTATGTATAAAATCTAGTTATAAAATAAAAGATGTATAAAAATACCCACTAGAGGCAACCTAAAGAATTCAGAGTTGGAAGGATGACAATTGCAGAATTTTAAAGAGATGTAAGAGGATGCTGGGAGGAGAGATCCCTTTTGGATGCTTGACTTTTTTTTAAAGAGGTGTGGTACTGAAACTTGCAATAGGTCGGAAAGGTGTGTTAGTGGATCGGGCACTGGACTGGGACTCAGGAGACCTGGCTTCAAACCACAGCTCAGCTATGGACTTCATGTGTGAGCTACAGCAAGTTAATTATCTAACCTGTGACTCAGTTCCCTATTCTCAGGGATGTTGTGGGGATACTAGTGTGTGGGGGCCCATAGAAGTACATAGACTCTTTGGCTACCATCCCCAAGAAGGCTGGACTTGCTAATGGAGGGTTTGCAATTTGTTTGCAGGATGGTTCTGGATTTTGAAAAGAAAAATTGCATTTAAGATTAACTTGATACAAATGGTCAGTCTAGAGTGGGAGAGCAAAATAATTGGGGGGAAAGCAGAAACCTCCAGGGATGGGGCAGAAGCAGCTGCTGCCCAGCAGTAGCAAAGTCAGTTTAATCCCAGTGGTGTCTTTCTAAAATCAAATTAGTCTCCTGGCAGTTGGTAGCTTGATCCCATTTAGTCCACACAAATATCAAACTATTTTGTTTCTAAATAGATGAGTGAAAACCATTATGCAAATCCTACTTATTCTAATGCAGAGGCAAATTATCAAATTAGAGTGATAGGATTCAATGTTAATTCATCAATGTAATAGTTCAATTTAAAATATAAAAATACCAAGCTGACAATAGTTTTTGGTGTCCTAGTCAACCATACTCAACTATAGTGTATTCCCTTCCTGCAGTGAGTGAGATGATGTACTCTACTGCTGGAGCAAGGGCAAGTGGTAGCAGTGACCTCGCTCCAGCTGGCTGAAAAACAGCTTTGTGGGCACCACATTTTTTATATCCTTTAAAGCCTGCTCCCAATTAGCATAGTGAACAGAGCAGGTCCCTACTTGAGACTTCTGCCATGTCTGGGGATTCCTGATTGGGTCTGGGAGAGAAAAGCTGTACCATCATGGTGCCCTTGCTCTCATTTCCTGATGCAATTAAATTAGCTTGATGGACCATAGTAAGGCTAATGCAATGTCACAAACTAGCTCTCATAAAGAACACCATATCCAGCAGTTGCCTCCGAAAGGTATACAATGGGTATTCATATGCATAATATAGGGATGGCCTTGCTGAATTAACAGAATGTAAGATCATATTCTGTATTTTTAACAAGGAACTCCTTTCTGGATTCTAGCACCATAGGAAATGGCAAGTCCTATAATTTTACACCAGTGCTAAAATTCTAGCACCATAAAAACTGGGCTTTTTAAGCTTTAAGGCAAAGTCTGTTGGCATTTGATCCTTTCACCTTCTTTTGTCTGCAGCAGCAGAGACAGTAAAGACTGCTGTTTCACCTTCAACAAAAAAAACCCACGGACGATGCCTGATCATGATCAGTTAAAGTACATTAAAAGCAACACTAGGCTCAGATACAGCAATTCCTGTTGGACACAATTTTGCTTTTGATCTCTGACTGCAATTAACTGCCAGCTATACAGACATTTGTGGAGGAGAAAAAAAAATCACAAGCAACTTTGGAAGTGAGATGGTTGGCTCTTAAATTCTGTATTTAAAAATCATACTTGCTTTAACAGAAATATGCTACCTGTTTACACCTGGCTTCAGTATGGCAACCAGGTGGAACTGATGCTACTTTTTGTTTAGTTTGGATCATAGTGCATGGGGACAGCAGCTCAACAAGGGCTGAAAATGTTCATAATTTCTATTGCATATAAACCCACTGCTTTTCTCCCCTTGACCTTAAAGGGAAGCTGCTAGGATAGAACTAATATGCTGTTAATAACAAAAATCCTTATTTATGACAAAACTCACATGACAAATTATTAAAAGAAAATAACTGTAAAAAAGTCTAATTTAGATGTATGCGCATCATTCACTTTTGCATTTTCTTTGGCTTGGACGATGAAACTATAGTAAACTGGCCAGTTTCACTTTCTCACAGACTAGTACGTTATGATGTTTGAGTTCACAACACTGCTAGGGAATGTTTATATTTCAATTAAAATGTTTAAAATTTTGTAATGAAAATATTTTTATTCATTTTGGCTACATTCTACCACTCTTAATCCCATTGAGTGGTACCTTATTTTGAGAGAAGTCTCATTTTATTCAATGGAGCTGCTTTTGCAGTAAATCTTTCTCAATAGGAGTATGTGAGGCAGAATCTGGCCCATAAAATTTTATGAAACTTTTTATTGTTAATATTATTTATTAGTAGTATTGTGGTAGCACTTTGGACTCCCAGTCATAGACCAGGATCCCACTGTTTGTGGTGTTAGGCTACATAAATGTTGGTATTTTGGTACATACTTTTTTTGACAAAGTTCCTTTTAATTGAAAAGAAGCCATAAAAACATGGAATTCATATCTGCAGGAGAAAAGAGGAAACATGTCAACGCACACACACACGGCTTCTTAACAGAATTCTGCGAAACAGAATGGTCATCCACCAATCAACTTTACTGACTAATGCTACACAGGGAAAATGATGATGTTAATATTTGTATCTTTAAAATATACTCAAGTATTTTGCTACGTTTATTATGAAAATTTCCAAATAGGAAGAATATTATTAATTAAAAATATACTCTATGAACCAAATGTAAATGGTAATTGTTTTGAAAGCACCCTTAACAGGAATAACATCATCAGAGATATGTACTAAATTTAACTGGTCCACAACCACAATATATAGCCACCAGCCATATAAAATATTTATCCCTAAAATGAATGAAGTTTGGAATAGTACCTTTCTTTGTGTTAAATCCTCATTTAATCCCAGAAGCTACTCAATAATAGAAAGAGTTACCAAACACAATGTGACCCCTCCCTATTCAAGCACAGTTTCGGTAAAGCTTTCTTTTCCGCAAAGAGCGTAGAGAAGATTTATGTGATGTTGCCTATGCAAATTCATAACTAATGCGTCAATATTTTGAGACAAAACATTAAAAGATGGCGCAGTGTAAAAGAGAGATCACCCTTGCATCATATCTTCTACAAAATAAGCAATAAAGGTGTGTTCCTAACATTTGCTTACAATTCTACCTTGAGCCTATACAAATGAACTTGTAGATAAGGAGCTGTACTTCTACTCAACTGAAAATGAAGAGCTGCTGAAGCAACGGCAATGAAAGGGGAAAATGGTTTATAAGTGTAATAATTAATCTCTGGCATTGTACAAGATCTGAATTGCATACTCGATTAAATATCCAGACTAGGAGAACAAGATCTTATAACACAAAATCATGTCCTGTCACTTTCTCAAAATCTCATTCCCTATCCCTTAAAAAGAGTTTTGAATTGTGTTTTAGGGTGATTTTTTTCATTAAAAAGCTGACATCTTTGGCAGAAATCTAATGGTCAGGGGATGGGTCAAAAAGGAAGAGTTTTCTTTCCCCACCAGCCTGGCTCTCTTTTTTTTCTTTCTAGGCTTTACTTGGATCAGTGGGTAAAGGAAGGAATCCTAATGATAAGGAACATACTTTCAGTCCCAGGGTGAAAGAGCGTAACAGGGAAATTAATAGGGATTCTGCTTTTAGCTGAAATATATCACTGTATATTCATCAGCATTGGGCATGACAGCACATAGGGAACATCACTCATGTAGATGTGGTTTGTATAATAAAGTATCAATCCGTGTCTGCAAAATAAAGTATTTCCTTGAAGGTTCATCTGTCAAACTTTTTTGGCACCCAGAGGTGAGGGGAGAGAATGTAACAGCACTGCACTAGCACCGCTTCATGTGGAAAGATAATAAAATTATGGCACATTGAATGGTGACAGACAGTTAGGATTCTTTTTAGCACTTCACTGAAGTGTACTTTGAGAATCTTAGTTATTTCCATTTTTCTTCTCTCTGGTTTTCCATCTATTATTTGAATAAATATCTATATTTTTGAATATTTTACTTATATATGTTCATTCCTTACTCATCATAATTCCATCTAGTTACTAAGTCACAAGGCATGCTGTTGCTATGTTTTATTTCTGTTAATTTGATGCTGTCATTCTCTGCACACTGCAGAAAGCCCTGAAGTAACCATTAGAGAAAATATTAGGTTTATTTCAAGCACCAGATTTTTCTCACTTTTTTGTTACCATGTGACCCTTATTAATATAACAAATTTGTGGTCCCCTAGGAACTTTATTGTTGCTATTATGCTGTAAGCCATGGCTTCTCAGAGTTTCATGGTGACAAAGGGAATGGAATGCAGAACCACCTGTTTTAAAACTATAGCCTCCTGTCACTTGAGCTAAGTGAGATTCTTTTAGTTATTAGCTGTATAGGGACTATGAATCACAGTATAGCAGTTCTGACTCCATCCAGAAGAGGACAGTAGTACATGTGTACACACAGCTCAAGACCAGTTCATGAGAATATTTTAGAATTCAAGTATTTGGATGATTTAATCATAATCCTTAGCTAATAGACGCCATCTCAGCTTATACTCACAAACAGAGCTCAGATGAGACCATTTTGATCATTTAATCTGACCTCCTACATAACACAGGCCATAGAATTTCACACAGTAATTAATTCCTGATCAAACCTATCTGGGCATTAGTATGCAACATTTAAATCAATAATACACTGTAACTTGCATACAGTATAAGACATTACAAAATATGGCTGCATATTCCTTAAAGTTTATTCTGAAACAATCATAGATTTCATTTAACATACCTCTCTCATATATATTAATGACAAGCAACATTTTATTTTAAAGAAAAGAAACATGCTGAGTTATAGAACTGCAGTTAGAAAAAGTCCAGATCCAGCAAATATGCACATTTGCTTGCACTCCTGCTGCGATTTAAACATAGATGATTTTTTTTAAAAGTGCTTTAAGGGGTTAGCCCTTGTCAGACAAGATTTTGGTTCAAGCGAATTTTTTCCAGTTGCTTATAAACCCCTTATAATGGGTGTTCCTAATCCTATTATAAGCATAGGCAAGTCAGATATGGTTCTAAGCAGACACCTCTGTGACAACAACATTAATTACAGCTAATGGATGCATGTTGAGGCAAGCTTCATCTCCCTCATCCTATGTTGTATTCCCAAGTTTCACACACTGCAAGTTATGTATCTCAGACCAACAGTTAGTTGATAAAAACTTCAGATCTTGCTTTCCTAAGCTCCCTCTCCTGTATTTTTTAAGCTCTGATAGCAGTACTTTGGTACCAGTACTTTGATAACTACGTCTCCTTCTTTGTGCCCCTCATCCTCTCTCCCTGTCATAAGCCACTGTGAGAGTTCTTTCATTATGTAATTGCTCTAGCTTAGCATGGGTAGCAATTAATTTTAACAGGAAAAATAGTGAGCCAAAATTCACTGGTGCAGACTGAGAATTTCCAGTGAGGAAACAACAAATTCGCCTTGCTTCCTTTGAAGTCCAATTCCTGGCATGTTTAATTTAAAATGAATATCCCTCCTGCTGCGTGGATAGTCAGTTTGAAATTTGAAATGAAGTGATGTCAAGCTGCTCTGTGGTAATAAGTGGTAAATTTGCCTCAGCTTCCCTTCAAGAGGTATTCATTTTTGGTCTGAGAACTGTGCTGTTATTGTAAATAGGGCTGTTAGACCAGTGAACCATTAGTAACAGTAAAGATTTTGTTTTTTTCTATAGACATGACAGATAGACAGAAACTAATATTGTACCTTTAATTGTGCAGCTAGGACAGATTCCTTTCAATTGTTTCTCAGGCTAAAATATGTTTCCCCACATGGGGTTATTTACTCTCAGATGCACCCTGTGCTTTATTTACAGGGCTGGCTCTAGGTCTTTTGCCGCCCCAAGCAAAAACATTTTTGGCTGCCCCCACACCCCTGGGCTCCCCCCTGCACCCCCCTGCTGCCCCAGCCCTGGGCCCTCCCCCACCCGCATTCCCTGCCGCCCCAGCGCTGGGCTCTCCCGCCCACACCCGCACCCCCTGCTGCCCCAGCCCTGGGCTCCCCCCCACCAGTGCGGACTCTGCCTGCTCCCCCCTCACCTCCAGCCTGTCCAGCGCTGGCAGGGTCGGGGTAAGCAGCGGGGCTCCCGGGCCGCGCCTCAACCCAGGGTCCCTCCAGCTGGGGCTCCCGCCTCCAGGACCAGCCGGGACCCAAGAGGGCAGTGCCAGGGGGACCGCCCTGACGGGGCTGAGGAGCCAGGGCAGGGCAGCCCCAGAAGGAGCGGAACCCCGGAGAGCGGGACGCAGGCCCACACGGCAGCACCCTGGGCACCGGTCCCTTCTATTGCCCCGCTGCTGCTGCTCGTGGCCGTCCTGCTGCAGCCCCTGGGCAGCTCGGGCCACTTTGCCCAGCCCCGGCTGCGGTCCTGGGAGGCGGCTGCCCTGTGGCACCTGCAGGCAGCTCCGTGCGCCCTGTGGGGCAGCCCCCAGCCCGAGTGTCCCAGTCCTTTTGCTGCCCCAAACAAAAAGAAAAAAAAAGGATGGCCGGAATGCTGCCCCTGAAAATGTGCTGCCCCAAGCACGTGCTTGGTTTGCTGGTGCCTAGAGCGGGCCCTGTTTATTTACTCATCTTTGGGAGAGATGCTGAACAGAGAGCACAACAGGCATTGCTCCAAATAAGGGTACTAATTATTGGCCAAGGTAAAGCAGTCATTTTACAGAGTTTTTAGCAAAGGAGGAAAAGGGTAATGAGCTATATCTCAGCTGGGATCTTTTGTTACATTTCTTTGTCCATGTGTTTGTGACATACAGTTCGCATTTATCTATCAGGCCTTTTCCATTTTGCTTATTGTGGCAGTATCTGAGCACCTAAAGAGGATGATTGAAGGCAGAAGTAAAGAATGAGAGATGCAGGTGTGATAGAGACAGATCAAAATAATCTTCAAAAAGAAGTCATCAGCCTTTATAGATTCATAGATTCTAGGGCTGGAAGGGACCTCGAGAGGTCATCGAGTCCAGCCCCCTGCCCTCATGGCAGGACCAATTATTGTCTAGACCATCCCTGATAGACATTTATCTAACCTACTCTTAAATATCTCCAGAGATGGAGATTCCACAACCGCCCTGGGCAGTTTATTCCAGTGTTTAACCACCCTGACAGTTAGGAACTTTTTCCTAATGTCCAACCTAAACCTCCCTTGCTGCAGTTTAAGCCCATTGCTTCTTGTTCTATCCTCAGATGCTAAGATGAACAAGTTTTCTCCCTCCTCCTTATGACACCCTTTTAGATACCTGAAGACCGCTATCATGTCCCCTCTCACTCTTCTCTTTTCCAACTAAACAAACCCAATTCCTTCAGCCTTCCTTCATAGGTCATGTTCTCTAGATCCTTAATCATTCTTGTTGCTCTTCTCTGGACCCTCTCCAATTTCTCCACATCTTTCTTGAAATGCTGTGCCCAGAACTGGACACAATACTCCAGTTGAGGCCTAACCAGCGCAGAGTAGAGCGGAAGAATGACTTCTCGTGTCTTGCTCACCACACACCTGTTAATGCAGCCCAGAATCATGTTTGCTTTTTTTGCAACAGCATCACACTGTTGACTCATATTTAGCTTGTGGTCCACTATAACCCCTAGATCCCTTTCTGCCGTACTCCTTCCTAGACCGCCTCCTCCCATTCTGTATGTGTGAAACTGATTGTTCCTACCTAAGTGGAGCACTTTGCATTTGTCCTTATTAAACTTCATCCTGTTTACCTCTGACCATTTCTCCAATTTGTCCAGATCATTTTGAATTATGACCCTATCCTCCAAAGCAGTTGCAATCCCTCCCAGTTTGGTATCATCTGCAAACTTAATAAGCGTATTTTCTATGCCAATATCCAAGTCATTGATGAAGATATTGAACAGAGCCGGTCCCAAAACAGACCCTTGCAGAACCCCACTCGTTATACCTTTCCAGCAGGATTGGGAACCATTAACTACTACTCTCTGAGTACGGTTATCCAGCCAGTTGCGCACCCACCTTATAGTAGCCCCATCTAAGTTGTATTTCCCTAGTTTATTGATAAGAATATCATGCGAGACCGTATCAAATGCCTTACTAAAGTCTAGGTATACCACATCCACCGCTTCTCCCTTATCCACAAGACTTGTTATCCTATCAAAGAAAGCTATCAGATTGGTTTGACATGATTTGTTCTTTACAAATCCATGCTGGTTATTCCCTATCACCTTACCACCTTCCAAGTGTTTGCAGATGATTTCCTTAATTACTTGATCCATTATTTTCCCTGGCACAGAAGTTAAACTAACTGGTCTGTAGTTTCCTGGGTTGTTTTTATTTCCCTTTTTATAGATGGGCGCTATATTTGCCCTTTTCCAGTCTTCTGGAATCTCTCCTGTCTCCCATGATTTACCAAAGATAATAGCTAGAGGCTCAGATACCTCCTCTATTAGCTCCTTGAGTATTCTAGGATGCACTTCATCAGGTCCTGGTGACTTGCAGGCATCTAACTTATCTAAGTGATTTTTAACTTGGTCTTTTTTTATTTTATCTTCTAAACCTTCCCCCTTCCCATTTGCATTCACTATGTTAGGCATTCCCTCAGACTTCTCGGTGAAGACCGAAACAAAGAAGTCATTAAGCATCTCTGCCATTTCCAAGTTTCCTGTTACTGTTTCTCCCTCCTCACTGAGTAGTGGGCCTACCCTGTCCTTGGTCTTCCTCTTGCTTCTAATGTATTGATAAAAAGGTTTCTTGTTTCCCTTTATTCCTGCAGCTAGTTTGAGCTCATTTTGTGCCTTTGCCTTTCTAACCTTGCCCCTGCATTCCTGTGTTGTTTGCCTATATTCATCCTTTGTAATTTGTCCTAGTTTCCATTTTTTATACGACTCCTTTTTATTTTTTAGATCTTGCAAGGTCTCATGGTTAAGCCAAGGTGATCTTTTGCCACATTTTCTATCTTTCCGACCCAGCGGAATAGTTTGCTTTTGGGCCCTTAATAGTGTCCCTTTGAAATACTGCCAGCTCTCCTCAGTTGTTTTTCCCCTCAGTCTTGATTCCCATGGGACCTTGCCTATCAGCTCTCTGAGCTTACCAAAATCTGCTTTCCTGAAATCCATTGTCTCTATTTTGCTGTACTCCCTTCTACCCTTCCTTAGAATTGTGAACTCTATGATTTCATGATCACTTTCACCCAAGCTGCCTTCTACTTTTAAGTTCTCAACGAGTTCCTCCCTATTTGTTAAAATCAAATCTAGAACAGCTTCCCCCCTAGTAGCTTTCTCAACCTTCTGAAATAAAAAGTTGTCTGCAATGCAGTCCAAGAACTTATTGGATAGTCTGTGCCCTGCCGTGTTATTTTCCCAACATATATCTGGATAGTTGAAGTCCCCCATCACCACCAAATCTTGGGCTTTGGATGATTTTGTTAGTGGTTTAAAAAAAGCCTCATCCACCTCTTCCACCTGGTTAGGTGGCCTGTAGTAGACTCCTAGCATGACATCACCCTTGTGTTTTACCCCTTTTAGCCTAACCCAGAGACTCTCAACACTTCCGTCCCCTATGTCCATCTCCACCTCAGTCCAAGTGTGTACATTTTTAATATATAAGGCAACACCTCCTCCCTTTTTCCCCTGTCTGTCCTTCCTGAGCAAGCTGTACCCATCCATACCAACATTTCAATCATGTGTATTATCCCACCAAGTTTCGGTGATGCCAACAATGTCATAGTTGAATTTATTTATTAGCACTTCCAGTTCTTCCTGCTTATTACCCATACTTCTCGCATTTGTATACAGGCATCTAAGAGACTGATTTGATCTTGCCTCCCAGTTTTGCCCTGACCCTCCTATCTCTTTGTCATTAGAGCCCACGCCCCCTCCTATTTCCAACCCATCTCCCAGGTCCCCATGTTCTACACTTACCTGTGGGCTTTGCTCTCCTGTCCCCGTCGAACCTAGTTTAAAGCCCTCCTCATTAGGTTAGCCAGTCTGTATCCAAATAGGGTCTTCCCCCTCCTCGAAAGGTGAACGCCATCTCTGCCTAGCAGTTCTTCCTGGATTAGCATCCCGTGGTCGAGGAAGCCAAAGCCCTCCTGGCGACACCATCTTTTCAGCCAGGCATTCACCTCCACGATGCACCTGTCTCTGCCCAGGCCCCTACCTTTGACAGGAAGGATCGAAGAGAATACCACCTGCGCTCCAAACTCCTTCACCCGTACTCCAAGAGCCCTGTAGTCACTCTTGATCTGCTCAGTGTCACACCTCGCAGTATCATTTGTGCCCACATGGATGAGTAGCATGGGGTAGTAATCAGACGGCCGGATAATCCTTGACAATGCCTCCGTAACATCTCGGATACGGGCCCCCGGCAGGCAGCATACCTCCCGAGATGAAATGTCAGGGCGACAGATGGGCGCCTCCGTCCCCCTCAGCAGAGAGTCTCCGACCACCACTACCCTACGTTTCCTATTCGCAGTGGTGGCAGCAGACTTCCCAGCCTTAGGGGTACGAGGCTTCTCCTCCTCTGCTGTAGGGGCAGATTCCTTCTCTCCTGTATCAAGAAGAACATAACGGTTTCCTATTACCACGGCAGCAGGGTTTGGAGCAGGGGTGGAGCACTGCCTGCTGCCAGAAGTAACCAGCTGCCAGTATCCACCCTGAGCCATTTCCTCCTCCACCAGTGGTGTGTCAGCAGTCCTGTGTACTGGGACAGCTACCTCAGCTGTCTCCACATGGACACTGTCCAGGAATTGTTCATGGACTTGGATGCTCCTCAATCTAGCCACCTCCTCCTGTAGCTCTCCCACCTGTTGCCTGAGAGATTCCACCAGCAGGCACCTGTCACATTGGATGGTCCCCCCAGCCTGGATATCTGTAAGTGGAAATTGCAAGTTACAGTCCCTGCAAAACCACACCAGGATCTGGGTAGAAGCATCCGTGTTCAGGCGCTCTGTCTGGCTACAGGCGCAGGTGGAGGAGACAGAAGCAGTGCTGGCACAGGTGTTGTGGGCCTTCCTAACCATCGTAGGCCTCCCTCTGTCAAACTCCTCTCAAACACTCAAGGGAGCAGGGTCAGGCACTCAGTCCCAACTGCCACAACAGCTGAAACTGTAATCACCTGAAATCAGAATCAAAATTTAAATTCAAACAGTCAAACACACACGCCCACCAACAGCTAGTACTCACTCTCACCTGGTAGACTGTTCAGCCGCAGGATCTCTTGCTCTCCCGCTCAAACTCCCCTGTCTGCAGCCCCCTGTCCGCTCCGCTCAAACTCCCTGTCTGCAGCCCCCTGTCCGCTCCCCTGGTCGCTCTGCCTCTGGCTTTAGTTTGGGTTAAGGCTTTAGGAATGGCAAGTATTGCTCGCCCTTTCCCACTCCCCTTCCAAACTCCCTCTCAAAACTCCCTGTTTGCAGCTCCTGTTCGCTTGCTCGCTGCTTTATAAAGCCCTGGCCTCCCTGATTGATTAGCCCCGCCCCCTGATTAAGGCTTCTAGGTTTCAAGCCTGGTGTAGAAGCTCACAGCTTCCAACTGCCAGCCACAGCACACGGTCCTGCAAACAAATGAATGAACAAACAGACAGACAGACAAGCTCAGCACACAGCAAGTACCCCCAAACACAAACTACAGACAGCCACTTACCCCAAGGGTCCTGTATTTGCTCCTGCTTTACCTGGAGCAATCCCTCTCAAAACTCCCTGTTTGCAGCTCCTGGTCGCTTGCTCGCTGCTTCAGATAGAAGCATTTGCATGTGATATAATTAATAAAATCCCCTCCAGTGAATGTTATTCCACATGATAAAATGTGACAGTTCAAAATGCCATCATGTTTGTCATCAGCATTAATGTGTATACTGGTTTAAAATATATGTATTTTAGATCAATGAAAGTAACTAATTTCAGTGTTGAGATTCTATTTGTAGTTTAAAATAATTCTGTTTGGGTAACAGAAAATAAGTGATTTATAGTGCATCACAGATACATTTCCAAGTATCTGGATAATCTTGGAGTTACCAATTTTCAGAAAGGTTGACTAGTCCCGCATCTTTGATAGAGCCACCAGCTAGGACCATTGCCCCAACCAGCAAAGGGTATTCATAGGCAAAACAGGAAAAATACTCCCACTCCAGCTGGTACTAGATTGAGGGTAAAGTCTCCATAACCACAGTGCATTAGCTTAGAAAACCCATTGAAGTCACTAGCAACTGGTGTGGTTGTGTGTGGAGCGGGGCGGATTGATCACAGTTTGGCTAGAACCTGAGCTTAGCCTACTATTTGATGTGGCCGGACTAATAACCCTACTATGCACCATATTCTGCCACCCGTACCCACACTGAGTAGTACCTTACTTCTTGAGGAGGACCACTGAAATGAATTGAACTATTCAAGGAGACAGGTACTTAACATGTGAAGGGATGGCAGAATCTGATAAAAAGTGCTGTATGTCTAAAGAGGATATAGTGCTTATAGTAACAAGAAACCAAGATAGCAGCATGTTACGGCAGTTGTGCTAAGACTTTCATAGTGATAGCTACATGGGCTTCTTACATTACAGGCAGTGGCGTAGCCAGGTCCTAACATCAGGGGGAGCGAACACATAAAAAAAGGCGCCACCATCCCTGTAAGGGGATGTAAGTGTAAGTTTAAATGAGTCCTGTGTGTCTCTCAGCCTGCTGCCAGCCAGAAAGAACCCAGGCCAGCAGCGGGACCCCTGCTGGCAGGAGCCCGCAGGGGGAATCCCAGAGCAGCAGCTGGCTGGCTGAGCTGCTCAGCCCGCCCCGCTCTGGGATTCCCCCCGTGGGCTCCGGCCAGCCCGGGTCTCTCAGCCTGCTGCCGGCCTGGGTGAAAGAACCCAAGCCAGCAGCGGGCTCTTGGTGGGGCCAGCAGCAGGACCCCTGCCGCTCCACCTCCGTCTCCACCCTTTCAAAAATTAAGAAGGCGCCACTTTTGGAAAATGTGCTCAGGGGGAGCACCCGCTCCCCCTGCTCACCCCTAGCTACGCTACTGATTACAGGATATATATTGTAGACAGAATGTATTGGAGTAAGGGACAGGGGCTGACTGCCAGATCTTGCCATATCCTTCATGACCCAGTTACTACTCACAAAGAGCATACAGCCCCTTTGTGCTGTCCCCTTTGTGCTGCCCGAACTGGACAGATAAGCATGTCCCTGGTGTGCACAAATTCCTATTTGATATAGAGCAGGTGTAGGACCTATCGCCAGCATAGGGATTATGTTGGGAGTGGGCCATGAAGTGGGAAGTATTGAATGAGAGCTGCTGTGCTCCAATGATTTCTAGCGGGCATAAAAGTCACCTGAAGGCCATTAACTAACCTATATCAGTTAAAGTGCAAGTCTGGCCTATAACCACATTTTCCCTCTCCTTCCCTGACAGCTTGTACACACACAAGGATTGAGCCCTAGATGCTTTGGATTAACAGGTGGTGAATGTGCCGTACCCAAAAAAACATTAAATAGCAGCCAGATTCCTTAGCAGATGTCTTCTTTTTGTTTTACCATTAACTTTTCCATTAGTACTATAGCAAAAATCAGGGAAATAACCCGACAGTTGTTAAACCTGGGGGAGGAAATATGGGTCCTTTCCTCTAAATATTTAGCAGCTACTAGGTGGTGCGAAATTAAAGTGCAGTTCTACTCTGAAAATTGACTGCAGAAATGACACCTTCTCACATAACAGCTCTGCTCCCTCTGTGTATTCAGTCACGGCTGCTGACTTTAATGACTAAAATACATTTTTACTGCTTTTACTTGTTAGCCCTGAGGAACCAACACAGCCCAGAGAGCTGGATTCTATGCCTTTTTAGACACCAACAAATTGTTTACTAACTTCCAAAGTTGAAGACAATGAATGTCACTTGTGCCACTGAGGGCATAATTTGCACTACAGAACCTTAAGTAACTGGGTGATAAACAAGAAAATGAAAAGCCCAGCTTAACGTTCAGATCCCAGGTAATCAACGAGACACAAGAAACATGGAACTTTACAATGTCATTTTTCCATACAGAGTACAACATATTGTAATGCTTTTATGAAGTTTAAAGATGGTTTATAATACTGATAACCCCAAAACTAGTACCAGGGTTTTGTGTGGCAGAGCATACTCTGTAAAGTCCAAAACTGATTCTCAAATCATCCTCCACAAAGATTCTTGGACATGTGGACCCATGGTCACTATATATGAAAAAAAGTCCACAGATCAATCGCACCACCATAGAATCTTTCTATCTGCATGAGTGGTCAGGATATGTTATCCCAAATATACCATTTCCAGGACCACAATTCCCCATATAGTGGCATTGGCTCAGCTATGATGCAGAGGGAAGAGTGCTACCTACTGAATCACTAACATCACTTTCCACAGTACCCAAGTTTTCTTTGGAGGTTTTTCATTCAAGTACTGACTAGACCAGTTCCTGGCTAGCTTATGACATTTGACACAACAGCTCAAGGTGGGATGGCTATTGGGGTACTGAGCTTAGAGGGAGAATGAGAGAAGCTTGAATCCTTAACTAATAGCAGGATTGGGCAAGAAAGAAATTCTAGAAACAATGAGACACATACAGCATAGTATGGTTAATTACAAAGGCTGCAACTTTATTTTAAACTATTACACAGAGTAGAGTAACAACCCCAAACTACCTAGCGGAGTTGTTCCTGTGTGGACCTCAACTGGCACTAACGGCCACAGGTATTATAAACTTAAGGATGGGTATGAAGGCCATGTCCTCTTGGAACCTCAGGTTGGAACTGGGCCCCTAACATGAAGTCAGGTTCCCTACCCACTCCCTTCCTCTACATAGGAGAAATGAGATAAGAAGAGATATAAAACACATGAGACATAGACACACCTCCAGCCACCATTCAGTGCTGTTGTGCCCAGGACCACCAAGTTACAGGGACCATTTTTAACCCACCAATCAATCCCACTGGAATCTGGCAAAGTTGTAATATAATTAATGCCAATCAACATGGGTTTATGGAAGCTAGATCCTGTCAAACTAATTTGAAATCCTTTTTGATTAGATTATAAGTTTGGTTGATAAAGGTGTTGATCTAATATACTTAGACTTCTCTAATGCGATAAACTTGGTAACGCATGACATTTTGATTAATAAACTAAAAAGATGCAAAATTAACACGGCACACATTAAATGTATTAAAAGCTGGGTAATGATAGGACTCTAAATTTAATTGTAAACTGGAAATCATCATCAAATGGGTGTTTCTAGAAAGGACCCATAGGGATTGGTTCTTGGCCCTATGCTATTTAACATGTTTATAAATGACCTGGAAGAAAACATAAAATCATCACTGATAAAGTTTGCAGATGATACAAAAATTGGGGGAGTGGTAAATAATGAATAGGACAGGTGATTGTTACAGGGCAATCTGGATTGCTTGGTAAACTGAGCACAAAATAACAATATGCATTTTAACGTGGCCCATATGAGTTTATACATCTAGAAACAAAGAATGTAGGCCATAATTACAATAAGGGGGACTCTGTTCTAGGAATTAGTGACTCTGGAAAACATCGTGATGGATTATCACCTGAACATGAGCTCCCAGTGCAACGTTGTGGCCAAAAAGGCTTATATGGATCTTTGGGTATATAATAGGAGAATATCAAGTAGGAGTAGGGAGGTTATATTACCTCTGTATTTGGTACTGGTGTGACTGCTGCTGGCATAGTGTCCCCAGTTCTGGCATCCAGAATACAAGAAGGATATTGATAAATTGGAGAAGGTTCAAAGAAGTGCCATGAAAATTATTAAAGGATTAAAAAACATGCCTTATAGTGACTGAGCTACTTGAGTCAATCAATTTAGCTTACAAACATTTAATAATGGGTTTTTCAATCTAGTGGAGAAAGGTATGACATGGTCCAATGGCTGGAAGATTAAGATAGACAAATTCAGACTGGAAATAAGGTTTAATTTTTATAGTGAGAGTAATTACCAATTGGAATAACTTATTAAGAGTCATGGTGGATTCTCAATCACTGAATTTTTAAATTAAAAATGGGATGTTTTTCTAAAAGATCTGTTCTAGGAATTGTTTTGGGGAAGTTCTATGGTCTGTGTTAAAGAGGAAGTCAGATTAGATTATCACAGTTGTCCCTACTGACCTTTGATCTATCACTCTATGAAAGTTGTGATGATTGTAATTGAAAACACCCAAAACTAGAACTCTGAGATGCAATCTGAAAGAATCCTTCTAGATTAAGGATGGGAAGGATTGGCTGAAGCAGGAAGCCCAAAAGGGCTACTTGCCTAGGCAGCATACAGTAGCAACCTCTCTCGCCCGCAGCTTCTCCAGGCAGGAGCCAATCACCAGTCCCATTACCACCCCCCACTGCCCAATGGCATCTGTGGTGGGAGAGACAGGCTCCAGTGCCTGGCTGCAGCATGTGACATCCTTCCATTCCCCTTGCCTTTCCCCCCTCCTCCAACATGTCTGTACTGCAACACAAGGAAGGGGAGGAGGAGAGGAAATAGAAAGCAGCAGCCTCCCCAGCAAGTGGGGGTGGGGTGGGGTGCGGTGGAGAAGCATGTGGAGCACTGCACTAACTGCTCCTGGTTGAGATCTTATTCCTCCCCCCAACTCCCCAGTGGTGTCTCCACTACTCCTGGCTCCACCTGCTAGTGAGATGAGCATTTTTTCCCTTGGTAGAATCCTTTGTTTCCCAGAGTGCTTAGATATTAGGCTGATGGAGGAGGGGGGTCATGTGTACAGATAGTGCTCAAGACTCCACATCATGCCACCCTCTTTAAGCTTGAAAGCAGTCAGCACCCTTCAAAGCCAGCCAGTACTGCTCCTTAAACAGGTGGAATGAACCACAGTTCAGCAATGTTAAACTACCTCCTTTCTCCAGAGCCTACATGACCCGTCAACAGATTCCAGGCCCAGTGGAAAAAAGGAGAAAGGGACTGAGCAGTAAACCTATGTTTCACATGTGCTAATGCAGAGCAAGACCAGTAACAAACTGTACTAAGGCGGAAAAGCAATTATTTTATATGTTTCAGAATAAATGAGAAGTCATTGTGAATTATGAAACTCATGAGGGCTAATGACTTTAAATCAGAGTTGTTCTTTCTCTTCAAGGCACCATTGATTCAATTACAAGCATTTAAAATGAAAATTCCACAAGAACTCAGTTATTCACTGGGAAAGGAGAGTATCACAAACATGAACTTTCACAGATGTTGATAAAAATGATCATTTTCCACAAGGAAAACATGGCTTAGATCCTTAGGACCAGTCCCTGTGTACCCACCTTTAAGCCACTCAACTGTAAGAAGTAGATTTTAATGGAGATTTGGGCCAGATTCTCAGCCAGTGTAAATCAGTTTCAGTGGAATGATACTAAGGATCTGGCCCTTTAATTTTAGGGATTTTTTTTCAATGGTTTGCTGCCAAAAAGAAGCAAAAGGAATCTGGGTGCATATCCACTTCTGACTTAACTTTTCCAAAAATGTCAAAAAATTTCCAGAGACTATCACTGTTGCTTGATTGCTTAAGCAAGTTATACCTCTTTGGACAGGATTCCTATGTTCAATTTATATCTTCTTTTCACATATCCTTAATAGAGTCATAACTAGAGAGCTTTACATACTGTGCGTCTTGCCTTATGGCAATCTGTAAATGAAAGTGGCACAAAGAATAGGCCTCATGTCTCAACTCAGGGGAAAAATATGCGCCTGCCTTCCTTTAAAAAAAAAAGCATTGTTAAGTCTGGAATAGCAAGAAAATATCTTTGAATATCTGATATGTAGTGACTTACAAGAGTCGATCTATTCTCTTTGCCTAGTTCCTAAACAGGTACATTATTATATAAAGAAAGCATCCAGATCAAAATCCCAAAGGGAAATCTTATCTTGTTTAAGATGTAATTAATTCAGTCTTCAGAGATCATGAAGTCTAGGGGTTTTTTAAGCTCTGTGATGTCGGCTGAATAATTATCTAACAAAATGTGTGTGTAGGTGAACTCCCTGTGATTTAGTTTCTTTCCTGTTATGAAATATAAGGTTGCTAACCTCTTGAGCAAAATATAGTGAAGCCAGGGAACATCAGGTTTGTATAAACATGGTTTCCCACTTGTATCCTTCCTTTAAGAATTATTGATATTTGATAAAACAACTCCGAAATAATGCTGCTGTATAACACAGTTTTCTCTCCCAGTTGTATTTACAGACTAGTGGAGTGAAGTGTTAAAAAAAATAAAATGAAACACTTTGCCAATACATTATGTGTTAAATACACCATCTACAAAAACCTTATGCTGAAGCAAACTGACATACTTCTTTTAAAGTAAAGGGGTAGGCAGAAATTATTTGGGTCAAATTAAACAAGGGGATTTTAAAGAAGCAAATCAACTACATTTACTTTAATTTTGTAAACTTAATTTAAATTAGAGCATTAGTTACGTTGTAAAGTAATTATGTTCTTAATTTGATTACTCAATGTTTTCAAGAATCTAAAATATTTTAAATTTAGGAAATAAAATCTGGCCGTGTGGTCCAGTAGGTAGGGTTCTGGATTAATAATTAGTCCTTTAACTTGCTGTGCAACCATGGGCAAAGCCTATAATCTGTCTACCTCACTTTCTTCATCTGTAAAATGGAGTTAATTGTGCTTACCCACTTTCATAAAGTGCTTTGAAATATACTGATAAAGAGATCTGTAAAAGTGATCATTATTATTATATGAACAATGAAATGCCAGTCATTGATTTCAAAAATAGCAGGTCGGACTCTCTCCTTGATTTCGAGATAGAGTTAAAATTGTCAACCAAGACACTTGGATTTGAACCATCAGAAATGATCTCCCATCCAAAGGAGCAATAAACAGAAGCACTACAAAGGTGGTATTCTCAGATCCAATGGAAAAGATGACCCTCAAGTTTTACTCATGTAGCCAGTCAGGAGTGGCATTAATAGTCTCTATGAGGATTCATGACAAACATCTGTGTGAAGTTGGGGAAATCAGTGCTGGAGGAGGAGGGTATGTGAATTGTGAACAAATATAGAGACTCAACAAGAAGCAACACGAACACATAGAAACATTTTCAGGATCCCACAAACACCTGTTACATTTTTATGTACTGCGTGTATTTTAGATGAGAGTGGTAAGATAAGCATTTAGATAAGGTGTTAGGAAAGTTTCTTAACAGTATATGTGATCTGACAACAGACTGCCTACCATGGCAATTGAGGCTGTATCATTACAAGTGTTCAAAAATGGGCCTGATAGACATCTAGAGGGATGTGGGTGGGTGGTGGAAAATGGTGTGTGCTGCAACAGGTGGAACTGAATAATATGAGCTTTCCTTCCTACCCCTTTCATTTGTGAATTGTGATGTCTATTTAGTTACCTTAAATTATAGTCTTGATATCTCCCTTCCCTGTGTTCTGCCTTCCCCTCTTCTCCCTCTTTCCACTGCTCCACATTCTCCCAATGCTGCTGTAAACATTGCTTAGTAGTTTACTGTTCTAATTCAGCTTCACTTCATTGCCAGCAAGTCACCAAAAGGACAAATGTAACAAACTAAAATTGCAAACCATCAAGGCGCTGTCTGCTAGAACTTCACAGGTCAGGATTCTAGTCGACTTCACTGCTGCTCATCCAAAATAAAAATGGGAGGCATTGATACAAAATTATTGTGTCACATTTGTTCATTTTCTTGTCCGGTGCTGCCTGTTGTGTATTAACATGAGGCCTGATATCTATAATTTTAGAAAGAACTGAAGTTTCCTATCATTCTCATTGCAGAAGAGAGAAAAGACCAGCACACACTTTAGCATTCTTAATATGCTAGATCTGTAGACAGGATCCAAGGAAGACTTTAAACATTTTTTGTTTATTGTAAATCAAGAAGTTTTGACAAAATTCTGACTAGGCCCCAGTTCAGGAAGGAATTTAAGCATATACCCAATTTTAAATATATGAGTAATCCCACTCAAGTCAGTTGGGCTATTCACATACGTATATTTAGGCATTTGTTTTAACTACTTTGCTGAAAGTGGCTCAGAAAGCTTATGGGTTTTCTAAACCTTCTTAAGATTGCTTACTCTATACAACAGTTATACTAAAGTATAATTAACAATCCTCCCCCCAGTACTTGCATGATGCAGAAGCACAATTTAAAAGTACAGTAAGAAACAAAGATAGAACAAATGGAGAAAAATAAATGCTACCTGGGCCTAGATTCTGATAGTCTCACATTGAATGACACCTTAAATCGTGAGTAGCCCAACTGACTTCATTTGTGAAATAAGGTGCCATTTTGATGGGAGTAGGGATAGCAGAATTTGGCCCTTAATGAGCAAAGAAAACACAATGAAGAAGGCAAACAAAAAACAAAGCACTAAGCAGACAAAGAACATTTGGTGCAACCCATGCTCCAGAGTCCACCTGCAATATATTTAGAAGGGACCCATAGAAAAATTGTTTGGCTAAGCTGCTTGGTTTCTCGTAACCGTGTCAACCTGGGAACACATTTCCCTGTATTCAACCTTATGCGGCCTTTGTGCATGGTACACTAAGAGGAGCAACTCCGTACAGCAAAAATAACAGCCAAATAAATAAACATGCTTAATGGTTTAGTGTATGGGGAAAAACATTTCACCTATGACTATTTTGCAGTGGTGCATTTTTGACTTCTCAGATTCGTGACTGAACTATGGACACAGAACAGATCAGCGGGCAATATATAATTCTCTTCTATCCCTGCTGGATATTTTGCAGTGAATGTGTACTGTGAGCATCATCTACTGCAACACCAGATACCAAGAATCCCAGTCACAAAGAAAGCCAACACTAGAAAGAGAAAATAATTTAGGGTTCATTAATAGCATTTTATATAGGGATTTACAACTCCCCAGAGTAGAGAATAAAACTTGTGTTTCCTCAGATATTCTGTGCTTATAAATTTCTTTAGATCTTACTATTAGCCTCATCTGTGACCCTGTGCAACCAATTGATACACTGGTGAAAAATCAAGAGTAACTACACTTAAGTCAATGTAAAAGCATTCTGAGATCAGAATTAGGTCCTCGGTTTTCAATCAGTTGTATAGTATTATATGGCGCTGATGGCTTTGTGAAGAAGACCACTGTCTTCAAGCACCACAATAAATTAAATTGTGAAAGTGTGGGCTAGGTCCTGAGGCCCCCTGCTGGAGGCCTTGCGGCTCTGCCGCAACCCACCCCAGAAAAGGGCAGTGGGGCAGGTCTTCCAAATTCCCTATAGCGGTTGCATGGGGCACAGCCAATGAGGAAAGAGGCTGCAGGGAGCAATCAGGGCCCAGCAGTCTTGTATAAAGGAACTGCAGGGCCAGAGTGAGTTCAGTCTGCTGGCAGGGACCAAACGAGCAAGAGGTGTTCCTGGCTAGGTGCAGAGGCTTAAGGGGCTGGATAGATCAGTTGCTGGCAGGGACAGGGGAAGCCCGGGAATAGCTCCTGACTGGCTTCTGGGACTCAACTAAGACAGGCTATGGGGAAGTGGCCCAGGGAAACACAGAGCAGCAATTACTAAAGGGACGCAGCATGAGGCTGCTATACTTAAAAGGAGCAGTGGTTGGGACCAGGTTCCCCCAGTGGCTGGTGCTGGTGGGGGAACTGTCTACACCTTAAGGAAGCGAATTAGAACTGTGACACCCCAGCGAAGAGGGCCGCACTACTGGGACTGACTCAGCAGGGAGCTGTGGTTAGCGAACTGAGTCCAAGAAGGGTGGCTCAGCAGGAAGGCTGGGGTCACTGAGGACTCAAGTAGAGGCAAAGAGTCACCAGGGAAGAAGCCCTTGGGGTGCTGCTCAATACCAGAG
Source organism: Chelydra serpentina (assembly GCA_037349315.1). NCBI lineage: Eukaryota > Metazoa > Chordata > Testudines > Chelydridae > Chelydra > Chelydra serpentina. Next base: position 40,233,469 of record JBAIAC010000042.1, read on the forward strand.
TAGGAACTTTGCAATCTAGATGGACTGGTTAATGACTAAGTTCAGAGAGGACTACAGAAAGATGCACCAACTGACAAGCGTAAGGGCTGACGGGGGCACTGTGAGTGAAAAAAAAGCTGCAGGCACATATGCACTCGACCAGGGGGTGCTCGCGTCGAGTGAGTGCACCCGGTTACACCAATACACTCATTTCATTGTAGATATTGGGCAATTTAATCCCGATAGTATCTCCACTGACTTAAGAGGAGACGCACCAACCAGAAATCTGGCTCATTAAATTGGATTTGAACTCAAGTCAGAGAGGGAGAGGATAATGTTTTACAAATATCTATTAACTTATCTAGTGAGATATATAGTATTCCAGATTGTAGCCATCTGATTTTATAAATGATTTGAATAATAGAAACAAATCTAAAAGCTGAGTCTTATAAACTGTTCATCTGAATACAAAAGATGTGGATCAGCAGAAAAGTGGAGCATATGAACGTTTTTCTTCAGACTCCCTTTTGTTTTTTCCACCATAATTTTTTTTTCAGCTAAGAATAATGCTTATTCTAGTCCAGAATCTGATTTGGAAAGAAACAGGGTGGAATGAATCTGACCTCTGGTAATTCTGGTATTGCCAGGCCAACTTGAGTCCAATAAAGAACTCTAACCAAAAAGCAACTTTCAGATCTTTATGTTCTATGAGGGAAAAACAGTTAAAATAGAATCAAAAGTGTTTTTATAGTTGATATAGTATGTACATGTAGCATCAAAATGAACATAGAAGTGCAGTTAATTCAAACAACAGAGTAACATCCTTCTTGGCTAAACTCTCAGTCTGGTTGCAAGTTTGAAGGGCATGCCCATGAGAGCTAGAATAGTTCTTCTAAAGCTACTGATTTATAAACTAATACACTTGAATAAATGACAATCAAATCTGTAAATTAGTTTATTAGTATAAACCCAAACATCTCTTAACATTGTCATCCATCCAGGAGTAATACTAAACAAGCTGTGCCATTTCCCCTCATGGCCAAGGTAGTTCTACTCCATCTAACTACTGGCATAAGCAAGAGCTTAATGCTCTTTCTCCTATTTGTGTCAGGTTCAGACTGCTGGACAAAGCTGAATGATGGAACATGTACTGATGATGCATGTCACTAATAAAAGTTATTGCAAGAATCAGTCCCATTGTTTGACTGAATTCAACATCATTTACAAGACATATGCTTCTGCATTACTTCACTCAAGTTCAACACCCACCTCCCATCCCACAGGAATACTGGCTATAGTGATAGACAGAGTAGAGTAAACTCTGCACCAGTTCTTCATACTACACTATCCTGATGAATGCTGAAGAATTGAATTTCAATGCTCACAGCTCTTCTGATATTTTCCTTCATGAAGTTCTAACTTGACTGAAATGAAATATTAGGAATTCTTTCATCATTTATGCTGTAATAGCACCCAGAGGCCCATAGCTGGATGTGGACTTCATTGAACCAGGCACTGTACAAATGATCCCTGCCCACAAAAATGTAGTTTGAGAAGACAAGTGCCATATGAAAGGTGTAAGGAAACAGATACAATCAAGCAAAAAGAATATACTCTAGAAATTAATTCTGGGAAGTTCTATGGCCTGTGTTACACAGGAGGTCAGACTAGATTATCACAATGGTTCCTTCTGGCCTTGGAAGCTATGAAGCATATACCATTTTTATATACACTTGTATTTTTATTATTTTAAATAGACAGAGTGCAGCAGGTTTAGAAATGTTACCATTACATTCCTTAGTGTAGATAAGTGGTGGGCAACCTGAGGCCCATCAGGGTAATCTGATTGCAGGTCGCAAGACATTTTGCTGACGTCGACCGTCTGCAGGCACGGTCCGCCACAGCCCCCATTCCCACAGCTACCATTGGCCAAGAATGGAGAACCGCGGCCACTGGGAGTTGCGGGGGGGCCGTGCCTGAGGATGGTCAATGTCAGCAAAATGTCCCGCGGCCCACAATCAGATTACCCTGATGGGTCGCATGCGGCCCATGGGCCACAGGTTGCCCACCATTGGTGTAGATCCTATAAGATGGTACTCCAAGAGTTAAGTAAATTGATGGCCCACAGAACTATTGTTACATAGAAAGAGTATGTATATGTACAGGTTGAAAAGGGAGGGTTATGAAAAAGGTGGGGTAAAACGCAACTTTGCATTCCTTCAAGCATATTGATTCTTTGGGAATGGCCAGTCTTCAAAGTTAGGTTACAGCAGGGCAGCTACAGGGCCCAAAGAACTGAAAGCTGGGGATAAGACATAGCAGAAGGTTTTCCTGACTCTGCCTCCTTTCCTTTAGCCACGCCCCCTCTGGTAAAAGCGGAGTGATTGTGGTGTCGGAGCCTTTACGCTGCCTATACGCCATTGCAGGATCCCAATCCACTGGTTGATCCTCCCAAGGCTGGCTACACTTTATAGCAGACTCCATTGAAAGGATGGCACATCAGCCACACTGCATCCCACTATCTGGCCCAAAGAATATGATGTGAGATGTGGTCTAAATGTTTTTATCAGCATGAGCTTGGGGCGACTGCATTACCCACAAATGGAAAAGCCCTGAATGATTTATGTTGGTTATCCCAAGCAAATGCCACTCCATACTATCCTGAATTATGTATGTGTGTCACAGGGTCCACTCACCGCTAGGGCACCTCCTCCTGGCCAGTCTGGAGATTAGCTCCTTCCAGGGGCTTAGCCCTCCTCTAGCAGTCTCTCCACCCGTCATCCTCTCTCACCCCGCAGCTCCTCTTGCTCCAGGAGCAGCAGCTTCCTCTTCATGGTATGGACCTCCGGCCAGGTCAATATGGTCTTCCCCTTCCGGAGTATCAGTCTTTTGGGGAAAACTGCCCAAGGAAGTTAATTTTTCATGGCCTGGTCTGTCCCACTTCCCCATTGGCTGGTAGGAGAATCTGGGCCTACTCCCTACTCTGGGCTCCAGGTCAGGGGCCCTGTTTTCAGCAGCCAAGGTCTGCACCATCTCATATCGTGCTGCTTTTCCCCAGAGCCTTTCCTCCCCATTTGCCAGCTCAAGTTCCCTCATCCCAGGGAGTAACTGTAGGGTACTTGCTTCTATACCTCCAAACACACCTTCCTTTCTCAGGAAGGGACTGTAGCCCTCAGCTGCTCTCAGCTCATGGACTTTACACAGGCCCCTCCAGTTTCTGTGCAGCTGAGCCTCATCTAATTAATCCTTGCTCCCTGGCTTCTCCTCCTTCAGGTGCAGCCTGGGCAGTTAATTGCAGCCCCCCCCCCACCTTAATCCCTTCAGGCCTTGTGTGGGGTGGATACCCCATCAAAACATGCTATATATTTTACAGGGAAAAAACCCTAATTTAGAAATGTTATAGAGTATTTTAAAAGAGGATTGATGTTTTGTTTTTCCTATGACTGAAAAGCCAGGCTAACTTTGAATGATGATTTCAACTAGCCTCAGTGAGAGAAAATTACTAACAAATTTTGTAAACCTCTAAAAGTAATCTAAAACAGCTTTACTATCCAGGATAATGTTGCAGTTTTAAGGTCCAATATCTTTCAATCTACCATGGCTAAAACAAATTACTTACACGATTACAAACAGGAGATTCCAGTCTATCAAGATGATTAAACTTTGTTCAGCACTGTTGTATATTCCATCACCTTACAATCACTCCTTCTGCCAATTTAATGGTATAAGGTTTCTGTTTTTAACCCTGATGTGTCAACAAATATATGTGCATCACATCATTGTCTGAATTTCCCTTCTCTATAAAGCTCTGCCTTTCAGCATGTAAGCTCCCTTTGTTAGGCTAATTGTATCTGACTGGCATAATGACTGTATCTGACTGGCATACTGATCACTAGAGAAATAGATCAAGTATGGATTTCAGTCTCAACTGAGTTCAAATACGGTACCAATGGTCTTCATGGTAATTTTGTAGCTATTACTCTCATATTACAGATCTACTCCTTTTTTTTTTTTGTAGCGCCAGAGAAATTAATGGCATTGAAGGAAAGGCGTAATTTTTACAAATAGCAAGTGTATTTGGGGCTATTGCTGTTGGATTTCATGCTCTTCTATAAAAGTGAAGCAGTTCATGTGTGTGCAAATGCAAACAGGTTTATTTTGCTAATAGAGATTATCCACTTGGAAACCTGTTGATTTAGGCTCCGATTTATCTACTGAACCAGATAGTGAAGTGGTCATTTACTTAAATGACTCCACGGAACAAAGAGCAAGCATTGCCCAATGTACTAGAGTCTGTCTGAAAGCAATAAAGTTAGCGGTGCACTGTTTTATTGCTTTAAGACTGAGAATAGTGCTGCTTGTTCCACTTTGCCTATGTTGTGGCAAAGGCATTTGAAAGGCATATTGATATATTAATATAGCTACTCTGAGGGCATCCAACTCTAGGAAACATTTTTTTCCTTCTGCTTCTATCCTCTGATAAGGGTTTTTCCTTGAGAGCTGATAGGGGACCTGAGTCAGTGTCTCATCCATTTGAACTGACATAATGCCTTCACTATGGATCCTAACAGTGTCAGTAGAAAAGATCCCTAAAGAATTTAGTTTTCTGTCCAACCAATTCTTTTTCTGTTGCCATTTTAGAGATTACCAAACACCTGCTGACACCGGAAGTCTCTCTGCTGTCTGCACCTAGTTGTCCATCAGATAACTTTACAGTGTTTGCAGGGGTAAATTTGGCCCAAATAAAAATCTTTATTCCAAGGGGGAAAAAACAGTTAAAACTAGAACTAAGGTTGTAAAGACTTTACTTAAAGCGTGGGGATGGAGGGGGAGGGAACCTTAACTGAACATGCTAAATTAAAAAAAAAAAAAAAAGACCAAAAAGCCCCAGAACCAAGAACATCTGAACACAAGAATATGAAAAACTGAGATCTGCATCCAAAGTGCATCCAGACCCTCCTTCACATGAATAGGTTATTTACCTTCTAGTAACTGGAGGTTCTTTGAGGTGTGTGGTCCCTGTCTGTATTCCACTGTGGGTGAGCATGCACTCCATAGATCCGGACTTTGAGAAATTTTGCAAGCAGGACACACTAGTTCACACATGCACCCTTGTACCTGAGAGTATAATGGGAGGAGTGGACCAACTGCCTCTCTGGTTCCTTTTCTATTGTGAATCCAGGAAAGCAGAGGGGAAGGAGAGTGGGTAATGAAATACAGATAGGGACCACATATCTTGAAGAATCTCCAGTTACTATAAGGTAAGTAACTTACTCTTCTTCTTTGAGTGCTGGTCCCTACGTGTATTCCACTGTGGGTAACTGATGAGCAGTACTCAAGAGGAGGCTGCGAGGCTGAAGGTGGCAGAGCTATTCCAAAGGATGGGTCAGTGGTGGAGTCCTGGACTACAGCATAATGTCTCGTGAACGTGCGGTTGAAATGTCACATAGCTGCCGTGAAAATGTTAAGTACAGATACTTCCTGAAAAGATGCCATTTATATGGCTTGTGCTCATGTAGAATGAGCCCTTACACCTCATGAATAGGGCCCTACCAAATTCACGGTCACACAAAATGTGTCATGGACTGTGAAATCTGGTCTCACAGGGAAGACCAGTATTTCTCAAATTGGGGTTCTGACCCAAAGGGGAGTTGCAGAATGGTCACAATGTTATTTTGGGGGGGGGGGTCGCGGTATTGCCACCCTTACTTCCGCGCTGCCTTCAGAGCTGGGTGGCTGGACAGTAGTGGCTGTTGGCCGGGTGCCCAGCTCGGAAGGCAGTGCCCCGCCTGCAGCAGTGCAGAAGGGTGGCAATACCATACCATGCCATCCTTACTCCTGCGCTGCTGCCTTCAGAGCTGGGCAGCCGGAGAGTGGCGGCTGCTGACTGAGGGCCAAGCTCTGAAGACAGCAGTGCAGAAGTAAGGTGGCAATACCATACCATGCCGTCCTTACTTCTGCACTGCTGCTGGCAGTGGCTCTGCCTTCACAGCTGGCTCCTGGCCAGCAGCTGCCAATCTACAGCTACACAGCTCTGAAGGCAGTGTCACCACCACCAGCAGGAGCACAGACGTAAGGGTAGAAGTACCGCAACTCCCGCTGTAGTAACCTTGCGACCCCCCCCCCCCCACAACTCTTTTTGGTCAGGACCCCTATAATTACACCACCGTGAAATATCAGAGTTTAATAGTTGAAATCATGACATTTACAATTTTTAAAATCCTATGGCTGTGAAATTGCCCAAAATGGACTGTGAATTTGGTAGGGCCCTACTCATGAAGGGGAAAATGATGTGACAGCTGGTAGTGGAGTATGATACAACAGAGATCCATTGAGAGAGCTTCTTGACCTTGGAGTCATTTTGCAATGGCAAGAAACAGTCTAGGTGATTTTTTTATTGTTTTTGTCCTTTGTAGGTAAAAGACCAAGGCTCATTACACATCGAGGGAATAAACTCTTCTCTCTGTCTCAGATGCATGTGGTTTCAGAAAAAAAAACACAGGTAATTGGATGTACCTTGAGGTGAACTTCAGATGTAGTCATAATGAGATTTTGTCCTTATGGAATATAGTTAAGGGTACAATTCTGTCTCAGAGGTTACGGATTCCCCCTGTCAGAGCAGTGGCGGGGCTGGAGCAGCTGCAAGCCCTGGCAGTACTCTGTTTGTCCCTCATTTTTAGTAAAAGTCAGGGACAGGTCACGGGCTTCTGTGAATTTTTGTTCATTGCCCGAGACCTGTTCGTGACTTTTACTAAAAATAACCATAACAAAACCTTAGCCTAAATATACCTAACTTAAATATAGTGTACAGAGGATCTGACATTAGGGCTCACCTACCTTGGCTGATGTGATGTTCACAAGGAATACAACTTTCATTGATAGGTGATATATGGAACACACGGCTAGAAGTTCAAAGGGAGGCTTAATGAGTGCTGAAAGTACAAGGTTCAAGTTCCAGTGAGGGGCAGGACTCTTAACTAGCAGGAAGATTCTGATTAGGCCTTTCAAGAATCTGTTAGTCAATGCATTAGTGAAAATTGAGTAACCATCTGATGGTGGATGGCAAGCACTGATGGCTGCCAGGCGGACTCATACAGAGCTGAAGGAGAGCCCAGTTGTTTTGAGAGAAATAAGATAGTCCAAAATAAGGGTACTATCTGCTGACACAGGAGATACTTGTTTCAGATGTGCCCAGATGGAAAAATGCTTCCACTTGGCTGAATAGCATTTCATAGTGGACTCTTTTATGCTTTTATTAATATGGTTTGTATGGCTTTAAAGAAGGAATGTTCTAGGGTTGACACCCATCCAAAAACTAAGCCATCAGATGGAGTCCTTTGGGGTTCAGGTGCTTGATCCTGACCTTCTCCTGGGTCAAGATATCAAGAAAAGACTGGATGCTGATCTGAGGATGAGATGACATCAGGAGGAGATTTGGGAACCAAAACTGTCTGGGCCAAGTGGGGGCAATGAGCATGACTCATGCCATCTTGTTGAATTTTCCATAGGATTTGAGGTAGGAGCATTAAGTGATGATAGTATAGTTCAGTATAGCTCAGATGTCCTGACCCAGGGAGGAGGAGAGCGTCACCCTGAGCACATAGACCTAGTGCGCCGCTGGAAACGTAGATGTTGCATTTGCTGTTTGTTTGAGAGGCGAAATGATCCCAGGTGGGAATTTGAAGAAATATACTGTTTACTATCAAATTGTGCAGATTCCACTCGTGATCTATAGTGAAATGCCTGCTGAGGGTGTCCGCCAACACATTCCCGGAAGGTAAGCTGCTGACAGAAAGATTCAACTCCTGATACACCAATTCCATAGGGTGACCACTTTTATGTACAGGAACGGCTCTCACCCCTCTTTGTTGGTTGATGTAAGAGACTGTTATCATATTGTGTGACCATTATGAAGACATGGTGGAACTTGATAAATTGCAGAAAGGATTTGCAAGCTTCTCTGACTACCTGAACTTCAAGAAGATTGATGTGCAGCAAGTGCTGTGTGGCTAGGGATGTGCCCACCCCCGCCCGAAACCCAGAAAGGAGGCATGTGCCTTCTCCAGTGAGGGGGACAGGAAGGGAATGCCCATGCATACTTGATGGAGATGATTCCACCACATTAGCAATTATGTTACTCTGGAAAGAACTGTTACTATGGTATTCATGCTGTGTCTGGTTGGTGAACACACTTTTTGCAGTCACCACTGTAGGCAACGTACATGGAGCCTGGTGAATGGAGTAATATAAGTCCATGAAGCCATGTGTCCCAGAATGGAAAGACAAGTTCTGACTGATGCTTGAGGGTTGCACATAGCCTGGTCTATCAAGTTGTTCATGGCCTGAAACCTATCTACTGGTAGAAAAGCTCTTGCCGTGACCGAGTCCAAGGTCGGCTCTATGAAGTCTGTGGTCTGTGTCAGAGTGAGGATAGACTTTTCCAAGTTTACACTGATCCTACAGAGGATAGCAGCAGAAGCATTAATGAGATCAACATGTAGGCCTCACAACATATCCTGGCAACTAGAAGATGTTACTACCAGAAAGATTTTGGTAAAGTTCCTAGGGCTAGGGCAAGGCTGAATGGAAGCACCCTATACTGGAAGTGGTCAGGGCCCACCATGAATCTGAGAAAGCGCCTGTGGGAAGGGTGAATGCCCACATGGAAATATGCATTCTTTATATCAAGAATGCATATTTCAAATGTCCTTTTCCATGGATGGGATTAGGGATGCCAAAGTGAGCATCTGAAATCTCAGTTTGTGAATAAAGTGTTTGAGATTGTGGAGATTGAGAATGGGTCTCCAACTCCTCCTCCTTTTTTGGCTACAAGGAAGTATGTTGCATAAAAGCCTTTTTCATGGTATTGGAGAGGTATCTGCTCTATTGTTCCTCGCTGGAGAAAGGACTCCACTTCTTGCCTGAGAAAGCCCTCGTGAGAATGGTCCCTGAAGAGGAACATTGGAGGAGGAGGGAAGTAAACTCTATCTCATAGCCAGATTGGATGATGTCCAATACTCACTTGTCCATTGTAACAGCACTCCAGTTGTGGAAGAAGAGTGCTAAACAAAAGATTCACTGAAGGATGTATGGAGATCAGGTAATGGTGGCATTGTTGATGGTTTGCAGCTCTTGAACTCCCTTCACAAATATATTTTAGCCAGAGAATGGGGTAAGATGGTGCGACATGGGAGTTGCAGGGATATGAGACCTTTGCATCTTAAAAGGAGGGTTGTAAGATCACTGATAATAAAGCCGTTGAGTGACTGATCTAGGTTTGTACGGCTGCCTGTGATACTATCTCTTTGGGGCAGTGTATATATGCCCAGGGAGTGGACAGTGCTTCTGGAGTCTTCCAGAGCATGTAAGGACACATCTGTCTTCTCATTGGAAAGATGGGCTTTATTGAAGGGCAAGTTCTCTACAGTGTTTTAGGCCTCCCTGGGAAATCAAGACATGACTCATGGCACATTACAATGGACACTGCCATTGACCTTGATGATGTGGTCTGCTGCATCAACTGCTAATTGAAGTGCAGTTCTGACCACCATCTTACCTTCTTCAATAAGGGCTTAGAATGGAGCTCTGTCTTGCTGTGGCAAATTGTCTACAAAGTCTGTGAATTTGGAGTAGTTCAGACAGTTGTACCTAGCCAACAGTGCTGGATAGTTTGCTATTCTAACAGAAGGCTAGGGGATGTGAAGATTTTCCTCCCCAACAAGTCTAGACATTTAGCCTCCTTGTCAGAAGGAGTGGCTTTTGGATGTTGTTGTCTAGATCGCTCCATGGCAGCCTGGATGATCAAAGAGTTAGGTGTGGGATGGGTAAAAAGAAATTCCACTTTCTTGACTGGAACAAAATAGCATTTCTCTGCCCTCTTAGAGGTAGGGGCACATATAGCTGGTGTATGCCAGACCCCAAGGTTCCAGAATAGCTTAATTAACTGTGTAGCAGGGTGGAACCCTGCTCCTGCCCGGAGGGGCTGGAAATAGCCCTGGGAGAGGGCTGATTGGCAAGGAAGCCACAGGTGTGGCTTGTTAATCAGGGCCCAGCTGGCCCTTATAAGAGGGCAGTGGGCCTGGAGCAGACAGACACTCTCTCTCTGCCTTTAGAGGGAGAAGGGCTTAGCTGCAGGGACCTGAGCTGGTACCTAGGGTGGAGCAGGGCTGGGGAAGGGCCTGAGGAGCTGGGGAGCTCCGGCTAGGAAAGCCCCAGGCTGCGGCCTAGGGTTAGGCCCATTTAGGTACTGGGGTTGCGGGGGCAACCCATGGGTAGGCTGAGGCAGCAGGTCCAAACCCCCTTTGCCTGTGATGAGTGGCTTATACTGCAGTCTGCCCCAGGGCGTGGGGGCTAGCTGGTGACTGGCAGTAGCCTACGACTGAGGCGAGGTGGGGATAGTGGGTTGGGGGTTCCCCTGGGGAGGGGAGACCCAGATCTAGGGGTACTGCCAGGAGGCAGCACCCCAGTTAAAAGGGCACCGGGTCCTGGGAGGGACGCGGGCCCAGCGTGGACAGGCGGATCACTGGCCTGCAGAGGGCGCTCCAGAGGCTGGTGAGCTAATTCCCGGAACAACCAGCAGGAGGTGCCGCGGTGGTGAGTCCGACCCCGCTACAGGTGGTGGAGAATGTGGGCACAGACGGTCCGCCCTTGATACAAGGGGCAGGGCAAAGGACTGTGGTACTATTGCCTGAAGAAAAGAGTGCAGAAACGGATGGTGGAGATGGACTATTATTGGAGAGCCTGTGTGGCCCGTCTCGCCGAGCAGCAAGCAAGGCTGCTACAGCTGTTGCGGGGGAGGGCACAAGGACCGCGGTGTGGGCCAGGCACCTTGGGCTGGAGGCCAGTGCCAAGGCCCAAAGACTGTTTCGCCTGCGGGCGACTGGGACACTGGCGAAGAGAGTGCCCCTACCGGGCTGGAGCAAAGAGACTCTCCCCGGGACAGAATGGAACTGCAGGAGTGCCTCCTGTGAAGCTAACAGGGGGGCTCCAGACTTGTTGGGCCTGTGGGGAACCAGGGCATCAGAAGAGGGAGTGCCCTCGGGGGACTCGCAGGGCCCAGGCCCGCCCGGAGGTGGCTAAGGGAAGTCACTGGCTATGCTTCCTGTGCCACAAAGGGGGCCAGAGCAAGAGGCCTTGCCCTCAGAGAAGGAGGGGGAGGCCGAAGGATCGGGCTCAGTCCGAGACTGCCCCGAAGGAGGGGGTGGTGACGACCGGGGCTCTCGAGAGGGGATTGTCTGGGACAGAGAGGCCCCAGATAAACCAGGGAACCCACACTAGGGCCAGGAGGGCTACGGTGGGAACCCAAACTGAGGGGGGAACCCACATAGGACTGGAGAGGTCTACGGTGGGAACCTCGACCCTTGAAGAGGGAAGCAGGTGGCTCCAAACAATGGAGGGCCTGCGGCATGAGAGGGATTCCTTGCGTGCCCAGCTGAGAGGGATGCTGGGGCGCTAGGGGTCCTCTCCTTACCCCCCCCCCCCCCCCGGTGGAGGGGATCTTGAGGTGGGGGGTGTGTAGCAGGGTGGAACCCTGCTCCTGCCCGGAGGGGCTGGAAATAGCCCTGGGAGAGGGCTGATTGGCAAGGAAGCCACAGGTGTGGCTTGTTAATCAGGGCCCAGCTGGCCCTTATAAGAGGGCAGTGGGCCTGGAGCAGACAGACACTCTCTCTCTGCCTTTAGAGGGAGAAGGGCTTAGCTGCAGGGACCTGAGCTGGTACCTAGGGTGGAGCAGGGCTGGGGAAGGGCCTGAGGAGCTGGGGAGCTCCGGCTAGGAAAGCCCCAGGCTGCGGCCTAGGGTTAGGCCCATTTAGGTACTGGGGTTGCGGGGGCAACCCATGGGTAGGCTGAGGCAGCAGGTCCAAACCCCCTTTGCCTGTGATGAGTGGCTTATACTGCAGTCTGCCCCAGGGCGTGGGGGCTAGCTGGTGACTGGCAGTAGCCTACGACTGAGGCGAGGTGGGGATAGTGGGTTGGGGGTTCCCCTGGGGAGGGGAGACCCAGATCTAGGGGTACTGCCAGGAGGCAGCACCCCAGTTAAAAGGGCACCGGGTCCTGGGAGGGACGCGGGCCCAGCGTGGACAGGCGGATCACTGGCCTGCAGAGGGCGCTCCAGAGGCTGGTGAGCTAATTCCCGGAACAACCAGCAGGAGGTGCCGCGGTGGTGAGTCCGACCCCGCTACAAACTGGAAGTGCTATTCGACTGGATCCAGTAGTTTGCAGTATATCCACGAATTTGTGTTGAGTCCTGTACCTCCACTAGGGAGACATACACATAGGGGCCACCACTTGAAGAAATGAGACTTCTCACACACGGACACTCCAGCTGACAAATTCTTCTTGGATGTCTTCAAGCTGAAAAGGGGCTGAAGATAGTGATGAGTGATGTCTACTTCCTCTTTTTCTTCTCTCTCAGTGAGAGAGATCCCTGGGCTCTTTGCAGCTTCAAGTTCAGGCAGCTTGCAGATCCATTCTTTGATTCCTCTTCAGGCTTCTGTGGTGAAGGAGTTAAATGTCTTTGAGGCTGAGACTTGGCCTGTCCCACCTCAGTAGCTCTACTAGTCTCTAACTCCTCTCTTAAAATAACCCCCATCATTTTGTGCCCCGGCAATAGTTGGCACAAGCTGTGCAGTATCCCTGCAGATACTTCTTGCTGAGACATAAGACCCAACAGACGTGTTGACTCAAAAGACTGTCTTGGCAGTACACAGAGCATTTGAAGTCATCCTTCTTCTTAGGCCTGGTCTACACTAGGACTTTATGTCGAATTTAGCAGCGTTAACTCGATTTTACCCTGCACCCGTCCACATTACGAAGCTATTTATTTCGACATAAATGGCTCTGTAATTCGATTTCTGTACTCCTCCCCAATGAGGGGAGTAGCGCTAAATTCGACATGGCCATGTCAAATTCGTGTTACTGTGGACGGAATTCGACGCTAATAGCTCCGGGAGCTATCCCACAGTGCACCACTCAGTGGACGCTCTGGACAGCAATCCGTGCTCGGATGCTCTGACCTGCCACTCAGGAAAAGCCCCGGGAAAATTTGAATTCCTTTTCCTGTCTGGCCAGTTTGAATCTCATTTCCTGTTTGGACATCGTGGCGAGCTCAGCAGCACTGGCAACGATGCAGAGCTCTCCAGCAGAGGTGACCATGCAATTGCAGAATAGAAAGAGGGCCCCAGCATGGACTGATCGGGAAGTCTTGGACCTCATTGCTGTGTGGGGCGATGAGTCCGTGCTTTCTGAGCTGCGATCGAAAAGACGGAATGCGAAGATCTACGAGAAGATCTCAAAAGCCATGACGGAGAGAGGATACAGCCGGGATGCAACGCAGTGCCGCGTGAAAATCAAGGAGCTGCGACAGGCGTACCAGAAGACCAAAGAGTCCAACTGACGCTCCGGATCGCAGCCACACACATGCCGTTTTTACGAGGCACTGCATGCTATGCTCGGTGGTGCTGCCACCACTACCCCACCAGTGTCCGTGGACTCCGACGACGGGGTCTTATCTATGGCCACGTCGTCTGAAGTTTTTGCAGACAGTGAAGAAGAGGAAGGAGAGGAGGAGGATGAGGCAGTCGACAGCACTTTCACCGCTGATTTCCCCGACAGCCAGAATCTGTTCATCACCCTCACTGAGATCCCCTACGAACCCTCCCAAGGCAGCATCCCGGACCAGGAACCAGGTGAAGGATCATCAGGTCAGTGTTTTAAACATTTATTTGGAATAGAATAGGCATGGTGTGTTAGCAATGTGTTTTTATTGCTTAATTGGCCGTAGGCGCTTTAGTTTTGAGTCGTTTCCAGTGCAACTACTCGAAAAGTCTGTCAATATGTATGCGGATAGAGGAGAAATCCCCATCGGAGATCTCCGCAAAGCTCTCCTGGAGGAACAGTGAAAGCTTTTGCATCAGGTTCCCAGGGAGAGCGGCCTTATTGTCTCCTCCATGGTAGGATACTTTTCCGCGCCATGCAAGCTGCAGGTACTCTGGTATCATTGCCTTGCATAGCATGGCTGCATACGGCCCCGGGGTTTGCTGGCATTCACGCAGCATGCGGTCTTTGTCTGTCTCCGTAATCCTCATCAGAGTGATATCAGTCATGGTGCCCTGGTTTGAATGAGTGGTTTTTTTAGTATAGTGACTTCTTGATTTTTCCTTTAAAGAACGACACCCGGCGGTTTCCAGCCACGCGGGGGGGAGGGGGGGGGGGCGAGCTGGGAGGCTAACCATTGAAACTTAGCGGTGCGCAGGCAGGGAGACTTCCCAGGACCGGCCACGCGGAGGGGGGGAAAGGGTAGGCGAGCCGTTCAAACAGAGCGGTTCGCGGGCACATACATTTCCCGGGACCGGCCACGCGGAGGGGGGCAAAGGGTACGCGAGCCGTTCAAACAGAGCAGTTCGCGGGCACGTACATTTCCCGAGAACGGCCACGCGTTGGGGGGGTGGCGGGTAGGTGAGCCGTTGTAGCTGAGCGGTTTTGGCAGCAGCGGGAACTGGCCACTGCTAGGAACTGTGCTTGAAACATGGGAGTAGAGCACTGCTGTGAAGTAAGCTCTCAGCAGTCCAAAGGCAACGGCTTACCATGGTCTCCAGAGAGCCGATTTCCAGTGTCCAGCACTGCTTGTGGGATCTGTACACCGGGACCCCAAGCACTCAGTATAAAGACTAAATATTCGACCTTGTAGTAAGTGCACATGTGATAGGTAGTGTGCATGGTCTTATTCACAGGGAAAGAGTATAGGCATTGTTCGGGAAAATGTATCTGAGGAATTCACTCCCTTTCTCCCATCCCACAGCTGCGAGTGTCTCCCGCCCTACCCGTGGATCACCCTCCCAGAGGCTTGCGCTGATCAGGCAGTGCAAAAAAAGAACCCGGGACGACATGTTTTCCGAACTGATAGTCTGTTCCCGAAATGAGGCGGCACAGTGGAGAGAGGACGTCTCAAGGTCCGAGCGAGCAGTCAGCGAATGGGAGCAGAGGGCTGAAGCTCGCGAGGACAGGTGGCAGCAGGAAGACCAGCAGGCAACTCAAACACTGCTGGGACTAATGAGGGAGCAAATGGACACGCTCCAGCGCCTGGTAGACGTTCTCCAGGACAGGAGACAGGAGGAAAGAGCCCCTCTGTATGTTATTTCCAACCGCCCTCCCCCGCCACAAAGTCCAATCCCCCCCTCACCCAAAGTCACTAGAACGAGGGGAGGCAGGGGCCGTGGAAATAATCACTCCACCGCTGCGGACTGCTCCAGTAGCAGAAGGCTCTCATTCCCAAAACTTTAGATGGGTCCTTTCGTTCCCTCCAACCGCACCCCACCCCAGTCCCCGTCCAAGTTTCATCTCAAAACTATGCTCCCCTTAATAAAAATGTTTGTTCTGTACAGTGCTGTTTCCTTGACTTTCTTTCACAGGACGGTTTGATTTGGGGGGAGGGGGTAAGGAGATTAGTAATTTGAGACGACAGGTGCCTGTACCAGGGTACAGACAGGGGGAAAGGTTCAACAGAAAGTCACACTCACATTGCATTCACTAGGCACACTTGTCATTCTAGGAGGGGGTTTTCATGTTCTCTATGGGGGGCTCTGTGACTTTCTGGTGGGGAAGGGTGGCTGCAGATCTTTTGTGGCCGGCAATAGCCTGCATGACAGATCCATGCAGCAGGGGATCTGTGGCCGCAATCCATGGCCAAAAAGTCACACAGGCCCCACCACACACAGTTGCGAACAGGAGTGGTTGCAGGCTCCCTTGAAACAAGCAGTCCAGCACTGCGAACTGCTCTGGGAGCAGGAGCCTGTCATTCCCCAAGTTTGGAAGCGTCCTTTCCATCACTGCACCCACTCCCCAACCGCAGTATGCATCCCAGGTTAAACCCTTAACCGAGAAATCATTAATAAAGCAGACGGTTTTAATAAACAATGTTTCCTTTATTATACTTTTAAAGCGTTGAATGATGGGGGGGAAGGGGGTTGGTAATTGGAGAGGATAGGCAACAGAAACTGGGTAAAGAAACGGGGGCAGGTTCAGCTTCTGTTTAAACAAGCGTAACAGTCACTGGTTACCCTGGTCAGTCTGGAAGCTAGCTTTCAAAGCTTCCCGGATGCGCAGCGCGTCCCGCTGGGATCTTCTAATCGCCCAGGTGTCCGGCTGTGCGTAATCAGCAGCCAGGCGATTTGCCTCAACCTCCCACCCCGCCATAAACGTCTCCCCCTTGCTTTCACAGAGATTGTGGAGCACACAGCACGCTGCAATCACAATGGGTATAGTTGTTTGGCTGAGATCGAAGCGAGTAAGTAAGCTTCTCCATCTCCCTTTCAGACGGCCAAAAGCACACTCCACCACCATTCTGCACTTGCTCAGCCGGTAGTTGAAGAGCTCCTTTTCAGTGTCCAGGGCACCTGTGTATGGCTTCATGAGCCAGGGCATTAGCGGGTAGGCTGGGTCCCCGAGGATCACTATAGGCATCTCCACATCCCCAACAGTTATTTTGCGGTCCGGGAAGTAAACACCGTCCTGCAGCCATCTAAACAGACCAGAGTTTTTGAAAACACGAGCGTCATGAACCTTGCCCGGCCATCCGACGTTGATGTTGGTAAAACGTACTTTATGGTCCACTAGTGCTTGCAGCACCATAGAAAAATAGCCCTTACGGTTAATGTACTGGCTGCCCTGGTGCTCCGGTCCCAGGATAGGGATGTGTGTCCCATCAATAGCCCCGCCGCAGTTTGGGAATCCCATAGCCGAAAACCCATCTATGATCACCTGCACGTCTCCAAGGGTCACTACCTTTGAGAGCAGCAGGTCAACGATTGCATGGGCAACCTGCATCACAGCAACCCCCACGGTAGATTTGCCTACTCCAAATTGATTCGCGACTGACTGGTAGCTGTCAGGCGTTGCAAGCTTCCAGAGGGCTATGGCCACTCGCTTCTGGATAGTCAGGGCAGCTCTCATTCGGGTGTCCTGGTGCTTCAGGGCAGGGGACAGCAACTCACAAAGTTCCAGGAAAGTGCCCTTACGCATCCGAAAGTTTCGCAGCCACTGGGATTCATCCCAGACCTGCAGCACTATGCGGTCCCACCAGTCAGTGCTTGTTTCCCTTGCCCAGAATCGCCGTTCCACAGGATCAACGTGACCCATTGCCACTATAATGTCTAGGGTCCGGGGTCCCGTGCTTTGCGAGAGGTCTGTGCCCCTCTCAGAGTTCATGTCCTCCCGGAGCTTCCGTTGCCTCCTCGCCCGATTTATCTGCATCTGCCTCTGGAAAAGGTGGACGATAAGGCGCAAGGTGTTGACAACGGACAGAACAGCAGCGATAATCGTGGAGGGCTCCATGCTCGCTGTCCTGTGGCGTCCATGCTGTCAATCACCAGAAAAGGGCGTGAATTCATTGCCCGCCGGCGCTTTCATGGAGGGAGGGCAGGAGTGTGGGTCGAATGACGACATTTACCTATAACCACCCTCGACACATTTTTGGCCCCAGAAGGCACTGGGGGCTACACCCAGAATTCCAGTGGGCAGCGGGGACTGCAGGATAGCTACCCACAGTGCACCGCTTGCAATGTCGACACTTGCCCCGTTACTGTGGACTCACAAACTCGAATTAATGTCCTTGGTGTGGATTCGCATGCTCGACTTTGTAATATCGGTTTCACAAGTTCGGTTTAAGAAAAATCGAACTACTCTCGTAGTGTAGACATACCCTAAGTGTCATCCATTCTAATGAAATGTTGACACAGAAACTGAAAGTAGGGCTATGGATAAAGGAGCTGACCCTTGGGACCTTGAAAAGCCACAAAAACAACTATCAGGTATCTGAAACACTAAGAATAAAAATCAGTTTGATGCTAAAGCTAGGAACCAGTCCGAGAAAAATGCCAAATGTCGACAAAGAGAAATCAAGAAAGAAAAAGTTATATTTTCACAGCTTTGATGGTTGAAAAGAAGTATGATGACAGATGGTTAGATGAATGTTCAGATCTGAGAGGGCGCATACTCATTGCTTTTCAAAGCATAGAGAACTTCTGGGCCAAGGGATGTGCACACTCTAGAAGCTGATTCTACATGGTATTCAGAGACAAATCAATGTACGTTGGTTAGCAGATACATTTTTACAACACAAAGTTGGAGTACTATGCTACAGTGCCAAGACTTAGTGAAGGCTATCCTGCATTTTTCTTCCATATAGAGAAATCTGACAGAGATCAACCATTTTGTAGTTTCCTGAGAAGAAATTCTGTCAGAAAATTTGAAATATCCATGTAAATAAATACACAACAAAATAAACAAATAATACAGAAAAAGAAAAACGAATGTACTAAAGTATATGCTTCGAGTACTCTAAAATGTAAACTGCTCTCAAAGTGAAAACAGAACTTTCAGTAGGTGACAGAGGTGGTTCTAAGGGGTGGTAAGTTTAGCAAATGCCCTGCAGCCACTGCATAAACTAAAGGGCGTCAGCAGTGCTCAGCCTGGAAGACAGCTGGAAAGTAGCTGATTTCCAGTCACCTCTTCAGCTCCATCCTTTTTTTCTTCCCCATATCGCTTCTCCTTTCTTCTACCACCAGCTTGAGAGGAGAGGGTAGAAGAAACAGCTTACCACGTGGATGCAGGTGACATCCCCAATTCACAGCAGATGTGCTTTTTCTGTGTTGAAAGCTTAAAGGGGCAGACTACTGTGCTCAACAAGCGGTTAGTTATACATCATGTAAATATTCAGAACTCATACGTTATGTATAATATTTAGGTCATTAATTTATAATTTGTTAAATCCTTCAGCCAGAGGTTAACTCTTTAGATTTCAATTAGTACAAATAAAGTCCTACCTGAGGATGACAAAACACTTGGAAGCAGCAGCACCTGAATGTCTATGAGACTATGAATTCTAGCTATTATAGAACCATAGAATATCAGGGTTGGAGGGGACCTTAGGAGGTCATCTAGTCCAACCCCCTGCTCAAAGCAGGACCAATCCCCAATTTTTGCCCCAGATCCCTAAATGGCCCCCTCAAGGATTGAACTCGCAACCTTGGGTTTAGCAGGCCAATACTCAAACCACTGAGCTATCCACAGGCGATTTGTTCCTTGTGCAACTTACTTCTCGAAGATGATAAACTACCATACTGAAACATTCTCTCTTGAATGTATGCACTAGCTAATGCACAGTAGAATAAAGCATACTCCACAAGACCTTCATAGAAGTATTTGTATTATAAGCAGCAGGACTGAGCTTCCAGCTTTATGGAGCAAGTTTGTAAAGAGGCAATAGATTAAGGAAGTCACTTTACTCTGAGTACTGTCCCCCAAGAAGCGGGAAACTAAGACTTATCTATCCTAGATTACAGTGTTCTGATTTAGAGGTGTTCACTGAAAATTCTACAGATAGTAGCTATGCTTCATTGGATCCTTAGCCAAACAAATAGACCACAATATGTAAATCATCACCCAAAGTACTGTATTAAAGTTTATCCTAATATACATGGGGGTACAGTATACAGTACATAGTCTGAAAAGAGCATCCCATGTCCTCTGTGGTGAGAGTGACTATAATGGGGGATTAATTACATTATAATGTAAATAATGATAATGACTTTGCATTTTAAGATCTTTGGATGAAAAACACTATATAAGATCGAAATTTAGCCAGTTGACTACAAAAGTGACCTACTACAACTAGCTGATTTCTTACTGCTCCAACTGTTTTGCATTCAGACAGTTAACAGGACAATGTACATGAAGTAAAAAGCTTCAAAACAATGGCAAACAGAGCGCAAGACTCAACATGGTTGAAAGTCTCTGTATTACAAAAATACAAATAACAGAATATCAAGAGACTAATGGTCCAACTTTCAGAGGTGCAGAGCACCCACAAATCCCTGGAGAAAATCAAGCCATTTAAAATGTAAAGTATAACTTTTTTTTTTGTTTAAAATATTAAACAATTCTCTGGATAACAAACCCAAGCTTGCATAAGAAAAGATTATTTAGCAGCCTTATATACTACTATCAGCAGCTTGGCAGTAGTCTCAATGTGACTATTCTAGTTCAATTCTGTACATTTATTACAACATGGAATAGTTTGCACCATATAACTCACATTTTGTACCCTTATCATTTGCTGCTGAGGGAAATCATATCAATACTGCATACTCAGCAACTAGAATGTATCTGTATCTTTATTCTGATCATGACTCATACCTTAGCAGGAAATTAAAATTTACCATGTAATAAGACCAAATTCATGCTTACAAAACATATCAATAAAAATCCTGTTAATGTCTCTTCAGAGGATTTAATTTGACCGTGTCACATTAATCACCTCTGAAGTATAGAAATGACTCAATTATTTTTCAGTATATGCAGACCTTGTGTTTATTTTTTCAGTTCCACGAGAACGTCTGGGTCAGCACCACTGGCTACCATAAATCCCCATATTGCTGTGAGGTATACATTTTATTCTCTTTATTCAATCTGACATTACATATTAACTATTTCTTTATTATGATAATCTGGTTAAATTAAGGGGAGTTTTTAAATGCCATTTTTCAACATTATATTTGTCTAAACAACTTTGCTCATATTAATCCTTAAAAAGAGGAAGAATGAGTTTATAAAATAGTATCATGTTCCTTAGGGTAACCCCAGACCCATTACTTTTCAGCCAGATAACTGAGAACTACTGTAAATCAATATGTAAATGAACGGACCACATTCACTGCCAACAAACAAAAAGAAAAAAAAATCTTACGTGAGCAAGGAACCAGTAACAAATTGGTTTCTTAATAGATGTGGTCTTCTAATATAGATGGAGCAGAAATGTTACTATTTTTGTGGATACTTTGGCAATGTTCTCACAGGCTAGGAGATTTCCAAATAAGGTCAGTCTCTTGAACAGGTTTCACTGTATTATTGCTTCCTTGTCTTGTTAGTTTATTTATTCTTTCCCTTTTCTAGGCCTGCATGTAAGATCAGGCAGGAATGACTCTGGGCAACATAGGCATGAATAATGCATGTATAGACACCTGAATCCATTTAGAAAATAACTTTTCCATGGCTTGTGACCTTTCTTGAGCCCTTCAAAATAAACAAATACTCACCAACACAGAACTCCAGTTTCATTAATATACAGTAAACATTTATGGACCATGAACACAATATTGACTTCTTCCAAGTATTCATTCTGAATCTGCTGGGCCCAGATGGAGGATTGATTTTGTAACAGCAGACCTCTTCTGTGAGGTAGAAACATCTGAAGAGCCAACACCAAGTCAATCAAGCTCAAGTACCATAGTCCTTTCAGCCAAAAAGGCATAAACAGTATCACTGCCACTCTTACATTCCTATCTTTTGCATGGACCTGAGGAGTAGTGGAAAAAGTAGGAAGGCATATAGCGGAGACACTGCCCAACTTTGCTAACTATTATTCACCACCTTATATCCTGGGTCCTGACACACAAACACCACAGGACATTTTATTTAACTGTTTCCAGAGGCAAAGATACACCAGACAACCAAATTCACTTAGGATGAATGAGATATTTTTGGATGAAGGAGCCACTCTGCTAACTGATTTCTGCCATATAAGTCTTAGTGTTCATTTCCTTGTTAGTGGGCAGTGCACAGAGACAGGAAACTGTTCCATCCAGAACAAGAGATATCTCTTGGGGTTGGGCCAAATCCAGTCATTTCTTCCCAGTAACTTTGAGAAGCCTATCAGACACAATTACAGTTATCCATGGAAGAAGCAGAGCTCTGAGATGTTAATGAATCACTATGGTCCAGATGGTGGATGCCATGCTCTCTCTTTCTAGTACCCATTCCCTGAGCTGAATTGGGAAGATCTTTCAAAATAAAATCTGATTCTCAGAATTCATCAGTTGAGGGAGTGAAGAATATACAATTGGAAGTAGATCTCTACCAAGGGGTGAGATGCAGAGGGGATCCCTGGATATATGTCGTGAGCTCTGGATCACGGAAACATTCCTGTGTATGAGATCAGAGTTACCAACAGGTTCCAATAAGAATGGGATTGTTGGTTCTGTGACACTTGTTTTGCATTTTCATTTTCTGTTAATATTTTTCTGGGATGAGACCTTATACCTGAAGGTATTCATCCTCAGTCCAGGCCTATTACTAACTTCCTTGGCATTATGAGCCTGTGTTTATCATGAATCCAAGGTACTCCTGGAACTGTATCATTCTGTATGTTTACTTCAGCTTTCTCTGTGTTTAGAACCCTGAACAGAAAAATTGTCTGGGAAGAGATCAGATTAATTTCCTTCTTCTCTAAAGCAATATTATTGTTACCATGATACTAGGAGCACATGCAAGATCAATCTTAGTGATCAAAATAGGGGCAAATGGATGGGATCCTTTTTTTTTTTTCAAAACCTAAGAACAGTCTGAGGATGGTAAAATGGGAATGCTTTGAAGACAAACCTCTTTCAGGAACTTATTTAGATGCTTCAGACAGGGCCTTGCTCTGTTTGTCCCCAGTTCTCCGAGGCTAGAAATAGGATGGGGAACAGGTTGTAAAAGCTCTGATGTTGGGAATGGGAAAAAGCTGTTCTTATCTTTCACAGCTCCATAGGGTACCCCCTATGGACAATGTCATGTGACCTTATTTGATCAAAGCTACAGGTAGCCCTTTTAGTTCCAAATTCAAAGAGCCTGGCACCAATCAGGATCTAACTCCAGATAGGACTGGTTGGGAAACCCACAGATAGTTCTGAGACAATAAAAGGCAGCTACTGACCCTGCACTTATTCTAGCTAGCACTTGTAAGGACATATTTTCTCCTGGTGTATTTCACAGACGACTTCAGCTTGCCCCATAACCTATATTGCTTTCTATACAACCTGGCAGAAGCCAGAAATATAAGTCGGCAGGTAGCGATCGATCTTTCAGGGATCAATTTTTCACGTCTAGTGTAGATGCGATAAATTGATCCCCGATCGTTCTGCTGTCGACTCCGGTAATCCACCCCGGCAAGAGGCGGAAGCGGAGTCGACAGGGGAGCGGCGGCAGTCGACCCTGCAGCATCATCACGGCACGGTAAGTCGATCGAGGTACATCGACTTCAGCTACGTTATTCACGTAGCTGAAGTTGCGTACCTTACATCGACCCCCGCCCCTAGTGTAGACCTGGCCTCAGTTGTCCATAACGTTTCCTACTGTATCACTAAGACAGCTGGGAACTGATTTGTCTAAGCATCGGATCCCAAAGACCAAAGCCCCATATAGCTGCATGAAACAGATTTGAATACCATTCTTTTATTTCATTCTCTCCCAGGGAGAAGCCATTAGGCCGTATGATTTTCAGACTAAGAAGGACCATACTTGTAATATTGCTCATCCATGTTAGCATTGCTTGTGAAAGCGTGCAGGGACACTGAGGGTGTCAAATAATTAATATTGGATTGCATGTTTATTTTGTTTGACTGATACCACCTGAGAGTTTTCATGTTCAGAGGAGGGCACTGAGACTATGCCTGCCTGGAGCTGCTCGGGAAGAGTGAGAAGGCTACTCTTTAAGGTAAAAATGTCCCGTAGTTAGAAATGCCGAGGCCCTTAATACCAGGCAAAAAATAGTTATGTTTATCTTCTATAGTGATACAACGTTAAATTTTGACTGGTGCACACGGAGAACTTATTGGTCTTATAGAATGGAGACTGGCAGGAAGGAAAAATAGAAAAAAAAATGGCAAGCCAAGAAGCTCCTTGCAGTCTGCTGGAGTCAAAACTGATTATGAGGCAAATGGAAGTGCTAGCAAACAATGCACTTAGTTGCAGCAGAGACATTAATTTTTTTTAAAGATTCAGTTAGATACAGCTAAGCACATTATGTCAGATTAAGACCCAATCTACCCATTTAATTTTGGTGTTTTGTGTCAATCTTGAAGTTCAAAATTTTTGCTTTCTACTCCATGAAAAACAATACTGATTCAATATGCTTCAAGTGTACAATCTTTTTCTTGTATTGCCTCTGCCCAGTGGGATCACTGCACTGATGGTATCACACTATACTGCAAGTATGGTGGTATGTTATCGGCAATTAAAATATTCCTTCAGTAGATATGTTTTCCCAAAGACACTGGGCCTATTGTTGTGATCTCTTTGGGGCCCTTTACTCACTCTTTCTTCTGTGTAGGCTGCTGTCCTCAAAACCTTTCGTCTAATCTTACAGCCGCTGAAGAGTTAACTTCTCTTGTTTGAAATTTTGGAACTAACAACATCCTTCCTAAAAACAAAGTGAGTTGGTGATCTGTTATACAATATATGCCACAAATTAGGCACAAGGGGACGCAAATCCCAGATACTTAAAACTCATGTCATCCCCAAACTGAGATCTCAACAGAACTCCTAACAAATGCTGCACTGGGTGTTAACCAGGCCCACTGGAGGATTTGGAAGTGAAAGTGCAAAGCCTTGTTCACAGAGTCGCTTAGCTGAAAAAAGGCATAACAACGACTTGAATTTCTATGTCTTTTCACCTCCTATTAGCCCAGAGTGGAAGATTCGCTTACCTTTCCTATTATTAAGATAAAGTATTGACAGCGCATGTTTGTTTTCTGCAGTGACAGGCAAGAAGATGAATTCTAGCCCTCTAACAGGATCAAGTGATCCTGGACTTGAGTTAATCCTGCAATAATGTGAAAATATTAATAACTTGGATTTTGAGAGATTTCACTCTATGAATATCTTTACTTATATTAATAAAAAAAGACAATATTAGGAAGGATCAATGAATGGCTTTCAGGAATCTGGTCACATGACTAGTTCAGTGTTCTTGATAATCTACTCTCGGTACTTCATCCTTCCTTTTTATATTCAGTGATTATTATTACTTCTTATCTGTACTACTGCAGTACACAGAAGCCCTAGTTAATCTCAATGTCAAGAGCAAATATTCAAAGCAGTGACATTATCATCAAGAACAAAAAGAAACCAAAAATGAATATAAATGTAATTCAACCAAATTAAATGACCCAAACTAAGACAACCCACTTTTTTCATTTATTTATGTATTTTGGCTAGTTTTCAATCAACATTAGCCACTATATGTGGGGGGAGGGAAGAGAGGAATTAAAAAGGATGGAGACATTCTGTCTATTTTCTGACTACTTCTACTAATGTTACTCCTTAAGTTTTATATTCTTCTAACAACTTTGATACAGATTTTATTCCTGTCCCTCACTAGTATGTGAATTGCCATCAGACATGTAATGAATCAAACAACATAGGTAATAATGCATAAAAGAACTATAAACCAACAGTATGGTATTACATTTTTTTCTCAGGTAACACTGTTCTTAACAAATGCTGTTGGTTTAAAAAACAAGAGAAAGTCAATTAGAAGCTCAGAACTCTTAACAATGATCTCCCTTGGCTAATGTTACTGGTCTAAGAGGAGATAAGCCATATAATTTTACAGGAAGCAACCCATTGAATCCATCAGCGAACACAGCTTGGCAATCTATCTTCAATTCAAAATAATGAGGTGGCAGGAGTGCGACGGAGAAACAAGTCTTCAAAAACATCACGTAAGGGAATCCAGCTGTGCTTGTATAGTCTCCAGCTATTTAAAGGAACAACAACAAAAAAGAATTCATATAAAATGTTGTGTAGAAACATGCAAACAGACAAGAAATAACTGCATCTGCAACTATGGATATTAAATCTATTCATATGGCAATACAAAATTCCTACTCATGAATATTTGTTTTTACTGAAGCTATTAGAATTCATTGCGGCAGTTTAAATATTCAAATTTTAAAGAAACAGTTGTCTAAGTACTTCCTTTTTTTCATGCACAGCTGTTTTGCTGTGGATTTCCAATGCATAACAACAAAGTAAAAAAATAATAGCACTTATTTTGACTAGATTATGAGCCTAGCATTTTGGGCTGAAGACAACACACATTCAAAGACGCTTCTTCCAGATTGCTCCTCACTGTTAGTCCTCAGCTCCTCTTCTATATTTAACAGCAAGATACATTTAAGAATGACCAAATCACTGCATTAAATTTATTCTAACATTGAATGCAATCACGATTTTTGAAAATGCTTTATATGTGAACTAACACATTCAATGGTTTAATAAAATTATTTCCATTTTTGTTCTAGTTTCATCAGATTTTATTCATATAGGCAAATGATTCCTGCTGAGGAGCATAAGGTGTTTACAAAGGAAGTTAAGTGCAGGCATCTCTGTAATACGGGGAAACAGTGATGCAGGAGTATTTAATATGAGATTTATCAGTGTGAAATAGAAGTTATTAAAATATATTAGGAAATGGTAACTGTAAAAGCTAGACCTTGTTATAGAACTCAAACAGCTCCTGATGACTGAATTCCACAAACACTTTCTCCAGGTTCTATGAAGAAAAAATAAAAAAGAAGGGAATTAGTATGTTCCGTGAATTTCTTTTTTATGTTCTTACTCTTCATTTATAACAGAATGTTAATTTGTCATTGACTTTTGGGCTTAAGTTTAGCTGGAATGTACAATACCTGCACCAGTAACTCTAATTGTTTCTAAAGATCACAATGTCCCTAGTAAATACACATTCCATTTTAGCAAAGAACTTAGGCCTACAATTACCTCTGTTCTTCTGGAAGTGATTCCACAAACCACAATAAAATATATGCTAGGAAGAGAATGATTTCATTATCTTTTTTTTTTTAAGTCGCAGATAAAATAGAAGATTATATTTCACTTTTCTCAGCAGTCCATTTGAGACCTAGTAAATACCATTATGCAGAGACACTGGAGGCAGTGTATTTGATTGAACGTACACATCCATTAATGCAATACACCAGCACAAAGCTTATACCTCCATCATTAATCTAACAGTTATGATCTTAACATGCTGAGATTGCTATCGTCATTTACGCACAGTCTCAGCCAAAGTTAACACCACAACAGCTTCAAAGTAGTGCTTAAACACTAATAAAACCAAAAACAACACAATTGATAGAAACTACTGTGGATAAAACAGATGGTAGATAATAACCCTCTGCACATACGTGATTATGTGTGTTGGGAAGGGGGTTAAATAAAAAATTCTATCCTGCTTTACTTGCTTACACAAAACAGGTAGTTTAATGCTTGTCACTGATTTCAATTATATTACTGATCTGGCAAATGTGTTCCCACTTCATACAATATTATTTTGGTGTTTCAAAGAGAAATGGCGGGAGGCTGTATGAAGAAATACTAAATTTGACTGCACAGTATTATTAGCTATTTGCATTACTGCTGCATCCACAGGTACCAATCAGGATTAGAGTCCCAATGTGCTATGGGATGTACAACAGTGAAGTAAGAGTAAGAAGTTGCTGCCCTGAAGCATTTACATCTAGATTTATACAAAATAAAAATGAGTGGGCGTGGCAGACAAACAACAATGGGGACAATATGTTTGCACAGACCAGCTATGGGGGAAGGGTGTGTGTGCGCACGTTTGCACTCTAAAATAAACCAGAGATATTAATGCATCTCAGTACATCACTAAGGCCTGGTCTACACTAGGAGTTTATGTCGAATTTAGCAGCGTTAAATCGAATTAACCCTGCACCCGTCCACACAATGAATCAATTTATTTCAACATAAAGGGCTCTTTAAATTGATTTTTGTACTCCTCCCCGACGAGGGGAATAGCGCTAAAATCGACATGGCCATGTCGAATTAGGGTTAGTGTGGACGAAATTCGACGCTAATAGCTCCGGGAGGTATCCCACAGTACACCACTCTCGCCTCTCTGGACAGCAGTCCGAGCTCGGATGCTCTGCCCAGCCACACAGGAAAAGACCCGGGAACATTTGAATTTCATTTCCTGTTTGGAAATGATGGTAACGATGCAGAGCTCTCCAGCAGAGGTGACTATGCAATCCCAGATTCGAAAGAGGGCTCCAGCATGGACTGATCGGCAAGTGTTAGATCTGATAGCTGTATGGGGAGATGAAGCCGTGCTATCAGAGCTACGATCGAAAAGACGGAATGCGAAGATTTACGAAAAAATCTCTAAGGCCATGACGGACAGAGGATACAGCCGGGATGCAATGCAGTGCCGCATGAAAATTAAGGAGCTGAGACAAGCGTACCAGAAAACCAAAGAGTCCAACGGACGCTCCGGTGCTCAGCAACAGACATGCCGTTTCTATGCCGCGCTGCATGCTATCCTAGGGGGGGCCACCACCACTACCCCACCACTGTCCGTGGACTCCGATGATGGGGTATTCTCATCGGTCGCTTCCTCTGAGGTTTTCGCGGACGGGGAAGATGACGAGGGAGATGAGGAGGACGAGGTAGTCGACAGCGCTTTAAACACCGATTTCCCCGAAAACCAGGATCTCTTCATTACCCTGACAGAGATCCCCTACCAACCCTCCCAATGCGGTATCCTGGACCACGAATCCGGAGAAGGAACTGTAGGTGAGTGTTCAAAACATATCTTTTGAATAGAACAGACATGGTATTAAAGCAATGGATTTTTAATGAGTAATTTGACCTGAGCACTTTGGCTGCATTCATGGCCAGTGCAGCTACTGGAAAACTCTGTTAACATGTGTGGGGATAGAGCAGAAATCCTCCTGGGACATTTCCATGAAGCTCTCCTGGAGGTACTGTGAAAGCCTTTGCAGAAGGTTTCTGGGCAGAGCGGCCCTATTGTGTCCTCCATGGTAGGAAACTTTACCGCGCCAGGCCAGTAGCAGGTACTCCGGTACCATTGCCTGAGAAAGCATGGCGGCATATGGCCCCGGTGTTTGCTGGCATTCACGCAACATCCGTTCTTTCTTTGTCTGTGTAATCCTCATCAGAGTGATATCAGTCATGGTGACCTGGTTAGAATTAGGTGAATTTTATTACGGGGACTGTTTGTCTGTGCCTTTTAAAACATCTACCCAGCGGTTTCCAGCCATGCGGTGGGTGCGGGGAGGCAGACCGTTCATGCTGAGCGGTTCGCGGTCAGCTAGCAGGGATCTTCCCCGAGACCAGCCGCGCGGTGGGGGCGGGGAGGGGGACAGTTCATGCTGGGCGGTTAGCGGTCAGCTTGCAGGGATCTTCCCCGAGAGCAGCCACGCGGTGGGGTGAAGGCTAAACCGACCATCCCAGAGAATGGGATCGGATGGCTGGGGTTACTGTGGTTTCTGCCGCTGCACGTTAACCCGCACAGCGCAGCAGTAACTGGCCAACTCTAGGAGCTCTGCTTGGAACGGGAAAGGAGGGCACTGCTAACAACTAAGCTTTCAGCAGCCAAAAGTCTACCATGGCCGCCTGCAAGCCGAATTTCGTTGCCCGGCCCCGCTGGTGTGATCTGCACACCAAGACCCCAGGCACTCAATATAAAGATTCAAAATGTGACCTTGTACTGAAAGCACATGTGATAGGTAGTGTGAATGTCTTGTTTACCACGAAAGACTATATTCATTGTTCTGGAAAATGTATCTTTTTAAAGAATTCACTCCCTTTTTTTTCATCCCACAGCTGCAACTGTCTCTAGGCTTCCCCCGGCATCTCCCTCCCAAAGGCTGTCACAGATAAGGCGGCGAAAGAAACGCGCACGAGATGAGATGTTCTCTGAGCTAATGCAGTGCTCCCGCACTGAGGTAGCCCAGCAGAATGAGTGGAGGGACACCATTTTGCAGTACAAGCGAGCGGCCAGCGAGCGGGAGGACAGGCGGGATGCCCGTGAGGACAGGAGGGACGCGCGTGAGGACAGGAGGGACGCTCGAGATGAGAGGTGGCGGATGGAAGACCAGCGGGTGACTGAGGCAATGCTTGGGCTACCGTGGGAGCAAACGGACACGCTCCGGTTTCTGGTGGATGTTCTGCAGGAACGGAAGCAGGATGACAGAGCGCCGCTGCAGCACATCTATAACCGCCCTCCCCCGCCCACAAGTCCCATAGCCCCCTCACCCAGAGTCCCAAAAACGAGGGGTGGCAGGCTCCGTGCAAACAACCAGTCCACCCCGGCGGACTGCTCAAGTAGCAGAAGGCTGTCATTCCCCAAGTTTTGAAGCGTCCTTTCCTTCCCTCCAACCGCACCCCACCCTAGGCTCCGTTCCAGTTCCCTTCCTTTACTGAAAAATCTTGAATAAAAAATACTTTTTTGTTGAACAATGTTGTCTTTATTTTCTTTTCAAAGGAAGGTGTGTTAGAAAGCGGGGGAAGGGGGTTGGTAATTGGAGAGGATAGGAAATATAAACAGAGTAAAGAAACGGGGGCAGGGTCTCCTCAAGGTTAAACAAACGTGAGAGTCACTAGTTACCCTGGTCAGTCTGGAAGCTAGTTTTCAAAGCTTCCCTGATGCGCAGTGCATCCCGCTGTGCTCTTCTAATTGCCCTGGTGTCTGGCTGTGCGTAATCAGTGGCCAGGCGATTTGCCTCAACCTGCCACCCTGCCATAAACGTCTCCCCCTTACTCTCACAGAGATTGTGGAGCACACAGCAGGCTGCAATAACAATGGGTATATTGGTTTCGCTGAGATCTGAGCGAGTCAGTAAGCTTCTCCATCTCCCTTTCAAACGTCCGAAAGCACACTCCACCACCATTCTGCACTTGCTCAGCCTGTAGTTGAAGAGCTCCTTTTCAGTGTCCAGGGCGCCTGTGTACGGCTTCATGAGCCAGGGCATTAGTGGGTAGGCTGGGTCCCCAAGGATCACTATAGGCATCTACACATCCCCAACAGTTATTTTCTGGTCCGGGAAGTAAATACCTTCCTGCAGCCGTCTAAACAGACCAGAGTTCCTAAAAACGCAAGCGTCATGAACCTTTCCCGGCCATCCGACGTTGATGTTGGTAAAACGTCCCTTATGATCCACCAGTGCTTGCAGTGCCATTGAAAAGTAGCCCTTTCGGTTAATGTACTGGCTGGCCTGGTGATCCGGTCCCAGGATAGGCATGTGCGTTTCGTTTATGGCCCCACCACAGTTAGGGAATCCCATCGCAGCGAAGCCATCTACTATCGCCTGCACATTTCCCAGGGTCACTACCTTTGATAGCAGCAGCTCAATGATTGCGTTGGCTACTTGCATCACAGCAACCCCCACGGTAGATTTGCCCACTCCAAAGTGATTCACGACTGACCGGTAGCTGTCAGGCGTTGCAAGCTTCCAGAGGGCTATGGCCACTCGCTTCTGGACTGTCAGGGCTGTTCTCATCCTGGTGTCCTGGTGCTTAAGGGCAGGGGACAGCAAGTCACAAAGTTCCAGGGAAGTGCTCTTACGCATTCGAAAGGTTCGCAGCCACTGGGATTCATCCCAGACCTGCAGCACTATGCGGTCC
The DNA here is from genome assembly GCA_037349315.1 of Chelydra serpentina. Taxonomy (NCBI): domain Eukaryota; kingdom Metazoa; phylum Chordata; order Testudines; family Chelydridae; genus Chelydra; species Chelydra serpentina. Next base: position 40,264,729 of record JBAIAC010000042.1, read on the forward strand.
CACCAGTCTGTGCTTGTTTCCCGGGGCCAGAATCAGCGTTCCACTGTATCAACATGACCCACTGCCACCAGGATGTCCAATTTGCGGGGTCCCGTCCTTTGAGAGAGGTCTGTGTCCCTGTCATCGTCACTGTCATCACCGCGCTGCTGTAGCCTCCTCGCCTGATTTCTCAACATCTGCCGCTGAATAAAATGCACGATAAGGCATGAGGTGTTGACAACGGCCATAACTGCTGCAATGATCTCACCGGGCTCCATGCTCGCGGTGCTATGATGTCCGCGCTGTCAATCAAGGGAAAAGGGCGCGAAATGATTGTCTACAGCCGCTTTCACGGAGGGAAGGGAGGAGTGAGGGTTGAATGACGACAGTTACCCAAAACCACCCGCAACACATTTCTTGCCCCATCAGGCATTGGGGACTCAACCCAGAATTCCAATGGGCAGCGGGGACTGCAGGGACTGTGGGATAGCTCCCCACAGTGCACCGCTTGGAATGTCGATGCTTGCCCCGTTACTGTGGACTCACAACGTCGAATTAATGTGCTTAGTGTGGACACACACGTTTGACTTTGTAATATCGGTTTCAAAAAATCAGTTTAAGTAAAATCGAACTAGTATCGTAGTGTAGACATACCCTAAGTTTCTCCTGCTACCACTGTTTACATTGAAGAGAGCCATAATAAAGAGGGAAATATAAAACGGAGGAAAAATGAGTTCATTTGTCTTTCTACAGGCTCTATAGCTTCTTATGTTTCTGTTATTTTTCTACATCTATTTTTCTTAGTTTACCGTGTCACTTTCTTATTTTCTTGTCACTGAATCTATAATCATATAGATATAGATAACACCATATATTATATGTCAGTGTTTGACTTTCCAGGACTTGTACATGTTCTTCATGGATAGTATGGCATTTTCAAAAAAGCCTTCTAAGGCTCTGTATACAAACTGTGTCTATGGTCTTGTCAATACACAAAATGTATACCAATTTAACAAAATTAGTTTAGAAACTGCTCTAGTTAAAATGGTGCCAACTCCTTGTGTGTACTCTCTTTAATTTGTTTAATAGTGTCTTGTAACAGTGTATCTTAAGTTAGTAAGGAAATTTTGCATTTACCAAGGACTATGGGCCAGATTTTGTTCTGAGTTACAATGGTGTCAATCTGGAATTAACTCAATTTACACTGGCCCAATGATGTCACAGAAGTAGCTGGAGAACTGAGTACTCAAGGTAAGTAATGCCTAATAGTTACTCCTAAAATGAGATATTAAAAGCCATAACATTACGGGGGCCAGCCTGTTGCTCCAACGCAGCCCCCTCTTCTCTACAGAGAGGGCTTCTTTCCAATGATTTCAGGAAGGTTACAAAGACCCAGAAATGGACCAGTAATTTGTATGAGAGACAAGTCTTCCCCCTGTGAGAGGGAACAAGGCAATTCTGGGAATGGGGTGGTGAATCAAAAATCAAAGAAACAGTGGCTCTTTTTGCCATGATTCCAGCTGATCCTCTCTCCAGAGAACATAATACATTGACAGGAAAGTAAAAGTGTTTGTAAGAAATTCTATCAGCTAAGAAACCAAAAGAAAGCAAACAAGTGGTTTCTGCAGAAGCAAAAAGGAAAAGAAAAAAACCCCCACACAGTACAAAATGGATCCGTCATTCAAGACTTCAGATCTGGCATTTGCAGTTTCAGTGCTTTAAAAAAAAAGAAAAGAATGCAACATAGAAACTCTGAAAAGTAAAGGAGCAAAGTAAAATAAAGATATTATATTACTTACAGTTTATTAGTCATATTAAATAAAGTTTGGGTCAGCTTGTGTAAGCATCAATCCAAATTTGGCATCTTCCACTACTGCTCTTAAATAACCAAGTTATGGCCAGCTTCACACACAAAAGTTACATTGAAAATATTTTCTTTATTACTCTTCTTTAAGTAAACATGTGAATAAAATGTTACAACTGAGACACAAACCACTGAAAAGAAAACAATTCTGAGCTGAGCTGCAAGTCTGCTTATCTTAGTTTTGATTTACACTACAAAAACCCAACATGTTTTTGAGAGCTGGCTGGGACCTCCTCCTCATTATTATTTAATATTTACATTCTGATAGCACGCAGAAAGCTCAATAAGAATTAGGTTCCACTGTGCTAGGCAATATACAAATATCTGTGACGACCCCAAAGGCTTAACAATCTAAAAGCAAGCATGCAGTCTACGAAATCTAACACACTTTAGTTATGTCCGGTGGGAATATTTTTGTTGGGGGGATGGAGGGAAAGAGGGTGTTATACACAACACAACCAGAGCCAACATCAACCATTGTGTGTATCTGTACCAACTACTCTGCCTAAGCATACTTGCATTAGAGCATTCTGGTAAAATGCAGGCAGCTATGTAATATTGCCTTAGCAGAGGATAGTGTGACCAGCATACAAGGTGGCAGCAGCAAAACACTGGACAATGCTCAATGTGATGCCCCATTAAAAGGCACTGAGAAGAAGAAAGAGCAGCCAGTCTGGTTATAACAACATGGTTAGAGGTCTGTCTGCACTGCAGAATAAGTGTCATAACCCGGTCATAGGAATATAATTCTATGCCATCCTAGGCTTCTGTCAATGATGAAATATTAATAGTTGTCACAATTACTATCTATTTATTACCCATATTCTGGTGAACACAAACTATGTTTAGAGCCAACCACAATTAAATTCTAACTGAATCAGGGGACCAGGTTACTACCCAGCTGTCTAATGACCCAGCAGAATATAATTAAAATCTGTAGAATGGATGGGATCCAAAAATTAGGTTAAAACCTTGGCTCGTCCAAGGCTTTTGCTCAGGTAGAGGATTACAATTAGGTCCTGTCTACACTAAAACTTCAATATATTTTGCAATTGAGTCAAGGGACAAAAATGTTGTAGCCACAACCTACTGACTCAGTTGCCATTGTAGAGTATATAGTCTTGCTTGGTCTATGTCTTTTATCCATCCATTCAGGTTTTTATAAGGGCTTGTCTACACTACCGCACGGGGTCAATCTAAGATACGCAACTTCAGCTACATAAATAGTGTAGCTGAAGTTAACGTACTTAGATCTACTTACCGCGGTGTCTTCACTGCGGTAAAGTCGACAGCTGACACTCTCCCATGGACTCCGCTTGCGCTTCTCTTTCTGGTGGAGTACCGGAGTTGATGGGAGAGCACTCAGCAGTCGATACGATACTAGTCTATACTAGACTGGATAAATCGACCCCCCGCGCTGGATCGATTGCTGCCTGCCGATCCAGCGGGTAGTGTAGACAAGCCCTAAGAGTGCCCATCACCGTAGTATCTGATAGCCTCACAAACTACAAATACAGAAAAACCTGCCTTAGCGACCACCTCTGAAGAGAGACCACTTGTCATGAGCAGCTATTTGCAGAGGTCACGGAACATTTCCCCCCTATAATTTAAATGTGAAGACCGACAACCTGTCATCTGCGACCAGTGACCACATTTTTTTACTCCTATCCATTAAAAACAAATTTGTAGGAGAAACCGATCTTCCTTACCTCTGTGCTGCTGTTGGCAGTGGCACCGCCTTCAGAGCTGGGCGCCCGGCCATTAGCTGCCACTCTCTGGCTGCCCAGCTCTGAAAGCAGTGCAGCCAACAGCAGCAGTGCAAAAGGAAGGGTGCCAATACCTTACTAAATATTATCAAATGAGTGAATTAACAGTTGGTATGGGTACTTCCACCTTTTCATGTTTCTCTGTATGTATAAATATCTTCTTACTGTATGTTCCATTCTACGCATCCGATGAAGTGGACTGTAGCCCACGAAAGCTTACGCTGAAATAAATGTGTTAGTCTCTAAGGTGCCACAAGTACTCCTGTTCTTTTTCATATCCCTACATGTACAGCAATCACCACATAATTCATACCAGGCCGCAAAAGAGCAGGGCCAAGTAGAGCACATTACCACAACACACACACACAAAAGTCTAGCTCACAATTAAAATGGTCTTTCAAAGCCTCCCTTGTATCTGGCTGTTCAAATTCAGCAGACAGCTGCTCCACCTGTCCTCCACTCCAGTAGAAACTCTCTCCCCTTTGCTTCACAGATATTATGCAGGACACAGCAGGCACAATCTTGTGAGTAAACAATGCCAGCATCCCTTCAAATGACCAAAGACACATTCAGCTGTCATTCTGCACCTGCTGAGCCGGTAGCTGAAGCATTCCTTGGTCCTCTTAAGGTGGCTGATGTACGGCTTCATTAGCCAGGGAGCAAGAAATAGGCTGGGTTGCCCAGGATCACTACTGGCATTTCAGCATTGCCAATGGTAATCCGCCAGTTGGGAAAGAAATTCTCTGCTTGCAGCTTTCTTAACAGTCCTGTGTTCTTAAAGATGTGAGTGTCACGCACCTCTCCTGACTAGCCCACACTGATGTCAGTGAAGTGCCTCCAGAGATCTATGAGCATTTGCATAACCATAGAAAAGCAGCCCTTTCTGTTGATGTACTCTGAGGTGCGGTGGTCTGGTGCCAAAAGAGGGGTATGTGTGTCATCTATCACTTCCCCGCAGTTTGGGAACCTTGTTGCTGCAAATCTATCCACGATGTCCTGCACATTGATGAGAGTCACAGTCCTGCATATCAAGAGGTAATTAATGCCCTTGTGCACTTGCATGACAATGGTCCCCTTAGTAATTTCCCAACTCCAACCTGATTCCCAACTAGCCATCAGCAATCTGGTGTTGCACATTTCCACAGTGAGATCACCACTTTTTTGATCAGTACGTCAGTATGGCTCTCATTTGGTGTGCCTCTGCTGGAGGATCTGGGTGAGCTCGGCACACGGGTCCAGGAATGTGGCCTTGCACATCTGACAGTTGTGCAGCCACTGCTCATCATTCCAAACCTGCATTACAATTCAATCCCACCAGTCAGTGCTTGTCTCTGAGGCCCAGATGAGGCGCTCCACCAACAGTCGCTGCTCCGTGAACACCACCAACAATCTTGAATTGGTTCTCGTTATGTCTCACAGCAATCTGTCCTCCAAGGAATCATCATGTTCCCCGTGGCTCTTCTTGCGGCTCTGCAATTACTATAGGATTATGCACCCAATGATTGCAATGCTAATGACAATAGTGCAGAACTGTGCAGGCTCCATGCTTCTGTCGGAGATAGCGGACAGCGAGGAGGGCCACGCGGATTTGTGGGATTTTGAAAAAAAGGCATGAAAATTATGTGATACAGATGACATTACAGGATGGAGACAGTTGCAAACTGGGAAGTTGACTCCATCCTCCCGGTCACCCCTGTGCAATTTGTTTTGGCTCCATCACGCACTGCCAAAACTTCTCAAAAGACAGTGCACTGGATGGTAACGAGTTGTACACTGGGATAACTGCTCATGGTGCACTGCACTGTACTTGTACCAAGTACTTCAAAGCAAACAGATGTAGAGACAGGTTGGCTTATATTTATAAATCACTGATGACAATAATGCTTTATGTATGCAGTGTTGTTGTAGCTGTGTTGGTCCCAGGATATTAGAGAGACAAGGTGGGTCCCAGGATATTAGAGAGACAAGCTTTCAATATAATTGCTACTTCAGTTGGTCCAATAAAAAGATATTACCTCTACCACATTGTCACCTGAAATCAAAGCTCTACAACATGAAGACAAAGGAAGCGAAACTTAAGAGCGACGACTTCTTCCTGAGCAAATGCAAGAAACAAATCATCATCCTCATAGGTTTCACCATCTATAACCTTACGACCACCGCATACAACTCCAAATATGATGAACAGCTCTTCAGAAGAACTTTAAAAAAAACAAAAACAAAAAACGCTAAGGAACCACTTACTGCCCCCCATATACTCCAGACGGGACCACCTCAAACAAAAAAAGTCATCACATGCACCCACACACTGGAAGAAAAAAAAATATCAGGAAACTTACTTAGAAATCATGCAAGAAATCCAAACCAACAACAGAAACTAGTCCAATAAAAATACTATCTTACCTACCTTGTGTCTGTAATAATGCTGTGTAGCTTTTAATTCATGTAAAACATTCAGTATATTCAGTGCAATTTGCTAAGAGCAACTAAGTAGAGCCAACACAAACCCAATATATTCTTCATAGTCCCAGATTTTAATGCTACCTTGAGCCAATTCAAAATTATGCATATTTAATATATGAATTTTTCCACAGCTACTTTTTAAGCTCCAGTTTACTCCTATTAAGTTCTATTAAAATCTCTAATACATTGAAAGGGTTAGGATAACCAAATCAAGACATTTAGGGCCAAATTCAGATGCAATTTTAAATAAGTCAATGTTGGTGCTCAGTAATCTTCCCCTCCTTTTGGACCTCTCAGCATATGTGTTGCACCAACTCAGAGTTGGACTCTCACCCTCTTATACTCTTATAGCTTATGCCCCTCACCCTTTACATATTGTCACTAAATTTGGCCCACTGAGTCTAGGTGAGTTTAAGTTCATGCACCTCATATTCTGAGAATACACAGAAGAAAACTGCAGCATAGCAAGAAAAGCAGGAGGGCATAAAGATGTGTAATTTAAAATAGACCAATCTCTAAGAGGGTAAGTGACATCCACTAAGACTCACTTATACTTAGACATCAGAAAGTGGGTGGAAGTAGGTTAAACGGAGTGAACTGAGCATAATGGAGTCCAAGAGAATGTACATTTTATAATTTACCCAACCTTACACCTCACCACAAAATCTGATAGTTACTCTTCATCCTTTCCTATCTGAAGAGGTGCTCAGCTATCATAGTGACAAATGGTATAAATAGCTCCACAGACTGATGAAGTTAACAGGGCAGTACGGGCAGGATGGGTCTCTCTTCACATTGAGATAACTATCCTGATGTAAAATCCTACTGCAGACAAGGCACTGTGGGCTTTATTTCAATGTAACTAGCTGAGGTAAACCCCAGGTGCGGGACACAGTGTTGTCCTCAAATAGTTATATTGAGGTACAAATTATCTCTCCCTTGTCTCCACTAGGAATTTACCTCGAGAGAACTATCTCAAAGTAAAAACACACCTTTTTGCAGTGGAGATATAGCCTAGATTAGAAGATGAAGAAATCAAGAGTTTTCAGGTTTGTGAAAAAATACATCTATTGTAATCTATATGATTTTGTAAAAGAAGTGTTTAACAACAAACAAATAAGCTGTTCAATGAATTACAAACGGTAGGAGTTAATACGTGAAATATTTTGAACGGAAACAACTTTAGTAACAGGTAAAGTGTCTTGCTGCATCCCTTCTCCCACCCCCCGCCACCTGCTGGAAAAAAGTCCACTGAAGGCTTATTGTGATAGTCAAGGGTTGCCTTCTTTCCATGCCAGCTCCCTACCCCGCCCTTCATGTTCTTCCCTTTTCTGAACAATATGTACTGTACAAATAGGTTATTGACTCCCTGCCAGTTGCAATAGAGCATTCACTAAATGTAATATGAAGTGTGTGCGTGTGCAGATATGTCACTATAATTTTAAGAGTCAACAGAGGACTGCTTAACAGTGGCTGCCAAATGTAATATATGAGAGGTCTTCAAAAATTATTAGTATCACTTTCTCATATTACTTTTCACCATTTCAGCATACTCCACTGATTAAGCTAAGGAACTGTGACAGGGTGTATCAGGCCCTTTGAGGCCCCCTGCTGGAGGCCTTGCGGTCCTGCCACACCCCACTCCAGTTCCCCACACTTAAAACACCTTACCCCTGGGATATCACTCTTCTTGGCCCTAGGCTGTCTTATCAGTCCTTTTCACCACCACTGGAGCCTCTGGCATCTGAGTGCAGACATCCTTTGTGACCCGAACCTCCCCAGGTGTCTCAGTGCTCTGCACATGCCAATAATCCCCCTAATCTCTGTTACTCCAGGAGCAAACTGAACGTGCATGCCCCCCTTGTCCACAATACCTGCATCCGCCTGTCTGACCCCTTTCCCTTTGGCATCTGCGACAGCCAAGTTTATTTGGATGCTGTCGTGGCTGCTGGGCCCCCTGCCAAGTCTGAGAGTGATGATGCTGGAGTTACTGTTGCTGCTGCTGCAGCTGAAGTACCTCCAAGAGTACATCCTGCTGTTCTTAGGGAGCCAGCTGGGCCTCTTATTGCCCTTGTGCTAGTACCCACTGGGTTTCGGCCCAGCTGTGCTGCTACTGCTGAGTTAGCAGTCTTCTTAGCTCCTCCATTGTCCCCTTGTTTTCAGGGGCTGGTCCGAAAAGATCCAACTTCTGGTAGCAAGTTGTGGCAGGGGGCACTCGCCTCTCGTGAGCGCCTTCTGCCAGTTAGGTGTGAACCTACCTCACTCTTTCTTGCTCCCAGCCCCCCTGTCGGCTATTAACCTTGTCAGGTGGATTTTCATTGGCACAGCCCTCTGGCCAAGTCACATACAGTCAATATGCATGAATGCAAAACCCCCACCCAGGGTAAAAGGCCTGTCCCTGTGCCCTTGGTAATGTCGTTAGCCCTGTCTCTGGGCTCGGTTCTTAAAGGTCCACCAGGGCCTATCACAGTGCCCTTGTCGGTATCTGTATCTGCAGCCCTGTCTCTGGGCTCAGTTCTCAGCCCCTTCTGGGCTCTAAGTCCATTCCCGCCCTGTGATAGAGCAGTGCCCCCAGGGCTTCTTCCCTGGAAACTCTTTTTCCTCTGGTTCTCATTAATCCAGCCCTCCAGCCAGGTCACCTTTCACATTCAGTTCCCTTCCAGGGGTAACAAAGTTCAACAAATGGTTGGCCCTCTAGTGTCTTCAGCCAAGTCCTTGAGCCCTTTAAATTCTACCCCCTTTCTTGAGCTTCTAAACAATACTTGTCCCCTTCTTGGAACTTGGCCACTCTGCCCGGAGGGGAACCAGGACCCTGTGCACTACTCCAGGTCCCAACCCAGGGACCCTACAAATAACAGCCCCGTGCTGCTTCCTTTAACTCTGTTGCTGCTATTCCCTGGGCCACTTCCCACCTAACCCCTTTCTCTTCACCCTTATCTCAGGGCTGAAGTTCTCTGTCTGTTCCCTGCCTGAGCAGGGTCTCCCAGGCCTCCTCACCTGGAGAGTCTCACAGCCTTCCTGTCCTTCCTCATTCTTCTGGTCCCAGCCAGCAACTGATCTGCTCAGGCCCTGTGGCTCCTTTTAACTCCTTTGGGATCTGATTGTCTGCTTCACTGCAACCTTTCAAGACAGGCTCAGAGACAGGCCTTCACTGCTCCTTTTCCTGGGGCAGGGTGTGGCAGAACCACAAGGCCTCCAGGAGCCTTCTACACCATCTCACAGGAACCAATAACAATTCTCCTGCATTATCCGGTAATTTATTCTGCAAATTATATCTTATTCCTATTACTGCAGTAAATTCTCTTAAGACTCATCAACCTGGTTACAGATTTAAAACAGCTGTATTCCTCTTCCTAGCAAAATGTATGGTATCACACACAACTAAAGGGTCTCTGGGGAGGCACACACACCGTTATCACTCCAAATTGTTCACACTCCATGTAGACAGAGACAATAAGAATGTAAATGTCTCTTCTCCCTTCTTCAATCAGGATTGCTCTACTTCAGCCACTAAAGTATTTTATTCATAGATAACATAAAAAGTTAATTTCTCTTTCAGACTATGGCAGTACATATTTTGCACAGTAAATAAGTTATTTGCAATGAACAGGGAAAAGGCCGTTAGAAATGTAAGTTTATGTTTAATTTATTTCCATCATGTGCTGTCATGCCAGTCTTCAAAAATCAAGGAAGTCAATATGTACACCTAAATGAGTGTTAATTTCACAATTTAGTTACAATTAACACTTCGGATTACTACAGCTAATTGGAATTCCTCTTCCTGTAAAATGAAAACATGGGGAAACTACATACTTTACTTATCTTTCTGAAGCAGAGATTCACTGAAGCTGGCACAGGGATGTTAAATTACATCTTTGCACTGGAAAGGAAAGGCTATTCAGCATACTTGCTAGAAAAGGGCAATTTTAAAACTTTCCTACAGTAGTTTCCTAGGAATCCTGCTGCTGAAAGGATTCTCTGAAACATGGCTTTCATGGTCATAGCCTCTCCCCAGCTAACACTGTATATTTTTTAGGCTTTGACAACCCCCTACAGTTTCTTGAGTTTTGGCTACTTTCTGTCATCTCACTCCAGTCAGTTTTCTGTTCCTGATGCCTCTGAGTCTAGGGCTGGCAGAAGCCAGCATAAATGCTAGGGTGAATTTAGCCTAATATCTGGAATCTGAAAATTCATAGCACATTAAGTTATTAATTATTAAAGGGCAAATATTACAGCTTCCAGAAGTGTCAAGCAAGACAGAGATGTGCAGGTTCATTCCCCAAGAACCATAAAACAGAATGACATAGATGTGATGTAGATCCAGTGGCCAAAACTCCCCACCAAAGGGAGTGTAAGGGGCTCCCCTGGTTTCTCAGCTACCTACCTAGGGAAAATTTTGCTCCTACAGAACCTCACAAAGAACCTCTCTGCAAAGCTGGCTTAGAGCTGACCCAGTTAACAATGTATTATAAATACTTTCATTGCTGGTGCGAACAAATCAGATACGAGCCTGACCCCATCCCCAAACTTTGAGGAAGCTGAGATCCTGGTCCAAACCTTGTGGTTGCCAATCTGGCTGCACTAAAAGTCAAACTTTTAGGAAGGAAATTTGGATTTGAACGGAACATGGTGGGTTGGGTCTCTCTCTAGCACATCTGCTTTGGCAGTAGTTTTATACAGAATAGCCATCCAAATAAATGGAACATCAGGACATGTCTGAAAACTACAGCAGACTTAGATGAATGGAGGAAGTTTAGATCTTTTGTGACATTAATATTAAAAGTCCCTCAGGTTCAACAAGATATTGAAATAGTGTATTACATAACAGCACAGAGGCCAGCTTTCTTTGCAACCAGAAGAGCTAGAAAGATTTTTTTAGTAATAGCTTAGATTTTGCAGACTCCAACAATATCCGTGGGGAAATTGTCTAGTCTTGCAGCTTTGACAAGCTGTAAAGTTGTGTAATTGTATAGTTTTATTGGGTATCCTGTGAAATGTACAGTATATGGTAACATATACAAGCTGCAAGTTATTTACCTTTTTGTATTTTTATTGTTTCTTTATGAAAACAAACAAAAATATTAACCATAAAAATGGCAGCAGTGACATGAAATGGTGATAATTTAAAAACTAGCTATTTTGTTTAGCAAAACTATACTTGAGCATAAATATCCTTCTGGCTACTTTGAAATACCTGGATTTACTGACAGAAATAGGAAGTTTTAAAGACAATTGGAACAACTAGAGCTGGGTACTGGAGAACTACACAGGATCAGGAAGAAGACTCTTCACCTCTCAGTATGCCAAGTGACAATGGAGGCTATTCTGCAGATGTTACACCAGCCTGGTAACTAGAGAAATATTTGCAGATTTAGGTCTCATTTCTACAAGCTCTGTTGTGTGCAGGCAGACCTGAAGTCAATGGAGCTTTGTACTGGGCACAGGAATCCACCTGTACAGGATGTTTGCAGGATTGGGGCCAGATGGTCCGTATTTAATAGAGGGAAAGGATCAGAGGATTCATGTTGTGCTATTTTTGCCACCTTCCGTGCATTTCTATACATTCTCTGGCATGTGTTTCTGCGCTGCCTCGTGTAGGCGGTGCACATTCTCTCTCTGTGGCTTCCCTATGTACTTCCCCTCCCTGGTGTAGTGAAATTATGCTTGTCCTAGTGCCAGAAGACTCTCTTCACACACAGAGAAGTGAGTAGGATTTTGCCCATGGCAGAATGAATTTGGAAATCTTGGAAAAGAAGAGATGGGACCAAAAAAACCACTTCAGTTTCATGGATGTTTCTGCCTACTCATTGTGTGACATCGTCAAAAGCCCATTCAGTAGAAACCAACTGGAAATATTTAGAGAAATAAACGTTTGGTATCTTTATTTGTAACAAAGCAGCATATTACTGTATTATATTCCTGTAAATACCAGATATCCTGAAAAGCCTAATATAAGGACCTAAAGTCCCATGTCCTTGGAAATTTTATAACTGATTAATATGGTGTAGGTTCAGGCCCATAATACTTGAACTAGATAGTGAGAAAATATTCCAAGTGTTGTATTGTTTTCTCACACAATGAAAAAATAATCACACAGTTCACGGGGAATCTTACCATTAACATAGAGGATAAATATAGATATGTAGCTAATATCAACCTGGGAGAGAAAAAATATTTTTGGCTAATGCAGGTAATTTGGGAAATTAACTTTTAAAAATGACATGGTCAATCTTGTCCCTGTCCTTATAGGAAGATTAACATTTTAAAATGAAAAAATGTAAGAAACATATTTATGTCAGGCTTGTATTTTTAATGGAAAAATAAGGGTTTATGGGGTCGATTTCAGCTTTATGAGAGAGAAGGAAATGTGGTAACAGCTTTATGGAATTACTAGGCTTCACTTTATTATATCTTGGATGTAGGGAGATACTAAATTGCTTTGCCTGAAGTGGCTCAAACGATATTGAATCCATGTAATTTTTTTTTAAGTTTTGTCTACACTGATTATTAAAGATGTTAAAAGTGTAATGAATAAGTCAGTCGTTAATATTAATTTTGTAACCTGGCAAGAAGTAAGAAACTTTAAAAAAACCAACAATCTAACAAATGTCCCCATTATGGATTCAATAATAATTCTAGGCTTCCAGAGATTTTTAAAAGTCCTTTTTTATTTATGGGAGAAGAGAAGTAAAGGTATTAATGTATTTTTCCATTTAAAAGGAAAATATAAAATTTTAGCAAGTATATTTAAATATTTACTTTAAAAACATTATTTAAGTGCTATAATTGGAAAGGAATTAATAGAACTTATTAATGTTTCCCTTCAAAATGTCTATTAAGAATGGGTATAAAATACATATATAGGTTGTTTTTATTTACAGGTCATGTAGGACTAAAAGAGTGACAGATGAGTGGAACATAGAATTAGATTTGCATTATTCTACAGATAACTAGAATACAATATTTCGGCAGGTTAGAACTGTGTCAGATAATACCCAAAAAGGTTTTATACAACTTCTAACACTGAATCTATTTAACTCCAAAATGATTACTTGAAAGGGGAAAAAATGTAAACAATGTATAATGTAAAAGTGCGGGATAGAAGAAGGAACAGAAGGGGAAGTTATCAGAATGTTGAAATATTACTAATTTCTATCCTGAAATGACTATATACATAACATGCTGCATGTGCAGTGCATGTTTTTATGTACATTATGGTTGTTTTTTGCTTTTTTCTCTTTGTTAAACAAACATTAGAAGAAACTTTGTTACTGGTTAATAGACAATAAGTTAATGAATGAAAGACAGTGTTTGACTGGCTTCAGAATGGTTAGCAGGACTGAAGTCAAGCATCCCCTTAGGAAGATACAGTTATCCTGGATCAAATTTTCTGAAAGGACATTTGTGTCTACTTCTGCAGGATTCTATTTTGTCACTCCTTTTGTTCAATGAGCACATACATCTTCTAGGTAAGATAGTGAGAAGTTTTGGCCTGAAGCATCACCAATCCACAAAACGACACTTAGATCTACATTGCCTTTTTAATGAGATGAGATTCTGCGGTTCTGTGTTTTCCAGTGCCTGACAGAAGTAGGGAAATGAATGAGATCAAACTGATTAAATTCAATTCAGACAAGATAGATTAAGAACCAGAGATTGAAAGCATGGACTGAACATCTGTAATTCTACCTCCTCATTTATCATGCCACTTTCTTCTACTGCAAAGACATTGTCAAGGCAACTCATTCTGGTATTGTGCCTATATTATCAAATTGTCCCAATCCCCGACCCTCATCTCCCCCACACTCCCATCAACAACATAGCAAATGTAGATAACCTGGAGCGGTACCATGATCAGAATTCTGATACATTCTAACTAATATAATGTATCATTAGTCAATGTGAGATTCTCCAGTTTACTGGACCATTTCTCTTCTTTAATAGATCAAAACTTTATGACTCCATAGCAGACTGCTTAATTGACTCAATTGGGAATGGGAGACAGGGAATGGATCACTTGATGACTACCTGTTCTGTTCATTCCCTCTGAAGCACCTGGCATTGGCCACTGTTGGAAGACAGAATCCTGAGCTAAATGGACCTTTGGTCTGATCCAGCATGTCCGTTCTTATGACAAATAAAAAGGTTGTTGTTGAACTGCTAACACTGCAAATTCACACTAGGATCTAAAACCTATGCTTAGTAGAGTGGAGAGGAAAACCATTTTTCCAATCCTGCAAAATTTTTCAATATTTCAAAAAATTTTCCATTCTGTATTAGGATGAAACTGGGACCCTTTGAAATTTTCCATGAAAAACAAGAGAGACACCCACCCCAGAATAGCCCAGTGAGAATGGCAGAACAGGGACTGGGTCTCCTACATAAGTGCCCTGATTAATGGGCTATAGAATCAGCCTCTCTTCCTTCCTCCTGGTTTTGACCAGAAATTCCATCCAGGACTTGAGAAACCTGTCCTGAGGAAAACTGGTATTTTGCCCTGAAAAAAGCTTAGCTTTTTGACAATGCAACATATTTCGACAAAAAAAGTTTAATTGGAAAATTTCCAACCAGCTCTAATGCTGAGCTCTCACTGGCTCACATATCACCAACAGTATAGTGATATTGGAACTTAATTTTTTGCACATGCACAAGTCAGAAATATTCCAGCTCATTCTCCTATAGCCATACTAGCTCTAAGTTTTACAGGAGTGAAAATGTACAAGAAGATGGGACTGAGTACCCACAAGCAAAAGATCTGTTGGATAAGAAGATGCCATTACTAGTTACTTATGACTATAATGACATTTCAGAGCACCAGTCATCATGACTGCGTGGCACACACTTGAAAGTGAAGTTATGCTGCTGGATTTAGTTTCATCTTAGTGTACTGACCGCTTTAAAGTGTTTATAGATTAACTGAAAGAACTGTTTACAGACTGGTATGTGATAATGTTACCAGGCAAGCAAGAGACTGAAGAGCTGCAGACAAAAATCGAAACTGATCTGCAAATCACTTTGCTGAAAGCCATTACATACCAAGAGGCTCCTTGGAACATTTCACCTCCCCGAAACAATACCACAGAGGACTGCAGAGAGGGGTATTTTGACATTAACAATAATATTTATTAGAACGTAGGTAAAAAGTGGAAATACAGCATCATACATCTCAACACTTTCCTTTATACTGCTGCACGTTTTACTGAAAATATCTAGAGGGGGGAAAAAAACAGTGCTAGCAGTCCATGATGTAAAGTTACAATATTTAATAATAAAATGTGTTATTGTTAATCTGCCAAAGTCAATGAAATTTTTAAAGGAGACAATACTCCTGTATTTGTCTGTGTGCCTCAGGTTCATGGTTCCCCAACGCATTTACCTCTCCAGTGAACACCTACAGAGCTGACAATGTTAAGCAGTTTTTAAAATGAAAAATGACCACAGAGTAAATCCTACCATCTTCACTATAACCAGTAAGGGCCTAAGATGGCAGCACAATTGGGGTGGTTCCACTGCATGGAGGGTAAGAGGAGTCAACGTTCAGTTAGCCTGCACCCACGTTGTGCCATGGAGTGAACAGGGATATTATGGAAGATGATAGGGCTGGTGGATCCAGAACTATAAATAGCCACTGGGCATTCATCCTGGACCTGACAAAGGAACCCAAAAGGAGAAGAGTCTGAGTAGTGCCTGAAGAACAGTTCTGCTGTTGCTCCACAACCTAGGAGCTGGGAAAGAAGTGCATTTCTTCCCTACTGACCCGTCAAATTCACACTGCCCAGCTCAGTTATTTGGTCTGTGACCTGTGATAGAGTTTTGGCTCAGTGTAAATTATGTCTCTAGTAGTGCAGGTAATATGAGTTGGGAGTCTCAGTCCAGTTCCAGTATAGAGGTATAAACAATATCAAAGGCACAAAGTTAGCGTATTTTGGTAGTCTAAGTGTAAAGATCAAGATATGAATCAGCACAGAGAATGAACTACCCTTTCACTCCTAGAGGTAATCATTCCAGAGTCCTGGACAGGGATATGAGTACTGCTATTCCATTCGCTGAGCCTGTTCTGTGAATATTATGCAAAGTCCTTTAGAGCTATCGATCCATAAACTACCATAAGGTAAAATCCTCCATAGCCACATGCTACCACCACCACATGGGAGTGGGGGATACTAAGCACAGCAGAACTGCAGTGGTTCTACTTACAGGAAAGGGAGGTTGCAGACACACCTTAGAGTACAGAGCAGCTCTCCCCACAGTAACGCGAGGTTGGGAATGTGGGCAAGACAGAGAGTGTTGTAGCCAGTAAACATAGTGGACAGGGAGAGTGTCTGTGGCCATGAAATTGAAGGGGAAAAGATTTTCTCCCACAGCCCCGGAGAGAATCCCTACGTAAAGCCAGGTTACTCAGCCTCTGTGCACGGCGCAAAGACTTGGGCACAAGTGCTAGATTAATCAAGTATTCATGAGAAAAAAAGTTGAGAATTTTAAAAAAGAATGCTTTTGGAGTGGTAAAACCCATTCTGCTCCCCGAGTCAGATAATTCCATTAAATGCCTTCCACTCAAAGACTTGTAGGAATACATAGTTTTCTCAAAATGTCAGATTTTCTTCCAAATACAGCTACATTTCAGTGAACTACAATGAATTTGTAATTTGTGTATTCTGAGTGGTTTCGTTTGTTTGTTTTTCTACAGACCATCCTATTTATCCAATTTCAGAAACTAATGTCCTCTATACTCCCATGGTGTGCTGGGAAAACCTAATATCCATAGTAAAAACCCTTTTAAAATGTTGCGGTGAAATACCTGGGGCACATTTGCAGCATCCATTATTTAAGCTACTGTATTCTGGCCTTTGAAACTCTTGTTTAAATTGAAGTTGTTTTTGAGACATTCTTATAGGAGACTGGTATTTCAAATAAGTAAACTGCTCTTTAAATGGCTAGTAGGTGGTTTGTTTTTTACAACTAAAAAACCCTCCTGGGTAGATACCATTCATGCCAGAGTTTAGCTCAGAGCAAGTTTATTATGGCCAAGTTTTTAGTCCGGGGGGGGGGGGGGGGGGGCGTTATAATGGAAGTGCTGACAGAATATTAGTTGCAGTAGAATAAAAGGTCCATGATGATAAATGAAATGGTAGTTTATAAAAAAAAGATGCAGTCAAACTGACACACTTAAGAATTCACCAAATACTTATTACCTCTGTTAGTAGATTTCCACAGCATTCACGATATAATATGAAAATAGGCTGGCTTTATAGTGTAATACTTTCTTAACCACTTCCGAACCACAGTTGATATGTTCCGTTTTTCTTTTCCTTGAAACACAAAATGTATTCCAATGTTTTCTTGTTGTTTTTTAAAATCCTTTTTAGCCACAATAATACAAATTTTAAAAACTTCTGTTGCTGAAAAAGCTGAAGAGAATTTAAAAGTGTTAACTTGTCCTGGATGAGCAGATAATGTTTTCACTGCATTTTATATTATTTTAGTTTATAAAGAGTAGGGTGGGTTTGTGAAAAGGAACAATGAACTAGGCTCTCACCTATGGCAGGAGGGGCACTAACCACTAGGCTATTAGGACAATTTTTTTTTAACCAAAGATGAGCCCGTGCATTTGAGCTTGTTTAAGTTTTTATATATTATATCAGAGCTAGTTTTATACTCCCATAGAAAGAAAGTGTGAATCACATTGAAGACAAATTTTCTTACACTTTCACGCATACCTCCCCTCGGAAAACCAAGTAACGTTTACAGAATGTAAATGGTATTACAAAAAATTGAAGCCTGAAATCTCATTTGAAAAGGTATTCATTTTTCAAAAATCCAATTAACAAGAAGGTTTTAAACAAATCCATCTGTCCATTCCAACAGACAATTAATTTCTTTGCCTGGATTAGCAATTCCTCTTCATGGACACAGAAGGACTGACACTTAATTCACTCTGTACCATCCTGCTACGGGCAAGACGTAGAGGAGTTCTTTTGTAAACCCTATTAAAATGTATGAGACTTTTTTTTATTTTGGAAAATTTAATTTTTTTAAATTCATAACCCTTAAATGTCATGGCACTTTATAAACCAACATGCATTCCAAACAAAATAGGTCAGTACCAGACAGCATACATTAATAGTAATCAGGCTATTAGCATGGAATCAGAATGCAGGTCTTAACATACTTGCAAAGCTAGTTGACTGACAATCTGAATTTTCTTAACATGCCAACCTCCTATCCTCAGACTTTTCCACACTAACTGTGGGTATATCTTTACATAGTGTGTCATGATAAAGCAAATAAATGACATTACTCTAGACACACACACACACACACACACTCTTATTTGTCATTGACCAGGAGGGAGAATTTCTGGCAGTCAAAACAAACAAACAAAAACCAAAGATGAGAAGGGCAGGGAGTCCATAAAATTTTGAAATGCCAGCTGCATTTATCTTAGAAGATTTTAAAGACATTTTAAAACGAACATATAATGCAAAAAATGTATGCTTGCTTTGTATAACTCTGGAACCCTGTGGGAGAACAACCTGTCAATGACAAGTCTATTACAATATCAACAAACTCAAAGGTTTCCAAACACTTATGTATTTCTAATTAGACACACGTGGAAAACACAGAGCTGCAAGAAAGGGCTGTAAAGAGGTTATACTGGACCCTGCTGCTGACACAGAAAGCCTCCAGAGTTGAAGAGCCTCTCCACTCACCACCTTTTTGAGGTGAAGAACAGCTGGAGCTGCCAGAAAGGACTGTCTTTGACATTTCAGTAATCAGAAACTTCAGCACCATCTGACTGAGTTTGCTTTTGTTTTCATAAACACAGAGTTGCCACCTGTCCAGATTTCCCCAGGATCATCCCTTTTCTGAGGTAGCTGTCCCAGAAATGTGTAAGGTTGCTCAGTACACAGAGCCAGTTGTCCAGTTTTATGGGCACAGAATCATCCCGGATGTTCCAGGTTTTTGTACCTCTGAGGTGCAACCCTATATAAACATGCCCTCTGACACTGAACCAGAATTTATTGTGAACAGAAAAAGCACATTAGGCCAGTGATGGTGCTGACTATCTGGGACACCTAGACAAAATGTTATACTTTGGGGAAAACACTAAAACAAAATATAATTCATAAGAAATATACCTTGCACATTTTGTATATCTGATGCTTATTATTTGCTTTCTCTTTTTAGATTGCAACCCTCTCAGGATGAGTTCCTATCTTTCTATGTGCTTGTACGGAATCTAGCACAATGGTGCGCAAAAACTGACTGGGTAGGACCACAGTACAAACAAATACATCACACGTGATAAGAGCTTTCAGCAGTACAAAATTTGGTTTTCATTCCCATCTGATGGTCTGCCACAGAGCCAGGAAGCCCAGGCTGCTGAGATGCTTGGAACTCTCTAGGCTTCCAGGTTCCCGGCTGCCAGTGGAGCAGAGAGCCAGGAAGCCCAGGCTCCCTTGTTAGCCCATCAGGTGGGCTGCTGAAGAGCAGAGTGAGCGAGCAGAGAGAAAACCAGGTAAGCCTCCATCGGAAATCAGTATGGTTTCTATCAGAATTTTGTTTAAATTGACATGGTCACGCAGAATGTTTTGATTTTGACAAATAGATACATTCTGACAAAATGGTTTGCCACAATTTTTCTGACCAGCTCGGATAATAATGCAAAAACCCAGGACCAGCAAAGCAGGAAAAGAACATATAACAACAAAACCGAATACGGTCAAGTGAAAAGTAAACATGTCTTCCTGAATTGTGTGACTCATATGGGTACAGCCAGTGCACTTGTCACAGAGGTCCTTGGCAGGGGCAGCTCTATGTTTTGTGCCGCCCCAAGCACGACAGTCAGGCAGCCATCAGCTGCGTTTCTGCTGGAGGTGCCGGTCCCGGGAATTCGGAGGCGTTCCTGCGGGCGATCCGCCAGTCCCACGTTTCGGTGTTCCCACTGCCGAATTGCTGTGGAATCCGCGGGACCAGCGGACCTCCCACAGAAACGCCACCGAAGGCTGCCTGACTGCCGCCCTTGAAGCTAGCGTCCAGCTGCCCCCCTGCAGCTTGCCGCCCCGGGCACGCGCTTGCTGCTCTGGTGCCTGGAGCCAGCCCTGGTCCTTGGTGCCTAAACTTCAAATTGCCTTCATTTCTATCATACCAATAAGAATTTCCTTTTAAGCATAGGAGAAGTAGATTTCTGTGCTGGAAAACTACCTGCCTTTTTTCTCTCCGACTCTGACTGTGCTCATGTTTATGGTATACAGGTCTCTCGCGTCTTACGCGGGGGTTCCGTTTTGCGCTGAGCGCGTAAAGCGAAAACCGCGTATACTGAAACGCCATTGAGTTGAATGATGGACGGAATCGCCCGCAGTACCGATTCCGTTTTTAAATAGTTATTTTTCTTTTTTTTTCTAGTTTTGCCGACCGCGCAAAGCTGAAATCGCACATGTTAAATGCACGTAAGACGCGAGACACCTGTATTAAGGGTTCCTGACTGGCTAGAGGTTGGACAGCAGCTGCAACTTCTGACTCCTTCCTATCTACAAAGAGATGCGGGGCTACTGAATCCATGTGATCCTTCCCCTCATGTTCACTCAACCCTCAGTTCAGATCCATTTGGAGCCAGGATGGAGACCTGCCTCCATGGCACACAGAAGGGACAACAACAATAGGTTTGGGTGATAGATTCCATTCCCCCATCCTTCACTAAGCTCAGTGCCTAAAATCATCTAATTTGGGAGGTTGGGGTGGGGAAGGGAATTTCATCCTACAGTAAAATCAGAGCTATGAAAAACATCAATAACAAAACTAAAAATGAAGTCCTCAGTGACATTTGGTAATGTTCATGAACTTGGCCTAAAAGATTAAGGAAAATCTGGGCATGCCTCATATTCCCCACAGGTTCAGAGAAGAGATTTTTGGCATTGCTTTAAAAAAAATAATAATCCAGAGTTGGGTATCATTTCAAACTTGGTAGTTTAACTCTGTGTTCTAGATTCATTTCAGGAACTATGAACCACAAACAACAAGAAATGTTAAACCCACTGAAAACTGAAACCATTTAGTCCTATACAGATGCACTTAATGTCTTCTCTGTAGCATTCTGTTCAAGCTCGTTGTCTCCAATTATGTTTATATTTAAGTATTCCAACTGTTTTGTATTTAGAGTGGGTTGCTATCATTGTTTCAGTTTCCTGAGATTTCATCTACTGAAACAGGGTGTTTGGTTTTCAGAAGGCATCAACAAAGACCCCATTTAAAAAAATTAAAACCATAACACATCACACACACTTAACTGTGTCTGTTACTGAACTAGTAAAATAATATGTTTGGGAATATTTTCCTTGTTGTTACTGAAGTCTTTAGTTGATTTAGTCAAGGTTAAATACACTCTTCCCAATGTTGGATTTAGGGATATAGGAATAATGAGAGAAACACACAGTCATTGTGGAACAAAGAACTGGGACAGGGAAAAAAGATGAATAGGCAAAGTTTTCTTGAAGATATGTTGATTTATCCAGACCTACCATGTTCAAGATATTTAATATGAAGAGGACAAAAAAGATTAAGTAGGAGGAGTATACCATACCAAGGAGCTTGTTTCTTCAAAGTTCATGTCTTCCTTTTGAGGACAGACTTAATTTCAGCTGGAGAAAATTTAACATAGAAATCTAAACAGATTTGTAAATGTCTTTGTAACTTTCTTCCATTTCTCTGTGATCATTCTGAAATTGCTGATCTCCTGGGTATTTGTGTAATGTCAAAACAGGACCTTACTTTTGATAAAAGCTACTTACTGGCATACTGGGTTACTTTAAAACCTGGTGTGATTTTAATACAGTCATGTTACTAATCCCAATAAAAAAATTTTTCTGCCTGAAACTGCCAAACAATTCCAGTGTCAGATTGAGAGGAAGATGTTAAAACACTATTAAAAGGGTTATATCTGCTGTGACTTAGAACAGATATATTTTACAATGTAATAGTAAGGAATTTTCTCATCCTAATTCCCAGTTACCACTCAAACCATCTTGCCTGCCAGTGCAGCTTCTCTTCACCTCTTGTTCTGCATCTCTTTACTGCTGAAATCAGTTTCCCCTCTATATGTAAGAGTAATAATTTGAGAGAGAATTTTATTTCCGTTCATAAAGTAGCAAACACTTGGTTGAACAACAGGTGAATCTGGATTAGGGGAAAGACATGTTTAAAAATATTTTCCTGTGCTATGAATATTAATAATTATTATCATTAATATATAATCATTAAAATCACCAACTGCTTCTGTATAAGACAAGGAAATCCAGTCCCTGCCCGTAGGTGTTTGTAACCTAAATAAGTTAGCACTGGTGGCTAAACAAGAGAAAAAATATTTTTTTGCAAGATTTACAGAAGGCAAATATTTTGGTTCTTTTCATGCTGATTTTTCAACATGAAGAAAGGAAGTTTTCATAGTCAAAATGTGTTTTCCCTGTTGAAAAATTACATTTTATCACTTCCATTTGAGAATCTCAAAACACTTTAAGAGCAATACATTAACTGAGCCTATCAACAACTGGTGAGATATGTTAGTGTTATTCTACCCATTTAGTAAATTGGAGCACAAAAGAGTTTATGCATCCAATCCTGTTCCCAGTGAAGTTAAGGTGAATTTTCCAATTAAATAAAATGGCAGAAGGAATTGGCCTAATTGACATGGTTAGGGATCAGAGTTTCAGACAGTGACAGACCAGGTAACAGAATTTACTCAAAGTCTCCTGTGCTAGCCAATAGACTACTTTCCTTCTCTATGCAAAATCCCTATCCAAGAATAGAGGCCCAAAGAAAATGTTTTCCTTTTTTGGGTTTTTTTATGTATTGATTTTGTCCCCAATTTCCTAGTAATTTAGTAGAGTGCCCTGCAGCATCTTTCCAGCCAGGGGTCTTCTTGGAGCCTGCTACAAGCAGCTACAATAGAATTTATTGAAACAAATGTTTCAAAATATGCTTCAGAAGGTTTGTACATCTCTAGTTAAAAAATTTATTAAAGTTAAAGCTTAGAATCAAATTTACACAAGTTAAGAAGTAAGGTACTGTCCATCTGGGATCAGGCTTGGGTTATAGGGGATTTCAAGTATCAGTTATAAGGTTCTCGGGGTACATATATATCACATAACTAGCAAAGAACCAGATTGGTGTGTGGTAGTTTTTAGAGCATCAGTGGATAAGTGGGCTTGGGAACGCCACCCATGAAATACATTAATAGTCCAAGTTAGTAGTGATGTAGACAATCAGTACATGGGTGGGGTGCGTCCCTCCATTTGTCAGGGAAGGGATGAAGTGGATTTTTTTTCTCCCCCCTGGTCAGCAGTCTTGATTACTCGACCTGGTACTGACGGTGGCCCGTGATGTGTTCAGTGTATATGTCTAGTACACTACATTAACGTCCAAAGGGTTAGAATCCAGACAACCCTGGTAATGACTGAAAATGGCTACCATTTGTTCAATGGCTTATGTTAAATGAGTGGGTGATTTCAGTCTATTTCCAAGCTGTCTGGTATGCACACCTGAAAAACAACACTATAACAACGGGTACCCCCTGTTGGTAGTCTCAGGCCAGATCAAGGACTGCACTGGAATGGAGGCTGGAAAAACCTTCTTGCCCCAAAACTGAGTATCTCAGAATAGTCTTCTGTAAATGTAGAATTGCAATCTAAATAGATCCCGTCCATTTAACAATTTAAAGTAAGCTTTTTAAAACAAAACTTTTTTTTTTTAATGCCTGCGGAATGCTGAGAAAAAAATGGAATAGAAGTTGAAATAATTTTCTAGTATTGCTTAAAGGTAGATGTTGTCTTATCATAATAATTTAGTCTTGGCTAATCATTGCAATGTCTGTATATTGCTAAGTGTCAGGAAGAGAGTCATGTCCTCTCACCTAGGCATTTAAATGAAGGGAAAGAAAAAAAGAGGCAACACGCGGTACAATGCTTTCCCTTGTGAGTTTCCTCTGCCAACCCTGTAAGTGCAGATTCTGTAAGATAAAGTGATTGTCTCTTTTCTAAGAGACAGTGATTTTAACATGGTATTAATAAGTCCAAAGTCATAAGTATTTATAAAAAGTGGGGTGCTATAGATTATCTGCTATTACTGACAACCAGCATGTGATCAAATTTACTTCACTGCTATGCATGGTGGTGTTACCCTCCCTCCCCTTTTCACAAGGCCTTACCATTTGCCAAATTTTTAACTCAGTACAATTTAAGGACAATTGGATAGTCTATTTACATTTCATACTCTTAGTTTGAATTTAATGACAGGCTCAGAAAAAAAACAATATTTAACCATACACACATTAACTATGTAAACCCAGATTATTTACTCTTACACTGCACCTCTTTCCCTCTCCTAAGAGATATGATGCATATTATTTAAAACATTTAAAATGTTAATCTAAGTAAGAAGAACAGAGAAGTTTTCTTTATCTTTAATACAGTGCTTGGAGTATGTAATTGTATTGATAGCAACTAACACTGAGTTGTAATGTTAATAAAGTAGGTCCACAAAACTTTTTTGTAATGAGTTTTTGTGGAAATTCATATTGTCGCAGGCAATACTCATACTGTATTCTGTCCCATATGTGAATAAGCAGAAATACCATGATAATGATCCATTTGTGGTCTTTTGATCATCAATATGCTTATAATATTCTAAGAAAGTGTAGTCTCATGAGATCTTGTGTCACAAAATAATGTCTGATATTTAAGTCTAATTTTTTGCTCAACAGCATCAGATTGTGCGGCTGGGAGAGAAAGAAGAAAAAGAGCATGGAATATAGATACTATAAAGAGAAAAAGAGTTAAAGGATATAAAAATCTATATAGAATTGCAAATCAATACACGATACTGAGCTTTCAAAAATTATACTTCTTCAATTACTAAAATTAGAAAAAAAATCTGTATATTAATATTGGCCTTCCTGATTGTGCCTATCTGCACTGTTTTAAAATTCTATAAAATGGCTGCATGGTATTAGCTGTAGACCTTGTTGTATCCCATTAGATACAACTGCAGCAACTCTAGTTGTAGGTTGCAGAGACATGAATGGAATAGTTGTCAGTGTGAAGAAAAATTTCTAAAAAAGAGAGACCTTCATAAACCAATTAAAAAACAAAACAAAGACTTTGCTGAACATACTCATGGCTTAGATCCTGTGTACACAAGTAGTTTAATATTAGGTACCTCATTCTGAAAATTTACTGGCATTTGTTTAGTGCAGAACTGCCTGAAGTTGGATGGTTTATGATCTTATAGCTTGTCTACAGAGTTCAAGCATAATATATTTTTCTGAGACTTCACCCCGATAAAAGCATAAAAGCACTGAACATACAGCAATTGGTACTGATAGCACACCACATCTTTCTAGGAAAATTTAGGACTCTCTGCAAAGTAGAAGTATGTAGTCTTACTGCTGCACTGTATTCTGCTGCAGAATTCCACTGTAATAACTATTTAAAATATTTTATCAAGTTTATCTCCAGATCCCATATACACAGAGGGAGACATATAATCTCTGTGCAGCTACTGTGTAAAGCGGAAGTTGTGCAGAGCACCCTAGCATGGGCCCTTTGCACTTAGGCGCATTATACCCATATTGGATAAAGACCTGACCTCGCAAAATGTTGACCACACTATATGTAATACACTATCTGATTGGAATAAACTTGTACATATAGCCTACATATTCAAGATGCACTATGTATAACAACAGGATGAAAGATATAAAGGTCTAAATTATCAAATGTGATTAGTGTTCTGCGGGGCCCAACTTCACAGATTCCAAGGCCAAAAGCGACTATCATGATTGTCCAGTCTGATCTCTCGTATAACAGGCCACAGAACTTTCCCAAAATAATTCCTAGAGCATATTTTTTAGAAAACATTCAATCTTCATTTTAAAATTGTAAATGATGGACAATCCACCATGAGCCTGTACATTGCTCCAATGTTTAATTACTCTCACCATTGAAAATGAATGCCTTATTTCCGGTCTGAATTTGTCTAGCTTCAACTTCCAAACATTGGATTGCATTATATGTTTCTCTACTAGATTGACGGGCCCATTATTAAATATGTGTTCCTCATGTACGTACTTCTAGCCTATAATCAAGTCACCCTTTAACCTTCTCTTTGTTCAGATAAATATATTTTGAGTTCTGTGTCTATCACTATAAGGCATGTTTGCTAATCCTTCAAGCATTCTCATGGCTCTTCTCTGAACCCTCTCCAATTTATCAGCATTCTTCTTGAATTGTGGGCACCAGAACTGGACATAGTATTCCAGCAGCAGTCACACCAATGCCAGATATAGAGGTAAAATAACTTCTCTACTCCTCCTCAAGATTCCCCTGTTCATGTATCCCAGAATCACATTAGCTCGTTTGGCCACAGCATCAGACTGGGAGCTCATGTTCAGCTGATTAACCACCATGACCTCAAAATCTTTTTTCAGAGCCATTGCTTCCCAGTATAGAACTTCTCACCTATAAACATGGCCTGCCTTCTTTGTTCCTAGATGTATACATTTACATTTAGCCATAATAAAATACATACTGTTTGTGTGCGCCCAATTTACCAAGTAATCGAATCACTCTGAAGCCAAAGACAGAAGAACTCAAAGTCCCTAGTTACTTTTGAAACTTAGGCCATGATACCATCGTACAGCAACATCCACAAGAGTGCCACACAAGGTACATTTCTCCAACACTGTGTACACAATTAACACAACCAAGAACTTTGTTTAGGGACAGTGAAGGTCACATAAAGTCACAACTTATCAACATTAAAAACAAGATCAGAACTTAAAGGAAGAGTTTCCTACATTCCCTTGTGTTTTCTCATGGCCTACAATGCTGTCAATAACACACTAATGCTGCATAAGGCTTTCGTTTCCATCTCCAGCAGAAACTGAAAAGTAATGTGCACCCTAAAGTCAAACTTCCACT
The DNA here is from genome assembly GCA_037349315.1 of Chelydra serpentina. Taxonomy (NCBI): domain Eukaryota; kingdom Metazoa; phylum Chordata; order Testudines; family Chelydridae; genus Chelydra; species Chelydra serpentina. Next base: position 40,291,773 of record JBAIAC010000042.1, read on the forward strand.
CTTCCTTAAAGGCAACTTCATATTCTCTTGCATCAACATATCAGCACATTTTAATATCACAGCCCATTTATTTGGGAAGCTATTTTGCTCTAATATTTGTGACATGTGGGGAGATTAGAACTCACGGTGTCTGGGATCTCAGCTCAATGTAGTTTCTCCTAGTCTACAGAGTATTGGGTAGAGTAGGAGTGGCCAAACTTACTGACCCTCCGAGCTGCATACAATAATCTTCAGAAGTTCAAGAGCTGCAAGACGTGCACAACCTGCCCCATGGGGCAGTGCCTGCCAGGATGCAGGGCTTCTGCCCCAAAATGCCACCGCAGGTCTAAAGCCCTTAGACCACCCCTCCCTGCAGGGGAGAAGCCCCTAGTCCCACCCCCCAACCACAGGGAAGATTCCCTCCCCACCGCCCAGTCCGTTAGGCAGAGAATGGGGGGGTCGATGAGCCACACTTTAATTGTAAAAGAGCCGCATGTGGCTCACAAGCCAGTTTGGCCATGCCTGGTGTAGAGTATTGTGTGAGTCTGCCTCTATCTCTCACTCCTCTGTCGAATATCCAAAGCCTTGTGAGACTAAGTGATGACAGAAATTCTCCCCAGAAGACATTTTGTGTCATAGAATCATAGAATAGTAGGACTAGAAGGGACCTTGAGAAGTCTCAAGTCCAGTCCTGCCTTGAGTGCAGGGGACTAAGTATTATCTAGACCAGGGATCTCAAACTCAAATGACCATGAGGGCCACATGAGGCCTAGTGCATTGGCCCGAGGGCCGCATCACTGACATCCCCCCTCGCTGCCCCCAGCCCCGCCCCACTCCATCCCTTCCACGAGTCTCTATGCTTTTGACTTGGCTGTGGGCTTTTGTCTCCTGCTAAACTCTTGTCATCACTGCTAAATATGTCACAGCATGATACTCTTAATGGAATTCTTTTCAGTTAATTTTCAAACAATACAAAAAATGGTTACATTCCTTATAATCTATAGTGTGTTGTGGAGTAATTCCAAGATTAGTTCATTCATCCACCATTCACCATCTTTTGAGTTTTCTCAGGTAGATGGTGCAGAAACTGTCTCCAGAATTCAGACATACAGTCGGTTTCAGTTTTCAGTCTTGCAGCTGAAAAGGATTCCCCCAAAGGGCCGAATCCTTTAGTGTGTTAAGAGGGGTATTTTTTAACCCAGGTAAGGATTGCTTTTCATCCTAGAAAAAAGTGACAGTTCTTGGGCAGCTGTTAACTGAAGGAGGAAGCTCTTGACCCACTGTAGTCTTTATGCTTTCTTCCATGCTATCCTCTTAGGCCTGGAAGAGTCTTCCACTTATGCAAGAAATGACCAAATCCCTCTTCGTTCAAATTATCCCTCAACACACACTTCTGTGAACCTTCGGTGTTAGACTTCAGGTGTTCTAAAACACAATAGAAACTAATTTAAAAAATAATGGACACAGATTTTGCTCTTGGGCCTTCAACTTGCCAATCTTATCTGGACTGTATTGTCTGTCTACTTTAGAGTATGTCTTCCTTTAGGCATAGTACAGTGCCAAACACACTGACAGCACTCAGTAAAAAAAATAATACTTTTTAGGTCATTCAGAAATGGTAGTTAATCTCTTAACTGATGAAGTAATTTTAGAGGGATATAAAATCTAATTCTGATTTCTAAAAAAAGAAATGGATTTTAAAAGCTAGCATGTGGTGATGTCCAACTGCGGGTTAGAAGAGAGAAGGAAGGGAATAATAAACAAATCAGTGACAGTGCGTTTTGTAGATTTCCTGTGGGAAATACATTCGCATGGTCATGTCCTGATGTCTGAGTGTAAGGATGTGGCAAAATTCACATTATAATTAAATATATCAAGAAGGATGTACACTATGTAAAAATGTAACACAATAAAAACATTCAGATAAGTAAGATTTACTTTTCTGTTCCTGGTGTACTGTTCATATAAAGAGTCTAATAAAATATTACGCTAATAAGGCAACACACGAAGCTAAGCTTAGCAGTTTAATGAAGTCACAGCATAGCATTCAGCCAAAAATGTTTTTAAATGGAATGAAAAAGAGGGAGATTGTTCTAACCACAATGGCTTAGAGCCCTTTTGAATATGACATAAGTCCTCAGCCATCACCAAAAGACAGTGAAATTTGCAAGAGAAGATGAAATGTCTAATTATTCAGCTTTGATGACAATTACAAAAGATATAAAGTAGAAACAGAGTTCAATTCTGAGAACATGGATTCTCTAATAATGTGGATCAAGCGAAAGCACCCCTGCAGTAAATTCTTATTTTCCACACATGACTTTAAATTGTGGTCATATGTTGATAATTTGGAAGCTGCATGAACTCTTGAGTAGGTCTCAAAATAACAAAACAATAATTACCTCCTGCTTTGATATTGCAGTTCTACTGAAAGGTTTGCAAAATATAATAGGTGAGAAAGATGGTGTTAATAAGCTTGTTCATTAACTGGACATTTAAAGAAGTGCTAGGTACAGTATCCAAATATTAATTCCAACTCTGCTAGGCCCTTATTCACTGTTTGCATAAATTTATTTAAAACTCAAATATTACATAGTGCAGTGAATTACACAGTATTATAACCAAACATTTGCAGAAATGTGGGAGAACAGAGAATAGGACCCTGCTTTCCTCACTTCCAGTCCCCCGTTTTTACCACTATACTGTCCTTACGTCTTTGAATGGAGAATCTACTTTACAGCAGCTCAATAAATACTCACAATGGGATCTAAGGATCCCAAGCTTAGTTTTCAGCTCTGATGGAATCTTCAGAAGGGGGATTAGTAAACTTTCATTTGACTTTTACAAAGCCATTGTTGATTATCTTTGGGACAAGCAGTTAAAATCAAAAAGAGAACTCAAGGTAGCCACTGACAAAAATTCAATCGAGTGGAAAATGATAACGGCTAGATTGTGACTAGCCGGGCACCTCTATATTTTTAAATATCCATTTTAAATATTTCTCTAATTACAATACCTATGATTAAAAGCATAAGCACAAATAATGCTTTAGACCTGAACTATCCACCACCATAGTGGAATAGGTCTTGAGTGGGACACCATGTCCCAAACTGAATAGAGGTACAAGTCAAGTTGCTTGATGACATAAGTAAACATTTTGGAGTCCAATACAATTTTGGATTTAAATTTTAATAGACTGGGGGGGGGGGGGGGGGGAATGCACAAACTGACAACTTCCAGGTTCCCACACTCCACAAGGAAGAGTCATAAAACTTCTTACAAGGTTTTAACCACTCTCACAGGAATGCAACACTAACTCTAGATTCTTTTCTGAATATTTTGCTTCAAAGTTTACTTTTACATTACCTCAGCTATTATGGACCACACCAGAATATCATGGCTACATAAACTCAACAATGGTGGCCTTTCCCCGCCCCCCACACAGCCTTTCCCCCCTAACCTACCCATACAATTAGTGATGGCCTGGAGGGGGGAGGGGTGGCAGGGCTTCCAGGGCTGACATGGTCACCCATCTGCAGAACTGGGCAGAATGGGGAGGAAGCTGAAAAAATCCACTCTGGTCTTCTAGAAATGGAATTTTTTCAATCTTTCCCTGCCATGACAAATTTTGAATTTTTGATCTTTCATCCCAATTCAGGATGATTTTTTTTTCCTCAAAAATTTGAAATGTTTCATGGGAGGGAAAGACTGTTTTCTGCTCTATTTACAAAGATGCACCCCAAAAACCCCAAACGCATGGATCTTCAATAGGATTAAATCCAGGATACAAGTAGCTATTCATTGTTGAAACATTTTAAATAACGAGGAACAACATACTTGTTAATATGTCTCTAGTGACACTTCTTGTTTCTCCACTAACAGCAACACACTGGTTTTACTCCTAGCAAAATCAACTGCAATGTAACTTTAAGCGCATGGATAGCTGCAGCTCTCTCTCAACACTTTAGCTGTCTGCCCCTCCTACAGCTAACATCTTTGCTTTTCCTGGGTTCTACAACTACTCGTAGTGATGCACTTCTGCACCTTAATTGCCTTCCCATGGAATCAACATAGGCCTCAAAACCTAATTTCACAGATTACTTCCATGGCAACCTCTAGGCCAAAGAACATTAGCAAATCACTCAATCTATAAACCCACTGTCTCATATTGAGTCATATAATTGGGATGACAAACTCATATTCCCAAACTACTGACAGGCCCTTCCAGGAGCTCATCCAAGCGATTCTCTCCTGCATTCAACATAAATGGATACATCCCCCAAAAATTCATCATCTCCTGCCAGCTGTGACACCCAATATTTGAACTGCTATGGGTCACACACTCTCACTTTGGCTGATGACTAGGATCTCTCAGGAAGTGGAAGCAGACTCCTACACTAGTCAGCTGCTTTGGTTGGGCAATTTCAGGACAGGGTAATGCATTCTGAAACCCTCATGCCCCTCCATTGCAGTCACACTAGGTGTGGTACAGCTAAACACTATTATTTGTATCATCGTAGAATCTAGTCATGAATCATGACCCCAGTGTCCTAGGCACTGTACAAAAACAGAACAAAAAGAGGGTTCCTGACTCAAAGAGCTTAGTAAATGGAAAAAATAAAAACATGAAGGCAACAAGACCTGAACCAGCTTTTCCAACACCACAGTAAGATCCTCAGTCCAGGACTTTGCTTTCCTACACACTTTCCCTGTTATGCCTGAACAAGGACAAGTTCCAATCACAGTCCTTGCACGTCCCGATGCAGGGGAGATATAATCTAGAGGCTTTCGCCGCAAAGGCAATATAAACGCCCTAACATGAGTTAAGATGAATAGTTATTTTATTCATTTCAATAGGGAAATATTAAGTGGACGAAAGTATGGTAAAGTGTGAAATATTAAGTGGACGAAAGTATGGTAAAGTGTTCCTTTCTTCCAATCTTCTTTGTGCTAAACTCCATTTAACATGACAGATGTAGGGATTTTCCTCTTTCTAACTCGACCTGAAATGCTATCTGTGCAACATTCTAGGTTGTTTCATTATTGTAACATCACCAAAGAGAACCTACTGTTCAATCAAAACCTGGCTTTGAACAATCAGTTTTCAGACCAGAACCACACTCACACTGTTAACACACATTTGAAGCAGCAAAATGCAAAGGAACTTATGTAATAATGTATATGTCAAGAGACAATGTAAATAGAAATTCTGAACCATTCTGCATAAAATATTTAGCAACAGATCTGGATTATAAAAATAACAATAAACGAACATAATCTATTAAACAAATGACTTATTTAAACACGATCCTATGAAATAGGATCATTAATGGTACAACCATTACATCCTATGGCAATAACAGTACACTGTAAATGGTTACAAACACTCGTAAAATCCTTATAATCTGAACACAACCAGTAAATCAGGAAAGGTGTAGTGGCTTCTTAAGTAAAATAAGCTTTGAAATGAAGTAAAGATACACAGTTCTGAAATGGATGAAGCTGATGAGGTGTCCATTAATGATGCATTTAAATAAGCCATTTGGCAGGAATCTGCATTCATCTGTAAATAATTCATCAGATTTAGGAAAGCAGCCTCAACTGTAAAATATAAAGCTAAACTGTATATTTTGGCAGTGGTAAAACTCAAAGGTCCAAATCTGACTTTAATCTCTCCCCACCATTCAGTCCACATACCTCAAATCCATAACACTAGATCCGTGCATAGGGGTATTTCTCTCTCTTTTGAGCAAAACAGGAATAGTACAAGTGGTAAAGCATAATGTAGACTTCATACAGTATTCTGCCATAGATATAATCTCCACCAGTGACCAATGCACACTACATATTAGAATTCAGAGCACACAGACAGCAGCTCCCATAATGCAGCCTTCATATACTGAACCCACAGAACTCTGAGGAGTGAAACCTATATGTCTTCTCTGCTGGTACCAATTTATACTCTTGGGGAACTGGAAAAGGGCACATTTGGGAATCTTCAATTGCCAAGATAAGAAAAATCAATCCTAATCCCACTCAAAGGGAAAAAAAATCCTTTTCCAGCAGAACTGAAATAGAATTTTTCAGTTTCCTGGCTGCTCACCTTTAAGGCTCTTCTCAATTATTTTAGTGAAAGTGAAATTGACAAAAAGCCTTCCAGGAAGGCAGCAGAGGAGCCATTATTTCAATTTTTCCGATGGAAAATTGAATTGTTTTTTGGCAAAATTGCAGTTTGTCCACAGAAAATTCTGATTTTTCCAAATAGGGCATTTTCCATGGGAAAATCATTCCTATGAAAAATTCCCAACTAGCTTTACTTATAATACTAATTGTGCCTTGAGAGTCCACCAATATATAGGGCTAGGACACAGTAAAACGAGAAGTGGGCAACGAAATAGGTTAAAGGTACCAAGTTAGAGAACACCAAATACTGCCATTAACACGTCTGAATGATTTCACGTGACCACAGTACAACATATGATCTTGTGAGGAATGTACCACATCCTATACGGAACATGTCTTATACTGTTGAGAACAAACAGTCTGGGATTTCTCTTTCAGTGTATTCTGAAAAAAACAACTATTTATTTAAGAGAAATAAAGCAAATAGAGAAGAAAACTGTGGCAGAAACTGTTCAGAACAGTTTGTCTTGTGAAACTTGATCCTTGTAATAGTGCTGATGTTGGTGAGACTTAGGCAGTGTTTGTACTAGAAAGAATCAATGATAGCTGTCCCCATTTTTCAAATCAACTGCAGCCTAACAGGTATAGAATGCTTTGTCTGGTCAGGAAGGAAACAGGGCAAGACAGTCTCAGCAAAAGCGTCTGAGTTAATCCCAAGGCAAGACAGAAACAGTCTGAAAACAGTTCATGCTCAAATGGTTTACATGTGGCTTGCGCCTGGCCAGACAAGCATAATAATTTTGAAAGTGTGTGTTTAAAATTATGTTCTTGAGCACATCCACATTATTAGAAGAAAAGAATATTTTCAGGCACCATTTTTAAAAACCTGGTTTAAATAAATTCTAATACTATTTATATGTCAATTTAGAATGAACAACAGAACAGGGAAGAATGTTCAAAACACCAGAATCATCTCATGTCACAGTGTCTCTCCACTGCTGGTATTAAAATGCTGTATTGAAAAAAAGTGTGTGAAGAACAAAAAAGGAAATAGAAATTAATACAATCTGAAGTAATGGGTACATAGATCATGAGTTAATTCCATTAAAAATGTGAAAAGAATTATGTCAAAATGAAGTATAACAGTGAATGCAGACTTCCTTCATCATCCTTGTTAAGTGAATTAAACTCTCTTTTGTATTTTCATGAGGCTTGAGCATCAATTAAAAGTGTCTAAACCAGGACAGAACATATTATTCCTTTTTGTGAAATTTCTCAGGTGAAAGGAGGACATTAAAGTAAAAAAATATATATCTGCTAAACAAAATTTTCAGAATTTCATTAGCTGAGAAACCAGGTATATTTCTTACAAGTAAACATAATAAAGAAGATTATTTCTGGGTCACAGAACAGATATCCCAGCACACAGTTGAAGAAAGGATATTTAAAATTCACCATTAGATCAATTCTTGTATGTAGGTCTGACTAAGAATACTGGAACAAAGAGATAATAGCAATATCACGGCTCCATTCTCATATTATAACCTAGCAAAATAATGTAGATAAAGTAATACATTATGAAAAGTTTGCCCTCCATAGTTTTCTCAGAAGAGGGTTCAATCATGTAAGAAAGAGTAAACAGAGAAAGTATACTACAACCTCAGGGAAGTACACAGAGCATGAATTAGGCTATGTCTACACTTGAGACCTTACAACGGCACAGCTGTACCGATGCGCAGTAAGATCTCTTGTGTAGCTGCTCTGAGTTCTCCCGTCGACATAGTGCTGTGCACACTACCACTTATGCTGTGTTTTTTCATGACCCTGAGAGACATAATTTTTGCCGATATAAATGGTAGTGTAAACATGGCCTAAGTGTCCAAACTTCACCTCTTTGCTGGGGTTTGGCTTTACTGATCACTTTACTGATCACTGAAAAATCCTAACAGAAATCTCAACCTAAACTTTCTTCCTGAGGTTGGCTCCCCTTAGGCCAGGGATTCCCAAACTTGGTTCGCAGCTTGTTCAGGGAACGGTGAACTGCGGCTACTGGGAGCTGTGAGCGGACGTACCTGCGGACGCTCAGGTAAACAAAGTGTCTCATGGCCTGCCAGGGGCTTACCCTGAACAAGCTGCGAACCAAGTTTGGGAACCCCTGCCTTAGGCTATGTCTACACTGGCACTTTCATCGCTAAAACTTTTGTTGCTCTTGCATGTGAAAAAACACCCCTCTGAACGATGAAAGTTTTAACGACTATGTGGACAGCGCTTTATTGGGGGGATCCATGCTCCCGGCGATGAAGCTACCGCCCCTTGTTGGGGTTGGTTTTATTTTGTCGCCAGAAAAGCTCTCTCCCGGTGATAAAGAGCAGCCACACAGCACACCTTACAACGGCGCGGCTGCAGATGTTACTGAAGACAAATTATTTCTCCAGATATTGAGTCTAATATGTATTAAATGCTCCATCATTTTGTTAACTCAGAGTCAAGGTTTTCCAGTAGCGTCTCGTACCCTTCCAGAATGTGAAGAGTAGTAAAACTTCCTGGTTTTCAGAGACTTAAATGAAGAGTTAAGGCACACACCACCTCAGCAACACAACACTCTGTCCCCAGGGAGCTAGCAATAGTGACTGGAAATGATTCAATAATGAAGGCACAAAGATTAAACTCTCAACAGAAGTGGTGGATTCTCCAACTCTTGATGTTTTCAAATCAAACTGCATGCTTTTCTGGAAGATGTCAAAAATAAGTCATTAGGCTCAATAAAGGAGTAACTGGATGAGGTTCTCTGGCCTGTGTTATCCAGGAGGTTAGACCAGATGACCTAAATGGTCCCTTCTCATCTTAAAATTTATGAATCTATAATAAGCAGATATGAGGAAGGACTATAAGAACTTGCTTTTAGTGCTATGTGCTTGTGCTATGTTCCACAGATTTGAATTCCAGAATTTATCTGCATGCAGTCTGGCTTCATTCACTGTGCCAGGTATACCTGCATTGAACAGTGATGGGATTACTTGGAGCAGCTTGGCAGAGTTGTGAATGTGATATGAAAACTATTGCACGTGTACCTTGAGGGATCAAGTATGGCTCATTTTCAGCACTGAATTTTGTAGGTTGTTTCAACAGAAGAGCATAAGTGTGCCTTCTTGCCATGGGGTCTGATGGCATACATAACAGTAATTTCTCAGATTAAGGGTATGTCTACACAGCAATGAGGAAGGTGTTTCCCAGCATGGCTGGACAGACACATGCTAGCTCTATTTGAGCTAGAAGGCTAAAAATATCAGTATGGCCACCGCGGCATGGGTATGGCTTGGGCTAGCTGCCCAAGTACAAACCCACCCAACACCGTGGGCTGGCACCCATGCCACAGTAGCCACACTGCTATTTTTTAACATGCTAGCTCGAGCAGCGCTAGCACATCTGTCTGTTTGCACTGGTAAGCATGTTCCCAGCTGTTGTGTAGGTGTACCTGTGCAAGGAAGGTCAGCCAAAAAAGTGAGTGGTTCTGGTTGAAAACGGGATGTAGATAGAATGTTGTCTTATTCAGTGCATCAGAAGGAAGTCACAGGGCAAAGATAAGAGAGTGTGTTGTGTTGTGTTGGGGGCGGGGAGTGATTGGTTATTTTTTGCAAGTCTAGGGTGGTTGGTGTGGAGTAGTCTCAGTGTTTGAGTGTAAGCCTGATGTAGGTAGCTATATCTGACCTAAAGCAGAGTTTTGCTCACATTGGGGGGCTCTCTATCAGGAATCCCTGATCAAGTGAACCTGCAACTTGCTTGCCTTTGATCATATTCCGTTCCATTGTGCAGCGAACATGAGTGCACAATTCAGTCTTTTATCTTCTCCCTATCTAGTCATTGCTAACTTCTTTGATAATACTTCTAAAGTAAAATCAGAGTGTGCATGCAGATTACAGGGACTTTACAATATCACTCTAAACCCAGAAATTTTGGTTTTAGGCAAAATTTTCAAAAGGAACAGAATGCAGGCAGAGAGCAAGGAATACTCACAAGGCACATGCCAAGGACACTATGCAGAGCAGTAGTATAGTTAGAAATAATTATAGGGCCCGCTGAATTAGCTGTGCTATTCACAGCTACTTTCCTACCAGTGTAAAACCTTTATCCCACAGATGGAAAAATAGCAACTTGCCCAACAATCACTCTCACATATCCGAGTAAAGAATGTGTAATTTATTATTTTTAAGGAAATTAATTAGAGTCCTTTCTAAAGTAGCTGTACTGATCAGGGGACATTTCTCTGGAGCAGAGACAGATAGCAGCAATATGCCCCCCCAATCATTCTCAGATTTCTGCCAAAGGCAAAGCTTGAACTCAAAGTGCAACTCAGCTTCAGTGAACACAGCACGACCCTTTGAGCCACCCAGTTACTGTAACAACAGCTTGCCTGGAAGCCGCCTTGCTTCAACAGATCCCTAGTCTTGCTGCATATGTGCACTTCATTCGCTTCAGCTAATGATACTTTGAGTTCTTGCCAAACTTAGTTTGAGCCCCAGATGTGGGCAAAACATGTTTTTAAAAAGGAGAGCTGATTTTGTAAAATGCTGGTATCTTGAGAACCCTTTGCTCCTAAGCCCTGAATTTGGACCACTAACACTATCAAAAACCCCCATGGGGCACAGAAAATTACATTCCCAGTAAAAGCAGGCAGATTTTAGAGCACTTACGGCTTGTCTACATGAACATTTAACACGCAAGAAAACTAGGGTGTAAGTTTACCCCACACTAGTCTGCCACCCAATAAGCATTCATATGGACCCCCTCATTGCTCACTTATAGTTCCCTATGATCCGAAGAAGTGGGTATTCACCCATGAAAGCTTATCCTTCAATACCTCTGTTAGTCTATAAGGTGCCACAGGACCCTTTGTCACTTCTACAGATCCAGACTAACACGGTTACCCCTCTGATACTTATAGTTCCCTAGTGCACTTTGATATACAGTAGAACCTCAGAGTTAGGAACACCTCGGGAATGGAGGTTGTTCATAACTATGAACTGTTTGTAACTCTGAACAAGATATTATGGTTGTTCTTTCAAAAGTTTACACTTGAACATTCACTTAATACAGCTTTGAAACTTTACTATGCAGAAGGAAAATGCTGCTTTTAATCATCTTAATTTGAATGAAACTAGCACAGAAACAGTTCCCTTACCTTGTCAAATCTTTTTATTTAAACTTTCCCTGTTTTTAGTAGTTTACGTTTAACACAGTACTGTATTGTATTTGCTTTATTATTATTATTTTGTCTCTGCTGCTGCCTGATTATGTACTTCTGGTTCCAAATGAGGTGCGTGGTTGACTGGTCAGTTCGTAACTCTGGTGTTGGTAACTCTAAGGTTCTACTGTAGTTCTGTGTCAAAGCGAGGTAAATCTAAGTGCACTAGAGAACTGTTAGTGCTCGGCAGCAGGATCCACATGGACACTTTGTGCACAGCAGGCTAGTGTGGGGTGGATTTTCACTCCATCTTGCTGGGAACTAAATGTATGTGTAGACGAACCCTTAGAATAGTTGACCATTAGCTAGAAAGTGATGCTCAACCTTACCTATAGCAGAGCTGGTGTTCTGCTATAAGAATTACTGCAATGAGGTATAGATCACTTGAAGACAAATACAAGAAATGCTTTCTTTGTTTCATAATTGACATTACAGTTAGGTTTCATTACATCTGACTTTGCACCTATCATATGATCAACCCACTTAGAGTTGAGGGCGAGAGATTAAAGATTTTTTGCTGCTGCTTTACCTCCAGAATAGAGAATACTTACATTCTAATAATACCAGCAGAAACAATGGGACTCAGACCAAATGGCAGCATGAGTCGCAAACAGACACAATTTATTGTAGCAAGCTAATCTTGCTCCATTTTAACAAATAATCCAACTAAAGTTAAAAACCAAACCAAAAAAAACCTAAAAGCAACTCAGCTACTGTGTGAGGATATTATATTCTTCCTGTTTTGTATGGATTTATAATATTTGGAAATCAATATGACTCAAGTAATAAACAAGTACTGAAAATAGTAACACCCAATGGCTCAGCAGGATGCAACCTCCTTGAACTTTCTATAGTCTCACATGAAAGGATTTTCCTGTAAAATTTGGCACTTCTGTACAAACTACTACTTTAGTACTGTTTCCAAAAATATTTATACTTACCATTATAAAATGACATTGGGAAATCCTGCACTCCAGGTGGTCTATACAAGCGATACTACCTGGCAATTAAAACTACAGGTAGGGACTTATTTTGTTTACTGAATCATATTTTTAGCTAAATTCACTGAGCTTCCACCAGTTATACAGTAGCTATTGAATAGTGAAAACACACAGATTTGTCTGAAGATGCATTGCAATGCATTTAAAAAAAATACATGTAATTACATTCTCCACTTCCTTTTAACTTTCATACAATTTTAGGAGATTTTCTACTCCAGTCATGTTTCTCTTCCACCTTACTGCTTCTCTTATTCTCCAGATTTATTTCTATATATATATCTAATCTCTCTCACCTATCTCCAGTCCACCTTTCCTTACTGTCCTACCTGCAATCCTCTTAACCCGCTACCATCTCTCAGTGTCATGTGATCTTCAGAAGGCTTAGCCCAATCCCTTACTTTACTGACACTCATGGTAAGGACTTGGAAGTTGCACTGTGAGCAGAGGATGGTGACTAGTCACAGAGGGTGCCCCCCACCAAATATGCAGAAACAGGAACTATCTTGCACACATGATATTCTGCTCCTCCATACTGCTCTACCAGCCCTGCCATATTCCTAGTCAGCACTGCTCCAGCAGGAGTCTTGCTGCAGTTAGTGAAGTCCTTTTTCAGTTGGTCAGTAGAAGCCACAGAGTGAACTCCACATTATGCTGAACAAAGCAGGCATTAATGCATGCCTTTTCCACATCGAAATTTCCACGCTAGGCAGGGGATGCTTCTGCTAAGAGTGGCTGGCTCTCTCTTCCACTTTTATTTTGTCTCCTGAAACCCACCTGGAGCTCCTCTCTCACAGAGCATCTGTGGAGGGACATCCATGGGCTCCAGAACAGGATTGGGTATGATACCATACACATCATTCCTTCTACCCAGGTAGATTCCCCTACACTGGTATATAAAGAGTGGATGATCTGCAACCATTCTTTTTTGCCTCCAGAATCAACAGGACATATTTTTCAGAAATATATTTTAGTGAACTTTATACACTGCTCTGGTTCTGGTTCCTATGATATTACAAAACACAGCTTTGTAAGTGACTCTCAATTCAGCTTTACACCTAATTTAAATAAAATGAAACTTCTCACTATGGGTACTGGGTGGCCTAAGCTTGCTGAGAAGCAGGAGCAGCTAGATGTCAGAGGTCAGGGGCACTTAACATCAGCCATCAGAAACAAAAGTAGCTTAATCAAATGATGCTTTATTTGTAGTCACTTGGCCAGATTCTCAGTTGGAATAAAATGTTTTAGTCCATTGACTTCAATGAAGCTATGATGATTTACATTTGACCGTTAACTGTTTTAACTTCATTTACAGTTTTCTAATGCATTTAAGTGGTATCAGAATACTCATTACAAATATTTCACCATTTTATTTCCTTTTAAATAGCTGTAATATATTTGTGTACTGCTTCCCTCTTCCCCCCACCCCCCGCCCCCAGTAAGAGAAGGCACATGTCCTGAGACAGTGCTACTGTATAGCAGCTGCAACACTCTGATTAACAAACGGACCCCAACCATGGCAATATCCCAGAATGTCTCAGTCCCTGGTGTGTGTATGCTGATCACTGAAATAGAATTCTTGTAATACTATTGTTTGACATTTTCACCTTCTCAGTACTGCCAACACCACTTACTGTACATATTTTCTTAACACGCAAAATAGCCTCCTTTGTCTGTTCTTCAAGGAACTAGCTTTAGTCACATCTTATTAATAGTTCTGTTTTCATTAGACTGGTCTTCTGATATATTTTAAGTGGATTTTTTTACATTCTAATCTGTTTATAATACTAAAACAAATTTATCTGTATCACTCATTCATTCATAAATTTCAGTTGGAAAATCTGTGTTTTGGGAATCTTATGAGCTTACAGGGCAGGAGGTTTGTTGTGTATAAAAACTTAACGTTAAGGTAAACTTCGAAGGCACAGTGTGTTCTATTAGTGCTTTCTAGAAGATTTCACTGAAATATGCCATAAGTGCTATGCAAGGGCTCTATAGACACAATTTCTGTTTCAGCAATGCCATTATGAAGACGTCACAGCAACGTATCACTGTGTAACAATATAGTTAGTAAATCGCTCTTGCCATTTACAAATAAATTTTTAACATTGTCAATTGTTTAGACCAGTGGTTTCGAAACTCGGTCCGCGGCTTGGTCAGGGTAAGCCCCTGGCGTGCCGGGCCGGTTTGTTTACCTGCTGCCTCCGCAGGTACAGCCGGTGGCGGCTCTGGCCACAGTTTGCCATTCCTGGCCAATGGGAGCTGCGGAAAGCAGCAGGACGGCCTGCTCTGCTTCCCGCAGCTCCCATTGGCCGGGAACGGCAAACCGCGGCCAGTGGGAGCCGCGACCGGCCATACCTGTGGAGGCGGCAGGTAAACAAACCGGCCCGGCGTGCCAGGGGTTTACCCTGAGCAAGCCGTGGACCGAGTTTGGGAACCACTGGTTTAGACGATCAATTTGGCTGATCTTAAATTGCTTTGAAGTTTATGAATTTAGCTATTTAAGTCTCTCTCAGGTATAAAAGTAATACCATCATAAGTACCAATATATGGCATGAAGAAACTAATTTTTTTAAAAAATAAATACATAATTCTTCCCTAGAAGTGATCATTGAGTTACTTAACTCTTGGGTGTTTAATGAAGGGACTACAGAAAACTAAAATTGTTTAACAGTAATCTTAAATTCTCAAACAAATTTCCAGTCAAAAGTAGAACATTGTACCTTTTGTTCCAGATGGCCCTGATTTAACAAAACATTTAGAAACATGCCTAACTTTAAACATGTGAGTAGTCCCACTGAAGTCAATGAGACTACTTTCATCCTTAAAGTTAAGCACATTCTTAACCGTAGCACAAGTATATATGAGACAAAAAAAAACATTTTTATTGCATTTTTTGATTAACAGACTTTTTGCATTCATCATGCCAATGTGCGCAGGAAAATTACTAAAAATGTTAACCAAATGTATAACCATGAAAAAACTGTAGTTGTAAACATACTAATTTATTGTTGTCATTAATTACAATAGGGTTTTTTAATAAAAAACATTTAAATATTCCACACTACCCTAAAACATGAACTGGAAGAAACCATCATTTCATTATCTGATTTGTCAACTAGTAAGCCTGACTGCTAAGTTAGAGTTGCAATAACCTTAATGGGAGTTGGACTGGATCTTTAAAAAGGAAATTCTTACTTTAGCAAGTGATGGGAAAAAACACACACAGTATTGCTTTTTTGTGGGAGAGGGGAAAAATTAGAGGTTTGCTCACATCCAGAAGCAAAATAAAATGTAGTGTTTCCACGCATCTCTCTTTAAAACCAGGCTTCAGCGCACTTACACATGGCATCGAACAATGTTACTGAAATTTATGAGCTATTTTAAGTGTAGTGAATCAGTACATGTAAACTACATATCCAGTATCTGAATATCATCCAATTCTCCCCCATTGGGAATTATGCCATTTACACAGAAAAGCTGGACTAGTTCCTGTATATCTGCTATTGAATAAGCTACTGTAAACTTTGAGAAGTAAAAAAATAAGATTTTCAACAAAATGGCAAAGCTTCACAAAAATTAAACCACAGAAGTAGCAGCTGTCATAATAAAACTGAACATGAAGTCCCTTAGCGGTCTGTTTCTGAGGAGAATTACAAGCTTTCAAGAGTCCAATATTTGGATAGTAATCTCCTGGATCCTATTACACACTTCCAATTACTCCCTTTCTTTACTTTGTGTGAAAGTTTCACTATTTTATAACAGTGATTTTATTTATTTGCATACATTTGGCCTTGTAGTAGCTGGTAACAAAATAACCAGTAACCAATAACTAGAAGATGGAAGTTAAATTTGTTGTTTGTAGTTCCCAGTGCCGTCATTTGTGCACATCATGGAGCACTGTATGCTAGTCTCTATTAAAATCAAAGGAGGACAAAGAAATATTATGAGATATATCAGTTACTGGTAAATGGATAACACTGTTGTTATACCTTTTCTTTCAGCGTGTAGAATGCTGAATTTCTAATAAAAATTACTGGTTTTTGAGCTACGCTCAAGCCTCCAAAAGATCCCTCCAATGATGAAGTTCCATGTGAGGTGTTCCTTACAACTTTAAGACACTGCAATATGCCACATTTGTACTTCAGACAAAAAATATAATGGTCAGATTTTCACTCTTTTGCCAGCATTAGTGGTGTGATGCAATCCTTTTCTCTTGTTTTGCAAATTGACTGTTGGCATGTATAAAAAAAAAGAGTAACTATAGAACTGTAACATTACTAGCAATAAAATCATAACAAATCTCAAAGTTTGATAATGTGGTTTATTGTTTTAGATATTGCCACACAGGAAACCAGTCACCTCAAGTAATCAATTACAGCTTGAATTCCAAAAATTAAAATTATATCTACCTTTTTTTTTCTTTTGAGAGGGAGTTTCTTAAAGGAGAGGGCAATGTCTGTGAATGTACACACACACACAATGGAGCAGAAACATGACCAGGTGGCCATCCCACACTTCTTTTTGTGTGTTTCATCTACCCCTTCAGGCAAGGAGGCTTTCATGGCCCCGAATGAATGAGCATGAATTTTCAAGGGAAAGAACAGCTTTTCCCTTTTATAGTTTCTGAAAAGTACCACTTTAGCCATGTAATAACTGAAGACTTACCAGCCTTTTTTAAATGTATGATAAATAAGTTAGAGCCCAACAGAGTTAGAGATTTTCTGAATTGGGTACTGTATTCAATGTTGATTTATAGAGCTTTCTTCCCATAAAGAGTATACCAGAGGTGAGTGAGACGTTTGTTTGGTTTCCTTAAATTTATTTATTTTAAAAGGTGTTTTTGCACAAAAAAAGGATGAAAGAAAACAAACAAAAAATCTTGTAACCAAATTATTTTTGGACTAAAGGCTGCATTAGCTCTTAGAACATCTTTGCCTTCATGAGAGGCTCAGTACTGCTGTTCCTCAGTAACCTCCAAAAACACTTCTTTCCAAAGTGTTTGCAACCAAGATGACAATCTTTAAAGATAGAAAATCTAATGGCACTTCTGACAAGTGATCAAAAGAACGCTTACCCAGGGTGTTTACAATAAGATTTGGATCCCTAGAGGGATTTCTCCTCATTTGTGCAGAGTTGAGAAGCGCAGCTATAAGAAATCATATGTCTGGATAAGAGGGCAATCCAAAACCTGCTTGCTATCTCTAGCGAGCTGGAAATAGTAACCACTCGGATATTACAGTCTGAGGTTTTAGTACTGTATTAAAACTTTACTGTAAGAACTCCAAAAAAAGACAGGCTTTGCACTTGTCTTGACTGGATCCATCCATACTAATGCCTTACATATTGGCAGGGCCCTGAATATGTCCTTTTTGTGGAATACTTTCTCAAAGTTAAAGGTGCAACAAACACATCTGAATAACTTATTTTAATTGGTATTTCTTCAGGATTCTGTAGTTATATTATTTACTCTGGTCCTGGGTGTGGATTTTGGTCCTTGAGAGAAGAATCTTCTTGTAAAGGTGGCATAACCAACTAGTGCTACCTGGATTGGGTTCAAGAAACAGGATTTCTTTGGACGACAGGCCTACTTTTGCACACACACACACACACACTTTTTTTTTTTCTTTTTAAAGATGTCCTGGAGAACATTATGAACAGAAAAAAAGAGTCATATTTTACGCCAGGGAAGAACGTAGCCATGATCATGCCTTGACTATTAATCTCTTTATCTGGAATACGACTTCAGTATCTTTGTGGATCTTGGATGCAAAAGGTCTGTTTGACAAAGGGCAGAAACCCAGGGTCTGTTTCCCCATTTGAAGACCTGGGGAGGTGTACTCCTCTCCCCTGGATTTATCCTTTGCCTGCTTAACCAGCTGGTATGATGGTTATAATCTCTACGTGTAGTGCTTGAGAATACAGATTTCTCTTTCTCTCTCCACCTCCCCCCCCTTTCCCTTTCCAATCCCTTCTTCCTTCACCCAAGAAAAGAGAAGTTTAAATGCTCATAACAGGATTGATGATCTGGTACCTTCTCTCTGCATAGATGTTGTTAGATGTAAGTACATCTTGGCTGATCAGAACTGGAATTAAAGGTTTTAGGCATAATTGATTAATCTGAGTTTGAGCCAACCAATACTGTGCTGGACGTCTGCTTCTCCATTAACCTTGGATGAAACTGTTCCCTGAATTAGCTTCCCTGCACTTGAAGGTGGCATCAATTTGCTCCACCAACCCTCTTCAATTTTTATATACTCTGGCCCTCTGAGTACCCCTTTGCAACACAACAAGGAAGGACACAGATGATGGGTCTTGTGGACTCAAGAAATTAGGAAGCTTCTAGAGTGGACTCATGTGGAACCTCACTCAATAATATATTGGTGTAATGGACCAACTGTCACAAGTTGACTGTCCTCTTGAAGGGGAGATAAAGCCAGCCCTACCTGTGTCATAATTGATTTGCTGCATCCCAGCCTGAGGGGGCAAGATTAAGTAGGGTTAGGTGATAGTTTAATGGACAGCTGGACCTTATAAAAAGGCTGAGAGAGAGATCCATCTAGAGAGTGTAACCACAGGAAGTGGGCAGGCTTCTGTGGAAGGCCCTGAGCCAAGGTCTGCAGAAAGCTCTGTACTTCAAGGGAAACAACCTGGGGACTCAGTTCTCTATAACAGAGTGGAGAGACTTAAAGAGACCACAGAAGGTAGGCTCAGGGGAGGCCCAAGCAGGGCAAAAAGTCTCTCCACTCTGGGACAGAGTGCTGCTGACTCCCAGAATTCTTCCCTGGAGTCCCTCTCACAGTCTCAGCCTCTCTGGGCTACCTTTCACACTCTGCTCTGGGATAGAGTGCTGACTCCCAGGCTACTTTCCTAGAGTCCTCTTGACCCTACTTCAGGGCTTTCCACCCTATTATAGTATTAAAGTTTGGTCTTTTGTTATCCCAAAAGGGAATTGAGCCACATGAATCTGCAAGAGACACAAAACCTGGGTGAGGGGAAACAGGTTGGGAGAGCCTGCAGTGCCATGATCAGCCAGCAGGGGCGCTATGGTGCAGCCACACTCTGCAACACCATTGTTCTAATCTGAGACATCAGAGTGCTCATAGCTGTGACTGAATAACAAATTATATTGTGCCTTGCGGCCACCAGCTTCTGAGTCCTGTCCTGATAAAAATACTTCTGTGGAGGTTGATAGCTATGATAACTCTCGTAAATAGTATCACATGTGTGGAATCATTTGGCTCTTGGTAGTGTTGACAAATCCATGTTATTTCAGAATACAACCAGGACTATTATGTGGGCCTTTTGCAGGTAGGGTACTCTGTAGAGTAGGTCATTTTAGAGTGAGTATACGTGAATTCTTTTCTGCCCAAGGAAAACAAAATGTTAACTAGTATTTTGGGAAGCACTCAGAGAGGCAGATGGGCCAAAAGGTAAGTCAACATAGTACAAATGTTGTTTGTTGCATACGAAGATGAGATGTCTCCTATGGGAGGTTCATATTATGATGTGGCAAATAGGAGTTCTTCAGATTCATTGACAGAGGGGGGGAAATAATTCCCCTTTAGAAATGGTTGCTAAAGTGGAATTTAGGGTTTCCATCCTGAACCATGGCTTCCAGAGGAATCAATTCAAGAAGCTGAGGTTATGAACCCCTCTGTCTTTGGAATGCTTTGTGCTCTAAAAAGAAGATGGAGTAAATTTCTAAGCCTTCTTGTTGCCTGGAAGATCAATTACTGCAGTTTTAAGATGATATATTGCAGTCTTCATACTCTGAAGTTTCAGCTGATTGGAAGAATAGTAGGATATCATTAATTTTGGTTTAGGGGTTGTATTTAACCCTAAGATTAGGCTGGATCTCTCTGCCTCAGATTCATTTTCCTGATGTAGTAGTGATCCCACACTTCAACATCTTCTGCCACTTGTCCCCTATTCAGGGAACTACATTATGTAGTCAGACTGTAGTCATGTGTGCTTGAAGGATGCAGAAGGTTTTTCTGCAGTATCCCTTCTGTCTCTCATGTCACTTGGTGTGTTCAATCTAATGGATGTCCCTCATATAATTGTCATTTGGATCAAAGAGTGCCAAGACCCACGGTAGAGTCTATATTTCAATTTGAGCTAAAAGGCCTCCTTAGACTTTTTTTTAAATTAACTAACTGAAAGGAGGTTTCCAGGGCAGCACAACCTACTAAGTCACCAACGAGCCTGTCCCTTGGGATATTTAGTAGTAAATAGTACCTGCTTTGCCTGCAAATTAGCTTTCCATGGCCTTAGGTGGAGCTAGTGTGACATATATATATATATATATATATATATATATATATATATATATATATATATATATATATAATGTCACACTAATATATATATAAAATATAAAAATATTATTATTATTGTTATTATTATTAAACTCTGCCATGACACCACAATGTATATATATATCACTGCTCCTACTGTAAATCTTAGACTGTTAAAGGTTGAGGAAGGGGCATTTCCCACGACAGCCACTGCAATAAAAATCTCTCTTAAAAAAGGCAGCCAATCCAGAAGATTTTTCTGGTCTTGAATGGTACAGAAGGCAATAGGGAGTATGACCATGCATGTGTGGCTCTAGCACAAGATGTGAAAGCAGCAGATGCACTATATTTTAAACAAAGACTTTGGGGGAATATAAACCAGGAGAGATTTACTCCTTTTTCAGGTTCACTCCCAGGTGAAATCTCTCTGGGGAGTGTCAAGGAGTTCTTCTTGGTGTTTACCACCAGCATCTTTGTAATGCACATGGTTTCAAACATCTGAAAGAGAGAAAATCTTTGCTGCATTTTTACTATGTCCTGCTCAAAGCCTGTATCCTAGAGCAACCCTTCCCCGGGAGTGGGGGGGGGGGGGCGGAGGAGAGGGGAGGGAGTGTTTGAGTCAGAGGACAAATACTTTAAGCGTTTTTGTACTTTTCTTTTCCTTTTTGCTCTTTTTGGATTTTTTTGGCTCACTTTGCAGGAGTCATTCCCCGGCTGCAGCCTTTTGTGGCGTGCTTTATGCAGTACTGTGAGCCCTCTGAATATGTCTCCCTCAGCGTCCTCCCCTTTGGGGTCCATCTCTCTTTGACTAGGCTATGTGTTTTCATTGTCAGAGTTCCCTAAATCAATTTGGGGGAAAAGGGGAGCCAAGTATGAGCCCTGCTTCTCTCCCAGGGCAACTTAAGATCCATTTTAGTACTTTGGGTGTGAGAGGACACACACATGCCCTGGTGCCCCTTAAGGGTTTGTCTTTCTGGTCCTGTTCTGTCCCAGGACTGATCCCTTGGGTTGTCTGGCTGAAATCCTCCTCATCTTTGGAGTCTCCTCCTGTTCTGTTTTGTAGTTCCTGCTTGAACTTTTCTATGTTGGAGTCGCAGCTCCTTCGGGCAGTGGGGTCCACAACATGCCAGTCTGACTTAGCCTGTACCAACATGCCAGGGTCAGCTCACTGAGGACAGGAAGGGCATAATTTGCCCTCTAAAGGCACTGCAGTGCCGGCTCTGTGTGACTCAGACCACCCCAGTGGTCAATGCCTAAGCCAAGACGGCGGAGAGAAGAAAGACTAAAGAAAAATCACTCACCAATGCTCCATAAAACAAGACAACAAAAAAACGCTGGCAAAGAAAAGTCAGGAGGAAAGTGAACCATTACTTGACTGCTGCCATTGAGGCAGAAGATCTGGTAGCAAGCTGGACAGGGGGACATGGCTAGCATGGGCTGTGCTATGGATATGAACTGCCTCCAGAAACTGCAGACAGGGGGGGAAATGCCCATACATATCACCATTGTGGGAGATGCTGAGCTGCAGAAAAATTTGTATTATGGTGAACTTCCCTGCACCCCTTGTGACTTGTTCTACTGGGAAAACTGAACCTTAGAAATTTCTCTCTCTGCAGGAGTGACCCCTGCAATCAGAATCTGTAGCGTCCTTCCCTGATGCCTTTCCCAATTTCTCAGACTGGGGTGGGGAGGGTTGATCAGGGAAGAAGGGATGGGGAAAGACGAGAGAAATCAATCTCTGAGGACTCTGATACTGAGGGTACCCTAACCTTACAGGTTTCTCCCCCCCCCCCATCTTTGTAGGGCACAGGGAGAGTGGCCTCCATGTTTTGAGACAAGATATTACTGAAGAGAGAATCTGAAAGAAAATTTGCACCTGCAAAATTGGGCACAGCCAGCCTACAATATATGAGTGAGATATGGTTAAGCCCAGGCATTTTTGCACCCTTTCCTGCCTGCTTCTCTATTCTTCTGGTTGCCGATGAGGTGTTCCTGTCAGAGAAGCCCACCTGGACATGCTGCACTGGAAGCTGCAAAAGCCTGTTACCTCAGTATCAGAAGTGGTATTTCCAGCAAGCTTGTCGCAGAGCTCCTGAGATTAAATAAGAGCTCAGTAATGCTTGGATTCTCCTAAAATGAGTATTAAGAATAAGGAGGATCCCTTTTTGGTGGTTTTCATTTGTTTTTTCGTTGTGCTGAGCAGGAGCTCTGGTAAACCCTCCTTGCAGCTGCTGGAGGCAGATCAGTCTTGCTGGGTCTTCTCAGGTATAACTACTCCCAGTCTGCCAGGACCGACAGGTCTGGTTCTGCCTCCAAGGAGCTGCAAGTAGGGGTAAGACCCATTGTAATGGATCTATGTTCTTTCCCTGTGAAGAAGAATGACTGGATTAATTTAAATTATAGGTGAAAGTTTTCCACATATTACATCCTACTTGATACGCCATAATTTCAGGCCACACTCTTATCACAAGTACCAGTAGGTAAAAACCAGAAAATATACTGTCATAAGAATGCAATTTTTTAAAAGGTAGATAAAATTTTCAATAATAAAACTTCCCTCTCCACACAAAAATCCAACATGCAGCAGTACCACAAAGTACACAACCCCCTCACACTTTTTCCTCAGTGAGATAAATTCAGAAACATCAAACATATAATCCACATTTGATTTCAACTCCAAGAGGCAGCAGTCATGCAGTTCAAATTATAATTACAGAAAGATACAATGCATAGTGAAGGTAGTACAAAGGTAGTGAAGGTAGTACAATGCATAGTGAAGGTAGTATTTCTTCTCGCCAAGGCATGCTTCAGTCCTACCCCTTCTGAGGTGTTAAAGTCTAAAGCATATTAGGAACCAAAACAACCGCAACTGACACCATCCAACAAACCCCTATGCAGGGCTTAGCTACAAGCAGTCTGTGCTTCCACTGATTCATCCCCAGGGTTTGGTCATCCCTTAGCAGGGGTTATCCAGCTGGCAAGCTACTTCAGTCTCTAGGCAGCAAGCAGACTTCTCTCTGATTAAAAGCAGCAGAGCTCCGCTTCTCTTCCCTGGTCAGCCCTGGACTGGGCTCCTTTTAACTCCCCTCTCCATGCCTGACATTTGCTGGAGGTGTAGTGGCATGGAGCTCTCCTTAATCCTCTCCTTGCTGGCATGGGGCCTAGCTGCCTCATTAACGCCCTTGTTGCTGGGGAGGGGGGGGCATCTGCTGCACCACAGTGATTAAATAAATGCTCTTTCCAAAACCTATAAACCTGTGTGTCTGACAAAACTCAATGAATGTTTCCACTGTCAGTAATTGTATTTTAGATGTCTTTACAAAGTAAAATGTATTTGTGAAGTCACAGAAAAGAATGTCAAACAAATTAACTCAAAGTAGTGATTTGCAGTACCCAAGAAAGGTGGAGCACTGCAAATGCCAAGGTACACAGTGCAGCAGTACAGGTAAAAGTATGAGACAGGGTAAGTTACGTTATGGGTATTTATGCCTTTTTAAATATGTAGCCAGGAACCTCAAATCCTACTTTAAACTTCTGGCTCAAACAATCCTAAATCCAGCCTTGGTTTGCCAAAAACAAATGGTGTAGTGAACACTCAAGCAGTGAAACTGTGGAGTGAAGGGGAGAAGAGTTATACTAGAATTTTATCACAAATGTGCAGAGATATAATTTTAGATAAAGGTCTTGCTTCATCTGTACACTTTGTTTTAGTTATTTATGATTCTATAAAAGTTATTAAAATGAATAGTCGTGCAAGAAAGAAATGAAAAGCAAATATTATATAGATATAGATATAGATATATCAGGAGGTGTTTATTAAAAACTGATTTTATATTCAGGCAATATTTACTCCCTGTACCCTCAAATCTAGTCATGGTACAAATTGCAAACTACTGTATAGAATGACTTTATGCAGAATTTATGGATTGCCATTTAACTCCTCTCATTTTAATAACATTATTCCCATAATAAATAAACTGCTTAGAGAAACTGAGACAAAAAATTAATAAAAGACAAAATTCTAATTGAAGTGAAGGGGTAAAAATTGTAAAAGGATCTAAATGCATTAGGAGTTTAGGTGCCATTTTCAAAAATTACTTAAGCACCCAAGACTCTTAAGTGCCTATGTCTTCTTTGAAAATGTGATTTAGGCACTTTAGAAATTTCTTCTGAGGTTACTGGCAAAAAAGTATTGCCCAATGGGTGTAAAAGTGATCTGCAGAAAAACAACACTCAGCTGCAGGATGATAGCATTACTGTCCACTGGAGGTCACTCTGTCAACCCAATGGATTATAGTTTTTCCTGTAAAATCTGCCCGTAAGAGTGTTCTACAAATTATTTTTAAAAGCTCTTCCTTGTGATGTATAAAGAGAGTTGAAATGGTGGGGTTTTACTTTGTTTTTTTGTTTTTACAACTGCTTGGTTTTGTTTGTTGTGTGTTTTATACTGGAATATCAGGAATGTCAATTATCTTCTTGCTTGTATTTTTTGTGGCGGATGTGCCGATCTTGGAGGTTGTAGATTGTTAGCCCACACAACTTATTTGAAGGGGTGAGGGTGCAGCAAGGTAGCTACAATAGTGCAAAGTGCTGCAGTCATGTCAGGGTCCACAAGGTTATGGGGCCCAACCAGACGGAGCAGCTCAACACCATTCACTCAAATTTGATTCTACTGCGTCGTTGTTGGACGGAAGATCAGCTGGGTCAAATTTGAGTGGCACTGCAACAGTATATGCAGAGTCACAGTGCCACTCAGGTTTGCCCAGCTGCCCCTTTGTCATGACAGAGGGGCAGTTGGGCTGAACCTAAGCAGTGCTGCAACCCCATGCACCAGGTCGCAACGCCGCTCATTACTCAGATTTGGCCGGCACTGTGTGAGGGCAGGGCAGGTGATGGGATGTTGCTGAGCTGCTGTGCAAAACTATTGGCTGGAGCTGCCTAGGTCAAGTGGTGCCAGGGAGTGGTCAGAAAACAAAGCTGGGTGATGAGTTGTTGCTGGGCTAGGGGTGAGCAGAGAGTGCTGGGGATCTGCGGGGCCAGGAGTTGGGAGCACGTAGGTAGGGTATGTTATGGTGCGGTGCAGTGAGCTGTTGGAGGAATGAAAGGTGCTGGGAGGCAGTGGGATAGGTTGGGGGGCTGAGATTTCAGAATCAGGAAGGGGGCCCTAACCTATTCTTGCACTAGGGACTTCTGGGGCCTTCTTATGCCACTGCGAAAGTGCTGAGTTTTAACAAAGACATCCTGATAGTCACTGAAATAAAAAGGTACAAACAAACATACATCAAAAACAGACCAAGATTTCCAAAATGGGTGTCTAAAATTAGGCTCTTAAATCCATATTTAAATGAAGAGATAAACAAGTGGCCTGATTTTCAAAAGCGTTGATCCCCCAATAGCTCTCACTGAAGTTATCCAATGATGTAGAGTGAATACAGTGAAACATATTGAACACAATGTATTAAAGCCTTATTATCTGTCATTACACCTGAACATACTCTTTTTAACAGGGCACATGCATTGATACAAAATTATTATGAAAAAAATGCTTAATATGCATCTGAATATGCATTTCACAAAAACACCATCAGAGCTATGTTATATTAACTGACAAGCAAATGGTCACAGAGATGCATGGTGTATAATAGGCAAGGCTATAATAATGCTATCATAAGCCCAAGAGAAAAAGCATTAAAATGTACTAGATCTTCACCCACATTCAAACAAGGACTTCTACTCCTAATAAGTCATTCATTAAAAAAGAACCGTGCCTTTATCTGTAGATTTCAGTGATTTTGAATTTTTAAAAAAATCAAGCAATGGCCTATTAAACCATCTTTTGTAAGGTTACTTCCACTTATGTTAGCCATTCAAGGCACCTTTTAATTTAAGCCCAGCCTTCCATGAATCCTGTATCATTTTATCCAACTTCCTATTTTCACTTAAACAAAATTAGGTGCATCTTAAAAGATTCATTAAATGTGAGATCTTTTCTTACTATTTTCTGTATTTATAAAGGTGACCATCACTGCAATAGCAGGGCACTAGTTTATGTGAATGGACATTTAACTAAATCAACCTAAATTATTTGGAATTTGTAATAAAAATATTGTTCTCTTGGCAAAAAGGCACAATTTATTTTATTTAAACATGAAGATTGAGGCTTTTACAAAACCATGAGAAAAAACTTGTGTGTCATGGATTGTACATTCCAGTGAATCGACACAGTTTTCTTCACTATTTATCATTATTTGTATTCAAGCAGCATCCATAATGGGTTCTCATCCACAGAAGAGCACAGTCCCTGCCCGCAAAGAGCTTACAGTCAAAGCTAACAAGCAACATACCCATAATGGAAGAAAGAGTTACAGTAAATATCTATAATTTTCATATACATCTTAACGTACACAGCCTTTATTATAGGCTGGGCTGAGAATGTCTGGGCAAGGACATTGGGACTGGGAATCCAGGGTGATGGGCCTAGCACTTGGCAGGCAAGTAGACTGGAAGTGGGGTAAGAATCCTGAGAAATGAAAACTGGGTCTAGGTAATTAGGGAGACTGGACCAGGGACAAGGAGCCAGGGGTGGGAAGGAACGAGCGGCCTGGGACAAGGAGAGGATCGGACAGAACAGACTGTGACCACTACAGCACACTCCCCTCCAGAGCCTGGAATAGAACCCCAAATCCCCGAGTCTCATCATTTCCATGCTGTTAGCAAACATTTGTGAAACCAAGAGGCAAAGTATCCATAGAGGATGACAACCTCTGACTGCTATCAATTATCCATTAGCTCAAGTGGCAGAGATCTGTGCAGTGGATCTAAAATTGCCAAACCCTGCTGATGATTCATGTGGGTATCAATATGATACTATATGATGGAAAAAAATTCAGTTTGCTTTTTTAAAAATATAGGAAACTAGAGAGAGAGAGAGAGAGACACACACACACACACACAAACCCATGTTTAAAGAGCAATATTAAGGTTTCAAAGTCAAGAACTCAAAAGTTAGAAAATGCCAGAATTAAGGTTGCCTGTGCTAATCATAATGCATACAGTCTTTAATTACATGATTACATACCGTTTTTTTCCACAGGACCCCTATGGCTTGCAGTGGACAGGATGGACTTGCTCTGGGATGAATCACAGTTTGTAGTGAAGGAGACTCTGGTATAACCCATACTTTACTTGTTGCAGAAATTGGAAAGGGTGAATAAGGCAAGGGATTGCAGGTAGAGAAATTATGGTCTCAGGGTTAGGGCAGTTGAGTGTTGCCCTGAGAAATTTACTATATACTCTGCCTCTGCCACAGAGTTTCTATGTGATGGTCTCTTAAATCCAATTTTTCACAGGGGGTCACTAATTTAGAATTCCTCATGTTCTTGGGGCCTGAACTGAGTCACTGGTGTCTGATGTGCAGATATGCTGAGTGCTCACAATTGCAACTGAAATCAATGAGAGCTGTGCTTTGAATGTATAAAGTGCTATATAATGGTATGTACTTTGAAAAATCAGGTACTAGATGTCTCAGATTGGGCAACCAAAAGGAGTAGAAATTTCTGACCTTCATCTCTCTGTGCCTAGCTTCTCCATCTCTCTCTCTCTTTACAAATCTAAAATTTTGTTACCTATAACAACTTGTAAAGCACATTTATGCATATGTGCATCTTTCAAATGACATATTACCTTCTCTCCTGCCTTGTTACCATTTATAGAAAGAACTAGTTTGGCTGAAATTACCATGGTGAAAAAGTATATTGAGTTTGATGTGTAATTTTGCCCAGATATGATGTCTGGTTCTCAATGATATGCAAGCACCAATACTGTTGGGTGAAAAAGCCCAATTCTTTCTTGTGTTTTTGAGAGAAGAGATATCCAACACTGGACAAAAAAACCTTCATTTCTAAATTGAAAAGCAATAATAGTATGAAGTCTCTGCATCACCAGCCTATTGAAATATGTGCTCCGATGAACATCATAATGCTGTACAAAATGTCACAAATGAGG
This sequence comes from Chelydra serpentina, assembly GCA_037349315.1. Taxonomy (NCBI): domain Eukaryota; kingdom Metazoa; phylum Chordata; order Testudines; family Chelydridae; genus Chelydra; species Chelydra serpentina. The sequence continues at coordinate 40,320,419 of JBAIAC010000042.1, forward strand.
CTACAAAATACAGGACAAATTAGTTTACATGCATTAATATAAATATGACAAATCTCTTTCACCTTTAAGCCGGTCACACCCTTATTTGATAACTAATCTAGCATCCTTGAGCCTAAATTTTCAAGACATGTTTAGACTCTCAAGTTATTTCTCTAGAACTGTGTTAAACCATAACAAAAATCTGCTGTTGCATTCAAAAACAAGACAGTTTTATCAAGTCTATAGCATTCAGGGTTAAAAAAATGAATATTAAAAAACTGATAGCCATGGAAGCTGTTTTAAAGAAGAGCAGGGCCGGCTCCAGGCACCAGCAAAACAAGCTAGTGCTTGGGGCGGCACGTTTCTAGGGGCGGCATTCTGGCGCCAGCCATGCCGCCCCTAAAAATGTGCCCCGGCCGCCCTAGCTCACCTCCGCTGCCGCTGCTAGCTCACGCGCCGTGCAGCTGATTCGCGCGCCGCTGAGATCCCGAGTGGCCGCAGCGCGCAAACCAGCTGATTCGCGCGCCGCTGCTCCCCCTCCCTCCCAGGCTTGAGAGCCCGGGAGGGAGGGAAAGATCCTGAGCGGCTGCAGCGCACGTGCTGCTTCTCCCCCTCCCTCCTAGGCTTGAGATCCCGGGAGGGAGGGAAAGATCCTGAGTGGCTGCGGCGCGCGCGCCGCTTCTCCCCTTCCCTCCTGGGCTTGAGAGCCTAGGAGGGAGGGGGAGATCCCGAGCGGCCGCGGCGCGCGAACCAGCTGATTCGCGCGCCGCTGCTCCCCCTCCCTCCCAGGCTTGAGAGCCCAGGAGGGAGGGAAAGATCCTGAGCGGCTGCGGTGCGCGTGCCGCTTCTCCCCCTCCCTCCTTCCTAGGCTTGAGAGCCTGGGGGGAGGAGGAGGCAGGGCTGGGGATTTGGGGAAGGGGCGGAGTTGAGGCGGGGGTGGGGTAAGAAAAAAACGGGGGTGGGGGGTGGCCAAATTTGTTTTTGCTTGGGGCGGCAAAAATCCTAGAGCCAGCCCTGAAGAAGAGACATATATGAACATTGTATAAAGATACCTATTTTATGCATAAAGTACGCAGATAAATAGTAAAAGATTTTAAAGAGGCTTTTAAGCCTTAAAGGAATCACAACATCTTTCAAGCCTACTTTTAAAACATCTTTAAAAAAGACCATTTTAAGAAAAATGTAACAGCTAGCATATGTGAAATAAAATAGATAAGATAAAGTTACTTCATGAAGCGATCAATTAAAAAAATACCACTCACTATTGTCTAGCTGTGCACAACTAAACAGCTCCATTTTCCAAATAATAATTTAAAAACATACACTTTCAAAATGGGCAAACTAAAACTAAGCCTTAAAACCTCCCTGAAGTCAAACATGGAACTATTTTCAGGTATACTAAGCAATGAACCCAATTAAAGTCATTAACTGTATCTATTCTTGTGACAAAAAGATGAAATTACATCACTACTAGTAGCAGATGCAGACAGTAATCCATAACTAATTTTACAGTACTGTGTGGGATTAGTAAAGAACACATAACTAGATTCATTTGAATAATTTAGTGAGCAGATTTTGCAAGCAAGATGTTCATATAGGAATATTTAACGATGTCTGTAAGTAGCAAAGTGTCTAAAAACCTACAGTAATAATGAATGCTTGAACCATGCGGTCAGTTCAAAATTCATGTGTAAATGTAACTACAGCAAATCAACAGTAACTAAATATGAAATGCATTGCAGATACTCTTTTCCCTTTAAAACCTTCTCTGCTCTATTGAGTGTTTGTCTTCTCAATACTGGATTAAATTTAGAGACTATTAAACTTGGATGAATTTAAAAACACTTAAAGATTAGATTCAAACAATTTTAACAGCAATTTACTTTCTTAAATAGCCGGTAAAAAGAGAAAGCATTAAATGTCATCTAGCACACTGTACACCAAATCAGACACACAGATGTGCTGATCTGGAGTGCAAAAATAAAAAAAGACAGGCATTACACTGTTTAATGCAGTTTCCTTCTACTAGATTTTATGTCTACAGTTATTAGGGCCAATCTTAAATATTGTGCTCTGATGCCAAGATGGATTAAACAGGAATATAATTAATTCAATTTTCCTTATCTCTGTACAAATGATAGTGACTTAGTTTTTCAAATGGAATTTTTATCTTATGGACAAATTACACATTGGGCCTGAGTCTTCTCTCATTTAAAACAGTGCAAATCAAAAATAAATCCAATAAGGCCTGATCTACACTAAAAACTTAGATTGACATTGCTCAGGAGGGTGAAAGATTCTCTGCCTTGAGTGCCCCAGCTATGCCCAGTTTTTCACCCCCAAGTGACATTGTTGTGCTGACATAACACCTGTAGCTAGGTCAATGGAAGAATATTTCCATGGTGCTAACTTCCATCTCTCAGGGAGGCAGAGTTCCTACAGTGATGAAAAAATTCCTTCCATTGCTATAGTCTGCATCAATACTGTGGGGTTACAGCAGGATAGCTGCAGCTATGCTGCTGTAGCCCCTGAAGTGTAGACGAGCCCTGTGAGAGTAAAAATGGATCTTTAAGTTTGGGAAATCACACGTCCTAGTTTTCCATGTTGTCATTGTTTTGAATTACTGCCGCAGCTCCATTGAACCCAGTTATGTCCCTATTTCAGTAGAACCATCCATCTAGGAGGATGTTCAGCCACCTCTGTCTTAAAGGCCACTTTGATGTCTCCTAATCTATTTTCTTCTTGCCTCTGGTCTTGGCACCCTTACCTGTAAGGTGCCAGGTGTCTGCAACTCCTATTAAAACCAATGGGAGTTCAGAATACGCAACACCTCATGGGACTGGACCCTTACCATTTAAGTCAGGCCCAACAGCCTGATATTTCACCCATCAGCCTCACTCGCTCTGAGCCTCATTTTCCTTTTTCCTCTGCTTTGATTCTGCTGCACTACTGAGGGGAAATCTGAAGCACAATATAGACTCATAGACTTTAAGGTCAGAAGGGACCATTATGATCATCTAGTCTGACCTCCTGCACAATGCAGGCCACAGAATCTCACCCACCCACTCCTGGAATAATCCTCTCACCTATGTCTCAGCTGTTGAAGTCCTCAAATCATGGTTTAAAGACTTCAAGATGCAGAGAATCCTCCAGTAAGTGACCCATGCCTCATGCTGCAGAGGAAGGCGAAAAACCTCCAGGGCCTCTGCCCATCTACCCTGGAGGAAAATTCCTTCCCAACCCCAAATATGGCAATCAGCTGAACCCTGAGCATGTGGGCAAGACTCACCAGCCAGACACCCAGGAAAAAAAATTTCTGTAGTAACTTCTAACATCCTATCATTGACCATTGGTCCTATTTACCACTGATGGCAATTAATTGACCTTTGACTAAGATCATGTTATCCCATCAAACCATCCCCTCCATAAACGTATCTAGTTTAATCTTGAAGCCAGATAGGTCTTTTGCCCCCACTGCTTCCCTTGGAAGGCTGTTCCAGAACTTCACTCCTCTGATGGTTAGAAACCTTCGTCTAATTTCAAGTCTAAACTTCCTGATGGCCAGTTTATATCCATTTGTTCTTGTGTCCACATTGGTACTGAGCTGAAATAATTCCTCTCCCTCCCTGGTATTTATTACTCTGATATATTTAAAGAGAGCAATCATATCTCCCCTCAGTCTTCTTTTGGCTAAGGTAAACAAACCAAGCTCCTTGAGTCTCCTTTCATACGACAGGTTTTCCATTCCTCAGATCATCCTAGTGCCCTTCTTTGTACCTGTTCCAGTTTGAATTCATCCTTCTTAAACATGGGAGACCAGAAATGCACACAGTATTCCAAATGAGGTCTCACCAATGCCTTGTATAATGGTACTAACACTTCCTTATCTCTACTAGAAATACCTTGCCTAATGCATCCCAAGACCGCATTAGCTTTTTTCATGGCCACATCACATTGGCGACTCATAGTCATCCTGTGATTAACCAGGACTCCGAGGTCCTTCTCCTCTTCCGTTACTTCCAACTGATGTGTCCCCAGCTTATAACTAAATGAAATATGAAATATGAAATGGTATCCCGTCCGGATCAGAGGGGAGGAGGAAGTGGATCAGAAAGAAAAGTGTGTTGGTGAACAACAGGTTAGGCGAGTATAGGTGTAGCTACTGTGGCCAACTACGGCAAAAAAGTAGGAGATGGGAAGGGAGCTGGAGTTGCAGTGGGAGGAGAACCATAAGAGGTTGTAAGGCTGGGGTGGAAAATGTAACATGTCCTCATCTGGTATGTGGTGTGTCCCCCACCCAAACAAACACATACATTTGATCTCTTCATTCAGCGTCTCATGATAAAACAAGTTTAAAAGTCACCAACGACTAAACAATAAGCATCCGACTGTACATGAAGGATAAGATTTTCTTTAACTTTTTCAGAGTCAGTTTTAGGTGCACTGGTACTCTAGCAGAAGATTTTTTTTCATTTCTTACCAAAACGAAGAGATGTTGATATTTGATTTTAAGTAATAGATCTAATAAATCACATCTCAAATCACATCTTTAAGAGGTATCCCTAAAATGCAGATACGTTAATAAATCAAATAAGAATGTATCAACCTTAAAGTAGTTTACCTTCCTTGCTCTCTTTTCTATTTTTCCCATTCTTCCATCTCTTTCTTAGACCAAATTATATATCATTTTCCTTATTCCTTTATGCTATTTTCTTCTCTCTTCCAACATCTCTCTCCAGTCTCATCCCATCTATTTCCTTCTTCCACTGGGTCTCATTTCTTTTCCTCTTTCTCTGTATTTAGCATATTTCCCCTAAATTAATTCCTTTTCCCCTCCTCCAAATATCACACACAGACCCATTAAATGTTAGATGTATTCCAAGACCTTCTACCCTCCATCTCCAGAGATAAACTCCTGGAAGTTCAAACTGGCCAGTCCATTTGTTTAGCCTAATGCCTCTTGAGATGGGCCCATGTGGTTACTTCATGCCCTTCACCTTCTAGAGCCTTTCCCAGTTTCTACCTCTTTGTTCCTGATCTTTCCCACTTGCAAATCACGTCCCCCCCCCCCCCCATACACACACTTTCATTTATCCATGAGTCTTCTCCTTTCATTCATTGCCTGGTCTGTGATTAGCCTGAAGTGTCTCTTTCTAAGGTCTCAGGTTGGGGGAGGGGGAGACGAGAGAAGGACGACAGCAGCTGTTGCTGCTGCATTCTCTCAGAAGGCAATACACACAACAACTGTTCTCTACTGAAGGTGAGTGGTGGCTACTGGCTGCTAACATCCCATGAGAGAATTAAGAGTTTTCTTTTATTCATCTCTCTTTGGAGCACAGCGGCCCAGATTTTTAAAGGTAATTAGGCATTGCTGCGCCCACCGTTGTTACATCTAAATGATTTAAGAGCCTAAGCCTCATTTTCAAATGGGATTTAGGCACTTAGGAACCTAGACCCCATTGACTCCATAGAATGTTGTTTCCTACGTGTGTAAATTCCTTTTGAAAATGAGGCTTACGTGTTTGCAGCACTGAACACAGCAATGCCTAAATCCTTGTGAAAATCTGTGACAGTGTCTTTTGTTGGCCAGACACAGCAAAATCTAAATTTGCTTCATGCACATCAGAACAAGGAAAATGTTAAATAAAGTCTTTAGAGGATTATTTGGACACCCTCTGCACCATTGTATCCTAGGCCTAGGTGACTTCCTAAGGCACCTATGCCTAATGCCACTACTAGATTTCTCTTTTCTTTTCCAGCTCAAAATCAGGGTGCAAGGTTGATAGAAAAACTGCACAACAATATTTATCAATTTTCAGTGCTTCCTGCTCTCCAACCCTGTACAAAAGACAGTATAGACATGACACTCCTGCTATGGGAACTGGAATCTCATTTTGTCCTTTACCTTTGGTTTCCAAGACCACAGTGCTCACCACTGAAAAGGAATTAATTTAGCCTAACATACAAAGGCTTGAATATGCCACTTTGAGGCCTATTAAGGCCCATTGTCTGTAAAAGTTTATTGAAATAAATATTTCCAATCTAATTCATATTACAATTCTGCATGTTCCTATTAAATGAAATTTCAGGTTGAGTAGATTTCAAAATTAATCTATTAAAATTCAATTCAAATGGCTAAAACTAACTTGTTCTAAGCTATGGTTGGGTTGTCTCACTCCCTTCCGCACTTGGGAGTATTTTCATGAAAGCAGAGTTAGTAGTGGAAGTTAAATTGAGCTTGAATGCCCCAGAAGAGTGTTTGGCGTCATCACAATGCCTTCCCTATTGTGCGCTGAGCACAACATCCCATGAGAGAATTAGGAGCTTTCTTTTATTTCATCTCTCTTTGGATTGTGTTTTGTACTCACTGACTACTGCACTGAGGTATCACAGTTTAGTCCTGGTGAATGGAGAATATTCACAGCACAGTACTGTAATGCTCAGCTACTTAAAGACCTTCCGACACCAGGAAAAACACTCTGCTTGGAGAGAGCTTTTTGCTGTTCTATATTTTCTGCCCTAGTTTTTCATTTGGGAAATAGCATACAAACTTAACTCTTGCCCCATATGGTTTTATATTCATTTGATATTATACAAATATAAAGTCACTCTCAGATGTGTTATGCACATGTATATTGTAACATTTAAAATTTTAAAAAAGTTTAAATACAATATTTATCAGGAATTTTCTGCTCCCAGATATTCATCTAAAGAAAGAATGTTCCTTTTGCTACATCAAAGTAATTTCCAGAACAACCAATTATGAGGTCACAAAAAATAGCAATTACATTAACTGAAGAAAACACATCATGGATAAATGAACCCTTAGAGAAATCCATGAAAACAGGATGTTTATTTTCAATATTAAGAACAGGAAAGGAGAAATAAATAAAATATAAATTATATCTGAAGAGTTGTTTCCTATACTGAATGGTTTTCAAAAGTGATCCATGAGATATTAACATGCCTCTAAGGAAAACAAAAAAATACCATGGGCAAGCAGAATTTAGACACCTTTTCACTCCTGGAAGGAAAAGCAGAATATATGAGGGGAGCTTGCAATGGGGACAGAAAGAAATGGCTCCACCACAAACCCTATTTCTTCTCCTTTTACTTCAATATCATCATAAGCAGTGTCCAGTTGGATCCAGATCCCCCACACTTCTTGCCCAGGCAAAATCCCTATTGACTTCAGTGGAAGTATTCACTGAAAAAGGAATACAATACTAGACACTGTTAGCATAACAGCACTACAGTCATTTAACAGCTGTGGAACAACCAAAAGCAGGAAAGAGATTCTTCCGCAGGGCACAGGAATTATCACTAATGAATAGGTATTCACTATATTACCTCACACTTTCTGCAAGAGTCCTTTTGGTCTCCTTATTACCACTGGATCAGAAGACAGGCTCTTCCATCTACAATTAATCTGATATTTTCACCCCCTCTTTTCAGACCAAGAGCTGGACGTGGTTATTTATACATACATGACCTCCATTCTTGATTATTGTAATTCATCTAATCCAGGAATGAATCCATACATCTTGAAAAAAGTCCAATTCATATAAATTGCTGCAGCCCATCTACTCAGCCACCCCAGGTCACACTGAGCTCATCATCCCAGTACTCCACTGCCTGCACTGGCTTTTTGTTGCGTTCAGAGCACTATTCAAAGTCTCTGTCTTACTATTCAAAGCTTTCTATGGGATTGATCCTAAAGAGCACCACTCCCTTCACAACCACCACCACTCTGTGATTACACACAGTTATATTTCATCATAACAGTGAAATTGTCAACCAATAAGAGAAGGCTCAAAAGCACAGGGGGCGGAACTTTTGCCTGAGCTGAAAAAAGATTGCAGAACTCACTACTAGAAAAGATAAAACATTCAGAATTAGAGGCAAGCACCAGTCCCTCAACTTAGCTTCCCCTCTAAGTATATCACAAACACGTAATTACACATCCAACAAGCTAGGAAGGTAGAAAGAGATTGTTATTCCTACTTTTATATAGCTGGAAGGCACTCAGCTACTACAGTGATGAAGGCTAGCAAGAAAGACAGAGGATTTATGTCTAACAATCATGCTAGTTAAAGAAGCAGTGCATGACTGAGGAGAATTCTCATCAGATTGGAGATATGTCTCTTTTGTAAGGAAAACACATTTCAATCCTCTATTCCGGTTCTGCAGTCCCAAAGCTATCTTGTTGGAAGATCTTTGGTTTTAATGCTTTTGAGTTTTGTTCTCATTTCAAGAAAAAAACTTTATGTCCTTCTGACAAATTTAACAAAAAAACACCACCACCTTTTTTCTTTTTCTCCCACAACATGCAACACCTGACTGAACCTAAAACTTAATTCTAACTTAACTTCTACATTCATGTAAAAATCAAATTGCAAATTTTCAGTCATTTGCTTAAATCTTTAAAAAGTAGAGCTAGATTTTTTCTTCACAATGGTAACTTATAAAGAAGAACATGTTTAAATCAGAGAAGTTCAAGGGCCAGATTCACATGCACCTTTATAAGCCAACCAAAACTCCTCATGGCACTGGAGAAATTCATCCTGAAGGAAGAGTTTCCAAAGCCACCTTTCTTTGGGGATCCTGTTAGGTCATGCAGCTTTACTTGATGGCCAGCACTCCAATGGCCAGGGCTGATGAAAGGATGCACTAAATAAAACCACATCTTGTCCACATCCCATTTTCAGCCAGCAACACACACTTTTTCAGCTGCTCTTCCCTCTATGGGTATCTATACACAGCAGCTAGAAGGGTGTTTTCCAGTGCAGGAAGACAGACGTGCTAGCTCCGCTCAAGCTAGCATGCTAAAAATAGCAGTATGGCTGCAGCAGCACAGACAGATCAAGCTAGCCGCCCAAATACAATCCCATCCAATTATTTGCATGCGTATGTACTTGGGCAGCTAGCTCATACCTCTGTGGCTATTTTAGCAGACTAGCTGAAGCAGAGCTAATGCGTGTCTGTCTATTCGTTTTGGGAAGCACGATCCCAGCTGCTGTGTAGAGATATACCATATGTTCCGCTTTCTCTTTCCCTTTTTCCTAAGGTACAAGAGAGGCTGTGATCACTTTCCCTGTAGCTTCCCCACCCTGAGCAACTACCCACCTCAGGGTCCTCAATCAACATTTACAACACTGATATTAGCCAGCATCATCACTAGAAGAATTTGACCTTGGATTTATTATTAACAGTAATTTTCTCAGATTCTCCTTTAAAAAAAAAAAAAAAAAAAAAGTACAATCCTTTCAATTTGTACAATTCATCTCCTTGTGAAGAGATCAAATGAAGGCTTAACATATATTATACTGCTCCATATAATTAACCAGTCTTCAAATGCTCACTCTTTTCCCCTGTCCCTACTGCATAATCCCAAAGAAAGTTGGTAATAAACTAACAGCTGTTTCCTGCTGCATTCTGAAACAAACTAGATCAACTAATCCAGCATTTTTAACATCATATATAATATACAATATACATTCCACCCAAATGCACCAATATTTTACTTATATACAGGCCACAATAATCACAGAAAAAAGCTGCAGATGACTAACACTTTATTAAATACTGCATATTAAACAAAAACTCCAATACACCAATGAGGTTGAAAATTGTAATTACAAAAAGTCAGTAAACTCAAAAACTAAGATCCCCACTGAAATATAAACTTAGCTAAATTGTACATGTAAAAGATAGTAATTTTGATTAATTTTAAATTTATACTTTAAGATTTTGCTTTGAACCACTCTATTTTTGTTATTTTTGTAATGCAAAAAACACCCATTTGATTCCCTGTGCTCTTATTTCAGCATGTAAGCACTGAAACAATCATTGGCCTGGAACTAGTCTCACACTGAATTAATTAAATTAAGTGCTATATCTGAATGTCTAATCATGATTTTTTTTAAAAATACAACACTTAAATAACAAGTCCTGAAAAAAAAGAGAGCAGGAGGTACATCTCAAATCCTCAGCTCTCTCAGTTTTGCTGATTATTTGACATCAAAAACATGAGATTAAGCTCTAGCAAGGGAATTAGAAGAAATATAATCTAATTTTATTACCCTATAAAGCTGTGCAGAGCAGGGCGTCTTGACAGTGAGACCTACTTACTAGTCTTGTTAATGGAATTCTGGACCAGTTGTAGATCAAAATATGGAAGGTCCTCTTTTTCACTGCTTATATACTATATGATAGTAAAGTGAAGTTCTATTTCTTGTAATTGCTGTGATGATTAATCCCTTGTAAGAATGGGCTTTTACAACATGTTAATTTCACATCCAATCACTGAAAAATTCAACTGTAGTTATTTCTAGTGTGCACACTTTCAAATACACACACATTTGTATGTACATATAAATAGAATGGATAATTTGGCACGCACATACTATCTGCTAAAGGAAATGAATAATATGCAACACGCACAGTATGTCATTTTAAAAGGCTTTGAATTTTCTTACCTTTTTTTTCAATTTTACCAAAACACATTTTTCTCATTGACTGCTAGCGAATATGGCAAATTTGCAATATTTAAGAGAAGCCAGCATTGATGTCCCACTACCATCAGACATTGTGCAGCCACTACCATCAGACATTGTGATGACACAAAGGGCAGTGAACATACCAAATGGTTATTTCCTACACAAAAGTTGTGTCCTGTGATGTAGCCCTACAGAATGTAGGAAGCTCATCAGCCTGTAAACCCAGAACACTCTACTAGAAGTCACTGTTAGAGGCACAAGCCCCTTCAAATGTGCAATATGACGCTACAAAAGGGAGCATGGCTCCCCACCTCAATTCCTTTTTACCACTCAATAAGGAGATATGACTAATCTGGATTTATCAAATGATGAATGGATAGAATGAATAGAATGCTGTGCTACTATCACGTTCATTTAATCATAGAATCTACATTTATTGTATCCTCTTCCATTGTTGTATTGGTGTATTAACATAGTTAGGATTGGAGCATGTGACTTTTTCCCCTTCAAGTTAGTACTGAACTAATGACTAGGCTTTGTATTTGGGAGTGATGTGCTGGTGGAGGTGTCATCTTTCAAATGAGAAGAGAAACACAGAGGTCCTAACCATTCATGTTTATGAAAGATACCATGGCATTTTTCACAAGTATTCTGGCCAAATTCTGACTTGGGTAATTACAGTCTATGTACATAAATTCCCTTGTTATTCACTTTTAATTACATTCATTCAAATGCTGGTAAATCACACCTTGCCCTCTGCACCATTTGCGTCTTAGTTGGTCCAGCAAAAAGGGCTTTTAGTAAGGTGAACTGCACACTTCTTGATTAAAATTTGTACCAGGTTACAATTAATATGCATTTCAGGAGTGGATGAAGTGTGTGTATAGCTTAAATAAAGGCACATTAAATGAATATGAGAGACAGAGAGAGAGAAAAAATCTCACTGTAAATCCCTTTGGGATCCTTCAGGATGAAAGGCACTACTGTATATAAATGCAAGCTGATTTCATAGCAAAGAACTGCTACATTGCTTATAAGTGAAGGCATCTTCCTGAAAAATGGTTTTATAGTTGCTATTCTAGGAATAGGTACAGTTGCAACTATATGCATGGATTGTATTGATTTAGAGACATTCTTTATGTAATAGCCACACATAATGCTACAATTATGTTGAGAGGCATTGTTTTGGATTCTACAGGTACACACTCTCCATACACAATTTACACGTTTGATGTCTATGACAGTGATCTCACACTTTTTCACCTAGTGATTTCACCTTTTCACCTACCATAAAAAGTGAAACTCTATTCTTTGCTTAATAATTTCTTCAGTTTCCCTTTAGAAGTTGGAGGGAATAATCTCTGCAGTCCTTGTAAATGTTTTAACTAATTTACAAAATCATTGTTCCTACAAAAAATCTGCTGATCATTGGGTTTATTTGATAAAAGTGGGTTTTTGTGACAGCAAGTGAGAATTTACAAAAAAAAACCAACAGCAATTTCAAGTAACATTATTTCTAAACATCAAAATTTTTAAATTACAAGAAGATCAGAAACCTTTAGATGACAACATTGATTTTCTTTTTACTGAAAGATTTTGTTTGCCAGAGTTGGGCTGAGGAGGAAGGATATCCTATAAGTTTGACAAAATGACAGTATATTGTCCTTGTGTTTTATGAATATAGAAAGACTAATTAAATAACTAAAAAAGTTAATCTAATACTAATTTTCTAAATTCAATGTAACATTATTAGAAAATATTAAACATATTTGGGCAAGTGTTTCTTCAATTCCAATGGCAACAGGTTTTTAGAAAGATATTATGAACAGCAAAAAATTACTGATATGAGGAAATAAATCCAAAATTGATCATTTACAAAGGAAGAGAAGCCACAAGGCTAATAGTGGAATTTTCAAAAGGACCTACAAAAACTATGAGACCTGTGCTTTTAAATCCCTTAAGTGCTTTAGAAAATCCTACCTATGGGAACAAAGAAAAATGGTTAAAATACAGCATAAATTGGTTCAGTGCCTTGTGGAACTAAATCCAGGAGCACACATAGGGACCAGGTTAACGTTCTTGAATTGTAGAGCATCCTCTGTCGGCTCCAGTCTCAAACAGTTTGTGTATGTGACTCAATTTCACAGTTCTGTGGGAGTTTTACATTCGAAATATAAGCTGGCTTCACAGGGACATACTACATTTAGTAACAACCCAAACTAACCATCTGATTACTGGATGACTTATGAGAGTATTAGTCTCAGTCCAGTTTCCAGTGGGCAGGTGTCCACATCGAGATGGCCATCACAACTGGAACCCTTGTTAGTAGTTCCAGCAGACTCAGGGGTTTAACGGACATTGACATTGAATTACACTCTTCTCCCCTAGGTGGTCCCTCGATGTCAAGTTTGATGCACATTGGGAGGGAGTTGTCAGGTAACCTGTACTGCTAATTAGTGCCCAAAATGTCTCTTTAGCTGTGGATACAATAGAGAAAGGAATTCGGTCTTCAGGACTATTTCACTTGAAAACAAAAGCATCGTTCTCAACCCCTAAACTTTCCAAAATTAAATGGAGAAATTCTGGAAAAATCAGATAAGTTAATTTGAGGCCCTAAAATTTTGATGAGTAACTGGGAGACTTTTCTCCCTAAGAACTCATTAGCGTGACTACTCAAAGTTTCTCATAAAATTGGTAAGAAAGCTCAACTGTTGCAATGAACAGAGCATCAATAGGAAACCAAGCTAGAATAAAATGTGAAGTAGTGGCATTAGAAAACACAATAAAATTACCTCATAGTTATTCTGAAGAGAAGTTTTTGTTTAATAACAGCCGAGAAAAAAATCTGTTTGCCAGAAAAGTAGAAATATTGTGGAAGCCAAAGTTCCAATATTACAAACGCTGCCAAAACAGTAAGGAGAAGGCACCAAGTTTTATCTCGATTGTTGAATTTAAAAAACTAAAAAAAAGCATTGACAAAACTTTACGAAACTCTTCCATTTCCATTCTGCAGATGCTGTGAAAAATGGAAAGCAGTGCAAACACTTAGATGGCAAGGAAATAAACTTGCCTTTTAAAACAGATTGCTGAAACTAATCAAGTCAACATACAGTAGAAGATGCTACAACAGAGGAAACTAGATTAACCTAGAGCTGTGTTTTTACTGAGTACAGTGTGGAAGAACAATTTTTCACATAGCAACCAATGCTTAAGGCCTTTTAGAAAAATTGTTAAAGTAACTGGAAGAATTAAGTAGGCCACGGCTGCACATACTTGTGGCAGCCACAGAGATAAGAAACTAAAGTATGTTGATAAAACTATCTGAAAGGGAGTTTTCTTCATATTTTGCTTTTTCTACAGTAGATGATTTTTTCTACACGCTGAAAGCTTGCACTGTGATAATATGCAATTTTTAATTAGGTTGAAGAGATTTTAAAACAAGAACATTTTAAAATTCATCATTTTATCCTTCTTTAAGTTGCTATATTGCGAGATGGAGGTATCGTATAGTACAGTATTATCATATGTATCACAATAGCGCCAAGGGCTCCAATGAATTCTGGGCCCCTTTGAACTTGGTATTATAGAAACACACAGGTAGACACAGTCCCTTCCCAGAACAGTTTGCTAACCTAGACCCCAATTCTGCAATATACAATGTGCAAACGGACTGAGCCTCTGCAGCAGGGCCCAACTGAAGTCAATAGAGCTCTGGGTAAATGCAGCAATCTGCCTATACTTCCTGCAAAGACTTAGGGCTTGTCTGCACTAACGCTTAAGTCGATGTAACTTACGTCGCTCGGGGGGGTTAAAAAACACCCCCGAATTACATACGTTACATTGACTTGAAGCGGTGTTTACAACGCACCATGTCGGCGAGAGACACTCTGCCACTGACATAGCTTCCGCCTCTCGTTGAAGTGGAGTAATTACGTTGACAGGAGTGCACTCTTGTTGAAATAGCATGTCTTCACACACATACACGTATTTCTAAAAACCTGTCTTGGCAGGTACTGTAGATGGCTCCAGGACAAGAACGCCAGATCTGAGCTTTACTATTTTTGGATAAGGTCAACTGGATTCTGGACCAGATTTCATAGTTCATAACCATTAGATCCTGTATCTTTCCACAAAAGCATTTTATTAGTCTCTGGCATAGCACTGTTTCTCAGTGACTTCTTCAGTGTTTACCAATCTGGACCTGAACTAGGTAGACACCTGAGAGAACCAAGCAGATTCTCCCATTTTGGTCTAATAGCCAGAGTAAGTCTTGTTATTTTTTACTGACTGTTAATGAAGGGCATCTGAAGCCCAATCCAACAAATCACTTAAGCATATGCTTAACTATAAGCATGAGCTGTCTGAAGTCAATGGGAATACTCATGCATATAAAATTAAATAAGTACAGTTTGGGGTTGGCAATACATTTAAAAATCATGAATCAGACCTGCAAAAAATTATGACACTAGCTTAAAAAAATCATGATTTTTATAAATTAATAAAATTTGGGTTCTTTTTATTTGCATTCCAGTTTCTGACCTTTTACAGGGCACTCACATATTCTAAAGTTTTTCTCCACCACCATATAGGTGGAACACTTTTTTTTTTTTCCTGACAGCTGAGGGGCTTCTAGAAAAAACACAAAATGTTGTGAAACTTGCAGTAAAATTGCGAGAGTTGGCAACACTGTTCTTGACTGCTTTGCTGGATCAGGGTCTTACTGTCTTTACTTTGCAGCTGGTTGGCCCCTTTTCAAATTCTCTGAGGTGTGCTCAGCTAGTTTTCTCAATCATCTTGTCTTTTCTTTGGAGGTGCAGAAAGCACTGCAGGCTTGGTTCCCCCGTGCATTCCAAACAGGATACGAGGCTCAAGGTTTTCCCCACAGGGCAAATGCACTACAAAGCATCTCTCAGGACCAAATTGAAGTAAAGGTCTCTTTCATTTTTTAATGAATAGTATTGATATATTTATGTGCTAAAATTTAATATTCTTAAATTTTGCCATGTAAAACTTACTTAAATCTGGTAAGAAGACTAAAGTATTTATTCAGCTCAGCATAATGAATTTAAAGCTGAGACACTTTAACTTAATTCATACTTATATGTAAACAGTCTATTTGCTTTGTTTTTAAACTTTGTTTCACTTTTTTTTTTCTCTTCCAAACAATACTCAAGTAAGTTTTATTGCCTTTAATAAAATCAGCAACTGTGAAGAATCTATTTGTGTATTTGGTCCCTTTATCTTGAAATTCCTTGCTTCTTTAGATTCAGGTAATTACAACTAAGGAACTTCTAAAGGGTGCACTATGGACACATTTAACATTTATGACAAGGGAAAATGGCAGGGAGGTTAGTGTCTTATTACCTTAAATGATGGTGTTCAATAATGAATGGTGTTTTACAATGCAGCTTTAGTGATAGCAGATCTGTTGACTGCCACCACATTGTTAATAAGGTATTATTTTACATACTTCCCAGAAAAAAAAATGCAAAATCCCCAGTGATAATTAAAGACAACCTCTGATTTAGAAACCTGGTAATGGGACAATAAAGTCCTATTTTTAACATTTTCAGCTTGGGATCTCTACACCAGTGTTTCCCAAACTTGGGACGCTGCTTGTTCAGGGAAAGCCCCTGGCGCGCCCGGCCGGTTTGTTTACCTGCTGCGTCCGCAGGTTCGGCCGATCGCGGCTCCCACTGGCCGCAGTTTGCTGTGCCCGGCCAATGGGGGCTGCGGGAAGTGGCAGCCAGGTCCATGCAGCTTCCTGCAGCCTCCATTGGCCGGGAACAGCGAATCGCAGCCAGTCGGAGCCGCGATCAGTCGAACTTGCGGACGCAGCAGGTAAACAAACTGGCCGGGCGTGCCAGGGGCTTTCCCTGAACAAGCGGCGTCCCAAGTTTGGGAAACACTGCTCTAGACTATTAGGAATTTGTAATGGCCTCTTATTAAAGTCAACAGGGTTCATCAAAAACACACACACACAAAATCATTTGCTTAAGTTGGCTTCCCTTGCAGATGTGAAAGCAAGGATAACTGATTTTTTAGAAAATTTGATCTTATCTAACAGGAGACTAACAAAAAAATCAAAATTCTGATTTCTTTTAAAGGAATTACATAAAAGTGCCATACTTCACAGAATCCAAGACTTGTCATTTGGGGGTAATTATGCTATCAGTGAATCAATCTGCAGGCAAACTCCTAGTGACATTTTAATGTAAGAACCTTGATGGAACCTACCCAGACAAAGAGCCTGACTGTGTTTTATGCACTGAGCTCTTACCACATCTTCTCTAGCATATACTGAAGTTCCTTTCGCTACACCAGATGATCTTTGGTTTCATCTGACAGACTTGCTAGCCCTGACAGATATAAAAGCATAGTTAAATGTTCCATATGCAGAAAAGGTTGTCCCAAAGATGAGGGTACAATCAATTTTTCATCATCTGAATAACTTCAGTTTTGCATGCATACCCCGCTCGACCTTTCTTTCTAGAATCACAGTTCACGTTTCCTGTTCTTTTCTTTTGGCAGTCCTAAACAATATGATCCTACTTCTTAATGGCCAAAACTCACCTTTGTTTAGAAGCCTGCATAAGTTCTCTTAACCAACCAATTAAGGTTCACAGCAGTTTTGTGTAGTAGGCCTATGGAAGCAACAATCATGTAGGGAAGATCTCTGTACCCCCTGCATGACACAAAGTGGAATTCCTACTGGCTTCCAGTTAATTGAAGTACATTCCCATAGATCTCAGGTGAATTTCATATCTATCCCTGCTTAGCTGCCTGCACAAAGCCCAGTTATTTGGGGTTTGCATGGGAAGAAGTATTTGAAGTGATTTGAGAGTGCCAGATAAGTTTTACACATCCAGAAGGGAGAAAATAATCTCAGAAGACAAACATTAAGCTTGCAAAATAAAGCTTATTTTATAAAGAAGTCATAATTTAGTCTGACAAACCAAATGCCATTCAACAAACTACCATCAAAACCTGAATAAACAGTAGCGTAGCCAGGAGGGGAGCAGGGGGAGCGGCCGCTCCCCCTATGAGGAAAAGCGGCGCTAAGGCGCCGCCAGAGCCTCGCTAGGGCGGCTCTTTAAAAGGCCTGCGGCTCTGGCCGCTGCGGGGAGCCAGGGGCCTTTTAAAGTGCCCCCCCCCAGCCCCGCTGCCAGAGCGGGGAGGGGCAGGGCGCTTTAAAAGGCCCACGGCTCCAGCCGCAGCAAGCTGCCCCTTGTCTCTCCGCTCAGCAGCTCAGCGGGGAGACAAGGGGCAGCCCCGGCGAGCCACCCCTTGTGTCCCAGCTCAGCGGGGAGGCAGCGGGCAGCTGTAGCAAGCTGCCCCTTGTCTCCCCGTTCAGCCGCTGAGCGGAGAGACAAGGGGCAGCCGCAGCAAGCCGCCCCTTGTCTCTCCGCTCAGCAGCGAGACAAGGGGCAGCCACGGCAAGCCACCCCTTGTCTCTCCGCTCAGCAGCTCAGACGTTGAGCGGGGAGGCAGCGGGCAGCTGCCCACCGCCCCCCAAATCTTGGCGCCATAGGCGACCGCCTAGGGTCACCTAGTGGGCGCGCCGGTCCTGCCAGCGGCTCCTGCCGCTGCGGGGAGCCGCGGGCCCTTTAAAGCGCCGCCGGAGCCCCGCTGCCGGAGCTCCGGCGGCGGCGCTTTAAAGGGCCCAGGGCTCCGCAGTGGCTGAAGCCCCAGGCCCTTTAAAGCACTGCAGGGTGAGTACAGAGGGAGCCGGGAGGCGCCTTTTTATAGCGCCGCTCCCCCTGTGCTCAAGACCTGGCTACGCTACTGTGAACAAATAACTAGTTCAGGTCAAAAATATAAAAAACCAAGACAAACACTGAAATAAGAATGGAATTCATAATTATTTTCTCAATAGAATCAGATTTACTATGTCATCATGTTTTGCTTAACCTCAAGGACAGAATAATATAAATTATTAGGCTTAAAGTCATAAAGCGAGTATATTTCTTCAAATTCCTTACCTGAATAAAACTTTTCTGGGATATTTCCAGCACACCAGGAGGTTCCAGGGATATTTCAAAGAGGATTTCTTTTTTAAATACAAGTTTATAAAATTCATTTTGTACTGACCACCTACCACCTCTGCCAGCATGTTTAAGGTGGGCATTCAATATGTAAATCTGGAATTCATTCAAATCTTCACTTTTGCTCTATAGTGGGTGCAAGATTAACAAAAAAGCATGAGCCTAGGGCCCCAGACTCAATTTTACTAAAAATACCTATGCAAGGAACTGCAAGGAAAGGTTTCCCCTTTATTTTTTAAAAGAGCATATTTTCCATCTAACAATACAATAAATAGAACACTATTAATTTAAAAAAATACCAGACTTGGTAAACTACATAGCAGACATTTTTTTTTGTGCGCTGGCTTTGGATGTTTATGTGGGCACTGCAGGGCTCCAACAAGGCAGCAGCCATTGGAAAGCCAAAATTTCATCTAGCAACATACTCATCTAGTAATTTCAAGAAGTTCAAAGAAATTCTGACCACCAGAAAGTTTAGAAACCCTCATTAAGATACCAACATCAACCTGAGTATCATTCAATTTTCAACCAGGTGCCACAGACCACTACCCTCAATCATTATCCCAAGGAAGACTCTACATGCCAGCATGTAAATTGAGACTCCCACCTATTAGGTGGGGGCTGGAGACCTAGCTTTCTTCCATCCTCTTGGTATGGACCTGATCCAAAGTCCACTTAAGTCAATGGAAACATTTTCATTGAGTTCAATGGTCTTTGAATCAGGCCATTATGATTTTCACTAGACCTGCTGCTTTCCATGACTCTGGTTTCGGTTTACATAAGATTTTTTTTAAAGTTTCACTGAATTTCCTGATCTTAGAACTTAAAAAAATAACTATATGTTCCAATCATGCTATTATAAATTAAAAGATTGCTTAGAAGTATAATCCAACTGGTATAGTTTGTTTATTTGGGGGAGGGGGAAGATATTTATTTTAATGTTCACCAAATATTCATGAAAACAGAGAAACACTGGGGAAATCATGGACTTCATAACTGAAAGAAAACAATTTATATTGTAAGTCATTTTGGTGGGGGTGAGGGAGTAGGAGGGTGTAAAACTTGCATTCCCTTAATCTTAAACTATGAAAGCAGCAGATATAGCTCAGCCTGTTATTAAAGAATGTTCGACAGGCAATACAGTACTGCTGTTTGGAGAATGAAGCACTAGGCACCACAAAGTGTCACTAAGAACAAGCAATTGCCAATACAGAAAGTGGAGACAGCTATCACATAGTGTGTTCTCATAGTTGAAGAATGGTGGAAAAGTTACTTTTATTCTATTGAAACAATATTAAAATAGTCCATTGCAACAGGGCCAGTTTAACCTTTTTTCTTCCTTAATTTCACTCATCCAAAAAATTCAATTGTTTTGATTTGATTTTCCTGGAGTTATTCTTCAGTCCCATTGGAGCAAGGAGGATGTCCCTTCCTTCACTCAAGCTCTTTGTTTTATTGTACCTATTGGTTTATAGATGTAAAGGTTTTAGTCAATATGGGGTTTGGACTGAATAGATAAGCGTCATGACCTGTCGCTCTGTGTGGCTTAATGAAGTGTAAAAAAAAAAACCTGCAGCACTTTGGCAACCTCACGGCCTGTGAAGGTTCATTAAATAAGAGATGGCACATTTTATCATAGAATCATAGAATCATAGAATCTCAGGGTTGGAAGGGACCTCAGGAGGTCATCTAGTCCAACCCCCTGCTCAAAGCAGGACCAACCCCAGGGGCAGCCTTATCGTTCACCTTTGACTATCAAATTCACAAAGCTAACAGAAGGTTTACCATGGGAGGCAGAGAGAGATCAGACAATATCCTAAATTCACTCTTCCAGTAAAACAGCATGTGGTAACGACAATTACTACGGGAGCTCATCAGAAACATAGTTCTAGGTGAATTTGTTCTTTAACCTTTTATGCAACTATCCCAAGGAAAAACAGGTGGTGTGCTGTTTGTGCCCAGAACCAGTAAAACAAAACACCAATTGGGAAACAGTGGCATGATAAAATATTTGATGTAGTCTTTGTCTCTAAGGGTATGTCTACACTACGGTACTAGTTCGATTTCTGTGAAACCGAACTTGTGAACCCGATATTTCCAGGTCGATTGTTCGAATCCACACCAGGGATGTTTATTCGAATGTCCGAGTCCACAGTAGGGGGGCAAGCGTCGACATTGCAAGCGTTGCACTGTGGGTAGCTATCCCACAGTTCCCGCAGTCCCGCCTGCCCACTGGAATTCTGGGTGTAGCCCCCAGTGCCTTGTGGGAACGAAATTGTGTCAAGGGTCGGTATACGTACATTTCGTCACTCGACCCACACTTCCGCCTTCCCTACGTGAAAGCGCCGGCGGGGAATGAATTCGCGCCCTTTTCCTGTGGCTGATAGCTCGGACGCCACTGGACAGTGAGCATGGAGCCCTCCGCGATTATCGCAGATGTTCTGTCCGTAGCCAACAACTCGCGCCTTATAGCGCACCTTTTCCAGACTCTGATGCAGAGAAATCGGGAGAGGAGACAATGTAATCTCCGGGAGTACTTAAACTGTGAAAGGGGCATTGATCTCTTGCAAAGCGTTGGACCCCGGACCCTAGATATCATGGTGGCAATGGGTCACGTTGATCCCGTGGAACGGCGATGCTGGGCAAGGGAAACAAGCACTGACTGGTGGGACCGCATAGTGCTGCAGGTATGGGATGAGTCCCAGTGGCTGCGAAACTTTCGGATGCGTAAGTGCACTTTTATGGAACTTTGTGAGTTGCTGTCCCCTGCCCTGAAGCGCCAGGACACCCGGATGCGAGCTGCCCTCACTATCCAGAAGCGAGTGGCCATAGCCCTGTGGAAGCTTGCAACCCCTGACAGCTACCGGTCAGTAGCGAACCAATTTGGAGTGGGCAAGTCTACCGTGGGGGTTGCTGTGATGCAGGTAGCCCGTGCAATCGTTGACCTTCTGCTCCACAAAGTAGTGACCCTGGGAGACGTGCAGGCGATCATAGATGGCTTCGCTGCAATGGGATTCCCAAACTGCGGTGGGGCCATAGATGGGACACACATCCCTATCCTGGGACCGGAGCACCAGGGCGGCCAGTATATTAACCAAAAGGGCTATTTTTCTATGGTTCTGCAAGCTCTAGTGGACCACAAAGGACGTTTTACAAACATCAATGTGGGGTGGCCAGGAAAGGTTCATGATGCTCGTGTTTTCAAGAACTCTGGTCTGTTTAGACGCCTGCAACAGGGGGTTTATTTCCCCGACCACAAAATCACTGTTGGGGAGGTGGAGATGCCAACAGTGATCCTGGGGGACCCTGCCTACCCGCTAATGCCATGGCTCATGAAGCCATACACGGGAGCCCTGGACACTGAAAAGGAGCTCTTTAATTACCGCCTGAGCAAGTGCAGAATGGTGGTGGAGTGTGCCTTTGGCCGTCTCAAAGCAAGATGGCGAAGCTTACTTACTCGCTCCGACCTCAGCCCTAAAAATATCCCCATTGTGATTGCGGCGTGCTGTGTGCTCCACAATCTCTGTGAGATCAAGGGGGAGACATTTATGCAGGGCTGGGAGGTTGAGGCAAATCGACTAGCAGCAGATTACGCTCAGCCAGACACCAGAGCCATTCGAAGATCACAGCGGGAGGCGGTCCGCATCCGGGAAGCTTTGAAAGCTCGCTTCCAGACAGAGCGGGTTAACCAGTGACTGCTACACTTCCGTAAACAGATACTGGACCTTCCCCTGTCCCTGTACACATGTCCCGTTGCCCATCCTCCCATTACCAACCGCCTTCCCCCTCCTTGGATCAACGCTGTAAAGTCACAGTAAAGGAAAGATTTTTTTGTTTGAACCTGTTCCTGTACTTCTTCTTGGGTAATGATTATCACCGTGTAGGCATACGGCGGTTGGGGGGCGGTTTGGTTGGGGGACACTTCCCTTCAAAGGGGAAGCTGTTGATCCTGCCCAAAGCGCAGTGCCAAGAGGTGTTCCGCTTGCTTAAAGGGACCATCAACCTCTCCTAATCCCATGTGTGTGTGGTGGTGTCTATGTGCCTTGTACGTATTGAGTATCGCCAACGGATCACACAGTGCATTGATCTATCCAGCAGGCTACTGTCAGCCGCAAAAGATCAGCGACCACCCTCCCCAAACATACAGTGCACCACCCAACCCCACGTTTAGAACGTAGAAACCAGCACAACGAAGGAAAGGTGTGCTTAATGCATGCAATGTGTACTGTGCTTGTCACTTCAGCAGTTAACCTGTCTGCACCCTCGTTTGTGCTCCCATTCTCTGCACTTAAAAACCATGTTAACCACTACCCAGAGATACAAACGGTCCCATTTAAAACACTCAGGGAAACATCGGTGAACCAAAAAACAAGATTTATTCAACAAAACAGTAACTTAACATGGAACCTGGGAAGGGAGGTGCTCAGGGGTGCTGCTGGATGGAGAGGAGGGAAAAGTCTATGGTTTTGGGAATGACAGCCTTCTGCTACTGCAGCGGTCTGCAGGGGTGGATTGAGTATTTCCACGCACCCTGGCTCCCCTTGTCCTAGTGACTTTTGGGGAGGAAGCCACTGGACTTGGTGGCGGGGGAGGGCGGCTTGAAAGAACATACAGAGGCGCTCTTTCCTCATGTCTCCTGTCCTGGAGAATATCCACTAGGCGCCGGAGCGTGTCTGTTTGCTCCCTCATTATTCCCAGCATTGTTTGGGTCGCCTGCTGATCCTCCTGCCGCCACCTGTCCTCGCGCGCTTCAGCCCTCTGCTCCCGTTCCCTGGCTGCTCGCTCGTACCGTGCGAAGTCCTCTCTGCGCTGTGCCGCCTCCCTCTGTGACAGCATCACTAATTCCGAGAACATGTCGTCCCTGGTTCTCTTTTTGCGCCGCCTTATCTGGACTAGGCCATGGGTGGGAGAAGCACTGGTAGGGCGGGAGAAAGTCACAGCTGTGGGATAAATGAAAGGGAGTGAATTCCTCAGAATGATACTTTTTCAAGAACAATGACCATACTCTTTCACCGTGAATAGGACCAAAGACAGTGCCTATCACATGTACACGTACTACAAGGTCAAATACTATGCCTTAAGGCTGAGTGAGTGTCTGGGGTCCCGGTATACGGATCCCAGAAGCCTTGCCGTACACAGAAAATCACCTCTCTGAAAGCCATGGTAAGGTGCTTACTTTGGACTGCTGCGAGATTGCTTCACAGCACTGCTCTACTCCCATGTCTCCCTCAGTGTTCCTGGCGGCGGTCAGTAACTGCTGCTGGCCAAACCGATAATCTACGGCGGCTGTCCTAAACCCCCCCTCCCCCGTCCGCGTTGCCGCTCCGGGGAACCAAAAATGCCCGCGAACCGCTCTGCGTGAACGGCTCGCCTACCCTCCCCCCACTCCGCGTGGCTGCTCTAGGGAATCAAAAATGCCCGCGAACCGCTCAGCGTGAACGGCTCGCCTACCCTTCCCCCCCCTCAGCGTGGCTGCTCTAGGGAATCAAAAATGCCCGCGAACCGCTCAGCGTGAACGGCTCGCCTACCCTTCCCCCCCCTCAGCGTGGCCGCTCCAGGGAACCAAAAATGCCCGCGAACCGCTCAGCGTGAACGGCTCGCCTACCCTCCCCCCCCCTCCGCGTGGCTGCTCTAGGGAATCAAAAATGCCCGTGAACCGCTCAGCGTGAACGGCTCGCCTATCCTATCCCCGGTTTAGCGTTGCCGGTCCCCGGGACTGTCCCTACCCGCGCACCGATATGTACTACTGGTTTTGCTCCCGACCCCCTACCACCACGCGTTAACGTAAACAGCCGGGTGTCTGTCTGTAAGGGGAAAAGGAAGCATGCAGTATACTAATTATACCACTCATTCGAACCAGGATCCCATGACTGATATCACTCTGATGAGGATTACGGAGACAGAGAAAATCTGCATGCTGAGTCAATGCAAGCAAACCCCGGGGCCGTATGCTGCCATGCTATGCAAGGCAATGATACCAGAGTACCTGCTGCTCGCATGGCGCGGGAAAGTATCCTACCATGGAGGAGACAATAAGGCAGCTCTCCCAGTGAACGTGCTAAACAAGCTATCGCTGTACCTTCAAGACAGCTTCTCTGAGATCTCTGCTGGTGATTACACCTCTATCCCCATACATATTGACAGACTTTTCGAATAGTTGCACGGGAAAGCGACTCCAAGGTGAAGCGCATAAGGCCAATGAAGCCACAGTTACAGAGCGCTAACACACCATAACTATTGTATTGAAAATAAATGTCTAAAACACTGACCTGATGATCCCTCTCCTGATTCCTGGTCAGGAATGCTGCCTTGGGAGTGTTCGAAGGGCAGCGCAGTCAGGGTCAGGAATAGTTCCTGGCTGTCGGGGAAATCTCCAGGGTGACCACTTTCGATTGCCTCGTCCCCCTGCCCTCCTTCCTCTTCTTCGCCGTCAGCGAAAACCTCCTCCGATGTGTCCGTAGAATGGACCCCATCATCGGTGTCCACGGACACTGGTGGGGTAGTTGTTGCCGCACCACCGAGCATGGCGTGCAGTGCCTCGTAAAATCGGCAAGTCTGAGGCGCTGAGCCGGAGCGTCCGTTGGACTCTTTGGTCTTTTGGTACGCCTGACGTAGCTCCTTGATTTTGACGCGGCACTGCGTAGCATCCCGGCTGTACCCTCTCTCCGTCATAGCCTGTGAAATCTTCTCGTAAATTTTGGCATTCCGTCTTTTTGAACGGAGCTCGGCTAGGATCGATTCATCGCCCCACACAGCGATCAGATCCAAAACCTCACGATCACTCCATGTTGGAGCTCTCTTTCTATTCAGTGATGGCATCGAAACCACCGCTGTAGAGCTCTGCATCATTGCCAGTGCTGCTGAGCTCGCCACTATGTCCAAAGAGGCAATGGGATTCAAAATGGCCACAGAGGAAAAAGCATTCAAATTTTCGCGGGGATTTCTCTGAGTGGCAGGTCAGAGCATCCGAGTACACAATACTGCCCTGAGCGTCCACCGAGTGGTGCACTGTGGGATAGCTCCCGGAGCTATTAGTGTCGAATTCCGTCCACAGTACCTCGCATTCGACATACCCATTTCGATTTTGGCGCTACTCCCCTCGTCAGGGTGGAGTACCGAAATCGATTCAAGGAGCCCTTAATGTCGAAATAAACTGCTTCCTAATGTGGACGGGTGAGGGATTAAATCGAGTTAACGCTGATAAATTCGACATAAAGTCCTAGTGTAGACCTGGCCTTAGTTGCAGCATTTGATTAAGGAAAGCAAGTCTTTACATGTCTTCTTTGGTATTGCATTTCAGTTGATTTTAACACATTCTGTAATTGCAGCTGAAAAGGAGAGCCCACAGTGAAGGGGTAAACAAGAGACAACTGTTTTCTTTTGAGTCAGTGGGGCTTGTAATTTATTCTGCTCAATGTCTTAGAGGAAAGTACAGTTATCTTTGGGTATGTCCAGTGTGTAAATAAATCTTATTCTTGCCAAGTTGTGTTTTATTGTCTTTTGATAATGAAAATCAGAAAGGACTTTCGTACATAGAAAACTTTCAAATCCGTCAGACTTTAAAGTTTAATCCAATGGTCTGTTATGTTTTTCATAGTTTTTCTTAACCATTTAGGCAAATTTCAGAAGTACTGATTGAAACAAGTATTTGCTCTCTCATTTTACAATGATCACATTTTAAAATTTATAAATTTGTCCTCCAAGGTACAGTAAAGGTGGAGTTTCACAAGGTAGCACTGTGTCAGGTCTAAAAATATTTTAGGACAGTTGTAGATTCCTGTAGGATAGTCCATCATATAAACCAACTCTGGACCATTTGCATCTCCATCACAATCCTACAGAAAAATAAAACTAAATTTTTGATGCTATATCCATTTCCATTATCAAACACTGATGTCACAAACACAGGATGACCACTTCACATTGGAATATAAATAAAGCAGCTGAGCTGTGAGAATAAAAGCACGATTCAAAAATATCAAATATCTACAACAGCAAGAGGAAAACAACATTTTTGATTAACTATACCATACTTAAGGTTCGCTATCTGTTCCTGTTGACTATTTGCATATGAAAATCTTTCTTTAAAGTCATTTCAGAGGATAGAAGAGTGCATGAGACGTTTATGTGGATATCATTAACTTGCTTTAATAAAATGGCCCAAAGTAGGCGTGGTTAAACACTGGAGATATAGATGTTATTAGCTTAAAAAAAAATCTGCAGCCTTTTGGTGGCAATGAACAGGGGCAGGGTAATGTTGCCTAACGAAGAAAGCTGCCAAAAGGCATATAAAAACCTAATTGTATTAGCATGTTAAGTGTAAGAGTCCATTTCTGGTTCTTGGCAAACATATAAACTACTAAAACTGAGGATATAAAAATAAAGCTACTGCAGGAAGCTACCTACTAGATAGGATTTATTTAGCAAATACTTCTATAGCCTAGATTTCCGATTCACTATTTTGAAGTAATTTACAATAATAAGTGAGACATTTCCAGATTTATGAAACAGATATTTAATGTTAAATGAGAGATACTTGAAAGGCAGGAGTATTCTACTTTGTAAAATATATATGGTGAACTTGTTTACTTGTTTGTCTACATTACAGCAAAACCATGTTTTGTTGATATTTCCCTTTAGCATACAAGATCTAGGATAATTCATTCCTGAAATGTATTCTGTTTGGGCCCACTTAAATCAGTTTTCACTGTAACCTCATTTTAAAATAATAAATGGATGGACAGATGCAAATCTGTACATAGTTTCATTTATACTGTTCTTTAAGCTCAGTTTTCCTGTGCACCATAGATAGTATCATAACCCAAAAGCCACTTGCCCTCCCACCGTTTGTTGTATGTGCCTTTTGTGTCAGAATAAGTATTGCCGTATGCCTTCCATTCAGATCATTTTTCATTACAGTCTGTGGTTTCAACTTTTTAGGTTTATTCGCCTTCTTTTTAATATCCACATCCTCTCATTTTTTGTAATCACTCAGCCTGTCCTTCAAAAGGCCTACAAGTTATGACATACTTAAAAGTAAAACATTAACGAACAAAGAACAAAAGTTCAGTATAGAAATTTATAACTGATTTAAGCCAGTATTAAAAAAATGAAAGACATCAGGGTAGATTTCTGGCTGTGTGTGAAGGGTGAAGTTTCAGACTTACGTTACCGTACAATACCACAAAACAAAATCAATAAAAATTGTAGCTCCTATTATGTCACCTCTTCCAACATCAGTATGAATGCCAAAAAATGTTAACATTGTTAGGTGGAAAATTAGAAGAGGAATGAATGTTTTGCCACTTATTGCTTCTCTTCCCTCTCCCTTATAAAAAGGCAACAACCAAAAAAATATATGTATATATTCACATGCACATTAAAATAGTAGAGTATTTGCTTATAACAGACTGTGTCATTATTCTAATTTTAATTTGACCAGAATTAAGATATTTTGTGTAATGGTCTAGTGGGCAGGGCTTGGCTCTAATTCCTGGGTCCACTACTGACTTTCTGTATGACCTCAAGCAAGTCAATTCAATCCCATGTGCATCAGTTTCTCTATCTGTAAAGCAGGTAAGATATACTTATCTTCCTTTGTAAAGCACTTTGCAATCTACAGATGAAACCTATGTATACAAACTAAGAATTGTTATTAGTCCAACAAATGTATTTGTAAAGGGTACTTTCACCTACTAAATCAGAGCTCCTTCCTTTTATATACAAGGTTTGTCCTGATAAACTCATCTTGTCTTTGAGATCAGCTAAAAACAAAAGGTCCCTTTCGGGTCTCTGCTTCAGGGCAATACTACTACTCCAATATGATAAGGAAAAGGCAAGATTTGCAGATTTTTCCAAAGGCTTAATCAAAATGTGAGT
This sequence comes from Chelydra serpentina, assembly GCA_037349315.1. Lineage (NCBI taxonomy): Eukaryota > Metazoa > Chordata > Testudines > Chelydridae > Chelydra > Chelydra serpentina. Next base: position 40,348,821 of record JBAIAC010000042.1, read on the forward strand.
GTGTGTGAAATAAACCTGATTCTCTAAAAAAAAAAAAAAAAAAAAAAAAAGAGTACTAGAATCAGGAAGGGGACACTCCACTGCATGATTTGTTTTTAATAAAAAAGCATATTTTTGAAGCTAAATGATCTACAAATGAGGAAGAATTCAAGTGTTACTACTATAGTTATATTCTGCAATGATCATAATGCAGTTACTTATACCAATACTGTTGGTAAGGATGCAGTTTCGCATGAAACTAGGCAGTGTCTAGCACTGGAAGAATGCAGTTGTGTAAAACACCACTTTATTAGCAAAGCTCAGTTGCCAGGTGTGGTTTTCTAGTAAATGGTTAATACAGATTTCAATTTTTTAAACATTTATAAAATGTAATTTTATCTCTGAGATATCTTCTTTTATTCCTCAAATATATTAAGAACTAAATAAGATTCCAGTCCAATACTGTATCTCTATTTGGATTTTATAAGATTTTCATATTCTGAACATTTTAAGAACACCATCCCCACAAGCTCACAATACTTTCTCCAACTGCCGTCTTCTTCCTCATCAGCCAAATTAGCCAGGAACACCTTCAAGAAGCAATGCTGCACGACTCCCAGAAGTGCAGCCATCCTACTCATTCAGCTTGTCCTGGCACTCAATTCTACTCTATATAGATTCTTATTGCACTCTTGCAACCATACTCTCTGAATGCCTCACCTCCCAACCCTCTGCCTGGCCACCAGCTGTACCTCTTTCAACATCTCCAACCTTCCCAAAAACTCCAGCCACTCCTCACCATCTCACTCCCTAGCTAGATCACAGAGATTCCCTGCTCTCTCGCTCTGGCCCCTGCCCCTAAAACCCTTCCACTTCTTTTCCTTCCCTCCTTTATCTCCCAGAGCTTCTACTTCCCCATTTAGTGCCCTCATGGTTCCCCTCCCTCCACTGTCCCCCCGATTCTACCTCCCACCCACAGCTGCATCTCTCCCTTGCAGAGCCCCTCTGCTTCTCCCTCCATTCCAAACTCATGATCTCTCCATCCATCTAGTGGGATGAGGAGAGAAACTGCATGTAGTGGATGGGGAGACACTATGTGAGAGAGACGGAGGGGAGGAGGAGAGAAACAGCGCACACTTTTGGCAGAGAAGGTACTTAAAAAAAAAAGAGTGGTGTGCTGCCTTCCTAAGAGTGGCAGAGGTACACAGAGTCCAAGCAAACTGCAGAGTTGTCCTGTACCGTTTACAAAGATAGAACTGCAGTTCTCCTCTATGAAGTATAAGCACTACATTGAGACAAATAGCTAAGGAAAGCATTACAAAATTACAGAACATTTTCAGTAACAGACTAGAGTATTAATATGATTGTGGTATGAAAGTCAAAGAGAAGAATTGCAGCTTTGACACTGTAATAAATAGTTTCGGGTAGCAATTTGCAATTGTGGCGGGGAAGTGCACTTCTTCAATAAAGCAAAATGGATTTTGGCTGCAGGGAATTTATACTTTGTAACCTTGTTCAAATATTAGCTATTTGAAGCAACAAGTCAGAGAAATTCTCTCCTCTACTGATTTCATTTCTTCTTAGGGGAAATATATAACATTTTCCTATTATCACAAATACAGATATTACTCCTGGGGGAACTGTGCGTCACTGCATATGCACAGAATTCATGACCCCCCGCAGATTCCTTTGCTTCCCTGCAGAAAAATGACTTCTGACAGGGAAGCAAAGGGAGGCCACAAGAGCGGTCAAGAGCCCCTCCCCGGCAGCACAGGCAGGTCAGTTTGGGCACCCAGAGCAACTGGTAGAGATGTAAATCACCACCGGGGGTGGGAGCTGGGCTGTTATGGGTGTGTGTGAGAGAGAGAGAGAGAGAGAGAGGCTGTCCCTCTCACTCGCTACTGCGGCACACTCGGCATGGAGAAGCAGGGTGTTTCTGAGGAGATAGGTGTGGGTCAGGCTCTGGCCCCTCAGGCAGAGCAGAATGTAGCAGCCTGCCTGCTTAGTGAATTGTTCTCATTGTCTTTGTGAATTCCCCCAGATGTATAAAGCAGGTGTAAAAAAAGTTTTAAGGCTACTTTACGTTGCCAGAGTGGTGTAAAGGACAGTATGGCCTTATAAATGCTTATGGTGTTTTTCTGATTAGTCTACATTTTTGGATTGAAGAATTTTCCTATCAAAATGTGCTCCATGAACAGTTTACTATGACCTTTCTGTAGACCAGGGGTCTCAAACTCAAATTATCACGAGGGCCGCATGAGAACTAGTGCATTGGCCCGAGGGCCGCATCACTGACCCTGCCCCCTCGCTGCCCCCGCCCCCACTCCACCCCTTCCATTAGGCCCTGCCCCTTATCCGCCTCCTCCCCTGTGCGCACGGCTTCCCGCTCCTCCCCACTCCCTCCCAGAAACCATGAAGCTCTTCCCATGCAGCCAGCGGAGGAGCTCTTCCCTGCGGCCCGCCGGGCTCCCCATGCCCCCCCCATTTTTATTTTTTTTAAACCCCCAGGCAGTTCCCACGGCCAGAACAGCTGTCTGACGGCGGGATCTGCCTGGGGATTAAAAAAAAATTTTTTTTAATGGGGGGGCGGGGGGCGCCCGGCGGACCGCAAGGAAGAGCTCGGCCCGTGGGCCACATGTTTGAGACCCCTGCTGTAGACGGTCGATAGCCAATATAATTTGTGAGTTTGATTCCCCAGTCTTCACTTGCTCTTCAGTTGCCTATGATGTAATACTGAGCATATGGCTGCATATATATGTTGACTAATAACTAGAAGAAAAGAATCAATACTAGCTATATTACTATTAGACATAGGGGGTTTAGGGATTTCCTCCAGTGCTCCCCACTCCTGTTCTCCATCCACTGTATTGTAGTTTAAATAAATTACCAAAATAACTAAAACTGGCATGATTATATTGTGATATTTTGACAAATAAAATATGCAGAATTTTGCACAATTTTAAAATATTGTGTGCAGAATTTTCAATTTTTGGTGCCGAATTTTTAATAGTTTGGCGCAGAATTCCCCCAGGGATAAGATATTGCACATTCCTTTCAGTCATGGTAAAAAATTGAGTTCAGCATGTAAAATAAGAAAACATTTCAAAGAGATGCACTATTAATTGATTTTAAATATACAGCATTTATCTTCTTTGGTTTACCAAATTTCAAACTTTGTGAACCAATAAAATGGAGGAGAGATAGATTAGTGAATAGTAGAAGAAGTTCAATTATATATATTAAAAAGTCTCTTTGGAATTCTATTCTGTTCACTAGGCCTGATTTTCATTTGACTTACATGGGTGTAAATCAGAAATATCTCTATTAAAGTAAATGGTGTTAACAATTATGAAACTGGTAAAGGATCAGAATCTAGGCCCGTTGTAGTACTCTTCTACACAGTAAATCCATGCAAATATAAGAAGACCAAAACCTCTAATTTATGTGCACATGCTATTTTAATAACCAGTGTAAACGTGGAATTCCACAAAACGAATATGCCATGAACAGTGATATTATTGCCATCTGGTCCTTTGTACTGCTCATTAAAATTACCTGGCTTTAGTACTTTTACTTGTACATCTCTCTCAAATAGTTCCTTATTATTCTGTAGGCATCACATAATGAATATAATTCCAGGTTACACAAAGCATTGTAATTCTTTTTAATATCTGACATAGGTCTATATCCTGCAAAGTGCTGAACAACTCATTATTTTACGTTACCTTGTGGAGGTACTAATTGTCTTTAACAAGAGTTGTTTAGTTCCACATTGTGCTTCTAGTGCTGTAGTACTTTTTTTTTTTTTTTGCGTCTAATGTTAGTGAGTAATCATCACTATTACGGCTAATGCCCCAGAAGGAAAAAGTGTGCCAAACTGGCTAAATTTGCAGTGTTTGTGGAAAGTGCTGTACTAAATTAGGATTCTAGCAGAAAATGTAAGTGCAATTTTTTCTAAAAAAATGTTCTTTTCTGTCTTTAATTTCTATGATTCTATAGTTTCCTTCCTCTTTCCTTTCTTAAAGGATGTTGGAATTTCCTTGCGCCCTAAGGTGGTGTAGTATTTAAAAAAAATCAGAACAAACCACATACATATGATTTTTACTTAGGCTATTAAGCTTGCTTTTTTTCCCCCCAGGATTCTGGGGTGTAATCTAACTAACCCTAGAATCATTTCATAATTTAAAGCACATACATTTTGCTTTAATCTGGAAACAACCTCTGATCTAACCCTTTGTGAACACTTAGAACTCATTTTAAAACTTTTCAGTTACAAAACCATGTATCCTGTTCCTATGCAAATGTCCTTTCACTAGTACTTAGCGATGCTGTTTCTTTTCTCCACATCAGTCTGTAACATTTCTGTATTTAATGTTGTATTGTTTTTGTTCTTCCTGGACAATCTTCCTTTCAATCTCTGTTTTGGCTAACAACCAGTTTTATTCCCCTTTCAGCTTTCTTTCATAACTTTCTTTATCCCTTTTTCATTTTGCATCATTACACATGCTTCACACAACTTCTTTTACTCCTATGACTTCCTTAGTTAGCTACATTGTTTTTTAACTTCTATTAATATTTTAAGTGTTACACTAATTCTGCCAGCTTGGGGTAGGTTTTCTTCTGTAGCCTTTCATTTCCTTTCTCAGTCAGTATCACACATTGTGTATTCCTGTTGACCCTTTTAACTCACCCTTAGTTTTTCAGTTTTCCTGTTACATTTGGTGATTTCATCTTTTCCTTTATTAGTATACATAATATTTACAACAGAAAATGGTTTATATTGCAATTTCCATTGGTTACTTCCTCCCCACTCCCCATTTTCTCCGTTGAGGATCCAGGGTGATTAAAATCAGACAAGTTATTGCTTCTATTCTAGTTTAGTCCTTTTAAATATGGTATCCCAGAAGCTGGCTCTATGTACCACATCTATAAATCACAATTTCCTTGAGTGTTCCCTTTGATGGTGTCCTCCAGTCTATGATTGGGTCATCAGTCCCCTCTATTACTTAATATTTGTTATACATTTTATTCTTCCTCCTTCATCACGTGCTTTTGTGGACCATAATTCCCCCCCAAAATAATGTATAATATAAATAGATTGTTAAAATAGCTACACTACTATGAAATTGATTCTTCAATCGGTGTACCTGTGTGTCTGAACTGTACTGTGTGTCTAATCTAAAGTGTGAGCTTGTTGGGACAGGGACTATATATTCCTTTATGTTTCTGTAAGGTTAAGCGTGCTGATGACATTCAGTAAATAATAATAAAAGGCTGAAGCTGAACCTGATCAAATATCTCATAAGCACATCATAAAAAATTGCAGCCAAATCTCCTGCTTTCAAAACTTTAAGGAATTCGCAAAACATTTTATTCTCAACTTATTCTCTCTCTCTCTCCTGTAGACTCCATTAACAAGAGATTTATACTTTATTGATCTTAAGGGCGCACTTTTCTCTCTGCCTCTGAACGCTCATTTTATGTTCATAACCTTACTATAATCCATATGAATTTATTATTAGCTGATGACATCAATTCTTCTAAAGGGCCCAGATGTTTATATAGGAGATCCCTGCTTTTTCTTATGTTCTCCTAAGACCAATACGCTTGTCTTGAGACTTTCACTAGAATCTACAGAGAAAAGAGAGCTGCAATCCTTGAAAGCATGAATGCAATACTTTATAAAAAGTAACTGGCATCTTTTAGATTAGCAACCTAGATTTAAATACATGCCTGAACAACAGTGAGTGGTGGGTTCCCCCACCCAAGAGATCTGTTAATGTAGCATTGACTGATTTATTGTTTTTGTGGTTTATCTTGAATTTCAGATTTGTCTCATTACAGAAGCCTCTCTGCAACATTTCAACCCTTTGACAAATTATACAAAAACACACACACTATTTAAAAAAAACCATGAAATTCAATCCCATACAACTCTACACAAGTACAGCCTGCTTTCTTGCCCCAATTCCTCCCTTCGGCACCGGCCTCCATTCTGCTTGAACATTTCATGTACCTTTCTCCACTGACTCCCAGGCTCCATGCAATCAGCGACCATGGTAATGGCACTTTAAGAGAAACAGGTTACTGTATTTACTGGTCACACGTGTACCCCTCACTAGAATTTTTTTAATGGTTATATTTATTGGGTTAAAATTAGGGTTTTACTAATCTTAGATAATCACAGAACTTGTTAGAAAAGGCCTGTTCATCATCTGGTCCATCCCTTCACCAATGCATGATTGCTCCCTAACATATTTTCTAATACTCTGTCCACTCCAGTTTTTCAAGTTTTACAACTTAACATTGACAGCGTCTCATTAAACCCTATAAATCAGGAAAGACCAGCATTCAGGTTGCCAATACAACCTTTATTCTGTTCCCTTGTGTGTATGCATTATCATTATAGGATAAAATTATCAGAAGTACCTACGTGACTTAGTAGCGTCTCTCCCAATGATATTCAAAGTGCCTTGAGTTTAGGCTGCTAAGCCACTTGGTCAATTTAGAAAATTTTACCCACTCTTTAATTATGCGATCTCATATGATTCTCCTCACAGTACCCTGTCTTATTTAGTGATAGGATAGACGGTGCTCAGGTAAAGCGGCAGATATTCACTATTTCATTTTACCCTTATCATTCGATGTTAGACCTCTACCTTATTTACTGCACACACTCCAAACACTACACTGACTATTGAATTATTCATTTCTTCATGATCTTTCCTAAGGAGCTCAGCTCTGCAATATTTGAGTGACTCTCTCTCAACTATTAATGAATTTATCTCCCCTGTGAGATAAGGGTATCATCATCCCCATTTGTGAAATGGAAAAAAGACAGAGACTTGTTTGGGCCACACATTAAATTGGTGACAGTCAGTGTTAGAACTTAGGACCTTCTAATTCTTAGCCCTATGCTCACGCCTGTAGACCACACTGCATTACTCTCAGAAGTGCAGAGCATCCACAGCTCTCATTTACTGCCATTGTGAGTGGTCAGCTCTTCAGAATATCAGGCCTCAGGGGTCTCCAATTAGTGGCCACCTGCCAACATTTTGGTTTAAGTGCCCTGATCAGCAACAGAGAGCAGAGACAGGGACAGAACTGAGTTCTCCTGTGTAGTATTCAACTGCCACAGGACCATTCTTTGAAATCCCTTGCTTTCGTCTCTACACTCCTTCTAACTTCTAGAGCAAATGAGGCAGGGATCCTACAAAGAGTATTATTCAATACACAACCTTGATTTATTCTTTTAACACCATCCATCGTAATACATACACTCTGTGGGACATAATTAAGGCGTCAAGGGCAATAAATTCTATTATTTCCTTACTTCCTATTGCTTGTCTGTGCAATCTAAATATTCTTATAATAAAGGATATTATATAAAAAAAAAAACCCTAAGAGAAATGATACAAAAATTCTATCATGTGCAACTATAACAAGCCCCCATCATGCAACATCAGCAGGATTTGAACCCTAAATATTTAGCAATGCAACACAGCTTGAGTTACAGGATTAACTACACTAGCTGGCAGCAGCAGAAGGACATTATCCCATTTGCGAGGAGTAAGAGCTGCTGAAGCCATATGCTGGGTCTGGAATTGGTCAGGGGGAGCCCAGCCCAGCTTTACATGAGATGGCATGCTCCCACCTTATGAGGTATCCCTGGGGTGGGAGGAAAGGTGGGCAGCTGGTTCAATGTGCTGGATCCAGGAGGTTGTCGGGGGAATCCAGCCCAGCTCTCTCCCTCCTGGAGCTACATGATCTGCTTCAGCAGCAACCATGCTATGTGCTTCCCAGGGTTCCCACTGCAATGCCATCTGCTGCTGCTTTAGAAACAACAAGGGCCTTAGAGCAGAATGTGCATATTGATTTACTTTGGCATGCTTCCAAAATATTGCCAACAAAGCAACTAGCAAAAAGGAAATGATGATTTTAACTGTTTAAATTTCAGCTAAACTTGAATGGAATTTTATGGGTCAAAGACAAGGCACTTCTTTAGCCCAATGCAGAGGTTAGAACTGTTCCCAAAAAACTGTCACAAGAATCTTTTATAGTGGAAAGTATTAGGGTAAATAAATATAGGTGTCACTACCAGCTCTCCCTATGATTAACCTAGGATGACTGTGAAGTTTAGACACACACAAAAAAAAATCAGAGATGGACTGGGGGCAACCATATATAACTATATTTTAAAGAAATTTCCTGCAGCATGAAATAATTCACTTTTTTCCCACAGAACCAAATCCAAAAATAAATTATTTTTCCAACCTATGAAGTAGTATGAAGACAACAATGTTACAGATCTCTTGATGGAACAATATATTACTGGATATTTTTCCAGCAGAAATAATAACCTGCAGCCATTGTAGCAATATCCCATTTACAAGGTGTTTTGAAGGAATTAAACAAACCCATGCCACAGCTATATAATTCTTGAATTGTGGAGCATTTACAACATTTTTATAGTTCAAAGATGTATGAAATTAGTACTAGATTTTTCTTCTCAGTTGCAATGCTCTCTCTGCAAGTTCATAAGCTAATTCATGTTTGGTCCTTTATTCCTTTTTTTTTTTAAGATGCACTAAAAGCTAAAAGTAAAGAACTGAAGTTCTTCAGAAAATACTGGAAAAACCATAGTGTTCAAAGCAATAATAAAAAAACCAAGGGACAATTTTTGAAGCTGCATTGCAGATAAAAAAAGCCAGTAATAGTCTTTCATGTTTTCAAATATTTGCAGCATTTTAAAAATAGTCCTATTAAACAAAAAATGTAAACTACTTGTAACAGATTCAAACTGCTGTTTTATGTTGGCTTGGAAGCTTTTTTTAATCTTATATTTTACTGGAAAAAAATTCAGAATGAGATAAGAATGTGTTTTGATTAAAGATCTAAATGTTTCATTGTAATACTTTAGCCCAGGGATCGACAACCTTTGGCACACAGCTGATTTGCTTACCTGCCGCGTCTACAGGTTCAGCCAATCGCAGCTCCCACTGGCCGCGGTTCACCATTCCAGGCCAATGGGAGCTGTGGGAAGCGGCGCGGGCCGAGGGATGCAGCCAGTGGGAGCTGCAATCAGCCGAACCTGCGGACACTGCGGGTAAACAAACTGGCGCGGCCCGCCAGGGGCTTACCTTGACAGGCCGCATGCCAAACGTTGCCGATCCCTGCTTTAGCCACAGAGAAGTCCACCTCTTCTAAAGGATTAAAAACCAAGAGTAATGTCATGATAGGTGTCGATTACAGATCACCTGACAAGAAAGAGATGGGTGAAGCTTTTTTTAAACAACTAACAAAATCATTCAAAACACAGGACTTGCTAGCAATGGGAGACTTCAACTACCCAGAAATGTGTTGGGAAAATAATACAGCAGAGCACAGACTATCCAACACTTTCTTGGAATGCATCACAGACAACTTTTTATTATAGCTGGCAGAAAAAGCGACTAGGGGAGAGGCTATTCTAAATTTCATTCTGACAAACAGGGAGGAACTAGTTGAGAATCTGAAGATGGAAGGCAGATAGGATGAAAGTGATCAGGACATGACACAGTTCATAATTCTAAGGAAAGGCAGGAGGGAAAACAGCAGAATAAAGACAATGGACTTTAAGAAGGCAGGCTTTAGCAAACTCAAACTCAAGTAAGATCCCTTGGGAAGCAAGTCTAAGGGAAATAAAGTTCAGGAGAATTGGCAGTTTTGTAAAGAAACATTCTTAAGCGCACAAGAGCAAATTATCCCAATGCGTAGGAAAGAGAGGAAATATGGTAAGAGTGTGGATTAACTAGGAGATTATCAATGAACTGAAACTCAAAAGAGAGTCATACAAGAAGTGGAAACTAGGTCAAATTACAAAGGATGAATACACAACAAAACAATACAAGCATGTAGGCACAAAATTAAAAATGCCAAGGCAAAAAAGATTAAATTAGCGAGGGACATAAAGGGTAATAACATTTTACAATGTGGACAGGGTAGGCCCATTACTCAACGAGAAGAGAAAGACAATAAAAAATGCAGCAATGGCCGAAGTGTTAAATGACTTTTTTGTTTCCGTTTTAACCAAAAAAGAAAGCAGTGACTGGACAACTAACATAGTGAATGTCAGTGTAAATGAGTAGGATCTAAGACTAAAATAGGAGAAGAACAAGTTAAGAATTATTTAGACAAGTTAAATGACTTCATGTCTGGAGGCCTGACAGAATACATCCCTAGAATACTTAAGGAGCTAGCTGAAGAGATCTCTGAGCCATTAGCAATTATCTTTGAGTACTCATGGAGGATGGGAGAGATCCCAGAGGACAGGAAAAGGGTAAATATAGAACATATCTATAAAAAAGGGAACAAGCACAATTCAGGAAACTAGAGACCAATCAGCTTAACTTTGGTATTCGGAAAGATAATGACGCAAATAATCAATTAATTTGTAAGCACCTAAAAGAAAATAAGGTGATAAGTAACAGTCAATATAGCTTTATCAAGAACAAATCATGTCAAATCAACCTAGTATTCTCCTTTGACAGGTTAACAAGCCTTGTGGATTGGGGGAAGCAGATGATGTGGTGTATCTTGACGTTAGGAAGGCATTTGATACTGTCGCACATGACCGTCCCATGACTACAGAAATATAGCCTAATTGAACCTGCTATAACATAGATGCACAACTGGTGGAAAAGAGTACTCAGAGTAGTTATCAATGGTTCACAATCAAGCTGGAAGGGCATAATAAGTGGGGTTCTGCAAGGATCTATCCTGGGTCCATTTCTATTCAATATCTTCATAAATGACTCGATAATGGCATAGAGTATACACTTACAAAGATTGCAGATGATACCAAGCTGGGAGAGGTTGCAATCGCTTTGGAGAACAAAATAAGAATTCAAAATGATCTTGACAAACTGGAGAAATAGTCTGAAATAAATAGGATGATATTCAATAGGGACAAATGAAAAGTACTACCCTGAGGAAGGAATAATCAGTTGCACAAATACAAAATGGGGAATGACTGACTAGGAAGGAGTACTGCAAAAGAGGATATGGAAGTTACAGTGGATCACAAACTAAATATGAATCGACAATCTAATACTGTTGCAAAAAAAGCAAACATCATTCTGGGATGTATTAGTAGGAGAGTCATAAGCAAGACACGAGAAGTAATTCTTCCACTGACCTCAGCACTGATAGGGCCTCAGCTGGAGTACTGTGTCCAGTTCTGAGCACCACACTTTAGAAAAGATTAGGACAAATTGGAGAAAGTCCAGGGGAGAGCAACAAAAATGATTAGAGGTCTAGAAAACATTACCTCTGAGGAAAGATTGGAAAAAAATGGGTTTATTTAGTCTGAAGAAGAGAATACTGAGAGGGGGACATGAAAAGAGTCAACTATATAATAAATAGTTATAAAGAGAAGGATGACAAATTATTCTCCTTAATCACTGAGGGCAGGACAAGAAGTAATGGGCTTAAATTGGAGCAAGGAAGATTTAGGTTAGACATTATGTCTAACTGTAAGGGTAGTTAAGCACTGGAAAAAATCCTACGGAAGCTGTGCAAATCTCCATCACTGGAGGCTTTTAAGAACAGATTAGACCAACACCTGTTACAGATGGCCTAGATAACATTCAGTCCTGGGTCAGTGCAGGGGACTGGATTATAAATAAATAAACAAACAAACAAACAAACAGAGATATGCCTATCTCATAGAACTGGAAGGACCTTGAAAGGTCATTGAGTCCAGTCCCCTACCTTCACTAGCAGGACCAAGTACTGTCCCCTGACAGATTTTTGCCCCAGATACTTAAATGGCCCCCTCAAGGATTGAACTCACAATCCTGGGTTTAGCAGGCCAATGCTCAAACCACTGAGCTATCCCTCCCCCCAGACTAGATGACCTACTGAGGTCTCTAAGTCCTACGTGTCTATGATAATATGATTCTCCATACACTGGCAGAACATTTTGTCTTTACACCTTATAGGAACCAAGATGCAAAATTTATGTATGATTTGTTTTTGTTTCTTAAATGAAAACCATTCTATTCCCCCCCCCCCCACCGCCCCCCCCCCCCCACACACACACACAGATATCTTTGAAGAATATGCTGTAGGTGTTTGGTTCACTCTTTGATTGCTTGCCTCATCCTGACATTTGTCAAGGTCTCCTCTTCAAAGAGCACTAAAGCAACACATGTTCTTTGTCCCAGACATCTTAGATTAAAATGCTGCTCATTTTAAAGTAAACAATGGCTCCAAGTTCTTTATAACTCTCTCAAGGCTACAGCAGTTTATACTGTGGCTTAAAAAATGCTAAAGTGAATTTTAAAATAACCCCACAAGTGACTACCAGAGTTTTATAGCTTCAATATTGTGCTACACTTGAACTCACAAGAGCTTAAGGAATTTTTCAGAATGACTCCCAAGCTCTGACAGAGTTAGCTGTCGGGCTGAAAAAAGACTCTGTGGGTAAACCTGCATAACAATTATCTTCCTATATATGAATTTCAATTTTTTCCCCTAGCTTACAATTTAAATATCTCTAGTGGAAAAGTCTCAACTGTGTAGAACATTTCATTGCCTTTTATTTTCTGTTAGTTGCCCTTACTGACTTCTTCCTGGTTTAGTTTCATGTACTTCTATTCCTTGTTATGATGTTCTCAATCAAAAACCACTACACAGCTTAAATGAATTTGTCTTGCTAGGGTACCTTTGGCAAAGCCAATGCATTCCAGTGGAGCCAATGCATTCTGGGGCTATTCTAACTTATGGCAAACTCCTTACAGCTGCCAATGGGCAGCTTCAAAACCCAACACAGCTCCAAAATCCAGAACAGCCGTAGCATAAAGAGCTACAGCCACTTCTCCTTCCATGGAATACTCCTATACTATGGGTTCCACATTGGGAAAGCACAGAACCATTTATGTTAACCTTACACTGCTCCTGCACCAAAGGAATATCCATGGAGACAAAAACAGCCTCTTTAAGGCCCCTGTACATCGCCAGAATAGCTTTCATGGACCAGAATCTGGCCCTTAACAATTGTGTACCTGGCCACTCCCATCATTCTCACCTTTTTTTCCTCCTTTTAAATTTTTTCTTTAGCACAGTTCGCCTTGCCCTCCCCTCCCCTTCACTCACTCCATGCTTTTTTCTTTTTGCGCTGTTAGTGGTGGTGGAGAGGGAAAGCAAAGGGAGGAAAGAGAAACATTAAAACATTGCTACACCTTTTTAAACATGGCTGCAGCCACTCATGAATTTCATGGCATTTCTTGCAGCTGCTGACCGGGAGTTCTCTAACAAGTCTTGATCAGACACAACTGAAGAACCCCACACTAACCCACATACCCCTAAGCAAACCACCATTTGGAAACCTGCATTTACAAAGCCATTGTGGTACTACTTTTATTATATAAAGTGCACTGCACTGTGTTTTGTTCCTTTAGGAAAAGACAACAGCAATCTCAACAAGACAGCACTGTGCTGCAATTTATTTTTCCCCATTTGGGGGATTCCTTCTCACAATGGAGAGCAATAGCTTTAACTCTTTGACTACAAAGTCATATTCTAAAGATGGCAGGAGTCCTGAAATAAGTTTCTCAAGGGGTCAGAAAAAAACGTATGGTCGCTTCCTCCTACATAAATACAAAAAATATAGAGGACTGTTTCCATTAAACTGCTTTTGTTCTTATATTGTTTCTGTATTGCCCTTGTAGTAACAAAAGGTTTCAGAATGTATTCTTAGTAACACTATCTGTCTCATTAGGCAAAAGAGAAAAAAATAGCATGTTTTCTTTTCCTTGAAGTCTCTTTCTATTAGTGTCTTGGCAGGCCATTCTTAGGCCAGGTCTACACTAGGACTTTATGTCGAATTTATCAGCGTTAACTCGATTTAATCCCTCACCCGTCCACACTAGGAAGCAGTTTATTTCGACATTAAGGGCTCCTTGAATCGATTTCGGTACTCCACCCTGACGAGGGGAGTAGCGCCAAAATCGAAATGGGCATGTCGAATGCGAGGTACTGTGGACGGAATTCGACGCTAATAGCTCCGGGAGCTACCCCACAGTGCACCACTCGGTGGACGCTCAGGGCAGTATTGTGTACTCGGATGCTCTGACCTGCCACTCAGAGAAATCCCCGCGAAAATTTGAATACTTTTTCCTCTGTGGCCATTTTGAATCACATTGCCTCTTTGGACATAGTGGCGAGCTCAGCAGCACTGGCAATGATGCAGAGCTCTACAGCGGTGGTTTCGATGCCATCACTGAATAGAAAGAGAGCTCCAACATGGAGTGATCGTGAGGTTTTGGATCTCATCGCTGTGTGGGGCGATGAATCCATCCTAGCCGAGCTCCGTTCAAAAAGACGGAATGCAAAAATTTACGAGAAGATTTCCCAGGCTATGACGGAGAGAGGGTACAGCCGGGATGCTACGCAGTGCCGCGTCAAAATCAAGGAGCTACGTCAGGCGTACCAAAAGACCAAAGAGTCCAACGGACGCTCCGGCTCAGCGCCTCAGACTTGCCGTTTTTACGAGGCACTGCACGCCATGCTCGGTGGTGCGGCAACAACTACCCCACCAGTGTCCGTGGACACCGATGATGGGGTCCATTCTACGGACACATCGGAGGAGGTTTTCGCTGACGGCGAAGAAGAGGAAGGAGGGCAGGGGGACGAGGCAATCGAAAGCGGTCACCCTGGAGATTTCCCCGACAGCCAGGAACTATTCCTGACCCTGACTGCGCTGCCCTTCGAACACTCCCAAGGCAGCATTCCTGATCAGGAATCAGGAGAGGGATCATCAGGTCAGTGTTTTAGACATTTATTTTCAATACAATACTTATGGTGTGTTAACGCTCTGTAACTGTGGCTTCATTGGCCTTATGCGCTTCACCTTGGAGTCGCTTTCCCGTGCAACTATTCGAAAAGTCTGTCAATATGTATGGGGATAGAGGTGTAATCACCAGCAGAGATCTCAGAGAAGCTGTCTTGAAGGTACAGCGATAGCTTGTCTAGCACGTTCACTGGGAGAGCTGCCTTATTGTCTCCTCCATGGTAGGATACTTTCCCGCGCCATGCGAGCAGCAGGTACTCTGGTATCATTGCCTTGCATAGCATGGCAGCATACGGCCCCGGGGTTTGCTTGCATTGACTCAGCATGCACATTTTCTCTGTCTCCGTAATCCTCATCAGAGTGATATCAGTCATGGGGTCCTGGTTCGAATGAGTAGTATAATTAGTATACTGCATGCTTCCTTTTCCCCTTACAGACAGACACCCGGCAGTTTACGTTACCGCGTGGTGGTAGGGGCTCGGGAGCAAAACCAGTAGTGCATATCGGTGCGCGGGAAGTGACAGTCCCGGGGACCGGCAACGCTAAACCGGGGATAGGATAGGCGAGCCGTTCATGCTGAGCGGTTCGCGGGCATTTTACATTGCCTAGAGCGGCCACGCGGAGGGGGGGGAGGGTAGGCGAGCTGTTAACGCAGAGCGGTTCGCGGCCATTTTTGGGTCCCTGGAGCGGCCACGCTGAGGGGGGGGAAGGGTAGGCGAGCCGCTCACGCTGAGCGGTTCGCGGGCATTTTTGGTTCCCTGGAGCGGCCACGCTGAGGGGGGGGAATGGTAGGCGAGCTGTTCACGCAGAGCGGTTCGCGGCCATTTTTTGGTCCCTGGAGCGGCCACGCTGAGGGGGGGGAAGGGTAGGCGAGCCGCTCACGCTGAGCGGTTCGCGGGCATTTTTGGTTCCCTGGAGCGGCCACGCTGAGGGGGGGGAAGGGTAGGCGAGCTGTTCACGCAGAGCGGTTCGCGGGCATTTTTGGTTCCCTGTAGCGGCCACGCTGAGTGGGGGGAAGGGTAGGCGAGCTGTTCACGCTGAGCGGTTCGCGCGCATTTTTGGTTCCCTGCAGCGGCAACGCGGACGGGGTGGGGGGGGTTTAGGACAGCCGCCGTAGATTACCGGTTTGGCCAGCAGCAGCTACTGACCGCCGCCAGGAACACTGAGGGAGACATGGGATTAGAGCAGTGCTGTGAAGCAATCTCACAGCAGTCGTAAGTAAGCAGCTTACCATGGTTTTCAGAGAGGTGATTTTCTGTGTACGGAAAGGCCTCTGGGATCCGTATACCGGGACCCTAGGCACTCACTCAGCCTTAAGGCATATTATTTGACCTTGTAGTACGTGTACATGTGATAGGCACTGTCTTTGGTCCTATTCACGGTGAAAGAGTATGGTCATTGTTCTTGAAAAAGTATCTGTCTGAGGAATTCACTCCCTTTCATTTATCCCACAGCTGTGAGTGTCTCCCACCCAACCCGTGCTTCTCCCACCCATGGCCTAGTCCAGATAAGGCGGCGCAAAAAGAGAACCAGGGACGACATGTTCTCGGAATTAGTGATGCTGTCACAGAGGGAGGCGGCACAGCGCAGAGAGGACTTCGCACGGTACGAGCGAGCAGCCAGGGAACGGGAGCAGAGGGCTGAAGCGCGCGAGGACAGGTGGCGGCAGGAGGATCAGCAGGCGACCCAAACAATGCTGGGAATAATGAGGGAGCAAACAGACACGCTCCGGCGCCTAGTGGATATTCTCCAGGACAGGAGACATGAGGAAAGAGCGCCTCTGTATGTTCTTTCAAGCCGCCCTCCCCCGCCACCAAGTCCAGTGGCTTCCTCCCCAAAAGTCACTAGGACAAGGGGAGCCAGGGTGCGTGGAAATACTCAATCCACCCCTGCAGACCGCTGCAACAGCAGAAGGCTGTCATTCCCAAAACCATAGACTTTTCCCTCCTCTCCATCCAGCAGCACCACTGAGCACCTCCCTTCCCAGGTTCCATGTGAAGTTACTGTTTTGTTGAATAAATCTTGTTTTTTGGTTCACCAATGTTTCCCTGAGTGTTTTAAACGGGACAGTTTGTATCTCTGGGTAGTGGTTAACATGGTTTTTAAGTGCAGAGAATGGGAGCACAAACGAGGGTGCAGACAGGTTAACTGCTGAAGTGACAAGCACAGTACACATTGCATGCATTAAGCACACCTTTCCTTCGTTGTGCTGGTTTGTACGTTCTAAACGTAGGGTTGGGGGTTGGGTGGTGCACTGTATGTTTGGGGAGGGTGGTCGCTGATCTTTTGCGGCTGACAGTAGCCTGCTGGATAGATCAATGCACTGTGTGATCCGTTGGCGATACTCAATACGTACAAGGCACATAGACACCACCACACACACATGGGATTAGAAGAGGTTGATGGTCCCTTTAAGCAAGCGGAACACCTCTTGGCACTGCGCTTTGGGCAGGATCAACAGCTTCCCCTTTGATGGGAAGTGTCCCCCAACCAAACCTCCCCCCAACCGCCGTATGCCTACACGGTGATAATCATTACCCAAGAAGAAGTACAGGAACACGTTCAAACAAAAAATTGTTTCCTTTACTGTGACTTTACAGCGTTTATCCAAGGAGGGGGAAGGCGGTTGGTAATGGGAGGATGGGCAACGGGACATGTGTAAAGGGACAGGGGTAGGTCCAGTATCTGTTTACGGAAGTGTAGCAGTCAATGGTTAACCCGCTCTGTCTGGAAGCGAGCTTTCAAAGCTTCACGGATGCGGACCGCCTCCCGCTGTGATCTTCGAATGGCTCTGGTGTCTGGCTGAGCGTAATCTGCTGCTAGTCGATTTGCCTCAACCTCCCAGCCCTGCATAAATGTCTCCCCCTTGATCTCACACAGATTGTGGAGCACACAGCACGCCGCAATCACAATGGGGATATTTTTAGGGCTGAGGTCGGAGCGAGTAAGTAAGCTTCGCCATCTTGCCTTGAGACGGCCAAAGGCACACTCCACCACCATTCTGCACTTGCTCAGGCGGTAATTAAAGAGTTCCTTTTCAGTGTCCAGGGCTCCCGTGTATGGCTTCATGAGCCATGGCATTAGCGGGTAGGCAGGGTCCCCCAGGATCACTGTTGGCATCTCCACCTCCCCAACAGTGATTTTGTGATCGGGGAAATAAACCCCCTGTTGCAGGCGTCTAAACAGACCAGAGTTTTTGAAAACACGAGCATCATGAACCTTTCCTGGCCACCCAACATTGATGTTTGTAAAACGTCCTTTGTGGTCCACTAGTGCTTGCAGAACCATAGAAAAATAGCCCTTCCGGTTAATATACTGGCCGCCCTGGTGCTCCGGTCCCATGATAGGGATGTGTGTCCCATCTATGGCCCCACCGCAGTTTGGGAATCCCATTGCAGCGAAGCCATCTATGATCGCCTGCACGTCTCCCAGGGTCACTACTTTGTGGAGCAGCAGGTCAACGATTGCACGAGCTACCTGCATCACAGCAACCCCCACGGTAGACTTGCCCACTCCAAATTGGTTCGCTACTGACCGGTAGCTGTCAGGGGTTGCAAGCTTCCAGAGGGCTATGGCCACTCGCTTCTGGATAGTGAGGGCAGCTCGCATCCGGGTGTCCTGGCGCTTCAGGGCAGGGGACAGCAACTCACAAAGTTCCATAAAAGTGCACTTACGCATCCGAAAGTTTCGCAGCCACTGGGACTCATCCCATACCTGCATCACTATGCGGTCCCACCAGTCAGTGCTTGTTTCCCTTGCCCAGCATCGCCGTTCCACGGGATCAACATGACCCATTGCCACCATGATCTCTAGGGTCCGGGGTCCAGCGCTTTGCAAGAGATCAATGCCCCTTTCAAAGTTTAAGTACTCCCGGAGATTACGTTGTCTCCTCTCCCGATTTCTCTGCAACAGAGTCTGGAAAAGGTGCGCTATAAGGCGCGAGTTGTTGGCTACGGACAGAACATCTGCGATAATCGCGGAGGGCTCCATGCTCACTGTCCAGTGGCGTCCGAGCTATCAGCCACAGGAAAAGGGCGCGAATTCATTCCCCGCCGGCGCTTTCACGTAGGGAAGGCGGAAATGTGGGTCGAGTGACGAAATGTACGTATACCGACCCTTGACACAATTTCGTTCCCACAAGGCACTGGGGGCTGCACCCAGAATTCCAGTGGGCAGGCGGGACTGCGGGAACTGTGGGATAGCTACCCACAGTGCACCGCTTGCAATGTCGACGCTTGCCCCCCTACTGTGGACTCGGACATTCGAATAAACATCCCTGGTGTGGATTCGAACAATCGACATTGAAATATCGGGTTCACAAGTTCGGTTTCACAGAAATCGAACTAGTACCGTAGTGTAGACATACCCTTAGAAAGATATGTTATTTCATTAGTAGTGATTTTCCACAATCATACCACTTCAGCAAGATTTGCTCAGGGGCTGTACACTATGCTACATTGGTGGTGTTCTTTGTACTGTAAGAGAGATCATTTTTCATGTATTTTACCACTGGAAAAGGTTGCTTGTCATTGCTGCTGTTAAACTTAGGTAAGTGTTAATGAAAGTCAAGTGGCACAAACTTAGATGCCACTATAACTGTAGATTACAAGTTCTTGACTGCTATAAATCACAGGAAACAAAATGGATGAAAACTGCTGGGCTTGCAACTGATTGAGGTGATCACCTATACCACCTTCTTTCTCAAGCATGACTGTAAAGGGTGCCACAGCATTGTTAACATTGACACCTATTCAGTGTCAAATGCACACAGTATTGATAAGATTTGACAGCATATACCATATACTCAGTGCCTCAAGCAGGACAGATGTTAACAAGATGAGAGACAACATTCCATTTGTAATCTTTCAAGAATATGTATTAATTCTTCAGGAAACCTGGTTTGGTGAGTCTGAAAAGTCCCATGTTGATAAAAACTCAAAGTTCTCATCAGGAGCAACTGCCAAGAAAGTAGGCCTAGTGATTTTGTAAAATGGCCAGAAAAAGTACAGAGCAGTCAGAATTCTTTTGAGGATTCAGAAACATACAATTACCCTGCATGCTGTTTTAGGTGTGAATTTTTTAATCTCTGGGAAGATAACCCTTTCACTTACAATTCTGCATTGAAATGGACAGTGATTTGTCTAAAGCACATAAAGAAAAAAGAATTAGTGACAAAGGAATAGCACAAATTGTCATTTCACAAATGTAACGATAAACTGCAGGTTATGTGGACATTCTAGATTAATTATTCTAACCAGTCTTAATGCACTTTGGCTCATACATAATATCCAATTAGTCTATAATAGCCCTGGTAATATAGATCAATGACTTGTACTTTAGGCTCACAATACAAACATAGCGAGGTTAAAAATAGCATTCCTTGCTAAGCTCCCCATTTTCAATTGTTAATATCTTTCTAAAAATAATACTTTGGAGATTGAAATTTCACATTTGGTCTTACCTTAAAGGTGAATTCTTTCAAGAAGTGAACAAAAAACAAATCTATTCAGCTATTTCTGAGGAAATCAAGTGAGAAAGAACACTTTAGTTCTGCTCAAATTCCTCAAACACAGTTGATTTTAGAAATTTCTTAGCATATGGCTAGTCATCACTCAGGCATAGTTGCTTTGCTAAATTTGAAAGAACGAGTAAAATTTAAAATAAAAGAAAATTTGATGGCAAACACTCCCCAATTTTCTATAATATGTTTGAAATTAACCATCCTCTCACTGATGTGGACACAGAAACAATGACACATAGCCATAGTACGGTTAAATGGACAAATCACAACTTTGAGATTTTTAACCAACGAGGAACCCTTCCCCCTCAAACCATTCTGCAGGACTGGTGCATTGTGGAATTCAACTGGGCACCAATGGCTCCAGTTTCTACAAATATGAGGGTGGGTATGAGGGATATATACCTTTACACCCCCAGGCCTACCTAGGGACCCATCTAGAAGCCAGAATTCCAACCCATTCCCCTCCTCCATACAGGAGTTAGGAAATGTGAGATGAGGGCAGCCACACTGTATGAAACATGAGGGCATATCCCCTCACCGGCTAATGCCCAAGCAGCTCACTGGGTTACAGGGACCTCACCTCAGACCCTTTCTGAACCCACCAAAGTTGTGACAAATGTAATTTAAATCCCAAAACTGGAACTCAAAGATGTCTGACAGAAGGTGAAAAAACCCACACAGCAGTTTGCCAGTTTTGCCATATGGGGAAAAAAATCCTTCCAGACCTCCATACAAAAGATTGATGAGATCAGCCTAGTCCCCAGTGTCACAGGAGTCCATAATACTAGGTGAGGTGGGAAAAAAGTAGGGCAACTTGGCTCAACAGCAAATGGTAGCCATCCCATCCCAGCCCTCTTACTCCAGGAGGCGAGAATCAAGTAGCTGCCCCACCTCAATGTCACATGCCAATGGCAGCAGGAGTGAATGTGACAAGGTCCAATGCCCAGAGGCAGTGTGAGATGGCCTGCACCCCCTCTGCACAATAAAGAGAAAGAGGGGAAGGTAAAGGAAAGCAGCATACACATACACCCATGCTGCACTTCATTGGGAGAGGGAGCCGGAGACAGGTGTGTGGCACTGCCCTATCTGCTCCTGACTGAGATCCCCCAAGGAGAGGGGTGTCTCCTGCTCCTGCCCTCAATCAGCAAGTTGTGGAAACTATCCTAGATTCCACATCCCATTAATAAACTTGAGACCCACTCAACTTCTCTTTTCATGTGAAGAGATTACTTATTGAATTAAATGAATATTATGTCACGTACCCTAGGTGAGTAAAAGCACTGGAGAATTCCAGAGGGAGACCACCAATTCAGGCACTACATTCCAGAACTGATTGGTAAACTAGGAGTTCAGAGAAGATTACTTTGCTGGAAGAGTTAATTTAAGAGGACATATTAAATGGACTAAATATGTTTAGTTTGGTAAAATGATAGTTGAGGAAAAGTGACTTATTCCTTATGATGAGTGACTTTCAAGCTAAAATAGGATGTGACGACCAAGAAATGGAAAAATCAATGATGAAGGATAGGTTGGGAATCATTAACCAAAATGATGAGAGACTCATTGGACTATACTTGGCATCCAATCTAGTTCTTCCAAGCCCTTGATTCCCTCACAAAGACGTACATAAAAAAACATGGCCTTTGCCAGATGGCAAAATGAAAAACTACATTAACTACATCTGCATTAGCTTGAGATTCAGGTTATCTGTCCAAGAGGCAAACAGCAAATGTCAGCAGAAATCACAATCTTTTCATTGCTAAACCTGAAACTAAAATTGAGAAAGATCTTTAAACAGAAAGTGGTAAAGAACAGCACCAGTACAAAACTGGATACAAAAGAGTAGTCCAAGAAATAGCAACCTGAAGTAAAGAACAGGTTTGAGGCAGTGCCACAGGAAAAGGAAGGTGAGACACACACTGGGACTGAAGAAAAATGGGCAGTGTTCATTGGCCTGGGCATGTGATTCAAGCTGCAGCAGTCACAGTTGGATTCCAACATCAAGCAAGAATTGGATAAGTCAAAAGATGTGGCGTTTCATTGAGGACAGAAAAATACTGAAAGGAAAACTCCTGAATGCTAAGACCAGCAACATACTGGAAAAAGCAAAGGAAAAGTCCAAGAAAGCAGAAAAGGCAATGAAAAGCAATTCACAGAAAGAGAAACAGAGATATATTGAAGACCTAGCAACTGAAGCTGCTGCTATGCTAGGAAACCACAAAGCCATTTACCATGTGATTAAAATCCAGTGTGTACATTTTAAAACAGGAAATAGGCCAATAAAAATGCTTACAACTGGGGTAGAACAGAACAACAGATGGGCAGACCATTTCAAAGTCATCCTCAACAGACCCAGACCCATTTCAGATGAAACATGTGAACCTGATCAACTTGACATTAACATCTGTCCAATAGAGATGTCAGAAGTACAGGCTGCAATCAAGTAACAGTAAAACAAAAAAGGGGCAGGAGATGACCAAATCACAGCAGAAATGCTACACACACATGACACCAGCATCCTCACAAAATTGACTGAGTTGTTTTATGAAGTTTGGGAAAACAGATCCCTCTTGACCAGTGGGAACATGGAATTATTGTCAGAAAACCCCAAAAGGGCGATCTTACTGACAGTAATAACTGGAGAGAGGTTATATTACTTTTTGTTGTAGGGAAAGCCTTCCGCAGTGAGACACTACACCAAATAAAAGAGACAGTGGATGCAAAGCTTAGAGAAGAACAGGCTGAACTCAGGCCCAAGAGATCTTGTGTAGATCAGATATTCACATTAAGGACCATTATAGAAGAATGTATATAATGGAAAGCTCCCCTCACCATCAAGTGTATTGATTTTTCAAAAGGCATTTGACAGCCTGCACAGACATACATTATGGAATATTCTTCAGCTCTAGGAATCCCAGTTAAAGTCATCAACATCATCAAGGTCATGCACAGAGATGCAAAGTGCTCCATAAGCTCCAGAGTAGCTCAATATAGACAATATAGAGACTGACATGAAACAGGGCTGCATTTTATCTCGGCTTTTGTTTAGCATGCTACAGACTGGACAATGAAGAAGTGTATTAGTAACACAAACACTGGCATAGCATGAGTTGATGGTAAATGCCAAAAAGATCTAGACTTTGCTGATAACATGCTACTTAGCGACACACCTGAAAAGTTACAAACAAAGACAGAAAACATGGCAAAAACAGTAGGCTAAGCAGGGTTCAAAAATTAGGTATGCTAAAACAAACATTCTTGAAGCCCAGAGGTCAAGCAGTACAGTATTACATTAGAAGGAAAAATATCAAGAAAATAGAACAGTTCACCTACCTAGGCAGCAACACATTGGCCAACATAGACCTCAAGAAGGAAGGGATATCAAGGATAGGAAAGGCATCCACAGCACTTACTAAACTTAACAACATATAAATGACTGATGCCCTAGAAGATCACATATGCACAGTCAGCATGGGGGGGTGGGGTGTGAACAATCTCAAATCTTTGGTTCGTTGATGACATTGATAGCCTGGCAGGCAGCGAAAATGAACTTGCCAATCTTGTGAAATGATTGGATGAAACCTCCACAAAATATGGCATGGAAATCAGTGCAAAGAAAACCAAGCTGATGCAAACAAACGTGATGGGGTCAGTTCACATATCACTGTCAGTGGACAAGAGCTGGAGACCGTGAAACAGTTCAAGTATTTGGGGGCAATCAACACTGATGAAGGACCCAAGGCAGAAATTTGGGCAAGAACCTTACGGCAGAACTTGAATGGAAAATACAGGTAGTAGAGATGAGATACTTCCCTAAAATCCTAGGCATCTCCTACTTCAACCACGTCACTAATGAAGAGGTCCACAACATCATCACCCAATGCTCTGGGTCATATGAAGACCTCCTGATGACCGTGAAGAAACGCAAGCTGAAGTGGTACGGCCATGTGACAAGATCATCTGGCCTATCCAAGATCATCCTCCAAAGGGACAGTACAGAGGAAGAGAAGAAAAGGTAGACAGAAGAAGAGATGGACTGACAACATAAAAGAGTGGACAGGAATAGACTTTGCGGAGACTCAAGCACTGACACAAGATTGTCAGGGGTGGAGACACTTGGTTGATTGCTCATCAATTACAGTGCCCCAATGACCAATGCGGTTATGGGAGTGATGATGATGATGATGAATAACATATACAAATCAAAGCTGTACAACACTAGAACAAAATTGAGACTTTTCAATTCAAATGTAATCTTAGTGCTATTATATGGCTGCAAGAGCTAGAGAGCTACCAAAATGTTACACAGAAAACTAGACAGTTTCAAATATAAGTGCCTATGAAAGATTCTGGGCACTGTTTGGAAAGACCTTATTTCCAGCTAAGAGATCCTAGAAATCACCACCCAACAGCTCATTTCTACTAGAATCAGAAAGCAGCCCTGGATGTATTTTGGGCATGGCCAAACACGGATGCCAACACACAGGTTCTCACATGAAGCTGTCAAGCAGAAACCAATTGGTGTAAGGAAATAAGGGCATCCAAGAGAAACCTTAAGAAGAATCCTCAGATGGGAGGGCAAAACAGTCAATCTCAACATGACAGAGCAGATGGAAGCAGCAGAGAATGACAGAGAACAACAAAAGAGACGAGTCTCCACCCTGTGCATCAACATTGACATGGGAAGGATGTATGTAGCTATATACATGTAACAAATAACTGTATGATATTGTAAAAAAACAAAGGAGAGAGATAATGTTCCAAAAGGCTGAAAGTAGTCATGGAAAAACTGGAATAAATACCAGTAAAAGTGGCAAGATCTAGTACTGTGCAACATTCTCACATGAGAAGTGATAAAAGCTGCATCACAGAACAAGTTATTGATTACATTGCAGGGAACACTCCTGCTCTGGCAGAGCAATGAATGAGATGACTTGTAAGTCTTATCCTTATCTAACTTCTATGATTTTATTACTTACTTCATATTGATTTCTTTAAACCAAAATAAATGCACAAATTTAGAGGTTTTTTTTTTTAACCAAAACTATGTTAATGAAACATTAAGGGTGTAAATGTAAACACACCAATAAGAAGAAACAAAAACTTACGCTTCCACTACTAATGCAGCTATGCAGCACATACATATTCAGTCATACATTTAACATACAACCAGTAAGTTAAAATATTAAAGTGTATGTCATGTGTGCAATGGTGCAGAGTTAACATTTCTATGGGAACCTTAACTTTTGAGTTACTGGCATACTAAAGGTGTTTCAATTTACTACCTTAATGCTGTATTAACATTTTTTCCCCACTGAATATGAAAATGCACAGTGAAAGTTCACTTCAAAATTCTGCTGTGCAGCATTCCAAAGATGAGATGACTAAGCTAGTGAAAAAGCTGGTAACCACTTAGATACACCAGTTCAGTCAAAATATTTTGCTATTAAAAATTGAATGGCTATTTCTTTATGTTTCCATCAGAGTATACAATGATTTCATAAGGTAAAACATGAAAGCACAAATACTTTATGAGATAAAAAGTCATTCTCCAATCAGGCTGCTTCTTTACATTTTCTAATTACATTTAGAAGATAGAATATTGTCAATATTGTGCCATGAAATAGAAAGAATTGTTCCCAAAATGTAGTTTGGCTTTTTCAGAATGTTATCAGTAGCGCTGAAGTGTTAGTGTTGACCTAGCATTTTCTTCAAACAATATACAGATAGTGAACCCACTACACTTGTATTTTCTACCAACTTGTTCTCTGCCTCTCCTAATTTTATTGTGAGATCTTGAAACTAAGGGCTGGTCTACACTAACCCCCCAATTCGAACTAAGATACGCAACTTCAGCTACGTGAATAACGTAGCTGAAGTCGAACTATCTTAGTTTCATGAAAAGGTACTTACTCGGGGTCCACACGCGGCGCGCAGGCTCCCCCGTCGACTCCGCCTACTCCGTTCGTCGAGCTGGATTACCAGCGTCGACGGGGGAGCACTTCCTGGTTCGATTTATCGCGTCTAGACAAGACGCGATAAATTGAACCCAGAACATCGATCCGACGCCTCCGACGCGACGGGTAAGTGTAGACCTACCCTAAGAAACAATCTAATTTGGGCTTGTTTAAAAATGTGCAAAAAACCCCAATTAATACTTGCTTCTCTACGCACAAAGAACCCAATTATGCCTTACAAGAGGCACAGAGGAATAATTTCCAGGTGCCGCTCCCATTCACATCACTCTAGTCTAGTACTATTGAGAGACCGAACGTTTTGTACTCACCAGTTTTGAGGTCAACTGCAGTTAAAGATCACGTCATTAAGGGTAGAATGGAGTCCTACAATATTTTGACAGCTTGTCCCTTGCCCCTTTCCTAATAATCTTGAGGGAAACCTTTGAGTTTCACAAGGACTGACCAAGTTTTTACCAGAGTATCATTAAAATACCTTAGCCTTCTTGATTCCTCTCTTTTGGCCTACTTTTGTACAATGTCAGACAAATTCTACAAACACTTTTCTAAGATGGCATTTATTTTACATTCTTGTCTCCTACTTAGTATCCAGTATTCCAAACTGCAACAGATTTCAGAAACAGACAGTTATTACAGACAGACACACAATGTAATGGTATAATAACATGTACTTTTAACGGAGTTTTGCAGTTTATCATGTCGGTCTCAATTTGTATAGGAAACTAGCACACACAATTTTAACCCTTTCGGGAATTTAGTGGAAATCTCCCAGCATGCAGCTGACTGTGTCCAAAGTGGTACAGTTCAGATTTTGTCACATCAGACAACACATATCCATTTCCCTGAAAATTTAGTTAACACTCAACTTCAATATTTATTAAACCTCACAAGCACAAAAAACAAATCTGAACAACTAGGTCCACCACAATCACTAGACTTCTGTCCAACTAAGTCTCACTGGTACTATCTTAAATATTAAGAAAAAATATATTCAAGCAATATGACCCACTTTAAGGATAATGTCCAAAATGGTGGCTGATGTGAAAGAAGCAGTGATAAGTCAACAGTTATTCAGGCCAAGCTGACTTGGTGAATGAGGACATGGCTATGCTGCATTTAATGGAATTTTTTTAATGATGGTTAATGTTTTCAGCCAATTTTCCTGCATGAATCTTTTCTACTTTACTTGAATACTTAAACAAAAGAAACCAAATATAAAATATAGTACAATTCATTAATGAGAGTCATGTTGGACTCTTACTGTACACTGCAGTTGAACACCAAAAAAAACCAGACATCATGAAGTGAGGGTCACATCAGAGAGTCTGAATCTACTTAAAAAATAAGTTAACTGGTAGCTATAGGGTCCTGCAGTAGCTTTACAGAGAAACATCAACTTGAGAGGCAGAATTCTTTTAAAATAGCACAATGACATTCACAAAACCCCCTCAACCATTCATACTTACCAGTGAAAAGGAATGCTGCATTTCCTATACATCCTATTCCTCTCCCATGCAATTGGTTAGAAAACTATCTGCCCTTTAAAACAAACTGAATCTCCAGGAGTGCCACAGTTCCCAGACTATAACTCTAAGGTGCTAGATACAGGTCACAGACAGGGCAAAAAAATAGAGAATATACTTTTCTACAAACTCTACCCACAGGCTATGATCAGCCCATGAGATGCCAAAATGAGAGGAGACGGTTCTACTTGGGCTTGCCCTACAGGTAGCCCACTAGATTGCTGCAAGAGAGCTCAGTCACTGAATCCCCCATGTATGCTAAGCTTCCCTGGGTCTCAGAAAGCTATAGTATTGTTTCTTCCTCGGCACCTCTGGCATATTTCCAGGATCCTGACTCTCTGTATGCTACCTCTTCATGGAAATGGAGCCCCACAATCCTACCTTATGCCCCCAGGACCTGTGCTGACCCACAAGATACCCCAGTATCTTCTACGTCTATACTTACGTGTCGCGTCGGAGGAGTCCAATCGATCTTCTGGGTTCGATTTATCACGTCTTGTCTAGACGCGATAAATCGAACCAGGAAGTGCTCCCCCGTCGACGCTTGTAATCCTACTCCGCGAACGGAGTAGGCGGAGTCGACGGGGGAGCCTGCGCGCCGCGTATGGACCCCGGGTAAGTACCTTTTCATTCGAACTAAGATACTTCGACTTCAGCTACGTTATTCACGTAGCTGAAGTTGCGTATCTTAGTTCGAATTGGGGGGTTAGTGTAGACCAGCCCTCAGAATCCCACCTTCTGGGTTACATTTTAATTCTCTCAGGGGTTGCACCGTTGGTGTAGCATATAATAAACACACATGCTTTACATGGAAGACTAACACATTATTGCTCTTTACTTAAGTACAAGAAATACAGAGTACAGATCACATAGAAAATAAACATCCTAATCACAATACCACTCTTTAGTTCACCCTTCCCCTGGGAGACCATCTTTGCTCAGGAAGGCAGGGTCCTCCTACCCAGCTTTGTGTTTTTCACATTTCTTTTTCCTCACAGTAACAATTTTGTTAGTTCTGTTTAGGTGGGGAGACAGCCCAGAATCCAGCACAGCCTATCAAAGAGCTGCTGACGAACACCATTAAGTGTTGGTATTTGACTCATCAGCACAACTCAAAGCTAAAAGGCAGAAAATAGTCTCTGCCAGATCCTGATTATATTTCCTGATCACCCTGCAAAAGCTGCAGAAGCAGAAACCTAGTGGCAGACAAGGGAAGAAGGTATAGAAGATTTTTTTAAAAATCTTGCAGGCGGCCAGAAAGCAAGGACGTTGCGCAAAGACTAGCTGGAGTCCAAGTGTCTCAGTACAGAAGTCAGACTAGGTGGGTCTGGGAGTCATCTTCCCCAGCCCCTTCCACTCTTCCAATTTTTATTAGACAATCACCTCTTTGTCTGCTTCTCCCACTACTGACTTTGTGCCTTTTTCCACTCCATGGGGCTCCCTACACATGGGGGGCTCTTTGAGCTGATGCCTCCAGGTAGGCCACTAGTCTGTTCTCCTGGAAGTCCCTCCTTGAAACCTATTTCTACTGTGACATCTACAAGAAGCTAGTCAACTAATGATAGAGGTGGATGGCTAGTTCGGGATAGCTGAGAGAGAGAGAGAGAGAGAGAGGGAGAGTGTGAGTGTGTGTGAGAGTGATGTCCTAACATGGGGACTGGGTGGAAGAAAATATGGCCATTGCTGACTTCATGTGGTGAAGGAAGGAAGTATTTCGTCATCATATCCCACTCCAGATCCACTATAAAGAATGGCAACTGGAAGCAGCACTACATCACAATAGCCTACACAAAAGTGTGAAGGGGTTCCACTCACTACAAGTGCACCTCACTGGAGCTAGGTCTGGGAATTAGCACTTGCCCTGTCTGTTCCACCTTCCTTTGCTTGCTTATGCTGTACCCCGTCTCTCTCTTGCCATGACTCAGAGTGCTCCCTCTTCATGACTCAGCCCTCCAGCCATGTCACTATAAAGTCCTTCCCTTCCAGGGTAACAAAGTTCCGTGGAACTAGCGGTCTGAATGCCGTTTCAGGTAGCTTCCATTTCAACTTCAGATCATGTGCCACTTTCCCCAGCAGCTGGTGAGGAACCCAGGTCTGCCTCCTATTCCAGGTTCCATCCCAGGGACCCTATGGCTAGCAACCTAGGTCAGCTCAGTTTCAGACCCTGTTGCTATTTGCCTGGGTTCCTTCCTATTCCACCTCCTTACCTATCTTTGGGTTTACCACCAGAGCTTCCTCTGTTCCCCACAGCTACTTTACTCCTCTGTGCCTCTTGTAAGACTCTAGTCCAGGACAGGACCCCAGGCTTACTCTCCCCCAGATCTCCTACTTGTCCCTGGACAACACCCTTTTCCTCTAGGTTGTGACTGCAGACCTCCTCCCTGCAGCCCCTTTCATGCTCTCGCTTCCTGGCTTTATACTCCTATACCAGCTCCTCCCCACCGCTGGATTTTATCTGCCTTTAGGCCTGATCAGTCCTTGGTTCCCCCATCCGGCTGCAGCATCTATGATTAGTTAGCCCCTCCTGGCCCACATTAACTCACTCAGGGCTTGTGTGGGATGAACACTCCATCACGGAAAGCAATCACATCACCCCTTAATAAGATGGACAATCACAAGTGAGGATCTAGAATGTGCCACACTTTACAGGAACACAACTTCCTTTCTCTAGATAAAATATTAATGAATCAGCTCTTAAAGATTTAAAGCAACTGCAAGCCTGAATCTACTAGGGAAGAAACTTCATATTTTATTTTTAGAATTATGAATAATAAAAATATTTTTGAAAGAAAGACACTTTAAAAATCAAAATCCCAAAGGGCCCATCTCCATTAGAACCAAGCAGAGAGAT
Organism: Chelydra serpentina; assembly: GCA_037349315.1. Taxonomy (NCBI): domain Eukaryota; kingdom Metazoa; phylum Chordata; order Testudines; family Chelydridae; genus Chelydra; species Chelydra serpentina. The sequence goes on from JBAIAC010000042.1 coordinate 40,379,503, forward strand.
AACAGATTAATGGACGCTACAACTCTCAGTATAAGTGAATCCCTCTAAAGTCTGAATGGCAGACACCAGCAAGTTAAACAAGTCTTACAGCTATTAAAAATCACGCCTACTCCATGTCACAGAATAATTGTCATCTATCATTCATTCATTGGCGATCCCTCAATTCAAGGATGATCTCTACCACAAATTTACATATGGGTCCTAAGATGATTCAGGAGTCCGATCCTGGAACCGTCGGCAGTAGGTACAGACATTTTGTGGCAGGACAGTTGCCTGCTGGGAGAAAGTTCTTTCTTTGATTGTCATGTATATGCATATGGCAGTATCAAATGCCACTGCTTTAAAATGTTCAAAATCACCTCTTTCATTGTGAACATGAAACAGACATTATGACACCTGCAACAGTTTACCTCACTAAGGCCCTACTCCAACACCCACTCAAGCCAAAGCAAAGTCTTCCATTGACTTCAATGGTGCATGATCAGGATTTAAGAGAATAGCAGAGTTTGCAAAAAATTCAATTTTTTTAAATTAGTGCATGTTAACTTGTTGGTATGTTCTAGATACTCAACGAAGATATGTATGATCTAAAATACTACTTAGTATTTATTTAGTGCTTTTTACTTAAGGATCACTTTACAAAAATGTAAAAATATTATCTCAATTTTACAGATGGAAAAATTAAGTCACAAAGAGGCTAAGCAAATTATTAGCATAGTCAAGAAGACAATTCCAGTCTCCTGATTTCCAGTCTTCTGGACTAACTATTAGATCAAAATGATCTCTTCACAACTTCTTTTGTCTTGTGTGGATATATATAATGGTCTAAAGGTTCCAGTTACCTGAGAAGTCTACTCTCCTACTATACATCTCATCCTGGTAGCTAATATCAGATCAGAGAGAACAAGACGTGTGTCGCTCCTGCTGTTAGTTCTTGCAGCAGTACTCTTTAAGACTGGCAGTGGACAATTTTCAGTTGAAGATTGTCAGGTAGCAAAGCTGCAACCTTTGATGGGTCATCAGAGATAGAGCTGATGGACTTCAAGGCACAATGGTCTGGGTCTTGCAAATGGGATTTTATGGAATTATAGTAAGTTGTTCAAAGCTACCCATAAAAATGATAGCCTAACTTATAAACTCTAGGATCAGTTGAACTGTGTGTGTATATTTATACATGGGCGTGTACAGATATAAAATATATATACACACATGAATGACATGAGCAAGTCATTTAACATCTTTGTGGCTCAGTTACCCCCTCTGTTAAATAAACTACACACACACACACTTTTGTCATTGCATGTAGTTGCTGAGATATTTGTCAATAAAAAAACCATTCAGTTGTCACCCAATAGAAGGAATTAATATCAATATTCCATGAACTTCTGAAAAACAACAGAAACCATATGTGCTGCTGCCAGTGTGCCATAAAGTAACAAATGTTAAGACTAAAAGTTTGACAACCAGTTGCCCTTTGGAATGGACAATCCCATGAATTCTAACTTCCTTAAAAACAAAAATAAACAAATCACAACAAATATTGCTGAGGAGTTTATACTTTTTTGGACATACAAAAACAATTTTGTGCTCCTGATGACACTTCATCAATGAGAGCTCAATTATGAGAAGTGTTGAGTATACAATAGGAGCTAGAGGGTACTCAGCACCTCCATGGAAATACTGAGCAAGCACCTTGAAGGTTTGGCCCCTAAAAAGTTGAGCCTGCTCCCACTGACACTAATGGAAGTTTTGCTACTGATTTCAATGGGTCCAGAATCAGGACCTAAACTACTGAAATAACAAAAGCGAAAGAAGTACACTAAGGGTACGTCTATACTTACGCGTCGCGTCGGAGGAGTCCAATCGATCTTCTGGGTTCGATTTATCGCCTCTTGTCTAGACGCGATAAATGGAACCAGGAAGTGCTCCCCCGTCGACACTTGTAATCCTACTCCGCGAACGGAGTAGGCGGAGTCGACGGGGGAGCCTGCGCACCGCATGTGGACCCCCGGTAAGTACCTTTTCATTCGAACTAAGATAGTTCGACTTCAGCTACGTTATTCACGTAGCTGAAGTTGCGTATCTTAGTTCGAGTTGGGGGGTTAGTGTAGACCAGCCCTAAGAGAATGGTAGAAGACACGATGAGTAGAACAGTGCTATGTAACTACAACAGTTTATTAAACAAAGACAGCCACACTGAATTCAACTCCAACAAAAATATGGGAAGAAATCAACATTTGCCAAATGGACGGACAAAATTACCAAATAAGTTTCTAGGAAAATATCAAACAAAAAGAGAAAAATAATATATAGTGCCAAGCACTTCTGTGATGTGCAGCCAGCAACCATGAGTGCCAATATACCTGGTAACAATATGCCTGGTATTTGAAATAGGACAAAGGGGGGGCAGACTCTACCTGCAGAGCTGGTACTATTTGAGCACAAATGTCCAGAACAAAATGTAAAATACATTTCTTCAACTTAGCTTTCCCACAATGTCAGGTAAAAACAGCAAAGACAGCAGACAATAAAGAAGAGACACAAGAGAATGTGCACAATAAAGAGAGGGGAGGAGAAAATAAATTAAGAACCAAACAATAGCACACTGAGTCATAGTCACAAAGTCACAGAATTTAAGGCCAGAAGGGACAACTAGATCATCTAGCTCAAACTGCCTTAAGGAAAGTAGGGATCAAAATTAAGACTGCTGGTCTACTGTGATGTTGGATATCATCCATTGAGAGGTGCTCAGATACCACAGAACTGTATTCCATTATTAGAACAGATGCACAGGGGATAAATTTATATCCTTCACTTCCTCTCATGAAACTACTGTGTGGTGTTTATGTGCACAGTTGAATATCTGCAGCATATCATCTCAGAGGGAACTCTGCATTTCAGTGGGTTGTGTACACAAACACACACAGAGAGCAATTCTGTAAATTGTGTTGATGCTAGCAAAATGCACTATATAAGACATCTGTGATTTCATCTTCTATTTTATAAAAAGCATATTCCATTTCTTTTCCAGTTGCTTCTGGATCACAAAATCATATTGCATTTATGACAGCCATTCTTCCTTGACTCTTGCTGCTGTTAAATGTATTGTAAATTTTTGTGAAACAAGAATAATGCTCATGTTTATTGGTAATTAAAGGGTGGTTTACACCACGCATCCACAGTTTTAAAATATGGGCGCAGGTAATGGTATTTTTAAAATATTTGTATTTAGTTTGAGACCATATTTTGCGTTTCTTAGTCCTTGCCTCCACTTTCTGAAAGAGAGAGCTGATGTATGTAGCAGAGCTCAACTCACAACTAATATCTTTGCTGATAGAGTAGGACACAGAAACATTTTCTCTCTTCCTCCCTATCCCCACTCCTATTCTCTCCTTCTTCTTCTTCTTCAAGGAGTCAGCACAGGACAAGGTATGGGGAAATTCCCACAGTCCTAATAGATCTGCAAGAGGAGCACATAACTTGCTTGCTAATTGAAGGGGAACCAAGCCAATAAGGTAAACGGGAGAAAGGAAGGAGGAGAGTGTGAGACAGAGAGAGGTATTATTGACAGGCAAGGGAAGGTAGCAAACTAATGTTCTGGTGAGAATTAGGGGTGGGGGGAAGGGAAGAGTTCTTGGTAATGGATCCAGGCTGGGGACAAAAACCTCCTCTCCCATCACTCTGTGCAGTTCCTGAGAAGTTGCCAGCACCAGCTAGTCAGTAGTTATCCTTCCCCCCCACCCCACATCTCCTACCATGCACAGTTTCAGTAGGCGGCTAAGTTCAACTCCCTCAGTAAGCAGTTTTTAGGCTCTGTTCCCCATTCCAAATATGGCAGCTGGTCTTGTGCACCCCCATTCCCATGCCTCCAATATTCAAGGATGAAATATCATGGCTCAAAGAAAAAAAATTTAAACACTTGTTGCCAAACTAGCTTTACCTACTCCATTATCATCAATGGGGCAAGATACATGCATTGGTTCAGACTACAGAATGAATACTAGTTAATGGGCGCAACATCTTTTTTATAAATTGAAAGCATAATTAAAACAGATAAAAACACCAAGGAGTGTAAATTCACCCCTCAACATGGATGTATTTACCTACCCCATTTCTGTTAACAAGAATTTGCATACAATGATGGGAAAACAGAATAGTGAGAGTACCATTAAAATTTAATTTAGATTCTAGAGGTGAAGCAATTCTCAATTATGCCGCACATGATATGTCAAATAGAATTTAAAAGAACTTGATATGCTGACATAACAAAAAAAAAAAACTATTTGGGTTTCCAGTTCTATTACATTTCATACTGCTCATACAATTGGAAATTGAATCTTGATTTCACTTGACAGCATAGCTTTATTCCGGTATACACAATATTATAATGTGTAGCCATTGGTGAGTTTTGACACTGGAGAGAGAGAGAAAGGGAGGGCTTTTTTTAGTAGCAAAATACACACATTTCTTGTACTTTTTTTCTGAAGACTTCTCAAAATACTATCTACATTTATTTAATTCTGAACTACATATTCACTCCTTATGAAACTATTACTTTGGTTCGCCAGATCCTGTTTCCATTTAAATCAACAGCAAAATTCCCATCAATTTCCATGGGAGCCAGAGAGAGACATTTTTAGCAATTACATAAAATCTTATAACAGAGTAGTACAATATATAATTTCTATAACAGTAAATTAGACTGCCTAGAGTTATCATCAATGACAAGTAAAAAAGTTGTATGGGCTAAGATAAAAAAAGGAATAAAGGGGAATTTACAGTAAAAGCCTGCAATATACCACTAATTTAGAATGAAGGTAACAGTAATTTTGTTCGGAAACTGATCGAAAGGCTGACCAAAACTCACAGGATCTAGACCTCATGGGCAATCTTACCTGTCCAGATATTATTTCTAAGACTAATACAGCAACACAGTTCTTGGAGTGTATTGAACATTGCTGCCCGTGATCCAAAAGTTATTTATAATGAGTCTTGTTTTGGATGTAAAGCACAATCCTGCAGTCCTTTCCCAGACAAAATTCCCATTAATTTACTTTGAAGTGAACTGCAGTTTTACGGAGTAAAGACTGCAGGGTCAAGCCCACAATATTAGCTAAGAGGCAAATTTTCAAACAAACTATAAAAGAAAGAAAAAGCTAAAATATATACACACCTTCAATCAGAACATGGTATTTCAAAAATATCAGCACATTTGAAAATCGGGAAATCTAGAGATACTAAGCATTAAAAGTCTTAAATTTCCAGGAACAAGTTTAACTCTGTCCACACATCACCACACAGTGAATCACTGACTAACATAATCTAAGTATGTTAGATTCAGCTATTTTTTCAATTACTGAAATTAACAATGGAAAAATTATATGCAGAGCTCAATTCACATCTGTACTAAAGAAGCAAGATTATAACTCGTATCTAGGAGGGAAATGGCCAGGGTAGGGTGCAGGCTGTGAGGGGCAGTTTACCCTCACATTCTGTTTGCTCCTGATGAGAACTCCTCCAACATCTGTAAAGTAAGGGGTTTCTGTTTTAATTGCCCTCTTTTTGAAGGAGCTGGAAGCACAATTTACTCTTCTTAGTGTGGTTAGACGTTGATAGATATTTGGCTGCGTGTGTGTGTTCCCTCTGTGTATCGCCCCAGCCCTGCGCAGACAGCTGGCACAGCAGACCTCAAGCGAACACCCAATGACCACAAGATCCATTAAGGGACGAAGGCACCCAGCCAGGTTTATTGTCGACGAAGCACAGTACTAGTATTCCACAGACTTTACCAGATAGCTAATACATGTATGCCCATAACAATGGACCAGCTCAGACGGCAGGGCTTCCCGTTCCTCCCTAGGCCAGACAAAAATATTCCCCCTGAGATACATTTTTATACCCTGATACAAACAAGTTAGTACTGCCCCTCGGACATAGTTACTGTAGTTACTTCCCCCTGACGTGGCTAGTTATCACTTATTCTTGTTCATATTGGTTTGATTAAAAACATCTTTATTATGTACTGTTATCCTGACCTTATCTTTTAGGAGGGGAGTCAGTGTATTCCTGTTATTCTTGGGGAATATTTTTGTACCATCCTTGATATTGGGATGTTTTGATACCACTTGATATTGGGATGTGTTTGCATGAGTACTCTGTGACTAGCACTTCTTAAAAATGTGTATTTTTGCAATATTAGCCCTGTTCTTGCCAAATTTTGTGAGCAGGTTCTGCCTCATACCAAGCCTCTAATACAAGGGCTTATGTTTCAGGCTCTCTTCCCACTACACTTAGTAAGAGCTTTTTGAGAAAACAATATCCAGATAACCCCTGATCCCTGAGAACTGAGGAAGCACCAGGCTCTTAAGAGGAATAGGCGGTATCTCAACCAGAGATTTGTTCAGCCCTGCCTCCTGAACCTGGATCCCACTTGCTTAACTCTCTGGAGGGGAAAGAAGAGTCATCCTTGTTTCAAAGGCTATCACCATTGGCCACTGTTTCACACGGTTAAGCCCAAGCTGCAGACAAAAACCCCTTCAGAGGAGGAATGAAAAGGGAAACTTGATAAAGTTTCATACATTTTTCCTTAAAGATCCATAGTGCACTGGACTGCAGGTCATTTCTGCCTTGATGGCATGCAGACCAGAAACTACATTTCCAGCTGAAGTCAGCAGATAGCATAGCTCAATGAGAAGGAAAACACTATTTCTCTTGGTCTGCTCTGCCTTGCAGTTAAAGATAGAAGGAAATGCCAAGAATGGTGAACCTAATGAACAAAAAAGCATACTTTGTGAAGATAAGAGAAGCAGTAGAGAGGATCCGAGCTTGTCAAAGTCCATACACTCGCAGAAAATCTGTTCAAATCAGGGATGGGGGGAGCAATTGGGCTGTCAGTAAAACAAAGAGTCTGTTCCAAATACTAATTTTAGACCTTTATGTGTCTTTATTTTCATGTTCCTGTGTGATGATGCATTGTATTTCTACCAAGTACAGTAAGACTGCTTTATTGATTTTAAAGAAATGATTAAAGAAAATCTGTTTAAAATATTTCTAAAGCTATCTTCTTTCCTTTAAAAAGGTCAATGGTATTATGTCATTTTTATCAGACAACTTTAATAAGCATGAACATAAACCTGCTATAGTAAAATTATACTTTAATACAATCAGAAAAAATGGGTATTTATGAAAAATTGGCATCTTGTTAGTTTCGTTTTGTATTGTATTGGCAACTCTGACAGGATCACCTGTGATAAGTTTTGGAAAGTAACAGGATAACTGAAAACTGCTATATACTCAGAGATGATATCACATGAACACTACAAATAGCAATTCTAGTAGAAAAGAAAAATATGAGCAAAAAGAAAGAAGCCCAATGTGGCCACATAAAGAAGTACTTAAAGAGCCAAAGGTTAAAAAGAAGTTGTATATGAAAAGGAGAAAGGGGGAAACAACAAGAAAGGGGGGGAAATAAGTCAGTGGAATAAGATTTCATTTAGATAACTACAAGGTAATACATTTGGAGAAAAATAATACTAAGCAGAATAAAAAATGGGAGAATGCTAGATAGGAAATGAGGATTTTCAGGTATAATATAGGCAATATATGTCCAATCTCACAATAAATCATGTGTCCTTTTCTTCCATTTTGTGTTGTCTGCTCCTAATGGAATGGTGTGGTAGGAATGGCCAATGGCACTAAAGAAGCCATGATCCCTGGAGAGTAAAGAGGGGATCAGACCAACCAGGCCTCTAAACCCTTCCAGGAGCTCAAACACACTCATCCCCCTTCGGAAAGCGCTCGGTTCCAAAATATAAGGCAATACCCTGAAGATTTCTTAAACTTTTCTATGAGCTTCACTACACAAGTGTCTGAGATGGCCCCAAGTGATTCAGAGGATAATCCTGAGCTATTATAGAGATTAGGCAAAGATGATTTATGGAGATTTGTCATCTGAGATTTAGGCATAACTGATGTCATAGTCTCAAAGTATAATAATACTGTACCACCTCATTTTCTACATATATAAATTATTATTTATACATTATGAAAATGCATTTCTCTAGATAGGTATAAAATAAACATAGGGCTTTTTCTTTTGATTGCTTCTTTGTTTGCAAACCAGTATCATACCTAGCAGCACAGCTATCGGAATAAGAATTATTAATTTGTACTTCCTCCACTGGTTAACTGGCTCGACAACCATAAAGACAGTAATACCCATTAGGTCCTAGATAATTTATGAGTTTTCTACAATTTCTGAAAAAAGTCAGAATGGTAACTATTTACAGTAGGGAAAAAGTAGTAACATTTTAAAACCAATAAAATATTCCCAAACAAATTTCTTTCAGTGCCTCTTTAACAAGAAAAAAAATATTAAAATTACACAAAAGACATTTTTAACAGCACTATTATTAAGAAATGTTATAGTAAACCTACATAAGAAATCCTTTTTAGATCATTTTCTAAAATATAGAAATATAATTCAACATTTTCATCCTCAAACTGTATCAGCAGGTCTCACTTTGACTCCAAGTTAAAATTTCCTTTCCATAAATAAAGCACCATCTGTAATGAGACTCCAATCCAATTTACCATAAGCTAAATGATGTTTTTGTTGTCAAGGTGATTTCATACCAGCTTCCCAGGAAAAGACAGATGAAACAAAAGGACTGAGGATAAGTGAAGAATGAATCTTATAACAAATGAGGATACAAATTTACCAAAATTCAGATAATCTTATCGTAATTATTTTAGAGTTTTAGACAGCATATTTCCTTGGCAATTAAGATACTGCAACTAATAATACAAATTAACAGAAAAAGTCCAAACAGAATATTTCCTTGGGGTTTTATTCTGGTATAATACTTTAAGTATTATAACTCTGAAAGTCATTTTATACCTGCCCAAAATTACTGAAGTGAATACAAATCTGAGGTATTGTGTACCCTTCAGCTCAGATTACCTTTGAACTACTTTAAGTCATAGCTGTGGAACAATACCACAGAAACATTCAAGGGTTTAAAATTATTTCTCCAGAGAGGAAAATCAAGTACCAATTTTGAACGTTAGATTCTGACAAAGGAGCTCATGTTTGAGTGATCTTTAATTTAGTTAGCTGTAGTAAACATAAATGAATGTGATCATACTAGCACAATTAGCAAAAACGAAAATAAAGGCAAATTTCATTTACTTTGCTCTGCATATTTTTGATTAATAGGCATTAATTTTGTAAACGGGTGCAACAGAACTCTAATGTTATATACAGATTAGAAATGTAAACACTTAGCATTTCCCACAACTACTGACTTCACAATTGATTTTGAATGTTATTTCAAAAAACAGTCATGTGCCGGAGAAGTGTAATGAAGGGAAAGAGCACTACTGCCCCCTAATGAGCTAATCTAGAAAGAAATTTCTGTAAATCATTTCAATCTCTCTCCTTCATCGAGCAACAACAGGCCATTACTTTTAAGCATGGAGGATAAATAGCATATATAAACAATTAGCCATTTTGAAATAGTAACTGGGATGCATACCAAAATTCTGTATAAGAGGCTGCAATTACTTCTATGTATAAGTTTAGGGAGAAAATGAGAAAAGCTGTATAACATTTAGGATGTTGAGATAAGTACTTAGCATTTTCCTATACAGAACATTGATGATTAAAAGTACTTTACAAACATTAACTAATTAAGCCTCAACACTTTTATGAAGCAGGTAGATGCGTGTCTTTCTGTCTAAAACCTGTCTTATACCGGGATGTGATCAATAAGCCGCAAGCCAGTTGTGGTTATTCTTCAGGTCAAGCCAGATTTCTGAATTTCAGTGTCCAAAACATTACAGCATTTGTATGTTTTTGTTGTTGCACCATTCCATCTACTAAGCACCAATTTCAGAGTTGTTAATCAAGGCTCGTAGAAACTGCAAGAAAATCCATTCCATCTGATTGCATCAATAAAAAGAAACAGAAAGAATCAACAGAAAGAGTTTAGGAAATGGAGTTGTGTTTATAAAGGAAATCTGTGCCACTGGTTGAACAAAATAAACTGTCTTTTGATTTAAAAAACAAACACATTATCTATTGGTAAATACTAATGGCCAGGCTTTTTGGGGGGGGGGGGGACTTTTGAGATCTATGACTTGAGCTTTCAACAGATACATCATACAGGCAGACTGGTTCCACAGGAATCTAATGTCAATGAACAACCCAATGGATAAGGATTTGGTCTTTATATTTTTATAGCTGGAAACTGATGCAAAGGAATTGAGTGACTTGTCTAATGCCAAATATATGAAAGCCAGAATTAGAGAGTTTGAGTTCTCTATTTTAAACCCTGAAAATACTGTATACAGATTACAAAAAAAGCCAAAATGAATCCACTGTATACATGGGAAAAAACGTTCAGCTGGGCCTCTACTCAACTTTTATGTGCCCATGCATAAAATTGCACACACACATACTTGGTCCTACACTTCACAAGTGGAACTACAGATCACAACACTGCAAAAATATGAACATGTGCATACACACTTTTAAACAGTCTTAACTATTAGCCAATACATGTACATTAGGGGTAGGGCATGCTATATTAATCATGTATTATACTCAGCATGTGGGCAGATGTTAACCAAATTATATTAGGTCTTTCCTACAGTTCTGTTCACTTTGCTCATTTATGTCAAGTAATATATATCCCACAATACTCTGCAAAGCTAAACGTAGCTTTTGGCATTAGTGAATATAATACCTCTCAAAGGCAAGATCCACTGGGTCTGTGTCCTAACACAGGGTAGAAGGTGGATCCTGGGGTGAAATATAGTATCCAAAACAGAGATAAGAAAAGGTACACCATGGTACCAGAAAAACAAGTGTAACTCCTTTGGGGTTTAGAGAGCATGGCCCTTTTAAATCTTTGTACTATGGGGGGAAGTGATGATTGTTCCAAGAAGAGAAAGTGCTGGGGGATTTTTTTGGTTGGTTTTTTTTTTTTGGGGGTGGGGCGGGGGAAGAGGGGTAAGGAACATAAGAAAGGCCGTACTGAGTCAGACCAAAGGTCCATCCAGCCCAGTATCCTGTCCACTGACAGTGGCCAATGCCAGGTGACCCGGAGTGAGTGGACCCAAAAGGTAATGATCAAGTGATCTCTCTCCTGCCATCCATCACCCCCCTCTGACAAACAGAGGCTAAGGACACCATTTCTTACCCATTCTGGCTAATAGCCATTAATGGACTTAACCTCCATGAATTTATCCAGTTCTCTTTTAAACCCTGTTATAGGCCTAGCCTTCACAGCCTCCTCAGGCAAGGAGTTCCACAGGTTGACTGTGCGCTGTGTGAAGAAGAACTTCCTTTTATTTGTTTTAAACCTGCTGCCCGCTAATTTCATTGGGTGGCCCCTAGTTCTTTTATTATGAGAACAAGTAAATAACTTTTCCTTATTCACTTCCTCCACACCACTCATAATTTTATATACCTCTATCATATCCCCCCTTAGTCTCCTCTTTTCCAAGCTGAAAAGTCCTAGCCTCTTTAATCTCTCCTCATATGGGACCCGTTCCAGACCCCTAATCATTTTAGTTGCCCTTCTCTGAACCTTTTCTAATGCCAGTATATCCTTTTTGAGATGAGGAAACCACAATTGTACGCAGTATTCAAGATGTGGGCGCACTATGGATTTGTATAAGGGCAGTAAGATATTCTCCATCTTATTCTCTATCCCTTTTTTAATGATTCCTAACATCCCGTTTGCTTTTTTGACGGCCGCTGCACACTGCATGGATGTCTTTAGAGAACTATCCACGATGACTCCAAGATCTTTTTCCTGATTAGTTGTAGCTAAATTAGCCCCCATCATATTGTATGTATAGTTGGGGTTATTTTTTCCAATGTGCATTACTTTACATTTATCCACATTAAATTTCATTTGCCATTTTATTGCCCAATCATTTAGTTTTGTGAGATCTTTTTGTAGTTCTTCACAGTCTGCTTTGGTCTTAACTATCTTGAGCAGCTTAGTATCATCTGCAAACTTTGCCACCTCACTGTTTACCCCTTCTTCCAAATCATTTATGAATAAGTTCAATAGGATTGGTCCTAGGACTGACCCTTGGGGAACACCACTAGTTACCCCTCTCCATTCTGAAAATTTACCATTTATTCCTACCCTTTGTTCCCTGTTTTTTAACCAGGTCTCAATCCATGAAAGGTCTTCGCTCTTATCCCATGGCAACTTAATTTACGCAAGAGCCTTTGGTGAGGGACTTTGTCAAAGGCTTTCTGGAAATCTAAGTACACTATGTCTACTGGATCACCCTTGTCCACATGTTTGTTGACCCCTTCAAAGAACTCTAATAGATTAGTAAGGCATGATTTCCCTTTACAGAAACTATGTTGACTTTTGCCCAACAATTTATGTTCTTCTATGTGCCTGACAATTTTATTCTTTACTACTGTTTCAACTAATTTGCCCGGTACGGACGTTAGACTTACCAGTATGTAATTGCCGGGATCACCTCTAGAGCCCTTTTTAAATATTGGCGTTACATTAGCTAACTTCCAGTCACTGGGTACAGAAGCCGATTTAAAGGACAAGTTACAAACCCTAGTTAATAATTCCGCAATTTCACATTTGAGTTCTTTCAGAACTCTTGGGTGAATGCCATCTGGTCCTGGTGACTTGGTACAGTTAAGTTTATCAATTAGTTCCAAAACCTCCTCTACTGACTCTTCAATCTGTGATAATTCCTCAGATTTGTCACCTACAAAAGACGGCTCAGGTTGGGGGATCTCCCTAACGTCCTCAGCCATGAAGACCGAAGCAAAGAGAGAGAGAGGGAGAGCAACAGGATGTGTGTCTGGAGCTGCAGACAGAAGGGCTGCAGCAAGCAGGCCCTCCCACAGTGAAGAAGCCGAGAACCTGCCCGAAGCCTGGGAGGGACAGAGCAGCCAACCGGGGATACCCCAAAACAGGAGCCAGGAGGAGCACTGTGGTAGGGAGGAATCTCCTGAAAAGGACAAACTAGAAATGGACCCAGTATCATTGCTGCCCAGAGTGGTATGGGGCTCTGAGTACTGGGGCTTGTGAGTTTGCATTGGGAACAAGGAAGGAGGCTGTAGCTAGTTAAGTGGGGAGGTTGACTACAGCAGGGTTCAAAAAAGAACTAGATAAATTCATGGAGGATAGGTCCATCAATGGCTATTAACTAGAATGGGCAGGGATGGTGTCCCTAGCCTCTGTTTGCCAGAAGCTTGGAATGGGGGACAAGAAATGGATCTAGGGTTGCAAGGTGTCCAGTTTTTGACCGGAACACCCCTGACACCCTCTCATGCCCCAACCCCCCGATCCCCCTTCCGCCCTCTGAACCCCTTGGTCCCAGCCCGGAGCACCCTCCTACACCCCAAACCTCTCATTCTCAGCCCCACCTCAGAGCCCACACCCCCAGCTGGAATCCTCCCACACCCCAATCCCCAACCCCTTCCACCCTCCAAACCCCTCGATCCCAGCCCGGAGCAACCTCCTACACCCCAACCCTCTCATCCCCAACCCCACCCCAGAGTCTGCACCCCCCAGCCCGGAGCCCCCTCCCACACTCCAAACCCCCCAACCCCTGCCCCTTCCTCCACCCTAAATCCCTCATCCCGAGCCCCACACCAGAGCCTGCACCTCCAGCCAGAGTCCTCATCCCCCCCTTGCATCCTAACCCTCTACCCCAGCCCGGAGCCCCCTCCCGCACCCTGAACCTCTCATTTCTGGCACTACCCCAAAACCTGCACCCCCAGCCCACAGCTTTTACCCTCTGCCTCAGCCCAGAGCCCCCTCCCATACTCCAAACCCCTCAGCTCCACCCCCAGCCCGGAGCACCCTCCTGCATCCCAAGGCACTCATCCCTGGCCCCATCCCAGAGCCCGCACCCCCAGCCAGAGTCCTCACCCCCTACCACACCCCAATCCCCATAGCCAGTCTGGTGAAAATGAGCGAGTGAGTGAGGGTGGGGAAAACGAGCAACAGAGGGAGGGGGGGACTGAGTGAGCAGGGGGTGGGGCCTCAGAGAAGGGGTATGGCAGGGGCGGGGCCTCAGAGGAGGAGCGGGGCAAGAGTGTTATGTTTTCTGCGAGTAGAAAGTTGGCAATCCTAAATGGATCACTTGATGATTTACCTGTTCTGTTCATTCCCTCTGGAGCACCTGGCATTGGCCACTGTCGAAAGATAGGATACTGGGCTAGATGGACCTTTGGTCTGACCCAGTATGGCCGTTCTTATGTTCTTATGAGATTGTCGCTCTGTGTGGGTTTGCAGAAGGTGGCAAAAGTGGGCACCAGAAGGGCTTGTTGGGGAAAGTTTACTGGCGCCAAAGACGACCAGGAGCACCCAAGACTCACTACTGGATTGGAACTTTGCCCAGGACTCCTGAACTCTGAGTGCAGATGCATTGCTCGGTCAGTAGCGTAGCCAGGGAGGGAGCAGGGGGAGCGGCGCTAAGGCGCCGCCCGAGCCCCACTGCGGGAGCTGGGCTCGGGGGGGCGCTTTAAAAGGCCCGCGGCTCCTGCCGCTGCGGGGAGCCACGGGCCCTTTAAAGCGCCCCCCCCCCCCCCAGCCCCGCTGCCAGACCCGGGCTCGGATTTAAAAGGCCTGGGGGTGCCACAGCGGCTGGAGCCCGGGGCCCTTTAAAGCGCCGCCGGGGTGAGTACAGGGGGAGCGGGGAGGCGCCTTTTTATAGCGCCGCTCCCCCTGTGCGCTAAACCTGGCTACGCCACTGTGCTCGGTGTCTGCCCTTTCAGACTGTGGGGCCTTGTGTTGAATGTAATCTTGTTTTATCACTCCCCCTATGTTCTTCCCCCCCCCCCCCCCATTCATCTGTTTTCCTCCATTCATCCCTCTGTAAATAAGTATTTCCCTTTCCTATATTCATTGTACTCGTTCGGGGGGTGGGTGTGGGTGTGTGGGTGTGTGTTCACTCTGGGGAGGTTGGAACAGGTGCCCTTGGGATGGAAGGGACTGGTAAAAAAGATTAAAAAGTGATTGGTGAATTTTAGTCTTGGATGATATATACAGTGCTTTCTAAATTGTACACAGGTCTGGTACTTTTGATGGCCTAGTTCTGAAGCACATTTTCTGTGTAAAGTGAGCTGCATGCTGTGAAAAACAGCTTCCCGGGGGGAGTGGTGTGTATACCTCCTTAACGTATTATACTATTTCATCTTCAGGCAATACATTTGCTAAGCTTGGTTATTTGGTCTCCTGAACATTTTTAATATCAAACCACAAGTGCAGTCAATCAATGAGCTATACATTTTAATCACTATAACACTAATAACTGATAGTCTAACTATATAATCACTTTGGTCACTACTGAATTGCAGCCAATCCTGCAGCTGATGACATTAGCTACAAAACATTTTAGGACAAAAAGTGAAAAAGAATACAATATCCAGTTTTTTCTGGAAGAATTTAAACAAGAAGAATATAATTATGCAGGTCTGAATTTGTCCAGGACATAGCCTACTCTTGTGATAAGTGCTATGGGGTCTTTAATGACTACAAACATGACCCTGGTTTTATATCTCAACCAAAAATCAGCATATCCAACAATACAGTGCTCCACTAAAATAAAGCATACACATTGGTTCTGCACCTCCTCAAAAAGATCTTCACTTGATCCACTAATACAAGTACCTGCAGCACCTGCATTTCACTTAGTGATCTCCCATCTAAGTAATAACCAAGCCTGACCCCATGTGACTTTAATAAAGGCACAAACCATAGCTCAAGGTGGCATGGTTGGACGCATTAGGATCCATTCTGTCTCTCTGCCATAATGTATGAAATCTTAATAAATTCACTTCCTTTTTTAAAAGGGTTACATACTCTTATAATCAAAAGAGCAACAAAACCTCAAGAGAAACTATTTATTAAGAGGGAATATTCCTTTATAGCAGCATGTGCATGTTTTTCCAGTGTTTTATTTTAGTAATTTTTTTGTGGCTGCATTTTACATATGTTGCTCATTATGACTTGTATACAAAATGTGATCTGCTTTCTGTATTAAGGTTTCTAAAATTCACCCTCAGGTCATCTACTGTTTTTTTCTAAAAACAAAAAACTCTGTTGCAGGCGCCAGTTTAAGGCACCAGGAAGACCAAGGGCCTAAGTCTCCTTATTTACTCCAGTGTAAGTGAGAAGTAACTCTGTTCAAGTTAGTGGAATTTCTGTGGTTTAAAGACAGTCTGAGAGCAGAATCAGGTCCCTTGAATCAAATTTTTCCTCCATTTTTTTTAAATCTACTTTTTCAACACAGATTAAGGTAGAGACCGCAAAAGTTGGGGGGAGATTACTTTCCACTGGCAAGGTGAGGTAATTCTATCCTAAAACAAGCAAAACCAGTAGATCTTACTATTCAAGCATAAACAAAACATTATTTGTATTACTTTGGGATTTTTTAAATTTACTTCCTATATTAGTCAGACCTTGCCTATATTAAGGTTTACCCACCACTGTGGATACGCCAATTCAACTGGATCAATTCAAACCACTAGCAAAAAATACAACATAAATGTAAAAAGTGGCTTCCATTGATGTAGTATGTCAAACTGAAGTAAGATCCACCAACACAACCCAAGGTTTACATTGGTGCAGCATGTTTACATCAGTGGCTGTCCCAGTGTAGCTACACCAGTGGCTCAAAACCACATGGTAGATAGGGCTGTACGATCAAAAATGTAAAGACGCTGGCTCTCCACTGTCATTTACACCTGTATAGCGGTCTTAGAACACATGCATAATGATTTGATAAAATCTCAGCCCTACTTTGCAAAGTATAAATGACAACATAAAGTAGAAGGCAGTGGAAAACCAGATGCAAAATATGTAAGAGTTATCAATCATGAGACACATCATATAAAATAACCATACCCCATGGCATGTCCTGTCAATATCTTTATAGCACAAAGAACTGCTTGTATGGCATTCAACCCCAACACCTATTTAATGTAAATAATATGCCAGTTCTTTATTAATTCTAGTTGCTTAAATTAAGTTACCTTTAAAAAAAAAAGTGAAAACACTTCTGTGAGATTACTGACAATCAGTAGAGCTAGTAATAGTCTTAGAACCTTAAAATAATAATACTTAAAAAAATTGCATACGTTCACTCTGCCAGGCAGTGGCTTTCCTACCTTTGAATCTTCATTGCTCATTCCAAGTTCTAATACTGCTTGAGGAGATTTCAGTTTTGCTTGGGTGGATTGAGCCATCTGAAGGTTAAGCTGCCATCCAATTGTCTCAAGCTATAAAACACAAGTTCAAATTAGAATCAGTTGCTGCAGAAGCACTAAGGAAGTGAGCTTTCAACATTTCTCAGTGGTCTGTGTTAATGAACATGGATGACCAGGCTCTATGTAGGCATTAGGGTTCCTATGCAAAGCACATTCTGCAAATTCTCCCTCAACTATATAATGTGGCTTGTTTTACATTAATCTGCAGAAACACCCTTTAAATATTGTTTATTCTATGGTAATTGTGACAGCCTTGAGGGTAAAGGTCTGGTATGTTCAAGTAAATCATTGTCTTCCTAAAATTACAGAGGACAGTGACTTGCACTGATTTCTGCACAATTGGGAAACAATTTATAAATCAAGTCTAAAAATAAATAATTTTCAAAGGTGCTGAGCCCCTGAAGTTCCCACTTACATTCTGTTTTATACTTAAATTTCCTTTCCAAAAATAGAATCTTAACAGAAAATGTGGTCTGCGTTGGAAAGTGACTAAATAAAAAATGGCAAATTCTTAATCAGCAGGTCCGCTCCCTGCGTGCATCCATCATGCCCGCCAATATTCATGACAAAAATTATTCTGTGTTGCTTTCCACTCCTGTTAACACTGAAGAACCAAAACAGCTAATAGTGTGACCTGCAAAGTCTGTTCCTTGTTCAGTTACAAACAAAATGCACATAAAAGGAAACGACACACAAAATACACTCTATATCACTTTTAAGTCAAGGACCTAAAGTGATTGACAAACATTACCAAATTATGCATCACAATACCCCCTGTAAGGAAGGTATTACTACCTAAGCCACAGAACTAGGGGGCTTACAGGAAACAATTTCTCTGGCTATAAGAGAAGAGAAGAAAACTAAAGGGCTGTTACCTGCTGAAAGGTTTAATTAGCATAATTATCACCTGCTTCAAGTGAGTTTTATGAAGTTTTTTAATTCTATTATTTGGAATTTCTTTACATTTTGTTCATAGGAATGCATTTTAAATTGGTTATGGAACTAAATACATTAAATGACAAAAATCTTAGTTAATGCAGAGTTAAGGTTGTCCAGTGATAGCTTCTGCCCTTCCAGAATGTCAAGTTCAGCAAAACTCAAACTTCTGAAAACAGGAAATACATAGTTAAGGTAAACGCCAACACAACCTTAACTCTGCCCCCAGAGCCTCTAATAGCTACTGGGAATGGTCTGCATGCACTCCAGATACATTAACGTTTAGGTGTAACTGTATTGAATGGGGGAGGAATAAGTTGGAGCTTCTTAGAAGAACTGTGATTGTATGGTAAGTGCAGTTAGCGCCCATCCATTAAAGTGAAAAAGCACAGTAGGAATGTGCGTGTTATAGGCACTGTAAGACATTGCTCAAAGAATGCAGCATTAAGGTGGCATAGAAGTTACTTTAACTCTGTATTTCCTGAATTTCAAAAGTTTGAGTTTTGCTGAATTTGATGTTCTGGAAAGGCATGAGCTATCACCCAGCAACCTTAATCCTGCATTAACCAAGTTTTTTGCCATTTAATTCCTAAATTTAAAAAAAAGAAAGATAAATGTTTGTTGGTAGGAGCGAATAGTCATTTAGATAGCTCTATTTCCCACCTATGTTTGCAGCTGATATACTACTGTGGCTAGGTAATAATGAAAAGGCCCAGCTTTAATATAGGGCTTTTCATCTCAAAGTATTTTACATCATCCCCAATTTACAGATGGGAAACTAAGGCACAGAGAAGGGAAGTGATTTGCCCAAGGTCACTTGGCAGGCCAGTGGCAGAGCTAGGAATAGTCCCAATCCAGCAGTGTTTTCAGTAGACCACATGGTTGCTATGTGACTCCTGAGTTTTCCTCGCGTCTCCTGTACATTTTGTTACAGTGGAACGGGGATAATGGTTGTGCTTTGACATGCTTGCAATGTGTATTTGCTAACAGGGCTGTTGAGAGAACTGTCATCCATGGTCTAGGCCCCAAAACCTTGACGGTTTTACTACATGATGGATTCAGTAGCTTTAAGTGTGTGAGAGACGACTGGTAGCTGCATGCTACCTTGATTAAGTAGCCTCAGCTGCACACTGAGCTGGGCTCCTCACTCCCACTACCTGCCCCAAGATGGGACTCCTGCCCCTGCTTCAACCAGGTTCCCCAGCCATGTTGCAGGTCCACCCAGTCCACTCCTCCTCAAACCTGGGCACCTCCCATCCCATCCGACACAAGGGTGGGATGTATATTAAATATTCATTTTCTAGATTTCAGATGTTTACATTTGTATTTCCTTCAGCCCCCTCCCTGCCCCAATCCAAGCTCACACAGAGGAACAGGAAGAGAGGTTCAGACACCCCAAGAAGAGCAAGGTCCCCCAGATTCCAGCTTACATAGGGGGTAGAGAGTGGGGCTTAGACCCAACTAGACAGGCAATGCCCCTCCAGTACCTGGTTCATATGAGGGGGCAGAGAATGGGAGGTTAAATCTCTGTACATGGGCTAGGGGATCCCAGATTGTGGCACACATACAGGAGAGAAATGTGTAGACAAGATGTTGAGTCCCTGCTCTCATATCTGTTTAATCCTGTTTAAAATAAAAGATTCAAACGAAATCAAAATAAACCACTCAAACTGAAATATCTGTGTGCACACAAACTTGAACCAGTTTACTTAAATTGGATAAAAAAAAACCACATCATTATTAAAAATGGTGCAATCTGCAATATAGACAAGCCCATAACACCTTGCTTTCCTCTGGACACGAAGTCCAGCAATAGTGGCTCCAAACCAGAATACTGGACTGTATCGGGTAATTAGTTCAAACACTATTTAAGGTGATATTGGTTAAGAGCAACAGTCTCAAGTGAGTGGACTGGCCCTGGCAGCAGCAGACCAAAGCAGTAAACAGCAGATTGTACCAGGTCTTTAGGTGAAAATCAAGGGGAGATCCTGTGCTGAGCTGATAACTGCAGGGTCAAACCAGGCGTTTGTGACTAACGTTTGTGTATAGTTTCCATTGAGCAAGAATCTCGAGGGCCCCAAAAGGCTGTCCATCAGGTACTATCAGAAACTCTAAAGTCTGTCAAATATTTGAGAAAAGGAACAACATCTAATAAAGAAGTAGTTGCTATACCAGATTGTCAAGAATCTGTTTTTGCAGTGTTTGCTGTGTGGGGAAAGAACAACGTTAAGGGAGTCCAAAGTTTTCGTTTAAATTTTTTAAAACTGTAAGTGTCAATAGGGTTTTTGGGGGAAGGGGGAGTGAGTGAGAGAGACCTTTGCTTTGTATTCACTTAGCTTGTTAAGTTAGGTGTTAGTTGTGTTTTATCTTTTATCTCCTTGTAACCAATTCTGACATACATACCTCATTACATGTAAGCACTTAAAATCTATCTTTCCACAGTTAATAAATGTGTTTTGTTGTTTTATCTAGATCAGTGTGTTTGGACTGAAGTGTTTGGGAAACCCCATTCGGGAGAACAAGATTTGTGAATATTATTTTCTGTTAATAAATGACAGACTTTATATGAGTTTGTAATGTCCTGGGGGATGCTGGGTAGTACAAGACACATTTCTGAGGGAAAGTCTGAGACTGGGAGTTCGCTGGTGTTGCCCTGTAACGTAATCATGAATGGCTGGCTATAGCATTCATATAGTATAACTGGGAGTGATTTACAAGCTGGAGGCTGTGTGTGAGCAGACCACAGGAGTGGTTGCTCTCATAGTAAAGCAAGGTAAAAGGTACCCAGATTGGAGAATTCAGGGGACACAGCCCAGATTGTACTCTGGGTATTGTCACAATTTTCAACCCCAAGGGGTCCAAAAAATTGAGTCAAAATTGGAACCTGAGAGCGGCTTAAAAAGCATGTGATTTGAAAATAAAAATGTTGGCGTGAGGAGTGTTGCCTTCCCTTTTCTGAGATTTGAGAGTCCACGCTGGTCTCATGTTCAAGCTTTTCTCCACCATCATGAAGACTAAAAATTTACTTTAAAAAAAATGACAACAACAACATGAAATCTGGGTTTATCACCAAATCACCTGTCTCAAGGAGCTAGGGCTTAAATATTATGAGTAGGGACCTACAAATTCCCAGCCATGAAAAACACATCACAAACAATGAAATCTGGTATGTCCCGTCCCCCTCACCAAGAAATCTGGTCTTTTGTGTGCTTTTACCCTATACGATAGGGATTTCATGGGGGAGACCAGCATTTCTCAAATTGGGGTCCTGACCAAAAGGGAGTTGCGGGGGGGGAGGGGTGTCACAAGGTTATTTTAGGGGATCACGGTATTGCCACCCTCACTTCTGTGCTGACTTCAGAGCTGGGCAGCATACCATACCATGCTACCCTTACTTCTGTGCTCCCAGCCAGAAGCCGCCACTCTCCAGCTGCTCCGCTCTGACGGCAGCGCCACCATCAGCAGCAGCGCAGAAATAAGAGTAACAGTACTGCAACCGCACTATAATAACCTTGTGACGCACCCCCCACCACCACCACCACCACACACAACTCCTTTTTGGGTCAGGACCCGTACAATTAGACCCCCGTGAAATTTCAGGTTTAAATAGCTAAAATCATATTGCTCATTTTTAAAATCATATGACAGTGAAATTGACCAAAATGGACCATGAATTTGGCAGGGCTTTAACGATGAGTCGTGTGGTAAAATCACAAGAGTTGGCAATACCGCTCTCAACGCTCAGCCAAGCTGAGGTCAAGCAGAAAGTTTATACATTTCTGCAGCATGAACAGGATGCTGAAGTATCAGCTAAACCACCCAAACCACCCACTGTTTATCCTCCATGGATTTTCCACACTTTAGCACCTATTTGCAGAGTAGAGTATGCCAGCAGCATTTACCCCAGAGAAAGCAGAGGAGACAGTGGTGACAATAAATAAGCAGTACTGCTTAAACTGTAACAAAGGCTGCACATTGCAAGAGTGGCTGAAATCAACATTATCAGAATTTCTACAAAAGAAAGAAGCTTAGATAATTATGTGACAACCAATCAGCTAAAGCTTTAGTATCAACATATTATGAATACCCTGGTTATTACATTCAGATCCATGTGACGTCTTTGAAAAGATGGACTACATTTAAAATTACTAGCTTTTCTCTAAAATATAATAAAAATTGCATCTCCCATTTGTGCAAGATTCCCAGATGTGCAGCATTTAAAATTACTAGCTTTTCACTAAAAGGTAATACAAATTGCACCTTTCATTTGTGCAAGATTACACAATCTATGTAATAACTGTTAAAATATATTTACTAAATATCTAATAAATTCAAGATTTTGATATCTGATACGGATTAGAATACATATATGCAAGCACAATTAAACCATATTAAGCCTATAACACTGCTTTATATTCAGAGAAAACCTAGACACAAGAATGGTGTTGAATACTTTGTCATATACATCATTAGATTTCTGCATAAACAAACACTACTCCTGTTTACATATAAAAGGATTTGAATGCTGACTGGCTTTGTCCTGGTGTGACAAAGTAGAAGAATAATTTACATTTATCTCAGATAAAAACATTGCAAATTCATCCTAATTACAAAATCAGAAAAGCATAGCCTTCTGGACAGAATACTTGTTAGCAGGCAGAAGTAGTGCTAAATTGAGAGTGAGCGTTCTATCATTTTCTGTATACGGAACAGTAAGTTTAAGAAAGCCTAATACTGTAGGAAGGTAACATTTAGATCACACAAACACTACCATGCTTAAAGCATACATGCATGTATACTCCCAACAAAGTCAAGGGGATTACTTACACATGGAAGTATTCGAAGATCTGGCTCATATTAAATCAGTATATGTTTTTGGATAAGTTAGCTATCTGGTGGGCGTAGGAATGGTACTTAAATTTAGCATAGAGCTAAATTTAGCATGGAATGTAATACTGGTTGGTCAGAAACTTAAAGTAAACTAAGTTTGTGACAAAGGCCAAAACCATAGGCATCTTTTGTAGCCTCCTTTGAAACAGCTAGATTACACAGTATTACTGCAACTACTGAGAAGAAAAATGTATACCAAGGAAATTATGGTACAGTATTAAATCTCTTATTGATCTAGCTTATAATGACCCCATCAATCGGGTCAAATCGGCTTCTAGTGATACAGTCACTGATTTTAGCATGACTGAAAATAAATATTAATATCCATTTTATAAATTTAAATCTTGGCACAGATCTGAGGCTACTTTCTAATAGTAGTGACCTTTCTGGTATTAGCAATGTCTGCTCAAGCCACTAACATGTTCATGTTTTCAGTTTCAGCCAGTTACTTACTAGGCTGTTAGTAAAGAAAGCATTGATTCACATTTGTATAGAAGATATGTAAAATTCAAAGCTCCTTAACTACTGATGCAACAGCCATTTTAAGTCAATTACTCACATTTATAATTACTTTTCTCTAGAGTTAGCTTAACAATTTGAAGATGTGCTGGAGCAGCGTGCCTCTGACTCTTCATTAGGGACATATTTTGCTTTTCCCCTAGTAAGTATACAGAGCATAACTGGGAGCATAAATAGTGTGGTTTCAAGGCACGTGGTGGGCAAAATATGGGTCATCCCTACTAAAGAGTCCACACCTACTGTGTCTGGAAGCAATGTTCCACTGGGAGATTCTTGTGTCCCAGAATGGAGGTTTGTGGGAGGGACACATAAGGGAAGATCTGGAGAACATGCAACTACAGGTATGTGTACGCTGCAATCAGAGGTGTAATGCAGCATGTGTACACACATCCAAGCAAGTTCTGATCCAGCAATGAAGCTCTGACAGCAAAGCCTTCAGTACCGGGTAGCCACCTGAGCAAATACCCAGGGGCCCAGATGAAGTCCATGCTGCCACAGCTTCACTACTATTGGTACCCAAACTGGCCAGATTGAAGCTAGTTTGGATGTGCCTACATGTGCTGCAATCACATACCTTGACTGCAGTGCAGACAAACCTATGTGGCTCCATCAGCCATTTTCCCACCTATGTACTACCTTGAAGCTGCAGTAGTGACTTAAGCACATCCTGGAGGACAAGGGAATGGAAGATACTTCCCTATGTGACTCTTCTTAGCATCAAGCTTAACATAGGCTATGCACTGAATCCAGGATTTGGCTCTTAATTATTATATTATAGTTGGTAAGATTTTAGAGCAGGTTGGCTAGGACAAGTTCTTGGAATCTAATTAGATCCCATTCTTCTTTGTTGGACCACAAGCTGGAAACATTTCATAGATCAAGAAAGTCCAGGTCAGTGAGAAAACAAGTTATTGTTACTATTATCTATTGTGCCGGGGCAAGGCCAGAGGGCTATAGGAAAGTGGTAAGGAACCAGTATGTTAGCCCCAGGCTAAACAAATCCCTGATACCTTATGGCAGTTGCTCCAGGTTAATCAAGACATCTGGGGCCAATTAAGAACTTTCCAGAAGGCAGGGAGGTTAATTGAGACACCTGCAGCCAATCAGGGGCTGGCTGAAACTAGTTAAAAGACTCCCGGTGAGTCAGTGAGGGGCGCATGTCAGGAGCTGTGGAAGGAGGTTGTGTGAGAGGAGCTGGGAGCAAGAAGCACTAGGAGCTGAGAGTAAGAGGGCGTACTGCTGGAAGATCCTGTGGTGAGGATAAAGGTGGTGTTGGGAGGAGTCCATGGGGAAGTAGCCCAGGCAGTTGTAGCTGTCGTGCAGTTGTTCCAGGAGGCACTCTAAACAGCTGCAATCCACAGGGCCCTGGGCTGGAACCTGGAGTATAGGGCGGGCCCGGGTTCCCCCCAAAACTCCCAACTCCTGATCAGACACAGGAGGAGTTAACCTGGACTGTGGATTCTACTAGAGGGGAAGATCTCTGAGGCAAGCAAAATCCGCCAATAAGCGCAGGACCCACCGAGGTAGAGGAGGAACTTTATCACACTATGTTTGATGATGGAAATGATGCATACTTCAGTACCTCTGTGGTGATACTGCAGAGGCTGAAGGTATTACGTAATAAACAGCAGGACAGTACTTTCTTGTAAACTCAGGACCTACAGTAACTTTGCAAAGATCACAATCAAATTACATTGGCCAAATCTCCATGAGTAAAAACAACTTTAGTTTAACCATACAGTATAAATGTGTTTCTAGTGTGACATCAGCGTATTAATAATCCCTTTTTCCTCAATCATAGACTTGAAATATAGCCTTTGCTTAAATCAGTCTATTAATTTTAAAGTCCCTGGGGCCAAAAACTAACCATAGATGGTATTACACGCAATGGCATATGGCTAAGATGCTATATTAACGAACTAAACTATATAAGGTATAAATGTTAGGGTACTCAAAAGTGTGCTAGACACATCACAACACAGATGAGTTGCACCAAAATGTGTGCCATATTGTTTCATACATGCCACAGTGACAGGGCAACCAACAATGGGGTGAACATGGGGAGGAAAGACAGGTTATAGCAATAACATCACACAACTACTCAGCAGGGACATGTGTACAGTATAGTTGAACACATTTTTGTATAGCTTTTAGTAACTATGCATTTGAAATAAATGTCAAAAATGTCTTGGTTGACTCACTTCTTGGTGGTGTCATGGAAGAAGTGAGCATTAAAAAGGGATCTGGACACCAAGCAGAATAGTAGTCTGACAACTAGACTGCTCTAACTAAGCAGCTGTAAACTGCACCAGAGCGGAGGCAGAATCAGGGAGCCACAACTAGCTCCTGGACAGTAGCCCCCTAAAGAAACCAGTGTAAGCTGCATGCAGCAGAGACCCTAACCCAGAGTTGTCTAGCACTATCTGCACTGCCCACTCAGTGGGACAACTCTGCACACTCTTTCCTACAGACTATTGAATGAATTTGTACCTGATTAACTCAGAAAAGGCTTACTCCTACTCCAAACGGCTACAAGCGCTGACAAACAAAATCCCAATCCTTTAAAGCAGGATTTTCAAAAATGAAATAAGAAACATTCAGTTTCTTGTCTTAAGAAAAGTTAAGGTTTGTTTTAGCTATGTTAAAGGAACATATATCCATTTTACTCAACCCAAGTGTACGACAGTTCAAAGATAAGAAGCATTTTTCACAAAAGATATCTGAAATAAAAACTGTTTCAAATATTTTAACAGGTCTGCAGTATTACCATCATTGCGAGTTCTATGTAAGGGAACTCTTTCAAAGATGGTAGGATCTAAGTTTATTCTACTGCTTTATAACAGTTTGCAAACTTCAGAGAGTATCTGGAGAGTCACAGCATATGAGTACGTCTATGCAGCTGGAAGCATGCTTCCCACAGTTCAGGTAGATAGCACACGTTAGCTTTGCTCAAGCTAACACACTAAAAATAGCAGCCAACCCGGGGGGGGAGCATGCATGGCGGCTTGGGCTAACCACCCAAATACGTACACAGAGGTTCTACATGGGTTTGCACTCAGATGGCTAGCCCAAGCTGCTGTCCATACTCCATTGCTATTTTTAGCATGCTAGCTCAAACAGATTATTGTTACTATTACCTATGTGTATGGCTACCCAAGCTGGGAAACATGCTCCCAGTTTAAGTAAAGACACACATTTTATGTTTAAGGATCAAAGAAAAGGATACACAACATTCTGATCAAAAAACTCTAATGATACAAAATTAACATGGCACACATTAAATGGATGAAAACTGGCTAACTGACAGATTTCAAATTTAACTGTAAATAGAAAATCGTCATTAAATGGGTATGCTTCTAGGGGTATCCTCCTATTTTTTACCAATAACCTGATAGAAAAACAGTCATCACTGATAACATTTGAGGATGATATCAAGATTGAGAGAGTGATAAATACCAAAGAGGACAAGTGACAATATGTATTTCAATTTGGCACTGGTGCAACCACTATTGGAATACTATGTCCAGTTCTAGTGTACAGAATTCAAAAAGGAAGTTGATAAATTGGATAGGGTTCAGAGAAGAGCCACAAGAATAATTTAAAGGACTAGAAAACATGCCTTATAGTAATAAACTCAAGGAGCTCAATCTATTTAGCTTAACAAAGAGAAGGCTAAGGGGTGATTTGAGCACAGTTTAGGAGTACCTACATGGGGAACTAAAATTTGACCATGAGTTCTTCAGTCTAGCAGAGAAAGCTATAACAAGATCCAGTGGCTCAAAGTTTATACTAGACAAATCCAGACTAGAAATAAGATGCAAATTTTTAATAGTGAAGGTCATTAATCACTGTACAAATTTAGCAAGGGTTGTGGTGTATTCTCCATCACTGGCAATTTTTAAATCAAAATTGGATATTTTTTCTAAAAGACACACTCTAGTTCAAACACGAATTAATTCAACCAAGTCCTGTGGCCTATGTTATACAGGAAGTTAGACCAGATGATCACAGTGGTCCCTTCTGTCCTTTTAGTCTACCAATCTATACAAATCTGAAGTGCTTTTAAAAAAAAAAAAAAGAGCTAGCAGCCCAGCATCCATGAGCTACTCTCTACAACAATGGTTTTCAATTGGTGGTGCATGGACCCCTGGGGGTCCGCAGACTAAGGGGTCCATGAAGGTTGTCATTACCAATGAACAGTGATTTTCAACCTGTGGTCCGCGGATTCCTGGTGGTCTGCAGAATATGTCTAAGATTTCCAAGGGGTCTGCACTTTCATTCAAAATGTATTAAGGGTCCCTACATGAAAAAAAGTTTAAAACCACTGCACTACAACGGTAACACAGTATGTGCATGTCAGATCGGAAAACAAGGAAACAGAGTAATAGTGCAGAATCAAATCCACTGACTCTGCCTTGAGAATTTACAATTTAGGGCCTCAATCCTGTTCTCTACTTCAAGGGGATTCTGTGAAGACGAAGGGGTTGACCTATATGCAAAGCACTGAAGAATCAGGACCTAAGTTAGATAAAATATACCACGTTACTCTGTGTCTAACCCTAAGCTAACCGTAACAGAAAAAAGGAGATTTACATATCACATTAATTTGTTTTCTAAACTGCTATTATTAATTTATATTTTATTAGGCTGGTGTGGGATCATGGGTAATTGCTGGAAAACTGCAGGCAGGAAACAGGATTTAGAACCAGAAGATGGAAGGTGTGTAGCCCATGCCAAGATATTGTAACTTCTTTTAGAAGGTCTCATTAAAATAACTGTTCCTTCTATAGAATAAAAGAGAACCTGCAGTTTAATAACCTCTTTAGTTTACTTGAGAGGATATCATGTCACATTACCAATCTTAGGGGATATGCAGCGGCTGCCTAGTCTACAAAAGATGGGTTTTAAAACATTCTTGTATGTTTCACCAGATTCTCTATTGAGTGCTATAAACACCCCTTTTCCTGGTCAGTTTTCCTCTTAATCATTACACAGTGAAATGACAAATGCCTTTGAGCTAGATATTAAAAATATACATTCAAGAAAAAAGAGAAACAAGGAATTTATGTGCAGGTTTATAAAGCAACTGGGAAAAAAAGACAGCTGGTAAGCCTCAATAGTAATGATTATACATGTGCATGCACGCACACAGGCAGATAAAACCACATGAATAAAAATGGTGAATAAATACAATGAGAAACTGACTGAGAAAAAGAAAGGCTACTGATGGTTACAGAAAAAGTGATTAAAGTATTTGTTTGGGCCAGAAAGAAGAGACAGAACAGCAACTATTCATGACATTAGAGTAGAAAGTTATTTAGGAGGAACAATAAACTGACTCAAAAAAAAAAAACAACCCCAAAACACCCCAGGTTATTTATAAGTTAACTAATATGTAAACGTGTTATTTGTTCAATCCCAAACAATACAACCCGTGTCACCTAATTCCTAATTGTTTATAGACCAATTAAAAAAAAAAAGATTCTGATGTTACAATCTTGGCTAAGCTTCCCATTTGGATAGGAACCAGACTGCTGTATTAGACTGAACCTTGGATCCCACATGTTTTTAAACTTACTGAGACTGACACTGGCTTTGTGTCTAGTCTTTCAGGCACACTCCCAAAGCACAGACTCCTGTGCCTGTATCCTTTCACATATTGGGGAAACCTGCAGCAGCAGCTACACTTCTATTTTTAGTGCTCTAGCTCAGTCCAAGCTAGTGCAGGTATGTCTGCCTCAACTGAAAATCACACCATCTGCTCCAGTGTAGACATAGCCCGTGAGTCTGGCTGTTTCCTCCTCCTCCTCCATGTTGCCTGGGTGCCAGTATAGGAACACAGAGTACACGGGAGTGTCTCCCTGCCCCCGCTCCCAGTTCTGTTGCCCAAAGCAATAGCAGACCATCAGGGCCTGGAGGAGCAATTGCAAGAAGAGTCCTTCTCAGGCTCTGCAGCCCCCCAAAGGAGCATGCAATTCAGTTGGTATGTAGGAGTTAGGAGGGGATGGAGCATAATCAGTGCAGCTGAAATCTTCAGAAGAGATAGCTGCCCAAACTCTGGGAAATCTCTTATTGAGCATATAGAAATAGATTTTTCAGAGGCTTATAACTTGGCCAAATTTGGGCAAATTTTACAGGGATGGCTAAAGGTACATCCCGACACAAAGGCCACCCCCCTCCCAAATTTCAAGACCCTGCTCATGGAGGAACTAGAGCTTCTCAATGAAACAGATAATTTTTTTTCTAATATGGATAGAACAACATTTTCCCCTAAGCTCATTCCTAGAAACAGCTGAGCTGTTTTAGTTGAAACTTTAGGGGTGGGGGGGGAACGAAGCAGACCCACAGCATGGAAAATTTCAGCCCAAACAATTTAAGTTTGGCAAAGTTTTTCTCAACTGAAAACATGGTCTATCATGGAAAGTGTCAGGCAATCTTAACTACAGGCATCACTATCTGTGCCATCTATTATAAAAAAAAGTTTTTACAATTTAGGACTCAAGAGGAGTATGCAAATCCCAAGAGTTTTTAATTAAGTGCATTGTTTGGGTAATTGAAGAAATTCTCTATCAAGCACCGGGACACTGTTGAATCTAATTAAGCTATATCCAGTGCTGAGTGTATGATTTATTTTCATTTTTAAAAGCAATCCATAAGCAGATTGTATCAAAAAGATTCATGAATATGAACAAACCCAAAAGCAGAAACAAACATGTTAAATGAAAGTGTAGTTAACTAGTGCAACCGCAGTGCATCTATCAAGAGAACACTATCTCGGAAGATGGAGAAAACAGAACAAAGAAGGCAGATGGTAGTGACTAGGAGATTTATTTTTCAGAAACATACAAGGTGCATGGGGGCATGTGGCACACACACAAACCCTCATGTTTCATTCCCTCTGGAGGAGACACTACCATAACTCAACAAACTCTTGGCAGAAGCTGAACTGGAGCCAATTATTTTGATGTATGAAACAATGTAAGAAACAATGACAGCCAGCAATGGAACAGAGATCTTAAAATTAAGGTAAGAAGTAATTTAGAAACTATCCACAAACTTTAAAAAAAAAAATATAGCACTGTCAGTACTTCCTGTACTGAATGACCCAGAGTAATCTTGAGAAACTTACTTTTCCTCATTATCATGTTGCAAGACATTGCAATGCCAATCCATTGACGGTGAATGACCAGCTCCCACTTGGTGAGATATTGCAGCAAGCAATCTGCTAAGGTGACAACCAGTATCAGAGTGTTGGAAACTGAAGCCTATCTAGAGAAGTGAGGTAACTCCAAAATTACTATTAAAAATATTACAGTTTTGTAACGTTTCCAATACTTATAACATACATAACACAAGATTAAAGAGAAAACGTTACCACACCATGCAACGTTTTAAAATCATTGGCCTTACCAAACCAACTTTACAGTGGTGGTGGTCTCATCTCAAATAGAAAGCATCCAGAACTATCTAGCCTGAGCTAACCATCCACACCAATCTACAGTTTTTAGACCTATAGAAAGAAAATGACATGGCTAATGTTCCATCAGCAAAGAAGCATGTCCTCTGGAATGGTGGCCAAACCATGAAGGGGCATACGAGTGTTTAGCATATCTAGCACGTAAATACCTTGCAATGCCGGCTACAAAAGTGCCATTCAAACACCTATTCTCACTTTCTGGTGACATTGTAAATAAGAAGTGGGCAGCATTATCTCCTGTAAATGTCAACAAACTTGTTTGTCTTAGCGATTAGCTGAACAAGAAGCAGGACTGAGTGGACTTGTAGGCTCTGAAGTTTTACATTGTTTTGTTTTTGAGTGCAGTTATGTAACAAAAAAAATCTACATTTGTAAGTTGCACTTTCACGATAAAGAGATTGCATTACAATACTTGTATGAGGTGGGTTGAAAAATACTATTTCTTTTATCATTTTACAGTGCAAATATTTGTAATAAAAAATAATATACACTTTGATTTCAATTACAATACAGAATATAATATATATGAAAAAGTACAAAAGCATCCAAACTATTTAATAAATTTCAATTGGTACTCTTTTGTTTAACAGTGCGATTAATACTCAAATTAATTGTGATTAATTTTTTTGAGTTAATCACGTGAGTTAATTAATCGACAGCCCTAATATATATATATACACATACACATATATGCAAACACTCTGAAGTTAGGAAATTCCAGAATTAGGGTTGCCTGTGGGGAAGAGATTTCTGATCATTAGATGGCTCTTTAATGTAATGAAAAAAGGCATAATAAGATCCGATGGTTGGAAGCTGAAGCTAGACAAATTTAGACTAGAAATATGACATTTTTAACACTGAGGGTAATGAAGAATTGGAATGACTTAATCTAGGGATTGTTTGTCATTTTAAGTTTAAATAAAGTTTGGACATCATTTTAAAGGATATGCTATTGACAAAATAGAAATTACTGGTTAAGGATCCATGTCCTGTGTTGTGTAAGAAATCAGATGTAATGATCCTAATATTCCATTCTAGCTTTAAAATCTATTAATTTTGCAAGGTGGAGCACACAAAGAAGTTTTGATATTTTAAGTGCAAAATTTCATAGTCCCTTTTCTCCTGGAACTTTTTAACTCTGATGGAGGAGTTTGAGGAAGAGAAACTTTAGAAAAATACCCACTGTGATGGGGCAGCTGTCCCTCACTGATAGGTAAGGGGTTAAAGCCACCCTGGGGAGACTGCGCAGGAGGCAGCCAAGGAGGAAAAGTCTTATAGTGCCAACCAATCAGGAGAAGCTTTATTGGAACATCCAATCAGGGCCAGGCTAGCCCATATAAGAAGGGGCTGCTGAGCAGAAGAGGAGGCAGTCACTCCCTGAACGGTGAGGGAGGAGGACTGGCTGCTTAGAATGCTGAAGCACCACAGACAGAGCAGTGCTGGGCAGGGTCAGCAAAGTAGGAGAAAGCTCCAGGTTGACGGCTGCCAGACTGAGGCCCTGATACAAGGGCAGAGAAGATGCTTGGGCTGCGGGGAAGCAGCCCAGGGAAAGAGACAGCAGAGTTGGAGGAGGGGCAGTACGTGGCTGCCAGCTATAGGGTCCCTGGGTCAGGACCCAGAGTAGCGGATGGGCCAGGGTCCTCCCCTTACCCCCACTTGCCACTGAGGAGAGTGGCTGGTGAATGGACTGCAGTTTGCCACTGAGGCAAGTGGTTGGACTAAGGTTTGTCGGTCACACGGAAGGGGGGAAAGAACCGAGTGGGGCACAGCCGGTGGGCTGTGTCCAGAAGAGGACAATGCAGTCCCGGGAGCGACACAGGTCCTGGACACGGAGAGAGGAGTGACGACGGGTGAGACACCACTAGACAAGGGCACTCTGGTGAAATGAGCTAATTCTCAGGATGGCCAGCAGGAGGCGCCGTGGTGGTGAGTCACACCCTATTACACCCACCCCCAATCAAAAGATGAACATTTGATGGGGACAGGTGTTATTCAGGTAGAGAGGTGAAAGAAAAGAGAACAACGAGGAAAGGACAGCAGGCCTCAAGCACTATTAGTGCACTGGCTTCCTCTTCTAGGGCTGAGCCTTACATCCACACTTTCTGGGGCAAGGACTGTTGTTCGAGAAATGGACTTTTTAGTCACTCATGATGACATAACTGAACCATTTTGGCGCTTATGCTATTGTCTTTCGAGATGAACAGTTGCCACCACCTCCTTTACATGGTAAAACCAAGATGTTAGATGACAACCAGAAGGAGAAAGAGAGCGGACAGCCTGGACGGGGGAGCATCAAGTCAGGAGAGAGGATCCCGAGGATCGGAACCTGAATGGAGACTGGAAAGCTGAAGAAGCCTACCAAAATCACAGCACAGCCCCAAAGAGAAAGGCTGAGAGCCCCTGAAACCAAGGGGAAGGAGTGTTCAAGGCCCAAGGAAGGCTTAGTGGAATGGGGCAGCAACACAGATGCTGGTGGAGGGCTGTAGAATCCTTTAACCAAGAGGAAGGGGTTG
The DNA here is from genome assembly GCA_037349315.1 of Chelydra serpentina. Taxonomy (NCBI): domain Eukaryota; kingdom Metazoa; phylum Chordata; order Testudines; family Chelydridae; genus Chelydra; species Chelydra serpentina. The sequence goes on from JBAIAC010000042.1 coordinate 40,413,110, forward strand.
TAAGTTCAGGGACCAGGTGAACACATGTGCAAAAAAATCTAGAAAGACCAAGTTCCCTCCCTGCACTCTAGCCAGAACCCCTACCTGCAGTCTAGCCTCAAAGTTGGGCAAGAACGTTTTCCCAGCTTGTGAAACTTTCTGTGATTTCAAGTATTCCTGTTCTGCATCAGGACAAAACTGAAATGTTTTCAAGTTTTTTTGTGAAAAAAACAGAGAGAGCTTATCCACCCTAAGACAACCAGGAGCCTGGTGGTCAGGGCAAACATCTGGGATGTGGGAGATGCAGGTTCAAGCCCCTGGTCTAAATCAGGCAGACTAATGAACTGAATCTGGATCTCTCATAGCCAATCTGAGTGTCCTAGACATGAGGCTATTCTGGGGAGCGTCTCTCTGGTTTTAACCAAAAATTCCATCCAGTACCTAAGAAACTTTTCCTGATGCTTCCCCCCCACCCCCCACCCCGCCCCTCACCCCCCCCCAAAAAGGGTCAGTTTTGACAAATCACCATTTTCCAGGGGGGAAAAAAATGTTGTGCTGAAAAATTCCCATCACAGCTCTACACCTCATGTCCTCTAATCCTCCTACCTAGACTCACCCAGCCAAATTGGACACTTATTTTACTATCACCACCTGGATCGATCGGACTTCAGCTGTCGTTAAGACTGTGCCGATCACAACACGTCTGCCATTCTTCTCGCACTCTTGCCTTTCTTCTCCACGTTCGTCCGAAACGTTTAACGATGTCATCTTCCCATCTTCTTGGAGGCCGACCGGGGGGTCTTTTCTGTGCTCGCGGGTACCACTCAGCAATGATTGCGGTCCACCTGTTATCCGTGAGCCGTGCTGTGTGGCCCGCCCATCGCATCTTGTTATGTCTGCTTTCCACAACAATATCTTTCACACCGCTGCGTTCTCTGATTATTTCATTTGAGATGAGAATCTCTCTCTGTTTATGTTGACACCACTCCTCCAATTGATCTTGTTCATAACCATTTCGAGGCAGGTGGTGAATAGTTTCGGTGAAAATGTATCTCCTTGCTTTACGCCTTTCTCGATTGGGATGCGGAGGGGAGTTTTGAGGAGAGTAATGTCTGTTGTACATCCAGTATTCGCTTCCTTCAACAAACTAATGTACTGGGTGTTAATGCCCTGCTCTGCGAGCGCCTTTAATATTGCGTTAAACTCAACGCTATCGAAGGCCTTTTCATAATCGACAAAAGCAATGCACAGCGGGAGTTTGTATTCCCTCGCTCTTTCTAGGAGCTGGCTAAGGGTAAATATGTGGTCGATTGTACTGAAATTTCTTCGAAACCCTGCCTGCTCTCTCAGCTGTTGTTCATCCAGACTCTGCGAAAGTCGATTCATTATCACCTTTGTAAAGAGCTTGTAGATGTGAGACAGCAGGCATATAGGGCGGTAGTTCTTAAGATTTTCTCGATCACCCTTCTTGTGCAGCAAGATGGTATTCGACTCCTTCCAGCTTGATGGTATTTTTCCTTCTTCAAGATATCGACTGAATCTTAAAGCAAGGGCCTTCCAAAGTTTTTCTCCTCCTGCATAAATCATTTCTGACGTTATTCCATCTTTGCCTGGAGCTTTTCCCTTCTTCATCTGGTGTAGTGCGCTTCAGACTTCGCTGACAATTATTGGGGGGATGCGTTCTTCTGACTCTTCGAGGGTTGGGAGGGGGACGTTGATTCTTGATTTGAACAGTTCTGTATAGAAGTCCTTGCAGACCTCCTCCATCCCTGCTCTGTCGATTACTGTCTCTCCATCCTTGTTCTTCAATGCTGTTACGCTCAATCTATACTGTGTCAATTCCCGCTTGCATGTTCTGAGGCTCTTGCGTGATTCAGCTGTTTTAAGGAGCTTTTCTTTCCGGAAGTTCTCGAAGTCATCCTTCAGTTTTTGCCATATAAGCTTGCACAGAATGGAGTACTCGAGGTTGTTATCCGAGCTCCTTTTCATGTTTCTCCGCTTCTCCAACAAGCTTTTCGTTTCATTCGAGATTCTTCCCTTCGCCTTCTTCAGCTTTTTAATTTCAGCTGCTTTTATGCAACATCTCAACTTGTCAGCAAAGATACTATAGTCCTCATCACACTTTTCCATCTGGCTCCAGTCAAACCCAGAAATCGCTTTTTTCAGCTTTGCTTCATCGAATGTCTTCGGCTGCTGTTTCCTGTTTGCCATCTGTAACGCCTTCTTTTCCACCGCTTCGTCGAAAATCAACTTCACTCTAAGCAGGCGATGGTCACTGCCGGTGTTGAATGGCTGCACCACAGAGACGTCTTGAACGATGCGCCTTTTATTGACTAAAATATAGTCGATTTCATTCTTACTCTTCGCGTTTGGTGCGATCCATGTCCACCTTCTTGAGATCTTCTTTTTGTACCAGGTGTTTGCCACGTACAGTTCTTTCATTTCTGCCATCGCTACCAGCCTCTCTCCTCTTTCATTCCTTTCACCGCTGCCGTATCTCCCTATGAACTTTTCGCCAGCTTTCCCTCGCCCGACCTTGGCGTTGAAATCTCCCATCGTGACAGTGTAAGTGGACTTTTGCGCGAGAGCTCTTTCAAGCTCTCAGTAGAATTCTTCCACTTCTTCGTCCTCACTTGCACTTGTGGGAGCGTAGGCCTGGATGACCTTGAGGGTAGCTTTTGACTCCATCTGAAGATGCAGCACACCGATACGTGATGATGTTAGCTGGCATGATATGACTTTCGAAGACCAATCTTTATTGACGATAAATCCGACTCCTCCAACATTTCTAGCGCCATCTCCCTTTCTGAGCCTCACAGCACTTCCATCCTTCCAGTTGACTTCCAACTCCTTCTTTCGTCGGGTTTTGCAGACACCGAGAATATCGCATTTTATCCTTTTCTTCTCCTCCATCAGATGGTTTAAAGTTTCCTCCTTTGCCAGTGACCTACAATTGTAAGTACACACAGCGAGGATTTTCCTTTTCCATGTTGGCCTAGCACCTGACATTTTTAGCAACCTCTTATCGCTCAATTTCCGCTCCGCCACCGTAGAACGTGCATTTACTCGTGTTGTTTTAGCCGTTAACTTCGAGCCATCCCACTGGCTAGGTGGGCAGGCATGCATACCTCCTCAAGCTTAGCTAGCCTTCAACCTCTAAGGAGAAGGAAAAGCGCTCTTTCCTCTGAGAGAGCAACCCTCCTCCCTGAATTGGATAGTCCAACACCTTTGTAGCATGGTAAAACCTACCAGGGCATACGCCCCGCTACCATAGCTGTCAGACGGCCAGGGTCACCGCTGCACCACGTTGAGGCACTGAGGTAGGATTTTGCAGCAGTCTTTTACTATAAGTCTGTAAATACTCAAGTTTAGCTTATTAAGGCCTAAAATAAATGTGTACAAAAAGGATAAATTTGCATGTGGTACATCAATCAATATCTGAACCAATAAAGTTTGGGAATTACTGCTCTAAAACCTCTGGTGCAGGCCACAGTCAGAGACAGGATACTGAACTAGATGGACCAATGATCTGATCCAGTAAGGCAATTTCTATGTTCCTACAGAGTGAATTACAAATATGCTAATATTTTTAAATGTACATCTTAAACACTACAGATATAATAAGTCACACTGGTACCAGATCCCACCTGGCAAGCAGAAGAGAAGAAAGAGCTCATTATGGAGCCAACCTCAGATGCAAGCAAAGTATCAGAAGACGATAAAAGTAGGCACCCTTAAACATTTATTCTTTAAAGATCTGGTTGTTACCTCCTACATCATGACAGAAAAGGGTGAGAAATGTTTACAACTCAAGTGACTAAAACTGAAAGTCTCTAAAGAAAAAGTATGTGAGGCTGTTGAATCATTAGGATCAGTCAATGCTAGAAATACCATACACTAGACTCGAGAGGCTCACATGTCATTGCTTCTGTAGGTCAAGCTCATTTCACACAACAGGGATGCCTTGCATCCCTCTATTCCCCCCACACACACAAGCTCCCTGTGTGCCACCCTTCCATCACCCACACCCTGACGCCCTCCCTCTACCTCCTCTCCCATGCCAGGGGCTCTTTGTCCTCCTTGCCACCCACTCCCAAGGGTTATGTCTCTCTATTTTTTCTCCTCCTTCCAAAGTACCTTTCTAACCCCCAGAATGGAAGGGACAGCAGCCAGCTGGTGCCCCCTTCTCCCCCCATCATGGAGCAGACTTTGGGGAGGCAGCACAGAAGGAGGGTGGAAAGAATGAAACCTACTTCACTCTCCTCTCCTTCTGGTTCTCCCTGCTGGCTGAGCATCTGCCCCACAGCTGTTAGGCAGCTTCCAGCACGAAGAGCAAGAAACAACTTTTTAAGTGCAAATGGCTTTTCCTGTGCTTACCAAAATCAATAGGCGGTTCTGCCTATTGATGCTTACAACATTCCCTGAAACTTTAGCAATTGATTAGATGCAGTGTAAGCATGGCCAACATTTCCATAGAGTGTCCCAAGTTAGGCAGCTAAATAAAAGTGGCCAGATTTTCAGAGGAGCTGAGCACCTTATTGACTGGAAGTCAATGGGAATTGCTGGTACTTGGCATCTCTTAACATCTGATCCCTTATTCAGGATTTGGTCATCCAAGTTTGAAATTTGTGGCATTAGCTTTTGTGTGATAAAGTGCTGAATGCACCTCTTTGGGCTTGTCTACATTGACACACAGTTCGGCCTACGCAGGTGTGAATAGCAGCACGCACCAGTACTGTGTTATAACTCCCCCATGCCATCATGTGCCAGCAATGCCCCTCTGCCATGTACATTGGCCAAACCGGACAGTCTCTACGCAAAAGAATAAATGCACACAAATCTGACATCAGGATTCATAACATTCAAAAACCAGTAGGAGAAATCTTCAACCACTCTGGTCACTCAGTAACAGACCTAAAAGTGGCAATTCTTCAACAAAAAAACTTCAAAAACAGACTCCAACGAGAAACTGCTGAATTGGAATTAATTTGCAAACTGGACACCGTTAAATTAGGCTTGAAGAAAGACTGGGAGTGGCTGGGTCATTACACAAACTGAAATCTATTTCCCCATGCTAAGTTTTCCCCTACTATTACTCACACCTTCTTGTCAACTGTTTGTAATGGGTCATCCTGATTATCACTACAAACGTTTTTTTTTTCTCCTGCTGATAATAGCTCATCTTAATTGATACGTCTCTTAAAGTTGGTATGGAAATCCCCATCTTTTCATGTTCTCTGTATATATATGTTCCACTCTATGCATTTGATGAAGTGGGCTTTAGCCCACGAAAGCTTATGCCCAAATAAATGTGTTAAGTCTCTAAGGTGTCACAAGTACTCCTCGTTCTTAAAACATTCCTAGTTCGCCTTAACATAGTTGTGTTTGAAGAGGACTATATTAATGCAAACTAGGTATCTTTTAGTTTGCACCCACAGCATCCACCCAGGAGAGTTACACTGCAGCACTTTGTTGCACACTGCTATTCACACCCCCATAGTCCAAACTGCAGGGCAGTGCAGTCATCGCGTCAGTCTGACTATTAGAGAAACTCAGAATGCATTGGTAAAGTTACTGGAATTTGGTACTTTACCTCTGCTAGGATCACTCTAATATTGTGTCTGTGTCTCTCACTGAAAGGACAGTATCTGATTAGATTAAAACACTAATATACTGGAAAGTGACATAAAAAGGTACATCTTAACAATAATGGTGCTTCATATGGGAAACAGAAGTTGATGAATGTTATAGGATAAGTTTTCAAAGAGGCTTTGTTATTTTTTTGCACACAAAGATGATTAATGTACAAATGGCCGACTTCATCTGCAGGTATAGGCAGCAGAAATATTTTGTACACGTGAGCTAAGCTTTTTAAAGGAGCCTAAGGAAGTTAGTTGCTGAGCTTCCATTAAATGTCTATGGATTTGGGCATAGGCATCGACTTCTGCTCGCGCCGGTGGGTGTTCAACCCCCCTCTGCCCCCAACTCCACCCCTGCCCTGTCCCCTCCCACCCCTACCCCGCCCCCATTCCAACCCTTTCCCCAAAGTCCCCGCCCCAACTCTGCCCCCTCCTGTCCCGATACTGACTCCTTCCCCAAAACCCTGCCCCAGCCCCGCCTCTTCCCCACCACCAAACAGTTTTCTCCAATGCTGTCCAACCATTTCACAGTACTAATCATGGCATCTTGTAATATAAGGGCCAGTCCCACATATACTTACTACTGGGCAAAATGCTTACAAATGTAAGAAGTTATTTTTAAGTCAACGGGAGTATGAATTACACCTGATCAAAAGCATTTGTAGGTTCAGGCCCTAACATAGAGATAGTGGAACAATAGGTAACACACACAGCACTTAAAAAGCTCATTTTTTTAAATAGGAGGGAAGAAGCAAACATGTTTAAAGCTATTGTCCTATACTCTACTTAAATTACACAATATTTAAGGACCCATATACTGTGCATTTTATCTACTGTCACATGTAATTCACTCATTGCTTCATATATATTGTTAGAGGTATTCAACCAGATTCTTGGTTGGTGAGCTGCATTATCTTCAATTGAGTCATACTGATTTTTGATTTACACTAATTTACAACATACTTTGTGTAATTTAAGTAGAGTACAGGATTTTAAAGTGTCAAACCTATGACATACATTATATATAAAATTTCCTTGTTTTTTTAATTTCTTGGCTGGTCAATAGAATTTGTCCTTACAGAACAAAAAAGGAATATTGTAATATTCGTGTCCTAATAATTTTTGTTTTAACTATCCGCTTAAAACAAGAACAATTGCTACCTTTTGAGGGGCCAAAATCCTCTGCCTGAACTTTTCAATTGTATCTTGACCTGCAGCAGTCCATGCACTGACAAATGCTTCTGCTTTGTCTTGATCAAGGTGAATGCTCTCCAGCTGCTGTTGCAGAATAGCTGGTTTCAGGTTATGATAGACTGCCTGTATAGCACAAAAAAAGAGTTAAATCCATTTTGGTACATGCAACTTTAGTACATGATTAAGAAAAGCACTTTTCTAAATAGGGATGCTCTTCTCTATAGAGGTCTAAATGGTTCATTTTTTCAGTCTAAAATAAAGTACTCTATTAATGCAAAACAAAAACATGTTACATGATTAACTGGGAGCCCCTCAATGCCAGTTGACAAAGGACCCACCATACTGTATCTCACATCAAGCCTGACCCACTCATTACATCCAACACACTGTTGTCATATTAGCATCTAAAAGTTGTCATGTAAGGTATCTTATGTAAACTGTCGACATACAGGTACCAAAAATCATTGTGTGGTATACATACATGTTGTTTACAAAGTTGTGCGTGTGCTGTATTTGGGAGTCAGTGCAAAAATTCAGCTTGTCCTAGACAAAGGAATGTGTATTTACCTGTCTAACTGGCTTGCTTCCAGGCAGAGAACAACAGAAGAATATTTACATTAAAGTGTATATTTACAAATATACATTACAAAATGTATATTTACATTTACAACAAAGCCATCAAGCTAACAAGCAGGGGAGAAGACAGTGTAGTAATCACATCTGGACCCCAAGAAGCCTTCCTGGCTCTTAAGGCGGAAAAAAATGAACTTTGGAAAATATAAGGAGAGTAAAAAGCCATTGGAGTTATCAATCACTTTGGGGACATAAGGTACAATACCCTCTGAGCCTGTGAAAATTGGATCACCTACTCCAGAGACTAAGGACGTTGGTAACTTGATGTAAGTAAGAAAACTGCTTAGGCAAAGATTGTAACTTGCTAAAATTAAGTTTTAGTCACTGGAAAACATGTTTTATTTTGTTTTGCTTGTAACCAAACCTGTCTCTGTTTCTCTTGCTTAGCATCACTTAAAACTCTATTCTTTGTTAATAAACTTATTCTTGTTTTACTACAAAGCCATCTCATTGCTGTGTATTAAAGTGAAGTGAGAGTCTTCAGCTAACCTAACCAGGTGATGCATTCTATTTCTCTGGAGGCAGAAAACTTAATTTCTATGAGTGTGCAGTGAGAGGGATGGACACTACAGGGAGACATCTCTGGGGGAATTCAGGTTCACTGATTGTTACCCATAAGGAAAGGTTTGGCCTGGCAGAGTCTTGAGGAGTTTGCTGGCTAGGCAGACAGGCTGATGTGTCAGGGAGCTGGCACACAGCTTGGCAGTAGCAAAGCTCTCACTCTTTCTGGGGCAGAGGGATAACACAGAAGAGCTCAGTTCTGGTTGTCTTGAGCAGAATGTCACAATTACATTTTTTCAAAACTATTATTTTCCACAGATAGGTATTATTATTATGCAAAGCAAAAGTTACGATGGCCGACAAATCTTTCCATCCATTAAAAATAAGTGTTCTATTCTTTATGGCCTACTATATCACCTTGGCACTTCTTCATGGAAACAAAACAGAAAGTGAAGCCAAAAACTGTTTTTAACATTTTCTGTCTTTCTTTCCCAAACTGACCTTTTCCTAAGATTTTATTATTTTTTATGAGTAAAGTACAATCCAGCACAGAAGCATTTTGACTGAGTTTATTTACTGACAAAAATATTCACACTTTCTATAAGAACAATATTAAACACTTAGATTAGAGATGTAATTTAGTCAAAATGTATGCAAAACAACATTGAACCAAACTGCAGGACCAAGCTTGCAAATTTTTACTTATAAAAGTAGTCCCACTTAAATGGGATTACTTGTGTGAATAAAGACCGCTTACATAAGTATATAAGAACACAAGAACGGCCATACTGGATCAGATCAAAGGTCCATCTAGCCCAGTATCCTGTCTTCTGGCAGTGGCCAATGCACGTGCCACCGAGGGAATGAACAGAACAGATAATCATCAAGTGATCTATTCCCTGTCGTCCATTCCCAGCTTCTGGCAAACAGGCTAGGGACACCATCCCTGTCCATCCGGGCTAATAGCCACTGATGGACCTATCCTCCATGAACTTATCTAGTTCTTTTTTGAACCCTGTTATAGTCTTGGCCTTCACAACATCCTCTGGCAAAGGAGTTCCACAGGTTGACTGTGCGTTGTGTGAAAAAATACTTTCTTTTGTTTGTTTTAAACCTGCTGCCTATTAATTTCATTTGGTGACCCCCCTAGTTCTTGTGTTATGAGGAGTAAATAACACTTCCTTAGTTACCTTCTCCACACCAGTCCTGATTTTATACACCTCTATCATATCCCCCCTTAGTCGTCTCTTTTCCAAAGTCCCAGTCTTATTAATCTTTCCTCATATGGAAGCCATTTCAAACTCCTAATGATTTTTGTTGCCTTTTCTGAACTTTTTCCAATTCCAATATCTTTTTTGAGATCAGGTGACCTCATCTGCACGCAGAATTCAAGATGTGGGTATACTATGGATTTATAGAGAGGCAATATGATATTTTCGGTCTTATTCGCTGTCCCTTTCCTAATGATTCCCAACATTCTGTTAGCTTTTTTGACTGCTGCTGCACATTGAGTGGATGTTTTGAGAGCACTATCCACAGTGACTCCAAGATCTCTTTCTTGAGTGGTACAGTTGGGATTATGTTTTCCAATGTGCATTACTTTGCATTTATCAATATTGAATTTCATCTGCCATTTTGTTGCCCAGTCACCCAAGTTTGAGAGATCCTTTTATAGCTCTTCGTAGTCTGCTTGGGACTTAACCATCTTAAGTAGTTTTGTATCTGCAAATATTGCCACCTCACTGTTTACCCCTTTTCCAGATCATTTATGAGTATATTAAATAGGACTGGCCCAGTACAGAGCCCTCGGGGACACCACTATTTATCTCTCTCCATTCTGAAAACTGACCATTTATTCCTACGCTTTGTTTCCTATAAATAGCATGACTGCGACATTTGTTTTCGAGGGGTGTCTATTTTAACTTGCGCTGTATTATAATTTTTCTACCAAACAAGCATTATGTTTCAAATATTTAACAATTCATACTGATAAAAATAGTACCTGTTCCAAAATAAATGATATAGTTTCAAGGACTAAATGAAGATCTTGCTTCTCCACTGAAAACGCAGCTTGAAGTTTTTCTTCCTCCTCTTCACTGAAACTGCTCTCAGCCTAAAGTACAAAAATGGGTTTATTCCTGGCATTCCATCTGCCATCCAGAACTCATTCTCCAGACAGCAAGTTTAGTTAAAACATTAAAGAGTCAGGAGTTTTGTTTGTTTGTTTTTCAATCGGAGAGGAAAACAACATTGTCAAAAGAAAAAAATATATCAAGATACCAAGGGCCTGACCAAAAACCCACTGACTTCAGTGAGCCTCTCCATTGCTTTTAATGGGCTTATGATCAGGCCTTTATGAAATATGCACACAAGTGCACACTTCTTCTCTCTGTATATAAAAAACATGTTTGAAATTACTATGCAAAAAACTCATCTTTTGACCACATTTGATATTATGCATTATGTGGAAAAAGTTACATATTTATACTTGACAATACAAACCAGTGCCAACAGTGTAATGCGCACTGGCTGGACTAGAAATAAAAGCACCAAAGAGAAGGCAAAGTTGTAGTGCAGATATATATGCTTCTCTTGGTTTGCTACTGACATTCCTCTGGTCTGAACACAGTTTATTTTCTTCTAAAAGACACAGTAATAAAGGTCTATTTGGGGAAATTTAGAAAACCACATACAAAAGGTCAAAAATCTACAACATGTCGTATTAAAGATCACTGAATGGAAAATCTCACTGAACTAATGTACTGAATGTTTAAACATAATAAATATTATCATCTTTTAAAACAAAATATTCTATGTTTTAGACATCAAACAACACAGTCAGGTCAATTAGCAATCCAGTAAGTGCACAGCTACTCAAAACAAGCAATTGAGCTGTCAGAGCAAAGATGATGCAATTACAAGGAGATCTAGATGGTCAAATCATTTGAATCTCTAACAAGAATGCAAAAATGAAAATGTTAGTTTAATCTTTGTATGCAGTGTTGTTGTAGCCACACTGGTCCCAGAATATTAAAGAAACAAGGTGGGTGAGACAATACCTTTCATTAGACCAACTTCTGTCATTCAGATAGAAAAGCTTTCGAGTTTACACAGAACTCTTCTTCAGTCCTGAAGAAGAGCTCTGTCTTGCCTCAGTTTAATTTTTAGCTTTTAGAAGGAAATATGCAGCCTTAAGTATCTTTGCTAACACAAGGAAGTTTATTTAAAATTTCCACCAATTCAGTTCTCCGTACAGTTACACAACTCATGGCTCATGAAACTGGTAATGTAATACAGAGTCTTCAACCCAACTCATTCATTCAAATCCAGTGCAGGTCATTTAGTAGTTTAGGTGACATTAAGTTAATGGCTTTTCCCCTGCTAGTGGGTGAATATCTTCATTCATTCATAAATAAATCACAGTTACTATTACCAGACCCTTGTTACTAATTTCAGCAGAAAAATCAATAATTGAATCAAAGAGATGAAACAACCCTCACATTCCTAGAGGTGGTTCCACTAGAACACAGTTGGAACAATGAAGGTAAATTTGTAAAAAAAAAATTCAGCCACGCTATGCCTGTTCTATGTCTAGACTTCAAATTCCAATGCTATCAGTTTGGCACCTTCTATAATTCTACATTCTTTTAAAAAAAATAAATACAAGTTTCCATCCATCAAACACTGATACAATGACTAGGGGAAGTTGGAAACAAATGAGCAAAAACGTACCCATGCACCTGGAGGGAAAGATCAAGTTTCCGTTACTATTGTTCTCACTATTATATATTGTGCTTTTCTGTTCTCTTACGACAAAAATTAATGAAAGACTTGCCTCTAGTCTAATTAATCTAGCTACTAGTCTTCCTTTTCCATTTTATATAGGGCACAAATGCAGATTGTGCATAGGCTTGATTCTATTCAATCTGACCCATCTGGATTCACCCATTCCTAGCATGCATACAGAGGCACATTTTTTGATTAAATATTGTACAAAACCTAACCTAGGATCAAAAAATATTTCATAAAGCCAAAAGAAAACTTCCAACAAAAACAGTGTTTGTTTGGATTTAAACATTTTCCTCTAGCTTTCCACTGGAACACTTTTCTGATTTATTAGTGCCAGAAAGTCAATCTAACATCAGATATAAACAAAAATGAATACTGACTATTCATTCTATTTTCATTGCCCAAACTGCGAGAAATGAAATACAGGCAGCCAGCATAAATGGTGAATAATTCATTATGGGCTTTATTCTCACTTCTAACTCCACAAGGGCATAAGAGGGGAGAGTCAGCTCCATCCTTCCTCCCAAACCAATGGAAGACCCCCTGTGGAAGCTCAACAGTGGTCCAGATCCACAAATAAACAAGGAGGCAGGGTCAAGAGGCAGCAGAACCCATATTCACTCAAATCCATTAGACAATCCTGTGAAATCTACTGCAGAATCTACAATACCTTGTAGTTCCCAGGAAAGGCAGAGGGCTGGGTGGAAGGGATTTCTCTTGCCTTTGGAAGATCCCTCCAGATTCACATTTTGTAACCCTCAGGGCTTTACCCTGGAGGCGCAAGGGTGGGGTATGTACAATAAGAAGGAAACTTGTGCCACCCAATAAGAAGGAAACTTGGGAAGAATCTCAAGGAAAAAAAGTTTCATTACATGGCATTTTCACCCTCCTATGCAAAATTAACATGAATAGAGGAGACCATGAACACAGATTTTTAAAATACCTTCAGTTTTAATAATCCTGAGTGTTAACATAGGTTAGAAGCATTCTTTTTAAAATATGATTTGAAACTGGTGTTTCTTTTAAATGTGCTTTGTTGATATCTCTTGCTTGACAATATTTCATAACTTTTTTCCAAAGGTTAAGGGTCACAATTGTTCAGTTTTGCTTCATAATTCTTACACACCAGAGGACATATACATTGACACACTTGTCAAACAAAAAACATGACAATCTCCATTATACAGAATAGTACAATAACAATCATGACATCCTTTACAAATAAAAAGCAGAAGAGCTTCAGCAGATTATTGTATTATAGAGCTGATCAATATCACATTCCATAATGATTACTTGTTCACGAGTTGGCAGATTTCTGAGGTTTTATCAGTAGTATTGTACAGGGTCTGTAAACATTGACATGATTTACACATGTGAATAAGGGTTGCAGCCAAATTACATTTTACAGAATATTAGGTATAATTTATTATTTTTAAATTATAATTTGTAGTAACTGCATCTTTATCTAAACACTGGATCTTGATGGCTCTTTGTGCCCAGTCTTTCCTTTGTGCTTCTACCAAACAAAGGTTCTATATTATTAGATCTTTAGGTTTCGCCTTGCATATTGAGCAAGTGAGTAATGTCAAATCACAGTAAAAATACACTTATTTCCCCCCCAGAAAAAGTGCTTTTATTTTCCTCCACCAGAAGTATGATACTATTTGCCACTCAGAACAAGATATACTTCCATGGAGAAAAGAGGGTGTACTTTTTCTGTAATTTGAAATAATGTGTATGTTAAACATGCAAGACAAAACCTGAAGATTTAAGAAAACAGTATCTTATGACAGGATTTTAAAAAGCATAAAATACACAGTAACTGGTATGACATATTCATTATAGAGTTTAAAAATGTATTAAAAGGTGAGGGCTACGGGGTTATTGTCATACTATACAAACCTTTAGATGAAGCTTTTGAAGGATGCGGGAGAGTAATCGAGGAAATTTGCCTGTGTCTATCATGTTAATGAGCAACACTGCTTTTTTGATGCTAAAGAAAATGAAAGAGATCAGATAAGTTTCCTAATGTAAACATATTGGCTTTAAACAATGTAGTGACAATATTTTTTGTTTTCCAACGTTTCACACACTAAGCACACTAGCGCTACTGGCTTCTAATCTAAATGGATTTGATGCTTGATACTTTAAATACAATTTATAAAAATTATAAAAATTCCCGGTGAGAGTAACAGAACCATTGTCCAAGTAAGGATGAAAATAGGAATAGTCCCACCCTCCAATTAAACCGGGGCAGAGCTGACACCCTGGGCTCCTCAGCCCAGCCAGCTGTACGATACTGACATGGTCACACCGCCCCATTAGTGGAGAAACCCACATGCTAGAAACCTCCAGAGGCGCAGTACTGACCCACTGGGGACACAGGCCCAGGGCCCCTGGCACACTGGGGAATGGGGTCCCAGCCCCGGTGTCCCAGAGTTTGGGGGGGGGGAGGGTTGCTGCTCAGGTGTCCCTGGCACATTGGAGAGTTGGGGGGGTCCCAGCCCAGCCCCGGAGCCCCCGGCACACTGCGGAGTTGGGGGGTCCCAGCCCGGGTGTCAGGCTGGGGCGAGCCGGTGACGCGGGCGCTCCCGGCTCCACCCTCCCCGCCGGGCCTCGCCTCGGCTCGGCTCTGCCGGGCGGTCCGTACCTGCCGCTCTCGGGGATGATGGGCGCTGCCATCCTGGCCGCCGCTGCCTGGTTCCGCCGCCAGCAGCCGGCAAGGGGGAGAGGCGGGGCGGACGGGAGCCCGGCAGGCTCAGGCGGCCCCGCCCCAGTCCCGGGCGGCGCTATGGGCGGCCCTTGCTGGGCGCCCCCCTCCGCCAGTGACTGTCCCGATTCCCTCGCTCGCTGCCCGGCGGAGGGGCCAGGGGCCTGCGGGTGAGCCGCGGGTCCCTCCCTGGCCGCTCCTGGGGGCGCTGGGCCTGGCCGGGGTTTCTCCAGGCCGCGAACGATCCCGGCCCGCCGCCGGCTCTCGGGAGGGAAGCGCGGGAGCGAGTGGGCACGGAGCCGGCGCGGCGTGGGGAGAACGGGGCCTGCAGCGCGTTGTTTGTTTTGCTTCGGCAACTTCGCTCCTGCCGGGTTGTTTGGGGTTTTTTTGCTTCCCCCATGTGTCCCGATATTTTGCTGGTTTCATCTCGTCACCCTACGTCCTGCGCGGGTGTTTGATTGGGGTGTTTGATTTCGGAGTCAGCACCGAAACCTGGCCAGTGCGGGGTGTAAGGGAACAGCTGTTACTGAACCTGAGAGCAGAAGGAAGGAACCGACCCAGGAGGTTTAAAAATCCCATGGAAATCTGGTATTTATACTGCTCAACGCTGTTCTCAAGTCTTGACACCAGCCCCGACACTGAAGGAGAAACTGACTATCAACCAGGGGGAAATTGACTCGAGTGCTTTTCATTGTCCAGTGTGGGGGAAATGAAAACACAGCCCATACATTTTAAGAGGCAGTCGCATTCTACAAATTCTTTGCATTGATATAATCTAAGGCTTGTTTAGATTAGGATTTAAAGGTGTGTTGTTGCTAGAACATGTTACCTGACACGTTCTAACTAAACACACTTGAAAAGGTTAGGCTCCCCTCTTATCTCAATAGGCTTCATGTTCAGCACGCACTATCTTGTCTATGCTAGACTTTTCAATTGTGTTAGTTAACTAAAACATTTTAACACACCTTTTTATTCTAGTCTAGATACAAGCAAATTCACTACCCCAGTGTGGGTGTGAGGAAGCGTCTGAGTTGTCATACTTGAAATTCTGCCATTAAAAAAAAATTAGGTGCTCCCTAGAAGGCAGCTTTGAGGACATAAAAGGAGAGAAAGAGAAAAGCATTCTCTTCTCCTTTGGTAACTACAATCCTGTCCCTACATCGTCTCTTCACTGTTCACATCTGAACCATGTTCAGCTCTTGAAATTTGAGGCTGGTGTGGAACTTTCTGTGTGATGGCCGCTCAGGCCCTCCAACTCCCATTGATATCACCAGCTCCACACCATTCTCAGACAGCACCTTTCTCCAGAGCTCAAGGCAGCAGGGAGATAAACTTCACTTAATCTAGTATTTTTCACCCTACAATCTCCATTGCATCACCTCACCTAGCACCCTTCCCTACAGTAGCAATTTCAGCACCTTTCATTAGCAACAAGCCCTGTAGCACTACCTAACACCCATCAGGGTTTTCAATCCAGCCAGCAGGATTATCAACCCTGTGGCACAGCAGGGCTAAGACAGGCTCCCTGCCTGCCTTGGCCCCACATCACTCTCAGAAGCGGCCAGCACCACGTCCCTGCGGCCCCTGGGGGATAAAGGGCAGAGGGCTCCACCACCCCCCGCAGCTCCCATTGGCTGGGAATGGGGAACCATGGCCAATGGAAACTTCAGGGGTGGTACCCACAGGTGAGGGCAGCATGTGGCAGAGCTGCCTGCCCCACCTACAGGAGCCACTGCTGGACATGCTGGCCACTTCCGGGAGTGGCGTGGGGCCAGGGAGCCTGCTTTAGCCCCACTGCCACCCCAGAGCCCACACCCTGCACCCCAAACCGCAGCCCTGAGCCGCCTCCTGCACCCCGACCCCTTGCTCTGAGTCCCTTCCTGCACACTGCACTCCCTCCCACTCCCCAAGCTCCTGCCCCAGCCCTACATTCATGGCCCTGCATACAATTTCCCCACCCAGATGTGGCCCTCGGGCCAAAAAGTTTTCCCACCCCAACCTAACATCACCATTTTACCCCCACCCAGAAGCACACATGCCACTATTGAAACAATACTTCCCAACCCACTCGCACTAAATGTGTGTATGTATTTTTATTTTAGCTTTATAAAATAGGCAATTGTAAAGCCTGGGTGCATTTATTATAATAAAAAAATGGAAAGAGCAGTTAAATGTGGTTGAAAAGGTTTGTGAGATATTACCGGAAAGGACTTGCCAGCAGATTGTAGAGACAATGATTTCAGAAAGAAGGCTGAAGTTGTTTGGACATGCTGTATGGATGTCAAGAAACTGTACTACTAGATAAGCCCTTGGTTGGACTCCCCTTATGGGAGGCAGAAAAAAGGAGGATGACACATAAGAAAACCATTGAGAAAGATGCTGCTGTCATGGAAACAGACCATAACAAAGCAAAGAACATCGCATTAGACAAATGGAAGTGGAAAGACTGGGTTGCCTTGTGTCAGAAGACACAAGAGCATCTAATATATAATAAATAACAAAGGATTATGGAACTGGGGTTATGGCAAGAAACCATGGCAGGTGCTGGAGTCAGATGGAGAGAGGTTGAGAAGCCTTAATCAAATGATTTATTAATAATTTATGTAAAGAAACGTGTTAAACATATAGAGTGAAATTCTAGCCATATTGAAGTCAATAGGAATTTTGCCACTGACTTCAGTGGGGCCAGGATTTCATACATTATTTTTTAAAGGATAGTGGTTATTTAAGTAAATCCTTTGTTCAGAACAGAATTCAGTATATACTGCACCCCAGAAAAAAAGTCTGAGTAAAACTACTGACATTACCCCAACAGAGGAATTGAATTCTAAAGTGGAGGACTCCAGAGTGAGGGAATAGCAGAATTCCCACCAAATATATTAGCAGGATTTAAATCCACAATCTCCTTTATGAAAGTCAACTATTTTTTCAAGTTATCCTATAAAAGATAATTAAATACAAATGTTGCATTTATTTTTACACATTTTCATGCAACCAGGAGAAGACATACAATCCCATGAATAGAGTAAAAACATATTAGAGTTGGCCAAAAAATTAAGATTTCACACTAGAGTAAAAGAATTTTAACAGTGTATACCCTGTTGCTTGGGAAGCGCTACATGCCTGGAGAATCTCTCAAAAATCAGCCATTTAAAAGGACAAGGTAGACTGGAAATCCAGATAATTTTTTTTTAAAGGATTTCAGTCTAGTTAGTACATATACCCCACAATCTCCCTTACAGTTCTGGGTTTACAGTTATATTTTCCTATGCTTAAAATGTTTTTATTTCACCTACTACTGTATGACAGACCCATAGACATAACAGAGGAAACTGATTAGAGAGAGTAAACAGTGAAACTATTTATACACAAAGGACTGTCAAACGCACAAAGTAAAACTGAAAAGAGAAAAAACATCTATTTTTTCCTCATGTCTTTCATTTATACTCATTTTAGGTGTTTCATGTAACAATAATAGGTTAAAAAGTTCAGACATAAATGGGATTTTTTAAATTGACAGTGTCCTTTGAATATGGTAGTTATTTTTCTTGAGTTGAAAAACATGATAAAAATTGCACACCTATTCAAGTGATTTATTCATGCAATATGATTAACAGATCTTTTCAAAACTGTCCAAAGGCACGTTCCACCATTTAATAGTATATCAATACCATAAATTGCCCAGCTTTGTTGCTCTAGACGTACTGCTGTAGACCTCAAAGTGAATGGGCTGTGGTGAGGTGTTTTAATCCATTTACAGAAATCTTTTGCAGGATCAGGGTCCTAGGCATTATGGCTGAGATTATAGGGAATTTAGCTGAATTTAGCTAATGAACATTGGGCTTCTAAATCCCTTGAACAGCTTTTTAAATCTCAATCTCCATGATCACCTATGCCTTACCTGTCTCAGGTATAGAATCATATATTCTGTTCTATTGTAGGCTGTGATGCACAAGTACCAATAGACCCTTAAATACTGTGTTCATATCATTTGCACAGAAATGTTTTACAGCCTGTTCTCATCATGCAGTTTTTCAGTTAGAATTCCTACAGGAATTTCCTTTGTGATTTTAATTTTTAAAATACTCCTACAGGAGACAGGAAATATGCATAATTAAAGAATGCTTTGAAAATGTCCATATTCATCCTTATTTCCAGCTCCAAAGTATCTTTTGGATCTGCCCCTCCCACAATTTGTTCTTCTCATTGTCATTCTGTACTCCCTCACTCCTTCTCTTTTCCTACCCCCTTATTTATCTTTCATCACTTGCCCTCTTCTGGCATTTTTCCTTATTTCTGAAGCACACTCTTGTATCCCTCATCTTGAACACACTATGTATCTCTATAGTTCCGAATGTACACACATGAATTTATTGAACTACTTAAAATCGTTTTCAGTATGCCGTTTGTACAATGCACCTGGCCCTAAAGGTTGACTGTGTAATCATCCTGCTACTAAATAAAAATAAAATAATGTTTCACATGAACTTTCTCTTACTGCAACTAATTATGTAGCAAATGGTTTATGCAAAAGCATCTAGCAAACTATAAAGTTGTGAAGCAAGAGATGGGACTGAAAATAGCTACTAGGATTACCATTTTGTTATGGAACACATCCATCCTTATATATCTGGAGTTCAAAATCTAACTGAAAAAAACCCCTCTAGTAAAATACATCTTAAATATATCCTCATTTTGGCTGTGTATATCATAAACAAGCATTGCCATTGTTGGTTTCTGTTGATGAACTATATATTATGTATATTTTTATGGGCTAGATTCTACTACCCTTACGCTGAGTTATACCCTACTCTTTGAATAATTCCACTGAACTCAATGAGACTACTTATAGAGTAAGATACTACGCACACAACATGTACAAGGGTGCTAGAACATGGCCTTATGTAAATAATCACTGTGGATTTCTAGGACTATATTGTGCATCTTTTACTCATGCAGATGCGCACTTACTCACGAGTAGTCCCTTTGAAGTCAGTGGGACTACTCAAGTGAGTCAATGCTTCACAATGTAAGGGCTGCATAATCTAAGCTATAATCAAGAGCAGTATCTGCAGACAATAATTTGTTCATAATGTGAACCTACATGTAAGACATGATCTTATGAGGGACCAAGGTCCATACGCTCCCACCTGAATAGAGATGGAGGGAACTCAGTACCATGCAGGATCTGGCCCTAAGAGAACAACACAATTACTTTTATGGATGGAAAGAAAGAGAAAAAACCTTTGCATGTTTCATGCCAAGGTCAAAATCAGAGTTGATGAAGTGCCAATATTGCATTGTAACAAATGTACAAAGGTTGCTGTTAGCCCAAATTCCACACATCTGCTTTCCAAGTGGAATGAGATCAGATATGGGTTACTGAAGCATGCATAATTTATTTGAAAATGCTAAAGATTATGTCTAATGTGCCAAAGTAAGAATCTACAGACTAATCATTGTCTTTGTTACAAGATAAGAAATTCAACAGAACTAAGATATGATTCTGGTGAAACTATTTGTCTGGGGCATGTCTCACGTTCTACTGGTTTGGGGCTAGAGTCCTTAATCTGGTTTGGAAATAGTGCTTGAGCTCAATTTTGCTTTGTTAGAGGGTGTTAAAGGGATCAAGAGAGTTGCCTGAAAAAAGGCTTCAAAGCATAATTTCTTTATTTTTACTGCAGAGTCTGGTGAACATTAACTATAGAATTTGTTCCTCAACAGATGCTGACATGTATAAGTTCAATAACAGGACGGATTCATTTTCCTCTAAATGATGGAGAGGATCTGACTGGCTTCTAGCCAATACACAGAAGTTTATTTTAAACCAGAAGGAATGGGTTAGTAGTCTAAGCATAGGATTGAAATATCTAGACTCTCTGGAGCCACAGATTTGAATTCTCTCAAAGCCGACAGTCCTTCATCCTTCTTAAGCACTATACATAAATAAAGTACCATACAATTTACTGGGTGAGGATCTTTTGGACAAGACTGTCAAATTAGGCTCCATGTGGACAAGATCATATGACACTTTTCATATAAATGGGGGGTCTCCATCACCTGCTGTTTTACAGTTTGCCATAGACCATTTGCCTGCTACCCTCCACTCCAGAGGTGCTGGTGTGTGTACAAACTGTAATTTAAAGTATTTTTGGATCCTTTGGGTGGAAGGAATTACCTAAATAATAATACTAAGCTCCAATAAATAACTTTTCACCCAGAGTTCTCAAAGTGTTTAACAAAGAAAGATAAATATGAATATCTCAATTTTATAGATGGGAAACCTGAAGCACAGAGAGGTGAAGTGACTTGCCCAAGGTCATATAGTGAGTCAGTGGTATTTTTACATGAGCTATAATGGGCAGACTTTTTTTTTTTTTTTTGGTCTGCTTGTTATTTTAGATGTGACTGTATTTATAAAATTCAATGTGCCAGATCTTCAGCTGGTGTAAGTCATAGCTCCATTGATTATAGTGGAATTACAATGATTTATGCTACAGATCAGGACATGTGATTAAATAGCAGTTATCTTCAATTGCTAACTATCCTCTACTAAATCTGATGGAGTACGATGAAAATGTGCAGCTGAGACCCAAACAGAAACTGAATCACACAGTGGCTCTATTTTATTCTCCCAGTTGTCAAGAACATAAAGGATGGAATTTCCTTAGCTGGTCTTTGTGGTCATATAGGGTCTAGACAACACAATGACCAAGCAAATGAGAATTTAGGGGAGAAAAGTCTGTGATGTGGCTGAAAAAATCCAGGAAGCAAGAGTTTGCTAGTTCAGACACATGCAGTGGATGAATGAAGAGGACCTGATGAAGACAGCATGGCAGGAAGGGATGGTAATAAGGAGAACCTACAGAAAGCCAAGGAAGCAGTGGATGGCTGGTTGGATTGCATCAAAAAAGATGGTAAGCAGAAGGACCTCAGAACTATCTCAGAAAAACAAAGATGGTGGATGCTTGCATGATAACCAACCCCAGGTGATGGGATAAGAAGATTGTGTGATGGTATCTTATCTTAATCAGTCTATATTTTTAATGTATCTGGGTTTTCATCTTATTTTAGCCATAGCGAGAACTCTGAGGCACTAGGAACTGTCAGAAAAGCAGCTGTGTGTGTACGGAATAGATATGCTAAGTATAATGACAGTATAACACACTGTTAAACTTCTGTAATTTGAATTGTGTCAGTGAAAGAGAGAGACAGAAAGTGTGTATGTGTGGACAGACCTTGTGAGGTGGTCTCCTCACCCCTGTATTCTTTTTTAATTAGCCTTCTAGAACAAAGTTATTCCAAAGAGCAAAATATTTGCTCTTTAAAAGTATTTTTATAAGGGAAAAAATGATTTTGTACTATTATGAGAGGGGGTGGTTTTGTAGGAGGCAGGAAAATCATCCAAACCTTCCCTTTGAGTTGCTGACAGATTTTAACTAAAGATCACCTGCAAGTCCCCTCTAACATAGTACTGAATATTTGACATTTAACTACACAAAGCCAATAGGCAAGTGCCTAGGTTTTGTTTCACTTTTGTTACTACTTGTTTCTTACATACATCAGTCACTGAGTTTCACTATCAATAAATAATATAGGCTTGACATTGTGTAGTTTTGTTTTCTGCAACTGTGCTCGTATGAATTAAACTTGTGCACTGACTACTGCTCATTCTGCATACAGGAAACAGTAGAGGGAACATTGTTTGGAAACAGGAAGAACCATCTTCAAATTGTGTCGTAGTTCCCTATGTACCATGATATTTTTATTACCCTTTTCCTCCCTCCCCCTTCCTTTTTATTTCTTACAACCACTTGTTGAATATTCAAATTAGACTACAGCTCTTCAGGGCAGGAGCTGTCTTTCACTCAGTGTTTGTATATGCCCATCAGGATGGAGTCTAAATCCATTTTAGGATTTCAAAGTGCTTCTAGAAGACAAATAATGGGCCTGTAAATGGATTTCTTTGTAGATTTACATTATTCTGGTTTTTAATCACTTGCTTCAGGGATTTACTTATGAAGGTTAATCTGTGTCTAGCTGAATCTGTCCAAGCGAATGTTCATTTTCTTCCATGGCTCTGCCATGTAGACTGCCCCAGGGCTGAAAATCCCAGGTTTCCATGGTCCACTGCTCAGGGGCAACCCAGCCACAGGGACTAATAGCAGCAGTGAAACTGCCATAAATCACGTCAATTAGGGCTGTCAAGTGATTTAAAACATTAATCGTGATTAATCACGCAATTAAAAAAAATAATCATGATTAATCATGTGATTAATTGCACTGTTAATAATAAATTGTATTCTATTTAAATATTTTAGATGTTTTCTACATTTTCAAATATATTAATTTCAGTTACAACACAAAATGCAAAGTGTACGGTGCACACTTTATATTAATTTTTGATTACAAGTATTTGCACTGTAAAAAAATGAAATAAATAGTATGTTTCAATTCACCTAATACAAGTACTATAGTGCAATCTCTTTATCATGAAATTGAATTTACAAATGTAGAATTATGTACAAAAAATACTGCATTCAAAAATAAAATAATGTAAAATTTTAGAGCCTGCAAGTCCACTTAGTCCTACTTCTTGTTCAGCCAATCGCTCAAACAAGTTTGTTTACATTTGCAGGAGATAATGCTGCCTGGTTCTTGTTTACAATGTCACCTGAAAGTGAGGGAGATCTGTGACTCCAATCACCCCAAGAGCGGTACTCCGTCCTTCCTCTCTCTTCAGAGGAGAGGGTCAGCAAGGAATCTTTAACTGACTCTGTAGTCGAGGAGTTGGAGGAGTGAGGCTTTCTTGCCACCAAATGAGCCCTGGAGCACTGGGTGGTTCTCCGGCTTACCAGAGCAATCACTGAGATGGTCTGGTCAGGGTAGGTGGTCTTCTCTTCTTTGGGAACCAAAGAGGTCTTCGTAGATCTCTCTAAAAGAAAGAGCTTCAGGTGGGATTCCCTCACTTTTGGGGGCCTTTTCAAAAAGGAGCAACATATAGAGCACTTGTTCAGTACATGTGCTTCACCAAGGCAGAAGACGTAGAGTGTCCATCACTGATGAGAATAGCTGCCTCACAGGAAGGACAGGATTTGAATCCTGGAGATTTCGAATCCACCACCATGGCCCAAGGTGTCCAGTGCCTTCTGGACATGAAGCCTTCTTTCTACTTTTCTTTTTTGCAACAGGCTTCAAAGTAGAAATTTAACTGTACTGACCTAGCTAGTGTTATATACCTAGAACACTAACTACAACTAACTACTAACAAATAAACAAGGAAAGAATCCCACAGTGAGCAGAGACACAGACACTGCAGTGGTTCTGTCTCACAGACATGAACGTAAGAAGGAACTGGAGGACAGTTGTGGCTTCACTGCCATTTATGCCCTCAGCTATGGGGCACCAGAGGGCATGCAGGGTGCAAGTACAGCCCCAATAGATGTTGCTACCTGTCCGCATGCAGTGCATGCACACTAGGAGAAGCAGAACACAAGAGGAATCACTTGAAGAAGAATGGATTTGTCATACGTCTGTATATGTATATGCATATATGAAAAAAATTAATAAGGAAAAACTGAATCAAAGCAATGTGATCCTGTTTTCCAGAGTAAGAATGTTGTCTGACCACAGCATTCCTGACACCTGTAATTTTAGAAAGTAAAGACTTAGGAAGACCTTGTTAGCTGCCTCAGCAAAGTTGCCAAGGATTAAGGAGAATGAAATATATACTTGTCCCTAATGGTGAGGATTAAGGCACATTGGTGAGGCAGAGAAAAGCTCATGAGCACCACCGACAGGAACTGTAGCCAAGTCAATCCAGCCCCTTTCACAAAACCAAAATTCACTTTTATTAAAGGTTAAAAAATAAAAAAGAATGCAAAAAAACCATTGCTCAGTTACAAAAGCTAGCAGAAAAACATCATTCAGGGACAAAAAATGGTAACATGCTGATCACTTCACCAGCTTCAGTCTCAATTCTGTCATAAACCCATTTTCTATTACAGCGACACTCTGGTCCACATTTGTTCGAATTGCATTTAGGGCATGGATAGAAGCAACCCAGGCAGTTCTTCTCCAGGCAATCACACAAATCCATGTTATTACAAAGCAGCCTGCCATGTTTGTCATACTTCTTCATAGTTCTGTTAGAGAAAAAACAGTGACCTTCAGAGAATATTTCAAACACGCTCAATGACTCAAGTAAGATAATGAGGAAAAATCTACACAGAAGCAAGTACTTTCTTCTGAACACTTGCAATATAGCGAAATGCCAATATAAGATTCTGATAATAATGGACAGTTATTAAATGTTAAGTAATGTATGCCACAAAAGTCAAACTTCTGTTAAACTAAATATAGACAGTCTATTTACTCTGCTAAACATTCACATTTTAACAAGGTCTATGAAAATATTTGTTTTTTAATTTTGTGTACATTGAGTAAACATCTCAATTTCAAAAGACATAATAAATCAAATATACCATCTTACTTGTGTTTATAAAAAAAATCTTGGTTCATCTTTGCCATACGCTCTTTCTTCTTCTGCTCTCTCGTTTCAGGGTTGAAGTCAGCTACCTGAGGTCCTGGGTTTTGAAACGCCAAGCATTTTAGTTGCCGCTCTATTTGCTGCTATGAATGAACAAACAAAGGAAAGATTATAAACACCAAAGCTAGCCAGAATTTTTTTATTTACTGCCAAATATGTTTGCTAGTTTTAATCTTCATAATAAAAATATAAAAGGACACAGTGATTGGCACGTAAGGCAAAAACCTGACCTACTGTTGCAATAGTCAGGTTTTTGCTTTACGTGCCAATCACTGTGTCCTTTTATACTTTTATTATGAAGATTAAATAGATATAAAGATAATGTCCCATTTAAAACCAGTTCATCCATTAATTTTTTAACCAATTATGCCCAAGGCACATTTTGTCAGCTAACAGAGGAGGGCATAGCCAGAGATCTCCAATTTTATGCATGTGTGAATGCAGAAAAAGGAGGTGGGTAAGCATGACATGACAGCCCCTACGCTTGACAGCCCAACCTGCAACCCAAGCTGCAATGTCCACACTGCTATTTTTAGTTTGCTGGATCAAGCCGCACTAGTGGAAGTCTGTCTGCCAGACCTGGGAGGCTCTCTCACAGCTGCAGTGTAGACATACCCAGAGAGATTGGACCACCACATCATAAATGCCATCTAAGAAAGCAGACACTGCATTTTCTAAAATATTTTGCGGTTGGATACTGTTGCCATTGTGTGTTTTCCTTTGAATCAGAACGAGTTTCAAAACAGAAGTTCTGACAGAAATAGAGTTGCTGAAAGATTGTTTGATTTCTGCCTCTCAGTAATACACCGTTTCAAACTTTCATAGCCCATTCACAATGCTGCCTAGGGCCTTTCTGCCCTGTCCCTTGTTTATGTTATGTTGCAAGATCCCTACCAACTACCCATAAGATCTTGCTGACTGGTCCAGGCACTCATCTGTGTTGTATTAGCTCTTCTCCAAATTCTCCCCTGTGAACCTAATTTTGCATTCTTCAAGTTACAGTTTCTTAGACAACTCTTACAATATGAATATACATCTCAACATCTGAAAAAAAAACCTTTAATAAGGATATTGCATCATTTTCAATTATTCTGAATATTCAAGGAAAGCATTATTTCAACATTAAACAATAAAATGAAGGTCCACTAAAGTATACAATGTGCCTTTAAGGTAGTAATTCAATAGCCTACAATGTAAAGAAAATACTGTCACTGTCCTAATCTGAGCTGGATCATTCATTCCTTCTGTTCCCTTACCCGCCTCTGTTTCCTCAGCTCCCCATGGCCTATCCAAGAAGAATCTGGGGGCAAGGAGACGGTATGGAAGATCATTGGTGCAGGAAAGAACAACTCGCATGACTGAAATGTATAAAGAAAGGCATGGAGAAGAGTGGAGGAGCCAAAGCAAACAATTCATAGAGATTGACAGTACTTTAGCAGGGTTATTTTATTGTATTTTTGCTGGAAATCTGGATTTACAATTGGATGAAACTGTTTTGGGGGGTTAGGGGGCTAAAAAGAATGGGCCTTATTCTCCAGTGTCCTACAACTTAGTTTGTCATTTACACCTGTACTATGCAATTGCAAGTGAGCATAAAATGTTACCGGTCAGAACAGTAGCATTTTACACCTACTTTTCACTCACTACACACATGATGTAGTAAATGATGACACAAGGTGCAAGGTGGTAACATTTTTTTGTGATTCTCAAGATTTCTATAAAAGTAGATTATTTTATTTATAAATTGATCTTATCTTCTCATACATAAATTGATGTGAATCAGCTTCCATCATCTTCATTGCAAACTCCACCATATTGTTTCGCTCACAGTCTACATTAATTTTTTTACAACAATGTGCTCCCAGGGGAAGGTTCCAGTCACTATACACTGGTGCTAGCAGTGGGTGCTCAAGCATATTCTGTGTTGTTGTGGCACATGTCCAATAGCCAAGTGAAGGTCTTTTATTTGCAAGCTGGCTGACATCACATACTGAAAATTAAAGCCACTGGCCTTCTGATAAGCAGTGGGACAACCTCATCAGCTGGCCACATGTAGACATTTAAATTTTGTGGGTAGAAATTGGGTTTTACTTTTAAAATACAGTCCTTACTCATAGGTTACAAATGTTCCAACTGGAAGCAAATAATAGACAACAATGGAGGCTGGAATGCCAAACACAAGGAACCCCTTCCAGAGCTTAGGGTAAAATTAATTACAAATATTAATTCCTGTTCAGAGGACTGGCCCAGTTCCCTTCGTCCTCCCTTTCTAGAACTCTGAATGGCTCTAAATACTCTGTTGAGTACCTGTGCATGTATTGCTGTCATTTCACTATTTGCCTTTACTTATATTTGCACATTTGCTCTAGCACCCTGATCAGTAATAACACAGTACTTCAGACGTCATACCAGTTGCTTCTGTGCTATTTGACAATCCTTAGCAGGAGTGGCATATGCTTCTGCAGGTTCCTCATGGACAGAATTGCTTTTCTCAATACAGTTTTCTTCCAAATGATCACTCATTTCAAGACACTAAAAAAATGAAACATCAAAAACTGAGCACTTTAAAGAGATATGTACAGGTGTGAGAACCACAGATTTATTACAGGGAGCTGGTCAAACTTTTAAATTGACCAGCTGGTATCCATCTCAGACCTTCAAAGGTTCTGGACCCACATTCCTTACTGAAAAAAATGTGTCAGTAACAGGTTCTATTTTAGAAATGTTATTAAAATTTGGAAACAAACTAATATAAAACCTAGAAACATATCTCCAAAGGTAAGCTATTATTAATAAATTAACTAAAAATAAAACACTGCCAAATCAGAATCAAATAAAGATCAAATCAACAAATCAAACAAGGTAGTCTAAATATTGGATTGGAGTTAGATCATCAAATTAATATAAAAAATAACTGATTCTCATATAAATTCTAAGGAGTCTGAGAATGTGGCTGTGCAGCTGGGTATATATCCCAATTAAAGAATTTTACCATGGTCAATCAAATGTGTAATTTGAATCTGGTTAAAAAGCCTAATATTGAAACTAAACTATTACCTAATGTCTGAACCTCAATCTCAGAGCTATTACCCAGCTTCCTTTTCGACTTCAATTCTCATGTGGAAGGTAACCTTTTCCTTCACTGTCCCCAATGCTGATATTATAATACAAACCTTTAACAGAACACTCTCCATAACCAGAAGTTTAACAACTCTTATGTACTAGAAATTGCAGGTGACAATCTAAAGTCTCTCAAGACTTTTAAATACAGAGCATACTGTAATGAGTGTCTTTATCAGAAAATATTTAGGGCTGTTTAAACCTGGGGAACTTTTCTTTTTGGTGTTTTCCCCATGTGGATTTTCTGGATGTGCATACACACAGCCACACTTTCACTTCCACACCCTAAAATAAATAACATAAAAAGGCTAAGACCTTTCCCACTTAATAAAAGCAAAAGACAAAAAATAGAAAAAGGAAAAATAAGGTATTTAAAATGTTCGCAAACTCTTCAGCTCTCTCAGTCTTCTGGACTTTCATTGAGCAGGAGTGAAAACAATGATGTTCTGCTGGCAAAACACTTCTCACTAACAGAACTTCTTTGGGTGCTGGCAGAGACTGGTCAAAGGCTGGTCTGGCTGTTTGTTGATGCCATGACTTGCTCTCCCAAAGTGATCAGTCCTGAAGATTCTGCCTCTGATGTCTTGTTGACCCAAAAAAACCCATAGGCTTCTCAGCCTTACTCTTAATTCAAATCATTTACACATTACAAATATTACAGTGTTAATCACTCTGCCCTGAAGCTTTCCCTCTATGGTCTTTAGACAAATCAGATGCAAAGCCTACCTTGGTGCTACGCGACTTGATCCAATCAACTTTGTATTGGGTTACTGTTAGAAAGCATCAACTTGGAAAAGTCCTGTTTAAGCCAGCAATTTAAAAATATTCTGTATTTTCCGTATTACAGAGACTGTTGTTCTGTGACACTCTCCCAAAATATCAAAAATTCAGGCACATAAGACCACTATTGAGGAAACTGGCATAGTCTTATCTGGATTCAACGTCTCAAAGGGACATTATGGAAAATGGAAAATTCATGATAAACCTCCTATAAAAACAATAAATGGAAAAAACCCTTGCACAACAAAATTGAGTTACTCAACAGTGCATCAGCAAAAAATAAACTCAAATTTACAATAAATGTCATCATCTTCGCTTTTTCCTCAGCTGATCTCAAAACAGACAGTTGTTCTTATTCTTTTGGAAATAAAGCAATTACTGCAATCTTCCTATTTTGGAACTAGGCTACAAGTGAGACAATTTATCTTCTAAAATCTAATTCTTGATACAGAAAAGTTACTCTAATGCTCATCAAGATAGAATCCATTTAAAATATGGAATTTTAAATGTTGTATAAGGTTTGTTATCCATACAAGCTAGTCACCTCATATAGGGTATATATGATGAACCGTAATTGTAGTACATTAGCTTTAGTCTAAAATTTTGGCCAAACTTTTCAAACTTGGGTGCCTAAAGTTAGATACCTAAATCAATGTTTAAGCACATAAATAAATGGTCAGAAGTTCAGAGGTGCTGAGCACCCAGCAGCTCTTAATTAAATGTTGTTATAAATTAGTTATCTCTATTTTATTTATTTAACTAAATATGGCTGTAAGTGCTTGAGGCACCAACATTTGAACAGTTTGACCTTAGATCCTTTACCTTTTATTTACTGAAATAAACTAAGAAGGCTACTTTGCGGGGCAAGAATAATATTCCTCAAAAGATTCTTAGGCCATTGCTCACATTTTTAAAATGATTCCTGAACTGTCAATGGTCATTTATATTTTTGCTATCTGAAATGTTTAAGCAGGACTCTACGTTTAATATGTTTTTGCAGCTGCATAAGTGATCACATAATTCTGCATTCTTTTGAAATTACAGGTGAACCTTTCACTTAAAATCATAAAAAGTCTGTAGCTCAATATGCTTGTGAAGAAAACCTTCAAGATGTGAACCAGGTGCTACAGAGATGTAGTGCCTTCTGCCTGAGTCTGTAAAGACAGCTAGAAACAATAACTTGGAAAGAAGATTCCACTTCATCACAATGGAGTGTTGATTCTGAAGCCCAGTGACCACAATTTAAATGACAACACTGTTAACTATTTCCTGCTAATCTTTAAAGCAGAAGGATGAAGCTAATGTGCTCATCCATTGTTGTAGGAAGTAGTGGCAGATTTGGGGGCAGAGTATAGAGTGACAACTAGCTGAAGAGATGAGGAACAAGGAATTCAAACCCCTCTCCCAAATTTAAAGTGATCTCCCCTGTGCCCAAAAGGAGGAAAGTCAGAAGAGATACTTTCCCTTTCCAGTAGCAAAAGCCTCAACTGCCTCCTGGATGCCAAAAAACAAAACTGCTTCCCATATATTCCTGTGTGTCAAAAGCCCCAAGTGTCCCCTTAAAAAAGGTTTAATTCAGTATCAACTTAAATAAATAAACAACATCAGGGCATATTGTAATGGTTGGATGACTGCTGAACGGGCGATGAGGAAGAGAGAACTTAAGGGCAGTGCTGCATAATTCGAGGATCCCAGCTGCATAATTCCAGTGTCTCTGCTGTATAATTTTAATAAATACTCAAGTCTTGTTTCATCTTTTGCTATTCGGGAGCGGGAATGTTACAGTACAGCCAAGCTGCATATTTTCAAGTGCAAAATGATGATCTCCAGACACTCCAACACATTTTGGGTAAATCATTACATTAAGACATCAAAGAATAACCATTTTAAGGAATTGTTACTAAGCTACTGAAACGGTAAATTACTCTCTGGAATATAAAAACACAGACCAACATTTTCACAAAGCAAATAGGAGCCATCAATGATATCCTACGGATGTGGAGAATACATGTACAGGTCGTTAACTTAACTTGCCATTAGGTGTCACTGTTGTTCTACACTGGTAATATAAGGTCATGGTCAAGCAATTTTTAAAAAGCTTTCCCTATGTAAGTAAATTAACTGGTATGGGTGCTACAGTTTGTCATATTTTATGGACCTCCAAAAGATGTGTCGTAATAATATATGCCGCATTTCTATCATTCCAGATAGCAACATAACAATTCACCAATGTACTGGAGGCTCTAAATGACAGGTGAGGTGAAAACTCTGCCTGTTAATCCCACACGTTTTCATTTTGCACTATTTTTGCTTATACTTGGATTCTACTTTTATGAGTAACATAAAAAAGGCATCACTCCCTCTACTAATAAAACACCTATGGACTTACTCACATAATCAGCCAACCAACACACTCACGCATTCTCTCCCCACTCCTCCATCGCTCACTGTCACACAGCTCTCCCCCAGAAGGATAAAGGGAGAGAGAATTGCAGGTGTCAGATGCTGGTCTTGCCACTTAATGCACTTTTGGAAAGTGCTTAGAAATCAGGGTGATGGGTGCAGTATAAGAATCTGAATACAATAGAATCACCCGTGCGACACACACAGTTTGCACCCACCATTCCCCACCAAACACCCATTCATTCCTTCACCCCCTGCCTGCTGGGGAACATCTAAGTGCTCTGCCCAGTCTGCTGGGGATCTCTCTTAGGGTGACCAGATGTCCCGATTTTATAGGGACAGTCCCGATTTTTGGGTCTTTTTCTTATATAGGCTCCTATTACCCCCCACCCCCTGTCCTGATTTTTCACATTTGCTGTCTGGTCACCCTAATCTCTCTGCCCCTCACTTCCCCCTAGAGGCATCTCCAAGGGCCTCCTCCATGTTGAGGATCTTAGAGCCTTCCCCTCTGCTCGTGGATCTCCCGGAGTGTCCCACACTTGCAGTCTCTGGTGGCACCTTGAAGACTAACAGATTTATTTGGGCATAAGCTTTTGTGAGTAAAAAGCCCCACTACTTCAGATGCATGGAGTGAAAATTACAGATATGAGAAGTGGGGTTTTTACCCACAAAAGCTTATGTCCAAATAAATCTGTTAGTCTTTAAGGTGCCAACGGACGCCTCGTTGTTTTTGTGGATACAGACTAACATGGCTGCCCCCCTGATATTTGGGGTCTCTGACACTTGGACATGGAGGGGTTTTAAGTCCTCTATTTGGGGTCTCTCCGGTCATTTCCTCCTGGTGGTGGACAGTGTCTCAGATTTCCCCCAATCCTGCTGCAATGGTCTCTCAAGGACTCTATCTCCGTGGGGTGGTTGTCTCCAGGGCCAGCTCTAGGTTTTTTGCCGCCCCAAGCAAAAAAAATTTTGGCTGCCCCCCACCCATCCCTGGGCTCCCCCCCGCATCCCCTGCCACTCCAGCCCATGGCTCTCATCCCCCCCCCCCCCCCCCACCAGTGCTCTTCCTCACCCGCACTCCCTGCCGCCCCAGTGCTGGGCTCTCTCTCCCCTCCCTGCACCCTCTCCCGCCCCAGCCCTGGGCTCCCCCCCACCATGAGTGCTGACTCTGCCTGCTCCCCCCTCACCTCCAGCCTGTCCGGTGCTGGTCGGGGTAAGCAGCGGGGCTCCCGGGCCACACCTCAGCCCAGGGTCCCTCCAGCCAGGGCTCCCGCCTCCAGGACTGGCTGGGACCCAGGAGCGCAGAGCCGGGGGGGGACCTCCCCGGCAGGGGGCTGAGGAGCCAGGGCAGGACAGCCCCAGAGGGAGCGAAGCCCCGGAGTGCGGGACGCAGGCCCCGCATGGCAGCACCCTGGGCACCGGTCCCCTCTATGGCCCCGCTGCTGCTCCTGGCCACCCTGCTGCAGCCCCTGAGTGGCTCGGGTGCTTCACCCAGCCCCGGCTCTGGTGCTTGGGAGGCGGCTGCCCTGCGGCACCTGCGGGCAGCTCCGTGTGCCCTGCGGGGCGGCCCTCAGCCCGAGTGTCGCAGTCCTTACCCAGTCCTTTTGCCGCCCCAAGCAAAAAAAAAAAAAAAAAAAAAGCAGGCCAGAATGCTGCCCCTGAAATTGTGCTGCCCCAAGCATGTGCTTGGTTTGCTGGTGCCTAGAGCCGCCCCTGGTTGTCTCCACACTGCTTAAGCCCCACCCCTTCAGGGATCTCTCTTGGGACCCTTCGGGGGAGGGACACTGCTCTCTACTTTACCTGCCTTATTTTCCTCTTATAAGTGACTGCGGAGAGGAAAGGAGCTGAAAGAACCAGCAAAGGCAGATGCCTTCAGCCTCCATGCTTATAGCACCCCCTTCAGGGCAAGAGGAAGAAGTTGAGGCATCGCAGGAAAAGCACTTGAGAAACTGCCTTGCAGTGAGATGAAAGGGAGCCGAGAAGAACAAAAGGAGCTGCTCCTTAGCCAGATCTCTAACTCAATGGTTCTAATCTCAATCTTTTCCATACCAGGCCCTTCTTTTCCCTCCCTCAGGACATCCCTCCAATCTAGCCAGGCCTTCAAGCAGCATTAACGTCCTTTGGATTGCCATTTTGATATCTGTGTGTACAAGGAAAGCAGTCAATTCTATTCCACCTCCTCCTATCCCACCTCCCTCTCAAAACACCAACCTTGCATACAACTTGATGTGAAAAGTATTTCATTGCTGTGAACATGCATTTCTCAATGTTACAGACAATGTGACCTCTGTAAAGGATATAATGTTTGCTAACTTAAACATAGATGGAAGACAGCGCTAACCTGACTGAAGACAGAATGGGAGAAGAAATGTAAAAAGAGATTTGGAGATGTTGTCAAGGAGGCAGATGTTTCTGGTCAGAAAGATCATTGCATCAAGAAATGTTTGGAGTTGGAAGGCATAACATTCATTTATTATTTGTATAAAGGAAAAATGTTCCTCTTTGTTATTTCAAGGGTTTATTATTGTTACTTGTTATTCATGGGTCTTGCAGCCTGTGCTGTTTAAATACTTCAGCTGGTAGAGGATATAGTGAGTAGAGTTCTTAATAGTTACAGGCTGCTTCGTATCTTCACAGTGAAAGTACATATTAATTTCAAATTACTTTTACATAATTACAAGATTCTTAATAATATTAGTCCGCTCCATTAGAGTCGCACTGGTGTAAACAGGGGCTGAATTTAGTCTAAACAATTTAAGTCTGATCACTCCTTTCATTGGATCAGTACAGAGGAGACCCTCCTCACAGATCTACCCCCATTCCCCACAAAGATAGATTGGGCCCAGCTGTTTCTGTAGTACCATCTTCCTCCTGGCCCCAAACCTGCAGAGAGCTCTGTTGGCCCAGGGATCAGCAGCTGATGTTGTGACACATGCATCATGCCTCTCTAAAACTCTACAGGAAATAGGACATAAATTTAATCCAGAATGAGAATGAATGAACTTTTCCACAGCCCTTCTTTGCACTTGGAAATGCTTTATGTGAATGTGAGGCGGGGATGGTATTCTGGGGGTGAGCCACCATTTAGTGATTCCCTGGCAGCATAGTTCCAAATGGAGTTGTGCTTCCTGGGAGCAGGAGGGGGCTCCAGAGCCTGGAAGCAGAGAACATACGCAGGGATAGCCCTTTCCTCCTGAGGTTACGCCAGTATCTGGAGAATCCGTAAGATGTAGAGACAGAACAATGGCCTATTCTATGGGAAGAGTGGGGAAAGCAACCCTCACCATCTCCCAACAGAACAACAAGGCAGACACTCTGCAATAGGCTCCTTGTGGAGATTTGTCCCCCACACATCCTTTCCCTGGTTATTTCTGCCATAGCAGGATGTGATAGGCCTTTTCATTGGGTTTGAATTCTACAGGATGATCTATACAATCATTTTTTCATTCTGGGCTTCATCTAACAAATAGGAGAGGCCTGCTAAATTCTTCCTATGAAAAATTGCAGTTTGAAGGGTTATATTTCCAACTCAGATCAGTTATTGAGGGGGAAAGGGTTTTCCAAAATTTTAAAATTGTACTTACCAACCCAACAGCCTGGCACACAGAAGAAAGATTACTCTAGGTTTACTGCTGCGCAAGTGCTCTGATAGTGAGATCCTGACATCAGCCCCAGAGTGACTGAAACAGAAGACTAAGCATCAAAATAATGGTCCCAGGAGGACAGCGCTGAAGAAAATGCCAGGTAAAAGTCTTCAAGGACCTCATCCTCACCTCATTATTTACAGTCCTTTTAACTACTTAGCATACAACACATAAAACTGAGAAATCTGTTTAAACTTGTATGTGATTCTTCATTTCTTGTGTGCATGTATCTTCTTTATGGTATATATACCATGCAAAACTCTTTTAGACCTTTTTTTACAACTGAAAAGTAACCAATAAGACCACAAGAATTTTTACACTTTTAAAAAAGGTTGCTATAAAGAAAACAATATGGTGATAATAGGACAATATTTTACCACACTAAATAAGTTACATAAAATATCTTACAAACTAACAGCCACCTCTTACAGCTTAAAGTCATCAATTAAGAAAATAGACTTTCCCCAAACATCTAAAATTTTGCAACTCCGTCACACTTTCATTGTTTGCCTTTGATTTGTAGTTTAGTTTACAATAAGACCAAAAAGAAACAATTCAGACGGATTTTGACACTTTGGGGAGTTTTTCAAATTTCCAGTATATTAAGATCATCAATGACTTTTCCTCTCACTTTTCCCTGTCACTTTGAGAGAACAAGTTTAAGATGATCAAAAACCCGTAAATTTTAAATATTGGTGATTAGTCAGTGTACTGACTTCATGCTAAATTCTCCTCTGTGTGCAAACAAATAGTTCTGATAAGTCCAGCACAAATCTTGGAATCTTCATTAGCTCAATCCATTCCCTCTTTAAGACATTTGCTACAGCTCAGCCTTAGAGCAAGTTAATTTAACCCATTGTAAGTTCCTGGTTATATTATTTTCCTTTCCTCTGACCATTATTAAAATCAAATGCTAACATAAAATTTAGAGGAAATAGTTTACCAAACGGATTTAAAAGACACTTTATGGAAAGTCGTAGTGTATTGCATTCAGGTTCCTTTGTCTTGAAAAATAAACCACAAATCTCTCTAGGGGAAAAATTATAAAATCTCTGAGGTGTTCCTGACTGTAATTTAATCCTTTCTACAATAGAAGGAGAGAAAAAGAATTACAATGGGAACCTGTTGGTTTTATTCTCTAATTTTTCACAATACATCTCAAGTTGCCTGAAGCTGAAAATGAAGGTTTCTCTGTGGATGTAGAGTAAGGAGAAACACTGGTCATCATGTCTATTAGTGCAACAATTAAAAACTGAATTTAGTGTTTTATGTGTAAAACCTCTGATTGATCATTTTCCTCTAGTTCAGCCTCTTCCATTCCATTATTACTAAGTATACAGTGCCAGTCAGCACACAAGTCTTAACTTTTTGCATGACTGTGAGTGATCATGAATTATGACACCTGAATCATGTTAAGCAGCAACCTGAAATCCACTGAAAATAACACAAGTACTTTCTTTGTGTCTGAGTCAGACTGTAGGTATGGGTGCATATGTACACAAATTAAAATCCTGGGTGAAATCCTAGCCCCATTGAGGCCAATGACAAAAAACCCTTTAAATTCAGGGGGCCAGGATTTTCCCCCCGTGCAAGAGCATGCAGTATTACGAATATGTCTTGTATGATGTGATACAGATGTCAATAATAATAAAGAACAAGGGAGGAAAGTATAGAAACTATTTAATACATAAGCATCTATATTTCTAAATAGCAGGTTCTTTTAAGCTTCTTGGCTTTCCTCCAACAGCCACAGGACTACTTTTCTCCACTCCCATCTACCCATTTCCAGACCCCAGTCCCACTCTCCACACAATGACACCCCATGTCTCCAGGATCTTTGAATGAGGCTTAGGCTTTCAGGTATCTCAGACAGGATGAGGAGACAGCTTCTCTTTCCTGGCTAGTGCTGGCACAGCCTAACTGTCAAAGTGCTCCAAGGCCTTCTGTTGGCCAGATCACTGGTCCAACTCCCTACCCTCTTGGATGACCCAGGGTCTAACCAGACTCGTTGGGGCCATTTCAGCAATGGTAGGTGGGAGTTTTGCAGGCTCACTACCTACCAAGCTAAATTAAAGGATACAGGATATCCTATTTTATTTTATTTAGAGCTATAATCTAAACATCTTTCTGATGTGAAACTAGATTTCTACCACGTCGCTCATCTTCTTTATGTATGTAGGTATGACGTTTAAAAGATAAACATTGCACTGGGATAGGGTAATCATCCGTCCCATTTTTAACAGGATAGTCCCATATTTAAGCCCTCTTGCAGGTGTCCTGCCTTTTTTTTTAAAAAATGGGCAAATTGTCCCATATTTTCCACTCCTCCTGCTGGTCAGTCAGCAGTCAGCGCAGCCATAGCCACGCCTTGTTTGCGGCTGGCGGGTGAGTGCAGGTAGGCAGTGGCTCATAAGTGAGAGCACAGGCTGGGTGGAGAGGCAGGAAGAGGCCACATCAGGTAGGAGAGGCAGCCCTGTGGGAGGGGAGGAGGGGCGTTTTTCACCCCTCGCCATGTAAAACCTAAAGCAGGGGTTCTCAATGGGTGTCCATAAGCCCTTCCAGGGGGAGCACTGTGCGCCGATGCTAAAACCCTGAGCCTGAGCCCCAATGCCCACCACGGGGCTGAAGTCCCAATCCCCAGCGCCCACCATGGGGCTGAAGCCGGGAGCTGCGGGGTTGAATGCCCAAGCCTTGTCAGCCTCCGCGGGGCTGAAGGCACGAGCCACGGGGCTGAAGCCCCAATCCACGATGGGCCCCTGCCCTCCTCCCACAGGGCTGAAGCTGGGAGTGGCAGGGCTGAATTCTGGATCCCTGGTGCTCCTCTGGGCAGAGTTGGGGGGCACTGGGGATGTTGCCCCCCTGTGACGTTGTACTCTATATGATTTTATGAAAATATGCTAATGAGTGTGACTATAATGTAACTGGAATGTTTCATGCAAAAGGTCTCTTGTAAGGTATCATTACAAAGCTTATAATCTACTGGTGTGGTCATCCTCTTTGTACAAATGTCTCATTTTTGTATCTGAAACTAGCAATATGAAATATAACTCTGAGGTCCTATTCTAGTTATGCAAAGTGTGGGCCATGAATGGTGGTTTGGAATATTGATGGCTCCCATTAACCAGGACAATTGACTATAGATGGCTCTGTTTTACTTGTAAGTCTTCCTGTATACCTGTGTGCTGGCAAGTGGGTAATGAAGTCTTACAGTGACATGTGATCATGTCAACTGAACTGGAATCCATATTTAACCTGGTGCTTTTCCATTGAGAAGGAGAGGTGGGAACCCAGAGGGACAAAGGATTCCCGCCTTATGCAAAAGATATATAAGTGGGTGGAACAGAACAAAGGGGACGGCAATCATGAGAAATCCCCTAGCTACCACCTGAGCTGGAACAAGGGCTGTACCAGGGGAAAGGATTGTGCCCAGACTAGGAAGGCATCCAGTCTGTAAAAGAAACTTATTGAAACATCTCTGAGGGTGAGATTTTATCTGTATTCAGTTTTATTACTGTATTAGGCTTAGACGTGCATGTTTTGTTTTATTTTACTTGGTAATTCACTTTGTTCTGTCTGTTACTACTTGGAACCACTTGAATCCTACTTTCTGTATTTAATAAAATAACTTTTTACTTATTAATTAACCCAGAGTATGTATTAATACCTGGGGTGGGGGTGGGGGTGGGGGTGGGGGGGCAAACAGCTGTGCATATCTCTCTATCAGTGTTATAGAGGGCGAACAATGTATGAGTTTACCCTGTATAAGCTTTATACAGGGTAAAACAGATTTATTTGGGGTTTGGAGCCCATTGGGAGTTGGGCATCTGAGTGTTAAAGACAGGAACACTTCTTAAGCTGCTTTCAATTAAGCCTACAGTTGTTAGGGGACGTGGTTCAGGTCTGGGTTTGCAGCAGGCTAGTGGGTCTGGCTCAAACCAGGCAGGGCACGGAAGTCTCAAGCTGCCAGGGCAGGAAAGCAGGGGCAGAAGTAGTCTTGGAACATCAGTTGGCAGCCCCAAGGGGGTTTCTGTGATCCAACCCGTCACACCCCCAAACTGCAGTTCAAGTGCAAGGCTGTCCTGGGGGAAGGTCCACAGCCCCCACACCTCCTTCTCTCTCCACCCCCTGGCCAGTTCGGAGGTGGGAAGCTAGACTGGGCAGTGCAGGGCAGCTGCTTCTCTGGCTGGTGCCTCCTCTCCTGCTGCTCGTGCAGGGGATTTAAGCTGCTCCTCAGCTCCCAGCCCCCTTTTCTCTCACAACTGGTAAGAGCTGCAGGGGTGGGGGACCCGGCTCCATGGCTGGCAGAATCCTCAGGGAACAGGGACCATAGGGGAGCCCTCTCAGAACACAGCCCCAGCTACTCCATCCCTGCACCCTGAGCTACCCCTCCCCTGCCCACACAGCCCCTAGCTACCCCTCTCCCTACACCCTGAGCTACCCCCTCCCTGCACACATCCCCTAGCTACACCTCTTTCTACACCCCGAGCTACCCCCTCCCTGCATCCTGAGCTGTTTTCAAAATTTTTGAGCTGAGCCCCACACCTTTGAGTTACAATTTTTGGTTGTGCCTTCCCCCCGCCACAACCATTACAGGCTGGGTGGCCTGATGAGGTGAATCAGAGAGTGGAGGTGGCACTCCCTCCCTGAACCCACCATGTAGAGCTGGCTTGAGCCCTACTGGCCCCTGCCCCCGAAATAGAAGTCATACTACGCCTATGCCCGAGGCCCCCCTCTGCCTGCTGGGCCCTGGAGTTTTTATAGCCTGTTTGGGCGGGGAGGCGCTACTACATAGTTCTGATTGATTGCTCTTGAACTCGCTTGAATACGAGCAATTTTACCAGGTGTCCTGTATTCAGCAAAGGGAAATATGGTCACCCTACACTGGGAGAACTTTATTCTGCAGGTACATGGAACTATCTAATTTCACTTTGAGTTTGCCTCAGTTTTCCCCAATACAAACATCCTCCTCAGTAAAATTAAATAGAAATAAAAAATAACTTGGCTGTGGACCCGAAACACTCTCATTGTTTTCGCTGCCTGGTTGTTCTTAGATAAAGCAACAGGACACAACTGACTGGTGTTTGGCCAATTAAAGCCTCTGGTGCAGCTGAGGTGTCCTCTAATAAGCATTGCTGCACAGTGTGCTCCATAGCGTTCCAGAGCAATTACAAAATGGGCACTGTAAGAAACTAAACAGCCGTTTTTTATGTCTAAAGTTAGTTTGTAAGGTTCTGATCTCATTATCAAATAATCCACTGAGCTTTCATTATAGGATGTGAAAAATATCAGATGTAACACTGTATGGAATGTTAAATTAAGTTCTCTCTGTTTTCTAATCTATCCCTTTTACTCACTTCCTACTGCTCTAATTCCTCTCCCCCATATTTCTGACTTGTAAGTCTTTCCTCCCAAATTAATGATACTCATTATGGAGAAAAAAGAGGAGAAAAAACTCTAGCACCTGTAGAGCCATGGGACAATTTAAATGAGTCTTATTTCAAAAACAAGAGAGGCTGTAAATGACTTGGAAACCCAGTGCAAAAAAATCCTTTATATCCACAGACTGTTAATTCTGCTTTAAAAAAATCAACTCAACATGAGGACATTTTGTTCCTCCTGAAGGAACAAGATTTAGAAGCAGGTCTGCACATCACAAATCTCATAACATTATTTTAGTGTCTCTTCCACTGAGACATAAGAGAGCCAGTAAAAGACACTGCTTCTCCCCTGCCATCACTATCTTTAACAGCAGCCACAAACATCTTGTTTCTTTCTTTTCATAAGATTCAGCCCTTCTGATGAAGTCTTGAGATGCATGACTAGCCTTTGCATTATGTACTGTGTGAATATACTTTCATTTAAAACAAAAACCATCTAAAATAATTTCTGATCAGCTGATTAATGTTCCAATGAGATTAGAAAATGCCAGTCCAAGAGTTACAGAAGAAGTCACGGAAGCAACACAAGCACAAACACTGAGACACTAATAATACAATGGCACAGTGTACTGCCACTTCTCTGGTGGCCTCAAGGGCTGGCGTAGTATTTAATTTTTCATTAAAAAAATTTAAAACTTCTAGACTGGGGCTGCAAATAAACTTTCTGAATGAGCACCAATAGTATGAGTCTGTAAATAGACAGATTGAATCAATAGCACCAAGATTGCTATGAATGCACCATTTATTTCAATGACATGTTGAATCTGAAACCCAAAGATAAGTTCTATGTGAAAAATGTTAACTGTTTCTCTGCTGATCATTTTGATAATATACTCCCCGTCCCAAAGGAGTTTCTATGAGTAGGGTAGCATGCCAGAATTCTTTTAAATGATCTTGGGGGAAAAGTATGGAAAATATGGTCCCTTCCTTACTCACACCCTGATTCCTACAATCTCTCGCTCTCACACACCCCGTCTATAACTTTCCTCTTTCTCTCATCCCAACACCTACAATTATACCTAATTAAATTGAATTTCAAAAGATATCAGAAAGCAGTTTAAAAATCATGCAGAGCATATATTTGGGATTCACAGTATGCTATACCTAGAAGTGGATGTGTGTGATGCAAAAAAATTTGTCTATGATTTAATGTTATTAATACCTGGGACATTTACATAAAAAGTAGTTGTTTTGATTGTTTAAATTTCTAATTTTAGAGTAAATTTTGATAACTGTCACTGACAATCAAACACTTATTGGCACAAGCTTGACTGACCTTAAAGGGTTCTATATTAATGATCCAGGTTTAGACAAAATTCTCCTCCAGAATAGTGGAATAGATTTGATCCTGAAGTGAAGACAAGTCAGAACCATGATTTAGCAGTTTTCGTGACTTCTGCAATAAATCAAAACTCCAACAGGGTTAATCAACATGGTGTGGTCCCGTGTCCTCTGCAACACTGAGCTGTTTGGGATGACTAACGGTGGTATGATTGCTTTGTAACTGGATAGCAAGCATGGTACTTTTTATAGCATAGATGGGATCAACATCTTGCCCTCCCTCTATGGATCCCTCTTCTTCTATCACTCACTTCTCCGCTCTCACGCTCCTGCTCTCTTTCCTTTTGGATCTCTTCTTTCTTCTCCATTCTTTCACTCTCAGTGGCCTTGGCATCCTTCCTCTGACTTTTTTCTTGGACTTACTTCCCTTGGGTCTTTATTCTCCTTGATCTCAATCTCTGTCTTTCTGCCCTTTTCAGGTCCCTTTCTCAATAAATATCTCATTTCTTTTCTCCTTTAGGGAATTGCTCCCCTTTCTCCCCACTACTTTTCCTTCTTGTATCCACAACCACCTGCTCTTTGGCCCACAGAGACCCCAAACAGCTGCCTGTCCCCTTGTGCCCTTGCAGTCCACGCGCACACACAAATACATACTGCCTCGCCCCATCTGCCTCTGCAACCTGCACCCGCAGGCAGCTCCTCCTTGGCACATACTCAGCCAGGCAAGAGCTGTCTCTTCCTGGTGTTTCCTCTGCTCATCTCCCTTTGCACTGAGAACAGGGAGAGGAGGTAACCAGCATGGTCAACAGAAGAGCCTGCTGCTGTGGCTGTAGTGAGGGGGAGGCAACTGCCCAGCAACCCATGTTCATGGGTGGCTGGAATAGTAGATATTTATTTTTGTAAACTTGCTGGCTTTAACCAAGTGCTGTGAGGAGTAAAAAGGAAGATAACACTCCCTACTGCCTCACTGTGATGAAAAGCTAAACTTCCCAACCTTCAGCCACAAGCAACCCCTTCCCTACACAGCATCCTGATGCCTCTCTGCCTACAGCCCCCTCCACACTCACATGATACCCATAAGCTTTTTCACACCCCAGTACCTACAGCCTCTCCACTCGCACTGTGATGCTTACAATTTCTTCCTTCACTTACAACCTGGGGCCTAGGAAGGTGCAAATTAATTGCTGGACTGGGGGATGGGCAGGTGTGTGTGGGGGGGGAGGATACAGAATTAATTAATTAGAGTTTTGGAAGAAGCTCCATGTCATCAGGCTGCCAGTGCGAGTGCCTGAAGCGGGGGCCAGAATCAACTTCCTCTATAAACATGGGAAAGAGCCATGCAATTACTGGGGGGGAGGGCAGGTGGTGTTCAAAGATCAAAACCCAAAACATGTCATGGAACCTTTTTTTGAAAATCTCATGCTTTTCATGGTCTGACTCATGAGTTTTGCACCTTTGGGATTGGCGATCCTGTAATGCTGGGCTGTAATTGGGTCCCCTGGCATAGTAGAATGCATAGTAAGGCAGGGACAGTGGCTGGTAGGGGCCCCCCCATTCCATCAGACTCCAACCCAGAGCGCTTTGAGGGCAATCAGTGATCTGACAGCCAGGGAGCATTTAAGGCTGCCTTCCCTGGGCCACTTCCTATCACCTCCCTGCAATTGTCCCAAGGGTAAAATGGTGTGAAGGGTGTCTGTTCACCAAAAGGGGTCTTCCAGCAGCTGTGCAATGTAGGAGCTTCCTTTCTCTCGGGATGGCAACTGCCTTCTCCTGTGGTATGGGCCTCACTCCTGGGCCAAATCAGGCTTAGAGCTTTCCCCTCCTGGGGTAGTCCAAACAAAACAAACAGAATTAACACAACCCAGAGTTCATATGAGAGGGAGTGGGGGATGCTTCCCTGTCAGGCTCTCTCTGTAGCAGGACC
Organism: Chelydra serpentina; assembly: GCA_037349315.1. NCBI lineage: Eukaryota > Metazoa > Chordata > Testudines > Chelydridae > Chelydra > Chelydra serpentina. The sequence goes on from JBAIAC010000042.1 coordinate 40,456,691, forward strand.
TCCCTTCCCTCAGGGAAGGACCTTTGGGCAGTTGTATAGGGAGAAATTCTGCCATTCCTTCAGCTCTCCTCTGCTGGAGTTACAGGTCTGCTTTCTTTCCTGATCTACCACCAAGTGAGCTGTTCTCCTGCCTTTTACCTCCTCCTCCAGCTGGGGCATTTTCTACAGGTGCGGCAGGGCTGGCTGAGCCCAGAGTAGTACCGTAACCCTTTATTGCCTAGAGTGGGGTTTGTACACCCCATCACATCTTCCTTCCTAGTTCTTTGCCCCATTCTCCTCCTCCCATTCTGTTAGGTCCCCCCTTTCTCCTGCAGTTCCTCTCACTTTTTTCCCGTCTCCCCCGCTTGAGTCCGGTTTCTCATGCTTCTCCCCATCATGCCTCTCTTCTGCCCTCCTTCTCCTAATATACCTTCTCTTCTGAGCCTCCCTTACCACTCACACTCCTGCATCTTTCTCCCCTTGCAGTTCCTGCTGTTCACTTCTGACCTTAACTCCTGCTTCCTGCCCCCATAGCCACCTCACCTTTACAGCAGCCCTTCTCTGACTCTGCCCTCCAGAGACAGTCCACTGCTGCCTGAGACACTGAGAGGGAAGCAGCAGCACAGTAACCTCTGTTTGCAAGACAGCATAGCAGTAAATCTGAGAAATGGGACAAGGAGCTGAGTTTGGGACAAGTGTAAAGAGCAGGTGGGGAGGCAATGATGAGCCTTATCTCACACCTTGCATCATGATAGCTACAATTTGTCCTCACAGCCCACCACCTATCACAGCCCAGCAACTATAACTGTTTCTCTCAGTGGAGCTACACTAATTATGCCAGTTGAAGTCCTTGACTTCTTTTCCTACCCAACACCTATCCTCTCTGTCCACTCTCCTGTTATCTACAATCTCCCCTTTTCACACCTTGCCATCTACAACCTCCTTTCCTCACCCATCTCCCCCACACATACACAGACAGCTATATGCACCTCAACACCTACATACACTCTGCGATTTGCTCGACAAACCCCATCATTTCCTAGTCCTGAATACGTCACACTAAAGTCACTTTCAGCAACACGTTTCTAGTCAGTAGCCTTCCCTTCACCTCCACCATGCTCCAGCCAGCCACAATCTCCAAACAGTAACAGCAACTTCTCCCAGTCACTTCTCTTCTCTTGGCTGCATCATCTATTTCCCTGTTCTGAGCCTTTCCTCTTCATAGTCACTCCTCCTACTTGTCACCCTACTATTGGCTACTGAGTCTGAGTGCGCGGCCACTAGCAGTGTGAGAGAGTCCAATCTGGTTGGGCTCCCTCTCAACCTCTTACTTCCTTGGCACTTCCTAATAGAACTGTGTGGTTTGCTGAAAATTCCAAAAAAAGTTGAGTGAAAATAAAATAACTGTGCATCAAATCATAAACATTTGTTAAAAAATTTGGTGAAAATATATATTTACAAAAAATCACTTTGTGGGTCAAACAAAATATTTCATTTGACCTGAAACAAAATGTTTCCTTTTGATTTTGAATTTAAAAAAAACTAAAAAAAATTTAAAACTAAAATTAAAGGAAATTTCAAAATGAAAATTAATTTCAACCTGAAAAATGGAAATGTTTAATTTAGAAAATGAGAACCAAAACATTTTGATTTTTTGGAAGTTTTTTGGGGTTTTTGTTCTGGGATTTGTTTTACTGAAACAATTCTGCAAAATTGACACATTTGCAAAATATCTTGGTGTCACCAATCTGCATTTTTTGCTGGAAAAAAAGCTTTGGTCAAAAGTTTTCACCCAGCTCTACTTCCTACTCTTAGGCAGCTTGCCAATGAATCACCCGTGCCAGTCAAAGCTTGGCAATTCCTCCCCATCCACCTCCCTTAACTAGTTGTTGCTCCCTGCAGCCTACAAGGAGCACACAGTTTTTCATGCATGGCCTGGCAAAAGAACACTGCGAGAGGGACTCAGCCTCCATTTAGATGAATGCGGTAAAATGTGTTTTGTAGACTTCATTCTCACAGAAAGTGAATGTAAAGTGTGGGGGATGGGTCATTATTTTTCTATTCCAAAACGTATGCATCATAACACATATCCTTTTCCATAAAGAAAATTGATACATTGATTATGATCTGTTTTGTTTTCTCTAATACACCTAACATAAATTGGGTTTTAGCTGAACTGAATTGACAACAACTGTAATAAATGAGGAAATAACAAATACTACAAACGATATATGTGTTATTGACATGCCTTCAGAAAGATAACAGAGGAAATTCATACTAATTGCTTTTTACATATTGATTGCCCAGTTGCTGCTTTTCTCTTGACATGAAGAGACCAAAGAGATTAGTTCCATGATGACTTGTCTTGCTACAAACGAAGGGCAAGCTAGCATCAAAAGAGACTTACACCAAGCAGGCTGAAGTAGTTTTCTTGACAGCTATAGTATGAGAGAGATCTGACATTAATTGTGATCAGTCTCTAATGTTTATATACAATTATATTTTTAAATCAATTGTCTTAGTTCTGGTTCAATTTTAGCATGCCTGGATCCATAATGGAATCAGTATTTGAGGCTCTTTCTCTCACAGAAAATTTTGCTTATGATAGCAGACTGAAAGAGCAGGGCTAGTACTAGAGATACCATATTGTGATTTTCATCCTTCAACAAATCTAAGTAATTCTCTCCCTGCTATTCTGCCTCTACAGTTATTTCAAACAGAATTACCTGGAAAAGGGATACATTCTTAGACATGTTTTTGACTATCTATTCTCAGCACAGCAAGTAGTATCAAGAGGTAAAAGATTCGCCTTCCTTTTCTTTGAGTGGCTGCCAACATTAGGCACCAGGTAATTCTGGGTTTTCTTCCTGCTATTTAGTCTCAGGTGTGAAAAGAGACGTACAATATGGTATAAACCCTAGGAAAATCAATCACTATATTGTTGCTGTAAGGATATAAAGGGTATGTTATTAAAGAAGCACACAATTAATCAATAGTGATTTTGAAATATTTTCTTATTTATAATTGCTTTTGTAAATATTTACAGATTGGTGATTAAATTATTAAAATATTATTCAGTAAAAAACTTGACATTTCTGTAAACAAGAAAAGGGGAGAATGGTTAAAAATAGCTGGGAAAGACAATGATTTGGATAGGATGGGTGCTGAAAGTTAGGTACATAAATCCTGCAGTGAGATTGTGTAGAGCAGTGCCCTCCAGGGGGTAGCCTCGGTGTCATTCCATTACCTTTCCACCTCACACCATTCCTGCAGGAGGCCAAATCAGTCCTGCATCTATCTGAAGAAGCTCTAAGTCATGCAGCAGGGGGCAGCTCCTTTGCTATCCACGATCAGTGGAACATGTTGTATTCCGCCCCCAAACCCTCCCCATCCTGGAATGGGTACTGCGGAGCCCAGGACTGTCTAGCATAGAGCTGGCTACATCAAAAGATATGTCCCCTGTGCTGACAGAATGCTCCAGTACTGCCTTAAGACAGCTTTAATTATACTTCGCACCATTGGAGAGGTGCAAAGGAGACAAAGGGTGTAACTACCCTTTGAGCTGGGGGTGTGATTCCAAGCTCCAGGAGACACTCCTGCATTAGTTCTGATCAAGCGGGTGTGCTTAAAAAAGAGTGAAGCCACAGCCATAGGAGCAGTGGGAGGGGCTACCACCCTGAGTATGTACCCATCCAAGACCATAGGCACGAACTCAGGGTGGCTAGCCTTTCCTGCTGCCAGTGCTGCCATAGCTACATGTCTCCTCAGGCTGGGAATCGCAATCCCAGCTCCAAGTTTAGACATACTCTTAGGGGCTAGGGATGTGGCTGTCAGCTTCCTTGAATGTGCACTGGGAACCCAACAAAGAATTTTTCACATTGAAAACTCTGATTTTGAAATCCTGGATATTACTGTTTTGTGCTCTTTATTTCTTTATAACACTGCCTGTTACTTCCTCATTAGGTTTCCCTAGGGTAATGTAATATTACTTTCTCTGCTTATTGGGGTAGTGGTGCAACTTCATTTTTTCATAATTTGCTAACTGTGAAAATAAACAAACCCACAAACTAATACACTTTAACCAAAAGCTAATAGACTTGCTTTAATACTAATGGCCTGAGTTTTACTTGGCTGTCAGTCATCTCCATTAAGCCTAATAATAAGCAGGAAGAAAGTAAAACTTCTACAAATTCGCTAATGAAATTTAGTGTAGATGAAAAAGCATTCAATATATAAAAACTTAAGCTTTGGATTCCTGTAGTGCCTTCCCTCTGAGGATCAAGAAGCACTTCAAACAAACAAACAAACAAACAAACATTCAAGAGTTAAAATTCCATAACACTGCTTTAACTTATATATTATTGTCCCCATTCCCTTTTCACAAATACAGAAACTGAGGCTCAGTGTGATTGAATGACTTGCCTAAAGGTCACACAGCAAGCCAGCGGCAGAGCAGAGAATAAAACCCAAGTCTTTTAACATCCAGTCCTGTGTTTTGACTACAGAGCTGATTCCTCCAAAGTGCTGACATATTTAAAAAATGTTTCTGCAGATTTTTCTTGACTTTATTTAAGCATAAGTCTCTCAGGCATAATCCCATATGGAAATAAGATAGATGTAATATGCAAATAGTTTTCTTGCATGTTTTCTGTAGAATTTTATCCTTCCATTGTGAATCAGGTCGGCCTGGCTTTGTGGTTAGAATCTTTGGTTCGAATATAAATCATGTGCTTCATCTCTTTATTAAATCATAAAATAGTATTAAAATGCTAGCAAGTTATATTTGAATATATACTATATATATATTAGCATATATATGAGAAACAGATTTCAGAAGTCAGTCATCTATATTTTTCTGTAACCAATCAGTAAATCTGGCTATGAGTTTTCTCCTTTCCTTATTTGCAAACTTTGCAAACTGCAATGTTTCAGTTGTAGCAATCCGTAGATCCTCGTCCAGTGTAGTATTGTAAAAAAGCTGCAACTAAAAAAATATATATACATAAAGTTAGTCTACAGAGTACTTTGAGTGGAAAAATTGAATGCACTTTTGACAGATGTCTTAGACAGAACTGTCTAGATAAGAGCTTGTTTTTTACATTTAGGGTTTAAATTTACATTTAAGGTGCAATCCTGATCTCACTGAAATCAATGGGAGTTTTGCATTTGACATCAATAGGGCCAGAATTTGACACTTAAAACTTTAGTTTAGGAAGGTGCTTGCTCTGCAAAGCTCCTATACTGTGGCTTAAATGTTCAAAAGTGACAAATGATTTTGGGGGCCCAGATTGGGATACCTTAAAGGGGATGATTTTCAGAGTGGGAGTGCCCAGCACTGCTGAAAATTGAGCCCCTTAAAGATGAAAGCAGGAACTCTGCTTCTGCTGAGCTTTGAGGCTTTGCTGGCCTGGCACCTTGGTTTTTTTTTTCAAAATAGTTCATAGCTATAGTTACAGACAGGAGAGTTCTGGGGTGAGATTCTGTGCTATGCCACAGCATAGAACACAGCCCAGGAGAAAGGGGGCTAAGGTGGCTTTAAAGCACTTTTATGCTCTCCTGATCTTGGGTAAGTCTGAGGGCTGGAGAGGCACCCAATGTAACTTACAGGCTTGCCAAAAACGTGTGACTTTACTGCAGGATAACTAATGCGTGATAGCTATCCTGCTGTAAAATCCGAGCACAGACAAGGCACTGTAGTCTTACCACTCGGTAAACTCGGTGAAGTCCACCAGAGACAGGGGCATAGTGCTGACCTTGCCTAGCTCCTCATGGTAAAAATGTCAGGGCCTTGTCTCCACTAGGATTTTACAGTGGTATAGCTAAAGAGCATTAGTTATCCTGCTGTAAAAAGAACCCCACACCTTTGTTGCAGGGAAGACATAGCCTAAGTCAGTGTTTCTCAAATGTGGTCACCAGGAACTTTTCTTGTGGCCACAGGCTCCTGGACAGTGATGTGTGTGTTGGGGGGAAGCAGCAGCCCCTCCCCAGGGGCCACCAGCCGTGGTTGGGCCCTGCCCCCCTCTGGAGGAGCAGGCAGTCAGTGAGTTCTCCACCTTCCTGAGGATGGTGAAGTTGGGCTTCAGCCCTGGGGTGGCAGACGGCAGGCTCCAGCTACGGGACTTCGGGCTCTGTCCCCAGGCCCTGTCCCCTGGGTGTGGGGCTTTGGGCTCCGTTTCCTTGCTGCATGGAGGGCGGGCTGTGGCCCTGAGCTCACCCCACCCCCATTACCTCTGGTCCCTGCTGCCTCCTCCAGTGCCCCATTATCCCTGGCCCCCATTGCCTCTGTAGCCACCTCCCCATCCAGGGCTTACTTTGTCCCCGGGCTTGCCGGGGCTGAGTAAGTCTGCTGTGAAAAGTGATATTAACAAACATACAAATATCCCTTTTCAGAGCAGACTTACTTATAGCTAGCAAGTCTTAAAAAAAAGGCAAAAGAAACAACAAGAAAAAAGACAAGAATGTTCAAAGCACCTTATTTGTGTTGCTATTCTGTTTAGGTTCAGTAAAGAATAGACAACTGTACACTGGACATGGATATGTGCATATTTATTTGTTTTTCCTAAAGTTAATAAGTATTTTAGGAAAAATTGTCAGAGCAGCCATCAGCAAGAGTTGGTGGCCGCGTTCTGAGGCCACCAAAAATTTTGTTGTGAGAACACCTGGCCTAAGTTATGGCAGCCTCCAAGGGCTGCCCTTTGGGCCACACACTGCCCCCAAACGCCTCCCTGGTGCAGGCTGTGGTCTCATCCCTCACATGCCCTTTTCAGCCCAACATGCCCTCTACCGCCTGGCTTGTGAGGGGATCCTCAGAAACAGCTTTATGGCTGTCTTCACAATGCTTGCTCTGGGGGAAATCTGCCCCCATGCTCGAACCAGAACTTTTAGGGTATGTCTACACTGCATCTGGGAGCGAGCCTCCCAGCTTGGGTAGACAGACTTATGCTAGCTCAGCCTGAGCTACTGCTCTAAAAATAGCAGTGTGGACATTGCAGCTTAGAGTTCCTGGGTCTGAGCTCTGAAGCCGCAACATCCACACTGCTATTTTTAGCTACCTCCTGCCACTCTAGTGAAAGTCTGTCTACCTGGGCTGGGAGGCATGCTCCCAGCTGCAGTGTAGACGTGTGCTTGAGGTCCCCTTCACACCACACCACCACTTCTCAGCATAAAGGAGCCAGAGCGAGGAGCTCTATCCAGATGTATACAATTTTAGACATCAGCTTTTGATGAATAAATTGCTCCCATGGTACAACTAGAAACAGCTATGATTAATAACTTGGGTTGTTTTTTTCAGACTAGCCTATGCACAAGATCTATGGACATCTACCTAAAGAGTGGTAGAAATGTTGCAAAAAAGAGAGTGAGAGAGGCATTTGTAGGCTAGAAAGATCTGAAAAGGCTTTAGTCTGCAGCCATGAATGTAAGATGGAGTCAATTTCTTTGAACTACTAATTTCCTGAATGGACTTATTTGTACATTTCTGGAAAATACAATCTTTACTCTACGAGTTTGTCCACTCCAGGATTTTTTTCCCTGGAATAATTTCCCATCATTACAGAAGCTCCACTGGCGGCAGTAACACTGGCAGCACAATCCTAGATTAGGCTCCTGGCAGCCACTGACATTTTAACCATCATGTCATCTCAGTCTGTTCACAGCAGGTCTACACAACATGTTATTAAAAATATCAGCAGCTACAAGTGCCCTAACAATTTACGGTGACCAGACGTCTCGCTATTAGGGGCTTTGTCTTATATAGGCAACTATACCCCTTGAAAAAAAAGTGTCCTGATTTTTCACACTTGCTATCTGGTCGTCCTAACACAATTGCTGCCAGAATTGTCCCTACCAACCGAACTGCACTGGTGTTAGCATTGGTGGAAATTTTCACGGGGATGGGGGAAGGGGAAGCCTACAGTAGACAAGGATTAGGAGTAAATGCTGTCATTTTTGTTACAATCAATATTTGTTTTTATGCCTAACAAAAGAAACTGTTTTAACTGAAAAGCTAACTGCAACCTTAAAATTCCCCCGTAGTGAAATCATATTATGTATAATGTAAATACATTATAGGGGAGGTTGCTAGTGCCACCTGTTAAAAAAGGTTCCCAGTGCCTGTTTTCAGTTGCTTACAACTTGGTAAAACTTCAACAGTTTAGGTAGAAATTTTCCATGTTCTGAGTCTGCCTCAGACTGAATTTTTTGGAAAATTTCATCCAAAATTGTTTAGCCATTTCAAAGAATAAGGCTAGGGAAACAATACATTATTTTGCCCATGTTAAAAATTTCTAGCAACCTTTTCTTTGAACAGTTCTAGTGCCCTCATGCTTTGGATCAGGGACTTCAAATTTGGCAAAGGGATCTTTGTGTCAGGGAGGTCCTTTTGCTGTCCCCATGAAAATCCACTCAGATAAAGCCAAGTTATAAGCCTTTGGGGGGAGCAGGGAATCTACTGGCATATGCTCAGTAGATACTTCTTTGATTCTAACAGACAACAGTTGATTCCATTCTCATTGAGCCTCTCACAGCTCCTACCTGTAACTAAACTGTGCATGTGCCATCCCACAGAGCTAATGAGCATGCTGAGCCCAGGGCTACAGGGGCCAAGCCAACCTTTCCCTCTAATGATCAGGCACCACACCTGAGATCAGGGAACCTCTCTCTCTTTTGGTATCAATGGCCCTCTGCTGGGCCCAGGGAGCCATCTGATCCAAATGCACAGGGACAAAAGCCAGACCCAAGGAAGGAAAGGGAGTAGACTGGCACAAGGAGTCTGGTGAGACTGGGATTGGAATAGGGAAAGAAACTGTGATTGGGAATTGGTTGGGGAACTGGAAGTGGTTGGACAAAGGGACTGGGTCTAGGAGCTGGAAGAGGCAAGAACAGGTTGGATGGGGAGGATGCTGTGATTGGTTGCGCAATGTGACTGGGAGCTGGAGATTGGTTAGGCAGGGAGGCTGGGATTGGGAGCTGGGGGGTGGGCAGAGGAGCAGAAGCAAGGCAAGGAGACAGGGACTGGGGGCCAGAGGGAGGAAAGTTGGAGGATTAAATCTGGGCTTTTGGTGGTTCCTTGAGAAGGTGATATGAAGGAAGAGGATGGGGACAAGGGCTCCCATGACAGTTTGCCTCCTGATGAGGATGGTGCCTCACTGAGTAAGAGTATGGGGTTGGGTGCAGGGGAGAAAACTTGGAGCTGGGGGCATGGCAATATGCGGGGAAAGCACAGGGCTGGGTGTGGGGCAGAAGGAGGGGTCTGTGTTTAGAGCTAGGTGCAGGGGGGAGAAACAGGTCTGGGTGAAGAGGCAGTGGGGGATTTGGGCTGGGTACAGGGCATGGGAGGGAGAACTCTGTGCCCCATCCTTAGGAAAATTCTGGTTGCACCCCTATCTCTATGTCTCAACAAAAACCACAATGAGTTTCCATATATTTATTCAATACATTTCATGCTTTCCATTTCTTTTTTAAAAATATGTAATTAAAAAACACTATTTACACATTGACAGCAAGGTTTAAATTATTTATCCATCCAATGGCATATAAGTAACTTACCTCTTGGATCTGTAAGTCTGTATTGACAAAGTTTTCCATAATTCTCAATAATTTCTGCAGTATTCCATTCCTATGCCTATAAAGTAATATCAGTCAGGAAGAGAAGCATTTTGATAATATGTTGGTAAATATGCCATCAGCCTGCGTTCCTCTTCTGCAAGCATATTCACCATGCCTAATCTATTATTATGTTGAAACTATTGTCTAAACTGAAATTTAGTAGTCTGAGTTCTCTCCTCCCCCGCACCATTATTTAAATAAATATTCTCAGAATTTAAATTAGTGAGGCAAATATTTATGCCGGATACAGTGTGCAGTTTACAAATAATTTCCCTTTGTGTAAAAGATTTGCTCTCACTCTAGGGTAAATAGACAGGAATCATCTGACTTTTCTAATCGGGTAAACTCTGCCATTTTTACACAGATAAAAATCATAATCAAGTTAGAAGAGACTAGAGAAATATGCTCACCCATTGTCAGTCACATGCAAATAATCAGGTGCAAGAGTTTGAAGGAGGAAGAGAAATAGCAAAGTATTGAATCAGAGCCATGGCATATTATGATATAAAAGATACTGACTATATCCAGCCCTGGAGTAAGCAGTTTAAATAATCATTTAATTCAATGGGAGTTATGCCTCCTTCATCATTTGCCCTAATAGGATTAAAATGTAGTTTCAGGTATCTCAGTGTATTCCTATTGGCAGTGGTTTCATTTGAAAGTGATGAACCAGATTCACAACAGGTTTCATATCAGTATAACTGTGCAGTGATCCACAGTGGCACAAAAATTCTGCTAGGTGTGGTGGCAAAAGCTGCCACAACTGACCCTAAAGTGGGTTATCTTTAGGGGCTAAATTATGCTGCGCACACACACAAAATCAAATGGCTGCTCTAAGTTCTACCACAGTAACGGTCCTCTTGGGACCATTCTGCCAGCCATGGATAGCAGGAGTGCAAGATGATACAACCACATCCCATCCCACTGTTGTTCCACCTCCCATGCAGGATTCCCCTATGCAAGCATCCAACATTTCCAAATAAGAATGCATTTTCCTACTGTATAAAAACTGACTGCATGTTTGCCATACAATTTGTCCCAGGCTTTACTTGGTAAAGAGGCTGAACTGGAAAGTTTCATATTCATGTACAGGAAGTCTGTATTGTCTTAAACCATTATATTGATTGCCTTGATAAACTCATGATGGATAAAACTAAAAAGTAATAGCATTTTCCATCTGAAAATTTGGATGCCCATCTGATCCAAGAGCGTTCCTGCCCACTCACCCTTTCCCCTATGTCTGACCACTCTTCAAACCTCCTCTCTTCATTCTCCTTGCTTCCGGAATCCTACCACTCTCCTTGCTTCCGGAATCCTACCACATACATACCAATCCTTCCTTTTTTATCTGCCCCCAACATCTCATTCCTAGATGACCAGCTATTCTCCTGCCACAATATCTGGGCCATACCCTTTCCTACGCTTACCAATGAGTTATAGGATCCAACTACCTTCCAGTGCTTCCAATTTAAATATTTGTGCTGTATGGAGTATATGGAATTCTGGAGTACACCAGTTTGCATGCTATTTAACAAAAAGTAAAACCTCACATTTTTATAATGTTTTTCGACACAAATCACTTTATAAGGTTGCACTATGAGTTAGATTTTTAAATGCTCACCATCCAGATTTTCAAAAAAGCTCAGCTCCTATTTAGTCACCAAAATAGGGTCCAGATTTTTCAAAGTGGGTCAATACCCCTTAGCTCCCATTGAGACACTTATGGGGACACACACATACTTCCATTGAGCTCTTCCAGCCACTTATTTTGGTGCCTTAATGAAAGCTGAGCCCTTCTGATAATTCTAGCCTTTGTATGTAGGAATCACTTAGACCACCATGGAAATGCAGGCACCTCTGGAATAGAACATCTGCAATCGTGCTCTACAGCTCAAACTTAAGGTAGAGAAGAGAGTCACAGAAACAACTGTAGAAATAAAGATGAATGACATCATTTGGTTGCTTACCATACCTTTCATTTAAAAGTAGCCAATTTTCTGTTACAAATCCCCATGCTATGCGTTGGCCAATCTCAGTAGCTGCCACATTTGAAATGACTATGGACATGGATGTATTATTAGAAGACAATAATGAATTGTTGAGTGAGTACTGCAAATATCTATTGGAAAAATACATTAAAAATATAACTATTTAGAATATAAACATTGACCTTTTGAGCTGCCTGTATAGTTAGAGTATCATATTTAATATAAACATTAACGTTCATTACTTACTGGGTTTACATTCTCAATGTAGAAAAAGCATTGCGCAGGGTATGGTTATATTCATTTTTCTTATCTTTGCACTACTCAGAAAATGTTAGGGGCAAATTATCCCTTCCACAGGAAAAAAATCCATGGACTCTTAGGGTACGTCTATACTTACCCGCCGCGTCGGAGGAGTCCAATCGATCTTCTGGGTTCGATTTATCGCGTCTTGTCTAGACGCGATAAATCGAACCAGGAAGTGCTCCCCCGTCAACGCCGGTAATCCTGCTCCACGAACGGAGCAGGCGGAGTCGACTGGGGAGCCTGCGCGCCGCCCTGTGGACCAGCGGTAAGTACTTTGAAGTTCAAAATAAGATACTTCGACTTCAGCTACGTTATTCACGTAGCTGAAGTCGCGTATCTTAGTTCGAACTTGGGGGGTAGTGTGGACCAGCCCTTAGTTTCTATGGACTCGTCCTGTCAGGAGCAAGGTTGGCATTTGTCCTCCTACAGAGTGAGCAGGGAGCAGGACCCTTCATGCCACAATGGGGTATGTCAAGATAACAGAAATGCCACAGATCTCCTGGGTACGTCCCTAGTGCCTAAGGAGTGCTTCCCACCCTCCAGAGCAACATGGCTGCCAAAGGAGCTGTGTTCTCAGAGGCTCCCCATTGGTAGTTGCCACATGCATAAGTGCATAAGGCAGGTGCAGGTCACCTGAATTTTCTCTGGGTGCACACCAGAGACAGGATTGTTAACTAATTTCTAACTGCAGAATATTTACTGTTTGCGAGACAGAACGAGCCCATCTTGACTTTCCTCTTCCTAAGTGATTTTGCAGATTGCCATTTGAAAAAACACATTAGATTCTCACTCTCTTGGGCACAGGGAGGAGAGGGCCATCAGGGAGTCAGGGGAAGCTCCTGGAACTGCTTAGAGCTGGTGAGGACAAGCTCTAACTTATAAAAGTGGCATAAGGTCCTTAAATGACCACAGAACAATGGAGCATCAGCACAGCAGTGCTCTGCTCTATCATGTCTTTTCTGTTCCCACCCTCACCCACAATATACTCTCTCCATCTCCTGACATGCCTCCCATGCCAGAGGAGTGGCTGCCACAAGAGGCAGCTATGCTGCCTCTGCAAGCTTTATACCAATGGAGTTTACCCCAATAAGGGTACGTCTACACTACCTGCCGAATCGGCAGGTAGTGATCGATCTATTGGGGATCGATTTATCGTGTCTAGTGTAGAGGCGATAAATTGATCCCCAATCGCTCTGCTGTCGACTCCTGTACTCCACCGCGGCGAGAGGCGGAAGCAGAGTTGACGGGGGAGCGGCAGTGGTTGACCCCGCGCTGTGAGGATGCGAGGTAAGTCAACCTAAGATACGTCGACTTCAGCTACGCTATTCTCGTAGCTGAAGTTGCGTATCTTAGGTCAATCTCTCCCCCCCCCCACCGCTCCAGTGTAGACCAGGGCTAAGAAAGGGATGCTCTGCTTGCCTGTCTACCTTTTGGTTCTCAGTGGTGCAAAGTGAACATAAACGATCACAGAATCCAGCTTCAGTATATTTTTACTTATAAGCTAAGCAGATTTTCTTTGAAGCCATTGAGAAATAATAATTATGGTAATTATGGACTCAATAATGCAATGTTTATAAAGCCATTTTTAGGAGTAGGACTGCACTTTAAACAATGGATAACTTATTATTGAATTAATATCTATTTTTGCCCTTAACCAAGAAATTAAATGATTTACTGTTAAATACATTAAAAATATGATTTGAGCAAAGTCACCTGTAAAGCAACCAGGACTCTCTGGTACAACTCATGGCAAAGAGCATTATATTCTTATCTGTTTCTGTGGAATTATTATGATTATACATTTTCCATGCAAAGTCCCATTCTTTATCACTTCCCATTGCAACACCATAACAACAGACTGTTCTTTTAATAGTAAAGGGAATCCTGTAAAATAGAATAATAGTTGTTGACAGTATATTGCTATAAATTGAAAACAAGCAGCTAAAATATGGCAGAAAATTATATATTATGTTCACCAACTACAATGTAAAATAATCACAAAAGAGCACTAAACACAGAACAAAAATCTGAAAAGCAACTAGATTTGAGGACTGCATTTTCACATTTATTATTCAAGCATTACCACAACAGAGATGCTTGAAGGTGAACTGAATAGCTTTTTTAATATGGCTCGGCAAACAGTTCATATTAGCCAACATAATTAACATCCTTCTGTCGTATCACAATATGGTGATATCACATCCTAATGTGATGACATTTGCATGAAAACACCACCTTAGAAAGGCCTTTTGGAAGGTCCTTTTCCAGCAGTGCAGGTGATAGGAAAACACCATCCATTTCAAGAAGAGAGCCATCAGGGCTGGCTTTACCATGAGGCGAACTGAGGTGGCTGCCTCAGGTGCCAGACTGGGGGGGGGGGGGGGGCACTAGGACCCAGAGTGTAGAAAATTGTGTCTGCTGCTGGTGCATATGTATTTTCTCTGCTCTAGATGCAAGCAGCAAGAGCTGCATGGAGAGAGAGGAGGAGGAGCCTCTTATGTACCTCCTTAGCATCCCCAGGAGCTTGCACTGATTAACACCAGCTTCTCAGGGAGCTTCCTGTTTCCTGCTGCTTCCCTGAACCAACTTGAGGAAAACAGGCAGTCAACTGAAGTACTAGAAGCCAGTTAGGCCCTTGAGACGCTGATATCTTCCCTCACTCAGGCCCTGCTACCAGCCTGCTTATTTGTCCCCTTCAATTGAGTGTTGAGAGCACTATAGCTGGCACAGAACAGCAGTCATGAGTGAAAGAAGAAAACCTCCCTCTGGGGCAGCATTCAGAAAAAGAAAGAAAGCAAAGGAAACTTTTCTATCTAAGCAGGAAGGAGCTCTCCTGAGATACATAGACACAAATGTTCACGGTGAGCCTTCTGGCCCCAGTGAGGATGTGAGTGGTAAGGAGATGCCTGATCTTCCAGTTAGAGTGCAGGTGACCTGGCAGCTACTGCAGCATCCACATCTCCATTTCAAATGGATATAACCATGCACATCCCTGAAGAAAAGTGTAGATCAGAGAAGAGTGTGGTGGAGGCACAAGAAACAGCTGCTGCTGAGTTCAGTTCTTAAGTCTAGATGATCCAAGACTGTGGAGCCACTTGAGCAGTAGCCCGAGGGACTTCTTTGTACTGCATGGGCCACAGCAAGTGAAAAACTTTATGTTCCCCAAAGACAATGAAAATAGAAGTTTCCATCCAACACATTACTGGTGTGAAATCCCCAATGGTGACAAAGTGGAGAGGCCATGGCCTATGTACTCAAAAATCCAGAATGCTGCAAACTGTTTTTGTTGCATACTCTTCCAGTCTAATGTTCCAGCCACATTGGGTTCTACAGGAACAAAGGACTGGAAAAATCTGTCTAGAAATCTGGCATGCCATGAGAAGGCAGCAAATCACCAGAGAGCATTCCATAGGTGGAAAGAGCTTGAGATGAGACTAAGGTTAAAGGCCACCATAGATGATCAGCATCAAGAGAAGATTGCATCAGAGTCTCTTTACTGGCAAAATGTTCTGAAAAGGCTCATTGCCATTGTGAGAATGCTTGCTACCCAAAACCTAGCACTGCGTGGCACTTCAGATCAGCTGTACGTGCCAAACAATGGAAACTTCCTTAAAATTGTGGAGCTGATGGCTGAGTTTGATGCTGACCTCCAGGAGCATCTAAGAAGAGTCACCACCCAAGAAATGTACACACACCACTACCTTGGAAAAACAATTCAAAATGAGATCATACAGTTACTGGCAACAAAAGTCAAACAGAAGATTGTGGCAGATCTGAAGTTAGCAAGATATTACTCTGTTGTTCTGGACTGCACACCTGACATGGAACAAATGACTTTAATGGTGCGTTTTGTAACAACAACAGAACCTAGTGAAAATGTCCCTTCCAATGGTGACTGTCAGAGAGCATTTTCTAGAATTTATTGACATTGATGATACTACAGTAGCTGGTATGACAAATGTGCTTCTTAAAAAGCTGGAAGATACGGGAATTGCGATATGAGAGGTCAGGGCTACGATAATGGTGCCAACATGAGAGGAAAGAACAGAGGAGTGCAGTCACAGATACGAGAGTTAAACCCTCGAGATTTTTTTGTCCCGTGCAGTTCTCATTCATTGAAATTGGTGGTCAGTAATGCAGCATCAGCTTCTAGTGAGGCTGCTGAATTTTTTAATGTAATTCAAAGCATCTATGTATTTTTCTCTGCATCAACTCATCAATGGCAAATTTTGAAGCAACATCTGGGAACATCCTCTCTGACACTGAAACCACTGAGTGACACACGATGGGAAAGTTGAGTGGAGGCGATAAAGCCTATCAAACACCAAATTGGGAAGATAGATGATGCCATAGTTGCCATTATGGAGGATAATGCAATGACAGGAACTGTTTGTGGGAGAACAGTGGCAGAGGGAAATGGAATCACCAGAAACATACATAACTTCAAATTTCTGTGTGGCTTAGTGTTGTGGCATGACATACTGTTTGAAATAAATGTTGTAAGCAAGAGACTCCAAGGTGTTGACCTTGATATATCTGGAGCAATGGAACAACTGGACAAAGCAAAGTCATACCTACAGTCTTACCGGTCAGATGAGGGATTTCAAAATGTTCTGAAGCATGCACAGAAGTTGGTAGAGGAACTTCACACTGAAACTATTTTCCCACCCATTCAAGAACACAAGAGTGACGGAAGAAAACGACATTTTGATTACGAGGCACGGGATAATCGCATAAGAGACCCCAAACAACCATTCAAAGCTGAATTCTTTAACCAGGTGCTAGATTGTGGAATGCAGTCAGCTGAAGAACGTTTCATGCAGCTCAAGGAACATAGCAGTATATTTGGGAGGTTGTATGATATCCCAAAACTCCTCACTATACCTGAAGAAGACCTATACCAGCAATGCAGGGCACTAGAGACAGTATTGACACATGATAACATGCACGATATTGATGCGAGTGATTTAGGTGATGAACTGAAAGCCCTTTCAAGATACATTTCAGCAGGATCAACTCCAAAGGCTGTTCTGGAATATATGTGCACAAATAAGATGACCACCCTCTTTCCAAATGCTTTTGTTGCTCTAGGCATATTTCTAACACTTCCTGTGACAGTTGCCAGTGGAGAACGCAGCTTCTCCAAGCTGAAGTTAATAAAATACATCTACACTCCATAATGACACAGGAGAGGCTGGTCGGCCTTGCAACCATCTCAATAGAGCATGAGCTGTCCCACACTGTGGACCTTCAGGAAGCAGTTCAAATCTTTGCAAACAAAAAGGCACGGAAAGCACCACTTTGATTATTCAAACAGATAAAAATGCCACTGTCTCTAGTGTTTACTATGCAGGCAAGAAAAGTTACATTTAATGTTCAGGCATTTGAAAGTTAAGTGTTACTTAACATTTTTGAACAAGGCATTTTAAGTTGTTAGTTCTCCTTTATTGGGGTAGGTAGCAGAGCAGTACCATGAGAGGAGAAGAACAGGAAGAAGGCAAAATTGAGACCTTTCAAAGTTTTTGCCTAAGCGAGGGGGCATGGGGACATCATTTGAACTCCCCACTTCAGGTGCCAAAATGTTGTGGGCTGGCCCTAAGAGCCATATGTTTTGAGAATGCAAGATGAAGAAAGAGAATGGTTGCTTCTCCATGCAGCAGGTTGTCTCAAAGTGATGATGAATTTTGCAACAAAATCCAAATCCAAAACACCTTCTGGCTCACCTTTTACATGCTGAGACCAGAGTGAAAATGTTTTTGTTTCTTCTGCAACAATCAAAAGTGTCATTAACACTAAAACAGCACAGGGTGCTAAATCTTCTTGGTGTTAGCAATATTAACTATTCTACTGAAATAATAACACATTATACATGTGAGGATCTCTGCGCTTTACAAACATTTTATATCAACTGGATTTTTTGGTTGATTCCCTATGGCAGGAAGGGGCCCACTGCTATAAGACTCTGAACGTTCTATTTTCCTAATGTCTCTGTATTAAATTACTTAGCATTAAAACTAGCATAGGCTTTTTAAAATTTCATTTCCTTGTTCTAAAAGACTAGGGCAAAACAGAAAAAAGGAACACCATGGACAGGAAAATAACTGAGGGGAAACAATGGGGCAGGGAACCTAGTTCTGGCATGATAGAGTTATATCATTTTGTTTTACACAGCTCCATGGCTTTGCACGTTAACAATTCTGAAAATGCAGGGGAGAGGGGAGTCTATCTAAAGCACTATACACATGTGCAGCACACTGCCCTGTAGAGCTGTAGAGCGACACAGTTCTCCAATGCCACAGGGAATAGGTTAGGCCCATATTGCTCCCATGAGTAAAAGGAAGAAAAACCTGGAAGATATTGACTGGTGGGTGTGGGAAGAAGGGAGCAGGGGCTCCCTCTTTCCACAGATCCTATAAAAATCCATTACCCCAAGTCCACTTGGTTGGAGCTCCATGGGTCAGGAGGAAGTGTGTCTAGGCAGAAAGAGTTTGGGGGATGGTTGGTCTCCATAGCAATATCCCCTTTCAAGCCTGTGGGGATGTCACTATGGAAAATAATGACATTGTCAGCCTATGGCAGAATGACTACATTGTGAACTGTGCTGTCAGGAGAGAGAAAAGGAACTTGTGGGGTAGCACGAATGCACTGTCAGCACCCAAAAGGATTTCTCTGCAGATCTTGTTACAGGTTTGGTGTGTTTTCCAGTTCAGTGTGTAGAAAAATTGTGTCTCCCTATATATTGATCAATCGGGGGGGTGGGGTGGGGGTGGGGGGGAATCCATCAACTGAAATTAGGGAGCCTCCTCGCCCCTATGCTATTTTTTCTCATTAAAACTTAGTAGTGAACATACTTGAATCACTTATAGCTTCATAATTGCACAAATATAGATGGGAGCCATTCCTTAGTGAGGACTGGCCACATGTGAAGTTTTAAAGACTAGTTGTCATGTGAATTAACTGTGTGCAAAGAAAGAAAGGTCTTATTCATTATGAAATCAGAACAAATATATTTTTCTCCACCTAACTCAAAAACAGAAACTCAAACTTTTGAAAAAGTGTGATTTTGGACTCAGACTAAGCATAGAAAGTTTCAGCCTGGAAGATGAATATTTCAAAAAATTATGAATAAGACACTGATTTTGTCATAGAGGTCATGGAAATCATGAATCTGAATAAAGTCTGTGAAATCTTGGCAATGGCTCCGCCAACTGAGTGGCATTGTGACCTGATGTATGGGTTGCAGTGCCACTAGGTTTGAGCCATCCAATTTCTGTCTCCATCTGTGGAGGGATTGAGGGGCACCAGATGGCAATGCCTGAAGTGGGGAGCCAGGCCCAGCCCCGTGGGACAGGAGTTCCACTGTAGGTTAAGTGTGGGGTGGGCTCACTCTACAACTTACCCCCAACCTTAGCCTCACCCTTATTAATAACAGCTGCTTTTGCTACTTAAATGCTTTTGTGTAGGTGCATGTAGCAAGAAATAGGTTACTTGATGATCCTCATCCTTCCGTAATTTATTTACACACACACACACACACACACACACACACACACACACACACACACACACACACACCTCTTCTGTGAAATTTACTAAAAAGGTCTGTGCCAAAATTGTAGCCTTAATTATGAACAACTGAAAATAGGAGATTATGATTAAAATCATCTTGCATCCTTAACTGTAGTTAAGGCTGACATTACACAATAGTAAGAATATTCTGTTTTGGACACTAAATAGTGTTTAACATTTTAAAGCTTTTCAGTTTACCTTTAAAAAGAAATTTTTATGAGGTCAGTCATTACAAAACTACTTAACCCCACCCACCCCCAACTTTATTATAAATACTACAAGTCCAGCTGACTTAGCCATCTGATTTTATGAACACAGATTCAAATAAGAGCCAACAACATTTTTGTTCACATTTAGTAACTATACTATAACAGGTAAAATAAAAATATAAAAAGGATAAGAATAATAAACAGAACATAGACTCACCAGTGCCAAAACTATCATAATTGCATAGAAAAACAAGAAAAGAGGGAGGGAAAGAGAAGTGAGAATTACAATATGCCATATGGGCTTTTCTGCAATGGAATACTCTAACATGGTTTTGTTGTCAAATATAGGCCATCTTTAGTTACATAAAAGTTCAACATGCACTTTTGATTTCAGTTTGTAAAATCCATTTAGGGTGCTTTTGGATATGTTCTAATTGTGGATTTATTTGTTTTTACCATATTATACAGCCTAAATAAAAACCTACCAAAAATAAAACATTGTAACAGTCAAGTTCCCCCCACAACAATGCCATATGCAACTGTAAAATCTCCCACAGTGATGCTGTATGTCACAGTTTAGACTACTGTTGAAGCTGTGAAAGTCATACAGTAACATTAACAGTGAATGCAATGTAGCAGAGTTAATGTCTCTGTGGAAACCTGCTTTTTGAATTGTCTGCCTTTTTATTCATTTACATTCTCAACCTTAATGTTGTATAGGGCAATGGATGTCATGGCAGATTGGTACTTCTGCATTGCTTATTATAATCCTGCCTAGAACCTTGGTCCTGCCAACAGCTGTCATTTGCTGCTTACACGCCCTCTTAGAGACTCATTGAAACCAATGACACTCCAATTTAGAGTAACCTTTGCCTGATCAGGCCCTGCGTCTGTAATGGCTAAAAGCTGTTTACAATTAATAGTTGCTAAGTAGCACATATGAAATGATGTGGTATGGCCAAGTGCTCACGTCACTAACCACCACCACAACTGGCAGTGTGTGGCTCAGCTAAAGATTAAATGGGTGTAGACAATACCCAGAAGTTAGAATTGAGACAAACTGAGAGAGTGCTGAGGGATACTTCCACAGCCCTGTCTGCACTTTGCCTCTTTTGGTGCTTAGATAGAGTTCAATTTCCGGGACAGTCAATCTGCATCCTTCATTAAAGTAAAATTTATCTGAAAAAGAACTAATTATTATATCAGTTTACATTTTTACAATTTAGGTCTTGCCAATCTGTATAGGAAGAAGAGAAGCGCACAAGGAACGTTCCCTACACTACCTGCCCATGTAATGGCTTGTTAAATTTAAATCTGACTTACACATACATATATACATATCTATAATATTACATAATCATTCTTACTCATTGTCAGGGTTCTCCATCCACTTAGTGTAAAATTCAGAAGATAGATTTAAACAGTCTTGGAGACCCAGCCAACATGCTGTATTAATAAGTTTTTCCAAATAAATTCTTGAAGGAAAGTAAAAAAAAGGACACATATTACACATTTTATATTATCCCAATGAATAATGTTTAACTATAACATCATTTTATCAAATGACACAAATATCTTATGTTCTTATGACATTGTATCTCGGGAAGTCTTCTGCTAATAACAGCAGGTTCAATAATAAAAACATAACCACGTAGCAGTCTCATGGCACAGAGATGTTTGTAGAGATTAGCAAGGTTTAAATGTATTCTAGGCCCACCACAAACCAATCTGTCCATGTTTTTACACTGCACTTGCCACTGTGAGATCTGACCCTATCGCTATAACAGTCATGTCTCAGCAGAGGTGTTAAGGATTCAATGGCCATGCAAACCGAACTACCTCTAATCTTTAGAAGTGGTTCCTTTAGGTCAGGTCTGAGGTACAAAGGAGCAGGAGGACCTACTTGCCCTGCTAATAGCTATGATGCAAAAGTTCTATGGATAAATCAGGGATATCATGCTCCAGGGTGTTAAATCACTATCATTCTCCAGTACTAAATTTACTAACCCCTGCAATCCTGATAACAAAACAAGCAGCCCATCTTGCTGCTGCTATTTCATTTTAAAATTCACATATCATGAACATTTATGGTACTGCATTATTAATAATAATGTTTCAGTTACATTGAAATGCATTACAATATCTTTTGTGTATACTGTTTTCAATTTGCATTATAGTCTATATCAAATCAAATCACTTCAAATTTGTTTGTTTTTAAATACTTACTGATCAAAATAGTAATCTGACAAAGCATCAAAACTTTGACGAATAATACTTGCATAATAATGGTAAATTGGCAACATTCTCTTTAACAGGTATTTCTTTTAAAAGAAGAGAAAGAGAAATTACTTTCATTTAGATAGGATATTGCTGTATTTTTCTCTACTTATTTATTTCTTTTGATCATTTTAAAATTGGAACTCTGGGTACAGGTGCAAAATTTAAATAAAACATAAAATTTGGAATCAATGTCCAAAATACAAAATTCTACCTGAACCACTCACAAAGAGGTGTTCCCATTATAGCTCCCTCAGCCCTGGAAGAAAAGATGAGTTTTGGAACTTGACATGAAGGTTAAACTCAGACTCTGGAAGAACAACTAAGAAAGCAAGTCCCAGAGAGGAGGATATTGGAAAAATCCCCTGCCTCCTCCACATTAAAAATTCAGCAAAGTACTTAATCACATTTATCTTTAAGCATGTAATTTGCACCATTGAAGTCAATGGCACTACTTAAGTGCTTAAAGTTAAGCACATGCCTAAGTGCTTGCTGAATTGCGGACTAAATAAGGGAACTGTTAGCTCAGTTTCCTCAAATGATCTCACCTGGTTACCATACATGGAGAGTGGCAGCCTGAAGTATTTTGTACCTAAACTACTTACGACATGACAGGTTAAAACAAACTGGAAGCCGTTACAAATCACAGGTGTAGTGTGTTCTCTAGGACAGTGGTTCTCAAACTTCTGTTTACACGGACCACTTGAAAATTGCTGAGGATCTCAGCGGGCCACTTAATGATCTTTCCAAATGTTGTTTGTACTGTTAGATAACTATTGTAAAGTGCTTTGGATAAAAGCGCTACATTAAAAAAAACATAATAATTAATGTTTTTTGTTCTACAAATAAAAGTACACAACTCATATTTTAATATCAGTAGTCTTACCTTTCCAATGCCCTCTGTCCCCCTTTCTGTGCCCTTCTCCCCCACCGCAGCAGCCCCTGAGCTGGGAAGGAGAGGGGGTCTCTCCCTCTCTCCCCCGTCATGGCAGCCCCTGAGATGGGGCTGGGACGGAGGCGGGTTTCTCCCCTGCCACAGAGCTGAGGCTGGGAAAGAGGGCCATATCTCCCCGGCCGCTGCAGCCCTGTAGCTGGGCAAAATTGCCTTTTTCTCTGGACGCCACAGCCCTGCATATCCCAAATTCCCCCCATCCCCTCTTCTCACCTCACTGCTCCCTTCCACCTACCCTCCCCAAGGCCACCACCTCACCTTAGATGTGCGTCTTCTCCAGGGTCCAGGCACCTAATTAGTGGAGCCATGCCTGCGCGGCTCTTGTGTGGCTGCCCAGGTGCGCACGTTTGAGGGAACTATTCATGGACCACTTGAATGGAGCTTGCGAACCACTGGTGGTCCATGGATCATAGTTTGAGAACCTCTGCTCTAGGAGAAGCACTGCTATGCAATCAAACAGTTGCATTCTATATGACTAGTGGTGGTTGTTAGACCCCCATTTTGTAAAAACTGATGCATGTGCACATACTTTTGACAGATTAATAGACAAATAAAATAATTAGCTTCCATTTCTTAAAAGAAAAAAAAAGGCTGAATAAAATTTCAACCAAAAAGTAATGTACCTTGTGGTACATCCTTGAGCACTTATAAAGGATTCATGTAGGATCCTGTCATTTAAATGATCTAAAGTGTTCAATATTTAACAAAGAAAGATGGTACCTTTAAAAATGGATATAATTCATAGTTCAGAATATTTTCCAAATTGTCAGGTATTAGGTTTGACAGTACTGTATACCACACAAACATTTCATCTTCTTTGGCAAGGTACTTTGTTAGTTCAAATGCGGACTCAATCTCAATATATCCAGCCCTATTTAAAAAAAAATATAGAACTGAGCATAGGTATTCAAGTTAAACCCACATTTGAACAGTGGTATATTTAGATAACTGATGAAAAACATCTAGATACTGTGGGGTCTAGGAAAGAAGACAGACAATGAGAATAAATATAATACAGTAGTGACCAGTTTAAGAGTCTGATCCTGCAAACACATACTGCTGAACCAAGTGCTGTTACCAAGAGTCAATGGGACTACTCAACTAACTCAAAACATTGAGCACACTACACTAAGGTGTGTTGGAAGGATCAGGCCCATGTCCACTACCGCCACTTAACATGCTCACTAGGATAAAGTGAAAATTCCCTCTATATTTTTATGTAATAACATTTTGGAGATACATTATTTATAGTTTTTCTAAATATTTGAACAACAGATTTTCATTATAAGCTCCTTTGGAGAATAACCATTACCCAAAAGGCATAAACAATTAAATGGTAATTCAGGGATATTTAAAAAGTATTAATTAATTAATTAATTATTCATTAGCGTGGCACCAATACACACTAGGCTAAACTTCATTCTTTTGCAGAGTGTCCATCCAAGACCCTCCATGGGAGCCCTGCCACAACTATATGTGAGGAGCACATTTTGCAAATTTCTTATTACAGGCCAGACTGTGCCCTCTGGTGGGAAAACCTACAGAAAGTGGGGGAAGGAAAACTCTAAGGTTCCCCTCACAGAGTTCCCCCCAAACTCCTCCAGTGTTGTGGGGGTGCTTTGCCCACCTATAGACCACAGTGACTCTGATACCTTTGTGGATCTCCAGTATCTGTTGGAGGCACAGGGCCAACCATTGACTCCTGGGCTCCCTGCCGTTTTCCCTCACTCCCTGGTAGCATGGCTCCAATGAAACTGTTATGCCCTCACCTGCAGCTGGACTTGGATATCCCTTAAAGGAGTTTTCCCATGGGGAGGGGGACGGTCGGGAGCTGTGCAGGTAAGTTAAGTTATATTATATTATATTATATATAACACTTGTCAGGGCAATCCCACCCCTCTGAACTGTCTCTATCAGTGTCAATAATGAAAGAGGGACATGATAACCATCTTCAAGTAGTTGGAAGATTACTTATCAGGAACAGAAAGGAATTGTTGAATACAATGAGGTATAGCTAGAAACAATGAGATGAAGTAAGAAAAAGGAAATTTAGCCTTAACATCAAGACATTTTCCTAATGGGGATCTATATTAGCTTGTAGAAAAGTCTCCTGGTGGAAGTTGTGGCAGCTCCACTGCTTGAAACATATGAGCTGGGACAAATAGTTAGAAAAGATACTGTAAGGAACTACTCTGCACTGTCCAGGAGATGGACTAGATGACTTAATGGTTTTTTTAACTGTTCCCTGGTGAAGTTTGTCTTCTTTACAGGGTATTTATGGAGACAAAGGAGCAAAGTCAAAATAGGAATGTGAAGTATAACAGTGTCATGTAACAGTGCATTAATAATAATTTTCTATTGTAGACTCAAAATATACTCACTGTGCCAATGTAAAAGCATCGTCTATCAAATGTAACCTGTTGACAACCGGAATGGCCTGCAGAAAGCACTCATGTGGTGTTAGCAGATCAAATATATCATTTTGAGGAAAAACATACTTAGTTATGTTTTGAAGGTTTGGGACAAACCCTGCAGTCTTTTCTCAAGCCAAACTTTATAGACTTCAATGGAAGATTTGCCTGAGTAAGGATTACAAGATTTGGTCCCATATTTTGAGCTGAAAAAATTTACTCAATGTGCCTTTAAAAACAATTTTTTATATGTATGTAGACTGAAAAAATTCTACATCTGGTACCCATTTGCAACAGCTAATGAACTGCTAAGCTTGAAAAATCTTCTTAAGTATGTGCAATATTGCAAATTAAAATAAGGAAGCTCTACAGGATCTAAAATAAATCCTGATTTCTTCAGCTTGACAATGACTTTTTTCCTTTTGAGACTCCAATTCATAATCAAATACTCACACCAGTCCAGACTTGAGTGTCTTACATTTGTTCTGAATTCTGAGTTGTTCTGGCTACAGGAGACCATAGGCAGAACTCTAGTTAGAAATTTTGTTCTCCACTGAATAAATCTTCGGGCTGATCCTGCACTGGATTATGTGGAGTGCAAAGATTATTTATGTTGTAACTAGAATCTGTAAAAAGAACTACAGGCTCCGGGTTCTGGTGCACAACAGACTATGCGCCCAGCAGCTGTGAAAAATACACCTATCCCACCATCATTTATGCATATTATGCAAATTCTGCAACCAGGAAGCAGAGTAGGAGCACAGCTTGCCTACCCTCTTACTATATGATTTTCCTCCACATATGTATTTTTCCTCCCTATTTCTATTTACGGGAGTAGCTTCTAGGTATTTAAAGCCTATAATATCTCTTAGCATAAACTTCATTGGGCAATTCTGTCGGTTAAACCTGTATGATGGAATTAAACTGCAAATTTCTTTCACACTGTTCCTTTGGTAGGGTTTCTCCAACAGCCTCAAAAGAACTTGCATGGGAGTGGTGGGTTGGTCCAAGGAATCTGTGGATTCCCTGAAATCCAGGTGAATCTAACATTTACCAGAGTCCAGGTCCATTTTTGCCAAAACTCCTGGTCCCTGCGTATCTCTCTCCTGTCTGCATAGCAGTATGGCTCTGTCATGTTCCTATGGATTCTCTCAATGAAAAATGCCAACAGAGGATTCAAAGCATAGATTGGGAGCCCACCTAAATTTATGCTGATATTCAGAATTTGCTTGATCAAGAAATCCATACAGGTTTGAAGGAAAGGAAAAGAATGCAGCTTAGAGAAGCTGTACTCTCAGCCCTGCTGTCTCCAATCTTGCCACACCCATGGACTGCAACTCCTCCGGAGCAGTTTCCATAAAGTCAAGAAATCAATACCAGTAGGAGGCATTTCCCCTTTCCATGCCTCCCCATTCCTATGCCAATATGGGCCATTATTTCCTATACTTTGTAGCAGAAGCAGAGCGGTTGATTTGGCCCTGCTTAACTATTTTAAGTGGCCTTGGTCTTTACATTTTCTAAACTGTGTAATTAATAAGCAATCCATTGGGGTTGGGCTACGCCATGCAACTCAATTGAGGCAGAATGTAAAGATGCCTTAAAGCTCATCCCTATGCTCCCTTTATCCTGAGCCCCAGCTTTGCTCGGCCAGTTCTCTGATGCAAGATAGAGCAGCATGAAACTGCTCTAAGTTATATTGGCTGTCAATGGTCACAAAGTGCTGAAATGACAACAAGGGATTAGCAGAACATTGGTAGAAGTGGCTGGAAAATGGAATTTTCCTCCTGCAAAAAAATTGAAATTTTTCATGGGAGGAAAAACTCTGAAAATAATTCCGTTTTGGGAGAACCCCAATGGAAATTTTTCAGCTTGTTCCTGGCTACCCAACTCCCCAGGCTGCTGCCTCTCAGGGCTGCCCAAGTCCGCAGGGAACTGAGCAGACTCAGAGGCCGCTGCCCAGGGAATCAGAGATTTTCGTCAGAAGTTTTGATGGAATCAACACATTTCGGTGGAATGATTCAATTCTGTCGAATCAGCATTTTCTGATGGGAAAAGTGTTCTGTCAGAATGTTTGCCATCAGCTCTAAGTGCAGGTAAATCCCAGCAACACCCATACACTGGCAAGGCTTTGCAATGGCTTGAAGTCAAGGAAGAACCTCCTTACACTGGGAGATCCTTCCAGGGCTCATTAAGACAGCTTTACAGGTAGAATCTGGTCCTATGTTAATGAAAAAATGTTCAGCACACACTTGAAACGAAAAGCTATTTTAGTCCCACGTTTTGCTTTAGTCCCACTAAAGTCAAAGTGAATTTTGTCAGTAACTTTAATGGGCACAGATCTGACCCTTTGCACGTGATGCGCTAGCTTTCAATTATCAGTTAAAGTAACTACTGCTAATGATTGCAATAAGAAAATGATTGTATAGAATTTGTTTACATCATTGATAAACAAGTTATCTTACCTTTGGATCTTTTTCAAGAAGTTGTGCTAATCTCTTCAAATGTAATGGATCATAATTAACCCTGTAGTACCCAGTCATATTCATATTTAGCAAAATCCAGTCATGTTCTGAATCTGATATTTGCATTTCAGGAAACATTTCTGTGGGGACATTTGAAAATGGAAAGGCTGTATCATTTTACCAATCACTAATGCAGGTATGCAGAATGTTATACACTGCTATGAAATATGGGCTCAGTTTTAATTTGATATATGTGCATGTGCATCACCACATCATTAAAATATATTGCTACTATGCATGAGGCAAAAGAGCTGAACCTGTTTCTCAAGATTTTATGAGTTACAAGCTCACATGTGAAGCCAGATTGTGCCCGGCCCTTGATTTGGTACAGTGGGGGTGGGAGGGGAGGGCACACAAGGAGACCCCCACATGCATCAGGCCCAATTGCACTCTCTCTGTTCTACAGAACACAAGAACTTATCCCTTTAAGGCACTTCGCAAAGGAGGCAGGGAGGAGGCAGAGCCATGGACCCACCTTGCTCCTTCACTGACCAAAGGAGATGGCTGGCTGGCAGTATAGTGGAATGAACGATTCATCCTTCTAATGGATGGAGACTTGCTCTGCCTGTGTGCCAGGATCTCTGGGAGAAACTGTGTGCACCTAAGGCTCAATACATTCTGGACTTTTCCCTGGAGCAGTGTGCCTCCACACTGCTCCCACTGTGGGCCTCTATCTTCAAGCCATAACAGGGCTTACAGTTATCTTAGATTAGAATTGCCTCCCTATCAGTGTTCAAGTATACATCTAAACAATTGTGGGGGCAGCAGAATGGGTAAGCTTATGCAACCGTAGCAAACATCCAACTAAATAGTTTTGTTGTAAATACAATGCCCAATCCTTCAGTTCTTACACAGTCTGATCACTCATCAAGGGCCTGATTCTGCCATCAGTACTCATCTGGGTCTTGTCTAGCGTAGGAAAAAGGTGTGGTTTTAAAATTGAGTGACCTAACTAGTTAGCTAGCTGGAGTCTAGGGTAGAATTTGAGCAGCTACAACAATTTTAAAGGTGTTAAAACTGCACCTACACAAGGTGCTTCAAATGTTTCAACTGTAGTTAAGCTAACCTGATTTTAAAAAAAGAAAAACAAAACAAAAAATCCAATCTTTTCCCCTAGTCTAGATAAGATCATGGAGTAGTACCGATGCAAGTAGTATCAGAGTAAGTATGGGAATAGGGACTGCAGAATCAGGTTTTAAATGGGTGTTTTAAGTGAGTGTGGACTACAGGATTGGGTCCTAAACAGTGTCACTAAATAAAACACAAAGGGAGGGAAGACGCATGTGAAAGATTTTAGAACAGGTCCCTAAGTCAAGTAGGTGCTTTTTAAAAGTTTACTCCTAATGCATAGTTATGCCATTACAGTAAACAGTGCTACAGTTAAAGTTGCAACTTCACGTCCATCCTCAACCCTTACTTTCACATGTGTAAACCTAGAGGCCACTCTAGCTATAGGCCACCTAGGCAGCTGCGTAGGGTGCAGGTTTCCGGACAGCTGCCTAGGGCCGTAGCCCCTCTATCATGACGAAGTGGTGTCTGAGCCAAATTTGAGCAACATTGTGACTCCATGTGTCAGGTTGTAACACCACTTGCTCAAATTTTACCCACCCCTGTCATGACAGGGAGGTGGCTGGGCCAAATTTGAGTAGTTTGGGGGGCGGCACACAGAAGTGTTACCTGGAGTAGCAGATTGTATTGAGTAGCCTCTGCCTAAACTATTCCCCAAAACACTTTTGAGCTGAAATTTTTATAGTTGGTGTCACCCAGAAGTGATTTCTATTTTAGGGGAGCAAGTGCGGGATAAGTTTTATGACAATCAATTTAGCTATCTGAGTGATTTGTGTGAAAAAGTGTGTTTAAGAAAATCTTTTAAGAAAACATTCAGTCGCTTTCTTTTGTACTTTGGTACAGCAAATCAGAATTGGCTTTGTTTTAAAACTTCAGACTTGGTGTGTAAGTAGCCTTGAATAAGGCCTATTGACTTTGATAGATTTGAAGACATTTGGTTTTCAAGTACAAGTTACAATATTTTTAAAGGGAGTACTGAATATGTGCAGTAATTTATTTTCTTCAGACAGATGCTCCAAATGCTAATTCATGGGGATTTTTGGTCATTCTAAGAGCTGCACATAGGAGAATGTGTGACAGGTTGATGGGTGAGGAAGTGGAGCCTTTCTTTAATTCTACAAGTTTAATCCATAGCACTGAACTTAGTATAGCACCTTCAAAAGTGACCACTGCTTAACACCCTTTTCCTGCAACATCCCTAATTTGCTAACATCTTATGCAGTGGCTTATTGAATTTTAAATTGAAAAGTACAAGTGTTCTCTGGGGTGAATAAATACCGTTTTGTTTATCTGCTTCCTCCACCCACCTGTGACTAGATACTCACTTTGATAGCCCTACCTTTCATTATCCAAAATAGATTAAACAGCTTTTGACCTTACCACTCCAAAGACAGGACAGAGGAGAGTTGACAGAGGTACACAGTATATTATATTATCATTATTATGTACTGAGGAGCTGAAAAAAGTATTTGAAGAAGCATGTGACTCATATAGATGGTTTATAGTGTGGTGGAGTAAAGGATAGAATGAAGGCTGTTTCTAGAACCTTAACTCAAAATGTGCAAGCTTTCAAATATTTAGGTTTTTAGAATAGCAATAATCTAATAAAGCTTATTTTTGTTTAAAGTAGCAGTGATTATATCCTTATCTCTGTCTAAATGTATTTATTTATTGCAGAATAGTAAAATGAAAAGGAATTGCACCTTTTTATGACTGAGGATGCATGTGCAGTTGCATTTTTTAAGATTAATTTTAATTCTGCTCCTCCTTTAAAATTATATAAACAAAGTAAATTATGTACTGTTGAAACTGCACCTTTTCAATTTGCTTAGATGTACAAATGTTGAGTTACACCATAGAGTTATTTGCAGTATTTAGGTATTATATGATTATGACCCTTTGATAATGGCCAAATCCAGAAGTCCTTCCTCAGCCCAGGAGAAACTCCCATTGAAGTCAGTGGAAGCAGCCTGAGTAAGGAATGAGTAAAATCTGAATAGGACCTCAATGTTTGTCCCTCTGTACAAAATAGCAGATTTCAAGTTATTATGGAAATCTTATCTCACAATGTCCATTCTATTGTGTGATTACAATAGTACTTTTACAGTTACAACAGATTTTTGCTCATCATTTTTCTTTCTTTGAAAATGAATTTATTTTAACATGTGATATAACTAAAGCAGATTAACGTGGACTTTTTTATTGAGGTTTTTTCCCTCTCTTATCTAATTCAAAATATAGCTCATGTTTATAAAAGCTTATAGGCTTCTTTTTTTTTTTTTTACATGTATGAACAAAAACATTACTTACTGCTACTTTTATCTAGCCAGACTAAGGGTTGTGCAGATCCATTTCTTATCCAAGAAATAGGAACAATCCATGTGTTACTTAACAAAAAACAAAATTGGACAATTTAATTCATTCTTATAGTTAAGGAAACAAGCTCTAAACTGATGTTGAATAAGATTGCAAGTAATTTCTTAAAATTCCAGCTCTCCCTTTCCCCTCTCTGATGCACTATATCTTTTCAGATGTTAGTACTCAAGTTGGGTCAACTCCTGGTCTCACTGAAGATAAAAGGAAATGTTGGCTTTAAATTCAGTAGGGCCAAGATTTAGCCTATAGTCCTTTGGCAGATCCTCAGATAGTAGAATCTTTCTCTGGGGATTACTTTCCTTCTTCTAACAGTGATTTTATCCTCCTACATTCTCTCCTTTCATTACTCTTCATTCCCTTCCTGGCACCTGTAAAACTCCTTTTTTCAGAAACATGTTGGCTAAAAAGAGTTCTGTGCGGTCAAGAGACCCCAGATGCTCACTAAGCAGCACACCAGCCTTCTGCAAAAGGGCACCAAAGCTACTGCTACTAAAGTTAGTCACCCATTTTGGAAGATTTTGGTCTCTGTGTCTGCCTTTTGCAGCCACATAATGGCCTTGCACAGTTGCTACCGAGGGGGGAAGTAATCCCTTAGAAAAGGGAATTGCATGCAATACCACTTCAAACTCATGCCTCAAACGGATTTCATTTGACAATTCTAGGGGAAAAAACAAACAGCTGTTCAAAACATAATGTGCTAATGCAAGATTTTTCTGCAATAAAAGGTAAACATATGCTAAATGCTAAAAATATGAACTAAACATACTTGTAAGTAGTATTGTTTTCTGCCCTTTTATTATAAAATTGTTCCTGACTGATAATGCCGGTGGACAGATTAATTGTTAAAACTGGAAACCCATTTTGGCATGTCCAGGAGTCCATTATATTTTTTACTGATGTTGGCAACTGAACTTCATTCTGTGCATCTACAACCTTCAAGAAAGGGTTAAATTAGAAACATTTATGAAACTTTTATTTATACTGATCCCAGCAACACGCCGGGGGATATAGTAACGTATTTGAGAAATTATAACTGCTTAATCTTCATTCGTGTGTATTTTATATTGAGAATCATTGTAACTAACCAAAAAAAAGCATTATTGTCACTAACCTATAGAGGACCCAACTCTTTAGGGAAATCTAAAGTATTGTAATGACAGTTCTAATTCTTGTAACTTGATTCTTTACCTTTCTCTTGTTCATTTCAATATATTTGCACCTTTGGGTGGTTAATGACAGACACAATTTGTGGTATGGGATGTTGTTTATTCAGTTCATGTAAAGCACCTAGAATATAAGATAGACACTATGAAAACTAACTAATTAAATAAATTTAACACCTGACAACTGATTCTGGGCTGATTCTCAACTAGTGGGAACTGGGATAGCTCCATTGATTTCAATACTCCTACAACAATTTATGCCATATGAGAATATGACCCTCTGTTCTTAAGGTAAGACTCTGTTGTAGCATGATGGAATCTTTCTCCACAGTAATTTTGGTACAGACATTATAATAAAAATCCAATTTTAATATTTGTTTTCTTAGGGTCCAGTCTTATTCAGACTTTTAGCAAATATTAAAGGTGCTGGTGGTGGGGAGTTTCCCTGAAGTGTTGGGCCCTCATTGTAATAGACATGAATAAATCCTGACCCTTTAGTGACTTATGATAAATAAACTAAATTTAAAATATTATCTGAGCCAAAATATTTACTATGTATAAAAGTGAAGGTATAAAAGAAAAAGATTTTAAAGTTACACAGAAATAAAGATAAGAAAAGCTTATATGCAGTGTTGTTGTAGCTGTGTTGGACCCAGGATATTAAAGAGACAAGGTGGCTGAGATAATATCTTTTATTGGACCAACTTCAGTTGGTGAGAGAAAAAAGCTGGGGAGACGGGTGGTTATTACAACAATTTATAACCCACTTAAACCCTTTTTATTTCCCCTTTATGACTGGAGAGGTGTTAATGAGCCACTTCACCTTGAATGGTCCCTTAAAATATGTGTTTACTACTTGTGATAAAAAATCTGCTCCACCTGGTATTTAGCTGTGATACTCTAAGTACATTTCCTAGACCTGAAGAAGAGCCCCATGTAAGGCCAAAAGCTTGTCTCTCTCACCAACACAAGGTCCAATAAAAGATATTACCACACCCACCTTGTCTCTCTGTGAGAAAAGGTTATCCAATTAAACGGCCAAGTGAAAGATGACAAAATTTATTCAGAGCAA
Organism: Chelydra serpentina; assembly: GCA_037349315.1. Lineage (NCBI taxonomy): Eukaryota > Metazoa > Chordata > Testudines > Chelydridae > Chelydra > Chelydra serpentina. Next base: position 40,490,186 of record JBAIAC010000042.1, read on the forward strand.
GAATAATCTATGCAGGTTTGTGTAGGCAGAGCCTAGTGGCTATAAGTGCACAGACCTCCTCTCTGGCCCTTTAGGGTATGTCTACAATGCAATTAAAAACCCATGCCAGCTGACTTGGGCTTGTGGGGCTGGAGCTAAGGGGCTGTTTAATTGCAGTGTAGACGTTCAGGCTCAGTCTGGAGCCCAGGCTCTAGGACACTGCGAGGTGGGAGGGTCTCAGAGCTCAGGCTACAACATGATCCCAAATGTCTACACCATAATTAAACAGCCCCTTAGCTCAAGCCCCACATGCCCAAGTCAGCTGGCACAGGCCAGCTGCGGGTTTTTAATTGCAGTGTAGACATACCCTTCGTCCCTCATTTCTCCCATCAAATCTCCTGCCACAAAAGGCCTGCAAAGTGAGTTTGGGGGGTGGGGTGGGGTGTAGGAACTAGGCTAGGAGTAGATAAATTCCACTTCAAAGTTCCACAGTTGGTATATGAGCAGAATTTGGCCCATTCCAACCATTAAAGCAAAAGTACTAACAAGACATGATAAGTACCATTTGTATGTGAGTCCACAGATCATCTTGGTTAACACTTGAAAAGGAAAATGCTTTCAGGTATGACTGCAATGAAACAAATATAAACATCAGAGTTCATTAAGCTTTAATAACAAAATCAGAAAGAGAGAAACTCATTCATGCTCATTGTTATTTTCAAACTGATAAACCCAGATGAAGAAGTTTAGTTTTCTAAACTCACACTGACTGCTTTGAAAAACAGTCTTTCAGTCAGAAAGCTGGAAAGCATCCAGATAATGGAGGCCCCCTATGGAACAAAAAAGATGTTTGAGCATATGAGTTATTATTTAAATAAACTTTAACCATTCAATAACTGATATTCAAGCCATATTTTCATAAGTGACACTGATCATTTCTATTTTGACTTTGAATACTTAGGATAGATAGCAATAGTCACGCATTCATAGTCACGCATAGCATTCATAGCCACGCTTTCCTGTAGATGAATACTTTTGCAATACCCAATGTACTTGTGTTTATAACTAAACGAAAAATGGAACTATGGAAATTAAATCTTAGAAGAAAAGATAACTAAACGATTGTAACTTTTTCAATAAAATATGTTGCTGGTTCTTTTTAAATCCGTGATTTACAAAATTGTTGGAAAGTACATAAAAGCAAAATATTTGATTGTCTTTTTTACCTTGCTGTAAGTGAAGATATCAAATAGGCCAATTAGTGAAAACGTTCCTTTGATTTTTTCTTCTCTTACTGATAATGACCGAGCTGCTATTTCTTTATCTTCCCTTAAGACAGGTTGTAGTATGTGATAATAAAATATTTTATTCTGAAAATTAAAAGATAGACTTCCATTTCAATGAATTCCAATTGTATAAAGCACACAGACTACGTACGAGCTAACATTTTCTTTTCAGCTCATTTTTCCCCTCAAAAGGAAGCAATTTTTCCCCAGAATAAAGGGGGTCAGGGACCTGATCCTGCATATCCTTCACAGGTGGAACTACCATCAAAGGCAGTGGTAGTTCTGCACACAGAAGGATGGCAGGTTTGGGTCTCATGAACAGCACTAAAGTTTTCAATTTAAGAAAACATTTAAAAATTATTAAATGCAACAAAAATTGCAAAATGTAAAAATGAATTATATATTTACATTTCGAGTACAATCAGTTCTTGCTTCACTTATCTGGCAAGACACATTCAGTGTTCTCTGTGTCCTATGTTGAAAGACTAAATAACACAATAGTCATCTAAAGGAGTGCAGTTTTAGGTGCTTCAGATGTCACTGGATAGCAAATATGGAGAGACAGATCCTCAGCTGGTGTAATATAAAATATAATATAATATAATATAATATAAATATATAACACCAGCTGAGGATCTGGCTCTCACCCAGATCCTCGGCTGGTGTAAATCAGCTTAGTTCCCTTAATTTTAATGGAATTGTGACAATTTACACCAGCTGTCACCCCAGAGTCCTGAAGCCAAGTCTCATACTCAGGTAAGTAAAGAAGAAACTTATGTTCATCTGTTTTCTTTGAACATGTATTTGTCATTTTAAGTCTACCCGGAGGTTCAGCTACTAATGTGGGTTTGCAAGCAGGTGTTTTTTTATTTAATGTGTTTTTAAAACAATGCAGGTCTCTTTGAACATCTACACTACCAAAGAGGAGGAGACATACTTTTAAGAGATGTCAACTTATTTATTTGCAGATTATTTTGTATTTTGCAAACAATTTTGAGAGCCAAATTTTGAACTGTTGCAGATGCAATTTGTGACCTGCTTTTGAATTGTAGGTGAAAACCCTTAGTGCAGGTACCTGCAATTACCTGATTCGAGACACAAATCTATAGCTGTACACATAACTAATGATGTTAAGTGCTTTGATTTGCAATACATTTTGTGTCACAAAGTTACAGGCACAGACTTTTACAGGGGTAAACTGCATCTACAAAAAAAGAGGCAAAGGCTTCTTTCTTGAAACTTAGCCCTTTATACGTTCCTGTGGTATTAAGTTCTGCTTTATATAGAACAAGTAAACTGTTCTGGAAATCCAAAGGTGCACACTAGTAGATTCTATGGCCTAAAAATCTGATTTGATCCTCCCGAGAATGTATTTGACATGCGTGTAGTAGTTCCCAATTCAGCAAAGTACTTAATTTAAGCACAAGCTTAAAGAGCAAGTGTAATTTTGGTGATCACAAACACTAATTTTCATCCCTAGCACATAGGTGCCGATTCCACGGGTGCTCTGGGGCTGGAGCACCCACGGGGAAAAATTGGTGGGTGCAGAGCACCCACCGGCAGCTCCCCGCCCTGCCCCAGCTCACCTCCACTCCACCACCTCCTGCTTCTCTCCCTTCCCTCCCAGGCTTGCTGCCAACAGCTGTTTCCCACGGCAAGCCTGGGAGGGAGGGGGGAGAAGCAGAGCAGCAGCAGCACGCTCAGAGGAGGAGGCGGAGGTGAGCTGAGGGGGGAGCGGTTCCTCTGCCCCCCCCGAGGGTTACTTCCTGTGGCCCTCCCCGCATGCCCCCCTCCAGCTCACCTCCGCTCTGCCTCCTCCCCTGAGCGCGCCGCTGCCGCTCCACTTCTCCCCCATCCCTTCCAGGCTTGCCGCACACAAGCCTGGGAGGGAGGTGGGAGGAGGGGAAATGTGGCGCGCCCGGGGGAGGAGGTGGGGCCCGGGATTTGGGGAAGAGGTTGTAATGGGGGCGGGGAAGGGGCGGAGCCAGGGGGCGCGAGCACCCACCGGCGCCGCGTAAAGTCGGTGCCTGTGCCCTAACAGAGAATGTAATTCTGTTTTAAAAAGAAAAACTCAACACAACCTTAACTATGGAGTTGTCATCAATGTCTCCATAGTCTCAAACATAAGAAGTTTACATTTACATTATCAGCTGTGGAGTCATTTACATACAGAATACTCAACTAGGAGAGAGAGAGAATTAAATTCATTGTATCACATAGTTAACCTAAACAAGCAACAGCTTCCCAGCAATCATGTATGTGGAGTAGCCCCACCTCAGACAGTAAAGAAATATATACAGCTTTGCATTTTTGATAGCGTCATGATTAATCACGTTGGACCATTGTGAATATATGAGACACGTTCTAAAATGTTATGTTCTATTATCTGATGTAAACAACATGGAGTGTCAGAAAAATTACAAGCTGCATAGATACGTACAAACAGAGTACATGAAACCAAACCCACCTATATCAATTTAGGTATAGTGAATACCATTTCAAATGAATGTATAGTAACAGACAGATTCAAAGCAAATACTGAAATGTTATCTCTGTACTGCTGAAAGAGCAGATGCAATTGTGAGCCAACATTTGTCTCTATATTACATATACACGCCATTAGAGATGGGTGAAATGTTTTGGCTGAAACTTTTTTTTCCAATAAAAAAAAATGCAGATTTGGGTCAGCTGAAACATTTTGTGCATTCATGATGAATGTGCCAAATTATTTTGGTTAAAAAAAAAATCTGAAAAAATTGAAAGGTTTCATTTAGAAAATGTTGAAATGAAACATGTTGATTTTTTTTATTCAAAATGACTTTTCATTCAGAAATTTGTTTCAATTTTATTTTAAAATATTTTAAAAACTAAAATGAAATGAAAAATTAGGATTCAGGTCAAATTAAATATTTGGTTTGATCCTAAATGAATTTAATTTTACTTTTTGGAACAGCCAGAGAACCGAAAAATCAGTTATTCACACCGCTCTATACATAATACCTATATTATTTTCATTTAAAGTTATACTGGAACTGAGCATGAGCCCATTAAAGTCAGTAGGAAAGCTCCCATTGACTGCATCTCCCTGGTGTAGGATCAGGACAATAATAAAGGTTGTAAGGGGAAAGTGTTAATATTCAGCTTTGGTACTTACCAGTGGTAGTCTGGGTTCCATGTAACTAGCACCAATGTATTCAAAATAAGATGCAAATCCTTCATTAAGCCATAGATCATTCCACCAATTCATGGTAACCAGATTTCCAAACCACTTAAATAGAAAAGAAAAAATGTCTCAGATTGCATTTCTTTGAACTGCTGCTTTCATTCCTTTATGTTAAACAGATACGAATGATCAAGAGAACAGTGTGACTTTATTTAATGTGTATACATTATCACAATCAAATGCTATAATTTTGTCCAGTTGGTGGAAATTCAGTAGTGCAAAGCTATAACCTGAGAAAAGCCTCACAGCTTCAGGTCAGTGGTTGTATATTTTTAAATTCCTTGGTCTGAGATTTCATAACATAAGCATATACAGTGATTTTAAACAGTTCTCCATTCTATTTAAATTCAAGCAGTTGCTTATAAATTTGTAAATCTAGCAGAGAAACCCAGATTACAATTTGAAAATATGGTATTTCTCAAATAATACACAAAAGTATTTTTAAAATAACTTATTTCCAATTAAATACTATTATTTTGTTTTTCCTTGTTCTTAACAAAAGGAAATTGTCAAGTAGATGATAAACAGAACTGGGGAAACAGCCACTTCCAAAATCAGCAAATCCATATCCTGGTGAGCAATAAAACTTCCACAACAGCTGTGATGTACTAATAGTTGGCAGTTTATATTTAACAAAAATCTGATATATCATTTGGGGATTTGTGATTTCATTATATATTCATTATTTGTTAATCCTTAAGGTCTGTTACCTTATTTAAAAACTATGTTTAATAAGTAATAATATTTATTTTACTGGCCCTCAATAAACACACTAACTTTTCAGTCCGTCAGATGAACAGACATAGTCAGGAGGGTGTGCATGTGGACTAGCCAAGTTAAACTCTTTTTGCTAACTTTATTGTTTAAAGTATCAGAGGGGTAAATACTTTCTCATGACAAAAGTACTATTAAATGAAGTATAGTAAAAAATGTAGTGAAACTGTTTTATCATTCCAAACCAAATAATTTTAAATTCTGATGTTCATTATGTAAACCAGGGGTGGGCAAACTACGGCCCACAGGCCCAACCTGCCCGGCCCCTGAGCTTCCGGTCGGGGAGGCTCCTCTTCCCCCTCCCCTGCTGTCCCCCCGCCCCGCAGCCTCAGCGTGCCGCGCCGCCAGCGCTCTGGCCCGCCGCTCCTGGGCAGCATTGCAGCAGCAGGGCTGCAAGCTCCTGCCACTCTGAGCGACATGGTAAGGGGGCGGGGCTGCACGCTCCTGAGGGAACTCATGTCTAGCTCTGGCGGGCCGCATGGCTGTGGTAAGGGGGCCAGGGCTGGGGGGTTGGATAAGGGCAGGGAGTCCCAGGGGGCAGTCAGGGGACAGGGAGCATGGGGCAGTTGGAGGGGGTGGAGGTTCTGGGTGGGGTGGTCAGGGGATGTGGAACGGGGAGATTGGATAGGCGTGGGAGTCCCAGGGGTCTGTCAGGGGGCGGGGATGTGGATAGGGGGTGGGGCAGTCAGGGAGCAGGGGGGGTTGGGTGGGGTCCTGGGGGGGGTAGTTAAGGTGGGGGGTTCACAGGAGGGTGCGGTCAGGGGACATGGAGCAGGGGGGCTTAGATAAGGGGTGGGGTCCCGGAGGGGTGGTTAGGGGTGGGAGGGTCTCAGGAGGGGAGGGTTGGATGGGTCGGCGGTTCTGCGGGGGGCTGGAAGTGGGTGGAAGTCAGATGGGGCGGGGCCAGACTATTTGGAGAGGCACAGCCTTCCCTACCCGGCCCTCCATACAACTTTGCAACCCCGATGTGGCCCTCGGGCCAAAAAGTTTGCCCACGCCTGATGTAAACAGTTCCGGCTACAGATAAAAATGTGTTTACCTTGCCTTCATTCTATAGTTCCATAGCCCATTCACTATTTGCCTTCTTCGATAGTTACATCTATCCCCATTAAAAATTAACATTCTTTATGGAGTCTATTCTCCCATCAATGCATTGTGGGAATCATTACTCTATCTCAATATGCATACCATGTTCCTTCCTATGGTAGAGTATTTGCTTGGAAGGTATCCAAGTATCTTGTAAGAAAATAAACAAATGGTTCATTAGTAGACATTATGTGTATATCCATGACCGCTTTGAGTCAACTTTTCAAATAATGGTAATACTGTCGTCAGTATTTTATAAATTTCATTCAAGATAAATAGATATTGGGTGGAGGTTCTTATGTCATGCTGGAATTTGTTTTTTATATTGATCTGCCAAGTTAATTTATAACCGAAGTGTCTTCCAACCAACTGAAAATGGCTTTGGTTATTACTGTAGCATTCCTTCCTCTAGTTACCATCAACTGTTACACCCCTACATGTAAGTCACTATTTTCCCACATTAAATAGTGACTTTGCATCTACATAAACTGGAAAAGAGCAACTTTATAGATAAATACATATACAGAATGTTTTACCACATGCCTGGTGTCCTAGCTCATGTGAAACAATTAGGCTAATCATAGCCTTTTTGCCTCCGAATTGATTACTTGGGATGTTCAACAAGGATGATTCTTGGAAAGTCATTAGCCCCCAGTTTTCCATAGCACCTGCTCCAAAATCAGGCAGTGCAATCAGATCTAAATTGATTTAAACAGAAAAAAAAAATCTTTAAAATTTTCAAGAGTAAAATGCTTACATGACTGTTCTATGTTTACCCAATGTGCAATTACAAGATATATTTTTAGTGATTTTCTGCTGTACCATTGCAATCAACTAGAAAATGCTTTTTGGAATTGTTTTCTTTCGTGTCTTTAACTGTTTATGACACTGCTATGCCTCTCTAGGGATGCCGCCCTTTCAGTCAGAAAAACAAAAATCAACTAAGTCCAAGCCAAGCCCCTCAACAGTTTCATGTACCAAAGTACATTCTGAACTAAAATATTTGATAAAGGGACTTTCCTCCCAGCTGCTGGGAGAGAGTAGATTCAACTCTCCCCACTCCTGAGTACTTCTGGCTCTCCATTCTCTCTGTCTTGCTTTTGCCCTAGTTATGGGAGCATGTGGGAGGGAGGGAGTAGAAAAAGACATCTTCCCCCCCCCCCCCCCCCCCGTCTCTCTCTCTCTCATGGCTTCTAGGTGTGTAATTTCCCCCTTTTTTTGCATCCTGGCTACTGATAAGAAAGGCTCTCTCTCAAATTCTGTATCCCTGGGTGAGCAGAGAGGCTCATTTCCACTCTTTTGTGTGGATCAAGTTGCCCCAGAAACACCTTCTCTCCTCACAGCAAGTCTCACTCCACCATGTCTGTTTTCCCTGTATTCCCCATTGTGCCTGATAAGCAGTGAGCTCATCACATCTATGATTCAGATAAATTTTGGCAGGATGGGTTGATTTAAATCAAGGCAATTTAAATCAGTGATTTAAATCACTAAGTGGAAAGCCTTGATTTAAATCTTTGACGCACAAATGGTAAAGTTGATTAAAATCAGTTATTTTCTAAAGGAAGGTCCATTCTCATTGGTTGATACAACTATTAAAAGGAGAGGTTACTCGCCTTGTGCAGTAACTGGAGTTCTTCGAGATGGGTGTCTCTGTGGGTGCTCCACTTCAGGGACACCTGTGCCTTTGAAGGGAGGTTTTTGGTAGCAGTGCCTGTTCAGCCCACACATGTGCCCCACACATGCTCACGCCCTGCACCAAGGTTACATGGGGCTGCGTGAGTAAACCGCCCTCAGTAAACCTTCTCCACTGCAAAGACCCACAAGGGAGACTCCAAATCAGAGGGGAAGGAGTGTGGGTAGTGGAATAGCTGCAGAGACACACATCTCAAAGAACTCCACTTACAGCACAAGGTGAGTAACTTCTCCTTTTAATAAGTTATATCAACCAATGAATAGGCACTTTTCTTTAGAAAATAACTGTGGAGTAGTGTCCCTATGGGTGCTCCACTCCAGGTGACTCCCGAACAGTATCCCCCATTAAGGAGGTGGGCAATTCAGAACAGAGTCCAATACAGAAGAGACAACTACATTATCTAAAGCAGCATCTGATCTGGACACAGTTACCAAGGCAAAATGATTAGAAAAAATCTGAACAGATGACCAAGTTGCCACTCTACAGATGTCTGTATTTGGTACATCCTTAAGTAAGGCTATAGAGGTACACAGTATCAGAGGGGTAGCCGTGTTAGTCTGGATCTGCAGAAGCGACAAAGGCTCCTGTGGCACCTTATAGACTAACAGAGGTATTGAAGCATAAGCTTTCGTGGGTCAATACCCACTTCTTCGGATGCAAGCAGTGGACTGTGCTCTTGTGGAACGTGCTATCGCTCTTGAAGGGGTTGAACAGGAGTTCTGTCATAACAAATCTTAATACAACCACAGATCTATTTTGACAACCTCGGTTTCAAAATTACCACACACTTGTTTCTATCCACAATGAATACAAATAGGCTAGGAGATCTTTTAAATGGTTTGGTCCTATCTAGAGAGAAGGCTAATGCCTTCATGACATCTAGGATATAGAATATGGCTTATTGAGTAGTTTGGTGTGGTTTGGGGGGGAAAAACTGGGAGATGAATGGTTTGATTAATATGAAATTCTGAGGAAACATTAGGTAAAAAACCATGGGTGTGCTCACAGCAACACTCTCTCTCTGGTGAATACTGTAAATGGGGAGATCTGTCATTAAAGTCCCCAATTCTTCCACCCTTCAGGCAGAAGTGATTGCTACCATGAAGGCTGTCTTTGTTGAGAAATCTAATAAAGAACACAGTTAGTGGCTCAAAAGGGTGTTTCATAAGACAATTAAGTACTAGGATCAAGTCCCAGATCAGTGTAGGATCTCTGATTTGTGGGGATATATTCAAGAAACCTCTTAGGAATTTTGCCATAGTTGGGTGAGCAAAGAGTGCAAAACCCCCTAGAGGTGACAAGCTGTTATTGATGCTAAATGGACCCTGATAGAATTCATAGAAAGACCCGATGTTTTCAATTCCAATAGGTAATCCAGTACCTTGGGAAGAGGAGAGTGAGTCGGCGAAATTTGATGACTATTACACCAAAAGATAATATTTTCATTTCTGGAGGTAAATATTTCTGTAGATTCTTTTCTACGCTTTAATAAAATGTTTGTACCTCTGACAAACAGGATGTCTTGATTCCTCAGAACCATCAAGGAACCATGCTTGGAGATTCAGAATCTGCAGATTGGGGTGAAGTGTTATTGCTTACTGACCTACGATGCTGGTCAGACTGATCAGAAGCCTCCAAAAAGGGTGAGAGGTGTATATGATCCAGTAGGGATACCAGACCTGTCTTGGCCATGTTGGTGCAATCAATATGACTCTGGCTCAATCTTGTTTGATCTTGTTGAGAACCTTTAAACAGGAAGGGGAAGGAGATAAGATTTTGCAGCTGTTAGACCGTGTTGGTTAGATGGTTGAGACTCTCGACCAAGCCATCAAACTGTCACTTGGGGAACATGGATGGCTGAGAAGATATAGCTGTAGATGGAGGGGTTTTTTTATTATTATTATCTTAGTCTCTTGGCCGCAGGTTCAAGGGGCCTACAATATGTTGAATATGGGGCTTGGTGTGTTCTTTGTGCCATCAGAGACCTATTAAATCTCCTTTTATTTACAGAAATGTCAATCCCTAGGGATTGCAGCGTAGCTCTTGAGTCCTTTCAAGTGTGGAGAGATGTATCCATCAAGTCTACAAAGTGCTTGCAACTGTCAAAGGAGAGGTCTTTGACAATACTCTGAACCTCTCTTGGAAAGCCCAACAGCTGCAGCCAAGGCGCTCTTCTCCTGACCACTGCAGTGGAAATAGACCATGTTGCAGTATCTGCTGTGTACAAGGGGGCCTGGAGTGATGTCTTTGCCAGAAGCTGACCCTCTTGTACAATATATCTAAACTGATCCCAATGTTTTTCTGGCAGATGCTCAATAAAAGAATTGTCGGATTTGGTCATGAGCATCAGATGGTTTGCTATTCTGAACTGGAACTTAAGTGTGACTGAAGCATAGGATTTATGATAAAAAAAAATCAAGCCTCTTGTGGTTGTTCGTGTACAGGGTGGACTTTGAGCTATGTTTGTCTGCCTTGTTCATCAATGGTCTCCACTACCAGGGAATTTGGAACTTGGTGAGAAAATTGATTCTCCAATTCCCTAACTGGAACATAATACTTTTTATCCACCCTCTTGCAGGTAGGCGGTGTGGGTAGCTGGAGTTTGCCAAAGCATCTTAGTGGGCTCCATAAAAGCTTCATTAACCAGAATGGCAATCTTCATAGATGTCAAGTGTGTAAATACAGGAGTTTATGGTAGGACTACTGAACCTCCACTAAGGGAATCTGTAGCATGTCAGAAATCCACTTCCTCAGTTCCTGAAATTGCCTGAAGTCATCTGCCACAGAAGGTGATGGAGGCATGACAACTTCATCATGAGATGTGGAGGAAATATTAGTAAGAGGTGTCACTTCCTTATCAGCCCTTGCCTCTTGCTCCTCAAAGGTCTCTTCCTCTGGCATAGGTGGTGGTAAAGGGGGTTGAGAAGAATGAGTCCCTCTCTGTTCCCTCCGATGTTGCAAAGACCTTGATGTAAATTGTTAGTGATAGAAGGCCCACAGATCTCGGCAAGGCCACTGAGGGGGCCCAAATGGCAAAAGTGGAGACAGCCATCTGTGTTCCTGCCATGTGGGCATCCTTTGAAGTCTATCCTCCTGTAATATGTCAGTATAGTAGAGAGAGTGACGTGTCCCAGAATAGATAGGGGAACCTGCACCGAAATTTGAGAATCTGATGAGTTCTCTTCCACATACTCAAAGCTGTTCCACTTGCAGAGTAGATGAGGGTGAGCGTGGTGCTTTAGGTGATAGAGGGGTTGGTCACTGAGAGCATCTTGACAGTGACAAACCTCCACTTGTGTGACGGGTTGGGGCCACAGAGACCTGCTTGGTGCTGCCACCTGGTGTGCCAAGGCTACTTCTGCCCCTGCTTCCAGGCCTTTTCCAGCTTGGGACTCCCGAATCCTGTCTGTTTTGAGCCAGATTCCACTGATCTGCTGCACACACAGACCCAGGTCCGAACCAAGCCCACTCACCACTGTAAGGCCCCTGGAAGCGCTCTTGCCTTTGACACCCAGTTGCTCAACTCCAAGGAGGCTCAAACCCTTAATGAATCCGTTTTACCCTGTATAAAGCTTATACAGGGTAAACTCATAAATAGTGTGACGGGTTGGGGCCACAGAGACCTGCTTGGTGCTGCCACCTGGTGTGCCAAGGCTACTTCTGCCCCAGCTTCCAGGCCTTTTCCAGCTTGGGACTCCCGAATCCTGTCTGTTTTGAGCCAGATTCCACTGATCTGCTGCAAACACAGACCCAGGTCCGAACCAAGTCCACTCACCACTGTAAGGCCCCTGGAAGCGCTCTTGCCTTTGACACCCAGCTGCTCAACTCCAAGGAGGCTCAAACCCTTAATAAATCCGTTTTACCCTGTATAAAGCTTATACAGGGTAAACTCATAGATAGTTCGCTTTCTATTGCAAAGATAGAAAGGTATGCACACCTGATCGCTGTCTCAAGGCACTAACTCGTACTCAATGAAACTTAATAAGTAAAAAGTGATTTTAATAAGTACAGAAAATAGGATTAAAGTGATTCTCAAGTAGTGACAGACAGAACAAAGCAAGTTACTTAGTAAAATAAAATAAAACGCGCACATCTATGTCTATTCAAAGTTAACACAGATAAAAGCCTCACCAGATTTGGATATTTTCCTTTTTACAGGCTGTGGAATCAGCCTGGGTCCAGTTGAGCTCAGCAGACTCTCACACCCCCGAGGGTGCCTCGTCCTTTGTTCAGTTCCCCTCAGGAATGTCCTTGGGGGGGGTGGAGAGCCTCTCCCTTTAGCCAGCTGAAGACAAAATGGAAGGGTCTTGCAAGGGCTTTTATAGCCTCTCTTCCTCTCCCTGTGTAGGATCCAGTTGCCCTGGAGTTTTAGGATCACATGGGCAAGTCACCTGCCCATGCGCCCTAACCAGTCTAACCAGTTGCATTCCAGACCTGGCCCCAATGTGGATTGGGGTCTGCAAAGTCTTTTGTCTGTCAAGTGCTCGCATTTAACAGGCATTCTTTGCTCCAAAGATGATCCCATGCACTTACAAAGGCTATGTACAAAACCAGCAAATATAAAACCAATCTTCATAACTCCAACTACAACAATGATACATGCATACAAACAGGAGGAGTCAATTCAGTAGGTCATAACTTTCACAGAGATATGTTACATGGCACATGTAGCATAAAACATATTTTAGTTACATATATACATCTATAAGCATCTCCCCATAAAGTTTTATGGGGAACACCGTCACACCCTCCTTCTGAACTTACTGCCAGAGACTTGGACACTGTCCATGGTGGAGGCAGTACACATAAAGCCCCTGTTTGTCTTTGGTCACACCCCTTTTCAGTACTGGCACACCACATGGTGTCGTTCGTAATGGTTTTAGCAAAATGCGAGGTTCCTGGTCCCCGGGCGCCTGAAAATGGGTTGGTGTGTAATATTGCTAACAGGATACAGATAGCAATACCTGTTAAGGCGCAGGAACCTCGGCATTTAGCTCTCAGTGCCATGAGGCGGCGTGCCTCAGTTTCCCCTTTCACACAGCAGCCTGGGCCTGTTATGCTTTTGCTGTTGTGCCAAGCTTCCAGCCGGTTACCCGATATAGGCCGACAGGTAACATGTTTGTACGACCGTGAGGTCACCATCCCAAGCATGTACAAAAGTTTTTCCCACCAATCAGGTATGTTCCCCATCTTGAAAGGGTTGACCCTCAGTGTTAACTCCTTTGTTATAACCCACAGATGAAGTAGGGAAAGACACAGGATTACCCGCCCGTCTGTGTACCCTGGTAGGCACTCTGATGCAGATTCTTCTGCCTCTTTGGAGCAGGCTCCTGAATCAGGCATGCGTTTGAGGCTCTGGCAAGGAAAGGGTGTACTGCAACCCGGCCTGCCCTCGGCCCCTCCCTCTGGAATTTCTCTGGGCTGGTTCCCATCCCCTTGTGTGGCTTCACCCATGCAGAGACTCGCTCCCTTCTGCTTTGAAGAGAGAGGTTTGCCTCCTACCCGTGTAGCAAGAACAACCTCTTTCTTGGACACCCCAGTATCTGTTCCCAACAGGTCAGCTGGATGGACTCCCCCGTCCGGGAGGTCTGACCCCCAGCTTCCCCTTCTAACCTGATCCACAGGAGAGGGGTCTGGCATCTGAAATGCAGACTTTTCCCCCTCCTGGGCCAGATCCTCCTGCCAAAAGGTGGGCGGGCTCTCCGGCCCCCCCTCACCTTCCCTTCCTGGGCCTCCCTCTGGGCCAGACACTCCCGTGTCCCCCTGAAGAGAAGGTGACCCTGGTCCAGCTGTGGGCTCACAGCTGCAAGCTAATATAGACCCTTCAGTGGCCCGGAAAATTCCCCCCTTGCTATGAGGTAGAACATTCCCCTCCCCCGGGGAGATGATTACAGGACAGGAACTGGCCACAGCTGCAGTCCCTGTGACTTCGCCCCCCCCTCTGGGGTTTTCAGCACCAGGTTCCTGCTTGCTGCCACCCAGCCCTGGGACAGATTCTGCCACAGCAAAGAAATCATTTCCCAGTAGAAACGGTGCAAAATTGTGTGACACTGTTGCCACAGTTAGCTTAGCCTGCAAGTTTTCCGTTTGCATGTGTACTTTTGCCAGAGGTGCAATGACTTTGTAGCCACCCACCAGCTCCAATTCTGCCACTTTACCCGGCAACCAATCCTTCTCTTGGATCAGGTCCCTCCTGACTATAGAAATTTCAGCACCTGTATCTCTCAACCCAGTGATTAACTTCCCATTCAGTCTAACCGCATGCACATGCTCACTGCTTGGTGGTGTAGAAGTCAACTTCACAAACCCTGTGTGGAAAGAGGCAGCAGCTTCATGGGCCGCTTGATGCCTGTTTTCACTCAGCAGGGGACACTTATCTCTCAGGTGCTCGGTGGACTTACATTGATAGCACCTCCTGGGCTCCTCTGATTGTACAGGGAATTTGGGACGAGTACTAGGAGAATGGGGAGGTGAGCGCCCAGCCTCCTTCTTCCCAGGGGTAACACGGTGACTCTGTTTTCCTTCGACCCTGTACCCCTCTGCCAGTGGTTTATGCTTAATTGCAGCTTGCGCCTGCTCATAAGAGTCTGCAAACCCAGCTAATTCACTAACGGCTTTTACCTGTTTGTCCCACAAGTACTGTTTTACATCATCACTGCACATATTCAGGAATTGTTCCTGAGCAACCAAATCACACATCCCTTCAAAGCTTGTAATGTCTTTTCCCCTCACCCACTTGTCTACCAGAACTGTCATTTCATTTGCATAAGCCAGGTAACTTAACCCATCTCCCCTCTTAAGACTCCTGAATTTAACCCTGTAGGTTTCAGGTGTAACCTGAAACTGTTTCAAAACCAGTTCCTTAAATTTACCATAATTGGAGGCATCCCCAATGGGCATCTTATTGAATATGTCCAGAGCTCTGCCAGTCAATTTGGCTATCAAGGTGGTCATTTTTTGATCTTCAGGGATCGCATGGAGGGAGCACAGTCTCTCGAAGGTGATAAAATATTCGGCTATATCCTTGGATTCATCATACTGGGGGCATAGACGCTCCCATTTGGGGATTTTTGGGGAAGCGGAGCCGGACGCTGAAGGGTTGCGACTCTTCAACTCTGCAACAGCCAGTTCATGCTTCTGGGCCTCCATAGCTCTCTTGTGGGCCGCCTCCTCCCTGATTCTTTCTGCTTCCATAGCTCTCTGGTGGGCCAGCTCCTCTGCTTCCATAGCTCTCTTGTGGGCCGCCTCCTCCCTGATTCTTTCTGCTTCCATAGCTCTCTTGTGGGCTTCTGTCTCTGCACTAATTTCCAGCGTACGTAATTCGATTCGTCTCCGATGTTCGTTTTCTTTCTCTGTTATTTCGAGTCTGGCAAGGTCCAGTTTTACCGTGGCCTCGCTTACAGACATCTTATTGCTGTCTGGTGCTGGGCCACGCCCCTCTGCAGTTCACTGAAACTGGACTGCACTCAGATCAGGAGCTCTTCAGTTAAGGGACTTTCCCAGCTTCCCTGATCTTCACTCTTACTTATTTGATTTCCTTTTCTGTCCCTACTTCCCTTACCCGAAATAAGCAAACAGAAAATAACAAACCAGTAACCACTTTGTCTGTTTTCCAGCCACCACACTTAAAACTCACTTAAAATCACTACCAGTACGTCAAAGCAATCAGCTGTGCACAGATCCTGCTCGACTACGCCACTGTGACGGGTTGGGGCCACAGAGACCTGCTTGGTGCTGCCACCTGGTGTGCCAAGGCTACTTCTGCCCCAGCTTCCAGGCCTTTTCCAGCTTGGGACTCCCGAATCCTGTCTGTTTTGAGCCAGATTCCACTGATCTGCTGCAAACACAGACCCAGGTCCGAACCAAGTCCACTCACCACTGTAAGGCCCCTGGAAGCGCTCTTGCCTTTGACACCCAGCTGCTCAACTCCAAGGAGGCTCAAACCCTTAATAAATCCGTTTTACCCTGTATAAAGCTTATACAGGGTAAACTCATAGATAGTTCGCTTTCTATTGCAAAGATAGAAAGGTATGCACACCTGATCGCTGTCTCAAGGCACTAACTCGTACTCAATGAAACTTAATAAGTAAAAAGTGATTTTAATAAGTACAGAAAATAGGATTAAAGTGATTCTCAAGTAGTGACAGACAGAACAAAGCAAGTTACTTAGTAAAATAAAATAAAACGCGCACATCTATGTCTATTCAAAGTTAACACAGATAAAAGCCTCACCAGATTTGGATATTTTCCTTTTTACAGGCTGTGGAATCAGCCTGGGTCCAGTTGAGCTCAGCAGACTCTCACACCCCCTAGTGTGCCTCGTCCTTTGTTCAGTTCCCCTCAGGAATGTCCTTGGGGGGGTGGAGAGCCTCTCCCTTTAGCCAGCTGAAGACAAAATGGAAGGGTCTTGCAAGGGCTTTTATAGCCTCTCTTCCTCTCCCTGTGTAGGATCCAGTTGCCCTGGAGTTTTAGGATCACATGGGCAAGTCACCTGCCCATGCGCCCTAACCAGTCTAACCAGTTGCATTCCAGACCTGGCCCCAATGTGGATTGGGGTCTGCAAAGTCTTTTGTCTGTCAAGTGCTCGCATTTAACAGGCATTCTTTGCTCCAAAGATGATCCCATGCACTTACAAAGGCTATGTACAAAACCAGCAAATATAAAACCAATCTTCATAACTCCAACTACAACAATGATACATGCATACAAACAGGAGGAGTAAATTCAGTAGGTCATAACTTTCACAGAGATATGTTACATGGCACATGTAGCATAAAACATATTTTAGTTACATATATACATCTATAAGCATCTCCCCATAAAGTTTTATGGGGAACACCGTCACAAATAGTTCGCTTTCTATTTCAAAGATAGAAAGGTATGCACACCTGTTCACTTTCCCAAGGCACTAACGCGTACACAAGGAAACTTAATAAGTAAAAAGTGATTTTAATAAGTACAAAAATTAGGATGTAAGTGAGTTCAATTAGTGACAAACAGAACAAAGTGAATTACCGAATAAAATAAAAGAGAACACGCAGTTCTATGTCTAATCACCCTGTGTACAGATAAACCCCTCACTGGGTCCAACAATCACTCACCCCCCTAATGTCTTTGTCCTCTGTTCAGTCTCTTTCAGGTCTCCTTGGGGGGTGGAGAGCTTCTTCCTTTAGCCAGCTCAAGACAAAATGGAGGGGTTTCCTCGGGGTTTAAATAGATTTTCTCCTCTGGGTGGACACCCCCTCCCTCTCCCTGTGTAGCATCCAGTTACCAAATGGAGTTGGGGTCACATGGACCAGTCACCTGCCCAACTCAGTTCCAGACCAGCCACATTCCTGGCAAAGTTCAAATGTGGATTGGTGACTGCAAGTTCTATTGTCTGTTAAGTGCTTCTTGATTGGGCATTTAACCTGCACATTCCTTTCTCAAGAAATACAACCGATATTCATAACTTCAACTACAACAATGATACATGCATACAAACAGGAGGAATAAATTCAGTAGGTCATAACTTTCACAGAGATATGTTACATGGCACATGTAGCATAAAACATATTCTAGTTACATATATACATTTATAAGCATCTCCCCATAAAGTTTTATGGGGAACAGCGTCACACCCTCCTCCTGAACTTACTGCCAGAGACTTGGACACTGTCCATGGCGGAGGCAGTACACATAAAGCCCCTTCAGTACCGGCACACCACATGGTGTCATTCGTAATGGTTTTAGCAAAATGCGAGGTGCCTGGTCCCCGGGCGCCTGAAAATGGGTTGGGGTGTAGTATTGCTAACAGGATACAGATAGCAATACCTGTTAAGGCGTAGGAACCTCGGCATGTAGCTCTCTTTGCCATGAGGCGGCGTGCCTCGGTTTCCCCTTTCACACAGCAGCCTGGGCCTGTTGTGCTTTTGCTGTTGTGCCAAGCTTCCAGCCGGTTACCCGATATAGGCCGACAGGTAACATGTTTGTACGACCGTGAGGTCACCATCCCAAGCATGTACACCAGTTTTTCCCACCAATCAGGTATGTTCCCCATCTTGAAAGGGTTGACCCTCAGTGTTAACTCCTTTGTTATAACCCACAGATGAAGTAGGGAAAGACACAGGATTACCCACCCGTCTGTGTATCCTGGTAGGCACTCTGATGCAGATTCTTCTACCTCTTTGGAGCAGGCTCCTGAATCAGGCATGGGTTTGAGGTTCTGGCAAGGAAAGGGTGTGCTGCAACCCGGCCTGCCCTCGGCCCCTCCCTCTGGAATTTCTCTGGGCTGGTTCCCATCCCCTTGTGTGGCTTCACCCATGCAGAGACTCGCTCCCTTCTGCTTTGAAGAGAGAGGTTTGCCTCCTACCCGTGTAGCAAGAACAATCTCTTTCTTGGACACCCCAGTATCTGTTCCCAACAGGTCAGCTGGACGGACTCCCCCCTCCAGTAGGTCTGACTCCCAGCTTTCCATTCTAACCTGATCCACAGGAGAGGGGTCTGGCATCTGAAATGCAGACTTTTCACGCTCCTCCTGGGCAAGATCCCCCTGACAAAAGGTGGGCGGGCTCTCCGGCCCCCCCTCACCTTCCCTCCCTGGGCCTCTGTCTGGGCCAGACACTCCCATGTCCCCCTGAAGAGAAGGTGACCCTGGTCCAGCTGTGGGCTCCCAGCTGCAAGCTAAGATAGACCCTTCAGTGGCCCGCAAAATTCCCCCCTTGCTATGAGGTAGAACATTCCCCTCCCCCGGGGAGATGACTACAGGACAGGAACTGGCCACAGCCACCCCTGCCGCCACAGCTGCAGTCCCTGTGACTTCGCCCCCCCCTCTGGGGTTTTCAGCACCAGGTTCCTGCTTGCTGCCACCCAGCCCTGGGACAGATTCTGCCACAGCAAAGAAATCATTTCCCAGTAGAAACGGTGCAAAATTGTGTGACACTGTTGCCACAGTTAGCGTAGCCTGCAAGTTTTTCGTTTGCATGTGTACTTTTGCCAGAGGTGCAATGACTTTATAGCCACCCACCAGCTCCAATTCTGCCACTTTACCCGGCAACCAATCCTTCTCTTGGATCAGGTCCCTCCTGACTATAGAAATTTCAGCACCTGTATCTCTCAACCCAGTGATTAACTTCCCATTCAGTCTAACAGCATGCACATGCTCACTGCTTGGTGGTGTAGAAGTCAACTTCACAAACCCTGTGTGGAAAGAGGCAGCAGCTTCATGGGCCGCTCGATGCCTGTTTTCACTCAGCAGGGGACACTTATCTCTCAGGTGCTCGGTGGACTTACATTGATAGCACCTCCTGGGCTCCTCTGATTGTACAGGGAATTTGGGACGAGTACTAGGGGAATGGGGAGGTGAGCGCCCAGCCTCCTTTTTCCCAGGGGTAACACGGTGACTCTGTTTTCCTTCGACCCTGTACCCCTCTGCCAGTGGTTTATGCTTAATTGCAGCTTGCGCCTGCTCATAAGAGTCTGCAAACCCAGCTAATTCACTAACTGCTTTTACCTGTTTGTCCCACAAGTACTGTTTTACATCATCACTGCACATATTCAGGAATTGTTCCTGAGCAACCAAATCACACATCCCTTCAAAGCTTGTAATGTCTTTTCCCCTCACCCACTTATCTACCAGAACTGTCATTTCATTTGCATAAGCCACATTACTTAATCCATCTCCCCTCTTAAGACTCCTGAATTTAACCCTGTAGGTTTCAGGTGTAACCTGAAACTGTTTCAAAACCAGTTCCTTAAATTTACCATAATTGGAGGCATCCCCAATGGGCATCTTATTGAATATGTCCAGAGCTCTGCCAGTCAGTTTGGCTATCAAGGTGGTCATTTTTTGATCTTCAGGGATCGCATGGAGGGAGCACAGTCTCTCGAAGGTGATAAAATATTCGGCTATATCCTTGGATTCATCATACTGGGGGCATAGACGCTCCCATTTGGGGATTTTTGGGGAAGCGGAGCCGGCCGCTGAAGGGTTTCGACTCTTCAACTCTGCAACAGCCAGTTCATGCTTCTGGGCCTCCATAGCTCTCTTGTGGGCCGCCTCCTCTGCTTCCATAGCTCTCTTGTGGGCCGCCTCCTCCCTGATTCTTTCTGCTTCCATAGCTCTCTTGTGGGCCAGCTCCTCTGCTTCCATAGCTCTCTTGTGGGCCGCCTCCTCCCGGATTCTTTCTGCTTCCATAGCTCTCTTGTGGGCTTCTGTCTCTGCACTAATTTCCAGCGTACGTAATTCGATTCGTCTCCGATGTTCGTTTTCTTTCTCTGTTATTTCGAGTCTGGCAAGGTCCAGTTTTACCGTGGCCTCGCTTACAGACATCTTATTGCGGTCTGGTGCTGGGCCACGCCCCTCTGCAGTTCACTGAAACTGGACTGCACTCAGATCAGGAGCTCTTCAGTTAAGAGACTTTCCCAGCTTCCCCGATCTTCACTCTTACTTATTTGATTTCCTTTTCTGTCCCTACTTCCCTTACCCGAAATAAGCAAACAGAAAATAACAAACCAGTAACCACTTTGTCTGTTTTCCAGCCACCACACTTAAAACTCACTTAAAATCACTACCAGTACGTCAAAGCAATCAGCTGTGCACAGATCCTGCTCGACTACGCCACTGTGACGGGTTGGGGCCACAGAGACCTGCTTGGTGCTGCCACCTGGTGTGCCAAGGCTACTTCTGCCCCTGCTTCCAGGCCTTTTCCAGCTTGGGACTCCCGAATCCTGTCTGTTTTGAGCCAGATTCCACTGATCTGCTGCACACACAGACCCAGGTCCGAACCAAGCCCACTCACCACTGTAAGGCCCCTGGAAGCGCTCTTGCCTTTGACACCCAGTTGCTCAACTCCAAGGAGGCTCAAACCCTTAATGAATCCGTTTTACCCTGTATAAAGCTTATACAGGGTAAACTCATAAATAGTTCGCTTTCTATTTCAAAGATAGAAAGGTATGCACACCTGTTCACTTTCCCAAGGCACTAACGCGTACACAAGGAAACTTAATAAGTAAAAAGTGATTTTAATAAGTACAAAAATTAGGATGTAAGTGAGTTCAATTAGTGACAAACAGAACAAAGTGAATTACCGAATAAAATAAAAGAGAACACGCAGTTCTATGTCTAATCACCCTGTGTACAGATAAACCCCTCACTGGGTCCAACAATCACTCACCCCCCTAATGTCTTTGTCCTCTGTTCAGTCTCTTTCAGGTCTCCTTGGGGGGTGGAGAGCTTCTTCCTTTAGCCAGCTCAAGACAAAATGGAGGGGTTTCCTCGGGGTTTAAATAGATTTTCTCCTCTGGGTGGACACCCCCTCCCTCTCCCTGTGTAGCATCCAGTTACCAAATGGAGTTGGGGTCACATGGACCAGTCACCTGCCCAACTCAGTTCCAGACCAGCCACATTCCTGGCAAAGTTCAAATGTGGATTGGTGACTGCAAGTTCTATTGTCTGTTAAGTGCTTCTTGATTGGGCACTTAACCTGCACATTCCTTTCTCAAGAAATACAACCGATATTCATAACTTCAACTACAACAATGATACATGCATACAAACAGGAGGAATAAATTCAGTAGGTCATAACTTTCACAGAGATATGTTACATGGCACATGTAGCATAAAACATATTCTAGTTACATATATACATTTATAAGCATCTCCCCATAAAGTTTTATGGGGAACAGCGTCACAACTTGTTCACAGAAAATACTCCAGCTCACAAGGTATTATCCAATCCTTAGGATACCTAAACTCTTGCGATACCAACAGTATCAAAGATTGGGCTGAGTGGGAACCTGTGGAGGGTGGGTTTGGTACCAATGCAGTACTTAGTATGGGAGCGAGTTGGCTCTGATTCCCTCAGTACCACAGGTAGGCAAGCAGTCTTTGGTATTTTTATCTTCTTGTTATCGGTACCAAGTATTGTTCCAGGATTGGCTTGGTCTTTTCAACAATGTCTCTGCTGCTCTGGGCATGGGAATCCAAACTTGGTACTGAGTCTGTAGAGGACTGACTCCTCTTTGCCTTTGCAGTACCAGCCTCACTGGGAGCCTACATGGAACTATCCTTGGGACCTGAGGTTTCTGTAGCCTTCTTGTGAGATGGTGACCAAGAGATTCTTGGAGATTTACTCCTTACCTCCTTCTGCTTATAGGCAGATATGAATGAGAACTTCGGCACTATACATGTACTCAGTTCCACAGTACAGCCAGCCTTGCTACCGGTCTCTGGTGACCGAGATCTCAGTGTGGATGGGATACTACCTGTACTGGGAGGTCTATGTACCCCCGGATCTGAAGCTGGACAAAGTTTGCGCCATCATTCGGAGTTTAAACTTAATGTTTCCATTTTTTCGGGATCTACCCTTGAAGGAAGTGCTGATCTTTCACATCCTGGGGATATGAGTACCACACAGGCAGCGGAGGCACTGGGAGTGTCTGTCACTTATTGGAATAGTCTCATGATATTGGGGGATAGCTCAGTGGTTTGAGCATTGGCCTGCTAAACCCAGGGTTGTGAGTTCAATCCTTGAGGGGGCCATTTAGGGATTTGGGGCAAAAATTGGGGATTGGCCCTGCTTTGAGCAGGGGGTTGGACTAGATAACCTCCTAAGGTCCCTTCCAACCCTGATATTCTATGATATAAGAGACACCTCTTGAATCCTGGGGAGCCCAGCATTCATGAACAAAACTAATGAAAATTTAACCCCTAGGAGGGGAAATCTCCTAACTACACAACTATGAATCTCCTAACTACACAACTATGAATAAAAAGGGGGGTTTGTTTGCTTTTGGTTTTTTTGAGAAAGAAAAGCAAAACAATTTTTCCAATAATTATAACACTTTAGGGTAAGTATCAGAGGGGTAGCCGTGTTAGTCTGGATCTGCAGAAGCGACAAAGGGTCCTGTGGCACCTTATAGACTAACAGGTATTGAAGCATAAGCTTTCGTGGGTCAATACCCACTTCTTCGGATGCAAGCACTTCTTAAAAGGAGAAGTCTATAAGGTGCCACAGGACCCTTTGTTGCTACTTTAGGGCAACAACCATAAGGTAACTAACTATCTAAGAAAAAAGCTAAAGATCAGAGAACAGGCGCACAGTGGACACTGTCTCAGGCCAATGGCGGTTGTGAAGGAACTGAGGGTGGTTCACCCATGCAGCCTCATATAGTCTCGGTGCTGGGCATGAGGATGTGTGGGGCACATGTGTGGGCCGAATGAGCACCTCTACCAAAAATCTTCGATTGAAGGCACAATGCTCAGGCGTACCCAAAATGGAACACACACAGACACACTACCTGAAGAATATGTTGATTTACAACTAACTAGAGCCTTTACACTAAATTTGGTACATCTTTTTGCTACCTAGGAGGTACACTATAATTATATACATTTATTTAAGGAATTATATAGCTTAATATTTTCAGATTCTTATTAATTGTATATTTTTGTATGTTAGAAAATGGTGAGTAATATATTATTTACTAGTTAATTAACTTTTTGCCCATGATTGTGCCTAGGATGGTAACTGGGATTTAATTAAACACAAAACACAGCATATAAAATGTTTATTAAACAAAATATTTTGGATACATAAACATCTCTTATCAAATCATGTTTCATATTTACAACTAATTTGCAATAAGCTTACGCCTTTGTATTAAATTCAGATGTCATTTTAAACAGGTTTATTTTTAAAAAGAAAAACAGTATAATTTAAATAAAATTTTAAAATAAAAAAGTTTAAATAAACATTTAAATAAAAAATCCAATTTCAAATTTTAAAAAAGAATCTTCAATTTTTATCCACCCTGGATTTGGACATTGAAGGAAATAAAGAAAGATCTTTATTGCTCCGCACGGCTCCCAGAAGCTGCTGCCAGGTCCCTGCAGCCCCTAGGCGCATGGGCAGCCAAGGAGGCTCCATGTGCTGCCCCCACCCAAGTGCCAGCTCCGCAGCTCCCTTTGGCTGAGAACCGCGACCAATGAGAGCTGCAGGGGCGGCGCCTGCTGGCGTGAGGGCAGTATGCAGAGCCTCCCTGGCCACCCATGGGACTAGGGGCCACAGGGACCTGGTGGCCACTCCCTGGGAGCCAGGGGGGAAGTGGTAGCTCAGTGGTTTGAGCATTGGCCTGCTAAACCCAGGGTTGTAAGTTCAATCCTTGAGGGGGCCATTTAGGGATCTGGGGCAGAAATCTATCAGGGGACAGTACTTGGTCCTGCTAGTGAAGGCAAGGGACTGGACTCGATGACCTTGAAAGGTCCTTCCAGCTCTAGGAGATTGGCATATCTCCATTTATAAATTATAATAATCTTCAATGGACATCAAGAACAAGGGATATTTCATTTAAAACTAAATAGGTGGTAACTAATGATCAGATTTCACCTCTCAGACTATTAAAAATTATGTAGATATTTTAAATTGTCAGAGTACAAAATAAAAGGAAACTGGTGGTTAAAAATGCTTTTTTTAGCTCTTATATATTAAGAAGAGCTCAATTTTTTAACCTGAAATGCATTGATTTTTAACTCTCTGTTTTTGAGCTCATAATAAATGTGCTCAGTATTTACATGAAACCATTCACAGTGGGTCATATCATGCCATGGATTTTTAAGCCAAACTCTCAAATGAAGTCTAAAGGAAGTCCGATTAGTAACTGATGCCATCACAAGGCTGAAATTTTTACTAAGAGGCCTATGTCACCACTCCATTGATCTAGTTTATACCTGTGTCACTTTGTTGAAATCAATTAAGTTATACTGGTGTAAAACTGGAGAAATGCAGTAGTGAATCAGGACCCATAATGATGTCTAGCACCTTTGTACAGGTATACATAAAACTAAGATAATGAGGTTTAAGAAATGGCTATTACACATTTCCTTCTAAGCAGAAATAGAGTTTGCCTACAGGGGACTTTTTTCCAGGAAAGAAGATGCAGGGAGATGTTGGTGAGTTACAAGTTAGGATAAGACCCTGCACCAAAAGCTAGTAAGGTGCAAAGAGATGCTGGTGACTTACAAGTTAGATGGGGACAGAGTATAGGAAGCAAGGAAAGTTTGGGGAGGTGTGAGTTAATTACACGTTAGGAACAATGTTTCAGAGAAAGCAAGGTCAATGTGGGGAGAGGTCACTGACTTATAGATTAATGAAAGATGCTGTACAGAAAGAAGGGATCTGGTTTTCGGGCAGAATGTCTGGTTGAAAAGGGACCCTGGCAGCTCTGGTCGGCACTGCTGACTGGGCCACTAAAAGTCCGGTCGGCAGTGCAGCGGGGGCCCGGGGCTAAGGTAGGCTCCCTACCTGCCCTGGCTCCGCACAGCTGCCGGAAGCGGCTGCCAGGTCCCTGCAGCCCCTAGGCGCATGGGCAGCCAAGGAGGCTCCGTGTGCTGCCCCCACCCAAGTGCCAGCTCCGCAGCTCCCTTTGGCTGAGAACCGCGACCAATGGGAGCTGCGGGGGCGGCGCCTGCTGGCGTGAGGGCAGCATGCAGAGCCTCCCTGGCCACCCATGGGACTAGGGGCCGCAGGGACCTGGTGGCCACTTCCTGGGAGACATGATAAGCACTACCGGGACCCCGCTCCCCAAACCCACTCCCCATACCCTAACCCCCTACCCCAGCATGGAGTCCCCTCCCACACCCAAACTCCCAACCGGAGCCCGCACCCCCCCACACCCAAACCCCATGCCCCAGCCCTGAATTCCCCCTGCATCCCAAACCCCTCATCACCGGCCCCACCCCAGAGCCCGCACCCCCAGATGGAGCCTTCACCCCCATCCTACACCCCAGCCCCCTGCCCCAGCCCAGAGTACCCTCCCGCGCCCAAACTCCCTCCCGGAGCCTGGACTCCATACCTCCCACACACACCCCAAGCCCCTTCCCCAGCCCTGAGCCCCCTCCTGCACCCCTGGCCCCACCCGAGAGCTCTCACCCCGAGCCGGAACCCTCACTCTCCACCCCCACACCCAACCCCATGCCCCAGCCTGGTGAAAGTGAGTGGGGGGTGGAGGAGAGCGAGCAACGGAGGGAGGGGTGATGGAGTGAGTGGAGGGGTGGAGCCTTGAAGAAGGGGTGGAGCAGGGGTGTTCGGTTTTGTGTGATTAGAAAGTTGGCTACCCTAGGGCTAGTATTCTCTTACTTTAATCAGTTCAGGATTCAGAGTCTGGCAAGACAGGACCCAGTATTTCTATAGATGTTATATCATCAGCAACCATTTGTGTTTAATGAAAGGAAGGTACCTCACCTGTTTTTGAAAGAGGGTAGCTGATGTTAAATAAATCTTCCAGAAATGAAAAGAGTGGGCCTGTGATATTTAAAGCATAGTCAGCATACCCATTTTTAATTGCTTCTTTCCGACCCCAAATACGTATCTATAATAAAGAAAGGAAATGTTATTTTAGACAACTTATTTCACTTTCTTCACCTCTCTTCTGTGAAGGTAGCATTTCTGAATAGCTGTTTTGGAAATGCTGCCTGTCCGCATCAGATCCTGCAATTAAACTTTTCATACAAGAAAAAAAAGACCAATTTATCACTTTTCCTAACAAACTAATGGGCAAATCCTAATCCCACTGGAGTCATTGAGAGTTTTTGCACTGACTTCAAAGGGACCAAGATTTGAGACGAAATGTAAATAGATAGTTTCCTAGTTATTCTTTTATTAAATATGAAACACCACCTTATAACATAATAACACTGAAGACCACATTTTAAAAAGTGATATCTTAACTTGTACCAGCAAAATGCATGTGTACCTGTCTGTGGTCAGAAATGGGCTTTTGGACAGGCAGATTAGGTATCTGCATGAATAAACTGATAAATTAAATATAGTGTTACCCCATCGACATGGGTGCATGCATTAATCTGAGGCCCTTTGAAAATTTAGCCAGCAAGTTTTGAATACATAGCAGTTTGCAGAATTGAACCCAGATGCGAGTTCTGCACATGCAAGTGCTTGTACATGCAAAATTTATGGGCACGATTTTAAAGGCATTTGATCTCCAGGTTTTAATTTAAAGTGAAAAAATATTACGGGTATTCAGGTAACATAGTCGCTTCAGCCTTGAGCTCCCCTTTTCTGCCAATGTATTGTAAGAGTCTCAAAACAGCATACCATTGTGTTCTTCAATACCCAGACACAAAGGGTAGAGTTAAAATCATAGTGACAGCTTTAACTTTAAATACCCTGGCGTATGGCAGACTCTTGTGGATATATTTTCACCCAGCTCCCATTGTCTTGTCACCAATTTCAGTGGGAGCAGGAACAGACGTACACTTTTTAAATGAAAAGGGCTAAGGAGATCTTGAATTATGAAAAATCCTTTCTGGGTAGTAACTTCTCAGAAGGTTTTACTCTGCTCATCATTCACATCAGAATTTATTTATGTAGTGATCTGTACAGAGTATATAAACTCTAATTATTATGAAGGAGATTTTTCTGCACATGTATTTATTGGATAAATGTTAACAGTTTTGCCATGTAATCAAATACTTTCAAAATAAGGCGTATATTCAATACAAGTTACATCTTATCAAACATACGGTGCACCATAGAACCAATTTATTCTGTTAGCTGCTCTAATGAGTCAGGCAGACTCTTATTTACCTCATTGCCCCTTTCAGTCCTGGTGACGTAATCAAAATCACAAACCACAAAAGCAGTTATATAAGTTGACATTTTCAATGTCGTGTTAAATGTGGTAACAGTCCATAGGCTTCCATTCTCATCTTTCATTTCAGATTTATCTAGAACAAAAACAATTTTAGTATAGAAACAAACTATCGCTACTCTACAATAAAACAAGTTTGTGTTTTCAAATCACTCTTTTATACATCTATTAATTACATTTTAATATTCTGTATGACAGCACTGGCTACATGTATTTTGGCAATAGCACCATGCCAACTTTCCCACTTAGCTCATTCCATGTACTTGAATTATTACCTTAAATACAAAGACTCTACTATTCCACTCCTCAGCTTCTTCATCAAAATCTATGAAGCATATCAAACTGTGAATTGGTTTTTGGATGTGGACAAGCATATACAATATTCTCCCATGCTACACTTCTATAATATGTATGTTCATAATATCACTCAAATAAATATCAAACATGCCTGAGTGTTATCAAATGCTTAAATCACACATGCTTCAAATAAAGGGCCCAATCAGAAGGAGCCAAAGGGCTCCACAGAAAAACCCATGGAAGGAGGCCTCACAGATTTGGTAACCATTGATTTTTATTACTTAAAATTATGTACATGAGAAATAAAGAATCATGACAATAAGGATACTAAAAGAGACATTTACACATGAAAGGAAGTAATCCCACAGCTTTTTAGGTTTCCTGCATGAATACTATCTATCCCTCATGTGGCGTCTTTGTCACACACAGCATCCCACATTAGGTGAGAATCAGTGGTAAGAAACATTGCCAGGGCAGTCTATAATATCTTGCATTGCTGCTGATCCTGTCATGTCTATTCTGTGTAGATTAACAGAAGATTTAAATTATGTGACTGTTAAGGGAGTTTTCATAAGCACCCAAGAATTTTTTTTAAGATACACTCAATCTCCCCCACCTTCTGTCCTTAAATAACAGAAGTGTAGCTCTCACACATACATCACCACAACTTCAGAAGTAATTAAAAGTCATACAGTAAAATATACTGAGTAAACACTGTACAGTAAAACTCAAAACATGAACTGTTGTGCAATCAATCACAGCTACCAGACATGGATATGTCATCATTGAAAGGTGAACCAATACCACCACCACCCACCTTTCAAGACTGTGACTGTGCCTATTTGCCTGTGAATTTATAAATGTTTACTAACCCTATCTGCCTTTTTTTTCCAGACCTACTAAATAATGTTCCTGCCTCAACAACCCATGTCTCTTAGGGCTTGCCTACACACAAAAATTAATCTGGAATAAAAGTATGGTATGAATTCAAAGCAGATTAAGTATTCCTGATTAACTCCATGTGCTTATTCCAAAATAAGGCACTCATATTCTGGGGGGCAGAGGGAAGTTTGCACATGGAGTTAATCAGGAATAGCTATTCCGAAATAAGTTCCTCTCTCAGGCTGGTTACCCTTTAATGCAAACTGGACTGAGCCTTGCCCATGACCTAGCAGTTACCCTTCAACCTTTCCTCTGATCTAGCCAGGTAGGGATAATTAGTGATCACAGCTGGGTGTAATGGAGTTAGAATGACTGACCCCAGCCACAGAGGACAATTTAAATGGAGCTGAGCTCAGCTGAGGGGAAAAGATGCGGGAGAGGGGAGTTAGGGAGTTCCCTCTCACTAGAAAGGCAGAAGAAATAGAATTAATCCCTGTGGTGGGCCTGAAATGGGGACAAGATCCAGGGAGAGACTGCAGAGGTGGCAGGACTCTTCTTTGGAGAAAACCCCACAGGGAGTAGAGTAGGTTGCTGTGCCAGGGAAACCTGAGATATGGTTTGTAAGTGGAAGCACAGTACCCCCCTTGCATAATGTCAGTGGTCTCCTCATTTCCGGGCACTCCAGGGAGCAGTTTTCCTCACTCTACTCCCCATGTAGACAAACCCTAGCCCTTTCTGTCCCCAAACAGGAGCAGCAACCACCTCCTTTTGGGAGACGAGTCTTCCTCTGGCAATCTATCAACATCACTCTTTTGACCAGCAAGGACTATCATAGGACCATTCACAGTCTTTCCACACAGACCTGATAACTTGGCCGCTGCAACATCATGTTCTGCTAACCTCCTTCCACTTACATTTCTTTTTTTACAGTTAACCTCCTGTCCATGCTCTGTATTATTGCTCTGTATTGCTAGGACAGAACACATTAACTGAACAGAATTTTCATACAGTTGAGCCTTTAGCCCATGGATAACAGATCACTATAGTACCGGATGATACAGTAAAATAATATGCTACCATTATACACTATTCAAGTAAATTCAAACCTTTATTAAGGTAACTTGGAGAAATACAGATGTCCATTTTTAACCTACCTATAGCAGGCATGTTGGAAAGGGCCACGTAACTGGGATGATGGACAATTATGATATTAAAGGTTGCCTTCATGGCAGGTTCATCAAAGCATGGATAAACAGTCCTGGCATATGTTGGTTCAAGCAGTGATGCAATCAGCATACTACATTGGAAATACAGATATGGTTAATCCGGCATTTTGTAGCTGATCAAAACCATTATATAGTGCACAAAATCTGCCAAGTTAGAAAAAGAAAAGGCAAATCATATACATATGTGGATTTAGAAAAGGGTTAGTCATTATTTAGAGAAATGTATGACTCAGTTGTCCCCCGCAGAGATCAATGTGCAGATTTGTGCCTTGTTTAATTTAACCATTTTAATGGCTAATTCTTTTCTTACATGTCTTTCTTTTCTAACTGAAGAGTTCACATTTTTATATATTTGTTTTTATTTTTCTAATTTGATTTCTAATATGGTGTTAAAGTCTCACGCATAGTTCAGACCACTTACAGCAGTCAAGTGCTCAGAAATTATGTAACCATGCATATTTTATCAGAAGTAGATTCAATGCAGATTCTTGCTTTTCTCTCTAATCCAAACTTTCTTATTTTAAAAAAGGTAGAGTTCATTAAAAGATTTTAAGAATTATAGGAAGTGTTTATGTGCAAAACGTGCTCCTCATCTCCACCCAACCAGGCACAGAAGAACCCTACAGCAGCAGCACAGCAGCAGCTCCATTGCACTGGGGAACACCATGCAGAGAATGCTTATGGGGACCCTGTAGCACCTGTGTGCTGTAAAGCTCTGCTCCAAGATGCCGCTTGTGGTAGTTCGGAAGAGGGCTTTGGGGCAGAGTGCAGCAGGCCAGGGGAGAAGCCAGTGGACCCAATGGCCACATTTTCAAAAGTGTCCACTGGTTTTGGGTGCCCAACTTGAGACAACTGAGGAAAATCCTTACTGGAGAGAAACAGGGAAGATGCTGACAGAGGCAATTTCTATTCTCTGTACAAACCAAATGTATCACTGTAACAGGGATTGGAGGCAGATCTACAGGTAGACCATGAGAGGATACAGCTGGAGATGAACCACCTGTGTTTTGAAAACCAGCTGCTTGAAGATGGGTATCACCAAGGTGAGAGAGAAGATGGGTAGCGACAACATGAAAGAGAAGACAGGAAGTGTCACTGCCAGCATGAGGAAGGAGAGAAGGACGTGGAACGTCAACATCATCTTAAAATGGACAGATTGCACCTGCAAAACCTTAATCCAGTAGGTGAAACCAGACGCTCACGTATCTGTCCCAGTGGGTGGCAGAGACTCCAAATTATTTCCTTGCTTTAAGGAAGGGGATGACATGGATGTATTTCTAAATGTTTTTAAAATGGGGTGTGAATTGAATAAGATAGGGCAGGAGGACACGGTCTGATGCCTGGCTCCATTACTATCACAAACATAGGATTTAGACTTTTTCACCCTTATGGGCAGAGAGAAATATAAAGATCATGGGCAACATAAACAAGCTTTCTTACCAAAGTTCAAACTTCTCTCTGCATATAGAAGGTTTGGGGAGTTCAGAAAAAAGGGGATATGATCTGTGATGAGGTTTCAACTCAAATTATGGGCTATGTAAGAAAATGAGGAACTCGGAGGGTTTCCATGGTCTATGAATTAATGGGCTTAGAACAATTCCTTAAACTCTGCCACCCCAACCTGAAATAATGGTTAATAGACAAGGATCCTAGAGGCATGACCGCATCTGGGAAATGGGCCAACCAACATGCAGACAATCCATCGGCAGTTGAAATAAAAATCAAGGGAGACAGCACAAATCTGACCACCCAATCGAGCCCCCCTCCGTCCCCCTGAAGGGAGAATGGGCTAAATCCAGACAAAAGTAGGAGGCAAACCATAACAAGGGCCCAAAAAGGGAACCTGGGGAGCTGAAATGTTTTTATTGCCATAAAAGTGGTCTTAAGACAAAATACTGCCTGGTGCTAGGGAGATCAGAGGCTATTGTAGCACACAGAAGGTCCAGGTGGCAATGACTCCACCATCAGTGGAACCAAAACTAGTCCCATCAGTGAACTTGACTCTGTCAGACTCCAGATGGGAATCAATTAAACACTGTTTTCCAGTGGAGGTGGATGGGAAACGGCCCAACGATGGAGGGATACTGGAACACAAGTAACTGGTATGCCCTTGAGCAGTGGACCCCTCATGGATCATTCCATATAGACTCATGACCATTCAGGGAAGAATAGGTCCCCATTTCCATGTCCCTGTGGCTCAGATCCACCTGAAATGGGGTCGCAATCAGGGCCCTAACACTGTTGGGGTACCCTCCCAACTACTAGTAGAGGTCTTGCTGGGAAATGACCTACAGTCCTGGGCCTGCGCCACTTGTATGGTTACTTGGAAGCCAAAAGCAGAAAGCCACAGCCCCTGCCTCAGACCAAGCTGAAAGTTGGCACACAGCACTGAGCTGCTGCCTGACAGTGTGAGTGCCTGACCTGGGGATAGGCAGAGTCCTCCTGATTCCCCCTCTGAGGTCTATGTAAGTGGGCCCCAGTGATCAGACTGTATTTTAAATCATCCTTATTGAGGTTGCAGGAATAAACCATCCCGATGTGTAGAAAGAAAAGTAAATATGGCAGGCGACCAGCTTGGCTTAACAGTGAAATCCTTGCTCGTCTTAAACACAAAAAAGCAGCTTACAAGAAGTGGAAGATTAGACAAATGACCAGGGAGGAGTATAAAAATATTGTTCAGGCATGCAAGAGTGAAATTAGGAAGGCCAAATCACACTTGGAGTTGCAGCTAGCGGAGATGTCAGGAGTAACAAGAAGGGTTTCTTCAGGTATGTGAGCAACAAGAAGAAAGTCAAGGAAAGTGTGGGCCCCTTGCTGAATGAGGGAGGGAACCTAGTGACAGAGGATGCAGAGAAAGCTAATGTACTCAATGCTTTTTTTGCCTCTGTCTTCACAGTCAAGGTCAGCTCCCAGACGGCTGCACGCCGCAGCACGGTATGGGGAGGAGGTGACCAGCCCTCTGTGGAGAAAGTAGTAGTTCGGGACTATTTAGAAAAGCTGGACGAGCACAAGTCCATGGGGCCGGATGCACTGCACCCAAGGGTGCTAAAGGAGTTGGCCAATGTGATTGCAGAGCCATTGGCCATTATCTTTGAAAAAACATGGCAATCGGGGGAGGTCCCGGATGACTGGAAAAAAGCTAATGTAGTGCCCATCTTTAAAAAAGGGAAGAAGGAAGATCCGGGGAACTATAGGCCAGTCAGTCTCACCTCAGTCCCTGGAAAAATCATGGAACAGGTCCTCAAGGAATCAATTCTGAACCACTTAAAGGAGAGGAAAGTGATCAGGAACAGTAAGCATGGATTCACCAAGGGTAAGTCATGCCTGACCAACCTGACTGCCTTCTATGATGAGATAACTGGCACAGTGGATGTGCTATTTCTTGACTTTAGCAAAGCTTTTGATACAGTCTCCCACAGTATTCATGCCAGCAAGTTAAAGACGTATGGGCTGGATGAATGGATGTAAGGTGGATAGAAAACTGGCTAGATGGTCAGGCTCAACGGGTAGTGATCAATGGCTCCATGTCTAGTTGGCAGCCGGTATCAAGTGGAGTGCCCCAAGGGTCGGTGCTGGGGCCGGTTTTGTTCAATATCTTCATTAACAATCTGGAGGATGGTGTGGACTGCACCCTTAGCAAGTTTGCAGATGACACTAAATTGGGAGGAGTGGTTGATACGCTGGAGGGTAGGGATAGGATACAGAGGGACCTAGACAAATTAGAGGATTGGGCCAAAAGAAATCTGATGAGGTTCAACAAGGACAAGTGCAGAGTCCTGCACTTAGGACGGAAGAATCCCATGCACTGCTACAGACTAGGGACCGAATGGCTGGGCAGCAGTTCTGCAGAAAAGGACCTAGGGGTTACGGTGGACGAAAAGCTGAATATGAGTCAACAGTGTGCCCTTGTTGCCAAGAAGGCTAATGGCATTTTGGGTTGTATAAGTAGGGGCATTTCCAGCAGATCGAGGGACGTGATCATTCCCCTCTATTCGGAACTGGTGAGGCCTCATTTGGAGTACTGTGTCCAGTTTTGGTCCCCACACTACGAGAAGGATGTGGATAAATTGGAAAGAGTCCATTAGAGGGCAACAAAAATGATTAGGGGGATGGAGCACATGACTTATGAGGAAAGGCTGAGGGAACTGGGATTGTTTAGCCTGCAGAAGAGAAGAATGAGGGGGGATTTGATAGCTGCTTTCAACTACCTGAAAGGGGGTTCCAAAGAGGATGGGTCTAGACTGTTCTCAGTGGTAGAAGATGACAGAACAAGGAGTAATGGTCTCAAGTTGCAGAGGGGGAGGTTTAGGTTGGATATTAGGAAAAACTTTTTCACTAGTATGGTGGTGAAGCACTGGAATGGGTTACCTAGGGAGGTGGTGGAATCTCCTTCCTTAGAGGTTTTTAAGGTCAGGCTTGACAAAGCCCTGGCTGGGATGATTTAGTTGGGGTTGGTCCTGCTTTGAGCAGGGGGTTGGACTAGATGGCCTCCTGAGGTCCCTTCCAACCCTGAGATTCTATGATTCTATGACTAAGATCTCCGCTTTGGAAATCAAGCAGGAACAATTAACTGACCCCTCAAGGAAAACCTAGGGCTGCAGCAGACTCCCCTGGCAACTTCCTGACAGGATGGCACCTGGAAAGGTTTCTCTGGGATCAGAGGTTGCTGTATAAAGAGTGGATGCTCCCTAAGAATGCTGAGCCACAGAATATGCAGAGACAATTGGTGGTATCACAAAAGTACCATCTTAGACTACTCAGGCTAGTTGGGACACTTGGGAATGCAGCTCAGCAAATAGCGCTTACTCCAGAATTTCTACTGGGCTGGGGTTTTTGAGGCAGTGCAAAAATACTGTAAGAGCTGTGACCCCTGTCAGAGGGTAGGAAATGGCTGGAATAAGGGCAAGGCTGTCCTGATTCCTCCTCCCATTATAGAGGAATCCTTTCAGAGGATTGCTATGGACACTGTGGGACTCCTTAGCAAAACTACCCATATGGAGAAAAAGTATATTCTGGTGGTAGTACCTCTATCAAGAAGCAGTAGCTCTGTCCTCCATAGAGGCAGACAAGTTGGCTGATACCTTGCTAACAACATTCAGCTGGAGGCTGGGGCGGTTCACCCTGAGGTTTTGATTGATCACGGGACATACTTATGTCTGCCCTACATGGAGGGCTATGGGAGAAATGTGCGATTCCACAATTTTGGTCGTCTCCCTACTATCCCCACACTACCAGGCTGGTTGAGAGATTTAATGGAATCCTTAAAAGGATATTGAAAATTATGTGGACCAACAGCCAGGTGATTCAGATAAATATTTACCTCACCTGTTATTTGCCTATTAGGAGGTTCTCCAGGAATCCACAGGATTCTCCCCCTTTTGAACTGCTCTATTGGAGGAAGGTACAGGGCCCACTGCACCTAATGAGGGCAAAGTGGAAAGGTACAGCTTCTCCCAAGAGAATGTCCATAGTGGAGTACTTGTTGGGTTTCTCGGGAAGAAAAAACTCACTGAGCTCCTGGGTTTTCGCCGAGAGAATCTATCTAGAACTTGGAAGAAACAGAAAGTCTGGCATGATCACACCACACGTGCTCTGACATATGATACAGGGGACCAAGTTATGATGCTCATTCCAGTGTTAGAGGCACTGCACATATGCCGTCAGTGCCAAATCCTGAACATAAAGTGGTTTGATGTTGTGGAAAATGACACAATCTTGCTCCAGCATATATAGATAACATTTGCATTTTCAGTCAGATTTGGGAAGAGCATGTGACCCCCTGTAAGGAAGATGCTTTACGGCATTCAGATGGTAGGCCTGACTGTAAAGGTGGAAAAATGCAAGGTGGGGATGGCAGAAGTGGGCTATTCTGACCTTGGAGTGGAGGGGCTGCATGAAACCAGAGCCTGCAAGAGTGGAGGTTATTAAGAATTGCCCCATTCCCCAGACACAAAAACCAGGTACAATTCTTTACTGGGATGGCCAGATATAACCAGAGGTTGTCCCTCACTGATCTATGTGTAAGAAGGGTAAGTCAGACAAGGTTATCTGGTCCAAACAGAGTCAATGCAACTTCTGTGACCTGAAAGAAGCCATAACTACAGGCCCAATACTGGTATATCCAGACTTTGAAAAGGCTTCTATGGTATTCACAGATGCCTCTGACACAGGCTCAGGGCTGTGCTGATGCAAGCTGATGAAAAGAGGAGAGACACCCCGTAGTGTATAGGAGCAAGAAATTGCATCCCTGAAGAAAAACTATGCAACAATGGGAAAAGAATGCTTGGTTATGGTGTGGGCCCTTAGCAAACTACAGCCCTACTCTTCTGGATGTCATTCCCCACTCACCCGGCTACATTAAATGAAAAGGACAAATGCCACGTTAAAATAGAGATTAGTGCTCCAAGATTAAGATGGAAATGATCTGTGTTAAAGGGAATGCAAATTTGGTTGCTGATGCCCTGCCCAGGAAATAAGACAATGGGCTCCCCCAGGATGCAGGTTAACCACCCTAGGCCATATTTATATGCACAGCGCTGCATCTGTACTAATACAGCTGCGCCACTGCAGCGCATGAAGTGAAGAGCTCTCCTGTCAGCATAAAAAACCGCCTCCACAAGCGGCATAAGCTATGTCGGCATGAGAAGCTCTCCCACCAACCCAGCACTGTGCACACAAACGCTTATGTCGGTGTAATTTATGTCACTCAGGGGAGTGGAATATTCACACCCTTAAGCAACACAAATTTTTCAGACAG
Organism: Chelydra serpentina; assembly: GCA_037349315.1. Lineage (NCBI taxonomy): Eukaryota > Metazoa > Chordata > Testudines > Chelydridae > Chelydra > Chelydra serpentina. Next base: position 40,527,036 of record JBAIAC010000042.1, read on the forward strand.
ACTGTAGTGTAGACATAGCCCTAGTTACACCCACTTTGGCGGAGGAGATGCAACAGATGGCAATTTCCTGCACTATCCTTGAAAATCTTTATAGTATGAAGTTTATGTATTATTTATATGTAACCCCTCTAAAGGGGAGATGTGATGTGAAGTCTGGTAGTTCAAAGGACTATATTGAAAATGTTCCAGACAAGAATAAACTCTTTGACAATAAAAGTGTGAAGTGGAGTTCCTGAGGAATACTTAGGGAGAGGTTAATACAAATTCCCCATCTCCTGTTATGCAAAAACTCAGCTTTTGCAGCTAAGCCCTGAGGAAGGGGTCATTGTCTGCTGATTACCTCTTCTCAGAGACTGGAGATCAAGGGCTTGTATAAAGAACCAGCTCAACTGCCCAGCCAGGGGTCTGGTTCTGAATCTGAGATTGTCATGAACATGTATTAACGGGGCAAACCCAGTTGTGGGTTTTGAAGGACTGACCAGAGCTTGAGGGTGGAGTTGGGGGTGATCTGGTAAGCATTTTTGCTCACCTAAAGATCTTTTATTGTTTTTAATGTTCTCCCTATAAGAATAAAAGTGCTTGCTTAGAAAGAGCTCTGTGGTAGCCTATAATTGCAAGCAACACACAGCTCGCAGCCTCTCTAGAGAGAAAACAAAATACAGCTGCAATGTTCCCTCTAATTTTTGACAGCCCGTGTGCGCAAAAAATTTCTTCTGTGCAAATGTTTGTGCTTCTGTGCAAATTTTTGTGTGCGCAGTGTTTCGTTGTGTGCGTGGGGTTTAGGATCTGTGTGCACGCGCACAGCGTAGAGGGAACAGTGTACAGCTAGTGGCCTTTTAGGGGATATCACAGTGTAAATGCAGGGAGCTGTGCAGTCTTAAAGAAGCCCAGTTAGGGTGGAGTGAGACATCGGTCTCTGCCCAAGAGGTAATGTCTGGAAGCCACAAACTTTTAAATGGGTGCCCTCAAGAGAGCACGGAGGAGGAATACAGGGGCAGTTACCCTGAAACTATGATACCCTCTGTGACGGTGTTCCCCATAAAACTTTATGGGGAGATGCTTATAAATATATATATGTAACTAGAATATGTTTTATGCTACATGTGCCATGTAACATATCTCTGTGAAAGTTATGACCTACTGAATTTATTCCTCCTGTTTGTATGCATGTATCATTGTTGTAGTTGAAGTTATGAATATCGGTTGTATTTCTTGAGAAAGGAATGTGCAGGTTAAGTGCCCAATCAAGAAGCACTTAACAGACAATAGAACTTGCAGTCACCAATCCACATCTGAACTTTGCCAGGAATGTGGCTGGTCTGGAACTGAGTTGTGCAGGTGACTGGTCCATGTGACCCCAACTCCATTTGGTAACTGGATGCTACACAGGGAGAGGGTGGGGGGGGTGTCCACCCAGAGGAGAAAATCTATTTAAACCCCGAGGAAACCCCTCCATTTTGTCTTCAGCTGGCTAAAGGAAGAAGCTCTCCACCCCCCAAGGAGACCTGAAAGAGACTGAACAAAGGACAAAGACATTAGGGGGGTGAGTGATTGCTGGACCCAGGCTAGAAGGAAGATAGCCTGTTTACTGGACCTAGTGAGGGGTTTATCTGTACACAGGGTGATTAGACATAGAACTGCGTGTTCTATTTTATTTTATTCAGTAATTCACTTTGTTCTGTCTGTCACTACTTGAAATCACTTAAATCCTATTTTCTATACTTATTAAAATCACTTTTTACTTATTAAGTTTCCTGGAGTTGAGTTGTTACCTGGGGGAAGGCAAACAGCTGTGCATATCTTTCTATCTTTGAAATAGAAGGCGAACTATTTATGAGTTTGCCCTGTATAAGCTTTATACAGGGTAAAACGGATGTATTAAGGGTTTGAACCTCCTTGGAGTTGAGCAGCTGGGTGTCAAAGGCAAGAGCGCTTCCAGGGGCCTTACAGTGGTGAGTGGACTTGGTTCGGACCTGGGTCTGTGTTTGCAGCAGATCAGTGGAATCTGGCTCAAAACAGACAGGATTCGGGAGTCCCAAGCTGGAAAAGGCCTGGAAGCAGGGGCAGAAGTAGCCTTGGCACACCAGGTGGCAGCACCAAGCAGGTCTCTGTGGCCCCAACCCGTCACACCCTCCCTTAGAGTTTCCACAGAGTTAGAAAGCACCTTTAATCTCTATGGATTCCATAGGAGCGGCAATGGAATAGGCTATGTAGGGGGTGGACCTAATGAGTATATCGTTGCATAAATCTGCCACCCTAACCATGCCCCTCCCCAGCCAGCAATGCCCAATATTGGGATAGCACTTGCTGTTGGTCTTAGGAGATGTTGTGGGCATTGCACCACTGCAAACTCCCCAACCCCAGTGGAATTTCTGTCTCTGCCCCCGCCCCCCATGCCAGAATCTGTGCCAGTAGAAGCTAGCAGAGAGCCTGCATGAATTTGGCACACTGCGTGCAAATAATTCTCATTACAAAGCACAACACATATGCTGGCCAAGGCATTATTACAAAAAGAATTAAAGGTTGTTTTTCCAGCAGATTTCCACATGAAAATAAAATAAAAGTAAAATGAAAATGCTTCATCTATTGTACATAAACAGTGGGTGTTTCAACCCTAGTACCTCAGGTCAGGCAGTGGTATGAGTCACTGTTTGTTTGCTTATTTTTAAAAGATCCTAATGTGACTGAATTGCTAGTAAACGTTATTCCGCATTGCAAATCTACCACATTTGACACAAATCAGTTCAAATGGAATTTTATTTTCTTAAGGCCCAGCATTGTATAAGCAGACAAATTAAAGCCCCCCCACCCCACTATTCCTCTTTTGCACAAAGAAATTTGTAGAAAATGAACCTTTTTATAAACTATTTTAAGAAATGTTGTATAACAGTGCCAGAGGCTAGCAAAATAAAATCAAAATTAGAGTATTCCTAAATAAGGGCAACCTGACCATTAACAGGCTCTTTAAGAATAAGGCATGATTATTTCAGCTATTCCAAGTTGTATTTCACCTCCTATGAAATGAACTCCGTTTAAAAACTAGAAATCTTTTTCATCATGTATAAAGACTTCATGTTTATAGGTGATAAGATGGCATTTCTGCAATAACTCCTATTAACAGCCTTCTTGCTAGAACATAATAGTATTAGGATGACACTGGAAGAACTACAACAGTCTCCACCTTCTCCCCATGTCCCAGCTGTTTAGGAAAGTAACATTTTTTAAATCATTAACCTGTTTACACACAACTACAAATTTTAAAAAGCTTACAACCACGTTGAACCCATTTGAACCCTGTATGGGGATTGAATCTTGAAAATAGATTAGTGTAAACCATCTTTTCATTTTAGGGTGGACAACAGGCCTTATTATGCAACTGTTAGTGGATAATCCTCGGTAATCCATATTGGTCCTGTTTCTGGTCCTTATCAATTGATATAATACAGGCAATTTAAAAAAAAACAGAACAGACCGTGGATTGTCCATTAACACCTACCAGTGTTCATCTAAAACATAAGAACAACCATACCGGATCAGACCAAAGGTCCATCTAGCTTAGTATCCTGTCTTCCGACAGTGGCCAATGCCAGGTGCCCCAGAGGGAATGAACAGGTAATCATCAAGTGATCCATTCCCTGTCACTCATTCCCAGCTTCTGGCAAACAGAGACTAGGGATACCATTCCTGCCCATCCTGGCTAATAGCCATTGATGGACCTATCCTCCATGAATTTATCTAGTTCTTTTTTGAACCCTGTTATAGTCCTGGCCTTCACAACATCCTCCGGCAAAGAGTTCCACAGGTTGACTGTGCGTTGTGTGAAGAAATACTTTCTTTTGTTTGTTTTAAACCTGCTGCCTATTAATTTCATTTGGTGACCCCTAGTTCTTGTGTTATGAGAAGGAGTAAGTAAGAATCAGTTACATTTGTTAGAGGGCAAGACTGTATTGTGTACAGAATGGATACTAAGAAAAATTGCCCTGATTAGGATAGTACTCAAAAATTCTAAGATTTACATGAAATTAAGCCAGTACTTTATTACAAATTCTCTAGGGACATATACTACTCTTGATCTGAGCACACAGCACTCAATTCACAGCAGTGAAAGTTCTGCATGTAGTCCGATGGTAAAACATGCCTCCCAAATTCCACGGACTTAATCCAATACAACTGAAGTAGGAAGAAAGAAGACAAGAGTATCTTTAAAACACCTTTCTGACAATGACTCTCTTAGCTATATGCCACCCATGGATTCCCCAGCTGGACCCCCCCATAAGGATAGCTTTTGAGCTACTTTGTACTGTCTGACCAGTGCAAAGCATCCAGAAGTGGGGCCAGGCTTATATTTGACTCCCTTTGGTGCTGTAAGCACTGCAGAAATGTAGTCCATAGTGGCTACAAATAGTGCCTTCATTTTTCATTTGCTTCACCCCCTCCCCCCGCCCTGCCGCACACACACATGCACATACTTCAAGACCTGATTAAGTATGTAAGTTAGATCACTTGCCATTATCTATAATCAAACAGACCATTAATGGTTATTGTGCTGTTATTCATATTGCTTTTTTCTTATTTGTGAGTTTAGTGCTTGTGAGAGGACTAGAGAGCTCTCCCTCTATAAGAATTATAGCAGAAATGGACACAGGTTTTCCACACCAGTTCACCAATGTACCTCAACTCTGATTTGACAATGTGAGAGAGAAGTTATTCTTAATGCCAATTAAGCCTTTCACCTCTATTAAGCAGCCGACAGCTATGTGGACATCTGAGCAGGAGAAACTGTTAGCACAAAGTGATAGAAAACCATTATCTTCTTCAAGTTGTACAGTGGCTTTACCAAAATGACTATCAACCTAGATTTGAACTGAAGACCTAGAGATTAAAGGTGCACTATTACATAGTGCCTGAGCTATCCAATCCTCCACTAGAATTAGTTTTCTAAAATAATTAAAATAACCTTGTCAGGTATCTTATTAATTAGACCTTACAAATGATGTCCCAAAAATACTTCCATACTGCAGGAGGAGGATTGAGTTTCTGCAGCACAACTGCAAGAGACTCAGAGCTAGGAAACTGCTACTATGGTAAGACTGAAGACTTCACTCTGAAAGAAGTTACAAAATAGTGTTGCATGGATCAAGTTCAGAGAGAGACATTTAAAATAAGGAAAGATATGAAAAAAACTGACTTAAGAACATCAAGAATGCAGACAAGAGCAGATAAACAAAGCAACATGTTAAATCTGCAACCCATAGACTTCCTCACCAGACTGCAATCTTACATACCATAGTTACTACAGGGTAAATTAAGGATAGAATGGAACAATTAATATAAATCTTTTTGCCACTCTGCTAAGCTATTTAGGGAGGCTGTACCATAAAATGAAGTCACAACATAAAGAACAGAATGTAAATGAGTACTAAGAATACATATACAGGATATTCATTTATATACTTAGTGGTGTATAAAACTAAAAGAGGCTTTCCAAAGAAATTAAGCCAAATATTCTAGTTTTCCTTAACTCAAACTCCATCATTAGACAAATACCATTGTATAAAGAGAATATGAAAGAATGGATGAAGATTGCAGGAAAAATAGAAGAAATGTGTCCAAATAAAAGCTCCTACTGTTCTTCTCTCAGGCCAACCAACTTCTCCAAAATAAATAAATAAACAAACAAATAAAAACCCAGGAAAAAAGCAGTCAGTGAAAGTTAAATTCTCCAGACTTGGTATCAGTGAAGTTAGGTTATATGAAAGTCACATGACATTTTTTGTTTCAATAAAACAAAAAAAATCAGTTGGTTTTTTTTATTATTGATGTGTGTTCATGTATGAATGGATTTTTTTTTTTAGCAAAATGAATATTATCTATCTGGCACATTCTCGTAATATCCAACCTGCTGATAGACAACTTAATCTAGTGAGCTAATCAGTAGGTTGGGACCCAAGAATGCCAGAATTCTAATTCTAGCTCTACTGACCTTGAGCAATTCACTACTCCTTAAATTATTAAAGGTGAAAAAAAATTAAAAATCCCATTTACTGATGTGTTTTGTTTACCTTGTGCGTCTTAGTTTGGACAATGAAAATCAATGAATTAAGTGCGACAAAGAGTCCTGTAGCACCTTATAGACTAACAGATATATTAGAGCATAAGCTTTCGTGGGCGAAGACCCACTTCCTCAGACGCATGTGGTGGAAATTTCCAGAGGCGGATATAAATATTCAGGCCAGAATCAGGTTTGAGATAACAAGGTTAATGCAATCAGGGAGGATGAGGTCAACTGCTAGCAGCTGATCTAGAGGTGTGAACACCAAGAGAGGAGAAACTGCTTTTGCAGTTGGCTGCCATTCACAGTCTTTGTTTAATCCTGAGCTGATGGTGTTAATTAATTTTCACTTTTGTTTAATGAGTTTTGTTTCCAGCTTCTTAGGATGAAATTTTCCAGCACAAAATCTATGCAGCTTGTAAACCCATAATTGCTATTTTGCAGGTTAATTTATTTAAAACGAATGTTTTTATTTAACTTGTACTGGGCCAAGTTTAAGTTGATAGTGTCTCTATATTGTGTGCACAGTTTTTTGAAAGTATAAAGCACTGTCATTGGTGATTTGATTTTTATAAGTTGCAGTTAAGCAAACACTAACATTCATACCACCTAACAACAACATTCACAGACTCCTCCACTCTACACCTAAGTACCATTTTATTCCAACATACACCTGCAGTGCACGCATCTAATTCCTCAAAAACCAAACAAACCAAAAACACCCCCAAAAAACCACACTCGAACACACAGCCTGAACTCTAACCTTAGCTCAATTAAGATATATTCTCTGCAGACAGACATACAGGTGAAGTGCATAATGTGTCATATGTACATGAAAACATCTGAGGTCAGAGTTAAGGTTTTGCATTTGAGTCTAACTATGATACATTGGATGTGTGTTCTGTCCTAATCCCTCAAATTAACATTAATGGGGAGATTTGAAGCAGTCAGAGCACAGAGCAGCATAGCTTGCCTCTGTTGAGGCAGCTGCTCCATTGGACAAACCTTTTATGGTTTGCTGGAGTGGAGCCACACTCTGGGAGACCTGAGAAAGTCTACTGGACTAGAAGTAGCGTTGGCAAGCTTAGCAAGTGTTAGAGGTTGGGGAGAAGGAGACATGCAGAATGGTAAGGATGGAGAGCAAAACTGGAAGCAGAATGGCAAGTTCCACGTTTGTCATCTTTAGCACAAAGCATGTGTCTGTACCACTTGTTCATGTGATGGGGCTAGGTCAGGGAAGTTAATGGCATCAGTGATGTGGGCCTTGTTGCTCCCCTACTGAGCTCTTCTGTCTAGGATGAACCTCCTGGGAGTCCTCAGAAGGGGGGTCCTGCTCTGACAAGCCTGTGGAATTCCTTGAGACTAGGGGTAGTGCTGCCAAGGGAGAGTTTGGCGACACAACTCGGAGCTCGGGGAGGAGGCATGGATGACAAGAATACAGATGATGGAGTGGGAAGGCATTGTGGCAACTAGAGTACAGGCTGTAACAGTAGATTAGGGAGGGAGATGAGGCCAAGGAAGTAGCCTGGGAGAATAGAAGTGGCCAGCAGATCTGGGCTGTTCAGATTTGTCTTTGCAGACCTAGAGTAGGTATTGATGAACACTAGAAAAACAACTCCCCATCTATTTCACTTTAAAATTTGAATATTGACTTTCCCTGAGCTGTTATGCTAATGTGTGTGAGAAACTTGTACTTTATGGGGACAGTAGTTCTTTAGCTACAGGAGGCTGAAAGATGTCTGAGCAGTGTTTTACACTATGGTTTTGCCCACATAAATGGTTCTATGGTGGACACCTGGGCTAATATAAATAAAGGGCTCCAGCATCTTTTTGCAGGCCATCAACTAGTTGGTCTTATTTGTAACATCAGATAATCACAGGAAAGGCAACTACAGCTTCTATATAACTGCAACAGTGCTGACCATTTAGTGCTCTTTTGAGAGGATACCAGTGCCAATAATCCAACAACAGTTAACTTTCACAGACACAAGCTTTTGCCAAATCTATTTTTCATAATGAGTCACAATGTAATTGCGGGGGGAGAGGAAAGAAGAGACATACCATAAAACACAGCTAATATAGGTCCCAATCCTGCAACCTTTACTGTATTGAGTTGCACTTTCTCACACTGAGGTCAATGGAACTACTTGCATAAATGCTACCTTACTCAGCAAGAATAAGGACTCTAGAACCAGACCCACACATTGCAAGCCAGCAAAGGGAACCTACAGAATCTTGTTTAATAGCTCCGTGACCTTAGTAAATAAAAAGCATGGAATAGGTTAAGGAGCAACTTATGAATGTATATTGCTGTGACTTTTTTCCTTCATAGAGGATCTGCTAACACATTATCTAATAACAAACTGTATGGTTGTATAAACCTGAAAGGCAGAGGTTGGGGGAGGGATATTCCTGTTGTCAGACAAGACTACATTATTTTTATAGAGTCTTTTATGTGTTCTATAGCCACAAAAGTGCTTTTGTTGTTTAACTCCACATAACAAAGAGAGAACTTAAGCTAGCAGCAAAGGAGACATTTTCTTCAGCTAAGATCAGATACAAAATAGAGATATCACTAGGGGACATTACTAACTAGATGCATGTGGGATTGCAAATTTGTATTGATTTTCCTAAAATGCAAGATGTGATCAGATCTGAGGTTTTGGTTTCAGCTTCCTCCATCTCTAAAAAGCGTATAATTTCTTTTTTGGAAAAGAGGAAAGAAGAGAGATACCTGGCTGTGTTTCCCCCTGCCCCCAAAACCCACCAAAACAAGCACTTAGGGATGTGGTTTTCAGCCTTTTTTCATTTGCAGACCCCAACAAACTTTGAAATGGAAATCAGCCTGCGGACCCCCATGGGTTCCCGCACCACAGCTTGAAAACCACCGATTTAGGGAATTAGCCAAAGCCCACTGAAGTCAAGGGCAAACTTTTCATTGACCTACATGGCTCTGGATCGGGCCCTCTGGACCAAGTGGGCAGCAAGTCCTGAGCAGTAGCCAAAAAGGCGTAAACTGCAACTAGCAGCAAAAGAAGGGTTTCATATTGTGCCGCTGCACCGGCACTATAAAAACAAGGGCCTCTAAAGTGCGGAGGAGCTGGTGTCCCAGCCTTTGACCCGAACAAAAGTGCCCCAAGCCCTTTCCGGGGGGTCATCTCAGAAACTGGCTGGGAATCAGCCAGCAAATATTCCGGGGCTGGCCGGAGCAAAGCGCCCTTCGGGGCCACATTCTGGGAGCTGGGCGCTGAAGTCTGGCACCTGCCCTGCACTAAACCCGGGGCAGCGCTTAGCTGCCCGCCTGCCGCGGCCAGTCCCCGCGCGCTCTCACCTGCTCTGCCCCTGGTCCGTGTAGCGGGTGAGGAAGAGCCCGTCCAGATCCTCGTTCAGGGGCCCCCTGAAGCTGAGCTGCAGCACGTAGCGCTCGCCGGCCCGCAGGCTCCGCCGCAGCTCCAGCACCGCGTACTCCTGCCGCTCCGCCAGCCACAGCTCCGCCACCTCGATGCTGCTGCCGCCGCCCGGCCCCTCGGGCAGGGGCCCCCGCACGGCCGCCCCCCACAGCTCCAGCTCGGAGCTGTGCAGCAGGACGGTGGCCGTGTCCTGGGCGCAGCGCACCGTGATGTTCACCTGGCCGGAGAAGACAAAGGGGCCGGGCTGGCCGGGGCTCACGCGGGGCCAGAGCCGCAGCTCGTAGTGGAGGGGCAGCAGAGCGCGGGGCAGGCGGGGGTTGTCCCAGACCCCCGGCGGGCGCGTGCTGCCGGGACTGGGGCTGGGGGGGCAGCAGCCGGCGCCCTCCTCCTCCGGGCCGGCTGGGGGCGAGGGGGGAGCCGCTGCCGCCCGCAGCGCCTCCACCTCCCGCAGGCTGCGCCCGTACAGAGCCGCCAGCACGACCAGGGCCAGCAGCAGCGCGGCCAGCAGCAGCGCGAGCAGGGCGGCGGGCTTCCTGCCCAGGTAGAAGCCGGAGGCGGCCTTGGGTCCCATGGCAGCGGGCGCCGGGAGCACAGCACTGCCTGAGGGCGCCCCGTTACTCTCCGAGCGAGGCAGCGAGTGCGGCTGCACCCTGCGCGCAACGAACAAATACCCTGGGAGCGCGGGTGGAGGTGGAGCCCCTCCAGCGAGGGGCAAGGCAGGAGGAAGGGGAGAGGTGCCCACGCTGGAGGGGCTCCACCTCCACCCGCGCTCCCAGGGTATTTGTTCGTTGCGCGCAGGGTGCAGCCGCACTCTGGAGGTGGGAAACGGTAAGAGGCGGATCCACTTGGATCCTGCCCATCTTTGGCCCCCAAAGTGTATCATCCAAAACTGAGAACGAATCTAGACGCTCCTAGCACACACACACACACACACGGTTCCTGATGCATCTCAGCACAATAGTGGGCGAGGGTGAGTCAGACACATTTTTGCCCCCGATTCCTCAAATTCTAATGCCTAAATAGAGAACAAGTCTAGCCCCTCCTACAACACCAAAAAATACTTGATCCTGGCACATTCTTGCATGTCAGCACCACACAAACCTAGATCCACTACCTGGATCTGGCCATACCCAGTCAATTTTTGGCCCTCACCCTTGAAAATCTATGGCATGAACAGAGAACAAGTGTAGCTGCCCCTAATGCACCAAAATAAATAAATAACTCCAGACCCAGATTCATCTCAGCCTATGAACCTAGATCTGACATCTGGATTTAGCTGAACATTCTTACTTTTCTTTCGGGTTGCGTTAAACCCAGTAGCGTAGCGAGGGGGGAGCAGAGGGGGTGGCCGCTCCCCCTGTGAAGAGAAGCGGCGCTAAGGCACCGCCCGAGCCCAGCTGCGGGAGCCGGGCTCGGGGGCGCTTTAAAGGGCCAGCGGCTCCCCGCAGCGGCAGGAGCCGCCGGCCTTTTAAAGCGCGCCCCCCTCCGCGCCCCGCTGCGGAAATTCTCTGTGGTTTTTGTAAGGAGTTAGTTTACTTCGTAGTACCCTTGTAGTTGTTAGTTAAGTGGTTAGTTGCTGTTTTAGTGATTATCAGATAAAATGCCTACCCAGGGTTTAGCCACTTTTGTGTGGAATGGTTATCCTGAATTGTGACTCTCACACTTGGTGTTTGTTATGTTCAGGAGGGGAGCACATTAAAGAAAAGTGCTCCATTTGCTGTTTCTTCAAGAAGAGGCCAGAGGTTGCCAGGGACTGGAAGGAATATCTGAAGGGAGTCATGGAACAAGCTACGAGGCTGGCTTCAGCTCTGGGACCTTTTTCTGACTGCCCTGCCCCTCAGATTTCAGAGCTGGTATGGAATTTTGACAGACTGCCAAGTTTGGACTCTTCTCCATGCAGAAGATGAGAATATTCTCATTCCTCTGGCCCCCTAAGGAAGAGAACTCAAGTCTAATCAGAGCCACTCCAGGACTCAAAGAGATTCTTCATCTTCAGTGAGGAGTGTGGGATGAGCAGCATCTTCTCAGGTACCCATGATAGGACAGGGCCATCTACCTACTACCCAGTACCCAAACAGGATCAGAGCAACACCATACTGTTAACTTTAGCACCATCTATCAGATGTCCATTGAGTCAGGTACCAACATCTGTTTCTGCACTGATGGTATCAACCCCAGTGGCATATCAGGCAGCAGCTGATCTACTCTGCCTTTCCATTCCCAACTCTCCTTTCCTCAGAGTCCTCACTTGTGGCCACACTTCTGGTGGTACCAGCACAGTCCAGATTGGTAGCTTCAAATTAAGAGCAGTTGCCTTCTGTAATAGCTATGAGAATAGCTGCCAGAGAGGTGACTCTGGTTCTACTGTCGGCATAATGACATCCTTCCCTTGGTACCAATACTACATTTGGCACAAGTAGTCAGGCAAATCCTGACATCTGCACTGCAAGATCAACCTTGGCCCCAGTACTGACCTCAGCTCTGGTACTGATACCCTTTCTGCTCCTGAATGTTAGTGCAGCTTCTATTTCCCAACTGCAGTAACTATTGCACCATCTGTAGTGCAGATGCAGTTTGATCACTGGAGGTCTGGGAGCCCCAACAGGTTTTGCCACTCCATTGCCTGCAGACTATTAGAGGGGCTCATCATACTCAAGCTCAGAGTCATAGTTTTCCTCCGTCTCCTTCCAGGTGCTGGTCTCAGAAGTCCCCCAAATCTCCTATAGAAGACCATCGTCAGTACCAAAACCACTCTAGGGACAGGAGTACTTAGGCCAATGCTTATTGGCTCCTGTGCCATACTCATTTCCACATTGGCCTCCTTGGAATCTGTGGGATAGCTGCATTCTTCAACATCTCAGTCATCTACTCATTCCTGACCAAGATCACCATACCTTCAGTTATTTCACCTCCTGCCCCACTTGCTCTGGAGATACAAACTGATATTGCTCCTACTCACTCTCTGACACAGCAGCAGGAACAAGGCTTTCTTCAGGAAGGTGTTCTTGCTCTGTCGCCTTTGTTGTCTTTTTCACAGGATGATTCCACCATCCCAGGCTCATCTTCTCCAGTTCTGGAAGATGTTAAATCTTACCAGGACCTTCTAAGGAGGACAGCTGCAGCCTTGGTCATTCAAGCTGAGTTTATCCAAGAGAATGCCCATAAATTAGTGGACATTCTTCAACCTCCCTATTGGATACCCCTCCATATAAATGACATGTGTTTGGACCTGCAAAGTCCTTGTAGCACATGTAGCACTTCTTTGTCTCTATTCCAAAATGTACCAACAAGTGATACTATGTCCCCAGGCAAGGGTTTGAATGTTTCTACACTCATCCAGCCCCAACTCTCTTTTGGTAATTGTTGCTAATGAGAACGGAGAGATATAAGTCGACACCTAAAGAAAGAGTCCAAGAGATTGGATTTTATGGGGGAGAAAAATGTATTCTCCATCATTACATATGTGTATTGCTAATCAGCAGGCACTTTTACTAAGTGTGACTTTGTGAATTGGAACATCAACTACATTTATAGATAAATTCTTCAAGATGCCAGGGAAGAATTTAATGGTTTCCTCGCTGAGGGTCATCTAGTGTAGTGATTCTCAACCTTTCCAGACTACTGTATCATTCTAGTGGCTAAGATATCACGGAAAACAGTATTCAGTGCAGTGGACACCTCCTCCAGGATTATGGCTTTAGCTGTAACAATCAGAAGAGTGTCTTGGTTGCTGAACTCTGGGATTGCTCCTGATGTTCAGACTACAGAAGACCTCCCTCTTCGTGGTCAGTTCTTGGGGGTTTTTTTGAGAAAACTAATCAGATGCTGCATTCTTTTAGAGACTCTAGGGCCACTTTAAAGTCACTGGAGGTTTATACCCCAGCATAAGATATCGTTATGGTATCATTATGGAGGTCAGCAACAACAGAAATTCTGCCAATACTCCCAGCAGTATTTTAGACAGCTAATTTGGTCCACTAGGCAGAAAATCTTCTCCAGAAGGAGACAAAAGTCACACCTCCACCAGCTTTGGGAAGCAGCAAATTTGACTCTCCTTTAGAGGTCAGCATGCCAGTTGTCAACAGCCAGACCATTTCTCCTCTGAGGACAAGCTGTCCCACGTCTACAGGATTTGGGAAATTATAACCATGGACAAATGGGTCCTAAGCACTGTGGGATTGGGTTATGCCATCCAATTCCTGTCCATCCCTTCTCCTTACCCTCTCACCCAATCTCTTTGCAGGGACCCCTTTCACAAGGCACTTCAGCAGAGCCAGACGTGTTTTGGAAGTCACGGAAGAAGTTCCCCTTCAGGACTGGGGAAAGGGATTCTATTCTTGTTATTTCTTGATCCCAACTCTAAGAGAGGAGTGGAACCTATTCTTGACCTCCAAGTTCTCAAGAAGTACATCAACTATGAGATTCAACACAGTAATCCTACCTACAATTCTCCCCACATTGGACTACAATGACTGATTTGCTGCCCTCAATCTTCATAATTCCTGTGTTCATGTAGCAATTTTCCCAAGTCACACAAGGTTTCTGAGATTTGTAGTGGCATGTCAACATCATTAATACACAGAACAGCCCCATGTGTATCTACCAAATATATGATTGTATTGGCAGCCTCTCTCAAGAAAAGGGAAATTCATGTCTTTTCTTACCTGAATGATTGACTAGTGAGGGGCAAGTCTGAAGTTCAGGTCCTCTGCCACATTCAGTTTACATTAGATCTCTGATCGACTGGGCCTAATTTTGAACAAGGAAAAGTCAACATTAATTCCAACACAAAAAAGTTGAGTTCATTGGGGCCCCTGCTAGACTCTGAGTTTGAGGGCTTTTCTGCCAAAAGAATGATTTCAAAGACTTTGCACTAATGTCTCTGCCTTTAGTCTAACAGCCTTTAACCATGATCTGTATATATCTGAAGTTATTAGGTCATATGGCCACATGCACTTACATAGTCCAGCATGCGAGACTTCACCTTCTCAATCTTCAAAGTTTTAATATATAATATATGGAGATATGCCTATCTCATAGAACTGGAAGGACCTTGAAGGTCATCAAGTCCAGTCCCCTGCCTTCACTAGCAGGACCAAGTACTGTCCCCTAACAGATTTTTGCCCCAGATACCTAAATGGCTTGAACTCACAACTGTGGGTTTAGCAGGCCAATGCTCAAACCACTGAGACCAACTTGGGGGAGGGATAGCTATCTCCTTAATTGTCAGTTGTTGGACACCCTACTATGAATGCCATCAGCAATCCTGGCCTCTCTACAAAGGTTGGCGTTTCAAAACAATGTTTGTGAGGGTGTGCCCTTCATCCATTCTTCGCCCACCAGGATTACTTGTACTCCCCAACCTATTGTGGAAGGATTGGTATCTACAGACCCTGGAAGTTCAGGTCATGTGGCTAGAACAGAAAGCTTACTTCACACCAACATGCTGGAACATCAACTCCGAGCAATTTACAATGTGTGCAGGGCCTTTTGGACTCAAATCAAAGGTACCACTGTCCACATACTTGCTGAAAATACCATCACATTTATGTGAACATGCAAGGAGTGGCCTACTCCAACCAACTCTGTCAGGAAGCAACAAATTTGTGGCTTTTCTTTATCAAGGAAGGCATTATTCCAGCAGCCAATGACTTAGATTTACCCATTGTTTAGAATCACTTGGCTTCTCATAGGCATTTCTCCCAGAACCATGAGTAGTCTCTGAAGAGCAACATCCAGGGATCCATCTTCAGAGAATGGGGCATTCCATCAGTTGACTTGTTTGCAATGAAAGACAACAGGAAGTGCTATCAGTTTTGCTCTCAAGCAGGTCTCTATCCAGGCTCTTAAACTGATGCCTTCCATCTGAACTGGGGGATCGGCCTCAATGTATACCTTCCTCCACCCCCAATTCCACTCCTCCCTCAGGTTATTCTCAAACTGAAGCTAGATCATGCTGAACTGATACTTAATGCACCAGTCAAGACAATTTTGATTTTCCAGTCTTCACAGTCTGTCTGTCCAACCCCTCAGATGACTTCCTCTTCTTCCCAAGCTACTGATACAGCACCACAATCAGATATTGTATCCAGTACTGAGCGGCCTACACTTCACAGCATGGATACTGCATGGTTAGATGAGGAGGAAGGGCAATGTTCAGCGGCAGTTCAGCATGTCCTACTTAGTAGTAGAAAACCATCTACTAATTTGGCCAAGTGGAAATATTTTTCAGTTTGGTTAATGGCTCAGGGAATTCAGCCAAGACTTGCCTGCATTCAGGTCATTTTGGATTACCTGTTATATCTGAAATCCTCAGGTCTCACTTTGAACTTGTTGAGGGTTTTTTAGCCATGATCTCAGCATTCCACCCTCCAATCCATAGGTTGTCAATTTTTGCCAACTCAATGGTAGTCAGATTTTTTGAAGGTGTGGTCCATTTCTTTTCACCCGTGAAAGAAACTGCTCCATTGTCAGGGTGGATAAAAATCAATGATTTTTTAAAAAAATGGATTTTTTAATTTAAATTGGATTTTTTTGATAAAATATATTTTGAGGAAAAAAACCTATCTAAAAATAGTTTTAATTAAGAAACATTATAGCTCAAAGATTACTCACCATGGAATAGGGATTATAAATTCTAATTCTATAGTATGAGACAATATATTCATGTAATGTTTAAGAAAAGTTTTGTAAATGAGTTCCAATAGTTCATGGATTAGGAACCCAATTTTAAGGAGTTCCAGGGTCTTCTGTATAGATTATTTAGGTTAATCTTTCTATCTACCCAATGGGACTCAGTCCTCAGTCTAGAAGATACCATCAGAGATGTTTAGTGTTGCAGTTCTCAAACTGTGGATTTGTCTCTCCAGAGATAACATGGTTTCAGAGGGGTAGCCATGTTAGTCTGTATAAACAAAAACAACGAGGAGTCCTTGTGGCACCTTAGAGACTAACAAATGTAGATGCATCTGATGAAATGGGTTGTAGCCCACGAAAGCTTATGCCCAGATAAATATGTTAGTCTCAGAGATAACATGCTTGTTAACCACAAAAATGTTTTAAATAAATTATGTAGAGAGGTGAGAAATAACAGACCTCAACCCTATTGTACCTGTACAAATTTGTGTACACAGAGTCAATCCCTTACCTCTCTCTAAAAGTGCAAAGTTTCAAAAAGTTCAATGAACAGAAGATTGTTGGGGGCGGAATAGATCTGGACAAGGAGAAGAAGTCTAGAGATAAATATGAGAAGGGAGGAACAGGCAGTAAAAACAAAAGTGAAACTGTTTGAGCAGCATATTCCAGAAGTCTTGAGATCTTTTTGAGTGTAGCCTTCATTGATTTGAGATCTACCATTCTCTACCTCATAGGGCGCCCCCAGCCCCACCCTAACTCCACCCCCGGCCCTGCCCCCATTCCACCCCTTCCCCAAATCCCCGCCCCCGCCTCCTCCCGGGCGCACTGCATTCCCCCCCCCCCCCCCGCCAGGATTGCAAGCCTGGGAGGGAGGGGGGAGAAGCAGCCGAGCACCCACTGGCAGCTCCCCCACGCCCAGCTAACCTCCACCTCCCGAGGCACCCCCGCAGCCAAGCCACTTTTCCTGAGCTCACAGGCTTGCTGCGCTCCAGCTGATCAGCGGCGGCAAGCCTGGGAGGGAAGGGCGGAAAGAGCAGCGGCGGTGCCTCGGGGGAGGGGTATGAGGAGGAGGTGGAGCCGGGCCCTCCGCCTCCTCCCCATACCCCTCCCCCGAGGTGCTGCCAGCCCCGGAGCACCCACGGAGTCGGCACCTATGCTCTGCCTAGAAGGGAAAACCTATAATGGCAGTTTGGGACCCAGTTTGGGAATAAGAACCATTCAAGAAATGTGTGTTTGCTGATGATGTTTTAAAGAAAGTAACACCAGTGAACTGGTGGAAGTCACTTAAGCACTTGGATTCAGAGACAGTTGAAGTGATAATCTCACTTTTAACAGCAGTAGCTTCTTCTGCCGGTGTAGAATGAATATTTTTTTCCTTTGGACTAATTCATTCCAAATTGAGAAATTGTTTGGGACCCGAAAAAGCAGGAAAGCTTGTTTTTCTTTTCCAGATTATGAACAAACAGGAAAATGAAGGTGAAGACAATTGAGTTCGCTGCAGAAGCCAATATTTTAAGTTTCTCATGTTGACCTGGCTGACAGTCTATTTCATTTTTGTTTTGTTTTTTTAAATATTTCATTTAACTATTTTAGTTAAAAACAATTTTAAGAAAAACAAACCTGATTTTAAAAAAACTTGACTGTTTAATTAAATCCCAAAATTCATATGCTTGTTTTGTTAAAATATTATATCTTTGCTGTTGAAGAAAAGAATCCAGAATACATAACATTGTTTTAATTAAATAAAACAATTTAAATGTCTATCTAGTGATGTTCTCCTCCTAATACAGCATGGCAAGAAAATATTAATGATTAACTTGTTGAATTGGAGATAGTTCACCTCCCAATGACTTCAAAAATATCTGCTTCAATTACCTTTGGTAAATGAAATAACCAAACAATCATTCTTTTTTTGATATAGCTGTAAAACTAATCTGAAAAGTTTTCAAAATATATCGCTTTAAAAATGTATAGTGTGTACCTTCTAAAAATGAAACCAACATCTATCTGAGTTGTGAAGAATATGTATTAAGGTTATAACAACCAACAAGAATGCACTTTATGTAGAAATCCATGATTAAATCGAGTCTTCCTGACTACTGATTTAAATCAATTTAATTTAAATCAAATCCACCCTGTCCATTGTGGGACCTTAGCACTGTATTGCCCACCCATATGGGACCTCTCTTTGATCCCCCTAGTAACTTGATCTCTGTCCCTCCTTTGCCAAATTACAGCTTTTTTGATTGCCATAACATCTGCAAGGAGAGTAAGTGAACTGCAGGCCCTAATGGCAGGGCCTCCATATGTGCAGGTTTTCAAAGACAAAGTGGCCCTAAGGCCACATCCAAAATATTTGTCTAAGCTGAGTTCACGGTTTCACCTTAACCAAACAATATACTTACCTGTATTCTTTCCTAAGTCGCACACAAATGCAAATGAACAGTATCTTCATATGTTGGATGTGAGATGATGCTTGGCATTTTGGAGAAAATTAAACCATTTTGGTCATCGCCTTAAGTATTGGTCTCATATGCGGATCAGATGAACGATCAGGCAGTCTCCACACAAATGATTTCCAGATGGATCACTTCCTGCATTACAACAGCATATGGGTAGCTCATACCACATCGCCACGGAAACTTGTTGCTCATTCGATGAAGGCCCAAGTGGCTTCAAATCACATTCCTCAGTGATGTTTCTATATTGGACATTTGCAGGGCTTCTGACAGGTCTTCAGTGCATACTTTTACCAAACATGCTATTATGACCACGTCTGGATCAGATGTAAACTTTGGAAAGGCAGTTCTGCAGATGTTCTTTAAGTAGACTCTGCATCCTACCTCCTTCTGTTACTGCTTGTGAGTCACCTGAGTGAAATACACACCTGCAACCACTCAAAGAAGGGGAAAAAATTACTTACCTGTACTGTACCTGTTGTACTTTGAGATGTGGGTGCAGATGTATTCCATAACCCACACTCTGTCTCTTCCGCATCAGAGTCCCCACTCATGCTTTCTCGTACAAAGGCATTGAGGGGAAGGTCAGGACGGCACTGACCTTAAACACCCTAGGGAGGGGCCATTAGGAGGTGCTGCCTGATAGGTACTTTTAAGCAAAGTTCTCTGGCTTCAATATGCTGGGCGCATGCACACGTGAATGGAATATATGTCTGCACCCATATCTTGAAGAGCAGCAGTTACAGTACAGGTAAGTAACCATTTTTGTATACATTATTTGTAAATAAACAAGATTACATCAAAGAAATACTTGGACTCCATCATCAATTTCCCCTTAGGAACTGAAACAACCTGCAGGACTCTGAATTTTAACGAACTGCTCAGATCGAAAAAAGATAACACTCTTTTGCTTGGACTGTGTAATCCCCATGCAAAGGGGTGAGGAAATGGATACGTTTCTCCCCCACTTGAGACTTTAAAAACTACTTTTCCTGGGAAAATTATATCATGGAGTAATTCACTGGAGGAAACCACAAACCCTTTTGAATGCATCTTTTTGTTGTTCACCTGAGAGGAAAACTAATGGGACTTTAATATTTTATTTCCAAAGTCTCTGGAAACACTTCTCAGATCTACTCCAGCTGTAAAACAGATAACTCAAAACAGGGATCCCAAAAGGCATTTAGATGTACCGATACATCTACAAGCATTGTAGAAAGTTTCACACTAATACGCTCACTTCTCAGTATTCCTTAGCTTTGAATCAAAATACAGGCAAAAGGGTGTGTCACGTGCAAAGAGATCAAAGAGTTGAAGTCCAGAAATTTTTTTAAAAATGAATTTGGGTTAGGAAGGCTAAATATCCATGTGCTAATCCAACTTCTATTTAAGGGGAAATTATGGCAAGTCACTATTGAGACAATTATACTGCAGAAGCAAGATTAGTCTAGTATTTTGGGGCCAGTTTTTTAAGTAAAGAATGTGCAAAGTGTACGTGTCTTGGGCAGCTGCATTTCCAGCAAGCCAAAAAAAAATCAGATGAGGGAATCATAAATAAAAGCCATTATATAGGAAAATTAGTGCAGTGTGGTGCACAAATGAAACAACAAATGGCTTTTTTAAAAAAATAATTGCACTGGATTAAGCACAGCTAGTAGTAAGAACCTGAACTGATTTCAAAAGGCTGATGTGTGATACATGTGCTGTAATGTACTCTTTTGTAGCTGTTTGAAAAGTACTGTCCAGATACTGCAGGAACACAGGACTGAAGAAAACATTAGTGTCCTTCCTGGTGGTTCAATAAGTTCTCCAGCAATCCTCCCACTGTCACAGGAGAATTTCAGTGTTTTTCAGTTTTTACACTTGTTTCCCCTCAGACTGTGCTAAACAGTAAAGGAAACTTTTGTTTGTGAGATCAGAGAACAACTAGCCAGTATTAACTTTAATGCAATAACAATGATTGCAAGGATTCAAATCTTTTCATGCTGTATTTTTTGGCATCACTTCTATAGATTTACCACAAGTCACAGGAGAGCTCATTCTTCTGTTTTTGTAGGATTCTGCATTTTTGTGCAACAAAAACAATATAAGGGAAGGACACAAATCTATATGAATTATTATCATGAAGTGGTATGTTTATAAAAATAATGACAAGCTTGCAGAAGTTAATGAAATTAATATTACAAAGCATTAGGAAGAGAGAGATTCTTTCTCTGTTTAGCTGATTTTATCAAAGATCCAGTTGAGCGTTAAAAGAAAAGATTTTTTCAGAGAAGTAAAACAGCAACAAGAGACTAAATAATAATAATTAATAAAATGAATATACCTTCGCCAATCTTAAGAGCAGAGAAAAATTCACTTGTTACAAATTTACAGTATATTATTTTCAAAGTGGAATTGACTATTACAGTCAAGAAAAACCTACATATTTATCAAAGAGGTAGCCGTGTTAGTCTGGATCTGTAGAAGCAACAAAGAGTCCTATGGCACCTTATAGACTAACAGACTTATTGGAGCATAAGCTTTCATGGGTGAATATTTATGAAGCTTGAGAAAAGGATACTAATTCTTGAATCTGACATTGAAAAAATAAGGAGCAGGGTTATGTAAAATAGTACTCACTTAGAGAAACCCAAATTAAATCTTTAGGGCCTGATCCTGCAGACACTTTAAAATGTGCATAACATTATTCATGTGGGTAATCCCATTAAAGACACGGTAGAGTTAAGCATATGTTTAAATGTTTTGAGGGATTGGGGCCAAAATGTTAATAAGATTGTTGGACTGAGCCTCTGGCACCTTCTATTGGTGCTGGGGTCTTGTTCAAAGTTCCACAGATCATAGTCTCAACCCTCTCTTAAATCATTATAAGATCTGCATTCTCATAGTAGCAGCCAAAAAACATAGTACCCAAGAAGTGGAAGTGTCCAAAACTCCCAATCACTGAAGATTGAAAACTGCATATAGAGAAGGTACTACACAACTAACTTTCTAATTGCCTGAACAACAACTTTTATAAGGCCATCTGATCAGCCTTTTATACTTGGGCACAAAAAAAGCTCTCTCCCCAGATCAAATTTCAATATCCAGTTTCTTCCACATCTTTTAGCAGAGTCTCACAAAAATGTAAAAATTGTGCTTTTGGCTGTAGCCGTGTCGTACATGCTGTATAGTTTTTAAATACTGGCCTGATTTCATTAATTAATAGCTTCCCCTGAATAACATCACCAGTAAGTTATACCCTTTAGTTAGCAAAAACACTAGTGCTGTATACCTAACAGGTAATGATCAAGTGATCTCTCTCCTGCCATCCATTACCACCCTCTGACAAACAGAGGCTAGGGACACTATTCCTTACCCATCCTAGCTAATAGCCATTAATGGACTTAACCTCCATGAATTTATCTAGTTCTCTTTTAAACCCTGTTATAGTCCTAGCCTTCACAACCTCGTCAGGCAAGGAGTTCCATAGGTTGACATACCCTAAGTGACGTGAGAGCCTAAGTACTATTTTCAAACATCACTTAAGCCCAGATTTTTAAAAGATATTTAGATGTTCCTGCACTTAGTATTTCAATGCCTAACTGATTTAGGTGCCTTAGTCTCACTTTCAAAAGGAATTTAGACACTTGGGAGCCTAAATGACACCAGCTGTCAATGGGATTTTGTCTTCCAAGTGCCTAAATACCTTTTGAAAGTGAGACTGGCTCCTAAATCAGTTAGGCATTACAATACTGAGTACAGCAAGGCCTAATTACCTTTACAAATTTGATGCCCTAAGGCTCTAGGAAAAGAAGCCAGTTAGAATCTTGCCATAAGAAATAAGTATTTGTTCAGGGCTGATTTCCCTGTTACCTGCATAAAGGGCTCCCGCCATCTCCAGCCAACTTCACAGTTGTAATGGAGTCAGGAAAGTGGTCTTTGTCGCCTCAGTGCAAAATACACTTAGATTCCATGAACAGGCCTGCTGACGGGAAGGGCAATTGCCCACGGGCCTGGGTGATTTAAAAGGGCCCGGGGGCCCACAGCCACCACCACTGCTGTGGTAGCCGGGACTCCTGGGCCCTTTTAAATTGCCCGGGTGGGCCACAAGGCTCCTAGGTGTGCGCGGGATGGTACCGGTGGCGGTGAAGGCAGCCGGGTAGGCTTGTGGAAGCCCTGGCTGTGCCGGAAGAGCGCCCATTGACTGTTCTCCCCTGGGGCCCAGAATTGCTCTTGGCGGGTCTGTCCATGAATTCTCTATCAGCCATAGCACATCAAATGCCATACAGTGACTACATTGGGCCATTTCAATCCTGATGTATAACTCTACTCAATTAGTTAGACCAGGGAGGAATTTGTCTCCTCTAGTTTTATCTCTTTTTGAAGAAGGCCACTTTTTTTGGATGGCATGAAATGTTTACTAGAGCCTTGGCTCACATTGCTCACTTTGTCCATGGACAGCTGTTTCAGCAGAACATAATTAATGACAGCTGCAGAGTGTGTGCACAAAACAGCCCAAAATAATACAGACTTCTTTAGCTGATAATGTTTTTAACATCTGTCCCATTATCTTGTAAATCAAGATGGATTCTATTTTTGACAATATGCCAAGTAGTCCAGAGTGATTTTTAAAAGGAATGGAAATTAAGTAGGCCTGATGGAATTCAGTTTTCATTTTTTTTATAACCTCAATGGATAAGATTTATTTTTAAGCTTTTTTAAATCATTAATATAAATTTTCACAGGTGACATATGGGCAGTGCCAGTCAATTATCAGACACTTATTTAGTGACAGTAAGACACTGTGTTTTTAACAGTTAAAGCCTTAAATGTTAAAACACAAATAAACAACATCATGTCAAAATATATAAAGTAAATATCTTTAAATCAAATTAATTCTCAAGCAGCATTTTTCTTATTTTGCCTATATGTACATTTTGATTATCAACGGAAATATTTGTTGGTTTGTGTGTGTACAGTGAAACTGATATTGACTGACATTTACCTGTCAAAATCTAATCCTCCCAAACCTAAAATTAAGGCATCTATGTCCTCATCATGGAAGGCCTTGCAATGCAGAACTGATTTTCTATTAAAATCATCATAAATCACACAGACTAAGCAATGCCTGAGTGATGTGAGTTGGGATCCATGTTGGCAGTGAATTAAATGAAAAGTGATGATTTAAGTGTCTCTAAAGCTCACAGGTGGACACCCCCCCCCCACCCCGAGATTTCTGGTATCATTTTGCAAGATAAGCTGCCAGGAGAGTTCACAGCAATGTTATAAAACTTTTAGCAATCAGACAAGCCATTTGTGTTTCACTACAGATGATGGCTGTATATCACCTGTGATCAAATTGGCCAGAGCTTTGTGTTTTACACACTCTAGAGAGTCCTCTTTCTGGGGCCTCTTCCTGGCAGAACATTCAGCCATAGTTTACTGGAAACATGTTGATGCTTGGGGCTGATCTGCAAATGGATTAACACAGGTCTCTGATTGAGCCCTTTTGTGTGTCAGTCTCGGGACTGGGGTTGTTTTACTTGGACATATTTTATCATTGTCATAGTATAGCTAGCGGGAGCACTCTCTCTACTTATTCATGTTCTGTACTTACCATTGCCAGGATTCAGCTCAAACATTAATGAATTCCCAAGGAAGGCTCCTTCTCCTCCCCCCCCCCCCCCCCCATTCTGACACAAAAAGAGACAAGGAGGAGGATTCCTGCCAAATCTTGCATGACTGGCTAATTTTGGACACTGGCTGGCCAGTCCCTGCACTTGGTAACATGCCTCATGGCAAAAGATAAATAAATAAAAAGCTACGGTGTGCTATAGAAGTCATGATATGAATTCATATACCTTTAACATCACCGTGTAAAAATAACCCCAAACACCACATGTACACACACAACCTCACACCCATCCCTCTCTCTTCCCTACTGCTGCAGGTGCAGAGTAGTTGGGGTTTCTTTTAGGCAGGATTGGGGGTAAGAGGGATCCTTAGAAATTAGACTAAGGGTAGGTTAAAATTCTTGCCCAGAACTAGTGTGCAAGCAGCATAAAGAGCCAGGTTGTTGAGAGTGAACAGGAGAACCAACCTTTGGTGCAGATAGGGCTCCAAATTAACAAAAACTATGGATAAGTCTCAGAGCAACTCTCAATCTAGTAAAAACAAACCTCTGAGGACCTGCCTGTGTTTTGAAAACAATAGTTATATGCCTGAATATCATGCAAGATTGGTGATTACTCAGTACTGTAGTGCATTCTGGGTCCGCTCAGCCTCCAGTGCAGTGAAAGGGACAGTGGAATGGCAGTAGCAGGACACAGAAAAATCTTACTACCCTTTCTGCTTCCGAACAAGGACTGGGATAAGCAAGCTGCATAACCTCCTGAAGAAAATAACTTGGGTTTGAACAGGAAGTGAGCCTACTGGCCATTCCCCTAAACAGACAGCAGGGGAAACTGACCAGGATGTTCTATTTGGGAGGAAGGAGCAGGCCAGTGGCTGCCCCCATGAAGATCCATGAGAAGGAGAGTGCCAGCTAGTCACAGAAGCGAGGTAAAGTGGCAGGAGGCCACTAGGCTTACCCCTCAGAAGACAGCTAATGCTGTGAGTTTATGCAACTGATAGTTTCTCACAGATCAGGCTCCCAAAATACAGCAGCAGTACACATTGGACAGGGAGAAAGTTAGGCTGGGGAAGGGGAAATTAGAATGAGTTTATCAGTCTTATAATGATGAACTGAAGCTTGCAGGATCAGATCATCAATTCTATATGGGGAGTAAGAGGAATCCCAAGTTCTTCAACACCCTACATGTGTGATTGAAGCAGAACTGGCCTCAGGAGGGTGAGAAAAGGTGCCCATCCTGTGAGACACTAATGAAAGGATTTCTGGTTTAGCCATGTTCAGCTTGAGGAGGTTTGGGCATATCCAGACCCACATTATTTATCAACCGCTAAGACAAAAATGATGTCAGCAGAGGATCGTAATAGCCGCTTCCCTCCCATTCCCATCCTGCACTAGGATTAGCAGCTCCAATAGCTGTGCAGCAGAACAGGGATGCCTATCAGGCAGAGAAATCCTGAAGCAAACAACACACTCATACACTAAAAGGAAAAAGTGTACATGCTGGGAGACAGTTCAAAGCTCCATGCTCTGTGGTAGTACAGTTGGGGATGGGAAATGCCACTGTTCTTATTCTTGTGGTCATTCCAGAGTGGACCAGACAGGTCCTGTGGTTTTCTCCTCCACACTTCTCTGCAATATCTAGCTATAGAATGGATCTTCCTAGGGAAACAATGCTTGGTACAGGGATGCGACTCAGAGATTATACTAAATCCCAGCCAGGTTCCATTTGGAGGTAGAGGAGTTTTCCACAAATGAAGAGGACAGACTAGCTGTCCGTCTCTTAGGTCCACTTCATCCAGATTCAGGCACCCTAATTCCACTTAAATAAAGAGAGCCTGATTCTCCTGTGCCACTAGTTTTCCCTTACACACCTCCATTGACTTCACTGGAGGCACTCCTTTACACTGATATATAACTGAGAACAGAACCAGTCTGAAAAAGAGTGAGAAATGGCTTCACTTGCAAAGTAGCTTGACATCTCCTCCCTTTCTTTTGTTCACATGCAACTCCCTTCATTTTCATCTGTACATTTTTAATCCCCATAGTTATATCAAAATTAATGATGGCTGGCGGGTTTTGTCGTCTACTAATGAACTCTTAAAAAGGCACCTTTAAATCAGTGTTCATTGTCAGCTAACAGTAATTTTATGCATTGTTAATCTGGGTCTGTGGGACATGGGCTTTTTGACTCGGTGGTTCCAAGCCCGGGCTTGGGTGTTTACACTGCATTGTAAACCTCCACCTCACGCTATTCTTAATTTTGTTTTTGTTAAGGCTATAAATAGATGAAATGCTATTACTAAGGATACAATTCTGTCATGGAGGTCACAGATTCCAGGACTTTCTGGGACTTCTGTGGCAGGGCTGGAGCAGCGGCCCTAGGACTGAAGCAGCAGCTGGGATTGGGTCAGACCCTGCCGCAGGAGCAACAATTCCAGGGCCACCGGAGCCACTGGCCAGCCCTGGGGTTGCCGGAGCGACTGGAACAGCGGTCCCCAGGCTGCCAGAGCAGCGGCCAGGTTTGGGTCAGCCTCCCTAGGGCTGGAGCAGCAGCGGTCAGCCCCTGCCACAGGAGCGGGACTGGAGCAGCTGCAAGCCTTTGGCAGCGCTCTGTTTCCCCCCTCTCCTCCTCCCCTCCCGCCCCCCAGGTATTTGTAGTAAACGTCAGAGACAGGTCACGGGCTTCTGTGAATTTTTGTTTTTTGCCCGTGACCTATCCCTGGCTTTTACTAAAAATACCTGGGGGGGAGAAGAGGAGGAGAGGGGGGGAAACAGCACTGCCAAAGGCTTGCAGCTGCTCCAGTCCCTTAAACCCTGCTGACAGAACCTTAACCTAACCTATTATTAAGGTTGCCCAACACTTCCTATTATAAGACCCTATTTACCATTGTTTATAACTTTACCAAACTTTAACTATTTAGGCTGAAATTTTCCATGCTCAGTGTCTACCCAAGGCTGATTTTTTTAATGTCAGCCAAACTGGCACATTCATTCTGAAAACAAGGCTAATACAAATAAATAGCTTTGCCCATGTTAAAAAATTCTGGCGACCTTTCCTTTGAGACACTCTAGTGCCCACATGCTTTCAAGCAGGGACTTAAAATATGGCACGGGGTGGCCTTTGTGTCAGGGACAGGCTTTTTGACAATCAGCCCAAATTTGGCAAGAGTAGTATAACCATCTGGAACCAGTAGCGTAGGCAGGTCTGGAGCACAGGGGGAGCGGCGCTATAAAAAGTCGCCTCCCCCTATACACACCCGGTGGCGCCTCCGGCGGCACTCCAGGTCTTCGGCGGCACTTCGGCGGTGGGTCCCCACTCGCTCCGGGTCTTCGGTGGTACCCACCGTCGAAATGCCGCTGAAGACCCGGAGTGCCGCCGGGTGAGTGCAAGAAGCAGCGCTTAAATAGAAGCAGCACTTCTGCTAAAAAAGGCGCCGCTTCCTTTTTAAGGCGCCGCTCCCCCTGCTTCCCCCCTGGCTACGCCACTGTCTGGAACATCATAGTTCACACGTAATCAGTAGAGACTTGATAGAGCTTTGCAGCTAAAATTCCAACGTTTCCGTTTGACTGGGCATGCTCCAGCCCAGGGCTGAGCAGAACTTTCCCAAGGAGTTAGGAAGCATGGAGGAGGAAACTTAACTGACCAATTTAAATGCAGCAGAGACAAGAGCCAGACACTGTGGGAGAGGGCAAGTGGAGTAAATTGGGACAAGGAGCTTGTGTGGGGGGGACTGGGACTGGAGGCTGGAAAGTGGAGGAAGAGGTGAACTGGGAGTTGGGGCAGACAGGGACACTAGGGGTACATCCATACTTACCGGCTGGTTCGGCAGCACGCAATCGATATTCTGGGTTCGATTTATCGTGTCTTGTCTAGACGCGATAAATCGATCCCGGAAGTGCTCGCCGTCGACGCCGGTAATCCTGCTCCGCGAGAGGAGTAGGCAGAGTCAACGGAGGGATCCTGCCTGCCGTGTGTGGACCCGCGGTGAGTACCTTGAAGTTCGAACTAAGATACTTCGACTTCAGCTACATTATTAACGTAGCTGAAGTTGCGTATCTTAGTTCGAACTGGGGGCTTAGTGTGGACCAAGCCTAGGACTGGCTGGTCCAGGAGACTGGGACTAGTAACCAGGCTACAGAGACTGGAACTATCTGGGCAAGAAGCCAGGAACTGGGAGCCAGAGAGGGAAATGTTGGAGGAGAATTGGAAGCTAGAGGGTGGGCTGCAACTGGGTTCAGAGGAGGAGTTGGAGAGGAGACTGGCTGGGCAAATAGACTGGGAGTGGCAAGGCACAGAGACTGGGACTGGGATGTGGAGCCTGGGGTGTGAAAGAGACAGGGTTGGGATGGAGGACATGTTGGAGGGGACTGACAAGAAGGGTGAAAGCTTCTGGGCGGGCGGGGAATAGGCAGAAGAGTCTGGGCCCAGAGCATCCTACCCTACGGAGCTGGTAATGGGACTTGAGATTCCTGAGTCTCGCCATTCTTCTGCTATTAGTCAACAGCTGGGAAACCCACTGGGAAAATGCATGTCTCATCACCCTCTAGTGTGGTACATATTTGTGTTACTACACACCCATTCTGCATTCTTGTGGTTTATGATATCACCAGAACTCCTCAAAGGACTAGCCCCAGTAATTTACTCTTATTTCTTCCCTATATTTTTAATTCCCATGTGGATATCAATTAATGGAGTCTGACATGAACGTCTGTAATAATTAGACTGTTTGATATCACTGCCTCTCAAAGGGCCCTGGTTTGGAGCCCAGTGGACAGGGAGGACTGGGCTCCCCTACCAACTCCCTCCCATGAAGGGGCACAAACTGGCTTCCCTCTCCACCTCCCCCCGTCTTCCCTCCAAGATAAGGGGGAAGAGAAACATTGTAAGCCTTGAGGCAAGGGTGGGCAACCTATGGGGGCCTGAATATGGGCTGAAGACTCTTTTGAGGGGGACTTTGACACTTTATAAGATTTTATTTAGATTCTGACCTAAAGGTCTGTCCTAATAAGTCTGATTAGTGCTCTGTATAACATTATCACCATTTTCATATCTGCTCCCCAAGAGGATCCAGATGTACTAAATTTATTCTTACTTTTTACTTATCTATAATATGGTCCTTCCAGGTGAGCTTGGTGTCAAATACCACACCTAAGAATTTGTACTTTTTTGCTATACTTTTCTGATGGTCATTTTATATTTACACATTTTACCTCTTTTTGAATCTTCTGTGTTGTGAAGATTATTCCCATATTTTTTTCCAAGCGAGAATCTGAAGCCCCTCCTGTTTCCCCATTCTGTATGCCTCTAAAGTGCATCACTGATTCTTTTGGTGGCACTTTCAAGGTTTCTGCTTTTGGGTCATAGGGCACAGTCATCAGAAAAACAATGTGAAGCCTATTCCTGCTCTCTTCTCCTTTGAAAGGCCATTAATCATAATATTAGAAATGGCTGAGCTAATGACACTCCCCTGTGGAATTCCATTTGTAATTAAATATATGGTGGGAAAGGTTTTCCTTACCCACACTTGTATAATTCTTTTGCTAAGGAAATCCCTTATCCATCTATATGTTCTTCTGACCACACTCAAGGTTGTCACTTTATATAACAGACCCTCTCACCAGAGCACATCATAGGCTTTTTTTATGTCCAGGAATGCTGTATTCTTTGGTTCTCATGCTTTTTTTGGTGCATCTATCCCTATCCCTACAGCGTGGTCAGTCACACACCTACCTCTTATGAACCCACTTTGTGTTCCATCTATGAGCCTATTTCTTTCCAAGTGTGCTACTAATCTCAGAGTCACCAGTTTTTCCATAGTTTTACCTAAACATGCTGTGAGGGCAAATGATCTGTATGCCTCAGACCTAGAGTGTACCTTGCCTGGTTTCCTCAGTGGAAAAATAATCACACGTTTCAAGTCTCTAGGTATTTCCCCTGTTTCCATATGCTTTAGTATAATATACTATTGTATAATCCCTCAGGCTTTCATCACCTATGTGAGCATTTCAAAGCTTATTTTGTCCTGGCCTGGCTATCCTCTGATCCTCATCATTTACTGAATTTTTGAAACATAGGAGGTGAGGTAATATCTTATATTGAACCAACTTCTGTTGGTGAAAGAGACAAACTTTTGAGCGTACACAGAGCTCTTCTTCAGGTCTGGGAAATGTCAAAGTGTCACAGTAAACACAAGGTGGAACAGATTGTTTAGCACGAGTAGTTAACACATATTTCAAGGGACCATTCAAGGTGAAGTGAAACATGGCAGCCAGTATTTCTGATATCTTTTTGTTGGAGATTATTACTCCATGGCCTTCCACTGCAAGGTTCCAATGTATTGGTATCTTTACTTACTTGCCCACGATATTTACTCCAGCTTTCTCTTTTTGCCCTTTTTATTGCCCTTTGTGCAACTCCCTTACTTTTTTCATATGTCATTAACTCCTCACCGTTTAGTGTAGTTTTCCCTTTCTTATATGCCTTGTTCCTTTCCCTTAATTATCTTGTCACATTCCTTGTTCCACCATGGTATACTTTTCCTATCTCTAATTAGGTTGGTATCTTCGGCATAGCTAAAACGACTAGCTTTAGAATTCCCTTAGTGATATTACTACAGAATTCCTCAATATCCTTGTTTATACATTGCTTGCCCATTCCTCACTTTTATGTCTAAGGAGGTTCCAATCTGCTTTTTTCAAGGTTTCAGGTAGGGGTATTTCCTTTTCCTTGATATGTAATTAACCTCAGGAAGTGGTCACTATCCATTCCCTCTTCTCTGTAAATTGCTCAGCTGCCTTTTGTTGCTACATTACTAGAAGCTATTCCCAGGTCTAGGCAAGAGAGGCTTCTGTCCACTGCACTGAAGTTGGTAGGTGCTCCATCACTTACTATTACTAGATTATTTTCAAAAAATTGCTCTAGTCATTTTCCATTCTTATCATTTGTCCTACTTCTCCACAATCTATTATAACTGTTCAGATCACTGCAGATAATGTTGGGCATGCAACATCTGCAATTAATTCAGTTCCATAGCCTCTAGTTTTCTTTGCAAGTTATAAATATTATATGGTCTGAGAGACAGACTGTTTTATATCCATGTCTCAACAGCATTATAGTCAATACTTACCTTTGTAATCTCTACTTTGAGGTAGTTTAGGTTCTCGTTAATGAAGGTGCAGACACCCCCATCTTTTCTTATTTCTCTATCATGTTTATATATGCTACATCCTGGGATTTTATAGTCTAGGGTTTTTTTTTAATTAGCCGAGTCTCTTGTAGGCATATTATAATCAGGCTTAGTTTTCATATCAATAATATGTTTCTTTTAATCCTGTCCATATGCATGCTAGCTACAAATAGTCACCCCCCACTTATCACTTTTACTTAGGAAAGTATGGTGTCATTCCAATGATAGGTTGCTAGCTCATAGGTATTTTTCAGCATCGTCAACTATAATTCTCTTTTTTTTTTCTGTTTTCTTTCCTGTCTGAGAAGTATAATATATTACTTCAATCATAAGTGCAACGACTCTCTTTTTCTATAAATAGAATGTCATCTCCTTTTACCCTGATATCACTCATTACTTCTTTCCCAATATTTTGTTGCTTTTAATCCCTGTCCCTATATGGGTTTTCTTTTCCCCTCCTTTTAGGTGTCTCCTAGAAGCTTTTGCATAGGAGAGGTTATTAATGATTTGGGGGGGTTTGTATTTCTGTCATTTACTTTCCCGCAGTACATTCTCCATATGCTGAGCTGTGTTTTCCCTCCACAGTTACAACATTGTTGTTCTGCCCCTTCCTCACAATTGTTGTATGAATGATCACCTCCTGACTTGCTGCACCTTAATTTCCCTTTGCAATCATTTGCTACCTGACCAAATCTTTGACACTGGTAGCATCTCACTGGAGGAGGTATATACAGCTTAGTCCAGAACATCTGATATTCTAAAATTACTCTTGAAATGGCCTTCCCTTAAATGTGACCAGCACCTCCTCTCCTGCTAATAAGCCTCTTTGTGTATATCACTTTATCTTCACCTATTCTGACTTTATTGTCTCTACTGACATTTCAAGTGCCACACCATATACTGCCCCACTCACGTCAGTTAGGAACCTGGGTGATAGCTTATTTTTAGCTTTCCTAGCAGCTGTGTCTTAGGAGCTTTCCTACTAGTTCTTTGTTTTTGCATTCTATTAAAAGTCTCCAGGAAAGCCCAGGCCAAGGTCTCCGCAGTGAACAAACTTAAGATGAGCCCCACATGGGCCTGTCCCATGGAGAATGATCAGGGGCATAGGAGGAACAGGAACCAACATTGGCTCAGGAACCCCCCCAGACTTGTCCCGATCACCACCAAATTTGTCCGGCAGCACATTCTTTGGCTCCAAGAGGGGCAGAATAGGAGCAACCTGCGCCTGCAGTGTCGTATGTTGTGATTGTGGGGCAGTTACTTGGAACTGCAGGTTCTGGACAGCATCTACCAGTTTCACTGGGGCCTTTGTAGGGTCCATGCTAGTTCCAAGAGCCCCTGGCCCCAATTTTAAGGGCTTCTCAATCTGTTAGCTGACCGGAATCAGAGTGGTCTAGCTAGTGGTCCCAGCAGGCCTAGTGCTTAGGGTCAGGAGCCAAAGCCAAGGGTCAAACTGGAGGTCAGGAACTAGAGTGAGTGGGGTATCAGACAAGGAGGAAGTTCAAGGCAAGGGTAGGACAGAGGCAAGGCTAGGTGCAAGGCAGGAGCAGAGGAACATGATAACACAGGAGGAGGCACAGTGGTGGGCATGAACATTGAAAAGCAGCAAGCTGCTGCTGCTGGCTTAGGAGCCAGCCTGGTCCCTGCAGACAGTCAGGTGACATGGCCAATCAGGCAGCTTGCTGCAGATCAGCTGTACTGATGAGGTTGCTGCAGGCCCTGATATCTGACAAGAACACTCGTTACCTTTTGCAATGTTTGTTATTTTTCACTAATAAAAAGATTTTATGAAATATGGACTTGTGCCCCTATCTGGTATAAAGAAGGCCTGAGAAGGTATATATCATAAAGCAAAGAAAGGCACAGCCTGTTTCCCCCTCTTTGTAAATCACTGGCATTTTGATAAAGTCTGGACTGTGATTCCTTTTTTTTTTTTTTTAAAGAATATTGGTTGATAATGTATACAAAAGGGCACAAAACTTTAGGATTAGCAGGATGATTATTGCTTCACATACTAAATATATTTTACCTGTAGTTTGTTTGGATACAAAATTATTTCCTCATGCAGACAGCTGCATGGTGCTCTTGGATTTTCTGTTAATTAGAGGTAGAGGTTAATAACTGAAGAGAGAAAGTCAATCTCTTTTGGGGGGGATTAAGTACTGCCATATTGTCTATTTTACAAATGAAGGCCTTATTCTGATCTTGTGTACTTGTACAAATTGTTTTGGAAACATATTTTTCACTTCCCTCTTACACCGTTGGATAGGAACACTGTATCCTGAACTGGACATTTGAAATTAATATGGTCACCTACTTGAGTGTTGCATTTGAATAACACCATATGTGTAACCCTAACAGACCCGTATTGTGCAGCTGTACTATGAATAAGGGAAAACTTGAACTCTCTATGGATGATATCGTGAAAGAGGAGCCATTTTGAAGTCCAGTTTCTAAATATTTTCATACTTCAGGGAATGATACTGAAATATTTAAATTCCATGAGCTCTTTGAAATGCAATGTACAAGTAAAACAAAAGAGAAAATATGCAATTAGGAATATACCACTGATTTAATATTGGTTATTTACTTGCTTAACCCATTTAAAGCACTTTATAGATACTGATGATATGGTGATGGGTGTGATATAAGAACCTAGAGAGAATAGAATAAGAATAAAATGAATAATTTACTAGTTAATAGACATGATATTTAGTCTCAAGGATGTCCATTTCATTAAACTTCAGAGTCACTTTGAATTTTGTAGGTATTTTTATGTAATATTTTTAGTATGTTTAACTTATTGAACATATAGGGTCAGATTCTACTCAGTGACATCATCTTAAATTATTTGTTTTAACAGAGACTTGAACGCTATTCTCTGCAAAGGACACTTTGCATTTATATAGGACCTTTCATCCAAAGATCTCAAAGCCTGTTGCAAACATGCAGTAAGTTTCATAACAACTTTATATGGAAATGAAACAGAGACTAAGTGGCTTACCCAAGGTCAAAACAATGGCAGAGCAGGGAACAGAATGCTGATTGCCGTCTGATGCACTAACCCCTAACCATGCTTTTTCTTTCCAAATGCACAGACAGTAAATATGTGCTGATGCCTGCAAGAATCATGCTATTTTCCATTAAGAATGAAGCTTTTTATTTTCTTAAGACCTTGGAACCAAATTCAGCAAATTACGATGGATTAGTTGTTGGTGAGGCTATCTAAAAGGAGACAGTCTGAATTCTTTAGGACTCTCCCTCAGTTCTCTGTTAACCATTGCCACACTTTAGAGCAGTCATACTCAACCTTTAACATCCAAACAGCCTTAATCATGAAACTGAGTTACACAGGGTCACAAAAGAATACAAAAAGTTCATGGTACAAACTTATCAAATATAGTTGGATTAGGCCCTATTACTCTCATCCAAGTTCCACTGACTTTAATGGGACTTGGACCAAGTCAACAAAACAGTTAAATAAAGTCTGCACTGTGAATGATCTTTTTAGGGCTCAAAAGTAGATCTAACATTCAGAGTCTGGTACCTGTTTCAAAGCAGTTGGTTCTATCAATGTCTCGGCTTTCCCAGGGGTATTCTGCAGCAAGCTCCAGTCTGATCACTATAGGCCTGCTTTTTAGAGGGGCTGGGTACAGCAGCTCTCACTGGTTTCAAATGGAGTTTTGGATGCTCTGCACTTCTGAAAAATGTTGGCCCTATGTTTTCCCATATTAGTTTCAGCTCCAGGGCTCTGGATCTCTACGTTTTTGGACACTGTCAGTTCTTGCACAGTGTGCTCTCTGCTGTACAGAGAGGAAGACAATGGGCCAGAACTTCAGGTGGTGTAAACTGGCAAAAATCAATGAGGCCCACAGTCTCTCCCCCTAGTGACCTTATAATCTGAATAAAAAGCCAAAACAATACAAATAAAGGATGCACAGGATGGGCAGTGAGAAGCTATCAACGCATGTTGAAAGTTTTATTCTAAATTATTCTAGACTGGTCAACACGGGAAGATGTGATGACTCCAAACCTGTGTTAACAGCCAACTACCATAAAATGTTGTGTAGGGGTGAGGATAATTTTGAGGCTAAACATTTCTTTATGCAAATGCAACTATAAATATATATGTGAGGGTGGGTGGGGATGTTGCTGTGTTTTTGTATTTCTTCCACAGCACAGCTGATGCATCAACTATAGCTGAACCACTTGGAAATAGTGACCATAATATAATTACATTTAACATCCCTGTGGCGGGGAAACCCCACAGCAGCCCAACACGGTAGCATTTAATTTCAGAAACGGGAACTACACAAAAAATGAGGAAGTTAGTTAAACAGAAATTAAAAAGGTACAGTGCCAAAAGTGAAATCCCATGCAAACTTTTTAAAGACATCATAATAGAGGCTCAATTTAAACGTAGAGTAATTCCTCACTTAAAGTTGTCCCGGTTAATGTTGTTACGTTGCTGATCAATTAGGGAACATGCTCATTTAACGTTGAGCAAAGCTCCACTCTTACGTTGTTTGGCTGCCTGCTTTCTCCACAGCTGGCAGCCTCCCTACGCCCCCTCCTTTCCCACAGCGCCGCCCGCCCGCGGCAGACCCCAAGGATCAGCGCCTTCCTCCTCCCCCACCCACCCGCCTCCTGCCCGCAGCAATCAGCTGGCTGGCGGAGTTTAGGAGGGAGGAGCGAGGACTCGGCGCGCTCGCTGCTCAAGGAGGGAGGAGGAGAAGAGGTGGGGGTGGGACCTTGGGGAAGGGACTGAAATCGGGGATTACCCCCTCCAGCACCCCCAGGACCCCAGCCCAAACCCCCAGCCCCCTGCCCTGACCCCTGCACCCCCTGCCCTGACCCCTCCACCCCCTGCCCTGACCCCTGCACCTCCTCATACCTCCCCAGTCCCCTTCCCTGACTCCTGCACCCCCCCACACAGACCAGTATTAAATTGCTTGTTTAAAATTGTTTAAAATGTATATAATGCCTTTTGTCTGGCAGAAAAAAATTTCCCTGGAACCTAGCCCCCCGCATTTACATTAATTCTTATGGGGAAATTGGATTCGCTTAACATCGTTTCACTTAAAGTTGCATTTTTCAGGAACATAACTACAGCGTTAAGTGAGGAGTTACTGTATACCCCAAATTTAAAAAGCATAGTACGAGAACCAAAAAAGTGCCACAGTGGCTAAACAGCAAAGTAAAAGAAACAGTGAGAGGCAAAAAGGAATCCTTTAAATAAGTGGAAGTTAAATTTAGGACTGTCAAGTGATTAAAAAAATTAATCGCGATTAAGCGCTGTTAAACAATGATAGAATACCATTTATTTAGAACAGCTAGCCAAAGACTCAAAAAGTAAGAGCAAAATTTTGTTTAACTACATCAGAAGCAGGAAGCCTATATCCACTGGATCCCCCTTGTCCACATGCTTGTTGACCCCCTCAAAGAATTCTAGTGCTAAACAACCAGTCGGACCACTGGATGATCGAGATGCTAAAGGAGCATTCAGGAACGATAAGGCCATTGTGGAGAAACTAAACTAATTCTTTGCATCGGTCTTTACTGCAGAGGATGTGAGGGAAATTCCCAAACCTGAGCCATTCTTTTTAGGTGACCAATCTGGGACAGTTCCTCAGATTTAGGCATCATTAGGGGAGATTTTGGAACAAACTGATAAATTAAACAGTAATAAGTCACCAGAACCAGATGGTATTCACCCAAGCGTTCTGAAGGAACTCAAATGTGAAATTGCAGAACTACTAGCTGTGGTATGTAACCTATCATTTAAATCAGCTTCTGTACCAGATGACTGGAGGATAGCTAATGTGAAACCAATTTTTAAGAAAGGCTCCAGAGGTGATCCCGACAATCACAGTCTGGTAAGCGTAACTTCAGTACCAGGCAAACTGGTTGAAACTATAGTAAAGAACAAAATTGTCAGACACATAGATGAACATGATTTGTTGGGGAAGAGTCAACATGTTTTTTGTAAAGGGAAATCATGCCTCACCAATCTACTAGAATTCTTTGAGGGGGTCAACAAGCATGTGGACAATGGGCAACAGGCGAAAACATCCAGGACAAGGGCAAGCAGATGGATAGATGGGTGGAGCACTACTCTGAAGTGTACTCCAGGCAAAACACCGTCACCAAAGCTGCCCTCAATACTGTGGATGGTTTCCCCGTTGAAACTGAGCTGGACGAGAAGCCCACGATGGAAGAACTGAAGAAAGTAATTGAGAGCTTGTCCACAGGAAAGGCTCCAGGAAAGGATGGCATCCCACCAGAAGTTATCAAGTGTGGCATCAACATCCTCCTAAAACACCTCCACAACCTCCTCTGTCAGTGCTGGGACGAAGGTGCAGTACCTCAGGATATGAGAGACGGCAACATCGTGACCCTCTACAAGAACAAGGGCGATAGAAGCGACTGCAACAACTACAGAGGCATATCGCTCCTGAGTGTTCTGGGTAAAGTCTTCACACGCGTGATCCTGAATAGACTGCAGAAGCTTGCTGACAGAGTTTACCCAGAGTCACAGTGCGGGTTCCGAGCAGGGAGATCCACAACCAACATGGTTTTCTCCTTAAGGCAGCTGCAAGAGAAATGCAGAGAACAGCACAAGCTGCTATTCCTTGCCTTCATAGACCTGACCAAAGCTTTCGACCTTGTGAACAGAGATGGGCTGTTCAAGATCCTGGTAAAGGTTGGCTGCCCACCGAAGCTGCTGAGCGTGATCCAGTCTTTTCACGACAACATGAAAGGCACAGTACTGTATGATGGCTCGTCCTCCGATGCTTTCGACATCCACAGTGGAGTAAAACAAGGCTGCGTTCTCGCTCCCACACTCTTCGGCATCTTCTTTGCAGCATTGCTGAAACGTGCCTTTGGAAATTCCACAGAGGGAGTCTATCTCCACACCCGGTCTGACAGGCGACTTTTCAATCTGGCTCGATTAAAGGCCAAAAGCAAGGTACGGGAGGCAACAATCAGAGACATGCTGTTTGCAGACGACACTGCCCTGGCTACCCACACAGAAACTGATCTCCAGCAGCTGATTGACCGCTTTTCCAGAGCTTGCGAAGAGTTCGGGTTGACAGTCAGTCTTCAGAAGACCAAAGTTATGGCCCAGGATGCAGAACATCCAAGCATTGCCATCAATGACTATGTGCTAGAGGTGGTCAGTCAGTTCACCTACCTTGGATCTACCATCACGGACAACCTCTCACTGGACCCTGAGATCAACCGTAGAATCGGCAAGGCCTTCACAATTTTGGCCAGATTGTCACAGAGAGTATGGAACAACAACATGCTGACCATCAACACAAAGGTCGCTGTGTACCGTGCATGTGTGTTAAACACTCTTTTCTACGCCAGCGAAACTTGGACCCTCTACGCTTCGCAAGAAAAGAGACTGAACACCTTCCACATGCGCTGCCTCCGTCGCATACTCGGGATCACTTGGAGTGATCGAATAACGAACAACAAGGTGCTGGAACATGCCAAGATCTCCAGCATGTTCACTCTCCTCCGTCAATGCCGCCTCAGATGGCTTGGCCATCTAAGTCGCATGGAAGATGGACGGATCCCCAAAGACCTGTTGTATGCCGAACTTGCCTCCGGAAACAGAGCTACAGGACGGCCCCACCTTCGCTTCAAGGATGTTTGTAAGAGGGACCTGAAGACTGTTCAAATCGACATCAACAGCTGGGAAGAGCTCGCCCAGGACAGATGCAGATGGAGA
Source organism: Chelydra serpentina (assembly GCA_037349315.1). Taxonomy (NCBI): domain Eukaryota; kingdom Metazoa; phylum Chordata; order Testudines; family Chelydridae; genus Chelydra; species Chelydra serpentina. Next base: position 40,566,135 of record JBAIAC010000042.1, read on the forward strand.
CATGCTCTGACCACTGGATTGAAAACTGGCGAAGACAAGCTGCGGCAGCTTGCCGAGGAAAAGCGGGTTTAACGAAAAAGGAAGCAGCGGCTCCAACCCACAGCTGACACCGCCTTCAAATGCAGCAAATGCAATCGAGACTGCCACTCTAGTGTGGGGCTTCACAGCTACAACAGACGCTGCACAACCATCAACTAAACATTCCCCATGGGCGCATATCCATCGTCTCTCGAGACTAACGGACGCCAACAATGCACACTGGAAAGCATAATCCCAACTATACATATAGAATGATGGGGTCTAAATTAACTGTTACCACTCAAGAAAGAAACCTTGGAGTCATTGTGAATAGTTCTATGAAAACATCCACTCAACATGCAGCAGCAGTCAAAAAAGTGAACAGAATGTTGGAATCATTAGTAAAGGGATAGAGAATAAGACAGAAAATATCATATTGCCTCTATATAAATCCATGGTACATCCACATCTTGAATACTGTGTGCAGACGTGGTCGCCCCATCTCAATGGAATTAGAAAAAGTTCAGAAAAGGGCAACAAAAATTAGTAGGGGTATGGAACAGTAGAGATTAATAAAACTGGGACTTTTTAGCTTGAAAAAGAGACAACTAAGGGAGGAAGATGATAAGAGGTCTAGAAAATCATGACTAATGTGAAGTAAATAAGGAAGTGTTATTTACTCTGTCTCATAACACAAGAACTAGGGGTCATCAAATGAAATTAATAGGCAGCAGGTTTAAAACAAACAAAAGGAACTATTTCTTCACACAACACAGTCAACCTGTGGAACTCCTTGCCAGAGGATGTTGTGAAGGCCAAGACTATAACAGGGTTCAAAAAAGAACTAGATAAATTCACGGAGGATAGGTCCATCGATGGCTATTAGCCAGGACGGGCAGGAATGGTATCCCTAGCCTCTGTTTGCCAGAAGCTGGAAATGGGTGACAGAGGATGGATCACTTGATTACCTGTTCTGTTCATTCCCTTTGAAGCACCTGGCATTGGCCACAGTCGGAAGACAGGATACTGGGCTAAATGGACCTTTGGTCTGACCTATTATGTTAACTTAAGGATATCACACTACACCTTGCTCAGACCCAAGAGCAGGGCTATGAAAAGCAACACGCAAGTTAACACTTACAGGCCAAACATTTGTGGTGTATTGTGAAATAATTCATTTTATCACAGCAAGCCACATCAGCCAGTTCAAGCATTTATAAAAGATACCTGCATTTTCAAAGGAGTTGCTCCCAAGATCACCAGCCTTGAACAACTGGAACACAGAAGAGAAAGTTACCAAATAGTTAAGAGACTAGGTGAACATAAGTGACCTGTCTGAAAGAGGATGTAGAGCCCAATCCAAATTTCACTGAAGTCAATGAAAAGCCTCTCATTGACTCCAACAGGGTTTGGATCATGCCTTTAAAGCCTTTGAGTAACCAACAATGCCTCTTGCAACATAAATCTGAAGTGAGAGAGAGAGAAGCACCCAATGCAGATAATATACTCTGCCTCTTCCTCTTTATCTCTGATGCTCAGGTTCTTTAGGGTGATCATCTTGACAATGCATGTTGCTGATTTGGCTACGTTATTTACATTTTTTCTACTTTACATAATGTGCACCCAGAACACTCATAAGATTAGGCGAGAATCGGTGGCACAGAGAGTTGTGTACCCAACCTTAACTCTGGCATTTCTTGGCTTTTAACTACTTTGCTTTGCAATCGTTGGTCCCAATCCTGCAGTTAAATAAGCATACGTGAATTCCTGCACCCCTAATGGAGTCCCCTCAACTTCAACAGGACTTTAGTGGGGCTCTGCCTGGGTACAGATATCCATCTGAACACATACAGTTGCAGGATAGGTGCACTAATGTTCTCAACATATTCTTTAGCACAACATTGTGTACTTAATTTAGAGCCATTACCTGTATTCCCCGGCTTGTCAATTAGACAGTATGACACTCTGTCTAGGATATACTGTGGAAACTAACATTGATTTGATGTTGTTTATAAATTTAAGAAGCTTGTGATTAGAGTATATGCAAGCAAGATAATATAAATCTGTGGATTTAAATGTAATTGATTCGTCTTTAGTGTAGTACTTTTACTTGGTCCTAATACCCCATTGCTTTGTTGCTGTGGTTGGTTTTCATTGTGAATAATTGCCTATTTGGTTGATATTCTGGCATTGTCACATCCGTTCCGATTAATAAAAATGTTAGTTTAACAACTAGATTTGTCAACAACAGCCAGTATCATGTCATTACTACTTCTTGAGCGCTGCATGAGGGGGACATCACTTGAAATTAAAATCTTTATCTACTTTTGGAAATATTTACTTGCTATATTATACAGAAAATCTAGTTTCTGCTGTTGTGACTAACACAATATACATGAATGTGATGGATGTTATACATTTTAAGCTGATGGCAAGAACACGCAAATTAAATTAAAGTCAATTTTCCTGTGGTAGAGCCCACAAAGAAAATAGAGAACATTTTGTTTGTTTGAATATTTTTTTTTGTAACAAACTGTTTTCATGACATTATAGTCGTATTACAGAAAAACAAGCATTGTTATGTATCACATTTCATTGTTACATACTTATAAAAGAAACAGCATGTTGGCATCCAAACATAACTAATCTCATCCTGACAACTGAAAATATTTTTAAATGTTGAAAATGTCAGTTTTATTTTTTAACTCACAGGGGAGGAGAGATATCTATCAGAAAACGTGCTTATGATGCTGATGTGAAAATTAATATCACAAATTCTAACAGTAAATCAGTTAGTTATAAATGAACTTCTAGTATGGGACATTTCCAACTAGTATTTTAAAAGTGTCCATAATTGAAACATGTATTGAAATACATTGTCATGCTAAGACACTGATGGTTTAGTTAATGAGAACATTACAGAAAATAAAGATTACATATCATTTTTATTCAGACTATCTGGTCTTTTAAAAAATCAAGGTTTATATTTCAGAAGCTTTTTGAATAAAAACAGTAGAGATGGTATTAAAAGACAGTAACAGTTCATGAGGTAAATTTCTTGACTAAATAGATTATTCTGTTCTGAATCATGAATAGCTAGCTGCACTTAGTTAATTAAATATGCAATAAGGAATATAGAAGTTCTTAAGACACAAATATGTTGTGTAGGAAAACTAACTCTATGATCTTTACCCTTATTCATGCCATCTTTTGACTAGAAGGCATATTTCTTGAGAATGTTTATGAGGAAATGATATAATACCACATAGATTGTGAGTTTTTTAGGCTACAAATAAAGTATTTCTGATTATAGCACTAAGCCACAATGGGTGCAAATCAGTAGGTTATTGGTGTGTTCCTCAAGTCTGTCAGATTCTTGTTTTCAACTATTTAAGAACAGCCTGGATGGGGGTGGGGGAAATCACATGACCAACACTATTATCCACAAAGCTGCCTTAGGTGCCTAGGCTCCTACACAATGAATGGAGAGAGATAGATGCTTTAGAATGTGATCCAAAAGCCAGCAGACTAGGTGGGGAGCTGCCTAACCTAGCCAATGGGAGATGCTGAGGACGGGATGGGGACGGGGGGTGTACTAAGCCCCATCCCTGTCTTGGAGCTCAGTGCTTAAGTCTGGGCTGCAAGGAGGCATCTACCTCTGCTAGTGGTTCATGAACCTAGGAAAATAGACATTTGGTGCCTAAATTGTGTGCAGGGGCTAATCCAATAGGTATCCTCAGAGGTCACCTAATTCCACACACAACAACCTGGGGCTGGGAAGGGCAGGAGGCCCTCCCTTATAACCTTGTGGGTACGGTACTCACTTTTGACAGGGGGAGAGCCCTGCATTTAAGTCCCCTCTGCGCCTGATGAGGAGAAGGGCTTTTAACAGGGATCTGCCACCTCTCAGGTGAGTGGCCTAACCACTTGGCTGTAGAGTCAATCTAACAATTCTGCTGGCTCAATTAATATTTACTTAAAGTGGAACAACTTCAATAGGAGAGATTGAAGAAGACCCACATCAGGATAGCCCAGTGGTTACCTAAAAGGTAGCAGATCACTGTTCAAATCCCCCTCTGCCTAATGAGGAGAAAGACTTGAACCAGGAGTTTTCCACATCCAGGGTGAGTACCTAAAGTTTATAATGGAGGACCACTCCCGCTGCTTTGCATGGAGTTAAGCAGCCTCTGAGCATAGCTACTGGAGTAGGCCCTGCATGCATCTTAGGTGGCCAAACACCTATCTTTCCCCTGGTTTGTGAATCATTCTGGGTAGAGATGGGCACCTGGGTGACTAGAATGAGACAGCAGTGCACATGCTGAGATACAGAAACGTAGGTGGCTAGAGAACTTTTACTACCCAAAAAAACAACAAACCCATAGGTACTGACCAACTTTGGAAGCCTACAGGGCTCAGCAGCAGCCAAGCACATGTTTTGTGGATTGCAATGGTGGTTAAAAATGGGACTTAGATGCCTAAGTACCTTTGTAGATCTTATCCTGGGAGTCTTTCCATTGACCTTGATGAACATTGGATCCAGCCCTATTTCCTCAAAGTGATCTTTGCAATATACTCAAAACTTACTCCCTCTTTATTTAAAATAAGACAGCTATGTGTGCCACAGAGATCTTTAGGTCATTTCCCAAGTATCCTATTTGTTCCTTTCAGCTTTAGTAATTAGTTTAAACTAGTTTAGGTTTTCAAGGGTTAGAAACGTGAAAGTTCTTATTTAAACAAAAGCTGAGATTCTCTTTTCTACAAAACAGGGGGCTTATTGTGACAGTCCCACTTATGTTTCGGATACAAAATAATCTTTTACTGTTTTTTACTCCTAATAGTAGTATTGGCTCTGAAGGACTATGTAGAGTGAGCTGGATTCTATCTGGCTCATGTAACATCAGCAGACTTGTTAACTAACTTGCAGTAGCAGAACCTTTATTAGTAGTGTTGACTGATGGGACAATGCAAATTCAAGCTTCAGATTGACTCTCAGATCCCAAGTTGAGTTTGCAGGGCTAGCAGTTAGAAAACTTATGTTTTTGTCAACTAAACAAGATTGATCTGAAACTTATTTATTGCTTCTCAACAAATATGGGAACCCCCATTGTTATTTTTACTGTAACTTTTCAGTTTAGAACTGCACTTTAAAAACAATTTCATAGTGTCATTTTGTTCTACATCTATTTATTTAAAGATTATGTTTGTTAGAAAAGCACAGGAAAAAATTAAACCCGGAGAAAACCCTTGGGGTGGTATTTTTGTGTGTGTTTGTGTTTTGTTTTTAAATTATAGATATTTCAGGACATGTCAGAGCAGGACTGCAGACGAGACATGGTAAATGTGGTAGGATTAGAATAGCTGAGGTTATTCCATCAATTGTCATCTGACTTGAGGCCATTTCCGAAGTACAATCCTCATGGGTACAATACTGTACAAGTTGTGCTGGGCTTTACTTTTCATGCCCATCACTAGAGTTGAGAGCAGTTGGAAAATTTAAAACCTGGCTAGATTTTCACCCAACCCCTAAACCACGTCTTTTTATGGGTTTGGATAAAGATTATTCCCTTTACCTCTCCCTCTCCCCAACTCCCAGTTTGGCCACAGCTCTCATCTTCCTCAAGGTGCTCTAATCTCTCATTCTCTTAGCTAAAAGAATACATTATCCACAAGATTACATCCATTAAGCATGGTATAGCAGCACCACTCAGAGTAGATTATGGTCAGGAGGGTAAATAAGGGGAATGAAAAGAATGTAAACTCAAGGAATGCAACAACAACAAAAGTAACTTCAAATATTTCCCCTACAGTCTCAGCCAGATAATTATAGTCAAACTGAGGTGGTTCCGATTTGTGTATACAAAACGCAGGGGCCCCTAAGTGTTCTGACAATGACTACAGATATCAGAAGACTAGTAATAGACTGTAGAGTTGTGCAATATGAGCTATTAAAGCTCTGTTGAGATGAATACATCTCAGAATTACTCAACCCAGCTGCAGAAACCCCATTGGGAGTTGCAAACTACAAAACAAAAGCTGAAATTCAAAGGTTTCTGCTGTGCCTGATCCATCCCACCACACTTCAAACACAAAATTATAATAAATGGTTCCTGTCTCCGGGCATGTAAATCTTGCCTGATCTGAACTCCAGTATTATGGCTTATTCTGGGAACACTCTTTAGCTAGAAGTTCAGTTTTTGAATTGTTTTAAAACTAACAAGCTGGCTCTTTTACAATAATTTGGACTCACCTTGCTTTCACATTTACCTCTCGGTCTTCTCCATGAATCCCTCCCAGCCATGAACAGACATGCTTGATTCTAGTCATCTTTGGAGGTGGATTTGGCCTTTAATTTTCAGAAGATTCTTTTGATAAGGGACAGAGCTATTCTGCACAGTGGTCCCTTTTCCCTAGAGAGTCTATCCATGCATGTGCTCCAGAAGAAAAGCAGTCACATACCATGATACTAAGCCTAGTATGAAAGCCTGGATGAACAAGCAAATCAGCCTTGTGTTGTTATGTACAAAAGATGTTCGTGCTTCAGTTACTGGACTGGGACCAGCTCTCACTCAAGTACAGAACTGTACAGGACTTCCCTAACGGTTTCCACAAACTCTCTCAGACTTTTCTGGAATTTAATGGGTCTTCAGGGGCTCAGCCCTCCGGCTAAGCCATACATAGTCTATATCCCTGAACACACAAAAAAACAAACCCCTTCCGAGGTGAAAAATCCAACAGGGCTTTTCACAGTGCCCTCAGTAATTTCTTTAGGCACTGTCTCTGGGCTCAATCTTCAGCCCCTTCTGGGCTAGTTTTCAATCTGTCCCTGCCCTTTTATAGAGCAGTGCCCCCAGGGTCCTTTCCATGGAGAAGGAGTCCTGCCCCTCTAAACATCACTTGTCCCCTTCTCAGGGCTTAGGCCATTCTGCCAGTGCGGGGGACCCAGGCCCACCCATTACTCAAAGTCCTGACCCAAGCACTCTATAAATAGTAGCCACTTGTGCTTTGTGTAATAGTTGCTGCTGCTATTCCTCAGGCCACTTCCCATGCAGCCCCTCTGCTTCACCCTTACCTCAGGGCTGAAGATATCATTTGGGTTCTAGCAGCCAGCAAAGCATCTTTCTTGCTCCTCTGGTTCTAGACAGCAACTGCTCTGTCCATGTACTGCAGCTCCTTCACCTAGCTAGGAGCACCACCCTTGCTCCTCTGGCTCCAGTCAATGACTGATCTGCTCTGTTCAGCAGCTCCTTTTATGGGCTCTGATTGGCTGCTCCCCCTCCCCCCCCAGAAGCCTCTTTAGGGAGCCTGGAAGACCCACCTCTACTGCTCCCTTTCCTGGGGCAGGGTGTGAAAGGCCACAAGGCCTCCAGTAGGGCCTCTGGGCCTGGTACATCCCATCACAAAAACCTTTTTCAATCTGGGTCACTACAATCTCATAGTTTACCCATCTTCTTATCTCTACTTTCTCAGTGGGTACATTCTTTGTTCGTAAGGAATTTCAATCTGTGCCATAGATTTATCTCCTTGGTTTTACATACTGCTCTCCTTCCGACACTGAAAAGGGAAAATAAAATCAATGTGAGGTTGCTAATACTTGGTCATTAAGTAAACACACTAAAAATTTGAAACCTGATTTTCAGTGGTGTTGAGCACATGCAGCTCCCATGGATTTCAAATGACATTCTGGGTGTTTGTCACCTTTGAAAATCCAATTCTTTGTGTCTGAGGACATATGGCATGATCCTGCGCCTACTGACTTTAATGGAGCAGGATCCAGCCCTTGGTGCTTAGTACCATGTTGAACAGTGTCTTACTTTGTGAGAATTCCTACTGAAATCATGAGCCAAATGCATCTCTGATTTAATTTCACTGACTTCATTGGAATGTCACCAGGATGAATTTGTGCCATTATTCCAAATACAAGGAATACATACATCTATAGATATCACCCATCAAAGTATTACAAACTGCCTGACAATGGGTTAGTCATAAGTTAAAAAGAAAAATGTCTTGAGATAATATTTGAAGAAGGCAGATGACTCTACAGCTGAGCAACTGGAGGGAACGTGTTCCAGGTAAGTCACAGGTCTAAAACTGGCCCTTTCAGAGGAAAGAAGCCAGTACACCTGTGACTGGTCAGTTGACCTCCAATTAGGCCTAAGATGGCACCTGGGCCCTAGGAGGAAGGAGACAGGGGGAATCTAAGAGCCTAAAGGTCAGTCAGGAAAAGGAGCAGGTGAGAACTGCCGGGGAGTGAGAGATCAGCAATTGAGAGCTCCCAGAGCCAGGAAACTGCAGGAGGTCCCTGAAGGAAGCTGTAGGTGGTTCCCAGGGGGAAGCTTAAGGCAGGAGAGCAGCAAGAGGGATTTTCTGGCTGACTTCCCCAAGCCAGAAAGCCAAAGAAGAGGCTGCAGGCAGGGGAGCAGTGGAGGAGCTTACCCACTGTTATCTCCTCGCTATGGTGACCAGATGTCCCGATTTTATAGGGACAGTCCTGATTTTGGGGTCTTTTTCTTATATAGGCTCCTACTACCCACCCCCCACCCCCGTCCCAATTTTTCACACTTGCTGCCTGGTCACCCTACTTCTCGCTGGAGCCAGAGGGCTGAAGAAGGCTGACGGTCAGTGAGCGTGAAAGATGCCCCCCTGATTAAGATGAACTCCCACCAGAGAAACTGTGGGGGTTCCCGCTGGCAAGAGCACAGTCACACTCCAAGTGGAAGAACAGGGATGGCTCTAGGACTGGAGTGAACCTCAGAAGATCCCAGATACGGTGGAAGACATCAGAGTGTGGTATGTGCTATGTCAATGGACCAGAGAATATGGCAGTTTAAGGACTATACATACTGGATGTGAGACATGGTCTAGGTCTGTGACTTGTGTTGTGTAGTGTTTGGACTATGTTTGTGTCAGACACTGACCCCAACGAGAGTATAACTGAGTCAAGAGAAAATGTCCTAGTGTCCTTGGTGCGATTGAGAGGGGAAACTGAGGCAGGTGTGCCTATTCTACCAGAGACTGCCATTGTAGGGCACTCCAGGCAGGCTGCCATATTACAGTAATGTTCTGCAAGCTTATGAGGAGTTCTGAAAATAAGAGTTTTGAATTTGATAGAAGTGAATAGGAAACCAGTAAAGGTGACAAAGAATGAGGGTATTATGTGCTTATTCCAAGAAGAAGGAACATGGACTACCTGTAGGATTCTAGACCTCCTGATGTTTAGATAAGGAATTTAAGAAGACAATAAAAAAGGAACTGCAGTAGGCAAGGCAGAAAATAATTAAAGTTCTGAAACAGAAAAGTCAAGAATATGGATGAATTCTGGCAATACTGAGGTAGGCAAACTTGTATACAGGAGATGGAAGAAGAAAGGGTCATTGCTAAATCTGGATTTCCTCTAAGACCTCTGGAACTGAGACCCAACTTAAGGAAAGTAATAAAGTGTCACATGGCACAGAAAGGATGTTTTAGCCAAGAGGAGGATTTCGGTATTTGAAGCATTGAGTAGGAGGAAATTGAAGATAACCAGGATATATCCTTCATGTGGATAAAGTGTGTGTTTGCATAAGGATTATGCATAGTAGTTCATCTATATGCATACTCAAGAAAGTATCCCCTCTCTGTCTTCTCCACAGCTGCTTCATAGGCTCCATGCTGTTTACTCACTCAAATAGAAAAGCTTTCCTGGCCCAGAATAACAGATTACGAATCAGTTGTTGTGTGTTCTATCCAAACAATGCAACTAAGTCTATATTAAACAGGACATTTAAAATAATTATGAGTTGAATTTTTGGTATGGGCACTCTTTCATTTCTTAATTTCATTCCACAACTCTGTGAATTTGGGACATTTCCAAAACCTATGATAAAATATTCATGGGCTGGCTATATCAAGCATGACCAAGACTGACCTGTGCAGGGGACAAGTATTTTCTTGTAATATTAGCCATAATTGAAATAATGAGGAGGTGGGATGAAGGAGGGTTTTGTCACTGTGATGTCCTGTCCTTTTAAGTGTTCAGGGGTCTTTGTGCTCTCCTCTCCCACCTCCCCAGTCAAAACCTCACTTTTATTTTAGTTTTGCGGACAGAACAATAAAGGCAGCACAGCACACTGTGTGTGTGTGTGTGTGTGTGTCCTTCGCTGTTGGCTCCAGAAACATAACAGGTACTAGAGTGCATCTACACTAGCTGTTTTTTCTGAAAATGCTTGTATCACTGCTAAACCTGGTGCACAACCACTGGTTGCAGTGTTGGAGCACACGGGGCTGCAGGTGGCCACTGCTGCCACTACACTTACCCAAACCTACTCAGAGCAGGTCTATACAACCTGTGCTACAAACACCCAAGTCCATGACAATCTTGTTCAGACCAGTGCTACCCACCACCCTTGCTACCATGGGTGGGAAATTTTAAAGACAAAAACTGAACATGGACAAAAGAACCTGACAGCTGGAAGGGGATCAGAACATTTGTCACAGGATGAGTGAAGGAAGGGGGAGGTCTGCTAGGAGTGCTGCTCACAGGAGATAATAGGGTTATTTCATCAGGTAAGGAGGCTGGGAGGCTTTGGTTGCTATCAGGTACAAAAAAAGTTTAGCAGGCAGGATTAGTGTGAAGGAGCATCTCAAAAGGGGGCACGGGAAAGTATAAAAGCAAGGAGAGAGGTTAGTTGAGGTAGTCCTTTTTTCTTTTTCACTGGTGAGTTTATAAAACTGGAGAAAGATTGGGTGAAGGAGAGTTGTAGTAATTGTGGGAATTTGTAACTGGTCCTCACCACTCCATATCACCCATTTACTTTCCACCCTACCTACCCCTCTCCACTTCCAGAACCTTTGGCTATATGTATGCCGGCTTGTGCGTGGCACACATTAGTTGAATTACTGCATAATGTAGTATACAATCGAGTCTGGACACCCTTCAAACCCTGGATTATTTTGCATCATTGAAATAACTAACACACGTTTAAATTATCCTCAAAAGTTTGGCAAAAGTAATATATACAGTGTGTCCTCCAGAGAGTGGTGGGTTTGTGCAGCATAGTGTGTGATATTTTGTAGCATTTTATTTATAAACTATGTCATCCAAAAAAAAAAAAAAAAGCTGCATACACACTAGCACTGATAGGAGAAAAGTGGCAATTCTTCAACAAAAAAAACTTCAAAAACAGACTCCAATGTGAAACTGCAGAACTGGAATTAATTTGCAAACTGGACACCATCACATTAGGCCTAAATAAAGACTGGGAGTGGTTGGGTCATTACAAAACCTAAACCTAATTTCCCCCCATACTAATTTCCCCCTACTGTTACTCACACCTTCTTGTCAACTGTTTGAAATGGGCCACTCTCATTAACATTACAAAAGTAATTTTTCCTCCATTGGTATCCTACTGTTAATTGAATTGTCTTGTTAGACTGACGTCCCACTTGGTAAGGCAACGCCCCATCATGTATTAACAGATTTAGACTAGTTTAGCCTTTTGATTTTGAATTCAAGTTCAAGGTACTTCTTACACTTTTAAACAGGAGGCGAATATTTAACTTTTAATGTAACAATATGACAAATGCCTTTAGCTAAAGTGTGTAACAGAAAGGTACAAACCCCGAAAGGCAAATGAATACACAAAGACATCCAAATATGGAAAGATGCAAAGGAAAACAGAATGAAATTATTATTATAATATGATGCTAAAACTATATACCGCAATTGCTAGTAGTAATATCTCCAAATGCCAGAGACAGGACACTAGACAGAGAAGGCTCTGAGTTACTATAGTGAATTCCTTCCCAGGTGTCTGGCCAACATCCTCAGGGTCTAACTGATCACCATATTTAGTGTCAGGAAGGAACTTTCCACCAGGTCAGACTGGCAGAAACCCTGGGGATTTTTTGCCTTCTTCTGCAGCATGGTGCATGCGTCAGGTCACTTGCTGGTTTGAACTAGTGTAAATGGTGGATTCTCTGTAACTTGAAATCTTTAAACTATGATTTGAGGACTTCAGTAACTCAGCCAGAGATTATGGGCCTATTCCAGGAATGGGGGAGTGAGATTCTGTGGTTTGCAATGTGCAGGAGGGCAGTCTAGATCAGTGGTTCTCCACCAGGGATACGTGTACCCCTGGGAGTACGCAGGGGACTTCCAGGAGGTACATCAATTCATCTAGATATCTGCCTAGTTTTAAGGCAACAGTTTTACAACAGGCTACATAAAACACACTAACGAAGTTAGTCCAAACTAAAATTTCATACAATGACTTGTTTATACTACTCTATAAACTATATTATATAGTAACATAACATGCATATATGAACTAGTAGACATGCACTATGTCATTTACTGATTTGTGCAAGCACGTTAATGAGGCGAAGCTGTGATGGTGTGTATGCGGCTGTGGGTGTAAAAATGGATAGATTTTTAAAAGCGAGGAGCTGGAAGCAGTGGTAGAGATGATACTGAAATGACTGGGAAAAAAACCCATCAGTTCTGCGAGGAATATATTGCTTTCTGATTCACATGTACAAATAGCAATCCACCTCAAAATTTGAGTTTCCTTTGCAGAGAAACTATCAAAGAACAGTATGAAGCCGGTGTGTTTGCAACGACATTTGAAGCCAAAACACCTTGTGCATGAGGGTAAGCCAGTAGAATTTTTTCAAATAAATCCAAGTCCAGACTTGCCAGCTTAAAATGGAAAAAAAAGCTTCACTATTTCTACAAAAGCACTTGAAGCTTCGTATGCGGTCTCCTTTCTTGTAGCAAAATCAAAGAAGCCATACACAACTGTAGAAGATCTGATTCTGTCTGCTGTTGTAGCGCTTGCAGAAAACACGCTTGACAAAACACGGCTGATATTCTCAAGAAAGTACCCTTATCTAATGACACTGTGTTGTAGAACTGAAAAAATGGCTGAGGATATTCTCTCTCAACTTGCAGAGAAACCAAATGGCAAAAACATTTGTCCTTCAACTTGAGGATTCCACAGATATTAGAGGAGAAGCTCAGCTGATTTCACAGTATCAAATGTAAGCAACCACGGATGTCAACAAGCACCTACTGTTCTGCAAAAGTATAATGGCGAACTCAACCAGAGGGGCCATTTTTAAACTAATTGACTTTTTTTTTTCTGAACACCATTTGAGTTGGATTTTATGCAAATTCATCTGCATTGACAGGGCTGCTGCAATGACCGGGAGAGTGAATGGACTTGTAGCTAGGATCAGGAAAGAAAATCGTTCCTTGCAATAGGTGCACTGTATCATACCCTCTAGGCACTTGCTTCAAAAAATGAGTTCTGAGCTGCATGAAGTTTTAGATGAGTCCGTCAAAATAGTAGTCTTTATCAAGTCCAGGACACTCAATGCTCGCCTGTTTCGTATTCTTTGTGAAGAGGTGGGTCAGAACATCAGCAACTGTTGCCTCACATAAAGGTTCGCTGGCTTTCAAAAGGAAAAGTATTTAACAGACTGTTTGAATTATGCACAGCAGTTCACGTTTCTTCCTGATCATTCATTTTCCTCTTGCCTCTGTGTTTAACAATACTGTGTGGTTAGCTCAACTGGCCTCCCTCATGGATATATTTAGTAAGCTGAATGATCTAAATGTGTCCATGCAAGGCCGTGGCACTAACATTCTAAATCGCTATGACAAAGTGAATGCTTTTATCATGAAAACTGAACCCTAGCCCTGAACTCGTCCCTACTACAGGACACCTAAGGCCCAGCCCTTCATTGAGTTGTACACTACCCTCACCACAAGCCCCCCAACACCCTTGCACACAAGAATGGCCCCTTTCCCAGTGTCTATGGAACTTGTGAATCCCTGGAAACAAAGGCTGGATTTTGGCCCTGAAACAGCTCCTTAAAAAAACATATTCAGTCAAGTTAATGTAAAGGAAATATAAAGGTATTATTATGAAGTTAGGGACAGGACAAACAATCAGTAAATATTCTCAGTGGCCCTATGCTAAAAAAAACAATGAACAAAACAAATGCAACACTTTGGTCATTAGTCAGCAGAACTCTAAACCTTTGGCCCAATGGTAATAAGACAAAATATATGGAATGCTTGTGACAGTGCACCTTCTCATGGTGGATATTTCCCCCATTTGCAGTTTTTCCTTACATGCTTTATTCTAGATGCAGTCTCACCAGTGCTACACAGAGCAATACTTTTACTTCAGTGATCCATGAAGGAACGCATCAGTGGACCCAGCCCAAAATTAAAGAAGCAATCGATTCTTAGCTGATGTAAATTGTCATAATTCTAATGGCAACTCCCTCCTTCCACTGGTACTATGACAATTTACACCAGCTAATAATCTGCCCCATAATTTGTTTTGGTGTTTTTTTTCTGGCTACCCTATCACTTTGCAAACTCAACAGCATACCAATATCCTGCCCATTACCACCCACAGGCCTTTAAAACATTACTGCTTTCCAAGTATCTCAAGCCAATTGAATATCTGTTTTTGATTATTATATCCCAGTTATATAAGCTTGCATTTTTGTAGCTGAATCTCATTTTGTTATTTCCTAGTCATGTTTCTAACTTATCTTGTTTTATATCTGTCTACATATCTAATTCAACCCTTCTCTTCCCACATTTAACCTGCAGATTTAATTAACATGCTATTTTTCTGCTTCCAAACTATTAACATTGTTATATTTACAGCTCTTTGAAATTTCATGGCAGAAGCACACACACTACACTAGAAACATTACATCTGGTCTTGGCAGATAATAATTCAGAAAGAAATTTGAAATTTCACAGATATGTACTTTTGATAGCAAATATAGGCACCACACCATGCTCTTCAAGAGCTGAGTGAATAAAAGCTGTTTGCAGGTAGAGCTGAATTCAATTCAGACAGTAAACATATAACAACAGTTTAAGTACTATAATTTGTTACAATTTCCATTACTACTCTGTTTTCAAACAAGGGAGCCGTTGAATTGCTGATACACTTTATATTTTAACTCATGGAAATCCAACCTTGGTCCTTTCAAAAATTTAACATGAGGCTAGCTCATCACTTCTTGAATCTAACAGTCTTTGGGCTGGGTATTTTCCCTCCCCTGATTCTCCTTAAACATTTTATTCCACCTGCCAGGTCTTTTTAACCAGCTTCCTTCCCACCACACCATACCCTTCCGTGTCAACAGTGCACCAGCATGATATTCCCTTTTGGCTGCCCAGTTTACCTCCAATTCTCCATTTTTCTCCCTTAAAGAGCAACCCCTTCCTAGACCCTGTGTTCCCAGCTGCCCACTCCTCCCATAACCTTCTTCTCTTCCCAGTCTCGCACACCTGTAAGATCCTCCTGGAAACACAACCCAATATTCCACAACCCTTTATTATCAGCACATGTGGGTCAACATGAAAAGATTTTCAGAATTTAGAACACACACACATGCCACTTTTGAAAATATCTTTTTGGAACAGAACCCTACACATTTCTACCCATTTTTAATAGAGGCAAATTTCTTCTTCAAAACAATCTTGAATAATATTTGTGTGAAGTTCATAGTTCCAGAACATTCACACAATATTTTAATATAATTCTTTCAACATTTGGACATCACACACAATTTTTTTATACACACACTTTGCTCAACAAATAGGAAGCAAGTGATTTGTTGCTAAGAGTAGATTTCAGACAAAAACGTGTTTAGAAGTCCAGTTAATTATGACTTTATTTAAACAAAAACAAAAGACAGTTTAATGTTTTCATGCAACATACACACTTGGATCTTAAATAATCATGACAAACAGCAGAAGTAGTTAAGGAATGCTACACTAATCATAGACCTTAGTGGATATACAAAAAGACTCAACATTATAGGTTATATAAAGTAAAGAATATCTTAAATACTTTTCCAAAATACTGCAGCAGCCAAGACGGTGATATGCCTTACAAGGGCATAGGAATGTAATTTAGAAATCACACAGGAACTACCCATTTCCTTTAAAATCATTGCGCAAGACAAAAGCAACATTCAACTTCACATATTGATTTTACACAGAATTTCTATGCAGTACCTTTACTTTTTATCCAAATAGCAAAAGTTAGAAATTTCTTTGTTTGGTAAACCTCAATTACATTTTTCCTTGATTTTACCTGTAGTAGCCATTTTATTTAAAAGAGGGCAGGTTTGGCACTTTTATACTGATGTCACCAATATTAATATTTCTTGGGATCTCTGGAAGATTCATATTCTTTACAGCTGACACAGCCCGGGCTGGGGCTCCTGCTAAACCAGCCTGTATACAGAAGTAAAGAAAAAAATACAGCACAGGTGAAGCCTATTACAAGTGGTATAGACAGACAACACTAACATTTAAATTGTTCCCACGGTTACGAGATTAGAAAGATCAGATGGTAGTTTGGGTTGGAATGAAATGGGTTATTTGGAAATACTAAACCAGAAAGAGAAAACAGTTCACACGAAGACTAAACTATTATGGAAACACGCTGTGTCAATTTGATGAAAAAGTATATGGGAGTAGGGAAGGACCAGCGGAAACCAAGCTAAGTAATATGTAGGTTGTAAAACCACCACACTGAGATATAGCTGAAGCTAACATACTGTCTTTAACTTGTACTGATCCTAAAGCCACTTACATGATACATAATCTCAAATCATTCATTTGAGACACCTGCAATTTCTAAGAATACCAGGACATTAACAGTCAAAGCTTAATTTTATTGGCTTGCATCAAACATTAGACAATTTTATTTTGTGTTAATTTCCTCTGCTCTAGTCTTTAATCAGATAAAGCCACTCATGAATATATCTGTAAAATAAAAACATTTTACAACTGATTTTATTCTAGTACTGCCATTTAGACAAAGTTACTGCCATGCCTACGTACCAGGGGCTAGATCCCCAGCTGACGTAAACTGACATAGCTCTGCAAACTTCTATGCAGCTACACCAATTTACAGCAAACTAATTATCTGATCCCAAGTCTGTACGAGGAGCAAAAAACCCATACAACTCTTTATTTTAAAAGTATTTGCACAGTAGCTGGTTTTCTAATGATTTATTCTAGTATTTCTTTTAAAAAGTAATGACTTGAAAAATATATAATTTAGGATCAAAGGCCCATCTTTTTAGAACTGCACCACCAACAAAAATGTGTACATTCCAGTACTACAACTGCACACAATCACAGTAATTACGTGCATGCAATTCTGAATAGCTGAGTCTAACATTCTCAATGGAATGCAAAACAAAGCATGAATCATTTGAATTTCTTCTGCCCACTTACTAAAGATGCTGATTTTTCCCCCCTTTAATATTTAAGGGGGGGAAATGCTCATGAGTTAAGTCTTTCTATGCCAAGCATTATTACCCTGTAGATTTTTTGTATGGCCAAATGACAAGTTGTATCCCCTAAAACAAGGATTTGTAGTAGAAATACAGACTAAATAATTTCCAACTCAGAGCCTTATGGGATACAGAGAACCTCTCTCCATTATTAGTTTCTTTAAATACAGATGTTCCTAATTGGAAAGCATAAAGAATTATTTAAAGATAGAAACTAGAATCAAAGCACCATTGTATTTACTAGTGTACAGAAAAGCTAAAACTTATTTTAAACACCATAACATTTCCCCTTAATAAAACAACTCATTGCACATGTATGGTCATATGTAGAACGTGAAAACAAGACTGACTGTCTTGCTGAAACATACATAGAATTACCTGTGTCAGTATTTCAGGTTTACAACACATGAAAGAGATCCAAAAAGCAGCTAGAGAGTTAGACAGGCTGCTGACTGCTCTCACTGATATTACTTTTTTAAGTCTACAAAATGGTTTTAAAAAGCAAAAGGCATTTGGAAAGATAGAGATTTAAATTTAATATTCTCTAGATTAAGAACATTAAAAACTTGTCTACTGAGGCTTAACATAGTGCTTAATACATTAGCAATTTTTTAAAATTAAAGTTTACATAGGCAATTCTCAAAACTAATGATCTAGACAGCAATATTCCTGTACAATATTTATACTTGGGGGACTTAAGTAATGCAACTAATATAAACAAACTGCAAGAAAAAAATGTAAAAACTATTCCAATAAACAAAAGATTAAGCCTTCACAGATGGAAGATACCTAAGGTTTCATTATAAACTGGGTAAGGACCCTGAATACTGAGTGAGCAACATGACAAAAAAGAATGGTGGTCTTCTGGAGACATCTGACTCATACTTGCTCATAATAGTATTTTCTGTAATTAATTACTGCTCAAAGTACAGTCTCTACATGTAATGTATAATGTTTTTAAAAGAAAGTTTGTAGTATTTACAGTAATTGGGCTAAGGTGCATGTGACATCTGTGGTATCAGCTTGCAGTGATGAACAAAAACCCCACAGATTGCAACAATTCATTAGATATTGCTAAGCAATATCCAGATTTAAAGACGGACTACAAAGTGGAACAGTATTTGTTCTCTCTACTGCTCTTTTACAAGGACTAAAGTTGATCTAAGATTTCCCCCAACCCTATACAATTTTGTTTTTATACAAAAGACACAGAAAAACCTAAGATGAAATCCTCACTACTTCTCTGGACTTTTTATGCCCAGTGGAAGGGTTAGTGCAGTGCAAACGGGATCTTAACGTTTTGGATTCACACACAGGAGGATCAGGGTTGAGGCAGACAGCTGTGAGTCTGTTTTCTGAGGACCCCTCACAAACACTGGCATAAGAGGCATGCCAGAGTTGAGAAGGGCATATCAGGAGTGGTACTGCAACACTAGAGATTCCAGTGCTGCAGCACACAGGAAGCCAGGCCATGCTGCCGTAACTTAAACGGTGCCCCACACCCAACAGTGCTGTCTAAATGGTGCTGGGGAGCATGAAGTACCCCAGAATTGGGAAAAGCTTGAAGCCGCTTCATGGGCACAGTACAGAACCTCACATAAAAAGAATACCAGAAGTACTGGATCCTGACTTCCCTCTTGTTGCTGGAAAACTGCCACCATGATCTCAACTTCCATGAGAGAGGAAGTCAGGACCTGGTATTACTAATATAAAAACTCACAAGTAGAAATTTAAAAAAAAACTTGAGGCTCACTTTATACATCATAAAAGAGCACTGCCAAGCACAGCACTACTTTTTTTGTGGTTCACCTTTAAAAAAACATAATGCAATAATATAATGCAACAAGAAATTGATTGTAAAACCTCCTTTTGGATTTGAGAGTCTTGAAACATCTGTATTAATACAAAAATAACTGTTCAGAAAGTTTTCAAGATACCAAAGAAAATTTGAATTTCCTCCTCTAACTTGATTTCTCTCTCTTTTAAATACAATATTCAGTCACAGGAGAAAAATCATTTGAGCAATTCCAAGAATAGGACAGTGTAAACTGTTTTCCATATAGAAGATGTAAATACTTTTAAAGCAGCAACAAAAGCAATGAATTATACAATTCAAAACTTAAACAATGGGAAACCAGCAAAATACTATAAATAATGCATGTGGTCCACATAGACAGACATGGGTGGCAATTTAAAACACAAATGTCTTTCTAGGTGACTAGGATGGAGATCCCGTACCTTAATTTAATGCAGATTAGGGTTCGGGCAAAATTTGACCCTAATTTAATGAAGGATAATTTTTCTTTTTTGAATGGACAAATAAAAACTTGAACATAACTGGTCATTATTTTTACCTGTAGCTATCCTCTTTACACAGACTTATAGTTCCTGACTCCCACCCCAAGAAAATGAAGACACAATTGAGAATTATTTAAAATACCATGATTGACACCCAAAAAATAAAATAATGGAAATTAAAAAAAATAAATTAAACACACACTTTTAACTAAACTTCATCTATGACAATTTTGGTTCAAGATCAAAGAATATCCTTGATAGAAGGACTATGGCATTTCAGATTGCCCCTTTTCTGCCTGCAAGTCAGACAGTTTCCAGAGTGAAAGATAAGGATTCATCTTCATACACTGGAGTGTAGACATTCTCAAGCCACCACACCCTTTTCTCCTAAAGTCTTCATCTTTATTAAATGGTTTTGTGATTTGACATATGTAGCATTTACATATCGCAACGCCCTTTTGGCACAACCATTCTCACAATGTTATAAACACAAGACAAAGTCATACAGTACTTCTAAGACACACTGAACAGAATTTTAGATGAAGAGGTCTAATAAAAATCTCTGACTAAAGGTATTACAGTAACAAAAAGTAACCCACAGTAAAATTAGTTTGTATTTGTATTATTATATATTGAATATATCAACAGACTTATCAATGTTTAGTATGTCAAGTAGTAAACTGGTGATCAATTCTGCTATTTTTCTGTAATTCCTGCTGCCAAGAGTAAATTTAATTTATAAAAGAAAAGAGGAATCACAAGAAATACTTCAAATTCAATTTGTTCATAAAGGTTTGCTGCAGGTACCTGATGAGAAAGTAGTTACTGTAATATTGCACGTATAGGTTTCAACTACTTTTATTATTCAATACTTTAGCAGAAAAGTTAGGGTGGCAAAGGAAAAATTATAACACTTTAAAAAATTAAGTGGCAAGCCTTGATCATGCAGTGAATTATGAAGGTTCACAGCAAACGAAAGTATCTAAGCAAGTGAAAATGAAATTTCTCAAGCATGTTCATGAAGTTTTAGAAGTACGGTATGAACTTGCATATAGCTGTTATTACAATGAACCAAACACCGTATTTTCCCCCTAGCTGCTTTGTATTCTCCATTTCACTGTTAAAAAATGTTGTACACTAATCCTGAAACACCTGACATGTTAATGTTTTATTCACAGCCACTGCAAGAAAGTTTGTAAACCTGATAGTATACTTAAAGGCTTGTGGCTTCAACATGAATTATCAATGCAACATAAGAAACTTTAAATAATATGGCTGTTTTGCTCAAGAACAAAGCTAGAACATTCCACTGAGTAGCACGAATAGAAAATGTTCTTCTATTTATCAAATGAGAAATTTCAATTCACTTAAATACTAAATATGTTAGGTATAATTTGAAGTCATTATTTTGTTAATATGGTAGTTATATGTCACAATATTCTTTCCCGATAATCCGGGTATAATGTGTTACGTGAAGATAACCCTAGAAATGTTGATTTTATTCACATTTTTAAAAAGATCTCAAGTATACAGGAACAGATTACTGGTGCTTTTGCAAGTTTGGGTAATATTCATGTATGCTTCTTACTAGACAAATGGATAAATATTTAGGCTGCCCTCTCAACAGCTCCACACGAAGCTAGCTGTTAGTAAAAAGGAGGTACAAAAATATGAAGCTTACTTGAAAATGAATTAATGAAGGCTGAAACCCTGCTAAAGAACCTGGTCTTTTCCATATGTATTGGAATGTACTTGGATATCACTGCTGCTGGTGTTTTATACCAACTCCTCTTCCCAGAAGAAGTATGATTTCAAAGCAGCAGGGTTATGAATAGGATGAAAGGATGCAGTACAGAATATAAAGGAATGATCATGTTCTCTGCTCATGAGGTTAGATAAATTAACAGAATTAGAGAAAAAACAAAATGAAGTCTGCAGGTATATCAAAATGAGGCCAAACAGATAGAAGACTTAGACATACTCTTAGAAATTTAAAGCACTTGAATCACAAAGATAGTAATGAATGGGAATGATTTTTTGGTTGATTGTTTTTTTCTTTAAATTGCCAGACCCAAAAATAAAAAACAGAACGTGCGAACACAAAAAAAAAAAGTAGCAATATGCCAAAAACTACTGAAAAATTAGCTCCTCTTTCTTACATAGGGAAATACAGCTTATTTTCAGTGACTTGAGGAGGCAGAAATGAGGGTGGTAATTTGTTTGGATTAGTTCCTTCATATAATACAAGAAGTTTCAAATGCAAGTAAAATATGTTCTTACCATATAAAATATTTTTACACTAAGCCTTTAAAATGCAGAATAGTAAAACCTGACTTCAGATAAGCTATACTTGTTAAATCTGCTTCTTAAAATGATTTTTTAAAGAATATTTCATTTCAAAGGTACAACTAATGCACATTGACATTCAAATTACTGTGTTGTACTTAATGTTTCAAATAACCAGGGTCAAAGGGGCAGTTGGCACATTCTGAACTTAAAATGTACACTTCCTCGTCCTTTTCCAAATTATTTTGTTCATATCTGTCTTGGATCCCCTGGCTGTTGCTCCATAAGACTTCCTGTGAAAATACCAGAGTGTCTCCTGAAGAAGGAGCCAATGATCCACAACTGCTCTGGACATCAGCACGTGCAAAAGGAGAAAAATATACATTTGAAGTTCATTATGTGCCAACTTGTCCTTTGACCCTGTTCCTTAGTGACATTCAGCACAATAACTTCAACCTTAAAAAGCCAATTATAACATCTGTAGGTCATCTTTACATTTCACCTCTATAATTTTAAAGTCTATGGATTATTCAGTATTTAGTTGGGATCAAACTTTTAAAACAAAAATGCTTTGTTTATCTGCAACTTGTTCTAAAATTTCACTCCAATACAAGAGCACAAAGGTTCTGATTTTTAATTTGAAATACTGAGTTTGGGAGCTGTACCATTAGAGCGAACACTAATTATGTTAAGGCTCTCATGGGCAGAATGTTCCTGACCATACACTTAGAGTTTAAGTTTTTCAACCACATGATATTGCACTAGTAATGTCACCTATTTGTGTGCTCAACTGTTATTCAGATTCATATTTTTTAAATTCCAAAAAGTTGCATAATTTTTGTTATTTAAATGCGGACATAAAAAAAACCCAAAGTTAAATTCTACAATGTAGGAAGAAAAAAAATTAAAATAAAGAACATATGAAGTAAATGACAAGCCAGTAAAATACACTACGGCCAATAAAAGATGAGGGAACTACAAGAAGAAACTAGCACAAAAGTAGGCTACAAGGACTGGCAAGGGTATATTAACACATAATTTTTGAGTCTGGCCTAAATAATTTATTGCTAATTTATTGCCTTTGACATCATTTTGCTTTCCCTTTTTGTTAAAAATACATTTTTTCTCAAAGTCAGCAATACCTGTGTCTACCTGTCCTGTCTGGGAGACTGAAAGATAAAAGTCTGCAAGAGAGAAGAATGGAAAGAGCTAGAAAAGATCAGGAGGTTTGGAAAAATGAGGTCCGACTTAAAAGTAAGACTAAATTCACACCCAGCTGAACACACCAAATACAAGACAAGTAGCCCAGTTTTAGCTGTGGACCTGATAGCATTCCAATGATCTTCTCCCAAGCTTCCCTCCCTTAATCCCAAATCACAGTAATGTTTTTGGTTCAGAGGGATTGACCAGGAATCCATTCAGGGACCAACAATGCTGCTCCTTAGTCATATGTGTCAGTGATGAAGCATACGGGATACACTTCCCCTCCCTCCAGAAAGGGGCATATTGCCTCAGTATCATACTCATATTCTCATAGTCCAGGTGACAAAGGAGTAGAGCCAGAAATCAAACCTGAGACTCCATCACAACAATACAAAGCTCTATTATTCTGCAAAGGGCCCTGGCTAAACAGTCTTTGGTTTGGTAAAGGAGTTTATTACTCACATTTGTGAATGCAAAAAACACGTTTAATTCTTCATGTTAAATTTCAACTAAAATCCAATTAAAAAAAATTGGAGCAGCTTAACTGTTCAAATGTTTATGATATACAACAGTAAGGCAAAGTCTACATATAATCATCTTGCATTTTGTTCTATTGAAACTGAACCCAAAATATACCCCACCTATCCACCCATTTTATATTAAAATTTAAGTGAAGTGTAGGTAATTTCTGAAGATGTAGGCTAAATATATTTACTGAAATTTGCCATTTTAGCTGCAAAAGGAAAAGTAGCTTATCCTTCATACAACTACTTTCTGGACCCAAGCATTTCTAATAGATGGGAACCATACTAATGTCAAGAGCTGTAAACTGTTTGGAAGTCTTGGTAATCTTATGAGTATGAAGTACAGACCCTATTGAAAACAGCCTCTGGAGATCTTGTTCATTTATTTCTAATATTGTTTCAATCAAAAGGTTATCAAAATGACAAGATCCATTGGTTTCTAAAAGTCTTCTGCTACAAAAAAACTTTAATATATACCATGTAGATATATGTTTCAATTTAAGGTTTGTATCCTGTCAGTTCACCTTTGGGAAAATGAGCTGAGACACAATAACTTCAGTCAAAAAGGACAAAGGAGAAAAAATAGTGATCTGGGAATAAATGAAGATTAGGTATACATGTAACAAACGACTAATGAATTAACTGAGTAAACATTCACCATGGACTCTAGAGTATCGTAATATTACATTAACTGTCAGATCTGAAAAAGAAACAGTAACTGTACTCAAAATCTGCATTAATGAAGAGCAGATTGTGAAGCTATCCACTCCATCCAAGTCACCAAGTATTTCAATGTACTACTACTATAATTTTACCTTCTATAATTAATTGCTCTATACAACAGGCAAAATTGCTATGTGGCTGATATATGGAGCCAAACTTCCTATGAGCCAAATTAATTACTTGTTTGTATTTTTCTATCAATTAGTTTTGCATTTCAGGCATCATATTAAGAAAAAGGTAGTTAACTGGTGGATGAGCTGGTGGGAAACAATAATTAATAGGGCTCACTGCACTCAACTGACAGATTTGAGATGAGTAATCAAAAGACTGTTCTCTAGCTGATTTAGCAACAGAATTAGCAAGTTAGTAAATAAATACCTTAACTAGTGTTTTTAGGCAGATCTTAAAGAAGTTCTTCAAACACCATGACACAGTAATCTTAAGAAATTATGCCTCTTAAACCTTAGGTTATAGTCTTGCTGTACCCATCATAGAAAAATATGTAAAGAAGTTACTCAGATAGATCTTACCTTATTTTATCAGGGGGAAAAAACAACAACATTTACTTCCAAGATCAATACTTTGTCAGAAAGTTAAACGGTATTTTGGGCATCTTATTAAATTCTATAAATTATTATAATTTATAATTGGGCATACATTGGCATAAACAGTGTCATATCATTGTCAACTTGTGTGTTTCTCACAGTCAGTGCTGTGTTGCTTCTTGAAGTGACTAAGAAGTGGTGCAAACTGGAAAATCACAGGCACAGACAGACTGAAACGGTTGCTATACCAGATTACGAATTAGGAGTAACAGCATAAATAGCTGGACATAACATAGCTTCAGAGCTTATTTCTCACTTAATTTGGTAGATACAATAAAAATATTTGTTAAAATGGAAACTATTAAATTTGTAGTGTTTTCCCAATTTGAACGATAGCAATGAGCTTCCAGAAAATGATAAATTGGTCAGACGCAGGATTATCGCCTCTCACAAACAAGGATCAGCCAAGGAGGTTTAGCTAACATATTGCTGGTTTACACTGCAAGTGACAGAATATAAAAAGATCATAACATTTTATGCCACAGTTATATTACTTCTAGCATTCTCTCCACTGCAAATTAAATTCAGCAGTACTAAACTAAGCCAATTAGATATCAGGTTCTACAGAATCCAACACTTGGCATTGCATTTATTTAAACTACAGTTATATCCTGCCAGTGAATTGGTTATATCCATAAGTACAAATTTGAGCACATCTGCCTACTCAAATTTATCTGGTCATTGTACATAAAGAATGCATTCTTCCTATTTGAAGGTACACAGAAGACCAAATCTTAGGGTTTGTCTGCAGGAACAGTTAGACTGAATAGCAGAATCTACCCAGCACTTGCCTACTGCAGTCTCACTGTCCATGTGCAGCCTGCTGACATACCTGAACAGTTCATTACTGTGCTTTAATCTATATTCCTCTTTGAAATGGAACGAGATCAAAGTGCTCTAACAAACTGTGCGCATCAGCAGGATGCACACAAATAATGAGTATAGCAGGGTTGCGTGGGGTAGCATGTTAAATGGGACCATGATTGGGCTTTAAATGCATAATTACCCTCCCACTTCCACCCCAGTTTATCATTTGGTGTTGCAGTATTACTATGACACCAAATACACTACCACTTATTTAACACTTTACAAGCTTGTTAGGAGACAGGTATACATATTTTTTCCCTTAAGTTCTACAACCAGTATTGGGTTCCATCATGGGGGAGGGGAGGGGGGAAGAACTCAAGGAGCCAGAGGTCTTGAGTGAAAGAAATTTAAAGGACTATCAATGCACATTGATACCAATGGCAGATGTGGCTTTGTTTTATAAAAGTAACAGAAGAATAATTAGCTACTATTCTATGCAATTATCACAGAAGATGAAATATACCACCTACTAAATGTGCATTGTCAATTTTTAGCACTATAAGCAAGCAGCTGTATATAGGATGGTATTGAAGGACAAACAGCAAAGGTTGCATATCATGCAGATATTATGATCATGCTTTAAGTTAAAGCTCATTATAGAGTGTCTCAGCCTTACCTCAGATTTCTCCAGTTTATTTTGTGCATCAACTTGAGTGACAATTTCATTCATGTTGGTCTCCAAAACCATTCCACCCATGACCATTTCAGCCAGAATATTATGGACCTAAGAAAGATCACAAAACAAGATGCATTTTAATCAGCAAAATACTGTTTGAGTGTCAAGGTGCCAACTACACCACTTAAAGAAAATTTATATTTCTGGGTAATATCTAAACAGCCTTTTAAAAATTGTAGGGTCCAGAAAAAGTTGACATGAGTCCAAAGTCCAAACAGCAAGATCATCAGCACTGCCTGTTTGATGACTAACACCAGAATAAGTGGGAACACTAGTCTCCATTCCCTTTTTAGTCTTTTCTCCAGAGACTGCCAACAAGGGTGCCAATTAATACCAGGTACACTAATGTTTTTAAGATGGGAGCATTTATGGGATTAAAAATATTGCTCAGAAACATATATAAGAGCAATGAGCACCTTGGACAGGCAGTTTTTTGGTATGAAATAAAAAATAAATCAGTTTAAGCCAAAATAACCAGATAACTGTCATTCCGTAACAAACCAGGCAGGATTAAGGGAAGTAGACTTCAGCTAGACAAGGAGGTTGAGTTAATATATTTTATTGGATCAATTTCTGTTGGTGAGAGAGACAAGATTTCAAGCCACACAGAGCTCTTCTTCAGGTCTGGGAAACAAAAGAACAAAATGCAAGGTGGAACAGATGGTTTAGCATAAGCAGTTAGCACACACTGTAACAGATCATTCAAGGTGGAGTGGCTCTTTAACACCTCTGCAGTCATAAAACAAAAAGAGGGGGTTAGTGGGTTACAGTTTATTGTAGTAAGCCATAAATCCAGTCTCTCTGTTCAGTACATGATTTTGAGAGTCTGGCAAAATAATGAATTTAAGCTCCCAGGCTTGTCTTTTGATAGTGTTGTGCACGTTTCCTTTGAAGAGGAGGACTGATAGGTCAGACATAGAGTGATCGCTTTGTGAAAAGTGTTTGCCCACAGGTGATAAGTTCTTTTTGTCTTTTATCATTTTCCTGTGTGAGTTCGCTCAAGCACGCAGTGATTGTCTGGTTTCACCCACATAACTGTTACTGGGGCATTCAATGGACTAGATGAGGCATATCACATGTTATGATAGGCACATGTAGGATGTGTGGAAGGTGTGTTTGGGGTGGGAGGTGCCAATCAATGTAGCAGTGGAGATATGTCCGCAGGTTTTGCATCTGTTGTTCTGACAGGGCCTGAAGCCACTTCGACTGGATATGTCCCAGTCTGTGGGGAGCTTGTTTTTGATGATGAGTGCAGAGAGGCCAGGGGGCTGCCTGAAGGCCAGAAGTGGGATTTCAGGAAAGGCCTCCCACAGGATGGGGTACCCATTGAGTAAGGGTTGTAACTGTTAGATAATATCCTGCATGGGCTCCAGTGAGGGGTGGTAGGTGACAACCAGGGGCATGTGGTCAGAGGGGGTCTTATCTCTGTATTGAAGCAGGCTCTCTCAGGGCATTTGGGTGGCCCGTTCCATTACATGATCCACTTCTCTGGTGGAATGTCCCCGTCAGGCAAAGGCAGCCCTAAATGTGCCAAGATGAACATCCTGGAGTACATCTCCTTGGAGCACACTCTGTGGCATCACAGATTTCTTGGTATGCTTGGGGTGGCCACTGCATCCATGAAGGTAAGCATTGTGTTCTAGGTTTTTGTATACGGTTGTCTACAGGGCTCTACTGCTGAAGTCAATTGTGGTGTCCAGGAAGTTGTTGCTAGTGTGGGAGAGTTCCAGAGAGAGTTTAATGGATGAATGGTGGTTGTTGAAGTTGTGGTGGAAATCTATGAAGGAGTTTAAGCCATCTGTGCAGAGGATGAAAATATCAGCGATGTATTTCAGATATACCATTGGTTTCATGGTGTATCGGTGCAGAATTTCTTCTTCAAAGAGGCCCATGAAGAGGTTGGCATATCGGGGAACCATCCTAGTACCCATGGCTATTTCCATGGTTTGAAAAAAAGTGTATGTTGCTGTATATAAAATTGTCATGAGTGAGGATGAAATGGATGAGTTTGGCAACGTATTTGGGGGTAGATATGAGAATTGTCCATGGTCTTGTAAATATCTGAGACAGACATCTATGCCATCATTGTGTATAGGCAAATGACATCTATGGTGACAAGGATGGTGTTCTTATTGAGGTTAATATTGCTGAATTTGTGGAGGAAGTCAGTTGTGTCCTGGAGGAAGCTGACCCTTTGTGGGGTGAGTGGTTTGAGGTCAGTTTCTATGAGCCGATATTCCATTAGTAAGAGTGCCATGGCCAAATACGATGGATTTATCCGGGTTCCCTTGTTTTGGTATCTTAGGAAGCATGTAGAAGATCTCTAGAATGGGTTTGTCGGGGATGAGTTTGTAGACTCTCTCTTGGTGTTGTCTGGAGAAGGTTTTGATGATATTCTAAAGCTCCTGGCTAAACTATGGTGTGGGGTCGTCTTTGAATTTTTTATCATAGGTTGTGCCGGAGAGTAGTCAGTTGGCCTTGTTAATGTAGTCATCACGGTTGAGGACTACAATGGCACCCCCTTTGTCTGCTAGTTTGATCATTATCTGGTGGTTAGATTTCAGGGACTGTATGGCTGTCCTCTCAGCAGTGGAGAGATTATGGTGGATCTGATGTTTGTTAAGGATTTCGCGGTCAATTTTTTTCCTGAAGCATCTTTTCTCTCTAAAATCCTGGGACTGAAATAGCTACAGCAACAACTACACCTGCAGACTTTTAGATGTTCAGTCTAATCCTAGAACATATCTGGCTAAGATTGTTCTTGCGCTCCTAACCCCACAAAATAGTTTTAGTACTGGTTTCAAGGTTACTCTTTTCTTCTTGAGACATTGCCAAACCATTACTGTAGCAGGGTGCTGCTGCAAAGCACCTAATTAGCCCCTGCTCAGCCAGCTCCAATCAAGGGGAATAGATTGGGGCTGGTGGGACAGGCCTGATGCCTGGCCTGGGGATTGGCTCCACCTGCGGGCCTGGCAAGCCAGCATAACAGGAAGCCTCCCTGCGCTTTATTGGGCCACCCTGCAGTGGCCTGCCGGAAGAGGGGGCAGACGAACCCTGTTACACGTGGGGGCTTGTCCGGGATCTAAAGCCAGCGATACAGTTTGGCAACCCGGCCATGGAAGGCACCCTGCAGTGGCTCACGGAACAGAATGGAGAGGTGCAGAAGGCCCTACGTGAGTTCCAGCAGTCCCACCAGGCGGAGAGGCAAGCTCTACTCGCGTGGCAGGTGGAGCAGCAGCGGGCGTTACAGGACTTTATTACGGAGCAGTCAAGGGTGCAGCAGCAGCTCCTGCAGAAGCTGGTGAGTCCTGCAGGGGGAGAGGGCACCCGGGCCCCGGGCCTCAGCCTTTGTAAGATGGCCCCGGCAGATGACCCCGACGCCTTTTTGGGCACCTTCGAGCGGGTGGCCCTTGGCGCGGGATGGGACCGGGCAACCTGGGCCCTGAGGCTGGGCCCCTATCTGACTGGGGAGGCGCAGGCAGCGTACATGGCCCTGACGGAGGTACAAGCTAGGGACTACGCTGCAGTGAAGGCAGCGATCCTGGACCGCCTCGGGCTGTCAGCCGAGAAGTATCGGCAGAAGTTTCGGGCAGCACAGTGGGCAGGGGGCGTGCGGCCCCGGGCCTTTGCCCAAAAGTTAACGGACTGGGCAACACGGTGGTTGAGGCCCGATGCCCACACCGTGGCACAGTTAATGGATCAAGTAATCCTTGAACAATTTGTACAGTGTCTACCTGATAGCGTGCGGGTTTGGGTGCGCCGACATCAGCCGGACACCCTGGAAGCAGCCGTACAAAGAACGGAGGAATATGCAGAGGCTGACTTCCTGCCGAGGGTGCATCGGACCCCGCGAGACCTAGAGGGGGCCCGGAAACCCCGTGAGCACCCCGGGGTGAAGCCGGTAGACAAGCGGCGGGAGGAGCCCAAAGGGACCCCTAGCCGCCCAGGGCAGCTCATATGCTGGCGGTGTGGACAGCCAGGACATAGAAGCCGGGACTGCCCAGTGATGGAATGTGAGGCAGCTGACTTTTGTGGTTGGACAAAGATTGGGGGGCGGAAAAAGAGGAGCGGGTTGGCCACTATCCCAGTGCGGGTGGGAAAACGGCTCCTGAGGGGTTTAGTGGACACGGCCTCCACTTGCTCCCTTGTACAGAGGCGCTTTGTGAAGCCGCATTGGCTTATCCCTGGGGATCGGATGCTAGTGGATTGCATCCACGGGGATAGGGAATATTGTCCCGTGGCCCAGGTACCCCTGGAGGTGCAGGGGAAGTTTGCCTGGAAGCGGGTGGGGGTAATAGAGGGGCTGGCCTACCCTGTGGTCCTGGGGGTGGACTGGAACCCATCCCCAAAGAAACGGGGAAAGAGGCGAACCCCAAAACAGGGAAGAGAGAGAGACCCGGAGACAGGGGATGGGACCCGTACCGAGGTGGACCCTGGGAGGGCGGAGTCCCCACAATCTCCCGGGGAAGAAACTGAGACTCCTAGACAAGAAAGCCAAGGTAGGGATCCCGTGGGTGTGACCCAGGAGGAGGTGGAGCCTCCCAGGCAGGACCCATCAAGGGAGGGGATCCCACAGAGTGAGATAATGAGGAAGGTACAGAAGGACCCGAGGGTGGAAGCCCAAAGTGGGGAGAACCAAACCCCAAAGAGCAGAGGACCCGGTCCTGAGATCGGAGCCAGACTCGGGGAAAGGGGCTCGGACCCGTCTCCCACAGTGGGGAACGAAGGGGAGCCTCTGGGGCGACCGGCCCAACCGTGTGACTGGTGTGAAGACCTCTGGGTAAGCGTGGACCTGTGGGGTGCCCTACCCCCAACCCAGTGTGCCTTTTGTGGATGGGGCATGCCAAAACCCCACAAGTCAGAGCCCGGGGAGCACCCCGCTGGGCAGGGTGCTGCCACCCAGAGTAAAACCCCCGGCCGAGGGAAGCGGGGCCGAGGAAGACCAGGCCTGGCATCGGCTTAAGGGGGGAGGTATGTAGCAGGGTGCTGCTGCAAAGCACCTAATTAGCCCCTGCTCAGCCAGCTCCAATCAAGGGGAATAGATTGGGGCTGGTGGGACAGGCCTGATGCCTGGCCTGGGGATTGGCTCCACCTGCAGGCCTGGCAAGCCAGCATAACAGGAAGCCTCCCTGCGCTTTATTGGGCCACCCTGCAGTGGCCTGCCGGAAGAGGGGGCAGACGAACCCTGTTACAATTACTTTGCCACAAGAGTTGGTTTGCGTGATAATTAAATGGAAAACTGATCAAGCTTCTTTAGAAATGAAAACTTATGGAATTAAATCTATCAAAATGATGTTCAGTGCCATTGCTGTATTCTGTTCACCTTTAAATTCATCTTATGGCATGTGTTCCCTGAAGTCATTCATTTATGTGAAACACGTATTGAAGAATCAGAGGGGTAGCCGTGTTAGTCTGGATCTGTAGAAGCGACAAAGGGTCCTGTGGCACCTTATAGACTAACAGAGGTATTGGAGCATAAGCTTTCGTGAGTGAATACCCACTTCATCGGATGCAAGCAGTGGAAATGTCCAGGGGCAGATATAAATGTGCAGGGAAGACTTAGGCTAGAGATAACGAGGTTAGCTCAATCAGGGAGGGTGAGGCCCTCTTCTAGCAGCTGAGGTGTGAATACCAAGGGAGGAGAAACTGCTTTTGTAGTTGGCTAGCCATTCATAATCTTTGTTTGTACTTAAGAGAACATTGTCCATTGCAGATGCTTTAACAACTTCTAGATCAACAGTTACATTTTCCAACATGACATCCTCCAAAACGACTCATACAGAAGATTAAAATTTTGTGGTTTGCAATTGCTCTACAATGCTACATTTACTAATAATTTAAATGTTTAAATAAATTATATGTATTTACAGTTAACATTGCTAATTCCCAAGAGTCTGAATTTTCAGATTGTCCCAGGTATTATAAATCAAATAATTTTGTGCCTCTCTAGTAAGCATTTTCAAAATTAGACAAATTGCTTTTTAAGGTACTGTTTGAAACACAGTTTAAGTGTGTAACACACACCATCTAAGTAGTGTGGCCTACTCTCTTCACCAACTTATGACAAAGCTATTCTAACTACCTCTAAGTTCTTGTGAAAATTTGATTACATTCTCAGAAGTGGATAATAAAACAGATGTAGGTTCAATGAACTTGAACCATAAAAACTAACTATGTGAGATGTTTAAAAAACGAGGGAAGACCCTGACCTATTCATTGCTTTTCTTTGCTCTAATTTAGAAAATTCACATGGCGAAAACATTCTGGAATATG
This sequence comes from Chelydra serpentina, assembly GCA_037349315.1. NCBI lineage: Eukaryota > Metazoa > Chordata > Testudines > Chelydridae > Chelydra > Chelydra serpentina. The sequence continues at coordinate 40,598,936 of JBAIAC010000042.1, forward strand.
TATTTAAAACATTTACCATACATGTAGCTGAAAAGATGTAGGAGGCAGTTTCAAAAAGAGTAAAATTGCCAACTAAATCATCTCGATAGTTGAAAAATAAAAGCAATTTTGAAGATGAAACTGTTGATGAAAAACATGTAAATCTCTGAGCCCTAAATTGTGGAATCTGCCCACTATTACTATATCAACAATTCTTTGAGTTATCCACATTGATTCAAATGTATTCTATGCTTATGTCATGGTTTCAGGAAAAATACTTTCCATACGTGAATTAATCTTGGCCATATATTTAGTAATGTGCAGTATTTCAACCCCATAGTAATTGTAAATACAACCAACATTTGCAGAGAGTTAAAGAGTGTGATGTGCAAGCAATCTGGCACATCAAAGCATGCTTCTTTCATCATTTTGGCTATTTGTAACATTTCCCAGTTATGGCGACAGATCAAAGAAAGAAGCAAATAGAGACAAAGTATAATGAGATAGCAAAGTGTGAGAAGCTTATGTACTGATCTAAAAAGAACCACCACAATTCCTGGTTTTGTGCTACAACTTTGAAGGGATATTCTAAAGAACAGTATTGAAAAAGTTGCTACTCGGACAGTTTGTTAGTCTATTTCAATTAAAACGTGGTAAACACATTCAGAGAAGAATGAACAGCTCACTTCCCTCACACGTGTTTCATTTACTCTAACCTCCTGCACATTGCAGGCCACAGAACCTCACCCACCCAACTCCTGTAATAGACCCCTAACCTCTGGCTGAGTTACTGAAGTCTTCAAATCATGGTTTAAAAACTTCAAGTTACAGAGAATTCACCATTTACACTACTTTAAACCTGCAATGACCCATGCCCCATACTGCAGAAGGCAGTGAAATCCCCAGGGTCTCTACCAATCTGACCTGGGAGAAAATTCCTTCCTGACCCCAAATATGGCAATCAGTTAGATCCTGAGCACGTGGGCAAGATCGACGAGGCAGACACCTGGGAAAGAATTCTCTGTAGTAACTCAGAGCCCTCCCCATCTAGTGTCCCATCTCCAGCCATTGGGGATTTTTGCTACTGACAGTCACCGATGGGCCACATGCCATTGTAGGCAGTCCCATCATACCATCCCCTCCATATATTTATCAAGCTCAGTCTTGAAGCCAGTTAGGTTTTTTGCCCCTACTGCTCCTCTTAGGAGGCTATTCCAGAACTTCACTCCTCTGATGGTTAGAAACCTTCGCCTAATTTTGAGACTAAATTTATAGATGGCCATTTATATCCATTTGTTCGTGTCTCCATATTGGCGCTTAACTTAAATAACTCCTCTCCCTCCCTGGTATTTATTACTCTGATCTATTTATAGAGAGCAATTATATTGCCCCATAGCCTTCTTTTTGTTAGGCTAAACAAGCCGAGCTCCTTGAGCCTCCTCTCATAAGGGAGGTTTTCCATTCTTCTAATAATTCTAGTAGCCCTTCTCTGCACCCTGTATCAGTTTGAATTCATCTTTCTTAAATATGGGAGACCAGAATTGCCCACAGTATTCCAGATGAGGTCTCAGCAGTGCCTTGTATAATGGTAGTAATACTTCCATGTCTCTACTGGAAATACCTCGCCTGATGCATCCTAGGACTGCATTAGCCTTTTTCATGGCCACATCACATTGGTGGCTCATAGTCATTCTGTGATCAACCAATACACCAAGGACTTTCTTCTCCTTTGTCGCTTCCAACTGATAAGTCTCCAGCTGATAGCAAAAATTCTTGTTGTTAGTCCCTGAATGCATGACCTTGCACTTTGCACTGTTAAATTTCATCCCATTTCTATTCCTCCAGTTTACAAGGTCATCCAGATCTTCTTCTATGATATTCTGGTCCTCCTCCGTATTGGCAATACTGCCCAACTCCATCTCATCTGCAAATGTTAGTAGCACACTCCCACTTTTTGTGCCAACGTCAGTAATAAAAATGTTAAATAAGATTGGTTTGAAGACCAATCCCTGAGGAATTCCACTAGTAACCTCCCTCTAGCCTGACTGTTGACCTTTCAGTATGACCACTGTAGCCTCCCTTGTAACCCATTCCTTATCCACCTTTCAATTCTCATATTAATCACCATCTTCTCCAATTTAACTAATAATTTCCCATGTGGAACTGTATAAAATGCCTTGCAGAAATCCATGTAGATTAGATCTATTACATTTCCTTTGTCTAAAAAAATCAGTTATCGTCTCAAAGAAAGATATGAGGTTGGTCTGCCATGATCTGCCTTTTTTGTAAAACCATGTTGTATTTTATTCCAATTACCATTAACCTCTATGTCTAACTACTTTCTCTTTCAAAATTTGTTCCAAGACCTTGCATACAAAGTGTAGTTTCCTGGATCACTTCCGCCACCCCCCCGGCCCCCGCCTTTCTTAAAAATAGGACCTATCTTAGCAATTCTTCAGTCACAGGGTATGACTTCCATGTTCACAGATTCATTAAAAATCTTTGCTATTGGACTTGTAATTTCATGTGCCAGTTCCTTTAATACATCTTCATGGATCAGTTACAAATCCACTGAAAAAAAGCTAATAGAGTAGCTCAAATGAGACGGTCATAATCCTGGTAACCTTGTTCACTGCACTATCTTGAAAACGGTCACAATACAATCAAAGAATTGTAGAAATTAATGCCTGTATTTTCAAACCTGCAGGCCTTAAATTAGGCCACTTAGTAGAAGTGATCTGATCTTTCACCTTTTGGGGGGGGGGGGGGAAGAGAAAATCAGGCCACTTTTACTTAACTATGGAATTAAGGGCCTAGCTTTAGGCTGCAGGTTTGAAAATATTGGCCTAAGCCGTTAGTGGATTCTGTCTAGACTGAGTTACTTTATTTGATGAAAAAACTGTTTTGTAATAAAGAGAAACCCACAATGTTATAATAAAATATTTGTCTATCACTGTTTGCAATCTCAATATTATCAGCCTAATCAAAAAAATTAATTTTAGGAGCAAAACCAACTTCTCTTTTGGGAATGGGGAAAGCATAATGAATGTATTACTGTGAAATTTTAATGAACTTTTCAGGAGTATGGTATCAGTTCAAACATCAACACAGATCTATTGAAATTTTCAGTGATCAGTGTCAACAGGTAAGCATTCTTTCTTTAAGAAGGATGCAGTCAGCTTTGCAATCAGCTATTCAGCTTCAAAAGGTGAGTTTCGGGTAGTACACTTGCTCTTCTTCCCCTTTACAGTTTTTGACGCATCACTAACACATTTCCCTTTAATGTTTTTCTTGCTGTTGAGATGTGAAAAACTCTCACAAAGAAAGGGAAATGACTGCACACACAGAGCAGATATATGCACAAAGTAAACACAATGAAAAAATTGAGAGGAATAACCATCTTCCTCCAATCTCTCTCAACTATAGTCATTTTAGATGTTACTTGTAGTCAGAACTTGACAGTGTCCTTGTAAATGATAGACTGCATTAGTTAACAGCATGTCCCTATACCAGACCAATAAATAAGTCAATTATACCATCTAGCTGGGCGTTCTCACAGAACCTTCTATTTAAACATGAGAAAAGACATTAATGTCTATTTGGGATTCAGTACAGAATCCATCCCACCCCCCAGTATGCTAACTCCATTTCTGAGTTATATGTTCATAATAAAATATGTGAAAGGCAACTGCTGGATTTGGAATGCTAAAATCAAAAGTTAATGTCAATTCTGAGTAACATATAAAAAAGAAACCTGGACAAAAATATTTCTTGGAACCATCAGCTTCCCTCATCAAAACAATAATATTCTGGTGTCTCTGATTTTGCATATATATACACAGTTACATTGAGGACACCTCCTAAGTAAATGTACTAATGAATTTCATTTTTCATTCTTAAAGACATGTCCCAGCACACTTTTTGCACTTTAAAAATAACTTGATAGAAATTGACAAGATTTCACCAACAACGATAGGATAGGATTGTTATCCACCCTGTCAGATTCAGGACCAAATGTTTCTTGTCAAGAAGAATGTTTGGTTCAACTGATATTATATAGTAGCTCATCACAGTACCTTGTCTACATGGAAAATTAAATCCAGTTCACAGACATTTTCAAAACATTTGTCTAGTGTTTCCACGAATACCTGTGGAAGAAAAAACAAAGCAAAAGGTCAAGGTTTAAGAGCAACTCAATCATTCCATTATTTATGAACTTCAAACAAGGCACATATGGAAAATAGATCATGTAGATTTTACAAGGCCTAGTGTATCTGAAAAACATGTGTGGTTAACACTATTATTGGGATCCTGTAATGTTGGCAGGCTCCAGGCAAAAGAGTACGTAAAGTAAGACAGCTTTTAATACAACTCTGCAACGTGGCCAAGGGATTACACACATACAAAAGTTAAAGAATATTCATACATTGAAAGAACATTCCAAGAACATCTATACTGCAATTTTATGCAGCTGTGATCTGAATCATTTCTTCTAATTTTATTGGGATGCCAACTATCTAGTAAAAATGAATTTCAGCTGTTTATTTTTACCGATTAATGTATTATTTTTATTCCAGTAGCCCCTGAGGGCTCCAGCCTGCTTCCACTTCTCTCCCCACAGAATCTCTCCGGTTTCTTCCAAGAGAAAAATTGCTAAAATGTGACGTGACCCTCACACTTCCCTTGGCTTGCCTTCTCTTCCCCTCCTACAACTCTCTCCTCCTTCTCCCCTGTCAGAGGCATAAGTTTCTCATCTACTTTCCTGCTCTATCCCCTCCATTTCATCCCCTCCCTTATTCTTCTCCTTAACCTCTCATGCTCCTCTGGTTCTTCCTCCCACCTCCATAATACAAACTTGACTTAGTCTCTCCCATCCTAAATAAAACCCACCCTTGACCCCACTTGCTTCTTCAACTACTGCCTATTTCCTTTCTCCCTTTCAACTCTAAGATCATGGAACGAGCTGTCTATAACTATTGTCTGAAGTGCCTCTCTTCCAAATCCATCACAGACTGGTTTCAGCCCCAGCACTCCACTGAAATCACTCTTGCCAAATTCTCTAATGACCATGTCCTAACCTAAGCTAAGAACATGTTCTCCATCCTCATCCTCTGTCACCCACCTTCTACACAGTCAACCATGCTCTCCTTGAAATGCTGTCCTCCTTTGGCTTATGTCACTCTCCCCTCTCCTTGTTCTCCTAATTGCTCCTTCAGCAGCTCTTCCTCATCCCCCTTCCATCTTTCTGTGAGGGTTCCACAAGGCTCTGTCCTTGCTCCCCTTCTCTTCTCCCTTTGCATCATATCTCTGGGTAATTTCATCTGCAAACACAAATTCAATTACCACATCTCTGCTGAGCACTCATAGACCCACCTCTCTGCTCAAGACCTATCTCCTTCCGTCCAAACTAAAATCTCAGCCGGTCTCTCTGACATCTCCTTGTGGATGTCTAGCTGTCAGCTCACCCTCAACACAGCTAAAGCGGATCTTAATCTTCCCCCATGCCTTTCCCGTTACCGTCTTTCTCAATCACTGGACAACACCACTATCCTGACAGTCACTTAGGTCCATAACCTGGGTGTCATCTTCAAAATCAACCTCTCTTTATGTCTAAGTCTTGCAGATTCTTTCTGCATAACATCTTAAGATACAGACTTTCCTCTCCATCCATACAACTACAATTCAAACAAACACATTGTGCTTTCTCCCATGCTGTGCCTCATGCTTGGGAAGTGCTTCCCATAAACATCTGTAAGGCTGCCTCATTACCCATCTTTGCTGTAATGCCTACAAAAACTTAACAGGTAAGCCGCCAATGTGCTGAGACCATGCTCTATCATGCCGACCAACACTGTCTCATTGTTTCCATCTGTGTACCCATCTGTTGCCTCTGTCTTAGGCTAGGTCTACACTACCCCCCCCTATCGAACTAAGGTACGCAACTTCAGCTACGTGAATAACGTAGCTGAAGTCGCAGTACCTTAGTTCGAATGAAAAAGCACTTACCCGGGGTCCACACGCGGCGCGCAGGCTCCCCCGTCGACTCCGCCTACTCCGTTCGTCGAGCTGGAGTACCAGCGTCGACAACGGAGCACTTCCTGGTTCGATTTATCGCGTCTTGACAAGACGCGATAAATCGAACCCAGAACATCGATCCGACGCGTTCGACAGACGCGTAAGTATAGACGTACCCTTAGACTTAGAACACATGCTCTATGGGCCAGGGATGCCTTTTTGTTGTGAATGTGTTTTGCACCTAGTACAATGAGGTTGTGGCCCATGACTAGGACTCCTAGGCTTTACAGGAATACAATAAATAAAATAATCTGCACATACGAAAAAATCAGGCTTGTGACCTCAATGCTTTTTATTTATTTATTTTTTTTTAAAAGGTAGTTGTGTCTAGCATTTAGCCACAAGGAGAAAATAAAAAAAAGCGTATTCTCTATCTAGAGGAATAGTTATCCTGGTGCTATTTATGTTTAGAAGTTTGGGGTGGGAAAAAGCACAGTTTTCCAAAGCACATACAACAAGATATTTATAAATTCTGACCTTAAAACACTCATTTAGTGCCTTGAAAAAATGTTCCTTTATACAAAATGACATTTTAAAATAAGGCATAAGAAGAGAAGTGTCTTCAGTAACGATATTTATGTTCACAGACAGGGGAATAGGAAAGGAGCAACTGAACAGTATTTCACGCTTAAATTGTCCCAACAAGTAGGATCTCTCCTCACAACAGCCTTAGATCCATAACTTCAGTGGCTGCCCTTAAAAAAAGTATGTAATTAATGAAAATATCAAGGTAGCATAATTAGTTATCTAAAACAATACAGGAAAGTTTTGGAAGATAACCACTGAAGCCCAAAGACCTCCGTCTATACAGCATGATCATTAAGCACTAAATACACTGGTAAATTAAGAGAAAAGTATTAGTTTTGCAGAGCCCCACAGCTGGAATTTTCACAAGATTTCTATTAATAAACATTTGAAATTTCTCAGTCTGCTACTGATGACAGCTGGGATTGTGTGTGACACTGGTAGGGCAGAAGCCCAGAATCAGACCATAAACAGGTTTATAACCTTTTATGTCACACTGATTTTAAAAAGTATTACTCTAGAATACAAATTATGATAAAGGAGGTTGGTTAAAATTAAGGTTTTTTTTAAGTCTCAGAATAACTGCATTAGTGGATTAAAGAAGAACCAACATGCTTACAACACAAAATTTATGTTAGAGTCAAACATGGCACCAAGAGATAAAAGCACACAGATCTCAAACAAGCCAATAATTGCTTCAGATGTGGTAGCATTTATGGGTCATAAGAACCGGGGGCTTCTTTCTCCTTAAGAGAAAAACTAGTTCAAATGTACTATTGGGATGCCACTGCAGCTGAGACTATAAGACATTAAATTAATCATGAAACTGACATCCAAGGAATTGCTGGCTACCTACTGACTTTCACAAAGCAACTTCATAAAAAAGGTTGAGCAACAATGCAGGAACAATGTGAGTCACAGAACTGAGAATTACAAATAAATTCTGGAGACAAATAAATCTCAAGCCAAGACCTGATGACTAGAGATGTAGAAATAGTGTGTTTTCCATAACCAATTATGATCCAAAGTGAATTTCTAGCACCCCCTTGTGCTTTACTTTCAGAATTACATGAACTATCACAACAAACCTGTATTTTATATTTTGTTTAAATTTTACTCAAATATTAATAAACCTAAATACATACAGTACTAAATATAGCATAATAATCAAAACATCAGCTTGTTCTTAGTGTTCTGGTAAGACAAATTAAGAGTCCATTGTCAGCATCAAGGCCCACTGTGCTCAGCAACATACCAACACAGTCCTTGCCCTGAAGAGCTTCCATTCTACACGGACAAAAAGTGAGAGAAAAAGAACACAACACACAAGCAGAAGATGGGGAACGGAGGGACAGAATGACTAAATGACTTGCCCAAAATCACACAGGAAGTCCATGGCAGAGAAGGGAATTAAACTCAGATCTCTGAAGTCCAGTGTTTTAGCCACAAGACAAGACCATCCTTTCTCCTCTTGCATTAAGTACTCACATTCTATTACAGCATTAACAGCTGAAAAAAACAGATAACTAATCAAATGCAACTAAAACACAGATACTATAAAATGATAAATCTATACAAGAAATATTATGGAATGTCTATTTCAGATCTAGAAAATCCTGTTTGTATTTGGTGTCAATGGGGGAGGGAGGGATAGCTCAGTGGTTTGAGCATTGGCCTGCTAAACCCGGGGTTGTGAGTTCAATCCTTGAGGGGGCCATTTAGGGATCTGGGGCAAAAATTGGGGATTGGTCCTGCTTTGAGCAGGGGGTTGGACTAGATGACCTTCTAAGGTCCCTTCCAACCCTGATATTCTATGATTCTATGACCTACTTTAAGTTTTCTTAACTCAGGTTTTGGTGTGTCACCAGATCTAGAGAGCACTAGGAAACCTCAAGAGAGATGAATCCAGCCTGCCTGTGAAAGTGTTTTCATTGCAGTGCAAGCGGTAATGTCATCATTCAAACAACCGGCTCAAAGTGATCTCTGATAGTTGCATGGGACAATCATCCCCACATTTAATACCTAGATGGTTGGACATTAGTAGTTATAGCAGTAAATAAATGCAGCATCACCACACATGGGGCTGACTTTGAATGAAACCTGGAAGCTCCAATAGTGCTGAGTATAACAATCCACTTTCGTAGTGGAGCTGGTCAGCATGAGCACATTACACTTGTTCTACATAAACTACATTGACTTCCCCTCTGCTTCTAGGTGCAATCTTAAGTATCTGTTTTACTCTATAAAACCTTGTATGGTTTAGGAGGTGGATGCTTTAAGGACCATATCATTCCCTGTGCACTATTAAAAACTGCTCAAGTCAGCTGAGACGCTTTTGCTGACAGTCTTTTTGATCACAAGCTCCTTAGGACAGGGTCCATCGCTTCTTACGTTTGTGCCAGGTGCTGCACAACAGGACTTGGGTACTGACATCTGGGCACTACTGCACTTGAAGCGCTACAAAAGCTAAATTCTTTTGAGAATTTCCAGCCTCCAGTACTTAAGAGGGGACTGTGGAAATCACTCCCTCTGGTGGTCAGCCAAAGCACAAATCTGTCAGTATTCAGGCAAATCTGTCAAATTGACCTTAACTACAGTTGATTTTTTAAGTTTTCAGTTTCATCAACCAGAAGACACTTTTTTGGATTTCTGCCCAGCTCTAACCTAAACTAAAAGGGCTGACCTCGTACTATAGCCGGTCAGGAATTTTTCAATTAAACATTTTCATTGGAAAATGCCTATTTGTTGAAATCCAATCTGCAGGATAGGGGTGGTTCTGATGAACATTCTGTGACAAAAAAAGGTTTGAAAGAAATTTTGAAATTGCTGACATGTCCCCTGAATTTCAGTTCAAAATTTAAGTTAATTTACAGTAAAGTAAAAAAAATGTAAAGGAAAAAAGTAAGTGAAATGTTTTGAAGTTATCAAATGTTTCAACTGACCCAATCTGAATTTTTCCCCAGATTTCAGGTTTGTGAAAATTTGAGACGGAATTTTTTGTCCCAAGTCGGGACAGGAAAATTTTCTGAAATCTCAAAAGTTCTTCCAGAACAGGAAAATCATTTCCCACCCAGCTCTACCTTGTATCTCACATGCCTGTTTGAATTAACATTAGGCTTTTTTGGACCCCAGACTTGTTAAAGATTACAGTAATCTGTTGCCCCAGGACCTCTAAGTTTAGTGTGCCTCTAAAGATCACAATACTTGCATGTGATTTACCTCACTCTGCATGGATGCATCTACAGTCATAACGACTTGAGGTTAAGAAATTAAGAAATCCATCTTTCAGACCAAACTGCATTATGCCTCCCATAAAACTGTCTGACTGCACAAATGCAACTTGCAAGGCTCTGTACAGTTTTTAACCACTGAGATCTCAGAATTCTTTGTGGGTACTTCATGGAGAAGTGAGCCTTAGAAGTCATGAGTATACATAAGGGGTAAAATTTTCAAAACTGCTAAAGTGACTTAGAAGCTTAAGTCTCATTGCAAGTCAAAGGAACTTGGCACCCAAGTTACTTAGGTTCTTTTGAAAGTTTGATGGGACTCTCCCTCACACTACCATGGCTCTGATTGTTCGCCAAGGTTCTAGTTTCATTTTACTTACTGTGGCTATAATATCAAAAACTCTACTGAGAGAAAAAACTTAACAAAGGCCTTGATTTCCTCTTGGAACACTTCAAGGGAGATTTAAAAATAACACACATTTAACACTGTCGACTTTACATACCCAGTGATAATGATGCTAATGCATAGCACTCTCCCTTTTCTACTTAATCACAAACACTGATACAAAGAGCCTTTAAACAATTTGTATAGAGCCTTAAAAATGTGTACAAGAAGTGTATGTAAAATTCATAACATTAAAATGTCTGCAGTATTAAGGTGAAAGGTTTCACTAGTCTGTCCTGACATGAGAATCCTTTGAGGCAGAGACTGGAACCTGGGCAGTCATGTACAGTATATCCTCTGAGTGACAGTCAAAGATTAATATCCATAGAACACCCTGATCTGCTAAAGGTGACCTAGAAAGCATTTATAAATATCTTGTTTTCTTCACACAGTTGTTTATGTTTCCAAGCATTATAGCTTCCAAGGGGAAGATGTCAGATTGGTATTGAGAGATTAAATGGTGTTCACAAAAGTACCTCTATCACAAGAAGTAATTCAACCCATGAAGAAGTTTGAGAACAAACATTTAATTTTGATGTTTTTATAATGGTTGCACATCTACCTAGAGGCTTCAATACGCATAAAGCCATTGTCCTAAAGACACGAAAAGGAAACACAGGCTAGACAGTGCCATTGGATAGTGGAATTATTGGGTACATATTGGGTAGCATTGTACATATAAGAGCACAGCAAGAAAGAAATCAGTTGTAATTACCTAAGTGTCCCTGCAAAATGCAAGGGATCAGACCGGATAACTCAAGTGGTCTTTTCTGATCCTATTGTTTCTAATTAACAATGAAGATGTATATTTTGTAGATAGAATGAATATTCAGAAATACCTGAGAAGTTGCATTAAATATTAATGTGCTGCTCTTCTGATTAATATTTTAACACATTTGAGTAAGAAGATATGCTACAAAACAAAGCAACTCTACTCTGTAGAGCAAACAGCTGTGAAAAAATGATTCATTGTATGTGGTGTCCAATATCGTGCACTGTTCAGACACTACAAAATGCCAAAGTGAGCAAAGAGGAAACAAAAATCCAGGAAAACAGCCATTTGAACTGATGAATCTGCTACCAAAACTAGACCCCAATTCTCTGCAAAGCTGCAACAAAATATGGCAGATTTAGGCTCATTACCTATCAAATGAACTGTTTTCTTACCTAAACATTAATTTGGGAAAAAATAACTTTCTCTAGTAATGGCAGGAAACTACAATGTTAACACAAGTATGTTGTACTTTACACTATAATGGAAGTTATCTTTATTTTCAAGCAATTCAGAAAAGACTAAGCCTGAAGGCAGAAACACCAACTATCTTTAAAAATATGGAATTTCCTTTATAAACAACACTTACTTGAATTAGGTCTAATATGCCAAGTTCACTTTCTGAAGAATCCACACAGAAGACAAAGTACAATGTGGCATAGTGTCGGTAGATTAGTTTGTTATCAGATCCACCTATTAGTCTAAATGAAGAGATAAACTAGGTCAGTGTCAAGACAAGATGAGCAAAACCACATCAACAGCAAATTATAAACTTTTCAGGATACAGTTTCAATTTAAATTACATCATGAAATAAGTAGATGTTGAAAATACTTCAGCCATTAACAGTATAATAGAGAACCTCATAATTTAATGTAAAGGTGCTTTTGAAAAAAACAAGCCGACCAACATGACATCTTAACTCTGAATTGTAATTACTATTAGTAAATATCCAGTAAGCAAACCGATATATGCACCTGTGCATCAGAACTATGGCAAACAGATCAATAAGGACACCCTTCCACAAAGGTGTATGCAAGTATCACTCTGACATTCTAGCAGGCACTGTGCAGAGAGTAAGGAATATTACTTAGAAGGGGGTCACATGCTCAAGCATCTTTCCCAGTCCTACTCAGGGGAGTCATTGAGAGGAGTTGAAAAAATTTAAGTACACATGCATTGAAGTTAGTGATTAGTACACATGGATTGCACTGATATTCACTTAAATCAAATTTGTGGTCTTAGTGATAAACTGAATTAATACAACAGTTGTGCTACAGAATATCTGACATTACAGAAAATCTGAGTGCACTGCACCCAACGGGTTGTATTACAATATTAAAAGAGAGATGCAGAAATTTAAATTCCTTATACTTCTCCTTAATCATCAAGTTAGTGAACTACAAAAAGGAAGTGTCATCTTAAATGAGCCAACAGTGATATGCTTCAGCCCATCCTCTGTAGCCTCCCCCTGAGAGAAACTTTTAACTGCAAATATCACAAGGCATGTATCTCTCTTCTTTAGGTGACTAAAAATTCTATCTTAAGCAACAACATGTCTCAAGTATAAAATGAAAACATTTTGTGGCACACAGGTATACAGGTATTAAGCTGATGATTCGGCACATCCTTTGCTATTCATTCATACTAGAAATTTCTGTTAAATGTTAATACTTACAAGCCGCCTTCTAGGAAATTACAAACATTTTCATCGCGTTTGGATACCAAATGGAAAGTTTCTCTGATAATTTGTTGCTGTGTATCTTCACTCTGTGAAAAAAAAATGTATTTTACTATCAGACTAAAGTGGATTAGTTAACAGTAATTTATATGTATAGCTCATATAGTTTGCACTCTGTTTACTAACAGCACTAACAAGACAATCAGCTCTGCTGCCTTCTAATCAGTCACCCGAAGTTCATACCCTCAATTTCTTGTAACACTATTTCATTATCTTTGATGTCTGTCATTAAGCTATATGGCAATATTTTTCTAAACTAGATTGAACAAAGCTGTTAAATTGCAACAGTAAAAAAGTTTTATTGCTCTCAAAAAACCTAAACTGATTTAACGTAAACCTTTAGGACAAGTTATTTTGAGTAGAAACATCCTCAGAACCATCCCTAATAACTGTACTGTAGACTGAACAGAATGTTATTTTGCATTTTAGATTTTGTCTACAAACAAATTTGCACCAGTTTAACTGAATATATGTTTTTAGTTAAAGCAATGCAAACCCCTGAACTGATGCTCTTAAACCAGTTTTAAAACTGTATATTGATTTGGTTTATATCGATTCAGCCTAAGATTTACCATTTCAAAACCCATTTAAAATAATCCACACAGGGGTTTGCAGTCCATTACCTAAAATGATTTTTTTCTAAGTATCTTTAGTACACCAGTACAAGTCTCGGTAAACAGGACCTTATCCAAGAGTTGTTCAGGAACCTATTTCACACTTTTAAATTATGACAATGGGCCTACACTTTCGAACAGAAAAATCACCCAAATTTTTCAGTAGCAACTCTCCCCATCCTCTCTACCAGATTAGAGCTTAATTTAGTTATGGAAGGGATCTGTCAGTTTTGCTATCAACAAAGCTATACATTCCAAAAATCTCCAGAAAACTGGAAGAAAGCTAATGTTGTGGCAGTTTTTCAAATTGGGTAAGCATGATGACCAGAGTAATTATAGCTCTGTCAGCCTCACATCAATTCCAGTCAAGATAATGGAGCAAGCGATAAAGAATTAAAGGACGGTAGTGTAATTAAGGTAAATAAACAAGGGTTTATGGAAAATAGATCCTGTCAAACTAACATTTTTTTATGAGATTATAAGTGTGGTTGATAAAGGAAATAGCGTTGACATAATATGTTCAGACTTCTCTGTAAGGCATTTGACTTGGTGCCACATGGCTTTTGATAAATGAAACTGAACATACAATTAACATGGCACAGATTAATTGGATTAAAAACCATCAGCTAATTAATAGTTCTCAAAAGGTAATTGTAAATGGGGAATCTTCATACAGCAGGTGTGTTTCTAGTGGGATCCTGCAGATATTGGTTCTTGGGCCCTACGCTAATCAACATTTTTATCAGTGATCTGGAAGAGGACATAAAATCATCACTGATAAAGTCTGCACATGAAACAAAAATTGGTGGAGTGGTAAATAACGAAGAGGATCGGTCACTGATACAGAGCAATCTACATCACTTGGTAAGCTGTTCACAAGCAACTAAGATGCATTTTAATACAGCTCAATGTAAATATATACATGTAGGAACAAAAAAATGTAGTCCATACTTCTATGACGGATGATTCTACCCAGGAAAGCAGTGACTCTGAAAAAGATTTTGGGGTCCTGGCAGATAACCAGTTGAACATGCGCTGCCATAGGGGCGCTGTGGTCAAAAGAGCTAATGCGATCCTGAGATGCATAAACAGGGGAATCTCAAGTAGGAGCAGAGAGGTTATTTTACTTCTACATTTGGCACTGAAATGACCGCTGCTTGGAATACTGTGTCCAGTTTTGGTGCACACAATTCAAGAAGGATGTTGATAAATTGGAGTGGGTTCGGAGAAGAGCCACAAGAATGATTAAAGGATTAAAAGATATTCCTCAGAGTGATTGAGCTTTTTGAGTCTATCTATTTAGCTTAAAGAGAAGGGTAAGCAGTGACATGATTAAAATCTGTAAGTACCTACACAGGGAACACATATTTAATAATGGGCTCTTCAGTGTAGCAAAGAAAGGTATAACATAATCTGGAAGTTGGAAGGAGACAAATTCAGTCTGGAAACAGCATAAATTTTAAGCCCACTGCAGATGCAATTATACCAGTACAAAGGTGCCTAACACTGGTATAATTTATTTCCCTTCCTAATCTAGAATAAACTATACCTGTATAAACACTTTTATATGGGTTTAACTGCATCTACACAAGGGGGTTACAGCTTTAATTATACTTGTATAGTTCAAGCAATAAGACTTCCTAGTGCAGACAAGCCCTAAAGTCAGGCATGGGCCACTAACCCCAAAGAGACCCAGAGCACATCAATTGCCTGCTGACACCAAGACCATCCAACACCCAACCATCTACCTGTGAGAAGTCGCCACCCAGCCTACAGGGAACCTGCATCAGCCACCCTGTACAAGAGCTGCCTGTACCCATGGCTCAGGCTGGCAAGTGCTGGGAAGGGGGCAGAGTGACAAGGGGTCACCTCTGAGCTGCGCTCCCACAGGCCTGCGGGCTAATAACTGCACCGTCCCTCCGAGCAGGGGCTACACCCTGATGGGGACGGCAGCCCAAGGCACAGACCCCCTGCCCTTCCCACTCCTCGCTACTGCCCCCCCTCATCCCCTCCCCGCCTCTCCTCTCAACAGCCTCCCGAAAACCAGGACTGGCCGCACCCCTAGAGCGGGACAATCTCAGAGCGACCTCCTTGTATGTAACCCCTGTGCCCAGGCCTGGCCCCCCGCGCACAGCACGCGCCCCGGGCCCGGCCCCCACGCACACAGCGCCCGCCCCGTACATAGCGCTGGTAGAACTTGGAGAGCCGGGGTTTGCCGTGGTTGTTGAAGATGAGGATCGCTTTGATCATGGTGAGGCGGCGGGAGGAGGCCGCTCCAGCCGGCCGGGTCACTGCGAACTCTGCCCCTCCCCCTTCACACTAGCAACAGCTCCCCCACTATTCGTGCCCAGAGCGGAAACGGAA
This sequence comes from Chelydra serpentina, assembly GCA_037349315.1. Taxonomy (NCBI): domain Eukaryota; kingdom Metazoa; phylum Chordata; order Testudines; family Chelydridae; genus Chelydra; species Chelydra serpentina. The sequence continues at coordinate 40,614,676 of JBAIAC010000042.1, forward strand.
GCGCTCCCGCGACCCACGTGACACGGACTCACCTGACAAGGCGCTGCGGGTCATTGCGATTGTCAACATCCGCCAGGAGTGGTGCCCTACGGTCACGTGATCTTAGTGGCCACTGCCAGGAGTTAATATGGTTCACGTCATGTCCGCCCTTACTTGCCTGTAAGCAATATGGCGGAAGTGGAGGAGCAGCTACCTCTCTCTCCTCAGGATAGTGGCCGAGGCGAGTGTGGAGAAGAGACCCCAGACGCGGGAGCTGCGGTGGGGGTTGCCGAGCCGGCTCCCCCTCCAGCCGGCTCCCCGGTGATCGAAGAACCCCTCGAGGACACCAAGAAGAAAAGTAATAGGAAAAGGAATTAATGCCTTGGGGGCGGGGCGTGGCGAAAACGGGCGGTCCCTCTGATTGCCAGGCGCATTGGCCAATCGGGGGCAAGAAAGAGCCGCCCAGCTTAACCAATTAGGAAAAGGCAGAGGATACGATCGTGTGCGCGGTGGGGAGAGCGCCAAGCCTGTTGTACGGGCGCGTTGGTATCTCCCGGCCGCGGGTGGGTCAGCAGCCAATAGCTGTGCCGGCACGACGGGGTGGGTGGGGTCCGTAGCTGCGGCGCGGTCTCTGGGGCGCGGGGGCTCGCTCCCGTCGCCGTGCGCGGCCGGCCGGCGGCTGGTGTCCGTCGCTCAGCCGCTGCTTTCGCCCTAGTTGACGTCCTGCTGAAGGCGGTGGGGGACACGCCGATCATGAAGAACAAGAAGTGGACCGTGGAGCGGACCCGCACCATCCAGGGGCTCGTTGACTTCATCAAAAAGTTCCTCAAGCTGGTGGCCTCGGAGCAGCTGGTACGTGACTTGCCTTGTTCGCTCTCGGAGCCGGGGGAAGCTGCGGCGGGCGGGCGGGCGGGCGCTAGGGCTGGGCGGTGCCCTGCAGACGTGCCGGGCAGGTGGAGAAGTGCGGGGCGTGTAGCGCTGGCAGGCTGCAGTCCGCGTGGCGTCATGTTGCCTGCTCCTAATGGTGGGCGTTGCGTTGCGTTGCATGGCGATGGATGAGGTAGCTCTCCGCGGGGCTTGTTGTACTGGCTGGCTATGGCGCCCATACCGTTGCATAGCGGTGTTAGCATCACCCGGAGCATAGACACAGCCTGCACTAGGGAAGGGGTTTTTCCGTCAGTGTAGGAACACCAGCTCCAAAAACAAAGTGAGCTACCTCGCCAGAAGCATGTTTCGATTCACATAGCAGTGGCTACATTGGGGGGAGGTTCGCCTAGCTGTGCTAAGCACAAACTCAGCTGTGTAACAGGAAGTGAACTACATACATAAGGAAAACACAAATCATTGTAGTGCATATAGGAAAAAATCTCAAAAACCTTCTATTAAATAACAGCTATTGCATTTTCCTTATGCATTTGTATAGTGCCTAGCACACTGAGGTCCAAGGGCTCCTAGGCACTCTGGTAATACAAATGATAAATAATAATATAGATACATACGTCTATGGTCTTACCATCAGTCTCAGACACTCCTGTTCCCCTGGAGACCACTCCTGCATCACCAGTCCTGAGGCTTTCTTTTGGTATTATTGAATGATGCTACTTTCTGATCCCATTTTTATAAATGTGAGCAATGTGTTTGAAAAATAATAAAGTGATAAAAGCAGAGGTGAAAGTGGGCCTGTACAGTAAGAAGTGGCCGCCAGTACGGGCTGCCCCTTTTGCCCCCTAAGACTGCCAAGACGGGGTGGGCAAAAGGGGCAGTTGCCTCGGGGCCCTGTGATTTAAAAGGGCCTGGGGCTCCCAGCTGCCACTACCGCGGCAGCAGCCGGAGCCCCGGATCCTTTAAATTGCAACCCGTGACCTGGGTGGCGCGGGCTGGGCAACGCAGAAGGGCTGGCTGGGGTAGGCTGATCGCCCAGCCCTGCCCCTTCCACCCGAGGCCCTGAAAGTCCTGGTAAGACTTGTGTTACTTTCACCCCTAGATGAAAGTTTCCATGGGTATGTTTGATGCAAGAAATTTTGCAGTAGACAGGAGGTCTTGGTGTTGGATATTCAAAGCCAAAGACCGAGGACCAGACCATTGGCTTGATGGCAGTGTGTAAGACAAGTGCTTGATTGCAGATCCTAGTATGAATGGGGTAGCATGCTCAGACCCTGGGGAAGCAGGGGTTTCTCGCATTGTTCCAGCAAAGACCCTGTTGGCCAGTTAAAGAACAGAATTGCTAGGTTCCATTCAGTACTTCTCTTCCTCAATGATGGTGACTCTGATGCAGAACTTTAAAGGTATAAAGAGTGGTAAATATGGTGAACAGAAGATAACCTTCACCCCACCCCTGACAGGGGCAGAGGGTCGAAGAAGTGCTTCTCGTAGATAGGAAGATAACTCACCAGGCGGATTTTTTCACCTTCTGTTTTCTTCCCTCACAGTTTATATATGTGAATCAGTCCTTTGCTCCTTCTCCAGACCAGGAAGTCGGGACACTCTATGAGGTGACTTTAGTTTTCAGTGTTGTTCTTTCTTAATATTTGTTTAGTGGAAACTGTCTGTTCCCTTGTCTGCCTTTTTAAATCTGCTATATGCCTGCCATGCCCAAAGTGGTGACATCATGAATTTCTGTAACATCATGGATAACATCACATGAATATATTAATAACAGGTGACACTGTTTCATGATGCATTTGTCCAATAGTAATAGTTTAATTTATAAATGGACTGCTTCATTGGTCATCTAACCCCTTGTTGCTTTTCTCTTTCTCCATTCCCTTTTCTTTTCCCTGTAGTGTTTTGGGAGTGATGGCAAACTTGTACTGCATTACTGCAAATCTCAGGCGTGGGGATGAATGGTAAGCAGCCATTGATGCCTAGGACTGCTGGCCTTCAGAAAGGAAAAGGACTCTGATAATCTTCAGAAACAATGCCCATGGACATGTTGAAGAGAATTGTACATTACTGCCTATGAATTTATTTTATTCTGTGTGAATGTATTTTATTATCTACAAAATGATGCAGATGACTTGCATAACAGAAGAGCTACATAGAATTATGTGGCTGAGTAGCCTTTCTTCCTTGTGTCATTTGTGGTATGGAAATAATTTTGCATGTGCCATCTGTAGAATAGAGCCATCTTTCCTGCTGCAGAGCTCCTTGATTGCCATATATGACAGGACATTATTTCATGCCTTGTGAACTGCATAACTCTCCATTGCTCTGAATACTGTATTGAGGATATAGCGTCCCTTTATTAGGAGGGATATTTATTGCACATGTGCACGGGGATTCAGTTCACTTCTAAAATATAATGTTCATTTCTGTTATGTGCAGTTTAATCTCTTGCCTGTTATGAAGTCTTTACTTTGAATGTGTAATGTCTCACTTACACCTCACTTCAGGCAAGTATTTTACAGCGTTTGTCTCATAATCTAATCCATATAAACAGTTGCACACAAGGTAAAAGGTATATTGTCATACCGTATACTCTCTCACACCTTAAGGTATGTGAGTATCTGATACAACTGCATTTCTTGAACTTTTTTTTTTTTTGTTTAAATAAAATGTCTTTAATTTTTTCCTTTAGCAATAGCAGGACACATGCTTCTTACCTTTTTCCTAATTGTTTAACATTTTCACCAAAGATATAATATGCTTGAAAAATGTCCCTGGCAGCTCTCACCCACCAGCAACAGCAGGAAGAGAGTGACCCAGCTATTGACTCTTTCAGTTCCATGGAAATAGATGTTGGATTGCTAAAGCCTACTGTAAGCGTACTTCCACTTATGCTCCTGGTCCCCTACTTCACCTGCTGTATCGTCACTGTTCCATCAAAAGAAATGAAACAACACTTTGGGACATTTTGACAACTGTCACAAAGTAATCACAGTATGTGGTTCTCCTGAAGAGGACTTACTACCACAATAATGGGAAGAAGGATACTGAGTCTCCATCTCCCCCATGTGCTGACATCTGCCCAATGTGGGAATGGAGGCTTGCCAAACAGCTCTGTTTAGGGGATGGGCAAAGATTTAATCAGGTTCCTCTACCAAATCACTTCCCCTGTTATTAGTATGAAGGAATACTAAAGAATTATCCGCAGCCTGCTAATCTATTATGTGATTGTAAATTTGGCTGTTTGCTAATATATGCTACCCAAAAGTGTGGCTACATCCTCTGCATGCATAATTTTTGTTCTATTTGGGATATTTTAATAAACTTGGTATTTCTTTTTTCATGTTGAAAGCTAAACCAAAATTCTTTTATTTCAGCTAACCAAGTTGCAACCAACTCGAATTTATGCAAATATGTTGAGTATTTAAGTGTCTGTCTATTTAGATTATCAGAATTCTGAAGGTTTATGAATAGGTGTGTTCTAAATCTGTTTCCAAATGAATTCTTTTAGTGATAATTACTATATTTTTAGAAAACTGATATACACCAGGTTATAATTCCTTATTTATGAAGTGGTGTCTTCCATTAAATACAAAAACATTCTAAAACAGTTAAACGAGTGCCCCTTTGATTAAAATTCAGTACCAGAAAAATAAATGCCTGTTATTCTTTCAGAGCCAACTATTGAGTTGCTCTGAAGCAAGTGTAACCTTGAACAGCCACTAGAGGGTACTTGAAGATAAAAAGATTTGCACATTTTTCAATAGATTTTGGGAGTGATTTTGTATTCCCGTTTTGCCTGCTAAACACGTGATTAGGTTGCTCTCAGGCTTGTGACTCCTACTTGGCAATGTGTTTGGCTAAGAAAGAAACCACAACCCTGGCTCTTTAATTCGTTTTAGACTGAGACTGTTCATCTTACTTGTCTTAATTAATCAAACTACTGGTGTGGTGCATATGGCCATTTGGAATGATGCGAGAAGGAGAAAAGGAAAGAATAGGAATAAGAGGTGGAAGAGCCGTAAATCATCTTATCCATCCACCTACCACTGCAGGATTGTTCGTCTTGCTGCATTGTCAGTTTTATCCTTTTGAGTTTTAAATGAAGCAAGGAATGGGGTTTCTCTTGCTCCCTCGGGATATTTTACAGTGGTAATAGACCTAATTGTTAGGTGTCTGTTTCCTTGTATTCAACATATGTATTCATTTGCTCAGTTTTGTCCTATTTCAAACTTAGAATCATAGGGTTAAAAGGGACCACAAGGATCATCTAGTCTGCCTCCCTGCCAAGATGCAGCCACCTACCTCTTATTTATTTAGATGTGTAAAATGTGCTTTTCCTCAGGACTTGGCAGGTCTATTTGACCGCACTAAATCATTCCTGTTTGTCCTTGCATTTGCACTTTTTATAGACTTAAAGACAGTTGTTCTTTTCCTCCCCCCACTTGTTAGCTAAAAAATATGTTTAGTTCTTTCAGTCTCTTAACTCGTGGGGTCTAGGGAGATTTCCTTATTCGCTCTGGTTCCTCTCCTATGAATTCATTCTTATTATGCCTTTCTGGCACTGAGAGGGAGTGTTAGGGCTGGTCCACACTGGGGGATCGAACTAAGATACGCAACTTCAGCTACGTGAATAACGTAGCTGAAGTCGAAGTATCTTAGTTCGAACTTCAAAGCGCTTACCGCGGGTCCACACGCGGCAGGCAGGCTCCCCTGTCGACAGTGCTTCCTCCTCTCGGCGAGCAGGAGTTCCGCAGTCGACGGCGAGCGCTTCCGGGATCGATTTATCGCGTCTTGTCTAGACGCGATAAATCGATCCCAGAAGATCGATTACTACCCGCCGAATCAGGCGGGTAGTATAGACGTACCCTTAGTCTTTTAATCTCCTTTCAGTACAGTGCTTCACACGTACCAGGATTTTGCCTCAAGGATACAGGCAGGGAGGCTTCTCGGTGGCCCTGTTTTCAGCTGCTTCTAGCAATGATCAAGTGGCCAGATCTTCATTGACCACAATAAAGCACTCTGAAGACCACCAGTGATCCATATTCCACCATTCAGGAACCACTGTGATAGCAACTCCTCCCTAAAAAGGGAAATTCTTTATCTGTGCCTGTCTGAAATTATGGATTATTGTATAAACTTCCTAAAGGTGAGTCACAGCTTATTAAGGTGAGTGAATAAATGGCTAGCAGGTAGAAGAATTCGAGTCAGAAGTGTGTGGTCTGTGGAATCTGGCAAGGAATGAAGCCCCACAGTAAATTTATTAAATTGATTTAGTCAAAGCTATATCGTGTAATATCTCAATTTTCAGATGAGACTAAAATGAAGGAAGTGGTTAAGAAACACGAAAGGTAGCTGTATGGCAGGATAATTTTGATAGATCAGGCATCTAGTCAAGAGGTGAAATATGAAGTGTAAAATAATATAATATCCTGGCTATGTACAGTTTAAATAACACTGAGTTAATTTAATGCAGTACAACTGAAGAAATACATAGTGTGACGGGGCAAGGCCAGAGGGCTATAGGAAAGTGGTAAGGAAGCAGTATGTTAGCCCCAGGCTAAACAAATCGCTGATACCTTATGGCAGTTGCTCCAGGTTAATCAGACACCTGGGGCCAATTAAGAACTTTCCAGAAGGCAGGGAGGTTAATTGAGACACCTGCAGCCAATCGGGCTGGCTGAAACTAGTCAAAAGCCTCCCAGTGAGCCAGTAAGGTGCGCGTGTCAGGAGCTGTGGAAGGAGGTTGCGTGTGAGGAGCTGGGAGCAAGAGGCAGTAGGAGCTGAGAGTAAGAGGGCGTACTGCTGGAAGATCCTGTGGTGAGGATAAAGAAGGTGTTGGGAGGAGTCCATGGGGAAGTAGCCCAGGGAGTTGTAGCTGTCGTGCAGTTGTTCCAGGAGGCACTCTAAATGGCTGCAATCCACAGGGCCCTGGGCTGGAACCCGGAGTAGAGGGTGGGCCCGGGTTCCCCTCAAAACTCCCAACTCCTGATCAGACACAGGAGGAGTTAACCTGGACTGTGGATTCTACTAGAGGGGAAGATCTGTGAGGCAAGCAGAATCCGCCAATAAGCGCAGGACCCACCAAGGTAGAGGAGGAACTTTGTCACAATAGCTAAATTGGAGGGAGTACAGTCTAGGGCAACAGATGGTAAAGGAAATAATAGTGATAAAGTTTCTTATGAAACGTGATAAGTGAGAGGTGACAAACTGAAGTATTTTAAAACTAGATAGGGTTAATTATAAAATTCATGAAGGTTGATGACTGGGACCATTGACATCACACTAGGGTGGGGTGGCAGACTTAATCTTTGGGGGAATTAAGGGAAGTTTTACACATCATGGGCCCAGTCCTAAAGCTCTTAATCACATGGAGCTTAATTATGCACCTTTCCTTCCTATGGGTAATCACCACTCAACTGGAAACTGATATGAATTTAATATTTAATGTGTTAAGCCACACATTTTTAAATCTACGCAACTAGATAACCTGCATTCAAGAGTTAAAAAAATTGGCTGAAGAACTGTCTGAGTAATTAATGTTAATTCTTGATAAATCTTGGAACATTGAGGAAGTTCTAGAGACTGGAAAAAAGCTAATGTGCCAATATTTTAAAAAAGGCTACATAGTAACTATGGGCCAGTTATCTTGACATTGATCCAAGGCAAAACCATGGAAAGGCTGATATGGGATGCAATCAGTTTAAAAAAAAAAAAAGAATGGTAGCATAATTGATGCAATCAAGATGGTTTTATGTCAAGTACGTCTTGTCAAACTATTTTTTATGAAATTAGAAGTTTAATTGATAGAGGTAACTATTGATATAGTAACTATGCTGATATTTTATACATAGATTCCTGTAAGTCAAATGACTATCTCGTGTATATTCTGATATTAATAAATACCACTATATAAAATCCATATATCTATTAATGGATTAAAAACTTAATATCTGGTAGATATTAAAAAGTAATTGTAAATAGGGAGGAGTCTAAGGGGCTGTTTCTAGCGGGGTGCATCCAGGAATGCATTCTTGGTCTAGTGCTATTTAATATTTCTATCAGTGATCAGCAAGAAAATTATAAAATCATTGCTGGTAAAATTTTCAGGTGACACAAATTGGTGAAGTGGTAAATAATGATAGCTCAGTTCTACAGAGCAATCTGGATTGTTTGGTAAACTGGGTTCACTTGAACCTTGAACAACATGGTGTTTTTGTTTGCTGTTTTTTGCGGAGCTAAAGGTATGTAAGGTCATACATACCATTACAAACAAACGAATGTAGGTCTCTCAGGATGGGGAATTGTATTTTGGAAAGCAGTAATTCAGAAAAAATACTTAGGACCACAGTAAGTAATCAACTGAACATAATCTGTCAATGCGATGTCGTGGCTAATAGCTAGTGTGATCTTTGGATGTATAAGCAGAGGAATATAGAGTAGAAGTAAGGAAGAGGTGGTATTACCACCATGTATAGCATTAGTGAGACAGTTACTGGAACACTGTTTTCAGTTCTGGTGTCAACACTTTAAAAATACAAATTGGACAGAGTTCAGAAAAGAGCTCTACGTGAATGGTCTAGAAAACCTGCCTCACAGTGAGAAGAAATTCTATTTAGTATATTCCAGAGAAGGCTAAGTGATGACTTCATTGTGGTCTGTGGGGAAAAGGGTCTGACAGTAGAAGACTCTTCAATCCAGTCTAGCAGGCAAAAGTATAACCAGATCCAATGGCTGGAAGTTGAAGCTAGACAAACTCAGACTAAAAATAAAGTGTAAATTTTTAACCATGAGGGTAATTAGTCATTGGAACAATTTATCTAGGAGTGTGGTGGATTCTCCATCACTTGAAGTTTTTGAGTCAAGACTGGATGTCTTTCTAAAAGATGCTCCAGCTCAATTAGGAGTTATGGGCTTGTTGTAGAATTATGAGGTGAATTACAGAGTTAAATGTATTATGCAGGAAGTCAGACATGATTATCTTAATAATTCCTTCTGATCTTACTTTTTTAAACTTTTAATAGATTCTAAGTGTGACAAGTGTCAAATCAAATTTGACTTTCACTGTTTCCCAGTCAACTTTTGTTGCTTTAAACTGTAGTTCTGACTATGGAAATTTACTTGGTATACAGCAGCAGGATCACATAATCATGATCTTGCCTTACCGTTAGTCTCTGTACCATTTCCTCCCCCCCCCCCCCCCCATTATCACTTCTTAGAGGAATAGTATTTGATAGTGCAGTATTTCAGCTATATCTGCACAGATGGTAATGTTGATGTAAATGTCTAAACTACTTAATTTGGTTTAATATATTCTGAATGTGTTATTAAAGGTGTAAAGTATTTTTATATTTCCTCTCATTATTTCCAAATTAACAGAAATACTACATTTCACTCTGTACCTAGCAACTACTTTCTCCCTATGCAGACTCCAGGGACCTAACCTGTTCCTTACAACTCCTAAATAATTTCAGTTTCCAGCTAACAATGTCTAGATCCTCTTTGTCATCTTATTAATGCTACTGGAACTCCAATCATCTGATGATTGCCCCTTACAGCCTCTTACATCTTAAAAAAGAAAAAAAAAAAAGCAGTGACAAAAGCAGTACCCTACCCGCCCTCTCAGACCAGGTGAAGGGGTAATTTCCTGTCACCCTCTTAGAGCTCCCTGAACAGCCGTATACATCCTCTACCAGCTCCTGTATCCTAAGAAAATCAGTATGGCCACCTGCCTTTTATCCAAAAGCCACCTGTCTTTTATCAAAGGATATGAATGAATATTCCATAAGTATTTCCTTATATAAGAAATTAACTTGTACTGTTCCGTTTTTAAAATTTAAATATAAACTAATAATTGAAATGAATAGCAAGCCAGGTAATCAGATGTACTGAATGAAACTGGAGTTGCCTCAATTACAACCTTCTTAATAGGGAGGTGTAGAATCAACTGATCTAAGTATTAATGTCAACTCAGTGCCAACTTGAGCAAAGACCTTCTCAACCCTGCTTAAAATGTGGTTCTAGTCTGAGAAATGACTGCAGAAAATGGGGTTGTTTCCATCTTTGTCATCCCAATAACACCATCTCAGATATCATTAGCTATCTGTCACCTCTGCAAACTGAGTTTTTGCTCTGAGAGACAGTAGGTTATTCCCATGCATCATTGCTAATACTAATGATCCTGCAAATTAAGTTTTGCCTTTAATGGCTGTAGAAACTATTGTGTTCTCAGCTAGCCATCTGAGACCTCATTATCTTTTGGGTGTGAATGGATGTTACTGAGGGTATAATTGGGCATGTAGCATCTTTGTTGGTGATAATGCAAGAGAAGGAAAGAATGCTCCTTGTCCATGGATCATTGATAACTTTGTTGGCTATCAGCCTTGCATAAAACAGCATGAGCTGCAAGTTAGTCTGTGTTAATCTTTGTATGTTTTTCTATATACAAAGGACAAAGATATACTTTCAGCATAAGTGACTTTTATATTAATCAAAGACCACCAAGAAGGAACAAAAGTAAAGTCCCCATGAGAGAACACCATATATTTTGTGTCTCCTGTGCCAGAACAGGAGATGGCTGCCTGTCTATAAATAGTCTTTAGGTATTTAAAGGTACAGTACACATAATGGAATATAATTTCCATAGCTAAATTTACCATGGTCCTGGGGCAATCTCCATGTAAATCAATGAAGCAGATGAGTTTGACCTACTTGTTCCAGGTGGAAGTGAGTTAACATTCGCTTGTCTGCTTCATATGCTCTTATGGAATACCCATTCACAACTGTCAACTTTATCTAATTAAACTTGATATATATAATGTTATTGCTAAATATCTGTATCAAAAGATGGTGTGGTGGTGCTGCAGCATAAAAATATCAAAACAATAGATCAAAGTTGCAACTCCTACATCAAAATGAAAAATCAGGAAGTTAAAATGGACAAAAAAGTCTGGCACACACTCTTGTCTTAGTATCGGAGCTAATCCTGCCTTCTCTAGGAAGTGGAATGCACAAAAGGAAGTCGATTTCTAAAACAGCACAATTGCAAAGCAGAGAAGAGGGGCTTCAAATAGAAGATCACACAATAACTATTCTAGAGAGAAGGCTTAGGGAGATTTGATTTTCTCATTATTTAACTTGCAAATTGACAGAACAGAACATCTTATTTAAAAATGTGTTTTCTCACAATGTACATTAAACAAAAAAACAAGTGAAACCCTAAGGTTTACCACATACTTCCAGGAGGCTAATGTATCCCCAGACTGAGCACAAACTGATGGCTATGGATAGTCCTGGGGGCGGGGCTGTGGCTGAAAATCACAACTCTCATGTATCTGTTTCAGTGGGCAGTACATGATTCAACATAGCATGACTTAGTGAAGTGCATACATCACACACTAAGTATTCTCCATTAAGGGTCCAAAACACTTCCACAACATTGTAAGATGTAGTGCTTTCGAGCCTTACTGTAGAATGCCATCTACTTATAAAGGACTATTCTTTGTAGCATATTATTTACATTATGTTCATTTTTATTATCTGCTTGACAAAATGTTTTATGCTGTTTATACCTGTTTGCTTATTTACAGTGAATTCTGTGGTATTCTCAGAATCTTTGAGGCACATTACGTTAAACTGATAAGAACCCACATATTGCTCTTGACTGGGCAGAAGGGTCTATGCCTCTTTTGCAAATATATAGAATCTTGAGTGAATTTGTAGAGACTTGATATTATTGGTGAACAATGGTCAATAGAGGGATCTATGGATGAGCAGTGAAGACACACAACAAGCGGGTGAAGTGCTACCATTCTTTTCTCTCAGGTTAGCAACACAGAGGGGAGGCAGGGGGATCAAGTGGTTAGGGAATTAGCCTGGGAATTAATAAATGGCTTCAATATCTTGCTGCACCACAGGCTTCTTGTGTGAGCTTAGACAAGTTATTTAGTCTATCAGTGACTTGGTTGTCAACCTGTAGAATAGGAATAATAGTACTTCCCTACTTCACGGAATATTGTGTGAGGGTAAATTAGGTACTTGGATACTATGAAAACAAACCATATGAGAACTAACATAAATAAAAAGATATTTCATGGTAAGTTGTTTAATTGCTGGCCTCCGAAATACCCAAATGTTTGGTATTGTGCAATTCTACTATTGCTATTGATTTCGTGATTTTTTTTTTGTTAATCAAAGAAAGAAATTGTCCGCTGTCACTTCATTCAAGAGTCTGTTGCACATCCTGCAGAAGACCACGTGTATTTTTGGGCATTGTGATAAAGGACTACATGAGTATGTAGTGTCACTATGAAATGATGGCCACAGTGTCATGATACAGTTTCACGACTACCAAATGTGATTGGTGTGGCTCCTGGGAGAAACACAAACGTGGCATTTCTAGGCTAAGGGCAAATAGTTCATTTGGAAAAAGAAAGTTATAGTGATATAAACCTGATTATGAAAACTGGAAAACATGGTGTCTTCTGACTCATTTAATGGGTATTGTAATTGTGATGTGCATGTGGGAATTGTGTGTCTGCAGATCATGAAAGTTGAAGACTGGGACCATTTACATCACAGTAGGATGAGGGGGAAGACCTAATCTGAGGGGGAATTAAGGGAAGTCTTACACATCATGGGCCCAGTCCTAAAGCTGTTAATCACATGAAGCTTGATTATGCATTTCTTATTCCTATGGGTAATCTCCACCACTCATGACAGTGTTCACCAGTGTATGGGTAAGAGGTGAAAAATCTAGCTCATGATGAATGGTCAGTGGAACTCATGAATTAGTGGTATAGGACTGAGTCCCATATTTAGAAACATTTAGATTTAATACATGGAACCACTTGCCTCAACATGTAGCTTTTCTTTAAGTATGTTTTAAGTAATCAGTTTTATACAAACCTATTTAACTCTGTTTTGAAGTGTTGCCATTTACACTATCTCTAGTGAATTCACTCTCTCTTTTTTTGTTGGAATAAAGTGTCCTGCAATCTTATATTCCATCATTACAATGAATTATCCTGCATATGTATAATGGCTCATCTTCTAGGGGACTATAAGTACACACCTTTCAGGGATTTAAGGACGTGTTTAAAAATGCAATGCATTCATTCACAAGAAATGGAACTCTGTGAATGCAAAAATGGTTCACATTTATATTGGGTTTAAATCCCCCTCCCACACTCTTTTTTTTATTTGGTAAAATCTGTGTTGACTGGGACTATATAAAACCTGGATCCTAAATAGTTCCATGCAATCAGGACCCTGTACCTGCATGGAGTTCATTGACTTTACACCAGTGCTGACTAGAGTGCTAGTAATAGCTCCAAATAAACCATTTTCCCATTGACTTCAATGGGGTCTTTTCACAGAAAAACTGGGAATACGACTGGAGACATCTTTCAAGCTTTGCTCTTGTGGTTATTATGATGCCAACAAAAGAGACAAGGCGGGTGAGTTAATAGCTTTTGTTAGGCCAACTTCTGTCGGTGACCGTCTCAGAAGCTTTCGAACTACACCAAGCTCTTCAGGTGTGAAAGGTTCTCTCTCACCTACAGCAGTTCACACAGTAAAAGATATCTCACCCATCTTGTCTCTTTAATATTCTGGGACTAACACGGCTACAACAATACTGCACAAGATCTTTTATAACTTCGCTATCTGTGTGCAGTGGCCATCACCACTACTAAAACCATCACAATTCTGCCTGTGAAATAGCATGGGAATATTATACTAATGTTAATTTATTTGCAAAGGCAAATCTGCACAAGTTTTAAGTGTCCATTGTTGTATTCTTTATATAGCTTGTGCAAATACATAAAATGAAGCACTATTTATGTTTATAAAGCTTTCACCATTTCTATTTGAAATGTGGGGGGTGGGGAGTGTTGTTTCTATCCTGCTAGATTAATTTTAGGTATTTCTCCAGGATAAATTGAGGGATAAGGGGGAGATTGAGGGAAGTGTGAATTGTGTGTATCTGGAGCTATTCTCTCTTTGGTGAGATGACAAGCCATACATACACAATAGAACAGTTTGAACAGGGGAGACCGAGCGACCCACTCTGGAATACCCAACAGCTCAATGGTTAGGGTACTCATGTGGGAGACCTGGGTTCAAGTCCTTGCTCCCTATGAGGCAGAGTGGGGATTCAAACCCCGTATCCCACATTGGATACAAAGGGGCCATCACCACCTCTTCCAGCATGCCTACTGGATTGGGTCCCGAGGCAGGGGGAACCCGGTTTGTGAATCCCACCAAGGTTTAGCCATGAGCTAGGTAGTGAGCTGCTGGACATCATCAGGACTTAGGTGATTGTGTATGTGCCACACCACTGAAATTTAGGCACTTCTGGGATATTAAGGTGAAAACATAGCTGACACCTAACCCTATAGGCTCCTAAAGTCCCTTGGGGTCTGAGGGCTGGTTGTGTAAATGCCAATGTTGGACTTAATAGGCACTTAAGTGCAGGGGTGCTGGAACAATTTTTATAGTGGGGGTGCTGTGAGCCATTGAACCAAATTGTAAACCCCACATACGATGGAAACCACTTCAAGCCAGGCGCTACGGCAGCAGCCTCAGCACTGCTAGTTTCAGCAGCTATATTTAGGTGCCTAAGTCCCCCTTCTGAATCTAGACTCTAAAGCACAGTTTTCTGGCAAAGTGTGAATTCTGTGGTAAAGTCTGTGGCCCCAAAATAAAGTGTGGTATACCTGGGTCCTGTTTATAGAATTCCCGTCACCATGGCTAGGTGCTAATGGATGTGAGCAGTCCCATTTAACTAACTGGGACTGCTCAGATGCAAAATGTTGTGCAGGAGCATGGCCTTAATGTGCTCTGGTACTGTGAACTCTGTTTGAATTAAATATCCTTATCATGTCTTTTACCTACGTTTTATTAAAAATATGTATACATTTTATGGGCTTTTTTTTTTTTTTTTAATCAATCTCATGTCAACCTTTAAGTTTCTTCATTACAGCTTTCCTGCTTGGAGGCTTTTTGAAGTGTCTACCTCCTTGTTATGCCCATAGCATAAACAGAAAGGTGAAAGGTGCATTGCATCTCAGTCCTGTTCATAGATGATGACCCTGTCCCCATGGTGACTGCATGCACTGTGCTTTGTCAAAAGGGAAGAGGAGCCACATGGAGAGGCCTCGCACAAGTGGGAGAGAGGTGCTGAAGATGATGATGCTCTGAGTTTCTCCCCTTTTCTCAGCAGCAGCCACCTGTTCTCTCACACCCCAGCCCTCCATTTCACACCTGCCAATATTTAAAATCTAGGAATAAGTTTGTTTGGGGAGATGGGGAAGAGATCTTTTTACTCTACTTAAACTACATGGAAGTAGGAGGGATTATTTCTGGAAGGACAGAATGAGGGAAATTATACATCTTTTTGTGAAAAAGCATAGGGTCTGCCCTTCCTAAATGGGTCCAATTGGTTTGAATTAGGGCTGTCGATTAAATTCAGTTAACTCACATGATTAACTCAAAATTAATTGTGATTAAAAAAAGTAATCGTGATTAATCGCACTGTTAATTGAAATGTATTAAATATTTTGGATGTTTTTCTACATTTTCAAATATATCAATTTCAGTTATAACACAGAATACAAAGTGTACAGAATACAAAGCATATTATTTTTATTACAAATAAAAGAAATAGTATTTTTCAATTCCCCTCTTACAAGTACTATAGTGCAATCTCTCTATCATGCAAGTGCAACTTACGTATGTAGGTTTTTTTGGTTACATAACTGCACTCAAAAATAAAACAATGTAAAACTTTAGAGCCTACGAGTCCATTCAGTCCTACTTTTTGTTCAGCCACTCACTAAGAGAAACAAGTTTGTTTACATTTATGGGAGATAATGCTGCCCACTTCTTAATTACGTCACTGGAAAGTAAAAACAGGTGTTCGCATGGCACTGTTGTAGCTGGCGTCACAAGATATTTACGTGCCAGATGCGCTAAAGATTCATATGCCTCTTCATGCTTTGGCCATTGTTCCAGAGGACATGCTGATGATGTGCGTTAAAAAATTTGTTAATTAAATTTGTGACTGAACTCCCTGGGGGAGAATTGTATGTCTCCTCCTCTGTTTTACCCGCATTCTGCCACATATTTCATGTTATAGCAGTCTCAGATGATGACCCAGCACATGTTCGTTTTAAGAACACTTTCACTGCAGATTTGACAAAACACGAAGAAGGTACCAATGTGAGATTTCTAAAGATAGCTACAGCACTCGACCCAAGATTTAAGAATCTGAAGTGCCTTCCAAAATCTGACAGGGATGAGGTGTGGAGCATGCTTTCAGAAGTCTTAAAAGAGCAACACTGATGCGGAAAATATCTTGCAACGCCGGCTACAATAGTGCCATGCAAATGCCTGTTCTTACTTTCAGGTGACATTGTAATTAAGAAGCAGGCAGCATTATCTCCCGTAAACAAAACAAACTTGTTTGTCTGAGCGATTGGCTGAACAAGAAATAGGACTGAGTGGACTTGTAGGCTCTAAAGTTTTCATTGTTTTATTTTTGAATACAGGGGGTTTTTTGTACATAATTCTACATTTGTAAGTTCAACTTTCATGATAAAGAGATTGCACTACAGTACTTGTATTAGGTGAATTGAAAAATACTATTTCTTTTATTTTTTACTTTGTATTCTGTTTTGTAATTGAAATCAATATATTTGAAAATGTAGAAAACATCCCAAAATATTTAAATAAATGGTATTCTATGATTGTTTAAAAGCGCAATTAATCACATGATTAATCGTGATTTTTTTTTAATTGCTTGACAGCCCTAGTTTGAATGACTGGGAAGCTCTCCTTTGGCTATTGGTTTGGTGGTTGCCTCCTAAGTCTGTGCTGTCTGTTGCTCCTCCTCTGCTTCTGCACTTTTCAGGAGTGTCTATGAACCTGCCCCAGTTAATTTACAGTTCCCCTCTCCCTTTGTAAACAGCTAGGTCTGAGGGAAGAGATTGCCCGTGATGGCCTGCAGGTAGCCCCCTGTCATAGAAGAGGTCTTGATTCTGTAATCCCTTTCCCCCACTAGGTTGTGGGACTGAGGGTGGGATATTCAAAAGTGCCTCAGTGACTTTAGGAGCAAGAATTCCTTAGGCATGTGCTCCTAGGTCACGTAAGTGCTTTTGAAACTGTCTCCCTACATTCATTAATGTTTGTAACGTGCTTTGAGGTGCTGGGAGGGAAGGAAGTATTGATGGGCAGTGTGTTTATTATGTTATAAACTAGGTGTTGCTGTAGAAGGAGGATCAAGGAATTAAAATCCTCAGAGACCATTGCAAATGAGCTGAGATCTGCAGAGTTGATGCTTTTTCACCTCCAGCTGGCTAGGAAACTTTATCCCTTCCTCTTGGACAAGGATGGGGACACAGTGATCCCTGCTCTGCAGAGCTGATGTAGCCAAGGCAGGGCTAAGTAACTGCTATCATCTTGGGAAGAGGAGTCCCCTATTAAGGGGCAGGGGGAGAGGCTGAACCGGGTTGGTGAGTATGCTGTGGGGATAAAGGGGGTCATTCTGAAGCTGTGTTGTGTGAGGAGCTACTGCATTAGGTGAAGAAATGCAAACCTCTGAGATAGATAGTATGGTGATGGATACTTTACGCCTACACTAAACAGACAGATTAGATGGATTAGAGTGAGGACCATTCATGATTTATATTTTTAGTGTTCCTGCTTTTTCCCTTGAGCATGCAGAGCTGGGGCTTTTTAGCTGCTACAGAGTCTGGCACTTAAAGGAGAGACTCAAATGCACTTTTAAAAATGGCTGGGAGTGGGGCAAAACATTAGAATTAAGAAGTGCAACCTTCCCATACAAAAGGAGCGGGGACTCTAAGAAGCCATACCTGAACTCTTTGTCAGGCGCGGGGGAGGGGGAAGGAGGTTCTTTCTGTTAGTACAACCCAGGATCCCATAGCTCACTAACCAGTTTTGTGAACTTCCCTCCCACCCTCTTTGGGTAGTTGGTACATTCCCACTGTAACTTCAGGAGCATAAATACAGGCAGCAGCAGGCTGCGGGAAAATTTGTTGTTTGCTAGGTAGGGGAAGGTGAATCTGTTTGCTTGTCCAAGCACAAGCAGTTTTGCTGCTTGCAGCCGGTTGTGGGGAAGGTGTATATCATGGAGCAGCCGGTGCAAACAGAAGTGTGGAAAGCGCAGACTTTACAGGAACTGATCCAGATCCTGCATCACTTATTTTCTAGTGATAAAGTCAGTATAGAAGAAGTGCAAGCCTTAATGGAATCGTATGAGAGCAACCCTGTGGAGTGGATGAAATACGCCCAATTTGACCAATACAGGTAAAGTCATCTCTTATCTCAGTGCAAAGGGTGGTAACTCAAAAAGGAGCCTGTAGTAAATGAACAGCGCAACAAGCAAGACAGATAAACACACCTGGTGGGAAATGTCGTTTGTGCTATTTGTGTGTGGGGGGGGGTGGGGGGGGTGGTAAATAAAGTGAAATCTACAGAGATCAGAGGAGTGGTGTGGAACGTAAAGTCGAAGTATGACTAGTATCCATGAAGCCTGAATTAAACTGAAGTAGTTCATGTGTGCATGCGTTACACAGAGCTATGGAAACATTTTCTCCAAATATCTTTTAGAATCGGTTTGATGAATTAGAGGAGGAGTTTTTTCAATCATCTAGTGTTCTAATAGTTGGAATCCAGATAACGTGACATCTGGGTAAAGGAGGCAACTGGCATCTCGGTGTAAACTTAATTGTAATAGATTGTAAAATAAAGAACATGGTTGGAATACACAACAATGATGAAGAATCACTGTAAGGGCTGGATAACATGACTCTATCCTCGCCCCTGCTGACACTGTTGCGATCATTTTAGTTAGGTACAGCTGTGGGTAAGAATCTGACCTAGATCATGCATGTGGCTTTTATTCTTTATTTTATTGTCTGCTAAAGCTAGTACACTCCGTGCTTTTCCTAGACCACTCCCTTCAGTTCTACTTGTTCTCCAGATGGGTGAGTTTCATGTGAATAGCAAAGATATTTTAGGGGGTGGCGATGGGAGGAGGCACCTCCCCGACTGTGGAACCGTTTGCAAATTCAGAATGAAGCCAGTCTCCTGGAAACAGCTCAGAAACGAAGAACCCAGAGAAAATATCTTGGCAAGTTTCCCAGACTGATCAGCAGTAGGAGACTAATTCAGCTTAGCTCGGTACTTTCGCTCCACATCGCCACGCTACACAAGGCTGGTATTCATGGCTGGTGCGCGCCGCGCTGTGGGAAGGGGGGCCGTGGCTAATCTCTCTTGTTCGGTAACGGTGTACGCAGCGCCAGCTATTTACTGGTGACTGCTGCGGGGACTCATTAGGGAAAGGTCAGTGTCGCTTTCCAAGCGCTTGCTCAAACCCACTCAGTCCCCAGACCACGTTCCAGGGGCGGTCTGGCCGAGCCGGGAGGCGGTCAGGAAGCCTTGGTTGTGCATCAAGATGTTTGAAATAAAGTGTGGTAAGCAGCAGTCATCTGCTTCGGCTTTTAGTTCGCAAAAACTCCTCTCCTCCCTCCGCACAAAACCAACGCTTCACTACAGTAAAAAACCCTCTCTCGACACTATGCTGCTACCTCCAGCTGCGTTTCCCATGCGCGCCTCCTTTCCCGCCTTGCACGGGTTTGGGGTGGCATTTCCCATGCCATTCTCCTCTCTCGCTGCTCCCGCCTCGTGTTCCCTCGGTGCTCTCGCGCTCCACTTGCATGCCTCCTTTAGCCCCTGCACGCGGTGCGCTGGGTGGGAGCTCCCTTGCAGTCCTCCCTGCTCCCTTGCCTGCACGCCGCGCGCTCTCGGGGGTGCTGCAGGGCGCATGCAACCCTCCGCCTTCCCCTCGGCTCCTTGTGCTGTGCGGGCTACTACTCCCTACGCGATCCGCCGCTGTGGGGGTAGGGGGGCTCAGGCCGGCAGGCTGCGTTGCCGGTTTCTGAGCTGCCCGGCAAAGGGCTGCTCAGAGGTAGGGCCAGGGACGGGGCTCCGGCATCCAATCAGAGCTGCCCCATAGCTACGCCCCGAAGCGCCGGCCAAATCAGAGCCGGCCCTAGTCAGTAAACTACGTGGCTGCTTGGCTGGCCGGGGCTTGCTGTCCAGCAAGGGGCGCTGATGAAGCTGGAAGGGGTCAGGGCCAGGAGCTCCTGGGCATCACTTGTCGGGACCTGGCGCAGATTGTTTGCCCTGTGCTGCAGCTGGCACCCGGGACATTGTTTGTACCAGGGGTAGGCGACCTATGGCACACGTGCCAAAGGCGGCTCGGGAGCTGATTTTCAGTGGCACTCACAGTGCCCGGGTCCTGGCCACCGGTCCGGGGGGCTCTGCATTTTAATTTAATTTTAAATGAAGCTTCTTAAACTTTTTAAAAACCTTATTTACTTTATATACAACAATAGAGTATCAGAGGGGTAGCCGTGTTAGTCTGGATCTGCAGAAGCGACAAAGGGTCCTGTGGCACCTTATAGACTAACAGAGGTATTGGAGCATAAGCTTTCGTGGGTCAGTACCCACTTCTTCGGAGTGGGTATTGACCCACGAAAGCTTATGCTTCAATACCTCTGTTAGTCTATAAGGTGCCACAGGACCCTTTGTTGCTTATACAATAGTTTAGTTATATATTAAAGACTTCTAGAAAGAGACCTTCTAAAAACGTTAAAATGTATTACTGGCACGCAAAACCTTAAATTAGAGTGAATAATGAAGACTCAGCACACCACTTCTGAAAGCAAGAAAACAAGAAAACTTCTGAAAGGTTATACCAAACACTATTACCATTGGAAGGACATGGACTAGGGCTAGTCAGTGGGAAAAGAGTAATGAAAATTCCCAAGATAAACCTACCCTGAGTGATTTCTCCGGATTCACACAGGCAGTCTCTATCAGAACCTGGAATAGACTCTAGATCATCTGTGTCCCACTCCCATACCTTAACTTTAACCTCAAGAACATCCTTCCCTTTAAAATGATGACCAGAGAGAACTTGCCTGATTATGTCTTAGGTGAGTGCCCTAATCACCTGGCTTTTGGCTGTTTGGAGTAGGTATGTCTCTCACTCTGGTTTCTTGTGAAAAGCTTTGAAAGATCTGTTTCATCTTGATGTGGAACAGGAAAACTTGCATTCTTGAAAATATTTGTGGGACGGGAAAACCATTTCCTGCCCAGCTCTACATTTAAGTGTGTCAAGAGGGTTGCTAAATCTTGAATGGGGGGAAAACACATCACCTTAAAGTGTGGGCTCTAGTTTCATTGAACAATTTGGGGTGTGCACAATATCCTGTCGTCAGGCTGTGAGAAGTACCATGTTGTCCCTTCTTCATTTTGTTTGTTTGTTTGATTTCTTTCCCTCAGCCCCCTCTGATATCATCGGACTAGTTTTTTCTTCTATCATATTCTTGCTTAAGCAGAGAAGAAAGTACAATATCAGTTCAGGCTTAACAGTAATTGTTACTTTTCTAAATACTGATTTGCCCCTTGCAGCTGATGTCATTCTATTGTAACTCAAACATACATTTCTGCACTTCTAAAAAAAATTCTTATTTTTCTTTTTATCATGGATGCATTATACTGGATTAAAAAATAAACTGCTTTCTTCTCAGTTTGATTTTTTTCCCATTCAGAACAAACCTCAAAACTTGTGTTCTGATATAAGCATTGTAACACTAGAAGTATGTGTAGCCAGCCACCCCTGCTGTACAGAAATGAGAGATTGTGACATGTTTGATCAGACAAAGCTTGTATTGTCACGTCATATAGAGAACTTTTATATAAAAATTAAAATTTAAAATAGTCAAGAAGCTTAAGATGGAATGAGATGAAATGCAGAAACTAACTTTATGATTCAGGTAAGGCAAAATATGTGTGGTGAATTGAAAATAATGTGTTACCACCATGCTATTTTGACAGAATACAACCGAGGGATATCTTGTGGGGAAATAGCAAATTAGGCAAAACAAACAGCCAGTTAACACAAATAGAAAAACTTCTTCTGCATGCCAGGTGAGAATCTCCCACCAGTTACTAGTGGCTGCAGCAGAGGAACACTTTTTGTTAGGGACTCTCATACTGCTTAAGGCCCCGGGCATATAAGCGTATGCTTCACTTTTCACACTGTCAGTAACCCCACTGAAATCAATGAGGCTACTCATGTGCGACTTTGCAGGATTGGGCCTTCAGTTAGAAATCAGAGGATGAAATCACCTATGTTGTTTAGGGACAGGAGGCCCTCAAGACCTGAGAATGGAACATGCCCTTGATTAACCATATGAATAACATGTATGTAAAAAGCCAGTCTTTTCTGCTTTTCTTTTTGTTTGATTTAATATAGGAAACTTTTTTACTATCTTCTGCTCTTCAGAGCTTTGTTTTGGGTGTAGCTGTTTGACAGAAATTACTGTGTTGGTACTGGGTTTCAGACGTACAAAAAAATTACAAGTACAAAAACCAGAACAGTCCAGAAAAGCAACAGTTTTACCATATGTGGTAACCCCTATACTTTAAAAATCTTTGCCCAATGCAAAAGAATGCAGTCACAGAAAGAAAAGCCAAGAATATTTGAAAATGAACTGTAGAAAAATGTATACATTTCTTTTTCTTTTCTTTGTTGCAGTACTCTGTTTCTAATTAGAAAGCCTGCTGTTGAAGTGATCTCATTCAGCAACTATTTTGATTAGATTTTCGCTTCTACTTCAGTTTCAGATACATACGTCCAAACCTCAGTACTGGATTTAATTTAAAAGCTTTCCTGATGCTATCAAGCGTTAGTTATATGTCTGGTTTGCTTGTTTTTTCCCAACCTGGAAAAGTGCAGTGGCAAAAACCACTTAAAAATTTCATTTCACTTCCTCTGCATATAATTTGCTTTCCAAAGCTAAAAGATCTTGTAATATAGGCTGCCACTCACCATGTTTATATTCCCTGTTGTTGTTTCTTTGCACACACATATATTTTTAAAAACCACAGATGTTTTCAATTTCAGGTACACAAGAAATCTTGTGGATAAAGGAAATGGAAAGTTCAACTTGATGATCTTATGCTGGGGTGAAGGACATGGCAGGTTTGTATCCAAACCGCTTGGTACCTGCAGATAGAAATAAAGTTGTTGTATTTTTCATTTGGTCTGTGTAATACTGTGTGTCATTGTCCTATAATAAGAGACAAACCATGTTCCTCACAAGCATTAATGGGTAGAAGGTGGTTAACTGATAACTACAAACAAAATAAGTAGTAATAATCAGGATGACTATGCCAAAGGGGTAATTTTGAAAATTGTGTATCTCATGATTTTAGGACATTTCTGCGGTTTTCAGTCTTCCACCAAATCTAAGTTTCTGTTTTGTCCATTGAGCTTTTTTAACCTTTCAGTTACAGACCTGGATCTTCCAGATGTTAGTAAAACTCCAGTTGCTTTATAGGAGTTCTGCCTGATCAGAACTGCAGGATCAGGCCCATGTATTAGAGGCTATGCAAGCGTTTGCTTCTGTTACGCCTATATAGTTTAAATCCTGGTCTGTGTGGCCAGCCTGAGCAAATGAGATTGGATTAGGCAGCTTGGAGTGTGGGAAGGAATGGACTCTCCCGTTCCCTGTCCTCTCCCATGCTACTGTATAACAAGGCCACTTTGTGGTTGCTATCACAACGATAAAGGGACAACAGGGGGCATCGACTGGTGGATCTGCATAGTCATAGTGCCACTGAAGCCCCCTGCAGAGCTCTCTTCTATGGTATGCAGGAGTTTCAGACTCCCTATATATATTCTGTGTAGCCTGCCTCTTCTGCAGTGCTGAACCATGCCAGTACTGTTGCTTATTGGGTGGTGCCAGCGGACATGGGGGCAGGATCTGTCTCTCTGAGGTTCTTTCACAACTTTGTCGGCTAACCAAAAATAGCCTGTAATTTTTTGTCACATAATCACTGACCCTGCACTTAAGGAGAAAAACTATAATTGTTTGCTTTAGATGTGAAAATGAATTAACATTGTCAGGTCTAGTTTGGGATGGTGCCCTGCTTCCTCAAACAGAGGTGAGAGGGCAGTCTAAATCTGCAGTACACCAGCTGTTTAGTATAGGGTCTTTTCTGAGCAGAAACAAAAATTATTGTCAAGTGGTGTACTGGTTTATGATTTGGACAAGCATCTGCTGGTGACTAAAATGA
The DNA here is from genome assembly GCA_037349315.1 of Chelydra serpentina. Lineage (NCBI taxonomy): Eukaryota > Metazoa > Chordata > Testudines > Chelydridae > Chelydra > Chelydra serpentina. Next base: position 40,638,715 of record JBAIAC010000042.1, read on the forward strand.
TACCACAACTTGTTTTCACTCCCTATGTAAGCAGGATAAAATAGTTAACATGATTAATTGGAAGAGAAACTGTTGAGGGAGTGACTATGTGGCATTCATGAACTTGCCTACTTTAAAAAAAACCCCTGCTTTTTGCAAGTCAACAGCAAGTTTTCCCTTGGGTTCTAAAGCCATCAACTTCTGCAGCAGTGAAGCTTTAATTTCTTTTAAACTACATTTCTAGCCCTTACGGCTGCAAATATAGCAATTCAAATGTATTCCTGTGTAGGTAGCCAGCCTGCACCAGTGCTCCTGCTGCTGCTCACAGCTTTGCCAAGCAACAGCAAAGTGAAGTGAACAACTCTGTCTGGTCATTTTAGTTGTTGCTATTAAATCCAGTGGGAAGCAGTGAAACTTCCTTTCTCCTGTGTTATCTCACATCCATCACAGCAGCAAAGAAGCTCTGAAGATGGAGAAGTAGAAAGCTCCCTCTCCCAGATAGTGTGGTGGAGTTTCAAGTTTATTCCTAGCCTGTAACTGATAGGAAAGAACCCCCAAGCAAAGTTCATGGAAAGTGCCCTCTTGTTTCTCAACAGCCAAGGTGTGTTACCTGGACTTTTCTTTTGTGTTTACTTCTGGCTAGTACGGTTAATCCTTCAGCTAGTAGTTACCTGCTAAATTTTCCAACACTTGTATTTGTTGTGAAATTATTGTAATAGCTTTCTAATACATCAGCCTTTATTGAGTATCTTTCAGTCACAGTAAATGTTTCTTTGAGATTTGCTGGTGTTCTGATAATGTGACAAGTGTGCAATAACATTCATGTCCTGCACATCCTGTTATACCTCTATAATACACTATAGTGTCTGTTTCTTCTGGGGGAATTCTTTGCCACTGCACACGCGCAGAATTCCTGTCCCCCCGCAGATTTTTTTCTCCGCAGAAAATACATTCTGCCGGAGAGGTGCTGCAATCACGCCTTTCGCCCATCGGGGCTGCTGTGGCGCCAGAACAGAGGGCAGCCGGCTCACAGCCAGCTGCAGATAGGGAGGGATGAGGGGCAGCTTTCCTCACAACGCCCTGTCCACAGGGCCAGGTGAGGAGGTCTGGGATATGGGGGGGACGGATAGAGCGGGGCAAAGGAGGCTTCTGGGAGGGTCACATAGACTAGGGTTCAGAAGGGCTAGAGTAGGGGACAGACTGGGGCAGGGGCTGGATGGGAGTAGGGGTGCTGGACCACATGGGGATGGGGAGCAAAGGGAATGGCTGAGTGAGGGTGCTGGGCTATATGGGGATGGGGGATTCAGGTGGCTGAGTGGGAGTGCAGGGACACATGGGAATGGGGGGCAGTGTAGGGACACATGGGGACAGGAGAAGATGTGCCTGACTTAATAGGAGAAGCTAGGGGTCATCCAGGGTGGAGGCTCCCCACCGCATGGGGAAGCTCCCCACCGCCCTAACAATTCCCACCCCCCCACCCAAGAAAAATCCTGTTCCATACTTCTCCCAGCCAGACGCAGCAACTCTCCAGGTTCACTCTTAGGTTCCTTCCTAGCAATTCATTCCCTGTCCCTCAGCTCCTCTGTTACTCCCGATTCCTCCAACCCTTTGCACTGCTTCTGAGGGGTGTGGGAAATATGTTTCTGTTTTGTAATTTACATGAATTATGACTCAAAGTTCTGCATTAATATGCCTAATAAGGAATCTATTTGTCAAAAAACACTTCTGGAATCTTGTTTGTTGTCTGTATTGTTACAGACATACTTGCTTACAGGTATTTTGAAATAAATTACCAGAATACTTGAAACTAGCATGACTATATTGCATTATTTTGACAAATAAAATATGCATATTTTTAAAATATTGTGCATAGAATTTTTTTATTTTTTTGGCACAGAATTCCCCCAGGAGTAGTCTGTTATATTTGTAGTAGGTGGTATTAAATAAATATATATAAATATATATATATATGTGTGTGTGTGTGTGTATGTATATATGTATGTATGTATGTATGTATGTATACCTCACACTGAGTTCGGCTATTCTGTGTTTCTATAGCAGTATTCATGATCACACTGACTCACACTGCTTTATGAAGATCCTTCAGGGGAATCTAAAAGAGACTCTGTTTGAGTGGCCTGGGAAAAAAGGGACTGGAGCGATGACTAAGAAATCAGAACGCGTTTTGGGGGAAAATCAATGTGCCTATATCAACGGTAAGCTTTTTTTGGATGTCTCGTGTATGACCATTCCATTGCTACCCATCAATGATTATAACTCTTAACTGAAAAGTTCACTCTTTAATAAACTGATCTAGCTATAGGTTCTTGTATTGCATCTAACCCTGTCGTATATCAGCACCTGTGCAGACTCAGACTCTCCTCAAACTTGTGTTTAAACTTAAACAGTCTTTAAAAAATCCCATTCATCTAAATTCATTATTAAGATACTGCAGTAAAGGCTAAGCTCCTTCAACAATTCCTGAATGCTCAGAGCCTTGCAGGATTGAGCTCCAAATCACTAACTGAAAATGCATGTGGATGTGAAGTTAAAAATGTAAAGCAATAGGCAAATCACATGTATGAAAATCCAAAATTCATACATGTCTCTGTTTGGATTTATGAAGAAAATGTCTCTTGAGTGTGTAAGGTCTTTTTGAGCTACAGTGGAAAGCCTAGTAGAACAGTAATTGCCCACACAATCAGTAAGTCTAAAAGCCAGCAATACAATGGATAATGATTGAAATATACGTTGCTCGGTCTTTTAGAATCCTGTATTTACACTTTTTAGGGTGCACAGTAGCTCATACCTATCTTGACTTGGGGTAGGGAGTGGAGGGGTCTTTTTTGTTGAACAATGTTGTTCACGATGTACAAAAGTACATTAAAGCACAGTCCTGCAGTGCTCAGCACAACTCGCCATGTGAAGTAGTGCACAATATTGTATGAAAATGGTGGACTTCTTGACTACTTCTGACTAATTATAATGTGTGTAACTGCTTCTATACGACTTTCTATATGCACTGTATGCTATTTTCTCTATTTACTTCTGTTGTGAGATGCTTGCAAATAAAACAAAAGGCTTGAACAATTTACTTGACCCCTATACAGCTAGTTTTTTGGCTAGCCAGCCAGAAGTCAGTGCCTTTGAAAACTTGCTGAAAACTTTTTTTTTCTGATTATTTTCCATGCTTGCTCTCAACCCAGAGGTGGATTGTCATTAACCAAACTTTCTGAAGTGGAAGGAGAGAGAAATCTGTTCAAGTGCTCAGGGTTTTTGTTGGGGGTCTGGTCAAGGGGTGTTTGTTTTAGAATATAATCAGTGCATTGGGAAGTAAGTCTTTTTTACTGGTTCAGAAAACATTTGCACTTTATGTGTGTGTATGCTCCAAACACAAATTGTTTGGGTTGTTTGTTCTAAAGCAATCTTTTAAAAGTCTCAGACTAGTCCTTGAGAGAACTGTATGCCTAGCTCCTCTGCTGTGTTTCCTGGCTGGATATTTCAACTTAAAAGTAACAGAAAACAAAATGCTGTGCATTCACAATTTGTTGCCTTAACTCTTTAACAAAACCCTAAAGTATTTGTGTTTCTACTGGATATCTGCACATTCAAATAAATGGTGCTGATGCAGAATGAATATCCCATGTAGCATGACAGTTCCTTTTTGTTCTAGTTGCGTATTACTTGGTGTTTGCACTTTACTTATAAGACAACCCACAGGAGTGAGTTGATTTTAAGCTCTTAGTACATGAATATAAATTTAGGGATTTTTCCCCTCATTAAATGAAATAGTGTAAATGAAATGTACAGGTGCATGTTTTAAATATGCCAAAGTTGGAATGCACCAGTGCTTCCCAGTAACAGTATCTGGGCTACATTGTACAAGTAAGGGCTAAGTATTATATAAGATATTACATAAGGATAAAGGGCTGAGTTGCATTTGCTCTGGGAATCATAAACTTTAATTCTTGAACTCTTGAGCAGTTTTTAAAAATCTTCCTTAATGTTCAATCAACATGAGTTTTGGTAGATTTAATGTTCATACTTTGGGTATTTTATAGAACTCTGTTTCTGCCCTCTGGTTCTCTGAAAGTGCTGTTAACTTATTAATAGCCAGTGGACACTGGCTATTAATAGCCACTGTGGACAGTGGCTTGTTTTATTACCCATTCAATTATCTTTGCTGTTTCAGTGAAGATTGGATCTTTGCCACACTCTGGTAATTTGTCACTTTAAATAAAAGCTCAGACAAATGGGAAAGGGTAATTGGAAGATGGACAACTGTAAAAGAAAGCAACTGTCTTCCTGCCTGTGAATTTACACTTGAAATTCAAGTAGGTCAGTCTTAACATGGTTGATGTCCTTGTTATCAGGCTGAAAACTAGCAATGCAAAACCCTGTTTTCTTCTGAAATGTCTTGTTTATTCTTTAGAAAAACAAATCTTCCATCCAACATCTTCAGAACACCAGTGTCTCCTAGGAAAGAAAGTATCATTTGGATATGGCAGCTGATAAACTACCAACAATGTGCTCTTCCTAAAGCTTCTGTAGATTTCTGTTAAGCTTTATACCATAGTAGATAACAAAAAATTCTGTATATGGAAAGTTAGAAAGCAAGGCATTCTGAAGTCCCAGTCGGTTTGGGGATCTGTCCTAGAGAGTAAAACCCAAATTCTCTTTTTTGAGTTAAAAATTCGTCCTGAAAGCGTGGGTATGTCTAGCTGTCTTGTTGGTTTAGAGATGGTGCTTCTCCAGGCAAGTATCAGATTTCATTAGACCTGTCTGTTAATGTAGCCTTTCCTCTTATGTCCTCGCTTGTCTAGACTCCATTGGCCTGCACCGTGTGGAGAACACAAGCCACACCGAGTCTGCTGTTAGTCTGCACTTGTACAGCCCGTCCTTTGACAGCTGTAACACCTTTGATCAAAGAACTGGACACAAGCATAAAGTCAAAATGACATTCTATAGTCAGTTTGGAGAAAGGACTCCAGGTGTAAGTACAAGCTAATGAATACCCTTTATGTTCAACTATCCTGTGTCCTCATGTGAACAGAGCCGAGAGCTAGCTTGCTGTGTTGCTGCCCATCACTGCAAAGCAGCCCTTGGCTCTGTTGGTGGGTTGCCCAGCACAAGCACAGTTCTTGTTATGGACTGTCTGGTCATTTTTAGGATAGAGATGAAACACATTTCAAAAGGAAGCTCAGTTTTGGTGTCAACTTTGTTTCCTTTTACACACAGTTTTTAAAATGCTACTTTGTGCTTACACTGCAGTGCTTCCTTTGCTCTTCAAAGCATGGAACAAATATTATTCTCACAGCATCCCTAGGAGGCAGGCAAGGATTATCTCCATTTCACTGATGGGGCAATGTCATTTGTCCAAACTGCAATTGGATTTAGGTATTACTGGCTCTGCTCATCCATCTGCCCCCGCTCCCCAGTAAAAAAAAAAAAAAGGTACAATCTTATGAAGTACAGAGGAGCCATCAGTTCCCCTTGATAGCAAAAGGAGTTGCGGGTGCTGTTGGGCTATGCAGTTTCACATTTCAAGTCCAAATTGTTTTCTCCCTGTAACTTGTTGGCAACAAAAACTAATACAGTGTCATGACATTTTAAAAAACAAACTTTGAAATGCAGACTCCCTGAGCAAGGTTGATCTACTTAGTGGCACAGCACCAACGCCGTGTTCATCTCTGTCTGGAGCTCTCAGTACCAGCACTGGGAGTGGTGGTTGATGGGCTTCCCTTTGGAACTCTTTAGTGTGTCTAAATTTAGGACCTTTGGAGGAGGAAAGCTGCTTAACCGTGAAGAAATGGGGCAGATCTTCAGGACCTTTTTTGGGATAGCCCATGGCTGGACTGGATGTTCACAGAGGGCTTGATGCTGAGAGGTACTGAGCACTCTTAACTCTCACTGATGGACTAGCAGGAAATGACTGATCAAGCCTTTAGTAGGTGAGATTCAGCTAAGGCTTTATGTATAATGGGCAAAATCCCTCCAGTCCAACAAGCACAATGCAAATAGCTGTGCTTCTTTGCAGCTTTTCACATTAAAGCATCAAAATTTAAACTTTACACATTTGAAAGTCCTCCAGACAACTAAACTCCTTTTAGTCCTTATCATCCAGAAGAAATAAGATAAATGTTGACTAGCACAGTCACATGAGAATAAAAATTCAAGATTTTTGCTGGTTGTGTTTTCTCTTTCTTTAAAAAAATTTACCTGACAGGAAGTCTTGGTTGGTTTGTGTGTGTAAGATAACAAGTAAAATATTTGGAAACTAGCTATTTGAACTTCAAATATTTTCCTGTTCTTGTTCTGTAGTAACTGGCAACTTTTGTACCTATGATGGGAAATTTTATCTGATTTTTGAGTGGGGAAAATCTTAGTCATTGGGTGTCTCCACTTAGTTCCAATAACTGCAACTGGTAAATAGGCACTGGATGAAACCTGGGTTTGGCCATACAGCTGTCTCAAATGACCGCATGCTGCAAAAAACTTTTGGCTTCAATGAGGGTTTCTGGAAAGCTCACTGGAAACGGACACAGTCTTTTGCTGTTTACCAGGTCTCAAAGGAACATGGGGAGGCAGGAAAGTGCGAGATGGGAAGAGAGGTTAAAAATACAAAGGAGAATGACTAGTGCAAAGTGTATGTATGTTTTCTTAGGAACAAGAAAATCTACCAGAAAATCTAATATTATAAACATGCCACACTTTCTGTTAGCTTTCCTTTTCATTCTAACTAAGCAAAACTTGCAAGTAAACTCCTGATGTACTTTTCAATAAGTTGTCATTAAATGTTTAGCTGGGGTTTAATTGAGGAATCTGGCTGTGCTGGAGGGTTTTTAAAGCTAATTGGTCAATTTTTCAGTAATTCTGTGTGCACCTGCACCCAGTTGTACATGCCAAACACCAAAAGCCTGTTTTTTTTCAGTGTTAATCAGTTAACTTACCAATGGCTTTCCCCCAGAAAGTAGCCTGCTATGTGTTTAGTTAAAGAAAATTATATAGATCTAGAGTGCACTTTGTGAGTGCTACTGTGTATTTATGCTACAGTATTAATATAGAGAACTTGCATGCCAAGAAAAATCCCATAAGCTTGATCCTGCCCTCTGACAGGTGTAGTACATCATGATGTTTTTTGCTAGTAGGCATTCATGTGCAAGTGCAGTTAGATGATTCTCATCCCCATCCCCACCAAACTGGGGGTCTAATTTTGCTGACAGGATCAAGTTTGATTCAATAGGTCTGAGAGGAAGGATGGTCTGGTGTGGATAGGGCACAAGTCAGGGGTTCAGGAGACCGGAGTTAAATTCCCTGTTCTGCCATGGACATGCCCAAGGTCACACCAAATCATATGTTCTTTCTCTGCCTGACTTCCCTAGCTGTGAAATGGGGATAAGAGCACTTCCCTCCCTCACAGAGGTGTTGTGAGAATAAATACATTAAAGATTGAGGCACCCAGCTACTATGGTAATGGGGGCCATATACGTACCTTAAGTAGATGGGGCATCATAATCTACTCTTAAATCTTTTCTTTTAAAATAATCTCTTTCTTTTAGGCAACAGCAGTGTCACAAGAGAACAACTGAGAAGCACCAGAATGTATGTGTTAAGGCCGGCTGAATGTTTGACCAGAAACAGAAGAATTCTATAGCTGATGCTAGCTATAGTTGAATAACCAGTACATAGAAATACAGTAGGGAAGCTTCCTGGCAATATGTAGTTATGTTGAATGAATACTGATTATGGGACTCTAAGGTGACTAGTGCTATAAGCTGCTGCAGGGGTTAGATGCCTTTACATAGGCTGTTGTAAAGTCAGAATCAAGTACCTTGTTTTTCTGATCCTAGCCTCTTTTAAATTCCACTTTTGAAACTGTACTGGGAATATCAGCAGTAGGCTTTTTAAACACCATTTGACACTTTTTATAGGTCTTTTTATATGGTATGTGTGCTCAGTGTATTTAGTAATCTAAACTTTGTATGTTGTCTTTTTTTTTAATTAAGCCTTTTATGTTTTAATGCTCTGGAACATTTTGGTAGTTGTGCATTTTTTTTTATTTCTTTTTTTTAAAATTTCATTTGTCAGATCTGTTTTTAAACAGGAGCAATAATGCACTTCATGTACAATGATGTTTGAAAAGTTAACTGAGTTGGGCAAAGGTCTGGGTTTTTAACCAGACTAATTATGTTTAATATGGCTAACATCCAGTTTCCAGAGTTCTGTTGTGTAGCTACTGAATGCCTTTAGGGTAACCTAAATAAAACTGGATTTGAGCACAAATTTCAAAAGTTTGCAGCCTCTTTCCTGGTAACTAAAATATATGTAATGCTCATTACTCGTGATTAATTCCATTCTCAGTACATCTCTCATGAATATCTCTTAAATCTTACCTAGGTGATACCATTCTTAGAAGAGGAGTTAAAAAGACAAAAGCATTTAAAATTTACTGTGAAATCCTGACCCCATTAAAGTCAATGGGATTTTTTTTTTGATAGATTTCAGTGGCGCCAAGATTTCATCCTTAACCCTGAGTTAGAATACATAGGAGTATTTACAATACATAGGAGCAAAACATAATTATAAAAACAGAAATGCACCAAAAATCAGTGAGGTCTGGTGGTTTTTTTCTTCCTCCATAAAAGACTCTATTTATCTGACCTAACATGTACATGAGAAGATGAGATACGCTAAGTGAAAATACACCTTTCCTTAGTTTCCTTGTAAAAACAAAAGTAGAAAATGAGGCTGTATAAAGATTCTATTGCACTCTTCACTCTCTTCCTAAGTGACTATGTTCCACTGGGCAGTAATATAAAATGTTAACAGTACCCTTTTCTAATGAGTTGCACATCTTCTTCCTCCTTATTGGAAGTAAACACTACAGAGACTTTTAGAATCTCAGTAGCAGCCATGTACCATGTGCTCTGTGATAGGCCTAAAAACTGTTTTCTGTCTGGGCTCTTTTTCAAGTTTCCAGGAGTAAAAGAAAAGTCTGATGGGAGAGACTTTGGGAAGGATTTTCAAAAGCAGTTAAGAGTTAGGCAACAATTCCCTTCATAAGTCAATGGGAATTTAGTGCTTAATTTCCACAGGTGCTTATGAAAGTCCTAACCAAATATTACACCAGGTAATTCAACACCTGGGTAAATCTTCTCTTAGGGGTGTGAGGGAGTGAATCTTAGGTTTCCAATGGAATAAACAAACCAGAGGTAATTGCAAGATGTTAGCAAAGGGAATCAGGAGTCCAGGGAGAATGTCTACATAGGGAATCCTCTTTTGGAAACCTATCAGGAAGTTAAAGGAACATGTTGAGTCCAAAATTAGAAGGGAAAGGAGCAGCAGATCCTGCTGGCAAAAGACACTTCAAATGCTGAGTTTTACTGATACTTTTCTGGGCTCCAATGGATTCCAAAGTGTATCCTGTCCTGATATATTACTGCTGAAATCCCCAAAAGTCTCTGCAACCTGAATGGTGGTCCTGAGCTAGGACTGAAGTCACATGGTGGCAGCGCTTTCTGCCTCTTCATAGAGGAAATGAGCCACGTCACCTCACCTCTCCAACAGGAGTGTTAAAACTCGTCTCCAGAAACACAGAAAAGTCTTTGGAGTGCATGCTAACGGTGGGTCTTCACCTATGTGGCTCCACTGTCCATCCTTCCTCTCCTACAGAGGGGGTATTGCAGTTGTGGAAATAAACACAGCTCAGGAGCTACAAATACAGGGAGGATTTGTTTGTGTGCAGAGTAACTGGAGGTCAAAGATTCTTTTCACCCTGGCCCAAGGGAGTAAGGTCTGTGCAGAGCCAGCTCATTTGTGCTTTTTAAAAAAGACTGACTTCTTCATGTCTCATGGGTGTCTCCCTCTCTCGCCCTTTTTCTGTCGTCTTTCCTTTCCGTCTTTCCTAGGTCTTGTCTATTATACAGGAGAAGTTGCCCTGGTTTAACTACATTTTTAAAAATCAATCTAGTTAAGCCAAGGCAAACCTATTATGTAAATACATTTGAATCAGTTAAACCCTTGCCTAAATTGGTTTAGTTTAATTTGGCAATTTACTAATGCAAGAAAAACTTACCTGAGCAAGGTTTAAACTGGTTTCATTGCATTTAGTAAGGGGTTTAAAAACTGATTTAGTTAAACCCCTTACTAAATTCTCCACTACATCTAAGGCTCTAGTGATACATAGGGCACTAGCCTGAGAGTCCAGAGAACAGAATTCTGCCTCTGACTCATTGTAGAACCTTGAGCATGCGGCTTAATCTCTCAGTACCTCAGTTTCCCCAGTTGTAAAATGGGGTTAATAATAATCACCTTGTGAAGCACTGTGAAACCTATGGATGGAAAGCACTACACAGTGCAAAGTATTACGATGTCCCCTTGTCCCCAATAACTTGGCAGCTTGCTGTTTGTTTTCTTCTCAGTGGCTTTGCGCCTTCATTTTTATATTTGCTGAAGATCAGTAAAAGGGTGAATCACAAAATAAAAGGAAAAATAGTGTGATTTTTGTGGACACAAGTCCAACAACTTTGGCCTCCATGAGAAGCAGAAATGCCAACACAGTAACTTTCCACCAGTTGTTGTAATCTCTGCACTGTTTAACTTGTTCGTTTGCTTTTCTGTTTTCAATTTCTAAATAACAACGTGCCAGATGAAACTGTGCCCTCCAGCAAGACTTGGGTTTTTTCACTGCGCTTCCGATAGGGGCAGAGAAACAACAGAACAGCAATGCCAAGATCTGTATTATCTGCAATTTGTTTTTTGTTATTAAAAAGCCCATTCCTGAGCTACAAGGATACAAAAGGTACATGCTGTTCGTGAGCTCATTCTTAAATTGTTTTTTCACGTCCCTCCCAAGCCTGGGAAAAAGTTGTTTGTACTACCAGGGTGTAGCCTTCCCGAGCTTAAAGCAGGCAGATCTGCCTGTAGTTACTCTGACACTTCTGTTGTTTTTTCAAAGCATTCATTTTGTATTGTTCTGGTCTTAGGGAGTGCTATAATATTCTGCTGCTTTCTTTCTCACTTGTGAAAGCCGTTGCAAGCCTTGCCTGGCACATAGCCCATACTGCCCCTTATTCTTAAATGGCTCTGTGCATGATAAAGGTCCAGCCTTACCACCATGGGGACTGATAACACTGGTCTACAATTTTTGAGAAGTCTGCTTCAGAGATAAAATGTGCTATTTAGTATGTATTTTGATGTGCTGAATTCAAATATGACAATTAAAACAACTGATTGGCTACTGTTTCTAAGATATTTAAGTTTTTACATTTTATGTCTATGTATATTGTGTAGATAGTAGAGTTTTAATCATAAATTGTAAACCTAGGTCTTTTCATGTGTTTATGGTTGCTTTACATGATACTATTTCACCTGTCCTGTTTATGTAACACTTTAAAAATCAGCAAAGGGGTTATATAAATAAAATGTATTATGAAACAAAAGGCAAACTATTATGTACATAGTTTAGTCCTATTCAGTGTCTACTCGGCACTTCTTGGCTTGTCTCTTGTATTCATTAAATGGAGCATCTCTTGTCACTGTCCAGCAATAGTCTGCAAGCATTGATGGGCTCCATTTGCCCTGATAGCGTTTCTCCATTGTTGCAATGTCCTGGTGAAATCGCTCGCCGTGCTCGTCGCTCACTGCTCTGCAGTTCGGTGGAAAAAAATCTAGATGAGAGTGCAAAATATGTATCTTTAGTCACATGTTTCAACCAAGGCTTTTGTATGCCTTGAGGAGGTTTTCCACCAACAACCTGTAGTTGTCTGCCTTGTTGTTTCCGAGAAAATTTATTGCCACTAACTGGAAGGCTTTCCATGCCCTTTTTTCCTTGCCACGCAGTGCATGGTCAAATGCATCATCTCGAAGAAGTTCACGAATCTGAGGACCAACAAAGACACCTTCCTTTATCTTAGCTTCACTTAACCTTGGAAATTTTCCACGGAGGTACTTGAAAGCTGCTTGTGTTTTGTCAATGGCCTTGACAAAGTTCTTCATCAGACCCAGCTTGATGTGTAAGGGTGGTAACAAAATCTTCCTTGATTCAACAAGTGGTAGATGCTGAACACTTTTCCTCCCAGGCTCCAATGACTGTCGGAGTGGCCAATCTTTCTTGCTGTAGTGGGAATCTCTTGCACGACTATCCCATTTGCAGAGAAAACAGCAGTACTTTGTGTATCCAGTCTGCAGACCAAGCAAGAGAGCAACAACCTTCAAATCACCACAAAGCTGCCACTGATGTTGGTCATAGTTTATGCACCTCAAAAGTTGTTTCATGTTGTCATAGCTTTCCTTCATATGGACTGCATGACCAACTGGAATTGATGGCAAAACATTGCCATTATGCAGTAAAACAGCTTTAAGACTCGTCTTTGATTAATCAATTAACAGTCTCCACTCATCTGGATCATGAACGATGTTGAGGGCTGCCATCACACCATCGATGTTGTTGCAGACTACAAGATCACCTTCTATGAAGAAGAATGGGACAAGATCCTTTTGACGGTCATGGAACATGGAAACCCTACCATCACCTGCCAGGAGATTCCACTGCTGTAGTCTGGAGCCCAAAAGCTCTGCCTTACTCTGGGGTAGTTCCAAATCCCTGACAAGGTCATTCAGTTCACCTTGTGTTATGAGGTGTGGTTCAGAGGAGGAGGATGGGAGAAAATGTGGGTCCTGTGACATTGATGGTTCAGGACCAGAAATTTCATCCTCTTCCTCATCCTTGTCTGACTCAAGTGAGAATGATTCTGGTGCATCAGGAACTGGCAGTCCTTCTCCGTGGGTTACTGGGCGTATAGCTGATGGAATGTTTGGATAATGCACAGTCCACTTTTTCTTCTTTGACACACCTTTCCCAACTGGAGGCACCATGCAGAAGTAACAATTGCTGGTATGATCTGTTGGCTCTCTCCAAATCATTGGCACTGCAAAAGGCATAGATTTCCTTTTCCTGGTCAACCACTGGCGAAGATTTGTTGCACAAGTGTTGCAGCATATGTGTGGGGCCCACCTCTTGTCCTGATCTCCAATTTTGCAGCCAAAAGAAAGGTGATAGGCTTTCTTAACCATAGTGGTTATACTGCGCTTTTGTGATGCAAAAGTCACTTCACCACAAACATAGCAGAAGTTATCTGCACTGTTCACACAAGTACGAGGCATCTCTGCTCACTTTGGCTAAACAGAAATGTGTCCCTTTGCAAAATCAAACACTGACAAATAAGAGAGCACAACACTGTATGATTTCTAGAGCTGATATAGGGCAATTTGTTCAGCAGAGTGATGTAAGCTTCGTTAGGATTGCATCATCCATGACTTCTAGGAATAACATGATGCAATTCATATCCTGTATGACGCAATACCAGCTTCAGATTGCATCATTCATTGTTTTGCCTAAAAAGCAATTACTATCCAAACCCAGTCATAGATTTATTCATAGATCCAGTCAAAGATGTATTTTAGTCATTTCTGGTTTAAATTGAGATCCCGTCCCTTTATAACTCACTTATCCTCCGCCATTCCCAAGTCAAGGGTCGTATATACTGACCCAAAAGCATGTCTTGAAAACTAGAGTCAATCAACAATTTTAAGCAGCATTTTCATTCTCAGTGACCCAGAATTAGTAAAGTTTGACTACATTTATTTCAGAAGCATTTTGGCTGTAGAGCAGTGTAACCTCTTTAGCCACCGAGCAAGGACAACTGGAGCAGCAGATTCCCCACACTGGCTTGCCAATGTTTCATCAGTGCTGACCACCTCTAGGGTCAGTCCCCATGCCTGTTCAATACTTGGACTTTCTGCTGAAATTGCAAATAAAGTTGACAACAGTCCTGAAGTTATGGATACTATCCACTAAGAAGTTGGCTGAGACCAGCAACTTGTTTTATAGCCATTAGGTAGCAGTGATTTTTTTTGCCACTACCAATTCAAAATCAGATGTGAACCGGTGTCCTGATGACAAAAAGCTGTTTCCCATAATTACTAATCTTCTGAGCCAGCTGTGGTACTCAGTCGGTCTCTGCTACTGCTTATTTACTGTTCTACTTCTTCCTACTGGTAGACCCTGGAAAAATGAGGTGTGTTAGGAAACACGTTTTACTCACACATCTTATTTAACATGTTGTTAAGCACCTACTGTAGAGACAGACATGTTTAAAAAGCTAGCTGATTAACCCTAGGGTTAAGGTTACATGTTAATAACGTGTTAATTAAAATGTAAGTTAATGCACCGTTTGCTAACAGGAATAATTTTTCCCGTTGTAGAAAAGACACTTCTCCAACACACAGCTATCCCAACCTGTTCCCTGCAGGATTACAAAATTGTAATTGCTCTAGCCCTGAGAAACAACATCAGAATGGAAATTCTGTGGCATTTTATTTTCCTCCGTTGATTCTCCCTGTGTTTCAGTAAGACGCATGGGAGAGTATATGAAATTACCATGAGCATAACAAGTTCTCTGGGTGGGAAGAACATTTCCCTCTGCTATGAAAACAAGCCACATCTTGCTGAGCAGCCCCCGCTCAACTTTCAGGTTCAGCCCCTGAGTAGTGCAATTTTTTAATCTCACTTTGAGTGCCACGTGTTGGCCTTCTAACTCATGTGGTGTTTTAGGAAGTCCTCAGAGCAGAAGCCATAAAATTAAGCTTTCCCTTCACTCCCCAAACACGTGCCTCAACACAAACCACATATTTGCAGTCAGCAATCCAACCAATTAAATGTGCCAAGGAAGTGGGTTTCTACCACTGTGTCTTTCTGCAGCCAAGGACATGGCTTTATACTTAACTGAAGGCTTGTCAATACTGGAATGTTAACTTAGTTTGGATTTAGTTTGCCTTAAACGTGTCTTGTGTCCACCACAGACCCCCTTTTTTAAAATAGAATTATTTGGTGTCTTCGGTCACTGGAGTATGCAGAAGTCTTCCAGGGTCTACTCAACTCGTCTATCTCAGTGTTTCTCAACCTGGGGGTTGCAGCCCCCAGGAGGGTCACGGGATGGTTTTAGGCCAGGGATCTCAAACTCAAATCACCACGAGGGCCACATGAGAACTAGTAAATTGGCCCGAGGGCCACATCACTGAAACCTTTTCATACAATGATACCAAAGTATAGTCAAAAATGAAAAAAATGAAGAGTAATATAGTATTCTATTAAAAGTCAATGTATTAACTTTTTAAAAACTGTAATGCAAAGAGGGGTTTTAATAAAATATAAACACTCGTAATGTTTGGAGCTTGGCTGCCAGTGGAGTCGGTGCCTATGGTGGGCCACAGGAAATAACTCCACGGGCCGCATGTGGCCCGCGGGCCGTGTGTTTGAGACCCTTGGTTTAGGGGGATCGCAAGTGCAGGACCGGTATTGGGGGTGGCAAGCAGGACAATTGCCTGGGGCCCCATGCCACTGGGGGCCCTGTGAAGCTAAGTTACATGCTTCAGCCCTGCTGCCTCAGGCTCAAGCTTCAGAGAAGGC
The DNA here is from genome assembly GCA_037349315.1 of Chelydra serpentina. Classification (NCBI taxonomy): domain Eukaryota; kingdom Metazoa; phylum Chordata; order Testudines; family Chelydridae; genus Chelydra; species Chelydra serpentina. Next base: position 40,654,163 of record JBAIAC010000042.1, read on the forward strand.
TCACAAATGAAAAACAGGTTCAAATATCACACTGAAATGTAAGTACAATATTTATATTCCAATTGATTTATTTTATAATTGTATGGTAAACATGAGAAAGTAAGCAGTTTTTCAGTAATAGTGTGCTGTGACACTTTAGTCTTTTTATGTCTGATTTTGTAAGCAACTAGTTTTTAAGTGAGGTGAAATTTGAGGTATGCAAGACAAACTAGACTCCTGAAAGGGGTACAGTAGTCTGGAAAGGTTGAGAACCACTGTCTTAGATCACAGTAGACCTCCTTGGGACAGGAGTAACTCCATGTCACACAGAGTTTGTTCCTTTATGGTTCATGTAGCCCAATTACCAGCTACTTTGCTGCTGACACGCCTCCAGCTACTATCCCACACTGCATTGCTTCACACCTTCATCTAGTCGAGATGTGCGTTGCTTCACAGCTGTTTTAGTATCCAAGACCGCCTAGTCAAGGCCATCGACCCACGCCTGGGGCAGGTCGCCGTCAACCGCGCCATCCCCGGCACCGACAGCCAGCTGCGCCCGGACATCGTCATCACGGACGAGGTCGGGAAAAAGATCATCCTGGTCGACGTAACGATCCCGTTCGAGAACAGGACCCCGGCCTTCCGCGCAGCCCGAGCCCGCAAGCTCGAAAAGTACGCCCCCCTGGCCGACACCCTGCGGACAAAGGGCTACGTGGTGCACACCGACGCCTTGCTCATCGGGGCCCTGGGTGCATGGGACCCATGTAACGAAAACGTGCTGCGGACCTGTGGGGTGGGCCGTCAGTACGCGCGACTCATGAGACGCCTAATGGTCTCAGACACTATCCGCTGGTCTCGGGACATATACACGGAACACATAACCGGCCACCGCCAATACCAGGAGTGAGCCGGGGAGACCCCGCCCACCCACAAGGGGGGAGGGATCCTTCCCCCCCCCCCCACATTTGACCCTATACACTGAATCATGAACCCACCCAACCAAACCGAACCCCATCACGTGAGGGCCACCCCATCAGCGATAGACCCTCACTGCATATCAACTGTATCCTGATCCCACCCACCGCCTACCCCCCCATTGGGGACATCACAGTCCGTATGTGTTATGTGTGCTGCCCAACCCCAAAATACTCGCATCCCCCTATACTCTGTATGTCACCCCCAATGACCAACAACTGACACTTCAAATTGATTGTATCGTTTATTTTTAAATATCCTCTAATAAAATTTTAAATCTGTGTGCCACTCAACAGCTCCAGGGTCATCTTAACTAGCTGTCACATCTCCATATATAATGCTGGCAGGCAGCCAGGCGTGCCCCTTTTTTAATACCAGGTAGGAGGGAGTTCACATACCCATGATAGCAGCCACGCCCCCTGTGCATCCAAATAGACCCCTTCAGAGGTCCTGGATCTGACTATCTTCTTTAGAAAGCTCAGGCCCAGCTGGAGAACAATCACTAGAATGCAGATATCTGCTAGACACTGTTAGAGTAAATGAAGGTGAGGGGCCATTCCCGGAGCTGATCCCAGGTTTACAAATAAAAAGATGAAGCTCAGTGTGAAGACATGGGACTAAACCACATTTTAACCTTCTGCACTGCAAGGCTACTGAGTATTGAGGAAATGGGTGGGTTGTATTTGGATTCCTTGGCACTGGTTATTTTTGTAGTGTAGACAGGACTTTGGAGGAATGAGGGCTGAGGAGTCTGGGTTTGCTGGCATTAAAAGTCAGACCATTCCTGGTGGGAAAATGCCATTTGAAAGTGCCCTCTTCTTGAGGGTGGTGCGCAAAGCCACTTTGGAGCCCATTCATTTAGAAACAAGGCAGCAGGAAGACTCTGTGAGCTCCTAGGTTCCAGTTCCTCAGCTGATGTAAATTGGTGTCATTCCATTGCTGTCAATTGAGCTATTGCCATTTTACACCAGCTGAGGATCTGACCCTTAGTTTAAACCTCAGATTATGGTAAATCTAGTCTTCACTTAACCTGTCACAACCAGCTGCTTACACTGTTGTGGCAAGGGAAGTCTATTTAGTGCTTAAGAGACACTTCGAAGTCTAGCATTCTCTACATTCCATCAATCAGAAACATTAGAGTCAGTGAGGGTGGCATGAGTGTGAGCATAGGCGCCGACTCCATGGGTGCTCCGGGGCTGGAGCACCCATGGTGAAAAATTGGTGGGTGCTCAGTACCCACCGGCAGCTCCCCGCCAGCCTCCCCTGCCATGCGCCCAACTCACCTCTGCACCTCCAGAGGCTCTGCCAGCCGCGAAGCGGCAGCTGCCAGCCACTTTTCTTGGCTCCCTCCAGCTGGTCGGCGGCGCCTCGGGGGAGGGAGAGGTATGGGGAGGAGGCGGAGGCGGAGCCAGGCCCTCTGCCTCCTCCCCATACCCTTCCCCCGAGGCACCGCCGACCGGCTGGATGGAGCCAGGAAAAGCGGCGGGCTGCCGCTTCGCGTCTGGCGGAGCCTCTGAGAGGTGAGCTGGGCGCGTGGCGGGGGGGCTGGCGGGGAGCTGCCGGGCCTGGTTGGTGCTCTGCTGTTTCCCCCCCATGGCTTGCAAGCTGGGGGGCAGGGAATGCAGCGCGCCCGGGGAAGGAGGCAGGGGTGGGGATTTGGGGAAGGGGTGGGGCTGGGGGCACGAGCACCCACCAGAAGCTCCCCGTCAGCCCCCCCACCGCGCACCCAGCTCACCTCTCCGCCTCTTGGAGGCTCCGCCGGACGCGAAGAGGCAGCCCTCCGCTTTTCTTGGCTCCCTCCAGCTGGTTGGCAGCGCCTCAGGGGAGGGGTATGGGGAGGAGGCGGAGCCAGAGGGTGCTCTGCTGCTTGGGAATGCAGTGCACCCAGGGGAGAAGGCAGGGCGGGGATTTGGGGAATGGGCATGGCAGGGGTGGAGTTGGGGCGCGGGCGCGAGCACCCACCGGCGCCGACAAAAGTCGGCGCCTATGAGTGTGAGAGAAACCTCTCCCACACTGCGATGAAAGTGAAAAGAAATTGTGCGCTCCTAGTCTTTATCACGCCACTTCCTCTTCATTTCCAGCTTTTTCATATCATTGCTTCAGCCCTTGATGGATTCAAGTACGCCATTGTCATCGCTTTAGAGGTCTGACTAAGGATGCACTTTCATTTGAATCTATTTTCAGATTTTTATAATCTACTGGGAAAATTAAACCTTGCGTTTCACTCTGATTCTGGACCCCACTCTGGAAAATCAGCTTAACTGGCTACCTGGAGGTTCTCACTAGAGAAGGGGAATTCTCAGTGTCCTAGAGCTGATATAGCAACAACATTTCCTCCTAGGCTCTAGTGTACAGGGTGTTCCTGAGAAAAAGGAGGCACACGTGGGCATGTCTGTGTTATGGCAATCCCCAGCTTCTGCAAGGCCTTCTGGGACTATGGGTAGCCAGTCTTTGGGTTCCTCTAACTCATGGCAAGGGTCAAATCATTCCTGGCCTGTCCCAAGAGCCAATGACCACAATGGTGGTATAAAGTTATCTTTCTCTTACCTCTGGGTCCTGTGCCAAGTACAGTGTGGTCTAGGGTGACCAGACAGCAAGTGTGAAAAATCGGGACAGAGGGTGAGGAGTAATAGGAGCCTATATAAGAAAAAGACTAAAAAATCGGGACTGTCCCTATAAAAATCGGGACATCTGGTCACCCTAGCGTGGTCAGATAGAGATCTGGTCCTATAGGGTTTTTTGTTTTGTTTGTTGGCCAGATTAGATCACATAGTGAGTAAACAGAAAAACTTTCACTTGGGTAGTCTTTTAACCTGAGACATTGTATTTTTTCATGCATTAAGATAATTTTTAGATCTACCCATGTGAGCATGGATAATGAAAACACACTCATTCTAAAACTTCAGGATTGTCTTAGCTCAGGGATAACCTAATTAGGAATAAATAGTTGAGAAAATAAGTTTTTGGTTTTTTTTAAACTCTTTATTGTAACTGTGACAAGAATATACATGTACATAATGCTTTCCTTTTGTTTCCAATAACACAGCTAGATCTAAGCAAGGGTGGCACAATAACTGCATAATAATATCCAAGGGGCACAAAGCCATACAGCAGGGGTAAGTCTGTTATTTATCTTGAAATAATTGATTGTGGTTTCCCTATTTCCCTTCACGCTAGCCTGTGGTGTTCTTGCCACAACATGAGTAATTTAAAGTTTACTCTGATCAGACTAAACGATACCAGTCCTAGAAAAGAAGTTTTAAACAGTTAGAACTCAGCAAACGGGTTCATGACAATATTTTCTTGAATTATTCAAGGACCTGATCCAATGTCTACTGAAGTAAATGGGAGTTTTTCCACTGATCCCAAAGGGTTTTAGATCAGGTTCTGTGGGTCGGATCCATGAAGGGCCTTTGGCAATACTGGGCATTAAAGCACCTTACTTTTAGGCACCTAGAAAATCACAGGGACAGCAGCACTGCAATCCACAAAGTTGATTTAGGTGCCTAGGCTCCCTCCAATGAATGGGGAGAGATAGGCACCCAAGAATGAGATCCACAAAAGCCAACATGCTAGGCAGGGAACCGCCTAAACTAGCCAATCAGAGATGGTGACCAGAGGAGTGTGTGCTATGCCCCACCCGTCCCTCAGAGATAGGTGCCTAAATCCAGACGGCAAGGAAGTGCCTATCTCTGTTTAGCAGTCTGTGAATGGGAACCTGCTGCCTAGAGTTAGGCGCCTAAATAGTTTCCTCGGGAATGAGTTAAGTGCCACTCACTCCACAAAAAATGGCCAGAAGAGGAGGTGCCAACCCTATAACATTTAGCCCATGCAGTAGTGTAGCCAGGCGGAGAGCAGGGGGAGCAGACACTCCCACACTGAGCAGAAACAGCGCCTTTTTTGTGCTCCGACGCCTTTTGCTCCTATGCTGTGGCCAGAATGGAGCTTTTTTTTTTGCTCCCGGCGCCTTTTTTTTGCTCCCGACGCTTTTTGCTCCCAGCGCCTTTTTTTAGCTCCGCTCCCCCTGTGCTCTAAACCTGGCTACGCCACTGAGCCCAGGGGTTAGAGAATTGATCTGAGATGTGGGAGAGCCAAGTTCATTCTCCCCCTCTGCCATGGGGGGATAGGATTTGAGCAGGGAGCTCCCATCTCTCGGGAGAGTGCTCCAACCACTGAGCGATGGGATATTCGGTGTGGGGCTCCCTCAGTGTCTCCTGTTCAAGCTGTTCCACTCTGGGTGAATAATGAGAGCCATTGGAGCAAGGGATTGGAGCTAGGGTCTCCTAGCTCCTGCGTTTGTGCTTCAGTTTGCCCACATGTAATAAGGGAATGTATTTCTTCCCTGCCTCATAGGGATACATTCATTGAATGCAGGGGTGGACAAACTATGGCTTGGGAGCCACATCCAGCCCACCAGCCAATTTAATCTGTCCCTCAAGCTCCTGCTGGGGAGTGGGGTCTGGGGCTTGCCCCGCTCCCGTGCTCCAGCCGGGGAGCAGGGTAAGGAACCGCTCTGTGCGCGCGCGCTGTGGCTCCGCAAGGCTCCCGGAAACAGCGGCATGTCCCCGCTCCGGCTCCTATGTTTAGGGGCAGCCAGGGGGCTCCACACACTGCCCCCGCCCCAAGCACTGAGCAGGGACATGCTGCTGCTTTCGGGAGCTGCTTGAGGAAAGCGCCGCCCGGAGCCTGTACCCCTTAGCCCCAACCTCCTGCCCCAGCCCTGATCCCCCTCCCGCCCTCTGAACCCCTTGGTCCCAGCCTGGAGCACCCTCTGGCACCCCAAATCCCTCATCCCCAGCCCCACCCCAGAGCCTGCACCCCCAACCGGATACCTCACCCCCCCCCACACCCCAACCCTATGGCCCAGCTGGAGCCCCCTCCTGCACCCTGAACTCTGCATTTCTGGTCCCATCCCAGAACCCACTCCCACAGCCAGAGTCCTCACCCCCTCCTGCACCCCAACCCCAATTTCATGAGCATTCATGGCCCACCATACAATTTCCATACCAGATGTGGCCCTCAGGCCAAAAGGTTTGCCCACCCTGATTTAATGTCTATGAAGCACTTTCAGGTTTTTGTACAGCTGTGTTATAGAAGCTCCTAGTATTACGGAGGCACCTAGTAGTGACTTTGTGGTTAGGGCTGTGTTCTAAACTGGGATATAATTTCCACATTTTTCTCTAAAATAGGTTGCCAATGAGTGTTAAATTTTGCACCCTTTTTGTTTTTATGCCTTTTGAATTTTCTGCATAATGTTTGCTTGGTTTCTCTTTATACATTTTAATAGGGAAAATAAAGCCCTCTGGTTATAAAGATCATTAATAATAATCATAATAAATAAATATTGACCTGAAACTCAAAAAGAGTCCTACAAAAATTGGAAACTAGGTCAAATTACGAAGGATGAATATAAACAAACAACATAAACTTGAAGGGACAAAATTAGAAAGGCCAAGGCATAAAATGAGCTAAGGACACAAAGATTAACAAGAAAACATTTTACAAATATATTGGAAGCAAGAGGAAGACCGAGGATATGGACAGGCCCTTTACTCGGTGAGGAAGGAAAGGCAATAACAGAAAATGTGGAAATGGCAGACATGCTAAATTACATTTTGTTTGTTTTCACCAAAAAGGTTAGCAGTGATCAAATGACTAACAGTGAACACCAGTGTAAATGGGGTAGGATCTGTGGCTAAAATATGGAAGGAACAAGTTAAGAATTATTTAGACGAGTGGGCAGGGCCTGATGAAATACATCCTAGAATACTTACAGAATTGGCTGAAGAGAGCTCTGAGCCATTAGCGATTATCTCCGAGAACTCATGGAAAATGGGAGAGATCCCAGAGGGCTGGAAAAGGGCAAATATAGTACCTATTTATAAAAAGGGGAATAAGGATAACCCAGGAAATAATAGATCACTCAGCTTAACTTCGGTACTCAGAAAGGTAATGGAGCAAATCATCCATCAATCATTTTGTAAGAACCTAGAAGATAAGAAGGTAATAAGAAACAGCGAAGAACATATCATGTCAAACAAATATAATATCCTCCTTTGATAGGGCAACAAGCCTTGTGGATAGGGAGTAAGTAGTAGATGTGATATATGTTCACTATAGAAAGGCTTTTGATACTGTCTCACGTGACCGTCTCATAAGCAAACAAGGAAATATAGTCTAGACAAGCCTACTATGAGGTGGGTACACAACTGGTTAGAGAACCATACTCAGAGTAGTTATCAATGGTTCACAGTCAAGCTGGAAGGGCTTATTGAGTGGGATCCCACAGGGATCTGTCCCGGATCCAGTTTGTTCAATATCTTCATAAATGATTTGGATAATGGCATAGAGAGCACACTTATAAAGTATGTGAATGATAGCAAGCTGGGAGGGATTGCAAGTGCTTTGGAGGATAAGGATGAAAATTCAAAATGATCTTGACAAACTGGAGAAATGGTCTGAAATAAATAGGATGAAATTCATAAGGACAAATGCAAAGTATTCCACTTTGGAATGAATAATCAACTGCACAAACACAAAATGGGAAATGACTGCCTAGGAAAGAGTAGTGCAGAAAATGATCTTGGGGTCATAGTGTATCTCAAACTAAATATGAGTCAACAATATAAAACTATTGCAAAAAGAGCAAACATTCTGGTGTGTATTAGCAGGAGTGTTGTAAGCAAGACACAAGAAGTAATTTTTCTACTCTACTCAGCGCTGATAAGGCCTCAACTGGAGTACTGTGTCCAGTTCTGGGCACCACACTTCAGGAAATATGTGGACAAACTGGAGAAAGTCCAGAGGAGAGCAACAAAAATGATTAAAGGTCTAGAAAATATGACCTATGAGGAAAGATTGAAATAACTGGGTTTGTTTCGTCTGGAGAAGAGAAGACTGAGGTGGAGACTGGTAGCAGCCTTCAAGTATGTAAAAGGTTGTATAAAGAGGAGGGTGATAAATAGTTCTCCTTGTTCACAGAGGACAGGACCAGAAATAAAGGTCTTAAATTTCAGCAAGGGAGATTTAGTTTAGACATTAGGAAAAACTTCCTAACTATCAGGGTAGTTAAGCACTGGACAAATTACCAAGGGAGGTTGTGGAATCTCCATCATTGGAGGGTTTTTTAAAGAACAGGTTAGACAAACACCTGTCAGGGATGGTCTAGAAAGATAATACTTAGTCCTGCCTCAGTGCAGGGGACTGGATTAGAAAAACTATCACGATCCCTTCCACTCCTACATTTCTATTATTCTATTTTGTGATTGATACTATGGTAGTCATTAGGCCTCATCTAGATAAAGCCCCATTGTGTTACGCACTATATACATTATATAGTAAATTATAGTCCCTGCTCCAAAGAGTTTACAATCTAAAATACTGGATTTAGAGCTAATGGATTGTATACAGTATTTGGTCTGTATTGGATGAGATTAAAATCAGTAAAATCTCCACTGTATTAAAAAGTCAAGCTTGGCGGTTACATCCCAAATTCTCCATTTGCAACTTTTACATTTCTAAGTGGTTTGTAACCAGGCAATGAAATCAAAGATCTCCCATATTCACTGGCAGCTCATCTGCATGAGCAAGGTGTGTTGGAGGAGGCTGGTTAATCATATTCACGTACATTTTTTTAACAGATAAACCATAATGAGCCACCAGTTAAACTCCAAAAATCAGAGGGAAATACCACATATTTTCTACTCTAGGTGGTCCAAGAGCATTTAACTGTATTGTATACTGATAAGAGTAATTATACTTTGCATTTACACAGCACCTTTGTTGTAGAATCTCAGCTCTTCTCACAAACATTAATGAATTCAGCCTCTCACCTCCCTGTGAGGTAAGTAAATCTGCATTTCTGATGAAGAAATTGAGGCACAAAAAGTTAAGTGGCTTGCCCCAGGTCACAGAGGAAGTCTTTGGTGGACCTTAGAATAGGACCCAGCCCTCCTGATTCCAAGCCCTCTTCCTTAACCACAAGTTATCAAAAGTCAGAGGCTTATGGTATTTATTGCTTGGAGACATTGACCCTGAGCTGGAGCCAGTGTTCTCTCTCTGCAGACTGATGCCCAAGATGGATAGATCATATTTCAGAAGTAACATGATGACTAAGATGAGAATAAACTAGTATATAAGAAGGTTCATAATGAAGATGAGGTTCTTCCTGAGGAGTACTGTGATAACAGCAAAAAGCAAGCAAGCAATAGAGTGTGAGTAGGACAGGAGCCTCATAGATAAGATAATGGGGACATCCAGAAAAGATCCTGATGCAAATACTTCTGTGTCAACCAACAGAAATTTGACCATGAAGGGGTCCAACTTTTGGATTCTAACAGAACTGACTCTTTAGTAATTGTGTATCACAGCTAGATAGAATTATGAGTTACTAGCCAGGGTTTTTATGGTAGTGTTCTCTACTATTGAAAGTTCGGAGCTCTGCCTTCTATTCCTATCTCTACGATTTGCTCTATGACCTTATTTGAGCAAGTTTCTTAACCTCTCTCTGTTTTTCCTAAATACAAAATGGGGACAATAAAGGTTACTGCTGCGGCAGCAACTTTGTTGACTAGCAGTGTTAACCCTTTGTCCACTTATAGCACTAGATAAACAATAATCCAGTTTGTGAGGATTCCAAAAGGGAGTGAAATTATATCTGAAAAGAAAATCTGAGGTCATGTGACTGGCCTCTTGACTAGAGACTGAGGGTGTTTTGTAAGATTAGTTGACATCTCTCAAGGAGTGCTGAACATCTGTAGCTGCCACCAAATCTGATCCTGCTCCTACTGAAATCACTGTGAGTTTTGCCATTAACGTCAATGGAGTAGCACTGGGTTCAGTGGAAGCTGACCCTTTTCTCTCCCTTGACAGTTGAGCAGCTTGTACAATATCCCTTTCACCTGTGTAGCACCCATTGGGCTGGCAGGGATGCAGTAACTCTTCTCCATTTGGTGTCCGTTCATCGTTATCCATTAACTTTCATGAGCAGCACAGGAGACAAAATGTTCTTCCCGAAGGTGAATAGGTCAATACCCTCTGTCCTAGCCAGGATCCCAAGCACATGGATGATTTTGTTATGCTCCTGATTTTAAATCCTCAGTGTCCACGTCCATAGGATAGACGTTGCTTCACGGCTACTTTGTCTTCATGGGGCAAAATTTTTGATCATCATGCAGGAATCTGTTTCCTGCTTTCCACAAACTCAAGCCTCTGTTCTGGCCAAATTTTAACTCTGGATGTTACTGTCTGCCTATATGCAATTCCCATGTAGCTTCAACTGTATACAGTGCTCTTCACTCTCTGTCCTAAGCTGCTGAGTAGTGTTACTTTAATTGACAAGCAGCTCTTGTGTTTCACTCCAGAGGTGACAATTTCAGTTGTGGGTGGAGTGATCCCTATATATCATAAAACTCTTGCAGCAGCAGAACCAGGAAGGCTTTCATACTCTGGGGTGAAACCAATCCTTATTTGGAGTTGCCCAGAAATGCCTCAGACAGTGCAAACATGCCAAACTATTTCAAAAGAGTCATCTTTATATTTTTAGCATCTTACTTGCCACTGCTTATGCTATGGATTGTGACATTAGCTCACACTCTTCCCCTCCTCATCCTCCTTTCTGGCTTGTTCTCTCCCCTCTTCCCCCACCATCTTTTTATCTCAGTTTCTCTTCCTTCCCTTCTTCATACACATCTCTCCCTGCTTTGGGTTTATGTCCTCCTTAGGCTGCAACCAGTAAAAGGGAACCTGATTGCATACACTGTAGCACCTCTGAAAGTGATTCTTCATGCAGTGGAGGATGGACAGAGACGCACTTTCTGTGATGGTATATAGATTGGTCTATTATGTCCTTCTCTCCAGCTTCTCGCCATACCTATTCTGTCTTTCAACGCTAATACCAGGTAAGTAAATGTACTGAATTCCCAGTGTCCTCTGTCTTCCCCTGACAAAGATTTCTTTGCCTTCTTTTCTCCTGCCAGACCCTTCTTACAGGTCTTGGGTATATGCGGCATTCCAGTTTGATGTGTATTTATGTATCTGAAATGTTGGTGTGTATTTCCAAGTAAAATGTATTTCAGTGGAGTTTAATGTGCACCTATTTATAGCTTTCAAATGTTGGCAGGTAGAGAAAAGCTAGCACATTGCCATGTGCTATGCAAGATGCTTGAGTGAAAGACTAACCAGCATCTCAAAATCATTTTGTGACAGAGGCTGAGAACAACACAGAGGGAAACTGTCTGTTCCTGGGGTGGGGGGGGAGTGAGTGCCTGCATTAGGAACCCTAACACCAGTTTACAGTTCTGTTCATGTGTTGGGGGAAACTGGCGTCCTGCCTTCAGCCAGGCTTGATGCTGTGATTCAGCTATGGCTTGTGTATATACAGAGGAGGGCTGAGATTAAAAAGGGCAAGAAATTGCACTGTAGAATGAAGGGTTAATGAAGTCTACAAGTCCCTCTCTTGGACTCATTTTGAAGGCTAGGTCACTTCCTTACTACAGTGAGGCTCCTCAAGAGAGACACCATAGCAGAGTAGAGCAAGTGGAGGGAGAGCCTACAGGGATTATTATATATTATTCTTCCACATGCAAGATGTGCCACCCCAGAAATGATAGAAATAAGCAGTTATTTTAAAGATAGAGGCCAGATCCTGATGTCCTTAGTAAGATAAAAATCCCCATTGCTCTCAAGGGGAGTTGTTCCTAAGAAATGCAGGGTTAACCCCTAGCACTGTAAATTGAAGCTTATCTGCTACCAAACATGCCAAGTAAAGTACCCCCGTGCTGTGCCAAGTGTCTGACACGTCACATATACCAAGGGATCTTGAGGGAACACAAAGGGAATGGAACCTTTCCATACAAACACCAACATCATTAAACTAAAGTCCATATAAACTCCACCTGGCTTCTGAGAAATGCCAGCTGAGGTGTGTGGTACAATAGCTGGATGAAGTTTCTCATGCCTCTACTAACTCATACTTTAAGTCTTCCTGGTGCCAGGTCTGAGAGCTCTTCCTTTAGTAGGCAAATGTTTTAATTCATAATATCATAAAAAATAGTGCACACATGAAATACAAATATTATGTCTTCACTTTGAAGGATAGAAACATTTTACAAATTCATCTGTAAATTTCAATATAAGTGGTGCAATAAATAAATAAATAAAATATGTATTCAGAATGCTAAACTCATTTTCTTTTACTTTCTTCATTTTCCACTTTTCCAACAGATTAGTTTGAGAGTGGAAATATTTTCTGAAGAGTGTATTTAGGTCACAATTTTCAGAAAGTGAATTGTGATTTCCTAATCACTGTTATTTGCACAAGAATCAGATTCTAAGAGTTGTATTCAGCCAATTGGGAAGCAGTTTGGATTTTCAATGCTCACAAACAAGCCATAGTTCAAGAACTGTTTGCAAAAATTTTGCATACTATTTTGAACAACAAATACAATGATGAAAGTTACAATCTGTTTGTGGACAATTTGCCAGCAGTAATTAAAGATTAATTGGTTGAATATATTAAGCAATATGAATTATTTTCTATTCTAAAGGAGCTATGTTTAAATAATAATTCTAGCTTTACTGGCTCTGTAAAGTCAAATGGGAGTGTAAGTACAGCTAAATCATGTGTTTTGCCTGCAGGACAAGGTATTATGTAATGACCTAGCTAGTGTGTATACCAGTGCCCTCTAATGGCAAGGAATTAGAACTAATCAATGGTGTGTCATAGACTGTACTGCTAATAGAAAATCATTTTTAGCCCACATGGTAGCAGTGTGTGCTTTTGGAGCAGAAGGATCTGAGTTCTCCTAATGTCATTATAAAGTTCTGAATGGCCAGAATATGCTATATAATGAAAACTTAGGTCCTAGATGTGAAATCCTACAATATCATCTACCAAAGAGGGAAACAGAGTTGCTGTTATGTACAAATAAGCAATACTTTGTTTAACACTCAAATAGCATATAACTGGTATAAATTTGTCATACGAAAGTTTTAAATTCTCTATTAAGAAATACTGTACCTGTTCAAATGAAAACATGGCCCCTTTCTGCTGCTTGGAACTTGACATTTTTGCAGTTTAGTGACACACTGTCTATACTGAGGTCTGAGAACAGTGGGCCAGACCCAAAGGCGGATTTAGTCCAGGGGAGTCACAATGGAAAAAACTCCAGTTGATTTCAGTGGGAGCAGGACTGAAGTATTGATTTTTACACCTTATCTTTGGATCTCTGTGGGTCTAAACTAGACGTATAGCATAAATTGGCATATTGGCAGGTGAGCATAAGGGACTGCAAGATGGCATGACTAATTTACTAGTAGAAGTTGTAAATTAAAGTGGAGGTGGTCTGCATTAACTTAGACCCACTTGTTAGCTGTTTTTCCTGTTGCAGCTGACTATTCTGGTCTCTTAACATTTACATTATACCAACTTATTAAACTCCCTTAGCCTTGGAGTGTTGAGTTCAGAGGCAAAGTGTTAGTTACACTTTGGTAAATGGCAGTGATTCTCAGTTAGCCACTGAAGAGGCTGGAATCAGGTATAAATTACACCAACTTAAATTTCCTTAGACTTACTTCTGAATTTGGCCCCACATCTCTCAATCTAAATATGAAGTCCATGAATCAAAACAGTTAAGTCCAAGCTCTGTCCTAATTTATACTCTTGCAACCCCATTGAAATCATTTGGTTATAACTGAGGACAGATTTGGCCATCGTTAAATTCCGTCGTTGAATGTATGAATGTGCGACTCCCGCTGATTACAATGGGGACTAAACATATGGAGACCAGGTTCAGAATTTGGCCTGTGGCCAGCATATCTTCAAGTCTTTGTTTTGCCAAGATGACCAGTGCATGTCTAAAACATTTTCCTTTTAAACTTCTAGAGCCAGTTCTTTCAAGAATAGATTTTGCCCTCTGTGCTGTGGTGCTTTTTCAAGCACAACTGAAGAAACTGATGGAAAATGAAGAGAATTAGCAGCTGAGTTGATGCTAGGTTCCTGCTCAGGCCAGCCATCTGACCCTGAACCAAAACAAAGCTAACTGCCGGCTTTCCCAGCTGGAGGGCAGTAAACCTACCAGAACTTTTGAATCAAAGGATGAGGACAGGTCTCATCCCTCTGTTGACACAGAAAGATTTGCTTGCATACCAAAGATTGAGGAGAGTAGTGACCCCTCTTTTCATTACACAAGCACAGATGGTACATCCAGTCTTGCTGTAAATTCCCTGTGATAAGGCACCTTGTGAAAAAATTGGCTTGTGGTGGTTTGGTTTGGTTTGTCCCTCCACCCTATAGATGTGATTAAGCAATCGGTGACTGGAGCTAATCTATTCCTCGTTTTATTCCTGACCATTTGAACTCACTCAGGTGCTGAGAAAAAGTAACCGCCCAAACAATGCTACTTTGAAAAACAACCAAATTTTTGTATTACTACTATTACTGGCATTACAGTAGTGCTTAGAAGCTCCAGCTGAGACTGAGTTCCCATTCTGCTAGGTATTGTGCAGACATGTAGTGAGAGACCATTCCTGCCCCAAAGAACTTACAACCTACACAGACAAGACAGGCAAAGGGTAGGAGAAAGGATGTATTGCCATCCTGTTTTGCAGATGAGGAAGTGAGGCACAGAGAGATTGCTTAAAGCTACACAGGGAGAATGAGGCAGATCAAGGAACTGAACACAGATCTTCTGTGCTCCAGTCCAGGGCCGCAACTGCAAGACCATCCTGTCTCTCCATTTTGATGCTAAGGGGCAAAATTTTCACGTACTGCATTGTGAAAAGGGGGTGAGATGTAAGTGTGACAGACTGACAATTTCCTGCCATATGCTGAAAGAAATTTACTGAATTAAGTTAAACCTTATTGAATTGGGTTTAACATCTTTGGGGTTCATTGTATTGAAAATGAAGTTGTGTGTGTGTTACTGTGGAATTGTAAGTATTTCCATGGAAAGGGTAAGTAGGAGAACAACAAGGGCTGATAAGGCAAATTCACTCAGATAGTAACACTTCCAGAGAAGCTGCCCCCTGGAGAGGTGTGCAAATACTACTTCAGATTGGATGCCCCGGGGACCAACAGACAAAGAAAGGCCTTTTTCCTGATCCAGCAACAGACAGGACACCTTATCCATGGAGGACACCAATTCATAGGGTAGGATTGGAAGGACTGGCCCTGCTGAGGCCATGTAGGACTGTGTGCTCGTTCTGAGCGGAAGCTGTGGTAAACTTGTACCCACAGGGAATCCCCCTGGGATGGGGGTTTGAAGGACTGCTCCTGCCAGTTGGAGTGAACTCTGGCAAGCTTATTAGCATGCATGTGCGTTCTTTTATTGTTTTTAATATGTTTTCTCTGTAATGCTTTGTACCTTAAGAATAAAGCAGGCTTTCTTAAAAGAGCTATGTGGTAACTTGTAACTGCAGCAATTACTGTTAACTGTCTCTGCAGAGAAAGCAAGCAGGTGTCCCTGGGCAACCTGTCTGTGCTGGGGAATAACACAGTGAAGGCAGGGAACTGTGCAGCCTAGAGATACCCCAGTAAGACGGGAGAGAGACCTGTGTCTGCACCCAAGACAGGTGATGGCCAGGGCGGCTGGAAGCCTGAGAGTGAGCATCCTTGGAGGGCCACTGAGAGAAAATACAGGAGCAGTTGCCCTAAACTGTGACAGTAAATACATACAAAAATTAACTGAAATGTTTAAGATCAGCAACTTGGCCATCTATGCTCAAATCCTGACTTGGTCTTTCAAGCATGTGGGGAAAAAGTTGGCCAGGAAGGCAAACGTGGGATGCAATTTTCCAGCAAGCTCTTCTGGTGATGATGCTGGAATAGAACACAGAATTCTTAGGGGTGGCAGTTGGGAGGAAAGGGAAATTATGTTACCTGGAAACTGAGGCTGTTTGATATAGACAACACAGATAAATACTAAATCAGGAACCCCAGCTGCCACATTCACAGAAGCAGTTTTTAGAGCAGAACTGTCCTTTGTGGACTCAGTCCAAAGTCGATTGAAGTCAATGGGAAACTTTGCATTGGTTTTAAGTCAGATGGTGAAGACTTATTGGCACACTTGCTTACCTGTCTGGAATCCCTGCTTGACTGCAATCATTGTGGGGTGGGATGTGCTAGTGTTTCAAGCACTCTGACCGGTATGACGTGGATGCATATCCAATGCTATTATGTAACACAAGTTTTTATGAATCTTAAGTGCCTCTGGTTACTGAGTCTCACAGTCTCCATTTGGTGCAGAATGCTGCTCCTCTTTAGCATTCTAGAACTATCATGGGGTTAGGAAATGGACGGAAATTCAAAATACTTGGAGGTGTTCTCTATTAACCCTTTATGTGGTTTCATTGTAATCCTTGGGGGGATCTTATTTGCACATGCCTCACTAAGGTGATGGTTGTGTGGCCTGAGGCAGAATTCCTACTCTTTTGGTAGGATCAGTCCCCCAGTTATGACTGACATTTGTAATAGTTCTCATTTAGGAGCTTTGTTCTGTGGCTTAGGTTTATGAGAAGCCAAGGGTAGAAGAGGGACTAAGAGATTGGCATATAGACACATCTGTTCCTTGTATTGGAAACTGTTTTAAGATTGATTTTCTTCTATCATCTTATTCCTAAAACCAACTCCAGAAAATTACTACATTATATTTTCTACTAGACTGAAATGCTATGTGGATCAAAGATACTGTATATCAAATTACTGTAGTGGGAGGAGACACCTGCTATCTGCTTATTCTGTAATACTGATGCTCTGAGCCCCTGAACGAAGGCACCTCTCTCTGACTTCCACAGTCTTCTGCTGTTTAATAAAGTGCCACAGGGCAAATTAACGCAAAGAGTAAAACACTGCATTAAATAAGCAATAGGTAAATACGTAGGAGCCATAATTCTTGTAACAGTAGGTATATAAATGGTTCTGTACCAGAGCTTATCTACTCAGGAGGCTGAGAAATGGATCCTGTATCCAGGGTGTAAAAGTCTGGCTCCAGTGAAGTCAATGGCAAAACTCCCAGGGAGAACACAACAGTTGATGGACTGTTGACGTATAGGACTAGGGATATTGGGGCTAGGGGACTGCACGTCTTCCTCTTTCCACTGTCTCTCTGTTCTGTCTTGGTGCTGCTGCCAACTCTTTCCGGTGTATTTAACGTGGATAAGTTGTGCTGAACATTACATTATTTAAGTCTCACTCTTGGTTGCTTGCCAGAGAGAAAGACAATATGTAAGATCCCTACTTCCAGTATATTTTCCTTCCATGTTGCGGAATAAGTTATGATCAATTCTGCATTATTCTTTGTATTATTCATTTTTTATTATTCTTTGTATTCATTCATTATTCTTTGTATTATTCTAAAAAAAAAAAAATAAGTCCACGTATGACATTCCCAGCCTCAGAAATATCTTGCCCCACACTAGCAAGTGCCAGCATCTCCATCTATCTGGAGGGCAGGGAACAACATGACTCTTTTGTGCCACTTAGATCTACAGGACATTTAAAAAGAGAGAGAGAGATGTGTGTTCCAAATAACAGAACGGGGCAAAAATGGATTGTTGTGTTTTATACTTGCCTTACTGGTGGTTGCTTAGTAGAGATGTGTCTTCTATGGTTAAAAATACTGAAACCAAATTATTGTTAAAATATATGAAACCCAAAATGTCTGAGCCTAATCCTGAGGTGTTTTTTTTTTAAATCAATCCTTATGCAAACAAAGCTCCCAGTAACATCAGTGGGAAATCAGAATTATTATAAATCTCATCACCCAAAAGACCTATTCCTTTACCTTTGCTTTCCGACATTAATATATATTTTAGAACTCTTGAACAGCCAAAACCAAACAATGCTCTCTGCCACTGATGAGGAGGAGGCAGAGTGAATCCCTCAGGAACTAACTTCTTCTTCTGATGAGTATAGTAGAAATACCTAAACCGAGTACAGACTTTTAGGACTGGATCCTATAATAATACACAACGAAAGGCCAAATAGAAAATGAACTTCACTCCCACCTGGCTCCCTATAACTTAATACCCTTCCAATGGCCCAATATATTTTCTGGAAGTAATAGATATTCAGGAATTAGGAATGAGAGTTTAGTTTCACCAAGAGCTCCTTAAGGGCAAGGCTACAATTCTGCAAGCATTCAGAGTGCAGGAACAGAGGCATTGCTCATAGTTACATACTGACATGAATGGTGCTTTTGTGAATATTTCATAGATACCAGATTCCAAGGCCAGAAGGGACCATTGTGATCATCTAGTCTGACTGCCTGTATAACCCAGGCCATAGAACTTCCCCAAGATAATTTCCAGAGCAGATCTTTCAGAAAAACATTCAATCTTGATTTTAAAATTGTCAGTGATGGAGAATCCACCACAACCCTTGGTAAATTGTTCCAATGGTTAATTACCTTCATTGTCAAAAATTTACACCTTATTTCCAGTCTGAGTTTATCTAGCTTCAACTTCCAGCCATTGGATCGTGTTATATCTTTCTCTGCTAGACTGAAGAGCCCATTATTAAATATTTGTTCTCCATGTAGATACTTATAGACTGTGATCAAGTCACCTAAGTCACTTAACACACAAGTCACTTAACGTTCTTTTTGGTAAGATAAATAGATTGAGCTCTTTAAATCTATCATTATATGAACTCTTTGAGTCTACAACTATTTTTGTCATGCCTTGGGCTGGAGTAACTTTCCAGTAGAAAGCCCCATTTCTGCAAGTCACTTAAGATACAGTATATCTAACTTTAAGCAGCTGAATAATTGTGACTACTTATGCTTAAGTACAGGCTTAATTACCTTGCTGAATTGGGACCTAAAATACTAAATGTTATGGGCCCTAGCATATCAATTTTTAAGAAAGAATTCTGTTTGTGTAATCTGGCTGTAAATGGCCTATAGCTAAAACAGACCTTTTATGCTCGTTCCCTGCTTTGAACTCTGCTTCTGATTCCTGGCTTGACCCCAGACTCTGAGGCTTGGCTAGACTCCTGACTGTGGCTCTGACCTTAGGCCTGGTTCCTGACTGGCTCTGCCTCCTAGCTTGACTCCTGACTCTGATTTCTGCTGCAGCCACCAGGCCCTATTCCTGCTCCAGGTCCTACTCCTTAGACCTGACCATGCACATCTCAGTCATGACAATAACTTCCTGTGCATTGCCAACCTTTATGACCTGGTCCAGCAGCACTCTTTCAATAGCAGTGCACAACTCCAGCAGAACAGGCCCAACAGTTGGTCTACTCATACCACACTGGTTAGCTACTTCCAGATAGCAATGACCATCCATTTCTCCATTCTGAGGGGAACTATCGTGTTGGAGTTCTGCCACTGCAGCTCTGGGGAAGCGCTGCACAGATTTCTATGAAAGGAGCCTTCATTAGCCTCAAGTTCTCATTGCTTGTCATCCCAGGCCTGCATCACTATCCCGTTTCATGAGTCAGTGCTAGTTGGTCAAGCCCAGAAGTGTCGCTCCACCAAGTGAAGCTGTTCCAGGATAATGTCCTGTTGAAGTAACTGCTTGATTTCATCCACATCCTCCTCTACCTGCATTGCTTCAGAATCACCGTGGCTGTCTCTGAAAAGCATCCAAAGCCAAAGACATCCGAAGCTGCATGACCACCAACACATGTGGAGCAACTTGTTCATATTAATGATGTTCAGGATCATGGTACTCAACAGTGTTCCCTCCATTCTTACTGACAGCAATTTGAAAGTGGCACTGGCTCACAAAAAAACAGATTAATTATGGGATGCCAGAAGAGTTTGACCCCAAATCCCAGAATTACAATAAGTTCTGGGAGGCATCCCACAATTCACCATGAGAAAAATCTCAGAGTGCACAGAGCCTAGGAGCAGAATATTGCACCATGGGATATCTCTCCAGATGCTGTGCAATTATTTGGGGAAAGTGCAGAGCTGTGTGGATGCAATAATTCACAAAGGAAGTAGCTTAAACTGGCATAAACAAAGCATTTGGATGCACCCTTTCATTAGTTATAATGTAAACAACAAACAAAAACAAAAAAACCTTTCCAGTGTAGATAAGGCCCTAGAAGCAAAAGTATTGCCTTTTAAGCAATATTGACATAATTACATGGCTGACTGGGCACAAGACAATTCCCATGGTATCTACGTCTCAAAAAAAATTTTTTTTTTAATGTAATGGCACCCAAGACAATCAGAGAGAGAAAACAGTAATCCACCTACCACAGGACCTTTCATTAAACAACATTCACTTCTTTCACTTTATTTGGTTTGCATAGTGTCTTTGTATTGAAAGTTCTCTTTGTGCACAAAGGCATCAACTTACATATGGTAGAAAACTTTGAAATCAGTCCATTATTCAAACAGACGTAAAATTGCTAGAAGACTTGGAATACCCAGAGTCAGCATATGCATAGAAATAGGAAATCTAGTATCTGTGGTAGTGGAGCGTATACCTTTATTATAGGAAGGTAGGTTAATAGGGCTAGCGGTCTGCTATAGTCACATGTGATTGGCACTACTCCACTGAAGTCAATGAAGCAATGGCAATCTACATCAGCTGAGGATCTGTCCCATCTATTTGTAGACAGGCTGTGAGCCCAGGTTCTTATCCCCTCCCACATATGCCTTAAGGTAGTAGAGGGAAGGGAAGGGAATTCCAACCTCCCCGCATATTGTTGCTGTTATAGGCAGGGCCGGCACTATCACTAGGCGACCCTAGGCGGTCACCTAGGGTGCCAGGATTTGGGGGTTGGCAGGCGGCTGCCTCCTGGCTCCACGCTCAGCCACTGAGCATGGAGCCAGGAGGCAGCCGCAGCCAGCCGCCCCCCCTTCCTCCCAGAGCCGGGAGGCAGTCGCGGCGAGCAGCCTCCCTGCCTCCTGGCTCCACGCTCAGCTGCTGCGGTCCACAGGCGGGGGGGGGGGGGGGGGCTGAGCTCCCATGGGCGTGGGGGCTGGCGGGGGGGGGGGGGGGCGGCGTTAGCTGTGGGGGGGTGCAGGGCTGGTGCAAGGAAGTTTCACCTAGGGCGTGAAACTTCCTTGCACCGGCCCTGGTTATAGGCTCCCCAGCAATCTGGTGAACTATAACAAAAGAGCTTTAAACCTTCTATGCTCTCAGGAGCTGAAAGAGCCCAGAAGCTCAGGATAGATTTGTCTATGGTGTCAAAACTATCTGGAGTGGCAAGCCCCAGGGACTTCTAAAATGCTTGGGGTTTTTTATTTTTCATTATAAATTGCTCAAAACTTACAAAACCTGACATTCAAGTTGATAACCTCACAGATGGCAAACTTAGACCAAGAGTGTAGGCGCATCGATTTATCAGATCAAACAGGCTCAGACAGTAATTCAGTCATCCTCACTATCCAGGATAGGGCAGATAAGTAGGAGTATATGTTACAACATGCATGTGGCTTTGAAGTGGTCTTGACAGTTCTTCCCTGCTTTAGAGCCTTCCCTTGTTAAGTGTCATCCTTGCCTTCCAAAGGGATGTTTTTGCTGTAAAATAACAAGCATATTGTATCCTCCACCAGCTACTGCATTTACATGCAGTCAGTGCTTGCCAGTGTGTAGTTGTTTCTTTCTATTTTTTAAAGTATAAAAAAAAATAAAGGGCCCAATCCTCCGCTGGAGTAAAAAGGCTCCGTTGACTCAATGGTGCTCCTCTGATTTAACCAGCTGAGGATTTGGCCACTAAAAGCTTACTGGGAGAAGACACAGCAGTTTACAAGAGGTAACTCCTACTACTTCGACTGAAAGTCCCTGGACCACACACCTCTCTTTCTCTAAATCACCATGGACTGTGGAATAAATTCCATGGATGACAGAAGAGGTAAGAAATGGAATTGCTGGCATTATAACTAACACAATTCAGTGATTAGGCTTGTTTGATGATAACACTTTCTGGAGTAACAAGGCTGATCTGAAACTATTTCCCCTTAGATAGCACAGAAGGTGATAGGATTTCTCAGAGAGTGGTCGAAGGTGGCCCTGACAGGATGGAGTAATAGTCTGAATTATATTGCACATTCCATGGCTTAAACAGTAATTTATTTTGCAATACATGCATCATAGATTTAGGAGTGTTTACCTGGAACATTTAATTTGTAAAGAGGTCAATATTTAAAGAGATTTGTGATAGCAAATACATCCTGCAGGGTTCCTTGAAAGTTAATATGTCACATTATCCAATAATGATCTACAGCTGGAGTTGTCACTGGGCATACCATCATGTCTGCTAAAACAAGAAGTTATAGTGGGGTTTAATGCCCTCAGTGAGAAACTACTAAAAAACTTCTCAGGAAACTACTGTGTATCTTATAATCAAAGTTCAGCAGAGCTTAAAGAAACATCTCTGTTTGTGAAATCTAGGGTTACCATACGTCTGTAAGGACATGTTTGGCTTTTTGGTTCTTAAATCGCCATCCGGGAGGAATTTCCAAAAAGTCGGACATGTCTGGGAAAATACGGATGTATGGTAACCCCTAGAGTTACCTGCAGGAGCCGCGTGTCTGGGATGCTCGCCCAGCGCCGGGTAATGTGTAACCCACTCCCGCCCCCCCGCTGTGCGAGGCGACGCTGTGGCTTTGATGGGCTCCGGACGGCTGGGAAGTGATCTAATTTCTCCTCTGGCCCAAGCCCGGCCGGGGGCGCTGTGCTGCGGGAGTGGGAACCATGCGGGCCGCCACCTGGCCCTGGGGCGGGCCCTGCTGCTGCTGCTGCTCGGCGGGTCTCCGGCTGCTCTGCTGGGCCTGGGCTGAGTCCTGTTGCTCAGGCAGCTCCGTGCGGTGCTGCCCCGAGCCACTCTACCCGTGAGTACCCACCACCCTGCCCGCAGCCAGCCCATCTCCAGCCCCTGCCCTGTCTCCAGCCAGCCCCTACTGCGCCCCATGCCCTGCCAGCACCAGCCCCGCACCCCCTGCCCTGTCTCCAGTCAACCCCTGCTGCACCCCTCTGCCCAAAGCCAGCCAGCCCCTGCCACACCCCACTGCCCTGCCCACAGCCAGCCACTGCTGCACCCCCCTGTCTCCAGCCAGCTCCGCACCCCCTGTCCTGCCTCCAGCCAGCTGCTGCCGCACCCCCATCTCCAGCTAGCCCTACACCCCCTGCAGAGGGATATGCGTGTTATCTATCACTCCCCCACAGTTCAGGAGCCCTATTGCTGCAAAACCATCCACTATGTCCTGCATATACCAAGAGTCACAGTCCTTCATAGCAGGATGTGATTAATGGTCGTGCATACTTGAATCACCCTGTGTGCCGAGCTGCCCTGTGCGCCAACCCACCCTCCAGAGCTGCCCCAAGCCCTGGCCTGCCTGAACCGCCCTGAGTTGGCCTAGGCCCACCTGCCCGAGCCATCCTGAACCCCGAGTCCTGGCCTGAGCCCAGGCCGCCACACAGGACTGCCCAGCAGCGTCTCAACAGCTGGAAGGGGCTGGTGCCATCTCTTAACTTTGTTTAAACAAACATAATAGTTACATTATGAAAGGTTACAAAAGTCATATATCGAAAACTATACTTGATCAAACAAGTCAGGATTAGAAAGTTATACCTGAGGTAAAAAAGAAAACAGAGAGCGAGGGATCTCACCACTGCATGAAGCTTGAACTGGTTGGGGTTCCCATGGGGTCCTGAGTGCTGGAGACAGGCAGAGCCCCCAGCACCATCAGGCAGAAGAGGATGAAATCCTTGTGGAACTGATGCAGAGTTTGGATCCATGCATCAGAACACACTTGAGTGTGGGTAGGGGTTTCTTGTAGGGAAACAACAATGGTTCAAGGAAGAACACTAGATTTGTTTATGGGTAAACTAATGACTCAAGGGTTTTCTTTAGGCTAGACAATAGGGGCTGATCACTCCTAGCTATGGGTGGTGTTCCTTCCAAGGACCTCACAATGCAATTAGGCTGTTTCAGTATTTTGGATATCAATCAAGGATTCATTACTAGAATTGGTCTGATAACTGCTGAGATGGGTGTGTGCAGGCGTGGGATCATTAACATCTGGAGCAGAGATTCCCCATGATGCAGTGCTTCCCTGCTTTTCTGGTTCCAGAGTTTAGTGCGGTTCTTGCCTTGGAATCTCCATTCTGTATGTTAATGGTGATGCCTCCCTGTCCCATCTTTGATGCAGATGAGGCTAGGGGAATTGCCTTAATCCTATCACCCTTGTCAGGAGGGGTCTAGGTGTGTCTCCCACTGCTCTCTGCAAGTCTTTTCTCTGATCGGTTTTGGTTCAAGCAGAGGCGGGGGAGAAGGGGGTGTTCTTCATGAGTCAGACAGGCTGGATACTGTGCTCTGGTTCCCCAAGAACACAGAACTGACTGACTGGTGTAATCCTTCTGCCAGGACAAGTTGGCAGCAGCAAGGGCCAGGTTCAGTACATAGGGGTTCCCTTCTCAACAACGCAATGCAAAACCGGCTCGAGCCCCCACCCAGTAACCTGGGAAAATCTTATACACACCCCTGGGCGCCTCAAAGAGGCAACACTTCCCCTCTCGCAAGCACAGAGCCTCTGTGTAACAGAAAATCTTTAATAGCAGCAGGTAAACGAGACCAGCCTTAAATTGGGAAAACACCGCAAGCAGAATCCATAAACCAAACTGTGAGCAAGACCCACCCCAGCCAATTGGGCCATGTGCTGTCCCTTGAGTTCTTGAGTCCAGCAACCCAAAAGTCACCCAAAGTCTAAGAACCCAAAAGTCCAGTCCCAGAGTTCAAAAGTTCATCTGCAGGGTGCTACACACCACCTGCCTGGGCAGCAATGGGGAGGGGAGAGGTAAGGGGCACCTCATGTGGCATGAAGATGATTGCCTCACCCCTCCGTGGGGCTTCGCTCTGCTCCACCAGCCATCTCATGGGCCGCTCTGCTCTGCCGGCTGTCCCACAAGCCGCTACAGCTGTCCCCACGAACTGCTCTGCCCCGCCAACAGCGCCGCTCCACCAGCTGTCCTGCAAGCTGCTCCAACTGCCCCCATGAACTGCTCCACTTTGCCAGCAGCGCCACACCATCAGCCATCTTGCCAACTGCTCCACCAGCCACTCAGCAATTTATCTTCAGGCTCCCCCACTAGTTAACGTAGTGCTCAGCAATTTCCACTCAGTGATTTCAGCTCATAAGCCTTTTAGCTCTTTAGTGATGTCAGCTTGTAGTTAGGGGAGCCCTAGTGCTCATTTGCACTGTTAGCCCAGAGTGATTTCAATTCAGCAGTCTGAAACCAGACTCTCAAGGAACTCAACATTAGCTCTGATATTCCACAGTGGAGAGAGGAGGCGGTGTAATTGGTGTCTCAGACCGGGCCTACACCACCTCTCTCAATTCACTGGGCTTTGGAACCCATGTCCCTTGGCTGGCGAGTGCTGCTTAGCTAATGGTGAGTTCCCCTTTATCATGACAAAAGGCCAAGTACAGTTCCACTGTCCATGATTTACATAAGCAGTATAACAACAGTTTATTCTTCCTGCCCCAATAACAGAAATTCCTGCCCCAATACAGAAAACTGGGGATCCTACAGCAGCCCAAAGTGCTCATTTGGGCCACTATCGTTCATACCAGGCGGGATGGGTGTGCCTATGCAAATGAGATCAGTCCCTGGCGTGCTTTGCCACGACTCACCACCAGATGTCAGGGTGGAGCTCATCCTGACTCTGCTTACATCGGTATCATCTCTCTCTTTGTCATACTGCTACCTCTTTTAGTATGAGTAAATTAATGAAAGGTCACTAGCTGTGTCCTGTTACATTGGGGGTCCCATCATTGCATCATTGTAATGGGAAATACAATTACACACTTACCCAAGGTTCCTTCCTTGGCATTGGACTCACCTGTGCTCAACTGCTGGGACTGATTGAACTGCAATGGAGTTTCAAACAGGTCCTGGCTTGCAGCATAGCCGGACCTCCCCAGTTGCATGTCCCCCATCCTCCTCCTCTTCCTTCTCTACCTCCTTGTCCTTGCTGTTTGCACCAGAGGCCTATGACTCTGGCTCCTCAGAAATATCCACAGTGGTCTATGGGATGGTAGTGGGGTCTCTGCCAAGGAAGGCATGCAGCTCTTTGTAAAAGTGCAAGGTCTGCCGGGTGGTCCCCAATTGGTTGTTGGCCTCCTTGGCTTCTGATATGTCTGACACATTTCCTTTGCTCTCATGCGGCACTGCTGCTGGTCCCTGTCATAGCCATTCTCCTGCATCCCCCGTGCAATCTGCTTATAGATGTCTACATTTTTGTGGCTGGTCTGTAGCCAGCCTCCTCTCCTCACAGGCCCAGGAGGTCCACTATCTCCTGTCTACTCCATGCTGAAGCACGTCTGGAATGTGTAGCTGGCCTGGTCGGCTGGGCAGTTGCACACAACAGAGGAGAACTGCTAGGTGTGCTTGCCAAGCTGGACAATCAGGAAAATGCATTTCAAGACTCTGCTGGGCTTTAAAGGGTTCGCGGGGAGGTGGGGGGGGGCTTTCTGGTCTCCAGGATCCTGGGAAATTGAGCTCACAATTGTGACCAGAGCAATCAGTGTTTGGGCATTGTGGGACAGCTGCTGGAGGACTGTTAGGGTCAACATAAGTAATGCAGTGTCTACAGTTGCACTGTGTTGACCTCAGTACATCTACCATGGCTCAACGCTGCTTTGGGAGGTGGTGTTACTGCTTCACCATAATGGAGCATCTACACTGGGAGAAGATAAATGTAAGTTAGACACATGCACAACTAGGTCGATGCAAACTGGTTTACATCAACCTAATTTTGTAGAGTAGATCAGCCTAAGATGTGAGTTGCTAGAACCAAAACTTTTAATTAAGCGAACAATCCATGCTTCTGAATTTGTGATTCAGTTATGACTGGATACACACAGTACAAATAAACCCCTGTGTTGTTTAACCAGCACAGCGGTATGATTGGAGTTCTAGAGGACGATGTTTGCTTGGCAACAAGTTGGGTATTTTTATCAGTGAAAGGTGAAAGTGAATGTAGATCTCTGGTTGTTTATCTTCCAGATTATCCCTTTATGTAAATTGAGTTGTGTACATCCACCATATTAGGGGCTAGTTGCAGGTAGGATGGTAGTAGGGAACTCTAGCATAAAATAAACATTAAAACTATGGGGTACCATGATTTCTCTGTTCTTGTGTACTGCAGAACATGGAGAACATAAAGGGGACCTGCTTATCCCCTTTTTGGCTTTTTTATGCTGTATAAAGATGACCTAAAAATGTTAGGGCTTTGGGATGGGGATGCAGTGGGGGGTGGGGTTTAACTTCAAAAGATCAGGAATATAAAATTTTACCTTCTGTAGTTTTGTTGAATGAGCAATCAGAAGGATAAGGGATATGTACAGTGAGTTCTTACTACCTTAATTGAAGTGCTGAGGATGGTGAATCTTTAACAAAAGCTTTTTATTCACCATGTTAATTAATGATTAAAGATAAACAGGTGTTAGGAAAAAACAAAAAAACTGAGTGTTAAACAATCTGCCTAAAGATTCCATCCCCTCTCTATAACTCAACTTTTACTCTCTTGGTCCTTACAATGTCACCATTTCACTAGTTCTCCCATCATAGAGTCTTCCTGCCTAGGATCTGAATTTCTGAGGTAAAATAAAACAAAGAAGAAATAAAACCAAGGCAGAATTTAAAATAACTTACAGGGCTTCTATATATGTAACAAAGAAGCAAAAAATGATTGAAACCCAATTTTGCTTTTCCCTTGCAGGTCACCTTTAAGAAAGCCTCAATCTTGTATCAGAACTGAACTTTGCTGATACTCTTCATTCAATTTTGTATTAGACCACAGTATGTGGGAATGGTATCTGTATAACAATACATGGATGGAAGATAAAAAGGTAAATGTTATACTGTTTGTGATGTGTGAAAGGAATATTCATGTATAGCTTATCTCATTGTTGGACCAAATCTCCTGAAAGGAACTGCATTTATTCTTCACTAATAATATAAAGCAGAGCAAATCGTCTAATTGATAAGAATATTTTTAAGGACTTTTTCTTTGATCTTAACTGTCTGGCACAGATACAGCTGTGTGGCGAACTTTTCACTTGTATACAGAGATAAAGTAAAAGTTTGCGTCAAGGCTCTTAACTAACCTGTGTTTCAATGTCATGCATCAGCCTGTTACTCAAATACCTATTACACCATCTTTGTTATTGCAGTAAATGGCTGAGGTCATTTCTGAAGTATCTGCTGCATATCTGAAATGAAATCCTCACTCACGCACACCTGCACCTCGGAGTCAATGTCATTGCCTTTAATAAGGCAAGCATTTCTTCCATAGGATACTGAATCAATGTTTCATTTTTACTGAGTTTTCTGAAATACAGAATGTATCAATGGACATGGTATGATAAAGAGATTGAGTATGTTTTCAGTGCCAGTGCTTTTCCTTAATCTAAATAAATTTAGATTCTAAATTTAGAACTAAACCAAAGCCACAGTTGTGAGTTAGTGGAACCCTGGCTGGCAGTCTCTTCGGAGAGACCAAAGGCTGAATGAACTGGCTTGGAAACTGAACTACCATCTTACTACCTCAATCTGGTTCCCCTCCAGGAGAGGATTGAGACCGAGTGAGGTACAAAAGCTAACAGGTATTGCCCAAATGTAAGCTCTTCTGCAGGTAGAAGACCTCTGTGGTTAAACCCCTCAATTAAGCACCTCTTGCAAGCTCTAAAATTTCACTTTTAAAATGCTTTGGAGTAAAAGCCTCCCAAGCATAATATTTTGCTGATTAATGTTTTACAGTCAAACGTTGGGCTCATCCTCGGTGTTTGGAGTCCAATCATATTTTGATGCTCTAGGCCTACATGTGTGTTAACTGCTTTCCATATGTTTTAGATCCCCAAAATATATACTTTGTCATAACATGGCAGTCTAATAGCCTCCTTTTAAACTCAGAGCTCAGAGAGAAAAAATTCACTGGTTTGTTTCATCATATATTTGAAGAACTGTAACAAATGAACTCCTGGGTTTCAGAACCTATTGAAACAGAAAAAGATGGAGATCTCTCTTACTTCCATGTCCCCCCAGCAAAATAACTTTTGCCCTTAGTGATACCCCACATGGTTAGTTGATTTGCCTGTTAAGCTTTACAAAGGAGAAGAGAACTTCATTTCAGAGCCACAAGAGATCATTTCACAATTCTTTGTAAGATGCAGTTCCCAAATGGGTGAGAAGAAGTTATGGTCACCAGGCACATCCTGTATCACTGCACCAGACATCTGCTGCAGCATAGGTGGCTAGTAGGGTGATGTTGAACATGTTCATACTGTTTAAAACTTTATTTTTGTAGATAAAATAGTACACACTCATGTACAGGAACCCCTCACTTAAAGTTGTCCTGGTTAATGTTGTTTCATTGTTACGTTGCTGATCAAAGTTAGGGAACATGCTCATTTAAAGTTGCGCAATGTTCCCATCTAACATCATTTGGCAGCCACCTGCTTTGTCCACTGCTTGCAGGAAGAGCAGCCCGTTGCAGCTAGCTGATGGGGGCTTGGAACCAGGGTGGATGGGCAGCCCCCCCCCCCCATCAGCTCTCCGCTCCCCTAAGTTCCTTGTGCACAGCTGCCCAACAGGCTATCAGTTGCCAGCAGTTCAGCTGTCCCTCCCCCATCTGCCATGTGCTGCTTCTGCCCTCTGCCTTGGAGCTGCTCCTGGGAGCCTCCTGCTTGCTGTGCAGGAGGGGGGAAGCAGGAGGGGCTAATGTCAGGTGTCCCCCTCTCCCCTGCTCCAGCCCCCCACTTACCCCATCTCTATGGGGTGGGAGGGACACGACAGGGCTCAGGACGGAGGGAGTTTGCTAGCAGCAGCTGCTGTTTCACTTAAAGTTGCATTTTTCAGAAACATAACTACAACGTTAAGTGAGGAGTTACTGTAATAAGACTGTACTGTGAGGCATACCCACTAGAGAGCAGAGTAAAGTCAGCCTTAACTTTGGTATTTACTGACTTTGACGTGCTTTACTTTGCCATCTTGACATTTTTAATAGGGTTTTCTTGTGTAGAATATATATCTGAGAAATGAGAGAAAAGCATACAGGGCCAGCTCTTCAACTAGTGCGAATGAGCATAGCTCCATCGTTTTCCATGGAGTTTCACTTATTTACACCAGCTGAGCTGCTAGCTCATGACAATTTACTTTCTGTAAGTTCATCAGTGAATTTTACATATAACGAACTTCAACCAATCAACCAACCAAACAAAGCTATGAAAAGGGGAAAATGTGGGAGGGGAGAGGAAAAGAACTAACAAGAGAAAGTGCACGATAGCAAATGGCTTTGAATTCTATCCTATGAAGGACAGTAGCTAGACATATTCAGATTTCATGTAGAGGTAAGTATTGAACATTCTAAGCAAAAAATTATTTTCAATTACAATAAAATCACAAAGGTGCAAGGTTGTGACTGAAGGCAGAATTTGGGCCTCCTGGTGTCTATTTGCAAAAAGAAAAAAAGAAAAAAAGAAGAAGAAGAAGGAAAGAATATGAGTATATATCATACTTTGAAGAATATATTGATGCATAATAGAGTTTGGATAAACAGAAGTTCAACTGGGTAATGTCTTGTGGTCAAGAGGACCTGCTCCAAATGTCCACAATGAGAGAATTAATAATTATTTCTAGAAGGTAAAATGGAATGTGTTTATTTTGCTATTAACATCCCTTATATTCTTGGATAAATTGCTC
This sequence comes from Chelydra serpentina, assembly GCA_037349315.1. Lineage (NCBI taxonomy): Eukaryota > Metazoa > Chordata > Testudines > Chelydridae > Chelydra > Chelydra serpentina. Next base: position 40,684,784 of record JBAIAC010000042.1, read on the forward strand.
AGGACTAAGGATTATTTCCCCACTCACTGTACACTGCAGATGAAGCAGTAGAGTATAATTTGAGCATAGTCCTATTAGGCTTCTTCCCTCTTCAATTGACTGTTCCACGGTACTGTGAATAGTCACAAGAAAACAAAAATGAAAATACAAATGTATTTTTAAAGCTTAAATACAACAGGCTAAGAATGAATAGCAGCAGGAGATAATAAACAGCAGTGGAATTATATAATTTTACATAAGGAAAAATATTTATATACAGGGAAAATCATTTTTCAACTTATTTTTAAAAGATGTTTACTCCTCCAGATATGAACCTACTTTTATAAAAAGTATCACCAGCAGACTCAGAGCATTATCATCAAAACCTAACGCTGCTTCAAGAAGGCTGAGTGAAACCACCTTAGTGTCCAGTAAAGGTGAAGATTATTTGTATCTCCTGCAGTATTCAAGCTTTTGGGGACCTCTAGAGTATTCTAAGTATTTGGATCAAGTATCAGTAAATGTGTGAAGTAATTTACTTGGTTTGTCATCAGAAGCGCTCAGCTTGATGTTCCAGACAGGTTACTCTGCTGAATTATTCATGAATCTTTTCATGTCAACATACCCTTTGAGGTCCTCTCACTCAGGGGTTGGAAGGGAAAAAAGCATCTTCCTTTTCGAGAGGAAGGGGACAACCGAAGGGGTCCATACATCATCCTCTAATTGATAGAGTTCCTAAAATGTATATGTATGTGAATATATATCACACTCTCTAACAGAGTAAGATACTTTCACATGACACTGCTCCATACATATCTGTTCCAACTCTCCTCAGTGATTAGTCTCTGTCCACCTGATAATGACTTCATCTATTAACACCCTCTTCTACAACCCAATGCATTGCTTTTCCAGGTGCACGTGTGTTTTCTCCAGGAATACCAGAGCTCTCCTGGCCAGAATTTTTTTTAAATCCACCCTTTATTCACAGCAAAACCCTGGTAATTTTCCTTTTTATTGTACCAAAAGCTAAACGCCAATCTGTGGTTTTAAACATTGAAGCTTCACCTCTGATACCTTTCGTGTAGGTCCACTTCTTTGCCTCATCATTCTTTTTAAACTCAATTCCCATTGCTCCTTTACCAAATGTTGGTACAGCTGATATTTTTGACCCCAAAGTTGACTACAAATGGGAAAATAGGGAGTAAAAAACTGTGTTCACACTACCACCAGACTCTCCTTGTTTACTTGTGTGAAGTTCTGTATTGCCTCCCTCATCTCTCTGGAAATATAATAGTCGCATGTTTATTTGAGGATTGGTCATATTAAGGTTCTTTCTTCCCTAATTTACTGTTCCTTATAACTTTTTAAACAGCAGTCATGAGGGAAAGTAACAGACAAAAGCATTCTTATTTTTAACACTTAACTACAGACTGCGAATGACCAGTAGGGGTAAAAAAAAGCAGAAATATACTCACAATTAACAGAAAGGAAAATTATGTATAGAAAAATAATTCTCTCTGTACGAAGATGCTTGCTTTTCCCTTTCTAAACTTCCTTATTACTTAGATAACCTCATCAATGCCCTAGATGCTTTATACAAATGTAAGATGACAAGATCCCCGCTCCAAAGTTCTTGAAATCTAAATAGGAAACTTAGAAATGGAGGAGAAAGAATGGACTGTAACAAAAGAAAATGTCCTTAGACAGATAAGACTCAGACAGTCTCTTGGACCACCTGGGACATTTTGTACTGTCTACATGGTCCATTTGGGGAACTCCTCTTTCTTCCATTAGGTATTGTTATTATAGCCTTGGGGCCCTGTCCTGAAAAAGCCAGCATGCCCTCTTACAAATAGTGTTAAGGAGATGATGTACCCATGACCTATCTTCAAACTCCATGGATAAAATCCTGAACCCATTTAAGTCAATGGCAAAGCTCTCAATGACTTCATATGAAGATATGATTTTTACCCCAACTCTTTTTCTAAGGTTACTTAGATCTTTTTCAGCTCATCTCCAATACTCCCTCCTGTACCCAGTGAGCTGGAGTGAGCGTCCCAGTCCAGGTAGAGAGTCTTCTAGTAGCAGAGCTCATGCTAGCTAAAAATAGCTGTGTGGATGTTGCAGCATTAATGAAGCACTAGCCACCTGAGCTCCAGTCCATCCTACACCTTGGGTCTGAGTTTGGGTGGCTAGCCCAATTCTCTATCAGCGCAGCAATGTCCACACAGCTATTTTTAGTGTGCAAGTGAAAGCCCTGCTGGCACAAGTTTATCTACCTGGGCTGGGAGACACTCCCCGCTCCAGGGTAGCCATATCCTTAGTGTCCAGCTCTAAAATGGGAGAATATACCTGCTTGTTTGAGATCCAGAGCTCAGCTGAAGTCCTGATTTCATTTGTTTACCTTAGAACGGAGGTGAGTAAGAGGGGGACATGACAAATGAGTACAAAATCATGAGCCACATACAAGTTCCCAATTTACCTTCTCTATTCACACTTTTCGTAATACAAGAACAAGGGGACATCAAATGGAAATGAAAGGTAGAAAATTCAAAGCAATAAAATAAAGTATTCTTTCACAGTTCACAATTAGCATATAGAATTCATTGCCATAGGATAACATTGAGGACAAGAACTAAGCAGAGTTCAAAAAAGATTGGACATTCATAGGGATAGTAAAAATATCCAGTGTTATCATAGGAAATATTGAAAAAATAAATAAGAGTTCTGTAAGGGGGATAAACCCTCAAGCTTCAGAGAATAACCTAAACTCACACCACTAGAGGTTAGAAGGAAACATTCTTCGGGTACAGTTTATCATATAACTGCCTAATGCAGAGTACTTTCCACTGCTTTCTGAAGCAGCTGGTGCTGGCCATTGTCAGTGACAGGATGCTAGATTAGACGGACTACTGGTCTGATCCAATATGGTATTTCCTATAAACCAGTTACCTGGAAAAGTGTATTGAAAATGGCATTTATCTTTTTAGAGATGTCCTCATTCCAGGTTCTGCACCCAGCTGAATCCCTCCTACACCATGGGACAGGTAGTCCTGCATCATCTCCACACAACCCCTTAGAAGCCTGAAAGCTAAGGGTCTCATTCTGGGAGCTTTGCGAAGTAGGTCTATGTTACCTAAGATTGGGAATGTGGGTGTTCTTTGTATAGTTTTTAATATTACACTATAGTTCAATGGAAAAAACACATCTGAGCATAAAAAGAGTTTAAGCACATGGTACTTTGAACATAAAAGGGGGAAAGGAACTTGAAAACTGTTCTAATTAAATAGCTCCCCCTAGTGTGTTTAAGAAATTATGGTAGGTAGCAAAAAAAGCAACAACAAAACCTAATCAGCAGTGGGTTTCTGCATATATGTCTGCACATGTGCGCAGTTGGAGATATGCGAATTTGGCACGGTTTGGGGTGGGTTTAATACACCTGCAATGAACCCTGCAACTTGGTTTGCGGGGACTGGAAGAGAACCAAACTCTGCAGATTCACAGTGATTTCAAACCTCCAAAGCTTCCCCTTGCCTCAACCAATGAGCACTGGAACCTTCACTTCTTATTTTAAATGTTGTCAGGGGTGGGAGGATATCCTGGCCTTTTTGGGGGGCTCAGTGGGAGCAGCATCATTTGTTGGCTTCCTAGAGGTGAATAACTCATTCCAGGGTCACTGAACTTTAGGAAAGAATGAGACTTGAGGTTAGTAAATGCATTGAACCTTAAACAGAGGTGGTTTTAAAGTTTGGTAGTTTTTCCTTACACTATGACTTAGCACAAATCACAATGGTAATAAATACAAGAGTGTTTTACAGATACCAGGGGCGCTTAGGATCAGTTCTTCAAGTATGAGGGGCAATGTGCTATTGACAGCCCTTTTAATTTTACAAAATCTTACCAAGGTGAAAGAAAGAAAGACATTATTTAGATATCAAAGACTGATTATTAATTTCAAATCTGGTAGCCAAGATTTTGACGGGTATATAAATGGTAACTGTACTTTGACATGCTGGTCAGAGTGGCAGTAGTCAACTCAAGCAAGAAACTGTACATCTTGATAGATTGCATATACAGTGCAATATATTTTAAAAAAGAACTGTAGGCAAAGAATAGGCTTGATCATCTTAGCTGCACTTATACAACTACATTGGCAGGGAAACTGAATGATTTATCAGATCTTTTCTGCTGCCAATTTCTATAAGCCTATGAAATCTTTAATGGGACATTTGCATGAGTAAGGACTTCAGGATCAATGTTCCCTCTAATTTTTGACAGGCCGTGTGCGCAAAAAATTTCTTTTATGCAAATGTTTGACAGGTCGTGTGCGCAAAAAATGTCTTCTATGCAAATTGTTGTGCTTCTGTGCAAATTTTTGTGCGCGCAGTGTTTCACCATGTGTGCAGGGTTTAGGATCTGTGTGCGCGCGCACATGCGCACAGCTTAGAGGGAACAGTGTTCAGGATCGAACTTATTGATGTCTTTCCATTTTAACACCCAAACAAAAAGAACCCTTGCTTCAGTCCTAAGCTCTCATTCTGATCTCACTGACTCTGGTTAAACTAGGACCAACTCCACGCAAATCAAATAAACTGTTATTGGTATAAAACTGTATCTAAAATCAAACCCAAGTTCATAGTCTCTAGGTATCATCAAAGGTTGTCTCTGCTAATAGTTTCGAAGCAACAGATTTGAAGGTTGTCTCAGCTATTACACAGACTAGGAGCAAGATAAAAAGGAACATGTACACCTGATTTTCTTCTTGCTTCTAGCTTTCTTTAGTTTTTCTCTCCACTTTCCATTCCTTCAACTTTATATGTCCTACCCCTCAGGGAATGAACTGCCTGTGCTGCCAAAGTTTGTTAGCATTCCTAGACAGAACATGTTCTAATCCATTTATCACTGTGCAAGAGAGGTTTGCTGTTTGGTGAAGGTATTTTAATCCTCTTCCCAGCCCCTCACAATGTCACATATACATGTGCAAAAGTTGATGTCAAGCTAATATAACAGTACAATAGAGTCTTTTTCTACTCATTGACTGAAAGCCATATTCTTACTTCCAATGCAAGATGCACATCTCTGTTTAACTTGAAAATCAAGCACACTAACATACTTGTTGAAGTATGCAGCTGTGTTTGATGGGGGTTGGAGGTTAGAATCTGCCGTGAGAATGTTTCGTGATATGAGAGAGAGAGACACACACACACCAAGCTGAAGAATCAAGCCTGTCATTTTCTGGGAGATAGGATGACTGCCTGGTAAAAAATGCAAAGGCCTCACAGTATTCTGCATCTGCAGTATACTGACCTTGGTTTTAAGAATATCACTCCCTATTTGCAAAGTAAATTACACTATGACAGAAGCATGTACTATGTTGTTTTTTGTTAAATACACAATAGTTACAGATAACATAGAGGTAGAACAGGAGACAGAAATAATCTGATAATAGTCTCTGTTGCATTAAACTGGAGAGGATGTGCTCTGTATTTATTTTTCATTATCTCCTGTGAGCATTATCAGTGACTAAGTGGCTCATTAAAGGGGAAAGTGTCACAAGGAAAATGACAGTGAAACAATGCATGGAAAAGCATGTGTAATGGTTTTTTTAACAGGAGAAGACGTAGGCGCTGACTTTACCTGGCGCCGGTGGGTGCTCGCGCCCCCCTTGGCCCCAGCCCCACCCCTGGCCCCCATTCGAACCCCTTCCCCAAATCCCTGGCCCCGCCTCCACCCCCGGGCACGCTACATTTCCCCTTCTCCTCCCTCCCTCCCTCCTCCCAGGCTTGCAGCGCACAAGCCTCAGAGGGAGAAGTGGAGCAGGAGCGTGCTCAGGGGAGGAGGCGGAGTGGAGATGAGCTGGGGGGGGGCCGCAGAATGTAACCCTCACGGGGGGGCAGAGGAACCACTCCCCTCCCCAGCTCACCTCCGCTCCGCCTCCTCCTCCTGAGCGTGCCACCGCCGCTGCTCCGCTTTTCCCCGCTCCCTCCCAGGCTTGCTGTGGGAATCAGCTGTTTGGCGGCAAGCCTGGGAGGGAGGGGAGAGAAGCAGGAGGCGGCAGTGCGCTCAAGGGAGGAGGAGGCAGAGCGGAGCTGAGCTGGGGCAAAGAGGCTGGTTGGGAGCTGCCAGTGGGTGCTCTGCACCCACCATTTTTTCCCCATGGGTGCTCCAGCCCCAGAGGACCCCAGAGTCGGCGCCTATGAGAGAAGGGTCAGAACTGTTGAGCTTCCAAGAAAGCTGGGTTGTTAAAGCCCTGCCTGCTAGGACCTTGGGAGGATAGGAATAGTACTTTGCTTAAATGAAACCTGAAGGGTTTGTTCTTGTCTCCTTTGCAGAAGGTGGGACATGCTGTTCTTAAGCCAGGTTGGGATACCGGATATTTTTTTCCTTGATCAGAATAGGAAAGGGAGCCTTTCAATCTGGGTGGCATAGGAAGGGAAAAGAAAGAGACAGCAGGGAAAGAGAGAACAGAATAGGATGCATAGGCCAAAAGAAAAGGATTTTTATTTATTTATCTGTAAGCATGTCTGAGGACAGCAACTGCACAGCAAGAGAACATACACTGGGGAGAGGACACTATATCTCTTGGAAGCACTTAACAGAAATCAACAAAGAGACAATAACTTGCAAAATGCTTTATTATATAAAAAAGGAAAACAATATTTTAGTATCTCCTGAGTACAAATGACCTCCATCCAGCTCCATTTTCTTGCAAGTCCAGCTCTCTATAATCAGAAAAGGGACAACCACAGCATTAGTACAGTTTAGCATTTTGAGATATTTATTGGCTTTCTTTTCTAGGGAGTCAGTGTTTATATAAGTAACCTATGCCTAGGTTTCTTAGCACTGAAGCTAAACTGGGTAGTATTAGCAGTACATCCCTCCACTGAGTTCTGAGGGGTCTGTAAGCAGTGTCTTTTTAATATTAACATTAAACATAGCATGTGGTTGCAACAGAACCGTCAGCTTACAAAGGTTTGTGCCTGCAGAATTTGCAATACACTTGCTTCAACCTTAACAGACTGGATTCCATGGCAGAGAAAAATCTAAATACATTAACACTTACTTTATATGGGATTGAGTGTAAAAATGGAATGGCAAATCTGCAGTGTGAATAAGGAGAGATGGATAAAACTAATAATGCTTTGGGTTTCGATGTCTCTGAACAAAAGGAATTACTTCAGGACAGGAATTTAGAAAAAACAATGAAGTAGAAAATCATCCTCTCTCTCTCTCTCCATATAAAATAGGAACAGCGTAATACCCCTCTGGCGGGACTCGGTGTTCTATTATTGTAAAGTCCGCCAGCACTCAACCAGATCAGCAGTGTGTATGTAGCTAGACTAGGCCTTGCATATTTGTGTAGATTTTGTAAATTAACCATGATTATTTATGTGCCCATGTGGTTTCTTCATATTATTTTTATGTTAAGAACAAAAGACACAACTGTGACGGGTTGGACCCCTCGGGAAGTCACCTGATGTGCTGAGATACCAGTGAGTCTACCTGTTCTGCCAGCATGGGCCCCCTTTAACCTGTCTTGCTGAGCCAGGCTCTTAAAACCGCCTCTAACCCACACACCGGCAGAGCCACACCCAGCTGCAGATCAGCTCTGGGTAGACTCAGCTTAAGGGACTTGCTGCAGCACTCAGGTGTCCACCTCCCTTGGCGTGCAGACCCAAAGATACATTATGAAATGCGCCCCCTCCCTCAAGGTGGAGAGAGGCGTGCACACTTCTTGGCCCCCTCCCCACCATTTAGAAATTACAGAAACTGGGCTTAACAATAAACAAAACAGATTTTATTAACGCCAGAAGGCAGATTTTAAGTGGTAAAAGGGGGAGTCTTCTTTTATCTCTTAACTTCTCTTCCCTTCTGGTCTTATTATCCATCCCGCTTTCACCGGACACTAAGGTGACAGGGCGGGGGACAATGTGAAGGAAAGACGCTGCCAGCCGCAGACCGAGGCAGACAGGCTCATAGCAGCTGCAGCGCGATCGGCGGGGACTGGGGCGAGAGCGAAACCAGCAGCAGGCGGGGTTGGGGCCCAGGCTGAACCGCGGGAGCAGCGTTTCCGGAGACAGCTCAGCACGTTGCCACCAGCGCTGCAGCCAGACACCTTACTGCGGCTGCGCCTCATCCCGCCCCGCCCCCTCAGTGTCCTGTGCCGCCCCGCCCCCTGCTCCCCAAACACCACGTCGACAAACCCATGGGAAGCACTTCCGGGTCGGAGGCGCGCGACCTGCCTAGCTACTTCCGGGTTTCCAGTTCGTTCGCTCCTCTCGCCACGCCGCACAGACACCGGCTGCCGCCGTCTATTACATCCGGGCCTCTCGCAGTGAGTGCCCCCGCTCGGCGCCCGCTGCCCGCTCCCCCCGTGGCGCAGACTAGCTCACGGGCCCGGGCCCTGCCCACAGTGCCGGGCCGTGCGCTCGGCCTGCTCGCTGCGGCCTCCGCTGCTCCCCGCTCCCCCCCGCCGAGCGAGAGCCGCCCCCCGGCCTGCCCCGACTCATTCTCCCCCTTTACCCCTTAGCTGCTGCTGCCGCCGTTGGGTGCTGAGACCCCCTCCCCGCCCCACCGGGGAGATGCTGCTGCGGGGCTTGCTGGGCCCTGGCGCCGCGGCCTGGTCCGCGATCTCGGGGCTGCGGGGGCTGGTGCTGCTGCTGCTGTGCCTGGGGGGCGCCGTGCGGGCCTCCGAGATCACGTTCGAGCTGCCCGACAACGCCAAGCAGTGCTTCTACGAGGAGATCGCGCAGGGCACCAAGTGCACCCTGGAGTTCCAGGTAATAACCCGGCCCTGGGGCTCCCCCCGGCCCAGCGCAGCGCCCAGGCCGCGCCCCAGCAACGCTTCGATGCGGGGTCGTGCAGGGCAGCCCAGAGTGCCAGATACACAGCACCCCTCACATCCAGAGTCAGACACCTGGCTTGGGTCAAGCCCACATCTTGTCTTAGGCCCGAGGCACCCGTACCCACACCTCACCAAGGCCCAGAGGTACCCCCCAGCTTGATAGTGTTTCCCTGAGCAGATTGCACGGGGGATCAGGTGCCCCCTGGAGTTTTGGGTATTTGTTCTGCTTCCTCTAGCCAGTTAGAGACGCTTAAAACAGCCACCCAATACACTCTCACCTAGCCAGCATTGCTTCATAATTCTAGCTCAGCAATAAGTAATGCTGTTATAAAGTGATCTTGTAGGACACCAAGTGCACCTTACTCTTCCACATAACATGGTTCTTAAATCAGCTGAATATATGCCTGTTTGCCAACACTACCTCGCCCACACAACCAGCCAACTAGTATCCCATTTCTGTGTAAAGCCAGTTCTTCTGCTGAGTTAACCCACATCACCCGTCACCACACACACCTGTTGGGCTTGCCCTCACTTTCCCTGCTTTCCCTTTCACTGTGTGATTATCTGGTTTGCAGCTGATTGTTATTTCTAACGCATGTGAAATAAACAAGGCTGTCCCTGAATTTCATTGTGATTGAGTTCAAACCGTAAATCCTACTTCAATATTAGATTTTGAGTGATTAAATGTTAACCAGTTGTAATCCTGGAATATTATTGCCCAATAGCATGTATGCAAGGCTGCATTTGTTATGTGGGAGGCAAAGATGTAAAAGTGCTATGTTCTTGATCTACAGTAAAAGCATGATTTCAGAGTGGTAGCTGTTAGTCTGTATCCGCAAAAAGAACGAGAAGTACTTGTGTCACCTTTATTTGGGCGTAAGCTTTTGTGGGCTAAAACCCACTTCATCAGATGCATGGAGTGGAAAATACAGCAGGAAGATTTTATATTTTTATATATAGATATACATACCAACTTTGAGACAAAGCAAGTAAGGTGGGCTATTCTCAGCAGGAGGAAAAAAAACCCAGACACTTTAGTGGTGATAATCAGGATGGCCCATTTCAAACAATTGACAAGAAGGTGTGAGTAACAGTAGGGGCGGAGGGGGAATTAGCATGGGGAAATAATTTTAGTTTGTGTAATGACCCATCCACTCCCAGTCTTTATTCAAGCCTAATTTAATGGTGTCCAGTTTGCAAATTAATTCCAGTTCTGCAGTTTCTCGTTGGAGTCTGTTGTTGACGTTTTTTTGTTGAAGAATTGCGACTTTTAGGTTTGTAACTGAGTGTCCAGGGAGGTTGAAGTGTTCTCCAACTGGTCTTTGAATGTTATAATTCTTGATGTCTGATTTGTGTCCATTTATTCTTTTGCGTGGAGACTGTCCGGTTTGGCCAATGTACATGGCAGAGGGGCATTGCTGGCACATGATGGCATATATCACATTGGTAGATGTGCAGGTGAACGAGCCCCCTGATGGTGTGGCTGGTGTGATTAGGTCCTATGATGGTGTCCCTTGAATAGATATGTGGACAGAGTTGAAACCGGGCTTTGTTGCAAGGATAGGGTCTTGGGTTAGTGTTTTTTGTTGTGTGCTGTATGGTTGCTGGTGAGTTCTTCAGGTTGGGAGGCTGTCTCCCAAGATCTGTGAGAGTGAGGGATCCTCCTTCAGGATAGGTTGTAGATCCTTGATGATGTGCTGGCGAGGTGTTAGTTGGGGGCTGAAGGTGATGGCTAGTGGCGTTCTGTTACTTTCTTTGTTGGGCCTGTCCTGTAGTAGGTGACTTCTGGGTACTCTTTTTGGCTCTGTCAGTCTGTTTCTTCACTTCAGCAGGCAGGTATTGTAGTTTTAGGAACGCTTGATAGAGATCTCGTAGGTGTTTGTCTCTGTCTGAGGGATTGGAGCAAATGCAGTTGTATCTTAGAGCTTGGCTGGAGACAATGGAGCACGTGATGTGGTCTGGATGAAAGCTGGAGGCATGTAGGTAAGTATAGCGGTCAGTAGGTTTCAACCTCAGCCTGGACCAGTGCACACAAGAGACCCACTTGCTGGACACTACAGTGCTAATAAGCGATGGTCACATAAACACTACCCTATACTGGAAACCTATGCCCAAATACATTTGTTAGTCTCTAAGGTGCCACAAGTACTCCTCGTTCTTTTAGTAAAAGCTTGAGTTAGTTGTAAGCTTCTTGAAAAACTTCTCAAAATGGATCCATTGTATGTATTTATGCATACATCACCTGTGTATATCTGTGAAACTCGCATCAGCCTTGTAAAATGGGCACTTTGCCAAAATTCTGTTACTGTAACAGGTTATTCCTTGAGCTTCTTCGGAATTGTACTACTTGGAGCCTTATTCATTTAATATTTGAGACTGTTTGCCAGCCTAATAAAAGTGAATCACTGTTAACTGTACAACATTTCACTTGTGAAAGGCACTTAACTTTCTTGTTTTAGCTTGTGTTTTGAGACTTGTTGGAGAAGGTAAACTGTGGAATTAGATTGCTATACTTAATATACTTGACGTTGGAGGAATGATGTCTTTATCGGTAAATGTGTATTTCACCATACATGTACAAACTGACAAAATACTAATGTTGATAGAAATTTACAGATAGGCAAAGTAAGAAAAATGCTGCTTGAGAACTTGAGACCCACCTCAATGTATATAAAGCATGTTGTAATAAATGCTGCATAAAGCATGTATTTATAGCTCTGATAAAACAGCCAGCTCTGGTGTTAAAAAAAGTTAGCTTTATGAATGCTACATAATTTTGTTTAGCTTCAACTTTGTGATCTCATGGTCTACTGCCATTCACATAATTTTCCAAAACTGAAAGTTTAAATAAATAAAAATAGAAAAACTGCTTAAAAATAAACATTGATATTATCCACCAAAATTATATATAAAAAAGTGAATTCTGCCAAGCCTAAATAGAATACATCATAAATAATTACGAATTAATGCAGTTGCTTTTCAGTGTTTAACGTGTGCCCATGCTTTCTGGAGGAATTGTGCATTGGTGAATTCTGCCCCAAATGTCTTCCAGCTTGTTCTGCACCCATAGAAAAATCACTCTGGTGGTTTTCTATTTCTATCAGTTTTGTCTTTCAAATCTATCATTAAAACAAGTCCTAATCATCTGATACTTAGCCAAATTAGTTGTAGCTCTTTGGTAGTAATTGAATCTCCCACTTGTAGTTAAAGATTGCTGATCTAACGTGCAATTTCTGAGGCTGCTTGTATCTAAAGAAACTAAAAGATTTCTTTGAATACAGACACTCAGATATTTGTCATCTGTATTTTGTTCAGAAGAATTTTCCACAAAAACTGGGCTTCTTCTTTCCACTATCTGAGCTATTTTAATTTTTATGGGTAAAAGTCTATCCTAAAACATATTTATCTTTAATTTGTTTAAATGTAATATCTTTGGGACAAACCTTTCAGACTGATGCACCCATTCGTCTCTGAATTGTGGAAGTTGGAGATTAGCCCCAACAGATCTTATCTGTCCTCTGCAGGATTGTTATTTTCTAGTGCTTTGTTTAATCTGTTTTAAAATTTAAGTGTTGTTTCTAACTTCTCCAATTGTAGGCTTTTGAACAATCTGTTATAGACATTGCTAGTCAGATGAGCTTGTTTTTATTTCAATTAGAGTGTCTATAGATGCACTCAAAATGTTTTATATTAAAAGGGGGTAAGATGCTTGCTCACATTTACATTTGTATCTCGTTTATCCAGATATAAATCAGTGTTTTCTAAATTTGCCAAAGGCTTTCTTTTACATTGTCTATAGGTTTGTCAGTGTGATTTCAGGTGCTGTGAAAATATTTTGTTTTATATATTTTTACTTTGAGTTACACTCAATCATATGAGGGTTTGGGACACTTACAAGCTTTGGCTAATACTGTTGGGAGAAGACACAAGCTGTGCTCGTGGGAGGCAACCGAATTCCTAAGTCTGCAGCAAAATCCCCTAAATGCAACTGCAACAAAGTTTTCTATAAAGTTGTGTTGAAATCAAACCTATCTGACTTGTTTCCACTGAAATTTATAAACTAGATTTACTCTATGAAGACTGTGTGTATAAAACTTATAAAGAATTCTTACATGCGTAGTGTCTGTATCATAAAGATACAGCTGTTTTTATTTAAACCTAGTATGCTTTTCTCTCACTTCTAAAACTATGCTGATAAAGGTTTGTAAAAACAAGGGGCCATATCCAGTCCTCATTCTTATGGCACTCTGCAGCACAAAGCAGGAAGAAAGCTGGCTTAACAGGTTGTCTGTGTGCAACACTCTTCCAGTCATGTTGGAAGCAGGTGTAGCTGGGACATTGTTGTATTCTGGCAATTCCAACCTGCTGGAACAGCTCCAGCCTGTTTACTACTGTATTGGTTTTTCTGGACATGAAAAGTGGCTCTAAAATACAGTAAATTTTACTGTTCTAACTATTACTTTAATGTTATTGTCTCCTCGTCAGGTTCTTGTACTGTACCTATCACTGAAGTATCTGAGAAACTTAAGTAAAATAACTTAATTGAAACGAAACTTTCTCTCATGTATTTGTATAAATTAATGTTTGAAAAAAAATCAATCTTCTACAACTGAATGGATGTACAGTATTTTATTCTGAGTTATTCTTGTTCTGTTAGTGTGTAAAACCCAAGTTCATTGCTGTAGGCCAATATAAATTAATACTCTTGAATTGAACTTCACTGGTAAACTCGGTTTATTACAGCTCTCTGTATCTTCTCTATGCTTGGTTTAGTGAATTAATTAAATTAAATAAAATGCATCAGATCGAATGACTTGTAGAGGTGCTTAGATAACTGTATTACTGATAGGTTTCAGTGTAGTAGCCGTGTTAGTCTGTGTCAGCAAAACGAAAATAAGAAAGAAAAACTTGTAGCACCTTAGAGACTAACAAATTTATTTCAGCATAAGCTTTCGTGGGTTAATACCCACTTCATCGGATGCATGGAATGAAACATACAGTAGACAGATATTTATACAGTCAGAGAAACATGATAAGGTCGAGGTGCATAGACCAACCTTAAGCTTATTACTGAGAATAACTTTCTACTCTGTTAAAGTGCCAATAATCTTTTACACTCCACAGGTGATCACTGGAGGGCATTATGATGTTGATTGTCGGCTGGAAGATCCTGATGGCCTTGTGTTGTACAAAGAGATGAAAAAACAATATGATAGCTTTACCTTCACTGCATCTAGGAATGGAACATACAAATTCTGCTTCAGCAATGAATTTTCTACTTTCACGCACAAAACTGTGTACTTCGACTTCCAGGTTGGAGAAGATCCACCTCTGTTTCCTAGTGAGAACAGAGTCACTGCACTTACCCAGGTAAAGGGCTGATTTAAAGTGACTTGATAGCCAAACAAAAGATGGCGCAGATGAGGCATGGATTTTCAAAGGAGCCTAAGAGGGTTAGGTACCTATATCACATTGAAAGTAAATAAGATTAGGCATCTAACTTCCTCAGACTTCTTTGAAAATCCCAGCCTGAGTTAACTAGGGAGCTCTATTAAATCAAAGACTTAATGTTGTTAACAATGAACTTTTGTCTGCTTAAAGTTTGGATGTAAAACTGAGCTAGTGCAAACTGGAGTAGCAGTCATTAATCATGGAAGTAGAACTAAGATTTAGGGATTTACCTCCCAGTTAGTAAAGTCACTCACAACAGGACATTGTTTAAGGAAATGATTATGATAAGATGTTGGAGGAATACTATGTTGTAGGGTCAGGAAGGAATTCAACAGCAGACAGTTTCTAGACATCCTTCTGGAAGGAAGTGGCAGGTAGGCAAAGGATGGCAAGGAAGCCTTTTCCACTATTTTTGTGCCTCTTTCTTATAGGCTGTGGATCAAAGTAGAGTTTAATTGGACCCTAGTGTTGTATTGAATTTTGTACAATCTACTGTTTTGGTAACAGTGATACATGCATCTGTCTGTAGCCACAAGAGGTCCCAATCTCAGCATGATTTGTGGATGTTAATGCAATTGCTGGAAAGAAATGTAGTGTGGATGAATAAAATGCACTTGAAAGGTTACAGAGAAAATATATCTAAATTTACAATATTTTAGTAATGGCAACTCATCTTTTTATACCATCGTGGTAAAATATTGAGATTTTATACTAAAAGCTAATCTGCTTTTCCTCAAGAATACTAACCTTAACTAAAACTAGCTATATATGGTGAGACTAATAATTCTCTGAATTGTTTATATCACAGACAGGTATATTTTCTTAAGGAAGCTGCATTTCAGTGCTGTGACTGCACTCATGTCTGAAAGTTGAAGCGTTGGCGCTTTGAACTTTTCAAACAGTTTGTTTCTAAATTCTACCTTTCTGTAGAAACATCAAGTAATAAAAAAAAGAAGTAAAAAATAGGCTTTTACATTTCACGCCTCCTTTTAAGGAAAGTAAAACTAAGATAATTAGTAAATGCCCCACTTAATATTTAGACTAGAAATCTGTCCAGTAAGTAAAAATTATGAGAAGCAAAGAAAAGGCTAGCAAAACAAATTGAAAATAAATCATGTTTCACATCTAGTTGGTTGGTGGTGGTCTAGATGTTTAAGGTTTTTTTAATGTATGTCCAGTAGGGCAGGAACTCTGCTTCCCCACAAAAAAGGCTTCAACTGTGTGAAGTTTTATTCTTATACCTTAGGTCTTATTTCTGTTTTTGTTTATTACATGTCTTTCTGTGAGCCTCACTTCATTTCTCCTAAACACAAACCCGTTTAAATGTGTTCAGTACATTACCCACAGATACTTTTGTGTGCTACCAACTGGCAGCAAACTCACTCCAAAACCATTTCAGTACTTTGGAGCCAAGGATATAAACACAATCCCCTAGCTATCTTTCTACTGGCCTGAGTGGACCCAAAGATCTCTCTTCCAGTGCGTTTCACAATTATTTGCTGTAAGAACTTGAGGACTCCTGTGTTCAATGCCAGGTTTTGTAGGGGAGTTTACTCTAGTCATTAAAGAGCTGTCTGTCTCTGTCCCCCTTCTGCTCCTATCTACCCTGCTTCTTTCTGGTTCCTGTCCTCCACCCTTCCTCTCTATTTTTCCCTACTCTCTGACTCTTGCAACTCCTTTTCCTCCTGACCCATCTAATGCTGCTGTGCTTTCTTTCTCTCCTCATCCCTGTGCATTCCAGTGTGGTTGCTTCCTCCATACTACCTGGGCACCAGCAGTGGGAGCATTGAGAACACTTGGTTCTTGTCCTGCACCATAGTGTCCCTTTGCTGCCGGAAGGAGCAACTACAGGGGAAGTCCTATTCAGTGCAGGCAGACTCTTCAGAGAATTTAGGGAACTGAGCATGTATGAATTGCAACTTTTCTAGGTGCATGGCCAACTTGGACAGATTGTCACAGGAATGGCAAAAGGCATATCCCTGACACCCAGGTGGCCCCTGTCAAATTTTAAGTCCTTGCTTCAAAGGCTTGAGGGTTTCCTCAACAAACCACTGAAATAATAATATGGGCAAAACAATGTATATTTCCCTAATCTTGTTCTCTGAAATGGCTGACCCATTTTAGCTGAAACAAAACAAAAAACTTGAGGCAGACACTTGGCATAGAACATTTCAGCCTAAACAGTTAGTTTGGCCAAGTTTTAAGTAACTGAAAATGGGGCCATATAATATATTTATGCAGTTGGGGCGTGGGGGGGGGGGGGGAGGAGGAGATATTTAGTATATTGGTTAATGTGGGTTAGATGTGACCGAGCTTAAAAGCATATTAGTTGAGAGAATAAACATACTCGCATCTAAAATTACAGAAGTCCTGGCTATATATGCTCAGATACAGCACAAAGATAGAATTCTTCCAATGCTTTTCTAATTCAGAAATATTTTTTTTGTCTAGATGGAGTCTGCTTGTGTTTCAATTCATGAAGCTTTGAAGTCTGTTATCGATTATCAGACTCACTTCCGCTTGAGAGAAGCACAAGGTCGCAGCAGAGCAGAGGATCTAAACACCAGAGTGGCCTATTGGTCAATAGGGGAAGCCATCATTCTTCTAGTAGTTAGTATTGGGCAGGTATTTCTCCTCAAAAGCTTCTTCTCCGATAAAAGAACCACCACAACCCGTGTTGGATCATAACCAGTAGTGAGATGATGCTTCAGATCCACTGTACACTGTTCATCTGTAAACTTACTGTTCTCCATTTAATTGTAGATACAAAAGAACTAAAGATGGGCAACATTTTTAATACCTTTTTACCCCTTCCCATTCATTAAAAATTACAAAAAGTAGTCAGTTATGAAAGGGACACCTTTTTATTTGAAATATTTGGAAAAGTTGAGAACTTACTATTTTTTTATGTTTGTGTTAAGCATTCAGCAGTGATCTGTTTTTCCTTTATTTGTATTCACTGATTAATCTGTGGTATGCTTTGAAAAACACCCAAATAGTTGATCTGAAAGATAGTACATGTGAAAAATTGATATTTTAGCTTTTTAGGCTGAAGGTGTTGGATTAAAAACAAAAGCAATGTGATGAACTGTAGTCACAAAGCATTGAACTGCATTGTTTTGATTTGCTCTGAAAAATCCAATCCATATATCTTTCTTTGCTGAATAACTATTGTAAGTTAACACTACATCATGGCACAAATACTGTTCTTTACCTCCACCTTCAGTCTCCACCTTTCACACTTGTTAAGTTTTATATTTAAACAAGTTTGTTTAAAAAAAAAAGACAGACATTCTTCCTATATTAACATATAATGAATTTCCTGTTTTACAATATTTTTTTATTGAACAAATTGTAAACTGAGACTACTCAGGAAACCAATTTTCTATACTCTATTAAAATCAAAATTTCCAAGGCCTTTTTTTTTTTTAAATGCAATAAGATAGGGAGAATCCTGTAACTTTGTCACTGAAGTTGTGTAGTCTCTGTAGTCACGTATGCTGCTGTGGCTCTTGAAAATTTGGATAACAGAAGTAAACTGGCTTGTTAGGCAGCACAGCACTGACACTGGACATGGTTGTATGACATCTGTGTGAGGCACATACAAAGCTTTCTAGTAAATCATTATCAAGTCCAATTTGTTATTTTTACTGCATTGTATCTCCATGGTTGTGATACATTGTTGCCTTGTGCATCTCACTACTACTTCTGGTTTGCTAGTGGTCATGCAATGTTTCAAAAGTTTCAGGGTGTCTTTTTTTTGGGTAGGTTTGTAGTCTACATTATCATTGCTCATGTCTTTTAATAGATGCTGTATTGTGTACTCTGAAAAGTCTTGTTTTATTAGGACATGGAAGCTGGCTAAAGTACATAAATTGTTTGAACTAAGGTATTCAAAATAAGGTTAAAAGCTAGTACAGTCTAGTCTGGAAGGACTAAGGTAATCTAACCAATTCTCAAGTGCACAGGAGAAACAACTACTAACCTAAAGACACAAGAAAATATAGGGTTTTTCAGTGATTTTCCTCTTAATTCAAAAGAGGTTGTTAACTTAAACTGTTAAGATAGCATGCAGTAAAAGGACTAATTCTGATTTGTTGCCAGTGTTGATCAGCCATTTCCAACTCTGGAGAAACTAAAAAGTTTGTTATTTATATATATATATATACATAAATGTCATACTTGGGCACATGGCAAAAAACTCAGGGCCATCAACTTAAAACAATTTAAAATGCAGTGGTTGTAGTAAAAGGAGGTTCTAGATTTATTCTTACTATGGTTGAATCAATTACCTGTAGTTTGGGACATCCAGGAAAAATTAGAGCTAATTCCTGTTTTAGGGGTCACTGAGGTTGGTAGGTGAAAAACAGGATCTTAGTTTAAGGAATCTAGTTGATATTCTCATACCTTGTATTGATTTTATTTTTTTAAAGAACCTACAATTTCCTTTATTTGGAGGGGTAAAAACAATGCCAGTGCTGGTTACAACTTTGCAAAAATAAACTGGTGCAGACTCCCTTTTCCTGAATGCCACAAGCCTGTGCCTGCATGTGATACTCTTCCCTGATTGTACTTGGCTGCTTTATTCTTGTGTGGCAAGCTGATCTTCTGCAGGATTCTTACAGACTTAATTACATGCAATAATAAAGCAAATGGGTGCAGTTAGGGCAAGTGTTGCACATTTGCCATTATAACAATTTGATGAAAATGTAATCTAATTTTGGCAGTGTGCCACTGTAATCTTCTGAAGCTTGAACTATCACTTGTAAGTAGATCAGTTAATGAGTAGCTTTAATTGCAATGAAAACATTTGTTTTAAAGATGTGAAATAAGTTTGGTTTCCCCCCCCCCCCCCCCCCCCCGCTACATCAGTTGCTTCGTGTTACTGTCAAAATTGCTAAATGGTGTAGGCCAATTATTGGTTTATATCATCGCAGATACTCTCTCTCTCTCGTGTCTTTTTTATTTTTTCCTGTTTGAATGTGTAAAGTGGAACTGTTTAGCTCAGTATACCTCCCACTGCAGAGGTCTTGTGGAATTGACTGTTAAATTGAAGTTGGGTATTCAAACCAGTCCTCCTGTATCTTGCTGCATATTATGCAGCAATAGCTTAAAAAAAGCCTTTATTTTTCTGTTCTAAAAACATGGCACAAAACCACATGTTTAAACGTAGCTGTATATATTTTTTAGAATAAGTGATTGAATAAAATCAATAGGATATAATAGACACATGCTAACAAATCAACAGTGGGTGAAAAAAACATTTTAAGGTGTGTGACAATTAAAGCTTCATCTTTTTATATTAAGGACATGGTTCAAATAAGAGGTGTATGGTACACAGCTAAATCACCCAGTGTTTGATAAAATACAATTTTATTATGTACTGCAAAAGACACCAGTTTTTTTACTATTCTTTGGATGTTTATGTTTACGGAACCTCTTCTTGTGGCCTGAAATGTCAATTCCTGTTTTAGTTTGAAAACATTTGTTAGTTTGAATAAGACAAAAGGTAGACCCTGTGAATATTGTATGGGAAAATAAAAATTAATATATGAACATGGTCTGAATGGATTTTTATTTTGAGACTGGATGGGAAAGCAGCTTTCTCAAAAGAAAACAAGTGAGATTGAGCCAGTTAACCTATATTTTAGAATAAGTATTTTTAAAGTACTTATCTAAAGTCATCTAGTCCAGGGGGTTGGACTAGATGACCTCCTGAGGTCCCTTCCAACCCTGAGATTCTATGATCCATTCATTAATTTATTAGATGCCACTTGATTGCTCGTTATCCACATTTCTTTACATTTGAGATTGAATTACTGCAAGGCACTCCATATGAGGCTACTTTAAGGCCATTTAGAGACGTCAGTTAGTGTAATACGGTTGCCTGCTTGTTAAGCAATGTATCATGAATGTACTGCATCAGTGCTTTGTAACATGCAGCTATTGGATTGAGTGGAGTTTAAGGTGTAGTTTTGGCTTGCAAAGAGACTGCCCTTTTTGTGATACTGCCACAAGTATGAGGTTGTTAGAGAATAATATAGTTATCTAAATGTAATTATTTAGTTATATATTTAAACTGTACATATCAAATGGGATCTAGGGCATCCTATAGTGGGTCACAAATTGAATGAGAACAATGTGATGCTGTTACGAAACCGACAAGTGTCATTCTGGGAAGCTTTAACAGGAGCGTCTTATATAAGGAAACGGGAGGTAATTGTTCAGAAAATGACCCACGAAGAAAGGCTGTAAGAATTGGGTATGTTTTAGTCTAGAGAAGAGAAGGCTGAGGGGGGAGAACAGTCTTAAAATATGTAATAGGTTGTTATGAAGAGGATGGCGATTGGTTGTTCATCTTCACCAAGGGTAGGACAAGTAAAGTAAAGGGGGATTTAGGTTAGATAATTTAAAAAAAAATTAACTATAATGATAGTTAAGCACTGGAACAGGCTACCTAGGGAGGTTGTGAATCAATCAGATAGACAAACATCTGTCAGGGATGGTCTAGGTACACGTAATCCTGTCTCAGCAGAGCAATGGGGAAAGGCAGGACTAACTAGGTGACTCTGTAGGTCCCTTCCAGCCCTATGTGTCTTGAGTCTAAGGCTTTGTCTACACTGGAACCTGAAAGACACAAGTTTTGTCGTTCAGGAGTGTGAAAAGAACAAGAAAAGTTTTGCCGACCAAAAGCGCCGGTGCGAATGGAGCTCTCCTGCTGACAAAGCTACTGCCGCTCATTAGGAGTGAAAGTTTTTTTGTTGACGGGAGAGCTATCTCCTGCTGACAAACAACGGCTATACTGCATGCCTTTTAGCGGCACAGCTGTGTCGCTAAACGTTGCATAGGGTATACATAGCCGAAGGCTGTGGGATAAGAATTCTTACAAATTTGCTTTTCTTATACAGTACGTGGAGTTCTGATTATTATACTAGACTGCTGCTGAGAAGAGTAACTGATGAGATAAATATTTAGTAAATGAAGCAAATCAAAAATACTTTGAAAACTGTTCTATTCAGCATTGTATGTTACCAATCCCCTTGGTACGTGGCCATCTTCCAGAATTGTTTTAAAAATAAATAAATAATTTATGCCTTTCCATTTCTTTCTTTTCCCCATCTATATAGTATTCTTCATTGGTTTTTATACTGTGCTCATTACCACCAGATCCCTTTAGGAGTTTGTTACATATTTTTGTCCAGCAAGTAATTAGTTGAAATGCTTTTAGGGAAAAGCAAGATTCAAGAGGCCGTTTGTGGTCATTCTTTGTTCATGGAATGAATTCCACAGACTCAACCCAGCTATCAAGAAAGTTGTTTCCTGTATACATAAGTGTTGGCTTTCAGATAGAACCAATGGAATCATCTAAGGAGAAGAGTTGGTGGTAGGGTGAGATAGCCCTTTGGTCCCTGTCTGTTGAGGTTGTTGAAGGACCGAGACGTTAAATTTAACCTGATGTTGAATAAGGGAGTCATTACAATAGTAGCATATATGAGTAATATATCTTCGGTGTTGTGTGCTGCTGAAAGTGTGAAGCTGCTCTTTTCCTGCACCACTTAGTCTTTTCAGAACCAGTGCTTCAGTCCAAGGTATTGCAGTAATCCCATCTGGAGGTAACAAATGGTATCTGGGATCAGTCAGGTGGTTGTTGGAAAGGATGGGATGAAGTCTAACAAACTGATGCTATGACTCCGTCAGGAATCTAAGACAGACTGCCTGGATAATTTGGAGAGAGCAGGGTAGTAGCCATCTCTTCACTATTTCATTATGCCTACCACTTAACTAGTTTTTTTAACTAGCAGTTTGCTTGGGAATGGGGGATTTGACACTAGGTGATAGCAGGCAAATTCCAGTGAAGGGTTGGCTAGGATTGGCCAGGTCAGAGTACGCAGTAACAAGGAATGCTGAATTCCTTCTCTGAAAGTGGAGTTCACTTAGAGAAGGAGGTCCTATTTATTCTTGACTCACTTTCACCATCTGGGAGGAGCTGGTTTTCTTCGGTATCGAATTTCTGTTGTGTGAAAAGCCTGAACTCTTAAGTCCAAAGATCATAGTTTTGGGATAACATACCACCTTATTCCAGTTGTCATGAGAAGTCAAAGAAAAGGGGGCAGGAAATGAGATTTTTTTGAGAACTCTCACTTTAATTTATCACAAAAGATCTTTTCAGCCTGTCAGCTTCATCTCACCTGCTCCCAAATAAATTGTTCTTTGTAATTCATTTTTTTTCCTTCTCACTCAAAAACAAACGTGCACACCAAAAACAAAACCAAACTGCTGTCTAAAAGCTGGATGATACCTAAACTCATTTCTCTTTTACAGCAGAATAAATAATAAAATAGCATTGGCCATATTAAGATGTTGTAAAAAGCATTGCCTAAACGTCTTACTAATAACTCTTTGAATGTACTGTTATAATAGTCAGTGATGTCTATAGCCTTGTTTTGTATTAAAGGTATTGGAGATTTTTCATATCATCGTGGAACTTCTCTTACTTCCAGGAGTAACCTTCCTTTTCTATATCATAGTATTCTTCACAGTGTAGCCTGAACACAAGAATAGCTATACTGGGTCAAACCAATGGTTCTTCTAGCCCGGGATCCTGTCTTTCAGCAGTGACTGGTGTCGGATGCTTCAGAGGGAGTGAACAGAACAAGGCAATTTATCAAGTGATCCACCCCTGTCATCCAATCAGAGCATCTGACAGAGGTTTAGGCACACTCAGAACATGGGGTTGCATCCCAGACCATGTTGGCTAATAGCCATTGATGAACCTATCCTCCATGAACTTGTCGAATTCTTTTTTTAACCCAGTTATACCTTTTGGACTTCACAACATCCCCTGGCAATGACTTCCACAGGCTGTGTTGTGTTGTGAAGTACTTCCTTTGTTTGTTTTAAAACTGCTGCCTATTAATTTCATTGGGTAATTCCTGGTTCGTGTGTTATATGAAGGGGTAAATAACACTTTCTTATTCACTTTCTCCACATCATTCATGATTTTATAGATCTCTTTCTGATCCTACCTCCCTCCCCCTTAACTGTCTCTTTTCCAAGTTTCACAGTCCCAGTCTTTTTAATCTCTCCTGGTATGAAAGCTGTTCTGTTGTTGCCCTTCTCAGTACTTTTTCCACTTCTGGTATATCTTTTCTTTTTTTCAGCTGGGGCGACCAGAACTGCATCCTAGATTCAAGATGTGGGTGTACTATGAATTTATATAGTGGCATTATGATATTTTCTGTCTTAGCTATCCCTTTCCTAATGGGTCCTAACATTGTTAACTTTTTTACTACTGCTGCATGTTGATCAGATGTTTTCAGAGAATTATCCACGACTCCACAATCATTCTTGAGTGGTAACAGCTAATTTAGACTCTGTCATTTTGTATGTATAGTTAGGATTATGTGTTTTAGTGTGCATTACTTTACATTTATCAACGCTGAATTTCGTCTGCCATTTGGTGCCCGTTCCTTTGTAACTCTTTACAGTCAGCTTTGGACTTAACCATCTTGAGTAAATTTGTATCATCAGCAAACGTTGCAACCTCACTGTTTACTCCCTTTTCTAGATCATTTATGAAGATGTTGAACAGCACTGATCCAAGTACAGATCCTTTGGGGACACTATTTGCCTCTCTCCATTCTGAAAACTGACCATTTATTCCTACCCTTTGTTTCCTATCTTTTAACCAATTACTGATCCAGGAGAAGACCTTCCTTCTTATCCCACAACTTCTTACTTGCTTAAGAGCCTTGGTGAGGGATCTTGTACTTGGACTTCCAGAAAGCCTTTGACACTACATAAGAATAACATTACTGGCTCAGACCAAAGGTCCATCTAGCCCAGTATCTTGTCTTCCAAGAGTGGCCAATGCCAGGTTCCCCAGAGGCCATGAACAGAACAGGTAATCAAGTGATCCATCCCCTGTCAACCATTCCCAGCTTCTGGCAAACAGAGGCTAGGGAAACTATCCCTGCCCATCCTGGCTGATAGCTATTGATGGGCCTATCCTCCATGAACTTATCTGGTTCTTCATTGAACCCTGTTATAGTCTTGGCCTTCACAACATCACAGTACATCACACTGTATCAACTGGATCACACTTGTCAATATAGTTGACCCCCTCAGACAATTCTAATAGATTAGTGAGGCATGATTTTCCTTTACAAAACCCATGTTGACTCTTCCCCCAACAAATCATGTTCATCTGTGTGTGGGAAAGGGTTGGAGTGGGGAAGGGGTGGGAAGAGGCGGGGCAGGGCCCCATGGAAGCGGTGGAGTGAGGGCAGTGGCAGCAAGGGGGGCGTGTATCAGTGATGCAGCAATCAGGCCAATGCACTAGTCCTCATGTGGCCCTTGTGGTCATTTGAGTTTGAGATCCCTGCTTTAGAGCCTACAGGTCCACTCAGTTCTACTTCTCGTACAGCCAATTACATTTATAGGAAATAATGCTACCCACTTCTTATTTATAATGTCACCTGAAAGTGAGAACAGACGTTCACATGGCACTTTTGTAGCTGGCATTGCAAGATATTTACGTGCCAGATAAGCTAAACATTTGTATCCCCTTCATGCTTTGGCTACCATTCCAGAGGACATGCTTCCATGCTGATAACACTCATTAAAAAAAATGTGTTAATTAAATTTGTGACTGAACTCCTTGGGAAAGAATGGTATGTTTCCTGCTGTGTTTTCCCTGCATTCTGCCATATATTTCATATCATAGCAGTCTCAGATGATAACCCACCATGTTGTTCGTTTTAACAACACTTTCACTGCAGATTTGAGAACGCAAAGAAGGTACCAATGTGATATTTTTAAAGATAGCTACAGCACTTGACTCAAGATTTAAGAATATGAAGTGTCTTCCAAAATTTGAGAGCATGTTTACACATACCTCCAGAGTGATCGATCCAGCAGAGGTCACTTTATCACGTCTAGTGAAGACATGATAAATTGACTGCCGAGCGCTCTTCCGTACTTCACTGGAGCGAGAAGCGTAGGCAGAGTCGACGGGGGAGCGTCAGCAGTTGACTACCACAGTGAAGACACCGCAGTAAGTAGCATCGACTTCAGCTACACTATTTTCTTAGCTGAAGTTGTGTAACTTAGACAGACTTAGCTTGCCCCTCCTCCCCCCATCAGTGTAGACCAGGCCTGAGAGGGATGGGGTGTGGTACATGCTTTCAGAAGTCTTAAAAGAGCAACACCGATGCAGAAACTACAGAACACAAACCACCACAAAAAAAAAAAATCAATCTTCTGTTGGTGACATCTGACTCAGATGATGAAAATGAACATGCATTGGTCTGCGCTGCTTTGGATCGTTATCAAGCAGAATCACCCATCATCAGCATGGACACGTCCCCTGGAAGGTGGTTGAAGCATGAAGGGACATACGAATCTTTAGCACATCTCGCACGTAAATGTCTTGCAATGCCGGCTACAGCAATGCCATGTGAACGCCTGTTCTCACTTTCAGGTGACATTGTAAACAAGAAGCGGGCAGCATTATCTCCTGAAAATGTAAACAAACTTTTGTCTGAGCGATTGGCTGAACAAGAAGTAGGACTGAGTGGACCAGTAGGGTCTAAAGTTTTACACAGTTTTATTTTTGAATGCAGTTATTTTGTACATAATTCTACATTTGTATGTTCAACTTTCATGGTAGAGATTGCACTACAGTACTAGTATTAAGTGAATTGAAAATTACTATTTTTTACAGTGCAAATATTTATAATAAAAATAAAGTGAGCACTGTATACTTTGTATTCTGTGTTGTAATTGAAATGAATATATTTGAAAATGTGGAAAACATCCAAAAATATTTATATAAATGGTATTCTATTTAATGGCATGATTGATTTTTCTACTCACAATGGACAAAAGTTAGGAATGTAGATAAAAAGTAAATTGAGCATGGACAGAGCATGCTGCCCAGGGCTTAGTTCCTGCAAAGTAACCAGGCCAATCCAAAAACATGTGATGCAATATGTAGTAAATGCAATGTAATGTGTAAATACATATAAAGGAAGAGGTCTGTTGTGTAACTTTGGATGTGTGGTACTCACCCCCATGCGTGAGTCTGCTCAACTCAGTGTAGCTTTGCTGTATGCCAACTAAAGGCACCTGAGTGACTGAATGTGCAGTCTGAGTTTTTTGGATCCCAGAACCGGACAAGGTGTTTTAGATAAGATGAGTGGAAAAGATCTCAGAGGGAATTCCAACAGTTGCTCCAAGAAGCTGTCATTCATGGTGTCTAGACATTTTCTCTCCGCATCCTATCCAGAGCTGATTTATTCCCAGAAAATATGTGGATAGTTGAAATCCCCTATTATTATTGGGTTTTCTGTTTTTTTTGTAGCCTCTAATCTCCCTGAGCATATCATGATCATCATCATCCAGGGCAAGTGGTCAGTATTGTGTTCCTACTTCTATTATTATTATTATTATTATTATGCAAGCATGGTATTTCTATCCATAGAGATAGCATGGTACTGTTTGATTCATTTAAGATTTTTACTATATTTGTTTCTATGCTTTCATTCACTTAGAATGCCACTCCCCCACCCCTATAACCCTATGAGCCACAAAGCTTGGGTATAGGAACCCCTGCCTAACAATGAATATGGAGAGGCAGGCACCCAAGAATACAATCCACAAAGCTAACATGCTAAGAGGAGAGCTGCCTAAATTAGCCTATGGGAGGTGCTGATGATACAGCTGTGTCCTAAGCCCCACCCCTCTCTGAGAAGTATCTTGGGGCTGGTCTACACTAACCCCCCAATTTGAACTAAGATACGCAACTTCAGGTATGTGAATAACGTAGCTGAAGTCGAACTATCTTAGTTTGAATGAAAAGGTACTTACCCGGGGTCCACACGCGGCGCGCAGGCTCCCCCATCGACTCCGCCTACTCCGTTCGTCGAGCTGGATTACCAGCGTTGACGGGGGAGCACTTCCTGGTTCGATTTATCGCGTCTAGACAAGACGCGATAAATCGAACCCAGAACATCGATCCGATGCCTCCGACGCAACGGGTAAGTGTAGACCTACCCTTGGTCTGCTAGAGATCCATCAATGTCGGGGAGAAAGTATTTGAACAGGCCTGGTACCCTCTGAGTGAGAACCCTAACCACTAAACTATAGAATCATTCTTTGTCTGCCCTAATTAATATTTAACTATTCAACTTGGTCTAAGAGGTGCCACATGCCCATTCAAATTCCTCTTCATCAGACAAAGGGGGTCTTGAACCAGGGGGCTCCTACATTTTGGGTAAGTACCCTAGCCACAAGGCTAAAGGGGATAGCCTCCCCCTCCACTGAGTCCTGGCTGTTGTGTGTGAAACTGACATAAGGGATCCAATCTTGTAGTATGCTCTAAGGTGGCCTACTGGATTGGGCCCCTCCAGATGACTTAAGGGGCTGAATGCCTCTTTCCCAGTTTGTGAATTGCTCTGGGGCTTAGCTGGAGATAGAATAATAGAATATCAAGGTTGAAAGGGACCTTAGGAGGTCATCTAGTCCAACCCCCTGCTCAAAGCAGGACCAAACCCCAATTTTTGCCCCATATCCCCAAATGGCCCCCTCAAGGATTGAACTCAAACCCTGGGTTTAGCAGGCCAATGCTCAAACCACTGAGCTATCCCTCCCCCTTTCCAAAGATAGGCACCTGAACAGCTCAAGGGAGGCAGCAGTATGCATCCTCAGGCAGGAGACCGGTGCCCAGCCACCTCAAGTGAGGCTGCAGCGTGCAGGCCCACAAGCAAACCATTGGGCTTGAGTGACTTTAGGAGCCCACAGGGTTGTGCCGCAGCCCAGAAGGAGTTTTGTAGGTCTCAGTGGTGCCTAATAATGGAACAATGCCAAAGTAGCGTGTTGGTGCCTACTCCATAACCACTGCCACTCAGCCCAGAGGTTCATGGAGCCCAGCGTTCTCTCGTAGGGGGACTGTGTATGGCGGCAGAGCTGGGCGCTACAGGGAAAGGTGAAAGAACCCCTGTGAAATGGGAACTGGTGCAATGACGTGCCATACCATGAAAACTTCTGAATGCCTCCGAAGGTCGGCTTATGCCTTGAAGCAGGAAGAGCAAAGGTGGGTGAGGTCAGGGCTGCCGCTGCCACTAGGCGGTCGCCTAGGGCACCAGGATGTGGGAGGGTGGCATTTCAGGTCCCTATTCAGGCCTCGGCGGCAGGTTTTCAGCCGTCCGGGGCCTCGGGGCATTTTGGTGGCAGCTTCTTCAGCCACCCAGCACGCCTCCCGGAGGCACCGCCTAGGGCAGCAAAAAAGCTGGCGCCGCTCCTGCGTGAGGTCGGTGATATCTTTTATTGACCCAATTAGGGTCAGGGAAAGAGAGACGCTTCCACTACACCGAGCTCTTCTTTGGGTTTGTCCCTTTTCCAAAGGTGGGGAACTTTTTACTCTCCGGCGTTCCCAGTGGATGTTTTTGTGCGCCCCTGTGTTCCAGCCGCTCTTCAACTCACCGTGTACGAAAAACAGAAAACGGAGGCGGGGGCCTGGCTCCCATGGCGCCCGCACTGGGTTATCCGGCCCTCGCCGCTCAGCCAGCCCAGCGCGGGCCCCGAGTCCGAGCGCGGCGGCTCCGAGGGGCCGGGCGCTGGGTGCTCCCGGCAGCGCTCGGCGTGACGGGGCGGGGTCCTGCCCGTCACACGCGGCTGTGGTTTCCCGGGGCTGATGGGGAAAGCGGTGGCCGGCCCCGCCCCGGCCCTTCGCTAGCCAGCGCCACCGCTTCCGCCTGGGGGGAAGGACGAGCGGCCCTGGCCCGGTAAGTGACTCCGGCGGGGCGGCCCAGACTCCACCCGCGGCGCTTCCCTTCCCGCGGGGAGACCCGCCGAGCGCCTGGGCCTGAGCCGCTTCCCCTGAGCCACGGCCCCACGCGACGCCCCGGCCAGACCCTGCTCAGCGCGCGGCCCCGCGGCTCCCCCCTGCGCCTGTCCCGCACCGGCTGCCCTGCGGCTCCCTCCCTGCTCCCCACCCCGGCTCTCTGCCCCTAGAGCCTCACCCCGACCCCAGCGAGACCGGTCTCAGCCCGCAGCCTTCTTCCCCGCCGCCGCGCCACGGACAGCCGAACTGCCCCTCGCTGCTATGGAGGCAAAGCACGAGAGGCTTCATTACCTTGCTCTGTTTCTTCGCCCAGAAACAGATCTGTCGGGTGGGGGAGGAACCCTGGCAGAGATCGGGTCCAGGGTCTCTACCAGTTTGTGCCAGTATGATCCCGGGCTGGGGCTGTTATTCTGCTGGAAGCAGGGGACAGTGGCGGGGAGAAGCGTAGAAGAGAGTAGCCGGCTGGCTAAGGGGTGCACTGATGGTGATGCCGTCCTCCCTGGGACGGCAATTTGAAGGTGTTTTCTCCAGCTCAATAGTTGAGGGATGGCAGGTGGCAAAAGCACTGCCTGCCCTCCCTCTGGGTGAATTCTCCAGGAGTAGGACAGAGGTGTAAAATACACCTCCCTGTACTCCCTTGGTGAGGGAATCTAGATCAAAAAGTATTACTTAAAACATTTATTAACACTTGAGATCAAACAAGAGGCCAGGTGTAATGGGCATAAGCAGTGGTGCAGGTAAGCCGGTACGGTCAGATACGCTGTACCATTAAGACATTTATTGCTGGCACACCATACTGGAAAGACACATTCGGTATCCGCTGAACACCGCAGGGCTCTCCCGGGCCAGCACACCCACTAGGCGACCCTAGGCGGTCGCCTAGGGTGCCGGGAGCCGGGGGGGGGGGGCTGGCCGCATGGGGGGGGGGGGGGCTGGCCGCGGCTGAGCCGGGAGCTGGGGAGGGGTGCCGCGGGTGGGGGGGAGGGGTGCCGCAGCGCAGGCGGAGGGCCGAGCTGCCGCAGCCTGTGGGGGGGGTGCGGAGCTGGTTGCCATGGGGGAGGGGCGGTGCAGGGCTGGCGCAAGGAAGTTTTGCCTAGGGCACGAAACTTCCTTTCATGGGCCCTGCTCCCGGGAACCGCAGTGGTGAAAGGAGCAGAACCTGGGGCTGCTGGGTGGCCCCACGCAGACAGCTCTTCCAGCGCGGCTGTACTGGCCCCAGACAGGAGATGTAGCTGTGTGGAAGGGCTGGAGGCAGGGCTGGGGGTGGTGCAGCTGCACCAGAGGAGCTGCAGGCGTGGGGCAGCCGGGCAGCCCCATGTTCTGTTCCTTTCGTTAATGCAGTTCCCAGGCGAGCCCTGCGGTTCAGCAGATACAGATTTCTATCCACAGGTATCCACATCCCGGGGTATAAATTTGACAGACAGGCAGCTGCTGTGATGCACCAGGCAGCATCCGGGAGTGGCTCCGGCACCTGGTTGCCAGGAAGAGCAGCCGAGTGCCAGCGGGAGCCGGCTCAGACAGAGCTGGCTTTAGGCCGATTCCCCCGAGTCCTGGGAATTGGGCTCTGCGCCTAAGAGGGGCCCTGCAACGTCTGCCGGCGGCACTTCGGCGGCAGCTCAATTGCTGACGCTCCCTCAGCGGCACTTCCGCAGCAGCTTAATTGCTGTCGCTGTCTCTGCGGCATTTTGGGCCCCGCACTTTCTAAAGCCAGCCCTGAGCACAGACCCTCCTTCCTCCAGGTAACATGGGATGGGGAGAGCGCAGGGGCCCCAGGCTGGGGTGGAGCAGGGAGGAGTCACATGGGGAGGTCACATGCCCCCCTTTAGCTGGTGCCCCCCCCCTGTGTCCCTCCCATGAGTCACCATACTGGTAAGAGTTAAAATCTACTTGTACCACTGGGTGTAAGAGGTGTAATGCCCGGGATCAAAGCTGAAGAACATTGCAAATTTAAATTTATGGCAGGTTGCTGGTATGGCCATGCAGGTATCTGCTTAGGTTCTGTAAATTATGCTTAAAATTAAATATTAAGACATTCATATAAAATTTTGTTTAAAAACATGATTGAATCTCCATTTTGACAGTCATTAACTTTTGAATACATAAGAACGTATTAGTTTTTATT
Organism: Chelydra serpentina; assembly: GCA_037349315.1. Taxonomy (NCBI): domain Eukaryota; kingdom Metazoa; phylum Chordata; order Testudines; family Chelydridae; genus Chelydra; species Chelydra serpentina. The sequence goes on from JBAIAC010000042.1 coordinate 40,716,026, forward strand.
TAAAGCTGGTTTTAAAACTTAAAGGGACACTGTCAACTTGAAATCTAGACAGTTCCAAAAATGATTTAAAAGTAGCTTCAAGCAGTACAGACATCCCTGAGTCCCTTGCCTGTTTTGGAAGGTTTACAATTACATTTTTGTATTTAAATTTTTTCCTTTCCTTTTTTGAGGTGTGAAAGATTCACAGAAACAAAAGAGGGAAATTGACTGTACAGGGAAAACATTGCGTCCCAGGGGCTATTTTGAGCATTTGACAGTGTTTTGTAATTTAACTAAAGTATTTTTTCCTCTCCCAAAAATCTATTCGTTATAGCGCTTTTTGGTGTTACTTGTAACAATAGTAAGTACAAATTTTCAGATCTAAGTGTGATTTTTAAGTTTACTCTAAGGGCTTGTCTTCACTACCCGCCGGATCGGCGGGTAGCAATCAATCTATCGGGGATCAGGGATTAATCGATCCCCGAAAGCGCTCCTCGTCGACTTCGGAAATCCACCTCCGTGAAAGGCGGAAGCGGAGTCGACGTGGGAGCGGCAGCGATCGACTCGCCGTCGTCCTCACGGCCAGGTAAGTCGATTAACGATACACCGACTTCAGCTACGGTATTCACGTAGCTGAAGTTGCGTATCGTAGCTCGACACCCCCCCCCTCCCCCCTCCCAGTGTAGCCCTGGGCTAAGGAATGTAAGGTACGTGAAAGCAGACGTAGCACCATTCTGTAGAATCAAGCTAGAAGCTAGGGCATAGTCTCCTTAGCTCCAGTCTGCAGCATTAAAAACCTCTCCTGTGGAAAAGGAGGGACTTGGAATTGAGAGGGGAATTCTTGGGGAGAAAACACCTAGATACAGCTTTTCTCAGGAGGGAGCTCAGAGTATAGTAAGGCTTGGAAGGATTAGTTTTTTGTTGGTAAATGTCAGTAAACATTGATTTCATCATACACTCACAAACGGATGAAAATACATTTCCATTGATAACTGAAATTTATAGATAGGCAAAATAGGGAAAATATTGCACAAGAACTTTATTAGATTAAAAAATCCAGTGATTTAGACTTTTAAATTAGGATTGTTACAAATGGATTAGTGAATGAATTCAAACAGGTATGAAGTAAAAATGGGTATGATTTACTTTGTATAATTTGACATAATGCTGACAGTTTGTGTTATAACAGTTTATAAAGCTTTAACTATTTGAATCTCAACATCTACTGTCATTAAATAAATATCTGATCCCTGTAATTTCCTGCACCTGTGAAAAGTTAAATAAATAAACATTTAAAAATGCTTAAAAATAAACATTTGATATTATCCATTGACATTATGAAAAAAATATTCTGTCAAGCCTAGCTATTGTTCATTTTTATGGAAACTAAAGGAAACCCTGAAAGGGGGTTTGTTTTGGACACTCAACCCAGTGTGTGTGAGTTGTGGTGAGAGTGGAATAACTCTTAATTATTGTAATAAATTAACAAATTATTAATCAGCATTAAAAACTAAATATTGATATCTGGTGAAATTCAAAGAAGATATGCAAAAATCCTTCTGAGCCTAGATATATTTTGTAATATGTAACTTGGTTTTTTTCACCTTCCTGTTACTGAAAAAAGTATGACAGTGTTGTGTAAACCTTCCCAAAATGCTTCTCCATTCTGTAGTTAAAAAGATAAAATGTTATTCTGGCAAAAGTTAAATTACAGTAATTGGGGCCAAATTGGCACTGTGTGCTTCCTTAAAAAGTTTTTATTAAAAAAAATCATTTGGGAGCATAGGCGCCGACTTCGTGGGTGCTCCGGGGCTGGAGCACCCACGGAAAAAAATTGGTGGGTGCTCTGCACCCACCGGCAACTCCCCGCCATCCCCGGAGCTCGCGCCCAACTTACCGGAGCACCGGGCGATGTTCCGGGGCCCCGCCCCCGACGCCATTGCAGTGGCGTCGGGGGCGGGGGCCCCGTGACGTCGTCGGGGGCGGGGCCCGGCGTCAGCACCCACCGACGCTGACGGAAGTCAGCGTCGCTGTTTGGGAGAATAAGAAATTGCATAGATACATTCTCCCTGTGAAGAAACACTCATTATTGGGCTCTGCCAACAAAAATATGTATTCGCCAAAGAGTGACTAGTAATAATCTGACTCTTCACGTTATGAGAATCTGGACAAAATCATCCTCTCCTCAAGGGATACTTGCTGGCTGAGTCTCAACCCTACCTCTTCCCACTCTTGCTCAGTGGAGCACTGCCCCATCCAGATCTCTAGGAGAGTAGTTTCCTTCTGGTCCAAGGGAAGGAGAAAATACCCAGAGCTGTGGCCTCATATCATCTGGACCTGATTCTGCTAATACCAATGTAAATCAAGAGGAACTCCACTGAGGTCAGTGGAATTATACCCAGGGCCGGCTCTAACTTTTTTGCCGCCCCAAGCAACAAAAAACAACCTAGCGCCGCCTCGCCGAACCAAAAAACAAAACAAAACCCGAGCGCCGCCCTGCTGAAACAACCCCTCCTCCCCTGAGCGCCAGCCCCCCCAACCAACCCCCCCTGAGCGCCGCTCCGCCAAAACAAAAACTAAAAAAACCCCGAGTGCCACCCCGCCCTGCCAAAACAACCCCTCCTCCCCCGAGCGCCGCCCCGCCGAAACAACCCCCCCGAGTGCTGCCCCGCCAAAACAAAGACAACAAAACCCCTGAGCGCCGCCCCACCCTGCTGAAACAACCCCACTCCCCCGAGCACCGCCCTGCCGAAACAACCCCCCCGAGCACTGTCCAGCCAAAACAAAAACAAAAAAAACCCCGAGCGCCGCCCTGCCCTGCCAAAACAACACCCCCCCCCCCCGAGTGCCGCCCCACCAAAAGAAAACCCCACCCCTGAGCACCGCCCCGCTGAAGTAAAAAAAACAAACAAACAACCCAAGCACCGCCCCAAGATTGGCTGACCCTTAGGAGGTGCCGCCCCAAGCACATGCTTGGTCGGCTGGTGCCTGGAGCCGGCCCTGATTATACCACTGTAAAAACAGTTTGAAAACAGAATCAGGTGAGGTTCTGCTGGATCTCAGACTCCTCTGCTCATTGAAATGGAATGGATCATTTTGGCCATGTATTAATTCTGTAAAATGTTTTGATACACATTTAATATAAAGGATGATGGATATGCTGATGCTGTGTTGTAAGTGTGTGTCACAAGGTGGCGCTGTTCCAGCTAAAATAAAATCTGTTCCAATATTGCAAAGAAAAGAAACTGAATATAAACACTTTAAAAAAAAATACAGCAGGTATGGGCAATGCAAGAGCAGACTGCTTTTCATTTAGGTATTTGCATGGTGGATTGGCCAAAATATTGGTTTAACTTTTTTTTCTTATACTGTATCTGTTTGCAAAATTTGCGCAATTTTCATGCAACTTTTCAAAAACAATTGCTTTACCCAATACTGAGCTACGTTAACAAAGCTGTACATGTGTTGTGGAGGACAAATACATTGTTAAGGCAACAAAAGCTAGGTTAAAGCTTCTAGGGCATGTTAATAAACAGGAATAAATATCCTTTGAAATATCAGTTTTTTAAGAATATTTTTCATTAATTTGAAGTCAGTGGGGCTATTCACCTGGGTAAATATTTATAGGATTGGCGCCATATGGTCCTTGGTGAAATGATCCATTTCACAATATTACTTTCTAAAAAGCAAACAAAATGACATATAGCTAATCTATTTAATACAAGGTAGTGTTGTATTATTGCAGAAACGTGTGCTTTATGATGCTTTTGTAAATACGAGCATTCACTTATCAAAATAAATAGGGACGCATTTTAATCAATAGATATACAAACCAGTAGTCCACCTTGGATGAATTTAATTTTATAAAAATCCCCAAAAAGGTATCAAGGTTTTTAGACACTAATCTACATGTAAAGGGAAGTGTTTCAGAACAATTGAATAATTGCCATATACCCCTTAATTTTCATTAGTGCTATATTATTAACAGATAATAATCACTTTAAAGTATAAGCAAGTCTATAGCTTATGGCTGTGACATTTTTAATAGCTAGTCGAATTTTGGTTAGACGATAAAACAGACAAAGTTTTAGTGAAAGTGTGCTGCTATCATGGGTCAATTGTTCTAATGAGAAACACAAATCATCTTGGAGTGATGCACTAAAATAGAAATTTAGCAACATTCTCTTTAGGAAAAGAACTGCATGTGAAAAAAAACCCACTAAAATCCCACTACAATGATTTGGTTTGTTAGTTCAGGTCATCATTTCATGAGGAATTACAAAATTGTTAATCTGTTTTCGTCAGTATATGTACCGATTTCTTGATCCCCTTCATTATCATTCTGCTAGGGCTCTGTCAAAACAGTCACTCTGTCGTTAGTGACGCATAAGTCATGATGTTTTACTAAAGTAATATGGATGCCCCTTTATTGGAGCACACACACATTGAATTACACTCCTTGTCATGTTCCAAATGAATAGCTAACCCTTTGTACAACACCTTAACTAAAAATATTCTGCATAATATTATCTGGGTTGTTTTTTTAATTTATTCACTTGCATCGATGATGAAAACTTAATCTTTTTTAAAAGTACAAAAGGTTACCAGTTTCCCTTTGCTTTCATTGTGCCATTTCATATACATTAGAGATGGGGAAGAGCTATTAAATGAAATAATAAAATGCTAGCCAAGACAGGATTGATCCCAAACAATTTATAGTGCTTCATCTAATTCGGTTTTAAAATGAGACTAACAAAGAGTCCACCACCACTTCCTTGCAGAGACTATTTCATAACTTAATAGTTTTCACAACCAGAAGGTTTGTTTCCTGATATCCAGCCTAAATTGTTCTTTTCTTAATTCCATTTAATCACCGGGCATCATACCATTTTTACCCATTCTAAACAATTCCACTCCCTCCTTGTTTTTTATACTCACCATCATATGTTTATAAATTGTGTTATGTTGTCTCCTTCAATTATTGTTTCACCAGTCTATGCATACTTGCATCTTTCCTCCTGGGTCACTTCTTCTAGTTCTTTAAACATTGTTATAGCTCTTCTACAAGGCCATATGTATAATATAATTATGTGGCTATGTGGGTCTAATCCAACTTCTATTGAAGTCTATTGGAAGCTTTTCATTGACTTCTGTGGGAAGGGAATCAGACCCTAAATCTCCATTTGCAGTGCATGAATCTACAGATATAGAACTTTGTATGAATATTTTTGGAATTTCAATAAAATTGAAGGTTATCAAATGGCTTTATAATCAACTGACCATTGTCACATATAATTCCTGGTTTTCTGCAGAATTCAGTGCATTTATGGGGGGAGCCTTGTTGCATAATTTAGATCTAATGTACTGTATAATACATGGGCTCTTGCTCTTCTATGAATTTACTCCAATTTGCTGAAATCTTTTGGTGAACATCTTTAAGGTGAACACAGTATACAAGGTGTAATCTTACCAGAGGTCTATATAGTTGGACAGTTAACTCTCTGTTCCATGACATGCTGCTGCTGTAGCCTAAAATCACTTTTTTCTTTGCTGAAATTGCTCGCTCATATAATTTATTGTCCACTTTTGCCACCAGGTCCCTTTCAGCATTTTTGCTATCTTTCATTAAGATGTATAATAGCTCAATTCAGACAGTTCAGGTTATTTCTAGATTGCTGTGAATGCCTTTTTTAGGTTGTCATAAGATTCAACAGATTTTTACTTTTTGTTTTTTAGAATGAAATGAGTAGATGTTAACCACGTGAATACATCTTCTGATGTGTACGTTTATCATAATGGGCAACACTAACTCCAAAAGAAATCCTCCCACTCCACCAAATAACGCAGAAAAGGATACCAGTGTGAGTGCAGGCCAGAGAGGCTTCAAGCAAAATCATGAATTGTGTGGCCTGTCTCTTGACATAGAAGAGATCTCTACAAATGTTCCAGAAATTCACAGCAGTGATGAGGATCCCGAGGATGTGTTTTACAAATTTGTGATTCTGCATGCTCAGAATGATGCAGATGAAGCCAGCCGACTCCAGCATCTGCTACAAAATAATTTTTGTATTAAACCTGGAATAATCTTTGCTGAAATGCCTAGTGGTAGGCATTTCTTTCAAAACTTAAATGATGCTGTGAATAGGTCAGCATGGACTATTATTCTGCTGACAGAACATTTCTTGAGTGAGGCTTGGTGTGAGTTCCAGTCTTATGCCTCCCTGATGAATGCTCTTAACAAACAGCATAAATATAACTCTGTCATACCACTGAGGCCACTGAATAATCCACTTCCAAGGGAGAAAACTCCTTGTGTCCTGCAAGCCATTAATGCACTGGAAGAAGATAGTCCTGGCTTTGCTAAACAAGTGGAGAAGATTTTCCAGGAGTCTAAATATAGGCAACAGCAAGCAATGTGGAAGAAAGAAAGAACAAATGAGACACACTAGAGCTATTGGAATGGTGAAAGACATGCATAAACACAGTTAAATCGATAATTAAATTGAAGAAGGTAAATTAGTTGTCTTACTCATCTCAAATAAGAGAGAAACACCTTCTTTTGAGAAACTAACCCACAGAAAAGATGGTTGTAAGAGTTTCCCATAAAGGCATTATTTTTATTACTTTACACCTGTATGTTTTCAGCAGTATTATCAAGATGTTGCCAATCGTCACCTTGACCGCTTTATTTATGATGTGCCACTTTCCCCTACCCGTATCTGTTTGTCTGGCTTCTCTTTATATTGTACGCTCTACTGGGCATATACCGTGTCTTCCTTTAATTTTGTACAACTCCTCACATGTTGTAGCTGCTACTGGAAATAAATAATAAATAGGGTAGTACTAACAGTGGCTGCTACTGAGAGCCAACAGAAGCAGCACAGGATAACATCCTGTAAGGAAGGCTATTCTATTAATAACTATCTTTATATCAGCAATATAAATATATTAAAAATACTTACCAGTGTTATGAAACCAGGGAAATACATTCGGCGCCCTACAAAATATATGCTGCTATTTTAAAAAATAAGAATCTCAAAATATGTGTGCTCTACTTTTGTCATGTTTGCAATTGTTAAAAAGCATAAATTTTCTAATGATGCATCTTGACCAAATGGGTAGGTGCATTTTAAAAATTAAAATAAACAAACACTCTCCATTTCTTTTGACTAAACTTGTTTTTTGTTCAGGTCTTAAAGAAAAAAACTGGCAAAGTGATGCATAGAGAGATGGAACTTGGGAAACTGTGTGAAGATCTTAGAGATGAGATGTACCTGAAGAAGAGCTCTCTGTAGCTCAAAAGCTTGTCTCTTTCATCAACAGAAGTTAGCTAAAAAATATTACCTCACCCACCTGGTCTCTCTTAGAGATAAGAGTCATGCATTCATGTTGGAAAAGACGGAAGGGAGAGATTTTAGAAGTTAAATAATTTTGAGCTATTTAAGTTTAAAACACTTCCAGTATCCCAGTTCTTACGCATATTTTCCCAGATTTATTCAAATGGATCAATGCTGGTATGTGTTTTTCCTGTACATGATAGGATTAATGCCTATGATTCAATTGTTTGATTAAGTCAGATTTGAGTGCACTTGTGTAATGTTGATGTGGAGCGATTTGCAACTTTGGAGTGGATGCTTTGCAACTTATGGGTGGAAACACACACAAGGCAGGAAGGAAAGTATGAAAGCAGGTGGGAAAAAATGGTGAAGAAAGAGTTAAGGGGGTGAAGCAAGGGGAAGGTCTGGATTGGCCCCTGGGCCTTGGAGTTCCTTAGTCAAATGTTTCTAAAAATGGAGCTCAGATTTCTTTAAACTCAGGTAGTTGGTCCCTGTGGCGAAAGTAACCCTTTGGCCTGTAGGTCAAAAAAGTCAGAACATTATTGTTCTACTCTGTGCCATTATTTATTTTCATCTGTAAAATCATTCGCTTTGTGGCTGCTCTCAGAAAGCATGAACACCATGCTGGAAAGAGGCTCAAATTCAAGGGTAAATATCCTAATATGTAGTTCTTGGCAGATGTTTGATTGCTAAAGCCCACAATTATTTTAATTGAGCGTCAACTTCTTTCTACATGTTTAACCAGAAGACATTCCCACAACATGTGGTACTGTCGTGTGTTTTTAAAATAATGTAAAGAAAACTAGATAGTGACCCTAAATAAAAATGACCATCTCGCTACCTCTGCAAGTTTCCATGGACAACTTGTACCCTGCCATTCCATGCCCTACCAAATTTGTGGAGACTCCTAAATCCTGCAGTTCATTTGTAGCCCAAAGGGAGCATGTAGCTGATCACAATCTGCCATCCTACCAGGTTCTACTCAGGCCTTGTCTACTTTGTCGACAAAAGTCAGCTTTCATCAACAAAACAGTGGAGGTGTACACACTGAAATACTCATCCGACCACATAACTCCCTGCTACACCGACAAAATAAAACCACCTTGATGAGAGGCACAGATCTTTTGACAATGTAGTTTGAGCGAAACAGCAACAGTGTAGACACTGTGCTTGTTTATGTCTCCCTAATTGTCCTTCAGATGGTGTCCAACAATGCCCATCATGACCTCTCTGGTCAGCAGCTTGAACTCTGCTGCCCTGGATGCACTTCTCCCCCATTTAAAGGCCCGCGCATTTTTGAAATTCCTCTTTCCATTGGCTCAGCCTGGACTGTTCGCACATCTGCCCAGCTGATCCTGCTGGCTTTCCACTCTGCTGAGTCTGTGGGGAGAGGAGGTTGTGCAGTTGCAGCTTTGCTCAAGCTGTAGGAACTTTAATATCTATGGGCAGATTGCTCGTGGCATGTAGGAGAAGGGACATGAGAGGGACATGCAGCAGTGCCATGCCAAGATCAAGGAGCTGAGGTGGGCATACCAGAAGGCAAGGGACATCAACCATCCTGGGCAGTGGCCCCACCGCCACCACTAGAAGCCCCATGGATACTTCAGGGGACTGAAGGCAGTGACCAGTGGAGTCAACCCTAAGGACAAAATGGTAGATGAGGAAGTGGAGGAGGATGTGGGACATGTGACAGGGTCATCTGATGGTGTAGCAAGCCAGTGCCTATTTTTGACTCTGGAGGGGTCTAGCCAATCCCAGCATTCTAGCTCTGGCACACACGAAGCAGGAGAGGCAAGCTCTGGTAAGCATGCATTTTGCTTTGATACTGCATAGTGATAGGAGACGGAGGTCTCATTTACTTTGCCGCTTTGGTCCCTCTTCTACCATATAACACACAGGCACGCAGCATACAGACCTGGTCTAAAGCCACACACATGTGGGAGATGCATCCTTGCATCCTGGGTTACCCTCAAGAGTGAGAAACCTGGTTTGATTACCCTAGCCTGTAGAAAAGGGTGCCAATATTCAGAATACTCTCCCTAGGTGCATGTAGTGAGCCTCTTTGCCAACCACTCAGACCCTTTGTCCCTTCTTGCCCATTCCCGCTTCCCTACCCTCCCTCCACCCCTGCCAAACTCACCATATTTGGAACTCTTGCTGACCTGTGTTCTAGCCAAGGGACAATGAGAAAGAGGTGTATGTGACATTTGTGATTCATGGCTTTGAGTGTACTCAATACTGTCTCTGTTCATTGTTTCTTTGGCTTCTGCAAATGTGCCCTTGAGGACCAACTCCTATATACTGGCGGAGTGCCTCCATCAGACAAGGAAGCAAACCAGAGGAGTAAGGAAGATATGTTTAGAGAAGTGCTGCAAGGAGACTGGGCAGGAGCAGATGATAAAGCTACTGGAGGGTCAGACAGAGATGCTCAAATCCCTCATAGCGCTGCAGTCTGAGCACATCCGTGCATGAGTCCCCCTGTAACCAAAACATAACGCTGTTCCATGCCCTCCTCAAACTCCCCCAACACCTTCCTCGCATGTTCCCGTTCTGTCGCTGTACCCCTTGCACTCTACACCTAGAGACTGGTTTCATGATGAAATCTGGAGTTACACAGAGCTGTGAGAGCCTTAACGGCGAGTCTGTTTGTCATTGCCATGTCCCCTGTTTTGCAAAAAAAAAAAAAAAGTATGTTTGTCCTTTAAATAAAAATGTATCTTTATTTGTTTAGTGCACACCGTAGTTACTGATAAAATCCAAACAAGTGGCTATAGGCAGGAACATTTGCTCACTACAATTAAAACTCGGGAAGCAAGCATTACAGGGTTCATTCAAGGTGGCAAGTAAATATTGCCTGGCTGAATGCATCATATAAAGACACCTTATTGGGAATCATTGTCAAAATGCTCCTTCAAAGCCTCCCTGATTCAAATAGCCCCACCGCTGAGCCCCTCTAATTGCCCTGGTATCTGACTGTTCCAAAACAGCAGCCAGCCAATGCACCTCAGTGCTCCACCGCTGGGGAAACTTTTCCCCCTTTGCTTCACAAATGTTATACAGAGCACAGCAAACTGCTATGACCATCATAATATTTTTTTCATTGAGGTCTGATCTGCCAAAAAGGCAGCGCCAGCAAACTTTTAATCAGCCAAAGGCACATTCAACAGTCATTTAGCACCTGCTGCTCCTGTTGTTGAAGCACTCCTTGCTGCTGTATAGGTTCCTGGTGTAAGGCTTCATGAACTATGGGAGCACGGGATAGGCAGGGTCTCCCAGGATCACTATGGGCATTTGCACATCCCCCACTGGAATCTTCTGGTCTGAAAAAAAGTCCCAGCATGCAGCTTTCTATACCGTCCACTGTTCCTAAAGATATGTGCATCATGAACTTTCCCTGACCAACCTGCATTGATGTCAGTGAAACGGCTTCAGTGAAATGATCCACCAGTGCCTGCAAGACCATGGAGAAGTAGCCCTTTCGGTTGATGTATTCCATCGCAAGATGGTCTGGGGCCAAAATTGGGATAGGTATGCCATTTATCACCCTGCTGCAGTTAGGGAATCCCATTGCCGTAAAGCCATCAATTATTTCCTGCACATTACCCAGAGTCACAGTCCGTAACAGGAGGCGATTAATGGCCCTGCACACTTGCATCACTGCAACCCCCACAGTGGACTTTGCAACTCCAAACTGATTTGCGACTGACTGGCAGCAGTCTGGATTTGCCAGCTTACACACTGCGATCACCACTTGCTTTTCCACAGTGAGGGCAGCTCTCATTCTTGTGTCCTTGAACTGCAGGGCAGGGGCGAGCTCCGCACACAGGTCCCGGAAGGTGGCTTTGTACATCCGAAAGTTCTGCAGCCACTGCTTGTTGTCCCATACATGCATCATGATGCAATCCCATCACTCAGTGCCTGTTTCCTGAACCCATTACCCACGGGCCACCCTGTTTGCGGCTGCTCCATGAATGCCAGCAGCAATCTTGAATTATTTCTGTTATACACAGCAGAGCAGGTACCACAGATTCACTTTCTGTTTCCCAGCTCATGAAATACCGCAAGACCAGCCGTGTTGTGTTCATAACACTAATTACCAGACTGGTCAGCAGTTCAGGATCCATGCTTTCAAGCAGAGATGGCAGGTGCACAGTTTACAGGGGCTGTTCAAAAACAGTGCAAAACGAAGTCAGAAGCCCATGGAATGATGGGACAGAAAGAACTGCATCATGGTACCACGATGTACTGTGATCTGTTCCCAGATCTCCCAGCAGCAGAGGGTGGCAAGTTGCACAGTAGGATAACTATCCACGATGTAATGCTCTCTCTGTCAATGCAAGAGCACCGACTGTGGACGCACTTCACCGACACAAGGAGCATTGTGTGGACATGCACAACCGATGTAATTAACACCACATATGATTGTTGAAGTAACTTAAGTTGACTTAACTCTGTAGTGTAGTCAAGGTCTTAGGCTTTGTCTACACTGCCAATTGAATGACAAAACTTTTGTCATTCAAAGGTGCTTTAAAAAGCCACCCCTGAAAGACAAAGGTTTTGTCGCGGTAAGTGGCAGTGTAAATGCCTTATTGTCAGCAGGAGTGCTCTCCTGTCAACAACGCAAGCCCCGCTCGTAGGGGGTGGAAGTATTTTGTCAGCAAAAGTGCCGACAAACAGCATTTACACTGCCTGACTTTTAGCGACATGGCCGTGTCATTAAAAGCTGTGTAGTGTAGATAAAGCCTCAGTGTGGTATGCAGCTGATGACTGCCTGACAATTAAGTAGTGTAGCTGTAGCCGTATCAGTCCCTGGATATTAGACAGACAAGGTGGATGAAGTAATGCCTTTTATTGGACCAACTTCTGTTGGTGAGAGAATGTCCTCTGACGGCAGAGGTGGTAATGGGCCACTTTACCTTTAATGGTCCCTTAGAATATGTACTAACTACTTACGTTAAACAATCTGTTCCACTTTACATTTAGCTGTGATGCTGGAGTACCTTTTCCAGACCTGAGGGTAAGAGCTCTGTGTGGCTCAAAAGCTTGTCTCTCACTAACAGAAGTTGGTCCAATAGACTATACTACTTCACCCACCTTGTTCTTGACAATTAAGTGAATGTCTGGCTGGGAGTTAGTGTTACTGACTTCAGCCAAATCAAATTTCTGTTGTCTGTCATAAGCTGAAATTCTGTCATGATTCCTGTTCAGCACCACTTTCAGGTCGGACACGTTCTAATGCCAATACAATGCACAATGCTATAAGATGCTCAGATACCCTAGTGATAAGTGTGGTATTAAAAAGGTACATAGATGGAGACTTTTATGGCAGGGAGATGAAAGTAGTATCTGTATGAAGACAAGCCCAACAAAGACCCACATTATCCAACTGTAATTATATTGTATGTATAATTATATATTTTGACTGACTATACTATAGATTATAAGTGATGCATTTTAATTTTCCTAAAGGCCTAACAAAGTGCTAAGGCTATAATTAACATGACTAGGCTATTTAGTTGGTTGTTTCTTTTCTAAAAATGTACCCATTACAAAACTTCTGGGAGCATGTAGAAAATACCAACCAAAAACCAAACCAACAAATGGCATAACATGAACTCTCCTCATTATTCTCTCTCCCCAATTCATCACTAACACAAAGGGCAGAGTAAATACATAAGCCTTCCATTGCTCCCTGAATAGCAACAGACCCTAGCTCTATGGAACCAATAAAGGAAACAAATTCCAGAGCCAAAGGCCCTCCACTGAGAATGCATTTCAGCACTGCCACTAGTCCCTCAGACCTCAACCCTGAGCCTGTTAGCAGGAGCACCTCATCTGACATATATTGTCAGGATGATACATAAGGAAAGAGGCAATCTCTGAATAGCCAGCACCCAAGGGATTTATAGATATAAAATGAGAGCCCATGTAATCTATGGAGCTAATAAATTCCCTACAGGTAGCACTACAAAGCAAGCAAACAGCTGCAATCTGCTGTAACTAAAGCTTCCAAGGGGTCTTTGTGAGTAGCCCTATATAGAGTTCATTTTAGTAATCTAATTTGGAGAGCACAGAGTAGGCATTCACATACTGCATCAATGGGGAGGTAACCTAGATAAAGGGAGAAGTTGACTAAATAAATAACTACTGCAAGGCCTAAATAAGAGTAAAAGTTGTACCTCCTTAGTCAAATGCAGCTAGTAAAAGGTATTTATAGACACCACTGCCACCCAAGAATGCTAGAGAAGATAGAGATCCAGGAGGATTTCCCAGATTACAACTCTCTTTAACAAAGGATAGGCACAACTCCTCAATAGGTAGTTAAGTCAGAATGAGAATATCAGCATCTCTGATGATTGCTACTGCTGGAGAAGAAACTGGGCCAACCTGCCTCAGGCACCCAGATAGGTGAGACAAAGGGGAGGGATAGAAACTGGGAGAGAGAGGAATGTTACAAACAGGATGTTGCAAGTCCTCTCTATATTCCTTTACTCATTCCAGATGGCCTGTTGGGCTTTTTACAAACTGATGCCAGCACAACTTCCTCTATGAGGAGAAGATCCAACTCTTATTCTCCCTGCTCTACAGCAGCATATTTGGCCTCAGAGGACCAACCAGAACATCAGTATTTGGACCACATGACACCTACAAACACGGGGGTTGCTGATGCTTCTCAAGCCAGAATGCAGCTATGCTTCTGAACATAGCTATCCTATCTGCCCCTACTTTCAGTTTCTCTAGGGCAGGGGTTCTCAAACTTTTTTGATGGGACCCCTTCTGAAAATATTTCAGGCTGTGATGACCCCCACCCTTCAAAAATTCCATGCCATGCTACCCTTACTTCTGTGTAGCTGCTGGTGTCAGTGTTGCTTTCAGAGCTCTCTGGCCACCCAGCTCTGAAGGCAGTGCCACCATCAGCAGCAACACAAAAGTAAGGGTGGCAATACCATACCATCTCACGACCCCTCTCCCCCACCACAATAGCCTTGCAACCCCCTTCTGGGTCAGAACCCCCACTTTGAGAAACACTGCTCTAGAGACAGGTTTAAGTCATCACACAGAGCAGATTAACAGGAAAGTTTGTATTAATAATTTAACAGGAAGCTACACCCAGACAGGTCCATGGGCTAACTGGTCATATGCTCACCTCCAGCTAGCTACTCCCAGATGATTCAAAACAGGAAATATGAGCAGAAAACTAAACAGTAAACAGAAATTAGCCAAAACAGGCCATTGCATGTGAGCTATGAACATACACTGCATTTCCATATATAATACTACCCACCTTGGGGGTGGGTGTGTGTGTGTGTGTGTGTGTGTGTGTGTGTGTGTGTGTGTGTGTGTGTGTGTGTGTGTGTGTGTGTGTGTGTGTACACACACACACCGACTGCTGTGAATTCTGATTTTTTGCTAGGAATATGACACTAGTAAGTATGACAGTTTGAGAGGTCATGACTAGTATAAATTACTCAGCACTTGTGCTTTTGCAAACTTCCAATGACAGTTACAGCTGCAGATGTCTAAAATATAAAGACACTTATAGCAATCTGCATCTGAAGCCAAGGACTGAAATACTATCACAATGTTCTTAGTCAGTTATTAGCTTCTACAGGAACTGCAGTGTTTCAATCCAGATCGTTGCCTAGCAGTTGTATTCTGTTTTCTTTGCTCACTGTGTTGTTCATACTATGTGGTTCTTATGCTAAATGGAACATTTCTTTGATATTGCCCTCCTCCCCCAGCTTTTTTTTTTTCTTCTACTGATGTTTATTTCAGGAAAATTAAACTAAAACAGAATAACACTGCATGGGCGCTAGCTCTCAATCACAATGTACCCTATAGAGCCTTTAAAGCTCTTTACCAGTTTACTGTGCTACCTGAATAATCAGCTCTGTAATTACTCTCTGGGGTGGAACTAATTTAGGGGTCTGTACTGATGCCCAGGGGGTTAGGTGTGTATTTTCACATGCATCACGACTAGTCTGATAGATTCTATTGTAAGTGAAATGTCTGTTCTGTATTTAGAAAGCAGGAGGTGTTGGGTGTGGTTCTTTACCCACTATGAAAATCTTTATATTTAACATGAAGATTTAATGCCTAGAGCTTTGCACATCTATATTTACGTTATGGAGTATATCCCTTCACTGTGCTGGAGAGCAAGGAGGGGAGAAGGTGTAGGAGGGTGTTGTATATGAAGTAAGTGGTGGGAGGCAGAGGGAATCTGACATGGTGTACAAGACTTCTCAGACAGCTACACTTCTGTAATGCACCAAGGACCATACCACAGTCAGTAGGAGAGTCTTTTGAAGATAAAAGGGTGTGGCTAGGATGCAAACATAGCAGAAAATTCGTCAAACAACCAGGGGTGCTGGAACAATTTATATAGGGGGGTGACAAAAGCCATTGAACCAAACTGTAAACCTGGTATATATGGAAACCAGGGGGTGCAGCCTTTGCAAACAACTTACATGGTTCCTGCTAAGAGAAGCAGCAACACATGCCGAACAAGCCAGTTTGGTAGTCCATAGTAAACAATCCTGCCTTACTATGGCAAAATACCTCTTGTGCTTAATGTGGCAAGCAACGTGAAAATATCACGTTGTCCTGCTGTCTGCCTCCAATAAGGGTACTATTTTATTTTTAAAAATTACTTTTTCAGTATTAAAATTTGCTGCATTAAAACTGCAAGTTGAGTTGCTAGACATATACTTTAGTTGAGATTTTTATAGCCATCTAGGGCAGTATTTCCCAAAGAATGGGACTGCAAAGGAGTAGTTCAGGGGGCATCGAAAATGTATAAATTAAGATGAGTAGGCCTTTTACATCACATGTTCAGGGTTACTAGGTGGGGGGAGGTGGAGAATTGCTTTCATTTTATCATAGTGGGGGCTCAACTTTCAAAAGACTTACAAGTCCTGGTCTAGAAAAGCCATTAATTTTACTGGTAGATATATGTCTAAATCCCCTAGCTTGCTTTGAAAATCTGGACTGTACAATATACAGTCTAACTTTAAATGAATAAAGCTGTGGGCTTCCACAACCTCTTAGGTGACTATTCCAATCCAATAGAACCTCATCACCAAAAGATTGTTGTTGATATTAAGCATACATTTTCCTTTGCAAAATTTCATTCCATTACTGCTCATGAAAACCCCTGAACCACCTTAAATATTTCTTCCCTCCCTTTCAATACTTGTAGGCAGTTCTATATTCCCCATATCCCTACTTAGGCCTAATTTAGCAATTAGCCAAGCTATAGCTATTTACTTCTTTTAATCTTGCCTCATACATTAATACAATCATGCCCTTAATAATTTTAATTGCTCTTCTCTGAATTCCCTCCAATTTGTTTTAATCTTTCTGGTTCCTGGGTTCACAGAAATGTAATCAGTATTCTAGGTGTGGTCTCACCAGTGCAGTATACAAAGGCACTAACATTAGCCTGGTTTATGATATGTTGCCTTTTTTTTATTGTTTTTTTTTTTTGCCACTATATTGCATTGCAAACTGATATCTTCATTACCCTCCATTGTCTCCCATAGGTCTTTTTTTTTGGTATCACTACTATGTATCTATCCCCATCCCTTCTGTGGCTTACAGATAGCACATTGGGTTATTACCTGGGTCGCCCCTATTCCCTTGTTCAAATGCAACTTGAAAAGTACTGATTCTATTCCCACTGAAGCTAATGGAAGCAGGATTAGTCTTGTATCTGCTCCTGTCTCTCTTCTGTTTCCTCTCCTCGGCCCTAGCCCCATGTCCGTCTCAGATTCTCAAAGGGGATCAACCTGCCACCCTAATCCTACCCTTCTCAATGCCCTCAAAAGAAAGTACTTCTTTCACACCTTGAGTGAGGAAAGAATATGTTGTTCCCTGCCCACTCTACCTCCCGCAACGGCTGGACAATCTACATGGAGCCATTGTGGCCTCTATTCTACTTCTGATCCACCCAACAGTTTGACACAATCCCCTGCTTCTTCTTGGTGTGAGAAAATGAACAGGGTGAGATTGGCAGGAGGTTCTGGGTGTTCACAAGAGAGCTGACCATCTCTTTCTTTCCTAGCACTGCATTCTTCAGAAGTCCCAGGTTAGCTGCCCATTTCTGATGGAGCAAACAAATCAGGCTAGCCATTGTCCTAAGGGCTAACAAGCATTTCTGAATTCTGAGGATCCAAGTTTGCCATTTTTAGGGATTTATCCTGTGGAACAAATTCCACTGTATCATAGCATTACTTCATGATGGTTACCTCATCTTGGATGATTCTCTATCCACAATAAATTCAGAATTTGTAAATGTCCTTCAAGTGCATCTTCTAAGATATGGGACAGACCTGCACAATTCAGAACAGGTAGTAGCCTATCAACACAATAGACAATATCCAGAAAGAGAATGTGTAAATGCCAATGTTTCTACATCTATCAGAGATGCCAACCCTCCCTAATTTTTAGTAATCCTCTCAATTTTTTTTTACGTTATTATAAAATTACTAACAGGATTAAATCTACTAATTTTGTAAGCACACACATATTTTATATATATAATATGTGTATTGGTCACTCGTCACCACTCGGGTCCAATGAACTCAGCAAACAGCGCTGCAACTGCAAGGTTGTTCTTCTCTGCCACCCCTGTGGCATATGTACAGACTGTATAGTGAGGGTCTGATGGGAGGCAAGCTGTGGCAAATGGGTTGGGATACTGCTTGATTCAACATCCAAGCCACAGGCTGCTCTCTAACTGCCCCATGTAGACCCTGCTGGACTATGTTAACATGCTCTAGGTAGCTAGAGCATGCCAGCAAGAGGAGAAGCTGGGGCACAGGAGGAGGAAAGAGGGAACATGATAGGGAGAACAGGAGGAGAATCAACCCAGGAAGGAGGTCCAAGCCTGTGACTGGTCAAGGTAATTATGAGCTCTAGGCATCATAAGAAAGCAGCTTTCCTAGGGCTCTCCCTTTCTCCCTGATTCGAGTGGGTGTCAGGTGCACAACAGGGGGCAACTGGGAGGGTGCCAAGGCCCCACTTGGCCATAGACAGGGATGTGGGGAAGTCCTGGTTTCTGTGGGAAGAGGGGAGGGGTGGGAGAGGTCCAAGCAGCTTCCCTAATTCCCTCCCTACTTTTTTCATAAATATCCCTAAGTCTCAGAACAAGGCCGGCATTGCAGCATCCACTTGAAATTACAATAGAGCCTCACTTTTTAAAGTGTAGCTAATTCTATGAAAGGTGCCAGATTGATAGCCCCAGAAACTGCAGGGGCAAGTAGTATGGATAGCAGCAGTGCAAACTTCCCCATGTTGCCCCACTAACATACTCCAATCAGAATGTGAAAAGACCACTTCTAGGGCTAAGAAGAGAGTTTACTTTCTATGCTCTTTCAAATCCAGCCTCTTGCACAGACTGCTAACCAAGCTGACAGTCAGCACCTCACCAGCCCCCTGAGCCATCCAGTCCCCTCACTGCATACAGGCTTGCTTGAGTGCAATCCTGGATTCACATAGTGGCTAAACACACTGATAGTCACTATGCAAAACTCCAGGGGAACAGTCCAACACGATTAGGGTGATCATATGTCCCATTTTGGCTGGGACAGTCCCTTTTTAAGGCCTGTCCCGGCCGTCCTGACTTTTTTGGCAAAACTGGCATTTGTCCCATTTGTTCTTGCCAACTGATGTTCAGTTGGCAAGAGCAAACGACAAATACACAAGCGGGCGGCAGGAGCTCTTGGGCCTGGGTCCCGCATGTGGGGGAGAGGGAGGCCTCGGGCTGGCCCTGTGAATGCAGGAGGCGGGGGGGGGGCGTTGGGCCAGCCCTGTGCAGTGTCCTGTTTTCCCTTTGGGAAAATATGGTCCCCCTAAACACAATGCTCAGCTCCTACATTTCTGTTGCCTCTGTAGCTCTCAAAGCACTTTACACAGGTGGAAAAATCATTTTTCAGTAGGGGGAAACTGAGGCAAAGAAGTGCAATGACTGGCTTAGGATGGAGCATAGCCTTGCCAGACCTCTCTCGTCCTTACCTCGGGTGACCAGATGTCCTGATTTTATAGGGACAGTCCTGATATTTGGGGCTTTTTCTTATATAGGCTCCTATTACCCCTCACTTTCTGTCTCAGTTTTTCACACTTGCTGTCTGGTCACCCTACCTTTAACACACAGTGGCGCTAGAACAATTTGTATACTGGGGGTGCTGAGAGCCATTGAATCAAACTGTAAACCCTGTATATGATGGTCACCACTTCAAGCGGGGGGGGGGGGTGCTGCAGCCTCCGCTCCCCTAGTTCTAGCACCTCTGCAGTGCTACCACAGGTCGGCTCCTGTATGCCAGCGAGGGAGGCCGCACACGCGGCTCCACGGGGCGCCCATTAGCCCCCTGTCGGGCTGCGGCTGCAGGGGGAAGGCTCAGGGCAGCTGTAGCGAAACTTACGCACCCTCCGCCCACAGCAAAGCAACTCTTCTCGCCTTGCGCTCTCAGCCTAGCTTGAGCCAGGCGAAGCCCCGCCCCCCACGCGGCAGTCCGCCGCTCTAAGTGGCTGGCTGGGCGGCGACCCCTTCCCTATTGGGGCTCTTGGCAGAGGACACGAGACAGCTGGGTCGGCTGCGCCTGGGCGCTGGGCTGGGCGCTCGCCGAGGCTCGTTGCTGTGGGGACTCGCCTGTCATGGAGGAGCTGGATGGGGCGCGGGGCGCGGCGGAGGCTTCCCGGTGAAGGCGGCTCCGGGGAGAGGGAGCCGGCGGGGCGCCCGCGCCTGGGGAAGGTAGCTCGGAGCCTGTTCTGGGCGGGCGGGGGTGCGGGGTCCCCGGGCCCCAGCCGACAAGGAGGCAGGTCAGGGGGGCTGGGAAGGGGCGACGTGGGGGGCGACGTGGGGCCGGGGCTGCCTCCCCCGGGCGGGTACGGAACCAAGGTCGGTCTCGTTCCCCTTGCCTGGTCCCAGCTGTGCCCTCGCGGGCGGAGAGCCGGGTGCATCGGCTCGGTCCGGGGGCTGCTTGGCGGAGGAGCCAGGCCAGAGAGAGAGGTCGGCGGCTCCCTGCCCGGGCTGGGTCCGGTAGAAGTTGGTGGAGCTGCCGCGGCTCCTTATACAGCCGGCGCAGCGGGGGGGTTTCCTGCAACCCGTGTGAACGAGGCAGGGGGAGGATCGGCACTCACTCCCGCCAGCCTCCCGGGAGGGGGCGCTCCCAAAAGCCCGGGGAAGCCCCGAAGGTGGCACTTCCTTGCCTCTCGGGAGAATTGGTGGCGCGTACAGCACAAGCGGTGGGCGGCCAGTTTGAGCAAAGGCGTAGGAAAGTGTCGTTGCATTTAGTGCGGTGGTTTTCATTTGCGGATTACTAAAAAAAATAGAATGGAGGCGTGGGCTCGTGTGGGAATCTTACAGTCTGGAGACCCCCAGGGGTCTGCGGACCACAGATTGGAAATCACTGTTCGACCTCCTTTCTCGACCCCCTTAGTCATTTTCCACGGACACCCCCCCAGGGTTGAAACCCACTGATTTAGTGTATTAAAGAGGCACAAAAAACCCCAACGTTCAATTTTCTTTTCTCTTGCAGATTGCTGAGCACAGTCTGTGCTCTGAATTGTTAGAACCTAATTCAGTTCATCAGAGTCTTCATGTTTGTTCACAGAGATAACACAGATCTAAGAAAAGGGTGTGGGTCTTCTGTTTGGACTCTGTAGTTCCAGTAGTCCCATTATCTGTGACACTGAAGGATAAAAGTGGCACAGATTAAATGGATCTAAAGACAGCAGTGTTCAATGCAGCTCGTGATGGCAAACTGCGGCTCCTTTCAAAGTTACTGGCAAACAAAACCAAAGAAGAGGTGGCCTTGCTGATGTCTGAAAAAACTAGTGGTGCTACACCACTTTTGATGGCAGCCCGTTATGGACACCTTGATATGGTGGAATACTTGCTGGAGCATTGCTGTGCTTCTATAGAAGTTGGTGGCTCTGTGAATTTTGATGGTGAGACCATTGAGGGGGCTCCTCCATTATGGGCAGCTTCTGCTGCTGGTCATTTGAAGGTAGTCCAATGTCTGTTAGATCATGGCGCATCTGTCAACAACACAACACTGACAAATTCAACCCCGCTTAGGGCAGCCTGTTTTGATGGGCACCTGGAAATAGTAAAGTACCTTGTGGAGCATAAAGCTGATTTGGAAGTATCAAACCGACATGGGCACACATGCCTGATGATCTCATGTTACAAAGGACACAAAGAAATTGCTCAGTATTTGCTTGAAAAAGGCGCTGATGTTAATAGAAAAAGTGTTAAAGGTAAGATCAATATCCTACTTTTCTTGTAGTCTCAGGAACTTTGCTATCTAGTTGTTACCCCCTTTTTTTTTTTGTAGGAGACCACCATCCAAAAATGTTCATCTGACTTGATAATGTAAATTGTTCAAAGTGCTATCAATAAGTTTAAATGATAGTGTTATGTTTATAGTTGTATGTAGTTATGTAAGTTTTTCAGTTTGGTCATCCAGTGTACCTGCTGGTTCATTACTTAAAAAAAAACAGTTACTAAAATTCATTCTAAATCAACAAGTTTTAATTTATAAACCCCAGTTCTTAAAAGATTTTGCTACATAGATTCATACTCCTAGTTAAAGTGTGTATGTAAAAAAACTGATTGGCTTTTTGCTGAAAATGTAGTGGGTCATGTGATTATCTATTTTAAAAAGTTAACTTATATTGTGCAAAATTTGTTCATTGGCGAAACAAATATATCGTGCATTGAATACAATTCACTGGCCTGCACTGTTAAGATCAGAAAAGGGAAATGGAGGAAGTCTTTTCTGTATTTTAAAATTTCTACCCCTGATTCTTGAATTCTTCAATTGATCTATTAGCTACAGTAACTAAAAAATGGAAATTAGGGTAAAAAACGACCAATGTGAATGCCAAAAAAGAGTTTCAGTAAACAGTGGTGCTGTTATCACAACAGATGTCTTTTTGCTTCTGTTTACAATGGTCCTGGCACTATTGTTCAAAGTGAAGACTTCTGCCTTTTTGCTATGATCATAGTTGCATGGATCTCTTGTTCTAACTGTGGGCATGTTGCTGCTTTTTAATTGCATCACCAGCACACGTACTAATGTTGTATTGACTCACAAGGTGTATTGGTTAGTGCAGACTACCACACATTTGTAATCCTGGAAAGATGGTCTGTGTTTGGACAGTTGATTTCTGATATATGTCAAGGGATATTTCCCCTTAAAGCCTGTATATGACCTAGTACTTCTAATTCCTGTTTCCGGCTAATTTTATTGTTAACAGTTTCCCAAACATGAAATATAATTTGACAAGCGACCTTTCTAGTATATAGTTCAATGTCTGATATCTTTAGTACTTGTTTAAATTAAGACTTGTTAGCAGAAAAAAAGATGAACACCTAAAATGACACTTTCATTGGCTGAAACAGGTGGGTGAGGTAATATCTTTTATTGAACCAACTTCTGTTCGTGAAGGAGACAAGTTTTCGAGCTTCCCAGAGCTCTTCTTCAGATCTGAAGAAGGTATCTAGAGTGTCACAGCTAAATATATAAGGTGGGACAGATTGTTAAGCATAATGGCTTAACACATGTTGCAAGAAACCACTTCAAATGAAGTGGGAATGAACACCTCTGCTTGTCTGTTCTGCCAACAGAAGTTTATCCACTAAAAGATATTATCTCGCTACCTTGTCTCTCATATCTTGGGACCAATATGGATACAACAGCACTACAAATGTTCATTGACTTAGACATGCTGTACAAGTGAAAATATGTGGGGAATAATATAAAGAAAGCTAAATGCTAATTGGTGGTATAAATATGAGATACACAGTGGGCAGAATGTAATAACTTACTTCTGCTTGTAAGAAGAATAACTTCCAAGCCATAAAGCCACTCATGAGTCACCGTGGACTTGTGTATTGTTCCAACTATACGCAGCTGTGGTAAGCACCCCCCAGTATAAAGGCCTGATGTATCA
Source organism: Chelydra serpentina (assembly GCA_037349315.1). Taxonomy (NCBI): domain Eukaryota; kingdom Metazoa; phylum Chordata; order Testudines; family Chelydridae; genus Chelydra; species Chelydra serpentina. The sequence continues at coordinate 40,739,302 of JBAIAC010000042.1, forward strand.
TAAAAGCACTTATTTAGGCCACCCTTTTTTCTCTCTCTGCCAGTGAACTGTTAATGGTCTCAAACTTACTGATCCTTAATATCTTTTTTTACCAGTAAGCAGACATTATTTGTTCTTTGCTCTATTTAAACCACCATCATATAGACACCTACCTATAAGCATTTTTTATCTCTTTGGTCTCAGCTCCTCTATTTTCATTTCTTCTCTTCTTCACTTTATTCAATTTCTGCATGACTCACAACAGCACAAGTCTCACCCATTCAGCAACACCTACGAGAGACAATATTTTGTGAACAGCAGAAGCACACTGCTGGCAAAGGCACTTGGTATCAGAGCTACACACCTCTCTATTATGCAAGGCATTCACTTTTCCTATAGTATTGTCTTACAACCATAATCTAAAGATGAGAGCTTTTAAGGTAAGATTTTTAAAGTGCTACAGCATAGCTGATCCTTGTGTTATGAAAAAAGTGAGTGTCAGATTGGATTTGTTATAGCCCAGTAAAGGCTATTACATTTTTTTTTTAAAGTGTGTGTATACATATATAGTGTATTTTTACGTAGTATGCCTGCCTTTTCTTGCTCTTTGAAAATAGACTCTAGGCATTGCTGTTGACAGATGGAGACTCCTCTCTCAGCTGTCTACACTGTTCAATATGTCTGTTGTTGAAATAGTATTACATTAACATGCATTAGGGAACTTTTAGTGTGCAACAAAAGGGTCTACGTGGGCCAGTTTTTGACCAAACTGTTGGTGAGCTTTAGAATTCACACCCCTCTAGTTCTCAATGCCATGCTGTGTAGATAAGTCCACAGAGTTTTCTTGCTTCCTGAAATTCCTTATTCTGAGTAGGGCTGGGGGAAGAGAGAATCTGGCCAGGCACATCTTCAGTTCCTTCTCCTCCTATTATATACAAAAGGATCTGCTTGATGGTGAGTAGAGAGGCCTCATAGTAGGAGGGAGGGAAAGAAAAGTCCAGGTTGCTGATTATTATTGACAAAGAAACCAGTTACTATAGATGTTTCTGTTGCTGCTCTTACAACTACTATGTTCTTTGGATATGTTAATGTTTACTTGTCTCTGCTCACAGGAGGGAGCTGTTTAAGGGAGTGTACCTACGAGGGCCTTGTCTATGGGGGGAGATCGATCTCAGGGCTTGTCTTCACTACCTGCCGGATCGGCGGGTAGCAATCGATCTTTCAGGGATCGATTTTTCGCATCTCGTTTAGACGCGATTAATCGATCCCCGAAAGCGCTCCCCGTCGGCTCCGGAAATCCACCTCATCGAAAGGTGGAAGCGGAGTCGACGGGGGAGCGGCAGCGATCGACTCGCCGCCGTCCTCATGGCCAGGTAAGTCGATTACGATACGCCGACTTCAGCTACGTTATTCACGTAGCTGAAGCTGCGTATCGTAGATCGACCCCCTCCCCTAGTGTAGCCCTGGGCTAAGTTATGCAACTTCAGCTACGTGAATAACGTAGCTGGAGTCGACGTACTTAGATCTTCTTACTGTGGGGTCCACCCTATAGGATGTCGATTGGAGACACTCTCCCGTCTACTTCCCTTGTGCTTCTCGTTCAGGTAGAGTACAGGAGTCGACGGGAGAGCGATCGGCGGTCAATGTAGAGGGTCTCTTGACCCATTAAATCGACCGCTGGTGAATCGATCTCAGAGCGTCAATTCTGGCTGTAGTGTAGATGTAGTCTAAGACTGCTAAATGTTATATCTTACTGAAATGGGGTACCTCTAGAAAGCTGCTGTTATAAGGAGCACCAGAAGCTGTCTTTCAAGAGATTTTCTTGAAAACTGGAAGGTGGGGAGGCATAAAGCTCCAAACAATTTAAATATATAAATGTGAGTTATAATGTACCATACATGATTGTCCATTTACCCCTAGGCCCTCACTTCTAGAAAAATGACTAACCACTTGTTAGAGAAGAGTATTTTAGGGCTGGAGAAGATGGGGTGGGTTATGGGGTTGGTTCTTAGAGCTCCAAAAATCAGGATGGCAAATTTCAATGAAAAGATGGATACAGAAGCAGTTAAAAAATGATGGATTTCACTGGAATGCATGAGTAGTCTAGCAGTAGCATTCTGGACTACTGAAGCTTAGAAAGTAGAGTTTTGGGAAGAGCATATGATGAAGTGCAGTAGTAGAGACAGTAAATGATTAAGACCAATGTTCTGTCTAATTTTTGACAGGCTGTGTGTGCAAAAATGTCTTCTATACAAATTGTTGTGCTTCTGTGCAAATTTTTGTTTCGCCGTGTGCACGGGGTTTAGAATCTGTATACACGCGCACAGCTTAGAGGGGACAGTGATTAAGACATGAGGATTTCAGCTGAGTCAAGATCAGGATAAGAGCAAATGATAAAAGGGGCTCATAGGTTACCGAGTGGTAGCTGTGTTAGTCTATCAGCAGAAAGAATGAGGAGTCCTTGTGGCACCTTAGAGACTAGCACATTTATTTGGGCATAAGCTTTCATGGGCTAAAACCCACTTCATCAGATGCATGGAATGGGAAAATATATTAGGGGGGTGTGTGTGTGTGTGTGTGTGTATACACACACACACAGAACATGAAAAGATGGGGGTTGCCATACTAACTCTAACGAGACAAATCAATTAAGGTGGGCTATTATCAGCAGGAGAAAAAAAACTTTTGTAGTGATAATCAGGATGGCCCATTTCAAACAGTTGACAAGAAGGTGTGAGTAACGGGGACAGTTAGCATGGGGAAATAGTTTTTAGTTTATGTAATGACCCATCCACTCCCAGTCTTTATTCAAGCCTAGTTTAATGGTGTCCAGTTTGCAAATTAATTCCAGTTCTGCAGTTTCTTGTTGGAGTCTGTTTTTTGAAGTTTTTTTGTGGAAGAATTTCCACTTTTAAGTCTGTAATTGAGTGTCCAGGGAGGCTGAAGTGTTCTCCGACTGGTTTTTGAATGTTATAATTCTTGACATCTGATTTGTGTCCATTTATTCTTTTGTGTAGAGACTGTCTGGTTTGGCCAATGTACATGGCAGAGGGGCATTTCTGGCACATGATGGCATATATCACATTGGTAGATGTGCAGGTGAATGAGCCCCTGATGATGTGGCTGATGGGATTAGATCCTATGATGGTGTCCCTTGAATAGATATACGGACAGAGTTGATACTGGGCTTTGTTGCAAGGAAAGGTTCCTGGGTTAGTGTTTTTGTTGTGTGGTGTGTGTGGTTGCTGATGAGTGTTTGCTTCAGGTTGCAGGGCTGTCTGTAAGCGAGGACTGGCCTGTCTCCCAAGATCTGTGAGAGTGAGGGATCGTCCTTCAGGATAGGTTGTAAATCCTTGATGATGCACTGGAGAGGTTTTAGTTGGGGGCTGAAGGTGACGGCTAGTGGTGGTGCCTGTTACTTTCTTTGTTGGGTCTGTCCTGTTGTAGGTGACTTCTGGTTACTCTTCTGGCTCTGTCAGTCTGTTTCTTCACTTCAGCAGGTGGGTATTGTAGTTTTAAGAACGCTTGATAGAGATCTTATAGGTGTTTGTCTCTGCTCGAGGGATTGGAGCAAATGCGGTTGAGTGGGCTAGAGGAAAAAGTTTAAAATGCATGACAGTGCTGTACTATGGAAGATGGCCTATAACTCTGAAATTATTATTTGAATATTGAATCATCTTGGTTCAAGGTGTATTCAACTTTCACTTCTTACCACCATTTTTCAGAATCCTCTTCTACAGTTTCCACAGATCCTTATGGAGGGTAGAGGCAAGAGTTCAAATAGTCACACAGGAACTTGTTTAGAAAGCTAAGGGATTATTTTAAAATATTTTATTTAGGTCACACAAAAAGTATAGATGAGGAAAAATGACAAATAGGACTTGAAAAACCTTTTTGCTCACTCAGTATTGTGTATGGATGAGGGAATATCTACAATTTCTGTAGAACTGAAGTTTTAATTTGAAAAACAAAACTTCCAATGTGAACCAATTCAGTACTGTCTTCCTGATGTTGTAAACTGTTCCAGCAGAGCTACTCTTGGCTTTAGCAGCAACAGGTTGAAATTAACAATACTGTGGTAAGTTTCACTAGTGTTACATAGAAGCTTCTGGACCATAGAGGAACTGTCAAGAATCATGTTGCTTGCATTCGGTTACTTGGGTAAGCTGTGAGTAGTAGCACTGGAGTTTTTCGTGGTGAGGACCACAAAATCAGCCCTAAGTGAAGGACAGATCTCTCAAGTGTACTGGATTTCCTGGACTGTTCTGCAATTTTGGATGAATTCAGCTGACTCCTCCCCACTCCACTGGGAAGAGTGGGAGTGTTATGTACACACTAGGCAGCACTCCCTTCCTGGAATCAGAAACAGGATTCAGGAATCTTGATCCAGATATTTTGATATTGAATAGCTGTGTAACCCCCTGGCAAAATGTGTGTGGCATGGCTTTCTAGTAACTGATTAACTACAGGAGTAAACATTTTTTTTGTTGAAGTGGTCTGTGCTGATCTCTGAAGGCTGAGGATTCAAACCCTGTTTATGATCCCTGTGGGTTCTTTTTAAAACACTAATTTATTTAATTCTCTCAGTAAGAAAACCTTCTGTAAAATCTGTTTTTTAATGTAAAAGCCATTATAATTGGTCAATTAAACAACACTCAACAAAACACAAGTGTTATATTTTCGTCACTTGTCATGTTACAGATTGACACGGATAAAGAATGAGGGGTAGAGTAGTGGAAATTCCACCACCCCTTTTCATGGCCAGGATATTGGGGTACAGTTGATGGACCCTGTCTAACAGCCATGAGGCTCTGTATGGTGGTTGGGTTGAGAAGGAAAGAGCTGCTTCTTCCAAAGGATATGAAAGATAGTCTAAGCAGAGTCCAGGAACAGCACTCTTACGTTTCTCAACAGCTGGGATAAGGAGTCTCTTTAACTAAAGCATTGCTCCTGGACCTTAATGACAGCCTTCCTTTCCCTGTCTCCTCTTTTCCTTCACACCCTTAAATCTCTGGCAAATAGGTGTTTGTTTCCCTGCTTCCCTAAGGAGTATAAAAGAAAGGTGTAGTGGGTCTGCCAGTGTGAGAGATTTTTGGGGAAAATCACGTTTTGCAAGCTGCAAATTCTATTATGGCTGTGAATGAGACCTGTAGCATAAGAATGGCCCTACTGGGTCAGACCAAAAGTCCATCTAGCCCAATATCCCATGTTCCAACAGCGGCCAATGCCAGGTGCCCCAGAGGAAATGAGCAGAACAGGTAATCCTCAAGTAATCATCCCCTGTCGCCCATTCCCAGCTTCTGGCAAAATCCACAAGGTATCATTGATGTAAAATCCAATATAGCAACTCTCTAAATTAACAGAGATCTGCAGACCTTGTTCAATTTACTTTCTCCTATGAATATGTATACAGACTTGAATCTTTGGCTAAGTATGAAGATTATATTAAGGCTTTAATTTAGATGGAAACTGAAATGTGTTGAACATTTCCTAAGCTAGGGGGAAAAGCAAAATCGCTGCTTCTAAATACCTGTTAGTTCCAGAAATGATGAACTAGGGTAGAGCCACTCTGGTCTCTCCAAAATCAGCATGTGGTGTATTGTATATTTAAAATAATCAACCTAATAGTAAACATCAAGACGTCTGACAGGTTTGTTTCTCTTCTGGGTTTTCTATCTTGCCTGCTTGCCAAGCTTCATTTTGAAAAACAAGGCTCTGCTTCCTGGGAATAAAGGCCTTGCTCTAAATGTGTTCTGTCTTTTTCCTGGTTGTAATGCAATGCGTCATGTAATACATTTGTGAGGATATTTTGAGCATGAAGGCTATGTGAAACTAAACTGTAGCAGGAAATGCATATTACCCAGCCTAATAAATTAAATGGTGATAGAAGATGCAGTTAAAAGAAGGAAAATGTTTAATTTGCATTGTGGGGCAGGGAGGGGAGGAGGAATGTTGAAACTAAGTGATTCAAATACTTTTATACTTTATTGATGTCTCAACATTTATGAATAATCTTGAAACTACAATTTAGAGAAAGCTGAATCTGTGAACAGGGAGATCTTTGTTCCATAGCATTTATTTTAGTGGTCTGAGAAATTAGATTAAAACAACCATGAAGACTAGTAGCTTGTCTATTTCATTACCCCATTTTTTTTAAAGCTGATTCATGAGGGCACAGCTTTAGTTTTCTTCCTGCAATACCATACTGTAAACATTCTTAATGTTTACTTATGGTGGTTCAGTTGAGTATCTTCCAGATAACGCCATAATCAGTAATGAACGGGGGAACCAATTACTTAGATGGTTGCATTATTTTATTTTTGTATATTTATTTTATAATTATGTATACAAGGCAGTAAGCGTAGGAGGATAAGTACACATCAATAAAACTGAGGTCTAGATCCACAAAGGGACGTTGGCATTGTAACACTTAATTTTTAGGCCAGATCTGCACTAAAAAGATAGGCTGGACTCAGCTGCGTTGCCCAAGGCTATGAAATCCACAACCCCCAACGATGTAGCTAAGATTAGCTAACCCCATCCCCACCCCATGTAAACATTGCTGGGTTGATTGGAATAATTCTTTTGTTAACCTAGCTGCCACCTCTTGGGGAGGTGAATTAACTACAGTGATGGAAGAACCCTTCCCCTCGCTGTAGTAAGTGTTTACACTGAAGTATTACAGTGGCCCAATTGCAGCACTGTAGCTGCACTGGTATAGCAGTTTAAATGTAGATATAGCCATAAATGCCGAGCCACATAATGTAATCCACAGACCCAAGTCAGGTGTTCAGACTCGCTCTACAATTCTGGGAGAGAGTTAAGTGCTTGAGAATGGGCTTCCTGGGAGTCAGGCAGCTGAGCTGGGAGCCACCTAGGATAGCCAATAGAATATGCAGAAGTGAGGCGCTTCGGTGCCTAATTCTGGGCTGCAGGGAGGTACCTCCCTCCATTGGGATTCACAGCTGTGAACCCTCTCCTATATTAGGGGCCTAAGATGGGTCAGTCCTCATGGAAAATGAAGAAGGTGGTGGTTTTTCTCCTTATACGCTATAGCAGAGGTGCCCAAAGTGGCTCGTGAGCCGCATGCGGCTCTTTTACAGTTAGTGTGACTCACGGAGCCCCCGAATGCCTCCCGATTCTCCACCTGGGAGAATGGGGAGACTGGGGGGAGCTCGGGGATTTTGCCCTGAAGTGGGGTGGTGGGGCTATGGGCTTCTGCCAGAGAGTTGGAGGGCACAATTTAAAGGTGCGCTTCCCCCAACAGCCCCCCTCCCTGCAGCTCCCAGGTGTTCGCTCCACATGGACAGGTAACGGCAAAGAGCCTGGAGCTGCAGGAGAGGAAACTGCAAAAGCAGCAGCTTTCCCTGTAGCTCCCAGCTGTTTGCTACTGCCTCTCCCCATGGCCGCAGCACCCAGTTTGTCAGCTCCAGCAGCTGCCTTGCAGGATGGGGGCCTGGTGGCACCATGTGACTGAGCGGGGCCAGAAAACCCTGGAAAAATTGGGGGGGGGGTGTCACGTGTGCCCCCCCCCCCCCCCCCCCGGCGTCACCTCTGGCTTTTGCCCATCAGGGAGGGATTCTTGGGGCATCAACCCCGCAGGGTGTGCCTACTGGGGCTCAGGGCTTCAGCAGGAGTGGGGCTGAAGCCCCAAACCCCAGTAGGCACCTCCTGTGTAGCTGAAGTCCTGACAGGCACGCCCCAGCTCTCGAACTTCTGAAGATTGTCGTATGTGGCTCGAAGCGTCAATAAATTTGCCCACCTCTGCAGAAGCCTGGTGGTTTGGGCATTCACTTGGTATGTGGGAGACCCATGTTTCAGTCCTACTGCTTCAATTAATATTTACTTGTACAATTAGAAGAGTTTCCATAAGAGAGATTGAGACCTGTCCCAAAATATCCCACAGCCCAGTAGTTGGGACACTCTTCCTGAGAGCTGGCTTCAGATTCCTGTTCCATGTCAGCCAGAAGGAGGTATTTGCTCCCACCTCCCAGATGAGTCCCTAACCGCTGGGCTGTTTCGATATAAGAGGAGCACCATTTCCGCCATCTATGGGGTTAGGCACACTCTGAGAACACCTACTAGATTGACCCCCTGCAGGTGAGATACATGGGGGAATGCCTAGAGTGGAATTCCTCTGGAGTTCAGGCATGAACTAGAGTGCCAAGCCACTCGGTGGCATTGGGACCTAGGCAGCTTTATTCACTGGCAAAAGTTTAGGTGCCATGGGACTTAGGCACATCCAGAATTAGGTGGCAGCTGAGAGAGGGTTTGGAGGATCTCAGTGGCACCTCAGTGTTGGATTTAGGTGCCTAAAGTGGCAAAAATCCCTTTGTGGCTCTACCCCTGAGTGTTTATATACATATCAATATGTTTATATAATCAGTCTTTAAAACTAAAGTAAGAAATACATTTACTAGATGACTTATTTCCTTTGTGCTTTTCTTGAAGTTAGTGCAATATAAACACTTAATCTTTAAATCAAGAAGATCAGTAATTTTATTGGGTCCTGAACCTGTGAAGATTTAATCCCGTGCCGAACTTTACACATTTTGAATAATTCTGTTGAACTCAATGTGACTACAAGTGTGTGATGTTAAGCATCTGAACCAAGTATTTTTAGGAGTGGGACCTTGCATGTGAAATGATAAGAATGACTTCCTTTTAATTTTCTGATATTGTTTTACTAATCCAGAATCATGATCAAGCTTTAACTAAATCTACTTAATATATTTACAAAATGTTAATTCAAGTCCAGCCAAATCACTATCTGTGTCACTGCTTCTCTTTTTTTCCCTTCCCTGTCACAGGCAAATTATTTATTTTGGAATGATTTGTCTCTGACAGCGACCTGGATGGCGGGGGAGAAAAATAGTTTAATTATAAATGTGAATCTCCAGATGTACTTCAGTAGCACTGGAGGGTTAAAGAATTAGTTGCCCGAAAATATGTAGCATTTGTGTAGTGCTTTTTCATTTTGTTGGCTATTTTAAAGAGGGGCTCTAATATAATTGTAAAATGTAAATGCCCAAAGCCAACTGAGATTTACTCTCTATTTGGGAGGACTAGGTGAGAGTTGAAATTCACTAGTATCTTAATTTTTTTTATTAGTAAAGAAAGTTGCTGACTTTTTTAGGGTGAAACAGTGGTATTGCACAAATAGGAATACATTTAATGGCTGTTGCCTGTTTTTAAAAAAAACATGATTAACAATTTAATGTACATGCATCCACTTCTCTAACAATTCCCTCACCCACCTTCTCTCTCTCTTATCCTGGGACCAATGTAGCTACAACACTGCATACAATACTATGTCATAAGTAAGTGTAATTTGAAAATGTTTTATGAGAGCTATTCAACTTATGGATGAAACTAATCAGATGGGATCCTGTGAAGTGTGAAGTCAATAGAAATTGAGGGCACTTATCAAGTGGCAATTGAGAGCCCTCAGCATCTTCCAGCATTAGGCCCATAGTTTTTGCCTAAATTGTATGACTATACTTCAGACGAATGTGTTTAAGAAGTGGACAACAAGAAATCTAATTTCCTCTTGCTCCACTGACCCGGAACAGAATCAGTAGCTGTCTTTTTAAACTAATCTCATGACAGATCTATACTAAAGAACTGCATAGCTCGGGGGGGGGGGGGGGAGTGAAAAATCCACATCTTCTGGTGATGTAGTTATAGCGACTTAACCCCACATGTAACAGTGCTATGTTGACGGGAGAGCTTCTCCCGTCAACATAGTTACTGCCTCTCAGGGAGGTGGATTAAGAATGCCAGGGGAGAAGCTCTCTGGTTGGCATAGGAGGGTCTTCACTAAAGCGCTGCAGCGTCATAGCTGCACCAGTGTAGCTGAGCCTCAGTAGTGCTGTACAGGAAGATAAGCCCTTCATTGCATGACTTTTGAATTCACAAAATTTCACTCTCCTCTTCCTCCTCCCCCCCCCCTACCCCCCCACTGGAGAGGTGTTAACTGTTCATTTCACCTTGAACAGTTCCTTGAAATGTATTAACCACTTATGCTAAACAGTTTTCTCCACCTTTTATTTGACTTGACAATCTAGGGCTTGTCTTCACTACCCGCCGGATCGGCGGGTAGCAATCGATCTTTCGGGGATCGATTTTTCGCGTCTCGTTTAGACGCGATTAATCGATCCCCGAAAGCGCTCCCCATCGGCTCCGGAAATCCACCTCATCGAAAGGTGGAAGCGGAGTCGACGGGGGAGCGGCAGCGATCAACTCGCCGCCGTCCTCATGGCCAGGTAAGTCGATTACGATACGCCGACTTCAGCTACGTTATTCACGTAGCTGAAGCTACGTATCGTAGATCGACCCCCTCCCCTAGTGTAGCCCTGGGCTAAGTACATTTCCCAGTCCTGAAAAAGAGCTCTGTGTAAGCTCGAAAGCTAGTCTTGCTCACCAACAGAAGTTGGTCCAGTAAAAGATGATTACCTCCCTCACCTTGTCTCTCTTAAATTCACAAATTCTGTTTTTCTCTGTATGAATTAAAGGCTTTATTTGTTGTCCTATGTTGACTAGATCTGAAGACCATTTTATGTTGCATAATAAATTTGGGCAGGGTGACCTAGAAAACTAATATCTTACCGTAATATAAGGAACTTGACATGAAAAGAACTAAGTAGCTTTTCCAAATGATGGTAAAACTGACCAGAGTTCCATTAATTTAATGCTGCTTCAGCTGTCAGCATAGGCATTTGAGTTATTTTAATGCAGACTCCAGAAAACCTCACTGCACCAGTTCATGTTTAGAAGGTATCTTTGTAACTATAAGAACCAGAAAATTAAAAACAACCAAAAAGCTTATGTTTTGTACAGATTTGGGCCTATTGCCAGGGCAAGTTTCTCGCATGCTACTAGTGTGTAGATGAGTAAGGTGGGTTTTCTAATAATGTTCCTGAAAGTTTTCTTGCAGAACTTATAACACTTTTTTTTTTTTTTTAAATGTAGCTTTTTTGGGGAAGCCAGAAGACACTAAATTTACTTTGAAAATGGGCAGAAACTACTTTAAATAATATAAGGCCCTAATGCTTTAAAAAAAAAATGTTGCTGCCATATTTGATGATCAGGATTTACAAATGTGAAACAAATTGACTATGCATATATGGAATACTGTGTTTTGTTGGGTTTTTTTAAAAGACACTTTGCAATAGCATTGGCGACTGTTTTAGAAAACTTAGATCTGACTTAATGGACTATCCGAATGTTTTTTGGATGTACAAGTTTTATGTACTTAAGTTAACTACAATATAGTAGAAGAAATATTTCAATGTAAATTGTTCCTTTTAACGTGTTTCACAATATTGCAGAAAAATGGAAGAAGGGGAAACAATCCTTAATGAATCCTTAAATACAGTAGTATTGACTTCCAACACAGACCAGACTCTATTTAGTAAACACACAATATATCTTTGCTACCCACGGAAAAATCCATGTGTTTGAATGTTTATGTAAATTTTAAGAGTTTGTTGCTGTCCCTAAAGACACTTCTTTCAGCAAGATCTGAGACACACAGTTCACTAATGGCCATACAATTGCTGTGAAATTTTTGGACTAAATTCACAGCTGATAAGAATGAAGACCAGAAATGAACTTTTGGAAATAAAACCATAATACGTGTAATTTTGTATTTAACTTTATCCCCAGCCATTCTTGTTCAGCTGTATGCAGTTTGATCATTTATATTTGACTCCATTGTTTTGTTTGGGGATTTTCTACATCATACTTATGTAAGAGTAGGACTGTTAGAACAAAAGCCTTCTACAGACAAAGAAGATTGCTGTCTAAATTAGTTGATCAAGAAATAAATATACCAGTTGGGCCTCGATTTCAACTCAGCCAATTAAATTGAGCTACAAGGTGCTACCTTGTATCAATATTAGAAAAAGGTTGAGGCTAGTTTAGGTTTAGCGAACACGTGCTACCTAAGCCAGATCTAGTTTTGACCACTTTTCCTAATCCAGACAAAGCCGGAGAGACCGTGTCCCAGATTCTCTGCTGTGCTAAGGAAAAGGAGGGTTTGTCAGAAAAATTGGTCACCACCCTCTGATTACTGGGATTGATCTACAATCTAACATAGAGTGGCCTGTGCAGCAATGACAGCTGGCTGTGGTTCTAAGCAGGGCTGGCTCCAGGTACCAGATGAGAGCGCATGTGCCTGGGGCGCACCTTGTAAGGGGCGGCAGACCGGGGATTCTTGGGGCGGCCGTGATTTTTTTTTACTTCGGCAGTTTGGCGGCAGCGGCCTTTTTTTCTCCTTTGGGCGGCCAAAAAGCTAGAGCCGGCTCTGGTTCTAAGAGACTGTACACCAATTGAGCATAGCTGGAGAATAGCATATGTCAACTATACCTGCTCCCTGACACACCACCTACATTTGGGTTGAATATGAGTGGGTGGTGCTGGAGGCAGGTATATTGGCATTGTATCAGCTGGGACCTCCCCCAACCAGAGAATTTCCTAGCTGGCCAGATTTAGTCTCTTTGTGCTCTCGGGTGGCACAAAGCCATTATAATGCAACTGAGCATCTGGCCCAGAGAATACACGAACAGTATGGAGCAGGAGAACATGGTGAAGTGGTGGGTTGGAGCAACAATAATCAAAGCTGCAGCAACTATAATAGTAGGTTCTTGTGGAAAACTATCATTTCTTCTTTTGGAAAAATGACTGACAATACGATAATATACCGAATTTCCTGTGGAGTGACAGTTTTCCACCAAAAATATTGACCAGCTAGCAAGGAAATAATAATTCTAATAGGTTATATGATCCTCAATTGACTTCCAGTTAATTCTGATGCTTTAGGAAATTTACTGTTTGCTAGAATTTTCACTGCAATTGTAGCTGGATTTTTGTGTGAACTTTGATACTTCTCTAATTAGTGTCCTGTTAATGCAGTAGGAGTCCTGTGTTAAAATTGGACACATGCATGTACCAGATGAAGAGCTAAAGAACAGCTTGTGTTAAATTGTGGACTTTTTAAAAAAAATCAGCTGTCTTAGACATTGTTTGGTTATCTTTTTTTTTTTTTCCTGGTGAAATGTACATATGTAAACTAAGACGTTCAGCTACAGTACTTCCGGAGTGTATGAAAGATTTGGTGGATTGTAGCTTCTAATGTTTCCTTTCAACTTTGCTGCAAACATGGCTTTCGGTGAAATGTCAGTAATGCTTGCTGTGATTTTTCTGGATTCCTTCCATGCACAGCGTTAGAACACTTAGTACATTTTACAAGATACACTTGGAGTGTGGTATTGATGGGAAATAATCCATAGCTAAAAATACATTCTTCGGGTGTGTTTTACAATTTACACTCTTGTATAGACAACACCCATGATATTTTCAAGAAACAATGTACTAATTTTTATTTCTATTAGCTTATTCTTGACTTTGGGAATCCTAACCAGAATAGCTGGGGGATAAAGCTTGGGACTTTAGGATAAAGACTAGGTGGACAAAATATGCTGTATGGATTTTACTTCATCAACCCAGTGTCCGTAGAATAATTTAATCAAATACAACGGCAAGAGTGTTTGAATGTATATAGATTAGACAAATAAAATAGCCATATTTCCCAGATCATTTAAATGTTATGACAGCATCAGAAAGCCCCCGTTGGGGCTGGAGCCCCATTATGCTAGTGTTGTACAAATACAGAAAGTAAGCCTTTCAGGGCAGGGATTTTTCTATCTAAAGACCCAGATGCAAGGTAGGAGATGAGCATACTGTGTGCAAGTAAATGACCTTGCTGAAGAGTTGGCATAAGTTTATATGTATTGGGGTTTTTTTTTTAAACCAGGTAGAGGAAGGATATATGAAAAGTCTAGAAGGATAGAGGTAGCATGTCTACAGCTAATGTTTTATCCTTAAAAGCAAATATGAAATTACCACAGAATGGAGGATTCAGGATTTTGTTTTGTTTCGGTTTTTTTTTTGAGTAATGAGACAAAAGTTTACTTGAAACATCATCTTTAATTTTATCAAGTAACTTTGCACTACTTGTATAGCTGCTTGACAACCTTGGTATTTTAATCAAGTCCAGCGTATTCCAGCTATTAACTTGAGGCTTGCCTGTTTTGACATGTATGCAGGAAGTATTTATAGAGCTATACTAATAGCTAAGGGAGAAATATACCATGATTTTTGTGCAATTATGATTTTCTTTTCTTGTCAGGAAATACTGCATTACATGACTGTGCAGAATCTGGAAGCTTGGACATCATGAAGATGCTTCTTAAATACTGTGCAAAGATGGAAAAAGATGGCTATGGAATGACTCCCCTTCTGTCAGCCAGTGTGACAGGTCATACAAATATTGTGGACTTCCTGACGCAGCATGTACAGACCAGTAAGGCAGAACGTATCAATGCTTTGGAGCTTTTAGGAGCAACATTTGTGGACAAAAAAAGAGATCTGCTTGGTGCTTTGAAATACTGGAAAAGAGCTATGGACATGAGGTACAGTGACAGGACTAATATCCTCAGCAAACCTGTGCCACAAACACTAATTATGGCTTATGACTATGCCAAGGAGGTGAATAGTGCAGAAGAGCTAGAAAATCTTATTGCAGACCCTGATGAGATGAGAATGCAAGCACTGTTAATTAGAGAACGTATTCTTGGTCCTTCTCACCCAGATACATCTTATTATATTAGGTACAGAGGTGCTGTCTATGCAGACTCTGGAAACTTTAAACGATGCATCAACCTATGGAAATATGCTTTGGACATGCAGCAAAGCAATTTAGATCCCCTGAGCCCTATGACAGCCAGCAGTTTACTATCATTTGCTGAACTCTTTTCCTTCATGCTACAGGATAGGGCAAAAGGCCTCCTAGGCACCACGGTTACATTTGATGATCTTATGGGAATACTGTGCAAAAGTGTCCTTGAAATAGATCGGGCTATCAAACAAACTCCGTGTCCACCTGACCAAATACAGCTGAACAAAGCCCTTTCTATCATTTTGCATTTAATTTGCTTGCTGGAAAAAGTTCCCTGCAGTCCAGAACAGGACCATTTTAAAAAGCAGACTATTTACAGGTTTCTTAAACTGCAGCCTAGAGGAAAGAATAACTTCAGCCCACTTCATCTTGCTGTTGATAAGAATACTACATGTGTGGGTCGTTACCCTGTTTGCAAATTCCCCTCTCTACAAGTTACTGCTATACTGGTGGAATGTGGTGCTGATGTAAATGTCAGAGACTCTGATGATAACAGCCCCTTGCACATTGCTGCACTGAACAACCATCCAGACATCATGAATCTTCTTATCAAGTCAGGTTCACACTTTGACACCACAAACTTGCATAAACAAACTGCTAGTGACTTGCTGGATGAGAAGGAAATGGCAAAAAATTTGATCCAGCCCATAAATCATACTACATTGCAGTGTCTTGCTGCTCGTGTTATAGTGAATCATAGCATATGTTATAAAGGGCACATCCCTGAAAAGCTAGAGAACTTTGTGTTGCTCCATAGATGATGGTATGACAACTGTTGAAGCACGAGTTGATGACATTAATTGTTGCTTTCTCAAGCACTGTTGTGATACACCAGCATTCGTTTAGCTTGACCTATTGTGTTCTCATTGGCTAAAGCATCATTAGCATCAGAGCTGCAGTATTTAATATGAATATGCCATATAATATATTTTGCGGATTATTTAGAAATGTAATGCCATATTTAGACTCTCTCTTAAAATTGTCCGCCAAAGGCTTGACTACTTTGGTTTTATTTGCCTGTTGGGTGTTTGGGACTGAGATGAATATTTTTCACTGGTGTCTTTTTACTATTACTGGTATGTGGATTTTATACAGTTGGAAGATCATCTTTTTTTTGTTTTTGCTTGCGCATTTCTACTCAAATTCTGGTTTTTCTATGAACTCATTGCTAAACTGAACAAGTTGTATGGACTTGTTAACATTTGCAATTACCATAAGTGCTTTATCTTCTCTATGCACTGGCTTAAACATGACTGTTGTGTGTTAGCATATTTCTATGCAGCAGTTGGCCAGCTTCAGCTCAAACAGCATTTTTTGCAGTTTTATGGAGCTTTTTCTGAGAACACTTCCTTCACAGCATGACAATTTTTGGAGCTACGTGTCAATTGTCCAAACTTTTTGGTTTGACTTTTATTCTAGCTGTATCTGAGGTTGCTTTTTCTTAGTCCTCTGGAAATGTGCTAAATTTGGGAGAAAAATCTGTTCTTGTTCTCTTGATAACCCAGTTGAAATTTAAGTCTGTCATTCTGATGCATCATTCAGCAAGGGGAAGAGTCCTTATCATGTACATCTGACTCTTTCCCTCTGCACTAATGTCTTGTTTGTGCTGATTGTGTGACTAGATGTAGAGAGTTTGCTCAAATTTTTAACCTCAAACTTAATAATACACTTGAATAAGAAATTGAATGTATGCAGTAGTCTGAAATTACAAATCAACTTCCTTACCTACAAAAGGAACTAAAGCATGTTGGTGGCATGATGCTTGTCAAACCAGGTTTAGACATCCTAGTATAATTATATTACCTTGGCAGAGAACCACTCACTATAATGTATCAAAAATTCCAAAGCAGTGTCCCTTTCCTTCATTTTAAATATACCCTTTTAGATAATTTGCATGCATTTTTCACCTCTCGTATTGTCAGCCATACTTAAACACCAGAGATTGTGGTGTGTACATAGCTTCTATTGAAAGTTACCTATTTTTATAATATTTGCACAACAGCTTAGCTATCTCAGCAGAAAGGGCTCTTTCAACTTGATTAGAAATCCGCAAGTGAAGATTATAAATGAGTAAGATTCAGGTAATTAATATATTTCAGCACTTTATTGTTGATTCAGAATAAAACTTATTCTGGCACATTAGCCCTACAAATGTTTTAAAATTGTTCCCAAGAGAAAAAGTTATTTTGGGTTGAGTAGAGTACAACTTACTGCCAGTTCAATGGTCAAGCACAGTGGATGTCATTTGACTTGGCATTTCTTTTCAGTGATGGTCAGTAACCATACCTAATGTTTTTTTAACTACAGAGATTTGGTGGGTTTTTCTGGACTTTCATTAGATTATGAACTTGCAAAAATGATAGCAGAGGAATTTCAAAAGCCAAATTAATGATACTAAGGTGACTTGAACTTAGTAGTTTTAGTTTTTTAATTTGATTTTAAAATATTTTTGTCTTTGATGTTTGTGAATTGCATTGGTGATGAGCATATCCTTGACTGTGTGTAAAAAGGCAGTGCTTTCTTTACCTTTCGGCTGTTTAGGATTCTCTCTCTCCTTCTCTTAGCTTGTGATGGAAAGTGAAGCTGAGTGGCTGGGTCACCCTCAGATCTTGATGACTTTTAAACAGCCAGCAGTCATGTCAAAAGCACTGTCATTTTATACATATTTCAAAGTTAGAAAGTTGTTTCAATATATTTTATGCAGTTTTCAATGTTTTGTCCCATGGCACATTTGCATTGTTTGTATGAAAAGCAAAGTTGAGTTAATCTCACAAGGATACAGTAGTAAATTTCTATTCAGTTATCTGAATTTCTTTTATTTATAATTATTAAAACACATGCTACACCAATTGTTGATCGTAAGAACAAGTTTCATTACTTCAGTTTCTTATTTTCAACATTCTTCCTCTTTCACTTACCATTCTGCAAGAAGATTTAATTAATAATCAACACCACATTGTAGGAATGAGCCACAATGTATTTGGAGCTCCAACATGGATAATAGAAAAAGGGATTCTAGAACATTGTTTTTTGTATTCTATAATATGTGCTGCTCTTCACTGTTAATAGTTTAAATTTCTAACTTTAAATGGGATAATGGATAGCTATAGTTATTTGGTTGGACAATTTTCTCCAAGAGTTTTACCTTTGAGAGTCCAGAAATGTGATTTTTAAAAACAGGAATACTGTGCTGCTATTCTGGTGCTAGCAAAATTTCTGAATTAGAAAACATACCCATGAGTTTACTGGCTACAAAAACCATAGAGAACACATCATTTTCTTTATATAGTGATCCAATGAAGGTTGCCAAGTCTTAGTATGAGAGTTTATTCTACTGTTTGTTTTTAAAGAAATGTATGCAAATATCGTAAAGTATGGGAGGGACTAATCTCCTGTGCATGTTTTCCTTGTATATCTACCAATGAACCTCTATCCTGACCTACGGCACCTCTGTTGTTCCGAAGTTTGTGTTTGTAATGGGATGAGGCCACCTAATGAACTTTTATGATCTCCAGGAATTTAAACCTAGGCTTCCAGAGGATAACGGCTGGCACATTTAAACCTGTCTGCCACTTAGCTGCCAATGTTCACATTACCTTTCTTAATTTTTATTTCATTTTCAAATTAAAGCAGTCCAGACTCCATTGGAAGGTAATAAGTTAGGGTGCTGTGAGCTTTCATTGAGCTGTCCACCACCTGAAACAAGGTTCTGATAACTTTTGTTCTTGGTCATGTTACTCCTTTAATACTGGGAATGGAGTTATCCTAGTGCAACACAATGATGCAAAAATGCAGCAGCACTGTTAGCTGGAATTGAAGCATGCTAAGGAATTAAAAGACCTTCAGAACATGATGATGAATTATTTTCTCTTCTCCTTTCTGTCATTATTTACTTAACCCCCTCTTTCATCTTCCTGTTACATATTTCTGTAACTGGAATGTACTGTTCCAGAGGTACCAACCCAGTGCCACATGTGTGTCAAGGACATTACATACAACCTTATGCATTTTGGGGGTACAACACATTTTAAAGTATTTAAACAATCTACACCATGTTCCTAAGAAGGTGGGATATTGATGCCCCTAAGAGGCCTGCTTGTTGAGAGATGTGAAGGTGGATTTTTTTATACACACACTCAAAGGAATTTTTTTGTTCTTCATCCCACTCAGAGTTTTCATTGGAATACTTCAGCCAGGGAGATTAAAAATTACAGTGGTATAAAATGAAATTTTCTTCTTCCCTCTCGGAATGTTAGGTGAAATTTATATTTCTCTCTCTGTTGTTGCCATCCTAATAGCCAGTATTCTCCATATGTTTATGCTATCTTTGGTGGTTCTGACTGCTGTAGTGCACAAAGTAAAGATACTTTTTAAAGCATCAGTGTGATGGAGTTTCAGCATATGCGAAAGGTGAGCTTTCTCACATTCACATTCTAATGTTAAGTCAATATAGTGTCTGTGAAAGGGGCTGAACTGAGAGCCATCTGTTTATCTGAAGATTATATACAGCAGTACTAATGTAAGTTTTCCTTCTCTATTCGAACACTAAATATCCTTCCTGAACTGGAGGACTAAAATATTTGAGGGAAAGGGTAATTTTTTAGTCTTCATCCTTATTCAATCCTGAGTGTCTCAGATAGCATTTTAAATGGTTTTGTTGTGATACAGATATCCATTCTCTAGCCACTTAAATGAGAGAGTCAACTCATTTCATGTAGGTCACCAAATAGCTGAGAGATGCTAAATTCCAACCTGGTTTTGAGATACCAATCCCAATCTCTCAGCCATCCAATCTCATTCCAAACCCATTCTGCAACAGCTCTTGATAGAAAATAGGTACATATTTCCTAGCTTCCAAAACAATCCTCTGTTTTGAGAACTGCTTTTAAAACTGGATGAACATAAATTTCCATTTTTAAAAAAAGGAATGGAATGTCATGGCAGACGTTCTACAAAAGGATAAAATCCTTACTAGGAAAAACATCTGTATCATTTCAGTTTTCATATCAGTTGCAAAGTAATAGTGGCTGTGTATGTGACTACTTTATGCTACAAATTTCACTAAACGATTTTTTCAAATGTAAGGGGTAGAACGCTGACTGGATTATGTAATTTTGGCAAGTGAATATGAAGACATTGTACTAATGTTGATTGTCTTTACAGTAAAGTCAATTGATGGCATGGTAATTGGTATTACAAAGTAATTTTGTGGGAGAAGAGTTGATGGCAATACATTTTAAATGAGGGGAAGAGATAATCTGATCTAGTTTGAAGGACACTATTTTATACTGTACAAATCCCTTGGCTTCTGTAAATGTGAAACTAACTGTTGTATGGATTTGGACCTTTCGCTGGTGGCAAAGTGGAAAAGTGATTGTTTACCTGATTTTTAACTCGTTTTGTATAAACGTTCCATCATGTCACAGACTTCCTATGCAGGGCTAGCTCAGTGTATTGAAATACTGCAATTTCTTTTTTACGTGAAGTAATTAAGCTTTAATAGAAATGTAAAAAAGGAATAACAAACTTTTCTCTGCTCTTAATCTCTTTCGGCTCCAAAATGCAAATTCAATTAAAAGTGTTTTGGAGAACTGGCTGAGTCTATATCTGTTTTCTTTAAGGGCATCCCTATAGCATCCCTAAGAAAGAGGGCATTTTCTATCAAGGTAAGAATGACTAAACACGGATGCTACAGCTTTCGACATTTCCTCCTGCTGCTATTGACTGTATCCAAAGGGAAGTAAACATGACTGCTGTCTGTAATGGAACTGTTTGAGTTCAGAATACAGCCATCGGGGGGAAATTAACTTCAAGTTTCCAAAAGACATTGTAGCTGATGGAGAGAAAGTACACAAAATTAACAGACGGTGAATAGTGCTGCTTTAAATGTTAAATATTACATCTGCTTGTTTACAGCATAACCAAACTTAATTAGCAGTTTTCAGAACAAACTTTAGGAAAACTCATGTCACCAAAAAGTTAGCAAAAAAGTGTGGGCTCTGACGCCTTTTCTCTGAAGTTTACAGAATGAAAAATATAGAGGACTAGAATGCTGGGAGTGGAGGTGTGCAGAGCCATGAGATCTTCTCTCCTGAAGTGGGCTGCAGAATGCAAAGCTTTGATCCGTGTTTTCATTGTTTGTTTTTTGCTTGGGATCTCTGGAGTTAGATTATTTTTGTAGTGCCCCTAAGAGTAGTAAGCACTGCTCAGTACTCAAGTTTGCTCATTTAGATTTAGACATGACAAAATGAGTCAGAGTAACAAGCAATAGGGAGAGGATGAGGTAGACCAAGGAGTTTTAGTGAGAATATGCAGTTACTCAAATAAGCAACTGCACATTTTAATGGTTCAAATATATGTTTCTCTCAAGTATATTTGACTCACTTTTTAGGGTAACATAGAAGAAATGAGTTTTATATTGTGTGAGGCAGAAGTTCAGTAGAGTGACCAGGGCTTTGATGAGGTAAGATGTGGCTTCTGTTCAGTCAAATCCCATATCTAACTTTGGAGGAAATAGCAATGGGAAAATGTGTGGACCCAGCAGCATATTATGTTTCTGCCTAATCTCACATCCTAAACATAAACTGGCATACAAACACAGATTTGTTTTTCTGTTGCTTGTGATTGTGTTGTGCCAATGGTAAGAAATGACAACCAGTCTTTGTTATGCTTTCAGTCATGTTCAGTGCACCATCTAACTCAAGTGCAACCTCCTCTGATGTTTTTCCATTAGTTTACCCCCCCACACCCGAAAATAAAACATGGTTTTAACATGAGCCAAATAGGAAATATTGAAGCGGAAAATAAAACAAATGTTTATATAAATGGTATTCTCAGCTAGATTGATTAGTCTTACAGTCTGATGGATAATGAGAGAACTTATGTTAGTAGAAAGAATCTGGAATTGGGACCTTGCTGCTGCTGGGTCGTGTTTAGGTGTGGAGAGCAGTTTATGAGCAACTTGCCACTTCCAGCCTTGCTACAGCAGACTTTTAGATGGTTATGCTAATTTGTACAAATCAAAGTTAGAGTTGAAAAATTAGAATAGGATCATGCTGTCAATTCCTTCTGCCAGTGTAGCATGTAGCACTCATTGGAGGATGTATCAGATATACTAGGTCTATCCTGTGTCTTCACTGTACGATCAGACTTCCTCAATCTATAAATTTACTTAATTCATTTCACATGCATAGTCTCTTGAAAAAAACAGGAACAAGTATTAATTTTGTTTAGTTCTTGTACTGTGCCCGTCACTGTGGTGTCTGAGCACTGGGGCAGCAGCACTTTTACAGATCATTTTTCTCATGCTGTTGACTCCCAAGTTAATGGGCTCAACTGTGTTCTATTTTATGCCATGGAATGTAATTGGCAACATGAAATCTGCAGCAACACAAACTCTCCAGAACCACACAATGAGGTTTATCTAAATAAGGTTTTCCTAAATAAGGTGAAAGAACAATGTGTGTCAAGTTTGTCTAGAATTAATAGTTGCAGATAAGTTACAAAGGCTTGCTAATCAAGTTGGGGAGAAACAGTGAATTAAAATTTAACTCTGTGAGCTCTGATACTGTTGACACTCTCGTTGATGACAACTTCAGTAGGCATTAGGTTCAGGGAAACACTATGTAATCAGATTTGTATGGAGTGATGCAAATAAAATGTCTGACCTACTCAAGACGGACAACTCTTCCTTACTGTAACATGCTTAAAGTTGTTATGAAATGCAGCTTGGGAGAGGAAGCTCTTCAGTTTCTGACAAAGGTTAAGACTTTTTGAAGGGTTATGGCTTGAGGAAACATATCTGGCACCTGCCGTTCTGAAAACTAATCATACTAGTCAATGTGGAAAAATCCCTGTACCATCACACTCCATCCCAATCCTTGGTCCAGAATGTTCTCCTCCTGCCCCTTCAGAGAGCACTACCTCTACCCAGAGCTCAGCCCACTTGCAGTATCCAAGAGCTGCAACCCATGTTCCCTCTTCATTTATTTTTCTGTGTATGGAATGAATGAATCCTGCTAAGGACATTGTACGCTTGGTAGTAGGTGTTCTTATACAGGCTTCTGTGGACAAGGCCTTGCAGTACAAATTCTCTGCCTCAGACAGTTTGCACAGTTATTCTAGGCTCTAACTTTTAGCCTAGTGAGTATAGGAAAGCCAAAGAGCAACTGAATATTAAATTAGTTCATGGTGAAAACAGCATTTGTAGGCATTCAGGAGGAATGTCCCTACAGCCAGGAACTTTAAGGGTATATCTAAACTGCACGTGGGAGTGAGCCTCCCTCTGTGACTCCACAGCCATGCATTAGTGGGGCTTATATTAGCACTCTCTAAAAGTAGCTGTGTAGGTAGGGTGACCAGACAGCAAGTGTGAAAAATCGGGATGGGGGTGAGGGTTAATAGGAGCCTATGTAAGTAAGAGATCCAAACATCGGGACTGTCCCTATAAAATCGGGACATCTGGTCACCCTATGTATAGGTGCTGATTTCATGTTGTGGGTTGGGCTTTTGAACCCCACCCCCAAAAAGGCTTCAGAGCCAGAGCTGCGGCCTGTTGTAGCTATTTTTAGAGCTCCAGTGTGAGCCCTGCTAGCTAGCCAGCCTGAGTTTGGGGAGCTGGGCTGGGAGGCTCATTTCTGCCAGCAATGTAGACACTCCATAGGCAACAAAGACCATTTCCTTATACTATTTGTAAAAAATCTAATCCGCTGGAGCAAAATAAAAAATAGCACTTTCTAAAATCCATTTTTCAATGTGTGTGGGAGGGAGATATTTCCTCTGCAGAAGGACCTCATACCATAGTTCTCCTCAGGGGAGGGACCACCACCTATGGCTTGAGTTGTATAAATCACCAGGAAAATGGATTGTTTTATACATGGGTTAGTGTTCACTTTTCAGATGCCTTTAGTCCAAGAGTGGCATGACTGAAAGTCACAAGGTGACTTCAAAAAAAGAAAAAGGCCCACCACCCTGGGTAGAAAGACCAAGGGCTGAGGAGAAGCAATGGTATCAAAACTCTGTGTCCTATTAGTTCACCTGCTTGCCAGTTACTGCCTGCATAGGAAGCCCAGATGTTCAGACAGGTGTATCCTCTTAAGTAGAAATGGTTTACAAAAATTAACATTTTCAATAACATGACACTTAAAACTGCACATCTAAACACTATTTTGTCTAGTGATATTGGATACTCTTAGTTGTGAAGAAAGATGCTTAGGCATACATGACCGACCATAATGGAAACAAAAATTAACTTCAACCTTTGCTGGACTGTGTTAATGATCTTACACACAAGGATTCTACAGTGCTTTACAAACTGATTTGCAAAACTCCTGCGTCTAGTTTGGTCAGCAATACTGTACAGATATATCCGGTGTAAAACACAGTAGCTATTGTACAGAGCATAGCTATGACTGTTTTACTACTTATACACAATGGAACCGCTTTAACGGGAGACATTTTGAGAAACCTGCTCCACAATATCCTATAGTCCAGGGGTTAGAGCTCCCTCCTGAGAGGAAACTTGAGTTCAAATCTCTACATCAGGCAAAGGGGCAATTAAAGCTGGGTCTCCCCCATCCTGCGTGAGTGTTCTAACCACTGGGCTAAAAGTTACAAATGGGGGGGTGAGCAGCACCATCACCTTCTTTTCCTCTGGTGACAGGTTTCAGAGTGGTAGTCTCTAAGGTGCCACAAGTACTCCTTGTTCTTTTTCTCTGGGGTGGGGGGGTTGCAAAAACCAGCTTCAATGCCTAACTCCAGGAAAGGGTTCATGGCTGAGAATCCCAAGCAATGATAGGTGCCTCCCTCCAGCCCAGATTTAGTGCCTAGTTCTCTGAGAGGGCAGGGCTTTCATCACCCTCTTCTGCTCCTCAGCGTTTCTACTGGCTATTTCAAGTGGCTTCCTTCTCAACTTGCTGGCTTTTGTGAATCTCTCCCTCCATGCATTGTACAGGGTGCGTAGGTGCCTAACACAGGACTGTAGATTCCCCTGGGTGGCAAAACACCTACAAGGCAGTGCAGTGCCTAAGTCCCTTTGTGGATCTAGCCTTTAATTCCTTTCCTCAAGTGGAGTAATTGTACATAAATGAGGAACTACTCATATGTGACCTTGTCTTTACATCATAATGGTAACGCTTGTTGAAAAGTGGAAGTGTGGTTTGCTTAGTAAAATAGCTCACTTGCAAAATAGCACAACCATTAGAGTATTTGCTTCATTTTCCAGAGAGAGTGAGGTCAGTAACTTTTCTGTTTATCTCCAGTATCTGAGAAAATTCAATACCTGTAAAATCTGCATGCCACATAGTAGAAAGTATAGGTAGAGTAGGTTCTACTCGGTTTGATGGGTATTTGTAATGTTTGATTACTAGTATTAAAGGTGGCAGTGGAGATACTTTAGGCTGGAGAATATTGGGGGGTGAGAGATGGTTTTTAAATAAATGGTGATTTAATGGTGAAAACACATAAGTGCAGGAATTAACAATAGCCAGCAATTGAGAGAGCCGCTCACAGAGTTGGTACTTTTTCTCTTCTACTTGCATCTTATCTTTAATTTAAAACTAAATTAAAACTCTAACCTTTACGTTTGAGAAGATCACTTTCAAAAGGGAATTGGTGGCAATCAATGTTGCCTGGTTTCAGAGTGCCTGAAACAATCTTTCTGAGAGGTGGGCTGTCTTCCAATCCTTTCAGTGGGAAAGTTAACTATGAAACCCAATCATGACTATTTATGTCAACACAGTTAACTATTTTGCTGCTGGCCAAAGCATTGAAGAGAGGAGAGGGAAGATTAGAAAATGTGTCTAAACTATAGAATAGCCGCTCACAGGGGTGTCATAAGTGAGTAGAGCACAGGAGACTACCCTCACTTTCCCCCCCTTTTCTGGCTTCTAACTATCTCCTGCAGAACATTTCTTCTTAAAATAATCCTCTTGGGGATAGTTACAAATTCCCAGGTGCTGAGGTGCTATCCAATCACTATAAATTCAGTTCATACACATTCCCTCTTCCAGATTTCTATGGACCCTTTTATAACTTCGACACTTATTATGGATCAGATGAGGGGCGAGCCCTTCCTCTAGCAGGGTATCTGTGCTGCTATCTGCTTTGCTATTTGGGAAATCATTGCTTCACTTGTAATAATATAGGCCTGGTCCACACTAAGGACTTGCATCAGGATAACTATGTGAAAAATCCACACCCCTGAGAGACAAAGCTATACCGACCTAAACTCCAGTGTAGACTGTGCTAGCTCAACTGAAGAATTCTTCCACCTAATAGAGTCTATACTGGGGTTAGGTTGACTTAACTATGTCTCTGAATTTTTCACACCCCTGAATGATGTCGCTAGGTTCACCTAAGTTTTAGGTGTAGACCAGATCAAAGTCTATTTCTACTTCTGAGAAATCATCACTAGAAGGAGAGAGATAATATAGTACCACAGCACAAGAAGCTCCCTTGCCTAACCTCAAGCTCACTTAAAGGAGCAGCAGCTACTATAGCAGTTTTCCTTAAAGCAAAACAAGGAACAAATAAAATATTAAAACTTACCGGGCCTGATTCTTCTCTGCCGTGCCCCATTCTAGTCATTTACACCTAAGTAAGAGGCTGTGATACTGCCAAATCAATCGTAATGGTTTACATCCACTTTACATACACTTTTAAGGTCAGGCTTGACAAAGCCCTGGCTGGGATGATTTAGTTGGGGTTGGTTCTGCTTTGAGCAGGGGGTTGGACTAGATGACCTCCTGAGGTCCCTTCCAACCCTGAGATTCTGTGATACATAGGTGCAGATAGGTGTAGAAGCAATATGGCCAGCCCTAATCATTCAACAATCACAAGTCAGGCTTCAAAAGATCATGAGACTGGCTTAAAAATTATGAAATGTTTTAAAAATAATAAATGTTACGTTCAGTTTGTCTTTTGGTTCCTGAGGTGCTAGGTGTGGGTGCTCTTGGGTCATGTTTTCAAGCTTTTCTACACAATCTGAGGGCTAGAAGATTTCTATTAAAAAAAAAAAAAAATCAGAGAGTCTCACCTAATTGCTTCAGGAGCTGAGAGTATAAGAAAACCCCCAAATATCATGAGAATTGGTGTGACAGAATGCACTCCTGTATGGAAACCCTATACACTAGTGGTGGGCAACCTGTGGCCCGTCAGGGTAATCCGCTGGCGGGCCACGAGACAGTTTGTTTACATTGACCGTCCGCAGGCACGGCCGCCCGTGGTTCGCCATTCCCCACCAATGGGAGCTGTGAGAAGTGGCGCGGGCTGCAGGAATGTGCTGGCTGCTGCTTCCCGCAGCTTCTTTGGGCCGGGAACAGCAAACCACGGCCACTGGGAGCTGCAGGCCGCTGTGCCTCCGGATGGTCAATGTAAACAAACTGTCTCGCGGCCCACCAGCAGATTTCCCTGACGGGCTGCGTGCTGGCCGCAGGTTGCCCACCACTGCTATACACCATTGTAATAATCTTTGTACAAAATATGCTATGTAACGTATCGTACACTAATAACTTGTTGGTTAATAATATGGTGAAATGTAGCAACATTATACGTAAAGTTATGAACATAAGCTGAAATCATGACTGAAGTGTGTTTACCAGACAAGTCTGGGGATTGGGTAAACCTGTTTCTCAAAGATAAAGGACAAGGTGATGCCTCTGGTCAGGTGTCATCAAAGCTGTTGGGCAATCACCTATTAAGTGGCCATTCTTTGGCAAGGACGGTGGGGAGGGAGGTGGGAAAACAAACAGATCTGCATCTTAGCAAACAATAGCATGAATCGCTTTTACCACCAGACTTCTTGTTTCCATCCACATAGTGGGAATAAACTTTATCTAGGGGTAACCTCAGGAAACTCTAAAAGTGAGGGGCAAAAACACCCAGTTATCTCTCCCTATTTAGCTCTCTCTTTCACCTAAGAAAACAAAAGAGACAGCCGTTGGATTTTGGGAGCAGATCCTGACCTGAAATTTGGTCAGCCCTGTTGCTGGGAGCATGTGGTAAGAATTGTATCTTGAGCCAAATCTAGCTTGTTAAGTTTTAGTCCTAGGAAGTGTTTTTATCCTTATTTCTCTTGTACCCATTTTTTACTTTAATGCCTTGTACTTGTGCTCAAAACCTATCGCCTTGTAGTAAAATAAAATTGTTTTATTCTTTAACACTAATCCAGTGTTGTGAATTGTTTGGGTAACTCCATTTAAGGTACCAGACTGTTGTATAGTGATCCCCTTAGTTAGAGGGGCAAAAATCCTAGTATATCTAGACTGTCAAGGAGAGGGCTGCACAGTACAGAACACATGGTCTGGAGGGAAAATTCAGGACTGGGAGTGTGTTGGAGGAGTCACCCTGCAAGTAGTAATCAAGGCTGCTAGAAGTCAGAATGTGGCTGGTGTTTGCTGACAGACTGCTGGGATCAGACTCGGCAGGGTGTGACCTGCAGGCTGTTTGTGAGCAGTCCAGGTGGGAGCTACAGCAGCAAAGCACTGTGAGGCACCCAAAATTGCATGGCAGGGGTGACGCAACTTCTCACTCATTTGGATTTCACCTCAGAATGTCATAGTTGGTTACACTGCAGAAGGTGCAAAACTGGAGAATCAGACCCTTCAGGTGTAAATAGGAGTAAAGCTGAGCACAGCCTCACAGTAACCTCTTGGAGTATTCTGTCTGGCAACTTGCCTTACAGACCACTTAGCGTGCACCCTGCTTTAAGATATGCCTTTTTTTTTCCCCCAACAAAAAAGGCATATCTACAAACTGAAAGAGAGAGAGTAAAGCTGCTTTCCTGGTGTGTCCTTAAATAGTTTATATTCTCCTAGATCCTTAATATACATCTTGCTGCATGTGACAGTAAGTCCAGGGCTATAAGGGAGCTTCAGTGATTCTCCAAGTCCTTTTCACTACACCCTCAGAGCTGTGTGCTTTCCTCCATCTGGCTGGGAAGAAGCTAGTGGAATTGGTGAGGGGCTAAGGTAGGGAGAAGAGGCAATTGTTCCGGCCATAATTCCTTTCCTCCTGAGCCTTCAAAAAGTACTCTGCCTCAAATCAGTGGGATTAGGGTTGTGTGGGTGAGCAGAGATCGTGCCAACAAATCAGCTGAAGTTCAGAGCATGCTCCCCTTCTGAGCTGACAAATAACCACACACGCATTAAGGGGGCTGGAAGGAGCATCAACTTTGCTCTGCACCTGCTCATATACATTCAACTCAGCTTGCAAGGGAGGAGCCACACAGGTGAGGTGGGGAGAACCAGTATTGCTGCCATGGGTGGGGCAAGGCAAGCCCTCACTAAAGAGCAGCAATTGCTGTGAAGAGCTGTGTTTCCCTTTTCTTGCAGATCCTAGTCAAGTCTGGTGGCCCATCCTTCCCAGGCTCTATATGGTCAACTCTGTCACTTTCGTGTGGGTTTCATTACAGGATGGTAGGATATAGTCCCTAATTTTTGTACATGTTCAGTCTGTATCAAACCACAATATGTTAAAATAGACTTAACTCACTCTTACAATTAGGAAGGCAGTATAATGTTCTGTGCAAAGGGAATCTTACCAGCTGCTGGAATATAAAGTGATTTAATAATACAAAGACAGTATCTATAGCAGCTTATAAAATGGTCAGACAAAATCCCCTTGTAGCTATGCATTGGCAGACAGACACATGAATAGTTTTCAAAAGGTATTTGCAGCATTGGTATTGTCAAGCAAATTCACACCATCTGATTTCTCATTTGGATGGTCTCAGTACATTAAGCCAACTTTTGTTCTCTGCTATATTGGTGCAACTTCACTGACCTGGGCCTCTTGTCTTATACTTTCTAGTAGTCAGGTTACTAAGGGCCTCATTCTGCAAACCTTCCTCACAAGAATAGGTCTGTTGACATCAAGGAGGCTGGAAATACTCACCTGAGTAATATCCAGTATGAATGAGGCTTTCAGAATCTGGCCTTGAGTTAATGGCTGTGATACATGGCACTTTTGTAGCTGCAGATTCCTCATCAAACTTTAAATTGTATGTATATTTTATGGAATCCTCCAAGTCTGCTGCTGGCTTTTATGGGTATTCTTGTTTTCTGCACATGGCTGCAGAATTCTGTGTGTGCGTTGTAAGAGTCAGACTGCGGTAGCGTAGTCTGCATGGTAATTTCTGCTTCCATCTTAGCTAGTGTGGAATTCGTTATACTCTGGAGAGTAAATTCTGGTAACACGTTATAAATTGTGTGTTTGGTTTAAGCTGCTAGTCGCCTACTTATTTTGTTAAATGGATGTTAAGGTTTATTTGATGAGTCACAAACTGCAAGTGTCTTCACCCTAGAATTTTCTAACGAATCTGATCTCATCTGAGCCTCTCATTTTTCCCCAACACTTCCTTGTCTCTCTAACCGCTCCTTGGCAGTTCCCCATATCTCAGATGCACTTCTACTTAATTATTGCCTTTCTGATCTCATGCTCCTCCCCTTGGAAGCATCAAATCTCTCAGATCTTTTCCTTGACCTGATTGATCTACACCAAGCAGATCTTGGTGTGTGTGTGGGTGGGTGTTATACACAAAAAATTAAGGTCAAGCACTCCAAAGTTAGGAAATTGGAGAATTAAGGCTGCTTGTGCAACTTTAATTCAGGCCCTGTGTGTGTGTATATTATGATACAGTTTTTAATTACGTGATCACATACTATTTTTTCCACAGGACCTCTTCTTTATTCAGTGCATAGGCGGGATAGTGCTCACCAAATGCGTAGCTGTTTAATAATTTAGTATTCAATATTGAATATTGATTTCCTCCCGGGTGGTTCTATGGCACTTTCACGGGAGAATCTAAGGCTCAGCTTCTCAAAGGCATTTAGGCACCTGACTCCCATTGATTTCAATTGGAGTTAGGCTCCTAAATACCTTTGAGGATCTAGCCCTGATTGCTTCACAGATATTAATGAATTTATCTTCACAATGCCCTTGTGAGATGAGTATTATATCCCCATTTTATAGCTGAGGCACAGAGAGATTAAGGCCAAAACTGTCAGAAGTTTCCACTAAGTTTGAATGCCCAGTGTAGATCCTACATTTGTGTGAGGACAAATGCATGGCAAAATGTTTGGCTCACAGTGGCACTTAGGTTGGCCGGAATGGTTCGTGTACTGCTTTTAGGCATCAACTATACCTTCATTCTACACTCACTTATATATGTCTCTTGAATCAGGTAGGCTTTCCTGCCTTAGCTACAGCAGTGTTCAGTAGGAATAGGGCCTAAAGTATCATTACAACTCTTGTAGTAGAGCGATACAAAATAAACTCATAAGCATGGAAAAATAATAGCACAGCTATATTAAAATCTGGAAAAAAATGTCATTTTATTATCTGTTGTGTGTGTGATCCGTAATTACATAGTGTAAGCTATACAACTGGTCCATCTGGCAATGCATGTTTTGAAATGTGATTTTGAGTAACTATAGTGTGCTATGAGTCAGAGATGACTATACATATGCTGCATGACAACCGTGTAAATGTTAAGAGATAACTTACTAGAGCATAATGCCGAGCCTGTCATTTCAGGTCAAAAATGTTAAACATTCACACAACAGGTGCTACAGAAAAAACTAGATCCTTTGGGGAGAGAATACACTTTAAATAATCAAGTGACGACATTTGTTATGATTACTGGTTGCTGAGAGACCTACATTCTAGCTCTGCTATGAGAATATATAATCACAAAAATAGCTTTAGCTGTAGTCAAACTTTTGCAGCAAATCAAACTTATTCTTATTGTAAATTAACTGATGCAGGTTCAACAACTTAATCAACAGGAAAATATTGTGTAGTAGTGGTCTATGATACTTCAGCCACACAAGTGATTTGAAGTCACCTGTTTTACTGTTGGATTCACCAGTAGGGTCAAAAACTTCATTCCCTTTATTTTTCTTTTGATGTATAGAGTATAGAATAAGGTTTAAATTTTCCTAGATGTTATAGTAGTGCCTGGTATGCTACTGTGAGTGTAAGCTGTCTAAATGGTGATGTTATAAGACTCTACGTTCACAGGTGTATAATTTGTCCATAAAATAATTCTGAGCTGGAACTCAGCTAGATAGTTGTGGGGTTTAGTGCAATAATTGGTAATAAAATCAATTTGGCTAAAGTTACAGGAGTGCCAAAATAAGGATATTAGCCCTGGTCAAAACAGGGAGGGGTGGGGGGAATCGACCTAAGATACGCGACTTCAGCTACGAGAATAGTGTAGCTGAAGTCGACGTATCTTAGGTCGACTTACCTCGCATCCTCACGATGCGGGGTCGACTGCTGCCACTCCCCCTTCGACTCCACTTCCGCCTCTCACCGCAGTGGAGTACAGGAGTCGACGGCAGAGCGATCAGGGATTGATTTATCGTGTCTACACTAGACGTGATAAATCAATCCCCGATAGATCGATCGCTACCCACCAATCCAGCGGGTAGTATAGACGTACCCTTAGTTTCAAAAGGGGGTGTGTGCCAGAGGGGAGTTGTGCTTCTTAACGAACTCCTCCTCAAATCCATATATTATACTCAACCTTCCCTATCCAGTCAATCAGTCATGTGGAATTTGGTCTGAAGGAACAAACAACTGGGTAATTTATCATTAAGAATATTTTTTCTTCACTTTATTTAGTATCATCTGGGGACATCTATTCTGGGATCCTGAGAAGGATTTCAAAGTACCAACTAAGAGTCATTTCCTCCTGACCCCCAAAGAAAGCTTCCCAGATTTTAGTGAGCTCAGTGCATGCTGGAGCAGGTGTTCATGAGCTTAGTCATATGTATACTCATACAGTGCAGACATGATCAATAAAGCCAATAGTTATGTATGTGTCTATTGAATGTCAGTGCCACTTGAGATACAAGAGCTCCATCTTACCCTGTATTTCTAGTGTGGACATCAACAGCATGAAGCTTGTGAAACCAGCTACTGCATCTGTCCATCTGACTCTACATGTGGTGTGGTGCTAGTGATGTGCTTCTGTATATGTAGGCTAAAGCTGAGCATTCCCCCTTAGTTTTATCAAAATTCAGAAGGACTTTCAGCAGAGGAATTGATTGAGGAAATGTGAGACCTTGGTGAACACTCTGAACTAGATCTGCTCAATCATCTGCCATGTCAAAAAGTCTCGCACTAGAATCACATCAGATCAAATGTACTTTTTTAACATCAGAATCATAATCTAACAGTCCTGTCGCAACAGATTATGAGGGTTTTTAATAAAACTAACAGTACAATAAGGTATCCATTATCTTTAATGATTTCTAAAGGTAGTTAACCAAAAGACTGGACTAAGAACCATTTCAGATGGGATAAGTACAAGTGAAGTTCTACAAGGGCCCATGGCTTTTGTTTGAGGACTAATGTTAAGAGTGAAGAGAAAACCAAAACATTTAAAACAATCCCGGGAAATACACTGGGAAACTTTGACAGTATGGTGTCTAAAAAATGCTAATGCTGTGAAATGAACTGACACAAGGAGTGGGATTGAATTTTCAAGTTGACACCATGTTAATTCAGAGGAGAAAAGAAAATACATAATGCCCTAAGAGGGTTAACCAGTAGTCTGTAATCCTTCACAATACATTTTCTGGTTTATTTAGCTTGTGTCTCAACCCTAATGTTGCCTAAGCATATTTTACATGTCTGTATATGATAAAATATGGGTATTTTAAACTAGATAATCTTTTAATGGAAAAAACATATTAAATTAAAAAGACAAATTAAACTACCCTTCCTGTAGTTACGGGATATGGTCCCCCAGTAAAGGAATTATCTGATATAAAGTTGAATGACACTAGATCTTGCCCCATCACCAGCCATTGGAGATATTCGCTGCTAGCAGTCAGAGATTGGCTACACAGGATCCTGTAATTACATAATTATTTGGATAGTGATCTTTATAATGTTTGCTATACAGGATGAATTAGGTTAGATGGGTGATTGTTAATCCCATAACAATGCTTCCTGAGCTCGCTCTCTATACATATATAATATCTCACTGTATGGACCATGTCTTAAAATACACATAGATTTCAAGGCCAGAAGGGACCATTGTGATAATCTAGTCCAGAGGTCCCTGATCTGTGGGGCATGGCTGAGGCTCGGACCTGCCCGCACGGGGGTTGGGGTGGGGAGGGAGCACTGCCCAGCTCCACTACTGGTCCCTGGCCCTGTGCCTTGGGTCCTGGCTGCCAGCCCCACGCCTGGGGTTCTGCTCCCAGCCCTGGCTCCCAGATCTCCAGCTGGTACTCCGCTAATGGCCTTGCACCTGGGGCCCTGGTTGCCAACCCTGTGCCTGGGGCTCCACTCCTGGCCCAGGGCCCCGGCTGCTGGACCTGGCCCAAGCTGTGGCCCCAGCCTCAGCCCTCTTACCCCGTCTCTGTTCCCGGAGCCATGGACCCACT
The DNA here is from genome assembly GCA_037349315.1 of Chelydra serpentina. NCBI lineage: Eukaryota > Metazoa > Chordata > Testudines > Chelydridae > Chelydra > Chelydra serpentina. The sequence goes on from JBAIAC010000042.1 coordinate 40,773,421, forward strand.
CCCAGCTCCAGGGGACTGGGGGGAGCGCGGACAGGGGTAAGGGGTGTGTGTGTGCGAGGTTAGGTATAAAGTTTGGGGACCTCCGATCTCCTGTATAACAGAGGCCATAGAACTTCCCCAAACTGACTCCTAAAATGTATCTTTTAGAAAAAACATCCTATATTGATTTAAAAAGTGTTACTGATGGAGACTCCATCATGACCTTTGGTAAATGATTCCAGTGGTTAATTACTCTCACTATTACAAATGTATGCCTTAGTTCCAGTCTGAATTTGTCTAGCTTCACTTCCAGCCATTGGATCCTGTTATATCTCTCGCAGCTGGATTGAAGAGTCCATTATTAAATATTTGTTCCCATGTAGATACTTACAAACTGTAATCAAGTCACCCCTTAACCTTCTCTTTGTGAAGCTAAATAGATTGAGCTCCTTGAGTCTATTACTATAAAGCATGTCTTCTAATCCTTTAATCATTCTTGTGACTCTTGTCTGAACCCTTTCCAATGTGTCAGTATCATCCTTGAATTGTGGGCTCAAGAGCTGGACACAAGTATTCTAGCAGCAGTCGCACCAGTGCCAAAAACAGAGGTAAAATAATCCCTCTGCTACTTGAGATTCCCGTCAATGCGTCCCGGAATCACATTAGCTCTTTTGACCAAAGAATCTCACTGGAAACTCATGTTCAGCTGATTATCTGCTACTATCCCCAAATCTTTTTCAGAGTCACTGCTTCCCAGGACAGAGTCCCTCATAATATAAGTATGGCCTCATTCTTTGTTCCTAGATAGATACATTGATATTTAGCCATATTAAAATGCTTGTAGTTTACCAAGCGATTCAGCTCGCTTTGTATTGGTGACCTGTCCTCTTCATTATTTAATGCTTCTTCAATTTTGGTGTCATCTTCAAACTTTATCAGTGATGATTTTATGTTTTCTTCCAGGTCATTGATAAAAATGTTAAATAGCGTAGGGCCAAGAACTGATCCCTGTGGGACCACACTGGAAACACACCAGCTTGATGATGATTCCCCATTTACAATTACATTTTGAGATTTATCAGTTAGCTAGCTTTTAATCCATTCAATGTGTGACGTGTTAATTTTAGATCACTCTAATTTTTTTAATCAAAATATCGTGCAGTATCAAATCAAATGCCTTAGAGAAGTCTAAGTATATTCCACCAACACTATTACCTTTCTCAACCAAACTTGTAATCATAAAAAAGATATCAAGTTAGTTTGGAAGGATCTATTTTCCATAAACCTATGCTGATTTGCAATAATTGCATTACCCTCCTTTAATTCTTTATTAACAGAGTCTCATATCACCTGCTCTATTATCTTGCCTGGGATTGATGTCAGGCTGACAGGCCTAGAATTGCCTGGGTCACCCCATCCACGCTTTTTAATTGGCACATTAGCTTTCCTCCAGTCTTCTGGAACTTGCCCAGCGCTCTAAAACTTATTAAAAATCAACATTAGCAGTCCAGCAAGCTCCACAGTCAGCTATTTTAAAACAGATTTAAAAAATGTCTGACTTTAGTAGCTTCTGTTTAACATCCTCCAGAGATACTAGTGGAATGAAAAGAATGTTATCACCATATGATGAGACTGCATCATCTTATGGCTCACCTCCTCTCCCAGCAGTGTAGTTACTGTGGTGCTTAGTTACATCAAATAGTGTTAGTAGGGTAGCATAAAGGAGACATGGTTACATTACACTTGTTTTATTGTAATGGATACACCTGCTTGGTTATATTGCCTGCCCCCTGCTGTGGTAGTTATATAGATCTATATACTTATTAGTACCAAATCTCCTCATGTTGCTTGCAGTTCCTCTGGTGTAGTCTCTCCAGGTCACTTTGCAGTTTGGTTTTGGCTTCCAGAGTGTTGTCTGCTCCTCCAGTTTTGATGCTGTCTTCAAATTTGATCATAGCTGGATTCACACTAAGAAGCCCCCAATGAAACAAGGCACGAAGCTGACACAGTATGTAGAGGTGCTTGTTTCTTTAATTTAGCTCATTAAACAAGCCTCTGGAAATCCTAAAAGCATCCTGGATGGGGCTACAACTACTGGAGTCATTACAGCCTGAACACTGACAGAGATTTCATCAGTGTGACAGAAGTAGCTCAATGAATAGCTTGGATATGCCCCCCAGACCGCAAGTGGTCAACAGATAATTGGAGAACTGCCCTACCATGTTATTTTGCTTTCTTAAATGGATGGAGAAATGTAGGTAAGGTTTAAAAAAACCCTGTAAACCTGATCACATAATACCTGCTACTGTCCTAGACTAAGGGCAAATTCTGCCTTCAAATTGGAGTCATGTATCTGAGGGCTGAATTTAGGCCTTAGTGATTGAACATCACATATCCTCAAGTAGACTGTGGCATAAATATGCAGGGGGACCATTTTGCCTAGATACTAAAAGACAAACAATCATTAAAAGTCTGTGCTGTCTGAGTCAGAAAATTATTTTTGAAAAGAGCTGGCTGCAGAGGTTTTCATGAGGGTCCAGGCTCTATTAATAGAATTGTTGTATGGTCGTGTATGTCAGCCAGTAAATCATGGTGGTGTATTAGAAAAGGAACATGCTGTTTAAAAGAAACCCTTTCTTTTAAATCAATGTTAGGGTAGTGAGGGCTTATGTATATTAAATACACATTTTCTTCACAGAGCTCTGTGCATGGAATCCCCTACGGGAGAAAAAAGGACATCAGTTTCCCAAGTCTATTTTTAGGACGAGGTTGGAATTTGTCTTAGTCACAGAGAGAATTTTTGATGTGGTATCTGTCCAACAAGAGACAGCTTCTTTCAAGCTCCGCTTCCCATGATAAACATACAGCACGATCTGTTTTGTGAACAGAATCTCCTAACACTCAGAGGGAATTAATAGTGTCTTGCCTTCTTGTTGTCTGTGGGAGGGGTGTTGCTAGGAGACTGGATTCCTAATGTGCTCTGCAGAAAGTAGCTTATAATTTTAATGACAAACTGCGAATAAAACAAACGAATACCATAAAAGCAATTTTCTTTCCAAAGGTAAAGATACCACTCCTTTAAATCATTCAGTGTCACTCTTCTGGCTATTTGAAATTAAATCACTTCCTTAAATGGAAATGTTTGTTTTCCAAACATATGAATAGAAATCTAGTTCCAGCATAGCTTCCTCAGGAGCCAGTCTGGGGCGTGCGTGGCTGCTCGCTAACCCAGTCTCTGACCAATGATCAGGCCTCCTTCAGTTTCCTGCTGGCCCTCTGCTCAATGTATTTGAAATGGTTGGCTTTGGCAATGGTCAGGGAAACAAAGACTCTTCACTCAGGACTCCGCCAGTTAGTTACATGAGTGGAACTGGATGGAAATGGTGCCTTCCTCCAAGACGTCCCGCTGTTAGGGGCTTTGTCTTATATATGCAACTATACCCACCCCCCTCACTGGAAAAAAGAAGTGTCCTCATTTTTCACATTTGCTATCTGGTCACCCTACTTCCTTGTTAAACTGAGTTCTGGTAACTCAATTTAAAGAGCATTGCTGAATAGTGAGTGAAGAAGTCTATACAGAGTAGGAAATAATCTTTAACAACTGGAAACAAATAGAGCCAGAATTAGTCACTTCTCAATGGACCACAATTTGAGAATTGCTGATTTAATATAACAGTAAATGCTGCTGTCATGAACTGTAACACATTTATTGAAAATATCAACATTTACCACTGTATTTACAACAAGGAGGCCCCATGGTCTAGCTAACTACTACCAGATAGAAGCCAGGAACTCCTGAGTTCTAATCCCAGGTCTGACAGTGGTTTACGCTGAGACCTTGAGCTAGTCATTTAGATCAGCTTTTTTAAAATTGCCTATTGTTTGAGTGCCTCAGTTTGAGTGCCCAACTTGACATCTTAGGGTTGATTCTCAGAAGTGCTGAGCGCTCACAACTTCAGCTGAAGTCAATGGGAGCTGAAGGTACTTGGAGTGTCTCTGATTGGGCATCCAACAACTGGCATACCCCAAATTAGTGGCCAGTTATGAACATTTTGGCCTCAGTTAATATTTGCAAAATGAAATGGCTACATAAGTACTAGTACTATTAATAGCCACTCTGTTTACTCTGGATGTGTTTTCATATTTGCTTGTGTGTTAGTGTTGAGGGGTTAATATTCATCATGGTAACATACATTCTACATAAACGCATATACAGTTGCCTGATATCAGTTACATAAAATTATTGTTGATGTTAGCTGCTTATGGAAAAATAAAATAGTATCAGATAGTGTTTTTTTAAAAAAAAGATTTTAAAGGAAATAATTAGGGGAATCTGGGAAGTGATTGAGTTAAATGGACAGCCAGCAAAAGATTTCCTTTAAAAAAAAAAAAGTCCCCATTAATGCAACATGTAACATTGGTCCATACTACATGATCTAACTGTAAAAATGAAAAAGAAGTGTTGGTAAGGTTTGGACAGTTTGGGGGAATGTCTGTGTCCAACTGTGAATTCATTTAGTATTATGAATGCTACTTGTACTTGGTAACTGTCATTATGGGTTAGGTCATCCATTTTGTAGCAATAACTGGACACACAGGGAAGCTATGTCTCAAGAACTGTGACAAAGCAATCAAGGACCATCAGCACTGAATGGCCCTTCCCAGGTGAAACAGAGGGGTTGCTACTTGCAAGGCCTTTGCCTTTGAATGGACTATCTCCAGCCTCCCCAGACAGGTCTCTGTGACGAATCTTTTCCAGCCTGAGCAGATGACTGGAAGACCTGCAGTTTCTTCAGCTAACCACCTGACCCAGCAGAGCAGAGGCTGTTGGAGAAGGTGGGCTTCTCCAACTTCCCAAAGAGGACCATTATTTCATTCCCAGGACCAGAAGACCCAGATGGAGGAGTGAAGGCAGGAGGGGCCTTACCTCCTTAAACAGAATTGCCAACCCTAAACATTGGAAAATCATACGTCAGTCACCCCAAAATCATGAAATTAAAAAAAACCCCTCATGATTTCTAAAGCCAAAGAGCTTTGGATTTTTTTCCCCCTGGGGTTATAGCACTCGGGCGTGGGTGTCACATTTTCAAGCTTTTCTCCAAAATCATGATGGCTGGAAACTTTTTTTTTTTTTTTTTTTAAATGAAAGCTGAGTTTCTCACCTAATCACAGGATGCCTGGAGCTGGGGCTTTCAGAAAAGCAACAAATGCTGTGAGAGTTGACAACCCTGCTTAAAGGACTTGCACCAGGGACTCACAAAATGGGGTGAGATTAGAATGAAGGGGCTTGCATTCAGGAGTTTTTCCAGACATCTGTATCTCTTGTGCGTTTTTAAGAGGGGTGTGTGTGTGTGTGTAAGAAATTTATTTGCTAAACCTGTGTGTTATTGGTTTACTACCCCTGAAGGTCTAACTAGAGACATCAAAGCTCCCACAGTGAGTTGGACTCTGGGGGAATGTTTCTAAGCAAGTAGGGATCTTGGGAGGGTTGAAGCACTGGTTCCAGGGTCTAGGCAGCTGGACTGTGAAGTAATATCTTGGGCTAGATATTGCTCTCTCTTATTGCATTGTTTGCAGATATACTATACGGTGCATATACATGCACATGCTTGAATGAAAATGAGAATCTGAAAGTACAATAGAAAGGAATATATGTGTATTTTGGGAAGATCTTTCATTGTCAATTAAAACTCCTCTGTTTATAGTTCTTTAATTTAGAGTGAATCTATAAAAGAAAAATCCTCTACGGAACCAAATTAATCTTGTTATAGAAACTTTCTAGGGAATTATTTTATTAGATTTGTTAATCTGTGGTTTAATCCGATAAAACATTGTAATGCAGAACCTTTCGTGGAGCACAACCAAACTACCTTAAACGAAGAAAGGTGTAACAAACTCATTAGAGTTTTGTCATGGGGGCAGGGATTCTGGAAGTAGGGGTGCTGGCGGCAGCACTCCCTGGTTTGAAGTGGTTTTCAACACATACGGGGTTTACAGTTTTGTTCAATGGCTTTCAGCACCCCCCTTATAAAAACTGTTCCAATGCCACTGTGTGCAAGATGGAACTTCACGCTCTGATCTCAGGTATAAATTAGTGGTTTGGGTCTGTTTGACCAAGAGAGAGATTTGCTCCAGTAGCAGTAGTCTTGGTTTTAGACTAAGGCCTGGTCTACACTACAAAGTTACATCAGCATAGCCAAGGGCCGGCACTATAACTAGGTGACCCTAGGCGGTTGCCTAGGGCGCCAGGATTTGGGGGGCGGCTCACCGCCCCGCTACCCCCCTGCTCAGCGCCTGAGCGGGGAGCCGGGAGGTAGCTGCGGCGAGCCGCCCCGCTGCCCCCGGCTCCATGCTCAGCTCCTGCAGCTCACAGGTGGTGGTGGGGGGGGGCTGATCGGGCGGGGGAGCTGGCCGGGGGGGAGGTGCAGGGCTAGTGCAAGGAAGTTTCGCCTAGGGCGCGAAACTTCCTTGCACCGGCCGTGAGCATAGCTACATCTCCCAAGCATGTGAAAAATCCACACCCCTGAAAAATGTAGTTAGGCTGACCTAACGCCTAGTATAGACAGCACTAGGCAGATGGAAGAATTCCATCGATTTAGCTACTGCCTTTTGGAGAGGTAGATTACCTACAGCAATGGAAGAACTTCTCTTGTCGCCATAGTAAGTGTCTACACTGAAGTGCTACAGCTGCAGCTGTGCTGCTGTAATGTTTTAAGTGTACACATAGCCTAAGTGCAGAAATCACCTGAATCATGAAAAGGGTTAAAATACACTGTGGCATGTTAATACACTACTGCTGATTCTGAATGCAGTCACCCTAGTGTGAAATGGCTAGAGAAGCCTAGCTCACAACACTAAAAAAAGAGCATTTTTGTAAATAACTTTTTTTTAAATGAACACATTCCTATTTCAGTGAAGAGGGCATTTAATCAGCGCAGAAGAATTTCTATTTAAAAAAATCTGTTTGGTTTACAATCAGCTAATCTCAAATTAAATTAACCAATTCTGTGTTTACAGATGGTTCATTCCTTAAACTAAAAGGACTTCCAGAGCCATGTTATTTAAAGAATTGTATATAAACCTATCAGCTCGGTCAGAAAAACAATATACCCCAGAAGATTTGAGAGCTGAGATTTTTCCAGTAAAGTGTATGTCTGTGCCGTACAAAGTGTTGAAGAGCTGGGTTGTTGGGTTTTTTTTACTGTTATCAAGAGGACTGAGCTATTACTTCTACTGTCAGTAATTGGTGGAGGGGAAAATGCTGAAAGCATGTATCAAATGCTAGATAAACAGAGGCTGCATCTACGTTAGAGAAATTAACCAATTAAAGAATCTGGTGTACGCACCAGTGGTGTGCAATGTGTTAACACGAGCTGTGCTGCCTTGGCTGTAACTTGCCCCATATCCTTACTTGCGCAGTATTCTGCTGTAGATGGTGCACTGCCCTCTTTGTACCTATGCTTCTCCCAACACAACTCTCCGATGCAGTGGCTTCTGGGAGATTTCAAAAGGCCTCTTGACAACTCAGCAGAATTGTGGCAGAAGTCCAACTCCCATAATTCCATATTTGTTTACGGAGTTGTTGTAGCCCTGTTGGTCCTAGAATATTAGAAAGACAATGTGGGTGTGGTAATATCTTTTATTGGACCAACTTCTGTTGGTGAAGCTTTGGAGCTTACACAGAGCTCTTCTTCAGGTTTGGGAAAGGTACTCAGAGTGTCACAGCTAAGTACAAGGTGGAACAGATTGTTTAGCATCAACAATTAACATGTTATAAGAAACCATTCAAAGTGAAGTGGGCAGTTAATACCTCTAAAGTTCTAGAACAAAGATGGGTTAATGGGTTACAAATTGTTCCAATGAGCCATAAATCCAGGGTCTTTGTTAAGTCTATGATTTTTAGTGTATAACAAAATTATAAGTTGGTATAGGTACTTCCACCTTTTCATGTTTCTCTGAATGTATAAATATCTGCTTACTGTATGTTCCATTCCATGAGTCTGATGAAGTGGGTTCTAGCCCACGAAAGCTTATGCTGAAATAAATTTGCTAGTCTCTAAGGTGCCACAAGTAATCCTGTTCATTTTTCCAGGAACTGGCACCATATGCAAGTTGTTTTCTCAGAATGGAGGCTAGGATGAACCCTCTGTTCTTGCTCCTTGCTCAGTAAGGAAGGTTTCTGGTGGAGCTTGTGAAAAGTTGTCACAAGGAACTTATGTGGCTGAGGTGAGATAGGAACGACTGTTCCTGCATTATCTGTGGAGAACCAGAGACCAAGCACAGCAGCTGATGGAGTTCTTGTTTCAGTGGTCATGTGCCTTCCGCTTCTGGAATAGCCGGATCCATGCAGTACGTGAGCATAACATTCTCTCTGTGGAATGCAGCTTTTGTTCTCCTCCTACTCATCATCTTTCACCACAGCACTGCCTGGAGCTGTTTTCTGTGTTATCCAGTAGCTCATTGGGCTACATGGGAGGTTGGCTTCTGAGAATTCAGTCCAGCTCTTCAAAGAACAAATGAATTTTGCTTTCAGAACCGGACCAGCTGCTATTGTCCCATTCCTTGTTCTACTGGACCTGAAGCATACTAATCTTTTCATGACACTGCTTGCCACTCCAAGTAATGCCCATCTCAGCTAGTTACTCAGATAACTGGTCATATCGCAAATTATTCCTTATGACTAACTTCAACTGGCCCTGGATCTCTCCAAATAGTCACCTGTGCTCCCATGTTGGCCTCAGTTCAGCTAGCAGCACATTCATAGGAAGTTGGGCTGGCTCAAAGTGTCTTTAATGGAAAATTAAGGTTTTGACTAAATACAATTTTTCACAAGATGTGTCTGCTTTCTGAAAAATCAGGGCTTTGGAGCGGAGCCTGGAGCTGGAGCGCGGAGCAGTAGGTTTATGCCCGGAGCTGGAGCGGAGCCGGAGTGGAGCAATTCAAAAATTTGATTACTCCAAATCCCTGAGCAAAATGTGGCCTGCTCAACACACAAATGTTGTCAAAAAAGGCAACACCCGAAAACCAAAATATTTTGATTTGGAAAAACTGCCATGGTGCTTCCTGGGAATTGTAGTTCAAATGCCTCATGGCCTCATTTTCCTCTATGGGTTGGGTTCTCCACCTGGACCACATCTTCCTTAATGGATAATGATCAGGGACCACCATGATGTAATACAGTAGTTCAGCAATACAGGAGATCATGGTGTATCATAGGAAATGTTGTCTAGCCATGTAGCCTGGGTTATAGATGAGAAGAGGTGCATGAGGCCCTGCAGTGGCATTCACAGCTTTAAACCAAAAGTTTTCAGTTGAAAGTTTTCAGCTTTCAATTTTTTGCTGAAAAGTCACATTTTTAAGTGGGGTTGGGGATGGAGAAAACCTATTTATCTAACCAGTTGTAGCAGAAGGCCACTCCAGAACATGCTGGCAATTGAAGCAAACTGAAGTCTGTCTCTGGCGTAGTTTACAAGTGTAGAAATGACCACCATGGACAATGCAGTGTGCTATTTAAGTGCCTTCTGGCAAACTTGACCCCTTTGCAGTGCAGAAAGAGACTAGAAAGACTATTTGCTTCATTAGGGTTATTGGGCCATTGATTCTCATTCACACTGGGATTGTGCTGGTGGAGACAGTTAGAATGAGGACTACTTGATATTCAGTCTTGCTTGAAATCTATATAAATGGTAGTGCAATGGCCTGTATGCTGTTGGAAGCATTTGTGTGTGTGGACAGATGGTGTGTTACGTCATAGTTGGAGATCAAAGTAGTTGATATGTCAAATTTCTCTAGTTTTGATAGTACCAAAGAGTTTAAATGTAAAGGTATAACAATAATGTGTACTGTACAAAAAGAGCAAGTATATGACTGGGAAGTCAAAAGCAATAATCAAAAGGAATTGATGATCTTTGTGGTAGAGGCACTGGACTGGGCCACAGAAGATCTGGGTTGAATTTCTGGCTCTGCCATGAACTTCCTGTGTGATTTTTGGGTATGTCACCTAATATGCCTCATCTATAAAATGAGGATGATAATAGTCAGTGCTTAATCTGTAATGAAAGGTGCCAGGGCTCAAGTAATTTTTTTTACATTCATAACTGATGCAGGAAGCCCAGAGGTGCCAGGGCTATGAACTACCAAGCCTAGAGATGCCAGGGCTCAGCCCTGGCAAGCGCTGGCATAAATTAAGCACTGATAATACTTCCTTTTGTCTGTTTTATCTGTTCAGATGTTGAGTTCCTCAGGACAGGAACTGTCTCTTACCATATGTTTGTACAGTGCCTGCCTAGTACAGTGAGCCCGGATCCCAGTAAGAGGTGCAAGGTGCTACCATAATAAAATAACTAGTAGTAAACTAGTGTAGCTAAGTGATAGCTGCAGAAATATAAAGGGAGATTGGATCTCTACAAAAGGAGGACAGTAACTAAATTCAGAATGCCCTACTTAAACCACGAGTATGGGAAGGTAATTTGCTTATGAAATTCAATATAAAGAAGTGTAAGATAGTGAGGGAAGAGATTTCAAAATTCTGTAGAGGGTCACCTTCAACTGTCATATTCTGCAGAGTACTGCTTAAGGGGGAAGTCAGAGCGGATGAAATGGTATATACACCATCTGTTCAAAATTTAGAATTAGCTGGTCACCTGCAAGACTCAGGAAGTGATTAGTTCCCCACAATGTACTCTGGGGTTCTCTGAGTTGTTAGCCCTATAGGTGCTCGGCATCAGGCTGTGTGTGCACCTGTCACTCTTAACTGGAGATTTGTTAGTGTCCACACCTGCACCCTATGTATCCCTGTGCTCTGGCATGAGGATATATAGGGAGAGGTGGACCTGCTGCTGCTCCAGTTCCTTCTTAACAACCTTTGACTTGAGACGGAACTTTGCGGTGTCCGCTTATTAGCATTGCAGCTTTCTTCAATTTATTTATTTTATTTAATTATTTACTTTTAAAAAAATCATTTTATGTTGTTTGGCACAAGGTTGTGCTTCTGGGTGGCTCCCTCCTCCTTGCAATCAGGGCCTCCTTTGCTGTCGCCCCTGGTTTGTTTGAAGCTTTTTCTGAGTGAGTTATGCCAAAGACCCCTGGTTTCAAACCCTGCCAGATCTGCCACATGTCTTTTCACCTCAACGATGGACATTCCAGCTACCTCAGAGAGTTCCATGTCCCATCTAAGTACAAGGTCTGCTCTGTTTTCAAGAGCAGATAGACTAAAGCTCCTCCTCATGGAGTGAACCCTGAGACCTCCAAATCTCCCTTCTGTACATCGGCCTTAACCACTCAGGGCACTCAGGTGACTTCTGTGGCCCACGTAAGCAGAGACCCTGGGGTAGATTTGGACACTTTGAAGTATTCAGAAAAATAAAACCCATTCCCTGGAGAGAGGACTCTAAAAGAATGGATAAGTCACCTTCAAGGCCGGGGAACAAGGAGACTTTGTGTCCTGATGTGGGTACTACTGAGATTTCTACCGGCCCTATTACTGAGATATTGATACCGTACCTCCTAAAAAGACTTCCCTCTCAACTCATAATGGGCAAGCAACCTTGCATGGCACAGTCATCAGTACCAGAATCAGAGCCCTCCAAGCACTAGGACTCCTCCAGGAGAAAAGACTCTGAGAAATCATCCTTGACACATGTTTTGGTACCATCTTTTTGGGGCCATGGCCACAAAGAATGTACAGACTGTTCATCCCATATTGTCTCCTGGTACCACTCAGGACATGGTGGAGCTCCGCCCAGGTTCACTAGCGCTGAGCAGATTCCTCTCCCATGTGGATCTCCAAGTTGTGGAAGAACCCCAATCTCTTCTTCTAAGGGGTACCAACAGAGAATGCTGGCTAGTACCCACGCTCCCTCTGGAGCTGAAGTACCTATCGATAGAGCCCTGCAACTCTGTGGATATCTGCTTTATATCCATGGATATCCGGATGCAGATATCTGCAGACCATATTTGCGGATCACGGATTGGATGTGGATACAAATTTTTTATCCATGCAGGGCTCTACCTATCAGTGCTAGTGCACCCACATGATAAGACTTAGCCTCCAGTACCAACTTGGTTGCCAGTCTTGCCTTGACCGCCAGTAATGATAGCAGTAACTCCTCCATCAGATAGGAGAGATGACACCTCTTCAGATTTGGACATTTCTGTCCAGGAGTCCACCACCTACCCATTCCAACCTTCTTTCTCAGAGGTATTTCCTGAGGAGTAGATCCCCAGAACTAACCGATGTCCTCCACATCAGCTCTGGTAGGAACACCTTTGGGGTCCTGCTCCCTTTCTCTACACCCCACCACAATGAACTTTTTGGAATCTCATGGCCCCTTATGGTGACCAGTATTATAGCGTGCTCTCACCCACAATGATCTGTCCAGACTAACAGTCACCAATACTGCAGGACCCTCTTGCCAAGAGGACACCTGTAGCGGGAGCTAGTGATTGAGGAGGACATGCCACCATCCAACATGTCTCCTCCTCACCTGACAAGGTAGTTATGCCCCCACTACCCTCCTGTGTGGATGATTTCAGGGCTCTTCAAGACCTGATGAAAAGAATAGCAGAATCTCAACAAATTCCGTTGGAGGAGATAGAAGAAACTCAACACTCCTTTGTGGATATTCTGCATACTTCCCCTCAGGAAAATATTGCTTTGCCCATTAACAAAGCATTACTCTTACCATAACCATCTGCAGGGCCGGCACCAGCAAAACAAGCTGGTGCTTGGGGCGGCACGTTTCTAGGGGCGGCATTCTGGCGCCAGCCATGCCCTAAAAATGTGCCCTGGCAGCCCTAGCTCACCTCCGCTGCCGCCGCTGGCTTGCGGGCCATCGCGCGTGAAACAGCTGATTCGCGCGCCGCTGCCGGAGGGGGAGATCCCGAGCGGCCGCAGCGCGCGAACCAGCTGATTCGCGCGCCGCTGCTCCCCCTCCCTCCCAGGCTTGAGAGCCTAGGAGGGAGGGGGAGGTTCTGAGTGGCTGCGGCGCGCGCGCCGCTTCTCCCCCTCCCTCCTGGGCTTGAGAGCCCGGGAGGCAGGGGGAGATTCTGAGCGGCTGCGGCGCGCGCGCCACTTCTCCCCCTCCCTCCCGGGCTTGAGAGCCTAGGAGGGAAGGGGAGATCCTGAGCGGCTGCGGCGCACGCGCCGCTTCTCCTCCTCCCTCCTTCCCAAGCTTGAGAGCCTGGGGGGAGGAGGCAGGGCTGGGGATTTGGGAAGGGGCGGAGTTGAGGCGGGGGTGGGGTAAGAAAAAAACGGGCGGGGGGGCGGCCAAATTTGTTTTTGCCTGGGGCGGCAAAAATCCTAGAGCCGGCCCTGACCATCTGTTATGATAGACACCAGCTACAATCTTCCCCGCGTACAAGAGTGATAACAAAAAGTATTATGTGCCAACTAAGGGTTTGGAGTATTTTTTTTCCCTTCCATCTCCACCCCTAACTCTTTAGTAGTCAACACTGTCAGTGACAGAAATAGACAATATTGTGACAGGCTGACTGCCTCCAATAAAAAGTACTTGGAACTTGCCGATCACAAAAGCTGCTCCTTGAGAGCTCTCCAATTTAGAGCTGTGAACTATCAGGCCTTGATGGCAAAATATTACTTCACCAGTTCCAGTAAATTTTCACATTTTATTGATCATTCACCATAGGACCAAAAAGAGTAGTTTCAACCACTAATTACAGAAGGCCAGATGATTGCAAAAGCTTCGCTACGGGCTTCTCTTGATATGGAGGACACAGCCTTGTGTTCATTAGCTACCACCATTGACGTGTGTCAAGCCTCTTGGCTACAAGCATCTCGCCTACCCAGTGGGTGAAAAATACCAACGTAAACTCTTTAGCAATGGCACAGATGATTCTCTTCATTCACTAAAAGACTCCAGGGGGACTCTGTGATTCCTCAGTGTATATGTGCACATACAACAAAGAGAAGATTCAGTAAATCACAGATGGCACAATCATCTCTCTGTCTGATACCAAACCTCCCTGAGACCAACAGAACCACCCAGAAAAAGGTCCAGATTTTTTAAAAAGGGGCCTTCATCTACAATGACCATGTAACTGACAGCTGTCTGTAAGTGACTGTTTTGACCCAGTGGTTGAGGGTCACAGATCACTCCTTATTCTGGATCTCATGCTGCATGAAACCACGCTTCCTCCACCCTATGGAAACCTTCTCTCTGATTTTCTACCTGGCTGGAAGCTTATCACTTCAGACAAGTAGTTCCTAGAAGTGGTTACAACTGGATATTCCACCCAATTCAACTCCAGTTCCCTCCCCAACACCTGTCCCTATCCAGAGGCCCTTCTCATGAGGGTCTCCTAAGGCAGGAAATTAAATCTATCCTGCTTGTGGGGACAATCAAACCCATTCCCCTGATTTCATAGGGAAAGGTACTCCAGGTACTTCTTGGTTTCTAAGAAAACAGGATGATGGAGACCTATCCTGGACCTGAGACTCTGAACACCTTTATACTTTTGCAGAATTTCAAGATGGTGGCCCCGGCAATGACAATTCCATATTTAGATCCTGGGTACTAGTTTATCACCACTTGACCTCTAGTATGCATACTTTCATACACTTATGCATCCATCTCTCTCTCCAAACGAGTGTCTCAATGCTCTCAACTGCTGGAAGAACACTTAAACTTTTTGTGGGAGTCTCCTTTTCGTGTCTATCCTCTACAAGGATAATTGCCGTGGATGCCTCACTGCTAGATTGGGGTGCTCATGTCCAGGACTTCACAGCCCAGACTTTCCTGAGAGTCGTCCTTCCACATCAACATTCTGGAACTCAAGGCAGCTTGTCATGTTTGTCGTTGCTTTCTACACAACATCAGGGGCCACTCAGCCACAGTAATGCTAGACAACAGAGTAGCCAGGGAAGAGCAAGATTCCAGTCTTTATGTGCAGTGTCTATAAAGCTATGGAATTGATGCATCTTCCACAGCATAGACATCTTAGCAGTTTGCCTTCTTGCCTTCCCCAACACAGGAATTGGACACTATAATCCACCCCAACCTCTCATCGTCACAGTTCAAGTCCTGACTCCTGGATGGTTCTCAGGCAATTCTGCTCCCTTGAAGATCAGACAGTGCTGCTGAATAGCAGAAAACCTGCCATGAGGAAAACTTACCTGCAAAAGTGGAAGCGCTTCAGGCCTGGTGTGTCCATATCTCCTTCTCAGACTCCCCTCATGAGCATACTCAATTATGCTGTATTTAAATATGCTGGTTGGTCACTGAGTTCCATTTAAGTTCACCCCGCTGCTGTTACAGCCTTTCACACACTTGGCGGGGGTGCGGGTTCAGTTTTTGCTCACCCTACCATTGCTAGATTCCTTAAGGGTTTGTGTGTGTGTCCGTCCCATGCCCAGCAGCTAATTCTACCCCCCACAAACTCCAAATCAATCTTCTCCCTACCCAGCACTGCCCACATCAGTTCAGCCCTCCACGTCCCAATCAATTCTGCCTCTGCCCCAAGCTCACTTCTGTTCCTCCTGGGGTTCTTCACATCCTGCCACCTGCAGTGAGGTCCCCTCTCCCTCTTCCCAGACTGGGAGAGCATTCCCAGAAGCTCTTCAGCCAGTAGCGTAGCCAGGTGGGGAGCAGGGGGAGCTGGACCCAGGCTCGGGCGGCGCTTTAAAAGGCCCGCTGCTCCCCGCGGCTGCAGGAGCCGCGGGCCTTTTAAATCCCCGCCCGAGCCCGGCTCCAGCAGTGGGGCTCAGGTGGTGCTTAAAAAGGCCCGGGGCTCCTGCCATTGCAGGGAGCCGCGGGCCTTTTAAAGCACCGCCCGAGCCCAGGCGGTGCTTTAAAGGGCCCGGGGCTCCCCACAGCGGCTGGAGCCCCGGGCCCTTTAAATCACTGCCGGGGAAGCCGGTACAGTCTGTCACGGCACTGGCTCTTGCCGGTATGCCGTACTGGACCGCGCCGCCGGGTGAGTACAGGGGGAGCAGGGAGGCGCCTTTTTATAGCGCCGCTCCCCCTGTGCTCCAGACCTGGCTATGCTACTGTCTTCAGCCCCCGCCCCAGGCCAGGTGCTGCAGCGGGGGGAGGGAAAGGAGCAGAGGCACCATCCTGTTGCAGTTGCTCACCAGAGAGAGTGGGGGGAGTGGAGCCATCCTGAGCTGCTGGGCTCTTTGCTCCCTCCTCTCCCCCCCAGTGCAGCTGCTGCTGTGGGTCCCCGGTTGCAGGTTTGGTGGGGGAAACTTTTGCTTTTTATTATGCCCCATGCAGGTTCCGTGGGGGCTGAGGAGGCGGTATGTGCTATTCAGCTTCCTGGGTTCATTAGTAATCTCCCTGGACACTGAGTAAAACCTACCATCTCCTCTGCCACCCGGAAGCTGCATGGGGCATAGCAAAATCTCAGGTTCTTCTTCCGGAAGAGAGAAGAAGAGCAGAGCTTTTGAATTTTGGCAGGCGGCTTGGGGTCTGCGGAGGGGAGGAGCGGCTGCAGGGGCTCCAGCCAGCCCAGGGCTCCTTCAAGCAGGGGTGGCCTCAGGGCTCTGGCTGGCCCAGGGCTCCTCTGGCCACAGGAGAAGGGGCAGAGGCTCCCAGGGCTCCAGCCACGGGGAGAGTGGGCAATACTGGGTACCTAGGAGTTCTAGATATCTGACCCTGATGTGTGATATTTCTCCCAAGCTGCACTGCCTGAGGCCCAGGATGGATGAGATTTGATCCTGCACCTGTAACCACAAGTATCAGCTTTCCTATACATAACACCATGGCTTTAAAGGCTGGAATCTCTTCTCCCTATATGACTAGAAATGAAGTTTTACCCCTTTAGGATGGGAGGATTCCCAAATCTCAGTGCGACTGAGCATTCACTGCTAGCCATAGACGGTGCAGTCCTGACATTTTGTGGCTAGAAAAGCTATTTTAGGTTGCTGGTAGAGGTCCTCTGAGCTCTGGACATCTGGACTCATGGTGACTGAGACACCTGGCTTTGTAAGCTGAGAGATTCAAGAAATTGTGTGTGTGAATGTAATGAGGTGCACTCACCGCTTGTGAGCACCCCTTGGTCGAGCGTGCGTGCCTGCAGTTTTTTCTCAATTTCCTCTGCTTATGGTATCCCCTGTCGGATGCTGTGCTCATCAGGTCTGTCTTTGGTGACTCAGCCCTCTGGCCGAGTCTCACTCTGTCCATGTGCAAAACACACAAACCCCTTCCAGGGTACACAGTCCAAAATGTCCTCCATGTCCTGCAGCCATCCTGGGCTCAGTCTTCTAAAACAGTCCAATAGGGCCCATCCGGCTAGGTTGCAAGGCTCCTACTCTGGTATTGAGCAGCACCCAGAGGGTTTCTTCCCTGGTGACTCTTTGCCTCTACTTAAGTCCTCAGTGACCCCAGCCTTCCTGCTGAGCCACCCTTCCTGGACTCCATTTGCTGACCACAGCTCCCTGCTGAGTCAGTCCCAGTAGTGTGGTCCTCTTCCCTGGGGTGCCACAGTTCTAATTCCCTTCCTTAGGGCATAGCTACTTCCCCCCAGTGGCTGGGGGCTGGGGGGGGGGGCGGGTGTCGGTCCCACCCACTGCTCTGGGTCCCAACTCAGGCACCCTTTAAGTATACTAATTGCTGCTTTACGTTTCCCTGGGCCACTTCCCCATAACCTATCTTAGTTGAGTCTTGGTAACCAGCCAGAAGCTATTCTCTTGCTCCCTGCCAGTAACTACTTGCTTCAGCCCCAGAAGCACCTCTTGTTTCTCTGGTCCCTGCCAGCAGACTGAACTCATGCTGGCCCTGCAGATCCTTTTATAGGAGCCTGCTGGGTCCTGACTGGCTGCTCTCTGCAGCCCCTTTCCTGATTGGCTGCATCCCACACAGCCAGTCTAGGCAGCTTGGAGGACCTGCTGTTTTCTGGGGTGAGGTATGGCAGGGCCACAAGGCCTCCAGAAGGGGGCCTCAGGGCCTAGTCCACCCCATCACAGTGTGTTTAAAGGACTCTCTCTAAAACATTCCCAAAGTAGTTTTCTGTAACCTATGTGGCATATAGAGACTATATCAGGGGAGCGGGGGGGAAGTTTTACTATTTGGGATGGCCTGATTTTGTCACATGTGAGTAATGTGACCACCCCAAACTCATGCAAATAAAACCTATATACCACACTAATCTATAATGTATTGTTTGTGGAAGTATATGTATACCTAATGCTTGTTTCAAATGGAGACAGAAACAAACATCTAGTTTTGCTAGTTAAAGGAATTACTTACATGATGAAGGGTTTGCAGGGTCCAAGTTGTAGTTCCGAACTGGGATATGGCACCAGACTATTGCTTTGGCTATTGGCAAGTCAGAATACATGATTTTCTAAAGTCCTTTTATAATCTCTGCTTTGCTGCCTGTGTGACCATTGAAAGGATATGCTGCAGACCACATTCTCATGCTGTGGAATTCACACTGCTTATAGCAATTACACTGGCTGTGTTGTACAAAAACTTCAACTCTAAAAAGTGTTTGTTTGCACTAATATACAACTGTTACTTGAGATGCAATGCATTGTGTAACTGGTTGGTTTCCTATCAGGTGCTACGCAGGTTGCTCTGGCAATAAAACAAAACAAGGAAATAATGGGGTGAATATTTTGTTCTTTAGTTCCCCATAATATTGGGTTGCTTCATGACTAGCAACAATAAAGAATTTTCAAAGAAAAGTACCAGTATGAACATTTTATTGAACAAAAAATGCCAGGTTATTGTTCATCATAAAAATTAAGTCCTTCCAAAGTAAGGATCTCTGTATTTGCATGTGTAAGGAAAGCTACTTTCTTGTAAATGTTCCTCTTAGGGCTGTGGTTCTTGCTTAACATACTTTTGAAGGCATTAGTTGAACAAAGCAGATAAATCTGAGTGTCATTAAGCAGAGGGTGTGTGTGTGTGTGTGTGTGTGTGAGTGTGTGTGAGAGAGAGAGAGAGAGAAAGTGCATGTGTGCACTTGGAGATAAAAGATGTAATGAATTAATACAAAAATGGAGAAAATGAAATGATCTGCACTACTGATACTGATTTTTCCATTTATGTTAATGAGCAGAGTGTGTGCAATTTTTGTCAAGTAAAAACGTATACAACTGAGATTATTCTAGGAGACAAAACCAAGAACTGTTCAGTAATAGAATTCCGTGTTCAAAACACTGGTGCATTCCTGAGGTTGCTTACTATACCTATAGTAATCAAATACAACTATTAGAGAGCAATACCATATGCCTTGACCGATTCTGAAATAAGAGCAGGGGCGCTGGAAATCTTAGTAGGTGGTTATAAGCTCTGAAACTTTCACTTCTCGAGCACCAGCTCCAATCTGCCCAAGGTCAGTCGCGGTCAATGCTTTTTACCATTTGAAGGCGGTTTGGCCTTTGTGAAAGGAGTCCAGTCCCTAGCAAACCATTATGGTCGACTGATTTTTTTTTTTTTAAACTCCAACAATGTACTTGGGCTTCACATCATAAGCTACCACTGCATTTGACACCTTGACATTGTGGTACTGAACGGGCCTGGGGTCTGAATCGCACTTTCTCTCTGAGGTAGTCCCTTCAGCTTAGGGCTGAGGTACAAGTGGGGGACACTCTCATTGCGCTATGTTGTACCTGTTCCATGGAAGAACAAAGGAGGGCTTCAGGGCTATCAATCTGGCAGCTTTCCCATTTATATTTTCTGTGAATTTGCAAGTATTTACTGAGCAATGACCCTTAATCAATGGTTAGCCACAAAGGCAAATTCTTCCAGCTAAGGAAGTAACTGGGGAGATACAACTAACTCCATAAAGCCGGAATGTGCTAGAATCCGTTAACGATGTATGAAGAAGACAATGTTCATTCTGTTCCCTTCCTGAGCGTTTGCCATGTTCTGCTCTGAGCTCTGTCACCAACAGCTGATGGGTAGCAAGTGTTGTGCTCAGAAAAAGAGGGATAATGTGTTCAGTTCCTTTTCATTTATATTTTGAAGCTAGTTGTTTTGTGCGGATTCTTAAAGGCTTATACGTCTGGTCAAATGCTGAGGACAGGCCATTTAGTTTAATAATCTTCTGGGGTTTCAAATCTTATTGGTACTGAACTACAGCTAAAACCAGTGCATAATTTGTGCCAGGGCTTGCCAGCACTGAGCCGGGCCCGGCACTTCTAGGCTTGCTGCATCAGTTATGAATGTAAAAATATTGCTTGAGCCCTGCACCTCTTTCATTACAAATTAAGCACCGACTAAAACATACTCTTAACTCCCATCTGGGGAACCTGAGTTCAGACCCAGGCCTGAACACTGTAAAGGGCATGGGCTGGGAGTGTGCCAACTTCCTGGAGAGAAAGGGATGAGTCTGACCATTTTTGTACTCACACGCAGAAGAACAATATAGACCTCTCACTGTGGGAAAGAGATTGAGCTGGCGCTTGGGCACTTGGCTATTGTCTGCAGTGGGGGGGGAGGGGAGGAGAAGGAGGAGGGCTTGTGTATTGTGAGTTTTTCTGAATCACTGTCCACAGTCAGGCAGTTTCTTTTTATTGATTTAGATCATGTTCTGCATTAGGCCCTTGTCCTAGTGGGCAGGTGGCCAGCTCGCTCAAACCATCACAACAGTTGGCATGAATTAGCCTTTTGGTTGACACTCAAGGACTAGTGAGGCACATTGGCAGGCCAGGGTGGGGAAGTCTGGCCTGACACTCCCCATGTTTCTTGAATAAACAGAGAACTCCAAGCTGCAGGGATGAGAATCTAACACCTTTTGCCATTGCTATAATAATTTAAAATTAAAAATAGTACTGAGGCCAGCAAAAATAACCCCCGGCTTCTCTTCTGTCACATGTGTTGTTCATCTAAGCCAGCGGATGACAGGGTAGAATTGGTTGTTCCAGTAAACTATGAAACCATCTGTAAAAATGCACTGATCATTAAGTGCCCAATGAAATTGGCAGTCAAAACCAAAGACAAGACAACTTGTTCCCTAGCCTGGAATTATAAATGACTTATACTTAAGGTTTCAAGCTGGAGATGCACCATAACTTGCATTTCATATACTCGGCAGTGAACAGAGTAACAAAGGATTTTGTTTCTGTGTTAACATAGTTCAAAGACATAACTGCTGTGCCTGGTATGTTTATTGGCATGTAATCATGCAGATCTTGGTCTAATTCACTTGTTTGCACTTTTCCTCTTGGTCGGAAAGCTGTGAATTCAGATGCACAGAGAGTCTGTGTGGCTTCTGCAAGGCCAGAGTTTAGTGCAGTGCTCCTGGCAGTAGAAAGCCTGTCTACAGTGGACTTGTGTGGAAGCCAGGCGCCTGTAACCTGCCCATGCGGTATGCATGGCTCTGGCAATGGGAGGTGGCAAAGCATGACAGATGAGGCTGTGCTTGTTCAGCACATCTGTGCTGCTGCCTCCAGTTATGGGATTCCTGTGGAGCCCCTGGCAGAGATTAATGCTGCCCTCTTCCTGGGCAGAACCTTAAATGGAGAGCAGCGGTGCCCATTCCACTCCTGTTGCAGCAGGGCTGAATCCTGTCTTGTGAATAGTTTTACACCCCTTGTTGATGTGATGACAGCCATCTTGGCCAATGCACCAAGGGCTGCAGCATAGATCTCTGGATTGGAAAGCCTGAGTTTCTACAGCTTGAGCTGTAAAACCAGCCTCTGTAACTGAGCCCAGGGCTACACTAGCGGAGGGGGGTCGATCTACGATACGCAGATTCAGCTACGTGAATAACGTAGCTGAAATCGGCGTATCGTAATCGGCTTACCTGACCATGAAGACGGCGGCGCGTCGATCACTGCAGCTCCCCCGTCGACTCCGCTTGCGCCGGTCGATGACGTGGTTTTACGGCGCCGACGGGGAGCGCGATCGGGGATCGATTAGGCGCGTCTTAACGAGACGCGAAAAATCGATCCCCGATAGATCGATTGCTACCCGCCGATCCGGCGGGTAGTGAAGACAAGCCCTGAGGGAAGTAATAGACTCACATTCTCTGTGGACTGGGCAATCAGGAGGACACATAACTAGGGTTGTCAACTTTCTACTTGCGCAAAACCGAACACCCTTGCCTTGCCCCGCCCCTCCTCTGAGGCCCTGCCCCTTCTCCAAGGCCCCACCCCCGCTCACTCCATCCCCCATCCCTCTGTCACTTACTCTCCCAACCCTCACTCATTTGCTCATTTTCACCAGGCTGGCTCAGGTGGCTGGGGTGTGGGAGGGGTGAGGGCTCCAGCTGGGGATGCAGACTCTGGGGTGGGGACAGAAATGAAGAGTTCAGGGTGGGGGAGGGGGTTCCGGACTGAGGCAATGGATTGGGATATGGTAGGGAGTGAGGGCTCCGGCTGGGGGTGTGGGCTCTGGGATGAGGGGTTTGGGGTGCAGGAGGGGGCTCTGGGCTGGGGGGTTGAGCTGAGGGGTTCAGACTATGGGAGGGAACTCTGGGCTGAGACAGGGGGTTGGGGTGTGGGAGGGGGGATGGGCTCTGGGCTGGGGGTGTGGGGTGGGGCCAGAAATGAGGGGTTCAGGGTGTGTGAAGAGGATTGGGGTGCAGGTGGGTTGCGGGCTCTAATGTGGGGCTGGGGCTGAGGGGTTCAGAGGGCAGGAGGGGGTGAGGGCTCCGGCTGGGGTTGCAGGCTCTGGGGTGGGGCTGGGGATGAGGGGTTTGGGATGCAGGACAATGCTCTGGGCTGGGATCAAGGGATTGGGGCATGGGAGGGGGTCAGGGGTGCAGGCTCCCGGCAGAGCTTACCTCCGGCATCTCCCGGAAGCAGCGGTATGTCCACTGTAGCGAAGTGAGACACACCGGAACGGTGCCTCCTGCTGGTCGTCTTGGGAATTAGCTGTTCACCAGCCTTGGAGTGCCCTCTGCTGGCCAATGTCTCACTTGCCGCTGGCATCCGTGTTTACCTTGGGGTGCTGCCTCCACCTTGCCTCAGTGGCTACTGCCAGTCAGCCTCTAGCCGCCATTCACTGGGGCAGACTGCAGTCTGTAAACCACTCATCACTGGCAAAGGGGGTTTGGACCAGCTGCCTCTGCCTAAGCCTAGGCTGCACCTCTGCAATCCCAGGACCTGCTTTGGCCTTTCCCGAGGCCTGCCAGGCCGGAGCTCCCCAGCTCCTCTTGCCCTTCCCCAGCACTGCTCTATCCCGGCACCCTGAGCTCCCAGGCAACCAGGTCCCTCTCCTTTCAGAGCTAGAGAGAGACTGTTTGCTCCTGGCTCACAGCCCCCTTATAGGGCCAGCAGTGGCCTGATTGGGGCGTGGCCCCAGCTGTGGCTGCTTCCTCAATCAGCCTAGCCTTTCATCCCCCCTTCTGGTTTCTACGCAGAGGCGCAGCCAGGGGGCTCTGCACACTTCCCAGTCTGCAGGCGCCACCCCCGCAGCTCCCACTGGCCGCAGTTCCCAGCCAATGGGAGCTGAGGAGCTGGCGCTTGAGGCGGAGGCAGTACGCGGGACCCCCTGGCTGCCCCTACACCTAGGAGCTGGAGGGGAGACATACCGCTGCTTGCGGGAGCCATGCAGAGCCACAGCAGGCAGGGAGCCTGCATTAGCCCCCTGTGCCGCCGACCACACTTTTAAGGCCCAGTCAGCAGTGCTGACCAGAGCCGCCAGGGTCTCTTTTCAACCAGGTGTTCCTGTTGAAAACTGGACACCTGGCAGCCCTACACATAACACACACGGTGACCCTGATCAGGATATTTCCTGTGGGCAGAGGAAGCTCATCCTGAGCATTTACAGCCCTCAGAAGCTAAAATCCCAGCCAAGCCCTCACAAATATGACAGCTTCCATCTTGGCCAACACCCAAGATTGAACTGAGGACTTCCAGAGCTAAACACAGCCCTTTCTACAGCTTGAGCTAAAGAGTCAGTCTGGAGCTGCAGTAGATTTACATCCTCAAAGGATGGATCTCAGAGGGGACACATAACACCCTGACCAATAGGTTACATTGACCCTGAACTTCATTGGAGGAGTGGGAGGAGCTAGTGCACTGGTAGAGGTGCTGTCCTTCAAATGATGCATGAAACTGAGGTCTTTGGCGTCTCTCTGGCTAGAATGTAAAGATTTTGTGATACATTTTGAAAAGTAGGGGATGGCCTCAGTGTCTCTTAAATAAACCAGGTTCTAATGTCCAAGGTCATGTGTGAGCAATTGCTGAGCATGTGACTGCTGTGTTTGCTTATGGAGTTTGCTTTGCCAATATTCAACTCACATTCCTTTGCCAACCACTTTGAAATGAGGACTTTCAAAGAGTTTGTCAGTCACTATATGAAACAGAATTCTTTTCTACTCTCACACTGTAGACCTGATTCTGGACATAGCAGAAAACTGTTTTCTGGATGAAAGCAATTCGGGTCTATGAAAATTTAATAGGTTTCTACATAAATTACTCTAAATCATATACCATTTGACAGAGGTTTTTTTAACCATCCTATAGAATTCTGTACCAGGGATATAATTCTCTATACGCTAAGATTTTTTGTATTCAATATGATGATTCCCTTTGCAAATGAAAAAATGCATATATATCCAAAGGCCTGCATTTAAGAGTCTATTTAGCATCAGAGTAATTAGAGATTAAAAATACCTATTAGATCATTGAGTACATCATCCTAAATGGACAGGGTATAGTCCCAGTTATTAGCATGATATAGTGAAATTTAAGGCTACAGAATTCAGCTCTTGTGCTGGAGTGTTAGGAGCTCCAAATGGATTTCCAATCAAAGTTGTAAAGTGACAGCTGCGGTGAAGCTTGAATTTGTTATGCCTTGTCTTCTGTGTGCTGCATCTTTACATTTCTAGGAGTCTGCTTTCTGCAGCTTCAATCAGACATTTTGACAAAGCCGAGTTTTGTGCTGACAGTTTCAGAGGAGATAAGCACAACATGCTTTTGCAGACTTTACTTTTGTTCTTTCTTGTTTGTTTGTGCTCCTAACCTATTCATCTCATTTCTAACTGGAGGTATATGGTTGCTTTAGGTATGTAAAAACAACACCATTAATTAATCCCACAAGCTGTGCCTGCATATTTCTCTTCTTGAAATGGTAATTCCAGTTTTTGTGAAATCCTTTAATAGGCATTTTGTTTAAAATGTTGTGATGTCAAATAGAAAACAGTGGGGATTTAACTGGACACTTTGTTCCAACATCTTGAAATAATTTACCTAATAGCTTATGATAATAAGATCCAACCAGTTTTTTCCACTATATAGGCTTTTATGCCTAGAGCTGATTTGTATAAGCAATAATTACAATGATTTCCTCACAGATGTTTTACGTCAGGAACTTAGGTGTGTACTGCATGATTTCATATAAAGAGACAGTAACAAGTATCAACACAGGGTGAGTTCAGATCATGTCAGGAAAAAAATAAGCATATGTGCTACTTTTTGTCATCACCTGCCTCAATACTTGTTCCAACAACACAATTCTTCTCCCGTGTGGGTTTGGCTGAAAATCCATCTGCTTTCACCATTGTTATCTCCAAGAGTAGCATCTCCTTCCATTATTAATTCAATGTGATGGGTACATAGGAATCAACAGAAGGGAATGACAAAAGAGACATGGTAATTGACAGGAATTGAGCTGCTAAAATTCCCCACTTGGTATAGAGTAAAGCAGGGCCGGTGCTCTCACTAGGCCACCCTAGGTGGTCGCCTAGGGCGCTAGGATTTGGGGGGCGGCGGGCGGCTGCCTCCTGCCTCCCGGCTCCATGCTCAGTGGCTGAGCATGGAGCCGGGAGCTGGGGAGGCGTCACGGGTTGGGGGGAGGCTGCCGCGAGTGAGGGGTTTAGCCGCCGCAGGGGGTGGGGAGCCTCCTGTTGTGGGGGAGGGGAGGGAGGAGCTGCCTGCCGCAGGGAGGGAGGAGCCGGCTGCCGCAGGGGGTGGGGCGGTGTTAGCTGGGCGGTGGGGGCGGGGCTGCAGGGCTAGTGCAAGGAAGTTTTGCCTAGGGTGCGAAACTTCCTTGCACCGGCCCTGGAGTAAAGGAGTGTTAGAGTGGAAGTTAAGACAGAGAATAAGGAAATTAGAGGAAGGATAAATGTCAAAGGAGGTTGGGAGAAAGCAGGAAGAGAGGAACAGCACTTTTCAATAGTTTAAACTTCAGTGGACTGTGAGGAGTCAATTCTCACCCATTTGAGAGAAATGTTTCTTCACAGGAGCTTGTGTGCAACTAACCACAGACAGCAGAGCGTGGGTTTCTCTGTCAGCTGTCTCATCACAACCAGGGATCCACCCTCTCCAGGGAGGTAGTGACTCAGCATAAATTAATTACTAATACTTTATGTAACTATTTTATGTCTTTCACACCCTGTATGAGCATTACTTCTCTCAGCACCTTTGTTCTAGTGGTAAATTTGAGTATTAGCTCCTTTTTACAACTGGCAAAACTGAAGCAGAGTGACCTACCCAAGGGAGTATGTAGTCAATGGCAAGGCAGTTTTTTTTTTTTTAACTCCTGCAACCTGTTTATGCAGATGGAGTGGTCCATTGTGCAGAACAAGTTGCCAGATCTGGGCCCAAGTGCATTACTGAGCCCACCTAACCACTCTATTAAACTGCCTCATTCATCACATGGGGGTATGGGCACCAACAGCTGGGGTCTCTTCACCCCCTCCGACCTCCCAGGCCAACACTGCCATGCCAGAGGATTCCGAGTGTGGCAGGAGAAGGCAGGAGTGGACCCAGCCCACCCAGCAAAGAAGATACCTTCCAGCTGCTGGACTAAACATAGGAGGACCCTCTGCTACCACCCTTGACCTCTGGACGGTAGCAGGGACACACAAGGGGAGAGAGACTCCTGATGCTGCGGTCTGGGGAAGAAAGGTGGCCCACGCCACTGCACTGATGGGGCTTTGAGCTGTGCCTACGGCACTGTATTGCCTTAATCTGGCTCTGGCTCAGACATTTATTTGACTCTAGGTCCTATTTTTCTCCCAATAAACCCAATGTTGCATCACCAACAGCACCTGCATCACAGTACATTCCTACAGCTGAGGGAGCCGGCATTAATTTCTATAACCCTAGTGAGCTGGAAGGTCTAGAAAGGAACATAAATGATGCCTCCCCACTGAAGCAGAAAGCATCATCACTGCTATACACCCGGCTCCTGCTGCTCCACAGAACAGAAGTTCCACTTTTACTCCCAAGCTAGAGATTGTTAGACCGGTCTGGACAAAAGAAAATCTGATTTGAACCTTTGCCCAAACCTCAACCTGAAACTAAACACAACTGAACCTTGGGTAAATTTGACCTTATACGGAGTGCATAGACTTTACTGGGAGCAAGGTGGGCATATTAGAGATGCCAAAATACTTTGAGACAAGCTGTTCTCTTGCAATTTCTGGAAGCAAGAAGACTGGAAATATAACCCATCCCAGACTGCTCAACATATACTAAGTGTGCAGCTACACAGTGCTCCATACGCTGATGGGGCCCATCTTTGTCTGCACTCGGCCTTCCCTACCTCAAAGATGAGCCCTTTATATGACATTCAGCATAATAAGAAAGTCCCCAATAAGATGAGGCCTACATATTCTTGTGATGTTAATCCTTCCCTTGCGAGCTGTTCCATCTGAGGAATCCTACCTACCTCTTCATATAACTGGGCTCAGATTTAAGGATTACTGATTCAGATGTTTGGCTGCAGAAGGTGGAATATGTATACTTTATTTTTTGGCTGAGGATAGAATATGAATTCCTGTTGGGTGCACCATAGGCCAGATGTGTTGATGACTTTGTTACTTCCAATGGGGCTATCACATAGTCACAAGTTGCTTGTGATCCGTGTAAATCCCATTTTGCCTTCACTTGTATCTGTTTGGGGGAATTTTGTATACATATAGATGTCTGATATAAAGGTGTGGCACAAATGCATCTATAAGATGAAGAGGTTTAAGTAAATGCAAGATTACTTGGTGAAGAAAGGTGTAGGTGGAGGAGAACCAAAATGAGAGTTATTCTGAAGGTGGTACATTGATGTACATGGGGAAAAAATGCACACAGTAAGCAAACATCTTAATGAAAATGTGCATAATAAGCAAATGAATTTTTATGTCACAGATCAGTGAGTAGAAAAAAAACCCCTCAAATATATTACTGCTAGTGGGAAATTATTCAGCCTTATGTGGTCTTGTGTATTTAATATCTTGCTCAAATACTCAAAAGGGAATAAAGGAGAGAGAAGAAAAACACTGGATGGCCATATACAGAGGCAGTCCTTGAATAGTTCAGCCCAACAGTTTTAAACCAGCACCCAGTATTCTCGGAACTCCCCCCATAAATGCTTTTCTATCTGTAAGGTGCACATTGCCATGGTGTCCTTGAGCTGGTCCTACTGGCCCCTGCCCTCATGGCACTGAGCGGTCCGGCTAGCTTGGTAGAGCAGTTTGGAGTATTGCTGTGCGAAGGACAGAAGTTCTGTTTTGCAAAGGATTTTGAGATTTTGAATTTTGGCTTCATTCCAAACCAGAGTTAAAAATCAAAACTTAAAAATTCTCCACAAAGGAAAATTTGGGTGATGGTGGATAATAATTTCAGGTCTACTGAAATGTTTTATTTTTAAAAATCAAACTATTTTGTTTCAATTACTTCTCTTTATAAAACATTTGAAACAAAAAGTCACTTTAAAATGAAAAATCAAAATGTTTCATTCCAAAAATGTCAAAATGGGGTGATTCAACATAGCTAGATTTTTCTGTTCTGGCTTTCTTCTGAAACAAAATTCCAGCAAAATCGACCTGATGTTCTGAAGCCTTTCCATTTTGACATAACCTCATAAGAACGGCCATACTGGGTCAGACCAAAGGTCCATCTAGCCCAGTATCCTGTCTTACGATAATGGCCAATGCCAGGTGCCACAGAGGGAATGAACAGAACAGGTAATCATCAAGTGATCTATCCCCTGTCACCCATTCCCAGTTTCTGTCAAACAAAGGCTAGGGACACCATCACTGCCCATCCTGGCTAATAGCCATTGATCTTCCATGAACTTATCTAGTTCTTTTGTGAACCGTGTTATAGTCTTGGCCTTCACAACATCTTCTGGCAAGGAGTTCCACAGGTTGACTGTGTGTTGTGTGAAAAAATACTTCCTTTTGTTTGTTTTAAACCTGCTGCCTATTAATTTCATTTGATGACCCCTAGTTCTTGTTTATGAGAAGGAGTAAAAAACACTTCCTTATTTACTTTCTCCACACCTGTCATGATTTTATAGACCTCTATCATATCCCCCCTTAGTCGTCTCTTTTCCAAGCTGAAAAGTCCCAGTCTTATTAATCTCTCCTCATATGGCAGTCGTTCCATACCCCTAATCATTTTTGTTGGCCTTTTCTGAACCTTTTCCAATTCCGATATGTCTTTTTTGAGATGTGGTGACCACATCTACATGCAGTACTCAAGATGTGGGTGTACCATGGATTTATATAGAGGCAATATGATATTTTCTGTCTTCTTAACTATCCCTTTCTTAATGATTCCCAACATTCTGTTTGCTTTTTTGACTGCCGCTGCACATTGAGTAGATGTTTTCAGAGAACTATCCACAATGACTCCAAGATATCTTTCTTGAGTCGTAACAGCTAATTTAGACCCCATCATTTTATATGTACAGTTGGGATTATGTTTTCCAATGTGCACTACTTTGCATTTATCAACATTGAATTTCATCACCATTTTGTTGCCCGGTCACCCGGTTTGGAGAGATCCTTTTGTAGCTCTTCTCAGTCTGCCTGGGACTTAACTTTCTTAAGTAGTTTTTGTATCATCTACAAATTTTCCCACCTCACTGTTTACCCCTTTTTCCAGATCATTTATGAATATGTTAAATAGGACTGGGCCCGGTACAGACCCCTGAGGGACACCACTATTTACCTCTCTCCATTCTGAAAACTAACCATTTATTCCTACCCCTTGTTTCCTATCTTTTAATCCATGAGAGGACCTTTCATCTTATACCATGACAGCTTAAGAGCCTTTGATGAGGGACCTTGTCAAAGGCTTTCTGAAAATCTAAGTACACTATATTCACTGGATCCCCCTTGTCCACATGCTTGTTGACACCCTCAAAGAATTCTAGTAGATTGGTGAGGCATGATTTCCCTTTACAAAAACCATGTTGACTCTTCCCCAACAAATTAAGTTCATCTATGTGTCTGACAATTTTGTTCTTTACTATAGTTTCAACCATTTTGCCCAGTACTGACGTCGGGCTTACCAGCCTGTAATTGCTGGGGTCACCTCTGGAGCCCTTTTTAAAAATTGGCATCACATTAGCTATCCTCCAGTCATTTGGTACAGAAGCTGATTTAAATGATAGGTTACAGACTACAGTTAGTAGTCCTACAATTTCACATTTGAGTTCCTTCAGAACTCTTGGGTGAATGACATCTGGTCCTGGTGACATTGTTTAGTTTATTAATTTGTTCCAAAACCTCTTCTAATGACACCTCAATCTGGGACAGTTCCTCAGATTTATCACCTAAAAAGAATGGCTCAGGTTTGGGAATCTCCCTCACATCCTCAACCCTGAAGACGATGTAAAGAATTCATTTAGTTTCTCCTCAGTGGCCTTATTGTCCTTGAGTGCTCCTTTAACATCTCGCTCGTCCAGTGACCCCACTGGTTGTTTAGCAGGCTTCCTGCTTCTGATGTACTTAAAAAATGTTTAGCTATTACTTTTTGAGTCTTTGGCTAGCTGTTCACATTATTTTTTGTCCTTCCTAATTATATTTTTATACTTCATTTGCCAGAGTTTATGCTCCTTTCTATTTTCCTCACTAGGATTTAACTTCCACTTTTTAAAGGATGCCTTTTTTCCTCTTATTGCTTCTCTTATGCCTATTCCAGCAGAATATGGCTTTTGTTGAAGTTTCTCCAAGCAGCTCTAGGTTGGAGATGGGGTGGGGGTGAGCAGACACATTAAATTTTGGACTTCTCTGCAATTGCATGGCTTTTTGTGAGATGATGAGTCGTTCCTGAACTAGTGCCATGTGCGCTGATGCATCATTCCTGTGCTAGGCTCCAGCCAATCCACAAGCCAGGACCTGGTCTGGTGATTCCCAAGACAGGTATATAAGCCTTACAGGAGAAACAGCAGCTCAATCTTCCCAACCTCACTTCATGGCCTGGAACTCTGATAGTGGTGACAGACTCCACAGGCCTTAGCATGCTTCAGCCCTGCTCTGACTCCAGCCTTGTTCCCAGTCCTGCTACAGTCCTGCCCTTGTTTCAGCCTTACTCTTGCTTTGTTCTGAGCCTGCTCTTGACTCCTGACTCTGCCTCCACCCTTTGGCTGCAGTTCCTGGCCTGGCTACACCACACCGATCACTAGGTCCAACTGCCACTATTCCAACCAGAAGGCTTGACCCTCCACGTCTTGGTTTCTGCCACTTTTGCAGGGGATCTAATTCTGTTTGAATGGCCTTGAAAATCTGACCTCTTTCATAAATGTTTTGACCCTGTCACTATGCTTTAGAAATATACTCTTAACAGCAAAGGATGCCATGGCAACAGCCCCTGCAATAACACATTAGCAAGCCTTCTGTCTTCTTTTAACCCATAGCTCCAATTGAAATACCTTCTGCATATCCCATGCTACCTGGCTTCACCCACCCTCTTCAGAACAATGGAAGCAGCTCCCTTCTGATTTATTTTTCTGGTTCAGTATGAGGCAAAACTATTGAAAGTCAATTTAGGAAGCAATATACTCAGTCCCAGCTGTCATAACCTATATTCCAGACTGTTTCTCTTCCCAGTTATTCCCATGATCTTTCTTTTCCTCTTGTCACTTAATGAATAATTCTGTGATTTGTGTTTGTAACAAAGCTTTGGTCACAAACACTTTCACATACTATCGTTTCTCTGCATGTTTTGTCACAGGAGAGTTGTCAATCTGAAATTTAAACAAGCTTCTGAATACACATTTTGAATCTAATAAATTAAGCACTCGCAATAGACTCATTTATGTTCTCTTGAAGCAAAGCTTTGGGAATTTAGCTTAATGTCTATGGTTTATTTATTTGTATTACAATACCTAGAGGCCCAAATTGAGTTTGGAGCCTTATTGTGTTACATGCTGTATAAACAAAGAGTAAGAGGCAGTGTTTGCCTAGAGGAATTTATTACCTAAATGGGCCAGACAGACAGAGAAGATGAGAGAGAGAGGCAGCATTTTTCTCCCCTTCTGCACTTTACAGGTGGGGAAACAATCCACACAGAAATTAAATGATTTGCCCAGTGTCACACTAGTAATCTGTGGCATAGCTAAAACTGAACCCAGATCTCCTGAGTCCCAATCCGCTGTGATATCCACAAGATTCTCTAATTCCCTGTGTCAGGGTTCCCTCCCCACTCTGAACTCTAGGGTACAGATGTGGGGACCCGCATGAAAGCCCCCTTAGCTTATTTCTACCAGCTTAGGTTAAAAAACTTCCCCAAGGCACAAATCCTTTGTCCTTGGATGGTACGCTGCCACCACCAAGTGATTTAACAAATAACCAGGGAAAAGGACCACTTGGAGTTCCTCTTCCCCCAAAATATCCCCCCAAGCCCTTACACCCCTTTCCTAGGGAAGCTTGAGAATAATATCCTAACCAATTGGTTACAAACTGATCACAGACCCAAACCCCTGGGTCTTAAGACAATGGAAAAGCAGTTAGGTTCTTAAAAGAAGGATTTTATTTTAAAAGAAAAAGGTAAAAATCACCTCTGTAAAATCAGGATGGAAAATAACTTTACAGGGTAATCAGATTCAAAATACAGAGTATTCCCCTCTAGGCAAACCTTTAAAGTTACAAATAAACCAAACAGGAATAAACCCCCCTCTTAGCACTGGGAAAATTCACAAGCAAAACAAAAGATAACCTAATGCCTTGCCTGGCTATTACTTACAATTTTTGTAATATGAGAGACTTTTAGGGTGATTTATAGGAGAAGGAGTTTTCTGACCTGATGCTTCTCTGCTTCCCAAGAGAACATCCACACACAAAATCTCCCCTTCCCCAGATTTGAAAGTATCTTCTTTCCCCATTGGTCCTTTTGGTTAGGTGTCAACCAAGTTATTTGAGCTTCTTAACCCCTTACAGGTAAGGAGGAATTCTAGGCTACCTTTAGCTGTATGGTTATGACACCCTGATATTGCAAACACACATGTGCATGAGACTTTGCAGAATTCGGGACTAAAAAGTCTCCATGGATAACTAAAGACGTAGGGAAAATGTGAAATAGTTCACACTCATATGATGAATATCTTGCCACTGCAATTAGTTCTTCTATGAAATTTTCAAGGACACTGTGGTCTTGCATCTTGTTTGTACTCATGCATGAGTCAAAAGCACTGTTTGCTTGAGTGCTAAGTCCACCTACAAGCTTCATGGCATCTGGTAAGTAAATGGAGAATTTGTATGTTCATTGGTTCCCATCTGCCATGAAGTTTTTCAAGTGGCAATTAAGTGGTAGAAACAAAAGGATTACTGAGAAGATCTACAAATAATGGGCCAAATTAATCCCTTATGTAATGCCATTGACTTTATTATAATTATACCATGGATTAATTTGGCCCGTGTTTATGGAAAATATATAAGAGACTGTGCAAGAAGTTAGATGCAAATTCAGAGGTGATCTAAATTATTGTGTAAGTTACACATTGGTAGGTCAGTGCAAGTAAAAGGAACCTGCATGCATAAGGAAAGGAATGGCAGGGTTGTAGCAGAAAAAACTACAAAGAACAGCTTGTAAAATCCAGCATATCTTCCTTCTACTTTCTGGTTAGTTGTTTTTTCTGCTGCAGGCCTGCCCTGCACTCCTCTGGTGTGCAAGTTACACTCGTATACTAAAGCATAATTTATAATCTCTCATCACCTGTCAATTTGACCCAATAAATGAAGAAAAAGTAAAGTGTTTTTCCTAAAATGCTGAAATGAATATTTTCTATAAAACTCCTTGACGTTAATCATTTTATTTAAAAAATAACATAATATTAGAATCATAGGACTGGAAGGGACCTTGAGAGGTCATCTAGTCCAGTCCCCTGCACTCATGGCAGGCCCAAGTATTATCTAGACCATCCCTGAACAGGTGTTTGTCTAACTTGCTCTTAAAAATCTCCAGTGATGGAGATTCCACAGCCTCTCTAGGCAATTTATTCCAGTGCTTAACCACCCTGACAGTTAGCAAGTTTTTGCTAATGTCCAACCTAAACCACCCTTGCTGCAATTTAAACGCATTGCGTCTTGTCTTATCTTCAGAAGTTAAGGAGAATGAATCTTCTCCCTCTTCCTTGTAACAACCTTTTATGTATTTGAAAATTGTTATGATCCCTCTGTCTTCTTTTCTCCAGACTAAACAAATCCAATTTTTTCAATCTTTCCTCATAGGTCATGTTTTCTAGAACCTCCAATCATTTTTGTTGCTCTTCTCTGGACTTTCTCCAATTTGTCCACATCTTTCCTGAAATGTGGCACCCAGAACTGGACACAATACTCCAGTAGAGGCCTAATCAGCACAGAATAGAGGAAGAATTACTTCTTGTCTTCCTTACAACACTCCGGCTAATATATCCCAGAATGATGTTTGCTTTTTTGAAACAGTATTGCACTGTTGACTCATATTTAACTTGTGATCCACTATGACCGCCAGATCCCTTTCTGCAGTACTCCTTCCTAGGTAGTCATTTCCCATTTTGCATGTGTGCAACTGATTGTTCCTTCCTATGTGGAGTACTTCGCATTTGTCCTTATTGAATTTCATCCTGTTTACTTCTAACTAGGGCTGTCAAGCGATTAATCACACTGTTAAACAATAACAGAATGCCATTTATTTCAATATTTTTGTATGTTTTCTACATTTTCAAATGTATTGATTTCAATTACAAAAAAGAATACAAAGTGTACAAAACTCACATATTTATTTTTGATTACACGTATTTGCACTGTAAAAAAACAAAATAAATAGTATTTTTCAATTTACCTAATATAAATATTGTAGTGCAATCTCTTTATCATTAAAGCTGAATTGACAAATGTAGAATTATGTACAAAAAAACTGCATTCAAAAATGAAACAATGTAAAATTTTAGAGTCTGCAAGTCCACTTAGTCCTACTTCTTGTGCAGCCAATTGCTCAAACAAGGTTGTTTAAATTTGCAGGAGATCATGTTGCCCGCTTCTTGCTTACAATGTCACCTGAAAGTGAGAACAGGCATTCGCATGGCACTGTTGTAGCTGGCACCATAAGATATTTACGTGCCAGATATGCCAAAGATTCATATGTCCCTTCATGCTTCAACCACCATTCCAGTGGACATGTGTCCATGCTGCTGACGGGTTCTGCTCAATAACAATCTGAAGTAGTGCAGATCGACGCATGTTCATTTTCATTATCTGAGTCAGATGCCACCAGCAGAAGGTTGATTTCTTTTTTGGTGGTTCAGGTTCTGTAGTTTCTGCATCGGAGTGTTGCTATTTTAAGACTTCTGAAAGCAAGCTTCACACCTCTTCCCTCTCCGATTTTGGAAGGCACTTCAGATTCTTAAATCTTGTGTCAAGTGCTGTAGCTATCTTTAGAAATCTCACATTGGTACCTTTTTTGTGTTTTGTGAAATCTACTGGGTCATCATCTGAGACTGCTATGACATGAAATATATGGCAGAATGTGGGCAAAACAGAGCAGGGGACATACAATTCTCCCCCAAGGAGTTCAGTCACAAATTGAATTAACGCATTATTTTTTTAATGAGTGCCATCAGCATGGAAGCATATCCTCTGGAATGGTGGCCAAAGCATGAAGTGGCATACGAATGTTTAGCATATCTGGCACGTAAATACCTTGAAATACCAGCTACAAAAGTGCCATGCAAATGCCTGTTCTCACTTTCTGGTAATCTTGTAAATAAGAAGAGGGCAGCATTATCTTCTATAAATGTAAACAAAACTTGTTTTGTCTTAGTGATTGGCTGAATAAGAAGTAGGACTGAGTAGACTTGTAGGCTCTGAAGTTTTACATTGTTTTGTGTTTGAGTACAGTACATAACAAAAAAAATCTACATTTGTAAGTTGCACTTTCATGACAAAGAAATTTCACTACAGTACTTTTATGAGGTGAACTGAAAAATACTATTTCTTTTGTTTATCATTTTAACTGCAAATATTTGTAATCAAAAATTATATTCACTTTTATTTCAGTTACAACACAGAATATACTATATATGAAAATGTAGAAAAATATCCAAAACATTTAATAAATTTCAGTTGATATTCTATTGTTTAACCGTGTGATTAAAACTGCGATTAATCACCATTTTTAAAATCACGGTTAATTATTTTTAGTTAATCGCGTGAGTTAACTGTGATTAATTGACAGCCCAAAATTCAAACCGTATCTTAAGTTTGTTCAGATAATTTTGCGTTTTAATCCTAGCCTCCAAAGCACTTGCAACCCTTCCCAGCTTGGTGTTGTCTGTAAACTTTATAAGTGTACTCTCTGTGCCATTATCTAAATCATTGAGGAAGATATTGAACAGAACTGGACCCAGAACTGATCCCTGCAGGACCCCACTTGATTTGCCCTTCCAGCTTGACTATGAACCACTGCTAACTACTCTCTGGGAACGGTTTTTCAACCAGTTCTGCACCCACCTTATAGTAGCTCCCTCTAGGTTGTATTTTCCTAGTTTGTTTATGAGAAGGTCATGTGAGATAGTATCAAAAGCCTTACTAAAGTCAAGATATACCACATCTACCACTTCCCCTTTATCCATACGGCTTGTTACCCTGCCAAAGAAAGCTATTAGGTTGGTGTGACATGATTTATTCTTGACAAATCCATGCTGACTGTTACCTAGCACTTTATTATTTTCTAGGTGTTTGCAAATTGATTGCTTAATTATTTGCTCCATTATCTTTCTGGGTACAGAAGTTAAGCTGACTGGTCTGTAATTCCCCAGGTTGTCCTTATTTCCCTTTATATAGGTTGGCACTATATTTGCCCTTGTCCAGTTCTCTGGAATCTTACCCATCTTCCATGACTTTTCGAAGATAATTGCTAATGGCTCAGATAATCTCCTCAGTCTACTCCTTGAGTATTCTAGGATGTATTTCATCAGGGTCTGATAACTTGAAGATATCTAATTTGTCTAAGTAATTTTTAACTTGTTCTTTACTTATTTTAGCCTCTGATCCTACCTTATTTTCACTGTCATTCACTATATTGGACATACTAGCCTTTTTGGTGAAAACTTAAACAAAAATGTAATTTGGCACTTCTGCCATTTCCACATTTTCTGGTATTGTTTTTCCCCCTCACTCAGTAATGGGCCTACCCTACCCTTGATCTTCCTCTTGCTTCTAATTTTTTTGTTGGATGTTCTCATGTCACCCTTTATCTCTCTAGCCAGTTTAATCTCGTTTTGTGCCTTGGCCTTTCTAATTTAGTCCCTAGATACTTGTGTTATTTGTTTATATTCATCCTTTGTAATTTGACCTAGTTTCCACTTTTTACAGGACTCTTTTTTGGGTTTCAGATCATTGAACTCTCTTGAACTGTTTTTCCCCTTAGACTTGCTTCCCATGGGATCTTACCTACCAATTCCCTGAGTTTGCTAAAGTCTGCCTTCTTGAAATCCATTATCTTTGTTGTGCTTTTCTCCCTCCTACCATTCCTTAGAATCGTGAACTCTATCATTTCATGATCACTTTCACCTAAGCTGCCTTCTGCTTTCAAATTTTCAGCCAGTTCCTCTCTATTTGTCAAAATCAAATCTAGGACAGCCTCTCCCCTAGTAGCTTTCTCCACTTTGTGAACTAAAATATTGTCTACAATACATTCCAAGAACTTGTTGGATAATCTGTGCCCTGCTGTATTATTTTCCCAACAGATGTCTGGATAGTTGAAGTCCCCATCACCCACCTTGCTTTAATAAATCAGATCTTTTAATGTTGCAGTCAGAAAGGATGAGTGGCATGTCGCATTTAATGCATTGCTTTTTAAAATTAAGAATTTCCCATCAGATCTTACTGGTTTCACTGAGTGATAGCAAAACTGTTTTGTTTTTTGCAAGTATTGTAGACCAGTGGTTTTCAAACTGGGGGTCACGACCCAGTACTGGGTTGCAGAATGGAAGGCACTGGGTTGTGGCGGCTCTGGTCAGCTCCACCGATCGGGCCGTTAAAAGTCCTGTCGGCAGTGCTGCCCAGCTAAAGCAGGCTAATCCCTACCCGTTCTGACACCACGCTACACCCCGGAAGCGGCCAGCAGCAGGTCTGGCTCCTAGTCAGGGGGGTCATGGGGCTCCGCGCGCTGCTCCCACCCCTAACACCGGCTCTGCACTCACATTGGCCAATGGAAGCTGGGGGGGCAGTGCCTCCAGGAGAGAGCTGTGTGGAGCCGCTTGCGCGCCTCCGCCTAGGAGCCAGATCTGCTGCTAGCCACTTCCGGGGCCCAGCGCAGTCTGCGGTGCCAGGACAGGCAGGAAGCTTGCCTTAGTGCCCCCATTGCGCCGCTGATCAGGAGCCACCCGAGATAAACCCGCGCCCTGCCCCAGCTCTAAGCCCCCCAAACCCGGAGCCCATTCCTGCACTCCCAGCCGAGAGCCCTGCACCCCTCCTGCACCCCAACCCCCTACCCCAGCCCTGAGCCCCCACCAAACCTGGAGCCCCTCCTGCACCTCAAACCCCTT
This sequence comes from Chelydra serpentina, assembly GCA_037349315.1. Taxonomy (NCBI): domain Eukaryota; kingdom Metazoa; phylum Chordata; order Testudines; family Chelydridae; genus Chelydra; species Chelydra serpentina. The sequence goes on from JBAIAC010000042.1 coordinate 40,812,012, forward strand.
ATTCCCAGCCCCACCCCGCAGCCCTCACCCCTGCACCCCCAGCCCTCTGCCCCAGTCCTGAGACCTTCCCACACCCCAAACCCCTCATCCCCAGCTCCATTGGGTAGGGGGAATCAACAATTTTCTCTTCAACTGGGTCACCAGAAAAAAAGTTTGAAAACCACTGTTCTAGACCACTATTTTACTTTTGTGAGTCACATTTTACTCCAGGTTCTTGTATCCTATATTTTCAATACTGTTACATAAACTATACATTTTAATATCATTTTAAAATACTTTATGCCTGGTCCTGTAAAGAGAACTGTATGGATGGAGATTGTGTCTCTGGAGAGCTCGACTGACTTCTTGTGGGTGCAGGGGTCTAATCTCATTGCAAGATTGGGGCCTTTTTTTTTCTTTTCTTTTTTTTACAGAAAATTCCATTCAGATATAACAAGTTGATGTGTGCTGTCTGTTGTGTAATAGCTGTATTAAAAACACTGACATGGTGAGTACTATTGTGTCCTTAATCTGAGGGTGGGGTTTTTTTTCAAAAATTTGGGGAAAAAATTGAATGTTAAATTTGCTGGGATTAACATTAACTATGTGTTCTGCTTTCATATATTTCTTAATTTGTCTCTCCTCTACCTATTCTTAAGATCTTGTCTTCTCTCCCTTTTTAATACCCACAAAAAGAGATGGGCTGTCAAGCCAGTGAAGTGTACGCCGTGACTAACTATGTCAGCTAAGTGACAGAGCGATGACTTCGTACCCTTCCCAGACAAAATCTGGGGAGGAACTAAAAGTTGCAGGTTCTGTAAATTGCAGTAGCTGTTGTGTGTATGGCATGTATATGTCTGTGGTAGTTGCCCAGTGTATATCAGGTTCCCTCAATGATATCTGTCTCAAACCCAGCATTCACTGGTAACACAAGACAATGCAAACTACTCAATGGGATTTATTGCTGTTGTGATCACTGAAGAGCAGTTTGGTTTTCAGCTAATGGATGGTGTGGACTTCTGTTGCTGTAGACATGTGGCTCTTTCATGAGTAGACAGCACTATTTGTTTGTTAGGTTCTGTGCTTCGCCTACAAGTTAAAGAAGTATGGGCTGGATGAATGGACGGTAAGGTGGATAGAAAACTGGCTGGATGGTCGTGCTCAATGGGTAGTGATCAATGGCTCCATGTCTAGTTGGCAGCCGGTATCAAGTGGAGTGCCCCAAGGGTCGGTGCTGGGGCCGGTTTTGTTCAATATCTTCATCAACGACCTGGAGGATGGTGTGGACTGCACCCTTAGCAAGTTTGCAGATGACACTAAACTGCAATGGTCTGAAAAAATATCTTTATTCTTTCCATTACAATGTTTCCTAATTTTCTTTGTCTGTATCTTGCACTACTCTGATATCAGAGTGACAAGATGCACAGGTAATGATCAATGGCTCCATGTCTAGTTGGTGGCCGGTAAGGGTCAGTCCTGGGGCCGGTTTTGTTCAGTATCTTCATTAATGATCTGGAGGATGGCGTGGATTGCACCCTCAGCAAGTTTGCAGATGACACTAAACTGGGAGGAGTGGTAGATACGCTGGAGGGTAGGGATAGGATACAGAGGGACCTAGACAAATTAGAGGATTGGGCCAAAAGAAATCTGATGAGGTTCAACAAGGACAAGTGCAGAGTCCTGCACTTAGGACGGAAGAATCCCATGCACTGCTACAGACTAGGGACCGAATGGCTGGGCAGCAGTTCTGCAGAAAAGGACCTAGGGGTTACAGTGGACGAAAAGCTGAATATGAGTCAACAGTGTGCCCTTGTTGCCAAGAAGGCTAACGGCATTTTGGGCTGTATAAGTAGGGGCATTTCCAGCAGATCGAGGGACGTGATTATTCCCCTCTATTTGGCACTGGTGAGGCCTCATTTGGAGTACTGTGTCCAGTTTTGGGCCCCACACTACAAGAAAGATGTGGAAAAATTGGAGAGAGTCCAATGGAGGGCAACAAAAATGATTAGGGGGCTGGAGCACATGACTTATGAGGAGAGGCTGAGGGAACTGGGATTGTTTAGCCTGTAGAAGAGAAGAGTGAGGGGGGATTTGATAGCTGCTTTCAACTATCTAAAAGGGGGTTCCAAAGAGGATGGATCTAGACTATTCTCAGTGGTAGAAGATGACAGAACAAGGAGTAATGGTCTCAAGTTGCAGAGGGGGAGGTTTAGGTTGGATATTAGGAAAAACTTTTTCACTAGTAGGGTGGTGAAGCACTGGAATGGGTTACCTAGGGAGGTGGTGGAATCTCCTTCCTTAGAGGTTTTTAAGGTCAGGCTTGACAAAGCCCTGGCTGGGATGATCTAGTTGGGGTTGGTCCTGCTTTGAGCAGGGGGTTGGACTAGATGACCTCCTGAGGTCCCTTCCAACCCTGAGATTCTATGATTCTATGATTCTACCCTTAGAAACAGGAGAGTTCATATGATTCTGTATCCCTGAGTTTTGTTGTGGGTGTAAGACTGAATTGTATAAATCACCAGTATCACATGAATGGCAAAACCAGAAAGCAGTCCATCTTCACTGGAAACTGGGCTCAGATTTGCTTGAGAGGTTCATGAACCTTGATGAACCTGTGTACCAACCTTGTCTGAACTAGATAAATTCATGGAAGATAGGTCCATCAATAGCTATTAGCCAGGATGGGCAGGAATGGTGTCCCTAGCCTCTGTTTGCCAGAAGCTGGGAATGGACAACACTTGATGGATCACTTGATGATTGCCTGTTCTGTTCATTCTCTCTGGGGCATCTGGCATTGGCCACGGTTGGAAGACAGGATACTGGGCTAGATGGATCTTTGGTCTGACCCATATGGCCGTTCTTATGTTCTTATATCTGAGTATCCAGTTTTGAATTAAACCAGAAATCAACTGAGATTCTGTTTTGTGTTTTCCTTGTGAACAATTCATGCAGCTCTGGTCAGGAGCTGATTCAGATGGGGCAGTTAAAAATTAGGCCTGGGTAAACTGGCTTTGAAAAAAACTGAAAACTATCTTGAATGGCAACACAAATCTTCAATTTCCAGTAACTTTTAGATTCAGAAAAGATTTGGTTGAGCAACCTCTGTTCCCTGTGACCTTCCAAATTCTGGAGATTGGGGGATTTGGGAATGGTTTTGAGGTTGCCTCTGACCAGAGATAATCTTGGCATATGTAAGAATTGATATCAGCCTCTGACCAAAGCCAAGTAGAGTGCCAGTCCCAATGGCCATTCCCAAAGTGGGAGAATTTGGGCAGATCAGGAAAAAGGAGCTGAGAGATAAGGGGAATGGGAGTCTGGTGACAAAGGAAGAATGATCTTGGGAAGGCTGGGATGTAAAGAAGGGCAAGGAAGGACAGGGAGAACTGGAGAGGTTTGGATGAGTATTAACATGGGGAAGATTGTGATACCTTTACTCACAGTGAGAAACTTACTCCTTGAGAGTCTCCTGATTGATTTGGGGAGATAGGTGCTACTCAGTGTGGATTAAAAAGTAGCATAACATAGCCCACAATGGGGATTATGGCCCCGATTTAGGAGAACATGTAACCAAGTCAATGGAACTACCTAGGTGCTTCAAGATAAGCACGTGCTTACGTGTTTTGCTGGATAAGGGACTAGCTGAGTTGGGTTGTTTTTTTTAGGTATTCTCATTAAAACTAGTCCTATATCCTGTTTAAAGTAACTGGGTTTTTCCTTTACTATAGTATTATGTAGACTAGGAAATCAGCATTGATACTCTGCCTTTAGCTGCTGACCAGAAGACAATCAGAGCATAATTATTCATAGAGATTATTTATACCTTGAGATAATCTGATGCAAAATGCATAGGAGTTGAAAATTACATCTTCTTTCATGAACTTTTGTATAGTTCTTATGACACACATTGACCCTTTTATGTTTCCTTATCCAAAGAATAATAAGGTGTACTTCCATTCTAGAGTGTCTTTTATTTTAGGCCTGGTCTACACTAGGACTTTGTCGAATTTAGCAGTGTTAACTTGATTTTACCCTGCACCCGTCCACATTAGGAAGCTATTTATTTCGACATAAATGGCTCTTTAATTCGATTTCTGTACTCCTCCCCGACGAGGGGAGTAGCACTAAATTCGACATGGCCATGTCGAATTCGTGGTACTGGGGACGGAATTCGACGCTAATAGCTCCGGGAGCTATCCCACAGTGCACCACTCAGTGGACGCTCAGGACAGCAATCCGTACTCGGATGCTCTGACCTGCCACTCAGGAAAAGCCCCGGGAAAATTTGAATTCCTTTTCCTGTCTGGCCAGTTTGAATCTCTTTTCCTGTTTGGACATCGTGGCGAGCTCAGCAGCACTGGCAACGATGCAGAGCTCTACACCAGAAGTTACCATGCAATCCCAGAATAGAAAGAGGGCTCCAGCATGGACTGATCGGGAAGTTTTGGATCTGATCGCTGTGTGGGGAGATGAATCCATCCTATCCGAGCTCCGATCCAAAAGACGGAATGCAAAAATTTATGAAAAAATATCCCAGGCTATGACGGAGAGAGGACACAGCCGGGATGCAACGCAGTGCCGCGTGAAAATCAAGGAGCTGCGACAGGCGTACCAGAAGACCAAGGAGTCCAACGGACGCTCCAGATCGCAGCCACACACATGCCGTTTTTACGAGGCACTGCATGCTATGCTTGGTGGTGCTGCCACCACTACCCCACCAGTGTTCGTGGACTCCGACGACGGGGTCTTATCTACGGCCACGTCGTCGGAGGTTTTCGCGGACGGTGAAGATGAGGAAGGAGAGGAGGATGACGAGGCAGTCGACAGCGCTTTCAATGCTGATTTCCCCGACAGCCAGGATCTATTCATCACCCTGACTGAGATCCCCTACGAACCCTCCCAAGGCAGCATCCCTGACCAGGAAGCAGGCGAAGGATCAGCAGGTCAGTGTTTTAAACATTTATTTGTAATACAGTAGGCATGGTGTATAAGCACTGTGTTTGTATTGCTTAATTGGCCTTAGGCGCTTCAGCTTTGAGTCGTTTTCCAGTGCAACTACTCGAAAAGTCTGTCAATATGTATGGGGATAGAGGAGAAATCCCCATCGGAGATCTCCGCGAAGCTCTCCTGGAGGAACAGTGAAAGCTTTTGCATCAGGTTCCCAGGGAGAGCGGCCTTATTGTCTCCTCCATGGTAGGATACTTTTCCGCGCCATGCAAGCTGCAGGTACTCTGGTATCATTGCCTTGCATAGCATGGCTGCATACGGCCCCGGGGTTTGCTGGCATTGACGCAGCATGCAGTCTTTCTCTGTCTCCGTAATCCTCATCAGAGTGATATCAGTCATGGTGCCCTGGTTTGAATGAGTGGTTTTTTTAGTATAGTGAATTCTTCATTTTCCCTTTAAAGAAAGACACCCGGCGGTTTCCATCCACGCGTGGGGGGAGGGAGTTGGGAGGCTAACCATTCGAACTTAGTGGTGCGCAGGCAGGGAGAGTTCCCGGGACTGGCCACGCGGAGGTGGGGAAAGGGTAGGCGAGCCGTTCAAACAGAGCGGTTCACGGGCACTTTCAGTTTCCGGGAGCGGTCACGCGGATGGGGGGAAAGGTTAGGCGAGCCGTTCAAACAGAGCGGTTCGCGGGCACTTTCAGTTCCTGGGAGCGGCCACGCGGAGGGGGGGAAAGGGTAGGCGAGCCGTTCAAACAGAGCGGTTCGCGGGCACGTACATTTCCCGGGAACGGCCACGCATTGGGGGGGTGGCGGGTAGGCGAGCCGTTGTAGCTGAGCGGTTTTGGCAGCAGCGGGAACTGGCCACTGCTAGGAACTGTGCTTGAAACATGGGAGTAGAGCACTGCTGTGAAGTAAGCTCTCAGCAGTCCAAAGGCAACGGCTTACCATGGTCTCCAGAGAGCAGATTTCCAGTGTTCAGCAAGGCTTCTGGGATCTGTACACCGGGACCCCAGACACTCAGGATAAAGACATAATATTCGACCTTGTAGTAAGTGGACATGTGATAGGTACTGTGCTTGGTCTTATTCACAGGGAAAGAGCATAGGCATTGTTCTGGAAAAAGTATCTTTCTGAGGAATTCACTCCCTTTATCTCATCCCACAGCTGCGAATGTCTCCCGCCCTACCCGTGGATCACCCTCCCAGAGGCTTGCGCAGATCAGGCGGCGCAAAAAGAGAACCCGGGACGACATGTTCTCAGAATTGATGGTCTGTTCCCGAAAGGAGGTGGCACAGTGGAGAGAGGACGTCTCAAGGTCCAAGCGAGCAGTCAGCGAATGGGAGCAGAGGGCTGAAGCTCGCGAGGACAGGTGGCGGCAGGAAGACCAGCAGGCGACTCAAACGCTGCTGGGACTAATGAGGGAGCAAACTGACACTCTCTGGCGCCTGGTAGACATTCTCCAGGACAGGAGACAGGAGGAAAGAGCACCTCTATATGTTATTTCCAACCGCCCTCCCCCGCCACAAAGTCCAATCCCCCCCTCACCCAAAGTCACTAGAACGAGGGGAGGCAGGGGCCGTGGAAATAATCACTCCACCCCTGCAGACTGCTCCAGTAGCAGAAGGCTCTCATTTCCAAAACTTTAGATGGGTCCTTTCCTTCCCTCCAACCGCACCCCACAACAGTTCCCTGCCCAGGTTTCATCTAAAAAATATGCTTCCCTTAATAAAAATGTTTGTTTTGCACAGTGCTGTTTCCCTGACTTTCTTTCACAGGACGGTTTGGTTTTGGGGGAGTGGGTAAGGGGGTTTGTTATTAGCGACGACAGGCGCCTGAACCAGGGTACAGACAGGGGGAAAGGATCAACATAAAGTCACTCTCACATTGCATGCACTGGGCACACTTGTCATTCTGGGAGGGGGTTGTCTTGTTCTCTATGGGGGGGGGGGCTGTGACTTTCTGGTGGGGGAGGGTGGCTGCAGATCTTTTGCGGCCGGCGATAGCCTGCATGACAGATCCATGCAGCAGGGGATCTGTGGACGCAATCCATGGCCAAAAAGTCACAAAGGCCCCACCACACACAGTTGCGAATAGGAGGGGTTGCTGGCTCCCTTGAAACAAGCAGTCCAGCACTGCGGACTGCTCTGGGAGCGGGAGCATGTCAGTCCCCGAGTTTGGAAGCGTACTTTCCAACACCCCACCTGCTCCCCAACCACGGTATGCGTCCCAGGTTAAACCCTTAACCGAGAAATCATTAATATAGACGGTTTTAATAAACAATGTTTCCTTTATTATACTTTTAAAGCGTTGAATGAAGGGGGGGAAGGGGGTTGGTAATTGGAGAGGATAGGCAACAGAAACTGGGTAAAGAAACGGGGACAGGTTCAGCTTCTGTTTAAACAAGCGTAACAGTCACTGGTTACCCCGCTCGCTCTGGAAGCTAGCTTTCAAAGCTTCCCGGATGCGCAGCGCGTCCCGCTGTGATCTTCTAATCGTCCTGGTGTCCGGCTGTGCGTAATCAGCAGCCAGGCAATTTGCCTCAACCTCCCACCCCGCCATAAACGTCTCCCCCTTGCTCTCACAGAGATTGTGATTGCAGCGTGCTATGTGCTCCACAATGGGGATATTTGTTTGGCTGAGATCGGAGCGAGTAAGTAAGCTTCTCCAACAACCTTTGAGACGGCCAAAGGCACACTCCACCACCATTCTGCACTTGCTCAGCCGGTAGTTGAAGAGCTCCTTTTCAGTGTCCAGAGCTCCTGTGTATGGCTTCATGAGCCAGGGCATTAGCGGGTAGGCTGGGTCCCCGAGGATCACTATAGGCATCTCCACATCCCCAACAGTTATTTTGCGGTCCGGGAAATAAACACCCTCTTGCAGCCGTCTAAACAGACCAGAGTTTTTGAAAACACGAGCATCATGAACCTTGCCCGGCCATCCGACATTGATGTTGGTAAAACGTCCTTTGTGGTCCACTAGTGCTTGCAGCACCATAGAAAAATAGCCCTTTCGGTTAATGTACTGGCTGCCCTGGTGGTCCGGTCCCAGGATAGGGATGTGTGTCCCATCAATAGCCCCGCCGCAGTTTGGGAATCCAATAGCGGAAAAGCCATCTATGATCACCTGCACGTCTCAAAGGGTCACTACCTTTGAGAGCAGCAGGTCAACGATTGCATGGGCTACCTACATCACAGCAACCCCCACGGTAGACTTGCCCACTCCAAATTGATTCGCGACTGACCGGTAGCTGTCAGGAGTTGCAAGCTTCCACAGGGCTATGGCCACTCGCTTCTGGATAGTCAGGGCTGCTCGCATCCGGGTGTCTTTGCGCTTCAGGGCAGGGGACAGCAACTCACAAAGTTCCAGGAAAGTGCCCTTACGCATCCGAACGTTTCGCAGCCACTGGGATTCATCCCAGACCTGCAGCACTATGCGGTCCCACCAGTCAGTGCTTGTTTCCCTTGCCCAGAATCGCCGTTCCACAGGATCAACGTGCCCCATTGCCACCATGATTTCTACGGGCCGGGGTCCCGTGCTTTGCGAGGTCTGTGCCCCTCTCAGAGTTCATGTCCTCCCGGAGCTTCCGTTGCCTCCTCGCCCGATTTCTCTGCATCTGCCTCTGGAAAAGGTGGACGATAAGGCGCGAGGTGTTGACAACGGACAGAACAGCAGCGATAATCGCGGAGGGCTCCATGCTCGCTGTCCTGTGGCGTCTGAGCTGTCAATCACCGGAAAAGGGCGCGAATTAATTGCCCGCCGGCGCTTTCACGTAGGGAGGGCGGGAGTGTGGGTCGAGTGACGACATTTACCTATAACCACCCTCGACACATTTTTGGCCCCAGAAGGCACTGGGGGCTACACCCAGAATTCCAGTGGGCAGCGGGGACTGCGGGAACTGTGGGATAGCTACCCACAGTGTACCGCTTGCAATGTCGACGCTTGCCCCGTTGCTGTGGACTCACAAATTCGATTTAATGTCCTTGCTGTGGATTCGCACGATCGACTTTGCAATATCGGTTTCACAAGTTCGGTTTAAGAAAAATCGAACTAGTCTCGTAGACATACCCTTAGAGTGTAGACATACCCTTAGAGTAAAGAAAAACAAGAAAGAACAAAAATAAAGTCTTTGGGAGGCAGACAGCATCTCCCCTAAGAACAAAATGGCTGTTGAGCAAAGGACACAGGGAGAAATGTAAAGGTGCAGCAGCACACTGACAACCAAAAAGTCTAATTTTTATTAAAACCTTTTATTTTGTCATTATTAACAAAAATGAACTGAAAACATTTAATCTTTCAAATGATACAACTATGTATCCTTATTAAAGTTAAGCTAATAACCACGTGTTAAAATCTTGTTCATAACAATTTTTACACATCTCACCTTCTAATTCCACCTTATTTAACCTACCAAAAAAAAAAGTAGAGTCTCAGGCCTCAGGGTCTCAAGCTTCTAGCCAGTGACAACATAAATACCAATTTAGAAGACCTGATTGTCTGCAGCACACATTGTCCAAATATAAAGTTATTCCAACTTCCACATATGACCACATCTATAATTTTTTTTCTCTTATGTTTCCTCTATAAATCATGCAGCTGCTGTATATGTCCCTTCCTATGAGAATCATTTGCCCTGCTCCATTTCTTCTTGTTCTCCTATATTTGTTACCTTTAAAGTACTTACTTGTGCTTGGTCAACCCCTCAGGGGGTTGGACTAGATGACCACCTAAGGTCCCTTCCAACCCTGATATTCTATATCATTATCTACATATTTATTTTGTTCAAATTCCAAAAATGGTAACCACACTTTGTAAAATATGCTTGATCCTAATATAAGGCTCTGTCATTGTTTTCCTTTTATGATTTCCCATCCCTCATTCTTCCATGCTGCTAATGTTGGGGAAGCAGTCCTACTCCAAAACAAGCTATCAGTCATCTAGCTGCTAGTGGTAAGTGTGTTATCAATCAGTCCTTCACTGAGTCAGTGACCTCCTTGAAACTGTAACCTAAGAGAATCATCATGAGTTCTGTGGGAGACCTACTGTGACAGGTTGGGGTCACAGAAACCACCTTGGTGCTGCCACCTGGTGTGCCAAGGCTACTTCTGCCCCTGCTTTCCTGTCCTTTCCAGCTTGGGACTTCCGAATCCTGTCTGTTTTGAGCCAGATTCCGCTGATCTGCTGCAAACACAGACCCAGGTCCCCTAACAGCCGCAGGCCTGCCCGGAGGCAGCTCAGAGAGTGCGCTTGCCTTTGACACCCAGGTGCCCAACTCCCAAGGAGGTTCAAACCCTTAATAAATCCATTTTACCCTGTATAAAGCTTATACAGGGTAAACTCATAGATAGTTCGCCTTCTATTTCAAAGATAGAAAGATATGCACAGCTGTTTGCCCTCCCCAGGTACCAACTCGCACTCTAGGTAACTTAATAAGTAAAATGTGATTTTAATAAGCACAGAAAGTAGGATTTAAGTGATTCCAAGTAGTTACAGACAGAACAAAGTGAATTACTAAGTAAAATAAAATAAAACACGCATGTCTATGTCTAATCAAACTTAACACAGATAAAAGCCTCACCTGATTCAAAATGAAAATAAGAAAGAAAAACTTGTAGCACCTTAGAGACTAACAAATTTATTTCAGCATAAGCTTTCGTGGGTTAGTACCCACTTCATCGGATGCGTCCGATGAAGTGGGTACTAACCCACGAAAGCTTATGCTGAAATAAATTTGTTAGTCTCTAAGGTGCTACAAGTTTTTCTTTCTTATTTTCATTTTGCTGACACAGACTAACACGGCTACTACACTTAAACTTTTCACCTGATTCAGTTTTCTTCCTTTCACAGGCTGTAAAACTCCTACCCTGGGTCCAGCAGTCGCTCACACCCCATATTGTCTTAGTCCTTTGTTCAGTCTCTCTCAGGTATGTCCTTGGGGGGTGGAGAGCCTCTCTCTTTAGCCAGCTGAAGATAAAATGGAGGGGTCTTCCTAGGGCTTTTATAGCCTTTCCCCCACTTCCTGTGTAGCATCATCTTACCCCGGAGTTTTGGGATCACATGGGCAAGTCACCTGTCCATGCACCCTAACCAGTCCAGCCAGTTGCATTCCTGACCAGGCCCAGATGTGGATTGGGGTCTGCACCTCCTATTGTCTGTGTAAGGGTTTCTTGATAGGTATGTGCATGTAAAGAGACCATTCTCAAGACATGATTCCAGGCTCTTACAAAGGCTATGTACAAAACCAGCAAATATAAAACCAATATTCATAACTCCAACTACAACAATGATACATGCCTACAAACAGGAGGAATAGATTCAGTAGGTCATAACTTTCACAGAGATATGTTACATGGCACATGTAGCATAAAACATATCCCAGTTACATCATGTATACATTTATAAGCCTCTCCCCATAAAGCTTTATGGGGTACACCATCACACCTACTTCTATTTATTTTCATCCAAAATTCTATTATCTTAGGAATTCCCACCAAATATGAAGAAAGGCCCCTATTCTTCCACATCATCTCCGACATTTGACTCCCTTTTTTATATATATTTCCTTAGCTGAAATGGAGTGAGTTGCCTCTGATAAAGTATTTCATAGTAATTTTCTCTAATCATTTTTGCCCTCCTGCACATGTATTCTCATTGTTCTGAAGTGATATCTGTTTTTAAGCATCATTGTTTTTACGACTACATGCACTACAGGACTCAGTTAATTTCTGCCAAAATGTCAACGTTTCTAGAAACTGAAAGTGGTGATTTTGTTTTCTTGCTTTGTTAATTAAGACTGAAGCCATAGGGATAAAGGAGTCATGGTTCTTTACCCTGGCACCAAGGGATTACTGACATATACCACACTCTGAGTCATGTTTCTGGCTGAGATTCTTTTAAGCTAGATTGATGTGAAAGTGCCAATGAAGGCTATATAGTAGAAAATCCCATACTCTTCAGTTTTTGTTATAAGCCAAAGTTACTTTATTTTATCTCTTTCATGTAGTTCAGCTTTGATGCAATATAGTCACAATGTTTAGTGAAGAGTCAACTAACAGAACAAAGAAAAGGTCATAGCAGAGAACAGAAAATGATCTCAGCTCCTAAGAACCCAACCATTAACTCTTCTTCTGACAGCTTTAAAAAGCATCAGTGCCGAGCATGCAGGAATTTATTATTTCAAAAAGGTGACTAATTTAATTAACCAAATATCAGAATTGCAAATTCATTGGATTCATTTTATCACTGCATGTCCTATTTAACAAAACAATTACAGCATAAATACACCTCAAAGGTAATTCTCTATCTTTCACTGAAAGACCTTTTAATATGAGCTCTGGGTCTAATAGAGAGAGAGAAAATGTCTTCATAATTAATGGGCCCTAATGGTACAAACTTTAAAACTGCAGTATCAAAAGCCCTTCTCCCTTCAAGGATATTCAAATGTGACAATCTATAAAACTCTGTTTTGATTTGCATGTTTTCACAGGTAATGTTTTCTATTAGCCAAATGGGATACAGAAGTCAGTTTCTGCTTCAGGCGTTAGCAGTTGGGGCATCCCTGTTTCAAGTTCCAAGAATCATCTCATAAAGTGTGGCTCTGATGATTTGCTCATATGAGCCTGACTGATTCCAAAGCATTCTCACAACAGTCTCTGAGTGCTGGCACGATATTGCCAACATGTGCCATATTGGGAATACTGTCACATGGGAAAACCCTGACTCCCAATTCTTGGCATCAGCAAAGGTTAGTGCTTCTTTGCAGTTACCTTATTTGTACAAATAGCTGGGTTGGCTACATCAGATGACATGTTGCTTTTCTGATGCATTATTATTCTAGGAAACACATGCTTAAGTTGTACCTTTCTGTGCCCTGCACTTTGTTTGGGGTCTTTTTTTAAGGGCAAGGGAGACTAAATATGGGGGCCTTTGGCTTTTGTTTGTTTCCTTTCTGAATTTTAGTGCTCGCTGAAGACACCCAGTTGATAGAACTAGAGATGAAATCCCTCAATTCAGGGACAGCAGGAACAGCAAGCAGTATAATTTTCTCAACGTTGACATGCCAGTGAGCCCAACCGTGGCATGTATGGGAGTTCTCTAGGCAGGCCTCAAAAACTGCCACATAATCACAGATTATATCTGAATTGCCAAGTAACTCGCGAATCTAAGGTTTCCCTTGGAAACAAATGGAGGCCGTGTCTAGACTAGAATTAAATGAGTATCGTTATCATTTGCTAAACAGGTTTGAAAAGTCTAGTGTAGACAAGGCACACTACCTTTAACATGTGCCAAATTGGTAGAGTTAAAGCCTAGGGGGTGCCTGCGCTAGACCATGGCCAGCTAACATGGCTTCAAACATCCTAGCCTGCTTTTTAACAAGGGTTAGGGGCTTCTCACTAACTAAATTGAGCTAGCACAATTGGAAAAACAAACCCTTTTTGCCCATCAAGACAAGCCCTATGGGGGAGCTGAAGGTTTACTAGCTAACACATTTTTAAAGGTTTATCAGGAGTAGCTAAACTTTCCTACACTCAGGGAGGGTACATCTACACTGCAGCTGTGAGGGGTATTTCCCATCTTTGGTAAATGTACACAGTACAATTCTGTCCAATGGTACGTAGGTGCCTAGACCCAGCAGTTCCTGCTGCTGTGAGCACACTGCAATTTTTATCATGCTAGCTAAAGGATGTCAAACTGGGTTACTCCTCCCAGCTGCAGGGTAGACATACTGAGTGCTAACACATTTTTAAACAGCACTTAATTAAAATGTGTTAGCTAACAGCTTTTAGAAAACACTTTTCTTTTTAGCCTAAAGGTCCTTCAGATGACACACATGGTTCTATACTACAGTTTTTAAACTTCTGTTCATTGATTGCCAATTAACTTAAATTAGCTAACATGTTTGTATGTGCCAGAGTGGAATTCCACAAATGTTTGTTCCAGGTACATAGATTCATAAATGTTATGGTCAGGAGGGGTAATTAGATCATCTACTCTGAGCTCCTTTATAATACAGGTCAGAGAATTCCACTCACTTACTCCTGTATTGAGCCTAATAACTTGTGCTCCAGTAAAGCGTATCTTGGGTATCGTAATTCCTACAGCTGGAGTGCTGCTGGGACTGGACAGCCTCCTCTCCCCAAATGCTGATGAGGTCCATCAGCTCAGTATTGCTCCAACCGGGGGATCACCTGGTGCGAGGAGCAGGCATGGTGACCTGGAAAGATGCGCTGAGACCACTGCACACGTCATCGAGCAAACAGGAAGAGGACTTTCAAAATTCCCAAGAAATTTAAGGGGTGGGGCTCACAGGTTGGTCACCTGAGGGAAGGGCAGTAGAGTTCAAAGTGATGACCAGAGAGGTGAGAACAGGCATTGTGGGACACCTGCCGGAGGCCAGTTTTGCAGCACTGTAATCGACCAGGGTGTCTACACTGGCACCGTGGCGCTGTAGCCCTGGAGCAGAAAGCTCTACGTCTCTTCTCGGGGTGGTTTTGTTGGTTTTTTTTAAACAGCACTGCAGCTGCACAGTTTCTGTGCACTAAGTGGCTTGGCAGTGTGTACACAAACATTTGTGGTTTAGCCTAGGGCTCATCAGAGGGTAAACCACAAACATTTGTGTGGTGTGCAGACTAGCACGTACAAACATGTTATCTAACTAGATTTAATTAGCAATCAATTAAGTTGAATGGACTCTAATGTAGACATACCCAGAGTCCTTATTTGCAGAGGGAGATGGCTGGGGCTGGAGAATTGTGATTTTCTGTTGCTCAAATTGGTGTGACAATCAGAAGGCTCTTGAACTGGCAGTTGGAAGATATCCACAATAACTCAAGTCCCTACTTTGTTATCGTTCGTCACTTTTTTTGGCAGCTTTATGACTGAGCATTTCCCATTAATCAAACTACTGAGTATAAACTACAGAGAGGAATGCAACTGGCCTCTGATGCAATGAAAAAAACCCAGGTTGTTCCAGCTTCAGTGATTTAATTGTGAATTTCCTTGAAGGAGGGTGGTAAAGATCACAAAGATCTCATTGCTACAGATTGAGGTCATCACACATCTAGCAACTGAAACACAAACTATGGGAAAACCTCTGAGAGGACAAGGAAAATTAAATGTCCTGGCTGTGAAGAGCCAGGAAATGGATAGTAGTGTGTGCATGCTCTCCTAACTCCCCTATGTTCCTTACAAATAAATCTCTGAGTGGCTTCTAAATTTCAGTCCCTTCTGAAGAGAGACAAGATTCTGGATGGAACGATTACAGATCTTATTTGAACAGATTGTGCTGCAGCAAATTTCATTGATAAATCAGCTTAAAGGGAGGAAAAGCCGCATTCACTGTGTGTTCTGTCTCCTCCCTCAGCTGGTGTATGGCGCCAGAAAGCACTGTGATTTAAAGCCATGCACAGAACTGCAAGAAAGTACCTTAAAATTCCATCATGATATTTACAATACTAGGATGAGGTGGTAAAATCAGACCAGGTTCCCACTGGAGACTTTTTTAAGGTTTCTTTTGATCCAAGTGTAAAGTCTATTTTCTTTGCTAGGTAAGTAAGGATAAGAGTTCAGACACTTCTTCAAGGCAAATGAAGTGTTCTGAACTTCACTGCTAATATTTTATGCCATGCATGACACATCTAGCACACACTGTATGTAGTAACAAACACATTTCGGTTTTATTATTGTGGCAAATTGCCGGCACTACTATGATGAGTCCCGCACTTTCTCTTCTTGTGGGGGGTTTTCAGGGTGCCATTTCTTGCCCCTGAACTGGGGTAACAGCTATCCTACTAGTATCCCAGGGAAGGGGAGTGGAGAGGGAGGGACCCAGGCCCGCCCTCTACTCCGGGTCCCAGCCCAGGGGCCCTATGATAGCCGGTGAACCACTTGTACCAGTGATTCTTTCCCCTGGGCTACTTCCCTCTCCTGACCTTCAGCTTGTGGGGCTTCCTGCCTTCCCTCTGCACAAGCCAGGTGTCCCTTTACCTAGGATCTTGGTCTTCTTAGCCCACCGCAGCACTTCTCAAAACTCTCCTCCACTTTCCTTCGAACTGCTCTTTGTTCCACCACCAATCCACTCTGCTTCACTCCTCCAAACTGCTCTCTGCTCCACCACCAAACCACTCTGCTCCAACTCCTCCTCACTCTGCTCCAGCTCCTCCTCTGGCTGATTGAAGCAGGGGGATTTTATCAGGTGACTGAATTCAGGTGCTCTAATTGATCTACAGGGACTAAGGCTTCTCCTCATCCTAGATCACTCTCCTGCTGCCTTCTGGCCATGCTGTATCACATTATTAAAGTGCTGACATTGTTCTCGGTGTTACAAGACCCAGAGTCCCTGCCCCGAAGAGCATACAATCTACAGAAAGGCATTTACAGCCTACCACCTGTCTCTAGATATTTTGACACTAGTGAAGGGAAGCTTGTAGTAACTGAGCCGTCCGTTCTCCGAGAGGCAAAAGCTTCCAGCCATTCCATTATGTGTCAGCATGATCAGGTACATGCTCTGGCTGCCTTCTGGTTTGCGCCTGTGGCCCTTAGGAGGTCTGTTCCTGAGGAAAGTGCCTGCCTTGCACAACTCCTAAGCTCTGCTACAGCACAGCCTCTGTTATGGAGGTACTGGGCTCTGCAGGTTATCTGATTCCTCCAACAAGTCCCTTTCCTCCAGACATGCAAGACCTAACAAGGCTTATGTTATTAGGAGAGCTGCATACCTCCTGGTACCACTTCTGCACCTAGTAATGAGGACCTCTAAAGTTTCACTCCTGGGAGAAGCAGGAACCTTGTAAGTAAGCTGAATATAGTGGTGTGGGGGGAGTCCCACCTGGGGTGGTCAACCACCAGGAGGCTAATGAGCAGTCCAAAGGATAGAACTAGCAAATCCCTATGTCAAATGCAGCCCTTAGACGCATCCAGCACCCATAATAGTCCTCTTGTTGACTGAGTGCACTGCTACTGGGCAGAAAAAGGATGGTTCAGTGGTTAGGGCCAGGTTAAATTCACTGCTCGATCACAAACTTCCTGTGTGACCTTGGGCAAATCACTTAGTCTCTCTGTGCCTCAGCTCCCCCATCTGTCAAATGGGGATCACAGCACTTCCTTATCTCACAGGGTGTTGTGACGATCAATCCAGTAAAGATTGTGAGGTGCTCAGACACTACATTGATGGGGGCCATATAAGGGGAAGTTTGTCCGGGTCCATTACTTGGGCATTTCCATACTTTCATATGTGTTTTTTTTTCTTGTAAGTTTAACTTTACCTCTGAATTTTTTGGCTTTTTAATGCTTGGCCTTTGATAACTATAACATCTTGTAAGGCTCTTAATGCTCAAGTCTTTGATAGGTACTTTCCCCCTCAACTACTCCATCTTAACAGTTTACATATGGTTTAGTTTCTCTAGCCTTTTTGAACACCGGAGCTCTTTGAATCTTTGTACAATTCTGGTTTTCCGTCACTACGCCTTCTCCATTTCTATGGTAAGCTTTATCTAATAAGACAATCAGTTCTCCACCCTGTATCCTAATGTGGTCTCTCTAGTGAGAAGTCTTTCATTCTGTGTCAGACATTTTTTCTCACTTATTCACCACAGCACCTCTCTATTTATATTCCAGCATTGTATGTTTAATACTATTAAGCACTGTACTGAAGTGCAGAAAGTTTCTCTCTAGCGGCCAGATTCTTCTAATCTGTGCTATTTAGCATATAAGATTTCAGGGTTAGTTGTTTTTTTACCGTATTCTGATTCTATTTATCTTTTGATTGCTATTGTACCAGTATCTTTTTTTTCTAAAGTTCAGGTAATGATGTTCCTCAGTTCTTTCCTCTCAGTATTTTTTGTTTCTTTTGTAAGTGACTTTGTCACATTAGGGTAGAATTTTTATTTTGTGAATCCATGATAATTGTATCGCCGTGCCTTTCATCTCTGATTAGTATTGCCATAACCCTTCCCCACTGCTGAATTAAGTTTACAAGGATGGTATACAGTCGCATAGCTTTTTTTCTATATCCTTTCTTAAATTGAAATCCAAGTATAAGGACTAAAAAAATCCCAAGTCTATCTAACCACTTCTTATACTACCTTCTAAATCCAGTTTCTAAAAAACCCCAGGGGGTAGATGTTACATAGAGATGACCCTCCATATCAGTGTCGAAGTACTGCAGTCACAATTGACTGTGTATTGCTCACAGTTCACCCAACATATAGGACCTGATCTAAAGCCTCCTGGAGTTAATAGGGGCATGTAGAGACTAGGAAAATAGGTTACATTTTAAAATGTATCAGTTAATACTTGTTAGCCGCCCATTGTGCAGGTGCTTCTCTTGTGGGGATATTCATGACTCCAGGGCTGGAGCACCCACAGAAAAAATATTGTGGGTGCTGAGCACCCGCTGGCAGCCCTGTGGATCAGCCCCTCCCCAGCACCTACTGCCCGCCGTGATCAGCTGTTCCACGGCCTGCAGGAGGCATTGGGGGGGAGGGGGAGAAGGGGTGGAAAGAGGCAGAGCAGGGGTGGAGGCTTGGAGGAAGGGGTGGAGTGGGGGCGGGGTCTGGGGCAGAGCGGGGGCCGAGCACGCCCTAAGATCTGAGTAAGTCGGCTCCTATGGAACTGACTTGCAAGAAGTGGGATATATGTGGAGGTGGGGGTGGCAGTGTGGGACCTCACATTAATAAAGGTTCCTTTTTAAGCTGTTGGGGCTTCCCTAGCATGGTACTAATGCTGATTACTTCTCAAGTGGCCTCTCATCAGAGTTGATGTTCCCATGTTTGCACAGTCTTTCTCTCCTGTCTGCCGACACATTTCATACACAAGGTGGGCTGGTTTCTAGATGCTCGGTAGATTAGAGAACTGCTGAATTTAAACATTGACCTTTAGATTTCCCACCGCCTCCACTTATGCACAATTTAGTTTCACTCATAGTGAAAATTGCAAAATAGACTGGGTAAGAACTAAAAGCATTTCCATTCAGTCACGAACCTGGCAAAGAGGCTGATTTGATCAGTTTCACTTGAAGTGCTTTGATAGGAATGAGTCTGGATGCAGTCAATTTAGAAAAAAGTTGCCAGCTTCCCTTGTTTGTTATAAAGCTTCCCAGATTTGTAGCATTTTTTAAGGTTGTGAAAAATTAGAAAATATATCCAAAAGTTCAGTGGGAAATATGGAAAATATAAAGAAAAAAAAAAGTTAGCCTGAATATTTCAGTCCATCTTATTTTGGCTCACAGGAAAAAAAGATTTCAGTGTAGTAGCCGCGTTAGTCTGTGTCAGCAAAAAAAATAAGAAAGGAATACTTGTAGCACCTTAGAGACTAACACATTTATTTCAGCATAAGCTTTCGTGGACTATAGTCCGCTTCATCGGATGCATAGAATGGAACACACAGTAAGCAGATATTTATACATTCAGAGAAACATGAAAAGGTGGAAGTAACCATACCAACTGTAAAAGGCTAATTAATTGAAAGGCACTGTTATCAGTAGGAAAGAAACTTTTGAAGTGATAATCAACATGGCCCATTACAGACAGTTGACACAAAGGTGTTAAGGGTATTTAAGTGGGGGAAATAGATTCAATTAACGTAATGACCGAGCCATTCCCGGTCTATATTACTAAGGTAATAGTATCTAGTTTGCATATTAATTCAAGTTTGGCAGCTTCTCGTTGGAGTCTGTTTTTGAAGTTTTTCTGTTGCAAAATGGCCACCTTTAAGTCTGTTACTGAGTGATTAGAGAGGTTGAAGTGTTCACCTACTGGCTTTTGAATGTGATGATTCCTGATGTCAGATTTGTGTCCATTTATTCTTTTGCGTAGAGACTGTCCAGTTTGGCCAATGTACATGGCAGAGGGGCATTGCTGGCACATGATGGCATATATCACATTGGTAGATGTGCAGGTGAACGAGCCCCTGATGGTGTGGCTGATGTGATTAGATCCTATGATGATGTCACTTGAATAGATATGTGGAAAGAGTTGGCATCGGGCTTTGTTGCAAGGATAGGTTCCTGGGATAGTGTTTTTGTTGTATGGTGTGTGGTTGCTGGTGAGTATTTGCTTCAGGTTGGGGGGCTGTCTGTAAGCGAGGATTGGTCTGTCTCCCAAGATCTGTGAGAGTGAGGGATCATCTTTCAGGATAGGTTGTAAATCTTTGATGATGCGCTGGAGAGGTTTTAGTTGGGGGCTGAAGGTGAGACGCTCAGCCCCTAACTATAGTTGTTTTATCCATTTAATGTTGTATCCAAGAGGATAAATTGCAGGTGAGACTAGCATTAGATGAATCTGAATTAGAATAAAACTCAAGAGATTAGATGGTACATTGATTTTAATTCTGTGCCATTTCCACTTTAAAATCTTGAGTATTAATGATAACTTCAGATATCAGCTCTGCTTCTCCTCATTAAACCACTACATGTTTTTCTAATGTGAGGCATAGCAGGGTTGCTCAGTTAATACAAAATGATTTGCCAATGTTTTTGTGAATAAACACGGTGAGTTCTGTCTGGTTTTGGTAAGACCATACAATTTTTTTGTTTGTAAGTATTCAGATGACAGTTTATATCTGACAATACCTGTTATGAAATTTTCATGAATTTTAGCTCCAATTATCTGAAAAATCATGCTAGAAGTGTTTTGTTCATTGTTTGTCATTCATTCTGTTTCTATTTAAAAAGTTTCACCTTTTTCCAGTTGATAAGCAGAAACCATGTGACTTAAAGAACCAATCACAGTATACCAAACAGACCAAATGAGCAACCAATAAATTGAAATGTGTTCACATAAACAACCTGGAGAATGCTTCCAAACAATGAATACACCCACAGAACACAGGATCAGTTCAAATCTTTTTTCCCCATCTTGCCTGAGGGGGGAATTGAATGCAGGTCTTCTACATCCCATGTGAGTGCTCTAATCACTGAGCTAAAATTTATAAAATGGGCACCACTCTCCAATCCCCTAGATTTTGAATGGGACCCTTCTGTAGGATGCTTTAGTTTACTCAGATTATTCTGAGTACCTCAGGAATAAGTAAGAATGAGCTATTTCATTTATTTTCAGGAACTGACTGTTAAACTTGCTGCTCTTGAGATACAAAATTATAATAATAATAAAAAAATACAGCCGCTGCCTCTGGGTCAAATCCTGAAGTCTTCTTTGACTTTGACTCAGTCCTCACTTGGGCAAAGATCCAACTGACATCAAAGCATGTCCTTCTTTATTCCTTAGTGATACCAGATACACAAACAGTAACAGCTGCAAAAAAGGTCTCCTTCCACCGTATGGTTCGTCAGGAGACTGCTCTCCATCCTGATAGACATGTGACTAGACCACACTTTTGTGGCTTCCATGCTTCGCTATGGCAATGCATTGCACCTGAATTGCATTGCATTGAAACCACGTGTACTGGCTGATGCATCATGCAACATTCTCCCAGTTCACCTATGCAAGATATAATGGAAACATCCCCCCTGGCATTCCAGTCTCTGCACTAGCTTAGATTAAATACTGAACTAAAATGCAGCTCCTAATTTAGATTTCCAAAGCCCTGGTTTGGCTCTGGTTGTTTGCAGGACTGCAACTTCTTCCCTGACAAAGACACACGCTGACGATTTTGTTCCTTGGGAGCAACAGAACTGTTAATTACAATAGTGAAAATACTGGATTTGAATGACAGTGACTCCTCAGCAGCTGGCCTGCAGGTGTGGAACTCCATTCCCTCCACCCTTTAAAAACACTAAGAATGACCTTAAACAAAATCCTATTGGACACAACAAAGATCATTCTTTTTGACATAGCTCTCCAACCCTAAATATATGAATAACAAAAAAATTGAAAATACTCCACCTGTATAAGGTTGGGTTGGAGGAAAAAATAATAATGGAGAGAACCTGTGTTGAGAATTAATGAAGCACTTACAGATTTTTTTACGGAATTATTAGATCATCTAGGCTGACCATCTGTTTAACACAGGGCATACAATAGTCATAGGCATGGCATAAATGCCTAAATAGACCAATATTTGAAAAGAGAACTGCGAATGAACAATTTAAATTGAGTTAAAGACATATCCTCTGTGCTGAGTATCTCCCTGCCTAGACATCATGGTGACAGTTACATAAAATCTCTGCAAGTAGATAAACGCAATCTTTGCAGATCGATAAACACAGTGTGTGGTACTGGGTGTTGATGGCCTGTGATATATAGGAGGTCAGACTAGGTGATCTGGTGGTCCTTTCTGGCCTTAAACTCTATGACTATGACTCTCTATGACATGGAAAGCTTTTGTAACTTTTCACAATTTTTCCCCTCTGCAAAGTCCTCATGCAGCTTCCAGGTTTGATGAAGTTGTAGAATGGATCATCCTGTACCTTCATAAATATGGGTTATAGTGAAACTCCTGGTATTTGACATCACATTCTAAGATAGGAAGAATCGAAAGAATTAATTTAAAACTTATTTCTGCGCTGAATATGTTCTGCAGCCTGGTTAATAGGAACAGGAAGCACAGAACTGTAGGTTCAGCTGACTTTTCCTTTTTACTTTGCAGTGAATCTTTAACTTCCCTCTGGTCAGGCATCAGAAATTATCTCTGTTTAATGTCTTATCCAAAGGACAACAAATGTGCACCTTGCTTTGCTACCCTCTGAACTACCCTGGCTCAGAAAAGTACAGCATCTTTGGGAGCACTTCTAATACCTCGAGGTCTTTTGAAAACATATGGTAGCAACCCAGTTTGTAATAGTGTCTGTCTGTGTACTTTGACAATGCTAATGACACCTAGCAATAGCCTTGCAACATCCTACTTGTCCTGGGTAAGTAATTTTTTTTTGATGGGCAATTAAAATAGTATTGGTGTTCTCATTATCAGCAATCATCATGGTAAGACTTGTGAGTAGATTTTGTGCCTAGGATGGTAAATTTTCCTCTTAGATTTTCAATGGTGTCTAACCAGATGAAATGTTCACCTGATGACTTCAGTAAGCTCTCCTCCAGTTCTAAAGGCTACTTATTTAGGGCACTTGGCGTGTAGGAGTTCCCCTCCTCCCCCAGCATGAGGGGCTTCACACTGGCCCTGCACAAGGTGCTTCCCCTGAAATGTGGAAAGGGACTGCCAAGACTGTGCTCATCCCCATATGTGTGATTAGCACCCAGAAGGGAGGGGCGGAAGGAGACAAGGCCATGGCTCCACCCCTTTCACACACCAGTCAGTAGAGCTGGCTGGCAGTATGGCAGGAAATAAGCTTCATCCTCTTATGCAGGGTGGCAGTGGGTGCAGCAGTGAGTGCTAAACCTGTACATCCCTGGGATATGTCAGATGTGTTCAGGCCGAATGGCTCCCAGTGCTCCTTTAGCACGTACCGCCCTATACTCTGGGCTATGCCTGCAAAGAAGGCACAATCAAGCTTTTAGGTGCTACTGGCTATGTGAATTCTAGAAACAAGGTGAGATGTACGAGGCATATTGGTGACATTTCCATATTATTACCCAAAGTGTGCATATCCTGAACTCTGTAGTGCAGAGGGGTTGGTCTCCAAATTATGGGAACTTGAGATGGAGCTGTGCTGCAAAATTTGGATCCAAATTTAACCCCCTCTCCCCCAAAACTTGACATCTGGGGCAGGGGTCCATTACAGAGGTACGGGCTAGCCACTAAATTCAGATCCAAATGTTGGTTTTGATTCCAAACTGTGTCTCTGACAAATGGGGCACGCTGGGGGGTCAGAGCTGGGGTTTTGTTGCAAGGCCATCTTAATGGGGACAGGCTGAAACGTTAACATGTGCACAGAATTCCTTTCTACGCTGTTTACTGTCAGGTTTGAACAAGGCAATCTGTGATTGTATTTGTTGTGCTGTGCTTTTAACACCGGCTACGTTTTCTGACAACATTTTAGGAAAGTAATAAAGTACAATTAAATGTCTATGACTTCAGCTTTGAGAATAGGTACAGCTCGGTATGTGAAACTTAAAAATAAAGCAGTTTTTGTTATTGCTGCTTAAAAGAGCACTGGAACCTGCCTGAGCCTAAGCGAAGCATTAAAGAGCAACACAATGGAGATAAAAAACAAGTGGTATGTAGGCAGTAAAATAGAACTAAACATGTGATTATATGACAGGGGCTATGGATATGAATCACAAAATGTACTGCCATTTTTAAAAGGAGCTGCAATGAAATAGACCAAGCTATCATTTAAATGACATAAATGGAATTTAACCTTGTTTCATTATATCACAGTTGATTGACTATAAGTTTTTGAAGAAGCAGTTAACTGTTATGAATTTATTTTGTCCTGTTTTTAGTGCATGCTACTGATGGAGTAGATGATGATTCATCTAATTGAACAGGGATGTGTGTCATTATGTAAGGAGAAAAATAGATTAAAAATACCACCCATTTGCCAATGCATATTCTTATTATGCTTACTCTAAATATGCCTTAGAATGCTGTATTTTACTAGGACAAAGTTTTAAGGAGTTGAAGATTGGATGGGGCTGGAAAACTAAGAACTCTACACAATTAAAATATCTCCTTGACTGAAGCTAGTGACCCCTGGAGGTTTGCAGTGCCAGTTGGACCCTTGGTGTCAATGAAAAGGTCTCCTTTTCTCCTCCAGCAACTAAGGAACTCCACATTCCTATATTAGACTTTGGGCAGCAGTTCTCTTGGAAAGCAGGGGAGATTTCTAGCATCCAGATCCTAAAGTGATGGGTGCTTTAGAAATGTGTTCTTACATAGCAATAATGATGATGTCTGCAGCGTTAACATTAAAGATCCACTAATGTCTCACAAAGAATTTTGGGTAAAAGCCACATTGCTTGAGTAGTATTTTCTGAGGAGGTGGGAGGGATGGAGTTGTTCTTCCCCATTTTGAATTACTAAGGCCATTACCATGAAAACTTTCTAGTTTGACTCTTGCTTCTTAGCCCCCTTTGAAGTCATGATCTTCTGACATAATTAGTTACTGGGAAAATAACAGACATCAGAGGATTGTGACTTTTCCAGGTCTTTTCCTGAGAAACCATCAATGAAGGAAACTCAGCCTGACACCATTAAGTCTCTTCCTATAAATGTCACACAGTATAGAACAGAGGAACACTCACACAGAGTTTGACTGACAATTTGTGTTTCGATTATGAACAATGAATGTCAGAAGATTTGATTAAGCACAGTCCATGAGTGGACTATGGATGGATGGATTGTTGCTTGCTGGGTACAATCACGTTCATGGGCCAAAGCCTGTGCTCCTTGTTACCTATTTTGCCACATCTTGCTCAGAAAAACTCCCATTGAAGTCAATGGAACTTTCCCAGAGTAAAGACCTGAGTATGGACTTCAGGATTTGGCCCACATTAAATAAGCTGCCTATAAATTCCAGCACCCAAGGTGACCATGCTAATTAGCTGCCTTATTTGCTTTTGGTTATTTTGATTACTATTGCTATTTATGCTATGGGTGTGTTTGGAAACACCATCAAGGATCAGGGCCCCACTGTGCAAGGCACTCTACAGGCAACCAACAAAGAAAACAGGCCCTGCCCCAGAGAGAGGCTGCCTCGGTGGCATCATTCCTCTTCCACCCCTCTGTCCTGCAAGCAGGGTATTCCACTAGGGCCAGTGATCTCTTCATTAGTGGGGACAGGACCTTGTGTGCTATGTGCATGGTTTCCCTGTAACAACCTATGGGAGTCTTCTTACATTAAGAGGTATTACATATGAGAGAGACTGAAGGGGGCAGAGAAGAGGAACTAGTGATCCAAGTTTTGCCTCAAGAGCTTGTTCCTTGAAGAGAGGAAATTCTGGAAATTAGGGTTAAAAAAAGAACTAGATAAGTTCATGGAGGATAGGTCCATCAATGGCTATTAGCCCGGATGGACAGGGATGGTGTCCCTAGCCTCTGTTTGCCAGAAGCTGGGAATGGGCGACAGGGGATGTATCACTTGATGATTACCTGTTCTGTTCATTCCCTTTGGGGCACCTGGCATTGGCCACTGTCGGAAGACAGGATTCTGGTCTAGATGGCCCTTTGGTCTGATCCAGTATGGCCGTTCTTATGCCTTATCCCTTCTCCCTCTGCCCCCTGACCCTGCCCAGGTATAAAGCTGACAGATATTTCCTCCTTCTTGGCTCCCCATTGTGGATTTTTCCATGGGAGTGGCCCTTAGGTTGGGGCACTTCAGATTATGAGAAGTAGTGTGGTAGTGTGTAGGCTACCAGCGGAGGAAAAGAAATGACAGTCTAATATAGAGTGGACTCCTGAAGACTATTTTTCTGTTTATATAGCATCAGTTGCTACGGGGCTTATAGCCTCAACTACTTCTCAGTAAGTTATATTTATATGCTACTTGCATGATGTGGCAAGTTTGCAGAAAGTCACAGCTGTATAAACAAAGTTTGTTGGGATCTAGTGGTTTAAGTCAACCAAACACGTCAGTCTGTTTAAATCACACAGTACTTGTAGGAGATTATATTGTCCATGTATTGCTATGAAAAACAACCTTATGTAAACCCCGCTTTTAAAGTGTGGGTAAGAAAAAAAGTTACACCTGTGAAACTGCCAACATGGCTTGATTGAATACTGGTTATGGAGTCAACAGTATGGGCCAAATTTTCAGAAAGAGAAACCTGAAAGCCACACTGAAACATGCATGTGCAAATCAGACAGGTATGCAGATACATGGCTAGCTGTACACCTAAATAGCCATTTGTGCATGCTAATATCAGACTTGCATACAATAAATTTGTTCACCTCTGTATATAATCTCATTGCACACAATACATTTATATACAAACACAGGTGAACAAACATTTTTGTGCTCTGATCTTAGAGCTTCACTTTCTGAAAACTTGACTCTGCATATTATTTCTGAAATCCAACTTTTTCACTGTGGTGCTTGCAAGTTCTAAGGGGGAAAACTTGCAGGGGTTGTTTTTCGAAGGCCCTAAGGGCAGCTAGGTACCTGACTTCTACTGAAAGTCACTTATGCCTTTGAAAATCTCTCCTTTGCTGAGTAGAACATTGTTTCAGCTACACAAACACTTCCGGAAAACAAGTGTTTGAATACATAGGTTTGTGGCCCACATTCTGAGTGACTCTCCCAAACAGTGGAACAAATGAAAGTCTGGCACAAGCAGACCTCACACTGTAAAACTGGTACTTATCAACTAAATAATTTGCCACAAATTGTTCATTCTGCTTTAGTTTTTACTTTGTTCTTACTCAGGCAGATTCCCATAGGCCTGGTCTACACTAGGAGTTTATGTCGAATTTAGCAGCATTAAATCGAATTAACCCTGCACCCATCCACACAACGAAGCAATTTATTTAGACATAAATTTAAATCGATTTCTGTACTCCTCCCCGACGAGGGAAGTAGCGCTAAAATTGACATGGCCATGTCGAATTAGGGTTAGTGTGGACGGAATTCGACGCTAATAGCTCCGGGAGCTATCCCACAGTGCACCACTCTCTGGACACTCTGGATAGCAGTCCGAGCTCGGATGCTCTACCCAGCCACACAGGAAAAGACCCGGGAACATTTGAATTCCTTTTCCTGTTTGGCCAATTTGAATTTCATTTCCTGTTTGGACATTGTGGCGAGCTCAGCAGCATGGGTAACGATGCAGAGCTCTCCAGCAGAGGTGACCATGCAATCCCAGAATCAAAAGAGGGCTCCATCATGGACTGATCGGGAGGTGTTGGATCTGATCGCTGTATGGGGAGATGAGTCCATGCTTTCAGAGCTGCGATCTAAAAAACAGAATGCGAAGATCTACGAGAAGATCTCCAAGGCCATGATGGACGGAGGATACAGCCGGGATGCAACGCAGTGCCGCGTGAAAATCAAGGAGCTGAGACAAGCATACCAGAAGACCAAAGAGTCCAACGGGCGCTCCGGGTCTCAGCCCCAGACATGCCGTTTCTACGCTGCACTGCATGCTATCCTAGGTGGGGCACCACTACCCAACCCCTGTCCATGGACTCCGACGAAGGGGTATTCTCAACGGTCGCTTCCTCGGAGGTTTTCGCGGACGGGGAAGATGATGAAGGAGATGAGGAGGACGAGGCTGTCGACAGCACTTTGAACGCTGAGTTCCCCGACAGCCAGGATCTCTTCATTACCCTGACGGAGATCCCCTACCAACCCTCCCAAGGCGGTAACCCGGACCGTGAATCAGGAGAAGGATCAGTAGGTGAGTGTTCAAAGCATATCTTTTGCATAAAATAGACATGGTATTTTAGCAATGGGTTTTTAATGAGTAATTTGACCTAGGCACTTTAGCTGCATTCCTGGACAGTGCAGCTACTGGAAAAGTCTGTTAACATGTGTGGGGATAGAGCAGAAATCCTCCTGGGACATCTCCATGAAGCTCTCGTGGAGGTACTGTGAAAGCCTTTGCAGAAGGTTTCTGGGGAGGGCGGCCTTATTGCGTCCTCCATGGTAGGAAACTTTACCGCGCCAGGCCAGTAGCAGGTACTCCGGTATCATTTCCTGACAAAGCATGGCGGCATATGGCCCCGGTGTTTGCTGGCATTCACGCAGCATACGGTCTTTCTCTGTCTGCATAATCCTCATCAGAGTGATATCAGTCATGGTGACCTGGTTGGAATTAGGTGAATTTTATTACGGGGACTGTTTTCCTGTTCCGTGAAAAAATCTAACAAGCATTTTCCAGCCACGCGGTGGGGGCGGGGAGGGGGACCATTCATGCTGAGCGGTTTGCGGCAGCTTGCAGGGATCGTTCCCGAGACCAGCCATGCGGTGGGGGCGGGTAGGCGGACCGTTCATGCTGAGCAGTTTGCCGGCAGCTTGCAGGGATCGTTGCTGAGACCAGCCACGCGGTGGGGGTGGGGAGGTGGACCGTTCATGCTGAGTGGTTCACCGGCAGCTTGCAGGGATCGTTCCCGAGACGAGCCACGCGGTGAGGTGAAGGCTAAACCGACCATCCCAGAGAATGGGATGGCTGGGGTTACTGTGGTTTCTGCCGCTGCACGTTAACACGCACAGCACAGCAGTAACTGGGCAACTGTAGGAGCTCTGCTTGGAACGGGAAAGGAGGGCGCTGCTGTAAAGTAAGCTTTCAGCAGCCAAAAGTCTACGGCTTACCATGTCTGCCTGCTAGCCGAATTCTGTTGCCCGGCCCCGCTTGTATGATCTGTACACCAAGACCCCAGGCACTCAATGTAAAGATTAAAAATGCGACCTTGTACTGAAAGCAAATGCGATAGGTAGTGTGCATGGTCTTGTTCACTGGAAAAGACTATATTCATTGTTCTGGAAAATGTATCTTTCTAAAGAATTCACTCCCTTTTTTTCATCCCACAGCTGCAACTGTCTCTAGGGTTCCCCCGGTATCTCCCTCCCAAAGGCTGGCACAGATAAGGCGGCGAAAGAAACGAACGTGGGACGAGATGTTCTCCGAACTCATCCAGTGCTCCCGCACTGAGGCAGCACAGCAGAGTGAGTGGAGGGAGACCATTTCGCAACACAAGCGATCAGCCAGCGAACGGGAGGAGAGGTGGGATGCCCATGAGAACAGGACGGAAGCTCGTGAGGACAGAAGGGACGCTCGCGATGATCGGTGGCGGCAGGAAGACCAGCGGGTGACTGAGGCGCTGCTTGGGCTAATGCGGGAGCAAACGGACACGCTCCGGCATCTGGTAGATGTTCTGCAGGACTGGAGGCAGGAGGACAGAGCCCCTCTGCAGCAGATCTCTAACCGCCCACCCCCACCCCAAAGTCCCATAGCCCCCTCACCCAGAGTCCCAAAAAGGAGGGGTGGCAGGCTCCGTGGAAACAACCAGTCCACCCCTGCGGACTGCTCAAGTAGCAGAAGGCTGTCATTCCCCAAGTTTTGAAGCGTCCTTTCCTTCCCTCCACCCGCATCCCACCCTAGCCTCCATCCCAGTTCCCTCCCTTTACTGAAAAATCCTTAATAAAAAATATGGTTTTGTTGAACAATGTTGCCTTTATTTTCTTTTTAAAGGAAGGTGTGTTTGAAGGGGGGGAAAGGGGTTGGTAATTGGATAGGATAGGCAATATTAACAGGGGAAAGAAACGGGGGCAGGTTCACCTCATGTTTAAACAAACGTAAGAGTCACTGGTTACCCTGGTCAGTTTGGAAGCTAGTTTTCAAAGCGTCCCGGATGCGCAGCGCGTCCCACTGGGCTCTTCTAATCGCCCGGGTGTCTGGCTGTGCATAATCAGCGGCCAGGCAATTTGCCTCAACCTCCCACCCCGCCATAAACGTCTCCCCCTTGCTCTCACAGAGATTGTGGAGCACACAGCAAGCAGCAATAACAATGGGTATGTTGGTTTCGCTGAGATCTGAGCGAGTCAGTAAGCTTCCCCAGCGCCCTTTCAAATGTCCAAAAGCACACTCCACCACCATTCTGCACTTGCTCAGCCTGTAGTTGAAGAGCTCCTTTTCAGTGTCCAGGGCACCTGTGTACGGCTTCATGAGCCAGGGCATTAGCGGGTAGGCTGGGTCCCCGAGGATCACTATAGGCATCTCCACATCCCCAACAGTTATTTTCTGGTCCGGGAAGTAAATACCTTCCTGCAGCCGTCTAAACAGACCAGAGTTCCTGAAAACGCGAGCGTCATGAACCTTTCCCGGCCATCCGATGTTGGTGAAATGTCCTTTATGATCCACGAGTGCTTGCAGCACCATAGAAAAGTAGCCCTTTCGGTTAACGTACTGGCTGCCCTGGTGGTCCGGTCCCAGGATAGGGATGTGCGTTCCGTCTATAGCCCCACCGCAGTTTGGGAATCCCATCGCAGCAAAGCCATCTATGATCACCTGCACGTTTCCCAGGGTCACTACCTTTGACAGCAGCAGCTCAACGATTGCGTTGGCTACTTGCATCACAGCAACCCGCACGGTAGATTTGCCCACTCCAAACTGATTCGCGACTGACCGGTAGCTGTCAGGCGTTGCAAGCTTCCAGAGGGCTATGGCCACTCGCTTCTGGACTGTCAGGGCTGCTCGCATCTTGGTGTTCTGGCGTTTCAGGGCAGGGGACAGCAACTCACAAAGTTCAATGAAAGTGCCCTTACGCATTCGAAAGTTTCTCCGCCACTGTGATTCATCCCAGACCTGCAGCACTATGCGGTCCCACCAGTCTGTGCTTGTTTCCCAGGCCCAGAATTGCGTTCCACTGCATCAACATGACCCACTGACACCATGATGTCCACGTTGCGGGGTCCCGTGCTTTGAGAGAGGTCTGTGTCATCGTCACTGTCCTCACCACGCTACTGTAGCCTCCTTGCCCGATTTCTCAACATCTGCCTCTGAATAAGGTGGACGATAAGGTGCGAGGTGTTGACAACGGCCAAAACTGCTGCAATGATCGCAGCAGGCTCCATGCTCGTGGTGCTATGGAGTCCACGCTGTCAATCAAGGGAAAAGGACGCGAAATGATTGACTGCCACCGCTTTCACGGAGGGAGAGCGGGAGTGAGGGTTGAATGACGACAGTTACCCAAAACCACCCGCGACACATTTTTTGCCCCATCAGGCATTGGGGGCTTGACCCAGAATTCCACTGGGCAGCGGGGACTGCGGGAACTGTGGGATAGCTACCCACAGTGCACCGCTTGGAATGTCGATGCTTCCCCTGTTACTATGGACACACAAAGTCGAATTACTGTGCTTAGTGTGGACACACACGTTCGACTTTGTAATATCGGTTTCAAAAAATCGGTTTAAGTAAAATCGAACTACTATCGTAGTGTAAACATACCCATAGTTTGCCTGTATAAGGACCTCAGAATTTCATCCTTTAATAACTTCACAATCGTGAGCCTGCACAAAGCTACCTTCTTCACTACCATTCTTATCCTTATGAAAACAAAATTACTGCTACTAAATCTGTCTGTTACACATTTAGTAGAAAGCAGTTTATAATGTGCTATACAATAGTTAGTTCTATGGGGGGAAAGGACATATTTTAATCAGTTTATTTAAAAAATTAATAATTTGACAGCTGCTACATAGAAAATTAAGCAATCACATGTTGGAGGCTCACTTCTGGACACGAAGGTTGCAAGTTCAACCTGAAGGGTCTGGCTCTCCTCCAGTGTATATCTATATCTTCACACAAGAAATGGATCCTGATTACTCACGGACTACTTTTCTCTGAGCACTAGAAGGTCTATAACCTCAAAAGCAATAACATCCTAGGTCCTCTCTACAGAGACAATCTTCACTATTTTGACAGGGCAAAAAATTTGTGATCTTGCTGCTGCTCTGTTCTGAAACAAGATGCATCAGAGTAAAATGCCTCAGGACAAGGAAGGCTAGCATTGTATTGATATCATGTATTTTTTATTTGTTTGAAGCTCTGCTACACTCAATTAAAGAGAAACTATTCCATGCTTTGGCCACCCTTATCAATAAAGTAAAATACTAAAATAGAATTTAACACAAATTTAATGAACAAAAAAATCACCACTTGAGTCCCTCTCCTCAGTCTGACCCAACTCCCAGTAATCATGTACTTTATTGTATAATTGGAGACACAACTAACATTCAAGGGGTCTGCATTAAAATGAAAGTATGTCTGAAGATAATAGGATGTTCAAAGACAAGAACAGGACAGCCTAGCATCAGTCTTAAACAGCCTCAGATTTTATTCCCTAGCTAACAACCAAGCTAGCATTATGAAGAGCCAAGATACCAGACAAGGAACTAGCCTTTAGCAGCTGTAGGGCCCAAGTATTGCTTGCATGTGGCTACAGCTATAGGTGTTAATTATAATACGGAGAACACAAGAACAAAGGATATAGTGTGCAAGGCCATTGAAAAGGGAAGGCTTTATGATGCCAGGGCTGAAATTATTTTAGTTTTATTAGATCATAGTGGGATAAAACACAGCCCTTCTCTCCAGAACTCAGATGCTCAAAGGCATGACTCATGGCCATCAAATCCTCAACTCTTTGGAGTAGCAGAAAGGGGGAAGGGGAGATCTATCTGTATGAACCCATGAATTTTTCATAGGTGCAAACCACTATGTATACGCTACATGTGTGTGTTTGTGAGAACTTTTTGTCCTATAGGATTCCAAATTGCTTTACCATTTGCTGATATACAAACTTTGCAGAGGAATTACTTTGCACACCATTCAAATGCAACCATCTTTGGTGTGAAACGCAGCAGCTGTTTAATACCGTCCAGCAACGCTACATAATTACTTGGGGCAGGGAGAACACTGTCTAATTGAAATGCCAAGGGGAATTTAGGGAGGCGGAATGTAATTCATCAATATGGAATTTTGCTAGCACAGCAAGGTTAACACCCCTGTGTTCATGGAAATTTCCATGGGATAACTACATGCACTCAGGATCTCAGTGTTATCTCTTATTTGAAAGACAGCACTTTCTAACACCACAATGTCTCCTTGAATGGTATAGGAATATGGATTCAGTACTGGTTGGGAAGGAAATGTGTAATACACCACTTCTTATACAGCCCGTAGGTGTTCCTGGGAGTTCACCCGTCCAAATATTGACCTGGTCCCATATGACGCATACCAAGTGATATATGAATGCTGCATCAAAGGAGGTGGACTTTCTCTCTCATTAGAGATGGCTGCAGTTCTATGTAAAAAATTGTTTAACAAAATGTAGAGAATATTTTATTTACATGTAGAAAAATAAAACCACTGCTGTGATTATATAACCAACACTGATTGTTAGTTTTCAGAAGTCATGGTCTGATTTTCCAGAGGTGTTGAGCACCCATAAATCCCATCAAAAGTCAATGGGAGCAGCAGCTGCTCAGCAACTTTGAAAGTCTCTCTTCTCAGCATTGGGCTAAAACAGATGGATACATTGTTCCAAAGACACAAGTACATTCACAGGCCAATCTTATCCACTCTCACACTCTGTCCCTCTACCCCAGGGATTCTCAAACGGGGGGGTTGTGACCTCTTAGGGGGTCTTGAGGTTATTATGTGAGTGTCATGAGCATTTATAATAGTGTTAAATATTTTAAAAAAGTGTTTTTAATTCATAAGGGGAGTTGCACTCAGAGACTTGCTGTGTGAAAGGGGTCACCAATACAAACGTTTGAGAACCACTGCTCTACCCAGTCATACACTTAATGGGCCGGAGAGCTACACTTATGTAACTGAGAGCAAAATTTAGCCAAGTTTGGTCTTAACAAATAGAAAGATCCGATGGGGCTTTTGGTGGGGAGAGGGCAGAGGAGCCATCCCATGTCTTTAACAAAAGAGGAAAAAAATCAAAACATACAATAAATTAATCAAGTATAAACCAGAATCTATTCACCATGTTAGGTTCCTCTGGGGGACTCTGAACATTGATGTTTTATTCACACTCTTTATCAGACAGGTAAGGAAATGTTTCATTTCCAAGTTATCACCCAGCGCTGACACCTGTTTGCTAGGAGACAGTCTGTTTTTATGGCCTTCATTCGGAAGGTCTGCTCTTTCATTCCCTGGTAAAGCAGAAAAGAACATGTATTAAAAATAACAAGAGATCAAATTACCAGCTAGTCAAGCCAAAAGCTACACTGGTGAATTAAAGATAGGGAGCAGAGATAACAGTATGACAGGTGTGGGTTCATGCTAGCCTGACACATTCTTGCTCTCTGATGTGTACTGTTCTTAATGTTAATAGCCACAGTTTATATAAGAGTTGCTTGCTGCACAGGGACTCCACTTTGCTTTGTCTGTTAAGAATATTATATAGTATCAGCTCAAGATGAGCAGTTGTTTGTCCTTGGCATGATAAAAGTTCAGCTTGTTGTAGCCATCCAAGTGATGGTTGTGCGTGTCTGCTACAGGCATTGGGAGCAGAATATTCTTAGTTTTTGGAGGCTGCCACAGACGAAAGTATTTAAAGTGGTGGCATTTACAGAAGAAAACTTTCTTTCTTTTCTTTTCTTTTTAGTGGGAAGGGAGCCAATGTATCTCCCAATCTCCCCGTTTCCAGATCTACACATGTTGGCACAGCACTTTGATCTCCTTGGATATAATGTGTTAAACTGAAAGGTACCGTAGCCTTTCCAGCAGATTTGCTAGTGTCCCTAAAGCTTTACTCAACGGCTACTGCCTGTATTGTGCAGGGGACTCATAGTGAGGTATGGAAAGGGACAGTATTTACGGGTTTGTGGGTTTTGTTTTTTGTTTAATTTGGGTCTGTAACAGAGTGGCTCGCCCCACCAGCAGAGGTTGGGGTGATTGCCCTATAAAGAGCAGTAGGGGAGAATGCTCAGGGATTAGAGACTGCTTGGAGTGAGCAGCTCAAGAGAGTTCTGAGAGCCATAGGCGCCAACTTTACCCGGTGCCAGTGGGTGCTCGCACCCCCCTCCGCCACCACCCCTCCCCAATTCCAACCCCTTCCCCAAATCCCTGGCCCCGCCTCCTTCCCCGGGTGCGCCGCATTTCCCCTCCTCCCCCGTCCCTCCCAGGCTTGCCGCGCGCAAGCTTGGGAGGGATGTGGGGAGAAGCGGAGCGGTGGTGCGCTCAGGGGAGGAGGTGGAGCGGAGGTGAGCTGGGGCGTGGGGAGGGCCGCAGGAAGTAATCCTCGGGTGGGGGGGCAGAGGAACCGCTCCCCGCCCCAGCTCACCTCCGCTCTGCCTCCTCCCCTGAGCGCGCCGCTGCTGCTCTGCTTCTCCCCCCTCCCTCCCTCCCATGCTTGCTGTGGGAAACAGCTGTTTGGCAGGAAGCCTGGGAGGGAGGGGAGAGAAGCAGGTGGTGGCAGCGCGCTCAGGGGAGGAGGCGGAGCGTAGGTGAGCTGGGGTGGGGAGGCGGGGCGGGGAGCTGCCGGTGGGTGCTCCGCACCCACCAATTTTTCCCCGTGAGTGTTCCAGCCCCGGAGCACCCACGGAGTCAGCGCCTATGCTAAGAGCTAGGATTAAGACTCCAGCCAGGGCAGGCCTGGGAGTGGCCTGCCAAAGCAGGAAAGACCCCAGGCAGGAAGAAAAGAAACCTTTGTTTGTGTGGACTTTTGGGTGGACTTGAAAACTTTACTTTGAATGGTTGTTAATTGAAGAAAGCACACCCTGAAAAGGGATAGGGATGGACAAAAGAGTTTTGTGAGTTTCTTGACTGGTCCAAGAGGGGAAACTGAGGCAGGCTGCCTGTAGCATGACCCTAGTCACCGAGGGGCTGCCAGCCAGCCCACTACGGGATCAAGGTAAGGAAAACAATGCAATAGTAATTTAAATCTTATTTTTAATTTAAAAACTGAAACCCTGACAAAGTGTAGACTGCTTTCCACATGACATTTAAAACTTCATGATTTGCTCTAGGTCAAAACTGCATGAGCATGAACCCTGTAGCACTTAGGGCTGCCTTGAGCTACCATCCGGCCTTCAGCTGGTGCACACACTGTTTGTTTACGTGAGGCTGCCCATGCTGTACTGGTTTCTGGGTATACAGCCAGTAAGTTGGTAGAGAATTTCTTGACATACAGCAACTTAGAGATACTACCACAAAGAGTTCCCATACGTGTCTTTTTGTTATAGAGCAGCTATGTGTATTTCATAGAACATGAGTGTATTCAACTCATTTTAGGGGCAGTTGGGTGAGCTCATTCGGATAACTGACTCGCTCTCTCAGAGCTAGTGTGTTGGCCTCTGACAATCATCCTGTGCCTTTTGAAAAGAAACAAAACTGTGATTTTTTTGGGGGTATGTTTAATGAATATGCCCAGTAGCACGTATCCACACTATACTACATTGTGTTGGGTTCTAACAGCCCGGCTCCAACATACCTCTCTGTTCTTGTCTCACGCTGCTTCTCCCTGCCCAAACCATGTGCTTAACTATGCCCTTAGTGCCCTTTTTCTCTGTGCCATCCTCCAAGTGGCTCCTTAAGCCTGGAACCCTTTCCCCAGCCCAGTCAATCACGCCTTCCTCACCTTTTCCTTCAAGCTCCTTCGGACAACACACTTTCCCCAAGAGGCCTTATAAACCCTAATTCTCCCACAAAGCCATGTGTTGCCAAACTGCAACATGCAAATATATCAAATTAAATCCAATAACACAACATTCCAACACCGCTGCTTAGTCATGTTACTTTGATCACAGCTACCTTTTAGTCTAAGATGGTCTGCCTCAAACCAAAAGGGAAGATGCCATTTCTTCTTTCCTGCTTGTTGCATAGAACAGCTGTATAAATAATAATTACTCCCATGCTCATATATTGTGTACCATTTGTGAGCCATTGTGAGGCAGATGTGCTGAAACTGTGTTTTATAGATGCTAAACAAGTGTGGAGTTGGTAGGGGGCTTCATTTGTGCATTCAGGGTACAATTCTCCCTGTGCAGAGGACCAGCACAAGTTCTAGGCACAACAGCTGGTTAGAGAATGGATTTTTTTTCTACAGAAAATGTAACTGTTTCAGCAAAAACTCAAATACTGAAAAATTTTGACTGAAAACTGATACGTTTTGGCAGAAAACTGAAATATTTCAATTTGGAAATGCTGCCATAGTGACTCATGAGAGATGTAGTTCGGGTGCCTCATTCTCCCATACTTCTCTATAGCTCTTTGGTCAGACTACGTCTCCCATGATGCACCACGGTCTCTCCTCTTAGAGAGGGGAAACCAGTGCATCATGGTCAGTCATGATAAATTGGAGAATTGGTCTGGAATTAATAAGATGAAATCATTGGAGGATTTTAAGAACAGGTTGGACAAACATCTGCAGTGTTGTTGTCTGGGGGTCTAGGTGTAGTTGGTCCTGCCTCAGCACAGGGGACTAGACTAGACACCCTCTAGAGGTCCCTTACTGTGATTCTATGGGAGTTCCTGGCTGTCAAAAATCCAATTTTCCTCTGAAAAACAGTTTTGACAGAACACTTTTCACCAGCTCTACTATATATCACAGAAATTCCACTTATGTCCTATCTTGACAGTTTGAGCGGGACTTAAGTGGTGCACTGGCCTTGTGCTGCCCTATACACGTGGATGAATTCACTCTCGAAACACATACTAGCTGAACAAAAAGGCTTCTACATCATCTCTAGCCCAAGATGCTTATAGACTGTTTTTCTCCAAGTTGACCGCAGACATACCAAATGAGGGACTCCTATTTATACAAGCTATCATACCACTAGGGATCCCTTAGCAATTGCCTGTCCATAGTCACTATCATAAAGAAATTACAGCAGGAGTAGAGAACATTACTTAGGGTATGTCTACATTTGAAACACTACAGCTACATCACAATAGCACTACTAGTTAGACATTACCTACGCCAGCAAGAGGTGTTCTTCCAATGGCATATGTAATTCACCTCCCCAAGAGGCGGTAGCTAGGTTGACAGAAGAATTCAACCATCGACCTACTGCTGTCTTCACTGGGCCTTAGGTCTGCTTACCCTCACCAATTAGGGATGTGGATTTTTCACATCCTTGACCAACGTAGTTAAACTGACCTAATTTTCTAGTGTAGACCAGACTTTACTTGTCATGCTTTCAGGACACAGAAGTTGGTGACATGAGGAGAAATCCAGTGTCATAGTAGATGGGTTAGTGTGCTATGTTTCTTCTGTATTCCTGGCAAACAGAAGAGTTTCTTCAGTTCCCAACAGGAACTAACTTGTGGAAATGCTCATGTGGTCAAAGCACAGGGCAACAGCAGAAGGGGGTTGTATGTGATCACAAGTGACACTACTACCCAAATACATGAGTATTGATTCAAAGTAGTTGGAGTTAAGTGGATTGTCATTGATAGACTTGCAGAGCTGTGATAAAATGTATACATATGGACAGCCAGTTCTATTGATCTGATCTCTTTTCTGAGTACTAAACGTTTTCCCTGCAACTATTTGGTCCATTTATGTTTCATTGGTATTTCTGCCTGAACCTTGGCATTACTGCAGGACTTGCTATTTTCCCTGTAACTTTTCCCCAGGTTTAGAACCCCAAAAGCTCTAGGGCAATTTGGGACTCAAGCAGATTCTCAATCCAGCTATACCATTTAGCAGTGAATCTGCTCCACATTTGCTTTCCGTGCCATTTTTCCAATTTAAATTAAAAAGATAAAGCCCCCCCACCCCCCAAAAAAAATCCACCAGGGTTGTCACAGGAACATATCATATCACTGATCTTTTTAACCAGAGCTTTCCAGCTGAGAACTTCCCTCTTTTAATTGGATCAGTAAAATCTGACAGCATCAAAATTGACAGTATCAATGGGTTGTGTTATGCTAATTTGAGGAGAATAAATCCCTTGTACAACCCAGCTGTGATTGCTGTAAAACTCGATGAGGAAAGAACCCAAAGGTCTCTGAGTTTTTGCAAAACCTTGAAAACTTTTCAAAAGTTCTATATGTTGCATGAAACGGTTTGAGTATTTTTGGAAAATAAAAGTATTCAGAATGCTAACACCACCATCTGGTAGCTGAAAGGTGACCTATGTGAAATGAGCAATGATCCCAGGCCGATTCTTAATAATCAAAGGCATAGGTCACAAAATCACCATCACAACTGATAATAATTAGGACACTTTTAAAATAATACTCCCTTGCGATTTTTGGGCAACAAAGTAGAACATATCCCATTGAAATAAAGAGTAGGATAGAAAATACAATAACAGCAAGACACACAAATCAAATCTCTGTTATAGACAGAAATAGCTAGCTAACTTAACTTAAATATTTTTCCCAAAAAGAAGACCCATCTTTCACAGTACAGTGGGTCAAATGTTAAAGTACACTCTGTGAAAAATAAAAGCTTTTTTTTATTAAAGCCCACAGACGTTCCCTTTATGGTGCTCACTTTTGTGTACTGCCATCTTAACGCTACTGTTAAACAAATGTAAAAGAAGAAGTAAGGCACTGCAGGACAATGTAGATAGTAAGTGTCTGCAGTTCAGTGGGCGTAAAGAGCCTGGTAAAATTGTGGGATTAGGATTCAAAATACTGCTAAGTAGACAACAATTAAAATGGAAAAATATTAGTCCTCTTCGCCTGAGAACTCAGAGAAGCTGAATGGTTGGCTCTAGGGCTCTTTGCCAGCAGAGTCTTCAATGAACTAATGCCTCAGATTTTTTTTTTTTTTTGTATTCATAAATTACTCAGAATTTTGCTGGGAATAATATTACTGTTTCCACTCCTATGTCTTCATTTACCTGTTTAGAAGGTACAAACTCTTTCCAGTGTGCTTGTGAGATAGAACTTGAGTCAGGGAAGAGCAATATCTTGTGGTCTTGGTAAGTGAAATGATTGCCTCTATGGCATTGTCTGCTTATAGCTTTCTCTACTGGTCACATGTATCAGTAATAGATATCTCTCTCCATTGTGCTATTTCTTGATATCACATAGCCCTCTTCACATATATGGGATCATCCACATCCAGTTTTAAGAGTTCAGAGATGTGTTTTTCTGTGGTCTGAGGCTCAGAATCTACGTAATCTGGACATGCCAAAGATCTGGATCCTTACTTTACTAGTTACCTACTGAGCTACTAAAATGCACCAAACTACCAGTAAGAGGGGTATTATATTCTGCGGTAAGACTGGTGCTCTCTCTCTCTCGTGTCCTGCTTGCATTCTCTAAGTGTAACGGAGAACAACAAAGATATCAAAAATGTAACCACTTTGTCCAGAGTGGCTTGCAATGCAGAGACCAGACAGGACTGCTGATTTAGGAACCACAAAAAGAACAAATCATGACTATTATGCAGATATGAGAATATCCTATGATTTTATACATAAGCCACTAATGCAGTTGTCCAGCATTCCTCAACTCTATCATTTTCCTGATTATTTGCATAGAAAATATGTGACATTTCTACAATCTCGTACTCACCGTGTTGGCTGCAGCGTGGGCCTTGCTGGACCAGCCACCCTTTGGTGGGAATTTCAAAAGCCCAACTCTGGTCCCATTGAAGTCAATGCAAGTTTTATCATTGACTTCAATGGGAGCAGAGCTAGGTCAATTCTGAGCGCTTTTGAAAATTTCACCCCTTGGCTGTGCTTCTCAGAGTGGCAGGCTCATAGCTTTGTCTTGCCTCCCATCCCCTGTGCAGTGGAGTGGTTGATGCACCCTGGGTACCTACAGAGTGCATCACAGGGTTGAGGACCTTGACTGAATCTACACCCCATCTGTCTGAAGGTTGCACATGCCCAGCATCCTGCATCTACCACATTTAGCTTCCCTTTTGCCCGACAGTGCAAAATGTCTTGTTGCCAAAGGCGCTGAAAGCTCCTTCTGGGGCTGGTGACTTTGTTTCCATTTCCTCTCCATCCAAAGTGGGGACTCTGACCCAAGAATCTCTCAATGACAACAGGGTGCAGAGGGGTTACGGAGATCTCCTGGGTACCTGGTATGTACATTCTAGTTCACCAGTGTCATGTGAGACCTCTAATAAAAGTCAGTGTCACACTGGTCATCGATATCATTGTGAAAATGCATTTATTGATGTTGTATAAGGAGTTATGTATATACACTGAAAATTATGTTTTTAGAGACCGTGTCTAGGAACTGCTCAGCAGCAAAAGTGAAAAACAAGTTTGCTGGCAGATTCACATCAAAGGTTTGTTCAACTATATTTACAAGACAAGACACCCTGGCACCCTTCACTGAGGAAGTGAAAACAGGATCTCAGCCAGGCTTGGTTGAAAATGTTGGAGAGAACTTTGGGTGAGATAATCTTCCTAAGGCTGGAAGTTAACCTTTTAGTTAAGTTTAGTCTCTAGAAAGCAAGTTATGGTTTTGTTTGGCATGTATCCTTTCTCACTTTCAGTTGAATCTCTAATCTTTGATCATAAACTTATTCTTGTTTTCACTATAAATATATCTAAGTGCCGTGGTGTTAAGCAAAGTCCTGGTTCTGAGTTGAATCTTACAACCTAATGTGTACTGTTCCTTTGGGAACATCAGGCCTGGTAATTCTGAGTGTGTTCAGTGGATAAAGGGCTGGCGTCTGCAGGGAACGCTCTGAGGACTTGGAGGTTTGCATGTGCCTATTGCTACCTGGACAGAGAGACGGAGGCCTGCAGGGGCTTGGAAGGCAGTGCTTGTGTTGCCAGAGGCTGGTGGATTCAGGAAGCTGATCTACAGCAGGCAGAGAGAAGATTTTTTCATGCTAAGGGCAGAAGGTGGTGAGGTGCCTCACAACCCTGGGTACCTACAGGGTGCATCACAGGGACAAAGATCTAGGGTTGAAGACCTTGACTGAATCTTCACCCCATCTGTCTGAAGGTCGCACATGTGACTGGCTGGCAGCCAGGCTTAGAGTCTTGATGGGCCTGGGACTTTCCCTTTAGGGTTTATAACTATAGCATATCTTTCCCCACTTCTCTTCACAGGTGGAAGCAGCACCTTGTTTTGTTTTTGATAGCATGCCCCCTGATGAGAATGGACTCTGCCAGGGTTCTGTCACTGCGTGTTCTTCAGGCTTGTTTTGTTGATCCTTGCCATTATCACTGGCTGCCTCTGGGTTCAGGAAGGAAATTTTTAATCAGGTTCTCTCTGCCCTGGCTCTGGCTTATTAGACTGGCTTTTTATCTGCAGGTGGTATTTGCTGTTCTCCGCAGACATTGTACACCCATTTGTTTGTGGCAGTTTGTGTTTGTTTGCTTGTTCTGCCCCTAGGTGTGAAGTCTTCAGAAGGGAGCAGCTAAATCAAATGATCTGCACCCCCTTAGTGAATGTTTATTGGATGGGTCCTAAGGCTCCTAGCATATTGAGATAAAGCATTTACATTTACAAAGGATGAATATGCAAAGCCCCCATATACCAGCATATAGAATTTTGGTCTATCTATAAAAAAGAAAAGATAATATAATAATTTGTATCTAGTATTTTGCATAATAGTAATAACATAATCGTAGTAATGCTATTAATACTACTGAGTGAGACTAACTGGATATGTAAAAAATAACTTTTCTCTGGAATAGATTCAGACCCCTAAAATACCTTCTTTATTTAAGATATTGAATTTCAGTACCGAACACACGAGGCAGAAAGTTGTAGGTGAGAGGATCAGGTTGTCTGTGAGGCGTGGGTAAGTTTTGTACAAATGAAGATAGGAGGAGGACGTATTTTGCAACTTGTGTCTCTTCTTTTATTATTTGTATTGAACATTGTCATTTACTATTTGCCTGTACAGTGCCTAGAACAATGGGGGCCCCACCTGCTTGTGACCTTTAAGTGCTATCATAATATAAATGTTTAATACTAAGTTATTTCGTACCTACAGACCAACCTCTGTGGGGCCCTGTTGTGCAGGGTGCTGTACAAATATATTCAAAATGAAAATCCCTGTCACAAAGAGCTTACAATCTACAAATTTGCTTTTACATCTCTCTATTTCCAGAGTCTGATAGAGCAGACATGAAAGGCTCTGGTCTGCTCCCACTTACATGCTGCACAGGAGGGCTTTTTGGACAAGTTAAATGAGAGAGTCAAGTTAGAGAGAGACTCAGTGGGTGTAAATTGAAATCACACCATAGATTTCAGTGAAGCTGCCCCAATTTGCACCAGCTGATGATCTGGTCCACTGTCTCATCTGGCAAGGCAATCGTCATTGTACAATGTTTTTGATAGGTCTGACAATTGAAATGCAAAGTTTGTCTATTTTAGAGAGTGCTTGTATACTCCAGAAACTGATGTCAGAAAAAAGAAACAATCATGTTTTGAAATTACTTTGCATTTTTTTCACTGACTTTTACTGACAGTTTGTTGTGGGGTTGTTGGTTTTTTTTGGGGGGGGGGGCATTTAACGGACAATAAATGTACTGATAGTTGGAAGCCCAGCACCATAAAAGGTAATTGGTGTGCACTGGAAAACGTGAAAGTGGTGGGTGACAACATTACAGTACAGAGCATAATTGTAGAAATGTAACAGAGCAAGTTTTCATGACACTGCGATAGCTGAGGGAACAGCTGAGGGAGTTGCTCCTTCCCCTGCAATCCCCCACTTATTGTCTCCTGTAATTTTTGGGGTGCTTCAAAATCCTTTCACACTCCTGTCAGAGATGTGCTCGTTATGCATTCTTCATCTCATTTAACTCAAAATAAAAAATAAAAAGCCTCGTTCAAATGTGTGATAAGAGAAGTTGCTTTTCCAGTGGTGCCTGTCGGTAATTATTAATGAATTAACCCAACTCAGCACTTTGGATAAGCTGAGTAGAGGGTATTGATTTCTCTGCCTAGCTGCAGTAGGTATGACCTCTTCTCTACAGACTGCAGAGAGTTGGCTAGTCTACACAGCAGAGTACATCACATGCTGCAGAATAATAAATTGCAGCCTCTTTTGTGTATAGGCTAAGAAATTTAAATAAATACAGTTTTTCATCCCAAAACAAACGGATGTTTTACTGAAAGAATAAAGAATATCTAAATTATAACCTGATCTGCCAATCTGATCCTGCGTAACGTCTGTTTATGTAGGGAATCTGATTCACTTCAGTATGATTACGTTCATGACTAAAGATTGCTCAGTTCAGTAAGGTTCTACAGAATTGTAGCGAGGCGGTCTGGTCCCCAGCCGCCCCAGAGAGAGAGAAACCTTCCCGGATGCCTAAGTGGGCGGAGCAGGAGAATCCTGGCCCCGCCCCCCAAGGGTCAGGGGGTGGCACAGGAAGTATAAAAGCCGGCCCTCAGACTGCAGTTGGGCGGCAGCCACTGGAGAGGCCAGACGCCAGAGGTCCAGCTCCCCGCTGGGAGACCCCGGCGCCCAGCAGCCGACCGGAGGCCTGGCCGGGCCAGCCAAGCCTGCCGCCAGCCCGCTACCCCAAGGAGCTGCCAGGCCTGCCGCCAGCCTGCTACCCCGAGGAGCCGCCAGGCCTGCCGCCAGCCTGCTACCCCGACGAGCCGATGAGCCTGCCGCCCGCCGCCGACGCTGAGGTGCCGATGGTCTGCGACCTCCTGGAGGACGCCCCCCTGGTCCAGGTAC
This sequence comes from Chelydra serpentina, assembly GCA_037349315.1. NCBI lineage: Eukaryota > Metazoa > Chordata > Testudines > Chelydridae > Chelydra > Chelydra serpentina. Next base: position 40,856,804 of record JBAIAC010000042.1, read on the forward strand.
CCGGAGAGGGGGAAGCTGGAAGTAGCCCGGGGGCAGCCAACTCTAGTCTGGCTGCAGCACTGCCAGAGCCAAGGTCAGTGTGTTGCGGCCAGGATCCCCACTGACTCAGCAGCGGGTTTTTCTGCTGCTGCTAGGGCCCCGGGCTGGGACGCAGTGGAGTGGGTGGGCCTGCGTCCCCCCTGCCACCCAACGTGTGGGTGGCAATCTCCCCCTCTCCCAGGTTCTCCAGAGCCAGGACCTGGGCGTGCTACTGACTTATTGATTGCTCAGCCCCTGCTTAAGGGCCTGAGCTGTGAACTGCTTGTTGCCCACCCTGACCAAGGGCCAGGGCATACTGACTTACTGATTGCCCAGCCCCTGCTTAAGGGCCCGAGCTGTGAACTGCTTCTTGCCCCGCCCTGACCAAGGGCCAGGGCATACTGACTTACTGATTGCTCAGCCCCTGCTTAAGGGCCTGAGCTGTGAACTGCTTCTTGCCCCGCCCTGACCAAGGGCCAGGGCATATTGACGTACTGGTTGCTCGACCCCTGCTTAAGGGCCTGAGCTGTAGTTGCTTCTTGCCCCGCCCTGACCAAGGGCCCAGGCTCACTGTTAACTGTGCTTATTCCCCGAAACCGTGACGATATAGCGGGGCGGTCTGTTCCCCAGCCGCCCCAGAGAGGGCCTGAAACCCCTACAAGAATTATTGAGTCTTTAGGTTGCTATTTCTTTAGCAATTAGTTGCTTTCCCCCCAAAACACACAAAGCTTTTGAATGTTTGAATCACAAGTTGTAGAGATAACAACTAATCATTTAATCTCTCTGAGCACGTATACCATCCTACCTTTCTTGTCTCTGTGCACTGTAGTGTGGGTTGCCAGTGGGTGTTTTTTCACTGGGGTGCTATAGAAATGAAGGACAGCTGCATGGTTTGCGAAGGTGGGCCTCTTCACATCTGATGTGAGGATCACCACGGAATAAATAGCTTTGTGTTTTATGAGATTCTTTTCTTTAATATTTTAAGGCACTTTACAATGTGACAATGAGCCCAGGGCTACACTAGGGGAGGGGGGTCGATCTACGATACGCAGCTTCAGCTACGTGAATAACGTAGCTGAAGTCGGCGTATCGTAATCGACTTACCTGACCATGAGGACGGCGGCGAGTCGATCGCTGCCGCTCCCCCGTCGACTCCGCTTCCGCCGCTCGATGATGTGGATTTCCGGAGCCGACGGGGAGCGCGATCGGGGATCGATTAATCACGTCTTCACGAGACGCGAAAAATCGATCCCCGATAGATCGATTGCTACCCGCCGATCCGGCGGGTAGTGAAGACAAGCCCTTAGTGAAGTAAGCTTAGTGCAGGGATTGCAAAGGCAAAACCCAAGAAGTCCAGGACAGTATGAATGTGTGCTGCCTAAGGGCTTGTCTTCACTACCCGCTGGATCGGCGGGGAGCTATCGATCTATCGGGGATCGATTTATCGCGTCTCGTTTAGACGCGCTTAATCGATCCCCGAACGCGCTCCTCGTCAACTCTGGAAATACACCTCGGTGAAAGGCGGAAGCGGAGTCGACGGGGGAGCAGCAGCGATCGACTCGCCGCCGTTCTCACGGCCAGGTAAGTCGATTACGATACGCCGACTTCAGCTACGTTATTCACGTAGCTGAAGTTGCATATCGTAGATCGACACCCCCCCCCCCCCTAGTGTAGCCCAGGGCTAAGACAATATGAACTGCTTTGCTGAGTGGAGGACTGGCAGGTGGGAGGCTATGTCCTGTTGTCACAGAATCAGTAACTATTGCTCGTCTTCAAGTTGGCCTCTGCATCTTCTCACTTGTGGGCTTGTTCTTCTAAGGCAGCTGAGTTTTGGGAACTTTCTAGAAGAGCAGTGTGTGTTGGGACCACATGTTTACAGCCCCATGTTTACAGACAAGTTTATAAAAGACTAGGTGGTCACCAGCTCCTTCAATTCCTTCCTGCTCACAGCTAATTGTGTGCATAGGGGCCTGCATTCCATGACCAAAGACGAGTGAGTTTCTTGTTGACACAAATCACCTGTTATATCTTGTAGTTGTACATGGAAGAGATTATTTACACATGCTTTGGGTAATGTTAGGTCATTTCTGTGCCATTACAGTTTAAATTCCTGGCTCCTGCTGTGGTTCTGGGCTCATCCTATCTGAACTGGATTAAGAGAAAAAGACCAGGTTTGAGGTGTGTTTTGTTCCCTTCTGTCCTCCTGGAGTTGGACACACATTCCCACTGATTGATTGTGGCTTAGAGAGGGCCTTTTTCTGGATCATTGTTCTTTGTCCCAGGCCTTTACACCTTGATCCTGAAAGGACAGGCACTCTTGCCTGAAGGCTTTCCCAAAGACAGAGTCTTTGTGTGCCAGACCCATCCTTGGGTCAGGGCCCCATTGCTCTGCTAGAAAAGAGCAGGCCTTTGTCTAGTTTCAAATCCCCTAAAAGTAGGAAAACAGAAAACTTTGGTGGCAGGACTGGCATCCTCCTGAAGCTCCAAGCCAGCAGAACAGAGTCTGGTTCTGGGGCTTCCCTGGAGGAAACTAAATCCATTGCCTGAATCTATTAGTGCTGGGGTATCCTCAGTGCCAAGAGCTCTGAAAATACCTGTTCTCAGGCTGGAACTGACTAGTGCAATTCCCTCTGTGCCAGAGATTATCTCAGCACTGGGGAAACCTGTGGCTTAGATTGCTTTTGTCAGTCCTGAGCCTCCCTCAGATCCAAGGTGTCAGTCAGACCCAATGCTTGTAGGAGCCTCGGTTCTACTCTCCTCTGCCCACAAGGGCCTCAGCACTAGGAGATATAGTGCTGTCACATGGGAGGATATAGAAAAACCACCACACAGGAGTGCATGGGTGGATTAGAGATCTCAGTTCCAGCTTCCTGGATTCTGAAAATGTCTCTGGCTGTTCCAGTAAGGCCAATCCCTAGGGCATCCTCAACATCCCCTCCTTTAGGAGCAGTGCAAGCCTTCAGTGCCAGTGCACTTCCTCGGGGCGTCCATTCTTAACTGTAGAAATTCACAAGTAGTACCTGAGTCTCCAGATGCAGGATATTTCTGTTCTATAGTTTTTGAAGAATTCTGTAGAATTCTATTGATGGGATACTATGCCCTGCTCAATTCTACAGAATGGCTGAAAAGCCTAGAGAAATGGCTTTTATTGAATTCTATACGGGTAACTTTCAGAGCACCTGAAATGTCTCCGTTTGGCCCCCAAACTTGGCAAGTGTTAGAACGATATATAATACAGTGGAATATGCCAGCAGCTTTATTTTTGGTGGTTATGATCAATCACTGCCACTCTAAATGTGTTGAGCAACCTATCAGTGCGCTTAGGTCATGCTATAAACAAGCATTGGTCTCTTAGTGCTGGGATACTTTTACCTCATTGCACACCCTCACTTGGTGTCTTCAATTACAGTGATGCTTCCCTGGCAAAGGTCAGCAAATAACTGCCCAGCTCAGGACGCTCACGTGCTATAATTCTCCTTCAGATCCCTCCTCCCCTCCCTATACCATGCACTGCTCAGCTCTGGGCGTGTTCTAATTCTCCCCCATCTCCTCTTTTCTGCCCTTCCCAAACCAGGACTAAACATCCTCACTGTTCTTTAGTTGAGTCTGACTCCTTTGCTGCTGAATTTAAGTCCCTGCTGGAAAGGATGGGAGTGCTAGACCTTCTCAATGACCTGAGTGCAATATTGTTGTAATATAGTGAAAGCAATGTGCTTTGCCCTAATCTCATCCTGAGAAATGGCAGGACTCTTTGTGCTGCAACTTTCAAAAAGAATATCAGCCTGAGGCAGAAGCCTGGAATTGAAAAGTTCAGCCTGACCAGTGGAAGGTATAGGTAACTGAAAACAGGGTCTAATAATGGGAAGCAACAGGAAACCTTCACTATCGGCATCAAAGCCAGCTCTGCATATAATGTATCCAATGGTGAAGGGGAGAGCTGTTTGCCAGGAATTTAAACTACAGAACTGGTCAAAAGTGTCCAATTAATTTGGATCTTAAACAGATTTCACCACTTTGACGATGTCTTGTCACACTATCTTTCTTAATGAACCTGCTGCTCTCCTCAGAGCTAAGTAACATTTTGTTCTCTAGTGTAAAGAAAAATGAACTCAGTATTAGTTATGAAAGGCTTGTTTCCTTGTCCTCAGCTATTGTCATGTTTTGACTAACAAAGAAGAGCTTTAAGCAGTCGCTGGAAAACAGAGGCATCTAGATTAAAAAAACAGAGGGCATTTTATTAAAGCTCAGCCCCGGGGTCTGGGTCAGTGTTTTCCACGTGAAAAAAATATATATTCAGGAGGGACTTACAATGTATCCTTGCCCAGAGTGGTGGTTCATTTTCCAAGTTTTCTGGGTTGGGGCTCAAGCTGGTTCTGTTTTATAATATTAAGAGGGACCCTTAGATATTAAACCTGGCCCTTGTTGCTGGTGCCCCACTTGGCAGTTACAGAGCTTTTACTTTTGGTCTTTCTTCCTTAACTTCCTTCATCTACAATAGGTCATCTAGACTGAGAGTCAGATCCTGAGCCCCCGTTTGGCACCTTTTCATCATGCCCAAGGGCTTGTCTACACTTGGAAACTTACTGGAATAGCTATTCCAGAGTATTACTTTAGAACAGTTATTTTAGTGTTAGCCTCCATGTGGACACTGATTCCAGAATAAGTGTGCTCACACAGGGGTTACACTGAAATAACTATTCTGGAGTAATTACTATTTTCAAGTGTAGACAAGCCCTACATGAGTAGCATAGGAATTCTCCACCATGGGGGGATCCCTGGCTCTATGCCCCTCACTCCCAGAATAAGGGGACTATGTAAGGGAAGAGAAATGGGAAGAATGCTGATGCACCACAGCAATCCCCGCCTGACATAATTGGTCCCTGGGGTTTACTACCAGCCAACGTAACATGCTCCAAGGGCCAAACAGGCCCCCAGCAGCCCTGGAGCCTGAAAAAGCATAAGGTTTGTGTACAGCCACTGTTCCCATCCTTTTATGCTTTGTATGTGGAAGAACAGCAAGAAAGTACATATTTGCATTTCTTTGCTTGTTTATATATAAAACAAGCAACAAAGCTAAGAGCATAACAAAGGTTTTACTATGCTATGCAAAGCAGAGCAAAAGACAAAATTATCCTTGCTGCCTTCCTGAAAGGGAGTAAACAATTTCACACACACACACACACACACACACACACACACACACACACACACACACACACACACACACACACACACACACACACACACACACACACACACACACACACACCCCAGCTGGAAAGTCTCATAGATTTGTGTTTCTGCAATGCAAACAGGAATAGGCCTGAATATAAGGGTTTCTTTTATTGGTTTTGAGATTGTTGGACAATGCTTTAATATTTTCCCTACAATGTTATTCATCTCCTGACTAACCACCCAAGTACAATTTCCTTCTGATTAGGGGCTTGAAGTAAACCTCCAGTTTAAAATATACACAGACTTTGTGGGTGTTTGGAATCCAAATGTAGCTCTAGATGTGAGCCTGAGAGGAGATCAGCCCTTGCTAGGATCATACTCAAGGTTTGCAGTTTGTCTCAGTCTATAATGGACCAAATAATACCCCCAGATCTAACACCTCGGTAAATTTTAGCGGGGTTGAAATTGGGTTCTGAATTTTTCATCTTGGGTCCATCTTGACTTTTGATTTTGTGTGTGCGCGAGTTTGTATTTTTAGACCTGTTCACTTCAACAACAGAATAGGCACTTTGGATAGTACAATGATACAGGATAATTGGTTTAGCTTTTTACAACACAAGTTGTCTTTGTTCTCTGTTTCCTTAGATACTGGAGAGTCCATATCATAGTGTATTTATGGCTGAACAAACTATCTATTTCATTATAGTTACTGGTACACGAATGAAAAATGTCCAGCAATTGAATACCATTTTGCTTCATTAACGGTCTGATTTGAGGAAGGTTCAAGAATGCATTTGATGTAATCTCAAACTGAAATCTTCTAGGAAGGATCAGATCAGAGTTGAGGGACCAGCTGAAGGACTTTGCAGGATCATGACCGAAGTACACAAATGCATGCATATTCTTCCTTTACTCCTGCAAAGTTCGGAAAAATCTGTCCCAGTGTTCCTAGACTCTCTTTAGTTAGTTTATTATGAATATTCTCCCAAAATAGAGAGAGTACTGAAGAGTCACACATTTTTGGTAACAAGCTGAAGAGGACTGGTTTATCCACAGTCTCTCCAGAAATCACTGGATAAGCTTCAGGTGGTTTTGTTTTCATCTGAGTAAAAGTGATAGGACTGGTCTAGAAAAATCTGGTAAGTACTTTTCATGCTATCCAATGGAGTTCTTTAGTCTTTCAGAATTCACTCCCCCCCCTCCCTGGGTCTCTACATTTCATATCCTTTCCTCCCCATCATAATCTCATGAGAATAAAGTAATAGCAATTAATAACTTCTTACACTTATATAACATCTGAAAGGATCACAAAGTGCTTTAGGAATAAATATGGGCTTCACTTACTACCAAAACCAGGTATGATGGGAGCGTAGGGGGGAGGCAGCAGCTATTTAACAGTGCATGGCAAAATTTAGAATGAGAAATGAAAACTATCATGCTGAAAGCCACCAAAACACACATTCTGAAAAGTCAGCATCAGATCGCACCATTGTTAACTGACGTTTGAGCTGGAAGAAAAACAACATAGGATGAATGAGAATGGCTTGGAGACTGAAGAACATAGGAGAGAGTATAAAGAACTGAGCAGACAGATCCAAAGGCAGACTAGATGAGAGAAGAGCGAATACAGCAGGGCAAATTGTGCAGAACTTGAGAATTACAAAGAGAAAAATAATACAAAAGGTATGTTCACAGTGGCCAAACTTCTTACCAAAAAGTTTTCCCTGTTATTGATCATAATAAAAGATTATGATGACAGAGTCCTCACTGAAAGTGATGATATCAAATGCTGGTGGAGAATTATTGTGCCAATCTGTATGCCTCATCTGAAGAGCCATTCACAATACACAAAGACAGAAAGGAGAGTATGGAGCTGGAGTCATCAAACCTGCCAGAGGAACTGATGCAGGCTATTATGAAAATGAAGCATGGGAAAGCACCAGGATAGATAATGTACCAGTAGAATTGCTAAAAGTGATTGTTGACTGTGGTATTGATCTCATGTGGAAAACATGCGACGATGTATGAATGACTGGAAATTGGCCAGTCAACTGGCTGAAAGGAAACTTTCTAACCTTACCAAAGAAGGGAGACATAACAGTGTAAACAATCATAAGATCTCCCTGACATCACATGTGAATGAAGTGCTACACTACATAATCCATTGGTCATGTGTTTCATTAACTACTCAAAAGCATTCAATACCATCTGACATGACCGTCTTTTGGGGATACTGGCAAACATGGGGATTCCAAAACATCTTATTGAACACATTGCAAGTGTCTACTATCCATAGCAGACCAGAGTGAGAACATCAGTTGAAAACCACTCACTGTTTCCTGCTGGGAAGGATGTGAAACAAGGCTGTATTCTGTCCCCAAGTCTTTTCAACATGAACACAGAATGTATTATGAGACAAGCCCTGGAAGGTTTTGATAAAGTGGAAGGAGCTGGGATTTCTATTGGTGAGCAACTCTTAACTGACCTCAGATATACTGATGCCACCACGCTCTTTACTACAATCTCTGATGCAATGCAACAAATGCTAGTCTGTAAAAGCCATTAGTGAGGAATATGGCTAATCCCTGAATGTGGTGAAAACAAAATGCATGCACATTGACGTGATTAACAAACAGGATGCAAGCAGAGATCATTATTAACAGTCAAGCTACAGAGGCAGTAGATGAATTGAATTATCTGGGATCATTCATATCCAACCAAGGAGTCTCTTCCAAAGAAATTGGAAGAAGACTAGGGATGGCTTGCTCAGCCATGGCCACCTTTATGAATGTTTGGAAAAACTGAGGTGTCTTGAATTGTACAACGCTTCAGCTTATGAAGTTTAATTTTCCCTATAGCGAACTATGGATGTAAATCGTAGGAAATTAATGCTGCTGTTAAGAAAATTTAAACCTTTGAGATGTGGTGCTGGTGAAGACTCTTGTGTATGTCCTGGATGGAAAAGAAATGAATGCTTATGTTAGAAATATTGGAGAGAAGCAGACCCTGCTGTGGGAAATCAATGGGCACAGAGATGGAAATAACCTTGAGAAAGTTACCAGAGAAGGAATGGTGATGGGTCATCGTAGTAGGGGATACCCAGTGAGGAGATGGATAGATGGTGTGTGGCAGATCACTGGAAGGTCAACTGCTTGAGTGCTCAGTCAGCAATGGCTTGAGAAGGCTTCTAAAAATTCTGCTATGATGACATCAATATTCAGACATGAATAAATTGATTTTATTTACTTACTATTCAAATTCCAGCAGCCAGGAATAGGCAGAGCACAGTAGGTTTGCAGCCATGGCCCTTCTTCCCCCAAGAATGCACCAACATGCCCTTTTTGTCATGTGGGAATCCAGTTACACTAGGAAGAAGTTCCCTAGTGAATCAATTATGATAGCCTTATAGCCCCTTTACATTGGCAGAGCGTGCATGAATCACACCCTCTGAGCACTGACTTTAATGCTGTGAAGGCTGAATCCCCACTCTCTCTCCGAGTGCAGAAAGTGGGGGCCCGCAAGGATTTTAAAAATTAATACTTGCCACTCCAGGCTTGTATTAAACTCCCAAGGTTACAGCTTCTCTCTGACCTTGGCTTGGTAAACGCTGCCACCACCCAAATGCAAAAACCCCCTTTGAACTCAGGAACACTTGGGAATTCCTCCCGGTGGGGTACCTTCAAGCCCTTTCACGCCCCGCTCCGGGGAAGAGCTGATTTCCTTTGTTTTCTATTGGCTAATCAAACAACATGCACAAACCTCATAGGACACCAAAAATCTAATCCTGTTCTTTAAAAAGGTAAATTTTATTAAAAATAGAAAGGGAAAAAATACATCTGGAACTTAGGCTTTTTGCTAGATCTTAAAAGAAACAATTACAAAAATTAAGCACCCAAACTAGCTTTCTTGGGGGTTCAAGTTAAAGGTTACAAGAAAACAAAAGCATTAGGGGTTAGCACTGAGGAGATCCACAAGCCAAAATAAAAAATAAACCTGACTGTGTCTAACTAAACATTCCCTATCCAAATAATTTCTTCTAGGTATGGAAGAGCATGGCCGCTTCAGTAGAAAGAGTATTTTTTATTATCTCTTTTGCAGAATGCCCGAGAAGCTGTAATCACAATCAGGACCTTGTTGTGCTAGATGCTGTACAAATGTATAATAAGAGGGTGTCCCTGCACCAGGAAGTTTGCTTAGGGAGGATGATTACTAACCAGAGAATAGATCCAATGTAATTCCTTTGAAGGGCTTATTTCATAACTACATGTAGGCTATTTAAATGGCACACCTGGTGTTTTCTGCAAAGTAATTCTGTCTTTTTAGGAGTTAATTGGTGTTTGCTAGCAGACGTTTCCCACTGTGTGGACCTTTGTTCAGTTCAGACCATTGCTTTGTTCTATTTATAGTATTTAAACTAGTCAATTTGACTACATTTTAAAATGTTTTAATGCTTCATGCTATTTATTAATGAAACAGAAGTGACTATTTCCCCACACAGAGTATTCATGAGTTCTTATAATTGGGCCGATCACTAAATTGGCATGCTTCTCTTTCCACTCTGGTGTTACTAATCTGGTGATTCTGCACCGCTGATGAGTTTTTTAGCTCCAGACTGGAACAGGACTTTGCTACATAGTATATGCTTCACATGAGCTGCGGACTCTATGCAAAACAACTGAAGCCTTGATATTGGGCCAGAACTGAAACTCAATATGGTTTTCGACTGCTTGGCATGTCACACTTGTACAAATGAAAATGTCATCGTTCCAAGTAGCCTTTACATAAATAAGCTTGGTCCAGAGGTGTGTGCGCATGCACACACGTGCTCACACGTACGCACCGCGCACACACACACACATACAGAACAGCCTTGGAATATTTACAAGCTAGAGCATTGTATTTATTCATGAATGCCCAACTCTCACTTTTCTGAAAAAGTCACAGAAATATTCCTGGCTAGAAACTAACAAGTCCAGGTTGCAGAGCAAACCTAAAGAAACCATCATGGTTCTTTTGTGCAAAGACAGTGTTTAAGTTGACTCCTCAACAATGAAATGAAATTCATTGATAGGGATTCTATCCATGATTTCAGCATTAAAACTATGCTGGAATGTAGCAGTAGCCTTTCAGGCAACTTCAAGAGAAGTCTGAGAAGGAGCAAATTGCACTAATTTACCTGCTGACGATGGAAATGATCAGTGTGTGTTCACAGCTGAGAGGAAATGCCAGACTTTCCAAATAACTCAGATGACCCCCAGAGTGATAAAATGTGCTCCTCTGCTGAGAGCATAATCTGGCATATGTGTGTGCGCCCCCCAAAATGCCTGGTTTGCCAAGTCAGCAGCAGACTTGCCCCTGAATAATGTGGGTACAATGTCCATTTCTGAGCTCCTCGGAGTTTTCGCTGACACTTGAGCTTAACATCAGCATTCTCTAGGTTGAGAACAGTCCATCACCCAACTAAACCGAGAAAAGAGGCCATTGTGGATGAGTTATGATTAGAAGCAACATTTTTGCACAGCTGGTGCTGACAGGTGAAAATGGGAAGGGTTATTTTTTTTAATCAACACTTGGCAAAATCCATAACAAATGATTCATACAAAAATATAAACACTGGAAAATGTAAATAAATGCAGAGTACAATTCTCTATTCTAATCTAGCTGATTTGCACTGCTCCAGTGGCATAAAACAGCCAGCCAGCCAATTTAATTGCTTCCCTGATGATTCCCCCGGTGTACAAAAAACCCTGTGTGACATAGAGCTGGTGCGGTGACTCTGTGCTACCCTTTTCTGCTCCCTGGTGCAGTGGGCAGGGAGTGGGGCATAGCCAGGGCTTCCCTCTTCCCCAGCAGTCCCTCAGCCATTGGAACGGTCCCTTGGATAGTTAGGCATAATTTAGAGCAACTCTCAGGCTGCTCTGGTGAGGACCAGACTATTCCCTAGCCAGGCCCAGGATAAGCAGATTGCAAAGGTTGCATAGAACTACCTTTGCCCCCCAAAGGACTTTTTAAGATTTCTTTTTATTGTTTAAGAATTTATCACCACAAAGTCAAGCAAACAAAAGTGTACAGCTCACATTAATTCTACACTACATAATGACATAGTGTAATGGCTCATCAAACAGCACATTGACTACTAGGATTATTGAGTCCATTTGCAAGGGAAAACAGGAGAAGAGTAAAATAAAACAAAGTAAACAAAATGCCATGTGATACTATATGTTGGTGCAACTGTTGACTCAGACTAAACGGTAATAACTTTCACAACAGTATGTGCCAGTCTCATGCACACAGTTGACTTCATTTCAAATGATAGTTTGCCTTTGTAGGATGCAAATATGTTATACACTTTCTACACTATTTATTGTAGTCCAAGTTCCTATGTTCTCTGGGTTCTTCTTGATTTTTAGATCTGTTTTGCAATTTTATTGGAAGTATTTTTTTAATAATTCCTAACTCCTCAGTTTTACAATTTGATGCAAACTGTGCAAATGCCCTTCAATCAAAATAGACATGTTACTGTTCATTGCACTTGAAGTTGATGTGAACCAGCTCAACAATTCAGTTCTTGTCCTCTGATTTGATCAAAGTCTATTTTCTGCTCAGGCAATGTTTATGTGAACCCTTTGTTCTGTTCACAAGATAAGCTTCACAAATGAATTTAGATATGATCAAAGCAAGTGAGTTGGGAAATGATACCTGATGATGCACATTCATCTGATAAACGTGTGTGTACTTGGTCAGGCTCATTTTCAGCAAAAACTGCGAAAACTATAGATATGCCTTTTTTTTTCTTTTTTTTGGCCCTAAGTTTAACTAGCCCTGTTCTTTTCAATCTTCAGATAGACAACTTGATTCTGATCTCCCTTATATGGATGTAAATAAGGAGTAACTCCACTGAGGGCAGTGGAATTACATCAGTGCAAAATTGATGTAAGCAAGGTCAGAATTGGGTCAAAAGTCACTCCATACAGACAAGCTGATGACACCCTAATGGATTTTGAGTAGGAACCCTAGACAGCAGATCTCAACGGAACACACAGTCAGGCAGAGCTGGAGCCCTTTACTGAAATGGGTTGGCATCCAGCATTTCAATACTAAACCATAAATACTTCACATCTAGATTTTTTTTGGGGAGGGGGGAGAATCAATAGAAACATTTTACCATGAAGAAAGAAGCATCCATTCATAAAATCTGCACATACTCAGCTTGGCTGGCCTGATCAAAACAAAACAGGTTGTGATCAATCCTAAACAAAGCCTCCATCACACAGTAGCTTGTATGTGTTGGTTTCACTGTCACTATCATCAGTTCTGTGGTGTTATATTATTTACAGACTTATTCCCATGAGTTTCCTAAATGCTGCTTTTTGCTAGACAAGACCATCAACTCTTTGGTATGGCTCAACAGACATTTGGCAAATCATCTGTTGTTTTTCATAGATTCATAGATTCATAGATTCATAGATTCTAGGGCTGGAAGGGACCTCGAGAGAACATCAAGTCCAGCCCCCTGCCCTCATGGCAGGACCAAATACTGTCTAGACCATCCCTGATAGACATTTATCTAATCTACTCTTAAATATCTCCAGAGATGGAGATTCCACAACCTCCCTGGGCAGTTTATTCCAGTGTTTAACCACCCTGACAGGAACTTTTTCCTAATGTCCAACCTAAACCTCCCTTGCTGCAGTTTAAGCCCATGGCTTCTTGTTCTATCCTTAGAGGCTAAGATGAACAAGTTTTCTCCCTCCTCCTTATGACACCCTTTTAGATACCTGAAGACTGCTATCATGTCCCCTCTCAGTCTTCTCTTTTCCAAACTAAACAAACCCAATTCCTTCAGCCTTCCTTCATAGGTCATGTTCTCTAGACCCTTAATCATTCTTGTTGCTCTTCTCTGGACCCTCTCCAATTTCTCCACATCTTTCTTGAAATGCGGTGCCCGGAACTGGACACAATACTCCAATTGAGGCCTAACCAGTGCAGAGTAGAGCGGAAGAATGACTTCTTGTGTCTTGCTCACAACACACCTGTTAATGCAGCCCAGAATCAAGTTTGCTTTTTTTGCAACAGCATCACACTGTTGACTCATATTTAGCTTGTGGTCCACTATAACCCCTAGATCCCTTTCTGCCGTACTCCTTTTTAGACAGTCTCCTCCCATTCTGTATATGTGAAACTGATTGTTCCTACCTAAGTGGAGCACTTTGCATTTGTCCTTATTAAACTTCATCCTGTTTACCTCTGACCATTTCTCCAATTTGTCCAGATCATTTTGAATTATGACCCTATCCTCCAAAGCAGTTGCAATCCCTCCCAGTTTGGTATCATCTGCAAACTTAATAAGCGTATTTTCTATGCCAATATCCAAGTCGTTGATGAAGATATTGAACAGAGCTGGTCCCAAAATAGACCCTTGCGGAACCCCACTCGTTATACCTTTCCAGCAGGATTGGGAACCATTAATAACTACTCTCTGAGTACGGTTATCCAGCCAGTTGTGCACCCACCTTATAGTAGCCCCATCTAAGTTGTATTTCCCTAGTTTATTGATAAGAATATCATGCGAGACCGTATCAAATGCTTTACTAAAGTCTAGGTATACCACATCCACTGCTTCTCCCTTATCCACAAGACTCGTTATCCTATCAAAGAAAGCGATCAGATTGGTTTGACATGATTTGTTCTTTACAAATCCATGCTGGCTGTTCCCTATCACCTTACTACCTTTCAAGTGTTTGCAGATGATTTCCTTAATTACTTGCGCCATTATTTTCCCTGGCACAGAAGTTAAACTAACTGGTCTGTAGTTTCCTGGGTTGTTTTTATTTCCCTTTTTATAGATGGACACTATATTTGCCCTTTTCCAGTCTTCTGGAATCTCTCCTGTCTCCCATGATTTACCAAAGATAATAGCTAGAGGCTCAGATACCTCCTCTATTAGCTCCTTGAGTATTCTAGGATGGATTTCATCAGGTCCTGGTGACTTGCAGGCATCTAACTTATCTAAGTGATTTTTAACTTGTTCTTTTTTTATTTTATCTTTTAAACCTTCCCCCTTCCCATTCACTATGTTAGGCATTCCTTCAGACTTCTCGGTGAAGACCGAAACAAAGAAGTCATTAAGCATCTCTGCCTTTTCCAAGTTTCCTGTTACTGTTTCTCCCTCCTCACTGAGTAGTGGGCCTACCCTGTCCTTGGTCTTCCTCTTGCTTCTAATGTATTGATAAAAAGTTTTCTTGTTTCCCTTTATTCCTGTAGCTAGTTTGAGCTCATTTTGTGCCTTTGCCTTTCTAATCTTGCCCCTGCATTCCCGTGTTGTTTGCCTATATTCATCCTTTGTAATTTGTCCTAGTTTCCATTTTTTATGATTTCTTCTTTTTATTTTTTAGATCTTGCAAGATCTCGTGGTTAAGCCAAGGTGGTCTTTTGCCACATTTTCTATCTTTCCTACCCAGCGGAATAGTTTGCTTTTGGGCCTTTAATAGTGTCCCCTTGAAATACTGCCAGCTCTCCTCAGTTGTTTTTCAGTTTTCATGGGCTTCTCCATGAAGTGAGAAGGTTCTCCCTAGTCAGCATTGCTTCATTACTCCTCGTAGGCAGTATTTTTGCCCATTGGCCAAAAAGACCCTGTAAAGCTTTGATTCCATACCAATTTGAAGATTTTGAACCTTTTTCTGAGGATGGAATTTCTTTTGTAAGGAATCTAGCCCTTTAACTTCTCTCTTTGTTCCACTGCAAAATAAATTGGTCCAATGACCGCACAATCTTTGTCACTGGCCATGAGGGAGAGTAAGCTGTGTTAAGCAAACTCCTGATGTGCTCCACTTCCTTCTTCTTTTTGTCTCGTCTCTCCACACAATTATGCAGTGTGCTGTGGACTCACTGTGTGTTTTGCTGCTACTCTGCATCCCAGCGGTGGCTTATTTCAGTGGGGCTCTGTGGATATAGTTATAGTGGAAGCTGCTGAGGGGATGAACTAAATCAGTCCAAGCCCAGCTGTTTGGGCCATGCTCCCTGCCAAGACAGTGCCATCCACTTTTTGGGTTGTACCAGGTCCCATGAGTCCCTCCCCCAGGGTAGGAGAGGTTGCAGCCATCTGCAGTATTCCCCTTCCCTGTAGATGTTTCACCCCGTGGGGACCTTCACTTGTTTGATCTAGTGTAAAGGTAAATTTAGATTACTTTGTTTCTTCTGCAGCATTAATATAGCTACATTGCACCTCTTGCCTATCTTGTAAAGAGGTTAAATAATCTAAATACTAATTCATTAAGATTTACATTTTAAATGCAAACCCACTGATTCACACAGTTTTTTTCAATAGAGGGAAGCAGCTGGGCTGTCAGGATGGGGGGAGGGAGGAAGAAAAGGTATAGGCATTTATATGAGTAAGAATTGCTTAAAGTTACATAGGAATGATTATTAAACTTGCAAGGAAAATCTAATATGTATGCTTTAAATTTGAGAGCATGAACTGATCACTGTCTAGGGTCAGGAAGAAATTTCCCCATGGCGTAGTAGTATTGCATATTCTGTGATTTATGTGGATATTTCACCCTCTTCTGGAGTATCCAGCAATAACCACTGTTGGAGATAGGATACTGGACTAAATGGACCGTACTTCTGTTCTGCTATTGCAGTTCCTACACTGTGTTCCTTTGATCCCAAATAATACTACATCATTGACATTTGGGCTCAGAAACAGTTTCATATTCAGTACTTATGTGGATTTATGTATGCCCTTGCAAGGTAATAGCTGAAACTAGGAAGTATTATGGTCCTTTTAGTGCAGCCGGCTCTACTGTGTATGATCTGAAAAGTACACAGTGCTAAATGCCCTTCTGCAGAGATCTTGGCATTGAACCCTTAGACATGTTACAAGACTCCAGTCCCAATGGAGTTACCCTCTTTATCATTGCAAATTACTTGACAGATATTTTTAGAATCATTATACAATATATTCCCTGTAGGAACAAAAGGGTAGAACAGTATGTTGTTTTGTGTTTAAGCTCAGATATGACAAGAAAATGTCATTTATTTTTCTTTTTTCTTCTGGTATTCTAAGAAGTGGGATTTCTGCTGATTTTGTGAAAAAGAAAGTAGTCTTCTGAATGAATACTAAAAATACAAAACCGAGAAAGAAATTACTATAACAATAATCATTTAACTTTATGAAGGGAGCTTTCATTCTAAATTGCTTTACAAACACAGGACCCAATTCTGAGACCTTTACTCTTGTCGAAGAGTAATTAGATGCATACTCCCATTGAGGCAAATGGGACTACTTACTATCCAACTTGCATAGGGCAGCAGAATCATGCCCACAGGAACCTCTTCACCCACCACTAAAATACAGCCATTTCTGAGGTAGTTTAAAAAAAAAAAACATGGCAAAATAATATTTCACAAAAAATTTCCAACTACCTGTAGTGTTTAAAGGCCTGATCCAACTCACATTACACTACCACTGAACCAGGCCCTAAAAGCACACAGCAACACTACCTAACAGTTTGAGACATGAAATGAATAATACTGGGCTTGATTCTGATCTCAGTGACACAACCGTATAAATTAGGACAAACTCTTCTGCAGTCAATGGAGTTACACCAATGTAAAACTGGTCTAGGTTAGTTCAGAATTAGGCCCCTTGTGTATAGTTGATACCCCACTGGAAACTTAGGCAGAGAGAACGGAATGTGATCATTACAATACTGAAGTAAAAATATAAAATCTATTCAATGGAATTGTGCCTACATATGCCAGATAGTGAAATTGACCTGACCTGCATTATTGTACACCTGTATACTCCCAGTTTTTAATAACAACAATCTGTGTTAATCTAACCTCTCCCTACTTTGAACCACAGCAAGTCATACATTTTACTTTAGTTAGAAAATTTTTTTGGTTTGCCCTAAGGAAAGGTTCAGGGTGTCCTGCTCTGTAACGATTCAGACTTGTAGAGACAGCTTGAGCTGCTCCCCTTTAAAAGTGAACTAGAACAGCTTCTGGTAAAGTTCCCTTGGATACAGAAAAATACCTTTGCCTGCCTTTTTTCTTTTGTAAATGGAATTGTTCCTTGATTAAATACCTTCCTCTTCATTCTGAAAAACTAGGCAGGAAACTTGCCACCTCCCACCCTTTTTTTTCCAGCTGTTTGAAAGAGCTCAGAAGTTGTTACAGTTTCAGGCTTTTATGGTTCCTTTGGAAATACTGAAAATTGTGTAGGAGCAAGAGAAATGAGGATTCTAGTTACTTCCATTAGAACTCTTTCTGAAATGCAGCAATTCTTTTGTTCTCAGAACGGATAAACACATCATTTGTTACAAAGGTGCTGACTTTCTAATTTCCCCAGGGAAGCGCAATCCTCGCTCCACCCCAGGCCCTGGCCCCACTCCACCCCTTCTCCCAAGGCCCCATCCTCACCCTCCACCCCACCTCTTCCCGCCCAGTTCTGCCCCTTCCCCCAGCGCCTTCTGCATGCCACTGAACAGCTGATCTGCAGCGGGCGGGATGCTCTGGGAGGGTTGCGGAGGAGCTGATCAGCTGGGTCCACCGGTATGTGGGAGGCTCGGGGGGAGGGGGGAGTGGGGGAAGGAGCTGATCAGTGGAGTCACCACTGGGTGCTGAGCACCCACTATTTTTCGCCTGTGGGTGCTCCAACCCCATAGAACCCACAGAGTTGGCCCCTATGATTTGTTAGCTAGCTAGTTAAGTCCTGGCGAAAAACAAGGGTGAAAAATCTGAAGTGTTTCAGACAGAGTTTAAAAAGAGGAACATTCACTTTAAAGTCTCCTCCCACAGAAGTGCTTGTGAAAGAAATGTTCTTCAACGAGTAAAGGTTTTATTTTTAGGAAGATTTCCCTTAGAGAAATAGTTATTTTTACACAGAAATTGGGTTCTTTGATAGAGGACCTATATTCTTTATCTGTGGGCCTGAGTCAGCTCCCATTGAAGTCTAGGGTTTTGGTAGAGAGTTTGGTGTAAGCAGGATCAAGCCCCATGTCAGAATTTCCCATTGCTAGTCATGACTCATAGGGATTCCATCCAGTGCTTTTGAGCAGATCTTTTGAATCTCAGTGCCCAGGGTGAAATCAAGTGATAAATGTATGTATTTGATTGTCTCAAGTATCAGAGGGGTAGCCGTGTTAATCTGGATCTGCAGAAGCGACAAAGGGTCCTGTGGCGCCTTATAGACTAACAGAAGTATTGAAGCATAAGCTTTCATGGGTCAATACCCACTTCTTCGGATGCAACATTTGATTGTCTCCCTCTCCTTCACCCTCTAATGTTGCTTTTCTGCCTTGGCCCCTCCCTGTAATTGTCTGCATGGGCAGACCTCCTGCTCCTTTGAAGAGCCCTGTTGTCCACATGGAAGCAGGGGGCTGCACATATGTAACAAGTTAAATTGGAAATTCCTAAGGGCAGGGAGTGGGTCTTCCTTTGAATAGTGCCTAACACAATGGGGCCCTGATCCTGATTAGGGACCGTAGTCACTATTGAAATGCAGATTATCACAATAATAAGACTGCCAGTGAGTCCATTGCCTCATGAGTATGAAGGTCAAAGTGTTGACATTCACGCCTTTATATTTTACAAATTATTCCACTCCAAGTAGTATTGAGGCCACTTGATAAGGAAAAAGGCCCTGAATAGTAAAGGGTGATTTTAAATAAGTGCTAATGTAAAGAATATCTGTTAAAAGTATAAATTGGACCATATTGCTTTGTGCTACAAACTGAAAGCTGCTTAGAAGTATAATGAGGCAGCTGTTTATCAAGAATGGAATAAACCTGATATAAAATAAAACTTACTGGGCTCCAGATGGTAAAACAGAAACTGAATCTCTTTCTGTTAAAGACATATATGTGTTAAATAACTAAATACCATTCACAACACACATTACAGACAAAGGAGCCCTCTTTTATGAACATCTGTTAAAAGAATAGACCTGTAAGAATATATCTGTCAAGTTTATGTTCTTAGCACATTTCCACTCTATTTATCAGTTTTGACAACTATTTCAGGCCATTTGTTGCCCAGAGCCATGTGTCTCTGGGCAGTCATTGTACTAGTTACAGATTCCAACAGCAACCCAAAGGATTCTACTCTTGAATTGCTTAGCTTATACAGTCCAATTGTTGATTCTTTTATTCCCTAGGCAGTTGAAAATAACAAGATGACTTTACCTGGCTTTGTTCCTACCTTTAGTGTCTTTGTGACCAACATAAGAACCTGATCCTGAAAATCCTCCCTTCTATAAACTCTCCATTTGAAATCAATGGAACTACTCATGTGTGTGTTTGCAGGCTCTGGCCCTAGCACTTGTTGGCAACGATGCCTCTATATTGAGGTAGGTTAGCATTTTTCATGGGGGCAGTTTCTTACCACTAGCCTTTGCCTTCCTTTTCTCCCTTCAGAAACCCTTCAGAAGGCTCATGCATTACCATTAATGGATTTTCCACACAGTATCCAGAGGTGGTTATATTTTCACCGTGGTGGGAGCCCTTACCTTGTCTGTCCCATAAACTGTCTCATATGACCTTAATACCAGGGATAAACTAGTTTTTTGAGACAGAAGTTAACATGTTTTTTAAAGTTGTAATAGTATAAAAATAAAATAGAAGTTAGAGCAATAGTTTCCATTGCTTTCTGGTACTGCTATAGTTCCTGGGTAGGAGTTCCTGGGTGTATTTTACAACAAACTTTAGATGATTACATTGATTTTTGTTTTGAAATCATGGTTTAATGGGTAAGCTCTGATCTTATTATCCTTCAACAAAAGTTTCAAAAAAGACTTTTAATATGTGGACGTGAAACAAAGCCAAGAAAATTAGAACATTTAGGCCTAACAAAACAGGCCAGGTGGACCACATCACTGAACTTGCCTAGTCAAAATACATTGACTATTCATGACTGTAATATACTTAGTCCCATATGCAGAGTGTATGATATCCTCGGAGAGGTGTGCACATAAACTGGGGAACATTGTCTCCTATACCATATTAGCATGCTATATAATAATTAATAATAAACCCCACCTGCTTGCTATTGGAGATCTGTGACAGGATCCCCGGGGTACAAGCTGGAACTGGGGTACTGTTGTGCCCCCTTAACTCTCCAGCCTGGGCTGTCTCTCTCAATGCTTTGCTAGTGACAAGCAGCAAACCCCTCCAGGCACTATCACTTAGCCCAACAGCCTGTGGAGCCCATACCCAGCTAAATTGCGTGAATGCTCCCTGAGCCACTCACAAATCACACAGACAAAAGCATCAGCAAATCTCCCTTGCCCCCAGCCTTGCACCCTAGAACTATACTGTCTTGCCCTGGTCAGAAGCCTGACCAGTATAAGTTTATTACCCAGTCCGCCCTTCCCTCTGTGGAGAGGACACACACTAGCCTTTGTAAACTGAGATGAGATTTACCTAGCATTTCAACAGAACACACTGTTTTAGATAAAATATAAAACAGATTTAACAACTACAGAAAGATAGATTTTAAGTGATTATAAGTAGTATGCAAAAAAGTTCAGAGATAGTTACCAAAGAAAATAAAAGGTAAGCACACAGTCTAAATTTTAAACCTTATTAGACTAGACAGTGTTTGGATCAAGCAGTTTTCTCACCCTAATAGACGTTATAGTTCTTAATACACGGACTTCCCCGTTAAGCCTGGGACCAGTCTCCTCAGTTCAAGTCTTTCTCTTCCCAGCATTCTTGTTGCTTTCAGCATAGATGGGTAGGAGAAAGGGGACAGTGGCATCATTTTTTGACCTATTTTATATCCTATTCTATATTTTATATAACCTCCTTTTATATCCTGGAAAACACTGGCCCAGACATGTCCTGGTGAGCTTTGCTGAGTCACAGAGTTGAGCAGTCCCCCATTGTGTGATGCTTGCACAACTCTCTTACAGAATTGTAGAGCCCTAGTTTACAACTCCCCTTCTGATTAATGGTTGTTTAACACCCACCTGGTTGTGGATCACCTCCTGTGTTGTTACTGGAGAAGGAGCAGTGGGAGACTCCCAGACTTATAACATATTTCAATAGCAACCATACAGCAAAATCTCATAACTTCATAAACACTAACGCTATACATATTTTGACAAAACAATGGGTTTCAGCAGAACATAATCTTTCATATTATATCTTACATGGCATGCTTTGTATGAGATATATTATAATTATATGACGGGGTGGATATGGAGTTTCCAGGGGGCTGCTTATGCAGAGTGTATGATATCCTCAGAGAGGTCAGCACATAAACTGGGGAATACTGTATCCTATCCAGGGGTTCTCAACCTTTTTCCTTCTGAGCCCCGCCTCCCCCCATAAAAATTCCACAGCCCACCTGTGCCACAACAACTGTTTTTCAGTAGATTAAAATCCAGGGCCAGCATTAGGGGGTATCAAGCAGATCAGTTGCCCAGGGCCTCATGCCACAGGGCCCTCAGAAAGCTAGTTGCTCAGACTTTAGCTTCAGCCCAGGGAGGAAGGGCTTGAGCTTTGGCTTCAGCCCCAAGGAGCACGGCTCAGGATTTGGCTTTCTGCCCTGGGCCCCGGTGAGTCTAACGCTGACCCTGCTTGCTGGTTTATTTTGGTGGACCTCTGAAACTTGCAGCCCTCCCGGGGCTCCCAGGCTCATGGTTGAGAACCACTGTCCTATACAACATTAGGATGTTATTAATTAATAATAAATGCTACCTGTTTGCTATTGAAGATGCAAGGACTTATTTTGCAACTTTAAATTGTTTATTTTGGTCTTTATAATATCTTGCATTTTAAGAAACAAAATCTATTATGGATTTTATTTTGTTAATATGCCATGGGCAATTGTGAAGGTAATGGGAGGTAAGCCCCCTAATTCTGTATGTACCAAAGTGCTTGCAGACTAGCTTAAATATACTTAGGATAGCCTGTATATGGCATTAACATGTTTCTTGTCTGCATAATTTTTTGGAGTAGTTCTGCTAAAAATGTATAAAATCTGTAATACCGCTATTGCTGTGTCCCTGTCATCTGGACATTTCAGAGGACATGCTTCAAAGGAAAATGCACATTTAACTGTTTCACACTGACAGTTGTGGTGAGTCCACTACTAATTCTGGTCTTCATGCTGGTGGAATGTATTATTGTACAGGGACTAGTGCCCACTAGAGCTTGGCCTATGTAAGATGTAAGCTTTACTACTGCTGCTGATAGTCAAGGGAAAATCTTTTATAGTTCAAATGGTAGAGCCTTTGGTTTTGGAACAGAACAGCCCAAGTTGATTTTACCTTCCATGGTGCAGGCTTGGGAAATAGGTGACAACTATGATCCAGCCACAGATTTGTTGCAGTGGGAAAATTGAGCAGCTGGTATGCAAGAATTAAAATATCCATTAAGGACTCTCTTGCTCATGATATCTATTCACATCTAAGCCCCACCCCCAGAAAACCTGGCATTTCTGAGTCTGACTAAGATTTAAAATAGTAGTTTAAAAAAAATGCCTTACTTTTATTCCAATATAATGCTCAATAACTCTTGGCACTGCATAGCTGACATTCAGTGGACAATATATCTGTTACACATGTATAACAGCTTCTTCTCTTTGAGGCAACATTCACAATTTTATTCCTCACAAGATCAGAATCTATATAATAAAAGGTATCTGGATTTAATCATTTTGGTATATCATAATCACTGTCTTTCTTTGAACTCCATGGCTGCTCTGTAAAATAATCTTTCTCCTTTTCTGTACTTTAATCTTCATATTTTGTCTCTTCTTGTATTCCCCTTTCCACTCCTGTAACGTACTGATATACAATTGGAATAAATCATGTGCAGTTTTGTAAAGGTCCTTGTTATGTCTATTATGCATTCAGGTGCTCAGATAAACGATAGTGCAAAAACCTTGATAATGACTAAAATCTCAATCCAAACTTTAGCCAAAAAGGACCATTTTAAGAGCCTGCCTATTTTGTTCTTTGAATAGCTTGCTCCTACTTTTTTAATATAGTCAGTGAAATATATTTGAAGAGTCACATGATCTGTCATTTAAGGGCCAAACTTTCAAGCTGCTGAGTTGGTGTTCCCCAAAGCCTGCCGAGTATTGACCCCCACCCCCCAGAGAACTATGTGTGTAATTTAGATGAGTTCAGCAAAATCTGTTAGTGATGTGTAGGATCCAGTGATTGTCATAAAAACCAGGCAGCACACAGTAGAAAGGAACAATTAGACCTGCTGTATGTTGCACTGGCTGTTAATAACACAATCAGTGCCTACTTTTTCTACCTTTACCCCTACACTGGTTGCAGGAAGAAGCAGGTGGTGTAGGAGCTAGAGATGGCCAGAAAGCAAGAATTCTGTTTCTTAAAATGTTTTGAGTTTTCAAAATGTTTTTGTTCTGCATGAGAACAAAACCAAGACCTTTTGAAAAATTTTGAGAGAGAGAGAGGTGGTGGGACGGTAGTCTCTCTTTATATACATCCTGGGCCTAAGAAACCATTCTATCAAATGTTTTTTAACTAGCTCTAATAGGAGCTGCTATTCCAGCTCAACCGCACTGAAAGAACCCCCATTGGAGTGATCGTCCCAGGTCCAGGTATGCACACTTTAGGAATACTTTGTGTTAGGTGTGCTGTGCCTGCTTTCCACAACACATACCAGGATCTCACCCATTTAGTACAATTTTACTTCACCTTTATTGGGAAGACTACCCTCAATTATGCAAACATTTTTTTCTGTCCCTTGGGTGGTTGCTTAAGGTGGATTTACTGTAGTGAGAAATATAGCCTGGTTTGATATCACTACAGACCAAACCCTAGCTGTTATCAGTCTGTCACAACATCAGCTAGGCAAGTGGAACGGATGTGAAAAAGCTTGATGTTTGTGTATTTTGGTTGGCAATAATTGTTCTGTATTAATTCTCAGGAGCTGCACTGAGGAGACAGACAATCAGCGTAGATTTCCTTGCTGCTGATTTCCCCTAATTGCCGATCATGACCCCAGCAGATGGCTTTGTTTTTCTTCAGAAGCACCTCTGGGATATTTATAAAGATCTCAGTCTTTCTTTCAGGGGACAGTAAAACTCAGGTTGAAATAAGATGAATAAAAATTCAAGAAAGGTATTTTATTTTCCACATCTTCAAAATATAGCTGAAAGCTACCCTCTGTAAAAATACAGATTAAAAAAAATTAAACTAGCCCCTCCAACAGGGCTTGTAAGGTACAGCAACAGACCGGATGGATTAGAACAAGGGGGTGGTCAGACAGTAATTTATTTGGATTTTAGTAAGGTACATTACTACAGAGGAAGCTGATAATAACCTTCTTGTATAACACCCAGGTAAGAAAATAAAGGGATGATAGATAAGCTTATCATCAGTGGTATTAAATCAGAATGGTCAGATGTATCCAAGAGGGGTCCCTTAAGGATCTGTACTGGGACTGGTGTTATGCAACGTACTCATTAATAACTTGGGGCACAACCTTGCAAATATTTCTTGCATGTGCATAACTTTACTCATGTTAGTAATGGGGACTAATCAAGTGAGTAAAGCTACCTGCGTGTGTAAGTGGTTGTAGGATCCACCCCTTGGTGTAGACTATAAATTTGACAAAGATTAAATTTGCAGATCTAAAGCCTGGCAGCATAGGGAAAAAAAGATGGCTCTGCATAGTTTGAAAATTTGTCAGACTAATTTGTGAGAGCATATTTGGGGCATGCTATTTGGGGACACACAATTCCACGCAGTTTTGCTCATGTAGTAATGTGTAAATGCAGCTGGTGGGGAGGAAACAGGGTGCACAGGAAAACCTGGTCGTTAGAAGTCTAAATTATATGCATTGTGCTTACAAAGAGGATGGACTGAGACTAGGGTGGAAAGGAGTTCCCCAAACCCTGAGCTGCAGGTGAGCTGTGCTTTTCCTGGGGATGTCCAGCCATCAGGCTGCTTCCCATCATATAATAGATCAACTTCAGGACTGTTTTATTTTGTACCAGCTGCTTATATCCCTAAGCCAACACTTTGGCAGTGAGTGCATAGGGATGTTCCAGACAAGCTAGCTTTTCCCCAGCCACATCCTCTGCATCATCGGCCAGGGAAGAAGGAACTCATAGGAGCCACTATGGCAGCTCTGTGCCACCTGAGGATCCTCCAACATAGGGTAAATCCTCCAGGGCCTGTTCAAGTGGCTTTAAGCCAGGATACAAAGCAGCCTTACTGTACAGGAAGATCTGACTTCAGGTCTTTAATGTGAAGATGTGTAAGATAATGGGACAGATTCACCACCACACTATGTTTCTTTTGTGACAGTTGGGTGATGCAAAAAGAATGGCAACCACCCATATCCCTCCAGCTGGGGACTCTCCAAGAACAGGAGATCCTCAGTGGGCTCAGAGCCATCGTAGTCTATAAGCACCTACATGGAGAAAAAATATTTAATAATGGGCTGTTCAATCTAGCAGAGAAATATATAACGCAATCCAATCCAATGGCTGGAAGGTGATGCTAAAGAAATTTATTCTGGAAATAATGCAAATATTTTAACCCATGGTGGATTCTCCATCAGTGGTGGATTCTCCATCACTGACCATTTTAAAATCAAGATTGGATGTATTTCCAATAGATCTGCTCCAAGAGTTATTTTGGGGAGTTCTGTGGCCAGACGAGATCATCACAATAGTCCCTTCTGGACTTAGAATCTATGAATCTGAAGCTCACAAGTGGCTCTAAACTAAACTGGGGCTGGGTCAGAGAATCAGGATGCTCTAAGCATAAAGAACAATACAGAGCATAGGTATAAATGAAGGATCCAATCATACAACCATTTGAGACATCCCCAGGACCTAGCAAATGGCTGTTTCACTTGATAACAAACTTTTTATAAATTCTCCATGTACTGGTGTTGCAGAAACAAAACAAACAATCTTACAATGCAAAAGGTAAAGTTAAAAGAAGGGCAACACAAATGCTAAATGGTCTTGAAACTCTGATTTACAGGGAGAGACTGAAGCATCTATATTTGCACCTCCTAGGAAAACTATATTTAATGGGAGTGGACATAACTCTTCTTAACTAACTGAAAGGAGATGGTATAGAAGAGGAGAGAGCATTATTCATAGTGGAATGGATTGATAAAATGAGTCAAGTTGGAAAAAAAAATAAGAATTTGGCTTTTATATTAAGAAAATCTTTCTGTTGAGAAGATAAGGCAGAGTAGAACAATTTACCTAATAGTGAGGATGTTGCAGCACAATCACTAAAGGTTTCCGAGGAAAATGATAAGTTGTTAGTGTAGGTCCTTTTCAGCTTGAATTAGATGATCTGAAAGATGCTTTCCAAATTCCAATCCTATCATCTTCAAATCTAGGATACATTACCAAATGAAATACTGCAGTCCTCTGCCATCAGTTTAATACCTTTTTTAACATAGGCTTTGATAATGCAAGTTGTCAGTCTGAATGGTGTTTTCTTTCAGTAATCATCATTATTGTTTTATTTATGCAGCATTGAGGAGGGTCTAGGTCCTGTAGACAGCCATGTGCCTCTGGAAAGGAAAGCAGGCCTAGAAGTCTAGCGGCTGGTTCAGTAGTTTGTGGATACCAAGAGCTGAAGTGAACATATCAGATAACTATTTTGGGGTGGAAGGTAGGATTGGGGCAAAGGTAGTTTTAATTTGTCTTTGTACTTCTCATGCCCCCAGGACTGCTTGGGGAGTAGTTTAGCCCTGGATGTAACTTGGAACAGACTGAAGGCGACTCTAAATTATGACAACTTGTGCTGGACCCCAAGGGTAGAGCACTGAAACGATATCCCCTTTCACCACTGGCATGTCCTCACCACACCTATTATTCTAGGGAAAAGGACAGTGAGTGGGATAGTGCCAGCATGAGACAGTCCTCAGTTATCCATGTAGAAGAACATTAAAGCCCCTTTGTGCTGACAAAAGAGCACAAAAAGGGTCATAGTGTGAGGCTGGACCAAATCTGCAGGACCTGGTTCTTCTCTCAGACAAGTGCAAAATAAAATCACTCCTGATTTGAAATTGATATAAGTGAGAGAAGAATCAGACCCATAATACCTGCCACTAGAAACATCCATAGTATTAATGGGGTGAGGACTATTGTGTTTAGTATGAATGGGAAATGTGAAAAACTGATACCCGTACACGCCATCAAGCAGTGTCACAGACATCACCACAGACCTATTTAGCAGCTGGCTCTGTGAATATATTGCTTTACCCTGCATTTAAACTGCTAGCCTTCTGGTCTCCCTCTTTAGAGTCCAGTCCACACTTGTATTCAGCTCACTACAAAGAATTACTTTTATCCTCTGCAGTTCTGCTGACCCATTATCCTTGTGATTCCCTATTAACTGTCTCACCTGATTAACAGGTCCTAAAGCTGTACAGTGTAGTACTCAACACATTTTGGCTAAAGCTATCAGTGAGCTACGCAACAGATGGCATACAGATGGCATGGTTGCTCATACCCCTCCCCACTCATCTTCCAAGATATGTTTCATAGCCAGATAGTGTCTCCTCTTACATATGCCAGTATAATCATTGGCATTATTCCTGATTTACACCAGTGTAAGTGAGAGGAGAATCAGGCTTACAGTCCCTCATCTTTCCCAACTATTTGATCAATTTTGCAGAATACCTGGTGGCTGAAAATATAATTCAGTCTGCTACAATATCCTGTCAGTGCTGTGACAGGGGCAAATGAGCATACTTCACAGTCACTGCCATGTCCTACAATGGCGTTTCAGTCACAACAAGTTTCTGCAGGTTATATAACTAACTGCTGTTGTTTCGCAGAGGGTTTATGATACATGCTAGTTACAAAGGAGAGGCTACTGTCCACAGACTGCATGTGTGTCTGGGGCAATGTATTTTCTGCACAATGTGTTTCAGACATGTGGCTGACAAGTAATACAGAGATATTAATCAGATAACGCAATGTCACTAAAGTGAGAAGGAAACTGCCAGTGATATTCAAAATGATTTGGTGTATTTATATTTCAATCAAATAAAGTTGAGGCTCTTATTTTAAGGAGAACAACATAAATATGTACCAATAGAGCTGCTTAGTAATTACATAACATTTTCCATCCATAGCTTTCACAGTACTTCACAAAGAAAGGTATTTTCCCCATGGTAAAGATGGGGAGGGGTGCACACAAAGATTGCGATTTGTGCCAGGTCACACAGCAATTCAGTCGCAGAGTTCAAGATAGAACTCAAAACTTGTGATTCCCAGTCATATTTCCTATTCAGTGTATCATGCTGCCTCTGCTCTATTCTAGCTACCTACAGTTCCTTATGTATTGGATATCATATTATGCATGTCAAGGAAATATGCTCCTCCAATGTAGGCTGAGGTATTTGGTACATCTTGATGTTCTCTTCATTTCCAGTGAAAACATCAGCTTGACACACGACTCTTTTTGGCGACGTTTGGGGGCTAGCCAAAAGTGCTTTGTTGACCTATGTTCATTTTCTGCCTTGAAAGGGACACATCTCTGACATAAGAAAAAAATAGTGAGAACATAGTTTTGTTATTGGAGTTGATTTGGCTCAAGAATACTCATTGAATGTGGCATTAATCCACCCAAACAATTAATAAAATGGACCCTCCAGAACTATACATTGGCAAAGGTTCACTAAGGACAATGGAGTGACACAGATTTACACCCATGGAGGATCTGGCCCACTATTTTTCATCCCTGTCTATGCTGGAGAATATTGGTGTTTCCAATTCTGATTCAGATAAGAACATAAGAAAGGCCGTACTGGGTCAGACCAAAGGTCCATCCAGCCCAGTATCCTGTCCACCGACAGTGGCCAATGCCAGGTGACCCGGAGTGAGTGGACCCAACAGGTAATGATCAAGTGATCTCTCTCCTGCCATCCATCACCCACCTCTGACAAACAGAGGCTAAGGACACCATTCCTTACCCATTCTGGCTAATAGCCATTAATGGACTTAACCTTAACATACCTGAAATGCTTGTCTGACACTTACAGTATTTCTACACTGCGATCAGAGATGTGATTGCATCTCTGGTAGGCATACCAGGGCTAGCTTTAATCTAGCTAGTGTGGCTATAAAGCACAGCTAAAACATGGTGGCACAGACCCCAGACCAAGCTAATGCAAGTATGTACCTAGGATTCTGGGTGGGCTTGTACAGCCTGCACTGCTACACATTCATTGCTATTTTTAGCAGCCCTAGCTAGATTAAAGCTAGCATGGATATGCCTGTCTGAGCTGCAATCGCACCTCTGATGACAGTGTAGACATGCCCTTTTGGTGCTGTTGTGGGCAAGAATCAGAGGTGTTGCAGCAGTACTGGTCCAGTTGGTCCTCCCACTACAATCCCATAGTTCTATCGGCCACTTTGCAATGACCACAACGGACAAGAATCCCTTATCACTTTGTATGGTTTTGGGGGCACTTAAATAGGTAAAGGACTTCCTGTAAATATTGTCAGCATACATTAGTGCAAATAATATGCTACCATAGTATTTTGCA
Organism: Chelydra serpentina; assembly: GCA_037349315.1. Taxonomy (NCBI): domain Eukaryota; kingdom Metazoa; phylum Chordata; order Testudines; family Chelydridae; genus Chelydra; species Chelydra serpentina. The sequence continues at coordinate 40,886,518 of JBAIAC010000042.1, forward strand.
GGTTCTCTCCCACGAGCTTCTGCTTCAGGAAGCTGTACTGGGAACTGTGGAATGAGCACTGTGGATAACCAAAATGCATAGCTACAGCAACGGTTAGAAAGAGTGCTGTTGGGGAGCACCATGTCTATCTACAATGGGAAACTGAAGAGCCTGAGATGTTCCTCTTGCTTGACCTGTTTCTTCTCATAATATTCTCTCATCTGTTTTTTCCTCCTGCTCTATGTATTTTTAAATTAGGACAATGGTGGAGCTCAAGAATTCTGGACCCTTCCTGCACTCTGTTTTCTCCATGTTCTGTTAATCACTGGCTATGGAGTCTGCTCCGGTGGCACTTCTTGCAGAGGTAGCACCAAAACCCCTGAGGTCTGGAGGCAGTGCTAAGGACCTGCAAAATCTTCCCACAATCTAATTCTTGGGTCAAAAGCTTGACATTAGGCACAGAGAGTGGGCATGCCAACAAGTTTACACAAACCAAGCTGTCAAACCTCTCATTGACTTCCTTGGGGCCATGATTTTACCCACAGAATCATTGCAGGAATTAAGTGTGTTAGGAGTGCTTAGCTGAAACATTTAACCTTGAGACAGTGCAGTCCTATAATATAGATTTGATATGGGTAGAACAAGAAGCAAGTGGATTATGTCCCCAGAGAAAACATGTACAATTGTATTAAGAACACATCTTGCATCACAAATTTACAATAGATTCTCTGACCAAACACTCAACCTAATTAGGGCTGATGTGGATGTGACATACCAGGGATACAATTCAGACTGAGGGGCTGTGTCACCCCTGCCCTGCAACCTTGGGTGCTTTACAATGTCATGCTGTAATAGCTCTGAGCTGGGTCACTCACAAACAGCCTTCTGGCATGCAAACCACACCCTGTGTGTCTGGGTGTAACTGCAGCTTGCCAGTTATACCCTGGCTCTCACCAGCCTTGGTTATCCTGTAGGGTGATCCCAACACACACAGAGTCCCAGATCTCCCCGCCCCCCGAAATGTATGTATGTACTGTACTGTCCAGCCCTCTCCTGGATAGTACAAATATGTTAAGCCCATTATTCCTTTAAGGGAATAAGATGCCAGTTTATTACCTTAAACAGTTACCCAAACACTTCAACTTAAACATGTTGAATTAGATAAAAGAGTAAAACAAGTGTATTAACTACAAAGCGAGATATTTTAAGCGAGTACAAGTAATGAGGCATAAAAGTCAGAAATGGTAACAAGAAAAATAAAGATAAAATGCTCACTGGTATCTACTTAAGAAACTAACTTAGTTGCAAAGCAAACTTTCTCACCACATGTTTCCAGCAAGGTTACTGACCAAACTCTTCAGGTCCAGTTCCCATCCCCCAAAGTCCAAAGGCTGTTTCCTTTTGTCATCTCGGGTGCAGAGAATGTGATGGGCAGGGGGAGAGAAAAGAGGGTGCCTTACAGATGTTTGTCCCTCCTTTTTATAGTTTCAGTTCCCCTCTTGAAAAACATTTCCAGCTGAGACCCAGGAAACAGTGTCTATGTGGAAGGATGTTGCCTGATGGGTTTTTTTTTTCACCTATTTGAACTTCCTTTGTTTTTTCTCTCTGCTTCATGACTCTGTTTACTGCTTAAATGCAATTAAGGCAAGCATGCATTCTGTCCTTTCTTGTTTAGGACAGACCTGACTTCTGCCTGGTCTGGGCTATGGGGCTTGAACATGTGTTAATAACATCATACAAGGAAATTTTATGACTTCACATGCACATATTTTATCAGGAGAGTACTGACCAGCAAATTATGAGTTTTCAAATTATACCTTACAAGGCATACCTTGTAAAAATATTATTATGGTAGCGCGTAGGGTGTGAATACAGGGGTGTATTCTGTCACAATGGAATGCTGGGAACTCTTTTGCACAGACACTGGTCATATTTTAAGATACATTATTTCTGGGGCATGGTGTAATATTACAAGTAATATATCATTTGACCTAAAAGCTATTCTGTTTGATAAATGAATTATTGAACAAAATATTAGTGATAAGAAATTGCTAGCCAAACTGGGGAGTTGAGAGCTGTGGAACCTCAATATCAAATTGAATGTTAATTAAATCTGGAAAATCTGTGAATTTATTATTGCCATTTACAGCCCTGATCATTAGTAATTGCTGTTGCCATTTAAAGCTCAATCTTGGACCTGGATTTGAATACTGTGAATGTTTCTTTACTATTGCTAAAGGCAGACTTTTAATTTATAATTTCTTCTTTTGAGTTGCAAAGATTTGTCTCTGTGAAGAATATTTTAAATGAAATTCACATGATTTGGGTTTTTTAGACATCTTCAGAAATGCATGCACAAAAACGATTTGCTCATAATTTTTGGGTGTGGTCGCTGTGATGGTTTGCAGTCACTAACTGTGCACCACTGATCAGTGAGTTGCCTACGTGGTTATTTGCATGCAGATTTACTGTGATTGTAATGCAAATTATGGACATAGCAAATATGAAAAATTGGCTCTTCAGTTCCAGTCTCTACTAATTTAATCACTTCATTATTATTCTCATTATGATGCATTCTAGGAAATAGAATAGAAAAATAAAGGCATGTGATTAAAAACTTAGAACCTTATTCTGTCCCCATGAAGGCAATGGCAAAACTCCCACTGACTTTACTGGAGGTAGGATCAGGTACTAAATCTGTGACAGAGCCACATGAATCTTTCTTTGCAGTCTGTGATATAACATTCCTAAACAGCCACATTTTCTTTGCTCTTCTTGTTAAGGTCAGCTGTTGCCTGTAAGCCATTTTCTTCACAAACTTGGGAGTAATTCTTTCTGCAGAGCACACTTCTCTAATAAATCTTCATGATATTGCTGAGGAATTATTTTATCTATCTCTGGCTTCTTGTTTATTATGTTTAGAGAATTGCTCATTGTGATTTGGGGTGGGGTGTTATCTTGCCCTTGAGATAAAAGAAGGAAGAAAGGATTCCAGGCAGCCAAAACCTTTCAATTGAGAAGGCACTTCTCCTGTGAGGGTGCTTTAAAGGGGAGGGTCTTCAAAAGAGAAGGCACAAAGTGCACCAAGTTTGACTACATTAGTCAAGAATGAAGACACACAGTTTTTAGAGAGCCATCGGAGCTGATAGGAGTCATGGTGAAGAAGAGCTGAAGGAAACAGCTGCTGAGGAAGGTGTTGAAGGTCCAACAGGACTGAGGGTCTAAGATGTGATCTATCAGATGTGCCAGTTTTAACTACCTGCAGCAGCTTAGGTTGCTGATTGAAAGAGTGTATACAAATGTGTGTGAGGGAGAGTCTCTGCCTTATTGCTTTGTTGAGACTTGGCTAAGCCGAAAGCTTTCTGTAGCTTTGCTTCAGCACTGTTTTATCCTTGGTTGCCATGCTGTTGTTAGCTCTGGCATGAATCACTGCTGTTATGCAGCTCTCCTTGTGCATTGGACTTTGAAGCATTGCATTGCTTTTGGCACATTGAAAACAATTTGTTTACAACTTGGAGATTTAATTTATGCTAGTTACGAAGTACTTCTCATGTTTTATTGTATACGTAATACTCCATTGTTTTTCTCCTTCAGATATATTTGTAATAACTGTCTTGTTCTTTTTCTGGAGGAAGAGGAGTGGGGGAGAGAGAGGAGTTAGAATAGTCCTGGGATTGCTTGCAAGTGAGATGTAAGGAAATCTTAGAGAACGGAAAAGGGAAAAAAAGGAGTAGGGGGGGGGAGAAAGGGAAGGATCAGGATGAATTAACAAAAGGCCTAATTCTGGTGTCAGTTACATGGCTGTAACTCAGGCGCGAAGGAGGCACTTCAGTTCAGCATTCCTTTATTCATTTGAGATTCTAGAAAGAATTTATCAATTTATTTATTCTGTATTTCACTTCACTTTTGATCTTCCACTTCACTTTTACTGTGAAATCCAATTTTCACTTTGGGTAAGCATAAAGCAGTTATTTCCTGATAGAAAGACACTTCCTTTTGTATTTAAAAATAAATAATTTAAAAAAATTAGAACAGAGGGGGTGACAAAGGTCTGAAAATGGTGGCCTAATTTAGTGGATATTCCTGAGGATAGTAGATGGCAGATTTATCTTATCTACCATCTAATTTCTCTAGGAATACTTGCTGAAACTAGGCCACCGTCTTCAGGCCCCTAGTCATTTTCTCTGTTCTTATAATACTTGGGCTCTTTGCAGAAGGATTTTTAAGCAAAACTGTACAAAAATGTTTCATACAAAAAGCCAACCCTGTGAAGTTCGCCATTACACGAGTAGCTGAACACATTCCCTTTTTACTAGGAGAAACCATTTCACTAACTTGGCTTTATGAGAACATTTTCTGGAGCCGGTGGGATGGGGTGTGTTGAGCTGGAAAAAGTCAAGGGATGTGTGCAGTATAGTCACTGACTAGTCTAGGGCTAATTGGAGTGTGGAATTGTTTAGACACTGGTAGGACAGGGCATACTCTGGGTTATGATGACACTGAGATGAAGGTGCAGCGCAGGAAAGGCCTCCTTTGTGTCTCTAGTCGTAGGGAGGTAGTCCGGTCTGCCTGAACTAACTGGAACATTAGCATGAGCAAACTAAGACTCAGTCTCACAGGGTACTGAGTAACCATTGTAAAGTGCTGAGCATCCTCAGCTCCCCAGGATTTCAATCTCGCTATGTTGCAGAATCTGTACTGTACATATATGCAGGACATGAAATGTGATGGATAACACTTTGATCAGCGGCAGCAGGTTTGTATAATTTTTGGTGGTGGCCAGAACGGGTCCAAGTCCCCGTCCCCCCACCACACCTGCCTTGTAAGCAGATATATATTTTTAAAAATAATGTAAAATGTGAGGGCTCTGGGATGGGGCTGGAGCTGAGGAGCTTGGGGTATGGGAGGAATGTGGGCAGAGGGTTGGGGTGCGAAGGTGAGGACTGTGGGGTGGGGCTGGGGATGAGAGACTCCTGATGCAGGAGGGGGCTGGGGGAGAGGGTTGGGGTGCAGGCCCTGGGGTGGGGCTGAGGAGTTTGGGGTGCAGGCAGGCTGCCCCCGGCTAGGGCCAGAGAGGAATCCCTCCCCCCCAGCCCTCCCCCCGCTGGCAGCAGCGAGCTCCGGAGGAGGGGCCCCCTTCCCCCCCTCGGTAGCGCACTCACCTCACCATCACTGCACGTGCTCCTATGGCCCCTCTCAGGTCCAGGAAGCCCCCTTGCCTCCCCTGTGGTGGGTGCGGGGGGGAGGGCTGCCATCACGTGTGCTCCTCCTCCCCTGCTGCTGCCCCTCACTGTAGCCTCACATGGGGTGGGGGATGGGACTGCCCCTTGTCCAGCGTGGGGCAGGAGCGGTGACTGTGGGCAGGGGGTCCCCAGTGCTGGTGGAGGGTTGTGCCAGAAAAGGGAAGGGTCCGTCCATCTGAGGCGGAAGGGCAGGGGCACTAGTGGTGGGGAGGCGCTAGGACACTGTGGTGGCAGTTGATGCCGGGAGCCGGCGGAGCACAGTGCGGAGTGGCAGGGCAGCTGCCTGCTGCCCAGGGTGCAGGCAGGGACACTCGTGGGAGGCGCACAGAGGCAGCACCAGGGGAGAGACCTGGCCCCAAACATTGGTGGAGCTGGGCCCCGGGCCCTGAATATTGCTGGAGCATGGGCACCACGGGCCCAAATAACTCGCTGCCCCGACTGTTATCCAGGCCTTAGGGCTATATGTATTGCATGATCTAGCTGTCTTAGGGCAGGCTCTACAGCCTTTATTAGTACAAATGGTAGTTTTGGATTGGCTCCAGTGTGGAAGTATAGTGTGTTAATACGGCATGTGAGACAGACTGACAAGTTTCAGGAATCCTGTATAAAAAATACTATTTATTAGTGGACTAATGCCCTTTGTTATAGTGTCTGCTGCTGGACATTTGAGGGGGCTATTCTGGACAAAACAAGCAAACAATTAGTAATCAGTGGGACATTTCACTTCTCTCTTTCAACGATAATTTTGGAAGTTATGTATGTAAAGGTCCTTCATCATCTACAATCAACTGGCTATTTCTGTTACCATCAAAGCACCTCATGTTGATTTTCCTCTGGTCTTATGCCTTGCAGCAATGTTCCAGTTCTTAGTTTGCTGTTTATTACAGAAAAGCAACTTGCAACTTTTTTTCCATAGATTCCAGACGACCCCACAAAACCATTGTTTTGATTCCTATATGATTTCTATGAAGAAGTACTGGGAAAATGGAGTTTCCTTTGAAATACCATAGGAACCAGTTCAAAGACTTCTGGGGTACACTGGAGTGGTTGTATGTGGTACCAAATTACCAAGGGTTAGTTGCACACTTATATTCAGACTCTTGTCCATTTTAAGTATTTATAAGCCATCTGGTGGTGCTGGGGCATGTAGTGGTGAGGTTGGAGGGAGAAGAAAGGGAAGATGGTTAGGGACAAGGTTTAGAACCTCTTTGTGTATTGCATATCAAGGAAACTTTAAACTCCCTCCTAGCAAATGTATATTCAGAAACTTTCTACCCCATTTGGGTTTACATATCAGTATTTTACTATGTATATTGGAGACTGTAACATATGTGCTGTTTGTTTCTATAAAGAAAAAATTACCTGGAAATTCCATGCTGTTACAAGTGATTAGGTGTTTTTCAGATGACATCTGGTGGGCAAACCAGAGAGACAGTTGGAATAGTAACTCCAGGAAATGTAAATCTCTTCTTCCCTTAACAGTGTGACAGTGACCAGCTCTTAAGCCTCATCTACAGTAAAGAATTGTACCATTATCAGTAGTAGTTGTAACAGTGCAGTGCAGCCACACTAGTGATCCTGTTTTAGGTATACTTGGTGCTCAGCATCCATGCACAGCCTTCCTTTTGCTAGTGTTACAGGGCTTGTGGATTGTTGCCATAAATCCTGGCACGGCTCCTTGGAGAAAATGCTTATCATCTATGAATCTAGAATGTATATTTGCCCCTGTTCACATTTTTGTTATCCCAATGGATTCTTTGAATGGGTTTGTGCTGCCCATGGGGCCATAAGGGTTAGGCGTTATGCCCTGCTGTGACTTCACAATTGTAGATAGTAGGTCACCAGCCTGTCTGGATGCTTAGGCACTCTTGCAGTGAGTGCTGCCACCCCTTGGAGGTAAAGAGCTTGACTTCATTCATTAATCATAGAAGATTAGGGTTGAAAGAGACCTCAGGAGGTCATCTAGTCCAACCCCCTTCTCAAAGCAGGACCTACACTAACTAAATCATCCCAGCCAGGGCTTTGTCAAGCTGGGCCTTAAAAACCTCTAAGGATGGAGATTCCACCATCTCCCTAGGTAACCCATTCCAGCGCTTCACCACCCTCCTAGTGAAACAGTGTTTCTTAGGGTATGTCTATACTTACCCGCTGTTTCGGCGGCGAGCAATCGATCTTCTGGGATCGATTTATCGCGTCTTGTCTAGACGCGATAAATCAAACCGGGAAGTGCTCGCCGTCGACGCCGGTAATCCTACTCCGCGAACGGAGTAGGCGGAGTCGACGGGGGAGCCTGCGCGCCGCGTGTGGACCCCCGGTAAGTACCTTTTCATTCGAACTAAGATACTTCGACTTCAGCTACGTTATTCACGTAGCTGAAGTTGCGTATCTTAGTTCGAATTGGGGGGTTAGTGTAGACCAGCCCTTAATATCCAACCTAAACCTCCCCCACTGCAACTTGAGACAATTGCACCTTTGTGACGAACTAGGACTGTAGTTAAGGTTTCCCTGAGTACTGTGTGGGTGCTTCAGTTTCCCCTATGCGGTGCTTGAGTATCTAGGTGGTGGGACAACGGTGCATGATTGTTACAAAGCCCTAGAAGGCAGAGGCCTGGACACAGAGAATGGCTCTGTCTCCTGGCAACAGATGGCCCGGCCCCTTGCCTGGCAAAGGTGAGAGCTGAAGGTGTGAGAACAAAGGGATCAGGTGACCTCCTGGCCCGGGAAGGAGACAAAGGCGGAGGAGGGGCTGGAGAGTTTCAGTTTGAAGCTGGCCGGAGAAGAGGGAGAGAGGCAGACAGGGTCTGGCCTCCCTGCCCCGGTTGGAGCTGTGGGGCGAAATGCAGGGAGCCCCAGGCTGGGGTCTAAGCTCCCTGCCCCCCGGAAGGACCCGACTGAGGGGTCCTGGATGTACTGACAAGCTCTGGTTGGGCTGTGTTCCTGGCATCTCTAATAAACCTTCTGTTCTACTGACTGGCTGAGACTCCCAGTGAATCCAAGGGGAAGAGGGGTGCAGGGCCGGACTCCCCTATACTCCGTGACAACCTTGTTCTGTCATCTGCCACCACTGAGAACAGCCTCGCTCCATCCTCTTTGGAACCTCCCTTCAGGTAGTTGAAGGCTGCTATCAAATCCCCCCTCACTCTTCTCTTCTGCAAACTAAATAAGCCCACTTCCCTCCTCTTCTTTTTTTTTTTTTTTTAGTAACTTTGTTTATGTCTTTAATTTGGGTTGACTTTTCTAGTCCTTGTTTTGTAGCTACTCTAATAGCTTCACTCTTTGATCCAGAGATAAGAGTGGGTCTGGGCACTAGGTCCGTGAGGAAGGACACCCCTCTCAGTCCCCTTAAGCCAGCCCAGAGAGTTCCTTCATCTTCTCCTCTTCTGCCTAATGCACTGGGGCTGCCAGGGGTTGTATCCAAAGTCCTAGGCTAGCACCTTATCCACAACCATCCTTCCTCTTCACTGCTTGTGCACCACTGTAAACATTTTAATATGTGGACAGAAAATGTGTTACAGGCATTTGATGGGGGGTGGGTCAAAATGGTACAAGCGATGCCAAAAAGCTTTATTATGACAGGACATTGTAAAGCCAAATCCTGAAGTACTTACTTAGTTTTCCATAGGAGTTTGCCTCAGTAAGGACTGAGTAAATGAACCTCAGGATCTGGCCCACGCTGCAGAAATTTGAACTACTCTAAGGATGTCTATACTGAATTTCTTGTTTTTTAACTTCCTGCTCAGAAACGGTCCAAATGACAGTGTTAAAAATGCTGGCAGCTAAGGGAGCATTGTCTCCTCGTCTGCACTAGCACTCCCCCCATTGCTACCACTTCTGGAGCTGCATCAATGCTAGCACTAGTGTGTATGTTTTGTCACAAAACTGTAAAATACAAAGCCTCATAGAAGAGGATTAAAATTCCTTTTGTCTGTTTTCTAGACTGAATATAATGCATGTCAGAGCAGAGTGCATATCGTGAGTCACAGAAAACAAAGCAAGCCTGTTTTGATTAGACTCTGCCTACGTTACAATAGAAATCATGCTAGCAACAACTAAATATGGTTGTTGCTAGCATGGTTTCCATGACTATTCTAAACAAGGGCCTTTTCCAGTTACCCACATAATAAAAAAATGTTAATATTTGGGCCCCCAGCTAGGCAAACCTTTACCTCCCGATAAGAAGTCATTTTAAAACAGGGTTTTCAGTACTGGTTTCTGCTACTGTGGCTGTGCTGGGTGGTGTGTCTGGAGCACAGGTTGGTTAAAACTGCTTTTAAAAAAAAAAGTCTCTAGCCTAGATCATTACTTCATTTACAAACCTACTTTTTTATTAAAATTCTGTTCCAGTCACACTGGCCAGCACAACTATATTAGCAGAAGCCATTATTAACTTTCCTTGGACTGGTTTCAGTGTAGTAGCCGTGTTAGTCTGTGTCAGCAAAAAGAAAATAAGAAAGGAATACTTGTGGCACCTTAGAGAGTAACAAATTTATTTCAGCATAAGCTTTCGTAGACTACAGTCCGCTTCGTCTGATGCATAGAATGGAACATACAGTGGGACGATATTTATACATTCAGAGAAAAATGAAAAGGTGGAAGTAACCATATCAACTGTAAAAGGCTAATTAATTGAAAGGAACTGTTATCAGTAGGAAAGAAACTTTTGAAGTGATAATCAACATGGCCCATTACAGACAGTTGACTCAAAGGAGTTAAGGGTATTTAACTGGGGGAAATAGATTCAATTAACGTAATGACCGAGCCATTCCCAGTCAATATTCAAACCTAAGTTAATGGTATCTAGTTTGCATATTAATACAAGTTCAACAGCTTCTCATTGGAGTCTGTTTTTGAAGTTTTTCTGTTGCAAAATTGCCACCTTTAAGTCTGTCATTGAGTGATTAGAGAGGCTGAAGTGTTCACCTTGAACCAGATCCTGATGGCTGACTGAATTGCACACAGCACTGATTTGAAGGTGTGGGGGTGCAAACATGGTGTAAAGCTCACCTTTGGATTCCCCTAGTCCTGTAGCTGCTGTGTGCCCTGCCATATGTGAGAACAGTTTTAGACGTGATTTTCAGAGCACCCACATCTCCTGTTGACTTGACCTGGAGATACAAATACTCAATGCTTCTGGAAGTCAGGCACAAGGTACTTCAGGCTAGGCATCCAAAAACAGAAGCACCCAAAATCAGTAGCCACTTCTGAAAATTTTGGCCTAAATATCTTCTAACTGGCAAATCCCTTTCTTCCCCACAAATTGCCCACTGTTGAAGAATGTAAACTAACTGCAGTAACATCGTGTGTCATGAATGCAATGCCATGCACTATACATATAAAGTAAACAAAGGGGTAGCAAATAAGATATCACATTCTCAGCAAGTGCATATCTTTCCTTCGTTACCACTGAAGGCCAAATCAACAAATCAATGGGAGTTTGCCTGAGTAAGATTTAACTAAGAGCTAAATCCTGACATCCTTACTCTTTTCTATGTGTTTAGCTGGTTAGTACTGGTTATTTAGAAGCATTTACTGCAAACAAAATAAGTGACACAAATTAGAACTGGATCCCACTTCCAATGACTTATCAACCTTGTGATCCCCATTGGAACTAGATCAGTAGTTCTCAACCTGTTCATAGTGACCCCCAACAGGAGCACCAGCAGATGTCTCAACAACTATGGAGATGGGCTGCGATGCCAGAAATACCTATGAACCACTACATTTACCATGGCACATGCAACTAAGTGCAGTGAGAAATAGTAGAAAGGATTCTGGGGCATATGGAGAATATATTGTGAATTGCTGTATATGGCTTTGCCATTTGGAAATGGGTGAGAAATCATAGTATGATTGAGAGACCTCCAATAAATTTGCTTGCTGAAGCCTGATGTGTTCCATAGCTCAAGGCCTGAACTGCTCTCAATTGCTAACTCCACTAAAGGAAACCTCAGAATGGTGATAAACCAGCGGTGGATGAAGCAAAGCAAATACAAACAAGCACTACAGGGTATCATAGAATCACAGAATATCAGGTTGGAAGGGACCTCACGAGGTCATCTAGTCCAACCCCCTGCTCAAAGCAGGACCGATCATCACCTAAATCATCCCAGCCAGGATTTTGTCAAGCCTGATCTTAAAAACCTCTAAGGAAGATTCCACCACCTCCCTAGGTAACCCATTCCAGTGCTTCACCACCCTCCTAGTGAAAATGTTTTTCCTAATATCCAACCTAAACCTCCCCCACTGCAACTTGAGACCATTACTCCTTGTTCTGTCATCTGGTACCACTGAGAACAGCCTCGCTCCATCCTCTTTGAAACCCCTTTTCAGATAGTTGAAAGCATCTATCAAATCCCCCCTCATTCTTCTCTTCGGCAGATTAAATAATCCGTTCCCTCAGCCTCTCCTCATAAATCATGTGCTCCAGCCCACTAATAATTTTTGTTGCCCTCTGCTGGACTCTCTCCAATTTTTCCACATCTTTCTTGTAGTGTGGGGCCCAAAACTGGACACAGTACTCCAGATGAGGCCTCATGAATGCCAAATAGAGGGGAATGATCACGTCCCTCGATCTGCTGGCAATGCTCCTACTTATACAGCCCAAAATGCTGTTAGCTTTCTTGGCAACAAGGGCACACTGTTGACTCATATCCAGCTTCTCATCCACTGTAACCCCTAGGTCCTTTTCTGCAGAACTGCTGCCTAGCCACTCGGTCCCTAGTCTGTAGCAGTGCATTGGATTCTTCCGTCCTAACTGCAGGACTCTGCACTTGTCCTTGTTGAACCTCATCATATTTCTTTTGTCCCAATCCTCTAATTTGTCTAGGTCCCTCTGTATCCTATCCCTACCCTCCAGCGTATCTACCACTCCTCCCAGTTTAGTGTCATCTGCAAACTTGCTGAGGGTGCAATCCACGCCATCCTCCAGATCATTAATGAAGATACTGAACAAAACCGGCCCCAGGACTGACCCTTACCGGCCACCAACTAGACATGGAGCCATTGATCATTACCTGTGCATCTTGTCGCTCTGATATCAGAGTAGTGCAAGATACAGACAAAGAAAATTAGGAAACATTGTAATGGAAAGAATAAAGATATTTTTTCAGACCATTGCAGGTAGCGGTCTGTAAGAACAATCCTCAATTTACATGGATGATTATTTTCAGGTTTTTTAACATTTCCCGTTCCTTGCTAATTTCTATTCAGAAGCTGATACATAAAAATCACCAACACAAAGAAGTCAAATGTAATTGCAATCATAAAAAACAAAAAGGAAAAATACAGCAGGAAAATGCTCTTAAAAACATCTATTAGGCAATAAAATGTCTTCAGCATAGGCCATTTAGTTAGCATCTGTGAATGCTTTTGTGTTCTGCAGCTGGGAACAGCACCAGTTCCTGAAATCTCTTTAGCTAGCAAAGCCACAATTTGAACAGATTATTTCCAGTGTGCAGAAAAATTCAGTTGGCAGCTATTTAAAAGTTTAACTGGAATAAAGGACGTGAGCAAAAAAATAAGATCATGAGAGTTTCACAAAATTTACTGAGTACATTTAAAACTTTTTCTTCATCTTTGCAGCATAATAAAGGACATGCTCTGGTCTTCCTCGATCAATAAATCAATATGAAAAATTTTAAATCCAGAAATAAATAGAGCTTGAGCTAGTAAAAAACATCTCCCAGCTCCTTCAGTCATGAGGGAGAGAGAGAATATGTATCTATCAGCCACTTGCTCTGGGTCCTCCTCAAAAATCTGACAGGGCTTACCCTGATTAACCTCAGCCACAGAACTATCATGAGGGGTTGGTTGAGGTTATGGGGGAGAAGAAAGTAGTAGCATAACTTGCTGTTCTTACATTTCAGGGTTTTCTGCTTATAGGGACCTCATTGCAGATTACATGGCTTTTGTACAAGTTACAAAGGAGATCTTGTATATGATGGCTGCAACAGTGCAAGTCCAATAAACGACTTGAGAACCAAGTTTTCTAAAGTTTAAGGGGTAAAAAATTGAGGCTTCTTTGTATTTTCCATTGAATTTTGCCTGGTTTCATTCCTGGTTGGAGAAATGTATCTACCCTGGATTCTTTCAGAGACTTTCAGAGTAACGCTAGCAGCTTAAACCCTAATTGAAAGTCATCTGAGTACAGTCACCTGATCTGTCTCCTTCCTGATATTGTCTGATTTTTTTTCTTGTTTTAAGTTCCAGGACTATGAGGCATTCAAGGCCCAATCCTACAAGGGGATGAGAAGAGGGCTCTCAACACCTTGCAGGATTGGGAAGTCAGTGTCCAGGAGCATAGGCGCCGACTTCCAGTGGCGCCGGTGGGGGCTGACGCCCGGCGTCAGGGGCGGGGCCCCGCCCCGACGCCGGGCCCTGCCCCCAATGCCAGGCGACATGGCGGGGCCCCGCCCCCGACGCCGGGCCCCGCCCCCAATGCCGGGTGACGTTGCGGGGCCTCGCCCCCGACGCCACGTCGCCCAGCGTCGGGGGCGGAGCCCCGCAACGTCACCCGGTGCTGAGGTGAGCTTGCCGTGGGTCCCGGGACTGGCGGGGAGCTGGGTGCGGGCCCTGGGAATGGCGGGGAGCTGCCGGTGGGTGCTCTGCACCCACCAATTTTTCCCCGTGGGTGCTCCAGCCCCGGAGCACCCATGGAGTCGGCGCCTATGTCCAGGAGAAGGTTTCGTCCAAGAGAAGCTCTTTTAATCATTTGGAGAATCCTGTTTCACTGTCTTTATTTCGCCATTGAAATCTCCTACCTCTCAGGCTCGGTCACCTAGCTACTGTCCTCCCAGTCAAGAAGTATTGAAGTTTATCAATAAACTTCTATTCCTCGATGAGCTGGCGAGGATGTTGCTGTACCAAATAGTCTTTTATTACACTGTGCTATATTTTCCCAGCTGCTGGAGAAACACTAGAAAACTGGCCATTCTGGAGAAGTACTGAAACTACACAAGACAGACAGTCCAGTTAAGTCAAAGGGAGTCTTCCCACAGATTTCAATGGGCATTGGATCAGGCCTCTAGAGTAGTAATTGTAATGGAGTTGGCAGCAGGACTACAGTGGTTTGACATCCTTGGAGCAATGGCAATTCAAGCAGGTTGCCTCAACTAGCCCTACTTGAACCAGCCACTGGTTTGACATTCCAAATAACTGGTATCAGAAATGAAAACATACATAATGCAATCTCCATAGCCTTGTATTAAACACGTGCTGCAAAATATCCCTCCTTTGTATGATACAACACAATTATATGTGCCAGCAATGCCCTTCTGCCATGTACATTGGCCAAACTGGACAGTCTCTACGCAAAAGAATAAACGGACACAAATCTGACATCAGGCATCATAACATTCAAAAACCAGTAGGAGAACACTCTCTAATCACCCAGTGACAGACTTAAAGGTGGCAATTTTTGCAACAGAAAAGCTTCAAAAACAGACTCCAATGAGAAGCTGCTGAACTTGAATTAATATGCAAACTAGATACCATTAACTTAGGTCTGAACAGAGACTGAGAGTGGCTCGGTCATTACGTTAATTGTATCTATTTCCCCTAGTTTAGTGTCCTAGTTAAGTATCCTCAAACCTTTGTGTCAACTGTCCGAAATGGGCCATCTTGATTATCACTTCAAAAGTCCAGTCCCGCCCCACCCCCCGGCTGATAATAGTTCATCTCAATTAATTAGCCTCTTACAGTTGGTATGGTTACTTCCACCTTTTCATGTTTCTCTGAATGTATAAATATCCTCTTACTGTATGTTCCATTCTATGGATCCGAAGAAGTGGATTGTAGTCCATGAAAGCTTATGCTGAAATAAATTTGTTAGTCTCTAAGGTGCCACAAGTATTCCTTTTCTTTTTGCTGACACAGACTAACACGCCTGCTACTCTGAAACCTATCAGGAGAAATATAGGGCCTGAAGTGTATGGGTGTCCATTACCTACTGGGGTAAGTAGAGTAAGAGAGCATTCAATCAACAACAATGCCCTTAGTCAGCAAGGGGCCGTAGTGCTGAATGTCCATGGCCACATTGTGTACCTTTATTCCAAGTGTCTAAAAGCTCCACAGGGTTATTACTGATCTGGTGCAGCCAAGTTAATCGCAGATGACTGTATGGCCACTGCCAGTAGCCTTCAATCAATAGCAGTTGAATTACAGATGGAAAAATAGAACAGGTGCTGTAATCTGCAGAGAGATTCATACAAAGATACATTTTTCCTTCCACATCATGAGCACTAACAGCACAGCATATTCTGATTGCAACTCTGACTCAGATGGTTCAAATACCGTAGTTCAGTAGAACATTTCCCTATTGTTAATCATTGCAAAGGCAAAAAAACTGTACAAACAACTAAAATGTAATTGAACTACAAAATAGATTCATTCTTCTTTTTGAACTACAGCTGACCTGTGAAATATAGAAGCTGTGTCAACTGGAAAAATAGTATACGACATATATTTGTTTAAAAAACAAAATCGTTATTGTAAAACCCTTTCTGTACAAACCCCTTGGCTAAAATTAGCTATACAACATTAATTTAAAGGATTACATTTTCCAAATTTGTAAATCTAACACACGTTAATGTATTTTTTTGCCAGTACAGATCTGATCGCTGGTCCTTACTCATGGGATGGAAGTACCTGGTGGTTAACACCAGATAAATAATCGGCTCAATTAGATTACACTCACGCTGAAGCCCCGATTGGGTAAAAGCATCTAAAGGTGCAGGCAACCGGGTGATATAATTTGACTCTTCTTAAGCAGTCCCCTAAGCAGCCTGCGCTGTGCTTGTAACGGGTCAAAACGTGTCACACCTCAGACACCTGTCAGCGCCGGCGTCCTGTGAGCACGGCGCACGTTTGATGGCAGCCGCAGTCCCTGGCTGAGTAACTGGGGCTCGGGCAGAGAACCAGACGCACCAGGCGGGCAATGGATGGTTGGAAGGGCCGGCCTGCGCCACGGCTTCCGGCTGGCTCCACGTGAGACTCAGTCACTTGGCACGTGTCTGTCTCAGGTTATGGGTCGCTGACCCCGCGGTTCGGATGGGCGGAGCTTAGCCGCTCACGCCACCCCCGCTAGGAGCGCACCGCCCGCGCGCCAGAGTAAAACCCCGCCCCCGTGCGTGACCCCGCCCTTTGAAGCCCCGCCCCCAGGCCGTGTTCCTGAGACCCCGACGGACAGCGCGTAATCCCCCTCCCCGAAGAAAGGAGTCGCGCTGGCCTCCAAAATGGCAGCCGTGGCAACGGCGTCCGGGCAGCAGCAGGTAAAGGCCTGGCCAGCAGCGCCGTTCCCGCCGCGCGGCGATGAGAGCGGGCCCCGGGGCAATGACTCCGCTGCGGCTCATCCTTGTCAAGGGGATTCTGGGCTGTTCCGTCCTTCCCCCGGCGGGGAGGGAGGCCGGCCCCGCTAACGGGGGCGGCTCCGGCCGGGCCCTGTGTCTGTCAGAGAAAAGTTGCTGCGGCCCAGAGCGTGTCCCCACCCCGCCCTGGGGTCGCCCCGGGGTCCCGCGCGCCCACCGTAGCTGGGGCGCGTGCAGCCCGGAGGGTGAGGGGAGGCGCCGCGGTCACGGCAGTTACCGGACGTTCTGTGACGTCAGGGAGCTCCTCGTGCCTTCCCGGCCACTGCCCGGCTCGCGGCAGCCACATTGGCCACCCCCAGCCCTGCGCCCCGCGGCGCGGCCCCAGAGCAGCAGCCAGTGGCGAACGTTGTGAGGTGACTCAACAGACAATCCAGACTCCCAGGTTTTGTGCTGGAACCGGGGCTGTGCCAGAGCCCCTCCCCCTCTCAGTGCTGCACCCCACATCACTCCGCCAGCACTTCTGCGCCTTTCCATGGCGCTTTCCCTACAAAGTCCCTGGGCCAGTTGAGGGCCTCAAGAGGAGCTCTGTGGGGCACTCGAAAGCTCGTCGCTATTACCTCGCGCACCTTGTCTCTCTAATATCCTGGGACCCACATGGCTACAGCAACACTGCCTATAGCTAGTTCAATCTGCTCTGGAACATTTCTGCCATGTTACGTGATTGTCCCGTGCTTCATCACACTGCTATTACATGCCCCAGTGATAGGCTGTTTAGAAGTACCTAAGTCAGTGGCCCCCAGACTTTATTACTGCTGTCTTCCCCCCCCCCCCCCCCCCCCCCCCGCAAGCGGAGGCCAAGAGCAGAGCAGCAGCTTGGGTGGGGAGGGCAGACAGGAGTAAGGGGACTGCAGCTGGGTGCTGGGCTGGGGCCAGGAAAGGAGCCACAGCCAGGGCTGAGGCTGGGGGCAGGGCTGGGAGCAGAGTCAGGGGCAGGGAGTGGCCAAGGCGGGGGTGGGGAGGCTGGGAGCCAGGGCCGGAGCAGAAATGGGGCTGGATGGCCCTGCTACCCCGAATGTTCCTCAGTGCCCCCCTAGGGAGGCGGACCCCATAGTGACCTAAGTTGTATTCAGTGTTGGAGCAGTGTTAGTCCCAGGATATTGGAAAGACAAGGTGGCAATATCTTTTATTGGACCAACTTCTGTATTTGGCCCAATAGAAGATCTTACTTCATCCACCTCATCTCTAGAAGTACCTAAAATATTTGATTCAAGGCTAGTTCTTGGTTTCATCTTGCGTCCTGCAGGGTTTTTCCATTATGATGTCCTGTTTTGTTGGCTTCCAACTGGTATTCCTAATTCTGTATCTCCACTCCAGCATTTGGATAATATAGTGTAATTCACAGAATGTAGGATTCCCACAGGTGTCACATAGGTTTTTAACTTTACAGAGCCCAGAATCTCAGTGGTTGCTGAATGACTAAATGTGGCATGATGCATAAAAGTCAAGCTGGGTTCTTCTAGTGCATAATCACAGTAATAAGGGTACTGCTGACTAAACTATGCCGTCTGAGACTCCCAAACCATCTCATGGTCTTCCAAACTGAGCAAATTTGATGTGCAATCACGGAGGCATAATAAACACGATACTCCATGATGTCATTTTTTTATAGTTTCTGAAGAATGGCCTCTTTAAACATATCATGGACATGGCCAAACTACATTTTGAAGTGGTTAAAAAACAAAGCTGCAGTCTAACTAGACATAGAAATGCTTTGTTTAAAAATCCAGTTATGACATAGTTTGGCCCTGTACATGCTGGCTGGTCAATCCCTTTTATAATCCACTTTGATTACAGAGTGTAACTTTTTGCTTGAGCATGGATGCTTTAAATAAACATGGTTAGATAGTGGTAAGGAGCTGAATTTATTTTAACTTTGTCTTCAGCTTGTGATGATGCATTAGTGTTCCATGCAGATGTTTCATCTCAGCATGTAATGTTTGTTGTTGATATTTATTTTTATAGTACCAACAATTCATTAAGCACGTTACCGATCGATATAAGGATAGCATTCCTGCTCTAAGGCACACTCTAAATAGAGAAAATACTGGTGAAGGAAATGGGGGTGGGGGGGAGTGAAAGATTACAAGCAGAACAAAGCCAGTAAGCAGTCTGTTTAATACACATCTTATTTCCATTTTTTTCCTGTTTGGATTTGTCCAATAGGAAAAAAAGTGGCAACCCTTACAGACAGAAAGAGGGGCATTTCTACCAGTGTGATGCTAGCTCTGATGCTCCAATAAATACACTTTAGCTGGAGTAGTTAGATTAATTCAACTGTGCAGCAGAGGAGATATGTATTCTCTATATGACTTAATAAGCCCCCAGCCAAATAATCAGTTTTCTTTCAGTTGCAGTGGTCATGGCGGTTTGATTCTCCTCACCCTCCCATTGAGAAATCACTGACTTTTAAGGATGATTTTTCCTATAGAGAACTAATGCTTGTTAACCAGATACCCTGTGCTGACTTTAGGTAGGTTTAGTCTAAGGGGGGGGAAATGCTTATTCAATCACTGATCTTGGAATACTACTGAACCTGCCTATGTAAGAGCTAAGGGCCCTTATCTTTACAACCATTACTCAAATTTAGTATCACTTAGTCAAGTTGTCTATTAACTTAAATGGGATTACCCACATCAATGTTTTCAACATTCTTATTTATTAATATTGCAATAGCGCCTAGGAGCCCCAGTCATGGACCAAGACCCTATTGTGCTAGGTGTGTACAAACACAGAACAAAGATGGTCCCCTCCCCAACGAGTTTACAATCTACGTATAAAACAAGAGACAACAAGTGAAACAGATGGGAAGGGGGCACCAAGTAACAATGAGATAATGCTGGCCAGCATGATAAACAGTGGTCTTAGCACATCAGCAGCCTAACTGTTGTCAACCTTTTTGTAGGCTGTGAGTGAGGATTGCAAAACTGCACACTAAATTACTAGTAGCTATGATATCAAGAATGTCCAGCATTATAACAAAAATTTTAAGGGGCTGTTAAAGGGGGAAGCGGTAGGGTTTAAGCCAGTCCCCAATGATTGGAGAGATAAGACCAGGGAGAGCCCGGGTGGCGGGGGGAGAGGGAGTTATTCCACGTTTGTGTATTGTGAGATTCTTGCATTTTCCTCTAAAGCATCTGGTACTGGACACTGTCAGAGAGGATACTAGATGGAGCCTGGGTCTTATCCAGAGTAGCAGTTCCTATGATAGGCTTGTAACATTGTATTCCCAATTCACCACTGCATTACGCCAGCTTTATACTGGTGTAACTCCACTAAAATCAGTTGAGTTACACAACTGAACAGTTGAGTTCAGTGGTAAACCACATCCACAGCATGTGTTTGTCTTTTAGCTACCGTGTTACTGGTAATGAATAATTGTTTAAAAATACAAGACTAATTTCTCTTAATAGAGAATGCCTTCTTTTGTGTTCTGTACAGAGTGACAGCTGTTTCAGTGCTCCAGATTCCGGTCAACACTTTCAGTTTCAGAACTGGACGATTAAAGCTGATCAAGCTAAGAAAGCTGAATTCATAAGAACAGCAGAAAAACTAAAAAATCAGTAAGTTTAAGAATATCGCCATAAACACATTCTGCATGGCATTGCTGTGGGTGACAGGTTTTGAGGTGATTTAAGATTAGTAGTTGTGATTTATCAACAGGGGTTCCAGAACTGTGAGCCTACGTGTTACCTCTCTCAGCCTCAGCAAGTGAGAACTTTGCTGCTGCTAAGCTGTGTGTCAAGTTCCAGACACACCAGCTTGTCTATCTTTCCAGCAAACTCTTCAGGACTCTGTCTGTCCAAACTTTACATAGCAGGTAACAGTCAGTGAACTCCAGTTCCCAAGTTCCTCAGAGACATCTTTCTATAGTGCACAGCCTCTACTTATTGTAACTCACAGAAACGTATTAGCTTTGCTGCTCCTTTAAAGAGACAGTACACAACAGGTTATTAATTTAAATGGGGTTGGCAAACCCTTAATCCTATCACAGCACTGAGTTGGATTATAGTAAAAGTAAAGTAACTTTATTCACAATTCGGTTTAAGTGATACCAAATAAAAGGATAGATGTGGTTATAGACAAACAAAAGTAAGGTTTTAGTTTTAGAAGCATATTCTAACTTAACTAACTAGAGTCTTGGTTTAAGTAGATTTCTCAGCTATAGTAAGTTTCCAGAGACTTTCAAGCCCCTTTCAACCCTCCACTTTTCTCGGATGTACAAGAGCTCTAGCCTTTTGTATCTGCCCAGTAAAGGATACCAAAATGGCTCCCTGTCCTTGCTTATATCTTCCAAAGTTATCTTTGTTTTCAGAATCAGGAAGCCCTCCTCAGGGGCTCCAAAAGGCCTGCTGTGTCCACCAGGCAACTGATGCCATGTTAATTTTTGAAGTCTCTTCCCCACGTCAAGATAGTTAAGAGGATATCTCCTTGTGCCATACCAGGATACAGTCCAGCCTAATGATTAGCTGTGTCATCTCTGCCCTCTAACCTGTGGTGTCTTTTACAATGCTTTGCAGCTGTAGCCTTCAGCCTGGACTGCTCACAAACAGCCTCCAACGTGCAAGTCACTCCCAGTTATGTCTGTGTGTATGCTGCAGCCAGCTAGCCATACCTTGGCTCTTACCAGTTTTGGTTATACTGCTGGGTGGCCCCAAGACACTCCCAGTCTTAGATTTTCCCCCAGAACGTCCTCTACTGCCCACCCCTCTCCTGGACAATACCAGTGTATATGAAGTCCATTACTTCTTTAGTAGAAATAATATGCATGCAACTTGCCAGACACTTCAATTTAAACACACTGGATTAAACAATAAAATAGTTTATTAACTACAGAGAGATTTTAAGTGAGTACAAGTAACGGCATAAAAGTCAGAAATGGTTACAAGAAAAATAAAGATAAAACACAACTGCTGCCTAACATAACAAACTATGTTAAAGTCAAAGCAAAGTTTCCTCACCACATGCTTTTAGCAAGTCTTACTGACCAAACTTCTTAGGTCAGGACCGCTTCTCCCAAAATCCAACGAATGCTTCAGGTGCCATGAATGCGATGGGGGGCAGCGGGATCTCGGGGTGTTTCTCTCTCCTTTTTATAGTTTCAGTACTCCTCTTGAAAAACATTTCCAGCTAAGATTCAGGAGGCGAGTCTATGAACTTCCTTTATCTCACCTTCCTGCTTGATGACTGTTTACTACATAAATGCAAATTAAGCGGAGCATACATTCCTTTGTTTGAGACAAATCTGTTTGCCTACCTCAGTTAGGAACATGTTAATAAAAAATAAAAAGTTAATAAAACCGTACAGTGGAATCTTATACAGTAGAACCTCAGAGTTACGAACACCAGCGTTACGAACTAGCCGGTCAACCACACACCTCATTTGGAACTGTAAGTATGCAGCCAGGTAGCAGCAGAGACAAAAGAAAAATGCAAATACAGTGTAGTACTGCATTAAACATAAACTACTAAAAAAATAAAGGGAAAGAAAAAAAAACTGACAAGGTAAAAAACTGTTTCTGTGCTTGTTTTATTTAAATTAAGATTGTTGAAAGCAGCATTTTTCTTCTGCATAGTAAAGTTTCAAAGCTGTATTAAGTCAATGTTCAGTTGTAAACTTTTGAAAGAATAACCATAATGTTTTGTTCAGAGTTACGATTCCATTTCATAGTTACGAACAACTTCCATTCCCGATGTGTTTGTAACTTTGAGGTTCTACTGTAACTTCACGTACAATGTTGCCACACATATTTTACCAGGATAGTAATGACCAGAAAATTGAGTTTTCAAATGATACCTCACAAGGCATACTTTGAGCAATGATTATTACAGTAGTGTAGGGTGTGGACACAGAGGTACGTTCTGTCATACTCCTCCATTTGCTAGTTTATTGACTTTGCCTTTTATGTAAATGTACTTGCGTTGTCTCTCCTTGCTCAGTTTATACTGGAGACACTTTCAAGCAGGTGGGACCACATTCCTTTGTCTAGGGTGGCTTCAGCCTTACTTGCCAAACACATTTAAAAACATATTTCCAGCACATAGAATCATAGAATAGTAGGACTGGAAGGGACCTCAAGAGGTCTTGTAGTCCAGTTCTCTGCACTCAAGGCTGGACTAAGTATTATCTAGATCATCCCTGACAGGTGTTTCTCTAACTTGCTCTGTGGAATCTCCATCATTGGAAATTTTTAAACCTCCCTAGTCAATTTATTCCAGTGTTTAACTACCCTGACTGGAACTTTTTCCTAATGTCCAGCGTAAACCGCCCTTGCTGCAATTTAAGCCCATTGCTTCTTGTCCTATCCTCAGAGGTTAAAGAGAACAATTTATCTCCCTCTTCCTTGTAACAACCTTTTATGTACTTAAAAATGGTTATGTCCCCCCTCATCCTTCTCCAAACTAAACAAACCCCATTTTTTTCAATCTTCACTCATAGGTCATTTTTTCTAGATCTTTACTCATTTTTGTTGCGCTACTCTGAACTTTCTCCAGTTTGTCCACATCTTTCCTGAAATGTGGCACCCAGAACTGGACACAATACTTTAGTTGAGATCTAATCAGCGCAGAGTAGAGCGGAAGAATGACTGCTTGTGTCTTGCTTACAACACTCCTGCTAATACATCCCAGAACAATGTTTGCTTTTTTTTTTTTTTTTGCAAGAGTGTTACATTGTTGACTCATATTTAGCTGGTGATCCACTATGATCCCTTTCTGCAGTACTCCTTTCTAGGCAGTCATTTCCCATTTTGTATGTGTGCAACGGATTGTTCCTTCCTAAGTGGAATACAGTAGAACCTCAGAGTTATGAACACCAGAGTTATGAACCGACCAGTCAACCACACACATCATTTGGAACTGGAAGTACACAATTAGGCAGCAGCAGAGATTTGGGGGAGGGGGAAGCAAATACGGTAGAGTACTGTATTAAATGTAAACTTCTAAAGGGAAAGTAGCATTTTTCTTCTACATAGTAAAGTTTCAAAGCTGTATTAAGTCAATGTTCAACTGTAAACTTTTGAAAGAACAACCATGTTTTGTTCAGAGTTAAAAACATTTCAGAGTTTAAAAACAACCTCCATTTCCAAGATGTTCATAACTCTGAGGGTCCACTGTACTTTACATTTGTCCTTATTGAATTTCATCCTATTTACTTTGGACCATTTCTCCAGTTTGTCCATTTTGAATTTTAATGCTATACTCCAAATCACTTGCAACCCCTCCCAGCTTGGCATCGTTCGCTAACTTTATCAGTGTACTCTCTATGCCATTATCTACGTCATTGAGGAAGATATTGAACAGAACCGGACCCAGAATTGATCCCTGCAGAAGCCCACTCAATATGCCCTTCCAGCTTGACTATGAACCACTGATGATTACTCTCTGGGAACGGTTTTTCAACCAGTTCTGGACCCACCTTATAGTAGCTCCATCTAGGTTGTATTTCCCTAGTTTGTTTATGAGAAGGTCATGTGAGACAGACTAAAGTCAAGATATAACACATCTACCGCTTCCCCTTTATCCATAAGGCTTGTTATCCTGTCAAAGAAAGCTATTAGGTTGGTTTGACACGATTTGTTCTTGATAAATTCATGCTGACTGTTACTTACCACTTTATTATTTTCTAGGTGTTTTCAAATTGATTGCTTAATTATTTGCTGCATTATCTTTCCAGGTACAGAATTTAAGCTGACCGGTCTGTAATTCCCCGAGTTGTCCTTATTTCCCTTTTTATAGATAGGCACTATATTTGCCCTTTTCCAGTCTTCTGGAATCTCACCCATCTTCCATGACTTTTCAAAGATAATCGCTAATGGCTCAGATATTTTCTCAGTCCGCTCCTTGAGTACTCTAGGATGTATTTCATCAGGCCCTGGTGACTAGAAAACATCTAATTTGTCTAAGTAATTTTTAACTTGTTCTTTCCCTATTTTAGCCTCTGATCCTACTTCATTTTCACTGTCATTCATTAAGTTAATGTCCAATTGCTACTAAACTTTTTGGTGAAAATTGAAACAAAAAAGACATTTAGAACTTCTGCCATTTCCACATTTTCTGGTATTGTTTTCCCCTCCTCATTGAGTAACAGTTCGAACCCTGTGTTTGGCTTCCTCTTGCTTCTACTGTATTTGTAGAATGTTTTCTTGCTACCCATATTTATAATTTTTCATATACTACTGTACATATACCATGCAATAATATTAATGACCATCATGTTACCAGTTTGCGTATGATACCTTACTTAACACTTTTTAAATACAGATTATGACAGCAGTAAATTGGAATTCAATGAGAATCAGCTGGTCACAGCAGCTGAGGCTCATTGCTAGATACCAGGGAGCCCCTTGTCCTCTGGGCTTGGGATGCTCTTCGGGTCAGAGTAGTCCAAAACAATAAGGGGATGCTGTTATTGTTGGAACTCTAAAAGTTGAACTACCTTAACAGAAGCTATATTAAGAAGGTTTAATACTTAGAAATGCTTGTTGATAAATGAGGCTACTAAACAGACATAAAAACCTTAATGAACTATGAGAGAGTTGCCCATTGTTCAAATCCACCAAGGGCCAAATTCTGATAATCTTAATTACAATGAGTAATCCATTACTCCCCAAGTAGTTCCACTGAAATCAAGGTTCTAAGGTGCTACCCACTATGAGTAAGGGTTTCAGACTCTGGCTGTAAGTACATTTTGTTACACCACTAACCACAGTAAAGAAACAAAAATTACTTATGGATCTGTGTATTTAAAAAAAAAAAAAAGCTAATATCAAAGTTAGCAATTTAGAGCCCCTTGAATATCTCTAAAACATCTGATATCCACATTCCAATCACACAGTTGTTGTGGACGCATTGAGAGCACATTACTTTGGAGCAAATCTGTCCATCTACATTACAGCTCCACCTATATATGGAACTACATTAGTGCAGCTCATCCTCCCTGCTCTCTTCCACCATGCTGTGCTCAGCCTTTCAGTGATAGCTCTTTGTAAGGGTTGCTGGCACTACACTATGCATCTAGATCAGTTTTCATACATTTTTATAGTGCGAACCACAGTCTTAGTCAACAAGATAATTTCTTTATTATCTCTGCCCTCATTCACGATTACTTGGAAGACCTCCCCTACCGTTCATGATCAGATAACAACCTTGAGGCACCTATATCAATTTGTCACATAGACAAGTAATAATAATAGGGAGGAATTTAATGTATTTTTAGCTTCCTTTAATGTGATCCAGCAGGAGGACAGTGAAAAGAACTGTCATTGTGAAACCAGGCAGCTGACTGTGAAAGTATTCCAAGGACTTTATTTGTCTACAGAATTTGGAAACTGCTATCCTAGATGACAACCATGTTAATTTGTTTTTAATCTAGTCTCCTGCATACCAGAATTCATGCCCCAAAATGTATTTCAGTTTACTCCCGTGTTCTTTCTTGGTTTAATCCAGTCATTTCCTTAGAGAACATCCATTCTCTCCTTTTCAGTTGGCCCAAGAGCAGTATAAATGTTTTTTTAGCAGGTTTCAGCTTTGCTGGGGAAACATCAGGAAACTAAATAGGATGCTGAACACAAATAATATTGTTATTGTTTTTAAATGAAATATTAAACACTAAACATAAAATATAAATGGAACCCTGCCGGAGTAGATTCCTTTGGCTCTTTTATTTACAGAAATACAAAAACAAAGTTAGAAAATAACACTACAACTTAAAGATACCAACTGAAAAAAATAAAAACCTTGAAATAAACATATATTACTGTAGCCACTTACACTAATTAATCTGGCCTGGGATTTGCAGCATTGTCTGGGAGCAGTTTTAGCAACAGCTTCAAGGCAGTAGACTTCCCCACGTCTAACTAAACCTTAAATCCAAGCTTGCTATTTGCTTATGCTCAACCAACCACTGGTTTCCTTCCCTTCCATCCCCCCCAGAGGACTGGTAATAACCCTTGATGTAGGTCTAATTATTGTATTTGTGCAATCCCCATCACCGTGGTAGCTCAGCGCCTTACAAACTTTAATATATTTATCCTCACAACACTCAAGTATGGTAGGGAAATACTGGTATCCCCATTTTACAAACTGGGAACTGAGGAATAGAGAAGCTAAATGATTTGCCAGGGTCACACAGGGAGTCCGTGGTACAGCAGGAAATTGAACCCAGGTCTCCCAGTTCTTCGGCTAGTGCCCTAACCACTGGATCATCATGGGAGGGAATGTTAGAGAGGAGAGGGGGAAACTGGTTGGGCTCTACATATGTAATGAGTTTCATCTGGTTCTCAAAATGCTTAGCCAAACCCCTATGAGGTAGATAATGGATAAGTAAGGACCACTTCATCTACTAATGAATTGTGGCCACTTTTGAGGAAGAAAGTGGCATCTAACAGTACATTGTCTATAAGGCTCATCTGATGCAGAATCTTGAGTGTAAAGAAGGTAGTTATAAATTGAGGGAGAAAGTGAGACAGTTCTAAGGATGTGAAGGACCCCAAGGCCACTAGATATAAAATCACCATTTAGCATGATCTGTTGAAGCGAAGAGCAGAGTTATACAGGAACTCCTCACTTAACGTTGTAGTTATGTTCCTGAAAAATGCGACTTTAAGCTAAACGATGTTAAGTGAATCCAATTTCCCCATAAGAATTAATGTAAATGGGGGGATTAGGTTCCAGGGAAATTTTTTTCACCAGACAAAAGACTATATATTATACACACACAGTATAAGTTTTAAACAAACAATTTAATACTGGTATACAGCGATTATTGTGAAGCTTGGTTGAGGTGGTGAAGTCAGAGGGTGGGATATTTCCCAAGGAATGCCTTACTGCTAAATGATGAACTAGCAATTGGCTGAGCCCTCACGGATTAACTCTCACACTCTACAAGGCAGCAGGAAAGGAGGGAGGGCGGACACAGAGAGAGAGAGAGAGAGAGAGTGTGTGTGAGTGTGAGAGAGAGAGAGATTATGCGCATTTCCTCTTTAAGTACACTGCCTTGTTAATTAGATCAGCAAGGTGAGACCAGGAAGCTCCCTCCGGGACTGTCGTGTGTCCCCCCCCAGCTCTATGGAAGATGGGGTAAGCAGGGGGAGGGGACACCCTGACAGCCCCCCGCTTCTCCCCCTTCCCCTTACTCTCCCCCCCCTCCACCTGCACAGCAAGCAGGAGGCTCAGGGAGCAGCTCCAAGGCAGAGGGCAGGAGCAGCACATGGCAGTGGGGGAGGGACAGCTGAACTGCCAGCAATTGATAGCCTGCTGGGCAGCTGCTGCACAAGGAACTTAGGGGAACGGGGAGCTGATGGGGGGCTGCCGCTTCACCCTGGTTCCAGGCCCCCACCAGCTAGCTGCAACGGGCTGCTCTTCCTGCAAACAGTGGACAAAGCAGGCGGCTGCCAAATGACGTTAGACGGGAGCATTGCACAACTTTAAACGAGCATGTTCCCTAATTGATCAGCAACATAACAACGAAACAATGTTAACTGGGATGAGTTTAAGTGAGGCGTTCCTGTATATCAGTCTGCCTTTGCTGAGTACCAGATTTCTAATTACTTCTATCAAACTTACTGTGTGGCCTGCACTAAGCATAAATCTTGCAAAGGATGTTTCTGATTTTTTAAATTTATTGACATTTACCAATTTTTACTGATAAAAATCTAATCCTTCCAGGTCTTTCGAATCTAATCCTTCCAAGTGATAACACACTAGTTACATGATAAATTAAAAGCAGCTATTCTGATTAATATTCCCTGTATTAAAGCCCAGATTTTAAATTCTGTAACGATGCACTTGTCCGCAGTGCTTAATGAAACTAACTTATTCAATCAAAAATAATGACCACTAGTTAGAGTTAGTCCAAGTAATTTCTAAGTGGTAATGACTGTGCATTTATATTTTAAATTAATTTTCAAGTGATTTTAAAATGTGATTTCAAAGCCAAGCAACCTTTTTCCCCCCCAGACTTGTGAATATAGAAAAAGACAAAAATGGCCATCTCTACAGCAAGAAGAGTGATTTCAGGGTGGAATACAGCACACTGGAAGAACTGGAACATAAAATGACTAACAACAGGAAAGCTGAAAGTAGGATATTTGTTCCTTTCTTTGTCCACACTCTCTCACTTAGCTGGTGTATTAGCTCATAGAACAAAGCAAATTCTGATACTGGCCCGTGAAAGTATTTTTGCTACTGTATATGTACTGTTTATAAGAGAGAGTGCACTTTAAAAAGAACAGTATTGTGGAAGAATTAAAAAGTATAAACCTAAACATAACAAGATTTAATGTAGCTTAGTTAATGTACAATAAACTTCTGACAGCACCACAAAGTAATCAAGGATTCTCAGTGTCTCCCACACTGATCGCTTAAAAAGAAGTAGATCTTTGAATATTTCAGTGTCTGGATTTGCAAAAGCTTGAAGCATGGGAGGTGGATCCTAGAGAATCCAGGCACTGAAATGTCCAGTTATGTATTTCAAGGCTGGTAAGGATAGATGACAGCATGAGAAGGTATGTTGGTTGCAGTGTGGTTGCAACAACTGCAGAAGTTGGTTCACACTTTGAATGCTCCTGAAATAGAGGGTATTACACTCAATATTCAGAAAAAACCTGATGTGACGTTCAGGGAAGGTGACACAATCACTGGACGTAGGCATTTTCAAAAAGTCCCAAAACACAAAATCTTTAAATTATTTTTTGCACTCCCAATGATGTGCTAGGTGTCTCACAAAATAAGTAGACACATTACATATTCTGAAGAGCATACAAACTAACATGACCTAATATGTTAGGGTCTAACTAAACACACAAAGCAGGGAAAGGAAGGGCAAAGATAGCAATAAGATCATATTACTCAGTAAAGTTAGTACACATGTTTATGGTGCTGTTTTGTTTGTTAAGGATAGCTATCCTCCCCTCCACATTTTATAGCTCTTATGACAGAAGTGAGTAGGAGGGATTTGAATGGGGCAAGGGAAGTGGCTATTCAAACAGTCAGAACTGGTGTTCCCAGCACAAGGGGCTGCATGAAAGAATGGATGGAGCAGCTTCTATGAGAAGATGGTGAAGGGGGTATCAATACTTGCATTTTTGCTAGCATCATTGTTGGAATGGGAGGGTGCGTCAGAGAAGACGTGAAAGGTGACCAGACCAGAGATGTCGGGGCTGCATGACTTAGAGGTTTGTGGATAAGGGCAAGAAATTTCAATTTGATGTACAATTAAACTTTCAACATGACTAATTAACTTATTTTTCTTCCACAGAAGCTAAAATTCAGCAACAACTAGCAAAAATACACAATAATGTTAAGAGACTTCAGCGACAATTGAAAGATGTGAAGCCTACACCGGAATGTAAGTCTTGTTGATGGAGTTTGAAATACTTGCCTTTTCTAGACAAAAGTTTAATTTTCTTGGATAATTGTGTTGCAGGGAAGGTCTCTGCTTGTGCCATCAGTGCAGGCTCTGGATGTCCTTTCTCCAGTCTTCCTGTCCTTCTGTGAATCTGAGACAGGAGGGGATTGTCAGGAAAGGTTGGAGGCTCCCTAAGATCATCTTTAGAGTGGAACACCTTATTTTCTGTTGGCACTGGCCTGGGACCCTGCAGCCTATTGGGGATGGGGTACCTTCTGTGCTGAAGTCCATGTCCTTCTGCTTGAATTTGTACTGTAATGCTAAGTGAAATGAGTATATTTTTGGGACTTAGATACAGTCATGTGCCTCTCTTCCATCTGATGGCTGAGGACATTGAGCAAGGGCCATAGGGCCCTTACATTTTCAGGCTATCTGTACCGATATAAACTGGAATATTTTGTTGATAATGAATAAAGAACACTTGGGGCACTGGTCATCAGAGAGCTATGCATTTGTATCTTACTAGTTCAAATGTAGCCCAAGTTAGAGACCAAGTTCTGTCACCAGCTCAAGGTTATGTGGTGCTTACATTCATTATGTTGTTGATCTAACTTAATTTCTATCTGCAAATATCCACATCTACCTTGGCTTCGTTGCTAAACTGTCAACAAGAATGCCAAGGATTGAAAAAACATGAAGCTGAATGAAGGCCTTGTCTGATGAGAAATTGTACCAATTTAACTGACTGGGTTTTAAAAACAAAGCTAGTTAAATCAGTGAACTCCCTTGTGTCCACTGGGGATTGCACCATTTTTAACTAACCACTTTTTAATTGTTTTACTATAGTTAAGAACATAAGAACAGCCATACTGTTCTTATGTTCAGGGTCAGATCAATGGTCTATCATATAGTCCAGTATTCTGTCTTCTTTCAGTGGCCAATGCCAGGTGCTTCAGAGGGAATGAACAGAACAGGTAATCATTGAGTGATCTATCCTCTGTCGCCCATTCCCAGCTTCTGGCAAACAAAGGCTAGGGACACTTCAGAGCATGGTTTTGTATCCCTGCCCATCCTGGCTAATAGCCATTGATGGATCTATCCTCTATGAACTTATTATATTCTTGACCTTCACAACATCCTCTGGCAAAGAGTTCCACAGGTTGACTGTGCGTTGTGTGAAGAAATACTGTCTTATAACTTTCTTATTAGACAAAGCCTAAGACTCTCACTCCTAGAGACGCTCTCTCCAAATCAAGACTGAGGCACATTGGCAAGGTAACATGAGAAAACTGGTTCTTATGTTGGGAATCATTTCAAGATAATCCAGAATGGGCCCCTCTTACTCTGAAATAAGTGTGTCCACACAAGGGTTTCCACTGGGTTAACTAAATCAGTTACTCCTGAGGGAATTATGTGCCTAAAAATTATGCGCACAATATTTTAAAATACTGCAAATTTTATTTGTCAATAAATAAATGTGGCTCCAGCATGGCAGTGGGGAGCACAGGCCATTGGCTGCATTGAGGTGGGAGGTCACCCTGAAGCCCCCACATCCCCCAGTACAGGGACTCGGCAGTGAGGCTGCACCTGACCCTGACAGTGCCAGGGCTGGGCCTGCCCCAGAAACACCCTGGGGCCCTGCCCTTCTGTGCCATGCACACCAGGTGTGGGTAGGCAGGCTCAGCCCAGCAGGATCCAAGTGTGGCGGGATCCAGGCGGGATGTGAGAGGTTTCTGTGTGGGGCAGTCTGGGTGTGGGCAGCTCAGTGGGAGGTCTGGATGCACAGGGCCTCGTAGTGGGGGTTCCGGATGCAGGGGCAGTGGGACTCTTCAGGGGATCCATTGGGCTTAGTGGAAGGGTCTGGGTCTGCCGATTCAGGGGTCTAGGTGCTGCTGGTTGGGGCTCAGTGGGATGGGGCTCTGGGTGTGGGGGGCTTGTCGGAGGGGTCCAGGTGTAGGGGGTAGGGCATGTCAGGGTGAGGGTTCAATGGGCCTGCTTAATGGGGGAGCCCCAGCTGCTGCCGAGGGGATGCTGCATGCCAGGATCCCGCTTCCCCCCCAATATTCCCCTATCCCCTTTTCTTCTCCATCCCCCTCCCCTCACTCCCACATTCCCCTCCCCCTGCCCTATTCCACCTCCCTTCCTTCCCCACTGCCTCCTCCACTCACCCCCCTTACCCAGCCCCATTGTGGGAACTAACTGATCCACAGAAAATAGGTAGGTTCCCAGAACACAACTGGTACTAGGACCCAGAGGCTGGGTTTAGCTGCAGAGTCAGTGCAGCCTCGGAGCTGGGCAGCTCTGTGTTTGCAGAAATGAGGAGGGAGGGGGGCAGTGGCACGTAACCCCATGTGCCACCCCATGCCTCACTTCTGTTTGGGAGGCAATCCCCCCCCCCCCCCCAAAAAAAAAAAGCTGCACACATGGGAAGCATGCCGGCAGACCTGTATACCTGCTAGGAGTCCCACTGACTTCACCTGATACTGACATATCTCCACTCTTCAAGACTCCATGAGTTTGTAAGGGCCCATCCTTGCACATTCAGTTGCAGGATTGGAAACTAAGGCTCTCAGTCACATTCTTTTCACCAGCATTAAGTTTCCTGGTAGAGAAGGATGAAGAGGAATAAAAGCATATCTACTCAGAATAGAATACTCTAACAATACAAATAAAGACTTCCCTTGTATCATCAGTTTGTTTGGTTTGGTTTGTTTGGTTTGTTTGGTTTGTTTTTGTTTGTTCGTTCATTATTGTAGCAGAGTTTCATTTCAGGAAATCCGATTTTACCTATATCCATATTTGTCACTAATCTAGTAAAAGCTTATTTTGCCCATTGGGTGTGTGTATGAAGTAGAGGCTGTATGGGATGTATATGTTTTAAGTAGAAACTGCCTGCTTTGCTATATAGCTTTATTCTTCATGTTAGTTTATTAAGAAATGTCACATTTTCTTGTGTCTAGCACAGTGGTTGGCAACCTATGGCCCGGAGCCACATGCGGCTCTTTGGCTGCCCCATTGCAGGCAGCCATTTCTTGAGGGGGTGCGAGGTGCAGACTCTGGCCGGGACGCACTTACCACGGGCAGCTCACAGTCCAGTGGCGCAGCAGGGCTCTGGCCTCACGCCGCTCCCAGAAACGGCTGGCTGCTGGCACGTCTCTGCACGCCCCCCGTGGGGAGGGAGGCAGTGGGTCTCCATGCGCTGCCCGCGTCCGCAAGCTCTTCTTCTTTGAAAGGTTGCTGACCCCTGATCTAGCATATAAAAGCTATATTCAGCTATAGGGAAAGTGATATTTACTCCTCTTTCTGGTTTTTGTAGTTGTTGAAAAGCTCAGGGAAATGATGGAAGAAGCTGAAAATGCAATAAATGGTTTTAAAGAAGAACAGCGACTAATGTATGTTTTTACATGCTTTTATAGTCTTGAGATAACTGAAATCAGTTGCACAAAACCAAAATAAAACTTAACTTAAATGTATGGTATAAATCACTCTTCCTTTTTTCCATCCTGTTTGTTTATTTCCTTTTTCTGTAATTAATCATTTAAGTAAACATATTCAAAGCAAACTTTTAAGACTACATTACCTATAGTAGCATCATGCAATAACCATATGATTATGTATCAGAGGGGTAGCCGTGTTAGTCTGGATCTGTAGAAGCGACAAAGGGTGCATGTTTTGCATCCGAAGAAGTGGGTATTCACCCATGAAAGCTTATGCTTCAATACCTCTGTTAGTCTATAAGGTGCCACAGGACCCTTTGTCGCTTCATATGATTATGGTAAAGGTATTTCAATAGTGGGGGTCTGGATTAGATGAAACTGATTTTTAAAGATACATTTTTTGTCTTTTCTCTTTCCCTGCCCTCCCAATTATATCAATATAGGAAAGGATTATGGTTGCTTTCGCGCCCTAACTGTGCATTTCCATCTAGTTCTCTTTTAAGAGTAACCTTAACTCTGACTTTCCTAGGTTTATAATGCTTAGTTTGGGGATAATGACAGAATTCCTGCACTGTAGAACCTCAGAGTTATGAACCAGAGTTGTGAACTGACCAGTCAACCATACACCTCATTTGGAACTGGAAGTACACAATCAGGTAGCAGCAGAGACATCCTTTTCCCCCTCCCCAAAAAAGCAAATACATCACAGTACTGTATTAAATGTAAACTACTAAAAAAAGGGGGAAAGTAACATTTTTCTTCTGCATACTAAAGTTTCAAAGCTGTAGTAAATCAATGTTCAGTTGTAAACTTTTGAAAGAACAACCATAATGTTTCGTTCACCATTACAAACAACCTCCATTCCCGAGGTGTTTGTAATTCTGAGGTTCTACTATAATTTATTTTACTCTAAATTAGTGATACTTAATCTCAATTTTAGCCCCATTTTAACATAGTTTTTGTCTGGGAATTGAATAATCACAAAATCTATTTCAAGTGAACTTATGGGTATTGTCTGATCTTTTATTTAAAAGTAAATGTTTGTTTTTTTTGTTTTTTTTTACTTAGATATGAAGAGCTTATGAAGGAGGAGAAGACTGCTACTAATGAACTCAGTGCCTTACAGAAAAAAATTGACACATGGGCACTGGGTAGTTCAGCAATAGAAAGAGTTTTCAAGTTGCCATCAGGTAAGGTTCCAGTAGACAAAACACCACAAAATCATCTACCTGAAGAAGTAATAGAATTTGAAAGGTTCCTTCAGCAAACAGGAGGACGACAAGGAGGCTGGGATGATTATGATCATCAACACTTTTTGAAAGTATGGACAAAACATAAAGGAAAGCCATCCTATATAGACGAAGCCCTTGAGTATCTCTCTGGAAGAACAAAAGAGGATATTCAACAGCATGAGACCTGGTATCAAGAATTTCTGATTTTAGAGGAAAGAAAAAAAGAGGTAAGAGAATTTTAAGATTCAAAGTATGTTTGTATTTTAAATAAGTGTATTTCTTAAAAGCCTCACACGCTTTTCACCCTCTTCCATCCACCTCCAGCTGTGATGGCAGACATAGCTTTTTTCCTACATAGTTCTCTTTATAATTTTCACTCTGCTGGTGTTGTTCTAAGGAATGATCAGCAGATGATGCTCTAAGCACATGTTGGAATGCCCGTGTGCAGTAGCTGAGCATATTACAATTAATCATGTTTATTGTAGGCGTATCTAAGAACCAACCACAAGAATTGGGCCCCATTGTGCTAGGGCTGGTCTACACTACCCCCCAAGTTCGAAGTAAGATACGCAACTTCAGCTACGTGAATAACGTAGCTGAAGTCGAAGTATCTTATTTCGAACTTAAAAGTACTTACCGCTGGTCCACACGGCGGCGCGCAGGCTCCCCCGTCGACTCCGCCTGCTCCGTTCGCGGAGCAGAATTACCGGCGTCGATGGGGAGCACTTCCTGGTTCGATTTATCGCGTCTAGACAAGACGCGATAAATCGAACCCAGAAGATCGATTGGTCGCCTCCGACGCAGCGGGTAAGTGTAGACCTACCCCTAGACACTGTACAGAGTAGTAGGCAGTCTTAGCCCCAAAGAGCTTTCAGTCTAAATAGACAAGACAGATATGGCGAGGAGGGGGGGAGAGAAGGACTAGAACAGTTGCAACACAATTTGGCTCCACTGGTTCTGAAAATAGAAATTTGGAGGAGAGTCCTGGACCTGGATCTCCTTCATGGTAATAGATAAGTTGGCATAAATATAGATTTATTTAAGCAAAAAGTTTGGTTTTACTTTTTATATTTTATAAAAAATACAAGAATTGAAAAATGTTTGCACAGTGAAAAACATCTGATTCTACTTAACTAAGGAGCCTAATAATCATTCTGCAGCAATGTGAATGCCATAAAACTTTATATATTCAAATTATTATAGATATTAAACTTCAAGCACTGTGAGATAGGTAGATAAATAGTTGTTTCCATTTTACATGTGAGGAAACTAAGAGAAAGTAAGCTAAGGTAAAAAGGCATCTAAGTCAGAGATGGAATTACTACTCTGGAGTTCCTACCGCCTAGTCTTCTTAGATCGCACCTTTCTGTCCACTGATTCTCTCCTTTGGAAATAATCATCTTGGAAGAGTAAGATTTTATAAGAAGTACAAGAATTTTTTTCTTACTGTTCTTGTGCAGTCTATTGAAAAGTGGAAAATTAAGAAGCAACAAGAAAAACAAGAAATCTTAAAGCAGAAGCAGAAGTCAGAGGAAATGCTCAAGACAGAAAATCTTCAACACATATCAGCTCAGAAGCAAAAAACAGAGGAGGAAAGGAAAAAGCAACAAGTAGCAGTTGAAGCATGGAAAAGACATAAAGAAATAAAATTTGCAATGAAACAAGCATCTCGACTGAAAGAGGAAGAAGAGAGAGAGAAAAAGCAGCAGAAGGAACGCCAGCGCCAGTTCCAACTGAAGCTACTGTTAGAAAAGTACACTCGACAGAAGGAGGAACAGGAGGCGCTCCAAAGACTTGAAAAGGAGAAGAGGGAGGAGGCTGAAAGGGAAGAGAGGAAGAGAATTGCTGCAGAAGAAATTTCTAAGTTTCAAGAGCGAGTGAGTAGTCACATCCCTCACTTGTGTTTCAAATCTTCTGGATATGTGGTACAGAGTAGACATAGTATTAGAATGTGTGGAAGACAAGGGAGTTAATTATCAATAACAATTATTTCAACTTTAAGAGCTCTTTTTGATTCACGAACTACATCTGTATGAAGATAGCTCTGTCTGTGTCCTGGGAACAGCTCATCTTTCTTCTTCGAGTGCTTGCTCATATGTATTCCAGTTAGGTGTGCGCGCGCGGCGTGCACGATCGTCGGAAGATTTTTACCCTAGCAACACTCGGTGGGCCGGCTGGCGCCCCCTGGAGTGGCGCCGTTAGGTGCCCCGATATATACTGCAGCCGGCCCATCGCCCCCTCAGTTCCTTCTTACCGCCCGTGTCGGTCGTTGGAACAGTGGAGAGCAGCTCGCTGACCTCCACAGCCCTAGCTTTACAGCACTCGTTTATCTTTTAGATAGTTTAAGTACCGTTAAAGTACCGTTAATTAGTTGTTAATAGTTGTTGTTAGACTCAGTGACAATTGTAGCTGGAGATTAGGGGCTTCTCCCCTTCTCTCCAACCCGGTACCGGGCCAATGCCTGGCTCACCGGGATTCAAGCCTTGCTCGGCATGCCAGAAGCCGATGCCTACAGGAGATCCGCATACCTCCTGTCTCAAGTGCCTCGGGGAGTCCCATCTTCCGGACAAGTGCCGTATTTGTAAGTCCTTCAAGCCGCGGACCAAAAAGGAGCGGGACTTTCGTTTGAAGCAGCTCCTGTTAGAGGCGTCTCTTAGCCCGATGTCGGCGCCGCATCGTACCACGGCACCGGCCCCGGCGGCCTCAACATCTGCGGCACCGGAACGTCCAACCTCCGGTAAAGAACCCAGGAACCGTCCCTCTCTACCCGGGACTTCACAGAGCCGCTCTCTGTCCCCGAGAGCCAAGAAGTCGGGTGGACCGACTAAGGCGCCGCTGCATGCGCAGCCAGCTCCAGACCAGCCTAGGTCTGTCGAGGCGCCCGCACCGCCAACTCCGGTACCGGAAGGACCGCTGAGTTCGGTGCCAGTGGTCTCCGTGCCACTTACTCCGGCCCTCCTTAGGCCGTTGAGTCCGGCGCCGCCGTCAACACCGGCGCCGGCCCTGCCAACTCCGGCACCCGAGAGGCCGTTGAGTGCAGGTCAGCCTCCGCAGGCTCCGGTACCGACGACTCCGGTCCCGCGAGGGCCGTTGAGCTCGGTAACCACCAGCTCCCCGGCACGCTCCGTGGTTGAGCTTCCGCTGCCGTCCACGCCGGACACCTTCGCAGCGGCGCGGGACCTGATCCAGATGACCGCTCCGGTACCGACCCCGTCTACGGTACCGCCGGTGCGGATCATCACATCACGCGGCAAACCGGCCATCTTCCACCCGGTGCCGCAGGCGGAGACCAGCCAGCAGCAGCCACGTGCGTCTCCAAGGTACCGCTCGCAGTCCCGGCACCGATCACGATCCCGGCGCCGTTCCTACTCGCGGTACCGCTCCAGGTCTCCATCCGCACGGAGGTATCCTGACTCTCGACGCCGCTCCCGGTCCCGCGGCCGGTCGACGCGCAGATCGCCGAGACGTTCCAGGTCCCGATCCGTGTCACGGTACCGAGATCATCGCAGGTACCGATCCAGGTCCCGCCCTCGATCCGGCTCTCGACGCCGCTCCCCATCCCGGCGCCGATCCGACTCTCGACGCCGATCCGGCTCCCGGCACCGGACACCATCCCGGCGCCGATCCGGCTCACGGCACCGGACGCCATCCCGGCACCGATCAGGCTCCCGGTACCGGATACCATCCCGGCACCGGACCCCACCAAGGAGGCAGACCCTGGCCACGCAGACGTCACTGCATGGCTATTCTGCCCCACCCTGGCCTTCGCGCTCTGGATCCCGCTCTTCCAGAGCTGGTAGGGACCTCTATGCGGAGGACCGCACCATCAGCGACCAGGGTCACCTGCCAGAGACCGGGCAGGTTCAGGAGCGGTGGCCATTTTGGACCCCCATGGCATACTATGAAGCCCAGAGGGTACCAACAAGAGCTCCTACCTCAACCACGTTGGAGCGTCGAGCGCCAGAGGCTACAGTCTCCCGTCCTCCAGAGGCTACAGTCTCCAGGCCTCCGCCAGAGGTAGAGCAGCCAGAACCGGAGCCCCCAGCCCTGGGCTCCGAAGAGGTACCCGTCGAGGACCCGCTCGCCCAAGGCCTGTCCTCCTCCTCCTCCCCTGATGAGGCAGTGGCTGGAGCATCATCATCCGGTCCACCTCCCATCGATCTCAGGGACCACCAAGCCCTGCTCCGCAGGTTGGCCCTGAATATGGACCTCCAAATAGAAGAGGTCCCTGAACTGGAGGACCCCGTGGTGGACATCCTGACGACCGATGCCCCCACTAGGGTTGCTTTACCTTTTGTGCGGACTATCCTTGCCAACGCCACATCCATCTGGCAGACACCAGAATCGATACCCCCCACTGCCAGGGGGGTAGAGAGAAAGTACATGGCCCCCCCGAGGGATTTTCAATACCTGTATACGCACCCCCCTCCGTGTTCGTTGGTGGTCCAATCTGTCAACGAGAGGGAGAGGAACGGCCAACAGGCCCCGGCCCCGAAGTCAAAGGACGCCAAGCGCCTAGACTTGTTTGGCCGGAAGATCTACTCAGGAGGGGGCCTACAGCTTCGTGCGGCGAACCAACAGGCACTCCTGAGCCGCTATGCTTTCAACACCTGGGTCACGATGGACAAGTTTAAAGAGCTTATACCTCCAGAGTCCAGACAGGAGTATAAAGCCTTCGTGGAGGAGGGCAAAAAGCTGGCCAGGACGTCGCTGCGGGCCTCCTTGGACATCGCCGACTCCGCTGCCAGAACCATCGCCTCCGGAGTCGCCATGCGGCGCATCTCCTGGCTGCAATCCTCCACCTTCCCAGCAGAGGTCCAGCACACTATCCAGGACCTACCCTTTGACGGGCAGGGCCTGTTTTCGGAGAAGACAGACCCTAAGCTGCAGACCTTAAAAGACGGTCGTACCATCATCCGCACGTTGGGGATGCATACCCCCGCGACGCAGCGCAGGCCCTTCAGGCCGTTCGTGCGACGCACCTACTTCCCTCCCCCACCACGTCAAGACTATTACAGAAGGCCGCGTGGTCGAGGGGGTAGGAGACAGCAACCTGGCCGGCAGACCGGCCAGAGGCAGGGCCCCCACAAGCCATCGTCGGGGCCCAAACAAAATTTTTGAAGGGGCGCTCGAGGCCGGAGTACCAGTCCATTCTGATCCCGCACTCCTGTTTCTGAACCGCCTCTCCCCCTTCTCCCCGGCGTGGTCGAATATCACCACAGACCGCTGGGTTTTACATACCGTCCAGGGGGGATACCGATTGCAATTTGTCTCCCCTCCCTCCTCCCACCCTCCCACCCCGTCCCTCTTCAGGGACCCTTCTCACGAGCAACTCCTTATCCAGGAGGTGCACGAACTCCTTACTCTGGGAGCGATGGAGGAGGTCCCAAGGGATCTCAGAGGCCAGGGATTCTACTCCCGTTATTTCCTAATCCCAAAGCCAAAGGGGGGGCTCCGTCCTATCCTGGACTTACGGGGTCTCAACAAGTTTATGGTAAAGTTGAAATTCCGTATGCTCTCCCTGGGCACTCTTATCCCCTCTATGGATCAGGGAGACTGGTACGCCGCCCTCGACATGAAGGACGCGTATTTCCACATTGCCATCTACCCACCTCACAGACGCTTCCTGCGCTTCGTAGTGGGCCAGAGACACTTCCAGTTCGCGGTCCTGCCATTCGGCCTCTCAACAGCACCGAGAGTCTTCACAAAGTGCATGGCAGTGGTAGCAGCCGCCCTTCGGCGTCAAGGAGTTCAGGTATTCCCCTACCTCGACGACTGGCTCCTCCGTGGCAACTCCGCCAACCAGGTCCAGTCCCACATTCACAAGGCCATGGACATGTTCAACCGTCTCGGCCTCCTACTAAACATCGAAAAGTCCACTTTGGTCTCAACACAGAGAATAGACTTCATAGGGGCTATACTGGACTCTACCCTCGCCAGGGCATTCCTCCCAGAGGCTCGCTTTCAAACGCTTGCAGCCGCCATACGCAGCCTCCAAGCTTTCCCAACTTCGACAGCCCGCTGCTGCCTCAGCCTCATGGGTCATATGGCATCATGCACCTTCGTGACAGCTCACGCCAGGTTACGCCTACGGCCCCTCCAAGCATGGCTGGCCTCCGCATACCGGCCACACAGGGACAACCTCGATATGATTCTGACGGTCCCACCGCAAGTCCTAGCCTCCCTCAACTGGTGGCTGGACCCCGCACATGTGATGTCAGGTATTTCCTTTCATCCACCTCAGCCTTCCCGCACCTTGACTACGGATGCGTCATCCCTCGGCTGGGGGGCTCACCTGCAGAACTTCCAAACGCAGGGCCTGTGGTCGGAGCAAGAGCTGACATTACACATCAATGTCAGAGAACTCCGAGCGGTACGTCTCGCCTGCCAAGCCTTCGCTCAACACTTACAGGGCCGCTGTGTCTCCATCCTTACAGACAACACGATGGCCATGCATTACATCAACAGACAGGGAGGGGCACACTCCCTTCCCCTCTGCCGAGAGGCAACTCAGCTCTGGGACTTTTGCATAGCCCGTTCCATTCACCCCGTGGCCTCGTTTCTCCCAGGAGTCCAGAACACCTTGGCGGACCGCCTGAGCAGGTCCTTTCAATCTCACGAGTGGTCCATTCGGCCAGACGTCATCCACTCTGTCTTCCAGAAGTGGGGGTTTCCCCACATAGATCTCTTCGCGACTCGCGAGAA
Organism: Chelydra serpentina; assembly: GCA_037349315.1. Lineage (NCBI taxonomy): Eukaryota > Metazoa > Chordata > Testudines > Chelydridae > Chelydra > Chelydra serpentina. The sequence continues at coordinate 40,927,822 of JBAIAC010000042.1, forward strand.
CAGGAAATGCCAAGTGTTCTGCTCCTTTCAGGGTCGCTCCCCAGGCTCCCTGACAGACGCTTTTCTCCATCCTTGGACAGACAACCTGGCCTATGCCTTCCCACCAGTTCCACTGGTCCACAGGGTCCTGCTCAAGCTACGCAGGGACAAGGCCAGGATGATCCTGATTGCTCCAGCGTGGCCCAGGCAACACTGGTATACCACGCTCCTGGAGATGTCCGTGACAGACCCGATCCCTCTTCCGCGATGGCCGGACCTGATCACGCAGCAGCACGGCAGGATCCAGCATCCCGACCTGCGGTCCCTTCACCTCACGGCGTGGCTGCTGCATGGCTGAACCCGTCGGAGCTACGATGTTCCAGCCCGGTCCAGCACGTTCTGCTGAGCAGTAGGAAACCCTCCACCAGGTCCACCTACTCAGCTAAGTGGAAACGTTTTTCCTTGTGGTGTGGCACTCGGGGCCTTGACCCCTTGCAGGTGCCAGTTCACACCATACTGGACTACCTCCTCTTACTAAAGGAGCAGGGTCTGGCTCTCTCGTCGCTAAAAGTCCACCTAGCGGCAATTTCAGCTTTTCACCCCCGGGACGGGGCGGGTTCTGTTTTCTCCAACCCCATGGTCACCAGGTTCCTTAAGGGGTTAGAACGGCTACACCCGCCGGTGCGCCGCCCGGTCCCTACATGGGACCTCAACCTAGTCATTACCAGGCTCATGGGTGCCCCATTCGAGCCCATGGCCACTTGCTCCATGCTGTATCTCTCATGGAAAACGGCCTTTCTAGTAGCCATCACCTCGGCTAGACGCGTCTCTGAGCTCAGAGCGCTCACTTCGGAACCACCGTATACGGTGTTCCATAAGGATAAAGTTCAGCTCAGGCCACACCCGGCCTTCCTGCCCAAGGTAGTGTCGGCCTTCCATATTAACCAAGACATTTTTCTACCTGTCTTTTATCCTAAGCCCTATGCCTCCAGGAAGGAGCAGCAACTCCATTCCCTGGATGTCCGGAGAGCCCTCGCCTTCTACATCGAGAGGACAAAGCCGTTCCGGAAGTCGACCCAGCTGTTCATCGCCGTGGCGGACCGGATGAAAGGCCTTCCCGTCTCTTCCCAGCGCATCTCGTCATGGATCACCTCGTGCATCCGCACATGCTATGACTTGGCAGGTGTCCCCACCATGCACACTACGGCCCACTCTACCCGAGCTCAGGCCTCGTCGTCTGCCTTCCTGGCACACATACCTATACAAGACATTTGTAGGGCCGCGACATGGTCGTCAGTACACACTTTTGCCTCGCACTATGCCATAGTGCAACATTCTAGAGACGCCGCCGCTTTTGGTTCGGCGGTCCTAAACTCTGCTGTATCACACTCCGACCCCGCCTCCTAGGAATGGCTTGGGAGTCACCTAACTGGAATACATATGAGCAAGCACTCGAAGAAGAAAACACGGTTACTCACCGTAGTAAATAGTGTTCTTCGAGATGTGTTGCTCATATGTATTCCAAACCCGCCCTCCTTCCCCACTGTCGGAGTAGCCGGCAAGAAGGAACTGAGGGGGCGATGGGCCGGCTGCAGTATATATCAGGCCACCTAACGGCGCCACTCCAGGGGGCGCCAGCCGGCCCACCGAGTGTTGCTAGGGTAAAAATCTTCCGACGATCGTGCACGCCGCGCGCGCACACCTAACTGGAATACATATGAGCAACACATCTCGAAGAACACTATTTACTACGGTGAGTAACCGTGTTTTTTGTCTGAAATAATGTTCTGTTGCTTTCCTCAGTATTCTAGTTCAGCAAGATACTTGAGCACATGTTAAAGTACAAGAGTACTCCTGTTGACTTCAGTGGGACTAATTAATTGTTTAAAGTTAGGTATATGCTTGAGTATATTCCTGAATCAGGGCCTACGTGGGGAACCAGTCTATTGCCAATATTTGGTTTAATTACTGTTTGTTTACAAAAAATGGAAATTATATTTTGCAAATATATAGCAGTACAATATCAAGGGTTTGTTTCCAAAAGGTAAATTTTAGAAACTGGCCGGTGTAATTTAGTTGTGTGCTTTGTTTTGTTTTTCCTGTACTCTGCCTGTGGTACACAAGTTCAGAGTCCAGAGGACTGAAATGCTTTAGTCTTAACTACAATAGTTGGGTTCCCTACAGTGGTATCTGGGTGAAATGGCCTGTGATATACAGGTCTGATTGGATGATCAAATGATCACTGTGCTTAAAACAGTATGAAATCTAGGACACATTTGGTTTCTAAAACATTCAAAATAAATTCTGATCTTATGAAAAGCCTATTGGTGCTTTAACATTTTTTTCTTTTTGATTCCCAAAAGTGCTCAATATTTCATCCGTGGTATATTTTCCAGGATCTTCATAAACTTGAACTAAAGATTCTAGAAAAGCAGGCAAAAGAAGAGGAAAAACTAGAAAAAGAAAAAAGACTAGCAAAGTTAAGAGAGAAGGTAACTAACATATTTACTGAATTGATTGATTGATTTTTCTTGTTATAATCTGATGAAACGTATCTTCATGCTTGTAATTTATTTTTTTAACAACTTTATTCTTTCTGCTGCCTTCTTCTAACAGGCAATTATTTTTCCATTCCAAATGACCCATTACAGCTGAAGATTATTTTTTTGTGATGGTAAAATAATAAACAACCCACCTCAGAATGGGAAAAGTCTTGGCTTTTTGTAGTGGAAAAAAGGCATAATTTTTGGTTAAAAAGAACACACTTATTGTGTTTAAATAACTATCCTTAGTGGTTTAAAAGCAGATAAAGCTATCAAAACACACATGAACCAAGGCCAAACATTTTTAATTATGGATGCCTAAAGTTAAGCACCTGAATCCTTATTTAGGTACTTAAAATAAGTTGCCTGTTTTTCCACAAATGTTGAGCATCCAGTAGCTGCTGCTCATTCTGTGAATTTATAGTGGACGTCAGTCTTCAGGGTTCCAATCCTGCACCTTTTTCCTGCACAAATTTTACTAAGAATTAAGAGAGGGGAAAAATATGTTTGACAGACTGTCCCTACTCTTGTCCATAAGCACACGGAGCAAAAGCGTCAATTCTGCAATGAGCTCCATGTGGGCCAAAGATTCTTGTCACAAATGAGATTTATTGCATTTCTTGGAATGACTATCATACAGGCACACTCCTACCTTCCTTATGCTATTGATCTAGCCAATGTACTTATTTCTTGTGACAAATGGAAAGGCGCTGTTTTTTCCTATTGTTAGCCAGTAATCGGGGTCTTACAAATTTTGTTCTGTTAGGAGAAATTGATAATGGAGTCCAGGTATTTCTTTGATGCAATCCTGTTGATTTACAGAGAATGTACACAAAGTCCAGTTTCCCTGAATGCACTAGGAATCAAACAGCAGGAGACAGTTTCTTTGGTCACAGTTCCAAGCCTTTTTCCAGCCAGCATTTTACCCAGAAGCTCTTTCAGCGTTTTTCTCATGGTCACACTATAAGTCCTCCTCTGACTCAGTATGGGGCTTCCTTGCTGTTTAATCTGTGTGCTGCTCTCCTGTTTCTTGCCGCATTACTCTCATACAGACAGACAGCTGCAATCTAATCAATCCCCTGTCCCTGCATTGTTTATCAGAAAAGCATGCCCCCTCCCGCTCCCCGCTCTCCCCCCCCCCCCCCAAAAAAAAAAAAAAAAAGGGTGGGTGAGATACCAGTAAAAAAAAAAGTTTTGTTATCTGGCACTTTATCAACCAGAAAGCGCATTAACTGGCATTTCTGATATTTCCCAATACAAATCTTCAGTCTAGTAACCTGGACTAGTATACTGCCCAGGAGGTTATGCGGTTGCACATTCTGCACTCTACTTTTATGCAAAAGAGGTAGAAGACAAGTAAGCAAGTTGATATCAGGGATTTATTCAAAAAAGTAGCTTCCAGGGTGTGTTATAAGGTCATTACAGATTCAGCCCAATCTCCTACACCTCCTACATGTACAATCATTGATGTTGTTAATGATGACCCTGGGGCAGGGGAAGGCAACCTATAGCATGCGTGCCTAAAGCTGCACGCAAGCTGATTTTCAGAGGCACTCACACTGCCTGGGTCCTGGCCACCAGTCTGGGGGGCTCTGCATTTTAATTTAATTTTAAATGAAGCTTCTTAAACATTTTAAAAACCTTATTTACTTTACATACAACAATAGATTAGTTATATATTAAAGACTTCTAGAAAGAGACCTTCTAAAAACGTTGAAATGTATTACTGGCACGTGAAACCTTAAATTCGAGTGAATAAATGAAGACTCGGCACACCACTTCTGAAAATTTGCTGACCCCTGCCCTAGGCACTGCAAGATCCTGAAGTACCTTCTGAATCATCAAAGAAAGATTACATTATATTCAGTATAGTTTTAGTGTTAAGTGTATTTTTAGTGAACTGGTGTATGCCATGTGCTGCCGATAGTGATATTTAGTGTCATAACATAACCTACTGTATTGAAAACTTTACCTGTATACACCTAAGTGCTTCAAGAAACCAACCACTCTGCAGTGCAGTACTACTACTGGATTGGTATAAAGTACCTGTATACTATTTTATACCTTATGCATTTTATTGTGTTATAATTCTTTGAAAATTGGTATTCCATTGGTAATTATAACTTTTAGTTAACTGGAATTTTTGACTAACAGGCACCCCCCATTCTCCCAACATGCTGAATAACAAAGTTTTTACTGTAGTATCTTTTATTGGACACAAGTATCAGAGGGGTAGCCATGTTAGTCTGGATCTGTAGAAGCGACAAAGGGTCCTGTGGCACTTTATAGACTAAGAGAGGTATTGAAGCATAAGCTTTCGTGGGTGAATACCCACTTCTTCGGATGCAAGCAGTGGAAATGTCCAGGGGCAGATATAAATGTGCAGGGAAGAGTCAGGCTAGAGATAACGAGGTTAGCTTAATCAGGGAGGGTGAGGCCCTCTTTTAGCAGTTGAGGTGTGAACACCAAGGGAGGAGAAACTGCTTTTGTAGTTGGCTAGCCATTCATAGTCTTTGTTTAGTCCTGAGCTGATGGTTCATGTAGAGCTTCAGTTCATTTGCAAATTTGACACCATCAGCTCAGGACTAAACAAAGACTATGAATGGCTAGCCAACTACAAAAGCAGTTTCTCCTCCCTTGGTGTTCACACCTCATCTGCTAGAAGAGGGCCTCACCCTCCCTGATTAAGCTAACCTCGTTATCTCTAGCCTGACTCTTCCCTGCACATTTATATCTGCCCCTGGACATTTCCACTGCTTGCATCCGAAGAAGTGGGTATTCACCCACAAAAGCTTATGCTTCAATACCTCTCTTAGTCTATAAGGTGCCACAGGACCCTTTGTCGCTTTTATTGGACAAACTTCTGAAGTTTGGCCAATAAAAGGTACTGTCTCACACACCTTGTGTCTCTAATATCCTGGGACAGAGAGGGCTACAACTACACTGCATGCACTAAGCAAAGAAGCATTTAATTGTTCCCTCATTTAGCCTGAATGGGAGGTAGCGGTCACACCCAACAGCTTCAAGAGTTGATGTGACTGCCCGACCTCCCTTCCCCCCTCCTCCTGCATAACAATGTATTGTTGACAGGTTGAAGTTCACGTAACCAGGGACCCATCTAGACTGTACAAACCTACCAAGGGTTGGGAGGAACGCACAAAAGAGATTGGACCAACAGATGTGCAGCCACTTTTACAAATTCCACATAGGTAAGAAAAAGACTTAGAGCTGTGGCCCACGAAAGCTTATGCTGAAATAAATTTCTTAGTCTCTAAGGTGCCACAAGTACTCCTGTTCTTTATGTTTTTAAAATACACTTAATGGCCTGCTATTCATCCTTATTTTTTCCCATAGGGCTATCCCAACCTGGAGACAAGGATTATAGCTGAACATCTGCATATACAGGAAGATGAATTACATACAAATAAAGTGACCATCTGGGGCCTTAGAAATTTTCATAAAACTTTGTTATGAAGAATATTGTGTATTATTACATGGGTTTCAAGTTCTGACCATTTAATTTTTTGTCATGTTAGCAGTGTATTCATTATGGCATAGTATCCACAATTCCATAAATTTGAAAATGAAATCACAGAATATAAAAAGGTGACTGTAGATAATGTCATGGAACAACAATCAATTATATCAAAATTGCCATTCTTACACATTATTCTAGACCCTAAACTATATCTATCTCTTTCTATCTCTATATCTATCTATCTATATATAGTGGTTTGTAACAAACAAAAACGCTGGGTCTCAGTTCCTTCATGTTTTCTCCTACAAATCCTGTCTGTAATTAGCAACTTTTAAAAGATTGGGTTTTTTTAATATTTGAACAAATAAGATGTCTCACAATTAGATGACGTGATAATAGTATGACTAAACTATGCAAACGTTTGTACTAGTGTTAATATGACTTGGATAAGGAATACTACAATGCTATTTTGCAAAATAAATATTTTGTTTAGTTCTTGTTTTAGTAATGCTATTTTGGTTATGTGTAGTGCCTTTCACACAAGAATCTCAAAATGCCTTACAAATAGTAGGTGTTATCTCCATTTTATAGAAAGGGAAGTTGAAGAGCAGGGTAAGTGACTTGACCTGAGCCACACTGCTAGTTAATGCTGAAGCTGGTAATAGATCTTTGGTTTCCCATTGAAGTCAGTTGGAATTGTCCATTGCTCAGCGCTTCTTTAAAAAAGAATCAGGCTACAGTAACTCCTCACTTAACATTAGTTATGTTCCTGAAAAATGCGACTTTAAGCAAAACGATGTTAAACGAATCCAATTTCCCCATAAGAATTAATGTAAATAAGGGGGTTAGGTTCCAGGGAAATTTTTTTCACCATGAACTAGCACTCCACTGAGCCCTCAAGGGTTAACTCTCACACTCTACAAGCCAGGAGGAAAGGAGGGAGGGCAGAGATGTGTTTCAGAGACAGAGATGTGCATTTCCAATTAGGTATCAAGAGTGGGTTCAGAAGTACACTGCCTTGTTAATTAGATCAGCAAGCCAGCAGCTGCAGCTTCTGCCTAAGGCAGCAGCTCCCTCCCTCGTGTGTCCCCCCTGTTCTATGGAAGATGGGGTAAGCAAGGTGCAGGGGGACATTAGCCCCCCTCTTCCCCCCCCCCCCCAACACAGCAAGCAGGCAGGAGTCCCCGAGAGCAGCACATGGCAGTGGGGGAAGGGACAGCTAAACTGCCATTGATAGCCTGCAGACGTTAGAATGGAGCATTTCACAACTGTAAACGAGCATGTTCCCTAATTGATCAGCAAGGTAAGAACGTTAACCGGGACGACTTTAAGTGAGGAGCTACTGTATTTAGGTGCCTACATATGAACTTAGATTCATGACTGTAGGGCCTCAGTTTTTAAAATCTAGCTCAAATCACTTTCTTACTTCTCATTCCCTTCTGCTGCACTGATCCCATCATGATCAATTTTTGACTTTCCTCCTTCCATGGTAAATCATACCCTGCACCTTTATACGCTTCCTTTTAGTACCCTGGCCCTTTATTTGGTCTTCCTATTAGTCACTAGTCATCTACAATCTGAACCAGACTCTTTATTTGACTGGGAACATAGTAATTTATTCTCTGTATAAGACATGAGTAGCTGATATAGCCTTTTAAATCATAGGCTTTTACAGTGATTCAAATCCTATAAATAAGATAAGGCCATTCATGTATATAATATGATATCCCACTTTGCAGTATAAAAGAACTTCAGCTACTATTTTTCAGCAATACAATTTAAAAATTCCCTTTGTAAGATGGGAAACTTGTAGATCTTTTCATTGACACTGCCTGCGTTCATTCCTTACTCGCACAAAAACTGGAAATCACCTCTGAAAACCTCTGTTTTTCATTTGATTATACTGTACCATACCAAAATAGATTTTTTAAAAAATGCCTTGTTTTCTCCTATTTCAACAGTTTGATGACCCTTTCTCTCTTCCTAAAGACAAATTAGGTAAACAGTTGAATAAAACCAAGGTCACAATAGGTCTTTTTTTTTTTTTAGGGTCTGAATATAAAAAGAAAATTAAACGTGGTATGTACTGAAGTTGTGCTGTTGTGTTCAAATGACAAGAACACTCAAGCTTCTCTTTTTCTGACCCACTGGAGCCAAGGGGTGCAAATTCTAAAATGTATGACCAAATATTTGGAGCCTGGATGATAATTTAGCTTTACTTCTCTGGAAAAGGTTGTGAGTAGATTTTTAACTAATACTTGTGGAGAAGAATGTTAGTTATACTATGCACTGAGATCCTTGACGTCACTAGGCAAGACAACACCACATAAATACAGCATGCTAACTTGTACTCAATGCAGCTCTATGGAAATAATTGGTTACATGGGGTGTAAGTCAGTGCTGCCTATGATCCAGTGTGCCTGGTGCTTCCCCTCCCCCACATTGGCCTACTGATTACCTTTTGATGGCTAGCAGGTTTTGCAGGAGCACACAACTCTGAATCAGTGTAAGTGATACAGACATTTGAAAAGCTATAATTTATAGTTCTGCTTTCCGATCTAAACAATTTAAGTTGTGGAGGTTGTTGGGTTTTTTTTAATCCAAGATTTATTTGTAAAATGACAATATTGTAATAAGAGCATGTAGTGCTGACTACATTGCTGTATTTTAAGTAACTTTTTAAGTTACAACCTTCTTAATATCCTGAGATATCTGGAGTGCAGATATTCTGGTTCATCTACTAGTTTTAATTCATACATGACATCATCATCAGTCCCGTATACAAAGATTTAAAAGAACTCTTATTTCCATCAATTTTGTTTATAGGAGTTGTGTGTACATTGAATACTCTTACATTATTTTTCGGGTCAGAGTTGGTATTTACAAAGTAACAAAAATTAAGGAAAACTATTGCCAATAGAAAATATACATTAGTACTATATTTGATCCAGTATTTTTTAAAATGGTGGTTAGGGCTCAATCTATTTTCTCACTGAGAAACTTTTGTCTAAGAGTCAGGCTCTGTGCAATTGAATCTGCCTCTACAGTTTTTATTCACTCCCCCAAATTAGTATATATATATTTGTTGTAACTGTATTAATCCCACAAAATTCCATTTAAAGTTTAACTGGAAAACCTTTGCTATGCAGTAAAACATTAATACAGCTAAAGATCCTGAGAAATCTGACTTTTCACATTATTAACTCTATATCTTGCTCCTCAACTGGTAATGAAACTTTCAGCCAGATCCCAGGTGCTATTTGAGGAGAAGTTAGTGCATCTCACGGCAAGGATTGCTATAAGGGCAGTGTTGGAAATAATTTCCCTTTTAAGGTTTACCACAACTCAGTTTCCACATAAGCATTCCTTTATTAGTCCAAGTCTCAGCTGGTGTTGTTTACATCCAAAATATCAATATAAGCATATACACCCTTATATTCTATACCTAGCAACAACGCAGTTATAAGCATTGTCTGAATACTAACAACTGGATCAGGCCTGGGAGATACCTTCCTATTGTGTGTCTCCAGAGGGGTAAGGAAAAGCTCTGACAAAGAACGTCTAGAAAACCTTGCGTTTTACATGCTTTGCAAACAAATGATGTCACTGCTATTATTGGACCTTAGCTAAAATTAGCTCAAGCAGTTTGGGGCTGTATTCTGCTTTCTTCAGGCTTTCCCCCCTTATCTCATTTTGCCCTATTTTTCTGTAGCTACTGGATTGTGCATTTCTAACCAATTATTTACTGCACCTGGTGCCCAGTTAACATTTTCTCTTTATTGCTATTGCTTAGCCCAAACTTTAAATAAGATAATACTGTTATTTCCAGGATCACTAGAAGTTTGACACAAACAACCTTTCGTTCTCATGATCTCTTTCTTTTTGGTCACATGCTTTGGACCTGACTCACATCAAAATCCACACTCTGTTTAAAACCAGAGTTCACCCAGTCCTAACATGGACCTATATTCCTCCTACAGGTTGTAAAAACTACCTGTGTGCTGTCTTCATTCTGGGCATTGGACCAGTCCGTGGTATAAATTACACTGGCCATGAGAAGTCCCAATGAGCTGTTATGGCAGATATCCCATGGTTCAGCCATACCCCCTTTGCCAGTAGTTAGGAAGAGGGTGCTATTTAAGCTACTGTGTTGGCTGTATGCCACTTGAGGATCTCTGCAGAGGAAATCATCTTACTAGATCTGGTGGGTTTAGGCGATGTTTATGCTGGAGAATCAGGCCATTTATTCTAAATTTCTCAAAGTATTGGTACTAGAAGCTGAAATTTTCATAATGTAAGGCCTGATTCATAATGTGTTGTTTGCAGGAGCAACAGAGCGATGGAAAATATAAATTAATTCTAAACAGCCTTCCAAAACAGTGGTTCTCAAACTTTTGTACTGGTGACCCCTTTCACACTACAAGCCTCTGAGTGCGACCCCCCTTATAAATTAAAAACACTTAAAAAATATATTTAACTATTATAAATGCTGGAGGTGAAGCAGGGTTTGGGTGGGAGGCTGACAGCTTGTGACCCCCCCCATGTAATAAGCTTGTGACCCCCTGAGGGGTCATAACCCCCAATTTGAGAACCCATGTTCTAAAACAATGAATAATGCTTTTAAAAAATGACTCATTTAAAATTATGAAATTACAAAAAAAGTAATGTTGATTAATTTATAAGTAATTCACACAAATAACTTTATTTATTGGTTCTGTTAAAAGACTGATCAAACCACTATGAAATGTACTCTGGGGATCAGTCCTGCCCTGCAAGAGTGGGTGTAGATCTACAAAGTCATCTCATATTTGTTATTCTAAATCAGGGATCTCAAACTCAAATCACCACGAGGGCCACATGAGAACTAGTAAATTGGCCTGAGGGCCGCATCATTGAAACCTTTTCATACAATGATACAAAAGTATAGTCAAAAATGAAAAAAATTAAGAGTAATATAGTATATTAAAAGTCAATGTATTAACGTTTTAAAAACTGTAATGCAAAGAGGGGTTTTAATAAAATATAAACACTCAGCAATGTTTGGAGCTTGACTGCCAGTGGAGTCGGCGCCTATGGCGGGCCGGCCTACGGGCCGCATGTTTGAGACCTCTGTTCTAAATTAAACAGTTGAGAATTTCCTGCCACTGCAGAGAGAGGCTCAAAACAAATACATTTTTGGTCACTTGTGAAGTTAAGACACTATTCTTCAAATTACCTTTTGGTTCTTGTTGCACCTTCTATTGTGGCCAAACATGAATATTCTTAGTGGGCACTTTTCTTTAAAATGAGTATATTTGCTGCGTACTGAATGTGTACATCTTCCATTTTTGTTCTCCATGCAACTGCACTTTAAGGTTAACATGAGAATGTGTGTATTTGATGGAGTGTTTGCAAATGCAGTCAAATATATCAAATGGTCCAATATATTAGGACAGAAAAGGCCAATTCTTCCACCAAAATAAGTAAGCTATATGATATGTTGGAAGGTGTTTTAAGTCCGCCATGCCCAAGATAGTCAGTGCATCATAGGAATATTTGGTATTTGACTCTGAATACAATGTGCTATATTCCATAAAGCTAGAGCTAGAGCACATAGAAACAGTGGGTCACTAAAGGTATATATGATGGTGTTATATTAAAATTCTGTACTCAGATGAGAGGAAAATTCAGTTACAATGCCACTGAAATCAGTGGGCTCCAATATGTCTGCTTGCAAAAGGACAGGTTGGAACCTGTATCTCTAAAATTAGAAGAGATGGTATGGCATACTTTGTAGGGCAGGAAGAAAGGTGCTAAACTGCCAGGATTCCTTTAGTGACAGCAGTGAAGAGAGCGGCTGGTCAACAGCATAAAAACAATATAGAAATAGCTTAAGAACGTGAACATTTGAGAGAAGGAATGTGCCTTTGAGCACTTAATATTAACCTTAATTAATTAGGCAGAATATAATGCTACCACAGACTGCAAGACTGAGGAATGAAACAAGTACCCTCCCTAGAGATGAGAGAAACATATCCTAAATATCTCTGCTGGGCTTCCTGTGTGCCATTTTCAACCCCGACTTCTCATTTGGTTTATTTCACTGGAGAGGGATAAATGTTTATGGGCTTACCACTGTTACTACAGTGTCTGTGCTCAGATGTAGCAGATACTATGTCATCAAATCAGATGCATTATCTGTTACCTGCACAACAAGAGTTTTTCAGACTAGTTCAGGGACTTAGTGTACATTTCTCTTTTTGTGGTGAGAATCTTATTTTCAATATTCTGAAAAAGAAAAGCTTGAAGAACAGATTTGACTTAATATGATTGGGTCGGGGAGTAGGAGGGAAAAAAGATGGAGTTTGGCAGAAGGCAATTTGAGTTTAGCGGTGGGCTCTTTAGTTTGAGAAGTGGGGAGGAGTGAATAGGAAGCGACAGGAGAATGGGAAGAGGCAAGGTTTGAAGAGGGAACTGGAGCAAGAGAATGAGGACAGAGAAAGGAAGACTTCTCTAAAAGGATGAGAGAATGGAATAAAGAGGATGAACGTTGTGGGCTATGCTTATGCTCATCTCACTATATATTTATATTTACTACTCAGACATTATTTAAGGGGAAATATTAATGCCACTACATTAATTGAGGCAAATTTGAATCTGTGTAAACATCAGTTCATCTTCGAGTGATTGTTCATGTCCATTCCAACCATCTGGGCCGAGCAATGCAGTCAATCGCCGTTGCTCACCCCTATACCCTTCATATTGGACTACCTCTTTCACCTAAAACAGCAAGGCCTGTCCCTGTCTTCAATAAGGGTCCACTTGGCCGCCATCTCTGCTTTCCATCTGGGCACATGCAGTTTCTTGGGTCTTCGCAAATCATCTAGTCAGTCGTTTCCTCAAGGGCCTGGACAGGCTCTTCTCGCAGACGCATCAACCTGTCCCAGCCTGGGACCTTAACCTAGGCCTCTCCACTTATGGGTCCCCCATTTGAACCACTGGCGACGTGCTTTCTGCTCTCTCTCTCATACAAGGTTGCGTTCCTCGTGGCAATTACCTCGGCTAGACAGGTATCAGAGCTCAGGGTCCTCACGTTTGAGTCCCATTAAACAGTTTTTCATAAGGACAAGGTCCAACTCAGACCTCACCCAGCCTTTCTTCCTAAGATTGTCTCCTAATTTCACATGGGCCAGAACATCTTCCTCCCAGTGTTTTATCCCAAGCCACACTTCTCCAGTAGGGCGCATAGGCTGCACTCTCTGGATGTACGTAGGACCTTAGCCTTCTACATTGAGAGGACTAAGTCATTCCAGAAGTCTGTCCAACTCTTCGTGGCCGTGGCGGACAGAATGAAGGGTCTCCCTGTCTCTTCTCAACATATCTCATTGTGGATCACATCCTGCATTCGGGAGTGTTACGGCCTGGTGAGGGTGCCGGCCACGCCGATTATCACTCAGTTTATCAGGGCCCAGACCTCCTCAGTGGCGTTCCTGGCGCAAGTCCCCACTCTGGAAATCTGCAGGGTGGCTACATGTTCCTCGATACATACGTTCACGATGCACTATGCAGTTACAGAACAGGCTATAGACGATGTGGCCTTTGGACATGCTGTGCTCCAATCTGTGGTTGACTCCGACACCACCTCCTGAACTTTGGCTTGTGAGTCACCTGGGTGGAATGGACATGAACAATCACTCAAAGAAGAAAAAACAGTTACTCACTCTCTCGTAACTGTTGTTCTTCAAGATGTGTTGTTCATGTCCGTTCCAATACCCACTCTTCTACCCCTCTCTCGGAGTAGCCAGCAAGAAGGAATTGAGGGGGTGGCGGGTCAGCGGGGCCCTATATTGGGCGCCATGAAGGCGCCACTCTGGGGGCACCCAGGCTGACTCGACGGATGCCGCTAAGGGAAAAATCTTCAGGCTGGTGTGCACACACACCTGGTTGGCATGGACATGAACAATACATCTCGAAGAACAACAGTTATGGGAAAGTAACTGGTTTTTGCTGGTGATGTTCTTGGTTATAAAGAAAGTTTCAAATGTCATTTAGTGGTTAGTTATACAAATCACAGCAATAAGAGTTAAAACTTGATTTGGAAATACAATATATTTAATGGCTTGGTCTAGAAACTATGAACAAACCAGAGCGCTATCACCAGTAGTAATCCTAGCTTGATGCTCCCATAGTTCATTCCCCCGCGCGGCTGAAGATAACCCTTCTCTCTCCCCTCCCCCCGCGGCACGTGGCAAGTCGCGTTGTGGCCACACCTCCGAAAACCAGCCCAGCTAGGCCGACTTGCGGCGCGGGCCGTAAGTGTGGCACCCCGAGTCACGTGATACCGAGAAGGCTCGTCCAGGAGGACGCGCTAACTTCGAGATCACGTGACCTAACGGACAATGCTCGCGCCGGATGTGGCTGGTGACGCACATTGTGCGCGCCGGGTGGCTGCCAGGGTGGGGAGGGCGGATAAGATGGCGGCAGCAGGGGAGGATCCGGGCATTGGGGACGAGGAGCGGCTGGATTTCCTGAAGGAGCGGCACGTGCGCTTCTTCCAGCGCTGCCTGCAGATCCTGCCCGAGAGATACTCGTCCCTGGAGACCAGCAGGTACCGGCCCCGCTGGGGAGGCGCTGGGGGGAGGGGGCCGCAAAGTGGGGCCAGGTGCGGGGAGCTGCTGCTGCTCCCGCACAGGCGCCGGGGCGGTGTGCGCGGGGCGGAGGGAGGGCCGTTGGAGCTGTCCCGGGGCTCGTCACATCGAGGCGCTTCCAGGTCGGGTTCTGCTCGTGGCCGGCTCCCAGGCTGTTGGTCCCGCCCGCTCGCTCGCGTCTCGGCCACTCCGAGGTCCCAGCGGCTGGGGTCTGGTCTGTGACACGGGCTCTGGATCTAGCGTCCCCGCGTCCAGCTCTAGGGCAGGCCCCAGCGCAGCCGCTCGCCCCGTTCCCGTTAGCGCGCGGGTACCGACAGGCGGTTCGCTACTGCTCCGGGACAGCTCGCGCCGGGGCTCTGGGTCGCGTGCGTTGAACTGCGCTTCCTCTCCTGCGGGTGGCCGCCCCAGCCTGTGATGGGCAAACAGTCGCTGTTGCACGATCGCCAGTGCAGCTGCCCTGCTGGTAGTAACCGCGAGGGTGGTGGTGTAGGTAGGGCGTACGTGTTCCTACCAAAATATTTTCTAATCATGAAAGTCTGGATGTCACTGTGGTAAAATACCCTTGCTCTTTCTAAACTAGCATTTCTACGAGTGTTAGAGCAACGACGTGAGAGCACCTGCAAATACTAGTGTAGTCAGGGCTGCAGTTTTACCCTCCCAAGGCCATCCGGAACAAAAGTAGCTGAGATAAAGTTGGGGTAAGTAGGTGATCCTTCCAGTCCTTGTGGCTGTCCTTCTCACTCTGGAAGGAGCTCCTGCCTGCTGTGTGTATTTAAAGTCAGCAGGCTGAATTAATTAAGTCACTTGTTTGAAAGCAATAATTTAAATCAGAAAGTAGAAAACCTTGATTTATAATCTTAGCTTTGTTTTCCATGTGTACTTTGAATCTGCTCTTAATTTCATTGGGTGATCTTTGGTTTTTGTGTTATGTGAAAGGGGCAAATAACACTTCCTTATTCAATTTCTCCACACCATTCATGATTGTATAGACCTCTCTCATATCCCCCTTAGTCATCTCTTTTCCAAGCTGAATAGTTCGTCTTTTTAATCTTTCCTTATATAGAAACTGTTCCATACCGCTCATCATTTTTGCTTTTCTCCATACTTTTTCCATTTCGAACATATCTTTTTTGAGATGGGGGGACTGGAACTGCATGCTGTATTCAAGGTGTGGGTGCACCATGGATTTATATAGTGGTGTTATACTCACTGTCTTAACCATGAGGAAAGGGATAGATATTCCTAACATTCCTCACTTTTTTTGACTGCTGCTGCACATTGAGTGGATGTTTTCAGAAAGCTATCTATGATGACTCCAGGATCTCTTTCTTGAGTTGTAACAACTAATTTAGACCCCCATCATTTTGTGTGTAAAGTTGGTATTATGTTTTCCAATAAGAATTACTTTGCATTTATCAACATTGAGTTTCATTTGCCCTTTGGTTGCCCCATTGCCCAGTTTTGTGAGATCCCTTTGTAGCTCTTCACAGACTGCTTTGTACTTGGCTATCTTGAGTAATTTTGTATAATGTGCAGACTTTGCCACCTTGCTCTTTATCCGTTTTTCCAGATCATTTGAGTATGTTGAACAGCACTGGTCCCAGTACAGATTCCTGAGGGACATCGCCATTTACCATTCTGAAACCTACCCTTTGTTTTTCCTGTCTTTTAACCAGTTACTGATCCATGAGAGGACCTGCCCTCTTACCCTGTGACTGCTTAGTTTGCTTAAGAGGCTTTGGTGAGGGATCTTCTCAAAGGCTTGTACACTATATGCATTGGATCACCCTTGTCCACACGTTTGTTTGACCCTCTCAGAGACTTATGGTGGTTGGTGAGTCATGATTTCCCTTTACAAAAGCTGTGTTGACTCTTCCCCAACAAATCGTGTTCACCTATGTGTCTGATAATTCTGTTCTTTACTATAGTTTCAACCAGTTTGCTTGCTCCTGAAGTTAGGCTTATTGGCTTCATTTGCTCACTTGCCAGGATTGCCTCTGGAGCCTCTTTTAAAAATTGATGTCACATTAGCTATCCTCCAGCCATTTGAAACAGAAGCTGATTTAAATGATAGGTTATATACCATAGGCAGTTGTGCTGTGATTTCATTTTTTAGTTCCTTCAGAACTTGTGGGTAAATACCATCTGGTTCTGGTGACTTACTACTATTTAATTTGTCAGATTGATCTAAAACCTCTTCTGTCGTCATCTCAATCTGGGACAGTTCCACAGATTTGTTCACTAAAAAGAATAGCTCAGGTGTGGGAATCTCCCTCACACATCCTCTGCAGTGAAGACAGATGCAAAGAATTAATTTAGCTTCTCCACAATGGCCTTATCTTCCTTTAATTCTCTTTTAGCACCTCAGTCATCCAGTGGCCCCACTAATTGGCAGGTTTCCTGTTTCCGATGTACTTTAAAAAAAGTTGCTGATATGTTTTGCTAGTTGCTCTTATACTTTTACACTTGAATTTCCCAGTATTTGCAACTATCTGGAAGACAGATTTAGACATTATCCTTTTTCTCCCTTCCTACCACACATTTCATTAATTATATAAATTGTGCAATAGATTAGTGAAGTAGCCTTTGATCTCTGCATTGAAATACCAGTGCAGGTCAAAAGTGAAAATGAGTTTGAAGATCTTAAAGCTAGTGCTCACTAGACATTTGTTGATATCACCAAAACATTGCACAGTTGGGCATCTAAAATAGCAAGGTTTTATAAACCATATTTGAGGTGTATTAGCGGAGTTGTGTTGAAACTTGCATGGAGGCGGCCTGCAATATTTTTGATTAAGCTAGTGCTGATATCACTTTTAGGAGCCTTCCGTTTACTGTCAGTTTAGTGGTAGGGAGAATCTTTAACTGCACTGTAGCTTCTATGGAGTACTTACGTAAATAATTAAACATCAGTAGTGTTGTGTACTTACTGTATAATGGGGCATGATATTGAAATAACTTCAGGTATTCTACCAACTTTTTGGGTTTATTAGTATTTTCAGGTTTAAATTTTCAATTTAATTAAAAGCAAAGGTATCCTGAATAACTAGAGAGAATATCCAATTCTCTCTAGTTTATTCTAGTTAAATCTCTAGTTATTCTGTGCTGCAATAGCAATGGTAACTTTTCAGTGATGGTAAGAATTACATTACTAAACTATCACACTCAGTGCTGTAAGTGCTTGCACAGTTCTTTTACAAGGAGAAGACCATAAGATCTTCTGACCCTTGATCTGATCTTTAGACCCTTGAGTCAAGTCTACGTGAAGTTTGTGATACATTATGGTACTTTTCCCGTGTTGCTAGTTCAACATCTCAAATGTTTTAAGAGGTTTTTGAATTGTACTTGAAAAATATATTCTCTGTCCATACCTGAGGAACAGGAGTTCTGAGTTTTTGGTAATCAGCCTGGACCTTTTTCTCTAACTTCAGATTGAGGCTTGATTTAAAAAAAGAAAGCAGGGGACTGAAAATCAGTATATCTGTTGGACCCCTTGATTTGTACGAGCCTCCTGACTTCACAAATTTCAGTTTGGAGGCAAATGTGTCAAACGTATGTTTGACACTTGACTATAAATTGAAATGTACGTAGTACTTGAAGTGGCAGGTGGAACAACCATCACACACTCTTTCATAATATTGCCAATTTGATGTTTGTCAAAATGGGGATGCTATAAATGTAGTCCATAGATCAGCTTAAGTATTGGCAAAAGTTATTTGTATTAGCTTTAGTGTGTGAATCCTTTGTTTTTCTGTGAATTCCAGCACTTAATCTGTTAATTTATTCTTGACTTCTTTAAGACCACTGTGTGGAAGTTTTAAGGCCACTGTGTACTGCTAGCCTAATGCACCCTCTCTAGTTGAGGAAATTCTAGCTCCAAATTGTTCAGTTAGTCCTCATTTTGTGCTTATTTAACTGGTGTTTTACACATTTCCACTACATTTCAGCTATGCACTCTCTCCTTCCATATGTACAGTCTTTAGTGTGTTCAGGTCTAATTTACAGCAAGTTCCTAGTATTTGACTTGGTATGTTCTTTTATGTGCTCATGTTCATTTAGCCATGCAACATAATATAAAAAAGGATCTTTCAGCATTTGCCTTGTGGACTAGCACACAGATGATCTACTGCAACATTTGTCAAGTCTGGAAAATATTGTGTGCACCCTGCCAAAACTGGATGATCTTTTAATTTAGTTTAACTTAATTATTTTTGAATTTCCATTTTGTTGACTCTAAATGTTGGTTTTGCTGTGATACTGTTCACAAAGACTAGAGTGGTGGCACAGATATTACCATTTGAAGGTACTACTGTAAGAAGCCTTGAAGGATTAATCTTGTGCTGCTCTAAGAAGTTTGAAGCTCTCTAATTAAAATGACTATTTGGCTCCATGGAAGAGTTGTCGGTGGACAGCCTGCTGTATTGTATCTGCGTTAAATTGACACTACCATAGAATCATTATTGTTCCCAAATTAGCTTTCACTTGATTTACCCCAGACATCTTATGTATTTGCAGTAATGTGGATGTATGGCATTCTGTGCTTGATGTTTCATGACGAAGAAAGATACAGTACTTTCACATGCAGCACTCTTTGAGAAAGGGCACATTGCTAAAATGTGAATTATTCCAGATATTACACGGAAGAAAGTCTTGTCTGAGCCACAACTCAAAAATATGAGTATGACACTGCTACCCTCTGTTAGCAAAACTCCTGCAGCTTTAGAAAGAATATATATGTATGTTCACAGGGGCTCCCTTTGTACCTGAGGTAAAAGAGTACCCATTACATTTGTGTCTCATTTCTACCTCCTTATTCCCAGGAACCCTTTTTAATAATGGTTTTGTTTGATTTGATTTGTGTTCCTTCCCTTCCCTGTGCCCTAATGTCCATTAGCTGTCCTTAACAATTCTCACCCTTAGAGGCTTGCCACAAGCACATGGACTATGTCTAAACTGCAATTTAAAAACCCCATGGCTGGCCCCATGCCAGCTGGCTCAGGCTAAGGGGCTGTTTAATTGCTGTGTAGACATTTTTGAGCTCACGCTAGAGCCTGGGCTCTGGGATGCTAGAGGGTCCCAGAGCTTGGGCTGCAGCCTGAGACCGAACATCTACACCGCAATTAAACAGCTCCTTAACCTGAGCCCTGCAAGCCTGAGTCAGTTGGCACAGGCACATGCCAACCCGAGTTGCGGGTGTCATTGCAGCGGAGACATGTCCTCTGAGGCTTGGCTTGCCACTAGCAAGCTAGTATGCTTGATTCATTTTTCTTTCCAGTGTGAATACTTAAATATCTGGCACTTCATTAATCATGTCAAAGGAAATGTGATTCATGTAATGAAGAGCCTCATTCAAGAATATAGAAATAACTAAATTTAAAAACACTGTTGCATGCAGCAGGTAAAATTCCTTATGTAGAAGCTATACTTAATGTGTCACACTCATCTCAAGATCAGAAAGTTGAGGTTTGATTTGATTTTTTTTCGTTTTTGCATTTAATTTTGTTAACCTCCAGTGTGAAATTTATGGTGGGAAGTGAAAGTCGTATCTTTTTCTTTTAGGTTGACAATTGCATTTTTCGCACTCTCTGGTCTGGATATGTTGGATTCCTTAGATGTGGTGAACAAAGATGATATAATAGAATGGATTTATTCCCTGCAGGTCCTCCCCACAGAAGACAGTGAGTGAGTTTTTAGCTTTTTTTTTTATTGTTGACATTAACACCTTTATGTTGCTTCTAGCCCTTGGGAATAGTGCACAGTTTTTTCACAGAAAACTGATGTGACTTTTCAGAGGTGCTGAATACCTGCAACTCCCATTAACTTCAAATAAAAGTTGAGTGTGCTTATCAGTTTTTGGTGTTTTTTTTTTTTTTTTTGCCTCTTTCACCTAACTTTTCAGAAGAATCCAATAGTTTTAACTTTTTTCACCTATTTCAGTTGAAGCCATGAAATGACTTTGAAAATAAGAACAAGTAAAATTTTAGTAAACTCTACCATTAACAGTGGGGCAGAACAATTAGTTCTGTGTGGTTTGTAAGGTTTCCTAATCAGTGAAGTGTGATGGCTTATCACGTGCTCTTTTCATACTTGAACCAACTGCAGCTATCTCCTTTAAAGAGTTTAACATGCAGAGGTGGTGCTTATCAGTGCTTGTACTGATTTAGCTGCTAACATAGTTATAATTAATGTAAGTAACACTGAAGCAGCTACAGGTCAGTCATGTAAGGAAGCAGTGGAGCAATAATGGGAAATGAAAGATGGCAGCTGTTGAAAATGGGGAGTGGAGGGTTGGGGTACAAAATGGGACAAGCATATTACCTCCCACTTCTTAAAAAAAGTCTAGTTCTTGGAGATGGGTAATTTAGCCATCCTGTTTTAATATTTTTTAAATGAACAGTACTGTTGCTGTATCCCAGGGAATAGCAGGCAACCCAATTACATTTCATGACTGTGAGGACCGTTAACCTGTCTGTTGCTTTACAATGTTTAGCCATTTGTATATGTGCAAAGTGGGTATTAAATGAACTGTAGTATTACACTCACCTTATGCTTACTTTGCACATGTGCAAATAACTTCACAGTTTGCTAGATAGTGGAGACCCAAGTGCCAGGGTTTTATTCTTGGGTTCCATTACTGCCCTCAGTTAATGCCTATAACACACATTGACCTACTGGTCATTACAGCTGTGTAGCTGAGGGAGATTTGAACTCTGTGCTAAGATCTGCAGGATCAACTTCCATATATGTATGAAAAGTGAAAATATTTAGAGACTGGATTAGAAGTTCCCAAAGGTACAACTATGGACACATGCCTGTGAGGCAATGTGGTTTAGTGACAAGAAAGTGGGAGACAGCAGACCTAGGTTCCTTGCAGACTCTAATACTTGCTCTCATTGTAGTCTTGTGCAAACCATTTAATGTAGCTGATCAGTGTCCCCATTAATTAAAAAATGGGGACGATATCTATCTTTTTTGTTAAGCTCTTTGGGATGCCTGGATAGAAAGTGTATGGGCTGGTCTACACTAACCCCCCAATTCGAACTAAGATACGCAACTTCAGCTACGTGAATAACGTAGCTGAAGTCGAACTATCTTAGTTCGAATGAAAACTTACTTACCCGGGGTCCACACGCGGCGCGCAGGCTCCCCCGTCGACTCCGCCTACTCCGTTCGTCGAGCTGGATTACCAACGTCGACGGGGGAGCACTTCCTGGTTCAATTTATCGCGTCTAGACAAGACGCGATAAATCGAACCCAGAACATCGATCCGACGCCTCCAATCCAACCGGTAACTGTAAACCTACCCTATGAGTTGCAAGTATTACTCTGCCACTCTACCTGCTAAACTATTTGATAAATCTTTCCATGGTTTTATTTATCAATGCAGACTGTCAGTAATGTAAACTGTTTCTTATGTTTTTAGGAATAGAATACATCCTACAAATAGAATAAAATATTTACCTCTAATGTATTGTCTAGTCTTTTCATATAGCCAAATTTAACTCCCTTCTCTTAAAAACAATTTTAACAAAAGTACTGAAGGTGTTTTTTGGGTTTTTTTTTAAAACAAATTGACTTTCTTAACAAAGGCAAAATAACTGATTCCCAGTTTTCCACTGGTATAAAGAATTCCTCACTCTGGCAGTTCATTAACTGTCTGACCTATGCTTGTCATTTGGTCTAGCAGATATTTTTGGCCCTGTTCCAGGATTGTCTAGTAGATTCAGGATTTTGGTAAAAGTAGTCTTTAGATCCTTATCTAGTGTATCCTCCAACAGCTTATTTTATTTTTAAAATAAGAGCATTTTTATCACTTGTCACTAAGCACACACATACATCCTTTCGGTAAGCATACACCATACTGAGAAGTCTCTCAATCCCTAAAATTAGACCTAAAAACTCATAGGTGAAAAGTCAGCCCCCTCATAAGTCGTGCGAATAGATAGACCTGTGGTGTGCGCTCCAGCTCTGCAGATCTGGCCCTGTCTAGTCAAAGGAGAGTGCCAGAGTCAGGGTCCTTCTAAGAATGGCCAGACACCAACTCCAGTTCAGATTTAAGGATTGCTAACCAGGCTGCCTTTGATGCAGTAGCACAATATATAAAGCTTTTTCAACTTAGAGCCAATAATGGTCTATGGGCATGAGCAGTTAGCAAAAAACACATCTGCGGCAATGCATTTCTGTGCTGATGAGTCACGAATCTGTTTCCTCACCAGTAACATTTCCATCAATCCCTCATCTTGATATTTTGTCATCTTAACACTGACAAAACAGCATTCCTTATCTTCCCTCTGACTGTCAAGAATACTGTTATCTTAACTTGTCACTCAATCCCAAATCTCAGGATTGTGTTTGACTCCTCTTTTTCCCTTGCCCCGCATATCCAGGCCTTATCAAAATCCTGCCCTTCAACACTTCCAGCATTTGTCCTTTCCATTCCTACAATGAAATCTCCTATTCAGGCTCTTGTTCTTCACCTTGGCTACTGCGATTCATTCTTTGGCATCTCAAATACACACAATTTTGTACAAAATACACCTGCTAAGCTCCGCTTCCTTGTCTGTTAACTTGATCCTGTAACTTCCCTCTTTGAATTTCTCTACTGACTTCTCATCTGCTAGCTAGCACATCAAATTTAAGTTTCCTGTTGCCACCTTCAAAGCTTTACAGAAAACTTCCCCTCCCTAGTCAAGCTTCATGTTATCTGTTCCCTACACACTGCTCCTGTTCTCAGCCTTGTCCACCCTTTGTGAACCTCTAGCATGGTCACCTCCGTACCTTCTTCCATGAGGTCTCCCACTGCATGGTGCAACCTCTTGAGCTTTTCTGTTTGCCCCCCCCCCCCCTTGTAAATTTCACTTCAATTCACTGAGAGCAGGAGTCTTTAACTGTGTATAGATCACCTATTTTTGTCTTTTCCTATATCTGCTTTCATTTGTCCTTGGATTGTGAGTTGCTTGGAGCTGGGACTGTCATTGAGCATTTGAAAAGTGTTTGGCATATAAAAGGCACTGCTATAAATGAAATAAATTACTCATTTGGGAAACAAATTATAAAAAGTCACACTTATGTGTAAGGCTACTTTTAATCCACCTACTTCATTATCCAAAAAATTGTAAATAATACTAACAGAGTAATATATTGGATATTGATATAGTGAGTGTCCAAAAAGGAAAAACTGGAGCCATTTAAAAATACCAGATAAATTGGCAGCTCTTCATATTTTGAAATGACTCATAATTTTCAGTACATTTCAGCTAGTCAAATTGGTTTGTTTATGAAATACAGAATAAATGTTTATGAAATACTGAATAATGGGGCTAGAATTCTAATTATTTTGTCTTCATTGATCTGTTCACTAGAATTCTGTGATAGAATTAATGTCCCTGCTGCTTAATAAATAAAAATAATTCCTGTTCCTTAGTCCCAGATGCATACAGTGTAGCTCAGCTGCCATCTCTTCCTTTAGCAGAGTTCTGACCACTGTTTTGATGGACCATCCTTTTTCCTTGTTGGTCCAGTCTTCTAACTCGGATGTCATGTCACCCCTATCAACTAATATATTTTTCCTTATGAATTCTAAACTGCCTTTTTAATGGAATAGTTACTTTGAGTAAAACACAGAGCAGATTTGTTCTCAAAACAATCAAATACACCTATCTAATTAGAGTGAAAACCTATAAAGCTGCTGCACCAAAATCCATCATATAAAAGAACATCTCTGACAATCGCTTGGTTTTGTAGAAATAATGTCCCATTGCGAGGACTTTGTCACTGAATAAATTGATGCCTCCCACTTTTTATGGGAAAGACAATTTTTTTTAACTTCTTTGCATGCTAAATGAACATTACTATATTTGTTTTCTGGAATGGTAACATTACTGTAAGGTTGACTTGAGTCTTAGTCTCAACCTTGATGTTTGTATCTTCACTACTTTCAATTTCAGCTCTGTTATTTCCTGCTTACATAGCATTTTCACCTTCCTGAATGAGGGCCTCTGAACAGGGTTCAAAAAAGAAATAGATAAGTTCATGGAGGCTAGGACCATCAATGGCTATTGGCCAGGATCAGGAGGAATGGTGTCCCTAGCCTCTGTTTGTCAGAAGCGGGGAATGGGTGATGGGATGGATCACTTGATTACCTGTTCTGTTCATTCCCTCGGAAGCACCTGGGATTGGCTACTGTTGGATGACAGGGTACTGGGCTAGATGGCCCTTTGGTCTGATCCAGTATGGCCGTTCTTATGTTGCACTCTGTTTTATATTAAAGGGGTTTGGGTTCTATATATGAAGGATCTGTGAAAATAGATCATAGTACTATATTTTAATTTGGAATATGGCTCTTCACTTTGATTGTGCTTTGGTTGCATTCATGCACCAGTTCCTAAAAATGTGCACTAGAATTTTCTTCTTGGGGGGGAGGGGGGAAACAGGTAGAACTGCGCCCACTTACGCTTGTCTGTACCAAGCTTCCATTTCAGCAGTACTATAATTCAGCGTTCTTGTGAAAATATTTATTCAATAATTCGTTTTTATAAAAGTGAAATTAAATGGTCTTGGGTTACAAACTGCTGCTAAACTGGCAGCTGGGCTGCTGATGGAATGGGAGAAGCATTTTGAATGGTCCACGAAACAGTTAAAAAAAAAAATCAAAACAGTAGAGAATGTTTAATACCCTATATACTGTAGCTTTTACTAGGAACTGTTTGTCATAGTGGAAGTACAAATCTCAATACTCCAATATTTAAAAATATATTTTAATGGTATAATTGGCTATATTGCAGTAGCAATAAGCCGCACCGTGGTGTTCATTACAGACTAATGGTGCACTTCTTGTGTGATTCATGGCATTCATTCTGCCTTCTGTTTTGTTGTTAAAGAAAAGGTCCTGTGTCTGTTTGAAGAGCCTCAACACCCAGGGCTACAACCCTTGAAAGTTACGTAACACTTCAGTTCCTTAATAGAAATTAGTGTAAGAAAGCAAATCTATAGTTTATAGTAGCCTTATGGAAACGCACTAACGGAAGTTGAAGCTCATAATGAGTCCGATTTCACTTTCAGGTGTTTTTTATTTTATTTTAGAAATTGAGTGTGTATCCTATTGTAGGTTCATGTGTGTCCTGCCTCCGTTTCTGTGCTCCCCGCCCTCCTCAACTCAGAATCTTTTGCATAGCAGTGTTCAGTGGGGCTGCAGCTGTGCCTTGTGCTCCACTGTGAGAATAGACTGGCCTTGGCCTCCCTCGGTTCCCTCTTACTGCCCAGGGCAGTTAGACAGAACAAGGACTGTGTCCGACCTGCTTCTAAATTGCCTTGAATAAAGTCTCAATTTTATTAATTTCTTCCTTGATTTTGTTGGACGTTTCCAAAAGAAGAAAGCAGCAGTTAGGGTGGGTGCAGGGAGACCCGTGCACATCCCTCTGTATAGTGGGGTAAGGTGCTTTGCACCTGTTGCTAGCTACAGTGAACTCATAGCCCCCTGATTTTTAAATTCACCCTTCCTGCGATGGGTTAATATCCATTATAGGTGAACACCACAGATCCATTGGTAAGAACATTTGGTCTCTCCAAAACACTGCTGGATTTGAAAGTGACATAGAAACTTTTTCTGGTATAATAATGTTGGTTAGGGGTGTGATTATTTTGTTTGGGGAACTAGTATAAGCTACGCCTATACTAAGAGGGTTTGCCAGTATAGCTATTCCAACAAACATTTTCTAGTATAGACTAAACTATAGAGCTGCCTCTCCTTCCGTTCTTTCCCCATTGAAGGTGTGTTTTGGGGTTGTTTTTGTTGAGGGGGGAATAAAGATCCTACAATGTTAGGTAAAAGCTCAATTTCTGAACCTATACACTGTCGTACTTTTAATTTAGTTTTGTTACAATGATCATTTCTCATCCATCCATATTCTTAGCTCCAGCACTGAAGAAACAGAAAAATCAATATAATTGAATATGTTTGAAGTCCTACTTACAACTGAGGATTCTGCTTTTATGTTTACAATTCAGTTGCCTAACCGGTAGTCACTTCGACTACTCACATCTAACCCTCTGTTGTGGCTTGGGTCTAGCCCACTTGAAGTATATATCCGGATACATGATTGACTAAAATAAATGGTTGTTCTTCAGAATCTTAAACAGTTTCTAGCCCTTAGGCTTGCCAGGATTAGTTCACAACTGCGAGACTGTGTAATGCTATCTGAGATCTCGTTTATATGTAAAACTTGGTTCGATTTAGGTACATAGCTCAGAGGTGTGAAAAATTTGCATGCCCTCAGTGACCCAGTTAGGTCAACCTAACCCCCACTATAAATGCAGTTAGGTGGATGAAAGAATTCTTCTGTCAACTTAGCTACCATCTGTACGCAGAGAGGAAGAGTACCTGTATAAATGGAAAAAACTCCTTCTGTCACTGTAGGAAGTGTGTACGCTGGAGCGGTAGAGTGGCACAGCTGCAGCGCCGTAGTTGTGTCGCAATAGTTGATGTAGCATAGACGTGCCCTGAGTCTCAAACAGCTCAGTGAGAACTACTCTGTTCATTTCAGTGGGGTGTGTTAAGTGTCAGATTTCCAAGTTGAGTGTGGTTTTTCAGACAAGTTAGGCACTCAGTATTTTTAATTAGCATGTGCCGTTACCACAGTTATACATACTGTGATACAGCATGGCCAGAAGGCAGCAGGAGAGTGATATAGGAGAGATGTAAGCCCCAGGATGAGGAGAAGCCTTATTCCCTGTAGAGGGAAGAAAGGTTACTATAGACTGGCTTCAGGTGCTTTTAATTAATTAGAGCACCTGAAGCCAGTCACCTGATAAAATTCCCCTGCTTCAATCAGCCAGAGGAAGGAGTTGGAGCAGAGAGCAGTTTGGAGGAAAGCAGAGGAGAGTTTGGGGAAGTGCTGCGGTGGGCTAAGAAGACCAAGACCCTAGGTAAAGGGACACCTGACTTGTGCAGAGGGAAGGCAGGAAGCCCCACAAGCAGGAGAGGGAAGTAGCCCAGGAGAATCAGTATCACTAATTGTACAGTATCACTGGTTGTTGTTGGCGTCCGTTAGTCTCGAGAGACGATGGATATGCGCCTGTAAGAGTCTCGGTCTACGGCGGGGGGTGGGGCGCCAGCCCGCCTCGCTGTGCTCGGTCGATTATCTTGGGGAATCGGCAGTCTCGGACCCGATCTCCTCGGGTCGGATCCGGTGCGGTAGCGGCTAAGCCCTGGCCCCTGGTCAGGGCGGGCAACAAACAGCCCAGAGCTCAGATCCTCAGGCAGGGGCTGAGCAAACAGCAAGTCAATGAGCCCTGGCCCTGGGGCAGGGCGGGGCAGCAAATAGTTCAGAGCTCAGACCCTCAAGCAGGGGCTGAGCAACAGTAAGTCCATAAGCCCTGGCCCTGGGGCAGGGCGGGGCAGCAAATAGTTCAGGGCTCAGACCCTCACGCAGGGGCTGAGCAAACAGTAAGTCAATGAGCCCTGGCCCTGGGGCAGGGCGGGGCAGCAAATAGTTCAGGGCTCAGACCCTCACGCAGGGGCTGAGCAAACAGTAAGTCAATAAGCCCTGGGGCAGGGCGGGGCAGCTAACAGTTCAGGGCTCAGACCCTCAAGCAGGGGCTGAGCAAACAGTAAGTCAATGAGCCCTGGCCCTGGGGCAGGGCGGGGCAGCTAACAGTTCAGGGCTCAGACCCTCACGCAGGGGCTGAGCAAACAGTAAGTCAATAAGCCCTGGGGCAGGGCGGGGCAGCTAACAGTTCAGGGCTCAGACCCTCAAGCAGGGGCTGAGCAAACAGTAAGTCAATAAGCCCTGGCCCTGGGGCAGGGCGGGGCAGCTAATAGTTCAGGGCTCAGACCCTCAAGCAGGGGCTGAGCAAACTGTAAGTCAATGAGCCCTGGCCCTGGGGCAGGGCGGGGCAGCTAATAGTTCAGGGCTCAGACCCTCAAGCAGGGGCTGAGCAAACCCAGGTCCTGGTTCTGGGGAACCTGGGAGAGGGGGAGACTGCCACCCACACCTTGGGTGGCAGGGGGGACGCAGGCCCACCCACTCCACTGCGTCCCGGCCCGGGGCCCTAACAGCGGCAAAGGATCCGCCGCTGGGTCAGTGGGGATCCTGGCCGCAACACACTGACATGGGCTCTGGCCCCGGTGCAGCCAGACTGGGGTCGGCTATCCCCGGGCCACTTCCTAACTCCCCCTCGGGTGGTACCTGGGTCCAGGGGGTGTCCTCGGCGGGTTCTAGCCTCATGGGCTCCTCGTCCGACTCGCGGTCACTCGGCAGGTCCGGCAACTCTTCTGGAAAGTAGCCGCTTGGCAGTTCTGGCCACTCCTCTGGAGAGGGGCCGCTCGGCGGGCCCGGCCGCCACTCTGGAGAGGGGCCGCTCGGCGGGCCCGGCCGCTCCTCTGGAGAGGGGCCGCTCGGCGGGCCCGGCCGCTCCTCTGGAGAGGGGCCGCTCGGCGGGCCCGGCCACTCCAGGCGAGTACCTGGGGCCACAGGGGTTTCCCAGTCCCGAGGTAAGCCGGCTGCGTCTGGTCTCCCTGCTGGCTGGGTTTCTAGTGAGCTCCGCAGGCCTGCCTTTGTACTTCCGGGTCGCTCCATTCTACTTCCGGGTCGCGCCATTCTACTTCCGGGTCGCGGCCCGTCTCTGGGTGGAGCGGGCCCCGAGCCTCCTGGCCCCGCCCACTCTGGCCACTGGGCTGGTGTTTCACTCTGCGGGGAGGTGGGGCGCCAGCCCGCCTCGCTACACACCCCCCCTCCTCAAGGCTGGTTCCCGTTCATCGGGGCCAGACCAGTCCAAATCCCCCAAGCGGGAGAAGAAGTCGGTGTTGACGTGGTCCTTACCTGCCCTATGGCGGACAGTAAAAGCATAGGGCAGCAGCGTCAGGTACCAGCGTGTCAGCCTCATGTTGTTATTCTTCATCTTGGCCAGCCACTGAAGGGCGGCATGATCGGTGACTAGCAGGAACGGGGCTCCGAGGAGGTAGTAACGCAATGCATCACAGGCCCATTTCACCGCCAGGGCCTCTTTTTCGATTACTGCGTAGTTCCGTTCACGGGGAAACAATTTCCGACTTAGGTAGAGGATGGGATGTTCTTCTCCATCCACTTCCTGGGACAGGACAGCCCCCAGTCCCACCTCTGAGGCGTCCGTCTGGAGAATGAACTCGCGATGAAAGTCCGGACTATAGAGAACGGGCTCCCGACAGAGACTGGCTTTGAGCTCCTGGAAAGCGCCCTCACACTCCGAGGTCCACACTATCCGGCGGGGGCTGTCCTTCGTCAAGAGACCCGTCAAAGGGGTTGCGATAGAGGCGAACTGAGGGATGAACCGTCGATAGTATCCGGCAAGTCCCAAAAACTGACGCACTTGTCGCTTTGTCGTGGGGGCCGGGCAGGCCGTCAAGGCCTGGACCTTCCCCACAAGGGGTCTCACTTGTCCTCTCCCGATGGTGTACCCCAGATAGGTGGTTTCCTGCCATCCAAGGCGGCATTTCTTGGGATTGGCCGTCAACCCGGCGGCCCGGAGGGACCTCAAAACCGCCGCTACCCGCTCCAGGTGGTCCTCCCACTGGCTACTGTACACCACCACGTCGTCCAGATAGGCCGCGGCGTAATCTCGATGGGGTTGGAGGAGGCGGTCCATTAGTCTCTGGAACGTTGCAGGGGCCCCATGGAGGCCGAAGGGCATCCGAGTGAACTGGTATAGGCCGGTGGGTGTGGCAAAGGCGGTCTTCTCCCTGGAGGCGGGGTCGAGGGGAATCTGCCAATACCCTTTGCTCAGGTCGAGGGTAGTGATGAACCGGGCCTCTCCTAACCGGCCCAGCAACTCGTCCACCCGGGGCATCGGGTATGCATCAAACTTGGAGACGGCGTTGACACGTCGAAAGTCGATGCAAAACCGTCACGTGCCATCAGGTTTGGGGACCAGCACTACGGGGCTGCGCCATTCGCTCTGCGAGGGCTCGATGACCCCCAGGTCCAGCATGGCCTGCACTTCCTCCTCAATAATTTGCCGCATGTGATAAGGCACTGGCCGGGTCGCCTCTCTGATCACCACCCCTGGTTCCGTCTGGATGGTGTGCTGGACGAGGGTCGTGTATCCGGGCTGGACCGTAAAGGTTCGCGGGAACGCCCGGAGGAGGCACTGGGTCTGCTTGAGCTGTTCCTCTGTCAGGGTCTCCCCGAGCTGAGGGCTTACGGGGTCCTCCGGAAGGGTGGCCCGGGGGCCCAGTTCGGGCTCCGGCGGGGAAGGGTTGATAAAGAGTCCCTCCCGCTCCCGCCACGGTTTAAGGAGGTTAACATGATACCGCTGCGTCCTCCGGCGCCGGTCGGGCTGGTGGATCTCGTAGGTGACGGGCCCAACCTTCCGGGCTACCTCATACGGCCCTTGCCACCGGGCCAGTAATTTTGATTCGCTGGAGGGCAAGAGGAGCAGAACCCGATCGCCGGGTTGGAAGTCGCGGACTCGTGCGCCGCGGTTATACATCTGGGCCTGAGCTTCTTGTGCGGCCTTCAGATTCTCCCTAGCTAGAGCCCCGGCTTGCGTAAGGTGATCCTGGAGCTGGAAGACATATTTCAAGAGACCCTGGGTCGGAGACGGGGCTTGCTCCCAGGTTTCGCGCATCAGGTCCAGTAGCCCCAGGGGGCGGCGCCCATATAGCAGTTCAAACGGGGAAAACTTGGTGGACGACTGGGGTACTTCTCGGACCGCCAAGAGCAGTGGTGGGAGTAGCTGGTCCCACTGGCGTAGCTCTTCTGGGGGGAACTTCCGTAGCATGGCCTTCAGGGTGCGGTTGAACCGTTCGACCAAACCGTCCGTTTGCGGGTGGTAGACCGACGTACGTAATTGTTTAATCCCCAGGAGTTCGCACACCTGCTGCAGCAGCCGGGACGTAAAGTTGGTCCCCTGATCTGTGAGGATCTCCCGGGGCAGGCCTACTCGAGCAAAGACCTTCACCAGTTCCCCCGCGATGGTTCGGGCGGTGATGCTCCGGAGTGGTATTGCCTCTGGGAACCGGGTAGTGTAGTCCACCATCACCAAGATGTATTGGAACCCGGCCGAACTTTTTTGAAGGGGCCCCACCAGGTCCATAGCCACCCGTTCGAACGGTGTTTCGACGAGGGGCATAGGGATCAGGGGGGCCTTAGGTGTCTGCGGCGGGGCAGCCAACTGGCACTCTGGACACGACTGGCAGTAGCTCCTCACCTCTTGATGTATACCTGGCCAGAAAAACCGCATCAGTATGCGGGCCAGGGTCTTTTCGTGGCCCAAATGCCCAGCTGCGGGAATATCATGGGCGAGCTTCATCACCGCTCGTCGGTGACACCGGGGCACGAGCAGTTGGGTTCGGGATTCCCCGGTATGCCGATCCCGCTCGATCCGGTACAGGCGGTCCTGGCGCAGCTCGAAGTGGGGCCACTGTGTCGCCCGCTGGGGGTCAGTTATGGCTCCATCGACGGCCGCCAGCTGCTCATACGCATGGCTGAGCGCAGGATCCGCCCGTTGATCACGACAGAAATCCGTATGCAGCTGGGGGGCATCCGCGGCGTCCCGCGGAGAGTCTTCAGGTTCCTCCCTTGGTCTAGTATAGTCTGGTGCCTCACCGCCTTCTGACTGGGCCTCGGGAGGATCTCCTTCCAGGGCTGGGGTAGCCGCCGGACCCTCCTCGGTGTTCGCCCGGAGGACTTCAGGGAACTCCGGCCAGTCTCGCCCTAGGATCACTGGATAGGCTAGCCGAGGGGCCAGACCGACCACCATCAGTCGTGTCACCCCATCCACGGTTAGCCGGACTCGGGCGCTGGGGTATGGCCTTACGTCCCCGTGGATGCACTGCAGACGAATCGTCCCCAGGCCTGGATCAGTCTGTAGGCCGAGGTTTTGCCGCACTAAGGTCTGGCCACAGCCGGAATCAATCAGGGCCAGAGTTGGGCGCTCCCCGACAACCACTGGCACTGTGATCTTGGCGGCTTGGGGCCGCCGGGCACGGGCATCTCCCACACAGACCTGGCCAAAGCTGCAGTCCATCTCGGTGCAGTCCCGCTGCAAGTGGCCATGCCTCCCGCAGGAGAAACATGGTCCGAGCTCCGGTCGTCCCGGCCGGGGCGGGGTTCTGGTCGGGTCCTTTGGGAGGCTTCGGTTGGCCCCCCGGGGTAAGGGCCGAGGTATCGGGGCTGGTCGGACCGGGCCCGCGGTCATCCGGGGTTGGGGCTCGGTGTCCCGCCAGGACTTTCGCGG
The DNA here is from genome assembly GCA_037349315.1 of Chelydra serpentina. Taxonomy (NCBI): domain Eukaryota; kingdom Metazoa; phylum Chordata; order Testudines; family Chelydridae; genus Chelydra; species Chelydra serpentina. Next base: position 40,960,662 of record JBAIAC010000042.1, read on the forward strand.
TTCACCCCGGATGGGGTCCCTCTTCTCTGGAGTGGGGCGCCCCGGTACCGGCGGGGCAGCTCGGGTAGTTGGCCCCACGGGGGCCTCGGCCGCGAGGAAATCCTCCATCAAGGTGATGGCAGCGGCGACTGTCACTGGCCGATGACGGAGGACCCACGCCTTCCCTCGTGGTGGGAGTATATGGGTGAACTGCTCTAGAAGAATCTGTTCCAGGAGTTCCCCTGGGGTCCGCCGCTCGGGCTGTAGCCATCGTTTGCATGCCTCCCGAAGCTCCTGAGCCACCACCCGGGGTCGGGCTCCCGTAGGATAGGCTAGGGTCCGGAACCGCTGGCGAAAGGTCTCGGGACTAATGTCCAAGGCATCCAGGATGGCCGCCTTTACTTGGGTGTAGTCACGGGCCTCCTCCGCGGACAGGCCCCGATACACCGTTTGGGCAGTCCCGGTCAGATACGGGGCCAGGAGGGTCGCCCATTGGTCTGGGGCCCACCCAGCGACTAGCGCCACCCTCTCAAAGGTCACTAGGAAGGCCTCGGGGTCGTCGGTGGGGCCCATCTTGGTCAATCGGACTGGGGGGGCCGCGCTGGGTGACCCGGTGGCCCCCGCTGACTGGGGCTCCGCAGAGCGGGGTAGCATCGTCGCCAGTTGCTGCAGGCATTGTTGCTGATGCTCCCGGTTCTGGCGCCCCAGTTCCACAAGCAGCTGCTGTTGTTGAGTGCTGAGCTGCTGGACCAGCTGCTGCTGCTGCTGGAGCTGGGCGGCAGCCTGCTGCTGCTGCTGCTGGAGCTGGGTAGCCTGCTGCTGTTGTTGGCTCTCGGCCAAGAACTTAATAAGCTTCTCCAGGTCCATCTTGGTCAGGCACGTTCTCCCTCGGGTCCCTTCTCACAGGGTTAAGGGGATCGCTGCCCGCATTCTCCACCACGTGTAAGAGTCTCGGTCTACGGCGGGGGGTGGGGCGCCAGCCCGCCTCGCTGTGCTCGGTCGATTATCTTGGGGAATCGGCAGTCTCGGACCCGATCTCCTCGGGTCGGATCCGGTGCGGTAGCGGCTAAGCCCTGGCCCCTGGTCAGGGCGGGCAACAAACAGCCCAGAGCTCAGATCCTCAGGCAGGGGCTGAGCAAACAGCAAGTCAATGAGCCCTGGCCCTGGGGCAGGGCGGGGCAGCTAATAGTTCAGGGCTCAGACCCTCAAGCAGGGGCTGAGCAGACAGTAAGTCCATAAGCCCTGGCCCTGGGGCAGGGCGGGGCAGCAAATAGTTCAGGGCTCAGACCCTCACGCAGGGGCTGAGCAAACAGTAAGTCAATGAGCCCTGGGGCAGGGCGGGGCAGCAAATAGTTCAGGGCTCAGACCCTCACGCAGGGGCTGAGCAAACAGTAAGTCAATAAGCCCTGGGGCAGGGCGGGGCAGCTAACAGTTCAGGGCTCAGACCCTCAAGCAGGGGCTGAGCAAACAGTAAGTCAATGAGCCCTGGCCCTGGGGCAGGGCGGGGCAGCTAACAGTTCAGGGCTCAGACCCTCACGCAGGGGCTGAGCAAACAGTAAGTCAATAAGCCCTGGGGCAGGGCGGGGCAGCTAACAGTTCAGGGCTCAGACCCTCAAGCAGGGGCTGAGCAAACAGTAAGTCAATAAGCCCTGGCCCTGGGGCAGGGCGGGGCAGCTAATAGTTCAGGGCTCAGACCCTCAAGCAGGGGCTGAGCAAACTGTAAGTCAATGAGCCCTGGCCCTGGGGCAGGGCGGGGCAGCTAATAGTTCAGGGCTCAGACCCTCAAGCAGGGGCTGAGCAAACCCAGGTCCTGGTTCTGGGGAACCTGGGAGAGGGGGAGACTGCCACCCACACCTTGGGTGGCAGGGGGGACGCAGGCCCACCCACTCCACTGCGTCCCGGCCCGGGGCCCTAACAGCGGCAAAGGATCCGCCGCTGGGTCAGTGGGGATCCTGGCCGCAACACACTGACATGGGCTCTGGCCCCGGTGCAGCCAGACTGGGGTCGGCTATCCCCGGGCCACTTCCTAACTCCCCCTCGGGTGGTACCTGGGTCCAGGGGGTGTCCTCGGCGGGTTCTAGCCTCATGGGCTCCTCGTCCGACTCGCGGTCACTCGGCAGGTCCGGCAACTCTTCTGGAAAGTAGCCGCTTGGCAGTTCTGGCCACTCCTCTGGAGAGGGGCCGCTCGGCGGGCCCGGCCACTCCTCTGGAGAGGGGCCGCTCGGCGGGCCCGGCCACTCCTCTGGAGAGGGGCCGCTCGGCGGGCCCGGCCACTCCTCTGGAGAGGGGCCGCTCGGCGGGCCCGGCCACTCCAGGCGAGTACCTGGGGCCACAGGGGTTTCCCAGTCCCGAGGTAAGCCGGCTGCGTCTGGTCTCCCTGCTGGCTGGGTTTCTAGTGAGCTCCGCAGGCCTGCCTTTGTACTTCCGGGTCGCTCCATTCTACTTCCGGGTCGCGCCATTCTACTTCCGGGTCGCGGCCCGTCTCTGGGTGGAGCGGGCCCCGAGCCTCCTGGCCCCGCCCACTCTGGCCACTGGGCTGGTGTTTCACTCTGCGGGGAGGTGGGGCGCCAGCCCGCCTCGCTACAGCGCCCATGGGGAATGTTTAGTTGATGGTTGTACAGCGTCTGTTGTGGCTGTGAAGCCCCACACGAGAGTGGCAGTTTCGATTGCATTTGCTGCATTTGAAGGCGGTGTCAGCTGTGGGTTGGAGCCGCTGCTTCCTTTTTCGTTGAACCCGCTTTTCCTCGGCAAGCTGCCGCAGCTTGTCTTTACCAGTTTTCAATCCAGTGGTCAGAGCGTGTCTCCATCTGCATCTGTCCTGGGCGAGCTCTTCCCAGCTGTTGATGTCGATTTGAACAGTCTTCAGGTCCCTCTTACAAACATCCTTGAAGCAAAGGTGGGGCCGTCCTGTAGCTCTGTTTCCGGAGGCAAGTTCGGCATACAACAGGTCTTTGGGGATCCGTCCATCTTCCATGCGACTTAGATGGCCAAGCCATCTAAGGCGGCGTTGACGGAGGAGAGTGAACATGCTGGAGATCTTGGCACATTCCAGCACCTCGTTGTTCGATCACTCCAAGTGATCCCGAGTATGCGACGGAGGCAGCGCATGTGGAAGGTGTTCAGTCTCTTTTCTTGCGACACGTAGAGGGTCCAAGTTTCGCTGGCGTAGAGAAGAGTGTTTAACACACATGCACAGTACACAGCGACCTTTGTGTTGATGGTCAGCATGTTGTTGTTCCATACTCTCTGTGACAATCTGGCCAAAATTGTAAAGGCCTTGCCGATTCTACGGTTGATCTCAGGGTCCGGTGAGAGGTTGTCCGTGATGGTAGATCCAAGGTAGGTGAACTGACTGACCACCTCTAGCACGTAGTCATTGATGGCAGTGCTTGGATGTTCTGCATCCTGGGCCATAACTTTGGTCTTCTGAAGACTGATTGTCAACCCGAACTCTTCGCAAGCTCTGGAAAAGCGGTCAATCAGCTGCTGGAGATCGGTTTCTGTGTGGGTGGCCGGGGCAGCGTCGTCTGCAAACGGCATGTCTCTGATTGTTGCCTCCCGTACCTTGCTTTTGGCCTTTAGTCGAGCCAGATTGAAAAGTCTACCGTCAGACCGGGTGTGGAGATAGACTCCCTCTGTGGAATTTCCAAAGGCACGTTTCAGCAATGCTGCAAAGAAGATGCCGAAGAGTGTGGGAGCGAGAACGCAGTCTTGTTTTACTCCACTCTGGATGTCAAAGGCATCGGAAGACGAGCCATCATACAGTACTGTGCCTTTCATGTTGTCGTGAAAAGACTGGATCACGCTCAGCAGCTTCGGTGGGCAGCCAACCTTTACCAGGATCTTGAACAGCCCATCTCTGTTCACAAGGTCGAAAGCTTTGGTCAGGTCTATGAAGGCAAGGAATAGCGGCTTGTGCTGTTCTCTGCATTTCTCTTGCAGCTTCCTTAAGGAGAAAACCATGTTGGTTGTGGATCTCCCTGCTCGGAACCCGCACTGTGAATCTGGGTAAACCCTGTGGACAGACAGACACAGTATCACTAGTAGAAGTGGTTTACCTGCTATCCTAGGGCCCCTTGGCTGGGACCCGGAGTAGAGGGTGGACCTGGGTCCCTGCCTCTCCACTCACCTTCTCTGGGATACTGGTGGGACAGCTGATACCCCAGTTCAGGGGCAAGAAATGGCGCCCTGAAACTCCCCACAAGAAGAGAAAGCACGGGACCCATCATAGTAGTGCCGGCAGTTTGCTTGCATGCATGCATACATACATACATACATAGGTAATTGCATGCACAATTGGCAACAAAAGGCAGAAATAGTGGTGGTAAAGGTGCCCTGTATCACTTTTTCCACTCTATGGTGTTTTGTGCAACAGTTGCATAATGATGAACAGTTTAGTTACTACACTAGGGCTTTTTTCCTCAGATCTTTGTGTAAAGCTCCCATTGTCACTGGTGGGAGTTCTGGTGTGGCTCAGGGTTACTGTGTGGCCATACATTTGTAGACTCGGCCCACCATTTAAAACATAAACTGGCCTTTTCCAAGGCAAGAATTTGACTCCCCTGATGTGGGGAGGAGGGGATATTGGCTCACGGAGAGGAATAATTTGACTTTCACCTGAGCAGAAGATAAGACTTTTTCCAGTTGTCTTTTGTTATGAATGTTTATAACTGGAACAGTGAGTGGTTATGAACTTCATTTTGATGACTTGTTCCATATTTGTTGCTGCTTTAAACTTTCAATAGGCATTCATACCATTAAAACCAAAATTTAACGCTAGATGGTGCTATTTTATAACTACATTTAAATTAAATGTTTCAGCTGACACTATGCAGCTTGCTAGAGTCCTTTCACACATTTAAAGACTGAAGGTAATATTTCCTTTCATTTAAAAAAAAAATGACTGACTAAAAGAAATCGGAGAGACAAGGTGGATGAGGTAATATCTTTTATTGGACCAACTTCTGTTGTTGAGAGAAGCTTTCAAGGTACACAGAGCTCTTCTTCAGCTCTGGGAAAGGTACTCTGTGTCACAGCTAAATACAAAATTGAACAGATAGTTTAGTGCAAGTAGTTAGCACATATTCTAAGAGACCATTGAAGGTCCCCTTAAAATCCCTGTTCATAGGACAAAAAAGAGGGATTAGTGAGTTACAGACCATTGTAATAAGCTGTAAATCTAGTGTTTTTATTAAGACCTTGATTTTTAGTGTCTAGCAAAGTTATAAATTTAAGCTCCCGGAAATCCTCTTTCTGATAGCTTGCTCTTAAATAGTGTCTGGATTTGTTTTATTTTTAAAAATGATTATTTTAAAAATGGAATATTTCTGTCTCCTTGTTGCCGGCACCTTTATTAACATCAAGGGAGAGTGATTGGTGGTGTTCCACAAGGGCTCAATCTACTGCATGAGAATAAAATACAACTGATCAGTAGCAAAATAGCAAAAGTGTTTATACAGAAAGTATTATGCATAAACTGGAAAATACCCCCCAAAATGTTGCTGTCTATTCCAGTTTAGCAATCTCCTTGTTACTTTTAGGCCTGGTCTACACTACACAGTTAGGCTTACGTCGACCTAATTATGTCAGTGTACAAGTTTCAGCCATGTCCTGCTAATGTCAGTGTTTGTAATGTAGACATGCCCTTAGTTATAGTAGGTTAGAAATTCACAGAAAAGTGATTTTCATGTTGGTATCTTTGTCAGATTTGCTGTTTGAGCCTCTTTTCAAGGATTTATTGTTGGGTCATTTGTGATGCTTTGAGGAATCTGTCTACATATGATTAACGATAAGATTATCATGGAAGTCACAGATTCTGTGACTTTGAGAGCTATGTGACATTCCAACAGGGTGTGGGGGCCCTGGAGCCCTTGGGTTCCCCGGCAACGAGTACTGGACACTTCTCTCCACTCCCCCTGCAGCAGGGCTTGGGCTCTCTTCCCCCCATTTGCACTTCAGTCAGCCTCCCACCACTCATTATTTTTAGTAAAAGTCTCACAGGTCACAAGGTGTCTGTGAATTTTTGTTTGTTGCCTGTGATCTCTTTGTGACTTTTACTAAAAATAGCGCTCACAGTTCTGACCTAATGTATGGTACCTGAATTCTGTTTGATGTTGTGGAATTGTTGTAGCAGAGATTCCACATCCACAGAGGAATTCCATCATTTGCTGAGTGGGCTATAACATGTACTACCAGACATGGGGCAATGGAAAGTCATTAACCTTAACAGTTATGCTTTGACTGAAAAATAGGAATGGTAAAAGGGTTGCCTGGGTGGGGAAACCGGTTTGACCACGATTCTGTGCAGAGGGGTGGTGAAGTGGAGAGTGGAAAATCACCAGCCGAACAGTAAAAACAGATATTTGGAGGGGAACACACACATTCAAGGGATGCACCAGGGATTTCCCTGCACCCCTCCCCCTTTGAATTTCCCCAACACCCCCCACCTAGTTTTGTGAACTAGTTACATGTAGAGTTGCCAATTTAGTGATTGGAAATTTGAATTGAAATTGAAACATTAATACACACTTTATATGTTTTTAAAGTGTATGATAAAATACGGGTATCTGAAAAAGTATAAAATAGTTTTGAAAAGCATGAACATAGACTACATTCCTTATACAGCTTTTGTTTTTGACAATGTCCGTGCATTCATTTCGGTGATGTTGGCCAACCTAATAATTTCAAATTAAGCAAAGTCTAAATGAGCTCTCCCTGACAGCTAGTGATGAGCTGGGGGCTGAGGGGAAAGGCTTCAGGACCCGGTTGTATTTACATTCACTCCTAATCTACCTAGGTATCCAGCAAACAGCTGTGTTGCCCAAGTGATAGATTTTTGTCTGGGGTTGGGTTACAAATCACTTGAATGGGGCGGGGGGAATGAAATGTTGTTCTTATTGTATGAGTAAAGGGCAGTAGAACTGTACTTAGCCTGTGCTAATTGAGGGCATCAAGAGAGAGGTGTTTTGCTTGATGGTCTGCCTGAGTCATAAGTACTATTTGACCTGCCCCTCTCCACTGTTTAAAGACAGAGCTGATTAGGCTCTATAGATAGTCTTTTGTTTTGTTAAGTGACCACTACAGCTGAAATCACTGATAATCAGGTCCAAGTGCTTAGACGTGCTGTGGGACAGTGTTTCTGTGGAAGAGACAGCCCAGTCTGCACTAACAGCAAGATTCCCCCGCTGAGAGCTCAGCTGAAATCACTGAGAGCTGGGTGGAACCTCAAGAGACCAACTTGCAGAGGTCACAGTGGCAGGTGGCAGCAGAAGGTGACAGCGCAGGGCCATTGGCAACAGAGCGATGGCGTGAACGGTGGCCAGAGTGAGCAGCTGGAGGAACAAGCAAGGTGCCTTCTTGCCCCCACTCATGTGAAAGCACCTTTGAACTCTGCGTCTCCACTGACCAAGAACAACACACCAGTGAGTGTTAATGAGGGTGTTAAGAATGCTGGAGACACAACATAGTGCATGCGAACAAACATGGCTGTGGCATCATACTTTCTATTTAAGCAAGAGATACCACACACTACAAACTGAAGGCCAATGTTAAGTTCATTGTCACTTGTTCCTGAAGTGGAACACTGATTCCGAACAAGACCAGCAAATGCCCACTATCTTTCTGCAAGAAACTCAACTGACTGGCTAGAAGCATGTGGTGCAACAGTGCAAGATCCAACAGTTGAAAAAGTGAAGAACTCTCTTACCACAGTCAATATTTGCATACATAGCTGATGAATGCACCGATGCAAATGGGCATCAAGTATTAAGTCATTGTGTATGCTATCTTGATGTCAGTGGTAGGCCAGTAGATGCATTTCTAGATGTTCCAAGTTATAGAAGACACATTAGCTGCGTCTGTGACAACCCACATCTTAGAGTTAAATGCTTGTCAGTTGGACCCCAAACAGATTGCAGCTCCATCAAATGCACAAGCAGCCAACTTCTCTGGAAGACATGGTGGAGTACAAGCTTTGCTCAGAGAAAAGTGTAACCCTAATCTCTCCTGTAAACACTGCAGAGGCCATCTGCTCCAACTAGCACCAGTACAAGCTGTAGACTATTCAAAAGACATTTAATAAGCTATAGATTTAATGTCTTAATTATATTCTTTTTTTCAACAAGAGTCCAAAAAGACTGAATATCTTGGAAAATATAGAAGATATGCTGGGTCTGAAGTTCAGATTAGTCCAACGTGGGAAAACCCTCTGGCTTTCTCATGAATGATCCTTGTCTGTTGTCTTAAAATTACTCCAGCCACTATTACCGACTTTGGAAAATATCTACCAAGATGGGATGGATCTAAGTAGTAAGGCTGGTGGATTACTTTTGCTACTACGTTCAGAGAAGACTATTGCCATTTTCTCTCTTGTAAGTCTACTGTTGAAACCACTTGGGTCATTAAACAATGCCATCCAGGCATCTGCTACAACAGTAGTAGATCTTTGTCCAGCAATAGAAGCTACATTTGGATCAGTCAGAGAGCTATCCATTGAAAAAGTACTGGAAGAAGCAAAGATGTCAGTCCAGTAGTTGACTAATGAAGGCATTTGTGTTGAATCCTTAAGTGAAGAGTGTGACGGTGTCCCCCATAAAACTTTATGGGGAGATGCTTATAAATGTATATATGATGTAACTGGAATATGTTTCATGCTACATGTGCCATGTAACATCTCTGTAAAAGTTATGATCTACTGAATCTATTCCTCCTGTTTGTATGCATGTATCATTGTTGTAGTTGAAGTTATGAATATTGGTTGTATATTTTCTGGTTTTATACATAGCCTTTGTAAGATCATGGGATCATGTCTGGAGAAAAGAATGTGCCCAATCAAGAAACTCTTAATCAGACACCAATCCACATCTGAGCTTGGCCAAAAATGTCACTGGGCTAGTTTCGGAATTGTGCATGGACATGTGACTTGCCCATGTGATCCCAAAACTCCAGGGTAACATGATGCCGCACAGGGAGTGGGGAGGAGCATCCATCCAGGGGAGAAAGTCTATTTAAATCCTGGGGAGGCCCCTCCATGTTGTCTTCAGCTGGCTAAAGAGAGAGGTTCTCCACCCCCCCCCCCACCGACATACCTGAAAGAGTCTGGAACAAAGGACAAGGACAATAGGGGGTGGGAACGATTGCTGGACCCAGGCTAGGCAAACCACAGCCTGTAAAAGAAAGAGACTGGAACTGGTGAGGTTTTTATCTGTGAGTTTGATTGGACCTAGACTTGCGTGTTTTATTTTATTTTAGTAATTCACTTTGTTCTGTCAGTCACTACTTGGAATCACTTAAATCCTACTTTCTGTAGTTTAATAAAGTCACTTCTTACTTATTAAGTTACCTGGAGTATGTGTTAGTATGGGGGTGGTGGGGAGACGGCAAACAGCTGTGCATATCTTTCTATCTTTGAAATAGAAGGCAAACTATTTATGAGTTTACCCTGTATAAGCTTTATACAGGGTAAAACAGATTTATTCAGGGTTTGAACCCCATTGGGAGTTGGGCACCTGGGTGTCAAAGGCAAGAGCACTTCCTGAGCTGCTTCCAGGCAGGCCTACAGCTGTTGGGGGACGTGTTTCAGACCTGAGTCTGTGTTTGCAGCAGATCAGCGGAATCTGGCTCAAAACAGACAGGATTCGGGAGTCCCAAGCTGGAAAAGGCAGGAAAGCAGGGGCAGGAGTATCCTTAAGTGAAGAGGACAAGAAGTGTTTAAGACAACTGGAAAACGTGCACAGACTTGATCCTTAAAAATCTACAACAGCGACTTCTAGATTCTACTCAACCTCTATGTAGCTTTTACAGATCCCTGTCCTATAAAACACCGACAGTTGAGTGGAGTGAGGCACTACCAGCAATGGGGCTGCCATGTACTCAGGACAGAATAGCGAATTTAAACACAGAGTAGAATATCATACGACGAATGAATGAAGATTTGACTTTTTTCTCATCACTAGTACCTCCACCTGACCTTTGTTATGTTTCCTGGGATGAAAGAAGTAGGAATTCATCTTACTACGCCCATTCACAACAGCTACAATTGAGTGTTCTTTTTCATCATTGAATAGAATTTTGTGTTCTGAAAAGTCTCCTGCCTGATCATCTGAATGAACTAATGAGCATATCAATTAAAGGAATGGAAGTATTGGACACATGAGAAGCCACCAAATATGAACGCATTACATTCAAGAAGTTCATTAACAGAGTTGTGCAAAATTATAACAAGAAACCAATAAGGATGTAGATGTAGTGCTTCCTAGAAGGCTTGAGTAGCCATCTTTCATTTGTGTGGTGATTTTAAAACATGAGTTAAATCTAATAAAATGGTAATGAAACATTTTTCAGTTTTTACTATGGTGCCATACATCCCAACTTCACCCTCAGTCTCATCCCTCATTGGCCCTGACCCTTCCCCCCATGTAAATTCAAAACACCGCCCCCCCCCCCCCCCCCCATTTCAATTCCGGGGGGAAACACTGGGATGCACAGAGCAAGACACAGGAAGCTTCGAGTAGAAGAAAGGAACAGACAGTTGGTTTGGTAGCAGTGGAGTCCAGGTTAACTGTTGGACCAGCCAAGGTCACAGAAAGATAGGTGAATTAGAGAGGAAAAGAGGCTCCTTATTTTTGAAGAGAAACCTTAAGTTGCAGAAGAAGGATCCTGGACATCCCAGAGGTGTCTTCCCAAGCCCAAAGAACTGTTCGGAGTGGTGAGGAAACTGAGATGGTGGGGGGGAAAGTGTTTTGTTATTTTGTCTAGATATATGTATTGCTCATGCTGCTTAATAAAGAGTAATAGTGTTTTAGAATTGAATGCAAAGCCTGTGTCTGTTTGCTTTTACTGTCACATGCCCCTGACAAGTTAAACTGCAAACCCAGTGCATCCACACAGCTGGAGTTCTGGGAGAGAGAGTGTTGAAGCTATGGGGGAACCTGAGGGGTCAGCGCTAGTCCCAGGGGCTAGGCAGTTGGACTATGTTGTTCTCAGTAGGGGGTGCTAAACCAACGCTGCACCCCAAGTGTGTGCCTAGACACCCCAAGTCAGGGGCAGTGCCTGGACTCTGTTCAGATTCAGGAGGCTTAGAACACTCAGAGCCCTGTGAGATGGGCTCCAAACACAACAGCCTAGGGAGTGTCCAGCCAGAAGGAAAGCTCTAACCGTGCTCTGTCTGTATGTAACAGACGTATAAATATTTTGGTCTGACTTGTTCATGCCAGAATTGCCCAGCTAAAAGTTAGTTGTTTTCACTTCCTTTTTATCACTTCCTCTGTCAGCTTAAAACCTTCTATTTTTAAACTCTGGAACGGCCTCTTGGAATATGACTAATTGCAATATAGCTATGCAACTCTTGGAAGCATCCACATATTGGCATTAAATACAAATAGCCCTTTTACTTGGGATATCAAAATGTCTCCCTTTGGAGTTCCTTAGTCATTGGTGAGGACCAATAGAGTGCTGTGCTCCCTTCCCAGTCACCTCTAAGCTGCCAGCCAGAAAATACCAATACTCTAGACTAGTATATTGGTCTAGTTGACCAGAAGACTCTCTAAAATAAACATCCCAAAATAAGTCAGTCTAGTAGCAACTTTGTGTGGTGGTTTTGTTTTGTTTTTTTAATTGAAAATTAGATACTAGATTCAAGATTCTGTTTCTGATGTCTAACACCAAAATAGTGCAAGAAAGGAATCTCTGAAATGCATTCCCTGAGAGTTAAAAGTACTGAAAGGAAGATGGAAATTGGCATCTCTAAAAATGAATTTATTTTTAAAACCACGTTTTCTTTGTAGTTGTCGTAGTTCCCAGGCTAACTGCATCACTGACCCCTCCTGGTCTCTAAGTGCAGCTCCATTCAGTTCTCAGACATTAAGCTGTCTCATTCTTTCGATCTTCCCACTCTCAGATTGGGACCTAGACTGTGATCCCAAGTGCTAACTGATTAACTCAGGGCTGCTGAGGTAATCATAGAAGTGTAGGACTTGAAGGGACCTCAAGATGTCCTCCAGTAATGTTCATTATTTGCTCCTCTGGAAGCAAGATCAGTAGTATCCAGTGACCAGACAGCCTTCTTAAAGCAAAGTATCTGTTTAGAATCTCAGAGAAAAAGGTCTTAAAACAATAAACAGACTATAGGCATGTCTAGCTAGCTTCTTCAGGGTTTATCTCCTGGAATTTTGGGAAGGGTACAACTGCTTCAAACATTCACACAGGACGGGTCTCTCTCCCATCTTGATCTGTGTTTTCCAGGAACAAAACATTCACAACACATCCCCCTTCTTTCTAAAAAGTCCTTTTAACTCTTTAGAGTGGTAGCCATGTTAATCTGTATCAGCAAAAACAACGAGGAGTCCTTGTGGCACCTTTGAGACTAACCCATTTATTTGGGCATAAGCTTTCGTGGGGTAAGACCCACTTCATCAGATGCCTGGAATGAAAAATACAGTAAGCAGTATAAATATTACAGCACATGAAAAGATGGGAATTGCCTTACCAAGTGGGGGGGTCAGTGCTAACGAGGTCAATTCAGTTAAGGTGGAAGTGGCCTATTCTCAACAGTTGACAAGAAGGGGGTGAATATCAAAGGAGGAAAATGTATACCTTCAAGTCGGCAGGACTGCTATGGGTACCCACATGGCCCCACAGTATGCCAACATTTTTTATGGCTGACTTAGAACAACGCTTCTCGTCCACTAGTGCCCTTACTCTACTTGCACTACATTGATGACATCGTCATCATCTGGACCCATGGGAACAAGGCCCTTGAGGAATTCCACAAGGATTTCAACTATTTCCACCCCACCATCAACCTCCGCATGGACCTGTCAATGCAAGAGATCCACTTCCTGGACACTACAGTGCAAATAAGCGATGGTTACATAAACACCACCCTATACTGAAAACCTTCTGACTGCTATACTTACCTACGTATCTCCAGCTTTCATCCAGACCACATCACACAATCCATTGTCTACAGCCAAGCTCTAAGATACAACCGCATTTGCTCCAATCCCCCAAACAGAGACCAACACCTACAGGATCTCTGTCAAGCGGTCTTAAAACTACAGTACTCAGATTGAGAGAGCCAGAAGGGTACCCAGAAGTCACCTACTACAGGACAGGCCCAAAAAGAAAGTAACAGATCACCTACAGCCCCCAACAAAAACCTCTCCAGCACATCATCAAGAATCCTGAAGGGCAATCCCTCATTCTCACAGACCTTGGGAAACAGGCCAGTCCTCGCTTACAGACAGTCCCCCAGCCGGAAACAAATACTCACTGTGATGGGTTGGTGTTATACCAATAAAATAAAAACCAGCAGGATCTTTTTAAAGGGGATAAGACAAAATGTCACATTTATTGTGAATATAAAAAGAATCATAGTAAGCAGTCAGTTATAGCTATAACATTTCATTCAGTTTCACATTCATACACTCACACACACACGTTCTGTATAGATGTCATAGTTACCAGCCTAGAAGTTGCTCATGCCGAGTTACTGGCCAGGTAACCTGGGCATGAGGGTGGAGCCGAGTCCTTGTCAGATTCATCTTATGCTCCTGGAGGTGGGTTGCAGAACCAGACTCATAGTCCTCAGTATTTAGAGGCCATTCTTATAGGAATTATTTCCTCTGTCAGTCTATGGGAATTGCTTCATCATGCTGTTGCTGAATCAAGCAGCAGATGGCACATTTCTGATGGCATTCCTGGTGGCTCCACACGGTCAGATGTTATCTTGTTTTTCCCATCCTTTGAGATGATCGGGTGGGTCCCAGTTTACTCTCCGGGGGTTGTCTGGTCGTTCCCACTTTGACGCCGCCTTCAGCCGATGGCCACTGAATTCCTAGGCTGGCACCTCCCTGCTCATTCATTCATGTACACCAAGCATTCATCAGCAGACATACTGTCTTCAACACTTTCGGGGTGTGTACTAATTTATTTGAGACTCCCTGCCCTTTAATCAAAGAGGATGGGGGTCTTTCTATGCTGTTTCTAGGTACAAAGCATGCATAAAGAACAAAGTAAAATAACTTGTGTGCAAGTTTCTCATAGCAATACAGTATCTTTCTGAGAACAGATACAATCAATGGTTTACACAGACAGTAGCTTGTAAGTTTAACAAGGGATCCAAGAGATCTTTTACTTGGTAATGCTATGAGGTTTAAATTGTGGGGGACAAATTATGGGGAGTTACTTTCACTTGGGGAATCACTTTCAGTACCTTCTTTAATATCCCTACATTGTGTCACAGAAACCCCCTTTGGGACTGCCACTTGATGTGCTCAGACTACCTCTGAGCCTGTTTTCCCTGCCAGCTTTGGACTTCAGTGCCCTGCCTGGTTTGAGCCAGACATGCTTGCCTGCTGCAAACACAGACCGAGGTCTGAAGCACCTCCCCCACAAGCTGCAGGCTTAACTGAAAACAACTTAATAAATGCTCCTGTCTCCAGCACTCAGATACCTAAGTCCCAATGGGGTCCAAACCCCAAACAAATCCATTTTACACGGTATTAAGCTTATATACTGTAAATTCATAAATTGTTTGCCCTCTAGAACACAGAGATGTACAGCTGTTAGTTCCCCCCCAGGTATTAATACATACTCTGGGTTAATTAATAAGTAAAAAGTGATTTTATTAAATACAAAAAGTAGGATGTAAGTGGTTCCAAGTAATAACAGAACAAAGTGAATTACCAAACAAAACACACAAGTCTAAGCCTAATACAGTGAGAAAACTGAATACAGGCTGCCATCGGGCATAAGGTCACCAGTTTAATAATACAGTACAGACCTGTTTACGCACAAATCCGCTTAATGCACGGTTTCCATGTCTCCCAGTGCTACCGGTTTAACATGTTTGACTCGTTAACACGCAGTACAGGAACTTGCTATGTAGCGCTACAGATTTGCTCACTAACTCACTGACACAGAAATCGACAGGAAGTGCGAAGCGGAAACGTGTTGTAGGCCTACTGGCGTTTCCTCTTCCTTTTTGATCGCCAATATTGGTAAAGACATATCATGCATGCATAGTCATTGAATTTATATTCTTGCAAAGTGCCTTTAGAGATAGGCCTGCAGTATTTGGGATGCTGTGAAGATGTATGTATCCTAGATAATTATACGTGTGTGTGTGTGTGTATATATTGATATCTTAAGATATTTCAGCATGGCCCTCTTAACCCATGGTCCGGCTTGACTCCTGACATCCGTGCGTAAACGGGTCTGTACTGTACTGCGTAGGGCCCCATAAATCCTAAGGACAACCATGCAAGAGGGGAGGGATAGCTCAGTGGTTTGAGCATTGGCCTGCTAAATCCAGGGTTGTGAGTTCAATCCTTGAGGGGGCCATTTAGGGATCTGGGGCAAAAATCTGTCAGGGGACAGTACTTGGTCCTGCTAGTGAAAGCAGGGGACTGGACTTGATGACCTTTCAGGGTCCTTCTAGTTCTAGGAGATTGGCATATCTCCATTTTTATTTATTTTTTTTATTTTAAGAGGCATTAAATAGACACCCTTCTCATCCTTTGAAGACCTGGATTTCGCAGATGATTTCCTTCTCCTGTCACATATCCAACACCATATACAAGAAAAAACTCAACTCAATGCATTCAGCCAGCAAATTGGTCTGAAAAATCAACCGCAATAAGACAGAGATATATCATGACCTTTACTATTGCCTCACTATCACCAGTACGGATAGAGGATTATGTTCTCACCAATGTAGAAACATTCACATACTTGGGCAGCACCATCAGCTAGGATGGTGGAACAAGCCAGGACATTGGGAACAAAATCAGTAAAGCCAGGAACACCTTCAGGAGCTTAAATACAGTCTGGAAATCATCAACATACAAAACCAAACTCAAGATTTATCAGAGCTGTGTACTTTCAACAATACTTATTGTGCAGAATGGTGGGGAATGAGAAAATGACATGTCTAAACTATCTTCAATCCATACAACCTGCCTCAGAAAAATCCTTCATATCTTTTGGCCCAGAACAATCTCAAACCAAGATCTATTGACACAGTGCAGTCAAGAGGATCTGATCACCATCATTTTCAGGAGGCATGGGAGATGGATTGGCCATGTGCTTCTGATGGAAACTGATTCCATCACCAGAGTAGCAATAAGATGGACACCTGAAGGCAAGCAAAAACAAGGCCGCCTGAAAACAATATGGCGAAGAGCTGTGGAAGCCGAGATGAAAAACCTGTGGCACAGCTGGGGAACCATTGAAAGACTTGTCAGAAACAGCCAGGAGTGGACGAGCTTTGTCACTGCCTTAAATGCCAGAAGCATAATGGGAACATGATGGTGATGAATTTCTGTAGCCACATGATCTTATGTCATTAACCATTTCCTCATTCTCCTCTTCCCTCATGTTTCACACTTGTTGCATCTGGTCTAAAATTGAATTGTAAAACTCTTTGCGCTGGGGACTCTCTTGCAACGTGCTTATACAGGAGCCCAGCACAATGGGGCCTTCACTGCACCACTGAGAAACTAGATTTAGGGACCTTTCTGTTAGAGAAACTTGCATCAGTGTAGTTACTGGTGTAAGTTTCTACTCTAGACATGATACACAGATATAAAGTGGGGCCTCAGCTGGTAAATCACACCAATGTAAGATGCCTCTGTATCTGTGCACAGTTCATCTGTATTAGGGGCTTGCTGTGTAACTACATTGTCTAGTTACATTCTCTTATGTAGATGGGCTAGGACTTTTAGATCAGAGCTAAGGGTGTAACAGCAAAATTAAGGGGGTTTAAGAGCATCTAGCTGAGGGGAATTAGAACACTAACTACCCTTTTATCTCTGGAGGCCCTTGAGTCAAGCCCGCTATGCTAAGGCAGCTCAGAGGCATATTTGAGCTGCGTAGAAGACCTGTCCTGTGCTTGACTTTGATGGTGTATGGTATGCATTAGTATGTCCTAAGTACTCAGATACCATGAAGATCAACACAATATAAAACCTGTGAATAAGAGTTTCACATTTGAATGATTGCTAAGTGAGCAGTTTTCCCTCTTATAAAAGCTTCTAGTGCTTCTAGATTTTGGAAGAGAGAGATAAGCAATGCTTTTGTTAAATCTTGTGACCTTTTCAGGCTATTTTAGTTTCTTAGATCATATTCTGTGTGGTTTAACGTAATGAGCCTATCTGCCATCATTATGAAATGGCTAAAAAAATCAGTGCCTACTTAAAACCATAGCAGTTGACTCTGTGCTTTGCAGCTGATCTTAAACAGTCTTGGTGGATGGCAATCTAGAGGAAAACAACCTGTTTATACTGTGCATTTTTCCAACTAGGCAATCTCCTCTCAAATCAATGGAGGAAATTTCAACTAGCACAAAATATATTTCAGCCAGGTGAAGCATCTTTTGTGCTTGGCACTAAGATCATTCTGAAAGTACTTTCTATTCCCTGAAGAAATAATAATATGCTGAGATTGCCAATGTACTGAAAAGATATAGCAAGCTATAGTAATATTTTGAATTATGTTGAATTAACATGTCTGGATCCTATCCAAAGAGTTATAATTTTAAATGGCTGTTTCAACAGAGTAAATGAGGTGTTTTTTCCCCTCCTAGGATCAAATTTAAATCGCTGTGGATTCCGAGGATCTTCATATTTGGGAGTGCCATTCAATCCATCCAAGGTTAGTTGGTGCTGTGTGTGTGTGTGTGTGTGTGTGTGCACATGAGAGAGGGAGAAGACCCCTGTAATAACTAGTAAATGATCTTGTGGCTTCTTCAGAGCATAACTACATAACCATGAAGTGAATCTGAAGTGACTATAGAACCAGGAATCCTTTTAAAGAAATTAATATTTAATTGTTTGCATTTGCATAGTTTTAAAAAAAAATCCCCACTACACCCCCCCACAGTACTGTTTCTCTATTTACAAATGGCAATGGAGAAGCGGATATATAGGTCGTGGATTGCCCAAACTACACAGCAAATGGTCAGTGCTTCGTTTAGAAAATGGGAGTTCTTAATTGCAATCCACTGGACCCTACTGAGTAAAAATCTTCTCTGGTCCAAGAACTACATGTGGACCCTGTCCAGAAAAAGCAGAATTCCACATGGCAGAGGAGGTGCTCGGTGTTCTCAACATTTCTCTTTCTGTGCTCAACCTTAGGACACCTGAATCTTACTCAAATATGGGCGAGACCCTACTCACATCTGTTGTTGTGGGGGAAGGCAGCAAGAGGTGGGGGGACATGAAAATCTATGGGATTGAGGATCAAGGGGATGGGAAACTTGGGGAATTGCAGAGCCACTGCTTTTAATGGTGGGTGTGACGGTGTACCCCATAAGGCTTTATGGGGAGAGGCTTATAAATGTATACATGATG
The DNA here is from genome assembly GCA_037349315.1 of Chelydra serpentina. Lineage (NCBI taxonomy): Eukaryota > Metazoa > Chordata > Testudines > Chelydridae > Chelydra > Chelydra serpentina. The sequence goes on from JBAIAC010000042.1 coordinate 40,978,991, forward strand.
TAACTGGGATATGTTTTATGCTACATGTGCCATGTAACATATCTCTGTGAAAGTTATGACCTACTGAATCTATTCCTCCTGTTTGTATGCATGTATCGTTGTAGTTGGAGTTATGAATATTGGTTTTATATTTGCTGGTTTTGTACATAGCCTTTGTAAGAGCCTGGGATCATGTCTTGAGAAAGGTATGTGCATGTAAAGAGACCAATCAAGAAACCCTTACACAGACAATAGGAGGTGCAGATCCCAATCCACATCTGGGCCTGGCCAGGAATGCAACTGGCTGGACTGGTTAGGGTGCATGGACATGTGACTTGCCCATGTGATCCCAAAACTCCAGGGTAAGATGATGCTACACAGGGAGTGGGGGAGAGGCTATAAAAAAGCTTGAAAGACCCCTCCATGTTGTCTTCAGCTGGCTAAAGAGAGAGAGGCTCTCCACCCGCAAAGACATACCTGAAAAAGACTGAACAAAGGACAAAGACCATAGGGGGTGTGAGCGATTGCTGGACCCAGGCTATGAGTTCTACAGCCTGTAAAAGGAAGAATCTGGAGCTGGTGAGGTTTTTATATCTGTGTTAAGTTTGATTAGACATAGACGTGCGTGTTTTGTTTTATTTTATTTTACTTAGTAATTCGCTTTGTTCTGTCTGTAACTACTTGTAATCACTGAAATCCTACTTTCTGTACTTATTAAAATCACTTTTTACTTAAGTTACCTGGAGTATGAGTTGGTACCTGGGAAAGGCAAACAGCTGTGCATATCTTTCTATCTTTGAAATAGAAGGTGAACTATTTGAGTTTACCCTGTATAAGCTTTTTATATAGGGTAAAACGGATTTATTAAGGGTTTGAACCTCCTTGGGAGTTGGGCACCTGGGTGTCAAAGGCAAGCGCACTTCCTGAGCTGCTTCCAGGAGCCTTACAGTTGTTAGGGGACGTGGTTCGGACCTGGGTCTGTGTTTGCAGCAGATCAGTGGATCTGGCTCAAAACAGACAGGATTCGGGAGTCCCAAGCTGGAAAGGGCAGGGAAGCAGGGACAGAAGTAGCCTTGGTACACCAGGTGGCAGCACGAAGGTGGTTTCTGTGATACCAACCCGTCACAGTGGGAAACTGGAAGTGAACAGAGGCTGCTGAAGACGATGGGGAGCATTTGGTATGCTTCAAAGATATGAAATGAATACAGTGGTAAGCTGGACAGGGAGAGGCATTGGAAGGCAGGGGATCTGTGCAGCATCTGGGAGGGTGGTGAAGACAGGTCTGTTGCTGCCAATATGTGGGAAAGGGATTGTAGTTTCAGGAAGGGGACAGATTCCGGCCAAGTATCTGGGTGGGGAGAGAAGGGTGAAAGTAGGATCAGAGGATTTTATGGGGGTTTGAAACTGGGAGGAGAGGGTGGGCATCTATGCACAGGAAGATATAAAGTTGATTGGCACTGGAGCAACAATTTACTTGCTTCTTTTGCATAGCAAATCAGCCAAGGCAGCAGAGCAGTTTCCTGCTTGGGCACACAGAATGGCACCCTTTGTTTTCATAATTTACATCCATAGCTTCACTTCTACATTAAGCAAGGCTAAAGAATTGGGAAGGGGAGTTAATGCATCTCTGCACTAGGCACTGCATTAGCAGTGTAATCTTTGTCTCTTGATTTGCTGTGGATCTGCCCCCTTTTTACACCATAGCTTGTCTGCATCATTTTACTCTAACATTGCAATAATCAGATGAATTTGTCACCTGTTATGATTGGCATTCGCCTTAGTCATAATCCACTACACACTGAATTGTTACGCGGTCTTATGGAAAAAAATTAGTCTCTAACAGACTCTTACAGAAATAAACATAGTTGAGGGGCTGTAATTTTTAAGAGTTCTTGTTAAAATCTTAATAACCTTTAAATATGTAAATGACAATCCAAAACCTGAACAAGGTTGTAAACACACCTTCGATCTGGTACTGTAAGCCAGTCCTCTTCTTCAGATCACCATATAATCAGACCCTGATGGCTATCCTGCAGCAGTGGTGCAGCATTGAGTGAGTGGACTCATCCACCATAAGGGTAGCTAATACATCACTGTATCATTCATAATATTGAAATAAAACTTTAAACAATTGAATGCAGTACATTAAATCAGGACATGCGTCATTGGGAGACTCATTTATGCCTCAGTACGCTGTCCTGCACAAAGCTTGAGGAACTGGGCTTAGCAAAAAGGAGTTTGGCTGAGGTCTTGTAAAGCACCTTGAAGATGAAGAGTGTGATATAAAGTGCTAAATATTGTTACAGGGTGTCAGCATTTCACTGGTGCTTTTTCATTTTGATGAGTCTGTTCAAACAGCACACAATTTAAGATGTGAATCTTCTCTTGTCAGGACATTTGTTGCTGCCCAATACGCTGTCCTATGCTCTCGTAATTTAGCCGGTAGAAAGAGGCCAAGGGGTAATCTATAAAAGTCCGTTAATGTACATTCCTGTGTTAAAACCAATTCATATATCAGCACATTTTTACATTCATGCATCAATGCATTGTCTACTGCCTTTGGTGAAAAGGAATTGGATCTGCCTTTGCTATAAAGATGCCATCGATCTAGGCCATTGGTTCCCAAATTGGGGTTCGTGAACCCCTGGGGGTTCACAAAATGTTACAGGGGGTTCTCAGGAAAAAAATCCCTAATGGCGGACAGAGCTGTACCTAGGGACCCCAGGCAGCATAGGGCCAGCAGCCCAGAGCCCCTGGACTTCCAAGAGCTAAGCAGGTCAAAGCAAGCATATCTATCTCACTGAGGGGATTTAAACTTCAAGACTCCCTATAAGAAATGGAAAGGGAGGTGGATATTTTTTTGTTGTTTTTAAAATTAAATAGGCAGCTAGTGTTTTAAAAATTATTATGAAGAACCAAGTTTAAGATTTGTTGTAATGAGCAGTCTAGGCAAACAACGCACAAGACCTGAATGCTTATGTAGGAGGAACTCTTTGAGTTGGCTTCTTAAATATCTTCATGCTGTTTCACATCTGATACTCCTTGATGAAACATAGGAGCCTTGTCTTATAACAGGCTTAGTCAAAGTGATACAAGCTATAAAAATGAGATCTTGGAAGAGTGTTGCCGTTTTCATAATGTAATAAAAATACTGTAATGATTAATAATAATAGTATGTAATCATATCATAAAAACAAATTTTATATTTCCAAGATCACTGCTTTTCTAATTTATACTTGGGTAAAAGGAGAAAATCCCTGGAAATATTCATTTTTAGGAGGGGGTTCGCGAGACTTGACATTTTATTGAAAGGGGTTCACAGGTTGTTAAAGTTTGGGAACCACTGATCTAGGCCAAGGCTCCTGTTCTGGATGTTGTGACCTGGCATGCTGGGTTGCAGTGTGGCTCAGGTTTGGCCCCCAACCCTGTGGTAATGTCTGAGGAGCAGCTGGATCAAACCTGAATGGTGCTGCAATCTCGCAGGCCAGGCTGCAATGCCTGGAGAGGTGATCTGGGACAGGAGCTGCTTCTGCAGGTTCAATTGTAGACACACAAAAGTCTCCGACAAATGGGAGAATTACACGATCTGACTTTTTCCTGCTTTGACATACCTGCAGCCATGCTTAAAATCTTTAAAATTTAAGCTGTTAGACTGTAAAGTGGACTGAGGGGAACCCTAATCAATGACACTTTGGGTATGTCTACACAGCCGACGTTAAAGCGCTGCCATGGCAGTGCTTTAACATAGGGTGACCAGATGTTCCGATTTTACAGGGACAGTCCCAATGTTGGGGGAGTTTTCTTACATAGGCTCCTGTTAACCCCCCACCCCGTCCTGATTTTTTTACACTTGCTATCTGGTCACCCTACTGTAACGTGACACTGTAGTCACGGCTCAGCACTGTAATAAAACGACCTCCATGAGGGGAATAGCTACCAGCGCTGGGAGCCGTGCTCCTAGTGCTGTAGCACTGTCTGCACTGCCACTTTACAGCGTGCATCACTCGCGGGTGTGTTTTCACATCCCTAATATATGGAGATATGCCTATCTCATAGAACTGGAAGGACCTTGAAAGGTCATCGAGTCCAGTCCCCTGCCTTCACTAGCAGGACCAAGTACTGTCCCCTGACAGATTTTTGCCCCAGATCCCTAAATGTCCCCCTCAAGGATTGAACTCACAACCCTGGGTTTAACAGGCTAATGCTCAAACCACTGAGCGATCCCTCCCCCTGAGCAAAGAAAGTTTCAGGGCTGTAAGTGGCAGTGTAGACAAGGCCTTTGTCTTGTAAAACTGCTTGAAACAAGTCATGGTTGCTAAGTGAACTTAAAAGCAAAAGGTTTTGTCTCACCACAGGCTGGGTCTCCTTTCAGGCTGGGACCCCTCCCCCTTAGTTCAGTTATTTGAGAATTTGATGTCATGAGCAGAGATGAAGGAGAGAGGTGAATTGAAGGCCACTGTGTCATTCTTACACTACTCTCCTCTCTGAGGATTACCCAAGTGAGAGTTGGACTGTCCCTGTGATGAAATGTAAATTTCTTGTTCACACCTTCCCATTGCTGGAGAATGGCTGCTTAAGTAAGTGATAGCTCTTTTCACTTTGTTGATACCTGTCTGGGGGCTAAAAACTTGTCTGAGCCTGCTTTTCTTAACCTTGGAGCATGTTATAACATGATATACAGAGTAGAATCTTATAACTTCACATACGATGTTGATAAAACGTATTACCAGGATAGTAATGTTCAGCATGTTATGACGTTTCAAGTAATACCTCACAAGGCATCCTTTGTAAAAATATTATCATAGTCTTGTAAAAATGGTGAACATAATAGTACAGACCGTCTCACTGAGTAATTCTTCCAGAACAAAACTTACAATTAAATCTTAACTGTACCATTGCTGGTGTGACATTAATTTCAAATGGAATTTCTATAATATCAGTTTATATTTTGTCTTGATTTATTTTAACTGTACTAAATCTGATCTGCCCAATAAGCATAATCTTTCTCTCCAGGAGAATTAAACACTGTGAAGTGAAATTTTAACACGGTTTCATTCCAACTTTTACTAATCTTCCATTTCAGATGTCCATGTTTACTGAAGATTGATTTAACCCTAGTGAGATGCATGTGTACACAAAACACTGGAGTGCAATCAATATTTATTGCAGACTATAGCTTTTTCAGTGTCATAGTACATAATTAGTGCTGGCATTTTTCCTCTTCTTCCTGGACATGCGAAGTAAAACAGTTTAAGCATTTTGGCTATTCCTGTTTATATAATCCATTGCATTAAAAGCTTTGGAATTCAATTTACTTTCAGTGTAGATGATTGACCTACTTGCATGTTATATAAGCAATTGTTGCAAAGTATAATGGAACTTTTCCAAACTCTTTTAACCTGTTAATGGTTTACTTTAATCTATTTCTCCAAGTTAGATTGTAAAACACTTGGAAAGAAATCTGGTTACCTTCCTAGGTTACAGGGGACACTATCAGGGCAATAACAACAAGGAGTCCTTGTGGCACCTTAGAGACCAACACATTTATTTGGGCATAAGCTATCGTGGGCCAAAACCCACTTCATCAGATGCATGAAGTGGAAAATACAGTAGGCAGGTATAAATACACAGCAAAGATGTGAAAAGATGGGCAATGTTAGCTCCAAATGTAGGTTTTGTGGAAAAAAAGACTTGATCTTTAACAGTCATTTATAAACTGAAGATTTATTGTGATGGAGCTTGATTCTATGGTCCTATTCATCAGGAATTTGTGATAACTCCCCTGGGTGCATATATTTGGGGTCAGAATTCTAAGATTCAAAAAATGTAGAAGAGCGTCATGGGCAGTGGGATATACTGAGAATAAAAGTAATTGAGGGGGAAGGGTCTGTTGGATGTAAGGACGTAGTGTTGTAACCTTCAGAAGTGAAGTGTCTAGAATCCTTGAAACCATGTTCTAATCCCAGCAGGGACAACTCAGTCTTGAAGTTAGATAAATAAAGTACTATGCAGTTTGCTGATTGGTGGGTATGTCACAGGAGATGACAAAAATATCCTGTCTACTGAATGGGCTTTGGACCCCTGTTCCTTTACCAGTCATCTGAGCCGTGGGAGGAAGAACAACATGGTCCTAGATGGGGAGTTAATGCCAGGACTGGAGTCTTTTCCCTCCACAGACACACTCTGGGAGCAGCTGCAACAGAAGGACATAGTGTGAGGCCCACTATAACTTCCCATTCTATGCCTCTGTTCTACCTCAGAGGAGGGATAACACCAATAAAGAGGTCTCAGTGGCGCCCACCTCTCCTTGTCATATGAACTAAGCATGGAAATTGCACATCTTGAGGGCAGTCTATCCACTGACCTAGAGATTAGTCACCCTGACACCATCTACAGCTGCTGGGCAGGAGGTAAGGTGGGTGCAGAAGACCTGGACTCTGTTGGTCTTATCCCCTGTGAGAGCAAGCCCACAAGGGCTCCAGCCAAGGAGCACCCCACTTCAGCCATGTGCGCTGGAGGAAAAAGAGCATCATGCTGTGAGTGGTGAGTGCCCAGCAGCGGAGACCTGCCCAAATCCAGGTTGTTGGTGTGACAGCAGACTCTGTATTCTGCATTTTAAACTGTTGACATCGGTCACTCTGCTGTGCCTACCTCCCTTCCCTTCTCCTTCATAGTCTCTCCATTGTCAGTCCTAATTCCCATCTTCTGTGCCCCTCTTCATCCTTTCCTCAGTATCCCTCCTTTTCCCTTCCTCCTTTTTAACTTCCTGCCTTATTCCCTTTCCCTTCAGCCCACCTTTGCCCTCCTATTACTTTACAATCCTGTGACGGGTTGGGGCCACAGAGACCTGCTTGGTGCTGCCACCTGGTGTGCCAAGGCTACTTCTGCCCCTGCTTCCAGGCCTTTTCCAGCTTGGGACTCCCGAATCCTGTCTGTTTTGAGCCAGATTCCACTGATCTGCTGCAAACACAGACCTAGGTCCGAACCAAGTCCACTCACCACTGTAAGGCCCCTGGAAGCGCTCTTGCCTTTGACACTCAGCTGCTCAACTCCAAGGAGGCTCAAACCCTTAATAAATCCGTTTTACCCTGTATAAAGCTTATACAGGGTAAACTCATAGATAGTTCGCTTTCTATTGCAAAGATAGAAAGGTATGCACACCTGATCGCTGTCCCAAGGCACTAACTCGTACTCAAGGAAACTTAATAAGTAAAAAGTGATTTTAATAAGTACAGAAAATAGGATTAAAGTGATTCTCAAGTAGTGACAGACAGAACAAAGCAAGTTACTTAGTAAAATAAAATAAAACGCGCACATCTATGTCTATTCAAAGTTAACACAGATAAAAGCCTCACCAGATTTGGATATTTTCCTTTTTACAGGCTGTGGAATCAGCCTGGGTCCAGTTGAGCTCAGCAGACTCTCACACCCCCTAGTGTGCCTCGTCCTTTGTTCAGTTCCCCTCAGGAATGTCCTTGGGGGGGTGGAGAGCCTCTCCCTTTAGCCAGCTGAAGACAAAATGGAAGGGTCTTGCAAGGGCTTTTATAGCCTCTCTTCCTCTCCCTGTGTAGGATCCAGTTGCCCTGGAGTTTTAGGATCACATGGGCAAGTCACCTGCCCATGCGCCCTAACCAGTCTAACCAGTTGCATTCCAGACCTGGCCCCAATGTGGATTGGGGTCTGCAAAGTCTTTTGTCTGTCAAGTGCTCGCATTTAACAGGCATTCTTTGCTCCAAAGATGATCCCATGCACTTACAAAGGCTATGTACAAAACCAGCAAATATAAAACCAATCTTCATAACTCCAACTACAACAATGATACATGCATACAAACAGGAGGAGTAAATTCAGTAGGTCATAACTTTCACAGAGATATGTTACATGGCACATGTAGCATAAAACATATTTTAGTTACATATATACATCTATAAGCATCTCCCCATAAAGTTTTATGGGGAACACCGTCACAAATCCCTTTCCACCACTTGGATCTTTTTTCTGTTTGGCTGTGTAAACTCTCCAGAGCAAGGACTGTCTCCCTTTATGGATGCACAATGCCCACAGTTTGAGTACTACCATAATTAAATTCATGGTGGTGTTTTTGTAAGAGTAGGGATTTGTCCTACCAGAATTTTCGTTTCCTCCTTGTTGTACAGCATGCTCTGTGCCTATTGTGTGCTTGGCTGTCATGCAGTCTACGCATCGTCAATGAAATCTGTGCCACCGCTGTGGAATTAGGTGCAGAATTGAAGCTTTCATTTAAAAGAACAAAACAGTTTGGCCTTTTATGGTTGTGAAGGTAACAGCATTTTATATTGAAGTCGTGTTTAGATTGTCTTTTGAGTCTGCAGTCCGAGAGTCTGATTTGTCCCCATTCATTAAATTGAGTGTTTATGCTGAAACATAACAATGTAAATCTCAACGTGGATTATTTCGTTACTGATCATTCACCAGAAGCTTCTCTCAGCACCTTCCTAGTGCCAAAAGCCCTAGCTGTCAAAACCATTAGCTTCCCCTGATGCAGTTATGAATTATGCATACAAAATTTCTCTAGCACATTGAGGTAGTAAAAAATATAATTTATAATAAATGCAAATAACAAACGGAATATTGCACTGAAAAATCTCAGTTTTTGAGTTTAACATGAATCTGCCACAGAAACTGGGGGCCTTGCAGCAGAGTTGGAGTCCAGCCCCTTAAAGTCTGCAGGGGACTTTGCATGTACAGTGGATTCTGCTTATTAGCAGTCTGTTTTTTCAGCAAAAAAATTTGCTATTACCTGGAAGTTGCCAGTAAGGTTGAAAGTAGGTTTGCGGGGCTGCAGTCAGAGAAGGAAGCCCTGGGATGTGCTTGTTCTGGCTGCAGCCCCCCAAACTTGCCTATGGGGCTGCTGTCAGGGAAGGAAGTGCTGGGATTTGCTGAGCCCGGGTCCTGCATGCCAGCTCAGGAAGCAACCCAGAGAGTGCAAAGAGGGAAACTGTGCAGCTCCATGGGTCCCCAGTGCCCCCACTCCATGTGGAAAGACCCAGTATCTGGGCTGCTGCCCTGCCTGCTGCCTCCTCTCAGAGCCCACAGCACTGGGATTCCGGTGTGTGTGTAGGGTGGGGGGGAAGAGGGAGAGGCGGCAAGGAGGCAGGTGACAGTCTGTTACCTCCTGTATGGACTGTGGGTCCTTGACTACAAGCAGGTTTACTGCAGCCAGGGACGGAAGCACTGGGACAATTCCAAGCCTGCGTCCCCGGCACCAGGGTAGGACAGAGCACAGGGAGAGCTACTGTGCAGCCCCAGTGCTTTTTTCCTTGATTGCAGCCCCACAAACCTGCCTGCAGCCAGGGCCTTTCTTCCCTCCCCTTCTCCCCCCCGCCCCCCCCAAAAAAAAATCCTTCAAAGTTAATAAATGGCATACCCGTTGTCAAAGTTTGAATCCCTTTAACATTAAAGTCAATGGGGTGGCATTGGTTCACGGTAAAAAGTTGGTATTAAGCAAAAGTTGTTGATACTGGGATTGCTATTAAGCAGCATCCACTGTAGCTTATAAAAATGCTTGGGGGATCCATCTGAATGAAATGTATCCTAATAATAATACCTAGCTCTTATATAGTGCTTTTTGTCAGTAGATCTCAACACCACTTTATAACGGAAGTTAGACCATTATCTCCATTTTACAGACAGGGGAACAATTCATGAATTTATCTAATTCTGTTTTGAACCCAGTTACACTTTAGGCCTTCACATCATCCCCTGGCAGTGAGTTCTGCAAGTTGACTGTGCGTTATGTGAAGAAGTACATATTTACATTTGTTTTAACCTGCTGCCTAATTGGGTGACCCTTGGTTCTTTTGTTAAGTGAAAAGATAAATAACACTTCCCTATTCACTTTTCCCAAACCACTCATGATTTTATAGACCTCTATCATGCTCCTCCCCCCGGACATCGCTTTTCTAAGATACACAGTCCCAGTCTTTTTAATTTCTCCTTGTATGGAAACTGTTCCATATCCCTAATAATTTTCGTTGCCCTCTTTGTACTTTTCCCAATTCTAATACCTTTTTTTCAGATGGGGTGACCAGACCTGCATGCTGTATTCAAGGCATGGGCAGTGGCATTTTGATATTTCCTAGCGGTTACTAACATTGTTAGCTTTTTTGGCTGCCGGTGTATACTGAGTGGATGTTTTCAGAGAACTATCCACAATGACGCCAAGATCTATCTTGAATGGTAACAGCTAATTTAGTCCCCATCATTTTGTGTGTATAGTTGAGATTGTTTTCCAATGTGCATTACTTCGCATTTACAGATTGAATTTCATCTGCCTTTTGGTTACCCAATTTAGTGAAATCCATTTGTAACTCTTCGCAGTCAGCTTTGGACTTAACTGTCTTGAGTAATTTTGTATTAGCAAAATTTGCTATCTTGCCCACTTTTCCAGGTCATTTATTAATAAATTGAACAGTATAGATCCTTGGGGGACACCACTAATTACCTCTCTTTTGTGAAAATCGACCACTTCCTACGCTTTGTTTCCTATCTTTTAACCAGTTACTGATCCATGAGAGGACCTTCCCTCTTATCCCATGACTGCTGAGTTTGCTTAAGTGCCTTAGGTGAGGGACCTTGTCAAAGGCTTTCTGAAAGTCCCACTCTTGTCCACGTGTTTGTTGACCCCCTCAAAGAATTCTAATAGACTGGTGAAGAATGCTACAAAAGCCATGCTGACTATTCCTCCAACATATCGTGTTTGTCTGTGTCTGATAATTACTGTAGTTTCAACCAGTTGCCTGTTACTGAAGTTAGGCTTACCAGTCTGTAATTTCCAGGATTGCCTCTAGAGCCTTTTTAAAATGTGTGTGTTACATTAGCAATACTCCACTCATCTGATACAGTGGCTGATTTAAGCAATAAGTTTCATATCCCAGTTGGTAGTTCTGCAATTTCATATTTAAGTTTTTTAAAAGTATTTGTAAGCTTCTAGCTCTTCGGCAAAAGTGTCAGGTGGAGCTGTGCAGTTATATAGTTTCCTTCAGGCGTGTCTAGTCAGATAAATTCCACTTGACCAAAATTAATGCAGAGATTAACATTATTTACCTTTAAAACATTGTCAAAACTTTGAATACTTAATTGTAATTAATTGAATACTTAATTGTAATTCAAGAGCTTATGAAATCAAAATAAGTTAAATGTATTTTCTTTTAATTTTAGGGTCCTGGTATATCTCATCCCTATGACAGTGGGCACATAGCAATGACATACACTGGACTATCATGCTTGGTTATCCTTGGAGATGACTTGAGTCGAGTAAATAAAGATGCCTGCTTGGCAGGACTGAGAGCTCTCCAACTGGAAGATGGAAGGTACAGGACGTTCTTTATTACAGGGTACTCTGGAAAATGTTGAGGAAAACCTAACCATGGAACAAAATATACACTTCACCCCCATAAAATATCTGTTATGTCTCCTCCACCTTCCAGAAGTTTGTTTGCTGTGGTTGGTGTGAAAATTAGAATATAGGCAAGTTACCAGGTAGTCTATTAGGGTCTTGAGATCATTCCAGGACTGATTGATTTCTTAGCCCAGTGCACATTCACAATTTGAAAGTTACTGGCTGGCCTGGTGATCTGATGGTAGTGCTTTGTGGTGCCTTTCAGGAGAGCTGAAGTGAACTTTGACACACCCTCACATTCTCTGGTTGTGTAACTCTGTGGAGCACTGTTAAGGCAGCTTTCTGTGCCTTCTGGGAAGAGAGATTTGCTTAGGTCTGATGACTACTTCTAGCTGACTTAGGAAGGGCACTGAGAGGATGGAAGTTAGAAGCTGAGATTAGGGGTATAATTGGGTGGAGAAAGAGGATACTAGGGATCCCTATCATATCTGGATTCTTTTTCTGCAGTCAGTAAAGATGAACTCCATTGCATAAACTAGCATTATTGTATTCCTCAGATCCAATAATAGATACTGAGTGATTCTGCTTGTAGTCAGTGAGAGGCAATTGGTCAGCCTGCAAAAAAAATATTTAAAAAAATCTTATTTCTCCATACTCGTTTCCTCCAAGCGCTACACTAACTTTTTCAGTCTGCCTCCAACACAGTGAGCGAGTGGCATGTGGAGCATGGGTATCTCTCTGTGGTGCTGGAAACATACAGGCTTTCTAGAAGAAGGATTGTAAAAGTGCAATATGTGCAGTACTATGCTGCAGCAAAGTTTGACTTTCTGCAGTCTCCAGAATATCTTGCAGTCTCTAGAGATGGAATGTGTCTTCAGTGGTAGCTAACTCTGAAGTCAAATGTCAAAAGGTTGAAATGTTGTTGGGGAAATATGCTTATCTGGGTGCTAATGCCAGTTATTCAGAGCTTTATCCATGCCAGGCACCTTTGATCCAATTTGCAGCCTCTACTGTTGGCTCTATGCCCCGTTGTCTTGTCCTATTTAGAAGGATACAGATGTCGTCGGGACCAAAATCTTTGTGCATGTCTGTTTAAAAAACCCCACAGGTAGTTTTTATTTTAAAACATGACCGTTAGAGACGCATTCTGCTGCAGTATGTGTAACCCAAAGTTGCAGCTTAATACATAATTGTGTGTAATCAGCTAATTTGTCCAGTCTGAATGAGGAACATCAACATTTATAGCAGAGTAAATCAGACTTTCATTTGTAATGAAATCACAAATTTCCTTATCTAATAGCTTCCCCTCAAAATGAATCTACTTATAAATCAGAATGCTGTAGCTTAGTTACTACATTAAGTGTGTGTATATAATATATAAAGGGTGTGTATGCATTAAAAAAAAAAATTTTTAAGCAATATTTGTTTCAGTATTAAAAATAGTGTTTCAACATCACCCAGCCAGTGGGGTTGTTGTCTCGAGACTGATCTGCAAACAGTTCTTGTACTGGTACAAAACCTGTTCAGTTAGTGTTGTGATTTTTTTTTTTTTTTTAATAGAAATAGTTAACCTAGTGTGGACCATTATAGGTACAAGGCACCTGGACACTGATGTTTATCTTATTTCCCCTTCCTGTACAGGAATCGCTACATTGATAAAACACATCTGTAGCAATATAACTTCATCTAAGCTAAGGGGATTGTACTGCTTTAAATTACACTGATGTAATTAAAGCTGTGCAACTTTTGTGTGTAAACAAACCCTTAGTGGCTGCTGCTGTTTCAGTGATATTTTCTGGCTGAGAACATGTTACATCCAAGGCACTGTAGGACTGAAAATATTGGCTTTCCTGTTAGAAAGCACTGCATATCTGTGTAAAACTTGTTTTAAAGTAAACACTATACTTAAACTGTTTGTCTATTTTTGAGTTCAGAATAGTTCAAGTTAAGAAGACTTTGTTATCTTCTATGTTTTGTGATTCCCCGTTGGTCTTTATTGGGAATGTAGATTGATTCCTTCTTTGCATGATAAATTGTTTATGGTAGGTTTTTGAGTGATTGATTTTAAAGACAGTGAAAAGCATAATTAACGTGTTTTGGTGATTCTTTTCTTTGTAATTAGAAGAGAGATGGAAGAGACCCAGTGTACAAACTCAAGTTTTTCTAATAAAACTCTTCAACAGACTGAGATTTTTGAACAGTATGGGGGGCTCTCAGGTTCTTAAATTTTTTAGGTTTCCTGTAGAACTAACCATACTTAGGCACTGTTAAGTCAACCAATCCCTAGCTTTTTTTCCCCCTGCTTCCAGAAAAGATGGAGCAGAAAAAATTAATCCTGTTACAGAAAGCATAAATGTTAGATGTCAGCATAACCTTCAGTTTCTGTCCACCATCCCCAAGCTGCTAAATTCTAAAAATGAATGCCAGGCATTAACTGAATTCCCTCTCTGTGGATCCAGTTGTATTGATCCACATTAATATATATCAGCCAAAAAGACACTGACCCCCCCAGAAATACCATCTGTAAGATTGAATGAAGCCAACAATTTGTTTATGAAAACAGAACACTCTCTTCTGAGCCGTTTTTCATTACAGGTATTTGGGAGTCGTAGACCCAACTTTTAAAGATATAGCAAAAATCCAAGCATTGTACTACATTAGTACATGAAACTTAAGCTGTTTTCTTCTACAAACCAGAGGAATGCCTTAGAAATACCCCAAGATTTTTTTTCTGGAGACCATCATAATGTTGGTAGGTCTTCATGAGCCTGAGTTTTTTTTTGTTCCAAATTCAGTCAGGATAGCCTACAGAAAGCTCACATGGTGAAATAACTCTTGCTATGTATACACTTTAAAATGTATTTTGAAATTCGTACTTAACTACAAAATCTTAGTTAAGTATGATACTAATTGAAGAAATGAAAAAGGTAATAGGAAAGGTCGCTCTGTCTTTAAAGTACCCCACATTCTGATTTAAGACTGATTTAATAATCCAAACTTAATATGTTAAACTAAATGTGTATCTAAAGAGGTTTTTTAAATTAAGCCAGAATAGAAAGGCTTGGAGGGGTGCACAAGGGAATGTTGGGTAGAAGACTGTATAGAAAAAAAACACAGATCTGGTTACATGTAGAGAGGTCTGATAATTGATTTTTATTACATTCTGTCTGTGACTCCATCGTTAGACCTTGTAGAAATTTGTGTTTAGCACTTCCCTAGAGGTCCTGCTGTCATTCTTTGAAGAGAGTATGTTCCTTCATGAATGAACTGCCCTGAGATCTTGACTGTAAAAACATCCCTTCCATTTCTGAATGCTCTGTTTGTCCATGGTTTTTCATTAGTACCCCAGCAAACCTGACCGTAAGTGGAATCTGTTTAGACTGCAGTGCAGTGGAAGTTAGCAATTGACCTCTAAATCACTTGGCAAGGAAGGGAGAATATTTCCTATCTGATCAGTTTTGGAGGAGAGAATTGCCCCAATTTGGCAGTTGAATACTAGCCAAGGGAGCCCATCCATACTATAAAATATAGTAAGCGGCAAATAACATATTGCCTAACCAACACTCCCCATTCTTTGAAGTTGGAACCATTAAATATAGCAGCTCCTTAAGGAAGTAGAGCTGGTGTAATACAGAGGGATTAAAACTTAAATAACATTCAGCTCAACTCCCAAATTTTAGAAATGAAAACAACCTGAATGGTCTTTAAAAAGTGTACAGTAGCAAGATAAATGCATGTAATTTGTTATAAACTGGTAGGTTCTAACTGGTTGTGCTGTTATGATTCCCATTCATAATATTAAAATCCAGTTTCTAAGTATTTAGTCATTTGTAAAGCCATATCTACACTAAAGTGTTTGAATAATTGCTGCTTAGCGGTGAATATTATACATCTACCATCTCAAATTAATTGTTTTACACAATTCAACTTTTGTGTGTGCATAACAAGGATAGATCAGGATTATCTAAATGCTTATTGGCCATTTTAATCGTCTAAGAATAAAACTCTAGTTCTTATCCCTCTCTGAGTAAGGAAATTGGATTGACAGAATGGGCTGTTAGTGTAAAGACATTAATTACCCTACATTTTACTTATTAAAATAAATTGCACTGCTATTATAAAGGTCTCAGATCCACACATCTGATAGACATTTGTAAAACGTGACTTACTTTTTTCTAAGTTAAAAAAATGTCTAGCAAGTTAGGTTGGGTTTATAGCTAATGAAAAGTCCTTGTTTTAGGTCACACATTCTGTGTGGATAGTTAAAAATTTAACAGATTTGAGAGAGCATATAATGAAGAGTAGGGTGTAATGGTGTTATTTCTGAAGGGATTCTGATCCATTTAATTATTAAACCGAGACAGCAGTGTTAATTAAAATAGAAGTGTTGGCTTAATTTATTTTTTAACTTAGGAGTCAGGTGAGACTTACATGGATATCACATGATAGGACTCTACAAAGTTAAACTATTTTCAAGAACTCAAAATTATTAAAACACAATGCTAAATTGCTTTCATAAACTGAAAATTCCAAATTCAAGGGGGTTTATGCAACAGATATATGCAACATATCAAGGGGGTGATATTTCCAGAATTGAACCTACTGTCTAGAGCAACTGACTGATATTTAATGGACCAAATTCTCAGAAATTTGTGTCAAGAAATTGCAAGTATGCATTTGTTTGTCCAACTTAGGCGTGTGAATAGCTCAGTGTGCATGCAGACATTGATTTGCGCCTCAACTGGACACAGTCCTCTTGTAGTATGGCCCAATGCAAAGGTTTATGTAGAGCTTTTAAAGACAAAAGGATGACTGTAGTACTCCAGCCTGGTGATCTAGTAAGAAGCCATTTAAAAATACTTCTGCACACTTACCTGCTTCAAATGTTTTTAAGCTGCTAAATATTCAAACTGCATATATTTGAGCCAAATGAAGTCTTGTCAGGAAGCTGTAAAGCAAAGCGTTGCAATGATCTTGTTTTTGAGGTTGTGAAAGCACAAAATCCAAGGCTGGTGCCTGATCCGGGCAAGCTAACTAATAGTCTTAAAATATTCTCAGATTTTAAAAAGACTGATGAAAAATTTAATAAAAACAAAAACACTGGAACATGAATGATGACAACACCACCACAATATATGCAGTCCTAATACCAATTAAATATGTTCATTCTTGGAATCTGTTCCATGATGTAATTAAAAATAGGTTAAATAACCAGGTCCACCATGCCTACCATGCCTTACCAAAATTAGCACCAAGATTGCTAGGGAGCAATTAAGAGGCAAAGAGAAATGTGGGGGTGTAATGATGATGGTAACTTATCTGTAACAGTGGAATATAACAGAGTTAAGAATGCAGATACTAAAATATTAATACACGTACCCTGACATTGTCTAGATAAAATTGCCTGAGCCACTAAATGTCAGTGGTTCATATCACTTCATTTGATAGCACACCACCAAAAAAGAATATTCAATAAACTTAAATATATGGTTGGATTAGTTGCCCTTCCAAATAGGGACATAGTATTGTCCTTCTGAAGAGTACAGTTTGAAATATTTAAGGAACTTTCTCTTGAGATGAGAAGTATATGATAAAGAAGGCTAGTTTTTGGGGGGGGGTTTCATGTTCATAATGTGATAGCCCTTGCAATTCATAATGAGAAAAATCTGTATTTCTTTTAGTTTCTGTGCTGTGCTTGAAGGTAGCGAGAATGACATGAGATTTGTATACTGTGCTTCCTGTATTTGCTACATGCTGAACAACTGGTCAGGCATGGATATGAAGAAAGCGATAGAATATATTAGAAGAAGTATGGTGAGTTTTTATAAGTTTTTTTTGAACAAATGGTATTCTTCAAATCTTAAGACCGTAGGTTTTCTGCATGCTGCAGCATGTGGCTAAAACAGTCACCAGCACTACTGAATATAAGCCATAACCTTTCATATAGTCCTTTGTGTTTCCTGGTATACTGAGTTGAAAGAGAAGAGTAGTGGTACAGTAGTATTATAATTGTAAAAAACCCCACAAACCTTGGAGGATCCAGTGTAGTCTCCCTGAAGCAGTTAACGTGATTTGATCTTCCTGAATACACTGGACAGAATAACATGTAATCATGTTTCTAGACTTCAACAGCCTTGGACTAAAGAAGCAGGGCTGTTCCAAAGTCTAAGATCATAGTTAAAACATCATTCCATCTCTCCTATACTGCAAGACAGACTTCAGTTGTTCACTGAGATTGGATACTCTCTATTCCATGTTGCAATCAGTAGGTTACTCAGCATGGTAGGATTTATAACGTAGACACTGAAGATGGACGTTCCCAGTTCGTAACATTCACCCAGATGAAAAATAGGCAGTCCTCCATTTCCTATTTTCTTTTTATAAATAGTGTAAAACTAGTAGCTGAAAGCCCATGCTGTCACATAGGTATGGCAGTTGGGCCAGGTAAGCCACCTTCTGTGCATTCTACTGCATTCCACCATAAGAACATAATGGCCGTACTGGGTCAGTCCCAGAGGTCCATCCAGCCCAGTATCCTGTCTACCGACAGTGGCCAATGCCAGGTGCCCCAGAGGGAGCGAATCTAACAGGTAATGATCAAGTGATTCACTCCTGCCATTCATCACCACCCACTGACAAACAGAGGCTAGGGACACTATTCCTTACCCATCCTGGCTAATAGCCATTAATGGACTTAACCTCCATGAATTTATCCAGTTCTCTCTTAAACCCTGTTATAGTCCTAGCCTTCACAACCTCCTCAGGCAAGGAGTTCCACAGGTTGACTGTGCGCTGTGTGAACAACTTCCTTTAATTTGTTTTAAACCTGCTGCCCATTAATTTCATTTGGTGGCCCCAAGTTCTTCTATTCTATCATATCTCCCCTTAGTCTCCTCTTTTCCAAGCTGAAAAGTCCTAGCCTCTTCAATCTCTCCTCATACGGGACCAGTTCCAAACTCCTAATCATTTTAGTTGCCCTTCTCTGAACCTTTTCTAATGCCAGTATATCCTTTTTGAGATGAGGAGACCACATTTATATGCAGTATTCAAGATGTGGGTGTACCGTGGATTTATATAAGGGCAATAAGATATTCTCCGTCTTCTTCTCTATCCCTTTTTTAATGATTCCTAACATCCTGTTTGCTTTTTTGACTGCCGCTGCACACTGCGTGGATGTCTTCAGAGAACTATCCACGAGGACTCCAAGATCTTTCCTGATTAGTTGTAGCTAAATTAGCTCCCATCATATTGTATGTATAGTTAGGGTTATTTTTTCCAATGTGCATTACTTTACCTTTATCCTCATTAAATTTCATTTGCCGTTTTGTTGCCCAATCACTTAGTTTTGTGAGATCTTTTTGAAGTTCTTCCCAGTCTGCTTTGGTCTTAACTATCTTGAGCAGCTTAGTATCATCTGCAAACTTTGCCACCTCACTGTTTACCCCTTCTTCCAAATCATTTATCAATAAATTGAATAGGATTGGTCCTAGGACTGACCCTTGGGGAACACTACTAATTACCCCTCTCCATTGTGAAAATTTACCATTTTTTTTCTACCCTTTGTTCCCTGTCTTTTAACCAGTTCTCAGTCCATGAAAAGATCTTCCCTCTTATTCCATTGCAACTTAATTTACGTAAGAGCCTTTGGTGAGGGACCTTGTCAAAGGCTTTCTGGAAATCGAAGTACACTGTGTCCACTGGATCTCCCTTGTCCACATGTTTGTTGACCCCTTCAAAGAACTCTAATAGATTAGTAAGACATGACTTCCATTTACAGAAACCATGTTGACTTTTGCCCTTCTATGTCCCTGACAATTTTATTCTTTACTATTGTTTCAACTAATTTGCCTGGTACGGATGTTAGACTTACCGGTCTGTAATTGCCGGGATCACCTCTAGAGCCCTTTTAAAATATTGGCATTACATTAGCTATCTTCCAGTCATTGGGTACAGAAGCTGATTTAAAGGACAGGTTGCAAACCCTAGTTAATAGTTCCACAATTTCACATTTGAGTTCTTTCAGAACTCTTGGGTGAATGCCATCTGGTCCCAGTGACTTGTTACAGTTAAGTTTATCAATTAGTTCCAAAACCTTCTCTAGTGACACTTCAATCTGTGACAATTGCTCACATTTGTCACCTACAAAAGACAGCTCAGGTTTGGGAATCTCCCTAACGTCCTCAGCCGTAAAGACTGACACAAAGAATTAATTTAGTTTTTCCGCAATGATTTTATCGTCTTTAAGTGCTCCTTTTGTATCTCGATCGTCCAGGGGCCCCACTGATTTTTAACAGGCTTCCTGCTTCCGATGTACTTAAAAAACATTTTATTACCTTTTGAGTTTTGGGCTAGCTGTTCTTCAAACTCCTTTTTGGCTTTTCGTATTACATTTTTACACTTAATTTGACAGTCTTTATGCTCCTTTCTGTTTACCTCACTAGGATTTGACTTCCACTTTTTAAAAGATGCTTTTTTATCTCACTGCTTCTTTTACATGGCTGTTAAGCTATGGTGGCTCTTTTTTAGTTTTTACTGTTTTTTAATTTGGGGTATATGTTTAAGTCGGGCCTCTATTCTGGTGTCTTTGAAAAGTGTCCATGCAGCTTGCAGGGATTTCACTCTAGTCACTGTACCTTTTAATTTCTGTTTAACTAACCCCCTCAATTTTGCATAGTTCCTCTTTCTGAAATGAAACGCCACAGTGTTGGGCTGTTGAGGTGTTCTTCCCACCACAGCAATGTTAAATGTTGTTCTATTATGGTCACTATTTCCAAGCGGTCCTATTATAGTTACCTCTTGGACCAGATCCTGCTCTCCACTCAGGACTAAATCGAGAGTTGCCTCTCTCCTTGTGGGTTCCTGTATCAGCTGCTCCAAGAAGCAGTCATTTAAAGTATCAAGAAATTTTGTCTCTGTATTTTGTCCTGAGGTGACTTTACCCAGTCAATATGGGGACAATTGAAATCCCCCACTATTATTGAGTTCTTTATTTTGATAGCCTCTCTAATTTTCCTTAGCATTTCATTATCACTATCACTGTCCTGGTCAGGTGGTCGATAATAGATCCCTACTGTTATATTCTTATTAGAGCATGGAATTACTATCCATAGAGATTCTGTGGAACATGTGGATTCATTTAAGATTTTTATTTCATTTTGATTCTACATTTTCTTTCACATATCGTGCCACTCTCCCCCCCTTCCCCCCCCCCCCCTCCCCACGACCTGTTCTGTCCGTAAGATATATTTTGAACCCCGGAATGATTGTGTCCCATTAATTGTCCTCACTCCACCAGGTTTCTGTGGCACCTATTATGTCAATATCCTCCTTTAACATGAGGCACTCTAGTTCGCCTATCTTATTATTTAGACTTCTAGTATTTGTGTACAAGCACTTTAAAAACTTGTCACTGTTTGTCTGCCCTTGTCACTGTTTGTCTGCCCTTTTCTGATGTATCAGATTACTTTTTATGTGAATGTTTCTCATCTGATCTGGCCCCTACTTTATCCTCTTCCATCCTCTCCTCCTGACTAAAACCTAGAGAATCTCTATTGATAGACTCTCCTCTCAGAGAAGTTGCTGTCCGATCCACATGCTCCTCTGCAGCGATCGGCTTTCCCCCTCTCTTAACATTAAAAAGGTTGCAGAGCAGTTTTTAAACTAAGTGCCAGCAGTCTGGATCCACTTTGGTTTAGGTGGAGCCCATCCTTCCTGTATAGGCTTCCCCTATCCCAAAAGTTTCTGCAGTTCCTAATAAATCTAAACCCCTCTTCTCCACACCATCGTCTCATCCACGCATTGAGACTCTGAAGTCTTGCCTGCCTATCTGGCCCTACGCATGGAACTGGAAGCATTTCTGAGAATGCCACCATAGAGGTCCTGGATTTCAGTCTCTTTCCTAGCAGCCTAAATTTGGCCTCCAGGACGTCTCTCCTACCCTTCCCTATGTCATTTGTACCTACATGTACCACGACCACTGGCTCCTCCCCAGCACTACTCATAAGTCTATCTAGATGCCTTGAAAGATCTTCACACCAGGCAGGCAAGTCACCATATGGTTCTCCCGGTCATCACAAACCCAGCTATCTGTTTCTAATAATCGCATCTCCCATTACTAACAGACCTGCCTTTTCCTAATGACTGGAGTTCCCTCCCCTGGAGAGGAAACCTCAGTGCAAGAGGAAACCCCAACACCATCTGGAAGGAGGGTCCCAACTATGGGAAGGTTTTCCTCTGCTCCTGTTGACTGCTCTCCTTCCCTGGGCCTTTCATCCTCCTCAACAACGCAGGGGCTGTCTGACCGGAGGTGGGACAAATCTACAGTATCTCAGAAAGCCTCCTCAACATACCTCTCTGCCTCCCTTAGCTCCTCCAGTTCTGCCACCCTGGCCTTCAAAGCCCGGTCTCTGAGGGCTAGGAGCTTCTTGCATTGAATGCACACACACGCCACCCGCCCACAGGGCGGGTACATGCTACATTGAGTGCAATAAACAGGATAGCACCCACTCTGCTGTTGGGCTTCTGCCTGTATTCTCTCCTACAGCTACCTAGGTTAATGATAGGGTTTTTGTTTAAATCAAAAAGTTTTGATTCTAGTTTAGTTTAAAGGTTTTAAAGAATGGCAAGTGTACCTTGCCCACTTCCCACTCCTCTTCCAAACTCCCTGTTAGCAGCCCTGGTTGTTTGTTCACTTCTTCATAAAGCCCTGGCCTTCCTGGTAGCCCCGTCCCTTGACAAAGGCTCAGCCAATGAACAGATACTTCTAGATTTCAAACCTTGTTTAGAAGCTCACAGCTTCCAACCACTGGCCACAGCACACGGTCCTTCAGACAGACAAACACAAGCTCAGCACACAGCAAGTCACACACACACACGCTCGCTCACTCGCTCGCTCTCTAGACAGCCACGTACCCCAAGTGGAGAACTCCTTCACCAGGAGAACTCCCTCTCGAAATTCCCTGTTAGCAGCCCTGGTAGCAAAGCTCACTATTCGCTTGCTTACCAGTGAAATTGTTGCATGCAAATTAGCTGTCGAGTAATGGTGATTGGTTGAGTTGCTTCTATCAGAATGGTCTAGGACTTTTGATATAGCATAGATATAAGCCTTACCGTAGCTATCTATACACTGCTTGGTGTAATTTGTAAATGACTGAACTTAGAACCGGTACTCCAGCCTCATCCTCCTGGACTTGTCTGTTACCTTTGTCACAGTTGACATGCTCGTCTTGAAATCTTGTCTTCTCTGGGCTTCTCTGACTCTCCTCTCCTTTTCTTCTACTGCTATCATTGCTTCTTCAGCATGACCTTTGGAGGATTCTCCTAATCCCTCTACCCCCGACCCCCTGCTTTCTGAAGAGTTTCCACAGGGCTCTGTCCTTGGTCCCGTTCCCTCTCTGCACCTTACCTCTGGATAATTTCATCTGCAAACACCAGTTCAACTATTTTCTGTATTTTCTCTCCTTCCATCCAAACTGAAATCTTGGTCGGTCGGTCTGTCTGCCTGATATCTCCTTGTGGATATCTGTCAGCTCAAACTCAACATGGCTAAAACAGAGTTCTTAATCTCCTCGCCATCACTACTTCCCTCCCCCCACTACTCTTTTTTGTCAATAACTGTGGACAACAGCACCAGCCTGCTTATCACTTAGACTCATAACCTGGGTGTCATCTTCAACTTGGACCTCTTTCTAGGTCCTCACATCTGGGCTATGTCTGAATCATGCAGATTCTTTCTGCACAACATGTCTAAGATATAGCTTTTCATATCCATCCACACTGCTACAGCTCTTGTCCAGGTTCCCATCATCTTGATTACTGCAATAACCATTCTCGCTGGCCTTAACTATGAAGTCTTATGTCACTTATCATTCAGAACGGAGCTGCAAATATGATTTTCCTAGTCTGTTGCTTTAACCATGTCACTCCTCTTTAAATCCCTCCACTGCTGTCACCTCCTCTATCACCTCAAACATAAGCTATTTGTCTTCATTGAAGGCTCTTCATGTTTTATCCACATGTCTTGTCATTCTCGATTAAGATGTTGACTCCTGCCTCTGATCAGCCTGTGATACAAGCCTGCATTGCCCACTTGCTAAATTTTCAAACGCACAGCTTTGTGCTTTCTCCCAGGCTTCCCCTCACACTTAGGAGGAGCTCCTAGTAAACATCTGCAAAATTACACATTCTCCTTTAAAACTCTCCTTTTCCGTCTATAAAAAGCTTGGCAGTGGTTAGGCCACTGGTGTGCTGAGACCACTGCCTGTCATGCTGATCAATATTGTCTCGTTTCCTTATACTTCCCCCATCTGTCTGCATACACATCTGTTGTCATTTGTCTTATACTTAGATTGTGAGCTCTTTTGGGACAGGGACCATCTTTTTGTTCTGTGTTTGTACAGCACATTGCACAATGGGATCCTATTTGATAACTCAGACTCCTTGGTTTTATGGTAATACAAATAATAAGAATAATGAGGAGTCCGGTGGCACCTTAAAGACTAACAGATTTATTTGGGTATAAACTTTCATGCATAAAAAACCCACTTCTTCAGATGCATGGAGTGAAAATTTCAGATGTAGGTATTATACTGACACATGAAGAGAAGGCAGTTACCTCACAAGTGGAGAGCTAGTGTTGACAGGGCCAATTCCATCAGGGTGATGTGGTCCACTCCCAATAATTGAGGAGGAGGTGTCAATTCCAGGAGAGGGAAAGTTGCTTTTGTAGTAAGCCAGCCACTCCCAGTCCCTATTCAAGCCAAAATTAATGGTGTTAAATTTGCAAATAAATTTTAGTTCGGCAGTTTCTCTTTGAAATCTGTTTCTGGAGTTTTTTTGTTGAAGTATGGCTACTTTTAAATCTGTTATAGAATGTCTAGGAAGATTAAAGTGTTCTCCTACTGGCTTTTGTATGTTACCATTCCTGATGTCCGATTTTGTGTTTTTTACCCATGAAAGCGTATGCCCAAATAAATCTGTTAGCCTTTAAGGTGCCACCGGACTCCTTGTTGTTTTTATGAATGCAGACTAACATGGCTACCCCCTGATACTTGACAAATAATAAGGAAGCTATAGGAACAGACTCTGCTAGCTCTATGATTGCTGGGGACTCTCTTCTGTCAGGGGAATCCCCAGCAAGTTGCTTGTCAGCAGTATCTGCTCCCTGGCCATCTATATTTAACTGTGGGCCAGTGTCAGAAAACTGCTGCTAGATGGTATGACTCCAGTGCAGGCCTGGTATAGGTGAGTTCAAGTGTCACTATTGGGGCTAGGTACATTTACTTACACGATTAGGAACCTAGACATTTTAAGTGCGCTTTTCTAACCCTAACAGTTTGCAAAATATGGGACCTGAAGAGCAAGTCTTCCTGATTACACTTTTGCTTCCCCAACACTTGAATTATGATATGGTTTTAGCAGCCAGTATTTCAAGAACCAGTAGAGGTAGGAACCAATGCTTTATGTCATCAGAAAGAAAAACAAAATTAACCACTTCTATTATACTAAGGGTACGTCTATACTACCCGCCTGATTCGGCGGGTAGTAATCGATCTTCTGGGATCGATTTATCGTGTCTAGACAAGACGCGATAAATCGATCCCGGAAGTGCTCGCCGTCGACAGCGGAACTCCTGCTCGCCGAGAGGAGGAAGCGCCGTCGACGGGGGAGCCTGCCTGCCGCGTGTGGACCCGTGGTAAGTGCTTTGAAGTTCGAACTAAGATACTTCGACTTCAGCTACGTTATTCACGTAGCTGAAGTTGCGTATCTTAGTTCGGTTCCCCCCCCCAGTGTGGACCAGCCCTTAGACTGCTGCTGTGTGTGGTATTGTGTAGGCTGCCAGGATGATCGATTTCCCCCCCCCCCCCCCACCATATAAACAAATCTTGCTGTATGTTTAATAAACAAAATAATAGCCACAGTTAAATCAGTCTATAATGCGTCCATTGCATGAAGTGTAGAATCCCTGAAAGAAAATCTGCAGTGTTGCTATTAAATTCTGAGGATGCTGTAAATAACCTAAAATAAAAATATTTTATATTCAGATGTAGCCATGAAATTTATTTTTGAAGTTAGAGTATTACACTGAAATAAAATTATCTAATTATAATGCAAGCTACATATATCCTTATTTTGGTTTTTTTCTTGCGAATGCTTAGCTCTATTATTTTTCTACAATAGTATCTTGTTTTGATAGTCCACTAATTACAAGGCAAAATAGATGGCATCATTAGTGAACTGCTGTCATACAAAGATGTGGTTTTGTTTCACCATATCTTATGTCACCATTTGCAAGTACATGAAGCCTCTTTATATATCTGAGTGCAAGTCATAGTTTATGAACTTATTTTTTTAGTAATGCAAATTGTGACGTGCTTCTGAGGTACAAATAATTTGTTTAAGTAGCAGCGAGATTGATTAGCTGTAATAGATATTTGTAACTGAACTCCTAAATTCTAATTCTAAAATTTCCTGTTGTCAGAATTGAGAGACAAACTTTAAATCCAAAAATTGCTACTGCAACTTGAATTGTAGAATTAAGCACACCAGGAAAGGCAAAAGTTTTAAGATTGAACATACTTTTCAGACTAGAACTACACTTTAATATTGTAACTGTCTAAACATTGCATCTTTATAGATAATAGCTCTCTGTGTGTATTTGTTTGTTGTATCTACTGCCTTTACCGACTGCAATAAGTGGGGGGTTTTTATTCCTGTTCGGAACCTATTTCTGCAGTGATGTTTCAGCTTTCCCTGTCAGTAGAACTATCAAGTTCGGACTGCAGAATTTTTATTGTTGATGTGTAAACCTTAAAATCCATTTTGACTTTCATATTCAGGGGTGAGTTTGTAACACTGATGGGGCTGGGGGAGGAAATTTAGTGAATTGAACACGGGTGATTTGGAATCACTGATGCAATAAATATTAAAAAATGCCATTTTTAGTCCCCCTTTAGGGTAGAGAGACAAATTAACTACTTTGATTATGATCATATCTCTACAGATTGACTGTGATGCAAATAGCAGGGGATTGGAGTTAAGATTGTGTTTAATTGATTTACGCATTTCCTGATTTGAATAGGATTTAATTATTCAATTTTCATACTGTAGCAATTCTTTTCATTATCCTTTTTAAAATAAAAAAGTAGAAAATTAGACTACAAATCCCCATTTATTTAACAAGATCAAATTCTCAAAAAGCAACTCGTGCCCGTGTCTTAAAATTTCAGGCTAATTGTGCAGCTGAACATAGTGCACTATTTGAGTTGCACACTTAACTTTTCCCCAGAATTACTTTGCAGTACATAAAGCACGCCACCTCCTTTTACAGTTACTCTGTTTATAGAGTTAACTAGCTTTGCCAGCCTAGCTCTTCTTTACTCCAGTGCTAATCAACTTGCCATTGCTCAGCAGCTAATGGACCTTTGAAGCTTGGCAGCACATAGGGACTGCATACTCAAAATGCACAGCTAACGGCTTAAGGGAACTTGGTGCTGCATATGCTCAGTCTTCAAATGTTCATAGCGGTTGCTTAGAATCAACTTTTCCAAAGTTAGCCGAGGCCATGCTCCTGCTTAAAGTTTATTTATGTCAGATGTGAACTTTCAGAATTCATCCTTTTTAGTCATCACTCCAAAAAAAGACGGTGGTCAGAATTATTGTCCAGTGAGGAACATTAGCGGTTTTCTGCTTTCGTATTAAAAACTGTAATGTGTGTTCTGTGATAAAGAATATTTACCTTCAAGCAGTGACAATCATGTGATCTTGAAGTGCTGGGCACCTGCAGTTTTGCTAGAAGTAGGAACATGGAAATCAGACCAGTGGTCTGTCTTGTCAATATCTCATCTTTGATGGCAGCCCCTACTAGCTGCGTCAGAGGAAGATGTATGAAATCCCTAGTCAACAATTATGGAATAACCTGTCTATAGTTGACAGTTATGGAATAACCTAGCCATAGGGTAGTTTGTGTCCTAATTCTGCTGGTGATTTAATTTATTCTCTGAAGTATGAGGATCTATATATAGCCTTTATTTTTGTGTGCGCGTGCGTGCGCACAGTTTTGGATGTTCAGTATAAATACTGAATCCTTTTTTCAATCCTACTTTAAGCACTTGGTGTCTAATGACTGAGTTCCACAGGTGGTTTATGCATTTCTATGAACATTTTTCATGTTATCAATTGTAATAGTGTTGCCACTCAGTTTAATTGACTGTCTTTGTTCTTGTAGCATGGAAAGGCTTAATAAGGTTGCTGTATCTAACTTCTCTGTTATTTATTATTTTGTTTATACATGTCTCATCTTACTGGTTTCCTCTAAACAATCCCAGACTCTGCAGTTTCTTGACATATGGTTGGTTTGTCAGGGTACTGCTTGACCCCAAATCAATCCCTGCTGCTCCAAGTCCTTCTCACAACTCAAAGGATATGTCTATACTACCCACCGGATTGGCGGGTAGTGATCGATCCAGCAGGGGTCAATTTATCACGTCTAGTCTAGACGCAATAAATCGACACCCCCCCTCCCCCCCCCCGAGCGCTCTCCCGTCGACTCCTATACTCCACCACTGCGAGAGGCACAGGCGGGGTCGACGGGGGAGCGGCAGCAGTCGACTCACCACAGTGAATATCCCCCCCTCCCCCCCCGCCCGCCCAGTGTAGACCAAGGCAAAGTCTCTCATGCGGTACCCTATGTTGTCTCTGTTACATGCAGGATGAAGATGGCGAGCTGGGCTCTGGGACACTGTAAGGCGGGAGAGTCCCACAGCTTGGGCTTGAGCCTGAGCCCAAATGTCTAGACCACAGTTAAACAGCCCCTTATCCTGAGCTCCGCGAGCCTGAGTCAGCTGGCACGGGACAGCTGTGGATGTTTAATTGCAGTGCAGACATACCCTTAGCTGATAGTTTCATAGGTCTCTGGTAGTGGGTTACACTCTAGCAACCTTAACTTAGTTACCTAAATGATTTGGAGGATGGGGTATTATACTGAAGTCTAACTGCTACTAAAATAAAACAAATTTGAGTTAAAAATCTCACAAACCAACGAGCATTCCAGTATATACTATTGTCATTCTTTAACTTGCTTCAGTATTGTGGCACAATGGGCAAGTAACACCCACTGCACAGACATCCATTGATATAGGATCATGTGAATTGGAATTCCTAGGACAATGGAGTGAGCCCGAGATGGAACATCAGCCCTTTACTCTTTGCTTTAAAAGGCTTAAATCAGAATGAAGAAACTGTTTTTTAAAGGTGATATTTTATAGAATAACTTCAGTTTGTTCAGCAGAACGCTGATCCTTTCCCATTCTTTCCTTTTCCCTTAAACGTAGATTGTTGTTGCAGTTTAGCACATAAGGCCTTTGTCTTCACTGCAGAATGTATTGTTGTATTTAAGCACTGTGCTGCTTACATGTACTAGTGGCCTGACTGTTACATTCTTGTACACTAAATGACTCTTGATTTGGGAACAGACAGACAAATAGGATAGTCTGTTATCTTGTCTAGAGTTTTGCAGATACTTTGTCTGCTTAAGGGGACACAGCTCCTGCAGAATGTATTTTAAAACATCCACAGAATTGGCTTTTCCTTGCCACATGACTTGGCACCATAATGCTGCATAATTCTGGAACCTTAACTTTAGCATTTTAGCATACAATATTTGAAACAGAAACTTTGATTTTTTTTATTTTATTTTTTTAGAAAAAACCTGTTAAAAACTGCATGTGTTCAAACTGTGCTGCTTTGCTGACAGGTCAACGTGATGCTGGTAACTTTTGATCCACAGTGTATGCCTTTGAAAAGCTATTGGCCAGTTAAAACTAATTCACATAGATGTTGTAGTTGGTGTGGTTTGTGATACAGGTCTTGCTAATAAAATGAGACGTTACATATAATCAAAATACATGTATGAACAATCTATTTCTAACATGGCTTTTTCTTTTTCAGTCCTATGATAATGGGCTGGCACAGGGAGCTGGACTTGAATCTCATGGTAAGAGCCTTAAAATGTTTCTCCATTCTTAAAAATGGCAGCAATTAAATTAAGCTTCTTTAAACAATGCTGGCATTCAGCATGCATGCCTTCCCTGAAAACCCAAAATACCAACAAGGGAGGAAAGTGGGGTGAAGAGGAACAAATGAAAAGGTTCTCCCAGAGCATGTGGGCTTCTTTCCTTGCCATGACTGACTCCATCCCAACACTAGACTAAATGGGGGGTCCTAAGAATTTTCTTAGTCCAGTATTCTTACCTCAGCAACTCTCCAATCTCCTCCCTCTCTGATCTCTGTTCTCATTCCTCACTGTGGGACAATTGTTGCAGCACTCCTTCCTGATATACCCCAGTCCATCAGCTGCGGATGTATCCTATCCTCATTTTCTGTGTTGAACCACAGAGTCTACTTGAGGCTGAATTTTAAAACGACAGTTAATTTTTATTAAAAAAGCAAATTGCGACTCAAGTCAGGAATTCTTAACTTGGTGTTTTTCTGGAGCACAAACGTTCCATTTATCCCTTTGCAGCAACAGACAGTGCTGAGGAAGGTGGGCACACCCTGGAGCAGTTGGATCATCCCTGATTTTGAGACTTTATTGTGATTATATGAAGCCTACTAAATGCTAGTCAGTTGTAATCTTACCACTGATTTTTACGTAATTACATCCATGTTTTTCCATGTTATGTTGAAGTTGAAAGCAAACTTATCAGACAAAGAATCCATATTTAAATACGTTCATTTTAGTAACATATCCGTGGTCTTTTAGCATTCTATCCCATTTTGTTACTTTGGTGTCTCTTCTACATTTGAATGGTTAGGATGAAAGTCCATGGGCCTGATTCTCACTGCACCAACTTCAAAGCCCCTTTACACTTCCAGTGGTGTAAAGGGATCTTAGTCTAAATGAGACTCAGACCCCGTGTCTTATTGTAGCTACACCTTACTCAGGTTCTTCCTCAGGACTTTTTTTGGCCTACTCCGAGGCTGTGGCACAGATTCTATATCTAATTACAAGGAATAGATGGAATTCTGGGAGGTAATTCACCATTGTTTTATCTACATCAATGGTTCTCAAGCTTTTGTACTGGTGACCCCTTTCACACAGCAAGCCTCTGAGTGCGACTATCCCCCTTATAAATTAAAAACACTTAAAATATATTTAATACCATTATAAATGCTGGGGGCAAAGTGGGGTTTGGGGTGGACGCTGAGACCTCTCGGCACACCCCCCACACCCCCATGTAATAACCTCGCGACCCCCTGGTGGGTCATGACCCCCGGTTTGAGAACCCCTAGAAAATCTTGCCAGTTGAGTTAGCATGGAAGTCATTAAAAAAAACACCCCAACTATCTGGGATTTCCCTTCTGGTTCCAGATTTCTCTTCAACCTCAGTTTCAAATGTAGAAATCACAATTTGAGTATTGTAGTGCTCTTTGTCCTAACACAGGGGTCCTCAAGCTTTTTCATATTGTGGACCACATGTTAACATAGATTTTTCTTATTGCCACCTCTCTTCCTGTTATCACAGAAAGTCCCCCTGGCACCCACAGTAACTGCTTATATAGAAAAGTGATTTTAGGGATGTATTTAGTGTGGGTATGTTAGGTTTCACTTGCTGAACTGCAGAGAGAGCAAAGTGGAGTGAACAACCAGTTCCTGCTGAACCACTGCAATTTAAGAACCTCTGTTATATGCATTTTGCTGAGGCTTCTGTGAAGTGTAGCAGTGTGGAAGCTGGGAAGAGTGCAGATCTGCCAGCAGCGTGTAACTGGCTCAATCTCTAAACCAACAAAATACACTAAATTATCTGCAGATTATGTTATGTACTCAGTTTAGTAGCCTGATTGGGAGATGTCTAGTTTGTCCAATTCTGAGTGTCTCCATTAAAGGAAACATAGAACTAGTATCTGCTTAATAGACAAGTGCGGAGAGCAGTTTATAACATGCCTACCTTTGCTGCTATGTTTGTAGTCCACTATAATTGTGGGGTCACTGAACTGATTGGGAGACATTTTAATGAGGACATTTATGTAATTGTGTAACTGCAGCAACTCATCTGGGTGATGCATCAGGGGGATTAGCTTCAGAGGGAGTGTCTAGCCTTGTTTTGTTAGGACTGGCAGTTAGGTTGTAGATGAAACGTAGGTATGTGGGATGAGGTGATTTGGAGTGAGGTGGTTCAGCAGCCAGCTGTTTACGGGCCTGAAACCAGTAAATCTCCAAGTTGGAACAGCAGCAGGAAGAAAAGAGCTGTAGTAAATGTTCTGTAGGAATTAAAGGTTCGGAGTGGATAGGGGACTTTTTCTCTCCCCTTCAAAGAGGGAGGGGAAGAAATGTCTACCGTATGACTCCTAAAGTAAATCTAATCATGCATGGGGAAATTTGGTGTATTTTGACTGAAGTCTTTTTTCTTGTACTGGAATGAGTGGCTCACTCATTAGCTGAGCCTGCCTCTTTAAATTTGACACCACTGCTTCAAATTCCTGCTTTCCATTTGCTTGCTTGTGTAATGTTACTTATGGAAACCAGTCTGCAGCAGTGAGTAGTGGTGGTGCCACAGCCAGTGGGCAAATGAACAAGAACATTTACATAAATGGGGCAGCACTGAGAGGCCCTCCAACTTCCATTTGTAATAGTACATGTAATACTTTGACCTCTGTGTTGGATTAAGGATCACCTTATTTGTGTGGATTTTAGACTTCAGACCTTTCTGTACTCCTTTACTCAACTCTCTGATATTCTTTGCTACTACTTGGTAGCTTGTCTGATCTTAATCAGAAGTTTTAACTTCAATGAAAAAAAGTTGCAAAAACAGAATTTTTTCTTACAGGTGGCTCCACGTTCTGTGGTATCGCCTCACTGTGCTTGATGGGTAAATTGGAGGAAGTATTTTCAGAGAGAGAACTGAACAGAATAAAGAGATGGTGCATAATGAGGCAACAGAATGGCTATCATGGACGACCCAACAAACCTGTAGACACCTGCTACTCGTTTTGGGTTGGAGCAACGCTTAAGGTAATGCAATTGCTACAATATATGTATTAACCTGTTTGACTCGGCTAACCAACCTTCATCTCCTCAAGTTAGTTATATAGTCAGTGCAAGTAGGGTTGATATTTGAATTACTAAAGTATTTTGATCTCTGTACATTTATGTACTGGGCTACACATGTCTACTGCTTTCTTGCAAGAAGACAAGATACTAAAACCTACCATAATTATGCCCCAATGCACCACTTATAGCTGTTAAGATGGTTAAGCTTCTCTTTATGTAGGTATTTCTGTAACACTGTAACTTTTTTTCAGCTCTTGAAAATATTCCAATATACAAATTTTGAAAAAAACAGAAATTACATCTTGTCAACTCAAGATCGTCTTGTTGGTGGATTTGCCAAGTGGCCAGATAGCCACCCAGGTAAATTTATTTATCAGAATCCTGATGTGTTTTGTCTTGCAACATGTATTCCAGTGGTCCAAGAATAAATGAATAATGGAATAAACATGAATAAAGGAATATTTTTAATTCTTTCTCCCTCAGAAATATGTACAACAGTAAGCCATAACATATAATTGGAAAGCTATATTTTTATAATGTAAAGTATACATCTCCCTCTGCCCCTTTTCCTTGTTTAAAATGTCACAAATGAACTGCCCTTTATTGAAAGAGAAAATAGCGAACAACCTGTTCATATTATTTAGTATCTGAATAGTATTTCCATGTATTTAAAATCATATTACCTAAAGAGCATAGATTGTGTAATTGGTATCTTAATCAAGGGCCCATTTACAAATATTCCAGAGCCTGTTCTTTTTAATAAACATACTAAGAGCACATCAGGCAATATCGCTAAAGTCTTATGAAAAAGCTAATGCAAAAAGCTTAGAGTCAAGTACTAATGATACCTAAAACTTGACATCTATTTGTAGGCTTGCAGAATTCAATTTTTACTTTTGATAACTGATTGTTGATGATGATGATTTATTTTTAAACATTTTTATTATCCATTTAAATGTTCACAGTTGCAAGAAATTATGCAGTGGGTTTCAGACAGTGGGGAGGGTCAGACCATTTTTAATGAGAGAGGTTGAGATTCCAAAAGTTAAAGCTTTATAACAATTCGAACGCAAATTGTCAACACCGCATGTCAAAATATAAAAAGTCAATATCCTTAATCTTCATGCAGTGTCGAGAAAAAAATTACAGTAATTGTGTCATAACGGAAATTAGTATCCCAAATGCATTGGGAATCTAAAAACAATTCTTTAATGTTTTAGGAGAAAAAATTTAACTCGCAAATTGAAAAACTACCAGGAGCCCTGTTCAGTGTGAGCCTATATGCAATTTTCACACATCAGCATCAATGTGCAGTGATCAGCGCATACAAATTCACTACATTCTCCACATTGTTTGCTTAGTGAGGGAGACATAGTTACCACAGTTACAAGTCAAGATACTCACTAGAAGCAAACCATGTACACAGAACTATTAAAAATACAGGATAACATTGCAGCATGTTTGGGGTACATTTGTATACCATATACATTTTTGCTACAAAAGAAATGTTCTTCATGCTAAACTAAAGTCTTTTTTGCTCACCTGTGTACATGTGACAAGGCCCTAAAACAATATAGTTGGAGGGCTACTAGTTGATGAGCTATCACAACTCACAGGGAACACCATTACCCCAGGAATGTGGATGAGAGTTAAATAAAACTCAACTTCTTAATCAGCATTTTTCTTTCTTGCCTAACTGTAAATTGAAGTTATTGTAGATTAAAATATTTTTTCATTGATTTGTGTATATGGTAAAATTGACATTTACTGACCTCTATAAAAAATCAATCCTTTCCATGCCTATTTATGTGCTTGATATGTGTAATAGCTAGAACCCATGTATGTGTAATTAGAGCCCATGTATGTTTAGGAAGGAGGTAGCTCAGATATTAAAAATTGGTGTCATTTCAGTAATGGGTAATCAGACCTTGGACACAATTTGAAAATATGCTGGAATTCAATGGAGATATATCAGAATGTGAAAACAGACCTTGCACTGGTGGTAACTCTTATAGCAGCATTTAGGATAAAGTATAGAGAGGGTAAATAGTCTGTAAACTCACTAGAAAAAGATAAAATGTAGTCATAATAAAGGCAGCAACTGTTCAGTATCTACATGTGACAGAAATTTTGGCCTGGCTATATTTCAGTTAGAGCTAATTTATGGGCACAAACAGTATTTAAAATTTGAAAGAGTGGTTCTACTCTTATAATAATGGCATTGTGATATTCTGTGTTTATCATATCAGTGTCCAGATCAAATGAGCTCACTTTGCATGTAGCTGCCAGTCCTGCAGAAACTCCTCAGGGATCAGGCTGAGTTCTTACCTTCTCATGCTTGATCCCCAGTAACAGTCTGCAGTTCAAACGAGGCTCCCCAGTCATACCTGAGCCAGTTCCATTTGTTTTCATGTTCCGTGGGCTTGCACAGGTATAATTTACTGAGACCTAGGCCTTGTCTGCATGCAATCTTTATACCAGTTTAACTATATATTGGGTAGGGAGGTTTGATTTTTTTAAAATTTTTTTTCCCCCCTGCCAAAATCGGTATAGTCCCTGGTGTGGACACAGTTATTCTATTGGTGTAAAAGTGCTTTATGTTAGCATAGTTTATTCCCCTTCTCTACAGGAATTGCTATGCTGGTATGAGCACCCATGTACTCCTTATTGTGTCCATGCTAGGCGCTTTGAATCACTTTAACTATTCTGGTGTAATTAAAGCGGTACAATTTCTGTATATAGACATGGCCTTAGTAAAGTATTAGTCTGGTAACTGGGTCTGCGGTGCTAATAGAAATAAAAAGTAAAGTTAGAGGAAATAATTGAATACATATACGGAGCAGCTGTATTGAGTAAGATG
Organism: Chelydra serpentina; assembly: GCA_037349315.1. NCBI lineage: Eukaryota > Metazoa > Chordata > Testudines > Chelydridae > Chelydra > Chelydra serpentina. Next base: position 41,014,259 of record JBAIAC010000042.1, read on the forward strand.
TTACTTTTACACATGTTCCTCAGAGTAAATCTGTACTTTAAAGGCTAAAACTCATGGCCCAACACTGTTCATGCTTGGAAAGGCAAACAGTGCTTGTGGATTTTTAGCAATGTTTCCTTCATCCTATAACCATGATGTAGCTATCAGAATGCTACTTCCAGCAAGAAGGGATTTTGGGATTTTTTCCAGGCTACACAACAGCTATAGCACCTCAATATTTTCATTAGGTCTCTGTTACCTCTTAATTTTTCTTCTCCTTCCCTTCTAAATGGCATTATTCTTGTGATGTGCCCAAGCTCTTCTGGTCTAGTAAGCAAAAGATTTAGCATTGTTTCTATCCATATGCAGCTTTACTAGCCAGTTGGCTAGTTTAATTATTTTAGTGACCCATAACTTGGTATAAGAGGAGCTCCAGAGTGCTCCTGTTGCATTAAAAGCCGTTTAAGCAAACCTCTAACCAATTTTTTCCATGAAGAGCTAAGATACTTTATGCTGAATAAGGAAGAGTTCAGACAAAACTGTACAGGAAAAAAGAATCATTCTTTGGGCATTGATTGAAGTCTTGTGAGGTGTAGCTGTATTTGCTGTGCAGCTTGTGGATCAATCATTGCCATTGTAAGGGAACTGAAAACCCACTTTTCTTTATCTAGATGCGCATCTTGCTTTATTAATACACTAGAAAAAAGCCTGTTGGGAAAACTCAAGTGTATGAAAGGTTTCTTAAATGTATTTTAAACAACAAAACTGAGTGTATTAAAGATAAGACTCAAGACTGAAATTTGGATAAAAATGAACCTTCCTACTTTGGTTTTGTATTGGGCATGCACATACTCACTATGTACTTTCTGCAAAACGTCTGCTGTGTTCCTGTAACCTTTGCTCTTTTTTGAGAGCATGCTTGTGATAAACTTAAATATTCTTCCTGACCACAAAAATGGAACAGGCAGGTTGAATGTGGCACTGCAGGGATTATGAACGTTTTATTCTGATCACTCTGGCAGGATCTGCATCTAGGAAAAAAAACACTGATATGCCCAACTCTCTACTAACCTTGGCAGCTCATGAAATAGACATGTCTAGAAAGCCTGGATATCTCCTAATAACAAATTAGTATATTTTGTTAGTTGATATTCAACAGCAGCAAAAAACAATGTTAAGACTTCACAAAATTACAATTGCTGTGTACGTCTACTGTGATACCTTTTCCCGGATGTTTTTTTCCGTATAGTTGCTGACGTAAGTTCATGTTCCTGCTTTTAAGAAAAGCTAGAGTGGCATAGTTGAAAAGAGACTATCCTCCTTTATTAAAATGCAGTTCTACTCCAAAGGGTGACGGACTATAGAAATGGCATAAAATTCCACATTTGCGAGTCAATGGCTTCTGTATCAAATTTGCACAGTTTAAATTATTTTTTTTAAACTGCAGGCAGCCCCTGCAAAATCAGCCTGGGATCTGAAAGACTATGTTCTCTTCTGTTGTAAAGGTTCTCCCAACCTAATTTACATCTGCAATTCTGTCCTCATTTACATCTGCAATTCAAAGCATGCTGTCAGTGAAATTATAGAACCCTGTTGCTTTCGTTGTAACAGCAGAATTTGAAGATAGTGAGGACTTGCATAGGTGGCCCTGCAAACTGAACTTAACAGTTCTGTTGATGTGTGGGCCAGGAAAGATACAGTTCATTATCCTTGTGCTGTTTTGATCTGCAAAGCTGCAAATTTGGACTAGTGTAACTCTTGATCCCTGGGCTGTTAAATAAGAAACCCTGTTCCCTGTGTGTGTAAAATCACTGAAAGTACAACTGTAGTTGAAACACTTCAAGTTGATTCTCAGAAATTGTGAGGACAATAATCTAGACAGATATGTGTGTACAGGATTGCAGAGTACATCTTTATCATTGTTTCAGAGCACAATAAATTAAGCCTTTCAACACCCTTGTAGCATTATTATTCCTATTTTACAGATGGGGAAACTGAGACAGTGATTTGTCCAGTGAATCAGTGTCACTGCAGAAATAAAACCCAGGAACACTTGACTCATAGGCCTGTGTTCTATTCATTCCTTAATCATACACTCTCCCTAGTGTTCGCATAAGGCAAACAAAAGCAAACTTTTTTCTTTGTTTAAAAATCTTTCACATTGTTAGGCATTTAAGATGATTGCCCCTGTCTCACATTAATTCTGCTGCTGCCCAGTGACAAGTATCAAGAACAATAAGAAATCTGTTTTTGTTTTTACAACTGGCTCATTTAAAAATGAATGGTTCCATTAATATCTATTTCCCCCTCACTACTTGTGTGTAAATCCCATTACAGTTAAAGCTTTAGAGGAGAATAGGCCCCAGATATTTCCCTTTCCCCATATTGGGCACAAAACAGTACCAAGACCAATATCTAGATTTTTATATACCACTCTCATCACCATAATAGCTGGGCTAACATTAAAGTGCAGTACAAAATACAGAAAAACTGAGCGAGATCTGGAAGCATACACAAAGCACAGGTGAGGCAGAAGGAAAATGGGAAATAAAGAATTAGCCTGATAAAACATGGAAAGCGAATAATCTGAAAACAAACATGTAGGAAACATTCAATATAAAGGCATTTGAGTACAACAGCCTACATTGAGATTTGGCAAGGAAGCAATGCAAATGATACTTGCTTCATCCAGTTGCTATGTTCCATGGTTGTCTTCTGCCCGTGTGCCTTATTCACAAAATATTTATCTCCACAACTCCTGGCCTTCAAATGCCTTGAGATTTTTGTTATTGCTTCAAATAGAAAAAGCAGTGCCTAGTTCAGGCTGTCCCAGTCAGTATGTTTTGGTTGGCATTAAATTCTGCATTAGTCTGCACTGTCCTGCACAACTTCAGAGCCTCTGGGTTAAATCTGCTCTATATTGGCAGTCGGGTGGTACTTTGTAATGGGATTTCAGTGAGCATGCTTGGGGAGTTTTCCCACGGGTGAGCTATCGCTGGCAGACACATTTTCAGTGAGGTCACCCAAAAGAAGCTGTGTGTAGTGAGCATGTTTCTGTCTGCACAACAACGATGCTTTATAAGGAGGCTTTCTTTTGGATATTTGGCAGGAGTATGTGCAGATACCTTTCTGAAAAAGATCAGTTTGGTAATTGTGAAATTACAGTGAAACTAAAAAGGTTATGGAGCATTAATATGGCTGGGAGGGCCATATAAGAGGTAGCTTTCTTCCCCAGCATTAGAGAAATCCTCATGGATGGGCTGGTGGAGGTGTTATGGTGGTACTTGTACTTTCCAGATTCTGCCTTTTCCTAGCTGCTAGTACCAAAATACATCTTGCCGTTTTAATGAACGGTCAGCTATCACCTATGCCCTCATCTACAGATGTAACAGGAGTAATTTCTCTATGCTAAAAAAAAAAAATCTTTCTGTTTTAGAAGGAAATATTTTTAGCGTGCCTGGGAGGGAATGCTTTAAATAAGCTCCCGACTCAGGCTCTTCCACATTTCTCTGGCATGATCTCTCATATGTGATCAGCTAGCTGGGAGAGCTCTTTACTGAATAAAGTAGCTGTGCTTCCTAGAATCTAGTCTTAGGACAGAAATTCCAGACCATCTCCTCATAATCAGTGTGCAGTAGGGCTTGGTTAACGATTATATTTTATATTTGGAGTTAGAAAAAGCAAACTATAAGTAGGAACTTCTATTTGCCATTTATCTTTCAGTGCTTGGCTTAAAATTAGTTGGTGTTTTGGAACACAGAAACAGTTAGTTATTACTGCATGATACACCAGGAAGCATTTACATTTTAACTAAAGCCTTTGCTGTTTTGTTTTCAGATGCTTTGCATGCATACTTCGGAATCTGTGGCCTATCATTAATGGAGGAATCGGGCATTTGCAAAGTTCACCCGGCCCTGAATGTAAGCACAAGAACCTCTGAGCGCCTTCAGCACCTCCATCAGATCTGGAAAACTAAGGACTCTAAACAGTGTTCAGATGACGTGCACATCTCTACATGACCGATTTAGACTCAAGCTTAGTTTGGTAGCGTAACTGTAGCCCAGGGTTAAAAGCCATGTATAACCAATGTGCTCTTTTTAAGTGCTGGAGTCATACGATCAAATCCATGTTACTGGCATCACTTTGATAGTGAGTGGCCTTTAGCCAGTTATTCTTCACTGGGATAAAAGGAAATTTCAGTTGTGTAGAAGTTTGCCACTGCAGACTCCTGAAATGGCTTGTACTTCTAAGAAATCCCTTGAGGCAAATTTGTTTTCATTTGTATTTTATTTTTTAAAATTTGTGCATACTGTGTCAAAGTTTATAATGGGGAAAGTGTCTTCAAAATCTGTTTACATATTATCATACAGTATAGCACTGAACCTCACAAAGTTCTTAATGTTTGACCTGTTTGGGTAGAGAAACTCCTATGTTAAGTCTCAGTTGAAAGTAGATGTCAGCTTCCATAACCTTTGTAAACAAAAAATAAAATTATTTTATTCAATATAGACAGGATTCCTAAAGTTGTGTGGCGTTATTACATTAATTCCATAATCCCTTTCTATAGCTCAAACTAGGCAGATGTAATAGCTTGATATGAAGTATTATTTATTACCTTAATGAGAATTTAATTAAATATTTATGGCATACCACATTAACAATGGGAGGGGAAAGTAACCAGCAGAATCCTTGGATAAAGGTACCTTCTGGCAAGGTACCATCACAGAGGGTTTCTGAAGTAGAATGTCAGAAATGTTGGTAGTGTTATACCACTCAATTACATCTTGATTTCTTTAAAATATTTCTCCCCTTCTATGTCAAAGAAAAAAATCCTGATTTTCTTTAAAATGTCTGAAAATGAAGAGCAGAAAGTTGTATTTTAAAATAACTGATGCCTTTTTAAATAGTTTTATTCCAAATAAAGTCCAATAAATTGAACATTTTCAGCCGTTTGCCAATATAATCTCTAGTTGTATCAGAAGTGAGAGGTGCAGTTGAGGTGCTATTCTGAGTTCAAGCAAATAATTTTCAAGCCATTGAGTTTGACACAAATCGCAATTGCTTAAATTTCACAAACATACAGCAGGAAAATGCATGATGCACCTAACCTTGCTATAACCTTACTGACCTGCATATCAAAAAGCCACAAATTCTCATTTAAAATCAGATTTTCAGTTTCACTATTCACTAGGAGCCACTGCTGGAGGCCAAACAAGTGACATGCTCCTGACATCTGCCTAAAACTGATCCAAGAGGAGAAAATAAAGAAAACCTTGGCCTCTTCATGCTGATGGACGAGAATGACCCTGTGGCTGGCCTTTCCAATTCATTAGAAAGGAATTGGGAGGGTAGTCCTCTTCCTTCCACATAGGGAACGCCGGCAGTGGCCATCCTTAGTTCCTCATAGTACGGGGAAGTGCAGTGGTGGGGCATTCTAAGGTTACATCAAGCTGCTGATGAAAATGGGGTGTTTGGAACTAGCCTTTCTTAAAGATGTTTCTCCCTTGTTGGAGAACCAGCTGTCAGGTTTCTCATGGCAAGAGCCCACCACTTTCCCAACTATTGGTAGGAGCAGCAGACTTGAGAAGAGCAGCACTCTTAAGTTGTTCTGAGCCAGTGTTCTTGGCGCTAGTGCTGGAAGTGGGTGCAAGTGATGAAATGGCACTCCTTTTATTGGCCTACGTGGGGAGTAACATCTCCTGCACTGACTTTGTCCCACCGGACTTCAGTGCATAATCCACAAAGGGTTCTCTAACGTATGGCTGACAAGAGTCACACCATGTGCCTGTGATCGTGTCTTGCAATCTTTAGGGGAAATCATGGTGAAAACCCGCAAGAAATGGGACTCCGGTGAAAACGGTGAGTGCTGGCCAAATCCATAACCATTTTTAAATTTTGGAAAATGACTCACTTCTCACAGCAAATTATGCCATTTGCCATTTTTTTGCTTTGAAAACCAGCTACAGATCTAGTGAACCAGCACTAAATATTTCAAACTATGGCAGCATGCCGGTTAAACTGTTTAACACCCTCCTCTTCTCTTCCCTCACTCTTTTCTCTTTTTCCAGTTAGACAACTTCATCCAGATCTTTTCAGGCTGAATGTGGGCATGGTTGACAGCAGGCTTCAGTTTCTCCTGAGTTGGAATAATCAAAAAATTATTGTAAAGTCACATTTGTTCCCCATTAACTCCTTTGGCTTTGTTCTTATGTCCCTCAACTGTTCAGGCTTTTGCCGCTCATTGAGACTAATTACTTTGATCAGTTTGAAACCGTAATCTTTTTAAATTGACAAAGATCTGTCTCTGTGCAAACAGCCAACTTGGCATGCATGACTTGTCATTCTTAATGTCCCAATCTTCTTCAAACTTGACAAACGATGGGCACCGAACAATCCAGTACAGCAACCGTTTTGATTCTGATTTCCAATACTATTGAAGCTAGTAGACATGCATCTAAATTTCATATTAGTGTGAATTGCTTACTGCATTTTCTTCCTTGGTCAGCAAGTGTCTTGACTAGGGAAAATGTTTGTCCATATGAAATGCTTGAATTAATAAATGGAGAAGAACCTGGAAACTCTTCTAAGATCTAATGAAAGCAGTTATGTAACCAGGACAGCAGCTGAAAATGTAGCTTGAAAGCATGACAAACAACTCTGTCCAGCTATAATAACACTGGTCTACTATTTTTGAGAAGTCGTCTGCTTCAGAGATAAAATGTGCTATTTAGTATGTATTTTGATGTGCTGAAGTCAAATATGACAATTAAAACAACTGATTGGCTACTGTTTCTAAGTTATTTAAGGTTTTTTTACATTTTATGTCTATGTATATTGTGTAGATAGAGTTTTAATCATAAATTGTAAACCTAGGTCTTTTCATGTGTTTATGGTTGCTTTACATGATACTATTTCACCTGTCCTGTTTATGTAACACTTTAAAAATCAGCAAAGGGGTTATATAAATAAAATGTATTATGAAACAAAAGGCAAACTATTATGTACATAGTTTAGTCCTATTCAGTGTCTACTCAGCGCTTCTTGGCTTGTCTCTTGTATTCATTAAATGGAGCATCTCTTGTCACTGTCCAGCAATAGTCTGCAAGCATTGATGGGCTCCATTTGCCCTGATAGCGTTTCTCCATTGTTGCAATGTCCTGGTGAAATCGCTTGCCGTGCTCGTCGCTCACTGCTCCGCAGTTCGGTGGAAAAAAATCTAGATGAGAGTGCAAAAAAATGCATCTTTAGTCACATGTTGTAACCAAGGCTTTTGTATGCCTTGAGGAGGTTTTCCACCAACAACCTGTAGTTGTCTGCCTTGTTGTTTCTGAGAAAATTTATTGCCACTAACTGGAAGGCTTTCCATGCCTTTTTTTCCTTGCCACGCAGTGCATGGTCAAATGCATCATCTCGAAGAAGTTCACGAATCTGAGGACCAACAAAATCATAGAATATCAGAGTTGGAATGGACCTTAGGAAGTCATCTAGTCCAACCCCCTGCTCAAAGCAGGACCAATCCCCAATTTTTGCCCCAGATCCCCAAATGGCCCCCTCAAGGATTGAACTCACAACCCTGGGTTTAGCAGGCCAATGCTCAAACCACTGAGCTATCCCTCCCCCAAAGACACCTTCCTTTATCTTAGCTTCACTTAACCGTGGAAATTTTCCACGGAGGTACTTGAAAGCTGCTTGTGTTTTGTCAATGGCCTTGACAAAGTTCTTCATCAGACCCAGCTTGATGTGTAAGGGTGGTAACAAAATCTTCCTTGATTCAACAAGTGGTGGATGCTGAACACTTTTCCTCCCAGGCTCCAATGACTGTCGGAGTGGCCAATCTTTCTTGCTGTAGTGGGAATCTCTTGCACGACTATCCCATTCGCAGAGAAAACAGCAGTACTTTGTGTATCGAGTCTGCAGACCAAGCAAGAGAGCAACAACCTTCAAATTGCCACAAAGCTGCCACTGATGTTGGTCGTAGTTTATGCACCTCAAAAATTGTTTCATGTTGTCATAGGTTTCCTTCATATGGACTGCATGACCAACTGGAATTGATGGCAAAACATTGCCATTATGCAGTAAAACAGCTTTAAGACTTGTCTTCGATGAATCAATGAACAGTCTCCACTCATCTGGATCGTGAACGATGTTGAGGGCTGCCATCACACCATCGATGTTGTTACAGGCTACAAGATCACCTTCCATGAAGAAGAATGGGACAAGATCCTTTTGACGGTCACGGAACATGGAAACCCTACCATCACCTGCCAGGAGATTCCACTGCTGTAGTCTGGAGCCCAAAAGCTCCGCCTTACTCTTGGGTAGTTCCAAATCCCTGACAAGGTCATTCAGTTCACCTTGTGTTATGAGGTGTGGTTCAGAGGAGGAGGATGGGAGAAAATGTGGGTCCTGTGACATTGATGGTTCAGGACCAGAAGTTTCATTCTCTTCCTCTTCCTCGTCTGACTCAAGTGAGAATGATTCTGGTGCATCAGGAACCGGCAGTCCTTCTCCGTGGGGTACTGGGTGTATAGCTGATGGAATGTTTGGATAATGCACAGTCCACTTTTTCTTCTTTGACACACCTTTCCCAACTGGAGGCACCATGCAGAAGTAACAATTGCTGGTATGATCTGTTGGCTCTCTCCAAATCATTGGCACTGCAAAAGGCATAGATTTCCTTTTCCTGGTCAACCACTGGCGAAGATTTGTTGCACAAGTGTTGCAGCATATGTGTGGGGCCCACCTCTTGTCCTGATCTCCAATTTTGCAGCCAAAAGAAAGGTGATAGGCTTTCTTAACCATAGTGGTTATACTGCGCTTTTGTGATGCAAAAGTCACTTCACCACAAACATAGCAGAAGTTATCTGCACTGTTCACACAAGTACGAGGCATCTCTGCTCACTTTGGCTAAACAGAAATGTGTCCCTTTGCAAAATCAAACACTGACAAATAAGAGAGCACGACCGTGTATGATTTCTAGAGCTGATATAGGGCAATTTGTTCAGCAGAGTGATGTAAGCTTCGTTATGATTGCATCATCCATGACTTCTAGGAATAACATGATGCAATTCATATCATGTATGACGCAATACCAGCTTCAGATTGCATCATTCATTGTTTTGCCTAAAAAGCAATTACTATCCAAACCCAGTCATAGATCTATTCATAGATCCAGTCAAAGATGTATTTTAGTCATTTCTGGTTTAAATTGAGATCCCTTCACTTATCCTCCACCATTCCCAAGTCAAGGGTTGTATATACTGACCCAATAGCATGTCTTGAAAACTAGAGGCAATCAACAATTTTAAGCATCATTTTCGTTCTCAGTGACTCAGAATTAGTAAAGTTTGACTACATTTATTTCAGAAGCATTTTGGCTGTAGAGCAGTGTAACCCTCAACTTCTCACAGAATCTGTTTGTAAACTTGTGAAGCTAAAATTCCTAAATAAGTAGTGAATGTATTCACTTCTTTATTACACTTATGCAATAAATAGTAAGCAGACACATTCTCAAACCTGTGTTGCATCTAATAGCGTCTGCATTCTGATGGAAACCTGCAATAATACTTGACACTTGCAGATGGTGCCTTTCAGGGGAGGAACTGAAACTGCTTTACAAGAATATGTAGTTCTCCCCCCTTTACAGATTGGGAAACTTTGGTGTGGAGAAGTTAATTTGACTAAGATTACAAGTGGATGCCAGTTGAAAAAGCAAGCAGCTGAAAGTTGCTGTTGCAGAGTGGTAACTTGGTAGCTGTAAGTTCTCATCTGCCAGCAATTTCAGTTTACCGCTGAGCCATACGGAAGGCCACAGGTACTGATTTCACAGCCTGCTACAGAAATTGAAATTGGCTTCCTTAGACCAAGGAAGTTAAAACCTTTTATATATCCCTATCATATCCCCCCTTAGTCTCCTCTTTTCCAAGCTGAAAAGTCCTAGCCTCTTTAATCTCTCCTCATATGGGACCCATTCCAAACCCCTAATCATTTTAGTTGCCCTTCTCTGAACCTTTTCTAATGCCAGTATATCTTTTTTGAGATGAGACCACATCTGTATGCAGTATTCAAGATGTGATACGCAGTATTCAAGATAAGAATAATAATCTTGGGACATTTCTAAATGGCCACTAGGGTACTGTAATTCACACAGGAACATAATTGCTATGCTACAGCGTAGCTTGTCTTGGAAAAGAGGTAGTATTGGATGCTGCAGAGAACGTTTTCATTAACCCTGTGATGGACAATAGGAAATAAGGAAGACTTCCTAAAGAGTTCTTGCCTGTGCTTTTTCTCCAAATGTTGCTGTAGTTGGTGCTTAAGAAAGAAATATTGAAAAGTAATCTAGCCATTTTATTGTCACTGAAAGCCTAGAGCTGCTGGAAGAGCAACTGGGGGCCTTCTAGCCCTAGGAGGGCAATGGGAGATCAGCTGTACTGTGGAGTGGGGAAGGAGCGCTAATGTATTTGGGAGTTGCCTGCACAGGGGTTTATACCCTCCTCCCCTCTGCAACCTGAGTAGCAAGCTCCCATAACCCTTCCCATCCTTTTAACATGTTGGAAAACTAATTTATTGGCTTCACATGGAGAAGAAAATAACCTTAATCAGTTTTATAGTTTAAAAACCAGTGTAATCTGCCATTTACAGCATGATACAAAACAAGGTGTTTCACCTCGTGGTCATACCTCACACCTTTTTGCTGGCTTATGCCACATGTTGGTTTGAAGGAGTGGGGATGGGGAGCTGATGAAGGGTGACATGATCAGATTAATGCTGGGCAAAGACCATGACTATCGTTGCAGCACTTTGTATGGACTGGAAGAGGCAGTGTAGGTTTTAATGAGTCCATTAATGGGGGGGATGGGGCGGGGGGGTGGCTGTGTGTAAAAAATGTGAGCACTGGAACAAAAAATTTAGCTGGAAAGAATGGGGGCTTTTTTGAGCAGTTGATGATGAAGTGGTGGTAGAACCTGGATTTAGAAACATAGAATATCAGGGTTGGAAGGGACCTTAGAAGGTCATCTAGTCCAACCCCCTGCTCAAAGCAGGACCAATCCCCAATTTTTGTGCCCCAGATCCCTAAATGGCCCCCTCAAGGATTGAACTCCCAACCCTGGGTTTAGCAGGCCAATGCTCAAACCACTGAGCTATCCCTCCCTTCTATGATCTATTTGATTTGAATGACACAAATATGCCTCAGTAACTGAGTGCCATGTGCTGAACTCTAAGTTGTGGGGAGACCTTTTCATGGCATTAGTGTGCTGCATATGATGAATTCAGGCCAAGGAACATACTTAAAGGGTCTCCTGCACGAGGCCATGGATGAAGGGGTATTTGAATGTGGTTTTCATTTATGGAGCATGGTGATTTATTTTCAATGCAAACATCACTGTACAAGTCAACGTTCTCAGCCTTTACCAGTGGGTAATGCACAAATATATTAAGGTTAGGGGAAAGAAGGGATAGGACAGTTTCTTCCTTCTTAATGCCTCCATGTTTAATGCCTTTAAAGCTGCAGTTCTTCTGCCTCCTCCTGTATCCCATCCCTATGGTATTGCTGACATAGCGGTGTGCTTTGGAGCTCTCCGTAATGAGATGGGGTAGCTAATTCTTCCTCCTCCTGTGTAAGGAACTACACTACAGCTAACCTTTACACTAGTGCTCTTTACCGTCTAGCTGTGTTAAGGGCATCAACCACAGGTGAGTGTCCCACACTCCTGCATTCTTGCCCTGCCTGAAGCAGGGAGGTCTGTCTGCACACCCCCTGGCAGCCAGTCTTAGAGCCTCAGTTGACATCCCCAGGCTCGCGCTAGTGTACTGAAAATAGCTGTATAAACGTTGTGGCTTAGGGCTTGGCTACACTTACAAGTTACAGCGTAATAAAACTGCCGGCAGCGCTGTAACTCATTAACTGGCTACACTTGCAAGGCACGTGCAACGGTGTATCTCCTCAGATACAGCGCTGCATGTACTCCACCTCCCCGAGAGGAATAACAGCTGCTGCGAAGTGGGTGCAACGTTGGTCTTTCAGTATAGCCGAGGAACAACGGAGTTAATGATCTTCCAAAGTTGCCTTTGTTTTGAAACGGCACTTCCGGGTTGGAGTTCAGAGCTGCATTCTTTAAGCTGCTGATCACAGGCTCCGTTTCCTCTCTTTTATCTGCTCTTTAAAAACAAACAAAGCCCCTGCTGTTTGCTTTCAGTGATTGAGAGAGAGGCAGGGGATGTGGAGGTGTGGAAATAATGAGCTGACACTCTGTGGCTATTCCAAAAATCCACTCTTTTTCCAAAAACGCTCCCTGTCAAAGTCCCCCTCACCCCCCCCCCCCGATTTGAAAAGCACGTTGCAGCTACCTGAATGCCCATGATGCACCGCTCCCAATACAGCTGCAAGTGCCGCAAATGTAGCCACGTCAGTGGTAGTTACTGTGCTGGCCGCTGCCAGTGTGGACAGGCTGCAGCGCTTTCCCTACTCAGCTGTACGAACACGGGTTTAACTAACAGCGCTGTACATCTGCAAGTGTAGCCTAGGCCTTAGGCAGGCGCTGAGGCTCTGAAGCTCCTGCCCTCCTTAGGCTGCCACTCCCTGCGTAGTCATACCTTGAGGGGCCAGAAGGAAATCAATTGGTGGTAGAGAATGGGGCTTTCATTCCTAAGGCTGCTAGATAGGTTTGTTTAAATAAAAAAGAGGTGGGGGCAGGGAACATGCATATGGTGAAGGGAAGCCTGTGCTTGACAATAAATTGGGGTCTTTGTCCATAAAGAGCTAATCCGTGTTGAACCCTGTAACGCTGCCAAGATGAGTGAGACACAGACAATGTGCAGGCGCTAGCCCCAGTAAATGGAAACTCCTCAGGGGGGTTGGTGATCCTATGTCCCGATATTTTGTTTTACAAACCTATGTTAAAACATTCTTTTGACGTAGCAGTGAGGCTATATTTAAGTTTTTGTAGCCCAATCCTTCCCCTTCTGCATCCATGTCCCCGCCACACCACCGCCTCCTTCCCCACAATCACAGCATGCATTAATGTGCTGGTTTTGCAAAATGCAGCCTTTCTTCTAAGAAAGAGGATCGAGCATGTGGCTGTGTAATTTTATGGGAGATTCACAAAAGGGCACGCTGATATTTAAGTGACAAGGAAAACCAGGATCATCAGAACAAAGCCAGGATAGAACTATAGAAGGATTTTATTTTTAATCACCTAGTCCTAAATTTAGTGAAAGCAAAAGTGAATGGTTCTTATGTGTGACTGTGGTTCCGCGACAACTAAGTAAACTGGAATTTTTTGTAAATGACAGGCTTAGTTCAGCTAATTTAAAGGTGATGTTAGATACAGCCCTGTGTTTACATGGTGTGCCACAATAACCTTGATTTTAGCAAAAACCTCCCTTAACTCGTGATTTTTGTCTTACAAAAATAAAACAATTTAAAATAACTTCATACTCTTGGGAATCAAGCTCTATGTTAACTGTTACAGTATTTTAAAAAACAAAAATAAAGACCCTTTAAATGTAAACTCTCATTGTAGATGCTCATCAGTGTTTAAAGGCCATATAATCTTATCTTTGTAAATTACTTTTGGTCTGTCTATTCCTACACTCAGTATTTTTTAAGCTGGCCTAACTGCTGGTGGGGATGTTCTTGTTTGAGGGTTTTGTTGTGCACTACTGAACTAAACAGCATCTAGGAATGAATACGTGAGTAGTATTACAAATGGGAGGGAGATAGTTTAGAAAAAAGCAGCCATCTTGAAAGTACAGTCTGAGCATACAGACTTGAGAGCAAGTTAATCTCCTGAGGATCAGAGGCATGCAGGCTGTGCAGCATCCTCCCAAAATAGCCTCTAAAATATGCGGCTGCCCAGTGGGGCCAGGGACAGGCTGTGTCAAGAGCTGAATCTGTAGGAGGATTTTAAATATAGTCCCAAGGCTTTCCTTTATACACAGAGCTACAACAGGGTGGTGGTAACATTTGGCCCAGGGTTGCCTTTCAGTTTGCTATATTGAGACATATATGGACCCTGCAACCTGTTAACACTACCAGGCTTGAGGTTCCTCTTTGCCTGCTGTTCCTCTCTGATGACTCCATGCCTTGAGGGTTTGTTTTCATTGCAACTCCACTAGCAAACCACTTCTAGTCATGGAGCAAGGGAGCTAAAGTACAAGCAAAACCTGTAGTGTGATTGTGGACTGATTTTTTAAAAAAATGTACAGTTCTCTAGCAGCTAGGGGGCAATTTGCCAGTGTACCACCCCCTTCCCCGTTGCACCATTTGTGAACCCCGCATTTCAGCTGGTTGGGAATTTTTTTATGCCAACTTGTCAAAACCAAACCTTTGTGGGAACATGTCAGTTTTGATTGAACTGTCTCAGGTCCAGGATGGAATTCCTTATGACAGTGCAGCCACCGAAGATAGTCAGGAGCCCAGTGGTTAGGGACCTCCCCTAGGATGTGGAGGCCGTAGGTTCAAGTCACAAACTCAGGGTGTTGAACCTCTTTTTTTCTACAGCCCAGGTGAGGGCCCTAACCATCAGACTATCCTGGGGTAGCAGGGGCCTCACTGGAGCTCTCCTGGGCCCACTCCCACATACTGTGCTGGGTAGTTTGTTCCTACTGAAACACAGAATCCAAGGCCACATTAGGGCCAGCCATAAATCTGGCTAGGGGGCTCCTGTATAAAATAGTAGGTAGTGTCCTATCCACTTCACTCTTCTGCTATGCCTGGCTTGGATGCCACTAATTCTCCATTACCATGAAAATTCCCTAGCAGTCTTCTCCCTGCAACCCCTCTCCAGGTGGTAGCATGCCCTCATGCCTACCTGTGACACCTGGTGACCCCATGCATAGGCCAAGAAGCCACAGTAGGGGGCATGCAGCTTTCCATAAAAAGAGTTGGGAAGGGCAGTTAGGCGATTAGTTCTTGTGTGTGGCCTGCTGGCTCTGGAGGCAGATGAGGCTGTGGAGCAGAAACCTGGACAGGCACTCTGGCCAGCTTGTGAGAAGTGTGTAGTCTGGGTCCTCAGAAAGTGCTCTGTCTAAGGGCACTGGCAAGCTGTGGAATGCTGCTGGAGACCAACAGTTCCCACAGTTTCCCTTCTAAAAAAGGAAACAAAATTCTACAGCAGCTGTTGAGCAGATACCAAGTCTGGCCTGGATTCCCCTCTCACTCATTCCTTCTAGCCAGTCTGCTCTTGCTGCAGCTGGAACAGCTTTGCTAGGCGTCTGGGCTGATGCCATCCTCTGTGGCAACTTGAAGCAAATTGGCAGGTGAAGGAAGGGGTGTTTTTTTCCCCCTCAGAAACAAGTGGCTTGATAACACTGGCTGTGCTAAAAAGCTTATTTGTCACATGGCGCTGACAGACAAAGTTTCAGACACCGCATAGGAAACTTTGCTTTAATGGCAAGAACCTTCATTGAGATATTTAGGCTAGGTCTGCACGAGAAACTTTTGATTTATGATTTTTTGCAAAATTTCTATACTGGAAAAAAGCCCTAGTGTGGATGCAGTTATACCACCATAAAAGGGCTTTAGCCAGTACATCTTATTTCAGAAACTGAACTGGTATAAGCTATACCAGCACAATCTTTTTTTTTTTTTCTTTCTTTCTTCTGATATAAGCTGTCTACACTAGAAGGCTTTGGCAACACAGTTACCCTGGAAAATCTTTTCTAGCATAGACCGGGCCTGTGTAGCACACCGCTAATATTCTGGTCCTTTAATGGTCGTCTTAGTTTGCATTTGAAGCCCAGCACTTTGTCACTACTATTCAAAAAACGTACATTGTAAACATTTTACTGACTATCAAGCAAGAGAAGTGTCGTTTTTTGTCCCATTCTTTAACCAGTTTAGCTCCTTTGTTTTTGTGTGGTGCTATGAGAGCCCTGAAGGAACAAACCCACGTGGAGCAGTTAATGAGTCTGACCCGCACACAATCAGGCGTAACACCGCTGAGCTTAGCGGAGTTACACTAGTGTCAGCCTGTGAAGTAACTCAGAGGAAAATCAGTCCCATTAAATCTGGCTCATTTGTCAGGCAAACTTTTGTATGGGCGTTGGAAAGGAAAGTTGATGGCAGAAAGAACATGAGGAAGAAAAAAAAAAGATCTTGGATGGACAGCGTGGTATCCTGGGTGGAGGAAAACGATTATTCAGCCACAAAGAGCGTAGCAGAGGATCGCACAGAATGGGCTACCATGGTTGCAAACCTCCAGTAATGGAGATGCCACATAAGAAGAATACAGTCTGCCCAGTTTTATTCAATTAATATTTTTTAAAAGCCCTGTATACCTGATTTTCCCTTTTTACTGTCAGATTTTATAAGCTAAAGCTGCCACATAAAATAGTTACATATTCATAGTATTCATGGTTACATGCTTCGGCTGATTCCTTATAAATATATAATGGCATATTGAAAATAATGCATAAAATATTAATAGCAGTCTACATACTTAACCCATATTTCTGAAATGAACTTGTTCCCAGGGGCATGTGATACAGCACAGCAATGTCACGTGAGACAGTCTCAGAGGAAACCACAGACCATCCTTCAGTGAAGAAGCAGCCTTTACAGTGAATTTCCTTTTCTTTTGCATCTCTAAGGTTGTCAGCCTAGAAATGGACCAAGATCAGAACAGCGGATCCAGATGGTCAAAATGATCTGGATCCAAGGTTCATGGCTGACCTTTATCTAGAATAGGTTGAACCAGAATTCTGGATCCTGATGCTCTTAAACTTTATGCATTTGCAATCCAGCTGCTAGTTTTGCAGCACAAGTCCATCTTTGCTTCGAACATGTGTAAATCAGGATGGGGAGGGGAGGTGACAGACTAGGTATAGGAATGTTCATGTTGAAACAGGAAACATTTCTTTCTTTAATGTGCCATCAGTAATATGAGGGGGTAGAAAGCACCACTGATGCATTATTTTATTAGCCGTACTTTAGTATTACATGAACTGGAATCCTCATTTCCAATGTTTAATGTTCTTGCTCTTTTTGCTGGTTCCCATTAGGGTGAAATTATGGGTATGTCTACACTTATGCTGATGTGTAGAATACAGACACCGCACTTCCAGCTAGCCTGGGTGTAAATAACCGAGTAGACAGTGAGGTGTGGCTTAGGTGAATAAAGTAGCATGTCCTACACACATGAACCCCCATTCACCTGTCTATATGTCCAAGCAGTGCCTTTCACATCTACATTGCTATTTTTAGCAGTGTAGTGTCCAGCTGCCACACCCCAACACAGCCTTTCCACAGTGCTGGAGCCTTTCACTGCAGTGTGTAGCTACACCTGTAGTGCCTGTACTCTACACGCTACGGCAAGTGTAGACCTAGCCTACAAAAAATAAGCTCTTATTGCCTTCCATGGTAATTCGTGTTGAAGGTTAGTTTGAGTTTGGTCCCAGGTATCCTTCTGGTTGAAACTTGCTTCGTGTCCACACATGACATGCCTTCAGAAGCTGTTTGAAGTGTGTTCAACAACTGATGTCAGGTCTTGCTCATGGTCTAGGCTTAACTCTGGGTAGTGATGGGGCAAGTGGCTGTAGTTGGCTTTCTTCTCAATGTGGATGGGAAGTCCAACCCATGTCAACTGACTTGATTTAGCTGTATCCCACATCTGTACTATATACCCCATGGCATGTGACCTGCAGAAACAGGAAGTATCTACTGGCATTTATTAAGTAGACACAGCATGTAGCTTATTGTCAGCATTCACTTCTCTTTGCAGCTGATCTGAACTGGACTGATGAGCCAACTGACCCAAGATCAAAAGAAAGACCCTAGCTGTGCTGTGGAGCAATATGATACCCACAGTCAGTGAGCCTATAAGCAGATTTTAGATAAATTCCCCAAACCAAGCATTGCAAGATGTGCCAAGCACTCCTAGGAGAAGATTAAAGCATTGTAGAGTTGGTGCAAGAGATTCCCTGACACACTAATCATGGCTCCAGTATAGAAAGATCTTTCTTTATGTCATTGACATTAACTGAATGTAATTTGGGGGCTTAAGATACCAGATGAGTCTTCCTGCATACTCAAGAGCTCCCAGCTCCTGATCTACTGTGGGAGTGTAGTTGGGAACTGAGGGGATTCACACACGAATCTACTGAGCTTCAGGACAGGTTGTTGGAGGCACAAGTGGAAGCAGAGGATGTGACAGTGAGGTTGACAGAGGTGGAAGAGGGCACGTGAAGGATGTGGAGCCGGGTATTGTGCAGTGTTGTATATTCTCTAAAAAATTATTGCACCGCTTGTGTAGGAGGAGGTGGAGCCTATTATTGCAAGGGTAGATTCAAGGATGAAGGATTAAAGAGGAATGAGAATGGAAGAGGAGGGAGAAAGGAGGGGAGAGTGGAGTTCTGCATGATCACTTGCTGAAGATTTGAATTATTGTGGAAGTCCAGGGAAGAAGAGAGTGGGGAAATTATCTGCAGCTTCAAGGTGGCTGAGAGAAGGGTCCATTCAGGACCCCAGTCCTGCTGTCACGGCTGATTTGCCATGTGACTTCAAATAAAAGTCTGTTTTCCCCTCTGTAAAATGAGGACCATAGTATCTTACTCACAGCCATGTTGCAACTTGTGAGGCTTAACTGATTGAACTATTTTAGGGTTGTATGCTGTCGCCCATCAATGTAGTGTCTGAGCGCCTTCCGTGTAAAATCAAAGTTCCCAATGGACTGCCTTTACTTCATTCTGGGGGTAAAATCTCTGCTTGCAGTTGGGTTCTTGCTATGGATTTTTTAGATTTTTAATTAAGTTCCTTTTTTGGAGGAGTGTGGTGGGAGGGGCTTGGGTAGAAGGGGAATGCCAGTGTTGAGGGTGCCATTTTTATGGTGGAAAGGCCTTTTCGAAGAGATGAGTCTTTAGGAATTGATGTGTGAAAAGCACAGTAAGATCCTTACATGAAAGTCACAAGTGTTAAATATTTTACCTATCCCCACCTGATCCCTGCTCTAATAAGAAAGGGATTTGGAGGGAGGGAGAAGAAGTAGATGCTAAAATAAACAAATGGCTACTCTTAGCTTCCTGACAGAAGATAATGTATGCGCATTGATTGTTTGTTGAGAGTCTCAAGTTAATTGTATTGCTTCTCTCCCCAGCCCCCCCCCCCCCCCCCCCCCGCCCCAAGCACAGATGAGATAGAAAAAAAATAAAATCTGTCTGTGGCATTTTGAAGAGATCAGTATAGAGCAACTGCCAAAGGGACTGCACTGCCGGTGGAGTTTTAGGCTTGCTCACCTGAGCAGAGAGCTTTCGATGGAGAATTTGGGCAAATAGCATGTCCTGTATTTGTAAAACTTCTCCTGAGTGTAATGGGGGCTCTTTATGTGTCATTGACTCTTGTTTCAGCTGCTGGCAGTTTCTATCAACTCCATTCCCTGTGGAAGGGAAAAGCTTATGTAAAATTCATAAACCATTTACACTCATTCTC
Organism: Chelydra serpentina; assembly: GCA_037349315.1. Classification (NCBI taxonomy): domain Eukaryota; kingdom Metazoa; phylum Chordata; order Testudines; family Chelydridae; genus Chelydra; species Chelydra serpentina. The sequence continues at coordinate 41,033,667 of JBAIAC010000042.1, forward strand.
TTTAGTTTTGCTTGATTTGGACACAGGCCCATCAAATCCTTCTTTGAATGTAGCTAGGAGAATAAAAGCAGGTCCTGTTTCTCACCAGAGGGATCTGCTCTTGGCTGTGCGTAGCTCTTTTCGATGGTTTCTAGTGCTTGTTGGTCTAACAGTACAGTGTAATGCTGAGGTTGCTCCCGTTATACATTAAAATATTGTTCTATTATCCACAAGCTGATCTTTCTTGTATCTCTTTTCCTGGTGTTTGAACCATGAACAGCATTTTCTTGCTGTGAGATGAAGAACTAGTACCTCATTGTCATGTCTGTATCTATCTTTCAGTCTCATTCTCAATTCCTTCTGCCCCTATTCAGAAACCATACAACTGGTTCCCATCTTTCCTTAAATTCCTTTCCATGACAGTGGATTGTGTATATTATGTTGCCATTTGCATCACCAGTTCCAGCCACTCTCCTAAAGACACCTCTTCCCCCCCCCCGTGAGGCCTGCCAGCGATATTAAGCCCTTTGTGCAGATTTATATGGGAAGACCCGTAAATGAGAAATGAGACCTATATAATGGGTATGTGCATGGCTGGATTCACAATCTAATGAAAAAGGGCAAATACCTAAGAATTCTAGGAGACTAAAAAAGAAAATAGCCTCAAGCTTCACTGCCCAGATTTAGTTCAACAGCAGAAACTCAAGCAATGGAGAGACCAACCAGCAAATCCAGAGCTGTCCTTGGAAAGGAAACATATTTTACAGGTCAGGAAATACACATTCCCCTTATACATTAACTTCCACATTGCTGCACCAGGACACATTACTACTTTATGCTACACTCGTCCGATTATGATAAGGAGGCAGAGCTTCGGATGAGGTAAATCGGTTTATAGCAGCTGAGGTTCTGGCTCATGGTATTTATTTGTATGCACGCCACTTCAATGATGCCATGTCTAAATGACACCAAACAAAGTGAAGCAGTTCACTGTTGATTTGTAACATAAATTTTTGTGTGTCAAGTGCTAATGAAAGGTGCTGGATTATCACCCACAAAACTTTTGAAGAAAATTAGGACACCAGTTCCATAGAGGGGAAGCGTTCCTGGGGATGAAGCAAAAGAATGAAAAAGCTGAAAGACAAATTCCTACTGGTCTCAAGTCAGTTTCTATGAGATTAGGTTGGGGTCCTCAACCATTTGCATAAGGTGCCCCTGGCCCACATCCGATTGGCTCATGGACACCTCCCCTCCCACTGAGAAATAAACAACAGCTAGAGCAAGTGATATTAGGAAACCACAGTATTTTTAGCAGCTGCAAATGAGAAGATCCAGCATTATGTGAGCACCATTAAAAAAGCCTCTAGAGACCTCCAGCCCTGCTAGAGAGCCTCTGAGCTAAATCCTGCTGCTTGCTGGGTTGGGTGTACTAAGGATGAGATTGTGCAAGAGGCCATAAGGAGCTTTTTCCACCCCAGCAAGCAGCAGGTTCAAAACACCTGATCTGAGTGTTCTTAACAGGTAATAAGCATGATAGATTAACTGCAATAACTGAGTGATGTTTCCATTGTGCAGAAGCACACAAGTGAGTATTTGACTGCACAGCTTTGCTTACATCATCCTGGTCTCACTTGCATATGAATAGGTGTACATGGGAGATTTTTTTGTCTCTTTTTCAGTAGTCTACTGTGTGAGTTTATTTGTGTCAATGTAATGCTTGTGAAAAGGGTTGAACTGAAAACCTAAGACACTGACAGTCTCTGTTTAACCGGAAAACAGATATATCATTGCCATCTGGCTAGGACCTGACCTGCCAATGTAACTCAGCCTGGACCTGGGTCTCCCACCTCCCAGGTCAGTGCTCTAACCTCTCTGGCCAATGATTTTTTCATTATTTATTCACAGTGGAACAGCTTCAACAGGAGAGACTGAGGCAACCCCACATCAGAATATCCCATTGCTCTGTGGTTAGGACACTCAGCTGAGAACTAGTAGAGCCCTGTTCAAATCCCTTCTCCCCTCAGGAAGAGGAGGGATTTGAACAGGGGTCTTCCTCACCCCACATGAGTCCCTAACCACTGGGTGAAAAGTTATAAGGGAGGGCTGTCTCTTCCTCCCAACCTCCATTTTGTGTAAGCTCACCTACAGGGGCCCAATCAGTAGGCGAGCTCTGAGCATGCTTACAGGACAAGCTCTACAAGTGAGTTAGGCAGAGGAACACCTATCTTCCTCAGATCTGTGCATTGCTGTGGGGCTTAGGCATGTGGACACTTGGCATGGGGCTGCAGTGTGCACAGGCAGAAACATTGGCAACTAGGGAAATTTTACTGCAAATGTTTAGGTGTCGAGCAAGTTTAGGTACCTACAGAAATCGGGGTAAGTGAGTGGGAGTAGCGGGGCCTGATTGGGGATTTAGGCACCTAAAGTGGCAGTTAGGTGCCTAAATCCTTTTGTGAATCCAGCCCTAGGAGACCTACTTACTGCAGACAGTCTTGACAGTGGGCTCCCTTGAATATAGACAGGACTCAGAGGCAATTTCCTAGCATGGATAAGGCTTTGATGACAGTTATGGTGGTAGTTTTTAAAGGGTGGATGCTTCTTGACTGGGAACGAAGTCTTTTCAAACAGCTGGTAGAAACTTTCGGTCATTACCAACCTGGGCCAGGTTTGAACCAGCAACTTAGAAGTGAAAGCCTCTCTAGCCCATTAACGATCCTTTGATTTAGCCAGTTTCCTGATCCCCTTAACCAACCAGGGCTTTTGTTTTCATACTATTGATATTTTGACTCATTTCCTTGGGCTTTTTTCAATGTCATTCCATTGTGGAAATCAAATTGAATAAATATTGCAACTCAACTGAAAAAAGCTCAAGGTAAGAAGTAGGTATTTTGTTGTAGCAAGCAGCTGTTAAGAGGAGATTGTAAACTATTGTCTTCAGTATTCTGAAGTGTAAACAGCTGTAAATGTCTTGGCTTTTCCCAGTGCTTATCATTACTAAAGGGATCAAAGGTGCATTTTGTTGCCTGTGTCTGATTATCATTCTGGACACAGACAGCCATGACACATTATAATCTTCTACAGCTCAGCATTTATTCAGTACTTGCTTCAGGATGAAATTAGTATCCTAAGGCTTGATCTACCTGGAAAACTTACGTCAACATAGCTACAGCCCTCAGGGGTGTGGAAAATCCACACCCCTGAGCGTTGCAGATATACCAACCTAACCCCCAGTATAGATGCAACTAGGCCAACGGAAGAATGCTTCTGTCAACCTAGCTACTGTCACTCAGGAAGATGGTGTTCCTACAGTGATGGACACATCCCTTCTGTTCCTCTAGGCTTTGTCTACACTAGGGGGCTAGGCTGGCAGAACTACAGTGCTCTAGCTATGCTGCTATAATCCCCATAGCGTAGACATGGCATGAGTCAGAATGATGGTTGTATTACCAGTAAGGTGTCCTTCTGAACAACTCACTGTCCTGGGAGGAACATACTCAGTTTCTAACTCCATGTAATGCTTAGGAAAAGGAACTATAACAGAAGGTGGAAGTTTGCTTTGGAGGTGATTTTTACTACTACTTACTGAGTTGTAGGGGCAGTGAGTTGTATGCGGAGGGAGGAGGGGAGGAGGCGCATGGCAGCCCCCACCCCACCCAGCAGGCGACTCCGAGTCTACTCCGGGGGACTTATCCTGGCCAGGCTGGACCTCCTGAGCAGCAGCCTGGGGGGTCTTGGGTGAGTATTGGCCCAGAGGGGTCTAGGGAGGGCCCCCCTCACCTGGAGCTCACTGCTGCTGGTGGGGAGAGGGCTGGGGGAAGTCCTCCTCTCTGCCCCCCCACCCCAGCCCCAGGGCAGCCTGCCTGCTGCACCCCAAACTCCTCATCCCTGGCCCAGCTACATGCCCCACACCCCCTTCTGCACCTCAACCCTCTGTACTAGCCCAGAGCCCGCACCTAGCACCCAAACCCCCTCCCAGAGCCTGTGCCCACACCCCCTCCTGCACCCAGCACCCCACACCCACTTCTGCACCCAAACCCCCTGTCCCAACCTAGAGCCGACACCCAGCACCCAAACTCCATCCCAGAGCCTGCACCCAACCCCCCTCCTGCACCCAAACTCCCTCCCAGAGCCTGCACCCCAACTCCCTGCCCCAGTTCACAGCCTGCAACCAGCACCCAAACCCCCTCCCAGACCCCTGTCCCAGCCCAGAGCCCACACCCAGCACCCAAATTCCCTCCCAGAGCCAGTGCCCCTCCTGCACCCAAACTCCCTCCCAGAGCCTGCACCTTGAACCTCATCCTGCACCCCAGCCCAGAGCCTGCACCCAGCACCCAAACTCTGTCCCAGAGCCCGCACCCCTCCTGCACCCAAACTTCCTCCCAGAGCCAGCACCCCAACCCTCCTCCCGCACCCAAACTCCCTCTTAAAGCTTTAGGCAGGTGGGGGGAGATGGGGAGGGATGGACTTGGACCTGTTCTGGGTGCCACCAAAAATTATACAAACCTGCTGCCCCTGCTGAGTTGTAAAGAAGGTACATGCTACTTACTTAGATCAAAGAAACAAAATACCTAGCATCATGTTAAATTATGTATCAAGTGCTTCTCAGCTGTATTGACTGATGACAGCTCTTTCCTCCCTTTCCCATGTTGTTCGTTCCTAAACCACAGTCACAAAACAAATACACCAGGTGCTGAAAGTGTACTGAAAATATATGCTTGTATTCAAATAACAAGCTATTTGCTTCATGAGTCATCTGATATACACTATCTAGTAACAAACACACCTGATATTTATCCATGTGGCCTGGTTCCTGAGAAAGAAAGGGTATATTGTTTCCGTGAGTAACCTGTAGAAAGGAGCTGGGATCATGTTACTACAGGATCAGTAAACGTGGAAAGTACAGCCTCTGAACAGACACACTGCACTGGTATCAGATACCCTTTAGAATGTTTGCACCACAGAGGGGCTAGATGTCCTCAGTGGTATACAAGGGCTAAAGAGCTCCCTTTGGTATGGAAGGAAGCAAAGGTGAGCGAATAGGCCCTTAAACCAGCCAAGAGAAGGAAGTGTTGGCTACTTATTATGCCCGCCTCCCTGTGATCTTGGGGGGTTGGAGGCAGGAGGGATGGAAGATTGGAGAGGAAGGAAATGTGGAGCCAACTGCTCTCAAAAAACTACCAGCATTACTAGCATTAAATCGCCACTGGCTCCTGCTTACCTTGGCAGAGGTGGGGTGGGGGGGCGTGCATTTGCAGAAGTGGAGATAATGGCAACATAATTGCTGGCTGACTACATGAATGCTCCAAAATCTGTGGGTTTTGGGAGCTGATTCCTAAGAGCCCCTGCGCCGGCTCTGCACCTTGCCTGTGCAATTTGATTACAGACGTATTCCCTGAAGGAGATTCTGTTGGGTTTTCTGCAGCTTTGTAGTAGCAAAGTTTTCTAATCACTCTTTCCCCTTCTATGAGGGCAAAATATAGGCCTATCTGTGGTATCATTGGGATATCTAGGTTGGGAGCAACCTCATTATTTCCATGCCTTGGACAAGACAGTTGTAGAGATCCAGATCTTGATGGAAGCAGATATTGGCATTAAATTACTCTTTGGCATCCCCTAGCAACTGATTTCACTCTCCTAAGTATGGAATGGGTGCCGGGATTGTTCATTTCTTCTACGTGGGAGGAGTTATGCAGAGAATTAGATTGGAGCAGTGGGTGAAAATGCTACAGACTCTTCTCTGATCTTGAACCTTGACTATCACATTTCAACAAATAGAAAATATGTGCAGCCAGGTTCCAAATAACTGACAACTGGGTTGTTGCTTTAATTCCTGGCTCTATTGGCCCAACTATAATTACAACTTGGTGGGTTTGTGCACATTATATTGAGAAAATGAACATTTGGACACCAAATTATTTATCTTGGGCCAAATCCTCAGCTGGTGTAAATCAACATAGCACCATTGAAATCAAATTGGAGCTACAGCAATCGATATCGGCTGATGATCTGGCCCCCATGTTTAATCACATAGGAGACTACTCCGCCATTTATCATAATAAAATAAACTGAGTGACGCAAAGTTTTACAGAGAGCTCCCCTACATCTCTTTTTGGTGTGTCCCGGGCCCTGTGTGGGTCTGTGGGTAAAGAGAAAAAAGAAGCCACATTTCCAGACCTTCCAGGCAGCCTACCCAGCTGCTGCACAAGAAGAAAGGAGTGACCAATCCAGCTCATTTCCCATTCTCCTCCAAATGAGAGGAAGAGAGAAAGGAACCATTGCTAATCTAACTCAAAAATCACCTTGAAGTGCTGAGAGACCAAGTTGATGGCATGTTGATGTAGGCATCAGTTAAATGTACACTTGGTTACAGTTACTGAGGATGTGCAGCAATCTGAACACATTTTAGTGGACAAGACAACACTAGGTTACTGGAAATAGCCCATGTAGCCACAGAGGATGCTTCTGAAAACATGGCCACATGCACCTTAACCTGTTTTAGACAGGAATACTGTCTTTCCAGGTATCAGAGGGTTAGCTGTGTTAGTCTTATGCCCAAATAAATCTGTTTGTCTGTAAGGTACCACCGTACTCCACGTTGTCTTTCCAGGACATTGCTATTATCTCTGGCTGTGATTCAGCAGAACATATCCATGGCCTTCTGACGTTTGCAGACCTCAGAACACAACAGCTGCTGGCTTCCAATAAAGCTCAATTACCCAGCCTTGGGATGAAGAATTAACCCCCCTAACTCTTGCAAGCCAGTACTGAGGAGTTCTAGAGTTCTGCTTAGAGGAGAACAGCTCATAAATCTCCATTTCCCAAGCTCTGTGACTACCTATACTAGGATCAGTCCCCACCTCATCATTGGAGTGGCACAAACTGGAGGAATTCCTATAAGACTAAAGCAGAAATAATTCCTCTACTTGGAGGGGACTAGTGCTCTGAGTTTTCATGTGAGGAGAATATAGCGAGATCTTTCTGCCCCATCACAGTCTGCTGCTGGTTAGAGTTCTGCTCATGGCAGTGGGAGGGTGAAGTGGGGCTTCCCCCATCAGAGGTACTGCAGCTCCTGTGATGGGCTCCTCAGTTTGAGTTATGGAAGGTCACCCTTCTGGCTTCCTGCTCCCTGGATCATGAGTTTTACGAGGTGGAGGAGATCTTGAAGGCCGTTTCAAACCATGTATCTCCTTTCTGTGGATTGCCACGGGCACGCAATTACTTTTATTATGGAATGAGTGTCCACATAGAAACACCCAAGGAGTTATTGTGAAATAGCTATTACAGAATAGTTTATTCCACAGTAATCATTCTTGTCCATTTCTCTGTATAAGCAACCTATTAGGCCTTGATTTCATAATCAGATTGATGTGGGTGATCCCCCGTGCCTGTGTGTAGTTCGCCAGGGAGCAAGGTTCATTCTGGTAGATCCAGTTGCAGCACTGGGACCAAAGGTTTTCAAAGCTGCCTCACACCTTAATATCTAAACACAGCTTAAGATATGCTTTAGGCCCTGATCCTGCAAGAATTTATTCACATACTTAAATGTATGCACTCTGAGAAGTCCTGTGACTTTGGTGAGACTGCTTATAGTATGTAAAGTTAAACAGGTGCATGTCTTTGAAAGATGAGGGCAGTAGTTTATTTTCCTTGTCCAAGGTGAATTAAATGCTAAAAGTAGAGAAACAGCATTAATGTAAAAAATAAATCCCATTTAAAAACCCTCAGTTCTAATTACCTAATGTCATACAGGTAATTAATTGATTTTTAACCTGACAGGGTCATTTTAAAATAAACAGTTCAGGAATATATTTTAAATCTTTAATCCGTTTTGCATGTAACTCTTCACTTGAGTTTATAAAATCCCATAATCTATTATGTTTTTTAAAAATTAACCACTCCCAGTTTTCTGAGCAATACTGCACTTGATGTAAAGGATCAATAAAAACCTAGCTTCATTCATTATACAGGCCTAATAGGCTGATTTCCAGCGATGTCCTAGTATTTGCTGGACCTAATTTCCGGATGCCCTGGCCTGTTTCATTGTCTTTGCTGTGTATCGTTCCTTTCTTTTGTTTGTTAACCTAAAAATAGGCTGATTGTTCTCGGGGAAAAGGCTTGGAAGACATTCTGAAAGTTCCAAACGAATCAAAAGGCTGCTTGAATAAACCAGATCTGAAGAGTAGATTAGACACATTTATTCATGTTACTCTCTGGAAATTGACTGGCTTGGAGGTTTGTTGTTCCCAGCTGATGAGATATACCCCGGAGGCGGGGGGGGGAGAGGGGGAGAAAACAGTCTCTGTAGGCGGAGCTTGAATGTCCCGAGATAGAGTTCATCTAATGACATTTTCACATCAGACAGCCTCTCACGTTTTTTCCGTTAGCTCATCTTCTCCTTGACCGCCTCCTAAATAGAATCAATGAAGACAGCGCAGCTCCTGTCTTTATTCCTTGATAGCGCGCGGGGCGGCTTCTCTCTTTGGCAAAACTCCGGCCACGACCAGCGGCGAAAGTCAATGCTCTCGAAACCCGTTTGCCTTTAGGAGTTTGCTTCCTCGTTTTTATTTGTTTGCATGCATTACTAATCAATCATGTGTGAGTCAGAGGAAGGGAGTGAGTTTGCCTACATAATGAAGTTGATAGAAAAAGGCAAGGTAAGGAAAATGGGACCCAGCAACGACTCCTCGGAAGACTATCTTGGTTAATTCCCCTCGTGTTAGACCCTGGGAAGGCACAGCGTGTGGGTGATGCGGATATTTCCAGAGTAGAGCTCTACTGTGGATGGCAAATAGATTTGACTATGCAAAGTCAGGGCATATAGGCAGGGCTGGGTTTAGACTCATCAGCCGTAGGCTTTCCTTCGCTCGCTGCAGCATGCAAAGCACAAGGTGTGTGGTAGGATTATTTGCATTCAAGACGCTTCACCTGGTGAGTTGTTCCTAAATCCTGGATTAGATCAAACTGGAGCGACTGATTTACGTGGGTGGTGGGGAGAGGGCTTGAGTGGAACGAACGATCTGATTCAGAGCAAAACCAGATCGCGACTCAAGCGTGAACCTGATGGGATGAAACTCAGTCCCTCGGGCAATGGGCCCGAGTTCTCCTCAGAGTCCGTGGACAATGTGAAACCCTCTTAATGGGTAGCCACAACAGGCAAGGAGGCTTATGCTAATTAAGAGTTCGCGCGATCGGGATGCCTTTCTTCTTCCCCACGCTTTCTGGGGGGCGGGGGAGGAGAAAAGACCCCTCCAGGGCTGTCATCTAAACTTGACTCCGGAATTGTTTAGAGCAGCTAAGTGGTGTGAGCCAGGCGGTTGCTGCGGACAATTAAATGCAGCCGTGCCATTGCTGTGTGTGTGTGTGAGCGCCCGGCCAGGGACAGCTGCTGCCTGGAGCAGCGGCCGCTCCAGGAGCGCGTTCCGCTCCGCCGCCCCTGCTCCGAGCTCGGCCGCCCGCCCTTGGAAGGAATCCGGAGCCAGGCTCCAGCCCCGCTCCGCACGCCGGGGTGAGAACAGGGCTTCGGGCGCGGCGAGGTGACTCCGCGAGCCAGGGCTTCCCCGGCGTCCCCGACAGGGAGGCTGGGCGCTAGTGCCCCCCGGGGGGCTGAGGCAGGAGAAGCGGGATTCCCTGGGCTGACTCTCTTCCAAACCGAGACCGTGGCGTTCAAAGTGCCGCTGATGCGCCGCGACTCCCCCAGGACTGAGCTCTGCGAGCCACGCGTCGAGAGCAGGGGGCGGAGCTAGTCCCCAAGAGCTAAATGGGAATCCAGTAACTGACACAATGGCAGAGAGATGCCATCCAGCCCGCCCCTTGATAGCGCAGGAGTCAGCTAGGACACTTGCTTTCACAGGCGATCAGTGTAATGCATTCGGGATCTTTCAAACCCCAGCAAGCTCCAAAGGCTGCTCTGTGGTGCCGTCTCATTATTGATTGATTCTACTGATAATGCTACAGTAGGACTGCAAAGATGTACACACCTGCTTAACTTTTAAAACGTGACTAGTCCTGTTGAACTCAATGGCCATTTCTACACTAGGGGGAGAAGGTCTGTTATAATTCTAGTGTGGGTGGGGCAAGCTGTCCCTCCCTTTAATAGGTTGGCTGGGTGAGGGTAAACTCTAGGCTCTGCACTAGTGTGCACCTCACCTAGCTAATGTGTGAAAACTGCAACTTGCCCTGTCTATGCTAGGAGTTTAGCATGCATTAAAAACCACACTTTTTTCCTCATGTAGACATGGCCTATGAGGGCACTCACATGCTTGGAGTTAAACATATGGATAAGCATTTGCAAGACTGGGGCCTAAGTCATTAGTAACACACTAATTACTTGGTCTCTGAGGGCTGATGAACCCAGCTACATGCTCAGGGGTGTGAAAAATCCAAACCCTTGGGCAGATTGTTAAACCAACCTAAATCCCCATGTAGACAGCAACAGGTTGAATTCTTCCATTGACCTAGCTTCTGCGTCTCAGGGAAGTGGATTACCTGTGCCAGTGGGACAACCCCTTCCTTTGGCATAGGATAGGAAGTATCTGTGCTGAAGCGCTAGAGTGGCACAGCTACAGTGTTTTAAGTGTAGGCACAGCCTTAGGCTTTTATCTGGACATTGGCTTGCTGCTGCATCAGTGGCGTAGCCAGGTTTAGAGCACAGGGGGAGTGGAGCTAAAAAAAGGCATCGGGAGCAAAAAGCGTCAGGAGCAAAAAAAGGCGCTGGGAGCAAAAAGAAATGCTCCGCTCTGGCTGCGGCATAGGAGCAAAAGGCGTCGGGAGCACAAAAAAGGCACCGCTTCTGCTCATTGGGGGAGCAGCCGCTCCCCCTGCTCCCCTGCCCCCTGGCTACGCTACTGTGCTGCATCATTCCCTTACTGCGGTGTATAATTCTAGATAGAATTTAAAAAAATGAATGTGGAATTGTCAGGGATGTTCTCATTTTAACGCTTTGGGGAAGGAGCACTAAATTGGTGAATTCTTTTCTGAAGCATAAGATTGTTAAAGATCTCTGGAGGAAAAGTCTGTGCAATGATGGGGCGGGGCGGGCAACAGGCTGGGAGTTGGACCTCTTGAATTCTATCTGCCTGTGCCAAATTGTGACTGTGTGCATGCTAATGTAGATGCTAACAATGACAATGTTTTTTAAATGAGGATTTTTTTTTAAAAGGCCACAGTTGGTGTGGTAATGCTGTAGTGGAAAGATAGCCATGCAGCAGGAAATGATTCAGATATGGCTTGGGGGAAATGGTAGTGTCTGCATCTTCTAAAATTTTACAAAACAGAAAACAAGCCCCTCCTTGTCTGTGATTGACTGAGATATCCTTGCATTATCATTACATCGGACTTGCTTTCCCCAAAAGCCTATGCCATAGTTTGTGATAGTTTAACAATCTGAAACACACCCAGTACTTTAATCTGTGGAGGGGATGATTTTGGGCACTCTTCCTCTTTCTATTCTTAAGGAGTGATTGACTGTTTGTACATACTCAAAAGTGGTTTTGCTTCAGTCATCTTCATGGCATTGTTTTTTCCTCTCCACTTCTCTGTATAAGCAACTGTAATTTGAAAATGATAGTGCAGTTATAAATGTTTGGGATGAGAGAAATTTCCCTGCCTCTGGCACAGTTTTCTGTTTCTCTGGCCAGTGCTCTATGCCCTGCTAAGGGGGATTTGTGCCTGGTGCCCTATGGCTCAGAAGATAATTCTGAAGACAAATGTTTGCCTGTCATGGAGCAGATTGCTCTAAATGATGTGCATAATAAAAATTGTTTCCAAGGGAAGGAATCCCCTCCTACCCTTGAACTGTCTTGTAAGGGTTTTATTTCCACCCCCTCCTCCACAGATGATTGTTCTGTGCTGGTAACTGGTGCCAAATTGTCCCATTACATCTATGCAAAAACATGTACTTCAGTCGGTAGCATAGGGTTGAGTGTCAACGTAGAACTTGATGGCTAATTTCACAAAAAGCCATTCTGCGTTCCTTATACACCCCAACTCCCACTTGACTATGGGAGTTGGGATTCGTGAAGAATGGAAGATTGGTACCCTTTTCTGCATCCTGTGACCTCTTGATTTACAGGCTTTTCTATGGTAATCATCACAATCTCTGGGTACCTCACAATATATCTGTAAGGTCGGGAGGCTAAGCATTCTCATTTTACAGCAGAACTGTGGCATAGGAGAAATGGTTGATCTTCCTCCAGATCTCTTGAGTCCTGGCTCAATGTCTTAACCACAAGACCATCCTTCCTTGCTGTCACCTGTCTCGTCTTCAGTACGTGCAATATGCTAATGATATATCAAATCTCCTTTTTGTTACTTTCCATTATATGAAATACCACTTAGCAACAGCAGTATGTGAAAATATTTAATAAAAACAAATCTCTCCTGCCCAGTCACAAAATTGTCTCCCATTTATAGATCAGGTTTTTTTTGTTCTTGTTTGGAATGGTTCTTGGAATTCACATGGTGGGTTCTCTAATGGCAGCGACGTAAATGTTTAACACTGAGTAATGTAACAAATATATTTGTGTAATGGCATAACTGATGTCAGTGCAGCTCTGGAAATAGTGTGTAGCGCTGACCTTGCTCCAGTTAATGTTTTCTTGCCTGGCTCTATAAGAGGAGACTATAAATCAATGAGAAATGTAAGTGATATTTTAGCTTATTCATGACTATTTTTAACTGTAGATTTTTTGTTGTTAATATAAGAAGCACAACATATCTAACACCTTGGGCAATTCCCCAGGCTCTTTTCTTCACTCCTTTTTCTTTTTTATCTTACTCTCCAGAGAGCCTGTGATTCATAACAAGCAGCTTTTAAAAATATTGGTTCTAGACAAAACACTGTACAATAAAGAATACTTTAAAAAACAAATCAAAACCCTTATTAGAGCATGATTGCTTTTAAACAGTATTTTAAAAGGCATTTGGAAGTCAGGATACTCCTAATTCAGGCTCTTCAAATAACCTAAACTCTGCCTCTGTAGTCCTGTCTATGATCCATTCCTGAATAGTGTCTGTATATACATTGATAACTATCTTACAGTGCAGTTCCTGCTTAATTTTAGGAGAGGATATAGTTATGGCTCTGTACAGCGATACAAAAACTGAGCCGTGTGAGGAATTGAAAAGGGGAAGTATAAGTATAAGTTTATTACCAGCCATATAGCCCAAGCTTCAGGCCAAGTCACAACTTCAAAGCGCTCTGTTATACAGCTATTTTTAGAGTGTAGTGCCAGCCTTGCTAGCTCAAGTTTGTTGACTCAGTCTGGGAGGGTTGTCCAAAATTCTGTGTAGACATTGACTCACTTGAATTCAACAGGAGTTAGCGTTTGGGGTGTGTGTGTATATATCCCTCCAAACACTCACCCATTGATAGCAAGAAATATTATTTTTATATATATATATATATATATACACTCACCCATTGATAGCAAGAAATATTATTTATATATATATATATATTTATATATATATATATATTTATATATATATAAATAATATTTCTTGCTATCAATGGGTGAGTGTTTGGAGGGATGGTGCTTTATTTTAGAAGAAGTTATATTATTTTTAAACAGCACCCGAAGGTGCATTAGTCACTTCCCAGATGGATTTTGTCCTGCTCTGAAGAGCTTACAGGAGCTAAAGACATGATGTGACAAGGGAAGACAAAACAAGGAGGAGGTAGTGGGAGTAGAAAAGCATTGATAATCTCATCATTGGGTATCTGTTGTTTGGTGATTTATGCGCGGTTTATGTCTGGTTTTATGAGATCAGGATTAAAGTTGCTTGTTAAACCTTAGTTATGAATTTCCAAGACTTTAAAATGCTTTTCAAATAACTACAATGATTTAAGTGCCATTACTTCTTGGCAGATCAAATTCTGCCTTAATGAAATGTATTTTGGTTTGGATGTCTTCTTAAAAAAAAAAAAAATTAAGTGACTGCATTTTCACAATATATCTTACATTTGTTTGGCAAGTGAGTACTCTTCAAGCTCCAGGTAGAGAAGCAGCAGCCCCAGCAGATCCGAAGCTCTCGTCCATCGGACCTGTTGTATGCTACTGCTCCCTGGATCACTTGGCACAGCAAAGTGGGGCAGCTGCTGCTGTTCCCTGGGTTGCCCTTGATGTGAAGCAGGATGCTACAGGTCTGGAGCAGAAAAGATGTGCTGAACTTCTCTTTACTCTTCAGAGTAGTAGAAGCATACTAGCCAGTGATTCATTTGTAATGAAAGAGATGCCTGGGCTCAAACAATTAAGTGCCAGGGTTCAAGCAAATTTTTACATTCATAACTGATGCAGCAAGCCCAGAGGTGCTGGGGCTATGAACTGCCAAGCCTAAAGATGCTGGGGCTCAGCCCTGGTACAAATTAAACACTGATACCAGCTGCATTCCTTTCTCCATAGTTGAAGAGGATCATAGCATCCTGGGACTTTGGGAAGCAGAGTCCTTAGCCACTGTAGAGGTTCCATGGTGCTGTATCTGCACCAGTTAAGAATGTAACCTTGTACCTGTGCAGTTCAGCAGAGAAAGTTTATAAATTGGCCTAGCAGAGTTTGTAAGACCAACTAGGGTTCAAGTCCTGTAGCACATCTCTGCTCCTGGAGACTGAGTGGCCAGACCCAAGGACTGTTTAGAGCCTCTAAATGGCTTAGTACATTCAGAGAGCCATAGAAATTAAAGCCTTCTCTGGCCATGTCTACAATATGGCGCCATAACTATGTCAGCCTAAGCCCCAGCATAACCTCCTAGTGTAGATGGCAACATACAGTGATGAAAGGGGTTTTTCCATTGCTGTAGGAACACCACCTCCCCAAGCAATGGAAGCATTTTTCCATCAGCTTAGCTGCATCTACACCAGGGGTTATGTTGGCTTAGCTACACCATTCGGGCATGTGGATTTTTCACACCCCTGAATAGTGTAGTTATGTTTATCTAAGTTTTAAGTGCAGCCCAGACCTCTGATTCTGTAGCTCTCACATTTTTCCACCTTGTATTTCAGAAGGTGGCAATTGTGGGTAAAGGATGAAGCTAATGGGTTTTGGTGGTTGGCTGCATGTATTAATAAGAAATCCATTGTTGCCTTTAAATTTATTTTAATTTTGCAGTGCCTCATAAAAACAAGATCCCTGCCCTGAAGAGCATGCAAACTGATTTCAGCATGATGCAGCTAGTAAGGGGTGTAAACAGGTAAAGCGGGGAACCGGATAGGAAGAGGAGGATGACCCCATAACACTTGAGCTGTTTTGACGGTTAATTTTTTTAAATTGCCTATCCTCTTTCTCACTAGCCATAGTCTCCATCGTATTGAATGTGGACGGTGAGGTGGCTTGGCAAATGGACTCTGGGCATGTTCTAAGTGTTAGGGACAGCATGGAAACATCTTCGAAGGGAAAAGCTGTCCAATGTAGGGGCTTGGTAGCAAGGACAAAGTATTTGAACCTCACGTGCAGTGCCATGGGAGGCAATGAAGTAACTCAAAGGTAGGTGGATGAGAAGGTCGAAGTAAGGAGCAAAAGAAATGACTTTGGTAGCTACATTTGAATGGAGTGGGGAGATGTTAATATAAAAACAATCTGGATTATTGTTTAGAAACCACCAAACCAAACTACAAAAAATAGGTATTTTGGAAGCCCTCTGAACTTTGGACGGGTGTTTTAGATTCTGATAAACTCTAAAGACCTAAGTACACCTTTCCTGTGTGGGTGCCACTATGCCTTGTGGAGTTCATAAAGTCACCTGGAAAGAGCTTGGAAAATAAAATATACAGATATATTAATCACTTCAAAATTAAGAATATCATCCATAACAATCTCCAGGCACAATGGCTTTATTCTAAAGAAAAAAATTAAAGAAGATGAAAGAAATTGAATGGTTAAACTTTGAGTTATTATCGGAAGCTAGTTACAGCCTTCATGTGACAATGGCTCTGTATGTATAATAATAGACTAAGCAAACATTCTCTAGAACAGTCATTCCCTTTCCTCGTAACAACCAAATAATGGTATTCATCTAAATATATTTGTGTGTGTATATTAT
Organism: Chelydra serpentina; assembly: GCA_037349315.1. Lineage (NCBI taxonomy): Eukaryota > Metazoa > Chordata > Testudines > Chelydridae > Chelydra > Chelydra serpentina. The sequence goes on from JBAIAC010000042.1 coordinate 41,049,681, forward strand.
AGAAAAACCTTATTCTTTCTTCTCTCCTTATTTTACAAAGCACTTGTCCATTCTTCAGAGTAACACAACTGAAGGATAAATATTTAGAATATAAAGACTAGCTCATACTCCCCAAACGAGTTATATCTCTCAGACTAAAAATAGCACCTTTAGCAAAGCCACTCTAAATAACCTTCCTTGCTAGGTTAACCTGTATCCTGAAACCCCTACATTTAGGAAAAGCCTGAAAAAACAAATGAGCCTTGCTGTATGTTCTGAAGCTCAACTTTTTTGGACCTAGGAGGGATGTAATCAGCAGAATTGACAATTTGTAGAGAACACTTAACCACTAGCCTCCTCGTTTTTAACCAGCGAACTCTGAGCTCAAACTCTATCAGATCCATCCTGATTGCAAATGCCACAGTGTTGCACAGAGGGAGAGGTATGTCTCTAGTGCCAGGTCACAAACTGTTCTAAGCTCTCTGGGGCAGGGACCATCTTTGTGTTGGGTGTAAAGTGTCTAGTCCTGGACGGGGGTATTCAGGCACTATCAGAATACAAATGAAAAACAATTTAGCTAAATAATTAGTTTACTTAAAACTAGTATGTCATATCCTACCTGGAAATTACCTGAAAGCCAGTGCAGGCCAATGCCTGGGAGACCTATTGTGAATTAGTGAACAAGTTAACAAATACAGTTTAAGGACATGGGAGGGAAAAGCAAGGATAATGGATCATAAAATGTATTTCAATGTAATTGTTCTGCCAGTCAAGCATCATGGGAATGCAAGGCACTCTGGCTATACCTCCTGTGCTGAGGGGCTAGGAACACATAATGTAGCTAACTCTGTGCTGCATAGTGACTCCCAAGCCCCAGGGACTCCCATTAGGACAGCTTTCCAGTTTTTGGTTGGCCTTTCTGCAGAGACAACTAACAAAACCACCTACTCTGGTGGTGGTTTTCTGGCTAAATTATTGAATGGTGCTTCCCTTCCCTGCCCCATCCTTTTCCTTCTCAGTGATGCAGCAATATGAACAAAAATGGTGCAGGGGAAACTGCCCTGAGAATGCAGTAGTTCTGGAGTCGGGGGATGTCAAAAAGATGGTATATTAGGTGTCCAGGGGGATTAAAGGGGAGGGGTTAAAGGGAGAACATGGGCTTCTCCTTTCCAGATCTACTAGTTGGAGCCCAGGCCTCTCAGACCTTTCATAGTTAATATCCTGCTTTCAAAGTACTCTGAAGTCAAAGTAAACAGGCACACAAACAAGTGAATACCTTAATGATCTATTATAGGATTGAACAAATAGTCCCTCTCAAAATCCTGACAATAACTGTTGGCACTACAATGCAAATGGGAGGCAGGGGTATAGCCTTATCTACACTAGCAAAATTAACTGTTGTTGGTAACAGGTGTTGGCAAGGGTACCTGTGAACTCTGAAACTTGTGAACTAGTGTGGACCATATTGTAAGTGCAAGCGTTGCCAAGGCCAAACCCTGTTCAGTACTATTTCAGAGATGGTGGCAGTGCTGAACAGGTTTTGTTCTTGGCGGCAGTTAATAGTTGAACCGTATTCAGCAGCTATTCAGTCACGTCTGTTAGCAATGGGTACTCTTGCTAGTGTAGACAAAACTGGGTGATGCTTTCAAAGACTAATTCTTTGAAAGCTCTGATGGAACATGCCTATAGAGTCAAGGAATTCTTAAATTGAAAGGATAATGCAGTTATTCATAAATTTCCAAATTAAGTCTTAATTCATGATTTATTCGCCTCTTGGAAGCTTGACAATAAAACATTTCCTCACTAACCTGTTTTTTTCCCCTCGTCTGTGCTACAGGGCTACATGAGATTTGGCCAACTGACATTTTCCAATTAAAAAAGCATATCAAAAATTAGTGACACTGTTAATGCCAGTAGCTTTAAGAACAACATTCTGAATTTTGTTAGGAGGGTGGTTTACAAAGCAAACTTGAAATAAATGGCTGCATCTGTCTTTTTAAAAAAAACAAACCCATTTTCCTGTTTTGAATGTAAACATTCCTTTGCAATGCTGAAAATGCAAAAAGATCACTGTTGTGTTCACCATTTCCAGCAAATGTAATTTACCAGTCAAATTTCATTGCTCATGCTCAGTAAAGTAAATAATGGTGAAAAGAAAATTATTCTTTAAATTTTTTTGGTATCAATGAATCATCTGAAGTGGCATTAAATAATTTCGGGGGGAAAACATACCCGACTATCTTGATTACATTCTTTTAAACTGACTTTACTTTGTGTTTTTGTGTGTGTATGTAACATGGAGGTCAAATGTAGGGCTTATCAAACCAGACAGCCTTTTAACATTGAAACTCAGGCCATAACTCAATCTGTTTAATTAACTAAACCTCTTTCCATTGTGTGAATTAAGGACATTGTGTGTCTTAACTTTGAATTTCCTAGCTAATGTGTTTTTTTCACAAGCTTAACTGTACATGACCACAGATGGTATTGTTTCTGCTCCTCCCCCAATATCTAAAGATGCTAATCCATATTATGTAGAGGCTTAATTTATTTTTTTGTCCTGGATGTGGGTGGAAAGGATGTATTCTGCATATTTTCAAATGGAAGCATGTTGGAAAAAGAGAAGGTGAGACAGACACACACACACAAACCTCTGGGTTTTTCAGCTATTTATCTGAAAGGCAAAGTAAGTTGTCATGGGATAAGAGGGAAGGTCCTCTCATGCAGTGATAACTGGTTAAAAAATAGGAAACAAATGGTCAGTTTTCAGAATGGAGAGAAGTAATAGTGGTGTCCCTCAGGGGTCTGTACAGGGACCAGTCCTATTCAACATATTCATAAATGATCTGGAAAAAGGGGTAAACAGTGAGGTGGTAAAATTTGCAGATGATCCAAAACTACTCAAGATGGTTAAGACCAAAGCAGACTGTGAAGGGCTACAAAAGGAGCTCTCAAAACTGGATGACTGGGCAACAATATGGTAGATGAAATTCAATGTTTATAAATGCAAAGTGATGCACATTGGAAAACATAATCCCAACTATATATATAAAATGATGGGGTCTAAATTATCTGTTACTACTCAAGAAAGATATCTTGGAGTCATTGTGGATAGTTCTCTGAAACTAAACTTTTTGGGGAAATCTCCCACCAGCGGTAGCAACAGCAAGCATAGGTGAAAACAGGACACAGTTTCTTTACCACTGTTGTTCAGGCCTGTTCTAAGCAAGATGAGCTGGCCTGGCACAGAGTTCACCCTCTGTTTTTCCTAATCTATTCTAATGCAGCAATGGTGGGAAACTTCCCAAAATAGTCTAGCATGGGCACAGTCTATGAGGCTGGTAATCTTATTCCCTTATCTAGATAAGAATTAGGACCTTGCCTATCCCAGAAAAGTGACCTAGTTTATTTTTTTTTAAATCAGTCTAGTTAAACTAGTGCAAATCCATAATGAAGATGCACATAAACCAGGTTAAATCCTACCTTATATTAATTAAACTACTGATTTAAGACAAATTGATACAAACAAGGGTCAAATTGGATTACGTATCTCTACTTCAGAGTTTAGCACTGGTTTAAGTAGCTCAGTGTAAAAATTAATTTAGTTTGAACTGATGCACTTTTCTAGTAAGGCCTAAAAAACAGCAAAGTGCTTTTCCCATTGCCACAGAGGGAGTTAGTAGCAGAAGTGGGATTAGGTGGGAATTCCTGACTTCTTCTAGTTTTGGACACAATCAGTTTAATGTATTTGTTCCTTTTTTCTCCTCCCTCCCCCCATTCATTCCATTCCCTTTTTGTTTGCCCCTCTTCCCTTTTTGGGAAAATCTTGAATTCCAGTCTCTCACTCCCAGGATACCATTTGAGAAGAGGTACCTTGCAGTGCTCTTTCAGAGGACTATAAAATAACATCTGGTGCGTTTTTCCCCACAAACTTCTGAGTTCCTCCCGAGCTATTTTTTCAGCACAATACTCCGACTCAGTCTTGAACTATGATGTACTGTACTTCCACTAGACCCAGAAGGCCCATCCTGCTGCAAAGAAGAATCATTCCTTTATTGCTAGTTGTTCCTTAGCTACAATGATAGGCGCAAGATGGTGCTTCTGTATTGATGTTAGTAGGATGAAACTGAAAATTCTATCATTATAGGCATCGCTGTTCTGTGATTCGTTCACAACAAGGACATACATTGATCATAGAACAGTGATGCCTATGCTGGTAGAATTTTCAGATTCATCCTAGGCAGTCTTATTTCAATGCTTTTGAGATGTATGATGGCTACTAGAAAGTGTACCTGAGTGTGTCTTCCTCCATAATATATATAACATTTTCTTGGAGAGAAAATGCTCTTTGTTTCTGTTGCTAATAGAGCCTCAATTCTATCAACAGGTTTTTTTGTTTGTTTTTGTTTTTACTGCGCCCCATCCCTGCAGTTTCTGAGCACTTTGTGTCAATTAGATTGACAATAGCAAAGTCTCTGAATGTCATAGAGTGCCTACTCTCCCTTTTGGTGTCCTTGAAGTCTGTGCTTGGAGTGGGGTTCTATTTTTTTTTTTAAATGAGGGAAGAATGGTGAGGGGGAGAAAAAGTAGGTGAGAATGGTTGTTGAGAATGTCGTTTTGGTCATGGTGGGAAAATGTGATCAAAGAAAGTGGTAACTGCAGTTTCTTAAAGATGGTCCGAGTCTAGACTCACCTAGCTCTTAATTTTACTCCACAGCTGGATACCTTTGACAAAGGCCCTGTTTACATTGAGGAATTTTACTTTATTGAGTTTGGTATGTTAAAGGATCAAGCTACACTAGTGTAAAGCACTGCTTTACACCAATGCAGCATGTTTATGGTGCAAGCCCTTAATGGTATAACTGAATCAATATCATTAGACTGGTGCAAAGTTATTTAATATAGACAGGGCTTATAGGCTTGTTTACACAGGAATGAATTGTACAAATGAATTGTAGCTCTATAGTTTCTCTTTGAAGTCTGTTTTTGAAGTTTTTTTTGGTTGAAGTATGGCTACTTTTAAATCTGTTATTGGGTGTCCAGGGAGACTGAAGTGTTCTCCTACTGGCTTTTGTATGTTACCATTCCTGATGTCTGATTTGTGTCCACTTATTCTTTTGCGTAGAGACTGTCCAATTTGGCCAATGTACGTGGCAGAGGGGCATTGCTGGCACATGATGGAATATATCACATTAGTAGATGTGCAGGTGAATGAGCCCCTGATGGTGTGGCTCATGTGGTTCAGTCCTCTGATGGTGTTGCTAGAGTACATATGGGAACAGAGTAGGCAACGGGGTTTGTTACAGTGATTGGTTCCTGAGTTAGTGTTTCTGTGGTGTGGTGTGTAGTTGCTGGTGAGTATTTGCTTCAGGTTGGGGGGCTGTCTGTAAGTGAGGACTGGCCTGCCTCCCAAGGCCTGTGAGAGTGGGGGGTCATTTTCCAGGATAGGTTGTAGATGGCTGATGATGTGCTGAAGAGGTTTTAGCTGGGGGCTTTACGTGATGGCCAGTGGTGTTCTGTTGTTTTCCTTGTTGGGCCTGTCCTGTAGTAGGTGACTTCTGGGTACCCGTCTCGCTCTGTCAATCTGTTTCCTCACTTCCCCAGGTGGTTATTGTCGTTTTAAGAATGCTTCAAAGAGAGAGTGCAGAACTACAATTCATTTGTAAATTTGACACCATTAATTTGGGTTTGAATAGGGACTGGGAGTGGCTGGCTCACTACAAAAGCATTTTTCTCTCTTGGTATTGACACCTCCTCATCAATTATTGGGAGTGGACCACATCCACCCTGACTGAATTGGCCTTGTTAACACTGGTTCTCCACTTGTAAGGTAACTCCTGTCTCTTCATGTGTCAATATATTTATGCCTGCATCTGTAATGTTCACTCCATGCCAGGGCCGGCTCCAGGCACCAGCTTTCCAAGCAGGTGCTTGGGGCGGCATCAAGAATGGGACAGCAGTCCGAGTCCCGCGGTGGCAATTCGGCGGCAGGTCCGCTCTTCCCACTGCCGAATTGCTGCTGCGGGACTTGGACTGCCGCCCCATTCTCGCCTGCCGTGGCGGCAGTGGGGCGGCAGGTCTGCTGCTCTTCCCTTGCCGCCACGGACTGGAACTGCCTGCGTCAGGGGTGGGGCCCTGCCCCCGACGCAAGCAGACGTAGCGGGGCCCCGCTACGTCTGCCTGCGTTGGGGGCGGGGCCGCGCCAACTGCTTGGGGCAGCAAAATTGTGAGAGCTGCCCCTGCTCCATGCATCTGAAGAACTGGGTTTTTTACCCATGAAAGCTTATGCCCAAATAAATCTGTTAGTCTTTAAGGAGCCACTGGACTCCTCATTGTTTTTATTTATTCCAGAATAGCTGTGTGTGTGGACATTCTTACACTGGAATAAATGTGTCCATATGGGGAGCTAATCCCGTCAATTTCTCATGTAGACATGTTCTATTTACCTTGTCTCCAACTCTCACATGCTTTCCCCCTCAGTTTTATGATCTGCATTGTCCCAGAGAAGTGCTGTTGTCTTGATGGTTCATAGATAGAGATGTTGAGTAAAACTTTTGGAAGTGCATAAATCCCATTTTCAAGAGTGAGATTGATATTTAGGTTCCTAAAGCTAGATTTCAAAAGTGATATAGGCACTTTTGAAAGTGTTACCTGTGTACTCTAATGCAGCTGGAATCTGATCCATTCCTGGCTCTAAAGATTATGACCAAAGCCTTGAACAGGCAAGTGTGGTGCAGTGGGAGGGAGGTACTGGAGTGCAGGTTGGATGTGCTCCTGGCAGCATAAACCATACAAGTAGTAGGCAGCTGCATTTTACACCAGCTGGAGCGTTTGCAACCTTGGCAAATTTTCAAGCCTGCTACCACCACCTGGACAATTTGGCACTGAAACACAGTGTTTTAAAATGTAGATGGGAGATATTGTTGTTTACTTTTCCTGGTGGCATTAAGTAGAATTAAGGGTTTTCTGACTGTGTGCACAGTCACAGATTTAGGTACTTTATTGTAGTGTACACATGGGGTATGTTAATATCTAAATAGTGGATACTGTGATTAACTGAGTAACATTTCAAGTTTGTATTGTTATATTTGAAAAATACTTAACCCTTCCCCCACCTCCACTGAAAACAAATACTCAAGAGTAAAGGGAGAGGTTGGGATACTCCGGTGTGCCTGTCCCGTGCTGTACCACCTCGTCCAGTGTGACTTTTCATTCTTTTTAAAAACCTGTGGATCACATCTACTTCCCTTGTTAGAGATTAAGTCCACTGCCAAGTCTCTCATTTACAGGGGGAGGGAAATCCTTCACCCAGGGAAATCCTTCACCCAGGATGCATTTGAAGGGAAGCCAGGCTGTGCTTAGTCTCCTGCAGGATGAGCGAGGACGTTTGCTGTAGCCCGTGTGTGTGTGTGTTGCCCCGCGTTCCCTCTCTGAGGCGGGGAGAAGCAGCGAGTCGCCTGCCTCGCTGGGCGCGGCCCTGGGTGCTGTGCGGTGGCACTGGAGCCGGTTCCTGGCCGGCTGGGGGCGGTTTGGGTGGGGCGAGGGCCGCGCTCCCTCCTCCCGGACAAAGGTGCCAGGTGTCGCCCCGCCCCTCATTGTGCGGTGGGCGCCGTTGCCAGGCCGCCCCGCCCCGGCCAGCGGGCAGCTGCTGCACCGTCTGGGAGGCTCCAGCAGCCGCCGCCTCCGCAGCCTCCTCCGGCCCCGCTCTCCGCCCGCAGGAGAGCCCGAGCCCAGGCGGCTCCAGGATGGAGGGCGATCGGCTGGAGCCCGCTGTGAGTGCGGCGTGGGGTGGGGCGGAGCGGCCGGTGGGTGCCTGGCCCCGGAGGGTCCCAACCAGGGCGCTGCGAAGGCGGGAGATTCCCCCAGCCCGCGGGGCTCGTGGACGCCCCAAACTTTCTGCTTTTAACGCCGCTCAGTCCCCGGCGTGCTGGAGCCGCACCCAGCCCCAGAACTGCAGGCGGCGGCGGCGCTGCTCCCTGGAAACCTGGGCGCGTGGATTGCGGGCTTTCTGCAGACTCATCCTGCTGCAGTTCTCCGCCTGGACCCTGGCCCCGGGAGGAGCTGTCAGGGCCGCCCTGCCTCGCCGCCGTGTGACAGCCCTGCCTGGAGAGCGCCCTCCACAAATCCCCCTTGGGGGTGTGGCAGGAGAAGCCTTTGTTTTGGGGGATCGAAGAAAGGTTGCCCATTACTCACTGATCCTTTAGCAGCCAAGCTCCCTCCTTTCCCCGATCTCACCCCACCAAACCCAGTGCACAAAGCGCTATTCCTAGGGCGTTGCAGAGCGTTTCTCCTAATTCATTCAACCAGGCTATAATTTACTTTGACTGGGCTGTAATTGGGACAGGAATCGTCCCCCGGCCTCCTTAGAAACAATGTGCTTTCTTGTATTCTTCGTGATTGTTAGGAACTTGGAAGAAGGGTAAATCCTTACCCAACTATTGAATACACGCTAGAGAAAAGCAAGCTTAAGTAGATATGTGAGGAATAGTTTATCCAGAGCTACTCATTGAGAACTTGGATCTTTCTTATGTAACCAAATATACTGAAATGAATTGAATAATGCAATTGATTAAGTTATTTATAGTAAAGTGATACTTTCAGGTAGTTAAAGCATAAATACATGGCTTTTACTTAAAAAGTAAAAAAGCCCCATGCAAAACCTCATGTTTTCAGGATTGTTAAATTTTTCATTTATCTTGTTAAATGTCATTTACAGCTCTTATGCGGATTATTGTGCAAAGCAGGAGAAGTAGAACTAAAACGAGTTGAAATTGACTCTAGACAGTTTCACTTTTGCTTACTATATTTACTGTTTGCACAGCCTTTGGATAATAAACACGGTACATGTGGTGAAAGAAATTAGTTTCAAGCCTTTACATTACTAACACTACAGATTAAAATGTAGATAGGGAATCTGTTACAGAATTTTTGGCCCTTTTTGAAGATGAACTGCAAAGCCAAAAGTCAGGAACTTTATGATTAATTATTTTTAAAAAAACTGCCTTTTTTTTTTTTTTTTTTTTAAAGACCTCATTTTTTCCTGGAGGGCCTGAGATACAAGCCTCAGGCCTTGGCTACACTTGCAGATGTACAGCGCTGTGAGTTAAACCCGTCTTCGTACAGCTGAGTAGGGAAAGCGCTGCTGCCTGTCCACACTGGCAGCCGCCAGCGCAGTAACGAGCACAAACGTGGCTACATTTGCGGCACTTGCAGCGGTTTTGGGAGAGGTGCATTATGGGCAGGTATCCCACAGAACACCTCTTCCAATTCTGGCGTTGTGGGAAGGGGGCGTGGGGTATGGTGCATTCTGGGTCCTGTCCCAACGCCCCGTGATGCATCGCTTCGCATCCCAGCAATCCCTGTGTTTCCGGCCACAATTTGCACCATCTTTCAACGGTTTCTTTGTAGCACGATCTGTGCTCCGTTTCGGTCAGCGGGAAAATGGATCCCGACCTGGTGAGCAAAATACTGACGAGTCTCGCCAGCACGTCACGTTTGGCAATCGAGCTCTTCCTTAAGATCCACAGTGACAGCGAGGAGTCCGACGATGACGATGAAATTGTCACGCAAAATGCGTACGACACGAACTTGCTTGTGGCATTCACGGACATGCTATGCACCGTGGAACGCCGCTTTTGGGCTCGGGAAACCAGCACAGAGTGGTGGGATCACACTGTCATGCAAGTCTGGGATGACGAGCAGTGGGTCATCCCACTGGGATGACGAGCAGTGGGTGCAGAACTTTCGGATGAGAAAAGCTACTTTCATGGGACTGTGTGAGGAGCTCGCCCCCGCCCTGCGGCGCAAGGACACGAGATTGAGAGCTGCCCTGACGGTGGAGAAGCGGGTGGCTATTGCAATCTGGAAGCTCGCAACTCCGGACTGCTATCGATCAGTAGCGAACCAGTTTGGAGTGGGAAAGTCGACCGTTGGAATCGTGCTGATGCAAGTTTGCAAGGCCATTAATCGCATCCTGCTCAGAAGAACCGTGACTCCGGGTAACGTGCAGGACATTGTGGCTGGCTTTGAACAAATGGGTTTCCCTAACTGCAGAGAGGCAATAGATGGGACGCATATTCCTATTCTGGCACCACCCCACCTAGCATCCGAGTACATTAATCGGAAGGGGTATTTCTCCATGGTTCTCCAGGCGCTTGTGGATCACCGTGGGCGTTTCATTGACATCAACGCAGGCTGGCCCGGAAAGGTGCATGACGCACGCATCTTTCGGAACACTGCCCTGTTCCGGAAGATGCAGTCCGGGACTTTTTTCCCAGACCGGAAGATCACGGTAGGGGAAATTGAAATGCCCACTGTGATCCTTGGAGACCCCGTGTACCCTTTAATGCCGTGGCTCATGAAACCCTACACAGGGAGCCTTGACACCAGCAAGGAACGGTTCAACTACAGGCTGAGCCGGTGCAGAATGACTGTGGAGTGTGCTTTTGGCCGTTTGAAGGGCCGCTGGCGATCTCTATATGGGAAGCTGGACTTGGCTGAACACAGCATCCCCGCGGTTATATCTGCGTGCTGTACCCTCCATAATATTTGTGAAGGGAAAGGTGAAATGTTCACTCAGGCATGGACCTCAGAGGTTCAACACCTGGAGGCTGAATTTGCACAGCCAGAGAGCAGGGCTATTACAGGGGCCCAGCGTGGGGCTGCAAGGATCAGGGATGCCTTGAGGGAGAAATTTGAGGCTGAAAACCACCAGTAATGTGTGCTGCCCTGCACGAACCTGAAGTGAAGTGGTTCCAATGTTATCAGTTATCTGTCTTTGCTAAGCTGATTTGTGTTTGCTCAGCTCACTTGCGTTGCCTGTTTCTTTCCTGGGCTAAGGTATCTTTTTTCCTTATGCAATAATCAAGACTGTTTGCACATCCAAATAATCTGTTTATTACAGAGAAAATACATGTATTAAAAAGAAACACAACTGCTTGTGAGACAGAAAGGGCAAGGGGATGGTGGGTGGTGTGGGGAAGGGTTCAATCACAGGGTATGGTATGTCCTGCTTTCATACTCGGGCTTCCTGTCTGGAGTGCTGTGCAGTGAGTGCTGGACTTCAGAATGTCTATAATTCGGGATGGGAGTTGAGTGCAGTGGGTAAGGGTCATAGTTTCCAGGGCTGTCTGGTGAAGCTACAGGTGTTGGGGGCATCTGGTGTGGACGATTAAGAACCTGGATGTTGGGTGAAGTGGGCAGGTGGTGACATGGGGGCACAAGTGTTTTGGGACACTGGCTGCAGGGGGGGGGCGGGTGCGGTACTGCTCCGCCTGCATGGCGATGAGCGCCTGGATAGAGTCCGCTTGGCGCGCCAAGATGCTAATCAGTTCCTTTGTGCTTTCCTGCCGGAGCTGCATGCTTTGCTGCCGCTGTGCTGCGTTTTCCTGGCGGAGCCTGCTTTCACTCTCCCTCCACTCCCGAGCCTTTTGATTCTCTTTAAGAGACTGTTTCATAACTTCCTGCAGCATGTCTTCTTTCGTTCTTCTGGGCCATTTCCTGAGCCTTTGGAGTCTCCCAGCCGGTGATGAGAAGGATGGCGGAGATCTCAAGGTTGCATCTGGAAGGCAAAATGCAACATTTAACAGAGACATCATTGTTTTATGCCAGACAGAGCAATGATTCCCCCACACTTAAGGAGGGCGCACACAGTCTCCAAACAGCACAATTTTCCCGTCCCAAACAGAGCGCACAGAACCCACGGGAGCCCCATAATGGTGAGTAAGCACAGGGTAAAGGGGGACTGATTGTTTCACGGATGTACTGTCCGACGGGTTTCTGTGCCTTGGGGAGAGCCAACAGCTGCAGGGGGAACCTACACTGAACACTATCCCCACGTTTTCCACAGGAGTTTGTCCTGGAAGATATCTCGCTGCTGAGGGTGTCCGGGGAAGCAAGGGAGGGCCTTCTACTGCAATGCGGCTTCTGCCCTGGCCCATATGCAGCTTGCCTGTGTGCAGCAATGGTCCCCTCGCGGCACAGTGGCGCGGACACGTTACCCTGAATGGGACAAGGACCACGGCGGCTCTCCCAATAAACCTGCGCAAGCGCATTGCCCACGTCCTGGCTGAGACTTTCGAAGAGAATACAGTGGCCGATTTCTCCGATGTGATAGACCACATCAATGCGCTCTTCCGCATCTAGGCATGCATGCAGCCCAAACCCTCCTTGCCCAAGGACCCCACACCGAAAAAACTCCTTCCCGAAAATAAAAGCTGCTTACCGCGAACCAGTTCTTCTCTTTCTCTCCCAGCGCGTACCGGCCGCTGCGACTGGCTCCCTTCCTCCTGGCTCGAGAAGAGCTCCTGGCTGCATGCACCCAGGGAGTCAGGGGTGTGTCCCCCAGCCACAGCACCCTCGCTTCTGTTTTCTTCAACCTCCTCCTCCTCCTCCTCTCCCCCCTCCTCCTCATCCTGCTCTCCCGTGTCCACGGTGGTGCTCGGAACAGTAGTGGGGTCACCCCCAAGTATTGCATCCAGCTCTTTGTAGAATCGGCAGGTTTTGGGGGGAGCACCCGAGCGGCTGTTTGCCTCGCGGGCTTTGCGGTACGCACTCCACAGCTCCTTTACTTTTATTAGAGTTCTAATTGATGACCAGAGTGGCTAGAACAGGCGTTGTGGGATACTTCCGAATACTTCTGGAGGCCAATAACAGCGCATTGGGTGACCACACTGTAGCCGCAGCGCACCACCAGCAGCGCAACAAACGTTATTCCTCTCGGGGAGGTGGAGTACATGCAGCGCTGTACCTGAGGAGATGCAGCGCTGCACATGCCTTGCGAGTGTAGACAGTTACTGAGTTACAGCGCTGCAGGCAGTTTTATTGCGCTGTAACTTGTGAGTGTAGCCAGGCCTTAGCTTTGTTGTGCTTATATTTTTGGAGCCACTTTTTTTTTTTCTGATGTAAGCTGAAATTAGTGGGGAGCAGGTTTAAAACAAATAAAAGGAAGTTCTTCACCCAGCACACAGTCAACCTGTGGAACTCCTTGCCTGAGGAGGCTGTGAAGGCTAGGCCTATAACAGGGTTTAAAAGAGAACTGGATAAATTAATGGAGATGAAGTCCATTAATGGCTATTAACCAGGATGGGAAAGGAATGGTGTCCTTAGCCTCTGTTTGTCAGAGGGGGGTGATGGATGGCAGGAGAGAGATCACTTGATCATTACCTGTTAGGTCCACTCACTCCGGGGTGCCTGGCATTGGTCACTGTCGGTGGACAGGATACTGGGCTGGATGGACCTTTGGTCTGACCCAGTACGGCCATTCTTATGTTCTTAAGATGAAAATGTATTTTTGAATGTTTGTATATAATATGAGTCTTACTGGCTCCGATTCTGATCTTTTCTTATTTTTGCTTTCCTCCTCACATCTCTCTTTTCAAGGTTACCATTAAGAATATTGAACGAGAGCTCATCTGCCCAGCATGCAAGGAGTTATTTACCCATCCACTGATCCTCCCTTGTCAGCACAGTATCTGTCACAAATGTGTAAAAGAAATTCTCTTCTTCACACTTGAAGATTCTTTCACTGATCTAGGCTCTGAATCCTCCAATCAAAGTAGCCCTCGTATTCGAATCCATTCTCCTAGTTTGGATAGAATTGACAGAGTTAATAGATCAGGTATGTACCAGAATATTGTGTGTGCTTTGGGAATTTAATGTAGAAGACTGATTTAATGTGAATGGTCTTTGCCTTAGTAAAGGTGTCATCTTGATACTTTTAATGTTGAATGTTGTCACATGAATAACTTCAGAATGGTTTAATTTTCAGTCTTTGTTTACAGCATACACAAAAAAAATTGGACGTGGGAATGTCCTATTGAGTTACTCTAGTGGACATATATAAAATAGTTTTTTAAATACAGTATCCTGTACATTGGTTCATAGCTATTACTTTTCTGATGCTAAGTTACCCTAGTTACTATGGCTGTTTAATGTGACAGAATCTTAGGTATCTCTAGAAAATGCCATGTTTTTTGTTTGGGTTGGTCTCCGGGCTTTATGCTGCTCACAGGTTGGTGGCTTTGGTTTCCTTTGGAGGCTTTGGTGCAGCCTTTTTAAACTATATATCTCCTTTGCTTCATGCATTTCACTAAGATATATTAGTAGATTACTTTCCATATGTGATATCAGAACTTTTCAAGCAGACAACTTTGCAAGAAGATTGAACCAGAGTTCTCTGTATAAAGTATCAAGGAATGCTTAATTTCTGGTTTCTTTAACTGTTGTTTCATGTCTGACTTTATCTTGAAGATACTTAGCTTAACCTTATTATTCAATTAATTAAATATTTATAGATGTTAAGTGAAAGAAATACACCTTATTAAATGTAAAACAAGTGTAAAAGTACTCTATGTAACACTTAAGAAAAAAATCTCAAGGCTTGGTTACAGTTGCAGCTATTCTAGAATAGCTATCGCTTTGGAATAACTCTGAGTGTGGACACTCTTTTATTTTAGAATCAGTGTGTTTTCCTGATGAGGGCTTGTCTACACTTACATTTTATAGCGCTCTAACTTGCTGGCTCAAGGATGTGAAAAATCAGCCCCCTGAGTGCAGCGAGTCTGAGCGCTTTAAAGTGCTAGTGTGGACAGGCTTCGAGCGGCGGGAGCCATGCTCCCAGTGCTGGGAGCTAATCCCCTCATGGATTAAATTGTAGGAAACACCAGTCTTTCTGACCTGTTTGGTCATCTTTCCATGCACGTCACAGCCTCAGGGTCCCCGAGCCACCGGCAAACTCCTTGCAATAATTGAGAGTGCAATAATTGACCACACTCACATTTCAAAGCGCTGCCACGGGAGCGTTCCTGCAACAGCGCTTTGAAGTTTCCAGTGTAGCCATGCCCTGAGTTAGCTTAATCCAATTCCAAAATGGATTCCCTTTAAATTCAAGCCCTACCTTATTATGGAATAACTTTCATGTATAGACAAATCCTAAAACTTGCATCTCAGGTTTTAGCAATGTTAATTTCTTGTCTTTCATTTCTCAAGAGCAGAAACTTACATCACCATTATCTTTTAAAGAACACTTAAATTGGGACTGTGGCTATTTATACCTCTGTGTCCTCTTTCCTGCACCACCCCCAAAAAGGGTAGAGTTTGAACAATATGTTGCACAGCTGGATTCGCTAATTAAAAAAAAAAAAAAATCCTACTCTGAAATTAGTTACCCTCTATTATTTTATATTTTGGCTTGCTGTCGCCCAGGAAGTGTCCAAGATATTTAGCCTCAGAGAGGTTCTTTGGTGCTTGTTTTGCAGAGACACGTGAATGATAGTAGCTCTTTACTGGCACCTCGTGTTCACTGTAGATTTGTTGAAAATTGCCTTCAGTGAGACATTATCCTGCACTTCTGTGGCTAGCAATCCTGTTTGTGATATTAATACAGTAATTTATGATCTTCACATTTTGTGTACTATTACATCCACACCAAACACAAACAAAAAAAAACTTGTTAAAAGAATACTTGGGTTGCAAAATCAAGCACGTGGAAGTTTTAGAAATGGCAGAACTAAGTGTTGCTCATACAACCGTAATTGGGCCCCCCTTGTGCATGTGCACTATGATATTGTCTGTAATTACATGACCACATACTATTTTATCCATAAGATAACTGACTCATTCAGTGTGCAGGATGAACAGTGCTCATTGAATGGGTAGCTTAAGTGCATGGGGTTATATACTGAATATTTGCCACATGCCATCCAAACTTTAATAATTCTGTGTTCAGTGCAATTTCTTCTGGAACTTTCCTGTGCTACTCTCATAATATCTTCGTTCTTTACAGACATCTTAGTTCTTTAAAAATATTAATTAATTAATCTTTACAACACTTCTGAGGTGAGGTGGTATTTTCATCCCCATTTTACATATGAAAGACCAGAAATACAGAGATGTCACTTTTTTACAATTTTTACAAAAATGTAAAGTAATTTAGGGTGCCCAATTTGAGACGTCTAGGGACTGATTTTTTCAGAGTACTTGGTAAAAAATGCTAATTTATATGCAAAGCTCCCATTGACTTTTGTAATGGTCCGAACGGTGGCCCAAGAGCATGAGTACCAAGCTCAGGGCAGACTTGGAAAAAACAGGAAACGAACCCTACATTGGTTGTGAGTTCTAAATTTAGATTTCCCCAACCAACTGTACCATGTGCAAACCCTTCAGGCGCATTAACAGCCTTAAACAGATTTACATATGGTCCCCGGGATATTCCGGTCTGTTTTGTCACCCTGGTGAGTGACTGTATTTCCATAATAGATGGTACTTAAGACCAACAATCACAGCAATATTAATTCGTAGTCATGAAGGACCAGTCACTTACCCAGGTCAGTTGTGCCTTAGATCTCTCACCATGGACTACACTTGTAGCCAGTCCTATAATAAACTATATGAAGATTTATTAACTTATCAATAAATTTCACCATGCATACACAAAGCAATGAAAAAACATTTTAATCGGCAATAATAGAAATTGAAAGATAGGCAGTATTTTTCTTACTTTGCTTGAGAACTTACTAGAGTTTGACATAAGGCTAGTTGTATATTTTGACATATGATGTTGATAATGTTGTGAGTTAAAGCTTTAAATTTTAACTTTTTTGAATCTCAGCATCTACTGTCATTAAATAATTGTTTGACCCTCCCCCATAATTTCCTGCAACTGTGAAAATTTAAATAAAAATAAAAAAATTCTCAAAAATAAATATTGGTATCTGTTGAAATTCTATATATACAAAAATGAAATTCTGCCAAGCCTTTATTTATTTATTGTGTGTGTGTGTGTATATATGTATGTGTGTGTGTATGTGTGTGTATATATGTATGTGTGTGTGTATGTGTGTGTATATATATATATATATATATATGTGTGTGTGTATATATGTGTGTATATATGTATGTGTATATATGTATGTGTGTATATATGTATGTGTGTATATATGTATGTGTATATATATATATATGCGCATAGTCATGATTAATAATTAATTAATTTAATGTGAAGTAATAAAAACTAGTTGCTGTCTTGACCTTTTAACTCTTTAAGTACCAAAAGCAAATTGGTCTCTGTTATGAAGCTATTATCTGCACAACTTGCTTTTTACAAATTCTGTTTGCTATAATAATGCCAAAAATGTCTGAAATTGGTAAATGGTTTATCCTCTAACTTAAACAGTACACAAATGCTTACTTTAAAAAATCCTGGCCTTAATTTTATGGATTGGAGAATTTATGATTATTTAATGAATATAGGGGTGACTTTATAATTTTGAAAGCAAATATTTAAGTATAATGCCATTATACTACAAAAAATCATATAAAGTGTTTAGGTCTCTAATGCGCTGTAAATGATGAATGATTCTGAAATACAGTAAAAGAGCTTGATTTTTGTTTTTCTCCCCCATTTATGCATTATAACTGTGTAGTGTATTAGGAAACTAAACATTTTTTAATTTCACCTGGCAACCTGGACAACTGCTGTGGAGAAGAA
This sequence comes from Chelydra serpentina, assembly GCA_037349315.1. Lineage (NCBI taxonomy): Eukaryota > Metazoa > Chordata > Testudines > Chelydridae > Chelydra > Chelydra serpentina. The sequence continues at coordinate 41,067,148 of JBAIAC010000042.1, forward strand.
AAGAGTTGCTGCTTTATCTTTTGTAAACCAGTGGTGAATTTATTCTTTGTTTCTAAAAACAACTTTCTGTTCATTATTCACAGCCACACAGCGGAGGTCTTTTGGGTGGAGAGGTAGAAATGCTTCACTTCTTGTATGGCTGTAGATAGTGTAGTATTTAGATCTTAATTTAAATATAATTGGTTAGCATATAGTTTTTAAATATCAGTGTCCATCGTCTAAACTTTTGTGGACTTGACCAAAGTTATGGAAGATTTCTATCTGAAAAACTTTTCATTCTGTTCTGCAATTGATCTAAAGGTCAACTGGACTAAAACCTAGAAAATATTTATTTGTCGGTGTTACTCTTAATTTCTGTAGTTGTACCATCCAAAATTTCTGTCTATTGTTTTTGTTTTCCTAAGGAATCATTGCCCCAGAGGCTACTAAACCAGGTTCCAGTGAAACTGATTGTAGTTTTACTTCCAGTAATACCTACTTAATGTATTGATCTTCTATCTACTATAAATTATGGTCAGTTATAATCCTTTCTTTAAAGGGAAAATAATGGCAATATAAATTTGTAATCCATCACCAAGAGTGAATAACTAAACAGTTCTTTAAAGGTTTCTTAAATATAGGGTTGCCACCTTTCTAATGGCTGGTAACCAGACTCCCGAGGTCCCGCCCCCTGCTCTGCTACTTCCCCTTCCAGCTGGGCTCCCTCTGCTACTGGGCTGGGATGAGAGCTGCTGTAGCCTGACAAGGAGCCTGTCTGCAGGTAGCCCCGGCTGAGCATGGGCTGGCATGGGTTAATGACCCCGCGCCTCCCACGGCCCTATGGTAACTGGACTTTTGGTGTCCAGTCAGCACATCTGACCAAACACTGCCATGTTCCCTTTTCAACCAGACTTTCTGGTAGAAAACCGGGCTCCTGGCAACCCACAATGGCACTGGGACACTGAAGCCAAAAACCAGACTGTCCTGGGTGGCAACCCTACTTAAATGTAATACAGAACTACTAAAGGGAAAGCTGCCATCTTGTCAGTCTGATAAGGTAGTTTTGGGACTCAGGAAATGAATCTCAGCATGAGGAAAATAGGAGACTTATGATATACCAATATCCAGTGGTGTGTGTCCTTTTCCCCCCGTTTGTGTGTGTTTTTTGTTTTAGAAGGGCTTTGGTTATACAACATCTTCAGATATTCAAATACTGAGATGACTATTACTGTCACTTCCAAAATGATGAGTGGAATTAATGCTGGGAAGTAGTAGTGTAATAGTAGCTTGTCTTGTGATATACCAGCACTCATCACAGGAACACTGAAACATTGATAAGTACTTATTATAATTATGAAAATTCACTTGTAGCTTTCTTAAAGATACTACATTGCTGTTTGTAACAGTACATTGTTATTTAGGAATTCAAGTTTTTAGATAGTGTTTCCTTATCAAGCTCTGCTTTAGTTTCTGTATATACCAAAAAAAAAACCCAAACAACATATTGTTTTATAAATGTTCAGAGTGCTTAAAGGAACACAGTCAACCCCAAGTATAACCATTTTACAAAAATATATAGTTTCAGTTACTAAACCTGCTTCCTAGTTTCCCTGCCAATGTTTGTGGTTTTAGAATTGCACTGTCTTGCTAAGTAATCCTTTTTGTTGCTGTGTGACAGACCCAAACGAACAGGGGAAGCACTGAAACTCACTTATTTAAATATTGTCAAATGCACAAAGTAAACAGAAAAATGGAGAAATAATGTTTTGTTCTTGCAAATTATAGTACACCTTTCATAAGAGATTAAATTGGGTATATACTGTTGAAAGAGAAAAATGAATGGATTTCAGAAAATTATGAATTGAATCCAAACTTCACATTAAACACACAAATCTAAAAATCAAACTGGAGGAAAAAATCAGGTATTTGGCGCAATCAAATTTTTGAATTGCTCCGCTCCAGCTCCGGGCATAAACCTACTGCTCCGCGCTCCAGCTCCGGGCTCTGCTCCAAAGCCCTGGAAAAAATATTATAACTTATTTCACTCAAATGTTTAGAAATATGATCTGGAATCACTTCTGCTATAGTTGTAAACAACATCTACAATTATTATAACTGAAAGATTAAATTTATTCAGTACCTAATGAGTGAAGTTGTTTTCTAAAAAGAAAGGAAAGTCAATACTTTAAAACTTTTTTTCTAAGAATCTTACAAAAATGCTAACTGTGGATGGGAGGTGGAAATATCAATTCATTTAAGAAGTTTGTAGCTGAATCCAGTTGACCTTTAAAGTATCCTTTAATCTTTTTAACCCCTCCACAAATTCAGCCTTCATATCCACCATGATCACAGAATGCTGGTGATATCATATTTTATTTGAAAAACACAAACAAGCAATTTATATTTTTAAGGTGCATTATCCCTTTTCTGGTTTAACTGCCATATATTATGCTATCCCATATTGTAAATGTTGATCTAGCACACTCTCTTAGAGGAAAACCATTATTTTAAAAAAAGATTTAGATAAAATGTGTGCAATTTTAATTCCTTGACTTACTACTCATGTTAGTAAACATAAGCATTTGCTTAATTGTTGGCAGGATTGGGGTCTAAACTGCTTGCCAAGAGAACCATATTTGTATCTTTTTAATGGAGTTAGAGAATCTGTAGAAGCTAAACTCTAGCCATGGGACATGTGCATTGGTAGGATATCATCTACTTACAAATAAGGCTATTTATTAGTAGTGCAGGGTTCTGTTTGCAGAGTATCCTGAAAATTTAGAGGGAGAAAATAATAATCTTGATAGTGTGTGAATATTAGTAGGAGGTATGTGTAGAATTGATGGGTAGAAGCTAGATTTGTAACATGTAAGAGATGGCATGGAGCATTCTGGCTCGTTTTAAAAGCGGTAGCCACAAAAGTTGAAGTGTTTTTATAAAATTATTCTAGGCATATTCTGCCTTTTGTATATCTGCAAAATTTAACTTTTTGCTTTTGTGAATGAGATAGGTTCTGTTCCTCTTCCAATCTCATTAACTAGAATATATTTATCTGCCTTGTTATTCACCACACATTGCTGTTTCAAAGATGGAGTAAATTTATCAGAATCTTACCTTTTAACAACTATATTGATTAAAAAAAAAAAAATTGGAGAGAACAGCCATTAGTAGTTTTGAGGCTAATTCTTCATGTAGCTAAAACTATTTAGCATATGGTGCTATTTTAACTAGCAATACTTTTCTTCTTCCCCTTTTGAGAGGGCTTAAATGCCATGAAGTAGTCATGAGTCTAAGAAAAATCAAATTATTGGAGTAAATTTAACAAAAAGGGATGGAACATCTTTTGGATTTCTTGGCTACTGAATGTGGTGTTCTAAGCATGGTGTCACCAGTATATGTGTAAAGCATGTAATCATTACCATGGAATGATTTGTGTTTTAAGTGACAGAATGAAAGGCCACAATTGGTTAGCAACTAACTCACTTTTGGGTTAAACAAATATTAACCCCACTTCTGTGTGTCACTTGGTCCAGACTTCAAAAGCATGCTATTAAATAAGAGTTTGGTAGTTCTGATTTTAAACTTGACCACTGCATCATATTTTTTTTCACCTACTATTTTGCTTTTTGTCATTGCTCATTTAGCTGGCATGTTAAACTGCTCATGTGCTGTGTTTGTACAAGCTACCATTATTTTTCATTATTTATTTGCTTTATTAGTGACTGTAAGTATTATCTTACTTTTAGTGGCTGCTCTACACTGCATGGTTTGAATGCCAAATAATCCTTCTACTGAGGTCTTTCAGGCTCTCTTTGAAGTGTCTGTAGAAGGTGTATTATTTAAACTTATGTGTGTATGTCTGGGCATACATTTAAATAAGGCTTTTAAATCAGTACTGTTTTCATACATTACATGTGTGTGTGGCTCATCTGTGCCAAGTTACAGGTGTTGCAAGGCACCCGGCTTGGGTTATTAAATTCACTTCAAGTAAGTACCAAAACACTTGGATTCCTTTTTAGTCAGAAATCTGTATGTTGCCGTAACTACACTAATCAGTTTCATTGTTTTTATTCATAAATCTGAGCTGGCCATCTTTCTGTAGGCTCTCTAGACAGAAATACAGAACCTACTGAATTGGAGATCAGTGTCTACTTGTGCACACATGCTCACTCTATGGGCCTTTCACTTCCTGAAGCGTATACATACCTGCCATATTGAACATGTTTTGAAAAACAGTTTTCACCCTAAAGTAGCGGTTATAAAAAGGGAATTAGTTCCTGGTGTGAATATTTTTAAAGAAAGGTCGCGAAATGCTGGAAGTTGTGAAGAAAATTCTGAATTGGTTGGTATAGTAGGGGCAGCTAGAGATCAGCACCGCTAGATAGCTTTGCATGTAATGGAATCTTAATAGTTGAGGAAAACTTTCAAAATTCTGTGAAACTATGTAATTTTTTTCTGAATTAAGGCAGCTGACTAAATACAGATATTGTCTTTTATTTCCTTTTAGAAAATAATTATTCTTGAAAAGAATTAAACACTTTAAAAGAGCTTAATAAATTATTAGACTTAGAGCAAGTCTACACTACTGCTCTACATTGGCACAGCTGCATGTCTGGTGAAGAAGTGCTATGCCGACGGGACAGCACTCTCCCGTTAGCATCATTACTCACCTCTGCGAGAGGCGGAAGCTATGTTGGTGGGACACACTCTCCCTTAGAATTTGGCTGTACGGCATCCAACATATGCATAAGAAGAAAAGAGGAAATTGCCTTAATTTACAGTTGCATGAGCCATAGCAACACAATTCTCAGAATTTGAAAACATTTTGGAGAAAAGGGTGGTAATGCCATGCTCTAGTTACAGAAGCATCACTTTCAAGCTTACTGGCAGGAGAAGGAGGGGAGGATATGCACCATGCCTAAATACCAGTTTAGTCAATTTTGAATTTATTTAAATTGCTTCCTTTTGGCTGATGCTCCTCCTATTTCTTTGTTCAAGAATGAAATCAATTAAGTACTTCCTGTCTGAGGCTTTGTAGGAGTGTTGAGCTATCCAGTAGCGTAGCCGGGGGGGAGCGGCCGCTCCCCCTTTGAGCAGAAGCGGCGCTTTTTTTTAGCAGCACTAAAAAAAAGTGCCGCTTCTTGCACTCACCTGGCGGCGCTCCGGGTCTTCGGCGGCGGGTCCTCACTCACTCCGGGTCTTCGGTGGTACCCGCCGCCGAAGACCCGGAGTGAGTGAAGACCCGGAGCGCCGCCAGGTGAGTACAGGGGCAGGCGCCTTTTTATAGCGCTGCTCCCCCTGCGCTCCGGACCTGGCTGTGCTACTGGAGCTATCCCTGGGTTTTGCAGACTCAGAATCCCACAGCTGTGTTTGGAGAGAGTCACCTGAACACTATTGTGGATTCCAGAAAGCGTTGGAGACTCTAACCCTGTAGTATCCAACCATAATAAATCTAGGTTAACTCTTGGTCTGTTAATGATTGGGTTTCAGCTTTTCACATTCATGTAATTGCCATGTAAATTTGTCATGCTTAATAGGGTAGATATTCCCTTCCCGTGTAAAATCAGACAAGTTTAAGTAACTGGATGGAGTGCATTTGCGCCAAAATGACTTGCCACCAGGAATGAATACAGTCCTATTAGGCCATTTTCTCCATCGTGCACAGTTCTGCCCAGATTAATCACTGAATTTAACTGGTATTGTCTTTCAGAATGACTGGCGCATACAGTGCCTACTTTGAAGAAAAAGACAGGAGTATAGCACTATTGGCATATTTTACTATAGCAAGAAACAAAATTGCAACATTGCAGCTCTGAAGTCAGAATTGTTAAATGTTTTTACCACAATTTCATTTGGAATACATTTTTTACTTACTATGTCTTCTGAGTCCAACCAGGGCCATGCCTTTTTAAAAAACAAAAAAAACCCAACAAGTTGTCTTTGGCTTGGCAGAATTCACCTGAATTCATATTATGCCACTTTGAACGACACATGTGCTAAAGTAGCTCCGGATTTCCTCAGAATTTAGGCTCATGGATTCTTGTGTTAGGTGCTGTCTTTCCCCCTTTCCCATCCTAATCATTCTTCCTATTATGTTGTAACTAAACTAGGACTTGCCATCTATACAGGCTGGAAACGCAATTCACTGACTCCTAGGACAACCATTTTTCCTTGTCCTGGCTGCCGGCATGATGTGGATCTGGGAGAACGTGGCGTCAATGGCTTATTTCGAAATTTCACCCTGGAAACTATTGTGGAAAGATACAGGCAGGCAGCCAGGGCAGCCACTGCTATTATGTGTGATGTCTGCAAACCTCCACCTCAAGAATCTACAAAGAGTTGCATGGACTGCAGTGCAAGCTATTGCAATGAATGCTTCAAAATACATCATCCTTGGGGAACTGTAAAAGCCCAGCATGAGTATGTAGGACCAACCACTAACTTCAGGCCCAAGGTAAGTGGTTTTTAATCTGGTGTACCTTGCAGATCTTTTCATCTCTTGCATCTGGCCTGATGCTGCAGAGCAAATGTTGCCCATAAAAAGCAATTATCTATTGGATAATCTTATGTTTTGGTTTCCATCACTATCATCTGTTAAATGAGTTGTAAGATTTTTGCATTAAAGTTATTAATCTGATGCCAAAGAGGTAGGTGTTGACAAATGCACAGGGCACATATTGGAAGTGGACCATAGACTTTGACTGCTTCAAATTAAACGTATTGGGTGTGGTTCTATCAGATGAAGGTATGGGTCTTTTTAAGAACAAGGTGTTAATAATTTTAGTCTGTTAGTGGTCTTAAATAATGTTTTTTTTTAAAAATCATTGCAGTGGGTCTTTTCTAGAAGTAGCACAATAACCAGAGTTTTGTAGCAATAGTTTCATTAACATTCCCTTTGGACATTACTTGCATGGGGCTTCATTTATATAAAAGTATTTTCTTTCTCTCTCCTCCTCCTCTGCCGCTTTCTTCCTGCAATCTTAGTGGTAGCAGAAGGTTGAGTCCCTCGCACAATTATGTGGTAGGTGTGTGGTGGAATGTGTGGTTCCCGTGTTGAACTTAAAACCTAAACTGTATAAATGTCCCCATTTGACGACTTTGGTCACAACTGCCATCCTTCTAACATAAGACAGCTGGACAGCACTTAACAATCATCTTTGTAGCTTATTCGGTCCCTACAAACACCAAAAATATTGCTGAATATGTGTAGCTCTTGTGTCTGTGTACCCAAGGTAGTGTAGTACTGCTTTCTTAAAATATTAATCTACTAGTTCAGATATTAATCTTCTTTAATTTGGTTCACTATAGGCTGAAAGGCATGTCTAATTTGGCCCAAATATGTATGTGTCAAGTAATTAACCTACAGAAAAGGTAAAGTACTTATAAAATCAGGGAGGCAAATAAAGTTACCGGTGTGGATTTGCTTTTTATGTAAAGAGTTGTCATCTGGAAGCTTTATGCTAACAGCCATAGGCGCCGACTTCGTGGGTGCTCCGGGGCTGGAGCACCCACGGGGAAAAATTGGTGGGTGCTCTGCACCCACCGGCAGCTCCCCGCCATCCCCAGGACCCGCGGCCAGCTCCCCGCCAACCCCGGGGCCCGCCGCCATCTTACCTTAGCACCGGGAGACGTTGCGGGGCCCCGCCCCCGACGCTGGGCGACGTTGCGTCAGCGTCGGGGGCGGGGCCCTGCAACGTCCCCCGGCATCGGGGGCGGGGCCCCGCCCCCAACGCTGGGTGTGAGCTCCCACCGGCGCCACAGAAAGTCGGCGCCTGTGCTAACAGCTACATATTTTCTATTAACAGCTCTTTTTAAAATATGTTTTAAATTTAAGCAAGACTCTAAGGTTAAAATCCAGTCATGCCATTCAATGGCATTCATGCCATTCAGGCTTAGCAGTGAAGCTGAGTTATAGTTCTGCAGAAGTTTTGTGTAATTTCAAACCAATTAATGTTCTTTGAGATTACAGTATCTCTTGCTATCCAGACTACTCTAGCTGCTTCTACTTTGTTACAGTTATTTAATCTTTCTCCTTTAGAGAAGCAGACTGATCCAAGTTTAGTGCAGATGGAAATCCTGAAATTATTAATAATTCTGTTTTAATATTGTAGGGTTAATTAACTTAATGTGATTTTTTTTTAAAACAAAATATTCTATTCAAGATTAATTTACATAAAAAAATTAATAGTATTCCTACAATCTGACAGAAAATCCAACAGTACAAAACTATGTAATTCAAATAATATTGTAAAATAGGTAATTGAATGAAACAAAACTTTGTTTGCATGTTTCTTACTATAGTTTTTTCTTTACACTTGTAAAGACTTTGTGTATGTTGGGAAGACAAAACACAGACCCGAGCTCTCACTCTCTTTAAAGCCAATTTTTTTTTTTGAGAGAGAGGCATTTTACTGACAAAAAACATTTTTACTTGTGATGTCCGTTTAAAAAAAAAAAGCCAACCTTTGGATCTCTAGACTCGGTAGTCTGATCAATAATCAACAAATGTTACTTAATTTCCCTCTAATACAGGATATCATTGCAGCAAATCCTTGTAATTTATCTAAGTTCAATAGATGTTTTAATTTATTTATTTTTTAAAAAAGACTTCTAGTGACTTTGACGTCTTTCTGAATTCTTCCATACGTTCTGATGAGTATAACTATTTACAAATATTGAGTTTTGTTTTTTAAAGGATTTAAAGCTTAAACCAAATCTCTCTTTTGCCAGCAGAAGCAGTAAGGGGGAAGAGAGAATGATTTTGGGCCTCTAGCCCTTGATATATTGTGTGCGCATATGGTTGTGACATATATGAGGAAGCTTTGACAATGAAGATAGACATGTTCTTGAAATGGTTTTTTTTTAATACACCTTTAAGCCATAGTCATTAACACACCAAACGATTCAGGCATCCCTCTGAGAACAGACCAACATAGCTACATTAAAGCTTTTGTGATGGCCTTATTGAGGGATGCCAGCACTTTTATGTAAGATTAAATGTGCACTTGCATCACATGCTTTGTTAGCCCATGACTTGAATGTGTGAAGTATTAGTCCTCTAAACAACGTTCCCAGTTATCTATTTGATTCATTTAAAACCAGATTTGATAGCACTTGGTGATACATGTGGTGGGGATGAGAGAAGCATATACTATGATTGTTCCTGAATTGAGAGAAGGACAAGATAATCTTCTAGGTTTTTTCCATCTGCATTTTGTTGAAGGGCTGTAACTTTCATTTGATTGTAGTATGAGACAAGATGAAGAGTAGAAATGTGGTCTGTTATGAAGGCCGGACAATCCTGTGGAAAAATGGCTTGTCTTCCAAACAGTGGCTAATCATGTCCTTATGAATTCAATCCTCATATTTTGAGGTCTGTTTAAAGGAATTTTATTAGGGCTTCCCTTCTTTTTGACATACCAATAGTCTGTAACCATAGAATCCCGAATATTCATACTTCTAGCCTAATGATGCACTCTTGAAATTGTCTCAGTAGCACCTTGGTAAACAGGTTGTCCCCTTCAGTGAAAAGGCTAAAGAAGGTCAAAGTTGGTACTTGGAATTCAAAAGTAAAAATTTGCTTCATTTGAGGACTGCACCCTTTGCTCATTTCACTTCTGTTCTCCTATTCACAGGTCACTGGGCAATATTTTTTTGTCAAGCTTTATTCCACTACCAATTTAGCAAGGAGGGTGGGCTCCTTAACTAGCCCCCCAGCCCTCCTTATCCCTTTCCTCTTCATAATTATGCCTGGGGGTGCCATACATATGGCCTTCTCCCCTTTCACCTGCAGTAATGGCTGCTGCCTGTTGAGTGGCAAAGCCCCCCAAAAAATTAATTTTTTTTCCAGTTTCTTAATTAGTGCCTCACAGTGACTATGATTTGCAGGTGCCCTGTCCTGTTTCAAGGTTAATTTCTTTACCATACCTTGGAGCATATGATTCTCTCTTTCAATTTTCTCAGAGGCTTTAGCTTACGTCTGCCAGGAATTTTTCTCTTTCTGTATTCCTGGAGTGCCTCTCACTATTTTCAGCTGACTCTGGGCATTTGTAGCCAGCACCTTCCAATTGTCTGTTCCCTTTTCTGTTTGGTTTAGTTTTTCCTGTAAAGATGCCTTTTCCTCTTTACATGAAGCCAAGTGGAGGTAACAATTGTTACATGCCTCCCAAAACAACCAAATTGCTGCTGCATTTCTTTTGGCAGCACTAGAAAGTTTGTATATGAGGATATACTGAGCCAATCTATCCTCTAGGTCTGAAATAGTGCAAGCATCTACAAGGGCTTTTTCAGTCCAAGGACTGTGCCCATACCTTTGAAGGATTTGTTTAAAAGGTGTTATTTCTTTTACTAAAGGTGAGTTGGAGCTCCTTCAAACTCCATTCCTCCCTCTGAGACTGTTCTCCCTTGTCTTTTCTTAAACATTTTAAACACGTGTATAGTTTCCTTCATCACCCCTGAACCCTTGCAGCAAGTGACACAGCCTAGATTATCTTATTCTGCTACCCCTGATCTCGTTCAGCGAGCAGCTTTACCTAGCCCTATAGGCTCTTGTTACCCCTGATTTCTCAGTGAACAATTTGGATATGATTAATCGTAGCTTAAAGTTTCTATGAGCTCTTTTATGAAGCCTCTACCATCCGGAGGTCAGTAGGCTTTGATTAACCATAATCTTTTTCCTTGTTACCTCCATGGAGGCTAGCAGGTGTAAAAAAATAAAAATAAAAATGCCAAGCTCAATAGAGCTGACGGTGTGCACACCAGTTTTCACAATAACCATGACGTATGCCAATACTCCCCCTTTCACAATTCTCCACCAAAATGTTATACCAATAAAATAAAAACCAGCAGGATCTTTTTAAAGGGGATAAGACAAAATGTCACATTTATTGAATACAAAAAGAATCCTAGTAAGCAGTCAGTTATAGCTATAACATTTCATTCAGTTTCACATTCTCTCTCTCTCACTCTCACTCTCACTCTCACTCTCACTCTCACTCTCACTCTCACACACACACACACACACACACACACACACACACACACACACACACACACACACACACACACACACACACACACGTACGTTCTGTATAGATGTCATAGTTACCAGCCTAGAAGTTGCTCATGCCAAGTTACTGGCCAGGTAACCTGGGCATGAGGGTGGAGCCGAGTCCTTGTCAGATTCATCTGATGCTCCTGGAGGTTGGTTGCAGAACCAGACTCAAAGTCCTCAGTATTTAGAGGCCATTCTTACAGGAATTATTTCCTCTGTCAGTCTATGGGAATTGCTTCATCATGCTGTTGCTGAGTCAAGCAGCAGATGGCACATTTCTGATGGCATTCCTGGTGGCTCCACACTGTCAGATGTTATCTTGTTTTTCCCATCCTTTGAGATGATCGGGTTGGTCCCAGTTTACCCTCCGGGGGTTGTCTGGTCGTTCCCACTTTGACGCCGCCTTCAGTCGATGGTCACTGAATTCCTAGGCTGGCACCTCCCTGCTCATTCATTCATGTACACCAAGCATTCATCAGCAGACATCCTGTCTTCAACACTTTCGGGGTGTGTACTAATTTATTTGAGACTCCCTGCCCTTTAATCAAAGAGGATGGGGGTCTTTCTATGCTGTTTCTAGGTACAAAGCATGCATAAAGAACAAAGTAAAATAACTTGTTTGCAAGTTTCTCATAGCAATACAGTATCTTTCTGAGAACAGATACAATCAATGGTTTACACAGACAGTAGCTTGTAAGTTTAACAAGGGATCCAAGAGATCTTTTACTTGGTAATGCTATGAGGTTTAAATTGTGGGGGACAAATTATGGGGAGTTACTTTCACTTGGGGAATCACTTTCAGTACCTTCTTTAATATCCCTACATTTCCCCCCTCTTGATATCACTTGCAATGGATTATAAATAAGATGAATGTAAATTACTTGAGTTTGCACTAAAGTCCAGTGACTGTGGGATTGGTTTACTGTTATACTGTATATTAATGAGCTGTTAAATGTTTTTCTGAAATACAGTTGCATTCTTATTATTTTTGGCAGATCTTGATGTGTCCAGAACATGAAATGGAGAGGGTAAACATGTACTGCGAAATTTGCAGAAGGCCTGTGTGTCATCTTTGTAAATTGGGTGGGTCTCATGCAAATCATAGAGTAACAACCATGAGCACTGCCTACAAAACTCTCAAGGTAAGACTAAATGTCATTTCAGTTTGTCTTAAGAAATCTGTGTAAGGTATTGCATGTTATAAACACTCCCAGGCTTTTAGAGTGTTTTTAGAGGATGTTGTAATTAATGCCTTATCCATGTGGCTGTTGCCCAATAGAACATGATGATGTAACTAGTTTCTTCAATCATATGAGTGGGTGTTAATGTCTGCCTGAAACAATAAACTACATATTCTGGCTCATTTAAAATTTATAAACCTTATCTGCCCATCTTTATAAAATGTTTCAGTTAATGTTTCTTTTAGCTCACTGTAAAGTACAGACTTCAAAAAAGTTAAGAACATGGCACTACTGGCCAGTTTAGCTCAGCCCACTCTAGCTATTCAGGTAAAACAGTCTCTTGTCTTATGACTTGGGGAGGAACTGATTAAAAAACAAAGGTGCAAACGGAATTTCAAATGATGAAAAGCACATTTGTCCAATAGCTGAAGCAGGTTCTAGAAGCCTAAAAGAACCACAAATTAAGTTAAACTAAAATTGAACTACTCTGCATATATGTAGAACTGTATAGTAAACTTAAAATATTTGTTGTTCCTGTTTTTGTGAGGTAGGGAAGTGTTGTTGTTTATCTGAGCTATGTCATCTAGGATAGAGTTTCTTTTTCATTTGATTTCCAGCACTGGTTATGTCACACTATCCTTGCAGTATTTCCAACTTTCTGGTGCTGGTGAAAAATAATGAGGTGCAAAAGCAAAACATTCAGAAACTCCAAACAGCTCAGTCTTAATTAGTCTTGGAAGATTTTTATTGGTAACTTTTGTGTACACAGTGAATTTGACTTTAATCAAATCAATGCACAAATTTCCATTGATGATAATCATAATTTACATGTAGGCAAAGTAAGAAAAATGCTCCTTGGGAACTTACTAGAATTTAATTTAAGGACAGTTTGTGTTTTTACAGTTAAAAATTTAACTTTTTGAATCCCAGTGTTTACTGAAATTAAATTATTATATGCCCTCCCCCCCGCCGTAATATCCTGCAACTGTGAAAAGTTAAATAGATAAAAATAAAAATGCTTAAAACTAAATGTTGATAGTTATCAAAATGAATATAAAAAAGTCAAATTCTGCCAGCCCCGATCATCTTAATTACCTTTAGTGTTTTTAAGATCTTATTTATATAAATATCAATTTATTAGTAATTATCACAAAGACCTTAAATTACACTCTTCAGGGTATGAGAAAATTGGTTTCTGAGGTTGGGAAGAAATGTCCTTCGATGGTGTATGGTGCAGTATAGCATGAACTTAAGTGCATTATAGAGATTTTCCATCTTCTTTGGAAACATCTGACACTGACTACAGATCACCAGGTAGAGTTGATCAGTGACCTGTCGTTTCTGTAATCTATTGCTTATATTGAATCCATGGCTGGCTGTTGGTCTTCTGTAAATAGGTAAATTTAACTGAACAACTCAAATTGAGCATTGGATGTCTGTCTTGTAGATGACTTACGTGCACCAACTGCGAATGTAGGTATATTATCCTGTTTCTTCTAACTTACTATTCTATTTCTACAGGAAAAGCTTTCAAAGGACATAGAATACCTCATTAGTAAGGAGAGCCAGGTGAAAGGTCAAATTTCTGAACTGGGTCTTTTAATGAAAGAAACAGAGGTAGGAATAACTTATTGGTCAGATTTTTTTTGTTAGTCATTCTGTCTAAAAAAAAAAAAGAAAAGTTGTGCTCTTATGTGTGTTCTCTAGACTTGTCATTCTGCAAATTGGGATGAACAGAAGCTTTAAAGTAGAACTTTACAGTGAGTGACATTGCACAAAATAATCAAGTTGCTTGTCTGGAGTTAAAACAATTTTTTACTAATGTACTAAATTAATATCTGATAACATCCCCTTATGTTATATATTTTTCAGGACAGGGAATGTCTTCCAATCTGCATTGGGTCCCCATTGAGCTAGAAATTTATAGGTGCTACATTCTATAGCTAAATAGAAATAATATTCAATGACTGTCCTGCAGAGGAAGAACTTGATTTAATAGGTCTCTTCCATCTTACATTTTAGTTAGAATATAATACAGTCAAAATCAAATTTAAGGAAATAACAGAATGAGAAAGTAGGAAATTAAGGCTGGGAAAAAAAGCTTACATATGAGACATAAGGGGCCGAGAAGAAGCTGGTATTGCATAAGCAGAGAGAGTGTGCAGAGAGAATGGAAAATATAATAGGTCCAGGAGTTTTCACTTACCATATTTTAGGAAATCCAGCTTTGTCTGTCCTGGGGAAATATATAAGTTTAAAGAGCAGCTGACACCAGGAAATTCTTTTAAAAATCACTTTTCTACTTTCATATAATAGAAATAACTCTTCATTTACATAGGGAATATATATGAATATTAGCTCTAAGGAAACTTCTTAGTGTTCTCCAGGCCTTAAATTATTCCACTCTCAAGTAAATTTGTTGAGCTGCCATCACAAAAGTTGTTCAAGAATCAGTTTAAATCCTTGTGGGATGATGTAGGTGGAGAAATGCCTTGCATGGTTCAAGGGTTTGCATTGGATGAGCAGAGAAGCATTTTCCTATCCACTCATCTAACTACATTAGAGTTGTGAAATTGTCATGACAATTTCCCAACTCGGGCACAAAATCTACTCAGTTGCTCTTTCTGTTGATTATGAAAATACTGACGTCTGTTTGGCCCATCAAAAATTATTTGCTATGAATGAGTATAAGGGCTGGTCCACACTAGGGGGTGAGGGGGTGTCGATCTAAGATATGCAACTTGAAGTCGAATATCTTAGATCGATTTTTAAATTACTTACCCCCCGGTCCACACGGCAGCAGGCAGGTTCCCCCGTCGACAGCACTTCCTCCGCTCGCCAAGCTGGAGTTCCGGTGTCGACGGGGAGCGCTTCTGGGATCGATTTATCGCGTCTAGATGAGACGTGATAAATCGATCCCAGAACATCGATCACTACTCGCCGAATCAGGCGGGTAGTGTAGACTAGCCCTAACTTTGCAATGCTGTTTTGAAAACTTTTAATAAAAAATCCTATTGCTTCCCCTAAGATTTCACAGTACTACAGAATGAGTTCTTTTGTTTTTTAAATGTACTTTGTATTTTGTAATAGTGCAATGGTGAGAGAGCTAAAGAAGAAGCATCTAGTAACTTTGACAAGCTGTTCGATGTTTTGGAAGAGAGGAGATCAGCTGCTCTGAGGGCAATTCAGGCTTCCAAGAACTTAAGACTAGAGAAACTCCAAACCCAAATAGAGGAATATCAAGGATTTCTGGAAAACAGTGGTCTTGTGGGATATGCTCAAGAAGTGCTTAAAGAAACAGACCAATCTTGCTTTGTTCAAACAGCAAAACAGCTCCTTGTTAGGTATTTAATTATCTTATGTTATAAAGAGTGGTTTTTCAAGTTTTGTCTTATTTCTACCATATTTTTCACGTGTATTAAGATATTGCTGTTTGTTAAATAACATTTTGGGTGTAGCTGATGCTCATTGTGTAGAGCAGTGTTTCCCAAACTTGGGACGCCGCTTGCTCCGGGAAAGCCCCTGGCGTGCCCCGCCAGTTTGTTTACCTGCCGCATCTGCAGGTTCGGCCGATCATGGCTCCCACTGGCCATGGTTTGCAAGAAGGGATAGGCAGAGGAACACCGGGACCGGCCAATAGGGGCTGCGGGAAGTGGCGCGGGCCGAGGAACACTGGTGTAGAGGTTTAATTTAATGAGTTCAGTCTTATTGAGGTGGCAATTCTTAAGTTGCATCGTAATATAGGAAACAATTTATGGAGATGAAAAGTCAGAAATTCATCCCTTGCAAAGCAACAAAGTAAGTGGAACACTCTTGGATGAATACACATCCCGCTGTGTGTGGGGAGACTATATCATGAATTTGCAAAGGGATAGACTTGATGATTTAATAGGTATCTTCTGCCTCTAACCTCTTTGATCCTAAAAGCTGATCTCCGTTAGTGGTAATGAATATTCATCTCATTCTTTAAGCTGCTTTTGTGGAAGCATATTTACACAAACGGAAATGTGTAAACAGAAATGTCAGTTTTAATCTGTTACCTTTTTAGATTTCTCTGTCACAGTGTACAGTGTTTGAAGTTTTTGGGTGAAATCCTGGCTCCACTGAAGTCAATAGGAGCTTTGCCCAGGACAGCAGGATTTGTATTTCACGCTTTGTATTTTAATGCTGTTTTCGATACACTACAGGTCAGATTCACAAGGGAGATGAAGGTGCTTTAAAGGATAGTTAGGTGGTGCCTAAGACCAACATTTAGGCACTACTAGCATTCAGAAAACCCCTCTTCTGTAGGTGCCTACGTTCCCTAGGTGTCTAAGTTTCTGCTGGTGGGTATGTGCAAAGCCACTTAAGTCTTGACAGTACTGAAAAATTCGGCACCTAGCTCACACCTAAGTCCCGGTGTTCCTCTGCCTATCCCTTCTTGCAAGGCCCAGTCTGGTAAACATGCTTCTTTTGGCCTGGAGTTAGGCATCTAACTCCCTTTTGAGGGGCAGGGCTTACACCTCTCCTTTGCATTTGCTGTCAGCTAGCTTAGGTGGCTGCTTGCTCAGCATTCTGGCTTCTCTGAATCCCTTCTTAGGCATCTAACTGTCCCCATGCATTGTATAGGGAGTCTGGGGTAGTGAATTCCTCTAGGTGCCTTTTAGGAAGCCTAAAATTTAGGTTATGCTGTGCTCAGAGCCTAAGGGTATGTCTACACTGCAAAACCAAAGAAGACCCGTAGCAGCGAGTCCCAGAGCTTGGGTCTATAGACAGGTACATGCTATGGGGCGAAAAAATAGCAGTTTAAGCATTCCTACTTGGGCTGGGATCCAGGCTCTGAAACCCATAGAGGGGGAAGGGTTTTAGGGCCCAACTCCAGCCTGAGAAGGAAAGTCTACGCTGCTATTTTTTTGCCCCATAGCATGTACCTGTTGACCTGAGTTCTCAGACTCCTTGCCAGAGGACCTTTTTGGCTGGGTAGACATACCCAAAGTCTCATCCCCACCCCACCCCTTGTAAATGTAGCCCTACTTCACTAAACTATATATCTGTCGATGTATCTTTTTTCCCCCCCTGTTTCAGAATTCAAAAAGCTACTGAATCTCTGAAGAGTTTCAGGCCAGCAGCTCAAATTTCTTTTGAAGACTATGTGGTTGATATAACAAAGCAAGAAGAGGTTCTTGGAGATTTGTCCTTTTACTCCAGTGGTAAGTTTAATAAAAGGGGTTGTTTTTATTACCTCTTCCCTGAGTTGTCACCCTGGTGGTGGTGCTAGCTCTGACGGGATGCTAGCGACAAAGGGTCCTGTGGCACCTTATAGACTAACAGAGGTATTGGAGCATAAGCTTTCATTGGTGAATACCCACTTCTTTGGATGCAAGCAGTGGAAATGTCACTACCTAGGTTTAGGTAGGATTCCCAAGCTCTTCAGACCATGGCTGCAGAGTTCTTTGAAGTGCCTCCCAAAAGCTGCTTTCCATCAAAAAAGAGCTCTTTATGGAGACAGATTTCTGCACTCCCAACCATATGTTCTGAACCTTCAAGCTTCTCGGTCTCATAGCTCCATGTTTACTAAGAGTATGACTGTGCTATAGCAGCACACTTGTGGTGCTGCAGCTGTGCTTCTATAGTGTAGATGCTTCCTAGATCAACGAAAGGGGTTTTTGCATCAATGTAGTTAATCTACCTCCTTTGAGAAGCGGTTCCTATGTCACGGAAGAATCCTCCTATTGACCTAGCTGCATCTACACCAGGAATTTAGGCCCTCCTAACTGTGATTAAGCCTATGATTTAGTCACGGAGGTCACAGATTTTGTGACTTCTTCCACTTCAGCTGTCAGCAGCTGAAGCCAGAGCTGGAGGCAGGACTGTGTGCCCCCACCCTGCAACTGGGGCTGGATGGCTGGAACCAGTACCTTGCAGCCCTTGCCCTGCGGCTTGGGGGGCAGAGGGGAGCTGCAGCCAGGCTGTGAGCCCCTATTTAGGAGCTGTGGCCAGCTCCACAGCAGAATCTATGTGGTCCCTGTGGCTGTGTGCCCCTCACCGCTGCGTCCCAGCCCCATGGCTTCCGCCAAGGGCTGCAGCGGGGATCATGCTGCAGCCAGGGCTGTGTGCCCGAGCCCCATGGTGGGGACTGCATTGTGGGCTATGCACCCCCTCGTGGTGTCCCAGGGCCATGTGAGACCCCCTCCCCTTGCGCCCAGGGCTTGGCAGCAGCTGCAGGCATGGCCGTGCACCCCTGTCCCACAGCTACGGTCAGCTCCAGAGCAGGGACTGCAGCTGCCGCCGGGGCTATGTATCCTCCTCATGGCTTCCCAGGGCTGCCTCCAGAGCTTGGCAGGGGCTGCAGCTGAGGCTGCGCACTCCTGTCCCGCAGTTGTGGCAAGATTTGGAGTGGGGGGCTGTGTGTCTCCTGCTATGGCCACTGGAGCCGGGGCTGTGCCAGTTTGTTTTCCCCCCACCCCCTGATTCTATTCCTTCCTCCTTAGCCCAGACCCCAGTTATTTTTAGTAAGGTCAGGGACAGGATCACAGGCTCCATGAATTTTTGTTTATTGCCCATGACCTGTCGGTGACTTTTACTAAAAATAACTGTGACAAAATCTTAACCTTAACTATGATGCCCTGGGTGCAAAATTTTTCACAGTCCTGACTGACATCGCTTGGGTCTAATTTTTAAGCATAGACTAGTCCTGAGTGGAACTCTCTCCATATTAACACACGGTATCATCATAACACCGAAAATGGAAAAATACTATTAGAGAGTGTGCATAGCAAACTTCAGTTTTGGGTAAAAATAAGATACAATAGAAACCTAATGTAACCTTGCACATAGAACTACTTTACAAGTAACCACAATAATTGACATTTGTGTTTAGAGGTATTAGTACTAAAAACTATTTCAGTGGCTATTCACTAATACTCTTATATCAGGATTGTTCTTTGATGGTTAGAAGTATCTTTTAGACTGGCAATAATACTTGGTCTAACTGGACGTTTTTGTGCCTCACACAACATACATAGGTTTTTTTAAAACTTTCTGTAGTTTCTTGACATTTTAAATATATAGATAACGAATACTGGAAACTTTCAAAATGAGTACAGAGAACATGTCTTTCACCATGTGAGGAAGAACTTTCCATTACTTCATAAGCCATTTGTACACTGATGTTATGTAGTTCTAAAACTAATACTAATAGCTGCTTACATACAAAAATATTTTTTTCTTGTATCTTATGGCTGTTTCAGGTCTAGATGTACCAGAGATCAATGAGGAGAAGAGCAGAATGTATAATAAAGCTTTGATCTGTTGGGAACATCTAGTGAAGGAAGATTCAGCTGATACGTATATCCTTGAATACCGTAAACTTAATAGAGAAGGGGAGAATGCTACTTGGCAAGAGATTGAAGCCTGCAGCAAGAGTAAAGTAATCTCTGACCTTGAAAATAGCAGCAGCTATGCCTTTAGAGTCCGAGGATATAAAGGATCTGTCTGTAGCCCCTGGAGCAGGGAAGTTATTTTACACACACCTGTAGCTCCAGGTACACCAAGTTTCAGTTAATCCATAGACAACTGAATCAATATACAATGCCTACAGTTTGTCTGTAACCTATGCCCATTTTCAAGTAAATTTTAAATTTGCAACCTGCTGTCATCCTTGTGGTGCGTGTGTGTGTGAATGAATAAATAAGCATTGCATTTATTCATGAATTAAGGTTGAGACTAGTTGGCAATCAGCTATAAGAGATTTACACTGTCTTGTATTGCATTACCAGTAGTTTCTCTTATGTTAGCGCATCTTAGAAAAATGTCAGAAGTCAAAAAAACTCATTGTAAAATAGTGACCTCGTGTGATTTTTTGTTTTTGTTTTTTTTAGTCTTTAGTTTTCTCTTTGATGATAAATGTGGCTACAACAGTGAACGTCTCATGCTGAATCCAAGGAGAACCTCTGTGGAAAGTAGGGCTGGATTTCCTTTGCTGCTAGGGGCTGAACGTATCCAAGCGGGGTGTTACACAACTCTAGACTACATCATTGGAGACACTGGAATCACAAAAGGGAAGCACTTTTGGGCCTTTCATGTGGAATCTTATTCATACTTGGTGAAAGTGGGAGTTGCATCTAACAGTAAACTACAAGAATGGCTCCATAATCCCCGTGATGTAACCAGCCCAAGGTAAATGTGGTAGATCTTTGTATAATTTTTTTTTTTTTTTAAACGAGTGAATCTTTTAAAATAAATTAAAGGGACATCTTTCCATTTGGTAGAATTAAGAGTTGAATTTACCTCTAATTGGTTCCAATTAGGTTAGCTTCAGCAATGGTGTGTGGGGATGGAGAGGTGAAAGAAGAGATAGGAAGCAATCCAGGGAACCTCTGATTTAAAGAAAAAAATACTGTATGTTTTCAGCAGTTGCAAGCTTCTCCAGAAGTCAACTAATTAATATTGATGTCTAAA
This sequence comes from Chelydra serpentina, assembly GCA_037349315.1. Classification (NCBI taxonomy): domain Eukaryota; kingdom Metazoa; phylum Chordata; order Testudines; family Chelydridae; genus Chelydra; species Chelydra serpentina. Next base: position 41,087,800 of record JBAIAC010000042.1, read on the forward strand.
TTATCCAAAACCCTAGTTTGTCCCCTGGAGACAATTGAAGTATATAGGTGTCTTACTTTACATAGCTTTCCATGACTTTTCAGCCATTGCAAGTGTCCAGGATATCATAAGCTGTGGTAAGAAGGCTTTTCCAGAGTTCAGTGGGCCTGTTAGGTCTTGGAATAGACACTGTAATAATACCTTTGACATGTTTTTGTAATAGTCTACTTTAGTGGACCTCACAGTCTCACTGATTGCAGGCATAGCACTGCACTGGAGTAAGATTTGCTGGCTTGGTAGCAGTCAAGGGACAAAGTACAAATGAAGGACTTTGAAATATGTTCAATCACAACTGTAATAATCATAGATGCATCTATCGTAAGATGGAGAATCCATGTGAAGAGGTTATACATTCAGGGCACTCTGGTCCCTCCAGGAATCAAAACTTCACAGATAACACTGTATGAACCAGAGCACTGCAAGAGGTTTGTGCAATAAATCTTGGAACCATGCCACCTGGATAGATTTCCAAATGGTCTTGTGGACAAGGAAAGGATTGCAAATCAGGAGCTCTGGATTTAACTTCTGGCTCTGCAACAGATTGTGTGCAACCTTGGTCAATTCATGACGCTGGTGCCAGTTTCTTTCTCTGCGACATAAGAATAGTACCACTTTACCTCACAAAGTTCTTGTGAAACTCAATTCAATAACGTTCAGGTGAGGTCATACTATACTGATGAGCTCTATGTGGTACTCTTTAAAATAGAATTCCTAATGTCGATAAGATACACCAGATCTGAGTTGTCAACTCTGACAAAACCCCTTCAGCCTGATGGGACTAGCTGCATCAATCTTTTATAAAAGCCAAAAATCAAAACCCCTTACCAATCTTTGAAGGACTAACAGAACTGTTTAGTTTGAATGCTGAGCAGTGTGCACCATGTGAGGAAGTCCAAATTCAAACCTTTTTCCTCCCAGTGCTCATAAAACAGTTTGAGATTGGACATCCATTTTATGAGCATCTGTTGCAGAGCCAGAAGTTAACGCTGTATTTATCTGTCTATAAAATACTTCAGTTTAAAATAACTGAAAGCATTCTGACTATGATTTGTTCATTGAGAAAATTGTGCTCTTTGATTCCAGATATGAACAAGACAGTGGTCATGACAGTGGGAGTGAAGATACCTGCTTTGACTCATCACAGCCTTTCACATTGATTACTTTAGGCATGAATAAATTCTTTATTCCCAAGGCACCTACTGCTCCCAAAGATTCCGCAAATAGAATTCTTCCAATGCCATCTTGTATAGGAATCTGCCTTGACTGTGATAGAGGCAAAGTTGGATTCTATGATGCAGACCACATGAAATGCCTCTATGAGCGCCAGGTAGACTGCTCTGGTACAATGTATCCAGTATTTGCATTAATGGGGAGTGCAGGAATTCATCTTGAGGAAGCCATCACAGCAAAGTATTTGGAATACCGAGATGATATGTAGTGCAAATATCTACTGGTACTGTTTTTGAGATGAAAAATGTGAGCAGAAGTATCTGCCTTAGCATTGTCTTGATTAATTACATCATATCTCCTAAGTGCTTTTGCTGCACTCATGCTTTTGAGTCATTTTTTAATCATAGAAACAAAAATTGTTGTCCAACCTCTTCCGCCTTTTTACCAACTTATAGTGCCCATGAGGACATTCTTCCAGTCGCTCTCCTGCCTTTCTTTGATTGTGTGATGAAACTTGCTCCCCAGAGTTTGATTTGCAACCTAATTGTCTTTCATGAGCTGGAAACCTGTTTGTTATATAATTTATATCCTTACTTAGCTGGCTCTGCTGGTTTCACTTTTGTTTTTTTTAATGGAGTCAGGGCCCACATAATAGTGCATTTATTGTGATTATCTTTTATGTGTCCTTTTATTCTAAAAGAAGCTTGTCTGAATGCATTTGAGTGGTCCAGGCATTTTTATAACTCATGAACACCAGAGAGATGGATTTTTCTGTGCTAAATAATGTTTGCATCAATGGAAAATACAAAGCAGTAGGAAATCAAAACTGCACTAAATAGGTTATATTTGTGTGGGGGGAAAATTATTGTACCTGATATACATTTTAGATTGACTATAAACTAAAATTATGACTTCCAGAAACTGGTGAATTACTGTACAAGTGGTTAATAATGAGGTTCTTAAATATCTTTACTATCCCAGGTAGTTAGTATGGACTGTATAAAGTATATTTAAAAAAGTGCAATTTGTCTTGAAACACTGGTCTTCAATGTCTATGAAACTCAGTTATCTGCATGTATAATAATGGTTCCTGGTCTTTTGCTGGGCAAAAACAAATAATGAACTGGCACAAATGATAATGTACATAAACAACTTTTGTAATTAAAAAATTCAGGTCTTTCTGTTAATACATGTTTTGTAAGTTAACTTCGTCTTCAATAAAGGATTGTTTTTAGTAAGAATGTGTTAGAAAAATGCACTGATTACATTTGAGACATTCTTTCTTTGCCTTAATGTGTCTGTTTAGCTCAAACATTTCCTTCTTGTTGTATTAACATTTTCTAATGTTGTGGTGTTTATATATGTTTGAAAACAATATGTGCAAAAATGGTTTATGTATCTGCACTGTTACCATAGCTTATAAGAAACATGCATCTCTAAAATTGAAAATATTCCTGAAATATAAGATATTTAATAACTCACTGTTTTTGTTTGTCTGTCTTGATGGATGTAAATAGTAAATGTACTTCACACATTTACTAAGCATATAATATTTAAGTAAATATTTAAATGGAACCTGAAAATCACAGTATTTTTTTTTTTAATCCAAGATTGAGAGTATTAATAATTCTGGATCATAAACCTAAATGAATGCAAGGTGAAGTTAATGTTTTATTTGAGATTTGCCACCTATGTCATAACTTATTTATTAGATAGTCACTAATAAATAGACTACTATAAAAGACCAACATGCCTGCCAACTGAACTATGATCCGGCTTCTGACATTGCTATTATATACATCTCCTCATTATTTGAATTAAAAACTGATTTGCACTGGGTATTACTTGAATACTTTGGACACATTAATGCAGTAATAAATGGTGCTTGGTCCTTCAGTGTATTAAACAGAAAACATACTACCTTGACTGTACAGAAGCAAACATCTCCATTTTTCACAATAATTGAAAAAGTGTCATCTTCTAAAAACACAGTTCAGTGACACTTGCCTATCCACATTTTTTTGAAGCTAATTTCTTGCTACAAAATAGCACTTTACAATGTAGACAAAGCTAAGAATTGTGTGGTATGTGTGGATCATTGTGCAATACAGCTGCTAAACTAACAAAACTGTTGGTGACTACTGTGATCTGCAAAGCTCTATACAGTAAATCATGGAAGACACTTTTCTTAAACATCTAAAGCTTGAACAAGACCTTCTTGTTCTTAAGTGTAAATGTAACTTCACTTTGGTTTTGCTTTTTTAAAAATAAAAACGGAAAAGTAATGTAGTTGGGTCATTCACATTATTGCATTCTAGTTCTTAAGCATTTTGCTGTTAAGATGTGGGAATCTCTCATAGTAGCTGAATGTTGGTTTTTAGATGGGAAAAAATTCATGTTCTTAGTGTAAGAAAAATATTCAGTTATGCACAGATATTTTGAAGTGTGATATGTAATCCACACACCTCCTGCATGTGATGTTCTGTCCCATTAAGTGGTACCGATAAAGGCTCATGCACCAAGCTCCAGAGGTGCCTGGTTTAATCCTGCCCGTCAATCACTGGGGTCTGTCGGTGTTACACATATATAAAGTGTGATAAATGCTTATGGCGTTCTTCATTGTTCGCAGAGTAGATTAATCTATTTTAGACTTAATGCCACTTTATCTGGAACTGCTGTGATTTAACAGTTTCTGATCATTATTGACCTCACCTATGCTGCACCATGAAAATAAAGTTGTATGAAACTTCTTAAACATGGAATTTGTTGCTTTCACAACTCCCAAGTTTCTCCTGTTTTGTGATAGTGGGTTTTCTGCATCTGTCATTTGTTTGTTTGTTTTTTGCATACTGAGAGCTATGGTTAAGTTTACTATATAACAAATTAGTGAACTGTGAACAAATAAATGTCAATATGGCTCAGCTGGATTCTCAGCTGTTTCACCCAAGGAGTTTATATACAGTGCTGACTTTTATGAGTTGCTTGGCCATTAGAGTTGCTCTCTACAGAGACTAAAAGAACAGTCTGTCTTACCAACCTTTCATCTGTGCAAGTAAATGATCCCATATACCTCTTCAAAGAGGTAAGGGGCAGTTCAAATTTAGCCAACAGAGGCTCAAAACACTGTATTCTGTTAAAGATAGAAATGCTGCTCTTGTTTGTATAGTGACTGCACTAATACATTGTACCTTTTTGTGTAAAGTGCCTTGGGTGATGTACCTTTAATTTTGAGAAATGCTATTTAAAATAAATGTTGGTGATGCGGGGAGAGCAACTGAGAGACTACAAATAAGCATTCTCTGAGAGTCACTTGAGTTGAAGTAGAGCTTGCTGGTACTTTCTAGAAGCAGATAATTTGAGGTGCCTAGTTAAAGACTTCATGGTCTCTGACTGGAGCTGAATTTTTAATCTCTATCACAGCCTTGTTTATAATTAAGTCTTACTTTTAAGATTTAGGAAAACACTATTATAAATGTATATCTGTATGAGAAAACTCAATGTGAGACTTCAGTGCAAATTGAGAGAAGTGGCTTTGGCATGGCCTGAGGAATATTTCTAGCTCCTTGGCACTGCAATAAGGCTTTTTTTGTGTCTTTATTACCAACCATAAACATTACACTAGGCAAGTCCAACTGAGTATGAAGGGATTCATTTGTTTTCACTGGCCTGTCTAGTTTGACAGATTGTTCTTATAGAATTCTTAACCCCTTTCTCCCTCCCTCTTCTACTCTAATAGAGTCTCACATTTCTGTCTTAAGGATTCTAAGGGTTTGTCTACACTGGCACTTTACAGCGCTGCAACTTTCTCGCTCGGGGGTGTGAAAAAACACCCCCTCTGAGCACAGAAAGTTTCAGTGCTGTAATGTGACAGTATAGACAGTGCACCAGCACCCCTTGTGTGGGTGGGTTGGTTTTTTTTTTTTTTTTTTTTTTTTTTTAAAAGAGTGCTGGGCGAGTTCTCTCCCACCGCTGTGCCGCGACTACACAAGCCACATTAAAGCACTGCCGCGGCAGTGCTTTAACATTGCTAGTGTAGACCAGCCCTAATGCAGTGATTCTCAAACTTTTGTAGGGGTGACCCCTTTCACATATCAAGCCTCTGAGTGTGACACCCCCCCCCCCCCGTTACACATTAAAACCACTTTTTTATATATTTAATACTATTATAAATGCAGATGGTAAAGCAGGGTTTGGGGTGGAGGCTGACAGCTTGCAACCCCCCACGTAATAACCTCACACCCCGCAGTTTGAGAACCCCTGCTCTAATGCAATACTCTTCCTACTCCAGTTTAAAAACCGTGCTTTTGTCTCTGACAGCGGCGGCTCTAACTTTTTTGCCGCCCCAAGCAAAAAAACCCCCCCCCCCCCAACAAAACCCCCCACCACCCCGCTGAAATGCCTGGGGTGCTGGCGGGGAGCACGGCACACCCGCTGCCTTGCTCCCCCGGCTGGGGCGCCGGCAGGGAGCGCAGCATGTCCGTGGCCCCACCACCGAAGAGTGTGGTTTTTTTGTTTTGTGTTGTTTTTTTGTTTTTTTAATAAAAAAAAAAAACAAAAAACCCCTGAGTGCCGCCCCCCCTCCAGGTGCAGCCCCAAGCACGTGCTTGGTAGGCTGGTGCCTGGAGCCGGCCCTGGTCTCTGCCTCTGCCCTAGATAGGAAACTATTTGGTCCCTATTTGATTGCATCACTTGATTTAAGAAGGTGTCAGTCGCCCAGTGAGCAATGATGCCCTCTCAAAGTTGTCTATACAAAAACAGATCTCTCTCCCTCACAGCTCAGTGAGAGAAGGGGTGGGGGGTAGGGTATATCTTTACTACACGTTACACTCTTAATGTAATTTAAAAAGGCTGTAAGAGAGTAAAACTAAATCTTAGTCATTTTACTCTACATAAAAGTGATGAAGTGAAAGATTTCTACTAGAAAAATAAATAGTCAGAAGTGCTTTCTAAATAAAGTTTTTCAATAAATGAAGATAAGAGCCACAGGTGCAAGACCAGCTCAAAAAATAATCATAGAATCATAGAATCTCAGGGTTGGAAGGGACCTCAGGAGGTCATCTAGTCCAACCCCCTGCTCAAAGCAGGACCAACCCCAACTAGATCATCACAGCCAGGGCTTTGTCAAGCCTGACCTTAAAAACCTCTAAGGAAGGAGATTCCACCACCTCCCTAGGTAACCCATTCCAGTTCTTCACCACCCTACTAGTGAAAAAGGTTTTCCTAATATCCAACTTAAACCTCCCCCTCTGCAACTTGAGAACATTACTCCTTGTTCTGTCACCTTCTACCACTGAGAACAGTCTAGATCCATCCTCTTTGGAACCCCCTTTTAGGTAGTTGAAAGCAGCTATCAAAGCCCCCCTCACTCTTCTCTTCTGCAGGCTAAACAATCTCAGTTCCCTCAGCCTATCCTCATAAGTCATGTGCTCCAGCCCCCTAATCATTTTTGTTGCCCTCCGTTGGACTCTTTCCAATTTATCCACATCCTTTTTGTAGTGTGGGGCCCAAAACTGGACACAGTACTCCAAATGAGGCCTCACCAGTGCCGAATAGAGGGGAATAATCACGTCCCTCGATCTGCTGGAAATGCCCCTACTTATACAGCCCAAAATGCCGTTAGCCTTCTTGGCAACAAGGGCACACTGTTGACTCATATTCAGCTTTTCGTCCACTGTAACCCCTAGGTCCTTTTCTGCAGAACTGCTGCCCAGCCATTCGGTCCCTAGTCTGTAGCAGTGCATGGGATTCTTCCGTCCTAAGTGCAGGACTCTGCACTTGTCCTTGTTGAACCTCATCAGATTTCTTTTGGCCCAATCTTCTAATTTGTCTAGGTCCCTCTGTATCCTATCCCTACCCTCCAGCGTATCAGCCACTCCTCCCAGTTTAGTGTCATCTGCAAACTTGCTAAGGGTGCAGTCCACACCATCCTCCAGGTCGTTGATGAAGATATTGAACAAAACCGGCCCCAGCACCGACCCTTGGGGCACTCCACTTGATACCGGCTGCCAACTAGACACGGAGCCATTGATCACTACCCGTTGAGCACGACCATCCAGCCAGTTTTCTATCCACCTTACCGTCCATTCATCCAGCCCATACTTCTTTAACTTGCTGGCAAGAACGCTGTGGGAGACTGTATCAAAAGCTTTGCTAAAGTCAAGAAATAGCACATCCACTGCTTTCCCCTCATCCACAGAGCCAGTGATCTCATCATAGAAGGCAATTAGGTTAGTCAGGCATGACTTGCCCTTGGTGAATCCATGCTGACTGTTCCTGATCACTTTCCCCTCCTTTAAGTGGTTCAGAATTGATTCCTTGAGGACCTGTTCCATGGGCACTACATTTAGCTTTTTTCCAGTCCTCCGGGACCTCCCCCGATTGCCATGATTTGTCAAAGATAATGGCCAATGGCTCTGCAATCACATCGGCCAACTCCTTTAGCACCCTCGGATGCAGTGCATCCGGCCCCATGGACTTGTGTTCGTCCAGCTTTTCTAAATAGTCCCGAACTACTTCTTTCTCCACAGAGGGCTGGTCACCTCCTCCCCATACCGTGCTGCGGAGTGCAGCCGTCTGGGAGCTGCCCTTGTCTGTGAAGACAGAGGCAAAAAAAGCATTGAGTACACTAGCTTTCTCCACATCCTCTGTCACAAGGTTCCCTCCCTCATTCAGCAAGGGGCCCACACTTTCCTTGACTTTCTTCTTGTTGCTAACATACCTGAAGAAACCCTTCTTGTTACTCCTAACATCTCCAGCTAGCTGCAACTCCAAGTGTGATTTGGCCTTCCTAATTTCACTCCTGCATGCCTGAACAATATTTTTATACTCCTCCCTGGTCATTTGTCCAATCTTCCACTTCTTGTAAGCTTCTTGTAAGCTGCTCATGAGCTCTTCCCGTGTTTAGATATATTTATCCAAGTAACCAAACTAAGCAGTGAATTATGGAGTGTGAAGTGCCACTGCTGTTCCATCCTATATATAAATATATTTGTATCAGATACCTCTTTAGCCTCTTTCTCAGGATGAAATTGCTGGGCTGATAAAGGAGAGCATATGCCTGAGTCAGTTAATTCATGCTGGCACATGTTCCAAGAGCCCTCCATTAGTACTAATGCTTTGAAAACCAGGGGCAAAGGGATAACATCCTTATTGAGGACTTTGCATATTACTGAATCAGATGCACCTGTAGGTGCTCTTTACTGGCATGATGAATCAAGTTACTTGCAATATATCCTTTTCCAGAGTATAGTCCCTCTTCATATGCACACTATTCAGTGTCAATGGCAGATGTCTGCATAGGGCATATACAAAGGACAATCCACATTTGGTTTTGTTCAATCTTCCATTGAACACCATTACATCATGTTACATTACTCCCCCTAGAACAAGGCAACACTGCAGCTTCTCAATTATAAGCCCTATCTGAGGATTTGCTTTCCACTTTTCCTCCGTTTCCTTTCTTGGTTAAGCCAAGAACTTACACAGATCAGGTTGTGATACCTGAGCTTGCTGGTAGTGGTAAACTCCTAACAGGCTCATTTGTCCCCTTTTAAGGGACAGCAGGGCTGAGGCCTAGCTTGGGGAATTGTTTAATCAGGTAGCTACTACCTTTAAACAATAAAACCCTGTTGTTAGGCTGCCCGGAGAGGAGAATTATAGGGTAGCATAAAGTCAGGACAAAGGCTCTTTGGGATGGAAACTAGAACCAGAGCAGAGGTTGCAGGGCTGGGAAAGCCTGTTTGAGTCACAGCACAGCCTCAGGAAAGAAGGCTGTGGAACCCTTTAACCAAGAGGAAAGAGGAGTGAGTCTAAGGGCTGGTCCACACTGGGGCGGGGGATCGATCTAGGAAACGCAACTTCAGCTACGAGAACAGCGTAGCTGAAGTCGACGTTTCCTAGATCGAACTAAGTTTACTTACTGTAGGTCCACGCGGTGCAGGCAGGCTCCCCCGTCAACAGCGCTTCCTCTCGGCGAGCAGGAGTTCTGCAGTCGACGGGGGAAGCGCTTCTGGGATCGATTTATCATGTCCAGATGAGACACAATAAATCGATCCCAGAAGATCGATCTCTACCCGCCAAATTGGGTGGGTAGTGTGGACCTACCTTAGGAATCATGCTGTGGGAAAGATTCCAGAGAGGCCAGGGGCTGGCAGGGCTCTCTGGCCTAGAGGGAACTGGCAACCTGAAACCTTGGACCAAGGGTAAAGTAGAACTGAAGCTACCTATTGCCCAGCTAAAGCTTGTTGCCATTACCTCCATCACAACTACCATTATTACTCCTTTAACATACCCAGACACAGACAATACTATTCATTCTGATGAAACCCAATGGCCAAGACCTTTATATTTTAGTGATTTATTTAAATATTGTTTGAAAATTTATTTTAAGGTTCCAAATATCCCATATAAGTGAATGATTGAGTGAAAAATAGACTGGTCAGTGGCGATAAAAGTATATGATATCACTATAAATGAGCCTCAAGAACCCAAAATTGAGATTAGTGGGTTCTATGAGGGGTTTTTTAGTATGTTGGGGGAAAGGGGATCTTATTGTTACTTGGTTACCCAATTAGTAAATAATTAAATTCATACTCAGAAAATGTGTTTTGCCACCAGAAATTTTATCTGTATTGAGATAATCCCCCAATGGCACTTGTTGCTAGCAGAGACAGGCCCCGCACTGCAGCCTGGAGGTAGGCAGTGGTGCAAGTAGATTTTATCTCTTACTGCTATGGTGACTCATGGGAGGGACACAAAGGGGGGCACCAGCTAAAGGGGAACATGACCCCCCCCACGTGCCTCCGCTCCACCCCAACCCCACCCCACTCCTCCAGCTTGGCTGTACAGACCCCAGGCAGGAGTTGCAGCTGTGTGGAAGGTTGGAGGCGGGGGTGGGGGTACAGCTGCGCCAGAGGTGCTGCTGGCAGGGGGCTGCCTGGCGGCCTCACGTTCTGCTCCTTTTGCCGCTGCAGTGCCCTGAAGAGCCCTGTGGTATTCAGCGGATTTCGAATGTGTCTTTCCAGTACCAACAATAATTGTCTTAATGGTACAGCGTACCTGACCATACTGGCTTACTTTCACCACTGGAGGTAGGTGCCAAACTCTGTGAGGGAGTGGGGTTTAGAAAACACACATCTGCTATTGGCTATCTTAGATGGCTCTCCACCTACTAGCGTGCTGGCTTTTGTGACTCCCAATCTCAGGGACCTCTCTCTCCCCATGCGTTGTATTGAGATCCAAGGGCCCAGAGATCCTCAAAGGTATTTAGGTACCTAACTTGTATTGATTTCACTGAGGACTACATGCCTAAATACCTTTGGGGATCTGGGCTGAGGTGTCTAACTCAAGCTTTGTAGATTCCAGTAATTTTTCTAGGTGTCTAAGAGTTAGGGTCTGAGACACTTGGTGTTGTAATATCTAAGTCCTTTTGTGGATCTGGGCCTTCCTCACTACCTTGGAAAGGCATCAGACCTTGGGGACCAGTTCCCCACCTTTAAATACACAAAACGTCTTTTGAAGTCAGCCCCGAGGGAGAGAACTGTCAACAGTTGACAGTAGGTCTAAAAGGTAAGTTGCAAACTCTTCCTTTTTCTCCATTACTCCACATCTGTTCACAGAGTAGATTAGTACAACCTCCCTCTCTTTCCTCCCCCTTTTTTTGGTGATTTACCTTCCCCCATCTCATTTAATCTGGGAGCCTCACTTAGGATGTGATCTAAATGCCATTGATATCAATAGAAGGATCCCATTGACTTTTCTGAGAGTTGGATTAGGCTTGAAGCAATCCCAGTTGCTACAAATTGCTTGCAGAGGTTGTTTTCCACAACAGCTTCATGTAGGGTCTTACTCTACTGAAGTCTCTTTCTTCTGCCTAAGCTTTCTTTTTGTTCTGAGTCTTTTCTCACTTTTCCTTGCAAATGGAGGAAGTCACATGTCCCACCTTGGCAAGCTTTAACCTCCACCTCTCTCAAGTCCTCTCACCCAGTACACAATTGATTTCCTCTCTTTCTCTCCCTCAAAGGAGCTCAGCACCTCCAGTGGCTCTGCAATAGTAGCTAATGCCCAGCTAAGGCAATAGCATGAGCCCCATGCAAAACCCTAGCATGTGGTATCAGCAGGGCTGGTGCAAGGAAGTTTCGTGCCCTAGGTGAAACTTCCTTGCACCAGACCTGCGCCACCCCTCTGCAATGCTGCCCACCCCCCCCCCTTCCGGGCTGCGGGAGCTGAGCGTGGAGCTGGAGGCAGTAGGGCAGCTAGCTGTGGCTGCCACCCGGCTCCCCGCTCAGCCGCTGAGCGTGGGGGCAGGGCGGTGCCTCGCCGCAGCTGCCTCCCCCAAATCCTGGTGCCCATGGCGACCGCCTAGGGTCGCCTAGTTATAGCGCCGGCCCTGGGAATAGTTTTCCCCCAGAGATTAATAGGTTTGGGGTGGTTAGACTTTTCAGAAGAATTCCGTATTTTTCCTGGGTAGTAACTGACTGACGTATTCCACCAAATAGGGTGACAACGAGAAACTTTGATAAACCTAATACAAAATGGCCTATTCATTATTCACATGTAATATTGTTTGTGGTGTACGCCCAAGAATGAATTTAGCCTGGACGCACACAGAGGTAATGGAATCAGGCAGTGGGGCCACAACCTGACAAAAGTGCATGTGAGCACAGACTTAATATTGGGGGTAGTGCTAGTAAATGTATTGTGGGTAGGTGCTGGATACATACAAACCTGATTTGATTTTGGTGGGGGGAGAGGGTATGTGAATGCACATAAACCTGATGGATGGGGTATGGGCAGGCTAATTACTAACTAACAATTGGTGTGTGTTAAGGGGTGCATGCAATCTTGCTTACTGCGGGAAAGGGCATCAATCTAGCCTCTTCCAGAACAACCATCTACTGCACCAAACATCCAAATTGACAAGTTTTTTCGGGGGAAAGTAACCTGGTAAAAAGTAGAATAGTAAAAGGTGGCACAGTTCAGGTGTGGTGTGTAGTCTGTTTGGATGGAAAGGCTAATTATCACTCTTGGGGGGCAGAGGGGGGGCACCTGAAATGTCTCTCCCACTTGGGCGGGAAAAATTGAAGTGACTCTAAAGGGGGGTGTCAGAGCCTGGGCAGGAAATGCTGAGGTGACTCTGAAGGGGGACGGGGTCAGAGGCTGGGCAGGAAAACCTGAGGTGACTCTGAAGGAGGCGGGGGTCAGAGCCTGGGCGGGAATGGCTGAGGTGACTCTGAACAGCGGTGGGGTCGAAGCCTGGGTGGGAATGGCTGAGGTGACTCTGAACGGAGGTGGGGTCGGAGCCTGGGTGGGAATGGCTGAGGTGACTCTGAAGGGGTTTGTGTGTCAGAGATTGGGCGGGAAACGCTGAGGTGACTCTGAAGGGGGGCAGGGGTCAGAGCCTGGGTGGGAAACGCTGAGGAGACTCTGTAGGGGGTGGGGTTCGGAGCCTGGGCGGGAAAGGCTGTGGTGACTCTGAAGCGGGGAGATCAGAGTCTGGGTAACACCAGAGGAGGAGCCCGGCCTCTGGGTGGGAAAGTCTGAGATGGCAGAGGAGGAGGAGTCCAGCACTTGGGCGGGAAAAGTTGATGTGACTCTAAAGGGGGGTGTCAGAGACAGGGAAGGAAATGCTAAGGTGCCTGTGAAGGGGTAGTGGTGTCACAGCCTGGGCGGGAAACGCTGAGGTGACTGAAGAGGGGTGGGGGTCAGAGCCTGGGCGGGAAACGCTGAGGAGACTCTGAAAGGGGGTGGGGTTCGGAGCCTGGGCGGGAAAGGCTGTGGTGACTCTGAAGCGGGGAGATCAGAGCCTGGGTAACGCCAGAGGAGGAGCCCGGCCTCTGGGTGGGAAAGTCTGAGATGGCAGAAGAGGAGGAGTCTGGCACTTGGGCGGGAAAAGTTGACGTGACTCTAAAGTGGGGTGTCAGAGACGGGGCAGGAAATGCTAAGGTGCCTGTGAAGGGGTAGTGGTGTCAGAGCCTGGGCGGGAAACGCTGAGGTGACTCTGAAGGAGGCGGGGGTCGGAGCCTGGGCGGGGAAAAGGCTGTGATGACTCTGAAGCGGGGAGGTCAGAGCCTGGGTAAAGCCAGAGGAGGAGCCCGTCCTCTGGACGGGAAAGTCTGAGGTGGCAGAGGGGGAGGAGTCTGGCATTTGGGCGGGAAAGGCTGAGGAGACTCTGAAAGGGGGTGGGGTCAGAGCCTGGGCGGGAAACGCTGAGGAGACTCTGAAAGGGGGTGGGGTCGGAGCCTGGGCAGGAAAACCTGAGGTGACTCTGAAGGAGACAGGGGTCGGAGCCTGGGCGGGAAAGGCTGTGGTGACTCTGAAGCGGGGAGATCAGAGCCTCGGTAATGCCAGAGGAGGAGCCCGGCCTCTGGGTGGGAAAGTCTGAGATGGCAGAAGAGGAGGAGTCCGGCACTTGGGTGGAAAAAGTTGATGTGACTCTAAAGGGGGGTGTCAGAGATGGGGCAGGAAATGCTAAGGTGTCTGTGAAGGGGTAGTGGTGTCACAGCCTGGGCGGGAAATGCTGAGGTGACTCTGAAGAGGGGTGGGGGTCAGAGCCTGGGCGGGAAAGGCTGAGGTGACTGAAGGAGGCGGGGGTCGGAGCCTGGGTGGGAAAGGCTGAGGTTACTCTGAAGGAGGCGGAGGTCGGAGCCTGGGCGGGAAAAAGGCTGTGATGACTCTGAAGCGGGGAGATCAGAGCCTGGGTAACGCCAGAGGAGGAGCCGGTCCTCTGGGTGGGAAAGTCTGAGATGGCAGAAGAGGAGGAGTCTGGCACTTGGGTGGGAAAATTTGACGTGACTCTAAAGTGGGGTGTCAGAGACGGGGCAGGAAATGCTAAGGTGCCTGTGAAGGGGTAGTGGTGTCAGAGCCTGGGTGGGAAACGCTGAGGTGACTCTGAAGGGGGGCGGGGGTCAGAGCCTGGGTGGGAAACGCTGAGGAGACTCTGAAAGGGGGTGGGGTTCGGAGCCTGGGCGGGAAAGGCTGTGGTGACTCTGAAGCGGGGAGATCAGAGCCTGGGTAACACCAGAGGAGGAGCCCGGCCTCTGGGTGGGAAAGTCTGAGATGGCAGAGGAGGAGGAGTCCGGCACTTGGGTGGGAAAAGTTGATGTGACTCTAAAGGGGGGTGTCAGAGACAGGGAAGGAAATGCTAAGGTGCCTGTGAAGGGGTAGTGGTGTCAGAGCCTGGGTGGGAAACGCTGAGGTGACTCTGAAGAGGGGTGGGGGTCAGAGCCTGGGCGGGAAACGCTGAGGTGACTCTGAAAGTGGGTGGGGTCAGAGCCTGGGCGGGAAACGCTGAGGAGACAATGAAAGGGGGTGGGGTCAGAGCCTGGGCGGGAAACGCTGAGGAGACTCTGAAAGGGGGTGGGGTTCGGAGCCTGGGCGGGAAAGGCTGTGGTGACTCTGAAGCGGGGAGATCAGATCCTGGGTAACGCCAGAGGAGGAGCCCGGCCTCTGGGTGGGAAAGTCTGAGATGGCAGAAGAGGAGGAGTCTGGCACTTGGGTGGGAAAATTTGACGTGACTCTAAAGTGGGGTGTCAGAGACGGGGCAGGAAATGCTAAGGTGTCTGTGAAGGGGTAATGGTGTCAGAGCCTGGGCGGGAAACGCTGAGGTGACGCTGAAGAGGGGTGGGGGTCAGAGCCTGGGTGGGAAATGCTGAGGTGACTCTGAAGGGGGGTGGGGGTCAGAGGCTGGGCGGGAAACGCTGAGGTGACTCTGAAACGGTGGGGGGGGGGCAGATCGGAGCCTGGGCAGGAAAAGCTGAGGTGACTCTGAAGGAGGCGGGGGTCGGAGCCTGGGTGGGAAAGGCTGAGGTGACTCTGAAGGAGGCGGTGGTCAGAGCCTGGGCAGGAATGGCTGAGATGACTCTGAAGGAGGCGGGGGTCGGAGCCTGGGCGGGAAAAAGGCTGTGATGACTCTGAAGCGGGGAGGTCAGAGCCTAGGTAAAGCCAGAGGAGGAGCCCGTCCTCTGGACGGGAAAGTCTGAGGTGGCAGAGGGGGAGGAGTCTGGCACTTGGGCGGGAAAGGCTGAGGAGACTCTGAAAGGGGGTGGGGTCGGAGCCTGGGCAGGAAAACCTGAGGTGACTCTGAAGGAGACAGGGGTCGGAGCCTGGGCGGGAAAGGCTGTGGTGACTCTGAAGAGGGGAGATCAGAGCCTGGGTAATACCAGAGGAGGAGCCCGGCCTCTGGGTGGGAAAGTCTGAGATGGCAGAAGAGGAGGAGTCCGGCACTTGGGCGGGAAAAGTTGACGTGACTCTAAAGGGGGGTGTCAGAGATGGGGCAGGAAATGCTAAGGTGCCTGTGAAGCGGTAGTGCTGTCACAGCCTGGGCGGGAAATGCTGAGGTGACTCTGAAGAGGGGTGGGGGTCAGAGCCTGGGCGGGAAAGGCTGAGGTGACTCTGAAGGAGGCGGGGGTCGGAGCCTGGGTGGAAAGGCTGAGGTGACTCTGGAGGAGGCGGGGGTCAGAGCCTGGGCAGGAATGTCTGAGGTGACTCTGAAGGAGGCGGGGGTCGGAGCCTGGGCGGGAAAAAGGCTGTGATGACTCTGAAGCGGGGAGATCAGAGCCTGGTTAAAGCCAGAGGAGGAGCCCGGCCTCTGGGCGGGAAAGTCTGAGGTGGCAGAGCGGGAGGAGTCTGGCATTTGGGCGGGAAAGGCTGAGGAGACTCTGAAAGGGGGTGGGATCAGAGCCTGGGCGGGAAACGCTGAGGAGACTCTGAAAGGGGGTGGGGTCGGAGCCTGGGCAGGAAAACCTGAGGTGACTCTGAAGGAGACAGGGGTCGGAGCCTGGGCGGGAAAGGCTGTGGTGACTCTGAAGAGGGGAGATCAGAGCCTGGGTAATGCCAGAGGAGGAGCCCGGCCTCTGGGTGGGAAAGTCTGAGATGGCAGAAGAGGAGGAGTCCGGCACTTGGGCAGGAAAAGCTGAGGTGACTCTGAAGGGGTGGGTAAGAGCCTGGGTGGGAATAGCTGAGGTGATGCAGGAAGAGGAGCTCAGCACAAAAGATTTGGTACTTTTCTCACTCAGGAGGGGAAAATCCTCATCTGAGGTATGTGGAGTTGTTGTAAGGGTGTCTGACTAACACACAACTCTTTGCTCCCTCTGTCTGTTTCAGGCAGCTTCAAGCATAAGTGGACAAGAAAAAAGGTTCAGGAATGTCAAGCCAAGGGGAAGAAAGAAGACAAGTCACTGAAGATGGAGGCAAAGGAAAGGGGCTCTGGACACAGTAACCTGCTTGTAATCTGGCCTCCAGTCATCTAATTACACTGTATGGGGATCTTGAGCCTTTTAATCCCTAGAACAGCGTGACCGCCCTGTAAGCAGGGTCCAGGACTTATGCCTTTACTTTTTCTTTTTCGAGGGGAGGAAGAGTGGTCTAGTTTAACACTGTTGGTCAAGTGACCTATTGCAAAGCATTCTCTTTCTGTTCTGAGAAGTCCCCCTTTGTTTTGTATGTATGTGTATGAGAGAGTATGTGATACAACTGGGTGTGAACATATCTATTTATTTATTTATTTACTTATTTTGAGTTCTTTAAGTTAAATCACTGCAGTGCTTTTTATATACTCTCCTCAGAATTGGAAAAAGAGCTGAAAGTGTACTAATATATTTATCCTCCACCTCCCCACAAAAGAGAAGAGTAAGAGCTCAGATATCATCTATTAGTGCATAGGAAAGTATCTCTCCACTTTTGCTTTCTTTATGCTGAGTTACTTTAAGTGGGCTGATTGCAATGATTGGCCTATAATAAGGGTGATTTAGGTCAAAGGAAGTAGAGCATCTTCTAATACTTGGGCAATGTGACCACCGTGTAACTAGAGACTTTTAATACCTTGAGGAGCGTGACCGCCCTGTAAGCCGGGTCCCCGTCTGTGCTATTGTGTCCTTTTAACACTATGCTCCGTTAGCTGGCTAGTGTGAGTGACTGCCCTGTAATCAGGGTGCAAGTCTTTGGAGGGGCATTGAGCTCTTTGTTAAACTGAGCAATGTGACCGCCCTGTAACTAGGGTCCGTGTCTCTGCCCACTTGCTCATTTGGCATTACGCCGTGCTCTGCCCCACTAGTCAGCGTGACAACCCTGTAATTAGGGTACATGTCACAAGTCTCTCTAGAATGGGACATCTCGAGATCTTTGGGACTTTGACAGCTTGACCTTCCTGTAATTCAAGTTATGGTCTCCCCTAACTGGCTAATGCCAGCGACCACCCTGTAATCAGGGTACAGGTTGCATCTCACTTTTGAAATCTGGGAGATTAGCGTCATTTCAGTAACATGGGCATTTTGACCTCCCTGTAACCAGGGTTTGCGTCTCTGAGGCCCTTTAGGTCTCCGTTAGCTGGCTAGTGAGTGTGACTGCCCTGTAATCAGGGTGCAAGTCACCTCCCCCGTCTTTGGAGGGGCATTGAGCTCTTTGTTAAACTGAGCAATGTGACCGCCCTGTAACTAGGGTCCGTGTCTCTGCCCACTTGCTCATTTGGCATTACGCCGTGCTCTGCCCCACTAGTCAGCGTGACAACCCTGTAATTAGGGTACATGTCACAAGTCTCTCTAGAATGGGACATCTCGAGATCTTTGGGACTTTGACAGCTTGACCTTCCTGTAATTCAGGTTATGGTCTCCGCTAACTGGCTAATGCCAGCGACCTCCCTGTAATCAGGGTACAGGTTGCATCTCACTTTTGAAATGTGGGGGTTTAACCTCATTTCAGTAACATGGGCAGCTTGACCTCCCAGTAACTAGGGTTTGCGTCTCCGAGGCCGTTAGGGTCTCTTGGCCTTGTGCTGTCTTCACAGCCTGCTGCGAGCAACTGCCCTGTAATCAGGGATCACGTCTTTGTGCTCTAGTCTCTTGGCACTAGGCCAAGTCCAGGCAGCTGCCCTGAATGAGCACCCTGTAAACAGGGTACAGGTCTCATCAGCTACTATTTATGGTGCCCCCATGGGACTGTGTCCAGAGCTCTGGCCCTTCGATCAACGGTTCCAACTTGCCTGGAATTCTGCAGCCAAGCCTCCTGCTTTCTACTCACTTCCCATACTCTTGGAGACCTGCCATGCTGTTGGTGGTAAGTTCCGAAAGGGAGTGTCCTGAAGCGATTTTGGCCGAAATCCGGGCAGTATACCTTGTGACATTGATTTAGGAATACTTGTCAATTAATGCCTTACTGCCCTTAATCATTTAATTCCTCTTGATTTTGTATGGAGACTGCCTAGTGTAGTAATTGTCCAGGGGAAATCTGGAGATTGTGGCATTAGGGGAGGATGGGTTCAGTATTTTTCTCACCCAGTGCAGCTTAGGAGTAAGGGGATATCCTTGTGATCATTTCTGAGGACCACATAGAACTTTCTTAGACCTAAATATCCAGGGTGTCTGCAGATTCGGAAAAGAACACTTTATCAGTAGTTTCCACGGAGTTTGAATTGGGGACGTGGAGTTGTCGAAAGGGGTTCTCACTTACACACGCCTTGTGCTCCCTCTCTCTGTTTCAGGCATCTTGAAGCACAAGAAAGAAGTGTCAGGAATGCCACACAGAGAGGAGAAAAGAAGATGGAGGAAAAGAAAGGACTCTGGGCACAGTAACTTCCCTGTAATTAGACCTCATATCATGTAATTGGACTGTATGGGAATCTCGAGCCTTTTAATACATTGAGGAGCGTGACCGCCCCATAAGCCGGGTCCTGGTCTGTGCCATTGTGTCTTTTTGACACTTTATGCTCCGTTAGCTGGCTAGTGTGAGTGACTGCCCTGTAATCAGGGTGCAAGTCACCTGCCCCGTCTTTGGAGGGGCATTGAGCTCTTTGTTAAACTGAGCAATGTGACCGCCCTATAACTAGGGTCCGTGTCTCTGCCCACTTGCTCCTTTGGCATTACGCCGTGCTCTGCCCCACTAGTCAGCGTGACAACCCTGTAATTAGGGTACATGTCACAAGTCTCTCTAGAATGGGACATCTCGAGATCTTTGGGACTTTGACAGCTTGACCTTCCTGTAATTCAGGTTATGGTCTCCGCTAACTGGCTAATGCCAGCGACCACCCTGTAATCAGGGTACAGGTTGCATCTCGCTTTTGAAATCTGGGAGATTAGCGTCATTTCAGTAACATGGGCATTTTGACCTCCCTGTAACCAGGGTTTGCGTCTCTGAGGCCCTTTAGGTCTCCGTTAGCTGGCTAGTGAGTGTGACTGCCCTGTAACCAGGGTGCAAGTCACCTCCCCCGTCTTTGGAGGGGCATTGAGCTCTTTGTTAAACAGAGCAATGTGACCGCTCTGTAACTAGGGTCCGTGTCTCTGCCCGCTTGCTCATTTGGCATTACGCCGTGCTCTGCCCCACTAGTCAGCGTGACAACCCTGTAATTAGGGTACATGTCACAAGTCTCTCTAGAATGGGACATCTCGAGATCTTTGGGACTTTGACAGCTTGACCTTCCTGTAATTCAGGTTATGGTCTCCGCTAACTGGCTAATGCCATTGACCACCCTGTAATCAGGGTACAGGTTGCATCTCGCTTTTGAAATGTGGGGGTTTAACCTCATTTCAGTAACATGGGCATTTTGACCTCCCAGTAACTAGGGTTTGCGTCTCGGAGGCCGTTAGGGTCTCTTGGCCTTGTGCTGTCTTCACAGCCTGGTGCGAGCAACTGCCCTGTAATCAGGGATCACGTCTTTGTGCTCTAGTCTCTTGGCACTAGGCCAAGTGCAGGCAGCTGCCCTGAATGAGCACCCTGTAAACAGGGTACAGGTCTCATCAGCTACTATTTATGGTGCCCCCATGGGACTGTGTCCAGAGCTCTGGCCCTTCGATCAACGGTTCCAACTTGCCTGGAATTCTGCAGCCAAGCCTCCTGCTTTCTACTCACTTCCCATACTCTTGGAGACCTGCCATGCTGTTGGTGGTAAGTTCCGAAAGGGAGTGTCCTGAAGCGATTTTGGCCGAAATCCGGGCAGTATACCTTGTGACATTGATTTAGGAATACTTGTCAATTAATGCCTTACTGCCCTTAATCATTTAATTCCTCTTGATTTTGTATGGAGACTGCCTAGTGTAGTAATTGTCCAGGGGAAATCTGGAGATTGTGGCATTAGGGGAGGATGGGTTCAGTATTTTTCTCACCCAGTGCAGCTTAGGAGTAAGGGGATATCCTTGTGATCATTTCTGAGGACCACATAGAACTTTCTTAGACCTAAATATCCAGGGTGTCTGCAGATTCGGAAAAGAACACTTTATCAGTAGTCTCCACGGAGTTTGAATTGGGGACGTGGAGTTGTCGAAAGGGGTTCTCACTTACACACGCCTTGTGCTCCCTCTCTCTGTTTCAGGCATCTTGAAGCACAAGAAAGAAGTGTCAGGAATGCCACACAGAGAGAGGAGAAAAGAAGATGGAGGAAAAGAAAGGACTCTGGGCACAGTAACTTCCCTGTAATTAGACCTCATATCATGTAATTGGACTGTATGGGAATCTCGAGCCTTTTAATACATTGAGGAGCGTGACCGCCCTGTAAGCCGGGTCCTGGTCTGTGCCATTGTGTCCTTTTGACACTTTATGCTCCGTTAGCTGGCTAGTGTGAGTGACTGCCCTGTAATCAGGGTGCAAGTCACCTCCCCCGTCTTTGGAGGGGCATTGAGCTCTTTGTTAAACTGAGCAATGTGACCGCTCTGTAACTAGGGTCCGTGTCTCTGCCCACTTGCTCCTTTGGCATTACGCCGTGCTCTGCCCCACTAGTCAGCGTGACAACCCTGTAATTAGGGTACATGTCACAAGTCTCTCTAGAATGGGACATCTCGAGATCTTTGGGACTTTGACAGCTTGACCTTCCTGTAATTCAGGTTATGGTCTCCGCTAACTGGCTAATGCCAGCGACCACCCTGTAATCAGGGTACAGGTTGCATCTCGCTTTTGAAATCTGGGAGATTAGCGTCATTTCAGTAACATGGGCATTTTGACCTCCCTGTAACCAGGGTTTGCGTCTCTGAGGCCCTTTAGGTCTCCGTTAGCTGGCTAGTGAGTGTGACTGCCCTGTAATCAGGGTGCAAGTCACCTCCCCCGTCTTTGGAGGGGCATTGAGCTCTTTGTTAAACAGAGCAATGTGACCGCTCTGTAACTAGGGTCCGTGTCTCTGCCCGCTTGCTCATTTGGCATTACGCCGTGCTCTGCCCCACTAGTCAGCGTGACAACCCTGTAATTAGGGTACATGTCACAAGTCTCTCTAGAATGGGACATCTCGAGATCTTTGGGACTTTGACAGCTTGACCTTCCTGTAATTCAGGTTATGGTCTCCGCTAACTGGCTAATGCCATTGACCACCCTGTAATCAGGGTACAGGTTGCATCTCGCTTTTGAAATGTGGGGGTTTAACCTCATTTCAGTAACATGGGCATTTTGACCTCCCAGTAACTAGGGTTTGCGTCTCGGAGGCCGTTAGGGTCTCTTGGCCTTGTGCTGTCTTCACAGCCTGCTGCGGGCGACTGCCCTGTAATCAGGGATCAGGTCTTTGTGCTCTAGTCTCTTGGCACTAGGCCAAGTGCAGGCAGCTGCCCTGAATGAGCACCCTGTAAACAGGGTACAGGTCTCATCAGCTACTATTTATGGTGCCCCCATGGGACTGTGTCCAGAGCTCTGGCCCTTCGATCAACGGTTCCAACTTGCCTGGAATTCTGCAGCCAAGCCTCCTGCTTTCTACTCACTTCCCATACTCTTGGAGACCTGCCATGCTGTTGGTGGTAAATTCCGAAAGGGAGTGTCCTGAAGCGATTTTGGCCGAAATCCGGGCAGTATACCTTGTGACATTGATTTAGGAATACTTGTCAATTAATGCCTTACTGCCCTTAATCATTTAATTCCTCTTGATTTTGTATGGAGACTGCCTAGTGTAGTAATTGTCCAGGGGAAATCTGGAGATTGTGGCATTAGGGGAGGATGGGTTCAGTATTTTTCTCACCCAGTGCAGCTTAGGAGTAAGGGGATATCCTTGTGATCATTTCTGAGGACCACATAGAACTTTCTTAGACCTAAATATCCAGGGTGTCTGCAGATTCGGAAAAGAACACTTTATCAGTAGTTTCCACGGAGTTTGAATTGGGGACGTGGAGTTGTCGAAAGGGGTTCTCACTTACACACGCCTTGTGCTCCCTCTCTCTGTTTCAGGCATCTCGAAGCACAAGAAAGAAGTGTCAGGAATGCCACACAGAGAGGAGAAAAGAAGATGGAGGAAAAGAAAGGACTCTGGGCACAGTAACTTCCCTGTAATTAGACCTCATATCATGTAATTGGACTGTATGGGAATCTCGAGACTTTTAATACATTGAGGAGCGTGACCGCCCCATAAGCCGGGTCCTGGTCTGTGCCATTGTGTCCTTTTGACACTTTATGCTCCGTTAGCTGGCTAGTGTGAGTGACTGCCCTGTAATCAGGGTGCAAGTCACCTGCCCCGTCTTTGGAGGGGCATTGAGCTCTTTGTTA
This sequence comes from Chelydra serpentina, assembly GCA_037349315.1. Lineage (NCBI taxonomy): Eukaryota > Metazoa > Chordata > Testudines > Chelydridae > Chelydra > Chelydra serpentina. The sequence continues at coordinate 41,110,447 of JBAIAC010000042.1, forward strand.
AACTGAGCAATGTGACCGCCCTGTAACTAGGGTCCGTGTCTCTGCCCACTTGCTCCTTTGGCATTACGCCGTGCTCTGCCCCACTAGTCAGCGTGACAACCCTGTAATTAGGGTACATGTCACAAGTCTCTCTAGAATGGGACATCTCGAGATCTTTGGGACTTTGACAGCTTGACCTTCCTGTAATTCAGGTTATGGTCTCCGCTAACTGGCTAATGCCAGCGACCACCCTGTAATCAGGGTACAGGTTGCATCTCGCTTTTGAAATGTGGGGATTTAACCTCTTTTCAGTAACATGGGCAGCTTGACCTCCCAGTAACTAGGGTTTGCGTCTCCGAGGCCGTTAGGGTCTCTTGGCCTTGTGCTGTCTTCACAGCCTGCTGCGAGCAACTGCCCTGTAATCAGGGATCACGTCTTTGTGCTCTAGTCTCTTGGCACTAGGCCAAGTGCAGGCAGCTGCCCTGAATGAGCACCCTGTAAACAGGGTACAGGTCTCATCAGCTACTATTTATGGTGCCCCCATGGGACTGTGTCCAGAGCTCTGGCCCTTCGATCAACGGTTCCAACTTGCCTGGAATTCTGCAGCCAAGCCTCCTGCTTTCTACTCACTTCCCATACTCTTGGAGACCTGCCATGCTGTTGGTGGTAAGTTCCGAAAGGGAGTGTCCTGAAGCGATTTTGGCCGAAATCCGGGCAGTATACCTTGTGACATTGATTTAGGAATACTTGTCAATTAATGCCTTACTGCCCTTAATCATTTAATTCCTCTTGATTTTGTATGGAGACTGCCTAGTGTAGTAATTGTCCAGGGGAAATCTGGAGATTGTGGCATTAGGGGAGGATGGGTTCAGTATTTTTCTCACCCAGTGCAGCTTAGGAGTAAGGGGATATCCTTGTGATCATTTCTGAGGACCACATAGAACTTTCTTAGACCTAAATATCCAGGGTGTCTGCAGATTCGGAAAAGAACACTTTATCAGTAGTTTCCACGGAGTTTGAATTGGGGACGTGGAGTTGTCGAAAGGGGTTCTCACTTACACACGCCTTGTGCTCCCTCTCTCTGTTTCAGGCATCTTGAAGCACAAGAAAGAAGTGTCAGGAATGCCACACAGAGAGAGGAGAAAAGAAGATGGAGGAAAAGAAAGGACTCTGGGCACAGTAACTTCCCTGTAATTAGACCTCATATCATGTAATTGGACTGTATGGGAATCTCGAGCCTTTTAATACATTGAGGAGCGTGACCGCCCCATAAGCCGGGTCCTGGTCTGTGCCATTGTGTCCTTTTGACACTTTATGCTCCGTTAGCTGGCTAGTGTGAGTGACTGCCCTGTAATCAGGGTGCAAGTCACCTCCCCCGTCTTTGGAGGGGCATTGAGCTCTTTGTTAAACTGAGCAATGTGACCGCCCTGTAACTAGGGTCCGTGTCTCTGCCCGCTTGCTCATTTGGCATTACGCCGTGCTCTGCCCCACTAGTCAGCGTGACAACCCTGTAATTAGGGTACATGTCACAAGTCTCTCTAGAATGGGACATCTCGAGATCTTTGGGACTTTGACAGCTTGACCTTCCTGTAATTCAGGTTATGGTCTCCGCAATCTGGCTAATGCCATTGACCACCCTGTAATCAGGGTACAGGTTGCATCTCGCTTTTGAAATGTGGGGGTTTAACCTCATTTCAGTAACATGGGCAGCTTGACCTCCCAGTAACTAGGGTTTGCGTCTCGGAGGCCGTTAGGGTCTCTTGGCCTTGTGCTGTCTTCACAGCCTGCTGCGAGCGACTGCCCTGTAATCAGGGATCAGGTCTTTGTGCTCTAGTCTCTTGGCACTAGGCCAAGTGCAGGCAGCTGCCCTGAATGAGCACCCTGTAAACAGGGTACAGGTCTCAACAGCTACTATTTATGGTGCCCCCATGGGACTGTGTCCAGAGCTCTGGCCCTTCGATCAACGGTTCCAACTTGCCTGGAATTCTGCAGCCAAGCCTCCTGCTTTCTACTCACTTCCCATACTCTTGGAGACCTGCCATGCTGTTGGTGGTAAGTTCCGAAAGGGAGTGTCCTGAAGCGATTTTGGCCGAAATCCGGGCAGTATACCTTGTGACATTGATTTAGGAATACTTGTCAATTAATGCCTTACTGCCCTTAATCATTTAATTCCTCTTGATTTTGTATGGAGACTGCCTAGTGTAGTAATTGTCCAGGGGAAATCTGGAGATTGTGGCATTAGGGGAGGATGGGTTCAGTATTTTTCTCACCCAGTGCAGCTTAGGAGTAAGGGGATATCCTTGTGATCATTTCTGAGGACCACATAGAACTTTCTTAGACCTAAATATCCAGGGTGTCTGCAGATTCGGAAAAGAACACTTTATCAGTAGTTTCCACGGAGTTTGAATTGGGGACGTGGAGTTGTGGAAAGGGATTCTCACTTACACACGCCTTGTGCTCCCTCTCTCTGTTTCAGGCATCTCGAAGCACAAGAAAGAAGTGTCAGGAATGCCACACAGAGAGGAGAAAAGAAGATGGAGGAAAAGAAAGGACTCTGGGCACAGTAACTTCCCTGTAATTAGACCTCATATCATGTAATTGGACTGTATGGGAATCTCGAGCCTTTTAATACATTGAGGAGCGTGACAGCCCCGTAAGCCGGGTCCTGGTCTGTGCCATTGTGTCCTTTTGACACTTTATGCTCCGTTAGCTGGCTAGTGTGAGTGACTGCCCTGTAATCAGGGTGCAAGTCACCTCCCCCGTCTTTGGAGGGGCATTGAGCTCTTTGTTAAACTGAGCAATGTGACCGCCCTGTAACTAGGGTCCGTGTCTCTGCCCACTTGCTCCTTTGGCATTACGCCGTGCTCTGCCCCACTAGTCAGCGTGACAACCCTGTAATTAGGGTACATGTCACAAGTCTCTCTAGAATGGGACATCTCGAGATCTTTGGGACTTTGACAGCTTGACCTTCCTGTAATTCAGGTTATGGTCTCCGCAATCTGGCTAATGCCAGCGACCACCCTGTAATCAGGGTACAGGTTGCATCTCACTTTTGAAATCTGGGAGATTAGCGTCATTTCAGTAACATGGGCATTTTGACCTCCCTGTAACCAGGGTTTGCGTCTCTGAGGCCCATTAGGTCTCCGTTAGCTGGCTAGTGAGTGTGACTGCCCTGTAATCAGGGTGCAAGTCACCTCCCCCGTCTTTGGAGGGGCATTGAGCTCTTTGTTAAACAGAGCAATGTGACCGCCCTGTAACTAGGGTCCGTGTCTCTGCCCTCTTGCTCATTTGGCATTACGCCGTGCTCTGCCCCACTAGTCAGCGTGACAACCCTGTAATTAGGGTACATGTCACAAGTCTCTCTAGAATGGGACATCTCGAGATCTTTGGGACTTTGACAGCTTGACCTTCCTGTAATTCAGGTTATGGTCTCCGCTAACTGGCTAATGCCAGCGACCACCCTGTAATCAGGGTACAGGTTGCATCTCGCTTTTGAAATGTGCGGGTTTAACCTCATTTCAGTAACATGGGCAGCTTGACCTCCCAGTAACTAGGGTTTGCGTCTCGGAGGCCGTTAGGGTCTCTTGGCCTTGTGCTGTCTTCACAGCCTGCTGCGAGCGACTGCCCTGTAATCAGGGATCAGGTCTTTGTGCTCTAGTCTCTTGGCACTAGGCCAAGTGCAGGCAGCTGCCCTGAATGAGCACCCTGTAAACAGGGTACAGGTCTCATCAGCTACTATTTATGGTGCCCCCATGGGACTGTTTCCAGAGCTCTGGCCCTTCGATCAACGGTTCGAATTTGCCTGGAATTCTGCAGCCAAGCCTCCTGCTTCCTACTCACTTCCCATACTCTTGGAGACCTGCCATGCTGTTGGTGGTAAGTTCCGAAAGGGAGTGTCGTGAAGCGATTTTGGCCGAAATCCGGGCAGTATACCTTGTGACATTGATTTAGGAATACTTGTCAATTAATGCCTTACTGCCCTTAATCATTTAATTCCTCTTTATTTTGTATGGGGACTGCCTAGTGTAGTAATTGTCCAGGGGAAATCTGGAGATTGTGGCTTTAGGGGAGGATGGGTTCAGTATTTTTCTCACCCAGTGCAGCTTAGGAGTAAGGGGATATCCTTGTGATCATTTCTGACGACCACATATCCAGGGTGTCTGCAGATTCGGAAAAGAACACTTTATCAGTAGTTTCCACGGAGTTTGAATTGGGGACGTGGAGTTGTCGAAAGGGGTTCCCACTTACACACGCCTTGTGCTCCCTCTCTCTGTTTCAGGCATCTTGAAGCACAAGAAAGAAGTGTCAGGAATTCCACACAGAGAGGAGAAAAGAAGATGGAGGAAAAGAAAGGACTCTGGGCACAGTAACTTCCCTGTAATTAGACCTCATATCATGTAATTGGACTGTATGGGAATCTCGAGCCTTTTAATACATTGAGGAGCGTGACCGCCCTGTAAGCCGGGTCCTGGTCTGTGCCATTGTGTCCTTTTGACACTTTATGCTCCGTTAGCTGGCTAGTGTGAGTGACTGCCCTGTAATCAGGGTGCAAGTCACCTCCCCGTGTGTTTGGATGGGCATTTAGCTCCTTGTTAAACTGAGCAATGTGACCGCCCTGTAACCAGGGTTCTATAGAATCATAACTTTCTATTATTTATAAATCCTCATTTTCCTCTGGAAGTGCACAGATGTGACTTAGAAGGCATGCATCTGTATTCTTCACTCACCCCCAATTTCCCCCAAATAACTCTTCAAATAAAGTTAAGGTTCACAAGGTTAGCATTTACTCCAGGTAACACCTAACGTGTGTATTTTATCACACATTTTTAAAAAGAAGCAAAGAAAACTAAACGTTCTCTAAACTGGCAGTTAGTCCCCCCACTTCAGCACTTTTAAACTCCTACTCTACTTAAACGGTCACACCAACCAAAGAATACCACACATTCAATTGTAAATTTGCCCGTATTTTGTCAGCCGTTACAGTATTTTCAGTAGTTGTGTCTATTGATGTAAGAGGCAATAATAGTGTTTTAATAGTTTGTTATGCTTATTGAATTCAGAGGATGATTATGTGGATATTTTAGGTTGGTATTTTTCTGTTAAGTCTTGGCATTTGGTTAGAGGTGCAGTATTTTGTGATTATGACTGTTTTTCAGGTATTGAATTGTTGGCAATTTTAGATGTTTTTGTGTACGTACGTTAGTAGATGTATTTATAGGCTAAAGCTGAGGTTGCCTGTTTGGTGCAATTTGGTTGGTGTGAAAGTTAATTTAGGGTAGGTGTTTGAACGCACTGAGGTTTGAATTTAAGCTCAACAGGGATGCAGAACACACCTGGCTACCTCGGTTCTTACTGTCATTCCTAATTCCAAAATCTTTGATGAAGATGACCAGGCAGAATAAAGATATCTCCATAGACTTTCAAGAAGTTAGCATTCCTGCAGCTTTAGGGGATCCCTTAACCTTGTTGAGCTTTTCAAAGTGTCATAATTGTGGAAAACTTCTACTTCTGCCACTTAAGTGTTGAACAATGACCTGTATTAAAAGATTTACACTGGTAGTTAATCCTGTTCTGTATTAAGATGATTTTGCTAAAATCACCGCTTTATGATGTGTGAAATGAATTAACTAGCTCTGATTATACCTATTTGATAAAATTTGAACTGCACCATGTTAAATGCATGGATTGAACTTTGACTGTCACATCACATTGCTTTGCTTTCTGTAACTCCTTATTTATGAATGTATTTATTGCTATTTATGTAATTCAATTAATAAAATGTATACATTCAAGTATAGTCTCAGTTCTTTCTTTGGCTAAAGAAAAAGGAATCTGGTAAACTTGTGAAGAATTTTGGTATCGTTACTTTTAATATAATTAACATCCTTTTACCCTTTTCATGTGGTCGTTGGAAGTAACTACCCTGTAGTGGTGCAAGTTTGATTTTTCTCCTGGATCCCACATTTTTGGCAGACTGCAGTGTGACCTTGAGGATGAAGATCTCACTGCCACTTAGGTGCATAAAGTTGCCCCCCTAGAGCTTCTAAGGTGTACAAGAATAGGACTTTGTTTCGTTCCTTCACTGTTCATAAGCTTATAGATTGCTTGAGATCTGCAGGCCCTAGCACTCACTTCCTGGACACAATATATGATTGGGGCTATGATAAGATTGGCCTAAAACTAGCAAGGTCCTCTGGTTTCTGCACCTTTCCTGTTCAGAAATTTTTTAAAAAGTAGATTAATGTAATATTTTTATATTTAATTCAATCTCATGGTTCTCAGAAATGTACTTTTATGGTGTACTAAATTTTCAGTATGTTAATACATGTGAGGTAGTGTGGTCTAGTGGTTTAGCGCACTGGCCTGAGATTCAGGAGACCTGGTTTCTATTCCTGGCTCTGCTGCTGGTCCACTAGCTGTCACTTCACCTCCCTGTGCCAGTACCCCCATCCATTTAAAAAGAAAGGGGAGAGGAGGGGAGATGATTGTACTGACCTCATTTGTAAAGTGGTTTGAGATCTACTGAAGACAAGCACTAAACAGAATTTTTACTAAAAATGAGATTCTATAGGGGTGGGAGAAAACTAGAGATTAACTTTGGTAAGGGTGCATGAAGATATAATTCACTATGTAGGTATTAATTTTGCTAATGCTGTGAAGAAAACTGTCTTGTGAATAATGAATTGAAACAGCCTCTCTCTCTTTGCATTTGTTAAATCATTTCTACTATACCAGATGCTTTTTGTTTCATTGAAATATGCATGGGGATGTGCTTTTTATTTATTACCCTTGCCCTATGATTTATTATTCAAAAGTGGGCAACTTGGAAAGCAAATACTCAATATCAGGGGCGGCTCTACTAATTTGGCCGCCCCAAGCAGCTGCTGCCGAATTGCCGCTGTGGCGGGCAGAGTGGCGGTGCTGCTGCCGAATTGCCGCCACGGCGAGCAGAGCGGCGGAGCTGCCGCCGAATTGCCACCACGGCGAGCACGAACTGCCGCCCCATGCTTGATGCTGCCCCAAGCACCAGCTTGGAAAGCTGGTGCCTGGAGCCGGCCCTGCTCAATATTAGGTGATTGTTTGCCTGCTGTGGAAAAAGCAGGTGAACAAAGTCTAAGTGTGCAGCAGTTGCAGTTACACTAGGGGAACTCCATGACTTCAATAGATGTCTTTTCTCTGTTTACAGGTATTCTGACTTGCCCCTTTCCCCTAAACCCAATGCAGAGGCAGCTGATAAGTCACAGGTGCACTGGCTTCTTCCTTCTTAGAGGATGAATGTCACGCTATGAAAGACCTGAAACCTGATGGTATGATGATGAGGGCTCTAATTCAGCAAAGTACCATTCTAGAATACCTCAGCCAGAGTCATCATGCGAACCTGGAAAAAGAAAGGGCTTCTGCAGCTAAACAAAAGATCTGCCTGGACTGACTATTCAATAGAATAGGTTGCTGCTAGTTAACCTGGTGTAAAGTTGGCTAAACATCTCAAAGACTCTGTTGGTGCAGGTCGCATTTCCACTGAATAATTACCATACATTCTGCCTATTTAAAAATGATCTTCTGTGCTGTTTGATTTGTTTATGATGGTCTTATTGTTTAAAACTATTGTGTCATGTTGCTCTCCATTGCTAATTATTGCCGCTTGTTAGAAAAAAAACAATTTCCAGAGTTTGCTCTTATGTTGAAATTGAAACACACTGCAGGACTGTGTCAATTCTGACAAAATCCACCAGAAACTAAGCATGTTTCCAATGGAACTTTGCCTGCCAGGCAGGATTCCATCAGAAACTTGCTTGGCTTCCTGACAGCTCAGCTGCCTGGCTCCTTGATAGACCATCTGGCATGCTGCTGGGGAACCCTGGCTTCCAGGCTCCCAGCTCCTCAGCTGCCTGCCTGGTGGGCTGATGGGAAGCTGGGAGCCTGGAAGTTGCGGGAGTCCCAGCTGCCAGGCTCGTGACTCCTCGCCAGGTAGGGCTCTTAGGGTTCATGGCTCCAGGACAGCCCACCAAGTGTTCTACCATGGAGCTAGGGCTTATAAGGCTCCAAGGGTCTCCAGCTATACGGCAGCCTACAAGGCTGCTTTAGAGCTCAGTGGAGATCAGTAATTCCATTTCACAGAGAATTTCAAAATTTTTGAATATGATTCCAAATCAGAATGAAATCTGATTGTGAAATAACAAAATCCTCTACAAAATAAAATTACCACGCTCCCCTCAGCTCCCCCCGCCTGTGGTACTAGTGGGGCCTCGTGATGAATGCAATCCTGTTTTACCGCTTCTTTCATCCCTTTGGAAATAAATATTTCCTTTTCCTATATTCTTCCGGTTTGTGTGTGTGTGTGTTTGTGTGTTCACTCTGGGGGGTTTTCATTTGCCTGCTGACCTACAACAGTCCTGTGGAGAGAGGGTTAAACTTTAAAACAATTTTAAAGGTTTAGCTAAATATCCAAAAATCGGAATGCTTTTTAAAAAGTTTAACAGAATCAATGTATATAGATCACCCTCCATCTTACAATGGCGGATTTAGACTATATTGGGCCAAGATCACCAAAACTGTAGTACTACTTCCTCACATGAAAACCTTACATTTCTTTCTCCCCCTCCCACAACCTCCATTTAAGTCAGCAGTGTGCTCATATGAGTTGATTGAGTCAGAATCACATCGCTAGTTAGTACTATGGCATCTTTCACCACAGAAATTGAGCATCCCACTAGTGTTTAGGGCAGGCCTGCACAACATGAGGCCCAGGGGCTGCATGCGGCCCGCGTGGGCTCACTGTGCAGCCCACGGAGGGGGTGGGGGTGAGTAGGTGGGCTCACTGTGCGGCCCAAAATCTGGGACTGTGTCCATTGGTCCTTTTTGCTGCTTGTCTCTGGGCTGGGGGTTGTCCCAATGCTGCAAAGAGGGTGTTCCCAAAGGAAGGTGCTTTCTTCTAACCCCCGAGGCCGTCTGTATGTCTGCTCTTCTCTAGTCAGCCCACTTGACAAGTTTGATTGTCCTTGGTCTGGTTCCCATCCCCTCTCCAAGGGTTGCAGCTGTCTGGAGGTGCCTGCCTTCCACGCCTTCCTCATTCACACCTCATTCATTCAACAGGGCAATTGAATACAAAGTGGGGGGAAGATCTTATTCTACTTCTAGCAAAAAGACATTTTTCTTTTACCTTAATTATACTACCTTAGGGGCCCGCTAGAACATATTACCAAGGTCCAATACGAAGTCATATAAAAGTTTACAAAAATGCATAATGCAGAGATTTATCTACAACTGCATTGATTGACTGTTGTGTGCAGTAATATAGTGACCCCTGGGTGTGGGGGGGTGAAGATGGGTGTGATGGTGGGTCCGAGCGGGGAGGGGGCGGGTCCTATTTTACTGCTGTGATCTGGTCACCTTATGCGCGCTGTTTCTTTCCCCCTCTACAGGCTTCCACACCCCAGCGTTGAGGAAAGAGGGGTTGTTTCCGTGGGGCAGGCAGCGCTGGGGTGGGGTGGTGTTTCCGCGGGGCTGGGGGGTTTCGGCCCTCGGCTGTTTTCTTTGGAGTAATATGGGCCTCACCGCTTTACGAGTTGTGCAGGCCTGGTTTAGGGATTTATCCTCACAACCACCCCTTGAGATAATGAAGTATTGTTATTCTCATCTTTTACAGATGGGGAACTGAGGTACAGAGAATAAGTAACTTGCCCCTGGTCACACAGGAAGTCTGTGATGGAACAAGGAATTGAAGCCAGATCTCTGTTGAGTCTCAGGCCTGTGATTTACACATTGTCCACGATTCCTTGCCTCTGCTTGCCCCCATTTTCTCAGGTCTTATAACCTAAACTGGTGTGAACCAGGGTGCCTTTCTTCCCTTGATTTTTGTCCCAGCAGAAATCAGATATGTGCTATTCTGTTTATTAATTTACTGTTGTATCAGAGCCCAATCCATCTGCCAGGCCTGGATCCTAAGGATCCTCCCTCAAGCCCTCACCCTACTTCCAGAAGTTCAGGATAATCTTCCTTCCCTGCTACTCCACATATCCCTTCTTCCACCTGACACTCAATCTATTTCACTCTCCCTACTTCTAGAGCCCATTTCAATTCCCACTGATCACCTAGTCTGCTTCCATGATCCTTCTGCTGCTGTAACTCCTCTCTGCCTTTTAATATGGGGCTCAGCAGATCCAACTGATCCTCTCTTTAGCCCTTACCCTATTTCTAGAAGCTCAAGGAAATCTTCCGTCCACCCTCCCCACATAACTCTTCTACCAATTGACAAGTTAGTTAGGTTTTGGTACGTTGCTCACTGCAAATTTGCTGGTGCTCTAAAGCTTTCCCATTACTTGGGTACCACAGTACATGGCATGTATGTGTCTGACTGGAATCTGAAGAGCAATAAATCGTAGATGTTTTCCTGCTGTTTGTCACAGGTGTGATGTACATACTATGGCACTAACAAGAGAGAGAGCCACTGTGCTGTTGATGATTTGTCTTAAAAGGTAGGAGTGGTAGAGAAGCCAAAATGTATGAGGAATGTGGGTCAGGGATTGGTTGAGGAGGTTTGTGTACAAATCTGATTGGCATTTGAAAATCCAAATTGGGAGGGATTGGTGAAATTGTGACCAGTTATTTTGCCTTAACTGTTTTGCCCATTCCCAGTGCTGAGACATCCCAGAAAGCTTTGAGTTCTGCTTCCTTTATAACTGACAGGAGCAAGGCCCTCTGAGCACACTTTTGCCCTGCTTTAAAATAAAGTTTATGGGAAATAAACACATTAGGAACATGAGAGAGATAAATGGTGCCACAGATTTGAAGGCAACACAAACACCCACAGGTAGGTGAAGAAAAGATACTTACTTTTGCTTGAAAGTTTCACCTATGGGTGGAAACTCATTTCATACTTCGTGCTGCTTGCAAATAACTTTTATGTTTAGTTTATGATTTATGTTAGCGTTTATGGCAGCAATTTCCCACCAACTCAGTCAAAGAATAAATAGTACTGCCATAATTAAATTGATCTTTCCCCATGCTGAACTGTTTGAAGTCACTTCATTATATTACATTTTAAACCTTGTTAACATAACAAAAGTTATGTGTCACATTCAAAAAAATCTAATGCTTAGACAAATACAGGTTAGTGTTGTAGGATTGTGAAATCATTTCATTGTCACAGTCTGGTCCCCAGCTGCCCCGGAGAGGGATGAGCCTCTCTGGACACCTAAGTGGGCGGAGCCGGAGAATCCTGCGCCCGCCCCTCAGAGGTCAAGGCACAGGACAGGAAGTACAAAAGTTGGTCCTCAGAGCTCAGTTGAAGCCCAGCCATCGGAGAGGCCGGACGCCTGTGGTCGAGCTCCCCCCTGGGAGGCCACGGCGACTGGCAGCCGACCCAAGGACTGGCCTGACCAGCCAAGCCTGCTGCTCGCCAGTTACCCCGAGGAGCTGCCCAGCCTGCCGCTCGCCAGTTACCCCAAGGAGCTGCCAAGCCTGCCGCCTGCCAGCTACCCCGAGGAGCCCATGGTGTGTGACCCCTTTGAGGACGCCGCCCTGACGCAGGTATCCGTAGAGGGGGAGGTTGGAAGCAGCCCGGGGGCAGCTGACCCAAGTCTGGCTGCAGCACTTCCGGAGCCGATGTCAGTGTGTTGCGGCCAGGATCCCCACTGACACAGCGGCGGGTCCTCTGCTGCTGCTAGGGCCCCGGGCTGGGACGCAGTGCGGGTGGCAGTCTCCCCTTCTCCCAGGTCCTCCGGAGCCAGGACCTGGGCTTGCCACAACCACTACTGTTTGCTCAGCCCCTGCCTGTGGGCCTGAGCCCTGACTGTTTGTTGCCCCGCCCTGACCCAGGGCCTGGGCCTATTACTGAACTACTGTCTGCTCAGCCTCAGCCCCTCCCTGAGGGCCTGAGCCATTGATTGTTGTCGCCCACCCTGACCCAGGGTCCGGGCTTGCTAACAATGAACTGGTTGCTCGGCCCCTCTCTAGGAGGGCCTGAGCTGCTGACTCTACTGCACAACCAAGCTAATTCCCCGACACCTGACTGATCTAGTGAGGCAGTCTGGTCCCCAGCCACCCCAGAGGAGGGGCCAAAATGCCTACAGGTGGCAGGAAGCCCTGGGAGGTAGGCGGAGGAGCGGGGATGTGGCATGCTGGGGGGGGGGGAGAGAAAAGGGGGTGAGGGGAGCTTGGCTGCCAGTGGAGTTAGTGTCTATGGCGGGCCGCAGGAAATAACTCCCAGCCTGCGAGCCATGTGTTTGAGACCCCTGCCCAAACATTTCAATGTCTTTTAAGAGATGTTGTGTTTGCATATTCAAATAAAACAAAACTAAACCCATAAAATCACTTATTTCAATACATTTTGCTGGTGTCTTTAATATGATGATGTCAGACTGCCAGTTTGCATTTATCAGCACATTACCTTCGCACTGGGGCCCAGTCCTACTCTCACTGAAGTCAAAGGCAATAATCCTTCCATCGTCTGTGGGAACAGGATCATGCACTTGCTCTGCAGTATGAAATTTTAAAAAGGCTTTTCTAGCACTGATTAGAATTTGCTCAGTGAAGTTATTTGTAGAATATATCTCTTATACATGGACTAGAGAAACCTGAGAGTTTTTCTTACTGTATCTTCATTGGTGTATGTTTGTGTCCACATGCACATACTGGCTCATTAGTCTAGCAGTAATGTGACAAGACATCTGTGTCTGATCCTAAGCTTGATTTCTCTCTTTTAACCTCCTCCATTTGAAAGGTGACCAAGGAGTTTGGATTCCAATAATATTTACTCTAGTATCTTTCCTTTCACTTTTTCCAGGTGGATACTGGAAAAACATCTCAATATAATACTGCACCTCTAAGGAATAAGAGTTCACCTACAGTCCAAGATTCGTGGTATCAGAATGGTGCTGGATGAACCTCTGGCCCAAAGGCTGGGAGCTCAGAAGCTATCAAGGTTGAAAGAGCCCATTAAGCCTTATGAGGAGCCTATTAAGCCTTTATGGGAGTGGGACAAATGCATTACACTAAATATGGGGGACATATAAGTATGCAACCAATTAAAATACAGTGTTCTGTGGTGTACCTTTTTGATACCCCCCCTCCTCTCCCAGGGCACAATTAATACTTTAAACTAGGTTCGACAGGGACAGGTGAGCAAAGCCCACAGGTAAGTGTAGAACATGGGGACCTGGGAGATGGGTCAGAAATAGGAGGGAGTGTGGGCTCTAATGGCAAAGAGATAGGAGGGTCAGGGCAAAACTGGGAGGCAAGATCAAATCAATATCTTAGACGCCTGTATACAAATGCGAGAAGTATGGGTAATAAGCAGGAAGAACTGGAAGTGCTAATAAATAAATTCAACTATGACATTGTTGGCATCACCGAAACTTGGTGGGATAATACACATGATTGGAATGTTGGTATGGATGGGTACAGGGGGAAAAAGGGAGGAGATGTTACCTTATATATTAAAAATGTACACACTTGGACTGAGGTGGAGATGGACATAGGGGACGGAAGTGTTGAGAGTCTCTGGGTTAGGCTAAAAGGGGTAAAAAAACAAGGGTGATGTCATGCTAGGAGTCTACTACAGGCCACCTAACCAGGTGGAAGAGGTCGATGAAGCTTTTTTTAAACAACTAACAAAATCTTCCAAAGCCCAAGATTTGGTGGTGATGGGGGACTTCAACTGTCCAGATATATGTTAGGAAAATAACACAGTGGGGCACAGACTATCCAATAAGTTCTTGGACTGCATTGCAGACAACTTTTTCTTCTTCTTCGAGTGCTTGCTCATATGTATTCCAGTTAGGTGTGCGCGCGCGGCGTGCACGATCGTCGGAAGATTTTTACCCTAGCAACACTCGGTGGGCCGGCTGGCGCCCCCTGGAGTGGCGCCGTTAGGTGGCCCGATATATACCCCAGCCGGCCCATCGCCCTCTCAGTTCCTTCTTACCGCCCGTGTCGGTTGTTGGAACAGTGGAGAGCAGCTCGCTGACCTCCACAGCCCTAGCTTCATTAGCACTCGTTATCTTGTAGATAGTTTAAGTACTGCTTAATTAGTTGTTAATAGTTATTGATAGTTCGTTATCTTAGTTAGTGTCAATAGTAGCGGGAGATAAGGGGCTCCTCCCCTATCTCCACCCCGGTACTGGGCCAATGCCTGGCTCCCCGGGATTCAAACCTTGCTCGGCATGCCAGAAGCCGATGCCCACAGGAGATCCACACGCCTCCTGTCTCAAGTGCCTCGGGGAATCCCACCTTCCGGACAAGTGCCGCATTTGTAAGTCATTCAAGCCGCGGACCAAAAAGGAGCGGGACTTTCGCTTAAAGCAGCTCCTTTTAGAGGCATCGCTCAGCCCGATGTCGGCGCCGCAACGAACCCCGGCACCGACCCCGGCAGCCTCAACGTCTGCTGCACCGGAGCGCCCGAGCTCCGGAAAAGAACCCCGGCACCGTCCTTCTCAGCCTGGGACCTCGCAGAGCCGCCCTCTGTCCCCGAGGGCGAAGAAGTCGGGAGGACCGACTAAGGCGCCGCTGCATGCGCAGCCAGCTCCAGATCTACCTAGGTCTGTTGAGGCGCCCGCACCGCCAACTCCAGTACCGCAAGGACCGTTGAGTTCGGTCCCAGTGGCCTCTGTGCCACTTACTCCGGCCCACCATAGGCCGTTGAGTCTGGCGCCACCGTCAACACCGGCGCCGGCCCTGCCAACTCCGGTACCCGAGAGGCCGTTGAGTGCAGGTCAGCCTCTGCAGGCTCCGGTACCGACGACTCCGGTCCCGCGAGGGCCGTTGAGCTCGGTAGCCGCCAGCTCCCCGGCCCGCACCGTGGTTGAGCTTACGCTGCCGTCCACGCCGGACACCTTCGCAGCGGCAAGGGACCTGATTCAGATGACCGCTCCGGCACCAACCCCGTCTACGGTACCGCCGGTGCGGATCATCACTTCACGCGGCAAACCGGCCATCTTCCACCCGGTGCTGCAGGCGGAGACCAGCCAGCAGCAGCCACCGGCGTCTCCAAGATACCGCTCGCAGTCCCGGCACCGATCTCAATCCCGGCGCCGCTCGTACTCGCGGTACCACTCCAGGTCCCCCTCCACGCGGAGGTACCCTGACTCTCGACGCCGCTCCCGGTCCCGCGGCCGGTCGAGGCGCAGGTCACCGAGGCGTTCAAGGTCCAGATCTGTGTCACGGTACCGAGATCATCGCCGGTACCGCTCCAGGTCTCGTTTCCGATCTGGCTCTCGACACCAGTCTCCATCCCAGCGCCGATCCGGCTCTCGGCACCGGACACCATCCCGGTACCGATCCGACTCCCGGCACCGGACACCATCCCGGTACCGATCCGACTCCCGGCACCGGATACCATCCCGGCACCGGTCCCCACCAAGGAGGCAGACCCTGGCCACGCAGACGTCACTGCATGGCTACTCTGCCCCACCCTGGCCTTCTCGCTCTGGATCCCGCTCTTCCAGAGCTGGCAGCGACCTCTATGTTGAGGACCGCACCATCAGTGACCAGGGCCACCTGCCAGAGACCGGGCAGGGTCAGGAGCGATGGCCATTTTGGACCCCTATGGCCTACTACGAAGCCCAGAGGGTACCAACGAGAGCTCCCACCTCGACCACTTTGGAGCGTAGAGCGCCAGAGGCTACAGTCTCCCGGCCTCCAGAGGCTACAGTCTCCCGGCCTCCGCCAGAGGTAGAGCACACAGACCCGGAGCCCCCAGTCCTGGGCTCTGCAGCGGTACCCGCCGAGGACCCGCTCGCCCAAGGCCTGTCCTCCTCCTCCTCTCCTGATGAGGCAGTGGCAGGAGCATCATCGTCCGGCCCGCCTCCCATTGATCTCAGGGATCATCAAGACCTGCTCCGCAGATTGGCCCTCAACATGGACCTCCAGATAGAGGAGGTTCCTGAACTGGAGGACCCGGTGGTGGACATCCTGACGACCGATGCCCCCACCAGGGTGGCCCTACCATTTGTACGCACCATACTGGCCAACGCCACATCCATCTGGCAGACACCAGCCTCAATACCCCCCACTGCCAGGGGTGTAGAGAGGAAGTACATGGCACCCCCAAGAGATTTTCAATATCTCTACACGCACCCCCCTCCGTGTTCACTGGTGGTCAACGAGAGGGAGAGGAATGGCCAACAAGCCCCAGCCCCAAAGTCGAAGGACGCCAAGCGCCTAGACTTGTTTGGCAGGAAGATCTATTCGGGGGGGGCCTACAGCTTCGTGCGGCGAACCAGCAGGCACTCCTGAGCCGCTACGGCTATAACACCTGGGTCTCTATGGAGAAATTCAAAGAACTTATACCTCCAGAGTCCAGGCAGGAGTACAAGGCTTTTGTAGAGGAGGGCAAGAAGCTGGCCAGGACGTCGTTGCGGGCCTCTCTGGACATCGCCGACTCCGCTGCCAGGACTATCGCCTCGGGAGTCGCCATGCGGCGCATCTCCTGGCTGCAATCCTCCACCCTCCCAGCAGAGGTCCAGCATACGATCCAGGACCTACCCTTTGAAGGACAGGGTCTGTTTTCTGAAAAAACTGACCCGAAGCTGCAGACCCTTAAAGACGGTCGTACCATCATCCGTACGCTGGGGATGCATACCCCTGCGACACAGCGCAGGCCCTTCCGGCCTTTCGTACGACGCACCTACTCCCCCCCCGCACCACGGCAGGACTTCTACAGGAGGCCGCGTGGTCGAGGGGGTAGGAGACAACAGCCCGGCCGACAGACCAGCCAGAGGCAGGGCCCCCACAAGCCATCGTCGGGGCCCAAACAAAATTTTTGAAGGGGCGCTCGAGGCCGGAGTACCAGTTCCAACCGATCCTGCCCTCCTATTCCTGAACCGCCTCTCCCCCTTCTCCCCGGCGTGGTCAAATATCACCACGGACCGCTGGGTCTTACATACCGTGCAAAGGGGATACCAATTGCAGTTCGTCTCCCCGCCTTCATCCCACCCTCCCACCCCGTCCCTCTTCAGGGATCCTTCTCACGAGCAACTTCTTATCCAGGAGGTGCACGAACTCCTCACTGTAGGAGCGGTGGAGGAGGTTCCAAGAGATCTCAGAGGCAAGGGATTCTACTCCCGTTATTTCCTAATCCCAAAGGCAAAAGGGGGGCTACGTCCTATCCTGGACTTACGGGGTCTCAACAAATTTATGGTAAAGTTGAAATTCCGTATGCTCTCCCTGGGCACTATTATCCCCTCTATGGATCAGGGAGACTGGTACGCCGCCCTCGACATGAAGGACGCGTATTTCCATATTGCCATCTACCCACCTCACAGACGCTTCCTGCGCTTCGTAGTGGGCCAGAGACACTTCCAGTTCACGGTCCTGCCATTCGGCCTCTCAACAGCACCGAGGGTCTTTACGAAGTGTATGGCAGTGGTAGCAGCCGCCCTCCGGCGTCAGAGTTCAGGTATTCCCCTACCTTGACGACTGGCTTATCCGTGGCAACTCCGCCAACCAGGTCCAGTCTCACATTCGCAAGGCCATGGACATGTTCAAGCGTCTGGGCCTCCTACTGAACGTAGAAAAGTCCACTTTGGTGCCAACACAGAGAATAGACTTTATAGGGGCAATACTGGACTCTACTCTCGCCAGGGCGTTCCTCCCAGAGGCTCGCTTTCAAATGCTTGCAGCCGCCATACGCAGCCTCCAGGCCTTCCCAACCTCTACGGCCCGCTGCTGCCTCAGCCTCATGGGTCATATGGCATCATGCACCTTCGTGACAGCTCACGCCAGGTTACGCCTACGGCCCCTCCAGGCATGGCTGGCCTCCGCATACCGGCCACACAGGGACAACCTCGATATGATTCTGACGGTCCCTCCGCAAGTCCTAGCCTCCCTCAGCTGGTGGCTGGACCCCGCGCATGTGATGTCAGGTGTTCCCTTTCATCCACCTCAGCCTTCCCGTGCCTTGACTACGGATGCATCATCCCTCGGCTGGGGGGCTCACCTGCAGAACCTCCAAACGCAGGGCCTGTGGTCAGAACAGGAGCTGACACTACACATCAATGTCAGAGAACTCCGAGCGGTACGTCTTGCCTGCCAAGCCTTCGCTCAACACTTACAGGGCCGTTGTGTCTCCATCCTTACAGACAACACGACGGCCATGCATTACATCAACAGACAGGGAGGGGCACACTCCCTCCCGCTCTGTCGAGAGGCAACTCAGCTCTGGGACTTTTGCATAGCCCGCTCCATTCACGTGGTAGCCTCGTTTCTCCCAGGAGCCCAGAACACCCTGGCGGACCGCCTGAGCAGGTCCTTTCAGACTCACAAATGGTCCATCCGACCGGACGTCATCCACTCTGTCTTCCAGAAGTGGGGGTTTCCCCAGATAGATCTCTTCGCGACTCGCGAGAACAGGAAATGCCACGTGTTCTGCTCATTCCAGGGTCGCTCCCCAGGCTCCCTGACAGACGCTTTTCTCCATCCTTGGACGGACCACCTATCCTATGCCTTCCCGCCAGTTCCACTGGTCCACAGAGTCCTGCTCAAACTACGCAGGGACAAGGCCCGAGTAATCCTGATTGCCCCAGCGTGGCCCAGGCAACACTGGTATACCACGCTCCTGGAACTATCCGTGGCCGACCCGATTACTCTACCGCTGTGGCCGGACCTGATCACGCAGCAGCACGGCAGGCTCCATCATCCCGACCTGCACTCCCTTCACCTCACGGCGTGGCTGCTGCATGGCTGAACCCGTCGGAGCTACGTTGTTCCAGCCCGGTCCAGCACGTTCTGCTGAGCAGTAGGAAACCCTCCACCAGGTCCACCTACTCAGCTAAGTGGAAACGTTTTTCCCTTTGGTGTGGCACTCGGGGTCTCAACCCCCTGCAGGTGCCAATTCACACCATCCTGGACTACCTCCTCTCACTAAAGAAGCAGGGTCTGGCTCTCTCATCACTAAAAGTCCACCTAGCGGCAATCTCAGC
Organism: Chelydra serpentina; assembly: GCA_037349315.1. Lineage (NCBI taxonomy): Eukaryota > Metazoa > Chordata > Testudines > Chelydridae > Chelydra > Chelydra serpentina. The sequence continues at coordinate 41,129,343 of JBAIAC010000042.1, forward strand.
CTTTCACCCCTGGGACGGGGCGGGTTCTGTTTTCTCCAACCCCATGGTTACCAGGTTCCTTAAGGGGTTAGAACGGCTACACCCGCTGGTGCGCCGCCCGGTCCCTACATGGGACCTCAACCTAGTTATCACCAGGCTCATGGGTGCCCCATTCGAGCCCATGGCCACTTGCTCCATGCTGTATCTCTCATGGAAAACGGCCTTTCTAGTAGCCATTACCTCGGCTAGACGCGTCTCTGAGCTCAGAGCGCTTACTTCGGAACCACCTTATACGGTGTTCCATAAGGATAAAGTACAGCTCAGGCCACACCCGGCCTTCCTGCCCAAGGTAGTGTCGGCCTTCCATATTAACCAGGACATTTTTCTGCCTGTCTTTTATCCTAAGCCCCATGCCTCTAGGAAGGAGCAGCGACTCCATTCCTTGGATGTCCGGAGAGCCCTCGCCTTCTACATCGAGAGGACGAAGCCGTTCCGGAAATCGACTCAGCTGTTCATCGCCGTGGCGGACCGGATGAAAGGCCTTCCCGTCTCTTCCCAGTGCATCTCGTCATGGATCACCTCGTGCATCCGCACACGTTATGACTTGGCAGGTGTCCCCACCATGCACACTACGGCCCACTCTACCCGAGCTCAGGCCTCGTCGTCTGCCTTCCTGGCACACATACCTATCCAAGAGATTTGTAGGGCCGCGACATGGTCGTCAGTACACACCTTTGCCTCGCACTATGCCATAGTGCAACATTCTAGAGACGACGCCGCTTTTGGTTCGGCGGTCCTAAACTCTGCTGTATCGCAATCCGACCCCGCCTCCTAGGAATGGCTTGGGAGTCACCTAACTGGAATACATATGAGCAAGCACTCGAAGAAGAAAAGACGGTTACTCACCGTAGTAACTGGTGTTCTTCGAGATGTGTTGCTCATATGTATTCCAAACCCGCCCTCCTTCCCCACTGTCAGAATAGCCGGCAAGAAGGAACTGAGAGGGCGATGGGCCGGCTGGGGTATATATCGGGCCACCTAACGGCGCCACTCCAGGGGGCGCCAGCCGGCCCACCGAGTGTTGCTAGGGTAAAAATCTTCCGACGATCGTGCACGCCGCGCGCGCACACCTAACTGGAATACATATGAGCAACACATCTCGAAGAACACCAGTTACTACGGTGAGTAACCGTCTTTTTCAGAAGGTTGAGAAAGCTACTAGGGGGGAAGCTGTTCTAGATTTGATTTTAACAAATAGGGAGGAACTCGTTGAGAACTTGAAAGTAGAAGGCAGCTTGGGTGAAAGTGATCATGAAATCATAGAGTTCACAATTCTAAGGAAGGGTAGAAGGGAGTACAGCAAAATAGAGACAATGGATTTCAGGAAAGCGGATTTTGGTAAGCTCAGAGAGCTGATAGGTAAGGTCCCATGGGAATCAAGACTGAGGGGAAAAACAACTGAGGAGAGCTGGCAGTATTTCAAAGGGACACTATTAAGGGCCCAAAAGCAAACTATTCCGCTGGGTAGGAAAGATAGAAAATGTGGCAAAAGACCAGTAGCGTAGCTAGGGGGGGGAGCAGGGGGAGCGGCTACTCCCCCTGAGCACATTTTCCAAAAGTGGCGCCTTTTTAATTTTTGAAAGGGTGGAGATGGAGTGGACGGAGGTGAAGCGACATCCCCCGCTGGCCCCACCAAGAGCCCGCTGCTGGCCTGGGTGAAAGAACCCAGGCCGGCAGCGGGACCCCGGCTGGCAGGAGCCCATGGGGGGAATCCCAGAGCGGGGCGATCTGAGCCACTCAGCCAGCCGCCGCTCTAGGATTCCCCCCGCAGGCTCCTGCCAGCCGGGGTCCCACTGCTGGCCTGGGTTCTTTCACCCAGGTCGGGTTGGGTGGCGCCTTTTTTTAATGTGTTCGCTCCCCCTGGTGTTAGAACCTGGCTACGCCACTGCAAAAGACCACCTTGGCTTAACCACGAGATCTTGCAAGATCTAAAAAATAAAAAGGAGTCATAAAAAAATGGAAACTAGGACAAATTACAAAGGATGAATATAGGCAAACAACACGGGAATGCAGGGGCAAGATTAGAAAGGCAAAGGCACAAAATGAGCTCAAACTAGCTACAGGAATAAAGGGAAACAAGAAAACTTTTTATCAATACATTAGAAGCAAGAGGAAGACCAAGGACAGGGTAGGCCCACTACTCGGTGAGGAGGGAGAAACAGTAACAGGAATCTTGGAAATGGCAGAGATGCTTAATGACTTCTTTGTTTCGGTCTTCCCCGAGAAGTCTGAAGGAATGCCTAACATAGTGAATGCTAATGGGTAGGGGGAAGGTTTAGAAGATAAAATAAAAAAAGAACAAGTTAAAAATCACTTAGATAAGTTAGACCTGATAAGTTCACCAGGACCTGATGAAATGCATCCTAGAATACTCAAGGAGCTAATAGAGGAGGTATCTGAGCCTCTAGCTATTATCTTTGGTAAATCATGGGAGACAGGAGAGATTCCAGAAGACTGGAAAAGGGCAAATATAGTGCCCATCTATAAAAAGGGAAATAAAAACAACCCAGGAAACTACAGACCAGTTAGTTTAACTTCTGTGCCAGGGAAAATAATGGAGCAAGTAACTAAGGAAATCATCTACAAACACTTGGAAGGTGGTAAGGTGATAGGGAATAGCCAGCATGGATTTGTAAAGAACAAATCATGTCAAACCAATCTGATCGCTTTCTTTGATAGGATAACGAGTCTTGTGGATAAGGGAAAGGAGTGGATGTGGTATACCTAGACTTTAGTAAGGCATTTGATATGGTCTCGCATGATATTCTTATCAATAAACTAGGGAAATACAACTTAGATGGGGCTACTATAAGGTGGGTGCACAACTGGCTGGATAACCGTACTCAGAGAGTAGTTATTAATGGTTCCCAATCCTGCTGGAAAGGTATAACGAGTGGAGTTCCGCAAGGGTCTGTTTTGGGACCAGCTCTGTTCAATATCTTCATCAACGACTTGGATATTGGCATAGAAAGTACGCTTATTAAGTTTGCAGATGATACCAAACTGGGAGGGATTGCAACTGCTTTGGAGGATAGGGTCATAATTCAAAATGATCTGGACAAATTGGAGAAATGGTCAGAGGTAAACAGGATGAAGTTTAATAAGGACAAATGCAAAGTGCTCCACTTAGGTAGGAACAATACGTTTCACACATACAGAACGGGAGGAGACTGTCTAGGAAGGAGTACGGCAGAAAGGGATCTAGGGGTTATAGTGGACCACAAGCTAAATATGAGTCAACAGTGTGATGCTGTTGCAAAAAAAGCAAACTTGATTCTGGGCTGCATTAACAGGTGTGTTGTGAGCAAGACACGAGAAGTCATTCTTCCGCTCTACTCTGCACTGGTTAGGCCTCAACTGGAGTATTGTGTCCAGTTCTGGGCACCGCATTTCAAGAAAGATGTGGAGAAATTGGAGAGGGTCCAGAGAAGAGCAACAAGAATGATTAAGGGTCTAGAGAACATGACCTATGAAGGAAGGCTGAAGGAATTGGGTTTGTTTAGTTTGGAAAAGAGAAGACTGAGAGGGGACATGACAGCAGTCTTCAGGTATCTAAAAGGGTGTCTGTCATAAATATAAAGGTAAGGGGGAGAGGGTCTGATGCAGATAAAATCCTCTTACCAGTAAAGGGTTAAGAAATGCAGGTAACCAGACCGACACCTGACCTGGCCGGCATCTGACCAATAAGGGGACAAGATACTTTCAAATCTTGGGAGGGGGAAAGCTTTGTGTGTGGGTCTTTGTCAGTCTCAGAGTGATCTTGGAGTCAGAAGGAACCAGTCATCTTTTCATCAAATCCTCACTTTTCTAAAGTAAGTTTAGATAGCATAGCGAGTAGATTTCTGTTTATTTTTGTTTGGTATGTTCCCTCTGTGAGAGGGAGGGGTTATTCCTGTTTTTTCTGTAACTTTAAGGTTTTGTACAGAGGAGGAATCCCTCTGAGTTTGGAAATTGAGTACCCGGTAAGATAGTTACCATCCTGATTTTACAGAGATGATTTTACCTTCTTTGTTTTAATAAAATCCTTCTTTTAAGAAGTTGACTGTTTTCTATGGTGTTAAAACCCCGGGGGTGGGTTTTTCTTAGATCACTGTGTAACCAATTGGTTAGGAGATTATTCTCAAGCTTCCCAGGAAAGGGGGGTATGGGCTTGAGAGGGTATTTTGGAGGTGGAGTGGAAGCTTCAAGTGGTTTCCTTTCTTGGATTCCTGTTTAAAACACTTGATGGTGGCAGTGAGAGAAGCATTTCTCAGGGTGCAGGGAATTTTGTACCTTGGGGGTTTTAACCTAAGCTGGTAGAGTTAAGCTTAGGAGCTCTTCATGCGGGTCCCCACATCTTTACCCTAGAGTTTAGAGTGGGGAAGGAACCCTGACAGTGTCATAAGGAGGAGGGAGAAAACTTGTTCATCTTAGCCTCTAAGGATAGAACAAGAAGCAATGGGCTTAAACTGCAGCAAGGGAGGTTTAGGTTGGACATTAGGAAAAAGTTCCTAACTGTCAGGGTGGTTAAACACTGGAATAAACTGCCCAGGGAGGTTGTGGAATCTCCATCTCTGGAGATATTGAAGAGTAGGTTAGATAAATGTCTATCAGGGATGGTCTAGACAGTATTTGGTCCTGCCATGAGGGCAGGGGGCTGGACTCGATGACCTCTCGAAGTCCCTTCCAGCCCTAGAATCTATGAATCTATGAATACACTTCTAGGCCCTTGGCACACCATGATATAGGGTCTCCTGGCTTTGTTCCACTTCAGAGACTCACCAACCCACACTTGAGGTGGCAGGGCCCCACCCCTTCCTTCCCAGAGAACTGGGAAGGTGGGCCTCCTTCCTACTCAGGAGTGTGGCTACCAGCCCTTAACAGCAGGGATGGCCTCTTCTTCTCCCCTACCCAGAGAAGTAGGGGAAGTAGCAGGTACTTTCCTCACCAGTTGGGCCATAGTTGCTTGGATGGATGGGCGGGGCTCACTGCAATCTTCTCCTGCCACACACAGTCCTCCAGCTGTGGTGGTGTTGTCAGGGCCTCCCAGAGCAATGGGTCTTGGAATTAACACCTTTGAAATGCATAGTTTTACACTTCTCAGATGTATTGTTTTAGGCAGGCATCTGTTACCTTCACATTTTCAAAATTTTCTTCACAGTCATGAGGTCTGATAACTTACTTTTTAAAATTAAAACTGAGACTTTGATGTAATCACATGACTAGGATCTCAGGCCTGAGACATGTTTTATGGGGTCTTCAATCTAGCAGAAAAAGGTATAACACAGGGGTAGGCAACCTATGGCACGGGTGCCAAAGGCGGCACGCGAGCTGATTTTCAGTGGCACTCACACTACCTAGGTCCTGGCCACTGGTCTGGGGGGGGGGGGGGGGCTTTCCATTTTAATTTAATTTAATTTAAAGTGAAACATCTTAAACATTTAAAAAACCTTATTTACTTTACGTATAACAATAGTTTAGTTATATATTAAAGACTTATAGAAAAAGATCTTCTAAAAACGTTAATGTATTACTGGCATGCACACTAAGTGCTGCTGACCCAGCATTTTGCCCAGTTGACACATTCCTAGGAGCTGCTTGGCTTAGGAGAAGGCACACTAATCTCTAGGTAAAGCTCCCTCCTTGCTAGGCCTAGCTGTTCTCTGCTCTGCAATGAGGGAAAGTGCTGGGAGTATGAACTAAGCAGGAAGCTGGCTGAGAACAGACTCAGCTGCCTTTGATTCCCTCCTAGTCAGCAGGTCGGAGTGGAGGAGACCATTAAACAGTTTAAAGAAAGTAGCGGGGTGCAGCTGAGACTGGAGAGCTGAAAATTAGGGATAACCAGGGCTGGTGCAAGGAAGTTTTGCCTAGGGCGCGAAACTTCCTTGCATCCCCCGCGCTAACGCCACCCCCTCACCCCCAGCCTGCCCCCCCCGCGGGAGCTCAGCCCCCTCCAGCTGCGGGAGCTGAGCGTGGAACTGGGAAGCAGGAGAGCGGCTCGCCGCCCGGCTGCCTCCCGCTCAGCGGCTGAGAGGGGCAGCAGGGGGGCGGCTCACCGTGGCTGCCTCCCGGCTCCCCGCTCAGCGGGGAGGCAGGGGGGCAGCTCACCGTGGCTGCCTCCCGGCTCCCCACTCAGCGGGGATGCAGGGGGGCAGCTCGCCGTGGCTGCCTCCTGGCTCCCCACTCAGTGACTGAGCGGGAAGGCAGGAGGCAGCTGCCCACCGCCCCCCAAATCCTGGCATCCTGGGGATAACAAAGCATTGTAAGTATGAAAAGTATTGAAGACAATGGGACTTGTATACATTTTTACACAACTTTATACAATTGTAACCTAAGTGTTTGCAGGATCAAGGCCTAAGGACCTGAGTCTGTGCCATTAAAGTCAACGGGTGCTTTGCCACTGACTTCAGTGAGTGTAGGATCAAACTGTGAGACTGTAAACTCTGCCAGGCAGGTGCTGTCTCTTCTTAGGCTTGATCCAACTTCACTAAAGTCTGTAGGAGCTGGATTCAGTCCATTATATGTAAGTACAGTACCTAACACAGTGGGGCCCTAATCTTCATTGGGCAATGCTGTAGTAAAAATGTGATGTCATAAATCATGCAAACTTTGGGTGTGAACATGTGCAAGAATAATTTTAACACAAGGTTATCCTTGCCAATATTTTTTAAAGCTGAGTCTCTCTGGCATTGTACAGGAATAGCGTAACTACAGGAATGTAAACAGGTGGCATAGGATGAGCTGGCCCTTTAGGGGATATCTACACTGGAGCTAGGAGCAAGCCTTCCAGCCTGGGTAGACCGACTTATGTCAGCAGTGTGTGTGGATTCTCTGTTCAGGCTTCCTCATCTTCCTTCACCTGTTCTGCTAGGTTCAGGTCCTTCTCCTTCCATGATGTGTGGGGAACAGGATTTGCCCTCATGCAAATGGACACATTTTAAGCTGTGTAACAGCACTATGAAGCTATTCAGAGTGTGCATAGAAAAAAGAGAAACCTATGGGTGTACTGACTCAGAGGGAGAAATAAAAATGGAAGTGGGTAGAAGAGAGTATGTAGTGTCAGAGCCGCTAGTAGCTGCATCCCAGTATTGGGAAACATGATATGTCTGCTCTGTGAAGCCCAAGTAAAGTAATGGTGTGTCTAACGTTATACAGTCCAGCAGTTTCACAAGTACTTATTTAGTTTTGAGGGGAGAGGCAACAGATTTAAGATTGCTAGAGGTGTTGTTTGACATGGAGCTAACCCTCTCTTTAATCTAGTTTCAATGCTGCTGGTAGCATTGTTATTAACTATAGGATATACATGAGTGCAAAGACACACTGAATGATTGCTTTGAAGTAAAGCTGGGAAATGTTTCTTCTCCTTTGAAATGCAAACTGAATAGTATTGCCATGGCTCTTGTGGCTGCCCATTTCTTTGATGTAGCATTCACAATGCTAATGAATGGTAGAGAGTGTCAATCAAAAGGATTTGGAGATGCAGGGAACCAAAATGACGCATTCTTTTTTCCCCACTTTTTTAATGCTAGTTGTAAAGACGCTTTCCTAAGCTATGCATATCTGTCCAGGGCAGTGCTGCTTGTTGGACACAAATCTGTCAAATGTTTGTGCACTGAGGGTTTAATGACCCACTCTGAGTATCAGAAAACTATCATCATTCATGTTAGTTTTTCTCTTATTTTAAATGACTCAAGTGTGTTGGAAAAGAGATTGTACCTGAAAAATCTAGATTAGGCTTTGCTAAATTCTATCTGGAAAGTGTTGAGAATTCTACTAGACTTTAACCATAAGACTTTAACCTAATAATAATTTACCTTGTCAAAAAAGTCACTTCTTAGTCACTTGTTGGATTTTCTTGCTGCTGTGCTGTTGAGAATAATGAGGATAATGAATAGGTAATTAATCAAGTAGTTAAAAATGAAGACAAATAATCAGTTCTACTAAAGCCAGCTAACTTCAGAAGGGATTACAAATGCTGTTCTGTGAAGATCAGGAGAGCTTGATCAGTTACTAAAAATTATAACTCAATGACAAAATGTAGGAAGCTTGATCAAGATTGCTTAAAAGGGTTAACTCTCACCCAGACATGTCCCTGAGTAAGAAGAATACATAAATGACTCTCTGTATTTTGGATGAGGTGGAACTTCCATGAATTGTTCTTGAAACCAAAACTGAGAAGTTTTGTGCATACAGCAAAACTGGCAAATTTCACATTTTTGGTTGATTTTACCAAAATGGTGTAAAAACACTTTTTTTCCCCTGGTGCCTTTTTCATAACAAGCAAATGGAAATTTTATATCTCCAAAACCATTTTTTCGTTTTTCAAAAGAATGTTGAAATTCCTCAGCTGACTACAAAATGAACACCCATCTATACTGCAGCTAGCACCGAACTAAGAGACTAGTTACTAAAGGTTATCCCCGGATTCTGTTACAACAAATGTATCATTTTTAGTGAGGATAGGACCATAACCATGTTCTATCATGGAGTCAAGGTCAAGGTCATGCCTTGTTTTTAACCCAGTGACAGAGTTTGGTTAGGTTTCATCTGCACTACAGATCTTAATTGTGTTTGTAAATGGGTCAGAGGACAACCATGTTGTAACCAGAGCCCCCAGCTTGCTTATAATGATGTGGTGGACATATTACAGGGCCTGTCCCAAGATTCAGTGAAGTCAATGGGCTCAGCCTAATTGACATCAATACACTAAAGTCACTAAATGGATGAGCTACAGGGAGGAGAGAAGAAATGGTGGGAAATTTTCACAGGAAATATTTGAATAGGCTTTGGCTACACTTGCAGATGTACAGCGCTGTGAGTTAAACCCATCTTTGTACAGCTGAGTAGGGAAAGCGCTGCAGCCTGTCCACACTGGCAGCCGCCAGCGCAGTAACGAGCACTAACGTGGCTACATTTGCGGCACTTGCAGCGGTTTTGGGAGAGGTGCATTATGGGCAGGTATCCCACAGAACACCTCTTCCAATTCTGGCGTTGTGGGAAGGGGGTGTGGGGTATGGTGCATTCTGGGTCCTGTCCCAACGCCCCGTGATGCATCGCTTCGCATCCCAGCAATCCCTGTGTTTCCGGCCACAATTTGCGCCATCTTTCAACGGTTTCTTTGTAGCGCGATCTGTGCTCCGTTTCAGTCAGCGGGAAAATGGATCCCGACCTGGTGAGCAAAATACTGACGAGTCTCGCCAGCACTTCACGTTTGGCAGTCGAGCTCTTCCTTAAGATCCACAGTGACAGCAAGGAGTCTGACAATGAAATTGTCACGCAAAACGCGTACGACACGAACTTGCTTGTGGCATTCACGGACATGCTATGCACCGTGGACCGCCGCTTTTGGGCTCGGGAAACCAGCACAGAGTGGTGGGATCACACTGTCATGCAAGTCTGGGATGACGAGCAGTGGGTGCAGAACTTTCGGATGAGAAAAGCTACTTTCATGGGACTGTGTGAGGAGCTCGCCCCCGCCCTGCGGCACAAGGACACGAGATTGAGAGCTGCCCTGACGGTGGAGAAGCGGGTGGCTATTGCAATCTGGAAGCTCGCAACTCCGGACTGCTATCGATCAGTAGCGAACCAGTTTGGAGTGGGAAAGTCGACCATTGGGATCGTGCTGATGCAAGTTTGCAAGGCCATTAATCGCATCCTGTTCAGAAGAACCGTGACTCCGGGTAACGTGCAGGACATTGTGGCTGGCTTTGAACAAATGGGTTTCCCTAACTGCGGAGGGGCGATAGATGGGACGCATATTCCTATTCTGGCACCACCCCACCTAGCATCCGAGTACATTAATCGGAAGGGGTATTTCTCCATGGTTCTCCAGGCGCTTGTGGATCACCGTGGGCGTTTCATTGACATCAACGCAGGCTGGCCCGGAAAGGTGCATGATGCACGCATCTTTCGGAACACTGCCCTGTTCCGGAAGATGCAGTCCGGGACTTTTTTCCCAGACCGGAAGATCACGGTAGGGGAAATTGAAATGCCCACTGTGATCCTTGGAGACCCCGCGTACCCTTTAATGCCGTGGCTCATGAAACCCTACACAGGGAGCCTTGACACCAGCAAGGAACAGTTCAACTACAGGCTGAGCCGGTGCAGAATGACTGTGGAGTGTGCTTTTGGCCGTTTGAAGGGCCGCTGGCGATCTCTATATGGGAAGCTGGACTTGGCCGAACACAGCATCCCCGCGGTTATATCCGCGTGCTGTACCCTCCATAATATTTGTGAAGGAAAGGGTGAAATGTTCACTCAGGCATGGACCTCAGAGGTTCAACAGATGGAGGCTGAATTTGCACAGCCAGAGAGCAGGGCTATTACAGGGGCCCAGCGTGGGGCTGCAAGGATCAGGGATGCCTTGAGGGAGAAATTTGAGGCTGAAAACCACCAGTAATGTGTGCTGCCCTGCACGACCCTGAAGTGAAGTGGTTCCAATGTTATCAGTTATCTGTCTTTGCTAAGCTGATTTGTGTTTGCTCAGCTCACTTGCGTTGCCTGTTTCTTTCCTGGGCTAAGGTATCTTTTTCCCTTATGCAATAATAAAGACTGTTTGCACATCCAAATAATCTGTTTATTACAGAGAAAATACGTGTATTAAAAAGAAACACAACTGCTTGTGAGACAGAAAGGGCAAGGGGGTTGTGTGTGGTGTGGGGAAGGGTTCAATCACAGGGTATGGTATGTCCTGCTTTCATACTCGGGCTTCCTGTCTGGAGTGCTGTGCAGTGAGTGCTGCACTTCAGAATGTTTATAATTTGGGATGGGAGTTGAGTGCAGTGGGTAAGGGTCATAGTTTCCAGGGCTGTCTGGTGAAGCTACAGGTGTTGGGGGCATCTGGTGTGGGCGATAAGAACCTGGATGTTGGGTGAAGTGGGCAGGTGGTGACATCGGGGCACAAGTGTTTTGGGACACTGGCTGCAGGGGGGGGGGCGGGTGCGGTACTGCTCCGCCTGCATGGCGACGAGCGCCTGGATAGAGTCCGCTTGGCGCGCCAAGATGCTAATCAGTTCCTTTGTGCTTTCGTGCCGGAGCTGCATGCTTTGCTGCCGCTGCGCTGCATTTTCCTGGCGGAGCCTGCTTTCACTCTCCCTCCACTCCCGAGCCTTTTGATTCTCTTTAAGAGACTGTTTCATAACTTCCTGCAGCATGTCTTCTTTCGTTCTTCTGGGCCTCTTCCTGAGCCTTTGGAGTCTCTCAGCCAGTGATAAGAAGGATGGCGGAGATCTCAAGGTTGCATCTGGAAGGCAAAATGCAACATTTAACAGAGGCATCATTGTTTTATGCCAGACAGAGCAATGATTCCCCCACACTTAAGGAGGGCACACACAGTCTCCAAAACAGCACAATTTTCCCGTCCCAAACAGAGCTCACAGAACCCACGGGAGCCCCAAAATGGTGAGTAAGCACAGGGTAAAGGGGGACTGATTGTTTCACGGATGTACTGTCCGACGGGTTTCTGTGCCTTGGGGAGAGCCAACAGCTGCAGGGGGAACCTACACTGAACACTATCCCCACATTTTCCACAGGAGTTTGTCCTGGAAGATATCTCGCTGCTGAGGGTGTCCGGGGAAGCAAGGGAGGGTCTTCTACTGCAATGCGGCTTCCACCCTGGCCCATATGCAGCTTGCCTGTGTGCAGCAATGGTCCCCCCGCCCCTCGCGGCACAGTGGCGCAGACACGTTACCCTGAATGGGACAAGGACCACGGCGGCTCTCCCAATAAACCTGCGCAAGCGCATTGCCCACATTCTGGCTGAGACTTTTGAAGAGATTACAGTGGCCAATTTCTCCGATGTGATAGACCACATCAATGCGCTCTTCCGCATCTAGGCATGCATGCAGCCCAAACCCTCCTCGCCCAAGGACCCCACACCGAAAAAACTCCTTCCCGAAAATAAAAGCTGCTTGCCACGAACCTGTTCTTCTCTTTCTCTCCCAGCGCATATCGGCCGCTGCGACTGGCTCCTTTCCTCCTGGCTCGAGAAGAGCTCCTGGCTGCATGCACCCAGGGAGTCAGGGGTGTGTCCCCCAGCCACAGCACCCTCGCTTCTGTTTTCTTCAACCCCCTCCTCCTCCTCCTCCTCATCCCGCTCTCCCGTGTCCACGGTGGTGCTCGGAACAGTAGTGGGGTCAACCCCAAGTATTGCATCCAGCTCTTTGTGGAATCGGCAGGTTTTGGGGGGAGCACCCGAGAGGCTGTTTGCCTCGCGGGCTTTGCGGTACGCACTCCGCAGCTCCTTTACTTTTATCCTGCACTGCATTGCGTCCCGGTCATGGCCCCTTTCAATCATGGCCCTTGATATCTGGCCGAAAGTATCAAAATTCCTCCGGCTGGATCGCAGCTGGGACTGGACAGCTTCCTCCCCCCAAACAGCGATGAGGTCCAGCAACTCGCCATTGCTCCATACTGGGGCTCGTCTCGCACGTGGAGGCATGGTTACCTGGAAAGATGCGCTGAGAGCACTCCACGCCTGGCTGAGCAAACAGGAAGGGGATATTTAAAATTCCAAGGGAATTTAAAGGGTCAGAGTGGCGGTTGGTCACCTGAGGTCAGGGCAGTAGAGTTCTAATTGATGACCAGAGTGGCTAGAACAGGCGTTGTGGGATACTTCCGAATACTTCTGGAGGCCAATAACAGCGCATTGGGTGGCCACACTGTAGCCGCAGTGCACCAGCAGCAGCGCAACAAACGTTATTCTTCTCGGGGAGGTGGAGTACATGCAGTGCTGTACCTGAGGAGATGCAGCACTGCACGTGCCTTGCGAGTGTAGACAGTTACTGAGTTACAGTGCTGCAGGCAGTTTTATTGTGCTGTAACTCGTGAGTGTAGCCAAGGCCTTAATGTCATGGCCTTTGTAAAAGAGAAATTTGCTTTTTTTTGTCCTGGCGTTATTTACACCAGTATTGTTGGCTGTGTGATAACCATGCCCCATTGCTGAGATGAAAGTAACTTAAAGGACTTACTGGTACGTGGGAGTCCTGGACAGGGGGCGGGGCCTCAACTGGAAGGGGCGTGGCTGAACTGGAAGAGGCTGGCCCTTTAGCGCCCCAGGCCCTTTAAATTGATATTTAAAGGGCCCCGGGCTCCGGCTGCTGTAGGAGTGGCTGGGAGCTCTGGGCCCTTTAAATCACTGCCAGAGCTACCAGCTGCAGAGGCTGCTGGGAGCCCCGGAGCTCGGAGGCCATTTAAAGGGCATGGGGCTCCCAGCTGCCGCAACCGCAGCAGAGCCAGGGCCCTTTAAATTGCTGACAGAGTCCCGGGGGTGCCGCTGCTGCTGCCGCTACCCCAGAGTTCCGGCAGCGGGGCTTGGGCGGCGATTTAAAAGGCTCGGGGCTCCGGCCGCTGCTACTGCCCTGGGCCCTTTAAATATCCACCGGCTCCGGCAGCGGGGCTCTGGCGGCAATTTAAAGGGCCCGGGGCTCCAGCTTTAGGTTCCAGCCCTTTCCGAGTGGGGTTTTCACTGAAATCAGTGGGAGTTGTGTGTGTTTCATAAATGCAGGATCAGACCCTTGAAAGAAGCCAAAAAGAATATGTTCCCACCAAGTCTAAATAAAGTTCAGAGGTGCTCCACATGGGAGCAGGTGTCTGCCCAAATGGATATCTTTGAAGAATCTAGGTCTGTGTCTCCTCATGACAATAAATGCCTTCCTATACTGTAGCAGCTGTGGTCCATAGCATAGTTAAAACAAAATCACAAACCCTTGAAAAGAAATCTCCATAACCTTCTTCATATTCTGCAAACCTCTTTTTTTTTTTTTTTTTTTTTTTTTTTTTTTTTTTTTAAGGAAAGGGGTTATGAAGTAAGTACTCAGTATACTTTGTGTGTTTTCCTTTTCACAATCTGTGGTGGGGTTCTGTCCCACTTCAGTCAGGAAGGGGCTAATGAGTTCATCCGGGCACATGTAGCTCCAACCCAGTGCACCTGTGAGGCCCACTGCATCTGGAGAAGAGCAGCTCCTTAAAAGGGAGAATCCAAGCAGAGTGAGAAATTATGCTCTGAGAGAAGCAGAGCCAGAGCTCCCTGAGCACCCAGGGTGAGGATTGCTGGCTAGAAGGGCTCCTGTAGCGTTTCTGTTGTCTGGACTCTCCGGGTGAGTAGAGAAATATTTACCTTATTTTTTCTTCCTTTTTCTTTTCTTTAGAGCCTAGGAAGTTCAGCCTGGGCCCCTCAGACTGATGGGCAGTTAGAAACCCAGCTCTAGCTTGGAGACTGCTGACCCAGTTGCTTTGCAAAGAGTGAGGTGAACCTAGACTGTGTGTGGGCTGTAGGACTGTTCAGTTTTGCCTTTTGGGTTTAGACCAGGGGTCTCCAAACTTTAGGAGACGAGGGCCACATTACATTTTTCAAAGGGCTTTGCGGGCCTGCCTGTTCTCTTGAGCTTACCTTCCACCAAATTGCCACCGAAGCCGCGGGACCAGCGGACCTCCGGCAGGCAAGCTGCGGCGGCTTCGGTGGCGGGTATTCTGGGACTGGCATGGACACCCCTGACTGCAGCCCTCTGCGCCCCGCTGCTGAGGTGGCAGCAGCCTTTAAACTGCCGTCGACGTACTGCTGAGGCAGCAGCAGCGTTTAAGCTGCCACCGAAATACTCACTGTCGCAGCCGTGCTGAGGTGGCAGCAGCAATTGGTTCGGTGGCCGGAGACCCCTGGTTTAGACTACTGCTAAGCCCTCAGCAGGGGGTGAAGCTGGAGGGATCTAGTCCCTCCTCAGACCAACTCTACAGCAAGCACTTCTGTAAGAGAAGGGGGGAGGGCTGCAAAGGAAGGGCCCATATGCTGCCCCAAGGGGATGCTCTAGCGGGAAAGCCTATGATACAATCATATTGTGGAACTGCAGTCCCTATCAAACTCACTGGCTTTAGGAATACTGAGTGGGGGCTCTCGATACTTCAGTTGCTGTTTTGAAATCCTGTTGCTGAGGTCTTTAGTTAGTCTGTTTCCATCAAAGCACTTGGAGTTATCAAACTTGTTCCTCTGACTTCCCTACCTCTCCCATTTCCCTCACTTCTGTTGATACCTTACTTCTCCTTCCATGTGATGGCTCTGGTGCCAAGCCAATTTTTAAGCCTGTTGCTGAATTTTGATCTACCAGGGTATTGCTTGTTGCAGTTAATATAGTCTCTCTTTTGGGGCGGTGGGGGATTATGTGAAATCGCTGGTGATTTCCATAAGAGACTTTTTTTTTTTTTTTGTCAGTTTTGGGTAAAGTAATCTTTAGCTGAAAAGTCATATGTCTCTAGCATTTTGCTGATGGCCTACTGCCCACATAGCAGCCCAAACATGAAAATCGGCTAGCAGTGGCCTGCAACTGGGATGGTAAGAAAACTCTCTGGCTTTTAATATCAATAAGTTTTATACTTAGTTTCACTAGACTACAGTCATTCAACATTACTGCTGGAAACCCAGAAGTCCTATTAACAGATCTAGGTGAGGTTTAGTTACAGCCTCAAAAGCTAGCTCGTGAGATTATTGGAAAAATGATTAATAATAAAAGCAGATTTTTTTGCATGAATGACTTCTACCCAGAAGCACCCAGCTACTCATTCTATGAAGCTACTCTTTCAATTCAGATGACTTTTAATCTCCCAGTAAAATCCTGTAAAGCTGGAAATAGCTGCTGTAACTTAATTTTCACTGCATTTGCTTATTTGAAAATCACCAACCAATAACTTGCAGTAACTCTTTCTAGGAAAAAGAGAGCCCCAATGTTTGCCAGCAGACAGTAGCTAAGAGTGTGAGAATAATGTAGGCTACAAGCCACAGCCCAGCTCCTGGGCCAAGTAGCTGTATACGGGTTGGGCTGGAGATGGGAATAGCCCATCAGGAAGGGTGAGGAAATGAAAGGATCATCCTAAATGCAGATTCCCCAGGTATGGCCCTCCCATGATCTGTCTGTGTCCTGGTCTTGGGGACTGCTGCACAGATAGTTCATGTAGCATAGGACTCGATGCTATATATGGGGGCATGCACTGGGGTGCAGCTGCCCCATCATACTGAGCCCTCCTGCTAGCACAGCAGGACCATGCCCATTCCACTGCCTAAGAAGTTTTCATGGCCAGAGGTTGGGGTTGGATTTGCTTCTTCCTGTAGCCAGTGCCTCTGGTGTAAAACCAAGCACTGCCTGGGGACTGCTGTACAGCGTAGTGTCTCTTTATGTTAATGAAAAATGGTAACTTTTTGTAAAGTGTTTTTGTGTTTTCCCTCCCTCCATTTGTAAAGTTGAATACTGGTTATAGACCAGAATGCCCATAAGAAAATCTGATTAGATGACAGGTCATATAAAACCATGTAACAAAACAAGAATTCTTATGTTCCTGCGCAGTATGCCATGATCTTGGATAATCACAGTTGGGAGAGATGGGACAAGAAAAATGAAGGCCCAAGTAGGACACAAATTTAAAATATGCAGCTATCCTTCATATAATGAACCATTAAAAGTCACTTTCTAAGGTACTTCTGGTTGCAGATGTATATGTAGAGGAAACACTTTGGAATAAAACTTCTAGGCAAGATGATATCCATTATCTACTGTAAAGGAAAACTGTTTAGAACAGCCAGAGAGAAAGGAAAATGTAACATACTTTGAAGACTAAAGGCAACAAATATCTGCACTCTTTAAAATTGAGGGACCTAAAGAACTGTGTTCCGCTTCAGACTCTTGACAGATGACATCTTAAAGTCCCCAAACCTTTTGGCCTCATCAAGTAAATAAAAGGCCCTATCCCCAGCTTGAGTTTGGGGGTGCCCACATCAGACACATTGGTATTCCTAGGTTTCAGTGTAGTAGCCGTGTTAGTCTGTGTCAGCAAAACGAAAATAAGAGTCTAAGGTGCTACAAGTTTTTCTTTCTTATTTTCGTATTGGTATTCCTGTGAGACATACCCCAACACCTGCAGTTTTCAGTGACCCCAAGTGAAATAAAGGGAACATGGTTAGGGTTGCCAGGCATCCAGTTTTCAACCAGAATGCCCAGTTGAAAAGGGACCCTGGTGGCTCTGGTTGGCACTACCCACCAGGCAGTTAAAAGTCCATTCAATGGTGTGGTGGGGGCCCAGGGATAAGGCAGGCTCCTTGCCTGCCATACCTCCATGTGGCTCCTGGGAAGCGGCCACCAGGTTCCAGTGGCCCTATGACACATAGGAAGGCTCTGTGCGCTGCCCCTGCCCCAAGGGTCGTCTCCATAGCTCCCATTGGCCTGGAATTGCAACCAATGGGAGCTACGGGAACAGCACCTGCAAGCACAAGGGCAGCATGCAGAGCCTCCCTGGCTGCCCATGTGTCTAGGGGCTGCAGGGACCTGGCAGCTGCTTCCCAGGAGCTGAGGTAAGCACCACTAGGACCCTGCACTCCAAACCCAATCCTCCCCCAGACTAGCCTCCCCTTCTGCACCCAAACTCCCTCCTGTAGCCTGCACCCACCCCAACACCCTGCCTCCGCCCCCTCCTACACCCAAACCCCCTCCTCCTTGACACCACCTCAGAACCCTCTCCTGAACCCCTCATTTCTGGCCCTGCCTGGAGCCCCAGCCCATACCTGCTCCCCCCACCCCCCTGTCCAGGTCTGGAGCCCTCTCCTGCACTCCAGTCCCCTCATCCCTGGTTCCACCCCATAGCTTGCACCCCGAGGCGGAGCCTGCACCCCCTCCTGCACTCCAACCTTCTGCCTCAAGTGAGTGAAGGTGGGGGAGAGCAAGCGATGGAGGGAGGGGGCATGGAGTGAGTGGGGGTGGGACCTTGGAGAAGGGGCAGGGCCTCAGGGAAGTGGCAAGGCAGGGGTGTTCGGTTTTGTGAGATTAGAAAGTTGGCAACCCTAAACATGGTACTTCTAAAAAGCAGGCTGTGGTGTTTAGATGTTGCTTGTAATTATTAGAACTGGGAGCACTGGCTGTTGGGAGTCTGAAAGGACAGGAAACAGGAAGAAGGGGGGGGGGGAGGGAGTTGAGAGGCTGGGAGAGCTACAGAGGGTGCAGCAGCAGCTTGGTAAAGCGGTTTCCACTTTAAAATAAAGACCTGTTGAAGTTTGAGAGTACCTTGCCTGACTGATACAACACAGGCCCAAAGGGTTTAAAATGGATGCTCAAAAATGAAAGCACCCACAATCAGAGGCCACTTTTGAAAATTCTGGCCTGTCTTTTCAAAGCACTGTAATTAGCACCCAGTCTCCTGACACCTGTTCCTGTGTTCTAACCACAAGACCAAGTTTCCTCTCACTTCAGGTTTCTTGCATCTGCTCAGGACAGGTTGGGAAACAGATTATGCATTCCCATAAAAACTTTAGTCCCTTTTTTTAATGTGTGTCAGATGTTTGTCATTGAAATGAGCAATGGAGTCCTTCAGCACTCCAGAGAAGGTGGAACACTGACCACAGTCCTGGTAATACCCTCTCCAGCTGAGGCTGCCCCAGTAGTTCAAAACCCACTCTTTCCTATGAAAAATGGCCAAATGATTAAAGTTAATTCCCAGAATAGTTTAAAGAAGTTTAGACCCTACAACTAGGGGTGGCCCCTTCTGAGCCCTTAGATTTTTAGCCTGAGACTTGTTTTGCACAGTTTGAGAGATTTCTCAATAATTAATGTTCCTTTTGAAGTTTTCTATCTTTCCTAGTCATTTGTTTGTGCATCTTCCTGCCAGGATCACAATGCAGTGGTGATGGTGGTTGTTGTTCCCAGTCTGGATGTGGCTCTGTCCATTGAATCTTCAAGTCTCTTCCAATTTTCAGAGTGCTCAGCTGAAACCATGTGTAACCCTTCTGCCAGTCAGAGTCGGCAGCAACAAGGGCCGGGTTCCGTATCTAGGGGTTCCATTCCAATAACACAATGCAAAAACCAGCTCGAGCCCCCACCCAGTGACCTGGGACAAATATATATCACCCCCCCTGGGCGCCTCTAAGAGGCAGTACTTCCCCTCTCGCAAGCACAGAGTCTGAGTGTAGAAAAACCTTTTAATGACAGAGAGAAACAATATGGCCTTTTGCTGGGGAAACACCACATCTAGGATTTGTAAACCAAACTGTGAGCAATGACCCACCCCAGCAAATTGGCCATGTCCTTTCCCTTTGGTTCTTGAGTCCATCAACCCCAAAAATCACCCAAAGTCCCAAAAGTCCAACAACCCAAAAGTCCAGACCCAGAGTTCAAAAGTTCATCTGCAGAGTGTTACACCCCCTCCAGTCTGGGTAGAAATGGGGAGGGGAGAGGTAAGGGGCACCTTACGTGGCTCGAAGCTGACTGCCCCGTCCCTTCATGGTGCTTCGCTCGGCTCTGCTCCGCCAGCCATCCCACGAGTCACTCCGTTCAGCCATCCCGCAAGCCGCTCCGCCAGCAGCTCCGCTCCGTCAGCCGTCCTGCAAGCCGCTCCGGCTGTCCCGCCAACTGTCCCGCTCCGCCAGCAGCTCCGCTCCGTCAGCCAGCCTGCAAGCCGCTCCGGCTGTCCCGCCAACTGTCCCGCTCCACCAGCAGCTCCGCTCCACCAGTCGCTCAGCAATAGATCTTCTGGCTCCCCCACTACTTAACACAGTGCTCAGTGATTTCAGCTCATAACAATTTCAGCTTGTAGTTAAGGGAGCCTTCGTGCTCATTTGCACACTTAGTCCAGAGTAATTCCAACTCAGCAGCCTGTGAATAGACTCCTAAGGAACTCAAAATTAGCTCTGATATTCCACAGTGGAGAGAGAGAAGGAGATGCAATTGACATTTAGGACCCTCAGAAGAGGCCCATGCCACCAGATACAAATACCTGTCCCCAACCTCTCTCAATTCACTGGGTTTTGGAATCCATGTCCCTCGCCTAGCAAGTGCTGCTTAGCTAAGGGCGAGTCCCTTCCTCATAACAAAAGCCCACTGTCCTTGATTCACATAATCAGGGTAACAACACTTTAGTCTTCCTGCCCCAATAACAGAGAAACTGGGGCTCCCACAGCAGTCAAGGTGACCATTTGGGCAAGCGGTCCATCATGCTTTGCAGGGTGGGTGTGTCCATGCAAACAAGATTAGCCCCTGACATCCCTTTCCACAACTCACGACCAGATGTCAGGGTAGAGCTCATCCTGACTCTGCTTACACATGCAAGTGTGTTTTTGCTTATAGTCTAAGCCATGTAAAGTGCACTCAGATACTATCAGTGCAATTTTTCTGCTCAATAAGTTGTACAGCTGCACCAGTGATGGGATGTAGAATTGTCATACATCCCATCTAGTTTTTTGTGTGTTTTTTTTTAAAATACTTGAGATATAAACCCATTATTTAGAGCATAAAAAAAAAGTTGATCCTCCAGTGTGAATGATCTGTGGTGGGGTGGGCAACAGATTAATCCGCTTTCTCACTAGCTCCCCTTGAATTCATGTTCTGGTCCAGCCATGACTTTTAGGTAATTTCTTCTTTTTAGGGGGTATATCTGTGCATTCCAGAATGAGAATCAGGCCTCCTGTTTCTTCAGCCCCTTGCTGTTGGTTTAGGTGCTAGATAATGCCAAATGGAAGCAGTAGCATAGCCAGGTCCAGAGCACAGGGGGAGTGGTGCTATAAAAGGCGCCTCCCTGCTCCCCTGTACTCCACCCGGTGGTGCGGTCCAGTCTGGTGTACCAGCAAGAGCCAGTGCCGGACCGTACCGCCGGCAGTGATTTAAAGGGCCTGGGGCTCCAGCTGCTGCAGGGGACCCCCGGACCCTTTAAAGCACCGCTGGAGCTCCGGCAGCTGAGCTCAGGTGGCGCTTTAAAAGGCCTGCGGCTCCCTGCGGCTGCAGGAGCCACAGGCCTTTTAAATCCCTGCCCGAGCCCAGCTCCGGCAGCGGGGCTCAGGTGGCACCGCTTCCGCTCACAGGGGGAGCGGCCGCTCCCCCTGCTCCCCCCTGGCTACGCTACTGAATGGAAGCTATTTACAGTTTTGGAATCGCATGCTGTCGACAGGGGATGGATCACTTGAGGACCTGTTCTGTTCATTCCCTCTGGAGCACCTGGCATTGGCCACTGTCAGAAGACAGGATATTTGGGCTAGATAGACCTTTAGTCTGACCCAATATGGCTGTTCTTATGTTCTCATGGTACATTCTGCTTCTAAATATCTTCCCTTGGAATATATGATGTGTGCCAAGAACCACCATAATTTGTACAAGTTATAGGAAGATTTACACAATTCCCTTCCTCTCCTCTGTGTGTCAACAAATTTGCAGCAAGCCTATTGGCAGGAATTTTGAACGACTACTTCATATCTTCTTCACTGAATTTGTCTCATTGGAAAAGGTGTAGTTAGGTTACAGGCCACTTGCTAGTTATTGCCCTGCTTCTCCTTTGACTTTGGTCTCTGATATTGTGTGTGTGCTGTTTTTAAAAAGTCCCCCAAAACAATTTGCTTTGTCCTAGCACCTGCCCCCAGCAGGATTCTTCTATAAATTTTCCCCTTCCACTCTTCCTTGATACTACCAGTAGATGGCAATCCTGGACTGGACAATAAGCAGTGAAGAGCACATCTGTGTCCTTAGCTCTCTTTCAACATGTGGTGTGGTGCAGTGCAGGTTTCCTTGAGTGAGAGAGAAACGTGACTAAATCCTCTAAGACCACACACAAATAAAATGTAAAACCCAGACAAGCAGCCTCCAGAGGATAGCTGGGCACTTAGTTCTTGATAGAAATAGTAAATAGTCCCTATTAAGGCTTTTTGTCCACAGAGAAACCACCACCACACAAGGGCAGAGTGATAGGATGTGTGCATTTGAGGGGGGCGGGGGGGGGGAGTATAAGTACAAGTACTCTGTCATTTTTCTAACTACTTGGCAAATGAGTGATTTGATTTATATTAAATTTAAAACTCCTTCCACAGCTTGGATCCAGTGACCATACCCAGTAAGAAGCCCAGCTCACACCACAGTGGGGGGAATTTCTCCAAGTATGTCATGTTGGCTTTGTGCTGAGCTACTATCTCTTTAAAAAGGTAAGGCACAGGGCTCTGGGATACAGCTATCAAAACAACTGCCATGTTTTGTTAGTGTTTACTGAAGCATCTCAGTTAGGCAGCCCAACCAGAGAAAATGAGCCCTTTTGTTTGCCACATTTGGTACTCCCACAAATAAGAATAGCCCAAATGTAAAGAGAGCTGGGGCAGTGCAAAGGACACAGCGTACTAGAGTGCATTCTGGAAAGTGTTTCAGTTGGGATTTCCTGAGATCAGAATAAATAAAAACAAGTAACCGTGTCTGAAACCCCTCTCGTACGTAGGGTTAGATGTCTGACAAAGTCACTCGTGTCATGAACTGGTGGCCAGTGGAATGACCCAGTCAGTGGAGTGTTTATCCAGTGGTGCTCTCTAGGGACTCTTCTACTTTTTTTGGAGGGGGTGGGGGGAAGCTCCCATAGATCTGCTGGTGGTAACATAACAATTAGGTGAGAGAAGCCTGAGAGTAAACAAGTTCCCAAACAACATATAGTTTGTTCCAATAGTCACAAGACTAAACAACAGTCACAATTTGTAAAAGCAATAGATGCCAACATTGGACATTAAATAAGTATAATGCTAAAGGGGCAGGTGAAAACGATGCTACATTTTCTCTTGCTAGAGGCGATATGGCGCCTACTATGTAACTTTCACTTGGCCGCTCAAACTGCCCCTTAGCTATCTAAAACAGTTCCTTGGGAATCTTAAGTGTCTGCTGGAGAACCCAAAGATGGGAGATGGTCATGTGAGTCTAGCAGTTGGAGGCCCAAAGTGTCCAGCCACTGGGCAAGTATATCTGGGAATTTCCACTTTATTTTCTAAAGACTCATCAGTGAGGATTTCTGTACCCCTTATTGGACAGTAACAAATAACAAGCCACATATATCCTGCATAATAGAAATGAGGCCAAATTGCTCTTGTATAAAGGATTATCTTTATATATCTGTGTAAAGTGGCAAAATCCATACTGAATTACTGCCCATAAAGGCACTCTCTTAAGAGTAGTCCTTAGACAAACAAGAAGAAAATCATTCCTATACCTCAACAATAACTTTGCTACTTAAGGAAAGTAAAACTTCTTCTCTTCTAAAGGAACACCAGGAAACACATGGAAGCCTATGGGACACTGTGGTGTCTCACTGAGTAAAATACATTGTAAAGTTAAAAGCTGGCACTTTTTGAAGGAAATGTAGCAATTTTAGGGCTCTTATCTTCCCTCCAGATCAACAAAACTTAGATGGGCTGGCGTTTAAATGTCTGACATCTTTGGTCTTTTAAGCTGCTTATTCCAAGCAGGTGCAGAAGAAGCATGGCTAATTCTAAGTATTTAAAATCTACTAACTGCAGCTATCAGAACAGTCATCCATCTATCAAGGTCCTACTTGAATTATTGCTAAAGATCAATGGATTACTCCATGTCTCCAGTATCTATAGAGTGCCCATCACTGCAGTCTCCCAATGCTGTTGTATAGGGAATGGAAAGCAAGGAAGACAAATCTTTCTTCTCTGATTGTATGATGACTTAATATTGTCAACCCTTGCTCAGTTCCTGACTGACTTCCATTTCCTGTTCTGGACTCTACCCACTAAGCTGGGCCCCAGCTCTAACCATTGGAAATGGAGGGGGGTGGTGGTGTCACCTCTGAGGTAGCGGTTAGAGCCAGACTACCCATGTCCTAGTTAGGGTGATTACCTTTTCAAAATGCAAAAACGAGACACCAGTAGGGTCCTGCTCCTTTTTCCTCCTGGCCAGGCTGGAAGCCAGAACTGGGCAGTGGTAAGAGCTGCCCAGGGAACCCAGACTGCTGTGCAGAGCCCTGGATCCTCCACCTGCCCTGGTTTGGGAGGCTAGGGTGCCCAAAAGCAGCACCTGTCCCATGTCCTCACCCCCAGGGGTGTGCCACCCAGGGCAGGTGGAGGGTCCTTGGCTCTCCTCAGCAGCCCAGGCTACCTGGGCAGCTCTTGCTACTGCCTGACTCTGGCTTCTGACCAGGAGCAGGGCCGTGAGGGGTGGGGAGGGGAGAATAAAACCTAGTTCTTGACCTTCATCTGATTGCAGTAAACTTTCCACTTGTATTTTATAGCACGGTTGGCTAGATTGGTGGCTCCCCCCCCCCCCCCCCCCGCGTGTCCCTGTAACATAATGTTCAAATCTAAACATGATGACAAAAGCGTAAGACTAATGGAGGTTTATAGTCTAAAACAAGCTACAAGGCCTCTTCCTAGCCATGTCTTAGATTGTCTACTTCATCTGTAAAGTGCTGCATCTGATGGGCTTTTCCCTTGAACTTCTTTGTTACAACACTGGTATGTTAATCCTCTCTGACTTTACTGGACTGAATACATATTTTCCATGTATTGTGTACAATGCTTTAGCCTTTACCTTCACTTCTGAATACAGCTTGAATCTTTCCAAAGTTAATGTTTGAGAGTCATGATTTTCTGCATCTTTTGTTTACCCCCAAAAAATGTCTTGACAGCTTTTTCCTGTGCTCTTTGGTAAGGCTCTGAGCTGCCTCAGTCAATACAATATTAAAGTGTATGATTATTCTATCTCTTTGACTAGTGGTTAATATAAGCTTGTTCTTGATAAAACCCTCTATTCTTTGTTTTCATAGAATACATAATGAGCAGATGGGGTCATATTCTTAGCTGTACCAAAGCAGTGTTTGATATAGTTGAGGAGAGGTGCACGTATTTAATAATAAAAAAATCAACCAGCTCAGGATCAGGGAGATTTGATAATCCCTTTGGAACTACAGCATATTGCAGGGGTGGCCAACCTGAGCCTGAGAAGGAACCAGAATTTACCAATGTACATTGGTGGGGCTGCTGACTTATTACTGTGGCTCTTTGGCAATCAGCACCTCCTGATCAGCTGTTTTGTGGCATACAGGAGGCTTGGGGGGGGGGGGGGGAGTGAGGGCATGGCAGGCTCAGGGGAGGGGGTGGGGCTTGTGGCAGAGCCAGGGGTTGAGCAGTGAGCACCCCCTGGCCCGTTGGAAAGTTGGTGCCTGTGGTTCCAGCCCCAGAGTCGGTGCCTATACAAGGAGCTGCATATTGACTTCTGAAGAGCTGCATGTGGCTCTGGAGCCACTGGTTGGCCACCGCTGGCATATAGCATGTATCTCATAGGTGGTGATTACTGTATTCCAGTGGGATTAGTGCAATGGTATCCCACTATAGCAGAGTGAAACTTGACACTGGCAGTGAATGAATGGGAACTAAACATGTGCTGGGGTGACCTGCTGAATAGGAACAGATTTAGGTCTGGTCTAAACTAGGAAATTATGTTGGTATAACTACATCCCTCAGGTATGTGACAAATCCACCCTCCTGAACAACACAGTTAAACTGACCTCCCCACTGGTATAAACTGTGCTAGGTTGACCAGAGAATTCTCTGGTCAGCCCAACTACTGCCTCTGAGGTGGATTACCTATGATGATGGGAGAAGTCCCATATTAACTAGAGCATCAAAAATCTGCTTAATCTAAATTACCACAAAAGAATATATAAATTACTTAAGTCTCTAGGGAAAAAATAAAATTAGATATTAATTTTTCACAATATACAGTCTGGTTCGGATTGTCTTTAGAATATATTGATCTTCATCAGGACAATTACATAACTCAAGCTGTACCTAATACTCTAGCATAATGTGTGAACAGCTGTAACTTCTACTCAGTCACTTCACCAATTAGATTAATAAAGATATAGTACCATCAACATCCATCACTAACTTCATTCACATCCACACCTACAAAAGTCACTGGTAATGACTTCTCCCATATCTTCCTGCACACACTTGCCCATTTGTTGTGGTTGGCAATGCTTATACAATTCAATTTTTGGTACAGTGGTATATTTCTTCTCTCCCCGCCCCCCCCCCCCCCAAAAAAAAACACAAAACAAAAACAACAAACCTAATAAGAGTACCTGCAATGGCCACTGACCTACACCAAGCAACAGTAAACCTTTCCAACATCTCAATCCAGGTTCTGTTCCAATGTCCATTGATGACATTAACAGGAAAAAATCCTATTTAAATTTAGTAGGCTTTGGATCAATACCTTAGGCCTAGAGAGTAAAGGGGCAGCAAATAGAAACAAAACATTTATTTTGAAGTTTGGGGTAAATACATGCGGTTTAGTTAAATATCTAAAGGAGTTGATTCTGTCGTACTCCTAGGATTCCATCCAGATCCTCTTAGGACATTCCATCTACAGGACACTGAAGTTCTTGAGTAGTTGAACAAATTACATCATCATAAAAGAGGCCTCAACAACCCAACTATAATAATGAATGGAAAAATTATAGGAATAAAAGGGAATAGCTGTCCTCTGTTAATTGGGACAATAGGGCTTAATTCTGGACTAACCTATTAATGACCCCGAAATGATTATTCATACTAGTAGCATGAATAATCTGTGTAGGGATTTGGGTGCAGGTCAGCCAAGGGCTACATACATGTTCATATCGATCATAATGTAGTTCCCCCTCCTTGAAATGCCTATTTGTGGCTTCTGTAAAAAAGGCTGTTCGAGTAAACTCTGTGGCTATTGCTGAGGATCCAGGAATTAGGCAGACAATGAGCAGTGGGTGCCTATAGATAGGGTGCTATTAAATTCCCAGTCTGTTTTGGTCAATTTGATGGTCATAGTATTTTAAAAATTGTAAATTTCATTATTTTGGATATTTAAATCTGAAATTTCATGGTGTTGTAACTGTAGGGGTCCGGACCCAAAAGGCAGCTGGAGTGGGGGTGGGTTGGGCCAGGTTATTGTAGGAGAGTGACAGTGATGCCACACTTACTTCTATGCTACCACTGGCGGGGCACTGCCTTCAGAGTTGGGTGCCTGGCCAGGAACCACTGCTCTCTGGCCACCCAGCTCTGAAGGTAGTGCAGAAGTAAGGGTGGCAATACTGTGACACCCCCCTCCCCCACAATAGCCCCCTTTTGGGTCAGGCCCCCCAGTTTGAGAAACACTGGTGAAATCTATATAGTGTAGGGTAAAAGTACACACGACCAGATTTCACTGTCTCTGCTGTTTTTCACAGCCATGAATTTGGTAGGGCCCTACCTATAGAACACACATTAATTTGGCTTATAAACCTGATTTTACTGAATTAAAAAGTAGGAGGTTGTATAGGGATTAACATAATTCTGCAACCCTTGCTTATGCAAGTAGTCACCATTGCCATGGGAAGTGAATGGGATGATTTGTGTGAGTTAAGAGCTACTTGTGTGTGCAAAGGTTTCGGGATCAAGGTCTTAACAAGTTTAAGTCTCAATAGAGCAGTAAAAATCAATGCATAATAGTCATCTCTTCTCCTGAGAGAATGTCTCCCTTGAGAAGTCATTTCTGTAGGACAAAGAAAGTCACTGTAGCAGGTGAAATTAGGATAGCACATATATGAGCCTCCCCTTATTTTTCCACAGCCATTTGTGATATCTGTTAGACAGCTTGAAGGTTGTTTGGTGTGCATAATACTGGATGAATTAAAGCTCCAGCACTGGTGTGGAACACATTTCAGTACAACTGGCAACTAACTTGATTAGCCAAAACATACTCTTCACTGAAAGTCATGAATAACATCATACTCGTGAAAGCTTTGGATCCACACCAATGGACTTGACAAAAGGCCACTGAGATTTTAAATCTTCATGAGGGGCCTTGGTAGAAAAGGCTGCTCACCTTAAACCAGGGGTCTCAAACACACAGCCCACGGACTGATTTCCTGGAGCCCACTATAGGTGTCGACTTCACTGGCAGCCAAGCTCCCCACATCCCTGCTCCTCCGCCTACCTCCAGAGCGTAGGACTTTCCAGGGAGGAGGAGTGGGGATGTGGTGCACTCAGGGGAGGAGGCGGAGAAGAGGCAGGGATTTGGGGAAGGGCGTGGAATGGGGGCAGGGAAGGAGTGGGAAAAGGCAGGGCAGGGAAGACGTTGTTAGCTGAATCAGCAAAACCTAACCCACCTCTGGCCCTGCTGCTGCCAGCTCCCCCATACATGCTCTGGGGAGGAGGGCAGGCGGGTTCTCGGTGCTGCTGTTTAAGGCTGTGTTTACAGTCACTCTCACTCGGGGTGGGGATGTCTGCTGCGTGCATTTCAATGAGCCATTTCCACAGTTCTCTGAAGTTTACCCGAGTCAAACTGCCCGAGCTTGACAAAAAGCCTTGCAGCTCCTTGCTCCTAATCAAGCCATCGAGCCTGCTCTTCCTGCATCCCCAATCCTCCCCTCCAGCTATACCCTGACTCACACCAATCCTCAGCCAGCCCCATCACCACTCTTCAAATCTCCCCTCCCTCAAGGGAGGGCCAAACACACCCGTCATTGAAATCCATCCCCATTGATCCCATGTGCAGTGTGAAATGTTGGGGAAGAAGGGAGCCAGGAAAGCAGCAGCAGCCAGTCACTGAGAAAATCCCTTTTCCTTTAACATGGGGAGGGAAAGGGAAGGCAAATCAGAGAAAAATATTACAGGGGGGTGGGGAGGAAGGGAACAGGGATCTTGGAATTTCCAGTTTACAAAAGCCAAGCCTGTTTTCCCCCCATGCCTCTCGCCCTCAACAACGTCTGGGTGGGAAAGAAATCCCCAACCCTCCTAAGGAATGTAGACGCTTCAACACAGGTGCTGACTGCTGAGTACATTTGCTCAATAGAGGCCTACAATTCCCAGCATGCTCTACTCCATCTTGCACCGAGCTGCCGCCTTAGATACTGAGCAAGGCATGCTGTGAGTAGTTGGGAAGAATGTTTGTTAAAAGTGGCAACGTATTTTGTATGAATAGTTACTTAAAAAAGTTCCTGCCATTACAGCTATGTTGCTAGACTGTTAGTGTAGATCATCATCAGTGTTATTGACCACATAAGAAAATAGTTACAGGTGTTTATATTTTATTAAAACCCCTCTTCGTATTAGTTTTTTTAAAAAAGTTAATACATTGACTTTTAATAGCATACTCTTCCTTTCTCCCCCACCTTCATTTTTTGACTATACTTTTGTATCGTTGTATGAAAAGGTTTCAGTGATGTGGCCCTTGGGCCAATGTACTAGTCCTCATGTGGCCCTCATGGTGATTTGAGTTTGAGATCCCTGCCCTAAACAGAAGAGAGAGACACCAGAAACCTCAATCAAGCTGATAAGGATCATTTAGGGCCTGGTCTCACTAGCTGCTAAACAACTGCACCTCTTATCAAAGTCAGTGGGAGCTGAGGATGCTCAGCACCTTGCAGAATTGGATCCCCAATAGTGAAATATTCAGGAGTTGATGGCCTCATATTGGAAGATGCTGAGTGCCTCCTGAGTCAGCGAGTGTGTAAGTACTCAGCACCTCAGGATCAGACACTAGTAAGTGGGGATCTATTTCAGGTTGCCTGAGCCACATTTGATGTTGGATACTGTAACCTTTGGAAATTGAGGGGGACCAGAGTCTGTAGACATTATTGTAACTCACTTGAATGGTCCTCTTGAAATCAGTGGGCCTACTCCTATGACTAAAGGTTTGCAGAATTGGATGTCAATAACTTAATTTCAGATGTAAAAGCATCTGTGTTCTTATTTATAATCAGAGCCTCATAGATTCTGGGAGTCCACATCAACAGAATCCACCCCTTACCACAGAACTGGAGCACACAACTTCAGCTTTTGTTTTAAGGAAAGTATGTTGCTAGTCTTTATGGTGGTGAAGAAAATCTTGGCAAGCATGAATTGTGAGAATAAACCAATGCAATGTTATCTTCCTGAGGCTCCAGACCACCTGGTACAACACCTCAGTGAGGGGTGAAATACCCCATTCATTTCAATGAGTCTGAAATGCTGAAGATGAATGTTTAACTCTCCTGATGACTTTAGTAGGAACAGGCAGCTGACTGATTAATTCCCTGATGCCAAACTGCCTCCTATTCCTCCCCAGGTGCCAAAAGCCCAAATTACTCTCTAATCAGGTACCAAAAAATCCAGCTTCCTCCCTTCTTTCCCCCTTGCCCCCCCCCAACAATTTATACAGTTCAGTTCTGTGTGGTTAATACAAAAATCTGCAGAAAATGTGGGGGCAGTAAAATAAATGTAACTGAATGCACCTCCTCCCCTACCCCAAGGGATGATATCCTGAGAGCAGAATATCTTTTCCTGGCATGGTTAAGAAGAGCTCCCCTACAGTTCCCCACTCCTCCTTGCCTGGGGCTGTGGGAGTGTCCCTTCCTGCTTTACCTGGCGCATGGGGATTTGTCTACAGCTGCTGATCCTTTGCTTTCTGAGTATGCCCCACACACAAAAAAAAATAGTACCTCAAGAGTGCACTCAGTGAAATATCCATGAAGGTTTCAATATTTGTTTAATGCAAATTGACTCACTTTTGAAAAGTAAAAATCAGTGTTTAAATATTTTCTCTCTCTCGTCAATTAACTATGGTTTTTTCATTTCTATTTGCACTCAAAACGAACTCTACCACAGCAAGAATTGCATTTAACACTAAAATATGACTTGCCACAACATTCTGAAAAGAAATGGCCTTTTCTGAAGAATAAAAACACTATTATAAGGGGTTGGATCCCTCAATCCTTATCCAGCTGAAGAAGCCTTACTAACATGAGTAGTGCCATTGATATCCATAGGACTAAGATTTATGCTCAAGGTTTGCTGGCTTAGGCTCCATATGTAATAATCACTGAAGACATATTTAAAGCATCTGTAGACCTCTTCACCCTGATTTTTTTTTTCCTGCCATTTTTCTAATGAGGAAGTGCCCACACTATTAAAATTGGAGCTCTGAGAAATGTTGACTTTTGGTGATTATTTTGTAAAGTTTCACACATTTTTGCTTTGGTGGGATTTTCTTAGTTCAGACTGAAATGCCAACTGTAAATGTGCAGGGGAGACACAATGTGGTGGAAGATATCACTGAGAATTATTTAACATTTATTTAGAAATGTAGTTCTTCAGTAAAGTGTGATATTACTATGAAAATGGAGGTCTTCAAAGCATTGTCCGAAAGGATCTTGATGCAGTTAGTGCTCTTCATTTTGTGTATTAATGTGCAAAATGTTTTCTTCTTCTTCGAGTGCTTGCTCATATGTATTCCAATTAGGTGTGCGCGCGCGGCGTGCACGATCGTCGGAAGATTTTTACCCTAGCAACACTCGGTGGGCCGGCTGGCGCCCCCTGGAGTGGCGCAGTTACGGTGCCTGATAAATACCCCAGCTGGCCCAGCGCCCTCTCAGTTCCTTCTTACCGCCCGTGACGGTCGTTGGAACTGTGGAGAGCAGCTCGCTGACCTCCACATCCCTAGCATACTTAGCACTCGTTTATCTTGTAGATAGTTTAAGTACTTCTTAATTAGTTGTTAATAGTTATCCATAGTTCGTTGTTGTAGTTAGTGTAAATAGTAGCGGGAGATAAGGGGCTTCTCCCCTGTCTCCCTCCCGGTACCGGGCCAATTCCTGGCTCTCCAGGATTCAAGCCTTGCTCGGCCTGCCAGAAGCCGATGCCCACGGGAGATCCCCACGCCTCCTGTTTGAAGTGCCTCGGGGAGTCCCACCTTCCGGACAAGTGCCGTATTTGTAAGGCGTTTAAGCCGCGGACCAAGAAGGAGCGGGACTTTTGTTTGAAGCAGCTCCTCCTGGAGGCCTCGCTTAGTCCGATGTCAGCCCTGCACCGGAACCCGGTGCCAACCCCGGCGGCCTCGTCATCTACGGCACCGGCATGCCCAAGCTCCGGGAAAGAGCCCAGCCACCGTACGCCTCAGGCTGGGACTTCGCAGAGGCGTCGCTCTCTGTCTCCGAGAGCGAAGAAGTCGGGCACCGCACCAGCACCGACTACGGCGCCGCTGCTCACGCAGCCCGTTCCAGACCACACCAGGCCTGGTATGGCGCCAGCACCGTTGAGTCCGGTACCGCAAGGACCGTTGAGCTCGGTGCCCGTGGCTCAGATCCCTGTGCCACCTACTCCGGCCCCGCAGAGGCCGTCGAGTCCGGCGCCGCCAATGATACCGGCACCGACCCTGCTAACTCCGGCACCCCAGAGGCCATTGAGCGCAGGACAGCCTTCTAAGACTCCGGTACCGACGACTCCGGCCCCACAAGGCACGTTGAGCTCGGTAACCGCCAGCTCCCCGGCCCGCACCGTGGTAGAGCTTCCGCTGCCGTCCACTCCGGACACCTTCTCGGCGGCGCGGGACCTGATAGCGATGACCGATCCGGCACTGACCCCATCCTCGGTACCGCCATTGCGGATCGTCGCTTCCCGCGGCAAACCGCCCATGTTCCACCCGGTGCCGCATGCTGAGACCAGCCAGCAGCAGTCGGCGTCTCCTCGGTACCGCTCGCAGTCCCGGCGCCGGTCACCATCCCGGCACCGGTCGTACTCGCTGTACCGCTCCAGGTCTCCCTCCAGACGGCGGTATGTTGACTCCCGGTTCCGATCCCGGTCCCGTGGCCGGTCACCATGTAGATCTCCGGACGATCGGCATCATTATCGTTCGCCGAGGCGTTCCCGATCCAGGTCTGGATCCCGGTACCGCAGTCACCGCCGGTACTGTTCCAGATCCCGGTACCGGTCGAGTTCCCAGTACCGATCTCCGGCACCGCGACATACCATGGCCACGCAGACCACCCTCCATGGCTACTCTGCACCACCTTGGCCTTCTCGCTCCGTCTCCCACTCTTCCAGAGCCGGTAGCGACCTGTACGTGGAGGATCGCACGGTGGGTGAGCAGGGCCAATGGCCAGATGCCGGACAGGAGCCGTCCCACGACCAGGGACAATGGGCCTTCTGGACCCCGATGGCGTACCATCAGGCCCAAGGGGTCCCATCTAGAGCCTCCCTCTCGGCTCGATCTGAACCTAGAGCACCGGAGGCTACGGTATCCCGGCCTCCCCCAGAAGTCTCGGACCTACCCCAGTCATCGGTCGCGGCCCCAGACCTGGAGGCCCCAACCCTGGACTCCTCAGCGCCCCCCCCCCCCCTGAGGACCCGGTCGCTCAAGGTCTGTCATCCTCCTCCTCCTGACGAGGCAGTGGCAGGAGCATCATCTTCCGGCCCGCCTCCTATCGATCTCAGGGACCATCAAGACCTGCTGCGCAGATTGGCCCTTAACATGAATCTGCAGATCGAGGAGGTTCCAGAACTGGAGGACCCGGTGGTGGACATTTTGACAACTGACGCCCCAACCAGGGTAGCCCTGCCATTCGTCCGTATGATACTGGCCAACGCCACATCTATCTGGCAGTCCCCAGCCTCGATACCCCCCACGGCCAGGGGTGTAGAGAGGAAGTATATGGCACCTCCAAGAGATTTCCAGTATCTCTACACTCACCTCCCTCCGTGCTCACTGGTGGTTCAATCGGTCAACGAGAGGGAGAGGAATGGCCAACAGGCCCCCGCCCCAAAGTCTAAGGACGCCAAGCGCCTAGACTTATTTGGGAGAAAGATTTACTCGGGGGGGTGGGGGGGCCTACAGCTCCGGGCTGCGAACCTGCAGGCACTCCTGAGCCGCTATGGCTATAACACCTGGGTCTCCATGGAGAAATTCAAAGAACTTTTACCTCCGGAGTCCAGGCAGGAGTACAAAGCTTTTGTCGAGGAGGGCAAGAAGCTGACCAGGACGTCGCTGCGAGCCTCTCTCGACATCGCCGACTCGGCCGCCAGAACCATCGCCTCGGGAGTCGCCATGCAGCGTATCTCCTGGCTACAATCCTCCACCCTCCCCACGGAGGTCCAGCACACTATTCAGGACCTACCGTTTGAGGGTCAGGGTCTGTTCTCGGAAAAAACTGACCCGAAGCTGCAGACCCTCAAAGATGGTTGTACCATCATCCGCAAACTGGGGATGCATACCCCAGCGACGCAGCGCAGACCCTTCCGGCCCTTCGGACAACGTCCCTACTTCCCACCCGCACCACGACAGGACTTCTATAGGAGGCCGCGTGGTCGAGGGGGCAGGAGACAACAACCCGGTCGACAGACCGGCCAGCGACAGGGCCCCCACAAACCATCGTCGGGGGCCCAAACAACATTTTTGAAGGGACGCTCGAGGCCGGAGTACCAGTTTTAATCGATCCTGTCCCCCTGTTCCTAGACTGCCTTTCCCTTTTCTCCCCTGCGTGGTTGGAAATCACCATGGACCGCTGGGTCATACGCACGGTGCAAAAGGGATACCATTTGCAGTTTGTCTCCCCACCTCCATCCCATCCTCCCTCCCTGTCCCTCTTCAGGGACCCTTCTTATGAGCAACTCCTCATTCAGGAGGTACAAGAGCTCCTCTCCGCAGGAGCGGTAGAGGAGGTTCCCATGGAGCTCAGGGGCAAGGGTTTTTACTCCCGTTATTTCCTAATCCCCAAGGCGAAGGGGGGGCTACATCCTATTCTGGACTTGCGGGGACTCAACAAATTTATGGTAAAGTTGAAGTTCTGTATGCTCTCCCTGGGCACTATTATTCCCTCTATGGATCAGGGAGACTGGTACGCCGCTCTCGACATGAAGGACACGTATTTCCATATTGCGATCTACCCACCTCACAGGCGCTTCCTCCGCTTCGTGGTGGGCCAGAGACACTTCCAGTTTACGGTCCTGCCCTTTGGCCTCTCGACGGCACCAAGGGTTTTTACGAAGTGTATGGCAGTGGTAGCAGCCGCCCTTTGGCGTCAAAGAGTTCCGGTGTTCCCCTATATCGACGACTGGCTTATCCGCGGCAACTCCAGCAGCCAAGTCCAGTCGCATATCCGCACGGCCATGGGCATGTTCAAGCGGCTCGGCCTCCTCCTGAACGTAGAAAAGTCCACTTTGGTGCCAACACAGAGGTTATACTTTATAGGGGCAGTACTGGACTCCACTCTCGCCCGGGCGTTTCTTCCAGAGGCTCGCTTTCTGACTCTTACAACTACCATACGCAGCTTCAGGCCTTCCCAACGTCAACGGCCCGCTGTTGCCTCAGCCTCCTTGGTCATATGGCGTCCTGCACCTTCGTGACAGCTCATGCCAGGCTGCGCCTCCGGCCCCTCCAGGCATGGCTCGCCTCAGCATACCGGCCACACAGGGACAGCCTGGACCTAATTCTGACGGTCCCAGCACAGGTCCTAGCCTCCCTCAACTGGTGGCTGGACCCCAGGAAGGTGATGTCAGGTGTTCCATTTCACCCACCTCAGCCATCCCTAGCCTTAACCACGGATGCTTCATCCCTCGGCTGGGGAGCTCATCTACAGAACTTCCAAACGCAGGGCCTGTGGTCAGAGCAGGAGCTGACACTGCACATCAATGTCAGAGAACTGCGAGCGGTACGTCTTGTCTGCCAAGCCTTCGCTCAACATTTACAGGGCCGCTGTGTCACCATCCTTACAGACAACACGACGGCCATGCATTACATCAACAGACAGGGAGGGGCACGCTCCCTCCCCCTCTGCCGAGAAGCGATTAATCTCTGGGACTTTTGCATAGCCCACTCCATTCACCTGGTAGCCTCTTTTCTCCCAGGGGTCCAGAACACCTTGGCGGACCGACTGAGCAGGTCCTTCCAGACTCACGAGTGGTCCATTCGACCGGACGTCATCCACTCTGTCTTACGGAAGTGGGGATTTCCCCACATAGATCTCTTCGCGACTCGCGAGAACCGGAAATGCCATGTGTTCTGCTCACTCCAGGCTCCTGACAGACACTTTTCTCCATCCTTGGACGGACCACCTGTCCTATGCCTTCCCGCCAGTTCCACTGGTCCACAGAGTCCTGCTCAAATTGCGCAGGGACAAGGCCCGCTTAATCCTGATCGCTCCGGCGTGGCCCAGGCAGCACTGGTACACCACTCTCCTGGAGCTCTCCGTGGCCGCCCCAATCACTCTACCATTGTGGCTGGACCTGATTACACAGCAGCACGGCAGGCTCCATCATCCCGACCTGCACTCTCTTCATCTCACAGCGTGGCTGCTGCATGGCTGAACCCGTCTGAGCTACGTTGTTCCAGCCCGGTCCAACAGGTTCTGCTGAGCAGTAGGAAGCCTTCCACCAGGTCCACCTACTCAGCTAAGTGGAAACGGTTTTCCCTTTGGTGCGGCCCTCGGGGTCTTAACCCCTTGCAGGTGCCGATACACACCATTCTAGACTACCTCCTCTCCCTAAAGGAGCAGGGTCTGGCCCTCTCGTCGCTAAAAGTCCACCTCGCGGCAATCTCAGCCTTTCACCCTGGTGACGGTGGGCTTTCGATCTTTTCCAACCCCATGGTTAGCAGATTCCTCAGGGGGTTGGAGCGGCTACACCCATTGGTGCGCCGTCCGGTCCCCACCTGGGACCTCAACCTCGTCATTACCAGGCTCATGGGGGCCCCATTCGAGCCTATGGCCACTTGCTTGCTGCTGTACCTCTCCTGGAAAACGGCCTTCCTCGTAGCCATTACCTCGGCGAGGCGCGTCTCTGAGCTCAGAGCGCTTACTTCGGAACCCCCTTACATGGTGTTCCACAAGGACATGGTACAGCTGCGACCACACCCGG
This sequence comes from Chelydra serpentina, assembly GCA_037349315.1. Classification (NCBI taxonomy): domain Eukaryota; kingdom Metazoa; phylum Chordata; order Testudines; family Chelydridae; genus Chelydra; species Chelydra serpentina. The sequence goes on from JBAIAC010000042.1 coordinate 41,165,770, forward strand.
CCTTCCTGCCCAAGGTAGTGTCGGCCTTCCATATTAACCAAGACATTTTTCTACCGGTCTTCTATCCAAAGCCCCATGTCTCTAGAAAGGAGCAGCAACTCCATTCCATGGACGTCCGTAGGGCCCTCGCCTTCTACATCGAGCGGACGAAGCCCTTTCGGAGAACGACTCAGCTGTTCGTCGCCGTGGTGGACCGGATGAAAGGTCTCCCGGTCTCTTCCCAACGCATCTCGTCCTGGATCACGTCATGCATCCGGACATGTTATGAGTTGGCAGGTGTCCCCACCATGCACCCTACTGCCCACTCCACCCGAGCTCAGGCCTCGTCCTCCACCTTCTTGGCACACATACCAATTCAAGAGATTTGTAGGGCAGCGACTTGGTCATCGGTGCACACCTTCGCCTCTCATTATGCCATAGTACAACATTCTAGGGAGGACGCCGCTTTTGGTTCGGCGGTCCTACACTCTGCAGTCTCACAATCCGCCCCCACCTCCTAGGAATGGCTTGGGAGTCACCAATTGGAATACATATGAGCAAGCACTCGAAGAAGAAAAGACGGTTACTCACCGTAGTAACTGTTGTTCTTTGAGATGTGTTGCTCATATCTATTCCAAACCCGCCCTCCATCCCCACTGTCGGAATAGCCGGCAAGAAGGAACTGAGAGGGCGCTGGGCCGGCTGGGGTATTTATCAGGCACCGTAACGGCGCCACTCCAGGGGGCGCCAGCCGGCCCACCGAGTGTTGCTAGGGTAAAAATCTTCCGACGATCGTGCACGCCGCGCGCGCACACCTAATTGGAATAGATATGAGCAACACATCTCGAAGAACAACAGTTACTACGGTGAGTAACCGTCTTTTTCTCTACCAGCTTTAGTCAGAGGAAAAATGCAAGAGGGCACTTTAATCTAATCTACCTAATTTAGCAAAGGCTATATTGTCTTGGAAAGGTTTAGGGATTAAAGCACCAAGACAGCTTTTCTAGCACTTGCCTTTCATGATAATGGATACTGTTTGTAGAACAATCTGGGCTGGTCAAGAATCTAGAGGAATTACAAGAGAATGAAACCTGCAAGAAAAATATACATGGCAGCTTCAGAAGAGAAATTATCTTGCAAAATAACTGTGTGGCTGCAGCCACACCTCCTTGAGATGTGATCAAGTACCCTAGCTTAACAAAACAGCAGATTCCCAATATTTGGAAGGGAAATGTTCAAGGAAAGCTCAGAGGCTGTAGAAAGTGGTGTAAGTGGCACACTTGCCTCTAAGTGCTTAGCCAATGCCCCACGAAGTGGGACTAAATGGGCCAGTATATGGATGTTTAAAAACAAAGCTTTTCCACAAAAATTGGTAGCAGCAAAGCTGTGTCTGAAATTCAAACTAGTGATTCTGCCAGCTAAACTCCCCTTTTCATTTGAATTGTAAAAGTTTATTTTTCATTTCCCATCCTATGCAAGATGGACAGTTTTACTGGTGCTGGTGAATGTGTCCCTGTTTCACCCTACAAGTGGCTACTATATATTTAGTTTATGGGTAAAGTCATACATAATAAAATACCAAATGGGTGCAAGTGCAAAAGCAGTAAACTATTCCCTCAAGCTTCAAATGGTCCTGAAATTGTGTTTCACTGTCTGAAACTAAATGCTGGGAGCAACACTGCACAATCCAGGAACTACCTTAATTCAAGAACAAGACTTTCTACAACTATTGCCCTTCTGTGCTGCAGGGGCAGCTGGATTAGTCTTTCAGATTTTTTTTCTCCACTACCATCCCACCCCAACCTACCCTAACAGCTCTAGTTTTCTTCTTGGATGAAAAAGTTCCAGGGTCTCCTGTGCTCCTGGCAGGAACAATGTTTAATGGAAGAACGGCAGACTACTGGACATTCTGCTGTGAAGGTCAAAAGTATAAATGGGTTCAAAAAATTATTCAGCAAGTTGATGGAGGATAGGTCCATCAATGGCTATTAGCCAAGATGGTCAGGGATGCAAACCCATGCGCTGAGTGTCCCCAAGCCCTTGATGCCCCCGAAATGCTAGGGCTGGACAACAGGGCATGGATTACTCAATTTCCTTGCTTTGTTCATTCCTTCTGAAACATCTGGCACTGACTCTGTTGGAAGACAGGATATTGAGCTAGATGGATCATTGGTCTGACCCAGTATGACTGTTCTTATGTAACTGCACTGTTGTCTACTAGATATCCAGGAACATTCAGGTGGGAGATGTTCTCAGCTCCGCATCCTCTTCCCCCAAGAAAAGGTATATTTAGGGCAATGGTTGGGCTGATTTCCCCCCCTCCCCATATTTTGGGGTGTGTGTGTGTGTGTGTGGGGGGAATAGCAGGACCAGCCAGCCCCATGGTTGCTGTTTTTAAGCAACTGGGAGCAGGGCATGGATGTAATTTGACACCCGTTCTTGTCCTTCATGCATGTGCACTTCCCTGGTTTGGTAGCATCTCTTGCTGGGTACAGGCACACATTCTTTGTAGGCATGTTAGTGGTTTTAATTAATAGGAACATAAACCTCACCATTTTCAGGCTGCTCTGCAAGCCTTGTTGCTTTGCTAAAAGATTTTCCTTAAGAATTAGAGGAAGAAAAGATGACAAACTCAAAGGAATCAGAGGTCAAACCCCTGTGTGGGATGATTTAAAATTAAAAATCCTGCTCCTGTCCTGCCCTGCAATACCCACTTCTGCTCCCACATTGTTTCTTGCATTTTTATCCCCCTCCCACCTGCAAAAGCCTTAGATCTCAAAAGAGAGACAGATTTTCCCCCATACTACTACTACTACTTTAAAAAAAAAAGAAAAAAAAAGTCAATTGTATATTGTCACTGTGCCACAGGGGGCCACAGCTGAGAACACTAGATTCAGGACAAAGTCCTGAGAAATAGAGCAGACTCACCCCGAAACTGGTGGTCATTCTATCATAAGATATACCAAGCCAGAAACAAAAGTAAACTTCTGTTTCACCACTGGTTAACCAGAAGTCAAAAATGCAATCTCCTTAAGCATTCCACCCCTTGCTTCATACCCAGATACTGGACTTAATGATGAGTAGTTATTTAAAACTAATTTAATCAAAGGGTCCTTCTAATCCCAAGAGATCAGCCACACAGTCAGATCTTACCCAATAATCATGCTGTGGCCAATCTTTTAGTATCCAAAGGTTTATTTATAAGAGAAAAGAAAGAGGAGGGAGTTAAAATGGTTAAGAAAATCAAATACATACAATCATTGCAAAATTCTTGTATCAAGTTTGAAGCAGTGAAGTTACAGTCTGCTGGCTTGTAAAATCTCTGGTAACTTCGAAAAGATTGGAAGGTCCTCAGTCCATGCTCCTTTTAATGTAAGTCCAGAGATCAAAGCAGGAAAGAAGCAAAATGGAGATGCTTACAGGATCTTTTATACATTCTCCCATCTGGAGGGAATTTCACTGTCCCAAACAAAGCCCCCAGCACAGTTTGTGGAAAAGTACAGGCACAAGATGGAATCCAGGGTCACATGAGCAAGTCACATGCCCTTACATGCTTTTGGTGACTCGCAGGAGGAGCCATTACCCATATTCTGGCCAAAGCATCCACAAGAAGGCTCACTGGGTGGGGACAAGCTTCTTCTGTGGTCCATTGTAAGAGTTAAGTATTCTGGCCAAACTGGATGTAAATTACTTGGTGGGTGTTACTACAGGACAGAAACATATGAAATACTAGTACATAATCAATATTCATAACTTTACATACAAAGATGATACATGCATACAAACATGATAATCTTCTTCAGCAAATCATAACTTTTCCATGGGCACCTTCTTTACATGATATACTTAGACAATTGCAACAAATCTTGTACAAAAGTGGCAAATTAATGATAGAAATGGTTGTTCCAATCATACAGCATCACATATATAAACAGAATTCAGACACAATTTTCACCAATAAAAGAATAAAACAAATATAGCTTAAACCATGTAAAACAAAATTTAACTCCTGTTATGATAGACATCAAATCTCTTTCTATCCTTTGCCTAAAGTTAATTATTAAAATGTTTATTTAAAAAAGAAAAAAAAACTCACTTTACATTGCTGAAATTCTGCTTATGGCAACCTGATGAGATTGTTTCCCCATAAATTACCACTCGCTCTTTTTTATTTTTTTTTGTGATCTGATAAATGCTCTTTATTTTGTCTAAAGCAAATTAATTTTATTTATATTGTTTTGTGGGAGTGACTCAGCTGGAGTTTGTTGGTAAAACTTTTTTCGCTCAGGGGTGTGGGAAAAAAACCACACACCTCTGAACGACAAAAGTCATATTGACAAAAAGCGCCAATGTGAACAGCACTTTGTTGGCAAAGCTCTTCTGCCGACAAAGAGCAGCTACACTGCACACCTTTTAGCGACATGGCTGTAGTGGCACAGCTATGTTGTAAAAGGTGCATAGTGTAGACATAGCCTAAGTAAGACTATAAATTTTCACCTGGAAGAGAATAATTTGAAAACGTATAATACTGAAATTGATTAAGCCATTTTGAAGCTAGCAGAAAGAGTGGTATTGTAACCCACACACCTTCTGGGTGTGGTGTTCTGTCCCATCTAGTGGCACCGAGACCACTTCGAGAGAGTTAAATGAGTCTGCTCTACAGCCTCAGCTAGCAGGCAGCTGGCTTTTCGCTCATGCTGTAGAGGCTCATGCTCGAAGCTCCAAAGGCCCCAAGTTCAATCCTGCCCGCCAACGACTGGGGTCTGTCGGCATTACAGTAGCAGTATTAGGACTTGTCTACATTATGAAATTAGGTCAAATTTATTAAAGTCAACCTGTAGCCTCTGATTTTACAAAATGGATGGTGTATGTCCCGACTATGTACATTCCATCGGCGGAATGCATCCCCATTACCAAGGGTAGCATCAACTCACGGAGCGATGCACTGTGGGCCACTATCCTACAGTTCCTGCTCCTGATTGGAATTCTGTGTTAGGTTCCCAATGCCTGATGGGACAAAAACATTTTCGTGAGGTGTTTTGAGTACATCATATCAGCCTCCCATGATGCACTTGGCTCCTCCCTCCCTGAAAGTGATGGCAAACAATCATTTTCGTGCCTAAGCCTGGGTTACCCGTGCAGACGCCAGAGCACAGCATGTATGGACCCCGCTCAGCTGTACGCTGTTGTGAGCGTCACAAACACCTCGTGCATTGTCCTGTGGTATTTGCAGAGCCTAGCCAGGAGCAGCCACACAGAAGAATGTGATGCCACGCAAATAGCTGTGCTGGAAGCCATGGAACTGAGCAATTCGCACATACTGGCAGCGGCAGTCGGGCTTGTTGACACAGTGGAACGCCGCTTCTGGGCCAGGGAAACAAGCACAGACTGGTGGGACCGCATCGTGATGCAGGTGTGGGATGAGGAGCAGTGGCTGCATAACTTTCAAATGGGTAAGGCCACTTTCATGGAACTTTACGAATTGCTTTCCCCAGCCCTGAAGTGCAGAAATACCAAAAATGAGAGCTGCTCTGACAGTTGAGAAGTGAGTGGTGATAGCCCTGTGGATGCTTGCAATGCCAGGTTGCTACTGGTCAGTCGGGAATCAGTTTGGAGTGGATAAATCTACCATGGGGGCTGCTGTGATCCAAGTAGCCAGGGCAATCAATTTACTTCTACTAACAAGGGTAGTGACTGGGAAATGTGCAGGACATAGTGAATGGCTTTGCCATAATGGGGTTCCCTAACTGTAGTGGGGTGATAGGGATGTGCTTTCCGTCTATCTTGGCACAGACCACCTTGCCAAAGAGTACATAAACTGGAAGGGCTACTTCTCAATGGTGTTGCAAGCACTAGTGGATCACAGGGGCTGTTTCACCGACATCAACGTGGGATGGTCGGGAAATGTACATGACGTGCTCATCTTTAGGAACTCTGGTCTCTTCAGAAAGCTGCAAGAAGGAACTTTCTTCCCAGACCAGAAAACTACCATTGGTGATGTTGAAATGCCAATAGTTATCCATGGAGACCCAGCCTACCCCTTGCTCCCATGGCTCATGAAGCTGTATACAGGCAGCCTGGACAGCAGTAAGGAGCAGTTCAACCATAGGCTGAGCAAGTGCAGAATGATGGTAGAATGTGCCTTTGGACATCTAAAGGGGCGCAGTTTACTCACTAGGTTAGACCTCAGTGAAAACAATATTCCTATTGTTGCTGTTTGCTGTGTTCTACATAATATCTGTGAAAGTAAGGGGAAAACGTTTCTGGCAGGGTTGGGGGTTGAGGCAGATCGCCTGATTACCAATTTATGAGCAGCCAGACACCAGGGCAATAAGAACAACACATCATGGCGCACTGCGTTTCCAAGAAACCAGTTTCATGAATGATCCAACATTGATGTAACAATTCTGTGTGTTGTTCCTTACCAACCTGTCCCCTTTTTCACATGTACTGCTCTGTAAACTAAACCCCCATCAACCACAGTGTGCACGGTGACTAAAGAGCCTCTTGTACTCAATTCATGATTTGTTTTATTATGCTAACAAACACTGAACAGAATGAATAGCACTGGTAACCAGGTAAGGGCCTGATAACACAGGGAGGGAGGGGCAAGGACACATAGCTTATTACAGTTGCACTGTCTAGCAATCAAAGCTGTGGGAATGAGAGCTTTCTGCTCCATGAACCATCTCCTGGAGTTGAGTTCAAGGGATAACGGAACTTCCCGCCCCCCTTATTCTAGGATGTCTGGGAGAGGAGGATATGGAAGTTGGTGAGGAGGGTAGCTGGTTCGTTATTGGGTGCAGCAAGACTCTAAGGTCTATTTGCCTTTCCTCCCACATAAGCTGCAAGCCTGCAACATCTCCTCTTGCGTGTTACGCTCTTGTTCCTGCTTGCTTTCCTGCCCCCTTGGTCGATGTGCATGCTCTCCGAGAGTGTGAGTCTCCATGCATGGAGCTGGGCCCTGGCAGCCTCGGAGGAATGCATCAAATCACAGAACATGTCTTCCCTTGTCTGCTTTTTTTCGCCTTCTAATTGGGGACAGCCTTTGTGCAGGAGTGGAGGAAGCACCCAGAGAAAATGTTGCGGCTGCAAGGAAAAGCATACATTGTTGAAAACAAAAGGTTAACTGTTGCAATGAATGAAACAATTCACAGCAGTAAATACATTCCCTGAGGTACTTTGCCAATTTTTGTGTTTTTAAAAGAAGAGCCCACCAGTAAGATATAACACATGGCAGAGCACTGGGCAGCAGATTTCAGTAAGCAGGTAGGCAGGCATGGTAAGTACACAGAAAGGGTAGGCGGTGTGAGGGCACACCCCGGGAAATTTTTTAATGTGGAAATTCTTGGCACATAAACAGGCTTTTCCGGGGAGCACCCTTTGCGTGGCTGCACTGCCCGCCACTGTATCCCAATTGTTTACCTCAAATTAAACAGTAACCACGATTGCATTTAACCCCTGTAGTGTTATTACAAGTGTGCACTCACCAGAGGTGCCTTTCCGGCCATCACAGTCCCGCACCAGTGGATCCTGTGAGGGGATTGGCTCCAGAGTTAAGAAAAGGTCCTGGCTGTTGGGGAGAATGGATCCTCCGCTGGCCTGCTGTGCATGCTCCTCTTCCTCTTCCTCATCATCAATGTCCTCATTGTTGTCCTTGGCCGCCTGGGTCCTCTGGGAGGTATCAACAGAGTGTTGGGGTACTGGTGGGGTCCCCACCTAGAATCTCATTTAGCTGTTCATAGAAGTGGTATATCTGTGGCTCAGCACCAGAGTGACTATTCACCTCTCTTGTCTTCTGGTACGCTTGCCTGAGCTCCTTTTATTTTCACACGGCACTGCTGTGTCTCCCTGGTGTAGCCTTTTTCCCCCGTGCCCTGTGCGATTTTTGGCATAGAGGTCAGCACTTCTGCTGCTGCTTCAGAGCTCTGACTGAACAGACTCTTCTCCCCATACAGCAATCAGATCCAGTGTCTCTTGTATGCTCCAAGCTGGAGCACGTTTGCGTACCTGAGCAGCCATGGTCAGCTGTGGTGGTGAGCTCTCCATGCTGATCAAACAGGAAATGAAATTCAAAAGTTCCTGGGGCTTTTCCTGTTTACCTGGCTGAAGTGCAGTGGAGTTGAAAGTGCTGTCCAGAGCAGACACATTGGAGCACTCTGGGACACCTCCCAGAGGCCAAACAAGTCAAAATACACTGTGCTGTGTCTACACTACCCCCAATTCAGCCTGGGAAGATTGAATCTAGTGCTACTCCTTTAGTTGAGGTAGAGTACAGGTGTGAATTTTAAAAGCCCTTTAGGTCAGCAGGAAGGGCTGTGTAGTGAAGACATGCTAATTATAAATTTGACCCAATGTGGGGAATGTCAATCTAACGATGTAGTGTAGACTAGCCCTCTGTCACTCTCTACACCTGAGCTGTGAATCTTCATTAGCACTATTCAATTAATGGTATCTGAGCTGCCAAAGGCCCACTTCCTGAAACAAGGATGTGACCCTTCACTCTTTCAAATTTCATGGAGGGTGCTTTGTGTTACTGTGACACTTTTTTAGTGTTTCCATTAGGATAGACCTAGTAACAGAACACTTTAAAAAATACATGGAACCTCTTTTTACGCTATTTTAAAGAGTCAGACAAACAAGTTAACACTGAGGGCCCCATTCTCCCTAAGGTATGACAAGCCAGTAACTTGTTGAGTTTCAGCTCATTTAGGCCTTGTCTACATGGGAACATTTTTTTTCAGTGTAAAGTGTGAATTTAAATGGACAGTTACAGCAATGTGATGGGGTAATCTGCCTCTTAAGATAGTGTTGCTGAGGGGTCAGCCTATCCCTCTGGTGTAGCCCTTTAAGATTCTGAAAGGTCTGATTTCCTTTCCCCTCCCCCTCCCCTTAAATATACGGACCTAGGTCAGGAGATATTGATAGAGAGGAAGTGGTGCTTGGGTGGGTAGGAACTCCATCATTGTGCCTTTAAGGGTGCAGGGCTATCCGTCGGCCTGCGCTGCTTCCCGCAGCCCCCATTGGGGCCAAACCTGCAGACGTGGCAGGTAAACAAACTGGCCTAGCCAGCCAGGGGGCTTACCCTGGTGGGCCATGTGCCAAAGGTTGACAATCCCTGGTCTAGTTATAAGGTATTGGATTGTGCGTCAGGAAGCCAGGGTTCTCTTTATGGCTCTGTCACTTACAGACCTTGGCATATGACCTTGGACAAGTAACTTTTCTTCGGAGTCTCTGTTTGACCTCCCTCCATTTGTCTGTCTTAGCGAGCAATCTCACTAGATGTTCTGGGCAGGGACTGTCACACTACATTTGTACATGTTTAGCACATGACTTTGGAGGTTTTCAGTGCCACTATAAAACCAATAACTGCTCTCTTCAACAAGCAAAGGTTTCCCTCTGCTTATGGAAGTATGGGGCTCTTATATATAATGCTTTCTTTGTAATGAAAGAGGTGCCAGGGCTCAAGTAACTAGGTGCTGGGGCCAAACAATTTTTTTTTACATTCATAACTGATGCAGCGAGCCCAAAGGTGCTGGGGCTCAGTCCCGGCAAGCCCTGGCACAAATTAAGCACTTCTTATATAGTAAGAGCCCAGCTCATTTTGATTACTAATGATTTTGCAGCAAACAATCATAAAGAGCATCACAGGTCTCTGACCTCTCAGCAATGCTACTAGATGCCAATGGAAAGTTTCCCTTGCTAGGAAATGAAAAGGAACAGCAGACTCATCAGAGTAAGGGATACAGTACTTACTTAGGTTATGGTGACTGCCAAAAAGAAATAGGATTGATTAAAAAGCAGCCATTTATAGCTTGAGGAGTATTGATATTCAAATTGTCACATACAGCACTAGATGTGACTGTTAACCTGACCTCGCCAAAAGTAACAGTCTAGAGCCTTGATTCACAGTGTCCTCCCTTTTATTCTGACTGTCGTCATACTAATCTTCTGAAGCAGTAGCCACGTAATACTTTATATCTTTATAGTACTTCTTGTCTCAGGGTCTCGGAGCACTTACAAGCTTTCATTAAACCTCACTTTGTTCCTGAGGAGGAGGTACTGTTATATTCATTGTACAAAGGGGTGAACTCAGACACAGGTCACCTGCCCAAGCAGTAAATTAATTGGCATAGAATCCAGGAGTCCAGAGTCCTAGTCCCCTGTTCAAACCATTAGACTCCATGTGTTCACTGTGACTTTGTATTCCTGAAAGAGTAGTAGATGAGCCCACTGAACTCTTGTTAACGTATTGTATTATATTGCAGTAGAGCTGGGAGACCCATACTAGGAATTGCACATACAGAGTGAGAGACAGCTCCTGCCCCAAACATTACAAACTAAGTAGACAATAATAAAAATCCTATGCCTAGCTCTTATAGTGGTTTTCATCAGTAGAGTTCAAAGCATTTTACAAAAGAGGTCAGAATCATTATCCTCACTTTACAGATTTGAGGGGGGCATTTCCCTAACACAAAGGGAAATGAAATGACTTGCTCAATATCACCCAGCACATCAGTGGCAAAGAGAAGAACCAAATGGTCACGTACATCTTGTACACAGTAGGTTGCCAGGCTGCTACTAGCAGGTCAAGCTGGACTAGCTATAGAGCTTCACCTTCCTAGAGAGAGAGACCATGTGTGTTCACCATAAGATCCTTTATTGCACTGCCACGAATGGGTGTTGTGAGCTTATGCAAGGTATATTACACTCAGCCCCATTTAGTGGCTGAGCAGTTGAGTAGTTTAGCATTCCACTACATCTCCCCCTTGGTTTTACATTCCTACCATTTTACAAAATGTACCCTATCATGCTGTCTTTAAAGTATGGATCAGCCTGTTATGTGTCTGAATCATACTGATTATTCTAATTACGCATTTGGGCTGTGTAACAATTTCAATATCTGGCTGTCCCTTTGCTGCAAAACTGGCTGTGGTCAGTCTGGAATCTTTGAGTTGTCCTCTTGTTGTTCTGCATCAGCCATCTGTAGAATTTGCTCTGTTGATAGTTTGTTCCTCCAAAAGAACAGTAGTAGATGTTGACTGTGTCTGAACTCTCCACTGTCTGTCTCAATCACATATGGTCTGGGCAATGAATTTTTTTTCTTTGACAACTGGAGTTCTCCATCCTCTTTCTCCCTCCAGTATGACACAAACACAGTAACCAGGTTCTAGACTCAGCAGCTCTCTGAGAGTCCTCTGTTATAATAGTGTTCATTAGCTCTTTTTTTTTTTTGCCTTTTTATCTGGCCTGGCTACTCTCTTCATATCTGGCCACCTTGGAGACTGGAAAGTAACCTAAGTTAGAAGAATAGTTCTGAGTTGTCTTCCCATCAGGATCTGTGCTGGACAAAACGTAGTAGCTGCTGTTGATGTTGATTTGTAACTCGGAGCAAGGAATGGCTCTTCCTGCTGTAGGATTTTCCTGGCTGTCTGTGCAGCTCTTTCAAACTCTCCATTTGCTTGTGGGTAACGTAGGCTGCTAGTAAGATAATCAAAACCATGGAACAATGTCAATTCCGATGCAGTGAATTGTGGTCCATTGTGCGTTACTAGCAATGGGGTTAAATTCTATCCCAACTGCCTTTGAATTCTGCCTCAAAGGATGGATGTGAAACCAGCTGTTCCTTGTAAGAATGTTAATGAGTCTCTGCCAACAGGCACCAGAGTTTGTCAGGCTGGTGTATATAAACCTCCAGCAAAAGCACTGTAGAGAAGAGAGGCATTAATAGATTAGGGAGGATGATTTTTGTCTTTCATCTGAGGATTAAAGCAAATGTTGTGGCTTTTTAAAATAGTCTGGCTATTTTGGGATCTTGGCTTAAGCAAGCTCTGTCTTGTACTGTTTTTGATGTAGCCAAGGAAAGCCCCTTTGTTGTCTTTTAACCATGACTCAGGGAAAATCCTTCCATCTTTCTGCTGAGGTTTACTAAGGGATGACCTCTTACTATAATTCTAGTACAGTGGTTCCCAAACTTTAACAACTTGTGAACTCCCTCCTAAAAATGAATATTTCCAGGGATTTTCTCCTTTACCTGAGTATAAATTATAAAAGCAGTGATCTTGGAAATATAAAATTTGTTTTTATGACATGCTTATTACACACTATTTATTATTAATTATTATTTATCATTACAGTATTTGTATTACATTATGAAAACAGAAACACTCTTCCAATATCTCACTTTTGTAGCTTGTATCACTTTGAATAAGCCTGTTATAAGACAAGGCTCCTATGTTTCATCAAGGAATATCAGATGTGAAACAGTATGAAGGTATTTAAGAAGCCAACTGAAATTGTTCCTCCTACACAAGCATTCAGGTCTTGAGCAGTCCAGGTAAACAACGCACATTACAACAAAGCTTAAACTTGTTCTTCATAATAATTTTAAAAACAATACTAGCTGCCAATTTAATTTTAAAAACAGCAAAAAATATCCACCCCCTTTCCATTTCTTATAAGGAGTCTTGAAGTTTAAATCTCTTCAGTGTGATAGATATGCTGGTTTTGATCTGCTTAGCTCTTGGAAGTCCAGGGGCTCCAGGCTGCTGGCCCTGTGCTGCCTGGGGTTCCTAGGGACAGCTCTGTCCACCATTAGGGAATTTCCCCCCAAGAACCCCGTTACCTTTCGTGAACCCCAGGGGTTCACGAACCCCAGTTTGGGAACCACTGTTCTAATATTAAATAAACGGCACCTTGCTGATTCTTAAACTCCAACTCAAGTATGCAGCGTCCATTGTGAAAACTGTAGCTACACTGTGTATCACACTTCTGTTGTAGCTGTTAATAAGATTTGATTTTTTTCTTCTTTTTATTTTTTTAAATATAAACTTGCCAGCACACACACGTAGACATCTTTATACAAACAGTGCTGATATCTTTTGTTTGGATGCCATTGAAACGAACTGGCTGGTGCATATATGCAACCACTGTTCTCTACTGGATGGAATTGCAGGTGCTATGCTGTGTGTCCTAGACACTATATTGCTAACAACATTTCTTCATTAGTTCAAGCAGCAGGGCTTGTGCTTTAGAAACAGGTGGATATGAATTCTGTCCCCACTCTCACAGTAAAATTCTGTCTCTCACATAATCCCTTGCATGGTGACAGGTTTCAGAGTGGTAGCTGTGTTAGTCTGTATCATCAAAAAACAAGGAGTCCTTGTGGCACTTTAGAGACTAATTCCCATCTTTTCATGTGCTGTGTATTCATCTGCCTACTGTATTTTCCACTCCATGCATCTGATGAAGTGGGTTTTAGCCCACGAAAGCTTAGACCCAAATACATTTGTTAGTCTCTAGGGTGCCACAAGGACTCCTCGTTGTTTTCACATAATCCCTGTAATCCTAGGAGGCAACAAATTTGTTATATTGTGGGGTGGGTGATTGCATTATTTTTCACTGAATAAAACAGGTCACTTATGGGGGTGAATCAGGCCCCATGTCCCTTGCCCCCTCTCAAACTGGTCAAAACAACTTAGTTACCACACTGCTGGGAAACACTTTCTAATGCTGAATTTTTTTTTAAAGGCTTTCCTTGCCTGTTTGCTGCAATGAAGCAGCTATAATCCCTTGATTAATAAACTTCTCTATCATACTGGAAACTTGTAAGCCCTGAAAGAAATCTAGTATAACTAGTTGCCAACATGGTGCCTGTAGAGGTACCATTCAAGGAACACACACACACAAAATAACCAAATTTATTCTGTTTCCAAATCATATGTCAATCTGAGACTTTATTGCACATATAGGGAGAATTAACTTTCCAGAAGCATAAGGCATGATGACCTTCAGTTCCAAATAGTATAGGAGATGATTGTGTCCAGCAGTTCATATAGCGTGCAATCATTCACAACCCCCAAATTATATAATAAAATGAACCTCCCTCTATTGTTGCTGTTTCTTCTATATAATCTCCTACAAAAGGTAACAGCATTTGAATGCTATTTATTCAGCTGGGATGCACAAGGCCTGTTTCTGCAGCTCATACCAGAGAGACTGGACCAGGTGCAGAATTTGACCTGAGGGCAGAACCCTACTAGTGTTACTCCAGCCACCTTCCCTTAACTTTTCCACTGGTCTGGGCAGTAGCTTTAACTTCTACTGGGGGCTCAGTTAGAGCCATTCCCATTGAGTCAGGCTGCTTCAGGCTAGAGAAGAGCCATTGTTTTTCTTGTAATAAGTCCCATTGTAACATGATGGAACAGCTCTGGTACAAAAATTTACAGCTGCCTACAAGATTTATTTATTTTTTAGTACACAATGGTAGCCATGGTTGCCTATAGACCAGCACTTCACCACGTATACGTAATTCATTCTGTCAGAGCACTATTGTAAAGGAACATAATACAAAGCAATTTCTCAACACTTCTTCCAAAGTGGGTAAAGGCCACCACTGATTATTATTAACTCCTCTTGTGCTCTGTGTTGCAATCAGCAGGCTTCCATACCAATACCTCTGAGAATCCGGCTTTACTGGATCTCCATTCTTTTCAGCTGTGGGGGCTAAGCCAATGAACAGTTTAAGTTGGAAGCCTAGAGAGACTTTGTTTGAACTATGTTGCGGCTGGGTAATGCAACTGGTGGGGATCAAATACATTGTGCTACTAGCTGTGATGGCCACTTAGTTTATTACAATAATACTTAAATGATTTAAAAAAAGCAAAAACCGGGGCGGTGTTTTAAATTAAGATTCTTAAATGCAGGTTTCATTCTCATGTATGACCGTTGTTACCATACATATCAGTTAAGTAATAGATTCTGAAGAATTTAGTTGAGGTTTTCCAGCTGTTTATAGCCTCTTTAATGGATGTGCATCAGTTTTTGACTGGATAATACCCATTCTCTTGTGAATAAAGCTGAAATTCTTCCCAGTTCTATTGGGATAGACACCCAATCCATGTGACATATCACTGAGATCTGGTTGGACAATGTAGATGGCCATATTTTGGAACAATAAGCTCCCCTCGAGATAATTAATGGCCCATAGCTGTGATGATTTCATTCAGCTTGCAAAGCATAAGGTGGCTAACTGCTGAGACAAATGTTTGAGTATCTGGCCATTTCCTATCACTTTTGTACAGGTTAACATTTCAAGGTTCAACTGGGGTATAGACCATGAAGTTATATGGGGAATTTCATAGATAATGCCAACACTATAGTGAAGAACTTATCATTGTCCTCAAGGATTTCAGTGTGCATGCAGACTTCCATTCAGAAGGACCAGCATCCGTCTTAGATGTGATAGTCTTTGTTTTTGGCTTGACTTTCTCCTTAATCTAGATCCTTTAATTCCATTGATTGGTCACTGTGGTGACTTTGTTCCCTGCTGGTAAGATAGGTAAAGTCTCCAGGTCTTTTGGCTGCAAGGGCTATGGGCTCCTGATGGTCTTTTATATCCCTTGGGTTGAGCTGAGCTCTGGTTTCTGATGAGGACACCTATAGTCCTCTGTGATCCAAGTGGTCCATCACCAGTGATTGTCACCTTTTTTGTGCTATGGCTTTGGTGCCATTAGTGTGAGACATTATCAGTGGCTCACATAGTGATGGAAAGGGAACAATAATTGTTAAACCTACAAACGTATCTCGATTATAAATTGCTTGACAATGTTCAACCAGTCTTGGGGTCTTTCTCTTTTGGGGAAGATGATTGAGAAAGTATGGCTGTTACATTTCCATGGATCAGTGATATTCTGAGGAAGCTTCAGCCTGGATTCTGAACTCCCTTTGGATTTGACACTGTCCTGCTCAGGATCATGAATGATGTTCTGCTAGTTTTTATTTGGGGTCAGTTTGCTTGTACTGAACCTCATAGTAGCTTTTGACAGAACTAAAGACAAGGTGTGTAGATATTATGGTGCTGCACAAAATCCTACAGCAGGTAAACAGGGACTTAAACTCTTCCAGTTTGCCTAGAACCCCATCCCCAGTGGTTCAGGATAAAATATGGTGGCAAGATCTTCTCTAAACCGTTCAGAAGATCACCAATACCATGTTGAAACACAACATAGAGACAGTCCTGCGGCTGAAAGCTTGATCTCTCTCCTATTGTTCAGTGGTGTTAGAATACAGGGTTCTGATACGAGTCCCCACCTCCAAAGCAAACATATATTTTGGATTGCACATGAGGGTTCTCTTTTGAATTGACAATAGATAGGAATAGACTGCTGTTTTTGTTGCGGCTCATACAAGATGGCAATAAAAAGCTTATTAAAGAAAATGAATAGTCAAAACTAAGCTCAGCCTCAGGCTAATATAGCCTGTTTAAAAAAAAAATCATCAACATGATGTACTGCCTCGGTAGATGCCATTTTAAGACATGCCATTTAACCTTTCATGGGTAACTATGTTAAAAAAAAAACAGGAGTACTTGTGGCACCTTAGAGACTAACAAAGGTGCCACAAGTACTCCTGTTCTTTTTACAGATACAGACTAACATGGCTGCTACGTTTAAAAAAAAAGTCCTGTGTTTTATTTATCTTCATGTGTAAAACGTGGTAAGTTACAAACCCCAGGCAGTGAACTAACTTTTTGTGGTGAATTTCTTAAAAAGAATAGCCCCACAATTAACAGGCAGCATTTCCCAAGATCTAACTGCCAATACATTGAGTTAAACAGACTGTCAGTGCTATTACAGGAAGTCTTCCAGACAATCTGGTGACCTCCCAATAACATTATACCAGACTACTTGTTTAAGCCAGGTTTGCATAGGTAAAAATCATTTAAGATAAAATTAGGACAACAGAACTGGACTGAAAGATCAAATATGAATATGCACTGCCGCAAAATTGACTGGCTAACATTAAAAGTCAAATCTGAAATTTTACGAATCCTTCCTTCCTTCCTTCCATCCATCCATCCATCCATCCATCCATGGTTTGGGCGGGAGGGATAGCTCAGTGGTTTGAGCATTGGCCTGCTAAACCCAGCGTTGTGAGTTCAGTCCTTGAGGGGGCCATTTAGGGATCTGGGGCAAAGATCTGACAGGGGACAGTACTTGGTCCTGCTAGTGTAGGCAGGGGACGGGACTCGATGACCTTTCAAGGTCTTTCCAGTTCTAGGAGATAGGCATATCTCCATTTATAATCCATAGCGAAGAAAAGAGGAATGAACCTATCCTAGTGTTTGTAAATTGTTCTGAGATTCCAGAATGCAAACTGCTATACATGAGCCAAGTGCTCTTTCTTGTCTCCTTGAGTATTCTGTTTTGTTTGGTCTTTAGAAGAAGGAAAAAGAGAGAAGATATTCCAAGTGGTATTTTATGTTGTGAAGCTGTTGCCTCCCAACCTTGGCCTTGTTAAAAGACACCTCCCGTCCCCCAAATACATGCATGGTTGGAAGCATATCCCATTTTTCTTGGTTTGGTTGCAGTGATGCTATTTACCTGTTCCTGATCCTCTATGTAAATATACTGGGCTGCTCGGACGAGGCTAGAGAGAGGCTGTTTTGATTTAAATGACCAACAGGCTGGCAGTGTTTGTCCGAACTCTACTGTTAGCAGGTGGCGCTCCTGGTGGAAAACAGGAACCCTGCTTTACTGACTGGTTGTAGGGGGTTCATTATCCTACCCAGAGGTGGGACTTGGGAGTGGCTCTCAAATGTAGGGTGTGAACTGAGTAATCCTTGGAGAGGCTCCCTAAAGCAGCCAAGCCCTGGCAAAAGCCTTGGGCTGATTATGTACTGTTAGCAACATTCTGAAATGCTCTATTACAGTAGTACTGATTTTACTTGCAAGTCTGTGTAGTGAGACCTCATTTATTATACTGGTTGGGAGTATGAATATATATATTTATTGGAGGAGATGGAGAGGGGAGAGAGAAGCAAGACAAACTCAGAGAAGATAAAAGCATGATTTAAAATATAAAAGTGAGACTTAAAGAAGATAACTAGTGGGTTTCTGTGTTTTTTGGTTTCTTTGTTTCTAGTATTGATTGAAGAGGGGATGAACCAAGTGGTTTATTCAAAATGGATATTCCACAGGTAATCCCTCAAGTGTCTGGACACAGTCCTAGACTTCTTATTATTAACAACTGTAAAATGAATGCTATCACTGAGCAGTTATTTTACTGAATGTTGCTATAATTAAATCCAGCTACATGTTGGTAGATAGGGTCTGACAGAGAGAAATCAATCAGTCCTAAGAGTACTGATGAACCTAAATCTGCATGTGTTGTAAACAGTGACAGATAACTGGCAAATCTGTGACTATTCTTAGAATATTGGGGGAAGTGCCCTATCAGTAGTGACAAGACTGTCTGAAGAGTGATGTACAATGTGTATTGCATATGAAGTTATAAACATGCCATGTGATGATTTTTTTTTCTCCTGGATGTTGCTGTCTCAAGACCATAATGTTATTAGGATTCAGAAAGAAGCACTGATTATTTTCTATTCTGAGCAGGAGTATTTCCAATATAGATACACCATGCAGTTGCCAAGGGATTTCTATGGAAGCTGGTCTGTAAACCAAGACAGACAAGTATTTCCCAGACCATTAGAGTCTGCTTCATCCATGCCAAAGCTCAGTGGTTATCTAATAATCCTGGTGTCAAAAATAGTGATAAAACCTGAAGGCTTTTCTCATCTCATTGGAGATAAAGGTACCAAGATTGAAAAAAGCAAAGAGTCATATCTGAAACTATATTCTGCCAACTTAGCTTCCCAGTGAGACAACCAATTTCCTTCACTATCCTTTCCTATCTTGGGGGATGAAATCATAGCCCAGTCACTCTAATATGGACAAGTGACACTTTTGTTGTCTCCACAATAGCTGGTGGGGAATGTTTTTCTGGCAGACCTAAGAGGTCACTGAAGTCTGTTTTAACAATTTCAGTGACTCATTCAGGTGACTGAACTTCTCACAACTCAGCTGATCATCTGGGTGATTCCAGATGTGGGCAATTTGGCTGTGATCTGTGGCTTGCTGAATGCAGAACAGAAATTGGCTTGTGTGATCTTCTTGCTTCAGATTGTTAGCAGCACTCTACCTTAATATCAGACCAGGCATATGCGCCTGGCTTCTCTTGAAGGTCAATAGGAAGCACGGGGAGGGCATGATGCAACTTTTCACAAGTGTTCAGCCATCCAGCCGATGTGGGTGCTGAATTGATCACTATATAGAGAGCTATAGCAAGAACCAGACATGTGATAGTAGCCTACCATTTCCTGATTACATAGGCCTTGTCAGCTATGCCCTCTGGGATGGCCGAGACAGGGTGCAAAGGGTTCTGGGAGAACTTCATTAGAGTGCTGTCTGTATCACATGTTAAATGCACTTTGGGATCAACTCCTGCAGAGACACTTGAGAAGTAGGAGAACTGGTAACTCAGCTATCCAGACACAAGTAACTTTTCATCTACAAAGCAAAACAACTATGCCTGAGCACAGTAACTGCTATAGCCCTTCCCCTGACCAAGGTCAAAGAATGGTTGAATGGCACAAGCAGGAAATAGGAGGAAAACCTGATGTGCTTACAAACACACACATCCCAATGAGTAGATGGGCCTTAGGCTGGCTAACAAAACACCTACTGCATAGCACCCTGAAGTCCTTGCTGGTCCCTCTATCACTACCTAAACGTATAGTGAACATTTTGGGAAACAATATTATTAAATTCTGGTACTCTCTTCCCCTAGCCCAGAACACATGCAATTCCCATTGACATCGCATTGTATTACACAAAAGGCTTATTTTTTGGCAATGATGAACAAGTCACACACATTCCAGCTGCACAGCCTTTTAGCAAATTGAGATCTTCTACTAATCGATCTGACTATTCAGCCCTCAGAATAGCATAGAGACAGCACTTCTGAAGATAACTAATGATATTTTATAAAAAATTCAAATTCTGGCTATCTATCAGCATTCCTTCTCTGTGCTGATATCAAAATTGAATGCAATTAAACATAAGCTCAATAGTTCACCGGAAATCAAGATAACTTTTGAATCTGGAAACATTTCCCAGCCCATAATAACAAGGAAAACATAAGACATTGATATTTGCAACACTGGCTATATCTCATATCTACTCTAGAGAGTGAACACTCAAATTGAAACTAGCATGACAGATTACTCTAATTATACTTTGTGCAGGTGTATGTATATGTGTATCTCTCCATATAGTATCAATTTTTGAACATTACCTATCCTCTTACTTTTTTTCACTTAGAAAATCAGATTCAAGGGTCCTGCAGACACAGATTGGTGACAACTAATATAATCAACTTATAATAAATGTAGATCTGTAGCTATAATAAATGTAGGGAACTTGTAAATTCCAATTTCCGCAGATTTGAGTGTCTGCTAAAAGTGAACCACCTTCTGCATTTAGTACTTCAGAGATAAATGTGAAATTCCTGTCACAAGTTGATTGCTGATGCTTCAAGTACTGCAACCACAGTAAAAGCACAATCTTTTGCTTCTGTGCAAGGCTGAGATGATCCTCTAAAGTCTCTTTGGGACTCTCCTTTCCTGGAGAGGAGAGGATGGAAGGGTGGGTGGTTTGGCCTCTTTCTCTCCAATTCAAGAAGCAAAAAGGTTTCTTTGGTAGGATTACAGGGGAACTGTGGATTTCTCCTATTTTAGTTCTTCCTCAGCACAAGCTTGGTAACTCAAGCACAGTTCGGTGTTTAGAGCATTCCACTCAATGCCCCTGCCTGCAGCCCCTCCCCCACTCAGGAATAGTGTTGATAACTGCTGTTTCTGGAATTTAGGGCTAGCTTAAAACAGGACCTGACTATAGAGATATTCGGTCTACTTCCTGCTGCTTCTTCAAGACAAGGCTAAGCATGGCCACAAAACCCATGGAATTAGTTAGTTGGAGAGGAAGGAACTTCCCAAGGTATGAAACTGCTTACTCTGCTTCTATGGCTGGAAGTTGACAGTTTTTGGCCAGTCCCTCTCCTGCGCTGCTTCTCCCAGTCTGAATGTCTCTAGCTTTAACTTCCAGCTACTGTATCATGTAACACCTTTCTCTTGTAGTCTGAAGAGCCCACTATCAAATATTTGTTCCCATGTAGGAACTTATGGACTGTGATCAAGTCCTCTTTAACCTTCTTTTTGTTAAGCTAAGTAACTCTGAGTCTACCATTATCAGGCATGTCATTTAATCCTTTAATCATTCTCTTGGCTCTTCTCTGAACCTTCTACAATTTTATCAACATCCTTCTTGAATTGTGGGCACCAGAACTGGACACAGTATTTCAGCAGTGGTTACACCAGTGCCAAATACAAAGGTAAAATAACCTTTCTATTCCTACTTGTTTATGCATCCAATGATTGTATTAGCTCTTTTGACCAAATCATCTCACTGGGAGCTCATGTTCAGCTGATTACCACTATGACTCCCAAATCTTTTTTCAGAATCACTGCTTTTACAGGAGAGTCCCCCATCTTGTAAGGATGACCTACCTACTTTGTTCCTAGATGTATACATTTTCATTTAGCCATATTAAAATGCATATTGTTGTGTTGCACCCAGTTTACCAAGCAATCAGATCACTCTGTATCAGTGACCTGTCCTCTTCATTATTTACCACTACCCCAACTTTTGTATCATCTGCCAACTTCATCAGTGGTGATTCTGTTATTTTCCAGATCACTGATAAAAATGTTAAATAGTATAGGGCCAAGAACTGATCCCTGTGAGACCCCAACAGAAACATATGTTCAATGGATGACTCCCTATTTACAATTACATTTTGAGACCTATCAGCCATCTTTTTTTAATCTATTGTACACTACATTAATTTTATATTCTAGTTTCTTAATCAAATAGTCGCAGGGTATCAATTCAAATGCCTTACAGAAGTCAAAGTATATTACATCAACACTATTACCTTTATCAACCAAACTTGTAATATTATCATGAAAAGATATCAAGTTAGTATGACAGGATCTATTTTCCATAAACCTGTGTTTATTGGCATTCATTTTATATTACCTTCCTTTAATTCTTAATTGAGTCCCATATCAGCTGCTGTATTATCTTGCCCAGAATCGATATCAGACTGACAGGCCTATAATTTCCTGGGTCATCCCATTTACCCTTTTAAAAATATTGGCACAACTTTAACTTTTTCTGTAGTTCCCAGTATTCCAAGAATTATTGAAAATCAATATTAATGGTCCAGCGAGCTCCTCAACCAGCTCTTTTAAAATTTTGATGGCAATTAATCTGGACCTGCTGACTTAGCAGCTACTAAAGTTAGACATTTGTTTTTAAGTGTGGGAGTGAGGATTAATATGAAAGCTTAAACACTGACTGCATTTTCTCTGAAGTTCTCTGTGTTGAATCAGAACTGAATCCTGTGTCTTTGGTCCATGTTTAAAATCTCAACCCTGTGATTTTACAGTGCACGGGTCTCCATGCAGTTGTCACATGCAGTCTGCCTGCGGATTGTAAATTGCAAGATTGGAGCCTTTGTTTGCATCCATTCTGCTCTAATGCCAGTGCTTCAACTGTGGTAGGATGTATTCTACACAATTCAAAGAACACCTCATAGGCGCCGACTCAGTGGGTGCTCCGGGGCTGGAGCACCCACGGGGAAAAATTGGTGGGTGCTCAGCACCCACCGGTAGCTTCCTGCCAGCCCCGGGGCCCATGCCCAACTCCCCGCCAGCCCCGGGGCCCATGCCCAGCTCACCTCACCACCGGGAGACGTTCCGGGGCCCCACCCCGGACACCGGGCGACGTGGCCCGGCGTCGGGGGCGGGGCCCCGCGACGTGGCCCGGCGTCGGGGGCGGGGCCCCGCGACGTGGCCCGGCGTCGGGGGCTGTGTTCATGGTGAAAGACTTCTTTATGACCCTTCATATGATTTTGTGAAAGAGGGAAACATACTAATTAGTATTTGCATTCTAGTAGTGTCTACAATGTGCTAGGGACTTACAGGGTGTGAAAACATTTCAAATACTGCTATTATTTACACATATCACGACTCCAATGTTTTTCTGCAGCAATATGTATTTTAGTCAAAGAGCACTTTGTATTACATTTGCGAACTTCTAGTATTAGCTGATATGCATATGCATATTATCGCAGAGATAACTGTATGGCAGAGATAATTGCCATTGATATGCTATTCATTTTTATTTTAATTAGAAACTAATTATGAGTCAAGATTACAAATAACTAGCTTTAATGTATAAAATCTTCACTCGTTGTTCACAATTGTATTCAGCATTCTACAAAGATGACTAACAGGCATTTGGTGTCTAAACAAATACCAGGCAGATTGATTGATATCTGAAGCTTAAAGATTTTGGCTGGGATTTTCAGAAATGATTAGTGATTTTGGCATTTTTATGTGCCCAGATAGATACGACAAAGGGCCTGGACTTTCAGAAAATGCTGAAAGCCATCCCGCTGAAGATCTGCTCCTTTTAAGCTACCTCAAGTTGTGCTTTCAAAAATGGAGGCAACTAAAATCACAATTCACCTTTTTGAAATCTTGACCATAACCACTATGTGCTCCCACATTACTGTATATTTTTTTTAAAGTTCAAGCTGCTCAGAAGGGAAGGAAAAAAAATTGGTGAGTCTGGGCCCAGGGATCTTCACATGGCTTACTCTTATATTACTCTTCTCCAGTCTGCTCCTGCTGGTACATAGCTCTGAGTATCAGCCATTTTCCTCTATAAAATGGGGATGAGATCTGGCGCCTGAATGACACACATTACAATTCAGAAAATGTGACTTAGATATGCATTTCTAATTAACAGACCCTGATTTCTCAAATATACTAAATGCAGGTTAGGTAAATGCAAGGCAGCCTTTTTGTGTTGAAGTCTAAAACTGCTTGTATGCCAGTCAAACATAAACCAATTTTAGTAAATATCTGTATCAGATCTGAAATCCTTTCCCTTAGTTAGCCGAGCATTCCCACTTTCAGATCAAAGATCAGGTACTGATATTTTCTGTAATCACTTTTCCACAGGAGCTCACTAACAGTGATGCCAGAGTTGTTTCTGTCCCAGTTACATTGTTTGATTTCTACTTTGAAAGCTACCAAACGATGGGACTTAGACAATATAAACTAATGATTCTTCATTGTAACCAGTCCTGAATCCTGTGCACACCCAGAATTCTCAGCTGCAATCAGTAGAGGTTTTGGATGGTCAGGGAAATGAAGACTGGGCCCATATTTTGCAAATACGCCCTCTTTTCTAAACCATAACTTGCTATAGTTACTGTAATGCCCAGAGCCCTGTAATGCTAAATGAAATCACATCAGCACCTTTCATACTCTGCTTCACCAAAGACCGATAAAGAGCACCCCTTATTAACCTCCATGCAAGCTTGACACAGGAGGCTCTTTAACAAACAACTACTTAAAATTATAAAGTGACATTACAAAGCAATCGATACCTCCAGGGGCTTTAAAAGGCTAATTGAAAGGATTTTGGGACATTAATCACAGAACCGTTCATGAGCAATTTCCAAACTACTTCCTCCAGAGGTCAAGTTATTGATGTACTCATCTGAGTCAGTTGGCCTGTAAAGAAACCATAATTAGAAACAAGATCAATAGAAACTTAATTAGCTGAAATTCCTGTCAGATATTTTCAGGGATATTAATATGAAAAGTCAGACTTTAAAAATCACATATCAACCATAATTGTTAACTTTTTTTTTACCTCATGGTGTAACATGAAAAACAAAGGTGGTGCTCTATATGACATGGTTACCTAAGTGTTCCGAGCTTTTATTTTACACTAGAAGGTTGGTGCAGTAACTGAGTGGCAGTTTTGTACAATTGTAACAAAGTATCAACTTGGCTTTATTCAACAAAACAAAACAAAAAACCCCAAACCCCCCAAGCCAATAAAATTGTGTATTTTAAGGGGTGGTAGTTTTTTGTTTGTTTTTGTTTTTGCAAGGTAGAGAATGAGTTATTACTTTTGATGGTACATTTTACTCTTATGATATTGCCTCTTTAAAAATCTGACTTAATGCTGACTTTGAAACCCTTATTTTGGTGTTTTGTCATGGTTTTCTGGAAAAGCTCTTTTGACTCTTCCTCACTTACTGTTGCATTTCTCACCTCCCTTTCCCTCAGCAAGGCTTACCCCTCTCTCAACTGCCATCTCTTCCAGTTAACTCCCTGACTGTTTTCAGTTTGGCTTTAACAGTGGCCAGCCCTTAGGTGTGTAATGGAATATACTGGCCCGTTAAGAACAGGGCGGGAGCAGTGGGGAGTGATAGGGGTGATCAGGCTACCCTATTCCAAGTAAACCCCACTGTACAAAATCCATGGGTACAGCAGGGGCAGGTGTGTGGGGACAGAAAGAATGGCAAGACTGACTCTCATTAAGCAAGAAAAGATGACCATCTCTTTAAGGGCCCGGACACAGGGAAACTTTGTAGAGAAGGGTAGAGCAAGGCACCCCTCTCTACCAATCAAGTGATCCAAACAAAACCTTGGGGGAGAGCAGCACATAAGGTGCTTTCCCTCTCCAGGAACCTTCTCTCTCGGCGGGAACAGAGTGCTCTGCCAGTAAACTTTTATCCCAGAAGGGAAAGAGGTAGCCTGGGTTCTCCTTCCTGGACTTGGGAGAGGAGTGAGAAACTACTAGGAGGAAGGAAACACTAGGAGGAAGGAATGTTGTTATCAAAGTCTCAATGTAAAGTAACTTTAATTTTGAAATATGTCAGCCAGGCCAGCGTAGAGCGGGCACCAGGAAACTTAAAGGGCCCACCAAGAGCAGAGTAGCTCTGGGTGGTAAGCCCACCACAAGGCTGTTAACAAGGCATCTCTGATCATGGATCCCTGTTGTTCTCATCCTAATCAATCCTACTTCTTATTTATAACTCTAAGTCCACTGGCTTCATCCTCAAGAAATATTCTGGCCTCACTTATGCTGGGTTCATATTGGTTTAAATCCATTTACAGTATTTCAGTAGAGGTTCTCTTCTGGTTTACAGTGGTTGATTCTGATAGTGCTCAAATCTCAGAGTCCCCAACTCTTTCTTCCCTAGTTTGAATGGTGCCTTTCTAATTGTTGGCTCTGGAACACTTAGAAATATGCTTCCCATATGAAAAATTATGCTGTTAAAAGATGGCATCATGGGATTCCATGTTTGTCTTCATTATTTTCATGTCAGCTGTGCTCAGTTTGTAAGTAGAAAGATGGGTTTTTTTTAATTGCAAAAGTCCTCTGTGATGTGAAAGTGTGAGACAGAACTAGAGACCAGGCAGCACAATGTGGGGAAGGGGGGGGAAGCAAAGGGACCCATGACTGTTTAAATGTTGTAGGAAGGAGACAAGGAGGAAAAATAAATTGGCAGAGTAGGACAGAGAAGCAGGTGTACATAAGCTAAAAGAATTATTCTGAGAGCTTCAACAACCAGGAACACAATTTTAAATTGTATTTGGAGATGGAGAGAGAGCCTGTGAAGGTGAGAGGATTCTAGCCCACTTCCAAGAGAGGTTTTGCTTAGTATAATGTATGGAAGTTGGGTATTATTCCTTTAGATAGCTGTGAGGACTCCTAGTGATCCTCACTGTGTTGTGTTCCAGAAGCCACCAGAATCTTTTTAAAGCACTAGTGTAAATATGTAGCTAGGCCTTGCATATCATATACAGTTTGTAAACATGGTTATTAGGACCTCACTGCCCATGTGGTTCCTTTTTACATTTGTTATGTAAAAAAGGAAAAGACACAGCAGTAGGAATAAGGAAAGACCTATTGTAAGAGACTGAGATGTGATTAAGTGTGTGTGTAAGGGTTAAAGCAAAGCAGAGTCAAGATAAGGATGAATTCTCACACTGTTTTGGAGATGGTGATAGGTAGACTTACAGGACCTGACTTTCAAACTATTGCAAACTCCAGGCTGCATACTAAAATGTGAGTGAAATTGCTTGTCTCATTTGCATGTATAAATGCTATGATTGTGTTTGCGAATCAGTTATTAGTGTGCATAACTCACTGGTTAGAAGCCCGAGTCTGGTAGCTGCATTTGAGTATTGTGGGAGCAATTGCAGAGCTGTAGGCTTCTGATAGCTTGAAAATCAGGCCCACAAAAAGGGTTTTGTAGGAAAGAATACTAAATTCAAGCATTTCTTTCTGCCTGTCACTGTAAATTCTTTGTACAAAGGCTGACATATAAAAATAAGTGGTAAGGTAGTATTCTAAAATTCACAAACTCCCAGGCCAATTTTTATTAGAAAAATAAAATTGATTTACCTTCTCCACTTTTGCTTGAGGACCAATTGGCATTTTCTTTCTTTTCCTGTCATGTTTGTTCAGTGTCTTAACCTCACATACTGTACCAAAGGATTTGATTTATCTCCATGATCACTTTTTGTTTGTGTCATCACCTGCTTGCCATTCTGTATTTTCCCACCTTCTTAATATGCTAGCTTGTGTTCAATTTGAGTCTACTTTCTAAAAGTAATTTATATTCATATATTAGCATTTATGAAACTTCCAGTGAGTTGCAACTTTGCTGTGACTTTCAATTCAGTTTTCTCATAATATTACAGCTTGCTTTCCAATGTGGTAGAATTAAGATTAGCTCTTGGGAGCAGGGCCGGTGCAAGGAAGTTTCGCACCCTAGGCGAAACTTCCTTGCACCAGCCCTGCGAGCCCCACCCACGGGAGCTCAGCCCCCCCACCCACGGGAGCTCAGCCCCCCTGCCCGTGGGCCGCGGCAGCTGAGCATGGAGCCGGGAGGCAGGGGGGTGGGTCGCTGCGGCTGCCTCCCGGCTCTGGGAGGCAGGGGAGCGGCTCGTCACGACTGCCTCCTGGTTCCATGCTAAGCGGCTGAGTGTGGAGCTGGGAGGCAGGGGGGCAGCTCGCTATGGCTGCCTCCTGGCTCCATGCTCAGCAGCTGAGTGTGGTGCCAGGAGGCAGCCACCCCCACCCCCCAAATCCTGGCGCCCTAGGCTACCGCCTAGGGTCACCTAGTGATAGCGCTGGCCCTGCTTGGGAGTATGCCTTTCACTGAAGCTAAGTTCTGTACTCACTCCATCCATCTTATGTGCTATGGAAGCCCATTTAAGGCTAGAAAGCAAGAGAGTAACTTTTCTCTATGTATTCTGCAGGGTGGCAGTGTTAAGGAAATATTGTACAACTAAACAGAACAGATTTTGTTTTTATATTCAGAGCTTTACACAGTAATGAGCTCTGCCAGCCCAGGTATACAACAATTCATTTGTAACATTTGGGGATGAAGTTGCACAATCAAATTCTAACTGAATATATATGAGTGTAGTCCATTTGTTAAGCATGCGTTCCATAGCATTTACAAATCTGATCAGTGGCTAAGTTGATCTAGAGGTTCCTAGACTATAGATAATTCTATTTCCCAAAGATAATTTAGCTCTTTTAAAATACTTTCATTTAGGCCCTGATTCAACGAAGCACTTGAGAACATGCCAAGCTTTAAGCTTTGGATCAGGCACAATAGTCCTCTTTACTTGCAAAAGCAAACTTTTTAAACATTAAAAGTCAGGGCTTTCACTTCTTGGCTATTTAGGCAACCCTGTCAGGTTGGATAGCTGATGTGGGGAGGCAGAGGAGGCGCTGATTACAGACCACTCCTTTAGTACACAGTGCAGTGCTCTTTGGGATGTCCTTGCACACAAACACCTGGGAGGTAGAGAGGCTGGCAAACCAATCTTGGGTGGGTGATATACCATCTACATGAAAAAGCCTCACAGGAAAGCCAATTTATGGCCTGACAATTGCACTAGAGCTTGACAGCAAGGATCCTGCTTTGGTCCTGCTTTGAGCAGGGCAGGGGGTTGGACTAGATGACCTCCTGAGGTTTCTTCCAACCCTAATCTTCTATGATTCTTCTATGAAACTGGTACATCTGCATATTTAGGAAATGTGTGTTGACTAGGTGGTGCGTAGATGTAGACTAGACAGTCAACCAAATTACAAGCTGATTACACTACAGTACTGTGTGTGTAGATAGGAGTTTTGAAAGATGTCATTGGAAAAACAAGAATGGTGTGACAGTTGGTTCGTCTATAATATATATAACTTCCAAACCATAAGTTTTGTACATAATTACAATGACATCAATATAATGTCTGCTGCAACTAATAGCTAAATGTTAAACATCTATAGTTCTTCACAGATGTCATTGTGGGTAGATGTGGAACAGGTTCACACAGTAAAATAGAGGGAACATAACAAAGATAGTTGCTTTTAAAATTGGTTGTAATTCTTTCTCCATTAGCTCCCATTAATTGCCACACTGAACCCATATGAAAACAGTGATTCAGACCTGATATCAGCCATTTGTGGACTGGGCACATACACTTTCCTATCCTGCTCTCTGTTCACCCGCTGTGGGGGTGTTCATCATAACGACACTATAAAGTGTTTTTGCTGTCAGGATTAAGATGGCATGCAAATTACCCCATAAATTGTGTGCATCATAAAAAGTGGAGCTTTGAAAACTACTTTGCACCAGAAACCGCCTTTGGAGTTTTATGAACATAGAGATTGGAAATTTGCGTAACAATTGCTGAAGTGAGATGGGAGAGGAGAGAAAACACACAACCTATTTGCAGAGAGAGTCATTACTGCATGTAATATTCCACTGTGGATAATGGTTGGGAAATGACTTGAACAGCCCACATGAAATCCAGCACTGAGAAACCCCGCAGTATTTCTTTGTTAGCGTCTTACCTCTTAAACTCAAGTTTAATATCTTTAACATTTTTCTCTCTGGGTGCTCTCGCTTCAGCTGTAGATTATGAAAATCTGTTAGCCCACGATGATTGAGCAAATGCAGTTCAGCACACACTGCATTACTCGACAGTTTCGCAAATTACTACATGAGCCTTAAGATCTCTCCAGAGTTGGCTACACAATTCTACATATTTAAGTGCACGGATTAAAGCGTTAGCACAGCATTATGTGAAATCCAGTGCTGACATATGAGGGTTACCAAGGCTTATAAAGAGTTTGGATGATAAATTAAAACAAACCTGTCAAGCTGCAGCATTAACCCTCTGGCAGCTGTAGCACAGCATCTGTGAAAGAGCTAAAATGTGATTGTCAACTGGAATGTTTTTTTCTTTGGTGACTAACTCGCACCAAGTGGATTTGATTTGAAACAGAAGTTCTCAGATGGCCTGATCTTCACTCTTTATTTCAACATCCGTTTAATAGATAGCACTGATGTTTGGTGAAATTCTTTCCATTGTCGAGGCCTATGTGCCGCTTAGATCTCATTTAAGCTCTCCAAAATAGGACCTTATGCTGGCCCTCTACAGAGGTGACTTTCACCCATTTATTAGAACACGCCATCAAAACTGTGAGGTAAAAAAGGTAGAATGTACCACTCCCAAAACAAATGAGTGTCAAATACAAAAAATTGGGTCCAAATATATTTATACACCCTGGTGGTGTCCACTGTTCCCTCTAAGCTGTGCGCGCGACACAGATTCTAAACCCCGCGAACACAGCGAAACACTGTGCACACAAAAATTTGCACAGAAGCACAACAATTTGTATAGAAGACATTTTTTGCGCACACGGCCTGTCAAAAATTAGAGGGAACATTGGTGGTGTTTGGTGTTTCTGGTTTAGGTAAGCCTTTCATTACAAAGTAAAAATGTGGTGATGAGCATAAATTTGAATTATTGTGAATAAATTAGCTAATGAATGTAGCACTTCTTAATGCTCGTAGATCATTTGCAAGTGGAGGTTGATTTTTATGGCTATATTTGTTCATAGTTGTATGAACAGTGTATGTGAATAACTTGCATCCTCTGAGATGTTCTTGAAATGTTCTCTGAGACTCCATGTTTATGGTATGTGATCGACAAACCTGTTTATTATGACAAAAAGGGAATAAAATTGTGATGTTAGCAGCACAATAAAAGTAATAATTTTAGTATTTTTTTTATAGGAAAAGTTTTATGGCACATTTTCTTTGGGATAGAAAATTTTAGAAGCAGCAAATGAATAGGCTAGGACATGGATCTGGGAATCAGAAAAATAGGGTTCTATTCCTAGCTTCTCCTCCTCCTGCAAATTATTTAATCTCTCAGTGCCTTTTATTTTCTTATTTTTTTGAGACCCAAAACCCCCTCAATGCCAACTGGCAAAGGGGTTACAAGAATATCCTTATTCTGGTATGTACATTCTGGTTCACCAGAGCAGTTATATTAAAAAAAAGAGATTGCACCATGTAGTCTATAGGACTAACCTGCTTTCTTGCATATATATATCTTTTCTTATAGTTTAAGTATTTAATGTATTGTAATAGGTTTATAAATTCATATTAAAGTAGGTTTGGCTGTAATACAAGAGACCTAAAGGCCATATCTTGTATGTTAAGCTAAGGAAAGTTAACATCTATATTAAGACCATTTACCCAGAAAAGTAAAGTTGACCTATATCTTGTTACCTAAATAAATAAGTACCCACACCTATGTCAATGACTTTTTCTCTAGACCAATAGACAATGGAGAATGACATAGGGGGGTTTTCAATGTTGTACCCATAGACCTAACAGGTACACCACAAGGAAACTTATGTGCGTATATACGTGTCATCAATACGTACAAACCTACTAGCCTATAGGGTAAGCGTACCCTAACATTTGTGGGTGAGGAATGAGATTTGGGCATAGGAGAAAGGGCAAGTGCCAGAAATCCTATAAAAGCGGTGACCCACCTCGCTAGAGGACTTCACTTCACTCGGCTCCGCTCTATCTATTCTATCTATCTACGATGACTACTATTATTGGCAGGCTATATTTGTTCTTTTTAAACTTTAAGTTTCAAGAGAACTAGGCTAAGCTTGGTTTCCCTAAGTTTTTATTCTTAGTTTTGTTTATTAGGTTTTGATTTTAAGTTTAAATTAGTCAAGTAAACCCTAGTCAGCTTTGATAGCTCTTAGCTTCTTCTAAGCACTGCATCCCTCACTCAAGAATTGAGAAACCTGAACTGCAAGGCTGGTCCTGTGTCTTTTACTACCAGGTTATCAAGGAAGGGTATGAGTATATTAACCAAAGCTTTGTTGCATATAATACTATATTATCATATGTACCTTTTGAATAGCAGTAATGCAATTGTAACTTTGTAACTCTGGGTATTTTACCATTTACTTACTATTATTGATTTTAATAAAAAGTCTGTAAGACTATATCTGTCTCAGTGTGAGCTTCCTGTCATACCCCCAAGGGTCCTTTGTAAGGAGCCTGATTCGGGACAAGAACTTTTATCTTCTGATCATACAGATTGGCGAGCGTAACACCATACTATTAATTAAATTAAAAATTAAATACAATTACATTAAATTGATAAATTACATGAATATTATCAGTACATCCTAAATCAGGCTACAGCTACAGTACTTCTATTTTTCAATTCACCTCATACTATTTCTTTAGTTTATCTATTTTACAGTGCAAATATTTTTAATTAAAAATAATAGTGAGCACTGTACACTTCTTATTCTGTGGTGTAAATGAAATAAATATATTTGAAAATGTAGAAAAACATCCAAAAATACTTTGAATAAATTTAAATTGGTATTCTATTATTGTTTCATGGTGTGATTAAAACTGCGACTAATGGACTATTTTTTAAATTTGTTTTGCATTAATTGCTTGAGTTAACTGTGATTAATTGACAGCCTTAATTTTTTTTTTTTCACATTCTGTCTTTTGGTGTGTCTTGTTAGCATTGTGTATAAGAGACATTCACAAAAGGAATTCATTATTATGAACACTGCTAGTAGTCTGTTAACTGCCTAGACTGAGGAGAATGTAGCTATGATATAGGATTTACTAGTGAGGAGCAAGACTAGGGATATTGGTGACTGGGATCTGTATCTAATAATATCACATGTGGGAGCCATTGGACCAATAGGTTAATTTCCCCAGAGCTGTGATTTACTAGGACCTGTGAAACTCTTTAGGTATACTGTATGTGGTACAGTGTGGGAGTTTCATGGTTGTGGAATCTGCTCAGCCCAACTATGGGACAGGAGAGCATTTGGCATAAACAGGACTGAATCTACATGAGTCCATATTCTTACCAGCACTTGGAGTCAGACATGCCAAACCCACATTAAAAACGCAGAAATTGGGCTTGGTTTTGGCTTAATTGGCTTGAGAGTTGCTTGTTGGCTAGTTTTTGGCTTGTTTGGCTTGTAGCTTGTTGCTTCTTTCTTTTTTTTTTTTTTTTTGATCGGCTCCCGGAAAGCAGGGACAAGAGAGAGCAAGCAGGGACAAGGGTGGGAGAAAGTCAGGGGTGCACAGCAGGTCAACCACAGTCCTAGACTGCACGCCGGGGGGATCTAGTCACATAGAGTGTTGGGGTTCTTAGGGATTGGCTTGTTTTGGCCTTGTTTTGAAATGGGATTAGCTTGATTTTTGGCTTATTGTGAAAGTCGGGGTGCTTATTTACCACGTGAAAGTTGGCAACTGTGCTTGGAGTGCTTTACACTACACCTCTGGTATAATAGCCAATGTATGGAGATCCACTGATGGTATATACCTTGGGCCCTTTTCAGCCAGCATACAGGGTGTGGCTGGGTTTTCTTGTACATAAGTGACCCCCAGCTGCTGTAACGGGACCAAGAGCAGCAGTGTATATTAAAGTGGTGTAGGTTAGAGCAGCCTGAAGCCCAACAGACTAGCTCAGGACCCACCACTTCAGGATCTGGAAGCACAAAAGTATAACTGTTTGTGTAACCCAATTTACCACAGTTACTGCTACTGATTTATACCCTGTGTGTAAGCACAACATGATGGGATATTTGTGAGTATATTACATCCACGGGTCTCTCTCTCTCTCTCTCTCTCTCTCTAAATATATAAATAAATAAAATGTGTGCACTGCTTTATTTTGCCACAGGGATATCGCTAAAGTTTGTGTAGATTTTAAAGAAATGCAATCCTCAATTAACATACTAAGTATTTATCTACATCTTGAGTCTCATTCTGATCTTAACTGCACAACTTTTATAGTGATGTAATTCTGCTGACTTCAGTGAAGTTGTTCTGGATTTACACAGTTGTGAATGGAATAAGGTCCCTTGAATATCTAAGGTACTGGTTAATATGATAAGCTAATTTTGTAGTTTAATAGCTTTTTTGCCTATGGTGACTTTTTTTTCTTTCCCAGCTTTAAGAAGGGGTTGTAGGATGGTTTTTTTTACATACTCAGTCAGGCTTGAAAAAATAGGCGTAGAAATGATGGCAGAGTTTTCTTTTTGCCAATTATTCCTGCAAGTGCCACCAGCTTTGCAGAGGGAATGTTCATCATTTATTTACTGGGCAATGTTCCTGTTCACTTGCCTTTTATTCCTACCATGTGGATGATAGCATTGCCAGCCTTTAAGAACCAATGAAAATTTAAAGTGATGTTTGGAATGGGTTGCCACATGGATAATTCTACTTTATAGAGGAATGTGGGGAAATTATTAGTCCAGCCACTTTTATTTCCATTGATATCATTATTGGTAGCTTCTATGCAAGATAGCAAATAAAAAGCCTTTGCTACATCATAGGTACCTAGTTAGGATGTATTAAAGTTTTCTTGTTGAAATATATTTCAATTGTTCAGTTATTGTGGATCATTTGGAAAACCGAGGGAAACTTACAAAAGATAAAGACATTTCTCAATGCTTTGATTGTCGTCTTGACCCTCTTGTGGTGTTTAGCTCTTTTTTGTGGTTGTTATAGTTTAGTTTTCAGTAGTTGCCCAAAGTCCCCAATGTGGATCAAGGCCCCATTGTACTAGAAACCGTACAAACATACAAGAAGGCATTGTCCCTGCCAAAAAGAGCTTACAGTCTAGTTTGAAAGAAGATGAAGGGTGAACCATAATCGACACGCAAGTTGTTACTAATGAAGTTGAAGATGAAGAGTGAAAAATCGAGAGGTAAAGCTTCCAATGACAATTATGGCTGCTAATGGAGGGCTGCACTTTCAAAAGGGCAAAAATATGGGTGCACTCCCTGTTGCGAAGGAGAGAGAGTGCAGGTACAGCATCCAGCCATCTATCCTCAAAAAAATAGAGGCAACAAGACAGAATCTGATTATAAGCACAGACTAAATGTTCTGCATTCAGAGACATTGTAACAAAGGTGCAAACAATGGTCCCAAAACACTGAGTGAATTGTTTTTGTATGGACTTTCTCCAATCTACTTTTTGTAAATGTCTGTCTATCTTTGAATGTTTGGGGAAAAAATATTTATTTTAAAACTTTTTTGTGTGTGTTTAAATTCTGGCTCTTACTTTCCTTTCCACCCTGGCTTAAAAACAAATGAATGTCTTGTGCCAAACATGGATTCAAAAAACTGGATTATTTTGTATGACTTAGTAAGAAAAGTTATTATAGATCACTAACAAAACCTACACCACATCAGAACAATTGACAGTACAATATAGAACTACACAGTCAATAGCGGTCAGCAAATCCAGGGGAATGTATCTACAGTATGTGCACCTTGTTGTGGTTCTTGAAATAGTAACTGACAAGGCCTTTGACAAATGCAACAAAATATACCAACAACTCCAACTCCAACAACTCCCTCTTTTCCTCCTACCTTCTCTACAACCCTATTGTACCTTTCTATTTTGGTGGATCCAGGCCCTCTAAACTTTTAAAATGTTGGCCTAATGCTATTCCAACTTCCAGCCAGCTGAACTCTCTCTCCTAGTGACAATCTCACAAAGCCATAGTTCATCATAAGCACTAATGCATAGAGACAGTCCCACACACAAAGATTGGATCTGTGTTTCAGTCCACCCAAGGCTATGCTGGAGGACATTATAGGAATAGAGGTCAGCAGTAAAGTGAAGAGGCAGATCTGTTTTTGGTATTTCAACAATGCCACAGTTTGGGGGTGGAGAGAGAGATTTAAGACTTATTTTATTCAGCTCTATATATCTTTATATGGCAACCTAGGCCATGTTGAGAATTTGTGCAGGGTAACATTAATAATCTGCAAATGCTACCAATGTGAACTGTAGACTCTCACTTCCCTGAACATTGAGGCGATCTGCCTGTAATGAGGTTTTAAACAACTGAAAAATGGAGAGTAATTGGTTGACAAGCAAATTAAGGAAAAACACAAATAGAAAATTGCCACACAAATACTAATAAAAGCAGAAAATTGTCTACTAGAATCACAAGCTAGTTCCTTGAAAAGAAACAGTGTTAGAATCAGCCTGTCAAAAGAGAAGGGTCAGATACATTCCCCGCCACCCCCCCCCCCACACGCTTGTTTCCAGAGGACGTATGGGCCAAATTTAGAAGCACAGGACTAGGTAGCAGGAGAGCTGGGTTTTACTCCTGGCTTTCCTACAGACTTTCTATATTACTTTAGGTAAATCATTTAATCTCGGTCTGTTTTCCCCATACTAAAATTAGGATAATTCCCCAAAGAACATTGAGATGCAGAATTTTATTAATGTTGTTTACACAGGGTTTCC
Source organism: Chelydra serpentina (assembly GCA_037349315.1). NCBI lineage: Eukaryota > Metazoa > Chordata > Testudines > Chelydridae > Chelydra > Chelydra serpentina. Next base: position 41,202,167 of record JBAIAC010000042.1, read on the forward strand.
AAATCCATGGAAATAGGGTGCCTTGGAAGCTTAGACTTCTATAATTCTGTGAAGGAACAGAGAGTAGTTACAGGCAAAGTTAATTTCGATAAATTAAGAGCCAGTTCAAATCTTTCCCAGAACCACACTTTTTGAGGCCCTTCTACAAAAAAAAGGTCAGTTAACTTTTTAAAAACATTTCACATGACTTTGCATTTCCTGGGATAGAAAGTAGAAATCCTTAAATATCACAAAGAAATCAGTGTTTCTAACTGGAAATATGGGAAAATTTGAAAGATCGGGTTTTTCTCACAAGCTTTACAGCCTTGCTTCCAAACCAAAGCAGTTCAGACAGGTGAGACACTTTCTCACCCAAACCTCTGATGCTGAAAGGTCAGCCAAAATAAATTGATTGGCACTGCTACTGTGGAAACAAATCATGAAGTCCTTGCTCAATTCCTGACCAGGACCTGATCCTCCACTGCCTGGCATCTTGTATAGCTACTCACAGCTGTGCAAAGGGAGTGCAAAATTCAGACTACACAAAGGCCAAGGTGATGGACAATCGAGTATCTGTTATTACCGAGGCAAAATTCTTATTCATAGTAGGAACTGGATATAGACTTCAGGGTTTGGCCCTGTATGAATGAAGAATAGAACAGATGCAGTTTCAACATTTCTTGTGGGGAAGGGTTATTATGGGGAGTTAAGCGGACCCATCTGGGGTGGTAGGTCAGCAGGTGAAGTAAATAAAATCGTAGTTACTTCAAATATTTGCAGCTATTGTAGCATTTCAGAAATACTTTCAGAAATTATGTTACCTGGCAAAACCCCAGTGGAGAGTGAGCAATATTCTCCACAAGCAAAGAGCAGGACCTTGGGGAAGCAAAGCACATTCTCTATAGACACACAGCAGGGTGGGAGGGTCAGTGGATTTTAGGCAGGTAGAAGGTCTTCATGTAGGCAACAGCCAGCAGGGCCTTGGGGAGAGATCGTAAAAATTCTTCAGTTTCTGTAAATAGGTTAGAACTGGACTCTGGAAATTATTTTTGTGCAGTAGGGGCAGCATCTTTATTCATGAGCAGTGTAGTTATAAGTGGCTAATGAGGGCATCCCTATTGAGCATAGGTAAACTTTATATCTGCAGTATAGTTATTTAAGCAATAATTTAAATGTAAGGCATTTCCTTGGGATTAATGACCAGCTGCATGGAATTGATGTCCCAAGTTACAGCTGATAACCGTTAACCCGAGCAGATAATTAATCCCTTGGAAATGCCCTGTACTTAGATTGTTATTGCTATTATAGAGTGAACATGAAAATCAACAGAGCAATGGGGCCAAATTCAGCTTTGGTATCAATGGATGTAACTGTGTTTGAACCCATTGACTTCAGCAGAGGTGCAACTGCTGACACCAGGCCTGAGTTTGACCCCTGGATGTTTTGTTGTAAAGGACACAATTTTAATTGTGTGTGTATAATACGTTTCTGTAGAATTAATGTCCTGTGAATTAGCCATTCATATTGCTTGAAACTTCTCTTCACACTGTGTTCAGCTGACACATTTTGGACACATCCTGCTCTCATTTACAGCAAGGTGAATCTTGACTTGATCTTAGTCTGCTGAAATCAGTTGCATTCGTGTAAATGAGAGCAAAATTGGCTTCATAAGCTTCCTATCTCTAAAGCTTAATTTTATCTTGGTGTTTGTGCTGGTGCCAAGCTCTGTTGAGTTGGTCTTTAAGTGGCAGTAAGTGGGAATAGAGGGAGGGGAAAAAACAGAAGAGAAAAGTGAAAGCTAGTGAAAGTGTGGGGGGTGGGGCGAGTGTCTGTAAAACACTCATAAATTTATCACGTACACTCAGAGAAAAGGTTTAGTTCATTTTGTTTCTGTCAGGGTCAGATGATTAAATAATTGAAAGTATTTTACTTAAGGTGTTTTCAGAAGATGTCATGCCTATATTAGCAATAGCCCTGAACCAAAACCCTTGCGCTGAACATCCCTAAGATTGGGATATATATTGGATTTTTTTTTTTGCAATCTGAAACAAGATCCGGATCTGAATTTTGCAAATGTCAGCTGTCTTTGTAATCCACCAAACAAATACTGCAGATCTGAGCACCCTTGAAAGCTGGCATGTTCAGAATTCAGATCTGGACCCAAATGTTCTGTTCTGAGCCTATCTCTAGTGATTTAATAGCTAAAAGTTTTGAATCTTCATCATGTTTGGTGTAAACTTGCATGAATCTCAACCATCTGCTCTTTAGGGTGACCAGATGTCCTGATTTTATAGGGATAGTCCCGATTTTTGGGGGTCTTTTTCTTCTATAGGCTCCTATTACCCCCCACCCCCTGTCCCGATTTTTCACACTTGCTGTCTGGTCACCCTACCGCTCTTATGCTTCAGTTGATTGAATTTCCCCATGCAGGTCCCATATTCATTTTAGCTTTCTGAGGGAAGAGAAATCCATTTGACTGTCTGACAGGCGTAGCTGGATATCGGAGCTAGCATCTTGGGACTCAGCATACACAGGGGATGACAACCCATTGTTTTTGCCACATAAAAAATGAAGGTGGCTCAGTAAAACTACACCATTAAAATGGTTTATGGAAGCGAAAAAATGATTAAGTGACTTTGATTGTTAATGATCTCCTGAGGGAAATCTTAGTTTTAGATTTGTGGGTTTTATTATTGACAGCTATAAACAAAACAAAAGAGAAGGAGGGATACATCATCAGATACAGATAATATATACTAAATATGAATAATCCGTTTCTTAACCATATAGAAATTGAGGCACTCTAGATGAGCTCAGAAAACCTCATAATAAAGACTTGACAGCTCCACAAAACTATGAAAAATACTTGTAGAAGAATATGGTATCTTAGACATTACTGTATATTCAATAGAAAAAATTCTGTTGATCTACTACATGCTGTAGTCTGTTTTGTTTTTCCCCTCTCATTTGTTACTACTAAAAATATTAACATGCAAACAATATCTTTGTGGCTTTGGGGATTGTCTCCCTCTATTGTTCCATATATAGCACTGAATGGGGTACCTAGGGAGGTGGTGGAATCTCCTTCCTTAGAGGTTTTTAAGGGCAGGCTTGACAAAGCCCTGCCTGGGATGATTTAGTTGGGGATTGGTCCTGCTTTGAGCACGGGGTTGGACTAGATGACCTCCTGAGGTCCCTTCCAACCCTGATATTCTATTATGATATATTTCATGTTGTTCAGACCACTGTATATGACAGTAATTGTGGTGCAATATGCAGATATTAATTATGACTTTGAGAGAGGAATAAGCAGCAGGAGCAGAGCAGGTCCATTAGGCAACAAAGGAATGCAAATGTCCATAGCAATAAAAATAGGAAGGATAAAGAGTCCAAAATTCCTGTTACATGCGTGCAGTATCAGCAGACGTTTCTAAGCAGAAGGTTTGAAAAGCTTCTTCTGAGACTTCTGCAGCTCTTTTGGAAATAAATTGTCTGGAGAAAATAGATGATAGACATTGTCAGGGTTCCCTCCCCACTCTAAACTCTAGGGTAAAGACGTGGGGACCCGCATTCAGAGCCCCTAAGCCTATTTTTACCAGCTTAGGGTAAACCCCCCCAAGGTACAAAATTCCCTGCACCCCGAGAAATGCTTCTTGCTGCCACCATCAAATGTCTAACAGGAATCCAGGAAAGGAATCACTTGAACTTCCCCCCCCCCCAAAATGCCCCCTCAAGCCGTACACCCCCTTTCCTGGGGAAGCTTGAGAACAATCTCCCAACCAATTGGTTACACAGTGATCTAAAAACCCACCCCCTGGGTTTTAACACTATAGAAAACAGTCAACTTCTTAAAAGAAGGATTTTCTAACACAGGGAATACACCAAGCAAAATAAACAGAAATCTATACGCTATGCTATGCTATGCTATGCTATGCTATGCTATCTAAACTTACTTCAGAAAAGGGAGGTTTGATTTTCTGTAGGTTCCTTCTGTCTTCCAAGATCACTCTCTCTCAGACAAAGACACTCACTAAAACCTTCCCCCCTCCCAAAGTTTGAAAGTATCTTGTCCCCTTATTGGTCAGAGCCCAGCCAGGTCAGGTGTCAGTCTGGCTACCTGCATTTCTTAACCCTTTACTGGAAAGAGGATTTTATAGCACTGCATCAGACCTTCTCCCCCTTCCCTTCATATTTATGACACACCCCCCAAATCACCGATAGTGTGAAACACTGGCTGTGATTTCTTCCTGGAGCTTTAAAAGAAAACAAAATTAATAAGACACATGCATCTCCAATATACTAATAACTGGATAAAGACTACCAATATTGTCCACATTGCAAGAACAATTTTAACCAGTTGGTTCTTCATAGTAGACACCTTCAGGCCACTCAGCGTCTTCTCCTCCGTCGGCAGTAAACTGACAAACCTTCAATTCTCGGGGGAAAAAAGGCTTTAGAGAATTAACATAGTACACTTTAGGCTTGAGAGTTGTGGTGGGGAATGCTATGAGATAGTTCACAGCTCCCAGGCGTTCTTGGACCGTAAATGGCCCTTCCCATGACGCTTCCATTTTATGGGCCTGGAGCGCCTTCAAGACCATGACTTGGTCCCCTACTTTAAAGGAACGCTCTCTGGCATGTTTATCATACCAGGCCTTTTGCTCTTCCTGAGCCTCTTTTAGGTTTTCTCTAGCAAGGGCTAAAGAGTCTCGGAGGGTGTTTTGTAGGTTGCTTACAAAGTCCAGAATGTTAGTTCCCGAAGAAGGCGTAAACCCCTCCCATTGCAGTTTCACCAGCTGTAATGGCCCTTTAACCTCGCGGCCATACACAAGTTCAAATGGTGAAAACCCTAAACTGGGATGTGGTACAGCCCTGTAGGCAAAGAGCATCTGCTGTAACACTAGGTCCCAATCGTTGGAGTGCTGGGTTACGAATTTACGTATCATGGCTCCCAAAGTTCCATTAAACTTCTCCACCAGACCATTTGTTTGATGGTGGTAAGGGGTGGCAACCAAGTGGTTCACCCCATGAGCTTCCCACAGGCTTTCCATGCTCCCTGCCAGGAAATTAGTTCCTGAATCAGTAAGGATGTCGGCGGGCCAACCTACCCTGGCAAAAATCTCTGTTAATGCCTGGCATACACTTTTAGCCCGGGTGTTGCTCAGAGCTACTGCTTCTGGCCATCGGGTGGCAAAATCCATGAAAGTCAGTATGTACTGATTTCCTCTGGGTGTCTTTTCCGGAAAAGGACCCAGAATATCCACAGCTACCCACTTCAATTATGGGGAGTTGCTGGAGAGGGGCTTTGACCTGGTCTTGGGGTTTTCCCACTCTTTGGCACACCTCACAAGACCGGACATAGGTAGAAACATCCTTGCCCATTCCCTCCCAGTGGAATGACCTCCCCAAACGGTATTTGGTTCTGTTCACCCCAGCATGACCACTAGGATGATCATGGGCTAAGCTCAAGAGCATTAGCCGGTACTTAGTCGGAACCACTAACTGTCTCTGAGGACGCCAGTCTTCCTGGTGTCCACCAGAAAGAGTCTCCTTATATAAAAGGCCTTTTTCTATAACAAACCGGGATTGATTAGAAGAGCTGAGAGGCAGTGGGGTGCTCCGTCCCACTGTCCAAGCTCTCTGTAGGCTTTCATCTGCTTCCTGCTCGGCTTGGAACTGTTCCCTAGATGCTGGAGACATCAGTTCCTCACTGGGTTGTAGACCTGGGCTGGGTCCCTCTGGAAGCGATGTAGGTGATGGGGTTGTTTCCGTTGACTGTGAACCGCTCTCCGCTGGTGCACAATGTGGTAATTCAGGCTCTGGCTGAGCCTCTTGTATGGAGTTATCGGCTGCTGCTGCCATTGCAGGCTCGGTGGTGCCCTCGGGTGTTGGTACGGTAGCTGGGGTTGCAAGCGCTGGACTCAGTGCTGGCAATGGTTCTGGTGCTGGTTGTTTCGTCTGTTCCAGTTCCGAGACTGGCTTGGGTCGGGTTTCTGTGATTGGATCTACGACGGCTGTTGCAGTCGTTGGCAGGGTGTCCAGTTCCACCACCTCTATCTGGGTCTCTGGTAGTACAGATGGGGTTCCAGTGGAAGTCCCAGGAACAGAGCTAGGTGTGACAGCTTGCTTAGCCTGGCTGCGGGTGACCATTCCCACCCTCTTGGCTAGCTTCACACAATTGGTCAAGTCTTCCCCCAGCAACATGGGAATTGGATAATCATCATAGACTGCAAAAGTCCAATTTCCTGACCAGCCCTTGTACTGGACAGGCAACACGGCTGTAGGTAAATTAAAAGAGTTGGACTTGAAGGGTTGAATTGTCACTTGTGCCTCTGGGTTGATTAAGCTGGGGTCCACTAAGGATTTGTGGATAGCCGACACTTGTGCTCCGGTGTCCCTCCACGCTGTAACCTTTTTTCCGCCCACACTCACCGTTTCCCTTCATTCCAAGGGTATCTGGGAGGCATCTGGACCTGAGGACCTTTGGTGTGACCCCGGTGCAATGAACTGTATTCTGTTGGGGTTCTTGGGGCAGTTGGCCTTCACATGCCCCAATTCGTTACATTTGAAACATCGCCCAGCTGACTGGTCAGTGGGGCGAGGTGGGTTGCTGGAGAATGGGGTGGTGGGGCAATAAGGGGTCTGGGTTTTCCCTTGTGGGGCCTTGGGCTGCTCCTGGTGAGGGGATGTGGTCTCGGGTTTTCCTTTCTGGTATTTCCCCAAACTATGACCAGGGTTGTTCCTCTCTGCTTCCTGCACCCCTTGTGTGCCAAATTTCCTTGCCTTTCTGCTGATCTGGGACTGTTCGTATTGATCAGCATAAGCAGCAAGGCTGTCTGCTGAGTCCATTTTCTTATCCCATAAACACTGTCTTATATCATCCTTGGACATATTCAGGAATTGTTCCTGAGCCATCAAATCACACACTCCTTCAAAGCTAGTAACATTCCTTCCCTTGACCCATTTTTTTAACAGCTCCTTTATCCGGTTTACATAAGCTACATTACTTAGTCCCTCGGATAAGGGTTCGAAATTTTACTCTGTAAGTTTCAGGTGTAACTTGAAATTGTTTTAAAACCAAATCCTTGAATTTCTCATAGTCAGAAGCCTCATCAATAGGCATGTCATTGAATATGTCCAGAGCACTTCCAGTCAACTTTGCTACCAATAGGGTCATTTTGTGATCATCAGGAATGTGATGGAGATTGCATAGTCTCTCAAAGGTGAGAAAATATTCAGCAATATCACGGGATTCATCATACGGTGGACATAGTCGCTCCCATTTGTGGGTTGTTGGGGAAGGATTATTAGTGTTATCCGGTAGATTCTGCTCCGCCCTGGTCTTCTCCATCTCCAGGGCATGCTTCCTCTCTCTGTCTTTCTCCTCCTCAGCATGCTTCCTCTCTCTTTCGTTCTCCTCCATAGCATACTTCCTCTCTCTGTCATTCTCCTCCTCAGCATGCTTCCTCTCTCTCTCCTTCTCCTCCATAGCATGCTTCCTCTCTCTCTCCTTCTCTTCCATCTCCATCTGTTTAAGTTGTAGCAGTCTTGCATGTTTCTTCTCCTCCTCATCAGCTTGTAGCCGGGCTATCTCAAGTTTAATAGCTGCTTCACTGGCAGTCATCTTAGCCTTTCTGTTTTTAATCTGTCTTAACCCGATAGTGTTAGAAAAGAAAAAAAAACCTTGCTTGGGTATTCCCTGTAGGGGTTAACTACCTGCTTTCATATGTAGATACTCTAGCTCCTAGCAGCTTAACCCCTCCCCCCTCCCTGCTTCCAGCAGCTACAGGGAAGAGCTAGAGAGAAGAGGAAAAAAAAATTCTAAACTCCCTGTGTCTGGTTCAAAAAAACTCTCTGGTTCAATATATCCCACCGCTCTGCCACCATGTCAGGGTTCCCTCCCCACTCTAAACTCTAGGGTAAAGACGTGGGGACCCGCATTCAGAGCCCCTAAGCCTATTTTTACCAGCTTAGGGTAAACCCCCCCCAAGGTACAAAATTCCCTGCACCCCGAGAAATGCTTCTTGCTGCCACCATCAAATGTCTAACAGGAATCCAGGAAAGGAATCACTTGAACTTCCCTCCCCCCCAAAATGCCCCCTCAAGCCGTACACCCCCTTTCCTGGGGAAGCTTGAGAACAATCTCCCAACCAACTGGTTACACAGTGATCTAAAAACCCACCCCCTGGGTTTTAACACTATAGAAAATAGTCAACTTCTTAAAAGAAGGATTTTATTAAAAATAAAGAAGGTAAAATCATCTCTATAAAATCAGGATGGTAACTATTTCACAGGGCACTATATTTCCAAACTCAGAGAGATTTCCCCCTCTGGACAAAACCTTAACGTTACAGAAAACCATGAATACCTTCCCCCCCCCCCTTGCCCTTTCTAACACAGGGAATACACCAAGCAAAATAAACAGAAATCTATACGCTATGCTATGCTATGCTATGCTATGCTATGCTATGCTATCTAAACTTACTTCAGAAAAGGGAGGTTTGATTTTCTGTAGGTTCCTTCTGTCTTCCAAGATCACTCTCTCTCAGACAAAGACACTCACTAAAACCTTCCCCCCTCCCAAAGTTTGAAAGTATCTTGTCCCCTTATTGGTCAGAGCCCAGCCAGGTCAGGTGTCAGTCTGGCTACCTGCATTTCTTAACCCTTTACTGGAAAGAGGATTTTATAGCACTGCATCAGACCCTCTCCCCCTTCCCTTCATATTTATGACAGACATGAACAAAAGCTAGCCTGGAATAAAAGGCACTATGGATTATTCTTAAAGAATCCTGTTGTGTAGGTGTCCTTTCTGTGAATAATGTCATATAAAAGGACTATGTCCCTATGTAATTATTAGGGAAACGGTAGCTGTAGTTAGGCTGAGATTTGGAAGCAAAATTTGGGAACATACAGTGGAGAAGATGAAAGGATGACATAGCCAATGGCATGATCGAAACTGAAAGGGGCGGGGGATTTGAAATATAAACCTGGATCCAGCTTCCCAAACTCTGGCATCCAAAATTTGATCCACACTTTTGAAAAGGCCCCATCCCATTTTGTCCCATCCCCCATATTTCACAACCCTAAATTTTGTGATTTGAAATATCTGAATTTTGCAGCTTGGGCCATCTCTACTTAAATCCTACCCGACCCCACCATGGTTTCCTCCCACCTAATAGAGACTGAAGCCTTGAGTGCTCTCACTTCTTCCTGCTTGCGGCTTGAATGGTAGTAACATCCTTAGCTGAGATTAAGATCCAGGTGTCTCTTAGAACTCTGTAACATACTCAAATTAATGGCTACCATGGAAGTGGCATGCGGCAGAGCTGGTACTTGAAATACTGCTTCCGCAAAAGGTATTTAAATCCAGATCATGGCCAACTTCCTTGCATGGCAGCGCTTGGCCTTACTATTAGACTATTCAGCTACCTAAGGAACACTTTTTTAGAAACATGTTTTTATGCTGTAAATCGTAGTTCTCACCCGGATTGAGTGCAGTATTGGTTATGTTTTCCCTGCACAAAGAGGAAAGTAATAATAGTGTCAGTTTTCAGATTTAGGAAGACCAGGAAAGAAACGCAAGTGTTCAAGAGAAAGCAAAAGGGAACAGTGTGTGTTTGTCAGGGGAAGGTGTCCAGGAAGTGCAAAGAATTGTTAATCTGAACACCCACTTCTACCATAATGCTTACAAAACCTGCCCAAATAAAGATGACGTTGTGCAGGGGGCTGGTCTACTCATCTTGCCAAAGACAGAACCAAACCCTGTCGTGTTACCAAGCATTGTGTTTACACCACCTTGACTGCTCTCTTTGTATGTTGTTTAGCCCCTTTCCTTTTTCTCTCTTTGTCTCTCTCTCTTAGATTACGAGCTTTCCAAGGCAGGGAGCATGCGTTCTTTTATTTGTATAGTGCTTAGCCTGTTGTAGAGGCTACTGGAAAGAAACACAATAATAATAAGGGCAATATGAATTCAGAACAATGTGCCTGATATAAAACCCACTGAAGTCCATAGTGTCTCCACTGCGTTCAGTGGACTTTGGACCGGTCCCCATGTGTTTATCATGTGGTCTTAATCTACCTGTAGCACTTTCATGTTCTTGGAGTTTTTAGTCTTTTTTTAGTAGAGAGGATTTTTCTTCATCCACAAAATTCTGAAGCAGTTTGGCTTTTATTGTAAAAGTTCTGTACAAATTCTCTTCTTTATTCCAAAGAAACTTTCAGGATTCTTTATGACCCAGGAAGAAGCTGCTGAGTTTTGTTATGTGATCTGCGTAGGAGGTTGGCATTCTGATGAAGATGAATGGGTTGGGAAACAGTCATAGATAACTGTTAATGCAAAAAAAATGTGGACAACAAATATGGACAACAAAACAAGGAGGCCTCCCTTTGTATGAATAAAATGCCCATCAACTATACGTGGATGCTAATAATTAAGAAGAGTTTATCTAAATTGGCACTGCCTTTTGGGCACAGAACCAGCAGATTTACTGACATTAATAAAATTGGTCAGCATTACATTGCTCCATAATGATTACCCAACTAATTAACCCTTTTTAGTCCAAGCAGTTTTTTTACTATATAAATCTCCCTTTATACTTCATAGCTAATGTTAGGAATGCATATGTATTTTAGGGTGACCAGATATCCTGTTTTTATAGGGATAGTCCCGATTTTTGGGTCTTTTTCTTATATAGGCGCCTAGTATCCCCACCCTCTGTCCTGATTTTTCACACTTGCTGTCTGGTCACCCTAATGTATTTTTGACTTCCAGTACCCTGAGGGCAGGGTTTGAATGGGGTTCAAAAAGAACTAGATAAATTCATGGAGGATAGGTCCATCAATGGCTATTAGCCAGGATGGGCAAAGATGGTGTCCCTAGCCTCTGTTTGCCAGAAACTGGGAATGAGTGACAGGGAATGGATCACTTGATGATTACCTGTTCTGTTCATTCTGGCATTGGCCACTGTTGGAAGACAGGATATTGGGCTAGATGGACCTTTGGTCTGCCCATATGGCCGTTCTTATGATGCATTTTAAATATTAAAATGTTGGGGAGGCCAAATATTTATTATATTGCCTGTAGAAGAGTAAATTTAAAAAGTCATTGTACTCTTGGTAGAATGCATACGTATAATTTTTCCAATGAAGTAGTACCCAGGGCAGAATTTTGGCCCCAAATCTCTTCAGTCTGAGGAACGTACAGACACAATGGCTAAGAGAAGGGTATGTTTTCATGTTTCTTGTATGCAAGTGTGTGTATGCTTTTAGGGGAGCTACTGGTGCTCAGCACCTCTGAAGATCAAGCCTACTTTTATTTAGGATGTTTACTATGGATTTAGCAGCTTAACTTTATGCACACAGCATTGAAAACTGTGTCCTATATTTAATTACCTGCTTTGAAGTGGTCTGTAATAAACTTCATTTTCTGCAGTACTGGAGAAGATGAACTTAAAGTACCACTCCCCCATTCTTGACTTTTCTTCTGGATTTTGCTGTCTGAGGCTTAAAAATGAAACATGAATCTACAATGTTTGAAAATGAAAGGGTCTAATTTATGTTTCGTCCAGAACTGATGCTGTCCGTAGATCAGCTAATAATGTTGCTTTAAAAACAGCGCAGTCAGCACTCTCCCTTCTAGAAGTGAATATGTCACTTTTATGACAAGCTTAGTCTCTTCTTGGACAGCAAGAACTAAGAAGTCTATATCCTGGTGTGTCTCATGTGGCAATATGATTTACTGGCACTGCACCAGAATATTTTGTGCTGCACATATCTGTGATGGCTTGTTTTCCATGTATTTCCCCTTTAAATGGAGTGAAGTCCCTCTTCAGTTGCAGAGGTAGCTACCCGTTTTGTATTCAGAAGCAGCATGCTGTTAAGAAGCCTCATACACCGTGTGCTCTTCTGGAGCCCCTCTTTGTGCTCCTTTTGTGGTGTTCCCTTAATGTAAAGTAAAGATTGTTCTGAGTGAGTGTGAATGGCTGATCTCTATGCATAGGAAAACATGATGCAGATGCTGCCATCAGATATGGAAACTCTTAAAAAACATGGAATTCTCAGTAGAAGGAAACAGCTAGAGTTTATTCAACTGAGCATCTCACAGTGATATACAAATATTAACTAAATAGCAGCTATATTTAAAAATTAACAGATTTACTTTTGCTTTGGGAAATGGGACTCTCTCAAGTTGTATAAAATACATGGGAAAGTGTTTGTTTGGTAACAGTAATTGATCTTTATGATCAGCAGGTGTTTAATAATCGGGGGTTTTAATGAGACTGTGTTCAGAAACTGTTAAGAAATTGAGAGAGATCTCTAGAATGTAAATGAGAGGTAAGGAAATTTTATCACAGAGGATAATTTAAGACCATATCTTCAGAGGGTAGGTGGGAGGGAAGCCTTGAAAACAGGCTACATGAGAAACAAGAAAGAACTTGATTGTATTAATGTGTTTTTCTTCTAATGAACGAATCAATAAGAGATTTGCCTTTAAGATGTTCTCTTTGATTCTGGGCCTATGAAGCACCCACGAAATAGGGCAGCACCACTCATTTTAAATGTGCTTTTAGTAATGGAGAAAGGATAACAAACAGTGAGATGACAGGCCTTTTGCAGACTTTCAAACATGTGACACCTGGTTCCGTCAGTGGCTGAGTCCATCTCATACAAGAAGACCTCTCATGGGAGAAGGTCATGTTAATTCCATTGGTATCCTCATACTTTTGGTAGCCAAACTCCCATATTGTCTGATGGCTACCTAGCCTGATTACAATAAAAATGCTGAAGACAAATTTAAAGGCTCAGTGTTCACTGAACCCTACGTTATCCAAACAGAATGGTGGGATGTGAAAGGAGTTCCCATAAATGCAGCGTTGGAGATGCTGTGGGACTTTCAGAGTAGGATTGTTTTCAGATAAACAAGGATTGGATAATTGAGGTTTCACTTTATTTTCATGATGATGCCAAAAATGCGTGTGCTGGTAACTCTGGGCCCTAATACTACAAGGTGCCTGAAAGCTTCTGGAAAGGTGCTGAACACCCTCACCTACCACTGACCTCACCAGACATGCTCAGCAGCACTCCTTTGTATCAGGCCCTGTGTTTTCTTCAAATGAACTATGTCTTTTGAGGCTTTCAGTGACTGACTGACTGACTGCTATTCCATTTAGGATGATGAGCAGACAGGCAGAATTTGAGAATGCAGCATCACAAGATGTATGTAGTGTTGTAGCTATGTTGTTACCAGGATGTTAGAGAGACAAGATGGATGAGAGAATCTTTCTTACAGGACCAACGTCTGTTGCTGAGAGAGACAAGCTTTCGAGCTTACACAAAGCTTTTCTTCTGGTCTGAGAAACGTACTCAGAGTGGCACAGCTAAATAAAAGGTGCAACAGATTGTTTCATATAGTTAGCACACATTTCAAGGGACTATTCAAGGTGGAGTGGCTAACACCTCTTCAGTCATAGAGGGGACAGGAAGGGAAAAAAGTGTATGTGTGGGCGTGATAGTGGATAATAGCTTGTTGTAATAAACTATAAATCCAGTGTCTTCATTCAGTCCATGATTTTTAGTATCTAGCCAACTTCTGAATTTATGATCCCATGCTCTTCTTTTTAAAGTGTTGTGGAGGTTTCCTTGGAGGATGAGGACCGATAGGTCAGGTATAGAGTGATCACTTTGTGAAAAGTGTTCACCCACAGGTGATAGGGTGTTTTTGTGTCTCATCATTTTTCTGTGTGAGTTCATTCAAGAGCATAGTGATGGTCTGATTTCACCCACATAGTTGTTGTTGGGGAATTAGTGTATTGGATGGGCACATCACATGTTGCAATAGATATGTTTAGGACTCACGATCTCAAAGTGTGTTCTGGGGGGTCTTGATGATCACAGTAGTGGAGATATGTCTATAGGTTCTGCGTTTGTTCTGGCAGGGCCTACCTCCATCTTGAGTTGGTCTGATGAACTTTAAAAGGTTGCGGGGTTGTTTGAAAGCCAGAAGAGGGGGTTCAGAAGAGGTTCAGGATATGGTCCCCCACCAAATGTGGTTGTGGTCCCCCACCAAGTATGGGTTGTAATTGTTTAATGATGGGTTCCAGTGTGAGGTGGTAGGCACATCACAAGATGTGCAGTTAATCAATTTTGGCCCTGTTAGTAGAGGGAAATTAAATCCAGTGTAGTTTATTATACTGGAGTATCACAAGGATCAACAGGAGAGAAGAAATTTTTTTTAAAAATCAAAGCGTGTTTGGTGGGTTTGGGAGAAGTGTGGTAACTTGCCTCAACAGTCCAATATCCCGATCCATCCAAGCTTGTGTTTGCCTTCACTGTACTTGTCACTGCAGGAAGGACCACTGCAATTTGGGGCAGTAAAGGTACGCCAGCTTTTCATTCTGGGTAAAGCCATTCTCTTCTTCCTCCATCACTCTGAAATCTTAGCTCCCTTTACACACTCCCTTTCCCTTGTTGGGCCGGTTTACACCAGAAAGTTTGGCTGGCATAGCTATGTTTGTTAGGAATGCACTTTTTTTTCTGACATTGCTATGATGGTGAAATCCCTAGTGTAGATGCAGTTATATTGGTATAAAAATGCTCATACTAGTTGGGGAACTCACATAAGTTACACCAGTATAAGCATTTTTATACCAAATATCTGTCCCACAGAATTGGGAGCTGGCTCCCTATTCAAAGCTGACTCCAAACAGCATGGTTGCTTGCTTTTGAAGCTAGTGGTTTTCAGCATCCCAAAAGATCACCTCTGTGATGTTCCTGAATCTTACTGCCCTGGGAGTGAAACTCTTCAAGCCATTCCAGAATCTGGGACTCTTTGGCACATGAGTACATGGTTAGTTCTAAGTTTAAAATTCCTATTTGCGGATAAAAGCTCTTTGGAAGAGTGTAACATGGCTAAAACATGTGTATGAAACATTTTGTCACACTGTTCCTGTTATCTACACCCCAGGCGAGCAGTTTCTTGCTGTCTCTTGTCACCATCATACTGTGGGGTGACCAAGGGGTGGAGTCTGCATAAGTTGAAGATAGATGGGGAAAAATAGTGACTTTTTTCATCATTCTGCCCCTTGTGTAATCAATTACACCAGTGCAATGTGGATGTGAAGCTCTATTTGATCACAATAGCAATATTTCACACTCACTCTTTGTGCAGGTGTAAATGATTGTGTAAGGTACAGGGCATTGGAGAATCAGGTTCCGAGACTTTCCTTTTTTTCTTCCCTCCCCCCCGCCCCTAAATAGTCTCTAAATTGTTGTCTCCTACAGTTGTAGTAATATTTTTTATTTATATTACTCTGGTGTCTAGGAGACAGTCATGGATCCAAGACCCCATTGTACTTGGCATTGTAAAAATGAAACAAAATGATGGTCCCTGCCCCAAGAACCACAACATGAATATAAGATGAGACAAGATGGATACAGAGAGGAGAGTATGAGGAAACAATTAGATAATATTTGTCAGCATTGTGGGATGTGCTCTCAGCTCACCAGTAGATACAATAATTCCATCTCTGTGAAAATACATACATGTTGTGAAATGGACAGGAGACTTGAAGTTTTGAAAACCTTCTGATCAGACTATAACCTTCACCAGTGAGTAGGAATGCCTGGAACAAGTGCAGAATATTTAACAGAGATCCACGGTAAAGATCAGAGGGGAGAGTTTTGCTCACAGGGAAATATGTATGCGGTTCAAGGGTAGAATTGGCATTGTGTCTAGCAAGCTGTTTGATATTGATTTGCCTCAGGAGTGTACTCGACCTACTGGCTTTCTGCTTCTACTTTCATCTTGATTTGATTTTTGTTTTATTTCTTTCCCTGAAGAATTTTTCTATAGTCTTCTTTGCCTTGTCCCATCAATTGGGGTCGGTGGCTTTTGTTCTTCATCTTCATGTGTTCTTGTTGAGCGAGTCTTTCAAGCTGACCCGCGATCTTCTTCATGTCCTCCTTCAGTGTCTTCAACCACCTTTTTTAGGTCTTCCTTGTGCTCTTTGTCCTGTGACCTCACTAGCTCTTGTATTCTCTGGTCAAAATATCACACATCTCATTGTCTCACATGACCCAGCCATTTTGGTTGATACTCCCTCAGCTTTTCCGTGATGGAGGTTATCTGTCTCGGGGTTCATACCATTTCATCATGTAGCCTATTAGCTCTCATCTTACTCAGCAGCCACCTGAGCTTTCTCCTTTCAGCAGTGTGACAACGTTGTTTTCTTCCTATAGATATGTGTGTGTGTGTCAGTGAGTGGGTAATGAAGTCTCACAGGACATGTGATCATGTCACCTGAACTGGAATCCATCTTTAACCTGATGCTTTTCCATTTAGAAGGAGGGGTGGGAATCCAGAGAGAGACAAAGGATTCCCGCCTTGTGCCAAAGCTGTTAAAGGGAGAGGAACAGAACAAAGAGGGTCCCAGTCATGTGGAATCCCCTGCTTTTCACATAAGATGCCTACTAACAAGAACTGTACCGGGGAAAGGATTGGGCTCAGACTAAGAAGGAGTCTAGTCTGTGAAAGAAGCTTATTGAAACATCTCTGAGGGTGAGATTTACCTGTATTCAGTTTCTTAATGTATTAGGCTTAGACGTGCGTATTTTTGCTTTATTTTACTTGATGACTTACTTTGTTCTGTCTGTTATTACTTGGAACCACTTAAACCCTACTTTTTATTCTTAATAAATTCACTTTTGTTTATTATTGGACCAGAGTAAGTGATTAATACCTGGGGGAGCAAACAGCTGTGCATATCTCTCTGTCAGTGTTATAGAGGGCGGACAATTTATCAGTTTACCTGTATAAGCTTTATACAGAGTAAAACGGATTTATTTGGGGTTTGGATCCCATTGGGAGCAGGGTGTCTGGGTACTGGACACAGGAGTACCTGCTGAGTGACTTTCAGTTAAAGCCTGCAGCTTTGGGGGCATGGTTCAGACCCTGGGTCTGTGTTGCAGCAGGCTTGCATGTCTGGCTCAACAAGACAGGGTTCTGGAGTCCCAAGCTGACAGGAAAATGGGCTCAGAGGTAGTTTCAGCACGTCAGGTGACAGACCCAAGGAGGTCTCTGTGACTGAACCCATCACAGGGGGATTTGGCTAAGACAAAGACTTCATTATAAGGGGTACCACTTCTGCATATGACATCTCCAGATTAAGGAGCAATGTCAAAATGGCATTGGCCATGGCAAAGTACCAGCTATTTAGAGATATCACTACGGGAATTTGTATTGTGTGCCAACTTCTACTCTGATTTATAGCAGTTTAACCCCAGAGTATCTCCATTAATATTAATGGTCAATAGTATAAATGCACATACCTAATTTTGAAAAATCTAGCTCTATGTTCCCATTTGAGATACAAAGAAATTATTGATGACATTGAGTGGTGGTCAAAGGATGTAAGGGTGTCCTTTGAATTCAGTTTGTAGCTCATATTTTAGACATATATATTTTTTGGAGACAGGAAACCAGTATCCTATCAGTGTTTATAACAGTGTGAAAGAAAGAGAACCTTGCTAATTTTTAATTACAAGGGAAGTAATGCTCTGTGACAACACTGTAACCATTGTGTGAGTATCTAGGAAAATTAGATTTGCATCTCACTTGAAATGTAGCCTCTGCACGATTCATTTTAACCTCAGAAATTATTCATTGAGCTCTAGCATTGTGATATATACTTGAAAATGGCTTGCATGCTACATTGAGATGAATAACTTAGAGACCGTATAAGAAAGGGTCACGCAAATGTGTTTGGGAAAATATTTTCTCTTGTGTATGTATGAATACAACATAAAAACTTGGAGGCAACAGCCTTGGATTTCATGTTTATGGACTTCAATCATGCCATCACACTCAAATGATTACCCTGCATTGTCTGTCATACTTTGCATTAAAAGTATTGAAGTAGCACTGAAGGGCAATGCTTCAAGAAATACAGTAGTCAGGTTGCCTCTTCATAGCTCACTAACCACTCAAATTAAACTAGGTTTTGGCCTTCAAAATATGCTAGAAAATGAATCTTAACTTGCAAAAATAGACTAAGGTTTGAGCAAATGAGCTAGAAGAAGCACCAGTAGCACTGTGCCTGGTTGGGTGTATTAAGTACTTGATTTTTTCTTTCCTCTGATAGGTGGTTAGTTACTGGACCAGCTAGGGTTATATTGATTATCATTAGTGAATCTACATTTACCAACCATTCCACACCATGGTAGCCAAGATATTGCTATGTTTCCATATACCCAGACTAGGAAATAATTGTGGTGGTATCTGAGATGACTGATGGTAATTGTCTTTCAATGAGCTTCTACTATACTGTCTATCCAAATGGTGCTCACTACTGTGTTTGTATCTATCGTGGTGTTGCTCCTATATAGAATATGTGTTTCAGAAATCAATTGACTTTCATTGTGAAATTATCCAGCTTCTAATGCCCCATATATATATGTTTGGGGAGGATGAGAGGGATTTAGGTATATGCCCATTGCATATTTACATGTTCGTTCATTTCTAATGGCTGCTTTTTATTTTTCAAAATTTTTGCAAAGAATAACCGATGTACATTGCAGAATCCAGGAAGGCTCTCAGTTTATTTGACCGAGAGACTTTTTTCCATCATGTTTGCTGAAATTTGGATAAGTGTAAGGGCCAATTAAGTAACTGCAGAGAATAGATGTTGCATATAGGTAAATTACAGTAAGAATTATTATTGGTTTAGAGATATTAGGCATTTTCTGGCTTCTAAAACACTATTGATTTGAGATTAGGAGTATAAATAGCATATCTTTTCACTGCTATTTCCAGGAAAATTTATAGGAATTAGTTTGTTTATAAAAGCAATGAGTGTGGTTCATCAGATTGCTGAAGTGTGGTGTAAAGATATAAATGACAGAATTGCTATGGGCAGGAGTATCCTCCTGTGCAGTGGTTCTCAACCAGGGATATGTTGTCCATGGGGTACATCAACTCATCTAGATATTTGCCTAGTTTTACAACAGGCTACATAAAAAGCACTAGCGAAGTCAGTACAAACTATAATTTCATACAGACAATGACTTGTTTATACTGCTCTATATACTGTACACTGAAATGTAAGTACAATATTTATATTCCAATTGATTTATTTTATAATTATATGGTAAAAATGAGAAAGTAAGCAATTTTTCAATAACCGTGTGCTGTGACATTTGTGTATTTTTATGTCTGATTTTGTAAGCAAGTAGTTTTTAAGTGAGGTGAAACTTGGGGTACACAAGACAAACTAGACTCATGAAAGGGGTACAGTAGTCTGGAAAGATTGAGAGCCATTGCTCCAGTGCACAAATTTTGGTTTTAGATATGGTCATTTGTAAATGAGGTGATCTCTTATGATGTGTCCGGCAGTGTGCTTTATCTTTAAATCAGTCTTTCTCCATAATATGAAGATGGTTTCGAAAACGCTTATTGAGCACCCCAGATCAGTCGTGAATGGATTATTATGTAAAACTGGTTGGATTAAATGGTTGGATCAACTGTGACTGATTTAAAGTAAATTTTTGACAGATGAAGTCAGATGTTTTGTTGATGGTAGCACCAGTTTGAAAGTAGGGTTTCTGTCTCTAAATTGGTAGATTCCCTTCAAGTAAAATGCACAGTGTCTGCTTAATTTGTAACTCATTGTGATCTGTTTCTGCCAATTTATCCCTCTTTAACTATTCAGCTTGAAAACATGGACCAAATTTTGCTGCTTCTGACACCTTTTATCATAATATGGAAGGGCACTACACTGAATCTGTAAATCTCTCTCAGCAGCTCCTACCTGTCCTGGCTTCTTCACAAGTGTCCACTGATTCATCATTGATAAAGCTGGAATCAGAAAAACAAGTGCACCCAAGACTGAGCTGTTGTCTCTGTTTTCCTGGTCAGGCTCCATTCCTTAGCACCAGAAGAGGTAAGAAGATAGGAAGGGGCCGTGTCATGTGGCCAGCAATACTAGCTCATACTACATGAGTCAACCACCTGATATTTGATCTAAGGTTGTCACTGAAGCTAAATTCAGATGTTCTATACCAGCAAAATTAGGAAAGCAACTGTAGAGCTCAGAGCCATAATGACATTGATTTATCAAAGCTCATATCTTACCTACTAAGAACTTGGCTCGGGACAGAGGACTACTCCAGAGTTCTAGTACAGGTTCTGACACAAAATCTCTTTGTTGCTTTGGTAAATCATGTAACCACCCTGCCTCAGTTTCCCCAAATGTGAAATTGAGATAGCAAGACCTACCCCATGTGGGTGTAGCTTACAAAATGAGGAAATTCTTAAACAAGGTGCAGTATTTTTGTCCCTAATTAATTCGTCACTCATCTTAAAAGAGGGTTGAAAGTCTGGTACAGTAGAAGCTGATCAAAACTCCTTTCCTTTCACAAGCAGGTCTGTTCTTTCTAAATGCCACAATCATTTGGGCTAGCTGTAAAAGCCCTCACAGCTTGCAGCTGACAGCCTTTCCTTTGTGATGTTATGCCAGGTAGGTGGAAAAATATGATCGAGAAACCTCGTGATTTCTCAAGCCTTCTTTTCTTTATTGTAAACAAGCTACAAAGAGGCTTCCCTAGGAAAACATGGAATAATTCATAAGTGTGTGTATGTGGGAGGGGGGGTATATACAGGTAGGTCTTTGAGCACAGCCACCTACCTTTCCTGAATAAATCTGTCAGGGCTCAGACTGGTGACCAATGAATGGCACTACACATGAAGAAAACCAAGTCCCTGGCCACCTCCCAGGACACATCCATTTCCCTTTATCATGCAGGATCTGTAGCTTGTTCTAGAGGCAGAAAATCATGTAATCACATTCTTTTTGTTAAAACAAGCAAACCTACCTGTGACTTGTACATTTCTGCTCTAAAACATATCAGTCCCTCTCTCTCTTTTTTTCTGTGCGTGGGAGAGCTGGGACACAAATGAAGCCTTCTGCCATTTCTCAAACCTCCCATTCATTCCCAATCAGATCAGTGGAGTGACAGCCACCCATCCCTGGCGGAAAAATAATGAACCTCACCATCACAATCTGCCTCATGTTAAATGACCAACTGATAGCTGAGCCTCCATTCAGCTGGAAGTAGCTGCAGGTGTTTATATGTGTTAGCAACAGATGTGTGGTGTTCAGGCCCAGACGCTGACGCAAATATGGAGAGAACAGATGTGAGACAGGCAACTTTTTTTTAATGTTGTGCTAAGTAAATGTATCTGTAAGCAGGCAGAGTAACAAGGGGAAGGGGAGTTAGTGAAATAAATGAGTGTAGAACATGTTTTGTAAAATGCTTTGATTTTGTGGCAAAGCAAAAGAAAAAAGGATGTAATAGTAAAATCCATATTTCTCAGTGAAGGGCCCCTCTTCAGGAGAACAGTATCTGTCATGGCTATTGGCTGAAGGAGGCTCTGTGAGCCACTGTTACCCGGGGTTTCCCAGAACCCAAAGCAGTGGTAACTTAATTGTTTTGTTTTTTCAGGCGGTGTCAGGGGGGCAAAGCTCATCCAGCTGATAAATGATTGATACAAGACAGTGTGCTTTTTTAAAAAACTACTGTTTATTAGATTTTAAGCATGCACACAATTGGTTTAGGACAGTCCAGATATAGTTTATCCACAGTCAAAGATGGTTTCAAGTGATCACCATCTGGGCTATTAGGGGTCTTCTTTCCGTCCAGCTGATGGGGAGTATAGATGTCAGCTCCTTGCCCAAAGAAAATTTCCCTTGGACTGCTCCAAAGCAAATTTTTTTAATCTATTTTTTTTTTGTAGCTAACTTTAACAAAATACATAATCTATAGTGACTTTTATTGGGTTAGCATCGTAACCCTTATGGGTGACCAATTTTTTAAAATTTGTATAAACTATTATTTTAAAACATTTTTTAATTAAAACAAAAATAAGTTAGGGGGCACTTAAAACCCAGGTTGTTATTTACTTTTGTAGTAACTTTGTGTTTGTTTTTATTTTTTTAATTTTGAATAGCAACTGCATGTATGCTGCTGTTTGACCTTGCCTCCAAAAGCCCTGCTTGTTCAAATTAACCCTTAACTATAAGGCATAGTTAAGCACCCGTGGCGACTCCCACCCTCCTCGAGCAACCGCAGCGCTCCCCCGGGCTGCCCCTCTCTCTAAGAAGTCATGGATTCCATGACTTTCCATAACCTCCATGACTTCTGTAGTGGCCACTTTCCCTCCTTCCCCCAGCAGCAGCAGGAGTTTGGGTGCGGGGCCTCAGGGTTTGGGGGTTTGGATGCAGGAGGGGTTGAAAACTCTGGGCGGTGCTTACCTCAGGGGTGAGGGGCTCCCAGGAAGTGGTGACATCCCTCGGCTCCCAGGGGGAGGCGAGGCCAGAGGGTTCCGTGCGCTGCCCCTGCAGCTCCCATTGGCCATGGTTCCCGGCCAATGGGAGCTGCGGAGCCAGCACTTGGGGAGGAGGCAGTGCACAGAGCTGCCTGGCTACACCTCTGCCAGAGCTGAGGGATGCCACACTTCCGGGGAGGTGTGGAGCAGAGTAGGGAGCCTGCCTGCCCTGCCAATCCTCCTCCCACCCCCGCACCATCAGCACTAGCAGGGATCCCAGGCTGCGCACTACCGCCTGCTCCCCCAGCACCAACGGGGGTCCCTCCCAGGCCGTGTGCTGCCACCCCTCCCCCAGCACCAGTGGAGGACTCCCCACCCTGAGCACCCGCAGTGCCCCTCAGGCCAACCCCCTCCCCAAGATTTAGTCAGGGGTATATAGTACAAGTCATGGACAGGTCATGGGCTGTGGATTTTGTACTGTCCGTGACTATAACATAGCCTTAATAGTGTGGTGTTCCATTTATTAATTAATGGTGGCTGAATACACACAATATGGCTGTGATTCTGGTCAAGTTCTGGAGTAACACCACCCTCAATTCTGGGGTAACACCACCTCATCCACAGAAATTAAAGACTTTGGGGTTGGGGGGGGGGATATCCCTACTACTGTCCGAACATTCTTCCCAGAGCAGACGTCACAAATCCTGCCCAGCCATTTACCAGAGCACAGGACCCTTTGCTTGGGTTTGTTCTCTTCACTCAATTGTAGTCACTGCTTGGTGCATTCCCTCAAGGTGGTAATGCACAGACAGTGAATATCATCCATAGTGGTCCGTGTGGTCCAAAGGGATTTCAGAGTTGCCAATCACAAGTTCAAAAATCATGAGCCAAAGCCTCAAATTATGAGTTCTAACAACAATAAACATGTTCCTTTTTTTGTCTTCTGTTTTGTGAGTCTTTAGAGTTGACTAAAGTTGCATTTTCAAAAATTTCTCTGCAATCATGAGGGATAGCAACTTACTTTAAGGGGGAAAAAAGGAAAGCTGTGATTCTCATTTACTCACTT
Organism: Chelydra serpentina; assembly: GCA_037349315.1. Classification (NCBI taxonomy): domain Eukaryota; kingdom Metazoa; phylum Chordata; order Testudines; family Chelydridae; genus Chelydra; species Chelydra serpentina. The sequence goes on from JBAIAC010000042.1 coordinate 41,225,530, forward strand.
GACTCTAGGGTCTGTGGCTTTAAGAAAAATGCCAAACATCCTGATACTAGTGACAAAAAATTGTGAGAGCTGGTGGTAATGGATTTGGATCTCTCTGTGTCGCAGCCTCATACTATTCAGCAGGCTGTTGTGTCGACTAGAAAAAAATGAAGTACTGCATAACTGCACTGTGAATGTTTTAAATCTTCAGTGTCTATGTACCCAGTACAGTACTCAGTAGTTGACCTGCCATCTTACTGTTTGTCACATTTTATAGCTCAGACTAGAAACTAAAATGATGAATATGGTCTATTTAATACAATCGGTATTGTTTTCATGTTTCCTACTGTTCTACTTCAACTCTAGTAAGGTGAAATACACCAGCTTTAAAACTGTTTCTTAATGTTGAAAAATCATCTTTGTTGTAAACCCGTTCAACCTTGAGCTAGGAAAAGTCTTCCCACCCCACCCCAGATGAGTTAAATCAGTTGAGCTAACTTAACATAATGGTAGGTCCAACATTTAACACCTATAGTTTGATTTCAGCAAATTGTTATAGCTCATAAGGTCACAGACCACATGGCCCTATTTACACTTTATAATGTCAGTATGGCTTAACATAAACTTTATACATTTTACATGGCCCATATAAGGCAGAAAGGGACCAGTGGGGACCCATATGGAAAGGGAAGTGGGTCTTGCAACAGATGTGGCAGTTTCCTTGAAAATCCTTATTGGATTAAGGTTAAGTATTTTTACAGTCCAGTGTAATAAATGCAACTGTTATGTATTACTGTGTGCCTGGATGCTCCAAGGACTGTATTGAACAATGTGGCAGACTGATCTTTTGGGACAATGTGAGAAGTGAAATTCCTGGGAAATGCTGGGCGTCAGGGGAGGAAATGAAAATGACCTCCTCTGCTTATTCAAGAACCTAACTTTTAGTAGCTATGCTCTGAGGAGAGAACTATTGTCTACTGATTACCTGTTGCTAGAATCTGAAACTCAAAGGCCCAAGCTTTGTAAAGAAACATGCAGATCTGCTGAGTGGAGGTGCTTTGTTCTGAGCTAAGGCCAGGGGTGAAAGTAACTCAGGACACATACGGGGCCAGTTCCGGCCCCCAGAAGGGGCGGGGATGGAAGGTCAGCACCCCACAGCCAGCCCTTCCAGGCTGCCTGGTCTGTGCCACCCGGGGCTCCCGTGGTGATTTAAAAGGGCCTGGGACTCCAGATCCCGCAGCAGCGGCATCCGGAGCTCTGGGTCCTTTTAAATCGCTGGCCCCGGGACAGCTGCTTCATTGGCTCCGGGGCAGCTGTTTCCTTTGCCCCACCTGTCGGCGGATGAGAGGGGGAAAAAAGGGGCAGGGATGTTAAAGCACTGCAGGGTCATTTGAAGTGGTCGTTTCAAACCCCACTTCTTGGTGGGGTTTGAAGAACTTATTCCTACCAGAGCCCGTGTTGGAGTTGGGGGCGGGAGATGACCTCTGCTAAGCTTTTAGCGGGATACAGGAACTGTTGTTGGGTTTTTTAAATATATTTTCTCTGTAATGCTTTCACCATAAGAATAAACATGCTAGCTCAGAAAGATCTGTGTGGTAACCTATAACCGTGAGCAATTATGCTGTTTATAGCCTCTGAGGAAAAAGCAAAGTGCAAACACTGGCCTTTCCAGGTAGGGAACTGTTCAGGCTGGAAACACCTTGGTTACGAGGGAGAGAGCTGTGGGTCTGTACACAAGAGAAGTGATGGCTGAGGAGCCAGGAGCCTTCTGGAGTGTGAGGGGAAATATAGGTGCAGTTGTCCTGAACTGTGACAGTTCTGGTCTAGGAGGGACATTTAGAACAGATGTGTGTGTTTCTCAGCCTTCAATACCATGAGGTAGGTGGCATGGAGAGAATTGTAGTCCATTGCAAAACCGCTTACAAACTTTGTGGAAGTTGCTATACTTGCAAACTCCACTATACTCCCATGAAAGCAGCGAGTGTTTCTGTGCAGCTTGTCAACTCCGCTGGAGTGTCTACATGACTTGCAAGCTCCACAGGGAGTTACAGTTCGAGTCAACGTTCTCTTAAATATCGGACCAACTCCTAAATACTAAATATTTGTAAAACCTAAGGAAGTTCCCAGGCCAAACAAATAAGGCTGTTTTAAACTGGAGCTAACGTTGAGCAGGCCTAACACTAAGGCCTTGGCTACGCTTGCAGATGTACAGCGCTGTTAGTTAAACCCGTGTTCGTATTGCTGAGTAGGGAAAGCGCTGCAGCCTGTCCACACTGGCAGCCGCCAGCGCAGTAACTAGCACTGACGTGGCTACATTTGCGGCACTTGCAGCGGTTTTGGGAGAGGTGCATTATGGGCAGGTATCCCACAGAACACCTCTTCCAATTCTGGCGCCGTGGGTTGTGGGAAGAGGGCGTGGGGTATGGTGCATTCTGGGTCCTGTCCCAACGCCCTGAGATGCATCACTTCGCATCCCAGCAATCCCTGTGTTTCCGGCCACAATTTGCGCCATCTTTCAACGGTTTCTTTGTAGCGCGATCTGTGCTCCGTTTCGGTCAGCGGGAAAATGGATCCCGACCTGGTGAGCAAAATACTGACGAGTCTCGCCAGCATGTCACGTTTGGCAGTCGAGCTCTTCCTTAAGATCCACAGTGACAGCGAGGAGTCCGACGATGACGATGAAATTGTCACGCAAAACGCGTACGACACGAACTTGCTTGTGGCATTCACGGACATGCTATGCACCGTGGAACGCCGCTTTTGGGCTCGGGTAACCAGCATAGAGTGGTGGGATCACATTGTCATGCAAGTCTGGGATGACGAGCAGTGGGTGCAGAACTTTCGAATGAGAAAAGCTACTTTCATGGGACTGTGTGAGGAGCTCGCCCCCGCCCTGCGGCACAAGGACACGAGATTGAGAGCTGCCCTGATGGTGGAGAAGCGGGTGGCTATTGCAATCTGGAAGCTCGCAACTCTGGACTGCTATCGATCAGTAGCGAACCAGTTTGGAGTGGGAAAGTTGACCGTTGGGATCGTGCTGATGCAAGTTTGCAAGGCCATTAATCGCATCCTGCTCAGAAGAACCGTGACTCCGGGTAATGTGCAGGACATTGTGGCTGGCTTTGAACAAATGGGTTTCCCTAACTGCGGAGGGGCTATAGATGGGACGCATATTCCTATTCTGGCACCACCCCACCTAGCATCCGAGTACATTAATCGGAAGGGGTATTTCTCCATGGTTCTCCAGGCGCTTGTGGATCACCGTGGGCGTTTCATTGACATCAACGCAGGCTGGCCCGGAAAGGTGCATGATGCACGCATCTTTCGGAACACTGCCCTGTTCCGGAAGATGCAGTCCGGGACTTTTTTCCCAGACCGGAAGATCACGGTAGGGGAAATTGAAATGTCTACTGTGATCCTTGGAGACCCCGCGTACCCTTTAATGCCATGGCTCATGAAACCCTACACAGGGAGCCTTGACACCAGCAAGGAATGGATCAACTACAGGCTGAGCCGGTGCAGAATGACTGTGGAGTGTGCTTTTGGCCGTTTGAAGGGCCGCTGGCGATCTCTATATGGGAAGCTGGACTTGGCTGAACACAGCATCCCCGTGGTTATATCCGCATGCTGTACCCTCCATAATATTTGTGAAGGGAAGGGTGAAATGTTCACTCAGGTGTGGACCTCAGAGGTTCAACACCTGGAGGCTGAATTTGCACAGCCAGAGAGCAGGGCTATTACAGGGGCCCAGCATGGGGCTGCAAGGATTAGGGATGCCTTGAGGGAGAAATTTGAGGCTGACAACCACCAGTAATGTGTGCTGCCCTGCACGACCCTGAAGTGAAGTGGTTCCAATGTTATCAGTTATCTGTCTTTGCTAAGCTGATTTGTGTTTGCTCAGCTCACTTGCGTTGCCTGTTTCTTTCCTGGGCTAAGGTATCTTTTTTCCTTATGCAATAATAAAGACTGTTTGCACATCTAAAGAATCCATTTATTACAGAGAAAATACATGTATTAAAAAGAAACACAACTGCTTGTGAGACAGAAAGGGCAAGGGGGTGGTGTGTGGTGTGGGGAAGGGTTCAATCACAGGGTATGGTATGTCCTGCTTTCATACTCGGGCTTCCTGTCTGGAGTGCTGTGCAGTGAGTGCTGGACCTCAGGATGTCTATAATTTGGGATGGGAGTTGAGTGCAGTGGGTAAGGGTCATAGTTTCCAGGGCTGTCTGGTGAAGCTACAGGTGTTGGGGGCATCTGGTGTGGGCGATAAGAACCTGGATGTTGGGTGAAGTGGGCAGGTGGTGACATGGGGGCACAAGTGTTTTGGGACACTGGCTGCAGGGGGGGGCCGCGGGTGTGGTACTGCTCCGCCTGCATGGCGACGAGCGCCTGGATAGAGTCCGCTTGGCGCGCCATGATGCTAATCAGCTCCTTTGTGCTTTCGTGCCGGAGCTGCATGCTTTGCTGCCGCTGCGCTGCGTTTTCCTGGCGGAGCCTGCTTTCACTCTCCCTCCACTCCCGAGCCTTTTGATTCTCTTTAAGAGACTGTTTCATAACTTCCTGCGGCATGTCTTCTTTCGTTCTTCTGGGCCTCTTCCTGAGCCTTTGGAGTCTCTCAGCCGGTGATAAGAAGGATGGCGGAGATCTCAAGGTTGCATCTGGAAGGCAAAATGCAACATTTAACAGAGGCATCATTGTTTTATGCCAGACAGAGCAATGATTCCCCCACACTTAAGGAGGGCGCACACAGTCTCCAAAACAGCACAATTTTCCCGTCCCAAACAGAGCGCACAGAACCCACGGGAGCCCCAAAATGGTGAGTAAGCACAGGGTAAAGGGGGACTGATTGTTTCACGGATGTACTGTCCGACGGGTTTCTGTGCCTTGGGGAGAGCCAACAGCTGCAGGGGGAACCTACACTGAACACTATCCCCACATTTTCCACAGGAGTTTGTCCTGGAAGATATCTCGCTGCTGAGGGTGTCCGGGGAAGCAAGGGAGGGTCTTCTACTGCAATGCGGCTTCCGCCCTGGCCCATATGCAGCTTGCCTGTGTGCAGCAATGGTCCCCCCGCCCCTCGTGGCACAGTGGCGCGGACACGTTACCCTGACTGGTACAAGGACCACGGCGGCTCTCCCAGTGAACCTGCGCAAGCACATTGCCCACGTCCTGGCTGAGACTTTCGAAGAGATTACAGTGGCCGATTTCTCCGATGTGATAGACCACATCAATGCGCTCTTCCGCATCTAGGCATGCATGCAGCCCAAACCCTCCTTGCCCAAGGACCCCACACCGAAAAAACGCCTTCCCGAAAATAAAAGCTGCTTACCGCGAACCTGTTCTTCTCTTTCTCTCCCAGCGCGTACCGGCTGCTGCGACTGGCTCCCTTCCTCCTGGCTCGAGAAGAGCTCCTGGCTGCATGCACCCAGGGAGTCAGGGGTGTCTCCCCCAGCCACAACACCCTCGCTTCTGTTTTCTTCAGCCCCCTCCTCCTCCTCCTCTCCCGTGTCCACGGTGGTGCTCGGAAGAGTAGTGGGGTCAACCCCAAGTATTGCATCCAGCTCTTTGTAGAATCGGCAGGTTTTGGGGGGAGCACCCGAGCGCTTGTTTGCCTCGCGGGCTTTGCGGTATGCACTCCGCAGCTCCTTTACTTTTATCCTGCACTGCATTGCGTCCCGGTCATGGCCCCTTTCAGTCATGGCCCTTGATATCTGGCCGAAAGTATCGAAATTCCTCCAGCTGGATCGCAGCTGGGACTGGACAGCTTCCTCCCCCCAAACAGCGATGAGGTCCAGCAAATCGCCATTGCTCCATCCTGGGGCTCGTCTGGCACGTGGAGGCATGGTTACCTGGAAAGATGCGCTGAGAGCACTCCACGCCTGGCTGAGCAAACAGGAAGGGGATATTTAAAATTCCAAAGGAATTTAAAGGGTCGGAGTGGCGGTTGGTCACCTGAGGCCAGGGCAGTAGAGTGCTAATTGATGAACAGAGTGGCTAGAACAGGCGTTGTGGGATACTTCCGAATACTTCTGGAGGCCAATAACAGCGCATTGGGTGACCACACTGTAGCCACAGCGCACCAGCAGCAGCGCAACAAACGTTATTCCTCTCGGGGAGGTGGAGTACATGCAGCGCTGTACCTGAGGAGATGCAGCGCTGCACGTGCCTTGCGAGTGTAGACAGTTACTGAGTTACAGCGCTGCAAGCGGTTTTATTGCACTGTAACTCGTGAGTGTAGCCAAGGCCTATGGAAAACATCTTACAAGAACACTGAAATTTGAAACAACTAAAGTCCAACAAAACTTTGGGAAATGTAGACATCGAAAGTTGAGGTTCAACTTTTAAAAAAGAAACATTGCCATCCACACTTTTCAATGTGCACCCAAGGAGATCGAAACAACCTTAACTGTGCCCTGTATCACTGCCAACTTCCTACAATAACCCAGGTTGTAAGCCTTTTGTGAAAGGACTGTCTGTCTGCACAGCCCGCAGCACAATGAGGCCCCGATCTCTGATTGGAGCCTTTAGGCACTATGATGACAATATAAATAATAATAAATAAATTAAATTACTATTTAATAATAGTTATTACATAGTCAATAGAGTATCAATATTTATCATAAGCGTAGAACTTTATATCTTCAAAATTTTGTATAGACTTTAACGTCTTGATTCTACAAAATGCAGAGGCATATGTTTGAGTTTCATTAAAGTCAGTCTCTGCTTTTTCCCATTAACATCAATGGGAGCACTTCAATGGTTCAGGTAGGTCCTCTCTAAACTCACAACATCTCTTCGTGACTAGATAGTAGGTTAGTACAGAAGATAAAAATATCCCTATTTTAAAAGTGAAGGAAACTGAGGCAGAGAGATTAAGTTACTTCTTTAAAAGCCTGCACAGCAAGTCAGTGGCAGGACCTGGATTAGAATCTGATGCTTCCTGCTTCCCAACTCTGCTATTCCTGCAGACCAACCTGCCTTCCATCTGAGCAAAGGGGATTGGCATTTGTAACTCCTACCACCTACATGTGCAGAAAAGTGTCCACTTTGTGAAAACCAGTTCCTAACAATTCTACAGGGGATCAAGCCCCTAAATCCCAGGTAATTGTGTTTAGATCAGAGGTCCCCAATTACAATGTTCATCTACTACCCCACTCACACCAGAACGATCCCAGAAAGTCACAACGTGTCACTCTCTAAGGAGGAAAGCCCAATTCCAGTGATCATAATTTGACAAGAAAAAGAAAATATGCACAGTTTGCTTTCAGAGATTGCAATGGGAAAGCCAGTTTCCTAAATCAAGTGCTTCAGTCACGTTAATTTTAAACCATCTTTTTAGTCCTGAAGATAGTGGTACTTTGAAGTTAAACCTTCAGGTTCATTCATCTTAGATCAGAAATGTTACATTTGAAAAATACCAAAACAAAAAAATGGCTAAAAAGAGATTTTCTCACCAATAGTCATAATATTTTCCTTCATACAATCGTTTTCTTACATTTCATTAATTGCAAAGTTTAGAGTGATGCTACATCGATCATAGTGGGGAATTATTTGCCTAACGTATGATTTAAAAGCCTGTCAAGAACCAAGCTCTTTTTTTCCCCCTCAATGAATATATGCACTAAGCCACCCAAGGGTTTTAATATAAAGCATGTGTCAAGAATAAAAAGGCTCAGACAGGCTTTAGCAAAGTCCTTTTTAATTCTGTCATTCACTCTTTAGTCTTCTCCATTTAGTGCACTCCAAAGCCTACTTGGGAGTCTTTTAGACCCTCTGTGTTAAGTGGTCTGTCAATACATGTTGTTTTGTGGGCATAAACCAAAAACAAAGGGTGTGTCGTGAGTTAAAAGTCCCCTTCAGCAAGAAGTTTGAATCAGTTATCTCAGCTATATTTATACTGTCTCATTTCTCAGTAATAAAATGTGAGAAACAGCCAGGGGAAACCAAGGGCAAAAACTATCCCTTTGTGAGATCGGGGGAAAAAATGAGATCCCCAAAATCTTCACACATCTTTTAACTATTAGTCTGCTTTACAATAGAAATTGCTGAGTTTATCCTATGAGAAGGCCTTTGTTCTTGAATTAAAAAAAAAAAAGCAGATTCCACTACCCATTCTTGTTTTAGTGACAAGGAAAGAATAAAGAAACCCCTCCCATTTCTGATTACTACACTGCTGTGTAATTTGTGTGAAATGCAGACTTAATGAGAAAAGGGAACTTTTCTCCAAGAGTGATTGGATTGAACTATACAACGTAATAGAAACAAAGTACAAAGGCATGCTATACATCTATCTTTAGTAACTTTAATCCTGGGAACCATTAGCACTTCTATTCAGGAATTGTTTTAGATAGCATTTTTGATGATCTAACTCTTTTGTATTATCTTCAGGAGCATTACGCCAGAAGTCCTACCCTCTGGGGTCATCAAAGAGACCATATGAACATTCAGAAAATGGAGCAATAAAATTTATGAATCTTATCAAATAGATAGAATGGATTAATTAAAACAAAGACAGGGTCTATTCATAGCTTTAAGGGTTTTTTAGTTGTAACAATGAAGCAGATTTCAATGGGTAATATTAAAGACCTCAAAATGATCAAGGGCTGCTGCTTAGTGGATTAATGGTTTATTCTGGTGATCTCCTACAGTCTGGTTGTATTAATTTTCAGGTAAAGTCATTTTTCTTTTTGCTTTGAGGGGGGAGGGGGGAATGGATTAGGTGACAGCTGGCATTTTCTAGCTCTAATTTTTATGATTCCATGAAGAGTTTGTTTCACAGTTGCCAACTTTCACGCAGTAAATAAGCACCCCGACTTTCACAATAAGCCAAAAATCAAGCTAATCCCATTTCAAAACAAGGCCAAAACAAGCCAATCCCTAAGAATCCCAACACTCTATGTGACTACCACAGCGTGCAGTCTGGGACTGTGGTGGGCTCGGTGTGCACCCCTGACTCTCTCCCCCACCCTTGCCCTTGCCCCCCTTGCCCCTGTTTGCCAGGAGCCAATAAAAAAAAAAAAAAAGGAAGCAACAAGCTACAAGCCAAAAACTAGCCAACAAGCAACTCACAAGCCAATTAAGACAAAAACAAGCCCAGTTTCTGCATTTTTTCTGCAGGTTTGGCATGTCTGGTTTGTTTCCTAAAGAGAGGAGATCAGGCATAGCACCTGAATTTACTGTAAAGTGCAGCAGTCTTTGCTACCATCAAAAGTACTTTTCTTACAAGCCTCCTTCCCACTTTATTTAATGTCACCAGAAAGTTGCTTTATGAGAAAATCAAAGTTACCTAGAGCTGCCATCAAGAGCAGCATTCAAGAGAAGCAGAGATGGAGGGAGAATGAAGGAGCTCAGCCGATGACTGGAGACAGCTCATTTTAATTGTTCCTGTTTCTTGTTCTTATTAATTTTCTTTTATTTTTCTCTGTTTAATTTTTTTCCTGTCTCTCCCAAAATTAATTGTAGCTGTGGAAAATTATTTGAATAAAGAAGCATTTAATTAAATTGCAAAAGGATTAGTGATTGGTGTTTTTCAGTAGCCCGTATCCTGGCAAAGGAATTGAGGTCTTCATACCAAATGCATTCAGAATAAATTAAAATCTTATTCATGGCTCACACAGGATCTCATCACTGTAATGACAACACCCTTTAAAGATCTGGGGAAATTCTGCTCCCTGTTATGCTGGTCAGGGCCGGTTCTGGCTTTTTTGCTGCCCCAGGCAGAAAAAAACAAACAAACAGCCGAAGCGCCACCAAAGGGGAAAAAAAAGAAAAGAAAGCCGGAGCGGAATTTTTCGCCCTAAGATTGGCCTCAATGTCGCCCCTTACAGTGTGCCACCCCAAGCATGTGTTTCCTCGGCTGATGTCTAGAGCTGTCCCTGATGCTGGTGCCACCCTGCTTAAGTCAGGTTGAATAAGAGTAATTGAGCACAAGTCTCACCCACTTTGAGCCCGATACACTGAAGAATGCTGTCGAGTGGAGACTCAGCAGTACCCCTGGCTGTGTGAGCAGCCCCAGAGAAGACATCTATGTAGGCAGGGAAGAAGCATAACTTGAGCTGTCTAATGTAAGGCATGCGTGCATGCGCCTGCAAGTACAGGTTTAATACTGTTTATTAACAGGACTCTAACCCAGATTCATACTGTACTAATTCTTGCACTTACTTCCACTGCCAGGCCTCTGGAGTACTCGGATTACAACAGTGTGGTAACTTTAACACAACTACAAAATCCTAGCCACCTACACTCCTGCCTGAGGAGGGTGCACTTATCACAGCTGAGGTGAGCTGATATCATTCTTTTATTTTGTATTTATGCTAGTTAAAATGTTAACCCAACACGGTTAGTTTCATGACATAAACAGCTCATTTATTTGAGGGAACTGGTAGATCACAAACAATACAATATACAACAATACCAGTGTTCAAGCTAACATAGGTATATGCAAACTTTTCGCAGTATGAACCACAACTCAATCCAGAGATTATATATAATTTCTATGACGGCAGCACCTAGTGGCACCAACTAAGGCGAGGCCCCATTTTGCTAGGCTTTGCGCGCGCGCACACACACACACACACACACACACACACACACACACACACACACACACACACACTCTCTAAGACTGTCTCTGCCCCAAAGAGCTTACTATCTAAATAGACAAGACAAACAAAAGATGGGAGAAAGATAGCATTATTAATTCCATTTTACAGATGGTGAATTGTGGCAGAGAGAGGTTAAGTGACTTGCCCAAGGTCACCCAGGTGGTCTGTGGTGGATCAGAGCCAGGAAATGAATCCTGAGCTCTAGTTCAGCACCTTACCCATTCTTATCATATTCCAGGATAATCTCCCTTTCCATTTGTGATTGTATGGATCATTTCCTAACCCATTTACAATCACATAACATCCCTGCAACAACTTTTCCCATGTGAGCAATTGCTAACTACCATTAACCATGTTACATGTCTCACTACCCTTTAATGAGATTTAAGAACTTAAAATAAGGAAGGCGCCAGAATCATGTGACCAGCCAGCATTCTTTGAAATAACAGTGGTCCAAAGACCACAGTTCAGGGAGCTGTGTCCGACAGAGCAGTTTTTTGTCCACCCTAAAACCACCAGATCATTTGTGGTGCTATTGGGCTAAGGAGAAGATGAGAACTGTAGTCTTGAGAACTGCAGCTACACCAGTTGAAGTGTTCTGTGTGAGAGAACTCATACCATGTGTGGCTTTTCCATTCCTGGCTAAGGCTAGTTATCTTTCTCTCTTGCTGTTCTTTTTCATTCAGTAAACCTAGCTCACTGTTTACTTGTGCATGCTGAATTAGGAAAGCCCTCCTCAGTCTAAACAGAATCATCCGAGTTTCTGAGTTGCACATTTGTGTCACTTTTGTCAAAACACAGGAATCAGAATCCAGGCAAGGCATCTGAGTTGTCAAAAATTCTTTCCTCCTTGAGGAGAAGTTGAAATGACAGGGGAGCCAGCAACAAGTAGTAATTGTTCAGAATGTGGAGACGTGAAGCATGTAAGAGAAAAATCTGGGTTTTTTTCTTCCTATGTTACATTTGTTTAGCAAGAGGAAAATAGGGCCCTTAGACCTTAAATAAATAAGGGAAAATGTGCTTGACTTGGAGCCTTTCTTATTGCATGAATACATTTAGGGCTAGATTGTGGTCAGCTCCTACACAGGAGTGTGAAGAGTGAACACAAGGATACCACTTCTGTTAGCACTGGACCCAGGCATGTTGAGTTTCCTTAGGCTCAGGGAATTAAAGGACTTTGTCGAGCTAGCATTGCTGCTGGAGCTCAGTGTGAGGCCTGTTCACTTTAATGAACAAGCCCTTGGTATACGTCTACAAAAGAGGACAAGGTGGAGAGCTGAGGCCCTACTGCCCTCGACCTTATTAGTTGGAGTAAGGTGGGCCGGGGTGGAGGTAAATACATGCTCCACTCTCTTCAGCAGTGATTTTGCTGCCTCACTGCTCAGGAATGCTCTGAGGCATAGTTCCTTTCTACAGTGTCTCTGCAGGCTCCTGCTGATGTAGTGGACCTTTGCCCGTGCCCGCAACAAAGGGCTGTTGCTTAAAGTCAGAATTTGACCCTTTGGGGACTGTATTTAGAAATAAAAGATTTAAATGTAATAAGATTGTGATGGGGTGGACTAGGCCCAGAGGCCCCTTGCTGGAGGCCTCAGTGTCCTACCACACCTGTCTCATGAAAGGAGCAGTAGAAGAGTCCTCCAGGCAGCCTAGAGTGGCTGCAGGGAGCAGCCAATCAGGGTCCAGGAGGGTCATATAAAAGGAGCTGCAGAGCCAGAGACACTCAGTTCCTTGCTGGAGCTAGAGGATTGTAGATGGTGCTCCAGGCTAGCCAAAGGGAACGACAGCACCATGGACAGCTCAGTACTGGCAGGGATCAGGGCAGAGAAGAGCCACCTGCTGGCTGCTGGGCCTGAACTTAGATAAGACCTGAGGTAAGGGTGATGTTTTGGCCAAGGCTGGGGCTGGGGCCGGGGCCCAGAGATCAAAGGCAGTTTTGCTAAAGGGACATGGTGGTGCAATTGCTGTTCATAGGGTCACTGGGCTGGAGACTTGAGTAGTGGGTGGGCCTGGGTCCCCCCTCCCTCTGCATAGGCCACTGGGGAACTGGCCTACAATTGGACAGCAATAAACCCTCAGAAGGGGAACTGAACTACGTAGTGGCCCAGCTAGAGAGCAAGGGCCAGAGAAGACTAAGCGGGTGACCCCATTGCCTCGCAGGAGGAAGCCCTGAAGGTACAGCCTGATACCGGGGCTTGGACTATTTTAAAGACTGCAGATGCACCTGACCAGAACAGGTGCTCACACAAGGTGGGTACCACGCCATTACATCGATACACAGCAAACTTTGAGCATGATTCTGGAAACCCTTACTTGTGCATATAGCCTCATTGAAGTCAATGGGACTACTTGTGTTGACAAGGGGTTCAAGACTGGGACTATATTTTCTTGCCACACTACAAATGCTAAATAGTCTCAGGTGACCTGCAGATCTGAAATAAAACAGAGTCCCCTTTTAAATGATCTGGCATATTTTGCAAAGCTCCCAAACATTTTGTTCCATTGTAAGTTAACTGAAAAGGCCTAATCAGGGAAGAGAGAGACATGCTCACACATGGAATCACGGTGTGTGTTGAGTTCACCCTCCGGCTCATCATCACTGTCTTAGGTAACATCTCTCAAATTACTTTCTGGTGTTCTTGCCAGTCACAGCACTTCAGCTTCTTCACCAAGGCTATGGGGGCAACAAGTTGTTGTATACTGTGCCTGTGAGGTAAGAATGACAAAGACTGACTCGTTCATTTAAATGTCTCTTACTTTGCAGAGTAAAGATCAAACAGTACTTTCCAAATAATAGGTTAGGATCCATGTCTGCAGAACAGATCCTTTGTCATATAATATTTGTGCTTCAGCAAATGGTTTGCATGAGATGTAGGCACAAGACACCCATAGACTTATATGGGGGCTGATACCAAACTTGTATAAATGACCTTCATTCAGTGGCATTCTTCAGTGTTTGGGGAAATAAAATCTTCAACTTCCCCAATGCCACTCTGCTGTCTCGGATATAGATCCATGCAAACACTGGCCATGCTCTGCCCCCCCCCCCTTTACCATGCCCTGATGTGATCACATTCTGGTAGTTTAGGCATGTCTTTCAAGGAGATAGTATCATTTTTAGAATTAGAAGTTACCTAAACATTTGAAAGATGCCCAAGCCAGAGCCACTTATTTGAACACTTCTGAACTTTGAGACCTGAATTCATCCCTACAAAAAGGAGTTCATATCTATAATAATTATGGGAAGACCTGACGACTAATAGGAAATATTTTACATTTAGTTTCTGCCATGCTGTTTGGAGTAGTTCATGATCAAGAGTGCCAACCTCAGGACAGCCTGTCAAAAAGCAGACACCCCAAACCCTATAATTACATTTAACCAACCAAGTAACAAATGTGAACTCCCAAAGTACTACAATAATAGAGTCACAGACAGTCCGGTTGGACATGCCAGTCTCTCTTGCCATCCAGGCATACTGGGCTATCTGGTAAGTGGTCAATTATTCTGAAGATCACAAGAGACTATGTGGACTCTCTCCTCAGGCCCTACGCTACCAGCACTCCCAGCTATCTTCAAGACCCCACTGACTTCCTGAGGAAACTACAGTCCTTTGGTGATCGTCCAGAAAACACCATCCTAGGCACTATGGATGTAGAAGCTCTCCACACGAACATTCCACACAAAGATGGATTACAAGCTGTCAGGAATAGCATCCACAATACTATCATGGCAAACCTGGTGGCTGGACTTTGTCCTCACCCACAACTATTTCAGATTTGGGGATAATTTATACCTTCAAGTCAGTGGCACTGCTATGGGTACCCACATGGCCCCACAGTATGCCAACATTTTTATGGCTGACTTAGAGCAACGCTTCCTCAGCTCTCGTCCCCTAATGCCTCTACTCTACTTGTGCTACATTGATGACATCTTCATCATCTGGACTGATGGGAAGGAGGCCCTTGAGGAATTCCACCAGGATTTCAACAATTTCCACCACACCATCAACCTCAGCCTGGACAAATCCACATAAGAGGTCCACTTCCTAGACATTACAGTGCTAATAAGTGATGGTCACATAAACACCACCCTGTACCGGAAACTTACTGACCGCTATACTTACCTAGATGCCTCCAGCTTTCATCCAGACCACATCACACAATCCATTGTCTACAGCCAAGCCCTAAGATACAACCGCATTTCTCCAATCTCTCAGACAGAGACAAACACCTACAGGATCTCTATCAAGTGTTCTTAAAACTACAATACCCACCTGCTGAAGTGAAGAAACAGATTGACAGAGCTAGAAGAGTACCCAGAAGTCATCTACTACAAGACAGGCTCAACAAAGAAAGTAACAGAACGCCACTAGCCGTCACCTACCACCCCAACTAAAACCTCTCCAGCTCATCATCAAGGATTTACAAACTATCCTGAAGGATGATCCCTCACTCTCACAGACCTTGGGAGACAGGCCAGTCCTTTCTTACAGACAGCCTCCCCAACCTGAAGCAACTACTCACCAGCAACTACATACCACACAACAAAAACACCAACCCAGGAATCAAACCCTGCAACGAACCCCGGTGCCAACTCTGTCCACATATCTATTCAAGGGACACCATCATAGGACCTAACCACATCAGCCACACCATTAGGGGCTTGTTCACCTGCACATCTACCAATGTGATATATGCCATCATGTGTCAGCAATGCTCCTCTGCCATGTACATTGTCCAAACCGGACAGTCTCTATGCAAAAGAATAAATGGACACAAATCTGACATCCGGAATTATAACATTCAAAAACCAGTAAGAGAACACTTCAATCTCCCTGGTCACTCAATAACATACCTAAAAGTGGTAACTCTTCAACAAAAATCTTCAAAAACAGACTCCAGCATGAAACTGCAGAACTGGAATTAATTTGCAAACTGGACACCATCAAATTAGGCCTGAATAAAGACTGGGAGTGGTTAGGTCATTACAAAACCTAAACCTAATTTCCCCCTACTGTTATTCACACCTTCTTGTCAACTGTTTGAAATGGGCCACTCTCATTACCACCACAAAAGTTATTTTTCTTCCCTTGGTATCCTGCTGTTAATTGAATTGTCTTGTTAGACTGACCTCCCATTTGGTAAGGCAACTCCCATCTTTTCATGTATTTATACCTGCTACTGTATTTTCTACTCCATGAATCTGATGAAGTGGGTTCTAGCCCATGAAATCTTATGCCCAAATAAATTTTAGTCTCTAAGGTGCCACAAAGACTCTTAAGTGTTTTTACAAAATATTCAGGTTGCTCCAAGTCCCAGGAAGCTACCAGGTCAATTTCTGCCTTGGATTTCACACCAAATACAATGCCTGTAGCCAATCCTGTAATTATCTAAAGATTTATTAATTAGAAAAAAAGAAATGTTATTTACAGGTTCAAGTAAGCAAGCCTTTATACCCAAATGAGTTTCTGTGTGTGATTCAAACAGTGACAGAGTTGTAGTAATCTGTCCATTCAAAATGTCTTTCAGGGCTGACCCATGCCAAGCAGCCTGGGGATCCTCTTTGTTTATGTTTAGGAATTTTTGCCCCTCAGAGTCCAGAGGACATGAAAGAGATTCAGTTTCTCTATGTCAGGGATTTTTATCCTCTCTGCTCAAGAGCCCAAATTGATGGGATGAGTTCATGTGTAGGTTTTTTCTTCCCCCAGGAAGTTAGGAATGCAATTAACAGGGCCTCTCTCCTTTGAGACTACACAATACCCCATTTGATTTTAATTGGCCATCTTGTACGTAGGATAAGCCCTTTATCTTAATTAATGCTTCTTTTCCTGTTTGGTGAGTTACACGATTACAGAGGTTTACAATCAGAGCCGGTGCAAGGAAGTTTCGCGCCCTAGGCGAAACTTCCTTGCACCAGCCCTGCGCTCCCCAGCTAACACCGCCCGTGGGAGCTCAGCCCCCCAGCCCACGGGCTGCGGCAACTGAGCGTGGAGCCGGGAGGCAGGGGGGCGGCTCGCCGCAGCTGCCCAAATCCTGGCGCCCTAGGCGACCGCCTAGGGTGGCCTAGTGATAGCACCGGCCCTGTTTACAATGCATTAACAGCATAACGATAATCTTCCTTCCTCTTAATCTTTCTATCCTTGAGTACATGCCCAGATCCCTGATTTAGAATACTTTGAAATAGGACTAGATCAAAGCACAGTAATGAATGGATAATGTGCAGCATCAGGGTCCACACAGAGATTTAATTCACCCCAGGCTGGAGCCAGGTAGATTCACACCCCATCTTGTCATGGAAAAAAAGTTCATGTGGACAAGCCTGCTGGCAGCATGAAGGAGGAAACCTTATTTGAATGCAGAGAGGATGAGCCAGACCTGCAGGTGGGGGTGGGGTGGGGATGTAGATTAGGACAAGGAATTTGGGAGTAGAGGGCTGATACTGGGACTGACAGGGAGGGAAAGCGAAACAGGAACTGTGAGTTGAGCTGTGGGGGATACTGGAATTCACTAGGTAAGGAAATGCATAGAGCTGTTTCACTTTCTCATATATAATTATGTTGCTGGAAAATTTGATCACTTGTATGTGCTGAAAATTTTGCTATAGGCTCTGAGTAAAACTTGAGTCCCTGTACAAAGGAAAGGTTTTGTGTGAAGGAAACTGCAATACAGTGGAGTCGCATCATACGCGCATTTAACTTACGCAAATTCAACTATATGCGCTCGGCAAAAACAAAAAAAGAGAAAAATAATTTAAATATTGTACCTGTAGTGCGGGCGATTCTGCCTGCCATTCCACTCAATGAGAGTTTGACTATACGCGATTTTCGCCTTATGCGCTGACTTTAGAACCAAACCCCTGCGAAAGATGCAGCTCCCCTGTATTATGAAAATGGTGAAGGCACCACTTGGGTAGGTCTACACTACAGAATTAGGTCGAAATTATAGAAGTCGATATATTAAAACCCGAATTTATGGAATCGATTGTGTGTCCCCCCACCAAAGAGCATTAAGACCATGAGGTCGATTGACTGTGTCCACAGTACCGGGGCTAGCATCGACTTTCGGAGCATTGCATTGCGGGTAGCTATCCCATAGTTCCCGCAGTCTCCGCCGCCCTTTGGAATTCTGGGTTGCGATCCCAAAGCCTGATGGGGCAGAAAACATTGTCGCTGGTGGTTCTGGGTACATGTCGTCAAGCCATCAAATGTCCCTCCCTCCCTCCCTCCGTGAAAGCAATCTTTTTCGCGCCTTTTTTCCGGGGTTTCTGTGTTTGCTATGGAAGCCTGCTCAGCTCACAATTACCGAACATCTCCAGCGTACGCCTGGACATTAGGTCCAGTGGGGATTCAGTCACGCTATAATATGGGCAGAGGGATAGCTCAGCGTTCTGAGAGTTGGCCCGCTAAACCCGGGGTTGCGGTTCAATCCTTGAGGGGGCCAGGAGATGAGGATGGCTATCAAGCATATTGTACCATCTGCTGCTAGAAGGGAAGGCGCCTAACCCTTGCTCACCGCATATTGTACCATCTGCAGCTAGAAGGAAATGAGCCTAACCCTTGCTCCCCCCTTCCTCCGTGAAAGCAGCTGAGGGGGGAGCCAAAAATCCTTTCGCGCCTTTTTTCATGCGGGCGCCATATTGCTGACACCATTGTTATCCACCCGCCGCTTCTGCTCCCACTCTGCTGTCCTGCAAACAGCATACCACGGAAAGCATGGAGCACGATCAGATCACCGTGGCTGTTATCGCCGTTATGAACACCATGCGCATTGTCCAGGAGTATATGGAGAACGAGAACCAGGAGCTGCTAGAGCAACAGGAGGCGAGGAGGCGACAGCAGCACCCTGAGGACAGTGATGAGGACATGGACACAGACCTCTCTCAAAAAAGGCCCCCCCGCAAGGTGGACATCATGGTGGTAATGGGGCTTGTTGATACAGTGGAACGCTGATTCTGGGCCCGGGAAACAAGCACAGACTGGTGGGACCACATAGTGCTGCAGGTCTGGGATGAATCCCAGTGGCTGCGAAACTTTCGCATGCGTAAGGGCACTTTCATGGAACTTTGTGAGTTGCTTTCCCCTGCCCTGAAGCGCCAGAACACCAAGATGAGAGCAGCCCTCACAGTAGAGAAGCGACTGGCGATAGCCCTGTGGAAGCTTGCAACGCCAGACAGCTACCGGTCAGTCGCGAATCAATTCGGAGTGGGAAAATCTACAGTCAGGGCTGTTGTCATGCAAGTAGCCAGGGCGATTACCAAGCTGCTTGTACCAAGGGTTGTGAGTCTGGGAAATGTGCAGCTCATACTGGATGGCTTTGCAGCAATGGGGTTCCCGAACTGTGGAGGGGTGATAGATGGAACCCATATCCCTATCTTGGCACCGGACCACCAAGCCAGCAAGTACATAAACTGAAAGGGTTACTTTTCAATAGTGCTGCAAGCACTGGTGGATCATAAGGGACATTTCACCAACATCAACGTGGGATGGCCGGGAAAGGTACATGACGCTCGCATCTTCAGGAACTCTGGTCTGTTTCGGCTGCTGCAGCAAGGGACTTTCTTCCCAGACCAGAAAATAACCGTTGGGGGTGTAGAGATGCCCATAGTTATCCTTGGGGACCCAGCCTACCCCTTAATGCCATGGCTCATGAAGCCATACACAGGTAGCCTGGACAGTAGTCAGGACCTTTTCAACTATAGGCTGAGCAAGTGCAGAATGGTGGTGGAATGTGCATTTGGCCGTTTAAAAGCTCGCTGGCGAAGTTTATTGACTAGGTTAGATCTCAGCGAAATCAATATTCCCATTATTATTACTGCTTGCTGTGCGCTCCACAATATCTGTGAGAGTAAGGGGGAGACGTTTATGGCGGGGTGGGAGGTTGAGGCAAATCGCCTGGCCACTGGTTATGCGCAGCCAGACACCAGGGCTATTACAAGAGTACAGCAGGGTGCGTTGTGCATCAGGGAAGCTTTGAAAACCAGTTTCATGAATGGCCAGAATGCTGTGTGAAAGTTCTGTTTTTCCCCAGTAATGAAAAGCCCCGCCCCTTCATTCACTCTACTTCCCTTTACCAAAACCGCCCTGCCCTCCCCCCCTCGGTCACTGCTTGCAGAGGAAATAAAGTCATTGTTGCTTAAAAATCATGCATTCTTTATTAATTTGTAAAACACAGAGGGGGAACTTTGGGGGTAACTGACACAGTCTCCCGGGATAGGTGGTGGAGGAAGGGAAGCACCAGGATGGGTGGTGGAGGAAGGGAAGCACCAGGATGGGTGGTGGATGAGGGAAGGACAAGGACACACAGCACTTTAAAACTTATTGAATGCCAGCCCTTTCTTGCTTGGACTGTTCTCTTGGCTTGAGTGGTTGGGTGCACGGAGGCCACCCAAACGCGTTCTTGGGCGTTTCGGGGATGAGGTTATGGGACTCGGGAAGGAGGGCTGTTGGTTACACAGGGGCTGTAGCGGCGGTCTGGACTCAGGTGGCCTTTCCTGAACCCTACGCCTTTCCTCAGCCATAAGCCGGAGGATTTCCGTTTGATCCTCCAGTAGTCTCGGAATTGCATCCTGCCTTCTCTCTGCACGCTGACGCCACCTACTCTCTTCATCCCGCTGCTGTCTCTCTTCATCCCGCCAGTCATTGTCTTCAGCACGCCACCTGTCCGCACGATCAAATTCTGCCTTCCTGGACTCCGACAGTGTCTGCCTCCACGCATTCTACTGGGCAGCTTCAGTGTGGGAGGATTCCATGAGTTCTGAGAACATATCGTCTCAATTCCTTTTTTTTTTTACTTCTAATCTTCGCTAGCCTCTGGGACGGTGATGAAAGGGGTGGCGTTGAAACATTTGCAGCTGTGGGAGGAAACAAACGGGAGAGGAGTAGTTTAAAAGACACATATTAGAGAACAATGCTCCAAACATTACATATCACATGTGCATTTGGTCCAAGGTTGCACTTTGCCTGTTATATTGAGGGTCTGCCGGTTTGGTGTGAGAGATCACACAAGCAGGTCTGGCGGGCAACAGAATTCCGCTTGCAGGCAGCCATGGTAAGCCACAGTCTATAGGCTTCTTTAACCTTCATAACATGTGGGAATGTTTTCAAACAGCAACCCCCTCATTTCCCATAACAAACAGCCTTTGGGCTGGCAATTTAAAACTGGTTGGCAATTGAAAAGGGAGGGGCGGCGGTTTTCGGGTTAACATGCAGCGCGAACCTAATCGTCACCCCCCCCCACACACACACACACACACAGACACACATCCAAGATGTTCGCTGTTCCCGCTCCCCCCACCGCGTGGGTCACAGCGGGGAAGATTTCTGTTCAGCCACAGGCAAACAGCCCAGCAGGGACGGAGCCCCTCTGAATACCCCCTTAATAAAATTCCACTATTTCAACCAGGTGACCATGAATGATATCACTCTTCTGAGAATAACACAGACAGATAAAGAACGGATGTTGCTTGAATGCCAGCAAACACCGGGACCATACGCCGCCATGCTTTGCAAAGCAATGATTCCAGACTACGTGCTAGTGACCTGGCGTGGTAGTGTCTTACCACGGAGCACAGGATAAGGCTGCCCTCCCCAGAAACCTTTTGCACAGGCTTTGGGAGTACATCCAGGAGATCTTTCTGGAGATGTCCCCGGAGGATTTCTGCTCCATCCCCGAACATGTTAACAGAGTTTTCCAGTAGCTGTAGCTGTACTGGCCGTGAATTAATCATTAAACACGCTTGCTTATAAAACATGTATTAATTTAACAGAGGTACACTCACCAGAGGTCCCTTCTCCTGCATCAAGCACGCCTTGGGATGGTTCATAGGGTACTGGCTCCAGGGTGACAAAGAGTTCCTGGCTGTCAGGGAAAAGGGCTTCTCCGCTTCCTTGCTGTGTCTGTGCGCTATTTTCAGCATCATTATCATCATCATGCTCCTCTGTGGTTTCTGATGATCCACATACGGAGTCATACCACATGGGTGGGTCAGTGCTGGCTGCACCTCCTAGAATGGCATGCAGCTCATCATAGAAGTGGCATGTCTGGGGCTCTGACCCAGAGCGGTTGTTTGCATCTCTGGTTTTTTGGTAGGCTTGCCTGAGCTCCTTAATTTTCACGCGGCACTGTTGCGCGTCCCTGTTGTAGCCTCTGTCCTGCATGCCCTTGGAGACTTTGGCATATGTGTTGGCGTTTCTTCTTTTGTACCGTAGCTCTGCTAGCACGGTTTCATCTCCCCATACAGCGATCAGATCGCGTACCTCACGCTCGGTCCATGCTGGAGCTCGTCTTCGGTTCTGGGACTCCATCATGGTCACCTCTGCTGATGAGATCTGCGCTCACCTGCAGCTCACCACGCTGGCCAAACAGGAAATGAAATTCAAAAGTTCGCGGGGCTTTTCCTGTCTACCTGGGCGGAGCATTCGAGCTCAGACTGCTGTCCAGAGCGGTCAAATGTTGCACTGTGGGATAGATCCAGGAGGCCAATACTGTCGAATTGCGTCCTCACTAAGCCTACATCGATTCAGCAGTATCGCTTTAAGCGCTAATCCCCTCGTTGGGGGTGGAGTGGCGAGATCGATTTTAAGAGCCCCAGAAGTTGCTGTTAAGGGCTTCGTCATGTGGACGGGTGCACGGATCAATCGAAATAACGCTAATAAATTCGACCTAAACTCGTAGTGTAGACCAGGGCTTAGAGTCCCAGTTAGGATAGGAGCTTCATTTTTCTAGGTGCTGTACAAATGTATATGTAGACTGGCTCAAAGAGATGGCTATCTAATCAAAGCCCAGATGTGACCACCAATGGAAGGGAAAATGAGGGGAACGGTAATGTTATCCACATGATTACTTAGGTTTGCTGTGTTCACAACTTGATGGTTCTGAATCATACACATACGCTTTAAAAAAAAATCTATTAATTAAAACTGGTTCCATATAAGAATATAACTGCCTGTGATCGCTTTTTAATTTTCCCTCCCTGACCTGCCAACCCTATGGCGGAAACCTGCAGATTACAGATTTCTGACCTTGTACCAGGAAAATCCCCAATTTACAGGGAAATCCTGATCTAATTGGCTGGAGGTAGGTGATGGCAGCCAATCAGAGTTGCTACTGCATTGTGCTAAAGGACAGCCTGGTCCCTCAGCACAGAAGATTGGTAAGTGGAACCAGAATAATACTGTAATCATAATTGCAAGTATTCAGACCAGAAAGCTGTTTCTAAGAGTTGTGCTCATCAGTCAGGGAAAAGGAACATATTATGGCCCCCGTGCATCTATTAAGAGTGGCTTGAATTTCAAATGGCAAATATATATTCTATCAATACTGGCAGTAACCATTCAGAGGCTGAAAAACAGAAACCATTCATAATAAAATGAAAAATGAGCATATTTGGGGAAAACATGGTCTGTTCTTAGGCAATTCACAACTAGGAAAAAAGGTATAAATTCAGTGAATGAATTGTTCATCGTTCCCAGTTCAGCTAGCTGTGTGATCAGTCAGATTGTACCTTTGTTTTTAAAGAAAGCCAGGAACACTTTATTTTCATTGACTAGGATACTGAACTGTAAGCAATGTTTGTTGCTGATTCAGACTTCTTAACAGCAGTTGTATGAACTTGAGATAAGTATCTGAAGCATCCTGTCATCATGACACAGTATCCGACATCAGGGTCATAAATTTTCCATACTGGACATATGATATGCATTAATGTAACTCTTAACACGCACTTGAAGAAGATGGAAAATATTACATACACACTCTGTAGTAGTTATGAAGAGAACTCAGTGGCAGTTCGTCTATGGTCATCAGTGAAATGTTCGGTAATTACATATAGTGTGACTGGTATTGTGAACTCATGCCTGATTTTTGAGAGGTACTGACCATCTCTGCATGCCCATTAATGTGAATGAATTGTACATGCTTGGCACCTCTGAAAATCGGGCTACTAATTATTTTCCCTGCACATGTTTTCATTTTATGTAGACCTTAGACATTTTACTTGCCTTTCTGTTCTTCTTTCTATCAGTGCAGACCAACAGTAGCCCCCCTTATGCAGATTTCTGGCAGGCAGTAACCAATCAAAAGCTGTTATAACATCTGTGACGGGTTGGTATCACAGAAACCACCTTGGAGCTGCCACCTGGTATGCCAAGGCTACTTCTGCCCCTGCTTTCCTGCCTTTTCCAGCTTGGGACTCCAGAATCCTGTCTGTTTTGAGCCAGATTCTGCTGATCTGCTGCAAACCCAGACCCAGGTCTGAACCACATCCACTAACAGCTGTAGGCCTGCCTGGAAGCAGCTCAGTAAGTACCCTTGCCTTTGACACCCAGGTGCCCAACTCCCAATGGGGTTCAAACCCTGAATAAATCCATTTTACCCTGTATAAAGCTTATGCAGGGTAAACTCATAAATAGTTCGCCCTCTATTTCAAAGATAGAAAGATATGCACAGCTGTTTGCCCCCTCCAGGTACTAACACGCACTCCAGGTAACTTAATAAGTAAGAAGTGATTTTAATAAGTACAGAAAGTAGGATTTAAGTGATTCCAAGTAGTAACAGACAGAACAAAGTGAATTACTAAGTAAAATAAAAGAAGACATGCAAGTCTATGCTTGAAGAGGGAACTATCTGCACTGAAAGAAATAAGCAGATGATAAACTTTTCCCCCCCTGTCTCCTAGGTTGCCATGAGTGCAGACTAATGGAATAAGCATAGCATTTCTCATAAGATAAAAATACAGGGAAGGGAAGAAGAAAACGAGACACCTCAGCGAGAGAGCATTTACTGGCAAGTCAGTAAATTAAGTCCCAAAAATCAGATCTCATCCAGACCTGAAATCAGGAAATAATCTCCTGTAATCACTACTTGGAAGAGGACATGCCGACCAAAAAAGGCATCTGCTCAGGAAAAGACACTAGTCCCAATTAAGTCTGTAGTGCTCTTTAAAAGCATCCCACCTTTCTATTCAAGAGGCAGAGACTGATCAAGCAAAATGGGTGTTGATTTTGATAGGGCATTGAATTTCCAACATTTGTGCATTTGTGATGCATGAGTGCATCTACTTTGCCAAGACAATGCGAGATGCAAGGGCAACTGCTGGCTTTCACAGGAGGGCAAAAGGGATTTGGATTTCTTGAATGGTAAAGTTCATTCTAGTTAATTGGTACATGCTGGTGTACTTACAGGCATAACCAACCTCTTTTTTTGTTTGTTTGTTTATTAGCCTAGAATTAGGACAGAAGCCCGATAAAACATAGCTTCTTTTCACTGGAACAAGGACAAACACCTTTGAGTACAAAGGGAAACTTTTTCTGTTTAGAAAATGAGGTAAAGGAAAAATACTCTAACTCTCCCATCCTCTTGGCTGATATAGTACTCACTAAGAGCTAGACTGAGTCGATGGGACCACTCACTTGCTTAAAGTTGAGCATGTGCTGTAGTGCTCAGATGGATTAAGGTCTAAATCTCTTAGTAGCACTTACTACAGAAGTCCTTGCAGATGTTGCCGTGTGACATTTCTGCGCCAGAAAACATCAGCTCTTATATATTGCATGTGGCTTAGCATTTCTACCTTGGAAAGAGTATTTCCCAAAGAGGTGAATTAGGTATAGCTGCTGCTAACGGCTGATGTTGCACTGGAGTGTCAAGTACTAAATGCTTGTCTAACCTTAAAGAAATTCTTCCCCAATTTAGCTCACAACAGAACATATTAAGGGGTATCAAAGTTATCTATGCCTGTTAATGTTTGTGGTTCAGTCAGCTATGAGTGGTGTGGTCTGCTAAAGCACTCTGTCTCTAATGATTTTAAGTGTTTGAAAAGCCTCATGGTTTATTTTAATCTGTTTTACATAAATGCTGCATCTCTTAAAATGAGACAGGAGACCTCTTAAGAGGCAATGGAACACCAACTGGTTATCTAGATGTTCCAAACAGATTAAGAGTTTCCCTCAGCCCTGAGAGACAATTATTGATATTTGAGGGCTCTGTTTCAGTGAAAACCATCCTCCTTTACCCTTCTGCTTTTTACCAGTTTGTCAATCTTAGGTCAGCATGAACATGCTAATTGACAGCCTTGTTAATTTATTTATGGCTAATGATAGAAAGAGAAGCTCTGAATGCTCCTCATCTTCATCCTTGAGTGAAGATCTATTCACGTTTTAAAGGAATTCCTTTAACCACCGTCCATTACTAATTTAGCTCACCATCATGCACTATATTTAAAGATCATCAGCACCCTGCAAGGTGCTGCATTATTATGGAAGGAAATGTACTGAAGAGGAAAGAATTACATGTCTGTAACAACAATTGGGGCTTTCAGTCATATTGTGTTACAAGGAGAGGAGAAACTGCTGTAGCATTTGAAAGTAGGATGCTGAATAATTATATTCAATTAACTAAGGACTCCTTGGGCAGCAGCCCAACACAGGACTTTACATGATACAGCCATAGAGAAGGGAGAGAAATAAAGTGGTTTGAATTCTGTATTTCTGCAGCATTGATAAATACAAATATTGTGCCATTACTGGTTGAATATACATTTTATAATGGAAACAAAGAGCTGATTTAATCCTGATTAGTATATTGTAGTTTATTGTTACATAATTCCCCTGTAAACTCTGGGCCGAATCAAGGAAAAATCTTGGTTCCAGGGACTCTCGGATGTTGAAGAGTGTAGGGCAGTGGTTCTCAACCAGGGATATGCATACTCCTGGAGCTATACAGAGATTGTCCGGGGGTGCATCAACTCATCTAGATATTTGCCTAGTTTTACAACAGACTACATAAAGAGCACTAGTGAAGTAAGTCAGTACAAACTAAAATTTGTATTATACTTTATTGTATATTAAATTTGTTTATACTGCTCTATATAATATATACTGAAATGTAAGTACAATATTTATATTATTGTAAAAATGAGAAAGTAAGCAGTTTTTTGGTAATAGTGTGCTGTGACACTTGTATTTTTATGTCTGATTTTGTAAGCAAGTAATTTTTAAGTGAGGTGAAATTTGGGGTACGCAAGACAAACCAGACTCCTGAAAGGGTTACAATAGTCTGAAAAAGTTGAGAACCACTGGGATAGGGGACTTGTAGCTTTTTCCTGACTGCCCAGACCATCCATTGTCTTGGATCAGAGTCTAGGATTCTCTCTTGCCCCCAGTACTGACGGCCATCTAGTCTGCTTCTTGGGGAAAATACATCAAGAGGTGCTATGCATGTAGTACCTCCCAAGTGCTGGGCATTGGGAACAGGCTCTCCTAGACTGGCTCAGAGATCTTGTATATCTCCTCTACCTTCCCCAGAGAGAGCTCCTAATTTACAGCTCCATAGTGGAGTTGTCTGTCTGAGAGAAACAATAAAGCCTATTTGTCTGAAGATCCGAGATCTGCCTGCCAAAGAGGGCTGAAGGGTGTTGGGGCAGGGTGGGGGGTTGGGAGAGCTCACTATGATCTTTCCCCCAAAACACTTAGGGCATGATTTTCAGTAAGCGGAGGTCCTCAGCCATTTGTATATGCACACTATGCATGCCCATGTTGAATGCAAAATTACTGAGCTGCACATGCAAATCAGGCATTTGTGCAGGCACCTGGGTATTTGGGTCCATTTGCAAGATCTGTCCTGTGTGCATGTGCAATTATGCTAATTACCTATTATATTCTACATTCTCCCTTGTTTTGACGTGGATGGGGACTGCATTTATCATCTGGTACCCATGTTTACTTAATGCCCTGGTAATACTTACATATTCTATTGCTAATCATCTTACTGTATTTTAGTTCAAGCAATTCAATACCAGAGGCAGAACTTCTAGGAATGAAAACCAAGACAGGGTTTCACCCTTTAGGTAGGCAATGATGTGGGGTGAGATCATCCCACCTACCTCAACTTATGGAGTGGACCCTTCAAACACAGATCTCCTACTCTCATGAAGAAAGAGTGTGGAGCTGCTTCTATGGCACTGTCCTTCGTCTTTCAGATCATACTGAGCATGCTCTATGGATTCTGGGTTGATGTAGCCAAGAAGGCTGAGCGTGGGTGGAGCAGGGGAGAAGTGGTCAGTCCAGGGCCAGGGCCTTGGGGGAGAGGTGTGTGGCAGGGAGAATGCATTGCGTCTTCCATCTTGCTTGCTTTGTTCCCTAAGGGAGCACACTTGCAATATCCCCAGTGGAATTTTCCAGAGGGAAAGCCCTGAGGTGATCCTTACAGGGATGTCCTCTTCCAGAGTTCTCTTGATGGGTTTTCCTCTGAGAGCAGTGCTCCAGCTCATGGTCATTAGAATGCCAGTTCAAAAGTATTAGGTAAATGGTGTATAACTCATATTGCAAAATTACTTTAGCAGGTAGACCACTGATTCTATCACTGGAGGTAACACAGGGTTACATCCAATAAATGACATCTCTCTATCCAAATTATCATTATTCAAAACACTGTGTTTTCTATATATCTTCACAAGGGACAACATAAAGCCCCATTCTTCTATACTTCCATATGATTGCTCCTCACTCACCACAATATCTCCTATTTTTTCTATTCTGATTAACTTAGAAGTGACATGTCTGCGTCACACCAGCTCCTGAAAAAGCAATTAGCCTTTCTCTGGCTTCTACCTGTATGAATGATATACTATCTCTCTGTCTAGCTAATGTAGCTTCAGCTTCTTAGCTTAGCTCACTGATACCCTACTCTGTCACCCTGCTGTTTATATCATACTAGTAGGTGAATATATTCATACAGCTGAGCTGAATGACAATTAGCTGTGGCACTGTAGACATTGGTGTCAGTGTTTCACACTTTCACTTCCGCTCTAGCTCTTATCTCTAAAGTACAGGAAGTTTTGCATGTGCCCTAGTTTAGATGCCAGGGTTGATGGATGGAATTTCTTGCAGGAAGTTAATCTGCCTGGCCTACTCAGTGTTTGGTTACTTCCGGGCATCAATATTTTTGTCGCCAAGATTTTGGCACACTAGCAGTTGTCACTACAAATCTAGCATTAGCTCATTGCAAGAGGAGTATTGGATACCCAGTTCCAAAACAAACTTGTAAGATGCGTGTAGGTATTTAATATTTGCAAACAACCAAATAATACTCATTTACAATCTTATCACATAAACTATAACTCTTACATACTGTATCAGTCAAGCCAGGGTATTTTTCAGTTATAAAGGTGAGAGCAAGGGTTGTATGTGAAATGGGCTGATGCCCTCTTCTGCTTCTTTATGATATAAAAAGAAGGTCTGAAGTGTTCTGTTATTTTAAAAAAATCTGCTTGTTTTTTCTGCTTCCCCTACCCCAACATCAGAAATCACACTCATGTGTACCTTGTTACATGGTGAAAGGAGAAATAATGAAATCACGACAACATAGGAGAGACAATGTAGGTGAGGTAATATATTTTATTGGACCAACTTCTGTTGGTCAGAGAGACAAAGCTCTGTGTAAGCTTGAAATCTTGTCTCTCTCACCAATAGAAGTTGGTCCAGTAAAAAATATTACCTTACCCACCTTGTCTCTCTAATATCCTGGGACCAACATGGCTACACCAACACTGCAAACATCATAGGAGACAAGTGACTTAAAGATAGACATTTGAGAAGGGCAATGGTTTCTAAACAGATTGTTAAAAATTTTGTTAGTTTTTTTCTTTGGCAACACCTATTTAGTACCAATGTCTGTACTGACACTTGGGAGCAAAGATGGTTTTGTTAAAGGTTCCACAACAATTGCTCCCTCAATTTAGATGTTAAAGTCATGAAATTCACATCTGAGTTTCCAAGAAGTCCTCTGGCAAAACCAAAGAAGGACAAACTTGACATTATATATAGATCCTATTGGATATCAGGTCAAAATGATACAGTATCCAATTATCAGTGGACATATTTTATGAAAGAAAAAATCCTGAAAAGGATCTTGCAGGATTTAAGACATTAAAAATACACCTTTTTTCCTAACATAGAGAAGCCCCCAAAAGGATCACCGAGGGGGATTTTAGCACAATGGACAATTTTTTTCTTTTCTGCTAATCCATTATATGAAAGTTTTGGTTACAGAAGCTCCATTTGTCTACAGAAGTTCCATTTCAGTTTTTCTAACTTGCATCTGATCCAAAGCCTATTGACGTCAATGGGAGTCTTACATTGGCTTCAGTGGTCTTTGGACAGACCCTTGTAAGTGCCTCCTTATGCGGAAAAAAAGTAAATACTGTAATGTAATAATATGACAACATCTACAGCTTTATTTTCTCAGAGTCCCACATCTCCTCGCAAGTGTATACTTATTTTGCTATGGCTTAACCATAAGAGATGGTTGTACTCTTAATTTAATAGAGGATTTATTTATTTTAATGAACTGTATTGCTTTGTTAGCCTCCCTAGCTTCTTTGTGGCAGGTCCACACTGATGCTTTCTCTGTCTTCAAGACAAGAATTTTATATATGAAAGAGACTTGCAGGGCAAGTTAATTTCTGTTTTGTGCGGTTCTTACAGGTACAAGGGGTAATGTCTTATTGCTGAGATCAAAAGAAGGCAGCAAAGGTATTAAGTCACGAAACCTTTACTTTATTTGGAAACCATTGGAACACTGTTTATCTAAGTTTTCTAATCAAACTCAAACTAATCCATTGAACTGGAGTCTCTGCATTGCAGTAATAATAAAGAACAATAATAGTTAATAGGCCTGAACCAGCAAGGAAAGAGTGACTATTATAATTCAACAATTGACCTGCTAACACTTACCTGAACTCCAGAGTGGTCCTGAAATTGTCCAATTCTAACTCTGAATAGTTCCAGCTCCCAAATTTCTGCAAATATATTTAGCTGCATCTTTAGCGTGGAGTTTCTTTTGTGAGCCGTAGTATTATGATACATTTCCTAGTGGCTACATGATAGCCGTCCGCTTTCGTAATGGCACTTGTAATGTCACTCACACTTTCAGAGAAATGCAGGAAGTCCATAACTCGGAGATTTCTTAAGATCTTAGGGAAGTAGTTAAAATAAAGCTACTAATTGCATTTTAAAATAGCTACTGTATACTTCTGTCTCTTCAGGAATCTTACTCTAATGCATTTCTAACCTCTAGCACATCAGTTCTCAAACATGAGATGGGCCTCCTAAGGGAGGCACAGGAATGTGTCAAGGGAGGTGCGAGCTGAATGCGTCTCCCCCCCCCACCCCAAAAGAGTTCTGGCTGTCAGCCCCAGGTAGCTGGGGCTCATGCAGAGGGGCCCTGCACACCCAGGAGGCAGGGATAAAGGGGGAAGCCGGAGTCCCACCATCCAGGCTTGGGTTCTCCTCTCCCCACCCAATCCCTCACTGGGAGGCAGCTAGGGTTCAGGATCTCCTCTCCCATGCCCCAGTTTCACACCTGTAGGCAGTGGGGCTCTGGCTGTCAGCCCCGGGGCAGCAGCAGTAGAGTATGAGTAAGAGTGGCAATGGAGCGCTAAATCTGCTGTGAAAAGTGATATTGACGAATATCACTATTCACATTGCCACCCTTACTTCTGTGCTGCTGCTGGCATGGCGCAGCCTTCCAAGCTGGGTGGGGCTATATGTACTTGGGGGTGGGGGAGGGCATGGAAATGACCACAGGCGGGGAGGGGGTCTGAGCAAATAAGTGTGAGAACCACTACTTTAGCATAACTTCTGAAGTTCACCTTTAAGCCAATGGAAGATTTTGGTAGGAAATATATATTTTCACATTACTGAGAGTTCTGACTGCTTTAGCTGTGAACACTTGTTTGATACGTTTTAGACAGAATTTGATTTCCTTGTTATGAGGTTGTAACTAAGGTAGTTAGTGATACATTTGTACTCTTTTTAAATGCCATCTAAGTCACGTGACTTTATTTGACTAAATCAGTAAGGATATGCATTTTTCAGCATGTCTGGGGTTGGTTGAGGACACTCTAAAGAAGATCAGTACGTGATAGATGACATATCATTCAAAATTAAATTACAGGGGGGAGTATTCCCTGCAGAAGAGAAGTTAAATTATGATATATTTCCCCAACCAGATCTCCAGTTTACAGAGATCAATCAGCTTATCATTTACCATCAAAAAGATAATCAATTTCACTTCTACAGAACTTCTACCTAATTATGGCACAGTTACTGAGGGACGTGAATGGCTGAGTCACAATCAAACAACTTCTTAAACAGCAATCCAAATGACAATATTTGTATGGATGGGCATTGCCCTCAAAACCATTTCAAAGTCCACTTCTGTCAGCTTTCTTACAGCTAAGAGAGGGTTCCTTGCATTTCTCTCACCATCAGATTTCATGAAACCATTAACCAGTTAGGATCTGAAATTGGGACTTGGGTGAAATTCTGGCCCATTGACATCAATGGCAAAACTCCCAAAGTGTAGTTCTAGTCTGAAATGTAACTCTATTGTTACTTTATATCAGGGATTGGCAACCTTTGGCACACAGCCCACCACGGTAAGCCCCCTGGTGAGCCGGGCCAGTTTATTTACCAGCCACGTCTGCAGGTTCGGACAATCGCAGCTCCCACTGGCTGCGGTTCGCCGCTCCAGGACAATGGGGGCTGCGATCGGCTGAACCTGTGGATGCGGCAGGTAAACAAACCTGCCTGGCCTGCTAGGGGGCTTACCCTGGCAGGATGCGTGTCAAAGGTTGCCGATCCCTGCTTTATATTGTGGGGGTTCCATTTTCTGTCTCAATGATTCTATAGTAGATTTCCCTACTTTATAAATAGAAAATGCTTTCCTAACTGCAAGCCCTACAAACAGCCCATCCTCACCAATAAAAAATATTCTGTAGGCCAGATTGTTACCCTCTTATATTTATGCAATCACATTATCAATTACACCTAAAGTTGGTCAACCAGGGCTAGATCCACAAAGAGGACATAGACTCAGCATTACAACACCTAACTTTTTAGGCACCCTGCTGCCCACTGGAAACCTCAGGCCTGAGTTAGGCACCCAGGCTCCCTATACAATGTATGGGGAGAGTCAGGTGCCTAAGAATGGGTTTCACAAAAGCATGCTGAGTGGGGAGCTTCCTAAACTAGTCAATGGGAGATGCTGAGGAGAGGGGTGTGGTGAAAGTCCAGTCTCTCAAAGGTAGTTAGGGGCCGAAGTCATAGAGACTGAGAATAACTCCATAGTCGAGAGGTTAGTGCACTCTTCTGGGAGATTCAGATTCTGGTCTCTGCACCAATTAATATTTAAGGATTTCATGTAATGTGGAACAGCTTCACTAAATAAAACCCACCCCAGAATATCATCCTTTAGCCCAGTGATTAGGGCACTTGCCTGGAAAACAGACCCAGCTTCAATTCCCTGCTTTGAATCAGGCAGAGTGAAGATTTGAACCTGGGTCACCTACAGCCTTGATGAGTGCTCTAACCACTGGGCTATTGGGTAGGTGTGTGGGTAAGCTCCTCCTCAATTATTTCTGTGGGGCCTGATCTGGTAGGCTCTCTCTGAGGTGGCTTCTGAGAATTCCTACCGCACAGAGTCCCACAGGCAAGATAGGTGCTGGAACACCAAGTTTGAGGATTTCACCAGGGCTTAGATATGACCTAGGTGCCAGGCGTCAAGACTTAGGTGGCTTTGGGTAAGCCCACTAGCAGCAGTGTAGCTGCCGAGGGGATTTCAGGCAATTAGATACCTAAATCCCTTTGTGGATCTAGCTGCCACATCCTAAGGAGCTTGGTCACCTAAGAAATACATAAAATTACAATAAACTGTTTCTGTTTGGTACATCTATAGTGGAACATTAGATTGGTGCCTTTCTGACTTCCAGGACAGGTTGCTGTATTTTGGGGCATACTAAATGTAAAACTGTTTGGAGAGTGGGGTAAAAATAAGAAAAAGTGTGTTGGTTTATCCTTGAAATTTGGGGGTTGGGTGAGCGGGGGAAATGTAGCCCAGCAATAGACCTGTTTTGGAAATGGAAAACACTTTTTTGTGAATATTTTTTTCCTGTGTTGATCAAAAGTTTTTTTTAATGATATTTTTTCCCCAGCTGGCTCACAATAAATGTCCTAGCTGAACATTCAGCCAAATACTAAATGTGGTGTTTTTGTTGATCAAGGACTGGAAGGCAAATAGTACATGAACATATACCATTACTTGTATTACATGTTTTAATGTTATTGATACATACAATACCAATATTACACAGTATTTGGTACTGAAATTACCAGTAAAACTAAGTAAAACAATAGTGTTGAGGTGTGAGTTAAATTCAGAATAGTGTTGATAGAAGTCACTAGAGTATATTTGAGGCACTAGCATAATGAGATGGTGGTGTCTTTCTTGTTTGTTTTGAAATTCCTATGATGAAGAAATTGTTAACTGCATTGTGCTCTTGCTGTCTCTTAATTACAAACAAAAACAAAAAATCTACTTTTAATGGGAGCTGGTGTGACGGGTTGGTATCACAGAAAGCCCCTTGGAGCTGCCACTTGGGGTGCCAAGACTACTTCTGCCCCTGCTTTCCTACCTTTTCCAGCTTGGGACTCCAGAATCCTGACTGGTTTGAGCCAGACCCGCTAGCCTGCTGCAAACCCAGACCCAGGTCTGAGGCACGTCCCCTAACAGCTGTAGGCTTGCCTGGAAGCATATTAGGAAGTGTTCTTGCCTTTGACACCCAGGTGCCCAACTCCCAAAGGGGTTCAAACCCTGAATAAATCAAACCCTCATAAATAGTTCACCCTCTATATCAGAGATAGAGAGATATGCACAGCTGTTTGCCCCCCTCCAGGTACTAACATGTACTCCAGGTTACTTAATAAGTGAAAAGTTATTTTAATGAGTACAGACAATAGTATTTCAGTGGTTCCAAGTAGTAACAGACAGAACAAAGTGAATTACCAAGTAAAATAAAACAAAACACGCAAGTCTATGTCTAATCACACTGAATACAGATAAAAACCTCACCAGTCCCAGTAAACTTCCTTTTACCGGCTATGGTCCTCCTAGCCTGGGTCCAGCAATCGCTCACACCCCCTATTGTTCTTGTCCTTTGTTCCAGTCTCTTTCAGGTGTGTCATTGGGGGGTGGGGAGGTGCTCTCTTTAGCCAGCTGAAGACAAGATGGAGGGGTCTCCCAGAGGTTTAAATAGACTTTCTCCCCCTGGGTGGATATCCCTCCCTCTCCCTGTGTAGCATCCAGTTACAAAATGGAGTTTTGGGATCACATGGGCAAGTCACATGTCCATGCACAACTCAGTTACCAGCCCAGCCACATTCCTGGCCAAGCTCAGATGTGGATTGGTGTCTGCAACTTTTTTGCCTGTTAAGTGCTTCTTGATTGGGCACTTAACCTGCACATTCCTCTCTCAACAAGAAATACAACCAATATTCATAACTTCAACTACAAAAATGATACATGCATACAAACAGGAGGAATAGATTCAGTAGATCGTAACTTTTACAGAGATATGTTATATGGCACATGTAGAATAAAACATATTCCAGTTATATCATGTATACATTTATAAGCATCTCCCCATAAAGCCTTATAGGGTACACCGTCACAGCTGGTAAAAAAAAAAATTGGGTGGAGAAATTTTGAAATGTCAAAGTTGCTTCTGTTTCACAGAACTGAAAATAGAACCTTTTTTCCCCATTTTTTTGAAATTTTTTCATGAAATGGTTTTTTTCAAAAATCTTAAATTTTCAAAATTGTCAAAAATATTTTTTTCCTCCTTTCTCCCCCGTTTTTTCTTTGTGTGACCAATTCAATAAAATGAGTGATGTTGAGGGTTTTGACAGAGAGAGGTAGCAGGGACCCCGGGTAATGTGATAAAATGGATTGAGTCCTTATCTAGTTACACTACAGGCTAGTGGTGTGATTCCCAATGGATGTAGATATGTTTGTGCTAGCCCTCAGTGAGCTAGTTCACTTAAAAATAGTAGTGTAGGGGCGGTAGCCTGGGCAGTGGTGGCGTGGGCTAGCCACCCCGAATACAAACTTGCCTGAACCCCATGGGCACAAAGTTGGGGCAGCTGGCCTGTGCTGCTGTTGCTACTGCCCAGGCTATTGCAGCTATACTACTTTTTTCAGCACACTCGCTCAATGAGTGCTAGCACATATATGTCTAAATGAGCTGGTAATTACACTCCCATCTTGTAGTGTAGACATAAACTAAGGGACCTACTACTAGCAACAGCTAAAGGTGTTTGAAGTCAAATGAGAGAGGCCTGTGCTTTTGTAGCTGAAGGACAAGAGTTTTTTAGTACTTGCTTTCTGTGTGATGTAAATAGTAATTGTGTCTGTAGCCTGTAGCACATGAACTTGCTCCATAGGGAGTCCTTTTATTAAATGTGGACATCTAAAGACACATCATTCCTCTGGATGCCCACATTCATTTAGTAACGTAAATAGGCATTTACATGCTTTAGTGCAAATTTGAACTTCCTGATGAGGGGTTCGCACATTCCATCTAGGGACCTACCTTTGAAAAATGATTGCACAGACCAAATTCAGAGGTGAAGTAAATGGTGGTGTTAGGTGCATGTTGATAAGTAATTTACATGTTAAGGGGAATTAAGAGCAGGGTTGTAGCAAGAAAAGCAACCACCAGGAAGGTGTTATAAGATAAAGCAGCCTCTTTCTTTCTACTTCAATCACACCAGTTTACACTGAAGTTGGTGTAAACTCATCTATGCTGATTCACCAACATGCAATATCCACATTTGTATCATTTCTGAATATTGTCCCTAGTCTCTTCTGAGCACCCCTTTTCTTCTTTTTTTTTTATTAAAAAAATTCATTGCCAGCTCCGCAATATACATGTTCAGAAATTTTTGTGTGGCATGATGCAGCTTCAAATACAAGGAATGTAACTGCTCAGAAGAAATCAGTGTATTTATCCACATCCAGGTGAAATATAGGCACACAGGTTACTTTATTGTGTGGTTTCTACTGGGAATATAATGGTTGCAAATGTAAATGTTATCCAAATTATATATCTAAGCTCCTTC
This sequence comes from Chelydra serpentina, assembly GCA_037349315.1. Taxonomy (NCBI): domain Eukaryota; kingdom Metazoa; phylum Chordata; order Testudines; family Chelydridae; genus Chelydra; species Chelydra serpentina. Next base: position 41,262,062 of record JBAIAC010000042.1, read on the forward strand.
ATTTTCAGTTTAAAGTGATTTTAAAAAAATCCCCAGTTTTACAAGTATTATTTGTTTTTCATCCTACTTTTGTATCATTCAAATATATAAAAAATAACTTGTTTTATTATAGACTCATAGACTTTAAGGTCAGAAGGGACCATTATAGTCATCTAGTCTGACCTCCTGCACAATGCAGGTCACAGAATCTCACCCACCCACTCCTGCAATAATCCTCTCACCTATGACTCAGCTATTGAAGTCCTCAAATCATGGTTTAAAGACTTCAAGATGCAGAGAATCCTCCAGCAAGTGACCCGTGCCCCAGGCTGCAGAGGAAGGCAAAAAACCTCCAGGGCCTCTGCCGATCTACCCCATCCTTCCCGACCCCAAATATGGTGATCAGCTGAACCCTGAGCATGTGAAAAAAAAAATCCAAGGCGTAGGAAAATACAATACATTGCATGAGCTATATGTATTACAACAATACATTAGTCTGTGTGAATATGCAAAGCTGCCTTTTCAAGTAAGGCTATGCATTAGTCAAGAAGGTACACACAATAAACAGAGGCACCCACATAAGGTCTGAAGTTTGTGCACATCTGAATGTAGTGATGAACCTCACGCCCACCACGTACACATTTCAAGCTGTTAGCAGATAACAGTTTAAAGATCTGACACACTAAAATGGGAAGAAAATGAAAATCTGTATCAGAATATAAGGGAGTATTCAAAAGTTTTAAAAAACATAAACAGGAGAAAAGAATGAAGTTGAGTGTATGAGCTGCAAATGGTGTGGCCCAATTTTTAAATGTAAATATTTATAGGTTAATAGTTCAAAGTCTGCAACACTAAACTGTTTATTCAAATAAAAAGTTTTATTTGGAGATTAGAGATATATTATTTTTTTAAACTCAGAGGTGGCATTGTGTTTTGAGTTCTGTTTTAGTTCTGCAGCAAACCACATTGAATGTCATTCATCAAAGCATTAATCTACTGAATACTTCCCCTCCCCTCTGTCCTTCCAGCCACCAAAATAAACCCTGATATTTACCCAGAACAATTATTGGTTTTTCCACTGATTTTTACCTGTTTTTGTTGTTGTTGTAATAAGCACTGATAAATTCTTGAGAAAAATTAAATAAAATAAAAACCGAGAACAAAGGGACTACATATATCTAATAAAAGAGGTGTAGCCAAAATCTCCTTTGAGTTAGGTCAGTGCAACCCCAGTCACTTTAGTGAGATTGAAGTCGTATAGATCAGTGGCTCTCAAACTTTCCAGACTAGTGTACCCCTTTCAGGAGTTTGATTTGTCTTGTGTACCCCAACCTTTACTGACTTTAAAACTACTTGCTCACAAAATCAGACATAAAAATACACAAGTGTTTCAGCACACTATTACTGAAAATAGATGAGTGGCAAATTTGACCCACTGGATTGATTCTCCATTGTCTCATACCAAGTTTAATATCAGTAGAATTCCACTGACTTCAGTGAAGCTATACTGGTGTAAAACGGAAGTAACAGAGTGGATAAGTAAGTATATTGTTCCTAATAACAACTATTCCCTTTCTTCCTATGTGATGTATGACTATTTTTCACATCAGGGAGTTGAGGGTTTTTTTTTAAATAGCTAGTTCTAAGGAAACAGAAACACTGATTGCCATTATCATGTCACATAGAAGGTGTATTAAGTTGGCATAAATAGTTTTTATTCTGTAAGTGTGACTGTTATGAAATAACTGGAAAGGGAAAGAATGAGCATTGGCTTGGGACTACAATGAAGTTATAAGGCCTGCTTTATTAAAAATACAGACCTGTTTGCCATCTTAGAATGCTTAATCCACTTCATTTTCTTGCTATGAACAGTTCTTGTAAAGGGCTCTTATCCACTGTCATGTTACCAAATGCAACAAAAGAGTTTAGAACTCTGTTGACACGCATTTCATCTACATACCACTTCCATGCTATGTAGTGTTAGTCAGCCTTCTACTATTCTGCACCCATCTGAATGTCTTAGCTGATGCTGGTTTTGAACATGGATTTTGAATATAGGCCTTTGGACTTTCATTTCTAACCATAAAGAAAAAATTAAGTGAAAGCTTCATTAAGGGAATTAACTTTTTTGCAGTCCTTGTGTGATGGGCTGCCATCTTGGTTAACGCCAGACCCTGAGCTGAGAACTTCCAGAGCTACAAGCACAAGTATCTACAACCTGAACTAAAGAGGCAGGCTCTATAGCCGACTCATGGATGTAGCAAAGAGGTGCTTACAGAATACACTGACCAGTGAGTTACATACTTCTGTGATGACAGGCAGCTCAACCTGAGCATCAGAGGTTATCAGCAGTTCAAATCCCAGACAAGCCCCCATTTATGTGACATCTTGACTGACACTAGAGGTTGAACCAAGGACCTCCAGAGCTTAAAAGCATGTCTCCACAATTTGAACTAAATAGATAGACTCTTTAGATGGGGGCTGTAACCGACTCCTATCCTCATTGGATTGGGCACAGAGGGGAACACAACATACATTGATCAATGGGGTACACTTGTATTCACCTCCAGTAGATAATATTCCAATATTGCTTTGATTCATGGGGATGAAGGACTCTTCACCCCTTTTTGTGACATTTACATGAAGCAAAGCAAACTAAACAGAAAATCACAAATTTAGCATTCAGCATAAGCTTTCGTGGGTTAGTACCCACTTCATTGGATGCATGGAATGAAACATACAGTAGACAGATATTTATACAGTCAGAGAAACATGATAAGGTGGAGGTGCATAGACCAACCTTAAGAGGCTAATTAGTTGAGAGGAACCATAACAGTAGGGGAAGAAAAACCTTTGAAGTGATAAACAAGATGGTCACACAGGTGTGAATGAGGATCGTTAACTTAAGGGAAATAGATTCAATTAACGTAATGGCCGAGCCATTCCAAGTCCTTATTTAATCCGGAGGTAATGCAACCTAGTTTCCATATCAATTCGAGTTCAACAGTTTCTCTTTGAAGTCTGCTTTTGGAGTTAATCTGTCGCAACACTGCTACCCTCAAGTCTGTCACTGAGTGATTAGGGAGGTTGAAGTGTTCTCCTACTGGTTTTTGAATGTTATGATTCCTGATGTCAGATTTATGTCCATTTATTCTTTTGCGTAGAGACTGTCCGGTTTGGCCAATGTACATGGCAGAGGGGCATTGCTGGCACATGATGGCATATATCACATTGGTAGATGTGCAGGTGAATGAGCCCCTGATGGCGTGGCGGATGTGATTAGGCCCTGTGATGGTATCACTTGAATCGATATGTGGACAGAGTTGGCATCGGGCTTTGTTGCAAGGATAGGGTCCTGGGTTAGTGTTTTTGTTGTATGGTGTGTGGTTGCTGGTGAGTATTTGCTTCAGGTTGGGGGGCTGTCTGTAAGCAAGGATTGGTCTGTCCTCCAAGATCTGTGAGAGTGAGGGATCATCTTTTAGGATAGGTTGTAGATCTTTGATGATGCGCTGGAGAGGTTTTAGTTGGGGGCTAAAGGTGACGGCTAGTGGTGTTCTGTTATTTTCTTTTTTGGGCCTGTCTTGTAGTAGGTGACTCCTGGGTACTCTTTTGGCCCTGTCAATCTGTTTTTTCACTTCAGCAGGTGGGTATTGTCGTTGTAAGAATGCTTGATAGAGATCTTGTAGGTGTTTGTCTCTGTCTGAAGGATTGGAGCAAATGTGGTTGTATCTTAGAGCTTGGCTGTAGAACAATGGATCGTGTGGTGTGTCCAGGATGGAAGCTGGAAGCATGTAGGTAAGTATAGCGGTCAGTAGGTTTCCGGTATAGGGTGGTGTTTATGTGACCATCACTTATTAGCACAGTGGTGTCTAGGAAATGTACCGCTTGTGTGGACTGGTCTAGGCTGAGGTTGATGGTGGGATGGAAATTGTTGAAATCATGGTGGAATTCCTCAAGGGCTTCTTTTCCATGGGTCCAAATGATGAAGATATCATCAATGTAGCGCAAGTAGAGTAGGGGTGTTAGGTGACGAGAGCTGAGGAAGCGTTGTTCTAAGTCAGCCATAAAAATGTTGGCATACTCTGGGGCCATACGGGTACCCATAGCAGTGCCACTGACTTGAAGGTAAATATTGTCCCCAAATGTGTTTATCACTTGTTTATCACTTCAAAGGTTTTTCTTCCCCTGCTGTTATGGTTCCTCTCAACTAATTAGCCTCTTAAGGTTGGTCTATGCACCTCCACCTTATCATGTTTCTCTGACTGTATAAATATCTGTCTACTGTATGTTTCATTCCATGCATCCGATGAAGTGGGTACTAACCCACGAAAGCTTATGCTGAAATAAATTTGTTAGTCTCTAAGGTGCTACAAGTTTTTCTTTCTTATTTTCGTTTTGCTGACACAGACTAACACAGCTACTACACTGAAATTTAGCATTGTGGCCTCAGGGGAAGGGGAAAAGAAATACTGTAAAAGTTAATAAAAAATGTACCCAAAAGAGTAAACATTTGGTCTGTTGTTATCAGTCCTAGTTTTAATTATGTACCTGCTAAAACAAAATGGGCTCTATGGAATCTGTTATTTGCGAACTGAGGGCTGCAGTCTGCTATTCTGTTAATTCAATATTGAATTTTTAGTTGTAGATCATGTCACAGTATGTGACATGGCCACAAAAAGATTAATCCACTCTATGAAGTTTGCCCTTACAATCAGCCATTTATCACAAAGTGTATGAAACTCAGAGGTCATAGGGCAAGAGCAGCTGGTGAGAGTTTGTTTTGAGGATTTAATGTTTGTAGCTTGACCTTTTGCTAAAGAATTTTGGTGAGTAGAGTTGTCTGAACCAGAATAATTTCTATTCACCTCAGCAGCCTACTCTTGTAGTGTAACTTCAATTAAAGTCAATTTGAATTAAACTATGGGGAAGGATGGTAAGGCATGTGACTAGTAGCTTCTGGATCTTTTAATGCTGGTACTATCAACATAACATAGAGAAACAGTTTTTCCTATTAAAACGTATTAATAATCTTCAAAATTATCAAGGTGGAAGAAACAGTACCCAGGAACCTGATATCTGGCCTTTTTCCAATGACACTGAATTTCAATTTGCAAATGAAGCTAAACGCTTTTCTTGAGATGGCAGCTGTAATCAGCATGGCTGTTTCCATGCCGAATCATACATTATTTTAAAATGTCACTGTACATGTATTAATCTCAAAATAGCCACAGTCATTGCACTAGCATCTATTGGTGAATGCAAGACTCCTACATGCAAGTGCAGATGGGGAGTTAGCTGTGCAAACCTCAATTTGTATGCACAGATGGATGTGTATACAAAATCTCTTTATCATTTTCTGAGACTGTGTTTGACACTTATGGTGAGGGTGTCATGTATTACATGATTCGGAAGCCATGGAATTCGCTCCTGGCTGCAGAACTGTTGCGCTCCCGAACCTCAATTTTCATTTGAATAAAATCATGTTTGTAGCCCTTATGCATATGAAAAAGAGCTTGAGAATGCGAACTTGATGTAATATAGAAAGCATACTTGATGTAGTGCTCTCTACCCAAGTGTGCATTAAAAAAATAGCTCTGTAGTGTAAATTGGCCCATTCATGTTATGTTAACTCTGAAACCTAAAGATGGTAACATGCAACATACTGAAAAACAAAATGTGGGGACTACAGAAAAACTATATAAAATAAAAATAAGTCACACTGAGGCTACTGTACTGTCTGTGTTATGGATTTTCAGAATAGATTCAATTAAAAATCAAATTTCAAAAATATATCTGAAGCTGTTGCAGAACTTCCACCACAATGCTGTAGAATTCAGGAAGCTTAGCACAGAATTTAGGTCCAGTATTGCTGTCCGTTACCTCGTGCCTTGCCTCTAGTGTTTTAAATCCATGCTCTTCATGTTATTTATTATGTAACCCGATAAGGAACTATGTAGAAGGGCAAATCTCATGGGCCTATAAGATAGTGACCACCCCATATTCTACCTATTTATGATTTATGGTTCCAAATGCTATACCTAAGTTATAAATGTCACTTATAAATGTAAATATAAAAAGCTAGAATAAAAATAGCCCCTCAAAACTACTTTCAGCAGACTCTTATTTCTGATCTTTCAAATTCAGACACATACATATGTTACTTTTTGTACTTAAGATTAAAGAATGAGACAAACACATTTGAAAACTCTTGACAATTATTTTTATTCACACTTCTACATGAACATTAAAAAAATTCACATAAGCAGGATTATCTATGATTGATTTTGAGGGTGTAAACAAAGTGCTATCAGGCATGAAACTTATAAATAATGCAAGGTATATTAATAAACAACTCCACAACATGTCTTAACCCTACTTTTGTCAGGCTTCACTTTGCTCTTTAAATTTGCAAACTGTAGCGAATAGCAGTTTGGCCTTTCTGCATCAGCACCCCAGGGTCCAACATCCTATGAAAGGCAGGGCTGTACACTGGCTAGAGGAGGAGAGTAGAAGACAGGATTTCAAGTTTCTGTTTCTGTTCTAGCACTGACTTGCATTGTGACTTTGGGTAAGTCACTTAACTTCTCTGTACCTCACCTGTACACCATCTTTAAAGTGGTGATGAGACCAACTTCTCAGAGTATTGTGAAGTTTCATTTACTAATGTGTGAAAACACTTTGAGATTCTCAGCTATAAAGGATGCAAAATATCCACTGGTACTGGTCCACAACTGGGCAATACTTTACTCCCACAAGGGGATGAAAAATATGGTAAAAGAAGCTGATTCTTACTGCATCCTATGAGCAACCTTCCAAACCAGAACGTTTTTTTCAAAACTAAATGGTAAAGTATGAACAGTTTCCAGGTTATTACCTGAATGCAAGGCACTATATCCTATGCAGCATATTAGGCCTAAGTTATATTTCACGGATCCTGGATTCAGATACTGCGGCCCCTCCCTGCAAGCTCTCTTGCACTCTGACATGGTCCTCTTTCAGTTTAAGTGCATAAAGCCCTTGGGTGTATGGAGAGACCAATTCTCTTGCACAGAAGGTAGAGGAAAGAATTCATATGCTACACATTTTTTATGAAAAAACGTTTAACTGCCTTGGATAAGTTGTCTGAGAGGAAGCCAGACTTGGCAGCTGGGTTAGGAATAGTTGAGGCTTTTGGCACATAAGAAAATATGGGAAAACCTCTGAGTTTTGGTACCCTTAAAGTAACTGGGACTTCTAGCTCCAGCGAGGGAATACACCTTCCCTTTTCGTCATGGAAGGGGAAGAGGAGATTTTAAAATAGAGGCAGGTGGAGGGGGAGGGAGAGGGAGAGAGTCTGGATTTCTTTCTTCACCCCAGCAAGTCCCATTGTTCTCTGCCCTAATATCCACCAATACCTTCAACAATGGCTATTATGTACATTTAGCTTGGTGTTCTCCTAAAATGGTCTGCGGTAAAATAATCAGCAATCTTGACACAAACCTTCCATCACTGGGTTTCAGAGTTAACACCACACTGAAATGAATGGTGCCCTACCTGAGACTGTCCCTACAAAATGTGATCAAAAGTGCAGTAATTATAAACAGAAAAACTTATATACAATAGCGCCTGACTATGCAACCCTTCCTGGGTTTGGTGGGCATGTGCTCACACGAGTAGTCCCATTGCTTCCCTCCATTACAAATTTGCTGTCTTCCTTTACCTCCTTCCTTGCTAAGCAACTCTAATTCTCCTTTCTGACTCCTGTGTCCACAGTCTCTATAGTGACTCCTCCACAACCCATATCCCCTTCCTTTTTTGAAGAGGCTTTTGCCAATTTTTTCAATTAAAAAAACTGTTGCTATCAGTAGGGAACTCTTTTTCTCTACTTATATCCCCTCTCTCCTTTTCTCTGATTCCAGAACATCACACCTATTCCCCAACCCATAAATGTGTTCTCTCTTCAATGATTTTATTCCCTCCTGACTTCCATCACTCCCTCTATCACCCTCTCACTTCCCCTTATTCTCAGTCATCTCCCAAAGTCTCTTATTAGATAATCCCCCACTGTGAACTGTTTAATAAACTAGACTGACATTGTTCACGGAAATATAATGAACTGCAAAAACATTCCGGGAAATATTTAATACATTATTGTAACACTTGCCATATTTTTTCATTAGGATCACAAATTATTTGTTCCATGTTTATTTGAAGTATAGTCAGCTAAACATTCATAAAGTAAAATACAGCAAGCAATTTATAATATTTGCATAATGAGTGAAGAGTCAAGGACTTTTCTTCCTCCCATGTCCCCTCCTGTTTCCCAAAAAGACAATCTTGTATCTCTACTGCACAAGGAATTTCCATTTTGAATGCAGTCAGTCTGTGAATTTATGGTATGATTTTTTTCATGGCATGATTTATCATGAAAAAGTGGTTCTGCAGACAGCTAATATGCTGCTGGGGAGATGGAACATTAGTCTATAATATTTAGTAATAGAAAACAAATATGAGACAGAGATCCCCTTCATATGCCCACACAGTTTATACCCAGGGCAAAATGCATGCAAAAAATACTTACAGATATTGAGCCTGATTCTAATCTGAGTTATACTAGGGTGTATCAGAAATAACTTGTGGTATAAGAACCTATATAGACTAGATTAGTCCAGTGAATTCAGCAGAGTTACTCCACTGTAAAACCAAAGTAAGGGAGATCAGAATCATGCCTGCAGTAGTTTGTGATAAACCACCCATGGGCATCAAAGACATTTCACTAAAGATTTAGGGGAAGTGCTAGTAGGAGTAATAAAAATAATACTTATTTAGGTTTCGGACATCAGTTATGTTCTAGCTGCCTTGTATAAAAAACACAATAGGCTCTCCTACAAATATCAAATTGCCCCAATGTGCTGAGCTGAAGGCTTTCTGGAATTAAATTTTTAAACCTAGAGGCAAGGTCTGTAACCCTACTGAGGTCAGAAGGAAAGACCTTACAGCACCCAAGCTGCAAGAACAAAAACTCCAGTTAACAAGAGTTTTGTCCACTCCAGGGCTCAAATTGGGAAAGGTCACATCAGAGCAATGACCCAATACTTTTTTTAAGGCTTCCATTTTGTTCTTCATACTGTCAGCTTTCATTTAAAAATAAATAAGTTTCTAGCCTTTCTGGTTTGGAGGTGTGGTGGGCTTAACCCCCCAAAAGCTAGCGAAGGCACCCAATTAGTCATGCTTTGCGCCTAGGGAGGTGAGTAGCTAATTGGCTCCTGGCCAGAGAGGCCAGAGCTAACACATAATAAATAGACTGAAGCAGCTCAGTTGAGGGAGGGGGTCTGGGTCATGTTTCTCTGGCTGAAAAATGCCCAGGGGTAGGGTACACAGACAGAGAAAATGGGGGCTGCATAACTCAACAGCAGTGTAGGCTACTGCAAGGGAAGCCCTGAGGTATAGTTTGTAAGTAGAGAGGAAAAGACTTAAGTAGGCCAAGAGGGTAGGAGAACTATTCAGTTTTGTTTGGATTTGTTTCTGATACCCCGGAAGGGGTCTGAACTTAGATGACTTGGCCGGAGCCACAGAAGACTTGTGGCTAGAAGCAGGCAGCTAGCAGGAGCTGCTAGAACTGAAGATAGCAGCAACATCCTACTGCACCGTCAGGGAGAGCTCTAAGGGTGAGTGAATCCCGCCACAGGAAGGAACTTTGAAAACATAAAGTGAGGGTAAACAAATGCAGCAATGTCTGTGTGATTCTTCAGATAGCCTGAAACAGTAACTTTGAGAAGGATGTTCTGCCCCATGAAGTGCAATATGTGATGATGGGGAACTCATAGGCTCAATAATGGTGATTTTAGTGTCAACATTGTGAACTATTTCACTGCTGGGAAAAAGGAGAGGGAGGATTACATATCTCCACAATCTGTTCTAATCAGCATCTAATTTTGGTGCTATGAGTGGATGGCACTTGGGAGAGGATCACTGCTTTTTTTCCAGCTGCAGAGCCCAAAGGACAGAAAGATGAGCAGGGCGTCTGTCTCTCCATCCATCCAGGGTGACCCACCCCTGCAGCAGCAGGCCCCATGTCTGCCCTGGGGGTGGATGTGGGGCCAGATGGGTTCCTCCCTGGCTCTAGTGGCAGCTGTCCTCCCTCTGCTTGAGGCTGCTTGCAGACTCAGCCAGACATCACTGTGTCAGTTACACTCAGATCACATATTTTCTTTGCATCTATGAGGGCTAGAAACATTATTTGTTTTTAGGAAAGCTTACATTCTGACAGCACCAGACTCTTGGATCCAGGGCTCTAGACATATGCCTAGTGGGAGGCTGAATCCTGCTGAGAGGGACCCAATTCTGAGGAGCCCAGGATGACCCACATCATCCTATTTTGAACATCTGAACAATCTGTTGTAAGTAGCACCTCAAGTGGGCAGAGCTCAGCTTGTGGGTGGAGCTTGGGAGAGCACCACCACTTTTTTTTTTCAATTCAAGCCCAGGTCTACTTAAGTCAGGCCTGATCAATGTTGCCAACTCTTGCAATTTTATCAGGAGTCTTGTGATGCTTGGTACATTGCTTAAACTCTCTGCCCAAGGAGATGTGTGATTAGGTGAAAGTCTCAGCTTTTATTTATTTTTTAAAGTAACCTTCCAGCTCTCATGGTTACAGAGAAAGGTTTGACAATGTAATCCATATGTTCTCTAAAGGCTCAAAACCCAGAAGGCAAATAACATTTTCCCATAAATTTATGATTGTTGAGCTGATCTCCTGATTTTGGGGGGGCCTGTCCCATGATTTTTAATAGTTTTCTTTTTCTGTCATTCTTCCTCCTCCCAAGTCCAGCCATTGCCATGTATATACATCAGACCATACCTATCATAAAAATCCATATACAAGATGAGAACCATTTTGAGCCACCAGAGACCTCTGAGGGTGGATGCTGCATGCCACCTAAGTGTAGGCTGAGTGTAATAAGATTACTTCCACTCCCAAATCAGCCACATTGTGGTTACATTTTTAAAGATATGTCCATTAAAAAGACATCTTAATGGAGGATAAGGATCTTCAGCCATGTCTCTGCCTGAATTTCCCAACTGTAGTACCTAGGACACTATTGATACATAGATTATACATATATGTATATATTGTTGCTGCTGGTTTAGGCATATATCGTCTTCAGGCAAATGGGATCAATTAATATAAAAAGTGTCCAATTAGCTGCTTGTAAACACAATTACGTGTTATGAGCACATAACTCTGGTAAATGTGTGTGTAAATTAGGTATGCAATTGCATGTGCATTTTGAATATTCAGTTGTATGACTACACTGAAAATTTGGCCTTCAGTTACTCATTCTATGCCTAGTCTAAAACATACAGCCTTTCATTTGTCTCATTTATGTTGTCCTTTTATTCTTCATACTTAAATTATTCTAAGCCACAACCTTTCTCCCCTCAGAGAAGGAAACATTACACCAATATTAACACAATTTCATTCTAAGTAATGAAGCTGTATCTTTGTTTCCCCGGCATTTCGTACCTATGCTGAAATGTTGCTCATATTTTGAAACATCATATATTAATGTTCTACTAGATTCTGTAAAGGAGAAGCCATAGATAGATGAGAATCTATTTCAAATACACGGAATGCTGAATTCTGACTCAAAGAATAGATTTTGCAAACTTGTTACCCCCATGTAAATCTCTGAGAATGAAAGGTACTTTACAGTTACTTAGGTTGCAAAAGGCCAGTGTAAGGAACTAAGAGGTGGTGAACAGCTGTGAAGGAAGAACTAGCACCAGAGAGGAGCCTGAAGAGTTTCTAACACATTCTGTTGATGCCATAATTGCTGGGAGATTTCTCCTTGGTCTCTATTTAAACCCTGGCAGCATTTGAAACATATGTTTGTATCTTAGACTGAAGACAGAATTTGCTGTCTTGTGTGAGTGGGTTACTCGTGGTCAAATGTGGTGGTGCCTGGGCTTTTCTCCATCTGGGTAATTGTATTGATATAATTAAATTGGAACATTAAAAAAATTAACATGACTTCTATTCTGATTGTTAATTTGAGGTTTCTTACAATTTCATTAGCATCCTGATTAAATCTCTCCAGAAGTTTCACATCAATTATTATTAATCAATTTATTTAATAGATTGTAGTAGCTCCCAAAGGCTCTGATCAGAATTGGGGAACTGTTGGTTTGGGTGCTGTACAAAAACTTGTGTAGAAATGAGTCTGTGCCCAGAAGGGACGACAATCAAATCAGAAGCAAAATATGAGTTTGACAATCAAAGGGAGGGAGGACATAGGCCATGCAAATAAAACCATGTAGTTACACAGTTTAGCTTACACGGTTTAGCTGTTGCACAACTTGAAGCCCCCAAATATCTGAATTTTAAAACTACTGTACATAAATACAAAAACCATCCAGCCTAGCCAGGATCTCACACTAGATGGTCACAGTGATTCCTTCCTGCCTTCTCTATGAATTGCTTGATACCAGGCCATCAATGTACAGAGCTTAAAATGTTTTTTCCATGAAGTAGTTCCTGTATTAATATGCAACTAGGAAGTTCCCCTGCATCTTGTCCTAATACTGGCTTTGATTCATCCTATTTTAGGGCCTGTTCCTGTTCTATTGAAGTCAGTGGAAGCTTTGCCACTGACAGCAATGTATGATGGATCAAGCTCTTAATGAGGCCAGGTCTACACTACTGACCTATATCGGTGTAACTACATCGCTCAGGGGTGTGAAAAATCCACACAACGTAGTTACATCTACCTAACCCACCCTGGGTAGACATGCTATGTCAATGGGAGAGCTGCTCCCATCCACACAGCTACTGCCTCTCGGTGAGGTGGAATAACTACGCCAACGGGAGAAGCGCTCCTGTCAGAATAGGACCATCTTCACTAAAGGGCTACAGGGTGGAGCTGCGCTGCTGTAGCGTTGTATGTGGAGACAAGCCCTGAGTAATGAATCAGATTTCAAGCAAGATAATGAAAACAATGAACAGACTGCTCTGAAACAGTGGAAATTAACAAAACAGTACGGCTAATTGTAATTACCAATGGCCTGTGTTATTAATCTTCCACCTACTTTACACACAATTTCTGTGGGATTTGAACTAGAAGGATCTTTGATTTTATAGCCTGGCATCCTTTCTCTAAATAGAAAGTTCCTCCACATGTTTTAATAGAGAACTTTTAAAATAAAAGGGATGAATGGTGTTGGGTAGGAGATTGTTGCTTTTTGCAAAAGAGGCCACATTATACACAAATTCTTTACAACATGTTGTTTTCAAGGTGCTCATACATGCTCCAACACAAACTAATTAACTTTGAGCTAAGATTGCCTGACTGCATTGCCCTCTGATGCAAGCTGTAGAAAACTAGAAAATAAGTAGTTAAATCATCAATGCCCCATTTATACTCTACTCATCAGTTCCTCCTTCTGAACCGCATCTACTTCCCTTCCATCACTCACAGCCCACATGTCTCCACCTTCATCCTTAACAACCATCAGGCATGCTTGAATTCTGACCATGTTTATTAGTTTTGTGGTATATTTGTTTTTAATCATTAAGATGGGGGTGGCTGTGACTTGTAAATGATGATGTACATAGTTCATTATGTGGCTTTGTCCTGGTTTGTACGTAAGCGAGGTATGGTGTCAGACCAGAAATGGAGCGAGATGTTTTTGCTGTAATGTATAGGAAAAGCTCCATGAATGGTCTGTCTATGCTAGCAATTGGTCTAATGTTGATGTTAATTTTCATACAGAAATTACAGAATTGAAACCTGCATGTGTGTGCATATTTGCTGATGGTTGTTTTCCCAAATATTTTTCTTTATCTTCACAACCATATTCAAGTTTTCTCAAAGAAAAAATAAAGGTTTAGATCATGTAGTAATGTTGCATTCAGTTGTATTCATTAACTCCTCTGATTATGATTTTAATGAAGAAGCAAAAAATGGTGTACAACAGCATGTATGAAGAGTAGCTGTAGAAATGACAATTTCAAGATAATAGAGCAACAAGGTGGGTGAGGTAATATCTTTTATTGGACCAGTTTCTGTTGGTGAGGGAGACAACCCACTCCTCTTTTTGTCCTATGACTGCAGAGGGTTAATGGGCCACTTTACCTTGAATGGTCCCTTACAATATGTGCTAACTACTTATCCTAAACAATCTGTCCCACCTTGCAATTAACTGTGTTGCTGGAGTACCTTACCTAGACCTGAAGAAGAGCTATGTGACTTGACAGCTTGTTTCTGTCACCAGCAGAAGTTGGGCTGATAAAAAATGTCACCTCACCCACCTTGTCTCTCTACAATAGCATTTATCTTTCCAGCATCCTATTGAGAAGGATACTGTACAATTGTTAAACATTTTCAAGAGCTGACATGGAAGTCATAGCTACTGTGATGCTGTAGAAAAAGAAAGCTGACCATGTTTACACTGATGTATCACCACTGTTGCACAATTGTGATATGTCTTATACAAAGTATGCCTTGTAAGGTATCATTGGAAAAGATGAACAATGTTATCCTGTATTATCATTGTATATGAAGTTATAAATCCTTGCTATGTACTTGTATCTCAAACACGTTCCTGGGTAACATCCAGAAGACAGATTTACATCAAGACCAGCCAGCCATGGCTGATGGGTCATTAAGGAGAATCAACTTTTCCAATGGGTCCCTCATGAGGATGCCACAGAAAGCATGTAGAGAATGGATGACTCAGCAATGGCATGTAAGACATGTGATCCCTGACTCCATGTTTGAGACAGTAACTTTCCATGCACCTGGGCTGAGGATATAAAAGGAGACTGTGAGATCATCCCCATCCTCTTTCCTGCTCCATATCTCTGGACTATGATTTCTAACAAAGGGAAGCTTTGAACAATGGACTGAGAAGGACCCCCAATCTTTTGGGTGATCCAGAGATACTTACTGCAAGCTAGCAGATTTAACATCACTGATATCCTGATCTACAAACGCTGAAATCAATTGTAATGTATATGATCCACTTTAACCATTTAATAACTGTCTCCTTTTCTTTTTTTATCAATACATCTTTACTTAGTTTACTAAAAGATTGGCTACCAGTGTGGTTTTTGGGTGAGAACAGGGGTGAAAGTAAGCCGGTCCGGTCTGGCGTACCAGCAAGAGCCAGTATGCTGTGCCGGACCAGACCGGCTTCCTCTGCGGTGATTTAAAGGGTCCGGGGCTCCAGCTGCTGAGGAGAGCCCTGGGTCCTTTAATTCACTGCCAGAGCTCCAGCAGCGGGTCTCCGCGGCGCTATAAAGGGCCAGGGGCTCCCCGCAGCGGTTGGAGCCCCTGGGCTCGGGCAGCTGGGCTCTGGTGGTGATTTAAAGGGCCTGGAGCTCTGCGGCGGCCAGAGCCCCGGGCCCTTTAATTCGCCCTGGGGCTCCCAGCCACCTCTGCAGCTGGTAGCTGCAGCCACAGGCGGAGCCCCAGGGCCTTTAAATCTGCCTCTTCCGGTCGAGGCCACGCCCCCACTCAGGACTCCGGCGTACCGGTAAGTCCTCCAAGTTACTTTCACCCCTGGGTGAGGTCCAGAAGTACATATTGATCTGGGAAGAATGTCTGGTTCTTTGGAACTGGAAGAACCTAACATATGTGATTTCTGGTTTAATAATCATTTATCACAGAAGTCTAGTTTGTCTGGGTGGTGTATGAAGGGCTAGAGGGCTTGAAGGTGACTGACTGGCTCCGTAATAACTATACGGTATTTTGGAAGCACACATTTGTTACTGGCATGGTGAAGTCTTATGATAGAATACGCCACCAGTCTGTGGTCTATGCCCTGTATTCTGGCAGCCTGACCTGAGATTGGTGCTCTTAGTTGTGTCTAGGGTGACCAGACAGCAAAGGTGAAAAATCGGGACAGAGGGTGGGTGGGTAACAGGAGCCTATATAAGAAAAAGACCCCAAAATCGGGACTGTCCCTATAAAATGGGGACATCTGGTCACCCTAGTTGTGTCCCATACCAGGCTGTGTGACAGCTACAGTAAATGCACATGGTACAATAGTAGTAAATTACCAGCTCCAGCTTTTAAAGGGTTGCAGCTGCAAGCTATTTTATACTCTAAATAAAACAGAAAAACCTTCAACTATCAAACATCTCTATGATGGATGATACTCTGCTTATCTTTACTAAGAGCAGCAATGGCTACTGGACAACATCAAACCTGAAAACTCAAACACATGGCGTATTTCATACTCAGTGAACACTAAAGATAAGATTTAACCATAAAACATGCTTAAAGTGTTGGACTGTAACAGAGAGAAGATTACTTTAAACATTACAAGACAAAAGAAATATGCAGCAGTGCCTATTCTGGAGTTCTGAGTGAAAACTGCATTAAAATCACTGTATCAAAAATATATGTAAAGTTTTTGGATCAAGCTGCTTTTGTACCCTTACTTATCCTTTCTGGGGAAAATCCTGGTCTAACTTGCCTCTGCAGTAGGGAAATCTCAGCAGCTCTGTGACCCCATCATTCTCTAGAGCCATGGATGCATCTGCAAATCTGGATGCTGGAGTACCTGGACAGGAGATAGCTCTGAGGTGGTCGCCCAACCTCATCTCTTCTGTGGATTTGTCTTTCATAAAGCTGCAATATAGGTAATAGGCAATGATGAATGAGAGCAGGCGGGGATGGGTTCCTCCCTAAATGGGTCCAATGGCTCTGGGAATAGGCTTGGAAGTGTAAACTAGGAGAGGATGGGACCATATGGCCAAAGCTTCTTTCCTCAGTGCACTGGGGAGGACGGATACATGCCTCTCCATAACACATCCCTCTGTCTTCCCTGTGCCTCTGCTGCATCTGACTGGGGGTTACTGAAGATGAGGATTAAATGGTTTGCATTGCAGCTTCTTTTGTTATATATGAATATTTAATATGAAGTGCAAGAATAAAGACAACATTTAGGTGGAATGTACCAGAATGTAAACCCCAGCAATTTACTTGGTACAAAGGAATACTTCACCAGCTGTTCTCTGTGCTGTTCTCCTAAACACACACTTAGTGTAGGTTTAAAGACTGTGCTCTTATGGTTGTTTTCAAATGCCATATTTGAGGATAATAAACAACCACACAAGCAAACGTAGTAATAATAGACCCTGGAGGCGTTCATTTGCAATTGCACAATTTTCTGGCCAGATACATGTTTTGCAAGATTTTGAGAACATTTTCTAGCTTGAAATATGTTTCGGCCAGTATCCAGCTAGCTCCAAAGTGTATTAGCAAACAAAAACTATGGTGGGGCAGTTAAGATTGTGGCAGAGTACACACCATCCACCCAAAATCTTAAACACATGTCAATAAGAGGTTATGGGAAAGACTAGTGCATTCCTTTCCTCCTCCGTATTGCACACGGTACTGTCAATTACCCCCTCCAGTACTCTGTACGGCTTTCACTTCCATCTCCAAAAGATTCCCAAAAGCAATACATTCTCAACATCCCCAGACTTGCTCTCTAACACTAAACCTTAACAGTGACCTTATGCTTTTAGCTCAGCAGATCAACACAGCGGATTGTCACACATTCTATAGTATTTTGACTTTAAACTGCTCAAGTCATGTTAAGGTTTTGCATTAGAGTGCAAAGTTGATGAAGCTGAAACACACTGGAAGTGACTTTCCCAAGTTCACCTACTAGGTCAATTGCAGTGCCAGGACTGGAACCTGACTCCCAAGCTGGTGTCCTTTCCACTAGATCGGACTGTCTTTCATGGGATATGTCTACACTAGAACTGGAGGTGTAATTTCTAGCTCAGGCAGACATGCCTGCACTAGCTCTGACCACCTGGGTACATACTCAGGTGGCTAGCTTATTCCATTGCTCAGGCTGCTGCAGCTATACTTCTATTTTTAGCATGCTAGCTCAATCAGAGCTGGTGCAGATCTGTCTACCTGGAAATTACACCTCCAGCTCCAGTGTAGACATACCCATAGATGCTTATCTTGTAAAGCTGGGGCCTTGAACATTCTGCCCTCAGACATATACACACACCTTCCATTGACTTTGCACCAAGACACATGTGAATTAGAGAGCATAATGTGTCTCTTAGAGCAAAACCACCTTCTGATTAATGAACATAGCAATCAGTGTTAATTTTGCATGGGAAGGAGGAAACATAAAACACAGTCCTCCATTGTAGCGGGGTGGCCCCCCACTCCTGCCCTGAGGGGCTGGAAACAGCCCTGGGAGAGGGCTGAGAAGCTGGGCTGATTGGCAAAGCAGCCACAGCGGTGGCCAGTTAAGCAGGGCCCAGCTGGCCCTTATAATGGCCCAGGGGGGAGGGATAGCTCAGTAGTTTGAGCATTGGCCTGCTAAACCCAGGGTTGTGAGTTCAATCCTTGAGGGGGCCATTTAGGGATCTGGGGCAAAAATTGGGGATTGGTCCTGCTTTGAGCAGGGGGTTGGACTAGATGACCTCCTAAGGTCCCTTCCAACCCTGATATTCTATGCTTCTATAAGAGGGCAGTGGGCCTAGAGCAAAGGCGTTGCTCTCTGCTTTCAGAGAGGGAAGGGCCTGGCTGCAGGGACCTGAGCAGCTATCTAAAGTGGAGCAGGGCTGGGGAAAGGCCAGAGGAGATGGGGAGCTCTGGCCTGAGAAAACCCTCGGTTGCAGGCCTGGTAAGGCCAAAGAGGTACTAGGGTTGCAGGGGCAGCCCATGGGTAGGCATAGGCAGCAGGTCCAAACCTCCTTTGCCTGTGATGAGTGGCTTATACTGCAGTCTGCCCCAGGGCGCGGGGGCTAGCTGGTGACTGGCAGTAGCCTACGACTGAGGTGAGGTGGGGATAGTGGGTTGGGGGGTCCCCTGCGGAGGGGAGACCTGGATCTGGGGGGTACTGCCAGGGGGCAGCACCCCAGTTAAAGGGGCACCAGGGTCCTAGGAGGGACATGGGGCAAGAGAGCGGTCAGGCGGATCACTGGCCTGCAGAGGGCGCTCCAGAGGCTGGCGAGCTAATTCCATGGAGAAACCAGCAGGAGGTGCCGCAGGGGTGAGTCCAACCCTGTTACATCCATATTCAATTGAAAGTGTGCTGAAATGCCAAGTGAAATCTGATGGATCTGCCTATCAGTCAGAACAAAAGGAAATGCAAAGATTTAGAAGAATTCACATTTCAAACACACCCTCCGTATCAGGATGTCTGAAATAAATTGCTGCAATTTGAAAAGCTACATCTAATATGATATGCCAATGAAATATTGCAGTTGATCTCTGATTCTTGTCCCATCTTCATACAGGACCCATGGTCTGGAAAACACTTTCTAGTGGGATTTCCCTCTTGGGAATACACCCCTACAATTATTTATAAATTCCAAGGCCAAGAGTGACCACTGTAATCCTTTAGTCTGACCTTCGGTGTAACACAGGCCCTAGAACTTCCCCAAAATGATTCCTACAACAGATCTTTTAGAAAACATCCCATCTTGGTTTAAAAATTGCCAGTGATGGCGAATCCACCAAAACCCTTGGTAAATTGTCCTAATTATTAAATACTGTGATGCTTTCTCTGGGTGCCGAGAACCATAAGCCACTGTGTTACCCCTTTGGCTCAGAAAAAGAGAGCTTTGCTGGAGCTTAAACTATGAGTCAGCTCCCTGATAGCCAATCTGCCACACCAGCAAACTGCCAGTCTTAACCTTGCCTTGCAGGTAACATTCAGTGAACCCCAGTTCCTAACCCCCTAGGAAGAGTATTCCTCTGCAATAGTCAGCCCCATCACTAGACACTCACAGAAATGACCAAGTCTGCTGCCTCCAAAGAGAGAGTGCATACACCAGCCTGTTAATTTATCTGAGGACCCCTCACTTCTATGCACAGCACTGAGATGAAGTTATGGTAAAACCAAAAATAAGTTTATTAAAGAACAGTTAGGTAAATGATTGTAAGCCAGGATCATAGATTCCAGAAGCACTGGCCTCTTTGTTCCTTAGGTGATGGATAACTATAAAGTCTTTCTCCCTCTTAAAGTTCAGAAAAACCTTGAAAAGTATGCGTTTGAAACGTAATCCCAGGCAAAGTTTTTCTCCCCTGCTACTTGTTCCCCATGGTGCAGGTGCTATGTTCCTTGTTCATCCTCTTGTTAATTATTAGCTTTTTCTGTTGGTTTGATTACTTCTGATGCAAATGTACATTCATTGCCTCTGGTTTACAAAGTTTGACCCACGCAGACTGGCAAATCCACATTCCTTTGTCTAGGACAAACCTGTTTAGCTGATTGGGCTACAAATATTTTAGTACCTTATTTCCAGTGCACATAAACAACTCTTTGCACACTCACCATACATACATCACACAATAATGTTAATGACCCAAGAGACACTAGTTTACTTTTGATACCTTACAAGAGACTTTTTGGATAAATATTATGACAACCGTGTGTTAGGTGTACTGAGTTTGTTGGGCCTGATAATAGTTGTATTTACAGAACAATGAGCTCTTTTTCATTTGCAATTGAAGGGCTTTTAGGGACACAATTACCCTCACTGTTAAAAATTGATACTTTATTTTCAGTCCTGAATTTGTCTAGCTTCAACTTCCAGTGACTGGATCGTGTTATACCTTTCTCTGCTAGACTCAAGCATCCATGAGCAAATATTTGTTCCCTTTGTAGGTACTTATACACTATAATCAATCATTTCTTAACCATCTCTTTGTTAAGCTAAATAGATTGAGCTCTTTGAGTCTATCACTATAAGGCATGTTTTCTAATCCTTTAATCAATCTTGCAGCTCTTCTCTGAACCCTCTCCAAATTATCAACGTTGTTCTTGAATTGTGGGTAACAGAACCGTACACAATATTCCATCAGTAGTCACATCAATGCCAAATACAAAGGTAAAATAACCTATCTGCTCCTACTCAAGATTCCCCTGTTTCTGCATCCAAGGACCTGTGTGGCCAAAAGGGCTAATGTGTTGCACTGGGAGCTCATGTTCAGCCAGTTATTCACCACAATCCCCAAGTATTTTTCAGAATCACTGCTTCCTGTGATAGAGTCCCCCAATACTGTCCAAATGGCCTATGTTCTTTGTTCCTAGATGTATATATTTGCATGTAACCATATTAAAACACCCATTGTTTGCTTGCACCCAGTTTACCAAGCAATAGAGATCGCTGCATCACTGACCCGTCTTCTTCATTATTTACCACTCCTCCAATTTTTGTGTCATCTGCAAACTTTATCAGTGATGATTTTTATGTTTTCTTCCAGGTCATTGATAAAAATATTAAATAGTGTAGGGCCAAGAACTGATCCCTGTGGGATCTCATTAGAAACATGCCCATTCAGTAATGATTCTATGCTCACAATTTCATTTTGAGGCCTGTCAGTTAGCCAATTTGAATCCATTTAATATATCGCATTAATTGGATATCATTCTAGTTTTTTAATCAAAATGCAATATACCAAGCTGAAGCCCTTACAGAAATCTAAGTATATTACATTAATACTGTTACCTTTATCAGCCAAACTTTTAATCTCATCAAAAAAAGATATCGTTAGTTTGACAGGATTTATTTTCCATAAACCCATGTGGATTTGCATTAATTATATTACTCTCCTTTAATTCTTTATTAACTGAGTCCCATATCAGCCACTCCATTATCATGTCCAGGAGTGATGTCAGGCTGACAGTCCTATAATTATCTGGGTCATCCCATTTACTCTTTTTAATATTGATACAACCTTAGCTTTCTTTCAGTCTTCTGGAACTTCCTTAGTGCTCCAAGAATTACTGAAAATAAAATTAACGTTCCAGAAAGCTCCTCAACCAACTCTTTTAAAACTCTTAGATTCAGGTTATCTGGACCTAGTGATTTAAAAATTCTGACTTTAGTCGCTACTGTTTAACATCCTCCTAAATATCTGTGGACTGGAAAGAGTGCTTATCATATGCTATGACTAAATCATCTCCTCCCCACCCTCAATACAGAACAGAAATATATTAGAACACCCTGGCCTTTTCTCCATTATTATTGTTAATGCTACCATTTCCATCTAGTGAGTACTAGGTTTCTTTTTGTTCCTAATATATTTTGAAAACTCCTTATTGCCCTTAGCTCTGCTTGCCATAGATCGCTCCTTGTGGCCCTTTGCTTCACTTATCAATTTTCTATAATTCTTACCTTCTGATCAATATTCATTACTCTACACTTTCCCTTTCTTCCATTTGTGTGTATATATACATGTTATAGCTGCCTTCACTTCACCCCTACATCCAGTCAGTTTTTTTTAACCTATAAGGTCATCCTTTCTTTTTTTTTGAGAGAGAGAGAGAGAGACTTTTTGGACATCTAGTAAAGTGTTCTTAAACAATTCCTAATTACATAATTTTTTTTTTCTGATTCAATTCTTCCTGCCAGCAGATTTGGCTCATAGACATTTTCAACTTTGTGAAATTAAGTGCTTGTAAAGCACCAAGTATATATATTACTGGTCTGGACTTTATTCTGTTTGCACATTATAAATGTGATCAAGTCATGATAGTTTGTACCTAAACTACCATTAATTTTTAGTTCTGTGATCAATTCCTCTTTAATGGTCAAGATGTGGCTTAATACAGAATTCCTCCATGTTGGATGCAGCACTTTGTGAGTTTGGAAACTGGCCTCTATAATGTTTCGAAATCCTGAGAATATTTTATTCCGGCAGCATGAGATCTCCAGCATATGCCACTCAGATTGAAGTCCCCCATGATCATAAAGGTTTTTTGCCCTATACATTAACCTATCTCGACACTCTATTTCAATGGTATATAAAACAATGCAGCTGAAGGAACATTTATGTGGCACCAATGCTTGTTGGTATTAATCAAGGTATCCTGCAGTAGTCTGAAGTAGTACACCATACATCACCAAAGCACATGATGATGATTACTGATTATATTGCAATAATGCCTAAAGTCCCTAATCCGGCTAAGGACTCATTAAGCTAAGCTGAATACAGATGAACATACGCAAAATGGCAAAGCTACATATTTTTGTTGGTTTTTTAAAAATGAATAAAGATTTGGGGAAATCTTCCTGTGATCCCGCACTTCCTCTGTTAAGATGCCTCAATCAACATGCTCTGCCCTGGCTGACTCAGTGTGCTTTAATGCCCATTGTCTCATTATGTGTCTCTTCTAAGGTCTTTTCAATCCCTATTGAGCACCAACTGCCTGCTTCACCACATATATTTAAGATTTAGTTCCTCTAACAGTTCTGCTGCCACTGGGATGGGTCTGAACTTATACAGAGTCTCTGATGGTCTGCTCCCCCTGCCCTGCTGCTACACTGGCTGCCGTTGTCCCCATGTTTCTTCCTTTAAGGTGAGCAGAGCCCTTCTCCCCCTGGCAAGTAAGCTCATGTGCTCTTGTCCAGGTGATCTGGGATATATACTAGCAGTGGCAGCGGAGGCACGGCTTAGCCATGTTGAGAACGTAGTCGTACCCACCAGTTTCAGGCAGGGTTGTACTTGGTGTGGCTAAGCCGGGCTCCTGCTGCTGTGGCCACACTGCTGTTTATACTCATGCTAGCTTGACAGCCAGCAGAAGTATGTGTACATCAGCAAGGGAAAGCACACCCCTAATTCATGGGGCAGACATACCCTGCACCCTGCTCACTCTTGGGCTATCTTTGACTTGTCAGCTGCCTCCCAATTGGGCTTAAATGAAGGCACCTGGGCTTGAGACGGGGAAAGACAGGAAGGAGTAGCAGAAATTTGCCTACGGGAAAGAACTGAAGGAAACCTGGAGGAGAACAGTAACCATGAGCTGCTGGTGATGAGTTCTGAGGAAAACTGTTGAAGGACTGGCTAGAGGTAGGGAACCCTGCCAAACTGTGAGAAGGCTTGTGCTGGGGCTCCTAGGAGAGGGGAAGGCGAGTGTGGTCAGTGTAAGGTGGGCCCAGAAGCAAGGAATTGACTAGGGAGAGAGGTCCTCAGGAGCAGGATTATGACTCACAGGTAAGGAGGCCTGAGGAGTGAAACACCGCAGGGAGCCCTCTCAAGGGAGTCCTGACTTGAAGTTACAGGAGAAGACTCTCAGGAGAGAAATGGGTCTTGGAATGCTCAGGCAGAAGGCTTGTAGTGTGGGGCTAAAGGAACTGGGACAGGGTGGGTAATGACTCTCGGGTGGGTAATCTGGGAATGGTGACCTCTGAATGAGATTGTGGAGTGGCTGCACTGTAACCTTGTTTGACTTCGGGTTTTGAGATGAACTGTTTGTACTACCAGGGAATTGTGGCACTTTACATAAATAGAAAAGTTTGAATTTGCCACTGCAAGAGACAATATTCCTTTGCCTAGACCACATAAAGGGGAAACTGAAGCAGTCACATTTGTCTTGCAGCAGCTTGCCGCAGAAGGGCACTTCAGGCAGGGCTGTCCTATAATATGGGGACATTATAGTTAGATGGTGAGCCTTTGGTGATCACTCTTGGTTTGCATATTAATGCTGTGGAAGTGTGTTCTGATTTAATAGTCCCAGTAATTACTGAAAGAAGCTAGTGTGTAGTCAACATATGAGTGCAAAGTCCACTGGCTCTGTGTGCATTTGGAAAATCAGCCAAGCAGAATGGAATCCTTAATTATTTGTGAAGTGCTTGAAGGTGAATGATCTATGCAGATTATATTAATTCTCTAATACTTGCAATTATGCAAAGGGCCTTCCCACTGAGACTCTGAAGCACTCTCCAAACATTAATGATTTTAGCTTCACAACATCACTATGAGGTAATAAGAATTATTACCTGAATTTTACAGATAAGGCAACTGAGGGTAATTGGCTTTCCCAAAATCATACAGGAAATTGGTGGCAGAGCCAAGAATGCTGATTAACTTTCAGTCTTGTGCCTTCTCAGACGAACATAATTCCTTCCCTACAGTCAGAAAAAATATACAGTCACGTTGTTTTGTTTACTTTTAAATGTTAGGTATCTAGGGATATTCCTAAACCTGAATCAAAGCAACCCTCAGGGCTTGTCTTCCTGTACAGCACTACTACGCTGACGGGAGAGCATCTCCCATCAGCATAGTGAATCCAGCTCCCCAAGAGGCAGTAGCTATGTTGACGGAAGAAGCACTCTTGGTGACACAGTGCTGTCTACCAACCTAAATCTCCACGTATAACTACATTGCTCAGAGGTGTGTATTATTCTTTTGGTTGCCCGGTTGTAAGTGATGAATTTGTTTTAAAGTTTTTAAGGTAGAAGGATCAAACAGCCTCGGGTCAATTATTCCTGAGCTGGAGGATACCTAAGTTGTGGATGTGTAAATGTGTCCTTATGTGAGTGTGTCTAAGGGTATGTCTACACTACCTGCTGGATCGGCAGGTAGCGATTGACCCAGTACAAACATTGTACCTCTAATAAAGTTGTTGTCCGTATGCACTATAAATGGCTTACTATTAAACACATCTTAACTTGGGATCAGAAGGGGGAGAGCAGCAAAGGCTTCTGGCAGTCTGCAGGGCTATAAAGAAAAGGACTTGGAGATTACAGTGGACGAGAAGCTAGATATGAGTCAACAGTGTGCCCTTGTTGCCAAGAAGGCCAACGGCATATTGGGCTATATTAGTAGGAGCATTGCCAGCAGATCGAGGGAAGTGATTATTCCCCCCTATTAGGCACTGGTGAGGCCACACCTGGAGTATTGTCCAGTTTTGGTCCTCCTCACTACAGAAAGAATGTGGACAAACTGGCGAGAGTCCAATGGAGGACAATGAAAATGATTAGGGGGCTGGGGCACATGACTTACAAGGAGAGGCTGAGGGAACTGGGGTTATTTAGTCTGCAGAAGAGAAGAGTGAGGGGGGATTTGATAGCAGCCTTCAACTACCTGAAGGGGGGTTCCAAAGACGATGGAGCTAGGCTGTTCTCAGTGGTGGCAGATGACAGAACAAGAAGCAATGGTCTCAAGTTGCCATGTGGGAGGTCTAGGTTGGATATTAGGAAACACTATTTCACTAAGAGGGTGGTGAAGCACTGGAATGGGTTACCTAGGAAGGTGGTGGAATCTCTATCCTTAGAGGTTTTTAAGGCCTGGCTTGACAAAGCTGGTGTTGGTCCTGCTTTGAGCAAGGTATTGGACTAGATGACCTCCTGATGTCTCTTCCCTAATATTCTATGAAAGTCCCAGATGATTACAAACTCAGAGCAGATCAGGGAAAATGAGCTCCATGATACAGATCAGAGTTGCCAAAGTTCACGTCTGGGTCAGAGTGTATGAGAACCCCCATCTGAGTGCTGAATGGAAACCTGAGCAAACCATTCAAAGATGAGTATTTGTGTATATATTTTATTCTGTTATGTTTGTCTTCAGTAATCACCTTGTGGTTTTAAAATTACACCTCTGTCCAGGGCTCTTTGATCTCTAAAATTTCCACTCTACTAGCTGATTTTGTTATGATTTGTGTTTGGCTCTGAGGTCAGAATTCTGTGAAAGAAAATACAACTCATTTATTTCTGAAACAGTTTGAGGTTGTGGAAGTAATCTTTGTGGTTATCTGTCATGCTGACATGAAA
Organism: Chelydra serpentina; assembly: GCA_037349315.1. Lineage (NCBI taxonomy): Eukaryota > Metazoa > Chordata > Testudines > Chelydridae > Chelydra > Chelydra serpentina. The sequence continues at coordinate 41,288,565 of JBAIAC010000042.1, forward strand.
GAAGACAAGAAAGATGGGAGTGAGTGAGGAGGACAAAATGTACTTTTGTCTTTATATATGCTTTGTTCACTAGGGTATGTCCTACACAACAGCTAGGAGGTGTAGTTCCTGCTTGGGTGGATATACATGTACTAAGATGCTGAAAATAGCAGTGTGGCCATGGCGGCACAGGTGACAGCTTGAGTAGAAGCCTGTCTGAGGTCCTAGGTACATACTCAGCTGGCTAGCCTGAGTTGCCACAGCCACACTACTATTTTGAGCATGCTAGCTCAAGCAGAGCTATGACATACATGTATGTCTGCCCAAGCTAGAAATCACATACCTCAGCTTCTGTGTGGAAATAGCCTACGTCTTGTACTGGAGAAAGAGGAGACAGATTTTTAACACTGAAATAAGCTTTATTTCCATGACTGAATGGAAGCCTTACACTTTTTTTTCAAGGGGAGAGAAATTCAGCTGAGACATTCAACAATTACTGTCAACATTATGGAGAGGCAGTAGTCATTCCAGACATACAATAGGAGCTCTTTCCATTATTAGCCTGACTCTCAGCTGCCCCGTTTCCCATCACAGACAGACGCATTTGCAATAATTGTAGTAATTTTTTATTTTGACTCTTGCATATCTGTATTTGCAAATGTTCGCGAGCAGTATGGAGAATGAGGGAGTTATGAGTAGTATTTTTTAAAAAGATGATATATGCCCTTCAGGCTATATATTTGGTATAGAACCTTCCTGAATGCAAGGAGTTAAATCAAAGGAAGCTGTAAAGGAACCCACAGGAAATGAAACAATGGCAATGATAAAGGTCCAGAGGAAAAAATGGGGAGTTGAGGGGGAAGCTAACAACTGGGGAATAGCCCTGGTGGGGCTCCAGCCAGGCTAGAATAGTTTACTCTTCCACAGGCTGAGCCTAGGATCAAAGGAGATCCTAAACCTCCAAGATGCTAGAATAGCAAGGCTGGATAGAGTAGTCAGAGGATTCCCGGAGTGTGTCAGAGAAACTGACACTGACTGAAGGTGTGTCGACACTTGGAGCTGGGGGTGCGATTCCCAGCCTGAGGAGACATATTCACTCTAGCTCTCATCCAGGTAGCATGCTAAAAACAGTGTTGCTGCAGCACTATGAGAGGTAGGAAGCTCTAGCTGCCCCAAGTACACACCTAGTGTCTCTCATGGCCACACAGGTGGGGCAGGTAGCCCCTCCCACTGCTTGTACTGCCACAGGTACATTGTAGTTTGAGCATGCTAGCTCAATGGAAGGTAGTATAACTCTCAGATTGGGAATCATACGCCCAGCTTGAAGTGTAGACATACCTTGAGACCTAGTGACAGGTAGCCTGCTGCAGCAGGAACAGGTCCCTTCTACCTGCTAGAGATAGTTAGCTGGGCTGAAGGGAACTTACAAAAGTTGGAAAGGAAAGTTTAAGGTGTAAAAGTAGCATCTCTTGCCTCTCCAATCCTGGGCAAACTGTGTATCAGACCCATTCCCTCAACACAATTGAGATCTATCTGATTTTTTTTTTTTGATTTTTTTTGCTCATTAACACAAGGTACTTTGACATGTTGCCTTTTACCTCTGGAAAGGATTCTGGTAGTGATTATCAGGTTCTTCAATGAATCAGCAGTCTGGGGAGATCTGACCTCCCCACCTATTTCCCAGATGTCAAAAATTCCCACATTTGACTTCATTTAACCATGCTCACTCTTTCACCTACAGGTATATGAATTACTCTTGATATTTATCTCTAGCAAAATCCTAGAATATTAGTTGGCACCTTTAATTTTTAGTTAGGAAACCTTAGCTAAAAGGGTGTTAAACAAAATGACACGAGTAAAACAAAAACACAAAAAAAGCAAATGAAATCCATTATAACAGAAACAGAACAAAAGCTAATCTTAAAAGGGAAACTGAAATTTAACAAACACACACTGTACTAAAACAGGGGAAAGGCACTTCACATTCTGTTTGGTTTAACAAGAACACGACACTTTACTGGGTAATTTATTCAGCTGCTGAAAAGCCAAGGTTTGCTAATCAGTTATAAGGATTGATTTGAGAAACTGGAAAAGCCACTCGCATCATAGATGGATAAGCATTAGAACTCTTTCTTTCAACTGCATCAAACTATAATTGGAAAGTTGGTCCTGTGGTTATGTTGACTGGCTCCTACCTCCCAAGCTGAAAACAACATGTAGATAATTAGGGAAGTTCTGAGAGGTTTAAAACAGTGGTTCAAATAAGAATATCCTTCCATATGATCAGCGGGTGTAGTTCAGTCCCCTTTGTTCTCTGCCGGTGGCATTCAATAGTTTAGTCTCTTGAGGACTGTAATGCTTTGATCTAATTCTGTTTGTTGGCTAGGTATGGGGGTGGCTGGGTGATATTTAGTGGCCTGCGGTATTTAGGAGCTCAGATTAGATGATCTGATGGTCCCTTCTTAAACTCTATGACTTTGAATCAATTTGTAGTAGATGATTTTTATCTCCAGTTTCCATAATTCACACACAGCCCCTTGCAAGCCTATTTTACATGAATGAAGCACGTCTCAGCTTGAAAAATCCCAAAGGACTTTACATACGAACTATGGGGACTGATTCTACCTTTTAGGCAGTGACTTGTATTGGGTGAAGGTATGAGCTCTGGGAGGCATTGTCCCTCAAGGAGGCCCAGTGCCTGCTGCATCTCCAGACTGAGATCACTGCTGTATTGCTTAAGAAGTGTAGTGTGCCCTCTCTTCTACTGCGTGGTGAGGCCATGCCGCAAGAGCAGCCTTCCTGGTCAAGGGATCATAAGGACAGCAACTCTGTCCACCCCTTTGCACTATTGCCTTCCCCTTGTGCAGCTGAGCAGGGCCAGCCAGAGCCTGGCCCTATAGTGTAATTATGTGTGTTTGCACTTATATAGCTGAAATCACTTTCACAGATGAATTACAGCCACCTCTAAGGTGGAATATAACAGCTGTTTGCCACCAGTGACACCAACGTGATCCACTAGTTTTTGCACCAGGAAGTGAAGAAGAATGCTTGGATCTGCTAGTTGTTCAGCTTACTATGTAATCAGACATAGTGACCCATGATAGAATTTGGACAGGACACTCTTATGAAAATGCCAGAGGATCTGGGTTTTTTTTTTTAAAACTTCATATTTCTTGCCTTTCATTTTTCAAAAATAGCACTGTGCATATTAGTATTTGTCTACATCTAAAAGAAAGGAGTGGATTACCACAACCTAGGAGAGGCATTAATGGAGCCATTCTGTAACTTCCCTGTTGTCTCAGGGTAAACTGGCCCTGTATGGAGGGTGGGGGCCCAGGCATAGCCCATCTCCTCAAGTGAAGGGAATGAGTCATGTGCTGGGAGTAGATGACTCAGAATCAAGCCTGCTGGGAGTTATAAAGGGCAGATTGAGCCAAGTTTGTAGGAGGTAGCCTGCTGGGCAGAAGGTGGTGGCAAGGTTTCATAGCTTAGCAGAAGTTGGAACCTGTGGGGCGAGAAACCCCTGCTAAGGAATGGAAAGGCTTTTGGAGGGGGAATGGCTATAATAGGAAACTAAGGCAGTGGGGCCCAAAGCAGATTGTGTAAACCTTGTTATACCTCTTTTGCTGCTGAGTGCCATAGGAGCCTTCATGGTCAGGAATTCAGCTTTATATCTCATCTGAAAAATGGTATCTTCCCTTTCCCCTGCAGCAAAGTGCTCTTTCAACCCAGGGAGGGCCTGGGTTCAGTAATGACTCGAGGTAGTTAATCATGGAGCAGTGGTGATCGGAACAGTTAGAAGAACTTTCTACACATTTCTCTAAGGTTCTGGCTTGAGAAAAAGGGAGATAATAAAAGTAACTGGTATCATTGATTTGGGTGGGAGACATAGACACATTCCTTTCACTGCTGTTCTTCCCTGGCAAGTCTCTGTTAGCTGGAGTGGGGGCTGGGATTGAGAGAGCATCTAGGGGAGAAGGAAAGGGCTGCAGAGTAGGGAACAGCTGGGGATAGTAGCACAAGCAGTCATAGGTGTAGTTTCACTTCTATATTGTGAGGTAGCTCCAGTCAAGCCAATGGGGGTTGGGCAAATTCTGTACCTGCCTGAGGATTGCAGTTGGAGGGGTGGGCATTGCCCTGCAAGCAGGTTTTTGCTCCTTCTCTCCCTGTACAAGCCTTAGGAATCCATCCTTGCCTATGCTTTAATTGACTTGTTGGGGGCCACCCACAAGCTTTAGTAGGTTCAAGGTAGTCCCTCTCAGCCACAGGTAGGGGTCTTGATTTTTTGAGCCTAATCTCACTGGGCAAAGTAGGGACATTAGCTTTCTGGCAAGCCTATGCTTGTAGTGGTAGCAGGTGATCTTATTTTGGCTAATTGGTGATGAACAGGTATCCTAAAAATTAGGAGTAGACAGATTTCGTTAGGCCATGAAGAGAATCCTAGGGCTCTCAGCTGTTAGCCAATACATATGTTAGGTGTAGTACATATACATTAATAGGTATATGCACGGTATGAATGAATTATAAGTGTTTGTATTACGCTCTTCCCACAATTCTGTTCTCCCGTGTTGTATTCCACACCAGTTTGCAAAGCTGAGGTCAACTTTGGCATTAGGAATAGAAAGTCTATCAAAGCGGAGATACATCCCAGCCTGAGCTAGGACACTCCATTCATGTATCTCTATTCCCAACTGTTTTGTAATGTGGCATCCAAACAAATGAGGAAATGTATAGAACAAGGAGTTAAAGAACTGGTGAGCTGGAGCTTTGGTGAAGTATAAAGGACATTTTAACTATTAAATAGGTGTCTCTCTCTCTCATTTATTTTATTTTATGTATGTATTTATATTTTTATTTTTTATAATGAGAGCTGTCCCTGTAAAATAAGTGGTTGGGGGGATATCTGTGGGTATCTTCTGTGTAAGTGAACATGCTGTGAGATAAGAATTGTTTTCTGGAAGGAGGGTATGTATGTCTCCTTTTTATATTATACTGTTGTCTTTGGATGATAAATCTTAGCTAAGTTGGTCTCTTGAACATTTTAACTACCCGTGGGGTTAGTTATTAAATTAACTGGCTATATTAATCAACACACCTTTTACGCTTAGTGGATGAGTGTAACCATTAGCATCCTAATGTCTGCAAGGGAAGAGTTGTGGCCAATGATCCTTCCAAGGCTCCCAGGAAGGGGTGTGGTGGGGAGCCCTAGTGAGCCTATGAAGTCAAGGAAAGGAAAGAAATTCAAGTATCCTTATTAAACTTACAAGAAAGAAACCCAAACATTTGAAAGTACAAACATTTGCAGTTAAGGTGTCTAAACCAGACTGCTTTAAACCTGCCCCAATACTGATGCCTTGAGAAAATCAGACTGTCTTAGCTAACTGTAACACCTCAACTCCAACTCAGCACCTGGCCCTGAGAATCCATGTGACAGCCAGGTATCCAAGCATCATTACTCACTACAACACTCTTGTAATGATGTTCACCCTTAAGTTACTCAGAGCTGCTACTCAACTTAAGAATTTTCTCTGGGAATGTTTTTTAAAAAACTGTTCCTCAGAATCTGGCAGTCAACCATAACATAAATCTCTTCTCAGGTGAAAGCTGGCAGAATACATAGAATTGACACAATGCCCTGAAAATAACAAACTAGGGGAATGTGGGATACTTCAGACTCAGAGGGTTAACTGAAGGAAAATAAAATCGCAATAGTCTACTCAGAACCCATACATATTCCCCATGTAGCTGGATGTTTCTGCTAGTATTGGCAGTGAAATGGTTAATAGTGACAGGACTAGCCTCTTTAGGGAGATGGGTTACCACACAATAAGACAGATGAGTGTAGTTCAAACTGTTCACTGCTGTTGTTTCAGACTGCACTCAGACAAGCACTGGACCACTTCATCTTTTAAAGGTTATCTGAGAAAATATTTGCTAATATACAATTCTAGGTCTTCTGTATACTGTGTGGTTGTTGTGTGAAGCTCTTCATGCTTAAGCACAACAGACAACATGACTGCAGAGTGGATTTAAAAGTTTGCAATCTACAAATCTATTTGAAGTGGTGAATTACCTACATATCCTTGAGTTCTGATTTACTCCTACCAGATAATGGTGCAAACTAGAGAAGAATACAGCCGGGTGCACAAGCCACCTAAAGCACATATTGTAGGACACACTGTTTACCTTTGCTTGCTCATTGGAGATCATGAACACATGTCAGTAAGGGCTGCGTTAAATGAAGTGACAGGTTGCATATATAATGTGATTATTTTAACTAGCCTGCCACAGCTAGAAAATTCTGATTGAGCTTCAGCAGGAAACACAAGAAAACAAAACTGCCTACAGTGTTCTAAATGAAGCACGAAATTGCCAGTCAAAGGGGATATTACAAAATATGCTGGAAGATAACAGAAAGCTGAGTATATCTACAGAGATAAAAACAAAATAGGCAAGGCCCAGATAAGCACAAGACAAGCTTTTCACCAAGTATTAATTTGGCTAATTTTCTAATCCACTTGGCAGAGGTGGTCACAAAAAATGAAATTTAGAATTGGCAGAAGAGCAGGGAGTGTAAGAAATGGGTAGAGAAGTGCTGGAGCAGCCACCTACAGCAAAAAGAGCTAGCACTACCCAAGGGAGTATCAGAAAACTATATATAGCCACACTATTGAGGATGCAGAATATTTAAACATGTATCATAAGTATGCCTTTCACCCTTAAGACCTTTATAAGGCTAAGATATTTTTCAAAAGTGACTTGTGAATTTTGGGTGCTCAACAGGACAACCCAAGGGGCCTGATTTGCAGAGGGTGGGGGCTCAGCAGTTTCTGAAAGTCAGGGCCCTTTGAGCTGTCTCATGTTGGTCACCTATAACTGAGGCACCCACAATGACTAGTCACTTCATTTTTTGCATGCCTGCGTCCACTTTAACTGGATTCCTTGCAGCACTTTTCAGGGTTTGTTCAGCAGTCCCCAAGTTTTCAAGCTACTGCTCAGGCTCTTTCCTCCCACTTGGCCTCACCTAAATTCAGGACTATTTGAACACAATTACAAGCTGTTTCCTCAGATGAGTATTCAGAATTCATCCAATACTTTACACTTGACCTTAAAAGGAAAGAGGTCTGTTCCTATTCACAGCATGTTTTTTTCTTGAATTTATCATGCTTGTGCTTTTAAACTGGCGCAAAGAAAGCTTAATCTAATTAAAACTTGCCAAATTAAGGCAGGACAAGACTGTTGATGTTCCCTCTTTCAGAGACAATAATTCAAGCCAATTTTTTACTAATTCTTAACAGTCAATGTCTGGAAAAGTTCAAAGCTGTTTCTGTGGTTACAATTTAGCTTGAAAACTGATAAATACCAAAAAAAATCCACAAAATTAATTTTCATCCTGTTATGTCACTTACCTGGTCACCTGCGCTGAAGGAAGGGAGTGACTTTTTTCAGTTAATTGGTGGAATTCACCCTGCAGAGTGAGGTTTTTGTATAGATCAACCAAAGCACTTCAGAGAATAGATAGGTTTTCTGCTATAGGGAGTGAGTCCCATGAATGTTTCAGTACCTGTTGCACAGTTCAGATTAGATTCCAAATCATGGACCCACAAAACTCTTAATGAAATAAGTCCTGGGACTGGAGGAGAGAGGGAGATTTGCTCATTTTTACAGATCTATTTCTTTAACACCTTAACTTGTCCAAGCACAGATGGCAATAAACCATCTCAGAAGAGAAGAATGTCACTGACTAAGTGGAGGACAATAAAGGTTAAACTACAGTAAGTCTATTTATAATTATGAGCCAAAGGAGGGAAGGTTATCACCAAAGCAGGAAAATAATGTGTGATCGATACATCATATCTGATCATTAAAAGTAGAAATGTGCTAGCCTTTTGACGCAGGCCGTCTGGTACCAAATCAAAAGAAGTTTGGACATCACTGACATGCTAGTAAGACAGGCTTTGTCCCTCAAACTATTTGGAAGCTTTATATGTAATAAAGTAAGGAGTTCTACTAGTTGTCAGGGCTTAACTTCTCCTCTCTTACAGCACGTTCTTGATATTATGCTACATGAAAGTAGCTTGGCTGAGTTACCCTTGAGACCAGGATCCACATAAACAGCAGCCCTCATGTTTCCGGTGCAGGTTGTTTTTCTTGTGCTCTCCACTCTGCTTCTTGTAATCCACTAATTAGTCTCAGAGGAAAATAGCATGCAGCAGAGTAAGAGGTGGGTGATCTAAGGGCAAAAAGAGCTAAGTCATCAATTTAACAGTATAACATTGCCTTTATAAAGAAAAAACATATCCAATTAGAGATATACAGCAGACAAAAAAAGAGACAAATAATGAAAATCTAAGACTGGCATATGACAGCCATTATGAAAAATGTAGAGTAGAAATGACAGGCATTTTAACTGTATGAATATAATTGGTATCACAGAGATGGGTTTCTGATGGAAGCAATGAGTAAATCTCCCACAGGAGTCAGGAGACTTTATGGAAGCCATCGTATTCATTAAATTATTGAAAGGTTAGGCAAACCAAAAACTTGGCTTTATTAGCAGAAGGATAGACTACAAGACAAGAGGTAACATTTCATTACACATGGTAACTGTTAGAACCCAACTGGAATTCTGTGTATAGCAGTAATTGTCATACAAGAGGTTCAAGACATTTAGAACCTTGTAGATGATGTTAAAAAAGTTTACCAGATATCACAAATTTCTGAGCAGCCAGAGTCAGATCATATTGTGCCTGGTGCTGTGTAAAAACAGAACAAGAAACAGCTCCAGTCTCAAAGAGCTTAAACTAAATTATAAGGAAAAGTTGTTAGTCTTGTTTCAGTGGAAATAGATTTGAGGAGACCTAATAAGTTTTCAAATTTGTTAAAGTAGGTAATAAAGTTGATATTTTTCACAGAATAAAAACCAGGGGATGTCGTTGACGTGTTTGGCACTAGGAGTACATAGGAAACTCAGGCAGAACTACATCATGCAGAGGGTGAAACCCTGTGGAATCCCTTACTAGGAAAAAGAAAAGGAATACTTGTGGCACCTTAGAGACTAACACATTTATTTCAGCATAAGCTTTCATGTGCAACAGCTCACTTCATCAGATGCATGGAATGGATCACATAGTAAGCAAATATTTATACATACAGAGAAACATGAATAGGCATCCTAAACCAAAAATACAAATTGTTTCAATATAATTTGGTTCAAGGAACAGATGTTTTCTTTCTAGAGAAACAGAAGATTGTGAGAAGTCTTGTAGGGGAATGGGAAGAGCATGTGATTGGAAAAAAACCCAAAACAAAGTAAACTCTGCATGTAAAATGCCTTCTGTTCTTTCTGTACTGTGTGTTGTATAATGAAACTATCCTTGTAGTGTTAATTCATTTTCATGTTTTCTGTTTTTCTTTGTAATATTATAGAATTAACAAGCGGCACTGGCAGGCGCTTACAAAAATAAAAATTTCCCCCCCCAATTGTCACCATTAGACACTTTTTCTTATTCTTATGATTTTTTTGACTTTTTAAATCAATCACTACTGAAGTCTTTCATTTACCAGAAACCTGTTTAAAAAAGTACAGTTTTTGTATATACAAATGTTAAAAGATTTAAGAAGTAATTTTGATTAAAATGTTGGTAAAATATTACCATAAATTTTTAAAAATGGGAAATGGGTCTATTTTAAACCCTGTGAAAGGGACCCAACCTTGAAATTTCTAATTTTTTCATGAAATTGTTTTCCTGTTCTTTGACTAACTCCATTAAAATGGAAATAAGGGGAGGAAACGGAAAGACATAAAACCAGAGATAATTATATGTAATCTATCCAAGGGTTTCATCTAAATCCATTGTACATGAATACAAAACTGTATTTTAGCTTTAGCTATACTGCTATAGATAAATTGTTAGCTAGCAAATTCTTTAATACTATTGGATGCATGGTGGACTCCTTTCAGTTGTAGATTCACCAGGAATTAGTTTGATACTCTCCTCTTTACTCCTAGGTTTCTGTCATAATATGGATGAACACTTGTATATAGAAAACTACTGACTTAAATTTTCAAAAGTAACTAACTAGTAATTTTGAGTGCCTGAATTTTTGGGTGCCCAATTTGAGACCACGTGCAGGGGTCTTATTTTCAAAAAGTGCTGAGCACCCACCCTCTGTGAATTGAACCCCATTTAAAGTGTCCCAGCTTGGGTCCACAGAAATGAAGGCACCCAAAATCACTATACATATTTGAAAATTTGGGCCATGAACTATTACGAGCTGTTAGAAAATATTCCAAAATATCAAGCATTGCTAATGGTTATAATAGATCATACCACTTTAAGTGGAGTATGTATGTATGTATGTATGTAGCGCCAGATCCTTAGCTGCTTTAAATTGGTGTCATGCCAATGAAGTCAATTGTGCTACACAGATTTACACCAGCTGGCAATCTAGCCAAACTTTTATTTCATGAGAGCAAGTTTTATAGCAACGGGCAAGGATTTTGCTCTTCAGCAAGATTTGTTATCATGCAGGTAAATATCACTATGTAAATGAACCTTCCATGGTAGTGACCATATCTGGCATAATTACTTGCAATCATAAACCTGAGAGATGCCCTTCACGTTGAGCAGCTGCAATTTTGGACCTATAAGTAGTTGTCTGCAATGAACTGGGAATACAAATAGTTGCAACCAGAGATCCAACTACACTATATATTTGTAGTAAATATACATCTGTAAATCAAATAGCTACAGATCTGACTACTAATATTTGTCACCAAATCATTGCAGGCATCTTTTTTGGGGGTGGGAGGGGAGGATATAAAACTGCACCTAGCAAAGCAGGTGCCACAGGGCACAGTGGCTCAATCAGTATGTTTACAAATTGCTAGCTATGCTCCGACTGAAAAGGGTTTTATGAGTCAACTTTTAAATGGTTCTCAATTTGCTAGAGAATGAGCAGGCTGACCCAGAGGCGGATTGAGTAGGCGGGCTTCTTTATTGTGGTTCTTGTTCCCCTTGACCCAATTGTTGAGTAAGCACTGAGTTAATTACCTCACTTTTTTATTTAAGTTAGTATGTAAATACCCACACTTACTACAACACCCCCCCAAACCCTTGTTTGATAATATGAACACCCATATAATGAATATTAATAGCTATACACTGAATATAATTATACCCGCCACTGTTTACAGCATTAAGCATATTATACAGACATTTTTACCTTGAAGATACATTTCTTTGCCGTAATTGTAGTCACATGTTTCCTTAATCAGCAGTTCACAGGGAAGGGTGGGAAGATGCCATGACTCCGAACTCGTTTATGTAGCTGGGAAAGGAAGGGTGGGGGAGATAACACTTCTTTACACAAATGTATCCTTTAAACAACTACATTTCTTATGCAGCTGCAACGCTTATCAATTCTTGTCATAAATATAAAGGGAAGGGGGAGAGGGTCTGATGCAGGTAAAATCCTCTTACCAGTAAAGGGTTAAGAAATGCAGGTAACCAGACCGACACCTGACCTGGCCGGCATCTGACCAATAAGGGGACAAGATACTTTCAAATCTTGGAAGGGGGAGAGCTTTGTGTGTGGGTCTTTGTCAGACTCAGAGTGATCTTGGAGTCAGAAGGAACCAGTCATCTTTTCATCAAATCCTCACTTTTCTAAAGTAAGTTTAGTCAGCATAGCAAGTAGATTTCTGTTTATTTTGCTTGGTGTGTGTTCCCTGTGTTAGAGGGAGGGGTTATTCCTGTTTTTTCTGTAACTTTAAGGTTTTGTCCAGAGGGGGAATCCCTCTGAGTTTGGAAATTGAGTACCCTGTAAGATAGTTACCATCCTGATTTTACAGAGATGATTTTACCTTCTTTATTTTAATAAAATCCTTCTTTTAAGAAGTTGACTGTTTTCTATGGTGTTAAAACCCCGGGGGTGGGTTTTTCGTAGATCACTGTGTAACCAATTGGTTAGGAGATTATTCTCAAGCTTCCCAGGAAAGGGGGGTACGGGCTTGAGAGGGTATTTTGGGGGGGGGGGAGGGGCGGGAGAGGAAGCTTCAAGTGGTTTCCTTTCCTGGATTCCTGTTTAAAACACTTGATGGTGGCAGTGAGAGAAGCATTTCTCAGGGTGCAGGGAATTTTGTACCTTGGGGGTTTTAACCTAAGCTGGTAGTTAAGCTTAGGAGCTCTTCATGCGGGTCCCTACATCTTTACCCTAGAGTTTAGAGTGGGGAGGGAACCCTGACAATTCTTAACAAGCAGAAGGGAAGGGAGAGGGATAGCACTTTATCTATTAAGTGAAGAGACAGTGCCTGCCCCTGCCTTCCTCCCTAATACCATGCTAGCGGTTACCCAGGTCTTTACTTAAACCCTTACATACCCCAACACAATTCAGGTTCAGATTGGAGAAGCATCCATAAGTTTGTATCCTATTCAGAACTTCCCCAAATGATCAGAAATGTTGGGAAGCATCACACTGAGGACCCCAGGAGTTCTCAGGCTTGTCAGGCAGATTGAGATCACCCCCTCTTAGCATGAGCAAGTCTTGGCTTAGCCTGCTGTGGATCAGCTCCCTGAAGCCACTGGCTGCACAAGCACTGCCTTCCAGGCCTCCACAGGCCTCACTCTGTCTGTATAGGTTAGCGACAGGCACACACCAATCCCTGAATCCTCCAAGTGCCCCTCTGGAATGCTCAGTCCCTGTTCCACTGCCCCCTCACAGAGCGCTGATTCGCTACTCCCAAAGGAGTAGTACACACTAGTTTTCAAGATGCAACCCAGGATCATGGCTCTACTTTACACTTATAAGTGAAAACAAGAATACGTTTATTATCAAAGAACAGAGATTCAAGTGATAGAAAGTAAGAATATTGGAAATAAATGTTTACATATAATACAAAATCACAATGTGTTCTCTAGACCCTAAACGTAAGTCACGAGGCATTCCCCTATCTCCTACAAGATAGCTTATCTCAAATTCTTTTCCAAGTGTTTTTAAGCAGGTTGGCCAACCCCCCTTCTTGTAACATCAAGCTGACTGGCAGTTCATCCTCGCTGACTGAGGGAATAACTGTGGATTCATCTTCACACCAAATATAGTTTCAAAAATTCATTGTTTTATACCTAAATAGAATAACCTATGCTGTTTTTCTCTTTTCCTCCAGCCCCCGCAATCTATTGATTAGCAGTTTGCTTAGTCTATAAATGGGTGTCCATTGTGAACCATGCAATACTCAGTTTGCACATGATCAGCCACAATGAGATAAGCATCTGTGCTCCCCTGTCTGACAGAGGTATGTGGAAAACCTTCCAGCAACTTGCCTTAACTCTCAGGCCTACAGAACATAGAATCATAGAATCTCAGGGTTGGAAGGGACCTCAGGAGGTCATCTAGTCCAACCCCCTGCTCAAAGCAGGACCAACCCCAACTAGATCATCCCAGCCAGGGCTTTGTCAAGCCTAACATAATTGTTAATATACATATATCATAACTCAACATATTTTCTGTACATATAACTCATGATGATTATGATGACCACTGTAACACAAGCTTTCATTAGACCTTACATGACATTTTTTGGCTAATTAGTAGGTAGATACCATACTCAGGGGATCTCTGTAATCCTTACGTACTCTGTGCCATCTGCCAGTTAGTATCAAGTGGTCCTTGGGTCACATTCATGACTTAGCATTCCCTCTTGATAACTTTCCCCCAACAGGCCATGACTCACCCAGCTCCCTACTTAGGCCAAGAGGGAAGAGCATGAAGTGATGTCATAAATGGGGGCTTTGTTAAACTCTGCTAAAGTCTGAGAAAATGCTCAGAGGCCATCTCTCAAATCACTTATACCTTTATTTTATTTTTTCTCCCCTTCCCTGAACCATATAGGGGCATAAGTCCTCACTAAGTACTATGTTAATGTCCTTCAAAAAACTTCAAATGTGTTTTTCTATAGACACAGCTGCAAAATTGGGGCTAGAATAGTTTCCAGTGGAAAAGATTTTTCCGCTCTCCCATATGTCAAAAATCATTGAAGGGATTTTGCTCATACTTCCCCATTTAAAAAAAAAAAATCACCTTGAGACAGACTACAGCCCTAGAGATGGATGTTTCACCAAGTTATGATCATGTGAAAACATGGGATGTCATGGGAACTGTTTTGAAATATTAACTATAGAGGGTGAAAACAACACTTGACCTGTTAGGTTTGCTCCAATGATTGTTTCATCATCCTAATTAGACACCACTCCCAGGACAAGCAGAGAAAAAATACAGAAAAGATAAAAGGAATGCAGTAAGAAGACAGTAAGTATAATATCTCAGTTGTGGTTAGTTTACTGAACAGGATGCAGCAGCAGTATCATTCATCCTTTCTATTTCTTTACCAACCCTGATGTCAAGGAACCAGTGGGGTAGGACTAACAGAAGCTGAGTGTGGATATTAACTTTCTCTTTTGTAAGTCTCTCTGTATCATTTGTGTTTAGTAGTTTACTGCTGTGTAACACCAAGATATAAAAGAAACAAGGACATGTTGAAATAAAAAGTAGATAAAATAAAATGGTTCATGAAAATGAAGAACTGGCTCAAAGTTAGTTCACTGTTTGAACTTAAATGGAAATGTATCAGCATCCCTTTCTCCTTCTCACTGATACGCCTCCCATTTGACTTCGAAAAGGGCCACAGTGCCTTCTCTACAAGCCTCACAATCACTTTATCTTCACCACCACACTCCAATATGCTTCTGACACTTTTCCCTCCACAATCTCAATATCTTCCCTACCCACTCCAACATTCACCCTTCCTTTCCTCTCTCTGACTTAACAGGACCTGGCTTATTCCTTACCGATAACATGCCAGGAAGTTTGTGAGTAACCTCTTCTGTCTTTGATAACTCTCCACAGGAACAGGTAGTTCTGCTGTCTCTCTTATAGGCGTCTACTAAATTCACATCTCATGTGCTCTGGTTCCTGGATTATGTTGAATTTAATGGTGGTCATTTAGGAACAAAGAATGCAGGCCATACCTACAGAATGGGGGACTATATCCTTGAAATCAGTGACTCTGAAAAGGATTTAGGTGTCATCATAAAGGACAAACAACTGAACATGAGCTTCCAGTGCAATTTGTGGCAAAAAGGGCTAATGCAATCCTTGGATGTACAAATTGGGTAGTAATGAGTAAGAGTAGGAAGGTGATTTTACCTCTGTATAAGGCATTGGTGAGACCAAAATTGGAATATTGCATACAGTTCTAGTGTCCACATTGTAAAAAAGGTTGACAAATTGGAGAGGGTGCAGAAAGGAGCCATAAAAATTGTTCATGGTCTGGAAAAAATGCCTTTCAACAAGATACTTAAGGAGCTCAATTTTGTTTAGCTTATCAAACAGAAGCTGAAGAGGTGACTTCATTACATCGTAGAAGTACCTTCATGTGGAGAAAAAATAAGGCACTAAAGCTTGTGTGTACACACGTGTACGTACACACACACACACACACACACACACACACAATCTGTATATATCTTTGTAATTACACAAATAAATATTGACTTCCCCACATAACCCTCAAGCTAGCCACTGGCTTTTTTTTGTTTGTTTGTTTGTTTTTTCTTGTTTGTGTCATGGCAGAAGTGGGTCTACAGAAGTAATTTTATTATGAGTTTTGAAGTGACTCTGGAATCTCAGCTCTGGGTTACGGGAAATGGAATACTGGCAGTAAAAAGAGGAAACACATCATTCCCTAGAAATGAGCTTGTACTATTATTCTGAGAAAGCAAATCACCAAAGGTTGCTAGACTTCAGGAGGAAATTAATTCATCAAAATACAGTATAGCACTGAAATAAATTAAAAGCTAATTTATATCTCTGACAGATCTGGCAATCATTACATTTCCCCATTTGTTAGAGTTCTTTTTTTCATGAAACAAGCCCAGGGCCTCAGCTCATCAAGACATTCCTGTTATTTGCTATTATCTGTGTGGGTAGAATATATTATAATAGCTTTAACAATTGCCTCTTTAGTACATTCACATCACATGTAATGGGGTTACGAATTTAAGAGGTTTTTCCTGTAAATGCACCTGGAGAAACTGTTGTAGAGTCTAATTTTCAGCATGTTTTTTTTCCAGTGTTTATCATGTGTTTAAATGAACTTTATTATGTATATCATAGGCCAGATTCTTAACTGATGAAAATTGCCATAGCTCCTTTACTCCAGATTCTGTGTGTGTGTGTGTATGTGTGTGTGTATGTATTTGTAATGCTAAATATGTACAATAGGACAAAGGTTTTATTTCATCTGGATTCTGAAAAATCCCCAACAGCATTATTCACTGCTACAAGTGTATGTATAAATTTAAGTAATTTACTAGCATTGGCCTACAAGGGAAACCATTTATTCTGAAGCAAAGGTTCTCAAATGTCCATGGGGATATTCATAAATAAGTAAGGATAATGCCCTACCCAACCTGTTCATAATCTTCAACCAAAATTTATAACCAAGCCACTTCTGAAATTCTAAAACACAGTGAATGAAGATCTTCTGTGATTTCCAGCACTATTTTGAAGCATCTAGAGGTCCAATCTTTGACTGCTTATCGAAACTCAACTTTTGAGATTCAACCATTACTGATCTCCACATGATTTTCAGCCATACACTGTCGTATGTAGCTGCATGGAGGAGTAGGTAACTGGGCCTGGAACTGGGGGGGTGTCAATCAAAAGGATCAAAATGGCTGATGCTGTGCTAGAGTATCCGAGCAATCCAAATTAATGGAATATTGGACTGAAATAAGAGCAGTTACATATCTTTACTTAATGCATAAAATTACATATCTTTGAGTAGGGCATTAAGTAAAAACTAGTCGGGGTTAATGGGACTTCAGTGCTTCATAAATAGTCTTTCCACTGCATCTGGGCTGAACTCCAAATCTGAATGACAGGTTACACCAAAAATTGGGCTATTCTTCAGAAGCCCACTAGTTTTAAATATGAGACTTCTTTTTAGTAATGGCTGAATCTTGAGTTTAGCAACTGATTGTTTTATATGTATGTACACCTAGAGAAGAACTGATACTTATATAGACCACTTTAGGATTGCTGGGTACCAGTTTTTCTTCCTGCTTTCTCTGGGCTTAAATAATAATGCTTCTGTCCTATTTCTACAATGACTAATTGGCCCACCCACTCTCTTGCAGGAAAACTCAGCAGGACTAGATATTTTCACAAATGTCCCTTTGTTTCCTTTCTACAAAGAAAGGAAGAAAGAAAAACTCTACAATTACTTTGTGCTGATTACAAAGATTTTTTCAATGTCTCTCTAATCTAAAGCACTTTATTACGTGTGAAAACTGTTAATAGTGACTCCCTGATGCTAACAGCAGTTTAAGCATTGGATCAGAATATTAAACAGTGGTATCTCTTTGTACAGTATGCAACTCATCTGTACTCAGCAGTTCCATAAAGCTTGTAATAACTATGGTAGTTGTCACCAGCCTTCTCCTACACATGGAATCTGAAACCATAAGCGCATTCAGAGGTGTCAAGCAGTTAGCATTTGTAACTCTTTATGGAAAGAAGGGGAACAAAATAGACTTACAAAACCATTTATTGGGGAAGTCTAAAGGCAGGTGTAAAGCTCCCTTTCCTTGCCCATGACTTCTGTTTGGGAGTAATTCTGACACTGGAAGGTGCTCAGTTTGAGAAGAGCTTTTTAGAATACAGAGGTGCTCCAGTAGAAGTGTTAAGTGCACCCTTTTTGTGTTCCTTCAGCCAAGTGGCATTGACAGACAACCCCCAACTGCTCTCCTTGTAGGACATACGAACACCATGCTAGTGACAACATCTGCATTACCTTTACTACCACTCCTTTTTTCCCCCCCCTTCACTTACTCTTGAAGTATTCTATCTTGAGAGGAAGGATGGTGTTGTGTCTAAGGCACTGATTAGGGCTCAGGTGACCTGGGTTAAAGTTCTGTTCTGCTACAGACTTCTTGTGTGACCTTGGGTACATCTCATATTTGTGCTTCTGTTGCCCGTCTATAAAATGAGAATATTACTACTCCTTTTGACTTCTAATTTATTCAGATTGTAAGCTCGTCAGGGGAGGGACTCTTTCTTGATGTATGAACAGTGCAAAGCACCATCAGGCCCTGATCTCAATAAGACCTGTAGGTGTTTACTGTAATAAATAACAATAACCTGAGTTGGTTGAAGGACCAGGGTTAGGCCCAATGAAGGATGCTGACTCTCAGACGTCTAATTATGACAGCTTGGAAAACAAGTATTACAGTGCAAATGTGTTATCTTTATGGCATCCAGACAGTCTGATCTTCATTAGGTATGAGACTAAAAATTCCCACACTAGTAAAATCAGAGCTCATTCTGGAGGTCAAATTTACACAACAGTAAAAGACCAGAACAAAAGTTCATTAAGGGCAAAAATATGATCCGCTATGTCACACCCGGATTTAACATTGATGTCAAAGAGTAATGTATATTTCTCAAACATGTAATTGGTGAGGTGTGATATAACAGTATACTTCAATGGTGTGAAACCGTGGGCCTAGTCCTGTGGCCTCCCCCATCTGTCTGTTTTGCACTGGTCAGCAAAGACACCGTGTCTTAAGTTAGCAGCTAGAAGTTTCTCATGAATGGGGGAATCCCAGGGTAGTGTAGAAATGTCAGGGGTGTGCTAGGGGCATGGATGGAATTGCATTGTACTCCTGAGCCAGCAGAGCTGCCTTCAGGTCACTCTGAGTTACATTTAGGCCAAGGCAGATCCCAGTTGGCTCCAGGATCAAAGAGGGGAGTAAAAGTAGCTTAACCACCTTTCATCTTTGCCACGAAGCTCAGGCCCTGACAATTTGGCCCTATAAAACTGTATGGGTTGGGCAGAAATTTACAGCTAGGCCTATGAAATCTGGCCAAGATATTTCCTTTTTGAAACACTGTACAAATATATTTAGTTTGATGCCATGCAGTGTTTGTAATGAGCACCTGGGCCAACATGGTACTATTTCAGATATAGGTGTATTACTGCATAGGCTCACACAGGGGTTTTTACATATAGATGGGATCTATTTGCTACTATGCATTGCTGAATAGCTGCAATGATCCCATAGGGTGTTACTTGTTTATCACTTTTATAGAAGCTCTGAAATGAGCCTGACTGCCAAGACTGGGAGTCTGTTAGAGACCTGTTGCCAGGAGAGCTGACCGAAGAGTCACTTGAACACCATCTGCATTTAACAGCAGAGTAGAATACAGTTGTAAGTGCTTTCTAGTCTCTTGTAGACTCAAAATGGAAACAGGAAGGCTGCTGTGAAGAACTAAAGAGTTAACCTTTTCTATAAGGTACAACTGAGTGTCACAAGCAATAGTAATGGAAAACAAATGCCTGTAAATCACTTTGTTGTTGTTTTTTATTAGGTTCATAGGAGGGGTTAATTGCTTTTCTAAGAGAGCTAAGCACACAAATCATAATGAATAATATATTCATCAGATTGTCTCCCTTTTGCTGCTCATGAAATAGGTGCAAGCGGATTGTGAAATTCTCAGATGCATTTGTTATTCTAAATTATTCACAAGTTTCTTTTTTTACCCCACTGTAGATAAAGCACTATAGCAACCTGCATGGGATTTGGAGAGAGGAGCACAGGTTGTAGGAGGGAAGAGTTTGGAAAAGGTGCCGGCAAGTCAATCTGTGTACACCTGGCTGGAATGATAGTTGGAGTTCCAACACTTCTGTAAATAGTTCTAATAAACAGCCAGTTTAGTTTTAGAAATATGGATTTCTCTCCTGTTATTACATAGCACACTGTACATGAAACAGGCAAAAGACTCTATGCACTGTTGAAGTCCCACTGAAGTGAAGCTTAGCTCTCTGCATTCTCCATGAACAGCTCATGAAGTCTTCCCTGCAAATATTCAAACTTGGAAATTCATGTTGTATTGGTTAATCACAGAAAGCACATGATTTTGTTTCTGCTCTCTGATTGGATGACACATAAACAACAACCAGAATGTAAATTATAAAATGTACAATCACATCCACATATTAGAACCAACTTTTGACAAATAGTCAGCATTCAAAAGCACACACCTCAATCAAAATGGCAAATATCTTGACCATAATTTGATTGCTTCTCCTAATCTATCATCATCATCACTTCAGTCATCTTCTGACTGTTACAAATTCAAATGAGACTTTAAAGGGATGCAGAACTTCATTTAAGAATTGAAGGCATTTAAAGAAAATCTCATTGGTAAAGTTTTTTGAGGTGGTTTTGTTGATTTCATGGTAGTAATGGGGGATTTAACTACCCACACATCTGTTGGGACAGTAATATAGCAAAACACATTCCAGTAATTTACTGGAGATTTTGTATCAGGAATTTTTTTTGTTCCAGAAAGTGGAGGAAGTAACCAAGGGGACAGCCACTTTAAATTTGATTCTGACCAACACAGAGGAATTGACAGCAAATCTGTAGGTAAAAGAGAATTTCAGTGACAGTGATCATGAAATGATAGATTTCATGATTCCATGGAAAGGAAGAAGTGAGAGCTGCAGAATAAGGATGGTCTGCAGAATAAAGCAGACGTTAACAAACTGGTAAGTTCTAGGAAAATCTAAGGGGAAAAGGAGTTCAGGAGAGCTCAATGAGACAATATCAAAAGGCACAACTGCAGAATATTTTGATGCAAAGGAAAGATAGGAAGAATAGTAAGAGGCCAATATGGCTCCATCAGGAGCTCTTTAATGACCTGAATTCAAAAAAGAATGCTACAAAAGGCAGAAACATGGTCAAATTGATAAAGAGGAGTACAAAGGAACAGGACAAGTATATAGGGACAAAATCAGAAAGGCTAAGGCAAAAAGGAGTTAGCCTTTTATGTCCCTTGCCAGGTGTATCAGGTTCTTTAAATATATTATCAAGAGAAAGATGAAGAAAGATGAAGGGAAGTATAGGTCTTTTTGCTTGTCTACACTGGCAAGTTTTGTCAATGAAACTAATGTCAACACGAAAAAATTGACAAAATCAAAGTTGCCAAAGTGAGTCTAGATTTGATCCCTCTGTCGACAGATCGTGTCCACATTTGGATCATCATTGTCGACAGCGTGAGCAATGCACTGTGGGTATGTATCCCACAGTGCCTGGCAACACCATCTGTCGCTAGGTGTTGTGGGAATGCAGAAATGGAGCGCAGCACATCCAGGGACGTGCAAAATGTCCCGTCATGCACCGCTTTGTGTCCCAGCCCTCCAATGGTTTCAGACTTCCTTTAGTGCCGTTCTGGCTTTCCTTTCACACAGTTTTTCCAAATGTCAGTCTTTGTAGTGTATGCCAGCATCTGCAGTGAAAGAGGATGGATCCCACACTTCTCTCCTATGCACTGTTAGCTGTCGTGAGAACATCATGCATGGCAGAAGTGGACTGTAGTCCACGAAAGCTTATGCTGAAATAAATTTGTTAGTCTCTAAGGTGCCACAAGTACTCCTTTTCTTTTTTCATGGCAGCAGAGTTACTCGCAAAGTTACTGACAGAGGATGAATTGCAGGCACCCAAGTGTGATATGGACACCAGCTACTTATCAGTGCTTTGTGCATTCACAGAGCAGCTGCATATGATAGATCGTCACTTTTGGGCTAGGGAAGCAAGCACTGATTGGTGGGATTGCATTGTCATGCAGGTGTGGGATGAAGACCAGTGGGTACAGAACTTTAGGATGCATAAAGCAACTTTCCTGGAGCTATGTGCTGAGCTGGCCCCTGACCTGCGGCGCAAGGACACCAGAATAAGCAGTGCCCTTTCGGTAGAGAAGCATGTTGCAATCGCTGTGTGGAAGCTGGTGAATCCAGACTGCTGCTGGTCAGTTGCTAATCAATTTGGAGTGGGGAAGTCCTCTGTTGGGGCTGTTTTATTTCAAGTGTGCAGGGCAATAAATCACATCCTGCTGCGGAGGGCGATTAATGGCACACACATTCCAATTTTAGTGCCAGACCACCTTGCCTCTAAATACATCAATAGGAAGGGATATTCTCCATGGTGTTGCAGGCACTTGTGGATCACCAGGGGCATTTCATGGACATCAGTGCAGGCTGGTCTGGAAAGGTGCATGATGCACGCATCTTTAGGAACAGTGGCCTGTATGGAAAGCTGCAGGCGGGGACTTTCTTTCCAGACCACAAGTTCACAGTGGGGGATGTGGAAATGCCCATAGTAATTCTGGGAGACCTGGTTTACCCCTTACAGCCCTGGCTCATGAAACCTTACACAGGGCACCTGGACAGCAGCAAGGAGCGTTTTAACAGGCTGAGCAGGTGCCGCATGGTAGTTGAATGTGACTTTGGCCATTTGAAAGGTCGCTGGAGGTGTCTCAATGGCAGGTTAGACCTTACCGAGGGTAATATTCCCGTGGTCATAGACGCGTGCTGCACTTTGCACAATCTGTGTGAATAAGGGTGAAATGTTTGCTCTGGTGTGGAGCACTGAGGCAGAGCACTTGGCTGCACAGTTTGAACAGCCAGATGCTAGGGCTATCAGAGGAGCCCAGAGGGTTGCTATTAACATCAGAGAAGCTTTGAGGAACCACTTTGACAATGAGGGGCAGTAACACATGCCTGCTTTGGAGTTGCTTCCCTGGTGCATCCATGTACAATTTTGGGGCCCAAGATCCATGCAACAAAATGCTTTAGAAGCCTGTTCCCGAGAGTAAATTGATTACTAAAAACGCTGTAGCATTAAATACCTTAGCATTTATTTATTGTTAAAAAGGATAAAACCTCACAACTGTGTGTAGCTCCAGCTATCATTGTGCAAGCTGTGAGAGGGGGTGGAGTGATGGGGAAACTCAGGAGTGCTGTGAAGTGAAAAGGAATGTGTGGGCATGGGGGGGGGTGGAGTTGGCAAAGAATTGTACTTGTGCATGTGCTGCAGAGGAGGTTGACCACGAATCTGCTCAGTCTGCAGCTGTATCAAAGACTTGAGCATCTCTGTCTGATCCTCCATAACTTTTATCAAAAGTTGTGCTCTGTCGCTTGCCTAGCAAATGCTGCATTCTCTTTTCTGTCCTGCGTTTCGGCTTCCCAGCACTCTTTGAGTTCCCTGGTCTATCTCTCATTGTGCTGCAACATCTCCTGGAACATGTCTTCTTTGCTGCACCTAGAGTTCTTCATTATCTGCCGAAGCCAGTCAGCTGGGGTGTGTTGGGTGTTCCTCAAGGACTCAGTTGCTGTGGACATTTCACAGAAGAGGTATTGTTACATTCCAGCAAAGGATTTAAACATTTCAGTAACAAGGGCCTTTTGCTAAGTAGTAATCACTTTTTCACTGACTCTAGGCAGGCACACAGCTCTGCAAGCATCCCAATCATGGTGAGTGTTGGGAGTGGGGGGAAGGCGATTGTGCAAACAGACAAAATGCTCACGGCTTGCAGGGCAGCTTTGCAGAGAACTCATTCTAAAATTATCACACACTTTTTCTACAGGCGGCCAAGCTGCTTGCTGCCATCTCATTGCTGTAGATGAGCAGGGAAACCAGGGAACAGCCGCTGCATGCTTGCAGCTTTTACCCCAGTCTGTATGCAGCTCAGCTGTGTGCCGCTTTGGTCCCAGCTCCAGTGATTGCTAAATGGCATGGTACAGTTTCCTACAATGGTGGAACTAACAAGGCTGCAATCCGTTGGAATCTGCGGCAGAGGATTAACAAGTACCTTGTGGAAACTTTCCAGAGCCTCTCTGGAGGATTCCCTGCAGGTCTCGATGTCTAGCGACACCCTGCTTGGCCAAGCAGATTAGCTACACAGGGCAATGTCGAGCTCACATAAAGCAGTACTTGTCTCCCACTTTTTGATTCCCTACACAAGCCACAACAACTTACCCGGTGTCTCATCTGCTTCCTGTAGAGCACTTCTGGAGTGGAGAAAAGTTCCTGGCTGCCTGCACCACCAAGCGTACCCGCTGGGAGCTCCACATCCTCTTCTAGCTCCATTTCTCCATCCATAATTTCAGCCTCTGGGTTACCTCCTCTTGCTGCTGCCTCCAAAATATCCACAGGGCTATCAGCGATGGAGGTGGGGTCACCACCGAGGATAGCATTCAGCTTCTTATAGAAGCGGCAGGTCTTAAGTGCTAGACCAGAGTGATAGTTTGCCTCCCGTACATTATGGTACACCTGCCTCAGCTCCTTTATCTTTGCTCTCCACTGCTGCAGTCCCGATCATAGCCCTTTTCGCACAAGCCTCAAGAAATTTGCCCATATGTGTCCTGATTCCTACTGGTCAGTTGCAGCTGGGAATGAACAGACCCCTCTCCTCATATACTGATCAGATCCAGTAGCTCAGCGGTGATCCAAGCGGGAGCTCATTTGGTGCGACAGCCAGCCATGCTCACCTTGGAAGCTCACGTGGGAAGCCAGCAAGCAGGAAATGAGATTTAAAATTCCTAGGTCTTGCAAGGGGGAGGGACGGGTTGGCTGCAGGGCAGCGGAGTTCAAATCGCTGACCAGTGTGGCAGCATGGGAATTGAGAGACACTTTCTGGAGGCCAATAAAAATTGAAGAAAAAAAAAGAAAGCCCGCTGTCTACACTGGCTGTTTGTGGACAATAAAGGGAGGGGAAAGACGAAAATCAGGGTGGAAGTTTTGTCGCTAAAACTGGGCCATTTTTGGTGACAAAACTTGCCAGTGTAGACAAGCCCTTTTACTTAGCAGGGAAGTAGAGTTAATAACTTATGACATCAAGAAATCTGAGATGCTTAATGCCTACACTGCTTCAGTCTTCAGTAAAAAGGTTAATGACCACCAGATAATCAACACAATTAATGTTGACATTGCGGGAGGGAATGCAAGCCAAA
Source organism: Chelydra serpentina (assembly GCA_037349315.1). Taxonomy (NCBI): domain Eukaryota; kingdom Metazoa; phylum Chordata; order Testudines; family Chelydridae; genus Chelydra; species Chelydra serpentina. Next base: position 41,313,403 of record JBAIAC010000042.1, read on the forward strand.
AGAGGTTAAAGAATATTTAGATAAGTTAGCTGTATTCAGGTCAGCAAAGCCTGATGAAATTCATCCTAAGGTACTTAAAGAACTAGCTGAAGCAATCTCAGAGCTGTTAGCAATTATCTTTGAGAACTCCTGGAGAATGGGAGAGCTCCCAGAACACTGGAGAAGGGCAAACGTAGTACCTATCTTTAAAAAGAGGAACAAAGGAGACCTGGGGAATTATAGACCATTCAGCCTAACTTCAATACCTAGAAAGATACTGGAACAAATTATTAAACAATCAATTTATAAGCACCTGGAATATAATAGGATTATAAGGAATAGGCAGCATGGACTTGTCAAGAATAAATCATGCCAAACCAATTTACTTTTCTTCTTTGATCAGATTGCTGATCTAAGGGATAGGGGGAAGCAGTAGATGTGATATACCTTGATTTTAGAAAGGCTTTTGACACAGTTCTGTATGACATTCTCATAAATAAACTAGGGAAATGTGGTCTAGATGAAATCACTTTAAGGTGGGTGCACAACTGGTTGAAAGACCAGACTCAAAGACTAGTTATCAATTGTTTGCTGTCATTTTGGGAGGGCGTATCTACTGGGGTCCTGCAGGGGGCAGTCCTGGGTCTGGTACTATTCAATACTTTCATTGGTTAATGGAGTAGAGTGTATGCTTATAAAATGTGAGGATGACACCAAGCTGGGAGGGCTTGCAAATACTTTTGAGGACTGGTTTAAAATTCTTATCTTGCAAATTGGAGAATTGGTCCAAATTCAACAAGATGAAATTCAGTAAAGTACTTCACTTAAGAAGGAAAAAAAATCAAATACATAGCTATAAAATGGGGTATAACTGTCCTGGTGGTTTATAAAACCTGACCTATGAGGAAAGGTTGAAAAAACTGGGCATGCTCAGTCTTGAGAAAAGAAGAAGGAGGGGTGAGCTGATAACATATTGGAAGATTAAGGGCTGTTATAAAGAGGATGGTGATGACTTGTTCTCCAGGTCCATTGAAGGTAGGACAAGAAGTAATGGACTTACTCTGTAGTAAGGAAGATTTAGGTTGGATTTTAGAAAAAAAATTCTAATTATAAGGGCAGTTAAGCTCTGGAATAGAGTTCCAAGGGAGGTTGTGAAGTCCCCATCATTGGAAGCATTTAAAAATAGATTGGAGAAACACCTGTCAGGGATGATCTAGGTTTACTTGGTCCTGCCACAGTGCAGGGGGCTGGACTTGATGACCTCTAGATGTCCCTTGCAGCCCTACATTTCTCTGGTTCTATTATTTCTTTGCTTTTTTCCACCTGAGAGTACCAATATGCTTGTCTTGCCATCAGAAACAAATGTATATGGCTCCCAGCCCATAAAGGAAACTCACAAAGCAATTACATAGAGATTGGGAAGACATTTGGAGTGGGAGAAAGCCTTTACTTACATATCACATTACACTAAGGGAGTTGAAAACATGATTACATACTGGGTTGTATGAAGATGGTGGCCTGATGCTACCAGCAGTCTTGCGAAGATCAAGACTGACTGATGGGCTTACCCCTGTAAAGTGCCCACAAAAAGGGAGAATATGCCTACAGAGGTGGAGTAGCCCAGTGTACTAGGAGACATGAGTTCCCAGCATAGTTTAACTCGGTGACATTGCTCCTGTGCTTTTTTATAACACTTTGAGATCCATAGGTGAAAAGTGCCATGTAAGCGCTAAGTATTTATTAATTACTATTATTATAAATACTGCAAAGGTTGGGGTTCTGGGACTGTTCAGTTAAGTGCCCAAATACAAGTAATTAGATATCAGTGGGAAATGCCTGAGTTCTGTACCTTACCGATGTAAAAGCAAATGCTTTATTTCTCCCTTCTCAGAAAGTTAATTGCTTTGTGCCATCATTGAACATGATGTAATGGCATAATTTGCCAGGAAGGAAATATAAGCAATTATTTTTGGATCATGTTGTAACTATCCATTTAGAAAGTGCCTAATGTGAAAGCATGATTGCAGCTGAAAGCAGAGAGAATCCCAATGGCTGCACATTCCCTTTTCAATGCATGAGTATCCTGTCTGTAATTTAATGTAGTTACCAGTAACAGGAGTTGCACATGAGCATGTCAAGAGGAGACTAGAATTCCAAGTAGAGAACACTACAATTCAACCAAACAGCATATGTTATGATATGCCAGTATATCCCCACATGTGGGGTGAGAATTGAGTCTCAAATGGCTGAATATAAGGATGTGAGCATTAAGATATATGATGCTATATGTTACAAATTTGCAAATCTGGAGTTGTTTAAAGGGAGAAACAACAGAGCTCCACAAGAACAGGCATATCCAAACAGTCTGATGTTTGTGCAGGCGATAGCTTACAGAATCATGTAATGAAATGCAGAATCATGTGATAGATGGATTTATCATGACTGTTTGCCTCACCTGGTCTCTAATCCATCCTCCTGAGGTTTAGTCATACATTTCAGATGTCTGAGCCACCTCAAGCTGCAGCCATGTTTTTTCTAAATCAACTTGCTGTGACCCAGTGTGCCTAGGGCAGCCCTTACTGAAAATTCCAAGGTTAGGGCAGGCTGCAAAAGGGAGAGCAGATACTCCCAAGACTGGTGGGTAACACTGAAGTTAAACTCCCCAACCACTCACAAACTGTGCTTCTGATTCTCCACTCAGGTTATCAAGAAGCTGAAAAAGAAATTATACAGCCCCCTTTATTGCATTCCAGTTTTCTGGCTCCCAATCAGCACCTAGGTTCAGTACAGCGAGAAGGTATTTTAAAACTCTGCTCACATATACAAAATGTTCTTGTGACCCAAAGGATCAGCCACATTACCAGGTCAGTATGAGTTTGGATCTTCACCACGCTGCCAGCCAATCCTTTAGTGTCTAAAACTAAAGGTATATTATAAAGAAAAAGACCGAACAAGGAGAGATGTTAAATGGCAAAGCAGTCACATACATACAAAGACAGCAGAAGTAAATGGTTCTGTCTGGGATTGTGGTAAGCATGACAGCACATATTTAATATAGTTATCTTATTAGCTGCTTAAATTAATTGTTATGGGCTAGATCATCCCTGGATATAGAAAAAACCTGTTGGGGAGGAGGGGACAAGAAACTGAGATAACTCAACAACTTTGGAGCCACAGGGTTCTCTACGCACTGTGCGGTTGTGGCAGTACTCTATGGACGGAGTCAGGGGACGTTAAAAAAAAATTCACAATGGGGCAAAAATAAAGCAGAGATGGCAGTGGCAGAAGCTGTGGCTGCACAGCACAGGCCTCTGTAGCTACTATTGGCTGGTGGTAGAGGAAGCAGTTTGGCATTCTTTAGTTATTTGAGTCACTTAAGTATCTGCTTTATGGACATAGCAGATGTGAGACTGCAAGTAGGGGAAGATGTGTTCTCAGTTCAGCCCTTGCCTGTCTGACAGTGGGTTTAGGTGCTGGAGCATGGAGGAGAGAGAGGTCCATGATGAGCAGGTTTGGAGTATTACCAGGTGTGGTCCATGAGTGTAGAGAGTGAAAAGGACACTGAACAGTTTAGTCCCATGTTGTGAGTCCATTGGGACAAGTGTCCTGTAATTATACTGCTTTCTCATGCTTTTCCTATTAACTCACTACCAGTTGCCCCATTCCATGGCATTTTTTCTACAGGGTGGTCAGACTGCCTTGTTGAATTGTACCTTCCTTTGTGAAGAAAATAGGACTACTTGTAGATACTGTACTACTCAGTGTGACAATTAATTAGGTGACAGAATATGGCCCTCTGTTACTAGGACTTATTTAGAAAGTTGTTCTGTCGTGTGTCAACAGAATCTCTCCACAGCCAGTACTGTAGCTGCTGCACTGTTCCCCCATGGAGGTCTCTGGATAGTGGTGTGTCACAGTCATGACCCAGCAGCCATGACCTCACCCATTTTGACCTCAATGACTCCACACCATGAACTAAGGTGGAAAAAGAATCTATACATCTGTGTGCAAGGAACACAGACCAACTGAGTGATTCCCAGGGTTTTGTTTCTCCCTGTTTTATGTATTGCATGCTGAGTAATAATATGACGAGTCTATGCTTGTAAAACTAAACAGCTCTCTTAATAAAGAGCCAATCTACAGAGGTGCAGCTAGCATTCCAGCCATGTGCACGTAGACTAACTTCCGTGGGCCTCCTCCAAACCCTTCCTCCTGCGACCTGTGCTCCTCCCTCCAAGTTCCATGCAGGCTGCTACACTCACCACACAGACTGCTCTGTTTTGCTACAGTGAACTGGATCCTGGTATATTTCAATAGTCTGTCTGTTCACAGACTAGAGAAAACAGATGGTATGATGTGACAATGTGCCTATGTACCAACACAAAGCCAGGAAATCTAATTTTGTGCCTATCAGCCTAGCGATGCTCCATTAGAGGTACTGTTGATTAAAAGAAAGGCAGCTATACATTTTCTAGAGGCAGCATTATATGCATTGCTTATATGGTGACTCTGGTACTATACTGTATATTGTAGCAAGTACTGAAATGACTGTTCTAAATTGCCTGTTCTATTTGAATTTGTAAAAGAAAACAAATCCAATTTTTCTTGTGAAATTTAAGCTTCCTTCTTTATTATGTAAGAGAATAAAACTTAGGACAAACATGATAGCCAGTGCTTATCTGATTAGATAGAACTAATCTTTTTTGTTCATCATAGGACTATGGAACCGATGGGCATAATACAGTAGGTAGTCTCTACCTTAGATGGTAGCTTAATCTCGTCTCTTAAGAATAGCCCATAATAGAGTAGCTCTTCTTCTCAGATCTTTATCGTTAGTTTGCAGGCAGTTAAAAGCACTTGTTTACTAGCTTTGGTTACAGTATTACTGTCTGTATGTCATGTGGCTCTGCAATCCTTGGTTATACAATGTTATTATCTTACTTCAGGGACTGATCTTTACTTGATATATATCTTTCTCCTGTATTTTGAAGAGAGCTTCCCAAGAGACAAGAGACTTGATAAATTCTTCATCATACTTAGTAATGGCAACCTCCATCACATGTTTGCAGCGGTGTTGTATCTGTATTGGTCCCAGGATATTAGAGAGAGTAGGTAGGTGAGATAATATCTTTTATTGGACCAATTTGTGTGATGAGAGAAAATTCCAGGTCTGACAAGCTCCAGGCTCTGTGTAAGCCTAAAAGTTTGTCACTCTCACCAACAGAATTTGGTCCAATAAAATTACCTCACCCATCTTGTCTCTCTCACATCTATCATTTAAGCTCATGTAATGATACTGGTATTGATTAAGCACTGTTTTATGTTATACAAAATTGATGGCTGGCTGTATCATGCAGTATTGAGGCACAGTGCTAAAATTGAGTTCATTTCATGGCAATGGCTGTTTTCTATATTGGTAAGCGATAAAACCTCTGATTTACAACACTAAGGCCAAGTTCCAAACAGTTTGCATTCAGGAATTTAATTTGGCCCAGTGCACCTACTATCTTGGAGCTGCACAGTTCTGATTTGGGGATTTAATTTGAACCAACTTCTAAATGTATGTTTTAATCTTAATCTAACTGAAAAAGCTTCTCACATGAAAACTGCTGATTTTTATTATACAGATTATTACAGAGGAAATGGGGATCGGGAGAGAAACTGGATATCTCCAACAAGAGGGTGTGGTTTAATGTCTTTAGCAAAGAACAATGACAATGCAAAGCACCAGACAATTACCTTGATTTGGGCAGAGATTCTATGAAACCCAAGAGTGCTTTTGAAATGCTAAGACTTGGAGACCAGAAGGGTGGGGTGACTAGAAGACAATGGTGCTTGTAGGAGGGGCAGACTATTGCCTTTCTTTCAGATGGGTCTTGTGATCAAATAACTCAACATTTCCACAGGATTAATTTCACCTTCATATGGTAAAGAATTCTAACAACAAGTGACTTGATTAGCAGGTTGGATGAGGGAGACAGAACTCTCTGGACAGCAATGGGAGGGTAAGAGAAGGGTTTTTGATTTCTAGTCATGTAATGTCTTTCTTCTCTGTAACTAAGCTTAGGGGAGCCTAGCTCTCTAGGCTTGGCAAAGTATTCAGATGAGGTATGTTATGCAAACGATTCCCTTTATTTTTATTTGATTCTTGTTTGTAAAGCTCTCCGTTGTCCCACCCTCACCAAAAAAAAAAGAAAAAAAAAGCCAAGACTGTCCACGTCTGTGGAGACATAGGGAAGACAAAAGGTACCTGGAGCCTAAAGCCATACTGTCTTTGCCAAAGGGGACTGAGTGTGTCCTCCAAGTGAGGAATGCAGCAAAGGCCAAGGTAGGCAGCACATGAGGGGATTAATCCAAAGGAAGTGTGAGTTTGAGGTGGTGCAGGTGGCAGATGTTTGGATCTCTTTCCTAATTGCTTCTGACAAGCTGCTTTCAGGGGTATGATCCTACATATCCCTTGCAAATCACAGAAGGAATATTGGACTCAGAAGGAATTCAGGCTCACCCCAGATGGTGGTGTATGTATGAGCAGTTCCATATTTTATGTGGTGTGACAGTACAATATCTGCTCTATTATTTAACATTGTTCGTATGGTAGTTCCTAGATGCCAACCATGTCAGGCTCCACTTTGCTAAGGGCTGTACAAACTGTGAATTATGGTCCCTTTCCTGAAAAGCTTACAGTCTAAGGGTCTGCCTCTATAACCAATGGAGTCAGTGACACTGACCTGAATGGTGCAGGATCAGGGTCTAAATGGCAAGGTGGATGAGAAAACAAGTGGGTCAGAGTGCAGGGTAGGGGAGATGGAGTAACAATTTTTAACAAAGCAGGACCAGTAATCACAGTTCATCAGTTGGCTCACACATGCTTAGATGCTTCTGTTTCCCTAAATTCTCTTGTCAGATTCACTTTAACTTCCCCCACTGTACCTTGATTCATACCATTAACTGACTGGGTTGTACTTGGTGACCTCCATGAGGGCTTGTCTACATGGCCAGGCAGGCAGTGTGCAGCAATCTGGGGTAGGAATGTACACGACACTAACTTGTCAAGCACTGACTGGCCACAGGGACCCTGCTACCATGCACTGTGCTGTATGTCAAAACTAGGCAACAGGCTCCACATGGTTGGTTAGGGCAGGGTAGTATGCTATAGATTTACACCCCGACTTGTCACACACTAATTGTCATGCAGACAAGCCCTCAGAAACATAACCATGGTGGTTCACTCTCTAAGTATGTGACAGATTTTTTTCCTAAAAGATTTTAAAACTTAATTATTTCATATGAGAACCCAAAGGCCTCTTTGGCAGAGGAAAGCTGCCTTCTGTCTTGAATGATTTACTTCAAAATAATATGCAAAGCATTGGATCTGGCAACTTTTGAATGAGGCATCTGAAAGAGAAAAGACTCTTGGATCCTAAATATGCTTTGAATCTGTCAGTCTTATTTAAAAAGCCATGAGCTACACAATTACCTTCTAATTGATGTAGAAGGGTTCTATGGAGTGTGCTTTAGAAATCATTACCAGTCTGTTTTGAAATAACATGACGTTATGTGGAAATGCTCCATCATGGGACAGTCTAAGTAACATAATCAAAGAATCCCAATTTTGTAGAAGAGCAAAGGGAGAAGTTTAGGATAAGTTAGTCTCTTCCTTCCCTGCCCCCTGCAGCTCCCTATCCTCTCTCTCCCACCCTGGGACAGATTCAACACATTTGGGCCACTTTACAATATGACCATTCTGTCTTGTTTTCAAAATCTCACTGAAGGAGATGTGACCCAGCAATCAATCACTGTGGTCTTCATGGTAGCAAGCTAATGCACACATCCTATCACCCACATACAGGGAAGAATAAACACACCATTAGATACAGTTTAGACAATATGCTGTCAACTACAGTCCACATTGTGTGGTGTGGTTTAAAACTCAGGATTTCAGAAGATTACCTTGTCTCTGTTCCCTCTTCCAACCCCAGGCCTATGTGCCTGATACCAGACCTACATCTTCACAGAAATCTCTTTAAGAAAGATTAAGATGCAAAAGTGACTCGGTCACCTCATTTAGAGCTAAGTGGATACTATCAAGTTTGTTGATGCCTCTATCAACTGCACTATGCTGTACGCCCAGTTTTTTACAACAATCCCTGTCCTCTATACTGTGCCAAAACCAATGACGCGGGCTTGGCAGAGAAGCACCAGCCTGTGTTTCTCACCCCCTGCCCCCACCTGCATCCTGGGAATAGCCAGTGAATCCATTTCATCACAGGTCCACCAACCTTGCCCTCACCCACGCCTAATCTGTCCCCACCCCCTGCCACTGTTTGAGCGCAGAAGCATCCATGGAATGCTGCTCTTAGGCAGCAGATGGAGTAGAATCACAGATGCCAGGATGACCCTTGACACCCCTCTTTCCGCACCCTCCCCCGCCACAAAAACATGCCAGCCGGCACTTTCCACCTCCTGCTCAGAGGACTTACACCCTTCTGCTGTTGTCAGGGATCTATATGCTCATGGGCAATTGTGGGGGCAGATTTGCTCTTATGGGCATTTGTGTCCCCGACACACTAAGCTCATAGGGTGTTTCTGTAATGTTGGTTTAGCACGACAGCACCAGATTGGTAAAATATTGTTTCACTTACAACAGTGGTTTCTCTCCTGTCTCTACAATATATGTTCCCACAGAGAATCTCTCTAAACAGCCATTTAAATAAGCATTTTAGATTCTGGACCCACACATCTCAAATTTGACAAACTTTTTTTAGTTTGTGTCCCAATCTTTCTTTGTAAATGGGACAGTCCTCCTAATTTAAGGCCAAACTGAAAAATGGAAGATGTATGTGTATTCCGTCCCTGGTAATCTATTTTAAACTACTCTTACGCTTTCCCCTGAGGATAGGAAATACTTCACTGTGTGGCTAAGTGATTCATTGCAAACTGAATCAGATACCCCAGACTCCTGTATAGCAATATTAAAAACAACAAAGGCAAGGACATTCAGTGCTAAAGCTTTCACTTTGTGTTGACTCTCTCAATTGTGGGTAGGTTTGTGTTGAGTTCTTAGAAAAGCAAATGTTCTATAACTAGATGCCTTCCATTGGAAAGCTTGCAGGCTTTCCAAGGTCCTGATTCAGCAAAGCACTAAAGTACATATTGAACATTAAGGATGTGAGCAGTTCCATCAACAGCCTGGGGACTACTCGCATGCATAAAGATCAGCCATCTCTTTTAAGTGCTTTGCTGGACTGGAGTCAATTTGCCAAGTATGTCACACTTTAGCTTCAAATGCCTCAAAAATAGGGTTTTTTTAATTTAAGTGCTGAAACACTGACTTCTATGTAATAACAGCTACAGGGGCCTCTCTATTAACGCCTTCTTGAAGTGTGTGTGTGGGGGGGGGGACGGGACAGGACGACGGACTACTCTTTTTAACTACTGTAGGCTTAACTTTCAAACATGGACAGCTTAATCCAGGATATCATCATCCCCCATTTGGAAATTCCACTCAATGTGTGGGCATGCAAAATGGCACAGCATGCCTGGACACCTAGTTTGGGTATTCTGTTTAGGCATCCACACCTACAAACTGGGCTCCCCATGTTGCAATAATTGCAACTCTGACATGAGTCAATTGCAACATTCATGCCTCTAGTTCATACCGAGTAGTCAAAGATGCTCTGCGAGTGCCTCAGCTATCTTTTTTTTCCAATAGCACCAAGACTTCTGCTTGGCTACTGTAATTATGGTTAGCGAAAAATTCTTTTGTTCTGTATGTGTTAACTTTTTCAAATAAGTGGCTTAGTTATCCTCAGTAAAGTGAAAGTGAAAGATAAGAGATCCTGTAACGTGCATTAGAGTTGTTGAAAATCCTTTGATTCGGTTATGCTCTGCACCCTAGAATAGTAATCCACAACCACAAAGAAGAAGCAAGACATGCAGGTAGGTTGTCAATCAAAACATGTAATAACCATGAACTGATTAGGTCAGCAAATCTGAACAAAACCTAGCAGTCCAAGCAGCAGCTATGTAGCAGTGGGACTGAGTAGCTGCACACACCCGATGCTATGCTCTTGCGCGCATACAGCGTTCCTGCTGCTGTTTACGGCTGAATTCAGGGAGTGAGAAGGGACACACGCGCGCACACACCATCACAATTTCCTTCCCTTCTCTCCAAAGTTCAGTGGTACCTGGCTGGAGGCACCAGGTGATCTTGGGGGGCCATAGGTCATACCTCTCATCCAGCTCAAGGGTTGGATGGTGTTGCTGTGGTGCAACTTCCCCAAATGACCACATGACAACACCATTATATGCAGAAAGAGCATCCTCTTCCCTCTCCATTCCCCTTCCAGTAGGCAGTGTGTCTCACTGGTTAACAACGCATTCTGTGTGATAAACACACTCGCCACGCTCTGTACCCTGCAGCCGGAAAGATCACAAGTATTGAAACTGAATCCAGACCCTCACCTACCATATGCTGCTTGTCCAGGCTAGAATGCATGGAGTCTTGCACGAGTACGCTTGTTGAAATGCCCATATTTTCTAATTCCATCAGATGGCTTTGAGGCTGGTGAAGGAGTGGGATGAATGTTTTCCATCAGCACAGCCAACTTGGTCCTCAAATCACCTGAAGAGCCAGTAGAATGGTGTTTCTCCAATATTTTCACAAAGTGTACTCCAAATATCCTATAAAGCATGACATTAATGCAACAGGGAAGGGTGTATCCTGATGCTCTTTCAGTATGTGAGCTAAACACTGCTTCAGCGTCCCATACAGTCTCTCCAGCATACCACTTTCTTGGGGGGGGGGGGGGGTGCACAGCAGACTTAAAATGTACTGTACCAATACTCATCAGCCTTCAAACTCTTACTACAAAAGGTGTCCCGTTATCTGAAACAAGGCTCTCTGGTAGGCCAAACATAGCGAATAAAGTGGTCAGATAAGAAACAAGTTCCTTTCGGAGGTGCCTAGTGAAATTACGAATGCAAATGAGTAATGTGACTAACAGTCTATTACAGTCAACAGTGTGTTTCCACTCAGTGTAAGGGAAGGGCCAGTAATATCCACTGCAATTTTCTGCCATGGTCTCTCTGACTCCTGGTTTCAAAGGGGCCAGAGAAACAGTAATTCTGTGCATTGTGCAGGCTTCATACAAAGCTCAATGTCCAAGAGCACAGATGGTAGGAAAATCATGGACCAGACTTTGCAGCCATGTCTTTTAGTAGTATAGACCTTTTCAGTCAAGGCTATTTGTAGAGCACAGAGCATACCGCTGCAAGCTTTTATAATCACTGTAATCGGACAAGTGTCCAGATTGTGAACTAATCCAGAGGGCAAATGTTAATTCAGCACCCACATCCACCATGCATTTCAGCCTTATACCATTAATTTCTATGATATGGGAGGGATACCAGCTCCAGCACCTTTCCATGTAAGAAGCTTGTACTAAAATGAACATCCGGATCCCTGGTAAAGGTGGTCTTGTGGCTCCATATTCCCAGTATGCACTTCAGGCCTCCCAGCTACATGCACCAGTGCACTGCAGCACACCTGCTTAGTGTCCTTCCTTCTCTAATCCAGCAGGCAGGAAAACTGGCTGAACGACCTGTACTCCCAGAGCGGAAACAGTGAGGTGCTGGCAACTTTCGCTGCCAAGGCCATGGAGGGGGAGTACGTGATGTCATAGGCCTCTGGGCAACAGGAGGAGGAGCAGCTGACAGCTTAAGTGTAAATTCAAAGGTAGCAGCAGTCTGAGACCCAGACCCCCTTTTGGCCTGAGGCCTCTCAAATGCGTCACACTTAGGCCTTGGCTACACTTGCAGATGTACAGCGCTGTTAGTTAAACCCGTGTTCATACAGCTGAGTAGGGAAAGTGCTGCAGCCTGTCCACACTGGCAGCTGCCAGCGCAGTAAGGTGGCTACATTTGAGGCATTTGCAGCTGTATTGGGAGCGGTGCATTATGGGCATTCAAGTGGCTGCAACGTGCTTTTCAAATCGGGGGGGTGAGGGGGACTTTGACAGGGAGCGTTTTTGGAGACAGAGTGGGGTTTTTGGAATAGCCACAGAGTGTCAGCTCATTATTTCCACACCTCCACATCCCCTGCCTCTCTCTCAATCACTGAAAGCAAACAGCAGGGGCTTTGTTTGTTTTTAAAGAGCAGATAAAAGAGAGGAAACGGAGCCTTCCCCCCCCCCCCCCCGCCGTCTCTGTCCAAGGCAACTTTGCTGCCGGCATTCCTAACGGAGCTCCTCCCCTCTTCCCCCCCATGCCCCCACCTGCAAACAGTAGCTGTGTTTGGTTTTTTGTAAAGCACCTCAACAACGGAGCTCTGAACTCCAACCCGGAAGTGCCGTTTCAAAACAAAGGCAGCTTCGGGAGATCAGTAACTGCGTTGTTCCTCGGCTACACTGAAAGACCAACGTTCCACCCACTTCGCAACAGCTGTTATTCCTGTCGGGGAGGTGGAGTACATGCAGCGCTGTATCTGAGGCTATACAGTGCTGCACGTGCCTTGCAAGTGTAGCCAGTTAGTGAGTTACAGCGCTGCAGGCAGTTTTATTGCGCTGTAACTCGTAAGTGTAGCCAAGGCCTTAGCAACCACGGCGACATCAAAAGTTAGTGTTCTAGCATCTTTGGGCAGTAACCATTCACCCCGGCAGTCATTGGCTATGCCAATTACAATACTATCCCTGACAATGATCATCAGAGTGTCCCCAAATTCGCAGGCCTGGGCAAGCCACCGCTAATGAGATGCAAACTCAAATATGGTTTCCCTGGCCTGCTGGTGCACTTCAAAAAACCCTTTCCTCTTTAACAGAACAGACTCTACGGTCCTAAATACTTAGTGAGGCACTGCATGCCTGCCTTAAGGGAGGACTTGGCTTCTGGAGTCCATCATAAATACCAATGCCATCCCAGCCCAAGTAGTTCTGCAGTGAGGGTAACCTAGCAGCCCTGCAGAGTTGCATGATTTGCACATAACTTTATTCAGGATTTTCAGAGCTAACAGATGAAGGATGTGCAAGAAGCACGGGTTGCAGAAAAGCAGCACTCACATCACCGTAATGTCATGCTCTGATACACCCCACAATAACAATCCAAAAATCGGACAAACAAACCACGATGAGCAGGTAGGCTGTCAATCAAAACATGTAATAACTATGAACTGATTAGGTCTGCAACAGCTTGAGCCAAAGAGTCCAAACAGCAGGTGTGTAGCAGCAGGCCCAGAATAGCTGCGCATGCACACACACACACATGGAGTCTTGAACAGGAACACTGAGTTCAAGGACAGGAAATAGAACAGGCACGCAAAGCAGAATGCCTACCCCCACCCCTACCTCCATCCCCCCCACCAGTCATCATGGGTTTCTCAGAATTCCATGTGAAAACATCCAACACTTCATTTCCCAGGGGTTAGCACACCTCCAATTTCTGGTCATCTGAATGGTCACAAAATTATGTTCACATTTAAAAACTTATAAAAATGTGAATTGGTTTTGGGCTTGCAATATCCCTTCTCCCCGGGGTGCACAGTGACTCAGGGGGGCAGCCAGGACTCCATCCCCTCATGCACTTAGCAGACGATCTGATTGGCCATGTGGGTTAATAAGCTGTACTCAATGCAGTGTACTAGCGAGGATACATCATAGTGTTCCAACCATCCCGTTCTTCCCTGTCCCCACCCATGGGCAGGACCCTAGTTATTCCACTGCACAATGGGACCAAATTCCATGGCAAACACCCTTAAATTCTGCAACAATTAATGTATTCTATCTCCATAAAGTAACCTTCATTCTCATGCTCCCACCCCTCCAATTACACAAACATTGTGGCTTTGAAAATAGTCATTGATATGAAACCAGTCAATGATCATTTCTAAAAATTGTTTTTACTATGCTTTCTGGATGGCCTGTCTCAACAAGCCTTGGTTATAGAGTTTCCCAGATGACACAGCTGAAAACCTCCTCCTCTCCAGTGTATGCTAGGAAAGGGAGGATCTTGTAGCCGGCCTCATTGGCTCATCTCCCTGGGCCTTGGATGCTGTACTGTTCTTCAGGCAGGCCAGCTGCCCAGCCTTCCCTGCTGCTTGCCCTTGTTCCCTGGTTATAAACTATAAGCCAGCTCTGCTGACCGACTCCATGGAACAGTGCAGGGAGCATGCACCATAATCAAACTAACTGCCCCTTGTGGGGAAAGCTAAAGAGCAAGAAATAGTTGCAGGCTGGGTCCTAGCAGGGCAGGGAGAGAGAAAACAACATTTCAATTGATTGTTTGCAGCAGTATAGTGAATTCTGTGGGGTCTCTTGGGGCGGGGGGAGGGGCAGGGCTGGTGCAAGGAAGTTTTGCGCCCTAGGCGAAACTTCCTTGCACCAGCCCTGTGCCCCCCGCAGCTAACGCCGCCCCCCCAGCGGCAAACCACCACCCCCAGCCCGCGGCAGGTGTCCCACCCACCCGCAGGCTGCGGCTGGGCTCGGCTCCCCGCCCCCACCCCGCGGCCCGGGCGCAGGGCTCAGCTCCCAGCTCCCCACAGTGGGGGCGCAGGCCCGCGGTGGGCTTGGCTCCCCCCCCCCCCCCACAGCCATGGGGGGCTGGGCTTGGCTGTGCAGGAAGAGGGCACTGCATTGTTTTTTACGTTTGACTTGCATCTTTAAAGTTTCCTTCAAGGGGGCAGGCTAGCAACATGCTTTTTTTTTTTTTTTTTTTTTTTTTTTAAAAGAAAGCTAAGATTCTAAAGCACAATTCTGTGGGAAGGAGTAAAATCTGGAGCTGAGGAATTGCAGAATCCATGATGCCCTGGCTATTGTGTACAGCTAAATGGCACAAACTAGCCCTGAGTTGTTATAGCTGTAGACTTTTTTTATTTAATGAGTCTTGGAAAGTACGCTATTCTTTTCCATATGCATAGGGCAACATAAGGGAGCATAACAAATAATTTTTAAGGCTGATCCATGCACTGGATGTATCTAGTATCATAAGATAGCTCTTTGAATAGAGAGTTCTCCTGATGCTCCTTTTTACTGTGAATCAAACTTTTTTTTAATCACTACAGTGCTTTGACTTGCTGACTTTTGAAAGTTCAGGTGCTGCCAACTTGCCCTTCTGTAAAAGGCAGAAAGGCATCTAATTACGTGATTTACATGTCTGTAATCTAGTCTGAGAAAGGTCTCTTCATTGTTGCCAAAAACACTTAAGCAGTTAAGCTTTACCCATAGCGTTGTCGTGTTGGTGCAGGGCAGCCTACAGCTGGAAATACCAACTGCTTCCACAAGGGCATCAGACAGAATAATTTATGCATGCCATATGTTGTCTTTGCTCAGAACTGCAGGTTTTTGGCACTGGGCAGTTTATTTCCTTTCTTTAATGCCAACTTTAAAAAAAAAAATCATCTGAAGGCATCCCTTCCTCAATGACATTTAAAGAGTAGAAAATAGGCTTTGACAGATCACGAAAGGTAACGATGATAGTAACTTTTAAAAAATTAACTGCCTCAGGGCTATATTAGTTATAGTCCTTCCCTAACTTAAATAATGATCATTCATCCATGAAATGATTATAATAAGTTCTTGGGTCTGGCCAAACCTGCGTGGCCAGGGTTTGGTGCTAGGTACCTGAAGAGGAGGTGGTAGGATGGGCCCCAGACTGGAACAGACTGAGGAGAGGATTATTCTGAAATGGTGTAGGTACTGTCTGTATATTGTTCTAATCTAAAGCAGCCGTGGCGTAACCCAGGTGTAACATTAGTGATATTGACCAGGGATTAACATGGCCCCAAGTGTAAAACTGTTATGAGCCCCATGCTGCTCTATGTTGCATGAAAGTAGAAACTCCATGAAGTTTCATGCACAGAATCAGGTGGACTCCACTCTGCCTCCACTTGTGGAACTGAAATGTATCTGGATCCCCATAGAGGGAATTCCATGTAGCCAAGAGGAGCTGGGGGAGACACAGAATTTGGATAGGGAACTTGTCCCTTCCATCACCCCCACACTTAGGATCTGCTCCCTTCCTCTCACAGACGCATAAGGTTCAGGGCTGTTGAATACAGAAATTATTATATGGGGTATATTTGACAAGCTAGAAATGTATAGAAAATCCCACACTTAACCACTATAAAATCATATTGATATTTAGGGAACAAACCTTGAATCATGTATATTGTGCAATTGGAAGAATGCCCAGATGCTTGTAGAATATCCAACTGGTCTTTCAGTACAACCATGCCAAACTGCCAGATAATAAAAGAATTGACATAGTTCAGTAGATACCTTGATCCAGCTATTGTAACTTGGGAAGAAAGCATCACTTAGTCAATGCTGATGTCAATACTCTCCTCCTGTAACTTAGCAATAAGAGTAATTTTACCTCCACAGAAATCTAGTTGCTGATATGAAAAAAATAAAATACACAGCTCTAATGTTGGCCATGGCTGATCTACCTGCCAAATGCACTACCTGATGCTTCTCTTTAGGTTGGTTGGGAATGGAGCTCCCTTTAGATGAACAGTTCCTAGGATCATGAAGACATCTGTTTCAGTCCATTGTTACAGTATTTATGGGTCTGACTGTCTTCTCACATTGGTGTAATCAACTGCAAATCAGTGTTAACTGCTGACTTCAATGATGTTGCATGGGTGTAAAACAGGCATGAGAGCAGACTCCAGCCCCAGGTGTTTTTGTTTTTCATTGTTGTGCTACCTGGGTGGCTAGTTATTCTGCACACATCAAAACAACTATTTGAATTATTTCAGTTATCAGTAGAATGGGTATTTTTGTGCTACTCATGATCACCCAAATGGGATAGCCATTTCCTCCCACCTGTGCAATATACAGCAGATGATGAACCACAGCTTTTCCTACTTTGGGAACATTAGACAGTTATCTCTTTTTTCCCCAGGCTTCCTTGTCTGCTTATCTGCTCAATATCAGAATGCTTCTTTTTTCTGAATGCTTTAGCCACTCAGTACAAAACAAAAGTTACCCATTCAAGTCTAGTCATCACCATCTGCTGTCTATCAGCATCAGTATCATGTTACTTCCTGACCCACTTAGAAACATTTTGAGGTGCTCAGGTGATCATTCATAAGCATGTGCTTTTCACTGCCTTCTCCTAAAGCTTTTGAATGGGAATATTTTGAGATTGTCCTATATTCCCAGTCTAACATGTTCCAGGAAAATGTCTTCTTTCGGTGCATGAAGACACTGCTGCTTACTACAAAGGTAGAGCTCAACTGGGATTTCTTTTCCAAAGCAATAACTTTATTTACTTTCATAAAAAGGCCTTGCTTATGACTTTGGAGAAGGTAGGCCACAAAGATAGTTCAAAGGAAAGCAAGCAGCGGGGAACAGCAGAAAACAGCATCGGCCTAGTTTTTGTCTTTCCACAGCTATTAGAGTTTGGCCCTTTTTAGTAACCATGAACCAAATTATTTCCTCTTTTCCCAGATACGATGACTATCAGCAACTGATACCTACAAAGACTATTCAGTGCACCTGCCTGGGTTTGGGCAGAGAACTAAAACTGTCCCATTTTAGTCAGTTTGAAATGAGATATACATGAAATTGTGCGTAAGTGGGGGAATCCTGTTGCTTGGCAGGCATTCAGAAAGCATGGCTTCAATTAAACTCCATAGCATTAGTATTTTCTTTTGTTTTTCCCTTTTGGAGACTTACCAAGATCAACACAAGCATGACTAGTGCAATGTGCACATAGCTCTAATTAAAGAATAAATTACTGTGCAATCTTCTCCACTTAGGTGTTGATACTGTTCAGGAGCAAGAATACACCGCAGCGTGCTTTCTTTGGCTATGATTGGCAATGTTACAAGTCTAATCTGTGTCCTAATTAAATTTGACAACTACATTGCAACCAAACTGATCAGATGTCAGCTGTAATCATAGAATATGACTGGTGTCAGGGTTCATAAATATTTTAAGTACCTTCACCATATCAGTCTGAAATATTGCCAGTTTCTTTTCTAAGTGAATCTTCCTGAGAGGCAAAAGAATGAGGTATTTGAATAAAACTGCCTCTGTAAGAAACAAATCAGAGGGCAAATTATATTAAAGGGAATAGAAAGAAAACTCAATGTTTTTATATGCAAATAAATTCAGAAGGATATCTCTAAAACTGTATGATTATAAAAATGAAACTCTAGATAATACTTGCATACATTTGTAGCAACAAAATATGGAATCTGAGTCATTAGGCAATCAGAAAACCCTTGGTGAATACCCAGAGGACGCACTTAGCTGACAGATTATTCCACAAAGACAATCTGCTCCATGTTTTCTTCTCCTTTTTCCCCCAGCACATTTGAACTTTGGAGAGGATTTTTCAGGGGTTCACTTGTACAATTCAGAACTGTTTCTATTGCAAATAAAATATCCTCTTGGGGGGGAAAAACATTTGCACCAATCCAGATTTTTTTTCATTAAAAAAAAAAGTTAAACAAATAACTTAACAATACAAATGGTACAATGGAGAAAGCACCTCTGCCAGGTATTAAGTAAAAACTGATGTGTAAAATGGAATAAAGAATGAAACATCACAAGATCTAATCTCAAATGTCTTTCAATATGGTATTAAAACCTCTGCCAGATCTGTAACTCCTACTCCTCCCTACAAACTCTTGCCAAACAAAAATATTTATTTCCTCCAACCTTAAATTCATATCTCTTTAGTTTTCAAGTCTTTCCTTTGTACTGATAGTAGTAATTCTATTGGTTGCACGGATCTCCTGTTTACCTTCTGCGTGACTCAAGACTGTATGAAATGTAAGAAATACTATGATTGTTTTTACACATTGTACTCTTACTGTGTTGAGTACATGTGGATTTCTTGTAATTAAAGAAAGAGGTGTATTCTGTAGGTGCAAATACAATAAGCTTTTTAGAACAAAATATCCTTTCTATACAAATTTGACCAGCTTATCTGTGAAGAAGCTATAGCTGCATCTTGGAATGTATGGGTCCCAGGAGTTGACTGATCACTTAAGATGCTGCAAGAGCTAGCACATGGGTTGGTGTCTGTGCCTCATTGTTCCAGTGATTTCCTTAGACTTGTGAAACTGAGAAGAGCTGCCAAAACATTTTTGGTTTGATGTGACTTGTAATCAATGCATATGTGTCACTTTTCAGACTTTGACAAGTATTTACAGTAGTTTTAACAGACTGGCCTGAGCTTCAAGATTTGGATCCAGACCAGGGTTTTTCAGATCCAAGGATGGGATGTAGGCTTATCTGCAGTTAGTAGGTAGTTTTGTAGCAGAAATTTGCCTGTCCATGGATGGCTCTGTCTCTCTCTCTCTTCCTTCCCCTCTTCTACTCTTTCTCAGCTCCCCTCCTACAGCTAGGGACATAGTAAGGCACCAACAGTTTGCTATCCCATGCCCTTCCTCGGCCCACGTTTGCCATTACATCTGTCAACTGTCTTATTTATTGTCTCTCCTTGTAAGGTTAGAGTTGGCCCCAAGACACCCTTCACTCACATGAAATATACAGTTGCTGAGCCTCTTCCACAGGTCCCATCAGTCTTGTTGTCTCCATCTGGGAGCAAACAGAAATCTGTCCTTGGCCAAAAGTTGATGAAGCTTGATCTGCAAGAGAGAAGAGGTGCAGTGTCCCTTAACAGCATTTTCATTTTAATGCCCCCTTTATCAGAATTACAGGGGAAGCTTTTCTATCCACTTAGCTTGTACATAGTTACAGGAATTCCATTTCCCCAGTTCTGTGTTGTGGAACCAACATGTTCCTCTCTGCCTGTGTGAGCTCAGGAAAGTCACATAGACACACTGTTCAAACACAGGTGCTAGAGTAGTGACTTCACTGGGAGCTGTAGGTGCTCAGTACCTCTGAAAATTGAGCCACTTATTCAAAATGCCCACTATAAGGCATCTGTCTGAAAATATTTCTCATTAACATATGTGCCTCAGTTTCCCCATCTTCAAAATACCTAACCACTTTCGTAATGCATTTTGTAGATGGCACCTTTGAGCCAAATGTCTCATACAAAATATTATTAGTGATACATTTAATGCTTCTGCTGCCTGTACCGTTGCTGCTAACTGGAAATGGGTGGGCAGTCAGGGACTCCTATGAACAAATCTTCTCAAGGATTGGGAAGGAGCAGGACTACTGAGAAGCCCTTCCCTCATCAAGAGGTTGGATTTAAGATGTGGATCAATTCATTGCCTTGCAAAAATAATTCAAGAAGCCAGAGAAGTTTGGGCTATATTCCAGCTTCAATGGGGCTCTATACAGGTACCTGGGTAGATTCATTTGGAGGATATAGCCCTTAGTCGGTAGACTCCTCCCCCGCAAACACTGGCAATGAGATATCCCATCAGTCAAGTTCACAAAAACTCTTGCAAATTTAAACCAATGGGAAATGCATAACTTTTTTGAGAGGTTGGGGTAGAAAAGGGGAGTTTTTATTATGATGTTGAATATGAATCCCTCAAAGAGCAAATATTATTAAAAAAACCTCCAAATATTAAAGATATCCAGCCCATCCATACATAAACTGAAGGAAAGAGCTACAGTGTAAGAATCAAACCAGGTTACCATTTATAAAATCCAGTGACTCAAATTCATGTTTGATTTTTTTTCATTCGTCTGGATTAAAAAATGAGACCTCAAAGGCAGTCTTGTACATCAAGCAGTCACTGAATGGCTGCTTACATGCTGGAATGCCATGCTTTAGAAGGTTATTAGAATAGCCAATCCATGCCATCTCATCTGTAATCAGCTGTATTGTACATGCTCTCTCCTCCCTGATAACACTTTCAGAAGATTTTTGATCAAAGCCCCTGAGCTTTAAAACATCCTACCAGAGATAAATGCTCTTGTGAAATGAGTTGTTAATGGAGGTTCCTCTCACAAATGGACGTGATGGCTCAGATGTGGGATAGTGTCTGATCTCAGAATTCCAAAGTGGTTGTCATGAATATAGACCAGCCTACAGTGCTAACAAAATGGTGCCACTGTCCATGCAAAAAGTGAAGGTGTCTTCTCTCTGTAGAATAGCACATATGAAAGACTGCCAGTAAAGGGTCCCTGTGAGGCATTAACAAGGACCCAGGTGTGATTTTCCTTCAAGGTTCTTCTGGAATCTCTGGCAGCGTACTGTTGAGGGAGAGCTGTAGTTCCATGTGTGGTTGAGAAATAATAAAAATAAGTGGATCATGAGATGATATCTTTAATCTTCTGTGCTCACTTTCCTGAGTGTGGCAAAGCATTAGGTGCCCCAGTATTAAGGCCTCCACTGGGATGTGGTAGGGCTCTGCAGCATCTGAGATGAGTTGGGCCTTCTTTTAGCTTGAGGTTGTCAAAATGTGAATAGGAACCATTTTGCTGCTGATCATGCCGGCCACAAACTGCCGCCAATGAGTGTCTTCCCTGGCTGATGTACATAAAATGGCTGGCCTGATGAGATAATGCACAGCAGTTAGCACGTGTTGCTCCTCTGGAGCTGGCACTTTTGAGTACAAAATATTTGTGCCACAGTAAGCACATGTGGCCGAGTAAAAATTTCATTGTGGATTCATTTTTCACACCATTTTTGCCAGATGGTATTTTCCTGACAGGGTAGCGTGGGGTGGGGGAAGCAGATTCAAGATGGGGATTTAATTCTGGTTCATGCTATCATGATGAAGACAGACTGGTTTCCAGAGACAAGTAAGGAAGAAGCGAAATGGGGGAAGGGAAGGAAAATAAATTACAGAATTCAAAAACACCCAGAATGAATATAAAAGGCTCAGTCAAACAACAATACAATTAAAACAATTAGAAATATCTCGTGTTGTGTAGATATTTTGGAGGCTAACAATGTCGGAATAGCTCTATC
Source organism: Chelydra serpentina (assembly GCA_037349315.1). NCBI lineage: Eukaryota > Metazoa > Chordata > Testudines > Chelydridae > Chelydra > Chelydra serpentina. The sequence goes on from JBAIAC010000042.1 coordinate 41,335,228, forward strand.
TACCTATAGCCTGATTTTTCTCTTTGCTGCCCCATACATGAAAAGTTACATACCTTACCACTAGTTTTACATCAATCTTGTATCCAAGGATCCCACTGCAGATGTTTCCTCATACCCAAAGAGCAAAGCATGTTCTTGATTGGCTTGTTTAGCATCTACATAGCTTTTATTTCACTTTAAGGAAAACCAAATAACAAATGTAAGGTGCCATCAAAGAGAGAGTGAGCGAGAGAGCACCCCATTTAATCTGTAACAGTCTGACCCTGATGTTGACACACCAAAGGGCAGCTGCCTCGCAGCAGCAGAGACTCCTCTACATTTAAAGGAGGCAGTCATGGAAAAGAGACTGACTGACAACATTTCTTTTCAGTTGTAGTTACTTGGACAGCAATAGAGATGGTTTCTATCCAAGGATCCAAAGCAAAAATACGTTTTTACTGAAACAGTCTTTTAAAAACTATTGTTACGCATCAGGATGCACACCATACTTGGAGAAGTTAGGTGGTCAATATTTTCTATTTATTACACAAATGACTTTATTTAACACAGGAACCTGGATCTCTCTAGTTCACATGACACCACAAATATCCTGATCCAGAGTAAATGCTAGCAGGGAAAATTTCCAGAGTCGTTGAAAAGATTAACAATAATCAACTAATCTTTACCACATATAGGCAATATTGGGGTTTCTTCAGTTTCTCTTGATAAACTGATAAAGAAATATAGCAGTAACCTACACCTTTTGATGCAGCCCAATGTCTTACAAAGATAAGATCTAAAATATAAATCTCCCACCATGACATCAGGCACTAGCAATTTCTTTAATCAATTGGTGCCTCAGGCAGATGCTTGAAAATGTATTGGAGATTTACAAGAAAAATCAAACTTCTGACAACATGAAAATAGCCTTTTTAGCAGGACACAAAGAGCTGAACCAAACCCTCATTGACTACAAGGGGAGAAGAATCCAGCCTAGTGCAGATATAAAAGTTTACTTTTAAAGCACCTGCTTTCATTATTTCTAACTAGAAAATAGAGCAGATGAAAACCTTTGAGGATTAGAGTTTTGATAAAGGCCCCTTCAAAATGAGCCGAGCCAAACCAAAATCTCCTAGCTGGATGCCGCTATGCTGGTGTTAAGAATCCAGATACTGCCTTTGCAGCTTAAGCCTATCTCTGTTTTTAATGCAGTCTAATGACTTGACAGAATGCTAAACATGCTCACTGTAATTCCTTTTTGTATAATAAATATTGCATTTGCTTATAATAATGCACCAGAGTATACTAATGGGTTTTCTATTAGGATATATCCAAACTGATGGTTCTTATTAATGTTAACGAAATTTCCAGATGTCATTTAGAATCAACAGTAAACTGGGATTCAAAAATGAAAGTCTATAATACTTCATGTATGTAGCTAAAACTTCAAACTGGGGCTTGAACTTGCTAAATGAATTATAAAATGGTGCAGAGTAAGAGGTCTTAAAAATAATCTTGGTTTCTGTATACTACTATTACAGCTGTAACCTAGAACCTACCCTCGGCAGACCTTTTGTTCATCATACTTTCACTGTATGAACAGTACTAGATTTATCTAGGGCTAATTAGCAGACAAATTCAAGCTGCTCGAAACCCACAGACACAGGGTGTGTGGTAAACAAATTGTGGAGGGATAGTGGCACAATGTTTCTTGATGTCTCTTTTTTTTTTTAAGTCACATTGCAATGCAAGTGTTCCTTCTTTTTCCACCATGTCCCTCAATTTTCCCTTCCCCAGAACCTCAAACGCATGCTGGGCTCTTCTGAGCAGCAGCCACAAGAGGATTGCACTCAGACTTGCCTAATGTCTGACTTCCCAGCTAAATCTCTGGCTTTTGGCTAGTTGCCAAAGTTGATGGCTGACTTCCCTTGCTAGACAATCAACCCTTCCTGCCATCAGCTCCTCCCATCATACAATGACAGTCCCACAGGAAGGGAACCCTGAGTGGCAAGGGAAAAAGGTAGGTGAAATGGAGGGAGAACCTGTAGTAGGCTGATGAGGAAGTCTTAGAAAAAATCATGCTGAAATCAGTTATCAAGCGCTGTAGATCTTGTTAAATACTTCTGCTGAGCCTGCTTCTAAATCATTCCCTGGAAGCACAGGTCTTACATAAGCATCTCAATGGTGCTATGCTTCAGGTAGATCAACACTGATGAACGAGCCTAAAAAACTTACTGAAAACTCTTGTAAAGAGATAGGTTTCCAACACTAAGTAATTGGTAGGCTTTTCTTTACAACTGTAGAAGCTATAAAACTTCAGCATAAACAACATTACAAGCACGTCTACTCATATTAGATTTTGTAAACCCTTGTTTAGAAAAAAAAACTCCAAACAAGCAAGCAGCGACAACTAAGTTTTGGGCCAAAAGCTATTTGAAAGTGTCCCCTTAAGAGATAAATGAGGAGCGGGGGACGGGAGTTGTAATTGCTTCTCCACACATACCAGGCACTCCTGCCCCAGCATATTCTTTTCTTACTATCTCCTTAACTTTCAGGTCTCTGTGCAAACACGCACACAAAAATATCATATTGGAAACAAATGATGAGACCGTTTTCAGCAGCCGCAGCATCTTAAAGTCTTCCTAACTGTCTATGTATAACGACTTTGGGCTACTGAACAGAAGTGCACAAGCCCTGTGGTTTCGCTGCCCTAGCTAATGGAGTGCAAAATTGAACTAACACTATAATTGGGAGCAAGCTTTTATTTTTATTTTGCATGTTGGTGATAACAGAAGTAAAGCAATTTTTTAAAACAAAGACAAATTTTAAAAATATTATGTATATTGACACTCTTCCTGTAAGTAATGGTGAGATTGAATAGGGGCAACAACAGGTGTTGTTGTTGTGTTTTTAATTGCTGAGAAATTTTTAAAAAACAACTTACAAAAATTACATCAATCTATAAACTAAGTAATTTACCTTTTTTTGTACTTTTCATTCTGTTTTTGTTTCCAAATACCACATGCTTCATGGCATCTCTAATAGAATTATGCAGTTTTACAACTTGTCTGGTCTTGTAGCTGTGACGATATTACACAGACCCAACATATTAGGGTGGGGGTAACAGTAATAAAGTAATAAAGTAGGTTTCAGAGGGGTAGCCGTGTTAGTCTGTATCAGCAAAAACTACGAGGAGTCCTTGTGGCACCTTAGGCTAGGTCTACACTAACCCCCCCTGTCGAACTAAGATACGCAACTTCAGCTACGTTAATAATGTAGCTGAAGTCGAAGTACCTTAGTTCGAACTTACCTGTGGTAAAGACGCGGCGCGCAGGCTCCCCCGTCGACTCCGCCTGCTCCGTTCGCAGAGCAGGATTACCGGCGTCGACGAGGGAGCACTTCCTGGTTCGATTTATCGCGTCTAGACAAGACGCGATAAATCGAACCCAGAACATCGATCCCGCGCCTCCGACGCGACGGGTAAGTATAGACGTACCCTTAGAGACTAACAAATATATATTTGGGCATAAGCTTTCGAGGGCTATAACTCACTTCATCAGATGCATCTGATGGAGTTGGTTATAGCCCACAAAAGCTTCAAATAAATTTGTTTGTAATAAAGTAGGAGAAGAGCTACATGATTAGGGAAAGGAGAGGACTGACTGGCAGGGAGAAGGGTTTAGGCAGAATGGATGTCTGGTATTACCTGAACTCTCAACATTTTTAAATCTAGAAATGAGGTCCAAATGTCTCTGAATTCATATAATTGCTTTCTACAGCCATAATGTATTCTTTCTTTTCTCTAACTCAGACCGGTCCGAAGAGCGCTTCTTTATTCTGGGCATCAGCCTATTCTTCCATTGTTGTAAAATCATGTGCTTGGTGATCATTGTGGCCCTAAAAAACAACAGTCTTTGTGACAGACTTGTATTCGACTTAGCTGGTAAATAACCTAGGATGTAATTTTCAGCTGAAGTTTGGCTGCTAAAGCTGAGCATTATTTTAACTCTTGTAGCTACCTTTTTCCACAGCTGCCTGACCGTTGGACAGTCCTATGGCATATGCATCAGGGTTCCTTTGTCTGTGCAGCAGCACCAACAACCATCAGAGAATAAGGTCTCTCTCTTGAGCAACATCCTCTTTCAATAGGGGGGGTGGGGGTGGGGGTTGTTTTTTAATGAAATCTTTTTGTTTGTATCAGACCTAGCCTGAGATCCACAGAAGCGTTTTGAACATTCTGTAATATGCTGTTGTATCAGTCAAGCAAGGTACTAACAAACTGTAACAGGAACACCACATATGCTCTGCTATTGGGATTCTTTTAAGGGCTGTGATAAATCCCCTTCCCCCCCTTCACAAAAAACCCAGACCAACCCTAACAAAGTATACATAGCGGACATGGATGTGAGGAGTTTATGAAGCATTTCTAAGGTTCCCTGTAATTCTATGGTCTCTGGAATTCCTATGGCATCTGGACCAAATCGATACATTAGCAATTGTCTTACTTGTAAATACTGCTCCTCCTCTGAGGGTGGGAGGTCATAATGTTACTTTTAGCACTAGAAAAGGGATAAAGCCCTCATCATTGACTAAATGGAAGATCCATATGCTGCCCCTGCTCAGACATTTCTTCCAAGTCATAGGGTTGTCCCCAATTTGCAAGTCTGGGTTACCCCAGAAATTTTATTTATAATAATCACGGAGAAGCAACAGACAGAAAGAAGCTACATGTGAGTTGCTTCTGCCATTCTCCTGGACCCTGATTCCCTTCACTGGAAGGCCGGGTAAGTTTTGCATACAGGGCCATAGGCGCCGACTTTTGTCGGCGCTGCTGGGTGCTCCCCCCAGCCCCACCCCAACTCCACCCCTGGCCCCGCCCCTTCCCCAAATTCCCGCCCCCTCCCACCGGGAAAAATTGGTGGGTGCTGATCACCCACTGGCAGCTCCCCACCAGCCCCGCCCCCGCTCGCCCGCCCACCCAACTCACTCACCTTCCGAGTTCCCTGCGTGGCCGGAGGAGGCACCTCCTGCCGAAGGCACTTTTTGCTGCGGCTAAAAAAAGTGCCTTCGGCGGGAGGCGCCTCCAGCCGCGCAGGGAACCCAGAAGGTGAGTGAGTTGGGTGGGCGGGCGGGCGAGTGCGCACGGGGGCTGGTGGGGAGCTGCCGGTGGGTGCTCCAGCATGGAGTCGGCGCCTATGTACGGGACCCCTCTAAAGATTCCTTTGAGATTCAGAATGCACAGCATGACACATTTTCATGCCTCTGATTTTGGTAATCTCAGTTATTTCCCAGGTTGATCAACAGCTAAAGCCAGCTCTGGATAGAAATAAATAAATAAATTGCATATAGGCCTATCTGAAACTGCGTCAGGGGATCATGTTTCTCTCGGGATTCTCCACTGACTTTATTGGCTTAGGCCTGTATCTTCAAAATTTGTCCACTTATCTGGGGGCTTCTGTTTTTGGAGCCCAGTTGGCAACACTTAGTCCCTGATATCCCCAGGTGCTGAGCAAGCACAACTCCAGCTGAAATCAAGCTGCAGATAGTCAACACTTCTGAAAATCAGGCACAGTAGGTTGTTTCAAAATCAGAACTGAAAAACTGAGGCTCCAAAAATCAGTGGATACATTAGAAAATGTTGGTTATGCAATTTTCTAATTTGTGTGCAAAAATGGTCATCCAATTGTGCACTTTGTTTGCATGTGTAATTATCACAACTACATGCACTAACAGCTTGTTAGTTTCATAAGAATGCTAGTATCCTTTCAGCTTGATTCCCTCGGGATTCCTATGTCATCAGCTCTAAGAGGAATGTTTATGGCCACTCGGCTCCAGTGTCAGAACTTAAAGCTATGACTCACAGACCCCAGTCTCCGTGAAGCAACATTAATAATGTTGTTTGATAAGTAAGCAGTAAGTATAATTTTATTAAAATCTCTTCTTAAATATGACTCATCCCATAACTGAAGGATGAGTCACTTAAGTGCTTAGGATTTCCCTACAATGATGATGTCATTCTTTTGGAAAAAGTCCATAAAAGCTCACAGCATCCTAGTAGTTGTGTAATACACACTGCAGCAATATGGCTTTGAATTGAGTGCCTTTAGACTGCCCCCCGTGGAGTCCGGCTCTTGGACTGAAAGATATTATATCAAAAAATCATAAAAGCTGTCAGTGGAAAAGACCTAGAGTGTCAGCTCGCCCACTCCATCTCTCCCTGCCAGAGCTGGACTACTCCCTACACAATATTTTGTCCTGTCTAGTTTCAACGTTCCATTTCCCTTGGGAGACTATTCCACAGCCAAAACCACTCATTCTCAAGAAGTCTTCCTAATAGCCTACATTTTCCCTTGCCCAGTCAATCCAATAACTCCTAGTTAGAGCTCCATTTGCTTCTCTCAATTCATCCCTGTACTTTGGGCTAGATAGCATCTTGCCCTTCATGAGTTTGGCTCAGCAATGTGTAATTTGCTGCCCACTATGCATACAGGTCTCTTTCAGAATCACTGCTTCCCAGGTGTCTCCTTTCCATTGAGTTAAATGTGTTTTGAGGTTCTTCCCCAGTTGCATTGGTATGCAGTTTCCCATGCTGAATATCACTTTGTTGTTTTCTGCTCTTTCTAGGTCCCTTGGTGGTGTTTCTATATCCTGACACGTGTCTGTAATGAAAGTGGGAGAGTTAACCTAGTTTTCCTTCCCCACCCCTCACCTCTTTGGTATAATTAATGAAGACCTTAAATAAGACTGGACCAAACACTGATTACACCTAGACAACTCCCCACAACTTTACACATTGCCTTCAATCATGACTCTCTTCACAGTCTGAGTCAGTTTTCAGTCCAGCTGACTGGCCAGGGCACTCATCCAAACCAATCTGAATGAATTTTTAAGTAAGATTTCATGAGTCTCTGTATTAAATGCTTTATGACAGCTTATGGTTCAGTGTAGTCCAAACCCATTGGATATCCTCACATTAAAGAGGGGCTTCTCCTCAGATCCAGATCAAGATCATTCCCTCATGCCTCCATTGCATTGATATGTATTTATGCCTGTGGATATAGACAGCCCTGATTGGCTAGTTGGACCCTTTAGATGACATCTACCCCCTGCACTAACTCCTGATGGTGCACAGCTGAGACCCCTTCACTGAGAACAAAAAGCCTCTATGCCCATTATGTGAAATGGGGAGGGGAACACTCAATGGTGGTGATGATAAAGAAAATCAGAGTTTAGGCTGAAAAGATGCTGATGGCAGAGATTGTCATGGCTCTTACCATGCCCTGGCTTCAGGTTCTGGCCTGGCCAGGGGGCGGGGCCTGAGGGGGAAGAGGAGGAGCGGGGGGCCCATGGCAAGGGGGGACCTTAACAGCTTTCCCGCTGCAAAGCACCAACCCTGCCATCGTCAATCTGTGCCTGCCTGAAGCTACTATACCCATGTTAACAACTGGGTGGGTATGGCTGCCCTAAGATATGTGGGGGAGGGGGGAATGTTCTTTTTGCCCAGGGCCCCAATAAATCTTAACCCACCTCTGGAGGCAGGGGCTGTCTTTTTGTTCTGTATTCGTAGAACACCTAGCACAATGGGGTCCTGGGCCATGACCAGGGCTCTTAAGTATTACCACTATGCAAATTATTATTAAGAATAGTAGTAGTAAATATTTTCTAGAGTGGGTGAATACAATGTGAAAACCCTCACCTGTGTGCGTTGTGTGGGTTTTTCTGTTTTTTTTTGTAAGGTAACTTGCCATTATTGAGCCATAGTCTAGCAGCACTAAGCGACATACTGGGTGTGTTCTAGTGGACTCTTATTGGTGCATTCCTCAGATGGTTGAGGCTTTATGTCTCTCAACATGCCCAAGGCAGTCACTAATGGCCTACTAAGGGACACCTTGTGCTGGCTTATTGCTATAGGGGAAAAGTAACTGAAAGAATTATTGAAGCTCTGACCTTCTTACTGTCAGGTGTTGAGATTTTTATGACAAACTAACCCTTTGATCCAATTTCTTCAAGTGAGCCAAAACTTATAAAGTTGAATTCATATTTAGGAATGTTTTCTTTAATAAAACTGTAATTACTGTATTCCATAATTGACTGTCCTGGATCTGACCTATTCCAATAGCCTTAGGTTGACATGGCTAATGGTTGCTCTCTGTGAGCATTCACTCAGCTGACAATATAGTACAGTTCTTCTCAATCCCTCCAAAGTAGTATGAGCAGACTCCATATAGAGTATGTAATGTGATATTTCTTATGACATGACTACATTTAAAACAGGGACAATTCCCTCTTGTAGATGGATATATATTATTCCAGAAATGGAGGAATACTCCAAAGAGTATTTTTATTTACTCTTTGTATCTGGCTTTCTCATCACATTTGGGAACTAGAAAACCAATGTAATTGTGGTAGGCTCCGACTAGCTTTATTTCAATCACAAAGACAAACCTACTGGACAAATTACATTGCATTTACAACGGGACTGGGGGGTAGTAGAATCATATAGCAGCAAACAGTAAAATACCGCTCCTGAGCAAGCTGTCTAATGTATTTTCTCAGATGCTTGTACGGCTCCCATCACTATGGTAGTCGAGCACTTCACAATCAATACAGCATTGTGAAACAGCAATGTAAATGTGCTGTGGTCCTCCAGCAGTGTTGCTCCAAAAGCAATAATTTTGAGATAATCCAGATGCATCATTTCCAAAGGATTTAAAAAGGTTTAAAGTGGAGGATTTTTAACATAATTGTAAAAGATGCTCCTTCCAGTTACACTGAGTTTCAAAAGAAAAGGAATTTAACCCTAGAAGCACCTTTCACAAGACGAGGGTTAAGAAGGTACTAAAAGATAAGGCCAGGTCCTCTCCTGGTGTAAATAGGCACAGCTCTGTTGAAATCAATGGAGCTGCACTTATTTATACCAGCTGACAATCAGGCCCATAGACTACAAATGGCACAAGATTTGACATCAGTGTGACAATAATAGTCGAATGGATTCCCATTTAGTCTAATGACAAAGGAAACGTAACCATTGATATGAATGTAAAGCTTTGTATTTGGCTTAATAAAGTTGAAATGTGTATGAGAGGCACCATCCACAATCTGAAACATGATTATACTCCCCCCAGTTCTGACCGACCCCAGCTGCTGCTGCTGTTCTGAGTCCGCTCCCCTCTGAATCAGCACTGCTGGTAGCAGCACCACTTATAAATCGCTCTCAATGCTTGGGATATAGAAGGATTGAATCAGCCAAGTGTGAGACCCACAGATGCAGCTGATAGGCTGAAATGTGGCTTAGTCCTGACAGGAAACATATAGCATTTAGGAACCCTGCCTTACTGCCTCTCTCTCCACTGACCCTCATTACCAGGAAACCACTGCCAGTGCTGAATTGTAGGCGGTCTCCACATCAAAGGTAAAACCTTATAAATATGATTCATTCTTGGAATACCTTGAATTATTTTCTGTTGGGAACAGTTATTACACAAGCAGTGCAAAATGCGCTGAAGACCCTAGTTGTCCAGTGAAAACTATCCAAGAATACAATCAAGGACAATATTCTACAGTTCACAGTTTTCTTCTCTCATTTCTCATTCAGACCAGCAGGATACAACGTATTCACAACCTGCAAAGCAGCAGTGGTGTGGAGCATAGTTCTCTGCTGCAAGCTATGAGTTGGCAGGCTACAGGAATATCTTAAACTGTTTACTCTGGCAAGTGCATAGTTAAAGTGAAATTGTTTTTAAATATGAACTAGAGACTTCACAAGGATCTGACTAATATTTTTATTTCTTTACCCTCCCTCCCCGCATCAGATAATAAATTAAGTATCCTTTTAATAGTCTTAAGATATTTAATATCCTCAGGTCTTTTGGACCACATTTCATTTGCTTCAGTGTTGTGAATTTAACTGGCTGTAGTAGTTAATATTGCTTTTCAAATCTGCTGAGTGTGCATTAATGGTATTAATGTCAAAACTTACATAATTACAATACATTATTGGCTAAATGTGCTTCCAATGTTCCTTTAGAAAACTGTAATTTATGCTGAGTACAAAGTGTACAGTATAATTTCAGATTTTGTAGATAGAGGGATAATCTTGGAATTTACCCACAATACCAGATTGTGAAAAGATGGCCCCGAATATTTACCAAAGTCAAGACCAGAGGTCTGCATGCATTTCTAGATATACAATCATGCACCTCATTCATTTGCATCCTCACTGCAAATGTATGGGTCGATTTAGGTGTTTGCACATGCAAAGAAAGCTAAATATTGTATGCTGTATCTGGAAGATGAGATCTTCACCCCTGTTTGTCTGGTGTGCAAAGCTGCCAGAAATCCCGCTTTGCTCTTCTGATGATTCCTTAGAGTGGTGGAATTCCAATGTGGCATAGAGCCATCTTTCATAATACTCCATCCATAGGCACCGACTTCTTCTGGCGCCAGTGGGTGCTTGACCCCCCTCTGCCCCTGGCCCCGCCCTGACTCCACCTCTGCCCCGCCCCCTCCTGCCCCCATTCCAATCCCTTCCCCAAATTCCCGCCCCAGACCCACCTCTTCCCCTGAGCGTGCCACGTTCCCACTCCTCCCCCCTTCCTCCCAGAGCTTGTTACAGCTCGTTGGCGGCAGTAAGCGCTGGGAGGGAGGAAGGAGCGGAGATGTGGCACACTGGGAGGAGGTGAGGCGGGGGGGGGGGGCGGGGAGCTTGGCTGCAGCACCCACTAATTTTTCTCCGTGGGTTCTCCAGCCCCGGAGCACCCACGGAGTCAGCGTCTATGACTCCATTCCCGCCTGCCCATTGGCACTGTCTTGTATGCAGTAGGCTGCAGGGCAGCTACTAGCAGGTCAAGTTTCAGTACCAGATACTGGCTACAGGGCTTCCTTCCCAGAGAAACAGATCCTCATGTGTTCACTATAAAATCCTTTATGCACTGCCAGGATTGGCTGTTGTAAGGTTAAGGTATGTTCTACACTGTGCCACCTAGTGATTTAAATAGAACAATACAGTTTAGTATGCCATTACAGGCATAATGAGTGTTCCCTGGCTCAAGGACATATGGCCAGAGCACCTCTGCACTTTGGTAATCTCTGATGTCCAACTAGTCCCTTGGGACCATGAAGCAACTGGGTATAACTGAAAGCAACAACGAGGCTGCTCTAAATTTTGGCTGGTGACCAAGAAGCTCCCCAGATCTGGGAGCTTTGAAAGCAGGTACAAGGATCAGGAATGTGGCTGCCCCTTGGGCAGGTGCCTTTTACTGAGTAGAACAGGTTCATCCACAATCTGGCCTATAGTACAGGGATAAAATATTGACAGTGTTATATGTGGTTGTAACTAGGAGTTATAGACAGATCAAGGGAGAGGAAAATGTAGGCTGACTGTTAGGGAAGGTTCCAAGTGAGATGTCCTCAGCTGTAAAATGGTTTCTCAAGGGAAATGCGTGGGTAGAGGTCCTGGAGTAAAGTGAGCTGGAGTCTAGAGGTTGAAGAATAAGGCTGGGCAGGGATCTGGCTGCAGAGTCAGTGTGGTTATTGGCTCCATAACAGTCAATGCCTCAAAGCATGGTTACAGGAGTTGTATATAATGATAAAATGGACATTTAAACAAACAAAAACAGAGCTGGAGCTAGTGATAAATGTACAGATTACAAATCTTAGATTGAGTGACTTTTCCATCTTGAATTTTTGCAAAACACCAGGGAGTGAAATTGTGGAAGAAAATAAATCCTCACTCTCAGGTTGGAATGCAACAAAATCAGAGACAGCTTTATGTCAAGCAATTGCCAGGGAAGAAATACAGCTGACAGAGAGCATCTCTGCCTCAGTTTCTTCTATAAAATTTCCATAAAAAAATAGCAGGTATTTATTTACAAAGTGTGAAAGACTGCAAAGTAATAATCCCTTATTAGATCCAATACACTGTATGCTATTACCAATGTTCCCATTAGGAAAGTAAAACTTTATGTACTTTGTATTTCTGTCAGTGTTTAAAGCATATATAATATTATCACATTCCTTTTGCGCTACTAAGTCATATACAAGGTGGTAGTAAAAATTAACACTACTTGATCAGAAAAAACAAATCAAGATAGCTGTGATGGTGTACCCCATAAGGCGTTATGGGGAAAGGCTTATAAATGTATACATGATGTAACTGGAATATGTTTTATGCTACATGTGCCATGTAACATATCTCTGTGAAAGTTATGACCTATTGAATCTATCCCTCCTGTTTGTATGCATGTATCATTGTTGTAGTTGGAGTTATGAATATTGGTTTTATATTTGCTGGTTTTGTACATAGCCTTTGTAAGAGCCTGGGATCATGTCTTGAGAAAGGTATGTGCATGTAAAGAGACCAATCAAGAAACCCTTACACAGACAATAGGAGGTGTAGACCCCTATCCACATCTGGGCCTGGCCAGGAATGCAACTGGCTGGACTGGTTAGGGTGCATGGACATGTGATTTGCCCATGTGATCCCAAAACTCCAGGGTAAGATGATGCTACACAGGGAGTGGGGGAAAGGCTATTTAAACCCTTGGAAGACCCCTCCATGTTGTCTTCAGCTGGCTAAAGAGAGAGGCTCTCCACCCCCCAAGGATGTACCTGAAAGAGACTGAACAAAGGACAAAGACAATAGGGGGTGTGAGCGATTGCTGGATCCAGGCTATGAGTTCTACAGCCTGTAAAAGGAAGAATCTGGAGCTGGAGAGGCTTTTATCTGTGTTGAGTTGAATTAGTCCTAGATGTGCGTGTTTTATTTTATTTTACTTAGTAATTCACTTTGTTCTGTCTGTAACTACTTGGAATCACTTAAATCCTACTTTCTGTACTTATTAAAATCACTTTTTACTTATTAAGTTACCTGGAGTGCATGTTGGTACCTGGGGAGTGCAAACAGCTGTTCATATCTTTCTATCTTTGAAATAGAAGGCGAACTATTTATGAGTTTGCCCTGTATAAGCTTTATACAGGGTAAAACAGATTTATTAAGGGTTTGAACCTCATTGGGAGTTGGGCACCTGGGTGTCAAAGGCAAGCACACTTACTGAGCTGCTTCCAGGAGCCTTACAGTTGTTAGGGGACGTGGTTCGGACCTGCGTCTGTGTTTGCAGCGGATCAGTGGATCTGGCTCAAAACAGACAGGATTCCGGAGTCCCAAGCTGCAAAGGGCAGGGAAGCAGGGGCAGAAGTAGCCTTGGCACACCAGGTGGCAGCACCAAGGTGGTTTCTGTGATCCCAACCCGTCACAATAGCTTAATAGCAGCCTTTGCCAAAACAAAATAATAGGGTTATAATTAAAAGATACCCAGCAAGAAAGAAACTCATGGAATATTAAAAATCTGCATCAAATTGTTTGAAGTAAGTTGCCCAGAAAGCCTGTAATGGCAGTTTACTTTGGGAAAGCCTTTAGGCTATGGCTACACTACAAGCACTACAGCAGCACAGCACAGCTATGCCACTGTAGCATAGACATTTGCTACAGCGACAGATGGGGTTTTTCCATCACTATAGTAAATCCACCTTTTGAGACGTGGTAGCTAGATTGATGGAACAATTCTGCCGTCTACCTACCTGCATCTACGGGGGTGGGGGGTGGGGTTAGGTCAACCTAACCTGTTGCACAGGGCGAGAAATTTTTCACAGCCTTGAACGAGGTAGCTAGGTTGACCTAAGTTTTAGGTGTAGACCAGGTCTTAGTAATAAGGCTTTAGCAGTACAGGAAAGGGGAGATGTAAAAATGCTTTTATTTAATGCACAAACATTTTGACAGAAAAACAGCAAGTTATTTTATTCCAGTAAATACTTTAGGGAAAAGGCCATAAGGTTATTGGATGCAGTAAGAGAACAGAATGAATCAAACCCTCAGCTGATCACCATAAAGCAAAGATCAGCAATTTCCACTCATTCTATAGCTGAAGTACTAGAAATCATTAATTCCTATACAATTTACAGCAGCACCAATTAGAGCTACTACAGCTAAAGTTGTCTCAGGGCTTCCATTTTTCAGGAATTCACAAACCTTTCTTTAAGTTTTTGGTCTGAGTTGAAACTTGGCATAAAACATCCAAGCCCATGACTGAGACTACTCTTCTGTTAACTTAAATAGGTAGAAAAGTGGTTAAAACAATTAATGGGCTTGTAAGTGGTTTCAGCACTTCAAACACAAAAAGGAAGGGTTTTAAAAAGTTAACTCCATGCAGAATTTAGTCCATATTGTGGATAAATACTTCAATTATTATCTTTAGACAATTACAATTGTTATCATACTCATTCATGCTGTAATGGCTCCATAATATAGGTTGATACATAAGACTGTTGCCCAGTATCATTATCTGCTTTAAGAGAGCAATGATCTATTGCCAGATCCCACTGTTCAGAAGTGCCTACATACATCTACTGACTTTAAACTGTGTCCTGGCTTGTTCTAGATCCAAAGCTATCCTCAGCTTAAAGATTCTTACTTAAAAGGGACACAATTAACCTTTACCAGAATTTTGATTGCCTTTTACCTTTAACGCCTGCTTCTTTTACTTTTAGCATTTTTTACAAAGTTCAACTGCTAAATTCCCTTCAGCAACCACAGAGTTAACTTTTCACTCTCTTTCCTTAAATCACTTGCTTATCTCCCAAACTGACACCCAATCAACTCAGATTTTTCCCATTGGCTTTACTGGGGTCAGGGTTTCACTCACTTCTTATTAGCATGAGGATTATTCTTTTTACTGAACAAAAAGATGCTCCCCATTTTACAATTTATACTTAATGAGCCATTTCCAAAATACTAGTTGTCAAGCTTTCAACACAACCAGAGCTCCAAATAGCTCTATTCAGACTAATAAGAAACTTTTACTTCAGGGCCTTTCGTATTTATAAAAGTATAAGTGCATTGATAGTGTCCTGAAATTCAGACCATTAGAGGCATTTTATTGCAGGAAAGAGGGCACTGCAAGCTTCTTTGAAATCTGTAGTGGTTTGAGGTGTGCCAAAACAGCAGCAAGATGCTAGTTATAACAGACTTGTTTTATTTCAAAGCTTTGACAAGCCAGTTCCATGTTTCTTTTAATGTGAGTGATGCCAATCAATATGTCAGCCAACAAGATCAAAGAGTCATAGAAATTAGTGAAGAAAAAAACCTGTACAGTCATCTAGTGCATCCTCCTTCTGATGTATGATTTTTCTCTATTATGTGCTTTGTACAATCCGATTTTTAAAATGTCCCCAAACATGGGATTCCACACGTCTCCTGGGAGACAGTTTTGCAGCCTCACAGATTTTTATTGCCAGGAAGTTTGGTCCTAACATTGATTGAATTTTTCCTGTATAAATAAATACCTGCCCTTTATTCCTAGCCATAATTGCTCTTTTTAAAAAAAAAAAACTTTTATTCTTTAGAGAATACCCAAAAATGTGCTAGGCACTTTAGAGACCAAAAATTAGGTCAGTGGTTCCTAGGTGCTATGATAATACTAATAATAACACAGAGTCAATAGAATTTTGCCAGCAAAGGATTTAGGTCCAGATCTTCAAAGGTTCTGATCTTCCACTGATTTCAATGGGAGTTAAGTGCCTAAATATCTTTAAGGATCTAGGTTTTAGCCCAGGGTCCGAGCCCCAAGAGGTTACAATCTAATTTGAGTTGTGTCAAAACTAATGAAAGTAATACACAAGTAAGAACAAGGGCTGTGGTAATAACATGGTTACCTTGATATGTGTACACTGGCGTGGTTTTGCTATTTTTAAAAAATGATAAATTAATCCATTTCGTGTAGACAAAATGGGGAAATATGGATTTTAAGAGGGATTTAAATGAGGAGCAGGTGATAGATTTGTGAGCTGGTATCAGGAAGGTATTCTGTAGACAAGGTATAGCATAGAAGAAGTCAAAGAGATGGGATTGGGAAAAAGAAGTGTTGGGCCATCCAGTCTAGCATCACTGCCAAAGCAGAGGGGTCAGAAGGGAACACAATAGGAGACAGTTACAGAGATGTAGGCTGGGGCAGAGTGGTGCAGGGCCTTGAATGCAATAATTAGTTTTATCTTGCTATGTAGAACGAAGGGAAAATAGTGGAAGGATTTGAAGGATGAGTGACAGCCTGAATGAGTGGCAAAGAAGATTACTTTAGTGGCAGCATTTTGAATATGGAAGGGGTAATGCTAGCATCACAGAGAGCAAAGTTTCGGTGATGAAGGCAGGGGGTGATTAGGGCATGGACATACGATTCAGCCATTGAGACAGATAGGAAGTACAATCTTACATATTTCCCAGTTCTGTCTACCTTAGTTTTGGACTGCACCCATCACTATAGTATCTGAGTACTTTCCAAGTAAAAATGATTGGCAATAATGAGTTCCCTCGTGAACTTCATGAAATCGCTGTCTCATCTCCCTTATCAGGTTATGGAAAGCTCTACTTGTGGTATCGGGTGTTTGGTATTTTTTGTTTGGTTGGTATTTCGTACTATCCTGAATAATTCCTTTCCATCTTCCTTGTTTAGACAGTTCAGTATTTGTAGATGATAAAGTCCCTCTCATTTGTCCCCTTAGCCCAGCTGCACATATTTAACTAATTTAAAGGTCAGTCCCTCCAGGGCCCTAATCACTTTTGTTGCTTTTTTTCTTAATCCCATCTATATCTTTCTTATAATGAGGTATCCAGAAGTGAACAAAATATTCTGGGTATGATTAAAGCTTCACAGAGAGGGCCTGTATGTAGCCCCCCATTTCCTTCTGACATGTCTCTGCATATACAGCCTACAATTAGGGTGACCAGATGTCCCAGTTTTATAGGGACAGGCCCGATGTTTGGGTCTTTTTCTTTTATAGGCTCCTATTACCCCCCACCTCCTGTCCCGATTTTTCACACTTGCTGTCTGGTCACCCTACCTACAATTGTGCTGATTTCCCTCCCTCCACCTCCCGCCCTTGCAAATACAGCTATTTGCTTCCTACTCTCACTCCTACAGTAGATTTCTTTCAGTGTTAGTGCTTTCCAGGGTTGTTGGTTTTTCAGTTTGTTTTTTGTTTTGTGTGTATGTGGCTCCTTTCAGTATTTTCCTCCTCCTAGTCTTGTTGAGGGAAGAGTTCTTAAGTAGTGTGACAGACCCAGACAAGTGGGATACAGAAATCTCATAGAAGGCAAATATACTGGCCATTGGATTAATAGTTTTCTGTTCCCTGAGTGACCAGAGCAGGGGCTGCACTAGAACAAGCAGGAACTTTCTGGAACCAATTTAAGGCAGGCAGGCTAATTAGGACACCTGGAGCCAATTAAGAAGAAACTGCTAGAATCAATTAAGACAGGCAGGCTAATCAGGGCACCTGGGTTTAAAAAGGAGCTCAATTTAGTTTGTGGTGTGGCACGCGAGGAGCTGGGAGCAAGAGGCACACAAAGAGTTGAGAGGGAGAAGAGTTGAAGGACTGAGGAGTACAAGTATCAGCAGACCATCAGGAGGAAGGTCCTGCAGTAAGTGTAAAGAAGGTGTTGGGAGGAGGCTGTGGGGAAGTAGCCCAGGGAGTTGTAGCTGTCACGCAGCTGTTACAGGAAACCCTATAGACAACTGCAATCCACAGGGCCCTGGGCTGGAACCCGGAGTAGAGGGCGGGCCCGGGTTCCCCCCAAACCTCCCAACTCCTGATCAGACACAGGAGGAATTTGACTGTGGGTGCTACCAGAGGGGAAGATCTCTGAGGCGATCAAAATCCGCCAATAAGCGCAGGACTCACCAAGGTAGAGGAGGAACTTTGTCACAGTAGGTATCAAGGTTCAATGGTTTCATGCCTGTTTCCTTGTTTTGCTCTTCCTAGAGCTTCTGGTTTTCCTTAATTTCATGTTCTGCTGTCTTTCCCATCTGTGATTTCAGCTTGTTGTGTGTCTTCTAGAACTGGTGAAATAAATTAGTTGCTGAATTTTGTAGTACTTTTAAGATTATTTTAACATTGTTTGTTTTTTATTATTTGACCAGTTCATAATTCAGGAATATATTAATTGATTTTTTTTAATTAGCTGAAAACATTGTTCAGGTTGATGTTGATGGCAATATTTTCCATTAGTCATCCATCTCTAGAGGGGTTAAAAGTACCAAACATTTTTAATTTTTTAATTTTTTTAAAGAAAAAAGTTGATGAAATTCAGAATTTTCAACAAATATGGATCAAGTCAACCTATCTCTAGCCTGTCCTATAGGGCATCCTCTTTGCACTCAGGGTTTCTGTACAGTTGAGAGTTCCTGCTCAGTATTTTGATTTCTTTTGGCTTTTTCAGACATTTTGCATGCTCTCTGAGCAGCTCTATCGTTTCCTTCCATAACAAAAATGACCTGGAACCTGCTACATGCCACAGGTGGGCGAGTGTAATTATAATAAAAGCTTACTGAAGGTTGCTCAAGAAAATTTCACTTAAAAAGTCCCTTTAAGAAATCAAGGAAATTGCCACTTATGGCAATATTACCATGCACCTCAATTCAGCTGCCTGACCATGTAAATGTAAAACATTCAGACTCTTATCTTTATAACAATCCCCCTTGTGATGGGTCCCCCTGGGGTGCCACCTGGAACTAGGGTACCACTGAGCCCTCTGACTCACCAGCCTGGGCTCCCTCTCACACGGTGTTGCTGTGACACAAGTCCTACACTTCCACCAGCATTCACACAGGTAGGGACACACCCATGCAGTTACATGCAGGCTGACCAGCCACTACATGAACCAACAATAGAGAGGCTACAGCCAAAATAAGCACCAGCTTCCCAGTCTAGGACCCCAGAGCTGTAGCGTCCTGCCCTGCTCAAAACCCCAACCAGTATGAATTTATTATCCAGTTCTCCTTCCCCTCAAAAATGCAACTGGCTATGCACCTTGAGCTAAGATTTCCAAGCACTTCATTCAAACTCATTGGTTTAGATAAAGCAAAAGCAAGTTTATTAACTATAAAAGATAAATTTTAAGCAGTAGCGTAGCCAGGGTGGGAGCGGCCACTCCCCGACTGAGCAGAAGCGGCGCCTTTTTTGTGCTCTGACACCTTTTGCTCCTGCGCTGCAGCCGGAGCAGAGCATTTTTTTTCGCTCCCGATGCCTTTTTTTGCTCCTGACGCTTTTTGCTCCCAGTGCCTTTTTTTAGCTCCGCTCCCCCTGTACTCTGAACCTGGCTACGCCACTGATTTTAAGTGATTATAAGGGATAGCAAACAGATGAAAGCAGATTATCTAGCAAATAAACAAAACCGCAAACTAAGCTTAATATACTAGATAGATTGGATATGAATTAGCAGTTTCTCACCCTGTCTGATGATACAAGCAGGCTTGCAGATTCTTAAGGCACAAGCTGCATTTGCTTTGCAGCTTGGGATCCCCACCCCCATTCCAAGTCCTTTTCTTTTGGAGCTTCTCTTAGGTGTTCAGTTGTGGGGGAGTGAAAGGAGTGTCACTCCCTGCCTTTATATAGCTTTACCGTATGTCAGGAACCCTTTGTTCCAAACTCAGTTTCCAGACAGCTTGTGGAAAAACACAGGCACCCCAAAATGGAGACCAGAGTCATGTGACTCTTCCTTAGGCCAGAAGAAGCAGAGCAGCTATCAGCAAGAATATTCTGTTAGTATAGTATGTGTCTGTGACCCAAGGACACAGAAATGTTGAGTTAAGAAGAAGTCATTGTTTTTGCTCACTTTTCTTTGTGTATTATCATGCTTTATGCCTTTTGGACAAATTGGGCTCAAATCAGAAGTGAGTTGAGGAGGGTTCAAGTGATTGACCCTTCAGTGTGTAATGTACATGAAGTTAGACCCACGTGCCCAGTTTTTGGTGTGTAGTTTACTTGTCTTTACACATGACCTCTGAATTTGGTCCACCGTATACATCCATAACACAGAGTAGTGGTGAGCAAATAAACACCATTTCCTTCTTAAAACGAGGTTAGGTTAGGGTCACATGTTTTGAAACTGGAATGTTTTGCTTACTCTTTTGGGAACATCTTTGCATTGCTGAGGATAGTGAATTTGCATTTTTCAAAGCCTTTTCTAACCATGGAGGCATGCTTCTTGTAAACTTGTTGGAAATTGAGCTAAAAACTATATCATCACTGATATTTCATTGCAATCTCTGATAACGCACTATATCACATTCCTGGAGACAATGAGACCTGGATAGTAATTTAAGCCAATAAACATTACTGACTCCAAAAGGACCAGATGTTCATTGCTTGATGTATCTAGGGCTTCTAAAAAAGAGAACATAAAATATTCACAATTTTTATTAAAGCAGAGAACCTGCTTCAGTAAGCTAAAAGCTGTGATAATCTTTAAATCTCAAATTAAAAGGAAGTAGTACCTCTTGCTATTCATAAAATATATAATTTATACTTAGGTGACATTTTCATACTCCAAAAAGCATTTAGTCATTCTACTGCTTTTAAAAAATATATATGTGACGGTATTAAGTTGTTTCTCCAATGCTGGTGACTTATTTCAGCGGATATGGAGAATTTTACAAAGAGAAAATAGGATGAGCATATTTTTAAAAATGAAATTGTAAAACTGCTGTAACAGATTCTTATAGTAATATTTAATCAAGCACATTGCATATATATGTGTATGTGTGTATATGTGTGTGTATATATATATATATATATATACATATTGAAGGCTTTGGTCTTGCAAACGTTTATGCCCATGTGTAGCTAATGTGATCCTCTTAAGCACAGATGTGTTTGCAAGATGGGTGCCTTAGGTCTATATATTTACAAGCCTGAAAACGTTTTATATGTGTGCAATATGGGGCAAGCTAATGTTAATAGGAGGACCTTAACTACTGCATTCCTTGACTTCTTTGTCTTTAAACATGCTCTGATCCTGAAGGCAGTTCCTGTTCCTGTATTCTTGCACAGCAGTAACCCCTACTAGCAATAGCCAGGTCCCCTGCTCCTGACAAGTTCTGGAATCCCATCATTGCCTATATACATCTTGTTTCTGGTTCAACAGTTTGTGACAATTTGTTTTTAAGCTGTTCCAATGATAAGATCAGTGTTATTGGAGTAACATTTTCTGTTGCTGAATCTGATATAGTAAATTCATCTGGTTTAGATTAGAGCTGGGTGGAATATTTACCATGAATAGTCATTTGAATTGTTAAACAAAGCCACTTAGTTTTTGTTTGTATCCCTCTTGCACTTCTTGTCCAAGAACATTCTAGTGCAGCAGTTCACAGACTTTGGTACCCAGACCACTGTTGGACTGCAAATTATTTGCTAGTTGTCCACAGAGAGTTGACTGGTCACAAAATGTGGGTTCCTCCTCTCCCAGATTCAGTCCCATTAGAATAATAGTGAAAACAGGCATTTTCACTGCATCTCCACAAACTCCACCATGAGGCTGCTGCATTTGGAAATGAGTGGCTAACTCTTCGTCTGTAGCCAATTGTCTCCAGGACACTCAGCTTCTCTGCCAATCAAAGGGAGAGGTAATGCTAATAACATCCTACTGCTCAAGCCAGCAGGGCCAGCTCTGGGTTTTTTTCTGCTCCAAACTCTGAGAGCGCAACTGCCGAAGCAAAAAAGAAAAAGAAAAAAGGAGTGCCGGATTGCCGCCCCTTGAAAAGTGCCGCCCCACGCACGTGCTTGGTTGGCTGGTGAGTAGAGCCGGCCCTGCAAGCCAGTATTGTAATAAGTTGGGTGGTCAATTGCTCATCCTAAATTTTTCAGGAGCCACCTATAAAACAGCTATATTTAAAAACAACTTTTGTGTCATATTTCTCACCTCTGAAAATGTAATTTTTATTATTTCCATGGAAACTGAAGTTATAACAAGTACCTGTATTTGTTTTTTTTAATAATTTATAGTAAATATGCTATTAGCAGGTTTGTCCAATTCCTCTTTTCATTGCTTACTGAATGGATATAAAAGGAGAACTGGAACTTGCATGGTGAGTGGTATAGGAAAGGATTACAGAGTTCTTCCTAAATCTAACCCATTACTTCTTCTCCTACCTTCAGTGGACATGGAGAATAAATTATCACAATCCTCTTTCTAGCAGCACTTAACATATTTGAAGACCGTTATCAGTTCCCCTTTTAGCTGTCTTTTCTTAAGACTGACCACCACCCCCTCTTCTGTGGTGTTTGTGTGTGTGTATGTGTATATATATGTGTGTGTGTATATAATTTACTTTTAACTTTTTTGCTCATAGGTCATGGTTTTCTAGACTTTTTATCATTTTGTTGTTCTCCTCTGTAGTCTCTCCAGTTTGTCCCCATCTTTCCTAAATTGTGGCACCCAGACCTGGACACAATAATAAAACAATGCTAAAACATGTTACAGATTTAGAGATTAGATAGATAGGAATTATTCATGACGGAAATATAGCTACCTCTGGGGTGGAATGGTGAACTACACACAGCTTTTAGGAAAGAAGAATTGCATCTTCAGCTGGAGAGCAGGAAGAATAGGGAATCAGAATGAAATACAACCGACTGGAATTTGGCCAGATCACCAAGATTAACAGATTCCAATTCTTATGAAAAGTGTCTTAAGCTTCCAAATACCATACTGGAGTATTGGCTCAGCTCTCGCAGAGGAAAGAGAATCACTTAGTGAGTTACCACCGCCACCGAAGCACTTGGCTGATCCTTTGAGTACTGCCCAGTACTGATACGATTTGGCTTATGATATGTGACAAGATTGCCATCAAAGGTGACATGGTTGCAGTGGAGGTAATGTTAAATACATAGTAAGAGATAGTAAACAGATATTATTACAAATTCAATTTAAATAATTGTGTGCTCTTTCTTAAACATAGCTAGAAGTTGCCAATAACTCTAAAAAAAAACCCATTTCACTGAAGAGACATACCTCGTGTTAAGAGATACCATCGCATGTGAATAGCCCTCATGGCAACAAACAAAAAATAATATCCAGTCCAAGATTTTCATGAATCACTTGCAAACTCTAGCATCCTCCTTTTCCTTTTGCCATCTAGTTAGGTTGCATCTGGGATCATGATATCCAAAGATAGGCAGCTCAGTGAATAATGCACTATTCTTTCACTTGGAGACCTGGGCTCCCAACCTGTTCAAGAGCAACAAACGATTTTAGTAACATCATCCTCATTATCAAGCAGACATCTGCCTACACTAAAAAAACCATCTTCAACTATTCAGTGTGACTCAGGGGAGACCCAGGACTGCAATAGCAGGAGTGTTGCTAATCAAGAATGAAGTGCATAGTGAGGCTTGTGATATATCCAGCTCTAGATGATCCTCAGGTCCTAACATTTATATTCACCCAATGGGGAGGGGTGCGGGAGAGTGCATCTATGGGTATTTTGCTATTGCACATCCCAAAATAGAATCAACTGACTTAAAGTATACGCCCTTTACTCTGTAAATCAGAATCTGGCACTACTTACAGTATTTCAGCATAATATGAAAGAGAGCCTCCCACAAGACTCCTAGAACATAAATTAAACAGGGCAACTGGAGGACATGATCTAAAAGCTGAAAATAACTGAATTAAAACCAGAAGTATCATTTCACAGTGGGAGAGAAAGGAAGACTGACAATTGTACAGCATTGGTGAAAAGGAGGTTAAGGACAAAGAACTAATGTACATATATAGAATTAATTTTGGGAAGTTTTATGACCTGGGTTATAACAGGAGGTCAGACTAGAGGATCACAATGGTCCCTTCTGGCTTTGGAATCTTTGAATATATGTAATTTTACAGATACAACAGCTTTGGAAACAACTTGCAGCTAAATCAGAAGACCTAGAAGAAAATTATTAACGTAATATATTATAAACTGCAGGGATGTATTTAATCAAAGACAAGTAAAGATAAAATAAATGTATCCTACATGTAGAACATTAAGAATATCGATGTTCTTATTCAGTAGACAAAGGAGAATTGTGTTGCATTAGTTTGCGAACTGCTGACTTAAACTATGGGTGGTGACCCCCAAGTGGGGCTGCACCATCAGCAGATGGAGTCATGGTACTCCCTAGTGTGTGGAGGATGCCATTTTGCTCCTCAGTGTGATCTCACATGTACAGTGCACGTGAGGTCATGATGCACGGGTGATGTCATTTTACTCTGCAAAATGGCATCCTCCACACAGAGTGACCTCACAAGCACTGTACATGTGAGGTTACACTATGCTTAGGACACCATTTTGAAGAGTTAAATGGTGTCCTTCCCGCAGCATGACTCGCATGCACCATATGTAAGAGGTCACGCCATGGAAAGGATGCCATTTTGCTCTTTAAAATGGCATCTTCCATGCGGTCTGGGGATCTCAGCAGGAGATACTTTGTTCAAATGGGATTTTGCAGACAAAGTATAATATGCACTTAGGTCCACTTACCTTACCAAAAAATAAAAATGAAACTGGTATGTAAAATTTTGTGCTGTAATAGAGGTGGGGTTTGGCTCTTTCACATGCTTGGTAATGGACTGGTATAGGACTTTTCACCGCTTGCTCATTGGTTTCAAGAAAGATCTATTCAATTGTAATGAGATCTTTCTCTAAATTAAGTGTAGGAGTCTAAACTTTCTGAAATCCATTAATCTAAAAGAGTGTTGTGGTTTGCTCCTGCCTCAATGTTCTCAAAATTCAAGTGCTTTGCTGCCTTTTAAGAGGGTAGAAACCAGACTATCTCTCTACTTCTCATTGAGGTATTCCTCAAGATTCTAAGCCTTCAAGGGAAGCTCTGGGTGTCCAGGTTAGCAGCTTACAATATGCTTAGAGTGACCATACATACCGTTTTGGCAGTGACAGTCCTTTTTTAAAGCTCTGTCCTGGCTGTCCTGACTTTTTTGGCAAAAGGGGGCATTTGTCCCATTTGGTCTTGCCAACTTGATCAGTACACCTGTGTTTCAGTATCAAAGCAATGGGGGAAAAGTTAAGATTTCATTCTTTCTGGCAGGAAGAACAACTTTCTCCCTCCCCCTCAATTAAATTTTGCTTGTATTGATCATGCTTAAAGTAATAATATATTATACTGCATATAGGATTTCCATGGAATACATTTTTGTTCCAGGAATAAAGCTGACTTCTTTTCTCTAGCTAGGCACACCAAATACTTACTTAAAAATCTTTTCAAGCCAAGAAAAAGAGAAACATACATAATAGAACCAAAGAAAGGGTAAATAAACATTCAGTAAACAAACCCAATTAATGCTGTCTTGTTAATATGACTGCCTCACTGAATTTGGTCAGGGATTAATTCTACAGTTTTAATAATTCATAACTCCTCATTTTATATGGTGCACCTGAGGTGTACCTAAATCTATATAACAGGTGAGTTGTGCCAAACAAGTAACAGAATCCCTGCCTGGGGTAGGGCTACCAATATGAAGACCGGAGCTGTAACGCTATGGTGCAAAACAATGCAAACACCCCCAGGGGACATGAGGTCTTTGATTTATATTTATTATTTGTATTGTAGTAGTGCCTAGAGACCCAGTTGGGACTGAGGCCCATTGTGCTAAGCACTGTAGATACACATAGGAAGATACTGTTCTCTGTTCTCAAAACCTTACAGTTGAAATAAACAAAATGGAAAAAAGTTGGGGGTCTTAAAGATGTCTTAAAATGTGTCAGTGAAGCAGTTTACAGAAAGAGAGAGAGGGAACACTGATGTAAATTATTTGGGAGAGGTGTTTCTTGCATATGGAATAGTATGAATAATACAGTGTTGAATTTTGCTGGAAAATGGTCAGATTTATGGGACAAGAAGGATGCTAAGAGGAGCAGTAGTGGGATGACATACAATTGGGGACTTTACATGACAATGCAACAGCCTTCCATCCATGGTGAAAAGGACAACTAGAAGACAGTGAAAAGTTGGGGGAGATATGATCTCCCTCAGTTTCCACCCTGCATATTGCACTTTTGAAAAGAGGTACCTCATGGTGAGGTGATGGGAGATAAGAATGTGGTCGAGTTTGTGGGAAGAAGAGGACAGAGGAATACATTAAGGGGGTGAAAACAGATATAATGGGTATGTGGGTGGAGATGAAAAGGGCAACAGCAAGGAACATCAGTATTGAGAGCATGTAATATCAAGCTAAGAATTGTATAGCATTCAGTGACTATAAGACAAGTGGTATAGACAAGTCTAAGGGCCAAGTTTGGCTTTCTTATATTGCAGCAAATACAGTATAATTCCATAGAGGTCAGTGGAATTACTCTGGATTATACCACTGTAAATGAAAGCAGAATCTGGTTCAAAACATGCTGAAGTGTGACACAGAATAAATCATGATCTCAACAGAGACATTAGTTTTATGGCTCATTACAGCAATCTGTAACCTACTATCTTCCTTTATCCTATGATGGTGGTTTTAATTGCCCATTTCCTTTTTCTTGCAACGTGTTAACCCCTTAAGCTTTACAAATCTTGTATTTTGCTCACATTCTGTTTACCTTTCCCAGACCTGAAGAAGAGCTTTGTGAAGCTCAAAAGCTTGTCTCTTTCACCACCTTAAGTGATACATTTTCCCATCCCTTAAAAAAGGACTGTTCATTGGATCCGCATAATCATATCCCCTTGCTACTTGCATGTCAATCACTTCGTGGGTGTGGGGTGTGTGTACACTTTGCTAATAGTGTTGTTGTAGCTATGTTGTCCCCCCAGGATATTAGAGATACAAAGTCGTCTTCTTACTGGATGCAAACCTTGCCAAGCCAATTTGCAGCAGCCTCATCTTTGAAGTGCAGAGCCCTCAGACCACCATCAAATCTGGTCAGAGGGCAGTTGTCAGTGATGTGTGACATTGTCTGTCTGTCTTTGGCCACAGCCACATGTGGATCATCTCATTGTCCCCAGGTCTGAAGGCTGGCTGCACATTGATCCTGGCCCATTCGAAATCCATTCGAAGGGCCCATGAGCAGTGTGGCAAGTCAAAGAAGGATACACAAGTGATTGGGTCAGTTATAAGAGATTGGTTTCTGACATCAGTTGCAGGCCATTCTTCATGCCAATACTCCTACACGTCAACATCACAGAGAACTCTGGGCAGGACAAGTGGGCCCACAGTGGGTGCCATGACAACAAGCGCACTTTTCAGTGGTCAACGAGGTCAGAATGTTGGTAGGCTCGCATTTGTCCTGATCTTTTCAACCATTCTGGCTTTAAATCCTCACGATGGAGGAATGCTTTTTTTCTTAACACAAGGAGCCAAGGTACTGATGTGGGTCAAATTGTCCCAGTTTTGATGCTCATGGTTGAGTGTAGTTGCGTCTCAACCAACTTGACATGAGATGAATGGAGCCAGACCGGACCACAGTATTCTGCTGCAAAATAACAGAGGGCCTAAACTGGATTATTAGAGCATTTGACTATTTGTTCCCCATGAAGTGCCAGTCAGTACGCTTAGAAGTCTGCTAAATGTCGTCACCTTAGCTGCAGTTTTCCTCAGGTGGTTAAGATATGTGAGAGATTTACCTAGGGTTACTCCAAGGCAGACTGGGTGGGATTTGTGTTTTGAGCAGAGTCCATTGAGAAATGGAGACAAGGTGCATGAGATAATATCGTATAGTTTACCTACTTCTGTTGGTCACAAAGACAAGCTTTCTCTATCACCAACAGAGCTTGGTCCAATAAAAGATATCCCACCCACAATCTCTATCTCTCTATATGCACACTTGGGTCTGTGTACATAGGCGCCAACTCTGTGGGTGCTCTGGGGCTGGAGCACCCATGGGGGAAAAATTGGTGGGTGCTGAGCACCCACCGGTAGCTCCCTGCCAGCCCCCCCCGCGTCCAGCTCACCTCAGCTTCTGGGTTCCGCCTCCGCAGGCGCGCCCGCGAAGCCGCTTTTTTTAGTTCACAGGCCTACCGTCCGTCAGCTGTGCAGTGGGCGGCAAGAAGGGGGGGGGGAGCACTGCGGCGGTGCCTCAGGGGACGGGTATGTGGAGGAAGTGGAGCTGGGCCCTCTGCCTCCTCCTCATACCCCTCCCCCAAGGCGCCGCCATGGCGCTCCCCCCCCGGCTTGCCACCCGCCGCACAGCTGAGGGCAGCAGGCCTGTGAACTAAAAAAAGCGGCTTCGCGGGCCACACCTCTGGAAGCAGAACCCAGAAGCTGAGGTCAGCTGGGCGCGGGGAGGGCTGCCAATGGGTGCGTTGCATTTCCCCTTCCCCCTCCATCCCAGGCTTGCAAGCCTGGGAGGGGGAGGGTTGGAGGGGAAATGAAGCGCGCCCGGGGGAGGAGGCGGGGATTTCGGGAAGGGGTGGAATGGGGTTGGGGGTGGGGCCGGGAATGCGAGCACTCACCAGCGCCGACAAAAGTCGGCGCCTAAGTCTGTGTGTGTATATACACTATTTGTTGTCATTTATATAATGTCTGTAATGCTTCATATCCTTTTTTTTAAGTTTCAGTTTTGAATAGTAGAAATGTTCAGCTCCACAGGGGAACTGGGGCCAAGAAAGAGAGAGGCCTTGGCAACACCCATGAACAAGACAAAGAAAGCAATTTGGAGGAGGCAGTGGTTGCAACTAGGAACATCAGTAGTGTTTTATATACCAATAATTTACCGAAGGTTATGTGATTACTGTGGATGGGGTTTCATTTAAAAAAAAAGATAAGAAAAAAGAAAACAGCCTGCTTACCATGGCAACCTTTTTGTTATATAGTTCACATGCTTCTGAACTTCAGAAATACATGGCACCTTGCTCAAGAAACACCCACACACATCTTTGCAAAGAAACATTTTACATTTTGTTATTGTTTTTTGTAGAAATAGACATAGATCATTTAAAACAATTTCTGGCACCTTAATGCAACAGTTTTCTCTGTTTTATAGTGTTGTTTTTCAATAAATGAAAATATGGCAATTTTGAAAGACCAAGAGAATAAATATGGAAAGACTGTATAATCGGTCTCATTCAGCCCTGTCCCTGTTTGGTGTTTCACAGAAGGGAGGAATGCTGTGTGGGCCTGACCCAAAGTCTATTTAAGTCAATCGAATGCCCATTGACTGTAATGAGGTTTGGATCAGACTGTATGAGTATTAAGCATTAAAAAGAGTGGAAGTATGCCTAATAGTATTTAAATTCAGTAGGCCTCATTTAGAGCTCATTACCCCAATTTAAAAATGGCTGCATCTTCAGATATTTCACTGGATTTACTCCTGGTGTATTCTAAAATCAGAATCAAGATTACGATTGTGATTACTGTTACTTGTTACAATACTGCCCAGGGTCCCCAGTCAGAGTCAGGACCCCATTGTAGTAGGACCTGTGCAAATATATCAAGGGACATGGTCTCTACTTGAAGAGGTTATTATTTAAGGATCTGATCCTGTCTAAGATCTGCTAGGGCAGATGCTTGGGATTCTGCACAGGCAGGTCAATGCTAGTAGATCCGATGCAGGATGGAGACGTAGTTCCGTAGAAGGATGAGAGGGTTACAATTGTAATATGTACAATTTTTCATAAATTATTTGGGGGAGAGGGTTATAGCTAAACAAATCAATGTAAGTTACATTATAGACTATGTACCTGTAAAACATGATGCAAATAGTAACACAATCCAACTGCTATTGACAGGCTCACTCAGTGTATTGTTGATGGCTTGAAAACATTTGAGGCAGATAGTTTCATACCAGAACAAGAATCAAATCTTTCTGTCTTCCAGTGATGCTATGCTACGTTTCTGGCAGTTCCTGACACAGTACTGCAGCTACCCTGAGTCCTTAAGAGTGGAAAAATTCCATCCTCCTCCTGGCTGATTGTCTTGCTGTTGGCATGGTACTCTGCCACTGAAAGTCTTGATTCCCTGCTTCTCTTCTAGCTGATTCAGCCCTCGGGTTTCAAAAACTAAACTGACTGCAATGTGCTGCTCTCCACAGAGCTTCTCCCTGCAAGTACTGCCTGCCAGCATTTACAGTGACCCAGCCAGGGGCAGGATGAAGCAAAGTTCAGCAGCAACAGAGAGGTGGAGACAAAGTAGGCACTTAGCAGAAAAACCTAGTGTAGAGTCCTGGCCTTTTGAGATTTAAGAAGGAATCCTTACAGCTGAAGGGAAAAACATCCTCAATTACAAGACTCCATTGTGCATACTCCTTTATGGGTGCACAATGGAGGAAGAGGGGCCAAGGAACTGCCCTTCCCCATCCCCTTTGCACATCTCTGCAGGAGCTGGGCACAAATGCAGTCCTTGAGGGATACGATGCGGTCTGCTGACCACTGTGGAAAGGAAGGGAGCATGTGCTGCTCCAGATCAAGGAGAAAGGCTTGTCCAGAAGTTAGGGTGATAGTCTGGGCTGTGGAACACCTCAATTCTCTGCTCTGCAACAGGCTTCCTGTGTGACCCCAAACAAGTCACTTAGTCTCGCTGTGCCTCAGTTCCCCAACTGTAAAATGGGAATAACAGTACTTCCATATTTCACAGTAGTGTTGAGAGAATAAATATATTTAACGATTGTGAGGTGCTCAGATACTGCAGTGGGGCGGGCATATAAGTACCCAAAATTTCTAAATAGGTAGGTAGTTTGCACTCCAAATGATTAATGAATGTAATATGTTTTAAGAGCTTCAGATGGAAAGTACTATAGAAGTGGAAAATATTATTTTTAGTGGGAGTGACAAGGACTGTTGTAGTTAAGGTTATATAACAACTTCCAGTCTAAGCCTCTGTTTTCAGATGCTCATTTTCAAGGCTTTGGCTTTGCATTGGGATAGTATGCATGTATGTACAAAAAATGGTGCAGCATTTTGAAAGGAGGCTATACGTACGCTTCCCCCGCTATGGAAAAAAATTAGACTTTTTGACCAGCTCCAGCACCAAAATGACTTGGGGTAGAAAATTGAATTTTGGCAGTAAATACACTTTCACTGTAGAGGAGTGCCTTTAAATGTTAAGGTGAAAACTGGCTTTGATTTGACCATATTTTGTGTACAGCTGGTTGGAAAAATTCTACTGAAATATTTTTCTGTAAGAATTTGCCAGTTTGTCAAAATCAAAACACATTTTGGTCAGCTTGATTTTGACAAAGCTCTGACAGAAAGCAGGCATGGTTCTGGGGTATTTCCTACCAGGTTGCCCGCCCAGCTCCTCTGCAATCTCCCTGGCAGGCTACTGGGGAACCCGGGTTTCCGAGGTCTGCAACCTAATATAAAAATAATAGGCTATAATTTTGAGTAATGATAGTGCTAAGTTTGTAAAATGCAGGTAGTGATATCTGTGCTGAGCATGTGTGTCTGACTACCTCAACTGCTTTTACCTTAAAAGTCATGAATGACCTCCAATTATCGCAATCGTAATCCCACCATGCCTTCCCCTCTTCCAGTTCCTGTGCTAAGCAGAGCTCAGTTTGGACTCAAGAATTGGGCCCATGACCTCCACATCTCTACTGGAGGTGCATTTGACTTTGTCTTACACTTTACAGTACCTATAATCCCTAGTAGGGCACAGGGCAAAACGAAAAGCAGCTGTTTGGAGTGGTGAGAATCCTGATACCACATTTCCACATAGAACATGATTGGTCCATCTAAACAGCGGTTTCTGGCATCTGGGCTCATTCTGGTGCCTGAGCATGTTGTGTGTGTCTATGCACAGAAATCTTTTCAGGGAGTTCTGCAGAATTAAAATCCAAACCAAAAGGAAAAACATCCCAATTAACAAACCAAATGAGAAGTAAATTGCCTGCTGGTACTTTAAGCCAGTTCAGGGGTCAGTTTCAGGGCCTCTGCATTAAAAAAAAACCACTTTCCTCTTTTTATATTTAATGAGAGAATGACTTTTTGTGGGTTATCCCTCTAATAATAAATGTGCAGCAGCAACACACACAAAACCAGCTATGAACTTGGCAATGGCTCTTGCTTTCTATTTTTGCCCTGTTACTTAGGGGCAGGCAACACACTGAAAATCTCCCTGGTGGCCTCTACTTACTGCCTGTGGCAGGGCAAGGCACTGGCTAAAAGATGGGTCATTTGCATTGTAAACTAATCTGTGCTCTTGAGACCCCAATGTCAAATGCTGTCTCACTAATCATCAGTGAGGCTCCTCTCTCCTCAGTCACCTGTTAGAGGGCTATTATCATCATTTGCATGTCTGATGGGCTTGTCTTAAAAAGTAGAAAGAAAGAAATAACACTGAGCTTTCGAATCAGTGAGGGTTAAAAGTTCCTCTAATTCTACTCAGGCTTGTACAGAGCTTTGTCTGAGATCGAAACACTCACTCTGCGAGTGCAGAGTTGAAAATTTAACAGCACTAGCACCAATGCTGAGCTCCTAGACACAGCTGCTCTTTTAGGGATATTTTGTTTCTGAGTCTTGTCTCCAATGTGGCTCAAGTTTCATGGTGACTTCAAGAAGCCCTTATAAGCAGCCGTTGCATTAAAAGAGAAAAGACTCTTTGTTTCTGACACCACTAATCTACCAACAAAATGCCTAATTTAAAAACCCATGCATCATTCCTTTATTATCTGATTTTCAGAATATGGTTTTTTTCGGACCAATCTGAGTTAATTGAATCTCACTCAGATTTGGCATTGGGATTGTCGATATTTATAGCAGCCTAATTTAAGCTTTCACTTGTTCAGCTAGATACTGTTCATTAAGTTTAAGGAGGTGCTTTGGGTCTCACAAGAGTTTCAATTTTCCTGTTGAGAAGAGTCTGTTGTATATGCTGGCTTGCCAAGGGCTGTGACACAGTTTGATGGCCAAAGGGAGCACCATTTGTGAACCAATGGCATTGGGCATTATCATCAGAGGCTTTGCAATGAATTAATTGCAGACATTCCTGCATGGTTTTAGTGTTTCCGTTAAACATTGACTAGCCTGTTGATCAACATGAACTTGAGAGGTGTACACTGGTATCTTAAACCCCAAAAGTTCTTACTATAGTACATAGAAGAAACAATTCCTTCAGTGTTTACTCCGGGCAAGATTTTCTTTCTTTTTTATTTATGTATGTAGTAGAGAGAGTTTTGCAGCCTGTAGTACTATTTAAGAGTGGCTAATACCTATTTCATTTGGTTTGTTACAGAAATTATGTTTAATTGAAAAAAGGCAGTCTGAAACCTACTAGTGGTCACTAGTGCAATGGTGGTTACACCGATTTAACTAAATCAATTTAGAAACTGATTTAGTTAAATCTGCATTTTCTATTTGTAGAATGAGGCTAAATCATCTCCCTTTGCTATTTTCAGAGGTGGAAATTGACTACATTTTGAGCTTATTTAACAGTGCTCATCTCCTATCCTGTGATCAAGAGCGTATCAGGAGTTGATGGAATTTAGTTACTCAGCTGCTTAAATTTTTTTCCCCTCTTGGACAACTGGTCACATCCCAAAACTGATCTGGCTGCAGAAAACTGAAGTGCTTATGATGATTAGCAAGCTTTTCAGCTCAATGCAATTGCACTGTCTGGCTGTTATGCTAGCCAAATATTTGATAGAATATAAACTAAAATAATCCCCGAGAAAGTGAATTCAAATTAGTCTAGTATCCATTCCTTTCTCCATTTCTTTTTAACCTTTTTACACTTGTGGTGTCCATTCCACTCTCCTTCATGAAAGGTTCAATGCCAGTTGCTAAAGAGTACGAGCAGAAAACGTGTTCCCATACCTTCTGTGAACTTTCAGCAGCTGGTGTAAACTTATGTTATTCTCCTCTTTCAGGCAGCCAAAATGTTTGCCCTTACACTGTCCCTGAGTGGGGAAGATGGTAATCATGAAAGAGGGTAGTGGAAATGAAAAGCTGTTTTGCTTTGACAACATTTTAAGGTTTCCAAGTACACACTGATTGATCTATTCTCCCCTTAATTCATGAACACAAGTGTCATTAATCTTAGTAGGAGTTGTATGTGTGTATTATCAAAAGAAGAAGAGTCCAAACATTTAGAATTAATACAGTGTTGTTATACATGGATTTGTATGCCCTATTGTAGATTCTTAATTTCCTGCATGTATCACTTTATACTTAATCCTAAATAAAAGTTTGAACTACTCGCTTGTTATTGAAATAAAACACAAACCATAAATTTCTCACCCTTTAAATCTGGTGTTTCAATTTTAATAGGACAATAAATATATGTCAAATACCAGCTAATGGTAGGATTTTCAATGGGCTCGGTCTTGGTCAAACTCTGCTTATCTTAAAGCCCATGGTAAAACTCTCAGGCTTTTTAGACATTCCACTCTGTCATACGCCATGCTATTTATTACATAGTCCTTAAAAATATAGGGCCAGCATTTAGAGAGGGAGCAGGGACACTGCATCATCCGTGGCACAAAATTTGCTAGCCAGAGCAGGATTTCACAGGATGGCCTGGGTGGATGTGTCCTATGGCTAAAGGAGCAACCTATTCTGCTTGCTCATGAATGCTGTATCTACGAGCATGAAAGGTAGCTAGCAAAGAGATTATTACTTATGTCCCTTTAGAAGGCACACAGTTTCTCCTTAGGGCAGGTCATCTCCTCTAGTGCTTTGTGAGCATAGAGGGCCTGATCCAAACACTATTGTAGTTAATCGGAGTGTATTTATTAGAATCAATGAGCTTTTGATCAGGCCCCCAAACTGGATTCTTGCTCTGCTGTTGCACAAGAGAGGGCAGGATCTGTCTCTTAAAGAAGGTTTTATTCTCTAGTCACACACATAGCATATTCTTAGACATGTCTGCATGGAGAAATTTCCCAGCATTGCTGTACAGGAATAATTATTCCGCTACAGTTATACTGGTATAAACCCCATTCCAGAATAGGAGATTTTATTCCAAAATAACTACTTGCCAGAGGATTTACACTGGTATAACTGTAGTGGAATAATTACTTTGATGTAGGTATTCTGTGAAATTTCCCCATGTAGACAAACTGTTAGCTCTTGAAGCTATTTGTTTACCAAAACTAAATAACATGGAATTCCTCTTAGATCGACACCCATTTTTAATCCAAAGCCTTCTATTTTATATCAAGTAGTTTCACTCAAAAACCTACACTTTTCAGGGTGATGCGTGAGTAGCCCTAATGCAAAAGATGAAAGTGCTTCATTTCCAGCATAGCATGTTTTGCATGCACAAAGAGCCAGCCATGCCCTTTCAGTCAGAATTACCTTTATTTTGTATTACAGACATGTAAGAAAGAACAAAAGTAGGGGCCCAGGGTCAGATCACATAGTGTGTGCCTACTAAGTAGCAGACTGCCCGTGGACAGTAGGAAGGGGGATTTCGTTCCATTTAAAGGTGCCGTACACTGAAAAGAAGCCCTGATTGGTGCAAGCTGTATATGCTCCATACCTGTAGTAGGTTTGAAGAGAAATTCTTGCTGAATCACAAACAACATAGAATAAAGTATGGGGAACCAAGCTGCGTGCTAGGGAACAGAGTAACAGCGTATGCCAGAGGTCACTCAAGTGTAGAATGCAGAACAAAAGATGCCCATGGAGTTCTGTAACGTACGTTATGGCCACATTCATCTTGAAGGTACACTGAATCCATAGGCCACATCTCTGTACTGCAGGCACAACAGGCTGCTCTTTTTATGCTCGTGCCAATGTGGCTCTCAGTTAGTATACAACATGTAACCAACTATTCTGTATTCCCCAGGTTCCCAAATAATGCTTCAAATCCTTATGAGAGACAAGGCTGTGAAAAACTTTCACCTTATGTGCATTTTACAATTGTAGTTAGTTACATTTTATTTTGCAATATAATATTTGATGAGTTTTGTATTTTTCACTAAGTGTTATGCTAATTTATTCCAAGAGAATCAATTCTACAGCAACCACAGGAGACTGAAATATACTTTCTTCTCTCTCAAACAAACAGATTAGCGAGAGACACTTTTCATCTGCCTGGTGATAAGAGGATAAAATGGATATGAAGTTACATCGCATTTGCTGACACTTTTTCTTTTCTTCAGACCTACCCCAAACCTGCCAACTATTTATATCCAGGAAACATTAGGTTCACTTGAAGGACTGCTGATTTGTTCTTTCTACTCCTAACCTTGTGAGCAGATAGTATAAACATTCTTTTTCAAGAGCTCTTCAAGGTGGTTAGCTTAGATAGATATTGTCTGTCATAAACTGGAGTGCTAAACAACCCTGCTTTCTGCATTGCTTATTGTACTCAATACACTTTCAGGAAAAAGTGGTGGTTTTTGTCTCCTTTTCCTTTTTTTGTCTCTGGATCTTTTTTGCTGCCTAGTTTTAATTCAATATCCTATCCGTTCAGACTGGATAATAGCTTCTCAAGTAAAATAGCCCCTGAGAGACGTTCCCTCTCCAGGGAAACCAGGCCTTCGTCAATGTTTTTAGGAGTACAGATTTAGTGGCCCGCTGTTCCAACACGCTAGGCACACAGACATTCAATAGAAGCAGCTAGGTGCTCAACACTTTTCAGTATCAGGTAAGTTATTTACATACCTAGATGAACCTATATACACATGTAGTTGCCAGGCTTATGTGTGCAAAGCTGGACTTTGCATGTGAATTGGGTACTTCACAGACACTGGTGTTTGAAATTTGGCTATCTAACCTAGCTTTTTACACCCTGTTTGACTTCATTATAAACAGATTCTACCATGTGCACACATTCCCAATTGTGTAGCATGTGTGATGGTCAGATGGGCTGATCTGTTGGTATAAAAAGCATATACGGTCACTGTCAATGTTTAAACAGCAAGTTTTGATGACATTGGGTATCTTTTATACATGGACGGGGTCTGACAGTGTTGGAGGCAATATGAAGAAGAAATGGAATGCAGAAGTCATTCCCCTTAGTTTTACTGTCAGTTATTTAAGGTGTTTTTTGTGGATGGGATGTGTCCGGCTACAAACTTAAATGTCACTAAACATAATTTTTGTTTGCTAATATTCTGCAACATCAGGAGAAATAAAAGCGTGTCAATGGTAGATGTGCATATCAAGGGAATATAGAATATTTTGTGTTTACACCGAGGAGGCTTTAATAAGTATACAGCAAGCTCAGTGCTTACATGACAATCCCAATCTGGATTGAAAAGCTTCATCAGAAAGTGGAGGGAGCAAACCTTTGGTTGTGAGCTCTCTACATGAACTCAGTTCTCAGGCCTTGTCTACACTACAAAATTGTCAGCTCAAGTTACAGCCTCGCTGGCAGCCATCTCTGACACAATCATGAAGCCTGCACAGTACTGCACTATTGTCATGAGCGTTGCAAGCACAGGGCGCCCGGCCCTGGAGTAGGGTTGCCAACCCTCCCAGTTTCGCCAGGATTCTCCCGGAATCAGGCTCTATCTCCCGGAGGCTACTGAAGCCAACCTGGGAGATTTTAGGCCACTAAAAGAAGCCTGCCCTGGCTCTCTACTGCTCCCAGAAGTGGCCAGCGTGTCCCTGCGCCCCCTGGGGAGGGGGAGTCAGGGGGGTCTCCACGCGCTGCCCTCGCTCTAAGCGCCAACTCCACCGCTCCTATTGGCCGGGAACTGCAGCCAATGGGCGCTCCCAGGGTGGTGCCTGCAGGCAGAGACATCACGCAGAGCCGCGTGCCCCCCCCCACCTGGGGCTGCATGGACATGCCAGCCGCTTCCAGCAGCGGGGCCAGGGCAGACAGGGAGCCTGCCTTAGCCTGCTGCACTGCCGCCCGGGAGCTGCCCCTCACACCCTCCTGCTTCCCAACTCCCTGCCCCAGCCCTGAGCTCCCACCTGCACCCAAACTCCCTCCCACACCTTGCACCCCCACCCCAACCTCCTGCCCCAGGCTCAGCCCAGAACCCCCTCCCACACTCTGAACCCCTCAGCTCCGGCCCCCAGCCTCCTGCCCCAGCCCAGTGAAAATGAGTGAGGGTGGGGGAGAGCGAGTGACGGGGCACAAAGTGAGCAGGGCGAGGCCTCAGGCAAGGGGCAGGGCAAGGGTGTTTGGGGTTGTGTGATTAGACAGTTGGCAACCCTATCCTGAAGTATTTGCAGAGCCACAAGAAGAACCCAATGAGTGGGGACCATGACGAGTTCTTGGAGGCAAGATTGCTGTCAGACAGCGGGAACCAATTCAATGTTGTTGGTGGCAGTCTCAGAGCAGCTGCAGATAGTGGAGTGCCATTTCTGGGCGCAAGAACCAAGCATTGACTGGTGGGATTGCATTGTAATGCAGGTTTGGGATGACAGGCAGTGGCTGCAGAAATTTTGGATGCTCAAGGCCACATTCCTGGATCTGTGCATCAAGCTCCCTCCAGCCCAGGGACACCAAAACCAGAGCTGCACTGACAATGGAGAAGCAAGTAGCGATCACACACTGGAAACGTGCAATGCCAGATTATGGTGAGTCAGGAATCAATTTGGCGTTGGAAAATCCACCACAGAGGCCATTGTGATACAAGTGTGCAGGGCCACGAATCGCTACTCACAAGATTGGGATTTTTTCTCACCAAGACCCAATGATTATAGCTGCCTGCTATGTCCTGCATGATATCTGTGACACAAAGTGGGAAAAGTTTCCACTGGGGTGGTGGTGGAGTGCCTTTCTGCTGAATTTGACCAGCCAGATCAAGGGCTATGAGAAGAGCTCAACGCAGAGCTATACAGCTGAGGGAGGTTTTGAAAGACCATTTTAACAGTGTGCCGTAGTAGTGTGCTCTACTGGCCCTGCTCTTTTGTGGCCTGGCAGGGATCATATGGTGATTGCTGTACATGGAGGAATATAACATTGTCAATTCACCTATTAATTTTGTTTGTGAATGGTCCTAAGAGTTGTCTGACACCGTGCAGCAAAAGGTAATTGGTTTCTTTTAGACCTGCTGAGTACCTGGCAGCATCTGTTGTGAACTAATAAAGATGAATTCATGGTCCAAATAATAGAATTTTTATTCTGTAACAAAATCAGTGCAAAAAACCCCATGCAACTTTAACACAAATACATTGTTTTGATCTCAATGTATTACATTTTATTTCACCTACACATACACTGACCCGGGAAGGCCCACAGTTGGTGTGTGTGTAATGTCCCCTGGGCGGGAGTGGAAGGGGTAATACAGCAACCCCGATGCCACATAGAGCATTGTGGGGGAGTGGTTAGGAAGGTCCCAATATTAAGTTCTCAATGGGCTGCAGAGGGAGGCGAACCTGGAATTGTTGAATCTGAAGCTCCACCAGCTGCCTGAGCAGCCCCATTATGTCCTGGTGCATCATCTCATTTTCCTGCTGGGATGCCTGAGCCTTTCTCCTCTCTGCTCTTCCTTTTGTCGGGCTGTCTGCAATAGTCACCCTCCCCGTCCCATGTTCATGGTCCGATGCACCACTAGCTTGCAGGATTGCTTTGAATTTGACACCCTTCTTTCTCCTCTTTATTTGGCTCAGGTGTTCCACAGATGTGGAGGGGGGGACGCTGAAGGCTGCAGTGGCAGCAGCTGAAGATAAAAAAACCACATTGGTACTAGTGTCAGCCAGGTCTGGCGCGCCCACTAGGCAACCCTAGGTGGTCTAGGGCACCAGGATTTGGGGGCCAGTGGGCGACTGCCTCCCGGCTCCGCGGCTGAGCTGGGAGCGGGGAGGGTGGCTGGCCGCAGCTGCCTCC
Source organism: Chelydra serpentina (assembly GCA_037349315.1). Lineage (NCBI taxonomy): Eukaryota > Metazoa > Chordata > Testudines > Chelydridae > Chelydra > Chelydra serpentina. The sequence goes on from JBAIAC010000042.1 coordinate 41,374,685, forward strand.
TGCCTCCGCGGCTGAGCCAGGAGGGCGCTGCGGGCAGGGGGGAGGCTGCCGCGGCCCGCATCGGGTGGGGAGCCACGGGGGGGTGGGGGAGCTGGCTTCCGCAGGGGACAGCGTTAGCTGGGGGGGGCGGGGGGGGGAGGGCGCAGGGCTGGTGCAAGTAAGTTTCGCCTAGGGCGCGAAACTTCCTTGCACCGGCCCTGGTGTCAGCATACGCATTACAGAAAGTGAAATTTAAGATGCCAAACTCGCTCTCCGCTAGTGTTAAGCACTCCATTCTCACTTCTGCTTGGGACTGCTGGAACATGCCACCAGTCCCAGCATTAGCCACGGTGAGTCTGGCCTGCCTGGGGCACAGTTTTCCACAGGCTGTGGTGATTTTAGCTGGTATCTTACTCCTGAGGGTAACAAAGGCAGAGAGAGCCCAGCTACTGCTGGCGTCCCGAAGCCGCCCGGGCCTGTATGCTGCTAGCCTGTGCACTGCAATGGTGCCTGCTGAAGGTATTGCTCAGTGGTGTGGGAAAGTGTCCTACAGCAGAGGAAGAAATAAGGCAGCCCCCCCATAGGAGCCGACTTCCGTCGGCTCCGGTGGGTGCATCTGGGGCGGGGCCCAGCAACGTCGGCTGGCCTCGGGGGTGGGGCCCCGCAACGTCGCCTGGCGTCCGGGGCAGAAGTAAGTGCTCCGGTCACAAGTGCGGGGCTGGCGGGGAGCTGCCAGTGGGTGCTGAGCACCCACCAGCCCCAGAGCACCCATGGAGTTGGCGCCTATGGCCCTACCCAGAAACCTTGGGCAGAGGATTCCTAACTCTAGAGGGGAATGGAAAGCAGCAACTCTACTTCGCTTAGTTGGACCACTACCTCTTCTAGCATGAGTACATTTAATGAAAAGACAAAAGATGTGTCCTGCTATTTTGTGGGGGGCCAGACCTGTAACTGAAAATTTATCTCCCCCCCCCCCGCCCACTCCCTCGAGATTCCTTCTCCAGCATCAGGCTCACCCGTGCTTCACTGGTGGAACTTGCTGGACTGCAATTGAGTCAAAAACACGTCCTGGCTCACTGTGCAGCTGGATCCCTCAGTTGTCTGTCCCCCCACCCCTCCTCCTCGTCTGCTGCCGCCTCCTTCTCACTGTTCATGGCAGGGGCCTGTGACTCACACTCCAGGTATCCATGGAGCTTGGGAGTGGGGTGTCCCTGTCAAGTATGGCATGCTGCTTTTTGTAAAAGGGCCAGGTCTGTGGCTCAGAACCAGCTTGATTGTTGGCCTCCTTTGTCTTCTGGTATGCCTGCTGCAGCTCCTTGGCTTGCACATGGCGCTGCTGCTGGTCCCTGCCATACCCCTTCTCCGGCAACCCCCGAGCAATCTGCTCATAGGTGCTGTTTGTACAGCTGGTTCAGAGATGTGCCTACACAGCCTCTTCCCTCCACAGGTCCAGGAGATCCAATCTCTCCTGTCTACGCTATAGTCAGCTGGGCAGTTGCACTCAACAATGTGCTATTAGGTGTGGTTGCCAAGCTGGGCAACCAGGAAAACACATGGAAAGATTTGTGGGACTTTATAGGATGGGGCGTGGGGAGGGCTTCTGGTCTCCGTGACCCCTGGGCAGTGCAGTTCATAATGGTGACCAGCGCAGTCAGTGTGGGCATTGTGAGACAGCTGCTCGAGGACAGCTGGGGTCTCCATAAGTAACAGTGTCTACACTTGCACTGCGTTGACCTAAGAGCATCAACCATGGCTCTACGCCGCTCAGGAAGGTTGTGTTACTATGTCTGTTTACTGAGGCGCTTACAGCAGTGGGAGACCAATTTGAGAGTTGCGTACATGCCTACCAAGTCAACGTAAGCTACCTTGCGTCAAAGTAACTCTGTAGTATAGACCAGGCTTCAGTAACTCCTAAAGAGCTGCTGATAGAAAATATAAACTGTGTATGGTACTTTAGCATATGTATGTACAGTACATAGAGATTCCATAGGTGAAAAGCCATGGCTTCATCTGTTAAGCTATGAACTATCCTGTCCCTTCTGTTAATAGTAACACAAGCCCGAACTTGTTGTTATGCGGCAGCTTACTCTGTTATTAATTGGAAACAGATGTACAACATTTTTCAAATTGGTCTTTAAAGGCCCCATGCTGGCCCTGTATGAATGATATGTACTCTGTGTTTCAAGATCAGCTGCTTTGTAAGCAAATGCCAACATGTGCATGACTGGTTTGAAAGCCTATACTATATTTGTCACACTCCAGACAACCCCTCTCTTAATCTTTTGCTCTGTTGTTATGGGAGGAACCCACCTTTCTCTGAGGTTTAGTAACAAAAAAGTTGATAGCTGTGAAAATCTAGCTGCATGTAAGCAGACAGGCGGCTGAGGTTGTACAAGCTGCCATGATAAAACTGGTTTTAATATTTAAATTGTTGACACTGGGAATTATTCAGTATCTGCTACCAGAAGATTATGCCTGGCAATATGCAAGTGGCAGCAGTAGGCAGAGACCAGAAACCCTTTTCCTTTCCTTCACTCTACAGCTGCTTCTGATAATCTGTGAATAGTTGTGGACTCGATGTTCTTTTTATACTGTCTCAGGCCACAGAAACATTTTCCAATATTGTGATTGTTTATCCTGCAATTCAGGGCCCCTAATTAGCATGAACGCCTTTTCCTTCTCTTGTTGTTCAAGATTAGTTTTGTTTTGGAGTCCATGTCACTGCTTTTCCTAAGGGAGTTACAGCTTGTTAGGTCTTCCCTACTGCTTTCTCTCCATGGAAAGTGATAGCAGTTCTCTCTGCAAGACTCCAAGGACTCAAGTTCCCAAATAACAGCTTGAAAAGCAAAGGCAGTTGGTGTAGAAGTTGACAGGAATTGAGAGAGAGAGAGAGAGAGAGAGAGAGAGAGAGAGAGAGAGAGAGAGAGAAAACAGAAATATTATTCAAAATAAAAGAGACATGACTAAAATTATCAGTTCAACGGTTCAAACTATGATTAACAAAGCTCTAAATTAAGGCCACGGGAGTGGATTAAACTAAAGCTGCTACATTTTGGTTCAACATTCCTCACAATTTTTATAGCCTTCCAAGTTAAGGGCCAGCTGCAAAGCCCAAGGAAGACAATGGAAGTCATTGAGCTGACTTCTGTGGATTTGAGGTCAGGTCCTACAGACCAGATCCTGAGCTGATAACAGTTGAAGTTTGTAGACCTATGTCAGCTTACATCAGCTGAAGATGTGGCCCTAACAAAGAAAACAGGGAGGCGATTGGGTTTGTATTAGTCTTTTTTCTGATTGTTGCATGTAAGTTGGACAACATAATACTTCTGTCACTCTTCATTTAAAAGTTATGGGCTTCATTTACCTTTGCTCACATAGGAAGATTGCAAAATAGCATCAGGCTTGGGGCACTGTAATTAAAGAAACATTCATCTCTGGGGCATGGATGGCAGGCAGTGCTAGAACTGCTATTCTCTCATAGACATTTCAACAAGTCAGTCAGCTTTAAATTGCGGTCAAAGCTCCACAGGATTCTAACCAGCCAAGACTGCTTGATGAATGTTGCATACCCCTTGGTCACCATCACTACATCCCCTCTGCAGACCTCTGACCCATTGTGGGGGCTGCAGTACTTGGCTATGTGCCTGCCCACGGAGTGGGGGTTGCATGTGCCACTGCAACCCCTTTGCAACAGACCTTTCATTCTTGGTCCCCTGAATTACAGTAGCAGAATCTAGCCAGACATTTTAATGACTCTTTTCCTCTTTAAATACAACAGGCAAATAATCAGCTAAGTAAAATGCAGAAACCACAACATGCCATGGCCTATAGCTACATTGCAAAATATAGCCTAACACAAGAAAAGGCATTTAGTTGCTCTCTATTTATTTATACATTCAATAGTAAAGATGAAGTTGTGTGCAGTTAGGGGGGACGTCCCATGCACATAACCAAACCATTAAAATGTATTATTGAGCCAGCCGAACTGGTAATATTGCATCATTTGATCAAAGTTTTGATTGCAAAAGTCCTGCATACATCAGGCGAAAAGCTGTGTCTTTTTCAGGGGATAACAAATAGCCTGCTAAACTGACACATTTTAGCCTCTTATTCCACAAAGCACTATAACAGAAAAGGTGAGAAATTAGATTAGATATTAGGAAAATACTAACTGTAAGGCTAGTTAAGTTCTTGAATGGGCTTCAAAGAGTGGTTGTGGAAGCCCCAGCACTGGAAGTTTTTAAGAACAGTTTTGACAAATAGGTCAGGGCTGGTCTAGATTTACTTGGTGCTGCCTCAGGGGGTGGGGCAGGGAGGAGTGTAGGGGGGGGTCTGGATTTGATAATCTCACCAGCCCCCTTCCAGCCCCACATTTCTGTAAAACATCAGAAACCGGTAACAAACCAACCAATAAGAACGATGAGGAAAATTCTTCCCTTTGCAGAGACCCAGCACAAAGGCAATGAACCGCTTACTTACGGTGCAGTTTAGCCTCCACCCAGGGCTTATGTGGTAATCGGCTGGTTCATGGTCTGGGTCTCTGCACAAAGGTGTATTTCATGCTAGAGGAATGAAATCAGAATCATATAAAATAATCAGGCAATAGGAACCAGACACATATAACTTATTAATCCAGGCAAATATCCAAGCTTGAGACCTAATGGTGCATGAATACCTCTGTTGCACGTCTTGCTTTTTGACAAAGAAGGGGCACTTACCCCCACCCAACCATCTCAAAACTGAGTGCCTGTTACACTAAGAAAGGTGCTACCCTATGGCCCACATTCCAGTTATGAGCAAATGGGGACCAGGGAAGGCATAATGAAGTGCGCAGTGACGGCTTATGGTTCGTTCAGGGCATGGAAAAAATGGGCATGACCTTTCAGAAAGCAGCTGTAGCAAATGCCAGATATGAATATGCTCCCTTCTAATGGGGAACCGCAAGAAGTGAGCAAGGCACCTTTAAAGTGCCCCTTTTCCCCACTATATATGAGCACAAAACTGTGGTGTGGTGAGGTCATTGCATCCTTGAGGCCAAGATGCCACAATGATGACAAACTGAAACTATTACATAGTAAATGCCACCCTGACATCATACTAACAAAGCTAGGCAACCTGCAAGGGCTAGGCTGTGTGATCTGGTCCACACCATTGAGACTGAGACCAAATTCAGAACTGGTGACAGCAGTTTTGACACCATTTGGTTATTCCAACTAACTCAGATAAAAATGTCACTTTTTCTCTTTGAGAGGCCATCTGCAAATAGCTTCTGCTGACACGGTATGACCTCCTGATTCCTTTATTAGGCTAAGTCACTCAGTGAAACAAGAGCATACCATGTGCCTTCCACCATGTGACATGCCCCACCTGCCTAACAGAACAGGCTTCAGCTGGAAACGGACCACCACCAGAAGCTTGAACAGATCCAGCAAAAAGCAAGCTTATAATCAAGTTATTGGCACAAGTCTCATTGACTCGAGTGAGCAAAGGCTCATGCTCAGTTTGCAAAATGCTTTCTTGAGAGGCACTGTTGTCTACTGGCCAGAGCACTGGCTTGGGATCAGGGAGATTAGGTTCTATTGCTTGCTTTGCTCTGTGACTTCTCTGTGCCTCTTCCCTCCCTTCACACCCTTTGTTTGTCTTGCCTATTCAGATCATAATGTCTTCTGGACACAGACTGTCTCTCACGCTGTTTGTGAAAAACAGTGAGACCCTGATCTTTGCTGAGGTCTCTATGTGCTACAGTAATATAAATAATAACTATACGATCACTTCCTGGCTAAAAGTGAAAATAGATTGTTGCTGGTTTGCAGATGAAGTGATATGTGCATAAAAGCACTTTGGTACGTTGAGTCAAACTGTTTGCAGAGCTTTATTTTTTACTGACAGTGACACTCAAAATAATGAATGTTGCTCTTTTTAAAAAAGTGAAATTTTGACTAACTCTTTTTGGTACACACTGCCTGCTTTTCTCCACATTCATCAGTCTGTGCTAATACGGGATTACTCCCACACAAAGACACCTCACAGAAGGAAGGTGCTTTGTTAGGAAATAAAGGGCTTCCTTTCAGTGGTCTGGAACGTGTTGGGCAAGACAATGATTAGCAAGTACTGTACTGAAGAATTTCAGTGACAGAAACATGCAATAGTTGAGTGCAGACAATGCATCACACCTGAAGCCAAAATTACTCACTCTGTTCAGAAGACTGGTGGGAGATATCAGCGTTAGCACAACCCCTCTGTGTAGCAAAAGGAATCAAAACAGGGAAAGTGGCTTATGCGTTGTATAATGGTAGGGTGACCAGATGTCCCGATTTTATGGTGACAGTCCTGATTTTTGTCTTTTTCTTATGTAGGCTCCTATTACCCCCCACCCCCTGTCCTGATTTTTCATATTTGCTGTCTGGTCACCCTATATAATGGTGAGACACACCATAGCTGGACATCAGCTCATGAAGTGACTAGGTAGGAGCTTTATGTACTTTTCTTTAATGCTCCACTAGATGGGCGACCGCTTGAACTGTGCATTAGATAACTACTTACACAAATCATCTACATATCTGTTCCAGTTTGATTAATTTTTGTACTGCAAAGATAATACATGGCAATACTCTGTGATTGTTCCATCGCTTCTGCCAAAGTGAAGGAAAATTCAATAAATAATGTATAAGCACTGCCATTATCCCTTAAGAAATTTTTTAAAGCTGCATTTATTGTAAAAAAGAGCTATTAAAGCCTCTCTGGGCTTTTGAACACTAACATTTTGACTAAGAATACTCATAAGGTGTCCAATTTTTTTTAAACAGATGAGAAAAAAATGTAGTGCATCATTTTGGGCATCCTATGGAACATGAGAGTCTTTCCACTACCAGATCAGTACTAGTGTTATTCCTAGTTTATTTTTTTCCTCTAACACGGATATGACATGCATTCTAAAAGAATGCCTTTGGGGAAGACAGCTTTTCAACTGTATTTGACAGTTGAGTTGTATTTCCATATAATCTGTATCTAGGAGCAAGTGTAACCTACTGGTGAGTGTGCTACAGGCAGGCTGGTGCAAGGAAGTTTCGCGCCCTAGGCGAACCTTCCTTACACCGGCCCTGGGCCCCCCTCCCCCAGCTAACACCGCCCCCCCCCCCGCAGCCAATCCACCCCCCGTGGCAATCCACCCCCCTGTGCCCCCCTGCCCAGCTAACACCGCCCCCCCAGCAGCTCAGCCCCCCTCCCGGCAGCCTCCCCCTGCCCGCGGCGCCCTCAGACTCCCGGCAGCCATGGCCAGCCGCCCCCACCCCCCAGCTCCTGGCTCAGCCGCGGAGTCGGGCAGCGGGCGGCAGCTGCAGCCAGGCGCCCCCATTCCCGGCTCAGCTGTGGAGCTGGGCGGCGGGCGGCAGCCGCAGCCAGGTGCCCCTGTGTCAGACAAACACAACCCTCTTGTCTCCTCTGTGGGTATAAACAGCCCTACTTGAAGAAGAAACAATGTGGTTCTTGGGAGCAGTATACGGGGTGCTCTCATATGGAGTTGGGGTGCCCAGATATATGATCGTTTCCTGTGCACCACTCCATAGCAGAAGTGTCTGGAGCAGGTGCAGAGTTAGTAGATTTTATCTATTATCCTCACTACCATATGTGGGCAATTTACAAATATGGCGGGGGCTAGTGCAGCTCCCTGGAGCAGCAGTGGCAAAGGGAGTGGGGGGGCCTATATGTCCAGGTACTAAATCACATGGAAAACAACATCACACCCTGAGCAGAGGATATAGCATCCGTTTCAGCATTACTTTTGGTAGAGGTTAATGAAGGAAATGTTGACAAACAATAATACTAATCACAGAGCTGTTCCAGACTATTTTAAAAGTGTTCAATTTACATGAAGATAGAGAATAGTCCATTATAACATACAGTTCCACAGTATTTTTATAATAATTTCCATTTTAAATTAAAAAAAGAAACTCCCATAGGTAAATATACAATTCAATTATGTCATTCTGAAAAAGTTATAAAAAACACAACCCCATCAATTACATCACAATATCACAATATATCAGCTAAAGAGATGAAAACAACAGCAGGAAGAGGACAAATCATTCAAATTATGGGAGGTTGGACTGTTTAAAGTCCTGCATCAGTTAAAGATTTGATCCCTCTCCTTTCTGCTCCTGAACACCAAGGATGAGCGTGACTTATGATATAAAAATAGTTTTGTTACACCAGAAATCATAGGAGAGAGCGTACATCTGAAAATATGAAATATAACGTCATAGAATAAACAACAGAATTATACTGATAACACAAACAAAGAACATGAATAGATGCAGCCAAGAAGACAATCTTTTATTAATGGGCTGTAGGCATTAAATTTTCAGGCTAAATGAGTTTCTCTGTGGCCAGTCCACCCCCCACCTGACTGAATCTTTAGTTCACGTACTATGGTGAGGAGGACCATCTAGATAAAAAGAAAACAAGAGAGATTTTTTTTTCTTTCATCCTGTTTATCTACTGAGGTACCAAGATATTTAGAGCTGGCTAAATAGCTACGGTCCAGGCTTCTTTGTTATTTATACACAAGCAAAAGCAGAATGGTAGGTGGACTGCTAGTTACAGACTTGGAATTGGATTATTTAGTAGCATACCCTGTATTCTGTTGTTATAAGAGGCTGGCTTGAAATGAAAGACTCACACAACCAAACAGACACAAACTCTGAATTAATGACACTTTTTGTACTCCATGTAGTGTTTCAGTCGGGCCCAAGACTCCTGCAGAACTATAACTTCAGAGTTAGAGGTATTAGCAAACAGGAGGAAATTGGGCATGCCCACAGTAAGGGTAAGTAGAAAGAAATACATTCAGTTACAGAGTCCGCCCCCCCCAGTTAAATATGCATTTATAATGTCAGTTCTGAAATCCTCTATCATACAGAAAAACTGCAGCAAAAGTAGCAGCCATGCAAGCGTCCCTGGGCAGAGTAAATCCACGCTCTCCCCCTCAGTCGGACAGAGTAGTTCAGCCTCCCTAGCCAATCAGTCCTTGGATGCTGTTGAGATTGACAGTGAGTGTGTAGTCAAAATGACCATTGTATTTGACAGTGTGATGCAGATACTGTTCACTCAGAATTGGACTGAGACAATCAACCTATTTTACATCAGCCAATACAGTCGTGAGATGATAATGGCTTCTGGTTGCAACAAACTAAGCTGGGCTGGATTTCAATGAGCAACTTAGAGGTGAGGAGCACTATATCTCATGCCTGGTCCCCTTAAGCCATAGGGGGTATGTCTACACACTGCAATTAAAACCCCCCAGCTGACATGGGCTCAGGCTAAGGGGCTGTTTACCTGCCATGTAGGCATTTGGGCTCAGGCTACAGCCTGGGCTCTGGAACCCTCCCACCTTGCTGGGTTCTAGAGGCTGGACTCCAGCCCAAGCCCACCCATCTACATTGAAATTAAACAGCCCCTCCGCCCATGAGCTTGAGTCAAGTGTCTAATTGCAGTGTAGACATATCCTTAGGGCCTAAAGCCCCTTGGAATCTGTGAAAAGATTCTTGTTGACTTGGCATCATACCCGTAGTCCCCTGAAACATATATATTTTACGTTGGAGTGCATGCATTCTTTTCTATACCTGTTTTCTCATTTTTTAAAACAAAAACACTTCCATCTTTTCCTCATACGCTTCTAGCATCGTCCCCATTGTTGGTGCACTTGAGGTCCTTACGCTTCTGTTTTTGCCTTCATGTTATAGAGCTACTATGGCCTGACCTGAACACAGCACACGGCAGTAAATGTGAAGATTTCACCCATAAATGCAGATTTCACCTGCTGCTGAAATATGTGACATTCTAGTTCAGTTATTTATATCAGTACTAAGGAAAATGCATCTTCAAGCCACTTAATAGGCTGGTGGATACTAGTCACTTGAATGATATTTTGCTTAATGACTGTCAAGTAAGTAATGACAAATGTATGAGCACCTGAAAACAAGTGGGTCATCTACAGTAATATGGGAAAATGTTTACGATTACAGGAACATCCTTCTGAAAGAACTACATCAAAATTCAGTATTAAGTTCTCTTCTCAAACTACAACTCTGTTCTCTTGACTTTATAATTCACAGCATTTTCAAATAATGCAAATCTGATGGAAGGCTCAAATGTAGCATGTCATCTCAGCAGAGGAATCAGCATACGCCATACACAGTCTGCAATAGTCACAAACAACTAGGGTACATCCATATTTTAGCTGCAAATCCCTATGTAATCCTTCTTTTAAAGTGAGTGGTTAATGCACAAATGGATACACGTCTTAAATTACTTCTGAAATAGTGCACCCTTTCTAAAGGAAAAGCACTTACAGCATTTCATGTATCATTAACTTTTTATAGTCTTTTAAGTAAATAAAATGCACTAAAAGTGATGCTATTTTAGTGTTTCCTTTAATATGCCATAGAACTAGGTACTGTACTTCTATGGCCCTCATCACCATAGCATCAGGGCCCCCAAAAACCACTCCTGGACTGTCCTCACACCACTGTAGTGAAATAGGGAGAGATCTCATCCCCATTTTATAGCCAGAGAACTGAGGCTTGGTGAGATTAGGGGCTAGAGTGACAAACTGACACTTTAGGTACCTAAAAGTTCAAAATGTAGATCCTCAAACCCCCTGCTCAGCTGCCGTCAAACCCTGTAGGCACCTAAAGTCCTTAGAGGTGGGATTCACAAAGGCATTTAGGCACCTTACACGAATTGATTTCAATTAGAATTAGGCACCCTAGGTGTCTGCCAGTAAAGTCACTGTGGCACTAAAATTCCTGCTGGTGGGCATGTGCACAGCCACCTGAGTCCTGATGTCCTGTTCATACCTAAATCCCAGCAGGATCCTCAGACTAGGCATGGCCTTGCCTGTCTCACATGCAGAGCCTGAGCTGGTAGCCGTATTCACAGGTTGCTACTGACTGGGCCTTGCACTAAACCATGGCAGAGGTGGTTTCCCTTCCCCCACTCTCCTTATACTCTATAGCACAGGGTAAGAGCACTCAACCAGGATATAGGAATCAAATCCTCCCTCTGCCTGATGTGAAGCAAGGTCTCTCACCTCCCAGGTGAGTGCCATAATGGCTGGGGTACGCTGGTGTGGGGCACTCTCTTGTTGGAACTGTTCTTTTTTGTGTGAGATAGCGTGAGTGTCTCTATGGCCCAAGGCCCAGAACGCTTATCTGGGCTATGGGAGAGTCAGGTTGAAGGCCCTGCTCCAGTGACTATTGAATTTATTTTATACAGTTTATTTTATATTGATACATTTTATAAAATTTATTTTGAAGCGGAACAGCTTCAACAAGAGAAACTAGCTCTCTAGAATGCCCCATAGCTCAGTGGTTAGTGCACTCACCTGGAGGGTGCAAGACCAGGCTTTGAATCTCTGCTCTACATCAGAGTAAGGATTTGATTCTCTGTCTCCTGCATGCTGGGAGAGTGCTCTAACCAGTGGTTCTCACCCTTTCCAGACTACTGTACCCTTTTCAGAATCTGATTTGTCTTGCATACCCCAAGTTTCACCTCACTTAAAAACTAATGGTGGGCAGGGATAGCTTAGTGGTTTGAGCATTGGCCTGCTAAACCCAGGGTTGTGAGTTCAATCCTTAAGTGGGCCATTTAGGGAATCTGGGGCAAAAATCTGTCAGGGGACAGTACTTGGTCCTGCTAGTGAAGGCAGGGGACTGGACTCAATGACTTTTCAAGGTTGTTCCAGTTCTAGGAGATTGGCATATCTTCTATTATTTTTTTTATTTTTTTTACTTGCTTACACAATCAGACATAAAAATACAAAAGTGTCACAATGCACTATTACTGAAAAATTGCTTACTTTCTCATTTGTCTATATGAAATTTTAGTTCATACTGACTTCGCTAGTGCTTTTTATGTAGCCGGTTGTAAAACTAGGCAAATATCTAGTTGAGTTGATGTACGCCCTGGAAGACCTCTGCATCCCCTGCCCCTGGTTGAGAACCACTGGTTTAACCAGTGGGATAAAGGTTATAAGAGGGCTGTCCCTCCTCATTTTTTTGTGAGGAAGGGCTTAGGAACCTAACTCCAAGAAAGGATTCCCAACTGGGAATACCAAGGTAAGGACAGTGTCTAAGTCTGGGCTAGCCTTGTGCACCTCCCTCCCTTTAAGGGGCAGGGCTTAGGGAACATGCCCCTCCCCATAGCATTTCCTATTGGCTAGCTTAGCCAGACCCTGTGCAGCTGGCTGGCTTTTGCAGATGCTGTTTTGGTAACTAACTGTCCCCATGCATTGTATAGGGAGTCTGGATATCTAACTCAGGACTGTGGATTCCACTAGGTGATTGTTAACACTAAATGTTAAGTGTTGTAATGCTGAGGCTACACCTCCTTTGTGAATCTAGCCCTTACGTGACTTGTCCAAGGTCCCACAGTAAATATGTTGCAGAGCTAGGAATTGAATCTAGGTCTCATGAGTCACCATCCACTCCATTAACTCACAAGGTCATAATTTCTTCCCTATGTATGAGACACATCATCTTCCTTGCTCTTCTCTTTTCATTGTACAAAATAACATTTTATTTAAGTGAAGAAGAGCTCTTCTGTTCTGCTATTTGGCTGGGGCTGGGAGAGAGCCAAATTGATTGAAATACTTGTTCTGCATATCCCTTCTAAAACTTGCTCCAGCCCCTGACAATGTTGTCAATGTGCCTGTATGCATGATGATAGATCTGTGTCTTTCACCTTTGACTGTCTCCTAAATCAGAGACCGACTCAAATAATCCTTGCTTCCATGTCGATATTCAAGTCTCTCATGGTGAGCTAATTGGACAATTCACATTGCAATTCTTCCATATAAGATTTGCAGCAAAATGGCAGTTAATGCCTTGGGACTTTAATTATCACAACCAAACAGTCATTCTGTACATTTACATGCTTGGGTAATTTTTTCTCAATAAGTGTAACAGTCCCATCCCTGTAACCACAATTTAAGTGGCATTCAGTTTAATTTTGTACCACTTTGCCAGTTTTATCCTGGAAGCAGCAATAAAAATGTGAAAATCAACTCTGACGTATAACCTACATATTCTCACTAGTTGTCTGTTTCAACCTAGTACACATTAAGAATATAAATACATTTTGCTAATGATAGAACTCTCCCAAAAGTTCTAGTCTTGGTATTCTGTGATTTCCTAGCCTTCTCTTCCCAAGACAGCAAAACTTACAGTAAAATACATCCTTTAAGGTAATTTAGGTCATACATATTTCATTTTACTTGTGTTTCCTACCTAGGGAAACATCTGAAATGGGTTTCTGTTACATCAAGTGATCTGGATACTTACACTTCTGAAAGCCAGAAATCTATCAGAAAGAGCAAATAAGATGGCTATTAAACTGCAAAATTAACAACAAAATACTTTCTTTGGGTATAAACATTTGTATTAGTACAATTGTATTTATTTATCCAGGTTCATAATTTAAAAAAATATCATTTGCATTAGAGTTCTGCAGAATTTAGCTCACAAGCCCCAATTTTTATATATAGCATGATTGTGCCTGGAACTATACATCTAACCCTTTTACCACTCAATTTATTATTTATTTGTGTTATGGTGGCACCAAGAGGCACCAGCCAGGGATCAGGGCCCCACTGTGATAACTGATGGACACACACATACCAAAAAGAAGGTCTGCCCCCAAGAGCTTGCAATTAAAGTAAGGCATTTTTGCATGGTATTCACTATTATGCTGCCACCATGTGCTCAGATACCATGCTTAGTATGATAACTAGCTAGCTGGCTAGATAGATGTAAACACATTTTGGGGACAGATCCATGTGTATTTTCATTGTCGTGCCAAAAATCTGGTGATCTGTCATGTTTGGGACACTATGCGGGGGTTAACTTTAATTTGTGTTTATGAACCTAGATGTTGCTGTATTGAAATATACCATCGGAAAGCACAAGGAGTGAGCTACAGCAGGGAAAACCAAGTGAAGATGTCTATCTTCACAGGCTAATTCCACAAATACCCAATAGGAAAGTGCAGATTTTTTTTTCCAGAAAAATAATTGGTTTCAGTTTGTTTTTGAAGTAAAAATGCTTCTTAAATGCTGTAGCATTTCTAAAGGAGAAAGCAAAATGACACGGTCTCTTTTTCTCTCAACAATCCTAAAAGAAACTTAGAGTAGTAATATCCAAAGAGCTTCAGGATGGCGGGTGCCCTCTATTAAATGAATTGGTAAGTGGTCTGAAAATGCTTCCTAATGTACCAAAACCAATGACCCCTTTTGCTGGCAGCCTGTACCAATAGAGCCAGGACTGACTGGGCACAAAGACTCACAACAGGGCTCCTCACCTGTAAAAGTGATTCTTCTCAAACTGGCTAGAGGCTCAGTAGCAGGGCTTTGGGGGGAACTGCACAGCTGTCACCTTTGCTGTATCCTTGCCGTGGAGAAGTCCATTTTCCTGAGATATTCATGTGACAGCCAACCTCAGCACTAAAATCACATCTAAAGGAGAAGACTAAAGATCAAACATCAGATATTTTCCTGGCTTTTGGGACTGTGTCTTAGGGATAACTGAAGATACAACCCTGAGCAAGGAGGGGTGCATAAACTGCTGTGCCTAAGGGAGGACCTGTAATTCAGACACTTCTGAGTCACTGCTCCTCCCTGCTTCCTCCTTGCTCTGTGAGTGGGGTGAGGATGGGATGGTCTATACCAAAGTTGTGCCCATTCTCTGCCTTTCCTAGCCAATTCTCCACCCATTTACTCTGTGGGGAGTATATGGCCATTGCCCAAGGTCCAAGTACCCCACACAGGGGTGCAAGGTGAATTCCCCCTTAGTCCCTTGGATGGGCATGTAGCGTGAGTCACACTCCAGCCCAATGTTTTTCACATGAATTCAGCATTCTAATTCACTCGCTAACATCCAATCATTCCCAAAACAAACAACAGGCTTTCTATCCAGCAGCCTAATATGTTACAAGAGGTCTTCATATAAAGGCTATAGCTCTTTTACATTACATCAGCCAAGCAAAGATCAAAGGGGAAAAATGACAGAAAATAACATCTTTCACCAATCTGCCTGTTATTTAGAAAAAGCTTACTGTATAAATGTCATGGAAACAAGCTGTTCCTACAGAAAAAAACCCAGCATATTGCATCACACTTTTCCCCTTCAGTTTTAATCTTTTCAATACAAGGGCAAAACAAAGCAAATGTTAAAATGTGTAAAAGCAAATGTTTCTATGGGAGCATTAAGATTATCTCTCTAGTTTTGCCTGGTCCCCTCTGAATCCTCTGACATCTCTGGACAGAAAACAAACTAGTGTGACAGGTGAAGATTGAAGCATGGAAATAAATACTCCTGGGGCGTGGGGGATCAATCACTTTAGAAGGCTCTGTACCTGAAGAGAGTAAGCAACTGTGACAATTGTGAAGATCCAATCAAAAGAGGGACTGACGTGGTCATTCCTGCTATGGATTTGGATGTTGAGCGTTTAACTTTGAAGATTTGCTCGACAACCACTCCATACATCATTAAGCCCCTGAACGTAGGCAACCCAATAGTATCTGCTTAGCTGGTCCCTAATGCTATTCTTGGTGAAAGCAGGGCCCCTCTGTTTCTTCTCCCACCACCACCTTCTGAGATTCCGCCTGCATAGTGGGACCTGGAAAGCCAAAACTTTTTCTGCCCACTATGGAATAGGCTGGCTTGCCAGCCAGAAGCCATGTCTGCTCTTTTAATCTCCCTGCAGAAGCTGCCTCCTGGAAGGGTGGGCCCAGGACTGTCTCAGCAGCAGGGTTGAAGGAGACTGAAGAGTGTTAACTCAACATCTGTTCCTGTTTTCTTTGCCATCCTTTGTCTATCTTGTGTATTCAGATTGTGAGGTCTTAAGGGCAGGGACTGTCTCTGTGTTGGTACAGTGTCCAGCACAGCTGGGACCTCAAGAAACTACAGTCATATTTAGTCATAACAATAAGTGATGATTTCTTTAGCATTTTCTTTTCATGTCTCTGCTGCAGATTTGCAACAAACATGCTTGAGGGAACTAAAACCCCAAAAGCTTTGACAAAAGTCAAGCTGGTGGAGGCTTCTGTGGCTGCCTCTCTCAAGCAAGACAGGAGGAGGACACAGGCAGAGACAAGACAATGGAGCCTGGCTGGCCAAAGGGTGTGAACATATGAGAGATGAGGACATGAATAAGCAGGAACTCTCTATTGGTTTGCACAGGTGGCAAACTGGGACTCAGAAACTATAGTTACTTTGTGGTGTAACTGAGATCAGAATCTGCCTCTCAGTGAGCAGAAACATTAATAAGATACATCAGCCAGAAATCAATGCCCGTCTTAACACAAGATTCTAACTTCTTTCCACAGTGTTTGACCTGAGCCTTTTAGTCTTTCAATAGTGATTATCATTTAACCACTTAGAAGCAGAGTCCTTCAACCCTTGTTACTGTGCCTCCAAATCTGACACTTGTTGGATGTGGTGGATCATTGCTGTGAACTTGAATGATCATCCCCTGCAGTGGCTGTGGGGTAGAGTGGACGCAGTATGGGGAGGGACTGCAGGGCATGAGTTTCTATGTTTCTATTTCTCCTCTCTGTTTCTATGGCAAAGGAGAGGCAGGTTCTCTTTGGTCCCAGCAATGACATAGATTCACAGAAATTCCCTACAAACGTCCAATATCAGCCCATATTACCTGCCACTGGTGTTCACTTTCTTCCAGCACACTGTCTCTGTCACAGATCATCTCAGATCCATAGCAATCTCTGTAAGCAGAAGGGTGGGAGAGGTCACTCTGGTTGCTAGACTGTCTATAGCGATAGACTCAAACTACTGACCAACATGGAACTCACACCCCTCATACATCACCACTGAATTTGCTTCACAGAAGTCTAAAAGAGTTTAAGAAAGTGTAACACATATTGAGGGGCCAGATCTGAGAAGAGTAGAAAGCAACTCTAGGGTGCAAGAAGGCATAAGTCACGTTAGCTTATAACTTCTTCAGGGGTCTCAGTATGTAACTTACATCAGTTTAGACTCCCTTACATATAAGTTAATGTAAAATGGGCTTAAGGGAGTCCAAGTGTAGAGAAGTCAACATCATTAAAGGCATTTTACACACCATCTTTGCATTGTGCCCTGAGAGTTGTTTGTACTTAACCTGCTCTGGTGCAATAGCTATGTACACAAAGCTTTGATGCCTTCTGTCTGTTGGTTTTAGCTGTATTGTGACTTCCTGCTATCAAACCCAAGGAAGGAGAAGCTTCATGTTTCTCTCTCAGTGGGGAGGTTTGTAATTCTCAATATGGAGGATGAAGGAAAATATAAGATGGTTCAAGCCAGAAAAGATACTGACTTACCTGTGCCTGTAGATGCTGTTGTGAGATATTACATCAAATACAGACATGTATACTACACTCCATTAAATATGTTAGATTATACATTAAATCTGGTAATTGGCTTTCTGTTAGCTTTCCAAGCATCTCCTCACTTTGTCCTCCAGTCTGTTCAGAGATCTCACTCCTTACAAGCATCACTTAAATAACTTCTAAGATCTCTTTGTTGAAGAAGTTTGCCCAGCAACACTCCACACTTCTGGCTTTTGGAGAAACCCACTCTAAAGTTAGGTTTCACTTTCTTGTTAACAGTTTTAAGTAGATTTACCTTTCCTCAGCCAGGGTTTTTTTTTAACTGCATGATTCTGCACAAGATAATTTTGTTACTTGATAAATCTTTAGTTAGAGAACAAAAAGGCAGAATAAAGTTAAGTAACTTGCCTAATGATGCCCAGGTATCAGGAGCCAATGACCCGACTCTGTAGTCTAAACTTGTTGAGGGTGAACTCTGAAACACAGCATGGAGAGGGCATTTTGTAACGAGGGACTGAAGGAACATTGGTGCTTGACATGAGTCTATGGCTCACAGCTAATTTGCATATAAAATTACCTATCCTCTAAAGCAGGGGTCTTCAAACTTTAGGAGACGAGGGCCACATTAGATTTTTGAAGGGGCTTCGCGGGCCGGCTTTAGGGAGTGCGGGGCCCGAATTCGACGGGGCCCTGCCACCGAAATACTGCTGAGGCGGCAGCAGTGTTTGAGCTGCTGCCGAAGTGCCGCCGAGGCAGCGGCAGCAAATGGTTGGGGGGCCAGACAAATTGAAGCCGCGGGACAGATCCGGCCCTCAGGCCATAGTTTGGAGACCCATGCTCTAAAGGAAAGATAAATTCAAGTGAAAACGGATGTTATGGTTGTGGAAATCATTCCTGAAAAATGACTAGAAATTGCTGAACTAGGCCCAAACTTCATACATGTGAGGAGATTGCTGCACCCAAAGGGAGCCCTGTTAAATGCAATGGGGTTGTAAGCAGGTGCAGCAGTCCAATTATGTGCAAGAAGTTGCAGGATCTGGGCCATAGATCGCAACCAGGATTCCCATAAAAACCCACACAGTTCATTGGCTTCATCCTGACCTTGCAGTTATAGGAAAAGGCAGCCACTGAATGCATTGCCAGCTTCTGTGCTATTGCATCTGGCTCTTGGGCTGTACATTGAGCCCCTCTGGAAGAGAGCCTGTTATTGATGTGAGTGAGGAAAATGAGGCTGCTCAGGGATATCACGAAGGCCAACATTTTCAAATTAAGGACCGAAGCCTACGCTTAGGCATCTAAACAGAAGTGCTGAGCACTTGCAGCTGCCACTGACTTCAGTTGAGGTGTGCGACTCAGCAGCTCTGACAACCAGGTGCCTACATTTGGATACAGGTGCCTACATTTGGACACCTAGTTTCAAAGTTTAGCCTCAGATAAAGACAAAGAGGGACTCTCTTCCCCTAACACAAAGAACAATTTTAAAAATAAAACAAATAAATAGAACTAGAAGAGCCTACACTAAACTCCTTCGCCTGGCCACTTCCACAAAGAGCAGTCCTCTTCTAAGCAACCTGATTGCCCAGATGTTGATTTTTTCCCCACTCAGATCCAATTGTTCTGCTACTGAAGACAATCCTATCCTCCGCTCCTGCATCAGAGATGTGGCTTCTATTCATGAATCCTGAGGTAGGTGCACCAGCTTTTCTGCAAACTAGTTCTTCAGACCCAATACCTCCATTCCAGACCAGCAGATGATGGATTGAGATACTTTACAGGCACATAAAAGTCCTTGTATTATTTTTTTCTAAAAGGGAAAAAAAGAGGAACATGTGTAAATGGAATTACTAGCTTCAGAGAAAGTTCACATTGAGAATGCAGGTGAAACTAAAAGTGTTGGAAGATTTAAAAATTACAATTTTGTGAATGAATGCTGGAAAAGACACAGCTACATATACATGGAACAGCATTAAAGGAAGCACTGTATCATAACATTGTGCTGTTCTGCACGTGTAAAGAAAAAGGAGAACTCAACATTGTTTAGGCCATCCATTGGCAGAGATCCAGAAGTGAGCTAATGAATCTAGAATCATGTGACCTGACAATTAGCAAATATACCAGTCCCTACCTGTCAGGTCCTTTTCAGCCAAAGAGATCAGCCAAACAGTTGAGAATAATCCATTCTTCAGAGAAGGTGAGTCAGAACAATAAGTAATGGGGTGAAAGTGAACAAAATAAAATTTAGATTCAGTGTCAGGAAAAACTGTTTTAATGATTAAATTTGATGAAATTTGATGAAAGCCGCACTACGAGTCACTTAAACCTGGATACAACAAAGCATTGCTGTAGGGAACAATCCTGCAGTAGTAAAGAACAATGCCTCGCCTTGGAGTCTATACTTTGGGGGGGGGGCGGGCGGAAGGATCGATCTAAGTTACGCAACTTCAACTACATGAATAACGTAGCAGAAGTCGATGTAATTAGACTTACTCACCGCGGTGCCTTCACTGGGGTGAGTGGACTGCTGTTGCTCCCCCCTCGACTTCGCCTGCCCCTCTTGCAGCGGTGGAGTACAGGAGTCAACGGGAGCTCGGGGGTCGATTTATCACATCTAGAATCCTGTTCATCCATAGATCTCAAAGCACTGTACAAAGATTTGTATCTTCATTCCTTTTTACAGAGGCAGAAAGGAGTTAAATGACTTGCCAAGATCACACCATGATCAGTAGTATATTCAGGAACAGAATCTAGACTGGCTAACTCCCTTCCCTGTACTCAGGACACCAGACTGAAGATGCATCAGACAAAAGAGATTAGAAGCCATCATACTTGATTCTGAGATTATATTTGAGTAAACAGGTGTGAGATCAGATTCAGAGCCCCATTTCACACAAGACTTTGGTATGTACTTAACTTAAGCCAATGGGACTACTGTATGTTAAAGCACGTACATACGTATTTTGCTGGATTGGAGTCCAAGATCCTAATATTTTTCATTTCTAATTAAACTTGGTTGAAAATGGAAAAACTTTGTGAAAAAGTTCTTATTTTATAAGAGATTTTAATTTTGTAGAGTTTGGAATGGACTCATTTCCATTCAAATATTTGTGATTTTTTTCAGCTTTTAAAACCTTTTTATAGAATTTTTTTTTAGTCAAGAACTTCCATTACACATAATTTTTTGTTGTTTCATTCTTCCTTTTCTCTTTTCCTCCTTGCCCTTTTTTCCAGTAATTTTAGAAAAAGAGGGAAAGGAGAAGGAAAAGGATATTTAAGAGGAAAAAAGAAACATGGAAAGAAGGAAAACTCTGATAAACAAACCCCAAAAGATTTTAATAAAAATTATCAATGTTTCAGTTCAAAAAATTAAATGTTTTGAAAAAATAATTTGCAAAAATATTGATGAAAAAATTGGACGGTTTGAATGTTTTTAACTCATAAAAGCCTATTTTTCAAACAAACACTGCCCCCCCCCCAATCTTCAGACATAAAGTTTCCCTTCACTATTTCCAGTTCCATGAAATTGAAAATATTTGGTCCCAATCCTGTAACTCTTGCTCATTTGAGTAGTCTTGTTGAGTTATGGAGTTACTTGCATAAGAAGTACTCAAATGAGCAAGAGTTTGCAGGATCATGCTCACTGGTTGTACTGTATAAGTAAAGATACTATGTGTAAAATAGGGAGATTATCTCAGCAGCAAAGTGAGATGAAGTACCAAGTGCTGTTCCAGTCACCTTACTACAAAAAAAAAACAAAAAAAACCCCCACCACAAATATTGACTCCCGATTGACAAATGGGAGAGAATCAGACATGCAACAAACGTGAATAAAAACCTTCAAAATAAGACCTACAGTATTAAGAACAGTTGAGAGAGCAAAGTTTGTACAGTTTGGAGAAAAACAATCAAGGAGACACTTGATATTTTATGAGTCCAATAAAAAGGATGTTGTAAGCAAGAAAGGAGTAATCATTCTTGCGTCCCCAAAATGACTAGACCAGAAGTAACATGTTTAAACCACAAAAGAGGATAGTTCAAATTCAATAATAGGAAAAATGTTCTAATCCAAAAAAATCAATTAGCGGAAGGAACATCACTGAAAATGTTCAAGACATGATTTTATAAGTAGCTATTAGACACGGATTAGAAGAAATATTAGGATATGGTCACAAAGCAGGGGCAAGGCTGACATGACCTTCCAGAGGTCCCATCTAGTCTATGTGATTCTATGAATATTGACTTCAGAATAATAGTGCAGAGCTAGCAGCATATAACTGATTGAGCGCTTAATTCAGTTTTTCATTTTTAATCTTGAAAGAGAGAAACTCAGAGTCGGTAAACCAGATATAGCTAAGAGCAAGTGGTATACTGAAATAAACCAGATTGTAAATACTGTATCTGCTACCCACTACTACCAACCAAAAAACACCACACACTTATTGGAAGCCACATTGTGACATTTAGAAAAGCTATATAAATGACACCTAAGGTTAGACAACTCTAAATTATTTAGCCCTCACAAAGGTTGAATATTGCTTCTCATTATGACCAAACAATCCCTCTAGACCGCTTATATGTAGCAAGTGTCATTTATGCACAGCCAACAGGAAAGTAAACATGTAACCCTAAACAGACAAAAATACAACCACAAACTATAGTTTGTGCTACATTGTGGATTAGGGAAGAGTTTTCATTTTTGGAAGAGGAGAACATGTATGCTATGTTGCTCAGTTTGGCTATGTCCATCACTTTTTGCATGACTGCTTCCCTCCTCCATCACTGTTAACCATTCAAAAGAGAACTAGATAAAGTTCATGGAGAATAGGTCCATCAATGGCTATTGGCCAGGCTGGGCAGGGATGCAAACCATGCTCTGAAATGTCCCTAGCCTCTGTTTGCCAAAAGCCATTGCATGTGCAACTAGGGCAGGATCACTCAAAGATTACCTGTTTTGTTAATTCCCTCTGAAGCACCTGGCATTGGCCACTGCTGGAAGACAGAATACTGGGCTAGATGGACCACTGGTCTGACCCAGTATGGCCATTCTTAAGTATGTTCTTAACCTATTGGTTTCTGAAAGTGCAGAATAAAAAGAAGGGATAGATAATAAGACATAAAAAATATCATATTGCCTCTATATAAATCCACAGTACACCCACATCTTGAATACTACATGCAGATCTCGTCACCCCATCTCAAAAAGGATACTTTAGAATTGGAAAAGGTATAGAGAATGGCAACAAAAATGATTAGGGGTATGAAACAGCTTTTGTATGAGAAGAGATTAAAAAGATTGGGAATTTTCAGCTCGGAAGAGAGATGACTAAGAGGGGTATGATCGAGATCTATAAAATCTTGACTGATGTGGAGAAAGTGAATAAGGAAATGTAAGTTACTCCTTCACATAACACAACAACCAGGGGTGACCCAATGAAATTAATAGGCAACAGGTTTAAAACAAACAAGAGGAAGTACTTCCTCATGCAACACACAGTCAACCTGCGGAATGCTTTGCCAGGGGATGTTGTGAAGGCCAAAACTATAATATAGTTCAAAAAAGAACTAGATAAGTTAATGGAGGAAGGTCCATTGATGTCTGTTAGTCAAGATGCTCAGGGATGCAACACCATGCTCTGAGTGTCCCTGGTCTCTATTTGCCAGAAGCTGGGAGTGGACGACAGGGAATGGATCACTCAGTGGTGGCCTGTTCATTTTATTCATTCCCTCTGAAGCACCCGGCATTGGCCACTGTTGAAAGACAGGACACTGGGCTAGATGGACCATTGGTCTGACCCAGTAGGGACATTATGAGAAAATAAATTTTTGGTAATTATACAGAGGCTTCACAAAACTTGCTTCAGCCATGTAGCTTATGATTTACAAAATATTGTGTGCCACATAAAGGATAGCAATTTAAGGTCCTCATTACTCCGGTTTCTCTTATGGAAGTGTTGCCTAATGGCTAGAGCATTGGCATTGTATTCAGGAGACCTGGGTTCTATTTCTGGCTACATCACTGGCCTGCTAGGTGACCTCAATTTCCCCTATCTGCAAAATGGGGATAATAATACTGACCTCCTTTGTAAAGTGCTTTGAGATCTACTGACAAACAGCAGTATATAAGATCTAGGCATTATTATTATGGCTTCTACTAAAGAACACAGTATAAATGGATGAATTCCAGCAACCCATCTTACTTACTTTAAAAGCAGCTGATCACGGATTAAGACGAAGGGAAGTACCTTAGAAGCATTTCAGGCAGAAGTGTTTCAAATAAAAAAGTTCCTATGTGCAATATAGTATCAGTGGCAAGCAGAAATATATGAAAATATTGCAAAGAGAGAGAATTCATATTTTTGGGAAAAGAAACACTCCAGTTGGAGATGTGGGTGCCCTGGGTTTCTGTAAATCAGGGCAAAAGTGTCTTAAATTGGCACCCAAACGTAGAGTCACTTGAAATCAGACACCACTTTAGAAAATGTTGGTCTCAAATCCCACACATACACAATGTGGATTGTTAGCTGGCATCCTGAACTGGCATACAAATGCATTCTGGCAATTATGCCTATCTAACATCATGAATAGGACAAGGCTGGCCCAGAAGTCAGCATACGTTTGTTGCCATGAACAAGCTGACCAGCATAAATCATCTGCTCAGAGGAGCAGTAACAAATGCTCTGCCGTCTGTTCTAAGACATACCCTGTGATGGCAGAAAACATGGCTAACGATCCACCAGAATGTATGTCGCACAAGTGTTTCCCCTGTAACCGTAGCACCTGGCCACTAACTGGGCAAAAATGAAGCTGCTTAGAATGGTCTGGATTTCCCAGTGCTATGTGCTAAGCACACTGGTGTATAAAGCAGTGAAATTCTATCTCCCAGCATGAGGGTATTAATGGAAGGATTCATCCTAGCAATGTCCCTGTGTTTCTAAAATGAGAATAGCAATTTCCTTTAAATGTTTGCCAAAAATTAATTTCTGTAGAGTGGAACCTGCAATCTTTTAATATAACAACCTCAATTTCCTCCAACATGCATATAGTTCATATGTAGATCTATTTCACAAATATATTTAATGAAAACATGAAATAGCTATACTTACCAATTATCTTCAGTACTCATTTGTGTTAGACTCCATCAGTTGACAGAAAAAGATGATACCAACATAGGGAGTTAAAGCCCCCTACATCCTATTTATATAAAGGGGAACCCTGCATGTAATACTCTTGTGCCTTGCACAAATAATTTACTCAAGATTGCCACTCATGAATATATGCAGTAGAAAAGCCAAAGAGAACACTTCCCGAATACATACATATGCCTTTTCAAAATATCAAAAAGACTTCATTATTAGTGAATGAAAGGAAAGCAATGCAGTACTCATCAGTTCAATTCCATCACCCGGAATACTAGCTTCCAACAGCTGTTTTATGACCATCATGAAGAGCCTCTTAGGTTAATCCTCACTTCATTTCTATGTTAGTTTGCTATGTAGTTGAAATCAAAGGGATTATCTAAATGTGACATGATATTTAGCACTGAGCTGCTATGACACAGTAACTTAGGCTTTTCTTTGTACCTTGTACACACCATACAGAGATGTATGACAAAAACAAAAAAACAAATAGAACATTCAGAGTAATTTAAAGGGACACTATCGACTTGAAAATCATAACTGTCTAGAAATATTATATCTGCTATAGTTACAAGTCACTCCTAAACTGATTTTAACTGCATGACTTAGGAGGCATTATTTCCCCTCTGTGTTTTTACTGTGCTTATTTTGTGCATTTGCAGTATTTTATGAATAGTCATTTTCACTGTATAGGAAGTTAAATAGTCAGTTTCCCACTACTGTAAAAGGCCTTTATAAACATAAATAGGTGAGCAGAACCCCCCCCCCCCATAAAAATAATACTTAAAAAAAATTCATGGAACATTTTATAAAGGGTATAGCAGAAATTGTTTTTTTTTAAAGAAATAATCACTTTTAAAAAATTCAAGTTAACACTGTCCGTCTCGAGTGACTATACACACACAAACTGTTTTACTTTCATCCAGCAATTGTTTTTTTCTCCCCTGTGGGCTGAGTTTAGAAAATCAATGTTCACATCTGAAGGCTAGTTAAGCTTAAACTTTGTCTTTCTTTACTTAGAATCATCTTCTGTATTTGGCCTTAAAATAATGCTTAATAAATCTTTAAGAATGTTAAAGCCAAAGTGACCAAGCAGGTATGTGCAGAAATTAACCTTTTTATTATATTATATACTGTAATAGTAAAGTTTGTTTGAAGTGCATGAATAAAAAGTTAGTGAAATTACAGAAGGAATAATCTATATAGCAATAATAGGTGCATTCACTGTGCATCTGACAGGGGAAAAAAAAGTTCTCACTCATTTTGGCCTAAAACTTTTGTGTTCAGGTTTCTAGGATTCTGACATCAGAACCAAGATAACACTGATTAGAACCATAGGGCTTTACAATAAAAGCTAAAATATCGACCATATGATGGCAAAAAGTCTTTATTTTGTGGTTAACGTATTCTCTTCTAGCTACTCTCTGACGAAGTCGGTGGTGCTGTGGAGGAGGATCTCCGTCTCGACAAAGATCGTGATCTCTCAGCACTGTAGGCAACATGTTTGTCATAATTTTGTATTTGAGCTTCAAGAAAATCCCTCTGTTGTTGGCTGATTGTCTGGCTAATCAGTCCTGGGAGAGCTTGAATGCTACCAATTAACGTTTCCAGTTTAGTTTCCAGAGTAACAATCCTCTTCTCAAAATCTTCACTTCTTTCATTTAAGTCAGAAATCAGGTCGTACATGATGTTTTGAGTCTGAAAAGAGAGGATGTAAGCAGAGCTTTAGATCTGGTTTGCAAACATTTCAGCATGAAGTGTTATTCCAGTAGGGTTTATGAAAGGGTTTTGTTTTTGTTTTTTCCCCTGCCCTTTAAAGTTGGTACTGAAGAAAAGGTCAGCATGAGTGGAGGGATGATGATACTACAACAAGCACCTGTCTCATGAAGTAATTTTACTCAGGGCTTCCATACAAATTCCCCTTGATGCAACATTCAATGAGCAGAAGTTAACATTCATTCCTTAATGAAGCTGTTTTAATTTCAAACTGTTGATGAATTGGGTAAAACAGAAGACCTTTCAGAAGTACAGTGATTTAGAAATGTGCTACCTTAATATTGGATTTATTCAACAAGTGGAGGAAGTCCAAAGATTCCACTGTATATGGGATAAATTCTGGAATTTTTATCTCTCTCTATATTTACGTTAAATGGATCTTCATACCTCTAAGCAGTATGTTCTCCCCTTGACCAGCACATGGAGCTCTCATTGCTGTTAATAGAGCTCCTTATGCCGACCAAGGAGAAAATATACTTTTAAGGTACAACCATCCCTCCCCTCAGAAAACAAAAATATACGTGATAATACAAGCAATTTGGTAATACAAAATGCTTTGACAATAACCACATGCTCTATCATAAATATGAAGCATACAATTTTTATACTTTATTTTCACTGCTACAAATGAAGGGTCTACACTGGGACTTCTTGAATCAATGATCCTTAAATGATAAAATAGAGTTTAATTTATTTTCAGAGTTCACTAGCTTTATGCGTAAGCAGAAAGGATTAGAATTTAAAAGTTTGTATTTGCATGGTTGTATTGCTAAATCTCTTTATGAAACAATATTCTTTTTCATTAATAATTTTCTGTCATTTTGATTACTGTACTGTATTTTCTTATGAGACTGGAATGCTGTGTCTGAAACAGAGATAAGAGTTAAGGTGGTTTATCTATGTCCACAAGAGGGATGAGTTGGGTTTAAACACTTAAAGTGATGTGAAATGATAACCAGATCCTTTATTACCTTGTAGGCAAATTTTCTGAAGTGTAGTTAAGTTTACAGTTTACACAGAAAGGGAATGAACAATTAACTGAATGACTGTGTTAGGTGCAAGGCAGTGACGAATCAGCCCAACATCTATATTCTTTTTTCACTGCATGGTGTTTCAAGGGTGTTCGCATGACTCTTGAGGGCAAGCTACTATACATACCAGGGCCAGCTTTAGGCCGATTCCCCTGATTCAGGCCTCGCGCCTAAGAGGGCCCCGCAACGTCCGTGTCTTCAGCGTCACTTTGGTGGCGGCTCAATCGCGGCCGCTGTGTTCGGTGGCATTTTAGCGGAGGGGCCCCGTTGAAACTGTTCGAATCGGGACCCACACTTCCTAAAGCCGGACCTGATACATACCTCTCCTGGGCAGATCTGTTGTCTTTATTAGTTGACATAAATAGAAAGTGCTTGAATTGCATCTACAGTAGTTAGCTGGGTACCCCTTTTATTTTTAGTTTAGGCAAGTCAGGGAATGTTGCATTACAAAAGTGGGATGCATACTGAAGGATTCAGGCTGTTCATAAAGGCAAGTGTGGATTCAAAGCATCTGGGATAGACGTCTGAGATATTTATTTAAAATATATACACTTCTCGCTTAGTGACATATGAAGTTCAGATTGAGCAGCTGCTATATACACATATGCGGATGTGAAACCTTGTACATTTTGGCCTCAATCCTATAAATCTGATTATTATTCTCTACAGAAAGCACATAATATAATAGTACTTTGCACCTGAATCACACCTTTCATCTAAAGATCTCAAAGGGTTTTAAGAAGCTTAATTAATCAAGCTTCATAACACACTAGCAAAGTAGGTAAGTATTGTCCCTATTTTACAGCCATGGACCAGAAACACAGATGTAATGTAACTTGCCCAAAGTCACACCAGCAGTGCTGGACATGAACCCAGAACTCCTGAGTTCCAGTCCCCTGCTGTAACCAGTAGGCTATGCTCCCTCTCACATAATATGTAAATTTACTCTTTCACGTATATAGCATCACACAAACGTGGCCCATTCCTGAAAGAGGCTAAACATCGGATCAGGTTTCTTGTTATGTGCATTATACAAGGGCTTTGCCTTTTTTCTGAAGTATCAAGTACTTGCCATTTCAGGCAGAATAATACTGGCTTTAACAGAATTTACCACAGCAGATAAGACAATTGGCCTATTTTCCTATAATGACAGACTGAGGAAGAATGTGTGTGTGTACCTGTGAACTACAGTGAAGAGATGAGCTTTTTATTCTGAACTATTCATTTTGAGAAGATAAATTTTAATTTACAAAAGAACAAATGAAATGTTTGATAATTGCCTACTAACCTTTGCCAGATCGACCAAAGTGTTTGCTTGATCGTTCAGTTTCCTTTGTTCCATTTTTACACTTCGTAATCTAAAAAGGTGGAATTTGAGGTCAGATACGTTTTTTTTTCCATCTTAGGTCTTCTAAAGAGCATGCATATAACTTACAAGAACAAATAACGGCATGAACAATGCCTTGAGTACTTTGTGTAAAGTCAGATCAAGTTATGTGTCTGGTACAATGAGAAGCATGCTTCTTCAACACCGCAAAAAAGAAAGAGCAAGAAAATGTGATGTCCTCAAGACTATTATTTGTCATGGTTAAAGTTGAATTCAAAAAGGGAGGTAAAGATTTACTCATACTGTATGAAAGAAAGCCAAAACATTCCTTAAAGCCTCAGTATCATGACAAGTAGATATAGGAAGAGAAACAAAACAGGTCAGATTTCACCAATAATGTTATAACAGTCAAGAATCTTCCTATACCTACATGACTAGATACAGGTATTAGCCCTGTTCAGTCTGAAATGGATTGGGTTAGAAGGTGTTTGAACCTGATGAAAATACAGTGATAAGTGAGTTTCTTTTTAATTTTAAAAAAACTTTTATCTGACCAGCAGCTAAATAATCAGAATACTTGTCACTATATTAATTGTATTGTCCTACTGAATTTAACTTGCAACTTACCTCTAAATACCATTAAATTTCAAAATACATATCAAACATGTTTTTCAGAATTGTGCTATTAATATGTCAGCATGAAAATGCACTGCTTAAACTACAGCATTGTAAAAACTCCTGTATTTTTTCCTCTGGATGCTTGTGTAATTGCATTAAGTTAATTACAGTTATGCACATACATTGAGAGAGGGAATGCAAGCTTTCAGTTTCTCACACTGTCCTAGGAAAAAAAATCAGTATGCTTTGTTAAAAGGCCAGTATTTCAACAAGGCCTATACAAATGGACAATTTTAATCAACTATTTTGTGAACTCAAAAACAGTGAGAAGGAAAAAAACCCTCATGCATTTGATAACGTTAATTTTATTACCAAGCTTTATTGCAAAAGGTAAACTGATCAAACACACCAACTGACATAAATGTTTTTGTGTGTGTGACAGAATGGGTCATTTTATAATCTTTTACTCAAAATGCAAGATTTTATTTTGTATCACAAATATAAATTTCAGTATATAAGAGTTAAAACACCTCTAACTTCTGATTTCTCATATAGAAAAAAGTTAGGGGCCTGAATCTCTTCTCACTTATACTGGTTTTACCCTGGTTTAATGCCACTGACTTCAATGCTCCTGGGTTACACCATCATCAGTGAAAGGAGAATTAGGCCTAAAGTTTTACAGGTAAGGGCAAAATTCTACTGTTGGTGAGATTTTTGTAATTAATTCCATTGTTGAGCAGATCTCTCCACATGATCAAGGCTACAAAACTTTTCCACATTTTTCCCTGTCACAAATTCAGGTTTCCAGATCAAGCTATGGGAGTGGTTTGCAGATGTACTCATCCGCAATAGGTTTATGAGAGTTTAACCATTTAAGTGTGAATTGTTTGCTAAGGTGTTTCATTTTAACTGACAAGCAGAAATTGGGCTACTAACCACATCAAGAGTCCTAATGGATATTCTTAAAAAACACTATTTTCAAAAAAAGTCACACCACATGATCATACAAATGGAGAAATATCATGCACTGTAACTAGCATGCTAGACATGAATGCATAATTAGGGAATAGATTCCTGTTGAGTGGCAGTTCTTATTTTTTGGAAATTTCAACAGAATGAACTCAGGAAAGTGACTCCAGTTGCCATTAAAATACTATGAAACATATAGGAGCTGGAAGGTTTATTCTGTGTCTCAAGTCAGAATTTTTGTGTAACCAAAATACTTCAGGAATTTTCAAAAATCCACGAGAAGCTATCAAATGAAGTTTGTATTTGGATCTTTACATTAAGCAATTAATTTGTAGAAACACATTGACCTCCAACTTCATGCTTGAAAGAAAGTTGCGAAGAGTAAAATATCCCACTGACGGTGTGTAATAATTTCTGTTCCTGAGGTAGGAATCAATTGTTTTCAGAAGACTGACATTCAGTCAGTGTGCTGGCTAGCTTCCTTTTTTTTGGCAAACCCAAAGCTTCATCACCTGATGGAGCTTCATCTTCTGAAACATTGCTGGTGCACAGAGCTGTAGCTAAGTACTTTTGGAATATGGAAAACTCCTGAAGAACATGAGTTAAACATTACAGCCCAGAACAGACTCACTCAAGATACTTTTCAGAGAGAAGCATGTACAGATTTGACTGTAGAATTATACCCTTAGTATTTTGTTGTGAATTTATTCAAACAATTGAAAAGGTACATATACATTTTATTTTCTAGCTTTTTCAGCCACTATATATCGTGGACAATCCAATTGCCAATTCTTTACACTTCAGCTCACTGGACTAATCTTTGTGCTGACTTAAAGCCCCTGTAATTCCATGGATAATGGAACAGCAGAAATACCAGCTGACAAAATTTGGCCCAGGGGCTGCAAAGGTACAGCTATTACATAAAGATCATTCTTTAGCTGCAACAGCCAGATTAAAAGGAAGTTGGCAGATTTTATTTTTTTCTTAAAATATGGATATTCCAATTCCTTCCTTATGAACTTCACTTATCACAGCAAAGATCATGATTTTGGATCACATTTTCACAGCAGCAATCAGACCATTAAATTCACAAATAAAGAATCCATTTGTTGCATGCAGACAGTGGTAAATTCTGCAAATTTGAAAGGAACAGCTCATACAACTTACTTCCGAGCTCTATTTTCATTTTGTTGAAATAAAAAGACAAAACAAAAGAAAACAATCTGTAAAATATACTAGAACAAACCAACACAGGGGGTGGTGTTCATAGGTACACAGTGGGTTTAATTCAGCAGGTCCCATGGTTTCACCATTGGCGTCTATGGATCAGCAACAGCTATGGGCTAAGCCTGATTTGTTTGCACAATAGCGATGGGATTTGCAATAGTGTTACACGTCATTAAGCCTTCCATTTCTTTCCCATTTTTCTTTATGCCTGCCTGTGACCCATGGATCTTCCTTATCCGTATAGAATATACCATTTATCCATTATGTCTAGTGGTTCCCGTGATTCTCCCCGCAAGCCCCATTTAATTTACATGAGGAAAAAGGACTATGAGTTGCTGAAAGCAGAGCCAGAAACAATAATTTCATGGATTTTGTAGGTTTTAAGGGTCAGAAAGGATCATTTACTCTGACCTCTTGTATAACACAGGCCACAGACCTTCAACCATTGATTCCTGCAACTAGCCCAATAATTTGTGGTAGAATGAGAGAATAATGTTTTTTAAAAAATTAAAAACTAACCCAGAATAACTCAGATGGATAAGGGACAGTTTGCCATGAATCAAAAGAGAAGTAAACCAAAACCAAAAAATGTCATTGTGCCCAGGTACTCTAACTAAAAGAAAAAAAACCAACAGAATTCTGGAGCTATACTCCCAACAGATTATCACTGCATGCACAGAGGAGGCCCTCCAATCTTTTGGTAAAATACAATATATAACCCTTCTGAATCAGAAGCAAAATGTGTCAGGGCAAAGGGAAATTCATTAGCATGAGCACTCAGAGCCCTGGACTGGCATAACTAGAAAAAATGACCACTGCAGCCCAACTGAACTGACTGCTGAATAGTTACAGCAGATGCAGAACAAATATCTGCACCCTTGTGCACCTCTTTTGGGGTCTGAATGGTGTGTAAAGCTGCAGATTGAGCCAGACAGGTTTTTTATTTTCAATTCATTTTTGCATACACACACACAAAATAAATGGCAAGGTTAAAATGGAGGAATATATTATGTGGTCAAAGGACAGATGTAAAATGTGCATGCACACCCCACGGCCCCATCATCCGTCCACAGTGCACAGGATGACAAAGCTGAGTAAATACATTTCAGAACACGTTTTCTTAACCTACCAAATCCTAATCTTTTGTGGGTTTTGTACATAAAAGTATTTCTACTATAAGTGTTTACAACAGTTCTATATTAAAAATTGCAACTTTGCTAAAATGAACCAACATGCAGTGTTTGTACAGTACTTAAAAACCTTCAAAGCACTGAACAAACATTAACTAATCTGCAGTGAAGCAAATATTATCCCCAATTTATAGATGAGAAAATTAAGGGCCAGATTGTGCTCCCAGTCCCTATATCCACATAGCGAGAGAAATCTCCCCCTGCAGATCTCTCACCTCCTGAGCAGGGAGAGAATATACGTGAGCCAGCCAACACCATCCCTTCCTGTGGCTTGGACCACATGTAGGCAGAGGTTGGAGGGGTGGGGGAGTGGGTATGGGATGTGCACAAGCCCACATCAACCTGCATTTAGAAAGGATTAAAAAAGCCAGTACGACCAGCGGCTGAGTTAATTTTTCCTCACTATGTTGTGGAAGCTCAGCGTATGGCAGGTACCAAAGGCTTCAATGAGCTGGGTTGCCATGCAGCTGGAAGGGTCAGCAGGAGGTCCCAGAGCAGGTGTGAAGATGCCAGACCTCCTAGCAACCCCCTGGGATCTGCATTTTGGGGGTTGTATCTAGTTGGGAGGAGTCTTGGTCCTCCCTCCATCCTCCTGGCTGGATCTGCTTTATAACAAACACTGACTGTGAATTGTAGGTCAAATGTAGACCGTAGCAGAGTTTCATGGGCTATATTATAATGATTCAGCTTACTACTACGACTGGGCCCAGCAGAAAATCTGGTCCAGTCTCTGTCTTTATCACTCCTGATTCTCAGACTGGTTTTATCCCCTGGTGGAGATCAGGACAGGCTGGGGTCTGATCTAAATTATGCTGGTAAAAACTCCTAAGGGGCCGTCTGGGGATTGCCAGAGCACAGCATGCTCTGGCCATGCTACTTCCCTGCCCAGATGCCAGGGGGTAGGAGTCAGCTATGCCAATTACACCCACTGAGGACTCCCCCATACCAAGGAAATCCCCAACTGAGGACAGGCAATTACATTTTTGTCCCCTTTGAGCTGCTGGAGCAGCTCAAAGGGCCAGGGAATCTGGTCCATTATCTTTTCATTAAATATTAGTTGTAGTAATAGCCTCTATTTTAAAGTGATTAGATTATTCTGACATGAAATGATTAAAATATTTGCTTTAAATGAAACTGACATACTTGCTGCATTTCTGTTTTCTACAGTGATAAAAAGGAGGCAACTGCTTTTAAGCCAATTCATACAATAGTAACAACAAACTACTGGTAATAACATAACATAAAAATCTTCATGCTAATTTATGAAGCATGACAGAGAATTCCAGGAAAATGTTTACAAAAATTAAGATCATAGCTATGCACTGCTGGCCTAGTTTCTTTTGTGAATAAACACTATTCTAAATTCTTATTCTGCTTTATTCTAAGAGTAAGAGAAAATTCAGAACCCAGTGCAAAGTTCTGGGTGAGGATAGATAAGTCTGGACAGAAAAACCAAACCAAAATAGTACTTACTGATGAATAGCTTGCAAGAATTTGCGTTGATGTTTCCTTACTTTTGCATGGTCTATCTTTTTAACCAGCTTTGTATTTTTATAAATTAACCATGTTTCCCTGAGTACATTGGCAGCTGCATTTTTCACCTGTTTAATAAAAGAAAACACCAGGCTCACAAAAATAGCATTAATGTCTCTTTGAATTTTCTCTGGTGTACAGCATCTTTCAGAAGCACTCATGGTCCTAGCTATCTGTGGGGTACGGGCACTGTATGAAGCTACAGCAGTTATGCAGGAAATGTGATGACATGACCAGAGACAATGAGGCCTGTCTAATAAATCTATGCTTCTTCTAAAAGTGATATTTGTAACAGCTTCCCCTGTGGCTGAGAATCACATCTGTTTCTGATGAGAACTTAACCCATTGGTACTCTCAGTATGGGAGGGGGGGAGGAGACAGGGAGAGTTTTACCTCCCTATTACTCACGTTCATGGTTGGCATGGTTCAGTTTCTTAATACCTATGTGACTACCACCACCTTCTTCCTAATCTGCCAGGTTGTTTTTCCTGCTTTTGGGTCTGACTGAGCAGACTTTTCTCACATAAATAATCCCCCTGAAATGAATGAGACTAATCAAATGAGAAAGGATAAAGTCCATTATTTGTTCCCTTTACATAAACATATTTTTCCCGGATTGTAGATCTTCATTGTCTTCTTTGCTGTGATTCTTATATTTTCTGACATGGTTATTTTTTAAATCAATTAATTAAAAACATTTTTCTTATTAAATTTTAGTTTCCATCTGTGAAATATCTTTAATGGGTGTATGAGATTGCTACATTATTGCAAGTGACTGATTGAATAACCACATGTGTTCAGTAAATGAAGCAACAGCAAAGACTTGACAAAAAAATCGTTTGTGAATATTTTTAATCTTGTTTTTCAAGATGTTCTCACATGTAAGGAAGCTTCTCTTGTTCTTTTACAAAGAACAGTGTTTCTACTTGTGTATGTTTGGATTTAAGGATTTCAAATCTATATCACACTTTAAATTCATATAATCTAATAGAACTACAAGAATTAACCATATGCCGTAGTTTTTTCCTCTCATATGCTGCACAAAACTCGATCTAGTTTAATACATAATAAACTCATCTTTCAGAATAATCTGTTCTTTGCTGGTTACCTCAGTTACCTTCCAGCTTTGGTCTAGTTTCAATATATCCCACTGTAAGAGAATCTTCAAATCTACTGCCATTGCACCAAATCCTCATTAGGAGTGAGAACCTGCAACTTCCGTTGAAGTCAATGGAAGTTCAGGTGCTCAGTACTCCCAGAAGGCACCCAGCAACTTGAAGGAGAAGGCCCATAGAGAAGTACAAGAAAGAAAATTATTTTTCCCCCCCCAAAGAGTCTCAGAAATACATTAAACAACATTCCTTTTTCAGTGGGGAATATAAAGATCTGCAGGTATAACTTACTCTTTTAGTTAGCTGGGTATCCATCATGAAATTATGCACATGTTTTTCAGCTTTGGTAAGTTCTAACTTCCTTGCAACCACAGCTACCACCAGAGCAGTGCACCCTGCACCCTAAAAACAACAATAAAACAAAGCCCAAGGAGTTACGACTGTGTGTTTCAAAAGCATTTTTAAGAAGTTTCTCCTTCACTGAAGAAATATGAAAGGCATCAGATGAATCACCATTCTTGATAAATGTGATGAATATAGTGCAGCTATTTTAGTTCAGGGTTATATAAAGAGTCTGTTACCATAGACTGGTAAGCTGTCAAGGCATCATCAATTGCTTACCGAAGAGCATCATTTTAAAGTCATGCTTTTTTCCTCTAGGAGTTGAAAAAAGAAACGGAGTTTAGAACAAATTCAGTTCCTAATGTCTGAACAAGGGCAGCCAGATACAACGTTTAAAATTTAGAATACATCCGTAAATGAATCCAGAAAGGCCTGTTAATAGTCATGGTACCTGCAATTGCTAAAAGGAAGTAAGATTCGATTAGTATCTAGCACAATAAAACTAGAGTATGTTTCAAAGCTTTCTTTAAAGACTAAAGATAAAGTTACCTTAAATCTAGTTTTTAGTCACTTATATATACTTCCATGTAGAGCTGGTCAAAACTTGTTGTGCAAACCCCCTTTTTTTTTACTTATACAGATTTGTATTGACAAACAGTTTGAGAATTCTGGCTGAATTCACTGAATTGTTTTGGCTGAACAATAGAAATAAAAAATTAAGAAAAATCTAACTTTAGTTTCAACATTTTCAAACTAAAACAGTTCAATTTTTAAAATCTGAAATGCCCTTTTGTTTCAAATTTTACTGTGATTTTATAGGCAGGGGGGAAAGAATTTAAAAAAAACCCTGAAAATGAAACATTTTCTTTCAGGTAGAATGAAACATTTAGTTTGACCCAAAATAAAATTTTCCCACTTTTTCAGATTACCTAAACCTCTCAGGTCAGCCCTAATGATTTTTTATGGGCAATTTTTTGGTTTGGATTCCGAAACAATAGCTGTTATTTGAACAGCTCTATTTCCATGTTCTCTTCTGACAAACGGAAGTGATCTTTTTCTACAATTTATGCTCAGTCCACTTTACTACTTTGAATAACACACGTGCCTTGCAGAAATAGTTTTGTAACTTGGCTGGAGGTTGTTGTATGACAAGTATATGTATGTTTGTTACTACAAATACTGTTCCAAGTACAGCCTGGAATAAGCAGATACAAATCCCATGGAAGAGAAATATAGTGGGGTAGATTATGTGCCAAGGAAGTAGAAGCAGGTTGTAATAGGTAAAACAACTAACAGGAGGGTATAATATAAAGCAGTCCCCAACTACAAATTAATCCACCAATTCCCAAATCAGCTCTGTTGTAATACACCTGCCAACTTCTACAGACAGCCCCTCTAACCCCAGTATTTTTCTGATATATATACACACACACTGAGTTACACTTTTTCTAGCCTAGGGATTTGCCCTGTTTACAGCCATCAATGAAGTTGTATCAGTGCAACTCCTAGTACAGACAGGAAAAGTCTCTCTTTGCACCTTGAAGTTTACCCTTGTTTTACTCCTATGTTTGCCTCCACTTTTCCTCATTCTAAATTCTTCTGTTTCCCTTACTCTCTCATCCTTCCCTCCAAATCAATCAATTCTGCTACCCCCAATAAATATGGAGATTTCCCTAATTAATTTGCTCCCTATAAGTTCCCCTCAATTAATTTATTTGCCCCTACACAAAGACCCCACAATGAATTCACCCGACTCCCTCATTAACATAGACTCCTCAGTGAACTCATCTGCCTCCTTCTCCTCTTATACTGAGTCACACCAAATAAATTCATTTGTGCCCCCAACCCACGCACACCATTTAACTTGTCCCGGATCCCTCCCAAACACAGACCCCTCCAGTGAACTCATCTGCTCACCACCAACACATCCAGCCCTGATCTCCCCCAATTAGTTCCGCCCTATCGGAACCTCCATACCAATTTCACCCCCCCAAATAAGTCTCTTTCCAGATGTTGCTGGTGCTGCTCCCTGTTCTGATTCTCTCTTTAAGCTTCTTCTTCAGAGGCTCTGCTCCCTCACTCCTATTCTAGTGCTGGATGAAATCAAGGAAAGGGAAGCTGGAGTCTCTCATGCCCTCCAGGCATGGGGGAGCCAGGAGGAAGTGTCTTCACTTCTTCCAAATCCCAGCCCCGGCAAGGGACCATCGCTGACAGCTGCAGAGAAGGCTCTATTTATACCAGTGCTAGTGGTGTGTGTAGTTTATATACTCCACATACTGCCAGAAGTGCAGACATAGCCTTATACTCTGCACACATTTCCTGACCAATCCCCCCCTAGCATGTAAATTAATCAACCCTTAGCCTCACCTTTGAGTCTGGGTGAGGTTACACAGGGTGAAGGCAGTGGGAGTGCACAGGGAGTCAGTGCAGAATCTGTGTAAGGTCTTTTAACCAGCAATGGAAATCAACTGGTTTGAGGATCACCGTGTTCTCTTAAAAATATAGCCCTGAAATCTAAACTCTCAAATGTATCAAAAAGAGGCTATAATGAAGATCACTAGAAAGTCAGTGGTGGTGAACTCTGTGTCTCAGCTCAGGAATGCTATTATTAAATCCCAATAATACCTCTGTACTATCTTTCATCAACGTTTCTCGAAACACTTCCCAAATATTAATTACTTGAGTCTGAGTCCATCCCTCTGAAGCAGTAATGTACAAAGAATAGTTCACCTGCCACTGGCATGATGGAATGAAGCAGCTGTTTAAATGGCAAATCAGTCTAGAACCAAAAGATAAAAAAGAACACTGTATCCAACTGAAATTAAGGGAATTTAGGTAAACAAAATGCAATTAACTGAATTGGAATTATTATCATCATCTGAAAGACTGTGCCTGTAGCAGCTCCATACTGCCACCAGCATGCTAGGGAAATGCCTTATATTGGCCTACGGGACAGAATGCTATCTCCTGAATCATCAAAACTGCTTCATGAAGCATCGAGGTGTTTGTTGGAGGGCTCTCCTGCAAATACTAATTCAGACTGGCTCTGTTGGGCTAGTGATCTATGACAGGATCACATCATGATGGTATGCGTGAAAATGCGCACTTTCTACCTTTGTTCAAAAGAGGAAAGGTCGAATATTACTTGTGGATTTCTTCTTTGCATTACCATGGAAGAAAACAAATGTTGTTTATTCTTTTAATAATAAATATTTTACAGAGATAGCACATTAATTTAAACTGGGATTTTAATGTTTTATCATTATTATAAATACATTGAATTATCATCATACTTTGCACTTCCAGGGGACCTTCCACTTGAACTAAGATGTGGTATTCCCATTTTAGAGATCAGGAAACTGAGGCATAGATCATCTGTACTGTTATGTTAAATGATGGCATAATGTTGCATAATTACATCCTCCCCCATTTTTTCCATAATTAACACTGCACAAAAAACAACACTATTTTCTGTTGGAATTATATCTGCTGGGTAAAAGCACAATTCCAGTTGCAAGAAAGTCTTATTTTAAGATGACAGACTAAAAAAGCTGAAAAATGTATTTGATTATTGTACTTTGAACATTATGCAGGACTAAGGCAAACAATAAACTAAATTACTGCTTCAAGCGCCTGCTCTCTCTTCAGGGGAATCTTATTTCACCAAAAACAAAACAAATGGGGAAATGCACACAGCTTTTGGAATTTCAAAGCAGTAATATACTCTGTCTGGAGGTTACAGTTTGGTTTGGCTCATTCCTGCCTGTTAGACTATATTTTATTTTAAATTGCATATTTTGTGTTGGTAAACATCAAGTTTTTAAGAACACTTCAGAATTCCAGTTATCATTCATAGACTAAGCTGAAAGGACAAATACAGAACCAAAGCTGTATATTGTTAGTACAGTTAATAGGTAACTTTCAGATGTACTCTTGAATGCTACCATGGTCTTCAGCTATCCTGATCTATCTTTAGAACAGAACCTGCCAACCAAGTTTTTATTTTTTACAAGATTTAGAGAGCAGCAAGGCCTGGTAATTAATTGCCAAGACTTTGCACAACATCTAAACATGATGACTTGTAGCCATTTCAGAAAAGGAGGAATTTATCACACACGGAACAGCATAAATTCAGAATTTACTAATCCATTCTAGCTATCCTGAGCCTCATAAACTAACTGCGCCAATTTTTCAAGACAGCCTATAATTGTGTATACAGTTTTACAGTGTGCATAACCCTTCCTTTGTCCAATGCAAACAGAATTCACATACTCATCTCATTTAGAAATCTACCCAATTTGCATATGCAAATAAGCATTAAATAATTGCGAAATCACAGGCACAAATTTAGAGACAGCCTTTTAAAAAGGGGCTTTCGTGCTAATTTTTATAACTGACATGCCATTAAAACTCATTTTGATTTTTTAATGAGATCTCCTGCATTATTTTTCTAACAGCACCACTAATTCTTAAAACACTATATTTAATAAGGTGCTGGTATTCTGGGTGATGGTATATTTTAAATGAAAGCATCTAAGTCGCTGTGTTAAGTAAAGTAGATTTAAGTATTTTAAACAATAACATATATAATAAAATAATTTTGCATCCATTACATACAATTTAATTACCGGTATGTGATTTTATTCAGTCTTCCCAGTACAGTTCTCAAACACCTTAAGTAAAAGTCCACCTGCCTTAGGAAATTGTTTTTTCTCAGCCTCTTGCCAAGTGGTTGCTTAATATAGGTTTCCCTGTAAATTATTTCCGTTTT
The DNA here is from genome assembly GCA_037349315.1 of Chelydra serpentina. Classification (NCBI taxonomy): domain Eukaryota; kingdom Metazoa; phylum Chordata; order Testudines; family Chelydridae; genus Chelydra; species Chelydra serpentina. The sequence continues at coordinate 41,415,073 of JBAIAC010000042.1, forward strand.
ATTTCATAATAAATATTCACAAAATAGAATAGAATAAATTATGAGCAGATATGCAGTTAAATATTCTCACATAAGTGTTCTAGGAACTCAGAAGTTGCAGGGCAAAATTGTAAGAAACACATCTATTTTATTTAATGAAAGTTGATACCTGTTGCTAAAAGCAGAATTAGGAGCACGATGTTTATTTTTCAGGAGTACTGTAAATTATGCATTAGAGGGGTTTCCAGCAAATGACACACTAAAATGATGACCTGCCTAGATTCTTCTATTCTCCAAAAGTGTCAACAGATCTTTTTGGCCTATCTGCTGACACAAGTGCAGATTTCACCCCATTTCATTGAAGTCAATGGTAAATCTCCCATTGACTTTAAGGGGACCAGGAGTTTTCCCAGGTTCTGGTCAACACCTATTTTTCATGGTCAGAAACTGGGAGAGTTTGAGCTTTATAGTAAATGTACACTATAGCCAGCGTGATGTATAACATGTTTACATCATTAAGTGAACTCTATGAATACCAATGTATGACAAATTCTCAGACCTTCACTCATGCAGAGTGACAACTGTTGGAATGGATCTGACTGCATGATATAGCTCTCACATCTGCAGGCATCATTTCTCAAAAGTCTATGATGTCAATGGAGCACACATCAGAGAGTGGCTCATTTCTGAAGCAAAAGCCTGACAATCATTCACCAGTGGACAACATTTTCCCTTGACCATTGATCTACATTTTACCTGTACTGTAGGATGATGTTTCAGCTATATTTACAAAACAAAAAAGAGCATTACTCATATCTTCATTGTAGACACAGTCCTCCCTAATAGAACAAACATGAATGAGCTTCAAGATCATACAATTTCTAGTTCAAATGTTGGTATATGCTATGTCTTGCAAAATCAATTACCAGGAATCTTGCTTAATGCCAAGAATCTAAAATAAGACCTGTTGTTAGAAGACACGTGTGTATGTATTTGACCCATTTTGGGGTTTAGGTATTTGTTAAAAATATTGAGAGCCTAATTCTCTACTCATTTACACCAGTGTGAATGATGAGTTGCTGTCCTGAAGCAAATGGACTTGCAACAGTGAAAAATGGGCATGAGTGAGGGAAGAATAATACCTGACTACCTGGATGTAAGTTTCTGGAACCAGTCTGGAACTTTGAAGGCCTACAGCCTCCCAATCCAGCAAAGAGAGGTAAAATAATAACATACAACATTTTTATTTTGAGATAACCGTGAAAGTGAAGCATTGGAATCTTCCCCACCAAAAAGGTTGTACGGGCGGTGACATTCAATTTGGACCTCTCTCTAGGTGCTCACATCCAGGCTACATCTAAATCTTGCAGATTCTTTCTGAACAACATCTCTAAGGCCTGGTCTACAATGGGGGGGGGGGGGGACCGATCTAAGTTTCGCAACTTCGGCTACATGAATAACATAGCTGAAGTCAACGTACTTAGATCCACTTACCGCGGCATCTTCACTACAGTGAGTCGACTGCTGCCGCTCCCCGTCGACTCCGCCTGTGCCTCTCACAGCAGTGGACTACAGGTGTTGATGGGAGAGCACTTGCGGGTCCATTTATCGTGTCTAGACTAGACGCGATAAATCGTCCCCCACTGGATCGATCACTGCCCGCCGAGCCAGCGGGTAGTGTAGACATACCCATACATACTGTCTTTCCTATCCATCCTCAGAACTAAAACTCTTATCCAGGCTCTCATAATCTCATGTCTCTATTACTGCAACATCCTTTTTGCTGGTCTTGACAAATTTAATTTTGCCCCACTCATATCCATTCAGAATGCTGTTGCAAAGATCATTCTCATAGCTCATCGCTTTCGCCACGTTTCCCCTCTCTTTGCATCCCTCCACTGCCTCCCTCATTGCTACTGCATTAAACAAAAGCTGCTTATCTTCACATTTTAAGGTCTTTTACCATCCATCCCCACCCCACCTATTTTCTCTCACAATCAAGACATTGACTCCTGTCTCTGACTGATCCAGCATCCATCGCCCGCCTGTTAAATTTTCAAACAAGCATCTACATGCTTTCTGTCATGTTGCCCTTCATACTCAGAAGATCTCCCTGTAAATATATGCAAAGCTACCTCATTATCCTACTTCAAATCCCTCCTTAAAACCCTCCTCTGTGGTGATACCTACAAAAAAAAACCCTGACAATGGTTAGGCTGCCAGTGTTCTGAGACCACTGCCTATCACGCTGACCAGTCGTCTCGGTTTTTCCTTGTACTCCCACATTTGTCTGTCTCTTCCATCTGTTATCTATTGTCTGATACTTAAATTGTAAGCTCTTTTGGGACAAGGACTGCCTTGTTGTGCAGCACCTAGCATAATGGGGTCCTGGTCTATGACCAGGGCACTTACGTGCTACACTAATACTACTACTAATAAATAGCTTCTCAGTGGAGCACAATAAGCAAAACAGCAGCTCTAGTAGGGAAAGGCAAATGTCACCCAGAGGAACCAAGGCAACAACAGCGATAGCTAAAGACAGGCTTGAGATGTAAAGTCTGGTTCAGTTTCCAAGCTTTCTTCAAATACAGAGGTGTTCAGATTCATGTTTTCAGCTTAGGCACAACACAAAGAAAGGCCAGAACGGCAGGGTTTTCATCTAGACATTTACAAAGTGCAGAGGGTTTGGAGCTCGGGTTCTAGTGGGGGCTCAGTTTTAGCGATAGCCAAAGAATGGTGCTGGCATCTCTTAGATAAAAGGTTTGAAAAAAATCTAAGATGATAAAATGCCCAGGAAGGCAGCACTGAAGACAGTGTTTTTAGTCAGAGCATTAAAATCTTGCACTTGGACTTGAAGAAATTCTAGATTTCACTGAATGAACTCCCATGGCATTTCCTCTTGATTCTGCCTTTGGCAGGGTGTCAGAATTGCATTTAAATGTTGCTAATGAACTAGGCAATTGCTTAGTCTAGGCCTACCACCTATTGTTTGCATCTATCCATGGCTGTGATGGGGGCTAAGGGGAATGGAAGCAACTTTATGCTCAGTGGCTCAGCTGGAAATCTCTTGGCAGCTTTGGTCTAGCTGGACTGGGAGTGAAGTGTGTTCTTTAGTGCTGTAGTTGTCGCAAAAATGTCCTGCTATACTTGCCTGGTGCTGAGAGAAGGCAGCTGCCACATTTTCTTGCTCATTTCCCTTGGGATCCACTGAGGCAGAGAGAAGGTCCGCTTTGCAGACATATGTCTCTGGTGGGAAATTTAGCTCTGCACCAGAAAAGGCACAACATTCCTCCTGCTGCTCTGCATAAAATGAAAAGCCTGTAAGAATTTAAACAGATACTCTGTTCATTTGGCTCTCTAGTAGGTGGGCTTATTGGACCAGCCATAAAAAATAAGGTTCTTCTTGAAGCAAAAGAGCTCTCCAAACAAGCAATTTAAGTGTTGAAAAAGGAATCTACCCATGAAATGGACACAAGGCTAAGGAAATGGAGTCATACCAAGCTTATACACCTGAGTTTTTGCATTTATCACAGCTGCTTACAGGGAGTGAGGAGTAACCCTGCAGTGCTGAACAGTGCAGGAGATGTAACAGCACAATTATTGTGTTACTGTATCCTCCAATCCAAAACTGTGACCTAAAATTGTTTTGCATTATGGCCCTTCTATGTGTTCAATAGCTGTGCCTAGCTAGCAACTGGCTTCAGTGGCATTTCTGCCTTTTTGAATTTGATCCATTGTATTTGAAATATTTAAGCTTCTTCTACTCATAGTGTAGCACTTGAGCACATTTCCTTGCTTTTCAGCAGTCATTCAGGTTTGTCAGCAATATCAGAGAAAATATAAACTGCGTAAACTACTAAAAATGACATAAAACAATGTAAATGAAATACCCACAGACACTCCAGGACCCCAAGAATTGCCTGATAAGTACAGAATAGACCCAGTTTTAAAAATAGATCCAAGAGAAAGAGAGGGCCAGATTCACTTTCTGATAGTACTGACTCTTGCAGCAAAAAGTCTATTAGGTGAGAAAGGGGATTAACATTTTGCAAGACATGTGCACTCTACCCTGTTCCAGAGAACCTGCAAAGGGTGGGTGGTACTGACTGAGAGATGCATTGATTCAATGCAGCTCAGTGGTGGGGCTCCTATGGAGCCTCTGATGGGTTCTGCAGCTTTAATGTCCACTGAAGAGAGTGGTGGTGGAAAAACTGCCTATCCTCCTTGGAGAGTGAAGACTTCTTTCTGCCCGGGTGCAAAAATCTTTGCTGGAACAAGGAGGTGCAATTGTCTTTCCTGGACCAGAAGGGGTGTATCTAGCTCACCCCTTGTAAAAATGGAAATGTTAGTTTTGTTCATTCAAGACAGTAGCCGTTCTTACTGATGGTGATCTGCAAGTATCTGACAGTCACATGATCTACTGAGTTTAAATATATTGTTTTCAGTACAAGCAGGCACAGCTAAATATTCAGACTGGTACCTAGCCACGTGCACATATAGATTACAAAGCACTGCAGGGTGTATACTATTGGGAAATAAAAGTTATATTTTTTCAACTCACAAAGCTGCTCAGTGAGGATAGCTCAGTGGTTTGAGCATTGGCCTACTAAAGCCAGGGTTGTAAGCTCAATCCTTGAGGGGGCCATTTAGGGACCTGGGGCAAAAAAATAATAATCTGTCAGTGGACAGTACTTGGTCCTGCTACTGAAGGCAGGGGACTGGACTTGATGACCTTTCAAGGTCCTTCCAGTTCTATGAGAGAGGCATATCTCATAAAAAAAAAAAAAAAAGCAACAGTTTTCCCATAGTGTTGCTACAAACTAGTCTTCATTCCAGCCAACAACTTCAGGCCTTTTAACTTGCTGAAAATTGATTTTGACTCCTAATGGCTTCAGCAAGCGAGTTGAGCATCATTAACTTCCTTCCCCATATTATGCATCTACGTAATACTAGTGTATTTGGAGCATACTGGGTTAGAAGAAAGACATCACTGGAGGAAACACAAGTTGTTGTGAACTATGAGGTCATTATTGATATTTATTATTAAATTCTCAGAACATAGCTTGTTAAATTCTTAGCACAACCATCTTAGTAGTGGATATAAAATGCCACTAATGTACATGAAAGACATTTTCCCTTACTAACAGGAAAATGAAGCTGTTAGAACTTTGTTTCCATGACCTTATAGTTGTACCATCATATATCTATTTACCAAATGATAAAAAAGATTTCCACTAACACTTACAAATGAAATGAAGAAAAGCCTTGGGAAAATCTTTAATTGACAAGGCCATCTATTTTCATCTGGTTGATATTACACAAAAATTGACTCCTTTCAGTTTAGTCAAACTTCTGCCTCTGGACTGGGCATTAGTTTTAATGATACATTCCTTGAATATGACTCATGGCACTACGTTTTTGTATTCAGAAGTTACAAAATTAAACCGTGTAAAGCTCAGTTTTTCTAAAAATCAAATACAAGTTTTTAACTATTATGGTTTAGGGTAATTCATGACATAATTAAATGCCACAAACTACATTAATGGGATGGTACTGTTGAGATTTTGCTACACACACACAAAAATCATGAAATTCAAAGTTATTGTTTCCATTACTAATTATATGTAGTATTTTCTGTTACTGTATATAACTATAGTATATTTTTCTGCTTTACTACATAACTGTAGTGCCATAATGAGGGAATTTCAGTTAATGGGAGCAGGATTGGGCCCATAGATGTTTGCATTTATTTTCCTTTAAAGAAAAAGCAAGTAAGGCCTAGAATCATAGAACTGTAGGACCGTAAGGGCCCTCGATAGGTCATCTAGTCCTGCCTCTGGCATCAAGGCAAGACTATGTATTATCTAGACCATTCTTGAGAGGCGGTTTGTCTTACCTGTTAACAACCTGTAAGGATGGAGATTCCACAACCTCCCTAGGTAATTTGTTCCAGTGCTTAACTACCCTGACAGTTAGGAAGTTTTTCCTAATGTCTAATCTAAATCTCCTTTGCTGCAATTTAAGCTCAATACTTCTTGCCCAGTCCTCAGTGGAAATGGAGAACAATTTAACAACCTTTTAAATACTTGAAGAGTGTTATGTCCCACTTCAGTCTTCTTTTCTCCAGACTAAAAATAAACTTTTTTTTCCTCACCAATCTTTCCTCTCATGTTTTCTAGACCTATCATCATTTTTGTTGTTCTCCTCTGGACTGTCTCAAATTTTTCCACATCATCCCTACATCGTAGTGCCCCAAATTAGCCACTGCAATTCAGTGTCCTTACTAATGCTGAGTAGAGCGGAAGAATTAGTTCTTGTGTCTTGCTTACAACACTCCTGCTGATACATCCCAGAATGATGTTTCCTTTTTTTTGAAACGGTATTACACTATTGACTCATAGTTAGTTTGTGATCCACTAAAACCCCCAGATCTTTTTCTGCAGTACTCTTTCCTGGCAGTCATTTTTCATTTTGTATTTGCGCAATTGATTATGCCTTCTAAAGCGTAGTACTTTGCATTTGTCCTTACTAAACTTCATCTTATTTACTTCAGACCATTTCTACAATTTGTCAAGATCATTTTGACTTCTATTCCTGTCCACCAAAGAGCTTGCAACCCCTCCCAGTTTGGTATTGTCCGCAAATTTTATAAGTAGGGGTCTACCAAATTTGCAGGTGTGAAAATCGCGTCACGGACCAGGAAATCTGATCTCTTCTATGAAATCTGGTCTCTGGCTGCCCAGCTCTGAAGGCAGAGTGGAAAGCAGTGGCTGCTGGCTAGGCGCCCAGCTCTGAAGGCAGCGCTGCTGCCAGCAGCAGTGGAGAAGTAAGGATGACATGGTATTGTGGAATAAATGCATCTTAACAGTTTGCAAAAGTGTGACAATGACCTTATCATATACATGTCTCTTTTTTTGGTTAGTTCTCTCAAAATAGATCACATTAAATAAATAGTTCAAAAACAAATTCACTTTCAACCCAAAGGGAAATGTTTCTGGAGAGTTAGGAGCACCTGAAAACAGTAGTTTTGAATAAGAGAATCATAGAATATTAGGGTTGGAAGGGACTGTAGGAGGTCATCTAGTTCAACCCCCTGCTCAAAGCAGGACCAATCCCCAATTTTTGCCCCAGATCCCTAAGTGGCCCCCTCAAGGACTGAACTCTCAACTCTGGGTTTAGCAAACCAATGCTTGAACCACTGAGCTATCCCTCCCCCCACAAATAAAATGGAGATATGACAATCTGCTAGAACTGGAATGACCTTGAAAGGTCATCGAGTCCAGTCCCCTGTAAGATTTTTTTGCCCCAGATCCCTAAATGGCCCCCTCAAGGATTGAACTCACAACCCTTGGTTTAGCAGGCCAATGCTCAAACCACCAAGCTATCCCTCTCCCCCCAAAAGTTCCTCTTTAACTGTAACACAAACTGTACACTGTCTAATTAACATTGAGAAGACCTATTATAAAGAAATATGTGGGGATAAATTCTTTCAACCTATGCAAACCCTGAGTATGTTTAAATTGTGAGGGGGAGTCCCACAGAGCTTGGGGGGATGGAATCATTTTCCCACAGGGCTGAGGAACATCCATGCTGCATCTCCATCCTGGCTCCCGTAGCTCATGGGCCTTAGTGGTATCTAGAGGCCACTGCCCTTCACAGTCACATATCCCAGCTCTTCCCTAGTCTGCCTCAAGTCCTCTGTTCAGAAGCATGGTTAGTCTGTGCAAAGCATTCTCCTTCCCATATAGCAGAAACACTGCAGTCCTGGTGCCTTTTAGGCTCTAAGCGCGTATGTGAGAGGAGGTAAGGTTTGCCCCTTTTAAAGTAAACGAAGACCCTCATTTTCAAAATGATATGTCCTTTAATTCCTATGCATCCCTGATTTACACCTGGACTTTGAGAGTTGCACCTCAGCAGGACAGGCTTGAATACTTGTTCCTTACTAGAGATTTTTAATTGGCTCTTAAAACTAGTGAAAGCTAGTACGTTAGCATCAGCTTGCCACAACTGTCTTCATTGTGACTATTCCTGATAACTGGTCACCTTTGTGAGGTAGGGTTCATGATCCAGCCCTTAGAATGTGCTATCTAAAGATTGTCTGAAAGAAATTGCTTACCCACCCCCCCACACACACTTCTACTGTGCAGTTTAAGAATACCTTCTACATTCGCTTGCTTCATCCTTAAGCTTAATGAGCTCTCCAGTGCAGGCATTTACTTTAATAAGGATGGTATTCAAGTTGTGCAGTGAATCTTACTGCAGATGCTAAAAAATAGAGGTTTCAGCAACACAGGAACACAGAGCTGGAAGGGAATTCCTGTGTCACTGAGTTCAGTCCCTTGCTATTGCAGGCCACCCTGTTGCATAATTGACAACTTAGCCATCGCAAAGAGTCCGTAAAATAATTGTTTGTTTAAAAGCAACCCTCAATCAAGCTACATCAGACATCTGTGTGCATCCCACATATAGCAGTTATCACAATCTTCATTCTCCCATTTATTTTAGGAACATAGGATCTGACATAATAGATCCATCAAATCCAGTATCTTGCCTCTTGCAGTGACAAACACATGATACTTCAGAGGAAAGCAAATCCTCCTCTCTGTACCACCATTATGTCCCATCCTATTTTGCAGTGCTGCATGTCAGAGGAAAATATTCCTTCCTGATCCTTGCAGCAGGATTTTTGGGTGCCATTATTTTCTCTTGCATAAATACAAAAATTTATAAATTATATATAAAATTATTTTTAGGGTTTTTTTTAGATTATCTATTTAAATTTTCAGAGTTGTGGGAAATTATGGGGAGGGTCACACAATAATTATTTAATGACAATAAACACAAATTCAAAAAGTTAAAGTTTATAACCATTAAAGCACAAATTCTCAATATAACGTCAAAACAGACAAAGTGAATATCCTTAAATCAAACTCTAAGAAGTTCTCAAGCAGTGTTTTCCTTAGTTTACCTATCTGTACATTTCAATTATTATTGATAAAAGTACTGTTTTGTCGACTTGTATGTGGTGATATCGATATTTACTGATAAAAATCTAATCCTGCCAAGTTTACTTATCAAGATTTATAGTTATTCAGACACACTGACTTGCTGACCACCTGTGAGAGTGAATTCCAAAGAGATGATATGCTCATGAAGAGATATTTCTATTTATTCGTTCTAAATTTACTAGCCCTTAATTAAGATGAATACATCCCTTGCACGAGATGGTGTAAAAAGAAGGGATTGTTCAATTTCCTTTGCATTCGTCATACATTTTTAATAGCTTAGTCATGCACCCTGACTCTTCTCCTTTCCACGCTATGTAATTCTAGATCTTCCAATCTCTCATCAGATGTAAGTCTCCCATCAGCGCTAATGCTTTTCACTTCTCTCCTTTGACTCTTTTGAGATAAATCCACAAAGAGGACTTAGGCTCAGCACTGCAGTGCCTAACTTCAGGTTCTCTGCCACTGAGTGGAATCCACAGTTCTGAGTTAGGTACCCAGGCTCCCTGTACAAGGCATGGGGGGAGCTAGGCACCTAACAGTGAGACTCTTAAAAGCCAGCAGGGATTCAGGGCAGGGAGATACCTAAGCTAGCCAACACGAAATGCCAAAGTGTGTGTGTGTGTGTGTGTGTGTGTGTGTGTGTGTGTGTGTGTGTGTGTGTGTGTGTGTGTGTGTGTGTGTGTGTGTGTGTGTGTGTGTGTGTGTGTGTGTGTGTGTGTGTGTGTGATAACATGCTACATCTTGTCCAGCCTCTTGGGCTGTCCTACCCTCCACTATTGCCCATTGATGTGGGAGTGGTGCAAGCTCAGGTGACGGGCTCCTGTCTGGTGGTAGATAGGTAGGGATACAGCAGTGATACAGTCTGCTTGTCAGGGGAGTTAGCCATTCTGGGCATTCTATTTCAGCCCCCCCCCCTTCCCATCCTTAGTCTAGTACCCAATATCTCCTATGGTGGTTGGGGCTAATCTGATTGCCAGTTCTGGGAGCTGAGAGGGATGTTCCCCCTCTATGATGAATTCGGCAAACTGGAATGTGGATTTTTCACCTTCCATTCAGCATCCAGGATGTCTGGTTTGGGTGTAGATGTGAATTTACAACTGCTGCGAAGCTGGTGGGTTCAAGTTCAGTTGGTGGGCTAAGCAGGGTCCAGCAGAGCTCCCTGCATACTGGCTGAAGGCATTCCCATGGCATATTTAGGTATGATTATGCTTGGCACAGCATATTAGATAGAGGTATATCTAATACCTCTGCCATGGAGGAGGCACTCTGGTTAGGACTCTGACTCCCATCAGGGTCCCTTGGCAGGCCGGTCTAAGGGTGTAGAGGGGGCACAGCCTTTACACTCACCCAGGTTTATAGTTCAACAGGCACCAATGGCCCAGACGAAGTCCACTCTGGAACAATCCTGCTGAGTAGTTCAGGATGGCTACCCCAGTTAGGTTTTCATTTTTATTGTCAATAAATTTGCAACCTCCATATTTAACCATACTATGGTGTCTTTGTCGCATTGTTTCTTTGTCCACATCAACTGCATACGTGTAGTGCTTCTAAATGTACCATGGCTCAACATGATGTTGTGACAACAGATTATGCATCATTTGTCCCATTTTTTAAAAGTATCCAAATGTCCTATTTGTGTTTTGTTGCTGCTGCTGCTTTGTTTTTTGTTGTTGTTTAAGCTGCTCCTGCACCCAGAACAGACTTTTAAATGTATCTATTCTTGATGACTCCTGAGGTATTTTCCCTTCAGTTTATCCTTGAAGTTCAGAGTCTATCAACATATATTGATAGTTTAGGCTATATTCTGGCAAGAGGAGTTAGTGGAATTTAAATTATGTCACCTAGTCCAGTCTCCCAATTCACTGAAATCCATCTGGAGTGTGACAATACATCATTAGCTTTAATAGTCAAAGCAAACTGTAAACACTCAATGTTTTCTTCTCTAACAAGTCATTATTAGACTGTTTCCAATATTGACTCTTGGGTACTTTATGTAACTGCTCTTGCATCCACTCACTACAACTGCCTCCCATTACTTAAATAGGTTTCCATTAGCAACAATATTTTCCCTTTTTACCTATCGTTGACGGATTGACCTTATTTGGACATATTTATTAAAGTGTTGTACTAGTAGACCTTTTAATTTGACTACCAATCATTTCTATAGAACCAAGGTGAGGTTTACCAGATGGTAATTCCTGGCAGCTTGCTTTTTTCAAAATAGACAAAAAATTAGCTTTCCAGTCTTCAGAATGAGTTGCTGTTTTTAAGGAGTTATGGCTACGTCTTGTAGCCTTTTTCTCTTGGAGTTCAGTCCCAAGGATCACATGGTCATTAGTGTGCTCACTATTTTACGCCCTTCAGAACACTAGCAGGAAAACCATCTGTAGTTAAAGTACTGGAATTTCTCCAGTTGCTCCATAGCTTCCTTCTTAGAGATGTCAGTCTGTCAGAGCCAAATTTTAATTTCCCTTAAAAGTGTTGCTGGGGACAAGAATTTCTATATTATCTTATTTTAACTTCACCATTTTTTTCAATTGCGTCTCTCCTTTTCGGTAGTTTAGAGCAGGAGTTCTCAAACTGTGGGTTGGGACCCCAAAGTGGGTCGCCACCCCATCGCCAGGGCTGGTGTTAGACTTGCTGGGGTTCAGGGCCAAAGTTGAAGCCTGAGCCCCGCTGCACAGGGCTGAAGCCAAAGTCCCAGGGCTCTAGCCCTGGGCTGCGGGGCTCAGGCTTCGGTTTCAGCCCTGAGCTGTGGGGCTCAGGTCACAGGCCACCTGCCTGGAGCTGAAGCCCTTGGGCTTCCGCTTTGCCCTTCCCCCTCCCCATGCACAGAGTGGTGGGCTCAAGCTTTGCCCCCCCATCCATCTGGGGTGGTGGGGCTCGGGTGGGCTCAGGCTTCCGGGGGTTGTTAATACTGTTTGTCAGAAGGGTGCATTGAAGTTTGAAAAACGCTGGTTTACAGTGTTTACAGTCTGTCCATTTCTCTAGGTCAGGGGTTCTCAACCTTTTTCTTTCTGAAGCCCTCCCAACATGCTATAAAAACTGCACAGCCCACCTATGCCATAACAACTGTTTTTCTGCATATAAAAGCCAGGGCTGCTATTAGGGGCAGCAAGGAGGGTAATTGCCCAGGGCCCCATGCCACAGGTGGCACCATAAAGCTAAGTTACTTACACTTCAGCTTCAGCCCCTGATGGTGGGACTCGGGGGCTTTGGCTGCAGTCCCATGCAGCAGGACTTTGGCTTTCTGTCCTGGGCCCTAGTCTGATGCCAGCCATGTATCGCGGAGCCCCTGAAACCTGATCCCTCAGAACCCTGGTTGAGAATCACTGCTGTAGGTGTTCATATCACACTCATCACCATGCTAACTGAGACTGACTGTGTCACTCATATTTGAAGCCCTAGTGCTTTTAATGTATTTGGAGAATTTTTAATTATTTACTTCATGCCTTTGACTATGTTCTTCATATTCTTTCTGCATTTTATTGGCCAAATTATCAAAAAGGGTCTTGCTTGGCCTGGCATCCAGCTGTGTATGTAACTCTGCATATGCAAACACTAAACATGACATGGTAATTTAATTAATTTTTCACCAAATACAGTAGAAGCAACTATGGCAAACTATTTTATGCTTGCAGTATTGCTTATCATTCCAGTCTTGAGTGCGATTAATTCATGAGTATGGAGAAAGATACCTGCAACAATTTGGAGTCTGTTTTTTATGATTTTATTTTTGCTATGTTCTTACCACATTACAGTTATACAGCAGACCCTTAACCATCAAAGTCTTCGAAAAGAGGCCCTAATGCTGATCTCAGCTATGCTAGCATAAATCAGTGGTAACTCCATTGGTGTCAATGGAGTTGTACTGGTGTGAAACCCACATGAGATCAGAGCCAGTGCAGGGCACTTACCACCCCTTTTTGAGGCTAGGAAGCTCATCATAAGAGTTTTGGATAAAATTTACTCTGCACAAAATAATTTTTCATATTGCAAATATCAACCATGCTCCAAAATTTGCTTTAAATGCATATTCAGATTAATTTAAAACCAAAGGTTGGCTCAGTAATTCTTCAAACACTTAGGAAAAGATGATACATAGGGAGAGGCAATGTTTTATCTTTTTTCAGTACCTGTAGCATGAACCAATCAGCTGCTGTTGCTTCTCATTTCTGAAAGGGAGTGGGGGACTGTTTCCTTCCAGTCTCTCCCCACAGTAGTGGCTGCTTTTCTCCCCTCTTCTTCCTACACTAATCATGTCAGATTTCCCCATGGCAAATTCTTCTTCAAGCCCCCTCCTTGGTATCAGAACCCATCTTGTACAGAGGAGGACAGTCAAGCACCCTGAAAGATGGCAAATTTGAGCTTGCTTTGATGCACTCTACGGAAGCTTTCTGTTTCACTCCTCACTCTTCTAGGCTGTGTTTTAAGACTAAATTGCAAACTGTATTTTAAAACAATCTGTATTTGCCACTATCAGCAAACTTTGCTAAAAGGGCATGGAGACTCTCTTATTATCTCAACCATTCTAAGGTAATGACAAGAAATCTATCATACGCAAAAGAACAGTTGGCATAAAGTCTTCATGCCTTCCAGAGTGCATTAGTCTACTTCATATTTTAAAAACAGAAGTATATATCATTCTATAAAAAGAAAAAGGAATTCTTTTCAGATGAATTTATTTGCCAGAATATCTTACAGAAAAGGCAACTTTTAGAAAACAACCCTTAGTTATCATTAGGTATGAGCCAAAATCCCAACACCTGTTTAATGAAAGGCAGGTGTTCAAGCTGTATTTTTTTATTATGTGTGAGCACAAGAATAGAAAGTTATTAAAATAATAGAAAAATATAACTACATTATATGAAGTTGGGTTATCATTGGTGCTGATTTGGGGCCATCTTACATTACATTTAATGGGCGCTTTCATGACTAAGAATTGCAGGGTCAAGCCCTTTATTACTAACATTCTGCAGCAAAGTAAGATCAAATGAAATATGTGTGACTGTCATTTGTTGCTCTCTCCAGTATTTGGCTTTAACCAAATACCACTGTCAGTTATAGTGCATTAGCTAAAAGATACAACCCTAGTAATATAGTATAACAGTATAGTAACAAATATCACATTAGCATTGCACTTATGGTAGACATATTATATAAACCTACTTAAAAGCAATTATATATATATATGTGGACTACCTTAGAAAACTCATGCACAGTAAAACATGTTATGGAAGACTAGCCACCGTAGCTTTTCTATATATTTAAATAATTTTTAAATGTTAAGAAACAGGTATAGGAATTATAGTTTTGCTTTTATTACTGATCTACTTACGTATGCCCAAACACAAACCAAGATTCATAAAAAAATGTTGTCGCTGTACTGTACAAATGACTGATAAGCGTTTTATATCACCACCAAGAAGTTCTGTTTTAAAGACAACAATCTTGTGTTAGACTTGATTTAACTGAATACATGAGAAAGTTAGTCAATAAAATCAGTGACACTTACCATTATTCCAGTAAGTAAACACACTCCTTTCCCACAGTATGTATTAGGTACCATGTCACCATATCCAATGGATAGGAAAGTTATTGAAATCAACCACATGGCTCCAAGGAAGTTGCTAGTAACATCCTGTTGATCATGGTACCTAAAAGATGGAAACGTAACAATTACTCTATCATAAATACTTCTACTAAATTTCTGTGCTTTGAGAGGGAGCTTTCACTAGCTGGTGTCTCAGCTGTTCCCTCTCAAAGATGTAATGCTATTTTTATTTATGTATTTTTTTTGGTTTTGTTTCTGGAGATAAGCAGTTGTTATATAAAATTGAGACACAACAACAAAAATCAGCTGGTACAACAGCAGAGGTATTTATCTGTGCTATTTAGTTGATATACTTTTATTATTATCTAATGTGATGGAAGCCTTTGTCTGAAAAATCCACACCCCCCGCTCCCGCCGCATCACTTCATTAGCGGGCAAATTCTCCACATCCACAGGTGCTGAAGCCTACTGTGCAGTGGAACCAGCACCATCCGCTGCCTATACGGAAGTAGCAGTGGGTCTCTGCAGGTGGTGGTGGAGGCATGGGTGGGCTGAGGGAAGGGCACCTCCCCAGTTCATCTCCCCAGCAACCAGTCTGAGTATAGCCTTGTAAGCAGAGGTTCATTGTTAAACTGACATGCGGACACAGAATTAAACTGAAGCAGTCTGGCACCTTCTACTTCACTACATTCAATAGCTGTAAGTCTGCTGTCCTGCACTGCATTCCTACTTGACCATGAAAGGTTCATGTTAAAAGAGTAAATATTCCTTTTTGTTAAAATTCAGTACTTACTATGCATTGATTTCTGGAGATGTGCATTTTTGTTAAAATACTCTAGAACAATACAACTATTCCCCCGCCCCCAAAGAGAACAGTCTCAGAGAGAGGTTAAACAATACAGTGGCCCTTATATTACATTTGGACCCAAACAGCTGTGAATCCAGTGGGACCTGCTTTAGTATCAAAACTTGTTGCCAACACACAGTCTGAATGAAATGAATGCTCACCAGTGAAGCTTGTGGCGATTAGGGCAAGTGCAAATCTTGTCTCCCAGGCACAGAGCAACACAGAGACCCTCATCCCTTGCTGCTACTGGGTAACCCCACAGCTACCAGGCTGCCCTACATGAGTGGTTTAGACTGTTGTATTCTAGTGTTTCTCTCCCCATGGTGTACCCCGAGACACTGCACGAGGACCACTTGTGGAGCTATGCTCCGTGAGATGCAGGAGCACGCGGTCTCCTACCACAAAGGCAATTTCCTTAGCTTTGCTTCCTTAAGAGTCTCCTATGCTTGCAGAGATGGGCTAGTATTGCACAGGGAATGCATCAAAAGCTCTCTCCTTCACAGAGTGCACACCTTCACTACACAGCTATTTCAGATGCACATTTTTAACAGCACAATTATCAATGGTAATTTTCCAGGTTTCACTTGAGAGGTGTATCTTAATTAGTAAGGTCCTTTAGATGAAATATTCATTAAAGCTGTCTGCATCTATATTTAGTAGCACACCACTTCAAGGACCTGTTCAAACGTTTTTATCTTGTTAGCTCTCAACAACAAGCTGACTGATCTCTGGGATTTCCCACTCTGGTTATTTAAGCCTTTGATTTAGCAAGGAACACAAGAACATGCTTAACAGTGCTGCCAACTCTTGTGATTTTACCATGAGTCTCATGATATTTGGTGTTTTCATTAAAGTCCCTCAAGCAATGTGGTTAAAAACTCCTCATTCAATGAGATAACAACAGCTTTCATAAAACAAAGAAAAGTTTCCAGCCCTAACGACTGCAGAAAAGAAGTTTGGAAATGTGATCCCTAATGTTCCAAAACCAGAAGGCAAAACAAAGAAAACCCAAAATGCATTACATTTTATAATCTCACGACTTTTAAACCAGCTTCATCACTTTTGCTGTCTGAGTCATGTTTTTGAATCCCTGAAGTTAGTAATCTAGCTTTAAATATGTGCTTAACTCCTACTGATTTTAATGAGACTATTTATGTTCTTAAAATTAAGCACATGCTTAAGTACTTTGCTGAATCATGACCTGTATTTATTGCACAGGGAATGTGCAATTTATTTATTAGATCAGGCTCTAAGGGCTTGATCCTGCACCATGAAAGTCAATAAGAATTTTTCTGACTTCAGTGGGAGCAGGCAGGTACAGGCCCCATGTCTATATTTAAAGATGTTGCCTGCACTGTACATATGATCAATTACAGAGTGAATCCATCTATATTAAAAATGGAAGAGGCGAAGAGCATATTCTGCTTCCTAGAAATTGCAATGTTGCATTTACAAGCTCTATGAGAATGACAACAACTGCAAAAGGATAAATGAGACATTAAATCAGTTCAGTTTGAAATATTTTACCTTTCAGACTTGTTTTAAATGCATTTTTAGTTATGCCAGACCAGAGATATAAACCCTCTGTTTATCCACAGAACAAGTACAATGTGTATAGTGGCAGTTCAAACTTTCCCACAGCGTTCTACCAACATACCTCAAATCTGTCATAGAGAACACTTCTAAGAGTGAGAGGGCAGATGGGTTCTGTCCATTGTCTCTCTGCTGAGCCTACCAGTGAGAGAGCCAACTAGATTGATGATTATTGTGATGAGGACATCTGCTAGCTGGAGCCAACTTACCAAGGTCACCAACCCACAGCAGAAAGGCTACTGAACAGCGATCAGCTGGCAATAGCATTTGCTCAATATCAACCTGGGCTGGATTTTGAATGGCAACCTAGATGTTAAAGACTCCATAATCCAACTGCTATCCATTCCTTCTATGTCTGAAATCTCTACCACATGACAGTGCAGTCACCAGTGAGCAGTTTAGATGCTACCATATCAAAAGTTTAATAAAACTGTAGCAGTACAAAACACAATGGTTAGATAAAATTGCCGTAACACAGTTTTGTGTAGCACATTTTGTATAGGTTACCATTACAGCTAAAAGCTGGGTCATTTCAGAAAGCATGTGCAGTAAAACTGTGTCCAACTCAGATAGTTCTTATACAAGAATGGCAAGTAAGAAGAAGAAGAAGTGTGCAGACATACTCTATAAACATTTTATCTACAAAAATAAGTGGTCACATTACAAAACACTATGACCAAGTTAAGCTAGATAAAATGAGGGCAAATCTGGACCCTTCTAAGGGTCCATGAGTCAGCGGTGGGAGCTTTGAAATGGAACAGAGGGCCAAATTAGACATAATTGTGCTTTGTTTAACTTTATCACTCAAACACCTATCACATTTTTATTTTTAATGTGATATGGCTTGGCTATTTCTTAAAAAAAAATAATTAAATAGAAACATACTGTAGAAGTTGCCATACCGGATCACACCACTGGCCTGTCTAGTTCAGTGTCCTGTCTCTGACACTGGTCAGTACTTCCTGCTTCTGAGAAAGCAGCAAGAAATCTTGCAGTAGACAATTATGGAATAAACGGCCCTTAGAGGAATTTCTTCCTAAAATACAACAATACACAGTTGGCTTGTACCGTGAAGCTCTATATCCTTTCAAACAAACAAACCACCTTATCAATGTAACTGTGGATGTTCTCGCTGTCCATAGAAAAGTCTATGCCTTTTTTGAATCCTACTAAGCCTCACTGATATTTGTGGCAATGAGCTTGAGCTTCACAGGGTGATCGTGTACTGTATACAAAACAATATTACCTTTTATCAGTTGAGATGAGACATTATTTCCTTTATTGCTGGGATGAGATATTTATTTATTTATGTTTTTCCTAAAGAAAATCAAGGGGAATATCAATAAGAATGGCCCAGCTCCTGGCCCATCCTCCATTCCCTTTATAAAACTCTGTGGGGCAAAAGGGGGCAGAAACTGGACTCATCTCCCCAGCTAGGTATTCCCTCCACTTGGAGGAATACAGCTCGTTCCTACATAAAGCCTCTGAAAACTCTGACATAAATGTTACAGGTGTGTGTGGTCAGCGAGATTACAGAAGCATTGCAGTAGCTCTCCAGCTGACAGATGGTTCCTTGGGATCAGTTACCAGCTAATGGAGCTTCACCCAGATGGGGTAAAAACAGTCCCAGGATCTGGGGTGCAACTGGCTCCCTGTACCCCTCTAAGGATCTGGAACAATGCATTTCTAATTGATTTGACATAAATAAAATAAGAAATCAATAAAAATGTATGTACAGCTTGAAGAACACTTGAACACAATATCTTGAAACATCAGATAGAAAATTAGGGGCTGATATTGTTCCCTGGGAAGTCAGTGGCAGAACTACCAATGACTTTAGAAGGATGTAGGAATGAGCTCTTTATCCACTATAATCTTTGGCTAACTTAGTGGAAATATAGAGGTAATAATTTGGCTGATAGAAGGCTCTAGTGCATATCAATTAAGAGAACAGAAATATTTAGGATTCCTAAAATACTAATTTCAAAACGGAATGTATGGAATACAAAGTCCTTATGCAGTGCATTCCATAGTTCTTACCACATGCATGCCAAACATCATGGATATTAAATGAAATACTCTTCAGAATCTTTTGATTCATTAACAAAAAGACACATTTAAATATTTTATTATAATGCAATATTTTTGGACAATGAAATCAAGCCTTGAGAACAGTCACCCATTTGAAATAGAGGATAAGAGCTAGCACATTTAAAACCCAACTATAACCACTCACTGAGACACAACTGCCCTGCTCCGGCAGCACAAAGGGCTGCTTACGATAGCTGAAGATTCCCCTGGTGTGTGGGAATCCTTGGCTGGTGCAAAGCAGACATAGGCAGCTTTCTCTTACATCATCTTCTCCCCTGCTGTAGGGGTACACTAAAAGAAGGGAGAGGGCACAGCCAGAACAGATTTCACTGTAGTGGGGGGTAGTTACAAACCAACATAAATTAGAGTAGTCCTGAGATTGCTGTAACTTACGCTAAGGGCTGAAATGATTATGCCTTTGCAAAAATAGAGTAGGTGTGCTCCTTCTCACATTAACATTAAGGAGCTTTGCCATTGGCATCAAGAGGATTAGGATCAGATTCCTCAACTAATAAAGTTGCAGTAATTCAATACTCCAGATTCCATGTCAAGTCTGGGCCTACAGAGATTGTGACAGTAGTGCTCTTTTTCTAATATGGCTCAAATCCATATCATGACTCAAAATTATTTTCCTTCATAATTGCATTTGTATTTGGTGATATCTCATTTTAACTGCTATGTCTGCCTTTAGTAGCACATATTTATCACCCAGTAATTCTGCCTTGACAACTGCTTACATTCATCTTAAAAATGATGAGTAAAAAGAAACAAAATGTAAGTTTTAGCTTAACCAATGACATATTACTTCACTTTTAGTATCTTTGTTTCAGTTTAGCCTACTTCACCTGACAGACAAATTTCATATTCCTTGATTTCACTTTCCTAGACAATCTAAGGCCAGGTCTACACTAGGACTTTATGTCGAATTTATCAGCGTTAACTCGATGTAATCCCTCACCCGTCCACATTAGGAAGCAGTTTATTTCGACAGTAAGGGCTCCTTGAATCGATTTCGGTACTCCACCCTGACGAGGGGAGTAGCGCCAAATTCGAAATGGGCATGTCGAATGCGAGGTACTGTGGACGGAATTCGACGCTGATAGCTCCGGGAGCTATCCCACAGTGCACCACTCGGTGGACGCTCAGGGCAGTATTTTGTACTCGGATGCTCTGACCTGCCACTCAGAGAAATCCCCGCGAAAATTTGAATGCTTTTTCCTCTGTGGCCATTTTGAATCCCATTTCCTCTTTGGACATTGTGGCGAGCTCAGCAGCACTGGCAATGATGCAGAGCTCTACAGCGGTGGTTTCGATGCCATCGGTGAATAGAAAGAGAGCTCCAACATGGAGTGATCGTGAGGTTTTGGATCTCATCGCTGTGTGGGGCGATGAATCAATCCTAGCCGAGCTCCGTTCAAAAAGACGGAATGCCAAAATTTACGAGAAGATTTCACAGGCTATGACGGAGAGAGGGTACAGCCGGGATGCTACGCAGTGCCGCGTCAAAATCAAGGAGCTACGTCAGGCGTACCAAAAGACCAAAGAGTCCAACGGACGCTCTGGCTCAGCGCCTCAGACTTGCCGATTTTACGAGGCACTGCACGCCATGCTCGGTGGTGCGGCAACAACTACCCCACCAGTATCCGTGGACACCGATGACGGGGTCCATTCTACGGACACATCGGAGGAGGTTTTCGCTGACGGCGAAGAAGAGGATGGAGGGCAGGGGGACGAAGCGATCGAAAGTGGTCACCCTGGAGATTTCCCCGACAGCCAGGAACTATTCCTCACCCTGACTGCGCTGCCCTTCGAACACTCCCAAGCCAGCATTCCTGACCAGGAATCAGGAGAGGGATCATCAGGTCAGTGTGTTAGACATTTATTTTCAATACAATAGTTATGGTGTGATAGCGCTCTGTAACTGTGGCTTCATTGGCCTTATGCGCTTCAGCTTTGAGTCGCTTTCCCGTGCAACTATTCGAAAAGTCTGTCAATATGTATGGGGATAGAGGTGTAATCACCAGCAGAGATCTCAGAGAAGCTGTCTTGCAGGTACAGCGATAGTTTGTTTAGCACGTTCACTGGGAGAGCTGCCTTATTGTCTCCTCCATGGTAGGATACTTTCCCGCGCCATGCAAGCAGCAGGTACTCTGGTATCATTGCCTTGCATAGCATGGCAGCATACGGCCCCGGGGTTTGTTTGCATTGACGCAGCATGCACTCTTTCTCTGTCTCCGTAATCCTCATCAGAGTGATATCAGTCATGGGGTCCTGGTTCGAATGAGTGGTATAATTAGTATACTGCATGCTTCCTTTTCCCCTTACAGACAGACACCCGGCTGTTTACGGTAACGCGTGGTGGTAGTGTGTCGGGAGCAAAACCAGTACCACATATCGGTGCGCGGGTAGGGACAGTCCCAGGGAGCGGCAACGCTAAACCGGGGATAGGATAGGCGAGCCGTTCACGCTGAGCGGTTCGCGGGCATTTTAGATTCCCTGGAGCAGCCACGCGGAGGGGGGGAAGGGTAGGCGAGCCGTTCATGCTGAGCGGTTCGCGGGCATTTTTGGTTCCCTGGAGCAGCCACGCGGAGGGGGGGGAAGGGTAGGCGAGCCGTTCATACTGAGCGGTTCGTGGGCATTTTTGGTTCCCTGGAGCAGCCACGCGGAGGGGGGGGAAGGGTAGGCGAGCCGTTCACGCTGAGCGGTTCGCGGGCATTTTAGGTTCCCTGGAGCAGCCACGCGGAGGGGGGGGAAGGGTAGGCGAGCCGTTCATGCTGAGCGGTTCGCGGGCATTTTTGTTTCCCTGGAGCAGCCACGCGGAGGGGGGGGAAGGGTAGGCGAGCCGTTCATGCTGGGCGGTTCGCGGGCATTTTTGGTTCCCTGGAGCGGCAACGCGGACTGGGGGGTGGTTTAGGACAGCCGCCGTAGATTATCGGTTTGGCCAGCAGCATTTCCTGCCCGCCGCCAGGAACACTGAGGGAGACATGGGAGTAGAGCACTGCTGTGAAGCAATCTCGCAGCAGTCCTAAGTCAGCACCTTACCATGGTTTTCAGAGAGGTGATTTTCTGTGTACGGCAAGGCTTCTGGGATCCGTATACCGGGACCCCAGACACTCATTCAGCCTTAAGGCATAGTATTTGACGTTGTAGTACGTGTACATGTGATAGGCACTGTGTTTGGTCCTATTCACGGTGAAAGAGTATGGTCATTGTTCTTGAAAAAGTATCATTCTGAGGAATTCACTCCCTTTCATTTATCCCACAGCTGTGAGTGTCTCCCACCCAACCCGTGCTTCTCCCACCCACGGCCTAGTCCAGATAAGGCGGCGCAAAAAGAGAACCAGGGACGACATGTTCTCAGAATTAATGATGCTGTCACAGAGGGAGGCGGCACACCGCAGAGAGGAGTTTGCACGGTACGAGCGAGCAGCCAGGGAACGGGAGCAGAGGGCTGAAGCGCGCGAGGACAGGTGGCGGCAGGAGGATCAGCAGGCGACCCAAACAATGCTGGGAATCATGAGGGAGCAAACAGACACGCTAGTCGATTTGCCTCAACCTCCCAGCCCTGCATAAATGTCTCCCCCTTGATCTCACAGAGATTGTGGAGCACACAGCACGCTGCAATCACAATGGGGATATTTTTAGGGCTGAGGTCGCAGCGAGTAAGTAAGCTTCGCCATCTTGCCTTGAGACGGCCAAAGGCACACTCCACCGCCATTCTGCACTTGCTCAGGCGGTAATTAAAGAGCTCCTTTTCAGTGTCCAGGGCTCCCGTGTATGGCTTCATGAGCCATGGCATTAGCGGGTAGGCAGGGTCCCCCAGGATCACTGTTGGCATCTCCACATCCCCAACAGTGATTTTGTGGTCGGGGAAATAAACCCCCTGTTGCAGGCGTCTAAACAGACCAGAGTTTTTGAAAACACGAGCATCATGAACCTTGCCTGGCCACCCAACATTGATGTTCGTAAAACGTCCTTTGTGGTCCACTAGTGCTTGCAGAACCATAGAAAAATAGCCCTTTCGGTTAATATACTGGCCGCCCTGGTGCTCCGGTCCCAGGATAGGGATGTGTGTCCCATCTATGGCCCCACCGCAGTTTGGGAATCCCATTGCAGCGAAGCCATCTATGATCGCCTGCACGTCTCCCAGGGTCACTACTTTCTGGAACAGCAGGTCAACGATTGCACGGGCTACCTGCATCACAGCAACCCCCACGGTAGACTTGCCCACTCCAAATTGGTTCGCTACTGACCGGTAGCTGTCAGGGGTTGCAAGCTTCCACAGGGCTATGGCCACTCGCTTCTGGACACTGAGGGCAGCTCGCATCCGGGTGTCCTGGCGCTTCAGGGCAGGGGACAGCAACTCACAAAGTTCCATAAAAGTGCACTTACGCATCCGAAAGTTTCGCAGCCACTGGGACTCATCCCATACCTGCAGCACTATGCGGTCCCACCAGTCAGTGCTTGTTTCCCTTGCCCAGCATCGCCGTTCCACGGGATCAACATGACCCATTGCCACCATGATGTCTAGGGGCCGGGGTCCAGCGCTTTGCAAGAGATCAATGCCCCTTTCAGAGTTTAAGTACTCCCGGAGATTACGTTGTCTCCTCTCCCGATTTCTCTGCATCAGAGTCTGGAAAAGGTGCGCTATAAGGCGCGAGTTGTTGGCTACGGACAGGACAGCTGCGATAATCGCGGAGGGCTCCATGCTCACTGTCCAGTGGCGTCCGAGCTATCAGCCACAGGAAAAGGGCGCGAATTCATTCCCCGCCGGCGCTTTCACGTTGGGAAGGCGGAAGTGTGGGTCGAGTGACGAAATTTACGTATACCGACCCTTGACACAATTTCGTTCCCACAAGGCACTGGGGGCTACACCCAGAATTCCAGTGGGCAGGCGGGAACTGTGGGATAGCTACCCACAGTGCACCACTTGCAATGTCGACGCTTGCCCCCCTACTGTGGACTCGGACATTCGAAAAAAGATCCCTGGTGTGGATTCGAACAATCGACCTGGAAATATCGGGTTCACAAGTTCGGTTTCACAGAAATCGAACTAGTACCGTAGTGTAGACATACCCTAAGCAAAAAAGTATTGTAGGATCAGCTGAGATGACCATCCTTTTTGCCAGGGGGATATATTATAGACTGTTTGTATAATAATCATAAAAGCAAATAAACAATCTTAGCTTGAAACACCTTGTCAAGCCAAGTATGGTTTTGTTAAATCTTAAAACTCTTAGACTAATAACAGCTGAAAATGTGTTCAGCCCATTAAATCAGAAACTTGTCAAGGATCAGATAAGACACTGATTTATTTAACTAGCTATTAAAGTTCTCCCACTATATTAAATCTTATTGGCTGTTAAGTGCCTTTTCAGCTCTAGTTAGACAGTAGGCATAGGCAGGTTCTCCCCCCCCCCACCCCCTGGCCTTTTAATACAGTGATGATCACAGATAGGTCTTATTTTTCCAGCATTTAACAAGCAAAATCAACTGTGCTTAAAGTAACATACACCATGACTCAAAATTGGCTTCTATGAAGTCAACGGAAAAAACTTCGGTCAATGGGCTTTGGAGGGGTGAGATGGTTTCAAGTAGGTGATGTTCAATTTCCTTCTTTCTTTCCCTCTGTCATCTTTGCTGGCCTCCTACAAACATTTATGAACAGCAGCAAAAATTTTCTTGCAATACGAATAATTTCACAAATGCACCAGGTACTAAAGCAGATGTCTGGAATCCACAAACACAGATGAAAAAATACAGCAATTATAAATTACGCTACAGGTAAAAGGTATAGGCAAGTGGTCTTTTCTGAAGGTACTGAGGTCAAAATGTTGCAAGTAACTATAATTTCTCTCTTTTTTAATTAAATATGTATTCATTTTTAAGAATATTTATAAAGGTAATGATTAGCTTGTACGTAAGAGAAATAAAGACCACTGCCCTGGTTTTCAAAGGTGCTAAGCACCTGCAGCTTCCAGTGATTTCAAAATCCAGCCAGAGTCCTCAAACTTCAGAAGTTCTTTCCATTGTTTATAAAGGAGTCTGTCAAGACCTAGTGAGGAGGGCTTTAAACTAGGTTTGACGGGGACAGGTGAGCAAAGCCCACAGGTAAGTGGAGAACATGGGGACATGGGAGATGGGTCAGAAATAGGAGGGAGGGTGGGCTCAAATGACAAAGAGATAGGAGGGTCAGGGCAAAACTGGGAGGCAAGATCAAATCAGTATCTTAGATGCCTGTATACAAATGCGAGAAGTATGGGTAATAAGCAGGAAGAACTGGAAGTGCTAATAAATAAATTCAACTATGACATTGTTGGCATCATTGAAACTTGGTGGGATAATACACATGATTGGAATGTTGGTATGGATGGGTACAGCTTGCTCAGGAAGGACAGACAGGGGAAAAAGGAAGGAGGTGTTGCCTTATATATTAAAAATGTACACACTTGGACTGAGGTGGAGATGGACATAGGGGACGGAAGTGTTGAGAGTCTCTGCGTTAGGCTAAAAGGGGTAAAAAAAACAAGGGTGATGTCATGCTAGGAGTCTACTACAGGCCACCTAACCAGATGGAAGAGGTGGATGAGGCTTTTTTTAAACAACTAACAAAATCATCCAAAGCCCAAGATTTGGTGGTGGTGATGGGGGACTTCAACTATCCAGATATATGTTGGGAAAATAACACAGCGGGGCACAGACTATCCAATAAGTTCTTGGACTGCATTGCAGACAACTTTTTATTTCAGAAGGTTGATAAAGCTACTAGGGGGGAAGCTGTTCTAGATTTGATTTTAACAAATAGGGAGGAACTCGTTGAGAACTTGAAAGTAGAAGGCAGCTTGGGTGAAAGTGATCATGAAATCATAGAGTTCACAATTCTAAGGAAGGGTAGAAGGGAGTACAGCAAAATAGAGACAATGGATTTCAGGAAAGCAGATTTTGGTAAGCTCAGAGAGCTGATAGGTAAGGTCCCATGGGAATCAAGACTGAGGGGAAAAACAACTGAGGAGAGCTGGCAGTATTTCAAAGGGACACTATTAAGGGCCCAAAAGCAAACTATTCCGCTGGGTAGGAAAGATAGAAAATGTGGCAAAAGACCACCTTGGCTTAACCACGAGATCTTGCAAGATTTAAAAAATAAAAAGGAGTCATATAAAAAATGGAAACTAGGACAAATTACAAAGGATGAATATAGGCAAACAACACGGGAATGCAGGGGCAAGATTAGAAAGGCAAAGGCACAAAATGAGCTCAAACTAGCTACAGGAATAAAGGGAAACAAGAAAACTTTTTATCAATACGTTAGAAGCAAGAGGAAGACCAAGGACAGGGTAGGCCCACTACTCAGTGAGGAGGGAGAAACAGTAACAGGAAACTTGGAAATGGCAGAGATGCTTAATGACTTCTTTGTTTCGGTCTTCACCGAGAAGTCTGAAGGAATGCCTAACATAGTGAATGCTAATGGGAAGGGGGAAGGTTTAGAAGATAAAATAAAAAAAGAACAAGTTAAAAATCACTCAGAGAAGTTAGATGCCTGCAAGTCACCAGGACCTGATGAAATGCATCCTAGAATACTCAAGAAGCTAATCGATGAGGTATCTGAGCTTCTAGCTATTATCTTTGGTAAATCATGGGAGACAGGAGAGATTCCAGAAGACTGGAAAAGGGCAAATATAGTGCCCATCTATAAAAAGGGAAATAAAAACAACCCAGGAAACTACAGACCAGTTAGTTTAACTTCTGTGCCAGGGAAAATAATGGAGCAGGTAATTAAGGAAATCATCTGCAAACACTTGGATGGTGGTAAGGTGATAGGGAATAACCAGCATAGATTTGTAAAGAACAAATCATGTCAAACCAATCTGATAGCTTTCTTTGATAGGATAACGAGTCTTGTGGATAAGGGAGAAGGAGTGGATGTGGTATACCTAGACTTTAGTAAGGCATTTGATACGGTCTCGCATGATATTCTTATCAATAAACTAAGGAAATACAACTTAGATGGGGCTACTGTAAGGTGGGTGCACAACTGGCTGGATAACCGTACTCAGAGAGTAGTTATTAATGATTCCCAATCTTGCTTGAAAGGTATAACAAGTGGAGTTCCGCAAGGGTCTGTTCTGGGACCGGCTCTGTTCAATATCTTCATCAACGACTTGGATATTGGCATAGAAAGTACGCTTATTAAGTTTGCAGATGATACCAAACTGGGAGGGATTGCAACTGCTTTGGAGGATAGGGTCATAATTCAAAATGATCTGGACAAATTGGAGAAATGGTCAGAGGTAAACAGGATGAAGTTTAATAAGGACAAATGCAAAGTGCTCCACTTAGGTAGGAACAATACGTTTCACACATACAGAACGGGAGGAGACTGTCTAGGAAGGAGTACGGCAGAAAGGGATCTAGGGGTTATAGTGGACCACAAGCTAAATATGAGTTAACAGTGTGATGCTGTTGCAAAAAAAAGCAAACTTGATTCTGGGCTGCATTAACAGGTGCGTCGTGAGCAAGACACGAGAAGTCATTCTTCCGCTCTACTCTGCACTGGTTAGGCCTCAACTGGAGTATTGTGTCCAGTTCTGGGCACCGCATTTCAAGAAAGATGTGGAGAAATTGGAGAGGGTCCAGAGAAGAGCAACAAGAATGATTAAGGGTCTAGAGAACATGACCTATGAAGGAAGGCTGAAGGAATTGGGTTTGTTTAGTTTGGAAAAGAGAAGACTGAGAGGGGACATGATAGCGGTCTTCAGGTATCTAAAAGGGTGTCATAAGGAGGAGGGAGAAAACTTGTTCATCTTAGCCTCTAAGGACAGAACAAGAAGCAATGGGCTTAAACTGCAGCAAGGGAGGTTTAGGTTGGACATTAGGAAAAAGTTCCTAACTGTCAGGGTGGTTAAACACTGGAATAAACTGCCCAAGGAGGTTGTGGAATCTCCATCTCTGGAGATATTTAAGAGTAGGTTAGATAAATGTCTATCAGGGATGGTCTAGACAGTATTTGGTCCTGCCATGAGGGCAGGAGGCTGGACTCGATGACCTCTCGAGGTCCGTTCCAGCCCTAGAATCTATGAATCTATAAGAGCTGTCATTTCAGCGAAATTATTATACCAGTACTCAGCCCTTGGAAACAAACAGGATTTCCACCTTTGCAAGAGAAGCCATTTGACCTTATGTGTAGCCTAAGGAACCAGAGTTTCTAAGAGTTTGGATGACCCAATTTTAACTCTGTCAGTCCTAATATGGAAGTTCCAGATGTTACAGGATTATTCACTATCTAAAATAAAATTGGTTCTGGCACAGATATCCTTCTCTAAACTGTTCACATGATGGCAGTCCAAGAGCACAAATACTGATGAATCATAGACTTTGCTGCAACACCACCATCTCTGCCTGCCTTAAATAAATGCGAAGTGTTCCTGTACACTAAGGAGCATCTCCTGTTGAACTAACATTAACTGTAGGCCAGCTGAAGACTGTTTAATATTAATGACAAATATTATTCCATTAAGATGCAGTTAAGTGCCTCCCTCAGGGAAACTAGTTTATCAAGGCGTATTGCTGTTTCCTTCACCAGGAAAAAATATACTATAACAGAAGGCCTATCATATTTATCATTCCCTTAAGGAGTTTTAACATATAGTGATTCCAGAGCATGCATCCGATGAAGTGGGTTCTAACCCACGAAAGCTTATGCTGAAATAAATTTGTTAGTCTCTAAGGTGCTACAAGTTTTTCTTTCTTATTTTCGTTTTGCTGACACAGACTAACACGGCTACTACACTAAGACCAAATTGGTGATCTAAAAAATGCTTTAACTGTAGATGCTGCCAAGAGCATTCTTGAGATAATATGGGGGCAGATCCATGATTAGAATGGAGCTATGACAATTTACAGCAGCTTATGATCTGCCCCTGGGTGTCTTGTAGGGCCTTAAAGATACCTGCTTGAAGTAACTGGGACAGAGTTAGAACTTCCCACAGAAGCACTATAGCGCTGCTCAAAAGACTAACTAAATGTTGATAATCTTACACAATTATCATATATTAAAGCCAATGATGAACACCGAGCCCTCTCCTGGGCCTCCTATGTGAATCTGATGTCCAATCATCCAAAACATCCCTATTCAGGAATAGTGGTATTTTACTTCACTATCGTATTCAGTCATTTTAAATAACCACTGTTACTATTGTACTTTCTCTAGCAAACATTTAGAAATATTTATATGTACACAAACAATAACAGAACTGTAATCTCAGCTGACTTTGAGCTGAACAATGACAGCATGCAACATTCAATCTGTCATTTAGTGCAGCACATAAACTGGAATATATTTCAGATACATATGAATTGTTCATCTTGGTTTTACAGCACCATTTTTTATTGATTTAACCAAACATACACAATGTAACACCTCATCAGCAATAGGAAGAACTCATTCCTCAAAAACAATCATTCAGGAGTGATTTTATAATTGGGTTTTGATGACACAGATACTAAGTTAGATGCTCCACTAGAGCCATCTGTTAATTCTCTATAGGTAGATAACATTTGTTCTTATGTGTTTCCCTGCATAATCCAGTGTAAGCTGTTCTGCTTAACGAAAGACACACCTTCTACAAACATATCATAAGAAAAATCCATAGACTTTTATTTAGTGCTGAAGAAATATTCTGAGTGCCAAAAACTGACCTGAAAACTTCACTAGAGTAAAACAGGCTTTTCCACATCCCCACAAACTAAACAACTCAAGAAAACAATAGAATAATATCCCCAAGAGGTGGCATGCACAACTAGGAGCCGTTCTAAGGACACTGCTGACCTCTCCCTTTGGAGGCAGCAGGATCACCGGAGAGAGACCTGTCTCCCACAGAGGTAACACCTCCTCTGTGTGCTCCACACATCCCATAGTAAAGACATCTGCTCACTAATCTCTACTGTGCCCGTTCCCCTGAAAACCCCCTCCCCAATTACTACATACACTCCACCAAGATATATAGGACTACCCCTGTTGTGAAACAATTCCCATTTACCATCATCCCAATGAGGCAAGAATATGAGCCATTCAACCACTAAAAAGGCTCCCCAATTGCTAATGCACCTCTGCTACCAATATGCAAGCTCCATGTGTGCTCTGCTCCCTAAAAGACTGGAGACCTTTAACATTCCTTAGGAGGATGAAGTGGAAAATGTCATTAGCTTATTGAGGACCAACCCTTGAAGAAATTAAACAGGTTTTTACGATAGCTCAAGCTTTCCCCTCTGCCTCACTGAGGACAAGAAACGGGAGGTGTCTTCTCCCAATTCATCCCCTCCACTCCATCCACACACTTCCATTATGAAGAGGAGAAATGGGGCTCTCTTAGCCCAGAGAACTTTACTGAGTAGTTGGAAGGACAGTAATGTAACATGAGTGCTCAGTTACACTGTGTATAATTAGCTCTTGCAGAGCACCTATCAACAGTTCTGCTGCTTCACAGCAGAGACAAAAGTTGTGCTGAACTCACACACACACACAAAATGGTATCTTTAATTACACTTTGACACAGCAAAAATATTAGTGTCATCTTTTCACACTTCACATATCATGCTAAATCAAAATTTGGACTAGGTTTGTTCATGCAGCTCTTTTCCTGACCTTGAAAGCATTGGGGAAAGGCACCTCCTTTGCCCCGCCAGGCTCAGCAATTCCCCGTCTGGCAGTGGAGGCTCTGAAGTAAATCAGTCCCAGACCAGACAGCTTTTAATTCCTCACTCAGGTTTTATTTTTCAATATTTTACAAGCTGGGCCTCAGTGTTGGCCCAAGCAGTACTCTTCAGCCAAACAAACAAACAAAATCATAACACCTCTCTGGGGTGCTGCCTTGTTATGCTGGCTCTAGGATGCCAGTCCTCCTCCAAACAGGCAGGTACCTTGGTTACCTCCCTTATAGGGAGGAAAGCAGCCTTCCATCGCGGAGAAACCTTTTCTCCCTGAGGTACCTTGTCTCTCTTCCCTCTCTCTCACCAGAAAAGTTTTTTTTTTAAAAAAGGTCACAGGCAGCCCTTAATTGGACTCAGGTGTCTCTAACTGACCGGATATAACTTCTTCTCAGCTCAAGGGGGAAAGACTTTCACCATTCTAGGGCTCACATACTGCCTTCCACCACTCTCTTACCTTAGCCTGACCTTGTCACAGCACATAATGAGCTTGTCCCCCCTAATTTAATAACACTCTTACAACTATAGAACCCTCTTTGTTGATTTCACGTAGATTCAGGTAACTCAGATGAAATCCTGGCTCCAATGAGATCACTAGCAAAATTCCCCGATTTCAATAGCGCTAGGATTTTACCCCTCATTTTTGACGAAGCATCAGCAAATCAGTTTTTAAAAAACGTTTTTCTGCCCTAAAATATATTTGCACTCAAATACTTCTGAAATGTTTATTTTTATGTTGTCTTGGATTCAAGTTTTTGGCTCTTATTTTTGAATAAAGCTTCATTTTTTAGTTTGATTTTATACATTGAAAGACATTTCACATTCATTCATTCATTAAAACAATTAATGAAATTAAAGCAACTCAAATTTAAAAAATTTATTTTTACTACTTAAACGTTCTAAACATTGTGATGATGATTCAATATGTTGATATTTGTGGCTGAAACTTAGTTAACACTGGTGTATATTTTCTCCTCGATCAAAATGTGGAAGGCTACTAAACCTTCTGCTTCAAGTTTAAGCCACTCGCTATCTATTAGAGTCTGTGGGACTGGGTCCAGTGTGAGAAATTACAAGGATGACTACATTACAAAGAAGAGAATATGGAATGAGAAAATACTTAAAATACATGAAGAAAATGAAAAGAAAAAAATATGTATGGTGGTGAATCTACTCATGGCTAAACTTGCATTGAAATATGGATGCAGAGGACAGAATGACAAACTGTAGAAGAAAATTAAAACCTGGCTGCAAGGAATGGTCATAGAATTCATTCTCTATAGCTTGAGTGGTTTGTACTACAGATTTTTCAAACCAGCAAAGACAGGTGCTACAATATAATTCTGAGTTCATTAAACCAGTGCTAGGCAGCAATATAAAACAAACAGAATCGTATGTAGTCACCGTCTGTGCCTCAGATTACACATTTATACAATAAATCTCATAGAAACCATAATTCTATCACAATATGTAAACATATACAGCATTCAGACCTTGTACATTACTGTATACTCTACTGGCTAATTTACCCAATGATTAATGCCTATAGGGAGGAGAAGGGGGAAATATTATTTAAAGACAGGCTAGCTTGGTAATGTTAGAAAATTATATAAGAATCCATGAGATTTCAAGGTTCTGAAGAGCTCACTAGAATATTTTAAATGTTCAGGCTTCTGTTATAAACCATTTGAAAGTCCCATTTCAGGAACATATTGTATGAGATTTGGGAAAGGAATTTATATCACCTGCATTTACTAAGAATGAGCCAATGAAACTGGAAAGAAACAAATTAAAAATGGATAAAAGGACACAATGCATTATTAACCTATAGAATTTATTGCCACTAGATGTCATTGAGGACAAGAGATTAACACGATTCAAAACAAATTTGACAGTTATATGTATAATGAGAACATCCATAGTTACATTAGTGAGATTAAAAATGTATAAGTAATAAAAATCTTGATGTTTCATGGCATAAAGCAACCACTAGCTGTCAGGGATTAGGAAGAAATTTTGCCTATAGGCAAATTTAATGGATCTGTTAATCTCTTCATGTTTCAGATCTGATTTAGCAGAATTAATGCTAAGAATTAATTCTAGCATTATATACATTCTGTAGCTTTCAAAGCAGATGAAACCAGCTTCAGGATACCATCTTGAGTCGGGACAATCATCATGACAAAGCATGATCCTTAAAAACCAGCACTGTGGATAGACAACCTGTGAGGTAGGGATGCTTACAGGGAATTATACAATTAAAAAGTTGAATGGGCAAACAGGAACTGAAACAGTTTAGGCATAGCACTAAATATAGTTCTGCATGATTGTGGGACCAGACCCTGGTGAACACCCCTTAGTGGAGAGGTGAGTCATCCGGTGTAATAACTAGCCAGACATACCAAAAAAATCTGACAAGGATTCCTGCACTGTGAAGGGAACTTGAAAGGAGTGAACTTAGAGAGAGGTATGTCTCTCTTACAGACTGGATGGCCAACAAGGTCACAGGGAAAAAGGTGATTTTTATAAAATGCAAAGTCTTCTTTTTTGTTCCTTTATCACAAAGAGCTTTATGCAGTTGTTATACATGATGCTTCTTTTGTTTTAATTTCTGTTCTCCTAGACTGATGTTTAGGAATTACTCAGAGAGGGAAAAAATAACCTAGCAAAGGGAGTCTAGAGCCCGTCTCTTTTGGGATCATCATTCAAAAGGAGCATGGATTAAGAAGTCCCCTCTCATAAAGTGTGGCCCAATGGACACATGGAAAATGCCAAATAACCACACCTGAGAAACAAAGTACAGGGGAGGAAGGCAATAGCAAGTTATTCAAAAATTGCCCATTATGGAGTGTCTTGCACTTTCCTCTGAAGCAATTGATACGTATTTAATCTAATATGGTAATTGCTGTGTGGAATTGTTATTGTTTTGCCAAAGTGACATGAAGGATCAATTTGAATGGTGGTTTGTTTCATATGGCTCAATATGTGGAAACAGACATCTATCTCCCCCCCCGGGCTTGACTGTCCTTTCATTTACATGGATGTAAATCATCAGCAAGTGAGAAAGAATCAGGCCCTCTGTTTCTAAACAGGGTTCAATTTAAACAAAAGCATGCAAGAAAATAAATGAGAATTTTTGTTTAAAAATAGATATACTAGCTCTCTCATTCTCTTATTCAGAAATTATAGGTGGGGCTGGTAATGCTGCCTATTATTAAAGTTGCTTGATCTTCCCATTATAAGACCCTGTTTTCAGTTGCTTATTACTCTGCCAAACGTTAGCTATTTAGGCTGAAATATTTTATGCTGAGTAATTAAAGACCGTATCATAATGCGTATGCACAAGGGGGCAAATAAGGCTGTACAGGCAGCCTTAATTCTGGCATCTCCTCACATTTGAGTGACTGACTTTGCAGCCTTAATAATGTTCTTTTAAGATAATTTGGGGGGGGGGGGGCGTGTATTATATACATGTATCAAAATGTGGCACTTTTTGCACCCATAGTTGTAGTGAGCATCATAATGTTAAAAATTTGCATTAAGTATTGATTAAAACAGAATCCTATTATTTGCAAAATATGCCTCAATTTCACAAAGTTTGTAACACTATATTAGTTGAATGTGTCTCATTTTAGGAGTATCAATCCTTCACAATCAGGAGTCCCTTAATGGATTCCACTGTGAATCATTCAACATATTCACTTGCACTTAATATACTCCTTCCTCATCTTCCTTTGTCTTGCATTGCATGCTTTCTCTGAGTATATTTGGCTACTATTTTATATACAAATCCCTTTTTAAAAGGACAAGTTTTTTCAAAGCTAAAGTCAAACAATCAATTCAGGTCCAAAGTAAACTCTGTCACTCAAACATAACTGCTTCAATCTCAAGCAGACCAGAAAAAAGTATTAATCATAATTCACTTAAAACCAAACCCACTGGTGATATTTTTTTCCTGACATAAAACTGCACAACCAGGGAAAGCCTAGCCTTTCAGCCATAAGGAGGAATCATGCAGCTGAGCTAATGCTGCAGCATCTGGGAAGATTCTGTGACAAATTGAATGGTCTCTAGGGGGGTTTTCTGCTATGAAACTAATTTCACATGTCATCATTCATTATGCGATTATTTTTTTAATTCCTTGTTTCTTCACTAAACCAGCAAAGCTCCATGTATGCCATTCCACAAAAGGCAATAAATCAGAAGCGTACAGTTGTAACATTTAAATCTTAACAGCTACAATACTTCAAAATAAAAATAGTTTTACTAGTGTGAGCAAATTTTCAAATGAAAAGTATATAGAATAGGGAGGGAGGACAAACAATCTTATTTCCTTCAAAATTCACGGATAAAATAAAATACTACTATTACCCAAAATATCTTTCCTATATAATACAGTGTTAATCATCATTTTACATAAACCTGTGTGTGAAGAACCTGTTAACTAACTTTGGGCCGGATCCAAAGCTCCCGAGAGTCAATAGAAAGGTTCCTACTGATTTCCATGGGCTTTGGATCAGGCCCACGTCTCATGCTACATTGTTAGGACATTGCATTATTCCAAACAATTACTGCATCCATCCTTATTTGTTTTTTGGTTTTTTACCATTTTTAAAGGAAAAGGGATTTATTTTTATGCTTTAACAATTCATTCTGTTGGAAACTAGATAGGTTTTCCTGACTATTTATAAGATATTTCCAAAGATGAACACTGTTTACCCGCTGTTTACTTAGTACATGTAATTTCATGGAATGTAAGAGAGTATAAAACACAGCTATTGCATACTGTAATTCAGGAAACAAAGCAAAGAAAGCACTTCTTTGTAGATAAATATTGTTTATATTTTTGTATGAAACTCTTTAGCATGTTACTGCAAACACTTTTTAAAATTGCTTTCTCTTTCCCAAATTTTTACCACTTATCACCTCTACAGGCAGACCTGGAAAATAAGGTGACTTGTCCAAAGATGATCTAGATCTCATAGTTAGCTGTTCCACAGGAACATGTTGTCTTAGCAGTTTTGCAGTCAGACATAATTGGCAATGTACAATCTTTCCAAAGTGCAGTCTGGGGCCCAATTGCCTGAGCTATGCAAGTGAGAAAAAATTAACAGAGTATTGGGTTGAGAGAACAAATCACCCATTTCTTCTGCTGGTCGCTTGAAAGACAGCAGGTGGTAATTAAATCCCACTAGTCCAGAAAAGGTTGTTCCAAGCTGCCAGATACCAGGATTTTTCCTAACCTTCCATGGACGTCTTTAATTAAATAAATATACTATTCCTTAGAATATATATAATAATATGGACATTCATTTTCAGGAGATCAGGACATTTTTCTCCTTCTCTAAAGACAAATCAAAAGTTTATGCTTTCTCTGGTAAGACTATTACACTGTTCCATGCCTAGCAGATTAGCAATTGAAAGCACAGAAAAAGATTTAAAGGACTTCTATCACTGTATAGCATAGAGTAAATGAAAAGCACTTCCATCACAGGTGCTGAAGAACAAATGCTGAAATGGGAGAAATACTGTACTTTCATCTTGCTATCAATAAACATAACCTACTTATATTGTCTATATTGATAGTAATATAAGAATATCATGCTTCGTTTATTGCATATCTCCAATATCAGATTTGAAGCCAGAAATATTACCCAGCCAGACACATTTGATAAAAATGAAATCAGCTCAAGTGATTTTCACGTCACGTATTAGGGTTTTATACTGTCACCCATCTCCATAGTATCTAGACTAGTGGACTTCATAGAATCTCTGTCTCTTCTCCCTTTTCATAGTAAAAACCTCTGCTTAAGGTAGAGTTTGGGATATTTTGGTTTGTCGGTCAATTTCTTTGTTTGATAGTTTCAAATCTGTTTGATTTGCTTCAGGGGAGTGCAGATAGAAAGGGTGTCAATGTAGTAAGTGTCATTCTTGTTGTGGTGGAAATGCTTTATCAAAAAGGAAGATTTTGCAGTGTTTCCTAAAGATGGCCAAACATTGTATTCACATAATCGCCACTTTGTAGAATTTAACATTACAATCCCCCTGCTACTCGGTGACTAGCATCATTAGTACTATTATCCACTCTGAAACTGAGGCTTAAGTGACTTGGTCAAGGTCACAATAAATCTGTGGCAGAGACAGAAACAAATCCCAAATCTCAACTTCTCATCCAATGTTTTAATCATAAGACTATCTTCTGTATATTTAGTTAGACAACCAACTGCATGTTCCACTAGTTTGTTGCACTTTTTTATCAATAGACTTTGGCTTAAAAGGTCATTTTGATCAGAGAATCATAGAACTGGATGATGTATCATATTATTAATGAAAACTATCACATATTAACTATATCGAATAACTGGATGATAAAGAAATTATTATGGAGGATCTCTTTAAAATCTATGTATATGATTAATTGAATTTGGGTTATATTCTGGAGAAAGTAAAAATGAATGGTGAAGTTACAGGTGCATATTGCGTATGTATTTATCACATATTGGTACACAGATTTCTCACCTTGGCTATTTGGTTGACTGGTGCCAGACCTTACCCTCAAAATAAACAGGAATTATATATCTCACCATAGGTGCAGTAAATGAAGAGTCACAATGTTCAGATGAGGCAAACCAATTATGTCAGCAGCTATGTGGCTACCAGTACAATTAGTAATGGAACCAACCGAGAGAGCAGGGAAGGCGACCTCTGCAACCTGCTTGGAAGCAGATGCCATTGTTAGTAAGCAAATACACTCCAGTTTGGTATATGGCTTTCAGAAGTGCCAAGCATAATGTGTTTCCAATGCTGGGCTACACAGTGAGAGAAAAGGGAGCAGAATTAATGCCACAAGTGTTTAGTGAGTTGTGACAGGCCTTTCCAGTGTTAAATGATATACATGTAACATGTAATTTGCTTTTGAATTGCTTGGAAGGAAAGATATACTGGAAAAGAATATTTACATTTACAGAGGAGTTTGAATAGGCAGGGACACTATTTTAGAAGCCTGTTATTAAAATGGTGTCTGATGGCTTTCTGAAAAGAGGACTGAATAAAAACAAAGCCAAGAAAAAATGACATATTTTAGGGTGAGAATTTGTTCTGAAATTGCACTGTCACCCCCCAAAACTGTATTTTACCCAAATTTTCTGGGTGTCTAATTTTTGCTTTGAAACATGGGACACCATAAGAAATCACCTTTATTGTGAAATGTTGCAGTAATGAAGTGTCGAGTGGAAAGGGAATAGCAGGCTTCTTTGAAATGTTACTCTTGTGTGTCACGGGTGAGGAGAGAGGAAATACTACTATAATGCTGGCTCCTCCTGCGACTGGCCTGTTTCTTCCCCCAAAGTTGATCTACTGAAGACTCAAGCACATGTAATCGGTGGTCTGGCCACTAGTTCACACATCTGTTATGAGGGCAATTATCCTGCATAGCACCCAAATCAACAAGTGTTACCAGCAGAAAACCGAGTACCAACATTTTTAGGTTAGGTTTACTTCGTCCTGGCTCAGAGCAAGGGGCTGGACTTGATGACTCTCAAGGTCCCCTCCAGTCCTACGTTTCTATGGTTTTTGACAGATTTGCATTATTCCATAGGACATGAGGTCTCTGAAATTAAGCAAAACAGGCAGGACACAAAGATTACCATCATCCAGCAATAACCTTTCAGTCCTGCTGCTGGTGAAGAGGCAGAGTTTAAACAAGAAAGGATAGGCACAAGTGCACAAGCCAGACAACATCTGCAGCAGCAAAGGTAGCCTGTTCCCCACCGGGATCCCACAGCATTGCTGATCCTTATGTCCTTTATGTCTTAACACACTATATTAAGCATTGAAATGAAAAGCAGCTGGACCACCTGGCATGATTTTGGACTTTTCCCCTTCTCTGTGGAGGGGAGTGGGGAGCGCTGGGCTTCTCCCTCTCGATCTCTCTTATGTTCTATGCTGGCCACAAGAAAGAAAAGTAGGTAATGAATGATCCAGAGGAAGAGGAGAGGGCACATTCAACCACCAGTCTCCTATCTAGCACTGCAGTTCCAAGGGGCAGGAAGCTGACTTTTTTTTTTTTTTAAAGCGCAGATTCATTGATTCCAAGGCCAGAAGGGTCCACTGTGATCATCTAGTCTCACCTCCTGAGATGATGACCAGGAAAATAATTTCTTGTGACTGATTTTAAAACAACCAGACATAGTTTGGTCAAAATGAGAGTTGGCAAGTATGCAGTGCAGAATACTACTACTAATTAGAGCTGCAAGAGAAGTGTGGGTAAGTAAAATGCAATTACCTGTACTGGATTTTGATTAGACCGACACTGTTAACATACCTACGGTTGTGAAAAGTGTTATAGGTTTTCTAAGGACCAGTGACTAAGGGCTGGTCCACACTAACCCCCCGGTTCGAACTAAGATACGCAACTACGTGAATAACGTAGCTGAAGTCAAAGTATCTTAGTTCAAACTAAAAGGTACTTACCGCGGGTCCAGACGCAGCAGGCAGGCTCCCCCGTCGACTCCGCGTACTCCTCTCGCGGAGCAGGAGTACCGGTGTCAACGGCGAGCACTTCCGGGATCGATTTATCGCGTCTAGACAAGACGCGATAAATTGATCCCAGAAGATCGATTGCTTCCCACCGAACCAGGAAGTAAGTATAGACGTACCCTAAGTTTCATTTGAAGATGGCACCTCTAGCAACACATTGGGCTCTAGCACTCTGCTTGCATACTGGTTCCAAGCTGACTCTCTGCCCCCTATTGAATCACCAGTATCACTTCCTGCAGCATATAGGTTGTCTCTAGAGGCCTGCCAGACAAGTATTGACCTATCTCAAGCTCCCTTAGCTTATGATAGATAAAATCACAGCTGGGGTTTGTGTTGCTGCACATTTTAAAAACTCTGCTTTCATCAGCTGAAGTCTGGACACTTAATAGGGTAAAATTTCAAAACACTGGATTCTAGCTATATGACTCCTATTAACTTTATAGCCACACATTTGAAAAAACACTGCATGTTGCTTTCAAAATCTATGGGATCTACCCCCCCTGCCCTTTATCATGAGATCAAAGCATCCAATCAAAGATAAAAGGATGTTAGAGCTAAGCAGCTCACACAAGCAAGTTGCAAATATTTTCTTCTGAAACTAAGAATGTTTTCACAAATGGATGTGCATAAGCTAGCAATGCCTTGCGCCATAATCACTCTTTGTTTCACCAATCACTAAAATATCTCTAAAAGAGAGGAACTCAGAATCGCCTTCTCTGATAGCATTGATTAAAAGTGGTATCCTGTCTTGTTACAGACTGCAGTGTAAGTAAACTACTTGCATGATGTTACAGACATTTTACTCTAGGTAATTATAAGAATATTTATCACAAGAATGTGTCTGAGACATCCTCTGAGTAAGGTAAATCAGACACAGATACACTTTATTTACACTGTCAGACTCACAGTCTTTATGGGATCTTTAGTTGTGTGAGCCAAAATCCCACTACACAAACACTAGCACCTACAACTGGAAATAACTGTAAAGGGTACTTTGTTAAAACGTTACATCTGGGAGTCTTGAAGTTAGCATACTTGGACTTTCAGAAAGCTTTTGACTGATCCCCACCAAAGGCCCTTAAGCAAAGTAAGTAGTCATGTGATAAAAGGGAAGTCCTCTCATAGATCAGTAACTGGTTAAAAGACGGGAAACAAAGGGTAGGAATAAATGGTCAGTTTTCAGAATGTAGAGAGGTAAGTAGTGGTGTCCCCCGGGGGTCTGTACTGGAACCAGTGCTGTTCAACATATTCATAAATGATCTGGAAAAAGGTGCAAAATTTGCAGATGATACAAAATTACTCAAATCATGCCATTCAAAGTAGACTTAGAAAAGGTATTTCACAAAGCTAGGTGACTGGGCAACAAAATGGCAGATGAAATTCAACGGTGATAAATGAAAAGTAATGCACATTGGAAAACATAATCCCAACTATACATCCATAATGATGGGGTCTAAATTAGCATCTAAATTACCACTCAAGAAAGAGCTCTTGGTGTCATTGTGGATAGCTCCTTGAAAATATCTGCTCAATGTGCAGCAGCAGTCAAAAAAGCTAACAATTGTTAGGAACAATTAGGAAAGGGATAGATAATAGGACAGAAAATATCATATTGCCACTATGTAAATCCATGGTATGTCCACATTTTGAATATTGTGTACAATTCTGGTCACCCCATCTCAAAAAATTTATATTAGGATAGGAAAAAGTACAGAGAAGGGCAACAAAAATGATTAAGGGTATGGAACAGCTTCCATATGAGGAGAGATTAAAAAGACTGGGACTTTTCAGTTTGGAAAAAGATGACTAAGGGGTGATATGACAGAGGTCTATAAATCACAAATGATGTGGAGAAAGTGAGCAAGGAAGTGTTATTTGCCCCTTCATATAGCACAAGAACCAGGGATCATCCAGTGAAATTAATAGGCAGCAGGTTTAAAAACAAACAAACAAAAGGAAATACTTCTTCATGCAATGCATCAGCCTGTGGAACTCATTGCCAGGGGATGATGTAAAGGCCAAAACTACAATGGAGTTCAAAAAAGAATTAGATAAATTCCTGGCGGATAGGTCCATCAATTTCTATTAGCCAAGATGGTCTAGGGATGCAACCCCATGCTGCGGGGAGTACCTAGCCGCTGACTGCAAGAAGCTGGTAGCAGATGGATCACTTTATGATTGCCTGTTCTGTTCATTCCCTCCGAAGCACCTGGCATTATCCACTGTCAGAAGACAGGATACTGGGCTAGATGGACCAGTGGTCTGACCCAGTATGGTCATTCTTATGTTCCAGTGTCTGAGGCAGCCTTTCAGTAATTCCTATCTGGTTTTAAAAAGTGTATTTGAACAGATGATATGCAAAGCCCCCAGCAGAAAGTGTTTGGAACAATAATAATAGGTTTAGCTTCTGTTGGACTTTTCATCTGAAGACCCCAAAGTGGTTTATAAACATTAATTAATTTAGCCAGCTACCAACTGCAAGGAGGGAAGAATTATCCCCATTTTATTGATGAGAAAGCTGAAGCAGAGAGATTCTGTATAACTTTTCTTAGGGCCCACGGAAAAGACTCTGAAAAAGACAGAAGTAGTACCCTAATCTATTTTTAGTCCTGATATTTAAAAGAATACTCCTTTTAGCTCAGGCCAATCAGTCTTACAGTTCATAAAGTTAAACAAAAAATCTTACTTTGCACTCCTATGAAGTTCTGTAGAGCTAAACATATAGGAGATAACATTTGTTTGGAATGTAATTTGTCAGATACCACAAAGCACGTGTTATTTTAATGCAACTATATCTATAGATTTACTCTCAGGTTTGGGACTATTAAGAAGAATATTTGAATATTGATCACTGTCTACCTTATAATGGTGTTCTGATAAAATCACCTGATTTATTAAACAATTACAAGTAATTTGAAATAACTGACAGACATTTTACTATCTATTGCACTCCAAAAGACAGGACATGATCCTGCAGTTCTTCCACACCCACCACTACCTACTGACTATGAAATTACAATTCATTTCATGTATGTTAAATATATACTTGTATTATACTTTATACATGAACAACATCATGGGGTGAGAAAAGAGCAGCTGCTGGCTCCCATAACACTACATCCTAATTTTTTAATTGTTTCTATGACGCCGGTAAATGACGTGCCAGCTGTGGCCAAGGTCTTAGGTGTTAGCTAAGAACTGACAAACTCATAGCTGGAGAGCAAATCAGTTCACCTGTATGTCAGGTTTTTTTAAATAGGTATTATATTTATAAGAATGTATTTAGTGTTTAGACTCTATGAAATGCTTATAAATTGCTGCATGCATTAATCTCGTGTAAGATGCTGCATGCCCATTTAGGAGCCCTATCAAGATTAAAAAGGCCATTAAGGAACATCACGACACAAAGGATTGGCGAATGCCCCTATCACACCTACATGCAAGGGAGCTCATCTCATAGATTGGAAGACTAAATGTAAAAGATAAAATAGGGTCACAAGAGAATGTTGCATCTCTTTACCGTTTGAACTACCTCACAGCCGGAGACATTAAACTAAGGCACAGATCCCCAGGGGTTACCCCTGCATCCACCCTGAAAGACATTTTGAATTGAGAAATTATCACATCTTTAGGAACCATAGATAGTAACTCATTGGGATGTATATGTTTGCTTGCTTTAACCTGTAAATATCTCATTTCTTTTTTCCTAGTTAATAAACCCTTAGATAGTTTATTACAGGATTGGCTATAGGCAGTGTCTTTGGTGTAAGATCTAGGGTACCAATTGATCTGCGATAAGTGAGTCGTCTCTTGGGACTGGCAACAACCTGAAGATTTTGTGATTTTGGGACCATTTATTACTAAGTCCAGTTTACTTGGGTGGCAAGATAGACTGAAGAGCCTAAGGCTAGGTCTACACTACCCCCCCCTATCGAACTAAGGTACGCAACTTCAGCTACGTGAATAACGTAGCTGAAGTCGAAGTACCTTAGTTCGAAGGAAA
This sequence comes from Chelydra serpentina, assembly GCA_037349315.1. Classification (NCBI taxonomy): domain Eukaryota; kingdom Metazoa; phylum Chordata; order Testudines; family Chelydridae; genus Chelydra; species Chelydra serpentina. The sequence goes on from JBAIAC010000042.1 coordinate 41,458,389, forward strand.
AAGCACTTACCCGGGGTCCAGACGCGGCGCGCAGGCTCCCCCGTCGACTCCGCCTACTCCGTTCGTCGAGCTGGAGTACCAGCGTCGACGGCGGAGCACTTCCTGGTTCGATTTATCGCGTCTTGACAAGACGCGATAAATCGAACCCAGAACATCGATCCGACGCGTTCGACGCGACGCGTAAGTATAGACCTACCCTAAGAGGCCTCTCTGTGACTTCATGGTAATAGTGATCCAGGAGTTCACATTTGTTACTAGGTTGGTGAAATCTAATTATAAAACATACCAGAAGTTTGGGGTGATTGCCCTGTTTTTGACATTCTGCCCTGAGATAGGCACTCATGGTCGTGAGACATGTCAGACAGCATGTCAATTTCACCATTCCATATTTAGGTTATATATTATAATATGCAGTATTGTTACAAATTCAACGTACTGACTCCATGTTTATTATGAGTTTCATCTTGGGATTAGTCTTTTGTAGGAAGAGAAGTTACCTGTTTTTATATTAGTGAAATTAATTGGTGGAAAAGTTTGAAGACAGTATTTGACAATTAAGGGTTCATAGAATCATAGAATATTAGGGTTGGACGAGATCTCAGGAGGTCATCTAGTCCAACCCCCTGCTCAAAGCAGGACCAACACCAACTAATCATCCCAGCCAAGGCTTTGTCAAGCCGGGCCTTAAAAACCTCTAAGGATGGAGATTCCACCACTTCCCTAGGTAACTCCTTCCAGTGCTTCACCACCCTCCTAGTGAAATAAAGGGTTTTTTTACCTTCTCTGACATTAGACACACTCAACTCTCTCTCTCTCTCTCTCTCTCTCTCACACACTCACACTCTCCCCCCCCCCCCAGTGTAACTGCTGTTACTTTTCAGGAAAGCTGATGCCAATAATAGCAATTAAAGTAATTTGTTCTTAGTTACACTTTGCAATTTACTAACATTGATGATTGTTACTTAATAGGGATGTGCAGCAGTCTCCAAATACAGCACTTGTCTGAATCTGAATTTGGGACCAGTCCCAATTACATTTGTCACCAAGCCCTGATCCAAAGCCCCGTGGCAGTCTTTTCATTGGCTTCAAAAGGCTTTTAATAAGGGCCTAAAGCCTGGGCCTAATCCAGTGTTGATGGGCTAGGATCTTTTACCATACCTCTTCTCATCCTGTAGGGACAGGTAGTGAATGTATAGAGCATCCCTTTATCCTCAACCCCTTTCTCCAATTCTCAGGGATTGCTCTTTCTCTTTTTCACACACATCTTGTGCTGAAGGGTAGATGGGACCACAGCACAGTTTCCATGTCCCAGATGTTCCTCTTCCTCTACAGCTCACCCCTTTTTTCCATGTTCCATCTGCTGCAGAGGAGTTAAGGGGAATGAAGGATTCCTTTCTCCCCCTGCTCCAGTATGGATGAGAGGGCTCACTGGCTCAAATGCCACTGTTTCTTTGAGAGTGGGGAGCCATTAGTTAGGGATGTGTTATTTCTGCCTGGTCAGTGTACTCAGTGCTATCTGTTAGCACAGCTTACATCAGCAGATTCTGAACATAGTTTAACTCCAAGTATCAATAATCTTCTGCACACTCATCTGCATCTGAACATGCCTGGCCTTCAGAAGAAGTGTTTGGTTTAGTTCCCATTTCTCCTTTTTATTATTATTTATTTGTTTCACAGTAACCCAAGTCATGGGCTATGCTAGGTGCTATATAAACACAGGACAAAAAGATTGTAAGCTGTTTGGGGCAGAGACCATCTAAGTAACCTGAAATATTTATTCAACTTTCACTGCACTAATATCTGGAGTTCTCCATTTTTGAAGTGTGTGGGCCCAAGCCTGCTCTCAGTGAAACTAATGGGAGTTTTGCCCTGGACTTACACTAGAACAGGATACGTTGGCATTTGTTGGTGTATGGGGGGTTGGTGGTGGTTGTTTCTGTTTTTAATGCTCATACTATAATGGTAAAGCTTTAAAAAAAAATCAGCATATTTGCACCGGTCCTGATAAGGTTGCTGATGTCCATGATGCTAGAGATGCTATTAGGTCTACTGTCCGAGATTTTGCTCATCTCAGGGGAAGCCCTGAATGTGTCCCCTCAAGAGTAACCATTTTTCAGTGATGGGGCTGTTGGTCTTCAGTACACCACCTGCACACTAGTGGCACTGTAAATGCCATATAATATCTTACTGTTAAATGCATTGCTGATTTGATTACATTTGCCAGGAAATAAGAGGTCAGCTCATAGTAACAGACCCCAGAAGAAAACACAATCTCCCTCCAAAATATTTTGTTAAAGAGTGTGTTTCACCATTGTTGTTATGAAATGCAACACTGCTGTTAGGGATGCTACCGATTCATATAATAATTAATTCTAGAAATTAAAAATTTAAAACTAAGTGAAAAGTATACAAAGGGGAATTATATTTCACACCTGATTAATATTATGCCAGACTGTAAAGTTTGTTTGATGTTATAATCACATTATATTGAACAATTCCCTAAATGAGCCACAATTGGAAAAAACATCTATATGGTAAATTATATTTTACTCCATTTTAATTTCTGTTTTCACATATTTCCATCCACACAGCCTTGTTCATAATAATAATTTATTATTTATACAACATCAGAGTAGACATGGTGTTTTACAGGGAAAAAAAACAGGTCCATGCTCCAAGAATACAAGCTTATATTCTAAATCATATAAATCAATATAAGATGTGATTAAGGTATGTGTGTGTTTGGGAATCCAAAAATATAAAAGTCAGCAATAATGTGTATTTACATAGTACAATGTTTTATTTAGCATTTTGGGGGGGCTCATTACTTCTGGTCATATGGCAAGACATTTTTACATTTAGATCTTCCATGTAAAGATTTCTAGGGGGAAGCAGTGAGCAGGGGCTGGGACAGCATTAGAAGAATGCTCCTATGTTACCTTCACTCATGGAAAGACACACATGGGACATCTGCTACTGTTCAAACTTCCTTTTTATACTGGACTGCCAAGTTTTCCACTTATGCAAACACTTATATATTTTAAAGAAGGACTGTCCAATGCTAAGATCAATTGAAAACCAGCAATTAATTTCTCTTCATGACTCAGTTCTGGTCAACATCTTTCAGAAGTCAGCCAATTTATGATGACATCACTGCAGGGCAGATAAGAACAGCTTGGACTTATTTATAATAATGTTTAAAGTTGTTAATGTATATATATTTAAATTGTATCAATTTCCTCCCACCCATCATATGTCAGTTGTCCGTTTTTTGACCGGAACGCCTGGTTGAAAAGGAACCCTGGCAGTTCTGGTCAGCACTACTGATTGGGTCGTTAAAAGTCCAGTCGGCAGCGCAGTGGGGCTAAGGCAGGTTCCCTACCTGCCCTGGTTCCGCGCAGCTCCCAGAAGCAGCAGCATGTCCCCCCTCCAGCTCCTACGTGTACGGACAGCCAGGGTGCTCCGTACGCTGTCCCTGCCCCAAGCACTGGATCCGCAGCGCCTATTGGTTGGGAACCACAGCCAATGGGAGCTGCGGGGGTGGCACCTGTGGACGGGGAAGCACGCAGAGCCTCCTAGCCATGCTTCCATGTAGGAGCTGGAGCGGGGACATGCCGCTGCTTCCAGGAGCTCCTTGAGGTAAGCATCGCCCGGAGCCTACACCCTTGACCCCCTCCTGCGCCCCAACCCTCTGGCCCAGCTCTCATCCCCCTGCCGCCATCTGAACCCTTCAATCCCAGCCTGGAGCACCCTCCTGCACACCAAACCTCTCATTCTCAGCCTCACCCCAGAGCCTGCACCCCAAGCTGGAGCCCTCCCCCTCTCCTGCACTCCAACCCCGTGAACCAGCCTGGTGAAAATGAGCGAGTGAGTGAGGGTGGGGAGAGCGAGCAACAGTGGGAGAGGGGGAATGGAGTGAGCTGGGATGGGGCCTCGGAGAAAGGGCGTGGCAAGGTATGGCCTTGGAGGTTGGGTGGGGCAGGGGGTGAGGCAAAGGTGTTCGGTTTTGTGCGCGTAGAAAGTTGGCAACCCTACAGGGATTGTGCCTTCATAGGTGCTTGTGCAATAACCAGCACAGTGAGGCCATGTAGGCCATACACTAATATGAATATTAAATGGCTGAACTGAACACATTCCTACAGCACTGTCCAGGAACTACTGGAAAGGTAGTCATTGGTACAGAACTGGATCTTGCTCTCAACCTGGCTACTGCAAGAAATGTGGTAATTAAAGAGACAGTGTTCCCAAAATGACCTTAAAAATGGAAATTAAGGCTGTCAGGCTCATGATAACCCTCTAACATACCCCAAGACTCTAGTATCAGCAAGAGAACCTTGTGAGAGAACCTTGGGCTATGAAAACAAACACAACAGATTAGGATATGTAAATATGGAGAAGAGTTTTTTAAAAACAAATATGTAATGTGTTCCTTTCAATTCAGCTCCTTTAAAGCAACTAAATAAAACATACTGTATGATTTGTATATAAAAGTTTTAAATGGTTTATTATAGTTAAGTAACATTTTCATAACATTACTGTACATCATATACTTCATTCTTGTGTATAAAGAACATGCCAACTTGATTGCACTTCCAAATGACATTGAGGGATGCGTGCACATGTGCTCATGCGCACATCCCTACAGGTGAGATATTTCAGAATCTCTTCACCCAGCAGTTTTTTAAAAGACAGGGTCTGATCCTCTCGTTTGGAATAAAAAGCATGCAAAGAAAAATGATGCTCCAAAACAGAAACATACCAATTCTGCACCTTGCCACATCATCAAATCCATAAAAATTAGCAAAAATCAACAGCAGACACTAGATGTTGTTTCAGTGACAGTGGATTTTCCATATATGAAAGATGCCATATTATCTACGTGCTGTAAAAGCACCCTTATTTACAGCTTCTGAAAACCTAGCAAACAGCATAGTGTAACCACAGCAAGTGGCTCATATATGAAAGATCTTTATTATGCATAGCTCAGAGGTAATTGCAGGTGATGGTATAGCTATAGTAGACAGACAATAGCATGGGCCAAATTTTCAGTGGCCCAGCCACTTGTCTGTGGGTGCAATTTTCAAACGAGGTACCCATGTAAGCACTAAAGATTATGTCCACAATTCATTTGCCAGGGTAAAGACTGAATGTATATATTTGTGCCAGCAAAGAGACAGGCAAAGCCTTAGCCTAGCTGAAAATTTCCACTGTGAATGTAGATGAGTGGAAATGAGATTGTAATCCAGAATCCTAGAAGAGATAACTCATAAAAAATAAGATAAATAAAAGGTACACAAGAGCAAACAATCACTTGATATAGTTGTGACAGTGACAGACATTGCATTTAGTAAAAAACTGCTGTCTACCTGCTGTGTAATTCTGCTCAGTCACTCATGCTGTTGGAATGGATGTTACCCCAAGTAACAAAAATCAGTAGCCCAGTCAAATGAAGAGGGATTGTGAGCCAGATCCTGTTTGGTGTTGAGAGCCTCTAACACTCATTAATTGGAATACCATGCTCTGTTTCTAGCAGGATCGGGCCCTATATCCATAATCAGTACGACCCATTTTGTGACAGAACTGTTATGGACACAGTGATCCCATCCACCTAGACAGCACACTTTCTAGTGCATATAATAGAATTTATATGCAATACTGTCAGTAGGATATACATTTCACAACTAAATATATATTTGTCACTACTCCATCCTGCAGGTAGAGCTCATAAGTTGCAATGACCCCTCACTAACACCAATATCATGATTACAAAAAGCACAAGTTAAAGATATCATAGGCAGAAAATTGTTTTTTTTAAACAGCAGCATCAGAATTGGACACTACTGAGGTACTTCTTGGAGATACCATTACGATAGGCTATTAGAGGTTCAGCCCAGCTTTCCGCCAATATTTATTACAAACAAAGTGTCTTTGTATGTTTGAGACTAGGAATTATACTTCATAAGGTGAAAAGCAAACATTTCCTTATAATTACTTTTAAAGAGATATACTCCTAAAACACCACATATCTTTTAAACAACAAGAATGAATAACTGAGAAAAATATGCACATCTTGGGCCTTGAAAACATCTGTGGGAAATTCTGGAACAAAGATGTTTAATGAAACATTATAAAGGCTTCTTGATCTAAAGTGCCTAGTGTAGGGCAAAGCTTTAAGAGGTCTGCATCTACCAGAATGAATAGATGATTCACTTCTCTAAGCAAGAGAAAATCCATTGCATTGGAAGACAATCTTTTCATATAGGAATCAGTATATAAAATGTTGCGTTAATCCAGAAAGAATACCTTAAAGCTTTTATTTCTTTAGAATAAAGATTTAAGGATGAGGCGGAGGATAACTAAAGTCTGGGATTTGATGCAGATAGCACTCTTTGATGTGTTTAAATCATAACTTGCTTCCCCCCCACCCCAATCATAGAACTCATTCAGGAGGTAGGCGAATCAATCACTTAGTTCAGGAGACTATTTTTGAATGCACTTTCATGATAAATGGAAATTTAGCAGAATGTGCAAAGCACTAATGTTATTGCCCAAAGAAATGGCCAGCAAAAGGCAGAATTCAAAGCAATCCAGTTTATCAACACTACTGAACTGCAAAGCATTGTACAATCGGAGCAAAGTGTTGTATTTTCACATTCTGGGCCATTGGCAGAAGCCCACTGGCATAAACTGAAAACACTTGCATTTGTGCATATGGGGAATGATTCTGCACCCACTGAAGTCAATTGTAAAGCTTCCATTTACTTTAATGTGGGAAAAATCAGGTATACAGTTATCATGACTACATAGGCAAGGCAAGTTAGTGCATGACAGTACGAACTGGGATCTTAAGGCGGCAACCCACACTTCCTCCACCCCCTCCCAATCTGCACACAAGAATCTTGGCCCTCCATTTTGAAAACTAAGTCTGAATATAGTGACATAAAATTTGTTACGTTTCAATTTACATTTGTTCATCAAACCAACCCCAAATGGAAAATAAACCTACAAATAACAGTAGAAGTTGAACAAAATGTTTACTTCTGCAAAAGGCACCATGAACAGGCCCCCCTCTTCCTTTCCAGGAAAACCCTAGCTGGTAAGCCCTCTTTGTGAATTAAGCAGCACACGGTTCCACCAAGGTATCCTCACCACGTGAGCATGTTTGTCTCCTTCTTAAACGGCAGGTACAATGCCCATATAACAGCAATTATGGGAATCCCTCTTTCCTATTCCCCAGTTTAGCTTTTTATATTGCCTGCTTTCCTTTCCTTCTCCAGCTGGTTAGCTAACTACCTCATTAACTCATGAGGCTACCAGCAGGCCTAAGTGCTCTCTTCTACCTTAACCACACCAAGTGCCTGGGGTGTTCTAAGTGACCTGGCTTCCATTGAGCCAAATTTGAAGCTGTTAACAGTACCCCGTCACAGACACCCTGACATTTATTTTCATATATGAGTATAGCTCTTCTCTGCTCTTAAATGTCAATTCAAGAAAAGAAGATACAGTAAAGGTATGGCTTCCAAGTGGTCTTTTTTGGACTCTAGAAGTTGGTTACTACCTTGTTGGAATATAAATCAGTTGACAAGACACAGGTTACTGTATACCAGTCTAATTTATTTACACGTAGCATTATAACTTACATATGTACCACATCACTTTCTGAACCTCAGCAAACCATTATGGAAGAAAATGATCAGCCAGACCTGATTCTTCCTGCCAAAAACAATGTCTCAACTGAGGCATAGTTTGCACAGAAAAAGTTTGCCAGTAATGTGTACAGTAGAACCTCAAAGTTATGAACACTAGAGTTACGAACTGACTGGTCAACCACATACCTCATTTGGAACTGGAAGTATGCAATCAGGCAGCAGCAGAGGGGGAAAAAAAGCAAATACAGTACAGTGCTGTGTTAAATGTAAACTACTAAAAAAAATAGAGGGAAAGTTTAAAAAAAAAGAGTTGACAAGGTAAGGAACTGTTTCTGTGCTTGTTTAATTTAAATTAAGATGGTTAAAAAGCATAATTTTTCTTCTGCATAGTAAAGTTTCAAAGTCAAAGTCAATATTCAATTGCAACCTTCGGAAAGATCAGCGAAAATGTTTTGTGTGGAGTTACGAACAACCTCCATTACTGAGGTGTTCGTAACTCTCAGGTTCTACTGTATATATGCTGTATAGATGCAACATATACTGGTGAAAGAATGTTTTTACCAGAATATCATACACCAGTTCCCTGAATTAAATAAACTATGATGGCAAAGGCACTTTTATGCCAATATAACTACTACTACACTAGGCCTTCTGCTGTGATAAAAATGTCATAAAAACAATATCACAACCCTAACTTACATTACTATACTGCACTGATTCTCATCTAGTAAAAGCACCCATTCCAATAGCCCGCTCACTACTACACAGATTCTCCTGTTCTAAATTCTGAATATGTTTGGCCATTTGGTTTTGGGAACTGGGCAATGGATTATCTTTGCTACATATTTATATGTAGCTTTATCTATAGCTTTTTTGCAGTACAACAGGAAACCTACTTGAATTCAATGATCCCACCTCATAAACAGAAGGGGTCAAGTCCCTGCTGTTAACAGTCTACCCAGCTTGACAACACTTATTCCCCAGACCCAGTGGTAACCATTAACTAAAGGTGACATTACAGGTTCAAATATCAAACACTTATTTCCAAAACTATTTTAGGACTGGTCTCCACACAAGTTGCAATGATTTAACTGCACTAGTTGCAGACCCCTTGTGCAGGGGCACCATTTGCTATGGGGCAAAGGAGGCAGAGTGGTCTCTCCCTCACACCCCTCCAGCCTGGATTTTTCATAGGTCTATATGTTCCAGTATGTCTTCCATGTTTTGCCCCTCATCCTCATCTCTCCCCCACACCCCGAACTTCACAAGATACAATATAATCACAAATGTTTTATTTGGTAACACAACTTTGCACCCCCCATCCCCCAAAAATTTTCTGAAATGATGTCCCTGCCATTGTGTGGACATTCTTCAATGGTTTTAAAAGTGCCTTTTATTGATATAGCTTAAGTTGATTCCTTACTTTAACTGATTCAACTTTTGTGTGCAGATAAGGCATTAGGGTTACTTCTTTACACATTAGCCACAAATATAACTAACATTCACAAGATTACTTAGGGCAAAGGTTATTAAAATCTCTGGTTGATTTTGAATTTTAAAGGTAAAAATCAGCAATGCTGTTTCAGTACATAAAATAAAATCAAAAGCAAGGACATGTAAGGAGTCCACAAAGTTGGAAAAGACGTCAAATTAAACTAGCAAACTGCATATTACTGCAATCTTGATTTAAAAGAGAGATTCTCATGCAGGGAAAAGAAACAAGATTATCTAAAAATACAATGTACTTTTTCAGTATTCCCTTCATATAAATATCAGTGTTTGAAGCATATGAAATTTCTCCTACAAAACCCAGCTTCTCCTACAGCTGAACTATGCAGCTAGGGCACAGGGTCAAATTCTACTCTCATATTAAAGTTAATGTATAAATATCTAAGGACAGAAGTTGGTCCACAGTCCTCCAATTTGTTACCACAGAAATGATTACTATGTAACAAATGTTATATTCTTTTTTGCAGTTTACAAACTAGGTCAAGAAGCAGGAGAAAACAGATGGTAAAGCCTAAGATCCCCCCATTTGAATGTAAAACTCTTTCCTAAATTAAGAGACAACAAAAAATAAAAGATTAAAGTGAAAGATTGTACTGAAGCATAAATCAGTTTATCATGTATATTCTACAGTTTTTCCTCAGGGCTAGAGTCCTTCTGAGGCAAGACACTGCACTATTAAGAATATTTCACTTTAAAAGCAGTCAAAACAATTCGCTATACATTATGAAGGGGAAAAAATCTGCTTTGACACTAAAATTTGTCTTTGTTTGAAAGCAGACTTCAGAGATTATAACATAACATGGAATAAGGATATTATAGGAACATACACAATTTCCAATCTCCTGTAAAAAAACAAAACAGTATCAGTTTCGGAACATGACCACCTTTCTTTCTATGGGAGGAAGATCAAAATCTGTATCGTGTTTTGAAGAATCCAAATTATATCAAGACTTTTTTTGTCCTTGAAAGTAGCTGTGCACTTCTCTGTTTCACTCTATTGTGGTTTGGTAATAAAGCACTTGTGATTTTGCTCACCCACTGTTTTGAGGCCCCCAAAACTTCTAGGTGATTTGGTCCTGATTCTACATGAATTTACACAAGTGAAATTAGGAGTAGAACTGTGGAAATAACTGATTTTTCTGTTTACTATCAGTTCCAAACAATTTAAAAAAAAGGATTTAATTTTAAATGAACCCCAAATGGTGGGGAGAGAGGGGAAAAGGAGTGTTTGGTTGTTTTGCTATTCAGAAAGCTGGGGGGGGGGGGGAGAGGGGATTGTTTTGGATTAACAAAATGTTCTGCTTTCAGGCATTTTTAAACCTTTTTAAAAAAACAAAAAGCAAATGAAATTTACAAAACTGTTGTATTAGTGCCACCCAGGGCCTGCTCCGGCTTTTTTGCTGCTCCAGGCAAAAAAGCTGTTGGCCCCCCCGCTTCCTCGGCTCGGGCACCAGCCGGGGAGCGCGGCACGCCTGCGGCTCCGCTGCCCCAGCCAGGGCGCCGTCGGGGAGCGCGGCATGCCCACCCCCCCGCTCCCTCCGCCGGGAAGAGTGTTTTTTAAAACAAAACAAAACCCAGAGCGCCGCCGCCCTCCAGGTGCCACCCCAAGCATGTGCTTGGTCGGCTGGTGCCTGGTGCCACCCTTTACACTCTATAGCCCAGCGGTTAAAGCACTCACCTAGGCTGTGGGTTCAACGCCCTTCTTGGCCTGGAGTGGAGAAGGGATTTGAACCCAGATCTCTCATATCCTAGGAAAATACCTAAGCTACTGGGCCATAGGTTATTTGATGACTAGTCTCACAATTTCTCCTGCTGAAGTTATTCCACTTTGAATAAATGATTAATATTCATTATAATTAGAATCCGGGTCCCTCACTTTCCTATTACACCTTCAGGTGAATGCCCACGCCACCAAGCCATAGAGTCATTTTCACTCAGTCTGGCCCAATATATTGAAGTACTTCATGCAAAGTAGAACAACTTCAGTAGGAGACAGAGAATGATTTACTGCAAAATACTCCATAGCCCAGTGTTTAGGACAATTTGCTTGAAAATTGACACAAATTCACAAAATGTTTCAGCCAGCTTTCATATGCATTTTTCAGGTGAAAAAAATCTGACAAGTTTTGCCCAGCTCTAATCAGGAGTAACGTCACTAAAATCAATACAGTTACACAAGCATAAAAACAATGCAAGTAAAAAGAAATTCAAGCCCCAAAAGATTTTCCAGCTTTATTTGGATTAAAATGAAAAATAAAAACAGACATTATTTTAACCAGTTATAAAATCTCCTGCACTTAAATGAAAGAAAGAAAGAAAGAAAGAAAGAAAGAAAGAAAGAAAGAAAGAAAGAAAGAAAGAAAGAAAGAAAGAAAGAAAGAAAGAAAGAAAGAAAAGAAATTTTGGGGGGATAGCTGTTGTGTTGGATATGCCGGTTTTTGGATTGGTTAAAGGCTGACATTGCCCTGGTTCACCAACACCTTTCCATGAGATTTTGTAAAGAGAGAATGTTACTCACTGACACATTACTCCTTTCTTTGTGATCTTCCATTATAATGAGAGTAATTCCATAAATCAAGGCTAACAGAAGAACATGTCAGTGCAAAGTGTTCTAATTCATATTCCACAAAGTTCTGGCAAAAACCACAATCATCATCACTACAGAAAATAAATCAAGGGAAGAATCTAAAACAGAGTGGAGTCAAATTCACCATTTGTATGAAATGGGGCATCTCCATTGCCTCCACTAAAGCTACATGAATTTTTCCCGCTTCAAGCTGTGCAGCAACATGGTACATAGTTATTTCCCTTTAGCATTACACTGAAGGTCAGTTTCTTCCCAGGATCAGTTACACTGTGTTGGGTATGGGCCTTCCAGGATTTGTCTGCCCCCAAACAGGTTGTGTATACCATACAAGGGTAGAGCCTCAGTGATAACACCTCTTACATTTGTATTGTTGTTTTGTAAAACAACATCGTTGGTGTCTACTGATAACTTTCACAAATGGAAAGGACAGCTACATAAATGGTTACATCTGTTTTTAGTCCCTTAAAGTGAAAATATTTTAAAAGCGCTACAACTTACACTTACAGTAATTAACATTCACTCTGCAACATCCAAAACGAAAGTTGGAATGAAAAGAAAAATATTTGATCATTCATACCACTGGTACAGAGTCATAAATCAAGGTGATAATAGGGCAGGTTTGATCACTGTTGTAATGAATATTTTATGACTACTTTTACAACCATTGACAGGCTGAGATTTTAGTTTGGACAGAAGGAGACACATCTAGAGTAAACAGGTAGATCTGTGATTTGTGAGCATAGACATGGTGTCACATGGGCTATGCACCACAGTGACACCTCCTGTTGGCCATCCCGGGGATTAGCTCTGCCATTTGGTGGGTCCTCTTCATTATGGTGCCTCTCCCATTATCCTCTCATCCTGCAGACCTACCTTGCTCCAGGAACCACAGTTTCCTCTTCATGACTAGGCTCTTCAGCTGGGTCACCATTCAAGGGTTACCCCAAAGTCTTTCTATGCAAACAGTCCCAGGCAGTCTTCTTCTGTGGTGCCCTGGATGCCACTTCCCCAGTGGCCAGTAGGGGAACCCAGGCCTCCCCTCTACTCTGGGTTCCAGTCCAGGGGCCCTCAGCTCAACAATTCTAGGCTCTACTCTCTCAGCCCTCACTGTTCTTTCCTGAAGTGCTTCCTACTCTTCTTGGTTTCTGCCTCCCTCACCCTGGGAGTATCAACTCCAAACCAACTCCCTCTTCCCAGGGAGATAGACAGACTAACTGCTTGTAGTCTTTCCCAGTTGTCTTCTCTGTTCTCAGCTCCTGAGCTTTGTAAGCCCAGCCTATTCCCACCCAGCTGAGCCTCCTTTAATCAACTCCCTGCTCCCTGGCTACTCCTCCAGGTGCAGCCTGGACAGTTAATTGGCCTACTTAGACACTTTAACCCTCCTAATCCTGTGTGGGGTGAACACCGCATCACAGATAGTAGCTGAATTTGTGTTTGTGAATGAAATTACCCAGAAACCGGTGTAGAGGGAGATGAGAAGGGGACCAAGGACAGATCTCCGTGGACCCCCCCCCCCCCACAGAAAGTTGGAGGGGAAATGAGAAGGATCCTCCAAAAGACATGCTGAAGAAGTGGTTAGAGAGGTGAAAGGAGAACCATGGAAGCCCAGGGAGCACAAAATTTCAAGAAGAACGTGGTCTACTGTCCGAGAGGCAGCTGATAGGTCAAGGAGAATGAGGAGGGAGTACTGTTTCTGAGCTTTGGCTAGGAAGAGGTCATAAGAGACTTTGCAAAGAGCAATCTCAGTGGAGTGTAAATGGCAGAAGCCAAACTAGAGAGAGTTTAGAATGGAACTGGAGGAGGAACTCCGGACAGTGATTGCAGACAGTGTGTTCAAGGAACTTAGACATTAAAGTAAGGCATTTGATACAGTACCACATGAGGAATTATTGGTTAAATTGGAAAAGATGGGGATCAATATGAAAATTGAGAGGTGGATAAGGAACTGGTTAATGGGGAGACTACAGCGGGTCATACTGAAAGGTGAACTGTCAGGTTGGAGGGAGGTTACTAGTGGAGTTCCTCAAGGTTCAGTTTTGGGACCAATTTTATTTAATCTTTTTATTACTGACCTCGGAACCAAAAGTGGGAGTGTGCTAATAAAGTTTGCAGATGACAAAGTTGGGAGGCATTGCCAATTCAGAAAAGGATCGGGATATCCTACAGGAAGATCTGGATGACCTTGTAAACTGGAGTAATAGTAATAGGATGAAATTTAATAGTGAGAAGTGTAAGGTTATGCATTTAGGGATTAATAACAAGAATTTTAGTTATAAGCTGGGGACGCATCAGTTGGAAGTAACGGAAGAGGAGAAGGACCTTAGAGTCCTGGTTGATCACAGGATGACTATGAGTCGCCAATGTGATGTGGCTGTGAAAAAAGCTAATGCGGTCTTGGGATGCATTAAGCGAGGTATTTCTAGTAGAGATAAGGAAGTGTTAGTACTGTTATACGAGGCATTGGTGAGACCTCATTTGGAATAGTGTGTGCAGTTCTGGTCTCCCATGTTTAAGAAGGATGAATTCAAACTGGAACAGGTACAAAGAAGGGCCACTAGGATGATCCGAGGAATGGAAAACCTGTCGTATGAAAGGAAACTCAAGGAGCTTGGTTTGTTTACCTTAACCAAAAGAAGGCTGAGGGGAGATATGATTGCTCTCTTTAAATATATCAGAGGGATAAATACCAGGGAGGGAGAGGAATTATTTAAACTCAGTACCAACGTGGACACAAGAACAAATGGATATAAACTGGCCATCAGGAAGTTTAGACTTGAAATTAGACGAAGGTTTCTAACCATCAGAGGAGTTAAGTTCTGGAACAGCCTTCCAAGGGAAGCAGTGGGGGCAAAAGACCTATCTGGCTTCAAGATTAAGCTAGATACGTTTATGGAGGAGATGGTTTGATGGGATAACATGATCTTAGTCAAAGGTCAATTAATTGCCATCAGTGGTAAATAGAACCAATGGTCAATGATGGGATGTTAGAAGTTACTACAGAGAACTTTTTCCTGGGTGTCTGGCTGGTGAGTCTTGCCCACATGCTCGGGGTTCAGCTGATCGCCATATTTGGGGTCAGGAAGGAATTTTCCTCCAGGGTAGATTGGCAAAGGCCCTGGAGGTTTTTTGCCTTCCTCTGCAGCATGGGGCACGGGTCACTTACTGGAGGATTCTCTGTATCTTGAAGTCTTTAAACCATGATTTGAGGACTTCAATAGCTGAGACATAGGTGAGAGGATTATTCCAGGAGTGGGTGGGTGAGATTCTGTGGCCAGCATTGTGCAGGAGGTCAGACTAGATGATCATAATGGTCCCTTCTGACCTTAAAGTCTATGAGTCTATAAAGGGAAAAGGGGTAAAGGGTAATAGAGAGATAAGTGGGGCAAAGAGTGGATTTGTTTTAAGATCGGAGAGACTAAAGCATGTTTAGATTGTGCAGGGAAAGAGCTAGAGAAGAGTGAGAGGTTAAGCAGAAGAGTAAAGGGAGGGATGAGATAAGAGTGGGTGTAAGAGACATAAAAAAGAGTTGGGTTGGGGTTATTGAGGCAAGTGGGTGGTTAGAGGAGTAGAGCAGCGAAGAAACTTCTGCCTCTGTGACAGGAAAGGAGGAGGAGAGATATAGGAGGGGAAGGAAAGGCAATCTGAGGGGAGGGGGAAGATTTGGATGAAACTTGTGAGAAACTGTGCAGAAAGGGAGGCGGAGGCCAAATCTTAACATCACTATCAACTAGACTGTAAGATCTTCAGGGCAGGGAATAGATTTTACTGCATATATGTCCAGAGGATTAAATATATAATGGGGTCCCAATCCTGATTAAGGCATCTGGAAGCTACTGTAACTCAAGTAACTTCAACCTCTCTGGGAAACACCTATATTACAGTCTTTAAAAATAGATAGAGAGCCCATGCAGATAACAGGGGTCTACTCAGTTTACCATATGATATTAGTTTTGGTAGTACACATTACTGCCTAATGTGGCATTCTGCTTTATAGGTATACTTTAGAACAAATTTCTCTCTCACACCAGCAAAAGATATTGGGCACAAGTCATAAGGAAATCAGATAGCTAAATAACTTTTCATCTTCAATGAGAGTTTAGAGGCTTGACATGTCTGAGTTGTCAGTATGAAAAAAGGAATTCTTAGATTTCCAGAATTTGCCTCACACTTACGATTTCTAAATTTCCTGTAGAAACCTTTGAGATGACATCTGATTTCCAGAAAATAAAGTACACAGATGTTCATGTATTT
This sequence comes from Chelydra serpentina, assembly GCA_037349315.1. NCBI lineage: Eukaryota > Metazoa > Chordata > Testudines > Chelydridae > Chelydra > Chelydra serpentina. Next base: position 41,474,385 of record JBAIAC010000042.1, read on the forward strand.
GTAGAAAAATGAAAAAATGTACAGCAAGTACAGAGGAAGTCCAACTGAACACAAAAAGAGAGCAAACAAATATTTGAGTTAAGTCAAGGACAGGACAGAACAGAATCTGAATGAGGAAAAATGATGACATAAGCTTCTTTGTCTGAAATGGCTTCAGAGTCAAAAAGTCAAGAGACATACAAAAGCAAACAAGGTGCCAATGTCATTTTAAGGAAAATGTAGTGAACCCAATTCTGCTCTCAGTTAAACTGCTGTTAATTCAGAGAGACTCCAGTGAAGTGAATGGAGCTACTCTGGACATACAGCAGTGTAAATGGGGGCAGACTTCGGCTCAGAATCTTTTTACAAAGACGCGCTGGAATATATACATCGAATATTATAGTTGTGGCTGAAACCAGCATTCCATTTTAAACTCTCTTTTTGATCCTCCTTTGTGCCGGGAAAAATAATCTCTTTTCAGCCTGAAATAAAGGGTTTTTTTATTTTAATTTTTTTTAAAGTTTGAAGCAAATTTGCCAAGCCATTTTTCAATTATAAAATACTAAAAATTTAATGTGTTTCTAACTTTTTTGTGGAGGTTGAAGAGATTTATATTTCACCTCTTGTAATTGACTGACTGCCGGAATGAAGAGCCATTTCAGCAACAGTTGAAAGATCACTACAATGAAGACAGTAAAAAACTATTAGTTTCACACTTGAATAATAGACCCTGTAAGCAAAGGCATTTGTGAGTTTTGCAGATTAACATTCATGTGTCTCAAAAAGACAAGTGAAAAATTAAGCATTTCTTGGGCTGGGCCAGATAAAACTAAGATATATTTTAGGGAGCATATAAGGTATTTTAGGGAGCATGTAAGGTATAAGTATTCAACACTATGCCACACTTGCAGCTCTAGAATCCACAAGCCATCAGTCAGGTTTCCAGGGTTGCATATATGGCAAAGACTTAAATACCTCCACCATGCTGATCTTTCATGTTCCTTTTGACAGATTATCCTGGAACATTGCTAGACTGCCTACACTCAGTACACATTATCTGCCTGCCCTTATTTTCAGTCATACCTAATGCCCTCAAGGATGACCTTAAGCTGCATCCTGTAAAATGTCTCATGCACACACCAACACAAAGGATGCCACCCACTATTGTTAATTTGCTGAGAGCTGACACTATGCTCAGTGCCATACAAAACATTGAGGAAGACACTGTTCCTGCTCAAAAAGTGTTTAGACTAAGTCAAGCCAAAGGATAGTCAAAGCAATGACTAATCTAGAGACAGGTTTCCTTCCCGACCATAAATATTCCCACTCAAACCTATCCATCACATTTCCACGAGGTCTATGATGTGACAGTCTCCAGAGTCCCACTGGGACGACCGATTGGCCAAACAGTTTAAACCAAATAGGACTGGTTACTAGCCTGTCATTCAGCTGCTGCTTCTGTTGTAACTCAGGATTTTACAGCACTTACATGAAAATCTGTTATGCCTTTTCTGTTTGCCATTAGCTATTCCTAGCTATGCATAAACCTTCATGAATGCTTTGGAATGGGATGATAAAGTCCAATATGGATTCCATGATTTTTATTAATTTTTTGGTGAGTCCTGTCTCCATCCACACTATTTTGCACTAAGTGGAATCGTCAGGCAAATTGATATGGAGATATACAATCACAGAAACACTAAAACAGCTTGCTATAGAACTTTATCTACCACTCTGTCTGTAGGAGAATTAGTGATATTTGTGGAACAGAACAGTTATTTTTCCTTTGTATCATTATCTCTCATCAGGAAAATAAATCAGAATCCTGACAGAGTTTTAATTTCTGCTGAATAAGAATCTGCCCCCCCCCAAAAAAACAATTAAAATGTTAGACTGCCATGTATAATGTCAAGTAAAACTATAAATTCTTTCTAATTGTAATGTTTATTTTCTGACACACTTAAAACAACCTACTAGAATAAAGGTTCTCTCTACTTATGATGGAAAAATCAATTTAAGTAAATGAAACATGTGGTTATCTGTGTACATTTTTGCTAAGGAGTGAATCAAGCCCATTAAATAGAGTTTCAGATCCATCCTCCATCTGGGGATTATAATGGCACTAACCTCAGAATAGATGCAATGATCTAAATTGTCTTTTCCATCTCTAACTACTATTATATCTATGAATATATACAAGAAGATAAAGTTGGTTAAAAAATATAGACGATTTTTAGCATTCTGTGCCTGTGGCACTTTCTTACTGTACTTCATTTTAGGGTGAGGAGCCACAATTTTTAAAATTTGACTAATTAGTAACTGGGCCGGTGACACTGATTCAGTGCAGTTCTTCTATGAAGCATAATCCCTTCAGGAGAAATCTGAAGTGTAATGTGCAGGAAATTGGCCATGCAACTCCCATTAATGATAGGAAATGAGTATCCAATTCCCCATGCATTAGGCCAGAGCTTTTAAAATTCATAATTACTAACAATAAGGAGCCAAACTAATCTCTCGTTTAACTCTACTGAAGAAAGTGCAGTTACACCAAGTATAAAGTTAACCCTAGGACTACTGTATGTTGATCTGGTGGTTTTTTTGGTTTGTTTTTTAAATAAATAAATAAAAAGAACAGTGAATGATCCAGCCTGGTATCACCATTCATTATAGTGAATTCAAGAGCTGCAAATGCAATTCAAAATTCACAAATTCTGTCACTGGTTTTGCAGAGATTAAGACAAGTCACAGTCATGATATATTTGCAGTTTTGTCTGAGTGCAATGGAACTAGATCACATTAGCAAAAGTACTCACGTGCTTAAGTGCTTTTCAGGAACCTCACTGTTCTCATTCAGTACCTTTCTTCTTGACAGAAACTGGCTTTATCACAGTCTGTTTTGAATATTCATTTAATACAGGGCAAATAATACAGTGATTCAATAATAATTAAATTACAGTACATTCAAAAACAATGGTGTTAAGTAGGAGTTGAATCTGCTCAGCTCCTCTTGGGAGGCTACTGGATGGTGTCCCAACTGAAGGGAAATTGGAGGCAATATGACAAAAAAAGGGGACAAAATTGGTGAAAAACGAATTATGGTTGAGGTTTATTGTTAACATATACAGGAGGAGAAACTGACTTAATAAATAAAATATATTAATAATAATTTGTTCTACCTGTCCCAGCTGAGGGGACTATTTTGACAGGCAATAACTAATGTTTGTAGTTGTTGGACCCAGGAGCTGAGACAGACAGGTAGGTGAGGTAATATCTTTTATTGGACCATCTTCTGTTGGTTAAAGGTACAAACAAGTGTCTTCTGAAGAAGAGCTCTGTATTAGTCAAAGCTATACCACTAACCCACGTTGGCCCAATAAAAGATATTACCTCATTTACCTTGTCTCTGCCAATAAATAACATGATATGTGATCCTTAGCCTGGTGTTTCAGAATATACTCCGATGACGAGCTAGTCCTAGCATCACATGATATACACTGTACATCTTCACCACAGCACTTGGATCATTGACAATCCAAAGGAACATACGATATCACACTTTATTCCACTGTGTTTCTCAGTGCTGAGGTTTTTAACAGGGAAGACTGTGATAAGATAACCTCCATATCAGGTTTATAAAATGTGCCACTTTTCCCCTTATCTAACTGAGAGGAGATATGAGAAGCAACTTTCAAAAACAACATGTCTGCAGCAATTGACTGCCAGAAAGCAACTGCAAAATTGTTTTCAAAATGGGCACATAGGCAAAGGGCTACAGAGTGATCAGCAATTGATAGTGGAAATCTTGGAAATATTTTGAAGAAGGTATTCCACCATGAGTAATTGAGGGTATTTCAGTGTAGGGCCTGAAAACCATGCCAGACATCAAATCTTTTAGAGATTCTTCTTAACTGTTTTAATCAAATGGTCCTGTTCTACCTGTTCTCGATCACACACTCACTCAAGTCCACAGTAGTCAGAAGTTACCCTGCCCATTTATTTTTGTAAGCGGTATTTTTGAGAAATCAGATTTGATGGTGTCAGTACTGATACTGATTTGTTCTGTGCCTGTTCAATGTCCATTGGTTACTGAAGCTTGAAACACAAGTTAACAAAATATCAGGCTATCAAGCGCACTTTTTTTGGACTTCAGAAAAAAGTGCCAACCACTATAACTCCTACCTCTTTCTTGTATTGTTATATTTGTATTTCTACCACAGTAAATCAAATATTTGTAAACATAAACGATATGCATTCAACCTAACCAAACTAAAAAGATCTCTGTCAATAGACTATATTGGGATTACACCTTTGATTTTTCATTTTCATTAAAGGGCACCAGAATGATGAGTGTTTTTGGAATCAATTTTTCACTGGCGTTTCCCATTACTGATTTATTTACACCATTGTCAATAATTGTCGTAAACCATAAGCTAAAATGACTGAGACCTAATATTAATGCAGAATTTTAAAGACTACTATTAAAAGTAAAGTTTATGGCACTCATGTTCCACTATCCACTTTAATGTTCTAGGCTACTCATAATAAAGCACTCAGATAAAATTAGAATGAAGTAAAAAATTCACATCACAATCCTATGGCAAAAATCTCTGACAAGTTAAATCTCCCTTTCAAAGGCCTTTGAGGTCAGGAGATAAAGCATTCCAGAGAGCCATGATACAAAAAGCACAATACAACTAGCAATCAACATGCCCCAGGTACTGGAAGCCCCAACTCCATTCAACATAAGAGAATGAGATAGTATCCAAGGGATTAGAAGAAAAACACTTTGTAAGACATTTACGTTTCTTAAATATATATACAAGGAAAAAGACTTACCTTTCACAAGCTCGGACAGTCCATGCAGCAATTATCCATAATGAGATACTAAAAACCAACAGTACAGTTCCCGGACATATTGTCATTAAAGTCTTCATAACAAAACGTGTATTGAAGTTTATCTTATTTAGTGCTCCAATGCTTCTAGATGAGGCATCTGTGAAAAGTTTGCTATGCAAAAGCATAACTCTGGCAATAAGATATAGTCTTAAGAACATTGGTATAGATAAAATAATATCCACATCCGCTGTTGTTGTGGATGGAGCATAGGAAAAGGCAAGCCGGGCTGTCCATGTGAACGTATAATTCCCAGGTATGGGATGTATAGCACACACCAGTATTTCCAAGCAGATGAAGAAAATACGCTCGTAAGTCATGGCTATTCTCCAGTCATCTGCTCCGTTGTCCACCATGAACAACTGAAATAATAAAATATAATGTCTACTTTAGTAAAGGGTTTATAAACTTCTTTTTAAAAAAAAACACAGATGCAGTAGTTGGTCATTAGCAACATTACAACTGACAACATTTGAAAACTAAATATGTCAAATACCATTTGCTAAAGCAATGTGTTATGGAGTCAAAGGTATAACTAAACAACTCAATACATAATTTTACTTAAGCTAGAAAGAACTTTTATATAAAATAGAAATTGATGTAAATGATGTTTATATAAAACTGAAGTTTACTCAAATTCTTATATCCTCATTGTAATTTTTGATTAAGGCCCTGCATATGCTAAGATTTCTGTACATGCTTAAATTTTCCATAGTGTGAGTAGTCCCATTCAAACTGATGGGCTACTCACAGTATGTAAAGTTTAGAATGTATGAAAGCTTTATCAGGATTGTGGCCTAAATTATGAATTGTGGCTGCATGACATGAAATGTTAGGGCCCCTTTCCTGCAATGCATACTCATATGCTTAACTGCAGCACATGAGTAGCCTCAATGAGTTCAGCGGGCCTGGTCACATGCTGAAAGTTACACATGCTGCATGAGTAAGCCTTTGCAGGATCAGGGGCCTTCAGCACAATAGGTATCAGATACTATGTTTTATCAACTGTCACCTCCCAAACTTTACTAAATAAATACCAAACCAAACAAAAAATTCACTCTGGGAGTGGGAAAAAATTGATAACTATGATATTGAGTCAAAATATTTCACATACAATAAACTTATGGCATCTTCTTTCTTTCATGATTCTAACTGGCTAAGTCCTTCCACAGGCAGACCTCCCGCTGATTTGAATTGGAACTATTCAAGTAAGAACTGCAGAATCGGGTTCTATGAGCAGCTTTTCAAGATGGAAAATAATCCATGATACTAGCAGTGTTTCATCAGTGATAACGTCCCGCCATGAGGCAGAAAAAGGAATGTCTGGTACTGCAAATATAGTCTGAACCAAGTTGTTCACTAGATGGGCACTATGTAAAACTCCTTTCCATAGCTGAAAGATGAGAATCCTTCCTAACTAAGGTTGTTCGAGGGTTTTTTAAATCAGATTTTTAAGAATTTTTAAGTTGATTTTTAAATACCATAATAAATTTCTAACAGGAAGCTGCAGGAGGACTATGAACATGTGAATGGTACTCTAAGCAATGTACAGTGCCTAGCAAACTCTTCTTCGCTGGCAGTGTCCTCGAGCAATCTCACCTCTCTTCACAAATCAAGAGTTTAAATGGTCACATGAACTTCCTGCATTAACTCTTACAGTTAACTCAGACTGCAAACACACTGTACATCCTCCTAAAAATTCATTCAGCTTGTAATTTAGAAAATGCCGCTGCTCTTTGGGTTAAGACAGTGAGAACTATAAATGAATATTATAACAATTGTGATGGCCACACGATTTATTTTAAAAGAAGAAATGGAAGATTACAGTTCATGAATTAATTGGGGATTGAGCAGTCCATAAAATTGAAACATTCATCATTGAAAATTACAGTATTTACAGAGCATAAGTTAATGTAATAATCATTCAACAAGTGTACATAACAAATACATAGTTATTTGCTGTTTCACCGCTGTCTGACCTTCTCTTTTAAACAACTAACTCTTATAAAAAAACAACACCACTGAGCACAGTTAACGTATAGTTCTCAACTGTGAGAAAGGACACTTAAGATGACAGGGGTACTTATACACAACCCTTCCAAGGCTGGACACATCTGATACTATGGTGCTTTCACCAGAGCATAGCTGAGTGCTTGACCTCTGCTCATTGCTCAAGTACATACACGAGTACTTATTAATCAAGGAATAAAAATGGTTCATGTAGCTGGTTGATCACAAATGTCAAGATTCTATTGTTTAATAATCATCAAGTGATCCATCCCGTCACCCATTCCCAGCTTCTGGCAAACAGAGGCTAGGGACACCATCCCTGCCCATCCTGGCTAAAAGCCATCGATGGACCTATCCTCCATGAATTTATCTAGTACTTTTTGGAACTCTGTTATAATCTTGCCCTTCACAACATCCTCTGGCAAGGAGTTCCATAGGTTGACTGTGCATTCTGTGAAAAAAATACTTCCGTTTGTTTTAAACCTGCTATTAATTTCATTTGGTAGCCCCTAATTCTTGTGTTATGAGGAGTAAATAGCACTTCCTTATTTACTTTCTCCACGCCAGTCGTCATTTTATAGACCTCTATCATATCCCCCTCAAAAGTGCTCAAATACACTTCCCAAATTATTTCAAAAACTTCTCTACAGACTTTCTGAATAGTAAGCCTTTTGGGCTAGATGTGGAAATGAAATTCACTAATACATACTGGCATGAAGTCAATTTCTAAATTTTTCTGTCAAAGTTGAGCCAGTTTGTATTTAGCAAATACAAAGAGCCAAACTTTCCAAAAGTAAAGAGGCTTAAAGACAATAGAATTTAGTGTGAAAAAATGTAGTCAGACTCAGGTATTTAGTTCAAGAAACGATCAAATGGCGATTTCAGAGGCCCAACTATTTAGAAAGCCCAATTGTACAGAAACAACAGGTAAACAATAACCTGCCTGTCTGCCAAAGAGAGACACAATACAGAAGCCCCACATTTTGAATTTAAATTTGAGGAAGACAGACATCACTTAGTCTGTCTCTGTAACATACAAACAGCTTACATGTTTAGTTATAAGAGTTTAGTTATTTTAGAACAAGCCAAATAAATGTTAAGCCAATAGTGTTTTAAAACTTAACAAAAAGCACACTCCTTACAGAATTTGTTGATAAAGATATGAAATCTCCCGCCAAAAGTCTATACCTAGAATTTCCATGGCTTTCTAAAAACAACACCTTAAGTATAATTCAATTTAAGATGTGCATTTATTTAAGTAGACATTAAAATTTGATCTTAAAAATTGCTTATGCAAGAAAAATGTTATTGAACCACTTGATGTAGGAAATTAAATTTTTAATATCTTTAAAATCTCAGTATGGAGTACATATTATGAGAACACATCTATCTGTATGTCATAAGTGGAAGAAATCCATCAGTCCTACTCGAACTTTACGTAAGGAGAACTAGCTCCCTCAATAGTGCTTAATGGAATATATGTTATTTTTCCTTTCAATGATTTTACGTTGCTGTTGCTATCAATAAAGGTACGCCTTAAATTTCAAAGGCCACCCAGATTTTTCAAAGGTTTTGCCATTTTTTCACATTTTACTAGATTTGAAAAAGAAGAAAAATTCTAATATTTGGCCCCAGATAATAGCAAAAATTCTTGTAATTAGTCCCTAAGTGCCTGACCTTGCACTATTAAATTCAATCCCAGTTCTTTTATTCTAGTTTTCAAAGTAATCTGGATCTTCTTGTACAATAGTCTAGCCCTTCTATGTATTGGCAATACCGTCTAACTTTTTGTCTCATCTACAAATTTTATTAGCACACTCATACTTTTTATGCCAAGGTCATTAATGAAAATGTTAAACAAGACTGGTCCCAAGACCAGTTCCTGAGGAACTCCACCAGTAGCCTCCCTCCAGCCTGACAGTTCACCTGTCAGTATGACCAGTTGTAGTCTCCCCTTTTACCAGTTCCTCATCCACCTTTCAGTTCTCACATACAATTTCACAGGAAAATAAAGGAAATTTCTCAAGTTCTCTTGAAAAATGCAGATGAAAGGAAAATAGTAATTTATATTAGAAAGATCAGTACAGCAGGTTTACTGTGAAGAAGCACTTTCTAATTATTAGTTCCATGCAGAAGTCTATATGCAACCATATTTAAAATCCATATGGTGGCAAAACTCCCACTGATTTTAATGGGAGTTTTGCCTGTGTACTGACCTCAGGATTCTGCTCTACAGTAGGAGTTTGTTCTCTCCTTATTGCTCAGGCATAACTCATTAATTTTAAAAAGACTCCAAAGTTAAATACATAGTTAATCAGCACCACACCCACGTAACTCAGAGAAGAAATGTGGATTGCTTGACCACAGGATGACTATGAGCTGCCAATGTGATGTGGCTGTGAAAAAGACTAATGCAATCCTAGGATGCATCAGGCGAGGTATTTCCAGTAGATATAGGGAAGTGCTAGTACCATTATACAAGCCACTGGTGAGATCTCATCTGGAATACTGTGTGCAATTCTGGTCTCCCATGTTTAAGAATGAATAATTCAAACTGGAAAAGGGGCAGAATAGGGCTACTAGCATGATCAAAGAAATGGAAAACCTACCTTATGAGAGAAACAATGAGGAGTCTGCTGGCACCTTAAAGACTAACAGATTTATTTGGGCATAAGCTTTCATGGGTAAAAATCCCTACTTCTTCAGATGCATCAGTTGCATATGAAGAAGTGGGGTTTTTTACTCACGGAAGCTTGTTAGTAAATCTGTTAGTCTTCACGGTGTAACAGGACTCCTCACTGTTTTTGTGGATACAGACTAACCCGGCTACCCCTCTGATACTTAGGTACCTTAGGAGAGGAGACTCAAGGAGCTTGCTGCTCTCTATAAATACATCAGAGGGATAAATACCAGTGAGGGAGAGAAGTTATTCAAGTTAAGCACCATTGCTGACACTAGAACAAATGGATATAAACTGGCCATCAACAAATTTAGGCTTGAAATTAAATGGGAGGCTGTTCCAGAACTTCACTCCAAGTGGAGCAATGGGGGCAAAAAACCTAACTGGCTTCAAGACGGATCTTGATAAATTTAGGAGGGAATGGTAGGATGAGATTGATACAGTGGCATGTGGCCCATTTGTGACTATTTAATAGTGAATATGTTATGCTATACAAAGCACAAGAGATCTTTTATAGTGGAGAAAGCAGCTTGCCGCATTTATTGAGAATACAGCAGTTAGCATATGCTTTTTAGTCACACACACATCATGCACACAGTTCTGCCAGTCGATGTTTATAGTTACCAGTCCAGAGACTAGATCAATCTGGTGGCCAGCCAGATTGGTCGCAGAGGGGAGCCGGGCTCTGTCGGTTGCGATCCGATGCTTTTGGTGTTGTGGAAAGACAAACCCAAAGTCCCACGGCAAAGCACCCAGTTCTTATAGTCTTTTTTTGTTGTTGAAGTTTATGGATTTTTCTGTGTCAGTTTATTACTAGTTACTTTTTAATTGGTGTTATTTTTTGATGTTAACATTTTAAAACACCTTTGAGAGGGTCATTTTGTTTTGGATTGATTTAATTAATTGTTTTTAGGGGTGCCAGCCTTTACCTCAGGGTCGTTAATTTGCCCTTCCTTAATTATGGATGCGCATTGATGATTCTTTGGCGTCTAAGACATTAAAATATGCACTTCACAATCCAAATTATTTTTTTTTTAAAGAGAAAAATTCAGTATAGGTATACACAAACATTTTCTCTAAAATTCTTATACTGGAGACTGCCTGAAGTTTAACTTCTACTTGTGCACTAGATAATTTATCTTGTAAATCCACAACAGACTCATACTGGATCTTCACAGGATATTGGTGAATATGGAGGGCAATGAAATTAAACTAAGGACACCTTAACTAAGGGCTTTTTTATAATCTGTTTTAAGGTAAAAGAACAAATTTTCAGACAATATTGCTATTTGATTCAGTACTGTGAGAACATACAAAAACAGAAATGTAAAGGAAGCACGTACACAAGAAGTGATCAGCTGTAATCCTTAATGATGTGTTAGAGACCCCCTTTCAACAAAGTATTTCAGCAGTTGCTTACCTGTGATTCCAAATTGCAAGTTACTGAAACTGCTGTTCACTGTTTGATATTCCAACCATTCTATTATTATAAAATATAATTGGAAAAGCTAAGGGCACAAGACTGAAAAACACAGCTTTCTTGGCTGCTGGTCCTCAGAAGCTCTCTGGATCACCCTGGTGTTACAGCTACAGAGGCTACCACAGTTTTGGAAATGGTATTTCTGTTTCTGAAGTGACCACATCAAGCTAGTTCAAAAGGCTGCCTGTGGTTCCAAAAACATCACTAATCTCTGACTAAAAGCAGCATTCTAGAGCCAGCCAGAGTGAAAATATATTACTCTTGCAATTCCCAACCCTATCTTCTCCCCACCACACACAGCCAAGTATAAGTGACTGGAGGGGGAAAACATCCCTTCTTCTTGGTGGTCAGGAGAAGAAACCACACACCTTCACCACAACCTTCCAAAGTTGGGGGTGTAAAAGATCCCATCCTCAGTAGATACATCTTTCTTTTTTTTAGCAAATGATCTAAGCAGTGGTTCTCAAACTTATTTGATCGGGTCCCCCTTCTTCTGTCTGTAGTTGTTTACGCCCCATACAGACAAGTACATATACCGCCACCCAGCTTTGAAGGCAGAGCGGAGAGCAGTGGTTGCTGGCCAAGTGCCTAGCTCTGAAGGTAGCGCTGTGCCAGCAGTAGCACAGACGTAAGGGTGGCAATGTGAAAAGTGATATTTGTCATCTCTTTTCACAGCAGACTTAGCACCCCATTGCCACTCTTACTTCTGCGCTGCTGCTGCCACCCTGGGGCTGACAGCTGGAGCCCCACCACCTTCCCCGTGAGGGATTGATGGAGCGGGGAGAAGAAGAGCCTGAGCCCAGGTGGAGGGGCTCTGGCTGTCAACCCTGGGCTACAGCTGTCAGTCCTGGAGTGGTGGGGCTCCAACTGTCCCTTTTATACCCACCTCCCAGATGTGCATGGCCTTCCTGCACAAGCCCCAGCCACTGAGGGCTGACAGCCGGAGCTCTTAAAAAAAAAAAAAAGCACATATCTCGCACCTCCCTTGACACATTTCCACGCTTCCCTTGAGAGGCCCACCCCATAGTTTGAGAACCACTGATCTGTAGGTCATCCAGGATCTGTTCTTTAACCCTCTTAAGCCTGGAGAGATTGTTGAAATTACTGAGGGATGCTGGACTCCAGCATGGTTGACAGCAACAAGCCTTGGATACAAATCTGCATGGCACAGAAGTTAGGAATTTTTTTTCCCCCAATGTCTAATTTCGTATAAGGCCAATATGAATCCAACACTTACTGCATGACAAAACAAAAAGAGGTGAATAACATAACCCAGCAGTGACACAGCACCTTAAAAATACTCCTGTAATAGATTTTTGCTTATTTTGTGTAGCATAGATTGTTACCTACATACAGAGCTAGGGACAAACTTTTCACTGGGTCACTAAAAATGGGTCCACAAACTCTTGTTGGTATAACCACATGTATGCATGAAACACATCATTTGTTCAGATTGGGTAATTAGACAAGCAAATACATCATTTGCATGCATAAATGCCTAATTTTCTTGTAAAAATCCCAAATAAGGGGACAATTTGAAAATATGTCCCTTAATGTCATCATGAAAACAATTTTCTGCATGTTACTGTTTATGTAAATTTGATGCCATTAGGTGAAATTATACAAAGTGAGTTTTCCATGAAAGTCAACAACCTGTTATGTGGTTCTCTTATGAATACTATATAGGTCGGCATATGCATAAGAAACCTCGCGGTGAGGCAAGTAATGGTGCTGGTGAGTCAGCAGGTGGCACATTTCCACTTGAGACAGTAATAAGCCACTTCTCCTGGCACAGAATTAGAGAGGTGCTGTCATTTGGATGAGACATAAAATTGAGGTCTGACCACTTGTGGTCATTTTGGAAATCTGGTCCATGCATGAAGTGCCAAGGTCTGCAAATAAAAATGTACCCACAATTCTATGCTTAGTTATTATGTGTGCATACACACTGGCAAATGTGCATGCAAATAGCTAAACAGGTGTTTTAAGTAACATGTGCAAAGTTGTCTGACTTGTGCATACATTTAAATACATGGTCCTGGGCCATTTTGAAAATCTAGCCCAAATATTTCTTGGCACATTTTGCAAAAGAAGAGATATTAATCAGGGTATTCTGATCACACTTCAGTTACGGTTTCATTCTGCCCACCCAAATTTCCCTTCTGTTTTCAATTGGATACTGACAGCATTCTTCTTCACTTCCTCTTCTAAGCTGTTGTATAACAGTGTTTTGTACTGTTCAACACTAAGGGCTAGTCTAGACTACAGCTGTAAGTCAACCTAGGTTATGTACGTAACTGAAGTCGACGACCTTAGGTCGACCTACAGCGGTGTCTACATTTTGCTGTGGCGACAGGAGATGCTCTCCCATCAATTTACCTTACGCTTCTCAGGGTGCTGGAGTACGGACGTTGATGGGAGAGTTCTCTGCCATCGACTTAGTGGGTCTTCACCAGAGCCGCTAAATCAACACCGCTACATGAATCGCAGCAGTGCCGATCTAGCTGTAAGTATAGACATGGCCTATGGGCCAGAGTGTTAGCTCCATCCTTTGTCCACATAACGCCTAAGACGACAAAGGTGGCTTTAACTGCTCGCTGCCCAGAGTCCCAACAGGCAAATACTGCAGCCAGCAATCACTGGGACATAGGGAAGCTCCAGTGATGCCACCTTTCCTCTCAAACATACCCACTGCAGGAATCAAGCCGAGTGTGGACTCTGCAACAGTGGTTCTATGCCACCCAAGAATTCCTCCAAGCTAGGGGAATTGTCAAGGTGCTAGATCCAAAGGCTTTGCGGTAAAAAAAGATGTCTTAGTGCTGCTGGGAAGATGCAACCTTTGCAAAGACTGCAATTCAGTAGTGAGTTAAGTGTTTCCTGTAAGTCTATAAAAATATCATGAGATCAAAGAAATTAGATGAGTTTATTATTAATAAAATGGTGTTTTTTCAGCCAAAAGGAGAAAGATTTAGCACAACCCAAAAGTTACATTCTCCTGAATTAAAAAGGTATATCATGAGCTAATTTACTGAATATAATTTCTTCTGGACTCTTCCTGGAATAATCATCAGTCTTAAACATCATCATATTTGTAGTCAATAGGGAGCTATTTTTCTAGATGAGTTTTACACATCTTTCAGCCAAATCATAGATCCAAATATAAAATCCTCCACTCAAGGATACCATCTGTATTTGTGACACTCCTTGAACCCATAAGTAAGTGACTGAATTAAGATAATCCAATAAATGATTCTTTTATCAGTGGCAGTTTTAATAAATATTAAATGAAATTATCTGTAATAGTATTTTTAATTTAACAGGTAATCTAAGTGTAATTTAACACAAATGCACGGCCTGTTTCTCCCTAATGTGGGAATAAACAGTAATAAAATATTTTTATTTTTGTGTTAAAAAGGTAAGGAGAAGGGAAAAGCATTTATCCCTTTATGCACTTTATATAGAGAGTTACAAACCAGTACACTGGGCTTGATTTTAGCTGCACCGAATTCATTCTCAGTACAGCTGATGAGGGATGGGGAGAAGGGGAAGCATACATAGCTTTAAACCATGTTTTTGCCTCTCTTGATGATGTCAGGCTAGCAAGGGCCAAAGCAGCCCACACCTTAAGTGAGGCAATTTAATAGCTGCTCCAGCTTCTGCCAGATTGTAATGGTTCCTCAGCGACTGAGGAGGACAACACATTCTGGCCCCAACTCCCACCTGGTCCCATCGCACCCCATCCCCCAGTTCCACCTCTGGCCTGCTCTGAAACACCCCTACTATCAAGGACAGAGAAGGTGGCATAGAGCCACCTATGCCAGATTTACAACACATGACAGTGGAATCCCCAAGGGAATCCCCAATTGCCCCTTTAAGGCAGCTTCAAGTTCCCTTTGCACATCTGGAGAGATACATAATACAGGGACATAATTACATTACACTGATTATACTAATAAAACTCCAGAAAGAAAAGCCAAATCTTTTAAAACAAAGATCATCTTGTCTTACAGACAGTAGGATATCCCTCTCCAATTTTATCAGTGCACTAATCCAATCACCCCACTCAGTAATGTTCTGTAATTCATGGGAAATGGTGGCCTCAAAAATATAGGAGCCCACCACCTTCCCTGAAGGCAGCTTGGCTTCCCTCCTTGTGGGAAGAATGGAATGAAATGACCTTTTTGAAAGTGAGCATCCTTCCTAAGAAATCTAGAGGGGTGTGTGTAAGGGAATGTGAGAGACAGGGGTTAAGAGAAGACTGTCTGAATGTGGCGGTCAG
This sequence comes from Chelydra serpentina, assembly GCA_037349315.1. Taxonomy (NCBI): domain Eukaryota; kingdom Metazoa; phylum Chordata; order Testudines; family Chelydridae; genus Chelydra; species Chelydra serpentina. Next base: position 41,489,706 of record JBAIAC010000042.1, read on the forward strand.
AAGCTGGAGGATACTGGCCATTTCACTTTGGGTGCTTTGCACTTGTCCAGAGTGAGATAAAGCAGCCAGAACATACTGGTGAATCTCACCCTAAAAGTTAAAATAAAGGGAAAAAAGTAAGGTGGATACTAATATAGTCAAATCATTAGACATACACATAACATGCTCTCTGGGTTTCTTGTTTATATACAATTTGTTTTTTAAAAATTTAAGGAAATTCCCAAATAGAATTATGTTAATTAGAGTTAAGGTTGAGGACATATCAGTAATTTAAGGGTAAAAACATTACAGGGATGTTGTAACTAATTTAAAAACAAGCATTACAAATCCAAGAAATTCCAAAGATAACATTAAATTTAAAAGATATCCAAAGATGCTAAGGTACAGAAATACAGAATTAAAGCACCTTAACTTTGCCCTCTAAAAAAGAAAAAAATTTGATGCATCTTTTAAAAAATCAGTTTTTAATCTACTCTGGGACAACACACACTATTTTGCACTAAACACAACTGTATGATTATTGTATGTGCAGATTACCCCCAGATTATCCACCTTCACTCCCATCACACTGGTTGGCATACTGGCACAAGACTCCACTGACTCTCCACCTAGCTATCCAAGAAAAGCAAAAACACAGCAGCTCCACTGTCCCCAATATGCCCTAAGTGTAATCTGGGTAAACCACACGGGGGAGCATACAGGGTCCTCATGCCCTCCTACTTCACTGTGCTGCTTCATACAGCAAGTTACAATCTTGCCATAAAGCAAGACTTTCAACAGCAGGGTCAGATAAACGAGGAAGCAGAGGACATGCGGTGCATTCCTTTAGGTATTAAAAATGTTTTTTACCCTGCACCATTAGTTGTGACTGAAGTTGCTGTATCAGCATAAAATGACAATCCATCAACAAAATCCTTACAAACCCAAATCTATCAAGCATAAAAAAGGAAATCCCAGCCTATTCTATCAAACATCTTCTCAGCATCAAAGGTTATTGTCATTGCCTGGTTGTTGACATTTTTATTAGTCTTTAACACATCAACAAAAATTCTAATGTTATTATTGGAAAGTTTCACTTTTATCAATCCCGTCTAGTTTATGTGAAGTATCCCAGGAAAAAACAGGCGCTATCTATCCTCATAGCCAATAGTTTTGCAAGAATATTGCAATCTGTGTTTATAAATGAGACTGGACTGTAGTTAGAGCAACTAACCCCATCATTTTCTTCACCTTCAAGATAAAGAGATAACTGCATTTCTTAATGTTTCAGGAAACTTCCTTTCCACAAACTGCATTCTGCACAGCAGCCCAGATTAGGAAAAAACCCATTGTCTGGCAGCCCAGGAAAACCAAACAAAAAAACCAGGTAGAGAGGTAAAATTTAAAATCACTTACTGCCTGCTATACAAAAAGTGTTTATCTGAGTTCAAACTCCTAGGTGCATTGACTAACAAATCTGACCTGAGGTTGAAAATAAAAATTGCTCAGTCTCTTCTGTTTCTTTTTAAATGCCACCAAATGGCAGTAGAAAATTCATGGAAATGAAGTCCATTAATGGCTATTAACCAGGATGGGTAAGGAATGGTGTCCTTAGCCTCTGTTTGTCAGAGGGGGGTGATGGATGGCAGGAGAGAGAGATCACTTGATCATTACCTGTTAGGTCCATTCTCTCTGGGCACCTGGCATTGGCCACTGTCGGTGGACAGGATACTGGGCTGGATTGACCTTTGGTCTGACCCAGTACGGCCTCTCTTATGTTCTTAAAAGAGTGGTTTGCTAATCCTGCCACTACACTGCTAATTTTCTCCTTTGGCTTTACTCAGCCAGTAGTGCCCCATACTGCCTTTGGGAAGTAGGTACATGTCCAAGTATATATGGCTACAAAATACAAACGGATAATCACACATTTTCTTATCTGACAACCAAATCTGAGATGCAGGTTGCCACTGTACAGAAATCCTTTATTTAACTTTGCTGTCTCAAACCATCATTTGAGAGATCACAACAGAATGGAAATTGTTCATACCAAACTGGATGCAAGACACAACTTAGTGCCATCTTGTGTTATTACAGACCAGTCCTGAACAGTGCAGGCAATACAGTGCAGTACCCCAGTGGGTGGATCAGGAGAGTGACATTTTGCTATAGTAGTGACCAAAGAGAATCTGTTCTACCATACTGCAGTTTGGATGACAGATGATTTCTTCTCCATCAGCCTATCCTTTGTGCACAACCCAGTTACTTCAGCTGCACGCTATAGCAAAGAATTTGAGTCAGATCAGCTCCTTTCACAGAAATACTGACTGCAATGAAAAAGAGCACCAAAAGAATCAGGTCCTTATTGTGTCATAATGCCTTTTCAAGAAGAAAATGCCCCAAACTGATGGTTTGTAAGATAAAAGGGCAATATGATTCCCACCCGTTTATGCACTTTCATAAATGCAAACCTCACTCTGTGGTAATGTTTTGCCATGACACACCTCATGTTGGTGTGCAGCTGATAGCTACTCCCATATCTGGGATTAAACTAATATGGGTGATCTTCAAAAATAGCCCCTGAAGTGTTGCCAGTGAAAGCTGTTTGATGGCTAACTACAAAATTTGCAAGTGCAAATTGTTATTTCTACTTATTTATATTTCACTAGGTGACTCAACATGTTAGGCGCTGTCCAGACATATATGAACACATAGCCTTTGTCCTGAACAATTTACAATCTGAGATGGAGGTTCTGCACATGCAAAATCTGTGGGGACAATTTTAGAAATTGGGTCAAGGCCACTTTAAAAGATTGGGGCTACAGTGTTAATACATGGTGCCTCAACACCAGGCTGTAATCACACAATAGGCTCCTTGTTAATGAACTTACCTGAAAGTATAATTGTCTTCCTATCAGGGAATAGCATTCATTATCTGAAGCACACTGAAGTGTTTCATGAGAGAGTAAAGTTAAAGCACTGGCCCACAATTCTGTCAAATATATTGGTTAAGAGTGTGTAAAGAAAGACTGCCTAAGATAGTGTCCCACGAGAGGCATCAAAATGCTGTGGAGGCTTGAACAGATGTTCATAACAGCAATCTAGTGACTCATGGAGGTTTTGAACATTATACTATTAAAATGCTTCCTAACACTGACCTACATAGCCCAGTAATACAATATCACTGAATCTTTTGCATTGTAAGATTATGTTGTAGGGGATGTAGTGTTGTGCCATATGCCATGCACATCAGTTACAGTGAGTTATGCTATACATATGCTTCCTGACTATGGCACATTACCCGGACATTCATGAGAGTATTATTTTATTGTATGTCACAGTCTTAGTGTCATATTGCAGCCAAAGTAGTATTTGTATGACATGCCTCTCATTTCAATGGCATGTATTTCGCTGAGAACAGGACTGGGCACCAGAAAATACTGAGTTCCAGTCGTAGCTCTCACACCAATTTCTTCTTTGGCCTTGGCCAAATCAAACTGCTTGCCTCAGTTTTCCCATCTATGAAATGGCAGATAATAATCATAATTATTTAATTCACAAAAGTGTTGAGAGGATTAATTAACATTTTGAAGTCACTTTGACAGTGAAAAGCACATTGTAAATAATGTACTCAGGTTTTTTTCGTACTTTACACACACACACCCTTTACTAACCTGTGGAGGTAAGGTGGTTACATCTTTAACTGTTCATGAAAGACATGCAGCTACCATTTAAACAGTTCAGAGCAAAAATCTTTACCAAAATTCGATTTGACAGGTGACAACTTATACACTTCATATCTCAGCAGACCAAATATAAAGTTCCATTCAGAAATATTTATGACATACTACAGATTAGAAAATTAAAAGATGGTTTTACTCAAAAAAGTGACTCTGTAAAAATGTCATTGTGGGGTCGTATATTTTTGCCTTCCAATTGTTTCCATAATAAACATGCTCATTATACAAGCACAAAATCTCTACCACCCTCCCCAGTCCTGAAAACCTAGGCTCTGAGAGTCAAGCTGGGTTCCTTCCTTCTTAAGCATTATCACCAGTAATTAATGTTCTGCAAGCCAAATTAAAGCTTCAGTTACACCTGTGCAACACCTTTGTTTTCTGGTTATGCCTCCAGTGACACCTATGCTGTCTTATTGCCTTCAATGGGTTTGCTCAGGTACAACCGATTGTAACATAGTAAACAGTTCTGTTGATAAACTTCACCTCACTATGTGGGCTCTGAGGTGTTCACACAAGTAGAAATTTATTTTTTTTACTTAAGTCATCAGATATGGCTCTGAACACATGAATGAAGCAGATCTGTAGCATATGAAGGTGCCATTTTAATAGAGATTTTTAAGAATATATCTACTTTTTAAGAGATGGAAAGATGGACAAAAATATAAAGGATTCTTAATAAAAAAATATTTAAAATAAAGAAACCTAATGGCTTTTTAAAGATAAACATGTTGCTGTTTTAAACTAAAAAAATATCATGTGGGACATAGCTCCTGGTCTTAATCCGCATGGAGCAAAGCCAGTTGTGCTGAAAGTTATTCATAAGAATGGGCTACTCCAATAAGAATTCAGTCCTGCAAGGTGCTGAGTGACCACAACTTCACCAAATGAATGGGAGCTGAGACAACTCTGCATATTGTAGGAGGCACTCAGCACTGTATGTCTCACAACACATTTCATTATCAGGCCTTAAATGAACACCCAACTTGTTTCCCTTTCTTTTCTTTAGAGTGAAGTTTAAAAACCCCCCCAAAAAACAGTTTATTGAGGGTGTAGTTTGACACTGATCAATGAGGATAATTTCAGGGATTGTTCTAGTGAAGAGTAGAAGAGAAATGTGTCATATACTCAACAGCAATATTAAAAAGGGTATACACAGGATAGATATATACTATAAAACAAACTATGAGTATCTTCAGTTGCATAAGTCTAGTTTAAAATAAACTGATCCTAAGTGACAGCAAGTGCTTCATGTTTTACTATTCTCTTTAACACAAGAATTCTTTCTAAACCAGAAAGATGTTCTATAAAAATGAAATGTGACCCAGTGGCAACTGTTTCAATAAATCTTCCAAAATTAAAGTAATATGACAAAGTTGACCTACCTAGTCACAGTGAAAATACATAAGCTACTAAAAGTAAAAGAGTTAAATATTGCATAGACCAAATTTTCAGACTGGACTTTTCTTATCCACCTGTCAAATGTAATAGGTTTTGTAAAATTACAAAAGAATTAAATACTATTAAAACAAGGAGCAATATTTGATATCTAATACTGATTTTCTCTGTTCACTCATGAACTGCATCTCTTCTTTTTTCAACAGACTAGTGTTATATTTCACTTGGTTCAAACAAATCTGACTCTTATTTTTGCTACCCCAAAACCATATTTAAAACAGACAAAAAGGTAAATAAGGAAAGCATTGTTATTAACCAATACAACCAGCTTATCTAAAACCAAACTACAAAATTAATTATAGCACATCCTCTCTAAAGCCTCTTCTGCTAGAGGGAACTTAAATTTTATTGAAGATGAATTACACAAGTCCAAAATATTAAAATGGTGTATCCTTTAGAATGAGAATAGAAAAAGGGATTGGATTCATGAGCACCCATGGAAAAAAATGCTTAGCACCCACCAGCCACAGCTGTTTGGCAGCACCCCAATCAGCTGACTGGAGGCTGGGGGAGGGCAGAGAGCAGCAAGAGGGCGGGGGCCTCAAGGAGGAGGCGGAGTAGGGGTGGGAAGAGGTGGAGCGAGGGCAGGGCCATGGGTGAGGGGACAGAGAAAAGGTGGGGCTCTGGGGGAGGGGATGAGGCCTCAGGGAAGAGCGGGGGTGGAGAACTCCCAGGGAAAAGAAAAACTCAGCGCCTATGATTGGATTATATTGGTAGTGAGGGTTAATTATACTGACTAAAGTTGGCCGGATGCTATGAAAGCTTCCTCATACAGCTCGGTCAATGCTGCTATTCCTGTTCTGGCCCCCTCTCAAGTTGATTATACACATATACATCAAATCAAATTCAAAGGCCAGAACACTACAGTTAGTAGACCAGACATACGTTTCATAAATCGAATCACAGAAATGTATTCTACATTTGTTGGGCCTGACTCCACTTCACTGACTTCACTTAAACTGATGTAAACCAGAAAAAGCTGCACGGAAGTGAATGAGAGCACTCAGGTCTATTGTCTATACTTACACGGTGAACAGCATAACAATTTAAAGGTATCTTATGGGCCACAGCATCAGCTGATGTAAATTGTCATAGCTCCATTGAGTGTAATTGAACAATTCATACAAGTTGAGGATCTGACCCTCAGTTTCCAAATTGTTTTGCTTCTAACTTGTGTAATAATTAATATTCTTGCCAGTTGTTCATGCTGTGGTAAATAGTAATTACAGTAGCTTGGCCATCATTATCATAACAGCCACACATGAAAGTAGCTCAAATGGTGCACTTGGATGAACAAGGCTAGTTGTTTTTATAATCATTCAGTTCCTCAGTGGTCCAGGACTTGTGCTCGTCCAGAAAAGCTGGACGAGCACAAGTCCATGGGGCCGGATGCACTGCATCCGAGGGTGCTAAAGGAGTTGGCCGATGAGATTGCAGAGCCATTGGCCATTATCTTTGAAAAATCATGGCAATCAGGGGAGGTCCCGGATGACTGGAAAAAAGCTAATGTAGTGCCCATCTTTAAAAAAGGGAAGAAGGAAGATCCGGGGAACTACAGGCCAGTCAGTCTCACCTCAGTCCCTGGAAAAATCATGGAACAGGTCCTCAAGGAATCAATTCTGAACCACTTAAAGGAGGGGAAAATGATCAGGAACAGTCAGCATGGATTCACCGAGGGCAAGTCATGCCTGACTAACCTAATTGCCTTCTATGATGAGATAACCGGCTCTGTGGATGAGGGGAAAGCAGTGGAAGTGCTATTTCTTGACTTTAGCAAAGCTTTTGATACAGTCTCCCACAGTATTCTTGCCAGCAAGTTAAAGAAGTATGGGCTGGATGAATGGACGGTAAGGTGGATAGAAAACTGGCTAGATGGTCGGGCTCAACGGGTAGTGATCAATGGTTCCATGTCTAGTTGGCAACCGGTATCAAGTGGAGTGCCCCAAGGGTCGGTGCTGGGGCCGGTTTCGTTCAATATCTTCATTAAAGATCTGGAGGATGGTGTGGACTGCACCCTTAGCAAGTTTGCAGATGACACTAAACTGGGAGGAGTGGTTGATACGCTGGAGGGTAGGGATAGGATACAGAGGGACCTAGACAAATTAGAGGATTGGGCCAAAAGAAATATGAGGAGGTTCAACAAGGACAAGTGCAGAGTCCTGCACTTGGGACGGAAGAATCCCATGCACTGCTACAGACTAGGGACCGAATGGCTGGGCAGCAGTTCTGCAGAAAAGGACCTAGGGGTTACGGTGGACGAAAAGCTGAATATGAGTCAACAGTGTGCCCTTGTTGCCAAGAAGGCTAATGGCATTTTGGGTTGTATAAGTAGGGGCATTTCCAGCAGATCGAGGGATGTGATTATTCCCCTCTATTCGGCACTGGTGAGGCCTCATTTGGAGTACTGTGTCCAGTTTTGGGCCCCACACTACAAGAAGGATGTGGATAAATTGGAAAGAGTCCAGCGGAGGGCAACAAAAATGATTAGGGGACTGGAGCACATGACTTATGAGGAGAGGCTGAGGGAACTGGGATTGTTTAGCCTGCAGAAGAGAAGAATGAGGGGGGATTTGATAGCTGCTTTCAACTACCTGAAAGGGGGTTCCAAAGAGGATGGATCTAGACTGTTCTCAGTGGTAGAAGATGACAGAACAAGGAGTAATGGTCTCAAGTTGCAGAGGGGGAGGTTTAGGTTGGATATTAGGAAAACCTTTTTCACTAGTAGGGTGGTGAAGCACTGGAATGGGTTACCTAGGGAGGTGGTGGAATCTCCTTCCTTAGAGGTTTTTAAGGTCAGGCTTGACAAAGCCCTGGCTGGGATGATTTAGTTGGGTTTGGTCCTGCTTTGAGCAGGGGGTTGGACTAGATGGCCTCCTGAGGTCCCTTCCAACCCTGAGATTCTATGATTCTATGATTCTATGGTCCATTTGTCTGATAAAAGAAATTATTGCAGATGAGCGTCCTTGAATATAAGCTTATTTGACCTCAGAACTCTAGTTTAATTAATGTTAGTTGGAAGCCTAGACCAGGATATGTTGTTCCTTCCCATCACATCAGTCCCTCTTTTTTATATATGGATTACAATCAGGGCTTTGGAGCTGTGCTCCGGCTCTGCTCCAGCTCCAGGCAAAAACCTCCAGCTCCACTGCTCTGGAGCTGATCCGCACTCCAGCTCCGAGCTCCGCTCCAAAGCCCTGATTACAATAGTCTGATATTCAGTGGTGTCAAGAACCTACCATTTCTATTAAAGTCAATAGGAGATATGGGTGCTTTATACCTTTGAAAAAAATCAGGCTATAGCTGGTCTCATTTAGAAAGAGGAAGATGATTAGATTGGATGGAACACTTAAAATACATACATATCAGGCTTTAAATAATTACTCAATAGTGTTGATTTGACAAACTAAGGGAAATAATCTATTCAACCTACACTAGAGGTTCTCAAACTTCATTGCACCATGACCCACTTCTAACAATGAAAATTTGCTTTGTGGTGAGTTTTGTGAGAATAAGTCCTGAGCTGTATCTAGCTCTATGAGGAAAAAAAAGGCAATGCCACCTCCAGTAATATCAGACTAACATGTCTAATTTCTCATGCATTGCTATGAAAATTTTCCCTGTACAAATTATGAATTTCAACATCATTATATTCAACATAATTCAACATTATGTTCTCTATCTTGGAAGAACAAGTTTTAATCATGTTATCTATTGCTGTTTAAATTATGTAAAATAGTATGTGGCAACAGGCTGCATATACACAGAATGAGTGCCTTACACATTGTATATCAGATGCCTTATACATTTTTGCAATAAATAATTAATTCCAAAAATAGAATCAGCAAAAACTACCAATAATTCCTTTTTAATGTATCCTATTCATTTGTGTATTTTAGGACCACAAAGCAGCAGAAGGAAACCAACCCAAAACATTTTTGCTAGCCTTTTCCTTACTTTATCAGATTTAGGGTTGTAAAATGATCCCAAAAAATCGCAATTAATTGCAAGATTTAAAAAAATGGTGATTAAAATTGTGATTCATCATGTTGTTAGACAATAATCAAATACCAATTTTAATTCAGCATGGAAGCATGTCCTCTGGAATGGTGGTAGAAGCATGAAGAGTCATACACATTTTTAGCATATCTGGCATGTAAATACCTTGTAACACCAGCTACAACAGTGTCATGTGAACACATGTTCCTACTTCAGGTGACACTGTAAATAAGAAGAGGGCAGCATTATCTCCCGTAAATGTAAAACTTGTTTGTCTTAGCGATCGGCTGAACAAGAAATAGGACTGAGTGGACTGTTAGGTTCTAAAGTTTTACACTGTTTTGTTTTTGAGTGCAGGTATGTAAAAAAAAATAATTCAACATTTGTAAGTTGCACGTTCATGCACAACAATACTTGTATGAAGTGAACAGAAAGATACGATTTCTTTTGTTAATCTTTTTTACTGTGCAAATATTTGTAATAAAAATAATGTAAAGTGAGCAGTGTACACTTTGTATTCTGTGTTGTAACTGAAATCAATATAATTGAAAATGTAGAAAAACATCCAAAATATGTATAATACATTTAAATTGGTATGCAATTATTATTTAACAGGGCGATTAAAACTGCAATTAATTGTGACTATTTTCTATCTCACGATTAATTGTGATTTTTTAAAATCTAGTTAATTTATTTAATTGCTTGAGCTAACTGTGATTAATTGACAGCCCTAATCAAATTCTGTTTTGGACACACTGAACTATCTAACTGCTCAGTAATGGAAAAAAATACAGTGATTCAATGCCCAATTACATTTCCTCATTCTTGACATGGTTGACACTGTACTAAGTGCAACTGACAGGGCAACTTTTACCATTCTAGTACCTGTATTCTTTTATTTTTAACTGTCTCATTCCTCAAATGAGACAGTAATGATGAAATTCATCTGAGCTATTTCCTTTTCCTCAAACCTTTCAACCAAATGCTCAGAGAAAACACACTTATTCAACACTGTCAAAGAGTTATAAAGGTCAGCTCTGAAATCAGAAGCCCGTAGTTCTAAAAACGAAGTATTGCAGAAAATTTAGCCAATGTGCTTTTCATTTATCTTATGCTGAATCAATATTGAATAAAAATTTCCGTCTCCCTCCCCGCATAGTTCTCCCAATTTCTTGTTGGTGGCTTCTGCCTATATTGGTCTTCCTGCCACACACACTTACGCTTTGCATGCAGAACAGGTCAAGAAATGCCAACAATCCCATTTTGTGGTAAACCAACAGCAACACACATAATTAATTTGTGGTGTAGCTCTGTACACCCAGCAAGCAATGATATATTACCATTCCATTATATTAATAATGTAAGAACCTCTATGTGTGCAGAACCGTTATAAGTAAAGCACTGCTAAATGATGTGGTATGTAGTGCATACAAGAAATCATAGGGATTATGTCTCATTTCATTCAATATGTACAAAGGTGGCAAAATTTAGAACCCTATAGTTAAACTTATTCCAGCTTTATTTAAAATAAAAAGGAAGGGGAAATCAAAAGTGCCTCAATCATCCTAATCAATGTGTATAGTATATCTCAAGGTTCATTATTTTCATTCATTCACTCTTCCACAGTTTTCTTGGGTTTATAAGTAAAAATTCTATTTAAACTAAAAGTCCATACAGAAAATATTATCCCATAAATTCTGATGTATAATTGTAAAAGTAAACCACTAGCCCTGGAGAGTTTCTGTCTCCATTACACAGTTTCCCAGTTCCTCAGTGGGATATCAGATAAGCCTTAGAATGATGAGCCACTAGCTTGTCACTGACCAATAAAAATAAAGTTTATTATTCTCACCCTACCTATCTCAAAAACTTCCATAGCAGCCTTTTACAGTCAGGGAAGCAGCTACTCTAGTGACAGCATTGAGTATGCTTTCCCTATGGAGACATACGGTCTCCTCCAAACAGAGAACAGTTTATTTGAAGAACCCAGAAGGCTTACGGATCTTTCATGGGCAAAAGACACCGAGTCTTCTTTTGCCTGGATAGGGATGCTAATGCATATTTCATAATCTCCAAATTAAAATGTTTTCATAGCATTATGGATATGAGACAAATGAAGAAAACTCAGCGTTAAGGCTGTCTACATCTTGGACTCCTGATGTTCTTGCCTTGTTCACAAAGACATAAGCTAAGAATAAAGTACAATCCTCACATTTAAAATGTCCTGGATCCTGCTGATTTGTGCTAGACTTAACATAACAGTTAGAATTATTGTAATAGATCCCCCTTTACCCACTGAGAGTTTAAAAATAAAAATAAAAACTTATTTTTATAATACGCTAACACAATCACTGAAAGTCTATTTCAAAAACGTATTTGTTTAAAAAACATTTTTAAAAGGTTGCAAAACATGCAAACATCATCCTTTTCCTAATATTCTAGAAATGTAGTATTCAGGAAGCCTTGATCTATGTACATTTATTGGAGCATAAAAATGAATTTGTTTTGCTAATGGGTTTAGAATGCAAGACTTAATGTGCATTCAAAAATCATGAATTTCTATTGAGTTAATATCAAAAGCCAATAAAAATGTCATTTAAACCTTGCATTTCCAGGAGCATTTTGAAATGGAAACTGAAAATTCTTTATAAATGATGTTTACATATAGCTTCTATTTAGAACACCAGGACGTAAAGCTTCATAGCCAACCATTGCCAAGAGAATTTCCAATATATGGAGCTGTCTGTGGTGCTGAAAGAGAACAAATCAAGCTGTTACCAGGATCTAAGCATTGCCAAGAGAATTTCCACTATATGGAGCTGTCTGCGGTGCTGAAGGAGAACAAACCAACCTATGGCACGAAGTACTCCTGCCATTCTGCATTCTCACTATGGAGTACATGGTCTAACAAAATAATAATCTAACATGTATCAGCTCAACAAGGCTGTAATAGAAAATTTCCTCCATAAAATAACCTTGTGAAGGAACCTCATAATTCTATTAAAACCCGCTTACCAAACATCCTTAAAATAGGATCCTTGTGAGGGCTGGACAGGCAAGCTGCAGAGTTTAGCTTTATTGCCAATTTGACCGTTTTCCTATCAGAATACATCAGAAGAGACATTAAAATTGGCAGCACACAGTCACCTCCAATATAGTGAAGGACTGAACCACACATTGTTCAGACTTCCCATCGGCAATAGCTCAAGGGAGTATGTCACTGAAAATGAAGAAGAAATTTTGATTCCAGCTAGTAGGCATTTTAGGCCATCAGGTGCCATCAAGAGTAACTTCTGAGAGCAGAAACAATCTGTAAACTTTCATCATTTGTCACAAAATACTCTGCATTATGTTTTGTAGAATACCTCTTATTTCCAAGTAATGTTGCTTCCCTCTAATTGTAAAACATATCACACCAGAAACAGAGAATATGGATATTCTTCCAATCCCCAGAATATTGTTTGCTATCTCAGTGAGTTCCTGTTAATTTGCACTGTACTGACTAGCACAGTCTCAACACTTCTCAGATGAGGATTAGAATGCAATCAATGCCCAAACACAGATTAGGTTAACAACAAATAGTGTGTCAAAACAACTCTCCAGAAAAAAAACAACCAAACAATAAAACCTTCATTGTCAAGTATGCCACATCTCTATGAACATAATCCTGTAATCCTCACTCAGGATAAACTCTCATTGAAGGTAACAGAAGTTAAAAATTTGGCACTATAGATGTCCCTTCAGAAAACAGATGGCTAAAAACTTGATCTTCTTTAAATCTACTGTTAGTAGGATAATGCAATATTTTTCATGGAACAATAATTTGAAGAATACATTTCACAATTTTTGTTACAAGGCAAAATATTTAAATTGTGTCCACTGTATTCAGACACGAAATGTAACGTTCACTTATATACCCAGTTATTATTTGCTACTTATATGGCTATTTATGTTGCTTTTTTGTGTTTTTTACAGAAAGGTGAATATAAAGTTTTAAGTAGGTTGTTTCTAAATCAGGAGGCTATTTAATGTTGTCAGTTTAAAGGTGTTATAATGCCCTTTCCCATGTTTCTGAAAAGAGATCTCCTTCTTCATTGTCCAGGTAAAATAAACTGAGCCCTGAAGAGCTGCAGTTTATCCAGAACCCTACAATAACTATTGGCAGTCTATAGTACCTTCCTGATGAAAAGAAACTGTATCACTATTTTGCAACTAAGTATGTTTTTAGTTTTAATGCTGTCTGGCAGTGTTAAACTATATTAACTTTGATTAAGCTGATAGATGGTGTTATTCATTCTATATCATGTCATTTACTGGGAAGCTCTCTAAGAGGGGCATTAAATCCAGAACTCACAGAAATGCAACCAAAGTTGCATTTTTGTTTATTACTGACCAGAAAAACAAATGAGTCACTGTAAGGTAGGGTTGCCAACATTGTATTTCAAAAATAAGGGACTGTTTTCTTAGCACCTTGCCCTCCCCCTGACATTATTAATTATAATAAGCAGTATTCAGCTACAATCGCTAGGGGTATTTCTTGCTGCTTTTTGCAGCACTCAGCAACTCCCGATCTTGTTGTACAGAGATTAAAAAAATAAGGGACATCCCTTGTAATAAGGGACTGCTGGCAACCTTACTGTAAGGTCTTTGATTTCATATATATTAGCTGAAGAACTGAAGTCCTGGATTATTTTATCTTTTGTTAACAACCGGAGAAGACACATACAGAAAGACGCTCAAGTTACCAGCTGTAGCAATTATTATTTGCAAAAACTTAGCGGACAAATGTAAATCTATGGTCTTTCTAAACAATTAGTACTAATCAAAATCCTAAAACAAAATCAGTGGTATATTTTTTGGATCTGTTGTAGATAAGAGTTCCCTTATCAATACAATTGTAGGCACATTTCTCTACAAAACATTAACTTCTCCAAACTTCAGAAATCTTTGGGCTTATTTATTTTGGTTAGGGTTGTGAGTTGTTTTTTTGAGGGGGAGGGGAATAATCTAAACTATGTCATGGCAATTGTTTAATGAACAAAAGTTTGAGTACTTTTAAAATTTTAATTTTACTGTAGTTTGGAAAATTAACTCAATTTTTTTCAAATTGATGTATACATAGATAAAATTAATTATCTTAAAATGTCTTTAAGTTTTCTATTTAAGTTTCTTAACAGAATTGCATACAGTAACTGAAATATCTAGGAAGGTTGTTTTTAAGTACATTTTTACATAACACACTTCTACAATTTTCATTATGAGAAACACGGGGGGGGGGGGGAGGGAACCTCTGCATTACAGAAATATCAACATATTTTTTTCTATTTTTCTTAAGTCCTCCAATGGTTTATATTAACACTTCCACAGCAACTATTCAAGAAAAATTAAATTAACAGGCTTCCTAGCTCTATGATCTTAGTGCAAAGAAACTAGAGCCCGATTCAGAAATGGGAGTTTTGCACATATAAGGACTGCAGGATCAGGGTCCTATTTTGCAAATGATCTCAGATAAAACAGTATTCTTTTACTCTAACATTAGCAGGTAGAAGCTTGTACTTACTCTATATAACAACTATATTATAGAGTGACACAGTGGATGAGGTAATATCGTTTATTGGACCAACTTTGTTGTAGCTAAAAGCTTGTCTCTTGCACCAACAGAAGTTGATCCACTGACTTTGTCTCTCTAATATCTGGGACCAACACAGCTGCAACAACTATATTATAATTCCTTTATAAGTGTTCCATTTTTCTCTCTGTTAATTGATACAACACAAAAAAAGTTTCTTTGTCCTTGAAAATATTCATTACTGCCTTAAGCCACAAGTTCTCTATAGTAGGAAATAACAATAGAATTATATGCATTTAGGAATAAAACACCAAGGAAAAATTAATGTGGAGATTATCCTTATTTGATTATAAATCCAATCCTTCACTCCTTAGCTGAGCAAAATCCCAATTGAAAATTTGGTTTATTTATGGAAGGAAGTCTACAAGTCCTGAAAAAGGTACATTTTTAAATACTAATGAAGGCAACACTTAGTTGACCATTACATTTTTTTCCTCACATTTCTTTACTAGATGCCTATAATTTCTGTGGTATTAAAAAAATCTGTTTACAGTTTAAACATTCTACGGCCTGTTTTATTTATCTTTTTTCTTTCCAACTCTTGTCTTATCTTCAGTGTTTAGGGCAGTATGGTGAAGACTTCATATCTAGAGGTGACTGAAGTCTCCCTACAATTAATCATGTGATCTAATGAGGATGTATGGATCAGCATAATATAGCTCTAAATTCTGGGCTAAAAAGTTCCCCTTATAGCATAAAACAGCAAGTGTATACAGAATACTCTATTCAGCCATCCAGAATAAGTGATTATGCAGCATATTACAGACATTTTTATAACTTCTAATAAGAATATCAATTTATTATATTTAATCTCTTTAAGATCCCTTTGAAACAGATTCAGTAAACTTCAGCAGAAACAAAGTGAACTTTTTCTGAAATATTGGAAAAAAGTAATTACTCACCAAAGAATGTCTTTTGAAAACTGAGTCTTTTCATTACCAACAGTTTCAATGTTTGGTAGTTTATAAAGTGAAACATTACCTGAATTTCCCTTGCGTGGTATACAATAATAAGACCAAGCAGAATAATCGTGGAGAGGCTAATAAGGCATTTTAGAGCTAATGAATACAGCGACTCCTGCAACAGAAAAATATTTGAGTGTCCATGAAAAGATATACACCTTTATAAAGACTTTTTGTCCTTCACCCTTCTGAACTGTGATGGGGGGGAGGGGATCTATCTTGCATAACAGAGACCAGGATTACTGACTTGATTTCTCTCTTTTAAAGATTGAAGACTAGGTGCCCTAAATCAAAAAGGCTACTTGTCATTGCTTCAGCAGCAGGTCCAGTACAGGTGGGACAGCCAGCACTGGGAAACCAATTTACTCTAGGGACTGCCAATTCGATGGAGAGCTCTAGCCCGAGAGGGAAAAAAAGTTTCTCTCAAGTTTATGGCATTATGCAAATCCAAAGAAATTGACCCTGGTTGGCAGAATGACGAGTTGAGCGTGGCGATTTAAACTGCTGACTTAGAAAATACAGTTTTCTTTTCAAGTTGTTCTTAAATCCTTTCTCTCCCTCCTCCTGCTCTGTCCTTCTCCTCCTTTCCCTCCCAAGTTTGTAGCGCATGTTGCAAAGGAGCAGCGCCTAACGGACACTGGCAGGCGTGACTGGCCGCCTGGTGCAAGTGAATGTAGAAAGTGTCTGCAGGGCGTGCACTGGGTGGGAGCCGCTCTCCGCAAGGGAAAGGCGGACAGACGGACACATCAAACAGCTGGCTGGGACCTTGGAGAGAGCGCGGAAGGCAGGAGGAGGGGTGGGTGGGTAGGAAGCTGGTGCCGGGGAGAAAGCAAGCCCAGCGCCAGCAGCAGGGGGAGTGAGAAAGGGTGGCTGGCAGCTATCGCGCTTTGGAAGGGAGGCGAGCAGGGAGGGGCGGGTACCTTGGTGTAGGCGCCCCAGGACAGCTCGGTCTCGATGACCATCACCACGATGCCGAACATGCCGAAGATGAGCGCGTAGTCGCTGAGCCGCTTGCGCTTCTCGAAGAGCGCTCGGCGGTGCCCCAGCTTGTAGCCGATGTTCTGGTTCTTCTTCTTGCTGGACTTGCTGCCGCCGTTGTTCTGGCTGCTGCCCCCCACGCTGCCCCCGGGGCCGGGGCCATGCAGCGCCAGGTTGTTGGAGTTGTTGTGCTCCGGCTTGGACACCACGATCTCCGGGGCGGAGGAGGCGGCGGCGGCGGCGGCGGCGCCGGGGCTGGAGAGCGGCGGGTGCAGCGGCTGGGACTCGGAGTCCAGTTCCTGCAGGTTCCTGCGGGACGAGCTCAGGTGGCTGAGCGGCCGCATGACGCCGCCGTTGTACCTGCAGCTGCTCATGGCTATTTCGGTGAAGGGGTTGCTCTCCCGGCGCTGGTGGGGCTGGTGGTGGTGGTGGGTGCTGCCGCTGCTGACACTGCTGCTGGGGCTGGCTGCCTGCTGCTGCAGGCTATGGCACTGGTGGTACTGGGGGTGGTGGTGGTGGTACTGGTGGTGGTGGGGCTGCCTGGACGAACCGGCATGGCTGGAGGGGGTGAGCTCGCTCACGTTCAGCTGGCTGCCCTGCCTGGAGGAGGCGGCGGAGGAGGAGAGCGGCGAGGAGTGGGTCCTGAATGCGCCCGACAGGGGCGAGGAGGTGCGGAGCAGCAGGGGCAGGTTATCCCCCGCCGCAGCCCCGGAGTAGGTGCAGTTGTTGCACTGGAGGCATGGGCTGTGCTGCTGGAGCAGGCTCTGCTTGTCCTGGCCCGGCGGCTGCTGCTGCTGGCAATGCAGGCGCGGGCGCTGCTGCTGCTCTGAGCAGAAGCCCGGCTGGAACTGCAGCGACGTTTCCATGTCAGAGCTGTTAAAGCTGCAGGAGGACCAGGCGGTGGTGTACCCTGCGCAATGCGTTATGGTCGGCAGCGGCGAGTCCTGCCGCCGCCACGAAGGGCCCATCCCGGCGCCCGTAGAATCCAGCCGGCGAGTCCGATTGGTCGGGCGAACCAAAACAACGGGCATGACGTCACCTGGAGGACGGGAAAGCTGCAGCGTGAGGCGAGGAGCGAGGGAGGGGAGGGGGCGCGGGGAGAATCCCGGGAGCAGCTGCCGCTGCCAGCCAGCGCGAGCGCTACCCCGCCCCGCCCCTGCCCGGGGAATTCCACCTTCCCTGCAGTGCAACACAGCCCGGGCGGGGCGCGGCGAGCCGTGCTGCAAGAGCTGCTCAGGCAGGTAAGGGTCCCTCCGTCTTCTCCCTCGGGGCACTTACACCAGGGATCGTCCCGCCGGACCAACAACAAGGCACAGTTAATAACCACAATCCCCATTCGTAGCAATATTCCGCCCTCCTAGAGCCTTCCACGGTGGGTGCCTCAAACCCTTTGCAAGCACTAACGAGTAACGACTTGCTGTTGCTGTCAACGCGCAGCGCAACCAGCAACCCTGACTAGCACAGCACTTGGGGTGGTTATAGTCCATCTGGAATCCTGTTATAATACCTTTGGCCCTACAGATGCTACCTGTTAGGGTCAGAAATCCCTCCATTTAGGATTTGCTGGTGCCTATTTACATTAATATGCAAATTATTCCTCATTCCACCCACTTTGTATCCAAAACGGGGGGAAATGTGGCCTCTAATTACTTGTTAGCAAAAGGTGCAGCTATGATACTAAAAGTTTGACAGGTAACAATATCAGTTTCAATAGGATACAAATGTGATACCAGTGCAATACCAGCTGTATTTAATTTAACTTCATGGGGAAAGGGCTGCATGTAGGAATTTTCCCTTGCCTGGGGTTATTATTTTGGGAGTAGCTTGGAATGGATTGCTCGATTTGATTCAGAATAACAGGAAATCCCAGAATTACAGTGATAGAGGCAGCAGCCATGTCCCTGCCTGTGTATGGTGGTTCTGATCTGGCAGCAGCCGTGAAAAGCTTTGCACTGAAGTGCTGGAGGAGTGAATTGTTGAGCCAGGATGTGTGGCTGTTTCTAACAGGGAACTAGGACTGCACCTGTTCGCAAACAATTAGTTACAGGGAGAGAAATAACCCCCAAACTCCAGACCCTTCTCCCTGAGATGTTTAAATGATTTGCAGTCCGGATGTGCACTGGAAGTATTGGCATGCACGTTCCAAAGCTCTGAACTAGGGTGAAATGGGGAAGCCTGGTTGGAGGTGGGGATTTCCCCAGACCTAGCAATGCCCGCCTTGGCGTAGACCATTGGATTCGCTCACATTTACGCTTTTTCCGAAACATCGGGCTTTGCGCCCCGCTTCTTCCTGTCCCCGTCTTCAGCTGCACGGGAAAGGTGGCAGTTGGTGGGTCCTGGCCTAAGGCAGTAAGAGCACAAAGGAGGCCCTGCCAGTGGCCGCGGGGAGCTGTCCAGCGATCCCCAGCAGAGTCTGGAAGGAAAGGTGCCGTGGAGTCCTCCTCCTCCTCCTTGGCTTCCTCTTTCTTCCTGCTGGCCACCTGCAGCAGGTTCCCTGGGGACCTGAAAGACAGACATGTAGCATGACTTCATGCCTCCAGCCGTCCTCTCCCTGTCTGCCTACCTATACACTGAGAGCAAGCATAAATATGAGAGAATAGAGAGAAGATCCAAGCTATTTCAAGAAAGATGATGCCATATGTATGTGTGTGTTAATGTACATGCAGAGACACTAAACTCTAAGGGAGAAATCTAGACACCATTGAAATCCATGGGAAAATTCCATGGGACCAGGATTTTGCCCTATGGTTCAGGCAACTAAATGCATGAGCAGTCCCATGTGCATGCATAAGTGTTTGCAGGATTGGGGCCTAAACTTGCACTCAGTCAATACGTTTATCTTATTCATGTGAAGTCAATGGATTATTAGCAAAAGGATTACTTCTGAGTAAGGGTTTGCATGATTGGGTCCGGAGGCTTAGATATACTCCTTTAAAAGTGGAAGGGTAGGGAGAATGAGAGAGAAGAGAGACAGGAATTGGCAAATCTGTAACTGGATTTTCCCACTAAAAATAAAAGAATTCTCAAAAATAGTAAACAAAATTCCAAACATTTTTCAAATCCTACAATTAAAAAATTTGAGGGATTTTGCAATATCATTTTTTTTTAATTTCATTGAAAACTTGAGAGAAGTCAGTCAGTAGAAGATTCATGGTTTTTTTAAAAATCTGCCAACAATAGTCCACAAAAAGATTTACATGATAGAGGCTTGTTCTAATATGTCTAAGACTTCCTGTGAAACAGGATCGCTTTCATTAAGTAATTGAATTTCTGACCTGGATCCAATTT
Organism: Chelydra serpentina; assembly: GCA_037349315.1. Taxonomy (NCBI): domain Eukaryota; kingdom Metazoa; phylum Chordata; order Testudines; family Chelydridae; genus Chelydra; species Chelydra serpentina. Next base: position 41,509,730 of record JBAIAC010000042.1, read on the forward strand.
CCTGAAATTCTATTCTGCAACAACTCTAATGCTGGTCATCCACTACCATTTTGCCTTCTTTTCCCCAGTGACTTCAAGTAAATAATTCATTTTAGCAGTTCCCTTAGACAGTTTAATGTCTGAGCCAGATAAAGTCTCTATTTTGCATTTACTTAGAGAGAGGAAAGAATCGTGAAAATGGTAAGTGATTCATTTATTATAGCCATGCTGCTCTCACTGCTAGAGTTAAGGCTGTGTCAGCGTTTCCATTATGCAGCTGCTTCCAAGAATCAGAAATTCAACTGTTAAATTTCATTTGAATGGCCTGACTTTGAGAGGTCAAAGTCTCTAGAAATCTTTATTTTTTCCCTAATAGTTAGGGGAAATATTTGTTCAAGCATTTGTAAATTATAGAAATGCAGAAAAAAATTGTTGATAATGATAGTTTTGTTTGTTTGTGTTTTTCAGTAGATGTTTCCATCTCACAAAATAATTAGATTCCCAATGACATTTTGTATGCTTTAATCAGTTCTGTCTTGGGTAATTTTATTGGGGGTGAGGTTGGCAGAGAAGAGTGGGTGATGTGTTTGAACAGCTAAGCTATTTAATTTAGGACAGGCACATTTACCACAGACCAATAACTTTATTCTCAGTCAGAATGTGGTATATTGCTTTTAGGACACAGATCTTGCAAATTCATAGCAGTTTCACTGATGTAATAAAACATTATGGTTCTAAAAACCAGTCACAGGATTATTGCAATGACCCACAAATTGGGGGCGTTTAAGTATGCTTAGACATGATTATAAAATAAGTGCCTGTAAATATGGATTTGTATGCATCATAATGGCTCGTAAAAAATGTCAGTCTGTTGGGTTAATAATCTGGATTTGAAGTCCCTTAATTCATATTTGAATGACAGATGAAGTTATATTCTGTTAAATCAATCTTCACCTTCAAACATTATTAATGTGTACTTGAACCGTATACATCCATTGGGTCACTTCTCATATATTTGAGTAAAAAGGAAATTGTTTTACTATTAAGAAGAAAAAATATTTTAAGTAAATTTAACAGTATTATAAACAGACAAAACAAAATCCAGAGTTATACCATGCATTCTACCTCAAATCGTTCTGTTTTGTCTAAATCTTGAAGGGGCTCCTATGGTAATATTTGTGTCTCAGATTAGTACACAGTGGCACATCTCAGGGACTATATTTGTAAATATATCTATGCATGGAAATTCTATATAAAATTGGGTACCAAGAGATTTGCTTCATGATAGGATGAATTAAACAATGCAGACAGTTTTAACTTTGAACTTCCTTACTTTTGTCTGTTCATGTCATGGTCTTAATGTTAGTTTAATATACTTTTTTTTCCCCTTTAACCTTCCTGGCCACATTTGTTCTTTATCCTGAAGATTTCATATCATGTCAGTTTATCATGAGTTAATCTTAAATGCATAACTAAATCTTCAGATTTTCTGTATTTTCATCTAATCAGATAATTAAAACTATTCACAATTAATTTAAAGTTATAAAATCAGAAAAAATATGATGAATTTTTAATAGTAGAACACGTATATGTAAAAGCTTGCTGTGTTCTGTAAGGGGAAATAATATTTTAATTCTATTATTTAATATATGGACAGCTGCAGATCCCATTTTTAGTGTATTTATTGTTGACAGATTGTGTCCGTCTTTACAATTAGGTCAAGCACTCTGCTGCTACTAGCTTTTGGAATATGATGTGCTTGCTTGATCCTTCTTTAAGACAATAAACAACTGAATATTCCCCTGTTTAACACAAGAGGGCATACTAATACACTCAACATATTATAAAACTAATCAACTTCAAGTTTTCATTTGTTTCAATTATATAGGGATTATTTTTACTACTCAAATTTTAAAGGTCTAAAATAAAAAATTAGTGAGAGTTTACTTTTTTAAACGCTAGAGTAATAGACCCCCCCCTCCACTCTCAATTTGTCAAAGACGCAAAAGAGCAGGAATAGAAAGGTACACTATTTAAATCAATCCTGCTTCTTATAATAAGCATTTTTGAAACTTTATATAAGAATGGGTGAGTGTAATAGCATTTTAATAGTACAGACAAATGATGCTAATTGAATTGCCTTTGTATGAAAGGGACACTAGCATGGCATAATGCAAAACTGATAAAATTGTTTCATAAGGCATGTGCCACGATGTAATGACAGACCCCCTACAGAACAATGATTAGAGATTTTCTTTGTTTCATCAAAACATTTTTTACTTCCCTATTAAGCCTGCTCTTCGCACTATTTTAGGTCACTATGCTGCTGTGCCAAAGATGCCATGTTATGGGGAGAGACTTATTTTGGCTCTAGTTTGATGGTATGTTTAGAAAAAAAAGTCCTGTTTTCCAGCTGGCTACTCTAACAGCCATTCATTGCTAGGACAGGATCAATACTGTAGAGCAAAGCTGTACCATTAGTAACATATGGAGCCCAACAGATACAGAAAAAAATATTGCTAGGTTTCTTAGATCAGGAAAATGCCTGACCTGACAGCTAATGCCTACCTAGCTTAAGTGGACTAAGTAAAAGCCATCTACATGTCATTATTGTTTTAGCCCATAGGTATTTTAGGAGGCAAATAATGGCAGCTGTGGTATTAGAGCACATTAACTGAAGTTATAGATAGCTATTTTGGCCAAACTCCTGCAGTCCTTACTAAATCAAAACTCCTATTCAAGTCAATAAGAATTTTGCTTTTCTAAAGTTAAGAGTCTAAAGCTACCACAAGATGCATGCTTCTGTTAGTTGGGGCAGGGAACAAAATAAGTTGAAAAGGCTAAGAAGTTGCAGAAAGGCTGAAAATGGTAATATGCAGCAATACTTTTGGCCTCAAAAGCATATCTCCCCAGACCATGAGTTTCTAAAAATCACTAAGATCCATAAACCTGGAAATCCTGGACGCCCCATCATCTCAGTCATTGGCACCCTGAAAGCAGGATTGTCTGGCTATGTAGACTCTCTCCTCAGGCCCTACACTACCAGCACTCCCAGCTATCTTCAAGACACCACTGACTTCCTGAGGAAACTACAATCCATTGATGATCTTCCAGAAAACACCATCCTGGCCACTATGGATCTAGAAGCCCTTTACACCAACATTCCACACAAAGATGGACTACAAGCCATCAGGAACAGTATCCCCGATAATGTCACGGCAAACCTGGTGGCTGAACTTTGTGACTTTGTCCTCACCCACAACTATTTCCGATTTGGGGACAACTTATACCTTCAAGTCAGCAGCACTGCTATGGGTACCCGCATGGCTCCACAGTATGCCAACATTTTTATGGCTGACTTAGAACAACGCTTCCTCAGCTCTCGTCCCCTAACGCCCCTACTCTATTTGCGCTACATTGATGACATCTTCATCATCTGGACCCATGGAAAAGAAACCCTTGAGGAATTTCACCAAGATTTCAACAATTCCATCCCACCATCAACCTCAGCCTGGACCAGTCCACCCAAGAGATCCACTTCCTGGACACTACAGTGCTAGTAAGCGATGGTCACATAAACACCACTCTATACCAGAAACCTACAGACCACTATACTTACCTACATGCCTCCAGCTTTCATCCAGACCACATCACACGATCCATTGTCTACAGCCAAGCTCTAAGATACAACTGCATTTGCTCCAATCCCTCAGACAGAGACAAACACCTACAAGATCTCTATCAAGCGTTCTTAAAACTACAATACCTACCTGCTGAAGTGAAGAAACAGATTGACAGAGCCCGAAGAGTACCCAGAAGTCATCTACTACAGGACAGACCCAACAAAGAAAGTAACAGAACGCCGCTAGCCATCACCTTCCGCCCCCAGCTAAAACCTCTCCAGCGCATCATCAAGGATTTACAACCTATCCTGAAGGACGATCCCTCACTCTCACAGACCTTGGGAGACAGGCCAGTCCTTGCTTACAGTCAGCCCCCCAATCTGAAGCAAATACTCACCAGCAACCACACAACAAAACCACTAACCCTTGAACCTATCCTTGCAACAAAGCCCATTGCCAACTCTGTCCACATATCTATTCAAGGAACACCATCATAGGACCTAATCACATCAGCCACACCATCAGGGGCTCGTTCACCTGCACATCTACCAATGTGATATATGCCATCATGTGCCAGCAATGCTCCTCTGCCATGTACATTGGCCAAACCGGACAGTCTCTACGCAAAAGAATAAATGGACACAAATCAGACGTCAAGAATTATAACATTCAAAAACCAGTCAGAGAACACTTCAGCCTTCCTGGACACTCAATTACAGACCTAAACGTCGCAATTCTTCAACAAAAAAAACTTCAAAAACAGACTCCAACGAGAAACTGCAGAACTGGAATTAATTTGCAAACTGGACACCATTAAATTAGGCTTGAATAAAGACTGGGAGTGGATGGGTCATTACATAAACTAAAACTATTTCCCCATGCTAATTTCCCCTTACTCACACCTTTTTGTCAACTGTTTGAAATTGGCCATCCTGATTATCACTACAAAAGTTTTTTTTCTCCAACTGAAAATAGCCCACCTTAATTGATTTGTCTCATTAGAGTTGGTATGGCAACCCCCATCTTTTCATGTTCTCTGTGAGTGTGATAGATTGTGTGTGTGTGTGTGTGTGTGTGTGTACACACACACACACACACACACAATCTTCCAACTGTATTTTCCACTCCATGCATCTGATAAAGTGGGTTTTAGCCCACGAAAGCTTATGCCCAAATAAATTTGTTAGTCTCTAAGGTGCCACAAGTACTCCTCATTCTTTTTAAAGGAAAGAGTGTTCACTATTAAAGTGGGCATAGATGTGGGTGTGTACAAAGAATTATACTATTTGAAGAAAACTAGAACTCAACACTAACATCCTAAGCAATAGCTTACCACAAATTCATTCCATGGGCTCAATCAACTGAAATATCCTGGGGATTTATTTAAAGATGTGACTAAGATTATTTAACATGTTGATTGTCACTGAGATCCTTTACACCAAGACCTTGTTTATGATACTTCAAATTAAGAAAGTGTTATTTTTCCAGGTTTGATGTCACGTGTCACTGAATAAGAGTATTTTCAATTTCTGTGCAATGTTCAAAGCACATAGATCAAAATTATATTTTGTTTTACCTCTCTTGAAAAATGGTGGCTATAGTATATTATAGCTATAGTATAACTCGGCCTAGAGATTTCAGACCTCAGATGTAGTCTTTTAGTTAGGTTGTGTGACTCTTACATTGGTGAGCACTTAACATCCTCTGTCATCAATGCCTGACATGTGAGCAAAACCCAAGGTGGGCTTCTTCTTTGGCCACACAAGGTCCAATAAGACAATCAGAAAGAACAGTTTTAGCCAGTGGAGATCTAGGTTAGAAAACAGGTTTTGTCATGCCTACATATGTGCTTTTTCCACCCCTCTCTCTCTCTTTTTGATTTTGTTAAACTTAAGGAACAAACTTTGTCAATGCACTCTGTCCTGAGAGGCAACATCCCTGCTATTCCAGAGTGGGGCTCCATGTGGGTATCCTTGCCCAAGCTGACCTCGTTGCAGGATCGCGTGCTTCTCGTTGTTACATTTTATGGCACTTCTACTGATGTGGACAACCACCCATTAAGGACTAGAATCCCAGCACAGCACTAGCAACCTGGTCCAGGTCTTTCAAAGTGACTAATGAAGTAATTAAGCACGCAATCCTGCAGCAAGGTCAGCATGGGCAAGGATACCCACATGGAGCCCCATCGATTTCAGTGAGACTCCTTGTGGGGATAGGGGGCCCATCCTCACACAACTCTTTGCAAGAGCTGAGCCCAAATATCCAACCTACACAGTGAAATCTCTAATTTCTCATCTGTGGGAAACTGGCTGAATCCATTAATTGTTTATTTCCAGACTTTCTTGCATTTGGGTTTTTTAAAAAGTACTTTTTTTCTAACAAAGGCAGCGACGCCGGGTGCTGACGCCGGGCCCCGCTCCCGACGCCGGGCGACATTGCCGGGCCCCGCCCCCGACGCCGGGTGACATCCGGGGCCCCGCCCCCGACGCCGACGCAACATCGCCCGGCGTCGGGGGCGGGGCCCCGCAACATCGCCCAGTGCTCTGGTAAGCTAGGCGCAGGCCCCGGGGCGGGCGGGGAGCTGCCGGTGGGTGCGGAGCACCCACCAATTTTTCCCAGTGGGTGCTCCAGCCCCGGAGCACCCACGGAGTCAGCACCTATGCAGGTAATACTATTTTTGCATGATAACTGGACTTTGAAACATGCCCTCACCGTTACACTCCCAAAACAAAGTTTTAGTTTGAGAAGTCCGGTTGCCTGGTGTTTTGAGGCACCAATATTATGGCTAAAGAAATTACTAGCAAATAGTTACTATCTGCTTTCCCATAATTCCTTACTAAGCAAAAACAAAACAAGGCTTATCCTTCTAAGCAAGAATCCTCAAATCCCTAAATGATGACAAAGATTTGATTGAGTAATCTTGCATATGTAATATTAACATTTTCCACCTATTATGTTTAGTATCTAGGAAAAGGAAAACTAAACTAATGCTACTAATACATAGAGACTATATGTATTAATTCCTGTATTGTCAGCTGCTTATCAGTTCCACATAAGATTGTTTGAGAAGATGTGCTGGATGATACAGCAGTGTGGTTGTAATTCTTACTCCTTTGAAATACTGTACCTCATTTGCACATACCAATTTGATGCAGCCATAAAAAAGGCTATTGCAATTCTAGGAGGCATCAAGCGAGGTATTTCCAGTAGAGATAGGGAAGTGTTATTCCCATTATACAAGGCATTGCCGAGACCCCATCTGGCATACAGTAATTCTGGTTTCCCATGTTTAAGAAAGATTAATTCAAACTGGAACAGGGGCAGAGAAGGGCTCCTGGGATGATCAGAGGAATGGAAAACCTACCTTGTGAGAGGAGACTTAAGGAGCTTGGCTTGTTTAGCCTAACCCAGGAGTTCCAAAACTTGGTTCATGCCTTGTTCAGGTAAGCCCCTGGCGGGCCGCGAGACACTTTGTTTACCAGAGCGTCTGCAGGTACAGCCGCTCACAGCTCCCAGTGGCCGCGGTTCACTGTTCCCGGACAATTGGAAGCTGCGGGAGTTAAGTTTTGGAACAAGCCCAGGGGAGCAGTGGGGAGCAAAAAATCTAACTGGCTTGAAGACTGATCTTGATATTTTTATGGAGGGAGTGGTATGATGGATAAATTTATGGAGGAGGGAGGGATAGCTCAGTGGTTTGAGCATTGGCCTGCTAAACCCAGGGTTGTGAGTTCAATCCTTGAGGGGGCCATTTAGGGATCTGGAGCAAAAATTGGGGATTGGTCCTGCTTTGAGAAGGGGGTTGGACTAGATGACCTCCTAAGGTCCCTTCCAACCCTGATATTCTATGATTCTATGAGATTGCCTTCAATGGCTTGTGGCCCATCTGTGACTGCTAGTAGCAAATATCACTAATGGCAAGGAATGGAGCACTAGATGGGGAGGATTCTCTGTAACTACAAAGAATTCTTTCCCAGGTGTCTGGCTGGTGGGTCTTCCCCACATGTTCAGGGTCTAACAAGGCGCCAACTTTCCAAAGTGCTGTGTGGGGGGGTGCTTGAGCCCCAGGTCTGCCCCAGGCCCCACCCCCACTCCACCTCTTCCCCTAAGGCCCTACCTCGCCTCTTCCCACGCAGTTCCACCCCCTCCCCTGAGCGTGTGAGTCCTTGCTCCTCCTCCCCCAAGAGTCTCCTGAATGGTGTGAAACTGCTGATTGTGGTGGGTGTGAGACGCGGGGAGGGAGGGAAAGGTGCTGATCCACGAGACCTGCCGGTAGGTGGGAGCTGATAGGGGGGCTGCCAGTGAGTGCTTAGCACCCACCAATTTTACCCCATGGGTGCCCTGGAGCTGGAGCACCCACAGAGTCAGCACCTATGATTTTCCCCCAGGTCAGATTGGCAGAGACTCTGGGGATTTTTTTGCCTTCCTCAGCAGTATGGGGCATGGTTCACTTGCTGGTATGAACTAGAGTAAATGGTGTATTCTGTGTAATCGGAAATCTTTAAATCATGATTTGAAGACTTTAGTAAGTCAGCCAGAGGTTATGGGTCAGTTATGTGAGTGGGTGGGTGAGGTTCTGTGGTCTGCAATGTGCAGGACGTCACACTAGATTATCACAGTGCTCCCTTCTGGTTTTAAATCTATGAGTAAGAAACAAAACCTGTAGCATGCTACATAAGTGTCAGCGCCAAGAGATGCAGCTGTTAAATCATTGCCCATTTAGGACTATTTTCCAGCATTTGCTTGTGCTCATTATTAATTCAGTGGAGTCACTTAGCTGTGGCAAGTTCTCTCTTGCATGGTTCAAGAGGAAAATAGCTTTTGAATAATTTGTGGTCTCATACCAATTTTTGCATAGACAATAAAAGCAAAGAATTTGCTATTTGGAATATAAATGTAAAGGTACATTGTTGACTTAATGGAACATTTTTAAAAGGCCACATATAAAAGGTTCTTCTAAATTTATTCACAAAATGAATGCATAGATTTCTCCCCCTCCCCCCCCCCCCCAATCTACCAGCAAATTACTTTTAAAGCTGTGGAGGAAAACTACCAGCTAATCAGTCTTTCATGCTAAAGAAAAGGAAATTTAGCAAGGACAATTGTGATATTTCCTTATCTGTTATTTCCAGGGTTTTTTTTTTCCAAATGGTAGGGATTGTTACATTCTCTTGACTAATTTCATTTTTTGACTGCCATTAAGTTGGACTTATCTAATGACAGACTTTCAGTACGTTTATCCAATACACAAATACTTAATGTAAGGTTGTAGTTTATGCATACCCATATTGTTTGATCAATGTTACCATAAGTCTCAACAGAAACAAGAAAAGTCCAGATGAGAAGACTGGAAAATTACTCTGTGATAATTACATAATGACTAAAAACAACACCGAGCAATAAAAGAAATAATGGCCAGATAAATGTGCAGTGTGAACACAAAGGGCTACATTGTGAAATATCTGTATCGTAATTACAGTCTGAACATTCTTGCATGCACCCATTGCCAGTGTAAAACCTTCACTTGCCTGTGCATTCATCCATTGCCAGCATAAAACTGTCACTTGCATGTGCAAATGAGTATTGTCACCTGCCAAATGGGTACCTGCATTTACAGATGGATATTTATGCATATAGCTTACCAGCATTTGAACAAATACTTCTTTGCACATGCACAGCAGATTTTTGTGTATGCAAGAGATGCACATGTAAGATTTTGAAGGTACAATTTAAATGCCTACATTTGACATTTTTGCCCAAAACCCCATGTCAGAAATAAATTCAGAACTAATAGCATCAAGACTGTAAATCTGGAACTAGTGACATGTGCAGAGCTCTAATAAAAAAGTTTAAAAATTTCTGCTGAAATATAATAGGATACACTTTCGAAGGATGGTTTCCCTTGTGCCCACATTTTGTGCCTACATTTCAACTCTAGGCATAAATCTGAACACTTGTGCCTCTAGCTACCTGATTGCAGGCACAAGTTGGAGAGTTAAAGGCACAAGCACTCAGAACTGTAGGATTTTTATGGGGATAAATTGTGCCTGTTATGAGGCCAGGCTTGAACCTTAACTGAAAATATCCCCCTTCCCCATATGTGTATAAATAATTTCTTTATGAGTGAATACAATTGGAGTAAACACCAGTGAGAGACATTGATCTGTAATATAAAAGTGACGTGTGGCTGGTCTGGAAATGAAATTGATACTCCAGTTACTCTGAAAGAATATTGGAACTATAGAGATGAACAATTTGAGATGGAAGAAATGGTTATGATGAATAAAAAAATAGCAGTTACAAAATAGATGTGACAGATATTAAAAACATCTAAGAAAGTTGGTAATTGAAAAGTGTAATTATGAGAATGAGAGGTGATGTTTTGGTCAGCAATACAATATATTGACAGATAAAAGAAATTGTGTCTGAATGTGACATGTCAGCAGCATTGAAATTCTCAACAAAGATATTTCTCATCTATTTAATACCAATGGCAAATTCTGAGAACAGACTTAATCCTGTAGAATAAGCAATGCCACCCATCTGCCTCAATGGGTGGGGGAAACTGAATGGGCCCATTGGGGAAAGAGGACAGTCTCCGCAGTCAGGTAGGCAGATGCTCAATAAGGGACACCAGGCAGCTCCAGCCCCCACTTGGAGATTGACACCCACTGGCCAGCTAGGGAGGAGAGGGGCTGATTGGCCCGCATTTCACAGCTCCCAGGATTTAATCTGGAATGAGAGCCATGTGGAGCTCCTTCCAGCTCCATTCTAGCAGCCTCACCCTGAACTAGGAATGGGAATCAGGCCTGACAGATGCTATGGGTCAAGGTGAACGTCCATTTGGGGTCACAATGGATTTTTTTATTTTATGGGCCAACTGGCAGAGGACCTGGGATTCTTTGCTGTCCTTGCACCACCTTCAGGCCACAGGTTTTTTAAGTAGGATCATGCTTAGTACTAGCTGAGGTACTTGGTTGAGTTGTTAAATTGCCACAATTTACTATCCGTACCCAGTGTGGTTAAAAGAACAAAATGACTGTTCCCAAAGGTAAAAGACCTGGAATTCTGGTGATGGCCCTTGGACTCATGGGATAGGATCAGAGCGAGCTGAGTCCTGGTGAGTAGGCTGAGGAGAGCCTACCTAGAGTTATACGGAAAGAGCCCTGTTCCACATACTGGAACCAATTAAATGCCTGGTATAGGAGAGCATGGGTGATGGGTGGGTAGCGCCTCTCCCCTGTGTTAAAGTTTAACAGAAGTTGCGGCCTGCCGCATAAAATCCATTCATGTGTTTGTCCTTATCTCAGCACTGTGTTTGCATCAGTGTATGTTTTGAAATAGCGCATGTCTTGAACATCAAACACTAAAATAAAATCTGTTTTAGTAAGGCATGGGATATGCTCTTTGTAGAAATAAAAACAGACTATGGGCCTGTCACTTTCAAGAGCCAGTTTGTGTTCTGCAGCTTCACAAGTGCCTGCTCCACCTGTCTTGTAAAAGGTGCCCCATAGTACGATTCAACTACAGCACTCTTTATAGCACCATGACTGCTCCCCTCATTGCAGCCCTGGGATGCAAGGCACCCCAAAGAGGGTGTGAGGAAGCAGGGCAGGAGGAAGGCAGAGCCATCCCCCCATACATCAGCTTGTAGTATTGGCAGTTGTGAAGTGGGAGTGAGGGGAAATGCCTCATCTTCTGAAGCAGCATAGCAGCAAGCAAGCGCCTCCTGGGGTGTTGTGGTTCTACATGGCCCGCAAAGCAGAGCTGTACATGAAAAGTACAGTTGAGCCCTAAGTGAGGTATTTCAAAAGGTTTGTATAAGAGTAAGAATTCCAACCACACTGCTACATCCAGAAATTCACAAGCTTGTTTTGCATCTGCACTGCAAGAAGACAGTGCAGATATTTAGAAGGTTATTGGAAAAAGTTAAATGAGGAAAATTAAGTATGGATTATCTCATTGTCCTGGTGGTCTATAAACCCCTCTGTAAAAGATGATTTCACCAGTTCAAATGCTGATTTAAAAGTGACTTTAAACACCTGCATCCTGCTCAAAGAAAAGATGAATGCTAACATACCTAATACTGCATTAGAAGTAAGGGATCCTATCAAATCAAGACAAAAACAAAAGCTGCAATATCAGGAAAAGTGTTTCTAAAGTCACACGTGAATCTGTCATTGAATTGGAAAATAATGAAAACATACTACTATGGAAGATAGAGCAAATATGCCAATGCAGTGGTCCCCAAACTGTGGGGCATGCCCCCTTCAGGGGTGTGGAGGAACGTTCAGGCCAGCCCCCACCGGGAGTGGGCAGGGAGTGCCACCCATCCCAGTTCTGACTCCAGCCACAACTCAACTCTGGCCTCATTTGCAGCTCCAGCTCTGCCCCCAGCCCAGCTTTGCCCTCTTGTCCCAGCTCCTCCCCCATCCCCAGTTCAGCCCCCAGCCCAAGCTGCTCAGCTGAGCCACCTATGCAGTAATGGAGGGAGGCACGGGCAGATTCCATTACTGATAAGGGGCAGTGTGACAGGAAAAGTTTTGGCACCACTGATTTAATTATATTACCAGCAACACTAAGGATCAGGTTTTCAAAATTATCTCAACCCACCCTCCATTTGTGTGCAAACATACATGTGCATGAGCACTTTTCAAGAAGACAGACTTGAGTGCAAAAGATGCAATCATCAGATGTGTGAAGGAAATGTTTGGTCCAGTAACTTACTATGTAAACAGAAAGGGGAATGAACAGTAGATAAAAAGATAGGAGGAAAAAGTATGTGAGGAGAGGGAAATTAAAGAGAAAAAAAAGAGTTTGAAGGACAAGGGACATTCAAAAACATGGAGAGAAAGGAAAGGAAATGAGGTTCCCCCAGAGGAAGGTCTGAATAAGGACTTCAGAATTTTTTTTCTCCCCCCTTTTCCTCTCTCATATGAAGGAATATAGCGTGTACAAATCTTCCAAACTAAATGAAGCAGAGCCAATCAAGCTTCTGGGCTTCCCCCAAAGAACCTTCAGGCACAAGTTAGCTAGTTAAATCCTCAGACCCAAACAAGAAACAGAGGAAAGGCAATAGAGCATTAACCACAGGAAGTTTTCAGATGTATTTAAGACAATAGGAACATACTGGAATTGTCAAACTGGATCAGACCTGACATCCATCTACTCCAGTATCCTGTCTCTGGCAGTAACAAGTCCCAGATGCTGCTAAGGTAGGTGTAAGAACCCCATTGTTGGCAGATCTGAGATAATCACCCTCACACTAAATCACATCCTGATCTCTAGTAGTTCTGAGATTAAATGTAATGATTCAGGGTTTAAGCCAATGTCCATTACAAAGTTTGTTATTAATTACAACAACTCTGGTCATTCATGTAAATGTCTCATACTTTGAATCTTGCTGAGTTCTTTGCCTCAGTGACTTACTGTGGCAATGAGTTCCACAATTTAATCACATGTGGAAAAATACTACCTTTTCATCAGTTTTGAATTTTACATTTTTTAAAAATTCCATTGTGTGTCTTCACTCTTGTCTTATTTGATAGGGAGAACAGAAGTTCCTGACACCCCTTCTACATACCATTCATTATTTTACATACTTTTATCATGTTCCCTTTTATTTACCTTCATTCTAAGGTAAACAATCTTAATCTCTCCAACTTTTCTTCCATGCCTTGATAATTGTTGACCTTCTTTCAACCCCCTGCAATTCTGAAATATTTCCTTTCAGATGGGGTGACCTGTGCTGCATGCAGTATTCCAGATGAGGTCACACCATTGATTTATATAAAAAGTCTTTATAATACTCTCCATTCCTTGTTCATCTTAACATTTTGTTTACTATAGCTGCACACTGAGCAGAGTTTTCCATTGAGCTATCTATAATGACACCCATGTCCCTTTCCTAAAGGGATTTCCCAGCTCTAGTGGTTTATAAAGACGCACGTCTCTTGCTACATTAAGTAATAATGGTCTGTCATCCCAACATTTCCCTACATAATTTGTTAAACCAAACTCTTCTAGAATGAACAAATGAAGAACCATTAAAGATAAACAAGTACCTGAACGTAGTGAACAGTGCTATACCCCTTTCCTATTTAGCTACATTCTGAGCTTAATAGGGTCCCCTGAATCTTTGTTTTAGCCTCCCCCCCCCCCCGTAATATGGATACAGTAGGTAATAAACCTAGCCTGATGAGAGAACAAATTCATCTCATGGATATAACAGAAGAATTTGGCTCAACTGTTTTAGCAAACCACAGACACTACAGCAAAGTCTTAAAGGAACGGGCCAAATCTTTTGTTTTTATTGTTAGTAGGAAGTATTGGTGCTTAGCACTTTTAAAATAAACCCACCTATTTAGATACCAAAGTGTGCATTTAAAAGTCTAACTTAAGCACACATTTTTAAAAAAAATCTTAGCCAGAGCTTTTCTCTTGCTGCAATGTGCAGATGGGTGCTCTGAATCTGAAGCTGCAGTACAAGACATACGGGATAATGTAAGAATGGCTTCCTTGTCTCTAGAAAGATGGACTAAATTTATGTAAAGCCATTTTCTGAAATGATTTAAAATGTTCAAACATCCTTCATAAAGCTGTGGAGAAGATGGATGATAAATGTTTGTGCTCACAGCTTTTCAGAAGAAAATTTTAAAATGCCAGTAATTCCCTCTGAATGCAAGAAATCAAGGGCCATTGCTTCCCTTTAGGGTGACCAGACAGCAAATGTGAAAAATTGGGACGGGGTGGGGTTAATAAGAGCCTATATAAGAAAAAGACCCAAAAATCGGGACTGTCCCTATAAAATCAGGACATCTGGTCACCCTACTTCCCTGTAACATATTTCCTTAGTAGTGCTTGTTCTATGTAGTGCTAAAGTGACTTTTATAATACTAAATGAACATATATGCTTTTTCAGTAAGTCATTTTCAAAGAGGCCTTACCAGAGCCATAGTAATTCAGAGACAAAAACAGTTGAAAAGAAATGATAAATTGTTGAAGTCAGAAGTGCATGAGAAGCAGAAAGAAAATTTAATTAGTTTAAAAAAACTACAACGATATAAAACCAACATGGTACACCTTACATGAATTAAAAAATGGCTAACCAATAGGTCTCAAAATGTAATTGTAAACAGTGGGGTCCCACAGGGATTGGTTCTTGGTTCAATGCTCTTTTAACACTTTTATCAATGACCTGGAAGAAAACAAAATCATCGCTGATAAAGTTTGCAAATGACACAAAAATTGGGGGAGTGGTAAATAATGAAGGGGACAGGTCAATGATACAGAGCTATCTGGATCGCTTAGTAAGCTGGATGCAAGCAAACTGTGTGTTTTACTACAGCTAAATGTATACATCTAGGAACAAAGAATGTAGGCCCTATTTACACAATGGGGGACTCTATCCCGGGAAGGAGTTACTCTGGAAAATACTTGGCGGTCATGGTGGAAAACCAGCTAAACATGAGCTCCGAGACATGTGGCCAAAATGCTAATAATAATCCTTGGATGCATAAACAAGGGTATCTCAAGTAGGATTAGAGAGGTTATTTTACCTACTGTACTTAGTATTTGGCATTGGTGAGACCCCTGCTGGAATAACATCTCGTTTTGATGTCCACAATTAAAGAAGGATGTTGATAAATTGGAGAGCATTCAGAAAAAAAAGTAAGAATGACTAAAGGATTAGACGATTTAGTTTTAAAATTCTTAATATGGGTAGTCTCAAGGAGCTCAATATGTTTAGGTTAACAAAGAGAAGGTTAAGAGGTGACTTGATTACAATCTAAGTATCTACAGGGGGAAACACATTTTTGATAATGGGTTCTTCACTCTGTGAGAGAAAAGTACAACATGATCCAATGGCCAGAAGTTCAAGCAAGACAAATTCAGAATGGAAATAAGGTGTACATTTTTAACAGCGAGTGTAATTATCATTGGAACAATTCACCAAGATTGGTGGTGGATTCTTCATCACTGGCAATTTTAAAATCAAAATTGTATGATTCTCTAAAGAGATATGCCCTAGAAATTATTTTGGGGAAAGTTATGGCCTGTGTTATATAGGTCAGACTAGATGACCATAATGGTCCCTTCTGGCCTTGGAATCTATGAAAACATGAGTAACTAGAGAGAAGTATAAGGTATCAACATGTGCTCACATAAAGAATCTTTAATATTTTTCCTTACAGATATACATCTAAAGAAGTCTGAAAACTGTGGACCTTCATTTTTAGCTCCACCCATCAACATCCACTTCTTGTGTTGCTTCAAGAATGGAATTTCACCCTCTCTTAATGTGTTAACTAAGTTCTTAAGTAGGATCACATTTTGGTGCATTTTCCTCCCAGGAATATAATAGGCAAGGGAATTCAGACTGGAAAGCATTTTCATATTTCTTACTTGAAGCAGATCCTTATTTTAGCTAACTGGCATATTCTGGCACTTTTGGAATTACTCAGAATAAAAGCATGAGTTGAAGGTGAACTTGTGTAGTTCCAAAAATTACCCGTGTTAGAGAAAAACAGATGAAAATAGGTGGTCTCTGAAAGAGAACCTCTCTCATTCTAAATATATAAAGCACAATGCATCAATAAGGACCTGGATTCATTAAAATATATTTCTCTTCTAGTCGTATTATCCATTTAACAACAAATAAATACAAAATTACAGTCAATGATTTAACTGGAAATTGATAATCTTTCCTTCCATATCTCCTGTACTGAGGCAATGCTGTTTGTTTTTTCACATTACTAAACATGTATTTTTCAATGGTCTTAAGAAAAAAGATATTTTCCACTGACAGTAAAAAGATTAGCATTCAGTTTCTCTTTAGCTTTCGTTGCTAAATCAGTTTCCTTTCTCTTCAGTTTCCTTGGACTCCAGCAGCCTGTTGTGGTCTTTTGGCATCATGTTAAATTGCCTGTCTCCAATCAACTCCCCCCACCTCCTCCCCACTTCTCTCAGTAAGTCAGTTTGATGTCACATATATGGCCAAGCTAGATAAAACATTTCAGAGGTCTGATACTTGTGGAACAGTGAAGAATCAGTGGAGCTTGGAATACCGTTGGTGAGAGTAGGGATTGTTGAGAGAGACTGAGGGGTAGGATCTCAAATAGAGCACATGCTCTTACATTTGAGCTTGTGTTTACCTTGTTTTAGACACTGATTTGAAATGGCTTTCAAGTCAGTAAAAGGTTTTCATAGATTAGACGACTACCTATAATTCCATATTTTCTTTGTTACTATTTAATGGCTGTTCACCAGCCTGTGCAAAATAAATTGATTATCCCAGGCCATTGGCTGGTGGACAGATTTCTCTCTCACAGTTTAATTAGCTCACATCATTGATGAAACAGATATTAAGAATGATGAGCCCTCTTGCTATTGCTCCAGTTCACAGTTAAAGCACTTAAATCTCATTGATATCCATGAAATTGCCCACCATTTTTATCAATGGTTCAGCTCCAGCCATGTTAGCCTCATTGGGAGCCCTAGAGTGGATGGGCCAACAGCAGCCACAAGTGTTTTAAGCATTGTGTGAGTTAGACCCTGGTCTGAGCAGGGTTAAATAACACTGCTTAAAATACCAGTGGCAGCCATGTCCTTCCTAGGACTTATCACTAGTCCTTAGCACTAGGACTTATAGCACTGCTAATACTGGGGGAGTTGAACTGGTGGTGGTGAAAGTGGAAAATTTTGCAAAACTTTAGAAAAGACTATGAAGTGGGTTGTATGCTACGCTTGCATTGCTGCTGCTTGTGTGCCTGTTGTGGCTAAGTAAAGGACCTGTTATATGGCATTTTTTTTACAAGCACCATATTCACATTAAAGGGGAAATAAATTAATTGTATACATTCAACAAAAAACAGAAATGGAAGTTTAAGATGGTGCTTTATCCAGTTACACTTCATAGCCATTTTAGATGTGTGCAAACGTTAAACTATAGACTTTTAAAAGTCTGTGCTCATCTTAAAATAATTTAAGAAATTCAAAATTATACATCAATGAGCAAGAATATTTGAGCTGCAAACACATAGTGCTCTATTCTAAATAATTAGGATGCTATTCACCCAGACCCAAAAGGTGTATGTACCTATATACAGAGTAAGTAGCTATTAAATATTTTTTGTCTCCTCATTGAACTGTGTAGCCTAAGGCCTTATTTACCATATACCATTCAAATCCTGCTCTGATGGAATTATTAATTTCCTTGAGGTTTTTCTATGATGCACATCACTGTAGTATCTGTGTGCTTCTCAAACATGGAATTTATTTTCACAGCACTTCTGTAAGGCGAGGTGATATTATTCTTCCCATTTTACACCTGGAGAACAGATGCAGAGAGAGATTATGGTCAAAAGTATGTACTAAGTTTGGGTACCCAAGTTGAGACACTCCAGGCTTGACTTTTTCAGAGAACTTAGCATTATAGCCACATGTAATATGTTCAAAGCACAGCTCCCATTGACTCCAGTTTTAGCTGGAAATTCTCAGCCCCAAGCTGTCAAGTTGGACACCCAGAAAAAGAACATGCAGGTTACTGAAACCAGACCTCACATAAAAATGCTGTGAGGGGATAGAGGCAGGAATAGAATTCAGTTCTCCAGGACAGCATCCAATTGCATTAACCATTAGATTCTTCTTTCTCTTCCTGCAGTCCCCGGCTACATTTGCTACTAGAGCAGAGTGAATAATTGATTTTTCAGTTTCTTGCCAAAATGAATACATTTCAAGTAGACTTAAACTTTCATTTGACCTTAAATGAAATGTTTTCATTTTGGGGAGGGAGGTCATTTTGGGGTGTTTTTCCAACCTTTGTTTTTTTTTAAATTGCTAAATTTCTAAACAATATACTATTTGTAAATTAAAAGTTAAAATGTTTTGTTTCAAAACAACCAAAATGTACCGTAAACTTTAAAATTTTCATTTTTTCCAGCTGAAACTGTTTGCCAAATTCAACCAGAATTTGCAAATAGTTTAGATTCCTGAAAAAAATGTTTACAATTTCTCTTTTTTTTTGCCAACTTTGTTTACTACACACTCCTTGCAACAAAGAGGCAGGGTTCCTACAAACAATATCCTCCGCAAAAAAACCTGGATTGATTCCCAGGCACTAACCATCCTGTGTGCAGAGGAAAAAAAAGTATGTGATCACATAATTAAAGACTGTATCATAATGTGTATGTATAAGGGGACTGAATCAAAATTACACAGGCAATCTTAATTCTGGCATTTCTTCAGGGCTGGCCCACAACATTTTGGCACCTGAGGCAGGGAGCTCAAATGATGCTCCCATGTCCCATCGCTTGGGCCAAAACTTTGAAAGGTCTCAATTCTGCCTTCTTCCTGTCCTACTCCTCTCATGGTACTGCTCTGCTACCTACCCCAATAAAGGATAACTAACATCTTAAAATGCCTTGTTCAAAAATTTTAAGTAACAGTTAACTTTCAAACGCCTGAACTGCAAATGTAACTTTTCTTGTCCGCATAGTAAATACTGGCATTTTTATCTGTTTGATCATTCAAAGTGGTGTTTTCTGTGCCTTCTTGGTTGCAAAGATTTGTACTGTTTCCTGAAGGTCCACAGTCTGGGCCAGCTCATGCTCTATTGAGATGGCTGCAAGGCCGACCAGCCTCTCCTGTGTCATTGTGGAGCATAGATGTGTTTTTATTAACTTCAGCTTGGATAAACTGCGTTCTCCACTGGCATCTGTTACAGGAAGTATTAGAAGTATGCACAGAGCAACAAAAGCATTTGGAAAGAGGATGGTCATCTTATTTGTGCACATATATTCCAGAACAGCCTTTGGAATTGATCCTGCTGAAATGTTTCTTGAAAGGGCTTTCAGTTCATCACCTAAATCACTCGCATCAATATCGTGCATGTCAACATGTGTCAGCACTGTTCTAGTGCCCTGCATTGCTGGTGTAGGTCTTCTTCAGGTATAGTGAGGAGTTTTGGAATATCATACAAACATCCCAAATATACTGCTGTGTTCCTTGAACTGCATGAAACGTTCAGCTGACTGTATTGCACAATCTAGTACCTGGTTAAAGAATTCAACTTTGAATTGTTGTTTGGAGTCTCTTCTGGGATTATCCCGTGCCTCATAATCAAAATGTCATCTTCTTGTATTCTTGAATGGGTGGGAAAATAGCTTCAGTGTGAAGTTCCTCTGCCAACTTTGGTGCACTCTTCAGAACGTTTTGAAATCCCTCATCTGACCGGTAAGACTGTAGGTATGACTTTGCTTTGTCCAGTTGTTCCATTGCTCCAGATAAATCAAGGTCAACACCTTGGAGTCTCTTGCTTACAACATTTATTTCAAACAGTATGTCATGCCACAACACTAAGCCACACAGAAATTTAAAGTTATGTATGGTTCTGGTGATTCCATTTCCCTCTGCCACTGTTCTCCCATGAACAGTTCCTGCCATAGCATTATCCTCCATAATGGCAACTATGGCATCATCTATCTTCCCAATTGGTGTTTGATAGACTTTATCGCCTCCACTCGGCTTTCCCATCGTGTGGCACTCAGTCGTTTTAGTGTCAGAGAGGTTGTTCCCAGATGTTGCTTCAAGATTTGCCATCAATAAGTTGATGCAGATAAAAAATACATAGATGCTTTGAATTACATTAAAAAATTCAGCAGCCTCACTAGAAGCTGATGCTGCATCACTGACCGCCAAGTTCAATGAACGAGAACTGCATCGGAGAAAAAAAGCTCGAGGGTTTAACTCTCGGATCCATGTCTGCACTCCTCTGTTCTTTCCTCTCATGCTGGCACCATTATCGTAGCCCTGACCTCTCACGTCAGCTATCGCAATTCCCGTATCTTCCAGCTTTTTAAAAAGCACATTTGTCATACCAGCTCCTGTAGTATCATCAATGTCAATACATTATAGAAAATGCTCTTCGACAGTCACCATTGCAGGGGCATTTTCACTATGTTCTGTTGTTGTTACAAAATGAACCATTAAAGTCATTTGTTCCATGTGGCTGATGTCAGGTGTGCAGTCCAGAATAACAGAGTAATATCTTGCAGACTTCGGATCTGCCACAATCTTCTGTTTGACTTTTGTTGCCAGTAGCTGTATGATCTCATTTTGAATTGTTTTTTCAAGGTAGTGGTGTGTGTACATTTCTTGGGTGGTGACTCTTCTTAGATGCTCCTGGAGGACAGCATCAAACTCAGCCATCAGCTCCACAATTTTAAGGACGTTTCCATTGTTTGGCACATACAGCTGATATGAAGTGCCATGCAGTGCTAGGTTTTGGGTAGCAAGCGTTCTCACAATGGCAATGAGCCTTTTCAGAACATTTTGCCAGTAAAGAGACTCTGATGCAATCTTCTCTTGATGCTGATCATCTATGGTGGCCTTTAACCTTAGTCTCATCTCAAGCTCTTTCCACCTATGGAATGCTCTCTGGTGATTTGCTGCCTTCTCATGGCATGCCAGATTTCTAGACAGATTTTTCCAGTCCTTTTTTCCTGTAGAACCCAATGTGGCTGGAATATTAGACTGGAAGAGTTTGCAACAAAAACAGTATGCAGCATTCTGGGTTTTTGAGTACATAAGCCATGGCCTCTCCACTTTGTCACCATTGGGGATTTCACGCCAGTAATGTGTTGGATGGAAACTTCTATTTTCACTGTCTTTGGGGAACATGAAATTTTTCACTTGCTGTGGCCCATGCAGTACAAGGAAGTCCCTCGGGCTACTGCTCAAGTGGATCCACAGTCCTGGATCATCTGGACTTAAGGAACTAAACTCAGCAGCAGCAGTTTCTTGCGCCTCCACCATACTCTTCTCTGATCTACACTTTTATTCAGGAATGTGCATGGTTACATCCATTTGAGATGGAGATATGGATGCTGCAGTAGCTGCCAGGTCACCTGCACTCCGACTAACTGGAAGATCAGGCATCTCCTCACCACTCACATCCTCATTGGGGCCGGAAGGCTCACCATGAACATTTGTGTCTATGTAGCTCAGATAGATAGAAAAGCTTCCTTTGCTTGCTTTCTTTTTCTGAATGCTGCCCCCAGAGGGGCATTTTTTTCTTTCACTCATGACTGCTGTTCTGTGCCAGCTATAGTGGCTCTCAACACTCAATTGAAGGGGACAAATAAGCAGGCTGGTAGCAGGGCCTGAGTGAGGGAAGATGTCAGCATATTAAGGGCCTAACTGGCTCCTACTACTTCAGTTGACTGCCTGTTCTCCTCAAGTGGGTTCAGGGAAGCAGCAGGAAACAGGAAGCTCCCCGAGAAGCTGGTTTTAATCAGGCCAGGCTCCTGGGGGTGCTAGAGAGGTACACAAGAGGCTCCTCCTCCTCTCTCTCCTTGCAGTTCCTGTTGCTTTCTGTTATTGCCTCTCGCCTTTTCTCCTGCCTGCCAGTTATGTCTCTTGTGCCCTCCTTCCTCCAGCACAGCACTCCACCATCTCTGTGCATCTAGAGCAGAGAGAATACATATGCACCAGCAGCAGACAATTTTCTACACTCTGGGTCCTAGTGGCACCCCTCCCCCCCACAGTCTGGCACTTGAGGCAGCCGCCTCAGTTCACCTCATGGTAAGGCCAACCCTGCATTTCCTAACACTTGAGTCCTTGGTTTTGCAAGCTTAGCATTCTTTTAATGAGGGACATTGTTTCCCATTTAATATCAGAAGGACAATGGGAGAAGAGGAGAGAACAAACCACATATGACAGACGTTAGCCATGTTGCTAATGCACTACTGGAAGGCACTCAGGATATGTCTACAAGCGAACCACCCAACCCAGGCCAGGTAGATTGATTGGGGTTGCAGGACTCATGCTAGCACTCTAAAACTAGCTGTGTAGACAGAACTTTAAAGTTGTGTCTGAGGCTGGAAATTGGGCTTTGAAGCCCACTCTCGTTCCTAGCCTTCAGAGTCTGAGCCACAACTTCAAAGAGCTGTCTACATGGCTGTTTTTAGAGTGCTAGCGCAAGCCCAAGTCTGTCAACCCCGGGCTGGGAGGCGCGCTGTCAGAGTCCGTGTAGACATACCCTCAGATACTGTGGTGATGAGACCAATATATGGGCCTATAAGGAATAGAACACAACACTCTTTGCAATAAATCTGGTCCTCTTCTACAGCACACAAAATGGAGTCACTAAGATCATGCTTTTTGCTCATCATTTTGCTCACGTCTGCTCACCTTTTTCAGTCCTCCGCTGGCTCCCACTTTTCCAGCACAAAGTTTGAGCTTCTTGTTCCAGCAATGCTCAAGGCTCTGTTTAACTGTGACCCTAACTACTTCTCTTTCCTCGTTACATCTTACGCCATCTCCAGCCTTTCCCCTCTGCCAATGATGCCAACTTATTTGCAGCATATGTGGACAAATAACTCCATATTTTTTCCTCCCCTGCCTTCGAAATACAAAAAACTCTTCTTGAGCCACAAAGCCTTTCTACCTTCTCATTTCAGACCACCTGACGATCTCCTGCTTCTGTGACATATGCACTACACCAACTGATCAAGTTTTCTACTTATTTATTTTGCTTATTTTGAATGAATTGAGTCAAATGCTGAAAGGAAGGGTATATGGGTACAAACTGACATTGGGAACTCGTGCTGGGAAAACAAGGAGTAGAATTATGATGAGAGGAAAACTGAACGCATTAATTCAGAGGCTGTCTTCCTCTGTATTTGGAAGGTGCCTAGGAAATTGAGCAAGGAGGCATTGCTGCAATCCAAATAGTAAAAACCTTTTTGGATGATGATTGCACTTATCATATGGCTGAAGTTCTTTGATTTTGTTACTAGTCATATGCTCAACAGGTGTTGGGGTGAAAAAACCCATCTTAAATATGTCCATTTCATTTTTATTAATAAGGTTTAGCACCTGTATACAATGATACCCTTCAAACTACTGTACAAATACATTCATATTTGTAACTGAACACACTGGTTTTGTAAACCCATACAGCCCCAAAGTCTGTGTGTGCAGGTGTGTCGGGGGGG
Source organism: Chelydra serpentina (assembly GCA_037349315.1). Classification (NCBI taxonomy): domain Eukaryota; kingdom Metazoa; phylum Chordata; order Testudines; family Chelydridae; genus Chelydra; species Chelydra serpentina. The sequence continues at coordinate 41,533,326 of JBAIAC010000042.1, forward strand.
GGGGGGAGCCAATGCCATGCCTCCCTTCTCCACCCCAGGAAATAGACATGTTAGATTCATAGGGGAGCTACTGCTGCCTCAGGAATTCACTCCACAGAGTGAGGGGAAGATTGCTTTGCTTTCACCCCCTCGCCAGCCACTTGTATCTCTCCAGCGTTTAGCCTAGCTGGTTAGGGTGGGTGCTGGGAGAAGGATTTGCCTGCTATTGTGTAAACTCATTCCCATATATAACCTCGGCTTAGAGGAATAGGGAGTACAATCATGAGCTAGCCTCTGTCACCTCTGAAAACACAGTCAACTTCAGAGGGAGGTTGTGGCAGAGATCCCAAGACTGCAGCATAGACCAGTGCAAGGGACAATAGAGGCTGCCATATAACTCAGGAAAACAAACATTTGCCAACATTTACCTTCAGAAGGGCTGACTTGGAAGGCTTTATCTTTGAATTGGATGAATCCTTCTGTAATATTACTCTGATAAACACTATGGAAAATTTGTCTCGGACGTGAAGACTGTTCAAAAACACATCCCCAGAGGATGTCAGACACTGTATATACTTGAACTTTCAGAACAGACAAGCCAAACGTATAAAAGATATTCATGAATGTTTTAACTGGATCCCTTTGGTGAAGAAACCACCGGTCTTGAGGAAATGCTTATGAGAGAGATTGGAAAGGAACAGTGTGACTGTAGGAGGAAGCTGGTTGAAACAAACGTGCCACTGAAGAAAGAAAGCATGGGCCCTCATTTGCAAGCTGAACCTGATGGATAACAACCAAAGCACATCACCGCAGTCTTTCCAACCCAGGTTGCATACCAACTCATCCTAAATGGGGAACCAGCCCACAAAACAAAACGTGCAAAATGAAACATGTGAAGCGGGAACTTGGCTCACTCCTCAGAGACAGCAAAATCCACAATCAGCAGCTCAACATTGAGGAGCTGACAATAGTCATGAAAACATTGAAATGTGGAAAGGCAGCTGGACTCAATGCTATATCTAATGAACTGTTGAGATGAGAGAACAAAAGTAACTGCTTGATTTAATTCTTGCATGGAGACAATGCAGATACTCCGGCTACAGAGAGACGCCAAACTGGTTGCATTATCAAACCACACAAAGACCCTAACTCTGCAAATAGTTACCACCCAGTATCATCACTCTGCTCAATGGACAAGCTAGATAAAGATGCTAATGTGTAGAATATCGCAAATACTGGCAGGGCAGCTGACTGATCTCCAACCTGGTTTCTGGCCAGCATGTTCATGTTGTGTCCAAGTTGCAAACCTAACTCAGTACATTGAAGATGGCTTCACAATCTGCAAAATTACAGGGAACGTATTTGGTGATCTGTCAGTTACTTATGATGCTGTGAAACCATCTGAAATTGGCAAGAATTTTGAGAAATAGCAATATGGTCCAGGTCATTTCCTCCCTGCTTGAAAATGACCACTTTTGTCAAGATGAGTGGTCCGAAAAGTCAATGGCATACACAACAGAATGGATTGCCCCCAGGTTCAGTGCAGTCACCCTGACTGTTTAACACCTAGACAGATTACAAACAAGAATTCCCCAACATATGAAGATTCATTTATTTAGATTATCTTTTCATCACCATCCATTCAGAAAGATTTGAGGACAGCAAGCTAACTTTAAGTGGCTCACTGTACTTGGAAAATACTATTTTACTTGGTCCCTGAGTGTCAACCCTGGCAAGACACAAGTGTTCACCTTTCACCTGAAACACCACCATCAGACCAAGCAAAAACTCCTGATATCAGGGGATCTTTGATCACTGTGAACATCCAGTGTACTCTGGGGTTACATTAGACATTTAAAGAGCACCTAAAGAAGCTGAAAAAAGCAAGTGAATTCCAGGAATTTACAACACAAAATGGGGAGCTGACCCCCAAACACTCTGAGCAAGTGGTGTCATCTTGTGTTACTGAACTGCAGAGTACTGTGCCCCAGTATGGTCTTGCTCAAGCCAGACACAAAATTGTTCCTGAAATAAATCCTGTTGATACTGAATTCATCACAGGGACTTTGAAATCATCTCAACACTATCACTATACTGCTTCACAGGGATTGCAACACCATCAGTGAGCTGAGATGCCTGCAGTAAAAAGGAGACCAAAACAGATGTGTGATCCAAGATGTTCACTTTATGGACACACTCACCACACAATAAGCTGAAGTCCAGAAAGAGTTTTGCCTCTGAAAATTCCTTACCCCAAAATACCACAGTGGAAGGCTAGAGTGGCATTTCCTGACATTATGTTAATCTTGGAAAAACTGAACTCTTTTAGAAACTGATTAAGAATTTGGGACAGATTCTATTCTCAGTTACACCAGAGGAAACCTAGAGGGATTCCAATGAATTTCCTCTGGAAAGACAACAATGTAACAGAGCCGAATCTGGCACTTTGTTTTAAATACACAAGCCAGTTCACAGGCTTGGGCCCTTGTACCTCACTTAATCAAGATTATTAATCTCTGGAATAGTCTTCCAAGGGACATAGTGGAAGCCACATTCCTTGAAACTAGATACTGTAGCTATATTTTTCATTGCTATGTTCAGTCTCAATTGTACCTCTGAGCCAAAGTCCACATAGGGAGCATTTCAGAGGTACACCATCCCAGAAGAAGTCAACAGGCTCAGGTGCTCAGAAACTCTGAATTCAGCTATTTACATTTAGGCACTAGTGGCTGAAAATTTTGGTATGTGTAATTCGAGTAAGCACAGAGATGGAAACAATGCCAGAGTTTAGCCCTTAGTGTAATGAACTAGTCCTAGAGTCACAAGTGGAATTTAGGCACTTAAGTCCAAGCTTTAGATTCTCAAAACCTCTGTTTAGCCACCACCTACCCCTGTAGGCACCTACATTTCCACTGGGGAAGTCACCAAGATTCCTACCTTTCTGCTGGTGGGCATGTGTACAGTCACCTCAATCCTAACATCACCAAGCAGCCTGATGCCAAACTCACATCTAAGCCCCAGAGGGACTGTCCCCCACCTATCTTGTCTGCAAGGCCTGAGGCAGTGGAGGTGCTCTGAGGCAGCTGCTGAGCATGTTTACCAGCCAGATAAGGAGGTGGTTTCTCCCTTGTATCCAGTAGCCCAGAGCTAGAGCTAGAGCACTCACCTCAGATGTGGGAGGCCTACATCCAAATCCCTCCTATCACAACGGTCCCTTCTGTCCTTGGAATCTGACTCCCCACTCTGCCTGCAAGGACTTCCATCTCCCAGGTGAATGCTCCAACTACTGGGTTACAGGGTATTCTGGGGTCTCTTTCAGGAGAGGGTTCACAGCTGTGAATCCTGAGTGGAGAGAAGCTTCTCCCTCCAGGTTGGACTTAGGCACTTAACACCCTTTGTTGAGTAGGATTTAGGCCACAGCTCCTTCCTTGGCATTTTCAGTGGACTAGTTTAGGCAGCTCCCCACTCAGCTAGCTGGCTTCTGTGAATCCCGTTTTATGTACCTAACTCTCCCCAAGCATTGTATAGGGACCCTAAGTGCCTAACTCAGGCTTGTGAATTCAACTTGGTGGCAGGGTATCTAAAAGTTTGGTTCTGCAGTGGAAGTCTAAATCTTCCTTGTTAATCTGGCCCTAAATCCCTTAATTAGTCCACTAGATCTTGCTGCCTCTTTCTATTGAGCTGCCCCTCATAATGACCAGAGTTCACGCTGGCAGCTCAGCAGAAGAATTGAGACTCAGATGCAGATAAATGGCTACTAATGAGTCTGTAGCATCCCTGGTGCCATCAGTGGTAGTGAGGATGGAACTTCCCCTACAAATGTGAACTGATCTGCCATCTTCCCAAAAATCATTCAGGTGGCTGTGAAAGGACCGTGAATAACTTGAGAGCTTTAAGAAAAGATAATGACAAGCTTTTGAGCCTTGCATTCTGTTACATGAAAAGGACTAAAAAATTACTACTTTCTTTTAAAAATAACTGCTGAGATTCAGCTACATTTCTAACTCCCCCAAATTTGGTTCTGAGGACTGCAAACACAGGCTACAGCGATTTCTCTCCAAGCTATGTCCATCCAGTGGCAGGTGTGGTTATATTTTCTATGACGTATGTGCTGAATGATTTATATAAATCTCTCTACATGCAAAATGTGCGAGGCTTTAAAATATTACTAGTGCTTCGAGATCTGCAGATGAGTACCATGATAAGCACACATCACTTCACAAATACGTATAAACATTATTGTTTTCATTTTAAACTACAGATTTTCTGGTATAAATTAAAAACAAGTGTATTTGTGTGAATTTTCACCCTCATAGCCACAGGAACTTTCTTACAACCACTCAGTTCTATAGACAGAGGGACAAGTGCTCACAAATTGTTTTACCCAGCAATCAACTTTAGTCAGGATCAAAAGCTCCTTTCTCTTGAAAAGATCAAGATTATGAAGAACTGTGGACAAATGCACCAATTATTCTTGATAGATCAATTCAAAAGTAAAATACAATGGAGACAAAAGGAAGCCCACACATTTAAATTATCCTGGAGTACAAGATTATTCCTAACAGTGGTTGATTTGTATTCTATGTTGCTTAAAGCAAGAAAAAATAAAAATCTACAACTCAGATGAGTATCGCAAAAGGTATGAATTGTCACTTATTCCCATAGAGAAAGGAGCAGGTTATACTCCTAGTTGAATGGTGAAAGAAAACTAGATTCGTGTATGTGTGGCTAAGAAGTATATAGCAGACTTTCAGTAATGCTATATCCAAAACAGCAATTTTCACACCACATGAGGAATGTCTACACAGCCCAGGTCAGTAAGCTTCCCAGCCCAGATTGGCAGACTTGGGCTAGCTGTGGAGACTGAGCTTTGAAGTTGCAGCTCGGGCTGGAGCTCAGACTCTGAAACTCATCTTGCCTCCCTTAGGCCTGAGCCACAACTTCAAAGCACCGACCACTCAGCTATTCTGAGAGTTCAAGCATGAGCCCCACTAGCCCAAGTCTGTCGACCCAGGCTGGGAGGCTTGTTGCCACTGGTGGTGTAGGCAGATTCCATGGAGATCAAGTCTTTTTGCCCAAGGGGTTAAGGTTTACAGAAATAACTCAATATTTTTTCAACATATTGTTTTTATTTATAATAGTTTTATTAATTTATAAATAAGGAAAGTGTTAGACAACATTAACCATAGACATTGCTGCCAGCTCTGCCTAGAATACATATAAAATATGGGATGTGGGGCAAACAAGCAAGTTCCCCCAATTTAAATACACACTTTCCAAAAAGACCGGCACAGAGGAAGCATGACCCTAGATGGCTCCTACCTGAATTCATTATACGATCATTTTGATTAAGGATGAACGGTCTCTGAATAAGTAGCACACCCACAGACTTTTTGTTTGTAATAAGCCAGTAACTTTTTGTTGTTTTTTCCTTGAGCAAATATTTATTGCATATCATGGGGAAAAATCCAGCTCTTTGTGGGCTTGACCCTGCAGACTGGTTTATGAAGTGCAGAGAGCCAAAGAGCTAGCACTGATCACCCAGTATTTGCTGTGCACCGGTCTCAGCAATGTGAGCAAACCTCCACCCACCTCTCTGCTGAACTGTGCATTGTTCAGGAGAAAAAACAGCATGCATGATGAATGAGAGAAATAGGGCTTAGGGGCTTAAATGCAATCCAGTGAATTCAAATGAGACCTTCAGCTACCATTTTTAATACTTCACTTTACTCTCGCCACCCTCCAGCAGTTAAATTATACTGCTGAGAATCTGGCTCCCGGTCTCTCAGCCAGCTGTATGATGTCTCCCAACATATCCTGGGCATAAGGTACGTACCAGCTCACCAGCCTAGAGCTCCAACACCCCTCAGCATGCTTCATCTAATAGATCATCAATATCCAGTGGTGGCTTATAGGGTTTCTTTCTCATAGACTCATAGACTCATAGACTTTTAGGTCAGAAGGGACCATTATGATCATCTAGTCTGACCTCCTGCACAATGCAGGCCACAGAATCTCACCCACCCACTCCTGGAATAATCCTCTCACCTATTTCAACTCTACAGATGCAAGTTCAAAACCCATATCTCCTGAACTACTTTGTGCTTCTCTTCCATTATCAGAGAGACTTTCTTCTGGAGTACAGGATCTTGTTCCAAGCACAGATTTGTTGGTGTTTAGAACTGCTAGTAATTAGAAATGCACTATTGTGATCTTTTCTGCAGCAGTTCTGCCTTGTGGTGACACAAATAAACCTTCCTCATCTAGGCATGTGAAAAGCAGAGTTTTCCCTTCATCACTCAGACAATGTACCATTGCATTAATGGTACAAGATGCAGGGGTTACAGATATAGCCTCACCAATGAGCATGCTATGAAAACAGCCAGTTCCCATGCACTGCATGCTGATGGAAATAACCCCTTCAGCCAAATATATCTAAGGGATTAAAGAGCGATTTTTTTCTTGTGTCTCTAATTTAGAATAATAAAGAGCTAGATTGGATAACGTCTGTAGAGACCAAAATCCTGTGTTTATCCTTCTGCTCTCTGTACTGCTGAAGAGGGAGTCAGCCAGCTCAGCAGCTGTGAGACAGACATTTTAAAATTGGGCCTATCCCACTGTGGTCCAGCTGAGCCATCACTTGGTGGGGAGACTGAATAAAACCACTTCAGCATCCCCACTGTCTAGTCTATGCCACCCATTAAATCACTACAAAATTATGCCCAGCACAACTGGGTGATCCTGCATAGCAAATCAGCTAATTGACGTGAACTGTGTAATCCAAGTATTCGTCCTGAGCATCAACTGCTGTGAAGAGTGCCCAGCCTACTTTGCAGGAAAGATCCAGGACTCTCTTGGTTGACGAAAGCCAGAGAAGAACAACTGTGCCCACTGCTATTGAAAACTGTCAATGCCTCCTTCAAAGAAGCAAGTCTGCCAACCTGCCTTATCCTCAAGAAACCAATATTAGACACAAAGTTAGCCAGCTATGCCTCATTTTCACCACTATTTCTAGATTAAATCGTTAAAGTAGTGACAACTAAGCGCCAACAACAGGAAATATCTTTTAAATCAGGCTTCAGATGGCCTTGGCAAGACCAAAATGATGCTGGTCAAGAGGGAGATTACTTCAAAAACTGGGACATTATTCTCCCACTCCATTGAAGATATACTCCCCATCTCCCACCACATCTTCATTTATCAAAGGGGTGGGAAACCTAAGGATCACTAAGGCTAGAACATCAGGTAAACATCAGTGGGACAAACCACCACCATCTATCTCCAGCTTACTAGGAAACTGCCGCTGTTTCAGTTGAGAATGTGGCCACACTAATCCACCATCTATTGTCGCCATACAGGATCACTGCAATTCATGACTTGTCTAGGTGCTTTTTTAAAATTCTGTTTGCTTAATTTAAAATTCTACTTTAAACACCCATGTAGACATAGTTTAAACATATTTAGCTCAATTTTAGCAGGTCAAGTAAGAGCCTGCATAGGACCCTTCGATGGCTTCCGGTTTGTTTCCATTGCCCAATCTTCAAGCCCATCCATGGGTCAAGATGCTGTTACGTTTAGAACTGGGTGAATAATGGATTTGTTAGTTCATTGGCAAATTGAAAAACATTTTGAGTCAAACAAAATACTTCATTCCACCAAAAACATTTTTTTGTAAAGATTTTTCCGCTTCAGGTTGTGGTAACTAAAGCTGGGCAATTTGGGTAGAATTTGGCCAATAGTGTCAGCAAAAGAAAAAACATATTTTGGAAATGTTGAAATGGTTCATTCTGAAAACATCTAAGAGAGCTATTTCAAATGGCAGTTCAGTTTGGCCCAAATGAAATTGTTTTGGCTTGTCAATTCTCCAAGAAAAAAAAAAAAGTCATTTTGGGTCAAAACGAACCACGTTTTTTTCTAGTTCAGCCGCTAAACCAAAAAACAACACCCCAATTAGTCACCCAGCAGTGGCTGTACTGGTGCCACTGCCCTCCTTATAACTTTAAACCCAGTGGGTTAGGGCACACACCTGGGATGTGGGTGACCCAGGTTCAATTCTCCTCTCTCCCCCCAATCTGGAGAAGTACTTGAACTTTAGTCCTGAACATTGCAAGAGAGCTCACTGAGCTATGGGATCTTCTGCTGTGGGTCTCAGTCTCTCCTGTTGAATCTGTTTCCCCTTTGTATACATAATAGTAACTGGAGCAGGGACTTGAGTATCCCTTATCTTAGGTGACCACCTGTCATTTTCACTCTCTTTCCCTGGCCCAATGACTGTTTGTTTTCACCATGAATGACTGTGTTGCCCCCATAAACCAGAGAAGGTGGAAAGAAAAGATATACATGTATAATAATTTAAATATATCCTAGCCAACATCACTTTGCGATTTAGTTTACCAAGGAATTGCTATGATGCGGGGTGATTTAAAAGTTCCCAAATAGATAGGTAGCAAATTGGAAGTCCATTTATTCATTAAAAATCAAAATCAAACTCTGACCACGTACTGATGCACTGATCTTCACACAATTTTGCTGCGCTGTGCAGACAACAAATGTATTGCTGCAGAGAAGTCTGTACTAATGAGAAGATATATCATGACTCCTAGAGTTAAACTTAATTTTTAACTTTTCACTGTGTTCAACCCAAGATTCATAAGCAAAGTAGTTACCATATGTATAATATATATTAATCTAGCATGCCACCATCCCTCTCTGCATGCTTAAAATTTGCCAAAAACCAACAGCAGATTAAAAACTCAAGATCTATATAAATAGCATACAAATTTTCTGCTTTAATACTTGAAAATCAGAATTAAAATCTTCTCTGATCCTTTCATGCCCCCCTCCCCCAGGTTAATTTCATACTTTATTTCCTGTACCACTTAATTGTGCCTTAACTGGCTTTAGAGTAAATAGTACTTCTTTTGTGACTAATAAGATGCACTGTTACTTTTTGGGATGGAATTTCTCTCTCTCGACATTTTACCAAATCATTTCAATCAATTGAATATTTTAATTTGCAGACATGATCCAGATAACTATTAAAATGCTAATGTATCTTTACATCTTATGAAGGAAATTCCATGTAGAAAAGAGTCTTAATTGTAATAGTTTTGCAGCTTAAGATAGGCTTCTCCCTGATCCCTTACTAGAATATTGTAAAGGCTGATTCCACTAAATATTGAGTCATATGAATACTTGAAAGAAAGAAAATGTGCATGTTAATTACCGGCATAATCTTAATAGGTCACTATCAAAATGGGAATTTTTTCTTTCCTACCACTCTAGTAAAATATTGGAAAGGCCCTTCATTTTCAGTTTTTATTTTGTTTAACATTTCCCAGGAATCAATTTAAGTTAAAAATGGGTTAAAAAAAAGCCATTATGTACAAAACATGAATGTCATTGTTTTTTGTGTAACTACCAGGGTTAATATTAATGTGGAGATGGGAGGACAGAAAAAAGCAACAAAGAGAAAAGAAAGATTATTGGACATAAGAACAGTTGAATGTTGTGGTTTGTTTCATGGACTGTACATTAACAGTACATACACATATGCATGTGTGTGCATATCTTCCACTATATTGTCTTACTTTAACAGTCAGCCTAACGCTCACACTTAGAGTAATTTATTATTAAAATAAATGCATCTAGCTAATGTAATGAATTAAATATTCTTAACATACTCAGTACGTTCATGTACTTGCGTGGTCCAAAATTCAGGTGAAAGTCAGTAAAAACTGAATAATAGCTTTTGTAAAACCCAGGAATTTGAGAAAAATAAGTAAAACCAAAAAATGTAAATAGTGGTAAAATATTTACACAACACAATGTCATTTTGCCCTGTGGTCTAGTGATGACAATCAAACTACTGCATATTGTAGATACCTAAAGTAAGGGGACAAGTAGGGAAGTGGAACAAAAATGAAATTATGCATGGAAGCAAAAATTGGAGAAAAGTAGAGGACAGAGGTGACAAAGGTGAGTCAACATTATCTTCAATTTTATTGGCTTTTTTGTATTTAAATCAGGATTTTTTTTTAAACTGATGCATTATAACAGCATCTACAGGGGTATTTTAAGTAGAAGATGAAGGAATTTATTTCCTGTATTTCTATACTGGGCTGTATTCTCAGATGGCATAAATTGGAAAAGCTCCACTGATTTATAACATCTGAGGATATGGCCTATAGTAATTTATTATAAATGTTGCATTTAGTGACAGCCTGTGTTTTAGTAGAGTTGGTCAGAAACAAGAACTTGGATCAAAAGTAGATTTTGAAATGCCAGAATTTCCTGCAGGATGGAAATCCGCCCCCCCCCGCCCCGATTAAAATTGGAACTATCAAAACACTCTGTTTTGATAATGTCAATGTTAAAATTTATATATTATAGGTAAACAATTAATTGTAACCCTAAAGTCTAAGCAAAAAAGTTTATTTTATCAAAACAAAATGTTTCAATATTGAAACATTTCATTAAGGCTAGGTCTACACTAACCCCCCCAGTCGAACTAAGATACGCAACTGCAGCTACGTTAATAACGTAGCTGAAGTCGAAGTACCTTAGTTCGAACTTACCTGTGGTCCAGACGCGGCGCGCAGGCTCCCCCGTCGACTCTGCCTACTCCGCTCGTCGAGCTGGATTACCAGCGTCGACGGCGGAGCACTTCCTGGTTCGATTTATCGCGTCTAGACAAGACGCGATAAATCGAACCCAGAACATCGATCCCGCGCCTCCGACGCGAGAGGTAAGTATAGACGTACCCTTAGACTCTTCCCCCCCACCCCCAATCACATTTCATCAAAATTCAACACATTCCTGTGTTATGTTTGTTTTGATTGTTGTATTTTCCAATGGAAAATTATTCCTTGAAAATTTTTGATCTGCTCTAGTTCTCAGCTTTATCATAAACCTTACTTATGTGAAATGAACGAAAGATGGTCACCAGTAATAAATATAAGTGCTATATAGTAGTAAATTTAATAGACTCACATGTCTTGGAAAATTAAGGTTGCCAGGATAGTGTGTAGTAATCAGTTCTCAAAGTGCTTTTTTTGTGGGGGAGGGAACTGGGGGGTTGCTTTGATTTTCCATTTTATGGGCTCCTAAGTCATAACACAAGCTACAGGAATGTATGGTAGCACACTTTTATATGTGTACCCATGACACGCACCCTGAACTAATGAAGAAAGATTTATGTAGGCTAGGTAATTCAGCCTAGCACAGCTATGTAAAAGATGCTGCACTAACCATGTGAGAAGTCAAGTGATGAGATTCTGAAGAGACACAACATCAAGAATGTCAGTTTTATGGATAATTAAAATAATACAATCTGCATAGGAAAGAACCTCTCCATCATTAAAATTTTGCATGAGTGTGAAGACAAGAGCCATGAAAAATAAGGCAGAAGGTACAATTGTATTGAACTGATTGTTGAGTAGAAGTCTTAACAGGAGATTTTTGGCTGGAACATGTTAATTGATAAAAGCGCTGCAGAGAATGGCAGCATGTCTTTCAGTGCACAGAACTTTTGTTTGTCCATATTAATCCACAATCAGCCAGGGTATTTCTTAATATTGCTCCTAAAGAGTTATAACCACAAATAGAAATGCACTGGCATATAATTTCCACAGCTAAATTTAAAATTCTGGTCCATGTACCTTGGTTACCATTTAACACAATCAGTATTTAACCTCTGTTACCACACTGTAATATTTAATGTGTTGGTCACTGTGGGAAAATTACATTTTAATGGCGACCACTGTATACTGGCCTTCATCCATGGCAGCACTACCAAAAGGTGAAATGTGCAAATGTTTAATCAAAGACAGAGTCTAGAAGAAGAGAAGCTGGTTCACAATGATGGGGAAAGGCAGCCAACTACTGTCACACAACTGGGGGAATAAATTAACAGGCTGCCCGCAAGACAGGATGGAACAATCTGAGCCTGTGGTGGAAGATGGAAACTTTTAAATTAATATTTTCTTGGCAGTCGAGTTAGATAAGCAGAAATATGCATGCATATGAAAACAGCTAACTACTGCAAATTGTTTACTTGATGTTATGGCTGCAACACTGCCAACCAATGCCAGGTATTTCCAAGTGATGCTGACATGCTGTCCTTAACACAGCACGGTGAAATAAACAAGTACCTGAGAAATTAAGGATCAAGGCTTTAATGTGGAATTTCATGGCTTTTGAGAGTTTGTGTCACAGTCATTACATCCTCTGATCAGGAGTTTAACGTCCTCATTTGTTTTGGGCATTTTAGTATTGGGATATTTTTTGTGCTAAGTGCGTAGAAGGTTCTAAAATATCAGTTCTTTACTCATGAGATTCAAGTGATCCATTAGATTCATCAAGTAAACAATCAGGCAATTAAAAATATTTACAAAGAGTAAGTTATATAAGCACCCTATCAGTTATAATTACCTAAAAATACGTATTGTATAAGTGCATATTGGTGAAACTCATTGATTTTCTCTTGATTGTGGCCTGAAACCATAAATCAGCCTACATTTGCTTGAAACTCAGCCTGATTTGGGTCACAGATTGGCCAAAGCTGACAGAAATTATTATGGACCTTGGCTGAGATTTAAATTGGTTGTAGGTTTAGTTACAAATGTTTTGTGGGGTTGGGAGATAGATAGATGGGGGGGATGGTGTGAGCAGGAGGATAATAAAGGATGATTCCGACCCTACAAGTGGTACATTTTTTAGCCATGATACTGTGGCAAGGTACTTCCCTCTCCTCAGTGGTCTCTGTCCTTTTAAGCCCGGGAGACTCAGGCTTGGGCAAGGTAAAACCCCTACCAGTAGCACAGGGGTTTGGCTTTACCTTCCCCCGGTCAGTCCCTTCGTTTTTCCCTTTCCTTTTGGGAAGGAAATATAGCCCTTCTTCTGGGAAGGGCTCAGGGTCTCGGGGCACCCAGCCCCCCGGTACCTTTCCTGCTTCTGCGTCAGCGTCTCCGTCTCCTTCTCTCTCAGTCGTTCTCACCTCTCTCTCTCCCCTGCCATGCACACCAGGGAGGGTTTAAAAAGGTCTCCAGCAATTGCCGCCAGCTGGACCTAATTAGTTCCCTGATAACCCCTTTCCCAGCTGAATCTTATTTCCTCTCTCCTTAGTGGATAGGGAGAGGCCCTTTTAGCCCCCTGGGAACACTTATGCCCCCCCTTTTGTAGCTCTCTGTCCTGGGTTTACCACAATACCAATACTACATTGTTAGCCGTGATACCAATAGCACATTGTAACTGCATAGTGCGATGATGGCTACCTTTGTCATTGCTCTCCCCTTCCCTCCTGTTCGTCACACACATTGCATCTAGTTAGATTGAAAGCTTTTTGGCTTGGCAGGGACCATGTCTGTCATCATGTGTGTTTGTACAGCACCCAGCACAAAGAGGCTTCAATCCTGACTTGGGGGTTTGAGTCCCACAGCATTACAATGATGAATAGTGAGGATGGTGTTTAATGTGGCTCCTGTAAATTGCCAAATCTGAGAGCTGACAAGCAGTTGTTACTATGGAAACTGATTTATTTCTTGGTTAGCTCAACATGTCTGTCTCATTCTGTACTTGCATGAGAGCTGTTCGGTGATTTTAATTCCACTACTCTGAGAATCACAAGGAGTAAATTATTGAGCTTGTTTGCAATAGACCCTTGCAGTGAATAACATGCTTGTCTATCTAACATACTATATTCATTCAGGTTACAATATTTTCTGACCTAAGTGAATATATTTTTGATTCAAACATCATTAAGGTGCAATAGAGCAATTAAACTTTCCAACTGTGACAGTATGGAAGCCTGTTCACTGCTACTGAAGTAGCAACTGCATTCATGCCTTACTAGCCCATCCATTTGGAAAAGCTCAAAGGAATTTTTTCCTTTGTAAAGAGTTGAGTTCTTGTCTCACAGACTATTAATTCTCATTCAGCTGTGTTCTCCATTCCCCTTCTTTAGCTGAGCAAAAAATAATTGTACCCCATGTGTCACCCCCAACTCAAGCATGTGGCAACTCTACCTTGAAGACTGTGTGGTTAGGAATTTGTCATTATTTAAGAGATGACTGTGCTCAGCACCATACAAGTCACACAGGTAAAAACAGTCACTGCTGAGAGGAGCTTATGATGAACTACTTGACAGACACAGGTAAGTTGGCACACACTAGGACAGGGGTGGCCAACCTGAGCCTGAGAAGGAGCCAGAATTTACCAATGTACATTGCCAAAGAGCCACAGTAATACATCAGCAGCTCCCCAACCTCTACCCCTCCGGCTCCCAGCATCTCCCGCCCACCGGCAGCCCTGCCAATCAGCACGTCCCCCTTCCTCCCCATGCCTCCCGCCCACCACAATCAGCTGTTTTGCAGTGCGCAGGAGGCTCTTGTGGGGAGGGGGAGGAGCAAGGGCATGGCAAGCTCGGGGGAAGGGGCAGGGACTTTGGGTGGAGTGGTGGCAGGACCTGGGGCAGAGCAGGGGGTTGAGCAGTGAGCACCCCACAGCACATTAGAAAGTTAGCATCTGCAGCTCCAGCCTCGGAGTCAGCGCCTATGCAAGGAGCTGCATATTAACCTCTGAAGAGCCACATGCAGCTCCAGAGCCACAGGTTGGCCACCCCTGTACTACAAGATCCAGAAAAGGTGTTAATTTAGAACACCGCTATTTGTATTTCTTTCATGACTGGCTACGGCTAACCGCCTAATGGAATAAATGAGCCAGTGTTTCTGAACCTTGCCAAGTTGACAATCCCTCATTTGAACTCCAACATTTTGGTGCCCCTCTTCTATTTACTATAAAAGTAAAGGTAAAAACATATCAATGATAAGCCTATATAAAACAACTACCACTACTTTTGACCTCACAAACGTTGAAGGTTTTAGATACCCTGAAGTTATGCTAGTAATTTTATTTTCTTTGATTTAGAATTGTAATAACATTTAGTGCCTTGCAGCCGGTGCTTAATTTGTGCCAGGGCTGAGTCCCCCGGCACCTCTAGGCTTGGCAGTTCACAGCCCCAGCACCTCTGGACGGTCCGCCTGCTATGAAAGTAAAAAAAAAAAAAAAATGCTTGATCCCCAGCACCTCTTTCATTACAAATTAATCACTGCTTGAAGCACCCTTACCTTCAATAGGGTTTTATGACCTCCCTAGAGGTCATGATCTACCACCTGAGAAACATTACAGTAAAGAATTTGAATGAAAAGGTGGGAGTCGGAGGTCATTCTATTTGAGGAAACCTATATTAATTGTAACAGTACAAACGCTCTGAAGAGACTAATAAATTCTTGTTACAAGAAAGCATGAAAGTCTCTTATGACTACATGGTAAGAGACAAAATATATATGAATCCAGGGCTGATGGCATAACAGCAGACCATACAAACAGTACACTTGCTAGCAGCTGGAAAACTAGGGATAAAATGATCCCTGGGGACCCAATTGAACAGCAAAAGTCTATCAAGCTGTAATAGCAAGGAAGCCTATACAAAGCAGCCAAAGCTCCCAAATACTAGCTTGTGTTGCCAAAGCAGAAAGATTTTTGTTTAAATGGTCCCTGATGGTTATCAGCTTCAATTTCTAGTATAATTCCATTTAAATTAAGTACAAATTTAACAAAATGTAGTTAATTTCCTAGGCTTTGGATCCACTGCCATGTCTTGATGTTGTGTAACTGAATGCACCTCAATTTACAAAGTTTCCCCTTCTAATCTGGCTGTTTCAAGTAGCACAAAAACAAATGTTTGTAGCTGGTAATTTTTCTGATAACATTGTTAGAGAAAAAGGAAGAGCACAGAGTTCTCTCAATGAGATATACATTAGTCCCTTAGTATTTTAGTGATTAAGATCTTTCTTAAATAAAACTACTTGTTTCCGTTGGTTGAAGTTTCCTGTAGGAGAAAAGAATGATTGAAACATCAATGAGATCTTTATGTGAATCATGACTAAAAACAGGTGGTATACTTTTATTTCTAATTTACTGATTTTTCCCCCCCCTCACTTATCTTAATATCTGTAAGGGAATGTTTACCAGTCATTAAAGGCAAAGCCATTTTAAAACCTTAAAACAGTAAGCACTGCATTATGATAATAGAATGGCAGTAATGCAAATTCCTCTAATGTGCATGGTTGAAGTTTCATCCAGGACATTTATCTGGCAGGAGGTTCACAGTATGTAGGGGACTGATTATGTCAAAGAAGAACACAATACAGTGCATTTTGACAGTTCAGTAACAGGCCCTTAAATGTCCTTTTACTATTGTTGGGACAGATGTGATGAAGATGACAACTTTATTGAAGTAAAATATCTGACGTGGGATTAGAAAGGGTGATCTTATATTCAGGGCCAGCTCCAGGCACCAGACGGCAAAGCACGTGCCTGGGGCAGCGCCCTGTAAGGGGTGGCAGTCTGGGGATTCTGGGGCAGCAGGGGGTTTTTTGCTTCGGCACTTCGTCTGGGCTTTTTTTTGGCACTTTGGCAGCAACTTTTTTTTTTTGCGTGCTTGGGGCGTCCGAAAAGCTGGAGCCGGCCCTCTTATATTGCCAGCTACATTATACCCAAATCAAAAACCCATAACAAACTTCAGCAGATAACTTATTTACATATTCATTGTCATTGCTATCGCTCTTCAAATATCCTTTTCACATATGGAGGGTGGGAGTCAGTTCCCTCTTCGGGCTCAGTCCAACTCCCATAAAAATAGTAGGAGTTAGATCAGTCCACTTGCATGGTGGGAGAGTCCCAGATGAGAGTCAGATATTGGTACTTAGTGGACATAGAGTCAATGACCTCAGCCAAGTGGGCCTATTTAGTGACATCCACAAATGTGTTTAAAGAATAATATTCACAAATGTAGTAGCTTTGGGAATTGTGTCTTCAGAGAGCTCCTGGCGCGCAGAAGGTTTTCAAACTCAACTGCTTTTTCTGGTGTTCTGAAAGCAGAGCTATGCTTGTGAATTATAAACCCAGATGCTGCTTTGGAAATCAGAATTCTTGTTCAAATGTGTAAATGCTTTTTTGATAGAAAAGCCTAGGAATACAGTATTCTGTGTCTGCATCCATTTCAGTAACTCACAATTGGAGTCTGTTCCTTTCCAGCTGCTCAAACTATGACAATAGTAATTATCCTCCTTCAGACTACCTCTACCATGATGCTTACAAAACAGTCAACAATGGCTAAGCAGCTGGCATGCTATGACTACTGCTTATTTTAACAATCCGTATCCACTCTCTGTTGCCTATGCTCCCCCTTTGTTGCATCTTACTGTTGTCTCATTACTGTAAGCTCTTTGGGGCAAGGAGTGTCTTTTTGTTGTGGGTCCAACATGCCTAGCCAATAGGGTCACAGCCTCTGATGCAAGCCGCTAAGATATAGCTACAGCTGGAAAAGTGGATGGAGATTAATCTAAACGCTAACCTAAATGAAACACTAAGTGGAATGGTCTGTTTTATTATGGTCCAATTAAAGTCACTAATTAAAGCATATTTGGTTTAGTGGATTTCAGAAGCAAGATCAATCTGTGTAAGAAATGGCATGGAGGGGCTCTGATATGGCCCACTCCAACCTTTTGTGGCTGAGGTTTAGAAGCCATAATTTAGTATTTGAAAGGGTCTAAGGGAAAAGTTGAAAACATTTCTGGTTACTCCCTGCTTTGTGTGATAACTTTATTAATTGCTCTAAACACAGACTCAAGTGGGTGGAGGAACTGGCCCATAGACTTTCAGTTGGATACTCAAAAACTGAGAAAACAAAAATCCTTTTCACAGTGGTAGCTGTGTTAGTCTGTATCAGCAAAAACAACGAGGAGTCCTTGTGGCACCTTAGAGATGAACAAATTTATTTGGGCATAAGATTTCATGGGCTAAAACCCACTTCATCAGATACATGGAGTGAAAAATACAAGACATTTTCTAAAATCCTTTGTCACTTAGAATATTTTGACCTAAGTCTGTGGTTCTCCACAGGGGTACACATACCCTTGTGGATATGCAGAGGTGTTCCAGGGCTACATCTAGATATTTGCCTAATTATACAACAGGCTACATAAAAAACATTAGCGAAGTCAGTACAAACTAAAATTTCATACAATGACTTGTTTATACATTATACACTGAAATGCAAGTACAATATTTATATTCCAATTGATGTATCTTATAATTAGAGGGTAAAAAAAAATGAGAAATAAGCCATTTTTCAGTAATAGCGTGAGGTGACACTTTTGTATTTTTATGTCTGATTTTGTAAGCAAGTAGTTTTTAAGTGAGGTGAAACTTGGGGTGCACAAGACAAATTAGACTCTTGAAAGGGGTACAGTACTCGGGCAAGTGGCTCTCAAACTTTCCAAAGTGACCTACCCACAATGAGTGAGGGACAAAGTCTAGAACAAAACCCTCAAATTCTGGTTTCCACCCAGGGCCGGCTCCAGGCACCAGCTTTCCAAGCTGGTGCCTGGGGCGGCATCAAGAATGGGGCGGCAGTCCGAGTCCCATGGCGGCAATTCGGCAGCAGGTCCACTCTTCCTGCCGCCGCGGGACTCAGACTGCCGCCCCATTCTTGCCTGCTGCGGCGGCAATGGGGCAGCAGGTCCGCCGCTCTTCCCTTGCCGTCGCGGACTGGGACTGCCTGCGTCGGGGGCAGAGCCCCGCCCCCATGCAGGCAGACGTAGCAGGGCCCCACCCACAACGCAGGCAGACGTAGCGGGGGCGGGGCCCCTCTACGTCTGCCTGCGTCGGGGGCGGGGCCACGGCAACTGCTTGGGGCTGCAGAATTGTGAGAGCCACTCCTGTTTCCATCTGAAAAAAATACGTTTGTCTCTCCCTGTTTATATCTCTGTGGACTTCTCAGTTATGTTCTGTTTTTCTTCAGCTATATATATTAATCCTTTCATTCCTTTTGGAATCAGCATATTGATGAAGCAACAGCAACTGCTTTTCGATTTGGCATAACCTAACTCATTTGACAAAATGAGTTCATTTTATAAGCGTTTACAGAGGAGCAGTATTTTCTTCTGATCCCACTATTTACAGCACTCACTGCCTTCTGTACAATTTATTCTGTAAGGTAACATCATGATGAATCACAGATTGACTCTTCTGTGTAAAATACCATTACATTTATATGCGCTAATAAAATAAAAAATTGCATTTATGAGTTTTCAAAATATATACTCTCCCTAAATTGCTGGATGAAATGAGCTGAATAGCTGATAGATCTGCTTTCTGTTGGTCTAGTTGTTTTCTGTTGCATAACTGTTCCTGAGACAGACTATATAGTACCTGAGATCCCTAGCAGTGGAGTCACATCCGCACATCCAACTTGGCAGTATGATGTTACCCTGTCCCTTACAATGAGTCACTGTCATTCTAAGAGCAAAACGTGCCAAAATTTAATGTGGACTATGACCTTTGCTTCACTGCTAAAAAAAAAAAAGGTGCATGCTTTACCTCAGGGTAACTAATACTCATGAGCTTTACTTTTACCCTGAGACAAACTTGCTAAGGTCAGCCCCTGAAGGAGTTTTAAGGTTGTTTATGCACAATAAACTTGAAGTGCCTGATTTTACCTCAGGATAGCTGATGCATGTTGGTTACCCGGAGGTCAAAGTCCACCTGTTTAGCAGTGAAGACAAGGTCTTGTTTGCCAAATATCTCACTCCATGGTGAAAGCTATAATAGGTTAGATAGTTAGGGCAAGTAAATGACACTCAGTAATATAACTATAGTTAGAAGAGGCAGAAGCTACAGTATTATTAACAGAAGGCATATTGACTAAAGCAAAAGCAGCTTTATGGGAGGGGGATTATATCTAGTTTTCTCTTTAAGTAAGAACGGCAGTGATTTCTAATCCCCTCAAGCGCTAAGAGGCTGCCCTTGTGCACATCTTTGTACAACAATATGGCTAAATTGTAGGTATGCAGTAGGCAGGGTGAGTGAGATACCATACCTTGGAGGCAGAGGCAGACTTTAAGGGAAGTGTACTCAGCAGCACTTATTACACCTTTCCAAAAAAGGTGCAGTATGTGCTTTCCCAAGCCCCAGAATCCAGGGACACATGCAGAAGTGGTTTCTGGCCCACATCCCATCCCAGCTTCTGCCTAGCACTGAACACATCCAGTCTCCCTCCTAGTGCTCCGAGAACTATGGCAGGCTTAATGAGAAAGAGCAAGCTCTTTCCCCTGTAGCAAAGTCAGGAGAAGGTCACAGGCTACAGACTGAGAAAGTGATTGCATGGTACAGTGGAGGTTTTGGGGTCAGGTTCTGATCTGTGGTGCACCACTTAAGGCAGGAATAGTTCCACTGACAAGAGTGACCTGCTGTAGAATCGGTTAGTGAAATCAGAATCAGGCAGTCACCCTGGCAAAAGTGTCCAGGAAGGCTGGGAACTAGTGACCTAGGCCCAGATCCAGGAAGGGACTTAAGCGTTGCAACGCTGAGCGTTTCAGCACCTAAAAACTTTTAGGCACCTAGAAAATCATAGGAACAATCCTGCGATCCACAAAGCCTGAGTTATATGCCTAGGCTCCCTATACAATAAATGGAGAGAAATAGGTGCCTTAGAATGTGATCCACAAAACCCAGCACTCTAGGACGGAAGCCACCTAAACTAGTCAATGGGAGATGCTGACGAGAGGGGTGTGTGCTAAGCCCTGCCTCTCCCATGGAGATCGGGGCCTAACTGGGGGCTGTAGGGAAGTGCCTATGCCTCCTGAGTGGTCCAGGAATGGGAACCAGCTGCCTAGAGTCAGGTTTAGGCTCTTGTGGGAATGAGTTAGGCACCTGCCACGCTCCACACAAAAACAGCCAGAGGAGGAGAAGATGGAGCCCCTCCTAGAACTTTGGTTGGGATGTAGGAGACTCTGGTTCAGTTTCCTCCCCTCTACCAGAGGCGCAGAAGGGAGAGCCCTGTCCAAATCTTATCTCAGGAGAGTGCTGTAACCACTGAGCTATGGAATATTCTGATAATCTTCTGTTGAAGTATTTATCCACAGTGGAATAGTCATTAGCCAGAGGGGAGTGCTGGGGGGGGGGGGGGGAAGGGAGAGAGAGAGAGAGACACTCTAGTCCAGTGGTTCAGGCACCCAACTGGGAGGTGGGAGACACTGGGAGCAGACCCTCTGCTCCAATCACACTTTCATTATTTATCCAGAGTGCAACAGCTTCCAGTGGAGCGTTTGAGGGAGTCCCCTTCCCCCATGAGAATATCCCATAGCTCAGGTGAGTGTTCCAGTAGATGCGCTCAGAGGCCACCTGCCCGATCAGGTCCACATGTGACTTAGACTAGTGCCCATCTTCCCTCCACTGTGAATTGTTCTGGGGCATAGGTAGGAAATAGGCATCAGGCCACCTAGAGGGAGAGAGCTGCACATGTGCTCAGAGACAGAAACGCAGGTGCCAAATGAGTTTAGGTGCCTACTTCCGCCGAACCCAGTTTTGTGGAGCCAAAACTGGGATGTAGGGACCGATGTAATTTTGTGGTTATGATGTAATACATTGCAACAAGACATGCAATTGCTTCCAGAGTTTTGAATAGAAATGAAAAGAATACTTTTAAAATGAGATGAATCTGTGATCATTAACAATTCTACTAAATACAACTTGGTCCTTCTCGGTTCTTTCATTTGCTAGTGCTTTAATAAAGGTGGTGCTAGGTCATCTAATCTTTTAACATTAAAATAGCTTTTAAGTTAGTTGTTTGGAAGATACACAGGGGAGGGGGGAGGAGCAGCTGTAAAATGAACACAGACCCTTTGAAATGGAAATTGCCTAATAAAAAATTATCCATGATAAGAGAGAATTTGAAGAAAGTGAGAATACATCAAGGAAGTGGTTTTTGAAATGCTGATGCATATGGGCACCCTCTGAAATAGATTTTCATTAGTACAGCATGTCAACACATCTTGTGTTCACTTAGCCTGCTTTCCTATGCTATTATGTGTGTACGTTTTAAAATGATTTAATTTCATGGAGAGAGACAGGGTTTGACTCACCGCTGTGGCGCCTCCCGCTGGCAATCCTGGGAATTAGCTTAGGCGCTTTATAGCGGGGTTCCACTGTACTATAAAAGAAAAAAAATTGAATTGATAAAATTGAAATGAAATAAATAATTTTGACATTCTCAAAATGGAACAAGTCAAAATAATTCATTTAGACTTTTTCCTGTTGAAAATGGACGTGTTGCCCTCAGTGCACAGGAAATACTCCGCAGACAGTTTCAGTAACTGTGCAAGTTTGCTCATGCAGGCAGCCAGACTCTCCGCCCACCGGGATCCAGGCTCTTGGCCTTGCTTCAGCCCCTTCAGGCTACTGACAAGCCAACTCAACCAGTCTCCTGAGTGGGATGGGGGCCAGAGAGTATCCCTGTCCTGCAGCAATTGCCAGCTGTTAGCACAGCCATTGGGATCCATAGGCATCTTGGCACAAAACTTAGAGCAGCTCCGAAACTGAAATCCACACAGTCCCAGGTTTGTAGAGCTACAAGAAGTGACAAAGCCACATTCTTTCCATTCTTATATGATCTTGTATTAGACACAGCTCAGCTAGATCAGAGAATGTGATCCCTGGTGTTTATTCACATATTTAGACTTTTACTTTTGTAATGCCTAGGTCTATGTGGTTATTACAGCAAAACTCACCAGTATCCCCAGTCACAGGCACACTAGGACTTTTAAGCCACAATCCCACCTCTAAATCAAAAGTCTATTTTAAAAAAATGTGGGTGGTATGTGGGGGTGTTTGATTTGCAGCATCCCTAGAAGACTAACAAATCCAAGTTCCTGCAGGAATATTGCTATAGCAAATTCCAGAATGAAAGGATAGCAGCCCCCTCCCTTAGAAATAGAGGGAGTCCCACTTGAGAAACATTGTCAATTACAAGTGCAACAAATTGCCCAAGAGAAAGGCTGTTTCATTGGTAATAATCTGGCAAAATGGCTACCCTGCCATCATTTCACAATCTAGCTCTACAGTTACATAATTTCTTTAGGCAATATAAAATATAAGGCCAGACCCTTAGCTGTTGTAACTCAGTGTAGGTTCTGTGTGATCTTAGTGATTTACACCAGCTGTTATTCTGGACCTGTACGTGTGGAAAATGACCACACACAAAAAAAGTGTGTGGTAAATACTTTAAACAACAAGAAGAGAGAGTTTAAATGCTTTACACTCTGGAATACAAATGCTACTGGAATGCAGATAATACAAGTAATTCATAATAAAACTAAACATGGATCACTTTTGAAAATAGTTTAAAAGACTGTCCAAGATATGTAATCTGATCTCAAACAAAGCATTTTAAGAAAAATCTCAGATTTGACAAAAATTGTTTGTGTCCTGCACCACTGAAGTTGTAACAATATAAAACCTTTGATCTTGAATCAGTGATTTTTGGCTTATTTTGTTTTGTTCAGTCGAATTATATCTTTAGATTTTTAAAAGTTTAATTCAAAATTGATTTTAACTAACACTGTCTTTTTTTACATCCAGACTTTTAGATCCCATCACCTGACAAAATGAAAGGCCATTTCATGACTTAGTATTAAAGTGCTTCTTTTTTTACCAATTCCTTCCTAGTGAAAAAGCAACCTGCTTTCCAGATTGAAAAGTAATGACACACTAGTGTAGTTCTGTCGCATTTCAAAGGGAAATGTTCCCAAGTAACATCAGCACACCGTTGCTAAGTTAATGTAGAATCAAGTCTCTAATTACCACAGTCAGTCCTAAACAGTAACAAGCAGGAGCAGAAGAGGAAAGAGGGAGGCCATGAAATTTTGTTTTGTGAAGGATTTCAAGGTTTCAAAAATTTGATGTCAAAATTGGAACTTACCCCAAAAATGTAAAACTTCTCCACAAAGTAAAATTCTGAAAAAACTTTGTTTTGATTTCCACTTTTAAATGTTTTTATTATATTATAACATAATAAAATAAAAATTGGAAACAAAAAATTTCAGCATGAAAACCATTTCAAAAACATCAAAACAGGACATGTCGAGAGTGTCAGAACTTTTTCCCCAGTTTTCTTCTGAAACAAAATTCCAAAGACATTGACTCCATTTCACAAAGCATTTGGATATTGAGAGAACTACATATTCTAACAGAATGTGTTTCCATCAAAGTTTCTCCTACCAGCTCCATGAATAATGCTTTCCTGTATAACCAATAGTTATATTGTACTTTACATTTTCAAAGCACTGAACAGTCATGAACTAATAAATCCTTACCGCCCTATAAAGAACGTAAGGAACACACATGGGAATTTGCCATGTTATAATTTAATTTTAAAAGACAAAGGCTCAGTTGTGGCTTTGCCATAAGCCTAGAATAAAGGGCAGCACCATACTATGCAGACCAAGGACTTGAATGTAACTCATGGAGTCACCATCTGGTCACTGGTTCCCTTCTTGCTACAGGTAGGAGGCAGTCTACAGCAGCTTTCTATATTGGCTGGAACATGGGATGCGGGGCAAAGCCAAGGCTCCACTTATTCCTCTCCCCTGATCATGTGGGGTGAAATATAGTAGCCTTGAAGAGCTGGTCTCCCTGTCCCCATATTACCATTAGCAATATGAACTCCCATTCATGCACGAGTAGCCAGAGCCATGGTTGTGCCCAAAGTATATTCAGTTACATTGCATAGAGAGTCATTCTTAACAGTTAAATAGAGTGCATGGATTCATTTTGAGTAGGCACATGTGTATCGCTCTCCTTAGTCACCTGTCCAAAGCTTGAAAATGGTCTATAGATATAAATAATTTCTATACTGAAGAATAATTGTTGGTTCTGTACATGTTCTCTCAACTGCTGGTTGTGTGTTTCCCTTTGAAATATTTCCCCCCCAGAATAATAGAGATGTGCCTGAGCTGTACAAGTTGGATCCAGATCCAGATTTTAAACCCAACAGGGTTTGTGGATGTCTAGATCCAAGATTTTGGCTTGCTACAGGGATGGGGTGAGGGGTCAGTTACAAAATTTGTATCTAGATCTGGGTTCAAGTGCATTGGTGTTTGGATTTGGGTACTTGGCTCTCAGCTTAATAAAAGTATCTTTTGGTAGAGATATGTTAAAATGTATCATTGGTTAAAGGGATAAAGCAGATCTGAAGAAACCATTGACTTCAACAGGCTTTTGATTCTGGCCCCAGAGCTTGACTAAAAGCTTGAGCACGGGAATAGAGAAGTAAACTCTCTTCAGCCTCTCTCTTCTGTAGTCTTAACTCTCTCCTCCATATTTTCAATGTATTATTTCCAGGCCTTCTTACTTCACCTTTGGGTCACCTGTCTCCCTCTGTATAAATTGGTAATACTGGAAACAGTAAGGCCAACTTTAACAAGAGAAACCCTAGTTAGAAAAGGACAACTCGTTAATAAAAATTCACAACGAAGGTTGTCCTACAACTTAGGTTGGATATTAGAAAAAACTTTCACTAGTAGGGTGGTGAAGCACTGGAATGGGTTACCTAGGGAGGTGGTGGAATCTCCTTCCTTAGAGGTTTTTAAGGTC
This sequence comes from Chelydra serpentina, assembly GCA_037349315.1. NCBI lineage: Eukaryota > Metazoa > Chordata > Testudines > Chelydridae > Chelydra > Chelydra serpentina. The sequence goes on from JBAIAC010000042.1 coordinate 41,558,799, forward strand.
AGGCTTGACAAAGCCCTGGCTGGGATGATTTAGTTGGGGTTGGTCCTGCTTTGAGCAGGGGGTTGGACTAGATGACCTCCTGAGGTCCCTTCCAACCCTGAGATTCTATGAACATGCACAATGGAATGATTCAGGAACGTACCCAAGGTGGATTCCCTGCAGCTTCCACTGAAGTTTGAGTTCCTTTTTTACTGCATTTTGACAGGTCCTTCCTACTCTTTCACAGCATTTTTGTTGTCGTTCCTTTGTTAATAAGGTAGTTTGTTTTTTTAAGTACACACATTACCTTTAGTGTATTCCATTCACCAGATTGTAATGCAAGAGAGCAACTGAGCTGGTCAGAAAATGTGGGGAAAAGTCAGCATTTTTCAAAAATGTTCATTTCTGGGTTTTGGTCAAAATTTTGATTCAACCCTTACCCCCATGGATAGTGAGCAAGGAGACTTGAGGTCCACTACTGTTGAGAATTAACTCTTCCCTATGTGAATGGCATTCAGGGTGGACAAGTCTTTTCTCACTTTGGAAGCAGAGGAAAACTCAAAAGAAGTGATTCCCAGACTTATCCGTACAAGCTATCACACCTAACAGTGATTAATAAAATTAAATTCCACTATACACAAATATTTCAAATAGAAAATATTACACCTTATATTTTAGTTCCTTATTGTAGTCTTACCAAAAAGAAAGAAAAAGTTTCTGCTGTTTTCTTAGCTTCTATGGAGTAATTTTCTTTTACTCTAATCTGGAAATCTCTTTCAAATATTCATTTCAATATCTAAAGAAATAAAATCTTTTTCTCCTTTACTGCTCATCCTTGTCAATGACAGTCCCCCCCTCTTCTTACCATCTACTGTAATGTGTTCATTTATTAATATTATTGTAATGATAAGAAAACCAATTAAGAATTATATGACAAAAGAATGAAAGGACTTTGGATGTGATATTGTTCATAATACAAATTCCCCTTTAAATAGATTTCATTTGTACAGCTAAATTACTCTACACAGACAGAGCCCCATTGAAGTCAGTGTGGTTCTGTGTGGCTGCAGAACTCTCTGTGCAGATAACTTGCACGATTGGAGCCATATTTTGAGAATCATTCCACATTCCTTTACTCCCCAGGCCTGCTCCACTTTCCCCCACTCTCCTCTTGGATTTTGGAGCCATGTCCTCCTTATCTCCTTACCTCAAAGGCCCCTCTTGACTCAGACTTTCTGTATTTAAAATGATTTTTTTTTAGGCTCCTCTCCCAAACCTCTTTTCTTCCCTTCAACTGCATCACCCTTCTCCTCCCCTGGCCTCACTTCCTTCACTGCTTCTCTTTTCACTAGCAACCCTAGCCACTCATCACACTTTTGTCATGCTAAATTAGGACTCAGTCCTGCAAGATACTGAGCACTCTGATCTAATCCAGCAAATCCCTTAAATATATGCTTAATTTTAAGCACATGAATAATCCCAGTGAAGTCAGTGTTCTTAAAGTTAAGCATGTGCTTCAATGATTTGCTAGATCAGACCATAGTACTCAACACCTGGGAGGCTCAAGCCTTTCTTGCTCTGATCCCACAAGCACAGTTTTGTTACTGGATTCCAGATTTACTTGAATGAGTTCTTCCATCCCTAATTAACATCATAAGAAGCTGGATCTTGCCTTTAAAACATCTTAAGCAACACATTTAGGGCATTACAGATTAGTAACTAAAACCAACTCTTATAATGCACTCTTGAGGTGGTTAATTATTAGGGTGGATGCCATCAGACATTTTCCCAAGCGTCGTCAAATGTGCAGCATGGAAATGAAACCAAGCAGAGTTACTGTTATGTTATGACTTTCAAATAATACACTCCAGTGTTCCATCCTATCATGGTGTGTTTGGATAACAGCTTTTCACAAATCAACATCCATTGATTAATCATTTTTCTCTGTCTCTCATTTCCATACAGTTTAATGACTGAGCAATTTTTTTCTTTCTACCAACATCAAAAATATAATCGAAGTCCTCATTAAGCCATGCTATTGTATAAGAGATTAATTTTCCTTGCCTCCAATATATTTTTGGTTCAATGAAAAAATAGATTCGCTGATGCATATTTTAGGCAGTTTGATTTAAGATTAAATTACAGCAGTAATAATTTAAGATATGCCAAAATGTTCAGAAAAAATTAAGCAATTACCTGTGGATGTGGCAAAACAGGCAGACCTATTCCTCCTGTAAGTGATTTTAATAAGAGAAATGTCTATTTTATGTCTCCATAACTAAACTGGTGGAATCTCTAAAAGGAATACATTCCTTAATAAATGGTCATTATGAAGAAGTCAGGATTTGCCAATAGTTTCCACGAAGTGGTATTTGCACTAGCAATTCCTTGCTATTTGCAAATGCTGATTTTTAAAAATTAGATCATTGCAGTAGTCATCAGGGCTGCTATTTTAATTTGTGTCTGATTATAAATGCAGAGGCATCATAGCTAGCCCTGAGGGGGGAAAAAAAGCACAAAGGATGAAACCTTTCAATAGGACCATTAAAAAAAAAAGTATGAACTTAAATTTTAAATCAAAGGAGTTACCGTGCAGATATGGGTTCCCCTTGTCATTTTACACTAAATAGAGGAAATATTAACATAATCAAAACTAGTTTAAAACTTCATGTGTTAAGCCTCACACATTCACTTACACCAGTGCTGGTGGGCTGTCCCCACACACTATAGAAACAGCATCATAGACCCTAAGCAGTAGTTCAGATCATCTGAAGCTCCACTAGCAATTCTCCACAGCATAGGGATAGATGCAACAAGAGCAAAGCTTACTGTCGCTGTGATGCAGCAATAGCAGCCATGGAATCGCTGTTCTATGGCCATGGAGGATTTCCCACTCACCTGAAAGTATCCACAGAGAACTCTAGAACACAGCCTAATTACTAGTGCTCTGTAATAGAGTGAGAGTTGGGGGACTGGACTAGAAGACCTCTCAAGGTCCCTTCAAGTCCTATGATTCTATAGGCAACTATGGAGTGAGAGCTAGCTTTAAGAAGCAGTAGCTGTCTATTGTTCTTTGTCAGGTTATTGACACTGTTAATACTGGAAGAGATGAAAGTGCAGTTGCATTAGCAGAGACTCCGAACCTGCTAGACTCCTTACAACTACAAAAGGAAAATCTGGAACTGCAGCACTACCACAATTTCAAACTATTACAAAAAGTCATGTTTTGCTAAAACACTTGCTATACTGAGCCGTGTAGTGGGCCTGTCATTGATCTGAATGTTTTTGTTCCTTCAGGGATGGCACAGTAGTATTTCAGTTTCTATGAGAAAACTGACAACAGGATCTCTATCAAAGGGTACAAACTGAATGAGAGTCATGTTCTGAATTTCAATCTGCAGTGATGTTTACGATGACATAAGAGATCGAAGGGGAAAGAGAGACTGATTACAGGCAGGCACTAATTTTTATTTATTTTTGGCACTGCACAGCCTCAGTGTATTGGTTTTTAAGTGAAATCTAGGGTCCGGTCAGATGAAGGCTTTTATAATCTTCAACAATTCGTACATCTATGTCACCATGACAATACTGAACAATGAACAATTACCTGCTGTTATACAGTACGAAATGTGAAACACAGGCCAGACTACTGTAATCAAGATATCATACAGTTTCTTATGCTGCTTTTGAAATGAATGTTAAGTAATAAGTAAATTAAATCACTTTCAAATCTGACTTTTAGGGGCAATTTGGACACTCTCCAAAGACTAGGGATTCCACCAAGGAGGACAGCTTTATACTCCACTGGGGGCTCTTAGATCCTCACCGGTCAAAGTTGCTGGGGAATAAGCTCAATCAAGGTATCTCCCAGGTATCCTGGCTCACTCCACCTCCAGCCAGCTCTACTGACTTTCTGAATTGCACCAGGTGGCTCTTGATTGGGAATGGAGAGCATCCAAGGCCACCCTGACATTCTGCCCAAGCAGGCATTATGCCACTGGGGTCCCTAGCCCATGTTTCACTGGTGGAAGTTAAGCCCTTAAGGAGACCTGTTTTTATTGAATGTTAAGTTTATTCAATTTGTTAATTATAGTAACTAGATGTAACAGAAGTTTTAACATTTTGTTTGCTTAAAATGTTTGAAATATGTCACTTCAGAAGAAGGTTTATACAGGATTTATGAAATGCACTTCAGTGTGCTGCATGCCCCTATGTTACATAGATAGTGTCATGAAAAGGATTGAAAAATATATGCTAAATATTTTGGCATCTCTCCAAGTATAAAGCAGTCTTACCTCAGCTTAATGCATACGCTATTCTCCATTCATGTGCATGTCCCTCAGGGACAGCCACACCAGGCCACTTCTGGAGCAGCTCTGCCAATATGAAACTGATATGCCATAACAGTTGATCTTGAAAAATTGATTCATTTTAGGATCAATTTTTAAAATTTCTTCAGGAAGTCTTCTGTTCAAAATGAGGAATGTTCTTAAAGTGAAAAATTAAGTCTGTATTAATACACCAGAAGAGCTAAAAGAAGCTAAGTCATTTGTATAAACAAGTACACGCATCTTTTAGACTGCATGCTCTTTGAGGCAGGAACTGTCTGTCTCAGTGCCTAACATTTATTGGGTGCTACCACAAAGGAAAGAACATTGAACCAGTATCTTCTCTCCTGGCTTCAATGAACAAAAGAGTTTCAACACTGGCTAGTATTCTGTCCATTTAGTTGAGCCTGATCAACTGACAAAAGAGGGTCTCTCGAAGTAGATTGGATACCCCAGCATTACGTTAATCACATATCGCTCTTAGCATACTGGGTACACAGTTTTGGAGTTCTGAATTCAAAGAACGATTTGGGGGGCTGTTACAGAAAAGTCATTGATGCCATCAGCCTAACACACAGCTGAATTTTTTAAAAATAAGGTAAGTATTTTACACTAGCACATGGACAAACTAGAAAACAAAGTTGGTGATGTGACTGTACTCTATAAAGGCATTTGTCATCCCCAAAAGAATTGTTTTATGCAACACTGGTCAATGCACAGAAATGGTATTATTGTTTTGGAGAGGATGCAATAAAAGGAATGGAAAGAGGATATCAGGACTGAAGAATAAGTCAGTCCTACCTGAGCCAGAGTGCCAAGAGTGAAAGTCTTAGAGCTGCCAGGTGGCAACCTTAATGAAGTTTGTTTTCTTTCCTTCCTTTTCAGTGTGTTTTACCTTCCCCTCCAGTTTCCCTTTTCCTCCCTTTCAGTCGGTCTTATTCCTCCCACTTCTGTCTCCAACACAGGACTCTCCTTTGCAATGTCTGAAATTCTATTCAGGGAACGTGCCACTTGAAATGGCATCATGTGCTGTTATGAGGACACAGATGTACCATCTCTTAACAAAGAAAAGGTAAAAGGAATTAGTCTTGTGCACCTTGGAAAAGAAGAATTTGATGTGACCTAACAGAGATCTGGAAAATGAATAAGGGACTAAGTCAATAATGTGTTGGTAAAATTAGTACAGTGATGGGGGGAGGGTGTCAAAATCTATGGGACAAAGTGAAAATTAGGAAACTAGAAATAAGCAGGAGATGTAGGATGTCACTCAAAGGGCAGTATACATAAGGAATCAATTACCAGAAAGGTAAGTGAAATAAAGAAAGACACTGGGTTCAAACTGAGATACCCAGCATGAAATCCTGGATCTACTGACGTCGATGGGAGTTTTACCATTGAATTCAGAATGGCCTGGATTTCATCCTTAGGGCCTGAAATAGCTCTCATGATACAACAATGTCAATCAAGAGAAACTATCAAAATCAATGGAGTTCCAGCAGTGCAGAATCAGCATGAGAGTGGGATCAGGCTTCTGTTCTAGTTTGGCTTGCATCAACAATAAAAAAAAGGTCTGGTGGTCCCAGTGGAAGTACTCAATGGATATTTAGCCACAAAAAAGGACCAACTTTGGGGGTGTGTATGCACACGCATAATTTACAACATTTGGAAGGCTTCAAAGAGGTAATGCCCAAACCTAGAATTGTAGGAGGTACATGGGCAGAACTGGACTGGGAATGAAAGGCACTCTGGGGAATTCAGAACCCGCCCAACAGGCTGCGGCTGTGGTGAGCAGTGTAATTCACCCAAAATTCAAAAAATAATAACGAAGAGCAAAATGATTATATTTTAAGTTGAGATCATATGGTCCAGAGGCACAAGACTACCCCTAACACAGTAATAGACACCACAGGCTCAGCCATGTGCTGGTATGTTTCTGACTCAGGTAAATGCAACACAGTATGATTTCTTTATAGGAGTTCCTAGAAGTTATATTAATTTATCTAATAATATGTTTACTACATCGGATTGCTACAGAAAACAACAAGCTGTATATTTTTTTTTTACACACACACTATATAATATAGTGTGTGTGTAAAAAAAAATATATATATATATATATACACACACACACACACACACACACACACACACACACTTACTTGCTCTTTGTCAGTGGTTCTCAAACTTCATTGCACCGGGACCCTCTTCTGACACCAAAAATTACTACACAACCCCGGGGGGGGGGGGGGGGGACCAAAGCCTGAGCCCCACCACCATTGGGGGTGGGGTGCAAAGCTCAAGCCCCACCACCCTGTGCAATGGGGGGGGGGGAGAAGGGCAAAGTCAAAGCCTAAGGGCTTCAGCTCCAGACAGGGGGCCTGTAAACCTGACCCATTGCCCAAGGCTGAAGCTGAAGCCTGAGCCCCGCAGCCCAGGGCTCAAGCCCTTGGGCTTTGGCTTCGGCCCCAAGTGGTGGGGCTCAGGCTTCAGCTTTGGCCCTAGGCCCCAGCAAGTCTAACACCAGCCCTGCCAACTCCATTAAAATGGGGTCATGATCCACTTTGGGGTCCCGACTCACAGTCTGAGAACCACTGCTTTTCATAATTGCAACATAAAGCCATCTCCATTAGAAAGGATAATGAGAAGAAAAATTAATTTTAACAAATAAATGATATTCTTATTCCTCATGTCTCTGCATAGGAAAGGTGTACCGAATATCGCTCACTTGGGATAATTGCCAAATTTCTTCATTTTGAGACAAGCCATACTTCCTGTGGTAAACAGTGAATTGTGCTATTACATGCAATGCTGCTGGCCTTCTATAAACAATAGATTCAGTAATTAGCACCATGTCTATGAGTCAAATAAAATTCAGAATTCAATAGGGCAAGATTGTGGTTCTAAGCCACTGCCTGTGTGAGGAGCAAGGAGATAAGGAGGGTCTACATCCAGGAGTGCCAGAGGAATGTGCACAGCAGCTTTATAAAAGGTGGAGCCAGTATCACCCAGGCTCAACCAGTTCTGCCTCCTTCTTCAGAAAATATAGCAACTCTGTCTGTGCTGGACTCCTCCATCTTTATGGGCCAGGAGCACAAGGATCAGGATTGTTCCTAGCCAACTCAAGGAGGGGAACGAAGTCTATAGCCATGCAGGGACAAGAACAATTACAACTATTCATTTTATGGGAGCACCTGGAAGGCCCAACTGGGATCAGGTTCTCATTGTGCTAGGTGTTGAGTACACACATACTGAGAGAGAGTCCCTGCCCTGGAAAGCTTATAGTTTAACTAGACAAGACAGCCAAAGGATGGGAAAAAAGAAGCTTACAGGTGGGGAGCATAGATTGTAAATTCTGGCCCCACTGAAGTCAATGGAAGACTCCAGATTTTAAAACCTGGATCCTACACTATTCGAGTCAATGGTAATTTGCCACTGACTTCAAGTATGGTGCCAAAGTCACATAGCAAGTCTGTGGCTTAGCTGGGAATTTCAGCCCATTCTCTTGCTCCTCAGTCCAGTTCCTTAACCACAAGACCTTCCTTCCTCTCTTATAATCTCTGGTCTAATGCATAGCAATGCCATTTATTCGTTTAAACTCAAACATCTAATACTATGTCTTGGTTCTCTCTTTGAGGACTGTGTTCTGTAGTTTCAAGCATCCTTATAGAAAATACATCATACAGTAAGTACATCCTACATGAAAAACTTTTAAAAGAACAATGAGACTTATAGCAATTCTAACTGAAAAGGGAGTTTTTCCAATAACTGCTGTAAGTTCTAAATTAGATAATTTCCATTTTAGAAAGAGACAGCAGATATAGTATCCAGAGCTCTCAGCACCTTGCAATAACCATAGGAATAAATAATAACTACTTCACTCTCATTCATACAATGCTTTCCATCCATAGTTCTTACTTTCCTTTGTAAAGTGCTTTGAGAATAATTGAATGAGGAAGATTGAAACAGCACAGAGAGGTTAAGTGACTTGCCAGCAAAGCTGTGGCAAAGCTAGGAATAGTATCCTGATTCCCAATCCATTCCCCATTCACTGGACCTCATTGCCTCCCAAATGTACAACTCCCATTGTATCCAGTGGGAGTAGAAGCAGGCCCACCTGTGTTTGTCAGTCAGGTTCTATTTATACAACACTCAAGGAGCAGAAAGAAGAAAACTGCTAACCAGTGTCCCAATACTTCGATAGATTATGCCCATGTGCAGCCCCAACAACTTCCGTGGGGCCAGCCACAGCAGTATGCCCATGAGCAACCAATTGTAGGATCAGGGATTAAGAGCCCAATTCTTTGACATTAATGAGATTTCAACTCTAGATTAAAAGGTATGCTATGTCCTTTAGTTCTATAGTGAGATGTTCATTTGGGTAGAATGCAAGGACATGCCCCCCTGCGGAATTATAGAATATTGGTATGCATGGACTTTGACTGGCAACCTTAGGCCTCAGTCAATTTCCATCATTCTTCCCAATTATGGATGCAAATGGGGGAAAAATCAGTTTTCATTGATGCAAGTCAGTTCACATTTGCTCCAAGTTGTATACAACATTCATTTTGTTTTTCTTTTTTTATTAAGATAACTATTTGATGATGACAAATGATTTAGGGTTTGTTTGTTTGTGGGGGAAGTGGCAGCAACATGTCTAGTGGCAAAAGATGAGGTAGAGAAGCAGGGTCATGAGAGAAATGGTATGTTATTTCAGTACTTCTGTCTCATGAATGTGTAGCTGTGTTTCAGCATTTTTAGGTTACTGACTAAATAATATGATGTACTGTAGCCTCATTAGTGTAGTGTACTACAATATACATGAAAAGTATGTAAGATTGGGCAGAATCACATTTTCTATTCACGAGTTATTAAATATTTTAATCAACTTCTCACAGGGGTATCACATGGTACTAATACCAAAGAATCATCTGCAGAGCAATAAAATTACATAAGATTTACCTATACAGTTGATCATATGAGGATTATATAAATATGGTTAGACTGATTGTAGGATACCAGTGAGAAATAAAAACAATCTGTTCAATCACATGTCTACACATAAGATTATATGTACATAAACACACTATCAGGGGAGTGATCTTTGATGAATGAAACTGATGCATTTCTAGCAGGCTAATAAATACAAATATAATGTGAAAGCTTTTGATCCTGTTTTGAATCCTCAGGCAATAGGCTGCCTTTGATTTGAAATTGAAATGTATGAGGGGTCATAGGAAAGTGACAATCTAGAATGAAAGCCCAGATCTAGTTTCATGTAAAGTTTATACTGTGACTACAAGATAAAGCTAAGTGCAAAGCCCAAAATCAAAGAAGAGAATATTGCTGGAGTATATGTTAATGAGCTGGAAAGATCCGAGATCAATAGTGATAAAAAGAGTATTTTATGAGCAGATGATCTGCACTATAAAATGTAATGAAATGCACACCTGCCCTGCATTTTGTAAATAAGCCATGATCATGAATAGTCTTTTTTTTAAATTGTATCATGTATTTTGAATTTAGAGTAATAACAAAATATTCATCTCCTAGTTGTTTACCACAGAGGAAACAACTGTTTTATTTTCTACAAAGCAGTTACTAATGTAGGTAACTTTTCAGTCCTCAAAAACAAACAAAAAACAAGAGCCTTCTAAGATTGCTGTCTTTTCTGACTTGAACTGCATGTTAATTACACACAAGAATGTTAGATTAAAGGATAATATTTTCTGTCTGCTTGGTTGTATTTTCTCATAGTCAAAGGCCTAAATAACTTCGACATACTCTTAAGGAGATAATAAAAACTGCCTTTTAAAGCTTCATGTCTTCGAATTATTTACTTGTGGTGGCAATAATCTCCTAAATCTAAGTATCAATATAAAGTTACAATATAAATGCATTGTATTAATTATTTGGAACTTAAACTAATTAATTTCTGACACAAAGTGTTCTGTTGATCCCATAAGGCTCAATACTGCCAGCCTTATTCATGTTGAACAGTGCTGCACTGGGCAAGCAGTCCCGCTGATTTCAATGAGACTTCTTGCAAGCTAAGGTATTACTTGGTGTGAGAAAGGGTGGCAGAATCAGGCCCATAATAATTACTATTGCAAAGTAAGCTTACCAACACACTTATTAAATAAAGAGACTTGGAAAAAGAAGGGGACCCATTCCTTGTACAAGATACAGAGATTCACATTGTCAGAGGAAGCAAATGCAAATTGAATGAATTTCAAATAGTTGTTGGTCAGAGAAGTTTTAAGAAAACAATTGCACTAGAGCCATAACCTACAGAGAGTAATACAATGAAAATTATGTAGGCTCAGTTCTCTCCTGTTAAAATTGCCTTGTTCAATGACTTTGCAGCTGGTAAGAAAGTCTGATTGGCAATGGTTATATTTTCAAACTCAGATAAAGATACTTTGAGCTTACCTGTTCTCCCTCTTTCTCCTGATTCAATGGTATACTCTCCTGACAGCTTTGTTTTTCAGTTTGGGCTCAGCCCAAAGGTTGCTATCCCCAGTTTCTGGTGGCTAATTGCAGACTGCAATCTCCTCTGCCATACACAGCCTTCTTATTTGTCAATTCAAAAGCTTCCTTATAGGAGTGCGTAGGAGGGGGGCAAAAAACTGCAGGTTCACTTCAGTCAATCCTGATCTCCAACTGAGACTTTATGCTCTGCATTCAAGTTGTAGGCTTTTCTCTTTTCTTTTTTGTGTGGCAGGGTGGGGGGCAGAGGGGCGGCTGAAGAAAAACAGCTATACCACTGCAGGTGAGAAAGAAAATGACCCTTTGCAAACAAGGCTTATTAGAAGTTCAAAAAGAAATGTTAATAAAGCCTCCAAAGATATAAAGAAACCTCTTTCAAAGTCAGTCACCTTCTAGTGCTCAGAGAGGGGGAAAAAAAGGGAACTTCTGTACTTACAAAAGAGATACATCTGACAGGAAGGCGGATTACTGAAGAGGAGGGGACAGGCTATAGAAATGTTTGCGTGACTGACAGCCCTGACTACCATTTTTCCTTTTGTCGTGCAGTCTTCCTCCTGCATGGTGCACACAGACAGACACATGTTCCTACAAAATAGCACTCAGCCAGTTTCAGTCATCACACCTCAAAAGAGGAGGTCTGTTTGGCTTACAACCCAGCTCCACCAAATGTGCATTACTAGTACAGTTTTGCTATGCAGCCTGCTGTCATATTTGAGGATTACTATGATGTCGTCTATTTGATAGGACAGGGAATGACAACCTGAGTTTTCATAGGATTTCAATTTCCATAAAAGAATAGTTTATTTAAATACTTTCCTCCCTCATTTGGGGCACAATCCTGCATCTCTGTCCCTTTCATTTACTGATGAACTACTAGAATATGATAGTAAAGAGATGCCAGGTGAAACTATTTGCCAAGGGCCAGATTCTGCCATCCTTATTCACTCTGAGAAGTACCTCACTCCGTAAGCATTTCCACTGATTTCAGTGCGCCTGCTTAACAATCAATGGGACTTCCTGCAGAGCAAGCAGAGTAAGGGAGGCAGAATCTGGTTCTAAAGGTTTATTTAGTGCTGGAGGAAAATGTCAGCTTGAGACTGTTTATCCACAGAACAGATATACAGCAAAAGCAGAAGCAATGCAATTTTTCACTCGTCAGCTATCTGCATACCTCAAGCCTGACTTGGGTGGATGACATTGTCATAAGAAAGGACAGTTCTGTCTCAACATGCGTTCAGTCTGTGACCTCCCTGCTGAGACTAAAAAGGGAGTGCCAAATTAGGGCCTGATTCAAAGCCCACAAAATATGCAAATCTCTCCCCTGACATCAGGGTGCTTTGGATCATGCCATTTGTGCCAATTCTGATAGTGTTTGTGATGTGGACACCTAATAGGAAATGGACTGAGACAGTCAACTTTGTTCAGATAGTTGAATGAACAGGCTTCTGATGGTAATAACTTTCAGCAGGTGACATTTGAAGTGGTCTGGATTTCAACTAGTCACCCAGGTTCTCTTAATAATTATAGCATTTCATTTCTCAAACTCTAAGCCATAAATTTATGTTTTTCCTGGTTATGTTGACTCAGCTTTCTCTGTTTTTAAATTGTAAAACAAATTGGTTTTGATTCAAATTATGCAGGCTGTACCCATATGAGTTGAATCATTTTTGTTATGAGCTTATTCTTGTATATTTTCATGTGCCTTTCCTTTTTCTCAATTGCTTTCAATTACAATTCTTTGAAAGAGTATTGAACATTTATAACAATCAATTTTATGTCTGTACACATCCAGTTGGTATAATGGCGTACTGCTCTTTTTGAATTAATTAATGGTCTGACTTGTGATTTTGAGGGGGACATTGTTGGTGAGCAGTGAAAATGTAGAGTAGAGATAACAAGGGACTTGATGAGAAATGTCATGAACAGAGTTATATTTGCTTTACAATATCTAGTTATAAGCATTGGAAATACAAAAATTGTCACAAAGAGGACAATAAAAATACACAAACATTGACAGAACAGCTCAGTAATTTAGAAAAGAAAAATATAATAAGGAGGAGCGGACTTGTGATTTAGAAACAGCTGATAGTATAATCTGTATAAGTAATAAGCCATACCGAAGTACAGATGGGTTAATATGAGCTCTAATGAACCACAGTTACATGCAAGACTGATGCAAACTGGAACTAAGAAATTTCCTTTGAATTATGGCAGCAGATAATACACTAGTTTTATTTTCCATGGCATGCTGCCTCTCTGGTGCATTGGATTTTAAGATTTGAGGCTGACTTGTCTCAAAAAACAAGGGTAATTTCTGAAGCCCCATTTTGTCTCTGTTCATTCACAGTGGGCATCACATAAATGATTAAGTGATATACCAATAGGTCAGTGCAGTACAAAAGTTGAAAGCAAAAAACAAATTAAAATCAAGCTGAATTCACAGAGAAATAGCCAAAGGAAAAAAGGGGGAAAGCTGATGAAAAAGGGAAAAGAAAATAGTTAAAGATGAATTGGCATAAATAAAATCTAACTCGGGGAAGAGGAATATGTTATACTAGATGTTCCATTGCTGTCTGTATATGGAGATCTTCAGAGTTTGAGACTAGCATAGCCTCTAGTGGCTGGTACCTGTCACTTGATTGATATGATAGGTACCTTATTTATGCACTGTTATTCGCCTGCCTTTCCACAAAACATGATGCCTTTATTTTATATTCTGTAAAGTGTATTTACCCCCAAGACTGAGAAATAAGCTTTTTCCACCCCCACATACTGCATGGTTAAGAAGGAAGTATATAGCGAATAAACTATATTGCTCTGATACCAAGTTTTCAGTAAGGAGACAAAGAAAAATTATGCTCTGTACTCGAAGAGCAAAAGCACTAACAAGTAAGTCACTAATAGTTCTTAAATTATCATAGACATTACAGACCGATTAGCTCATAATCCATTCTAACTGCTGCCAATGCACAATTTTCTCCCATCTGTGCATTTTCTAGTGTCTAGACCAGAAAGTGGTACAAGTGATGAGGCTTTCACTACTTCCCTTAGGAAATTACTACAGAGCACAATAGTCATGGGATGCAAAACTAAAATACATTTCTTTGTCTTAAGATTTCCCCAGTAGCTCTTTGCACATGTAGTCACACCCTTTTAAACTCCCACCTGGCACTCAAGAAAAATATCTACTATTCATTCAGATATTGCTCAAGGAGAGGGAGGGAATTTGAAAAGTTGTAAGGTTATTCATTCTTTTTACTCAGGAGGCATCATATAAGTATCTAGATCTCACGTTCTGGGTGCCCAAATGCCAGCTTAGTCTCTGACCCAGAAATATGAATCACATGGTCACACAATTGCAAAGCTGTATCCACCTCACTTCAGTTATAGTGCACAGGGGGCATCCACCTGATTCTGAATGCAGCACTGGGGCCTTAGTCAAAGGTACTCCAAATCTGGTGAGTTGACATATTCCAAACTCCTTCATCAAACTGAGCTGTTCCACTCTGGCTAATCCCCTCCCTGCTCGTCATCTGCTGACTTTCATCCAAAAGAACTTTATTCACCCATAGCAGTCTTCAGACCAGTTACGGAACCAGCTGATCTTGAGAACAGCTCAGGTAACTGATCAAAAGTATAACACCACATATGCTTATATTAAAGTGCCGCAACAGTTAAATAAAATAATAATAAAGGCTTGTGTTTGGGTTGAAACAAGGGAATGCAGAGGTTCAGGTTGGTTCGCTCACCCTTAGGCATAGTCTCACTCCTATTATTCATTTACCCTCACAAATCTGAAAGGCTGATTCTCTTAGATATCAGAATGTTCTAGTCTATAAGTAAATATTCTCCTCAGAGAAAGTAATTCAGCTTCCATGTGGGCTGGCAGTCTCCTAGGGAGCATGAAGGAGCTATACTGCATCATAATTATTTTGTCAATAAAGAGATCCTAATTGTGTTGAGTGGAATGAGGAGAATATTGATTACATTGAAAATTGAAGAAATCAATTCCTATGATTAAGCTAATGAAACCTATTCCATTTGTGCAACCTTTTCAGCCTCTTCTTTTGATAGCCCTCATTCTCCAGCAGCGAAATTAAGTCCCTGCAAGTGACAGTTTTTAGACTAAACTTGCAGGTTCTGATTGTTTCTGCATTTCAGGTCTGAATTCTTCTCTGATATAGGGCAATGTAGGAAAGAGATCCTGCAAGCTAGATTTAGTTTACTAAGAATAGACTTAGGGCCACTGCCGCTATTGTACTTTATTCTAAAATGCTTCCAGTTACCCATGCAGGGTTAGCACAACAAGGGGGCCTTCAGAAATCTCTGGATATGGATGAGATGATGATGTAAAGAGGAATGATTTAAGCGCATTAGACACTAAGGACTTTTTTTGGAAATGAGAGGGGTTGTGTGAAAAGGGGTTCCACCTTAACCAAGGTAGAACAAGACTGCTGGTACAGAAAGTCATCCAGGTTTAGGGGGATTATTTAAAGTAGGAATTGAGGAAAGCCAAGAGCTGCCAGAGAGCACTCTTATCAGATAAGATTGTTAATAATTAGGGCTGTCAATTAATCGCAGTTAACTCATGCAATTAACTCAAAAAAATAAATCGCAAATAGAATATGAAATTAAATATTTTGGATGTTCTACATTTTCAAAATATTGATTTCTATTACAACACAGAATACAAAGTGTATAGTGCTCACTTTATATTGTTTTTATTACAAATATTTGCAGTCAAAATTATTAACAAAAGATAGTATTTTTCAATTCACCTCATACAAGTACTGTAGTGCAATCTCTATCATGAAAGTAATATACAAATGTAGTTTTTTTTTTTACATAACTGCACTCAAAAACAAAACAAAAAATGTAAAACAGAGCCTACAATTCCACTCAGTCCTACTTCTTGTTCAGCCAATTGCTAAAACAAACAAGCTTGTTTACATTTACAGGAGATAATGCTGCCTGCTTCTTATTTACAATGTCACCTGAAAGTGAGAACAGGTGTTCTCATGGCACCTTTTTAGCCATCGTTGCAAGGTATTTACGTGCCAGATATGCAAAACATTCATATGCCCCTTCATGCTTCAGCCACCATTCCAGATGCTAGATGCTGTATCTAATGTACTGTCTGGACTATAGTTTTGGGACTTCAGTTATCGATTATGTGCATGGTGCTCTCTTTTTGTAATAAATGAGCCCAGCAGAGGCTATTTGCACGCAGAAAGCCTGTTTGGACTATATCTGGAGACTCTGAAGAAGGAAACTGAGGTAAGGGCACTGATTTTGCTGTGGTCTGCTGCAGGAGGGTACTCCAGGCAGAGGCCACCCTGACAAACTTATAAAGAATGGAAAAGAAAATACTGAAAATATAATTTCTAACACACTATAAATCAATAGGATACCCTCAACTGAAATACCATGTTCAGAGCTAGCCAGTTTATCTCAAAAGGATACAGCAGAACTATATGAGGAGTTCATAGATGAGCAACAAAATGGATTAGAGTCATGGAAAGACTTGTGTATGACAAAAGAGAGAAATAAATTGGGGTTGTTTTTTTAGAGAGGAGACATAAGAGAGGACAATAGAGGTATACACAACAACAGTAGAAAGATAAGTCAAGCACATTTCAATTAAAATGAATGGTAAACAGTTTAAAACCCGATTTAAAAAAAACTACTCTCTTTCCACAAAACACTGTTAACCTTTGAAACTCACTGCCACAAGGTAGCATTGAGGCCAACAGCTTAGTAAGATTTTTTTTAAAAGATTAGACATTTTTATGGGTAATAACCAGATTAGACCGAGTAAAAAACTGGAATGGATATAAACTCCTATACTTCAGAGAAAACTTCCAGAAACTAGACAATAGATAATTATGGAATAACCTTCTGCTCTGAAGTGTGATAATTGACAGCATCAGAGACAGGATGCTGGATGGGATGAATGATTGGTCAAATTGGATATGGCAATTCCTGAGTTCCTATATTCCGTGTCAATTAGACATAGCGCAAGTGTAATCCTATATATGTCCTGCAACTTGTAGCATTCTATTCTAGTGTAGTTTTGGAACTCATAGTTGGCTCAGCTGTTTCCTTCTTCTTTATTGCCTCCTTTTTACTAGTTTGGTCTTGAAAAAAGCAGCAGCTAATGCATCCTCACACTATGCTAACAACAATGTTCACAAGCATGAAGGATGGAACAAGGCCACAGATGCAGCAAAGTTTCTGGCCACAAAGTGTCTTCCAAGACCAAAGGTACCAAAACCATTTTTTTAAAAGCTGGCAGCATCTGTGGTATTGAGACAAATGGAAAATTGTACTACAGATGATCTCGATTGTGACCAGCCCACACGTCCACACTCCTCAGCTGCAGGACAGCATAAGCACAGCCTTTGTCCCAGAGGGAGGGGAGGAGGTAGAGCCATAGTTCTGCCCCCATCCACACCGTGGGCAGTACACACTGTATTTCCTTCAGGGATAGAAGCATTGCCCCTGGATGGTGGGACGACCCAGGAGACACTATGCCCCCAGAGCTTGTGTATCCAACATGAACCAATGCCCTACTAGCACAATAGAGCCAGGCATTCACATCAAATGCCAGATATGATTTTACCCATTTTGGTGCTGGTTAATGATCGTGAGAAACAACTACAGTTTAGATTTACCTATCACATTACTTTCTATTATGCCATGTCATAGGCTGGGGTCTGATGCAGCAGGTCATTAGAAAAGAAATGCAAAGCTACCAACATATGCTGCCATTTTAAGAGCCAGGAGCTGTAAATCACTGAATACATGACATTCTTAACACGGACATTCCTAATTGAAATTCCCTTCTTTCTACAGTGAAAGCAGTGTTTTGTAGCAAAATAGCAGTTCTGTGCCTGAAAAAGTCTGCCTTTGGTTTTCATGGAAAATGGGGACATGCAAGTTGCATTAATTTACGTTGGACTGGTAAAACTACACTCTCTTTCTCCAATTTCATGGATAATAGGCTGAACCCTCCCTCTCCCCTTCACTCCTGCAGGTTTTGCGAGAATGTGCAGGACCTGCTATGGAACTGAGAGAAACTGTATGTTAGAGTTTGAATTCCCACATTGTGCCCAGGATTGACACTTCTTTTGCTTATGGCCTCCATAATGAAACCAAACTGGAACTTTTCAGAAGTAGTATAAACACAATGTAATTTCACACCCACCCCAACCCCAACCTGTGTGGTCCATATCTTGCTGAAGGATTATCTCCAGAGCTCACTCTTATAGGCTAGTCCACCACAGTAAGATAACTGAAAGCCTGTTGGACAGTGAAAAAAAGAGACATTAGAGCCTTTTCTATGGGGCCCGGCCTCGTAGGCTATACTGCTTCTTGTAGCTCATTAAGAAGCCCGAAGTAGAAGGGCATCCTACTATCAAAACCACCACTGCTCTGCTCAGTGTTATTAGTTACAATGCATATATATAATATATATAAATATAAAAACATAAGCACACACACACACACTCACTCTGAAGAGGTCTGTGGTGTCAATCTTAGTTCTACATCGACCAGGGTTTCCCCATCAGCCCAGGCTTAGTGGGGTCAGGAAAACAGGGTCTCTCTCAGTATAGGCTCTCCTTCCCCTGGACACACACATCCTGCACTGGGGAATCAGGAGAGATGAAAGAAAGAGAGGGGAAATAGAGTTTAAAAAAAATTGGGTGACTATTCTCTGAATAAATGTATTCCCGGAAGAACATCCTAGCTCCTAACTGTAGTGGAAAGGAAGACAAAGTATAAGAGGAATCCATGATTACAATATCTCATTCTGAGAGCAGCTGAACAGCAGTTCCAGGACATAATGTCAACGATGTGGAGAGGTAAGTCATTCCCACACAGACTCCTACGTCAATCTCACAAATGCCCTCATGTCACCAAAACCCAGTCCAGAAAAGTTAAGTCTCAATCAGTTTCAAGTGCGATCATTCTCCCTGACCAGCTACTGGTGCCACAAGGTGCGGTGCTAAGGAAGTCAGCAATCTGACAGGATTTTTACATTAATTTAACTAATGTATTGTGGGCAATTTGCATCATCTGCTGACCAGCTGTCAGTCAAGAAAAGAAGGATGGAGTGTCTGGACTAATTCTGACATTGCCTATAGGTCTCTGAATGTAATGACTGATTCATTGTGGAATCACAATAAATCTCTGCATACTGAGTAGTTAAAGGACATTTTATGTATGTCAAGAAGCCAGGGACAGACACTCATGATCAGCACGGCTCCAGCCCATTCCCCAGCCTGCCTGCCTCCTCCCTCTCCCCAAGTTGAGCTATGCCCCCACAATCCCTTCCTGTAGATGGCAAGTTTCTATTTCTGTTTTATCTTTCTAGGTGGATGACTGAAGCAGCAGAAAACCCTGAAGAATGGCTACAGAGTTGCTTTAGTGGAGGGAGAGCATTATGGGTACATAGTTTTTCAGAAACCCTTTATCTTTTGTTTTTTTAAATAGTTCATAGGTACAGTTTAATTGCATGATTGTGGCATAATGGGTGGGTAAAGGCAAAAAAAAAGTTCTCAAGCACCAGGGTCACAGAGAAAGATTTCAACATGTCCTCCTTGTCCACCAGTCCTTTATCTCTGCACCCATTGAGATGTTAAGGCGCAAAGCAATGTGAGATAGGGGTACATAAATACCAACCGATGTTTGCCATTTGTGACAAAATGTGCCTTTGACTGGGTTAAGCTATAAAGTTAATAGTGCAAGAAATTTAGAAACAAAAGTTTGGACCAACTATATATAACTTCCATGATTTGGGGGTGGAGAGAACAGCTCAGTGGTTTGAGTATTGGCCTGCTAAACCCAGGGTTGAGAGTTCAATCCTTGAGGGGGCCACTTAAGGATCTGGGGCAAAAATCTGTCAGGGGACAGTACTTGGTCCTGCTAGTGAAGGCAGGGGACTGGACTTGATGACCTTTCCCATTCTAGGAGATATGCCTAATAGGCTCATATGGTTGGAGTTCCACAGCAGGAAATTATGAGCGTGTACAAGGGAACCACAATGTCCAACAGCATTACATAGCAGAACATACCCATTTTTATGATTGGTTCTTCCAAGGATTTGCCAGTACCAGTCATGCTTTTTCATCACACTTTAGAGTCTCAGTAATGTGTTTTAGGACTTCTCTGAACCTTTTACACCATTATGGGCTCCATCCTGGATGTGTGGAGTACTCTGGCTTGGATCCAGCAAAGCACTTAATTAGCTTTTAAGCATCTTAGTGCTGTTGAAAGCTAATTATGTGCTTAAGTGCTTTGCTGGATTGAGGCCAGATTGCTCAGTGCCGTACAGGATTGAGCCTTGTTAGAGTAAAGAAACACCACATTTCTTGGACACATTCGAGTTGACCAGGTATCTCCTTGTAACTAAATCTTCACCAGGAGCATAGTGGGTTTCTTTACAGAACAGTATAATAAGTATTGGAACTAAGGCTAAGGCAGGATAGTTCAGTTTTCATATAATTGTTTCATTTGTTATGCTCATAATTTTACTTGCGTAAAGTAGCAGTGTCAACTTTAGCAGTACAAGGATTTTTGTTTTCCCCAAAAGAACTTTACAAAGGTTGCAGTTATGGGTCAATCTCTCGCTTTTGATCCTGCTTTACCATTTGGAATGAAAGGAATTTTCACTTCCAGGAAAGGAAAGCTAGAGCTAGCAATTTACAGATTGTACACTCAGAAACAGATCTTTCCCCATCTGCCACCCACCAACATCTGTGTGAAACTATCATTGTTTACCCTGTCTCTCATTGTCAAACATTTTTGTTCAGAGGAAGAGAGAAAAAAACAAAACAAAACCCCAAATAAAAGGCAGGCTATTAATGAAGGGAAAATAAACCCTATTTCCTCCCCCTCCCCTGTGATCCACGTGACATCGCTCACTCCTATGTGTTCTCCATGTTATCCTATGGGAGATGAGTCAGAAGCTGAAAATGTTTTGTAAAGGTGAAAGTCACACCCCGTAGAAAGCTCAAGTAAACAGGCTTTGTACAGTGAATTAAAATAGAAACTTGGCACAGAGGTAGACAATTCTTCTGAAGCCCATCTACTACAGTTGCCCCTTACCCTGCAGCATTTGTGTCTAGGGGATGTAATTCAGGGACCCACTGGCCACTGCTCGGTCACTTCCCTGACCTGCCCATATGAACAACCCCCCTCTCCTCTGTGCAATGCTAGTGCAGAGCTTGGCAGCACACAGGGAGATTCTACATCACTTTATGCAGTATTTTCAGTGTCCATCTCCCCTCTGTTAGTGGAACCATTGCAATCTGCTGCATTCTGGCCTTTCTGCAGTCACAGAGAGGCCAAAAGGATGTCATCCCAGTAGAAAAGAAACTGCAGCAATGTAGGAGTTCTGTAGATCTGAGTCATAATAAAACCAAGGTTTTTCAATATTGTGAGCTTATTTGATATTCCAGTGAAACAACAAGTATATTCTGCAGTCACTTAACATTTCTGTGGGTCATGGTGCAGGGTAACATGAGTATATATTGCAGCTAATGACATTCAGCTTTAAATCAAAAACAGTTCTAGCCCTGTTTCAGCAAAGCATGCTTAAAGCTAAGCATGTGCTTGAGTGCTGACTGAATAAATGCTTATTTTATCTTGGGCTGCCATTAGTTTTAGCAATTACTATCCAGTTTCCTGTTAAAGCAGTTCAACAGTACGTGTGTTCCTTCTTGCAGCCACACCTAGCGATGATTTACAAATGCTCCAAACACTTCAATGTCCCCATCAATATGGCATAAGTCATTGCAGAAAAAGTCAGCGCTCATCATCCAGTTTGTGTCACTCAGGATTCACACTCCGGTTTCTTTGCTCTCACTGCACTGGGAAAGCTGAGCAGTGCTACCTGAATCTCTCTTCCTACATGGAAAAAATGAGTTATATTTGTATCTCCACAGGGAAATGGGTTTGTATTAGAGTAATTCCCTAACTAAAAAAAACCTCTTCCAAAAATGAGAAGCATAGATCTCTTACCAACTCAGAGCACCCAAAATTACAAAGGCAAAATGGATAAAGTTAAAGAGCTTAGAGATGAATTCTTAATTACTGTGGACAATAAGGCCATTTATTATGGATTATAGTTTTATTAGCATTGTATTATACATTTGAAAGTCATAAAAAAAATCTGCTTTTCAGATCACTTTGGGACTATAAGCACTGCAAAAAAAAGTTACCTTGTTTAGTCTCAAAACCAATGTCAGCATTAATACAACATTAATTCATGACATTTTATAGGTCCATTCAGACATCAGGCCTTAGGTTTTTTTCATACACAGCTGTGATCTTGAAAGGTAACAGGGTGTGTGGGGGGTGGGGAAATTATATTTTCTTTGCTTTATATTGCAATAAATTTTAACCCCTTGCAATCCCCTGGTTCTTCCAGTTGAGAAATGCTGTTTTAGGCCTGGTGTACACTGGGGGAGGGGGGGAAAAAATCGATCTAAGTTATGCAACTTCAGCTACGTGAATAACTGAAGTAGCTGAAGTCAACATACTTAGATCCACTTACCGTGGCATCTTCACTGTGCTAAGTCAACAGCAGCCACTCTCCCGTTGACTCCGCCTGTGCCTCTCGCGGCGGCGTACAGGAGAGCGCTTGGGGGTCGATTTATCGCATCTACACTAGATCGATCGCTGCCCACCGATCCGGCGGGTAGTATAGACATACCCTTAGATGTTTGGTAAAGGGGATCTTTTGAACTTTTTGTGTCTAAGTCATTTGTTCGAATCCAGCCCAGGACAATAGTAATAGAAAGTTGTTAGTTACTGACATTGACCTGCAGTATGTGAAGTGAATTGGTGGTCTCAGTCCAGTTTGCTAGTGGACAGGTGTCCACCCCACATACTGGTTGTAGTCCAAATAAGTTATTAATTTATCTCTTGTGGGGGGAGGAGTTGGTACTCCTTTTAGTATGGGAGTTTTAGTCCAAATTTGGTGGGTCTGGATGAGGGTGCTTCAACAGAAGGACTTTTTCAGGCCAGCCACATAAAAACATATGACCCAACCCAGTTAAGTGTTCAAATATTAAAATTCTTTCCTGGTTAGTACTGTCTTTATGAACAAATAGAGCAGAACAAGGTAAGATTTCTCTGGCATCTCAAATACACGTACAAAGCTAACTCCCTCCACTCCCTCACCTTCTCCTGGGCACAGCGACTCAAGCGCTAAACTTCTCCCTTACCCCATCAGCCAACCTGTCTGGTAGGCTTATGCAAAGACACTCTTATTCCCATTAATCTCAAAAATGAAGTGTTAACAGCAACAGCCATCTTTAAAAGCTCGCCTGTACCATTGGGTAGATGGATATCCTGTCTCTTTATGGGAATGGAAGCAGAGAGCTCCTCAACACTTAGTACCTCACAAGAAACATTGGAGCAATTAATTGTTTCCTGGGAGGTTTTACAGGGTATCCATCTTAATCCTCCCATCTCATTACCAAGGGATAGCTACACCACTTCTTCCCTCCCCTCTTTTCATTGTTCCTTTTTTTGCTATCCTCTTATTTAATCATCAGGTACCAGCTAACATCGCTACCCTACCTCCAGATTCCAGAAAGAACATGTATAGGCTCAGTAAGAGTAGTTCTCAACTGTTTGCTGTCAGACTGGGAGGGCATGTCCAGTGGGGTCCTGCAGGGGTTAGTCCTATGTCCAATAGTAAAGAATAAAATTGTCAGGCACATAGAACATAAATTGTTGGGCAAAAGTCAACATGGTTTCTGTAAAGGGAAATCATGCCTTACTAAGCTATTAGAGTTCTTTGAAGAGGTCAAACAAACATGTGGACAAGGGTGATCCAGGTGACATAGTGTACTTAGATTTCAAGAAAGCCTTTGACAAAGTCCCTCACCAAAGGCTCTTGCGTAAATTAAGTTGCCATGGGATAAGAGGGAAGATCCTTTCATGGATTGAGAACTGGTTAAAAAACAGGGAACGAAGGGTAGGAATAAATGGTAAATTTTCAGAATGCAGAGGGGTAACTAGTAGTGTTCTCCAAGGGTCAGTCCTGGGACCAATCCTATTCAACTTATTCATAAATGATTTGGAAGAAGGGGTAAACAATGAGGTGGCAAAGTTTGCAGATGATACTAAGCTGCTCAAGATAGTTAAGACCAAAGCAGACTGTGAAGAACTACAAAAAGATCTCACAAAACTAAATGATTGGGCAATAAAATGGCAAATGAAATTTAATGTGGATAAATGTAAAGTAATGCACATTGGAAAAAATAACCCCAATTATACATACAATATGATGGGGGCTAATTTAGCTACAACTAATCAGGAAAAAGATCTTGGAGTCATCATGGATAGTTCTCGAAAGATGTCCATGCAGTGTGCAGCGGCAGTCAAAAAAGCAAATGGGATGTTAGGAATCATTAAAAAAGGGATAGAGAATATCTTACTGCCCTTATACAAATCCATAGTGCGCCCACATCTTGAATACTGCGTACAATTGTGGTCTTCTCATCTCAAAAAGGATATACTGGCATTAGAAAAGGTTCAGAGAAGGGCAACTAAAATGATTAGGGGTCTGGAACAGGTCCCATATGAGGAGAGATTAAAGAGGCTAGGACTTTTCAGCTTGGAAAAGAGGAGACTATGGGGGGATATGATAGGGGTATATAAAATTATGAGTGGTGTGGAGGAAGTGAATAAGGAAAAGTTATTTACTTGTTCTCATAATAAAAGAACTAGGGGGCACCCAATGAAATTAGTGGGCAGCAGGTTTAAAACAAATAAAAGGAAGTTCTTCTTCACCCAGCGCACAGTCAACCTGTGGAACTCCTTGTCTGAAGAGGCTGTGAAGGCTAGGACTATAACAGGGTTTAAAAGAGAACTGGATAAATTCATGGAGGTTAAGTCCATTAATGGCTATTAGCCAGAATGGGTAAGAAATGGTGTCCTTAGCCTCTGTTTGTCAGAGGGGGGTGATGGATGGCAGGAGAGAGATCACTTGATCATTACCTGTTAGGTCCACTCACTCCGGGTCACCTGGCATTGGCCACTGTCGGTGGACAGGATACTGGGCTGGATGGACCTTTGGTCTGACCCAGTACGGCCTTTATGTTCTTATGTTGTTCTTATGTCCAGTACTAGTCAATATTTTCACTAATGACTTGGATAATGGAGTGGAGAGTATGCTTGTAAAATTTGTGGAGGAGGGTTTCAAGCAGTTTGGAGGACATGGTTAGAATTCAAAATGACCTTGATAAATTAGAGATTTGGTTTGAAATCAACAATTCAATGAAGACAAGTGCAAAGTACTGCACCTAGGAAGGAAAAATGAAAAGCTCAACTACAAAAATGGGGAATAACAGGGTAAGTGGCAGTACTGCTGAAGAGGATCTGGATATTATAGTAGATCACACATTGAATGAGAGTCCTCAATGGGATGCAGGTGCAAAAAAGGCTAATATAATTCTGAGGTGTATTAACAGGAATGTTGCATGTAACAGGAGGTAATTGTTCCACTCTATATGGTTCTGGTGAAGCTTTGGCTGAAGTTCTGTGTATTACACTTAAAGATAGACGTGAATAAATTGCTGAGGGTCTGGAGGAGGAGAAGAACAAACAACAAGAACAAGATAAAAGGTTTAGAAAACCTGACCTATGAGAATAGGTTAAAAAAAGGGCATATTCAGTCTTGAGAAATGATGACTGAAGGGAGATCCAATAATAGTCTTCAGATACATTATGGGCTGTTATAAAGAGGATGGTGATCAATTGTTCTCTATATCTACTGAAGGTAGGACAAGTAGTAATAAGATTAATCTGTAGCAAGGGAGATTTAGATTAGATATTAGGAAAAGCTTTGTAACTATAAGATTAGTTAAAGTCTAGAATAAGCTTCAAAGGGTGGCTATGGAATCCCCATCATTGGAGGTTTTTAAACAACAGGCAGACAACCTGTCAGGGATAGTGTATCAGGGAGAGTCTGAGTAGACTAAGGGTACGTCTACACTACAGAACTAGGTCGAAATTATAGAAGTCGATATATTAAAACCCGAATTAATGGAATCGATTGTGTGTGTCCCCACTAAAGAGCGTTAAGACCATGAGGTCGATTGTCTGTGTCCACAGTTGCGAGATTAGCATCGACCTTCGAAGCATTGCATTGCGGGTAGCTATCCCACAGTTCCCGCAGTCTCCGCCGCCCATTGGAATTCTGGGTTGCGATCCCAAAGCCTGATGGGGCAGAAAAAAATGTCGCTGGTGGTTCTGGGTACATGTCATCAGGCCATCAAACGTCCCTCCCTCCCTCCTTGAAAGCAATCTTTTTCGCGCCTTGTCTGCGTGCTTTCCATGTTTGCTACAGAAGGCTACAGAAGGCTGCTCAGCTCACAATTACCGTACATCTCCAGCGTACGCCTTCACATTAGGTCTAGTGGAGATTCAGTCACGGTATAATATGGGCAGAGGGATAGCTCAGCGTTCTGAGCGTTGGCCCGCTAAACCCGGGGTTGCGAGTTCAATCCTTGAGGGGGCCATTCCGCCTGAGGCTGGTAGTCGCGGGACTACACAGCATAAGCTCCTTGCCTTCTAGCTGCAGATCGTGCACTATGCCATAAATGGTTGTGGTCGCGGGACCATACAGGAGAAGCTCCTTGCCTTCTAGCTGCAGATCGTACAATATGCTTGACATTACAGTGCTCCTGGCCGGCGGCCTTTGGTGTGGCTGGCCGGGGGCGCTTTTTTACGTTTTCTTTAAGGGAGATTCAGCACTGCCTGGAACACGGGCAGAGGGATAGCTCAGCGGTATGAGCGTTGACCCGCTAAACCCGGGGTTGCGAGTTCAATCCTTGAGGGGGTCAGTAGAGCTTATTGTACCATCTGCAGCTGGAAGGAAAGGCGCCTAACCCCTGCTCACGGCATATTGTACTATCTGCAGCTAGAAGGAAATGAGCCTAACCCTTGCTCCCCCCTCCCTCCGTGAAAGCACCTGAGGGGGGAGCAAAAAATCCTTTCGCGCCTTTTTTCGTGCGGGCGCCATATTGCTGCCACCATTGTTATCCACCAGCCGCTTCTGCTCCCACTCTGCTGTCCTGCAAACAGCGTACCGGGGGAAGCATGGAGCACGATCAGATCACCGCAACTGTTATGGCCGTTATGAACACCACGCGCATTGTCCAGGAGTATATGGAGACCGAGAACCGGGAGCTGCTAGAGCAACAGGAGGCGAGGACGAGACAGTATCAGCCTGAGGAGAGTGATGAGGACATGGAGACAGACCTCTCTCAGAAAAGGCCCCCCCGCAAGGTGGACATCATGGTGGTAATGGGGCTCGTTGATACAGTGGAACGCCGATTCTGGGCCCGGGAAACAAGCACAGAGTGGTGGGACCACATAGTGCTGCAGGTCTGGGATGAATCCCAGTGGCTGCGAAACTTTCGCATGCGTAAGGGCACTTTCATGGAACTTTGTGAGTTGCTTTCCCCTGCCCTGAAGCGCCAGAACACCAAGATGAGAGCAGCCCTCACAGTAGAGAAGCGACTGGCGATAGCCCTGTGGAAGCTTGCAACGCCAGACAGCTACCGGTCAGTCGCGAATCAATTCGGAGTGGGAAAATCTACAGTGGGGGCTGTTGTCATGCAAGTAGCCAGGGCGATCACCAAGCTGCTTGTACCAAGGGTTGTGAGTCTGGGAAATGTGCAGCTCATACTGGATGGCTTTGCAGCAATGGGCTTCCCGAACTGTGGAGGGGCGATAGACGGAACCCATATCCCTATCTTGGCACCGGACCACCAAGCCAGCGAGTACATAAACCGAAAGGGTTACTTTTCAATAGTGCTGCAAGCACTGGTGGATCACAAGGGGCGTTTCACCAACATCAACGTGGGATGGCCGGGAAAGGTACATGACGCTCGCATCTTCAGGAACTCTGGTCTGTTTCAGCTGCTGCAGCAAGGGACTTTCTTCCCAGACCAGAAAATAACCGTTGGGGATGTTGAGATGCCCATAGTTATCCTTGGGGACCCAGCCTACCCCTTAATGCCATGGCTCATGAAGCCATACACAGGTAGCCTGGACAGTAGTCAGGACCTTTTCAACTATAGGCTGAGCAAGTGCAGAATGGTGGTGGAGTGTGCATTTGGCCGTTTAAAAGCAAGATGGCGAAGTTTATTAACTAGGTTAGATCTCAGCGAAACCAATGTTCCTATTGTTATTACTGCTTGCTGTGCGCTCCACAATATCTGTGAGAGTAAGGGGGAGACATTTATGGCAGGGTGGGAGGTTGAGGCAAATCGCCTGGCCGCTGGTTATGCGCAGCCAGACACCAGGGCTATTACAAGAGTACAGCAGGGTGCGTTGCGCATCAGGGAAGCTTTGAAAACAAGTTTCATGAATGGCCAGGATGCTGTGTGAAAGTTCTGTTTTTCCCCAGTAATGAAAAGCCCCGCCCCTTCATTCGCTCTACTTCCCTTTACCCAAACCGCCCTGCCCTCCCCCCCTCAATCACCGCTTGCGGAGGAAATAAAGTCATTCTTGTTTAAAAATCATGCATTCTTTATTAATTTGTAAAACACAGAGGGGGGACTATGGTGGTAACTGACACAGTCTCCCGGGATAGGTGGTGGAGGAAGGGAAGCACCAGGATGGGTGGTGGAGGAGGGGATGAGGGAAGGACAAGGACACACAGCACTTTAAAACTTATTGAATGCCAGCCCTTTCTTGCTTGGACTGTTCTCTTGGCTTGAGTGGCTGGGAGCACGGAGGCCACCCAAACGCGTTCTTGGGCGTCTTGGGGATGAGGTTATGGGACTCGGGAAGGAGGGCTGTTGGTTACACAGGGGCTGTAGCGGCGGTCTGGGCTCAGGCGGCCTTTCCTGAACCCTACGCCTGTCCTCAGCCATAAGCCGGAGGATTTCCGTTTGATCCTCCAGTAGCCTGAGAATTGCATCCTGCCTTCTCTCTGCACGCTGACGCCACCTACTCTCTTCATCCCGCCGCTGTCTCTCTTCAGCCCGCCAGTCATTGTCCTCAGCACGCCACTTGTCCGCGCGATCAAATTCTGCCTTCCTGGACTCAGACAGTGTCTGCCTCCACGCATTCTGCTGGGCAGCCTCAGAGTGGGAGGATTCCATGAGTTCTGAGAACATATCGTCTCGACTCCTTTTCTTTTTACTTCTTATCTTCGCTAGCCTCTGGGATGGTGATGAAAGGGGTGGCGTTGAAACATTTGTAGCTGTGGGAGGAAGCAAACGGGAGACAAATGTAAAAGACACATTTTGTTTGAACAAAACATTACATATCACATGTGCATTTTGTCCAAGGTTGCACTGGGCCTCTTATATTGAGGGTCTGCCGGTTTGCTGTGAGAGATCACACAAGCAGGTCCGGCGGGCAACAGAATTCGGCTTGCAGACAGCCATGGTAAGACACTCTATAGGCTTCTTTAAGCTTCACAACAGGCGGGAATGTTTTCAAACAGCAACCCCCTCATTTCCCATAACAAACATCCCGAGGGCTGGCAATTTAAAACAAATAGGTTAGCAATTGAAAAGTTAGGTGGGGCGGCGGTTTTCGGGTTAACATGCAGGGAGAACCTAATCGCCCCCCCCCACACACACACACACACACCCAGGCAAGATGTTCGCTGTGCCCCCTCCCCCCACCGCGTGGGTCCCAGCGGGGAAGATTTCCGTTCAGCCACAGGCAAACAGCCCAGCAGGGACGGAGCCCCTCTGAATGCCCCCGTACTAAAATTCCCCTATTTCAACCAGGTTCCCATGAATGATATCACTCTTCTGAGGATAACACACACAGATAAAGAAAGGATGTTGCTTGAATGCCAGCAAAAACCGGGACCGTACGCCGCCATGCTTTGCAAAGCACTGATTCCAGACTACGTGCTGCTTGCCTGGCGTGGTAGAGTGTGTTACCACGGAGCACAGGATAAGGCTGCCCTCCCCAGAAACCTCATGCACAGGCTTTGGGAGCACATCCAGGAGATCTTTCTGGAGATGTCCCCGGAGGATTTCTGCTCCATCCCCGAACATGTTAACAGACTTTTCGAGTAGCTGTGGCTGTACTGGCCACGAATTAATCATTAAACACGCTTGCTTATAAAACATGTATTAATTAAACAGAGGTACACTCACCAGAGGTCCCTTCTCCTGCATCGAGCACGCCTTGGGAGGGTTCGAACTGTACTTGCTCCAGGGTGAGAAAGAGTTCCTGGCTGTCGGGGAAAAGGGCTTCTCCGCTTCCTTGCTGGGTCTGTGTGCTATTTTCAGCATCATCATCATCATCAGGCTCCTCTGTGGGTTCTGATGATCCACATACGGAGTCAAACCACATGGGAGGGTCTGTGCTGGCTGCACCTCCTAGAATGGCATGCAGCTCATCATAGAAGCGGCATGTCTGGGGCTCTGACCCAGAGCGGTTGTTTGCATCTCTGGTTTTTTGGTAGGCTTGCCTGAGCTCCTTAATTTTCACGCGGCACTGTTGCGCGTCCCTGTTGTAGCCTCTGTCCTGCATGCCCTTGGAGACTTTGGCGTATGTCTTGGCGTTTCTTCTTTTGGACCCTAGCTCTGCTAGCACGGTTTCGTCTCCCCAAACAGCGATCAGATCGAGTACCTCACGCTCGGTCCATGCTGGAGCTCGTCTTCGGTTCTGGGACTCCATCATGGTCACCTCTGCTGATGAGATCTGCACTCACCTGCAGCTCACCACGCTGGCCAAACAGGAAATGAAATTCAAAAGTTCGCGGGGCTTTTCCTGTCTACCTGGGAGGAGCATTCGAGCTCAGACCGCTGTCTAGAGCGGTCAGCTGATGCACCGTGGGATAGATTTAGGAGGCCGATACTGTCGAATTGCGTCCTCACTAGCCTACATCGATTCGGCAATATCGCTTTAAGCGCTAATTCTCTCGTTGGGGGTGGAGTGGCGAGATCGATTTTAAGAGCCCTAGAAGTCGATGGTAAGGGCTTCGTCGTGAGGACGGGTGCACGGATCAATCGAAATAACGCTAATAAATTCGACCTAAACTCGTAGTGTAGACCAGGGCTTAGACTGTCAGAGATAGAACCAAGTAAACTTAAACTATCTCAGTACAGGGGGCTGGACTTTATGACCTCTTGAAATGTCTTCCAGCCCCACATTTCTATGATTCTAGCTATAATGACCAAAGTTCTCCCATTAGCATGAACAAGTGATGTCCATTATTTGTTTCTCAAGCACATCAATGGAAATCAATCTGTTGTATGTGGATATTTGTAATTGGGAAACACTTGTATTTAAGGGCAAATCTTGCCCCTTCTCGGAGGCTAGCAGAGGTGCCTCTAGTATGGTTCTATTGGAGCTGAATTTGGAGGCAGTGCAGGGGCTACAAAGCCTTATGTTAAGCAAAACACAACTCCATGGCAGCCCCTACCTGGCAGTGTGGAAGGGAAGGAGCTAAGGGTAGGCCCAGAGAAGTAACTGGCTGCATAGGTTTTACCCCTCCCCTGCAATACTGGAAGCATGTTTGGACTACAGAAGCTAATCCAGCCATAAAGCTAAAGTAGCCCCAGCTAAGAACCTGTAGAGTTGATCCATGCCCTGGAAGAGAGAATTCATCCCCAAAAGATACTCCAATGCTCAATTCAGTATTTGGCTTGGTCCTTGGATTTGCCCATTAGGAGTCGTGTAAAATGATACAAATTTTGAGCCTGATCCAAAGCCCATTGAAGTCAGTGGAAAGACTCCACTGGACTTTGGCTTGTGCCCTAATAATCTAATGAAACAGGATTTTGTTCCTGTGAATTGTGAGATCCGTTGTCCACAATTTAGCAGGACACATGAAGCCAGACAGGTTGCATTCTGAAGTTTGTGTTATCTATTTGAACAGCTACACAGCTGACAATCTCAAATTTAGAAACTTCTTTCTTCTATTACAGTCTCAAAGCAAACCACTGCCCTTACTTACAGGAGGTACAAAAAAAAAAAAAAGAGAGAGCAAGTGAAGGTTGGTGACTTAATGAAGAATCTAGTAGCCTTCCTGCCAGTGCAGGGCAGCCTAGGAAAATACTCTGGCATGCATCGTACTGCTGCTTAGAAAGGGAACAATGTGCACCCCCTTCTTGCAAGTGTAGCCACCATATGTATAGGTGGACCAAAGGTGTAACCATACACCCAGACTGACAGGCCATAGACCCTTGAAGCCATGGAGTATCAATAAGTATGCTAGGTCGCCCCTCTCCTGGCATTCTACCGCTCAAAAGCCCTGCTACTACATGGGTATGTTGGGAAGGAAACAGGGAATAAGCTCCATACCATCTTCCTTCACCCTGCAAATGTAATCACGCAGCATAGAGAACTATTAGGTCCTTAATTAAGTACAAGTTTCATTTATCCATTGTTTTAATATGCATCAATGTTGGGGTAATAAAGTTAACATTTAGCCTTTGTAGATCTCAAAGCACATCACAAAGGTTTTGCAACAGTACATGAAGTAACACATTAAGACAAATCCAGTGACAATTCTTTCCCCTACCAGAGTCAATGTGGATCCACTTCTCCTGCCTGTAAGCAGGTGAAGTCATCAAGAGTCATATCAAAGACACTTTTGAATTTTATATTTGCAATCTGTTTCCTTTTTTGTTTTATTAGCATTTTCTCTGGTACATATTAATTATTGCAGACCTCTGCCAACACGTGTGGTTAATATCCAGCTGCAGTCTGTTTCAAAAGGGAAATGTCAAAGATTAAATTCAAATGAAGGATGACATTTCAGAGTCTGCATATTCCATGAATAATTGCTCTTCTCTACTTTCTGGAAACTTTAATGATAAAAAACTACTATATTAAAAGAAAAATTGCAAAGGTAGATTTATAATCTTTTGATATAAGATATCTAGACCCCCAAATCTTCTTTCCAGAGGCAAAACACTCTTGAAAACAAAACTTGGGGAAAAAAAACTCAACTCTTTCAAAGATCTACAAACTTCACTTGCAAAATACTGGCAGGTTACTGCACTTGATCAGAAACACATACATACATACACACACACACACACACACACACACGCACCGAATTTATACTGCATTTTGCCCTCTGGTTTTTCTGTCTGTGGGTGTTGTGACAAAGTTCCTCCTCTACCTTGGTGGATCCTGTTCTTATTGGTGGATTTTTGTTTGCTTCAGAGATCTTCCCCTCTGGTAGAACCCACAGTCAAACGCCTCCTGTGTCTGATCAAGAGTTGGGAGGTTTGGGGGGAACCCGGGCCCGCCCTCTACTCTGGGTTCCAGCCCAGGGCCCTGTGGATTGCAGCTGTCTATAGGGTTTCCTGTAACAGCTGCGTGACAGCTACAACTCCCAACACCTTCTTTACGCTCACTGCAGGACCTTCCTCCTGATGGTTTGCTGACGCTTGTACTCCTCAGTCCTCCAACTCTTCTCACTCTCAGCTCCTAGTGCCTCTTGCTCCCAGCTCCTCGCACGCACACAAACGGAAGTGAGCTCTTTTTTAAACCCAGGTGCCCTGATTAGCCTGCCTTAATTGATTCTAGCAGCCTCTTGATTGGCAGCAGGTGTTCTAATCAGCCTGTCTGCCTTAATTGTTTCCAGAAAGTTCCTGAGTGTTCTGGAACCTTCCCTGTTACCTTACCCAGGGAAAAGGGACCTACTTAACCTAGGGCTAATATAGCTGCCTTCGACCACTCTCTTGTAGCCATCTGGCCTGACCCTGCCACAGTGTGTAGGCAGGATATAGATAAACACTTCTGCTTTTCATGGGCCCTATTCAGCTATATGGCTAAGCTTATCTAAGAAAGTCTAGAGGCAATCATAGAGTACTGTACTCTTTCTTCTAGTCCCCTCCATAGGCAAGTTCTGCCAATTTAGGCTCCCTCAAGACTCCCTCTAATTCACAGGATAAAATTCAAAGATGGTGAATAATTTTGATCTACAATAACTTAGACCCTCTCCTCCCATTTACCTCTTGGAACTTCTTACAATTAATTTTAATTGTAGTAGCATCTATCAGCCCCATTGTACTAGGCACTGCACAACCATGTAGCAAAAAGACTTGCTGCCCCAGAGAGTTAAAATGTTGGGTTTATGAAAAGACACGCAATGGGTGCAGAACAGACAAACAGGGTTGTCTGGGGAGGAGAAGCTAACAGTAAATCAAACACACTTTCTCAGTGTCCTCGGGAGTGTGAGTTGGTGCAACATATACCTCAGTGAGCCAGAAGAAGCTAGCTTAGGTATAAGTAGCACACTAAGGGCAGCTTGTCTTCACAGGGAAATTGACCAGAGTAGCTATAGTGGAATACTTATGGTTATAACTGCTTCACATGTTGACAAGCCCTAAGAGAGTTTAACTGAGCATAAGTTATACTTCACCTCTGAATTTGACTTTAAGACATGGCCAGTATTTTTGGTCAAAAATATTGTAAACCATAATATGAATCCCTGGTTTAGTGTTTATAGCCAACTGTGACGGGGTTCGACTCACCACTGCTGGCGCATCTGCCAGTCGCTCCGGGAATTAGTTCTCGACTGCTGCGGTGCACCCTCAACGTGTGGTGTCGGCCCCATCATTTACTCTGCTGCCCTGGGACCCGCATTGCTCCCTGCTCAGCAGCGTCCTCCTCCGGACAGTTCTCATCTGCTTCAGGACACTGCCCTCCGGCAGTGCCCACTAGTCCCATCTCACCCCCTTCTGGGGGAGTGTTGTTAACAGCAGTCCTTCTGTCTGCACCTGCCTCTATGGGCCACCGCAACCTGGTAGTCCAGCCCCTTATCTCAGGGGCCAGTTGCGGTCTGTCTCAGCCCCTCCCGTCAATGGCCAGGTGCAGTGCAAGGGGAGGACCCAAGCCCACCCGCTACTCTGGGCTCCAATCCAGGAACCCTCTAGCGGCAGCCTCTCTCTGCACTTCTTCCTTCCCCTCTTGCCTGCTCGGTTTCCCTGGGCCACTTCCCCTTTGGCCCTATGCACTTTCCTGACCCTCTGCAGCAGGGCCACAGTCTGGCAGGTAATGGGCTGGAGCCCCTGTCTGCTCCCCCAAGCCTGCCCAGCACTGCTCTGGCCAAGGTGCGGCTCTTTTTGTCAGGAGCTAGTCCTTCTCCCTTGCTGGCCAGAGAGTGACTGCCTTCTTCCTAGCTGGACAGCCTTTATATAGGACCTAGCCCGGTCCTGATTGGCTCTCCCCCACCCTGATTGGCTGCTGGTTCACACAGCCTCTCTAGCTTGGTTCAGCCCTTTTTCTCAGGGGGTGGTGCTCCGCCCCACCACACCAATATCTGTGAAGTTAGACAGACAACTTAC
Organism: Chelydra serpentina; assembly: GCA_037349315.1. Lineage (NCBI taxonomy): Eukaryota > Metazoa > Chordata > Testudines > Chelydridae > Chelydra > Chelydra serpentina. The sequence goes on from JBAIAC010000042.1 coordinate 41,593,897, forward strand.
AAAGTGGCCTTATTTGTAAAGGTGTTGAGAATCCATAGTTCTCATTGGTAGTTGTGGGTGCTCAGTACCACTGAAAAGTGAAGCCACTTATTGCCTATGGTGGATTTAGGAAGCTAAGTTTAAGACATCCAAGTTTTGGCCTGCTATGTGTTCACCATGTGCCTCATTTTGGTTGTTGAAACTAGAACAGGCGTCCTACTTATTTGACTAGCACACTTATGGAGAAGTCCTATAGAATCTAATAGTTTAATTTTTTTTTAAGTACTACAGAATTCGATAGAGAATCATAGCAATTCTGTAAGATTATTCAGAAAGCATCTAAAATTTTTATTGTACTTATCCTAGTAAAGAGCATTCAAATATTTCATAAGTTCTACCTAAGACCCTAAAGTTTATGTGAAATGGCCTCATTCATGTCCAAATATAATTTTGCTAAAACAACTTGCCTGGAACACTTCAAGAACTTTGGTAATGAGAAACGGGCTTCATTTTACTGTCCAAGTTTTGTTGTGAAGCTTTCAGTCCCCACTTTAGATTTAAATGAAATCAATTTGAAATAATGGTATTTCATGTTTTTTTATTTACTTTCTATTCTCAGTATTACCTTTCTCTGTTTGGGGGATTTTAATAGCTTCTGCTTTTTATTAAGTGATTGAACTTTCTCAGACTACCTATTTTTAGAAGCAATAAAAGAACTCCAATAGAGCAGAACTTGGTTAAATCACAATAAATCACTTGACACCTTTAAAAGATGTGTCCCAAGGACTTGAATAAAGGCCATTACGTTTTGGTATTTTATCAAAGGATGCATTAGACTGTACAGTGTAGTGTACATATCCATCCATCACCTGGTATGTTCAAGTCCCCAGTCTTGAAAACATCTTAAGCACATGTGTAACTTTATTCATACGAGTAGTTCTATTATGGGACATTTCACATTAATGGCACTACTCACAAAAGGTACAAACATCCATGTATGTTTGGAGGATTGGGCCCTAAAGGTCCAATCATGAAACAAGATGCCCACTGAAGCCAATGGGACTTTTGCCTGAGTAAGGAATCAAAGCTAGATTGTGCTTTCACCTTATGTGCCAGGTGGGTGTGTAGAACAGGGCTTAAGCCTCCACTCAGCACCTCCGCATGTGGCCAAGATAGACCTGCCCATATCATGGCTCCTGGCTGAGTATGGAAAAGAAGACCTCCCTTCCCTCCTACAGCTCCTATCACCAGCAAGTGGGCAGGAGGGGAGTGGATACCTGGCTCCTACACACCCACACACCTGGTCAGTGGAGCTGGTTGGATGCTGTGTCCTGTTAAAGGGCTGTAGTGGGTTATTTCTGCCCTGAACACAAGAGGGACGCACTACAGCAATTGCACCTCAGTGGGGTGTCTCAGAGTTGTGTTTAAAAGGTACAATCTAGGCCTTAGTATTCAGGTTTGGGCCCTAAAACAGAAGTGTCAGTCTTCATATCTTTATATATTTTTATTAATGGTTAATTTTTCTTCCACTATTTCATACCATATTATTGCTCAAACATAGGAATTTAGAAACTGTATCTGACCCCAACAAGGAAAGGTCGTGTTTTAACCTACGGTTTCACATTAGCTGATATCCAGTTCCCACCTCTCTCCCCTTTGTTTTGCTTTTCTTTCCCTAATGCTAAGCAATACAGCTCTAGCTCTGAACATCTACCTAGAAGAATTTTGCAGATACAGCATATCTGATTTCTGATAGAGTTACTGCATAACTGATGCGTGTCTATTATAGCAAAGCAAATCTAAGAGCCAAATCAGATCACAAAAGTAGGGGTGGTTTTCCATTTCTGCTTCACCAGCAAGCCAGCTAAGTGGCTTACTCTCCAAACAAGGTATTCAAATTAATTGGAGAAATACAAAACGGAAAAAAATAGGGATGTACTAACTTTATCATAATAAAAATAAAAACGGAAAACTCTGCAGCATGTCATTCTGTGCACATTCTTCAGAGTCAAGCATTTGTCTCCAAACACTGAAATAAATGTGCACCTAACATACAATATAAAAAATGGGCCAAATCTTAACATCAATGGTATTTTGCCTGAGTAAGGGCAGGTGAACACCAAATCAGGAGTGCAGGATTTGTCCCATGCTGTTCAAATGTCAGCTATAATGTATTCAATGGATAGCACAGAATTATAATCAGAAAACCCTGATTTATAATTAGGAGACATCAAACAATTCTTTAAAAGGGGCTGTTTGTACTTTCTGCTTTCATTTGTCTTGTCTCAATCTACAAAAACACACTCTCTCTCTTCTCTTACCACATGGAGAGCCTTTGAATTCTGACCTGCATAAAAAAAAACCACAGCAAAGGCTGTAGATGTTGCATATCAGATGGTACGTTAATTTGCTGTGTCACTTCCAAACACTTTGCTTCCAGCTTTGTTTAGTTTCTCTCTGGAACCTGGCAAGTTGCAGGTTAGTTATCAAGTTACATTTTCATAACAAAATGTTCTTATTATTATTTACATTTTCAGTCCTTATCACCCTTAAGGATCCAAAAGAACTTCGCAAATTGTATATACATAGAATCATATGACTGAAATACAACTCCATCTGGGTGGGAACACCTCTGCGTTGGAACGCGTTAGCCATTCTGTAACAGCAGCATATTTTTGAAAAATTAGGGAAGAATATGTATTACAACCTCTAAGGAATTATGCATGAAAATGTAGCACACGTTATGCGTACTTGTACATGGATCTTTGGCTACCTGTTGGGGAGGGACTTCTAGGACACCCCTCCCCCAGGTTCCCCGTCCATTGTTTACCCTCTCTTCTCCTCGAGCCCTTAGCAGCCCTTCGGGAAGCTCTCTGAGGGCAACCACCCATGGGCAGAGGGTTGGCTACTCTGCTTCCCTTCCCCTTGCAAGAGAGGAGGATCTGTCTGGAAAGAGGACTAATTTCTCATGCATCCCCTGGATGTTCAGCTCTAAGGGCTTAGTCTCCTTTGTAGAGTTTACCTTCTACCCCTCTTCCTGGGGCACATTGCTATCAGCCAGGGAAGCTTTGGGAGCGGTGTCTCCTCCTCGGCTGATCTACCTCTGTTACCAGAAGCATCTGCTGGGGCTGCCTTTTTCCTGTTGACCACCCCTTCCTGTGGTAAATTCCCCATTTTTCAGCTCCCCCTAATCCTGGTCGAACAAGCCTTGCAGGTGCATCTCGTTAGTGAGGAACAGGCCCAGAGGAGCTCATTAATCTCCACCATATCCAAGTGAGGGCGTGTCTCTTCACAGTCCCTTTTTTAAAAAAATTGGACCTCTTATACAGAATTGGGTGACTCCATCAAAATACTTAAAAAAGGAGAGAGCTAACCTTGTTGTAAAATTAATTAATAAACCATTCAAATGCAGTATTAGATCCTAAATAGATTAGGTGAAGTAGATGGGGTGAGATGGAGGATACGCTCACGCTGTCTGGAGTAGCTCATGACTATGAGTGCCAAACTCAGGGTAGACTGTCAAAAAGCAGGGCAGATGCCCCAAACCAGTGGTATGTTCTATAATTAGATTTCACCAACTCAGTAACAAATGTGAACCCCTGAAACACTGTACCAGTCTTACCATGGAGTCACAGATAGTTCCCTTGGGCTCTCCAGTCTGTCTTGCCACCCAGGCAAGCTAGACTTAGTGATAAATGGTCACTTACACCAAAGATCACAGAATATTCAGGTTGCTCCCAGTTCCAAAGGACCAGTCACTTGCCCCAGCTCAATTTGGACCCCAGATCTCACACCAAAGACAACACTTGTAGCTAATCCTATAGTAAACTAATTACGGATTATTAACTAGGCAAAAGAAATGAGAGGGAGTTATTTACAGATTAAAGCAGGCAAGATATGTGCACAAATGAGTTAGTCTATGGTTCCAAAAGGTGACAGATGTAGTAATCTATCCACTGGGGATCTCTACTTTTGTTTCCTAGCTGCAGCCCCATGAGAGTTCAAACAGCAAAGAAATGAAAAAAATCTTCATTTCAGCTACCTTTATTTCCCTCTTCCAGAATTCAAACTGAGGGGATGTGCCCTTCTGCATGTAGCCTGTGTAGGGGCAATTAGTAAAGTCTGTGTACTGTGATGCTTCACAATGGCCCACTTAGTCTTGATAATCCTCCTTGATGGGCCGGGGGAACCTCGCCTCCTGTCTGAGTTCAAAGCAGGCATTTTTACAGTTATAAAGCAAAACTTTCATATTACCTTATAGCCAGGGGCGGCTCTATGGTTTTTGCCGCCCCAAGCACGGCAGTCAGGCAGCTTTCAGCAGTGTTTCTGTGGGTGATCCGCCAGTCCCGCGCCTTCGGTGTACTTGCCGCCGAATTGCCGCCGAAAATGCGGGACCAGCGGACCTCCCGCAGAAACGCTGCCAAAGGCCACCTGACTGCTGCCGTCACAGTGACCGGCAGGCCGCCCCCCCGCAGCTTGCCACCCCAGGCACGCGCTTGCTGCGCTGGTGCCTGGAGCCGCCCCTGCGTATAGCATGGAATAGAGACATTTACAAGTAAGATTAATGCATGCAGCCACTTACAAGTATTTAATAGCGTGTAAACACCAAACACATCCTTACAAGTCTAACACCTATCTTGAATACTAACATACAGGTGAGCTGGTCTGATTTCCAGCTGTGAATCTGTCAGTGCTCAGATGAGGCCTACAGCCTTGGCAAGATCTGGCAGCTGATCGAGCAGCATCACAGATGCATACAACATTTCTTGGAGTCATGTTCCTTAGCTTCATGTTGAAAACTGGACAAAAAAAAATACTCCCCAGACACAACTGAATGATTTTAAAAGGCCTGGGATATTTTATTTTTTTTAAAGAAAAGCTTACAGACAGGACAAAGAAACAAAAAATCCCAAAATACGCACCTCAAACAACCACAAGTGCTAGGACCTGGTCCAGCAAAGTAACATTAAGCACGTATAACATTAAACATCTAAGTTGACCCATTGACTTCAGTGAAATTAATCGCATGCTTAAAAGTTAAACATTTTTAATTCCTTTGCTAGTTTGAGACCCTATGGTCAGATTTTCAAAGGTATTTAGAAGCCTAAAAGATACAGACAGGTGCTTTTGAAAAATCCCAGAATAGAATTAGAACAAAATAATGCTTCCAAGACCAGTATACGGGAGACTAGATAACTTTAACTGTTTGTCTTTACATGCATATAGACCTCTCCGTTAATGTTGTATGGCTCTCCTCTCCTGTCCTCTATACACATGTATGCATTTACAGTATTAGGATTGTACGTCTCTCTTACATCTTCTCTGCTTTGTTGCTTATTTAATAAAATCCAAACATATTAACAAGAAGTATGGGAATATGGAGAAATGAGGTTCACAATTTCTGAAAAGGTTTACAGTGTTAATAAGTAACAAGATAATGTGTTAAGGATTGATATGTCCTTCACTGCGATTGTTTCCCTCTCTTTTACACTAGTACTGTATATGATTTGGAAGCATTATGATGAAACTGGTACAAAATTTTAAGGTTTCAGTCCATAGTTACTTACACATATTTGCTCCCTGGATTTTACTTTGAGTTTCAGGTTTGAAAGAACTCAAAAAGTCAAAGTTAAACTCATTAACTTCACACATCAAAACCACACAAACTATTAATTTAACCAAACATTAGCCAAGGATAGTTCAAAACTGGACAGAGACTCATTCTTAAAGTTTGTAAACTCTAGCCAACCTGGCCTCTGCTTTAAATGTGTAATGGAGCCCAAAAATCAGGTGAGTCTCATGAGTTAAGTTTACATTTTGAACAGGTTTACATGTGACCTGGTGTGAAGCAGATTTGTAGAGGAATCCCAGCCCAACTTCTAGCTGTGAACATGTGATTATTTGTACATGCAATTTTCAGCTATATTACTGACGTGCAAATAGCCAGTACAAAATCTGTTTGGACTGGATTGGTGCACACAATGGATTTTTCACATGGAAATTTGCATATGCAAGTGATAATTAAAAAAAAAAAAAAAAAAAGTGTGCCAGCAAATAAATCACATTTTGAAGATTTGATCCATTTGCTTGAAAGCTGCAATGACAATATATGTCTGAAAATTTGAAAGTTTCACATTCTTCCCCCATTTCCCACCCAAACAACAATTTTTAAACAGAATATCAGAAGATCTTGGGAGAAAATTAACCCAAGTCACAAGTACTATAATCTGTCGCTGCAGGCAACCTTTTGCTTTAAATATGTTCCTCTACATTTGCAAGACATTCATAGTGTATTTGTCTTTACAGTAATTACAGTATCTCTCCTGATTCAGCCTGGTATTACAGAGGTAATGGATTTGTTTTTCCATTTTCATTCTTGTAAATTTGCTGCCTCTAAAACATTTTTTAGGATTAGAAAAATTGTTAAGTGTTGAAACTTAATGAAGCATACATTTTCTTGTACTAAAATGTTTTATGGAAAGACAAGAATAAAAAATGGTTTGTTGTTTATAAAGAACAGTGTATTTTCACAATTTGTATACAAATATGTAAGAAGAGAATAATTGTGTTTTAATTCATTGATGTTCTACTATGGTTAGTTGTTTCGTTTTCCCTCAACCTATTAACGTTGCATCAAATGAATATTGGTTGATTACAGATGGTCAACTCTGGCTCTTGCGGACACCACCTTACACTAGGCCCACGGAAGTTTGAAACTTTCACCTTTGGTACTGATCTAGTTGAACTGTGTGTTTGCCACCATGGAGGTACCTCCATGGTGTTGTTCCTGCTGGTGCTGCATTGCTCCGATTTCCTTTCTCAGTTCTCCTTACTGAAGCAAAATGAGATGACTTAGACGATGTCTACACTACAGACCTTACAGCGACACAGCAGCGCTACTGTAAGGTCTCCTGTGCAGCCACTCTGTGCCAACGGGAGAGAGCTCTCCTGCTGGCATAGTTAAACCACCCCCAACGAGCGGCGGTAGCTATGTCAGCGGGAGACTCTCTCCCGTCGACATAGTGCTGTCCATACTGGCGCTTTTGTCGGTGAAACTTATGTCAGTTGAGATGTGCTTTAAATTACGGCTGAGGAGCGAGAGAGGAAGTCAAAGGTGACCTGGAGATGAAAAAAAAACCTACCGTAACCCTTGTAAGAGAAGAGTAGGTGATTGCTTGACTTGGAGGTGAAACAGGATCCTGAATGCCTGCTCCTACGGATTTAATAAGAGTAATGAGACCTGTCTGCTCAAGCAAACAATCAGCAGCTTGTCACTAGTTCTTTTAAGAGACAGAAGGATCTGAATTGTTTTATAATTACTTCACAGCAGTAATAGCCTTACACCGTAAGTAGTCCGTGACTTTAATGAGACAAATAATGGTAGGACATACTATTAAACACACAAGGTCTAGATACATACTATTAAATACACATAAGGTCTAGATACATACTATTAAATACACATAAGGTACTATTAAATACACACTGATTTTTGTGTCCTTTTTAATATACCCCTCCCCCTCCGACACACACACACACAAAATCACCACATGCATTTGTCAATGACCTTAAAGTAATTACCATTCTGATTCTTAGGCTTGATTCTGATGTCATTTACACTAGTGTAACTCCACAGACTTCAATGGACTTACTCCTGAGTTACACCAAGAGGTGGGAGATCAGAATCAGGCCACAAATTTGCTGAAACTCCTATATTTGTAAAAGCTTGTGTTATGCAGGAATTTTAACTAAATCAAGTTTCTGAACTCTATGTAGTCTGAGATGAATCACAAAGAGACCATCATTTGAAGCAAAATGAGCAAACACAGTGAATATAGGCTTCCAAGTTTGTGGGAAACTAGAAAGCTTCCTTTGGTCATCACAAACCTAGCACCTGAAGGAAAGTTACTTCAATTTCTATTTCAGTCATCATACTGCTGTTCCTTCAGTGTCCTTATCAATTTTGAGGCATTACAAATAAAGAGACAGTTATTGCATTTTGCCCCAGGATGGGGGGGGGGGAGGGAGAGCAAGTGTAACATTACAATTTAATCTTAGAGTGATTCACACGGGCAAAGCCTGTACATTTAAATTTACTTCCTTTTGGACTTGCTGTGGAAGGACCTTTTAATACTTTCAGAAAGCAGTTGCCATTTGCAAGGGTGGGATATGTTTTTCAGTTACTCAGTCATCTTTGTTCTGTACATTTTCCTTTCTGCGAGCTAACAAACAGGCAAGTACATTGTGAAGTACATTACACTATTTGTTTTTCTGATTGCTTGCATAAATGTAAGTTAATTCATACCCTTCCTTCTTCTCCTCTGAAGAAATGCCGAAGGACCTTGCTAGCCACTTGGGGCTACTGCTACCTCTTTCCCAATCACAGAGTATTGCATACATACTAATGACTGATTACAGTATACAAAGAATTAACTGATCACACAATATTAGTTTCAGTCACCATTCTTTTAATCATTACAGCAGAGTGATACATTTGTAACCATGTACAAAAATATTGAATGACTCTACACCAACTCCCATGTGCAAATACTCTGAATTTCAGCTGTTCTAGATGCGACTTGCCACAGAGTACAGACTTGGTCAATTATTGCCTATGTTTAGCCATCTTAATCTTGTTTTATGTTCAGTTTTATTATAAAAAGTACCCACTACAGCAATGGCACAGTGTTATTTCCCAACGAACCCACAATAGGTATTTGCAACTCTTCCTTTGAGACTCTCTTCCATCCAAACAACTCAAATTTTTCCCCTTCCTCCTGATATTTTGCTACACCATTTCTCCTCTCCAGTGCTAAGCTAAGGGCTTTCAGCCATGCTCTGCAGAAAGACATCCTCTATAAACCAGACATTTTTTGATCACAAGAACTCCATTGCATTTATGATTAATGATTGGAGAAGCTCAAGAGGTTCAGAAGTTCTGTTCACATAATCATATGAACTTTTTAATGTTTATCTTCAGCTTAACCAAGTCCCTCTGGTTAAAAGATCAAACTGGCAACCTTACAAAAACAAGCTCTCTGTTGAGACTTTTACTACAGCCTCACTTTAGTCAGGTTGTTTTTGTATTCTCCAAACAAGTCCACCATTCTCCAATTATCAAGGGGTAAAATTCAGCAGAATGCAGAAGGCCATTTGATACTGTATGCTCCATAGATGTAATTCATGAAAGTACTTTATGATGTTCTTATGCCCATCCCTATTCTGCACAGCTTTTAACTTTTAGCATGTGTTTAAGTTCTATAGCTTTCAATGGGATTTAAGCAGTGCAGAGTCATAGGGTATGTCTACACTACGGTACTAGTTCGATTTCTGTGAAACCGAACTTGTGAACCCGATATTTCCATGTCAATTGTTCGAATCCACACCAGGGATGTTTATTCGAATGTCCGAGTCCACAGTAGGGGGGCAAGCGTCGACATTGCAAGCGGTGCACTGTGGGTAGCTATCCCACAGTTCCCGCAGTCCCGCCTGCCCACTGGAATTCTGGGTGTAGCCCCCAGTGCCTTGTGGGAACGAAATTGTGTCAAGGGTCGGTATACGTACATTTCGTCACTCGACCCACACTTCCGCCTTCCCTACGTGAAAGCGCCGGCGGGGAATGAATTCGCGCCCTTTTCCTGTGGCTGATAGCTCGGACGCCACTGGACAGTGAGCATGGAGCCCTCCGCGATTATCGCAGATGTTCTGTCCGTAGCCAACAACTCGCGCCTTATAGCGCACCTTTTCCAGACTCTGGTGCAGAGAAATCGGGAGAGGAGACAACGTAATCTCCGGGAGTACTTAAACTCTGAAAGGGGCATTGATCTCTTGCAAAGCGCTGGACCCCGGACCCTAGAGATCATGGTGGCAATGGGTCATGTTGATCCCGTGGAACGGCGATGCTGGGCAAGGGAAACAAGCACTGACTGGTGGGACCGCATAGTGCTGCAGGTATGGGATGAGTCCCAGTGGCTGCGAAACTTTCGGATGCGTAAGTGCACTTTTATGGAACTTTGTGAGTTGCTGTCCCCTGCCCTGAAGCGCCAGGACACCCGGATGCGAGCTGCCCTCACTATCCAGAAGCGAGTGGCCATAGCCCTGTGGAAGCTTGCAACCCCTGACAGCTACCGGTCAGTAGCGAACCAATTTGGAGTGGGCAAGTCTACCGTGGGGGTTGCTGTGATGCAGGTAGCCCGTGCAATCGTTGACCTGCTGCTCCACAAAGTAGTGACCCTGGGAGACGTGCAGGCGATCATAGATGGCTTCGCTGCAATGGGATTCCCAAACTGCGGTGGGGCCATAGATGGGACACACATCCCTATCCTGGGACCGGAGCACCAGGGCGGCCAGTATATTAACCGGAAGGGCTATTTTTCTATGGTTCTGCAAGCACTAGTGGACCACAAAGGACGTTTTACAAACATCAATGTTGGGTGGCCAGGAAAGGTTCATGATGCTCGTGTTTTCAAGAACTCTGGTCTGTTTAGACGCCTGCAACAGGGGGTTTATTTCCCCGATCACAAAATCACTGTTGGGGAGGTGGAGATGCCAACAGTGATCCTGGGGGACCCTGCCTACCCGCTAATGCCATGGCTCATGAAGCCATACACGGGAGCCCTGGACACTGAAAAGGAGCTCTTTAATTACCGCCTGAGCAAGTGCAGAATGGTGGTGGAGTGTGCCTTTGGCCGTCTCAAGGCAAGATGGCGAAGCTTACTTACTCGCTCCGACCTCAGCCCTAAAAATATCCCCATTGTGATTGCGGCGTGCTGTGTGCTCCACAATCTCTGTGAGATCAAGGGGGAGACATTTATGCAGGGCTGGGAGGTTGAGGCAAATCGACTAGCAGCAGATTACGCTCAGCCAGACACCAGAGCCATTCGAAGATCACAGCGGGAGGCGGTCCGCATCCGTGAAGCTTTGAAAGCTCGCTTCCAGACAGAGCGGGTTAACCATTGACTGCTACACTTCCGTAAACAGATACTGGACCTACCCCTGTCCCTTTACACATGTCCCGTTGCCCATCCTCCCATTACCAACCGCCTTCCCCCTCCTTGGATCAACGCTGTAAAGTCACAGTAAAGGAAAGATTTTTTTGTTTGAACCTGTTCCTGTACTTCTTCTTGGGCAATGATTATCACCGTGTAGGCATACGGCGGTTGGGGGGAGGTTTGGTTGGGGGACACTTCCCTTCAAAGGGGAAGCTGTTGATCCTGCCCAAAGCGCAGTGCCAAGAGGTGTTCCGCTTGCTTGAAGGGACCATCAATCTCTCCTAATCCCATGTGTGTGTGGTGGTGTCTATGTGCCTTGTACGTATTGAGTATCCCCAACGGATCACACAGTGCATTGATCTATCCAGCAGGCTACTGTCAGCCGCAAAAGATCAGCGACCACCCTCCCCAAACATACAGTGCACCACCCAACCCCCAACCCCACGTTTAGAATGTAGAAACCAGCACAACGAAGGAAAGGTGTGCTTAATGCATGCAATGTGTACTGTGCTTGTCACTTCAGCAGTTAACCTGTCTGCACCCTCGCTTGTGCTCCCATTCTCTGCACTTAAAAACCATGTTAACCACTACCCAGAGATACAAACTGTCCCGTTTAAAACACTCAGGGAAACATTGGTGAACCAAAAAACAAGATTTATTCAACAAAACAGTAACTTCACATGGAACCTGGGAAGGGAGGTGCTCAGGGGTGCTGCTGGATGGAGAGGAGGGAAAAGTCTATGGTTTTGGGAATGACAGCCTTCTGCTGTTGCAGCGGTCTGCAGGGGTGGATTGAGTATTTCCACGCACCCTGGCTCCCCTTGTCCTAGTGACTTTTGGGGAGGAAGCCACTGGACTTGGTGGCGGGGGAGGGCGGCTTGAAAGAACATACAGAGGCGCTCTTTCCTCATGTCTCCTGTCCTGGAGAATATCCACCAGGCGCCGGAGCGTGTCTGTTTGCTCCCTCATGATTCCCAGCATTGTTTGGGTCGCCTGCTGATCCTCCTGCCGCCACCTGTCCTCGCGCGCTTCAGCCCTCTGCTCCCGTTCCCTGGCTGCTCGCTCGTACCGTGCGAAGTCCTCTCTGCGCTGTGCCGCCTCCCTCTGCGACAGCATCACTAATTCCGAGAACATGTCGTCCCTGGTTCTCTTTTTGCGCCGCCTTATCTGGACTAGGCCATGGGTGGGAGAAGCACGGGTTGGGTGGGAGACACTCACAGCTGTGGGATAAATGAAAGGGAGTGAATTCCTCAGACAGATACTTTTTCAAGAACAATGACCATAGTCTTTCACCGTGAATAGGACCAAAGACAGTGCCTATCACATGTACACGTACTACAAGGTCAAATAATATGCCTTAAGGCTGAGTGAGTGTCTGGGGTCCCGGTATACGGATCCCAGAGGCCTTTCCGTACACAGAAAATCACCTCTCTGAAAACCATGGTAAGCTGCTTACTTACGACTGCTGTGAGATTGCTTCACAGCACTGCTCTACTCCCATGTCTCCCTCAGTGTTCCTGGCGGCGGTCAGTAGCTGCTGCTGGCCAAACCGGTAATCTACGGCGGCTGTCCTAACCCCCCCCGAGTTAACGCTGATAAATTCGACATAAAGTCCTAGTGTAGACCTGGCCATAGAATCGTAAGACTGGAAGGGACCTTGAGAGGTTATCTAGTCCAGTCCCCTGCACTCACGGCAGGAATAAGTATTATCTAGACCATCCCTGACAGGTGTTTGTCCAACCTGCTCTTAAAAATCCCCAATGATGGAGATTCTACAATCTCCCTAGGCAATTTATTACAGTGCTTAACCACTTTGAGAGTTAGGAAGTTCTTCCTAATGTTCAACCTAAACTGCCTTGCTGCAATTTAAGCCCATTGCTTCTTGTCCTATCCTCAGAGGTTAAGAACAACAATTTTTCTGCCTCCTCCTTGTAACAACCTTTTATGTACTTGAAAACTGTTAAGTCCCCTCTCAGTCTTCTCTTCTCCAGACTAAACAAACCCAATTTTTTCAATCTTCCCTCAGAGGTCATGTTTTCTAGACCTTTAATCATTTTTGTTGCTCTTCTCTAGACTTTCTCCAATTTGTCCACATCTTTCCTGAAATGTGGGGCCCAGAACTGGACACAATACTCCAGCTGACGCCTAATCAATGCGGAGTAGAGTGGAATAATTACTTCTCGTGTCTTGCTTACAATACTCCTGCTAATACGTCCCAGAAGGATGTTTGCTTTTTTTGCGTTACTCTGTTGACTCATATTTAGCTTGTGATCCACTCTGACCCCCCCAGATCCTTTTCCACAGTACTCCGTCCTAGGCAGTCATTTCCCATTTTGTATGTGTGCAACTGATAGTTCCTTCCTAAGTGGAGTACTTTGCATTTGTCCCTATTGAAGTTCATCCTATTTACTTCAGACTATTTCTCCAGTTTGTCCAGATCATTTTGAATTTTAATCCTATCCTCCAAAGCACTTGCAACCCCTTCCAGCTTGTTATCGTCCACAAACTTTATAAGTGTACTCTCTGTGCTATTATCTAAATCATTGATGAAGATATTGAACAGAACCGGACACAGAACCGATCCCTGCGGGACTCCACTTGTTATTCCCTTCCAGCATGACTGTGAACCACAGATAACTAGTCTCTGGGAATGATTTTCCAACCACTTATGCACCCACCTTATAGTAGCTTCATCTAGGTTGTATTTCCCTAGTTTATTTATGAGAAGGTCGTGTGAGACAGTATCAAAAGCAGGGCTGGTGCAAGGAAGTTTCGCACCCTAGGTGAAACTTCCTTGCACCAGCCCTGCGGCGCCGCCTCCCCCTGCAAGACTGCCAGCTCCTCCGCCCGCGGGCGCTCAGCCCCCCCCCCACCACCACCCGTGGGCCGCGGGAGCTGAGCGGGGAGCCAGGGGGGCGGCACGCGGCGGCTGCCCCCCCCCCGGCTCCCCGGCTCCCCGCTCAGGCGCTGAGCGGGGAGCCAGCCACCCACCACCCCCCAAATCTTGGCACCCTAGGCAATCTGTCAAGATTGTGGTAACTAGTAGATTGTAAAGCAAAGAAAAATCTGGATAATATTCAACTAAAGAAAACATGACTAAGTGTAATGAATGTGTTGTGATAGCATAAAAGTGACTTAGTCAAAACTGTTGTAGAAACCAAAATGAAAAGGCTTCCTACCCCTATATACAACAAAGGCAATTTTCTAGGACTCCTTTGGTTATTTCTTTTAGAATGGCTCTTGCCCGGCCATATGGCTTTCTGATGGTCATAAACAGGAACCAAATCACCTCAGTAATTAGCTTTGACTCAGCATTCACTACCCAGCAGGCAGTTAAAAGCCCAATTATGGCTGTCTCTGTGTGGCTATCAGGATTACCCCTTTCACACACTACTTCCAATCAGGAGCCAGCAATAATTGAGCTACCTGAACTCGGTAGTGCAAGGAGGAGCTGAAAGTGCTGCCTCGCACTGCTCAAATTCCCAATGGGGCACATCGGGGTGGGGTGCCATATGGCTATGTCCTGCCTCCTCCTGTATATTGGCAAGTAGGTAGGGGGCTGCATATATTACTAAATGTGTAGTAAGGGCAACTTTTCAGGGTGCTCCCTTCTCCCTAGCATTATAGAAGTATTCTTATATTCCTGGCTTACATATGCAGACTGCTGCCCTCCACCCCAAATTTAAAGCCATCAGTCATGTTCATTGAACCCACAATAAGGTATTAAGGCTGGTGGCATGAATTCAACCTGATTTTATTTACTGTGTGTCACAAGCAAAGGTGGCGTTTGATTTTTCTCTTCAATACCGACTCATAGAATGCAGTCAAGTCCCCCAATTTGTGCCTGTTGCTCCAAGTCAGTCCTGGAAAGACCAGGACTGCATTTACAGGCAGATGGATTGAATGATCTGATAGACTGATTGAATCCTAGATGTTTAGAGATGGAAAAATCAGTGATCAAGACATGCTGGTAATTGATGGCTTTAAAGGGATTAGAAACCAGAAATTTATAATATGAGAAAACAAAATGCCTCGTTCAGACTTTACTTTGTTTCAAAATGCTCTATGAAGCCACCACGCATTATCCTGATAAGAAAACAGAATGAGAGAGGAGGTTTATTTTCCTTAGGGAAGATTCCTTTCAAACTGCCTGTTGCAGATATTCAGCTTAATCAGTAACACTTATCTTATTCAGTGTGGTGTTGCAACTTCAGACACATTCTTTATAAAAAAAATAAGAAACCTTGAAAAGCAGTTTTACTGGTACATATCTACTTACATGTACAGAACTATGTAAGCCTACATAAGATCATTTAGTAATCTCCATAGTGAGGGCATTCATTACTGAATGTAAGTTTTGTAACAACCATCACTGAAGCAAAATGCTACATTTTTGTGTAACAGGAGAGTCACTACAAGGCTTAGGCAAATCCAGATGTATGATCCCATTAGATAACATAAAATCAATTTTGCTGAAAACACTCCAAAGCCCTGTCCTGCAGCCCTTTACAATAATTTCAAAATGAGTTTCAGATAGAGCTGACCAAAAACCAAGAATTCTGCTTCACACAAAAAATGGAGGCTTTGAAATTGAGTTTCACTCTGCATTCAAACAAAGCTGAGACCTTTCTAATTTTTTTGTGAAAAACACAAGAGAGACATCTCCCAGAATAGCCAAGGGCCCAGTGGTTAGGACACTCACCTGGGACGTGGGAGATGCAGGGTATCAGGCAGGGCAGGGTCTTGAGTCTGGATCTTCCAATTCCAGGTGAGTGGTCCTGACCACTGAGCTATTGGCTATTCTGGGGTGGGTGGATGTTTGCCTCATTGACCAGAAATTCTATCCTGAACCTGAGAAACCTTCCCAGTGAAAATTTAGTCAAAATTGATACAGGCCTCCTCCCTAGTGCAGATCCCTTCTCCAGACTTTGAAACTGCTTCCTTCCCAGTGTAGTCTCTTCCATCCTCTTGTCCAGTACAGTTTTAATTCACCTCAAGCCTAATCAAAGCCCATTGAAGTTAATGGAAAGTTTCCCATTGAGTTAAGCAGGCTTCGGTTTAAGACCTTAGTTTTTCCCCAACTATTCTTCTCCCAGTGCAATCATACACCACACCTCATTCCTTTCCTAGCACCTGGTCTACACTGGAAAATTAGGTCGGGAATCCACACCCTTCAATGATGCAGTTAAACCAGCCTAACTACTGGTGTTGACAGCACTAGGTTGATGGGAGAATTTTCCCCATGACATAGCGACCACCTCTTGGGGAGGTGGAGTACCTACACCAATAGGAGAAGCTCTCCCATTGGCATAGGTATTATCTTCTCTAAAGCACTGCAACAGTGCAGACTATGGCTTTGTTATCAGCAGCCATGCAGCATTTTGGGGGAGCAGAAGAGGCCCACCCAGACAAAAAACACACACAGGCCTTTTACTGGGCAGGTTAGGATGCTTTCAGCATCCCAGTCATAAGAGATATAAGAAGGAACAGGAGTAGAAAAGAGTGTAAAAGAAAATTAAGAAGGTTAAAACACAAATCCCCAAACACAGTTCTTTCAGTTTCAAGGTAAAGTAGGAAACAAAACTTTGGTCTATTGTACGTTTGTTGTCTCCTGTAGGAGACAGTCAGGACTGCAGTGATTGGCGATTTACTACAAGAATTTAGCGAAGACTGAAACATCTTGGATGTCAGGATCCACCTGAGACACCAAGCATGTTTTTAGCTTTAGCCTGTGCGCGCCTGCTCTTATACTTGACATTAATCTTAGGGAGTATTAGAGCATATAACATCTGTCTTCTCTCCAGTATCATGTTTGTATTAGCAAGCCCCAGGGCCATTCAATGTAGCTACTGAATTTCCTATAATAGCAAATACACTTGCAAGGGATTGCATTGAAAACATTTAACCTCTCAAGGCTGAATGCTGCCAAGCACAATGGCCCCAAGAGAAATGAAAAGAATTCTTCAGAATATACATTCTAAGTGCTTTCTTCTAGAAGAATCCATTTATGTTCCTAAATATATTCCAGTACAATTATGGTTATGAACTCTTTAGAAACCCTTTGTTATCGCTGTAGCAGCAACAAAGAAGTGTTTAACCAATTAACAACATGGCATATACATATGCGGCAAGCACTTAGTCCTTAAACACTGAAATGGCTTCATCCTTGCAAACTATTTTAGAACAATGCTGAATTTTTAAACTAAAAGGAGTGATAAATAATCTGTTCTAAACAAAAGGTCAGTTCTGGGCTCACCATTACTAGCTTCTAAACCATCCTTCATATTGTCAATACATAGAAAAATTAGTTCTGCTAGACAATCTATTCTAGTCCACTGTTCGGCAATTCAGTGGAGGACGGTCCACTTCAAAGATCTGTTGGTTGTGTTACAGTTCTCCTCTATATTCCATTCTAAGGTGACAGTTGAACAGAAGATCCCCAGTTTCTTAAATTCATGATTAGCGTACTAGAAATGTGTGTATTTTCTTGAACACACATATACTTATTATTTGTCTTATAGAAGCAGCAAAAAGCCCTGTTATGCTAGACACTGCATCAACATGAAATGAAAAGACAGTCCCTGCCCCAAATAACTTACATTCCAGGCTGGTGATAAGGCACAACAGGTCTTAAAATTTCACAGCTTTCCACCTGCCTGTCCATGGTTGTGTCAGTGTCAGGGATTCTTTGGCATCATGGCAGAGGAGAGCCTTAATGAGAGATTTGAGGGAGGCCATGGTTGTGCTTTACAGATTTTTTGAGGCTGTTATTCCCAGGTATAGAGGCCAGCATGTGAAAGGATGAAGGTGTACCTTGTATTCATCACTACTTGATGCCATTTATATATAGAATAAGAATTACAAAAAAAAAATCATCATCATTGGATTGGAAGGCTTTCTTTGTGGGATGGTGCAGAAAGACAGACTTTTTGGAAACAGGAAATAATTAGCAATATGTAAGAATGGTGGTATTAAGGAAGCAGCTTCTATTTCTGCAAGAGGTAAGACAGAAATCTATTCATGCCATGGTTTGCCTTCTGTTTTTTAAATATGCATTGCCCTACAATTTTGGGCACAATCCTGCTTTCAGCTATATCAAAGTAGTCTTTAAAGAATAACTAAAAAAATGCAATAAGGATCTGAGAAGAAATAGTAGCAGTATTATATACTTTCCAGCTCATTACTACTGTTGCTGAAATTTATAAATTGTATGCGGGGCACACCTATGTGAGATGTGCATTTTCCTTAACAGTATAAAATGAAGATAGATTTAGAAGTGTCTTGGCCATGTAATATCTATGTAGCTCACTTGTTTATTAAGGAGAGGAGAAAAACTACTCAGAATTGTTTGGAGAACTCATTTATTTATCCCATTTAGTGGGTGCAGATTTAAATCAATGGCACTATTCCACTGTCTTAAAGGGGGAAGCACTTTAAAAATTGATGATCAATAATTAGCAGCAAAGACTGGACAGTTGACCTAATTCTGATCTCATACTGATTTTTAAACTGATAATTACATTTATTTCAACTGAGTCACATCTGTGTAAAAAACAGCAGAAATGGATTCAGTGTTTCTATGTAGTAGAAATTTGCATGGATAAAGTTATGATAACTGTAGTATTATTTTTTGTAGTAAAGGGTTACACAGGGAAAATACCAGATACATCCATGCTCCTTTAACCTGTAACATTAAAAACAGCAAAGTTAATGGTTATTTGCATGCACTGAGTGAGGGCACAGCAAGACTTAGAGAAACTGCTCGGGGAAGATCCTCAGCTAGTGAAAATTGTCACAGCTCTGTTGAAGTTAATGGAACTATGATGATTTGTACCAGCTGAGGATCTTCCCCTTCATGCTTAAAACTCGTTAATAGTGAATGCAGTAGAAGACATTCCCCATGGAAGCCAGATGGTCGGTGACCCAGGAAAAAGAGGAAAGTTGGATTAACTGGGAGGTAGGAACAGATATAAATACATTTTAAAAGGGAAGCAACCACATTGGAAATAACCCGAATTGTTAAAAAGTTGCATTTGCAGCAGCTTATTATGAGAAGCAGTAAATTCACCATAATTTGGAATCTTTAAACCAAATCTGACATCTTTCTAACATATACTCTTTAGTTCCTCCAGAAATTATTGGGTTCAGTAGTATTCACTAATGGAGTAGAGATACTATGGTGACAAGCACAGTACAAGAACCTACAGTATATAGAATATAATAGAACAGAACATTTCCCCATCACTGCAGAAGTTACTGAAATTCTATGGCCTGTAGGCAGGGCCGATGCTATAACTAGGCGACCCTAGGCGGTCACCTAGGGCACCAGGATTTGGGGGGCGGCGGGCTGCTGCCTCCTGGCTCCACGCTCAGCCACTGAGCATGGAGCCAGGAGGCAGCCACGGCGAGCCACCCCCCTGCCTCCAGGCTCCGTGCTCAGCTGCTACGGCCCGCGGGTGGGTGGGGGGCTGAGGAGCTGGTTCCGGGGGCGGCGTTGGTGGGGAGGCGGCACAGGGCTGGTGCAAGGAAGTTTCGCCTAGGACACCAAACTTCCTTGCACCAGCCCTGCCTGTAGGAGGTGAATCTCAATTACCACAAGTGGTCAGGAATGGCCTGATAGTCTGTGAATATTTTTAACTGCGCCCACTGAATGGTGTTTGCCATTACAGATCAGCACTTTGCCTACTATTACCAAACACTGGTATATGATATTGTCATAGCTTTTCAAATGCGTGATATATGTGATAAAAGGCAGCAATGTTAGGGTTCTTTTTTATTGGTAAGCAGACTTACAAACTTACCCAAAAAATCTGCCAGGAATCAAATTAAAAAAAACAACCACTCACTGGCAGATGCTCTTGGTACTTGTAACACTGATTGACATCATCAGAAAGTCCTGAGTCAGTCTTTGCTCAAGCATATATAACAGTATCTAAACTGGGAGCTGTCTCTGTGTGTAGCCAAAAGTGATTCAACACTGGTCTTTGGTGAGGGATTTCATTTTCTAATGGATGGCTTTATTGTGAAACTGAGAACTCTTGATGGGCACAGTATTCAATTTAATTTGCCCTTGGTAAGACAAATAAGGGTCTGTTTTCTTGATTTACTTCTCAAATGCCGGAGCAGATTATTGGTTTAACTATTATCTCAGACATAGTGTAAAGACCCAGTGAGTGAAAGAATTTTAAAACTGAATCAATAAGATCACTAATGTCACTGAAGTTTAAAACTTGAAAGATGATAACAAGCAATACAGAGATGCTAAAAATAGCCTAACAGGGACATTATATTAATGATCAAGTTAGACAAAAAGAACTTGTCAGTGGCACAAACCCTTATTTCCCCAGCAGCTTGACACATGTTTATGTTAGAAGAGAGTGCTAATAAAGGAGACTGTTACTTGAAAACATGCCAGAGACTTAAAGAATTCTCAACATTTAACATTTCACTTCTATGCAAAGAACTTTCTATTAAAGTGAAACTTCCAGTAATTCCATGATCTAATCTGTCTTATTAATTATAGAAGTTATTTGTTTGGGAGCAAACATTTATAAAAAAAACTATGTTCTTAAATGAGTAGAAATATAACTGTTTTCTGTACTCTCCATCTGGCTTTCATTTTTAAGTAGAGTAAAAACTCAGCTCTCTCCCACAGTCTCTTGAGACCAAGTGTTAGGCACCAATCAAATCACAAGAACAAGCTGTGTAGCTGCCAATTGTCAGCTGCCTCATCCTAAAGTCAGCCAAGCTGGGAAATTAATTCTGGTCCCTTTCTTAGCATACATAGCAAACCCAATGGTGGCTATTAATGGCTAAGAAAAGAGAGGCTTTTGAGTCAAATTGCTCATCCCACTATGCTACAGTTACGCTCAAGAGTTATTAAAATGAAATTGCACTTGTGTCTGTATGTACAATTTCTGCAACTGTGAACATAATCAGGTGTTTGATGCCTTCTACTGGATTCATTTGTTTTTAAGTGACAGATTTTGGCAGCTTTTTGTAAGATTCAGAAAATGTTACAAGTCTGCTTTTATATTGTGGGATGAGAGACATTTTTTCAAGTGTATTTTTTAGCTGCATCTCATACCCTTCTATATAGATATAGATAGATATATTGGAAAGAATGGAATAGCATAACCTAAAGAGAATTCATGAGCGAGCACAATGTGCTTGCTGCCCATTGAAAAAAACCCATGTATTCTTGCCTCCTTGCTCTACCTCCTTCTGAGCTTTTCCTTGGTCATTATTCACCTGGCTGTCACAATTTCCCAGACACAGCTCCCACTATTTCATTTATTTGGCTCAAAAACTGGTCAACATCAGCAATTTCAGTTCAAACCCTTTTTGACCCTCACTCAAAATAAGAACATAATAATTAAACTGTTGTTTTTTCCATGCATGCCGTGTTGTTGTAGCTGTGTCGGTTCCAGGATATTAGAGAGACAAGATGGGCAAGGTGATAGCTTTTACTGGACCAACTTCTGTTGGTGACAGAGACCTCACCTACCTTGTCTCTCTGTTTTTCCATGCAGCCATTTATCATGACTGCTTACCCAGTCATCGGTGTGTGCCATCACTAATTGCACAGATGTGAAGGATTATGATCACACATGTTTCTACATGGACTCTTCAGGCTTCCTTTTTCAGAAAAATGGTCCAGTGAATTTTGCTGTCTCTGGTATTTGGCTGACCAAGGTGGTTACTTGCACAGGACAGTGAAGCCATCCCAGACATTGACTCCACTATTTATTATTTGTATTGCAGTTGCACCTCGGAGCTCTAGTCTTGGACCAGGACCCTAGTGTGTTAGGCACTGGAGAGACACAAAACCAAACATCGTCCCTGGTCCAAATATCTTACCATCTAGAATTAGTGCTTCTCTTCAGTACCTACAGAGAGATTTCCTTCATTTAAACTTACCGAAATCTTAACCACTCTGGCAGGTTTAGGGTTTCCCCCCTTAATTTGTATGGATGCAATCAACGTGCCTATGGAAATGTTGTTCTCTCTTTTCTGTGAACTACACCCTTAAAGTATTATAATGATGCTTTCAGCAGAAGTAGCTGCCATTTTCTGAGCACAGCCGATGCAACATATTAGAGAGGAACCATACATCAACTCTTGTCTTTCTTGTTTTGTGATTACCCTTAATCTAAAATAAAAGTCATAAAACTGAAAGTTTATCAATGCTTTTTCTGTATGGAAAAACATAATAGCAAGTTAATTCAACTCATTGGTCCAATAATGTCATATGTCTTTTCCCAACAGTACACAAACTCTGGAAGAAGAGCCAACAATGGATTTCTGAACTATACCACTACTTAATCGCAGATACAAGGGAAATAAACCTAACATGACATTAAGAAAAGGAAATTTGATCCTCCTCCCCCATATAGTACTCACCCCCTGATCATTTTTTTCCTCTTAATGATCTAAATTAAATATTTTCCTGCATTTTAAAAGGGGCTTGTAGGACCTTTTGTTTTCATTTACTGTGCTGGAGCAGATAAGTGACTAAAGTTTCTGTCCAAAGCATGGATCTTTATGGCCAACAGTTCTGCATTTTAATAGGGAAAAAATTGCTTTCATCTCAAATTATTGCTGTCTTGCTTGCTGTTGGTGCAATAAAAGTGTGTGAATGGGGTCCTTTTTGAAAATGAGACTGTTCTATTAAGTTTATCAAAATTATGCTTTCAGCTAAGCTAACTGTTTCTGTCAAAAAGCAGCATACCCCTATCAGATCTGCCTCTTTACTGCTTCTACCAGGAGGATGACATCATTTATCAGGATTTCAATTATAAGTGAAATTACTCAATACACTATTATTTTAGAAGAACCAAACTGTTTCATTTTGTGAGGTCTCTGTAGTTATGTTGTGCGTCTGTGAATGGTGCTCATGTGTGAAGCAGTAATGACACTACTGGTGACAGAAGTTCTCTGTTTATCCACCGAACATATACAGTACAGGTAGCACCAGTGCAAGTGCTCATCAAGTGGGTAGCTATTCAATATTCCTTTTTATACTCATTATTTAATGTGTAGCCCAGGCTTGTTTACTGCATAACATCTGAACCCTGCACTGGAAACACAATTTTTCATTTCTTCTTGGGCTTTTCTACAGCACTTATCACCGTAATATTTTGAGTGTTTCACAAACCGTTACAAACTCTTCTGCCCTTGTCCCCCTAATCCATTCCTGCTCCTATTCCTCCCACCCATAACTTCATCTGGCTATTGACCCTGTCCTCACAGGCTCCTGTCACTGTGTACCTCTTCTCCTATTGCTCCCAGCCTGTCCTCATTTGCCCCCTCCTCCTATCTTCAGCTGCTTCCGCTTTCTCCTTTATTCTGACTGGTTCTAAGAAATGTCTGAATCTTTAAAAAAAAAAAAATCAGCCTGAGGCAGACACCTGGCATGGGAAAGTTCATCATGAACAGTTAACATTCAACAAAAAGTTATAAGCAACTAAAAACAGGGGCTATAATGGAAAGTGTTAAGCAGCTTTAACTATAAGTGTCACAACTAGATATTATATAATATCTACACACACCACACTATAAAAACTTTACCCTTTTAGGTTAAGAAAATTGATGTTAGTGGAAAATAGAGATCTTTAAATTTAAGGGTCCACAAAATTAATTTAATTATAAATTGCATCCATAGCCAACTGAGAGACCGTGCTTTTTTTTTTAAAAAAAGCATCTAAATATTCTTGCAGAATACTTTCTTTTAGGGTAATTCACCACCTTTTATTGGTTCATCTCAGGAGATTTTTCTTATCCTTGGAAGGGGAATAAAAAGGAGAAATATTCCAGTTTCAACATATCTGTCTCAATATGACTGCAAAGGAACATTAAGTCTGTTCATGTGCACTTCTCAGAGACAAATTGCAGAAACAGAAAACACCAGACTAGCTTCTGAAATGATATTCATCTCTCCACTGACACACAGAGTTATCCAGACACAGCCCTTTGACATGCTGATGGGCAAAACATGAGTGAAGGACACGGCACACCAAATGAAGGCATGGGAAATTAAATTCTAAACTGGACGGACATACAATATCAGTAACAGCAAAGATCTTATGCCAAGAAACCCTTGCCCAGTAGTATACCCAAGGTTACCACATTCCATTACAAATGTGAGCAGACGCTGAGCATGCACATAATTACATTTACAACAGTCAGTCCCGTTAAGTTTAAGCACATGCTTAAGTGCTGTGCTTTGGGTTGGGGCTTTGCTGAGTTTCTTCACAGTGAGAAGCACTAAATCTCAAGGCCTTTGCATGCCCTCTCCCTCTCAAGAGTGCAGTGTAAAATCTGGGCAGGGAGTGGGCATATCTGATCAGGCAATGTTTCTCTCCCCCCCACCCCCCCGTCTCCCTCCCCACCCCTCACCTTCCAGGTCTGCCTCCTGCTACAAGGTAGGAATAACTTCGTAGTTGTGCAGCAGAACTCTTTTTATAACGGCAGCAGACTCCCTGGCAGCCCAGGTCCTTTTAATCACTTTTTACCTTGCACTTATACATATGATACTCTATACCAGCACTGCACAGGATGCGCCCCAAGAGACAAACATTTCCACTAACTGATTCATGCACGATCATGTGTGCATGCAAGACAGAGACACTATATACTGCACTGATCACTATTTGAAAGCATACGATCAAGCCAGTGTGACGGGTTGGATCACAGAAACCCCCTTGGGGCTGCCAACTGATGTGCCAAGACTACTTCTGCCCCTGCCTTCCCTGCCAGTTTGGGACTCCAGAACCCTGCCTGGTTGTGTGAGACATGCTTGCCGGCTACAAACAGACCCAGGTCCAAACCACGTCCCACAAACTGCAGGCTTAACTGAAAGCAGCTTAAGAAATGTTCCTGTCTCTAACATTCAGATGCCCAACTCCCAATGGGGTCCAACCCCCAAATAAATCCATAAACTCATAAATTGTTCACCCTCTATAACACTGATAGGAGAGATATGCATAGCTGTCCCCCCCCCCCCCCCTCAGGTATTAAATACATACTCTGGGTTAAAAAATAAGTAAAAAGTGATTTTATTAAATACAGAAAGTAGGTTCCAAGTGGTAACAGACAGAACAAAGTGAATTACCAAGCAATATAAAACACACAAACCTATGCCTAATACAGTAAGAAGATTGAATACAGATAAAACCTCACCCTCAGAGGTGTTCCAGTAAGTTTCCCTTTACAGAATAGTCTCCTCCTAGTCTGGGTCCAGCAATCACTCACACCCTCTGTGGTTACTGTCCTTTGTTCCAGTTTCCTTCAGGTATCCTTTAGGGGGTGGAGAGGCTCTCTCTTGAGCCAGCTGAAGACAAAATGGAGGGGTCGCCCAGGGGTTTAAATGGACTCTCTCTTCTGGATGGACACCCCTCTTGCCCTGTGTAGAATCCCAGCTACAAAATGAAGTTTTGGAGTCACATGGGCAAGTCACATGTCCATGCATGACTCAGAACTTACAGGTAGCAGCCATTGTTCACATGCTACTTTGAAGTCCTCAGGTAGACTTCTTACATGGATTGGAGCCTTCCAAGATCCATTGTCTGTTAAGTGTTTCTTGATTGGGCACTTAACTTGTACATACCTTTCTAAAGCAGCTGACCAAATGCCTTATTAAGGCTACTTAAAATCAAACAAGTATACAGCCAATATTCATAACTTCAAATACAACAATGACACATACCTACAAATAAGATGAATATATTCAGTAGATCATAATTTTTACATAGATATGTTACATGGCATATGTAGCATAACACATATTCCAGTTATGTCATATGTACATTCATAAGCACATTCCCATAAAGCATTGTGGGGTGCAATGTCACAGCCAGTATAACTAAAGTGAATCCCATTTGAAGCCTGCTGAACTTGATATTCCTTGTGATCTGCTCTTGTTTTTTGCTGAGAAACTTGTAGTTTTAAAAAGACTTCCCTAAAGAAACCACTTTTCTTTTATAACTGTCCATGGACCTTTATTTCCAATAAATTAAGTGTTTGAACGAAGATGTGGGATGTTACAAATGAATCTGTGAAAGACAGAACTCTAGCCTAATGTAAAGTAAATGGGTAGGCTTATCAAATTTCACTAGCTCTGTGGTACAAAAAAGAATATACTGAAGCTTTCCTAAGATGAAAGGCTTCCTTTAGCTCAGCAAAAACTGAATTATGCTTGAATATTTCCCAAAATGAATTACAAATTGTATATTCAACTATAAATTTCACAACTCAGGCTATGTTAGTTAGTCATGAAAATAATCCAGTCAGTCAAAGAAACCTGTGAACAATGCAAACAATGCACATAGCATGACTTGCAAAGACAGTATATGCAACAAACTCCTTATGAACAATCTGCAGACCACAATTTAGAGAATATTTTTGAGCTATTCAGGGCAGGAACCTTATCTTCTTATGCATTTGTTCAGCTTCCAGCACGATGGAACCTTGTTCAGACTCTGAACACTACCACAGTAAAAAAAGATATATTTTAGAATTTTTCAATTTACACTTCATGAACAACATAAAAACAGCAGTTATTTTTATGATTATTATGTGTACCTGTTTGATTGCTGTTTGCTACAGGGGTTCAAAGTATTAACTCCTTCCTGAGCTCATGTCTCTTCCATGGGAGGGGAGACAATGGTTTAAACAACCCAATCACTAGTTCTCAATTTACAATATAGGTATCAACACCTTTGAAATTTTGCCTCTGCCCAGGCTGGGGGTCGACTCCCCTGGCTTGGGACAGGGCCTTCAGTCAGGAAACCCAAAACAGAGAATTTAAGAGTAGATAAAAACCTACAGCCCTGACCTCAAGGCATGGCAGTATCGTCATGGAAGCAGACAAAACATCGATTCCCAGAAATGGGGGTTGCTGGGATATATGGGGCCTGCCTCAGCTTAAAGAAAATGTTAATCTCTACGTTGTGGAAGCGAGTACCCTCGAGGGCCACCTGGCAGGGCGAGGGTATGCGTGCACCTGTTATCTACCAGGGCACAGTACTAAGGTTCACGTGGATGTTCGGAGGGAACCCCCCTGGAGCGGATGGGAACCACACAGACACCGAGGCAATAAGGCTAGAAATTTCAGCTTTATTGCGAATGACACTTATAACCTAGGTTTACAATACACAATTAACGCAAAAAACAAGATTACTCCTATTAAAAACAGCAACAGTCCTTGGAGTTGTTCTAAGTCCCAATAATTACTCGGGATGAGCCACGGACTAGTAGAATTAGAGGAATAATACATAGGATACTTCTACAACAATGAATTACAATTGAAGGGGAAGGGGTAAAGCAAAATATTAAAGCAATAAGGTATTAAAGAATACTTACAAATACAAACCCGTATACAAACATTATGGCCGGCACACGCTGAGTTGGGAAAGGTTTCGGGTTGATCAGGCCCGAATTGCGAATTAGTGACTTGTATGCGTCTTCGGTTCCTTCCCTCCCGTCCCTCGGGGGGACGAGACAGATATACCTAAGATGACGCGTCCTTGGGGCCAGAATGACGCGTTCTGGGGTAGTTTTTATGCCAAATAAGGTAAAAAAAAGAGACCTGTTTTTTCTCCCTTGACTATTTCCCCATATCTGGTGGAGAAACAGGAAAAACGGGGGAAGGGCTGCCCCCCAGCAGTTGCAAATTCCGAGAATTGTTTTGTTCGTTTGGGCGGTTGAGCAAGATCACTTCCCTGGGGGGTGGGATGGTGGCGAGTGCAATTCTAACTGCCACAGATAGCAAACCTGTTTAGAGGCGTGCAGAGCCCCTGGATATGTATCCTCGAGGGCAGGGCAGAAATGGTAACCCAAAGGGAGCAATTCTTTTAACATACGTAAGACATGATGAAGTAGGTTTGTCATTTTAACCCTTTTCGCTGATTGTTACTTGGGCTGTCAATTAATTGCAGTTAACTCACGTGATTAACTCTCAAAAAACTAATCGTGATTAATTGCAGTTTTAATCGCACTGTTAAACAATAGAATACCAATTGAAATTAAATATTTTAAATGTTTTTCTACATTTTCAAGTATATTGATTTCCAATTACAACACAGAATACAAACTGTACAGTGCTCACTTTATATTATTTTTATTACAAATACTTGCACTGTAAAAAATGATAAAAGAAATAGTATTTTTAAATTCACCTCATACAAGTACTATAGTGCAACTGCAATCTCTTTATTGTGAAAGTGAAACTTACATATGTATATTTTTGTGTTACATAACTGCACTCAAAAATAAAAGTGTAAAACTTTCGAGTCTACAAGTCTATTAAGTCCTACTTCTTGTTCAGCCAATCGCTAAGAAAAACAAGTTTGTTTACATTTATGGGAGATAATGCTGCCCACTTCTTATTTACAATGTCACCTGAAAGTGAGAACAGATGTTCACATGGCACTTTTCTGCCAGCATTGCAAGGTATTTACATGCCAGATATGCTAAACACTAGTATGCCATTTTGTGCTTTGGCCACCATTCCAGAGGACATGCTTCCATGCTGATGGTACTAGTAAAAAAAATAATGCATTAATTAAATTTGTGACTGAACTCCTTGGGGGAGAATTGTATGTCTCTTGGTCTGTGTTTTACCTGCATTCGGCCATATATTTCATGTTATAGCAATCTTGGATGATGACCCAGCATGTCGTCGTTTTAAGAACACTTCCACTGCAGATTTGACAAACCACAAAGAAGGTACCAATGTGAGATTTCTAAAGATAGCTACAGCACTTGACCCAATATTTAAGAATCAGAAGTGCCTTCCAAAATCTGAGAGAGACGGGGTGTGGAGCATACTTTCAGAAGTCTTAAAAGAGCAACACTCTGATGCGGAAACTACAGAATCCAAACTACCAAAAAAGAAAGTCAACCTTCTGCTGGTGGCATCTGACTCAGATGATGAAAATGAACTTGCGTTGGTCTGCACTGCTTTGCATCGTTATCAAGCAGAACCTATCATCAGCATGGACGCATGTCCTCTGGAATGGTAGTTGAAGCATGAAGGGACATAAGAATCTTTCACACATCTGGCACATAAATATCTTGCAACACCGGCTACAACAGTCCCATACGAACATCTGTTCTCACTTTCAGATGACATTGTAAACATGGAGGGGGGGGAGGGATAGCTCAGTGGTTGGAGCATTGGCCTGCTAAACCCAGGGTTGTAAGCTCAATTCTTGAGGAGGCCATCTGGGGCAAAAATTGGGGATTGGTCCTGCTTTGAGCAGGGGGTTGGACTAAATGACCGCCTAAGGTCCCTTCCAACCCTGATATTCTATGATTCTAAGAAGCGGCCAGCATTAACTCCTGCAAATGTAAACAAACTTGTATGTCTGAGCGACTGGCTGAACAAGAAGTAGGACTGAGTTGACTTGCAGACTCTAAAGTTTTAAATTGTTTTGTTTTTGAGTGCAGTTATTTTTTGTACATAATTCTACATTTATAAGTTAAACTTTCTTGATAAGATTGCACTACAGTACTTGTATTAAGTGAATTGAAAAATACTATTTTTACAGTGCATATATAATAAAAAATATAAAGTGAGCACTGTACACTTTGTATGCTGTGTTGTAATTGAAATCAATATTTGAAAAAAGTAGAAAACATCCAAAATATTTATATAAATAGTATTCTATTGTTCAACAGTGCAATGAACTGCGATTAATTTTTTTAATCCCGTGATTAATTGTGATCAATTTTTTTAATCACTTGACAGCCCTAATTGTTACATTTCCACAGTTAGTGACTCAGAACAGCTTCTTCAAAACAATATTTAATTACTGGTCACAACTTCCAAAGGGAAGACTCTTGCAGGTGCCAAACCTAGCTGGACCTGTTAAAGGATCATGGTTGGTAAACTCTAACCAGTCCAAGAGGAGTGAAGGCACCGTCTGTCACTTGAATGGGAGAGAGAGAGACTGAAGGAGAGTCAAAAGGCACAGCTGACCTTTTAACTATGACACCCATCTTTTAGCCAGGAAAGATATTTTAAACTGACCAAGCACCCCACCCCGAATGGGTTTCATTTTCAAAATGATTTCTTCATGCCAGAATTTTTAAAGGACCGTACAATTGCTTTTCTAGATTGTTTAGAAGTACAGCCCACAGGTCGTCTCTTTCTAGTGTAGAGGTGGCCAAACTTACTGACCCTCTGAGCCACATATGACAATCTTCAGAAGTTCGAGAACTGGAGCTCAGGGCTTCAGCCTCACAGGGAGGGAGGGCTCAGAGCTTCAGCCCCATGGGAGGTGCCTGCCTGGGCTCTGGGCTTCAGCTGAAGCCCTAAGACACCCCGCCCCATTGGGCAGAAGCCAGAGGCAATGTGCGGGGGGCAAGTCTCTACAGATTTTTCAAAGGGTTTGCTGGCCCCCTTCAGTCACATGGTTCTGCCGGGCCCCCTCCCTGCACAGCCACTGTTGGAGCTGGCAAGCTGGGAGCTGCCAGAAGAGCTGCTGCTTTTGGTGCTGACTCTCCTGTAGAGTCAAAGGCAGGGGCCCCTCCCTGCAGCTCCCAGCTGTTTGCCGCTGCCTCTCAACATGGAGCTAACACCTGGGAGCTGCCGGGAGGGGCTTCTGATGGGGGGGGGGGGAAGAGGGATTCAAGCTGTTGGGGGGAGAACCTTTAAATTGTGCCCCCCCTCACTCTCAGCAGTAGGGCCAGCTCCAGGCACCAGCCTACCAAGCACATGCTTGGGGCAGCACCTGGAGGGAGGTGGCGCTCAGGGCGTTCCGGCAGGGCAGCAGCGCTGGGGGGGCGGTGTTTTGGTGGGCGTTGGGGGTGGTGGTGGTGTTTTTTGTTCGGCAGCCCCTGCTCAGCAGGCAGTAGTCATCTCTGGCAGAACCCTGTTGCAGGGCAGAAGCCCCACGTACGCCCCCACACACACACACACTCTAATAGGGGGAGAATGGGGAGCGTGCAGGGCTCTGAGAGCTGCACTTTAACTGTAAAAGAGCTGCATGTGGCTCATGAGCCACAGTTTTGGCCACCCCTATTCTAGAGTGTGGTGTATTGAATACTATGTAAAAATCACAAGCTATCACTTTAAGAGTGAAGGGTTTCTGGCCCTGCTTGCAGGGTAGCTGGCTCAGTTGACAATACTGTTGCCAGTCCTGTTCATTAGTCACACTGACTACAAGAGAGGATTCTCCCTAACTTGTGGATGTATAAAAGACACTCATGCACCTCTTGAGGAATAAAAACTCAAGTCCTAAATAAATTGGGTTAAATCCATATCACTATCTCCTGTAAGGCAGAGCCTATTGATGATGATAGCCAAAAGTTATCTAAGCTGTTCTTCTTCCAAGACATCCCATTGATACATTCTCCCCTGTCTAATTATAGTAACAGGGAAATTAGCAACAGGCTGTCTTGTGATTTGTAGTGATTAGGGATCTTACATATGCCAGGAATATATGAGAATTTTCCTTCAAAAGTGCTGTCCTCAGCAGTGCTGTGCCTAGTTATGCAGAGAGAGACAGAAGATTGGCTGGGGGTGTTATGAAAGGTGCTTGAAAACAAACAGATTTGAAAGATTTACAGCTTTCAGCTAGCCATAGTAATGGGCAATTACTTGATTGCACTCAGTTATGTGCACTAATATTAGGCATGCAATTGCACATGTACTTGGGCATGGACCTGGGGCTTCTTTCATAACATTTGTCTCAATAAAACCAACAAGCAAGTGTTCTTAGCTGTCATGGCCTGACTCAGGAGCTCGGGGACAGGTTTCACCCAGCGTGAGAGAAAAAAGTTTCAGTCCCTCTTTATACATTATAAAGAATTTTTTTTTTAAGCAAACCCCCCTACCACCTTCCACCCTTTGCAGATCTCCTTCACAAGAACATTTCTACTGCTATAACACTTCACATGTATCATGGTTGTGATCTGAAGAACAAATAAAACAAGTGTACGCTACTTAAAAACAGAATGGTGATCACCCTTAATATTTGCCAATATTTGTACGTAATGCCATAATTATATGCTCCTACTGAGGTAAAACTGTTCTAGTCATTGTCTATAATAATTAGAGGGAACTTCTGGTAATATTGAGATAAACATTTCCAGTCACCCAAGGCAAATAGGCAAGGTTAACAGTGACCACAACACACAGTAAACAAAGTTAAGGAATACATTAGGTACTACTTTGATGTCATTTGTGTTGTTGTTTCAGAGGGAAGCAGAGCCCAGCACAACCCAATTAGAAACTGTTTTAGATTACCTTGAAGTCAGGTATATGAATGTGTGCCTTCACACTGGTTGATTTTAAGAACTTGTGCTTGTAAATAATTTGCTTCCTAAACATTTATTACTGAAATTTGCATCCATGTTCTATATCCTATAGTACATTAGCCAAAATACAATCAGTATTTGAGAGCATTAGAGAGCAATAAAGAATTGATATCCATTGTTACACCTTACATTTTTATACCTAAAGTCATATGTAATGTTATCAGCCTTCCATTTAATTAACTAAATTTCTGCTGGCATATTTCAGGTACAACCTGCCTCATCTTTTTTTCTGCAAATCTCAGCTAATTTGTACTCATGGTTTTAGACCTGACACTTATTGGGTGGGAAAGTAATGTTGATCTCAGTGTTCCTAGACTAGCGCAGACATTTTCAAGAAAAAAAAAAATCAATATTTTTGTGCACGTTAGTAATTTGGTTGTTTGTGGATTTGGTTTAGTGAGGCAAACACATTTAGCAAGTTTGTTCCAACTTGCCTTACATAATGATGCTGTCCTTTTCCTCCTCTATTAATTGTGACCCGTTATAGGCCATTAAGTGTTACAGTATCAATGGATCAGATCTTCAGCTGGTGAAACTCAGTGTGGCTCCACTGATTTGAAAGAACCATGAGAATCTAGCCCTCTCTCCAGGATCTGAGCTACATTCTTCACAGATACTATACAGATCCATACATGGTGACAGGTTTCAGAGTGGTAGACATGTTAGTCTGTATCAGCAAAAACAACAAGGAGTTCTTGTGGGCCAAATAAATGTGTTAGTCTCTAAGGTGCCACAAGGACTCCTCGTTGTTTTTGCATATCCATACATATATCATGGGCTCGGTTTTGATGTCAGTGAGACTATTCAGAGGTTTAAAGTTAAGCGCTTCATTGAATCAGGGCCTGTAATGATGCTGGTTCTGGCGGGACCCAACTGAGAGTGCCACTTCAGGACAAATTGCTTCAAGCAGGGCAGTTACAGCCCAAGGCTGGGGGTTTTCCACCTCTAAGGCAAACCAAACCAGACAGAGAGGAGACTTTGGTTTTACCCCACTGGCTAACCACAAGTCATCCCAAGCAATCCCCTTAGACACTCCAGTTTCCCAGTCTCACCACCAGTACCACTCGTTATGGGGACAAATGGTCATGAAAACCAATGCCCCCATAAAAGAAAAAAGGTTCTTCCGATCCCAAAGGACCGAACCCCAGAGCCAGGTCAATATATAACTCAGATCTTACCCACAAATCACGCTGTTGCCAATCCTTTAGAATCTAAAATCTAAAGGTTTATTCATAAAAGGAAAAAGGTATAGGTGAGAGCTAGAATTGGTTAAAAGGAATCAATTACATACAGTAATGGCAAAGTTCTTGGTTCAGGCTTGCTGCAGAGATGGAATAAACTGCAGGTTCAAATCAAGTCTCTGGAATACATCCACAGCTGGAATGGGTCATCCAATCCTTTGTTCAGAGCTTCCATTTGTAGCAAAATCCCTCCAGAGGCAAGAAGCAGGAAAGAAGACAAAATGGAGATGAGGCAGCTGCCTTTTATAGTTTCTTCCAGGTGTAAAGACACCTCTTTGTACTTACTGTGGAAAATCACAGCAAAATGGAGTTGAGAGTCACATGGGCAAGTCCCTGCATAACTTGTTGAGTCACAGGCATGTCTGCCTTCTCTCAGTGGGTCCATTGTATCGCTGATAGTCCTTAATGGGCCATCAAGCAGGCCTGGCAGAGCTGATAGCTTGTCTGGGGTCCCAGAAGCACAGCCCCAGTTTGAAATACAGACAGTGTAAAGCCAATATTCATAACTTCAACTACAAAACTGATACATACATATAAATGGCATAGTCATAACCAGCCAAGCATAACCTGGTCTTAGACACCTCATTTGACCCCCTTTATATAAGATTTGGTGCCACTACAGGACCTTGGTTGCAACAATGATCTATACGGTCCCAGTTATTGTCAATAACGTCACACATATCCATATCATGGGCTCAATTTTGATGTCAGTGAGACTATTCAGAGGCTTAAAGTTAAGCGCTTCATTGAATCAGGGCCAGGGTACTTTGGAGAATCTAACCCTACTTGAATTTGTAACAACAAAAACCAATTACTTCTTAAAACATTCAGAGCAAAGCCATCAGACCCCCGTTGGGGCTACAAGCCAGCAAATTTATCAATACAAAACAAATATGATTATCAGCAAATACACCAACAACTAAACAGGTTTTAAAAACACAGAACAATACTGACACAGACTAAAAAGAAAAAGATAGACTTTTTTTTCTCTACTAGAAATCACAATCTTAGCAGCAGTAATGGATTTTTTTACAAGGCTCCTAAACAAACTCAGAAGCAAGAATTGGCCTCAAACTAAGAATGAGCAAAGTAAT
Source organism: Chelydra serpentina (assembly GCA_037349315.1). Taxonomy (NCBI): domain Eukaryota; kingdom Metazoa; phylum Chordata; order Testudines; family Chelydridae; genus Chelydra; species Chelydra serpentina. The sequence goes on from JBAIAC010000042.1 coordinate 41,628,526, forward strand.
TAATCAGACTCACTAGTGCTGTTAGCATTCACTTCTTAAATCCTATCTACTGTATAATACAATCAGTCAATCAAGTGTTATTGCATACACAACTTGGTTTCACAGACATATAATCAAGTGACGGTAATAGAGAGACTAATGAGTCAAAACAGATGCAAAATCTCCCCATTAAACTCATCTGAAATAATCCCCCAAAACTCTATTTATGTCAATATCTAATTAAAGTTTGCATAATATGCAAACTGAAAACTCTCTCAAAAGGGAATGTCAGTACAATCTGATGCCAGCAACCAAATTTTCTACTCTTTTGGAAACAAATTAATGATCTAAGAAAAGATTTGTTCTCTAAAAACTGTCTCTCAAATATAAGTAAGACCAGTATGTTGAATCCTGTAACAGCTAAGGGTTTCCACTCTATTTTCACTGCATGAACATATTCTTTCATTTACGTGGATCCCCTTTAATCTGCCAATTAAAACTGCCGACTTCATTGCTTGAAATCTCAATGAAACGCAGGGTTTTCGGCATTTGACTCTTTTAACCAATTTACTAAAATAAATACAAAATATTTTCTTTGGTTCAAAAAAAAGGACAGAAAGCGACGGGGCAGATCAAGATACATTGGACCCTTAGTTACACCCTTGCCCCTTTATGCCACTCTGTGGGTATAAAAAAAAAAGACTTAAAGAGGGCAAAAAGAGACCGCCCCCCTGCACACACACTAAGGATACACCAGGTGCAGAAGGCCGCCCTGATAATCATTTTACCTAGCATAGGGGCAGGTTGAGGACATGGCCAGCACACACTGCATTGGCTAGCCAGTGATTTCTACAGATCTTAGAGATCAGAGTAAATTAGGGTCTGGCTACACTGCAGGTAAAAACTTACAGCTGGCCCGTGCCAGCTGACTAGGGACTGTTTAATTCTGATGTAAATGATCAGGCTGCAGCCTGAGCTCTTTGACCTTCCCACCTTGCAGGGTCCTAGAGCCCAGGCTCCAGCCTCAGCCCGAATGTTTACAATGCAGTTAAACAGCCTCTTAGCCCGCATCAGCTGGCACAAGCAAGCCACAGGTTTTTAATTGCAGTGTAGATGTACCTTTAGAGTCCCTGAGGCTGCGCTAACTGCCTCAGGATATGGGGAGCACCAAGGGGGCTTAAAGCCACATTTACCCTCTCTCTGCCTGCCCCAAACACAGGAATGAAGAAACTGAAAATCAAGACCCTGAATCTAACCTCATCTTCCTGTCTATTATCTTTGGTTCATAGTTTAGCATAGACAGAGAGTGATAAAAAAATTCTTCTCTCAGGTGCCCAAGAGCAAGCTGAAGTAGTGAATGCTTTGAGTTTTATCCAGTTATCATTTTTACTAGTCAGAGCTGTTTCGGATAACAAAGCAATATTAATAATCTTTGAGTCCTTTTCCATTAAGATATCAGCTAATGTTGATATAGTTAGGATTTGTTTCCCGTCTGAGTAACATTCCAGTTACAGAAGGAGTTAGGCCCAGGATTTTAGCCAGAAAACTATTTTGAACAGAATCTACGACTAAGCAGTCCCTCATAACCAATAACTCAAACGTATATGACAGCCCTGAAGGCACCTTGACTTGCAAAAAAATGATTCCATAGTACAACTATGCACATCCACATAGTTCTGTTACTCATGGTCTTGAATACTATGTATGAAGTATAACTCACACCACCAGCTGTACAGAACTCTCCTGGGAAGAAAGGATTCTGCTGCTGTGCATGCTTCATTTAAATTACTCTTATTAGTGTTTGCAGCTGTACAGTTTAGCAGCAATCAGGACTAGAAAAGAACACATGATGAGATAAGAGGCTGTTGTGATCTTAAATTATATCTATAAGTAATAAGGGAGGAAGAGTAAAGTTACTTATGTATTAAGTACTGTAACATGAAGAGAAGACATATAGATATTGCCCTCTCTATTTAATTGAGAGAAACTACTGACCAAATAGTCCATTGTCACCTGAAAGGAAATAAAATTTTTGTCAAACAATGGAGAGAGAAAGAGAGAGAGAGTTCAGTATTTACTAACCACCACTTAACACCGAGAAAACGTTTGTCAAAAAATAGTTACTGGAACATGGACAGTGAATCTCATTGACAGTACACAAGGAAGGGGCATGTCAGACTGGTCAGCCACATCCTTACATCAAACTCACATCTACTTTAAGGGATGCAAAAGCATGGCTTTTCACTGAGCATTCCCAAAAAAACAGCCCCCTCCATAGCCCCAAACTTCTCCACAATCACATTCCTCCACCCTTCTCCTTTGAGATTTTCTGCCCTACAGTCATCTCAGGTTCTCCTACCTTCAGAGATTTGTTCTGGTGTTCAAAAGGTGGAGCAGTGTATTAACTAGCCCACTAAACACTTTCTATATTTAAAATCAGCTCTGGTGCTTTTCTCAGTTAGGCATCTCACAGAATGCATTGTGCCCAGGAAAACCAACACACTGGCATGCATCAGCAATAAGTAGTGGAAAATTAGTGGTGTTCTTCTAACGGGAAAACTGTGAGGCTCAAACCTAACAAGCCATAAAGCTTTTGCTGGCCCTGCCAGATTTTTTTTAAATCCCTATTCTCTCTCCCCACAAGATTCCAGTGGAAATGTTTTTTTGACACCCCACTTCTCTCATTTTAGGCTTCAACCCTGCAATCAGATCTGAAAGGATCATGGCCATACTTTGCATCTTTCAAATTCCTTGATGATCTGGAAGTGTCTTAGAAGCCCTTAAAAGAAATAGGAAATGAAAAAGCCCTTGGGAAAGAATTTTGCAACAATCCTCTTAAGATCTGTTAAACTGTATGATAGGGTAAGCAAACTGAGAGGCAGCTACTATAGGCTGATCCTGCAAATACTTTCTCACATATTTAACTTTAAGCATATGAACAGCACCATTTACTTCATTTGGATTGCCCACATACTTAAAATCAAGCACATACAAAAGTGATTGCAGGACTGGGCATAATCTCTCAGTAGTCACTGGGAGAGTCTTGATACGAACCCAGCCTGATTTAGAGATATACTGAAGTGGTTTTAAAATAAAAATAAAATGTTTTCAGGCTCTGATTCTGCAAATGTTTACACACATGCTTAACTTTGAGTAGTCCTATTGATTTCACAATACTAATGTTAAGCATATGCATAAGTGATTGCAGGATAGGGCCCCAAAATTGTAACTCATTAACTTTAGCTTTAAAGTCTTACAAATTAGTGAATTTAAAAAAATATCTGACAACTGTTTACTCTTTGCCTTCCCTGCCAAGACCTGAATTCAGGGTTAATTTTTCCTGCCAGAATGGATGACACCCAGAACACCAAAACCAATACAAAGAATGCAGTTCCCCCACCGAGTTGTCAAAGAGAGACAAAGTGCCCAGAACTCAGGACTTGACAGGTAAAAACTCTTCCTTTTATTTTTAAAATACACTGGACACAGCATATCCGCCAGCAGGTTCCAACAGCAAAGAGCCAGACCTTTTGCTCACATCCAGCATGAAAATGCTACTGCATCATGGACAAGGTACAACATCCAACTTCACCCTAGCCAAACACTCCCCCAGCTGCAAACCTCTTGCTTCCCACACAGACACAACACTTCACACATAACTTGGGCACATATGTTAACCCTGAATATTTGCTAATGCTGCTGAGGTTGTATTGAAGGTTTTACATTATACTGTGGGGAAGATTAATGTATGTGGGTTTGGAGAGTGAAACACACAAATCTATATATCCAGTTATTGATATTTCATTTGCAAAGAGTGAAGCTGCAGGTTAAGTCGAACAAGTCAGTAGCGTAGCCGGGGGGGAGCAGGGGGAGCAGCCGCTCCCTCACTGAGCAGAAGCAGCACCTTTTTTGTGCTCCGACGCCTTTTGCTCCTACACTGCAGCCAGCCACAGCGGAGCATTTTTTTTTGCTCCCGGCGCTTTTTGCTCCTATGCTGCAGCCAGAGCAGAGCATTTTTTTTTGCTCCCGACACCTTTTGCTCCTATGCTGCAGCCAGAGCAGAGCTTTTTTTTTTGCTCCCGGCACCGTTTTTTGCTCCTGACGCTTTTTGCTCCCGGCGCCTTTTTTTAGCTCCGCTCCCCCTGTGCTCTAAACCTGGCTACGCCACTGGAACAAGTGGAACTTTATTAAACCCTGTGCTCTGCTCTGTTCATGGAGGTGAATTGCTTTCAGCCTGTCTGCTTTCCCTGGTGTCTCTTCAATAACGATACCACTAGGGAACATGGGCCTTCTGCTTCCAGTTCTGCTGATCATGATACAACTGAGACCCTACTACATGGCCTTGCCCATGCAAAGTATGGTCCTGTTTTTAAGATGGAAAATCTAGTTACTCTATATTCCAGCCGTATTTCCTAGTACCACTGCTGCTCATTCATGACTCTGAAGATGCTCTTGGGCATCTCTGGGGAAATAGGCTCCAAAAATGCAAAATGGGGGAGTAGCCCATTTGGCCAATACTTGAAAAAGCATGGGTGGGGAAGGAAGGATGCTGATTGGGTCCAGATCTTCAAAAGTATTTAGGTTCCTAACTCCTATTGATTTTGAGAATCTGGCCTTGCTCCCAAATTGGTAGTTGTGGAGGGGGGATGTTGTAGAACACTGGGTTCCTTAAAAACAACAGAAAGAAAGAATGGGAACTCTTGTGGGAGGCTTATCTTGGTTTATACCAAACCTGGGTGCAGTGTCAGGCTTGTGTTTGTTCAACATTTGAAAAAGATCCCTCTGGTATAAATATTAAACATCGTGTTCAAATATTAACATTGTAAAGTTAGTCTTCTTACTATCAATCGTATAAAAGTAAAACAGGGAGCAGTTTTATTTGTCTCCCAAGTCTGAGCAGGTCCTGTAGCAGTCTATGTGATTCACAGTGGTTTGCATTTTTTATCCAGTGTAGCACTATTTTTACTGAAGAATGCCTGGTGAAGGTTTATAAGAATATTTATGACACCAGCACAAAGAGTGAGATGTTCTATATAAGTATATACTGTGAGAAAAGGTCCCATAAAAAGACAAGGGGTAGAATTCAGAAACTGCAAGGAAATATTGGATTTATAAACTGAATAAAACTGAGCTGAATTTTTCTTGTACTACAGTACAGTAAATCAGAATCACCATACAAGCGTCCCCATAATGCACTACATTCTGAAAATGCTATCTTTAATTGATAAGGACAAGATGTGTAATTTTGTATTGCTTGCCAGTGAGTAGTCAATAGACATGGAACAGTAATGGCGTCAGTTTCAGAGGAAGCAGAAGGTCCTGCAAACTGATTACTGAAGATTATTGGGAAAGAACTCTCGCAAGTGGGGAATTCCAGGCAGTATACCATAATTAAGTACCCAGGCAGCTGTTTATTTCTATCTGGTTTTAGTATGGTAAACTCTATTTTTACCTACACCTGAAGGCAGGACACTGGCTGAAAAGAAAATGTCTTTAAAATGTCAGGAAACCATACTAGTGAAAGGAAAATATTGAAGAACTGGGTTTTGTTTTTTTCACGGTTTTTTTATTTGGCTTTTTTTTTCCAGAACACCATAGACATTTCTATTTTGTGCCACTTAAATCAACAAACAGCCAAACTCCCTTCATCTTCCTTCAAGCCACAGGGGCAATGCAGAGCTCCAGAGGACATTTGAGTCCCATTAGGGTGGAGCCAATCCTGCAGAATCCAGAGAAACATCCAAGCCCAAGGAACCCCCAAGGGCAACTGAGACCCAGTGGAAGGGAGCCAAGCTCAAGGAGCCCATCAGAACCTTTTTTGAAAGAGCTCTAGATCTGTATGCATGTAATATAGTGATACCAAAGAAATTCCCTGGACTCCATTTTATATTCTTAACCTCTATTTTGTGTCCATGGCTGTCTGCTTAAATAAGCAGAAGTCACTTCATCAACTGAAATCTGCAGGTTATTTACTATTGTACAATGTAGGTCATATGCCCAGAGCTGAGAGATTCCTGAGCTGAACATGGTCAGTAGAATGTAGGGTCAAATGAGGTATGGCCATGAAGTACAGTATCTCTGGGCTGAGCGTGCCCAGTAGTAAAAATTACATAAAATGAGGTATGGCCATGAAGTAAATGTCCTGGAGCATGAGCAGTAAGGTTAGATGGGGTAATCATGTCTCTGAGGCAAAAACAACACAAGTGAGCATGTACAGAATGAGATATTGTCTGACAATGAGCATGTGCAGTACAAAAAGTAAAAGGGAGACAGAAAGGTCAAACAGCCTCAGCCTGAACTGGCTTGGGCCAGCTCAGCACTGCTTTGACTGGCAATCAAAAATGAGGTAATGTTTGATAGTGAGCATGCTCTGTATGAAAATAGGTGAAAAGTTAGCTAAATAGGTCAAGCAAGCATGCTCAGTAGAGGCTAATGACCAATGAAACCATATATTAGGCAGCTGATTGAGGCAGTTGAGTGAGTGATGGGAAGACTGCCCAAGAGGACAGAAGAAGAGTACAGCTGCTGAAGAGACCTGATCAAGCAGCAACAAACAGCAGAAAATGCATCAGAATAAATTAATAGTGTATGTCTGCTAGTTTCCAACTATAATGTAGTATAGTGTAATACTAGTATGTGTATGCTTGAGATGTGTGTGTGTCTTAATTGTAATTTACTTATGTAAAACTTAACGTACAATTTAAGAACTGCTGTCAGTCATCAATTGCAGGCTGGCCATCTGTAATAATGCTCATTTATTTAGAATCATTTACACTGTATGTTACTGCAGTCTGAATGCTCTTTAACTTGCAACAAGGGATTTGTGTCTGATTTCTATCTTTAAATTACATTGTAGTCAGGATGGTTAGTTACATTAATAAAAAGATACTTTGTTTTGAAAAGAATACTGCCTGTGTCAATCACTTTATCAGAAGATTATATCCGTGCCTCCAAGTGTTTCCTTGACTACCTTGGAGACCCATATCTCAGGAAGGACAGATTAAGGGGGTGATAGGCAAATTATTCTAAGGGTGCTCCAAAACCTATTTTTGGAGGCGTAACAATATAAGGTACCAATTTGTAGGACCAATAAAATGTGTTGTACACTGCAAAGGGCTTCCTCTGTGCAGCTCTTTACAAAGTTACATCATTTTAAATGGAGCCCAGCAGGACATCCATGCCCCACTGAGGGAGATCCAAGTCTCAAGAGTGCAGCAGAGCCACTTGGTGTCTCCGAATCCATTAAGGAGAAGCCAGCCCCTTGGAGCTGAGGAGAGCATATATTGTTATATTTTGAATATCTGCTGTGAGTGACATCTCATTTTAGTTTTCAGAGAGGCACAACTTGGAAGAGAACCCTTGAATTTTTCCCCCAGTTCAACCTCTGTCCACCTGTCCTTTTGCCTTTCTTCTCAGGGCTTGTCTACATGGAGACTTAGTGCATGGTGAGTTGGGGCTGTGCACTAACTGGCCACGTGGGCCCTGCTACCATGCACTAAAATTTACATAGTGCCCTTGACAAACTTAACAGAACTTTTAGCTTGTAGTAGCAGGATCCACACAACCAGTGAGCACATGGCAAGCTACCGCACTATAGACTCACATCCAGCTTGCTTCACACTACCCTTTCAGGTACACAAGCCCTCAGCTTACATTTTTTCCCCTCTATTTTCCTACTGCCCTTAATAGTACAGAGTGGAAGATAGTTATAGGGAGTTTGTTCATAAATCATGCAGGCCATGAAGGCAGGGGAGCAACATATCCCACCTCAACTTCTCTTCAGCCTGGCTCCCACTGGCTCCAGAATCAGGAAACTACTAAGGTGCCAGTGCCACATTTGCACGCACACAGACCCAGACTTTCACTAAGAGGTGCCCAGAAGCACAGCTGGCCAAAACTCAACATTTCCCATTTGCAGAAACTTTTATTTCAAAATTTCCTGCGAACCAGAAATTCCATGAAAATTTTGTTTCAGAAACACTGACATGTGATGTTTTCAAAAGAAGACAGTTTCTGACTGAACTTCTGACTGAAACTGACATGATTCTTGTTAGTTTCACTGCTGTCCACCACTGAATATGATTATTATTATTATTATTTGCAATATCATAGCATTTATGGTAAGGCTGCCCTGGAGCCCCAGACTCTGGAAGCCTGGAGTCTCCAGCAGCCCACCAGGGAAGAAACCTGCTCGTAATTCATCAAATGTTCATCAAACCCAATACATTTCCGCAAAACATTTTGGGTTCTATGAATCAGTGTTTTCCAGCAAAATCTCGTTTCATCAGAAAATTCATAATCAGCTCTATTCAAAAGTCTAGAGGATCTGGATCAGGGTCTCACTTGCCATAGTGTTTGTATGAAAGGTCAAATCATCCCATTAGGTCCATGAGAGAAATCTGAGATGGGCAACCTCTTTCTGTTGTATTTCAGAAGTGAGCTCCAGATGCTACTCACAATATCAACATTGACTGCCATAGATCTCTAATGGATGATATGACCTGTGCATTTTTAGCCCACTATCCCACATATACATCTACTGTCTGAAACTCTGTTGAAATAAAGGCCATATATGATCGAAAAGATATTCACCCCTTTCCCCATGTCTCTGTGCCCCCACTCAGCCATCCTCTGTCCCTATGTAGCTCTGCACCTGCTCCCCCATCACCATGTGTCCCTGTGCCTGCACTCCTATTCATCCCCTGCCCCAGTCTGTTGTCCTCCACTAGCCCTTATGAGCCCCTGTCTAACCCCCCACTCCTCTAGCAGCCCATGCTGTCTGTCTCCCCATAGCCCCAGTCTCTTGACGTGGTCTGACAGGTGCTGTGAAGAAGGATGGCTCTCTCTTCCCTAGCTGGCCAGGAGCTGCTGCTGTGTTCTATCACCAAAGCACCCTCTGGTGGGCAAAAGATGGAACTGCAGCAACTTTTTGGCAGAAACCTTTTTCAAAGCAAAAAATAAATATGCATGGCTCATTAATTATCCACACACGCAGTAGCGCAGAATTCCCCCAGGAGTAACTCTTTACAGTCTTGTATCCTTACATCCTGCTTCTCCTGCTTGTTTGTGGAGGTGTATTGACCAGCTCTCAATGTTATTCAATGGAATGCACCTGCACAGCAGGTGGGATTTTAAGTTTTCTGCAGTGTTTATAGGGTGTTTTGAATGCTATGTAGTTTGGCAATTTTTTCTTACCTCAGCAACACCAAAAACAATTGAAATTAACAAACTGATTCACAAATGAAAAGGGTGATACCCAAGCAAAAGTAATGCCCTAGGCTTCCAGAAGGGGAGAAATCAAGTCCTGGGTTGCTTCCTCTTTCTACTCCTTTTGCTGGATGGGATCAGGCATCTGATTGTTTCTTCCCCCTCCAGTCCCACAAGGGTCAACCTGTGAATTTCAGAGCTTGCCTGGGATGTGGAGCATCCAGGAGCATGGCCCCAAGCAGCTGCTTGTTTTGCTCATGCTGAATGCTGGTTCTGTGAAAAGAGGGGAAAACAAAGGAAGAATCACAATTGCTGTTATCTATTCACAAGCCAAAGAGACACTAAAAGGCTGTTTTGGAGGTGGCAATGAAATACTGCCCACAACCATAGTATACTGGGGAAGGAAAATACTCTGAGAATATGGCAGCCTGTTCATAGCATCACTATTGATTCTGAAGCTTTCATACACATACGCACAGCTATGGAGCCATAAAATCCAGACAGCCCATGAACATGCAGTAGAGGTCACTTGAGAATGCATGTGTTAGCTTCTTGGCCGTAAGTGTACACAGGACTAATGGCCAGATGCTTGTTGCTGAGGCTGATTAATCTTGGTAAATCAGTACTTCAAGAGTATATCCTTGAAGAGCTTCAATAATGTACTTCCTTTTCTTGGTGTTAAACTTAGATTCTTCCTCTGCTAGGGGCCCAATTCTTCTTAATCCTTCAAAGAAAAAGAAAAGCAATTCTAACTTTGGCTACTCCTTTCTTACAATATCAGAAAAATATAATGTGATTGCTCTGTGGAATCTCAACTCCATGATCTGAATTCTCAAAATACTCATTTGCTACATCAGATGGCATTACTGTTTCTCGTTTTCATTTGTAAGGGTTAATTACCTGAATCAAAATTCCCCCCGCCTTTTTTTTTAGATTCATGGAATGAACCATATCTTCCCACTTACATTATGCCATACAAAGCCATCTGTTTTCTCAAATACATCCCAGGCTTGTTACTTGTGAATGACTTTTAGCAAGAATTAAAGGAAACAGAATAGAGAAAATTGAATAAAATGTGGATGCAGAATGTTCTTGGATTTGCAAGCTTTGAAACCTACAGTACTCTTAGCCAGTTTAACACTCCAGATCTGATAGCATATTTTCAGGTTAAAGAAATACTGGACTTCTTCAAATCTGCTGCTATTGCTAGACAGGCAGTAAAGTATGAAGTATTGTTGTTATCTCCTTCCTACACACTTCTTGGGTTCCAAATAAATGAACTAGGTCATGAATTCAGATAAGACAAATGTTAATTTCTGAGTTAAAACTTTGGTTTGCCTCAATTTCTGGAGATACTCAAGAGCAGGTTATATAAAATACCAGTGGAAATTATGTAGGCAGCAATCCTACAGGTGCAGGGGTTAGCATCAGATCATTTTATTACAGAACTTTCATCACAATGACATCTTGTATAGTATGTGTGGAACTAGGTATGGATCATATAATTCTGATTTTCCTATTACTTACGCCAGCAGTTTTATGTCAGTGTGCATCTCTCTCTTTAAGGGGAGTTACTCCTGCTTTACACCTACTGAAACAAGAGAATCAGGCTTTGTAGAATTAGGCCCCTATTTGTGATCCACTGTTAATACATCTGCAGAGCAAAGGGATTCACACAACGAGTAAGGGCAGAAATTTTTCTAGAATTGAGATGGGGGAAAGGAGCTTGAAGTTGGTACTTTCAAGGATTTATTGACTATACTAAAATCTCTCAGCTCTTAAGGAAGGAATAGTGGAGAAGGGAATGGTAAGCATCAGCTATACATGTGTGCAAACATGAAGTTTACTAAGTTGCACTATTGTCATACAAGTTATATACACTCACTAAAATCCTTGGTCGAGTCCAATCCCTTCCTAATAGAGCGGGTCAAAAATTTTCATCTTAAATATTTTTTCAACCAAAAATGAGTTTTCAACCAAACTACAAGTTTTGGTGAAAATATTTCATTTTTAACCTAATTTCCCCCCCTCCCCCCCCACACACACTTTTTCTGGAAAGGGGGGTTAAAAAGTACAACAGTAGGAGAAGTTGTTGTGTTCCCTATCAAAAGTTTTTGCAATTTTACAAATATTTTGTTTTGACATTTTTCATCAGAACATCCAAACATTCCTTTTGGGGGATGGGGATGAACGAGGATTTTTTTGAGACACACACTGACCATTTTTTTACCAGCTCTACTGACTGATTACTTCCACATGCCATTTCTACCTTAGTTCTCATTCTTGCTCCTTTTGCCATGGTTTACATATAAATGTTACTCCATCTAATGATGGATAATAAGAAAGGCATAAACCATAACAAGCAAGGAAAGGCAGAGTTCTAGGATGCTTCCTAACTGAACTCTCATCCTCATGCAATACATTTCCGTTGACTGTTACTGACTTCACAGCATCTTTTGGCCGCCAATGGATTAGGAAACACGTCACACAACACGTCTCCCTCCCACACAGAATAACACGAAACATTCATCACAAACTCAGCAAATGCTTAGGGTTGACATATGAGCACAGATTAAGTATGTCGTGTATTTGTGGAAGAAAGAAGAGGTAATAATTAATGGGTTTCTGTTTTGGTTTCTACCCTTAACTATAGTGAACATTTTTGTGAGATTATAATTGATTATGATTGCTGTCTCAGTACTAAGAGATACATTGACAAAAGTTCTCTTTAATTCATATTTGTTTAATTTATTGTAACAAACTTCCATCCTATTCTGTCAAAGGCTTTCCTTCCTCCAGAGTGATGGCTTTATAATCTTAGTGTTTTATGGTTAATCAAGTTAATTAGATCTATAAACAGCCTGATTTTGTGGTAGGAAATAGGAAAGTCTATTTTTTCTTAGCCGTGTTTGCTTTTTGGATAATCTCATGCTTGGGAGAAAGATTCCAGCTTTTTTGCTAAGATTTTAGCCAATATCTTACTGTCTGCACTGATCAGTGAAAAAGGGCGATAACTATTGCAGCTCTGGGCATTTTTTCCAAGGATTAAGTAACATGGTAATAAATAGTTTTCTCAAAGTATCAGGAAATATCTTGGCTTGGAAGAACTCATCATACATTTTGTGCTGTATTGAGCAAAATTTATCCCCGAGGGCTTTACAAAATCCAACTGACAAGGCAACAAGACTTTCTGTTCTCCACTAATGATAAATGTTACTGAATCCAGGACCTCAGTTGCCTGAATATTGCTTTCCAAAGGGCTTTCATTTTTATAGAAGTGTTTCAAAGGCCTGATGGCCTTTTCATCACAAATCCATATAAAATGCTCTGAATTTTGTCTTCCAAATATTCAGCATCCTATTGTGTGTGTTTATATCCATTACTTAATTATTACATATGGTATCTGCTTATTTAAATCCTGTGAAGGACTTCTCATTCTTTTACCATAACTCCATTCCTGATACCTCTGCTTTAGCCTAAGAAGCCTACAATTCTTGAGCTCCTTGGACCCTAATCAAAACCAGCCTATGATGAATTGTTATGATGATTACCTCCTATTTGCAGAGACCTGACTGCTCTTCATTACCTGAAGGTTTACATTTGTGCTATAGTAGAATCCCGCTAAATAACATACCCTTGTCTCTCGAATACATTCATTAATTTAGCAGGTTGCTGTCTCTAAAAGAGGATTGCTTATAGTGTTCTGTTCCTGAAACAGTTTTGCTTTGATGTACATCAAATATATTCAGTTACATATCCAATTATCAAACAGGTATTTATTTTACGGTGCTTTATGATTCTTTTCATAAGTTCAGTACTCCATTGATATTCCTTTAGGGTGAAATTCATTGCTGGGCTGAGGGTTCACACAAGGCCCTACGCAAAACTTCAAACCCACAGTAAAAATTTAAGTGGGGTTCAAGTGGTGCACAGAGATGAATTTCACCCTAAACAGGGGGTTTCTTATTGGAAGTGACTGTCTTCGTGGTAAATACTATAACAACTGATGTCTAGCTGTTCATGAGTACGCAACATAATTCCAGTGCTGAATGCTCCAAATATGATGAGCATTTGGTATCATTGTGATATAGTGGTGTACCCAGTCCCCGTTATAAGCATGTGTAACTGGCTTGACACTTACACCAGACCTTGTAGCAGTGGGAATTATGTTCTTAGAAGAGGCACAATTAGGTAATGCTACAATGGCACCAGGGAAACGCAGCTCTTTACAGTGGGTTGGATTCTTTAGCAGTCCTTGTGAATTCCCTTAGTGTTGTATCTTGTCTTAGGCTCAAAAATTAGAGCACAAAGTGGAACGGCATCAGTTATACTTTTGAATAATTTTGTGGCATCTGACTTCTCTAAATCCCTCAAAAAAATTGCACCTGAGTAAGGTCCTCCTTTAATCTCCACTTTCCTAATTAATATAAACCTAGTTTCCCCTATAGTTATAATGGATGAGACTTTATTTCCTTGGGCCTCTTCTGTGCCTTTTCAAATTATCTGAATTGTTTCTTTCTTATGACTTTATATTGCCTCTTTAATATAGTGCCTAAAAATGTACACTGCAGTCCAAATTTTGTACAGTGCCACAATGATCTATTTTGATTTGGACTCTATTTCTACAATCTAGTGTCCCTTTTGCTTTTCTGACTGCTGCTAGATATTGCACTGATGTTTCTAAGTTTCATCCATTACCACTAGCATTTAGGGTGCTGAAATTAGTACCTTTGTGAATGGAGTGAGAAATCTGAGAATGTAATGGTACATTCTGGGGCTTAAAGACTATGCTGAATTTTAAAAAGTGACTGATCAGCAGGAAACAGTAGAGGAGTCACTGGGCCCCCGCCCCAGAGATGGCTCTTCTGGGAGAGGAGGCAACGGAAGCTCCGGGAGTACTTGAACTGTGAGAGGGGCATGGACCTCTTGCAAAGCGCTGGACCCCAGCCCCTAGACATCATGGTGGCAATGGGTCACGTTGATCCTGTGGAACGGCGATTCTGGGCAAGGGAAACAAGCACTGACTGGTGGGACCGCATAGTGCTGCAGGTCTGGGATGAATCCCAGTGGCTGCGAAACTTTCGGATGCGTAAGGGCACTTTCATGGAACTTTGTGACTTGCTGTCCCCTGCCCTGAATCGCCAGGACACCCGGATGCGAGCAGCCCTGAGTATCCAGAAGCGAGTGGACATAGCCCTGTGGAAGCTTGCAACTCCTGACAGCTACCGGTCAGTAGCGAACCAATTTGGAGTGGGCAAGTCTACCGTGGGGGTTGCTGTGATGCAGGTAGCCCATGCAATCGTTGACCTGCTGCTCTCAAAGGTAGTGACCCTTGGAGACGTGCAGGTGATCATAGATGGCTTCGCTGCGATGGGATTCCCAAACTGCGGTGGGGCCATAGATGGGACACACATCCCTATCCTGGGACCGGAGCACCAGGGCAGCCAGTACATTAACCGAAAGGGCTATTTTTCTATGGTACTGCAAGCATTAGTGGACCACAAAGGACGTTTTACGAACATCAATGTTGGGTGGCCAGGCAAGGTTCATGATGCTCGTGTTTTCAAAAACTCTGGTCTGTTTAGATGGCTGCAACAGGGGGTTTATTTCCCGGACCGCAAAATCACTGTTGGGGATGTGGAGATGCCAACAGTGATCCTAGGGGACCCTGCCTACCCGCTAATGCCATGGCTCATGAAGCCATACACGGGAGCCCTGGACACTGAAAAGGAGCTCTTCAATTACCGCCTGAGCAAGTGCAGAATGGTGGTGGAGTGTGCCTTTGGCCGTCTGAAAGGCAGATGGCGAAGCTTACTGACTCGCTCCGACCTCAGCCCTAAAAATATCCCCATTGTGATTGCAGCGTGCTGTGTGCTCCACAATCTCTGTGAGATCAAGGGGGAGACGTTTATGGTGGGCTGGGAGGTTGAGGCAAATCGCCTGGCAGCAGATTACGCTCAGCCGGACACCAGGGCGATTAGAAGATCACAGCGGGACGCGCTGCGCATCCGGGAAGCTTTGAAAGCTCGCTTCCAGACAGACCAGGGTAACCAGTGACTGTTACACTTCCTTAAACAGATACTGAACCTTCCCCTGTTACTTTACACAGTTTCCGTTGCCTATCCTCTCCCATTACCAACCCCCTTCCCCCTCCTTCGCTCAACGCTCTAAAGGCACAATAAAGGAAACATTTTTTTATTTGGACCGTCTCCGGTACTGGTTTCTCATTTACGGTTTTAACCGTGGACGCATACCGCGGTTGGGGAGCGGGTGGAGTGTGGGAAAGTACGCTTCAAAGCTTGGGGAATGACATGCTCCTGCTCCCAGAGCAGTCCTGAGTGCTGGACTGCTTGTTTAAAGGGAGCCATTAACCTCTCCTAATCGCATGTGTGTGTGGTGGGGTCTCTGTGACTTTTTCGCTGTGAATATCAGCTACGGATCCCCCGGTGCATTGATCTATCATGCAGGCTATTGCCAGCCGCCAAAGATCAGTGGTCACCCTCCCCCACCAGACAGCGAAACACCCAACCACCAACCCCACGTAGAGAACCTGAAAACCCACACACAGAATGACAAGTGTGCTTACTGCATGCAATTTTTACTGTGCCTTTCAGTTGATCTGTTACCCTGTCTGTACCCTGGGTTGTGCTCCAGTCCTCTGCACTTACAAACCCCGTTACCCAATAACCCGAAAAACAAACGGTCCCGTTTAAGACACTCAGGGAAACATGAATGAACCAAAAAACCAGTTTTATTAAACAGAACATTTCTTTAACATGGAACCTGTGAAGGGAGGTGTTGAGGGGTGCGGCTGGAGGGAGGGGAAGGAAAAATCTAAGGTTTTGAGAATGAGAGCCTTCTGCTACTGGAGCAGTCTGCAGGGGTGGAGTGAATATTTCCACGGACCCTGCCTCCCCTCGTCCTAGTGACTTTGGGTGAATAAACCACTGGACTTGGCGGCGGGGGTGGGCGGTTGGAAAGAACATATAGAGGGGCTCTTTCCTCCTGTCTCCTGTCCTGGAGAACATCCACCAGGCGCTGGAGCGTGTCGGTTTGCTCCCTCATTAGTCCCAGCATTGTTTGGGTCGCCTGCTGATCTTCCTGCCACCACCTGTCCTCGCGCGCTTCAGCCCTCTGCTCCCGTTCCCTGGCTGCTCGCTTGGACCGTGAGACGTCCTCTCTCCGCTGTGCCGCCTCCCTTCGGGACAACATCATCAATTCCGAGAACATGTCGTCCCGGGTTCTCTTTTTGCGCCGCCTTATCTGTAGTAGCCCATGGGAGGGAGAAACACGGGTAGGGTGGGAGACACTCGCAGCTGCGGGATGATGGAAAGGGAGTGAATTCCTCAGAAAGATACTTTTTCCAGAACAATGACCATACTCTTTCACCGTGAATAGGACCAAACACAGTGCCTATCACATGGATACGTACTACAAGGTCAAATATTATGCCTTAATGCTGAGTGTCTGGGGTCCCGGTATACGGATCCCAGAAGCCTTGCCGAACAGTGAAAATCACCTCTCTGAAGACCATGGTAAGGTGATGAGTTAGGACTGCTGAGAGATTGCTTCACAGCAGTGCTCTACTCCCATGTCTCACTCACTGTTCCTGGCGGCGGGCAGGAACTGCTGCTGGCCAAACCGCTCATCTACAGCGGCTTTCCTAACCCCCCCCCACTCCGCGTGGTCGCTCCCGGGAACCTAAAGTGCCCGCGAACCGCTCATCATGAACGGCTCGCCTACCCTTCCCCCCCCTCCACGTGGTCGCTCCCGGGAACCTAAAGTGCCCGCGAACCGCTCATCATGAACAGCTCGCCTACCCTTCCCCCCCCCTCCGCGTGGTCGCTCCAGGGAACCTAAAGTGCCCACGAACCGCTCATCATGAACAGCTCGCCTACCCTTCCCCCCCCTCCGCGTGGTCGCTCCAGGGAACCTAAAGTGCCCGCGAACCGCTCATCATGAACGGCTCGCCTACCCTTCCCCCCCCTCCGCGTGGTCGCTCCCGGGAACCTAAAGTGCCCGCGAACCGCTCATCATGAACGGCTCGCCTACCCTTCCCCCCCCTCCGCGTGGTCGCTCCATGGAACCCAAAATGCCCGCGAACCGCTCCGCATGAACGGCTCGCCTACCCTTCCCCCCCCTCCGCGTGGTCGCTCCATGGAACCCAAAATGCCCGCGAACCGCCCAGCATGAATGGCTCGCCTACCCTTCCCCCCCTCCCTTCACGTGGCAGCTCCCGGGAACCAAGATTGCCCGCGATCCGCTGTGTCTGAACGGCTCGCGTACCCTTTCCCCGGCCTCGCGTGGCCGGTCCCCGGAACCGTCCCTGCACGCGCACCGCTAAGTACTAATAGTTTGGCTCCCAACTCCCTACCACCACGCGTTAACGGAAACAGCCGGGTGTCTTCCTTTAAAGGGAAAAGGAAGCATTCACTATACTAATTATACCACTCATTCAAACCAGGACTCCATGACTGATATCACTCTGATGAGGATTACCGAGACAGAGAAATACTGCATGCTGCGTCAATGCCAGCATACCCCGGGGCCGTATGCTGCCATGCTATGCAAGGCAATGATACCAGAGTACCTGCAGCTTGCATGGCGCGGGAAAGTATCCTACCATGGAGGAGACAATAAGGCCGCTCTCCCAGTGAACGTGCTAAACAAGCTCTCACTGTACCTCCAGGAGAGCTTTGCGGAGCTCTCAGATGGGGATTACACCTCTATCCCCATACATATTGACAGACTTTTCGAATAGTTGCACGGGAAAGCGACTCCAAACTGAAGCGCATAAGGCCAATTAAGCCACAGTTACACAGTGCTAACACACCATACCTATTGTATTGCAAATAAATGTCTAACACACTGACCTGATGATCCTTCGCCTGATTCCTGGTCAGGAATGCTGCCTTGGGAGTGTTCGTAGGGCAGCTCAGTCAGGGTGAGGAATAGTTCCTGGCTGTCGGGGAAATCAGCAGTGAGACCGCTGTCTAGTGCCTCGTCCTCCTCCCCTCCCTCCTCTTCTTCGCCGTCCGCGAAAACCTCCTCCGACGTGGCCGTAGATAAGACCCCGTCGTCGGAGTCCACGGACATGGGTGGGGTAGTTGTGGCAGCACCACCGAGCATGGCATGCAGTGCCTCGTAAAATCGGCAAGTGTGTGGCTGCGACCCGGAGCGTCCGTTGGACTCCTTGGTCTTTTGGTATGCCTGCCGCAGCTCCTTGATTTTCACGCAGCACTGCGTAGCATCCCGGCTGTATCCTCTCTCCGTCATAGCCTGGGATATTTTCTCATAAATCTTTGCATTCCGTCTTTTGGAACGGAGCTCGGCTAGGATTGATTCATCTCCCCACACAGCGATCAGATCCAAAACTTCCCGATCACTCCATGCTGGAGCCCTCTTTCTATTCTGCGATGGCATGGAAACCACTGCTGTAGAGCTCTGCATCGTTGCCAGTGCTGCTGAGCTCGCCACGATGTCCAAAGAGGAAATGGGATTCAAAATGGCCAGACAGGAAAAGGGATTCAAATTTTCCCGGGGATTTCTCTGAGTGGCAGGTCAGAGCATCCGAGTACAGATTACTGCCCTGAGCGTCCACTGAGTGGTGCACTGTGGGATAGCTCCCGGAGCTATTAGCGTAGAATTCCGTCCACAGTACCTCGAATTCGACATGGCCATTTCGAATTTGGCGCTACTCCCCTCGTCGGGGTGGAGTACAGAAATCGATTCAAAGAGCCCTTTATGTCGAAATAAACTGCTTCATAATGTGGACGGGTGAGGGGTTAAATCGAGTTAACGCTGCTAAATTCGACATAAAGTCCTAGTGTAGACCTGGCCCAAGAGATGCAGAGTTATGCTAATTCCTTAGTCAGACTAAATATTTAACTGTATTATTGTTCTCTATCTTGATTATTTTTAAGATTCATTATAATATGGAAGCATTTGATTATGACCTCCAGGTTTATGGGTCTCAAATCTGAGTGGCAGTACCTTAGTGTTTTGTCTACATTATCTGATCATGAGACTTACAAGAATGAATTTTGTGATGTCTCTTTCAATTAGCACTATTTCCAGTACTGCATTGGCATCATCAATTATGTTAGTGCACAAATAAAATGTTTTTACATGATCAATTATATGCATTTAACTTCTGTTCTTAATTAATTTGTTTTATTCAAAAAAGGGGAAAAAGCCATGCCTGCTACATGGAAAATAACAAAATCAGCAGGAAAAAGTTATTTTCAAGATTGTGAAAGAGGCAGTACCAGTAATTGCAATTTTTTTTGTATATAAACTAAATTTGCTTCAGTAGTTTTCACAATCCCTTTTATTCATTTTCTGTAAGGGTCAGAGAAATTTTGTTTTCAAGAATGTCAGCAGGAAGAGAAAGCATCATAAATATATATTCATGACAGAAGTGTTCTTGTGCTTATCTTGAAAGTTCTTGTAGGGATTTGATATCATCCACTCAAGGAAAAAAAATGCCATGTGATTTAGGTGACTAATCATGCGGTGCAAATAGTGAAGAGCAAAGGTTATAGCAGATCAGAATACTTCTATCAAAATGAAACTTTGATGGAAAACAGCCTGTTCCTCCCCCCAAAAAAGTCATGAGAAATGTTTTCTAGTTTCCAACCATCTGTAGTAAAACTAATAGTTATGAGTGAAAATCATCCCTGTGCAGAAGGCTAAACACCACATATGTCTTTAAGACTATTCCTCTTCCACATCTTTCCTTTTCCCACCTCCTTGCTCCTGAATTAAAAAAATAAATATGTAACTTAGAGAGCTGGGCCAATTTTTCATCAGGTTCATTTGCTTGTCAATCGTGTCCTCATCCTCAGCCTTTCATCTCTCTGAGTCTTTAGATTGTTAACACTTCGGAGCAGAGATTTTCTTTTTTCTGTGTTTGTACAGTGCCTCGCCCAATGGGGCCTTTTGCTGATGCCATTGTATAAATATTTAATAATAATAAGTCCCACTTAAGTCCTCAAAATACCTTATGTAGGAGTTAATTGTTGTATAGACCTTGTGCTGGCCCATTGCAAAGGGATGATTTCACCTATGATAGACAGTGAGAGCTCAATCCATAGGCCAATAGATATTTTTGCAGTTAGCACAAATGTTTTCTCAAATAATTTCAAACAACAAAGACCTAAGTAAAATCAAAGTCAGTCAGATGATAATTCGTGAGCAAAGAATAGTGGCTATGTTCATCACATAAATTGTCTATTCTCAATAGTTAAAGTGGGAAGCTTTAAAACACTCGTTTCACTGCTGAGCCCTGGAATCCTCCTATAAATTTCAGTTGGCCCAGCTCCTACTTCAAACCCAATGTTATTTAATAGGAAAGAGTAGGGGAATGATTTGAGAACATCTTGAGACCAAACAAAATTCTTCAAAGAAAAGGCGACACTGTCAGAAATCTTTTAGTTTTTATTTATCAAATAGGCTATACAATAGTGGATTTATCCCTTCTTGTGAAAATGAAGGATTGCCCAGCTGCTTACCCAGAGCAAGTGAAAGAAAACAATGCTGTTGTCATTCAGCAATATCTCAGTTGATCATCAGGTTGGAAAAGAGAAAGATAACAGTGGGAAAAGATAACGATGAGGAAGAATAAAAGCAACAGTAATATATACGAGGCTCAATTCCTTGATTTCACACACACACGATAATGAGCAGCTGCTGAGGGATTTGGCTAACAACACCATGATCCCTGCTGAAACTATCCCTGCTGTCACAAGTGACCACCACAAAGAGGCAATGGTCCAGGAAAGGGAACTCGGGCCTCTACCAATCTGGGAGTCCTTCTCTGTGGATTCCAAGAACAACCCGGCTGTGCCATGGGCTCCTGAGCCTTCAACCTTTTTGGAGTGGTTCAAAAAACTAACACTGCAAGGTGAATCTTGTAGAGTTCAATGCAACTTCTGGCCTCTTACTGTGGATTTTATCAGAGATGGGGACTGATCTGGCACCATATATTTTACAAATATTCTCTCATTCCTATGTAACCCCTTTGGGGTTTAGAGAGCATGGCCCCTTTAAATCTTTTTCCTAAGTGGGGAGGGGGAACAGTGAGAAAAAGAAGGGAAACTCCAGGGGTGGTGCTGGAGCTCCAAAGGGAGAGAAGGGTTGCAGCCCGCAGGCTCTCACAAAGTGAAGCAGCAAAGAACCTGCCTGAAGCCTGGGAAGGACAGGGCGGCCGATCGGGGACACCCCAGGACAGGAGCCAGGAGGAGCACTGTGCCAGGGAGGAATCGCCCAAGAAGGCCAGAGCTGGACCCAGTATCACTGCTGCCCAGAGTTGCATGGGGCTGTGAGTACTGGCGCTTGTGACTCTGCATTGGGAAGGAGGAGGGAGGCTGTAGCTAGTTAAGTGGGGAGGTGGTCGCTCTGTGTGGCTTTGCAGAGAGCAGCAAAAAAGGGCACCGAAGGGATTTGATGGGGAAAGTTTATTAGCACCGAAGATGACCAGAAGCACCCAAGACTCACCACTGGAGTAAAACCTTGCCCACGACTCCTGAACTCTGTGTGCAGACACATTGCTCAGTGTCTGCCCTTTCAGACTGTGCTACCACTAGGCCTGTGAGGCCTTGGTTTGAATGCAACCCTGTTTTACCGCTTCCCCTATATTTCCCCTTGTTGTTTTTCTCCTCTCATTCCTCTGTAAATAAATATTTCCCTTTCTTATATCCATTGTACTTTTCCAGTGGGTGTGTGTGTTCACTCTGAGGGGTTTGGAACAGGTGCTCCTGGGGTGGAAGGGATTTTTCCTGCTGCATTCCTGCGTGCGCTTTCTCTTGGCCAGAGCTGCTTGCAGAGCAGACTCCATCTTGGCCACAAGGGTGCTAAAGTTACACCTAGGTTACTAACACCAACTTGTGGTATTAAACCCGAGTTTATGCTGTTTGTTTACATTATGTATATATCCCCAGGTTAGACAATGAAAATGGACTAGATAGTTTCACTTTTGCACTTAGTCCATTTCACTTCTTGGCTCTAGGCGCTGGCACAATGCTGCAATACTATAGTAACTAATACTGCAAAATAACTCAGTCCATGTTAAAAAAAATCTGGTTTTTCTGAGTTTCCATTTAATTTAATGAAAACAGTTCTTTTTATGTTCACTTTTGTAAAACTTTAAATAAAAATCCTAGAAATTGCACCAAAACTACCTCATAGCTTCCCTTCATGATTACATATCTCAGCAAATTCAGAGTGAAACTTTTCTTTGCTATCACTTCCCCTCAATAATTCTGTGAATAGCTCAGTGTGGAAAGGGAGATAGAAGAATTAAGAAAAAAGCCAAAGCAGGAGGGAAATAATTACTCAAGCACTCATGCCAAAGGTATTTACAAGGAGGGGGCAGAGAATACCTTTTTGACTGCTTTATGCTTGCATTAGCTCTCTGATACCATGGTGATAGACATATTGCACATCACTGAATAGGCAGACAGATAGCATTCCATCACATGACTTTTGAGCCACCTTTCCTCCCTTCTCCACCCATCCAGGTCCTTCCGAGAGTGCAGTTTGGCCAGATCCAGGGATCTGGCTCACAGCATCTGAGCAGGTAGAGTAGAGGCCAATTCACCAAGCCACCCCAGATGATGAATCCAAATAAAGAGGAAAGCCTGAGCCTTTTTTGAAGGAAAAATGCCACCCTTTAAAACCTCAATGGAACACACTTGTTAGTTCTTAAATCTGTGGCACTGTCACAGGCTGCATTCTGGAACTGATGGTTATTACAAAGACCATTCCTGTAACACCAGGAACCTATTTTCACAACAACAACATTTCTCAGGGACAGCCTAAAATCCTGCCATGCATGCTGGATTGAGTTTTGTTCTTTTTTATTGCTGGTTTTATTTCAGACACTTTGAGATGCTGTTCAAAATCAGACTATTTTCTTCTAATAATAAAGGAATAAGAAACAACAACTTTGTCACTTTTGTTGATCTGTTACCAGCATTCTTCTAATCTCAATAGAAGGTAGCCATTATATATATCTGTTGTGCTCACATTTTTATGATGGTACTTGGGCAAAGAACAGACTTATTGTGCATGCAGATCTGTATGAGACATTTTTAAACTAATTTGCAGGGTAACCAAGGGTGTATGAGATGTATGCCATGTACATTTTGAAGCCGGAGCTGTTTCCATTAGGATATATTACAGACTAATACCCACTTGTGCTTCAGCTTTATTGAATGTAGTTTCTTTTCTGCCATTACTTTACCAGCGTATTGTCTTCAAATCGTTAGAAATGCTTCAAAGCTATACCTTGCAACTTTTTATTGCAAGTGACATGCTGGGGGAGGGGGGAGAAGAAGGAACCCAGCTGCCTGGTATTCAAATGAAAAGCTGGTGCTGGAGTCTCATTTTGGGCCGAATTCTGACTTGTCCCCTGCATGTTGACTGTCTGGGTGGTCAGAGAAGGAGTCGTCTTCTACTCACACTAAAAATCAGCGAGAATGTTGCAGCAAGCACACTCGTCAGCCTTCTAAAGCCACAAGGGGCATGGTCAGCTAGAGAGCTGGCATAGCTAGCCTAACCAAACACCTGCAGTAGCATCAATTGCTGCAAAGCATATTCACCCTAGATCCCACTCAACTTTTCTATCTGTATCCTCCACATGCTGGGAGAATGGCTTGGGATAAAACCTCTGGCTGGCTGTTAAATATCTGCTTCCCACACCCACCCACAGCACAGTTCCAAGGGAATAAATCAAGAAAATTGGCCATTTATGCACAATACTTTCTCTTTTTTTGTATTTATTTGATGCACCATTTAAAGAACATTAGATAGTTACCCATAAATATACTGGATTTTCTGTGTTCTGTGCTCTTTGTGCACATCTTTTTAAAAAATGACAACAGTTGATACTTGTTTAAGCTAAGCAAGGGTTACGATTTGCTTGCTCAGAGATGTTCAATAAGGAATTGCTGCCACTGATACAACTTATTGTTCATGCTAAATTCTGATACAGTCTGAAGCCATGTTCTGTGCAGATTCTGTTCATATTGGGATGCAAGATTATACCTGAAGCAATGGCAAAAGCATTAAGGAAAACCATCTGAAAGTTAGAGAAAATCCTTGTTTAAAGCTTCAGATACTATAACTTTATGATTATGCGACAATGTATAATTGTATTGTTTATGTGTTAAGCACCAGCAGACTATTATACCTTTAGATACTGCCTGGGAGGGGAAAACAGGTCCTGATTTGGTCACCTTGATTGTTTTGCGACAATGTGTAATTCCCACAGCTAAAACTATCTTCCTGGTCTTTATTAGCACTTAATTTTGTCATGATTGGTATGAAGCGTAAAGATACAGTCACAGAGAATTCACATATTTGCAGGTCAAACTTCTTAATTATTATTTTACAGAGAAAGTAATACAAGATAATTGTTGCCATCTAATACTTTTTAGAGTAGACTATTAAGGTTGCTCTTTCTATAGAAAGCAACATCGAACAACAAGCTAAAGCAACAGACAGCTCCTACAGCATGGCAAAATATTTTAGAATATTATTTTTTACTATTTATATTATGATAGCACCTGTACCCTAGCTAGTGTTCAGGGCCTTATCATGCTAGAAGCACTGAAGACACCTAATGGAAGGACAGTCCCTGCCCCCAAAAGCTTACAAAATATATGTTGAAAGACAGCAGGTGAATAAAACAGACAGAGAAGCACAAGTTAACAGTGAGACAACTATGGCTATTGTAATAAGAGTGGCTTCACCACACGAGCTGCCTAGCCATTATCAAGTGCTTTGGAGGCATCCCAGCATCGGTGAGATTTAAAACAGCATAATGTGGTAGCTTTGCAGATTTTTATAGGGAGCTTCTCCCATACGTAAGAGTGGACATGGAAGAAAAGGTGAAGGTGCTTCAATGATATGGTGATTTTCTTCTCAAAGCAGGTAGTACTTCAACTTCACAAATATTTTCAGAGACCATGCAAAGAGCATCCCAAGATAGACAGGAATGGTGGAGCCTTGTTTGTGCCCTAAGTGATGTCTGACTGGTTTTGCTTCTGTAACCTAGGCAGTAAAATCGTTTGATAGATATTCTGTAATAACACTAGTGGGTTGGTTTCTAAATTCCAAGGGGCTTAAGCTAGAAGAATTTCTATGAAACTTGCGTAGAAGGGCTGTTTAACCTGCTTCTTGAAAGCAGGTGACATCACAGTACTTCATCGCTTCTGGCTATCATGCTTATTAGGAGTGGGAAAGATCAAAAGGGAACCAAAAAAAGAGAGAAAGGAGAAACTCACAAAAAAAGAGCAAGTTTCTGTTGATGAACAAACACAACAAAATAATATTTTTGACCACATAGACGCTCCTGGCTCCAGGCAACAGACACTCTCACAATTATCTACTTAGGAGTAGGGATAGGCTTAATAATATTTTTAATCAGCACTTGATGAACAAGATACAAATAATTTAGAAGCTAAGTGCATGCTAGCAGAAAAAATTTGGCAGACAGACTATGGGATGCATCCTCTAACAAACTGGGCCAAAGTATGGAACACACAGATGATCCCCATGTGTCTTTAACAATGTTGACGGGTCTCTCAGATGGAGTGCATGATTCTGATAGATATTAACCCACAATAGTGGAAGAACCAGTAGAAAACTGGTGATAAATGTAGATGACAGGCTAAAACTACTGTGAAAATCCAATCCATCATCATCATCAAGATACCAAACAGCGCCCTGTTAGTTTGCAGGTAGCCAGTTTTCACCTCCACTCTCCTTCCCTCCCCCAGCCACCAACACACACCCTGTAGGAATGCCATTCCTAGCTAAAGAATCATCTTGCAACATGCTAAGGGGTCCCTGCTCCACACTCGGCCCTTCCCAGGATCAGGACCTAAGCCAGTAAGAACTGTGGTTAGCTCTTCTCAGGTGAGCCATTCTTAAAAAGCAGCACAGATGCTGCTGTATCTGATCACATGCTTACTGTGTGTTAAAAACAATAAAATCCTCTTCAGTTCGGTCCTGTTTGTAACAGTTCAGTTTAATGCAAAAAGATTTTCTTCGGTTCAGATGTTGAGCTATAAAAACAAGCACTGAAAAGGTAAAACTTGAAAGTGCTGTTTGGCCTGTTTTAAAAGGTTAGAGCAGTGGTTCCCAAACTGGGGTTCGTGAACCCCTGGGGTTCGTGAAATCTTATAGGGGGTTCTTGGGAAAAAATTCCCTAATGGCGGACAGGGCTGTCCCTAGGGATCCTGGGCAGCACAGGGCCAGCAGCCCGGAGCCCCTGGACTTCCAAGAGCTAAGCAGATCAAAGCAAGCATATCTATCACAGTGAAGAGATTTAAACTTCGACATTCCTTCTAAGAAATGAAAAGGGAGGTGGATATTTTTTGCTCTGTTTACAATTAAATAGGCAGCTTTGTTGTAACATGTGTTGTTTGCCTTAATTGCTCAAGACCTGAAAGCTTGTGTAGAAGGAACTTTTTAAGTTGGCTTCTTAAATACTTTCGTGCTGTTTCATATCTGATACTCCTTGATGAAACATAGGAGCTTTGTCTTTAACAGGCTTATTCAAAGTGATACAAGCTACAAAAGTGAGATCTTGGAAGAGTGTTGCCGTTTTCATAATGTAATAAAAATACTGTAATGATAAATAATAATTCATAATAAATAGTATGTAATAAGCAAGTCATAAAAACAAATTTTATATTTCCAAGATCACTGCTTTTATAATTCATACTCAGGTAAAGGAGAAAATCCCTGGAAATATTCATTTTTAGCAGGGGGTTCGCGAGACTTGACATTTTAGTGAAAGGGGTTCACAGGTTGTTAAAGTTTGGGAACCACTGGGTTAGAGGACCTATGGATTTCAGTGTTTCCTTTATATTTGTTTTCAGATGATACAAGTGCTCCACCAGTGTTTATCTGCTGGTACTTTATTGACAGGACTTGTCAGGCCACAAGGAGCTTCTTGTAGGTAAAAAGCATAGTTTGAGATCAAAGCATTATCCTATTCTTCTTCTCATAATTCTTGTCAGCTAACCGCCAGCTCTCAGAATGACCATCCCTGTGCAGTCAAGTGGTATATAAAAAAAATGGCCCCGATACAAATCCTTTTTATGGGCCTTGTATTATCTGCAGATAATCTACACATAAAGACAACAGATGTTTTAAGAATAAATAGCTTAGCCAGACAATAAAATCACTTTTAGATGCCACAGTTTAATCATCAGCACTGCATTCCACACACAATTCAAAAAGGTTATGCAATGGACTAATAATAAGCTACCAGCCAGGAATAGTTCCAACAAATAATGTGTCAGATTTCCAGATCACTCCGGCAAAAAGGCCAGCAGATTAGTCTGGATCATCCTAGTTGGGGTTTCTCACCAGCACAGGGATAGCCAGAGAATGGTGCTCTACAGCTGTCCATGGCTGGGGGCTGATCCCGTGAGGCACATCTGCACAGCAAACAAAAACAAAAACCCACAACCCACCACAGCGAGTCCGAGCCCAGGTCACCTGACTCAAGTGGACAGGGTTTGCACTACAGGGCTAATAATAGCAGCGTAGCTCTGGCTTGGGCTGAAACCCAGCCTCTGAAACCCAGCAAATAGGGAGGGTGTAAGAGTCTCAGCATCAGCCCAAGCAGGAACATCTACACCGCTATTTCTAGCCACATAGTCCAACCCCAAGCCCTTGTTTTTACTATGTAGATGGACAATTGGGGAACATATCCACTCAGGGTAATTAAAACAGCTCCCCAGCTACTTTAATCTATGCTGAGTCTGGGTAAGGCATAGACGAGGCCCCGGAATCAGGAAATTGTGACCAGCTCTATTGACCTCCTACTCCAAGATGCATCTGGATTCCAGTGGGCAGACATGATAATCTGGGCCAGAACAACTGTGGTCTTGTCTACACGGTGCTTTAGTCTGCAACAGAGGGGTGTAAATTTCTGCCCATATTTGCATGGCATGCACTTACTGGCATGTGCGCAGTAAAAATTTCCTTGTGCACAATAACATAGTCCCATTTCAAAGTACATTAATGTGAAGTAGGAAACTTTTAGTGTGCATCAGCAGGGTCCACACAGGCCAGTTAAGGCATGACACACTAGTGCGGACTCGAATTTTCATCCCTCCAGAGCGGGCTAACGTACTATGTAGACCAGTCTTGTGAAATATAAAATGAAGGTGAGTGAGGTAATGTCTTTTATTGGACCAACTTCTGTTGGTGACAGAGAAACACTTTTGAACTACACAGAGCTCTTCTTGAGGTCTAACATTTGGCACCACAATCCAGATAGACTCAGCCTTTAAGGCCAGAGGGAACCATCATGATCATCTAATCTGACCTCCTGCACATTGCAGGCCATAGAACCTCATACACACACCCCAACCACTGTAATAGGCCCATAATCTCCAATGCATGTGACCTGATTTTCATACGTTCTGAGTACCTGCACCTCCCTTTGACTTCAGTGAGAGCCATAGGTACCCATCACCTGTGAAAGTTGGACCACTTTTGCTAGGGTGGCTTCATATGGATTTAGGTGCCTTGCTTTAAGATCCCAGAATTGAAACTGTTGGCCTAAACATCTGTGAGGTAAAATCTTTAAGATTATAGAAATGACTGCCGTATTCAAAAAAGAAATCCCTTAAAAAATATAACTACAGGAAATGAATGGTAATTTTTAATTCTACAGGCAGATGAGTTCAAAAAGGGCTTTCCAGAACGCTTGTTAAAATAATTCAAAAATCACGTTGATCTATGGTATCTGTGTAGTTTGCTA